>OX451353.1:2952765-12952765 GCA_949629185.1 Apamea crenata | reverse complement strand
AATAAAAATTGGAATCGAAATCCGAACGACATCCAACTCCGTGTTATCTTCGGATTCTAACTGAATAGGCTTTCAAAAGGGGAGATTAAACTTATACGAACGTCTGTAAAGCTGAGTTTCAATGCAATTGCAGCTAGGTACTAGTACCGACACAGTTTCAATCGAGCATCACCACACCACCCCTTCCTTTGTTAATGTTCACAGGTATTGTGTCGTAAATTTCTTGGATCTTGTTACTCGTGGAACCGGTAATGTTGCTCAAACCGGGGAAAATAACGAACATTATTCCCCGAAATTCTGGCCAAGTCGAACACTGCGGTTGGTGTCTTTAGCAGTGATTAATTGCCACTAATTGTTCGCGGCGGCACGCTATTAAAACGGTACTTTTGTTGTTTAATCTAGCCGCAATAGAAAGTAAGTGTGGTTTTCGTTTCCAAGAAAAAGTTTTCAATTAAGAGTGTTAAGTGGCTGGTTGTTAAGATAAGAACTTTAATTGTGATAAATTTGTACAAAAACCGCACCAAAGTGTGAGGTAATAGGGTCTAAATAGACATAATGTGGTGAATTAAAAACCAATACTCGATATACGGTTTTCCAATACCGTTAGCCAAATCTCTAAGAGCAACCGAGATGGGTCGTTTCATCTAATCGACAGGTGAATCACTTATTGTCTGCCACCCCATTACCCTCGGTTGCCTCTAAGCGAGGGAAAATAAACACCTGCTTCTAATATACTCTACGAATTCGTTTCCTTTCTGAACCATCTCGAAAGAAAAAACTTTTCTTAGAAATGAATTTATAATTCGAGAATACCAACAATGTTTCAGAAATGTTTAAACTTTGTTTTCATTTGATATGCTAATATCTTTTTTGTTATAGCATAATTAGAAGTCTGAACAGTATTATAAAATTTTGTGGATCAACAAAAAAAATATTCTAACTTTTCCGAATAATTAATTAACCGTTTTATAAGAAAAGCTTTAAAATAAATTTTGCATGGTTTTTCAGCGTGGTCGTTAGGCGTCAGACGAGTACTTAAACCATGCTAGACAAAACTTTTCTTTGGCATCTTAATAAACTAGAAGATAATACTAAAAGATGGGCTGTCAAGCTTGGTAATTATTGGCCAGGGCTTAGTGCCATCGTGACAAATGTATTCTTGTAAATTGCCTCTTTTACCACCACGACTATCTTTCTTGGGAGATATTGCAGTAATGACAACAATTGGCAGCTGCAAATTGTAGTTGTTGAACCCAATCCAGAATGTTGTTATTAATACATAAGTGGTTGTTGCTGGCCGTTCTTCTAATACGGGTGTAATCCTTTATTCAGTTGTTACGACACCCGCGGGAAATAATAGTGTGGTATATTCGACCACACTTAGATAAAGATACATGTGTGTCTGTAAGTAATTTATTTTTCTGTGGTTTCTTAGAGGCATTTTTCTTGCCCACGCCAGGCTAGGGTAATATACATAAGTCATTTCATATGCACAAGTATGTACATCAATAAAATTAATCTGCTACTGGCTACGCAGTAGTCGGGTTATCAACAGGTACAACCTACAGTGAATATTTTCGAAGTAATATTTATTTACTGCTTTTTTGTCCATAAAACATAAAAATCGAACGTGAAATCAGATGTCTATAAAGTTAAAATTATTAAAGTTATCAGCAGCATAATTTTGAGGGAACGCATCGTTAACGTAACTTACGAATTTTGAATCGAAAATAAAATATTAGGTACTTTTTCGTAAAATTTTATTTGTCTACAATCATTTTAACTACAGTAAAACGGGGTGAATAGGGATGCAGGGGTGAATCAGGTCGAAACTTTAAAATGGATTTGTACTTTAAAATAATACAGTTGGTTGTTAACAAGGACACTTAATCTTTAATTAAAAATCGGTAAACACATTAGAGTGTTTTCTGGCCACAAACTATGTTACTTCAACGTTAAAATCCATTTTAAAGTTTCGTCCCGATTCACCCCTGCATCCCTATTCACCCCGTTTTACGGTACCTAATAATAAATGAATATTTCCATTTCAAAATTAACTAACGTTAACGATATAGCACAAAAATAATTCGTGCTACAGCTCAAATACTACTACAGTTCAAATACGTTTAAAGGAGGGTTAGCTTTATATATAGCTTAACATACCATAAAACGAGGTCATATCCATTGGGACGAGCTGCACAAGTCGGTGACACTTGGCGAGCTCCCGCAGCAGGAGTTGTGCCATGAAGTACAGCAGCACCAGCTGGGGCTGTTCTGCGCAGCCGTCGCTCGTTGACCTGCATAACAAATAGCTCTTCACATTCGCCACATAAAGATGTTTAGGAGCTTCGCAACATGATTTACACGCGCCGCAAAGTGCGAAAGTAACGTGCATTCAAATGGCTATTCCACGTGAATAAACCCATAAATACACCTAAACATGAAACGGATTTGTTTGTAAAATAGTCCTCCAGACTGCATGTCGGCCATGGCGACCAATCTCAGCGGACACCAGCCTTCGGCGCGGGAGATATTATAGTGTGTGTGCACTCTCTCTTCCCTCAAGTCTCATAGTCCGATGGGACGGCAATCTGACATAACCGGGGAGAGATCAGGCGCAGGGCCAACGTCTTTACGTGCTTTTTGAGACACTCACTGGGGTAGCACACCGCCAACTTCCAAACTACAGGCTGTTACTAAGAAATTCCTAATGAAAAAAGCTAATATCACTATAGCCGACAAAACAAAAAAAATCGAACCCAGGACCGGGCTCAGCAGTCGCGCTTGTGACCACGCGACCAACGGCAACGGCGGCGGCGCAGAAAATTGTTTGTAGAGAGCAATCGAAAGTAATTAAGATTGTGCCACTGGGTTTAGTTTCAGTTCATTCAAAAGTTAGATTAAATAGCTTCTCGCTTTGATGAAATAACCCGGAGAGGTCTGAAGCATGATAGAGATATAGAAATGGGACTAGATGAGGTTTTATGGATCGAAAGGTTGGAAATATTCATTGTGCAAACGTCACGCTTGAATTCTCAACGGGTTATGCCCGTGTCCGTCGCGCAGAACCGGTATTCGGACCTGTGTAGTGTGTAATGTCATATTCAAACAATTCAAACTACATATGTGTCGTACCAAAAACCTATCGATTTTGAAATAGGTATTGATACCTAGCAGTAGAAATGTGGACAAAATGGTACGGAATTACAACGAAGTAGGACACGCTCCGCACACAGATACACACAGAGTACAGACTGCGCGGGAATTACTCACAAAAAAGACAAAAGAATGGAAAATAAAAGAAAAGTTGAATGGCTTTAAATTAAGTTGCTTTTGTGGTCTAACGTTTCGGTACTTAACGTCACATGTAGGAGAAGACATTCTTTACAGAAGTAAAAGGAACCACTACGAGTAGAAAGTGGTTCGGGCACACACAATCAACTATTAATTTCTTGCACGGTTAATTTATTTAAACTATGTACTTATCTACAACACTTTTTGTGTGTTCAAGATGCTGCGCTGGATTAGGATAGCCACTGGGATTTTGGAACAAGTAAAACTTGGCAGACTAAGTAGTTGTTAAGTTGTAGAGAGAGCTTGTTATTCTAGACTGTGTAGCTGTTTTAGAATTATCTTGGGTCCTAAGACCTAGGTAAAATGCAGCTACGGAGGTAAGTCATTGTTAAGGACAAACAATGATTTGCTTACATAAGCGAACCTTCAATAAATTCTACTTGTAATGTTATAAATATTTCGCAACGGAAACGTACTGAACAGGTACGAGTATTATTGAAGGACTCTTCAAAGAGTTCAAAGTTACAATTTTTTTTCAACTAGCTAGAAAAGTAATTGGGTTTTATGGGTTTTATTTTTTTGCGTGGATACCTAATTCCTTTTCTACAATAAAAGTAGCCTAAGTTACTCGTTATTACATCAGCTATCTGCCAGTGAAAGTCCCGTCGGCCAAAATCAGCCCAGCCGTTTCGGAGATTAGCCGGAACAAACAGACAGACCAAAGTGAAAAAAAAATGTTTTTTTGGAATAAGTTTATACTTTCATATGCATTTAGTAAAAAGCTGCTATTTTGACATTACAAACGTGTGTATAAATCATTCGATATTACAACAACTCCAGTAAAAATTAATTCAACTCCTCTAATTCGTAAATTCTACGAATAAAACTCATTGATGTGAAGTTATTAATCCCGGCGGGTCTTTTATTACACCGCTCAGTGAATGAATTAAATCGAATCAGGATAAAACTCGTAAACATATTAATTTTCCATCAATCTCTCTAGTGAAAACATCTGTTATAGTTCAGATTCTCTTGTATTTCTGTAGTGAAATGCAAAAAGTTTTCGTGACGTAATTACTTCTCTTTCGGATTTGACATCAGAGACGGCGAATTGGTTCGCCTTTTGAAATGCAAATGGCCGGGTGTCAGCATGTACTACAGTCTACAGAGTACATAGAAGGCTTACGACACAATTTATCCATTAAGGTGGATGTTTTGTGTAACATAAAGCAGAATAATTGAATGGTGAAACTCCAGGGGGCCAAACCGTGCCGTTTCAGGAAATCCCTGGGCGAGCAGGAACAAAAGAGTTACAATTTTAAAGACAAAATGTCGGCTGAATACGCTGTCATATAAACAGCGGCAAAATGTAGGTACAGAAAATTGTTATTTTATGAGCTGTAGAGAATAATACGATATGTATTGTTTTGTGCTAAACGGGCAGCCATTTATCTAGTTGGGATGGCGCATTAATCTAACGGCAGACACAGATTCGGGCCCACAAAGGGGATTCGATTCAAGTGCTCGCATCACTTGGTAATCTTTTTTCTACTTTTTGTAGTTTAATATTTACGTTAAAGATTACGAGGTTAAACTGCCGTTCAATATTGATTTAAAGGAGCCGTTCTGTCAGAGACAGAGTGCCCCGCAAATAAATAAACAACTAAACCCTTCTCAAATTGAGATATAAATTTCTACTCGATCTTCTACGTAATCGATTTCTTGGTATGTGCAATGCAATGAAACAGGATCCGCTTCATATCTCGGTGAGCTGTGAACTAGGTGTTTTCAATATATCTATGTTTTATATTGCTACTCATGAAAATGGAAATTGAAGGAAGGGTATAACCATGCATCGTTCGATGATACAAAATCTACTTTATTCTTTTGATAAGGGGTATTCCTTTGAGACTTGTATTGATAATGCGTAATTTTTAATAGATAAAAGCAAGCAGAGGTATTTGACACCTATATGAGGGATTGGTCCATATCGACTCAAGATCGGGTTGAACGGAAAAAGGAATGGGAGGGCCCTACAGTGGGACATTACAGGCCGATTATTATTGTTATATTAAAAGCAAGCATAAGTGGTTGTTAATCTGTTATAATTTTATCAGCGGCATGAAATAAAGCTTAATGCATAGCTTCAGGGCGGCGGGATCGTCCCAAGGCGGCGGGATCGTCCGAAAGGGTTACCGCTGCCCTGGAACAGAAAGGGATATGGAAGGAACATGGGTGGGTTTTAGTCAGTAAGAGTCTGACACTCCCTTCCGCTCCACCCAGAGCGGGAGGGGTCATTTGATGATTTCCCATCCTCAAAAAAAAAAAAATGCATAGCTTAAGCTTGCCTTTTGCGTGTATGCATGTTGCAGACGGTACGCTGTTTCTTTAATAAAGTAAAATAAAATAACGTTCTGATAAAACGGGGCCTATATTCAAATACTATTGCATCTGGGTTGATCTGTCAAGTTGTATGACATGTAGTTAATTTTTTGGCATATACAGGAAAATCTATATGATGCACTTAATTTAAAGTGTATGGAAAAACTTTTAGACCACCGAGGTACCAGGAAACCCTTTGGAATGAACAAATATTTTAAAATAAATTGTAGCTTCTATAGTTTGAAATTTTCTCATACTGAATCAGTTTGATAAAACACAGTGTGGAGTGACCTACGTCTACTTCGGAAGGACTAAGCTCAATAGCTGTTTACGTTAGTCTGCGTTTATTAATCTAGAAGCCGTGTGCACGGTAGGATTTCCCATAGCAAAAAAATTATGAAATTCTATACTATTTAACCCTTTTGGGGATGAATATTCAAAAATATTTTCTTGATGCTCACTTTTCTTAGGTATAGAGAAGTCTTGTGGCAGGTTGTATGCTTCTAGAGCCAGTGGTTTAAGCAGTGCGCTGTCAGTGTTGTTCAATTAATGAATTTAAGGTTTTTATTAAGTAAAATTAAGACACAAAAATCATACTAACTTTTTACAATTAGGTAGAACTAGTGCGCTGGTGGTCTTGGTGGCTTCTACGCATGCGCGACGCAGTCGACGCACGCGCTCGCGTAGCTCGGGCGAGTCGTGTGGCTGACCGATGTGGATCAGCAGGTCGCGGAACAATGCCAACTGCACGTTGATCTCCGTTATCAGCTGGGGGGAAAGAAGATGTGATTTAGTACGTCGTACTTATAGTTTAACTTGCCCCGTTGGTTTCGTGGTTGCAAGTGCGACTGCTGAGCGTAGGGTCCTGGGTTCGATTCCCAGGTCGGCAAAGCGTTATTGGGTTTTTCCACTAGGAATTTCTTAGTAACGGCCCAAGTTTGGAAGTTGGTGGTGTGATGACAGTTATAGGCTGGTGTTATTATACAGCAAGTCGCAAGACATAAATGTAAATAAAAAAAGTATGCACATCAAAATCGGCGATCCCTTTTAAACACCGTTATTGAATCGAACCGGGATTACACGTTTGCCAATCCAACCGTTTTGGGAATTACAAGTGACGTATGGTAATATTTAAACGTTAAAGGCTTATCATCTTTTAGTAGAACCGCGAATATAATCCTCTGTAACATTAATTCAGGTATAAAGAGCAGTGATGGCCCAGTTGTAATGGGCGCGCCTTACGAGTTGTAGGTCGTAGGTTCGAACCCAGACAGTTACTTTACTTTGTGTAAATTGTATCATTACCACTGCTCTCAAAACGGTGAAGGAAAACGTCGTGATGAAACTGGCACGTCCTAGAACAAAAAATTCGTTGACATGTGAAAACCACGACAAGGATATAAGGACACGCACTGGGCCCACGGGGTGAATTACGGCTCACTCCCTCTTACTGAGAGGAGGCCTGTGTCCCAGCAATGGGAACATTATTGGATGATTATGTATGTATGAGCTCTAAACACATCTGTTTAATAATGCAAACTGTTTACGAACGTGTTACATTTCGTAATGGATTCTGAATTATAAACTAATATTTCTATTAATAAGTACCTAACACAGGTTTATGTCGGAGATTTTTGGATTTTACTAAGCTTAAAGAGGTAGGTACTATTTTAACAACGACTAAATAAAAGTAAAATTTTGGCTTATTATTAAACAGACAAATGAAGAATTGGTAGGTAGCTGGCTAGGAACTAACTTAGATTAAGTACCTAATTACCTATCTAAAAGTACCTACCTAACCGTACGTAAACCTAACCCTGCCTAGAAGTTAATTAAAGTTCAGCGTGTTTTTCTCCCTCTCACAGAGAGGAGGCTTGTGTCACAGCAGTGAAAACGTTATTAGCTGATTATGGTATGGAATTTTTCAGTGCCAAAATTATATTCTAACTAAAGCCATAACACAACAATTGATGTCTACCCTACAGGCACGTTTTTGTATATGAACAAAAAAGATGCCATTAACTTTTCAAGACATAAACCTCACTTCACTTAAGCATTTTCCATTCGAATCAAGAGACGTTCATGCTATGAAATAATTAACACTGTTCCCCGCACACTGGGCGGGTCGCCAAATAGCTGTCAGTTCATATAATGACTCACTTTATCAACTTTCAAACTCACATAAAATCTACTTCAAATTTCAATAAAACTATGCGCAAACTTGAAAGTTTCCCCATAGTTTCACCAACTGATTTATATCTAAACTAAACTTTTTCGATCTAGTTCAACATTTAATAATAAATATACAAAGCAAATAGCAAACAAAACAGTCCTGTCCTTACTTTATTGGCAGACACAAAAGGAACAGATTCTATCAGACGGTTTCACGCTAGGCCACATGTACATATAGTAATCAATTTGGTGTGTGGGCACGACCAAATTTACGAAATCGAGCGAAAAAACGTAATGACGCAGTGTTTCGGTCGGGTGCGATAAATCGAGAAGAGAATTCGGCAGAAGTAAATACGAATGAGAGCTTAGTGTAATTAGTAGCCAGGGGACTTCGATCGGTCGTCAGTCGCAGGTCTAGTGTCATTTTTCAACCCTCGGAATGTAATCTTGATTTCTTTGCTATTCCAAAAATAGATGAGACTATTTATTAGTATTTATCGACGTATATGCAAACTTTATTGCTTTTCTTGGAACCAATTTCCATCGACTCGTTCATGAGAAAAATAATATCCGATCTTTTGAAGTTTCGTACATTATTTAATCATTGTATAACGATACGATAGCTATTGATATATACAGCTGACAGGAACACATGCCCGTCATTCATTACAGGATATAAGCCAGTCGAAAGAGCACTCGAGCTACGGACGCGTGAATGATCAATTCCATAATTTATCAAGTAACGCGATCGAGTTTCACAATCAACAGCTACTCGTACGGTTAAAAAGGAAATACGTTTTTTCAAACAAATAAACCAGCCAATTACAACCGCTGAAATCTATTCCGCTTTTATTTTTATAGGTAGCTTGTAACCAGTGCCATGGTGTATGGTTTTTATTACTTTTATATGGCGCAAAAAATATATGGCATCAGTTTTTTAAGGTCAAGGCAGGTCGATTTATAACTATATACTTAATTTCACGATATCCGAAAGTTCAAATTAAGAAAATACCTAATTTAGTTCTGATATTTACAACATAATTATTATAGTTTGTTAATAGTTTGAGTTTGGTTAGGATGTTGAATATTTTAATAGTCTGTTAGTTAATTCAGTATAAGAAGCTTAGCCAGTGTATGTGTATATTTTTGTATCATTATATCATTTGTAATCGTTACAGTTAACATAGCAATAATGAAATTATAACAGTCCCATTACCTATAAATATTGACAAAATAACCATTTAGTTCTTTGATTTGTGCTACAAATTTTCGAATAATATCACAAGGTTTGACATCAGCGAAATGAAACAGTTTTAAAAAGTGGTCTTGTTACACATCAGTCCACGTCCAAATAAATTGGGTGTTGTAAAAATATACCGGCTTACAAATATAGCATGAAAGGTATAAATATTTTGCTCGACCGTCCGACTCTTCAACCAGGGGCCATATAACGCAGAAATATACGGATACATTTCCGCACAAGTGTATTTTCAGAAGAGATTTATTGAAATCCAACACCTAGAGATGGTAAAATAGAAACTGTGTGGAAAAGTGAAATAAATATACGTTGTGAATTTTTTACCTAAGAAAAGTTGTAGTAGGTATCCCGAGTCAACAGAGTTGTGCTAGTTATAATAAGTATGTATCAGACAAGTTTTACACATTAGACAACAACTAAAATAAATTAAAATAAATTACAGGCGCGTTTTGTACCACATGGGAAGAAGTGTGCACTAAGTATGGAGTGGAAGAGCTTTGGAATAGGCAATTAGCTTCATCTTTCTGACTGGCCAACCCCTTCGTAATTTAAAAGTCCCTGTAATTGGTTTATTTCAAATAAACGCTTGTAAAATATAATTATTTACCCGATCGGTTATCGATGATTATATTTGGGTTGGCCATTTTGTTTATTTTCAAACATCGCTATTCTGTTTCCATGACGAGTGTATCACTCCTGAAAGTTTAGTGTCACCCTAGAAACTAAATGTTCACTGTGTTTAATATTCGCGTGATGTCGGCGTCACATGTCACTTAATTATCGCGTGTATTTTGCTATCCAGTTTATTATTAGGTATGCCGTAGCCTGGGGCTTAAAATAGATGTACTATATTCGTTTCTTTCGGTTGAACTCTCTCAAAGCCCTTGGCCGAGAGGGTGGCGACCGGTTTCACAGGGTGTTCTGACTGAATTAGGTACAGGTGAATTTTCATTAAAAACCGTATACAATGACGTCACCAAAGAGCACATGGTGTCTCCTTTGTTGTGCATTGATGGACAAGTTATTACGTGTCATACCAATCAAAGCTTCATCACCGTTATCTGCCTAGCTTTTTCCACTTTCGCCTTTACCAGTACTTTACATGGAGCGACTGCCTATCTGACCTCCAAACCTCCAAACTCCAACATTACTGGGTAATACGATACCCCTTGTTAAGATTGGTTGTCAGACTTTCGGGCTTCTGACGACCCGTAACGACTGTCAAAGATCCACGAATGACAGCCGCGACCAACGGCTTAACGTGCTTTCTGAGGCATGGAGGGGTCTTGGTGAGAAAAAATCAAAGCTTCTGTTGCAATTTATTTATAAGTAATATATAGCTTTACTGCACACTCAACCTGCTAGATTTTTCTTAGAAGTAACATACACCCTACCTACCAACATGAACTAGTTACAAAACAGAATTGTTTTTCTTACGCAAACGATGGTCGGGTCGCGTGTGGCATGGTTTTGACAGGCAGATAAGTAACACAAACTGTAAATAAGGCGCGTATTTATTCAAAGTAGGCCTATATAAGTGATTGTTGCCAGCCATGATTAATGGACGACAACGTTTAAATTATATTTCAATATCGACTTATTATAACAAACCTTTTTGAAGAAATATAAACCTAATTCATGAAGCCGGGATCGAAGAAGGTTGGGACTGTAATTTGATTCTTTTTGGAACCACTTAAAAGACGTACAAGACGCAATATTTTAGCGAGGAGGATAATAAATGGTTTGCATCAAGAGTGGCTTTATGCGTGGTTTGTGGTGCCGACTAAGACATATGATGTACCTCACTAAAACATGTGGATTGTGATTGTGGAACATTTGTCTTGCTCTAGGGCTGGGTTGTTGGGCGGCCTTATACGGCTTACCATGTAGATCTTTTTTATCCTAGCATTTTACTTGCTTAGTAGACGAATCTCGTTTACCCAAAGACAAATAGTGCAAAATTTCCTGTCTTTTTACTGCTAACAACCTAGTCAGTGGGTAGTAATGTCTTAACTAATATTATAAAGAGAAAATATTTGTTTTTTTCTTTGTTTATTACGCTTTCACGCTATTTTGCATTCTGGATCAAAACTCACAGTATTTATTTCAATTAAACCAATTACAGGCACTTCTGAATTGTCAAGGGGTCGGTCAGTCAGAAAAATGAAGCTAGTTGCCCATTCCAAAGCGTAGTAGGTACCTATGGAGAAGGACGGGCAACAAACTCAATGGACACTCTTTTAAATTAAAATAATATGGTTACAAAGTATTGGTTACATCATTCATGTTATAAATTATGCATGTGAGAACGATGCAGAACGTTAAAAGCGACCGTAATGAAAAGTAAAAAAAAAACAAGTCAAATATTAAATTAAATTAAAATAAGCCATGGCAGCAAAGAGATGACCAGTCCCTACTGACGGCGCCCGTTCACGAACATGACGCATGGATTAGCACCATTCAGCTCAACCAATTTGAAGGGAGCTAAATGATCCAAACACATGCGACACCATCAGCGAGACATTTGAGTGAGCATGGCTCTCAGCCGCCAAGGCACATTCAAGTCAATGAAAGACGTACCCAGTAAACAGTAGCTTTATACATAGTATGTACATAGTACTCACACATGTGCTGTACGATTAAACCATACTAGGAGATTGAATTTATTTAATACAAAAATAGTATTTTAAAATCTTCAGCAGCTCCAACAGTATTTTTCGATCGAGGATCGTAGTCTAAGTCACGGGAAACAGCTAGTTGTTAGATAAACTACCATTTCATTGCACTTTATAACAAGCATAAAAATAACCTTTTCATGAAACCAGTTTCATGAAAGTTTTTATCAGAATTAATAAACAATGAGGTTTATTAATTCTGATAAAAACTTTCATGAAACTGTAAACTTTCATTTTATTGTGACAATAAAACTTTAGGGGTATCCGCACAGTTCAAATTCCTAACTCGAATATTTTACACAAAGGACACAAATTCATAAAGACATAATTGGCTTCCAGGAAGGTGAGCCTACTTGTACTTGCCAAAGGGATATAATTAAAATTCAGTTGAGCCATGCCTGACAAAAGGAATTGCATAGTCAAACGATCGGCGGATAGTGAGAGGCCGAAGTCACGGTGCGGCCGGGTTTTAGCTGCTTCCATTGATTGTCACATCGTAATTTTTTAGATTTTAAGCCCCAGTTTGCACGGGCGCGTTTTTCAACACATTGCTTAGCACGGAGAGTCGAAAATCCAACAGTGTGTTATTTTGTCGGGCTGGGATGCGCTTGTTAGATATTTCATTTTGATATATTTATAATATGAGAATATTGTTTATTGGATAGTGACATCCGTCACATTTCAGAAGTACCTAATTTGACTAGATATTGTGTTTACAAAAAACAACAGTCTTAACTTGTAAAAAAACACTTAAATGTTATTACTATAAGTGATTAAATAATATTTGATTATACTTGTAGTATATCTTAGATTTTATATTGCTATTTTAATATAATAGGTGGTTTCAAATGATTGGCACAATACTGTCAGTTGATGTTGATATACTTTTTGATGTCTAAGAATTAAGAATCGACTCTTATTAAATTGATTAATTACCTTATAACGTTTTAAAACGGTTTCACTATATAAGATTTGTTCATTACTAATTGTGCGAGAAGATATTAAGCCAAAATATATGATGATCTGTGATTGTGTCAAAATGGCGGTAGATGTTTGACGTAAAAGACGTTGGTAGTGTATAAAAAGGATTGTAACAACGTTATCGAGTCAGTTGCTTGGCAGATGTTCAGTTGGTTAGTTCTAGTGCCGTTATTATGTGGAATAGATCGACCAGATATCACGTATGTTAAGTAATTTGATATTATACTCTAATTATTGCTTATTATGACTATGTTGTTCTGTAAATCATATGATTACCAATATTCCTAGCTAATGTTATTATGTTACTATTATTTGAATTATCTTGGACCGTTGTCCAAGAGATAGATTTAATTGTTTTTAAAAATAACGATAATTTATGACAACGTAAGAAATGTATTGATAGAATACTTAAATACTGTTTCCATGGAGTTTCTTGTCCTTCTTCTCCATGATGACCTAGTTTTACGAACGGACGACTAGTTTTCTGATTAATTACTGACAAGCCTAAATTAAAATAAATGCTTAGCCTTGTCTGCCTATGCTTTACTTCATAAAACCCTTTCCCTATAAACTATATTCAATAATAACCTTCATACACAGTAAATAATTAACTAGTAATCATTCTGATATTCAAAGCTTGTTATTTGGCTATTATATAGATACATATACTTCTAGTATATACTGAATAATCTAACACGCTCTATTGAAATCTCAATATGCTTAGTAAAGAATAGAATACTCTTTATTATGTACACCATACAAATTACAGAACGTAAATATATAAAATCTTATAAAGGGTGACCGAATGTGCGGTCTTATCGCTAAGAGCGATCTTTTAAAGACAACCTTTGGATGGATTAAAATTAAGGAGAGACAAATATAGTAGCTAGTTTGTGGTGTACCACAAACTACCAACAACAACATACATTGTACATTATACAATAATTATATACATAAAGTATATTTTACTAATCTAAATAAATATATACTCGTATCGTACATATAATAATAAACACGAAACCAGAGCAAAGAAATAAATAATGATGATGTTTAAGGAGAGAGTAAGCGCTTTTTTATCATAATTTTGAAAGTGGACAAAGATTGAGCACGCTGTACCGACTCGGGCAAGTCATTCCATAACCGTACTGCTTGAACAGTAAAATATTTGTCATAGAAACTGGTGGAATGCATCGGCATCTCTAGTCTCAGGCTTAGTCCAACACTGAGAGTTCAAAATCCACTGCGCGATAAAATCGATCGATATTTTTACGTCCGTGCGTACGTGGGCTTAGAATGGAACGGACGGCGATTTTAATTTATGGCAACAGTTTTTGCGCTCCAGCATACGGGCACAAACTGGAGTCCCATGGGAGTCTCCAACTTTTGCGAGGCATTCCGCACTATCGTAGGTAATTACCTCTAGCCAAGAAATAGAAGCATTAGGAAGTTACTAATTACAGCGGTATCATTCCTTGGGATGAGACAGTGCAATCCACTCGTAACAAATAATTATCAAATAAACTTGTGTTTAAAAGACTCGTAAAGGAACATTACTTTTCGTTGTGATCTTGTTCTTGTAACTGTAATTAACTAGAGTCTTCATTTATTTTCTTTGCTTATACATTTAGTATGTGTGTATTTATGTATCTATTATGTGACTATCCCGTTGGTCTCGTGGTTGCAAGCGCGACTGCTGAACGTGGGGTCCTGGGTTCGATTCCCAGGTCGTACAAAGTGTTATTGGGTTTTTTCCATTAGGAATTTCTTAGTGCCATAGCCTAGAGTTTGGAAGTTGGCGGTTTAATAACCCCGTGCCTCGGAAAGCACGTAAAGCCGCTGGTCCTGCGCATGATCTCTCCCCGGCCGCGTACTGTCCGATCGGACTATGAGAGTAAAGGAACAGAGAGTGCACTATAATATCTCCTGCGTATCTTACCTGGCTAATGGATGGAGATTGGCCATGACCGAAAACGGTCGGGAGGCTATTAATTATCTATTATTTAGGATATGTAAATGTCTGTGTATCTTGTATACGTTTTAGTATATTGTATACTTATACTATATACGATAATTTCTCGCAAAACGGTTTACAGCAGTTGGAACGTAAGACCATACCAATTATTATTAGAGCATATTGTTATAAAATTGCAGTTTTCTGAATAAAACCGTTTTAAAGCCCAATTGTGGATTTTGAGGTTTAAAACTGCCAGGGAGCTGGTAAAGCTGTCAAAATGCCAACCCAACTTTACTGTCCCGTAATGAATGTTTCCACTGGATTTGCGGTTTTTACCAGGTGACACTTTGAAATGTTGGGACAATATTTTATTTATGAAGGACTTTCAGAAGTGCGCGGCTCTTTCCTGAACCAAAGGAAAATAGGAAAACGCGATATCGTTGTCGTATATCGAAACCATGTCAACATGGGGCGACTACATAGATGACGACTAATAGAGAAGTGTGAAAGAAAAAATCATGTTGCACCGACCCCAAATAAATTGGGATAAATTAAATTAAATTAAATAATCATTTATTTCAGGAAGTTATTCCCATATTAAGCACTACAAATTACATAGAACAAACACAACAAATACAACACTAATTACATACATAAAACATTAAGGGCAGGAGAGTGATGATATCGAAACCATGACCGTTTACTATTTATATGTACATTCTGTCAGTAGGAAGTTATTAACAGTAAAATAAACATTACTAGGAATCACCGATATTATGAAAATATCAAATATCGCGTGTCATGATGTTATAAATCTTTTTAGGTTAAGGATATTTCTACCAAACCAGCTAAATCTTCCGCCTGTCTGGATTTTGGGCTAATCTTGAAGGAACTTTTTACGGATTTAAGAAGTTACACTTTTTCCCTGTACTAGGTATTACTATGATTTTTAAAAGAAAAGCTTTTACGGATATTTGAATTAAGAATTTGAAATAAGAGACAAGTTATGGAACAACAAACTGAATGTCATACTTAACAAAGTTCAAATTCCATTGCAACCAAAAACTTATTGGACCTTTTTGTTGAAAAAAGTCACTGAAAAATCAACAGAATACATTACACTAAGGGCTGATTATTCCATCGCCAGATAACTTTTATTCGAGGAATAAAATTGACGTTTGACAGTTTTTGTATGAAATAACTGTCAAAATTTTCAAAATTGTTCCACGAATAAAGTTTCGAATAAAGTTTTTTTAAAATCAGATAATTGAAAAATCAGCCCTAAAGTAGATAACTGATTAAGTGGCGATGGAATGTAAATTATCTGAGATTATGAACAATGAAGCTATAAGTATGTATAAACAGAAGAAATGTGTTAATTAGCCGCGAAGCCGGTAACCAACCGTTACTAAATTATGAAGAAATAACGTGGCTGCCTCGACCATTGATTTTCTTTTACAGGACCTCTCCTGACCCCACGAAGAAACAATAGCGTTAAGTATTTACTCAGAGCTCATTAAAGCTTATGTTTTGGTGGTGTGGTGTGCGGACACAAAGAAAGAAGTTTTAGGGAGACCTGCACCCTATTTGCGTAACACACTATCAATCACAATCTCAATCCTTTGAAGAATTGCTAATCCATTGCTTCATATCTTCGAACAATTTGTCTGCTTACCAACGTAAATAACGCAATGAATGTTGTTGAACTGTCAAAATGAAAGTCTTAACACACTAACATTATCTAGCAATACTGTTAGTGTGTTACGTAATCACCCATGTCATTGATTTCGAAAAATCTACTGTAAATCACGATATTGTTTTTACTGGTGTTCGATAATAGGGTGATAGTAAGATCAATCTAAAATAATGTTTTGGTATTTTAGGTACCTTTAAATAGTTATGGTATACACAATATATTGACTAATCCACTTTGGTGTCCAATCCTATGTACTTACCTATTCTAAAGTAATGGTCAAACATGAACCTGGAATTAAAACTATGTTTGATCAGAATTTAGTATGCAATCCATCTGTTCTGAATCGAAATTAGTGCTGAAACAGTGTTCTGGTTAACGGACCTTAATCCTCTCGTTATGTATGCAGTTTTATGCAACAGACTTTAGATACCTATGTAATTCATTGATGGAAATAAGGACATCTCATTTAACTCCGATACCACTTCTGATAAATACAGGGTGGCAGGGACAGTGACGCGCATCTTGTTATTGTGATATGTGGGATTCAGTACGATTCTGAAGACCTACATTTTAACCGCGTAGGTATTGCACTTTTCTATTAAAGAACCGATTATTTTTTTGATAAACATCATCTTCCTGCCCTTATCCCATGTTACTTGGGGTCGGCGTAACACGTTTTCTTCTTCCATTCTCCCCTGTCAACCGTCACGCTATCATTCACTCCCTTCTCTTTCATATCATTCCTCATACAATCCATCCATCTTTTCTTCGGCCTTCCTCTCCCTGTCCATCATCATATTCATTACTCTTTTAGTCACTTGCATTTCGTCCCTTCTCATCACATGCCCATACCAAGCTAAACAATTTCCTTTCAACTTTTCTGTCACTGGCGCCACTTTCAAACTTCCTCTTATATACTCATTCTCGTCACTCCACACACCCATCTCAACATTCTCATCTCCGCTGCATGCAATCTTCGTTCATACGTCTTCTTCACAGCCCAGCATTCAGACCCATAAAGGACGACAGGTCTTATAACAGACTTATACATTTTCCCCTTTAACTTGAGGGGCATCCGTGGGTCGCAAGTTGTTCCTGTGACCTGTCGCCATTTCATCCATCCTGAGTTGATCCGGTGCGTTACGTCTCGGTCTACTTCGCCATCTCCTTGGACAAGCGACCCGAAGTACCGAAAGTCGGAGCAGATCGATTAGGGGTCTAGAATCATGTGCTGAATTGGTTACATTTGCGCGACATTCTTAAGTAATAATGAATGAAAATAATTCTCATTTAACTGCCATTCAACTTCTGATAAATCTTTTCTCTTTTTCTACTCTTTCTTGCGCTAGCAGAACACATCAAATTATTAACGTTGTTCAGTTCACCAAGATACATATAGGCTGTGCGGCTGTGCCTAGTTTGGGACCCGCTGTTAAATCTGTCTAAGTTTTCTGTTAGTTAGAATTTCATGCCATGTTATTTGCATGTTTGAGTGTATATGTACGTAAGTAAGTTAAACAAATGAATTTGAATTTGTGATTTCGATAAAGCTGAAGAGATTGTTTGTTTTGTTTGAACGCACTAATCTCTGGAACTGACAGTCGGATGGAAAAAGTATGTTTGTATTTGATAGCCCAATTCTTAAGGAAGATTATAGAATGTTATACCATCACGTAAGTAAAGTAAGAAAATAAGAAAGAACGCTAAGCAAAAACGAAGTAATAGCGCAGGCAGGCGATGCGATGCGACGCGGTGGGCAAGAAATTTCTGAAGCTAGTTTGATATATAATCAAAATTCTGAATCCAATTTAGCAGCTTAGCATTGGTTCGTAAAGAACAAACACTGTATACCTAATGAAATTCGATTTTTCATGTCCAATTTCCTACCCCTATATTTCGTACGGTCCCAGTATATTGCTTTGAAACCTCAGAAGATACTGCAGTGCACTTTCAATAAGTGTTAGAAGACAGATGAGGCCTCGCTCCACAATAAAGTATTGAAATCTTTTTCAGTCCTTTTTTTCCTGAAACAGTGCTGAGGCTTCGAAGGGCAGTTTATATTGCATGAACTCGGAAATGCGACGAGCCGACGAGCTCTCTAAGCTAGTCGACGATTCTATTTACTCCTGATGTGAAATTTTAGAGATAACAATAAAAACTCGCGGTTTTTATTTCTTCATTGTAAAAAGTTTATGACTGTTGGCTTGGCGCTAAGAGGTATTGTATTATATGAGTCTGCAGGGACCCAACAAATGAGGTTTTATATGATGTTTTTAATACTGACGCAGCGATATATTATTTTAAGTATAATAATTTTAGACTGTAGTAACTTTTTTATGGTCATTCTATTTTTAATTAGTTTATTCAAGTATTTTATGGGGGTCGCCTTACTTCATTCATTCCACACTGATTTTAGTTCTAAGCTTCGCTCTACTGGTTTTATGTACAGTTAGGGATATTTATTGTTAACCGTATTGACACCCCACGTCATTCACAACTGTTAAAGAATGACAGTTGTTATTGTTGTTGCTGAACCGAGGCCCTTTTGGCATTATAATCTTTGTGTTCTATTTTTATAGTTTTAAGGTGTATTTTTTTTTGCTGTAATTCCCATAAACGCACTTTTATTTTCTTTCCTTTCTTTATTTGAATATACTTTGGTCTCTCACACCACGTCGACGATCCGACAGTTTGAAAGTTATGAATGAACTGTACTCGTATCAAAGTAATATTATTGAAAGAGAAGAGCGTTATGTTACTACCTTAGTATGAATCGACCTTAAAAGGTTAAAGGTCAACTTGCACTTTCATTCTAGTAGTACGTCATTCCATCGCTTAGATTGTAGGCTTGATTTTAATAGCAAAAATAGAACTTAAGGTGAAAGCACCAGGGTAGACCGCGAAATTAAAATTTTCTTAGGTTTTTATCATTTTGCAGGTCAGTGTCATGTTCAATGTTGATTAAAATATGATTCGCGAGCGTGACAAATACGACTTTACAGAATTATAATAATTAAAATCATGAATAACACTCTCTAAGTTTAATTATTAACATTAAATTACTATTTCATGAAATATTAATCAATAGGATTATATGACATTAATTTAACAAGTATGTCTCCTGTAAATACATACTTGTTACGTTCGTGAATCATATTTTGTTGAACATACAACTCGACACTGTCCTGCAAATTGCAAAAAACGTAATTAAATTTCATCCCCCTTAAGTAGGTAGTCGTAGGCATAATGCCAACTCTAATGTTTTTACAATCAACAGACAGATTTGAATAAACTGAGCCATTATAAATTCTATTTATAACAAAAGAACTGAGAATATTAAATTAAACTTTCTTAAGTCTGCTGACAGTGATAGAAGTCGCGAAAGTGAAAGATAAGCGAACTTTTCAAGGTGTGAATTCTCTCGTAGGATTATGTCACAGATTTACCATAATCAGCCTATAATGTCCCCACTGCTGGGACACAGACCTCCTCTCTTCGAGAGAGGAGTCTTAAGTACTCGTAGACTTCGGCTGTAGTCCACCACGCGGGCCCAGTGCGGGTTGGTAGATGTCACATGTCTTCGAATTTTTGGTTCTAGGACATGCCGGTTTCCTCAAGATGTTTCCCTTAACCGTTTTGAGAGCATTGGTGATGAAATTATTTACTCAAAGTAAAGTGCCTAGCTGGGTTCGAACACACGACCGTCTCATAAGACGGGGCCGTTACCTCTATGTCACCACAGCTCCTAATATATCAGCCAGCCTATAATGTTCCTACTGCTGGGACACAGGCCTCCTCTCGTTGAGAGGAAGTGGGCCGTAATCAACCACGCGGGCCCAGTGCGGATTGGTCATCCGATTTAAAAAAATGTTACACAGTTAGAAAGCTACACTATTGCCGAATGCTATAGGTAATATTTTATGGTATAGTTGGCTTCCAGACAGAGTCCCGGGCATAAGCTGGTCAACAATTTGAAGATTCTGATTGGGAAATACTTAACGATGGAATCTTATGTTGACTTTTGTGATTAAACCAAAATCTATGTCATCATTGATTATTTTGTTGTAATCAATCATAATACTGGTGAGACACATGATCTGTTTATACGCGACTGCCCAAAAAAGGAGTGTTTTGTTTTTACTATATTTAGATAGCAGTTTGACAATAAGATCATTTAAAATCCTGAAGAAACAAATCCAATTAATAATAAAACACTCCAAATTGTCTACATTTAGGGATTAATGTATACAAACCTTAGACAATCTAGACGCAGATCGAAACAAGCTCGAGCGCTGACAGCCGGGATTAGGAATTCGTTTAACAGTGTTATCTAGTTTGAAACATTAATGGAATCTGAGAATCAAGTGACATATGTATATTTAGGTAGTATGTAGATTATCTTGGATCTTGCTTAGGCCTGGTCTACACTAGGCACGAAATTTTTTTTAGCCCATGTTGTTTCACTGCTGGGCAAAGGCCTCTCCTTCCGAGGTGGAAGGTGAGGCCTGGGGGTCTACTCCGAAGTAGTATCGGCCGAGTGTTCGGCCTTTTCCTGCTACGAAGTTACTATTTGGTTCGGTCGGTTCCGATCCTACACTCCTACACTCTTTCGAATATTGACTATGGTCCCGACCCAACTGAGCCGATCCGAACTTTTTTCGCATTTTTCAATAATATTCGGTTCGGCCATGTGTCGGTTCGATCCGAACATTCGCACTTTGCACTTCGGAGTAGACCCCCTGGTCTGTGTTCAGAATAATATTTGTAATGAAATATTTTGGTTTCGGGGAAAGTTGTAAAATTCAATTTGACAGTAAGTACGAGGAGTGATGACTTATCAATTTGACAGTAAGTACGAGGAGTGATGACTAATCAATTTGACAGTAAGTACGAGGAGTGATGACTAATCAATTTGGTGAATCTAGACACAAGACTAATCAATTTGCTTAGTCTTTTACCTCTTGGTACTGACTGTCAAATATCCGAGAATGACAGCCGGGACCAAAGGCACGGAAGGGAACATAGAACATAGACATAAAATAATATCAGAAATAAATACAATTTTGTAGCTAATACACATAGTCTGCAATCCTATCCTACTAATATTAAAAACGTGAAAGTTTGTATGGGTGGATGGATGTTTGTTACTCTTTCACGCAACAACTACTGAACGGATTTGGATGAAATTTGGCACACAGCTGGCTTATAACCAGGATTAACATATAGGATACTTTTTATCCCGATATTCCCACGAAATCGAAACGTATGCTGGTGAAACCACCGGACACAGCTATAGTATGTTAATATTTTTTTTTATTTTAAAGAAATTCTCGCAATATTGAGTGCTTTTAGCACTCAATATTATACGTTTGATGTTCTTTGAACGAAGTTTATGTTAATATATTCTCATTAAAAAAAAAAATTCTTGTTAACGGCACTCTTTTTACTCAAGTACCAAGTCCACGTAGGACGTAGGTAGCAAAAGATACCATGTCCTTTGAATTTGTTATGATTTACTTATAACTTAAAAGAAAGTAAATAATTGAGTGGTTTGTTTCTTTAAATGTTTCTCAATAGTTTGGTTTAAGTAATAACATTACTCAGCTGTATCTACCTATACCTATTTACTAAGATGTATCATGATTTTCGTTTATCTGCTAAATAATATTAATGGATACTAATCTATGTAACATTTTTATCTCTATGCAGTTTTGGTAGAAGTTAGGTGCATTATGTTTGACGTAATGCCCTAGGTGTTCGATACTAAAATGAAATTTAAAAAATGCTGGAAAGTATCTAATACGATCCTTTAGAAGTTTACTGCTGCAAAAACTAACATTATAATGACTGGTTAAGATTTCAAAATCCGTGTAAAGTGTCGTTTGATAGTTCGAAGGTTTATTTTATTTCGCTATGTAACTTTAAAATGTGATTTTCTCTTACCGTTTTGATTGAGATTTTAAGTTGTTACGAACAAAGTATTTTGAAATTCTATTATAATATATGCTATGTACAGTCGCCAGCACATCAAGTTACCCCACTTTGACCTTGAACGCGTTATGAGCAACAACAGCGAGAATCGTGCGAAAGAGATGTATAGCTTTTTGTCAGTTCTTACTCGTAATATTTCGTGCTGCAGCGCGTACGTGAGGGTGTGTGCGTGTGCGCGTCGTTGTGTAGAATAAGACACTATGCGATAAGAAATAGCGTAGCAGGTTGAATATTTTTGAATTGAATCGAATAGAAATACTGGCTTGGTAATAAAAACAGGCGGCCCGCGCAATGATTTTTATTGAAATGATATCTTCTTAATCCTTCCTTTTTACATATTTATTTCTATGTATTACCTATAATTATTAAGTAGGTAGGTATTACCTACATTTAAACAGGTAGGTAGGAATGGTATACACCGTTACACAATTATGAATGTTGTTAAGTAGCCAGGTAGGTATAATCCGATGTGAGAAAAACATTATTTTTTTTCATTTCAAGCAGCTTTTGATAACCTTTTCCGGGTTTTGTTACCTACTTACTGGCGGGCTGGCGGTCAACAGTTTTCTTGCGTTCCTTGCTCTTTTATTGCTGAAAGCCCATAACACAATCTCCTTGAAATTTTGAAATAAAATATGGATACTTACCGCATCACGAACCTGTGTGAAGTTTAGCCAATTAATTATACCTTTAGAGTCTCTTGTCAGTCCGCCGTGTTTGAGATTAACGTTACGTCCGCGACACGATCTTATTATCTACTAAAATAATAAGTTTGAACTTAGTAACGTAATTATCTATACCTACCGAAATTGCTTTTACATGCAAGTTCAACCTTATTGCGCTACTAATAAGATACGATTTCGAAGATTATGAATTTTCAAATAAAATTCTAATTCCACTTCAGAAGTATCTCCTTTCGAACAAAAAATGAATTTTGGAAATCGGTTCACAATTGGCGGAGTAATCGCGTAACAAACACACAAGAAAAAAAAAAAACATACCGTTGAATTGAGAACTTCCTCCTTTTTTGAAGTCGAAAGTAAAAACTTTTTTACAAAAAAAAAAACCGACTTCCAAAAAAGACACTACAAAGTGAAAAATAACTTTAATTTCCGGTGGCGAACAACGAAAATGCGAACCGACTTTCGAAATTTATTTATATAATTTTGGAAGTCAATTGTTTTTTTTTTCAAAAAAGTTTTTTTAGTAAGTAATAAATAAATATGCCGTCGGGGCCCCGTATAAAGCGCAGGCCACACCGCCAGCTAGCGGGCGGGCGGGCTAGGCGGGCGAACATCGTTTCACCTTTTTTCATACTTCGGTAGCTTATCTCTGTAGTTCGCGGTGTGAACCCAAGTATGAAAAAAGGTGAAACGATGCCTCGCTCGGCTCGCCCGCCCGCCCGCCAAGCTGGCGGTGTGGCCTGCGCTCCGACCTCTGCTTTTGGCGCCTTAACTACACAACCGATCATCATGGAATTTTGCATACCTACGAGTACCTATCAGAAAAGGACATAGGAATAGGATAGGTTACTACGGGAACGCGTGTGAATGTTCGAAAAAATCTCAAAATAAAATGGGGAATAATAATCTTAATCTTTTTATTTAATATTAATTGAAAACAAATAAACTTATACCTACTCTAAATTTAAATATACCTACTTACAACAAAATTTATAAAACCAAACTATACAATAGATTAAAAATAAGTAGACAATATTTATTTATTACAAGCTTTTATTTTTAGATAGAAAGAAAATACGTTTATGTTCGGTAAACATGACGCGAAAAGAAACACAAACACAAAAATATTTGATGATATTTGTAACAGATTAATTATACCTACAGTTACATCTCTATCAAAATCAAATGCTGCCGCCAAACAAAAGTAAGCTTTTACCTAGATTAATATAATTTGACTGGGCTGTTTAAGGCCGTACCCACAGGCGGCGCGGCACGAAAATTTCATTGATATGTCACAGCCTGCTTTGGCATCCTTCGGACACGTTCTAGCATGCCGTGGCATCCCGAAATGTGAATGCTAACCATGATAAAATGAGATCACAAATCATTCGCGCTTACTAAAATCCCTTGTCGTGCCATGCCGCCAGTGGGTGACGACCCTAACTTAAATGATCACTAACAAATTAGTACTTAAAGGAAAAATGCTCCAAAATATAACAATGGTGCGAAAAGAAAAGAAATTTCAATTTACACTATCTTTATCACGTTATTAGAAGAATTATCCATACTAATATTATAAATGCGAAAGTAACTTTGTCCGTTTGTTACGCCTTCACTGCCAAACCGCTGGGCAATTGTGATGAAAACTATGGAGATAGTTTGAAGCCTGGGGCAGGCAATGGAGGAAGCTAGTTTATTATGACACAACATCAACGAACGACATATCTGGCATCTTTCCCAAATCGAGCAATGGAAGAATAAGCGTTTGAGAAACAGTGGTTGGAAATACCTTTATTTTGATAAATAAAATAATTACAATATTAAAATATACCTAACCTATGGATTGTAAAACTGTGCTACTATTTAATGTGAACGGAAACCCGGGTGATTGAAGTGCATTATTTAATAGTGCCGTAGAATCGGAGTTCGTCATCTAATGGTAGAGTGTTGTAGACTAAACTAAGTTCGCTCGGGTCTTATTAGCGACATAGCCATCGGGAATTTACTTTTTATTTATAATTTAATAATAATATATGTATTGTTTTGGCAACGCTTTATGCTCCCTTGTAGTAGTATTTCATAACAACTGAAAGGCCGATCTTGGTGCGTATTTCTGAGGTCAAGTTTGGGCTCTTTTAGGTCATGGTAGGCGGATGACGTCATCCTGTGCCGCGAACCACGCCTGCACCACCCTGCAGGTGTCCACGCGGCAGTGGTCTTCCGGCGTCCATAAGGCGCCTCCTGACTGTGTCCATTGAAATCTAAAACAAAGAAAATTTTGTCAATTTAATACTTACCTAGGATTCCGTAATATGACAAATAGTACGGGCCAATTTAACTAATCTGCATTCGCGATTTATTTGCGAAAAATGTAAACAAATATGAGTTTATGGAAAAATAACTTTAATTCCTACACTATAAAGTTCAGTTTACGCAACAACTTCAAACATTTTATTACTGCTAGTCTAGTAGTGCTAGTCACTCTAACATCAACCTAATAACTATTGAAATAAAGTTGATATTTGTTCAACTTGAAATAACATCAATTTGAAGCATTAGTTGAATAGACTATGAGTATGGGACGGTAAAAAAATATTCTTCAAATTATAAACATAAACAAAAAAACAATTTATCGAATTGAGAACTTCCACCCTTGTTGAGGTGGGTTGTAAAGAACTGAAGATGTATCTAATACATAGTAGGTAATAATAATAAGTAGTAAGTAATAACAATTCAGACTGGCCGCGCGGCGCGCGCGCGCGTCAATCCGGTTTGCGTGAGTGCCGAGCGCCCTTCCAACTACTTACTACATGTCTATTATGTAGTAGGTATGATTTTAATCACAATTTTGTTATTCACTTTTTAAGAAAACCATATTTTATGAAAGTGATGAATAAGTTGAGCTGATAAGGTATGATTACAAGCTACAGATGGACTCACCCTGTACGAAGTTGATGTTATTCGTGTGGTCAGAAAAGGATCGGCAGAGTGTGCGGCGTCTGCCGTCGTACCGTAGTGGATCTCGCGTAGAGTTGGCGACGATGGGCTTCTATGGTTCCGCTTTCTTCCCACCGCCGAAGCCAGAAGTAAACATATTTTTTCTGGAACGAAACAAATAGCTATAGTTTATTTGCCCATTATTACTCAATGACTATAGGCAAAGATGTATTAATACTTATAATTCCCTACACTACAATAATAAAGTTATTAAGTTATTTAATTACACACAAACAGGTCAGTGGGTCATCTTAGGGGCGGAGTTTTAGGAGTTGGAGTATACGCTTAGGGGCACTATAAGCAGCAAAGAAAACATACAGCGATCGCTTTACGACCGAATTCGGTTGCAAAGCCCTGTCACTCCATACATTACACCTGTCAATCCGGGACTTTGCGAGTTGCGACCGAATTCGGTCGTAAAGCGATCGATGAATGTCGAGACTGCAGCCCCTGGGCCCTGGACAAAAAGAAAGTGCGTAATTGCTTAGATATTTACTATAGAATCCAATCACTACCTACTGGATTAACTTTTGTTTAGAATGTGTCATGACTAAATGGAATCAAAAACAATAGTTCATCGAATTCTGTTTACTTAAGTATAATATTATTTCTCTGAATTTAAGCTTTCACGGTTACTCTACATTTTAGTGACGCTTGGAACAGCGCGCAGCATTAACTAATTTCGAAAATTCTGTATAAAAACACCATTGATACATTTTTTCAATATTAGCCTTTATAATAGGTATTATGATTACAAAAAATATTACTCACCGTTATGCCCGTCTGCCGACAAATATCTATCACCATTCACCCGGCATCCACTCAATCGAAGCGCTATGATGCGCTCTCTTTGAATTTGCGTCAACTGAGGCGCCATTATATTTATAAATTGTTTTAAGAAAGTTCACAGCACAGCACAGCACACAGTACGATTCCAAATCACAGAACTTATATACCCTAACGGGTTCCAAATGCGTACGCAACTGACTGACGTAAACTAACGATGTGAATTGTGACGAGTGACTTTCGTTTAATTTCGTGAAGGATCGGGGAAACTCGGGAGCAGCGGCGGACGCGCAGGGGCGAGTGGGTGTGGCTTGTTCCTAGTAAAACATGATAATTGGCTCCCAATTTTTAGTATGTGCAACCATTGGGCAATTTTAAAAACGTTGAAAACTCCACCAATCGTGCCAAGGATACTTTCTTTCTAACACTCCGCAGCGCGTCGTAGTTATATTTATGTATAGGGTTTACGTTGACGTGCTGCCGTCTGTACATACTTACTATTATGAATAAAAAATAGTAAAATTATGAAATAGGTTTTATCTCAAACTTGCAATATTAATTCCAATAGAAAATCACTTTGCATTTTGCTTATGCTCGGTTCCTATAAACAAAAACGAACCGTTTTGCATACCAATGACAGCATTTTTTATTGCCAAAATGGGCATATAAATAGATTCGTAAGCAAATTTTACTTCCATATCGTCTGTTTGGCAAACTTAGTAAGTTCAGCAACAATAGAAAAAGTAATTGTGTCTCATTAGTGACGGTTGAGCTCATATGGGAGGGTGTACAATGCAAAGCTATCGCAAGCGCGAAAGTTTGTGAGGATGGATGTTTTTTACTCTTTCATGCAAAAACTAATGTACGGATTTGGATGAAATTTGGTTTATAACCAGGATTAATACATAGGATACTTTTTATTCCGATATTCCCACGGGATCGAAACTTACGCGGGTGAAACCGCGGGGTGCAGCTAGTATTATTAACGCGAAAGTTTGTGAGGATGGATGGATGGATGTTTGTTACTCTTTCACGTAAAAACTATTGAACGGATTTGGATGAAATTTGGCACACAGATACTTTATAGCTAGGATTAACACATAGGAGTTACTATCCCGATATTCTCATGGGATCGAAACTTATGCGGGTGAGATCGCGGGGTGCTGCTCGTATATACATATTAGTGCTCGTGACTGTATTGTTTAAGCAACTCACCGAGGCAGCAGAAGGCTCCGTCTCATGGTGGTAGGTGGAGTGGTGTCGGATAGTCCCCGCCATGCCGTCTTCACGTTGATCTACATCGGGATGTCACATGACGTCATGCGTCATTCAACTGTGTTGTGGTATCACCTCCTTTGCAATCGACTTCGACAATCCATAGTACGAGTTACTTACTCACAAAGTTCTTACTAAAGATACATTTAGTTAGGATATTAATTGTCACTGTCGCATGTTATGTTAGCTTTAATTTATTATCTAGTTATGCACCATCTTAATTTAAACTATAGATTTTAGAAAGAAAGAAAGGATTTCTACAAGAAATTAACTTTTGTTACTTAGTTTCCTATATTCGTTACTGTCCTTGATAATAATATATCATATTTTGTGGGTTCATAAATTAAAAAAGAATCGAGTCTAAGGAGACCTTTTGTTATTTAATATCCTATCATCATCAATCTGCCTACCCTTTTCCCAACTATGTTGGGGTCGGCTTCCAGTCTAACCAGATGCAGCTGAGTACACGTATTTTACATGGAGCGACTGCCTATCTGACCTCCACAACCCAGTTACTGGGTAATATGAAACCCCTAGGTAAGACTGGTTGTCAGAATTTCGGGCTTCTGACGACCCGTAACGACTGTCAAAGATCCACGAATGACAGCCGGGACCAACGGCTTAACGTGCTTTCCGAGGCACGGAGGGGTCTTAGTATGTAAAGATGGTCACCCATCCACGGAGACCAACTGTGGCCAGTGTAGCTTAATCGGATCAATCGATCCGAGCCACAAGCCGAGGGGCTTGTGGTTAAGTAATAACAGACGGATTTTTCCTTAATTTTTCTTTAATATCCTATATGACTGTATTGTAATACCATATAATACCTACATTGCATATATTTTTTGTTACAATACTTTAGAGGGATACATAAGCCTTTCTTAGAAGTTATTTGCTTGTGTGACACTTGACATCCTAACTATAGGAAGTTCGTAAAGAGGACACCAGCTTTCATGTCGTGTTAGGATTATTTCCACTTGAAACTTCAGACAGGGGATCACAGGATAAGTGTCCACTTCTATTTGGAACTGTATCTTGCGTACATGTGAATAATTTATGCGTATGGTTGGCTGGCTGTTATTGTGCAATAAAATATTTGAGTTTGAGCAATTTTTTGAGTAGATATACAGTATAGCGATTAGGTTATCACATTAATTGAAACCACGTATTGCATGTTTAAAACATACACAATTAAAATGATTAATTACAATTAACACTAGCCGTGGAACCTTCTTTTTAGTTTTAGTGTTTAAGGGCAGATTTTTCAATCGACAGATAATTTTATTCGTGGAATTAAATTAACGTTGACAGATGTTGTATGGAAGCCCTGTCAAAAATTCAAAATGGTTCCTCGGATAAAATTATCTGGCGATGGAAAAATCAGCCCTTAGAACATTAAACTTAATTTGTGATCATTTGGTAACAATACCATAAAGTGCGTGTTGAATTGTTAAAACCATCATCCCGTGCGAGTCAAGTGCCTTATTATCAAGGATGCTTTATGTCTTGCCAATTTTTCAGCACTTTCATAGAAAGTTTAATATTTTATCTTCCATTCAAATCATACTTACTAAGCTTAACGGCTATCTAAACGATTATTATTAGTGGATGGATAAAGCTTGCTGGTCACGATTGTATTGGGATAATTACCTTCAAAAGACCTTCTCAATAAATCCTAATTATTGTTGGTGATTCTGTATATATTTCTGTGGCTCAGAGTAATTTATTCGACAAGATGCTGAGTAATTAGATTTTTATGGTTTATTCTTATTGCATTAGAATAAAATTATAGTTTTGGAATTTTGTTCATCAAATATTAGAATAAAAGTTATCTAGATTTTTTGAAGTAGCTCAAAGTGAAGAAACAATATTTCTGTTCAATTTTAAAATTTTACGATACTTTCTTTGTTGTTTAACAAAAAAATAATATTTTAAATATTCTACCAAGTTATAGTTAAGTTTGAAACTTTGACCAACTTTTAATTTTCGTAAAGTGCAACATGCAACAACTCACAAAGTACGACTTTATTCACTTTACATCGGTTAAGGTCGCTACGCTCTAGACGTCGTAGCGCTACGGCGTAGGCTACGGTGCTACGAGCCGTGCGGGTCCCGGCGTAGCGGCTGGCGCGCGACTGCCGCAGCGTGAGGCAGGCTGCTCGCTCCAACCCGCGCACTCCGCACCGTAATGATTGACAAAATACTTCACCTGTGTGTTTTCTAAGAAACAAGTGGTAGTAAAAAACACACGAACATTAACAATGCACGTGTTGAAAAAAAAAGACGCGCGAAAATATGGAGAGAGTTTCAAGGAAATTGGCAATTGAGGATGCACCCATTGCTGCTGGAATATGTATTTGCTCTTTTTGATCTCAATGAAAATGAGCATTTCAAGCAAACTTTCAAACTAAGTATTTAAAAAAGCCGACAGTGACCAAGTACGAGTACATTAAAATGGAATGGTATAATACTTTTATACCATTCCATTTTCCATGAGAATTTTCAGGAATTAAGGAATTTAATAACACACTGTGTGGGGCATATAAGCCGCTTAGAGTATCGCGCAGGATATAAGAGTCAACACAAAGTAATGTGAAATGGTGCTAGACGATGGAGCGGTTACGATCTATCTTGTTTTTCATCTTTTCCAATTGGCACAGCACTAGCGTTTGCACTTGCGGTTCCATGTATTGGAAGAATCGTATAGCGTACAAGTCCCTTGATTTTCTTGGCATTTATTTAATTTAAAAAACCGGCCACGTGCTGGCCGGACTCGGACACGAAGGCTTTCGTTCCATCGCACAATATATGGGGAAATTTTTTACTTAATTTTATTTTTATTATGTTTTGCTATAGTGGTCATATTAGTACCTACTCTGTGAAAATTTCCCTACCCATTACGATTCAAAAGATACAGCTCTGTGACAGACGGACGGACCGTCGGACAGCGGAGCCTTAGTAATAGGGTCCCGTGGGCACCCTTTGGCTACGGAACCCGTCTTTTCGTGTCGATGGTACTCTTCCTCGCAGTTTTCTTTTTTATATAGTTTTTGAGCCCAGTTGGTTGTTGCCACGTTGATTGCGGCATTGATTGCTGTCAATAGTGGCAATCCCTTAGCATTCGTTGGAATGACTGCTCACTCCATGCTCACTTCACCTAAGTTTTCACGGTGAGATGGCTACAGAATCTAGTAGTGCTATTCTATAAAAATCTCACTGTGATAACTTAGGCGAAGTGAGCTGTCATTAGTGTCAGTCCGATGCAACGACAGCTCACTTCACCTAATTTCTCACGCTGAGATTCTAACAGAATCGACCACCGGCACCCTAATTGCGTAACACACGATCAATCGGAATCGGTTTCATTTTGACAGTTCAACAAAATTCATTGCGTTATTTACGTGTTGAGCAGACAAATTTTTCGAACTTATGAAGCAATGGATTAGCAATTTGCTTCAAAATGATTCAGATTCCGATTGATTGTGTGTTACGCAATTGGGGTGCAGATCTCTTTTTTTAAAGGAGAATGACCAAAAGTCGTACTAAAAAGTCTCATGCATCAAGATCAAAATATTATAGTAATTATTTTCATATTTTTTTACGACATTACGCGTCGGGGATTTCATTTTTGAACAGGGAATTTAATTTAAAGTAAAAAAGTGTTTTATTGTTTTATTCCCTTTACATGACGTTCCGTTTCAAATGATATGATTAATATAACCTTCAATTTTGAGTGTCATGATCACGTCTTTCAAAAAACTTGTAAAAAATAACTAAAATAGAATGGAATTAAAACGATTATCATTTTTTTTAGAGAAATAATGGCCGTTCGTGTATGACATGTCATACAAAATAAATTACCTAGTTTTTAGGTTATATTGAATTTTTTGTAAATCTCCGAGATCCGGGTTTTTTTTACAAAAAGAACTTTTTTAGGAGTTAATATGATAAGTGTAGTCTATAAAAAACACAGTTTGACTTTGATGCAGCATGGTACGGGATTCCATACATCCATGGGCATTGTCCTTTAGTTTGTGGTAGAGCGTGAAAATTATTTCTTGATATTTATTTATTCGTGATATTATTTATATCGCTGCAACGTTACAGGGACTTTCCAGCTGTGGTTGAAACCTTGTTTTACTCGTAGTTAGACTGCAAAACCGACCCCAACATAACAAAAAAAAAAGTTGGGAAAAGGCTAGGCAGATGTATTGCTTACCAGGTGCCTCTTTTTCTTTAATAACTACTTAGTTCTTTAATTAATTATAACATGTTTATAATCTGTTCCTCCTTTAGCTAGCTACATCAAAGCGTAAGAAAATGTCTGATGCACTTTCATCTTTATTATATAAAGGTTTCCTTTACACAAAAGCTCTCACTAGATTACGTAGGTACCTACTGAACGTCTATTATATTAAAAAGTGGACATCGAATACTGACAACAGTAACCCTCTTTAATGAAAATGAAAATTGAACTGACATGGCTTTTATAAATCTCACTCATCATTTTAAAAATGACTCGGTAAGTAGGTACCGATTTCAATTATGTACTATTTTTCAAGCAATGTCAATTTATATTACGTACTTTAATTAAGTTATTCACTAAACTAGAACCTTACCCTATTATACCTACTTGTATAGAATAAATTAAATTGCAAAGTCTTAGTAAACCTAAGCATTGCTGTTGCCAAGCGAGATCTGCTGGAAGTAGTTAATCCAATAAGTAACCATTACAGTCTGTACAAAAAGTATGTGATGAAAGTGTAAACAACCCCTGTTGAGGTTAAATTCTTACGCAATCACTCACTAAAGAAAATTAGTAACTCAATTTGTATTTAGAAGGTTTCAACTTAATATCTCTCATTTTTCCTACAATTATTGTTTGAATAACACTATTTAATTATTGTAATTGGAAAATCATAGAGCCTCGTGCCCTTCACAAAATTGCATAAAATATGACTGAAAACTGGAAAACTATACCCACACGAATGGGTAGGTCGGTCGCCATCGAGTTTTTCGAAGGTAGTAGACAAGGCAACACACAAGGAACAATGGTAAGTTATGGAGAGACCTATGCTCAGCAGTGGACCAAAAAAAAAAAATAAAAAGTGGGCAAGAAGAATCCCACTTAAAATATGTACATTGCATGTTAAATTTCTTGAAAAATTCTATTGAAGTCAACTTTGGGTTAACCTACCCATAAAAGAGGAGAAAATATTCCTTCGTCCAAAGTGTAAAAATAGCTTTCATTGTGTGCAAAGGTACGAGCTACAGGAACTTATGTTCGTTCGCAGATAAAATAAAACACGAGCCGCTGTAAAACGATACTTCTTACTTTAAGTGTTTCTATTTACGTAACGATCGTATTTCTCTTCAGAGATCGGCAGGAAAGTATGTAAAATTATACTGGAAGTACTTGAATCCAATAAAATAAGGGAAAATAATGAAGTCCATTTGTTTTTGTATTTATTTGTATAGTTAGTTAGTTAGGGGCTTGTGGCTGAGTAATAACAGCCGCACGGGTCGATCGATCAGGTTAAGCTACGCTTGCCGCGGTTGGTCCGTGGATAGGTTACCGTCTTTACATACCTACCAAGATCCTCCGACCCTCCATGCCTCAGAAATCACGATAAGCCACCGTCCCGGGTATCATTCGTGGATCTTTGACAGTCGTTACGGGTCGTCAGAAGCCCGAAAGTCCGACCATCAGTCTCACCAAGGAACCCAAATTTACCCAGTAATTGCGTTGTGGAGGTCGGATAGGCAGTCACTCCATGTAAAATACAATACGTATTCAGCTACATCCGGTAAGGCTGGAAGCCGACCCCAATATAGTTGGGAAAAGGGTAGGCAGAGGAAGAGTTAGTTAGTTACCCCCTTATTACAAAACAAGGTTTTTCTTTCGATCAGGTATAAACCACTGACCCAGTTATTGAATTAAGAACCCAACCGATAGAGAAATGCAGTTCTTTATACAAAAATGACAGCTTAGTTCGGTGCTAAGTTGTCATTTTAGTATTAAGGACTTTGCCTAAATGCAAATAAAGTTCGAAATACAAGTACTGGCTCAATAGTTTAGGCTAGAACTAAAGTTAGGTTTCGTTTTGTAATAAGACGGTTAGTCATTTAATTTAGTACCTATTGTAAATAGTTAGTTATCTCTACATACAATAAAGATAACATAGCTACTAAAAAAAGTAGTAAGGTACTTTCGTAATTAAAAGTAGGTAGTAAAGTTATAACAATGTCAAATGAAACTAATTAAGTACGGAATGGCGGAATAAGTTTTCTTGCATTTTATGGTACCTAAGTTATGAACTGTAATAAAATTCAAGGTCCACTTTTATTGCTATAAATTCCACACAGAATTTACATAAAACATTATTTTTGTTTATTCAACATTTCTTTCAGCGATTCATAGTTCTAAAATAGCTTCATACAGAACTATTAAAACGTTAACCTCCAAAATTGCGGGGTAGTTGCGTAACACAATAAGAGTAGCTTAGACTTTCTTTTTGACAGTTCAACAACATTCATTGCGTTTTTTTACGTGTTTGAGCAGACAAATTTTTCGAACATATGAAGCAATGGATTAGCAATATCCTTCAAAATGATTCAGACTGTTTTGATAGTGTGTTACGCAATTAGGGTGCTGCCGTGCGATTCTGTAACCATCTCATCGTGAAAACTTAGGTGAAGTGAGCGTGGAGTGAGCTGTCATTCCAACTAGTGCTAGGGATTGACACTATTGACAGCTCACTTCACCAAACGTTTCACGGTGAGATTTTTACAGAGTGGATAGGCAGGTCTTGTTCTCATTAACAAATGCATAATCATTTTATATACCTACTAGCGACCTACCTCTATTCTGCACGGATTTTACGACTTGACGAAACATCTATATCTTTATAACCTGTATGGTCAATATCAATGTATAAGACACCTTCCGGAATAAATTCTCTAAATGATGGTGAAAACTACATCAAAATCCGTTGCGTAGTTTAGAAGTATTGGCACATAAACCAAACCTCGCTTTTTCTGAAAGATTCACGCGCACTACATACTTAATAGTGTATTTCTCAACGAACTCTTCTATGTCAGCGGGTAGCCACGCTTCTGCTTCAAACTCCATTGTTGTAACCGTGTTTATTAACCCAGTTCTAAATACTGTATATCTTAGAACATTGTTCTGAACAACGCGGACAGACAGACAAGAAAAGCGACTTTAATTTATAACATGTATTGATATAGATATACTGACCTATTTTACTGTACAGGAAACCTGAGATCTAGAGTCTAATCCAGGAACTACACAGTACCATGCATGTCCCCAATCATAAATTCCCAGACTATATCGGCAACAACCCGCACCAATAATAATATTATTAATATATTCATGTGTCGCAGAATCATGTCTTGTTCATCAACTTGTACGTCAAACTACATATCATTCTATACATTGTGCACAATTGTTCAGTATAATGTTATACAGCCATGTTGCATGCTATTTCAAATCACAGCTGCTCAATTAAGTATTCATCCGTGTAATGGATATTACTATGTCATGAGTAGGTACTGTTCTAAGCACGGGTAGGAACGATAGTCTACCTGTTGAAAGCAAAAACATCGATATTCGGACATTTTGGAACTTATTAGTTTGGGCACGTAATATTATTTCGCGGGATATTACGCCCAGATGAAGTTGTAATAAGGTCGTCTGTTACATGTATTTGGCGAGTTCTCGTTGCTAAATTAAGGTGTGGGTATTCTTTTTTCTTGTTAGGGCTGGACGGATTTGCCTATTCAGTGTTAGCAAAAAGTCAGCCTAGAGGTACAGAAAATTCAGGTTTAAAACTTATGTTTTAAACCTAATTTGAATGTTATCATAACATCACGCCTTTATTCCCCGAAGGGTTAGGCACTGATGTCCCTATTAAGTACACCTAAATTTCGCCAGTAATGTTTAAGTCCCATGTAATAGAGGGCAAGCCTAATGCCATCAACCGGGTATAACACTAGACTTCGGGCTGTTACTGAGAAATTCCTGATGGCAAAACCAAATAACACTTTGCCCGCCCCGGTAATAGAACCCAGGACCCAAGCTTATCAGTAGCACTTGCAACCACTAGACCAGAGAGGAGAGGTTTAATCGTTTAAAAGTATCCCAACTGAAATAAGAGGCTCAATGAATTCGGTTTATTTGATTGGGAGAAAGATAATTTAACACTCGTACCAGTTTAGAATGCCTCCAAGCATCGTCCTATTAAATAGCACTCACATTGGCTTATTGGTACTTACATCGAATGAATAACCTCCTTTTGAAGTCGTCAGAAATTAGATAAGGTAATGTCTTAACGATATTATTTACCTTCAGTTAAGGTCCCTTGACCAAACGACTTAATTTAATTTTGGGGGTTGTTTGTTTACGGTAAGGACTCTTGGCTGTGTAATTTCATTATGACCAAGTATTATGATCAAATGACGGACTAATACTAATTACAATGTAGAACATTGAATGTTAATTAAAATAGCAACGTATTAAAGTTTGCTTTGCGTAATGAAATCATGTTACGAGAATGCAGGTTAACTTTTCCTTGAATATAAGTAGTTTACATCATGTAGGCTTCACACTACACAGCAGTTATATGTATTAAAACGGTGTTATAAATAACGGTGAGACTTTTTTGAGCCTGTTGTTTCAAACGGGTGGTTAATGTAACATACTTACGTCAAATAATAACGATTACATACTCGTTATTATTTGACGTACGGCAAGGCCATAATTTTGTAATTGTAATTTGAAACAACACTTGTATTGGTTTGACGATACTTAGTGCCATTTTTGACGTAAAGTGGACGTGAAACAACCCGCCCTTAGTTACATGGTACTTGGTAGTGAAATGAACACACCTTTTTCAGTATAAATATTCCTGTATTTAAATTCTTGACACATACAAACTTGGTCTCTTACAATATTTACCAAACTATTTAATTAGGTAGGTACAGACTTCTTGAAGACAACCTTTTGGTTTCGAAGCTCGAAGAGAACTCACTTAGAAACAAGGCGATGATGCTCCAAACATCATAATATATCATTACGTTTCGTTAAAAAAAACCAGTACTTTTACGGTAACTGTCAAATAAGATACTTTTAAACTTCATGACACTGATACAAAATTCATTAAAGGTAAATGACATACTTTAAATTTTATATCTTATTTAAAATCACATAATATTTGGAAATCATGTCAGTAGGTATTTAAATTTTGATATGCGATTGCTTATTGTACCAAAGCGGTATCAAATGTAGTACAATATCACAAAACGTTTTGTTTCGTCGTTTCGTACTCTAAGATTTTCGACATTTTCCCCTTCAATTACACACGGTTATATCGCACACACGAATTGTTCAAACAATATTTTTATGAACGCATTCCATTACGCTACAAAAGGTGGATAACATCGCCGGTGCGAGCCGAAAGTAGGTCATTGTTACAAATTCGACGTTCCGTATCCAGTCAGTCTTACAATAATATTTTGTTAACCTGTTTATTGTTTGATGAATAAACAAAATAAATAAAACGACACTTGGCATTACGTAAAAATATTTTTAGTAATCTACCGTCCGCGTGCTTGCTCATACATTTGAGACATTATGGTTAGGATCGACGGTGCGGTCAAATATTTGCAGTGAGCATCGAAGTCGATCCCGGGGGAAATCTCAAGTTGTCTTTTCGTTTCAAAGAAAAATGTACAAGATGGAGAAACAACACCTCAACCGCTCGGTTTCAATTTCATTTTAAACAATGCTGACTTAATTAAATTGAGGTATATTACCGAGAATGTTGTAGGTACGTTCGTCTGGTACACACAGGCTTATGGGAAGCACACCAAAGTTAATTTTAAGATTGGTGAGATATGATTTCGGAATATTTTGTTTCAAGTTTCATTATGAAGTATGTATAATAATAGAACTCTTAAGAATGTTGCCAGACAACTGAGTCCTCAGACTCAGTTGTCACACACACACACACACTAAGACACATTATAAGTATTTTTGCCCTTCAAGTACTTGAAAGTTTTGAGCTCTCTCTCTGGAAGTTTGGAAACTCTTCGCTCAGTTATGATAATAAAGAGCTGTTAACCTATAAAACAGTCAACACTTCGCTTAGGGGTGAGACCTAAGTGATTCATTACAATTCGACTCGATATCTAATACTGATTTGTGACGCGATGTGCGTCTTTTCTTACTGGAGAGTAACAGATTTTTCCACGTAAATAAAGTCAGTGGGCGACTGATGTTTGCAGGTGTCCTTGTAATACTTTCAGACGATGTGATCGCAAGAAACCGATACCGCACTCCCTTGTCCAGCAAATACCAACTTTATTAAAGGTCAGGAGGTCCCCAATGCGATCGGGATTAGATTAAGACCAAGTTTGCTTGCATATCGAACGGATAATATCTATACAATATTAAAAATTAAAGTCGTTTTTCGTGTCTGTCTATATGACCGCGTTGTTCTTATAAATTTTGCAATAGATTTTGATGCAGTTTTTACCATCATTTAGAAATGTATTCTATAATACATTAATATTAAACTTAAATACAATGCTCTCCCATGTGGTATTACAGCTGAAATCAACAGCTGTCAACTAACTTTTGGAGGGCACACTGTATAATAGTAACATCCCGATGTTTTGTCAAGTTGTAAAAATCGCGAGAACCATGGGCGAGTCGCTAGTCAATATATAAACTGTGTGATTCCAGTCGACGTTTGAGAGTGATTATGTTTCTCGTTTCCTTATTCAAACATCAAGGCGAAAATAGGCTTTTGCGCGGTAATGAGACATTAATAAACACTTATGTACCTTTGTTTATGTACAGTACATTACACGACGATGTCATTTCCACGTTAATTTAGAATGAAGTATTGGTTTTACAAATTGGATATTAGCCGATCATTCAGAAACATAAGCACATAATTAAATATTATTGTATCTTAAATGTCAAAGATAAAGTCAATATTTAGAGTTGTGCCATTTTGAACTCTGATCTTTAAGAATCAAAGCACAACAAGAAACAAATGCTTCGGGGTAATTGGAAAGCGAATGTAAACAAACGAAAGTTCGTTAACAATCATAAAAACAAAGCAGGTGGGTGTAGAAGCAGGTGATAGTGAAGACTACCGGCTACCTGTTGCTGCGAGCGGCATTGAGCTTCCGTCGCGGCCTCCGGTCACACTCGCGATGATAAACAGACTGTGATGTTATCACAACATAACACCGCTCTACATAATCTGATTAGGAGATCGCTTCGTTCGAGGAAGTCGCGCCAAGAAAAATACTGGCGTTTGTTGTTTCTTTTCTTCATTTCTGTTTGTATAACATGATGGTGCGTGTTTAGAGGTAATGTTATTTTACAATATAACGATTTCAATAACGTACGTGAAGTACTGCATTCAAAGGAGTGTTTAAGTCAGTTCAAATTATTTTTAATTAAAAAAGTAAGTACTTATTTAAGTTTGCTTTCTTTATGAAAGCAAGTCATTAACAGTTTCTCCAAGTCAGAAGAGAGTTTTAAAAATCAAATGCCCTTACGATTAAATAGGTACACGTAAATGATGACCAAATTAAAATGCCATAGGGCGGGTTATTTCACGTCCACTTGACGCACGCGTATACGTCAAAAATGGCGCTAACTATCAAAATAAAAAAAATAAAGTTTCAAATTACAATTACAAAATTATGGCCTTGCCGTACGTCAAATAATAACGAGTACGTAATTGTTATTATTTGGCGTACCTACGTGTGTTAAGTTAACCAACCGTTTGAAACAACCGGCCCTTAGCAGTAGCTTATGAGTCAAAGGATTACGCCTGCATATACAGGGTGGCAGGGACATCGACCCGCCAACTGAAACCATGAAATCAGCACATGATTCTAGACCCCCTAGCTTAGAAAGGAGGAGGTTATCGAAAAAAAAAAATACTACTCTTTTATAGAAAACTGCAATACCTACACGGACAAAATATAGGGAACAGCAAATTTCTTTACATAACCGACGACAAATTGACACAACGCAGCACTCCGGGAGGTTTAAAGTAATGATTGTACTGAATCCATCGGAACGGTTGCGCGTCAATGTCCATGCCACCCAGTATTACGTCATTCATTTACTATTCGCTATTTCTAGCAAAACTCAGCTCGTTTGCCATTCCGTGCGAAACCTTAAGAAAACCGCGATTAAACGTGATTCCACAGCAAATCTTACGAGATTCAGGAGCTGTGTTTTCAGCTTTATTACATAATTTATATACAACTAGCTTTTGCCCGCGGCTTCACCTGCGTGGACGTCGGAAATGAGCACACGCAAACGTGTTATCGGGATAAAAAGTATCCTATGATATCCACAGGTTATAATAAACTCCTGCCAAATCCTATTAAAAGCATAATAAAAATACTATTATGCTTTACTTTTTTTTTAAATTGAAATTCTATCGTGAATTCATGCTAGCCTAGTAATTTTTGTATACTGCTCAGAAAGTCGGGTCATGTTCTATGTTACGGGTTTGGTTTCCGCACTTAGTCCTACAAGTGGACCATTGTGCATGGAAAGTCGGGTCATATTTCAATCATGATTCGAATTACACGTAGCGCCATCTAGCGTACTAAAGCAATTGTGACCATCGAAAGTTATTGTTTTTTCCCTCCTTTATGTGTTATTCTATACACCCCCGACAACGTATATGCAAAATTTCACGATGATCGGTTCAGTGGATTAGGCGTGAAAAGGTAACAAACACACAAACAAACAGACTTACTTTCGCATTTATAATATTAGTTATGATTGTGTGTATATTCGATTTCTCGCACATTTACTGTTTTGTTTTAGTTATTATCAAAAGAGACATATATTTTGTGCTATTTGCAACCCAAAGTTTTCGTAGGAAGTTATGACTATGGATTAGCGTTACCTACGTGTTTGTTATTGTTTACCGTTTTACTCACGCGAAGGTATGATTTCTGAGATCCTTATGCCCATGGTAAGGCCGAATACTCAAACAGTACGTTTGAGTATTCGGCCTTTCCACCCATCCATCCTAATTGAGTTTTAAGACGCTGTTCATTAGGTATTATATAGCATTGTATTGGAGATTACGACAGAATGAGGTTTAATGTCTACAATACATAGTTAGGTTAGTGCCTTGTCGTTTCAGTATTCAAGGGAGAAATCTATACTTTTTATACTAATACTAGCTGACCCGGTAAACGTTGTTTTGCCATATACCTACATTATATCTATGATTTTTTTTTTGTATGAAAAATAGTTGTTGGCCGATTCTCAGACCTACCCGATATGCACACAAAATTTTATACAAATCGGTCCAGCCGTTTCGGAGGAGTTTGGTAACAAACATTGCGACACGAAAATTTTATATATTAGATAATAAAGCTGAAGAGTATGTTTCGTTTTTTTGTTTGAACGCGCTAATCTCTGAATCTACCCGCTAATAAACATCACGCTACGACCCTTAAGAGCCGAAAAGTATAAAGAAAAAAACGGTGGCAGAAACCGCGGGGGTAATATTTATAGCCTGAAGAGTTAATTTGTTTGAACGCGCTAAACTCAGAAACTACCAGTTTCCAGTACCAGTTTGAAAAATATTTTTGCATTCGATAGCACAATTTTTAAAGACGGTTAAAGGCTATTTAACATAAGCAAAACAAGTCAAAAAGAACGTTAAGCGAAACCGAAGTACTAGCCCGGGCAGGCGATGCGATGCGACGCGGGGAACAAGATGTTTCACGAAAACGAAGTCGCGCGCTGAAGCTAGTGGATCATAAACGCTCAACGGAGCTTAAGGAGGCTTGTGAAAACTGATCTGTAGGTTTAACCAGAAGGCCAATTCTCGTAATTTAAAACATTCAAAATCTAGTCGCAGTCTCATCTCAGCGACAAACAAATGTCAAAAACTTGTCAAAATGTAGGGAAATTAGAGGTTCTTTTGACAGATTGCGACTGAGATCAAACTGTGAACGTTCTTAAAATAACGAGAATTGCCCCTCTGAAGTCAGATTATCTATAGTATGTATTATTCATCTAAGTATTAGAATTTCTCTGAATCGTCGTCCTTGGTTGGCAAAGCTAGGAATACCAAGAATATCTAACTACTTGCAGATCTAGTTTATGTAACACTAGCTTTAGCTCGCGGCTTCGCCCGCGTGGAGGTCGGCAATTATCCCACAGGAATGTATTATCGCGATCAAAAGTATCCTATGTGTTAACCCTGGTCATGGTCTACGCGTGTGACATATACGAAGGTGAAACGGTAACAGCCGATCGATTCTGTAAAAATCTCACCGTGACAAGTGGTACTTATTCTATGTATTTTTGATCGCACAATATAAGGCCTCGTTGCCTTTATTTTTCGGGCCATTTTTGCGGTATTACCCCTGAATGTAGTGTATTCTTGATCAAAGGATTAAATAGTTACATAGTTGTAGGTCCCATTTAACCCCCTCCGGATAAGTTACGACAGAAAAATATGTTAGATAATTTCACACAAATTCTGCCGATCGATTCTGTAAAAATCTCACTGTGAAAAGTTAGGCGCAGTGAGCTTAGAGTGAGCTGTCAATAGTGTCAATCCCTAGCATTAGTCGGAATGACAGCTCACTCCACGCTCACTTCATCTAAGTTTTCACGGTGCGATGGTTACAAAATCGCACTGCAGATAGACAGACAGACTTACTTTCGCATTTTTAATATTAGTAAGTAGAGATATATGATATGGAAAAAATATTTCTGTTTAATTCAAAAAAATGCACGGATTGATACAGGAGACATTAAAACTACTGTAAAGGTAGGTTATGTACGTGCACGTATGCATGTGTTTCCGTGACAAATAAACCTATTTTTCTTTCTTTCTATGCCATTGTGACAAAGTTTGCCTATGGGCATAGGCCTTTTCAAACTATCCGTCTTTTGTTTCGGCTTCTGTCATAAGATGATGTTGTGATGAAATGACGTTATTAATAATTATTGTATTAATATTTTTTATCTATTCGTGTATTTAGGATGTATTGTTGACTCACTGAAATCGTTCAGCGAGTTTCACTATATTTTTATTTCAGCATCTGCCGACGTAGATAAATGATTGTTCAATGACATAAAAACTCAATGAATAAACTATTTTTCACCGAACAGTTGCTAACTCGATCTCTATCAATTATTTAGTTCGTTTAAAATTAAATATACATAGATCATAAAAATGGCAACGAAATGAAAAAAACTAAAACTTATCCGAAGTAAGAACATAGTTAAAATAAGCAAGTGAACCGTTATCGTGATTTGCGTCACTCGGCTCGCCCACGTCGCCGTAATGATAACTCTTAAGAAAACACGCAAGTTGGTACCCTGCCGAGTACTGCCACGTGCAATTATGTTAACTTATTTATACTAGAAAATAAATTCAATCTTGTTTGCAAGGACTTTGAAGGACACCACTTAACATCACGCCTGTGACGAGGCAGTGCTTCCTTACCCAGACCATTTGTTCCACCCGCTGAAGAACTCTCAACTGGACATGAGTTACCTTGGGTAACCTGGAAGTCTTTAAACAGACCCCGGATCCAAATTGGCTGAATTAACGAAAACCGGTTCAGGTGGAGGTTCATAGATGACTCCATCTTGGAGTGTAAATGTGTTGCTGTTCCAAAAACGATGGGACACTCAATATCGTCTCCTGCGTGTCCTGTCAGCTGCACGTTACAGGAATCGATGGATGCTGGTGATGGCGCTAAACAAGTAGCCGATTTCTGGGCTGAGTCCATTCAGATTGCCGTCAACATGTTAAGAAGATCACGCCTGTAATCCCCGAGGGGTTAGGCAGAGGTGTACCTATAGTACACTCACATTTCGCCAGTTATGTTTAAACCGCACGTAATAGGCGTCATTGTAAAGTAACTCTTAAGAAAACACGCAAGTCGCTACCCTGCCGAGTACTGCCATGTGCAGTTATGTTAACTTATTTATACCTACATTAAAATAAATTCAATCCAGTTTGCAATTACTTCGAAGAACACAACATAACACCACGCCTGTAATCCCCAAAGTGCTAGGCAGAAGTGTGCCTATAATAGTACACATCACAATTCATCGGAGGAGGCTCTTCTACATACTTTTTTTTTATGTTAGCCTACGCTGTCCCACTCCTCGGCAAAGGCCTCCCTCCACTCCTTCCATATTTCGCGAGCCCGCGCATCCTCCTTCCAGTTTTGACGGGACCTACCCAGCTCGACCCACCATCTCCTACGTGGTCTGCTGCGAGGCACCAATTCTGTGCTATTTGGGCCCACAGTTTGTCTGGCATACGGCAGACAAGTCCTGCCCAGTCCCATTTAAGTTGGGCAGCCTTCTGAGCCACGTCAGCTATCTTTGTTTTGGAGCGCAGTATTGTGTTTCGAACACGATCCGTTAATTTAACGCCTAGTATACTGCGCTCCATTGCTCGTTGGCAGACCTTGAGTTTGGAATTCTGGATGTTAGTCAAAGACCAAGTTTGTACACCATAGGTTAATAGCTATTAATAATCATTCGGCAGGCTGTCGTGTCCAAAATTGACGCATTTTCGTATGCCTGATTTGCCCCCCGCAGCAAATAGTTGTCGGGCAAATAGCGATCGTCTATTTAATTTAAACTGATGACTGAAAATTTTCGGGTTCCAGATTTGTGAACAGCGTTTAGATGACTGCTTCGATAACACTGATTGATCTTCGATCTATACAGAAGCATATCGAATAGTTGTGAATAGGTATGCAGAAACAACTGTGTTGCAATACTATGTAAATGCAATGCAATCTATATAAATAAAAATGAAACACCGAAATGTATGTACGCGCATAACTTCCGATCGACTGCACCAAATTGGATAACTCTTTTTTTTTGTGTTTGTTATTGACAGGACAAGGTTTGTATACACAATTGGACCCGGTAGGTGGCGCTACTTTTTCGGGAACGAAGGACGACGTCTGCCGGGTCCGCTAGTTTATAATAAAAACGCCTTTTTATTTCATTCAAAATTGAAAAATTCTATCAAATACTTAGCAACTATTTTACAAATTGGTATATTCCATTCATTGATTCCAAATACAGCTCTATTTATATCAACTAACTTGAAAAGAAATTCAATATGTTTCGCAATTAGTTTGAAGGACAAGTTTTTATACCTGAATCTTCACGTTTTCTAGCCTTTTCATAGCAATTTAGAGTCTGGCTTCATGTCCAACCCGATGCGGCTGAATATCAGGTTACGTGGACTAACTAACATTTTCCACAGCCCAATTAGCAACAGAAATCTAGTCTATGTACCTATATCCTAAACGCCATGCTATGTTACCTAACTTGTAAGTTTATTTCTTAATTAATTTATTTTTTTCTATATTATATTACGCACGTACATTTAAACATGGGCTCATTATAATACATAACTTCAATACTTTTATGTGACTCAGGAGGATCAGCGTTGAGGGTTGAACTACAGGCTATGCCTAGTTCGGCCCCAAATGCTAGTACTTTATGAATTTACTTTTATATTTAATTTTTTATAGAATTTTATGAATTGACTTATGACATAAATTTTTATATTTTTTAATATTTTTCTGATTTTATTTTAATTTGGATAATAGTAATGATTTAAATATAGATTGCATGCATGATGTTTCTTATACATTTAGTTATAGAAATTCAGACACGATGTAAAAATTGTTATTGAATAAATTAATTGAATTGAATTGAACTTTTGTGTACAGTAACTGTAGACTAAACACTTAATTTGTGAAATAATGTACATTTTTTTTCTGTGAATAAACATTATTATTATTATTATTAAATTTGGACTGATATTAGATAAACTAAAAATTGATCAAATAACATATTTCGCAAAAATTTAACCATTAAAAATAAATAAACAATAATAAGAAATAAAAATTGCTATATTGGTGTTTCTAATTATAGGGATCTAGTAATTATTTTATCATAATTGCTGCAACATACAATGTGAAATAGCAAAAAAAACGTAATGAAACGTAATGTAAATTGTAAATTTTGTGGGCTACGGATCCCCCATAAGAATAGGCATTTTTTCTCTATCAAGCGCTAAAATCATTATGATCAATGCACATTACTTCAAGGAGCTTGGAGCATGTTCATCACGCTAGCTCTCCACAATATCAATAAATCGCTTCCTGCATTGTTCATTTAGTACGTGACTGTACAGGGAGTGCACAATTTGTTACTACTTTGTGCTCCAAGTACATGTATATGGCTGTTTTCTACAGAGCGCTGATTGAATGAACTGTAATGGCGACTAATGAGACTTGTTACTAGACATTTTATTTTCTCTAGAGTTGGAAGACATGCAATGTTTTCTGTGTGTTAAAGGCTTGGTACATAGTCCCTTTAGCCTTGTGAAGTAAGAACGAAAGAATAACGTTTATTTGGACATAGTTCGTAAAACACAAAATACAACTAACAAAATAAAAAAGTGAGTATGTATATTTATGTGAGGGTGAGTGTGTAGTATTACGTCCACCTCTGCCTAACGCTTCAGGGAAAACAAGCGTGATGTTATGTAATAGCCCTGAACGATAGTAGCCCGTAGTGTAATGATGGTATACAGTCCGGCCGCCGAGAGAATGCGTTCCTGGCACCTGTCAGTGCGACAATTCTAGTAACTAATAAAGAATCAATTCGCAAAACACGGACGCATTCTCTCGTCGGCCGTACTGTAGTGTATTTTTTTGTAAGGCATCAGGTTAGTATAGCTAACTTTATAAACACTCTAAGATGACTAGACTTAAGACAGTGACATTAATAAACTGACTCATCTTTTCAGATGTGCTGTTCAAGAATAATACTGATTTCATACAATTTTATCGGAACAGACAGACAGTACAAACATACTTGACATATATATACATTTCTATTTATTTTTTCAGTAACGTAAACGAAGCACATGGAAAAAAACGATATTTAAAAATATTACTAACGAAATAAATTTTACACTGTGAAAAAATCTCAGTTACTATGCAGATAAATTCCATCATCATCTGCCTAGCCTTTTCCCAAGTATGTTGGGGGCGGCTTCCAGTCTAACCGGTTGCGGCTGAGTACCAGTATTTTATATAGAACGACTGCCTATCTGACCGTCACAACCCAGTTACTGGGTAATACGTTACGCCTTTGTAAGACTGGTTGTCAGACTTTCGGGCTTCTGACGACCCGTAACGACTGTCAAAGATCCACGAATGACATTCCCTTTAGTTTGACCAGGGCTTTATGTATCTCGACCTCTATACCATGCTACCGTATAACAAAACTTAACTACACTCTACCACTTCTTCATCTTCGTCGTGTTAATGATTCTAATATTTAAATTTAGCTTTGACTAGAAATAGGCATATCATTCAAAATCTAATTAGTCAACAATCAATCATCCATATCCTACTAATATTATAAATGCGAAAGTTTGTATGTATGGATGTATGGATGTTTGTTACTCTTTCACGCAAAAACTACTGAACAGATTTTGACGAAATTTAGCACACAGATAGTTTATAACCAGGATTAACATATAGGATACTTTTTATCCCGACATTCCCACGGGATCGAAACTTATGCGGGTGAAACCGCGGGGCGCAGCTAGTGCTTCTATGAAACACTAATCAATTACGCGTAGGTAACCTATACGATATATCTAAGTCGTTTGCCTGTTGGCTATACAAACATCTTCCAAGTTTCCCAGAATTGTTCTCATCGTCAACCTGTCTTGAGCACAGCGTGGTGATCAATGCCTTCTATGTATGAACGGAGCGGAACGAACGGAATGGAACGTAGTTCCTTATCGCGGCTTGCTGTAGGAGTTGACTGGTACTAATCGTCACGTAACGTGAAAACGTTATGGGTCTCCATGCCAATTTCTCTCTGGAGATAGTTTTTATGATTTCAAAGGTGCTCAAGACGATACAAACGACTGTAGTAGAACAATTTCTATGTAATTCATGGAAATTACTAGAGTAGCGTCGAGCCTTCATAGAGACAAGCTATTGGTTAGATTTGAATTCAATTATAGGTATTTATAACATAAAATCACGCCTGTGTTACCGAAAGGCTAGGAAGAGATGTTCCTATAGAAAAGCCGCCAGTTATGTTTAAGTTCGCCAAAAAGTTCGCCACTTATGTTTAAGTTCGCTAAAAAGTTCGCCGGTTATGTTTAAGTCCCATGTAACAGGGGCGAACCTATTGCCATCAACCACAAGACACACAAGGGGGGGGGGGTACAAGTTTTTATAAGCATAATCAGCTGTTCCCACTGCTGGGACACAGGCCTCTCTTCGAGAGGGAGTGGGCTGTAATCTACCACGCGGGCCCAATACGGGTTGGTAGAACGTCATCATCAAGTATTCGAATTTTTGGTTCCAGGACATACCGGTTTCCTGACGATGTTTTCCTTCACCGTTTTTGTGACAAGCATTTAAAATTTACGTGGCAATTTTGGAATCTTTAATTGGGAATACTGAGATCCTAGCCTATTACAACATTTGCGCACTTTACCCCAAGCCATCACTTAAATAAGCTTAAATATTTAATCTCAAAAGCCACTCAAAATTAATTCCATCAAATTAATTATTAATATTAACAGTTTGAAATAACCAATTGAACATAGTGCCGGTAATTATAATATGAAAGATTAATTAATTCATGATTAATGGACTTAATGAACACTGACATATTTAATTGTTAATGTATTATTATTGCAATTTACTCTAGGTAGTAAATTAAAAGATTAACTAACTTTATAAATAAAAAAACAAACCCAAAATTATATTTAAGCGTTGAAGTACTCGTCTGCATCGCTGGCAGCATTGCCACGTTGAATGGTAATGCTAATTCTTTGGCCAAAGAACGACCCAGCCCTCTGGTCACGTGAAGTGTCGGTCAGCCGGCCAGAAATTTCTTTAAACGGAAGACGCGCACTCGGGCCCCATGACCCGAGCGTTTCGACCCCAAACGGCTCAAAGCTGTAGGTACCCATAAGTTACACTATTTGCGCCGCTTAAGAGATTATTGCAATTAATTCCAACTCCAATGTGCGCTTTTATACTTTGTAACGTGACGATATTATCGTGGACATCCACGTCCACTCCACGGTATCACGATAACTGGAAAGGAAAGGGGTTTGAAGATCCGTGATATATCTATCTGTCCACCATCTTGATTTCTTTTCAAAATGGCGGCCACGCATGAAAGCTGTATAAATCGATAGCTGACATCAATGCAAACAGAAAACATAATAATACCAAACTCTGTAAAGTGTTACGTTTCCTTGGCGCAACGTGACACTTTGGCCGCAATTTTGAAAAAAAAAACAAAATGGCGCGACAGTAGGTATGCCAGACTCCATATAAAAATCGTCAATCCCTTTTATGGAAATATACAATGTGGAGACAACAATACGACAGTAAATGAAAACAATGGCAATATTAATGCATAGGAGTATTTTGGAACTATCAAATAAATACTACATAATATTTAAATTAATAAAAAAGTGTTTTGTTTCAAATGAACTAGACATGCCGCCAGCCGCCAGTGCTAGTGTGCCAGCCGATATGGACCGACTACAGGTTTTGTCAATATTTGACTTGCTAGACTAATTATTGGATATATTACGTTGAAATTTTCTATACAGACTGGGAACGTCATTGGATATACGAAATTAATTTACTGTCGTCTACACCTTGTATGAAGACTTGTATAACGCTCCCATATTCCCATACATTTTATGGACATGGACGTGGACGTCCACAATAATATCGTCACGTTAGCAAATATAAAAGCGTACATTGCATCATGGTTTAAGTTAGCTTTTGAGCTCACAATAGATACTGAAATCCGTGCTAGTGAGATAGCCCTCTATGAATCGCTAAACTGAACTCGTAAAGCAAGTGTGTTGCTAATCACGGAGTAATGATATGCGTTTTGATTATTTGCTTTGTACCGAACAGACGGTATCGTTGGTTAAAGTGATTGGCTCATTAAATATCCAAGGGATTTAAGATATTAGGATATGAATATTTAAGAAGGTAGTCATGAGGCGAATTGCTGGTGTTTTAAGCGCAAAGACAGAGATAATGATGATAATGAGAAAAATAAGGCAATGTTGCATTTATTTGATTAGATTTGAAAAGTTTGGGCGATAAAAGTTTCAATTAAATTATACAGGATACATTTTTAATGCAATGCGCAAACGATAACCATGAATTCAACATTTCTCGTTTCTTGCCCGTTCTTCGCCATAGGTACCTACTAGGCTTTGCAATGGGCAACTAGCTTTATCTTTTTAGCTGACCGAACCTTGAACCTTGAGTTCAAAAGTGCCTGTAATTGGTTTAGTTGAAATAAATGGTTTGAGTTTGAGTTTGGTCAAAATGTATGGAACAAGTAATTTTTTTTTATAACTCAGGAAAAGATTCTACGGGTATCATACAGAATCATGGGCTGAATTCATGGTTTCAGTTTACGCGTCCATGTCCCTGCCACCCTGTATAGAGCCATTCATGCAGAAATGTAGATAAAACGAATAATTGTTTCTTATTTTTTGTGGAATTTGTGGAGCAGTAAACACTTTTTATTTTTCGAACTTAAAATACTTTCATTGTTCCACAAGTTACTTCGTAAAATCTAGGGTCGGGAAACTATAAAATGTAGTGCCTTACAATGTCACGTACACCACATTTCATCAGCAGTTAGTTTAATACCACTCTAAAGTACAGATAGCAACGATAAACACTATTACGTTTCCTTATTTTCTAAATTGACACAACTTTATTCTTTATCTACTACTAATCTGGTTTTCAGTATTTCATGTAGGCAGTCAAGAATTGGTGTCATTTAAATATTAAGTACTTACATGATTGTCTAGGTTAGGTCTGAAACGTTTTCTACGGTTAATGCTTCAACCAGCCTTTATTGTTCTCACTGCTGGTGCACTAGTCTCCTCTCGGTGAGGGGAGTGACGAGTGGGTCGTAATCCACTACGCGGGCTCAGTGCGGGTTGGTAGATGTCACATGGCTTTGATTTTTTGGTTCTAGAACATGTTGGTTCCCTAAGATATTTTCGCTCACTGTTTAATAATAATAATAATATCCCTGGACATTTCACACAGCACCATTTGTCCCAAGCTAAGCAACCTAATGCTTGTGTTATGGTAACAAGATGGCTGACAAACTTTTTTTTTTTTTATTGTACATACATACATTTTGGGGTGTATTCATAAACGATGACTAAAGTTAAGTAATGTTTAAACGTCAAAAATGTATGGTTAAACAGTCGCTAATCACTGCTTAACTTTAAGCAACGTTTATGAATAAAGGGGATTATAGATAGAAAAACACCCAGACTCGGAACAAATACATGTAGGTCATACAAATATTTGTTCCGTGCGGGAATCGAACCCGCGACACGCAGCGCAGCAGTCAATTGAGTTGTTAACTTTCGTTGCTAACTGTACTTTTATTAGCTCAGCAAACACGTCACTCTAATTCCAATCAAGCGGGCTGCAGAGTGCGCTCAATCACGATAGTCGATTTTATTTGCTAACGAATCCGTGCACATGTACAATATGACCAAATAAGATACTACAGTAATTTACACAGTGGTTGTGTGTTGTACCGGGTGCAATCAGTTGTACGAATCAGTTGTACCACGCGTCAGTGAATTGCCCATGTCACTGTTAGAAGAGAACATCTGTCATTTTCCGTATCTTCTACTTAATAAAAATCTTAAATTCATTAATTCACTGACAGACAACGCACTGCCTAAACCGCTGGTACTAGAAGCATGAAATAATAGTAATAAACATAACGAAAGTAATAAATACACGCAGTGCACTAAGAAGAATGGTATAGAAGTTCGTTAGCTTTACCGATGGGAAATCCCATTGGGCATAGGGCTTGTTATCTATAAAGAACGCGATGATTTTCCTGTCTTCAGAACGCAGTAATTGCACTGGTCACTCTTTTATTGGTTCCTTTATTAGGTATTATTTATAATAACAGCGAAATTTATACCATGACAATGATATACCGTGATCACTTTTACGTTGGTATAATTCACAATGTAAAACTGATCATTGAACAATCTCTGACAAATCGAACAGTCACACTACATTTTCTTAATATAAAAAACAACCTTTAGCTTTCATGTAAGTAAGAACACCAAAATAGGTTTTAAATTGTTCTTTTCGGGATATTCCGCGCAATGCCAGAAACAGATTTTGACGCCAACACCAATACCGTAGCGAGCTAATTCCGCCCGTTCGCACGTGCCCCATTACACCCCGACCTACAGCAACTAAGCAACGTGATCTACATGAACTTAATGCCACTATATTGCCAATTGACTTGCTAATTCAACAATATTATTTTGACTGTTTGTTCTTCTTGTTAGTTGATAGGCTAGCGCTAGCCGCACACACGCAATAATAAATACATATTGTCAATAATATTGTGTATGTGCGGCCCGTTAATATTGTTAATATTTTTGCCAATCTTGTAGACTTAACACCGTAGAAGCTTATGATCTGTCCCAAAAGTATCTGGTGAAAATGTAAACAAATGGATTAGAAAACGTACAATTTGTAGTGTCACTTACAAATGGCGTGCTTTGATTGGATTATTTTAATATTAATTTATACCCGAAATTCTAAAAATCACCTTAAAGATGTTCTTCATCTGACAATTTAGGTTAATTTTATAACCTCAATTATCGTCTATGATTTTTCAATTACAATTTAACAATGTTATTCAAACAATAATTGTTAGAAACTTTTTCCAACATTTAGGAAAAAGTGGTGAGATACAAATTGATGAATATAAAGTTGTCAAAAAATAAAAGGCCCGTTTTGACATTTGAGAATGTGTTCTTGACACCTGTCAGTTTCATACAAACGAATACGTGTTATGCCAATTTGATCTTTATTAACTACTAGAACTGTCAATGTCAAAACGGGCCTTTTATTTTTTGACAACTTTAATGTGTAGTGATTGCGTAAGAATTTAACCTGAACAGGGTCTTTACACTTTCGACACTTTTATGATTATGTTCTTTTAAACCTTATTTTGAGCAGTCAAGATAACCACACCACACACATTTTTCCCCAACTTGTTCTTTTTTAACCGACTTCAAAAAAGGAGGAGTTTCTGAATTCGGATGGTTATATGCATATTTTTAATGTAAGTTCGGGCATAACTCCGTCATTTATAGACGGATTTGCAAAATTCTTTTTATGTTCGAAAGTGTATTCCGAAATGGTCCCATTTAAATTTCGCAAAGATCTGAAGGCCAATTCTTGTATTTAAAACGTTCAAAATCTAGTCGCAGTCTCATCTCGGCAACAAACAAATGTCAAAAACCTGTCAAAATGTAGGGAAATTACAGGGATTTTTGACAGATTGAGACTGAGATCAGACTGTGAACGTTCTTAAAATTACGAGAATTGCCTCTCTGATGATTAGTTATTTGCCTCTCTCAATAACTTCTAGCAAATCAACCGCGATTGCTGCTGTTGCATATGTATGCATTGTTTACGCAATCACACATCATAACATCACGTCTGTACCCTCTTCTGCGTACAGATGTGTTCAGTGTACCACGATACACTCTGATTTCTGTCAAAGTTGTTATTAGGAAACCTACCTCTAATCTTGCAAGTATATATGAATTTGTGTTAGGTAGGTACAACTAAAAAGTGAAAAATGAATATGTTTTTACAAAAAAAAAAAAACCGACTTCCAGAAAAAAAACAACAAAGTGAAAAATAACCTTAATTTCGGAAATCGGTATCGAAAAACGAAAATGCGGAACCAACAACACCGACTTCCTAAATTAAAGTTATTTTTCACTTTGTAGTGTTTTTTTTTTTGGAACTCGGTTGTTTTTATTTATTTGTTTATTTAGGTTAAACAAGAATAAATTGTTAACTACACAATACATTTACAATAAATTGCTTCATTATACTTTTATTAATGGAACAATAACTTACAGGCTAACACCACATGCAACATTTATGGTTGTACCTACAAAACATTTATTGTTACTAAGGAATTATGATTAATTTTCATTATATAATAAGTACTGGTGAACCGTGTGACTAAAATAACAGAGCAGCAGCTTTTTTCTAGAACGACTAAAGATTTTGTTCTATTTTGAGCTCTGTGTCATTTCTGATAGAAACTATAGCTAATTATTATCAGCTGTCCCATAAATTTGGGCCGAGTAGGTATTGGAAGTTTTGTATGGGACAGCCGCTGTCCTATAATAAAGAAGTACGCTGGACTTGATACTACCGATGACAAAATGTAGACTTTCGCCATTTTGGCGCTGACAGCAACGTGAGCGTCCGTGGAACTAATATTTTTGATAGCGAGTTTTATAAGATGCACATACTTTCATCATAAAAACGTTCTAAATATCTCGTAGTAAACACAAAACACACAAAAAAGTCTTATTCCACGATTTAGACCTAAATCATCAGAGACGTACAAAAACAAAACGAGCGACGGCCACTTGCAGCAATGTGTCAATTTTAGTTCCTGAGACGTTCGAGCGGGGCGCTTTAAATCGACACAAATAACAACTGTCATTTCGTATAGTATACCTATTTAGTCCAGCGAACTTGTATAATACAGGTCAGTGGGGACAGCTGATTATTTTTTCGCGATTACAATGTTGATCCTATGAAAAAAGTTGTTAATTTTGATGGCCTGCACCAATCCTTAAGTATGACCACGTATCTGTGATACAAGCTGTTGAAAGTATCAAACTTGACGAAAATTGGTATTTATTTATTTTAATTTAACAATTTAAGACATTGAGGTCAATATCTGGTGTCTCGTACTTGCTTCCCCACCACTTTGTATAAAATCTCATTGAACAAGGAAATTCCTTAATTTCCTCTGCCATCTGAGAGTTATAAATGGCGTGGTGGAGGATTTATTTTTAACAGCAAGTGAAAATATACAACAAAAAGTTTTCTTCACTTAATTAAAATCCTCTTTATAAGATTTTAAGACTGATCAAATTATGCCTGATATAATTATGGTACAGTCAACAGCAAAAGTAGATGATCAAAACTCAAATGAGTCAACAAAAACAAGGAACCTATATACAGGCCACATTTGCATTGAATCATAATAAAAGAGGGCAAACTAACATTGTAAGCAACGCAAACAGCGAGAACAGAGAGCCAGCCATGCGGAAGGGGTGCTGGCAACCAGGTCGGGTAAATCAAACAACAGGGGCCAATCGTGGCCCCGTAGGCCAATCATTTTGCATGTGCCACCGCACCCGCCCCACGCCTTCCAACTATTCAACCGAACATACAACTTCATCATGCATCCAGTCATCCAACTAAATGAAAATTGATTGGTTTTGTTGTTTAATTGAATTAGGGAGTTTTCCATTGTATCGCCCATAACGTGTGAAAACATTGGTCGACATTTTGTACCAGTTACACATAGAATCACACTAGCAGAAGGATAGTTTTGTAGCCTATAGCCTTACAGGGTTCCAGCGTGCCTAACTAAATTAACATCACGTCATGTGCCTACTGACCCTTAAACAAACAAGGTGAAGTCGAATTTAAAGAATTTAATTCAAATAGGCACATAAAAGGCACTTTTGAATGTCAAAATTTACACTAAAATAGAATTAATTCTAGTTGCCCCTTCCAAATGAAGCAATGACAGATAAATTAATTATGTGCTCACATATTTACAAACATTGTAAAAGTAGACGACATTGAACATTGTAAAAGAGTAGTAGTGTAAGTAGAGTGACAGTCAAATACATGTGCACCTACGTCAAAAGCCCCAAGAGTGTTCTGCTGTGAATACCAAACACGCGGTTAACCCAGTACAGTGGAAAAGTGGAACAAAATGGCGTGTGAATAAAATTTAATCTTCAACTTGCATTAAAATTGCATAGCGACCCACATAAAATACGAATAAAAGTTGCCAGACTTAGCCCACAGGGGCCGGCAATAACTTCTTTAGGTGACCATATTTCATTCTTTTACGCAAAACGCAATAAAACTCGTTGAAAATATGAGATAAAACAATTACTGAGGGTACTTTTCAAGTTTCGAGAAATCTATTTATCTTCTAGTTGCAAATGGCCCCTAGATATGGGGTTGGCGCTACAGAAGAAAATAAGAAGCAAGACTGAATTTTCAGTCTCTGTCTCTTTCTATTATTTATTTCAAGATGACGTGCTCACTTTAACGCGCCTATAGTCCGTTCAGTTATTTTATCTCTGACAGCGGAATCTAACAGTAACCTTATTCTTACGAGAACGAAGATTACAATGATTTTGACATACTTGTCAGTGGCAGCTGAAGGCTGCTGTTAGGTTCAACAGCAGCCTTATTAAAATGAAAATAAAGATCACTGTGATTTGGACAATGATGCAAAATCCAAGGTAAAATAACTATGAACGGACTCTATCACTTATCTGTTGCTTTATGAAAACAATCGCCGCATATTCAATTTTTAAACTATGTTATTCAATTTAGAATTACATAGTTTCAAAATTGAGTGATCAGAGTATTTTTTCTATCAGCCTGCATGGTGTAAGGTTCCAACAAAAGGTTTTGCAGACAACCTTTACAGTATTGTCAGGGTTATTGGTAAAACATTAACACATAAACAACATACACACGGGACTGTATTACTTCTTTTAAATACTGCAACAGATTTGCAGTCCCTAATGTCAGGCGGAAGTGAATTCCACAACCACGCCGCGTGCACAGTGAAGGTGTAGGATTAGAAGTCGGTGGAATGGGGAGGGGACTTTTAGAGAGGCTTCTAAGATCCGTACGTATTGTTAGAAATTGAAAGCAGAGAAGGTTTCCGATACACATTATCTTGAATTAAATTAACTTCTGCGCGGGCTTATGCTGTGGCAAACAATAAAAGCAATTCGTGTAAAATATTTCAATTTCGTTGGTCTTGTGGTCGCAAGCGCTGCAGCTGGGTAGGAGGACCTGAGTTCGATTCCCGGGTCGGGCAAAATGTTATTGGGTTGTTACATCTGTAATTTCTCAGCCCGAAGTTTGGATTTGTGCGCCGATCATGACAATTAGGCTCGCTCCCTATTACTTGTGACTCAAAATTAACTGGCAAAATGTAAGCGTACTGAAGGTAGCCTCTCTCTGCCTATCCTTTCGGAGAAATCAGGCGTGACGTTATGCTATTTTAATTTTCCCCATCCTCACCCGACAGCACACAGGAACGATCAATCTTACTTCATAGGTACTGCTTGTAATTTTGAGAAAGTTACGCCAGAGCTCAAATGTGTACAACAAGTCTCTATTTTACTCGTGAGGCGTAAACTTGACACCTTTGGGAGTGATAGAGAACTTATTGTTAAACATGCCATAACCGTTTGTAAACTGTGCATGACTTTAAGCAGTTAAACAAATTGGGTTAGTTGAAATTTCTACTGAACTTGGCATTACTGTTGAATAGCCGAAACCACAGGTTACATTCACAAAGGTCAAAGAAAATGATGATTTCAAACCAAAAGAAAATGTCCCCACCAAAGCAATGCTCAGAAATAATAAAGTGCTATGTAATTAGGTATGTAAGCAGGTAACACATAACATAACATCACGCCTGTATTTGTCAGGGTTAATCAGAGGTGCACCTATAGTAGGTACATTCACATGTCGCCAGTTAAGTTTTAGGTCTCATGTAATTCGGGGTGACCCTATTGCCATCAACCTTATTCCGGTACTAATCCGGACTCCGGGCAGGAAAGTAGATAATTGAACGAAATAAACTGCGTATTTCTAATGATGTTCCCAGTCCGCATACAATATTCAATCAAATACAGAGACTGAGAGACTGTACCATATATGGGAACCATTTGGTTACAGATATATTAAAGGTCGAAGTTCCAACTTTTTCTGGTATTTACAAAAACGAGTTTCTTGAAATACCTCCACGACTCCAGTACCATTGCATGCACCCATGAGCATAATATTTTACGTGCGTTATATTGAGCATTACTTAAGGCAGCAATCTTCACACCAAAAATAAAAGTCATCTCCCAGCAGCAGTCATTTTGACTCCATGTTACTTAATTTGAAGTACCTTTATCTTTTCAATATACAGTGGCGATTAGGTTATCACATTAAATAATACAGCGGTCATTACAAGTTGTTAAAAGGCTGTTAAAATAATAAAATTTAAATTTTACTAAAAATAGAAAAAAAAACAAATAAAATAATTAGCGTAAAAATTGTCATGAAATAAACCATCCTTGATAATAAGTCACTAGACACGCGTGAGGCAATGGTATCAATAATTCAACACAAACTTTATTTTATTGTTACTAAGTAAACACAAATTAAGTTTAATATTGTTAGGTAAATACTGAAACGAAAAAAAGGTCCCAAGACTAAAATGTTAAGTCAAAGTCAAAGTTTTTTTATTTGTAATTGTAATTGTTAATTGTTATTAATTCTTCTAATTTTGTATGTTTAATATACGTTATGGAATACGTGGTTTCAATTCATGTGATAACCTAATCGCCACACTGTATATCCAATAGTTTAGTAACTAGTCAATAGAGATGGGCAAGGATCGTCACTCACTGGTTGCCTGAGGGAGGAAATCGCTGTCGAGGTAGACCACGGCGAAGGTGGGTAGATTGTCACATCTGTTAACGTTTGCAGGGCCAACATGGCCAGAGATCACGCAAGACAGGGAGGTTTAGAAGGAAAAAGGGGAGGCCTTTGTTCAGCATTGGAACACAATATAGGCTACAATACAGACGAAAATAAAAATAAATTTAGTCACTACATCTAGTCAAAGATTGGCAAAACCCATAAGTAGTCGACCCATCACAAAATCCTATTCAGTTGGTTTGAAAAAATCACTTTTGATATTTCGTTGTTAGGTTTAATTTGATAGTTCCAAAATAATCCTATGCATTAGTATTGCCAGTGTTTTCATTTATTGTCATATTATTGTCTCCACATTGTTTATTAGACGTTACGACAAGGGACGTAATATACCTACTTAGCCTGCCGATCACATGCAAAATCCTGCTAAACTACGCAACTTACGACTACCTAGTCGTAAGTTGCGTAGTTTTACTATGTATTTTACTATACAATACACATCTAACATATACAGTTGACATCAATTTCTTATGATGTTGGACCGATACGACATTGATAGAATAGTACCAATATTCTCCTCTCACTGCATGGCCTGGCTGGAAAAGTACAGCCATTTGTATGTATCAGATCGGAAACAACGTGGATTTATGAGTGGCCATCCAACATGAAATTGAAAATAGAACCAACATATTTGTCTCAAGCGGCAGGTTTTGAAAGATTTGCGGAAGATATTGAATTTAGTCCAGTTTTGAAGTAAGTAAGTAAATGGCAGTAAGTAATCCCAGTGGTACCTAACGGCCCCGACTTACGAGCAGGCGCTTTGCCTTGTGTAAATAATTTTATCACCCTCAAAACTGAAGGAAAATTATGAGGAAACCGATATGTCCGAAAAGTACCGAAAATTCGAAGATAGGTATGTGACATCTATCATCTCGAAGAGAGAAGGCCTGTTTCCCAGCAGTGGGAACCCCGTTCAAGATCTAATAAATTCAAATCATTCATTAAACGTAAGTTGTGCCAGAAAGCCTTTTATACCGTTAAGGATTATATCGAGGACGAAAAAGCTTGGGATTAAGCTGCTTCCAATTTTTACATATTGAATGTTTTTTTTCTTTTTCTGTCTTGTTGTTGTTTTAACATTAATGAATTTTATAGATACTATGAGATTTGATTACTTTGTAAAGTATTCTATTATTTTAATTACCTACCTATTGTGAATGTGAAGACTATGTGGGCCATTTTATTTTTTATTTTTCTCTCTGTTCTGTTAGTTTTTGTCATGGTCTGGCAGTTAGAGTAATGAATGTGGCCTACCCAAATGCCCTTTCTTTGTGTTCTTCTTGTCTTCATATGATCTGACCAAGATTATGTCTGGACTTTTAAAGAGACTGACCTCTGAGTTTGTTTCGGCCTTTCTTCTCAGACTAATCAGATAGGAAACGCCAACCACATCTAGTTTTAAAATATGATTGACTTGTAAAAGTGTTTGTACAAACGTACTTACAAAATAAAATCATTTATCATTAGAGGCTGATCTAACACTAAATGGAACCGACGATGATCAGAAGGTGGCTGGGACAGACTATGCAGAAAGCGGTGGAGGGTGTTGTGGCGCCACCTGGGAAAGGCGTATGTGCAGCAGCAGAGGACCATGCTAGCCTTTTTTTTTTTTTTTTTTTGTGGATGGGAAATCATCAAATGACCCCTCCCGCTCTGGGTGGAGCGGAAGGGAGTGTCAGACTTTTACTGACTAAAACCCACCCGTGTTCCTTCCTTAGCCCTTTCTGTTCCAGGGCAGCGGTTAACCTTTCGGAAAATCCCACCGCCCCGGCAGGCTTCGGCCCTGTGGGGCCCCGTCCTCTGCTGACATCTCTGTGAGGCGCGCGTGGAACACAACGCGCCGTCCGGCACGGGCCTGGTCCTGATCGGACGGTGAGCTACCCATTACTCACCGCCCGCAGGCCCGCGCCTACGGTGGCCGGGAGTCGTCATGCTAGCCTGAGTTGAAGTTAATCCGGTGAAAGTCTCAGTCATTTTAAGAATTCTTAAAAAAAAAAGTAAATTGACAAACCATCTCATCGAAATATTTTGATTTCACTGCGTGCTCGCTTAGCTCTTACAATAGTGATTAAAACTATAAACATTTATAAAAAATACTAAACTAAGAGCTAATAGTTGTTGTCAAAAGGTTATCTTTAAAAGATAAGACCGCCCATTGTGTCATCCTTTGTAAAATTTCTATATTTATGTATGTCTGTAATTTATATGGTGTACATAATGAAGAGTATTCTAGTCTATTCTAATAGACCATCTTCTCTTCTTTACTTACCAAAAGCCTTAAAAAAGAAAATATAGCACGTGTATTGTATTAACATGTAGACATAAAAGAAGCTTATCCCTAACCATCTGTTACTAGGGCAGAGTAAAAATATTACACCCAAGTAATGAAATATTTATCATGAGCTTCGGAAAATAAAATTGTGTTGTAGAAAAAAATCGCTTGTATGCGGCATAATTATATTATAAAGGTGTGTTCACATTTAAGAGTGTGATACAGACCATCAGACTGATAACTTTTTCCATGGGAGCAACATCGTAATCACGAAAAAAATATCAACTGCCCCAGATAAAACTTCAATATCTACCTTCTCGACCCAAATGTATGGCTAGCCGCACATATTGTCAATAATGTTGTGTGTGTGCGGCCCGTATTTCGGTATTGTTCAATATTATTGTGAATTACTAGAAATTCTGATATTATCATGCCCACTTGGTTTTTCGAGATATCGCCAAGCGGTTAGTCCACTCTTCACATGACCATAGGGCTGGCCTGTTTCTTGGCCAAAGAATTAGCATCGCCATACAACGTGGCAATGCTGCCAGCCTTTTAGGCACTGTTCTTGTTGACAGCGATGCGGACGAATTTTTTGATGCCCTATGATTATTTTGCATATTTTTTCACATATCATTATTTTAAATGTTAGCTTATAGTATAATGTAAATACTTAATTAAATACATTTACAAATTATAAATAAATAATAAAATAAAACATCATAAATAAATGATAATATATGGGACGGCTGATTATTTTCTGATAAATGCTGTATTTGACAAAAAAAAATGAAAAACTTTGACTAAGAAATGGAACAACTGGACTGAAATATTTCCAAAGCGTGAATGAATGCATTTAGCTTCAATCTCAAAAGCTTCAAAATGGTTTAAAAATAAATTAATTGATTTAGTTAAAATCAATTCATTTATTTTTAGCTTATTCGTTTTCTCTGCGAAATTTCTATCTTTTACTGACAATTGATTCTGTTCACTTTCAGCTTAGAGATGACACCTTAAACCTCAACCTGCCTAACCTTAAACATCAAGGTTTTGAAGTTGTTGAAAAACCAACTGTAATACAGTTGGTTTTTATAGTTTGTTCAATTTTTTTAATAGTTTAAAAAATATCAAGGTCAGTAAAAATATGTATTTTGGAAAATTGTAAAATATAATCCACTAATGACGCCGACGTTCTAAGACGAATTCAACAAGCCCCAAATTTAATTAGTCAAATAAAAACAAATCAAAGCAAATAATCGTGATAAAAATTCATATTCAATTCTGCAAAATTGCAACGTAGCAAAAACATATCGAGGGCGGGATGCAGAAAATTTTCATACTCGATAAAATTACTTATGTGAATAGTTTCACAGTGTAGATTGACTCAGTACGTTTTTCACTCAATATAGGTTAGTACGATTTATTATATTGCAAGTTGATAACCCAAGTTTTCAGTGTGGTCACGAAAGGTGGAGCGAGTTCGCGTGCGCCGGGAATTGCACTCAAAATGAATGGCTATTGCTTTTCATTTCTTTATTTTTGAAGTATTATGTTGTATATAATATTACTAGCTTCTGCTCGCGACTTTGTCCGTGTCAAATTTCTTGTTCCCCTGATCCACACCGTCACATCGCATCGCCTACGCGCCTACCTCGTTTTCGCTTAGCGTCCGTTCTGACTTTTTTTCTGTTTGCTCGGCTCCTAATGGTCCTAGCGTGATGTTAAATAGCCTCTTTCAAGGATTGGCTATAAAATGCCAAATGTTTGCGAAATTTTTCAAATCCGACCGGTAGTTTCAAAGATTAGCACGTTCAAACAAACAAACTCTTCAGTTTTATTATTTTAATAGTATAGGTAGATGTAATTGTCGCTGTGAGAAGTTTAAGTGAAAGATGCAGTACCTATGTAGTGTTTGAAGATTGTAAAATAAATAAATGAGCCAGATATGGGCCTGGCCTTTTATGGGGTTATGTCCTGCAAATGCTATCTAAATTATTACCGAAACCCAAAACTATAGGTAGGTAACCTGGCCTGAAATAAAACAAAAAGAACAGAAATGCGAAAAGTTTTTTCGGTACTTCTGAAAAACGTTGAACTAAATTTATTTTAAGGGCACAACTGTTTCTGGTCTCACCGAAGTTCGTCTTGTATAGGAGTACACAACAGTACACTGTATATTAACGAAACAATATTGCGACAATATGACATCTTTGTTCAAGTTTAATCTAGAGCCAAACCAGCTGTTTGCGAATATTAAGCGCTGTCAAATCGTCCGCCATCTTCCACAATGCTACGTCATCAGAACAATGAGTTACTCTACACAATACTGCTCAAGGTGGCTCAAATAGGTATTTATAAAATGTATTTCACTTTAATGTGTAACGCATCTCATTTATTTATTTATAAAAAAATGTACGTGTAAAAAACCTTGTGTAAAAATACCTTTGCACATTTTATTGTTTTTTCTTTTTAATTCCACGTATTTATATTTTATACCTCAGTCCTTGCAGGTTCCGTGATCATACATCGGTAAATCAAATTACTCGTCGGCTGCGAGAAAGATTCTGGAATATGAAAATGTTATTTATTATTTTGCTTACCTATTGGTTTTTCCATTCCATTTGCATATTACGTACAGGAGATTACAGTTTAAGCATTCATATGTGCTGAACTTATGTTTCGAGTGGTCGATATATGAGAAAAAAAAAAAAGTGAATAAATCAGAAATATTTCGGTAATTCTGGCTTGAAAAGTTCAACAGTTCAGCGTACCTACGTAACGTATACACACTTATAAGTGTACGTTTGGTTAATTTTCATGGTATTATGTCAGCCGGGAACTGAATATGTAAGCGCGAAGGCCGTGTTACGCGTTCAGGAGCTATCAACGCACAACCACAGCCAAAGGTCTGGAGTTAATTAAGTGGCCTTCACCGAAATTTTGACGCCACATACTTCAAACCGGGGCGCACGCATAACTCACTGAATATATAGTCGAGTCACTTATAGCATTTACATAAGGATAAATTAGGAGTGACTGACTCTGTGTTAATGTTGACATATTTGAAGATTTATTTTGGAATTATCACGGTTTAGGCAAAGGCAAACAGCTGTCTTAAACGTTAACGGATTTCCTGAATTCAGCAGCTTATTAAAGAGCTAATACTGGTAGCCTAGCAGGTGCGGTCCGAGTGAGGGGGGGTCGTGGGGGTCATGAACCCCCCCCCCCCCCAAATCATTCAAGTTGTCGAGAGTCTGTATGATGTACTTGCCTTACTAACTTAAGTTACTAACTTACTACTTGGTGACCCACCCAAAATCTTGGGCTGCGACCGCGCCTGTAGCCTAGTGGTAACTTCTGCGACTTAAGAGTTGTACATAGGTCGTATATAGGTTCAAACCCTGACAGGCGCTTTACTTTGTGTAAATTATTTTATCACCACAGCTCTCAAAACGGAAAACATCGTGAGGAAATCGGCATGTCCTAGAACCATAGAATTCGAAGAAGTGATAAATTCTCACTCCCTTTCACCAAGAGGAGACCTGTGTCCCAACAGTAGGAACATTATAGGCTGATTGATTATGTTATTAAATAGACCACTATGAGGCAATTTTATCACGAACTGTCTGTAAGCTTCTTTTTGTTTGACATCATCAGGGATAATTAATACATACCGACCATTACGTAACATAGTAATTTACCGTACCCGAGTTGTGGTTGTCCCTGTAAACAGTGACCTACGTTAGCCATACTTCATCAATCTAGTAATCAATCAATGAACGTCGGCGTTGCAAACATCAGCCATTCTAGATAACATGCTAGTAGATCGCAAAGGAAGTTTGCTTATGTGTTTCGTGGGTTTTGGCAAAACACCGTGAAAAGCTGAAGAAAACTATGCCATAAAAATATGAGCTGCGTTTTAGACCGAAAGCAATGAAAATAAGAAATTGTGTTTTGTAAACAAGATGAAAATCCAGAATCGTGCAACCAAACAATCCTAGCGAATAACCCGGAAGACAAAAATGCATGCAGTTATTCAACGAATTTATGTCAACTGCACACAATTTGGTTCCTTCTGTTTCAGACACATACCTATTTAAGAAAGCAAGCGCAACACGACCGAGTCACCGAGTGCTTCGCGAAACATTTTAGGTATTTCTTTCAATTTTCCGAGGCACTCGGGCTCTTCCAAACTGAATTGAATGCGCTAAAACCAGCACAACTCGAGAATACTTGGTTTACCCCAAAAGGAGTCTTGAAAACTGTACCCACTTGAATTCAAAGCTGTATGCGCTTCACAACTGTGCTTTGTTTAACATTGAACTTTATCGAAAATGGAATTAACTTGAATTCATTGTTGCATTGTTTCAATGAAACTTTAAGCTGCTGAATAATAGGGAGGTACTTACTTGTTCATACATCTGTAGACGATCTGGGATCTCTCTGTTAAGAATCATTGTGATGTTGTTGTTAACACAATAGTAAGACTATAAACTTCCCACTGCTAGTACACAGGCCTCCTCTCTGTGAGCAGGACCGGGTCCCAAGTAGGTAGATGTCATAATTTTAGAATTGTTTGGTTCTAAGACATGCCGGTTTCATCACGATATGTTCCTTGACCGTCTTGAGGGCAGTGGTGATGAAATAATTTACACAGAGTTATGTGCTTGCCTAGGTTGGAACTCACGAACTACAACTCGTTTATCAACACTTTTATGACGCTTTCATGGACATTGCAGACACGTAAATATCAATTGTTACATGTTCGAGCCGTTTGGGGTTGAAACACTAGGCCATGGGGTCCGAGTGCCCACTTGGTTTTTCGAGATATCGCCAAGCGGATAGTCGACTCTTCACGTGACCAGAGGGCTGGCCTGTTTCTCGGACAAAGAATTAGCATCGCTATACAACGTAGCAATGCTGCCAGCTTTTGGGCACTGTTCCTGTTGACAGCGATGCGGAAGAATTTTTTGATGCCTGATGATTTTATGATTCTTTTGCTTACTTTTTCACATGTACCTACATATTATTATTTCAAATGTTAGCCTAAATAATGTAAATCTTATGTTATGAATAAACCCATTGTTACATTAAAATGGCCTCATTATTTTTCTTTTCAGTTGTCTGGGAATTCGACAGTTCGATTAAACTGTGGTACAACATCGTACCTACTGGTTAACTGATGAAGTGATGATTGATGAACATTCGCACAGTTTTAATATAAATTTGAACATAGTTTTTCCCGTACAACAGCCTTATTGCGTAACACATTATCAAATTCAATCTGAATCATTTTGAAGGATATTGCTAAACCATTGCTTCATTAGTTCGAAAAATTTGTCTGCTTAACCACGTAAATAACGCAATGAATGTTGTTGAACTGTCAAAATGAAAGCTATTCCTTCTGTTAGTGTATTACACAACTACCCCACTAGTCTGTACACTATTGTAGGAATAACGTATCACAAAGTAGGTACTCATTTCTAAATACAATTCCAAATTATAGTATCAACGTGTAGCCGAAGACAAAACATAATACTTAATACATATTGGGTAGGTACTTAATTTTATCGTAGCTATATTGATACAGTATTATGGAACACACATTGTAGATAATGAAATGAATTTTTGTCGACGTTGCTGCTGACTGTAGGTACGTATCGTCTTAACTAATTAGGTACTGTGACTTGAATGTCTAGAAATGGTATTTCCAATACGAGCTATACAATCCAGATAGATGACGGCAATCTATTACTTAGCCGATGTCTTTATCTCCGAGTATGATTAACGATGATGTTTATTACGTCAGATATCTACGTACCTCTTTGAAAATGTTATATAATATGTAGCTAGAAAACGGTTCTAAGATTTGTTGATTGGATTTGTTTGTTTGTCTCTATAGGGTGACTGAATTAAATCTTCGACAAGCAATAGTGCTATATTTCCGATGAGCGCTTCAAAAACGGCCGGAAAAATATGTGCATAACTCCAGCTTCCTCATATGTTTAATAATTCTACCTATGCGAATATTTAAGGCATAATACCTGCAATTTAAGTTCCCAGTCTTAATTTAGCTGCCACAATAACTTCGTTAATATAAGTCGTTTAGTGTGTTGTGTGCTGGAGCTAGCTGGCTACCTTTGCGCACCCACCTTAACCGAACTACAGAGAACTAGTCACAAAAAAAAAACATACACAAGTTATTCTGATGTATAAGTTACATTATATTACTGTAAAGTTTCATAAAAATCCGTTCATCCCGTGGGAATATCGGGATAAAAAGTATCCTTTATGTTAATCCTGGTTATAAACCATCTGTGTGCCAAATTTCATCCAAATCAATTCTGTAGTTTTTGCGTGAAAGAGTAACAAACATCCATTCATCCATCCTCACGAACTTTTGTTGTGCTCTAGAGGGTCCGTAATTGTATCTTAGCTGAAAGCCATTGTATAAGATATTTAAACATTATGGAATACAAATAAAGATATGAATATAATTTTAGGAACACAATTCTTACAAACGACCTAAAAAAATTCTAACTCGATAACATTATGATTAGACTGGGAATACGAGTAGAAGCCAAATCACGGCTACAAATGAAGCCATTCATAACCCAGACATTTTATTAAGTTTTTATAACGCATTGAATATCATAGCAATAATAATAGAAAATAACAATATATTATCTAGTCTAGTCTAGATGATTAACCTACCTATCTTTATATATATATATAATTATGTATACGTGCGAATATAAAACATGTGGGGGTGTTTAACTTTATAGCATATAATTAGGGATTCCCACACGCATACGAATAATATTATTATAACCTACGGTGACGATAAAATGAAAGGGGTGCTACATTGTTTTCTGTTGATTTGTTTTTATTATTCCTCCATTATGATCGTCATCCGTCTGCTTGGTGATAAAAATACGAGAAACTTTCGGCAATGTTTATACAAAAAGCTATAATTTTCAATGTAAGACGCCAATTAACTTATACAATATTTATCAATTTTATAGTGTGACAGACCAGAATCCTAATTGCGTAATACACTATCAATCACAATCTAAACAATTTTGAAGGATATTGCTAATCCATTGCTTCATATGTTCGACAAATGTGTCTGCTCAACAACTTAAACAATGGAATAAAATTTGTTAAACTATCAAAATTAAAGCAATTGCTTCTGTTGACGCGATTACCCCGGGGTCGAAGTGGCGGTGGCCTATGTCGAGTGGACGTCTTTCGGCTGACAAATGAATCACTTCATACAGGTGCTGGTTAGGCAGGAGTGATTCATTTCATCCGATGAATTAATGTAAATATTGTTTTTCTGTTAGCTTAGCATTCTACTTCCTACTAATATTATAAACGTGAAAGTTTGTACGGATGGATGGATGGATGGGTGGATGTTTAGATGGATGGATGTTTGTTACCCTTTCACGCAAAAACTACTGAACGGATTTGGATGAAATTTGGCACACAGATGGTTTATAACCAGGATTAACATAAAGGATACTTTTTATACCGATATTCCCACGGGATCGAAACCTATGCAGGTCAAACCGAGGGGCGCACCTACTTTAGTTATAGATAATTGTAAAAGCGTATTCTTTTAAGTTTTTTGTGCCCAAAACTAACCTAAGTAATATGGATCATTGTTGCCTAAGAAATAAATTAATTTAATTTAACAGTAGCTTTCATCTACCTACAGACAAATGAATTTTCTTTTTAGTACGAATTCTTATTATTAGAAAAGCTATACTTAGTTAACAAACATAAGAAATAGTAACTATACAAAGTGCATTAACTCCAATTAAAGTCACGCTAACTAAGCAGTAAAAGTTCAAGCACACTGTATTCGTGTACAAGTCATAAATGCTTGCACCTGTAGATTACCCCCTTGGATAGTCTATGGGTGCACCAGAATACCTAATCATATTCTATCAATTAACGGCACGCCATGGTATGTACCGGATTTTTTCATTTTTCTTTGGTTGTTCATAAACTTGCTTGTGATAAAATAACTCAATTTTAGCAGAATTATTTGTATTTACTTACCAATTAATACCTACTAATATTATTTTGATAAATAAAGGATCAATTTGTAAATAAAACCTTCAAGAATTTTTTTAGTTAACAGCGACACCTAGCGATGTAAAAGGAAATCTCTAGGATGATAGCTTTCCCGCTTTTCCGGAGGAGGCACCTGTATCTCAGTACACAGTTTAAGAGCGACCCTCCCTTGTTATTTCTCTCCGTAGCACTAACAGATGGCGTTACTGGTAATTTCAGAGACCCAAGCTGCTAAATTACAAAATAGTGACATCATTGAAAACAATGATTATTCCGTTCATCTTACTATTATAACGATATATAAGGCCACCCATTATATATTTTGTAGTGTTTGATGTATTTTTTTGTTATGTATTTCTGTGGTGTAAGTACAATAAAGTATATATAAATAAATAATGATCTACTTTTTAATTAAGAATGGGTAATTTGTGTTATTACACTATTCCTATAATGTCCTACTGACTATTTTGGGCTGTAGTCTGACATAGGATATCTCTTCATTATTTGTTATTATTTACTAGTGAAAATGCCTTCAGGCTCTCGTAGGAGTTAGTCGAGCAATTAATCATTTCTCAAAACATCTATTGGTAATCACAACAATACGTGTTGCTATAGCCACCGGACTGTAGTCATTTATTTTTCCAAAACAGAAAACAAAGCTCCGGTTACTTAGGTTTGTTTAAGTTTAACGTTTCACCAAAATATATGACAAGTAAAGCCCACGGTCGTTGAACAAATATTTATCGACATCGAAGGAAGAAAGTCTCTAACGAGATTATGATTTCGCTAGCAGAGCCCCGTGGTTTCACCCGCACAAGTGTCAATCCCGTGGGAATATCGGGATAAAAAGTATCTAATGTGTTATTCTGATGTATAAGCTATATTGCTGTAAAGTTTCATTGCTGTTAGTTTTTGCGTGATAGAGTAATAAACATCCATCCATCTATCCATTCAAACTTTCGCGTTTATAATGTTAGTAGGATAGTAGGATTCAATTTGTGATACTATCAATATTGCCTAAATGGCTTCTAGGCCATACCTATTAATTTGAAAGATGGCTGACTATTAATTTGTAAAGAGCTTAAGTCACTTTTGAGTCTTCTTGCTAATAACTAAATTCATATTTCTTTGAGTGGGCAACTAATTAATTGTAACAATATAGGCCTTTATATCGCCCGTTACACAGAAAAGGCCTCTTCTCACATAAAGAAGGAACGAGCATTAATCAGCGGGCTTGCTCATGGGTGTTGGTGATTGTAGACCTGAGTAAGCCATGAATGAAGAAAGTAGGTACATCAAAAAATAACTTTAATTTCGGAACTCGGTGGCAAAAAACGAAATTACAGATTGGTTCTGTAATTTCGTTTTTTGTTCACCGAAATCAAAGTGATTTTTTACATTGTGGTGTTTTGTTTTTGGAAGTCGGTTTTTTTTTAAGTTTTTTTTATATCACTTTTTTGCTGTGGTATCTACCCCACACCAATTCGTATACCTCTACTTGCTATGTCAACAACAGTGACAGGCAGGAAGTCTTATAACATCATCAAGATACACCATGTGGATTTAATACGTATATCCTAAATCAAAAACTATCCAAGACAAGTTAATTTCATTTTTATGGCACCGCCGCGCAAGCTTCCACTACCAAAATGTAAAAAGAATTTTCAAAATACGTCCACTACTGATTAAAATATCTAGGTATGAACATACATAAAAAATACATACAGGAGAACATCTTCCTTTTGAGAAGTCAGTAAAAAATTACACTGATACTAACTACTTATTATATGTAAAGTTTTAAGGGCAATAAGCAAGGTATAAAACTCTGGGGCATCACGAATCTTGTACTATCAACCTGTCTAGACTTTTCCAAGGTCATTTTCCAGATTACCCACAGAAAACACATTAAAAATACTCAAACAAAGTATGTTTGGAACATACATTTTAGCAAAAGGGTCCTCACGAACGTAAACAGAGGCAAACACGTTCATCTCGCATACATTTTCATTTGTGTAACTCGCACACGTAAACATTAATTTCTTTCTTTATTGTGCGTGAACAGGAAGAAGAAAAATGGAAATATTGTTATTTCATTTTAAAGTTGTCAAACAATAAAAGGCCCGTTTTGACATTGACAGTTCTAGTAGTTTATTACAGATAAAATTCGCTAAACACGTATTCGTTTCTATGAAACTGACAGGTGTCAAGAACGCATTCTCAAATGTCAAAACGGGCCTTTTATTTTTTGACAACTTTAGTAACTAGCTTCTGCCAGCGACTTTGTCCGAGTTAAATGTCCCCCAACCCCCAACCCTCCCAGTCGCATCGCATCGCCTGCCCGCGCTATTACTTCCTTTTAGCTTAGCATTCTATCTGACTTTTTTTTCTTTTTGCTCGCTTTTTAAGGGTCCAAGCGTGATGTTTAATCTAATTTATAGCCTTCTTCAAGAACAGGGCTATTAAACGTAAAAATAATTTTTCAAATCTGACCGATAGTTCAAGAGATTAGCGCGTTCAAACAAACAAACTCTTCAGCTTTATTATTAGTATAGATTTGTAGCAGAGAAGAAAATATGAAATCGAATTTTGAACGAGTCAATAATTTATGGCAGATTACTTTTTGTTAGATTTCAGGAAGTTGTTGAAAGTTTCATGGACCGAATACAAATTAATGGGAAAGGAAAAACTTTCTATCGGTATTAAAACTGTAAGCTACGAATGAGATTAATACTGTTATAGCTACAGCAATTTCGTACTTTTTTGCCACACTATCTGTTATCACTTCAACTTTTTGTTCAGAGTTTAGTATTTTTAATTAGTCTATTCTGTTCATCGTTCATCGTGGCATCATGAAACCGGCAGGTCGTAGAACTAAAAATTCGAAGACGTGTGACATCTACCAAACCGCACTTAGCCCGCGTGCTGGATTACAGCCCACTCCCTCTCCCAGAGAGGAGGCCTGTCTGTGTCCGGGAAGTGGGGACGTTATAGGCTGATTATGCTTTATGCTTATGCTATTCTGTTCTCTTTCTTTCTCCCTCCTTGAACGTATTTTTTTTGTTCTTTGCACTTGTTTTATGCTTATTATCGTGTATATTTATGTATATAGATAAGTATATGTTTTATGTGTGTATGTATTTATGCAGTATTGTCTCGCCTTTATTCCTTAATCCATCCAAAGGTCGTCTCCTAAAGATCGCTTTTAGCGATAAGACCACCTATTGTGTCATGCCTTGTAAAATTTCTACATTTATATCTGTAGGTGTACATAATAAAGTATTCTATCTATTTATCTGTCTATTTTATCATTGCAAAGATATTATAGTAAAGACTAATTAAACTTTAAATTAATTAGACGCCTATTTGGTGCTAACATACAACCTCCGCGAGTTTGTTAAAAAGTGATTGGGGTAAAAAACGAGACAAACAAAACAGCAACCTAATTGCGTCACACAGTTAATCTCAATCTATATCATTTTGAAGGATATTGCTAATCCATTGCTTCATATGTTAAAAAAAAAATTGTCATGATGTGTCTACTCATCAACGTAAATAACGCAATGAATGTTGTTGAACTGTTAAAATGAAACCAATTCCGATTGATCGTGTGTTACGCAATTAGGGCGCCGATTTAAGCTTAGAAGGGATTAGGCTGACAAGAAAAAGAATTAAGATGTAAAATAGGTAGTAATACAGGGTGTCAGGAGAACGCTTCCGAAGCCAGAACGTAGATTATATACAACCTTTATGCAAACGGATACCACTAACCTTTCGCCTGAAATTGATTATTTTCGCGCGTCACGTGGACTTGGGGTCGTCAGCCGCACAGCTGTCGGCGAGCGCGCGCGCACTTTGAACTTGAGGTCACGCGCAAGCGTCAGATGATATTTATTTACGAATACATTGCTTGTTAGAGTTGTAAAGAAAAAAAATGTGTTTAATAGCAAATAATGGTTTAATTTAACTGTTCTCACAGCATAGTGTACGAAAAATGCTAAAAAAAATAGGTAAAATTGTTCATTTTTTTTTCTCATTTTTTTATGGTATCGTATCGAGAATCAGTAGCCCTATCACCTGTCTTCGTTTTCGGAAGCGTTTCCCTGCCACCCTGTATATTTTATAGGAATATTTTTTGAACATTACGGACAAACCGTAGTTTGATTTTATTCCTCCCGGTACCAAAGGCCTGTCTAGCCTTTCACAGTACCTACATAGTTTACGTGTGTATCTTAATTCTTTATCCTAAACAATGGTAGTAGTATACGGGTAGATAATATTATATTGTTTACAGATTTTCTAAGCACAACAGAAAGATCAAAGAAAATGTTTGTATACACAAAAGACTTATGTATCCCTATCCACAAATTGTGTGATTTATCTACAATTTTTCTTTTGTTCTTTAGTTTATACCTATTCCTTAACGACTACGCTAAAAAAAGTGTAATCATTCTCATATCTAGGTACTGTTTTCGTCGGTATTTAAAAGAGGATCTCTTTGTGTGAGAAACATTAAAAGCAATTTTGTGTTCGAATGTAATACCGCAGACAGGAGAATTCTGGGTACTGTAGTTAAGTAATGGGATTAACGTATACCCTTGGATACACAAACGTTTCACATTTGAAAGCATTATAGGTACCAATTATGGTAATACTCGTAAGTGAGGAACAAACAGGATTTTTCATTTATATTCGTATATTTAAATCTCCAAGAGTTTGTTGTTGGGCAAAGAATTTTGCTCTGCCTGTGGGTGTCGTAAAACCAGTGGAACAACTTAAGAAGATGGGCAGTAAAATGTTCTAGTTCATCGTTGTGGTCACCATGCAGTCCGTTTGCAATGTGTGGTGAGATACGCTTTCATGTTCTTTTAATGTTTGTATAAACTATGGCTGTAAAGGGTGTAAGTCACATCGACGCGCAAACTGTTACCATGAGTTCAGCTCGTGAGTCTAAGCCCCCCTAAGGGTCGGTTGGTCGTAAAAACAGTGGATTAACTAAAGAAGATGAGCAGTGAAACCATCTTATAAACTGAGCAACGAAATGAGGAGCACCGTTCATCGCTGTGATCACCAGTTTATTTGAAATGTCTGGTAATTTTCACTTTTATTTTCTTTTGTCTATTTACAAGTACATATGGCAGGGGGTAGAAGTACACAGGCTTATACGAAAGAAGCCTAGTTAAAATACATTGAGCACTAAGAACTTCCCTTTTCAGCACTTTGTGACTAAGCACACAGAAGTAGGTAATAGGTTGCAATTTTCTTATAGCACTTTTCACGATATCAGATTCTTTACAAACGAATTTTGCAGAAAACGGTGACAAGAGAGATTGTGCATTATTATGTAAACCGAAAAGAAACGTTTGGTTTTATTTACAGTAGATAGAAATACCTACGACTTTTTAAATAAATTGAACTAATTACCTCAAAGACTATGTTTTGAGGTAATTAGTTCAATTTATTTAAAAAATCCTTTTTAATAGAATAAAGTGGTTGGGGTTTTGTAAGTTTCCGACCTAAAAAGCCAAAACGGAAACTTTATTAGATCAGTTTTTAGTCCGTCTCAGAGAGGTTTTTCTCGAGATGTATGAAAAAGTAGGTCTTTATTTATCGTTATGTTATTACTGATTAGATGCATTTTGAACTGTAACGGGTGTTAGAGTTTAAAAAGACACTTAACAATGCCAAGAACCACTTGTGATCGCCATCATTGTAATATTTTTTTATGTACTGGACCATACCAGGAAACCTTCTGGCTATGGGAGATATTGAAAGTCAATATTCCAACTTTTACTGACGTTTTTTTTTTACGAAAACTAGTTCTTGATGTTATAACACAACTTTAAATACCCCCAGGACCCCTGTACCGTTGCATGCAAGCAGAAGCACAATGCTTTGCGTATGTTACATAAAGTTACATTGCACACTACCGCAAACAACAAAATTTTCACACTAAAAATAAAACTCGTTTCCCAGCAATTATTTTTGTGCAAAGTTACTTAGTTTAATGTACAAAATGCGTAGTAGTATGTGATCTTTTTACACTCTGTATATACTATAATGATAAAAAAACTACGTAAAACAATAAAACATAACTCAACATCGAAATGATAAATAACTAAATTCAACTTATTCGGAACTGTTTGTAACACAATCGGTAAACTAGAAACTGTATGTTTTAGTTATATCGAATGTTCAATAGAAACAAAGGTCCAGTTGTTTTGATTTATTCATTTGAACATGTTAAGTCAACTTTGTTCACGAAAACTATCGTGTTGAAAACAGTCTTGTTGGTACAAGACTAACTCACAACACATACATACATATATGGGTTACCAAAAATATGCGCTACACTGGACATTCCCATCAATAATTTGGATTTCGAACCCTATGAAACTTATAGCCTCAGCATAGCTATTCACAACCATTCGATAGGTTATTGTATCGAAAATGACAGATTTTCAATTACTTATATGCCTTGCTCCCGACAACAAATAGCTGTCGGACGAATGGCGGTCGTTTATTTGATTTAAACAGACAAAATTTTCGGGCTTTGGATTTGTGAACAACCTTTAGAGGTCTCCTTTGATAACATTGATTGATGTTCAATTCTGCACGGAAGCGTAAACGGTTGTGAACCTGTTATCCACTTTATAACAAATTACACGCTCTTAATAATTTAATAGGAAACATTACGTTCCAAAGCCAAGCTCGTTAGGCGAGAGATATTTTATTACAGTTTACTAATAATCCGAACCTGAGAACCCTAGGCACGGGTTGAACGGGACACTTTCTAACACACAGGGAATTACGAACAAAGTATTAAAATAAGCGTACAATATTGATCCTTTAGCTTGTATCTTAACCCCGCGTCCTATTTCGTAGTCGCGCGATTTCGCGATTTTAGCGTTAATAAAATTATGTTCTAACCTGCACTAGGCCCGCGTGGAGGATTACGGTCCACTCCCTCTTATAAAGAGGAGGTCAGTTTCCCAGTAGTGGGAACATTCTAGGCTGATTCTGCTATGATTATGTTACTTTTTGTTCGGAAAATCGCTCTCTATCGGCGCGACCACACGTTCAAGTTCACCGAACAAATAGTAACATACGCGACGAACGCGTATTCGAGCGACGATGGCTTTTGAATAGGACGCGGCCTAAGAGCTCGGATTAGAGATCAATTTCGGAATTTCATACATGCTGGTCCCGAGTGGACTGTCCGGTTGTAACTCAGTTATCTGGTGCCCGTACTCCCCGGGCCTGTGATATGGGTGTAATATCGGCAGACTAGCGGTTAGCCAACTTTGTGCGGATAGAACGAAATCGAATCACGCAGAAGCAATATTCTCGTGTGCTCTGGAGCCGATGCAGTTTGGAAATCTTACATTTTGCAATTACATTTCGGTTATAAGAACGATATTTTACGACTTAAGTAAGTTTTGAAAGTTTATTCGTTAGCTTGAGAACTGTATGAAAAATATTAATTTAGTTTTTCCTAGTGTTTTGTAAAAAGGCCTAATTACATTTCTGAAACTATGTACACCAAATAATATTCCTAAAATCGTTAAAATTAGTTACTGTTTCTGTGACTGAGAGATAGGTATTTTGTGATTCAGCCGGACACCTGTTAACGTATCTATTTTCGGCACGTTTCTTTTGGGAAAGGAAACTGATATTGGAGCGGAAATCAGGTATAATAGGATTGAACCTACACACAAAGCGGAAAAGATGTGGGGCTTACCAGCTTACAGCAATACGTTCCACTTCACCTTGACAAAAGCTTATTAACCTATTGTGACTCAGATACTTATCAAACAATTCGAATGCTGACAAAGGCATCGATCGGGTAAACAAAGAAGTCATATAAAACTTTTAAAATCTGAGAAATCCGCAAAATTTTCAACATTTAGAAAGTTTTTCAAGGACCTACAAAAAATATAGCCTCAAATCGACCGTAATAAATGAAACCAACAGCAAGAGAACAATAAATCCCCAAGTTATAAACAAACAGACAAAAGACAGATTTTTATAAAAGCATTACAGATAAAGAAGTTTGACCTAAAACTCAAAAAAAAGTAAATAGGTAGCGTCAGCCTCGGTGGGCGACCTAATTGTTTTTGTTTAGGACTTACAAACGATATTATAATTTCACAATAGCCTTTTAAAGGAAAAAAGTTAATTTCTCTTGCACGGGGGCTAATAAATTGTGTGGGGGGGCTGACTGGCTCATTTTTTCGAGATCGGTCGGTGTAGACGCAATCTGGCGAACGTTGCAGAAAGGTTGTATATCAGTCAATGTCCGAGGGGCACTTTAATTGCGTCCTAATTTATTGTCCTATATAACAAAGTAAAGAGAACGTAACAGTATCCTGGGATTTAGGTATTAGAGGAGGAGAGGGGGAGGCGTGATTACGACGATAAAGTGAATAATAAGGAGATAATGCGATGATGGTGTAAATTTTAATGTGATTTTTTTTTAGTGTTTGTGCAGCAATTTCCTGTGAATATGCTGATATTTATTAAAGCTCGCTCTTATTGTTGTTTGTTTTTTTTTGTTTGGCTCCAGCAGTCTCCCGTTAGGCCCTTTGTACACGGCATGGTTTCTTTGCGGTGCGGCATATAAGCCGAACCGAAGAAAAAAGCTTCCATAGTGATCCATACAACACTGACTAACCGTAGGTACCTACACACGGCCTATAAACCGCGACATAGAAAAAACGTGTCTGTCATGAAGCTTCCATAGTGATCCATACAACACTGACGGCCTTGGGGCCTAAAAAGGCCACTTTAAGCAATACCTCTAAAAGCTATTCATTTCCTGAATTCCCAGCAGATCATTAGCAATTCCTCTCATTTTCGTTACATGGTTACACATAATAGTTAAATCACCTACAACATTTCATATCAATCATATTTGGTGTAAAAAGTGGTGGAACATTTGACGAATTTCCATACAAAACTGTCAAACAGGTGAATTGCGTGATATAAATTGCACACATATTATATTATGAATTGTCACTTAGTGACCATTTTACGATTTTTAATATGATTCATATTGTTATCCTATTACGATTCGGCCAAAGTGGCATTTTTAGGTCCCCGTGCCTACACACGGCAAATAAACCGTAGATTTTACGGCAAGAAAAACGTGTGTGTATAAAGGGCCTCAGGGTCGTTAACTCGTGAACTAAAGAGTTGAACAATGAGCAATAAGTACCTATTCACAGATATTTCTTATTGTTCTACTTACAAAAACAAACATAATATCCGCATCGATAGCAACATCCTGGCATTGAGAGATTCTTTCAGGAATTATTACGATATACCAGGTGGCAGGGACATCGACGCGCAAACTGTAACCATGAATTCAGCACATGGTCTAGGGTAGAAATTTTTCGTCGGATATAAAAAAAAACTGCTATTTCATGGAAAAGTGCAATGCCTATACGCGGTCAAAATTTATAAGAAAAAAAGAAGAAAAAAAAAATGCATTCCAGCAGGCATGCATGTTTTGCATATTAAAAAAAATACTGGATTTTTTTTTAAATAACGGGCGTAAAGTTGTTACGCTAGGGCGTTCCGAATCATGTAATGAATCCATGGTAACAGGTTGAGCATCGATCCTGTATAGCATATGTACATATTTTACAAATGGTTTTAGATACTTACCTACATGTGTTTTCCTCTCTTCATTGTCATCTTGTATTGCGAGAGAAAATTACCTGTTCACAGCCACATTTCCCGATTACTTCGTGAGAATTACTTCGAACATATCTTCCAACTATAAACATTAAATTAATTGCTATCTCTGAGCTATGTACATTGATCTACTATAAGTTACTCGTATAACAAGACAGGTGGGACAACAACCGACAACTGTTAAAGGGCTTGCTATAAACTTATTACATCAAGATGGTGATTTAATTTTGCCAATTAATGATTAATATACAGGGTTTATTTTCAAAGACCAGCTAATTTTAAGGGTGTGGTACAGACCATCAAATTTAAACAACTTTCTCCATGGAACCAATTTCGTAATCGAAAAATTTATCAACTGTCCCATAGATAACTTCAATACCTACTCAACATAAACGTATGGGACGGCTGAATTTTTATTCGCGTAATGATTCGACGCGGTCATCGTAATGATGAAAAAAATAGGAGAAAATTGTTCAGTTTGATGTACCAAACCCTTAAATTTGGCTGGTCTTTGAAAAATATCCATGTAGTGTTTTTTCTAACTTTAGTCACACACACACTAACACTAATTCCTAACTTTAGTCTGCTAGTTCCATAAAAAATAATATTATTTTGGAGCCAAAAAAATCTGCTAACGGTTATCAACCGACCGCAAGATAAATAAGGAAAGTCAATCTATTTTTCTACAAAAGCGCTTGTTTGTATTGTTATAAAATTCTAATTTTAAACAAACAAAAGTCTATTGCAAGACCACCATAGAGTCTGCGTATAACATTTTTCTTACAGCTGTTGTAGTGAAGCAAGGGTAACAAACACGAAGGCCAACTCTCGTCCAAAAAAAAAACTGCGAATTCAAGTAGCAATCTGAATTCCAATTCTCGTAATTAAAAACGTTCAAAATCTAGTCGCAATCTCATCTCAGCGACAATCAATGTCAAAAATGTAGGGAAATTAGACGTATTTTTGACAGACTGAGACAGATCAGACTGAACGTTCTTAAAATAACGAGAATTGCCCTCTGATCTCAGCGACAATCAATGTCAAAAACATGTCAAAAAGTAGGAAAAGAGTTTTTGTTTCCAGATTGAGACTGAGATTAGAACGTTCTTAAAATACGGGAATTGCCCTTTAGTTCAAGTTCAGCCCACTGCTCTAGACACTGCTCCAATAGTAACAGTTTAATGTTATAATAATAACTGCGTGTGTAAGAATAGTACTCATAGATACCAACATCCATCTGGCTTAGTTCGGCTTATACGCATCACCGCTTTTAGCACTAACACCTCATTAATCTTCCCTTCACATCTGTTTACACAATCTTCATAACCCAACCATTTCACAATATTTATTTATTAGGATTTCAACCTATTGAAATACGCAAAAATTGATTTCTTAAACAATGATTACACAGAGGTACTGTGTAAGCATTGTCTAAGAAATCTATTTTTACATACCCTTCTCGGTAATTCTATTTTTGTATCCCCGAGATCTATTATGACAAAAGGTTGAGCTTTCCTTTGCGTTTTATTTCGGTCGTTCACATTACATTCGTTTACGGTGATGTAAATTTAGCGCAATGGACTGCGAAATAAAGCCGGAAACTTTTGTACTTTTATTGGTATTAAAACTGGCTACTGAGCGATTTATCAGTGCCGGGTTACATTAGAACGGTTAAGTTTTTGGGTCATGTGTGTTCAAGAGATGACTGGTCATTCATCTAGCTGGAGATAGGTCCACAGCCTGCTAATGGAACAGCTGTACCTATTAATGGTTACAAGGCTTCGGGGGATGCGACCATCGGTCGTTAGATCACGGCTATTAACAAGGTACTTCAGGTATAAAAGCAATTTGGATTCGATTAGCCAAAGTGAGATTTTATGTCTCGAATCATGTCAGAATAGTATTTTTGCCAGATGCTGCCAACTTCTTTTCATATTCAAACTCTGGGTAGAATTATTTTATTTCCACGTCTTCCAGACGTTGCCGTTTGTTTCCGCTTTTCAGATTAGTATTCAAATTCCCTCGTTTGTCTCAAAACGTGGCGTCCTATCAAGTGTGTGCTCATTTAAATTCAATTCAGTTCTTACAATGTAGGACCCGAAACCAAAACTGCTATAAATTTTATTTTTTACTTTAAATTTATTCTACGAAGCCAATAAATCTATTTAAACTAAATCCCAAATAAAACAGCGAGCCGTTTTTCAATAGTTATTTTTTTTTTTGTACATAAAGTGAAGTAAATATCAGTTAGGCTGGGATAACGTTAAAAGCTGGAGATTAATAGCCGTAAGAGGCCGTGTACCAACATTGACGAAGCATTTCGCGAGTTATATGAATTGTAGATTACATTTCGTACAATTAAAACCTTCGGAATCCACAAATCAAGTAAGATGTCACGAACGGGCTCTGCGGAGCTCTCGCCGCGACCTCTAGCGGAGAACGAGTATTTTCTATTTCAATGTTATTTCAGTTCGTATCTAACGGAGTTCATACTTGTGTGCTGAAGGATTTGCACGATCTCTGTTGATAAATGCTCCGTCTAATTACAATCTCTTTGCTCTACTTACTTTGAGTTTAAAGGAATAAGCATTGATTACAAAGACGCATGCACTTCACACGCACTTTAACCCGTAAATGTGCACATACTTAACGACTTCAGCTCTGAAGTTAACGCCGACTCTAAAGAAGTACAAGTTATAAGTATTGTATATTACATACATTGTTTGCTTTATACTGGCAATGCTTGTAAATTACCTAAGTAGTTAAAACTGACAACTTGATGAGTTTGCATACAGCATACCTACTAAAATTTTGGAATAAATTCTTACAATGTCGTTCGTGGTCAGAAAATCGGTATAGCATTTGGCATGAAAGTCATTAACACTTACTTACCTAATGAAGTAGAGGGCTAGATATGCTTAGAGTTTCCTTACGTGGTCGAATCAGAAATGAAGAGATCCTCAAGGGAACCATGGTAACCGACATAGCCCGTAGAATTATCAAATTAAAGTGGCAGTGGACTCGCAGGAGCGATGACCTTGTGAAGGGTCAAGGTCCTGCACCTTCCTCTTGCGTCTTCTGCGAGGGCGCAGGAATCCGTTGGAAGCGAGAAGCCCAGAACCGGTCGAAGTGGCGGTGTTCGGGGGAAAATTATGTCCAGCAGTAGACCACTTTCGGCTGAAATGTCTCACTTAATAAAGAATCAAAATCCTTTAGTGCAAGAATCTGTGACAGTCTACTCCCTACCTTAACACTCGTGTTGTTTAAACAAAAATTAATGATAGGAAACGACTGAGCTTGTTATTTCTATTAATTAAGCATTGGTTTCGGTTTGATTGGAAACGCCTTCTCCTTAGGTATAATGAGTGTAACAATGTAAAGGCTTTGGATAACATCAAACAATGTTGCGCAATAATTAATAACTTGTCTAACAAGGTCTGCTACCAAATTAATGATTTCTGAATAATTCTATCGCTACGATTCTTAATGTTGTAATTCAAAGTATTCTCAGACTACTTAAGGTCTGTCTGTTAATTAAAACAAGTCTGTGGGGTAATTGCGTAACAATTAAATTTAACAATTCGTGTTGAATGACTGTTGGTAAATTTGAATCGCGACATATTCGCCAAAAATGTAAACAAATACCTATGAGTTTAGGGAAAAATAACTTTAATTCCTGTAAAATAAAATTCAGTTTACGCTACAACTTCAAACATTTATACAACTTTTTCAATATTGCTAGTCACTCTGAAATCAACTTAAATGCTACTAAAATAAAGTTGGTATTTGTTTATCGTGAAATAACGTCAATTAGAAACATGAATAAAATTTGAATATACGTTCATTGCGTTATTTACGTGGTTGAGCTGACAAATTTTTCGTACATATGAAGCAATGAATTAGCAATATCCTTCAAAATGATTCAGATTGTGATTTCAGATTGTATGTTCAGGATATTTCTCAGTAGCAGGTCGGAGTCTGGATTTGTACCCGGTTGGTGGCATTAGGCTCGCCTTCTGTTATTACATGGGACTTAAACATAACTGGCGAAATGTGGGTGTACTATATATAGGTTCACCTCTGCCTAAACCTTCGGGGAACATAGGCGTGATGTTATGTTGTTTGGACTACCACAAAACATTGCTTAGAGATAGGTAATCACGATGTGATCACCGACCTCTAAGAAAATGTATCACGTCCTAATTACTACACAGGAAAACGGTGCCGCTCACTCACAGATCATAATGAGAAAAATATATTCCATCAAAATGTTCCTTTGACGAATAGGCAATATGTTGTTTTTTAAGTAGGTTGGGTCGGCTGGATCTCCTGATAAAGTTATAATCATAAATTACCTGCCGAAATTTAACTTTATCAAAAGTTTAATAAGGGCTGATTTTTCCATCGCCAGATAACTTTTATTGGAGGAATAAAATTGACGTTTGACAGTTTTTGTATAAATAATAATAAATACTTAATACATTTTTTATTCAAGTATAAAGTAAAGTAAAAATATGATTTACATTAATTACAATCGAGGAAAGTTAAATTCTAACTGTAATGTGAGAAATCTGTAATGTTTCAGGCCATCAATTTACATCAAACATTTAAAAAGAAGACAACAATAAATGTATTAGAAGTTAAATTGAAAAGAAGATATAATATTTTCAGTGACTTAAACAGTTACTATTTGGATATATTATTTTAAAACTAGATTATGTAAGATATACAATAAAGTTTAAATAAATTAAATCAACGAATAATATTAAAGTAGATAAAGTGGAGACTATTATTAATTAGGTAAAAGAAGAGACTTATATATTAGAGTAGGTAGATAGATTTTATTTTAAAATTCCTAGTAGTTTTTCCGTGTCTGCATAATTGAGTTTTGCCAAATATTCCGGTGCTAGTAAATTACAAATAACTGTATTTGTAATAAGTATGAAATAACTGTCAAAACTGATTCGAATTTAATCGAATAATGTTATGAGATGATTGTAAAATCAGACCTACATTTTTTTTTTTTTTTGATTTAGCTATAGGTAATGTGTTTTTATTTATAAGATAACACTAAAATAACAAAAATATATCCTAAATTAACCTACATTGAGTAAATGTTATAATGTTGAGGTTACGAATGTGACTATCAAGCGTCACTTACCTAAGTATCACAGGAATAGAAAATTTGAAGACTAGTTATTGAAGCTGAAATGGAAATGATGTTTATTTTAATAAACGTTATTCTCATGCCAGCTTAGAAGTAAGAAATTCTGAGAACTTGATAGAACTTATTGCTCCAAGTATTCTCGTGCAGTTATTTTCCCACTGTAGGCCAGAATTACTCTTCATATTACAGAGACGGAACGATTATTTGGGCATCAAACTTGCTCACTTCGTGTTGGCTGTTTCATTAATGTTTTCTGTCACAATATTTAATTCCCTAATAAAAAAACCGGACAAATGCGAGTAGGACTCACACCATGAGGGTTCCCTCTCAACGCTGTGGCCCGGCTGCTCGCGGCTTCATTCATGAGACATGGCCTATAAATTTCCAATTCCGAATTGAAGGACCAACTTAACTTCGTAGTTGACAAAATATTCTCCCATACATGGATATGCGTCAAAGTCAATTCTCCAACTGTAAATGTAAATTTGTAATCGAATTAATATTTTTGGAAAAATCCGAAAATTGTTCAATTGCATATCACATATGCAATTGAACAATTTTCGGATTTTTCCTGTACTTGTGGTGTAAGTACTTGCTTCTTGCCAAATTTCATGATTCTAGGTTAACGGGAAGTACCTAACCTGTAGTTTTAATTCACTTGCGAGTTAACAAAATATGCGATTTTAGTTTTAAATAGCGTTAACTATGAAGCTTAATATTAGTATTGTGTGATGGGGGGACAGCCCCATACTGACTCACTGGATTCGGCTGCACACGTATGTGTCAGTCGTTTCAATTTTTGTATAGTGTGTGGTTTTTTACTAACTTTAGGTTAAGACTTTTACTAACAACATATCATGGATCTTTGATCTGAAATAAAATATTTATTAATACTTAATAAAAAAAAAAAATGTTTATTTCCAGTATAGAGTTCACAAAGTACAGTAATAGGGTACAACATAGAGTGCATTGAGTATTATCTCCTGGCACCCAGACTAGGTTTATAGCCTGTGACTTGGGGACCAGTGATTCCATGAGGGTAGAAAGATGATCAAAATGTTTAAGTAAAACTGTTTTCTCCAGTAGCATGGTTAACATAACAATATAATTATTTTGTATGTGTATAGAATTAAATAAAAGTAAAAATAATCAATAATAAAACTGTGAGTGTTAGAGTTAGAGTGAGTTGTTCGTGGTAGGTGTAGTAGGTATGTTGTAAGTATTATTATTTCTTCTACAGCACCAAGGAACCGTATTTGATATTGAATTCAACTTGATACCTCCACACGTTTGTACGTACGAAACGGATTTTGGCAGACAGACAACGAAAATCACCCACATACTCAAAAGCGCAGGCCACACAAGAACAACGTACGAACATAGTCAAAGCAAAGAGCCTTCAATATTGGGCGTCAAAACCGAACTACTTGGGCCAAGACCACTGTACAGACGCCAGCTCAACAAGCAACTACAATCTGTCAAATTTCTTTACTAGATTTTCAACTTTATCTAAAGAGACAAAAAGTAGCCTATGTCCTTGTCTAATAATAACTTTAGTGAATTCTTAACAATAATAGGTATTTACAAAAAAGTAGGTAATAATTTTATAATGAAAATTAGTAACCATATTTATCTGTTACTTTTTTTATAATTTCCTTGTTGATTTTTTATACTATTTGACAATTTAATAATTTTTTTTGTGAAAAAGAAGAAAGAAAGAAAGAAAGAAAGAAATGGTATATGAGCACACGGCTGACTATTTTCACCGTCCTCAGATTAAATTACAGGTGAGTTCACAGAGATCCTTAAGGCCGTTTAATGAAATTAAACAATCCATTATATCTCCTGAAGCAAGTTACTTATCTGCTCCTTAAAACAACATTTACAAAATTAAGACGAGAGTTTTCCTCAAAGCATCGGAGCTTATCTCGACTAATTAACTCGTCACGAGAAACACCTGCCTTAAACGAATTAGCGCCTGCATGTACAATCTCATTAAACTGAAGTTTGTAGGGTGTAATATTATACGTATATCCATACTCCCATACTAATATTATACATTCCAAAGTAACTTTGTCTGTATGTTACCTTTTCACGCCTAAACCACTGAACGGATTTCGATAAAATTTGGCAAGGAGATATTTGGCATTCTAGGGAAGGACATATGCTTTTTGTCTCTTTAGTACGTTTCCGTGGATATTTTTTTTTTTTATATTCACGTAAGCAAAGCCGCGGGCAAAAGTTAGTTTGTATATAATGAGGAAACCGTTAGCAGGCCCCGTCCCCTCTAATTGAGACATAGTTGTCAAACTATTCGCGGGCACGTTCTATACGTCTTTCAATGACACTTGGGTTATACAATGACATAATTTTAATGGTCACACATTGTGGTGTTACGTGATAGTGATGTTGGAGATATTCGATAATGACATTGTTTGTTTTGGCAACGTTTTGACTCAACTTGTACCTACAAGTTACGCCAAAAGCATGTCAAAACTTTGACTATTACTTATTATCCTTACTATTCCACTTCAAGGACTAAAGGATGATTTCCACCAAACGGCTCGCATCGCATCGGATCGGAAAGGATACGAACGGATGCGGCGACAGACGATCGCTTCCGGAAGGATGTCGACGCATACGATCGGCTCCGTACCGTGGTTTGCGAAAGTATCCGTTTTTGCGCCTAGTCAATTAGTTTCATTCCTACCGTGTGGACGTGTTCTAATTTTTTAATATGAATCGATCGGATACGACGACAGGCGAACGGAGCCGATCGCGCGTCGCAGCATACTTTTGGCTACGATCGCGTGTCGCGGAAGACGCCTGAGGTCAAGCTGCTGTGCGCGGCTTGGTAATATATACTTTAAATACTGTGTACACCATTTAATGTCGTTTAAAGATCGTAAAATCCGCTCCGATCCGATGCGATGCGAGCCATTTGGTAGAAATCATCCTTTAATAGGTATATTTCTGTTCGAGTACCTTATATAGCCTCTAAGTATTTATACCCGCATTTAATAAAAAAAATCGTGAGGAAAAATGCGAACAGGGTGGACATTACTTTCTCTCTGTTCGCCAAACGCCGTCGGCGCTGCCAGTTTAATCATAAATTCTAAACATGTGTAGCAGTCTAAGAACTTGTCCGAACGAGGCGTTTACGTGCGTCCGCATATCAAAGGCAACAGCTGTAAGGGTGAAACCAAGATTTGCGAAGAAAGCTGACTTACATTCTGGACTGCTGGTACAACACAAAGTTACCATGTAAAATCAATTATCCCGAGGTAAAACGTTATTACAAACTTTCACTTTGTGACACACTGAACAAAAATGAAATAGCAACACCTTCCTAAATCTCGACGATGTATTTTTTCGTGCGGGAGGCAGTTGAGGCAGTAAGGCAGCGGTGACCGCACAAGTTTTGAATGCTTTCATTCAAAGTTGCGGCACTGTTCGACTCGGCTTTGAATGGCGGGAGCCACAGTTTGTCTCAACAACTTCGACAATTTAACTCGCCTCTGTCCGTCCCACTGTTCCAGGCTTATTCACAGTTTGATAGCTTAAAAATTATCCAGTATTCTCTCTGATTGTGTTCTGTATTTTTTAATTTAGTTTAAATTGCTTTCTCTATCTCCGTCTGCTTCCGAATGTTTAATTTTGTTTGTAAAAGTTGCAAGCTCTTAAATATAATACAGGGTAAGTTTTTGAGATCGGACAGTATCCCATTGCAGGATTTGAGTTTTATATTTCTATTGTTTGGCTTAGTTCCACTTAAGTTGCTTAAAAAAAAGCATGAAAAAGAAACAAGTTCAGTTTAAAATAAGGCCACACCATGCCATCTTTGACCACTTCTCCCTATTTCTCATAAAATTCCACAAACTTATCCTCTATTTTAGTCGTTGAATGGAATGAGATTATTATCAATAAGTGTAGTCGTTTCTATCTGTATGTGATCCAGAGCGTTCAGCCGTGAAGGCGTAACGAGGGCCTTGGCGTCGACATCATGCCCGACTCGCGATCTTATAGAAATATCTCAGATACCTCTCTTATCGTATCCGTGAATACATAAATATGCGGGAGCGGAGTGAGATATCCAATTATCGCATTTATGGGAAGGTCTTAGTTGTGAAGTGTTGGAACTTTGTAATTTATATCTTGTTATGAATAATAGTAGAAATACCTACTCTTATTTATATTATCGTTATCATCATTTCAGCCAAAAGACGTCCACAGCTAGACATAGGCATAAACCCCAAGCACTGCCAGTTCAACCGGCTCATATTTACATTTCCGGATAAATTAGATACTTACGTAGTTTCACCCTGTCCATAAAATCTTGTAATTAATCATCAAATCTATATATTTATTATCTTATAATTAATTATCTTATAATTTGTATTTTCCGGAAAGAAATGGAAATATGAATGAATACCAAAATGCTGCAAAGCAAAATGACCATTCGTCGCTTTACCAATTTATCAATAATTCTAACTAAACTCGGCTACATTAGTAATGTGTTTGGTAAACTTTTGTCATAAACTCGATACTTTTTGCAATCAACCCAGAAAGTTAAATGAATGGCTAGAGTCACCAGTCGGTATGCATTTAAGCGGAAATTGCAGAGTTATTTTCAAAACAAATTTAAAAAATAGCGTAGAGTCATCTTAACACCTCTCTTCCTTGATTTTGTATATATATATATATTATAAGTATATATTATAGTAATAGTATGTATGTATATATAACCTATTTATATACATAGTTTTAAGTTTTTTATCATTGTCCCTCTCAACCAAAGCACCTGCCATCTAATCTCTTCACCACCCTTGGTTGACTGGTAGAGAATGCCTAAGGCATTAAGTCCGCCTTTGTACCTTTTTTGTGCGAAAAGTTTAAATAAATAAATAAATAAATGGCTGCGCACTGTACCGCTTTTTCATTCCAACGTACAAGCAGGCAATTCATGCCAATGTGCTCTTTAGGCTGCCTAACTTAATGACTTCGCAGACTGAATGCCTAAAAATAATGTGACTGCCATAGCCTTTCAGTTTCTGTACTTAAAAACGTATTGAGAGAGGTTTTGGAAACGTATTCGGTGGAAAATGTTTGAGCTGCAAAAGCCCTGGCGTCTCTGTGGATTTGCAAAGCTATGAATAAGCCAGATGGATTGGCTGAAGCAAAGGATGGAATGGATGGAAAGTAGGAAAGGTTTTGGAACCTACAACCAGGTTTTCTAATTGCTTAACACATTTTCAATCACAATCCAAGGGGTGTAACCTTTCGTATGAACGTAGATCCACGCGAGACACAATGGCTTTTTAATTGAGTCTGTAATTACGGCATTCAACCGGTTAAACGAAATTCCTAATCCATTGCTTCATAGGTTTTGAAAGTTCGTCTGCTCAACAATGTAAATACCGCAATGAACGTGGTTTCAGTCATTTTATGTATGTTACGCAATTACCCCACGGGTCCTTAAACTCAAATCTCAAATCAAAGTCACATTTATGTGCGATCACGTTATAGCTTTTGTCATAGTCCTCGTAACAAACTAGTATGACGATAAGAAAAAAGGAGACAATAGACATTAAGGCCTAGACATGTAGGTAATAACATAAGACCATAAACCCAATAATAAAGACACGGTCTTTATCACAATAACGATATAAGAAACGCCATAACACCAGAAAATATCTTGGACTCCATTCAAAGTCGAAATGTGAAAAGGTCCGAAGATATGAGTTTCTTGGATGCCGTAAAAAGGGTAACGGACGAGAAATGCCTTCAATCCGATATCTGAAATAAATAAACAACGAATTATATGGAGGAGCGGCGCTGTCTCACAGATTTGTAAGAAATGGGCATATGAGAAAAATAACGCTGTATTAGAAATTGAAAATTTAATAGAAATAACATAACATCACGCCTGTATTTCCCGAAGGGTTAGGCAGGGGTGCGCTTATAGTTCACCCACATTTCTCCAGTTTAACAGGGGGCGACCGTATTGCATTGCCATCAACGGGGAACAAATCTAAACTCCGGACTCCTACTGAGAAATTCCAGATGGAAAAACTCAATATTACTTTGCCCGACCTAGGAATAGAACGCAGGAGCGCTTACGACCACTAGATCAACGAGGCTATGTTTAAATAATAATATAATAAACATAAGCTGGATTTTATCATTATTACATCATTATTTTGTGGTATCAGTACTTGTATCGCCAAATTATTTAACAATAAATCGTTTTTAATTGCCGATTATGAAGTACTTTCCCCTTAAATCTCCAATTAAAATTTATGTAAGCTTCGAGAGTAGATAAGCGATAATACCTACATAGATTAAGTAGGTATTGCTACATTCTCATAATCTAAACAATGTATTATAAAATCTATAGGGACCACCCTTATCGTATATAATATGTAACATCCTACTAATATTATAAACGTTAAAGTTTGTATGGATGAATGGATGTTTGTTACTCTTTCACGCGAAAACTACTAAACAGATGTGGATGAAATTTGGCACACAGATGGTTTATAACCAGAATTAACATGTAGGATACTTTTTATCCCGATATTCCCACGGAATCTAAACTTATGCGGGTGAAACCGCGGGGCGCAGGTAGTAAATTATAAACGCGAAAGTTTGTGAGGATGGATGTGTTTTACTCTTTCACACAAAAACTACTGAAAGGATTTGGATGAAATTTGGCACACAAATAGTTTATAACTAGAATTAACACATAGGTATAATACTTTTTATCTCGATACTCCCACGGGATCGAAACTTATGAGGGTGAAACCGCTGGGTGCTGCTAGTGGACGAGTACTATACTTCGACGTCTAAATATCCTTTTGCTTTGTATTTATTTATAATTATATGTAGTTAGTTGGTCTTTTAATTTAGTACCTATTGTAAATAGTTAGTTAAGAGATTATGAAAATAATGACCAAAACATATATTTTTTAAAGCTTTTGTAGTGTGTAAGACTTATGTATGTGTGCTCTTGTATTCTAATATTAAGACTCAATATGTTTAATAAGGATAGTACTCTATGATTGATCAGTAATACACGAGATACCAATGGAGTCACTTGTTTTACTCATCTTCCCGTACTGACAACCTTACATGGCGACCCTGCCATCTGAGACGAGTGCCGAGTTAGGTCGCGTGACTTAATGTATTGAGAGACATTAATGGACTATGGTACAAGTTATACCTATTCTTAAGTCTCTAAAAGTGGTAATTTTTATTTTGGTCGAAATGTGCCGGTCTAATATAGAAAAAGAGGACGTTTTTATATCACAAAGTGCATCAGGAGGTTCAAATTCGGCTTCTATGCAGGAGTACCACTTATCAAATATTAGTATCGTGATGTTCATCATTTGCACCTTACTTGGTATCGCCGGACTTTACGCAGTATATAAACTGTACCGAAATTGCCATCAGGCGTGGATAAGGAATGAGGTACTCGCACAAAACCTATCACGCTCGTTTCGTCGACCAAACCCGGAGGCTCGTGTCTGTTACGAGTGCCGCCAGCAGCGCCAGGAGGCACGTCAGGAGACGGGTATCAGAGGCCAGAAACCACAGTAAGTGGATAAAGATAGTGAAAAGTGTAGTGAGTTGTGTTCTAACGTAAAGTGAAATATGAAAAGTTACGCAACGGTTAATGGACGAATTTCTATTAGATATTTTTTATTTATTTTTTGATTATCACTTTAGGAATTTAAAACATCGTAAGTACTGTGTGTGACAACCGTTTGAAGACGATAGAAAAATAATGATGTTTTAAATACATATTATATTTAGCTTGATGAATTTGATATGCATGTGGTCCTTAAACCATGGGGCTTGTGGCTAAGAAATAACAGACGCGCGGGTCGATCGATCAGGTTACGCTACGCTTGCCGCGGTTGGTCCGTGGATGGGTGCCAATCTTTACATATCAAGACCCCTCCGTGCCAAGGACAGCACGTTAAGCCTTTAATCCCGGCTGTCAGTCATGGATCTTTGGCAGTCGTGACGGGTGGTCAGAAGCCCAAAAATCTGACAGCCAGTCTTACCAGGGGGTATCATATTACCCAGTAACTGGATTGTGAAGGTCAGATAAGCAGTCGCTTCATGTAAAATACTGGTATTCAGCTGCATCCGGTTAGAATGGAAGCCGACCCCAACATAGTTGGGAAAAGGCTAGGCAGATGATGATGTGGTCCTTCAACCAAGACTATCGTTGTTTTACTCGTAGAAAACGTAGTTTTACATTCTCTCAAAGAACGGCACTTTCTGAAATACAACAGCTTTAAACTTCAAGTTTCGCAAAGGAAGCGCCAAGATAAGGCAACCCACGACAATGCATCTGTAATAAAACATTACCCTACTTTCGGGTTTGTCGTAGTTATGTAAAAACATATTACACGTGCAGTAAACAGGTTCTTTGAAGTAAAATGATTCATGTGTCTTGTAGCGGTGTATTTGTGGCTGCATTAAATACTGCTCTTATAATACAAAAATGGTAGTTCTCCTATATGGTTAAATAAAATTGACGTCTGAAAGTTTTAGTATAGAAAAACACTCAAAAATTCAAAATTTATTCTCAGTATACGACTTATTCTAAGTACAAATGTTTGGTAAACTTTGCCCTAAATAAGTAGTATTTTTATCTCTCGAAGCGACGTGCGTTTTACTTGCGTTAACCAAGTGTATAAACTTGCTGTTAATGTGTGCGTGAAGACGAGTAGCGTGACATAACACACACTTCCTACTTCACCATTGTCTCGGACGGTACCAAGAGCTTCTGTGCTTACACACACATTCACAGCGTCGTATACTGGTTAACCACAACTTAAGCGCGCCTCGCTTCGTGAGATAAAAATACTATAAAATAGATACCGCCAGTTAATGCAGTGTGACCATGAAATTCCTGGAACACAAGTAGGTACCCATAAAATTAACTCACTGGTATGTAGTATTTACGATTTTACAGTAGGTACGTCATATTTTCCTTATTCGCCGTTTGACCTTGGTATTCCCTATGTCACTATTACGCTCCTGCCCTCATCCCAATTTATTTGGTTTCGGTTCTGCATGGCTTCTTCTTTCAATAATTCTTCTTTTAATTTCTTTGCGCTGCGTGTCGCGGGTTCGATTCCCGCACGAAACAAATATTTGTATGACCTACATGTATTTGTTCCGAGTCTGGGTGTTTTTCTATGTATAATATGTATGTATTTACAAAAAAAAAAATTGTATATAAGTAGTTTATCAGCCATCTTGTTACCATAACACAAGCATTAGGTTGCTTAGCTTGGGACTAATGGTGCTGTGTGAAATGTCCAGGGATATTATTAATACATCGATTAGTAGACATCATCTACTTACAGAAATAAACATTATTTTTCTTTTCATTTCATCATTATTTTATTTCGTCATCTCAGTTTTCCTTATTAACCTTATCACTGCTAAGTAGCCTACACGTTTATTAAGCATTAGTGGAAAACTAAAAACTCCAGTATAGGTACCTACCTCACGAGATAGCGTCGTATTCAGAATATATTGGATATGCGAGTAAATGGTGGCATCTACGCGTCACAGATGAGTGCTAAAGCGTGCCCGTATTGCCGCCGCAAGCGGCAGAGGAGGACACCGTCGAGTTTTAGTGGGTTAGAGTCCCACATAACTGCACTATCTCCCCGTGGTAGTGCAGAATGCATGAGCATTTTTCAATGATAAAAAAAAATGGGCATCGACGCGCAAACTGTAACAATGATTCTAAATCCCTCCCTAGCATAGAAATTTTTCGTGGGTTATCAAAAAAAAAAACCAGGTGCTTCATAGAAAAATGCAATACCTACGGTCAAAATGTATGGAACAAGTAATTTTTTTTCATAACCTACATGAAATTTTAACGCAGTGGGGTTTAGAATCATGTACCTACTGAACCCATGGTAACATGTTGCGCGTCGATGTCCCTGCCACCCAGTATCTAGATATAGATTTTAGATACTCCTAAATTCTAAATACGACGCTATAGACCCGAGATACACCTACAAAAGACGGTATATCTCGTAAGTGATTCCCGCAGAGGTATTAGTGGCTGCATAGTGAACGGAGGCGCACGTCACAACACAATGTACTGTCTGCCCCATATCGATAAGCGAGGTAACGGGTGACGTGGGGCTTTTAGCGCCCACAGGAGACGTACAAACACTTATTAACTATGCGATGCAAGTAGGAGGATGATTATATCCGTGATTGTGCGTGGGTATTACCATTCTAGATGTCTGTTGTTTGTATCTTTATTAAGGCATAATCTGCCTACAGGTAATGTTCGCACCGCTGGGACACAGGCCTCCTCTCTTCGAGAGGGAGTCGGCAGTATTAACCGCGCAGGCCCAGTACGCGTTGGTAGATGACACAAGTCTTCGATGTTTTGGTTGAACGACATATCGGTTTCCTCACGATGTTTTCCTTCACCGCTTTTGAGAGCAGTGGTGATGAAATTATTTATGTTAAGCGCTTGCCTAGTTGGGTTCGAACCCACGTCTTATAACTCGTAAGTCAGGGCCGTTATCAATGAGCCATTACTGCTCTCATTATTAAGGAGGGGAGAATATTTGTGGTATGAGCTTTCATTTTCATTTTCAGGTTTGTTACGTGCCTACGTCAAATGAGTTTTCCCAGTTAAAGTCGAGTAAATTGCTGAACAATGCGCTCTGTAACACATTTCGCGGGTGACCACATGGATAAATCTTTTTCTACTGTTTCAGATATAAATAAATAAGTAGTTAATCTGAGAGAGCAGTGGCTTAAGAAACTGCCGAGTCTTAAGAGCTGGTAGGTTCGAATCCTGGTAGGGGCTTTACTGTGTGTAAATTATTTCATCACCACTGCTCACAAAATGGTGAAGGAAATCATCGTGAGGAAACCGGCATGTTCTAGAACCAAAACATCGAAGACAAGTACATCCACCGACCCGCACTGGGCTCGTGTGGTGGATTACGGCCCACTCCCTCTCACAGAGAGGACGCCTACATCTCGCTGTGTCCCAGCAGTAATATTCCCAATATTATGAAATCTGAAAAGCTCTAGTCACATAAGATTTAGTTAGCTTTTTTTTTGATAATTTTCCCGTTAGAATTATGTGGATGTGTAATTGTGTGATGTATAAGTTATTGCGAGCTTATGACTCAAAAGTTAGATATTATTTAGGTACATAATAATCCAAAGATAAATGACGAATCAAATCTCCATTTCCACAATTAAATTATACAAAATCGGTATCCACAACCTTGTAACTTAGTATTAGATCTAGTTCGCCGACAATTTTAGGTTAAACTCGGCTGGTCCTAAGTCGGAAACCATCTTTCTCGCCGCCTATCCGCTGTCTGACAGCGAACTTTTAGATAAAGATGTTTCTCATGTTAGTTGTTAGGTACCTACGACTCTGTGCTATTAAATCTTATTTGTTGGGACTTAGTATAATCTCTATTGCTTCGTGTTTTGGTTTATACCTACGTCCAGCATTAAATAAGTAAACCATCGGGATAATTGCATAAAGGTAGGTACTGACATGCCATTGCATGCTTGTAAGCATGGTTCAAATTAGCATACCCTGCAGCTGTTCACATTTCTCAAAGAGGTGGCACGCAGTATTTGCGGACGTGGGATCGGCCGCAGTTGGTGATGGGGCCCGCTAGGCATGGCAGGCTGATACCAGCCGGGGGTGCGGCTAATGTACAAGTATCTCCCGGGCCCCCGACTCATGGTACAAGAAGGAACAGTGGGGTTTTATTCAGTAGGAGTCCGACATAACCCTCAGTTCTTCCCACACGGTGGGTATACATGAGGAATTCCCCACAAAAAAAAAAGCTGTTCACATATGCTAGTTTAAAGCATACTCCTACATAAGAGTGTGCAGACGCGCTCGGAGCACTCCCCCTTCCACCCGCACCCGACTGTTCCTTTTTACCATGCTCAAATAAGCATGCTCATTACTAGCAATGTTTCGACACATGCTACTAAGTAGTAATTGCTCAATAATAGCATGCTTTCGTGCTCATGAGCATGAGTGTCAGTACCTTAACACACTTACAGTTCTTTCACAGTGGTTTAACCTCTGACAGCTGCAACCGAACAGCAACCTTATTACAACAACGATAAAGATCACTGTGATTTTGACAGACATGACAGTTATAGCAACCTAACAGCAACCATATTGTCACGAGATTAAAGATCACTGTGATATTGACAGTGATGCAAAATTAGAGGTAAAATTACTGTGAATGGACTGACAATGACTTTCATTTTGACTGTTCAACAACATTAACTGGGTTCTTTAAGTGTCCAAACACACTATGCCGAAGGTACGCGACCGAAGTTCCGCGTCTGATTTTACGTTCCGACGTATTCGGCTGATATGACACACCATAAGTGCCGAACTTACGCGGCCGAAGTTCAGTTGCGCAACTTTGTGTTTATTCAGTGTGTCGAGCCTCCCGCTGCTCCCCGCCCCGGATCTTCTTCGGCAATCGAATTGAACTTCGGTCGCGTATAACGTGTGCTCTACAGAATACGTTGCCGCTGAACTTACGCCCGACCGAAGTTCGGCTGCACGCTATAACGCAACGTAATTTCCGTGCCGTTTATGTGCCGTCAGTAATTCAAATAGCATTGCAGGCGTAATCGTGCCGAACTTCGGTCGCGTACCTTCGGCATAGTGTGTTTAGACACTAAGTACGTTGTTGAGCGGACGAATTTCTCAAACATAATTATGAAGCAAAGGGAGAGGAAGGCCTTTGCCCTACTGGGACAATACAGGCTATACTTCGACTTTTAATTGTATTCAGTAACTTTACAGTTGAAGGGTTACCAGATTTTGAAAAAAAAAAGATAGTGAGGTGGTGCAAGAATGAACGAAATTGAATGGAGTTAAATAATGTACTTAAATGCAAACTTTTAATTTTGTTAATAACTTGTCTTAAAAACATAAAAATTTTAGAATTTTTTATATATTTTGATTCTCAGTAGTACAACTTAGTTAGAATGTATTGATTGTTATTATCATTCAGCCACTCTTGAATGTCTTTTTTCTTCCGGGATATCTAGGGAATTGTTTAAATTTTTCGAATATTCGATGAATTACGAAAATATTACGAATATTTTAAGTCTTATTTAAATTAAATCATTTTTATCATTCGTTCTTTACGCAAAATCGTTCACTACCCCAACACTATTAGTTTTAGTATCGTTCTTTGAACTGACAAATTACTGAATACAATTAAAAGACGAAGTATAGTTAGATTAGATTATGATTACGAACCAATGGATTAGCGATTTCCTTCATAATCTTCCAGTGTGTTACGTAATTAGGTTGCTATACATGTTTATTCGGTTGGACACGTATCGACAACTGAGACAAGTCACATGTGACCATAATACACGGTCTACCATACGTTTTACCGAATAGGCGTTTTTATAATTTCTAAAGTGATGATATTATCGTGGACACGTCCACGGCATCATGATAACACAGGGAAGTAAAATTGATGGAAATATATGAAGACGCTTTTACGCGTCCGCCACGATAACATTATAACGTGCACGTATTATCATTACATTTACTTCCCTGCCGTGGCAACCACGATAATATCGTCACGTTAGAAATTACAATAGCGTACATCAGAGGGGCAATTCTCTTAATTCTAAGAACGTTCCCAGTCTAAAGGCCAATTGTCATAATTTAAAACGTTCAAATTCTAGTCGCAGTGTCATCTCGGCGACATACAAATATCAAAAACTTTTTAAAAATGTAGGGAAATTAGAGGTATTTTTGGCAGATTGCGACTGAGATCACACTGTGAACGTTCATAAAATACGTATCATTGACACATTGACTGTAAAATCTGAGCTTAGTGTCAATGTGTCAAAGATACGTCTGATTTACCTACATTTTTGTCAAGTTTTTGACATTGATTGTCGCTGAAATGAGATTGCGATATGATTTTGAATGATTTTAATTTCGGGAATTGGCCTTCAGGTACTGCATTTTCTTGGTCGTGTCCAAAATCTCGTCACTCTCCAGTCTATTTCCTCTTATTTTTACGCAATGAAAAGCTGAATTATAAGCCGCTATCACTAAGTCACGGAAATGATTATACTGCTTTTAAAGCAAGAATTAGGGTAATGGTAATTATAGGTTACCAGGAAGCATTTGCCAGATCTTAAATGGTGATGGTGTAATAAATCATCTGACCTTTTGAGTGCTAAATATGGATTCATGTAACCCTTGCAATCTCTGTGGACCGATATAAATAAATCGATATTCACATTTAACATTCTTTGTCGAAAAATTCTCGTGGGACGGGAAGGTTACAAAATCAATTTAAAAAAGGTTTCGGGCGACCCATCAATCCACAATATTGTTTCCATAATTAAGTAGAATTTCCGATACAAACATATTACTTTTTTAAAGAATGCAGAACACAGAATAAATTTAAAATTATATAAAACATTTTTCCAGACTTACGAGTAATGTACAGTCTCCTGGTTTTGTTGGAACGTTAAAACTTGGTACGTAGCATTTTTCGGCCAAACTTTCGATATAGGCAGTGGGGACAAGAACTTTTGGTAAAAGGCCACAGAATACCTAACAGTCTGGAAAACTGCCATCTTTATCTACATGTACAGCATTTTGAAGACTCAATTGGCAAAGTGGCTGAGCAATTGGCTTCTGCCCATGCCATGGAAGACGAGATTGATAACAGGATAAAATAAAAAAAATTACCTACAGTCAGCCTGCAGACTACTAGCAGTGACATTTTGAGTAATAATCTTCTATAATATAAAAATTAATCGCTGAATGTGTTGCTAAGCGCAAATCTCGAGAACAGCTGAACTGAACTGAGCTGAGCTGATTTCGCTAATTCTTTATTAGAATATTCCTTGAAGTACGAGGATGGTTCTTACGGAAAAAAAAATAAGAAAGTTGCTTGACGCGGACGAAGTCGCGGGCAGAAGCTAGTAATATTAATATTTGACATAAAGAAGTACTCAGATACAGTGTGATACTTAATTTAAGAGTGCAAATAGCCTGGTACAAAATAAGATCAATGACCTCAATCTTAGGACAAAACTGTGTTACAGGGGCCATGAGGCCATCCATCCGTCCATTATGGATGTTATAAAAGTTAAAAATTATAAGCACTTTTGAGTAGACAATACAGGGTGTACAGGGGCTTTGACGCGCAATCGTTTACCATGAATTCTGCACATGATTCTAGACGCCCAGAGCTTTTTAATTTGCCAGTTATAAAAAAAAATCGGTGTTCCATACATATTGACCGACCGTGTAGGACGTAGGTCGTAGGTATTACACTTTTGTATGAAACAGCAGTTTTTTTTATAACCGTCGGGGGATCTGCTGAGTCATGTGCTGAATTCATGGTAACAGTTCGAGCGTCGATGTTCCTTACACCGCGTATAACAGCATGAGTCAACGTGATTCTTAACTCTTTTACATTCCATCTCCTAACTCTTCTTACCTCGTTTACCAACACATTGCGAATAAGAATATATTTAGAAAATATATATGAAAAACCCAGGCTAAAGAGAGACAAACCACTTTAGAAGTGCGGCCATAAATACTCGTCTTTTTCGCCGCGTAAAATGAATCGGTTACTTGCAAGTTCGCTACATTGTTTAGTAAAGTAATAGGAATCTTTTCTTTTGTTTAACGCGCTACTGTTTGAACCTTATGCTTTAGGCTTTTCATTGATACCAGCGCAGCGGTTAAAAAGCTTACGTATTCGAGGTCACGGAAGGTTTATTTGCGGTTCGATTTCTGCGAACCAATTTCTGGTTTTTGTGGTCTGGGTTTCTGGTTGTCTATTTATATGTGTGTACATAAATGGTAAAATAAATAAATAAATAAATAACCATAGTTGTTTTTGTGTGTTGAAATTGTGTTGGACTTATTTTTACACAATAGAAAATGGAGATTGTAGCGATGAAGTCTACTGTTAAGGTAGTAATAGTAGTCTGATAATATTGTTCTTCGATTGGCTGGAGGTGATAATTATAATAAGTCGGACCTACACTGACGTTTCAGTCTTGAACTAAAATAAATAATAATTATTACGTAATAGTTGCAGTATCTATAAATTTGTGCAAAAGAGAATTTCGTTGGTACATAAGTACCTACAATACAGCAAACACTGTTTTTTAGGGTTCCGTACCCAAAGGGTAAAAACGGGACCCTATTACTTAGACTCCACTATCCGTCTGTCTGTCACCAGGCTGTATCTCATGAACCGTGATAGCCAGTCAGTTGAAATTTTCACAGATGATGTATTTCTATTGCCGTTATAACGAGAAATACTAAGAACAGAATAAAATAAATATTTAAGTGGGACTCCAACAACCGTGATTTTTTTGCTCGATATTAATAACGGCAACAGGTAGACGCTTGAAATATTTTCAGAATATTTAGTTGTATATTCACTTTAAAAATAAATAATTAATAATAATAAATAAATCATAAATCGTTTATTTATAAAAAGGAATACATTTACATTTAATACCTTTACAATTAAAAATAGCGCATAGTTGCTAATTTGCCTGAACTAGGTTGAACCAAAAAAGAAGGTTGGACCTAAAAGGAAGAACCTAGAAAGTGCATAAATACTTGAAATTAATTAACAATAAATATAACGTAGAAACTAAATTAAACCTTAGGAAAATAAAAGTAAAATAGCATGTTAGTAGTTTTATTTGCAGACAATAAGTAAGTAGGCCTTCTGTCTGTGCATAATCGATAGTTAGTAAATAATTATGTATAATCTTTTTACAGCTATAGTAATTTCGTTTATAGATACTAAGTTTTCTATCTAACGTATTGTACAGGAATGGACCTAAAATCTTTGTATAAAGACATATTTTGAGGCTGCATTAGACATGCATATTAGATCATTCCGTCTCTTGTTAGTGTTGTCGGCATTGTAGGCAAGCTGGGTGTGCTGTTTTAATACTAAGTGCATACTAAAAAGCTGGCGAACAGTTAGTACATTGCAGGATTTAAATAGCAGATCTGTGGGAAAAAAGAAGGGATGGAAGTTTGCTACCTTCAAAATTATTCTCTGAGCTCTTTCAAGAGGAAGCAAATAATTTTTTGGTGAGACACCCCAAGAAGTGATACAGTATTGAATTATAGATTGACATAGGGCCAAATAAACTTCTGCGACTAAAAGAGAGTGTGTCGTCCATTATTACCTTATTATTATTTTATGTTGCTCGTTCTGTGGAGAAAGGGACAATTACTCATGGTGATTGTACGGTTTCCACATTGATGGGCAATTATGATGGACAATTAAATTAATATAGTGTCTAGGTAATGTGGTATAGATAATGGTACGGAACCATAGAAATGTCCTATATCTATGTACGGAACCCTTCGTGCGCGAGTCCGACTCGCACTTGGCCGGTTTTTTTTTGGTTTTCACTCTGACTTTTTTCATAAAACAAACAAAAAAAATAAAACAACTCCAGGTCCACACTAACAAAAAAATATATTCAGCTCACTAAGTCATTCACTCAACTGTCAAAATATAGGCCTAACTAATTCATGTGAACGCCGAATTAATATTCAGAATGAGATTTTGATACGTCAGCTTTACCATTCGTTTCAACAAACAAACAAATCTGTTTGTGTAACATCCCTTATGCGACGAAAATAAATAATAAATCAGCCAACTAGGTGATTCTAAAGGCTACCATACATGGAGAGATTAGCCTGAACAGACGATCCTGTGCCAGATCCGTCTGACTGGATGTGAGAACATATATGAAACAGTTCTCATCAGTCTTCAGGGAGTTATCGCTCCGGGCGTTTAAGGCGCGCAGATCTTCAAGCCGATAAGCGTTACAGCTCATACAGATACCCACAGATGTTGATAATAAATAATACCAGCCTATAACTGTCCTACTGCGAGGGGCTTGTGGCTAAATAATAATAGCCGGATTAACCGATGGTGAAGCTACGCTTGCTGCGGTCGGTTCGTGTATGGGTGACCATCCATTACACATCGCATGCCTCGGAAAGCACGTGAGGCCATTGTTGGTCTCGACTGTCATTCGTAGATCTCTGACAGTTACTAAGGGTAGTCAGAACCCCAAAACTCTGGTAACTAGTCTTACTAAGAGGTATCTTGTTACCCAGTAACCGGGTTGTGGAGGTCATATAGGCAGTCATCCCATGTAAAATACTGGTATTCAGCTGCATCCGGTTAGACTGGAAGATGACCCCAATATACTTAGGAAAAGCTATGCAGAATGACTGTCCCACAGCAGGGGCACAGAGAAGGCATGAGCATTGGTCAAGGTGGATTGGCAGTTTCAGATTTCTACTAGATAAGTCCAGGTTTCTTCACGATTTTTTCCTTCACCGATGTCAGTGATGTCCAAGACAAACTTAGAAAGTACATATGAATTGAAAAAATCACATTGGCACTTCATTGGCACGTCTGGACTTAAACTCACCGTGCATAAGAGGCGAGGCCTTCCGACTACCCACGATTTTGATAAGTTCCGTCGGATTGAAAGATTAAACTAACCATGTATGCTAGCCTTTACAAAAATAATAAATCACCTGCCTAGGAGAAATCTAACTAATTAGTTCATACATAATATTACGTTCGGAAACTGCGATATCGTGTAAGGTTCCTATAGTCATGAATTATTCAGCGGTGTAAGGCAATTCGGGGTGTTTAATAATGTAGGTAGCGGTGTCAAGTGGCTGAGGGACATGCTGCATTATGTAATAAACTCATTCCGCTAGTTTCATTCATGTCTCTAATGTAATGTATGGGATAGTAGGCTTGTTACACAGTGATCTAAATCCTGTTGACGGTATTTTACTCTTTTGTCACGAACGCTATCGATCTCACACTCATCACACTCATCTGATCACATCTCATCTCATCTCTCTCTCTCTCTCTCTCTCTCTCTCTCATCTCTCATCTCTCTTTGTTTCATTTTTCCTTTTGTTATTTTTTTTTTTTATATAATTTGTTTTATTTTTATTTTTAACTGTGTTTAGTTTAGTTTATGATCCTGTACGAGTCGCAATAAATACTTTTTCTTTCTTTCTTTCTTTCTTTATCTGTCTTACCGGATGCAGCTGAATGCCAGTATTTTACATGGAGCGACTGCTCATCTGACCTCCTCCTCCTGAACGCTATCGATCTATGAGATATTAATCAGGAATAACAAAGGTAGTATCTCTCTCTCTGTCACACAGACTTACCCACAGAAAGATAAAGTTGATCTCAGGAACTGCATACAGGTTAAATTTTTTCAACATTTATGAGAGGAATATATATACATGGGGTGTAGGCAGAAACTACGGAACGCCACCTGCTGACCTAGACATAAGCCTGTATTGTCCCCATATGGCTTGACCAAGATTATGTCTGGACTTTAAAAGAGACTGTGACCTCTGATTTTGTTTCGGTCTTTCTTCTCAAAGTGGTCAGTTAGGAAACACCGAACTCATCTAGTTTTAAAAATATAATTTCAGATTGGCCAATTATTATTTAGGTTTAAAGACATTTATTTCTCATAAGAACTTAAATTACATAGTTCACTTAAAATGAGATACAAAGTGCTTATATCTAATGATAAATAATAATAGGTATCGTATTTGCCTCTGGGGCGTTGGTGACGTTACAGGGTACATATATGCTTCTTAAGTTTAGTCTTAAATATATTTATACTATCACATCTCTTTAAATCCTCCGGTAAATCATTAAACAGTTGCGCCCCCTCAACCAATATTGTTTTTTTCCCGTAATTAGTCCGTGCACGTGTAGTCACTAGTTGAAATTTGTTTTTGCTTCTTGTGTTGTATGTTGTTACTTTTTTATGTAGTTGTATGTTTGATTGTACGGAATTCGTGGTGATTTTTTTTATGAGAATGCAGGTGTAATATCTATTTATAAAGTTGTGCGAGATTTAGTAGTTTAGTTTTGTGGTATAACTTTTTTGTTGGATATAGATAGTGATAGTGAAATAATACTTTGATAATTTTGTTTTGTATTCGTTGTAGTGAGTTTAGATTAGATTTTGCGGCTGACCCCCACACTTCGATTAGGTATTCAAGGTTTGATTTTACTAATGAGTTACCTATATATAATTAGACGAACTTTTTTCGGAATACATTTTGTAACTTTCCGTAACGCTCCTAATAGTGATATTAATTTTATTTTGACGTGATCGATGTGTAGTTTCCAAGAAAGTTTGTCATCTACCCACAGACCGAGATATTTTCTTATTTACAAAAATAAATATAATTTATCATTTGTAATGCTTGCTACGACCCTTACATACTCCTTTTGACCAACATTTATATTTACAATGTATGTCAAAAAAGAGGAACTAAGCTAAAAAGTTAATAAAATACCCCTGGTGATTTAAATTATTTTCGTTCTACAATTTTCTAATATTTATAAGCATGGAAGCGCTAGAGCTGCTGACCTATTTGATACAAACATAGAAATATAAATATCTATGGAAAGAAACCATTGACACTTCTTACGCCCACGTTGAGAGTCAGAGGCACTCAGAGGCAACCTATTTTTATCCTCAATGCACGCCAGTACACAACGGATGCCATGATATTATAATAGCATGGAAATATATTCACAGCTATTTTCGTTAATATCATGTATTTATGGAGGTTGAAATTAATTCTCCGTATCCCTGGATGTTTATCTATAACCCATGAATCATTATGAGTTAGCAAGAAAACCTTCATAATTGAGATGATTCAATGTTTACATGGAAAAACTATAAATATAAAGGCTGGGTTAATGAAACAGTGTCATTTTCCAATAGTTAAGGTCGAATCAAGGCGGTGAAAATAAATCTATACGCGTCGAATTGAGAAAATCCTACTTTATGTCGATAAGAATAAAATTCTGCCGTGCGCTGTACGATAACAGAGGAGACCCTAAGAGAATTGATCACTATTCTCTAAGACCAGACCCAAAATAAAAAAGGGGCGTGGTGCACAGAAAATTCTTTCAACAAACGCCAACACGAAATGCGCAGAAATACTGAGCTTATTTTTTCTTCAAGGAAAACGTCTTTCGTTTAAAAATGTACACCCTGTATAACTTCAGATTATGGTTATCGCAGCTTTATTCGCGAGATAAATCGGGGAAAACGCGTGTTATGAACTCCAAGATGTTATCGCCGCTAAATAGAGGAGATTATTTGTTTTTAACAAGTTGTTTTTCGTGTTCCCTCTTCCTCCCTTCTTCTGAAATAAACAAAACAATATTGAAGGAATGAGGAATAATAACAAAATCACAAGATTTCGTGGTGAAAAACATTACTGGACTAATATTTTATATAAAATATTTTAAAACGTCATTGATAACACTTCAACTTTAAGCTGACCAAGCGTAGTACTAAGTTTCAATAGAATCACGGTATGTAATCAATCAACTCAGCCTTCCGCAGTCCACCGCTGGACATAGGCCTCTCCCAGGCTGCGCCACATCACCCTGTCCTCCGCCTTCCGCATACAGTCTGTCCCGGCCATTTTCTTAAGGTCGTCGCTCCATCAAGCTGAGAGGCGTCCCACACAACGCTTGCCGATACACGGTCTCTACTCCAGGATGCATCTGCTCCACCGGCCATCGGTCCTTGGACAGAGCTCACTGCCACTTCAGTTTGCTTACTTTGCAAGGTAGGTATATCGGTAACTTCGGTACTTTTCCGGATAATTTTCTGTAAGATTTTATCCTTCGAAGAAACTACGAGCAAAGCCTGCTCCATAGCGCTCTAAGCGACCTTGAACGCCTTGAATTGAAGCCGACCGATGGCTTCAATCAAAGGATTGAATGTCGCTGCGAATTCATTGATAATTTTCGAACGTAGAGTAGGGTGCCGAAGTTGAATTTTTATATTATTTGTGGATGTACTTGTTTTTTTTTTTGTTCTTGTACAAAAAGTTTACTTTAAATAAGTAATAGTATTTGTTGATAGGTTAATAAAACTTCATGTTAGGTTTAAGGACCTCATAGGCTTCTACTCCGTTCACCTTTTATGCCCTGTTTTTTTCCAGACGGTAAAAAAAGTCAGCCGGTAAATAAAAGACCAGCTTATACGAGTATAGTCGTAGCTTATACGTGCGGCCTACCGTACTCAAGAATGCAATTGTTTCCCACTATTTGTTTTTATGTTCACATAATTTATACCATAAATAAAACAGCAACATTTCAACACAGTTGGTTTCCATTCCAACACCAACATAACTAACTTTAACAACTCGATAGCTACACTGTCTCTCTACTACTAATTAAAGATAGCAATATTCTTACGAATTAGCCAAGGTGATTCGAAGCAGACCCAACCACACTAAACAACAGACTACAACCCTTTTCCTATCCACTAAAACCATTACAAGATATCTAAAACCCAATAAAAGTGTTTTATTCCAGTCAATGAACTGGGAAAGTATCGGATACAAGTAATGTAACCCTCCGAAACCCAGGCTACTTGTCCGCACACTGAAAGTTTATGTGAAGGACCATAGAACACGGAGACTCTTCGGCAGCCGAAGTTAGAGGCGGCAGTGTCAACACTTCCCATACAAAGTATGCGTGTCACAGTTAACTGAGTTAACTCACCCTACGACACAAATGACGTGTGCAGCGTGAATCGTGTTTAGGTGGAAATTCATAGACACGACTCCGCCTTGTAGTGTAAATGTGGTGCTGTTCCAGAAACAATGGGACACTTAATATAATGTCCTGCATGTCCTGTCAGCCGCACGTTACAGGACCCTGATGATGGCGCCCAACACGTATCAGAATTCTGGGCTGAGTCAACTTAGATTGAAGAAGAAGAAGAAGCGTGAATCAGAAAGGTCCGACCATCAAACTGAACAACTTTCCCCATGGGACCAACATCGTAATCGCTAAAAAAAAACAGCTGTCCTATACAATACTTCAATACCTACTCGACCCAAATGTATGGGACAGCTGATAATTTTTTCGCAATTCCCATGGAGAAAGTTATTCCGTTTGATGGTTTTAACCACACCTTTATACACGCTGTAGAAACTGACGGCGTTAATGGTGGTCCGTGACAGAAGTGGCGCGTTTAACGCACTTTGGGCGCCACGAATTTTATTACCAAGAACATACTGCCGTCTCTAGACGCTGACGGTGCGGACATTCCGTGCTCTGTGTAAAAGACAGACGCTTTTAAGTAGGCTGAACTTAGATCTTTCAGATAACGCGTCTGTCATTTTGATTTATTGAACAAGGGATTTTGTTTTTCGGCGACGAATTTTGCTTAATTAGTTTGGGATTCTATTCTCATTTGTGAAAAGAATTAAAGGAGATAAATGCTTTGTCAGTTAGTAATGGTGCGTAGTAAGTTCATAGTAGGTATTTCTCTAGCGCGGAAATAGTTACAAAAATTATAGATAGAAAATACAAGTAAGGGAAGAGTTTGTTAGCACGATATGTTTAACAGTCTATGCATAATTTTAAGGATAATAAATACTATAATAACAAAATACTCAAGTCACAGGCTGCGTCCGCATTGTTAGAACCTTAGGCTATAACGAAAGGTCTACGGCGCTACGAATTTCTCGCCTACGAAAACCGCTACGCCGCATAAAAACCACCTCATCCATATTCATCAACGTTTAATTGTTACAAATTAACAAAATCACACGATGGTACACGAAAAGTTTGTGAAAAATTACACAGCTGAAATTCACGTGGGAATAAAATGTATTCCAGTATTTGTTGAAAGTTCCCTGTAATGGTGTCGATTAATTAAAGGTGGTCAGTGCGGGTGACCACGTGCATTGCCATTTTTAACACAACGCTATACAGCGTTATTTGACAATGTATGTATATATATATATACGTTATAATTTTTTTTTTTTTTTTTTTTTCTTTATTTTTAAGGGGTCTTTATCCACACGGATACGTCAACCCCATTGTACCCTATACATAGTTTACACACAAAATTATTTAACATAACTAAAACTATTTCTGTACTTATTTACATCACTAATCCTATGAACCAGGAAAGGGAATTATTGCTTAGACTTCTGCATTAATCCACCAATTATTCGTTTAGTCCTCTCTGATTTAGGGTATGCCAAAATATTTTGAATAAGTCCAACATCCCACATGTTTAGTTTAAACTCCCTAGCCAATGATTCCCTTTCAACTTTGTTCTTAACACATTCCATCAGCAAATGTTGCACATCTTCAATAGTATTGCATGTCTCACAATTGGGCGATATACGTTATAATGTTTAATTTAATTAGTTCTATGAATTTAACATGAACCGTTTGGGATCAGGCTATGAATTTATGATTCGAATCTGAATCAATTTGCTGTGTTGAGCGATGCAGGGAACGATAAGCCCCCAGTGAATTACGTATGTTATTGAAATAATTAAATTACATATGTTTCAAACAATTAGGAAAGTTTAACTTCATTTTACCAGCAAAAATGCATATATTTTCCATTTTTACAGTTGAAGTCTGCGTACGAAAACAGGAAATTTGCGAGTTATTTTTCAGGTTTGAAATCTCAACTTGTTTCCTTTCAAAACACTCATGACTTGAAAATTTGTTGACTGCTGCATTTTTTTGGCCTCGTGCATGATTTAAATACCGTTTTTTTGTGTACGTACTAAAAGTAATTTAGTAAATTAAAATATGATAAGGGTATGTGCCAAGTCCATTGCCAAGTCGGAAAAAAACATTAATTGTTGTATCTATCTATATATATAAAATTCAAAGTCCTGACTGACTGACTGACTGACTGACTGACTGACTGACTGACTGACTGAGACATCAACGCACAGCCTAAACCGCTAGTCCTAGAGACATGAAATTTGGAGGGTGTATTCTTCGTAAAGAGTAGGTATCCACTAAGAAGGGGTTTTTCGAAATTCCACCCCTAAGAGGGTGAAATGGGGGGATTTTGTTTGTATGGAAAATCTTATTCCTTGAGTTAATAAACTTGAAACTTGGCACGAATACTTATCTAAGTAAATTATGAAGTTGGGCATTTTTTGTTTTTATAAACTACCCCCCACAAGGGGATTGGGGGGTTTCAAAGTTTGTATGGAAGAATTTTAGCGCGCGGTCAGATTTAATCGAAACTCAGTATTTATACCTAAAACTGAAAGGAAAGAATAATGTGTATCAGGGTTTTTCGAAAATCTACCCCTGACGGCCTAAAAAGGGGTAGTCAATTTTACAGGGGAGGATTTTACAGCGTGGCTTGATTAACTCGAAAGTTGGTATAAATAATCTTTGAGTCAAGTTATGAGCACATCCCGAATGATCTTTCAAAATTCCACCCCTGTGGGGGTGAAAAGCGGGGATAAAGTTTATATGAAAAATCTTATTCGTTAGGTTAATAATCTTGAAAATTGGCATTTATACTCGCTTATGTAAGCAATAAAATTTATCATTATTAGTTTTTCAAAACTACCCCTCAAAGGAGCTAAAGGAGTGTTACAGTTTGTGTAGAAGAATTTGAACGCGCGGTTTCGATTAACTCGAAACTCAGTGTACTGTGTGTGTACTTAAGACTAAAAATAAATAATAACACGTATGAGGGTTTTTCGAAAATCTACCCCTAACGGGGTGAAAAGGGGTAGTTGATTTTACAGGGGAGGATTATAATAAGTGGCTTGATTAATTATAAAATTGGTATAAATAATCTTTGAGTCAAGTTATGATTTTTTTTTAATTCCACCCCTGTGGGGGTGAAAAGCGGGGATACAGTTTATATGAAAAATCTTATTAATTTAGTTAATAAACTTGAAACTTGGCAACAATACTTGCCTAAGTAAGTAATAAAGTTTATCATTATAAGTTTTTCAAACTACCCCTCAAAGGGGGATATAGGGGTGTTGAAGTTTGTGTGGAAGAAATTGAATGCGCGGTCCGATTCACTCGAAACTCTGTATTGATACTTTCGACAGAAAATAATTAATAATAAGTATGTAAAGTTGTCGAAAATTGACCCCTGACGGGGCAAAAAGGAGTAATTCGGTTTTTAGGGGAGGATTTGAACTTGAAACTGTATGTTACATTTTCACGCCTAAACCACTGAACTTCTGATTTGGCAAAGAGGTAGATGGCATCCTGGGGAAGCACATAATTTTTATCCTGGTAGCACGTTCCCGTGGGATAACTTCCGACATCCACGCGGGCGAAGCCGCGGGCAGAAGCTAGTTTTCAATAATATTGGAACAGTACCGATAGGACACAGACCACTGGTGGCCTATTGGTAACGACCGCGACTATGAGTTTTAAGTAAGTAGGTTTTACGTAGGTTCCAACCCGGATAGGCGCTTTACTTTGTGTAAATTATTTCATCACCATTGCTCTCAAAACGATAAAGAAAAACACTGTGAGGAAACCGGCATGTCCTAGAACCAAAAATTCGAAGACATGTGACATCCACCAACCCGCACTGGGCCCGCGTTGTGGATTACAGCCCATTCTTATTAGATAGTATATGATGTACACCAGCAAAAAGAAACTAAACCTTCTACCAAAAAGCGTATTCTAGCAAGTTTTCTATTTCTAACGCTCCAGACTTTTCTAAAAGCGACAGTCACCGCAAATTATAGTAGGTACCTACTTCTCAATACCCATATAACGTCCGTCCCTCCTCGGTCCCATAATTTTCAGGTACATCGTTTATATTCAAAGTAAGCAGGTATTTTAATTCCACAGCATTCGTACCCTTTTCAAAGTGGCTGTGAGCTCAGTGTCACTTCTGCGTGATTTCGCTAAAGGTATTATCGGGAAAATTGGAATGCTAAAAACTCTATTTGGAAACCATTTAATTTTATATAAACGACGAGAAAATGTTACGTGCAGGAAATCATAGATAGAAATTCTCTTAATATTTTTGGCACAGTGAATACCTGTGCGATGCGAAATATTTATACCTATTTGAATAAGACCGCATTTTGGAAATACCTTGCTCAGTTTTTAGCTGACCTTTCCAAATTTTAACCGTTGCAGTGGCTGTGTATTCAATTATTTGCGGAGGTCGGAATGCGAAACAAACTAATTTATGTTGTAACAGCAGAAACATGGTTATGATATGATATGTTCGTATGAAGGAGACAAAAAATGGGCCAAAGACAGAGGCTGCAGATTCTTAAAAAAAACTTAAACTAAAAGTTTTGCATGGATGTGACGCATGTTTACCCCCAACTTGTTATTTTTTTGTTTGTGCTTTCATAAGCGCAAATAAATATATTTTCTTTCTTTCTAAAACATCCTTCTATAAAGCTTTTGATATCTGGAATTTCCCAAAAAAGTACATCCCTAGCATGTAGTGAGCATTTTAATTTAGCATATTTCGCGAAATAAGACATTGTTCGTCGGATGAATGGAAGAATGGAGGCGCGCGTTGAAGCGTACCCGCTGGTACATCGCGAGCAAATATCGTACGCAAGCTGGTAATAATACACAGCTCATGTGTTTGTGTTTGTTTAAGTATCGCTATGCCAGCTACGCTCATAACGCCGCCATAACTTCACGCAAATTGTTTGATGGAATTTGTGACGCGAAAATGGCATTGCATTCATGCTATGCAAATTTCTGTGGAAATATGCTTGAGTATAATAGAGCAATAATAAGGCTAATAGAGTAATAAACCGCTGTAAGGTATAATAAGAATAACTTTTATTTATTAAAAAGTAAGAATACAATATGTGACATCTTAGGTGAGCCATAACTTGCTTGTATACCTACTCGTATTTTCCTGTAGGCTCGCTTGTATGTATTGCTTATCGTGTGGCTCAGGGCCCTAGTTCACTATGACCACTCAATGATTCCTTACTTCGAAACCACGTCAATTCCTTAACTAATCACAGCAATTTCGAGTTCATTTCGCGCAGTTTCGTCCATTGTGTCGTAGAGAATAATTTAACAATTAAATAATGGTTACCTTACAGTTTGAGGATGTAAGATTATTTTAGCAAGAGGTAATAATTATAATAAAATTAAATATTAATCCACCAACCCGCACTGGGCCCGCGTGCTGGATTACGGCTCACTCCCTCTCACCGAGAGGACGCCTTTGGCCCAGCAGTGGGAACTTTATAGGCTGATTATGGAATATTAATTTTATATGGCATGGTTGACTATTATTATTTAGAAATTTTTACACTTAATATTGTTTTTTTTATTATTTTTTATTACCTATGTCTTTTTGTTTTTATTATTGTATTACTCATATAGATTATTAAATGAAATCTTATCTAGTAAAATTTCGACACAATGTATAATGTTTTGAAATAAATGACTTATGACTTATTATTATAAAACTCGTGAGATTCTGAACACAAAGCTTTTATTTTATTATAACACATTTATAATATGTTATTTCATTATCATATACCTATCAAACGATAAATAAAAAGCTCCTAAAGTAGTAGCTCGACATACAGAGCTATTTCCATAGATTCCATCAATCATTTTGACTTAAATCGTTGAGTAAGATCACGCACAGTAACAAGGTGCTAACAGCTCCAAAACAGTGTATTTTACTCGTAAATCTGACGAGTAGTAGCGCTTTACATAAACATTTATATTTCGCGAGCACTATCATTCATACCACTCCTATAGATACTTCGGTTCGTATAGCACACTTCTTTGATACGCCTATAAAAGTTGTATACAAAAAAACTTGCGAAGAAAATTTATGATACGTTTATTTATAATGCTATCGGCTATTCTTATCCGATAAAAAGATCTTTAGAACTTTATCATTATTATTGGAGGTTTTTCCACTTTATTCGTTGTTGTGCTCACGATAAAGAAATGTACCTACACTTGATTGATTCGACATGATTTTTACTTTCGCGTTCTTTGATATACAGGTTGTCCCGAAACTCAACGATAACTCGATACCGGGCGAGAGGCCAAGATATACCAGTTATGAAAAAAATAAGAAAAGAAACATTTTTTTTCCATCATGGAGTGTCAAAGTTAACTGACAATTATAATTTTGTAAACCATAACTCGTCAAAACATAATTTATTTTACTTAGTTAACAATGTTTATTACTTTGATTTGTGGTTGCGATTAATAGCACTGATAATTGAGATGACATTATTAAAAAAATCACTGTAAAATTATAAAAAATTCTGATCACAGTACCTACTTAAAAATGCGACCAAGGGTGTCAAATTTTCAACTTTTTCAAAAAATGTCTATTATCGCTTGACTAAGTGCATGGATTTTTTTTTCTTTTTTTTTTCATAATTCCTCTCGCCCGGTACCAGGTTATCGTTGAGTATCGTCGGGACACCCTGTATTATGTTCTCAATCTGTTAAGCTGTGAATGTTCCTTTAAATATACATTATTTGGAGCACGGTGACATTTCTATACTTAATATTATAAAGAGCTAATTTGTTTGTTTGTATGTTCCTATAAATAGATAATTATTAAGAGAACGATGACGTATCTTTTATATATTTACTGAGAGATAATTCTAATCCAGTGCGTACGGATGTATACCCACGCAGCAATTTAGTCGCATCTATAATCCAGATTGATAAGCGTTAAGCTAATTGAGCCGTGTAGCCAAATATACACGTACAGCTAGGCAATTATACACTGTCTACCGTGAGTAAGTAAATCGAGTAGAAGATTAGCGGAGTTTAAACAGGGCAAGTAACAACGATACTTTTAAAATTTTAGACATCGACTGACGGCGAAGTTGTGAGGAAATCTGGACATAAAATTTTTATATTTTTTTTTATTCCGGTAAGGGCCTGGTCTTGTCCTCGATCTCGGGTGATGGAAGGCGATGGATGAGTTCTACGGTGGAACGAGCGTGCCTAGATGATACCTTTTCATTTTTGCTTTGTTGTTTGTCAGATGTTTTAACATTCCTACTAACTCTCACTGAGCATGCGTGGTGGTTAATGCTCGTTCTTAGTCTGCAGGAGAGTTTTCTCTTTGTCCTGCTGTAGGGCGAAAGCCTGTTTTACTATTAATGACTGGGTAATGGGTATAGAACATGTATCAGAAAGGGGTGTGGGTGGCAAAGGCATAAAACTGAACGACATTCTCCATGAGACCAACATCGTAATCGTGAAAAAATTATCAACTGTCCAGTACAATCAACAACTTCAATACGTACCTACTCGATCCAAATGTATGGGAGTGATGATTTTTTTTTTCGTGATTACGGTGTTGGTCCCAGGGGGAAGTTGTTCAGTTTGATGGTGTGTACCACCCCCTTAAATATGATACCTTTCTGATACATATTGTAGCAGTGGATAAGTGCCTACCTACCAGTAGGTATATGTTACAAAACATTACCGGGGCATTACCATCGATTTATAAAGCAAATTCCGCTCAGCTGTTACCAAAACCCGTCATCGTAAAGAAGAAATTTGAAGCCAATGATCAAATAAATACTCTAAAACAGCGCATTTACGATGGAAGAATGACGTAAAACCATTACTAAGTCCTCATTGTTATAAAATATAAATTAGAATCATTCTAATCAAAATCAAAATCAAAATCAAAAGTCATTTATTCAAATTAGGCTGAGAATCAGCACTTTTTGAACGTCAAAATTACAAAAGACAGTCCCCCAAAAACGCCCGCCCTTCACCACTTCCTAGTGCTATCGCTGGGAAGAAGAAGTGGCGCAACAAACTCCCCAGCAGCACAGCTGTCTGTTCAATTAAAAAGAAAATACGTGATTGGATACAATACTAGGTTACCTAGATGTTCGGTAATTAACATTACAAAACAGAACATAAAATTAAATTATTTGCCATAATATGTCAGCTAGCCACGCCAATATACCAACAAATATAATAAAAACTATACGTACTCAAGCTAAAAAATAATTAATTAAAATGTAAATAAAAAAAAAAACTTACTACCCAAATAAAAGCCTCCAGGCATAAAGGGCGTGACAGCTTACACATTTATGCATTGCTGGGTTCTAAGACCTGGCAGTAAGCTAATTCTGGAGAAGGAACATAAACATTGTCTTGCGTTAAACTAGGGTGACCAACTATTCTTATCGTCTAAGTAGTCGTTGATGGAATAGTATGCCTTTGAACAAAGGCTGGATTTTAGTTGAGCTTTAAACGCATTAAAAGGCAAGTCTAGAAAAGAAGAGGGTATCTTGTTATAAAAGGTTATACCAAGCCCAACAAATGAGTTATGAACCTTATGAAGCCGGTGAAAGGGGGCACGTTCTAATTAATTTATACCTTACTAAAGTAAGGTACGAGTTACATTGCAATGTCTTTTTTTCTTTTGGCTTCGCACGGTTTGTGAATTTAGCTTGCAATGACTTCCTTACAATAACAGGCATCATACTTTGTGATACCCATCGTCATCATCATTTCAGCTGAAAGACGTCCACTGCTGGACATAGGCCTCCCCAAGCACCTCCACTTCAACCGGTTCCGTGCTTTTCGCATCCAACGGGTTCCTGCGGCTTTGCCAAGGTCGTTGGTCCACATTGAGATAGGCCTTCCAACGCTACGTCTTCCGGTACGCGGTCGCCACTCCAGAACTTTTCAGCCGCATTGGCCATCTGTTCTGCGAGCTGAAACATGGCCGCTCACAATGGGCCTTATTAGAAGGCTTAAAGTCAGCCAAAGGGTAATTGGAGAGGGCTATGCTTGGAGTTTCTCTGGGTGGTCGAATCAGAAATGAAGAGATCCGCAGGAGAACCAAGGTAACCGACGCTTGTGATACCCATATTTTAAAATTTTACGTAGTTTTGTTTTTGAATAAATATATTATTTTATTTATTTTATAATAGTTTTACTCGGATCGTGAATGTCATACCTTAGCATAGTACAGTCAAACAGTGACAAGTGACATGAAGTGAGTGAGTTGCAACTCACTAGCAAGTAGGTATACTTTTAAACAATGTAGGGAGTGTTCTAAGTACACCAGCCTCTTTTTTGACTCTAAGGGCTGATTTTTCAATCATCTAATAACTTTATTCGAGGAATAATTTTGACTTTTTGACAGTTATTTCATACAAAAACTGTCAAACCACAATTTTATCCCTCGAATAAAAGTTATCTGGCGATGGAAAAATCAGCACTTAGATGAATATTTGTGCCTAGATACCTTACTCTTTAGTTGCCTGTACTAATAACGCGTTTCTCAAACTACCCTCACGATTTTGAATAGTGCGGGTGCCTGCTATTGTTCACACAAACGGCGGTATTGTGACGATAACAAAACTATAAGCGCTCATATTACATAGTTTGTTAGTGTTAGGTAATAAGGAACGCGAAATTCTAGATTTGGTAAGCTTTGATAAGGCTAATTTGAATGGGTGGGTTTCGATATATCTTTGTTGTAGTTTAACTGACCTATGAAAGAGCAAAGTTCTTAAACAACAAAAGCACATGTGTGGGTAAGATACTGGGCCCTAATTCACTATGACCACGTAACGATTCCTTACTTCGAAACCACGTCAATTCCTTTGCTAATCACTCCAATTCCGCGTTCATTTCGCGCGGTTCTGTTCCTTGTGTCATAGAGAATAAGTAATGTTATTGCGGAACCTTGATTACATCATTACGACAGAAGACAAGCAATTTACTTAGGTAAATTACCAGCTAAATGAAGCTTAAAGCTGCAAAATAGCTATAACTGCAAGATAACGACTAGACATCTTTGAAGGATTCAGCTTTAGCCACCCTGGCTATTTATTTACATTCACTTTCATACGTCATTTTTTTATATATTTAATTGACAATCCCTAACCGGTCGTCGTGCGTGGTACTTGTCGCACATACATTATCCTGAGGAATATTAAAAAAAACAAAAATATAGTGTAATTTTTACCTTGGCAGGATCCTGGTGGTTACCGGTGGCGTAGACGGAGGCCCGGCGCCCGAGCAGCGTCCGACTGACAATGGAACTGCTGCGCCGACCAGACATACGATCCTGAGGCACCGGCAACATTTTTCCTCTCTTTCACACACACTCGTACTAAACTACACCCTACTATCTAACATTACACTCTAGATTAAGCACTTTGATACACTCTTGATTAAATACACACACATTTTACACTCGCTGCATAGATTTTCCCTCGCTAATTACACATCTTTCATCATATCATTAATTATGATGCAACGTTACACTTTAGCACTTAATTAAATGATGTTAAATTATTTTTTAATATAGGCACTATTATTTTTCACGTCTGCTACGCTTGTGATTATTATTTATGTTATTTTAAAACGTTACGGCAATTTCTTGTTCATCTGAAACCAAATAAAAATTATATTAAGTCGTTTTGTTTCTACTATGAGTTTTAGCAGAGAGAAAAATGGTGTGACAAGGGTCATCATAAACGAACGCCTTTCCCGCGTCCGCCAGTCAGACGCAAGATGATATGGGTTCTTTTTCAAAATGGCAACATTGAATAGACGTCAGATATATCTGGCGAAAACATTGTACGTTGCTCAGACCTGCCCATTCACACTGAACAACATGGGGTTACGGAAACGTGAACACATTGTCCAATTTGTGTTTCGTTTTATGTGTGGTGTGTGAATGTTCTGAGAAAACGGTGGTTGAAAGTAGAAATAATTTTGTCAAGAAAATAAAATTTTGTGTGTACGAAACGAAAATATTCTAAAGTGTTGTCTGTTTCAAACGTTCTCACGTTTGAACAAGCGAATACTCAATTTCTTAAAGTAGTATGGATAGAAAACGGGAGACATCCCTCTTTATTCATAAATGTTGCTTAAAGTTAAGTAATGATTAGCGACTATTTAACCACACATTTTTGATGTTTAAACGTCACTAAGACTTTAATCATCGTTTATAAATAAACCCCTTTATTCTCATAAAAACGAAACGTCAATAAGTACGAGTACATTACCTACTTACTTGAAAGAGAAAAAAGTAGCAGACTCAGCAACGGCAACGGTTTAGAGACTATTTATTGGCAACATTTTGCTGCCAATTCTGAGTCGTACAATACGTCGCAAGTGTGTGGCTCCAAAAATAAAATACGCTATATTTCATCGCGTTAAGCTTAGGTTTGAGCTTGAGTGCACACAGCAGTAAACATATTACTCAATCTTTTTAAATCTCAAACGCTTTCCGAATATTGATCCGCACCCATGAGTTTAATTTAAAAAGTTACGGTTTATCTCATTATTTTTGCACTAGCAAGCTTCGAATAATGAGATATTCCACTCAGAGCACTGATTTGAACAGCACTTCCGCGATCCGCACTTGAGCACTTCCACTAACCACACTGAAACAAAATTTCGTAACGTGCGGAGGAACAGTTTATCAATATTGTTTTCAGTTTCCGAACAGCACTTAGGTAAAATTTTTTTTTAGTGATGGGATGTACTTATATGTTCTTAAAGGGATTATCAAGCAAAATATATCGATACAAATTAGCAGAGTTTTAGTCTTGTACCGGATAATTCCACCTTGTTAATGTATCTTATGTATTTATTTACTGACAACACCGTGGAAGTGGCAAAGTTTGGGCCAACAAGATTTAAAATTCAGTCGTACTAGCGACACAAAGAAGAAGTCATCGTCTGTGGTTGGTGATATGTATTTTCGCGCTAAGTAATTGCATAACGTTTACGCATTACAGTTAGTTGTCTCAGTTTGATCGTCAATCAGTCGCTACGTCTTCCGGTACGCGGTCGCTACTCCAGAACCTTTCGGCCCCATCAGCCATCTGTTCTGCGAGCAATGTGCTCTGCCCACTGCCACTTAAGTTTGGCAATTCTTCGGGCTATGTACGGGCACTCTAAGTGGAATGCCTCCGAATATTGGTAGGATATAATTTGAAGGAATGATGATCGGGTTTGTTTTAGTTATTTTTTTTAGCTTGAGGTCAGTTTTCATTGTATGTATTGGTATATTAACCTGGCTTGCTGACATGTGGCAAATAATTTAATTTAATGTTCTGTGTCTCGTAATATACGCACGTGTCTCGTACTTTGCATTAGGTATGCGAAGTAATTGACATAACTATTGTATAGAAGCAAGTTTTTCTATCTGAACAGACAGCTGTGTTGCTGGGGAGTTTGTTGCTCCACTTTTTCTTCCCAGCGAAAACACTAGGAAGTGGTGAAGGGCGGGCATTTTGGGGGACTATCTTTTGTGATTTTGACGTTCAAAAAGTGCTGATTCTCAGAATAATTTGAATAAATGACTTTTGATTTTGATCTTGATTTTTACCTGCTATCTTGTAGACCTCTAAAACCTTTGATTAAGTTGCTTCGTTATGGCATGGGAATAGCGGTCAATGACCCACCTACGTTTTCTAGCATTTGTATATAAAAAAGTTATATCATTTTTATATAAGTTATCGTCCTGAATATATCGTGATCGTCAATATGTTCCAACAACGAAAAACCATACATAATTCATTGTTTGGGTTTCTACGGAGATATATTATAGGGAAAGGGCAATAGTCATTGACGTCGATGTCTATAATTGTGTCCCGTCAACTCACAACGTCCAACGACGTCATTGGTGAACTTTGAGAAGAGACCTACAATAAAAATTTCAGTCCCTCAGTACTAAAGTAGGCGTCTACCCACGCATCCTCCGAAGGATTATGCTATATTTATGTGAATAACCCTTACAATATATTAGGTACCTAATACTTAAGAAATGTTATTATGTTTCATCATCTATCTAGTCTTTCCCCAACTATGTTGGGGTCGGCTTCCATTCTAATCGGATGCAGCTGAATACCATTATTGTACGAGTACATGGAGCGACTGCCTTTCTGGCCTCCACAACCCAGTTACTGGGTAATACGATACCCCTTGGTTTGACTTAAATGTTAAAATTTAAGTCCCATGTTTTTAACAATTTAAACGTTCTAAATAAATTTTGTTTGTAATATTTTTTGATAGCTAAAACATAGAGATCTCTGTACCGATTTTATTTAAAACGCCTTTTTTTGCACCTGTTTAACAAATAAAAAGCTTTGACTTTGACATTATGGGGGCTATTAAAAATACTTGACTTTTATACATACTTACGCCCGAAATCCTTTCTCGGATCATAAGGCACATAAACTGCTGATCAGGTATAAATAAACGGGCATTTAGCAAAGCATTTTCCTTTACGTAAAAGAAAGGAGTTTTACTTTACTTTTTTTTTGGATCTGTGGGTCCGTAAATGGGCTTGGAAGTTTCCGTGCATGTGCTCATTTGGTGAGGTTTTCGGGCCACCCGCCGCCGCAACGCTAATGCAGCCCTACCCACGCAGCGGATCAGGCGAAATTGGACGACCGCGATGTTTTCTCTCTGTTTACTAGATACGAGGGTTTGGGCAAGGGAATTCGTAAGTAAAATATAGATGTTTCCCATTTCTTGTTTAGATAAAACTGCTGAAACAATATTGAATTGAACAAAAACTACAGTGAGTGAATTGAATAATAACTATATTTATTATTCAATTGCAAAACTGTTATTGACAACAACATTTCATTAAGTCTCACTGTAGTGCGACTTAATGAGATGAAGTGTTATTCCGCTCCGCATTTAGTTATGCTAATTAAACAGTGCAGTCTAGAACAAAAATATTTATTCAATTCAACAAGTACTACCGCTGGACTATACCAACAAATAACCCGCAAATCCATAAACAACGCAAGAATCACACGGTTCATTAGCACTTAAACTGGCCCAGCTTTGCATATTTAATCACTCAGCTGCTCCTATTCAGAAAATAATATAAAAGAAAGAGAATTCCGTCAGAAGCAGGTACACTCGTTAACCCTGCCGTGCCGTGGACACGGACAGTCGTGAATTAAACACGCGCAAATACGTGACGACGGGCTCTCAGCGTGAGAAAGATGAAGCGCCGGGTATAGTCGGGTTAAATTGGTGCCTTGCAGCTTTGTACTAGAAACTAGAGAGACTTTTATCTCAGAATTTGTTATTAGTTGTTTCTACGTAGGTACTGGGTCTTACAATAGACTTTCAGTGATGTATTTTGCAGCTAGATGAGAGTTGCCGAAAATCGGGTTGAATGACGTGCAATGGTTGAGAGAGATTTACTTGTACCTACTGAAAGGTAAAGATCTGTACACTTGACAATCAATGTTGTCTTCGCTCTGTACTGAAAGATGTAGGTCTGGACACCTGAATTAAAAGCGTGCTAATACGTGACGACGGCCGTTCAGTACGGAAAAGTTGAAGCGTCGGGTATAGTCGGGGTAAACTGACACAACCTACTAGAATCTTGAGAGACTTGAGACTAGACGTCCAAAGATATTACCGGTGCTAAGTCCTTCAAGATGAGATTAAATGCGCTCAAATACCTAGGTGACAACAACAGAAGACGAAGCGCTGCGATGTCTTGCAGCTTGATACCAGCAAGATTATAATTCCAAAGAAACTGAGAGTTACAGTGCTTGCATAATGCTGTATAGAATTAAGTTCTTCTAACTGAACTGACAGCTGTGCTACTGGGGAGTTTGTTGTGTCACTTCTTCTTCCCAGATAAAGCACTAGGATGTGGTGAAGGACGTGCGTTTTGGGGACTGTCTTATGTAATTTTGACTACAAAAACTGCTGATTATCAGTCTAGTTTCAATGAATGACATTTGATTTGATTGAGTGAATATGACATAGGTAATAGTTACTATTTAGCACAGAATTGAATGTAAACCACGACAATTAATGAACTCTGAATAATAATGCTGTAATCATCGCCATTGCTATTGGTTCCGGATCAGGACCGCAATGTGCTGGTATTGCCAAATTAGCTTGAGATAAGATTATACAGGGTGTACCACTGAAAATAGATCGGGGAAAACAACCTACAGAGAATGTTTATACTCATCAGTTTAACCATCATACATTGTGTTCAGTGATTATCATTTGTTTAAAAGATACATTGGTCTACCTGCCGTTGTCCTATACGATCAACCAATCTGCCTAGCGTTTTCCCGACTATGTTGGAGATGGCTTCCAGTCCAACCGGATGCAGCTGAATGACGCTTTTTTGGACTTCTAGCTACCCGTAACGACATGTCATAAATCTACGAATGACAGTGGAGATCAACGGCTTAATGTACTTTCCGGGGCACAGAGGGGTCTCGATATGGAATGGATGTTCATCCATCCACAAACGACCGCGGCAAGCGTAAATTAACCTTCGACCGACCCTTCCAGCTGTTACTATTTAGCCACAAACTAGAGATTAAAAACACAAACCGATATTAAGTATCTGGCTTTAATTAAACGAGACACTCCACAGCTGGCTGGTGAAAGATTTAAAGATAATTGTGAATGTAAATGTCGTGGATCTAGTACTATCCTGCTGACCTAATTCTCTCAGGTTACTTGTTTTACTCACTGACTTTGTGAGCAGATAATTATCTATGTTTTCTTTCATTACTAGATTGGTCTGCTCGTATTAACCTAGTTTGTTTAGAATATTTATCTTAATAGTGATAATTTTTTGAATATGTCAACTTGATTGATGTTGTCTGCGTCATGTTCCCTGGAGTTGGGACCGCTAGATGAGATATGCCTCAAAAAATAGATTGAATAGTATTTGAACTAACAGCAGATTTCAGACGGATAAAAAATTTAGGAAATTAATTGGAATTTTTTAAACCTTCAACGGTTTTTACATCTTACTTAATATTATAACCATGAAAGTTTGTATATTTAGAGGTTTGTTACTTAATCACGCAAAAACGGCTGAACGGATTCAGATGAAATTTGGCACACAGAGAGAGAGGTGAAACCGCAGGGCGCTGCTAGTATGGAGTAGCCCCAAACATAATTTAAAAAATAATAATTAAAAAAAAAATCATTCTTATTTAATTTTAAACTACGTATGCTTTTTATTCCTATCTAAAAAAAAAAATGTATTTTTGTATTTTATAAATGTAATTTTTAATGTTTTAATCTTTAATCTTTTAAAGCATGTAAATCACTTATTAGCACGTTATTGTTATTGTTTCTTTTTTTTTAATATATTTTATAATTTAATTATGTATTCAGAGCATGTGTAGGTACTCGATAATGTGTAAGCTGTGGTTACCTGTAATTGAGTGTGCATTACAGGATAATGTATAATAATACAAGTTATATAATGGTTTAAGATAATTGTAATGTATCTCGTTGGTAATCCTTAAATAAATAAAATAAAAATAAAATATCACAATCCGATCTCATGCATCCAAAAAATCAATTCTGCGTAAAGCTTGGCAGTTATTAAAATACCTAGTGAAACCGTTATGGAACGTAAAAAAAACAACAATCTGATTCCTTTTTAAATTTAAATTGCTGAATATGGTCAAGCGACCGTTAGTAAACGGTTGTCAAGTCCAAGTCTCGGGCAGTGAGCCTGCGGAATGAAGATGGACAGGGCACTAATAACTTCACCCTAGAGAGCCCCTCTTAGCTTGGGGCAAGATGGCGATTAGTCCATGCAAATTAGTGTTATGACGCACACACTGACGTTACCTACGTTAGTTTGAGCCTAGAAAAATAGAGCTTTGTCCACTTCTAAAATTTACTAGCTATGTCTAAAAGATAAGGTTCGTGCCCTGTACTCAAAGTTAAATAATGCACAGCCCAGAGTTGTTAGCAAGTTGTTAGTTTGCGTAATTAACTACTCTGTGTCAAAAGTCCATTTTTCTACCCCTAAGGTGGCGGGGGATTACCTTACGCTTTATACTTTCCCTGGAACTAATTTGTTTTGTTGACTTTGTTCATGTTTTTTTTTTTGTTTTTGCTTGCGAAGTCAGTTTGCGTGTGTTTAATTATAATTACTAAGCAGTTTACAATTAATAACCCAGTCTAAACAGAGACCAAAAATAATAGAATGAAGAAGTCATAATTATAACAGTTTCCTTTAGTGATAAACTCGGCAACTGAAATCTGAAGACAAATTCTAGTAATTTAAAACGTTCAAAATCTAGTCTCAGTCTCATCTCGGCGACAAACAAATGTCAAAAACTTATCAAACATGTAGGGAAATTAGAGGTATTTTTGACAGATTGAGACTGAGATCAGAGGGTTCAATTCACGTAATTTTAAGAACATTCACAGTCTGATCTCAGTCTCAATCAGTCACAGACTAAACTACACTGCAAATAAAAACAATAACAGATATGAAAAGAATATATATAGAAATACGTATGTATACAATTTAATTTCCACGGCGCCACACTCGTGTGATGTGCAAAGTGGGTCAAATAATAGCAGCCCTTGAATATTGCCAAGCACACCGGGCAGATAGATAACTCCGCATTTTAATCCAATTGAACTTATTGAGTTATCTTCACTATCATCAGTGAGCTACGTCTGTGGATTTAAATTTAAAATACGATAAGAATACTTTCGCACTAACTTTGTGCGCTCAAGAGCTGAAATATCCATTAAACAGCAGATTTATCTGTGATGAAACGTCCCTACAATAAGCCTTAGTAAGCTCTGTTTAATACATCTCTAAGATAACTCTGCAAGCGGTGAAACCTGCCTCTAGATGGATTGATTCATTACAGACAGATTCTCTGCTCATTGAACCAACGCATAACAGATACCTGGACGTTACGCACGTACTTAGGCAAAGGTTAGAGACGTGCCTTATATCGTATCGTTTAATTGTGGCACACCACGAGCGGATAAAATGCCCTTTAAAGGTTGATCACGATCCGTAAGTGGATACTGATATTAAATCCCGCATGCCCGGATTTTGGATCCGCGCAGTACTCCATGCGCCTAACAAAGTAGAGCGATATTTCAAGCAGTGATACGACCATCAATCTGTATTACTGCTCGTCTCATAATGCATGTAGGCACTACGTATGTGTCACCTTCCACTAAATCTGTCCATCTATCAAATGAATAAGGCATTTTATTTTATTTTTCGGCCCACATTACAGCGGCTGTCGGAAACGGGTTCAATTGATTGGACAATTGGCAATCGGATAAAGTGACCGAAGCGAGTGGCAGCATTTAGTGTCATCGCCATGCAGTACCGAGCTTTTTATGCTTTTTATTCAATAAGGTCAAGTGAACAGGTTAAGTTATAAAAAAGAAAATTGTTTTGAAATCTTAAAACCACTGCTCTTGATCTCATTATTATTAAAGGAAAGAAATCGAAAGTTGCACAGATGAAGTAGCATTGCAGATTGCTTTTTGTACTAAGCAATGAAAATAAGTATTTGCAAAAGTAAAAACTAGGTTTCTGACAAACACAGAGCAAGTAAAAACCACAGCTTAAAATAAAACTTAATTCACCGCGACCACATCTGAATCTCATGACGTCAGACTACATAATTAGCAAAGTACGAAACATACGGCGGAGTGACGCGAAGTTTGCGAAGATTTCAGCCACTATTATTCCTGAATGCGAGCTCCTTAGCATATTTAACGTATTATGGGGTTAATGGGCAATGACGGCGGTTGTTCGTGCCTCCGTCACGAGCCGGCTCAACTGGTAATTTTCCACCAGTTCTTAGTTAACGAGACGAGCACCGAACCTAGGTACTTTGCGCGTGGTGAAGGATTTACGGGATTTGAAATAATACGCCGTCGCGACGTGAAACTGAGAGTAGTACCACGTTTTGATATTAGGGTTCTGTGGTGATTTAATGAGGAGAATAATTAAGGAACTATGTAAAATCTTCTCGGGTTAAGTACAATGATATAATAAACATAACGTGCCAACAGTTCCTGACTGAATTCTAAAATGTCTATATTTATGTCTGTAATTTATATGGTGTACATAATAAAAAAAGGTTTGTAAAAAACTTAGTTTAGGCACCAGTCTTCCACAAATTAATTATGAAATTGTGTCTGTAGACTATTAATTACTATCTCTGTAATTTGTGCTAAGAAATAAATTATTTATTATTATTATTAATAAAGAGTATTCTATTCTATTGAGGCAAACGCAGTTTCTCTTTGTTACATTGATTTTAGAATGATAAAACATCCATTGCAATAAAACTCGAAGCCCAATTCTCAAACTTAAAAAAAGTTAAAATGCAAGTCGGTATCTCATCTCAGCGACAATCAATACACGTATTTTTGACAATAGACTCATTTTTGACCGATGGAGACTGAGATCAGAATGTGAACGTTCTTAAAGTTACGGGAATTGCCCCTCTGATTAAAGTTTTTAGTTATCATAATTAAAAGTTTTGCACCCAAAACCTGCTGCTGCTGCTGCTGTGTGCTGCCAGGGTAGCGGGATCGTCCACTGCCCTGGAACAGAAAGGGCTAAGGAAGGAACACGGGTGGGGTTTAGTCAGTAAGAGTCTGACACTCCCTTCCGCTCCACCCAGAGCGGGAGGGAATTTTTGGATGGGAAATCATCAAATGACCCCTTCATTTGATGATTTCCCATCCAAAAAAAAAAAGGTTTCTATAGTTAAACCAGCGGGGTAATTGCGTAAAATACTATCAGTAGCAATGGCTTTCATTTTGCCAGTTGAACAACTTTCATTGCGTTATTTACGTTGCTGAAAATACAAATTTTTCGAACATATGAGGCAATGGATTAACAATATCCTTCAAAATGATTCAGATTGTGGTTGTTAGTGTGTTACGCAAGGTGCTGGCGTAGGTATTCCTCTATGCAATGAACTAAAGCAAGAATATTGAGTAGCATCCATGGTATACTTTGCCAATAGATATGCAGATACATTTTTATTTTGAATCTAAATTGCAGCACTTTTACCATCAAATTAAAAAAACAATTCAAGCAAACTTTTGTTCACAATAGTTTGCCAATTTTGAATTTGAAAAATACAAAATGGAACTGGTTTATTAGTTTACAAAACTATTCGGTTTCAAGCGAGCTACAGAACACAATTATATTTTTAAATTTCTCTCGTAGTTTTTCAGTAAAGCGCTGGCTCGTAAATATTAAGTCAGCCAAGTCGCTTTATATTCTCGTCAGCAAGTTGCCATTTACTTACTTAAATAAAATACGTAACATGCATATGTATTTAAGCGGTGGGGTTGAGCAGTTTGTGCCAAAACATTTGATGACGTAAATTACGCGTTAATCAGCACCATTATGGGGTTTTAACTTTCTACAAATATTATAAGGCTATTTCACACTATTGGCTTTGTTGAATTAGGGTACATTATTACCCTTATACAGTGATCAGTGGGTACAATGAACAGTCTACTAATTTGGAAAACAGGGGGGTCTAGTCCTTAAGTACGAAATCCGTAGTTTTGGTCGACGTTACCGGTGTAACTTACGCCGTATCACTGTCGGACTTACCTATGATTACTTCGTGGCCCGAACTAAAAATGAAATACAACACGATTTGACAGCTGTCCCTGGTCCCGATATATAATTACCCGTCCGAAAAATCGAATCGGTCACTTTTTTGCTGGATGCTGCTTTCGGATGGGCCCGTATTTTCGTTGACGGCCTTAGAGAGTACACCCCCTGATTAGTGACGAAAACAGTAGGTATGGTATGGTAAAACCACAAACCCGACGTGTATATTCGATTCAGCGTCACCGACCGACAGGAACTGAGTATACCCGAGCGTGACCGTTCAGTTTCATTCACTGTTCAGAATGAGCGCAAAGTACGCCTAAAGAACACTATTCAAAAATCCAGAAAAGTCCCTACACGTAGGTGCATACATAAAAGAATCTGAAACAAAGAGTAAATCCCATTGAATACGAGCTCGGGACTTTACCAACTTCCTTAACCTAACATTAGTAGATTAACGCCTCCCCTAAACTTTGGCCTTGATTAAAACCACAAGGCAACGTGACATGAATTATAAAACGGTATAATTTACTTTCTTTACCAACATTAACCAGTTTCAACGAGAAGAAAAGAACTTTTTCGTTTTGTGTGAAACGATGACTGACACACAACGCCCTGGATATATCCTGCAAAAGTTGCGGTGATACTCAACTCAAACGTCAATGTTTAGGTGCTTAGAAGCTTTCTTGCATAACGGTGACGACTGTATTTGCAATAGCAAGGGTATGTAAATTACTGTAGGTTTCCTTTTGCGTCACGGTCGCATTTAGTTTACTCAAGGACGGAAGCCTTATGATGGAACAGTTCGTTGTTTTATTCTGTGCTAACTAATACTTGGACGTAGCAGCCGGTCTTTTCTGTAAAAATCTCACAGTGAAAACGTCAGTGAACTGAGCTAGATGTGAGGTGTCACTCTGATGCTGCTTGACACTATTGATAGTTCACTTCAAGCTTTACAGAATAGACCAGAAGGTATCTCACTCGAAGAAACAATGTTTAATTCTCTTTATTCTTAATCGCTCTCTAGCTGGTGAGAACTGTGAATCCATTCCAAATTGTCAACGGTCTTTCTACATCTGTAACGATCAGTGACCTGGTGGAATGCGGGGCTGCTAGGTACCTCTTGAGCTTCGGCTTCTAAGTTTTTTGCCCTCTATGTTTCCTGTCACCATTAGATGTTGTAGGTCTGCGAGAAATGTGGTCGAAGTATCTCACGACACGTTGTTGTGCTTTCTCTAGTTTGAGTTGTTTAAGGATCATTTGTGCGATGAGTTGTCCATGCAGCTCCACATTTCGGAAGCGTCAATTCTTTGCCTATCGGTAGATTTGATCGTCCAACTCTCTGCCCCTTAGGGAGATGTTTACTTCCTTGCACAAAATAACTGATAGGCAGGTATGCATCAGATCTAGGTCATCGTCAGCATAATGCTATGGCAATTGAGGCATGCACGAAGCAGAAATACAGCCCTGGTTTTCAGCGCCTTCTAACGCTACGATCTCCCTCAACTGTCCCGTTGGTCTCGTGGTCGCAAGCGCGACTACTGAGCTTGATATCCTGGGTTCGATTTCCAGGTCGGGCAAAGTATAATTGAATGTTTCCATTAGGAACTACTTAGTAAGTGCCCGGAATTTGGAAGTTGGTGGTGTAAAACGCCTCGAAGACTACGTTAAGCCGTTGGTCCTGCACCTGAATTCTCTCCAGTCGTGTCGGATTGCCGTCCCGTCGGACCATGAGAGTGAGGGATGAGTGGATGGACCTGTGCTTGCGCACACACTTATGCACTCTAAAATCTCCCGCGCCGAAGCCTAGTCTCAGCTGAAATTCGCTACCATGTCCGAAATACACACGTACTGCACGTTTTAGGAACAGATGGACGCTGGTGATGTTTCTTGGTATTTGGTGGACCGATGTACTTATCTGGCTTTTATTGCCAGTACTATAGTTTTAAATAAAAGTGTAATTAAGTAACACAATATAGTGTCCTGCGTGTCCTGTCAGCTGCATGTTACAGGAACTGATGGACGCTGGTGATGGTGCCAAACAATTGGCCGAATTCTGGGCCGAGTGACGAGTCCATTTAGATGGCTATCGACACGCTAAGAAGAAGATGGCCGAAATTCAGTACACATATTATGTATTCTGTGTGGCAATCATATCTGTGATATCATAGTTATATAATAATAGGATTAGTTTATTCTTGTGGCGATCCAAGTACCGGGAGATCCTTAACTCTCCATAACAATCATACGGGAATGATTCATGCGATATTAAAGCAAGAGTTTGGCAACTATTCAATATATTATACAACATAATATAATATACGGTTGTTTTGTTTGTTTTTCCCCGTTTTATGCAAAACAGTTTATCTGATTGACGTGAAGTTTTCATCCTAGTTTTGCTCTATTTCGATGAACGTGGGTTTTCTATTCAGAAAGTTTTTGAAATGTATTGACTATCTTCTATTCGTCCGGTTAGGATACCCCATTACATAATGGTAAAAATATGTGTAACTTGGAAAATTTCCAGGGTGCCAAAGTTAACGTAGTGCTGATTTTCTAAATTCGTACCCTCTTCAAGTAAATATACTACTAACGGTCGTTAATTCATAAAATCTTTTTTTGTTATGTCTAGTTTAGGTATACTCATATCAGCGGAGTTTCGCTAGCTACTTTAATTTGACCTTGTCATCATCTGCCTAGCGTTTTCCCAACTATTTTAGGGTCGGCTTACAGTCTAACCGGATGCAGCTAAATACCAGTATTTTACACGGAACGAATGCCTATCTGACCTCCACAACCCAGTTACTGGGTAAGACTGGTTGTCAGACTTCTGACAACCCGTAACGACTGTAAAGATCCACGAATGACAGCCGGGACCAACGGCTTAACGTGCTTTCCGAGGCACGGAGGTATCTTGGTATGTGAAGATGGTCACCCCTCCACGGACCAACCGCGACAATTGTAGCTTAACCTGATCGATCGACCCGTGCGGCTGCCATGTTACTTAGACACAAGCCCCTTGTAACCCCGCCCCCCTGTAGCCCCTTGCCCCTTGCAGTATTAATTACTTAAATTCCCGCGTGTTTCATCAGACTGGTTGCAAAAGTTTGGTTTTGTAAAAGGAAGATTTTATAGACTCGCCTTTGTGACTTATGTCCAAGAAACTTCGCTTGTGGTGCAAGATGATAATGATCATGTATTTGTAAACTAGCTTTCAAGTCTACGACTACGTTCTTAAGCAAACCAGGCAAAAGGCCGCGCAGCCAGGCCAAAGGCTGAAAGAGTGCTCTAAGTAACGTGAACAAAGTCTAATTTGCACTGGCAAGGAAGCAACTGAATTGTTTATTTTCATTAACTCAGTGTAAGGAAATAGATTTGAGTAATTACCATATTAAATTACGTCACATTTCCCTCCTTTATTTATACCTAATAGGTTTAGATTTATACATCGCATGTTCAGGTCTCCAGATATCTTATCCTACTAATATTATAAACGTGAAAATTAGTATGGATGGATGGATGGATGTTTGTTACTCTTTCACGCAAAAACTACTGAACGGATTTGGATGAAATTTGGCACACAGGTGGTTTATAACCAGGATTAACATATAGGATACTTTTCATCCCGATATTCCTACGGAATAGAAACTTACGCGGGTAAAACCGTGGGGCGCACCTAGTACATACATTAACTCACTCGTTCTTCCCATAGGGGTAGACAGAAACTACAGAACGCCACCTGCTATGATCCTTATCTACTCCTTTTGCTTCGTTTACGTTTATAGATCTGAGGGGCGATTCTCGTAATTTTAAGAACGTTCACAGTCTGATCTCAGTCTCAATCTGTCAAAAATACCTCTAATTTCCCTACATTTTTGACAAGTTTTTGACATTGATTGTCGCTGACGATTATTGCAGTCGAGATTGCCACTAGATTTTGAAATTTTTAATTACAGGTATTGGCCTTCGGGTCAAACACGCACGTCGTTGAGAGCACTACGCACCTGACCTTTCTAAAGAACATCACCAATAAGCTGCTGACTATAATAATATGTCCTTCTAGGGCTTCTCCTACCGCTGTTTCCACTTACATCTGCCTTGTAAATACCTTTTGTTAGTCACCTTTCACTCACCCTTTCAAAATGACGAAACCGTCTAAGCATATCTCTTCTTAATTTTTGTCACTACATTTTCTTTTTAACCGACTTCTAAAAAAGGAGGAGGTTCTCAATTAGGATGTTTGTACTTTTTTTTTTTTTGTTTGTTCGCCCATAACTCCGTCGCTTGCCAACCGATTTGAAAAATTCTTTTTTTGTTGGATAGGGTATACTTTCCAAATGGTCCCATGAAAATTTATCGAAATCGGACACGCGGTTTTTGAAAAATCAACAAAAATAAAAAAATGATCCCAACAAAAAAGTGAAAAATAAAAACTTTTTTACAAAAAAAAAAAACAACCGTCTTCCATAAAAACACTACAAAGTGAAAAATAACTTTAATTTTGGAAGTCCCTGTCGAAAAACAAAATAAAAAAAGCAAAGACACCGACTTCCGAAATTAAAGTTATTTTTCACTTTGTAGTGTTTTTATGGAAGTCGGTTGTTTTTTTTTGTAAAAAAGTTTTTAGACTCCACCTTTTCACATCATTCCTCGTTAAAGTACGTCACATTTCCCTTCATTATTTATGCCTAATATTTTTTATACCTCGCGTGTTCACGTTTCCGGATACAATAATTCATTTATCGTAGTAATTTATGAATGGTTATTTAAACCTGAATTATCAGGAAATACAATCTGTTGCTGTGTGTTTGTAATTAGAAAGGTATGCAAATTAGTACGTACACGCACACGTGAAACATTGCTTACCTACACTGTACCTATACACAAATACTTTTAAATAAACCAGCTGGTTTTTAGGGCTCCACCAACGTACCCTTTTTTTTGTTTCTCTGTTGAAATCCTCATCGTGGGGATGACAGAGAAGTATGCCGGACTCTTACCGGCTAAAACCACCGCGGTGTTCCACCTCTGCCTATGGCCGTGGGTGCAGGATTCACATAAGCATTCACCGCTCCCCCGACAGGCTTCGACCCACTGTTCCTCAGCGGGTCCCACCTCCCATGCCCCTGCGGCCATTCCCACAATGGTCACACGAAGCTGTCCGTCCGTCTGTCACAGGGCTGTATCTTTTGAACCGTAATAGATAGACACTTAAAATTTTCACACATGTTTACCTTCTACTATGGCCGCTAGAGCAACATCATCACATTATCATCATCTCATCGGCCTAACCTTTTCCCAACTATTTTTGGGGTCGGCGTTCAGTCTAACGGCATGCAGCTGAATTCCAGTATTTTACGTGGAGCGACTGCCCATCTTACCTCCACAACCCAATTACTGGGTTATAGCAGCTTCAACAAATAACCTTTAACGCTTTAATTACCCCATAAAAGCGATGTTTTTTTCTTATAAAAGTATTTTTTTAAATGTAGTGTTACGGAACCTCTTCGTGTACGAGTTCAACTCGCACTTGATCGCTTTTATATTTACGTATGTGTTTCCTTAGTACGAGCAGAACTCAGTATTTATTTGCAGACATGTTGCTAATCCGTCGACTTCCAGTTAGATTAGAGCACCTACGCTGAAGGTTGAGCTTATAAAGATGATTTCGAACATAAACAAACAGAATGCCAACAATTTTATCGAAGTCTATTTTCTGGAAGATGTTTCAGAAGCACCACTACTTCAATTAATAATAATAATAATAATTCTTTATTTCGGATTACAGGATCCATAATGTGTTAGTATTGCCTTAAATTAAGACAATGTGTTGACAATTGTGACAATGAACTTGAATTTATCGAACTTTCTAACAATTCCCATTTTGCTTTCCTAAACATATTATTGAACACTCTGATATAATGATTGTGCCTCTATTTGAAAACCTTAAGTAATTTCTCAGTTTGATATAGCGCTCGCCAAGCGCTGCTAAGGCAGAGCTCGCTTGGCTCGCTCGTCCCTTGGTCTCAGTTCGTACCTAACCTAATCCGGGTGTTCGAGGTACCCCAGCTTAGTTACTGCGACCAACTATCAGAAAAGGCCAGAAAGTTTAAAAGGCTCAATTATTTTAAAACGTTTGCATCATTAGAAGTTCTTCAATAAGTTTTTAAAGGATCACTAAAATATTTACCATTTTAAAAACAAGGACTAAGAATCGTATCACAAGACTTTCCACTTTCGGAAGCATCTGCTTACCCTTATCAGTAAAGGCCGTGAAGCGTTACCTCTGCTGTCTCTATTTTTGTTTTATATCTACTGACAAACAACATTAGATTTCCTACTTATCTACTAACCTTGCAAAATTGAAATACATCGCATAGTTAATTGACAGTACGCTACCTACTCATAATTTCAGCTTTCCTATTTGGCCGTGGGCGAATTTGTTGGACACTGATGGCGATTTCTCTTCGTGGAATACAAAAGCAATATCTATCGGTTCCAGTAATTTCATTTTAATTTTCATACAAAGCATTATTGGGAATATTGAGTATACTAACTGCGCCCCGCGGTTTCACCCGCATAAGTATCGATCCCGTGGGAATATCGGGATAGTAAGTATTTTATATGTTAATCCTGGTTATAAACCATCTGTGTGCCAAATTTCATCCAAATCCGTTCAGTAGTTTTTGCGTGAAAGAGTAACAAACATCCATCCATCCATACAAACTTTCACGTTTAAAATGTTATAGTAGGATATAAAATATAATATAAGTAGGATTTATCGGGAATTTTGCTTCGAAGAGAACTGGTACAAATTATTGCCTAAAAAGACTACTTATTTGGAAAAAAATTAGCCATTTTTAAAGGAATTAAGAGCAATGGCGGCCCAGTGTTAACGGCCGGGACTTACGAGTTGTGGAACGTACACGAACACTGACAGGCTTTTCACTTTGTTAAATTATTTCATCACCACTGCTGTCAAAACGGTGAAGAGAAATATCGTGAGGAAACCGGCAGGTCCAACCAAAAATGACATAGATCTACCAACCCGCACTGGGCCTGCGTGGTAGATTACGGCCCACTCCCTCTCACATAGAGGAGGTCTGTGTCCCAGCAGAGGGAACATTATAGGCTGATTAGACTACAGGAATTCCGAATAACAGGAGAATTTAAATCGAATATGGAAGTAATATATCAGAGAGGCAATTCTCGTAATTTTAAGAACGTTCACAGTCTGATCTCAGTCTCAATCTGTCAAAAATACCTCTAATTTCCCTACATTTTGACAAGTTTTTGACATTTCTTTATCGCCGAGATGACACTGCGACCAGATTATGAACATTTTAAATTACGAGAATTGGCCTTCAGTTTTCAGTGTTCCTGAAACCACTCGTTGTATGTTTGATGAGCGTGTGATGCGGTGTTCCTATAAATGTTTGATTTAAACCACGCTACACTCTCTTTGTGCGCCCCCCTACGCGTATACATACAGATCGCTCTACTTTTCTCCAACTTTTGTACTCGGTGGCATTTCAGTAGTTTCACAAAAGAGCATACTTTACTTACTAAATAAGTTGTTGGTATTGTCGATACTAGATCTACTGATACGATAGCCGACACATATCGAAAGTAAATCACCGCGTTTTAAAAATATATAATTGTTATAGAAATACGTACATACATATAAAAAGATAAACAGAGAGAGAGAGAGAGAAAGGTGAAAGTGAGCACGGAAGAATATTTGACAGTTTATCCCCTGAATCTCAAAATCAGAGGGGCAATTGTCGTAATTTTAAGAACATTCATAATCTGATCTCAGTCTCAATCTGTCAAAACATGCTTCTAATTTCCCTACATTTTGACAAGTTTTTGACTTTGTCGCTGAGATTAGACTGCGACTAGATTTCGAACGTTTTAAATTACGAGAATTGGCCTTCAGATGTGTCATCGGCTAAGATGACGAACTTTCAAACAAACTTTCATTGGTAGATCAGCAGTACGATTCTATAACCATCTCACGGTGAAAACTTAGGTGAAGTGAGCTGACGTTCCAAGTAATACTAGGAATTGATAGTATTGACAACTCACTCTAAGCTCACTTCACCTAACTTTTCACGGTGAGATTTTTACAGAATCGATCGGCTGATTACATCTGACATCGGCTGTCTCATCAGGTACATAAAATCTTAAGTTCACGGACAGACAACACACAGCCTAAACTTCTGGGGCTAGACGTAAGAAATGTTGCTCAATTGTACCCTGTGTAACCAAAATGAGCTAAGGAAGAATTTCTGCATTTGTCCCCTAAATAGGTTAAATAGGGGATGAAAGTTTGTATGAAAGTTCGACATTTTGCCGAGGGGAAATCCCGTCGTGCGCACGGCTTGTAATAATAATAAAATGTCGGGTGATTAATAAAATTCTCACAGGGTTTTCTGAATAAGACTAATCCTTATATCTGAATCATCTTCAATAGGGATCAAGTACAGTCACCAAAAGAGATAAGCAACCAGGATCGTCGGATATAGCTGAAGTTTACTAAGAAACCGATGGATGTTTTCGAATGAAATTTAATTTGATAAATGAACTGTTTGTTTTCTATTAATAAAATAACATTTTATTCGATAACATCCATCGGTTTCTTACCAAACTTCAACTATATCCGACGAACCTGATTACATATCTCCGTTGGTGACTAGTCGTCGGAATATTTATTAATGGAGATAATTATGGTGATGTCATCTTCATCTTTGATTCCGAATTCAGGAAGCACGTTAGACTGGAAGCCGAACATAATTCAGAAAAGACTCATAACCAGCCTATATCGTTCCCACTGCTGGGACACAGGCCTCTCCTCCTCGAGAGGGAGTGGGCTATAATCTACCACGCGAGCCAAGTGCGGGTTGGTAGATGTCACATGTCTTCGAATTTTTGGTTCTAGGACATGGCGGCTTCCTCACGATGTTTTCCTTCACCGTTTTGAGAGCAGTGGTGATGAGATAATTTACACAAAGTAAAGCGCCTGTCTGGGTTCAAACCTACGACCTACAACTCGTAAGTCGCGGCCGTTGCCACTGGACCAGGCAGATTGATTTCAGGTGGATCAGTATTTATTAGTTACGTCATAATTGGCCAGGTTTGCTAATGACCGTGCTTGCAAGGCGGATGATTGTGGCACGACGCTATTAGCACAGGTGGACGCCACTGGCCTCCTGATATCGCTTAGCCGTCTTTAATGGTAGCTATAAGACCCAATGGGGCAGAACTGTCTGTTACTAAGTTAAGTGACCAACGGACAGATAGTGTCTTAAATGGTACAATATGTGTATTTCAGAGTCCAACAAAAAATTAATCAAAAGTGCAAAATGAATTCTTTCGCAAAGTGAAATGAAGCTCCTTTCATTTTACTTTGCGAACAAATTTATTTTTCAAATTATATAAGAATTAACGTTTATGCTCCCAGATGAACGTTCTTTGTTTTATAATGTTGTCGGTGTCGTATGGAATTCAACAATAGCAAACCATTTACTCGATATACGCCTTTTCTCAACTAAGTTGGGGTCGGTTTCCATTCTAACGGGATGCAGCTGAATACCAGCATTTTACATGGAGCAACTGCCTATCTGACCTGTCACCAGTCACTGGGTAACAGGATACCCTTGGTATGACTGGTTGTCAGACTTTAGGGGTTCTGACTTCCCGTAACGACTGACAAAGATCTACGAATGACTCTTGCCAAATTTAATTGATATAATTATGAACCTTTTTGACGCAGACGGGAAGCACACACTATGGTAGGTAAAACATTAGCTATTTTTACTTTTTTTTTTTTTGTAATTTGTATTATGTGTTTCACGAACTGTGTCCAAATAAATGTTATTCTTTATTTCTATTTAAGTGAAGGTTTACGAAGTAGCTACTGACATTGTATTCTCGTTGCTCACTTCAAATAACGACCAGCACCCTAATTGAATCAATCTCAATCTGAATCATTCTGAAGGATATTGCTAAACCATTGCTTCATATGTTCAAAAAATGTGTCATGTGTCCGCTCAACAACGTAAATAACGCAATGAATGTTGTTGAACTGTCAAAATGAAACCGATTCCGATTGATCGTGTGTTACGTAATTAGGGTGCGGTTGTCATGGCTACGTGCAGAGGTGTTTTTTCCGGATTGAAAGATATCGTATATTTAAAGATGTCAAGCTACATAATCAGCAATGCTGGGACACAGGCCTCCTCTCGGTGAGCGGGAGGGGGCCGTAATCCACCACGCGGGCCCAGTGCGGGTTGGTAGATGTCACATGTCTTCGTATTTTTGGTTCTAGGATGTGCCGGTTTCCTCACGATGTTTTCCTTTACCGTTTTGAGAGCAGTTGTGATGAAATTTACACAAAGTAAGTAAGCCTGTCTGGATTAAAACCTACGGACAAGCTACGTCTGTGCTTAATTCATCAATGCACAGCAATGACGTTTGGCCATGAAACGTACCAGTCTATCAGACAGGCAATCGCACTGTTTCATTATTACAAACAATATCGGTGAAAAGTTACAAAAAACTGAATCTATAATACTAAATTGCAGTAATCTACGTAATCATATCCGTTCACTCATAAACTCGTTCAAGCTTTATGTGAACGAGTTTATTTAACTTAAATCCAAGAAGAAGTTGCATGTAATAGCTATAACACGGCAAATTGACGTAGGGTGTCAATTTGCTTAACAATGAATTTATCTGACTGAACATCAATAATTATTAGCAATGTGTTGATTACTATTTCATTGACATTTCATATCTTCACAGAAACTATAATTATATAACCACGCTGTTACAATCCCGTCTTCGACGAAGTCGTAGTCAGAAGCTAGTCTTCGATAAATTCGGAGTGTGCCGTGTGCGTATGATTATTTTCTCTATAAATGTTTGTCTTTCGATCACGCTACGCTTCCATCGCTGTGCATCCGTGTGCTTAGCCACGCGTGTACGCTTTCGTAACTTTGTTTGCTACAGCGAACGACAATTACCAAAAAAAAGAGGCCGGTTTTTATTATGATAGAAGTCTAACTGATATTAAATGATACGGTATTTGACTTAAAATTATTTGTTTGTGTGTGTATAATTTCAGCGTGATGATTCTACTATAAGTACCTACTGTTAATTTCTTCAGCGAGCAATTAGCTCGTCACCAAAATATTACTCCAAGTAAGACCTACCTTTTCACTCGCAACTTGAAAACTACACTAAACAATACTTCCCTCAAAATCTTCTTTAATAACTTCTAACTTATAATAATATGACCTCTAATATCCTAGGTATTCTCTGCTAGTTTCCAGGCTGATAGTACCCATAAATTAAAATGAAAACACTCAAAACTTTGTGCAAGTTCGCGATTAAGTGGCTCTTCACTTTAAACTTCAATTTTAAGATAATATACCTAATTAAAACTAACGAAATCAGTGTTTGTCTTATGGTACTTATTCACAGCTTAGTTAACTTTAATTAAATATTTTGGTAAGCTTGTGAATTTATGGAAAGTACGTAACCTAACTTATATAACATACCAAACATCAAGCCTGTAATCCCCGAAGGGTTATGCTGAGGAGTACCCGTAGTACACCCATGTGTCGTTTCAACTATGGTCAAGTCCCATGTAATAGGGGGCGAGCTTATTGTCACCGGGCACAAATTCCCAATACCAAGAATACCTATTATTGAAAAATGCGAAAAAAGTTCTGATCATCTCAGTTGGGTCGGGACCGTAGTCAATATTCGAAAGAGTGTAGGAATGTAGGATCGGGACCGACCGAACCAAACAGTAACTTCGTAGCAGAAAACGGCAGAACATTCGGCCGATACGATACATTTACCACTTCGGAGTAGACCCCCAGACTCCAGGCTGCTACCGAGAAATTCCAGATAGAAAAATCCATTAACACTTTATTTGACTTGGGAATCGAACCCACGGGCTCATGGTCAGGAGTATCACTTATGACCACTAAACCAACGAGTCAATCTTCACCCAAAATATCGGATTTTACTTTCACCGCCATAACTTCCAGATTTATTTACCTGACCGTATCAGTCCACTTTTACGCTACATTTTCCCATCCATAACCCTATTCGATTTAACCGAGGCGTCGGCTTATCAATGAACCGTCTTAGAAAACGAGTAACGTTAACGTCAGGGCGTCTTTATCGGACGGAGGTATCAGCCACTAAATATATACGTACAGAAGGTCGGCTCCATACAACCAGTAAAAACGCACGCACAAATAGTCACGTTTCACACACAGTGCACACGCATCGCGACGTGGCTGTCATGGCCGCTTACAAATGTGCACACACACGAGCGGCTCGTGTTAATGGCAGAGGCAACTGCAGCCGTGGATACTCGTCGACAACCGCTCGGCTCGTGTATTTGAGTACCTACGAGCGGCATGTGTTGCAGTTGCCTATGCCGGTGGCGCGTGTCGCTCATGTGTGTGAACACTTTATATAACCGCCAACCCGCACTGGGCCCGCGTGGTGGACTCTACCTGTCACAGAGAGGAGGCCTGTGTCCCAGCAGTGAGAACATTATAGGCTGATTAGTTAATAATTGTTTATTTTATTTTTGAAGTGAAAACTTCTTTAGCGGCGTTGTGCACTTTTATTGTGATGGGTAAAAAATGTTAAACTCGCGTCAGGGCACGTGACCTGATCGAAAATTCGTAAGACGGAGCTCGCGTCAGGACACGTGACCTGATCGAAAATTCGTAAGACGGAGGGAGAGTAGATAGAATTCCAAAATATCGAAAATGCACAACGTTAATATTAAAGTTTTCACTTCTGCCGGCACTCCCGGAGTGCAACCCGTTTTTTTATGTGTTTGTCTCTGTCTTTAATCAATATAGTGATTGTTTTCTAACCATGTTCATGAAAGTTAATAAATAAATAGGTTCGAGGTCATCGAACACTATGTGTGGGTGCGACCGTTTGCGCTCATCGTTTGAAGCCTTCTGTACCGATTTATTTTGTATATCAGCTGCGCCACCTAGTACCGCTCGTAGCGCGGTATCGCGTCCGCGGATGCTTATATCTCGGATAACGGCCATCCGTGCGTTAGTTTGGGCTTATGTCGACCTGTTATCAATGCGAAATGAGCTTCGTCCTGCTAATAATGGAACTGTTTGCTAATATAGGTACGTGTTTTCTATCGGCTGTCAGTGATTGCATGCTCAACCGACCTCGGACAGATAATTCCTGACCGTGGGCGGTTTTGGTCGGTATTGGACGATAAACCATATGATTTGATGGCGTCTAGTTTTATGTTCCGCTTCATGTTTATCTAGATGATGTATTTTTGTGGAATGTATTGTTCTTTTTTAGATAGTGGAAGTCTACTATCTTGATTATGTGACCACTGATAATATTATATAAGCATAAAAGGATATTGCGTAAACTATGTGATCTTTATTTGAAATCGTTAGTATTTCCATAGTATCATTGGTGTATCGTACATTTTACCTAGTAACTAGGTTATGGAGGTCAGATAGGCAGTCGCTCCATGTAAATCACTGGTATTCAGCTGCATCCGGTTAGACTGGAAGCCGACCCCAACATATTTGGGAAAAGCCAGACTAGGCAGATGATGAGTACTCCCATTATGATTATTTCACATACCTACTTAAAATTTCAAAAAAATAAAATGGATTATTATGGATTACAACGTTTTTATCCCCTTTTAAAAATCGCTACACCGTACATAAACATTTGAAATAAAGTTTCTGTAACAATATTACAAATAAGTTACGCTCAACTTAGATTGCTGTATGGACGCTCATCTTTTACTTTATGTGTTCGATACAAGCGCAAAAGTGGTGATTCCATAAAAACGTTCGGGGTCCCAAAAAGATAAAACTTATGCGGAAGTTTTTCAATCTTTGTGAACTGTTCCAATTTCTATAGATTCAGCAAGTTAACCTTTACAAACTTTACTTTTATACGGGAGTAGTATAAAATTCGATAAGTGTATAACTTAGTATCTCCAACGAATTTTGCCCAAGGCCCTAGATTAGATACTAGTTCAGTCAAAGAATAATGATCAAAGGGAAATATATCAGAATTCAATACCACGAACATCGGTATAATTAGTCAAACGATTTGGCTACAAATTGCTGAAACGTTATTTGAATAACAACACATTTTGGCGAGCACCGAATTTTATCTATACAAATAAATACATTTTTCACTTCAGTAGCTCAAACATGTAGGTTTTGCTGCCTGAAATCAGTGAGCAAAATGCGATTTTGCTCACTAAGTGAGATCAAGTAACTTTTAATTTTTTTTTTCAGAAAGCCGCGAATATCTTATTCAGCCTTAGGTTAGTAGTACAATACGAAACATTCACACTCTATCTCTTTCCCGCCATTAGAAAGAGAGAGAGACAAAGACCAGCCCTTTCGAAGTTCCGATTTTGAATTTTATTCGACCTCAAAGACAAACACGTTCGGAATTTTGTACTAACTAAAGAAATTTTGCAAAAAGATAATTATGTATTTTAATGTAAGTTATTGAATTTTTAACTTATTGTTGTATTTGAACGAAAATAAGTATTTCCCACAAATAAAATTGATATATAGGTAACCTGTAAATATTTATTTCTAGTTTCAATAATGTTACGTAATATATTTGAATAATAAAATATCATGGGTGCTATTTCCAAACACGCCTTAATTTAAATAAAAGAGCGGGAATAAAATTTTGTGGCTGGAGTAAAGAGTTGATTATGTTAAAAAATATAAAAATAATCGATAATAGGATAATATATACAATTCGGTTGCAGAAGGCTATATTGAAGACTCAATAGAAAAAAAGTCGAAAATCTGTAAGCGTATAGTGGAAACAATAAGTCTGAATTCGACCTCGGATCCTTGGTCTCACTTACCCATCCACTTTCAACGACGCACAGTAAATATTCTTTTAAACATTTATTCCATAATGAAATAGCCCCAACAGTTTTATCTAGAATGCAGATCAAATTGGCACTTCTCCAAAATAATTGTTCGCTAAATTTCATATTTTGTCCGCCATAATTGTCGTTTTGCACGTATAAAAACGAAACTAGAAGTATTCCTTAAGTATTATCTGTTATATGTATATGGTACTTATAGAGGCTCGTGGCTGCCGGCCGCACGTTTCGTTCGATCAAGTTAAGCTACGCTTACCGCGGTCGGTCCTTCGTGGATTGGTGACCCCCCCCCCCCCCCGTGCCTCGGAAAGCACTTTAAGCCGCTGGTCCCAACTGTCATTCTTTGATCTTTGACAGTCGTTACGGGTTGTCAGAAGCCCGAAAGTCTGACAACCAGTCTTACCAAGGGTTATTGTATTACCCAGTAACTGGGTTGTGGAGGTCAGATAGGCAGTCACTCCGTGTAAAATGTACTGGCATTCTAACCTGGAAGCCGACCCCAATAAAGTCGGGAAAAGGCAGATGATTTGGTGCAAAAATGAAAAATTTAATTTATTTTTGGAACCAACTCATTTTCGCTCACCTCACGTCGTTAAGTAGAAATCAATATGCATCCATTATGCATTATTACATCAAACCCCGGCTTGGTGGTAAAAGAGGAGAATTTTTTACTTTATTATCTTAAACGTGTAACAATTTTCATTTAATATTCTTAAACTTTAAGATCCTGCTTTGGGAAAGTTGTAAGAACGGGCAATACCTACTTGGCCAAAGATGTTCGAGATAGGAAACCGGCAGTAAAAGCCGGAATATTATCGTTATTTTCGCACAATATTTTCCTTCGCAAAGCTTAACATTACCAAACTCTTTGTGGAAACTCAGCGTTGGCTTTGCTCCGAATTCTGAATAGCTTACCCAAAAATTTAGCGCTCAGAAAAAAATTCACGTCAAAAAATACACTATTACCATATACCCTAATTTAAATAGATCAAAAAACGAGAAAACTTTGGGCAAACAATGGTTCACTTACATTAATAATCAATTATCTGCTATCATCCATGACTATCTTTAAGTAAAAAATGTTAACTACCTGTACTTAAAAATCCGTTAAAAACATGCAAGTCATAGTTCTGGCTTGTGCTAAGCAAAAATGTAACAAATGACGCAGACGCTGCAAGCTGTCTTTCGGAGCTCCATTCCGCACAGAGTGCATAAAATTTTGCACCACATAAAAGTGTTAGATATAAATATATTGGAGGGTAAACAGTGAAAAGTGTGTAATCCAATCTCCTGTCGACAGCGGATCGATTTATTTTATACACGACTTTATGCTCCTAGACATACGGCGGTCTTAGCACAGATCTGACGACATAAAAGATGACACAATAAGTATAAAGCTTCTTGTCTATGTTCACACAACGTAGCTACTAGCTATCAAGTACCAACTTGGAGATGAAAACAGTTTTATGGATAATCTAGCGGTTTATTTAAATCCCACATTTGCGTATTTCCATCGTTCAGGCGCGGCTGGACTAACTGACAGCTAAAGCAGTTATGACACGTTCCCTTTTTATCAAAGTGCTGCAGCTTCACATATTTTAGCTCATTATGATAGTTTAAGCCGAAACTACACTGCCATTCTGAGACCTGACATGTCAGGTTCAACGGAGAGATTTTATAAATAAAACATCTGTTTCAAAAAGTTTCTCCGTTTGAAACGTTTTTGAAGGCTACAATTCATTTTAGTTTTAAAATGTAATCCCCGTACCTAATATTCGTATGAATACAATCAAAAGACAAAAGATTTACTCAAGGGCACGGCGCAGCCAGGAGCTTTGACGGCTCTCACTAAATGTAATCCCAAAATTCCTCACTTACTCGTGACCAAGTAATCAGCGGGCATTACGGGACCGACACGCTTTGACGGCAAACGCCTCTAATGTTGGCTGAGTCCGACAGCTTAACGTGTACGACCGATCATTAATCTAGTTTAAAGTACGCCGCTTGACGGACCCACTAAATGTGGCTGTCTTGGTCACTGACATGTTGGGAACGTAGACTGGAATCTTTTGGTGTGCAGACTTTGTTTTGAGCAATAAAATGTAGGTTATATAGAGTAGGTACTATACATCATGCCAACATAGCTCCATTTCATCCTAAATATGCAATGGACTGTTGCATAACCGCATTTCGACGGATTCAGCATTTACAAAGTACATAAAGCATAAATCTGAACTTTAGGATGATACGTCGTTCTGGTCTGTCCAACCACCTTTTAACAACGTCCGACAGACATGTATACGACATATTTGTCGGACATATAGGTATATAGTTAGTCCCAATAGGTTTTATAATGTCTTACTTAGAATACCGACCAAGTGCGAGTCGTACACAAAGGGTTCCGTACCACCATACACCATTTTAACAGTACATATTTTAAAAAATCCGTTTCTTGTATAACTCAATTTTTATTATTATGTATTTTATAGCAGCCATATCATATAATTTTCACAGAGTACTACTACACACTCTGTGAAAATTTAAAGTGACTACCAATTACGGTTCAAAAGATACAGCCCTGTGACAGACAGAGGGACAACGGAGCCTTAGTAACAGGTTAACATTGGCACCCTTTGGGTACCTAACCCTAAAAAAAAATTTGAGGATCTTGGGCAGACACCTTGCTGAAATGTTTACTACGGCACAACGTATCACAAATAGTTAGTTGCAAGCCAATTCGAGAGAAGAACTATAGGTTTCTAGAATAAAAACTACATAACTGTGCTAGAAAGTTACCAATCAAAAGTTCACGTATCAGAACATGTCCCCAGACTCGGTGACTACAAATCTCGTTTAGTATTTTCCAACTTCATTCGTCGGCAAAGCGGTCCCTTGCTTTGGCGAGTGCAAGTTGGATGCTACTTTTCTCTTGTCTTTTACTCTTTCTTGCAATTAAATTGAGCGTTCCCTAGACACAGCAACGGATGTTTCTTGGTATTTGGTGGACCGATGTACTTATCTAGCTTTTATTTATTTTATTTTATTTTACAGTTTTTGGAAAACGTACAACTAAAAACTTTTGCACGATTGAGAGTAACAAAAATAAGGCCAATTACAAGTTTTCACAGATAGAAGAGATATAAACAAAACATATTTGGGAAGGTAGACAGCCAGCAGATTGCCAGTAATAAAGTTTTAAATAAAAGTGTAATTAATTAACACACTTAATATCGTGTCCTCCGTGTCCTGTCAGCTGCACGTTACAGGAACTGATGGACGCTGGTGATGGCGCCAAACAAGTAGCCGAATTCTGGGCAGAATCCATTTAGATTGCTATCGACACGCTAAGAAGAAGATTAAATAATAAGAAGGGAACATGCAAAAAGGGTTAGTGGTAATGGTTGAACTAAATAATTGATTATTATTTTTAACCGACTTATTGAATTATACACCATCATGATGTATCAAAATTCGTGGGCTTATGATACACTAGCTGCGCGACGCTGTTTCACCCGCATAAGTACCGACGCTGTGGGAATATCGGGATATAAAGTATTCCATGTCCATATCCAGGTCATGATCTACCCATGTGCCAAATTTCATTCAAATTCGTTCAGCCGTTTTAGCGTGAAAACGTAACAAATAAACATACAAGAAATCTAATCTTTTCTCTTTATTATAATACTAGCTGACTCGCAGAACTTCGAATCGTCTTAGAATTTAATTTTCGTAAAATTTTCGCCATGTTTTAATAGATAGATAGATATTCTGCTATTCGGGGCGGCGAGAAATCCTACAAATCAAAGATCATAAAAATTGGTCCAGACGTTCTTGAGTTACAAACGGAGTAACTCACCCGACTTTATTTTATTTATATAGATAATTAGTTTAGATGAAGATAATTCTTGCTTAGCTACTTTATTATATTATTATTTTGTCGTTAATTCTTTTGAACAAATTTATGCTTTCCCCAAATCGGCGTTAAGCATTATGGCTGCGCGCCGCAACTGGCCAATTTTTCGTAGATTTTGGAGGCCAATCCACCGGTAGACAGATTACCATAACAACAGGGATTTTCAATTAAAATTCAGCTCAGCCTGACGGTGTATAAGTACGTGATTCTTTAACACTGCCTTCACCTTTAAAACGTACCAGATGTGGAGTGCAATTTAACTACTTTTAGGTACCGTGACTCAGAAATAGCGAGCATTGGAGTGTAAAGAAAATTCTGCCACTACCGCCTCTGACCTCTTTGCCATAGAATATAAGATAAACGAGTACCTCTTTCGAACTGTGCTGAATCGTTTGCGACTGGGAAGGACTGCTTTGAGCATCAACACTGCACTTTGTGAATTAATTTCTTGGGTGAGTTAGTTTTGAGGGCTTTTTGTCCTTTCATTGTTCGGTCTGTTTGGTTTGAAACAGAACGAACAGTCGTTTGATCTTCTATTGGTTAAAGGCATCCAGCATCTCGCCTGTAATCCCCGAAGGACTAGGCAGAGGAGTACCTATATTACGCCTACATTTCACCATTTATATTTAAGTCCCATGTTATAGGGGATGCGCCAATCATGTGCTATGTATGTCGATGTCCCTGCCACAGCCCTGCGTGTATAGTAAATAGATCCCAATAACAAGTTATCATGCTTCAGTCAGTCTGAATAGCCAACTATTTTCCCAACTATGTTGGGGTCGGCTTCCAGTCTAACCGGATGCAGCTGAATACAAGTATTTTACATGGAGCGACTGCCTATCTTACCTCCACAACCCAGTTACTGGGTAACACGATACCCCTTGGTAAGACTGGTTGACAGACTTTCGGGCTTCTGACGACTCGTGACGACTGTCAAAGATCCACGAATGACAGCTGGGACCAACGGCTTAACGTGCTTTCCGAGGCACCGAGCGGTCTCAGTATGTAAACATGGTCACCCATCCACGGACCGGCTCCGGCAAGCTTAGCTTAACCTGATCGATCGACCCGTGCGGCTGTCATTACTTAGCCACAAGCCCCTCAAGTTCTCATGCATAAGGGTACCTAAAACAACAAAATGTTTTCATTCCTTTCCCCTTAGAAACTAGGTATGTACTGAAGTGTCAATGTTATCTATGCTGGCGATGGGTATCTGCCGAATGGTAAATACATTCCCTTTGATAGTGTCTCGGCATCGGTGTTTCTTAATAAGGAAGGGTTCTCATTGTTCTATCTCCTTAACAATAATTATTTAATCAGATCCAGATTGCATGAATATTTTGATATTACATAACACCCATAACATTACGCCTGTAATCCCCAAAGGATTAGGTAAGCAGGGGTGTACCTGTACCTAGTCATCATCATCTGCCTAGCCTTTTCCCAACTATGTTGGGGTCAGCTTCCAGTCTAACCGGATGCAGATAAATATAAGTATTTTACATGGAGCGACTGCCTATCTGACCTCCACAACCCAGTAACGGGGTAATACGATACTCCTTGGTAAGACTGTTAGTCAGACTTTCGGACTACTGACGACCCGTAACGACTGTCAAAGATCCACGAATGACAGCTGGGAACAACGCCTAAACGAGCTTTCCAAGGCACGTGAATATGGTCACCCATCCACGAACCAACCACGGCAAGCGTAGCTTAACCTGATCGATCAACCCGTGCGGCTGTTCTTACTCTTAGCCACAAGCCCCTCCTAGTGTACCTGTACCTAGTAACACCCACATTTCACCAGTTGTGTTCAAGTCCCATGTACCATTACACACATCTAGAATCCGGGCTTTAACTGAGTAATTCCTGGTGGAAAAACCCAAAAACGCTTTGTTCAACCTGGGAATAGAACCCAGGACGTCATGCTTAGCTGTAACGCTTGCGATCACTTGACCGATGAGGTGAACTTTAATATTATTCCAGTAGGATTAACATTAGGGTCGTTCTGCGGGAAATCCTAACCAATTAAATTAACATAATTATTATAATGTTACGTAATCAGTAGTTTCGTGTTACGTAATAAGTGAGAGATAAATCAAATCTCCGTAGCATGAAATGTGGAAGTGTTGAAATCCCTGCCATCGTCTGTGTTCCCTTCCACGTTTAGCACTCTTGCTTTGAAGGCAGACGGCCCTCATAGCAAGAGTGACAGGCATCTTCTGCGATCTTCTGTGCTTGAGGTCAAGAGCAAGCCCATTCAGCAATAAAAACAAATCTTATTACATATAAATTACGTGTCACGTTGTTTGTCCGCGATGGACTCCTAAACTACTTAACCGATTTTAATCAAATTTGTACACCGTGTGCAGTTTGATCCAACTTGAAAGATAGGATAGCTTACATCTTAATTTATGATCGCAATATTATTTAATTGCAATTTCATTTTCCCATTTAAACTGTTCTACCTACTTCTGTCAAACATTTGACGATCGTCCCTTCGGTACGCTAGACTCGGGTCCACTCGAATTGAAGCACGTATTAAATTAAGGGTTTGAATAGTGTAGGAGTAGGGTAGGAGTAGGTTAGGAGTAGTGTAGGAGTAGGGTAGGAGTAGGGTAGGAGTAGTGTAGGAGTAGGGTAGGGGGTAGCACACCACGCGAACGAATTAGCGCCGGGCAGCTAGACATAATTTATATGGCAAAACAACATTTGCCGGGTCAGCTAGTATACTATAGTATATTATATACGAGTAGTTCTTTGACAACTCCACATTATTTCATAGAATTACCAATATCTTGTTTTTATATTTAGGTTAGACGCCAGATTTCCCTGGTGACGTGGAGGACACATAGCCAATATACAACCGATTTCTTATTTAAAGTTGTCGTGGCTTCGGCTTAGTGATCAGTTTTGGGTCAAAAGTCAAAATTGGATTGGATTGGTCAAAATAAAGACAGTAGGTACCGACAGCCTCGTTGGTCCAGTGGTCGCAAGCGCTACTGCTGAGCGTGAGGTCTTGGGTTCGATTCCCAGGTCGGGCAGTATTATTGGGTTTTCTATATAGAATTTCTCAGTAGCTCGGAGTCTGGATTTGACCCCAATTATATGGGACTTAAACATAAACGGCGAAATGTGGGTGTACTACGAGTATAAGCACACCTCTAGCCAACCCTTCGGAGAAACAAGGCTTTATTTAAGACAGTAAAATGTGACAAAATCAAAATGACCCACAGCAGTGACGTACGAGTATGTAAAGATAACCCCCTTTTTTCGGCTTAGTAGTTGAACAAGCCTTTTTTTCTAGTTCCTGTTTTTCGTGTCGTGTCAGTACAAATTGTACGAGAAAAACTCATTCTGGTAATAAGATTAGCTAGAAAGGTATCCTGTCTCGTGAAGACTACAACCGTCCGTCAACCGTGTACAAACCGTTGACAGCCTAGAAAACTAGAATGACGACGGTCGGTACTCTAATAGGCATTGTTATCATATCTTGTTACAAGCTGAACATACTACCTAAAGATCCTACACACACCCTTCTTAAAGACGTCCGCAGTACCCATAAGCCTTATAATATATTCCTTCCTTATCACAGAATCCTTTCCAAATTACTAGATCTGATACTCATGACCACAGAGTTTCATAAAGGGTCCATACTTTCTCTGCTTCCGACCGTTATCTGACGCTGACCCGAATCTTAGTCTAAGCTCTATTTACACGTATTATTTGTCCAATCTTGTTCGCTGTCAAATGGAGCTATGTCCTTGCAGGAACACAAATTGAGCTATGTCCTTGGGACTGCGTTATCAGTCCCAAGGACATAGCTCGATTTGTGTTTAAATGGGCGATTAAAGTTCAGTTCATCGGAAGATATAGAATGGTTTTCAGCACTTTAGAATTGATCGAATTAAAAACAAATGTTAGAACAATGGTATAAAAAGAGTGGCATAGATAAAACTAAGTTACTCTACTGTTACATTTTTGTAATCTTTGACATGAGACATTTTTTTTTCTGTATATCTTACTCAGAATAAATTTAAATTTTGACGTTGTATTTTGAATTGAATTTAAATGTTAACATTGTAATTGTGAATGAAATTTAAATTTTGACGTTGTTATTTCGATTTAATTTTAATTTTGACATTGTAATTCTTTTTTTCTTCTCTTTTTGTTTTTGTATTGTCTAGTGCAACTAATTTTGTATGCCATAAATAGCAAACCCTGTAGCCACCTCATATTAATTATAAGACCTTCATACTGTACTCATGTTTTACAAAATAAATATTATCTTATCTTATCTTTGTGCTTCGTCCGGCACTTAGTAGTGAATCACCACATTTAACATTAAGTTCCGGAATAAAGACAAACACAGAGCCAACCAAACGACCGTAGATAATGAATCCGTCAGTTGCTGTTTCTCTTTGTGACAGAAAATTCAAACGCGGGCATAGATTAGAAAATACAGCAGTATTAAAAAAAGATGTCCAACATTTTTCATGACGTTAGCCATGTTCAAAGTTCGACCGTGCGGTCGCTCTGCGGGGAGAAGTAAATTCCATTTTCAAATTTTGGGCGTTATTTGGCGTCACCTTGCGGTTCGAGGAACGGAGCGGTGAACTCATGTGTCGTGTATGTGTAGTATATTTTACGAAATTTTCAATATCACATAGTTTATAGTTGCTGATATAGCCTTCTGGGAGTTATAAGGCAATTATCCTGTCCCGTTTCAAAGACCAGTAATTACGAAACTTTCGTTTGCCTATCGAATTTGCCGATTGAAAGTACGTGTGGTTTCATTAGTCACTGTTACTAATTAGTTTTCGGTGTTGGTGGCTTTTCCTTTGAAAAAAGCTGACTGAGATGAGTTAATTAGTTGGTCTTAATTTCCTTTTTTTATACTTTTTGTAAAACAGTACAGCCATATTCAATGTTGTTACACGAATTTGAATAATACCGAAGCATCTTAAATAAATATCGCAAAGCTATGCTTATGCAGTACAGTTAATAATTCATGAGGGCGCGAAACGGCTTCGACAAATATTTACCTGCGTAGACGACAAAAGCGAAAATATTTTCGCGAGAATTAAAAACAAACGGGGCTGATGGAAGACATATTTTTATTTTGAATTCTTTGTATATTGGATTGACTGTGGATTTATAAGTTGTTTTATCTTACTTTAATCATAGTAAAAGTGGAAAATCATACAACGAAACAGTACCTATTATAGAGTCGTTAAGTTGATTTATCGGTTAGAACATGTATGTGCTTACAAAATGTATGTGATGTCAGGGACGTCGACGCGCAACCAGTTACTATATGGATTCCGTACACGTTTCTGAACCCCACTGCGTTGATATTTTTTATTTATTTATTTTATTTTACCATTTATGTACACACATATATAAACAGACAATGAAAAACAGAACAGAAAAAATAGGTACAGAGGTGATGCTTATTTCATAAGAAATCTTTTGTGGTTTATTAAAAAAAAAATCTGTTCCATACATTTTCACCGCGTAGGTATTGCACATTTCTATGAAACAGCTAAAAATTAAACTTCTACGCTAGAATCATGTGCTGAATTCATGGTTACTGTTTGCGCGTCGACGTCCCTGCCACCCTGTATACGGTTGTAACGTCAAGCGTTTGGATACACACGTTTTTGCCGTCAGTACCTTTACATGATCTCCTTTTCTCCGTAATGCGTAAATGGAAGGAAAAAATGTGAAAATATATATGAGCAACATACCCGTACGTTTTTTGCCCTTGTTATGTTTTTGTCGTATGCGGTGTGAAAATGTACCTTTTTCGTATTTTCACTGCTGGCTATTTCTTTCATGGAGAATGAAAAATGAATTCATTTTTGTACGTATGAAAGTCAATGTTGGTTACACTCGAATATAAATATCCATGTATTGTCACATAAATGTTTTACCTGTGGTTTTAGGCGCGTTGTTCACAAACTCAAGGCATTTATTTCAATTAAGCCAATTACAGGCACTTTTGAATAGTCAATGAGTCGCTCAGTCAAAAAGATGAAGCTAGTTACCCGATAGAGTAAACTGACTCTTTCTATAATCAACCTGCAATTGGAAAGAACTCATTGTATTAGATTTCAATCAAATGTCTCTCATCCTACAATGTTCTTCCGGAAGGTCAGGTGCTTAGTACCTACTCGCAACCGGCGAACGTGTATGACCAGCGGGGATAATTGCGTAACACACAAATGAGTTACATTTTGACAGTTCAACAACATTCATTGCGTTATTTAGGTACGTTGTTGAACGGACAGATTTTTCAAACATATGAAGCAATGCATATGCTCCTCCTTCAAAATGATTCAGATTGTGATTGATAGCGAGTTACGCAATTACGGTGCATATAATAATAATATAATATAATAATAATATATCCCTGGACATTTCACACAGCACCATTTGTCCCAAGCTAAGCAACCTAATGCTTGTGTTATGGTAACAAGATGGCTGATAAACTACTTACATACAATTTTTTTTTTTTTTTGTAAATACATACATATTATAGATAGAAAAACACCCAGACAAATACATGTAGGTCATACAAATATTTGTTCCGTGCGGGAATCGAACCCGCGACACGCAGCGTAGCAGTCAATCGCTTAACCACTGCGCCAACCGTGCCGTCACGGCATATGTATGAACGTAACGGAATCCAAAGGGGTGTTTTTTGCACTACACACACACACACACAGCAGGTGGCGTTCAGTAGTGAAGAAGGCGTGAATTTATGTATGTATGTCTCTTACACAAATATGACATTAAAAGCTCGCATTACAACCAAAACATGCAACGAATTTTTACCGCTCTTTTCCTAAACAAAAGTAGATTTTATCTAGGATCTTCCTAATGGTGATTTAAAGCCTCTTTTCAATAATGGAAACGCGTCATGGCGGGCGAAGGGTTAATTACTAGACGTGTCATGTTTTCTCGCTGTCATGGGTGCAATCAAAGTCCATTAACTAATGGTAGGCGATGTATAAACGCTGTTACGTGTACATCGACCGTAAAATAGGGCTAAGGCATTGTAGGAATGACAAATCATATTTTGTTGTCATGGTAATTATATTGAACAAAATATTTAATTGATCCACTAAAAAACTGATTGACCTTCTAAAGATGGACATCTTTTTATATTAATGAACCTCTAAACATTTTTGCACTTCTAATGATGCATACTTTTTTTTAATAATTGAATCTCTTTTTAACTTTCTGCTCTTTCGGCCTGGCAAAATGGGAATTATAAGAGGTTCGATAAAATACATCCCATCATTTATTTCCGGGCGCTAGTCAATATTTACAATCGAAATGGTCTCGGTGTTTTCTTGTTTTTGCATTTAGTAGATTCATTTTTATTTATTGACTCTATTGATTACGATTATATTTGGATTTTATTATTTTTGTTTTTGCATCCAAATATAAAAAAATATATATAAAACCTCGATCAGTCTGCCTAGCCTTTTCCCAACTATGTTGGGGTTGGCTTCCAGTCTAACCGGATGCACCTGAATATCAGTATTTTACATGGAGTGACTGATGCCTCTATGACCTCCACAAACGAGCACCTTAATTGCGTAACACACTGTCAATCACAATCTGAATCATTTTGAAGGATACCGCTAATCCATTGCTTCATATGTTCGAAACATTTGTCTGCTAAACAACGTAAATAACGCATTTAATGTTGTTAAACCTACTGTTAGTGTGTTACGGAATTACCCCACTGTTACTGGGTAGCACGATAACCTTTAGTAAGACAGGTTGTTACACTTTTCGACTTCTGACTACCCGTAACGACTGTCAAAGATCTGTGTATGTGTGTATATGGGCGTGTGATGTTTGTGTGTGTTGTGATCAGTATCTATTTTACTGTATGAAAAAAAAAATGAAAAAGTGTTTATTCACAGAAAACAATTTTTTACCTATTATATTTACCTCCGCCAAACTGCAAAACAGTTTGTTGGCAGACGTAGCTCCTTTTTTTGTAACTATTATCATATTTAATTTGACACTTTTTCACATACATGTAATTAAAAACTATTCCTTGAATTCTTAAATTTAAAAAAAACAGACATTTTATTTTATTTAGGTACAGTTATTCTCTATAGCGAGGCTTTGACAAAAAACATTAAAAAGGTACTTATGTATTTTATTTTTAAAGGCGGTTTTTGTGACACAACTGTTTATATCGTCTGGAAGGTTACTAAAAATAGTAGAGACTAAAAAATTTCTACACCTTCGACCATAATAATTATTAGAAGTGGGCACTACAAATCTTCTCATATTATTGTTCCTCTGAGATCTTGTGCGTATAATATTGTTTTTAAATTCATTGCTACAATACTGTTCCAAAGCTACTGACATCACTACCCTCTCATGGACCGGCAGCATTTTACATTCCAAAAATAAGTCTTCATAATCACTACTTTTACAACGGTTTTTTATGAATATACATATAGTACCTACCTAATATGATTGTTATAACTATTATTTTTATTATATAATATTTCAGTAGAAAAGAATGAATAGAATCTCATGTATCAATGAAGGGTAAGGTACGAGTACGTTATATGATAATAAAAATAAGTGGAAGTAGGCAGGCAATCGCTTACAACGACGTGAATTCCCAAGTCGATTCTTACAAACGTATAGAATCTTAAGCAGGACCTCTTTTATCCCAAATCATGGCGATAATACAGTACCTAATTATGCAAATGTAACAATGTTTGCTAACGAGATGATATCTGAACAACGGTCAGTCTGTCTGAGAACCTTCATTTGTTAAATAGAATTTCTAAGCACTGTTTTCAGAACTTTTGATTGCGTGAAGTTCTCTTTTTACTGCTTCATTTCTGAACTCTTTCGCTTGTAGAAGTTTTTCGTTATAATAAGCAAGTGATTATTTTGTATTTTTTTTTTTGGAATTTTTTGTTTTTTGTGGGTTTACCCGTCTACTAAAGTTTATTCAAACTAATGTTTCAAATTGATGTTATTTCAAGTTAAACAAATATAAACTTTATTTTAATGGTAATTAAGTTGATTTCAGAGTGACTAGCACTATTGAAAAAGTTATAAAAATGTTTGAAGTTGTAGCGTGAACTGAACTTTATTGTGTAGGAGTTAAAGTTATTTTTCCATAAACTCATATTTGTTTACATTTTTAACAAATAAATCGCGAATGCAAATTAGATACACCTCTGCCTAAATCTTTGGAAATACAGCAGTGCGATTCTGTAACCTTCTCACCGTGAAAACTTAGGTGAAGTGAGCGTAGAGTGAGCTGTCATTCGAAATAATGCTAGGGATTGACACTACTGACGACTCACATCAAGCTCACTTCACTTGAGTTTTCACGGTGAGATTTTTACAGAATCGACCGGCTGGTGTAATGTTATATTATGTGTAATTTTGTATATTCTGTTATTTATTCTGGTCTATCCCAATGTATTATTCGATGCAATATGAATAATGCAGCAATTTAACGTTTTCTAATTAGCGAATACGCATAAATTATAATGGCGATACAATATTATGCATTTCCGTTTATTTTATTTCCTATGGGGTGCCATAAAATAAACGGATACTTATAGCGATTAATTAATTACAGCGAATTTTTTCTGTTCCATTCTATTTTATTTTAAATTTTATCATGCATGATCTTGCCCCAACGAAACCTACCAGACAGACCCTGACCCAATCCCTGCTTTCCTCAATTATTACGATTTAACAAAACATAGAGGTTTATTTATAATATATATATAATATACCTAAGTTTAATAATAGTAATAGTATTTTTCAAACATCGGTACACGTTACATCAAGGAGGTCTCGACCCCCGTATGACAGGGTCGAGGTTTCTCCAGTTACAGGGATCCAGCATGCGAAGTCTTAGACTACTTACAATTTACACTTAGGTTTCACATAATAATTGAAAGAAAAATAAAATTGAAATAATAAGTATTATACACATAAACCTTACGGAATAAATTCCCTAAATGATGCTAAAAACCGCGTCAAAATCCGTTGCGTAGTTCAGAAAAACAATGCGGTCAGAAGCGACTTTAATGTACAATATGTAGGGATAGATTCATACTACAAAAGATCTTTATGCTACATCGCATCCCTTCGTATTTATACATATTCGGGATTTGCAAAGCGGGATCCGTTCTGGGAGTTTTGACAGTAGATGTAAATGAGTTGATCGTCAGCTGGCGCTTTTGTAGCAGCCTACGTAAACGGTTCGCCTTTCACCCAAATTGTTCACGTTTTATGTAACTACCTGCCTTCAGTTGTGACAAGCTTTTCAATGTTAAGTGTTCCCAAGGATTTGAGGTTTTAAAATCTTTGATAGGTAATATTGAATAATTTCTCTTGGAACCGAAGAAGTAACACCTTTCTAACGTAATTATAGGTTATCAACTTTGGAACTATCATACGCATTGCGAGTATAGCATAATCTGCCTATTACGTTCCCACCGCTGGGACACAGGCCTCCACACTGAGAGAGGGAGTGGGCCGTAATCAACCACGCGGGCCTAGTGCTGGTTCGTAGATGTCACATGTCTTCGAATATTTGGTTCGACGACATTCCGGTTTCCTCATGGTGTTTTCTTTCTCTTTCCTACAAAGTTTTGAGGGCAGTGATACAAAAAGTAAAGCACTTGTCTGGGTTCGAACCTACGACCTACAAGACGTAAGTCGCAGCCGTTACCAGTAGGCCCTGCTCCCTGCAGGAAAAACAGGTGTACTTAATTCATGAATTTGGATTACATTACATCAGGCAAACTAAACATTAATGAAATACTTACTTCGTTAAAAAAACACGGAAATGCCTAATCACCTCTTTAACCCATTTTAACTCAAACGAAACCGCCCAGTCATTTTCCTTTGAGCTTTCAAAATATTATAAAAACGGGGCAGCTGATACTAAAATTACGTTTATAATTTTATACCAAAGTGATTCTTGCTCACAAGGAAGCCCTCGTGGAAAAATGACGCAAGATATGTTAATGTGCCACTCACTTTCCGTTATCTCGTGACGTTTTGGCAACACGCACGCCCCGTTTATTCAAGGGTTATTCGTTACAAAATCTCGGTAAATATTTACCTATTCACAGCATTGAATTTTTGGAAAGCCAAACTCGTTATGCAAAAAATGGTCTCCAAAACAAAATTCAATCACGATTTTTATCGCAAATTACAACGAGGACATTGACGGGATCTTCAAAAAAATTAACTTCCAATATTAAATTAAGTATAAGAAACTTTACAAACATTTCTTAAGTAAATCGTTCCTCTGAAGTCCAGTATTGATTTACTAAAAATATAAACATTTCAATTTGGCTTTTATAATTTGCCGTAAATAAACAACAGCGGCGTCTCAATTTATTTCACAGTTTGCCAATACTTGGCGAAGGACTAAAGAAAATACCGCCGAGGTCGCTAGAGATTTATGTCAATCGAGCTCGAATAGCGCGGCCATTTTGAGAACAAGGATCAGCAATATTTGAATAACTTATGAACAGTGACCCTCACAAACAGCACTGGTGGCCCAGTGGTAACAGTGCGACTTACGAGTTGTCAGTTGTGGGTTCGGACCCAGACAGGCGCATTATTTTGTGTAAATTATTTCATCACCACTGCTCTCGGTGAAGGAAAATATCATGAGGAAACTGGCATGCCCTAGAACCAAAAATTCGAAGATATGTGACATCCGCCAACCCGCACTGCGTCTCACAGAGCGGAAGTCTGTGTCCCAGTAGTGGGAATATTCTAGACTAATTATGCACGTCACAGGCTAGCTTTTAATCACCAAATTGTTTTTAGAAAACTGTGGAAAATGCGGAATGTCGAAGCACCCAATATCACAATATAGGGTGCGCTTATAACGAAAAATTACAGCATTTCATCGCCATAGTGCATTTTTCTTTAACAGTGTGTCTGTTTTGGAAAGGTTTTAGAGATAATGTATTTACTACGAAGATACATTAATCATGCATAAGTATATGCAAGAGCATGCATGGATTTTTATTTCGCGACCTTCGCTGACATTAACTTCGTCAAACTACAATATTTTATACTAGCTGACCAGCACTTGTAGCATGACCACCACAGAAACGGGTTTTGTCCATAAAAGAATAGGCAAAATGACAGATAGAATAGACAAAATCACAGATAGAATAGACGAAATGACAGATGGAATAGACAAAATCACAGATAGAATAGACAAAATGACAGTTAGAACAGATAAAATGACAGATAGAATAGATAAAATGACAGATAGAATAGACCAAATGACAGATAGAATAGACAAAATGACAGGTAGAATAATAGACAAAATGACAGATTTCTTTAGAAATTAGTCTACAATCTGTCATTTTGTCACTATAAACAAAATTATGGTCATGCGACGTGTGCAGATAGACGTTGCCCTCCCATAGCAAAAGCACTTCCAGTTTTTACCGAATTTTCCCATTTTCGGGAAATTTTATTCCTAAAAACCTTATTCGGACTATTACGAATACTTAAAAAACAAAAAATAGCTAAATCGGACTGACCGTTTTCAAGTGATGCACTTATCAACGAACAGCATTTCATTTTAATTAGGGTTCCGTAGTCAACTATGAACCCTTATAGTTTCGCCATGTCCGTCTGTCTGCCTGTCCGCGGCTTAGCTCAAAAACTATTGTTACTAGAAAGTTGTAATTTGGCACGAGTATACACGTTAATAACGCAAAAAAGTGAAAAAATAACATTTTGAAAAAAACAATTATTTAGGGTACCTCCCCTACATGTAAAGTGGGGATGATAATATTTTTTTTCGTCCTTCCCATAGTGTGGGATATCGTTGGATAGGTCTTTTAAAAATATTAGGGGTTTGGAATACAGTTTTTTTGAATAAGTAAACCGTTCGTGACTTATCAAGCTTTAAAGTACCAATTTTCGTTAGAGTCAAGTGTCCCCCCCCCCCTCTACCAACTAAACGGCTGTAGTTAGAAATTCAAATGTCACGGCAGTAGTAGGTACTACTACTACTACTGATAGTTTTCCTTTAAACTTCGTTATATATAATAGGTATATATAACGAAGTTTAAAGGAAAACCATCACAATCAAGGAAACTCCGCCACTACGGAATCCGGTACTCTGCTCTGAATCTTCTTACTTCATACTTGAGTAAGAGGATTCAGAGCGTTGTCGTTAATGAAAAAAGATCTCCCGGATCTATAGTAACAATGGGAGTCCCACAGGGCTCAATTCTTGGTCCTTTCTTGTTTCTTATTTATATAAATGACTTGCCGTACCTCATAAAGGATAATCATGATATAGTGTTGTTTGCCGATGACACTTCACTTTTGTTTAAACTTAAACGTCAGCAGCTGGTTACTGACGATGTAAATAGCGCGATCTCTAAAGTAGTCCACTGGTTCAATGTTAATAATTTACTTTTAAACGAGAAAAAAACCAAATGCATTAAGTTTACGCTACCTCACGTTAGGCAGGTGAAAACGAATGTGTTGATAAAGGGCGAAGAATTGAATCCTGAAGACAGCACAGTATTCTTGGGCATAACTTTGGATGCTAAGCTTCAGTGGGGTACACTTAAAGATAAATTGTCAAAAAAGCTAAGTTCCGCGGCATACGCTGTTAGAAAAATTCGTAACTTAACTGATATAGAGACAGCCCGCTTAGTTTACTTTAGCTATTTTCATAGTGTAATGTCGTACGGTATTCTATTGTGGCGAAATGCCGCCGATATTCAGACTATCTTTGTTTTGCAGAAGCGAGCTGTTCGATCAATTTATAAATTAAGTCCGAGACACTCGCTCAAAGACAAATTTAAAGAGATTAATGTTATGACTTTGCCTTCTCAATATATATATGAAAATCTTTTATATGCCCAAAGAAACATAAAATTGTTTAAAAAATACAGTGATATGAAATACAATGATATAAATACTAGGAACAAACACAAATTTGTTGTACCTATAACAAGGCTCAAGAAAATAGGTGGCTCGTTCAGATGCCAATGTATACGCTTTTACAATAAAGTTCCAAGCCCCGTTCAAGATCTAAGCCTTAATAAATTCAAATCATTCATTAAACGTAAGTTGTGCCAGAAAGCCTTTTAAACCGTTAAGGATTATATCGAGGACAAAAAGGCTTGGGATTGAGCTGCTTCCAATTTTTTACCTATTTAGTGTTCTTATTTTTCTGTTTTGCTGTTGTTTTTTTTTTTTTTTTTGTATACACTTTGACATCAATGAATTTTATACGAGTATATACTATGACATTTGCTTACTTTGTAAAGTATTCTATTATTTTAATTATTGTGAATGTGAAGACTATGTGGGTCACTTTATTTTTATTATATTTTATTTTTCTCTCTGTTCTCTTAGTTTTGTCATGGTCTGGCAGTTTGAGTAATTAATGTGGCCTACCCAAATGTCCTTTCTTTGGTATTGTTCGTCGAATCGTCGAGCTCCTTAGGTTTTGAGTTGAGCTGCACGATTTCTGACAAATGCGTGCACTGACTGGACAGGTCCTCTCAATCTGTGTGGTTCTTTCCTTAAAAGACCATCTCAGACATCGACCTGCATGGTATTCCTATGATCTGACCAAGATTATGTCTGGACTTTAAAAGAGACTGTGACCTCTGAGTTTGTTTCGGCCTTTCTTCTCAGACTAGTCAGATAGGAAACGCCGACCTCATCTGGTTTTAAAATATGATTGACGTGTAAAAGTGTTTGTACAAACCTACTTACAAAATAAAATAATTTATCATACTTAAGTGGGCTTTACAAGTTTATTTATTATATTGTATTTGACTCGAAAATTTCGAACAACTCCATAGAATTCCTCAATTTAATTTTTTTGTGACGAGTGAGTAGTGTAGCTCTGTGTCCTGTATTTAAATTCAAAACACCGGCTATGACAAATCTTATCCAAATCTCAAAAATAAAATTAAAACTTTCTGTGCAAAATTGTCGGGCCAGGTGAGGATTTGTATAGGAAGTTAAATTAGGTAGGTAGTCATGTTTGGCTTTTAGTTAGAGCATGGTACGAAACTTTCAGTCAGCGAATACGACCCGCACTTGGCTGTTATTATATACATAGATACCTTACCGACTAACATAGATAGACAAGGAGGCCAGATCTAGAACGACCCCAACTTAGCTTATGCGACAAAAAACTCTCATAATAAAGGGTAATTTTATACTTAACTGTCAAATGCTCGAAATTAAGAAATTAAGCAATTACGGCGTATAAAATAAATTGGTTTAATTAAATATCCGTTTACGAAAACAATAATTTAGTGCGACTCGTTCGCAAGAATAAAAAGAAATTAGTATTGTAATTTCGCCCTGGCCTTATTTCGGGCAATATGCGTTGTGTACTATGCCTTTTTTACAGAAATACAATAGGTGCATTACTGATAGTTCTTAAATGGGTGTGGAGAAACATACATTGGATAATAAACATTAAGCTACCCTGCCTGTGTACACTCGTGTGCTTAGTATTAAAAACATAAAAAACCTTTTTATAAAACAAAAAAACAACCGACTTCCAAATTAAAGTTATTTTGCAGTTTATAGTGTTTTTTTTTTGGAAGTCGGTTGTTTTTTTTTATAATTTTTTTTTTCTCTTTTTAGTTGTACTTACCCCACACAAATTCATATATATACTTGCAACTTAGAGGTACCCCAATAACAACTTTGACAGAAATGAGGGTGTACCGTGGTATACTGAACACATCTGCGTACCCCTTTAGAGGGTACAGGCGTGATGTTATGTTGTGTGATTGCGTAAACAATGCATACATAAACGATAGCAATAATCGCGGTTGATTTGCTGGCATTTATTGAAGTGTTCCGCTGTGTGCTTACGAAATTCATATGGAACCATTTCGGAATAAACCTGTTTCGAACAAAAAAAGAATTTTGCAAATCCGTCGCCGTCTATATATGATGGCCCAACATACATGAAAAAAAAAACTAAATTCACCGAATGGAGAACCTCCTCCTTTTTTTGAAGTCTATTAGGAAGCAATTATTTTTTATTATATACGAGCAATTAACGATAATAATCATAGCACTACTTGCACCCTAATTGCGTAACACACGATCAATCGGAATCGGTTTCATTTTGACAGTTCAACCACATTCATTGCGTTATTTACGTGTTGTGTTATTTATGAAGCAATGGATTAGCAATTTGCTTCAAAATGATTCAGATTACGATTGATTGTGTGTTACGCCATTGGGGTGCTGTTTAAAAACTTTTAAACAACCTGCAGGGTAATCGCTTCCATTTTGACAGTTCAACAACATTCATTGCGTTATTTACGTTGTTGAACAGACAAACTTTTCGAACATAAGAAGCAATGGATTAGCAATAAGTATCCTTTAAAATGATTCAGATTGCGATTGATAGTGTGTTACGCAATTAGGGTGCTGGATTACAATAGTAAAACTATTTATTCAAAAAAGATTCATCAGTTTTCATAAATGGATGCACGTGAGACGTAACACCCTGTTTTATACAGGCAGATTCTGACGTCACTGATTACTCTCGAAACGTTAACGACGCTAAATGTTAGTGCTGTACCATTAACTATTCTAATAATAATACGTTGTATTCACTAACACGAACTGCAAAGGCAATTAATAATCTTGATGTCGCATGTCGTGAAAATCCTACTACACTATTATATTATTATAAATAGTTTGTATGTTTGGATGTTTGTTCCTCAATCACGCCAAAACGGCTGAAACAATTTGTTTGAAAAAACAAAACAGATCTGGAGTGCGATTCTATAACCATCTCACCGTGAAAACTTAGGTGAAGTGAGCGTGGAGTGAGCTGTCATTCCAACTAATGCTAGGGATTGACACTATTGACAACTCACTCTAAGCTCACTTCATCTAACTTTTCACAGTGAGATTTTTACATAATCGACCGGCTGATCTACTGGAGAAATGGGAATGGCGAGTGGGAAAGCAACCTATAAAGTTATTTGAAATTAAATGTTTATTTCTGTAAGTACATCTTTTTTGAGAAACTTTTACACTTCAATATTTTGTTGGTACATATTTTAAAACTAGATGGCGCCGCCATTTCCTAGCTCACTGATCCCTGAGAAGAAACGCCGAAACAATCTCAGAGGTTATGGTCTCTTTTAAAGTTACATTATACCTACTTCATGTGTTAAATATTTACATGCCATCATTACATGGCGGAATGTGTTTTTGCACTACAATTTTATATATCACCTTTTGTACCTACCACATTTTATACAAATAAACGATTTAGATTTTTGAAATTACCTATATTATTAGGATTTTATTTCATATTGTTCCTTGCCTAAATCCACTAAACTCTTTTCTCAACTACACATCAGTCGTATCTACACATGATGTGGATATATAATTGTATATGTAGCCGTAGATATGTAAGGAATATGGTCGACCTTCCACTTCATCTACAAGCCTGGCTGCGCTTCGCTAAGCCTCTTATTGCCGCAACACTATTTGTCATTTAAGTGTAGACTTGAGAAACCTAACACAAGATGTACTCGGTTTCTCAAGAAATAGAACGGAACAGATTCATAACACACATATCTATAGCAGTTAGCAGCGCATCTTTAAGTGAAAAGTCTTGAACATAGAAATGTAAAATCTATGGTTGTTGGACTTATTCAAAATATTTTGGCATACCCTAAATCAGAGAGGAGTGAGAGGACTAAACGAATAATTGGTGGATTAATGCAGAAGTCTAGGCAATAATTCCCTTTCCTGGTTCATAGGATTAGTGATGTAAATAAGTACAGAAATAGTTTTAGTTATGTTAAATAATTTTGTGTGTAAACTATGTATAGGGTACAATGGGGTTGACGTATCCGTGTGGATAAAGACCCCTTAAAAATAAAGAAAAAAAAAAAAAAACTATGGTCTTGAACCATTTTATGTTCTGGTTTTGTAATGATAATTACCGAACAAAGGTACCTAGTATTGTATACAATCAAGTATTTTTTTAAATTGAACAGACAGCTGTGCTGCTGGGGAGTTTGTTGTGCCACTTCTTCTTCCCAGCGATAGCACTAGGAAGTGGTGAAGAGCTGGCGTTTTTGGGGGACTGTCTTTTGTAATTTTGACGTTCAAAAAGTGCTGATTCTAAGCCTAATTTGAATATTAATGACTTTTGATTTTGATTTTGATTTCGATTAATGATGTGATATTAAGGGATGTGAATTATGGTTGCTGGTATAATCATAGTTTTTGGTATAATGGTCGTAATTAATTCATTATAGCTACAATAACAAGCTTCAGCTTCAACAACATTTATTGCGTTATTTACGCTGATGAGCAGACAATTTTTTTCGAGCATATGAAGCAGTGCAGCAATATCCTTCAAAATGATTCAGATTGTTGATAGTGTGTTACGCAATTATGGGTGCTGGATTCTGAAATACTTATTACCTACCACAAAAAGGCTCTTAATATACTTGTTTACTACAGTTATTAGTTGACAGAATTAGGTGAAGCAAGAACGAAAACTTTTGAGACGAGAAGCTTGGAACTGGTACTTGGTTTACCGTGACAAGTTGCTTGAACAGGCACCCCATTGAGGTAATATTTTTTCGAACATTTAGATACGTACGAACGTACGAAAAGATACGTGTTTCTAGAATAATCCACATAAATTATGTAGGTATTTGCCTACCAGTCCACATAATACTTCATGCCTGGCGTTGTAAGGGGATCGTCCGATGTTTGGTGTCAGGCAGCATTCGACGAGCCCGATTGAGCAACAATATACCATGAACCGGAACGTAATCGAATGAGAAACCGTTCACATACACTACGTTTTAGACTACTGACGTCCCCGTTGGTCTCGTGGTCACAAGCGCGACTGCTGAGCGCGTGTCCTGGGTATGACTCCCAGGTCGGATAAAAGTGTTATTCGGTTTTTCCATTAGAAACGCAGTACAGTTTGGAAGTTGGCGGTGTGATAACTCTGTGCCTCCGAAAGCACGTTAAGCCGCTGGTCCTGCCTGCGCCTGATCTCTCCCTGATCGTGTTGGATTGCGTCCCATCGGACTATGAGAGTGAGAGAAGAGAGACTGCACCTTTGACTTCGCACATACTTGTCCTCTATAATATCTCCCGCGTCGAGGGCTACTCTCCGCTGAGATAGTCCGCCATGGAACAAATTTGGTCTGGACTATTTTTTTTTTAATATTTATCCACGTGTGTAATTGCAGATAGTTAATGTCTCGGAAACTAGAATTAGGGCTAACTTTTCCAACCCAGATAATTTTGTCCGAGGAATAATTTTGAATTTTTGACAATTCTTCCATGCAAAATCTGTCAGACGACAATTTTATACCACGAATAAAAATTATCTGTCGATTGAAAAATCAGCCCTAAATGTATAAATTACTAAGATAACGATAAATATTTGTAAATTTTGTTGTTGTACAGACGCCAGCACATCAAGCTACTACAATCTGTCAAATTTCTTTAATAGATTTTCAACTTTATCGCTAAAGCATTAAGGTTCAAGGTTGAATGGGAAAATTTGACAGTTTCGGGTAGCTTGACCTGCTGGCGTCTGTACAATGATTACTTCTTTGTATTATGATCCTGTAATCATCATACAGAGATGACTCTGGATGATAATAATGTTAGATACCTACTACTACTATGTAGCTATGTTTTCTATTCGAAACAAAATGTAAGATGTTCATGATGGTATAACTTTTTATGTGTTTTCTACTGGGTTGGGAATATCTGAATAGTTTTGATCTTAAACTCGAACCAAATCGAGTCAAAGTCATTTGAATCGAATAAAATTTTAACATAAAACTAGAGCACAGTCATCTATCTTTTCAGTGATTTTTAAATTTTTTAAGTTTCTATTAGTATCCGCCAGAATCCTACCTAGTTCTATAAACAAACCGACACCTATTCACTGAAAGATAATAGGTACCTATGTGTAGACAATGCCTCAATTTTCTATACTTGTGTATTCCCATCTGTGTACTCTTTTGTTGAAATAAATAAATAAAAATAAAAAATACGATTGAACTCAAACCGTATATTACAGTTCCTTTAAAAAATTCAAGTAAGTATTTCTTTCCAATACATAAACATGCAGCTAAAACCCGTAGGTAATTGCTTAATTATTCACTGGACTGTTACTAGGCTTAACAAACAGAGCCTAGCCTACTCAATTACTCATAAAGAATACCAGCAATTCGTAGTGCTCATTGCATTTGTGCATTAGTAATGGGCACCACATGCCAGGTTACACAGAGGCTAACTACAGTTTAAATTGGTGTCAACCTCAGTTAAACTCTGTTTAATTGTGTTAGGACCGAGTTCACTGCTATAATTTAACAAAATTGTATTTGAATAACGGACCTTTGCATCAGTTTATCTGCCAATTATACAGGGTGAAATTGAAAACTTGCACCAAATCGAAATAGGAGGCGCTGTGTTACATAATCATTATAAATTGTCATTTCCCAAATCTACATTCTTGAAAAAAATCGTGTAATTATCGTCTTAGATAGTGCAAACTAAGATAATTATTGTCTTCATGTAGACACGAATCATCGTCGCTCAAGTAAATTTTTTTTCGAAATTGTCAAATTACATAAGAAAATTAAAGTATCAATTTTAGCCCGCCCCCGATAAGCAATCCATTCATCGCAGAGCACAACATGAAGCAAGTTGGCAACGCTTTGAACTAGCAGTATTTACCTAATTGATCGCTCCTACGAAAAAAAGTCGCTAGACGACGTTGCCAAATCACTCGCCTACATATGTTCATCCCTTTCCTTAATGACTTGCTCTAAATTTAGTTTATAACACGTTGAATTAGTTATAATTTGGTACACCTATTCAATTTCATCCTGTACCTACTGTTAAATATATTTTTTTTTAACCAGGATCAGAATGTTGGGCCACAAAAGGGATGAATGAAAGGCAATTGCATGCAGCGGAGATGAGAATGCTAGGAAGGATCTGTGGTGTACTCTTTATTATGTACACCATATAAATTACAGACATAAGTATAGATTTACAAAGGGTGACACAATGGGCGGTCTTATCGCGAAGAGCGATCTTTTAAAGACAACCTTGGATGGATTAAAAAGGGGAAGGAGAGACAGATACTGTAGGTAGTATGTGGTGTACCATTTACATAATACAATAAATACATACATAAAGTATATTATACTAATCTAAATAAATATATATATAAAAATAAACACGAAACAAGAGCGAAGAAAATATAATGATAACGTTAAAGGAGAGAGGAAGTGCTTTGTGTGAGTCTGTGAGTCAGACAAAACACTTGAGATAGAATGAGTCCTTAAGAAGAAGCCTGAAAGAGATACCGGTGACTGAAAAGTTATGTGGAAATCGGTTGTCATGGTATGGGCATGTGATTCGGAGCAATGAGGAAAATTTTGAGTATGGATAAGAGTAGGGAAAGGCCAGAAAAACGAAATAATTAGTGTGTGGAAGATGATATGCATAGAAAGAAGACTCCCGAGATAAGGGCTAATAGAGAAATATGGAAGAAAAAGACATGTTTCGCCGACCACAAATAAACAGGCATAAGGTCAGGAGAACGACGCTGAAGTATTTTTGCAGTGATTTAAATTTTCCTGGTATACAGCGGTTAAGGAAGGAAATGTGGTAACGGCATTTCCCTTTTGACGGTTGTTTGCATGCGTTGATGATTCAATCGATAATTTTACCAGGCTGTTGATACTGACATGTTTATCTGTCCTGTGTAACAGGTACATGTATTTTGAAAGGCTTGTCATAAGAAGGGGACTTCTATTGAAGTCCTTCAGACAAAACTTCTATTAAAGTCTGGTGGAAGTCTAGCATTAAATTAAACAACAATTAAAACAGCCAATAATGCCAGCCAACCACCAAAACACAGATGTTAAACTCGCAGAACAACATAGGAAGCCTACGCGTTGCGTTCGCAAAATAAATTATTCCAAATAAAAAACGACTGCTCAAATGGAATTTTACTAGCACATTATATTAATCATTTCTATGAAATTCACGCCTCACAAGAAGAAGTAAATCTCTCCAGCGGCCTTAATGGGCGAAAGTAAAAAGTCACGTTCACTCGATACTTTTACTTTTTCATTATTTTAATCTGATTTGTGACTTATGGTTCCGGACATCTGTAAAATACACGGGTCACAACTCGTTCAGTGCCGGGACCCTGCTGCAGGGCTCTATCTAGTCGCATTTAGGAAGTTGTGGAGGGTCCACTAGCAATATGTATGGTGACATGGCATATAAGCCTATATTATATTATATATAATGAAGGTATATATTATATGTACGCCATCATTTTTTTTTTTTTTGTTAAAAAGCATCTTATCTCTACACCACCCTTGGTTGGCTGGTAGAGAACGCCTAAGGCATAAAGTCCGCATTTCTGCCTTGTTGTGTGTGAGAAGTTTAAAAAAATAAATAAATAAGCTCTATTAAAAGTGGATAAACTCGAATGAGTGAAAAGAAATATCCACTTTACTGTAGTGTTCGTGTTTGAACTAAAATAAGTTCCTCTTTGACGTAAGTGGGAAAAATTCCTTTGAGTTCTCCACAGTAGGTTTAGTGAGAGGCATGTCGAATATACAGGAAAAACAAAAGGAAGTAAAGCACGCGGTCTCGTGTGAAACGATAGTAGTTTATATTGTTTCGATTACAAAAGTTATAACAATATTATCATTGTTATGCCTGTCCTACAGCCTAATTCCACATTTTTTTTAGAATTTTCCTTATTTGTGGCTAACTAACTGAGCAGACAGATGTCCAAACTTTAATATATTATATATATTTGCGATCATTTTGTGAATCGGTTCATTTTTTTTTTCCTTATAAAATTTCCTTGACAATTAACAAAACAGTACAGTTAGTTGAAACAATGGGTGTATCCATTGTTTCAATCGTGAGTTATGGTATTGAGCTCTTGAAAAAATCCTATTGATGCCGTTCAGTTTTTTGCGAATTTGGATACTTTTTAAAATGTTCTTCCCTAAAAACGTAGCCGTCCTCAAGTGATGCGTTTACCAACGAACAGCATTTCATTTCAATTTATACAGAAAATACATTAGGGACCAGACTTTGAATTTGACTTATGAAATAACCTTTTCACAATATTATTGTACTCAACGAGGCAAACGCATCTGAATATTCATTATTATCAAGTACACAAAGTTACTTTTCGTTAATTCAGACCGTCATTCAAAGTTACATACGAGTAGTCTGCACCCTAATTGCGCACTATCAATCATAATCTGAATCATTTTGAAGCATATTCCTCTTCTTCGAAAACTTTGTCTGTTCAACAACGTAAATAACGCAATAAATGTTGCAAACACAATTACTCCGCAGGTCAGGATGCCCAAAAATACACGCGATGTTAGAAATATGATAAAGATTGTGGGTTTATGCTTGCTATATATTTAGTTGGAAAGCATTAAAGTTGCAAGTCGGGTATTTATTTGACAGCATTTTCAGTTTTTGAACAGAGTCTCTTTCTAGATCAGTTAGAGTCCGCACTCAGTATCGAACTCAATTCAGAACTTTTCTTCAGAACTCTGTACCTATCTCTCTTTTAGAAGTTCGTATTCATAGTAAATCTATTTCCCATCTTGACTACGAAGGGTTAATATATTGAGGGTTAATATAAGTAACTTTTGACCCACACAAAAAGTGCTAATTCTTATTTTTCAGTGTAATTTGAATGAATTTCTTTTCATTATTTAAATGTCAATTTATTTTTTTGTAAATGCCATTGTTATTTTTAACTAAGAGTGACAATATATTAAAATGTATTCCAAATTATTTAAATTCATCTAATTGTATCCTTATTGAATAAATCTGAAATCTTCTAACTTATTTTTATATACCAGAGGGGCAATTCTCGGAAGTTGAAGAATGTCTAATCTCAGTCTCACTCTATCAAAAATACCTCTAATTTCCCTAGATTTTTGACAAGTTTTTGATATTGAATGTCGCTGAGATGAGATTACGACTAGATTTTGAACGTTTTTAATTACGGGAATTGGCCCTTTGGTACCGGTAAAACATGTAGATCTACTCTTAAATGTATAAACATCCTATGTACCGTGTTTCTCTCAAATAAATTACTTTTCATAGTTGTAGTTTTTGCAGATTAGCCTAGCATTAATTAAAATAATGAGCAAGTGTCCCTATACTTTCGTAATCCTACGAACGGACGGTGGCATAGTGTTGTTTGTTTGTAATTATGTAATTAAAATAATTGAGTGAGCCATGTGTGCGGCTAAAAATACGCAACCCAATCTTTCTGGAGTACGCCATTAGTGGACGTGCGACTGAAGGTTAATGCCGAAGAAGAGAAAGTAATTGAGTACTCCTCTGCGTTAATGACAATATAGTGCGATCACCATTCCGATTATTTGACGTTATCTCTCTATTGCTCCAAGTTTTGCCGATAGAAAACTGAATCAAACTCAAACCATTTATTTCAATTAAACCATTTACGGGCATTTTTGAATTGCGGATTGTCAAGGAGTCGATCAGTTAGAAAAATGAAGTAAGTTGCCCATTCCAAAGCGTGTAGTAGTAAGTGTCTTATGTCCGACTCAATGGACACTCTTTTAAATTATATTGTTACAAAAATAATATTAGTTACATCGTTGTTGAATTTTTAATTGTATGTGAGAACGATGTGAATATTGATCAAACATCGCCTTTATAAATATAAAAATTGTAACGTATTTAATTCGGAATATTCCGTAATTAGGTTTTAATTAATTTAGTATATTAAGAGGTTTATTTCCAGCAGCGAAAAGTGATGTGTAGAAATGAAACGAGTAACTGCGACGACCAAAATCTGTATTTACCAAAAACCTAGTTACAGAGAAGATTGATCCCTAACTAATCATTCACCCCTAAATGAGATCACGTCCAGTGTTTTTAACGAAAGCTGGAGTCTAGTCAGTTCAATCATGATCTGAATATAAAGGGAAGAATTTACACTACTATGTAACGCTGTATCCCTTATATACATACATAGGGCTACTTCTTAAATCATTCGATTCTTGGCGCAGCTGTGTCTCAGTTTTTATGAGTATTTCACACAACATTTTTAGGTACATATTTTTTAGGGTTCGAATAAAAATGAAGGAGAGCGTAATATGCGTTTGGTGGTTCTGTAAGAAAGTGCGAAGAATTCGTTGAAATTAATTTGTTTTAATTTTGATTATGTGCCAGTCATAATTATTGATTGAATACTGATGGTTTGTTTGTCGTTTTCAACTGTTTTATCTGTCACCAAAGAGTGACGATTTTTGCAAAATTATGGGAAATAATAACACTATACTATGGTGTTGAATACAATTATTTAAATCGTTTAAATGTCATTCCTGACAGATTCCTGAGGGGCAATTCTCATAATTTTAAGAACGTTCACAGTCTGATCTCAGTCTCAATCTATCAAAAACACCTCTAATTTCCCTGTTTTTGACAAGTTTTTGACATTGATTGTCGCTGAGATGAGATTGCGACAAGATTTTTAACGTTTTTAATTACGGGAATTGGCCATCTTATTATTTTATCTTATTTTCTTTTTTTTTATCAGTATCTACAGTCAGATATCAATATCTGACTGTAGATACTGATTATTTTATTTACAACTTTGTGTAATATAAATATTTTTTTGTAAATCATTAAATCGTAATAACTAACTGTGTTTCCACCACTTACTACTGTAATATGTTCCTGTATCCTATCCTATTCTATAATATTGATATAACTACAAACCTTCTAAAAACGTATTAAACTTTTATGGGATCCGAAGACAAACACCATAAAGTGCGATAAAATATTTTCGCTTTCAAGAATTGAGTGTTTCCCTTCCGTTCAGAGGTCACATACGGCTGCGGCGTGTTGACCTCTATTTTTCATAACAACCCGCATGACTAACATTCTTAAAAAATAATCTGCATAGATCTCATACATAAAAGGACCACAAAACTAATTACCCTTTAAAAAAATTTGACTAATTAAATACTTAACTAAAATTCTATCTAAACTCTAAAATTCGTACTTGCCTTAAGCACGTGTGATAATAATTTTCCAAGGAACAGTAAACACTTAATGGAGTTGTGGAAAGTGATCAATCGTAAATGTTCGGTGTGAAGTTGCGTAGACGTCGAAGTCGCGGGACAGCGGCGCGGCGACGGCCGACTTCCACGGACCGCACGCGCTGACTGAGCTACGATGGCTACGAGTGCCTACGACGAGCTACGGGCTACGCGCTACGAGAGCTGTGCAGATAGGGTATGGGATATCGGTTGGTGAGATATTTGGTGGTATTTAAACACAAGAATGGTTTATAATGTCAATATAAAACTTGGAAGAAAATCCTACTATATATATAGTATTAATATTATAAACATGAAAGTTGTTATGGATGGATGGATGTTTGTTTGTTACTCTTTCACGCAAAAACTACTGAACGGATTTGGATGAAATTTGGCACACAGATAGTTTAAAACCGGGATTAACACATAGTATTTTTATCCCGATATTTCTACGGGATCGAAACTTATGCGGGTGAAACTGCGGGGCACAGCTAGTATAAAATATTTTTTCAAATAGAATTAAATATTACTTAGCTACGATGCCTACATTTTTTGGTTTTTTTTTTTGTAATTTTGACTATTTTATTAAATAGTCACATTAAAAAAATCATCTACCCAGAAAATGTTTACAAAACTTGCTTAAGCAAACCACTGTAATAAACATCCATTATACAGTTGCCACAAAGTTTTTCATTAGCACTGTTCCAATAGACGGGCGAGAAGCAACTCTTTAGTTTTATAAGACTACCTGTGCCAAGTAATAGGAAGTAACTTTATTATTTTACAAACAGAATGCAGGGGATTTACGGCTAACGTCTGAAACGCCTACAACCAGATAGAGTCACGAAACAGCGGTAGAAAAGAATGTAGTTGTAAAAATATTTTTTCTAATAAACTTTTTATTTTTTATATATTAGACTATAAGGATGGCGTTCGGAAGTAAGCCATCTGTTTATACTAATTTTTTTTTACATACTTTTCCTTGCTGTAGGACTGCTGTGAGTTAATTTTGATCCATCTTCTTTATTCATTTACTAACAGACAACGCACAGCCTAAACAGCTGTGTCTAGAAGCATGAAATTTTGCACAAGAGTTCCTTATATAACGAAGGTGAGTACTAACAAAGGATTTTTAAAAATTCACCCCCTAAAGGGGATAAAAGTTTGTATGGAAGTTCGTTATTTTTGCGAACGGAAAATCCCATAGGGATGCCAAAATCCCACACGACTTGTAACTTACAAAAACTTCAAATATCGTTACAGACAGCAAACGGTCATAATCAGCCTATATTGTTCCCACTGCTGGGACACAGGCCTCCTCTCTACGAGAGGGAGTGGGCTATAATCTACCACGCGGGCCCAGTGCGGGTTGGTAGATGTCACATGTCTTCGAATTTTTGGTTCTAAGACATGCCGGTTTCCTCACCATTTTGTTTTCCTTCACCATTTTGATAGCAGTGGTGATGAAATAATTTACACAAAGTAAAGCGCGTCTGGGTTTGAACCTACGACCTACAACGCGTAAGTCGCGGCAGTTACCACTGAGCCACCGCTGTTCTCTCTCAAATATCGTTACAAAAAGCAAACGATAAATGTTATTAATTGATTATTGATAAAATTGTGTTACACTGCCAGCTGTCAAAATATGGAGGCATTAATCACACACATTATTGACATCATTGTTAGTTAAAGGCGCCCTACTATTTGTCAGCCATTGTTGTTCGATGTGCACGTGCTTCCAATTATTTATCCATTAATACGAGGTGTACGGGAAATCGACGCGTAAACTGTTACCATGAATTCAGTAGGTTTATTGCAAAAATAATAATAAGAAAGAAAGAAAAATAGGTTTATTTTTCACAGAAACTCGTTCATACAAAAAGATAATTAATTAATAATAAAGAAAAATAAAAACTAGTTGTGAGGGGCTTGTGGCTAAGTAATAACAGCCGCACGGGTCGATCGATCAGGTTAAGCTACGCTTGCCGCGGTTGGTCCTTGGATGGGTGACCATCTTTGCATATTAAGACCCTCCGTGCCTCGGAAAGCACGTTAAGCCGTTAGTCCTGGCTGTCAATCGTGGATCTTTGGCAGTCGTTACGGGTCGTCAGAAGCCCGAAAGTCTGACAACCAGTCTTACCTTAAAGGGTTTGATATTACCCAGTAACTGGGTTGTGGAGGTGAGACAGGTAGTCGCTTCAAGTAAAATACTGGTATTCAGCTGCATCCGGTTAGACTGGAAGCCGACCCCAACATAGTTGAGAAAAGACTAGGCAGATGATGACACCTTTCAAATGTTTGTATAGAAATGTTAGTGGATGGTCGTGCAGGTCTATAAGAGACCACCTCTATTTGATTCTAGACCCACGAGCGTTGAAATATTACGCCGGTTACTTATTATAAAATAAAAACTAATCCATACATTTTGACCGCGTATTGCACTTTTGTATGAAAAAGTTTTTTTTTACCGACGAAACTTCTCTTATTCTCGTTCCACACAGGGGGAATCTAGAATCATGTAGGTACCTACTGAATTCATGGTAAAAGTTTTCGCGTCGATGACCCTTACACCGTTTATTCCTATCAACTATAAAAAAATGGTTTGTGTAAGCACCTCCCTCTTTTACGTGCCTGTTACGTAGTTAAAACTCGTCCATCTACCCCTACCGTTAACAGCTAATAATGTATTTACCACACAAGTTCTGAAAGTTAGTTAAACGTTAAGCGCTGCTTACGCAATGTTTGGGATAGATAGTGTAAAGTTTAGCCTTATCGTATGTATTTTGTGGTCGTAAGTACATAATATAATACGTCAGAGTTCTGGAAAAGGTCTTAATATTCCATCTTCGTCCATTCTTCGGCAGTGTTTTGTTTCAGGCAAGTTTGATTAAAGGAACTGAGAGCAGTCTGTGGCGTTAGGCATGTATATTTTTTATCACGTTTCCCTGTTCTCGATAGAACTATGAACTATGACCGTCATTTGTTTCAAGGACACTTCAACGCTTCTTTTTTTACGGAATAGCAGGGATTTTGACAGTTCATCATTGCGTTATTGAGCAGACACATTTTTCGAACATATGAAGCAATGGATTCGTAATATCTTTAAAATGAGATGAATAGTCTGTTACGCATTAAGGGTGCAGATCTGGACCACAATCTCGCCTAATAGAAAGCGATCGATGAGTTCTACGATTACGATACGCAAGATAACTAGGAAATTGTATGATGAAAATGTTTTTCTAATGAGTTTGATCGAAAGCTTATCAAAAGAATTTGAATACGTTGGTCAGGAGTGGTGATCGTACCGCGTTTAGCAATAGACTCGAATAGACTTTATGTGTAATTGCTGGGAATCCAGATTAGTCTGCCAGGAACTTAATTTGCGTGGGTTTTGGACAATCAATCAGTCTATGACGGACATGTTTAAAGTGTTAGAAGAAGATCAACTCGATAGTTTTGACCTTGGCCCACTTTCTAAAGTAAATAAATGTGATCAGAAAATGAAATGCGAAAACTAACTCGGTTTTCAAATAACTAAATCCGTGTGTCAGAGAGAATGTAGGTACACGATGAATTATGACCACACTACGTGTATCTTGTTAAAAACTGGCAACTCATGCAGCCAGCGAAACGATGACAAAATGTTTATTATTCATTCTGATGAGTAAGACACTGCGCACACTAGAAACTAAATATAGTATAATTTTATCCAGGTGCCTATTTAATAAAATTGACAGGCAACAGGGTAAAGCTACAATGCGACAATTTTATCTTTAACGGAGCTTACGGTAGGAGCAAACTGGTAGAAATCGTCACGTAACGAAAAAGCGTCATGATACCTTTTGCATGAGATTTTTTTACTTTTTGTAGGGAGAGAAAATCTTTCTCTCTCTCTCTGTCTCTTTATTGTCTTCATGGTTTTCATGGGTGCTAAAAGCAATAGTGAGGTCAAAATGAAAATCCAAGATGGCGGCTGCAACATTTTTGGAAATTGTCGTCATGGGTGTCGTTTTCATGGTTTTCGAGCGTGCTGGAGCTAATAGTGAGGTCAAAATAAAAATCCCCGATGGCGGCTGCGACAATTTTCAGTCATTTTGAATTTTTCGCAGCCGCCATCTTGGATTTTCATTATGACCTCATTAATGCTTACAGTTTATCACCTAGGACTGATTTGTTACATTTGTTGTCTGTCTAATAGACAGCTATGATTCAGTATACGTATAGCTTTGTTTAGCACAATAGCAGCTTGAAATTCTGAGCAAAATTGGTTATTATATCTTCAATTCCCTCACAATAATTATAAGTATCCTACCTAGGTACCTATATGCTTTTATTTTGGGTCAGGGAAACCATCGGATGAAACAATAAAAAAACGGAATAAAGTAATAATCTATAAAAGGTATTTTTTCCGGGTCGGGAATAGGTACTGTGTGTGTAATGTGAGATTTTTGAGTACAAACAGGATAAAAAAGGTATGAATGAGATTACATGTAAATGAGGTGAAATTATATATTTATTATTGGCCGGCTGTTTGATTCTGGCACATTTACCTTGACCTAATTGGAATTTTGATTAGCGAATCGGTTTACAATACACACGAGATAACTTTATACCTGCGAAGCGTTAGACAGATTTACAGAAACGTTAATACACTGTAAAATTTTGTTTGCAAAATAGCAGATGTAGCGAGGGCAAACTTTTCTTGGGGCCCTCGCCTCAGAACAGATTGATAGGTACCAAGTCCCATTTGCACGTTATTTCTCCATCGAAACTAAAATCGAATACCTACCTCTCAATTGAACATTGAAGTGAAACCAATAAAAATCCTTTAAAAAGAAGCAATTTTAATAAAATCATGAATCAATATGAAAAAAATATTTAAAAAAATATATATATTATATTAAAGCCACACAACACGTTTTCTTTATGGTACGGCGTAAAAACCGCGCCGTAGAAAAAACATGTCCGTCAACAACGTCCATAGTGATCCATACAACACTGACGACCATGCCTACACACGGCGAATAAACCGTAGTTTTTCACGGCAAGAAAAACGTGTGTATACGTACAAAGGGCCTGAGCTTTGCATTAGGAAACGTTCTTGTTCGATGATGTTTTGATTGTGTATTTCATGTGTTATATTTACGCCCGGGCACTGTCGGTACGTACGTAATGAGGCAACACGCCATTCAATATTCAATAAAACCTGTCAGACGCTTTGAAGCGTGAAAGCGTTTTAAGTCAAATCCTATTTGGTTGGCATATAAACGGAAGTTGACTGTCGCTTGGTCTCGTAGACGCAAACGGTCGTGACGAGCAAAAAGTTCCAAGTTTTATTTCGGTTTCTGAAAGGCTATTCAATTTAATGTCAAGTAATTTTATTGGATGTTGTTGCGCCTTTATCCAGTAACAACTGATCACATAATCAAACAGACAGGAACCCGTTGGATGTGAGAAGCACAGAACCGGTCGAAGTGGAGGTGCTTGGGGGAGGCTTATGTCCAGCAGTGGACGTCTTTCGGCTGAAATGATGATGTGATGAAATGATCACATGAGATTTGACCACAGACACAGAACATAAGTTTGATCAGCGCCTTAAAAACTAGGGCATATAGTGTTTGCTTGGGTTTTTTTATCTATACCTATATAGCTGCGTGTTTGAAAATTCATTTTAATGCTGGACCTTTTTTTTTTTTTTTTGAGGATGGGAAATCATCAAATGACCCCTCCCGCTCTGGGTGGAGCGGAAGGGAGTGTCAGACTCTTACTGACTAAAACCCACCCGTGTTCCTTCCTTAGCCCTTTCTGTTCCAGGGCAGCGGTAACCCTTTCGGATGATCCCGCTGCCCAAAGCTGGACTTGACTTACGAGTCGTAGCTCGTAGGTTCGAACCTCTGACAGGCGCTTTACTTTGTAAATTATTTCATTAACACTGCTCTCAAAACGGTGAAGGTAAACGTCGTGAGGAAACCGGCATGTCCTATACCTAACCAACAAATTCGAAGACATGTGACATCTACCAACCCGCACTGGGCCCGCGTGGTGGATTACGGCCGGCTCCCTCTCACAGGGAGAAGACCTGTGTCCCAGTAGTGGGAAGAATATAAGCTGATAATGTATAAGATCGCGTCGCACCTCATCTTTGGAAAGAAATCCGGACACAGCAGTATTTAGTGCAATTTTCAGCTTCCATGAGTGACCTTCATTAAGCAAGTCTGAACTATTCCCACCATCCTGGCTGGCTAATCAAAATAAATAAATAGAAGAATCGAGATAAAATTCTCAATTAAATAATAAGATATAATAACCTATTTTCATAATCTTAACTATTTACACTAGGTACTAAATTAAATGACTAACTCACTAACTATATAAATAATTACAAAAACAAAAGGATATTTAGTCTTCGAAGTACTCGTCCGTATCGCTGTCATCCGGAAACGTGCTCAGAAGAAATAATTAAACAATTGGACCAATGAAATAAAAACGTTAAATACTCTATTCTATCTTTCAGAAAAGAATAGAGGAGTAAAAGCTAGGTTATCACACCACAAATATGTGCAGGCACTTGGTAACTGGGGCATACGTATCATGAACTACAGTGTTGAGCATTGACCCACTCCAGCTGAAAGGTCATGAGTCACCAAACATGCTGGTCACAGACGTATAAACTTGATGTTCGGGAGAGTTTGTGTTCCTTTTGGATGGGTAGCTACATTACTGTGTCCATGATTTAAAGTATGTAAACTGTCTTGAAGAAACTGTACAGGTTATTATGAAACTTGATTTTTATTTTTATTCATTCCAAGTTGTTGAATTCATTTCGGGTAGTAATAAAATTTTTCATTAAATAGAATAATTATAATAGAATACTATTTATTATAGTGTAGGTACACCATGTGTATTACAGATAGACAGTTTTCCATAGGGTGACAAGGATTTGAAAAATTCTTGAGGAAGGATAGCCTTCCTCAAGGAGGGTCATATTGTGATGTTAAATAGCCTACAGGCTATTTAATAAAGAGAGACTGCTTCTCCTTAACACAGGTTATTTTGTAACCTATCTAGGAGAACAGTGCTTCACCCACTAACTAACATATTCTGTAAGAACCTTGCATACGTAAGAACCATGTATATATACCTACTACAATAATAATTAAATTACTCAAACAGACATGTTTGAGTATTTTTTTTTTTTTATTATTAATCAAAACAATCACATCACAATAGGACCCTTAAGAGCCGAGAAAAGGTCAGAAAGTACGCAAAGCGAAAACGAAGTACCTAATAGCGCGGACAGGCGATGCATGCGACGTGGTGGGTCGGGGGAGCAAGAAATTTCACTCGGATGAAGTCGCGGGCAAAAGCTAGTATACAATAAATACATAAATTTTGAATCGCGACACATTCACCAAAAATGTAAACAAATATGAGTTTATGGAAAAATAACTTTAATTCCTAGACAATAAAGTTCAGTTTACGCTTAACTTCAAACATTTTTATTACTTTTAAATAGTACTAGTCACTCTGAAATCAACTTAATTTCAATTTAAACAAAGTTGATATTTTTTAAACTTGAAATAACGTCAATTTGAGACTTAAATAAAATTTTAATATACATACATATACCATCATCTGCTCATTCACAAAATCAAATCATCTCGGCCAGTGTGTTGACGGACGGTTGGTAGGTATTTCACACTTCCAACATTAGTCTAATATCTAACGACCAGTCTCATTAAAACGAGTCATTACGTATCTAAAGCATCTGAAGTGTCAAATACATTTCCAAGATAATTTGTGGTAAAGTAAGGCATGTCTAACTTGACCTATTAAATTCTTCTGCCAAAGTTATAATTTCTTTGTTAAAGCTTTTAACGACATCCTGACGAATAACTTTAGTTATCTACTCAGTTATTTTAGATTCCTCAACAAACTTCGCACTTTCACGAGCTTATTGCATAACAGAAACTTGAAAATACGGTCATTGTGTGCTTATGTCAAAAAGTCCAGCGATATTGCGACAACATTGAGAATGGCTTCCGCAAATCTGTGCTCCATTTCGTTGACGAGGACAAATATTGGACGGTAGATTTTCCTCACTCATATTCTGCACATCAAAATCATCCGATTCATAAAAATGGTAAATGTGTTTCGCGTGAACGACTCGCAGGCACTGAATGGAATGGAGTGTGCGATGTACAACTCGCGTGACACACATGAACGGAGCGAGGGATGAACTAAGAGACGAGTGATTCGCACTCACGCGTCACTGACGACGTTATTGCACACTCCGAGTGCCTTTTTTGTTCATACATGCCTAGTACCTTTGACTGTTAAAAAAAATAGTGTTTTATTATCTGTGCAATACGATAGCAAAATATCACTATCAATGAGTTACCATGTTGGTTTGTGAATTTTGAAGGGGCTTGTGGCTAAATAAGTAATAACAGTCGCACGGTCAATCTTGCCGAGGTTGGTCCGTGGATGGCAGACCATTCATAACATACCTACCAAGACCCCTCCGCGCCTCGGAAAGTACGTTCAGCAGTTGGTCCCAGCTGTCATTTATAGATTTTTGACAGTCGTTACGTATAGTCAGAAGCCCGAAAGTCTCACAACCGGTCTTGCCAAAGGGGTATCGTGTTACCCAGTAACTGGATTGTGGAGATACGATAGGCAGTTGCTCCATGTAAAATACTGGTAGTACAACAACATAGTTGAGAAAAGGCTTGGTTTATTGATTGATTGATTTATGGTTATTAAATATTCAAGCTTAGATCATCTTGAGCAAAACAACTTTTTAGACGGAAATGATAACATTGTTAACTTTAAAGATTTACTAGCAACATATTTTTATCGTTTATATTAATAGGTATTAAAAAATTGAACCTGTAGCGCGTCGTCTTACAAAGTTAACTCAATAAAGTTGCTGACGCAGTGACGCTGAACGATATTTTCTATAAGTAAACACGCTCACGTGAAAAATATGAGCAAAATCTAGACTTTTACAGGAGAAAATCTAACATAATATCACGCCTGTGTACCCCGGAGAGCTGGGCAGAGGTGCATTTATAGTAGGTACACCCACATTTACGCTAATTATGTTTAAGTCATGTAACAGGAGGCGAGCCTACTAACATCTATCGGGCAAAATCCAGACACCGGGCTGTGAAGTGATTCTTTGTCCAACCCGACAAGCCCGTGTGTAACAAACTCGTACTATCAGTAACAATCACTTTAATTTTGATAGTTCAACAACATACTCGTACATTGCTTTAGTTACGTTGTTGAGCAGACAAATTTATCGAACATATGACGCAATGGATTAGCATAATATCCTTCGTAATTATTCAGATTGTGATTGATAGTGTGTTACGCGATTAGGGTGTCGGGCCTCATGCTTAGCAAAAGAAACTATCTACAAACACACAGGACAGGTGAAAGTGAAAAAAAAAAATAATCCGTTCGAGCTTACATTGCGTAGAATATTTACGTATTTAATTTATTCGGTATAATCCGCTGATTCAAAACAAAACAATGAAACCGCCCATCCATTGCTGCGAATGTTTACCGCAAACAAAGAAACGCAGTGTTTTGTTTTTCGGGATTTAATAATCACCGTGTAGCGTTGAATGAAGTCATAATAAAAAGAAATAAGGATGAACTGTGGAAGGTTGTTTCAGCATTAATGTGTTTGCTGAATAAATTGTGGTTTTAGCAGAAAAAATATTTGAAAATTGTTTGTCGTACATCACATCATGCTACTACAATCTGTCAAATTTCTTTAATAGATTTTCAATTTTATCGCTAAAGCATTAAAGTTCAAGGTTGGTTGCGAAAATTTGACAGTTTCGGGTAGCTTGACCTGCTGGCGTCTGTACCTTCTGGATTATTAGCGAAATCGACTAACCAATAACTAGATTAAGAATTAACTATTAGGTACGTCTTAATTTCTTTGACGGCATGGTTGGCGCAGTGGTTAAGCGATTGACTGCTGCGCTGCGTGTCGCAGGTTAGATTCCCGCACGGAACAAATATTTGTATGACCTACAAGTAGTTGTTCCAGGTCTGGCGGTATGTGTATGTGAGAAACTCCTAGTTTTTTTTTACAAAAATCGTTGCCCAACACGTTTTTTGTAAAAAAAAAAACATTTCCTTAATACAACTAGCGTCTGCCCGCGACTTTTTTCGCGTGGAAGTCGTAAGATACAAAATACCTATACAAAAATAACAGCTACATTTTTGTAAAACTCCCCGTCGCTATTATTTGAAAGAAAGAAAGAAAATACGTTTATTTGCGGTAAACATGACGCAAAAAAGAACGCATATCGCGCGCTCGCGCTTATCACGTATTTCGTTTTCGCTTAGCGTTCGTTCTGACTTTTTTCTTCTTGCTCAGCTACTATTGGTCCTAGTGTGCATGTTAAATAGCCTTCCTCAAAAATTAGGCTATCAAAATGCAAAAAGATTTTTTTACCTGGTAGGTAGTTCCAGAGATTATCGCGTTCAAACAAACAAATAAACTCTTCAGCTTTATTATTATTAGTATAGATTTAGTGCGGCTTAATTTATTTCAAGAATCTAAGAGAATCTTTTTAAGTAAATACCTTAGCACATAAACACACACATTACATACAGTATACACTACATTTTCACTTTCAACTATGTATACAGTACATTTATCGGTGTTTCAGTTAAAAAACCTATACGAAATTTTAGTTTATACAATATTTAGTCAAATAAGATGGCTATACAGCATGTATCAGAAAAAATAATAAGCTGTCCCATACATTTGGGTCGAGTGGGTATTAAAATTTTAAATTTAAGTCAGATAGGCAGTCGCTTCATGTAAAATACTGGTATTCAACTGCATCCGGTTAGACTGGAAGCCGACCCCAACATAGTTGGGGAAAGGCTAGGCAGATTATGATGATGGGTATTAAAATTTTAATGGATAGTTAATATTTTTTTCGCGATTACGATATTGGTCCCATGGAGAATGTTGTTCAGTTTGATGGTTTGTATCACACCCTTAAATATGACCACACCTTTCTGATAAGTACAGACGCCAGCACATCAAGCTACTACAATCTGTCAAATTTCTTTAATAGATTTTCAACTTTATCACTAAAGCATTAGGTTCAAGGTTGATTGGGAAAATTTGACAGTTTCGGGTAGCTTGATATGCTGGCGTAATTTATGGAATTGCAAATTATATGCAAATAACAAAAGTTTTAAAATGCTGATGCTAACAACTGAAACCTAATCTAGCTTCTCAGGCTTTGGTTATCCAATCAAAATGCAAATGTGCCTTCTACAACTGACTGACGTTCTAGAAAATAATACTTTACAAATTGCAGCCCCTCATTTAATATTAAAACGGTCTCCCATTTGACGCCTTCATGAGATTCAGAAAATCAAATTATGTGCTCTTTAATATTTAATCTAAAAATGTTTGTTTTTCTATTTTATATACATGTTTGCTGCTACGCAGTCCATAGATATAGGAAAGTTTCTAAGACGTAGTCCTTTTGTGAAAATTATATTGAATAAACTAAATTATTTTATGGAGTTATTTAGATAAGTAGATACCTAATCTCTTTCTCTATCCATATGCTATACTTTATTTTATTAAAGTAAGTTGGTATTTATCATTTTCTACATAGCATGTTCGTTTAGGCTTCAGATAGGCAGTCGCTCCATATAAATACTGGTATTCAGCCGCATCAGGTTAGACTGGAAGCCGACCCAAATATTGTTGGGAAAAGGCTAGGATGACAGATTTTCTATCTAGCATTTTCGTTCAGTAGGTAAATAAGTAATGTGTTTATCAAAATAAAAATAGTTTATTTCAGATAAACCTACATGGGCACTTGTGAAACGTCAGAAGCTAGGTGCACGGTTCCAATTGGTCGTTCCCTAAGGAGAAGAGCCGGCAAGAAACTCCACGGTTACTCTTTGTTGTCAAAAATACAATTGCTCTGAAAGAATCCGACAAAACAATTAGCTGTAAGTCACATCCTATTTTAAACCATACACGTGTTTTCTATGCATATCTATACCCAGTTATTTAGACATGGCAGCATGTGTCAGGTATACAGGTAAGAGAGAAGGTAATCCTTTCCTGCGGTGTAGTTAATAAAATAACGAAGCGTGTACCCGCACACGTCGAGTGTCAGTTCTTTACCACCATCGCTCGTTTTTTCTCTGTATTTTCCAGAGAAAAGATAACATTTACTTACATATTTAAATAAAGCGCAGCTTCGTGAAATAGTGATTATTTATTATTCATGGGCGGTTATCTTGTTTTTTATGGCCAAACTAAAAATACATTTAATTACAAGTTATCCAAAAAATTACTGTGAATCACATAATTACCAGAGATCATCAACATCGTGAGGAAACCGGTATGTATCATGAACGAAAAATCCGAAGACATGTGGCATCTACCACCCACGGGCCCGCGTGGTAGATTACAGCGCTCCTCTCTTTTAAAAAGGAGGCCTGTGTCCCAGCTGTGGGAACATTATAGGCTGATTATCCTACTAATGTTATAAACGCGAAAGTTTGTGAATATGGACGGATGGATCGTTGTTACTCTTTCACGCAAAGACGGATTTGGATGAAATTTGGCACTCAAATAGTTTATAACTACTATTAGCACATAGGTTACTTTTTAGTCCGGTATTCCCAAGGGATCGAAACTTATGCGAGTGAAACCGCGGGGCGCTGCTAATGATACATAAAATACTTACAATAAACAGTATTCTATCTTTTAGATATATCTACTTATAATTTGAAAAAGCCTAATACCGCAACGAAAAATTAATGTTGTCGTAACATAAATTAAAAAGGCTCATTTTTATTTTTCATGTTTCAAAGTTTCTGTTTATCTCTTAGGCTTTGGGCCACGCAGTAACAATTATTCAAAATTATCTCTAAGCGATGCTCGGTCTTATCCGTGCAGTCAACTAATGGACGTGACGGACCTCAGAGGGCGATTACAAGCAGACACACCACTTACTAACAGCTTGCATGACAAAGAAGTGTTCAGAAAGTCCACTTCAAACAGCTTTGACGTTGAAAACAGGGAATGACTTGAACGCGTTTAGCCTGTAACTACTGTGGTTTTAAAAAGAAAAAATTGTCTATTGTCACAGTACACTCGACGGAGGGACTCGTGTCTAAATGATAATAGCCGCACGGGTCGGTTGAAGGTTAAACTATGCTTGCCGCGGTGGGTTCGTGGATGAGTGGCCATCCTCCGTGCACGTTAAGCCATTGGTCCCCTCTGTCATTCATTGTAGTCTGCATCCGGTTAGACTGGTAGCCGACCCCAAAATACATAGTTGGGAAAAGGCTTAGCAGATTGATTTTTTGTCACTGTACACGTGCCTTAATTTTTTGTCACTGAAACACGTGCCTTAATTTTTTGTCACTGAAACACGTGCCTTAATTTTTTGTCACTGAAACACGTGCCTTAATTTTTGTCACTGAAACACGTGCCTTAATTTTTTGTCACTGAAACACGTGCCTTAATTTTTTTTTTATATGATTAAGTCCGAGGATCTTATGCTTTAAACATCCGTCCATACATCATTTTAATTACATAAGTTTGCTATATACATAATGCTGACCATAGTCTTTACGTAGATATTTACCAGTGGAATAGTTTTAACCCTTCACGACCCTCAGTTGCACCGTCATGCAAGTTCCGTTGTCCAATTAGGACTAGCTTTGAGTGGTGGTCGACTGCGATACATCTTAGCAAATGTCGCATTCGATTTTAGCTACATGAAGGGAGTCTTTCGGTGCAAGTAAGTGCGTTGTAGTGTGTGTAACTGTAGGTTTGCGTATGTTGTGTGTGTAAATGTGTACTATTGAATAGAGGAAGATCCTACTCATTGGTTTCCAATTAGATTTACACCAAATTACAGAACATACGGATAATCGTGCACCGTGCTTTACATATTCGCCCTTGTGTAGTGTTGGCGGCCTTCTGCCAGACTTTCCAACACCAAAAACCATACTTTCATTAATAATCTTTCTCGGAGTATTAGTCCTTTAAGCTTACACTTAGATACCACATATTATGGATAAGTGTTGACCTTCTTTCAATATGCTGTTATTGCTAAACTGCTTTACACTTTGGCCCATCATTGTGTACATTGAAACCACGCAAAGCCACGCTATTGACAGAGGGCACTACCTATTTTCAAATTGACCACAGGCGATTTTTTATCGTGGAATTTTTTTTTCGCGCACCGTGTTTTTAACGCACTTCTTAGTGCCGATAGAGTTCATAATCCAACAGTGTGTTTTTTTGACACGCTGAGATGTAGGTACTGTCGAAATCTCAAAGCCCGGCTCAACACCGAGAGTTGAAAATCCAGTGCGCTATAAAAATCACCGCGTTAAAAAACAAGCACGCCTATTGCATACCGACTTACAGAAAGTAGCCCAGTAGTTTCTGTAAATCTGTGCGCAATAGATGTGATTTTTGTACCACAATGCTCTACACGGATTAAACTCATAATGTAAGTTTTAGAACTCGAGTCAGCTGCTGCTAAGGGGAGCAGAACCATCGTAATGGTTTCATTTTATAGGGCTGTGTCCTAGTACGACAATGTTTTCTTACTGGCCAGCTTAACCGCTAATAAAAAGAAGTTTGATTATGTAATAACGAGGTTGACTGTGACTTTTCCTGATATAATTTTAGAACAGACTTTTTTTAGCCACCTATTATATTTTTTTAAATACCGTATGGGGTATTTAAAAAAACGTCATAGGTAGGTACTTAACCATAATAGGTATTTAAATTGATAAATATGGAAAGCTCTCAATCGATTCCGTACTCAATTGTGCCACTGCAGACTCAATTTGTCGAAGTGGGAGATTACTGACCCATCTAACACCCAGAGTGAGAGCGAGAGTTCTGATGCACCACTTGCCGGAGTGTCCTAAGTCCCATTCATCTGCATCTCGGATGATCTTAAGAATGACACTGATTGCGCAATCAACGTGGCCACCTACTGGGCTCATACTATATAAAATAAAAATATAAAAAAATACCAGGAAACGATGAAGAACAATCCTTCTTTTTCTTTTCGTGTCGATGGTAGTCTTCCTGTTATTTTTTATTTTGTAGTAAACTTCATTAACATTTTCTTGATGAGTTTGAAAATAAGGTAGTAGTTTTCTTAACTATAACATTATAACCTGGATCCCTAAGTATAAATATATTGACGTGAACGCAGCAGCGGTAACAGTGTTTCATTTTAAAATGTAATTAAAAGCATCACGTTAATACACATTTTAAATTATGCACTTCCGCGAATTAATCACGGCTATCAGCAAGCGTGTTCCATAAAAATATACAACGGCTATAAAAATTAAAACATGAACGTTGTAGTAAGCTTTTAGTACTAAGAACGATGTTTTAAACAAATAATGTAAAAAACATTGCATATTTAAAAATAAGTCCTCTGCTGGATATAAATAAACTTGTATCCGGTATCAATTAAACCTTCATAATCAAATAATAACAAAAAAAAAACTTCAATAAAAATGTACAATTTAATGAAAAATACAAAAACACAATTCGAGCCGGAAAAACGTGACGGCCTGACTGTACTGAAATCACGTTTAATATTTTCATTGTGAATGTACATAGTACTGTCGGAAACAGCGTTGTGTGGGCCGTTATTGACAATCGAACGACAATTCCGTACGAACCAATAAACGGATACCCTTAAAACACTTGAGTACTGAAGTGTACATAACGTTTAAAAATATGACAACGCTTTTATGAAAATTTACGTTTTCAACGTAATTCGCTGATCTTCCGTCTTCACAAATTGTTTAAGTGCCTTTAGGATCCATTAGGAAACAAATACTATAATGTTCTTTAGGAGTTCTAATAGTTTAGTTAAACAATATAATGGACTTTAGAAATTATTTTTGCCTGTTGAAACATTATTATTAGAATTAAATAAATTATTGAAGTTATTTCATCACCACTGCTCTCTAAACGGTGATGGAAAACATGGTGAGGAAACCCGTAAGTATGTCCTAGAACAAAAAATTCGAAAGATACGTGTGACATCCACCAACCCGCACTGGGCCCACGTGGTAAATTACAGCCCACTCCCTCTCACAGAGAGACAGAGGTGGCCTGTGCTGTGTCCCAGCAGTGGGAACATTATAGGCTGATTATTCTAGGCTATGCTTAATAAATGCATTAAAATTAGTCTCGAACCAAGCAGATTTCTAATAATTATCATCGTATAAACGCGCAATGCTGATCGTGGATCCAGAGCTAACAAAATAAACTCCTCCAACTAAAATCTCTTTACCAATAAAACAAGATTACGCACTAAAAATAATAGTTGACTTAACATAATCAAAAACAATCCTATTTCAACGAAAAACGTGTTTGTAATACTAACAACCGACCTTTTCGATTGCACTGTTAGTACGGCCGGCCGTTTGGTAAACGACTTTATTGCATTGAGTGAAAAAAAAACTTACAAATGCGAGTCAGACTCGCACACGGAGGGTTCCGTACCACCGTACGCACGGCGACATATCAAGCTATACATTTCCAGTATAAGCTGACTTTTCAGTGTACGAAAAGCCTATACAATGCAAGGCCAGGTAAAACTGGAAATGTATAACTTGATTTGTCGTCGCGTGTGCAATATTTAACACATTTTTTTTTTAAATATACTTTTGTAAAAAAAAACGCAGAACAAAACACGGTACACTTTTCAAAACCTTAACTTTATTTTATTTTTTAAAATTTTTTGCTATATGTAGGTAGTACAGTGGGCTGCATCAATTGGGTACCCCAGTTGTATTAAAATTAACTTTGCTACAACTTTGCAATTCAAACATACTTATACATTCTTAAGAATAATACAAAAAGTGTTTAGGCCCGGACGAGATTCGAACCATCGAATCATTGGTCATCCTTTGATTACCGCGAGCTCATACCAACTAAGTCAGATAAGTAGTTATTAACTCGATGAATTATCAATCTACTTGGCGTTATAATTCTGTCTCTGTCTAATCGATATAATGAACTCGCAGCGAACGCATTGTTGTTAATTGAGGGTAGTTATGCATACATTTTACTAATCTATAATGAAGTTACCGTCTGATGAGTCTAGTTTTGTTTCACCTTTCGCATTATCGCATACTAGTATACGTGTTTGTGTTAACAAAATTAAAATGATAGATAATTTCTTGAGGACAAAGATTGTGGTTCTTTACGAACAAAATGCAAGCATTAAAGGGATTGCCAGACAGCTGGGCATAGCGGTAAATCAAATATTATCTACATAATAATAAAATAAATTGCATGGTTCGTGAACTTTGTCACTGGATTGATTAAATTAAAATATATTTTTTACACAGAGAAAAACGGTGCGCTTGTGGGTGCGACGTTATTTGGATACTGGTGATGTGAAGTCAAAACCTTTTGGGCGGAGATGTTCAGGCATCTATACAGACAAGTGTGAACGCCACCGTGATATAGTAAATGTTCACTTGAATTCGCCGTTTGCAACCACTCGCTCAAGTGCTCAACGACATGACATCTCAATCGCCACAGTGCGGAGGCATTTGCACGCAGCAGGCATTCACAATTATCGTCCAGCGAAGAAAATTCAACTATCAGAAGCTCATCGGGCAGCAAGAGTTCGATTCGCACAGGAGCTTATGGACTTCGACTGGGAAAATAACATAGTTATTTTCACGGACGAAAAAACTTTTAGGTCCGATAATGATGGGAGAAAAATACTGTGGCGGAAACCTAACGAACGCTACAATCCACAAAACATATTACCGAACAGGTCCAGTGGTAGAATATCATTAGGTAAATAAACGGCTTTATTAAGTAAATATAAATAATTGATTCCATATCCATGTTATGATTATGACAGATAGCAATGTTTATCACCACAATATCTTAAACATTATACTTACTTATTAAATTAATATTATGTTACTAAAAAAAAACTTATTTTCAGGTTACTGGGGATGGATGTCATCTATGGGCCCGGGCGAATTAACAGAAGTAGGCGGGCGCATGAATGGCAAGACATACCTATCTTCAAATATTGCAAGAGGTTATGTTGCCTACAGTGCGTGTTGCGTACCCAGAAGGACAAATATACTTCGTCCATGATAACTGTGCTGTGCATCGATCCCGAATGGTGAAGGAGTGGCTAAGTTTACAGGCTGATATAACTGTTATCGCCTGGCCAGCTAAAAGTCCGGATCTTAATCCTATTGAAAATATGTGGGGTCAAATGATTTTAAATTGGGACTCAAGTGAATTGAAGTCCAAGGACAATTTACAACAAGAAGTCATAAGGACTTGGGAATTGATGCGTGGTAGGAATATAGGCTGGAATATGGTTACTCAAATGAGAAGCCGACTACAGCAAATAATACTCAGTGAGGGTCATCCCCTCCGCTATTGACATTTAAACATTAAAAACAAAACGACTTATAGTAAATAGGTAAGTAGGTCCTAATTGCGATCATCCTATATATTTTTGATCCCGTAATCCCGTTTGGTGTATATTGTTATAATATAATAAAAAAAAGTGTCGACATTGACACATAAAATAAATCATTTGACCTCACTATTTCATTTTTCTGATTTATAGCTACTTATTAGTGGTAATTGGAGGTAGATAATATTTATGATTTACGAGAGATGCAAATTGTTTATTCATTAGAATGTTAACTAATGATAACATGTTTTTTCACTCGTTAAATAAGAAAATTATTCTACTACACTGAAAGAAATAAGCAGTAAATAAAAATGAAAAACCATTGATCTGAACTGCTTTAAACAGTTCCTGAGCATAACGTTCAAAACAGTATTTTTTACACTGATCCGAAAACAGCTTGAGGCAAAATGTTACCGTCATGACAGTAAACTTAAACGTTTTAAGTGGCTAAAAGGTCACGAAATATGTATAATATATATATTATGAAATATACAAATATATATACATATATATTACAGTAGTGGTGGTTTTCCTTTGTTTTGTTGTTTTTTTCACTAAATAGTATGTTCAATCATTAAAAGCTACTGTTTTGTCTTTTACTGTTTTACAAACACATCTTCTTACCTACTGTATAAAGTCAGTAAAAGTCTTAAAAGAAATTATTTTTTTCAGTGTAGTTTGAAAGGTAAATATTGTCAACCATTATATAATAAGTAGTTGTTGTATTCGCAGTGAAGTGATACAATATTTTTGTATGTTACATTTTGTTATGTGTGTCTATTGTTATATAATATGTAGTTAAGTTTTTCAATTTGTAATAAATTTTGCAAAAATAAATATTTCTTTAATTTTAATATTACCTACAGTAGTAGTAGTAGTTATAACAATATATAAAAAGAAAAAGTTGCATAAATAGTATAACTTAGAGAAAAATAAAATTTGACGAAAACAAAAACCTAATTATCAGACTGCCAGTATCGAACCAGGGTCAGCAATTTCACATGTCATATCCTCAACCTCTACACCAAATCAACTATTACTGACAGGTCTAAAATATTCTTGTGCATTGTTGTTTATTTATAAACTTTTTGAAAATATATTACAATAAAAATAAAAAAATATCTAGAAACCTATAAATAAAAATATATAAATTGAGAACCTCCTCCTTTCTTGAAGTCGGTTAAAAATACAAAACATGCTATGCCCATCGTGGGTTCGAACGTAGGTGCTTTCAAGGGGGGTACCCACATAGAGAAGCTGACTGTACATACACTGTTAAAATTTTAAGTGTCTGTCTATTTCGGTTCAAAAGATCTGTGAATCAGACGGACAGCGGAGCCTTAGAGTAAATAAGGTTCCGTTGAGGCCCTTTTATACGGAACCATAAAAATGCTCCTGTTCGCATCGTTTCGGCTCTCGGCACGGCGGCGGCGCTCATATATTTTCTTTATCACTACTTTAGCCCCTTGACCCTTTCAGTCGACTACGATTGTTTAGAGCTTTAAAAAGCGAAATGAGTGTTTGTTATTACCGCCCGACGAATAAAACGCACAGCTCCCTGCTCTCTACGACGGCATAACAAGTCCACGAGTTATTTAACTAAGTGCCAATGTCACCAATGAACCTAAACGCGGCACACCTAAACTGAGTTTACCTGCGTAACTAAACGCGTTCTAGAGCTGTCAGTGTCAATCCCACAACATTAATTTTGACAGTTTTAGAACGCGGTTTAGATGCACGTAATATGATGATTTTTGTTTGAAGTGTGATCATTTATGTGCATATTTAATAATATAATTAACAAAAAAATGTATTTGTTTGTTTCTGTGTACCTACTAACACACATCAATAAGTTTCACATTAAATTCAACTATTTATTTAGGAACTAGTATTGGATGTAGAATTTTAGATTTTTTTCTCCCTTTGGTTTTCTCAAATAACATTTGTCGGTGGCAGAATTGTCGACATCGGCACCATTGCTATAGAGAAAAATAGAATAGAATAGATCGCGATCCGTTTAGTTTCATTGGTGTAATCCGCCCTAATTTCGATGTCTAAATACAAGTGCAAGTACAATTCGACATAAACATAGAACAAGATTGGTCTCATGATGCTTCTTGATGTTTACGCGACATTGCACATTCAAATGAAAGTGGCTCGAGTTTATTCGTGACCACGAATCCGTGAAAAGACTTTAAACGTTAGGAATATAAAATTAGGAGAACTCAAGTAACCAATAACCTTAAATTATTTTTTATTACAATAACATTGTGGGTCGTTTATTTTCCATCAAGTGGTTTAAGTAATTTAATGAAGAAAACGTCAAATTTTTTAATATATTTTTGACGAGATTGAATGTGCCTTAATAAAATCAAATGAATTGCTAATCTGTAATTGATATCAATTTTGCAAATTGAATAGATATTGATTTCGGATTATACCTAAAATATTTTTTTTTTTAACTATTGTTCTGTTAAAACACTAATCAGGTACCTATGTTTTAAATATTTAACTAATTCTCTAATTTTTGCAATATTTTAAATAAATGAGCCTCTTTTTAAATGTTTGGCCTTTTCTCACAGTGACTTAGCTATTTACTCATTTTAGCAACCCAAAATAGGAAATATTAGAAGTTCACTAAAAGAAGCGCATTCATTATATTTCAGTGTTAATAATATTTTTAGGAAAGCAAAATGGGAATTATTTGAGGTCCAAATAAATACATGGAATACATATATGTTTTATGGAATAGCTGACAACTCATATCACTCGGTCCACTCACAGTTTTCCATTAGAATGAACCAACGACTATATAGGTACCTATAGACATTGCTCCACATATACGAATTCAATGAAATAACAAGACAAATGATTAAGAATGGATACGCCTTCGTAAAAAAAATCAAAAATACCATTTTAACTGTTTGCACCGGCTTAGCTCAGGCTCGGTAAAATAACTATACCTAACATGACGTCTCTGAAAATAAATAAATAATCTCTTATTTAATTTATGCTTTATGATTTTATTTTCAACTAGCTGACCCGGAACTTCGTACCGCCTCAGAATCAATGTATGAGATTTACTATCTTCTTTATTATTTTTTTGTAATTTTTTCTTGTTTTAATAGTTATTTAAATCTTAGTTGTAGTCTCTAGTTTTTCTTTATTATTATAAATCCAACAAAACAAAGATCATAAAAATTGCTCCAGCCGGTCTTGAGTTCTTTTTCAATAGATAGGTTATTATCTTAACAAATAACTAGTAAAAACAGACGCGACCACGAAAACAGCTGAAATTGAAGAACATTGAAATCATTTTCAACAATCCTTATTTTGATATTATCTTGTTCAAATACTATAATATTATATAAGCTGTCGTGATCTTTTCCTATTACATTATACAGAATTATTCTTTCACGATATTCTATATTATTTCCTAGCTTGACGTGTTCAATATATTGTATTAGTGTCGGGTCGCGGCACACACGTGGTATCGCCAACTGTCAGCGGGCTGTGATTGTCGTAGCCGACTGTACCGTTATTTTCTACTCAGTTCTCTGTTCCCATTCATAAACACAACACTACATATTACTTTTTTCATTCTTTCATTTGAATTGTACAATCGCGAACAAATGTGTCTACGCTTTGATTGTGATGTGTGTTTGTGATAATTATGATATTTTACATTTTTACAGAAAATGTCGTGCGTGAGGAAAATATGGTTATAAGAGTAGGGGAAATGATGGATGGACTATGTGAAAGATGATATGGTTGAAAGGGGGGTGACTACCGAGATGACGACAAATAGAGATAGTAAATAGGAAAAGGACATGTTGGGCTGACCCCAAATAAATTGGGTTAAAGATACGGTTTCCTAGAAGAGTGTTTCCGTCACATTTATAACGGACGTTATTAAGGTCGGTCATTTTCACCAGTAGTTGACATTGACGTGTCAAAAAATGGTCTGTATTTGGACATTCCGGCCGCATGTGGCGGTCACCCCTTTTCTTGAAAACCGTACCTTAAGGGCAGAAGAATGATGACATTTTTACCGACACGTTTTTGGACCATATTCAAACGCAAGACGTCTAAAAAGGGTATCGAATCGGGTAGTAACTCTCTAATTACTTAAACTTACGCTAAACCAAACCCGTTTTTTTAAATTTTGGCAACGAAATAACCTAAAAAAAATATCTACTTTGCGGCGCAAAGCCCACAATCGTGAGAAAGTCGACGTGGCCAGGCCAATTGACATTTCCAATCAACTTTTTTTCAAGCCAATTATCGTCGATCGTTTTCTTTCCCAGAGACCGCTTCCTCAGCTACTGAAGAGGAATAAAAGTGAGCTAATGAAATAATAGAGGGCAGCAGTCGTCCGTGTCGGTACCTATCTCCGTTAATTAACGGCCTTTCGGAATGTTTACCTACACGAACGGCTTATTAGTCGTTTCGCACGAATTTACTTGCCCGAAACGGGCGAATCGTCACTGTTAAATAAAACCGCGGGGCGAAGCTTCCGCATAAATTTCGAGCCCGTGGGAATATCAGGATTAAAAGTATCCTATATGTTAATCCTGGTTGTAAACCATCTGTGTGCCAGATTTCATCCAAATCCGTTCAGTAGTTTTTGCGTGAAAGAGTAACAAACACCCATCCATCCATCCATAGAATCTTTCACGTTTATAATATTGTAGCAGGATTCTTTTTTCTAAAGACGACTCGCATGAATTGGCACACTTTTAATTGTATGCAATAAATTATATAAAAAAGGAAACTAACGCACAAAAGTGAGAGATGAATATTGAAAAAAGTGTACTTAGAAAAAATAAAAAATAAATTAAAGTGAAAATTCGCCCGTTTTGGGCGAGTAATTTCGTGCGAATAGTCTAATAAACCACACGCACAATATTCAATTATTGCCCCGCTTATCGCACACCGCAACCTGCTGGGAAAAAAGCACTCGTGAATATTTTCAATAGCTTCACGTACCTGTCCGGCCCGCCTGGCTGGCGCTCCCGGCGATTGTTGAATGACACTGCGTTAATTTTAACCTGTCTGCAGCAACAAAATGTTTGATTTAATATTTTTTGTTTATTTTCCTGATGGGTGGGTGGCTTCAAAATTTCCTGAAGTAATTTTGTTGGTGTCTCGTCCTATTTTAGTATAAGTAACAGGATAAATTTGCGGATTAAATGCAGACCATAGTTCAGTTTCCTCTTCATATACACATTCCTACCTTACTACGTGTCTTTACTAATCTACATATATCAGTATCTGTGTCAATTCTTTTTTTTAAATATCGCAGCATTATGCTGACATAGGAGCCTTTTTAGTACCCTATTAATAAGCCTCTGCTGTCCATCCGTCTGACTGTCAGCGGGCTGTATCTCATGAACCGTAATAGGTAGACAGTTGAAAATTTCACAGAGTGTGTATTTCTATTGCCGCTATAACAACAAATAATAAAATATATTTAATACAAATTAAAGGGGATCTACATGCAAGAAATGTGTTTTTTGGCCTCGCTCATGTCACGAGAGGTCAGGGGGTCTACTCCGAAGTGGTATCGGCCGAATGTTCGGCCGTTTCCTGCTACGAAGTTACTATTTGGTTCAGTCAGTTCCGATCCTATACTCCTACACTCTTTCGAATATTGACTATGGTCCCGACCCAACTGAGCCGATCCGAACTTTTTTCGCATTTTTCAATAATATTCGGTTCGGCCATGTGTCGGTCCGATCCGAACCTTCGCACTTTGCACTTCGGAGTAGACGCCCTGATCTTTTTTAACCCCCGACGCAAAAAGAGGAATGTTATAAGTTTTGATTTGATTCGTGATTTTGTTAGTTTTGTTGTTCTTTTTTTATTGTTTCTATTTCCTGTGCGTACCTATCCCAAATAAAACATTATTCTTCCTTTCTTATATTCAATTGCTGGGACAAAGTAACAATATGTAAAATCACATAAAAACATCATGGGTATTTCCCGCGGGCGGACATTTTTATTAGTTTATCTAACAGTGTCCCGTGTCCATCCAATTTTATCTGCAGCACTCCCGGATGACCGTCACCCTCGCTATAACTCTATAAAAGTTGTTAGACTCATCAGATTGCATACAGATATCCTCATACAGATATAGTCTAAACAAAAAATACCTATACGTTAAGTCAGGGAAATTAATTGGTAACTAAATTGACTACCACCTATAATTGTCTGCTCCTATATTCAAATCACAATTGTCATTCTATACGGTCAAATTAAATTAGCTAAGGAAACTCCGGAGACGTGATGGGTCCATATCCATTACATCTCATCTGCGGAGTTTCGCTATCGATATCTTATCATGATCATACAAAAATGAAATTAATTGGATGAGTTATTTTTGCCTGCGGCTTCGACCACGTAGAGGTCGAAAGTTATCCCAAGGGATCGTACTACCGGGGTAAAAAGTATCCTATGTATTAATGCAGGTTATAAACTATCTGTGTGCAAAATTTCATGCACATCTGTTCAGCCATTTTTGCCTGATTGAGTAATATAAATATACAAACTTTCACATTTATAATTTATATAATATATTTTATCTATTATATAGTAGGATTTATAAAAAATACTAAAGAGTTTTATATAGTAACCTATCACTGACATTCCACGCGGAAAACTAATAAGAATCTAAGGTGGAAATAGTGAAGGGAAGCGACGCCGTACGCACGGACGCCATATCGATGTAGCGAGCTACTGACAGTTCATTAATTAACTCTGCTTACTGGATATAAGAACGTGAGGGTACGGATACTGTCAATACTTACTATAGTGCCGCTGCGGGCGTAAAAATATCGATATCACATTAGTGAAGTACTCACAACATTTTGCTTGCTAGCAATATGTCGGTAAAATGCTCTCAAATCTTACAGCTTTTTAGGAACAGCAGCCATTATTTTGCGGTTTTCATCATCGTCATCATCTTCATTCATTTATTTTTCAGATTATAAAATCCAATTTGTTAGTCCATACACAACTTAAACAAAAATCCAATTTGTTAGTCCATACACAACTTAAACAATAGTGTTAGTACGTCCATAATAATTGTTAGTTACAGAGTTCTTAAAACAATGCCAGTATTTTATTTTATTACATTAAGAGTACAAACTATGGTTAACAAAACAATGAGATCAATTACTTAAAAATACCAAACAGAGACCAAGTGGCACTATAGTTTTACTGTATGTTTCGGGATACCATGACTTGTATCCCTGGCACATTCTGAAAGGCTCCACGAATTTATAATAAGCTATCAGTCAAATAAAAAAAAAAACAAATAATATAATAATAATAATATCCCTGGACATTTCACACAGCACCATTTGTCCCAAGCTAAGCAACCTAATGCTTGTGTTATGGTAACAAGATGGCTGATAAACTACATATATACAATTTTTTTTTTTTGTAAATACATACATATTATAGATAGATAAACACCCAGACTCGGAACAAATACATGTAGGTAAATGATAGAAGTAGACTTATACAGGGTGGGCATACATCGACGCGCAAACTGTAACAGCAATTTTTTTTATGACCGACGAATAATTTTAACATGTATCATGTATTGATTCCATGGTAACAGGTTGCGCGTTTCGATGTCCCTGCCGACCTGTATAATTAAAAAAAAAATAACGGCGAATGTTATAATTAAAGAAATGTTATATTTCCACCCAATCATGTACCTATTACTTACAATTCGTAAAATTATATAAAATTTGTTTTCTGTTTATCCTCTACATGTTACAATATTATTTTACACCCTAGAAGTGTGTTATAGAGATTTTTTTTTTAATTTAGACCATCTTTGTTAGTTACGTAACCACCCGCTGCAACACTAAACAATATCTATACTAATCTATATCTCTATGATCTGGAACTACCAGTTGGATTTGACAAAATCTTTTTGCATTTGATAGCCCAATTTTTGAGAAAGGCTCGAGACGACCGCCAGGAGTCGAGCAAAAAAAAAACGGGTTGCACTCCGGGAGTGCCGGCAGAAGTGAAAACTTGAATTGACTTGACTTGAACGTTGTGCATTTTTTATATTTTGGAATGCGGTCTACTCTCCCTCCGTCTTACGAATTTTCGATCAGGTCGCGTGTCCTGACGCGAGCTCTGTCTTACGAATTTTCGATCAGGTCACGTGTCCTGACGCGAGTTTAACATTTTTTACCCATCACAACAAAAGTGCACAACGCCACTAAAGAAGTTTTCACTTCAAAAACTGAGAAAGAACGCTGAGCGAAAATGAAGTAATTGCGCGGGCACCCGATGCGATATTCTGGTTTCAGAATCAAAAAGACTCATGAGATCCTCGCGGGACGATCAAAATCCAACTGCAATCTCGAAACCTACACGTGTGTATGTGTATAAAATATTATATGGTTATTTTTGTATGCAGTTTGCATACAAAAATAACCATGAAAACATCTCAAGAAAGTTATACAATAAAATAGATACTTATGCAGCGCAGTTTTATTTCTATTTCCTATACAAATCTACGAACATAGCTTTTTTTAATTTTGGAAATGCATCGGTTTATAACCAATGCCATTACGTTCGGTCCATAAAGATTCTCTATGCGTTTCTGCTACTCAATAACATTAGTTATGGTACTTTAGTTCTAGTATTTTCTTTGAGAATCAGTCATAAAAATATTATAGGTACAGCCAATGTGGAAATGGCGTCTGCTGGACTCAAACAACGGTTACCTAGAGCATTTTAATGTCATAGTACTGCTCAAGCACAGATGGTTTTTATCGCGCTCATATCATAAAATGAAAATTTCTCCAGAATATGCTTTCATTTTTTGGTCAATACGTTGTCAAGTTATCGCAAACGTTATCATAATCAGCAAGGCAAATGTACCCTTTAGGTATGCATACCAAACAGTGATAGAAATGTTAAACAGGCGTTAACTCTTAATCCGCATTTTTTTTTTTGCGGGAAACTTTTTTTTTTAAAAAAAAACGTTGCCCCACACTAGGAATTTCTCCTGTGTCGTGGGTGCGTTTACAGACATATAAACACAAACAGCCATACTTTCGAAAGGCGACCGGGATTTGGGGATAAATATCCCACACTCCCCGGTCTTAAGGCTCCCGCAGACCGGTGCGACGCGAGGGCGCGACGAGACTCTAGTAGAACAATTTCTATGAAAATTTGTGTAAAGTATTGATAGAGTCACGTACCCGCGGTCACGTCGCACCTGCCTGCTCAGCCTTAAGACCAGGGAGTGTTGGATTTTAACCTCACAACCGCCCCCGGTGGTCACCAGATGAACATGGAAGAACATGTGCACTGAACTTAAATAAATATACTTACAAATTTTCGTTCAGCTGTTTAGAAACGGACTTCAAACATTTATTTTGCAGCCAGAACAGCATTTTTACTGAGAAGAAGTAATTACTTGCTTACATAGTAGCTAAGTATCTTTGGTCTATCAGTGTAACACCGAGGCCGTAGCTCAGAAATCTGACGTAGCACAGGCAAAGATGTTGGACCACGGGTAGCAGCTCTGAAATGAAGGAGGGTACTTGGCTAGACGCGGTGATGGCTGGTGGCCGTGGCTCTGTCTCAGATAGGGTCACAACAGCATTATGCTGAGCAATGGCCGTTTTGCGTGGATGTGACGCATATTTCCTCCAGCTTGTACTTTTTGTATGTGTTTTTCTTTGCGTTGTGTTTTCCCGCTTATTAAAGTATTTTTCTGAATAGTTGCCGAGAGTCGGTAGTGAATGACATTCAGAAGATCGCGGGTAAGACACAAGTGCGATTCTGTAACCATCTCACCGTGAAAACTTGGGTGAAGTGAGTGTGTAGTGAGCCGTCATTCCAACTAATGCTAGGGATTGACACTATATTGACAGCTCACTTCACCTAAGTTTTCACGGTGAGATTTTTACAGAATCGATCGGCTGGTTGAGACTCACACGGACCAGGGAAACATGGCACAAAAGGGAAGTGGCCAATACTCAGCAGGTGGGACAAGGCTGCCAATGATAATGATAATGGTGATAGTAACTAAATTTGAACCGAGACATATTCGCCAAAAATGTAAACAAATATGACTTTATAGAAAAATAACTTTAATTCCTACTCAATAAAGTTCAGTTTACGCTATAACTTCAAACATTTTTATAACTTTTTCAATAGTGCTATTCACTCTGAAATCAACTTAATTGCCATTAAAATAAAGTTGATACTTGTTTAACTTGAAGTAACGTCAATTTGAAACAAATAAAATTTGAATATAATTCATGTGCTAAAGATCTAGTTCAAACGATGAAGGAAGTTTCTACATATCCACCGAGGTAATGTTAGCATCGGAGGGATGGTAATGGTGCCAGGATGAATTAAACGGCTGTTTCTGTATAAATCGCGTAATTATTAGGATCTTAAATTATTATTTTTTTATCTCATGACATCCGCTTTTTAGAAAATGGACCCCTATTTATTTTTTCTGCCTTCTAAATTTCTATTGGCGTTTAGGGGACATTGGGGGAATTGAGAACGGCTTGTAATTGGGAATAGCTAGGTTAAGTAATACTTTCCCCCGCACTACACCGCTCCGCACCCGTTCAACAGACGCGTCTAGCCCCCCTCAGTGCGTACGCGACAGTTGAACGGGTGCGGAGCGGTGTAGTGCGGGGGAAAGTATTACTTACCTAGCTATTCCCAATTACCCGCCGTTCTCAATTCCCCCACTTTCCCCTATCTCATAATGTTATGCCAGTACTAGAAAAGGTTGCATGTCACAAACTATGCATGTCATAATCTCTACATAACATACCTTTCTGCTTTCCGAGTAACTTCCTACAACTTTTCCTTTACAAATGAAGTGACCCACAAATGTGAGATGAAACTGCTTAACTTTGTAGTGTATCACTTTGTTACTTATTACACCTAAACATGCCATTATTTGAGCCATTAAGTTCACCAGGAAAGGGCCCTCCGTGAAGACTTTCGGAAACATTACTCAGGGAGTAAGTACCTACTTCATCAAAAACTCGTTATAAAAAACATATTAGTACTTATATTCAAATAATTTATGTTTCAAATTGACGTTATTTCAAATTAAACAAATATCTACTTTATTTTAATCGTAATTAAGTGGATTTCAGAGTGACTAGCACTATTGAAAAAGTTATAAAAATGTTTGAAGTTGTAGCGTAAACTGAACTTTAATGTGTAGGAACTAAAGTTATTTTTCTATAAACTCATATTTGTTTACATTTTTAGCAAATATGTCGCAATTTTATTTTAGATGTTATATAGTTAGCAAAGTCATCATCATCTTGCCTAACCATTTCCCAACTATGTTGGGGTCGGCTTCCAGTCTAACCAGATGCAGCAATAAAGTTAGCAAAGTGTACAGTCAAAAATAAAAACGTAACGCATAACATCACGCCTGTATTCCCCGAAGGATTAGGCAGAGGTGTACCTATCTATAGTACAGACACAAGCACTTCAATCTACAACAATCTGACAAAATTCTTCAATAGATTTTCAACTTTATCGCTAAAGCATTGAGGTTCAAGGTTGATTGGGAAAATTTGACAGTTTCGGATAGCTTGACCTGCTGCCGTCTACCCACCCAAATTTAGCCAGAATTATGTTTAAATCCCTTGTCCCTAGTACAAGGGATTTAAACATAACTGGCTTGGCAGGCCGAGTGTATTTCTATCAACCGGGCAAAAATCCAGTCTCCGGCCTGCTACTGAGAAATTCCTGATGGTAAAACCCAATAACACTTGGCCCGAACCTGGAAATCGAACCCAAATCTATATCTATACTAATAAGAAAGAAAGAAAACACATTTATTTGTGGCAAACATGACGCATAAAAAAGAACAAACACACTAAAAAAAAATAACAAGTTGGGGGTAAACATGCGTCACATTCACGCAAAACGGCCATCGCTCAGCATAATGCTAAGACCCTATACGAGACAGAGCCCCAGGGCTGGTTTTCAGCGGCAGCCGGCGTTGACGTGATAACGGCAACCAGTGCAACATGCAATTATACTTACTTACATAAATAGGTACATAAAAACAACAATCAAAACAAGAAATAAAAAAAACCATTGCAACATATGATTCGACACAAAAAAAAAACAACAATCAAAACATGAAATATAATAACAAAGCTAAAGAGTTTGTTTGTTTGAACGCGATTATCTATGGAACGACTAGTCGGATTTTATAAATTATTTCTGCATTTGATAGCCCTAGGAAGGCTATAGGCATCACGCTTGGGGCTTAGGAGCCGAGTAAAAAGAAAAAAAATCGGAAAGAACGCTAAGAGAAAACGAAGTAATAACAAGGGTGGGCGATGCGATGCGACAGCATGGGTCGGGGAACGAGAAATTTTACGCGGACGACGTCGCGGGCAGAACCTAGTTAAGAAATAAAATAAAAGTAGGCCATTTTAGAAATTCGTTTCCAAGTTCTGTTATCTATCAAACGTATGCGCAATATATCCTTCATCGCGTATTTCAAAGAACTTTTCGGAGGCTCGTATTTTTTCGGTGAAAACTATTTGTCTTAGTATATCAGTGACAAAAGGCTGTGAGCCCCGCTCGTTAATCAAACTCTAGGCCGACAAACATTACCGACAAATAGATTTTCTTTTACGAAATATTAATAGTAGGCGTTTAATGGAAAATGATTTAAAGCATCATCACGTTTTCATTATCAATGTCTCTTTAATTTATTTTCGCTACATTATTGTGTCGTTACTTTTTCCGCTTGTAGCGTTTTATTTTTCCGAGAACATTTCTACCGTTTTTTTAAGGCGCTGCTTAAATGTATGACACTGTTAAACGCTCAGTTTTTTTTGTCGTACAGTTAGGCGTATTGGTACAACACGGCTACACATCAAGCCATACATTTCTTCATTTCATTTCCAGTTTTAGCTGACCTCGCATTGTTTAGGTTTTTCGTACAATCAGAAGTCAGCTTATAAATACTGGTTATGTATAGCTTGATGTGTGGCCGTGCGTACTTTATTACAAGCTAGAAAAAGTTTATTGTCATATGTTCAAAGAAAAGACTTATTCAAAAATATTTCATAAAAAAATAAAATAGATTCATGATAAAACAGTCGTAAAACAGAGCTCAAAAAAATATTTTTCGCCGCATAATTGTGAGCGTGAACTATCATAGGTATTTTATGTAATGATAATAAAGGGAATTCAATCCACTAAAGAAATACCTAAAAATTATTCCACTGAACCGTGCATTAGTGAAATATTCTTTTAGGTATTTTTTTATTTAATTAAAACTGCAAAATTACTTTTATTCTGGTGGTCATTCGATTCAACTAACATCAAACGCATCGCTGTTTTGAACCACATTTGTTGACACGATGCGCTATTGTCAATTACTTAAAAAATTGCATCTTACAGCACCTTAAAGTATTCATTCAATTAGAAATTCTTCTTTTCATGCGCAATATTGTCCATAGGTCAACTTCAACTGTTGATATGAAAAAAAATAACGCCACTCGCCAGTATGCGCCATTACATTACTGACACTTGATGGTGGACTGATAGCTCGAACAGTAATTACAAACACATGACCTGTCGCCTATCTTCTTTAATTACTGGCCTACACGTGCCGTAATAAAACTACCTACATATTTATGACTTACAAAGGTCAAAGTTAAAATCTTCATTGAACTTTATCCAGGTCAATGCGCAAAACTGACACATTAGCAAAAAAAACCGGCCAAGTGCGAGTCGGACTCATACACGAAGGGTTACGTACCACCGTGCAATATTTGACACTACATACCTATTTAAAAAAACACGTTTTTTATGTTTATTATTTTTTGTTATAGCGGTAAAAGATACACACTCTGTGAAAATTTCAATTGTGTACATATTACGGTTCATGAGATACAGCCCGCTGACAGACAGACGGACGGACAGCGGAGACTTAGTAATAGGGTCCCATTGGCACCCTATTACTAAGCCCCGCTGTCCCGCAACCCTTTGGGTACAGAACCCTAAAAACTGAACAACCGTAAACACCAATACGTTTTCCTAAAAAAAGTATAAAGTTCAATTTAAAACTGGCTCACTGAAAACTTTATTTCACTTGCAATATATTCAGGGGCGATAAGGTCGTGTATTATTCCAGCGTCCCTTACTGTGAAGCCGGTGGTCCTACGCAGAGCCCTTTACATGAAAATAGAATATCCTTAACTCAGCCTCGCAACAGCAGGGTTCTGGCTAAGCAGATTGTCCGAGTAACAAATGAGCCAATTCCAAGGGAAAGGCGATCTTTTAAAAATACTTTTGTGGATTCTCAAACAAAATCTCCTCAATTTACCGCTCTAGTACGTAGTAATGGCCTGCCGAAGTACGTGTTTTGCATAATTTAATTACGGTCATCTGTTATAATGTGTGTGAAACTAGTAAATTACGATAATCGTTTGGTCATGCAGGTAGGATTAAAAGGATAGTATCAGTATGAAAATTATGCCTGTGAGAGCACGTTTAGCCTCCTAAGCGTAGAATATCGTCTATATGTACCTATATAGAGTGGGTGGTATTCACCTCTCAATAATAATGATTCATAACATGACTATCTATAGTTTAATACCCGGTGAAAAAAAAGCAAGCTAAGCTTGGCAGGGACCACTAGCCAGTACTTATCTCCGCTTTAAAATTGGTTCATAAATTGCTTTGTCGACATTTCCGGAAAGAGTCCCCGACAACAATGTTTGCGGCGATAAAATCTAAGCGAAGTTTTATAGGTCCCATACATAGAAGAATTGTTGGTCCCATACTCCTGTTCTTATATAACAAATGCGCTTGTTATGTGTCCCCATTGCATCAATAGATAAATCATGACAACAAGACAGGTAGCCCCAGTTATCGCCTCTAACAGAATTGCACCCGTCAAAGATTTTACAATGTAAGGATTTTACGATACATTCTTCAGCTTCTTATATATTTTAAAGATCGTGATAAAATGTTGGATGGATTTTGCTACAGAATATTGCCACTTGGTTATAGACAATCTTATTGAGCTACAATTTCTTATTTCTAACTTATCCGGTTTGACATTGACCTATTAATTATTAGGTTACCTATGAAATCCTACTAATATTATAAACGCGAAAGTTTGTATGGATGGATGGATGTTTGTTACTCTTTCACGCCAAACTACAGAACGGATTTGGATGAAATTTGGCCAACTGATAGTTTATAACCAGGATTAACACATAGGATATCCCGATATTCCCACGGGATCTAAACTTATGCTGGTGAAACCACGGGGCGCAGCTATTATTTACATAATTTAATAATAATAAATCATTTTATTTCAGGCATTGTATACATAATTGCATACACACATTTCACCCATAGTGACTGCATGTCATATATAAGCATTAGGGTATTAAGTATAAAGTTATTAAAATTTTTACAATTTAAAAAGGTAATGTACTATTAAGTCCAAATTTATGCCATTGCAAAATGGAATATGTCCCCAATTTTTACAATGACACCCTGATTCCTTTCTTTCGTCCATTCCAACTTTCTTTGCCTAACTCTTGGACTTTTTAAGAGAATACTAGGGACCCACCGCGCTGCTTCGCACGGTTTTTACGACTTGACGAAACATCGAAATTTCTTTATTATAATGATGTAAGTTTAATATTATTTCATGTACTAGGTATATATACTTATGTTACGGTCACACTTACCGTAACATATACATAAACCTTCCGAAATAAAGTCTCTAAATTATGGTAAAAACCGCGTCAAACCCTGTTTTGTAGTTTATAAAACAACGACGTTACACAGACAGTCACGAAAAGCGACTTTAATTTATAATATGTATAGATAGATATATATCTATTCTGTAAAAATATCACCGTGAAACTAAGGTGGAGTGAGCTAGAAATGTGCTGTCAATAGGGCCAATCCTTAGCATCAGCCGATCGATTCTGTAAAAATCTCACCGTAAAAACTTAGGTGAAGTGAACTTAGAGTGAGCTGTCAATAGTGTCAATCCCTGGCATTAGTTGGAATGACGGCTCACTCCACGCTCACTTCACCTAAGTTTTCACGGTGAAACGGTTACAGAATCGCACTGCAGGTGGAATGACAGCTCACTTCAAGCTCACTTCACATAAGTTTTCACAGTGAGATTTTTGCAGAATAGACCGGATTTTCTAAAACAAATGAATCAATACTGCCTCATATCGCCATGTATACATGATGAGTGGGATGGCGGGAAGAGATAGGGAATCCGATGGTATCGTGCAGACACGTACCACTGCAGTAACTAGTGACAGCTTGTCACTGAGTAGACATACTCGTAGACTTCATAATACCTACTGCGTTTTCTAATAAATGAACAATCTTGTAGATTAACAAAGGTACGTCAGATGTTAACATGCTTGTTCATTTATGGGCAAAACTTAGGGTTAGTTAAAATGGCGTTGATTGGATACTTAAGTATTGGAATGTTTTGTTTCACAATAACGCCGTATTTGCATAAGAGTATGTATGAGATACGTAAGATATGTCTGGTACCTAGAGACCGTTTCACAAAATAAGTCCCGCAGATGTGACGGATATATAAATCTTTATTTATTTATTTAACTCAACATACACAGATTAATTACTATTTTTTCAAGCTAACACCAATATATACTATACACAATTATATACAAGTACCTTATTATCATGGATATCTCATCATACAAAACTATATTCCTGACAGCAGAGATCATTTTCAATATCACTGGTACCTTAATTTTCTCTGGCCTGTGGTACTGTCCATTATTGGGGTGAATATAATAACTCAGTTATTTTTTTCAGACCATATTTTCCGATAGTGGGATGAGTTGGACTCCTTCGATAAGAACTGGTTCTTAGTAGCCATAGACAGAGAGATTTGGAAAGAAAGAGGAGAAATGGAGAGTCAGAGTAGGAAGGCATTTGCCTCGCATGCAAATTACATTAATGTAATCCAATTTGCCTGCGTGATTTTTTTTTAAATTATATTAATGTAATGTAATTAGGTACATTAATTACACAATTACATTACAGGCTTGTAATAAAATAATAATAATATTTTCCGAATTATTATATAATATAATAATGTATAATATATAATATTGTCCCTTCACCACTTTAAATTGTTACGAAACAGTCGCCTGAAGCGAACACGGCACGCAGATTATATATTTAGCCAACATTCTTTGTCTAAGTAAATTGCATACAATCTTGAAGTTGCTGAACAAACTGAACTTATAATGGGCAATAATTCACGGAGATACCTGACACCAGCGTGAGCTCAGTTAAACAGCTTTAGTAGATTGTTTAATATTTAGGTAGGTACCGGTATTAGAAGACGTTAACAAGATTCAGGTGAGATATTTAAGGGATTTCTTTCACGGTTAGTTAGTGGTAGTTCAACCCCCGGGGTTGAACATGGACAACATTTAGGGGTTGAACATGGACGGGGGTAAAGATTGTGGGGGTCGAACATGGACTAATCCATTTAGATAAGAGAGCAATAGTGGCCCAGTGGCAGCAACCCAACTTATGAGTTATAGGTCGTGGGTTCGAACCCAGGCAGGCGCTTTACTTTGTGTATGTAAATAATTTCATCACCACTGCTCTCAAAACGGTGAAGGAAAACATCGTGAGGAAACCGGCATATCATAGAACAAAAAATTCGAAGACATGTGACATCTACCAACCCGCATTGGGCCCGCGTGGTGGATTATAGCCCACTCCCTTTCGAAGAGAGGAGGCCTGTGTCCCAGCAGTGGGAACTTTATAGACTGATTATGTAGTGTTGTCGTGGTTATTGTAGGAAACCAGTAGATAGGTATCATTTTAATTGGTTAGTAGGTCATTGCTTGTCGATTTTTCAGTAATAAGTATCTCATATTACCTACCCTTGGTAATGTTTTTGCCATTTACTTATCAGCCTGAATTTCAGCCCCGCCGACCCGCCGACATTCCTTGCGTCCTAGAGACCCGGCCAAATTAAAACCAAACCCGGCCAGATATCCCTGGACTTACGGCTAATGCCGAGGATATTGAAAATAAAAAAATTACATGTTGACTATGACGACCGATTTATTCTGCCGCTCCTTCAGAATTTCCTTAGCAAAACCAAATGTGTTTGACATACCTACTTGAAATAAGGAACGCCACATGATCGATTGAGCAATCACGTTAGACCTAAGAAACATTTTATACTTTATGGGCAAAACCTGTAAAATACCTACATATATTATACTGAGAGTAACTACCTAAAAACAGTTTAAAGTTACATATTGATCGAGGTCAAGCGCAGGCCCATTCATCAGCAGACCTCCCTGATGGCGTCAGCGTAGTTTGCTACGCTGACGACACGCTGGTCCTGGCGCAGGGGAGGTCGCATCAGGCGGCGGCCGACGCGATGACACGGCATTGCACAAGTCCGAGGCCATGTCCTTTCATGGGCCCCGGTACGGGCCACCTTCGGGATCCCAACTGATGGTAGGAGGGGTTCACATCGGCGTCGAGACAACGATGAGGTACCTGGGTCTCGTCCTCGACAGCCGGTGGAACTTCGTCGAGCATTTCCGACGTTTGGCCCCCAAACTGGAACGGGCCGGGGCCGCCTTAAAGCGGCTCCTGCCCAACCTGAGAGGGCCAAACGCCTCCTGCCAGAGGCTTTACGCGGGGGTCGTGTGGTCCATGGCCCTATATGGGGCCCCGGTGTGGGCGCGTTCACTGCGGCTTCGAGCCGCACACTATCTGAACGCGCCCCAGAAGGTGGTAGCCGTAAGGCTGATCCGGGGCTACCGCACGATCTCGCGCGAGGCGGCAAGCCTCCTTGCCGGACTGCCGCCATGGGATCTGGAGGCAATAGTCCTCGCGCGCCTGCATGATCGGCGCGCGGAGACACTACGCCGGGGGGAAACTCTGCACCCGCGGCAAATCGCTGCGGAGCGGACGGACCTCCGGCGCGATCTCATGGCGGAATGGAAGGCGCGACTATCGCAACCCAGCGCAGGGCACGCCGCGATAGCGGCGATAAGACCCCTCTTTGAGGAGTGGCTAGAGAGGCGTCACGGCGTTCTCACCTTCCGCCTGACGCAGGTCCTCTCCGGACACGGATGTTTCGGGAGGTTCCTGCACGTAATCAGGCGGGAGGAGACGCCCGGGTGTCACCACTGCCAGGATCGCCCAGAGGACACGGTGGAGCATACGGTGGCGGTCTGCCCTGCTTGGGCGGAGCCCCGCCGTGTCCTCGTAGAGGCGATCGGCAATGGCGGCGACCTCTCGCGTCCGGCCCTGGTTCAAGCCATGGTCCGGGGCGAGAGGGAGTGGGAAGCAGTCACCTCCTTCTGCGAAGCAGTCATGCTAGCGAAGGAGCTGGCTGAGAGGCTGAGGGAGAACACCTCACGCCTCAGCCTCCCCGGGAGACGCTCCGGGCGTCGGGAGTCGCTTGACGACTCCCGGCCACCGTAGGCGCGGGCCTGCGGACGGTGAGTAATGGGTAGCGCGCCGTCCGATCAGGACCAAGCCTGTGCCGGACGGCGCATTGTGTTCCACGCGCGCCTCAAAGAGATGTCAGCAGAGGACGGGGCCCGACAGGGCCGAAGCCTGCCAGGGCGGCGGGATCATCCGAAAGGTTTACCGCTGCCCCGGAACAGAAAGGGCTAAGGAAGGAACACGGGTGGGTTTTAGTCAGTAAGAGTCTGACACTCCCTTCCGCTCCACCCAGAGCGGGAGGGGTCATTTGATGATTTCCCATCCTCAAAACAAAAAAAAAGGCCCATTCATCAATCCTACTAATACTATAAACGCGAAAGTATGTATGGATGGATGGATAGGTGGATGTTTGTTACTATTTCACACAAAAACTGCTAAACGGATTTGAATAAAATTTGGCACACAGATGGTTTATAATCAGGATTAACACATAGGATACTTTTTATCTCGAAATTCCCACGGGATCGAAACTTATGCGGGTGAAACCGCGGGGTGCAGCTAGTAAAAAATAAATAAAAGATAAACAGATACGCTGTCTACGTTTTGCATAACTACTAGGTACTAATATTTTTTACATTTCAGGAATAAAAACTCTAAAAACCAATGATTTCTCTCGGGAATTACTTTATAAACATAATGTAAAAACACTACGTGGCTACTGTAAAGTTGTGTTTAGAATGAATGAGCAAAACTCCAACTTCAAGTATACCTTCTTTAAAAATGTACTCTTTTACTCTGTAAGCTACTGTTTTGCATAGCTAATACACCGCTGAAACACAACTCTACTTGAGCTTCATAAAATTGACAATAATTAATGATTATAAAACAATGTAATCAAACAAAATCTCTATCATTGTGGTAAAAGATTGATGAAGTATTCATTCACTTATTTATAATGTATTCACATAATTTAATGAAGATAGTTAAAGATAATATTTAAATATTTCAAAAGCTAACAGTCTGAAAATATTAATATAAAAAGCATAAAAATTAGGTATACGTTTTGCTTTTTGTATAACACAACTTGCTATGGAAGAGCGGACTCTCCAAACACAGGCACGATCTGCCTAAAAGGAGGATCCAATCACAAAATTTTGTTATACCTAAACTTGTTTTTACCAACATTTTTTTTTTTAATATGTTCAAGTATACAAGGTGGTAGGGACATCGACGTGCAAAATTAAACCATGAATTCAGCACATCATTTTAGACCCTCTAGCGTATCTTCCAAAGCAGGGTTTTCAGAATCATTTACAGAATTCATAGTAACTAGGTTGCGCGTTGATGTTCCTGCCAGCCTGTATAAATTGTCCAGTAGTACACGTACATTTTACACATTTTATGCCAACATAAACCCATTGGAGTTTTACCGTGCACTACAATCATCGACTACATTACACAATTAAAACAACTGTAGTAGGTACTAAGATTGAGTTCTGATTGATGATTGATTCAATGCTTGATGCAACGGATATGCAGGGTCCTAAAAACACCCATCACACGAAGCCGTCATCTACGCATTCTGTAAATCAAATTAAGTAATATTGCACAAAAATAATTGCTGGGTAACGACTTTTATGTGAAAGATTGCTGTTTACGGTGGTAGCAAGCAATGTAACGCATGCAAAACATTGTGCTTATGAGTGCATGCAACAGTATGGGGGTCGGGGTATATAAAAGTTTAGTTCTAACATTAAAACCTGCTTCAAAAAAAAAACTTAATAAAAAAAGCTGGAACTTTGATCTTCCATATCTTCGTAATAAGAAGGTTGTTATTTCCAGGTTGTTGTGGTTGTGATTGTTTTTACAACAAAAAAAATGATCACAATGACGTGAAGAACAAGTGACTCTCGCCTTCGTTAAGCGTCTTTCACACACGTAACACCTTAACTTCAGTCGGACGAGCTGGTACACATGTGCACCACAAGCGGTACAAATTTGTACCGGCTCGTCCCTTATGTCCCTAAAATCTACTATTACTCTACTCTTTCACGTAGTTTGATAAAATTTGTATTTTGTACAGTATTTTTCCGCTTGCATCGGTTCTACATTGAGATAGCAAACAGCTGACTGGCATGAGTTATGGGTGCGCTCAGCCCGGAATATGTGATACTCTATTTTGTACAACACTCTGGATCTGCTTTATAAGTTGTTCATAATTTTATATAACACTCTGTATTACTCACCTAGTTTCTCGGTCAGTCTCGTCGCAAACACGACTGCTGAGCGTGAGGTCCTGGTCGATTCTCGGGTCGGGAAAAGTGTAATTAAGTTTTTCCATTAGGATTTTCTTGGTAACAGCCCACATCTCATCAGGCACGGGTACCACGGATGCAGGGGAGAAAGCACTTTAAGCCGGTCCTGCGCCTGAGCTCTCTCCGGTCGTATCGGATTGCGTGCCGTTCCATCGGACTATGAGAGAGGGAAGAGAGGTTACACCTGTGTCTGCGCACATACTTGTGCACTATAGTATCTCTCACGCCGAAGGCTCATCACCGTTGATATTGTCCGCCATGGCCGAAATATGGTCTGGAGGACTATTTTTTTAAACGAGCTGTGTAAAATACAGAGTGTATTTTCATAACAACGAGAAAACATAATTGATGTTTTTTTGTAACAAAACAACTAGCTATGTCGTCATTCTGCAAACACAAAGCTACCTCTCCAAGCTTTCATTAAAATTAGTTCCACAGTGTAGCCGAAAAACCCACCAAAGAGACAGGCAGACAGACGGGGAGACTGGTTAATAAAAACAAAATCATCCAAACGAAATTCGGGCTTTATTTCATTGAATTCGTACACTCTGTTTAAACAAAGAGTTGGAAACCTCTCCACAGTTTTATCCCAAAACAAAAATGTTGAATGTTGGAATGCAATGTGAAGTGGCATTGACTTGCAAAGCAGGCGGGCCTCCGGGGGCCCGGAGTTGCACTCCGTCAGATTTGCTTGACAACCTCGCAATCAAAGCCTGTATTAGTCTGAAGATGTACATTAGGAGCACTTATGTAATTTATGTCTGTGTTGCATATTAGGGTTGATTCGGTTGAGCGCTGCGTTTGTGTAGGATTGGTTGTCGATAAGAAAACTGATTATACAGGGTAGCATTGACGCGCAACCTGTTACCATGGATTTTAATGCCTACATGATTCAGTACACCACGGTGTTGACATTTTTCAAAATTCGTCGGTTATTAAAAAAATATTTGCTGTTCCATACATTTTGACCGCGTAGATATTGCACTTTTCTATGAAACAACCGATTTTCTTTTTAGATAACCGACGCAAAATATCTACGCTATCTAGAATCCTGTGCTGAATTCATGGTTACAGGTTCATGAATTTTAGATAATTCTGCGTTTGTATGTGACCCTGTCGCTACGACCTATATGCTCAAGCGACACGTGTCTTGCGACAGCGACTGCTGAGAAAACAAATGAAAGAAGTTGTTTCGAGCAAAGTTGCATCGCTCGAGGCTTTGAACGGGGCCTAAACCTACATACTTAATTCCTTACTCCTCTAATATTTATATAGGTACCTATGAATATAACGGGTGGGCCATCTAGTCTTTTAAAGTACCGATTACTTTGACTTTGAAAGGTAGAATGACATTCATTTTTTGACAGGAAGTTGGTTTTATGTTTGACATTTGCAAAATGGGATGTATACGCTCGAACAAAATTGGAAAATATTAAAAACTAAAACTTACTTCCAAAGTAGTGAGTCTTTAACGCAAACTGTAAGAATCTTACGTAGATTTTCGAGAAATGATCTGCCTTCAGTTCAGTTTGTGCGTCAATTTGTGAAGCGAGTTCGTGAAAATGGATCGTTATTGGACAAAGCAACCCGTGTACGTTCTCGTCCAGTGCGTTCAACCGAAAACATTGCTGCTGTGGCTCAGAATGTGCAAGAACATCCATCAACATCAACTCATCATCGTTGAGCGGTGAGCGTTACCGTGCCATGCTCAACAAAATTTTGTTTCCAATAACTGAAGAGACTGACATGGACGACATTTGGTTTCAACAAGACGGGGCCACATGTCACACAGCCAACGTAACCATCGATCTTTTGCGCACAGGTTTTGAAAATTGAATAATCAGCCGAAATGCTGATGTCAATTGGCCGCCTCGGAAATATGAAATCGAAGTTGCCATTGAAGAGATTCAAGCCGAAACAATCGAAAATGTAGAGAAAAATTGGGTTGATCGGATGGGGTACCACGACTGGCTGCTGAGCCAGTCGTGGTACCCCATCCGATCAACCCAATTTTTCACTACATCATAGTCATATGAATGATATTGTGTTCCATTCTTAAATGACAAAGTTCAACCTTTCCAATAAAACCAGAAATTTGAAAAATAATCAGTAGTTTTTTTTTATAGCCGATTCAAAATTAAATTTTAAATGGCCCACCCTTTACATACATAACAACAAGTTGTATTAGCAACGATTAAACAACGTAAACACGAACAAAAAATCAGTTCACCCACAACATCACACAGCTTCGTTAGATAAACCCAACAGGAATAAAACAACACACAACTATCTAAAACAAGCTACCAACATAATCAAATTACCGGGACTAGTCAACGTACAAACATGATAGCCGCCATACTTCGGTCCCAAGAGTGGCGGGATCCAACTAAACTTGTCGCGGTACATAACAGCGGAAGTTACACGGGCAACTAATTGTCAGCAATTGTGGGCAACTTTTTTATCTGTTCTGTGTGGGCAACTATGACGTCACGGTAACACACGGATTTACAGCGACGCTAAGGTTGTAGCAATTGATGCTAGAGATACCGCCACAAGATGTTCAGTGGCAGTCGGCAAACGTAAGATATCATAATTCGAGTTAAATTACCTTTTTTATTTGCAAATGTTTCTATGGCAATAAAACAATTTTTATTTCTTTCTTCTTTCTGAGGTTCGACGCTCTCAGGCTAGCTGGATTGATGATCTCCTCAGGGTGGTTGTTAGTATTTAGCCGTGAGTAGCCCTAGATGTAGTTACATGGCCTAAGATTCCTATGTGTAGTCCATAGAGTGGCATATAGCAATGGAATGCTATATGGTAATGATATGAAACAACTTATAATATTATTATTATTAGCCTGCGATGTTTCACTGCAGGGCAAAGGGCACCCTACTCTCTTATAGTAAACTAAATTAATTCCCTACCTTCATTCTCGGCAACTGTTCTAGACAATAATTGCTGAAAAGGTTGCCCGTGTAAGTACAGCTTTATATCGGGTACATATTTGTGTATTTGCGCCGATATTGACTTGGTCTAAGTCAATAAATATCCTATTATTGGGCGATGATCTCAGGGTAGGACATGTGACTCTCATGAATTGTGATTCCGAAGAACACTTGGAAAGATAAAATGACGGGTTGGTTAATTTAAAACCAAGCATTTACAAATGCATTGAATTCTATAATTATATAATAACAGCCGCACGGGTCGATCCAAGATTAAGCTACGCTTGCCGCGGTCGGTTCGTGGATGGGTGACCATCCATTACATATCGAGATCCCTTCGTGGCTGGGTGAGTACGTTAGGCCCGGTTGGTCCGGGCTGCCATTCGTAGATCTTTATGGCAGTCGTTACGGGTCGTCAGAAGCCCGAAAGTCTGGCAACCAGTCTTACCAAGGGGTATCGTATTACCCAGTAACTGGGTTGTGGAGGTCAGATAGGCAGTCGCACATCTGGTTAGACTGGACCCCAACATATTTAGAAAAAGAGTAGGCAGATTGATTGAAAGAAAAATAAAGCGGGGAAAATGCCTTATTGAGAATATTATTAATATATTGAGAACATTTTCGAAAAATAGTGTTACATGTAAATTCGACTGATTTATAATTTTCCATAGAAACAGAGATTTCCAATTATATTTTTTTAAATAAAACAATTCGAAAATGTTCTTAACTAACTTTTTAGACCTATGTATCCTGCTTATGCGTATGAAGTTTCATTAAAATCGGTTCATGCCTTTCGAAGAACAAGGACTTGAAAGTTTGTATGAAATGCCGTACATTGTCAACGCTCATAAACCGCTGACTGCTGCGGACTACTAACAAACAGGTTCTATTATTTTTCAAACCACTTTGTACTTATTGAAAGTAGACTATTATTTTGTTGCTCGGACGTTGTTTGTACTTTGTTGCTGACTATGTATTCACCCTGGAAGATTTCAAAGAAAATCTCTAAATGGGATCTGTACCCATCCGTCGAACACGATTGTTCAGTCATCAAAAAGGCTAATTAAAACGTTCAAAATCTAGTCGCAGTCTCATCTCGGCAACAAACAAATGTCAAAAACTTGTCAAAATGTAGGGAAACTAGAGGTATTTTTGACAGATTGAGACAGAGCAGACTGTGAACGTTTTTTAAATTACGAGAATTGCCCCTCTGATTTCTTATGTTAGATAAGAGAAGCAATCTGCGCAACACAGACCCAGTTTTATGAGTTGCTGTTTTGTTAGATTTGTAGAGTTTGTGTTTAGCGCAAGATTTATTCTGAGATGATAAGGATATAAATTGGTGTGGTGGTCATTGTGGTCATTGTACTCATAATTATGAACAACTTAATCTGGTGTTCCCTACATTTTGACGAGTTATACGAACATAATTGTAGGGAACAGCTGATTTTTTTTTTTCGCGCTTTCAGGTTTGGTCCCATAGTAAAAGTTGTTCATAATGATGAGTACAATGACCCCCTAGAGTTATGGGATATCAAAAAAAACACGTTGTATTTACACGGAAGACCCAGGCGTAAATGGCGGGACGAACTTGGCGTCTATGTGAGGGATTGGTCCATATTGGCTCAGGATCGAGTGAGTGAGTGGAAAAAGGAAAGAAAGGCCTTCGTCCTGCAGTGGGACAATACAGGCTGATCCATCATCAGCCCAGCCCTTTCCCAACTATGTTGGGGTCGGCTTCCAGTCTAACCGGATGCAGCTGAATACCAGTATTTTACATGGAGCGACTGCCTATCTGACCTCCACAACCCAGTTACTGAGTAATAAGTACGATACCCCTTGGTTAGACTGGTTGTCAGATTTTCGGAATACAGGCAGATTATTACATAGGTACTAATACTATTATAAAAGTCTGGTGTTAACTTTTCAGAAATATTTACAATTTATCTTTGTTGTTCAGAAATAAAGTGACAAGAAGTAAAACAGGAAACTGTCCTCCAAAGTTTGTAAATTAATTATATCAAAGCAGTGCATAAACTATTTACTAGAGCGCTGTGATAATGGACGATATTGCTCTGCCTTTTCTACAATATAAAGGAGGTACCGCGATCTTCATTTAATAGGCATATTTACTTATTATCTTCCGTGCCTCGGAAAGCACGTTAAGCCGTTGGTCCCGGCTGTCATTCGTGGATCTTTGACAGTCGTTACGGGTCGTCAGTAGCCCGAAAGTCTGACAACCAGTCTTACCAAGGGGTATCGTATTACCCAGTAACTGGGTTGTGGAGGTCAGATAGGCAGTCGCTTCATGTAAAATACTGGTATTCAGCTGCATCCGGTTAGACTGGAAGCCGACCCCAACATAGTTGGGAAAAGGCTAGGCAGATGATGATGATGATTTACTTATTATCTTTCAAACTCAAAACATTTATTTCAATTAAACCAATTACAGACACTTTTAAATTGTAAAGGGCAGACCCCTTTCAGCAAGAAAGATGAAGCTAGTGACCCATTCCAAATCGTAGTAGGTTCCTATGGAGAAGAACGGGCATGAAACTCAACTTATGCAACCTTGTGGACCAGGAATACGGCTTAGCCAAGCATTTATACCAGTGATGTAATCCCCCAACTTATAATAAGCTTATTTGCATAGTATGCGTTTTATACATGGTTATTTTTAAAACACCAACAACCTCTTAAGAGGTCATTGTACTCATCATTATGAACAACTTTTACTATGGGACCAAACCCGAAATCGCGAAAAAAAAATCAGCTGTTCCCTACATTTTGACGAGTTATGCGAACATAAATGTAGGGAACGGCTGATTTTAGAAGTAAGATTATTAAAATCGATTCTAATCTAATCTAACTACCATGTATTATCCCACTGCATTGCTTGGGGGCTCTCCCTTTTCCACACAATTCGGTCTTTTACTTTTTTTTTTATCGATTAATCGATAGGAAAATATCTTTTAATCTTTAACTATACATTATCCATGTAATATACTACTACACCAATACCACAATATTTTACCCTTCGAACGAGTTTTTCCATTAGTTACGTACAAACCCCTGTTGAAGGTATAACATGTCGATAAAGAGGCCCCATAATTGCCGTTTTCCCATCAAACATTCATTAAAAAGTAATCAACACGTTGCGCCGACACAGCCGGGAGAGAAACTCGCTAATTTCTTACAACAATACAAGCCTATCTCAGCCATATTTCGCGAGATTTTACTTTCGTCACAAGGTTCCGAAAGAACTCATCAAGACGAATAATATTCCCTCGTAAACATTCCAGGAAAGTAGTTGAAATTGTTGAAACCCAACCGAGGGATTCTTTCAGGCGAGCCTACTAAATAACAAAACTTTTCGTGTAAAACGAAATTTATACACACACGGTTCGCAATAAACAATCTAGGTACTACTCCGTACCACTCAATGCATACAAAAAAGTCCCGGTATATTGGCGAACACCTGAACGACAAGAGGTCTACGGGTTCGCTTACGAATCGCTCCGGATATTCCGATCACGTACTCGTAGGCTTAACTCGACCTCGATTCCACTCAATTTAAACGTCTAACACGATTTTATTTCCTCTAAAAGTATCAACGGGTAGTGGATTGTTGTCGACCTATAATTTGAACCTGAAAACCTTTGCTAGTTGGATGGAACAAACATCCGAACAATCCGTCCTCAAAGCGCTTATGCAAACTATCTCTTTGTGTTTTGGAGTGCATTTTTCAACTGTTGCAGCGTCTCGACCTTAATAAGAGTGCAGCAATTAGCGCTGAGAGAGACAACAGCGCACGATCGTGGGGTTCATTACCGCGCGCGTTCGCCATCCGACAGCTTTAATGATCGTCGCTCGAGAATTATGCATAAAGCCATCCCTATTACGTCAAAAATTTCGAAGCTGAAGGATTAAGGAGGTTCTATCAAGTGACGCGTTATTCAAAACGGGCCCATTCACGCAATGTTACGCTGACAGCTTCTCTGCGCGTCGCTTCAATGTGCCGTAGAAAAAACTTCAATAAAACCAGCGTAAGCGTCTCTTTGTGCTTTATTGCTTGAAAGTCGTTCTCTTGCTGAAACAACCGTCCCGATGCGAAGACGTTCGTTAAAATAGCTTTTACGACGCCGTTGTTATGATATTGCGTAGGAGTGTCGCCTATACAATACACGAGTATTTACCTACTTATCAGAGCGTCTTTATAATCAAGGCAAATTATTTTCTTTATGACAGCGTTCAGTACATAACGTTCATATTGATACAAAAGGTCCCACAATCAGTTTTTTCTTTTAAGAAGTTGCTGAAATATGATCTGACATAAAGCCACTTGTTAAGAAAAACGCTTCTCCTACTTATAAATTCGGTCCACGCACTGTACACCATTCGCACGTGGCTAGCGGACAAAAAAAATGTTCTGCAAAGTGTTCTAAGGTTATGAGCGGAGAATAAAAAGTTTGCACGAAGTTGCACGAGTGGATTCTCGGGCGTTCGTTTGTATTGCCAGATTAGGCTCCTCACTAAGCCAGCCCTATCGTTGCTCAGAATAGAATTGAATGCTTAGTTTTATTGCGGAATGATTTTAAAATACCGTATTTCTTGACTTAAACCTTACAGAAACCGCAACTTTATCACTGCAAAATTCATAAATCAGGAACAAAATTCATACCCTCTTATATCCATAGGATATAAAAATGAACCGTATCATCTACATAAGTATTACATAATAATATTATAGTGCCTTCACGAATCCGGCCGCCGCGTAATAATTATGGCAATATCCCTCGGGATTTTTCGCTGTAGGAGAAGCTGTTATGAATAATTACGGACTGATATGAAAAATATGAAAACACGTACCTACATCACCGCATACATTATTTTTAGTCGATATTCAACAAATCAAATCAAATCAAATCATTCGTTTATTTGCAACAACCGATGCAAACGTTTTTCCAATCCAACGAGTACCTACCTATATTTTGTTGTAGGTAGGTTCCTAAACCTTCTTCTATCCAAAGATGCTACGAGTACCTTTCAGTTATTGAAGCACTAGCTTTTGCCCGCGACTTCGTCCGCGTGAAGCCACTTTCTTACATTTTTTTTTTCCGTAAGAACCATCCTCGTACTTCAAGGAATATACTAAAAAAGAGAATTAACGAAATCGGCTCAGCTGTTCTCGAGATTTGCGCTTAGCAACACATTCAGCGATTCATTTTTATATTATAGAACATTGATAAAGATTTATAAGAAAATCTTTTTAATTTAAGAAATTGAGAAAATCCTATCCTGGCTTGCCTAGTAGCCTACCTCATACATAATCAGCCGTTCTCTCTGCTGGAACACAGGCCTCCTCTCAGTGAGAGGAAGTGGGCGGTAATGCACCACGCGGTCCCAGTGCGGGTTGGAAGATGTCAAATGTCTTCGCATTTTTGGTTCTACGACATGCCGGTTTCCTCACGATGTTTCCCTTCACCGTTTCGAGAGCAGTGGTGATGAAATAATTTACACAAAGCAAAGCGCTTGTCAGGGTTCGAACCTACGACAAGTGGTTCTCGTAACTCGCGGCCGTGATCACTGGGCCACCACTGCTCACTAAAAATAATTCTTAGTTTGCGTCTTTTTTTTAAATATACGTCTTCTTAATAAATACTGCACGCCAAAACCAAGATATCTGACGTTATCCAGAAAGCCGGTAAACTTAAGTGGGACTGGGCCGGACATGTCGCCGCATGTCAGATGACAATTGGGCTAAAAGAATCACCTATTGGGTCCCACTAAACGCACGACGCCGTCGCGGCAGGCCAAGACGAAGATGGAGGGACGAGCTTGATTCCTACCGTAGAGACTGGCCGGCACTCGCAAAAGACAGAATTGTGTGGAAAAGGGAGACGGAGGCCTTGGCCGACAGGCATACAGGCTAGATATAGTTACGTCTTTTTAATTAAAGAAATTCCAAAAAAAATCGTTCTCGCTTGCATATTAGGTAGACTCAGATACCCTACATAATGATCTCGTCAGAATTTTCCAAAGGTTTCGTCGTTTCGAGAACTCTGGTCGATCTTCATCATCCTTTTAGGTAAATTCTTTTTATTTAATCCAATGGTTGAATATTAGATCGTGTCAGAGATAGACGTTTGTTAGTACTATTTTACTCCGCAAACAATAAACCCCGCCATAAGAGTTTTATTGAGTCGTTTATCTCTGCTGAATCTTGGCCGAATCTCAGTTTCAATCTATTTTAACGAGGTCCATAATATTTATATCCTCTCTTCGTACCGGAATAAATAATTAACATTCCATCAATCTAACTAACCAAGCTATATTTATAAACATCATAGAAACTTCTTTCCTATTTCTATGATAAACATCGTATCTTATATTTAAAATTGTGTGAAACATTAGAATTTAAAGCTAACAAGGTAGGTATGGATGAGACAGTCGTTACGAGTAGTCAGAAGCCAAAAAGTCTGACAACCATTCTTACCAAGGACCGTCGTGTTGTAATAAAAGTCCCCCAGTCCGTATTTCGACCACGGCGGCCAATCTCAACAGAGAGTAGCTTTTGGCGCGTCAGCCATTATAGTGCAGAAGTGTGTGCAGACACTGGTGCAATCCGACACAACCGGAGAAAGATCAGAAGGCGTATTCTCGTAATTTAAAACGTTCAAAATCTAGTCACAGTCTCATCTCGGCGACAAGCAAATGTCAAAAACTTGTCAAAATGTAGGGAAATTAGAGGAATTTTTGACAGATTGAGACTGAGATCAGACTGTGAACGTTCTTAAAATTACGAGAATTGCCCCTCTGGTGCAGGACCAACGGACTGTTACAAAGAAATTCCTAATGGACAATCCAATAACACTTTTCCCGTCCTGGGAATCGAACCCAGGACTCCACGCTCAGCAGTCCCGCTTGCATCCACGAGACCAACGGGGCAGTTGCCGTTTCATGAGACCAAGGGCATCGTGTTACCTATTAACTGCGTTGTGGAGGTTAGGTAGGCAGTCGCTCTTTTTAAAATACTTTTAAAAAAAAAAAACGTTGCCCCACACTAGGAATTTCTCCTGTGTCGTGGGTGCGTTTACAGACATATAAACTCACATACACAAACAGCCAGACCCGGAACAACTAATTGTAGGTCATACATCTACCACCACCACCTACCTATTTCCTTAAAACACCATGTACTTTACCCATATTTGCAAAATAAAATATTTTTATCTTTACAAATATTTGTTCCGTGCGGGAATCGAACTCGCGACACGCAGCGCAGCAGTCAATCGCTTAATCACTGCGCCAACCGTGCCGTTAAATACTGGTATTTAGTTGCAACCGATTACACTGGAAGCTTCCCCAACACAGCTGGGAATAGGTTAGGAGAAAAATAAAGTGATGAAAACGGCTTGAAACTGCTGAAGACCACTAACAAAACGATTTTATAATTTTTCAGGCAATACTATATACTTAATTTAAAGTAGACTATTATATTGTCACTCGGACGCCAAAATAGTTGGAGAAGGGTAGGGAGAATTCTAATCACATTAGACAAATTGTAGAGAGTCAGTTTAAAATTCAATTTTGTCGAATTCACTTTAAATAATTGAGTTGAAAGAAAGCAATAATTGTAAATCAGGGGATTGTCAGAGTTTATTTGGTTTATAAACGATATCTTTTAGCTTTAGTATCAATCTTTTAAACGCCGCAAAACGTAGTGATGTTTTTTTTTTATGGAATGTAGGAGTCATTGAAAATGCTTCCATAAATTGTTCAGGGAAAAACTTTTTTACAAAATAAAAAAGCCTTAAAAAGCACCACAAAGGGAAAATAGCTTTAATTTCGGAAGTGCGTGTCCTTTTTTGGAAATCGGATTATTGGTGAATCGAATAAAAAAATTGGGAACACTCGCCGAACGCATAACCAATAGGTTGGAAGTTGGTTAAAAATTGCCAATGTGCACCTAGCTAGACAGACGAATCTGTAATTCCAGTTTGTCATTAGAACCCTTAACCTTTTATGCCCTTTGTACACGGCGCGGTTTCTTTACGGTACGGCGCATAAACGCGTGTCAATAAGCTTCCATAGTGATCCATACAACACTGACGACCGTGCCTACACACGGCGAATAAACCGTAGTTTTTCACGGCAAGAAAAACGTGAGTGTACAAAGGGCCTAATGTTTGTTAGTTAATCTTTACAAGAAAACAAAAGAGTAACGATTTCTTGTTCTTTATCAGACACTAAACGAAACTTCAGGAATAAAAAACGGACCACTTCTTAATACTAGTTACTTTTTTTCAGGTACAGTAGGGAACGGAAAATACAATAAAGATTTTAAAAACAAATAATAAACTTTCTTTCAATAGTAAATTTCTCAAGCTTTCATCTATCATTCGAAGTGAATGTATCTCGTATTCGCGTCATACCACATTTCATCGCGACATGAAATAACTTAATGCAAATGGAGCTCCCTGCAAGTTTGTGAAAGCACGATAACTTGGATCCTGAGAAATGAGCTCGAGATCGCTCCTCGTATGAAAATTGCGCTATCCGTTACTGCACACCGATTCTGATACCTACTGGGTATCTTTTGCTTCTGCAATTATTCTGGTTTTGTATACCATTGGTGTGGTGGCTAGCTGACATAATTATGGAAATAATTTAATTTAATGCTCTGTTCTTGTAATGTTAGGTAATTACTTCGCATACCTAAGTATTGTATACAATCAAGTATTTTCTAACTGAACAAACAGCTGTGCTGCTGGGGATTTTGTTGCGCCACTTCTTCTTCCCAGCGAAAGCACTAGGAAGTGGCGAAGGTCGGGCGTTTTAGGGTACTGTCTTTTGTAATTATTACGTTTGAAAAGTGCTGATTCTCCGCCTTATTTGAATAATTACTTTGGATTTTGATTATCTGTTTTCAAATCCTACTAATATTATAAACGCGAAAGTTTGTATGGGTGGCTGTTTGTTACTCTTTCACGCAAAAACTACAGAACGGATTTTGATGAAACTTTACAGTAATATAGCATATGCATCAGAATAACACATGGGATACTTTTAATCCAATTCAATTCCTACTGGATCGACACTTACGCGGGTGAAACCGCGGGGCGCTGCTAGTGTGTATATACACATATTTAGAACAGTTTTACCAGATTTTTTATTTCTTTTATTGCTGAATGGACGTGCTGTTGACCTCGATCACGCCTCGTTTAGCCATAGACCTCATCCATCGCTTTCTATCAAGCGATGGATGAGGTCTATGGCCAAACGAGCGTGCCCAGTAGATGCCTGTTTACGCTTGCTTTGAAGGGTTAAATGTAGAAGGTGAATTCGATCGAAATGAGTGAAGAATATTCCATTTAAATACCTACTTAATTTATTTAATGTAAAATTCAGTTGCATTTTGGATTCACCTTAAAAAAACTCTACATTCAGCCTCTAGCCTGAATATAATTATTATTAAGGTAGATTTAAAATATCATCTATCAAAGCTATCTAAGAGAAAGAAATAATAATTTTGAAGCAAACCTACATATTTAGTTTCATATAGATTACACAATCCAATACGTTCTTTAAAACACCGCAGACTACCTACAGTGTTTATCTCTCCTTCCCCTTTTTAATCCATCCAAAGGTTGTCTTTAAAAGATCGCTCTTAGCGATAAGAACGCCCATTACTTATGTCACCCTTTGTAAAATTTCTATATTTATGTTTGTAATTTACATATATGATGTACATAATAAAGAGTATTTTACGTTCTTTAAAAGCACATAGAAGCACACATGTGTAAGTTCCTAACAAACCAATAGGGCTGTGATAGAATTGAATTGTTCACACATAAAGTTTCGCTGGCGATAAAATTGTCTGGCACGAAGTTATCCCATCGGGCGTGTAGTGATATTATGAAACAATAGCCAATCGAGACGGCGCGTCCCAGGGGAGCGGACGACACCATCCATCGGCTGCACCATCTATCGTTTACATAGACAACAAGATGGTGCTGTTGATTTTAGTAAAAGAGGTAAAAGACAGGATTAGAACACTAGAAATAGGGATTAATTAGTTAACACAAGGTAAAGGGCCTGTCTGGGTTCGAACTTAAGACCTACGACTCGTAAGTCACAGGTGTTACCACTGGGACACAACTGAGGGGCAATTCTCGTAATTTTAAGAACGTTCACAGTCTGATCTCAGTCTCAATCTGTCAAAAAATACTTCTAATTTCCCTACATTTTGACAAGTTTTTGACATTTGTTTGTCACCGAGATGAGACTGCGACTAGACTTTGAACGTTTAAAATTACGAGAATTGGCCTTCAGGTCTTCCATCATAGACCTATTAAAAACTACGAAAATAACCATTCTAGATTCTAGTAGACGACATTTTAAAATGTAGGCAATACACAACACAAATCATAAAAGTTTCTAGTCATAAAAATCTAGCGTGATGTTATCCCATCGGATATGTTATAAAACGATAGTCGATCGAGACCGTGCATCCCACGGGGGACGGGCCTCCCACAATCGCTGGCTCTAGTCTTCGCTAGCCAGATACGTCACTTGGTGCAAAAGATAATAGACGACAGAGTGATCTGCTACTGTAATCAGTCCATGCGTTTATCACCTGGTTAGTATAAAAAGCAAACATTGAAAGGAATCACTGATTCCAATAACACAGGTTCACCTAGTTTCGGATCCAGGGGTTGAACTTCACAGTATCCCCACTTGCTCTTGTAATTATTGTATCTCAGTAACTTGTGTTCATAAATTTATGTAAATATTATACTTAGAAATAAGAGTATTGGACTAGCATAAAATAACAATCATTAGGTTACCTATTCTCGCATGTTCCCATTTTCGCAATAAATGAATATGAATATACAAAGCATAAAAGTTCCTATCAATAAAATAGTCGCGAAGTTATCCCTTCGAGTATGGTATGAAACTATAGCCCATCGATACTGCACCTCCCCATGGGAAAACACCATCGGCTCATACTTCATTACCCCAGATATGTCACTGCACCACATGACGCGGTAATGTTATCAGAAAACTTTTGTTTATACATACTTACAGGGTGTCGTCCACGTATCGATTTTAGTTCAGGACAAATCAGGATTCGTAGAGAATTTCTAAGTTACACTTAGTTTACAAAAGTTTCGTGAGATTGTTATGTTCTTCCCTTATGGGATTCGGTCGATAAAGGCGAAAATAATGTCTATGAGCAGCAGTATCCTAAAGCCATTCTCAAAACAAACTGCAATCACTAAACTTGATGATTATTTGTATATTGTGGCATCGATGCGCAAACTGTAACCACGAATTCAGCACACGATTCTAGACCCACAAACGCAAACTTTCTACGTTAGGGAACGTAGAAAGTTTGCGTCGGTAATCTAAAAAGAAATCGGCTGTTTCTTAGAAAAGTACAAAACCTACGCGGTCACGCGGATGAAAAATTTTATCGCAGGGGGTTCACAATCATGTACTGAATACATGGTAACACGGGCCGCGTCCATGTCCCTGCCATCCTGTATGTGGTGGTTAGGCTTTACTCCGAGTACTGATAGCCGATACAAACTAAAAATATAGAATTTCTTAGTAATTTTGAAAGTTTATAGTAGTGGTAATTAAATAAACATAAAAACTGGCCATTTTAATAAAAATATTTAAATTCCATCGTTTCCAGCTTTATGAATGAAAGCAACCCGAGCTGCATATCGTTTCGTGCAAGCTCCGAAAGTTAAATTGGAAAATATCAAGTACGTATTGTAGAAATATATTCAACAAAAGAGCTAAGTATGCAAGCAGCTTACTCTTACTCACAATACTCACATTACAAACCATCACGCCTCTATTCCCCAAAGGGGTAGGCAGGACTAAGTACATAGTAAAACCCGGCCGGCAGTTGTGTTTTAAGTCTTGGGGAGCGAGCCTTTTGCAAATAATCCAGACTCCGAGCTTCTATTGGGAATTTCCCTAAAGAAAAACCCAAATAACTCTTCTCCCGACTCGAGGATAAAACCTACGCTATGTTAAGATGTCGCGTTTGCGACCACCAGACCAACAAAACATAATAACAACTCCACCGTGTTGTTAATGAAGACTCCGAAGGCATCCACGCAACAGCGCGACGCGACTCTAGAAGAACAATTTCTATAAAAAAAAATTGTTGAAAAAATTGTTCTACTAGAATCGCGTCGCGCCCTCGCATCGCTTAAGCTAAACAGTCAAATCTTTGCCTTCCTTTGTCTGAATTTCTTATGCATAAGACGATTACGCACACAATATTACATGAATATCGCCTACGCAGTACCTTCATTGATATTTATTTCTGGTATCTACTTATAGATGACGTAATGCACTCACAACTCATTCAAAGCGGAGCAAACGTCATTGCTATATTTGACTACAAGTGCAGCCCACGCGAACACAGTTCGTGATACGTAACAGCGTTGCCGTAAGAAGAAAAAACGTGAGCAAACATACTCTAGCTGTTCCAAGGATCTTTTGGCGCTCGGAAGACGTTGAAATGACGTTCTAACCAATGAAAATATCAACGTTTTTTTATCTCACGAAGCGACGTGCGCTTTACTTGTGGTTACCAAGTATACATATACGCTGAGAATTTGTGTTTAAGCTCTCTGAGCTTACACACAATCGAGATCTCCTGCTCGAGATCGAATGCTTGAGAGAGGTATCGAGAGCTCCTGCTCTCGATACCATCCGAGACAATGGCAAAGTCGGAAGAGCGTGTGTGCTATGTGCTGACGCTACTAGTCTTCACACACACATTGACAGCGTGTTTGTACGCTTGGTTACCACAAGTAGGTAAAGCGCGCGTCACGTAGGATGTTGACGTGTGATCCCAAATGTTTTATCGTAAAATATCATTCGACAGCGACGTGTAAACGACCGCAAAGTATCCTGCAGTAAACTAATCTGAAATGTGGCAATCGTTTATAAAAACAAAGGAAAATTTTATAGCTCGTACATAGCGTAGTTGAGTGCTCCGCCACAAGACGTTTGTGTCAAATTACTCTTTTTATTTCCGCAGTTTTTATTATGGTAATAACGCGAAAACGCCCATGAATAATGTTCAGTCCTATATCACAAGGAGAGTGTGGAGTTCTTTGGTCCTTGTTGTTTGTTACCTACGTAGGGTACTTACATGAATGAAAAAAAAAAAAAAAAAAGAATTCATTGTTGTGATATCTAGGCTACGTTGCGTAATGCCTACCGATGAGAGTTTTAAATTCTCAGGGTATTTAAAACTTTGTTTATTAGTTACTAGCGGACCCGGCAGACGTCTTCCTACCCAAAAAGCAGCGCCACCTTCAGGGTCCAATTGTGTATACAAACCTTGTCCTGTCCTGACGAGATAACAAACACAAAAAAAAAATTATCGAATTTGGTGCAGTCGATCGGAAGTTATGCGTGTACATACTTTTGGGTAATTCATTTTTATTTATATAGATAGATAAATAGATGTAGTTAAATTTGATAAATGAATATTTTAAGTCCTATTTTTGTCCTATTTTTCTTGTTGAATAAATGCATGCCTTTAAATATTCTTGCTCACCAAACCGCTCTTAGCAAACTTAGATCAAACTGAATCTCTCTTCTTGTTGTTGTTTTACCTTACTACCTTACTACTTTTCACATAATTAGTTAACTTTTCGATTACCCTACCCATTGGAAGCAGACTGAAAATCAGCTGTTCTTTCAATTATGGACAAGAGCGAGCGCCGTGAGCAACAATACTAATCGAAAATTTTACTTTTCATGGCATTATTCAGGTAGAAAATTAAAATCCCTTTGTCTATCTGTTACCCGATCATGTCTAAACCACTGATCTGATCGTTATGAAATTTGATAAGTAGATAAGTATGCTCGTAGTTCCCGCGACATGCATTCGAAGATGCCTTTAGGTAGATTTGTATGTATATAGGTGAGAAATAGTCTGTCCAATTTTGCTGTGTAGTACCGATTTGGCTATGACATTTTTTTTTTAAAACGTTGCCCCACACTAGGAATTTCTCCTGTATCGTGGGTGCGTTTATAAACATTTAAACCCACATACACAAACAGCCTTTGATCTTTCTTTTCACATATTTCATACTTTTGTCGATATAACGAGATTGCTTTTTGCAAACCAATACATATTTATAAATTCGCTACTAAGTTAGGTACTAAGTCATAATCAATCATACCCACACTAATATCAAAGAGAGGACAGTTTCGTTTGTTTGTTCGCGCATAAAAACGGCTTATCTGATTGATATGAAGCTCTACTATCAGGCTTGCTTATAATGTCCAGATTGATAAGGTTTACGCACCTATACACAATATATTAGCAGGAATTCTGGAAAATATTTTTTCAACACATCAAAAACTGGCTCCAATTGCACAGCTTTTAGGTTCACAATGCAATGTATTGAATACGCATGTCTTTTATTTTGCATTCTAGTTCTAGAGCTAGAAAGTATGCCACAGATAATAACTAGTCAGAGATGCGAGATTTTTTTTAATGTCAGCAAAAAAGCTTTCATGCTTCGAATATTTCACTTGCATCAAAATTTGGTTACTATTTTGTTATAGTTTAAGCGTAGTATCCTGCATAGCTACAGAAATACTTTGGACCTAATTTTCTTACGGATCATAGCATAATGAAGAACCGAGCATCATCACGCGCGAGCGTCATTCAGCGGATGAGTGCGTAACACATATCAGTCGCAATGGGTTTAATTATGACAATTCAACGATATTCATTGCGTTATTTATTGACATGTGTTTTTATTCCGTCAATGAATTTTTAAACCATACAAAAAAAAAATCATTAAAAAAAAATCATAAAAATTCTTAAAAATTCATTGATGGATAAAAAACTTAATAACACTTTGGGTCTTTGGCCAACCAGGTAATCGAATCCAGGACCTCATGCTCAGCAATAGAGCTTGCGACCACTAGATCAACAAGGAAGTATGTTTAAAACGTTAATAATATCCTAGGTAATATCTGCTTGCCATCTTAAAAGCATGTAAGGGTTTGTTTTATTTTCTTTTTGGCGCAGCCGCGACGCACACTTTCCTGCTAATTTCTTACATCGGATTTTACGCTTTTTATTTGATGATTTATCTGAAGGCTAATTCTCGTAATTTAAAACGTTCAAAATCTAGTCGCAGGCTCATCTCGACGACAAACAAATATCAAAATGTAGGGAATTTAGAGGTATTTTTGACAGATTGAGACTGAGATCAGACTGTGAACGTTCTTAAAATTACGAGAATTGCCCCTCTGATGTACTTATGTATCTGTATTGTATGTATTTTAGTCTGAGCTAAATAAATGTATTTCCTTTCTTTCTTTACCTGAAAATACTTCAGCCCATTACAATAAACAACAAAATGTTATGATATTAATACTTTACATGTGTTTACTGTTTACATGCGCAGAATTACATTGACCTACTTGTGGCTGGCTAATAAATACTTCATAACAAACTAATGCAACTCAATGTTTTCGGATGCTCCTGATTGGCTGCCCGCAGAGCTGGTAACTGAATCATTTCATCATCAATAATAGGGTAGGAGTTAAACACGTAGAATTTAAAAGGTATCTAGGAAGCACATAATTGCAAAGCGGAAATTTACAAAAAGTTTAATATTTAATTTTGCAATTTAGTTAAAACCTACCTACACAGCTGCTATCAGTTATTACACGCACCTACAAATATGTATATAGGTACCTAATACTGTACAGTGGCCTCCTAAAGTTAGTTGATAATTTTCCACTTCAGCTGTGAGCAATTCGATTAAAAATAATGTTCTCGTAAGGGGTTACTGGATCATTTTTTAGGATAAATCAAAGATAGTTGAATTAGTTAATCATAACTTTATAGTACCTCGTTCAAACATTTGGATCACTAGAATTTTAAATCACAGCTGGGTCATAGCTGAAGTGGAAAAATCTCAACTAGGTATCTTTTGGAGGCCACTGTAGCGGTATCTACAACGCCACATGCGAACAACGCGTCATACTGACGTCACGCAAATCCTGCATCTCGCAAGCAGAGATTACCGTGCAATTAGCATAGATACAATTTCCCAACAGCAATCGTTGGGCAATTGCCCGCCAGACACAACACCTGTCTGGTTGGAGGATCCTCCCTTTTCAATGGAGGATGAGTGAACTTTACACCCTGTTCCTCATGCCTCCAAACTGGTGACCCCGAACATGAACGTCAGCGCAGCCTTCGTGCACCTACTTCAGCGTGACGTCATCATCATCACTCCCGCAAGCTTTAGCGGCGAGTCACCCAGCCAGCCAGCATCCACGGCTCAACGGGTATCCTGAACACCAGCATGCAGCGACCGCGCATACCTGGTCATCACCCTCAGCCTCATCAGCAACCTCGGCACAGCACACTGCACTTTCGGCCGGTCAACAAGCAGAGCACCCTCTCCTGGTCGACGCAGCAGCCAGCCTCAACCCGGCGCTGTACGACATCCGACGCACTGGAGTATAACGCAGCGCCATCTACCCCGACTCACTGGGGACATCTTCGCAGACAGTTCCGACTCACCGCGAACTATGAGCCACCCCGACTCACTGGGGCATCTCCGCAGACAGTTCCGACTCACCGTGAACTATGCGGCAACCGGTTCCGACTCACGGGAACCTCAGCTGGCCTGGCAAGCATCGCAAGATACAAGACTCAGCCCACTATCGACCTCCGGTCTCCGGAGGGGAGTGATGTAGCGGTATCTACAACGCCACATGCGAACAACGCGTCATACTGACGTCACGCAAATCTTGCATCTCGCAAGCAGAGTTTACCGTGCAATTAGCATAGATACAATTTCCCAATATCAATCATTGGGCAAGTGCCCGCCAGACATAACACCCGTCTGGTCGGAGGATCCTCCCTTTTCTATGGAGGATGAGCGAACTTTACACCCTGTTCCTCATACCTCCAAACCACTATTTATACTTAGATATCATGACGGTACCTTGTCAATACATCTATGAAAACATCATGTACGTAAGAAAAAATTTAAATCTGTTCAACAAAAGAGGTGAAAAACACAACTATAGGACTAGAAATAGGGACCAATTAGTTCAAACAGGTTTCAGACTGGCTAAAGTAGACTCAACCTTCATGGGGTACTGTTTAAAATGTTACAATAAAATTCCTCCCCACATACTCCAACTGAATGAAACGAAATTTAAATCTTGTATTAAACGCACACTATGTAGCCAAGCATATTATAAGTTAGGGGATTACATCGCTGACAAAAATGCTTGGCTCAATGCTGGTCCAGCTCCACAGGGGCGCTTAAACTAATTAGCATTCGGAAACATTGCTGGAGCTGCGGAACATTAGAAGAAAACTATATTTGCATTGTATAAACTCAATTATTTAGTATTGTATAATTGCATAGCACACGTGTGAGCACTATGTACTTTCTATAAAGCTACCATTTACTGGGTACGTCTTTCAGTGACTTAAATGTGCCCTGGCGGCTGAGAGTATGTCATGCTCACTTTAATGTCTCGCTGGTGGTGGCGTGTGTGTTGGATCATTAAGTTCCCTTCAAAATGGTTGAGCTGAATGGTGCTGATCCATACGTCATGTTCGTGAACGGACGCCGTCAGTAGGGACTGGTCATCTCTTAGCTGCCACGGCTTATTGTAATTTTTAATTTCTGAATTGTTTTTATGTTTTCTATAACGGACGCTTTTAACGTGCACGTCTTTTCTACATCGTTCTCACATGGTTAATTTCAACACGAATGATGTAATCAAATATTTTGTAAGAATTTTATGATTTAAAAGAGTGTCCATGGAGTTTCTTGCCCGTTCTTCTCCATAGGTACCTACGCTTTGGAATGGGCAACTAGCTTCATCTTTCTGACTGACCGACCCTTTGACAATTCAAAAGTGCCTGTAATTGGTTTAGTTGAATTAAATGATTTGAGTTTGAGTTTGAGTTTGATACATAGTATACAAATGGTGATGATGACACGGTTGAACTATGACATGGTTTGCAAAACCCTTCATATTTCGTCTCGATACCACCTTTCGGACAAAAAACGCTTTTAAACTTCCTAAATTGTGACTCCATAAGTACCTGTCCAAAGACCCACCTATGTAATAAGGCATGTCTGTCTGTGTTATCGTATCAACTCGAACCAGTTACAATTCTTATCTAAAGTGGCCTACACCGCGCGCCGTCCACTTGAGCAGTTCACCACATTATTTGAACTGAAGTGGTAATTCATCAATGAGCGTTGAAGGGCGGTTATCATTGACCATTGAGTTCAATGATGGGATGATAGGTGATACCGCAAGCCTTGTCTTACTTTTTTAGGAAGTTCAGCCAATCTATTCTATAAAAAATTTACTGTGAAAACTTATAAAGCGAATTGTCATTATACCTGAGGCTGGGATTGACACTATTGACAGCAGTGGTATTCTGTAAAAATATCACCCTGAAAACTTAGGTGAATAAAGTGAGCATGAAGTGAGTTGTCATTCCGGCTGATGCCTAGGAATTGATAATATTGACAACCCACGTCAAGCTCACTTCACCTTATTTTTCACGGTGAGATTTTTACAGAATAGATCGGCTGGTAACTTCAAGCTCACTTCACCTATGTTTTCACGGTGAGATATTATATAATTATAACGGCTATATATCTTTTTGGAGAAAGTTTGATGAAACTTTGTGTTAAGACGAATGTTAGCAAATAGGTAGGATCCTACTCATGTCGTACATATAATGCACGAGTTTACTTATGCAAGACTATCCCTTATTAAAAAAGGGACGTCTCCATATTACAATAATGATGATTCGAGGCGAAGATTAGCCACGATACAAAGTGACTAAGATATATGTAGTACCTATATGTTCTTATAATAGGCACCTACATAGTAACTCTGTAATAAAACACGCATAGGTAATTTTATCATTTTCATTTCAGTCCTCATTTTGGTTCAATTAGCCCAAAATCAGTGATTAATTGAACCATACTGAAATACGTGGGTGATATATTCTCAATTTCTCATACATAAGAGTACACGTTCTAATAATTCTTCAAAGGGAGCTTGGTACGCACCGCGTCATGCGCGCTATTAGGTAGGTATGTAGAATTTATTACTGTGTGGATTTGTTCGCAAAAAATAAATTCATGTTACAATCACCTGAGACGAACAAACAACGCGTAATATATGGGTATGTTTATATATTAATATGGTGGGAAATATTAAGTAAATTGGACCGTGCCTAGATAAGATTGTGTGAAAGGCTCTATAAAAATAAATAACAATATAATATAAATAGTGACTTTCGTAGATTAAACTCCAAGGGAAGTAATGGACTGCAGACTGCAGCCGATCGATTCTGTAAAAATCTCACCGTGAAAAGTTAAGTGAAGTGAGCTTAGAGTGTGCTGTCAATAGTGTCAATCCCTAGCATTAGTTGGAATGACAGCTCACTCCACGCTCACTTCACCTAAGTTTTCACGGTGAGTTAGTTACAGAATCGCACTGCCGTTGTACACTTGTACCCAGTGATGGACGTAAGATGGTTTGGGGCCCGGGGCGACAAAACTAAATGAGGCCCTTTTCCGCCCTGCCATGCAGAAAAGTTTGTGAACTAAGAGAATAAATGGGTGTAATAAAACAGAGAGCGAAACGAGCTGAAAAAAAATCGTCATGCCTCGGTAAGGTTAGGTTTTCTTTTGACAACTCTTATACCTATTATAGATAAATAAGAGTTACTTTGTCGACTGTCTTTTCAGTTGCTGAACATACTTATGAAGAATTTCTCGAGATTAAGGGATCCCAGGACCGGGGCCCTTGGCGGAACGCCCCTGCTGCTCTCACCCTCCCCCTTAGTCCGCCAGTGGTTGTACCTATCTACCTGCAGGTCATATCTACCGCATGCTAAATGAGCTATAAGACCTTGAATCAGTAGGCACAGGGTGTACTTATAGATGTTTTGTTATGTTAATCCTGGTTATAAACCATCTGTGTGCCAAATTTCATCCAAATCCGTTCAGTAGTTTTTGCGTGAAAGAGTAACAAATATACATCCATCTATCCATCCATCCATTCATCCATCCATTCATCCATCCATCCATACAAACTTTCACGTTTATAATATTATAGTAGGATAGTTGCAGACTGTAATAAATATATTATATATATTTTTTTTAATGATTTTTTAATTTTTCAATATAATTGTTTAATTTTTTTTAATGATTTTTTTAAATATTTCAATGTAACATAGTTTTTTTTTGCCAACACATTATTATGAACCAATGTCTGAACAAAAAAAAATTTATTTTATTTTTATATAAAATGGTTCCTTGTCCGTGTACACATATTTTTGGTACTGACTGTACAAGCCGTAAAACTTACGCAAAAATGAAGGCGAATATCGAATGACTACGCAGAAATACGATCGGCTCAGAAAAAGGTCCAAACTGAGTGAGGTTGCAATTATTCTTACTCTATGAAATAACATCGTCAGTCATTTCTTTTGAAAGGCGATGGCCATCGGTCAGGTACCTCCGGGACACTATCCTGGCAGATTGCCAAACGCGGCTAGTAAAATTGCCATAATAACTTGTAGCTAAGGCAAAAAGCATAAATTCATAGATCTGTTCTTCGTTATAGCAGGGCACTCAACACCGACACTTAAAGGATAAGTTACAGTCCGGCCTTTAATAAGAGAATGCATTCTTGACACCTGTCATTTTCATACAAACGAATACGTGTCTTGCGAATTTGATCTTTATTAGCTAGGTACTAGAATTGTCGCACTGACACGTGTCCTATGTCATCGATTCCTGTGTCTGTTTAATAGTACTGTCACGAACATAAATAACTGACAGTCATATTAGTACGGTTTCGATAATACTATGTTCGTAACACCATAAAATATACATCAATACTTTAGATGAAAATCGCTTTTGAATCACAGTTACCAGATTAAGCACAAAACCAGGAACCGGGCACCGGGAACCGGGAAGCGGGCAGTAATTAATACTTTTTCTTTCTTTCTTTCTTTCTAGTTACACTTACGCAAGATTCAAAAGCGATTTTATAAATGCTCTTGACTATACCTCCATACTAAGGGCCGGTTTTTTGATCCTCAGTTAAACTCAACCAATTGTTAAAAATAGTAACTAATGGTTATATTTTTGCAAAATGTGTATTTTGATCAATTTTTAGTTTAGACCGCCCATTGTGTCACCCTTTGTAAAATTTTATATACGATATTTATGTTCTGTAACTTGTATGGTGTACAATAAAGAGTATTCTATTCTATTCTAAAAGCCCCTTCGATAAATTTATATTTCGACGTGAACATGGATCAAATAACTCTTGAATAAGCCGAGTCCATGAGTAGTTACAGAGGCCAGCACATCAGCGCTACTACCTACTATCTGTCAATTTTTTTAAATAGATGTTCAACTTTATCGCCAAAACGTTAGGTTGAAGGTTGATTGGGAAAATTTGACAGTTTCGGGTAGCTTGATGTACTGGCGTCTGTGCGCTGATCATGCTAAGAATCAGTTATGGGTAGGACCATAGAAATCTTCTTTCTTATATCTATGGGCATGACCAAACACTAGATGTGACAACAAAGTGCGCCGTCATAAAACAATCAATCTACAATCTGTCCAGCTTTTTCCCAACTATTTTGGATTCGGCTTTCAGTCTAACCGGATGCAGCTGAATACCTACCAGTATTTTACATGGAGTGACTGCCTATCTGACCTCGACCACCCAGTTACTGAATAACACGATACCCCTTGATAAGACTGATTGTAAGACTTGGACTTCTGGCTTCCCGTAACGACCACATCGAAGATCTATGAATGACAGCCGGGACCAACTGCTGAAGGTCCTTTCCGAGGCACGAAGGGGTCTCGATATGTAATGGTCACTCATCCACAAACCGACCGCGGCAAACAGACTCGTAGCTTATACCTGAATCGACACTTGCGGCTGTTAACCCATCATCATCATTTCAGCCGAAAGACGTAGGTAAACTGCTGGACATAGGCAAGCACCTCCACTTCGACCGGTTTTGTGCTTCTCGCATCCAACGGGTTCCTGCGACCTTCAGAAGGTCGTAGGTCCACCTTGTGGGAGACCTACCAACGCTACGTCTTCCGGTACGCGCCCCATCGTTAACCCATTATAATCATCATTAGGTAATTAGCTCTAGTAGGGTGTTCGCGTCGACCTTAAGCTAAGTCCTAGACACAATTTAGATACCTATGCTAACAACCTTGCGGCTTCCTCTGTAGGTAGTGATAGGTAGCTGGTTTCTCCATAAAACGGAAGGCAGACAATGCTAGGTAAGCATTCTTCCTTACTTACATCTATTAAAAATGCGCCGAATCTTCCAGATTTTATGGGACACCGTAATTTCTTACAAATACCGATTTATCGCGTTTTCACGGTTCACTTCCCTACGTTATCCAAGGTGGTAGTAAATCAGAAAGAAATTACAAGGGATGAAATATTGTTTTCTTACCTATTTTAAATGCTAAATGTCTCTTTTATATCTGCTTATGTAAACGGTATCGTTCTTTTAGCTAAATTATAATCTTTGCTTTGTTTAAACCTTTAATTCGTCGCACGGGGTCTTTCAAAACCCGACTGCTTCATTTCATTCAAAGGCAGTGCAGCATCTGTTTTAACTGTCCCAGCAACTCTGCCATTATGATGATGTCATCGGTAAAGCAAATGCATGCTTTGCTTTGTTGCATTTGAAAGACTCCGTGAGACGGATTGAAGGTTATTTATTTTAAGAAGATGCTATGCATGTTATGCATACTATGATATACCTTCTATGCGTTGCATGCTATGCTATACATGGCATACCATGCATAGCATGCTTGTCATGTAGGTATATTGTAACAAGAATAAAGATCACAATGATTTAGACAGCCTTGTTAGTGGCACCAACCCAAGAGCAACCTTATTAAAATGAGAATAAAGTTTACTGTGATTTGGACAGAGATTCAAAATCAGAGGTGTAATAAATGTGAAAGGACTGTAGTGCAGTTAAATCAAAATCAAAAGTAATTTATTCAAATTAGGCTGAGCATCAGCACTTTTCAAACGTCAAAATTACAAAAGACCGTCCCCCAAAAACGCCCGTCCTTCACCACTTCCTAGTGCTATCGTTGGGAAGAAGAAGCGGCGCAACAAACTCCCCAGCAGCACAGCTGTCTGTTCAGTTAGAAAATACTTGATTCTAAACAATAGTAGTACTTTGCATACCTACCAAAGTAATTAACATTACAAGACAGAGCATTAAATAAAATGATTTGCCATATGTCAGCTAGCCACGCCAATATACCAACAAATATAATAAAAATTATACGTACTCAAGTTAAAAAATAATGAATTAAAATGTAAATAAAATTACTAGGTAGGTACCTAAATAAAAGCCTCCAGGCATAAAGGGCGTGACAGCTTACATATTTATGCATTTCTGGGTTGTTCACATAGCTGTCACTTGAAGTCACAAATGATAAATTAAGACCATCGAAGTAAAATAAATAAATAAGTTAATACTAATAACAAAAATAAAACCATGGTCAGCAAGACGACCAGTCACCACAAGCAGCACCCGTTCACGAGCATAACGCAAAGATCAGCCATTACCCCCCTCGCCATATTTGAGGGAAGGAGGCAACCCAACCCCCGACGCTACCGCAAGCAGTGACATCTAAGGGAGTATGACGAACTTGCTGCCGGTTCTTCAGGCAAGACTAATATGATCAATTGTCGAGGTCACTGGCTAAACACATAATGCAACCTAGATTATGTCAATAATACCATCGATCACTATTAGTGGGTGAATCGTCGAGGCATAATTTTCGCACTGGCACTTTTGGATTTACGAAAATAGAAATTTAACAAACAACAAGGCGCCGCCGCGCCGCACCCCCTAAATAGGTGATGACGGAATTACAGTCGAACTTCTGAAATCCAGTGGAAAAACCTGTTTTTTTAGGCTCTTCAGAAGCTGTTTAATTCCACCATACTCGAGGGGCAAACGCCACTGGTATGGAACAATCGAGCTGTTGTACTCTTCTTTAAAAAGGGCGACATGCTTTCAATCAATCAATCAACTCAACCTATCACAGTTTACTGCTGGACATAGGCCTCTCCCAGGCTGCGCCACAACACCCTGTCCTCCGCCTTCCGCATCCAGTCCGACCCAGCAACCTTCTTAAGGTCATCCGTCCATCTAGCTGGGGGGCGTCCCACACTTCGCTTGCCGATACACGACATGCCATGCTAAAGAATTATAGGCCCATCTCACTTCTGAGCCAGGTCTATAAGCTGTTCTCAAGTCATCTGCATCACGAACCGTCTCGCGTCTCGCTATGTCAGTTACCTTGGTTCTAGACCAAATACTAATTAATACGTCGAAATCAATCAATCTAGCCTTTTTCAACTATGTTGCAAATTTATCACTCTGCAATAGTGGAAAAAGTTGGCAAGTTATTTTTAAATGAATTGGACTACGGAACTCTCAAAAGGTGATGTGGTCCAACTATTTTTAAAGTTGGACAACTGCCCCTAGTAAAGACCCATGGTCCAACAAGTTGTACGGAGCAGTTGGACCACTGCCCCGGACTGGTTGCGGTCGGCTTCCAGTCTAAACTGATGCAGCTGGATACCAGTATTTTACATGGATCCACTGTACAACCCAGTTACTGGGTAACACAATTGGCACATAACCCTTTGGCAGCCTTGACTGGTTGTCAGGCTTTCAGGCTTCCGACTACCCGTAAAGACTGTCAAAGATCTTCGAGTCACAGCCGGGACCAACTGCTTACCGTGTTTACCGAGCCACGGAAGGGTTTCGGTATGTTATGGACGTATGAAATCAAAATCATAAATCACATCAATAATTTATTTCATTAAAAGAGTAGGTAGGTACACATTCAGTTCTGATCATTGAACACAAATAATAATTCCTAATCAGATAGATTTTATGACACAAAGTATATGTATATTATGGGATTATCGATGGAGCATCGAATAGATATTACATCGTTCATCAAATAGTTACATATATCCAAAGGCTTCACAGCTTAGCTCGATTTCCCCGGTCCCTAAATCCAAAACGGATCATAATTTTTACCAGTCTTAACACTTGGTCGTACCTAATAATGCCAAACTGGTCTTTTGAAATCAGTCGACAATTTTATATAGTTAAATAGTCTTCAATGCTAATTAAAGCTATGAAGATTAACACCTAAAAGTTTTTAACTTTTTGCTACATGCGGCCGGAACAGGGAATCCGGCATTGTCGAATGAGTTTCAGTCATATCATATTAAGTCTAAGGCCCGGTTTTTTGATCCGTAGTTAAACTCAACCAATTGTCAAAAATAGTAAATAATGGTTAAATTTTTGCAAAATGTGTTTTCGGTCAATTTTTAGTTTATCAAATGGTTATTTTTTTAACTAATAGTTAATTATTTGGCCATTCGCAATGGTATTATATCATTAGATAAACTAAAAATTGATTTGATAAATTTTTAGTAAACACATTTTGCAAAAATTTTACCATTAGTTACAATTTTTGACAATTGGTTGAATTTAACTACGAATAAAAAAAACCCAGGCCTTAGAGAGCACTCAACAAGTCGACGAAAGTCGACACTCGAGTACGTTGTGATTAAATAGACAACTAGATCGGTTCAAAAAGGTTTATTAATAAAAGCCCTTTACTATATACGAAAGGACAGAATGCCACCAAAAAGAATTAGAAACACAATGAGTCCCGTTTTGCAATTTCTCGGTTCAAATTCACGGTTCCCGGCAGCGCAGCGAATATTGGCAAACCGGGTGGAATTTACCGATTCATGTGCAAGCTTTCACACAATACTACAAGCCACGGCAAACATTATGCAGCCTGAGCGTGTTAAAAGGGACTATACTAAACGCCAAGACTTGTGTCTGTCTCGGTCATACAACGTGTGAGTAAGACGCACATACGTATTTAGTACCCAAGTCTCGTGTCATCTCGCTACTGCGTTTTATAACAGCAGTAGCCACGAACTTTGGCGTATACTACAACACATTTACTACATTATATATCATGAGTATTCTATAGTTGTCAAATTATATTTTCCTACTATTTCATATTCAAGTAACTACCTCGCCTAAAGTTGAGCCAGTATTACCCTGATTCCGAATAATACTTCATAATTATTAGCTTAAGCCAAAATAGGAACTAAGCAAAAATAGAATCAGGCGACATTAAACTTTTCTGCATTACATAATTATTATTATATGTCTTCTAACAACAGTGGTAATATCTAAAATTAAAAAAAAATGAAGCTAATATAAAATAGTCAACAATTAACTTAATTAAAAATAGTTAAAATTATATCACCGGGATCAAAACAGCCATATCCAGGGCTACATCAATATGCATTATTTTTACAATAATTTAGCTTCACCCTGTTACCGACGAATAAGAAATAGTATAAAATACTCCTAGGGGACTAAAATCACGGAGCAATACTTGCCTAAGCCCACTGCGATCGCGGTTTTATAATTCTATTACAAATTCTACAGATTGGACATTTTTATACGTTAATCAGTCACGCCGAAACAACTGAAGGCCAATTTTCTCGTAATAAACACGTTAAAATTTAGTCGCTCTCTCATCTCAGCTACAAAAAACAATCAAACTTCCCAGCCTTTACCCAACTATGTTGGAGTCGGTTTCCAGTCTAACCGGATGCACCCGAATACCAGTATTTAACATGGACCGGCTGCCTATCCGACCGCCACAACCCAGTTACTGGGTAACATAATTGATAATACTCGTTGGTAAGTCTGGTTATCACTTTTGGCTTCTGCCTACCCGTAACGACTGCCAAAGATCTCACTCTAAGCTAATATCAATGTCAAAAACTTGACCACATTTTTGGTAAACTAGAGAACTACACTTATTTCACTCTATCTTCACTGTCCAACCAAAACCCACTAACGTTCCATTCGCTACGTTACATTGACTAATTTGTGGTGTTTCTTCTTACAAAATCCAGAAAAAACGAATTTCTATGAAGATTTGAAATTGAGATATTTTTGACGCATTCATACTGACATTAAAATCCTAACATTCCAATCTTAAAAATACTGGAATTATCCTCAGAACATATTTACATACATTTTGGGACACAGATCAAGTATACACACAGTACCTACAGTACTTTTCATAAGCTCCTAAAATCTACAAAATCGAAAGCGACCATGTTGCGGAGTGGCAATTCCTGAAAAAATGCATAGAGTCCCAAAAATGGTTTCTACAGACATTTTTCTCAACCGCTTGGCTGTTCCGCTACGTAAAATCGCGCCGTGCATTCGCCCCCTAAGACTTCTTTAATGGTATGGAACCACATATACTTACCGACTAGTACATAGCTCTAAATAGCTACTTAACAACACAGAGACTCCTTTAGGAGAAATCTAAAGAGAATTCATTCTGGTTCAAAACCAATAAAGACGAACAAGCTATTTGGTATACAGACAAAAATATTCATATTTATGCTACACTGCTAATATTCAAGTCTGTTGTGTGTGCGTACTTTTAAGCTTTGGTGCTTGTGAATTATAATCATTAAAATTATCAATACAACCCGCTAAGTTCATATAGTCCTATTGATTAATATTTCATGAAATAATCATTAAATACAAACTTGTTACAGTCGCGAATCATATTTTATTCAACGCCTGAAACCTGCAAATTCCTAAAACGTAAGAATATTTGAATTTCACGGACTACTCTGGCGCCCCGCTCTTAGGAGAGTGGTGTTAAAAGAATTGACTACTCAGAACACTCAAAACATTTTTTTAGTAGTTGCAAGTTATCTGCCTGTATAACAAACAGCTTGTTTGACAGAAAGTACAATAAAAATAATTTGACACAAATCGTAAGCTTCGCTTACTCCATGTATATAGCGCTCGCTTCATTTCTCCTATCTGACTCTTCGTCAAATGCCCCGGATTCTGCCAGAGCCTCCATAACCAACTGTAAAAAAAAACAATTGAATGACTAAAATCACACAAATGCGAAAGTGAGTCTCTCTATTCATTTGGTATACATCTGCCAGGACGTAGGGTTTAAACCTCCAATGTTCAGGAGGAAAACAAGTAATTTATGCCGTTATTAAACCATCGTGTCTTCGAACGTGGATCTACGCGAGACACAATGACTTTTAAATTGTTTCTGTAATTACTGCATTCAACCGGTTAAGTGCGGATTTCACCAATGAAACTAAACGCGATCAGCACGTCTAAGCCGCGTTTCAGAGCTGTTAGTGTCAATACAAAACAATTTTGACACTGACAGCTCTTGAACGCAGATTAGATGTGGAACGCGTTCAGTTTAATTTGTGAAATTCGCCCTAAATCTCATACTGTCTGTCGCCTTAAGGTGTATCGTGGCAATAAAATAACTTTTTAGAACAATTTCAAGATAAATTATGTTAATGTTTCAGGTTTCAAATTGACTGAGATATACGCGTTTTATTTCGGGAAACTCAGGAAAAATACTCTTAGTGCATACCGTATAAGGACATTTTTAAATTAAAGGCAAATCTGCAAAATAATTCCTAGCGATGATTTATCATCGGGATTATCTTTATTGAGGCATTAGAAATACTGTGTAAAAAGGCAATTACTATATCATGTGCGGAAAAAAGGCGACGATTTTCGAAGCGTTTGAAAGCTTTTTCTTTCGCAATTTTTATCGCAAACGCAATGCATAAATCCCGGTGAAATTTTTTTTCGTAGAAAGTATCTTATATTCCTGGTCTATATTTAACTGATAAAGCTTACAAGATCACTTTCATCCGGAGGTGGAGATGTAGTATCCATTAGCTGACTGCGTCGAAGCGTCTCTTTCTTTTTTGGAAACTTCGCAATGAAATCTGCTTGGTTCACATAGTTTGATGGTCGTTCCATCATGTAAGCTGGATTTATTTTGACATCTAGAAATGAAAATATTTTATTAGGTATAGACATTTTAATAATCGAAAATTATGTTACAATGCGGCCGACGAGAGAATGCGTTCTTGACACCTCTGTCAGTTTCATACAAATGTCGCACTGGTGTCAGGGTACTGTAGGGTGTAGGCGCGGGCTTGCGGGCGGCGAGCATTGGGCAGCTCGCCGCCCGGTAAGGACCAGCACCCCAATTGCGTAACACACAATCAATCGGAATCTGAATCATTTTGAAGCAAATTGCTAATCCATTGCTTCATAAGTTCGAAAAATTTGTCTGCTCAACACGTAAATAACGCAATGAATGTTGTTGAACTGTCAAAATGAAACCGATTCCGATTGATCGTGTGTTACGCAATTAGGGTGCAGGCCCGGGTTGACGACGCGTTGTGTTCCACGCGCGCCTCAAAGAGATGTCTAGGGCCGATGCCAGACAGGGCCGCGGGTTGTTCGAAAGAGATACCGTGGCCCCTGGTACCACAGGCAACTGAAGGAACACGGGTGGGTTTTAGTCAGTAAAAGTCTGACACGCCCTTCCGCTCAGCCCAGAGCGGGAGAGGTCATTTGATGATTGCCCATCCAAAAAAAAAAAAGGGTACTGTAGGGTTGCTTTTATTTATAGGTACATGTTACGAAATAAACTTCTATTAGAACGAAGTTCCTCAACGCGGCTTGTGGTAGGAGTTGACTGGTAGAAATGGTCACGTCAGGAAAAAGTGTTATGCCCTTCCATGCGACTTTCTTTCTCTCTCTCAGTCTCTTTTATATACGAGTGTGTGTGCGTGCGAGTACCGCCTAAGAAACTTTCTTGACAGGGGTCCCCAACCGCACTTTTTTTTACTTACTTGGTCCAAACACTTCAGGCACCATGTAAGGATACAGCCAGCCCACCAATGGGGTCACTCCAGAAACATAATGGGCCTTCTTGTGGTAGAACAGTAGGCCATCCAGTTTTGGGGAGTAATTTGGATAATGTGGGATCCTCATCATGAAACTGTAATTGAAGAATTATAATTATTATGATTAACTATAACCTAATAGATAAAAAAAACAGCGATAATTACTATCCTTAAACTAAATAATTATACAGAGATGTGTGTACATCATCCCCTGCCTAGCCCTTTCCCAACATGTTGGAATTGGTTTTCACTCTATCCGGATGCAGCTACCAGTATTTTACTTGGAGTCGACTACCATCTGACTTCTACAATCCAGTTATTGGTTAATACGGTACCCCTTGGAAAGAGTTAAGACTGGTTGCCAGACTTTCAGGTTTTTAATAACCCGTTATGACTGTCAAAGGTCCACGAATGAGAGCTGGGACCAGCGGCTTAACGTGCTTCCCGAGTCACGGAGCGGTCTAAGTATGAAAAGATGGTCACCCGTTCACGTACGTAGTGTAGCTTAACCTATCGACCAGTGCGGCTGTTATTACTTAGCCATGAGCGCCTCAGCGATGTGTTTAAACATGGTGGTTTACTTGCGGTAACCAAGTGTACTAACACACTGTGAATGTGTACGTGAAGACGAATAGCGTCAGCACATAACACACACACGCACACTCCCGACTTCACCGCTATCTCGGATCGCACCGAGAGCTCCTGCGCTTACACACACATTCACAGCGTGTTTGAACACTTGGTAACCACAAGTAAAGCGCGAGTCGCTTCGTAAGATAAAAATACTATAAGAGAATATGACTTACTCTCTAAAATTCATTGGATCACATGGTACTTTTGGTATAATTTTGAATTTCAACTGATTATTATTTGAGCGTTTTCCCAATTCTGGTATTTCTTCTACCTGTGTCAGCATCCAGTAATGTCGGAATTCGGTCTGAAATTATAGAAAAAAACATTAATTAGTAACAACATAAAAGTTGTACAGTGTTTGTATAGAAATGAAGAAATGAAGCAGACTATCGCTGTGTGAGATTCGTCTTATCGCCGGGTCAAATTAAATTAGCTAGCGAAACTACGCAGACGTGATGGGTATCCATATCTAAACACGATAAAAGAAGAAAAAAAAATGATTGATGATAAGTTTTTCTTGGGACAACGACGATAGTGATAGTTACTTAAAATATAAGTTTAAGGAATATTTTTTATGGTGTAAATTCCACAGACGTGATGGGTATCCATATCAAAACATGATAGAACAAAACAAAAGACTGAGATTTAACAACTCATACTTCAAGTTTTTTTTTTCGTTTGTTACAGAAAACAACAAATTTCTTTCCTTCATATTGAGCACACTCAAAACTTGTAGTTTTACTTTTGCAGAGCAAACATTTACTAGCCCCTATTGAAAATGAATGTTTCTTACCTCTCCATCAGCCATCAAGTGGCTGTTCCAAGCCAGTAGATCCAAAATATAGAAGGTATTTGTGGTAGGTATCAAAAAACCGTCCAGAACACAACAACGACTGTTACGGCCAGCCGAAACCTGGCTGCCGCCTGGTAACGCAGACTGAATTGTCCTTACAAGGATACCATCCCGGGAATACAGTTTGGTTTTGCCCTGGAATTACACATAGTAGTCAGTATCTCTGGAAAAGGCCAAGGTCGGAAAAATATAAAACCTCTTTGTAATATTAGTTTAGATTAATATGTATTATAAAGAAGTAAAGTTGTATGACAGAACTTTGGCTGGGTTGTTCTTTGGCCAAAGAATTAGCATTGCCATTCAACGTGGCAACGCCGCCAGATTTCTGGACACGTTTCCAGATGACAGCGATGCGGACGAGTACTTCGACGACCAAGTCTTAGTGTCCTTTTGTTTTTGTATTTATTTGTATAGTTAATTAATTAGTCATTTAATTAGGGGCCTGTTTTTTGATCCGTAATTGTTAGTTTATAATGGTCACTAATACTTATTTTTTTAACTAATAGTTAATTATTTGATCAAAAAACACATTTTGCAAAAATTTAACAATTAGTTACTATTTTTAACAATTGGTTGAGTTTAACTACGGATTCAAAATCAGGCCCTTAGTACCTTGTGTAAATAGTTAGTTGTGTTTAATATTGTAAAGGTTATGAAGTAAACAATTTCACAGATCGACAATCTATGCGCGTCGTTAAGCCCTGACATTGTGACAAATTTGAAAATACTACTTTACATAGTCCATGACAAAAACCGCAGACTTTTAGAGGTCGAAAATCGATTATACCTAGATGTTATGAAATAACATGAAACTGCTTACCCGACTAGCCACCACAAGCGTTCTTATGCCTTTAGGGCAGGGTACCACATACCAGTTTTCATGGAAATCATCTGGTTTTTCTACCATCCATTCTGACTGCATGAGAACTTCCTTATATGCGCATCTATTGAAACCAGCCACATAAATTTGTGGCTTATAAGAAACCTGAAATTAAATAAACAGTTTTTATTATACTGGATGAGTTTATCGTGTTTGTATGTCAAGCGGGGTAATTTCGTAACACACTATCAGTGGCAATTGCTTTCATTTTGACAGTTCAACATCAGTCATCATCAGTCGTTCTTGAGCCGACAAATTTTGCGAACATATGAAGCAATGGATGAGCAATATCCTTCAAAACGATCAGACTGAGATTGATAGTGTGTTACAGTCTAAGCACGCAACTTGGCCAGGGGGTCTACTCCGAAGTAGTATCGGCCGAATGTTCGGCATCTTACACTCCTACACTCTCTCGAATATTGACTATGGTCCCGACCCAACTGAGCCTATCCGAACTTTTTTCGCATTTTACAATAATATTCGGTTCGGTCATGTGTCGGTCCGATCCGAACATTCGCACGTTGCACTTGGGAGTAGACCCCCAGGTTTTAACGTAATGAGAGTAAGTTTGCGTATGTATACCAAGTGCAAAAAAAAAATTGACACTTTTATTACTTGTTATTACTCTATGGTTATTGCCATAATTTATTTTTAAACATATCTGAGAGAGATCTAGGCCAATTCTCGTAATTTAAAACGTTTAAAATCTAGTCGCAGTCTCATCTCGGCGACAAACAAATCTCAAAAACTTGTCAAAATGTAGGGAAATTAGTATTTTTTAACAGTTTGAGACTGAGATCAGACTGTGAACGTTCTTAAAATTACGAGAATTGCCCCTCTGTTGTGAAGATAGTTAAAGAAAGGAGAGAAACGACTCAAGACTCTGGCCAAGTTACGTGGCGACGACTGTACGCAATTAGGGTGCAGATGACGTCCGGATGTATGAAAGTGAACGAAGCAAAACGCCAAAATATTCATTGGAGATTATGGAATCTTCTGTTTGTGATAAGTTAAAGTGAAATATTCACAATTTCGTTCAGTTAAAATCCACATTTTGGCTGTCATTCAATTAACAAAAAAAAAACATATTCAAAGTAATATTATTTATCCTTAGTTAGAAATCTATTTGATCTACCAAGGACTGGGCCCTACCCCACAAAACTTTACAAGTTGACAATTCCACTAAATTATTATTAAATACTATGTTCTTTCTGCCCGCCTGAAATTTATTGTTAGCCGAGCTGGATGACTTGCCCTAGGTAAAGATACTCCTTCACAACTTCAGAAGCGACCCTTCGATGTGGATTGGTCTCGGCAAGACGTGTGAATTGTACATGACTTTCGCCTTGTCCAAATTTCTGTCTTCTGAACAATTTGCCGAACAGTATGCACAACAAGCCGGTTTTTTTTCGAAAAGGCTTCAGTACCGTTGACCTCATCGTCAACGGTACTGAAGCCTTTTCGAAAACCGGCTTGTTCTGGCGGCTGGAACTTGTCAAGTCTCCTGGCGAGACGGTTGAGACAACCCTCGAGCACAGCTTGTATACGTAGCCCAGAAGTGAGATGGGTCTATAGTTCTTCAGTAAGGTTTTGTCACCTTTTTTGAAGAACAACACCACCGCACCTCTGCTCCACGCCTCGAGCGTTGTATCCTCTTGGATGACGGAGTTGAAGAGACTCGCTAACTCTCTCAGGACTGGAGCCCCGCCCGCTTTAAGGAACTCTGTTGTTATTCCGTCATCCCCAGGTGTCTTGTTGTTCTTTAGCTGCTCGAGAGCCGCCCTAATCTCACACTGGTCGACATCCGGGATGTCCTCCGTGTAATGGCGCGTTAATACCCCATTCCCAATCATATAAAAGAATGACAAAAAGTTGGCTTCTCTCCCTGTCATACAATAAAACTAAGAAAACACCAAAATCTTCAAGCAAGTCATTCACAGTCATTTAGTTACTTCATACCAACAAACCACCACGTCACACTCATACTATGGCATTATTAAGAATTATTTTATTTTACTCAATTTATTTTTATTTTAGATATATTCATTTTATTTAAGTTCGCTACCCCTTATCTGATTAATTATTAGACAAAAAGCCTAAGAAATGATTTTTGATAACCAGCTGAATTTTCCTACATAAATTCTGTATGTGAAACTAAATCATTACCTAAAACTTCCCGACACTCGTCCGCTTGCGTCTTGAGATATACAGGGTGTTTGGGTGAATTTCGACGTTAAGGCGAGTATTGTTCTAAATTCGTATTCAAACTTTTTTAAGAGCAATGAAGAGGGCATTGCTTGGAGTTTCCCTGCGTAATCAAATCAGAACAAAAGATCGGCCAGAATACACTGGATGCGAGAAGCACAGGATTGGTTGATGTGCCTATATCCAGCAGTAGACTTCTGTTAGCTGAAAGGATGATGAAGATTACACAGTAAACATTCATTCATTGTTACTTACGACATCGCAACGCGAGCAAGCAAACGAACAACCCAGATCAAACGTAGTCACACTGGGTTAGGTATTTGCAAGGAACGGTCGGAGACCAGGGGCGTCGTATATGGTCACAGGACCAACCGGTACAACCGGTTGGAGATTAGGGGGCTATAATCTCGAAACGCAAGCGGCGGAGGCGCGGGGAGTTTTGGCATATTATTAATTTATTATACACTGTTCTGAACTTTTAGCTGGTTATCAAAAAATCGTTTCTTAAACCTATAAATCCTGGGCTTATAAGTATTATGTCAAACAGCCTGAAATAAAATTTAAGTTAAAGCAAACATGTCTCGATTTTTATTAAGATAACGCAACTCAGGCCCGCAATATACAGGCGTTGCCTAGTTTAGGGACCACTGTTTAAATAACTATTTTTAAAAGGTAACTATTCTAATAGTTACAGTAAGCATACGTTATATTTTTATTTATTTTTTTACTTTGTAACAATGGTCCAATAAATTTTTATTTTTCTCTTATTCTAATTAGTTAATTACAAATTGTAACTTTATTATTTATTTATTCATTCGGTGGTACACTTACATTTTTATACATATAGGGTGTAACAGAGTCTGTTACAGCCTGTATGTATAAAAATGTAAATGTGTGTCTGTTAAATAGACAGGTGTGATCAAATTGAAGGGTGTGATACAGGACCATCAAACTGAACAACTTTCCCCCATCCAACATCGTAAACGCGAAAAAATTATCAATTGTCCCATACAAAACTTCAAAATACAAACGTATATAACTATATTCAATTATAGCATTTATTTTCATTCACATATTAGATATTTATATTTTGTAAGAAACACTGCTTTAATTTGTACTTGTTTTTTTTAAATTATTTTGTTTCCCAATGATATAGGTACAGTTACCAAAGGAGTTAAATAACCAGGGTTGTCGGATATAAGTAGTTGAAGTTTAGCAAGAAACCGATGAATGTTTTCAATAAAATTTAATTTAATTAATAGAAAACAAACAGTTAATTTATCAAATTAAATTTCATTCGAAAACATCCATCGGTTTCTTACTAAACTTCAACTATATCCGACGACCCTAGTTACTTATCTCTTTTGGTGACTGTACCTAGTTGATTAATAAGGTAAAGCTATTATTATTATACATACAAGGTCTAAAAACACCCATCACATAGCCGTCATCTACGCATTCTGTAAATCAAACTAAGTAAGATTGCACAAAAATAATTGCTGGGAAACCAATTTTATTTTTAGTGTAAAAATTTACTGTTTTTGGTAGTGCGCAGTGTAATACATGCTAAACATTGTACTTATGGGTGCATGAAACGGTACAGGGGTTATAACGTTAAAAACTTGCTTTTGTAAAAAAGGCAGTAAATGTTGGAAATTTAACCTTCAATATCTCTGTAACCAGAAAGTCCAGTACAAAATAATCATTACAGTGATGGGGAGTACGAGTGACTCTCGTCTTCGTTAAGTGTCTTTTTACACCCGTTATACTTTAATGATTGAATGTGTAAATTTCTGTACTACCGAGGTAACAACTTAGCATTGAAGATACTATACTGAGTCTTATAAGTTCTACCATAGATGAGCAGACCATAGGATATTGTTGAGTCGGCCAGGGCTTTGTAAAGCATTAACAGTGTTCGATATGGAATTTTACAATAAAGAATTTAGCTATATCCTAATTTATCACACACCTGCGGGGTAATTGTGTAACATACTATCAGCAGGCCTCCGTCACTCCATGTACTTGCGCGCTATAATTACCTACCGCCCGGCCTAGCGGTCTCGGGCCGTTTGCGGACCAAATTCAGTGCTGTGGGATCGCGCGGTGCAAAGCAATCACAAATGTACGTTTGAGCATTTAGGCACATTTTCTACTGTCGCGACGGAGGAGGCTATTATAGCAGTAGGTTGGAAATTTTCTACTGAGTGAAGTATCTGTTACATAGTAACTATTTAGTAATCTGTGCTATTGCTATCAGTAGCAATGGCTTTCATTTTGACAGTACAACAACATTCATTGCGTTACTTATGTTGTTAAGCAGACAAAGACTTTGAACATATAAAGCAATGGATTAGCAATATCCTTCTTATTGATTCAAATTGAGATTGATAGTGTGTTACGCAATTATGGTGCTGATTAATGTGCTCCTTCCAATTAAGTTGGCTATCAATGTTAAGTCTTGGGTATGTTTGGCTATCTATGAGATCTATGGAGTAACAGCTGCGAGGCTTCAGGCTTGGCTAATTTATTGGGGCAGTTGTTGTGCAAACACTCAACATAGTGAGCTATTAGTTCAAGCAAGGAAGAGCTGCTATTTTGACTGAATCTGATGTACATTCAATTGAAAATGTAATGTTTTGTAGTATAGGGCCCTGAATTTGGTTCAAAGACAAATGCACATATGTATATACCTATCTGAAAACATAGCTGCAGAAGAGATCTGTTTAAGAACTCCACCTGTATGTTTCTCACAAAAGGCTGAATGGCTGAAGGCTAATGAATAATGGCTCGCAAGTGCAGGAATATTTATTATTAGAAATGACTATGCATAATGAGAGTAAGAAAAACTTTGCTTGATTGACCCAGAGACCAATCCAAAGAAGCAATGCTCAGCAGGCGGATGGCTAATTATTGTCTGCCTCATTGATATAGTGATTATATTGATCATCACTATATCAACGAGGCAGACAATTATTCAATAATTTAATAATCTACTATGTTAGTAGCCATAAGATTAATCCACATGATAATTTATTCATCTTACCCTCTCTTCCTGGTAGATGTTGCTTTCTTCGACAGCCTCCACTAATCCCAGGACTCCCCGAAAAGTATCCGTAAGAACGGAACGGTTGCTGAAATTAGAACAGAGCATGAACATACAATATCTGTCATATTACAAACTATTACTAACTTTAGTTAGTTGTGCTAATCTGAGATAGTGGATCTTTAACCCCGTCTTTACAGAAAGGATTAAAACATGTACGAACCATGTTATTATGATTATATTACTTATTGTGTTCATATTCATTTGTATTAAAACTATTGTTTAACTGTTTAAAATTAAAATATGTAATGTCTTTGGTTTATTGTAAGGTTAAATAAAAAATTACACAGTTCAAATTAATTTTTAAATGTATCAAAACTTACGTTTTTTGAAAATTAAGCATTTCCTTTCGTCTCTCCTCTTGGTTATCCAAATCCCTACCAGTATTTTTATACAATCCGTCGAACTTGGTTTTACTCAGTTTTTCCAAGACCTCTTCCATGATTGGCTTTTGGATAAAAGATAAAAATTAAGGCGATCTAGTAATTAACACTAAGTAATTCCAAACTATTATCATACTAATGAACAGAAATAATAATTTAAAATGAGCACTGAGACTGAGACAAACTAAACAGAGCACTATTCGCTCGCAAATATTCAGTCACAGCACGGCTGTCAAATCACACACATTATTGATTCATAGGGTTGTAAATTGTGATGACATATAATTAATCGACTAAAATACGAGACACTAGACTTTTAAGATATTATACATTTTATATAATAGTTATCAGGTGTAACAATACACTTCTAAGCTGTGATCATTTTTAGGGTACCGTAGTAAAAAAAATTACCGTTATAGTTTTGTGAAGTCCGTTTCTCTGTCTGTCTACGCTTCCGTGAATTAAAACTTTTTTTTTCCTTCCAAGTAAAGTGGGATGTCCTTGGAATGTCTTAAAAATATTTGGAGTTATTACTTAACAATATCCGATTCAGGAGTCCGTTTTGAAAATATTAAGGTTTAAAGTGGTAATGCCCCCCATGATGAATGACAACATGAAAATTACTCAAAAGAGGTGCATTATAACTTTGTACCTTCTGCACCCTAATTGCGTAACACACGATTAATCGGATTCGGTTTCATTTTGACAGTTCAACAACATTCATTGCGTTATTTACGTGTTGAACAGACAAATTTTTCGAACTTATGAAGCAATGGATTAGCAATTTGCTTCAAAATGATTCAGATTCCGATTGATTGTGTGTTACGCAATTGGGGTGCTGGTTACGGAGATAATGAAGGTAAAAGTTTCAACTTTTTTCAACGAAAACAAATTTCAAATTTATACCTTTACTTTAAATAGGTACACCCACAAGGCCACAACTCCTGTAAAGTTGCATGCTCCAATAAGCACAATGTTTTGTGTGTGATAAATTGCGCGTCAGTAAACAGTGATTTTGAAAAGTTGTTTCCTAGGAATTATTTCTTGGCTACATTTTGCATTGTCTCAATCAAATTGACAAGATAGGTTCGAACAAAGTAATTTTTTTGGCGAATTATTTGATTCGACTATGAAAATCGATTCTTGCTATTATGGTTGATTACGTGTTCAATAGCACGGCAACTCAGTGATTGAGCAGTTTTGCAGCGGGAACTTTAATTTTTTTTATTCTTGAAAATTTTTGTGCTCACATTTTCCTCAATAGGTGTGTATTTTCCCCAACCTGTTATTTTTTGTGTTTGTGTTTTTTTTGCGTCATGTTTACCGCAAATAAACGTATTCATTTATTTTTTTCTTTCTTTGTAGTCCACCGCACATCTGTCTGTGGTAACTTGCACTACGGAAATCGCCCCTGCTACTATTAGTATTCTTATCTCACGAAGCAAAGCGCGCCTTACTTTTGGTTACCAAGTGTACAATACAAACACGCTGTGCATGTATGTGTAAGCGGAGGTACCGTCCGAGACAATGGCGTAGTCGGAAGTGTGTATGTGTGTTATCCGCTGAACGTTGACGCTGCTCATCTTCACGCACACATTCACAGCGCTTTTGTACAGACGCCAGCAGGTCAAGCTACCCGAAACTGTCAAATTTTCCCAATCAACCTTGAACCTTAATGATTTAGCGATAAAGTTGAAAATCTATTAAAGAAATTTGACAGATTGTAGTAGCTTGATGTGCTGGCGTCTGTACCCTTGATTACAATATTTTTATCTCACGAAGCGACGCGCGCTTTACTTGTGGTAACCAAGTGTAGTGTTAGCACATAACACACACTTCCGACTTCGCCATTGTCTCGGACTGTACCTAGAGTACTTGCGCTTACACACACATTCACGCTTACATAGTTGCCTTTGTACACTTGGTAACCACAAATAAAGCGCGCGTCGCTTCGTAAAATACCATAAAGGCACTGTCAATAGGTATCAATTTATTATCACTGACTTGCGGTTAACTGTACCTATGTTAATGAAAACAAACTAAATATAGTGTTAGTACCCTTCGGTATTAAATTAATATTCATAATCGTAGACGGTTGCTTTGCTTGTCTATCTGAAAGTTACATGGTTGGTTAGGTAGTTAGTTAGGTACATTAATTAGTTAATTAGGGCAAATTGTATACTTGGCCGGGAAATGTAAAGCTTGGTGTGTAGCCGTACACAAAAGAAACAATTTATATTATAAATATTTTAGCTGTTATTTTGACATTATAACAAACATGAAACAGACACTTCAATTTGATTTAAGTATCTGTATTCTAAAGATGCAAACGCTTCCTACTGCAGGTGCTATCACCAAGTCAATAGACTTGAATAGATATGGCGTTCGAAGTTTAAGCTTTGCTTGCCGCGGTCGGTCTGTAGATGGGTGACCATACATTACCTTTCCAGACCCCTTCGTGCCACGGAATCACGTAGGTAAAGCTCTTAGGCCCGGTTTTTTGTTCCGTAAAGTTGAGCAATTGTCAAAAATAGTAATTACCTATATGGTTAATTTTAAGCAAAATGTGTTTTTTGATAAATTTTTAGTTTTTCAAATAGTTATTTTTTAACTAATAGTTAATTATTTGGCCATTAGCAATAATATTATAATTATTAGACAAACTAAAAATTGATCAAAAAACATTTTTTTTTTAAATTAACCATTGTAATAAGGTAATAATAATAATAATCTCGGCTATCGAGCTGCATCCGGTTAGATTGGAAACTGAGCCCAAAATAGTTGGGAAAAGCCTAGGTAGATTGTTGGATAAGCATATTATCTCTTATCTTATATCTTATTTAAGTTATTAAAACCCTTCACTTAGGTATGCAATGGCGACTATACTTACACACGAAATTGATTTCAATTAACATTTATTTAATTTAGACCACTCACAGTCACAAGTCCTTATGAATTGAATAGAAACATTGTTCCCGGTGTGATGATAAAATCATTTATGAGTAAACCATTGTAAAGCAGGTTGTACTAGCGACCTTTAAAAAACCAGGAAATAAATCCATAAGGCATGCGTTAAAACTGCGTCATGTCAATTTGGGTTGGGTTAAATTTATTCAGAAAAAGTTTTTCTAAACTAAGATAAATAATCATTCAGTCAACTAATTAAATTATGCAGTGCTCCTGACCAAACCATGTCCTATATATTGAAATGTCCAATGTCTCCATACACCTGCACTTCTGAGGACCTAAAAACGCCACCGACCGACGCCATAATTACCGTGCTCACCTACTAGGCCCAACTTATTTAACTATAAAATGTTTACTTTTGCCATCGACTCGAAAAGAAAAAGAACTAAATTATACTTACCTATACTTATTTATTGTAGTCAGTCATAATAATCATAATATTGCTTCGCACTACTTGTTCTGTATTTAAATTTGCCGCGTAATGTGGTACGTTGTAGGTCCAGCATTTATTACGTGTTATTTAGTGTTATTTTCGTATGTTTGTTGGTTTCACAGTATGTGATAAAATTTTAAATTATTTATTGTCTTTGTAATCATAGTGTTTAGTCAATTACCTCAAGCGTTGTATAAGCAAATTAGTCGTTTCGGTACTTATTACTCCCACTTATTAAATGGCAGTGTTGCTACAAAAGTTTATTTCCTCCAAATGGGGGATGAAAGGGAATTACTGGCGACTAACTTTGTCCATTACATACCTACATACACTAGTATCCCGTTTGTGGTCCTTATTCCTGGTATATTATAATATATCGTTGTAGATCAGCCGTCAAAAATTGAGGAGCAATGAAAATCTCATACTTCTAAAAGTACATAACTAATGAATTCGATGTTTAGAGTTCCATAGAAAACGTAGCTAATTATTATGTATCATCGACTCAAAAAGAAGACGAAGGCCTCCGTAGCGCGTAGGAAAGGTCAAACCCGAGTGTCCAAATAGCTTTCTACACCGGGTAATGGTGTAACTTCGTCTATCGGAACATCCGACTGCCACATTTAAGCAAATAATAAATTACTCTATCAGCTATCGCCTTAAAATTTGGAATAGTTGTAAAAATGCTTATCTACGCAAACAATCATATATCTTTAATTGTATTTAAAAAATATTTTGTTTTTTATTGTAACGCTGGTATGGGGTTTTGAATTTTTTTATTTTCTCCAGGAATTCTGTTGTAGCGCATAGTTGTAAGTGCTCTCTACTTACAACTATGCGCTACAACAGAATTCCTGGAGAAGATGGAATATCTACCGAAGCTTTGAAAATTGACTCTAACACATTGATGCCCCACCTTACCAACCTATCTAACACAATATTAACATCTGTAAATGTACATAAGTAAATGTGGCCGGTGTAACGAAGGCCTTTAGTAGTATTAAACATTCCGAAATATTAACATCCCTAGGACTCCAAGAACTTGCGTTGACCTCTTACAAACCATTTACAACAATAGCACCGCAAACATAAAACTAAATTCTGCTGGACCTTCATTTCAAATTCAAAAAGGGGTTAAACAAGGTGACCCGCTCTCTCCCAAATTGTTTACGAGCATACTTGAGGAGATATTTAAGTCACTGGTAGCCTTATGGAAGACCAAAGGCATTGACGTCAGCCAGAAAAGGCTGACAAACCTCCGATTTGCCGACGATATCATCCTTTTTGCTCCCACAGCTCTAGAACTCCAGACCATGCTCCAAGACCTGAGCACGGCTAGCTTCAGGGTGGGACTTGCGATGAATCGGGAAACCCAAGTATTGACTAACAACTCTAAGCGTAGGGTCGAGGTAGATGGGCAGGAAATAATTTATGTCGATGAGTATATCTACTTGGGCCAGTTATTTTCTTTCGAAAACAGGCAAGAGAAGGAAATCGATCGCCGAATTGAGAACGCCTGGAAAAGCTACTGGTCCATGAAGACGCTAATGAAGGGTGATCTGCCAATCTCCCTGAAGCGCAAACTCATCGACATGTGCATCTTGCCCGTCCTAACCTACAGTGCTCAGACCTAGTCGCTCAAGAGATGGCGAGACTGGACGCGTACCGCGAGGGCTGGTTCGATGTGGCGCGGGAAAAGAGTTCCTGGAAGGATTTGGGGGAGGCCTTTACCCAGCAGTGGGACAGTATAGGCTAATTAAAAAAAGAAAAATATATATATTTCATCACATCATCATCAATCACAGCCCGATTTTTTCCACTGCTGGGTAAGGTTTTCTTATATTTATCCTCATGACACACATAATTTTAAAACTTTTAAGTGTGGAAAAACCCATACTATTTTTATATTGTTTAAGCTTGTTATTATTCTACCTACTAATTAATGTTATCCGTCACGCACACTTCGTGAAACCCCGATAATCACAATCGCATATAACATAATGTTAACATCCTTAACCCCGATAATCACAATAGCTAATAACATAATGTTCAAATGTTAACATGAACGTTGTTTACAGGCCAGCTGCACAATCATCTTTGATATATTATACAAATGTAAGGGGGAATATTTTCCTAGTATGGCAACATTCGTAGCTATTCAACGGACATTGCCGACAAATTCCGAACGTGTGATTAGGTCACGTGGTACTCTTGGAGTCTTCGTCGTGGCGTAGCTTGTTCTAGTGATGGGAATTAATGCGATTTCGCATAAATTTCATTAGCATGCGAATTCTTGAGTCTTAGCATGCTAACTGCTATTGCTATGCTATTTGCTAATATAACGAAAATTGATATTAAATAATTATATGAATTTTGTTTTTATACGAATTATGAGCGCGTTCGCATTATGAAGGAAGGAGGACGTCGTCTTCTAGCGTGCGACTTAGTTTGCTCGCCGATAACGTTTTATTTCTGCTAGTACACTTGCAATGTGTTGTGATTAAGATAATGATTATATTATTTTAATAAAAAATATTTAACAATTATTATAAATTATTATTTACACTGCTATACACAGCCACTTCTCACTACTTTTAACTAGGTACCTACCTACTATTATTTACAGATAGGTACCTAATGAGTTTACACTATTATCAATTTAAGTACAATAGCGTAACGAAAGAGTGTAATTTAAAAAACTAAACTTTCACTATCACTTGCCAAAACGTACTGAGCTTTGACACAATATATTACAATTACTACGACGCGAGCCACGCACGTGTCACACAAATTATTATTAAATAATCACACGCATTTATTCAATATACGACCTTAAATACGAGCAAATCAAAGATAATAAGGTAATAATTTGCTTAATCCCATTCTTCGCAATTCGCATCACCCTGCTAATAATTTTAACGAATTACAACTATCACACGCATTCATACAATATACGACCTTAAATACGAGCAAATCAAAGATAATAAGGTAATAATTTGCTTAATCGCATTCTTCGCAATTCGCAGCACCCTGCTAATAATTTTAACGAACACGCATTCATACAATATACGACCTTAAGTACGAGCAAATCAAAGATAATAAGATAATAATTGCTTAAACTTATTCTTAGCATCAAATGGACCTGCTAAAAGTCAGGATCACGTGAAAGTGAAACAGATAGATTTAGTATTCCCGTGGGTGCGACGGAGAGCGCACGCCGCCGCTGTCTCGTTGAGTACCGCGGCATTATCGTTTGAACGAAATACGAAGCGATTAATTCACTTCGCACTTCACAGAATTTCGCAACTACATTTCATTTGCTAAATGCTAAATGAGCATTCGCATGCTAAAAATGAATGCTAATGCTAATTAATCCATCACTAGCTTGTTCAGCTGCTCGTCGAAGCGGCTGTCGGACGGTCGCCTCTCAGCGAGCCTGCGAGCGATGTAGCGGCCATTTTTGTTCTAAGTTCATAATAGCGTGCGCATATTTTAATGTATTTCGAAGGACATTTAGGCAATTTTCACGATGACTATTATAGTTTTCCTAATAGATACTTCAGCCTCTATGAACCAAAGAGCTTATTTGGGCGGACGCCCAACGTTGCTCGATGTAGCCAAGGGCGCTGTGGAAACGTTCGTAAAGGTACGTGCAGTGTCATCGACTCGTCAACCGCCTCGTTTTTGTGATCGATTTGTTTATCGCGTGTTAGTGTGTTGGACTGATTTATTTTATTTCATAGGTTCGTCAACGTTCCCCCGAAAGCAGAGGCGACAGATATATGCTTCTAACTTTCGAAGAACCACCCGCGAACATCAAGGTTAGTCTATCAGAACTCGTTGGTGAACATTTGTGGATTGTGCATAGGTGTGGATGTTTAAGCCGGTCCGACAGTGTCTAGATGTCAAGCACCGTAATCTGCAATCCAGAACATTTACATATTTTGAAAGTGCGAAATTTACTGAAATAGACAGCACGACGTAAACAGGACGAACCGCCGCCGTTGCTGCCTCCGCGATAGCGCTCGCTACTGCGCGCTCGTCGCACACTCTCATTGGCCGAGCGCGCACACAACGAAATGGCGAATCGGGGGGAAATTCAAACTGAATCATACACCACAATCAATTAATTTCTTATAAGTCTGAAATTGTATTCTTCTCAAAATAATAATCATATTGAATGATAACATGCATTGCTACACCTTATGATTATTTTAGGTTTACAAGTGCAGCTTGTAGATAAACATAAATGGTGTTCCTGGCCACTGTTATCAATTATGACATATTTCCTGAAGTACTTGTACAAATAATGGGTTCTTACTTTAATTGTTAATTTTCAGGCTGGTTGGAAAGAGAATCTTGCAACATTTATAAATGAATTAAAGAATTTGCAATGTCTGGGCTTGACAACAATGGGTGCAGCCTTGAAGCATGCCTTTGATGTTCTAAACATAAATCGCATGCAGACTGGTATTGACACATATGGCCAAGGAAGATGTCCATTCTATCTTGAACCTTCTGTTATTGTTGTCATTACTGATGGAGGGAAACTTTCAAGCAATGCTGGCATTCAGGAAGAGGTGAGTCGCTACACATTTTTTAATATTTCTATCACTTTGTTATTCAGATCTTTAGATGCACATAGTAGTGATACTAGCAATGTAAGCATAGTTTTTTTCAATGTTGTATTTTGTGTCCTTTCATTATTTTTAATGCTTCTTGAAAAATTATTTGAACCATTTACAATATTCCTAACATTTTTGTTATCACATTCAAAGGTCTAGGAAAGGACTGAACGATAAAAAAACTTAATTTGTGTTAATTTATGCTTTGTTTATCTATATGAAGCGTTGATATTTCATGTTTGCTTGGGGGTAGGTAGCCTTAGCAAGGTTTCAGTAGTGGACTATAATACATTATTGTACTAAATTGTCTAGTGATTCTTATCATTGTTTGCCTAGTCTTTTCCCCAAATATGTTGATGGTGATTCTGATAGCTGTCCCGACAGATGTTGTCTTGTCCAAGAAGACTTCCAGTTTTTTGTTTTCAATTTACTGGGAAACTTTTCCAAAAATGTTATTTGGAATATTACAAACATTTTAGAACGAAAAATTCCCAAAACAGTTCAGCCGTTCTCAAGTGCGCTTACCAACAAACGGCATTTAATTTTTATTTTGTATTGATAACTGTGTAACAATCTGATTTAATAAACTATAAGAAAGCGTAGACTTGCTCATTATTAGGCTGTATGAGTATGTTAACGGCTGAAAAATAAAAACCTGTCTGGACATTATGTACTTAATCGTAGCCTTCTTTGTAACATGAATTTGTATTTTAGTGTCAATTGTAGCAGTGAATTCTTGCACTGTATATGTATACCTCTAATATCAAAACTAATGTGGTTTGCAAATTATCTTATGTAAGTTAACAAAACCTCCCATCACTTACCGGGTGTATCTTGTCTTTTTTGTATGTATTTGAATGTTTTAAAAGAGTCATTGCACTAATTATTTATGATTCTCTTGTACACTTGTGCTTAGTGAACACATTAAAAATGCTTAGTTTTAAAACTAATTTGCAGCATTTGCCTCCTTTTGCTTTAGTTGCAATAATAAAATTAAATAGAATGAAAAAAATTGAAATGGTTGTACAGTATATTGTAATCTTTTTAACTGACTTGAAAAAAAAAGGAGGAGGATCTGTAATTAATAGTCGGACTTGATTCTTTTTTCATTTAGTAGAGAAAGTCCGTGAGCCACCCCACGGACTTTCTCTACTCTCCCAAATTTGCTGATGTATGGTTTCAGTTACTTTCAGTAATAACATAATGGTGGATGTTCCAAGGTAGCCCGCGAAATTCAAATTTTCTTTCGTTTTTTGCAATTTGCTGGTCTGTACTAAGTTGTACGTTGATTAAAATATGATTCGCGGCCGTAACAAATATGTATTTACAGAATTATAATAATTTGAATCAGTAATACAACTTAACAAGTTGTATTACTGATTCAAATTATTAGCATAATCCTAAAATGTCAAGATTTAATGAAATAGTCATTCAGTAGGATTACTTGATCTTATAGAGTTGTGTTGATGACATTCCCATTAAGTTAAAAAAAAAAACCACAAACCCACTTTGATATTAAAATAATTGTTTTAATATCTAATAGAATGTACTCTATTGCAGTCCACCTTATTAGTTTTGCTGTAACCTACTTATTGACATCATAAATATCTGCGACTAGCTGCGCCCCGCGGTTTTAACCCACATAAGTCTCGATCCCGTGGGAATATCGGGGTAATATCGGGGTAATAATTATTCTAAGTCCGAATCCAGGTCATGATCTACCCATGTGCCAAATTTTATCCAAATTAGTTCAGCCGTTTTAGCGTCAAAGGGTAACAAACTAACATACAAAGAAAAAATCTTTATAATATTAGTTTAGACTGTGTGCCGCCTGCGGCTTCGCCCGCGTGGTATGCCGATAAAGTAGCCTATATCCTTCCCCAGGGTTCAAAGTATCTCTATACCAAATTTCATTAAAATCCGTTCAGCTATTACGGAGATAGCCGGAACAAACCGCCGACAGACAGACAGACAAAATTAAAAATAAACATTGTTTTGTTATAAGTAGTGTATATACTTTACGGTCGTTGGTAAGTATATACTTTCATATGGATTTAGTAAAAAGCTGTTATTTTAATATTACAAACAGACACTTCAATTTTATGAGGGGCTTGTGGCTAAGTAATAACAGCCGCACGGGTCGATCGATCAGGTTAAGCTACGCTTGCCGCGGTTGGTCCGTGGATGGGTGACCATTTTCATATACCAAGTCCCCTCCGTGCCTCGGAAAGCACGTTAAGCCGTTGGTCCCGGCTGTCATTCGTGGATCTTTGACAGTCGTTACGGGTCGTCAGTAGCCCGAAAGTCTGACAACCAGTCTTACCAAGGGGTATCGTATTACCCAGTAACTGGGTTGTGGAGGTCAGATAGGCAGTCGCTTCATGTAAAATACTGGTATTCAGCTGCATCCGGTTAGACTGGAAGCCGACCCCAACATAGTTGGGAAAAGGCTAGGCAGATGATGACACTTCAATTTTATTTATTGTAAGTATAGAAGATAAATGATGCACATAAATTTTGGCTAAGCTCTGGGCCACACCATCCTTTGTTAGGATTTTATAGAATAGATTACCTACTCTTTATATGCACACCATTCGAATTACAGATATAAATGTAGAAATTTTACATAGGGGCACACACAATGGGCGGTCTTATCGCTAAAAGCGTTTTTTTTTATTTAGATGTTAAGATTGTACCTATTGATAATCGCGTGGTGTCGACTTTCGGAATTCGGTTGCTGCTTTGCAGTCTAGATTTCATGACTGCATAGATGCTGCACCATGCGTTTTTCTACCACTCTTTGTTATAAATGTGAAGGGCGGGCGTTTTTGGGGGACTGTCTTTTGTAATTTTGACGTTCAAAAAGTGCTGATTCTCAGCCTAATTTGAATAAATGACTTTTGATTTTGAAAAATAAGGTGACAGAACAATTTCTTGCGATTACTTACTCTTTTAGGGTAGGATCGGGTTCGTGGCCAGTGGTAGATAGTCTGTTACATCTTCGTCGTTCGATTCGTCATTCAAACTTTCGTTTTTAAGTTTCCGTACCCAAAGGGTGCCAACAGGACCCTACTACTGAGCCTCTGCTGTCTGCCCGTCTGCCTGTAACCGGCTGTATCTCATGACTGAATAGGTAGACAGTTGAAATTTTCACAGAGTGTGTATCTCTATTGCCGCTATAACAACAATTATAGGGGGTCTTTATACAAGAAACGATTTTTTCTCGCGTTTTTTGCCTTTGGTACGGAACCGTATTGTGTGCCATTCGCACTTGGCCGCTTTTTTAATAAACTTGGTTGTTACATAAGTACGTGTATGCATAACTCCAACTCGCATCGCATCTTAAGTTTGGAGGTCGCGCAGGCGCATGCTTTATTCAAATTTCACCAACAAGTGTTTTCATTAGAATACTGTGTCAATAGAATACTTAGTACTTAATAAATACTTAGTCAATAGATTTTTGGAGAAATATGAAAGGTGTAAGTACCTAAGTACTCTAGTTGTAAAACAGAAACTAATAGTTATTCAAACTCTTCGAGTTATTTTACGATTGTCATTGACTTTTATTCATTTTATATTCAAATACTTAAAAATGTTATTCATAATGTAGGTATATTTTTCATGAATAAAGGAGATAAATGTTGAGAAAATGTTTTAACTCAAGTATTTGAAAATGTAACTTATGTGTTTTATGTAGGATCGATATAAACAATGACTATAAGCGCAGTAGTAACTATTTCAGACATACCTATATCCATTACAAACTGGTAAATTCATATTTATGTTAGTTGAGTAGGTAAGTACTCTATAGTACCTAAGAAAAAAACACAAATAAGAAAACAACAAACTAAATCAAATTGTGACGTGACTTATTACAAGTTTCTAAATTTAGAGATAACATTTGATGACTCAAATGGACATCTAACGCGCGATTTCGAAACGCGCACAAACAGACCGATGAGCTATAAGTAGGTACAGACCAGCACATCAAGCTACCCGAAATAGTGAAATTTTCCCAATCAACCTTGAACCTAATGCTTTAGCGATAAAGTTGAAAATCTATTAAAGAAATTTGACAGATTGTAGTAGCTTAATGTGATGGAGTCTGTACAAAAACAGCCGCTGAAACTGAAACAAGCCTTCCTTTATGCTTACTTTGAAAACTGCTTAGGTAGGAATGATCTATCCAGGATTATTTCTGAATTGTAAAAGAGCATTTAAAGAGTTTTTTTTCTGTTTTTCTTCTCAGAGTATCTAATACGATAGGAAAAACCGAACTCATCTAGTTTTAAAACAAATTAGTTACACATCAAGCTATACATTTCCAGTTTTAACTTTTAACTGAGCCCACATTGTATTGTCTTTTCGTACAGTGAGAAGTCAGCTTATACCGGAAATGTACAGCTTGATAAATGTCGTCGTGAGTACAACCCCACTTACAGATTTTACCACTTACAGTTTTGTTAATAACAACTATGCTTCTTACAGTTCAATCTGCCGATGAACTGCCCAATACCTGGTTCTGAGTTGACCCGTGAGCCGTTCCGATGGGACCAAAGACTATTTTCGTTGGTGCTGAGGCTTGCAGGAACGCCTGCAGTAGAGAGGGACACTGGCCTAGTCCCTTCCGATTCTTCACCTATCGACGCAATGTGTGAAGTTACTGGCGGTAAGTTATCATTATAAAACCAACTAACCTTTGTAAGTGTAGAGGGAGATAGGGTTGCCAACTTGTTACATCAAATTTAGTATTTCGAAGTATTTTTAAAGCCGCATTGCATAGAAAAAAATATATGGCAAAAAAAAAAGTTTTTGCGTCTTTCAGTCTTTATTAACAGGTTTTTATTATTTTAATCTGGCTTAATATTATTACACTCAAATTAAGCTTACAAAATACCATTAATTCAGCTTTTATGAGATGAATACTGAACCTATTACGCATATTTGGGCATTATGTATTGAAATGAAAATATATGTAGTAGTTTCGCCTAGTACTTATACTTTTTTAGTAACATGTTATTTAGGGCTCTAATATGGCTACTTCAATCTATATCTTCATCTAAAAATAACACATTCAAGACTATTTCTTAAACAAACAACTTTAAAGATAATCTTTCCTATGTCAATATTGGGAGAGCTTTAAAATATTCGAGTACATTCTTTTACAGATAATAATAAACTAAAAATATAAGGAGTCTTTAAACGGATGTAGAAATTTCATACTAACAGGGGATAGTAAGCCCTTTAGAAAACCAGTCTGACTAGTTTTTGTACTGTTCATTTGGAGTCAAGGTAGATGTAGGTATTCAGATATAAGTACCTATAAATATTATTTTATGCTGTACAGCTAACAGCTGGCTTAATTCAACGGACTGAGAACTTAATATAATTAGTAGGCAATATAGTTTTTTTTAACTGATTTCAAAAAGAGGAGGTGGTTCTCATTTTTTGTAATGTAATGCATTAAAACAATTGGGAACATACTATGTTCCGCGATAATTCTTCACCATAACCGATATCAGTGATTCAAAAGAAAAATAATAATTGAAAACCTTGGGGTGGTCCCATGACCTTGTTCTGATGAGTAAGTTAGTTTCAATACTGCGTCTTTGATCTACTTCGTCTATGTTGATGATGTTAATAAAACCTCTAACGGAGGATCCTAAATGGAATCTACAACAACAAATTAAAAAAAAACTTCTACCTTCTTCCAAAAAGAACACTAGGAAGTGCAAAATAACTTTAGTTTTCGGAAATCGGTGACTAAAAAAATAATGTATCAAAAAAAAACACAACCAAAGCCATTAAACCAACTTTTGTGTTATTTTGGGAAGCCGGTACTTTTAATTTGCCGTATAAAAAAAATACGTCACAATAAACGATGAGTATTTCGCCATGGAATTAATTGTACCTACAAAAGTAGATTTGTATGATTTTCCTGTTAATTTTAATTTGAATGATAATATCAGTAACATTTACCATGTGTAACACGTGTTCTGTTTACCGGTTTTGAGTTGGCTGTGTCCTGGTAGAGTGAAGTTTTTATTATTTCGGGATAAACAGTAGTCCAAGTATCAAATTACCGCCGTTCTTAATATCATCGGAATCGCCCCCAAAACAGCGAGCAGACTGGCATCCTGACTGGACCGAGAACTTACCGTCGAAATCTGACGCACCCATAAACTGACAGAAACAAATACTTATCGGGTCTTTTAGATTTATTTTACTAAAGTCTGACACTACAAATTTAATGTTAACCACCTTTCCAGGCCATTTTTGTAACTTGTTCTACGGCAACCTACTACCTACTTTACCCTCTCTGCCCACTCCAAAGAACTCTTCCAAGAGTTCTATTTTTCTGTCGAGTGAGTTAATGTAATGTCTGTAAGAAATCTCTTACACCTACACAATATTTCGGCCCTGAACATGACTAAATAATACCGTATAATTTATAGTTTAAAAACGTTGAAGGGAAACATCGTGAGGAAACATGCTAAAGAACCAAAAACTCGGTGACACATGACATCCATTAACCCGCATTAGGTCCGCTTGGTGGATTACGACACTGCCTCTCACGGAGATGAAGCCTGAGTCGCAGCAATGGGGAACATTACAGGCTGTTTATTTACATACATAAACATGCATACATAAACATTTGACGGCACGGTTGGCGCAGTGGTTAAGCGATTGACTGCTGCGCTGCGTGTCGCGGGTTCGATTCCCGCACGGAGCAAATATTTGTATGACCTACATGTATTTGTTCCGAGTCTGGGTGTTTTTCTATCTATAATATGTATGTATTTACAAAAAAAAAAAAATTGTATATAAGTAGTTTATCAGCCATCTTGTTACCATAACACAAGCATTAGGTTGCTTAGCTTGGGACAAATGGTGCTGTGTGAAATGTCCAGGAATATTATATTATTATTATTATTATTACATGCATTAACTCACGCCATTTTCCCATGGGGGTAGGCAGAAACCACAGAATATCACCTGCTACTATCCTTACATACTCCTTATGATCTTTTGATTACGTAACCCGATGATTTTTCGCCATTTTAACAATCTTTTTCAATATTTTCCGTACAACTTTCAGGTCGTTCATACTGCATCACCTCCCACCGCATGTTGATGCAGTGCATCGATAGTTTGGTTCAGAAAGTGCAGAGTGGTGTGGTGATCAACTTTGAGAAGATTGGCCCCGATCCACCGCCTATAGAAGGGGTTAACAGTAGGGAAGGCGAAACGGATGATGCCAACCATGAGCCGGATAAAGAATTGGATGGCGATGGGGAGAGGAACGGCGTAAGTTTTTTTTTTTTAAATATTGTCCCTAGAGGTACTCATTGGGATCTCCTCAAATGGTGAGTTCTAGGAGAATATTAGCTTATAACCGTGGTAACAACATTAGCAGGTTGGGAGCGTGGCTGACTGCCCAGGAAGTTGGATGGGTGTGACTCCTCTATACAGGGTTATTTTAAATTGACTGGCTAAACTCCACAGACGCGATGGGTATCGATGTTATTCTAGGTAGTCACTTAAAATATCAATTAAAAAAATCTGCCTTTTTTTCTGTAAACTTCACAGAAAGAAAGAAAAAGTATTTATTGCGTTTTTTTAGAGTCCGACCGAAACTGGTTTTCCGGCCGAAACCGAAACCGAATATTCGGTCGTGGCTTCAGTTGCGGCCGAAACCGAAACTCACGTGGTTAAGTATAAAATTCCTTAAAATACTGAAATTTGGTGCATTTTACCCATTATTCTGCATTAATTAGGACATGAAACGGAAACACAGTAAATAAATTTTGTTCTAACTATTTAATTAATATAATATAAAAAAATATTAATAATATTTTTTCAAATTAAGTACCTACTCATAGCAAAATGTTTATCAGTTATCAATAAATCAAATCACTAATTGTTACTGTTTCGGTTTCGACAAACGTTTCGGCCAATTTTGGCCGAAACCGAAACTGCAGCCGAAACTTGATTTTTGGCCGAAACCGAAACCGAACTTTCGGTCGGACACTAGTTTTTTTTGCACAGACGTGATGGGTATCGATATCTAAAAACAGTTTTACTTAACTCATACTTCAAGTAACAGCGGTCGTTGACCTCCCAAAAAAAACATGATATCTTTATTTTATCCTATACCTATCGTGTCTGCGGAGTTTAGCTAGCCAATTTCAAATAACCCTGTATTGTTCCCTATCTGTCCTAAAAAGTATCTTATTTGTTATTTCTAGAGTTTATATTCTCTACTACGTGATTCTATATCTAAGTATATCACTCAGATCTGAATTGATCTCATAATATACAAAGTGTTCATTACTTTCGCTCTTCACTAACAATTTAGTATCATGGAGTACTTTAATCCATTTGTTGCGCTTTCTCATACTATAAACATAAAAGTCCGCGGCTGCACCTCTTCCTCTTGTATTTTTTTCTAAGATTGATGTAGGTATGTGATTCTTCAGTTTAGTTACGAAACATTTTTATGTGCGTCCGTGCGTCCTTAATTGTCCGTATGCGGACCACGCACAATTATAATAATAATAATATATTTACAACTAAGGATTCAGTGGCGCCGATTCCCATGTTCACAAACTAAACTAAATTTAAGTTCAGTGCATCTTTTTCATTCTATTTCATTAAGAAAAAGAACAGAAGATAAAATATTAGTTTAGTCCTGTCAAATTAGTCAGCGCCTAAATTGACGTATTTTTAATAGCCATGTTTTTAATCACGTCTAAATTGTCTATGGAGTATCTTAATTTGACAGGACTAAACTATTTATCTTCTGTCCTTTTCTTAATGGAATAGAAAGGAAAAGATGCACTGAACTTAAATTTAGTTTAGTTTGTGAACAAGGGAATCGGCGCCAGGACATAATGGGGATGGATATTTATGTTTATACTTCATAGTATTTCTCGAAAGAAAACTATGAAAATTTTTAGTTATTTCTGCGGTTGTACCAAAAATATCCCATATATCAAAAACCGTTTACTTAAATAGCAAAATCACTTTGAATCATCATAATGAGGTTTTTTTTTTCATCACTCGGCGGTTACACGTGTGCCTCAGTCCACTCCTAATTAGTTGTTTAGTAATTTCACTACATTTTGCCATTTGGTTAAGCAACCCTAAAGCTTAACATGCTAATTGGACTTCGTAATTATAATATCAAGGGAGAAAAGTAGGTAGCGGGATCGTCCGAAAGGGTTACCGCTGCCCTGGAACAGAAAGGGCTAAGGAAGGAACACGGGTGGGTTTTAGTCAGTAAGAGTCTGCCACTCCCTTCCGCTCCACCCAGAGCGGGAGGGGTCATTTGATGATTTCCCATCCAAAAAAAAAAGAGAGAAAAGTAGAAATGGAGCAGGCTACCTAAAATTTAAATTAATACCAAGTCAGCTTAAGGAATCACTATAGGCCAGCCCATAAAAATACCATCAGAATCCTTAACATTCTCAGATAGGTAACTGAAGAGACAATCAACAATAGATTTAATAAAATTCTAACGTTATCTAGTATGCGTATGAGACTTGTTAGTCACGCCTACGGTACTATGTGTAATGATAAGCAAGTGCTTTGTGACGTAAATGTTCGGTGCAAAGCCCTAGACGCCTTCTAATCTATTAACGTAATACATATTGTTATGATTTCGAAACCTACCCGTTAAGTAAAAGTATAGATTGGTAATTAGTGACCGATACTTAAACACATGATGGTACTCATAAGAATAAAAAACTTTCCCAAATAAACATTTTTTTTTATTTACCAAACGCATGACCCCAATCGCCCCAAAAGAATTGCGCGCGCGTTCCATACGGTTGTTAAATGAATGAAAAAGAATAATGCATGGTAAAAGTGAAATCGTTTTGTTTGTAAAAAGAGCTAAGTAACTAAATTAAATAACAGCTGATGGTGTATTATTCTTGTTAGGTACTCAATACTCTATTCATTGGGATCATGCGCTTGGTAAATAAAAAACAAACGTTTATTTGGGAAATCTGTTTGTTATGATGACTACAATCATGTGTTTAAGTATCGGTCACTAATTACAGTAATTACCTGTCGCCCTATATAAGTATACTAGCTGCGCCCCGCAGTTTCACCTGCGTAAGTTTCGATTCCGTGGGAATATCGGGATAAAAAGTATCCTATGTGTTAATCCTGGTTATAAACTATCCGTGTGCCAAATTTCATCAAAATTGGTCCAGCCGTTTGAGCGTGAAGAAGTAACAAACACACACACTCACTCACAAACTTTCGCCTTTATAATATTAGTGTGATACACTGATTTTGTTTGTACACGTCTGTTCCTAAATTACCCTAGTTTGAAAATAAAATCAGATTTCCTTAGTTAGGTTAAAATTAGTGCTCACCCCGAATATAATTTGGAATACTTTCGATAACGTAATTATATGCACTAACTTTTTTCAGCCAGGGCTGAATTTATCGCAAGGAGTCGAGACCAAATTTTTTATCATTTTAAGTACTTACTTAATATTTTCGAAAAAAAAACATGAAACTTTTGGATCAAACTCCTGATAAAAATAATTTCAAAATTCTCGAATAATTTCTGCTGTCAGTATTCATTAATCGGCCCGATAATTAGTTAGCCTACTTTACTGGTAGTCAATTGTACAGTTAACATAAAAAAAAAGATTACTCGATGGCATAATATGTCCCTTTTTGGGACTGCTTTCGACAGATGGCGATGAAGTATTCAGTCGATAAACTTCGTATTAATTATTGAACAAATAGATACTTTTTAATAAAATGTAAAGGATCTCTGCGAACACATGAAATTAAAACATTCAACATATTAAAAAATAGAAACCGCACCCTAATTGCGTAACAAACTATTCATCACAGTCTCAATCATTTTGAATGATATTGGTAATCCATTGCGTCATATGTTCGAAAAAAATATCTGCGCAACAACGTAATTATCGCAATGAATATTGTTGAACGATCAAAATGAAAGGTGTTAGTGTGCTACGCAATTTTCCCGCAGGTATTCTAAAAATAAAATATGTATGACAGAGGTTAGTCCTTTTCAAAAGGTTCCTTTATATGTTTATAAAGGAAACCTTTCAAAAGGACAAACCACTGCAGCAGTCTAGAACTTTTTAAACATTTCATATTTCATAACAAAACAGCGGAGAGAGACGTCATTGTCGATTTAAACTCGGAACTCCACAAAGGTTGAATCCTTCCAAAGTCGGGGCCGGGCTATAGATAGAACTAGGACAAAGAAAGAAGTGTACGCAATCGTTATTATGAGACGTAATTAATTAACTTCGTACGTATTTATTTGTTTCTTCTTTTAATAGTCATTCTTGGAACCGAGAACAGTCGTCATTCCCTTGAAGAATAGCAGTTTTATCTATATTATTTTATTTAGGACACGCACAGAAATTACAAACAGTAAAAGAGAAGCATTCAAAACTAACAAAATTAACATTCTCAACATAATGCTGCGATATTTAAAAAAATAAAAACCGCTGGTACAGCCACTTCTGTCTATCTTTTATACTATTGTTTTTCGCGGTTTACCCAATACCGCTTACCGACCAGCACGTTATACGATTTCATACGTTAAATAGTAGTTGGTTTGCTAGAAAGGGCTCCATATTGCGCAAGTATAGGCAGAAATGATTAGATTATTTTGGTATCACGGAGTCATACCTACATATCCCTAAATATCCTACTGCACTGAATTGTTCTACTACAGCGAAAAGGGCTCCCTTACCTCTTTTTACACTGTCTGATAAAATGAGTGCCAGGCCTTTCAATGGGAGTCAGCTCGTCCCGCCATTTTCTTCTCGCCATAAACTCACCTAATATTCAATGGGACCCAGTAAAACTATCCTACCTACATCATTATAATTATAATCATCCCTTCCTACTTCACGGATTTGGATGAAATATGGCATACTGGTAGCCCATGACCTGGATTAGGACAAAGTATACTTTTTCTACTATCCCGGTATTATGTTTCCGGTGGATAAATTCTGACTTTTACGCGGGCGAAGCCGTTGTGCTGGCTAAAGCTAGAACACACATACATAAACTCACTATTTTTTACCATGTGGGTGGGCAACAGAAACTACAGAACGCCACCTGCTACGATCTTTACATATTCCTTAGAAGCTAGAACTTAATACGATTCTCCTTTTACAGCGTTGGAACAGCAGCCAGTATCAGACCCAGAGCGGTCCAAGCGCTCCGCAAGCTTGGCACTCCTGCCGCCGCCTGATCTACGTGCCGCGGACGGTCGCGCAGAAAGGCTTCGCCGTCGGCTTCTGGCCTATACCGGAGTCTTTCCGATCGGACCCTAACGCGCAAACATTGGTATGTATTTTTGAAACCCTAATAACATTAAAAAAGACTGATATCCTTTCTTTTTCCTCCTATTTTGCTGTGCTCGACAGGGTAATAAGCTCATTTAATTTTAAGTTACCACCTAAGTATACATTGTGTAATGCAATATAATTGAGCATTGAATTATATTATACATGTTGTTTATTTGACACAATCAACATCATCTGATTTTACAATACAATAGCCTGTTAGAAATCATAGTATAATGTCACATTAAAGATCTAGGTGTCCAAAGTTGAGGCTAAAATTACCTCAAGTTAAGATTTTGCTTGCGCCTTGCGTTAAATATGCTTTATTAAATTCGATGTACTCGAAATGGGAACCATGCATCCATAATCCTTTTTTTTGGGTGTGAAATCATTAAATGACCTCTCCCGCTCTGGGCTGAGCGGAAGGGCGTGTCAGACTTTTACTGACTAAAACCCACCCGTGTTCCTTCAGTTGCCTGTGCCAGGGGCCACGGTATCTCTTTCGAACAACCCGCAGCCCCGGCGGCATCGGCCCTGGCGGACCCCGTCAGTTCGTGCTGACATCTCTCTGAGGCTGCATCCATAATCCTTACAATCTAATCGGGCGTAGGATCGACGGTCATGATAACGTTTAAAATTAAACATCATCATCATAATTTTCCTGCCCTTATCCCAATTTATTTGGGGCCGGCACAATGCCTTTTCTTCCATACTTCTCTATTACTTAGTCGCCATCTCGGTAGTAAACCCTTTTCTAACCATCCATCCGCTAAAACTACATTCGCTTAAAATTAATCATTTCCGAGAAAATTAACTTGTAATTACAAACTCCTTACTACTGGCGGTGAATATTTAATGGCGTCATTTGGTCGCAGTTCCCATGACCAATTACCAACAGTTCGATTTTCTTATTAAACAACAAAACTACCATCACAAATGCACGATGTTCGGACTTTGTAGTAAGTAAATTGTGTTCGGGTCACATTCGGTCTTCACGAAGCTCGAAAATGATTGCATGTATTGTTGGTTTGGAAAGTTCACACTTTTATGTTCGGTAAACATGAAAGCACAAAGTTTAAGTGCATAAAAGAAAATATATGTACAGTAAGGTTGTTTTTAACGCCTTTCGGGGATATGACCTTGGCATGCATTTGGTTGAGTATAGCGTTTGTAGTCAATATTGCACTAAGTCTTCACAATGAACCTTGTCGGGTTTTAATGCTCAGTTGATGGCAAAAGGCTCGCCCCCTGGTACAAGGGACTTAACTGCCGATATGTGGCGCGATGTTAATAATAATATATTTATTTGCTCAAAACATGGTATAACAGGTCTTACAGTTAAAAATAGTACAAACATGTTTTGCCGGGCTTAGGCTCAGCGTGCAAATTCGAAAACAAAAAATGATAACTAACATTTTGTGTCAAAGAACTGTGTCAGACTGAAGTTATTTTGACTTAGCCACGCACTCAATTCCGCTTATAACAGTATCTGGTATTTAACAATTTAAAGTCACCAGGCAATTTATTGTAAATCCGTACACACATATCTAAGCAGCTTTTGTTATATTTTGCAAGCCTAGGAGCATTGCTTAGTACGAGCCCATAAGGGTCTCGTCGGTTTTGAGGACATATATCTGTCATGTTATGTATGTCTTTACCATCCAACCAATTCGCGGTCATGCGACCATGTAGTTAATTCATTAATATACTATTAATGACGAGTCTCAAGCTTTATTATGGTTTGTCTACCATTACCTTTGTCATATGTTGTCATAGGTTGGCCGAGTGTGATGTTACGTAACCGGTATATAAAACGAGCCGTGTGCCTGATGCGATTTCCATAAAAACTTCCATACCTTGATTAATGGGAAGAATTTTCAAAAATCCTTCACTAGTGCTGCTTCACTTTTTAGGCTGTGCGTTGTGTGTCAGTGATTTCGAGATTTTTATTATAAGTTGATGTGCTGTCATTAAAATGTAATTTACCTTTTTGTAATTTCCAGCCACCTCGCTCTGCACATCCAGTGGTGAAGTTCACATGTTCGAGTCAGGAACCAATGGTGATTGACAACCTGCCTTTTGACAAGTATGAGTTGGAGCCCAGTCCACTGACGCAATTCATATTGGCCAGGAAACAGCCTACCATCTGCTGGCAGGTAAGAAAAGTCCTCATAAAAATTAACTATAGGCATTTTATTATATTTATTTATTCACTAGTATATAATATACATTTTACACTTTTAAGTTGGTACCAATATAAATTCATTGAGTTTTACCGGGTATTAAACCAATTTAATAATAAAAATGATAACACCTTTTTCTGAAGTATTTGTATGTGTATGTGGTACTGAACGAATACAAGAATTGTACCTACATACCTAATTACCTATCTTCAAATTAAAGGGAGGATTGTCTTTATTTTAATTTAATTAAGGGCTGATTTTTCAATCATCTGATAACTTTATTCAATGAATAATTTTGAAATTTTGACACTTGTTTTGTACAAAAACTGTCAAATGTCAATTTTATTCCTCGAAAATAAGTTATATGGCGATGGAAAAATCAGCCCTAAAACAAACAAAATAATGAAAATCTCATAGTACATATTATTGGCAGCTCTGGACAGAGAGAGGTGGAAAGAGAGTAGGGAGGTCTTTGCCCAGCCGTGGGACATAAAAGGCAAATAATAATAAAAAAATATATTATTATAGCATTTACAATAATGACAAGTTTTAAACAAGCATAGTGACAACAACCTCTATACAAGCAATTTTCTAAAACAAAGACTAACTAAAGATACTAACAATTGAGTCCAATTTGAATTAATTTACTATGTAGGTTACCTTGTGTAATGTAAACAAACTATCAAATTGCACTCCACTAACTAGATAATGTAAGCAATTACTTCTAATAGTGTTTCATAATTCATCGAAGATAGCCCATGTATGTATCTGCATATTTTAGCATTCGTTTGTTTTTGTATGGCTAATATCGGGGCGCCCTAAGAATGAGTCCTCCTGACGTCACAGAGGTTTACTTAGGACATAGACAATTTTTTGCTTATTTCAGTATATTGTGTACATGCTTAGTACATAATGATTCTGATTCAATGTTTTAATAATAACATTTAATATCCAACTTAGGGTCATTTGTTGTGGGCGTGGTTGCAATCTATTAGCTCACCGCGTCTTTTATAGGCACGTACAGTCAACTGCAAAGGTGGTTGAATATTTTGTCTGAATAGAATACTCTGTATTATGTACACCATATAAATTACAGACCAAAATATTGAAGTTTTACAAAGGGTGACACAATGGGCGGTCTTATCGTTAAGAGCGATCTTTTAAAGACAACCTTTGGATGGATTAAAAAGGGGAAGGAGAGACAAATACTGTAGGTAATATTCACAATTACAAATGAACAAAGGACCTATTATCAAAGTTGACGTTATTGCATACAATAGTGGTTATCTGTGGTGTACCATTTACATAATACAATAAATACATACATGAAGTATGGACCCCATAATCATTAATCAAATTTTGGAAAAAATGTTCAGGTTTTAATTGTATTAACACTTACTTATTTGTTTTTTTATTATGTTATTGTACACATGCATATACATAACCTCACGCTTTCTTCCCATCATGGAGACAGGCAGAAACTACAGAACACTACCTTCTACAATCCTTACATACTCCTTTCCTCATGTACTCTTTTCCTTATGTTATTGTAATTATTTAAATTATGTGTAAGTACTAACATATCATTACTCAATTCCAGGTTTTCGTAGCCAACAGTGGTTGTAAGAACTCCGAGATCAACCACCCATTTGGCTACTTGAAGGCGTCAACGAACCTGACATGTGTGAACTTGTTCGTGTTACCGTACAACTATCCGATGTTGTTGCCCCTGCTAGATGATCTGTTCAAAGTCCATCGGTGCAAGCCCACTCCGGAGTGGAAGCTCGCGTTTCAGCACTATCTCGACAGAATGCCTTCTTATTATGTGGCGGTAAGTTGAAATTGATGTCCTACTATTATTATATTATTTGTATGACCTACATGTATTTGTTCCGAGTCTGGGTGTTTTCTATCTATAATATGTATGTATTTACAAAAAAATAAATTGTATATAAGTAGTTTATCAGCCATCTTGTTACCATAACACAAGCATTAGGTTGCTTAGCTTGGGACGAATGGTGCTGTGTGAAATGTCCAGGGATATTATTATTATTATTTATTATTATAAATGTGAAAGTTTGTATGTATGGATGGATGGATGGATGTTTGTTACTATTTCACGCAAAAACTACTGAACGGATTTGGATGAAATTTGGCACACAGATAGATTGTTTATAACCCAGATTAACACATGGGATACTTTTTATCCCGATATTCCCACGGGATCGAAACTTATGCGGGTGAAACCGCGGGGCGCAGCTAGTAACTACATAAAAATATGATGATTAAATAAGATTGTGGCATTCTGTGGGTCCTTAGAGGAAAATGAACAGTATTCACAAGTCATTATTCTGTTCTGTAGTCAACTGTAAAATTTTGATTACGATTTTTTGCAATCAGTTTTTTTTGCTCAAAATTTTGTTGATATTTGAATAGTTTCGATTCAATTATCTGAAATATTCTAAAATAATATTAAGCAGAGGTAATATTGTTTTTTGTAAGAGATAAAGAAAGAACTCTGAAAGTACTGTTTCGATTACAAATGTTACACAAGCTACACTATTGACGAGACCCATAGGATAATTATGTTCAAGTTTAAACAAAAAAGTTTACTTGGCTAGTAAAATAATAAATTATTGTACTTTTTTTTCCAGCCACTTCGTAGGGCGTTGACGAAAATGGGAGCATCCGCACAACTTCTACAAAGCTTGATTCCCGATTCTCAAGACAACTCGCTCAGTTTCTCCGTGTTGAACTACTTGAAAAGACTGAAAAATCAAGCTAAAGTAGAATTTGAAAAACTCTGCGCTGACGTCATCAACAAGTCTTCCAGCAATAACACGCAGAAGGTATGTTATTCAATTTTAAAGTTATTTTAGCTACGTTTTTGTATCTTTCTTAATTTGCATTAATTAGTCGCTCTTGTATGTATTTGCACGCATGAGTGAACAATTTCTAACCAATTAGTCTTCGATTCAGGCATACGAGTACAATGAGAATTTGAGCAATTTTGAATTCTTTCGGTGCTTTCGTATCTAGCGTTGGTCACGCCTTATTAGTGTCGTGTATACGTAGCTGTATTGAAAACTACGTTACGGTGACGAGGCTTTAGGTTAGAATACGATCGATTGCCTACCAGCCTAAATGTGCCTTAGTAACCAGCTTACTCAATTATGACAGCTAATAAACTCATTACTACTATTAATCAGTCAGATAGGAAACGCCGACCTCTATAGCTACTCACAACGATGCGATACGCTTCCGTGCCGAATCGAACATAAGCCAATGTTATTGAAGTAGTCCTCTAAACGCTGCGCTGTTCACAAATCCGAAACCCGAAAATGTTGAGAGTTTAAACCAAATAGACAACCACTGCTCTTCCAACGGCTAAACGCGGTCGGCAAATTACGGATGTGTCATTTTCGACTCTGAAGCCTGTCTGTCGTATGGTTGTGATTGTGAATACCTATGCTGATCTAGTTTTTAAAATATGATTAACGTGTAAAAGTGTTTGCACAAACTTACTTACAGAAATAAAATCATTTATCATTTATGAATACATTTCAGGTTGCCGAAAGCGTTCGAGTAATATCCCGGTCACCACTCCGGAAGGACTTGACGACGCATCCGTGTCTCCAAGACAAGTTCTCAGCACTTCGCGATCAGTTGAACGAATTCGGTGGTTTTGTCGTCGGACTCTCGCGCGGCAGACATAAGACGCAAACGCATACGTATAGGAACCCTTTTGACATACAAAGGAGAGATTTACTTGATCAGGTAAGGGCTTAAGGGTTTTTCTAACTGTCCTAAAGGAAGATGAAAAAGGCAGGAGTTTAAATAGATATCTGCCCTGCGGGATACCACCCCTATTTGGTTAATATACCATATATACGCACTAAGCGCTTCTCATCATCTTTTCTGATGCGCACAGCAAAGGAGTGGAATTGTCGGCCTGCGTCTGCATTCCCGAGTTCATACAACCCTAATCTCTTCAGGGCGAGAGTGAATAGGCTTCTTCTGGGCAAGCTCGTTCCACGGTAGATCTCATCCCTGCCTCTGGGCTGGATTGAGGTCAAGAGTGAGCCCTTTGTCAATAATAAAAAAAAAAAGCTTAGCGTGAGAGCAGTGGTGGCCCAGTGGTAACGACCGCGACGTACGAGTTGTACGTCGTAGGTTCGAACCCTGACAGGCATTTTACTTTGTCCAAAATATTTCGTCACCACTGCTCTCAAAACGGTAAAGGAAAACATCGTGAGAAAACTGGCACGTCCGAGACCCTAACATTCGAAGGCATGTGATATCTACCAACCCGCAGTGGGCCTGCTTGGTGGAATATGGCACATACTCCCTCTCACAGAGAGGAGGTCTGTGTCCCAGCAGTAGAAACGTTTTAGGCTGATTATGTACAGCATAGCGTGTTTTCTTCATCCTTGCCTTATCCTACATCTCTAAAATAGACTAGCGTCATAATTATAATCTTTCGTGCAATCCATTGGATCAGTCTTCCTACCATTTTAATGGTAAATTATCATTCAAGCAGTAAAAATATAACGTTGACGTTCGTTCATATTCGCTACAGAGCTCACTCGGTTCCTGAGAGACTTGTAAAAACAAATATGATAATTGAGCGTAGCACCATATGGCGGTGATGGGATCATCGCCTTCGGTAGCGGATATTAATCATTTGCACATGTATTACTTTTTTTATTAAGTGTGTCAGTATTAGTTCTTTATTTCATTAAAATATTACGTGGGTAGTGTTTGGGCGTGGTATAATAATCCTAATAATATTATAAACGCGAAAGATTGTATGGATGGATGGATGGACGGATGTTTGTTACTCTTTTACGCAAAAACTACTAAACAGATTTGAATGAAATTTGGCACACGGACAGTTTATAACCAGGATTAACACATAGGATACTTTTTATTCCGATGTTCCCAAGGGATCGAAACTTATGCGGGTGAAACCGCGGGTCGCAGCTAATATTATATATGGTTTAAAAAAGGCACGCAAATGATATAAACAAAGAATTTTTATTGTTGTTTTTCTACAATTGTCTGGCGAGTTTCCAAATTGAAATACTATTTTACATACAGAATATTTTTATTACATACCATACCATAACCACATTGTATTCTAATAAGGCAGAGTGTGTGAGCCATTGTTTACATAATTCATTACACATTGAGAGTGAAAGGACTGAGCATAAGTGGTTTCTCAAACGTCATGAAAAAAATGAATGAATGAATATGTGACTGGGGGAAATGATTTTGTATTATACGGAAACCACATCTCAATGTAGATTTACAATGAATTGGTATATTTATACAATGCTACTTAGTTACTTACTATACCTAATATTCTACTAGTTACTAGGTAGCTAGGTATCTAGGCATTTCAACAGGAGCAAAGTTTATATTTTTTGGCAGTAAAAACCGCGCTATTCTGCGCTAACCCCTAGTGGTGGTAATTCAACGACTCGACCAAAAAACCAACCCACACTGGGCCTGCTTGCTCGATTACAGCCCACTCCCTCTCAGCGAGAGGAGGCCTGTGTCCCAGCAATGGAAATGTTATAGGTTGATTATGTTACCAAAAACTGTGTCTTCAATTTGTCTGAATTTAACAACTAAACATTTACAATAATTACTTTCTAGGTGGTACGAATGCGTGCGAACTTCTTACAACCATCTTTGGCGCATACTCGCCTGGTCGACGAGGATAGCGTTCATTCTATGCCCGTCGCTCAAATGGGCAACTATCAAGAGTACCTCAAACGAATGACGCCGCAACTACGAGAGATTGAGTCGCAGCCCGTACGACAACACATGTTTGGCAACCCCTTCAAGATAGATAAGGTAATGTTAACAACGGTTTGAATGCAATTTTATCGCAACGATAGATACTCTAGATAGATGCCCAGTGGCAAGGTATCGTTACTTACCTAGCTCCACCTAGTGGCTTTGTTATACATACAGGGTGGCAGGGACATCGACGCGCAAACTGAAACCATGATTTCAGCACATGATTCTAGACTCCGCGTAGAAAATTTTCGAAGGTTATAAAAAAAAAAAAAAAAACTGCCGTTACATAGAAAAGCGCAATGATATTCACGGTCGAAATGTATGAAATAAGTAATTTTGTTAAATAATCGACGAACAATTTCAACGCAGGGTTCAGAATAGCGTACTGAATCTATAGTAACGGGTTGCGCGTCGATATATGCCACTCTGCACACCTGTTCAATTCTCGGAATAATAATTATTGATTTATTTCAATTAGGCAAATAAAAGGTATTTTTGAACTTTTACATTTACAAGAAAATAGAAATAATTCTGCTCCTTCCAAAATGTAGTTGGTTAAGAAACTTAATAGTTTCTCTTTTGAATGTTCATATTATTATTATTTAATATGTGAAGAAGGTGTACCAAAAATAAAATTACTGCAATAGGTACAAATAATTCAAAATGAAACAATGATACATATCTTATTAATCATGTGATAAGTATACGGTGTTCACGTATTTTCAAATAGTGGAAATGTAGATGATTTTTATATTTTATTTTACAAATAATATATCGGTGTTTGAATTCAAGTAACCTGCGAAAGTCATATTAAACGTTTATTGTGCAATTTCAGCGAATGATGGTAGACGAAGCGGACATGGACCCAGTGGGCGCAGTGCGCGGCGGCGGCGGCGGCGGCGGCGGCAAGCGCGGCGCGGACAGCCCGCGCGCCCTGCCGCCCAAGCGCCGCGCCGGCCCGCTGGCGCCGCACGTGGTGGCGCGCCGCCCGCCCGAGCCGCCCGAGCCGCCGCCCGCGCCGCGCATAGGGTCCGCGCCGCCCGACGGGCGCGAGCCGCGCGAGCCCAGGGAGCCGCGCGAGCCCAGAGAGCCGCGCGAGCCTGTCGCCAGGAGACCCGTCGAGCCGCGCGCGCCGCCTCCCTCGGAACTGCCGTCAGAAAGGCCTCCCGAGGTACTAGGCGTACTTCGTGTTTTCTAAAACATACTATTCACATTCTGCTTCAGAAGTACCTCACGAAAGTGTAAACTAAATTAGTTCCGGTTCAATTCTTACGCAATAACTCGCTAAAGGGAATTAGTAACACATTCATCTATTTTTTTTTTATTTGACTAAATTCAATTACTTTAACAAACATGCCTGTATTGTCTTCTAAATATATTGTATTACAGGAACCTCCAAACGTGGATACGGGCGGCCCAGTTGTCGTTCCAGCATCGCCCCCTGCATCGCCGCCAGCCGTTGCGCCTCCCAACCTACCGCCTGTTGTCAAACCCTTCCTCAATGGAGGTCAGTCTTTATTACATACTCATTTAAAGCGCTGCTGAAATATTTAAAAGTTTATTTCAGCTTGTCAAATCCATTTGCCACTAGGTGGAAGGTTTACGGCAAATTATTTAGAAACACTGAAACAAACTCTTTGTGTCGTGTCTTTGAAATGGTCTTTTGAGGACCACACGGAGTAGCCCTATCCAGTTAGTGCACACATTTGTCAGTTGTCATGTAGCTCAACAACTAAAAAACCTAAGTAAAGACATTTGGGTATTGAACATTGTGTGTGATCCCAGACGCCTACACGACGATGGGCAGCAAGATGCCGCGCTCGCCGTCGCCGCCGCCGCCGCCCGCCAGCCCGCCGCCCGCGCCCGCGCCGCCCGTGCTGCACGACACGCAGGAGCTGCAGATCAACGCCATCCTGCAGGGCGTGGCCGCGGAGAACAACTCGAATGCACGCTCAAGGAAGAGGAAACGAAAGGTATTTATACCTTGCAGGTTAAGTTCTTAACGCGACAGCGCCAGGGTTCCATGCAAAATTCAAATTTTCGTAAATTTTTTACCGTTCACAGATCAGTATCAGGTTGTATATTATGTTGATCACGAAATGGTTCGCGACCGTACCAAATGGCGCCGACTCCCTTGTTCACTAACTAAACTAAAGTTCAGTGCATCTTTTTCTTTCTATTTCATTAAGAAAAGGACAGAAGATAAATATTAGTTTAGTGCTGTCGGGTTTCCCAGCCTTGCAGGGACACATGAATTTGTGATGAAAGTTGAGCGCCTAACATTGATAGGAGGCCCCCACAAGACTTAGTTCATTACTAACATAGAAATCTGTTACAGAACGACAAACAACCAACCCAGTTGACGATGCCGCCACTGCTGACGCGCAAGGAGCTTGCAGACATAAGAAAACACAACCTAGATGTACGGTCGGAGGTCTTTCGCGCGGTCCGACGACCCGGCAAAGGTAAACACAACATTTACAACTTTCTCCTTTCTACTCTTCTCTCCTTTTTGCTAGTGCTTGGTATCAAGAATAGTCATCTTGGTAGTATTCCTCAAGATGAGCAGTTATAACCAATCCAAAGCAATGATCTCAAGGTGATGTGGTTTCAATACGCTTTTTAAAAGACCTCGTAGTCTAATATGATAATACGTTTTTTTCGATAGCACAAAAATGTAGATAAAAATGTATTTCCTGAATAAACAAATACAATGCTTCTGCGTCGTTTTGTTGTTGATACCGTTATCAGTTTTATCATTGGTGTTCATACACTAGATTCAAACATAACCTAAATTAAACCGCTATCAATGTTTTTTTGCGACAACCTTAAACAATTTAAAAATTATCTTTTTATTTACAGATTACACGAGACTGTTCGAAAGTTTAAAACAATTACAAGGTGGTGTGGACGCTAAAAAGGAAGTGATACGCGAAGTTATAAACGAATCGTTAAGGTTCAAGCGTAAGACCCTTGCCAAGCTTTTGGAAGACTTTTTAGCGGGGCTAGAAAAAAACGGAAACAGTGCCTCAATTAGTTTGAAGAGAGTTAACAACTCAGTGATGTATAGTAACGCTAACAACCACAGTTAGTTAAGTGCGAGTTCGAGTGGACATTTAATGTGATTTTATTAACTGGCCACATTACTGTTCAAAGCCGGGAACTTAGTTCGACGGAATCACGAAACGTAGATTAAAGACAATGGACACAAGCATGTGCTGTTAAGATATTAGTTTCTGTGTTTAATTTTATGGTACCAAGACAGTGTACGTTGATATTCTGATTGTAATTGTTACTCTACCATATAATAATCATATTCGATGATTTTGTATTGCGATTCCGCCTGGTAAGTAGTCATGTTGTCAGTGTACAGTAATAACACGAGATGCGATGTTAATGATCTCACGGCTCGATAGTGTGACTCACTGTTGAGCGATAGTTATTGCATATTGTATGCGAAACATTTTGTTTTTAAGAAACTGAGAATACCTAATCTGTATGAATCTTCTAAGAGTTGTCCTGTAATAATTATCATAGTAGAAAAAACAGTTTAACATTCATAAGTAAATGTCATATTATATTTTCATTAATTTTTCAAGAGCATTTTATGTAAACTCGTTGCAATACAGCCATGACTTGCTGATTTGTTTGAAACGAAGTTGACCAAGGAACGTATGTGTCGGCCCAAACGAACCGTTTTCCTGTCATTTTGATTTTCGTGTCTTACACATAGCGATGTATAAGAAGCAATATGAAATTTGGTTTTATTATCACGATGTGTCTTATTCAAAGTGGCAGTAAAATCGTGAGTTTCAAGTTGTAAATAAAGTTGTACATATTATTAGAATATTATATAATAGTTATTATTACCAATGGAATGTATGTGTAGCATGCTTTTATGCATCGGTCACTGCTACTGTTAATGTGGCCGGATAAACCTAACAGAGATAGATATTAAATATTATTATTAGAATAATGTATCCAGGAATGCTAATACATTTTATGGACCTGAAGAATTTAATGAAGACATTTATATAAAGTTTTAGCATTATTGACTCCAGTGGAATTTTAAATGTTTTATTAACATCATGAATGGTGTTGTTATCCTAGCATAATAACTATACGCTTACATCACGGTTTGTCAGTGTTACACGATTTTGTGGACACTTGTACCAAAGTGTAGTTTATTTTGGATGTTCTTTATCGGAAAAATAGCATCATTACATAAAAACAGAACTGTGATACTCGAAATTTTAAATGATCGAATATTATGGGTTTCCCGCCACATTAACACGAGTTCGGTCAATTGTAAAGTGTAATATATCATTTTTTAAATAAATTATGGTCCTTATTGGATTTTTATGTCGTGTTTTATTGGTCTATTTTAGCTTCCCCTATACGTAATTCATTTATTGTATTTTATTTCGCCGCCACACTGGCGTTTTTAATGCGTTGCGTCGGCGCTGCAATGCCTGAGCGGTGACGTCATCGCATCGCTCGACTGGCACTCACTGCGTCGAAATCCCTGCGCTGCGACGAGGCAACGCACGTGTGGCATCGCTCTAACTCGCTGATTTTTCTGTTACCAACGTTTCATAATACAGGCTGGCAGGGAGGGACATCGACGCGCAAACTGTAACCATGAATTCAGCACATGAGTTTAGACGTTAGACGTCGGTTATCAAAAAAAAATCTTCTGTTTCATAGAAAAGTGCAATACCTACGCGGTCAAAATGTATGGAACAGTAATATTTTTTTTTTAATAACCGACGAAAAATTTCAACGCTATGGGGTCTAAACTCATGTGCTGAATCCATGGTTACAGTTTGCGCGTCGATGTCCCTGCCACCCTGTATAGTTAACTAAAAACGTAATCTTCCAACTGCTTCCTAACTTGAACTTTATGTCGACAAATCAATCACTTTGATAATTCTTCAGACTAAAAGTTTTAATTAAACTTCGCTTGTCAAAATGTTAAATTGTTAATTATATTTAAGGCAGTATTTTGTAGCGATAGACTTTAATTTGAGAGAGACGGGGATGCTGCAACAACAGAGATAATCTTCACGCAAAATTGGATGCGTCGCGTCCGCCCCGACGCCCCGACTCCCGACCAATCTATAACGAATATGCTCCGTACCCGTCGGCATAAAAGGGACAATATTCAGTAGAGATCATTATCTAAACCGGACATCCTTTTATACAGTTCGATGGTGTGATGCTTGTGTAGGCACCTACCAACCCAAATTCCAAATTATATGTATGAACTGGTTTTATTTTGTTTTGGGTAAAACTGAGTAGATACCTAAAGGCACAGCAGAAGTCTACCAATAACTAAACACGGGATTTATTCATAAACGATGACTAAAGTTAAGGTAACGTTTAAACGTCAAAAATGTATGGTTAAACATTCGCTAATCACTGCTTAACTTTAAGTAACGTTTATGAATAAAGGGGCTTGTGTGTTAGTCGGATCCTTGTCTTGGTGAAGATAGTTTTCAGAACGCGGTCACGTGGTTATTGGTTTTCATTAAGTACATAAAAAGTTTAAAAACTTATTCCTTCGGTTTTCTATACAAATAAATAAAATTGAAGTGTCTGTAATGTCAAAATAATAGCTTTTTATTAAATGCATTATGAAAGTTTATACGGTACCTACTTATAAAAAAAACCGGCCAAGTGCGAGTCGGGCTCGCGCACCGAGGGTTCCGTACCATTTAAAATTATTAAAAATATTTTTATTAAATGATGTAACTAAAAATTTACGGTTTTCGCAATATTTCCTTTATCTGTGCTCTAAGACGTTGCTTCGTACCAAATTTCAAGATTCTGAGTTCACGGGAAGTACCCTGTAGGTTTTGATTCCCTTGAGAGTGTCGAACATTTGCGGCATAAACGGCTGCATCTTTTGATTGCGTTGGCTTAGAAGTTTGATTTTTTCACAGCTCCAAGGTTCAGTAGACCTGAGTATTTGATATAAATTCCAGCTTGATACCTCCACGCGTTCCTGAGAAAAAGGGTCTTGACAGACAGACAGACGGACGGATGGACGAACGGACAACAAAGTGATCCTATAAGGGATCCGTTTTTTCCTTTCGAGGTACGGAACCCTAAAAACATTTTTAGTTTTTGTCTGTTGGTTTGTTCCGGCTTATCTCGAAAACGGCTGGACCCATTCTGACGGGACTTCACTGGCAGATAGCTCACTTAAGGAGTAAGTTTAGCTTAGGCTATTAGTATTTTAGAAAAAAATATTACGGTACCGCGCAAAAAAAAAATGAAAGCCGTGAAATTAAGTATGTTTTCCGACATCACACGCGCGCATCACGCTCACACGAGCGTAGTCGCCCGTGACAAATAGGTACACCGCGCGGGCTAGTTCTATAAGCATATGTTGTTCCTGCGCATCTTATCATCTTGAAAATTACAATTAAACTAACAACAGAACCACAATCTATAATAAATTCTCATACAGTATTTTCAAAAAAAGTTTTGAAATCAGCGAAGAGCAGTGGTGGCCCAGTGGAAACAGCCGCGTCTTACGAGTAGTAGGTCATAGGTTCGACCCCATGCAGGCACTTTACTTTAAGTAAATTATTTCATCACCACTGCTCTCAAAACGGTGAAAGAAAACATCGTGAAGTACCTAACCGGCATGTCCTAGAACCAAAATTCTAAGACATGTGACATCTACCAGCACTGGGTCCGTGTGGTGGATTACGTCCCACTCCCTCTCACAGAGCTAGGCCTGTGTCCCAGCAGTGGGCACATTATAGGCTGATTATGCATGCTTATGCTAAAGAGTTATAGAGTTATGCATATGAATTACTTACCTGTGTACTTACCTAAATAAAAAAAATATGAAAAATAAACATTACCTGTATATTTCGTTAGGTACCTACATTATTTGTTTTTGTCAGGAAATTAACAATACCTATCCTTTATTTTGATACCCCACATCGTTCGTATTCCTCACATGGTCAAGGTAATATTTTTTCTTTCAAAACTGGGTCGTTGTTTTTCTTCGAAACCATTTCGTGTTTCGGTACTTATAGATCCGTTTCAATTGAAGAACCATTAACCTTAATGGTTCTTGTGTGTGTGTAGTAAGTATTCCAGTAACAAAGGCTGAAGTCCGAACTCCCTCTCGACTATCAGGCATTGTCGATCACTACGTTATTTCTCGGAAGAGACGACGGAGTTACCTGCTGCGTGCCCGCGGTGTCCCTAGTTTCTGCCAGTGACTAGAGTCAGAGTTTGCCTTTCATCAGTTTCAAGAAACGGATATAAAATATCTGTCTAAGGTCGTCGCGTCGCCCATAGCGACTTTTAGCAGCGATTCTGAAGCCCTTTTGTACACGCGCGTCGTTATCGCTACTTTTGGCCGTTTGTCGCTATTGCGACGCGCGAGAGTAGAGATTCAGTGGCAACACAATCGCATAGGATCGATTCAGCAGCGTCCTTAAGCATGTACCTACTGTCTGTGTGAATTTTGCATCGCGACTTTGTCGATGCTGAATCGTGGCCATATCACGATAGTATCTAGGGATGCGATGCCAGCGGCAGCATCGTGACTATGGCGGTCTTTTTGCGATTGTAGGTATCGCTATTAAATCGCTGCAAAAAGTCGCCGCAAGCGATCGCCCTAAGAGATTGATACTAAAAATATTAGCTGCTCTAATTACCCGTAAAACGTTTAGATACTGCTCGTTGCCTGTGATCCAATGATCGCTTTTATGGTCATTGGATAATATATTGATACTTACACTTATAGATAGTGCCATCATCGCCATGTTTGGATTATCTGGAAAAAGGAATCGTGATCACTGATCACACATTCACAGTACCTAGGTATGTTATTATTAGCAAGCAAGAAGAGACCGCTGCCCAAACTTTTTGAAAAACTCAAACCATTTATTTTAAATAAACCCATTTACATACACTTTTAAATTGTCAAGGGGTCGGTCAGTCAGAAAGATGAAGCTTTGCTCATTCCAAAGCGTAGTAGTTCCTATGAAGAAGAACGAGCAAGAATCAAAATATTGTTTACATGGTTTATTAATGTTGTACGCAGGGTTGCCAACTTTTTTTTTAATATCATATAAGTATTTTCGAAGGTATTACCTGTAAAATTTTGCTAGGTACATTTATTAAAATATCATCAACATTCTACTTTTATGAGATTATTACTGCCCTTAATGCGTTCATCTCGCCATTTTGTACTGAAATGAAAATATATTAGTTATTTTTAAGTGAAAACTTCTTTAGCGGCGTTGTGTACTTTTGGTGTGATGGGTAAAATATTTTAAGCTCGCGTCAGGACACGTCACCTGATCGAAAATTCGTAAGACGGAGGGAGAGTAGACCGCATTCGAAAATATCAAAAATGCACAACGTTAATATTCAAGTTTTCACTTCTGCCGGCACTCCCGGAGTGCAACCCGTTTTTTTTTTTGGAAATATGGTATTCAGGCCTATAATATAGCGATACTAATTGATACCGTATAGTAGGGTTGGCAACCCTACTTGTACGCTCTTTTTGATATCCAGCCACGTGAACAACAACAATTACAACACATTTTACCAAAACCGTTATTTCCATAATGTCCCCGTAATATTGTTGTAGCTAAGCAATGGTCAAGTGACCGATACCACTTTCGCTGGGGTTGCCTATGGGGTCCGTAATTTATAGCCATCGCGAGATTTATTTACATTTGTAGGTATCCATTCCCCTATCTAAATTACCTGCTTTGTCGCTATTTGTCTGTTTAATGTGATTCTTACTGCAGACGATAATATCGTTTTTTTTTTAATGTTGCTATGTGTGAGAATGCGTTCCTGACACCTGTCACTTTCATACAAATGAATACGTTTTTTGCGAATATGATCTACTACACTATAATTATATAACCTATAATAATAAAATATAATATTATTCTTAATTTCGGACTACTCACAATCCTTAAAGAAACAATCACTTAAAAATGTTAGTAAACTTTTTCAAACTAAAATAACTAAAAATGACGAAGCTCCGCACGCATTGGCACGTGCCTTCGTACCCAGTGCCTTATAAAGAGACTGTCCACTTTGTCTAATGAAGTTTTCAGGGTGCTGCTATAGCTTCCGCGCAACCCATCCATTATTGACACTGTTTTCTTCTGCGAAGCGCTGCAGAAGCGCGGAGGCCCCATCAACATCCTGAATCCATTATTATAATATTGGCGCTATAGCTAGCAAAACTCACGAACACGTCATGGTAGTAATGAATCACTTTTTTTTTACTTTTCTGCGCTGTCTCTCTCCTGGGCAAAGGCCTCCCTCCACTCCTTCCATCTTTCGCGAGCCCGCGCGTCCTCCTTCCAGTTTTGTCGGATCCGACAAAAAAATCAATGAATAAACGAAAAAAAACAATTAAATCCTTTTGGAGATTGACGACTGCGGTTAGTTGAAGTATGAGTAAGATTTAGCAGAAAATTATTAGCAAGTTTAAGCGTAGATTTGCAGAACGACACAGTTAGTCAATTTGTATTCCACCTACGTGTTGCTTTGCTTCAGGCCAAAATGTCTACACCTAAATTACAGTTTCAAAACAGCTTGTACAGAATGCAAGCCAATCTAACAGTAAATCAACGGGACATGATATATTTTAATAAGGAATACCTATCCAGTACCATGCACTACTTCCAAGCTCCTTGCGGCTGAATTATGAGTGTCGTACAAAATGCCTGAAATCTTCGCCTTATCATATTTATGGGAAAATGTTCTGGAAAAATATTCTTTCCATACGTAGGACGTTACTGAGATTTTTGATGTTTGAACTACATAGTTTATCAAGAGCTATTGAAATTATTTCTGGATGTTTAGGTAGGCTTTAATATCTGACTTATCTATTTCTAGTGCACCGCCTATAGGTATAACTAAAGAATCTTTCAATCATTGAATTTAACCGTTTGAACTTAAGGCACACAAAAATTAACTTTGTACTTTTCTAAAAGGTCAAATTTTTCATAAACTGATACCTAACCTAACCTACCCTACCCTACCTACTTATGCGAGAAAAAACATACTGTCTGCATTTTCTCAGTTACATAATCAGCCTTTAATGTTCCCACTGTTGGGACTCCACCACCACTCTCTTCGAAGGGAGGGGGCTGTAATCCACCACGCGGGCCCAGTGCGGGTTGGCAGATGTCACATGTCTTCGAAGTTTTGGTTTTAGGACATGCCGGTTTCCTCACGATGTTTTCCTTCACCGTTTTGAGAGCAGTGGTGATGAAATTATTTACACAAAGAAAAGCGCCTGTCTGGGTTCGAACCCACGACCTACAACTCGTAAGTCGTGGCCGTTACCACTGGGCCACCACTGCTCAGTCTTCTCAGCTAATTGTGCTTTTATTTGTTGTGTTTTATGTGTTGAATTTACTTTTTTGGCCACTGCCGAAAATTGCTGAAAACCGAAAATGAAATTCTCTTGAACTTTAAAAGAACCAACTTATAACGCTTATTTTGATTCCCAAATCGCACCCAAATAATCATGTTCCTACTCCAACAAGTGCAACCTCCTCTAAAACACAAAATCCTTTGTAAAACATGATCACACTAAAGTAGTAACAAATCTTCCTTATAGCCTCTCGTGTTAGCTCCAGGACGTCGTCCGGAGCCGGAGTGTATTAACACCCACAATTTACGTTCCATGGGAGTCACCTATGAAATTTTTATGGCATTTGTTAACTACACCGGCGAATATACCAATAAAGTTTTTTTTTCCTTTTTTTATGCCACTGCTCGACTTAACAGACGGTGTAAAAAATGTTGTTAGTGGGATATTGCTGCACACAAGTTTAAAGGAGTAGTAAAATTCGCACCTTTGTGGCTGATATCTACTTAGTATAGAACATAGGGGGTAGGCACTTCAGTAGATTTGGTTAATGAATCGTAACTGTCATTATTACAAAACATCACACCTGTGTTCCCCGAGGGGTTGGGCAGAGGTGTACCAGCAGCCGATCGATTCTGTAAAAATCTCACCGTGAAAAGTTAGGTGAAGTGAGCTTATAGTGAGCTGTCAATAGTGTCAATCCCTAGCATTAGTTGGAATGACAGCTCACTCCACGCTCACTTCACCTAACTTTTCACGGTGAGATGGTTACAGAATCGCACTGCTGTAGTACACCCACATTTCGTCAGTTATGTTTCAGTCCCATGTAGGGACAGAAACAAACTCTTACATTGAGGGCGATCCTGTCATCAACAGGGCACTAATCCAGACTCCAGGCTGCGACGGAAAAATTCTAGATGGAAAGACCCAATAACACTTTGCCCGACCCGGCCATCGAACCCACGACCTCATGCTCTACTACTTAAAGTAGAGTTTGGCTAATTGTTGATCGCAGTTTACTGTGAGTGGCAGTCAGGATAATACTGCTGAAGTATCTTCCAGATCTTGACCTACCTACTTAGTCTTTAAGACGTCTACCCAATAGGTAAAATAAATCGTTCCTAAAAAATATTAAAATGTAAAATTCAAGTCGTTTAGCTACAAGATTATTCGAGAAAGATGAATAATTTATTATGGCTTGAGGACCGAGGCTTGTTGAGATGTCGATGGGTCTTACAATACTTTGTACAGCAGCGCTAATAGGATGTTGCTCAGAACAATCAGGTTCACCTTACTACGTAAATAGCTTAACACCCGGTTTCTGAATTGAGAATTTTAAGTTGAGAACTTGTCAAAAACCTGGCAAATCTTAAGGTGAACTTCAATGTGTCCCGTAAAATTAAAAAAAAAATATTATGTGCTTATTTTTTATCATTTTTTTAAACTTTAATATTTACACAATACATGCTTACAGACTTAAAATAATATTGATAATATGCACATGTATATAAAAACGTATATAAAAATTCGTCCGCATCGCTGTCAACTGGAAAAGTGCACGAAATGCTGGTAGCATTGCCACGTTGTGTGGCGATGCTTCGATGCCAGCCCTTGGTCACGCGAAGAGTCGACGAACCGCTTGGCGATTTCTCGAAAAACCAAGCTCCGTGCTCGGTGGGCATTAGATCACAGTTATGATCTTTGAAAAAACAAAATTGTATTTCGCAGGCTTTCACCTTAATTTATCCTATAGTTTGAAGGGAATTTCTCGCCGGCTGATCGACACTTCACGTGACCGAGGGCTGGCTCGTTCTTTGTCCAAAGAATTGAATGGAAATGCTGCCAGTCTTCTGGGCACGTTTCCGGATGACAGCAATGCGGATGAGTACTTCGATGCCTAAATATCCTTTTGTATTTGTATTTATTTATATAGTTAGTTAATTACTCTTTTTAATTTAGTACCTAGTGTAAATAGTTAAGAGATTATGAAAATATTTACATGTTTGTAGTTTGAAGTAAAGAAGTTCTTTACTTCAAAATCTCAATTCAGACACCGGGTGTAGGAATATCAGACTCCACAGACAACGACAAGGTTAGCGCAGGTGAAGCTATAGTTTAATTAATTAATCTGCCTTCGACTTCACATTTTGACAGTTTATTAGTCAAGTATGAAGCTTACAAGTTTTTTGGCAGACTTAAAATGAAGTTTTTGGATGAGTTTAAATGTATTTAACGTTTAATTAAATTGTTTTACTAAGAAACGTCACCTGTGTTCGGTTCTGCAAAATCTTTTGTTATTCTTATACACATTTAATATAATAAACTTGAAGTAAGGTTTTTTTTTCATTTATATTTGTGAAATAGTGTCTGAAGCTTAGGTAGGTAACTATTTGTGTCATACTTTACTTCTCAATCGAAAGCTTATAAATAAGTAATAAAAATATTAGATATATAATAAGATGAACTTGTAGGTTAGGTTTCAGACGTCCCGATAATTTGTATTAATAGTGTAGCACTACTTCTGTGAAATAAAAAGCTGTGTGACCTACGATCGTCCGGAGGTCACACAGCCATTTTACTCAGAGACTTAGGGCCCGTGGTTAAATAATAAATTATTATCTAAGGTCAACCAAATATTTAATTAATAATAATAATAATAATATCCCTGGACATTTCACACAGCACCATTTTTTTTTTTTTTTTTTTGTCGCTGAGAAATGCTTTATGCATGCCCGCCTCGCGGGGGACGAGACGGGGTATGTGGGACTCCCTGTCGGAATGACAGTATACCCACTAAAACTCAGCGGTGTTCCCTCATTCGCCGTGATGGGAGGGCCACGGGAATAGGCATAGCCTTTACCTCCATAGCCCTCCCGACGCATGCCCGCCTAGATGATATGGCGGGCCCCGCATGCCCCCCACATTGGGGGGCTACGGGAATGGCCGGGAGCACCTAGCCATTCCCGTCCAACACTGGTGGAGGCCTGTGCAATGCAGGCAACGGTGCCCCCGCACCCGCTGCCTGCTGGCCCCCACGCCCGCCTAATTGGCAGGCCCCGCATGCCCCCCAGGATGGGGGGCTACGGCCGCAGAGGATAGGGAGAGCGGCAACGACACACCGACACTCCTCTTCCCCTGCGGCCCCACCGCGTCCGCCATCGAACGGTGGCGGCCCCGTCAAGGCCGCGGAAGGTAGGGAGAGCGGCAACGTAACACCGACACTCCTCTCCCGCCGCGGCCTCTAATCCTCAGCCGCAATGTCTCCCACACGGGGGACATCGCGGCCCGCCTCAGGTAGGCTGCGATGTCGCCCAAGCGGCACCGCAACCTACCCGCCGGCCGCTACGTCGTCGGCTTTTCCGCACAGCCTAGACGAGCGGCCGCTCCTCGGGTTCCTCTTAGCTTCACCGTGGCCCAATCCACCACGGCTACTGAGCCCCCCCGCCTCGACAATGCGGGAACCCACCGGGGGGGGGGACACAGCACCATTTGTCCCAAGCTAAGCAACCTAATGCTTGTGTTATGGTAACAAGATGGCTGATAAACTACTTATATACATTTTTTTTTTGTAAATACATACATATTATAGATAGAAAAACACCCAGACTCGGAACAAATACATGTAGGTCATACAAATATTTGTTCCGTGCGGGAATCGAACCCGCGACATGCAGCGCAGCAGTCAATCGCTTAACCACTGCGCCAACCGTGCCGTCAGATTTTAAGTTTAATTTAATTTACTTATCTGCTTTTTTAATTTTATTTAATTACCAATTTATATAATACATTTAATTCGATTATCTTGATTTGTTGGTTCACTTTCTAGATCTATGCTTTGTTTTACACTAATTTTATCATTAATAATTCACAATTAATTGCAATAATGAAAATGTAATAAAAATGTAATGATATAATCTATATATATAAAATTCAAAGTCCTGACTGACTGACTGACTGACTGACTGAGACATCAACGCACAGCCTAAACCACTGGTCCTAGAGACATGAAATTTGGAGGGTGTATTCTTCGTGAAGAGTAGGTATCCACTAAGAAGGGGTTTTTCGAAATTCCACCCCTAAGAGGGTGAAATGGGGGGATTTTGTTTGTATGGAAAATCTTATTCCTTGAGTTAATAAACTTCAAACTTGGCACGAATACTTATCTAAGTTAATTATGAATTTGGGCATTTTTTGTTTTTATAAACTACCCCCTGAAAGGGGATTGGGGGGTTTCAAAGTTTGTATGGAAGAATTTTAGCGCGCGGTCCGATTTAATGGAAACTCAGTATTTATTCCTAAAATTGAAAGGAAAGAATAATGTCTATCAGAGTTTTTGAAAATCTACCCCTGACGGCCTGAAAAGGGGTAGTCAATTTTACAGGGGAGGATTTTACAGCGTGGCTTGATTAACTCGAAAATTGGTATAAATAATCCTTGAGTCAAGTTATGAACACATCCCAAATGATTTTTCAAAATTCCATCCCTGTGGGGGTGAAAAGCGGGGATACAGTTTATATGAAAAATCTTATTCGTTAGGTTAATAATCTTGAAAATTGGCATGAATACTCGCCGTAAGTTTATCATCATTATTTTTCAAAACTACCCCTCAAAGGGGATATAGGGGTGTTAAAGTTTGTGTGGAAGAATTTGAACGCGCGGTCCGATTAACTCGAAACTCGGTGTACTGTGTGTGTACTTAAGACTAAAAATAAATAATAACACGTATAAGGGTTTTTTGAAAATCTACCCCTAACGGGGTGAAAAGGGGTAGTTAATTTTACAGGGGAGGATTATAATAAATAGCTTGATTAATTATAAAATTGGTATAAATAATCTTTGAGTCAAGTTATGAATTTTTATGATTTTTTTAAAATTCCACCCCTGTGGGGGTGAAAAGCGGGGATGCAGTTTATATGAAAAATCTTATTAATTTAGTTAATAAACTTGAAACTTGGCAACAATACTTGCCTAAGGAAGTAATAAAGTTTATCATTATAAGTTTTTCAAACTACCCCTCAAAGGGGGATATAGGGGCGTTGAAGTTTGTGTGGAAGAAATTGAATGCGCGGTTCGATTAACTCGAAACTCAGCATTGATACTTTCGACCGAAAGTAATTAATATTATGTATGTAAAGTTGTCGAAAATTGACCCCTGACGAGGCAAAAAGGGGTATTTCCATTTTCAAGGAGAGGACTTGAACTTGAAACTGTATGTTACATTTTCACACCTAAACCACTGAACTTCTGATTTGGCAAAGAGATAGATGGCATCCTGGGGAAGGACATACTTTTTATCCTGGTAGCATGTTCTCGTGGGATAATTTCCGACATCCACGCGGGCGAAGCCGCGGGCAGAAGCTAGTGTACTAATATAAATAAAATAGTGCATGTGGTGTTAGCCTGTAAGTAATTGTTGCACTTACAAATGTATTTGTGTGCTTTTAAAAGAAATGTAACGTGTAAACAACTGAAGGCTAACCTAAATAAATAAATGAAATGAAATATCAATCAATAGGGTTATATAAACACATACTTGTTAGGGACGGTTTACGGTGTCCCACTTTTGGGCAGCGCCTTCAGGGGGTCTACTCCGAAGTAGTATCGGCCGAATGTTCGACCGTTTCCTGCTACGAAGTTACTATTTGGTTCGGTCGGTCCCGATCCTACACTCCTACTCTCTTACGAATATTGACTATGATCCCGACCCAACTGAGCCGATCCGAACTTTTTTCGCATTTTTTAATAATATTTGGTTCGGCCATGTGTCGGTCCGATCCGAACATTCGCACTTTGCACTTCGGAGTAGACCCCCTGGTGTTGCGCAGACAGTAAATGAGTTATTTTACCTGCTAAACAGCTTACTTGAGGTTTTTATACTTACTAGTATTATTTTCGTGTGTAGGTGTCTAATCTACCTCTCTTATATTTCTCGCTAGACTGTAAATAAAAGCGTAGCCTTAAAACTTGAGAACAGACAACCAGTAAATTGGCTCTCCATTTTATCTGAAAAATAAAAATAAATATCTTTCAATGTTACACGGCGTTATTTATTGTAAAAATATATTTATCTAATATATTTATATTAGATTCCCAATTCATATTTTGTTGGTACCTAATACCAATATCTAGGTAACAAAGGAACTACAAGGAATTGATCTAGCACAAATAGAAATAATGTTTTAAGAATAAAACTTTAGATGTTAACAAACGGCTATAAATATGAATGGGAATTATTTATTTTCATTTTAACCACAATATCAATAAGTATTATGGAGAATATTGAAAATGTTACTGTATTTTGGAAAAATATTGTCTGTTAATCCACTTGAGCTAGCGCTGCGCTGCCATACCGTATCGAAACAATTTCATTTATTATTATTGTGTACCTACATTCTGAGCTAACCTGGGACATAGCTGATGTATGGTGAAGGATGTAAAGAGATTATTCGCTATGAGAAGAGACCTTTGCGAGTTTGATCAAACTCTCGACTCTATACTAATTTATACCTTTTTTTTTTTTGAGGATGGGAAATCATCAAATGACCCCTCCCGCTCTGGGTGGAGCGGAAGGGAGTGTCAGACTACTCTTACTGACTAAAACCCACCCGTGTTCCTTCCTTAGCCCTTTCTGTTCAGGGCAGAGGTAACCCTTTCGGACGATCCCACCGCCCTGGCAGGCTTCGGCCCTATCGGGCCCCGACCTCTGCTGACATCTCTTTGAGGCGCGCGGGGAACACAACGCGCCGTCCGGCACGGGCCTGGTCCTGATCGGGCGGTGAGCTACCCATTACTCACCGCCCGCAGGCCCGACTAATTTATACCTTACAATGAGATAAGAGTTACAGTTTTACGGAGTTACGGTGAGGGGCTTGTGGCTAAGTAATAACAGCCGCACGGGTCGATTGATCAGGTTAAGCTGCGATTGCCGCGGTTGGTCCGTGCATGGGTGACCATCTTTACATATCAAGACCACGTTAAGCCGTTGGTCCCGGCTGACAGTTGTTACGAGTCGTCAGAAGCCCGAAAATCTGACAACCAATCTTACCAAGGGGTATCGTATTACCCAGTAATTGCGTTGTGGAGGTCAGATAGGCAGTCGCTCCATGTAAAATATTGGTATTCAGCTGCATCCGGTTAGACTGGCAGCCAACCCCAACATAGTTGGAAAAAGGCTAGGCAGATGATGATGATAATGATATAAGAGTATTGGTAGCTGCTGCTATTGGTTGATGACACAATATAATAACACACGAACAAAGTGTTTATCATTATCAGACTCTAGTACAACTGACTTGTGTAAAGTACAGACTCCAGCACATCAAGCTACTACAATCTGTCAAATGTCTTTAATAGATTTTCAACTTTATCGTTGAAGAATTAAGGTTCAAGGTTGATTGGGAAATTTTGACAGTTTCGGGTAGCTTGACCTACTGGCGTCTGTACCATCAACACTATTCTAAGTTTTAAAATGATTCATCATTCTCCTGCCCTTGTCCCAGTTTGTTTGGGGTCGGCGCAACATGTCTTTTTCTTCTATACTCCTCTATTAGCCGTCATCTCGACAGTCACCCCCTTTCTAACCATATCATCATTCACACAGTCCATCCATCGTTTCATTGGTCTTCCCCTACTCTTATAGCCATCGACATTCGTACTCAAAACTTTCTTCACATTTTCCTCATTCCCCCGTAACGCATGACAACCGGTTTCCACACAACTTTTCAGTTACCGGTGCCACTTCCAGAGTTCCTCTTATATCATTTCTTATTCTATCCATTCGTGTAACACCACACATCCCTCTCAGCATTCTCATCTCAGCTGCATGCAATTGCCTTTCATTCATCCCTTTTGTGGCCCAACATTCGGATCCATACAAGACCGCAGGTCTAACCATGGTTTTGTATATCTTCCCCTTAAGTTTAAGGGGAATTAAAACGATTATCACGTAAAAAATTTAGTTATATTAATAGCTTATTAGTCTAATTAGTTATTAAAAACCTGTTTCTTTTTAATACGGCATTAAAGAAAATATGATTGGTTTTACGTCAAAACTGATTATTCTCTAATCGTGAGTGTATACTACTTTACCCTGCAATGGGCCATCTACAGTTTAAAAATACTCCAGGTATATTTTTCGTCCGAAAGGGTTACCGCTGCCCTGGAACAGAAAGGGCTAAGGAAGGAACACGGCTGGGTTTTAGTCAGTAAGAGTCTGACACTCCCTTTCGCTCCACCCAGAGCGGGATTTCATTTGATGATTTCCCATCCACAAAAAAAAAGGTATCTTTTTAGACAATGATTGACTCCCAGTAAATGCAATATCAAAGATTACCAAACATCTATCGATTTCAGTTGTCGACTGTACTTTACGTTAAAAAATTCTCCCCATTTCCCCCCATTCTAAAGAACACAACATATAAAATAAAGCTAAGGTCGAGGTACCAGTGTGGAGGCATCGTAAATTCAAAGTGCCGAATTTCACGTCTCACTTGGTTCGTGGCGGCGGGCGAGTACTGGCAGACAGTACTTACCCGGTGCACTTGATACCTCGTGTATTGACTTATGTCTTCTGACAATGCTTGGAGTAGTTGCTTATGTTCTTGCTTTATAGTTGGCGGGAATTTTGTAGTGACGTTGTAACTTTTTATGTGAATGTTTTCGGTCTCTGTGAAAGGTTCAAATTGTTTAAGTTTATGGAGATTCTGACGGAGTAGGTAGACATCAGTGGTGGCCCAGTGGTAGCGGTCGTGGGTTCGATCCCAAGTAGGCAATTTACTTTGTGTAAATTATTTCATCGCTACTGCTCTCAAAACGGTGAAGGAAAACATCTTGAGGAATCCGGCATGTCCTACAGCCAAAAATTCGAAGACATGTGGCCTCTACCAACCCTTACTGGACCCACGTTGTGGATTACGACCCACTCCCTCTCACAGAGAGGAACCCTGTGTCTCAGCAATGGAAAATTATACGTTGATTATGTAGGTAGAGATCTAGTTTTTGGCTAACAGAGCGTCGTGAATGTAGTCAAGTGACCTTTCCATCATTTTTGTCTTAAAGTCTGCGTATTGTTGACATCAGACTGAAGAATGAGTCCAATGACTTCCTTCCCTTGGTCTTCTGTCATCTAAACTAATATCATAAAGAGAAAAGATTTGATTTTTTTGTACGTTTGTTCGTTACGTTTTCACGCTAAAACGGCTGAACCGATTCAGATGAAATTTGGCACTAGGGTAGACCATGATCTGACCTGACCTCGACATTACTTTTAATTCCGATATTGCCACGGGATCAAGACTTATGTGGGTGAAACCGCGGGGCGCAGCCAATTTTTCACAAGGCAAGCACAAAATGATAATGAGATACGGTTGCATTGTTTATAGCGCGTGAATAAACGAGTCGCATTGGCTTATTTAAAGTTTGTCTTTAGCTCTAAATCATAACCTCCGAGGACACCTAGATCCTTCTTAGTAAGTAAAAATAAGTATGAAACTCAACCAACTAAGGAAAAAGGTTCTTCCACGCGGCTTTGTGCAGTAAATCAGATAAAATATATCAACAAGAAGCCGTAAAGTTTCTGGATAACCAGGATAGACTACGACAGAATATATGTATAACGTTATGCGTTAGGTACAGAAAGAAAGAAAGAAAAAGTATTTATTGCGACTCGTACAGGAAGATCACGAACTAAACTAAATCCAAAATAAAAAAAACTAAATTATATTAAGAAAAAAAAAGTAGCAAAAAGAAAAATGTCAAAGAAATGAAATAAAAGGCAAAAACATGATGCTGCGACATTTAAAAGATATCATATGAATCTACATAATTTTGGCTGTCTTACCGTCATTACTTCATTGCAGTTTTACGTAACAGATTGAGATTATTGAAGAAACAAGATGGCGTCGTTAGTTCCGATTTTTGCCACGCGCCACAAACAAACCGTTTGAAGAGCCCGTCACACGAAAGAAATCTGGCGGAAAGTATAATAGTGGAACTAATTATTGTTATATTAAGCAAGATTTCTTCAGAGGACTATCATATGCAGGTCTTAAGTAATAAAAGCCGCATGGGTCGATCGATCAGGTTAAGCTGTTGGTCCCGGCTGTCATCTTTGACAGTCGTTACGGGTTGTCAGAAGCCCGAAAGTCTGACAACCAGTCTTACCAAGGGGTTTCGTATTACCCAGTAATTGGATTGTGGAGGTCAGATAGGCAGTCGCTCCATATAAATACTGGTACTCAGCTGCATCCGGTTGGACTGGAAGCCGACCCCATAGTTGGGAAAAGAGTAGGCAGATGAGTAAGCAACATTCCTACAACAACACTCCTACTTCGCACACCTTTCTCTATTTAGAATTGTGAATTTTATTAATCAGTGCCTGTAATATGATGTTGAGATAAATATATTAATTAAAATTTAGGCCATTGCATGCCTGTAGCACCGTTTCTGCGGGACTTCTTTCGTGGGATGGACTCTACCTACAGTTGTAAATTACATAACCAAAGATATGCACTCTACTGAGGTACTAGGAACTGGCCACTTGTAAACAGGGCGTACAAACGCCACCACATCAAGCTACCCAAAACTATCAAATTTTCTCAATCACCCTTGAACCTAATTCTTTAGCGATAAAGTTGAAAATCTATTAAAGAAATTTGACAGATTGTAGTAGCTTGATGTGCTGGCGACTGTAAAAATCATCATTTCATATGCCTTTTTGATACAATATACCGTTTGTATGAGTCTAAAGAATCATGTTACTTATATGGTTCGCTACTGTTCGGTACCATCCTCGCCTCAGTTGCGGTCTCGTAAGGTGCATCGATCGATAACTTATTATCGTAAGTAAATTCAGCCGGTATCGTACTTTCTGTGTCGCTTAGACTTCTACTTAACATGCAAGGAGGGAAGTTATAGATAGTTTCGAATCTGGTCGATTACATGCGGAAAGTATACAGAGACAAGGTTTTTCTTTCTTATTTCTTTGGTTGGAACGGTTCTACAAATTTAATTTATCTAAAGGTGGTGTTACATGTACAGGTACAGGCTCCTTTGGTCACGTGGTTGCAGGCGTGACTGCTGAGTGCGGGGGCTTTTTCCATTTGGATTTTTTTAGTAACAGCCCAGAGTTTAGAAGTTGGCGGTCTGATACTCCCGTACCAAAAGTACGTAAGCATGTTTAGCCATTAGTCCTGCACCTGTTTTTTTTGTTTTGCCTGATTACTCTCCAACCGTGACGGAAAATCCTGTGATGCGTAGTTCGCATGTGGCGATGTAGATGCCGCCACATATGTATTTCGTAAAAACAGAGGATTCAAAACCGGCTGTCAACTCAACGTACCAACGGTGACGGATTTCAAACTTTCATCAATCCTGGGGAGTATTTTGTTTTATTTATTTGCTTGTATTACATACCACAGAACATCACAAAGTACTGCTCAGGTCTCTGAGCTACGTCCATCACACACTGGCACGGTTTATGTCTCCTTTTGCTTGACAACTAGTGGAAGCAAAATCGATGACGAAAACATTCGCCCAGACAATAAACACTACATAATTACTGCACAAAAATAGGCTCATTAGAGCTTATTCATACTATAAAACCTTTTAAGGGTCATAAACTTGTTATTGTCAACTAAGTTCCTTGTGTTTTACAATAAAAGCAGTGCCTATTCCTTGTAACTTCACTTCTATTTATCATCTCCATCTCATTCCATAATAACTTCAACTAATTTTATAATCTATTTGTTAACATTTCACTACTTACTGATTTTTAACTTACTTTAATTTTATTTTTCCCTTCTACCTCCTACTAATCTAAATATTGGAACATCTTTTTCACACTGTTATTTAGCTGCCTAACTTCACACATTTCAGGTGACTGACATTTTGAAGCAAATGATGACCCGCAGTGCCACAATCAAGGAGATGGAAGCAAAACTGAGATCTACCTTGACAAAGCTAGAGGCTTCTGAAGCTACACGCAAACAGCTGCTCTGTGAAAGGGAAGACAGTGAGGTGGAAATAAAGCTTGTTATTGACAAGAACACTGAGCTTAAGAACCAGCTGACTGAACTACATCTACGGCATATGGACATACTTGACCAGCATCAACACCTCCGTCAACTAGTGTCAAATTTCCAGGAATGTAGTGACACCCACGAACTGGCTTTGAGACGCATATCTGAACTAGAACAGGAATTAAGCAAGGCCCACAACACAATAACCGCCTTGGAAACTCTCAAAGCCCGTGAAGAGTCTGCGATCACCTGCAGTCTTTATGATGAGTTGGTTGGTAGCGGGTCGGGTCCCATATGTGTTGAGCCAGTGGTAACAATAGATTTAACTGATGATACTATCATTAAAAATAAATTGTTTACCAGTCACAATAAGCTAAAAAAATATATTAAAATTAATAGATTAATTAGAAAAACTCAAAAATCTTTGAAATGCCAAAAAGTAAACAAATTAAATACAAAACTTAGGCAAAAAAAAGTAAATTTAATACAAGAATTAAAAAACTGTAACAGTGAATTAGAATTGTGTAATGCTATGTATGACACAGACACTCAGCACCGTCAGGATGAACTGTTTGTTAGGGAATACGCTCTAAAGGATATCTTTAGTAAATATGAGGCTTCTCAACAAGACCTGAGTAAGCGCATGCAGGAGGCTAATGAATTGGCAGACCTGGTCAAGTATAATGCGGAGAGGTATGAGTCTTTGACAAATAACCTCTCTTTTAGCTGTACCTGTTCCCGGGGACCCCAACTTATTACACCCACACCCTCAGTAGCTCAACCAGTAGGCAGCTGTATTAGTGATGATAGCAATAGTACGAATAATTTGATTAATACTACTTATATTTTTTCTGATAAATTTGGTCAAGGTTTTGGTAGCTTGTTAAATCAGTGTTCGCAACAATATGTAATTAATCATTGTTTACCCGGTGCCAGTATTAGCCAATTAATTAATAATATCAAATTGACAAAAATAAACCCCAGTTCAACTGTTATATTATTATATGGGGATAGCTTAAATGTAAAGAAAAAGGACTTAATTGAATACTAATAATTGTAAATTTATTTTTTGTGCCTTGCCTTATTCCCATTATTTAACTGATGAGCAAAATAAGCATATTTATAATTTAAATATGTTCATTTATAATAGGACTTGTCGTCACAGTGATGCTATTTTATATTTTGATTGTAATCAATTCATTACTGATTACAAACTGACAAATTATACTATGTATTTGCCACCTAGTTGTAGGAGACAAATTGCTAATCTTTTAGCATACAATATACACAGTGACACTGGTACTTGTAGTGTACCATCGATTACTGTTAGTACTGATACTAATACTACTTTTGATACGCCTTGTAGTTTAAACTATTAGGTGCGACAATGGGTCAGCCACATATGTTGAATGTTGTACATCAAAATATGCAGGGTCTGTCCGGCAAAGAGCTAGAATTAAGTTTATTTATGGAGAACTACGATGTTCAGGTGTTATGTTTGACTGAACACTGGTTGAAGGAACATGAAGTAGTGTTTATAAATGATGAAAACTTTACCGTACAGAGTGCATTTGTGAGAAAAAGTGCTATTCGCGGTGGCTCTTTAGTTCTTGTTTCAAACAAGTTGAAATGTAAACAACGTTTAGATTTAGTTAATCTTTCAATCGAGCGCACTATAGAGTTGTCTTGTGTTGAACTTGAGCGATATGTTATAATTTGCGTTTATCGACCCCCCTCTGGGGATTTTATTAGTTTCGAATCGGTAATGGAAGATACTCTCAATAGGTTAAAATCAAATAACAAAAGTATTATCTTATGTGGAGATTTCAATATTAATATTTTAGATGTTACTCCATTAAGTATTAGACTTCTCAATCTTTTGAGGTCTTATAATTTAATTAACTTGTTTTTTGAACCTACTAGGATCACAGCTTCTTCGTCAACTTGTCTTGATAATTTATTTAGTGATTGTGATGCCAAAAATAAATTAGTGTTAACTGACTTAACGTCCGACCACTGTGGTTTATTAGCTAGCTTCCCCATGCCATTACATAAAAAGCCACATAAATTTGAATGCAGGCCTTATACAGCTAGTCGTTGCAAAATGTTTAAAAATAATATAGCTCATAGAATTACACCATCGATAGTAGAATACGAGAATCCTAATGAAATTTATGGTGCCCTTTTTGATGTTGTGCAAAAAGAGTACCAATCCACTTTCAAGACCAAAACTATTAACATTAATGGATCCTCTGTTGGCTTTAACCAATGGGCTACTCCCGGTATTTATAAAAGTAGAGCGAGACTATACGAGTTATATGGTTTGAAAAAATACAGGTTTGATACTCCCTTCCTAGAGTATGTCAAAACTTATTCAAAATTATTCAAAAAGATTAGTGCTTTTGCTAAATCAAAATTTTTAGGCGATACAATAAAAAATTCTACTAATAAAGTAAAAACCACTTGGAAAATTATTAATAATGAAACGGGAAAATCGGTTAAACAAGAAAAACTACTTGAGATTATGGTCGACAACAAATTAGTTAATAAAGCAGCTGACGTAGCTGAGGCATTTAATGAGTTTTTTGCCAACATACCGATAACTACGACTCGCTCCTTAAATTCGTCCTCGTCTAAAGCTGAAAACCTTTTGCACAGTAGTGTACCTAAATGTAGTCCCTTATTTAGTTTCGAACATGTAACCCCGCGTGATGTAGTTAATGTTTTTAATACACTTAAGTCTAAAAACACCGGTGATTATTGGGGCATCTCCACTAAACTTATAAGTAATATAATAGACATCGTAGCCCCCTATCTAGCTGTTACTTTTAATAAATGTGTTGATTTAGGAACTTTTCCTGACCTCATGAAGAGTAGTAAAGTCATACCATTATTTAAATCAGGTAATAAGAATGACGTTGGCAATTTCAGGCCTATTTCTATCTTACCTGCATTTAGCAAAATATTTGAAAAGTTAATACTCAAGCAGCTGCTAAGACATTTTAATTTAAATAGCCTCCTCCATAATGAGCAATATGGCTTTACAAAAGGTCGTTCAACTACAGATGCGGGTGTTGCTCTGTTGAGACACATATTTGATGCATGGGAGAAATCACAGAATGCTATTGGAGTTTTCTGTGATCTCTCCAAAGCCTTTGATTGCGTGCACCATGACACGCTTTTGCGTAAATTACGTCATTACGGTGTCCAAAACGAAGCTCTCAACGTAATTATTTCGTATTTACAAAATAGGGTCCAATGTGTAGATGTTAATGGTGTGAAATCATCCGGGCTACCAGTTCAGTTAGGTGTTCCGCAAGGCTCAATACTGGGTCCATTCTTGTTCTTAGTTTACATTAATGATTTACCATTCCATTTGACGGGCATCTGTGATGTTGTACTGTTTGCAGATGATACCTCTCTTATTTTTAAAGTAGACAGGAATAGACAAGATTTTGACGACGTAAACAGTGCAGTCTCAATAGTTACAGATTGGTTTACGTCAAATAACTTAGTTCTCAATGCCAAGAAAACCAAATGTGTAAAGTTCGCCTTACCGAATGTTAGAAACCTAGGACCCAACATCGTCTTAGATAAAGAGGTGCTTGAAACTGTAGGCTCGGCAATTTTTCTAGGACTAACAGTAGATGCCAAACTTCAGTGGGGACCTCATATATCAAGTTTAGCAGGAAGGCTCAGTTCGGCTGCCTACGCCGTCAGGAAAGTAAGACAATATACTGACGTTGATACAGCTCGTTTAGTCTATTTTAGTTATTTTCACAGCGTTATGTCCTACGGTATTCTGCTGTGGGGCAAAGCCGCTGATATACAAAATATATTTGTCCTTCAAAAGCGAGCTGTTCGAGCAATTTACCAGCTAGGTGCCAGAGCTTCTCTAAGAGATTTCTTTAAAGATATTGGTATTCTCACGGTTGCATCACAATTCATCCTTGCCAACATTTTATATATTAGGCAAAATTTACACTTGTACACTAAAAATAGTGATATTCACAGTGTTAACACTAGAAATAAGGACAAACTACGTGCCCCCTTTCACCGGCTTCATAAGGTTCATAACTCATTTGTTGGGCTTGGTGTAACCTTTTATAACAAGTTACCCCCTTCTTTTCTAGACTTGCCTTTTAATGCGTTTAAAGCTCAACTAAAATCCAACCTTTGTTCAAAGGCCTACTATTCTATCAACGACTACTTAGACGATAAGAATAGTTGGTCACCCTAGTTTAACGCAAGACAATGTTTATGTTCCTTCTCCAGAATTAGCTTACTGCAGAACCCAGCAATGCATAAATGTGTAAGCTGTCACGCCCTTTATGCCTGGAGGCTTTTATTTGGGTAGTAAGTTTTTTTTATTTACATTTTAATTAATTATTTTTTAGCTTGAGTACGTATAGTTTTTATTATATTTGTTGGTATATTGGCGTGGCTAGCTGACAAATTATGGCAAATAATTAAATTTTATGTTCTGGTTTTGTAATGTTAATTACCGAACATAAGTACCTAGTATTGTATACATTCAAGTATTTTTTTAAATTGAACAGACAGCTGTGCTGCTGGGGAGTTTGTTGCGCCACTTCTTCTTCCCAGCAATAGCACTAGGAAGTGGTGAAGGGCGGGCGTTTTTGGGGGACTGTCTTTTGTAATTTTGACGTTCAAAAAGTGCTGATTCTCAGCCTAATTTGAATAAATGACTTTTGATTTTGATTTTGATTTTGATTCATATAATCTCACGGAGAAAAACAAGATTATCTTTGTTTCTGTAGCAGTAGTGAGCTCATAAATCCAGATACATGAATACAATACAATGGTATTATTTATGTACACACAGTAAAATACATAGATATATGACATAGTTATAATATGAGTACAAAGGTACTGCTTATTTTCTTCCAGCAGACCTGTGAAAGGAGAAGTAAAATAGAAATGTAGACAATAGCGTGTGAGAACAAGAAGAGAAAAATATGAATGTGTGAAGTCTAAAACTAAAATATTAAAAATGTACCTACACATATAATGCAAATAAATACATATCGTCTATTATAGATATTATTGGAATTGAAAGTTGGAAAGAATATTTTTGGGCCTTTATATTTAAAAAATATATATTTTAGAGTTTTTGAACTACAATGCCTATGCTGTCAGGGAATTAATAGTTGTCCAGATGTGCCTCCGTGCCTCGGAAAGCACGTTGAACCGTTGGTCCCAGCTATCTTTCGTGGACCTTGGACAGTTGTTACGGGTATTCAGGAGCCCGAAAGTCTGACAACCAGTCTTACTAAGGGGTATCGTATTACCCAGTAACTGGGTTGTGCAGGTCAGATAGGCCGTCCATCCATGTAAAATACCGGTATTCAGCTGCATCCAGTTAGACTGGAAGCCGACCCCAACTACCACTACCACTACGAACCCACTAAGTTAAATAAAAGCTTGTAAAAAATCCACTCACAGTCAGAGATACATCCTGAAATAGATTTATGTACCCACACCGTCCACATTTTCCAGATTAACAAAGGAAATAAAATTTGAACCATTTTATTCATGTTGCTAATGTATTGCAGTAATTAGTTACAAAGCCGTTTGAGTTTCCGATGAATGAGAAAATACCTTTTTCTACAAAGGAAATTTCAAGTTTAATGCTTGAGTGTTTCTTATTGCTTTAAATGTGAAATTTACTTTAGAAGACGAGATAGATGTAGTTATTGATACTCTTGGAATTGACCAACGGGCTATCCATCTCGGAAGTGAAGATTGTACCAGCTGTCCAGATTAACCATAACCATTTGCAGGGCCGTCCAGAGCAGTTGGACGTGCAGGGCAACTCCCTTATTGCATAACACACTTTTAACCCGTTGAATGCCGTAATTACAGACACAGTTAAAAAGCCATTGTGTCTGGCGTGGATCTACGTTCATATGAAAGCACGCATATGAAAGCATATGAAAGGTTAATCGCCGAATGGTTTTGAAGGAAATACATTGCTTCATAGATTTGAAAAATTCGTCCGCTCAACCACATAAATTACGCATTGAACGGGGCTGAACTGTCAAAATCGATTCGCGTCGAATTTGTGTGACGCAATTACCCCGCAGATTAATGTAACAGTTAAAGTTTGCTGCTTTCGCACATGGTACAAACTAACGACGGCCCAACGTTCAAAGTTCCACTTATATACTTATTTCTTACTTTATCCATTCTCGTCAATCCACACATCCATCTCAACATTCTCATTTCCGCTGCATGCAATCTTTTTTCTTCCATCTTCGTCATGGCTCATCCATACAGTACGAGGCTTTATCTCAGTACTTTAAAATGATCGTAAGTGATGATATTGTTTATTCTTTAAATAGGACATCGGAAACTCTTTTACACGTCATATAAAAACAAACATAAGCTAAATGGAGTCGACATTTCCTCCTATATCCGCGAAGAAATGGCGATACTAACTAAGGGGTCAAGATCTCTTTTAAAATCCAGACATAATCTTGGTCAGATTTCGTCAGGACCATGAAGATCCGTGTCTGATATGGTCTTTTGAGGAAAGAACCACACAATGTCCAGTCAGTGTAAGCATTTGTCAGTAATCGTGCTCAACACATGAGTGAAGGAGCTCAACGACTCGATAAAGTACTCAAAATGGTAGACTATCATTAAAACTAACTCATCATCATCATCTGCCTAGCCTTTTCCCAACAATGTTGGGGTCGGCTTCCAGTCTAACCAGATGCAGCTGAATACCATTATTTTATATGGAGCGACTGCCTATCTGACCTTCACAACCCAGTTACTGGGTAAGACTGGTTGTCAGACTTTCGGGCTTCTGACGACCCGTAACGACTATCAAAGATCCACGAATGATAGCCGGGACCAACGGCTTAACGTGTTTCCATGGCACGGAGGACTCTCGATATTTTAGGGATGGTCAAGGCAAGCGTAGCTTAACCTGATAGATCGACCCGTGTGGCTGTTATTACTTAGCCACAAGCCCCTCTCATTCATCATTAAAACTAACTGAAATAGAAAAAAAGAAGTCATCATGCCACTACAGCCACTTCATCTCTCTCCAGCTCTCTAATTGGACAGAATCGAACGTGTGTTAGCATAATGTCGTCTACTTGACCATTACGTCACTGTCTGCTGCCACGATTGATCGCCGCAATCGACACAAGCTCTACATGCATACGGAGTTGCTTGAAGTTAATCGAGGGGAACTCGGGATTGTATTACAGATCTTTGTCATAAGGTGGTTGGTAGAAGTAGAAGTGCTGATCTTTTTGCATCGTTCTCACATAATTATTTTATTTCAACATAAATGGTGTAACCAATATTTTGATTTAAAAGAGTGTCCACGTAGTTCCTTGGCTGTTCTTCTCCATAGGAACTTAAAAAAAAACATACAAGAAACAAATGAACGACGTCAATTGTGGTTACATTTTTATTATTTCCCGTACCCAATCAGACATCAAATGATCCAGTCCTTGTTTGTTTGGCTGCAAATAGATACAGCTGTAATATACTCGTAAATACTAATATAAAAAGCCGTATTACGCAACACATCTATAAAAATACAGCGAAGTTACGAGTGGCTTAACAACCTCCGTTTGACAAACTCATAAGGGTAGGAAAGGAACGTAGGAAGTAATGAAATATTCAATAGAGACAATCCTCGTCATAGGTTCGTCGTCTAAGTGCCAATTCCACCAATGAAGCTGAACTCGATCAGTATAACACACACCAAATTTTCCGACCGACTCGACTTTTCAGAATAAGAAGCGATTTCCATAATATATAAGAACCTTTTACACGTAGGAAAAATTAAATTGTGATACCTAAATTTAGATTAAGTAAAACTAGCAAGTCATTTCTTATAAACAGCATCCGCTTTTATAACAAGTTGCCAATGCCGGTTACAGAACTTAGCGATGGAAAGTTCAAAACCCTCATCAAAGTGTCCTTATCAAAAAAGCATATTATAAGATTAAAGACTACGTTGAAGACAAGGTAGTTTGGCAATGATTCCTTCTGCACATGTGGCTTCCCTTGCACCTCACTAACGGCATAACTACGTAAATGTCTATTAACTGCTCTCAAATTACGATGTTTATTTATTTTTTACATACATAGTTCTTTGACATAACCTTTTTATTATTTGACATTATATACAGATAATTCTAATTTCAACTCTTTATTAGTGGTTTTAATGGTAGTCATGTCACTTGTTTTTAATAGGTTTTATATTTTATCTATCCTTTTGATAGCTTCTTCTATATTTTTGTAAATATGAGAACTTTGTATGTAGGCCGTGTAGACTGTAGACCATTTTCTATTTTATCAAGTACCTGGTAGGTACTTGTTGACAGACCTACGCTGTCCTCCTATACCTACTGTAATTTGAAAACATTGTAAAAGCCAATTATTTTTAAAAGAGTGACCGTGGAGTTTCTTGCCAGCTCTTCTCCATAGGAAACAACCAATTGGAACCGTGCACCTAGCTTCTGACGTTTCATAAGTGCCCATGTTGGTTTATCTATGTATATAAAAATGAATCCCTATTTCCCTTGGTCACGTCATAACTTGAGAACGACTTTACCAATTTCAACCATCTTTTTTTTAAACTTTTCTAATACTTTGTAAAAGGTTCTTACGGAAAAAAATTTAAGAAAGTTGCTTCACGCTGACGAAGTCGCGGGCAAAAGCTAGTGTAAAATTAAATATTCTGTTTTTGATTTTGACATCTAAACTGCGTTCAAGAGCCGTCACTGTCAATTTTCCACAACAATGATAACTCTGACAGCTCTTGAACGCGGTTTAGACGTGCTAATCGCGTTCAGTTCCATTGGTGAAATCCGCCCTTAATACCTCAGAGATTGCAAACATTGTCTTTTGAGTAAAAAAATGTTTGGGCGAGTGGGAGAGCAAGTCATCTCGTTTTTATCGCAGCTCTTTCAGTTGGGTGGGTCGTATGAATGCGACGAATTTATTGCGATGTACAACCTTCAGTGGAGCGAGAAGAATTAGCCGACAATCAGCCCGGGGGCTTGTGCTAGTGTCATCCTTCGTAGTGCAACCTATTTGTTACAGCTTGTTTGTTTGCTCGATATAAATGTCACGAACTTAGTTTTATTCGTCTTGTATTTTTTCAGTTGAAGTTGATGTACTCGTAGCTCGAATAATTATTCTGCGGCGATTTTTCATACTTTTTCTTTTATATTCGTAATTTGTTGCTCAAATTGTTGTATTTGAGCAACAAATTACGAGTAAAGAATTTGGTCAAACGTATTAAATACTGATTGTTGTTATAAGAAATAATGCTGGCGATATAGGTTACTATAGCTATTATGTTGTTGATTTGTGAGTAAAAAAATAAATATTATGCATTCCAATTATTGTAGTCGATAATTATTATGCTAAAAGTCTCCGAGTAAATTGACTGTGTGAAATTCATACGGGCAGACCTAACCTAACAAAATTATAAATATTCCGTTTTAGCCATTACGACCCTTAAAAGAAAGAAAATATTTGTGTATTTGGCACATGTCATAGATTCACACAATATAAAAAAATATATGAAAAAACCTATTAAAAAAAACTCAATGATGGCTGCGCCAAATAGGCCCAGTTCAGCAAAACGCCACACCAGCAATGCGTGACGCAGGTTTGGGTGGAACTTACGATAAGTGTGACGGAAACGCGATAACACCAATACACAAACCCTCGACTCAAGCAACCAGCATAAGAGAGATACACATGATTACAGCCAATAACAACATTACAAGGTAAATAAATAACTACAAACAACACTGGCACATGGAGACCACGCTTCCCCGCGCTCTGATAGCAACCATTTTGGAAAATCGCTCGCTTCTATTTTATTTTCACGCCTGCAGTTCGGAGATACGCTGAAACTTTCATCGTGGGCTTTCACTAGAGGCGAGAACGAAACATAAATTGTCGACGGACGGCTCACAGCCCATGTCTTTATTTTTCAAAAACAATGCACGTATGTTCATTTGTTTTATTGTTTATCGTTTTTGTGTGTTTTAGTCGAGTTTGCTTAAATTAATATTCATGACTTGTTTGGAGTAGATTAGCTGGATTTTTATTACTTTGATTTAGTTTCTTTGCCAAAATATTATATAAGACTAGGTGCGCCACTCGGTTTTACCCGCATAAGTTACGATCCCGTGGGAAAATTGGGATGAAAAGTAAAAGTATCCTATGTGTTAATCCTGGTTATAAACTATCTGTGTGCCAAATCCGTGTAGTAGTTTTTGCGTGAAAGAGTAACAAATATCCATCCATCCATACAAACTTTCGCGTTTATAATATTTGTAGGATAGATGTGGCCTCATAATTATGAACATCGTTAGTTTATAATTTATCTCGCGAAATTACAAACTATCGAAAAATTGTGAACTACAACAAAACATTTACAATTTAACGCCTTATTTTTCGATAATTTATATTCTGTCAATGGAAAACCGACAAATTGTGAACACCGTATCAAACTTGCCAGCGACAGATCACACCTTGCGCTAATACTATAGGTATATAACCCATGATCCAACACACGCGCCACCAGTGAGCATGACATAATATTCTCAACTGCCATGCTTTTTCAAGTCAACATCAAAATATCATAATAAACGGATCCATGGTTTATAAGATCAATTTAAAAAATGCTTATAAATTATACAAAACTATAGTTTGCAATTTATTTAAGAGATGAGAAAAAAAATACTACTAATCAGGAAGAGGTATTTAATATTGAAGTATTACTTATAGGTACCTCTGCCTAACCCTTCGGCGATACAGGCGTGCTGTGAAGTTATGCGCATTTTATTACTTGCTTAGGTTCGGTCCGATCGAAGTATACATCTATATTATCTGTATATCTCATTGTCAGATATTGGTCGGAATTAAAACTTTTGTTTTATGGCTGCTAGACGAAAACGATCCATCTGCAGTACAGGGAATCAGGAATAACTGAAATATCGTATTAAAGAATGTCCATTCAATATATTGTTCATTATTATTTTCCCTTCATAGTCGAATATTTTGTTCTTTATTATTTTCCCTGACGGGTTTTATCGTTGTAAACCGCCGGAGTAATTGTTCCTTGAAGTAAGCAATACAGTAGGTAGTACTTATAATGAATGTTGTACGGGGCTATTAAATGATACAACGTCATAATTAATGCATTTATTCCAAACGAACGTGTTTAAATGTTTTTCTAAACCAAAACTTAATAGAAATAATTTGAAAGCTCATTCTAAATCCGCTGGAATGTTCGAATGCAGCCAGATTTATTTTTCTGCCAGCCTGTAGAAAGAAAGAAGAAGAAAGAAAAAGTATTTATTGCGACTCGTACAGGAAGATCGCAAACTAAACTATACACAGTCAAAAATAAAAAACCAAATTATATTAAAAAAAAAAAATACAAAAAGAAAAATGAAACAGAAAGTCTTATACGAGGCCAAAAGGCTCCTATCTCAGCATGATGCTGTACAACATAAGGTCGACTTTTGTAGACAACTTTTACAGTAGACACTTATTGATAATGCTCCTAGAGAGGGTACTCAGAAACTTACCTATTATCTAAAACCATCATTTTGTTACGGTTGATGTAACAGCGATGAGTAAGTTATATTAATATTGTTTTTATTTTTCAAATTATTGGGTTACTTGGTCAAAATAGAATGACGACCGAGAATGAAAATCTGGACGAATTTCATTTTCCTACCCCGATACCCCTTGGCGAGACTGACGGTTATACTTTCGGTCTTCTCACTACGGCCCGTATAACGTATGTTGGAAGGGCCATGGGAAGGTTGAAGGGGGTGCCCGTAATGACATTATAGGCTAATTATGCCTCAAAACTCGTCCACCAGTCACCACATGCAGAAAAATCACACATTATTAAAATTTTAAGAGAATTGGCAGCAGCTTAGTAACACCGCGTTATCAGTACCTATAACATTGATATCGAACATCAACATTACCCTCCTCCATTAGCACTTGCAAGTGTACACCCAGATTTTATCTATCTGTCGAGATACAACGTAATTACGCTGCTAATGTGTTTTCAGTACAGTACAATAGATATCTACGATGTATGTATTATGCTATAGAGGTATGAGGAACAGGGTGTAATGTTCTTCATCTTACATAGAAAATTAAATTAAAAATTGAATACCCCCGACACAAAATAACAATGAAAATAGTATGAATGTAAAAAGAAAAATAGTGTAAATTAAAAAAAAACTATTGAAAAAATTGCCAACATAGAATAAAAAAGGTATAAACGTGAAACCCTATAAAAAGAAAAAAATAACCTTGAAATTATGACCCTACGTACGTTTGAAATTTTTTGATTAAATGTTGTCCCGTCGGGGGACCGCTCTACATAATTATTAGCCTACGTTCTGTTAAAGTTTAAAATAGCAGCGGGAAACAAAAAAAAACAAAATCAAAATCGGTTCATCCGTTCGGGAGCTACGATGCCACAGACAGACATACACACACACACACACCCCGACACGTCAAACTTATAACACCCCGTCGTTTTTGCGTCGGGGGTTAAAAAGGGAGGCTCCACAGACCAGACGGGTGTTGTGTCTGGCGGGCTACTACCAGGTGATTGTTTTTTTTTTTAATTGCTTCTTGCAGGTCAACCTAGGAAGTTGTCGGCGGTTCTTATCCTTGGATGTATGATATCAAATAGTGGGTACAGACGTTGTGGGGTGATACAACGTTTGTATGGTGTAACGTTATAATTAATATTACATAATATGGAACATTAAATTACGAACATTAATTACATTTTTTTTAAGCATTTTGTTACCTATAGACCGACCGCTTAACTGAAACGTTGCCTGAGGTAGCTGCGCGGTGCGGGAGGGGTGTTAGTTGTCACAAGTTGACGAATCACTGAGCTCTTGCATCACGTCACCACACCCCTCCCGCACCGCGCTGCTACCTCAGGCAACGTCATAGTTAAGCGGTTGCCCATAGTTCTACACTGTTAGCGTTCTATAGTCAACGCAATGCGCGTGACCGCACGTGGGTCGCACAGGTATGGCGTACCCTTAACTCACTCGCAATGAACTCCTATTATATTATAGGTATAACATTATTGTTATTCATGTACGTGCAAACTGTAGTTATTTGGAACCTAGACTTATAGCCTCCGAATGTTTGTAGTGACTTGATTGTTTTCAGCCTGTGTTACCTCATACTCTGGAGGTACTTAATTATAATACTCTGTTATTTCATGTGTGCCTGGTACATTTATAATTACTGTTTAGGTACTAAGTTTCTAGGATGTACTTAATTAGTGATGAGTAAATAACTGGTTAAGTTGCTAAGACTAACATAAAACATTGCTCCTGTATTCACTGAAGGGTTAAGCAGAGGTGCACCCTACCTACCCCCACATTTCGCCAGTTATGTTTAAGTCCCATGTAACATGGGGTGGGCTATCAATCAGGCACAATAATATAGTTCTCTATCGGTTCATTAGAAAACCAGCGTCAGACAGCATCTGTCTGGCATTAATGCTGAAATGAACCTTTTTGGCGTAGCCGTGAGGCAGACACTATTGTTGTCTGAAACATATTTTTTTTATTTTATTAATTTTTGTATTTTGTGTTTCACGAACTGTGTCCAAATAAACTTTTTTTCTTTCTTTCTCCAGACCGTATTTCGGCCATGGCGGCCAATCTCAAAGGAGACTAGTATTTGGAGCGGGAGATAATGGGGTTTATTCATAAACGATGACTAAAGTTAAGTAACGTTTAAACGTCAAAAATGTATGGTTAAACAGTCGCTAATCACTGCTTAACTTTAAGCAACGTTTATGAATAAAGGGGTATATAGTACACAAGTGTGTGCACAGACACAGGTGCACACACTTGTGTGTGTGTGTGGTTGTCTTCCCTCACTCTCATAGTCCGATGGGACGGCACGCAATCCAACACGACCGGAGAGAGATCAGGCGCAGGACCAACAGCTTAACGTGCTTTCTGAGACACGGGGTATCACACCGCCAACTTCCAAACTCCGGGCTGCTAGTGAGAAATTCCAGGTGGAATAATCCAATAACACTTTGATCGACTCGGTATCGAACCCAGGGCCTCATGATCAGCAGTGGTCACTAGACCAATGAGGCAGTGTTGTGAGGCAGTGTGCAGACCACTGACGACCATGCTTAGACACGGCGAATAAACCGTAGATTTTCACGGCAAGAAAATCGTGTGTGAACAAATAGCCTCAAGATCCCATGACCTCATGATCAGCAGAGATCATGACCAACCAAAGAAGGTCTTGAGATTAACTAAGTAAAACTTGAATATACTAAGCAAAGTACCTACTTAAGTATAGTACATAATAAATCATTTGGTAAAGTACCTATTTCTCCATTTTTACCGACTTAGCTATGAAATTAATTACGTAAACAAACTTCTCCAGCTAATTAGTAACTTTGTACGGAAAGATTTTTGTTATTTCGCGGAGGAATAGAATGAAATTCAATTTTTTATGTTATAGCTTGGCAATACAGAGCCACTTGGCGTACATTTATAAGACCTCTTAGTTAATAACTACAAAGTAAAGTAGTTTTTCGTACCTTGCCTTTTTTCTATGGGACATGGCAGAAACTACATAAAGCTCTCTTTACATACTCCTTTATCTTCGTCTATGCGTTCATAGGTCCATTAAATAGTTTATTGTGCATGAAATTATCGCTAGTATAGTCCGGCCGTCGAAAGGATGCGTTTCTGACACCTCTAGTAGTACCTCTTACCTCTAGCGACAATGCTAGTAGCTAGATCAAATTCGCAAAACATAATCATCTGCCTAGCCTTTTCCTAACTACCTTGGGGTCGGCTTCCAGCCTAACCAGATGCAGCTGAATACCAGTATTTTACATGGAGCGACTGCCTATCTACCCTCCACAACCCAGTTACTGGGTAATACGATACCACTTGGTAAGACTGATTGTCATATTTTTTGGCTACTGACGACCCCTAAAGGCTGTCAAAAATCCACGAATGACAGCCGGAACCAACGGCATAACGTGCTTTCCAAGGCACGGAGGGATCTTAGTATGTACAGATGGTCACCCATCCACGGACCAACTACGGCAAGCGTAGCTTAACCTGATTGATCGACTCGTGCAGCTGTTATATTTTATCCATAAGCCCCTTCTCGATACAAACGATTGTATGAAACTGCCAGGTGTCAAGAACATTTATTCTCTCGTCGACCGCACTATAAGCCTTGGAGGACAGTAATGCAGAAAAACCGAACAAAATACTAAAAAGTTGCTGTTTAGTAGTTTTGCGTCTAAAACTTTTGTTTCGTAGGAAAGCGGTTCCGTCATATTAAAACGGTACTCATGAAACTCTATAATTTTCACCAGTATTTGACATTAAAGTGACTATTCTATTCAATTTTTTACTATAGCAAGCAAAGCAGAAGGCCAATTCTCGTAATTTAAAACGTTCAAAATCTAGTCCTAGTCTCATCTCGGCGACAAAAAAATGTCAAAAACTGGTCAAAAATGTAGGGAAATTAGAGGTATTTTTGACAGATCGAGACTGAGATCAGACTGTGAACGTGCTTCAAATTACGAGAATTGCCCCTCTGATCACTGATGTCGACCATTCTGCCAAAATGTCTAAAGTGAATTGGAAAAGCAAGTGTGCAAATTAAAAAATAAATAAATAGAACGATAAATTCTTTGATGATACAGTTGAACTTAATGTAGATCTTGTTGGGGTTAGTACTGGGCTGAAACGACATTAAGATGTCATAAAACGCATGCCATCATTACATGGCGGAATGTGTCTTTGCACTGCAATTTTATTTATCGTCTTTTCTACCTACCACATTTTATTTATTTATTTATTAGTTTTAAGAAGGCTTACAGAATAATTACAAATAATAATAGGTAACAACAACACATTATCAAGTTGCTAATAACAAACCACCACAGTTCTATAACACATCGATTACTTAAAGCCACACAATTAACGTAAATTGTGTACATAAGTAAGTAGGTTAGGTTAGTTTTATTTATTTAAGTATTTTTGTTGCTACATATGAGTTTAAGAACCACTAGCGGGCGCATAATTAAAAAAAAAATGATTTGACTAAGAGCGTCCTTGCTGTGTTTATTTAGTGTTAAGTTAGTGGTGATTATGACACAAAAAATTTGTGGGAAATATCTTCAGAAATGTAGAGCAGCATCCAATTTAACACTACGACGTCAAAGGTGTACGAGGCAGCTGATAGGAAGCACAACAGATAAGACTGTTTCAGTCTCGCTAAGTCGAAACCTTCCTAAGAGCCGGAGCGAGGCGAAAACGAAAACAATTCAAAGCGATCCCGCTGCAGATCATTACTGAGATTTCCAACTTCAACGGTGTTTTAATATATTTTTTTCTCGTCTGGCAGCTATCAGAACTGCTCCGAAGTAATTTGTAGAGGAACACGTTTTTCTTTAACGGTTTCATGGAAATTAATAAACTGTTGAGTTTGTGGTGTAACATTTTTTTTTAATGTTTTGTGGTGTTTGTTACTTTTAGTCATCATCACCAGCCTATATTGTTCCCTCTGCTGGCCCAGTGCGGGTTGGTAGATGTCAGAAGTTTTTGAATTTTTGGTTCTAGGACATGCCAGTTTCCTCATGATGTTTTCCTTCACCCCTTTGAGAGCAGTGGTGATGAAATCATTTACACAAAGTAACCTGTGCGCCTGTCAGGGTTTGAACCTACAACTCATAAGTCGCGGCCATTAGCGCTGGACCACCACCGTGCTCTCTCTATTTTTAGTGGCTATTTCAAATTGATACAGCTGTAATCCTCGATTTGTTTATTGTTTTCCTGTTAGAGACTTTAACCATCCTTTTCTAATAAAGAATAAGGAAATTTAATAAGAATGTAATGTATTATTTACTCTAATGGCGATTGTTTAATAAATATTTTAATAACTAATGCCTATCAGAGTGGGGGCCGAGTGGTAATGGACCCGAATTTCGAGTTGAAAGTCGTGGGTTCGAACCCAGTCAGGTGCTTTACTTTGTGAATTTATTGCTCTAAAAAACGTTGAACGAAAACATCATGAGGAAACCGGCATGTCCTAGAACCAAAAATTCAAAGTCATGTGACATCTACCAACCTGATCTGGGCCTGCGTGGTGGATTACGGCAACTCCGTCTCACCGAGAGGAGGCCTGTGTCCCAGCTGCGGGAACATTATAGGCTAATTATGCTATTTAAAACATATTTTAATATCTAATGCCTATAATAATGTCAATCCCACATAATTTTTTAAAGGCTTTGCTAAAAAGCTTTACTCCAACGTATATCAACCCTAATCCATGCATCAAACGCGACAACCCTTCAGAACGTCACTCAACACACCTCAAGCAAACATGATTGACAATTGGTTTATACAGTTGGCAGCTATCAATTACCCAGCCATCCACAGTTTAATGTTAGCCAAAAAAAGTCGAAAGCAGGGATTGGAATCCAAAGCTGACCGACCAAGTGTGGTAATTAATTACGCGAGTCGTTTTTGTAGCGGCCGGTCGGAAGAAACGGCGAAAGATTTATTGTTTTCGCTACTTCACTTCGGCGTCTTCCGACGAGGAATTACTAATCTTTTCTCTGATCCCTCGTTTTCCTTCCGTCTGTAATAGAGCCGTAAATACTCATTTCGGACTCCTTCATAATGCATTGACTTGGAATATAACGGAGTAGGAATAAGCTGTATCTATCTATATATAAATACATTATATTCTATACAAATACATACAATTGAAGTGTCTGTTTGTAATATCAAAATAACAGTTTTTTACTAAATGCATATGAAAGTATTACGGTACTTATAACAAAAAATCAATTTTGAATTTTTTTGGCTATTTTTGTTCCGGCTAATCCCCGAAACGGCTGAACATATTTTGACGGGACTCTCACTGGCAGATAGCTCATCTTTTTCAGATAGCTACTTTTATTTTAGAAAAAGAATTGGGGTTCCGCGCAAAAAAAATAAAACCCATTTTCGAGATCCCCGCGGGCGAAGCCGTGGGCAGAAGCTAGTACATATTATAAATTGAAGTCGCTTTTCATGCCAGGGCCGCGGGTTGTTCGAAAGAGATACCGTGGCCCCTGGCACCACAGGCAACTGAAGGAACACGGATGGGTTTTAGTCAGTAAAAGTCTGACACGCCCTTCCGCTCAGCCCAGAGCGGGAGAGGTCATTTGATGATTTCCCATAAAAAAAAAGTCGCTTTTCATGTCTGTTTGTGTGATCGCGTTGTTATTCTTAATTACGCAACGGATTTTGATGTGGGTTTCATCATAATTTTGAGAATTTATTCCGGAATTAATTCTCAAAATTGTATATTACATGAATATTAAATAACATATAATAAACTGGATGCCTGAGGGAGGACATCGCCGTCGAAGTAGACCACGGCGTAGGTGGTGTGAGGATCTGATAACGTTTGAACGAACGTACGTACGTTTTAACGTTTCAACATGGGTAGAGATCGCACAAGACAGACGTTTGGAAGGAAAAAAGGGAGGCCTTTGCCCAGCTGTGGGACAATATATATATTGTCTCACAGCTGGGCAAAGGGGGGGGGGGCGGGTTTAGCCTATAGGCTAAAAAAAAAAACTTGATGTTTTGTCAAGTCGTAAGATCCGTGTGAAGCAGGGGCGGGTTGCTAGTCTATACTAATACACTAATACTAATAATATTAGAAGTAGTAGAATTTGTTTGTTTGTTTGTATGTAGGGGGTAATCTCTGGAACTACCAGTCGGATTTGAAAAATTGTTTCTGCATATGATAGCCAATTTCTTGAGAAAGACTATAGGCTAATTAACATCACGCTATGACCCTTAGGAGCCGAGCAATAAGCAGAAAGAACGCTAAGCGAAAACCAAGTGATAGCGCGGGCGGGCGATGCAATGCGACGGGATGGGTCGGGCGAATAAGAATAGTCACGCGACAGAAGTCGCGCGCAGAAGCTAGTATGTTACATAATACTTAGTAGGTATAATACGATATTTATAAGGTATTACCTGCGAAGGTTAATTACTTGCCGTAATACAAAACCAGGAATCCGCTATATAATAATATGTGGTACCGGCAAAGTGAAATTAGAATTTCAATGATTTTAATCAAATATGATCCAAATCCGAATTGATTAATAACAGTAATTAAACTCAAACGAATGAATTAGAAAGTTGGTCGGTTCGTTTGTGTCGATCAAGTATTATTATGATTTGGTGTTGGACGGGTTTGCCTATAAGGTTATAAAGAACAGGTAGGTAGGATTACTACTTTTAATTAAACAAAACATTCCACATGTTGTTGTATTGATTATAAAGGAGGGACAATCAACGACAGCTAAAGAAGTTAAATTTCGATAAAATTACTGTATAATTGTGTACCATTTAACCCGGTTTCAGGGTTTCGTGGCACCCTCTGGGGTGCCAACGGGACCCTAACACTAAGGCTCCGACGTTAGTCCGTCTGTCAAAGTGCTGTATCTTTTGAACCGTAGTATACCTACTAGAAACTTGAAATTTTCACAAAGCAAGTACTACTATGTTTTTGTATTTTATTTTTTATTAGCCTATACTGTCCCACGCTGGGCAAAGGCCTCCCCCAAATCCTTCCAGGAACTCTTTTCCCATTAAAAATATGTTATCTGGTGTGATAATCTGGTGTGACTACGAGTCGGTAGTGTTATTAAATAATATACGGTGCCACGGAACCCTTAGTGTACGAGTCCGACTCGCACTTGGCCGCTTTTTTAGATTTACACAACGTATAAGGTATAAAAATAAAACATGTGCCTACTAATTCGTTAAATCAAAATAATATTTAACTGCTAATTAAACTGTCTAACCGGATCACTTAGTAAAATTTCAATGTAAGAGAAAGGTCGAGAATTTGACCCCTCATATATATTATGATACCCGAGGGACAGTTGGCAAATAAACTTGCACACTAGTAAATTGGGTTGTTCCCATAAGGGCCACCTCCTTATGTGATTACCTATGTACTGATATTAAGCAAATTACATGAGTATTATCCTATTTCTGATAAATTAATCCTTGGTGATTTATTTTGCGTTCACGATTTATCTGTATCGTGCTGTTTCTTCATCGAACATGGGCAAAATGTTTACAATTCGGTAGCCGAGTAGTGAATATGTTTAATTATCAATTATCACCTCGTATTGTTCACAACTATAGCTACCTATGTTAGGAGGCCAGTGTTTATCGTATCCGGAAAATATCCACATACCTATCTTATAATAATAATAGCCCTCCAAGTATTTCAGTAAGATGCTGGTAGGGACCTTGACCGTACTTCCGGGGTTGTCCTGATAGCCGTAGAATACCTCTCCACTCCTCATAAGCACCTCAGGACATGTTGCCCCCTTGTCGCTACGACACTATGTGCTAGCGACCGTTTTCGGGGGCTCATTATCGAGTGCGCAAGGCACCCCTTGCCATTGTATCCGTGTATATTATATTATAACATTGGTCAGGCAGGGGACATAGTTCTTCTATAGTTCAAGGTAACCAATCCACTATAACCACCCAAACCCTAGTCCAACTTTTTATTTTTCCATGTCTTGCAATAGTCCTACACCAACCGGGGGTTTTCCTTGGGTGCACTTGCATAGTGCATACAGGCATAATCGTCGGTTGGTGCCGCATTTCATTAAAATTTCCTAAGGGGCCTCTGCGAGTTGGCTTGGGCCCCTAGTACGCCTTCCAGAGAACCGGGACCCGAGGTCCCGAGATATGTAAAAACATAAAAATAAATAGTCCTCCAGATCGAATTTCAGTCAAGGCAGCTAATCTTAACGGAGAGACTAGACTGTGTGTGTAAATTTTGCTTGACCTGGGGATCGAACCCAGGACCCCACGCTCAACAGTCGTGCTTGCAAACAACGGGGTAGCTGCCAACGGACCTAACTTATAATACGGTGCTCACTCAAGAAAATGGCCAACAAAGGCGTTTTGTCATCAGCTTTCTGATAAAATCACAATTCAAAGATATATGCTTACGTATTTAAAAACGATAAACCAGAAACTTCTACTCGTAAGTAACTAGTCTTGATAAAAAGATTTGCCAGTCAGCAAGGATAGTAGGGGGTTCGATGCCCTGGATGCGCCGGAAGTAGATAATTAAGTGAGTTCATCTCCCATGGAGCCTCTTGTAAATGCATCATTCGTCATCATCATTATAAGCTCGAATGAACTAGGTAATGATCTACATTTCGTCGCCGTGCAGTGAAAACATTTTTTACAGGGAAGATCTTATCTTAGACCTTTTTAGGGTTCCGTACTCAAAGGGCGCAAACGGGACCCTATAACTAAGCTTCCACTGTATGTCCGTCGGTCCGACCAACCGTCCGTCTATCCGGTCATTCATCCATCCATCCGTTCGTCCGCCTGTCCATCAATCCGTCCATCCGTCTGTTTGTCAGCGGGCTGTATCTCATGAACCGTAATAGGTAGACATTTGAAATTTTCGCAGTGTATATTTCGTTTTTTGCCATGTGGTACGGAACCCTTCGTGTGCGAGTCCAAGCAGCACTTGGCCGGTTTTTTGTATGCACGAGTTTCTGTGACAAATGAACCTATTTTTGTTTCTTTCCGTCTGAGACATGATCGTCATTGACGTTCCCCGAGTTTCTCATTATCATCATAGAGGGCATTACACTTATTTTACCTCTGTTTTCGTATCATTGTCCAAATCATAGTGATCTTTATTCTCATTCTTATAAGGTTGCTGTTGACATGTCTGTCGAAATCATTGTGATCGTTATACTCGACCCAATAACTGTGAACGGACTGTATAAGCATCTTAGAGCTGTGGTTGTTAGTTCTAAATATGCATTCTGAAGTTTTCCACCCGACAAATAAAAAAAAATAAAAAAAACATTATGACCACATGAAACATTATTGACTTTAGCACCCTCAAAACCATGAAAACTACACCTGCGATTATAAATTTGAAATTTTTCGCAGCCACCATCTTGGATTTTCATTTTGACCTCAATATCGGCTTTAGCATCCTCGAAAACCTTGAAAACTATATATATATCTCTCTATATATCGAGAAGGTCACATGGGGGTCGCACCCTTTTTCCTTACGTGACGATTTCTACCAGATTACCTACCGCAAGCTGCGTCAAAGAACATCGTTCCAAAAAAAAAACGAATTAGTTTTGCTGCAACTAATAGTTGCTAATGAGCACCAACTATTTTCTAGGAAAATAAGGGCCACGTTACACTGGCTGGGAAAAACGCTAGGGGAACAATCAATCAACAACTGCCACTAAAGTTTCTGAACAAAACATTGACCCCTCCCTTCAAAGATTTCCTTATGGGATCGCCTCTAATCATTATAAATGCTAGGAAAACTTGTTACTGACCTCACCACGGCTCCGTTTGTGCAAGTCGTATTAAAGGACATCATTCATTTCGTACACAAAAAACAAATCTGATGGGAGATAACACCCTCAACATTTTTTACTGGCTGCTGTTTGAGGATTTTGTAAAAGATTTTCGTTATTATAGTCAAAAAATTTGAGGCTATTATTTCCCATCAGAAAACCGTATTTTTTTCTGGTATAAAACCTGTATGATGAGGATAGGAAATGCCGTTCTTTCATAATTATAAGAAAATTTCTAGTTTTTTTCGATTTTCTGGTACTCGTCTACAACATCAAAATCGGTTCCGTTTTTACCCCTGAAAACGTACTAAGCCGAGATACAGCCAAAGAGGATAACTTTCAGATTACAATGGGTGTTTGATATTATTCTAAATGACAGCTTAGAGGTGAATGAATGGTGGGCGACAATCATGCGAACAGTTGTCATGATTGTTATCTGTGGCTTTATCTGGCTTTTTACCCGGTAATATTTACACGGTTTTTTTTTGACGGCACGGTTCGCGCAGTGGTTAAGCGATTGACTGCTGCACTGCGTGTCGCGGGTTCGATTCCCGCACGGAACAAATATTTGTATGACCTACAATTAGTTGTTCCGGGTCTGGCTGTTTGTGTATGTGAGTTTATATGTCCTGAGAAATTCCTAGTGTAGTGGGCAACAAAAAAAAAAAACAAAACAAAATAAACAAACACTAAGGCCTGCTTACGGCACCCACGAAGGTTAGTCTCTTCTAATACGGAGACATAAATAACCTTCAAATCTTATAAAATGGTCCTAACAATAGATATAAATAATAATATTTTTACATTGACAAGGATTTTTTTATAAAAATAAGTAAGTATTACTGAGGATAATCCAAGAAACCAGGTTAGTACTTCGTACTAGGATTATTAGCGTTCAGACAAGGCTTCGTTAAGACGTTATTTTATTACTAGGATTCTAAAAGTAAGTTGATTAGGTATTGTTAGGCTGAGTTCAAATAGACGCGCGATTTCACGATTATTCACGCAACGATGCACGATCTGTCGCCTTAATCATATACGCGTTGACGCGCGGAATTTTTGTTCGTCAAAACGAACAACGGACGTCAGAACTGAGCCTTACGAAAAATCCAACCCCTAATTTTTCTCATCAATTTATTTTCCAAAAGATATTTGCCAACTTCTGCCGGATAACGGTTTATTTTTCCTAAACAAGTACAATCTCTAATGAGGTATGGCTTTAGGTATTGTTGTTGTTCAAAGTTTGGTCGTTAATTAGTGAGTGGGGGGCGTGCTGTGGAGTTGAGCGTCGGATCCCAGGTGGGATGTGCTCCTGCGTTACACTCTGTATTTGCATAAAAGTTAGTGCAGTTACAGAATATGGCCACCGGTGTACCATGAACTACTGTTGACTGCCAGATACTTAGTTTGCAAGCGCACAAATATTATTTGAAGTAAAATTGTTTTGTGACGGAAATGGGTTCCTCTCTTTATTGTTCATATGAAATGCATATTGAATCGGCTGAGAGTTCATGGAATAATGTTTACGGAAGTTTGAATACAGATTTGTATTTGTTTTCGTGCCAGCGACTGATATATCTGAGCTCGTTGGACATCTTATAAGCTGTCGTCACGATATAGCGGCCTTGCTTTGTTACATATGAATACGCGTACCTCAAAGTGTATTCGTGGACTTTGTGTTAGATCAGTCGTCAGTTGTGATGAAGAAAATTCACTGTCTGGGTAAAATAAAGTATGGTATGGTTTTAAAAAGTAATCTATACCATCTATCCATCTATATTATAATTATTAATATTTATTTATACTACTAATAAAGCTGACGTTTTAGAAAAATATTTTTTCATTAGATAGCCCCATTCTTGAAGAAGGCTAGGAACCTTAGTAGTAGAGCTAACACAAAAAGGTCAGAAAGAACACTTTAATAGCGCGGGCAGGCGATACGATGCGACAGGGTGGGTTGGGGAACAAGAAATTTCACGCGAACGAAGTCGCGGGCAGAAGCTAGTCTTTGTATAAAATCATTTGGTAGGGTAGCAAAATAAAATTCCATTAAAAGAATGTAACGAAAAATACCTTTCATGGCTTAATTCAGCTAAAGACTTATCCTATTTTAAACAACTTTATACCTCCCGAAAGTTCCTTCAATTCCTGTTAATTTAGACAGGGGACTTTGTATCGAAACAACGTCAAAGAAAACCTGTCTTCCAAACTTAAACAGCCGACAATATTATCGGATTTTCAATTTTCGCCGTACCAAAACTTGGAATAGTTGTCTATAGGCCACAGTGGCGTCTTGCAGATCCCGAGCGAGCGTCGAATGAGAGCTAATGGTCCGTTAATAATGCTCGGCAGTCGGTCTGTTAGCAGCCTTCGCCGCCACGAATTACGACTTGGGGCTTTCTGGTAAACTGCCGAGAATCGTACGCTTCGACCTACACGCTAGCGCCAAGCCTTAATGAGACGTAGATGGCAGATCGCTGCTCGGTCATGTAGGCATGATTAGGTCGCCGCCGCACAACTATTTTCATGAAATTATTACTTTTAGAGGCGGCCGGGGAAATTTTCCCCACATTTAATTATACTAATATTACTCTCTACTCAACAAAATTTAAAATACCTTCTCATTTTACAACACCCGCAATTTCCTGATTGTGTACTCCAATTTGCTATTCAAATATTGTACCGAATTCGCAGAATTTAATAACATGAGTGATTGAGTGTAACAAACTCTAGTCGCAATCTCATTTCAGCGACAGTCAATGTCACAAAACTTGTCAAAAATGTATTGAAACTAGAGATATTTTTGACAGATTGAGACTGAGATCAGTCTGTGAACGTTCTTAAAATAACGAGAATAGCCCCTCTGATATCCGAATAACCAACATTCATTATATCAGGTCTTTGTGAAACACAGAACAATAGTTTAGAACGGCGTCACACACAGAAGAATCTTTAAAACAGAAAAGGAATTTATAAAGATAAATTGCTCCAGTTCCGTCCTCGGGGTGATTATTTCGGCGATCTCCTCAATCGGCAGTTTTGTCTTTGTGTGCTGTTTCCTGACCTTCCTTCGACTCCACAGGTTTTTCTGCGAGGCAATAATTTTCTTCACTCACGAGGCTCGTCCAAGCGAAAAGAGAAAGATAAAAAAGGTGGTCTCAGCTCTTTTGTCGTGCGACTGTGAGTGGAGCTCGATTTGTAACAGATATCTACGTTTATGTAGATGTATGTACGTGCAACTTTTATTTTCTTACCTCAAACTGCACTAGGGAAACGCTTTGCAGTTTCGCTCTTTGTACGTTTACCTTCGTTGATTTAAACGGTAAGTTTTCGTATAATTTAAACTATGTACACATGTATTCTCACATATCTTTGGTAACTTAGTGTAGTCGAATTCGTAATTGCGTACAACGTTTGACAGCAATTCCCAGTAAATTGAAACTTCACTAAGGTTGAAATTATATAACTGACACATAGACAAATGGACCTTGTCGTTTTATGACGTGCAATTGATATTCAACCTAAAGGTGGGTCACTATATGTACATCTTACTTATAATAATACCACTAAGGTCACAATAATTATGAACAAAATCTTACCTACAATATCAGACTCCCCCTTTAAATATAAATAAAATACAGGGGTGTTTTGCCCTTGGCAATAAATTATTTGTCATGAGTTTCTCTCCACCTGCTCTGAGCTCAAGATATGACGGCATTCTAGAATGTCATTTAGTATAACGGCGAAAAATAAAGTATAACCTACTCGTAGCTTGAAAAATAACTCGTTCAGACGGTAAACCTTAATTTTCAAACAAGTAAACATTTTGTAAGGTTAATCCTTTCAAAACCGATGAAACGGAAACCCAATTATAAGTTTAACACTTTCAATGAGTTAGCCATATCATTCTAGTAACCAATTGAACGTTTAAATCCACCAGTCTTTCGAAGGAACCTTTATCCAATGAACCCATATGAAGAAAAAAAGAAGAAACCTGGGTAGCAGAAACCTTTTTGAGGGAGAAATTTTTGATTGGGTTCACTAACCCATTCATGGTATAAAAGTTATTTACGCTACGTTTACGCTTAGGGTTTAAAAAAAAACCCTTAGCGTAAACTCTTTCGAAAACCCTTTAAACGGGTAAATGAAATGGTCCCTGGTGTAAATAAGTTATTATCGTACCAAATTAAAATTACTGTTTTATTCAGAAATAAAATAATATGAACGTAAATAACAACTATTTTAATAAACAACTAGTTTAATACAATATTATGTTATTTTCGTTAAGTTTCTCATATTTAAGTGAACTATGTATGTTCTTGTTTGAGAAATAAACTTCTTTAAACCGAACTATGTAAAACTGTTCACAAACTAAATTCTAGCATCGAAAAATTCATCCGCATCGCTGTCGACTGGTAATGTACCCGTCGACAGCGATGCGGGACTGGCGGTATTACCACGTCGTATGGCAAGCCAGCCCTTGGGTCACAGGAAGTGTCAACCAGCCGTTTCGAGATTTCCTTAAAGAGACCATGATTAAATTATTGTTTGATTCCTTTTGTTGCTAGACAAAGAAAATCCAAAAAATATTCTAGACCAAGTACTTTCGATAAATTATTTTAGAGATTAATTGACAAAATCTCACGTCTTAGTCAAGTTAAAGTATATGATATGAGAAAAAAGCCTTTAAGAGGCAAACTTTAAAAGATTTCAGTTGGATAAGTACTTACAGGCACAACACTTAAGCCTGGTAGGAGTGTCGTAACGATCAAACAACTTGACGTGGCGCGATCTTCGCTATGAGACGCTCCTTAATTTTATTGGACAAAACATAGTCTTTGTCCCACAGAACAAATCGCTCGGGGATCGTATTATTTTCTGCGTAGATTTATCGGCGCAGGCGGATCGAGGCCCTTTTGTTGGGCTTTTCCATAAATCTTTCTGCTATTTAAACGGTTATTAGGACAGGAGCGATTGATGTCCACTGGATCCTTCGTGGGATAGAGAACACTAAATTCTGTTTTGGATTACGATTGGGTTTCTCCTTGATTTTCGTGACGTAATTATAATTGCTTTGGGACTTGGGGAGGCAGTGTATTATTACTGTTAAAGGCATCCCCGTTGGTCTTTGTCCGTCGCAATTATTTCGGGACTGCCTAAATTTTTATCACAATATAAGGTAGTTCGCGTTGTCTACAATTCATACAAACGACGTCGTATACAAACGTGTACCTACATACGTGTATGATAAAAATTCAGTTCAGTCTTATTACGACACCCGCGGGAAGAAACGGGGTAACCTATTATGGGAGTACACGGTGAATGGAACATAAAGCACCGAAAGTTTTGGTTGTATGTTTAGGGCTGATACAAATGGGTTTCCTGGTCAGCAGGCTGAAGGGTAAAATACTACGGCCAGGTGCAGTATTATGACGGTTTAATGCCATTGTGATTCCAGTGAGACGGAGCTATACATGACCGATAGCACCATCCTTTTTTCGCACTGGAATAATGACGTCATTAATATTAATACGGCCCCAGGTCACGTAAGAGACGGTGTGATGGTGGCTTCATCTAAACAGCTGTCGAATCTCTTCGGCCCTGTCGCATCTTGCGCCACACCTGTAAAACAATCAAGAATATCCAAAAAATATTTTATACCTACAGATCCATTAAAGGCAGATATAGGGGTTTATTTATAAACGTTGCATGAAGTTAAGTCATTACTTAACTTTATTAACGTCTGTATTAACATATTTTTTTAAAGCTTTTAAACGTCTCTTAATTTTAAGCAACGTTTGTATATAAACACCATGATATCCTTGTGGGTTATGATGTCTTTATTAGTCATTTAAAATTAAAGGCTCGCATAGACAACCGCACTCTGAGACCGACGCTTGCCGTCCTTACCCAGTGGACCGAAGTAGTAGTTCTGTGGCTGAAACAAAAGTAGACTGTATTGGTGTTGAAAAGCGGAAAACTTAATGTTTGCCGAAAATTTTGCCCTAGGGCAAAATTTTAATAAATGTAAGACAGCTTAAACATTTAGTAAACCATCACTATCTAAACGGCGAAGGAAAAGATCGTGAGAAAACCGGCATGTCCTAGAACCAAAAAAATCGAAGACATGTGACATCTACCAACCCGCACTGGGCCCGCGTGGATTACGGCCAACTCCCTCACAGAGAGGAGGCCTGTGTCCCAGCAGTGGAACCATAATAGGCTGATTATGTACTCGTAAACCATCACTATATCCAGATTTAGGGCCGCCACTAACTTAATTTTTGATCGAAAACCCTCATGCGTATATTAGTTACGTAACTAGGGTTACTCGAAGGGTTATGCAGTCATTAAGTCGTATGTACGACTTAGGGTTGATTTTTCCGACGCTAAAATAATTTTATCGGAGGAATAATTTCGATTTTTTTACAGTTCTTCCATACAAAAACTGTCAGACGTCAATTTTATTCCACGAATAAAAATTATCTGTCGATTGAAAAATCAGCCCTGAAACATAATTACAACTAACTCGTCAAAATCGCACTGCAAAAGTGCGATTTTATGCTTAATAATAATATAAGTAGGAACATTTCTCTACCGAAAATCAATCTTGTGTCACATAATACAAGATTGATTTTTGGTAGGAAAGAAAAAAGTAAGTAAAAACATCATGTTCGAAGTCGGTAGTCCACAAGGACACGTCAAATGTCGAGAATGTCGTGACAGATCTAACACGCCTTTTTGGAGATTTACCTTCGTAATATTATATTAATGTGGAAATGGCGGTAGACGAGTGTCAGGAATTTTGGGTCCTATACACTGTATTTATGTAGAGGTCGGCGGAATAGTAGAGGCGATGTGTGTTTTAGTTTTCTGAATGTGTTTATTTTAGATTACTGGATGGTACTATGTTGAAGAGTCTCGATGGTCATTATGACACCGAAAAATCTCGTAGGTAGATACGACACAATTTCGATTTTTAGGTAGGTAGCTATAAGGTAAGGGAAACCGGGGCAATGCGGTCATACTGAAGGGTAATGTAGAATGAAACCATAGAACAACAAGATAATGAAAAATAAATCATCTATTAGTCTCATGACTGTTCTTTAAAATTAAAGTAAAATAACTATCCAAGGGCTGATTTTTCCATCGCCAGATAATTTTTATTCGTGGAATAAAATTGACGTCTGACAGTTTTTGTATGGAAGAACTGTCAACATTTCAAAATTACTCAGCCTTTAGTCTAATAGTGTTAGGAGATAACAAACTTAAAAAAAAGAAAATGCCCGATTGGTCCCGTGCACAAAGCCAAATAGTCATATGTGGGGCATAATAGGCATGCCCCATCTTATACTCTTATGTAGGTAAGTCTAAAACCAAGCAAAAAAAAGCAGCAAAATGTGAAAGGACCCGTCATCATAATCCTCTGCGCCAAAATATAAATATAATTTCCAAATAGGAAAAGTGAGCCAAACACTAGAAGAAAAATTTAACACAACCACGAATGAGCAACAACACAAAATAAAAAATGAAAAAAAAATACTTACGTTTTTTTGGTTCTGTCTACGAGCGAGGTGCAGTCACACACATAAAACTACTTGTCTCGGAAGCTCAAGGCCTACTGGAGCGCGATCCGACTAGTTCCGAACGTATCAGTTTATTATTCTGCGAAGGAGAGTGGGTGTCCTTACTATCCCGGGGGCCCGTAATGCCCCAGCTACCTACTATTTTCCAGTGAAGTAATTAATAACATTGTATAAGATACCTGTTTACTTTTTCGCGAAAGAATAACGAGTAGGCAGTTCTATTTATAATCCCAAATTAATAAATAACAATCAGTGTAGACGATGAGAAAAGAAACATGTAAAAATACGCTTCCCCGGATCTTTCGTGGCTAAGATAAGAAACGTGTCAAAAATTTTTTTCAACAAATTAACAAAACACGATAAAAACCAAGTACCTGAGTGTTCTTTAACAAAATCTGTCCTGCTGAGAGCACTCTGCTGTAATAAATTCACTCACAATTTATCTTTTTGTGGATTGCTTTGCGCGTAAGCCCAGGTACGCACGGACGAGTATTTCTCGCGGCGAGATTTCCCGCACAACTTAGCGCCGAGACTTAAAAATTCGACAGTGTGTTTTTATGATGCGCTCAGATGTGTTCTGTTGGATTCTCAACGCTTGGGTCCACACCGAGAGTCTAAATTCCGGAGCGCGATAAAATCCCGCCGCGTTATTTGTACGTCCGTGTGAACGGTGGCTAATAGCGACCGGGGCGTGGGAAATTCGGCAAAAAGCCCACTGTGCTCTCCTCTACTTTGCTGAACAGACCCATTACACAAAACATTATTCCAAATTACATTGGGCGCGTTACGATAATGTTTTCGTTCATTTGATAAGAGACGAAATGTTGTTTTTCAATTATTATAAAACAAAATTACATGGAGCTGTGCGTTTGTAGTTCTCATTGGTCAACGACCGTCCTTTTAATAGATTTTCTGTTTCAATTTTCTTCGTATGATTCCTTTTGTGGGTTTGATAGAAGTAACTGTAGTTGTATTTAGTTTCATTTCTTTTATGAAAACACTCGGATGTTTCTTTTTAACGCTGCTAAGCATGAAGTTCTGGATTCAATTTCCAGCAGTGCGATTCTGTAACCATCTCACCTTGAAAACTTAGGTGAAGTGAGCGTGGAGAGAGCTATCATTCCAAACAAAATGTTCGGGATTGACATTATTGACAGCCCACTCTAAGCTCACTTCACCTAACTTTTCACGGTGAGATTTTTACAGAATCGATCGGCAGGTCAGGCAAAGTGTTGTTGAGATTTTCCATCTGCAATTTCTCAAAAACGGGCAGAGTATGGATTTGTGTCCGGTAGGAGGCAATAGGCTCGCTCCCTAATGCATTGGACTTAATCATGACTGGCGTGTATGCTTAATCATAAATGTGGGTACACTTCTGCCTATCCCTTCGGGTACGTTACGATGTTATGTTTCTTTTTACAGTACATTTTTTTCCGTGATTCGGTTCGCTTTGTTGTACATAAGTAGTGTCTGCTATTAAATATTTTATATCCTTACAACCTGTTACTGTACGAGCCCCTGGGGTAAACATTTGGTCGGATTTATGTACTGCAACTCGTGCCTACAGAGAACGGACCGACTATAATTTGACGTATTAAGTATTAGTAGAGGTCGCGGTTTGTTGAGTTCTTGTTGTTTATTACATAGTTCCGTATATACAGTTATTTATTTACTAAGGCAGCAAGTCCCAATAAACATATCACGAATACATAAAATTCATTACATCATTAAAATAAAATACTTTAACGTTAAAATAAAAACATTAAAACTGACTGGACATAAAAATTTGATTTCAATAAATTGTCACATATGAAAAAAATATCACAAATATTTACCGTCGGCTAGCACTCCGATGAACATATAAGTAAAGATAAGATTTGCTCTTTTTATAAGTTGAAACAAGTTACTTCTAACTAAAATAAAAGTACTAGAACCACAGAACTAGTCGAAGTGGCGAAGAAGAGTGAAGTAGGGGAGGCTTATGTCCAGCAGTGGACATCTTTCGTTAGCTTAAAGTGAGTTGTCATTCCATCTGATGCTAGGGATTGACAACATACTTCAAGCTCACTTCACTTTCGAATTTACGGTGAGATTTTTACAGAATAATACTATCTACTAATGTTTGTACGTAAACGAAGCAAAAGGAGTATGTAAGTTCTGTAGTTTCTGCCTACCCTCATAGGAAAAAGGCGTTAGTTTGTATTATAATGAAAATAAACGTGTAAAGACAAGAGACAAGTAAATGCGTTTAATTAAAATTCCATATTTATAGACAAGCCAACATTTTCAGAAGAGCTATATTATAACCAGTAGCTTTTACCTGGACAGTCTTCTTAAAGAGATTTGTGATAAACCTCCTTTATACAGCGAAACAGTTTCCTTATAATCAACCTTTTAGTCCGAAAGTCTCCAGCTGGTCCAACCTACTTTGAAAATTATTTACAACGACTACTAGAAATTAAGGTAATAAATAATGTAAGGAATAAGTTATGGCGCGCAATGGCCTCGATACTCTATGGAACCCACTTTAGGGCTAGCGCAGACTGCGTTAGCATGCTGGAGCAAAATCTACCGAAAATCCGCGTTATAAATAGAAAGAAAAAGCATTTATTGCGACTCGTACAGGAAGATCATATAAAAAGAAATTGAAATTAAACGGAAGTGTTACTACTTGTGAGAAAAAAAATATTCACTATACCTTCTACCTATATTTATTTTAGTTTTTGGTTTGACAATAGTAGTTTATTACAATAGTATGTGGCAGCTACTATTATACGAGTACCTTGAACGCTTTTATCAACTCTATTTGAGTTATGTTAGAGTTCATTACCAATTAATCAATGAACACTCCTCGAGCGTCTTGCTGCTCTGTCTACGTTAACCCTAAGGCGGTATTTAGGCGTTTGTGCCAAAATAAATTAATGTCCCAAACTTTTAAATGTTCATTTTAGGATATCGGTTTTGCGATCACCGAAATGTTTTTGATTATGTTGGTTAATAAGGTAAATATTACGGAAAGGGTTTTCATTTCAATAATTAGCAGTCATTTACCTACAACCTACATACATTATTTAATTGGAATGAGGATATGAGAAAAGGTTTTGAGCATTATCATTTAGCCAAACACACTCGGTGTTTGGCTAAATGATAAAAGGAAGACCGAAAAACTAAGCATGGATTCTGGTTAGAAAGGGGGTAAATAATGAGATGAGGGTTTTCAGAGATCTATGGGAGAAGAAGACATGCTGCTGCATGATTCCAAATAAATTAGAAGTACAGACCGGCGTCGAGAGAATGCGTTACTGATACCTGTCAGTGTGACAGTTCTAGTAACTAATAAATATCAAATTCGCGAAACACTTATTCGTTTGTATGAAACGAGAGTGTCAAGAACGCATTCTCTCGTCGGCCGGACTGTAGGCAGAAGAATGTGCCAAACTAACTAATCAGCAAAGTGTAACACATAAAGCGTACAAAAACATAGAACTATGAATGTGTATACAGAGTGGCAGGGAAATCGACGTGCAATCTATTACCATGGATTCAGTACATGATTTGGAACCCCCGAAATTTTTCATCATAAAAAAAAAATTGCTGTTCCATATATTTTGACCGCGTAGGCATTGTACTTTTCTATGAAAGAGCCGATATTATTTTCATAACCAACGATAAATTTCTACGCTATGCGGTGTAGAATCATGTGCTGAATTCATGATTTCAGTACAAAAGTCTGCTAATAGACCTTAGCCCGATATTACCATACTTTTGAACTTCATCATCATTCATATACCTCTCCTATTGCACGCCAGTGAACTCGATTTTCGCCAACTCTCATCCAGCTGCTACCAGCCATCCTGCGAAGATCGTCGCTCCATCTAGCCTGATAATTTTGTACTTAGTTCAGTTTAAATTTTTACGAAAAATATTGCACTAAAGAATAATGTCTTCTCACACAATACGATACCTTATTATCTTGAATGCATTTTCCTAGCTCGAAATACAACAAAGGACTGTGACAACGAAATTGATTTATACGACACTGAAGCGAAGAAGCCGAACTCGGCTCACGGCACCGATAAGCCCTTCATAATTTCCCGAGTAACAGATAGGCATTTCAATAAGATTTCTCTGTACAAATAAAGACGTTGGGCGAAGACTAATGGGGCGTTAATAATTCGCACGAGTCTCTATTCAATGAAAGCCTCCAAGATTTATAACTACAGGATTCTGGCAAACTGCCTCCTGGCAAGCGCTGATTATGCACTTTTTAAACGTTCTCACATCAAATGTTTCAAACGATTACTTCAAAGATTTAAGTTGGAGAAATTATTTCTACAATTTTCTTTCAATAGTAGATTTTAATTCGGAGTTTTGGATCCCGAAGGCAGAATCTGGATATGTCATCACCAGCCTTTGATATTTTCTTTGATGGAGTTTTATAATTTAACGCCGTTGTGGTTCTAACATTTAACACGTCTTTTTTTGGAAAAGTTTTCTATTTTTGGTAATACCTTTTCTGTGTTTATTTTAAACCCTTTATTGTTTAAAATAAAAATCTATCTATACTACTAACAATAAAGCTGAAGAGTTTGTTTGTCTGAACGAGCTAATTTCTGCAGTCGGATTTGTAAAATTCTTTTTTCATTTGATAGCCCAATCTTGAGAAAGGCTATAGGATATTTAACATCACGCTAGAACCCTTAGAATCCGAGCAGAAAAAACACTAAGCAAAAAAGAAGTAATAGCGTGGACAGGCGATGCGATGCGACATTTCACGCAGACAAAGTCGCGGGCAGAAGCTAGTCGTTCAAAATTGTATTAAGTCTTATCGGTCGATAGATACATACATGAGTAGTGTAACGGAATAGGTATAATTGTGTCTACATTTACGCATTGTACCGCTCGGCTTTAGAGCCGGGATAGGGTCCCAATGAAGACACGAGAGGTAAGTACAAATAGTTGTCATCTGTCGACTAATACCTTGACAGATGTGTTAGGTACCTAAGTATTGTAAATTACTGTACAATTACAGTAAGGCGTAAATATATAATGTGTAACTGAATTATTGCTCATTGGGAAAGTTTGTTTAGAATCGTTTACTGAATCGATTTTTGTCATTATTAACCGCCTTAAAAAAAAAAGGAGGAAATGCTCAAATCGGATTTATATTTTTTTTGTATGTTCGGTCAATAACTCCATCATATATAGACGAATTTGCAAAATATATTTTTTTATCGAAAGAGGTTTATTCCGAATGGTCCCATTTAAATTTCGTAAAGATCTGATGAAGAGTTTCGGAGAGAGACAACGGAACTCTTCAATAAATGCCAGCAAATCAACCGCGATTGCTGCGTAGATTTGTAATGTGGCAATTTTCTCCTACAATCAGTATAACTAATTTATTAAATAAACAATGTTTTATACATAATAGTAAAAATTCAGTGTATGTATTATGATTATAACATAATATTTTAATTGATGTGTTTGGTGGTGTACCTTAATTCTGGGACATGTTGTACTTATACCTTCATCGAGCTAGAATGAGACTGTCAACCTGCACACTGACATGAGCGGATACTGTAAATGTAATGATGACTAGCTTCCGCCTGCGGCTTCGTCCGCGTGGTGTGTCGATAAAAAGTATGTTCAAAGTATCCCCATACCAAATTTCAAAATTGGTCCAGCCGTTTCGGAGATCAGCGGGAACAAACAGAAGACTGACAACTATTAACAAAATAGTTTTTCTGTTATAAGTACCGTATACAGGATGTCCAAGAGGTCGACGTTAAGCCGGAATCGGGTAATAATAGTAATCAGAAATATATTTAAAAAAAAACACAGGGCAAAAAGTAACATTTTTTTTCCTAGCTGTAGTAGTTGGCTTTACATTTTAGGCAAGAGTTTACACAAACATTATTCAATCCCATAACATTTTTTTTAAAGTTAAGATTTGTAGCAACAGGAGTGAAGACTCACAAGGTGCAGATTTTCTCGTTTTTTTTTAATAGCCGATATTTTTTTAAATATACAACTTATATTTTTATTTATATATTTTTCCATCGATTGAATAACTATTGTATTTAAAATAGATTAGATAAGCAAGTTATGTACAACTGGTGTAACCCTTGGTGTGGCCGTTAACGAAGCCGAGACTTACTTGATCTTTCCGTTATTATGATATTTTTTTTGTACTGGACCCTTCTGTTTACGAAAGTTACTGAACGTTGAAGGCCAAAGTTCTACCTCTTTTTAGATTTTTTTACGATCCATGCACCCTTAAGCACAATGTTTTTTGTGCGTTACATCAAAAATAAAAGTCGTTTCCCAGCAATTATTTTTGCATAAAGTAACTTTGTTCAACGAAATCTTCAAACGGCTGGTTGACACTTCCCGTGACCCAAGGGCTGACTTTTACCTTGACCAGAGGCTTAGTATTGCCATTGCATTGCCATATACAACATGGTAATGCCGCCAGTCTCTTTGGTACATTACCAGTCGACAACGATGAATTTTTCGACGCCATATTTTAGTTATAGTCCGCGCGGAACTAGTTGGCCGCGCCCCAGGGTTGTGAGCGGTGGGACGGAGGGACAGCGGGGGTGAGGCAGCGGGTTGCAACGCACGTACGTAGTGCGCCCCCGCCCCTCCGTCCCACCGCTCACATACCTAAGGCGCGGCCAACTAGTTCCACGCGGATTATAGTTAATAGTTTTAGTTAGGTTAGGTTATTATATTTTAATTTTAATAGTTTGTTAGTTAATTTAGGGCTGATTTTTCCAACGCCAGATAATTTTATCTGAGGAACAGTTTTGAATTTTTGACAGTACTTCCATACAAAATCTGTCACACGTCAATTTTTTTCTACGAATAAAAATTATCTGTCGATTGAAAAATCAGTCCTTAATAAAGTTAATACTTATTTTGATGTACAGAATGCGTAGATGACGGCTTAGATAATGGCTCTTTATACACCCTGTATTACAAAAGAGCTCAATCTTATATTTTAATAACTACGTTACCTAATGAAGCTTAATAAATAAGAAGGTAAATCTCCTAACAAAATATTTATTGAACTCGACTGAGAATGATCAAATAATTATGAAGTGTCAAAACAAAAAGCTTGTAAGGGCTTTCATCTTCTAATTTAGAATTTAATTAACAAGTGTTCCACCTCAATGCCGTCGTCACCAAATTTGATTAACTTTTTCGTTTCGTGAATTTATTTTTAATGGTGTTAAATATTTGGGCACATACGAAACGGAGAGCACTAAAGGAGCTCCGGAACAAAAGCCGATAAATCCACTTTATGTCCGAAAAAATAATAATCTGTTAGTTCACAGTACTCATACATAAAATAAATCACTCAGGTCGCATCAGATCTTGTTAAAAACGTACTAAGTAAAGCTCTAAAGATGGGTAGCCGGACCTAAACCTGACAAAAACACGTATTTTTAAGATTTTTTTAAATTTTCGGAACTATTTCCGATAAATCCTATACAAATTCTTAAAAAAACATTTCCTGTTCGGACCATATACCGACAAATGTATTGTTGGGGCGTAACTCCCAACAGTGAAAATGTTATGTTGATGTTGTGTCTTGGATGTTATGTTGAATGTTATGTTAAGTGAGTAAACAACCAATTGGCATAAAGGTTTTATTGCTACTAAAATATAACATTTAATAATGTACAATTTATGTTGTAAAACAAACTGCAACGTTTCACTGTAAGTAGGTTGAGTTAGTTAGGGTCAATGTACAGCGTAGCTCGTACATATTGCCCACTCACAAAGGTAACTTAAATGTACATCAGAAATTATTTAAAATCAAGTTAAAATGTAAAAAAGTACGAACAAACTCATAAGTTATTATGGTAACTCACAACGCGCAATAGGCGACGTTGCTTTATTGAGTGTGCGTGTACTCGATAAGTGCACTGCGCTGCTGTCGTCTGTGACGTCAAATAAGGCGTTGTCCACGATGCTTGCTGTAGACCTTCTTCGGGGCATCGGGTTGGGGACAGCTGGAGCCTCTGGTTTCTGTCGTCGACTTGCCCAATGCTTGCGTAGGCGGCTGTATGCGTATATTATGGCCGTGATTGCTGCTGCGGCTGTTAATAGGTAGATGACAACGTATTGGTGGACATCGTGTTGTGTTGCATGATCTGACAGGATGTCTTCTGATGTTGCGGCTTTCATTTGCTCCACTTGTTTGCCAAGCTCTTGCAGTAATGCTCTCTGCTCTGTTATCGTCTCATTCTCGTGAAGATGTTTTAAAACCGGTACAGGTAGGTTTATGATATTGTTGATTGAAGGAATTTCTGCAGGACCTGCGTCGACCTGGGCTTGGATTTTGTTCATTTGTTGCCTTTGCGGATAAACAGCAAAAGTTTCACTACTAATTATGCACTCGTCATTAAGTGTTATGACACCGGCCTTGTGTAGTAGCTGCGTTGAAACTTGATGCCCACAAATAATACGTATCTTGCATTGTTGACAGCAAAAATATAGGTAATTATTTACATTGTTCAATTCCAACCATTTGTCTCGGCAGGTTTCATGTTTGGTTTCGCAAGAAAGAGATTCCTTGTTCTTCACGCAGAGGCTCTCGTCAGACTTCATGCGGTATACGGGTTTCTGTAGAGGACACAATCGAGTTGTCGCATCATGTTGCACGCATTGATGTATTTCTGATTCCGACATTGGTATGTAGGAATCCTTTTGAATGTTTATTGCCAACATTTCAGCAATAGGTATAAGGGATACCATGTCCGCGTCATTGTTTTTTGGTATTGGTATTGTTCGGTAGACCTCAAAGTTATCTCTGCTGATTAAGGGTACCTTTACCTCGATTATAAGGTATCGTTCAGTCATTTTCGCCTTTACTTGTAGAAGATGATACAGGCGAAACAACTCTGTTTGAATGTTGGTGATGGGTAGGACTAAATCCTTGGACAATTGACCCGAGATAATGTTTAATTCGTCCCGAAGCTGTTCCGGTGCGATGAGGTGTAAGTTCATCTTGCCGTTATAGATGTTTGTTACAGTATCTATAAGGGTCTCCTGGACGTTCCTGAGATGCTCAATCAGGCTATTTGTCGTAATAGCGGACATCAGAAATTCGATGGACAGTTCTTGAGAATCCAGTTCCTTCTGGAGATTGTTCGTAAACTTCTCTAGGTTTAGCAGATGTTGTTTAAACAGTTTGTACTGTTTTTCAACTGCATCTTCCGACCTTTTCAGTAAATTATATTCTGCTTCGATCACGGATGTCTGATTTCTTAACAGCAGTGTCAGGTGTTTCTCGTTTGCCTTGACCAGGTCAATGTCTTCTTGATATTGTTTTGCAAATTCATCATCTAATACACCGAACAGGGAGCGCGCGATGGAACCGACGCCGTTGATAAGCCCACGTTTGCTTCTCGTATTCACTCGGCCTTGCGGATTCAGCAACATATGGTTGTAGTGTCCTATTTCGTCGGTAGCGTGCTGTAATTGTTTTAATATTACGTTACATTGTGTTTTCTGTTTTATTTTCTCGCAGATGTTTTCTAGATGATTGGTGAATTTGCTGGATACTGATATACCGTGCCAGTAGGGCTTGACGTCATAGTACACGATAATCTTCCACTCGCCGCGTATTAATTGCATATTGGTCACTTTATCAAAGTATAGACCTTGTTGAAGCTCGACAATGTTTGTTGTGTTAGCGGCTGCAACAGGATTTAGCAAATACAGCAGTGCCATGACCAGTCCAATGAAGTTTGTTTTTCTGTTGGTTGTTTTGCTTCGTCGTGAACTTTGTGACTCGCCGTTTGCCTGTAGGTATGACTCACTTTCGTTTCTGTTTGACGTATTTTGTTGTTCGGTTGTTTCGTCACTGTTGATAGGTAAGACTGATAGTTTTGTAACTGGTCTTTTCATATGACCATTTCTTGTTTTTAAGCTAACAACCCGAACATATCCATCGTTCCCAGGGTGAAGCTCTGTTACTCTCCCCATGAGCCATTTTCCGGCTGGTATATGATCATCATGAATAACCACCATATCGCCTGTTTTCAGATTTTGCTGTGGTTCCTGCCATTTTGATCTAGCTAGTAGTTGGCACAAGTATTCGTTCTTCCATCTCTTCCAGATTTCTACGAAGATCTTTCTTGTTAGTTCCCATCTTGTTCTCGCATCTTCTCTTGTTTCGATTATTGTCAGCCCCGGTCTACCCGATAAAAAGTGTGCTGGCGTCAGACAGTCTAGATCGTCTGTGTTTTCACTAAGTGGACACAGAGGTCTGGAATTCAAACATGCCTCCAGCTTTGTTAGGATTGTGGTAAACTCCTCAAATGTTAGTTTTTGTTCGCCTACTACTCGTTTCAAGTGGTGTTTTAGACTTCTGACTGCTCGTTCCCACAATCCTCCCGCTGATGGCCAAGCGGGGGCGTTAAAATGCCACTCAATCTTCATCTCCGCGATTTCCTTTTGTAGTTGATCGCTTTTGTACGTATGTTCGATTTCTTCGTATTGCTCCACGAGTTGGCGGTTTGCGCCGACAAAGTTTGTCCCGTTGTCACTGTACAAGTGACGAGGGGCGCCTCTTCTTGCTGCCATCCTGTTTAGGGCTGCCAAAAATGCTGAACTGGTGAGATCTGATACCAGTTCAATATGCACAGCTTTGGTCACCATGCATATAAAGACTGCTATGTAGCCCTTCGTTGTTCTTGCTCCTCTGCCTTTGTTCATTTTGACGTCCACAAATCCAGTATAATCCACCCCTGTATGGTAAAACGGCGGCGCTTGATTTGCTCTTGCGCTCGGTAGGTTACCCATCAGCTGGTGTCCCTTTGTTGGGTTGTTCTTGCGGCACGTCACACATTTTCTGATTTGCATCTTCGTTGTTCGGTTTCCGCCGACGATCCAATATTTCTCACGTAAGTGTGATAGGGTGAGTCTCGGGCCGCCGTGAAACGTCATTCGATGAGCTCGGTCGATGAGAAGATGTGTTAATCGACTGTCATGTGGAATGATCATCGGATGTTTCATGTTTTCGGTCAGCAAGGCGTTTTTCAATCTTCCTCCCACTCGTAAGATATCTTGTTGGTCAATGAACGGAGTTAGCGCTTTTATTTTGCTGTTAGACTGCACCGTGTTATGTTTTTGTAAATAGCAAATATCTGTGCCAAATGATTTTTGTTGAGTTTGTTTAACGAGCACCTTCGTTGCGTTATCCAATTCGTGCAACGTCAGATATCTCGGTAGTTGTCGTCGTTTCGGGTTCAATGGTCTGAGTATCCATGCAACAATGCGAATAATATGTTCGATAGAGCTGTGCTTTTGCAATAATTGTTCCACAATGCTCGGATTTTCTATGTTATGTTGGGCTACATTGGCTTGTTTCCGGGCTGTTATTTCTTCTTGGTCAGTGCAGTAGTTATGTTTTTCTATGTTCATTGTTTTAAGCGATGGTAGCCATGTGGGCCCTTGCCACCACAGTTGATTTTCTATCAGCTGACTAGCGTATTGGCCTCTGCTTGCGGCGTCAGCGGGATTTTCCTTTGTTTTGACGTAGTTCCACGACGATCGGGGTATGACGTCAGTAATACTTCGTACTCTGTTTGCCACGTATGTTTTCCAGCGGGACGGGTCTCCTTGTAACCAGCCCAGGACCACCATGGAATCAGTCCAGCCGTAGACGTGTACTTCATATTGATTCAATGACTGTTTGACTTTGCGCATTAGTTGTGACAGAAGAAGCGCCCCATTTAATTCCAGTCTTGGTAATGTTGTTGTTTTTCGGTGTGGTACAATCTTTGACTTCGCGGCTACAAGTATTGTTGATGAGTGGACCCGTGCGTAGATGACACAGGCATAGGCATCCAGGGAGGAGTCACTGAACCCATGTAACTCCATTGACTGCTTTTCGCCACACTTTAGCCATCTTGGTATTTCGCAAGAGTTTATCGCCCTTACATCCGCTTGTATCTTGCACCACTCTTCGTGTATATTGTCGGACACTTCGTCGTCCCATTGTAAGTTTCCATCCCACAGTTTTTGAAATAATAACTTCAATTTTGTTGACACGGGAGCCAGCCAGCCGAGTGGGTCAAATAGTTTTGATATTTCGGCTAGTAGGCTGCGTTTGGTCTGTTTCTTGTTCACTTCCGAAATTGTGCAATGAAAGGTGAATTTATCCTCTCTTGAGTTCCAGCACAAGCCTAATGTTTTTTGTGTATTTTCTGTTTTGAAGTTGAAGACAATCTTGTCGTTGTTGTGTTGTTCGGAGATGTCTTCCAAAAGTTCTTGATTGTTTGCTGACCATTTTCGAAGGTTAAACCCTCCATTTTTTAATAATTGTTTCAGATCGGTTATTAATTTCTTTCCTTGTTCGATTGTATGTGTCCCATGAACGAGGTCATCCATGTAGAATGATTCTTCCAGCACCTTGGAAGCCTCCGGGAACTGTTCACGTTCATCCGCCGCCAATCTCCTGAGGGTCATCATGGCTAGGAACGGCGCTGCTTTGGTACCGTATGTTACGGTTGTTAGTTGGTATGAGCGGATAGGTTGTTCAAGTGATTCCCGCCATACAATTTGTTGCAGATGTTGGTCTGCAGGGGCCACCCAAATAGCACGAAACATCTTCTCAATGTCCGCTGTAAACGCATATTTGTATTGCCTCCATTTTATCAGTAATGTTTGTAGGTCCTGTTGAAGATTAGGCCCTTTGTACATGAGGTCGTTCAAACTGTATCTAGTTGACGTTTTTGCTGACGCATTGAACACCACTCTGTACTTTGTCGTTGTTGATTCAGCACGTTGCACGCCATGGTGAGGCAGGTAACATTCGATTGTTTTGTTATTAATTGTTGATTGTTTCATATGACCTAGATTAATATATTCTGCCATGAAGTCTTTATAGGCCTTTGCCAAATGTGTTTGTTTTTCCAACTTTCTTTCTAAAGTTTTGAATTGGGCGATAGCCATTGGCTTAGACGAACCCAGTCTGCTCTCAAGTTCATTCTTCATCGGCAATCTGACTTCATATTTCCCACTCTCCAGGCGTTGCGTAGTGTTGGTGTAGTACTCAATGCATGTTTCATTTTCCACCGATAGGTTGGATTGATCCGTAATGTCTTCAGTTTCCCAGAACTGTTTGATATCTTCTAGATTGTTTATGACCACATTGCAGTGAAAAGTTTTGACGTTACCGCATAAAAGCCAGCCTAGGTAGGTTTGTTGTGCGATTGGTTGAGTGACGTCATCGCCTTTTATTATTCCTCCTAGCATGATTTGCGAGTAAATGTCTGCTCCAAATAGTAAATCCACCTGACGGCTGTCATGGAAGTCTGGATCTGCTAGATGGATGTTCTGTATGTGGGACCAAGATGGTTTTGCAAAGGTCTTATTTGGCAGGTTCTTAATCAAGTTGTTCATAATGAAGACAGACGTTTGGAACTTGAAGTCGTTGTATACCGAACTGCAAGTAATTGTTATCATTCCCTTGCAGTGATTTTCTTTCTGTCCAACTCCAAAAATGACTCCTTTGCATCTCTCGCGCTTGACACCGAGAAGTTGAGCGGCGTGTTCCGTGATCAAAGATATCTGAGACCCTTGATCGATGAGAGCTCGAAACTTGATTTGGGTCCCATCAGCTGTTTCTATGTTTACTACAGCGGTCGCTAGTAATATCTCCGAAGTATCATCATCTTTTGATACATGGGAAGAATTTGTTTGGTTTTCTGTTTTGTCCTTAATACATGCATCGTGTAGCAATGTATTATGTTGACCCGCGCACTTGCGACATCGGTGAGCTGACGTACATTTCTTTCCGTTATGGCTGAACAGGCAATTTACACAAAGGTTCATTTTATTTACTGTGCTAAGTTTTGAGTGATTCGGCATTTCTAAAAACTTTGCACATTTGTACATGCCATGTTCGTCATCGCAAAGAGGGCATCGGAATGTTGACGCATGGAACGATTTCGTAATTTTCTTGTTGCTAGTTGCTTGATTACTGCTGTATTGTTTTTTGGAGTTCCATGAACTTTGATGTTGACTCGATGATGTATTTGGTTTTTGATTATTATCTTGTTTGCGGCGCGATGCTTCTAACGATGTAAACTTCGCTTCTAGGAAATCTAAGAGATCTTTCAGTATTGGCAGCTTTCGGCAATTCTTCAGCGAGTAGTTGTACTCTGAATGTGTATCTGCGTCCAGTTTCTGCGATAATATATGTACAAGAATCGGGTCCCAAGTGTCGACATTCACTCCTAAATTCTTTATCGCATGTAAGCATTCTATGCTGACATCATGGGTTTTCTTTATTTGGGCCGCTGACTGTTGTTGCATGTTTGGCAGATTGAAAAGCATGTTGATGTGCGATGTGAAGATAAGTTTTTCATTATTGTATCGGTTATTGAGGATATCCCAGCACACTTGGTAGTTATCCGAACTTATCTGTAGGTGTTGAATCAAGCGTTCTGCTTCTCCTTGCACCTTACTCTTCAGAAACTGCATCTTCTGAGCAGATGAAAGGGAATTGTTGTTGTGTATTGCTTCTGTGAAAAGGTCTTTGAATGGGATCCACTGGTTGTAGTTACCGTTGAAGACTGGTATCTCTAATCTCGGTGTTGTTTTCTCACGATGAGCGCCGGACCACATTTTGGTATTCAAAGCCTTTTTTAGTTCATGGAACTGGTTTTCATACCTGGTATAGCGTTCTTCATACACTATCATCTTCTCTCCATTGGTTTCGCACTCTATCTCCCAGTGAAGGTTGTCAATAGCTGACCAGCGCGTTTGTAGTGATTGCAGAGCGTCTTGAAATTCCCATTTTTCAGATAGAAACTCCACGTGTACGTTCGCAACTGTTCTCATGAAGGCTTTGAAGTTTGCCGTCTGTTTGCGCACCATGTCGTCCAGCTTGCTATTGGATCCCGTATCCTTTTTCGCAGTGTTTCGTTGTTCTTGCCGAGTAGGAGGAGGTGATGGTTCTCTGTTTTGATTATCTTGATTGGCATTTTTAGCTTGATCTGTCACCTCACTCTTCAAGGCTTCTTGTTCCTGTCTTGTTTGATCTGAGGTACCTTCCCCTGCTTGTTGGTTGGCACCTTCCAATGTTTTTGTTTGTACCGATTGCTCCCTTGGAGAACGAGCGAGGGTCGTGAGTTGTTCGTGTTGTTGAAGAATAAGCTCCTTCACTTCCTTGTAGCAGTGCAACGTTGTGTTGTAGCAGTCATTCGTAAAGTAGGGATGACTTCCACTTTGTTCCGTAAACAGGCGGTCATGATTGAATTGGTATTCTGACCACAGGTTTTCCAACATTGCCTTACGTCGTTTGAAATAGTCGGCGTTTTTTCTGTCCCAACCATCTTTCTTGATATTAATTCCGATCTTCTTTATGTTGTCGTAGAGTTCGTTCTGATTCTGGTATAAATCAGCTGACGACATATTGTTTTTCTTGTTCTGTTCCGAGTGTCGACTGTTGCTCCACACTCCTGGTTCTTCGTGTTGTGTAACCTTTCCCCTCTACGATATGCGCCTTCTCAATTGGTTACTGGGGCGACTCGCTTCTGAGAGACCAGTCCAACGGGATTCGCGTCGGTAAAAGGTGTAAATCACACAGCACTAAGTTGCTCGAAGGACCATATGTTGGGGCGTAACTCCCAACAGTGAAAATGTTATGTTGATGTTGTGTCTTGGATGTTATGTTGAATGTTATGTTAAGTGAGTAAACAACCAATTGGCATAAAGGTTTTATTGCTACTAAAATATAACATTTAATAATGTACAATTTATGTTGTAAAACAAACTGCAACGTTTCACTGTAAGTAGGTTGAGTTAGTTAGGGTCAATGTACAGCGTAGCTCGTACATGTATTCTTTCTTTTACTTTTTTCGAATGAAAACATAAGTTTTGTGGTAGCAATAGTTTATCGAAAGGTAGAAACACTTGATTTGACATAACAGATGAAGAGCGTAAGCCACTATGTCTGCTAAAAATAAAAAAAACAGCACCCAACAGAACTTTTTAACAAAAATAACTTTAAAGTTCTGAGTGCAGCTAAAAAACAAAACGTTAATAACTTAATGAAAAAACAATTCGGTGATGACTGGAGTATTAGTGAGGAATTTAAGTGGTATAAAGGTTTAGTACACAATGAAAGCCATCACGAGCATGAATCTGATGATAAATACATTTTTTGAGACTGTAATGAAGAAGAAGCAAGCAATGTTTTAGTATAAGAATTTGTAATTTTCTATAATAAAAGTACATTATAATGATTAGATACAATAAACATGTATTTTACTAACTTTACCTCCATAATAAAAAGAACTTATAATAATCGGAAAAAAGACATTTTAATAGTTAAGTTTTTAATGATTAACTAGCTCCTACTGATAACATGCCAAGCGTTGTGCAAACTGCATTATTACTGCCTAATATTAGGTATAGACTATAGACGCAAGTTTCCGGTAAGCACGAGGCTCCTTAGACGTGCTACACATTGTTCGGGTCGACATGATTCGGCAGTCGGGTGGCAAAATATAGGTATATATTTAAGGTTGCCACCCGGCTCTGCCGAAATATGTGCGTAGCACCCCTAAAATATCATAAAGTTGTTCCTATCCTGTTACCTAGCGAAAAACAAGGTTTATATTAAGTAATAAAAGTTACAGAATCATCAATCACAAGCCTTAACGTAACAATTCTCCCAAGGTTCAAAACGTAGTCTGTATAAAGCGAGAACAACATACTTACTAACCTATTTACGTAAATCCGAACTTCGCTAATAATTTCCAAGCTGTTCCGTGTTTTTCCTTATTACCCCAACATGTAAATACGTATATACAAGTACCTAGGTACCTGTAGAGACACATAAACTTTGGTATCGGTAACAAAAGTTTCGTTTGCCTGAAACAGGGTCGTAACATAAAATTTTACAACAACTTTGGACGTTACGTTATTATGGCTTTTTGATATCTTGCCATATCTAATAATGGGTTTATTACTTGTAATTTTGAACATTTTGCTACCTGTTTTATTCGTATACCGACTGATTATTTTTTATAGAGAGTGCCGTTTGATGGAGATTTCAATGGAGGAAGCTATTTTTGGGTGTTGACCAATTAAAAGTTGTTTTTTTTCCAATAGGCAACATAAATCCTACTACTTTTATAATAATGCGAAAGTTTGTATGGATGGATGTTTGTTACTCTTTCACGCAAAAAATACAACACGGATTTAGATGAAATTTGGCACACAGATAGTTTATAACCAGAATTAACATATAAGGTACTTTTTATCCCGATTTTCCCACGGGATCGAAACTTATGCGGGTAAAACCACGGGGCCCAGCTAGTACCTATATAACTTTTGATGGTAACCAATTCCCAGAAAACGTATTAATTGGTAGCTTGTTTTTGAAAGGTACAGTGCTAGTTATAACATTATATCCTCCTCATCTTCTGGTATTTTGCGTAATATATAAATTATATTATTATATTACATGTTGTGTCCCAGCCGCAACTTAGGAGTCCTTAGGAGGACTTAGGACTTAGGAGACGCAGGTTGGAACCCAGACAGACGCTTTACTTTGTGTAAGTTATTTCATAACCACTGCTTTCAAAACGGTGAAGGACACCATTCGTGGGGAAATTAGTATACCTATCCTAGAACAAAAAAATTCGAAGACATGTGACATCTACCAACCCGCATTGGGCTCGCGTGGTGGATTACGGCCCACTCTGACCGGGAGGAGGCCTGTGTCCCAGCAGTGGGAACATTACAGGCTGATATTATAATTATGTTGTGTCCCACTGCAGGCCAAACGCCTCTGTTCTGTCTTTCCATTTTTCTCTCTCGTTTGCTATTAGAGCACAATCCTTAATAAGTAAATGCTCACTTAATGCACGAACAATACTGCGGACTGTTCCAAGTAATGCAAAGCTGGAATAAGCCTCAGCCACCACCACCAGATTAATTCCCACCTCTCGTAAAACAAACTACAATTTCGCCATAAGAATACACAGAATCAATAAATCTATTGTACTGACATCATTGCCTACCGTTATCTTAATATAGCTAATATAATACAACAAAGGTACGGCCATACAATAGTTAATTCACTACACAAATGAATGGTGCTTTCATGATGGGTTATCCTTATTGTATTCTGTACTATGCGAAAACTAATTTTCGCACTTTCGGAGTGGCACACTAGTAAAGTAATTACGTCGTTTCGATGTGTTATGCGCGTTTGTTAGCACAAAGAAAAGCACCTGTCTTACTTTCTTTGGGAGATGTAAAAGAAATAAGTGATCAAGCAAGAGGGTGGTCAGCTGCATCCCAGTAGCGATCCACAATACTGAGGAACAGGGTGTTAAGTTTACTCATCATCCACAGAAAAGGAAGGATCCTCCGACCAGACGTGGGTCATGTTTGGTAGGCAACTGCCCGATGATTGATGTCGGGATGTTGTATATTAACTGTGCTTGCGAGATGCAGGACGTTGCAAGATTGGCGTGACGTCAGTGTGATGCGTAGTTTGCATGTGGCGATGTAAAAACCGCAACAATATCTTTGTCAGACATGGGGCAGTATTCACCTAAACCCATATATGCAGCAGTGCTATTCTGTTGAAAATTCCCCGTGAAATCTTAGGTGAAGTGAGCTTTAAGTAAACTGTCAATTAATCGTGTCAATCCCTAGCGTCAGGTGGAATGAGAGCTCACTTCAAGCTTATTTTACCAAAGGTTACCGAATAGACCAGCTGGAATAGGTTTCCTAAAAAGAAACCTGCGTTCAGTACCTCTACAGCCAAAGACACCGACTTCCGAAATTAAAGTTATTTTTCACTTTTTAGTGTGTTTATGGAAGCCGGTTGTTTTTTTTTTTTGTAAAAACGTTTTTATTTTTCATTTTTTTGTTGTAATATTTATTTTTTATTTTTGTTGATTTTTCAAAAAACCGCTCTATAGAAAGAAGGAAAGAAAAAGGATTTGTAGCGACTCGTACAGAAAAATCACAAACTAAACTAAACACAGTCAAAAATAAAAATGAAATAATTTTAAATTATTAAAACAGTAACAAGATGAAAAATGAAACAGAAGTCCTATTCATTTTTCTTCTTGTTACTTTTTACCTTGCTACGATAGAAGCCTTATTGGCCTAGTGGCCAATACGGCTTCTATCCTAGCATGATGCTGCGACATTTAAAAAATAAATGTCGCAGCGCAGGTATTCCGATAGGGCCTGCTGTGATGCCACGGGCAGTTACAACCTATAATGAACACTTCATGATGCCGTTAGTTAACTGCACAGGAAACGATAGCAAGCACCTATCAGTGTCGTAAACTAGCCGCAATTTAATTTTAAAGTTTGTAAGTAAGTATCGCGGGAGGACTACGTAGATTTGCATATTTGTGCGTTTAAGCACAGCGGGCCCTCCGCTGGGGCGCGCTGACTGATTGAATTATTAACTGACTGGCGGGAGGCCCACAGGTACTTTGTCCAGACGTGAGCCACATACGAGCCATGGATTTGCCTGTGCGCTCATAATTGTTATAATTACCAGCCGCTGTCTCTCTCCGATAATGGAGGCTTATTAGTCGATTCGCCCGAATTTTATCGCCAGAAACGGGCGAAGCGTATACTTTTAAATAATATTTTTTTTTCTATAGGTGACTCGCACGAATTGGCACGTTTTGAATTATGTGCAATGAAGGTGGATCGATGACCTTGTGAAGGCTTGTAACCAGGAAACCGCTGGATGCGGGAAGCACAAAACCTGTCGCAGTGGAGGTGCTTGGGGAAGGGCTATGTCCAGCATTGGACGTCTTTCAGCTGAAATGATGATGATGACGATGACGATTCGCCCGTTTCGGGTGAGTAAATTCGTGCGAACCGAGTAATAAGCCATAATGGACGCACGTTTGCTGTCATAATCCCCTAGTACCGTCTCTTCAGAATAATAATGGCACCGCATTGTTATTTATTGTATTTGTTATTGCTTATTGTGTGCGATTGGTAGGCTGAGGCAATTCCCTAAACAGCCAATTTCTGTGTTGTTAGATGAATTGATATCGATTTGAGCTCTTTCGTATTTAATTATAAGTTTAGTGAATAATCTGGACAAGGAAAGAAGTAATAATAGTATGCTGTTTTCCTTTTATGAGGGGTAAAACGCGGAATTTTACCGGGTATTTTACTGGGTAGTCCACTTGGGACCGACCCTGACTATCATGCCACCACGTCAGGATCCCTGTCATGAAGGATTATTCGAAATTAGAGGGCCTGATTCTCTAAAACCAGCAATAGAAATGAACGAATTTTGTTTGTTTTAACTAATTAGATTGGAAGGGACCTTCGGGTGAACGAATGTACAAACAAGGGTTAGACGCCAGTTATATTTCATCAAACTTATAATTGAGGAAAACCAAACAATTTTAATGGTTATTACAAATCAATTCAGTTTATATAATTTATTCGGAATTCCTGTTGGTTTTTGGAAGGATGGTTTTAAAGGTCAATAATTATTACATTCAATTAATCGTGAACTTATTTAGTTGTTAATGTAATGACATGATTAACATATTAAATAATGAATTGAACTCGAGTTTAATTAAACACGTCTGCTTTAACAATTAAATGTACCTATTGTGTATTTTATTTCTTTCAATAAATCCCAATTCCCAACAATAAGGAACTTCAATGTTCTGCTTGCTACTACATAAACTCCTTTTTTTCATGGGGGTAGGCAGAAACTACAGATCACCTATATTCAAATTTTATTTATGTTTCAAATTGACGTTATTTCATGTTAAACCAATATCAACTTTATTATAATGATGTTTAAATTGATTTTGGAGTGACTAGCACTATTGAAAAAGTTATAAAAATGTTTGAAATTGTAGCGTAAACAGAACTTTATTCTGTAGGATTTAAAGTTATGTTTCCATAACCTCATATTTGTTTACATTTTTGGCGAATATGTCGCGAATGCAGATTACACCTGCTTCGATCCTTACATACTCAATTCACTTTGTTTACGTTCATACATCAGAGGGGGGTTCTCGTAATTTCAAGAACGTTCAAAGTCTGATCTCAGTCTTAATCTGTCAAAAATACCTCTGATTTCCCTACATTTTTGACATTGATGGTCGATGAGATTGCGACTAGACTTTGAACATTATGGGATTTGGGTTTCTGATTATAGACGCACATTCTACTAACTAGGATTCTATTTGAGCCACTAAATTAACAATTACATCTACATTATGTTTCATGCTGTTGATGTTTCAACTATGTTTCAACTACAATATTAGGCCAGCAATTGTTCCATAAATTATTTATTTAGGGCAACTGTTTTGGGCCCTGGGAACACTAAGGCTCCTAGGTCAAGAGCTGCCGAGCTATTAGCATAAGTATTTTTGGCGTTTGGCATATAGAGGTGTGAGGGACAGGGTGTAAAGTTCACTCATCCTCCATAGAAAAGGGAGGATCCTCCGACCAGACGGGTGTTGTGCCTGGCAACTGCCCGACGATTGATGTCGGGACGTTTTATATATGCTTGTCGCGCGGTAAACTCTGCTTGTGCGATGCATGATTTTTCGTGACGTCAGTATGATGCCTAGTCCGCATGTGGCGGTATAGATGCCGTCACAGGCACACATAGATTAGGTATTGATATGTGACTTACACAAGTGGGGTTTTTTGATAAGAGTCGTAGGTTTGTCGTAAGTACGTAACCCAAGTCCTTATACGGCCACCATGTTTATTTCAGTCGGTTGAATGGTATAAGTGATGGTCATTCGTTTCTAAAGTCCTGAACTTTGGACCTAACATCTAAAGCTTTAATTTCCCAAGAGGTTCATGAGATACAGCTCGCTGACAGACGGACGGACCGACAGATGGACGAATGGATGGGCGGACGGACAGCGGAGGCTTAGGTAATTAGGGTACCGTTAGCACCCTTTGGATACGGAACCTTAAATAGGAATATTGTTAATAATATATGAAGGAACATTATTGTGACAAAATTACAATCAAGTGTTTCAACCTATGTTTAACACACTTGATTGTAATTACGAATTTTCAAAATACCGAATTTATTTATTTATTTACTTTATTTTATCCCTTACATGTAGTTCTAATAGATCTACATTTTTGTGTGGTGTACTTATTTATTTATTTGTTAGTAATGTTAGTTTTGTACTTCTATAAGGTAAGTATCTATTGTTAGGTGTAAAGGCCGCCTTTCGCAGTGAAAGCCTCCTTCAAACCGTTCCAGGTGGAGAGCCACCTGGAACGGTATGAAGGAGGAGTCCAGACGGGTAAAGGATAGAGATCCTTTACCCGTCTGGACCATAAGTTTCCAGCTATTTGTACGATGTAGTCACTCCATCTTTTAAATAGTCTACCCTTCCTTCTCTTTAGGGTTCCGTACCTCGAAAGAAAAAAACGGGACCCTTATAGGATCACTTTGATGTCCGTCCGTCCGTCAGTCTGTCTGTCAAGACCCTTTTTCTCAGGAACACGAGGAGGTATCAAGCTGGAATGTATATCAAATACTCAAATCTACTGACCCTTGGAGCTGTGAAAAAATCAAACTTCGAAGCCAACGCAATCAAAAGATACAGCCGTTTATGCCGCTAATTTTCGACAATCGCAAGGGTATCAAAACCTACAGGGTACTTCCCGTGAACTCAGAATCATGAAATTTGGTACGAAGCAACGTTTTATAGCACAGATAAAGGAATAATTGCGAAAACCGTATTTTTTTTTACATCATATATATAATAAAAATATTTTTAATAATTTTAAATTGTACGGAACCCTCGGTGCGCGAACCCGACTCGCACTTGGCCGGTTTTTTTGTTTATTGGATACCAATTTGTAATTATTTATGTCCATCTTTTATCCACAGCTCTCTGAATATGACCTAACCATTTTCATTTCAGTGTCCAGACCTGTTTGACCGCATCTATCGCCTTTGTTCTTTTCCTTAAACTTTTTCTTTTTGACGTTCAAAAGTGCCTTTCATGTGCCTATATGAAATAAATGCTCTGACTTTGACCTTATCAGTGAACTTTTGACTCTATCTTTAAATTTCATGTTCATGTAACTCCGTTATCCTTTGACAGCTTCGTATTTTATTTAAGCCTACCTTTTACCTACTACGAATTTTCAAAATATGTTAATATAAAATAATGTTGTATAACTTAACTAGCTCTAAAATTACCACAGACTGTTTAATTATAAATTGTTTGATTAAATGAATTCTGTCAATCCAGTCCGCGTGTGTATTCCAATCTGTTAGCTTGTTTCGTAGATTAGAATTGTATAACCCATTCAACAATAATCATGCACGAAAATTGATTTATTTACGTGTAAATACCAAGGGAATAATAATGAGTAACGCACATGCATACATAGTGGCCCACATCGCATGGTGATAATAAATGAATAAATAATGTTGCCCACGATAATATTTTATAATAAATTGGCCACTTTATAGCGAAGTGGGTGTCAAGATCACAATGCACACTTGGCGCGATATATCACACATATTATCGTGGCTGCGGAAGGCCCAGTGCGGTCTTCGTGAAAGCAATTTTACTAGAACGCTCCCATTCCCGGCAGAATACCTCGCGGGGCCTGGATGTGTTGCGTGACGTCAGTGATACAAGATTCCTTTGAGGTGAAAAGTTCGTTAGGCGTGAGTGTGAGTGAGGAGTACCAATGAAGTCTCGTCGATGCCGCAGACGGATGCTAGACGACGCACCGAGTGTTTCATTACGTCACTCACATGTTTGACAACGGAAGCGGAACCCGTCAGAATAAATTATACCTAATAGACGCATACAACATTTACGTTTTAACTGTGGGTATGATGAAATCCTCTGTGACATCATTATGCCGCTGTGTTTTCCGTTATCAAATTAAACCAAACTGTAATCATAATAGAACAACTAAACGTGTTAACGCCGTAATAACTCACGATTCAGCAATCCAGACGCGATTAACTTAATTAAACGTATGCGAAAATTATTATTCATATCATAAAATTATTCACAAAGTTTTGTATAATGTTGTCGGTATAAAAATGTTGGCACGCAAAGACTTTTTATGAAAACCAGCCGGTAAATTAGGCAAAGGTCCCAGTCGTATCCATTTGTCCCCCCGGAGCATTCGTAGGAATGGGCAAAAACAAGTGAAAATAAAGTGAAAACATTGTTATTCTCGTGTGGATTACCTTGCGTCGTGTTATTCCAGCCGGTGTGCTGTCTCCGGGGATAACAAACTATGGACTTTACCAGTTCCATACATTTAAATTTAAAAATAATTTCGTGACTTCGGAACGAGCGCTAATTGAGTCCATTAAAGTTTTGTGGCGCGAATTATTTTTGTTCATGATTTTTTTTTGCAGCTATCTACTCTCATAAAAAAGGGGGAGCGTAATTACTTAGGCACGTTAATGTCCGTTATTACGGGTAATAGGGTATAATGTGAAAAATTATGTTTATAATATAATTTAGTGGCATAAGACCGTGTGTAATCGGATGGTGAGATAAAACTTGTTGAAATAAAACCTGAAAAAAAATTGGAACCTTAGCGTTGAATTCCGCGAAATGAGAATTTACAAAGTCTCTAGGTACCACCTACTTGTTTATGCTATTTGCGTTACTTTTTTGCGTTTCATGGAAACGCGAATGCCGAAATCCTTTAAGCTTTGACATGAAATAAAAAAAAAATGATTTCAAATTAGAAAGCTGCAACTAATTTCCATTCCCGGTCCGCAGCATTTTGTTCCCAAATAAACTGTGAAGTAAGTGCGAAATAAACTGGGAACAACATTACTCTTGTTGAGATTATTTCGTGTTATCTAAGACATTTATTCTTTCCGTGCGGACATGACTATTCCGCGGTGTTGATACTGTATTCACTTATTATTTTGTTTTCACTTCTCTTCTCTGACGCGACAATAAACGTTTGAGTAGATAAGAGTTTTGTACCACTGTTTATTTTTGTAATGGTTTACGTAATATTCGTTTTTAGTATGAAATAACAGTAGTTGGGGGGAGACAGGCCGGGTGGTTTGTAACCAATATTAGAGAGACGTAATTCCATGGTAAATGAACGTAAAGACGTTTGTATTTATAGTCCCACCGACAGCTAAATCTGCTATATCATAATAGATGGATATGACAAGATACTTTTTTATCCCGGTACAGTCACGAGCACCAATATGTCAACACTTGGCAACTTTTAATTGTGAATTTTTCGTGTAATACCGAATGCAACGTGGAAATACGACACATTACATAAATCTATGGGTTCGAAAATGCTACGTTCGTAACAACATAAAATTTCGTTAAAAAATAAAGGAGTCAATCGCTTTTGAATAAAGCTGAGTGCATACATACTTTTTTTTACTTTAAAAAAAAATGACTACGCGGCCTTTCCTCTCAGAGTAGGCAGATAGGAATAAAATCTATCTAGACAGGCATAAAATCATTTATTTTACTGTGTATGTGTGATTATTATATCAATTATATGTTTTCAATATACCAGTATATTGAAAACATATAATTGATGTAATAATCACACATGGACTTTGTCAGAAAATAAATGAATTATTTATCATTTACATCATCACACGCTTCTGCCCACGACTTTGTTTGCGTAAAGTTTCTTGTAACCCATCACATTGTACCACCTGCCTGCCGTGTTTTATCGTTTTCGCTTTGCGATCTTTCTGAGTTTTTTCTTTTTGCTCGGCTCCAAAGGGTCTTAGCGTGATGTTAAATAGCCTATAGCCAACTTCAAAAAGAATATTTGAAATACGACTGCCAGACCGAGATTAGCGCGTTCAAAAAAACTCTTCAGCTGTATTATTATTACTAGCTTCTGCCTGTGAATTCGTCCGCGTATCCTCTCTTCCCGACCCTTTCCTGTCGCATCGCATTGCATCGCCAACCTGCACTGTTACGTCGTTTTCACTTAGCGTTCCTTTTTTTATTTTTGCTCGTCTCCTAAGGGTCATAGCGTGAAGTTGAATAGCCTTATATATTCTCGAGAATCAAATGCAAAAATATTTTTTTTATCCGACCGGTACTTCTATAGATTAGCGCATTTAAACAAACAAACTCTTCATCCTTCTTCATTCTTCTCTTCTTGGTATTATTAATATATACAGGGTGGCAGGGACATCGACGCGCAAACTGTAACCATTGATTCAGCACATGAGGTTATACCCCATTGTTGCGTAGAAATTTTTCGTCGGTTATAAAAAAAATATATTGCTGTTCCATACGTTTTGACCGCGTAGGTAGAAAAGTGCAACTTTTCTATGAAACAGAAGATTTTTTTTTTGATAACCGGCGAAAAATTTCTACGCTATGGGGTCTAAACTCATGTGCTGAATCCATGGTTACAGTTTGCGCGTCGATGGCCCTGCCACCCTGTATAGATAGATAGATTTATGCGAGAGAAATCACGGTCACCAACTAATTGAATAACGAAGTGATACATATTATTCTCGAAATTCCAGCTAAACTCAACGCCCAATTTCCAACAAAATTTCAAAATTACAATCTGAGGTATTAATATACATACTGTTGAGATCTCATTCTGAGGTTGTGTTAGGGATCTCGGTCTCTGTTCTAGAAACGCAATCCTGTAAGCGGTTACATGAATAGTTTTGCCAAATCATACATTTCTGCGAAGCTTTCAGTCGTCCATTTATATGGAAAGTTGACTTAGATGGTAACTTTTATTTTTATTAAAACCGAATTACGTTTCTCACTTATTGAAATTAGCTTGTATGTGTCTGTTGTATTAATTTAGGAGAAGACTATATTATATATAAAATAGTTGTTTTAAGATACGACCCTTTTTATTTCATTCTAACGCTAAATAGCTACTCACACCAAAAACATTGTAGGCCTTAAAGACCATCTTCTATTTAAAATCAAAATCAAAAGTCATTTATTAAAATTAGGCTGAGTATCAGCACTTTTTGAACGTCAAAATTACAAAAGACAGACCCCCAAAAACGCCTGCCCTTCACCATTTCCTAGTGCTATCGCTGGGAAGAAGAAGTGGCGCAACAAACTCCTCAGCAGCACAGCCGTCTGTTCAGTTAGAAAATACTTGATTGTATACAATACTAGGTACACAGAACATAAAATTAAATTATTTGCTGTATGTCAGCTAGCCACGCCAATACACCAACACATATAATGAAAAATATACGTACTCAAGCTAAAAAATAATGAATTAAAATTAAAATGTAAATAATAACTTACTATCTAAATAAAATCCTCCAGGCATAAAGGGCGTGACAGCTTACATATTTACGCATTGCTGGGTTCTGTTCACATAGCTGTCACTTGAAGTCACAAATGATAAACTAGGACCATCGAAGTAAAATAAATAAATAAGTTAAAACATAAACATTGTCTTGAGTTAATTAAGGCGACCAACTATTCTTATCGTGTAAGTAGTCGTTGATGGAATAGTGTGCCTTTGAACAGGTTGGATTTTACTTGAGTTTTAAACGCATTAAAAGGCAAGTCTAGCAAAGAAGAGGGTATCTTGTTATAAAAGGTTATATCAAGCCCAACAAATGAGTTATGAACCTTATGAAGCCGGTGAAAGGGGGCACGTAGTTTGTCCTTATTTCTAGTGTTAACACTGTGAATACCACTGTTTTTAGTGTTCAAGTGTAAATTTTGCCTAATATATAATATTTTATTAAGTACCGTACTTGTTGACACTAGAATAGAATAGAATTTATTTATTTGTAAGAATGTAGTTTTACACCGTATGGTGTTAAATTTTAGTTTTAGTTCTATACACTGTCCTTCCATACCTACTAATACTGCAATTTGAAACCATTGTAAAAGCCAATTATTTTAAAAAGAGTAACCGTGTAGTTTCTTGCCGGCTCTTCTCCATAGGAACCAACCAATAGGAACCGTGCACCTAGATTCTGACGTGCTATAAGTGCCCAACTCAACCAATATACAACTCAACAAATTAACAAATATACAACGAAAAAAATATACAACTCAACAAATATAAATAATAAAAGGCCGCTTTTGGTACCTACCTAAACTATTTTTCAAATATTTTACTGTTTCATTTCAACATGGGCCTTCTGCAATATATATTTTTTTAAACTGTATTGCTCCACTACTGGAAAAAGGTCTCTCCCATAGCTTTCCATTGCTCCTTGTGCATTGCCTTCTCCAACCATTGTACCGTAAACGCGTCTGGGCCGTGACGCGTTTTCAAGGCGTCTGTCGGCGCCGACGCCCTTCTTCTGGCACCCACAATAATAATAAAAAAACATTTGTAAGTTAACAGCATTCAATCAAGCTGGAAAATACACAAGCTAATAAAAAAAACAAACATACATCGCCACGCCGCGCCACGCAGCATTTATCTAAAACAACATCGCCATGGTCGCAAGTTAGAGAAACTAGTGAATATTTATGGTGCCCTATATTCTAGGCGCTATAGATGTACACTGGAGTGGTTGTCGGGCGTATTTGCGAGTGTAAATTGAAACATGTCGAGAGTTAATTGCGTCCAGGCCCGGCGGGGGAGGGGCCGTGGATAATCCTGGGCCCTGCGACCGGCGACCGACCCCGCGCCTTGCAACCTTTCGCCAAAGATAAACGCTTACCGACACCATAGCTCGGATAGTGCGAATTAACAACGAAATTGCCGTATTTTGTTTTTGGAATTGCTGGTGTCTGGGGAATTGGTTTGTTTGTGAAATTGTTTCAGTTTTATTTAGCACAAGCCGTGTGCCCGATGGGATAATATCCCATTATTGGCAAAAATCACGAACAAATTTTCATCTCCTATTTAACCCTTCTAGGGATTATAAATTAATGAATGAACTTATGAATGTTCAAATATCTTTCCTTAGTGTACTATATTCATTATAGAAGGAACTATTTGCATGTTAAATTACATTCTACCAGCCCCAGCGGTTTAGGCTCTGCGTTGTCTTTTAGTTATTAAGTAGACGATAATGTCAAATATAAAGAATTTGCTATTTTGAAAGTTGTAGACTTCAGTTTTGTTCTGAGGAATATACGTAGTTGTATAAGCTGAATAATAGATTACACTTTAAGAGTAGGTATACTTAAATGTACGCCAAGCGGTCCCCGGGATAGTAAACCCCCTTATGACTGGCTTTTATGTTTATCCCAGCATTTTCGTGTCCCTCGTTATGTCTATTTAATTGCACCCTACACATTATACAATACACATTGATCAGCCAAAACCCAATATACCAATTTCCTAAACATACTGTTTTCCTTGTTATTCTAACTTCGTTCCTATTTACTGGCTTACGTATAAGGCTTGTATACAACAGCGTTCATTTACGAGCTGACAAGTTTAAAAGATAAGGCGCTCACTCTTGTTGCAGTAAAACGTGAAAGGAGCCTTTTTTATTCTGTTGTCTTTGCATATTCATCATTTCAGTTTACTTTGAAAAAAGGCTTGGAGTTAACTGTAATTTCTTCGCCCTTTATTTCATCAAAACCATATTTATATGAAAATATTTGTTGTTATAAATTACCTTATTTTTAACATCATTTGTTTCTTTTTGTTTGAATGGATAATCCTTAGTAAAACTATAATAAATTATCTGTGCATATTCATCATTTCAGTTTACGTTGAAAAGAACTTTGAAGTTGACTTGTAATTTCTTCGGCCTTTCTTATGGTTAAACTTAAAAGCTCTATACATCCCTAATAATAAACAATGGTATCCAATTTATTAAAATTGTATTGTTTCTCTTCAAGTTTCGAGCTTGTAATTAAATATTGAGTATCTGAAACTGCGTTGTTCTCCTTCGAACTAAACGCTATTGATTAGGAGCTGAGACGGCAATTCCTTGAATTTCTGGTTCATTGTGCCATCTGCTGCATTGCGAAGGATTTGGCTAGCGCACTCGAAGTCGGTGTGGGTACTATTATTTTATCGATTTCATTATTAACTAGAGCTTAGCACCAAAACTACTTAAACACAAATAAACTTAATGGAGTAAAACATGAGATAAATAAATAAAACACAAATCATGAAAAAAATGTTTAGCGATGCATTGCGTCTACGCAACCTCGTAAACCGTAGCACTTCGTGCTACGCCGTAGCTACACGTGCTACGATGGCATGGTCTACGCGCGGAATTTACTTTTAATCATTTAAAAATACCAAAGAATAATAATAAGGTACCTACCTATATACACCCTGCCTGACATACACCCTGCATGAATACCTACATATAGCACTATAAAGTTCAAATATGTATGTATCCAAGCATGCTCCCAGAGTCACACAACTCTCTCACAAGATTTCTACCCAAGATTAACACAAAAGTTTAAAAAGAAAAATTCCCCACTGCCAACCCTGCGCTGCTTCTAGGCCACAAACTCCGCATGAGCCTCCTCACGGAGTGTCATCGAGTAGTAAAACAAAGGCCTCCTTATTACACAGGTTGAGCTCGTCATAATTTCAACAAGTTTATGTGCGTTCAACAAGAGTAATGTCGTACCTGATTTATGTTTGTCGGCTGTTGTAGACTTAGGACGGAACAGGTTTATGAATCTTTGTTACCGGAAACTTAAGTGTAAGGAATGTGTGTAGTGTGGATTCTCTGTAGTAAGTAGCAAGGGAAAGGAGAATCTAGTTAAAGAATCAACGTTTGTTGCAGAAAAGTGATATTTTGAAAATTCTTCTGATTGAACTTTAAAATAATCACAGTTAGGCCTGAGGGGCAATTACCGTAATTTTTAGAACATTCACAGTCTGATCACAGTCCCAATATGTCAAAAATACCTCTAATTTACCTACTTACGTTTGTACATGTTTGTACATGTTTGGACATGTTTTTGATATTGATTGTCGCTGAGATCAGAAGGCCAATTCTCGTAATTTAAAACGTTCAAAATCTAGTCGCAGTCTCATCTCAGCGACAAACATAACTGTCAAAAACTGGTCAAAATGGGTATTTTTCACAGATTGAGACTGAGATCAGACTGTGAACGTTCTTAAAATTACGAGCATTGCCCCTGAGATTGCAATTAGAATTTTAACGCTTTTAATTACGAGTCTTCTAGTGTACCGTTGAAGTCTTTTCTTGAAATTTAACTATTTAAACTTATTTCTCTTTAAAACACAGCAAAGTAGTGGAAGGTAAGATCAGCTTCAAGTGAAAAGAAATACTCAACATTATTTTTCTATAACAATTTATTAACTTGTTCTTCTATCATAATCATTTTGACGATACCACCGCAACACCATTGGATTCACTGTAGCATATCTTTGTGCTCTGCTAAAAGCTCAATTGGAAGCAGCCTTGATAGAATATTCCCATAATCATTATGATCCTCTCATACAAACCTAATCCCGATCTAAAAACGTCTCCGTAATGTAGGACACGCGCGGCGCCGAATTATTCGACTGTGAAAGAGTGATATTAACTTTACCAACTTGCTCCACTTGAACTCCATCTTAACATTTCTCCGAAATCATAATAGCCTTCTTTTCGCCTTCGAATCCTCAATGTTGACTTTGAAAGTCGAATTCAAGAGGATTTGTTATCTTTGTCTTTCAAATCCGATTGAATTCAAAGAAGATCGGACTATCTTCTGGTATCAGCTTCATAGTAATTTACAACTTGTTTAAAAGTGTTCAAAGAACATTAACTTGTCATAGTCCTCAACGTTCTTTCATAAGTTTCTCGGCTTCTCAACGCAGCAACTTCATTCCGTTGTTCTTTAAAGCCTGGTGCAAGTCAAAGCAATTGCAACTATTCCAAGTGTCTCAAACGGAGCTCCAACTCGAATATTAACTGAGGATTTAGTATTTAGTCGAGAGTGGAAATTGAAACATGTTCGGAGTTAATTGTGACTAGGGCCCGCGGTCGCTTCAGTTCGCGCCGAATTTGGGATTCAGGGCGTCGACACAATGCAAACTTTAGCTTGTTGTTCTACAAACTCTTTGTTGTGTTCATCGAATAATGAATTCTGGTGATTTGCGGAAGTACATGTTTTGATTGTTACCTTATTAGTGATTTGTCATTTATATTAAAAAGTAGCTGACCAGACGGCGTTGTCCTGTCCAACTTTCAATAATTCATACCAAAATCCCATAGTAAAAAGGACGTTCAGTTTTTTTCCGAATTTGAACATTTTCGGGAAACTTTTATTTTTGTTATATGCAGGATGTCAGGGGACATCGATGCGTAAACTGTAACCTACCATGAATACCTACCCGGTCAAAATGTACGGAAAGGCAATTTTTTTTTAATAACCGACGAAAAATATCATTGCAGTTACAGAGAGTGCTGAATTCATCGTTAGCGCGTCGATGTCCCATGCCATCCTTTATAAAACAACCTAATTAAACTTAAATATTATAATTAAACTAAAAAAAAAGCTAAGCCGGTCTAGCCCTTCTCAAGATGAAGAATGATGATCATGTGATGCGCTTACCAACGAACAGCATTTATTTTTATTTATATAGATATTTAATGATGCCAAATAGAAAAGCCAACAAAAGCTCTCCCTCTTCGTTTTATAACAAGCCCTCTAACAATTAACCAGCTACATTAAGAAACAAAGACAAATCCCTAGAGATAACACAAAAAGCACGAGAGTAACATGTTATCCCGGGAAACAAAGGTTTGCGACAGCCGTTAAATTAAACAATTTAATATATCATTAATGGATGAAGTGAGGATGTAAATGAATTGGGTTTCGGCAGTTTTGTTTGTTTTCACGGGTAGAACGATGGCCCTTGACTGAAGCGCAGGCCGCACTCGCCCCTCGGTCGTAACCAATTTTACATCCGATATGAGTGACGAGCTACATTAAAAGGTAACATTACCGAATTCTCGTTAATTTACATTGGCTTTCTGTTAATCGATATGGACGTTTAATGATGAGGAAGCTCCTTTCTGTACGTTTTCATTCTGAAAAAAGAATATCTCGCAAAAAGCTGATTGTTTATGAATCGCAATTCAAGTTTGATATTTCGGTTGAAAGGATCACATTTTTTTTGTGTACCAAAAGTTAATTAAACTCTTGTTGACAGTATCAAATACATAAAAAACTGGTTTTATGGTACCTTCGAATTATTTATTTTGGGATAATAAATGTAGGTATGTTGTTTTACAATGTTAACGAGTTGTTGCTGTTGTTGTATCAAATCATTTGTCATAGTTATGTTATTTGATTGGCTGATTTAGTTAAGGAAAGTATTTAATGGATCCTATAAAAGCTTTAAGGTCTTCTAATGATAATCACTTTTTTCTAATAAATGCCTCGCTCAGAGGATAAGTATTGCCATACAACGTCGTGTGTCACCAGTCTCTTGGGTACATTTACCAGTCGACTCGATCCATCGAATCGATTTTCAGTTAATATTCATTTCACTTTCATCCACTCACCTTAGCAACGTGTACCAATAATTTGTAACACGTCGTGTTACAATACACGTGGCGCACAGTCGAATACGATTAGTTTAGATAATTACACATTCCATTTGTCCAGTTAATCCGGGCCTAATCGGATGGCGCGTGATAAGGGTCGGCCCACCTTAGGCGCGATACCAATGACGTCACTACTTTGTAGTACCTGCTTTTATAACGGGAAAAGATTTCGATCTACACATAATTGGTTAGGTTAGTATTTGAAAAGTTATTGGGTTTTTGTATTAGGAGTTGTTGTCAAAATATCAGTGTTGCCAGTTATTAACCGATAGGCCAGACACCACAAAAATTGCAAAAGTGGTTAAGAAAAAAAGGAGAAAGATAGAAATGGCAGTGATTTCAGGTGTCATGGTAATTTATTAGATTTTTAATTAGTAATACTTATGTCGTTTTCAAATAGTTTTAAAAGCGATTCTATGATTCATTAACATCGTAAACGGATGGGCAAAATTGTATCATTATAATTATTCATTATTAGGTCCCTACTGTTTTTTTCACACATAGTGAAGAAAAGTGTCTTCCACTTTTATTTTTTTTTGCATTTGAAGTGTCATGGTAATTTATTGGATTTTTATTTAGTATTTTTTAAATACTCTGTGCCTTCTCTGTCCAATCGGTTAGGAACGAGTCCAAATCGTCACGCCAGTTTTTCTTAGGCCTAGACGGAGTAGGCACAGCACAAAGAAAAGTGGAAAAATATGGGGGGTCTCCCCCGTATATTTTATCCAGGGATAATAATTAAAGGATTTTTTTAATAAAAAAACATCGTAATGATTCATGTACAGACGCCAGCACATCAAGTTACCCCACTTTGACCTTGAACGCGTTATGAGCAACAACAGCGAGAATCGTGCGAAAGAGATGTATAGCTTTTTGTCAGTTCTTACTTGTAATATTTCGTGCTGCAGCGCGTACGTGAGGGTGTGTGCGTGTGCGCGTCGTTGTGTTGAATAAGACACTATGCGATAAGAAATATCGTACGTAGCTGCAGGTTGAATACTTTTGACGTTTTGACTTGAATTCGAATCGAAATACTGGCATGGTAATAAAAACAGGCGGCCCGCGCAATGCCTACAATACATACGAAAGCTTATAATCAATTTGTTTTATTGAAATGATATCTTCTTAATCCTTCATTTTTACATATATGTTTCTATGTATTACCTATAATTAGTAAGTAGGTATTACCTACTCATATTACCTACATTTAAACAGGTAGGTAGGTATGGTATACACCGTTACACAATTAATTTGCGAAATTTGCTCTTTGGATAAATGTTGTTAAGTAGCCAGGTAGGTATAATCCGATGTGAGAAAAACATTTTTTTTTTAATTTCAAGCAGCTTTTAATAACCTTTTCCTGGTTTTGTTACCTACTTACTGGCGGGCTGGCGGTCAACTGTTTTCGTGCGTTCCTTGCTCTTTTATTGCTAATACCCATTACACAATCTCCTTGAAATTTTGAAATAAATATGGATAAGTGCTTACCCCATCACTTAATTATACCTATAAAGTTTAGCCAATTAATTATACCTATAAAGTCTCTTGTCAGTCCGCCGTGTTTGAGATTAACGTTACGTCCGCGACACGATCTTATTTTACTAAAATAATAAGTTTGAACTTAGTAACGGAATTATCTATTATACTACCTACCGAAGTTTGCTTTTACATGCAAGTTCAACCTTATTGCGCTAGTAATAAGATACGATTTCGAAGATTATGAATTTTCAAATAAAATTCTAATCTATTATTATCGTTTCTACATCATCAGCCTATAGCAGTCCACTGCTGGACCTATGTTCAGCCGTGGACTGCCGCCCCTCCTATTGCACGCCATTCAACTCGATGTTCGGAAAGAAAAGAACATGGGTTCCGTAATGGGGCCCATATCAAATTACCTTGGTGGGGTCTTTTACAAAAGGACAGTGACGTTTTCAACAGACTTCAAAAAAGGAGGAGGTTCTCAAACCGACTGTATTTTTTTTAATGTTTGTTACCTCAGAAATCCGTTATTTATAAGCCGATTTACAAAATTCTTTTTTTATTTGTAAGGATATACTTCAGATTGGTCCCATATAAATTTCCTCAAAAACGGTTCAGTAGTCTGGTTTTTAAACTAAAATTACTGGTAAAACTTACAACTTAAAAGTGAAAAAAAACACTACAAAGTGAAATATAACTTTAATCTCGGAAGTCGGTGCACCGACTTCCGAAATTAAAGTTATTTTTCACTTTGTAGTGTTTTTATGGAAGTCGGTTGTTTTTTTTTTTTAAAAAGTTTTTATTTTTCACTTTTTTGTTGTGATAATTTTTTTGATTTTTCAAAAACCACTTGTCCGATTTTGATAACATTTTTATGGGACCATTTCAGAAGTATCTCCGTTCGAACAAAAAAAGAATTTTGAATATCGGTCCACAATTGGCGGAGTAATCGCGTAACAAACACACAAAAAAAAAACATACCGTCGAATTGAGAACCTCCTCCTTTTTTGAAGTCGAAAGTAAAAACTTTTTTACAAAAAAAAGCCGACTTCCAAAAAAGACACTACAAAGTGAAAAATAACTTTAATTCCCGGTGGCGAACTTCACAACGAAAATGCGAACCCAACGACACCGACTTTCGAATTTATTTATATAATTTTGGAAGTCAATTGTCTTTTTTTCAAAAAAGTTTTTTTGAGTAAGTAATAAATATGCCGTCGGGGCCCCGTATAATAGATACGGCGGTAGCTCCGACCTCTGCTTTTGGCGCCTTAACCGATCATCATGCAATTTTGCATACCTACCTATCAGAAAAGGACATAGGAATAGGATAGGTTACTACGGGAACGCGTGTGACACCGCGAAAAAATCTCAAAATAAAATGGGGAATAATAATCTTAATCTTTTTATTTAATATTACTTAATTGAAAACAAAAAAAAAACTTATACCTACTCTAAATTTAAATATACCTACTTACAACAAAATTTATAAAACCAAACTACGAGTATACAATAGATTAAAAATAAGTAGATAATATTTATTATTTATATTATTTTTTACAAGTTTTTATTTTTAGAAAGAAAGAAAATACGTTTATTTGCGGTAAACATGACGCGAAAAGGAACACAAACACAAAAAAAAAAAAAATTGCATTAGTTTTATTGATATTTGTGACAGATTAATTATACCTACAGTAACATCTCTATCACCAATGGTTGCCCAACAAAAGGCCCGGTACGCACAGGTGGCACGGCACGACAATTTCATTGATATGTCACAGCCTGCTTTGGCATCCTTCGGGACGTTCTGGCATGCCGTGGCATCCCGAAATGTGAATGCCAACCATGATAAAATGAGATCACAAATCATTCGCGCTTACTAAAATCCCTTGTCGTGCCATGCCGCCAGTGGGTGACGGCCCTAACTTAAATTATCACTAACAAATTAGTAAAGGAAAAATGCTCAACAATTTAACAATGGTGCGAAAAGAAAAGAAATTTCAATTTACACATCTTTATCACGTTATTGGAAGAATTATCCATACTAATATTATAAATGCGAAAGTAACTTTGTCTGTTTGTTACGCCTTCACGGCCAAACCGCTGGGCAATTGTGATGAAAACTATGGAGATAGTTTGAAGCCTGGGGCAGGCAATGGAGGAAGCTAGTTTATTGTGACACAACATCAACGAACGACATGTCTGGCGTCTTTCCCAAATGGAGCAATGGAAGAATAAGCGTTTGAGAAACAGTGGTTGGAAATACCTATATTTTGATAAATAAAATAATTACAATATTAAAATATACATAACTTATGGATTGTAAAACTGTGCTACTATTTAATGTGAACGGAAACCCGGGTGATTGAAGTGCATTATTTAATAGTGCCGTAGAATCGGAGGTCGTCATCTAATGGTAAGTTTAGGCTACGGCACTATACGCCGTGCACAGTGTCTGTATGTGTGAACACACAAACTCAACGAATACCTACACCTTGCGACACCGAGTGTAAGTGTTCTGACACGGTGTCAGTGTCGGTGACATTGAGTGTACTGCCTATAGTGTTGTAGATTAAACTAAGTTCGCTCGTGTCTTATTAGCGACATAGAATATGCCATGACCTAAAAGAGCCCAAACTTGACCTCAGAAATACGCACCAAGATCGGCCTTTCAGTTGTTATGAAATACTACTACATGGACATAAAGCGTTGCCAAAACAATATAATATTATTATTAAATTATGAATAAAAAGTAAATTAAACTCTAATAACTATACCTAGAAGATACTGCAAAATTGTAATAACATAATAATACAAATATCTAAGCAAATATAGGTATTTATTTATTAATCCTACTAATATTATAAATGCGAAAGTTTGTATGTATGGATGTATGGATGTATGGATGTTTGTTACTCTTTCACGCAAAAACTACTGAACAGATTTTGACGAAATTTAGCACACAGATAGTTTATAACCAGGATTAACATTTAAGATACTTTTTATCCCGACATTCCCACGGGATCGAAACTTATGCGGGTGAAACCGCGGGGCGCAGCTAGTATTATTATAAAATGATTGTTGAAATGAAATGAAAATATATTATATATACTTACTTTACAATATAATATAAGTATTTAATATTTGGTCGGACCACCTTGCGCGTCTAAAACGGCAACCAGCCTGTCCTTCAAGCCGGCCACCATGTTCCAGCAGGTGGCCTTGTCCTTGCCTCTGAATTGCTCCCATGTAGTATGGGCTTCTCGCCGCAAGTTTTCATTGTTGCGGATTTCTGAAGCATCCTAATCGAGAAACATGAGAGCCCATAGATTCTCGATTGGGTTTAAGTCTGGGCTCTTTGCAGGCCATGGTAGGCGGATGACGTCATCCTGTGCCGCGAACCACGCCTGCACCACCCTGCAGGTGTGCACGCGGCAGTTGTCTTCCGGCGTCCATAAGGCGTCTCCTGACTGTGTCCATTGAAATCTAAAACAAAGAAAATTTTGTCAATTTAATACTTACCTAGGATTCCGTAATATGACAAATAGTCCGGGCCAATTTAACTAATCTGCATTCGCGATTTATTTGCAAAAAATGTAAACAAATATGAGTTTATGGAAAAATAACTTTAATTACTACACCATAAAGTTCAGTTTACGCAACAACTTCAAACATTTTATTACTGCTAGTCTAGTAGAGCCAGTCACTCTAAAATCAACCTAATGACCATTGAAATAAAGTTGATATTTGTTCAACTTGAAATAACATCAATTTGAAGCATTAGTTGAATAGACTTTAGATGAGTATGGGACGGTTAAAAAATATTCTTCAAATTATAAACATAAACAAAAAAACTATTTATCGAATTGAGAACTTCCACCCTTGTTGAGGTGGGTTGTAAAGAACTGAAGATGTATCTAATACATAGTAGGTAATAATAATAAGTAGTAAGTAATAACAATTCAGACTGGCCGCGCGGCGCGCGTCAATCCGGTAAAATCCGGTTTGCGTGAGCGCCGAGCGCCCTTCCAACTACCTACTACAAATGTCTATTAGGTAGTAGGTATGATTTTAATCACAATTTTGTTATTCACTTTTTAAGAAAACCATATTTTATGAAAGTGATGAATAAGTTGAGCTGATAAGGTATGATTACAAGCTACACATGGACTCACCCTGTACGAAGTTGATGTTATTCGTGTGGTCAGAAAAGGATCGGCAGAGTGTGCGGCGTCTGCCGTCGTACCGTAGTGGATCTCGCGTAGAGTTGGCGACGATGGGCTTCTATGGTTCCACTTTCTTCCCGAAGCCAGAAGTAAACATATTTTTTCTGGAACGAAACAAATAGGTAGCTATAGTTTATTTGCCCATTATTACTCAATGACTATAGGCAAAGATGTATTATAATTCCCTACACTACAATAATAAAGTTATTAAGTTATTTAATTACACACAAACATCGCTATCATTGCAGGGTTACACCCAATGCGATAGCGTGGTAACTAGATTCTAACTAGATTGTGGGGGTCGAACATGGACTAATCCTAACTAAGCAGGGGCTGCAGTCTCGACATTCATAGCGATCGCTTTAAGACCGAATTCGGTCGCAAAGCCCTGTCACTCCATACATTAGGTACACGTACACCTGTTAATCCGGGACTATGCGAGTTGCGACCGAATTCGGTCGTAATGCGATCGTTATGAATGTCGAGACTGCAGCCCCTGGGCCCTGGACAAAAAGAAAGTGCGTAATTGCTTAGATATTTACTAAAGAATCCAATCCAAAGAGTATAATAATAATACGGATCCAATCACTACCTACCTACTGGATTAACTTTTGTTTAGAATGTGTCATGACATGGAATCAAAAACAATAGTTCATCGAATTCTGTTAACATAATATGTATAATTATTTCTCTGAATTTAAGCTTTCACAGTTACTCTACATTTTAGTGACGCTTGGAACAGCGCGCAGCGTTAACTAATTTCAAAAATTCTGTATAAAAACACCATTGACACATTTTTTTAATATTAGACTTTCTATTTAAGATTACAAAAAATATTACTCACCGATAAGCCCGTCTGCCGACAAATATCTATCACCCGGCATCCACTCAATCGAAGCGCTATGATGCGCTCTCGTTGAATTTGCGTCAACTGAGGCGCCATTATATTTATAAATTTATGCCATTTACGCCATTATGTTTTAAGAAAGTTCACAGCACAGCACAGCACACAGTACGATTCCAAATCACAGAACTTATATACCCTAACGGGTTCCAAATGCGTACGCAACTGACTGACGTAAACTAGTGAATTGTGAATTTGTGACGAGTGACTTTCGTTTAATTTCGTGAAGGATCGGGGAAACTCGGGAGCAGCGGCGGACGCGCAGGGGCGAGTGGGTGTGGCTTATTCCTAGTAAAACATGATAATTGGCTCCCAATTTTTAGTATGTGCACCCATTGGGCAATTTTAAAAACGTTGAAAACTCCACCAATCGTGCCAAGGATACTTTCTTTCTAACACTCCGCAGCGCGTCGTAGTTATATTTATGTATAGGGTTTACGTTGACGTGCTGCCGTCTGTACATCGCAAAAGTATAATTATTCGCACAGTGTCCAGAATGCGCTTCTTTATTATTTTTGACCCATGATTATTGATGATCAATGGTTTCTGACAAAGATTTGGTCACCTAACAACAAGAATTTGATTAAATTCACTAAAAAATTTAGTTACAGTAAAGTTATAACAATTAATTCTGGTCTAATCGGAGGGTGAATGATAAGGGTAAACCCGTAGGTATGGCCTTGGTACCTTTACTTGAACTGTAGAGTTTAAAATATTAATTTAAAGAAATTGTGTAGGTAAGGTTACAGTTAGTCGTTTAATTTAGTAGTGTGAATAGTTAGTTGTGTAACAATTGCATAGGTACAGGGTGTAAAACGACCTATCATACTTATTCTGTACAGACGCCATCGTGTACAGACGCCAGCACATCAAGCTGCTACAATCTGTCAAATTTCTTCAATAGATTTTCAACTTTATCGCTAGAGCATTAAGGTTCAAGGTTGATTGGGAAAATTTGACAGTTTCGGGTAGCCTGTGACCTGCTGGCGTCTGTACATGAAAGTAACATTGCACACAACAAAAATAATTGATAGGCAACGAGTTTTATTTTTCGTGTGAAAATTTGCTGTTTGTGGTAGTGCGCAATGTAACACACGCACAACATTGTGCTTATAGGCGCATGCAACGGTACAGGAGTCTTCGGAGTATTTAAAGTTACATTATAACGTAAAAAAGCTGGTTTCCGTAAAAAAACGTCAGTAAAAGTTGGAATTTTGACCTTCAATATCTCCGTAACCAGAAGGTTCCCAGGTATGGTTCAGTACAAAAAAAATATTACAATGACGGGGAGTGCAAGTAACTCTCGACTTCGTTAAGTGCCTTTTAACACCCGTTATAAGAATTTTAATGTTCAAAATAAATGATATATAGGTACTTGCGTAAGTTTTTGTTTCATATAAATTGTGATTTTCTTTGAAACAAAGATGGCTTAATTTATGAAATTAATATGTTAAGGCACAGTAAATCAGAAAAAAAAACTTCATCAGAAAGAAAAATACACAGTAGAGAGTTTTCGATTCTTTACAGAACCGTGGCTCAAGAATATTTTATATTTAGTTTGCAAATATAAAGGTTATTCTATCTAACGAAGCAGGCTTTAAATTACTGTTTCACCATTTGGTTGCCTATGTAAATCTTACATTTTTTGGCTTTTGTCGCCGGGTTATTTTATATGTACAATACTAGCTATTGCCCAAGATTTCACCTGTGTGTATTTTGAACTGGCTTTGCTCGTGGGTTCACCCACGTTGATCTCTAAAAATATCCCACGGGAACGTAGGTACTACTGGGATTAAAAGTACCATAATATTTATTTATTTATTTATTAATATATATAATAAATATCAAATTCGAATACAAATATAGCCTGGGACCAGCTCAGGCAACCTATCACTTAAATTTCATAACGATCGTTTCAGTGATCTAGGTAACAGACAGACGGAGTTTGTATGTATTTAAAATGATTTTTTTAGTTCTTTCGTTTTCTCAATTTTAGTAATTAAAAAGAACAATAATGACGGATTTTTACGAAATTACGAGTACGTTATAATACACTTTCCGCCGCGCACACTATCGGAAGCTGTATCAAATTGATGAGGAAATTGGTTATTTGTTTTGGTTGTAGAGGGTTTAAGTAGATGTTTATTTGATATCGATAAAAGAAATATCTTTTATTTTGTGGCCAATTCTAACTTTATTATATATTAGAAAGTAATATTTTAGCCCACGTTACGAAAAGGCATGTCTTCGACAACATCTCTCCAAAAATATACACCCGGTACCGGTACTAATCAAATAAATAGACACCCGGTACCGGTACCTAATCAAATCAATATAACTCTGCCTCGTTGGTCTTGTAATCGCAGTTGCTACTGCTTTAAACTACGAGAATTGGCCTTCTGATGCTCAGAAGGCCAATTCTCGTAGTTTAAAACGTTCAAAATCTAGTCGCAGTCCCATCTCGGCGACAAACAAATGTCAAAAACCTGTCAAAATGTAGGGAAATTAGAGGTATTTTTGACAGATTGAGACTGAGATCAAACTGTGAACGTTCCTAAAATTACCAGAATTGCCCCTCTGGTATTCGCTTCGTTGGTCCAGTAATCGCAGGCGTTACTGCTGGGCATCAGGTCCTGGATTGGCATTCTGGGGCGGGCTACGTTTTATTGGACTTTTCCATCTAGAATTTCTAAATCTGAATCGCGACATATTCGCCAAAAATGTAAACAAATATGAGTTTATGGAAAAATAACTTTAATTCCTACAGAATAAAGTTCAGCTTACGCTACAACTTCAAACATTTTTATAACTTTTTCAATAGTGCTAGTCACTCTGAAATCAACTTAACTTCCATCATTAAAAGAAAGTTGATATTTGTTTAACTTGAAATAACGTCAATTTGAAATATAAATAAAATTTGAAATCCTGAAGTCTGGATGTGTGCCCGGCTGATGGCAATACGCTCGCCCCCTATTCCATGGGACTAAACATGACTGGCGAAATGTAGGCGTACTATAGGTTCACCACTAAACATGACTGGCGAAATGTAGGCGTACTATAGGTTCACCACTAAACATGACTGGCGAAATGTAGGCGTACTATAGGTTCACCACTAAACATGACTGGCGAAATGTAGGCGTACTATAGGTTCACCACTAAACATGACTGGCGAAATGTAGGTGTACTATAGGTTCACCACTATACATGACTGGCGAAATGTAGGTGTACTCAGATGTTCACCTCTGCTTAACCCTTCGGGGATTACAGGCGTGATGTTATGTTAAGTATAACTTTTAAGAGATTATTTTTTTTTTCTTGAGTAATAAGAACTAATAAGTTCTTCGTAATTGATTACAATCTAGACGAATAGACTAATAAGCAATTTAATTTTAATTTAATATTTTACGAGATAGATTGTGTTGTTATAACTAAGAATAGTGTCAATTTGCACTTTTACACAGTTTCGTAGCCCTTTCACTTCACTTCTTTTTTAAGAGATATAAAAAAACAAGTCATATTACCTGAAATAATGTCGATATAGATGCCACCATTTTGGGCAACACCTCATGAATATGATACCTTCGATTCAGTGTGACTCGCGAAAGTTTGACAGTCACGGCAGGCATTTCCTTTTGCCCTTTTTATATAGAAATTTCACGGCTAGTAGCCGCGAACGATTTGTGAATTTAACACAGGATATTATTAGATTTTCTTCATCCTTTTTCATTTCTTCGATATACGTTTGAAACGTGTGAAGAAACTGCTGATATTATTGATCACTAAGTAGCTGTTGCATGCGGTTTCACTCTTGTCCTAGATAGATAGATAGAAAGTATATTATACATAAAATATCTCATGTGTTTATTCATTTCACATTTTCAAGTACCGTACCCAAAAGGTGCCAACCAGACCTCCGCTCTCCATCCGGCCGTCCATCCGTCTGTCTGTCAGCGAGCGTCTGTATCTCATGAACCACATTAGTTAGACAGTTGTAATTTTCACAGAGTGTGTATTTCTATTGCTACTATTAATTAAAGTGGGTCTCCATACAAGAAACGTGTTTTTTCCGGCGCTTTTTGCCTTGTTGTGCGGAACCCTTCGTGTGCAAGTCCGACTTGCACTAGACGGTTTTTTTAATGCTTTTAGATTATATATTATATCCGGAAAAAAGCCAGGGATCGGTTACCCCTGGCTTTTTTCCGGATTATCATTTAATATTTTTTTTTTCTTTTAAGCTTTAAATTGCCTTAGAGCCGCAAGTAAAGTTTTAAATATTTATGGATAGTCGTTGACTAATGAATGAGACACGATTAATTAGTATTTATAGTTGTGTGATAAGTTGGAGGGGCTTGTGGCTAAGTAATAACAGTCACTTGGGTCGATCAATCAGGTTAAGCTACGTATGCTGCGGTTGGTATGATCTTGATATGTAAAGATGGTCACCCATCTACGGAGATGGGTGACCATCTTTTCTTTTCATCATCACCCCTCCGTGGCTCGGAAAGCACGTTAAACGCCATTGGTCCCAGCTCTCATTCGTGGATCTTTGACAGTCGTTACGGGTCGTCAGAAGCCCGAAAGTTTGACAACCAGTCTTACCAAGGGGTATCGTATTATCCAGTAACTGGGTTGTGGAGGTCGGATAGGCAGTCGCTCCATGTAAAATACTGGTATTCAGCTGCATCTAGTTAGACTGGAAGCTGACCCCAACTAAGTTGGGAAAAGGCCAGGCAGATGATGAGTTGTGTGATAAGTTGATTAACTCGATATACCAAGTAACATTCAATTTTGTGAAAATCGGGATATTAGCTTTGAAGACGTTAAGATCGTCTTATTATTTAAGTCTTTTTATTTATTTATTTATTTTAGTAATCTCATGGTAGACCTGTGCTCTTCCAAAAGACGCATGTCAAACTCAAACTTAAAGCATTTATTTCGAATAAATCATTTACAGGCACTTTTGAATCATCTAGGAATCAGTCAGCCAGAAATGTGAAACTAGTTGCCCAATCCAAAGCCTTGAAGGTACCCATGGAGAAGAGTATCCATCGACACTCTCTTAAACTGTATCATTACAAATTATTTTCTCTGTGACACCTCATTATGAATAGGGCTTGTGGCTAAGTTATAAAAGCGGCACGGGTCGATCGATCAGGTTAAGCTACGCTGGCCGCGATTGGTCCGTGGATGGGTGACCATCTTTAGATACCAAGTCCCCTCCGTGTCTCGGAAAGCACGTCAGGTAGTCGCTCCATGTAAAATACTGGTATTCAGCTGCCACCGGTTAAACTGGAAGCCGACCCCAACATAGTTGGAAAAAGGCAAGGCAGAGGATGATGATGACCTCATTATGAATGACTTAGGTTGCCACGGTTGACTACCATTGTCACCGCAGAACACGTAAAGGTCAAAATGTTACTAATATTGAAGTTGGCACTTCACAGACTTGACCTCGGCGTTAAATAGCACAAAGTCAAATTGTGCCTGACCATTAAAGGTCACTAACAATAATTTATTCGTGAACTTCAACCAACGGTTTGGTAAGTATTGTTGACAATCCTAGAACTCATTAAGCCTTGGGCACATTAAGGCTCATGTACCTATGTATACTTACTCGGGGTTAAAGCTTGTAACACACTGTCGTTTTATCACCATTATAACGCTTTGAAACGCGATATTTTTCACAATTTTTTTCGCTAAACTGGAAACCGCTGTGATGATATGCAAACGGTGGTAAGTTACATAGTTTTGTAAAATGAAACAACGTGGTCGCGATACAATTTGAATAACTTGAAAATAGGTCGATTTGTTGATAAAGAGTTGCTGATATACAACAGCCGACTCTTTTTTGCCTTTTCCGATTCATTCTGCTCATACAATGATGAATTGAGCATTCATTCGCATTGTAATATGCGTGTTGGCAATTACAGACTACTAGCATAGTCGGCTTATAACGTTGCCACTGCAGGGACACAAGCCTCCTCCCTACGAGAGGGAATGGGCCGTAATCCGCCACGCGGGCCTAGTCCGGGTTGCTAAACGTCACACGTCTTCGATGTTTTAATTCTAGGACTTGCCGGTTTCCTCACGATGTTCTCATTTACCGTTTTTGAGAGCAGTGGTGATGAAATAAATGACACAAAGTTAAGCGCCTGCCTGGGCTCGAACCCACGACTAAGTTCAGATTAATTCGTGAATTTTTCTTAATTCTTAAGTGAGTGATATCTTAGACGGCAAAAAATATATGCCAAACGTCACATATTTAGGTTCAAAGGTATATTTCTGGCGTCGAAACCATTGTCCGCATTTATAATTTATAACGTGACGATATTACCGTAGATATCCAAGATATCACGATAACACAGGAAAGCAAAATACTATGGAAATATTTATGATGAAAGCGCTTTTAAATTTCCATCGACGATAACGTTATAACGTGCACGTCCGAGTTATAACGTGTTATAGCGTGGATGGTCACGGTATCGTAGCACAAGCTTTTGCTGAATCCATAAGCCTTCCGGCGACCACCCCACGTCATCATTTCAATAGCATGACTGTTTATAATTAAAATGGGTTTCGATAGATAACTCTGTATATCATACATGATAGCGCTGGCAAATAAAACATAGACTAAAACAAACGTCATAACGGTTGATGACGTAACGGAAACCCGAATCAGTGCAATAAATAAGTGATTTTGCATTACATTATAAAATCGTATTAAATTAAGTAGGTATTGTTAATTTTAAGGTTTGTTTTTATTTAAGTCTATTCTAAAAGTCTAAAATTGAAACATTGTAACTGTCAGTTCTTTTGAATAAAATTATTGTTACCTAACCAAATTTACAATCTAAAGTATTTAAAAAGTGTTATTGATTACAAATCAAGTTTTGTACACAATTAGATTATTTTTACTAAAAACAATTTAAATTTTGTTGTAAAACAAGTGTCAACGGAAGTCGTTGCTGTCTGACGTTGACAGTTGTTTCAGTGTATAAATAGGCTCGCTCTAGTCGCAGAGCGCACAGTATTAAATTGTATTTTGAACGGTGTACATCTCGTGGTAAAATTAAGTCGTGTGAATAATTGTTGGTTGTGAGTGATTAAAAGTGTTTACAAGATGTCTGATCATTATCATTTGAGATCCCCGAGCCCACCCGCTCTAACATCAGAAGAAAGGGATGAGCCCGCTCCTGAACTGGACCAATCAACGTACTCGCCTACCCTGCCGGCCTCTCGACCAGGAATTTCGGAGGAGCTGACTTTACTTCGCTGCCAGGTGAAGTTGCTGGAAAGGATGGTTTTCCGGAACCAAAACACGAGTACCCACAAGCTAAGTGAAATTTATTTACCAAATTATGATCCCGACGAGCATAAAATAACAATTGAGGAATGGTGTAAACAAGTCACCTCTTTAATCACCATGCGAGGTTGTTCACAATTTGTTGCTATGATGAAGGGATTAGCATGCTTGCAAGGACGTGCCAAGCAATGGGCCGACACTAATGCTCACTCTCTAGCTAATTGGGATTCACTCCAAAGAGAACTCATAGCACAATTTAGTGGCGAAACAAGGTACATTGTGTACGTCAATGCATTTCGGGAATATACTTCAAATCAGGCTAAATCTTTTTCTGAATATGTTGCCGAATCATGGCGTTTATTTTCAAGAATTTCTCCGAATGCTCCAACTGAGCTCATGGTGGAAGCTGTAATATCTGGCATAAGACCAAAGTTTTACCAAGCTGAACTCCTCAGGTCAGCACCAAGATCACAAGCAGAACTGATAGCCACATTGGCGAACTATCGTAAACGACCCGCCGATGCAATGTCAGATGAACCCCGTGCTAAGCAACCAAGGCTTGACATTCCAACAGCTGCGACGTGTCACAATTGCCACAAACCAGGGCATATTTCTCGTGATTGCAAGAACAGACTTTGTGAAATCTGCAAGAAACCAGGCCACACATCTGACCGCTGCTGGCATAAAAAGAAAAATGAGTCACAATCCGCGAAGACTTCTGTTCCTGTTACTGCTTCAACATCTGCACCACCACCTTCACGCCGGGAAGTCAATACGATACAGAAGGAAAAGCTGCCCAACGAAGTTCAACTACAAATAGGTGATATCTTTCTTTCTTGTTTAATTGATAGTGGTGCCGAATGTTCGCTTATTAAGAAAAAAGTTTCTGGGTCAATTAAGGGTAATAAACGCCAAATAGAACTTTTGCAATTACGAGGGTTTGGGGGCAGTAGCATACCTTCAAGTGAATCGATAAACACTGTAGCCACATTAAATGGTGTGACATTCGAAGTAAAACTTCATGTCGTTGATGATCTAAATTATGATGTGATTTTAGGACTAGATTCTATCAAAATACCGGGGATTAAAATTTCAATTACAAACGAAGGAACTTCAATAGAAAGAGTAAGTTACATTTTTAATTACGAAATATCATCTTTGGCTAATATTGACACTGATTTGAAAGATACGTCTCAGTTAATAAGTATCCTAGAAAAACACACAGATTTATTTACTTTCAATAAAATGAAAAAAGTCACTACGGGAAAATTAACTATCAGATTAAAAGATCCTAATCGTATAGTACAAAGAAGGCCCTACCGACTAGCACCGGTAGAGAGAGAAAAGGTTAAGACAATTATTGAAGATCTTAAAACTAAGGGGATTATTAGAGATAGTTGCTCACCTTTTGCAAGTCCTATTTTGCTAGTAAAAAAGAAAAATGGTGACGACCGGCTTTGTGTTGATTTCCGCGAACTAAATTCAAATACGGTTCGTGACCACTACCCTCTGCCACTGATACAAGATCATATTGATAAACTTGGTAAAGCTCGATTCTTTTCAAGCCTTGATATGGAATCAGGGTTCCACCAAATTAGTATTTCAGAGGAATCAATCGAAAAAACAGCCTTCGTTACGCCCGACGGCCAGTATGAGTACTTACCAATGCCATTTGGTCTAAGTAATGCACCTTCAGTATACCAGCGCGCCATTAATGCAGCCTTAGGCGACTATCGCGACGACATTGCACTAGTATATATTGATGATGTTTTAATTCCCTCATCTAGTGAGCAAGAAGGCTTGGAGAGGCTGGCACTTGTGTTAAAAAGACTATCAGAAGCAGGGTTTACGATAAATCAATCAAAATGTAAATTCCTCAAGACGTCCATAGAATATCTCGGTAATATTATTAAGAATGGTGAAGTGAAGCCAAATCCTACTAAATTGACAGCACTTAAATTTTCAGAACCACCCAAAACACTTAAGCAACTTAGGCAATTCAATGGTCTGGCAAGCTATTTTCGACGTTTTATCCCTCAATTTTCCCAACTAATGACTCCACTATATGGACTTACAAAAAAAGATGTACCATTTGTATGGTCTCCCGAACACGAAACAAGAAGGCAACATGTCATCACACTTTTGATCTCTGAACCTATACTTTGCATTTTTGATCCAACTCTTCCAATAGAAGTCCATACAGATGCTAGCGCCAAAGGTCTCGGGGCTATTCTTATTCAGAACGACAATAATCGTCGCAAAGTCGTTGAATACTTTAGTATGCGCACTAGTGATGCTGAAACAAGATACCATTCATACGAATTGGAGACTTTAGCTGTTGTCAGAGCAATAAAACATTTTCGACATTTTCTATATGGGCGCAAATTTACAGTTGTAACTGACTGCAATGCCCTTAAGGCTTCAAAACATAAAAAGGAACTTACACCTCGGGTTCATAGGCTATGGGCATACTTACAAAATTTTGACTTTGATGTTATTTACCGTAAGGGGGAACAAATGGCCCACGTAGATTTTTTGAGTAGAAATCCACAAATTAATATTTTAACGAAAGATCCAGCGTGGATTGTAGTTGAGCAAGAAAGGGACAAAGAACTCAAAAGTCTTCGCGATGCTATAAAGAATAAAGATGACTATGACAGAAAATTTAGTATTCGATCGAATCTCTTGATGATAACCATACAAAACCAAAAAAGAGAATCACTAACTCGTACAGTAGTCCCCGAATCACTTGTTTGTTCATTGATAAATAGATACCACGAACATCTTTCGCATACGGGATGGGAACGTACTCTGGATAAAATTCGGGAACAGTTTTGGTTTAAACACATGACAAAACGAGTACGCCAATTTTGCGATAACTGTTTACAATGCAAAATTGGCAAAGAGCCTTCCGGCAAAAAGCAAATGGAACTGCACCCCATTGATAAAATAAGCATACCTTTCCATACGATACATGTTGACCTTATGGGTAATCTTACCGGCACAAACAAAAAAGCATATGTTCTGGTAGCTATTGACGCATTTACTAAATTTATACTTCTGTATCCATTGAAAGATAAAAGTACTAATATAATATTAAAGAGCTTCCACGAAATGATTAATATTTTTGGCACCCCATGTAGAATTATTTCTGACAGGGAATCTGCTATTATGGGCACAGAAATTCAAGATTTCTTTAAATCTTTCGGTATCGAACATCATGCTATTGCTCGCGGTACACCTAGAGCTAACGGTCAAGCTGAAAGACAAATGCGCACGCTTAAGGATCACCTTACAGCCATATCTCTAACGCAATCGAGAGTTTGGGTTAATAAAATAGGTGAATTGCAATTAGCATTAAATTGTACGAAATCTAAAGCTACAGGGTATTCCCCTTTAGAACTCCTGCTAGGTAAAAGATGCTCTCCCCCTGCAATCGAACAGATATCCCTATCTAACGAAGATATAAACAAAGATGAAATCCGTTTAGACGCTGAGCACAGAATGGCCGAAACAGCAGAAAAAAATAAAATGCGTTTCGATTCTAAGTGTGCCAAAATTAAACCCTTTGTAGAAGGAGACTTTGTTCTTTGTAAAGACACTCAGTGGTCGGGTAACAAACTAGGACCAAAATATCTGGGACCCTATCAAATAATAAAAGTCTTAGACAATCACAGATACGAAGTAAAAGACATTCGGTCTCAGCGAAATAAAAATACTGTAATCACACATGAACACATGAGATTGGTACCTAATCCTAATTTAACCGAATGAATAGACCGTGATAGCGAGAATAAGGTGAGAAACAGTTTATAAAAAATTTTATGATTGAAAAGTTTTTGAGTTGGCAAAATGGTTGTATTCAAAGGCCTTGGTCATGGCCATGGTTTCAGTTGGTTGGTTAAACAAAATTTCAGTCGAGCCAAGTCCAAAGACAGGCCTCTGAATCTTTATGATCAAGCCACGATCTGCGACCTCTGAGTTTGACAGTTACACCAGACTAAGCAATGTTGTTGCCTCTGAGTCTGGTCTAAAAATGTTTGCATTTTTTTAAAGTTTTGTGTGTTTTTCAGAAAGATTCGCTGGCCCTAGCAAGGCCCGCTCGTCAGTATGGCCGTGATAGCGCTGGCAAATAAAACATAGACTAAAACAAACGTCATAACGGTTGATGACGTAACGGAAACCCGAATCAGTGCAATAAATAAGTGATTTTGCATTACATTATAAAATCGTATTAAATTAAGTAGGTATTGTTAATTTTAAGGTTTGTTTTTATTTAAGTCTATTCTAAAAGTCTAAAATTGAAACATTGTAACTGTCAGTTCTTTTGAATAAAATTATTGTTACCTAACCAAATTTACAATCTAAAGTATTTAAAAAGTGTTATTGATTACAAATCAAGTTTTGTACACAATTAGATTATTTTTACTAAAAACAATTTAAATTTTGTTGTAAAACAAGTGTCAACGGAAGTCGTTGCTGTCTGACGTTGACAGTTGTTTCAGTGTATAAATAGGCTCGCTCTAGTCGCAGAGCGCACAGTATTAAATTGTATTTTGAACGGTGTACATCTCGTGGTAAAATTAAGTCGTGTGAATAATTGTTGGTTGTGAGTGATTAAAAGTGTTTACAAGATGTCTGATCATTATCATTTGAGATCCCCGAGCCCACCCGCTCTAACATACATATCCTCTATAATGCAATAAGCTGATTACTGTATTCATTATTGTGAAAAGCATTTCATTATTAATTAATAAATATAGGTATCATTCATGCATTCAATGAGTATTTGAGTACTGAAGCATGTACATTAATTATATATTATATACTAGGTCAAAAGTGACAAATGAAGCTTTGAAATAAACTATTTGTACATATGTATAATTCAACAGTACAACTGTTTTGGCACTTGGAAGTAAATGTTTAAGCTGTCTATTCAACACCTTTTTTTCATATAACAAGTATAGTCTTAATGGAAGTCCGGCTTTAAACTCCAAACTTTCTATATGCATTAGTGCTCGTTGCCAACTCAGCAGACCCAACTGCAGCCGCCGATGAGTAACGGGGCAATGTGCCGCTCGTGTATTTGAGCATGTAGTCACACGAGCTGCACGTTGCAGTCGACTCGTCGACGGCAGCCGCCGACGCATTGACGACTGCCGCTGACGAGTCGACGACTGTCGCCTATGGGTGTCGACGGCTGCAGTTGCCTCTGCTGTTTGCTGTTGGCAACGTGCCGCTCGTATATATGAGCTCTTAGACCATTCACAATTATTTTTCTCCAACAAATTCCACAAAATTTTAGCACCTCCGTACAAGAGTACATTAAAACACAATTTATTCGCGCAATCTTAACTAACGTTTAATTAAAACTATTAGGTGGCTACCCTGAAAGTTGGGCCACGTGTGATAGGAGCGGTCCACCCCTAACTTGTTCCTATATACAGCGTGTATCGGAAAGGTGTGGTCGTATTTAAGCGCGTCCAACGAGGTACAAGCCATCAAACTGAACGACTTTCTCAATGGGACCAACTTGGTAACCGCGAAAAAACAATGAGCTGTCCCATACAAAATTTCAAAATCAACTCGATCTAATGAATGAATTTGTTTGAAACGTTTATGATGTCCGAAAAAAAAATATCCGGAAAAGAACCAGAGTTACCGATATAGCTTGTAGAGTAAGTAAACTGAAGTGGCAGTGAGGTGGCCTTGTTTGTGACCGATGGCCGGTGGAGCAGACGAGTCCTGGAGTGGAGACCGCGTATCAGCAAGCATAATGTGGGACGCTCCCAGTTAGATAGACCGACCTAAAGAAGGTAACTGATACAGACTGGATGCAGACGGTGAAGAACAGAGGGGCAATTCTCGTAATTTTAAGAACGTTCACAATCTGATCTCAGTCTCAATCTGACAAAAATACCTCCAATTTCCCTACATTTTTGACAAGTTTCTGACATTGATGGTCGCTGAGATGAGATTGCGACTTCATTTTGACCGTTTTTAATTACGGGAATTGGCCTTCAGGGTATTGTGGCGCAGCCTGGGAGAAGCCAATGTCCAGCAGAAGTTGATTAATGATGTTTTGGAGGTATGAGGAACAGGGTGTAAAGTTCACTCATACTCCATAGAAAAGGGAGGATCCTCCGACCAGACGGGTGTTGTGTCTGGCGGGCAATTGCCCAACGATTGATACTGGGAAATTGTATCTATGCTAATTGCACGGTAAACTCTGCTTGCGAGATGCAGGATTTGCGTGACGTCAGTATGACGCGTTGTTCGCATGTGGCGTTGTAGATACCGCTACAATGTTGGTCCCATGGAGAAAGTTGTTCAGTTTGTTGTTCTATTTAACACAACCTTAGTTTTGACCACACCTTTCTGAAGCACGCTGTAGATGTGGGTTCCTTGATAATTAACATTCTAGGAAGACGGGGACGTAGGGCATCCCTATCGTAGAACCCGTAGGTACCGTTTACTGATTAGGAACATATTAAACTAGGCGAGTGGAATGTGTTATTGCTAATTGAATGAAACTTGATTTGTGTTTACAAGGGTTAGTGACAATCTGCTCGTTCGATAAAATGCGCTTTGGTATAGGAACAGGTGTGCGAGGGAGTAATCGATGTGACTTTAAAAAAAGAGGAGGTTATCTTCGTCTGTATGTATTTTGACAATTGACCAAATTTTTTTATTTTTTTCACATTTGGTAGAGGAAGAGGAACATTTCTACAAAAAAAAAAAAATATCGACTTCCAAAAAAATACTACAAAGTGAAAGATGACTTTCATTTCGGAAGTCGGTAGCAAAAAACTAAAATACAGATCTAAAGACTACCGACTTCTGAAATTAAAGTTATTCTTCACTTTGTAGTGTTTTTTTTTTAATGTTGCCACAGTTGTGAAAAATTAGAATATTATAATGGACAATTTAAGTCAGTAATAGCTTAGCAATGTTTTTTTCTGACTTTACCTATTGATGTCAGTCGCTTATAAGACACTATCATCAGGTTTTTCCCAACTATGTTGGGCTTCCAGTCTAACCGGATGCAGCTGAGTACCAGTATTTTACATGGAGCGACTGCCTATCTGACTTCCACAACCCAGTTACTGGGTAATACGAAACCCCTTGGTAAGACTGGTTGTCAGACTTTTGGGCTTCTGACGACCCGTAACGACTGTCAAAGATGGCACACGAATGACAGCCGGAGGACAGACAGAGGAGGACAGACGGAGGGGTCTTGGTATGTACAAATAGTCACCCATCCAAGAACCAACCGCGGTAAGCGTAGCTTAACCTGATCGATCGACCCGTGCGGCTGTACTTAGCCATAATACACTATGTGTACACAAGATTACATAGCCTTACAAAATCAACCACAATGATTGCCATTACTCAAAACAATCAGCTGAACTTAAAGAATAATGACTCCTATCTCATTCTTCCTATCGTTATTTATAACATCATCACTTGACGTAAAACACTGACCATAGATAGCTAGAGGCGAACGACAAATGGACAGATGAATGCTCATCCCATCCTGCTGATATGAAAACATTTGTCACTTTTTATGGCACCCATAAATTCCTACTTTATAGAGACTGAAGATATGCTACGCTGGCTATGATATGCTAGCTATGAATGATGCAACACAAAGAACGACGTGGTCACGCAGACAAAGACAAGCACGAAAAGTGACTTTAATTCGTTTATTAAAAACACACGTTAAAATTCTTCCATACAAATTTTATAAAAAAAAACAAATTTTATTTATACTTCGTACTAATATTATAAGCGTGAAAGTTTGGATGAACTGGATGTTTGTTACTCTTTCGCGCAAAAACTTCTGAACGGATTTGGATGAAATTTGGCACACAGATGGTTTATAACTAGGATTAACATATAGGACTATTTCATCCCGATATTCTCACGGGATCGAAACTTATGCGGATGAAACCACGGGGCACAGCTAGCATTGAATAAAATTTAAACAGGATGTTGCATTTTAAAAGAGAATCAAAGAAGTTTTTTTATTAATTTTTATAGTTCAATCAATCAACTAGGTCTATTACATGCAGTCTACTGCTTCACCCTGTCCTCCGCCTTCCGCATCCAGCCATCGACAAGCGTAGTCCCACACTACGCATGTCGATACGCGGTCTCCACTCCAGGACTCGTCTGCTCCACCGGCCATCGGTCCTTCGGCAGAAATGGCCAGCCCAATGCCACTTCAGTTTGCTTACTCTGCAAGCTATGTCGATAACTCCGGTTATATTCCTTAATTAATAAACAGCAGTGCAATTCTGTAACCATCTCACCGTGAAAATTTAGGTGAAGTGAGCGTGGAGTGAGCAGTCATTCCAACTAATGCTAGGGATTGACACTATTGACAGCTCATTCTAAGCTCACTTTATCTAACTTTTCACGGTGAGATTTTTACAGAATCGATCGGCAGTAGATAATTAAAAATATAATATAGGTAGATAGAATAAATTCTCTTTATTATTATTATGTAAGTCTCCGCCGACCCGTACTGTGCTCGCATTGTGGATTACGGCCCACTCCCTCACACAGAGAGGCCTGTGTACCAGCACAACAAATAACATAAAGCTAAACAAATTGTGAAACGCAAACAATACTCCCAATAACATTGACTTCAACAAAACAAAGCAAAGAAAAGTACTATTTAAATTTCCGTCAAGTTCTTCGTGACTACTATAATACCTACAGAAGTCGTACAAAATCACAAGTAATCGTTTAAATATACGAGTACATTCAATAAAACCAATGTCGGCCCGAGACAACGACCTACTATACTCATATACATATATTGGCAATTAAAATATTTTTCAATTTTGTAACACATTTCCGTAACACCAATATTGGGTCAAATATATGCGGTTTGGACGTGGCAATTGGGATATGAACGAAATGATTGCATTCAATTGGTTTGGCGTGTTTGTAAAGAGGGTTTGTAAGTTATTTAAGTGATGTATAGAGCTGGAGCAGGCATCAATATTTGATGCGACTGAACCAGTCTAAACTGCATATAAGATGGTGGAGTTTAAAGCTGTAAGGTGTTGAGTTTCATGCTTGTATTTAGGGAATTATTTGTCGAATACTTGGCGTCTTTGCAGCTGATCAATATTGCGACCAGCTTAGCAGTCATAAACTTTGTGAGTTCATTTGCCTTTCTCTCTAGTCATCTATCTATAGTATACTATCTTAGGTATAACATTTGAGGATCACATTCGGAAAAGTGCAAAATAATAAGAATAAATCGTTTATTTAATCAAATAGTGTTCTTACATTTCCTTATAAGTAGGCACAAATAAACTACTCCTAAAATTATTGCTACAAGCGAAATATAATTGTTATATAAGGGAAATATAATTGTATAAGTAATATAGTTGTAATTGTAATATTTTAACTTGCTGATTCCACTCTAGGTCGAGCCTGAAAATTACTTTCTGCGAAAAACTACAAATGCACCACAAATATCAAAGTAGGTATCTGGTTTAACGATCTGAAATCGTGATAGTTCACGAGTCGGAACAGATAGCTAGTCGCGAACCAAGCACCAAAACAAGGAGCTCCCAGTTGACTCTTTAAACTTGAACTGAATAACTTTCTTTATACCCTGAACAACTTTCGAGAACCTCTGGAAAGTCTTAGGTTTACTCCTTTTTTTAGAGGAAAACAAAAGAACATCGCTTTAGTTCTAGAAATAGTTGTCATAATGTGTGAATGTATGTTAAGTGTAGCTTTAATGTACTTTTAGCAATAGGGTTTATAAGGGGATATAACTGTTTCTGTGTTCTATCCCCTTATAAACCCTATTGCTAAAAGTTAAGAGACGCTTAAACTTCAAAAAAATTATGGTGACGTAGACGCTAATCATTAGGTACCTACTTAACTTTAAGCACGTTTATAAATATGGAGGCTACTACGAAGTAATTACGTAATACACTAGTAGTAATACACAGTAGGAATGGCGTTCATTTTGACAGTGACACCATTCATTACGTTATTTACGTTGTTGATCAGACAAATATTTCGAACACATGAAGCAATGGTAATCCATTGCTTCGAAATGATTCAGATTATGATTGATAGTGTGTAACGCAATTAGGGTACTGGTTAGAGGACTGTAATCATTATTGTGTTACTAAATCTGTATACAGTTCTTACAAGAACTGAGGCCTGTGGGGGAGTTTACACTCTTTACCATGCAGATTATCCTACTTATGATATGTACTCCGAAATACTATATAAAAATCTGCCCACTCCTATCCCGCAAATTAAAAACTAACACCCACTAAAAGTTCTATCAATATTAATCACATTAGCCCTGCAAACCCTATTAAGTTGAGCCCTACTTATAGTACCATCGAGCTTAGTATTAGACCAAGTTCTAAAACCTAGATATATACGCGATTCAGCCGGCAACACAGCTGAATGCGCCACTATTATCAATTCAGTGCGGGTGAGACTTCCTCCGTCAACGTTTGCATTGACTTCTCTTTAACTTTTGCTTTTAGACGGATATTGTTTTATTGAAACACGGATACTGAAATATTTCGACAGGTACCGTATCTATTTCTGCCGTGAAATATTGCTGAGTTTCAGCGCAATAAGAGGGACATGAAATATTTCAGCTTTGTCTTCGTTTTTCAGATGTCTTAGGCAGCGGTTGCCAACTGCGATCAGAGGGGCAATTCTCGTAATTTTAAGAACGTTCACAGTCTGATCTCAGTCTCAATCTGTCTAAAAATACTTCTAATTTCCCTACATTTTGACAAGTTTTTTACATTAGTTTGTCGCTGAGATAAGACTGCGACTAGATTTTTAACGTTTTAAATTACGGGAATTGGCCTTCTGGTAGGCCTAATTGTTAGCCTGACAGTGACATACCTACAAAAATTACAACTACATTTTTGGAAAAGGCTTGTAGCCCACTAGTCCCACGGATCAATCGATGTACGATGTCACGTTTGCCGCGGTCATTTTATGGATGGATGACAATACATTAGGTACAAACAGAGATTCATCCGTGTATCACCTTTCGCTTCAGTTTGGAAACTGCAAAGGAAAAGCAGCTAGGACATTATTTTTTTTTTTAGCAATCCTCTCTTCAAACGCTAACTAAACGACACTCAAGTGCATCCCGAAAGCATCTTACTAAGCTCGACTCAGAGGGCGTAGAATTCTAAAGGGTTTTACAAACACTTATTTTATGCCAAGTATTTTGGTGTAGATGTCAATGAAAACTAATTCCCAGCTAAGTGGTACTTAAACGGATCAAATTGTACGCTGAATGTGTTTGATAACGCACACAAAGATATTCCGACACCAACCAAGTTCATTGCCCTATAATTAAAAACAAAACAAACCTATAACAGTATGATAAGCATGCAGCATGTATTTAATTTTCTCCAATCTGCAAACACGAGACGCATCTGATATTCTAAATTCTCTCCGCATTTAGTAAACAATGTAATTGGTCGGGGCACTACACTCGATTGAAGCTGGAAATGCAGACGCGTGTAATTAAGTCTGTCTCGGCTGCAGGCCTTTTCGAATCACAATGAGTCCGAGTCGCTCACGAAGCGCCACACAAAGGCGCGAACTGAGCTAATGGCGCGTGCATAATCCGCACAAGTCTCCCATTCAGCAGTAACTGGCAAATTTTTCAACGATGATTTACGAACCCGTCTATATCTGACGCTGAATATTTGACAGCCAAATTGTTATGTGCTGTCACTTGATTTATTTATTTACCGCAGCAGCAAACGTTCCCCCTCGTTAATGGAAAAAGTTTTGAAGTAGTCTATTTTTGGATGGCTTACTAAAGATATTTTAATATCTGTCCTTTGATGTAAATAAAGCGAGGTTTTGTTACAAAGGATATAGAATTAAAGCTAACAAATCTTAACTTCGGACGGATTCTAGGTCGCACACAACACGAGTTATTGAATGACAAAGAAAATCCGTTCCGAAGTCGACTGGAAACATACCGAACGAACGAATGGCTGGAAAAGTTATAATTGATGTGTAAATCTGTTATCGCTAAGCCTTCAGATATTGAGTTATAAAACAAGTTGTTAACATAAATTGGAAAAAAATATTGTTGCATGATTTTTTATTACCTGTCATAAGCTCTTTATTATTATTTGAACGTTCAAGATACATAATAAAATTTTAAAGGCTATTTGCTGTCAAGTAATCTAGCGAAATTACATGATGTAAAACGGGATTCATATCGAAATAAATTGAGTCCAGTAAACGAATACTTTTTTTTAAAAAGAAACCTATCTTCGTAACGTTATTCCTTTTAAGTTTTCATCACTATTAACTACAGGAGAAAATAAATAAGTGTTGACAAAATTTTTCATTGCTTCTTTTTTTATTTATAAATAATTTTGTTATCATCTATAATTTATAGCCTGCGGGGTATTACGGAAAACATCATCAGTAGCAATGGATTTCATTTTGACAATTCAACCACATTAATTGCGTTATTTACGTTGTTGAGCACACACATTTTTCGGACATTTATCAAGCAATGGATTAGCAATATTCTTCAAAATGATTTAGATTGAGATTGATAGTGTGTTACGCAACTAGTAGGTACAGGTGAAAATGGCTAGTCAATGATTATATTTCAGTTACATAGTATGTAGTAAGAAGTAAAAGTAACCTGAGTTAAATTGTTGATAAGGTAGGTACGATAGGGTTGGCATATTCGTATGGATATTTTTTTAATTTTTTATTAACAATGGGCTCACTCTTGACCTCAATCCAGCCCAGAGGCAGGGATGAGATCTACGGTGGAACGAGCTTGCCCAGAAGAAGCCTATTAACTCTCGCCTTGAAGAGATTAGGGTTGTATGAACTCGGGAATGCAGACGCAGGCAGACAATTCCACTCCTTTGCTGTGCGCATCAGAAAAGATGATGAGAAGCGCTTAGTACGTATATATGGTATATTAACCAAATAGGGGTGGTATCCCGCAGTGCGTCTGGAAAAATTCCTTTAAGAATTAAAAAAAAAACGATACCAACCCGCTCTGGGCCCGCGTGGTGGATTACGGCCCACTCCCTATCACAGAGAGGAGGCCTGTGTGGCTATGTCCCAGCAGTGTTAACATTATAGGCTGATAGGCTATTTGTCAGTTTGTTTCTTTGGGGTAATCTGATTCCGAAAATTATTTCATTAATGGGAAGCTACAGTAATTCCGAATGTCACAGAAATGTACAGAGTCGCTAGCAGAAGCTAGTTAATTCATATTTTTTATCATTTATAGTCGGATGGAGATTGAATTGCCCTAGAATTATTTTGAAATGAGATCTTTTTAGTGACTAGTTAATGTTTCAGAGGAGGAGGGACTTGTGGCTAAGTAATAACAGCCGCACGGGTCGATCGATCAGGTTAAGCTACGCTTGCCGCGGTTGGTCCGTGGATGGGTGACCATTTTCTCATACCAAGTCCCCTCCGTGCCTCGGAAAGCACGTTAAGCCGTTGGTCCCGGCTGTCATTCGTGGATCTTTGACAGTCGTTACGGGTCGTCAGTAGCCCGAAAGTCTGACAACCAGTCTTACCAAGGGGTATCGTATTACCCAGTAACTGGGTTGTGGAGATCAGATAGGCAGTCGCTTCATGTAAAATACTGGTATTCAGCTGCATCCGGTTAGACTGGAAGCCGACCCAAACTTAGTTGGGAAAAGGCTAGGCAGATGATGAGTCAATGTTTCAGAGGCCAAAAGAAATTTGTAAAATTAAATTAGCATACATATAAACGCACCGTCATGTGGTGTTTCACAGCCGTATCTACACAAGAACTTCTTGCACAACTCGAGTAGTCTCTCTTAAGTTTATATAAACATGTGAGTAGTAAATAAAGGGAACTACTCCGGAGCTAGTTGAGAAACTTCTATTGTTATGACCCACATAATAATAAAGAACGACTGTTTCATGAAAAATACATAAAAAAAATATTCATATTTACAAACGCCCTGCCCTTCATTGACTTCGATCGGTTACATTGCGCCATAACTTTTAAGATTCGACGAATATTCATGTTTGTGTGAAGCTGTCAAAGTCACACTTCCCCTTTTAACTCAATCATGTGCGTTATAGGTACACGTGAATTTGACAGGCATTATGTAACCAATACCCTTTTCTTGGGAAAACACGACGAGAATTACCAATTTTCCATTTCTTATAATATTAGAAAAATATCAGTTATCATCCTTTCGTTATTTCGATATAAATTCTAACTAATATTATAAATGCGAAAGTAAGCTTGTTTGTTCGTTAGCTTTTCACTCCTAATCCACTGAACAGATCATCATGAAATTTTGCATATACGTTGTCAAGGGTATAGAAAAGGACATAACATCATCCAGAAAAAAAAACACTATTCCCGAGGAAAAGAACAATAACTTTCGACGGTTACAATAATTGCTTTAGGACGCTAGATGGCGCTACGTGTCTTTCGAATCATGATTGAAATATGACCCGACTTTCTGCGTAGTATTCTAACAAAAAGTATTAGCCTTGCATGAATTCACGATAGTGTTTCAATCATTAGTATTATGCTTTAATATGATTTGGATGTTTGTCACACAGATAGTTTATTATAACTTGGATTAACACATAGGATACTTTTTATCCCGGTAATACGTTTCCGTGGGATAATTTCCGACCACCACGCCGGCGATGCCTCGGGCAAAAGCTAGTGTATAAAAAAGCTCCGTTATTTCACGATAAATACAAAGCAATGTAATTATTTAATTACTATTTACCATTGACATTAAAAAAAAACTCAAAGTAAGCAAACAAAGTAATAGTAATTTCAACAATAACTGTCGTTATTTTTGTAATAAATGGAGTATAAGTAAGTAGAGAGAAAGTTTGATGCTTACAAACGAGTGTTTGCACGACCTACAGAATGCTAGATGTATGTAAATGTACGTGTAATGATACCCTAGTCATTCTAGCCAAAGTAAATCCAAGTGTGAAGTCTGTAAAGCTAAGTCAGAAACGTTTATTTATTTATGCTACAGCTCTGTGTTTATTCCATTTGTGCCGTAAAAGACCTGTGTGCCTGTCACAAAGATATGTACACACATTGTTACCCTTATTGTGAGTACTACCTACCGAATGTAGGTAGTAGTGAACAATGAAATAGGACCAGGCGGTCGGGTTTCAAAGGTTTAAGTAATGTTTTCGTGTTAGTACCGCAATTAACGCATGCCCTTCCGGGAGCGCGGCGCAATAATTAAACAGGGAAGGTCGGAACTTATGTAAATGAGAAAAGAAAATAACAAAAAACGTAAAATGTTGAGATTTTTTTTTGCGATTTTGGTCAGTTCCATCAATCAACTCAGCCTATCGCTGCACCACAACACCCTGTCCTCCACCTTCCACATCCAGTGTGTCCCAGCCACCTTCTTTAGGTCGTCCGTCCATCTAGCTGGGCGGCGTCCGACACTACGCTTGCCGATCAAAGAGCAGTTCCATCATTCAACAATAATTTATCGATGTGTGATGTTTGTTTATATTGATTTTTGAAACGCTTTCCTTGATCCGATCGAGTTGAAATTTTGCACGTTTAGTTTTGATTACAGTAGATATTGTTATAATAATAAATACTACTACTATATAAATGATTTTATTTCTGAAAGTAGGTTTGTAGGAAAACTTTTACACGTCAATCATATTTTAAAAACTAGATGAGGTCGGCGTTTCCTATATAACTACTCTGAGAAGAAAGGCCGAAACAAACTAAGAGGTCTCTTTTAAAGATCATAGAGACAAGAGCAATGAGCAGTCGCATCTAGTACCTATGAAGTTACCTACGTGTAATATTTATTTACATAATTGTTACTCGGTGAATATCGTTTGAACTCAAACTCAACACATTTATTTCTATTAAACCGTAAAGGAACTGTCAAGCAGTCGTCAGTCATAAATATGAAGTTATTATACTCTGTCCATTAGATTAACCGTTTTTTGACACCTGCATAAAAGTTAACTTTAAAATGCGTAATAAAATAAATATATAAACTGCCTAATCTTATTGAATTATCTTATTTATGACTTCTTACTGATATTATAATACCGTACGTGTATCAGTTTTAACAAAAAAAAAAATAGAATTACTCACTAGTTCGATCTGTCAAAAAACGGTTAACTAGTGGTCAGAGTATAGCCCATTTAAAAACTAAGTAGGTTCCTATGGAGAAGGAGGGCAAGAAACTGAAAAGAATGTCCATGGGGCAGAGTGTCCATGGGGACACTCTTTCACCTTGACCAAAGACATTAAATTAAATCTCTTTGACCTTGTCAAACCAAGCAGCATGGTATATATATCTCATGGACTAAACACGATCACTGACTTTCAAAACAAATGAAGTACCTTGACAATAATTTCCCATGACCTTTACCATTAGTCTTCCTAAAAATCTTACAATCCATTATCACAATTCCAGAAGCTTCCTCCCACAGTGGTTTCGTTCCTCGTATCTAAAAGGACTGCCCTGCCGCGACAACTTGCTAATTCAGACAAACTTTGGCTCTACCTCCGACTTTGTCATTCCGGATCATGTCACGTAGAGAAACTCCGAGCATTGCTCTTTCTATAGCTTGTTGAGTGACTTTGGGACTATTCATGAGGCTGAAAGTATAAGGATTTTTACGTGTCACTGCGTTAGTTTTAAGGTTTTTGATAAGGAATTACGTGGAAATCTGAACATGTTTATCGGTTTGTTATTTCTTTTCGATTGACTTCTAAAAGACCTGAATGAGGGAGTTTTCTACAGGAAAAAAATACCAGAACGCAAACTGTAACCATGAATTCAGCATATTACAGTGCAACCTCGATATATAACAAATCGGAAGGGAACAAGTAAATACTCGTTATATCAAGTAATTCGTTAAACTGAGGTTTGTTATATTGAGTTTAGGTTGGTCTAAAATTTGTTTTAAAGAGGTAAAAACGTCGAAAGAGGCCGAAACCTGTCGCGACTGAATCACATACCTGCAATGGGAACGTTATATAAAGGTTTTAGGTAGACAAAATTCGTTAATTAGAGGTTAACCTTTTTTTTTTGATAATTGAAAATTCGTTATAAAGAGGTTGTTCGCAAAAAATTTTCGCAATGTAAAGGTATATTTTACATTGACTCTTATGGACAATTTAAGGGGAATACGAAGCATTTGTTAAATCGATGAAGCCGTTATATTGAGGAACGTTATATTAAGGTTGCACTGTATTATGATTGTAAACCGGTAATCCTAGTTTTTTATAACCGACAAGAAACTATGCTACTACATTTAGACCGCGTATAGACGTTGCAGTTATAACTTAAAAAACCGTTTTTTTTTTTTTATAACCGACGTAATATTTCTACGTTAGGTGGTCTGGAATCATATGCTGAATGCATGGTTACTCTTTACGCACTGGTTATTTTTCTTTGCTGTATTCGACATACAAGGTGTGTGTGGTTTGTTTTTATTCGAGGTTTCATTTTTTTTACATTTTTACTTTTTCCTAAGATTAAAATTTATCATCACGTTTTTGTTTATACAATAAGGTGACTAGCAGTGTTCTGACTAGAGTGCTCAGGTTTCCTAACGGTGTTCAAATACTGTTTTATTTATTTAAACTTTTCGCACAAAAAGGTCAAAGTTGGACTTAATGCCCTATTACCAGTCAACCGAGGGTGGTGAAGTGATTAGATGGCAGGTGCTTTGGTTGAGAGGGACAATGATAAAAAACTTAAAACTATGTATGTTGTTCCCGTCAGTAGAATTTAAAAAACTCTATCTATAGTTATTACTATAGATAGATGTTTATAAAAAATCTATCTATAGTAGTAGTGGTAGTATCTATCTTTTTTTTTTTTTTTTTTTTTTTTTTCTTATTATTATAAAGCTGAAGCCTTAAGCTGTTTATGTGTTTGAACGCGCTGATCTCTGGAACTACCAATCGGATTAAAAAAAAACTTTTTGAATTTGGTAGCCCAATTTTTTTGTGGAAGGCTATAAGGTATTTAACATTACGCTAGGGCCCTTAGGAACTGAGTAAAAATAAAACAATCAGAAAGCACGGCAAGCAATAACGAAGGAAAGGCTGGCGATGCGATGCGTAGGGTGGGTCAAGAAATGTTATGCGTTTTGAAGCCACAAATAATGGTCGCAGCCTTCCATTTATTTGGTCATGGTTAAAGAAATTTAATTCTCAATAAGAAATTACAAAGATTTCACTTAGGCTGACAACATTTTTAAAACTTAGGTATATTATAAGAACTATGACAGACAAACTAAGCAGCTATTGTTTTTCTTTACAACAACATTATTTACGTAATAACATTTCAGTTCGCACGCAAATAACATTAACGAATACAAAACTAGAAATTTAAAAATCATAAATTTCTGATTCACGTAATCAAAACTTCTATTCAATCTTTTCTTAACTATAATAATCCCTTATAATATCTAAGACACTCGCGTTAAAAATACAAGTCTGCGTTAGCTATTGTTGTGATAATATTATACTTCGCAGAGACTAGGAAAAAATTAAGTTCTCCTGACGGTGCTACAGACTCTGTTGGCAAATAAAAAAAATATCACCCCACTTACACTTCAGCAAAATCTGGAGCAGGAGCTTGGACAAAAAAACTGTAACATAATAATAATATTTTCTGCATTAACTAAGTTAAAGTAAATTCATTTAAGTTAGATATAGGTATCTATGTACTAATAATAAAGTTGACGAGTTTGTTTGTTTTTTTGTTTGTTTGTATGAATGCGCTAATCTTTGGAATTACTAGTCGGATTGGAAAAAATATTTTTGCATTTGATAGCCGATTTCTTGAGGAAGGCTATATGCTATTTGACATCACACTAGGACTCTTAGGAGCGGAGCACAAAGGACAAAAAGTAAGAAAGAATGCTAAGCGAAAACGAAATAATAACGTGGGCAGGAGATGCGATGCGACGTGGTGGGTCGAAGGAACAAGAAATTTCACGCGGATGAAGTCGTGGGCAGAAGCCAGTTGTTTATAAAGTTGTTTTAATTTTCATATACCCATCTAATGTTATATATAATAATATTCTTGAAAAGAATTGTTAGAACTCCTCTTGAAAATCTTTATAAAAAAAATATGTTTCTCACGAACAAAGAATGTCCTGGAAGTCAAATTAATTCGTATCGAGTAGCAGCTTTTTAATATTGCAGGCAGGCAATTATACAGGGGCAAATTAAATTAGCTAGCGAAACTCCGCAGATGTGATAGGTATAAATATCTAAACATGATAAAACACAATACAGATGAATTTGAATATTGTTTTTTGGCGTCAACGTACGTAGTTAATCTTGTTACTTGAAATAGCAGTAAAAAGAACGGATTTTTTTTTGTGTAAACCACTCGACGCGACGTTTCGATATCTACTGTAAAAAAAAACACATTTTCTCCAACTCATACTTCAAGTACGGTCACCAAAGGAAATAACCAGTTTTGTCGGATATAGTTGAAGTTTAGTAAGAAAACGATGGATGTTCACGAGTGAAATTTAATTTAATGAATATAAAACAAACAGTTTATTTATCAAATTAAATTTTATTCAAAAACATGTATCAGCTTCTTACTAATCTTCAACTATATTCGAGGCCCTGGTTACTTATCTCTTTTGGTGACTGTACCTAACTGCACCAGCGGTCGTTGACTCGCAACTTTTGATGTTTTTATTTTATATTGTTTAGATATTGATACCACCACATTTGTGGAGTTTCGCTGGCTAATTTAATTTTTGTCTGTATACCTCTGTATTTTTAGAGGAAATAAAAGTTTCTGTGAAGTTACGATGTTCAAAGAAAGGAAAGTCTTTTCGCGGAAACCAGGGTGGCAAACCACGCCAAAGCATAATATAATAACGAGCAAATAAAGAAAAAATATTTATTACGACTCGTACAGGAAGATTACAAACTAAACTAAACACAGTCAAAAATAAAAAACAAAATTAAGTAGGTATATAAAAAAGTACTAAAAAGAAAAATGAAACAGAAAGTCTTATACAAGGTATCTCATTAACTGCTATGAACATTATGTGGCTCTAAACAGGAGGTACAGGCCAGGCCAGCAGGTCAAGCTACCCAAAACTGTCAAATTTTCCCAATCAACCTTGAACCTTAATGCTTTAGCGATAAAGTTGGAAATCTATTACAGAAATTTGACAGATTGCAGCAGCTTGATGTGCTGCGTTGTACCTACTATACTTCAAAATAGCCACAAGGGTAATCAAAATCTACTTACATGCGCAATAAGACAATTGGACGAGTTTACGCACATCAAATCTTGTTATACAGCTGTACAAGGATTTTTTGACGGGTTGCCAAAATCGGAACTAACGTCGCCATCTTGTTTTTTTCGATAAATACAAAACAATTTCACAAGTGTTTACCAGCAGTGCCTCCCTGCCAGCGTCATTCGAGCGTCAATAGATCCTTGAAGCACTGTACTTGCCATAGCATTTATTTATTTTATTATAATATAATCCTACTAAACGTGAAAAGTTTGTATGTATGGATGGATGATGAAATTTGTCACACAGATGTTTTATAACCAGGATTAACATATAGGATACTTTTTTTTCTGATATTCCCACGGGATCGAAACTTATACGGGTTAAACCGCGGATCGTTGCTAGTGAATATGATAAACGCGAACGTTTGGATGGATGGATGGATGTTTGTTCTCTTTCACGCCAAAATTACTTAACGGATTTGGATGTTGCAACACAGGTAGTTTATAACCAGGATTAACACATAGGATATTTTTATCCCAATATTCCTACGGAATCAAAACTTATGCGGGTGAAACTGCGGAGCGTATCTTGTTTTATTATATTTTATTGTAAACCACTAAGAATACATAACAAAAAACCGATCAAGTGCGTGTCGGGCCACGCGCAGTGTAGGGTTCCGTAGTTTTTATAACAGCCAAGTGCGAGTCGTATTCGCTGACTGATAATTTCGTACCATGCTCTAACTAAAAGCCAAGCGTAACTACCTACCTACCTAATTTGACTTCCTATACAAATCCTCACCTGATCTGACAAAGTTGCACGGAAAGTTTTAATTTTTTTTAAAATCGGTAATGCCATTCTTGAGTTATAAATATTATGCAACTAACCTCATTTTTTTTTTCCTACCATCATTTATCACTACGTACTCGTAGTTTCTGATCACAAAACATACCAACGTATCAGCCTACAATTTATCATTTGCCCGAATTTCAAATATTTAAATCCACAACAATAAAAATGTTAATGGCCGGTAACTATGATTCGGAGTGTCTCGGCTACATTCGTATTTTGAATGAAACCGTTGCGCCCGCCGCCGGCGCCGCGTGGCCTGACGCTGTCGCCAACTTTTAATAGAGTTGAAGCGAACGAATCCAATTCGAAACTCTGATAATATGTGATAATATACATTTGGGATTAACACGTCTATTTGATGTTTCGATGCTGGTTTAAATGAGCTAGAGTTTGCTGTTATAGATCGCTATCTTCCTAACGCGTTTTTTTATTTAGCATGTTTATGGTCAACGTAACGGTTGAAAGCATCATTATCATTCTCCTGCCCTTATCTCAATTTATTGAGTCGGCGCAACATGTCCTTTTCTTCCAAACTTCTCTATTAGTCGTCATCTCGGTAGTCACACCCTTTCTAAACATATGTCATCATTAACACAGGCCATGCATCGTTTCTCTGGTCTTCCCCTACTATTATAGCCATCTACATTCATACTCAAAACTTTCCTCACGACATATTCCTCATTCCTCCGTAACACAAGCCCATACGATTTTCTCTGAAATAATGCTAAGTAATAGTTGCAACCGGTAGACGAACTAACAAAACGTTACTTATAACATAGTTTTCAACTAAAATAGTTGTCTATTTACTGGCTCATAAGTATTGCAAACCGTCGCGGCATCTCTGACCGGTACCGTAAAGTCCGTCTGCAGCCACCACTGATATATCTGGCAGTAGAAACCATTTTAATGAAACAATATGTACATTAATACCCTCCAACGGAGAAACCATAAATATATAATAAAGTAAAAGCTCAACAAGGAAAACCGCTTCGAGCCACAATACACAGTTCTGAGAGAAATAATATGTGTAATCGAATATCCTACATCAAAAGCACATTACAAAATATTTCATTACAATTTCACGTCGATTTTATCTTTTATAATGGGCACAGATAACGATATACAGCCGTCGGACTAACACTTTTCATTAGCTACATAATTCTAAATTAATTGTAAATAACGCGCTTTGTTTCGCCGCGTATAAATCTCTTAAAATATGCTTAAGCATCCCAGTTCGTAACGTTGTTCTTATTTGCTTTATTAAATTTTACCCGTAACAGTCTTCAGGAGGGAAATTTATTTCGGTGTCTGTGAGTGCGGGTGTGTTTCATTATTCTTCAGCTAAGCCTCGGATTAGATTAGCAGCCTCTCACGGCGCTTGTTGTCAAGCAATGCATATTACATTAAGTGTAAACTAGACTCGTTTCTTTATTTAGATTGTGAGAAATACTCTCGACGGAAATCGTATTCATGAATGCGAATGTAAGTAGGGATTTCTTTTACTTCTGCAGAAATGTCTAATTAAAGAGAACACGGTCTTTCTCGTAGTTTCTTTGTAATTTATTCTTCCATATCTCGCGAATCTTGTTGAGAAAAATATCCATAATAAGTATTAAGAGAGAAAAACACAAACATTGACAAGATTACGGTGGCCTGAATTTGACGCACAAAGTCCATTCTGAAAAACGTAATATTCCATTTCAATTATCTTCACGGATTTGCGACATCGAAATCCTGTCACAAAACAAATGACGACTGAGAAACGAAACAAATACTTTGGAAGAGGGAGGGGTTTCGGGGTCCAAACTGGGTCCCCTGACACATGACGAATATGGGCCAGAGGGGATTATGATAACAAATACACCGCAAATTAAGGGGTCAAACTCACTTTATTTATCGAACAGTAGACGATATTGAATTTGCTGTCCGATTCCAAAATGGTTGCGTCATCCTAAAAATTTTAAATGGAAAAACCTTTTTAGTCCTATTATTTAGCAAGCTGATCGGGATAAATACGTATCTATTATATACCGTGATTCAGTTGTTTGCTGTGTAACTAAATTTCGTCGGCTCATAGCAATCTCGAGCTGGATCTTTGTATAGCAGTTAACAAAAAATTAGATATCATAACATCACACCAGTATTCCCAGAAGGGTTGGGCAGAAGTATACCTAAACTTAACCCACACTGCGCCACAAAAGTTGTAAAAGAGTTATTATAGAAATTTCAATTGCAAACAATACAAACATAACAATAGAGCATAATAAATGCAGCTATAATAAATTGAGGATAGCGAATCTCATAAAACAAGCACCGTCAGATAGTAGGGAAACAAAGCCGTTGGCAGACGAGTGCAGTTTGTGGCGATAAAATTGCTCTAGAATAATGCCGGGACACCATCTGTCGCCGCCGGATTCTGCGCCTCTTGTGATACCTGTCCGACTAACCTACGAGTATGTATGGAAGAGGAATGTTTCTGTGTGTATTAGCAATAAGGCAAGGGCTTGTGGCTTAGTAATAACAGCTGCATGGATCAATCGATCAGGTTAAGCTATGCTTGCCGCGGTTGGTCCGTGGATGGGTGACCATCTTTACATACCAAAACGAGGGGTCTTGCCTCGGAAAGCACGTTAAGCCGTTGGTCCCGGCTGTCATTCGTGGATCTTTGACAGTCGTTACGGGTCGTCAGAAGCCCGAAAGTCTCACAACCAGTCTTACCAAGAGGTTTCGTATTACCCAGTAACTGGGTTGTGGAGGTTAGATAGGTAGTCGCTCCTTGTAAAATACTGATACTCAGCTGCATCGGGTTAGACTGGTTAGACTAGACATAGTTGGGAAAAGGTTAGGCAGATGATGAGATGATATTAACACTAAGGCATTGTTAATAGACATGGGTAGCTAGTGAGCGAGTGATAGAAAAGAGCTAGCTCTTTTCGATTGACGTAGCTCTCGCTCACTTACTCGCTCGCTGGATAGCTCACTAGCCCAGTTAGCTCACTCAGACTCACTAGCTCAATACTTCAGCAAAACAAAACACAGCCACAAATAAAGAAAAAAATATATTTATCGCTACGCGTGATAATGAACTAATCAACGGTAACAAAGAGTCTAAACTTCCACCAAAGAGCTATTGAAAATTGAAATACAATGACTTGATTGAGCGGACCAAGCCATTTCCTTCGATGCGCGTACGGCGCCAGTCAAATGTGCTAACAGTCGGCGTCTGATCACTGAGCTATAGAAGAGCAACTGCGCTAGTGAGTAACAAAGAGTCCCAATTTCCAAAGAGCTATTGACTATTGAGCGAGCCGAGCCCATAGTACGCCCACAGCAGTCAAATATGGCCGGTGATAATGAGAGACACGTACCTTCTCCGTCAAATATTAAACATTCAAAACCATAAACAACATACGAAAACAAAAAGTTTATTATTAGCATGCATACACTTTAAACCTTTCGTAGAGAGTTCAGCATTCATTCCAAATTCAAAAGCTCTTAATTAAAAATAAACTTCATGTCACCTGGAATATGCTCACTGCTCACTAGAATATTGTGAATGCCAAATTAATGAAGACTGGCCAGAAGTACCCATTAGTTTTTGCTTGATTTAGTATGACCTGAGGTGAAAGCATAAACGTGTGACGTAACGTAGATTCGAACGGTTTATTAATCGTAATTACAACCATTGTACGTCCACCCTTAACAGACGTCAGGCCGCAAAGTGGTCAAGGGTGTGACGGTACATGAAAATATATGATAATTTAAAGGAACCTACAGAGACCTACCAGCCTAACAGTCCCTACGACCCTAAAGCCCTATAAGCCCTACAGCCCTAACCTACCATATACCTAGTACGTGATAAATAAATATATAAATAAATTCAGGATGTCTGCACCATGCGACCTAAGGTTACAGACGGATTGTAGACAGGATTTCCAGGTTCGGGAAAGGGTAGACTCACTGCCAGTCCCGCAGACTCACGAGACTGATCAGAGATGGCTAAAGGTGGCTTGGCCACAGTGAGGGGTAATGAGACAAGAATATAAAATTCAAATCTGATTTATTTACAATATGTTACTGCTTATATACTACTTTTTCTTAGCCCACACTATTATACAAAATCTTTGTGTCCTATGCGTGTAAGATGCAACCAAATCTTTATTTTAACTGGGCCGCGCGTAAGCCAGGCGGAGTGCTGAGTCAATGTCCAAAGGTAACATTGAATAACCATTGTGCGCTTTTATAATTTCTAACATGATGATATTATCGTGGAAGTACCCTTTTTAATGCCTTTTCTCAGCGTGTTGCAGTAACTAAGCTAGGGCACCCTGACCAAATGGGTTAGGACAGTTTAGATCAGTGACCAACCGCGCGCGAGCCGAGCGAGCGAAGCGAGTGGTACCGCGACCCGCGGTATCGCCCAGCGTGTGCTACATCGAAGTCGGTCGCAGTTTGTCAAATTATTTGAGGCTCACAAAAAGAGCCACTTTTATTATATTAGAATGTCAATTAATATTTTTAGGAAATCAAAATGGGAATTATTTAGGGTTCCATTGAATGAAAGACGAGCTTCTGCTAAAGCCGAAACATGTTACTTTCACTAAGAAGATAATGTCTACAAACGTAATACTTCTTAGCATTGACACGTACCTACAAGTATTTTTTTCCGAATTGTCGGTAGGCGGTAAGGTATTAGAACCAGCCACGTCACCAGTGTGAAGCACTTTTGAAACATCAAAGAGAAAATTATGTATATTTATTCAATAAACTCTCAAAAAATATTCAGTAAGGTTGCGTGAGAGTAACTGATGCGATTTTCCCCCTGTTCTCATTTTCCGTCCCATATTTTTGTTTTCAACTCCACTGAATATTTTTATTACATTTTCTGGTCTCTCAACACATGAGTTATTTTCGTGTTGGTAGTCGCGGTTTTTACACAGCTTCAGCTCCGAACGCGTTGAACTGCAAAAAATTACAGACTACTCTCCGTCTTACCATGTGAACGGGCTCTTATAACGTGTCACTTTAAACTTATGAAGTAGTAGACAAATACGGGCGTCGTTATGAAGCATGAAATGCATACTAAAGGCAGATCGAGGCGGGCTACAAAGAAATGCTATGCAACGCAACGCATAGCATTGCATAAATCGTCCTTCATCACTTTCGTATATTTTCTATGGACCACACGCACACTACAGGCGGGCACTTTTTTGTACGAAAATGCGTTGCGGCTGTAATGTGCGCTTAGCTTAACTCTACTGTGTCTTGGTATACGTACTTACCCTGTTCTTGCCTATGGGTACTAACATAAAACAGCGGGTTTGCCGGTACAGAACGCTGCAGGCTGATGAAATGGTTACGACGGCGGTACGGAAAGAAATGGTTAAGTACGATGTTTTACCTGTTTCTTTATGTGACTCGCATAATTTAAAACACGGTTTTTTTACCGATCGGATCGGTAGCGACTTGTCTTTCCCGGGAACCCGCGACTGTATGCAACTACCCTAAGAGACTTCGTGCGACTGGTCATACGATTAGTCGTGGTCATAGTCGCGTAATACGCGTTCCCTAAAAAGAACACAAATGCATTTGGGATTTTTCCTTAAATTCTCTAATAGTAATTATGTTGTTCCCATTAGATACATGGGACGTAACTAATAATACGTGGGTGTAGGTGCTTTACAAGGCTAGCGCAAATTAGGGCCGGGCACACCACAATGCCACGCATTCCAAAAATCCTCCTTCATCACTTCAGTACATTTTGTATGATGCAACATACAATACATGCGGGCAACGCACTGGCGGATCGCTCGTCAAACGTATTTTTGGGACCGCAGTTATGCGTTGCGACGCGGTTGTGTGCGATGGCTTATTTAAAATGTATTTGTATAAGCCATCGCGCACATTGCAAAATCCTCCTTCATCACTTTCGAACATTTTCTATGATCATTACTGCTCTAAACTCTACTGTGTCTTGGTATACGTACTTACCCTGTTCTTGCCTATGGGTACTAACATAAAACAGCGGGTTTGCCGGTACAGAACGCTGCAGGCTGATGAAATGGTTACGACGGCGGTACGGAAAGAAATGGTTAAGTACGATGTTTTACCTGTTTCTTTATGTGACTCGCATAATTTAAAACACGGTTTTTTTACCGATCGGATCGGTAGCGACTTGTCTTTCCCGGGAACCCGCGACTGTATGCAACTACCCTAAGAGACTTCGTGCGACTGGTCATACGATTAGTCGTGGTCATAGTCGCGTAATACGCGTTCCCTAAAAAGAACACAAATGCATTTGGGATTTTTCCTTAAATTCTCTAATAGTAATTATGTTGTTCCCATTAGATACATGGGACGTAACTAATAATACGTGGGTGTAGGTGCTTTACAAGGCTAGCGCAAATTAGGGCCGGGCACACCACAATGCCACGCATTCCAAAAATCCTCCTTCATCACTTCAGTACATTTTGTATGATGCAACATACAATACATGCGGGCAACGCACTGGCGGATCGCTCGTCAAACGTATTTTTGGGACCGCAGTTATGCGTTGCGACGCGGTTGTGTGCGATGGCTTATTTAAAATGTATTTGTATAAGCCATCGCGCACATTGCAAAATCCTCCTTCATCACTTTCGAACATTTTCTATGATCATTACTGCTCTAAACTCTACTGTGTCTTGGTATACGTACTTACCCTGTTCTTGCCTATGGGTACTAACATAAAACAGCGGGTTTGCCGGTACAGAACGCTGCAGGCTGATGAAATGGTTACGACGGCGGTACGGAAAGAAATGGTTAAGTACGATGTTTTACCTGTTTCTTTATGTGACTCGCATAATTTAAAACACGGTTTTTTTACCGATCGGATCGGTAGCGACTTGTCTTTCCCGGGAACCCGCGACTGTATGCAACTACCCTAAGAGACTTCGTGCGACTGGTCATACGATTAGTCGTGGTCATAGTCGCGTAATACGCGTTCCCTAAAAAGAACACAAATGCATTTGGGATTTTTCCTTAAATTCTCTAATAGTAATTATGTTGTTCCCATTAGATACATGGGACGTAACTAATAATACGTGGGTGTAGGTGCTTTACAAGGCTAGCGCAAATTAGGGCAGGGCACACCACAATGCCACGCATTCCAAAAATCCTCCTTCATCACTTCAGTACATTTTGTATGATGCAACATACAATACATGCGGGCAACGCACTGGCGGATCGCTCGTCAAACGTATTTTTGGGACCGCAGTTATGCGTTGCGACGCGGTTGTGTGCGATGGCTTATTTAAAATGTATTTGTATAAGCCATCGCGCACATTGCAAAATCCTCCTTCATCACTTTCGAACATTTTCTATGATCATTACTGCTCTAAAACGGTGAAGGAAAACATCGTGAGGGAACCGGCATGTCCTAAAACCAAAAAATCGAAGACATCTGCCAACCCGCACTGGGGCTGCGTGGTGGATTATGGCCCACTCCCTCTCACAGACAGGAGGCCTCTATCCCAGCAGTGGGAACATTATAGGCTGATTATGCGTATGCTAGTTATTGGTTAGAAATCGTGGGAGGTAGTTAATTTAATTGTTAATTTGTTAAATAAATTACGTCACTCGTAGAAGATATTAAAATACACGTGTTATGACAAGATTAATGGTTTTAGGGAATAATTATTTCCTTCTTCCGGTTGTTTTATTACAGATTTGCATAACATGAAAAACTTAATTTAAATTATCATTAAGTTAATAGAGGTCCTCCTGGAATTTATTAATACAGTGCAACCATAATATAACGTACCTCAATATAACGAATTCCTCGATTTAACAAATTCTTCGCAATCCCCTTGAACAACCTCTTTATAAAGAATTTTCAACTATAAAAAAAAGTGTAAACCTCTAATTAATGAATTATTCAACACAAAACCTTTATATAAGGTTATATAAAGGTTTTGGGTTGACAAAATTCAGTCGATCAATCCCAGTAGTATGTGATTCAGTCGCGACAGGTATCGACACGTTTTTACCTCCTTATAACAAATTTTAGGACAACCTAACCTCAATATAACAAACCTCAGTTTAACGAATTACATACTTGATATACCTAACGAATATTTACTTGTTCCCTTCAGATTTGTTATAGCGTTCGTTCGTTTGTTGTTGTTTGTTTGTAAGTAATACAGTTCTACTCAATGTAAAAATATTTTTTTTTAATATTTTTACATTGAGTAACTATGTACCTGACGATGAATCAGGCAAAGACTAAAGTCATGACCAATGCCGCTAAATAAAAGGTCGAGGTTGATGGGCAGGAAATATACTATGTCAACGAATATATCTACCTGGGCCAGCTAGTTTCCTTCCACAACAGACAGGACAAAGAGATCGACCGTCGAGTTGAAAACGTCTGCAGGAGCTACATGTCCATGAAGGCGCTAATGAAGGGCGCCCTTCCTACCTCATTAAAGCGCAAGCCGGTAGACATATGTACATCCTGCCTATCCTAACCTATGGCGCTCAGACTTGGTCTTTGATCGAGGCTCAGAAGTCCAAAGTCAAGGTTTTCCAACGAGCGATAGAGCGTAGCATCATAAAAATTAAACTCACCGACCAAATACACAACACCACAATACGCTTCAAGACAGCTATCGCCGATAAGTATGCGAGGCTAAAGTGGGATTGGGTCACACCTATAGAATTCACCCAGACAGATGGGCCAAAGTCGTCACACAGAGGGTGCCTGAAGACGGGCGTCGTCACCGAGGCAGGCCTAAGAAACGCTGGCGTGACGATTTGGACTCGTTCCTAACTGATTGGACGGAAAAGGCACAGGACAAAGAAAAGTGGAATAATGTGGGGGAGACCTTTGCCAAGTAATGGAACTACATAGGTTGAGGAACAAAAATATGTACTAAAAAAATACGAGTAATTGTAAAAAAAAACCGTTTAAATAAGCGGTTCCGTGCCACCATACAAAATCAAAATCAAATCATAATCAAAAGTCATTCATTCAAACTAGGCTGAGAATCATCACTTTTTGAACGTCAAAATTACAAAAGAAATTCCCCAAAAACGCCCGCGCTTCACCACTTCCTAGTGCTATCGCTGGGAAGAAGAAGCGGCGCAACAAACTCCCCAGCAGCACAGCTGTCTGTTGAGTAAAAAAATACTTGATTGTATACAATAATATGCACCTATGTTCGGTAATTATCATTACAAGACCAGAACATAACATTAAATTATTTGCCATATGTCAGCTAGCCACGCCAATATACCAACCAATATAATAAAACTATACGTGCTCAAGCTAAAAAATATTTAATTAAAATTAAAATGTAAAAATTAAAAACTTACTACCCAAATAAAAGCCTCCAGGCATAAAGGGCGTGACAGCTTACATATCTATGCATTGCTGGGTTCTGTTCACATAGCTGTCACTTGAACTCACAAATGATAAACTAAGACCATCGAAGTAAAATAAATAGGTAAATAAGTTAATAACAATAACCTATCAGTAAGCTTATTCTGGAGAAAGAACATAAACATTGTCTTGCGTTAAATTAGGGCGACCAACTATTCTTATCGTGTAAGTAGTCGTTGATTAAATATGTAGTACGCCTTTGAATATACAATATTTAATACTATATTTATTTTTAGCACTCTTTTGCAAAGGCTAGGAGTGGAACAGCGCAGGCTAGAAAACAAAATTGTACAGGAGTAAAGATCGACCAAAAAACGCCGAAATAAATAAGTTTCATCAAATTTTATGGGGAGTCCTTTAATTTTACAGACGGAGCGAAGTCTTCGTAGGTAATAGGGTCCCGTTGTCACCCTTTGAGTACGCAACCCTAAAAACAGTTTACAAGTAAATCCTGCTATCGATGGTAATTACAAAACCGATCACAAAATGTAATAAACAGCACACAATGAAAAAGGTAATTAATATTATGGTCACAGCTTTTGAGCTTAATTAATATTAATTAGAATTATTTCACACAAATGGGGTTTCAGTACTTAGCGGTAGATAATTCATATATTTTAGAGGCTTTTGAAATTATATCCTTATTTAAATTTGTGGTGTGTAGAATGTTTGACAGCTTATATCTTTATTATCCCAAAACTGCTGAACGGATTTTGAAGAAAGGCACTCAAATAAGCTGTAATGAATTCAATTAAATATGATCAAACTGAGATGCTTTATGGTACTCGTGTATATATAAATATATTTTACTGTAAAGTGTTGGAAGTCAATTTCTAGGCTACAATGTTGTGTCTATGGTAAGGCGTCTTAAGAACCACTAACTCCCAAAATACAAGCTTGACTTGGTTTGGGAGTTGTTAGATCATCCATTACGTGCTACTTTACAACCATCAAATACCTTATTAAATTGAACTGTACATAGATTAAGCTTTTTGTTGTACTTTGAGAGCGAAATAAATGATTATTAATAATAAAAGAAAAAAAAACAACCTATTGCACTCCACCTCTGGACATAGGCTTCTCCCAGGCTGCGCCACAACACCTTGTCCTCCGCCTTCCGCATCCAGTCTGTCCCGGCCACCTTTATAAGGTCTTCGGTCCTAGCTGGCCCGTACCTGGGGTGAGCGGCGTCTCACACAACGCTTGCCCATACACGGTCTCCACCCCAGGACTTGTCTGCTCCACCGCCCATCGGTTCTTCGAAAAACGTATAGAAATGAAACCTTTCTGGAATTGTATGATGTAAGTAGAGACAAGACTTTTATACCTTACCCCTACCTACCAACAGTTTTCAAATTCTTTCCTTTAACAAGTCAGAATACATATTACCTATGTACTAGAAATATATTCAGCTGTGTGCCGAGCTTCAAAAGGTATTGACCTTTTTTTGAAAATGTGGGCGTAAAATAATACAATTTATCTCTCGTTTAGAATCCTACGAAAGTTTATAAACTTGCGGATCTTGTTATCTTCCGGTGACATGTACCTACACCGTGTTCCGGACGATATACATAAACTTCGACCAGATGTTCAGACCTTTTTTTAAGAATTTTTAACTATGGACACATTGATGAATTCTTATTTTTTGTTAATTTTCATACAAACTTTGACGTAAATCACCCGATATGCATACCTCTTTGTCTCGCTATCCGAAGCATTCGATAGATTTATCATTTTAATTGCACTAAGCGGCAACATAGGCCCTAAGACCCTTTCTTATTACATAGCTCAATAAAATTTCATTAAATGAAGTTACAAATATCTTTGTAACGAAGCTTTTTTTAAGTAATACTTCCTTTGTTAGATTTGATTTTGTAAAAGCTATAGAAGTGTTTGCTAAAGTTTATGGATAACGTGGAGAACACGGTGTATATATTTACTGATTGTCATAGTCTGTCAGTGTCACTTTTAAATTCGGTCTGCAGCGATGGCTGGAAATCATTCTGCCGTATTGACATTACGACTCAGGGGTTGATTTACTTGGGCGGAGACCCGCCGTGTCCTCGTAGAGGCGATCGGCAACGGCGGCGACCTCTCGCGCCCGGCCCTGGTGCAAGCCATGGTCCGGGGCGAGAGAGAATGGGAGGCAGTCACCTCCTTCTGCGAAGCAGTCATGCTAGCGAAGGAGGTGGCGGGGAGGCTGAGGGAGAACACCTCACGCCTCAGCCGCCGCGGGAGACGCTCCGGGCGTCGGGAGCCGCGTGACGACTCCCGGCCACCGTAGGCGCGGGCCTGCGGGCGGTGAGTAATGGGTAGCTCACCGTCCGATCAGGACCAGGCCCGTGCCGGACGGCGCGTTGTGTTCCACGCGCGCCTCAAAGAGATGTCAGCAGAGGACGGGGCCCCACAGGGCCGAAGCCTGCCGGGGCGGTGGGATTTTCCGAAAGGTTAACCGCTGCCCTGGAACAGAAAGGGCTAAGGACGGAACACGGGTGGGTTTTAGTCAGTAAAAGTCTGACACTCCCTTCCGCTCCACCCAGAGCGGGAGGGGTCATTTGATGATTTCCCATCCACAAAAAAAAAAAAAAAAAAGGGGTTCATTTATAAACGATTATTAAAGTTAAGTGACGATCAAACAAATCTTTCCTTTAAGCAACGTTTATGAAAATTAAATTTATGTAGCAAAACTCTGCAGATACCTGACTACCGATACCCATCGCGTCTGCGGAGTTTTGCTAGCTAACTTATTTTGACCCTGTTTAATGTTAAGTCAGTAAAGCAGATAGTGCAATTAGCAGGAAAAAACGGCCCTTATGGTAATAGACAGTGAACAAATTTTGGCTGTGACTGTACCTAGGTTTGAGCTTCCTAAAATAGGGTGGAGCTACACGATGACTGATGCATGGGACAGGTCAACTCAAAGCCGAAATGGCTCTATCTTCAAAACGCCCTTCCAGACATGGTCCTACATTGTCAGACTCACATATAATCCTTATATATTTGGACTTTAAAAGAAACCATCCACCAACCTCTGAGTTTGTTTCAGCATTTTTTTTTCTTTCTCTTTCATCTAGTTTTAAAATAGTGACGTGTACAGAAATAAACATTTTATTTCGTTCATAAAAGTATTAAAAGTAATATTGCCTCTTTTTAACTCCGTGCTAGAAGCGCTGATATTTAGTGGATGTTCAGAAAACTGCGCTTTTTAAACTCGGCTTCAAATAAATCCAGCTGCGGTTGGCGAGACAGTTTAAATTCGCGCGAGGCAACTTGAGTGTCATTGTTTTACGGTTTTCATTAGTTATCGCTTAATTTCGGCCTGCCCGCCATGCTGGATGTGGGCTGACAGTTAATACCAGATGTTTTAGGATCAAGCTGAGTAACGAGAGAGGAGAGTCTCTTTAAATTAGATTTAGAGTTTGTCCTCATCGCTGTGTGCTTATAAAAGAATATTGGTGGTGAAGTAATGTTTAAAATCTAGGTCTTTAAAATCGGGCTACCTCCGGACGAGTACCTATACAAGGTGTCGTTTTGCATCCTCGTCAAATTCAAGGAGGTAACTATGACACGAATCAATAATAAAATACGTAGGTTTTTCGACAGGTGTGGGACACGCATTTTAAAACGCGGCCTGTGGTAGACCGCACTGTAACTGCCCTTTTACACACATAAAAACGCGGCCGCTTAACGATACCATAACGCGATTCTGCCGATCGATTCTGTAAAAATCTCACAGTAAAAATTAAGGTGAAGTGAGCTTAGAGTGAGCTCATGAGTCAATAGTGTCAATCACTAACATTAGTTGGAATGACAGCTCACTCCATGCTCACTTCACCTAAGTTTTCACGGTGAGATGGGTACAGAATCGCAATGCTGTTCTTTGAAAGTGGTGTATTCTGAAATACTGTCAAACTTAAATAACTAAAACAACAAATATGTATTCATTATTAACCAGGGATCATAATTTCATTTGATTATTTATGTATTTCATAACAGCCTCCTGAAATTAGGATGCAAAACAACAGCTTGTATAGGACCCTATCTATACTCTATACTATTCATTTGTTTATTTGAACGGATTTAATTTCTTTTGCTTTTAATAGCCCAATTCTTGAGAAAGGCTATATATAGGCTATTTAAAATTACGCTAGGACTCTTAAGAGCCGGGTAAAATGAAAAAAAGTAAGAAAGAAAACTAAGCGAAAATTAAGTAATAGTGCGGGCGATGCGATGGTACGGGGTGGGTCAGAGGAACAAGAAATTTCACGTAGCTACTTATTTGTCAAAAAAGCTTGTAAGAAAGACATATTTGTTACATTTTTATGACTGAAACTATGAATGAAACTTATAAAATTTTTGGGATTGTCGCCCGTCCCCTGACGGTTTTATTAAATGGGGCCCTGGCTGTTTTGCCTGCAGATAATTTCAAACAAATCCTTTGTCTGCTAGCTGTGTCCTTTGGGACACTATGAAACCAACCCTTATTTATCCAAAAGTAATCCAAGTACTGTACCGACCCTAGATGAATCAAATTATAAAAAAATGTGCGGTTTCATAGAAAAGAGTAAAAGGGGTGTAGAATCATGAAATCCATGGTAACAAGTTGTGTGTCGATGTCTCTGCCACCCTGTAAACCTATTTGAAGTATATAAGTTCAATTATAATAGTCAGCTTTCAAGGGAATAAGGTAAAGATAATCTAAAACCGAGTTGCAGCCGCTACAACAATACTGTAGCATGTTCGTTCATCGTGTACATTAGGTAGTACCCGCACAACTTCAGTATACAAATTCATACAACAGCTTTCAAGGTCTGTTAATCTCCCACTCTCCACCCAGACACAGATATTCTCCCCAAAAATGTTTGTTTCGTTACAGCCAGACTTATTCACGTTATGAGGTTCTCCCAGTCTGCTTAGCAAGCAACATAAATACTTGTACCTAGGCTTAAGAAATTTAATCTTATTACGCGTAGGTGGCCTGGTATTAAGACAAATTCTCGCTACGCCACTGTTTTCTGTCTTTGCGAGTACGTTTTGGTTTTCTGTCAGTTCATTTCGATTAAAAGTTTCTCAAGATCGTATAGAATTTGTTGGCGTCGGTTGGTAATTTATTTTAACTTTATTTTGTGGGTTTTTTCTGTTTTCGTATACATACCTAGATCGATGTTTTTGTATATTTGATTGGCTCGCAGTTCCGTTCGTATTTGGAATATTGACGTATATTGCTAATTAACTGATAATGGAAATTCATGCGTTTCATGCACAGGGCCCGAGGACACCTCGGTTGCCTGCTATCAACACACTGCACTGCACTGTCAACACTTTCCATACAAACCAGGCGTGTCACCGTTGAGCTCCTTAACTTTTGAGTTGAGCTGCACGATTATATCATACCATTTCAGACATGGTCTTCACATGATCTGACCAAGATTATGTCTGGACTTTAAAAGAGACTGTGACCTCTGAGTTTGGTTTGGCCTTTCTTCTCAGGGAAGTCAGATAGGAAACGCCGACCTCATCTAGTTTTTTAAATACAAATAATTGGTAAAAGTGTTTGTACAAAATTGCTTACAGAAATAAAATAATTTATCATTTACACTACGACACAGATGACGTAAAGAAACAGAAGACCAATTCCCGTAATTAAAAAGGTTCAAAATCTAGTCGCAATCTCATCTCAGCGACGATCAATGTCAAAAATGTAGGGAATTTAGAGGTATCTTTGACAGATTGAGACTGAGATCAGACTGTGAACGTTCTTAAAATTATGAGAATGGCCCCTCTGATGACTTCGATGGTGGTTGTGACATAAGATTTGCGCTCAACGCACTTTCACCGCCACAAATTTTAATTAGTATAATAATAATACTCCATGTCTAAATCCTTCTCTAAACTTTATTAAAAACAAAAGAAAGCATACACTGCCTTTTAAAAAACCGAGGAAAACAAACGATCATCTTACAAAAACTATGAAGCACAGCACACATCTATCTCTCCATAAACTATTGGATAAAAACTCCGAACAATAGCGCCAGTGTATATTTTTCAACCAACTAGCGAAGCACAGACACGGTCCGATAGGCTGAAACGTGTTACGTACTGACATTGACAAGTGCATTAACCTCTATGCATTCATACTGCGTCGATAAAGTGTTCGGGGAATAGGGATGCTAGCTGGAATATTGTGTTTTTGAGCTACTCGTATCTTTTGCATATCTGGGCAAAATTACAATACTGTTCGTCTTGTAATTTTATTTTTGTTTAAGAAGTATTTTGCTATAATTTCTAAATTGAAGAGCCTTTAGTTTTATTATTGTGTGTGTGTGCAGTGTGTGTGTGTTTTGTGTTTGTTTCGGCCTTTCTTCTCAGAGTAGTCAGATAGGAAACGCCAACCTCATCTAGTTTAAAAAAATATGATTGACGTGTAAAAGTGTTTGTACGTACAAGTTACAGAAATAAAATCATTTATCACCTATTTCTAAGATTGCTGGTTTACCTGTAATTGGCGACTGTGTAAGTCCGAGGCTATTGATGTTGTATTATACACAGAAGCTGTTGGTGTACCTTAATAAATAAATATCTTTTCTACGTTTTCCTGGGGTAATAGGAGCACCAATTTGCATGAACAATTTGGTAAGCTCGAATTTAGAATATGTCTAGGGTTACGCAGGTACAATCTGTAGATTGAAAGCTACATAGAGACGAGATATCTGCGTCAATAGTATTTCTCTCATCTCATTAAAGGGTTATTTGAGTTGAGTTTTAAGTTACCACAATTATTTATCAAAAGAATTACTTCTGTTATAATCGCTTTAATAGTTAAGCTAAGTATGAGATAGCCATCTTGCGTTCCTTGCCAACTATTACAGCGGCGTTAAACGTATCTAAGATCTACAAAATAACCCCAGTTTTAATTAGAATCAGTTCATTTAAAGCTGAGAACGACAAACACTTGAAACAAGAAAGTATCAATTGAAACCGAATTCATTGAACTGCACTGCCAAAGTTCTATTAGGCTGGACATCTATAGAGACGAGTTCAGAAGTACTAGAGAGGTGGGCAAATTGAAACAGTACATTTATACAGAGCTTTGGGCTAAAACCAAACCCTAACTTTGAGTTTTGTTGAACATTGGTATAGTTCGACGTACCTATAAAGCTGGGGGTATAACTCCGGGCAATTTCACCTCATAATTATACACTCGCTATTATTTTAAACATATGTAAGTATATGTTCGCGTACAAAGAAACTTCAGCTGCACTTGTAGTTATCAAACTCTTTGTGTATGTGAACATAAAATAGCTTTAGTGTTTGTTGAATAATACGTGTGCAGTGTTAATGAGTGTTTGATAGAGCCTGAGCTCGTAACGTTCCCATTGTTTTGTTTTTACCCGTCCACCTGCACTGGGGAACTTGTTTGCATTTTCACGAACTATAAAAACAATTAGGACTGCGAAACTAAAGATAATTTATTTGTAACAATAGATAGTTTGAATTAGTTTTGTGACATAACTTTATTTCACAATTGCAGAGGCAACTTTTGTTTTGAATTGAATATAATTTCAGTTTTCAGTAAGAATGGGTTTAATATTTAGCGTCCAATATTTACGGTTGGATTTTATTTAATGGTTTAAGAGAGACCAGCGGTTCTATTATGCTTTTGTATTTTATATTTTCAATTCAACGCTTTGGTGTTTTATGAACTTAAACTTTGCGCTTGGATTTTCTTTATTGCGGATATTCAAGATGGCCAAGTCTAGAAGATCTCCTCACCATAATGTCATCTTATTATGAAAGCTTCGACAAGGTGCTCAACAATTATGGAAATCCATCCATATCTCTGGGTTACAAAACGCACCGTCTATACCATAATGTTATTTCTGCCCCCATGGCAAGAAAGCGTGAGTATATGTATGTGTATACAGAGGTAAAATTTGAGAGCTTGTATGCAGGGTAACCTTCGGAACTACTAATCTGATTCCAAAAATTCTTTCACTAATGGGAAACTACAGTATTGCCAAGTGTCATAGGGTATATTTTATGTTAAAACAAGCAATTTCACACGCACGAAGTCGCGGGCAGAAAGCTAGTCATTAATAACAAATGACTGAGCCATTCAATACCAAGTGTCATAATTAGTGACATTATTACTTGTGAATTCAAATTGATTTATCAATTTCCTTTAAAGGAATGCCAACAGCCAACATTCTTCTTGATTACTGTCACGTAGGAACACTTGTTACACAGACGAGGCGAGGCTGTAGGCAATGTTGACATCAATCACTTTTGCTTTGCCATGTTTAGATTGCCCAAATTAAGGACGTTTGTGAGCTCCCTTTTGTCTCGACGAAAAATAATGGTGATAATTCAACTCTTCTCCTTTCTCTTTGAGCACATTCGTGATTCAATTACGCGTGGGTCGTCTAAGACGTATATCGATAGATTGTGGTTGCTTTGTTTATCTCTCTGTAGAGCGATTCTCATGAACCCATGGAAACAGTCAGTCACTCCATGGTGTGTCATTTTTTACCCCAAAGAATTTTGTTCATGTGTGTACATATTTATATATAAATATTAATCTTTTTTTAAAGTGGGATCAGTTGACCGATTCAAAACATTCATTAGGTCAACTCATCCCGCGGGATAAGTTCGAGCGGGCTCAGTTGACTAAAGAGCCAAAGGATATGAACAAAATTTTAGAATTTTTACTATTTCGTCACGGAATTAAAATCATATACCATGGCCTCCAAAAGTTAGCCAAAAGTTAGCCAAAAGTTAGTTGACATTCTGCCACTTCAGCTGTGACACACAACATTATGATCTAAAATTCTAGTGATCCTAATATTTGAACTGCTATAAGGTTATTATTGACTCATTCAACTACCTTTGACTAATAAAATAAAAAGCTATCAACACTTAGGAGTACCTGATTTTTTTTTTCTAAATCAAAATGTTGCATCACACCTGCGCGTAGAGTTCGTTGCCGAAAATAAAATATTTCAATTAGTTGAATTTAAATATTTTATTTTTGTATGAAAGTTTGATGCATTAAAATCGGATGAATTAATAAAAGGCATAGAACAAAATTAGTTGTTTTTTGATGTTAGTAATATAATCCTGAGAGGTTGGTTAATGGTTTACCAATAACCCTGTATATAGAAAAATAAATAATGCTTGCTTAAAATGCCTCTTTAAAATATGCTTGACTGAAACAGCGCTTACGCGAGGAGATATTGCCGGCAATTGTTACTGCAATAATTATTGTAGCCATTAGTGAAGCAACACTGCTCCATATCGCTCGATGCTGAGATTCCAGCAATTTGTTGCAAGAGATACCAGTACCACCACACCATATTGAGCGGTATGAAGCCATTAGTGCTATTGCTCCTATACTTCCGGCAATTATTGGTAAAAACTAGCCCGTGTAAGCCACAGCTTGAGAATGATCAAATAGGTAATAGTGAAAAAAATATTAGTGGAGTATTTTTTTCAGTGGATTACAGGGTTCAAATCCGATCTAGTACCAATGTGATTTTTTCAATTAATATGTACTTTCTGAGTTTAGTTTGGACATCTATATATATAAAATTCTCTATATATATAAAATTCAAAGTCCTGACTGACTGACTGACTGACTGAGACATCAACGCACAGCCTAAACCGCTGCTCCTAGAGACATGAAATTTGGAGGGTGTATTCTTCGTGAAGAGTAGGTATCCACTAAGAAACGGTTTTTCGAAATTCCACCCCTAAGAGGGTGAAATGGGGGGATTTTGTCTGTATGGAAAATCTTATTCCTTGAGTTAATAAACTTGAAACTTGGCACGAATAGTTATTTAAGTTAATTATGAAGTTGGGCATTTTTTGTTTTTATAAAATACCCCTTAAAAGGGGATTGGGGGGTTTCAAAGTTTGTATGGAAGAATTTTAACGCGCGGTCCGATTTACTCGAAACTCAGTATTTATACCTAAAATTAAAAGGAAAGAATAGATAGGGTAGATTTTCGAAAAACCCTGATACACATTGTATCAGGGTTTTTCGAAAATCTACCCCTGACGGCCTGAAAAGGGGTAGTCAATTTTACAGAGGAGGATTGATAGCGTGGCTTGATTAACTCGAAAATTGGTATAAATAATCTTTGAGTCAAGTTATGAACACATCCCAAATGATTTTTCAAAATTTCACCCCTGTGGGGGTGAAAAGCGGGGATACAGTTTATATGAAAAATCTTATTAATTTAGAATAAACTTGAAACCTGGCAAGAATATTTGCCTAAGTACCTAAGTAATAAAGTTTATCATTTTTCAAAACTACCCCTCAAAGGGGGATATAGGGGTGTTGAAGTTGGTGTGGAAGAAATTGAATGCGCGGTTCGATTAACTCGGAACTCAGTATTGATATTTTTGACAGTAAATAATTAATAATAAGTATGTAAAGTTGTCGAAAATTGACCCCTGACGGGGCAAAAAGGGGTAATTCGGTTTTTAGGGGAGGATTTGAACTTGAAACTGTTACATTTTCACGCCTAAACCACTGAACTTCTGATTTGGCAAAGAGGTAGATGGCATCCTAGGGATTACATACTTTTTATCCTGGCAGCACGTTCCCGTGGGATAACTTCCGACATCCACGCGGGCGAAGCCGCGGGCAGAAGCTAGTTTCTTATATAGTTGTATGAAAAATATCGTGAGGAAGGATCATCAACCCGTCTTGAGTAATGGGGATAGTAAATGGTAATATAGGGTAACAGGTTCAGCCATATTTTACTAGTAGGCATGTAAAAATTACAAAAATAAAAACTTATCCAACTAAACTGTACAAAAAACACACAGAAAAAAAAATTGTTTATGTTTCGTTTATGCCGCATATTTTCACACTCGCAAAGGAATCAAAACCTATAGGGTACTTACTTCCCGTTGACCTAGAATCATGAAATTTGGCAAGGAGCAATGTCATGTAGCACAAGTAAAGGAAAAAAAAATTACAAAAGACGGTGCGCGAGTCCGACTCGCACTTGACCGGTTTTTTTTTTAAGTATGATTAGGTAGGTACAGTGTAATTTCTCGACAGTGTAGGTACTTACATAGCCTGACCGTTTCGTCCGCTTCGCATAAGTGGGTTATAGTGATTGACAGTTTGGGCTTAGTTAATTTGCGCCCAATTACTTACCGCGTGATACAGCAGATTTTGAGCTTAAGAGCAATAACATAATGAGGTCAGTTTGGGTGCAATGCAGTGAGATTGCGAGATAAAATAGTGGAAGCCTAATTACTAGGTAAGTTAATAGTTTCTTGCTGAGGAGATTTGACGAAAAGAGTGGAGAATGTTTATGCGAATGTATTTATAGTCACAATATTTTTTTGAGAGAGAGAGAGATAGAGAGATACTCTATCTGCCTCTCCAAAAATAATACAGACTTCAGACGATCTATGGTCTGTAAAAATCTCACCGCGAAAACTTGGGTGAAGTCTATTCTATAGTGTCATATCCGAGCATCATCATCATCATCTGCCTAGCCTTTTCCCAACTATGTTGGGGTTGGCTTCCAGTCTAACCGGATACAGCTGAATACCAGTATTTTACATGAAGCGACTGCCTATCAGACCTCCACAACCCAGTTACTTATCCGAGCATTAGCATTTAATATAACATAGAACATAAGTAGATTGAGTCTTTAAAATTTAATTTATAATTACAAAGAGCATTTTGCATGTGATGTTTGCCTGTAATTGGTTGTGCAGTTAGATTTAAGACACAATTACTTGTATGTTCCTATCTATATAATATCTGTAACAACTGTTGGTGAACCTTAATTAAATAAACAATTAAATTAGGTGGAATAACAACTCACTTCACCTAAGTTTTCACGGTGCGATTTTTACAGAATAGATCGGCTGAAGTATAATCGAGTTTTTATTAGTTTTTTAAATGACGTTTATTTATTTCCCTTTCTTTTCCTTTCAGTGATTTTCCTTCACGTGGCTCTCATTATTGTACAATGCTATGCCCTCTGCACAGCATTATCTGATGTTTATTTAACCTTTGGGTAATTCAGATACAAACAGTGGTATCATGAAAATTGAGGAATAAATATTGATGACTAGCTCTTGCCCGCGACTTCGTCTGCGATCCAGGATGAAAAGTAGCCTATGTCCTTCTCCAGATCATGGTCTACCCATGTGACAAATTTCATCCAAATCCGTTCAGCTATTTTAACGTAAAAGTGTTATACTTAAATTTACTACTATTCTGCGCAACTTTCTTAAAAAAAACCGTAATAACCTTCTACAAAGTATTAGAAGACTTAAAAAAAAAGATGGATGAAATCGGTAAAGTCGTTCTCAAGTTATGGCGTGACCAAGGGAAATAGGAATTCATTTTTATATTATATAGATTATAAGGACTGATTTTTCAACCGATAGATAATTTTTATTCGTGGATTAAAATTGACGTCTGACCGTTTTCGTATGTAAGAACTGTCAAAAATTCAAAATGATTCCTCCGATAAAATTATCTGGCGTTGGAAAAATCAGCTCTGATTATTGATGTTTTTGCTTGTCACATACCTTTATCAAAACCCAAGGAGAGTCTAATTATAACTGAGAAAATAATATTTTATGCGTCTGTCATCAAATTATTGGTTCCCAGAAATGGTAAAAGTTCACGCCTACCCCTGTATTCACGGGTTTCGAAAAGACTATTATGTTATGTTAAGGTCGATCTCTCAGAATCTCTAACCAAAAAGCTGAAAGATTTTGACGAGGGATCCCAAGACCTTTTTAAATCAACTACACTTTGTGTTCAGACAGGGTATAATTCTGTAAATACATATTTGTTACGGTCGCGAATGATATTTTGATCTTCGCGGGTTACCCTGGCGCTTTCGCTATTACTTAGAAGATAGTTAGCTAAAATCTTCCTTGGGTATCCAGAATTCTTATAACGAATACCAATAATAATTTGTTGATTTATTAATTCTCCTAAATAGCGTTTCTTGTTGCTTTTACCAAGAAGTCGACCTAAATTCATATAAATACATATTTAACACTTCTCTAATAAAATTATATCGATCCTGACAACTATTGCACGAGCTGGGATTCGAACTCAGAGTCATGCTAAGGCGTTTGCAAGGAAATAATCCACCTACAACACATACTACAATATATCAGTTTGCCTAGCCTCCATAATCTTAATAATATACATAATATATAAATTACGTGTCACGTTGTTTGTCCGCGATGGACTCCTAAACTACTTACCCGATTTTAATCAAATTTGTACACCGTGTGCAGTTTGATCCAACTTGAAAGATAGGATAGCTTACATCTCAATTTATGATAGCAATATTATTTAATTGCAATTTCATTTTCCCATATAAATTGTTCTACTTCCTTCCTTCGGTACGCTAGACTCGGGTCCACTCGAATTGAAGCACGTATTAAATTAAGGGTTTTGAATAGTGTAGGTGTAGGGTAGGGTAGGAGTAGGGTAGGAGTAGGGTAAGAGTAGTGTAGGAGTAGGTTAGGAGTAGGGTGGGAGTAGGAGTAGGGTAGGTGTAAGGTAGGAGTAGTGTAGGAATAGGTTAGGAGTAGGGTAGAAGTAGGGTAGGAGTAGGTTAGGAGTAGGTTAGGAGTAGGGTAGGAGTAGGTTAGGAGTAGTGTAGGAGTAGTGTAGGACGAGGGTAGGAGTAGTGTAGGAGTAGGGTAGGAGTAGTGTAGGAGTAGGGTAGGAGTAGTGTAGGATTAGGGTAGGAGTAGGGTAGGAGTAGTGTAGGAGTAGGGTAGGGTGTAGCACACCACGCGAACCAAGTAGCGCCGGGCAGCTAGAAATAATTTATATGGCAAAACAACGTTTGCCGGGTCAGCTAGTCACTATATATATATTTAACTATGTTGGGATAGACTTTCAGTCTTGCAGCTAAATACCAGTATTTTACATGGAGCGACTGCCTATTTGATTCTAGGTTGGATAACTTGATATCCCTTGGTCAGACTGGTTGTCAGACTTAGGCTTCTGACTATCCGGGACCAACGGCTTTACGTGCTTTCCGCGGCATGGAGGGGCCTCGATATGTAATGGATGATCACCCATCTACGAACCAACCGCGGCAAGCGTAGCTTAACCTTCGATCGACCTGCGCCTGTTATTATTTAGCCACGAGCCCCTCTAAAGACACATCCACGACATAATTATCCTTAATTAGATTACTTCGAACCTGTCAATTAATGACAACTTTCACTGTGCATTGGATAATTCAGTGACTTATTTCATTGATGAAATTCCCCTGTTTATTTGATACTAAAATTAAATCATCACTTAATTGGATAACGCAAATTGATGCATTTGTAGTCACGTTAATTGAATTAATTAGTCTGCACGTAATGTGTGTACAATGGAATTGAAAGAATCCCTTTTGTTTTTAAATGTAATGTGTTACAAATAAAAATAAAGTAAATAAATGATTAATCGGGCAATGCATGTTATTCTGGATGGGCTTGTGGCTAAAAACAGCCGCACGGGTCGGTGGATCAGGTTAAGCTACGCTTGCCGCGGTTGGTCCGTGGTGGGTGACCATCTTTACATATCAAGACCCCACCGTGTTTCGGAAAGCACGTTAAGCCGTTGGTTCCGGCTGTCATTCATGGATCTTTGAAAGTCGTTACGGGTTGTCAGAAGCCCGAAAATCTGACAACCAGTCTTACCAAGGGGTATCGTATTACCCAGTAAGTGGATTGTGGAGGTCAGATAGGCAGTCGCTCCATATAAAATACTGGTATTTATCTGCATCTGCTTAGACTGGAAGCCGACCCCAACATAGTTGGGAAAATGCTAGGCAGATGATGCATATTATACTGGATGGGCAAACGGGTCCTATAGAGGGGGTAGTACCCTATACATATACAGTGTGGCGATTAGGTTATCACATGAATTGAAACCACGTATTCTACATAACGTATATTAAACATACACAATTAAAAGAATTAATAACAATTAACATATTAGTCGTGGGACCTTTTTTTCGTTTCAGTATTTACCTAACAACATTAAACTTAATTTGTGTTTGCTTAGTAACAATAACATAAAGTTTGTGTTGAATTCTTGATACCATTGCCTCACGCGTGTCTAGTGACTTATTATCAAGGATGGTTTATTTAACGACAATTTTTACGATAATTCTTTTATTTGTTTTTTTCTTTCTATTTTTAGTAAAATTTAAATTTTATTATTTTAACAGACTTTTAACAACTTGTAATGACCGCTGTATTATTTAATGTGATAACCTAATCACCACTGTATAGTTAAACTCAAAGAAAACTCAAACTCGAAGTATTTATTTCAATTAAACCAATTACAGGTACTTTTGAATTGTCAAGGGGTCGGTCAGTCAGAAAAATTAAGCTAGTTGCCCATTCCAAAGCGTAGTAGGTACCTATGGAGAAGAACGGGCAAGAAACTCTTCTATTAAGAAACATTTTTATTTCTAAATTACCTAAGTAACACAGTTGTTCATTTAAAATGTTTGTATGTAACAAACATTTTAAATGAACAACTGTTTTATGGTACCAATCGACAGAGTTAATATAAGGATAAAGTTGAAGAAAAATTATGAATTATAACTAGGCTACCCAAGCCATGTGCCCGATTAAACTTCCCACTGGCCAAAATTACGAAATTCCGTATAAACTTTTAACCCCTTAAGGGGATGACTTTCCACCTTCGGGATCTCAACTGATGGTAGGAGGGGTTCACATCGGCGTCGAGACAACGATGAGATACCTGGGTCTCGTCCTCGACAGCCGGTGGAACTTCGTCGAGCATTTCCGACGTTTGGCCCCCAAACTGGAACGGGCCGGGGCCGCCTTAAAGCGGCTCCTGCCCAACCTGAGGGGGCCAAACGCCTCCTGCCGGAGGCTTTACGCGGGGGTCGTGCGGTCCATGGCCCTATATGGGGCCCCGGTATGGGCGCGTTCACTGCGGCTTCGAGCCGCACACTATCTGAACGCGCCCCAGAAGGTGGTAGCCGTAAGGCTGATCCGGGGCTACCGCACGATCTCGCGCGAGGCGGCATGCCTCCTTGCCGGACTGCCGCCATGGGATCTGGAGGCGATAGTGCTTGCGCGCCTGCATGATAGGCGCGCGGAGGCACTACGCCGGGGGGAAACTCTGCACCCGCGGCAAATCGCTGCGGAGCGGACGGACCTCCGGCGCGATCTCATGGCGGAATGGAAGGCGCGACTATCGCAACCCAGCGCAGGGCACGCCGCGATAGCGGCGATAAGACCCCTCTTTGAGGAGTGGCTAGAGAGGCGTCACGGCGCTCTCACGTACCGCCTGACGCAGGTCCTCTCCGGACACGGATGTTTCGGGAGGTTCCTGCACATCATCAGGCGGGAGGAGACGCCCGGGTGTCACCACTGCCCGGATCGCCCAGAGGACACGGTGGAGCACACGGTGGAGGTCTGCCCTGCTTGGGCGGAGACCCGCCGTGTCCTCGTGGAGGCGATCGGCAACGGCGGCGACCTCTCGCGCCCGGCCCTGGTGCAAGCCATGGTCCGGGGCGAGAGAGAATGGGAGGCAGTCACCTCCTTCTGCGAAGCAGTCATGCTAGCGAAGGAGGTGGCGGGGAGGCTGAGGGAGAACACCTCACGCCTCAGCCGCCGCGGGAGACGCTCCGGGCGTCGGGAGCCGCGTGACGACTCCCGGCCACCGTAGGCGCGGGCCTGCGGGCGGTGAGTAATGGGTAGCTCACCGTCCGATCAGGACCAGGCCCGTGCCGGACGGCGCGTTGTGTTCCACGCGCGCCTCAAAGAGATGTCAGCAGAGGACGGGGCCCCACAGGGCCGAAGCCTGCCGGGGCGGTGGGATTTTCCGAAAGGTTAACCGCTGCCCTGGAACAGAAAGGGCTAAGGACGGAACACGGGTGGGTTTTAGTCAGTAAAAGTCTGACACTCCCTTCCGCTCCACCCAGAGCGGGAGGGGTCATTTGATGATTTCCCATCCACAAAAAAAAAAAAAAAAAAGGGGATGACTTTTTAAAGATCCCCCTTTTCTTATTACTTCTTTTCACCTTCGTTACAAAAGAAACGCCTGTGCAAAATTTCAAACTTCAGGGGGTCTACTCCGAAGTAGCATCGGCCGAATGTTCGGCCGTTTCCTGCTACGAAGTTACTATTTGGTTCGGTCGGTCCCGATCCTACACTCCAACACTCTTTCGAATATGGACTATGGTCCCGACGCAACTGAACCGATCCGAACTATTTTCGCATTTTTCAATAATATTCGGTTCGGCCATGTGTCGGTCTGATCCGAACATTCGCATTTTGCACTTCGTGGTAGACCCCCTGGACTCAGCGGTTAAGGCTCTGCGTTGTCTGTCAGTGAATTTAAGATTTTTATGAAGAAAATAATGACAATATCCAATAAAAAAATTCAAAACCAATAAAGTAAATTTAGCGTATGTTACCTGCAAAACCCTAGCTGTTACACCTGGATCACAGCTGTTTGAGCAGCGACAGCATCACAGATAGCCAAAGTAAGGATTAGGCCCTAGCGTCAACGTAAGTTGCGTCCTAATTGAGCGCTTTTCGGTGGTAGCAGGAATCCGCATCTTCAATTTTGCTTGATATCTCAGGAACGTTTCTTTGATGCAAAAAATAATGAAATGTCGGTACCACCCTCTTATAACACTCCATCAGGCGGAAAGAGCTCAATCTGCGGATGACCTTAGATTGACCTTGACTAAATTGTTGCCAACGAATTGGATGACACATGTGTTAACATAACCTTTCTGAATGTTCTGGCGACTGGTTTTTGCAAAACGACCTTTTTCTATGTAATAAAATATACATGAATCTCTCCCTCCAATCACAATCTTGTACTAGTTTCTACTTGTGGTTCCACCTGCATTTAAATAATGTTTATGAATATTTTGTGGATTTTAATAACATGTTTTTTTATTAGTCCCCTGATAAGATACGTGATTTACTGCGTTCATGACCACAGGTTTATTTTGACCCCAAAATTAATAGGGCATTCAATCAATATTCTTTTTAAAATTGTTATATATTGACATAAGATATAACTTATATTAAAACCTGTCTCACAATAGAATAACATTTTCTAAATAAGTTTTTGTTAGTATTTTATAGGAACAAAGTTTAGTAGCGACTAGCGTAAACTTTATAACAATATTTATGCACACGACGGCTCCGTCGATGTGGCCGTCGGTTGAGCCGTATTGTTGTACACAATTTTCCTCAAGTATTATGGTTAAACTGAAGTATTAACTAGAGTTAAATATAAAAAATATGGAATGAACCTAGTCTTTATTTTGTTGCAATAATGAAACATTACAGTTTTGAGAGGCTCGTGACAAGTTATAACAGCCACACAACACCACAACAGGTTAAGCTACCCTTGCTGAGGTCGGTATGTGGATGGGTGACTATCTATTTCATAGCAAGACCCCTCTGTGCTTTGGAAAGCATATTTTAAGTAGTCGGTTCCAGCTAACATTTGTAGATCTTTGACAGTCGTTACGGGTAGTCCGAACTCAGAAAGTCTGACAGTCCAGTAACTGGATTCTAGATGTCAGATAGGTAGTTGCTCCATGTAGATACTGGTATTTAGCTGCATCCGGGTAGCCTGGATGCCGACTTAATATAGTTGGGAAAAGGCTAGGTAGACGATGATGAACATAACGTTACACTTTTGTCCCCTTAAAGGGTAGAGTGGGTTGAAATGATCAGCACGCCCACATTTATTTTTAACCTGTGTAATACGGGATGAGGCCAATAATGAAACTTTTCCTGACCTGGTGATAGAACCTACGACCAAAAGTGACTAAGTCTAAAAATGTAAAAAAAGGGGATACATACAAAAAAGGGGGAAGTCAGAAAGTCTGAAAAGTTGTGTGGAATTCGGTTGCCTTGGTATGAGCATGTGATGCGGAGTAATGAGGAAAATGTCATGAGGAAAGTTTCGAGTATGAATGTGGATGACTATAGAACTAGGGGAACACCAAAGAAACAATTGACGGAGTGTGTGAAAGATGATATGACTGGAAAGGGGGTGACTACCGATATGACCACATACAGATGTATGGGAGAAAAATACATATTGCGCCGATCCCAAATAAATTGGGATATTGGCAAGAGAATGATGATTCATTAACTTAGTATATATTTTTCAAGAATGAATGAAAAGTGTAATTTAAGAATATGTATCGGCTTATGTTTAACTTACCACCAGATATAGTAACATATAACAGACAAAAATAGTAAATGATCACCAAAATTAAACCCGCATTTTAATGTAAACTTATAACCAAAGTTTTAACATCTCGTTATCCTATTTAAGGTGTATAGAGGGCTCGCTGACCTTGTGCATGTGGGCGGAGCTAAACGCTCTACTCCCGAAAACGTAAAATGCGCGCGGTGGCGCGCTGAACTAAAACGACGATCAAAGAGTATGCAGAGGCGCAGACATGCCGCCCGCAGGTCGCTATTTTTGCCTACGATTCCAGAGGGGATTTGCGGATGCAAAGCTGATTATTATATTTTGTATAGATTGATACTTATGTTACGTATATTTTAAGTTTTTACTGGACATATTTTAGCATTTATTCATATAGAAATTTCGATTTTGTTTAAAATCATACGTGAGAAGGAACTTAATTCCTGACGGGGGTAAAACTTTAAAAATGATATCGAGTATTTTCTTAGGAATAGAATAAGGGATAAGGGCAGGAAAATGATGAGAATAACATTTTATTTGCATAGACTGCAGGTCTTCTTAGGAGGACTTACATAAATATGAGATTTTATAAAAATGTGATCCTGTTTCATCAATTTGAATTATTATAAATCAGTAATAAACCTAGCGATTTTCGACCTTATTGACATTTATGCAAACACCGGATTTTAATGAAGGAGCAATGTTAGCCAACGAGAATGTGAGAAAAAACAAACTATATTTTAAATGTCAATAAGGTCGAAAATCGCTTGAACCTGTTTTTTTTGACTTGCTTAACTTACTTAACTTTAATTTTAACTTGCTATCGTTAAGCAAGTAAAAAAAAACAGGTTCAAGCGATTTTCGACCTTATTGACATTTAAAATTTAGTTTGTTTTTTCTCACATTCTCGTTGGCTAACATTGCTCCTTCATTAAAATCCGGTGTTTGCATAAATGTCAATAAGGTCGAAAATCGCTAGGTTTATTACTGATTTATAATAATTCAAATTGATGAAACAGGATCACATTTTTATAAAATCTCATATTTATGTAAGTCCTCCTAAGAAGACCTGCAGTCTATGCAAATAAAATGTTATTCTATTCCTAAGAAAATACTCGATATCATTTTTAAAGTTTTACCCCCGTCAGGAATTAAGTTCCTTCTCAAGTATGATTTTAAACAAAATTTCGACCTTATTGACATTTAAAATTTAGTTTGTTTTTCTCACATTCTCGTTGGCTAACATTGCTCCTTCATTAAAATCCGGTGTTTGCATAAATGTCAATAAGGTCGAAAATCGCTTGAACCTTTTTTTTAACTTGCTATCGTTAAGCAAGTCAAAAAAAACAGGTTCAAGCGATTTTCGACCTTATTGACATTTAAAATTTAGTTTGTTTTATCTCACATTCTCGTTGGCTAACATTGCTCCTTCATTAAAATCCGGTGTTTGCATAAATGTCAATAAGGTCGAAAATAGCTTGAACCTGTTTTTTTAACTTGCTTAACGATAGCAAGTTAAGAAAAAGTCAGTCGCTACAGCGTCATTCGAAACTAAGTACCGGAACCTAAGAACTTCGTTCCATCCGGGTGTCCCTTGACACCTCTCAAGTTTTTTTTTTTCATAATTTTGCTCTACTAAAACTTGTACATTTTGATTTCCACAAATGAAAAGAAAGAAAGAAAAACATTTATTTGCGGCAAACATGACCCATAAAAAATAACATAAACACACAAAAAAAAAATAACAAAGTTTGGGGGTATGCGACATATCCACGCAAAACGGCCACCGCTCAGCATTATGCTAAGACTCTATACGAGACAGAGACACTCACTCATGCGGTCTGGTGATAAGAAAACATTGTTTATTTGGCAACTCATCACACTATTATTATTGTCAAATTAGTATCGTGTACCTAAAATGAAGTAATCATTAGTTACTTATTCATTTTAGTTTGATCAGAATAACTCAGGTTATTCGAAGTTCCTTATCACGTATGATTTAAAACAAAAACAAATTTTTGCAGCCGCCGTCTTGGATTTACATTGTGAGCTCATTATCGGCTCTAAAACCCTCGAAAAGTATGAAAATGATACCCATGATGAAATATTTGAAAATTTAAGCAGCCGCCATTTTGGATTTTCATTTTGACCTCACTATCGGCTTTATCACCCTCGAAAAGTATGAAAATGATACCCATGATGAAATATTTGAAAATTTAAGCAGCCGCCGTTTTGGATTTTCATTTTGACCTCACTATCGGCTTTATCACCCTCGAAAAGTATGAAAATGATACCCATGATGAAATATTTGCAAATTTTTGCAGCCGCCATTTTGGATTTGTATTTTGACCTCACTATCGGCTTTATCACCCTCGAAAAGTATGAAAATGATACCCATGATGAAATATTTGAAAATTTAAGCAGCCGCCATTTTGGATTTGTATTTTGACCTCACTATCGGCTTTAAAACCCTCGAAAAGTATGAAAACGACACCCACGATGAAAAATTTTAAAATTTTCGCAGCCGCCATTTTTGAATTTTTATTTTGATCAAATCCAATCTTTTCTCATTTTAATATTAGTTAGATAATATGCCTACTACGTACTACTTGTATTTACTATCGTTAGCATCCACGCGCACAATAGAAAGAAATGGGCCATCTGCAGCGAGCTAGTCAATAAACGCACACTGATACAATTCGTTCGTAAATATTTGCACTAACACAGACAAACGCGCGTAGTCGGTCGATAGCCGGAGCGGAGCAGCGAGCGACACAGCCATCCCGTCTCAATGCTAACGCACGACTGCCGCCCGCGCCCGCGCAGAGCCCCTCTGAAGCTTGATCTTAAAGTGGGGACATTTTCTTTGCAAATGTTGATTGATTTACATGAGATGTTACAAATCTGTAGTACCTCTAACCATCAATTTTTCAGTGTAAAAATATTTCGAAAAATCAAAGCCGTTTAAAAGTAATATCGAATATTAGAAAAAAATAGCGTGTTGGTAAATATTTTTTTAAGGCAAAAGTTTTAGCCATACGAAAAAAATTCTTTTCGAGAAATGTTGTCCATGAATCTATAGCAAAAATATATTTTTTTCAGATCTTTTAATCAAGCCGTTAATGAGGAATATTCTTCATAAAGTGACCGTGTTACGGTAATAAACGAGAGTAAGGCCCTTAAGCAAAATGACTCCAAATAAATCATGTTCATTTCTCGACAGCCTGCAAAAAATAATCTCTTTTTTTCCATATTTTTTTCTATACAATCTAGTAATTTCTGGCACTCTCCGGACGCTGCCGCGGCACCGCTCGCTTCGCTCGCTCAGCTCGTGCGTAGGAGGTAGAGAGTTTTAACCTAACCTAACCATTTTTTTTTTAAATTAACCTCGTCTATCTAGCTATTAGTCTATCTAGTTTGCAGCAAGCCGGAGACATAACTTAATATGGCATCATAATACTTTATTTGGTAATAAACATACATTTTATGGCGATCATAGTGGTTTATTTAGGCAGAAATAGCGCATTAATTTGCTCGCTAAGATTTAGTGATCATTTACTACATTTGGTGTTCGAATACAATTTGAAGTGTAAGAACTAAGGGTATCAAAGCATTTTATGGTGGTCATTATATTTAACCCCATATATTTCTATGTACACTATGTGGTATGTATGTCTGCTTGCATGGCTTAGGGCGTAGGCCCGGAACCGAATTGGATTGACCATCACTCTAGTCAATAGACGAACACATATTGCTTTGCGTATTACGCATGATATTTCAATAGATATTTCTCCCACAAATGTTAGAACAGTTCCGCTATTACCTTTGACTTATCCGAACAGTTTCATCGATCGACACGGTCTCTTATCAGCGACGTCCACCAATGCCAATTGACATTGGATTAACGCACCTGTCACTCTTGCCTTATCACGACGTTGGAGCCTAAAATATGTCCAGGTTGGGAGTTAAAAAAGGCTTTGTTTATTGCTCTAGGTATTTCTATCTATAGATCTATATCTATCTATGACAATGTATGAATCAATGTAATGCACACACACTATTACTTAGTAGTTTACTATTATAGTAGTAAGAGACTATTATTAGTATTAGTATCTCTATAGATACTTATAATAAAGCTGAAGACTGTGTTTGTTTTTTGTTTGTTTGAGCGCGCTAATCTCTGGAATTACCAGTTGGATTTGAAAAAATATTTTTGCATTTAATAGCTTAATTCTTTAGAAAGATTATAGGGTATATAACCAACCCTTAGTAGCCCAGCCTAGCCCAGCAAAGCTAGCGAAAACGAGGTAACAGCGAGGGTGGGCAATGAGTTCACGTGGACGGAGTCGCGGGCTAAGCTTGTCATAAATAAACGCACACAGAATGCTATACAGAAGTTGATTCCTAGAATGTTTAGATTGAAATATAATTTCCTTTGTATGAAAAGTGCTGCGCTATAAATATATGGACAAGATACGACTAATAACAATCCTGTCCATGTTCATAGTTGTAACGGTTTAGTCCATGTTCGACCCCCACAGTTTCTACCCTCGACCATGTTCAACCCCTAAATGTTGTCCATGTTCAACCCCCAGGGGTTGAACATGGATTTCAATACATTTGTTAAAAATACTTATTCTTCAATTATTTCAGTGTCATCTCCCAATCATGGTGTACAGGCACACATATCACATTACTCAGAAAACTCTGCTTACCCTCTTCAAGATCCTATGTGTTATACATCCCTTGTATTACAGTGAGTGCTCCACATTAGCTCGATGATTCCCAGGCAATGTGTCGTGTGATCGAATACAAATAGGCTCATCACTCCCTCCTTGGAACATAAGGGGATCTCTCGGGTGGACGGAAAGCAGTATCCAGCTATAATCCTACTGTAGATTCGATGACTATCGACCTGATTACTGGTTATGGCGTTATTCTCATCGCATAGTAGTTTATACGGAATGAACTATGCTCAAAAAGGTAAATTTAAAAAGAGAGCTAAAAATATTTTTCGATTAAACTTTGTAACTACGAGTATGCTAAGTCTCGCTCACTATGATAATTGAACCAGAATATAAAACTACAGTTTCTAAAGCATAAAACTTGAAATAGGTACAATTAGTGTTGTGAAATGGTTCTATTTGGTAAAACGTATGAATTTTAGTCAGAATAACGAAGAATATCATTACCATTTATCACCCCTCGCAACATTAGCATAGAGTGCCGTGGAATATTCAATTAGATACTCGTATAAAAGTCCTCGAGAAACGAAGGTTCCGGATGAAATTAAGAGGCAATACGACATGTTCTTGATTTTATTATTTTTTGTAACGATCAGGATATTAACGTACATTGTTCGGAAGAAGTTACATTATTATTATTTTACTACATTATTTAGATACACGCGGAAATAACTCCAGCTGCAACTTCAGAAATTGAATTAATTTCTCTTTCATAAACCACTGAACAAATCTCAAGAATGTAATACCATAAAGTTGGTTTAACTGGTGAAATACTTTAGTGCTAAATCCATTACTAGTACGTACCGTATCTGCTACCAAAGTTGCAGCTGGAGTGTAAGCACAGGGAACTGTAACTTTTAAGTTGTAAATACTCGGCAACTATTAACTGTTTTATATGTCTCAAACAAGTCATTAAGTAAATATGTCCTCTATCGCTTAAATACAGTATATTATTTACAATTAAATTTACCATGCCCAATAAAAACTTTAATATAAATGTCTCTATTCAAGATATTAGCAATATACATGGCACATTCATTTATAAACATTTGCTTAAATCTTACACGATCTCGTAAATGTATTTAACAGTAAGTATCAGAGATGAATTTACTATTATTTATATTCTTACAAACAGTTCGGATATTCACCTATTACAAACTATATACAACGTTATAAGACTAGTTATTATCACGTTACACGCTGATGGGAAAAAAAAACTAACTAAACTAAACGCCGACTCTAAAAACAAAAAAATAACAATGCCTACAGAAATTATTCCAATCAAACGTAATTACAGGCTGTGATTGTTGACAAATTACCTGAATTATCATTAGGGCTAGCGATGAAAAGGAAACATTTATTGTAGCAGTTTTCGTAATTATAGCAGACTTTTGATTAGACACAGGAAGATTGCCGTCTTTGTGGTGATTGTTGACGAGGCGCCGGCCGTTGTGGTCACCGCGATTTTTCCATCGTTGGAGTACCATTTATTGGCTCTGTCTGGTACTCTGTTACTCTTGGTGCTGTCCACATCCTCGTCATCGTCATCATACGCGTTGTTTCCGTACTCATCATCCGAGGTAGCTCGAACATCAGGGTACTGGTAGGCGTGCCTGTCGTTCCCCGGAATCTCTGTGGCATGAGCAAAATTTTTGTTTTAAAACCGATCAATGTGCCGTCACCGCGTGACTTCAATATTCCGAGTTAATTTCGATTTTGCATTTATTTAAAGTATTTGTCAATTGAAATGCAGATTTGAGAGTCATTGAACACGTTCTATATGCGTTTGCTGTAGCAAATATTTGCGTTGCGTTCTACAAAAGCTGATGTTTAAAGGTATGCGGAACTGAATGGAATTGAATTTAATTAACAAACTTAGGAGAAATTGAATTTCTTCAAATATAAAAGCTTACCGTATAATCTTATCTTGCTCTCGACGTCTCCCAGGGAATTCTTGGCGACGCAGATGTAACTGCCCAAGTCTTCCCTCCGAATGTTCTTGATCGTCATCGTCATTTCGGCTTCGAACATCGACTTCTGTCTGACTGACATCACGTGGTGCTCCGAAGGTATGATCAGTTCACCTGCAGAACAATTTATTACTTAAAACACACTTGTTTTCAAATTCAATATTAGAATTTCATCTTTCCTCAGCGGAAGTTTTATGAAAAATGTAAAAACTTGGTGCAGACACCTAGGAGTTTTATGGCCGCCTTATAATTTGTTTCGCTTTTATCGCGGATGCCTTACCTGCCAGCCGAGTTAATCAAACGGTATTAAAATTCGAATGTTGAACTTTTAAAGCGTATTTATATTCAATCCGGGATATAGGATGATTTTTACTTTTACTTTTATTGCTGAACCATAATTTTATGCTCATGGTCTGAAATTAACTTAATCCCGTTCTAGGAATGTGCAGTTGAGATGTAGAATTAAATATAATCATGCTCTTATACAAGCCAGTATTAAATAATGATTATCTTTAATTCTCGGGATACATCGATGCGCAACCTGTTACCATATATGGATTCAATATAATATATGATTCTGGACCCCCCAGCGTTAACATTTTTAAAGGTTACTCAAAAAAAATGCTCTTGAATACATTTTGACCGTGTAGGTATTGCTTGTATACTTTTAAATATAGTAAATTACTGTGACAAATGCGAGACCCTCCTTGCTTCAGAAGCCACGCTAAGCCGTTGGTCCCGGCTGTCATTCGTGGATATTTGACAGTCGTTACTACTACTTACAGTAGCCCGAAAGTCTGACAATCAGTCTTACCAAGGGGTATCGTTTTATCCAGTTACTGGGTTATGGAGGTCAGAAAGGCAGTCGCTCCATGTAAAATACTGGTATTCATCTGCATCCTGTTAGACTGGAAACCGACCCCAAGATAGTTGGGAAAAGGCTAGGCAGATGATGACCAAATGCGGGTAGTTTTACCGAAATGCGAGTAGTTTTACCGAAATCGTATTGCACAATAGGAACAGGCACCTCTCTCAAAATTGTACATCCTTCAGTAAATGCTTTAACATGATTTGAATTCTTACCTGGATCCTTCACCCAGTAGTTGATAGATTTAGGCGAAGACTCGACGTAGCACTCTATAGTGACGTCAGTGCCCAGCGGAGCACCCACCAGCTGATTGGGCACTTGAATCACCGGGTGAACTGGACAAAATAAAAAGATTCTAGTAATCAAGTTCATCAGCATTGATAAAACCCACCAAATACATGTCGGACCACACATAGTGCAGGGTTCCGTAGTTGGGATGAATATTTACGCTTGCACAGTATTGATTTTACCGCCCGCATGAAAAGTTTGTATTTTATAGTAGTTCTCGTTAGTAGTTCAGGTGGGATCGCAGTCAAGCACTATAGTTTAAATCATTAAAAAAAATAAAAACTGAAACCAGTTGTAACCGGTAGCAAATTCACTTAGAAACATCTTATTATTTTTAATTATGGGACCAAACCCTGTTCGTTTATGTACAGACGCCAGAACATTAAGCTACTACAATCAGTCAAATTTATTTAATAGATTTTCAACTTTATCGCTAAACCATTAAGGTTCAAGGTTAATTTGACAGTTTCGGGTTGCCCGTTTTTTAGTTTCGGGGAGCAGTGGTGGCCAAGTGGTAACGGCCGCGACTTACGAGTTTTAGGTCGTAGGTTCGAACCCAGACAGGAGCTTTACTTTGTGTAAATTATTTCATCACCTCTGCTCTCAAAACGTTGAAGGAAAACATCGTGAGGAAACCCGCATGTCCTAGAACTAAAAATTCGAAGACATGTGACATCTGCCAACCCGCACTGGGCCCGCGTGGTAGATTACGGCCCATTCCCTCTGGAGGCCTGTGTCCCAGCAGTGGGAACATTATATGCTGATTATGAATTGGTAGCTTGACCTGCTGTCGTCTGTACATTGAATTTTATTTTTTCATCCCTCGGTTATATGAATTATGAATTGCCATTCCTCATTATTTTATTCGTAATTTCACTACACCGATGTTTAGCGGTGCACACAACTTGTTTCCAGTTTTCATCGATGTATTGCCAATAGTATCTGAGTAAAACGCCTGTGTGTCATCTGGACGGACGGACAGACGGACATGATGAAATTATAAGGGTTCCCTTTTTACCATTTTTCTACGGAACCCTAAAAACTCTCTAAGACTACCTACCGGCTACCAAAAAGCGGAACGATTTTGACGAAGAATCGCAGGGCCTTTTTAAATCAATAACACTTTATGTTGAGACCTGATACTTCGAGTCTTCCTTGAGTTGTAAAAAAAAGAAAATCTTTTCACGGCTTCATTTCGCTTAATTGGCGGCCAACAAAATACATGGAACATTATAAAGATCGGCTTACAGTGTACACTGATGTGGATCCTCTTGCTCACTGTGGGCGGGACCCCATTACCGGCGATACATAAGTATGTGCCCATCTCCGAACGTGATATTTTGGTCAGCTTCAACACTTCCCCCTGGTATGTTACCACTGTGAACAAAAGAGGCAGAGAAATGAAGAAAATGTCGTGAGAAAATTTTGAGTGTGAATATCGACGGCTTTAAGAGTAGGGGAAGACCAAAGAAACGATGGATGGACTGTGTGAATGATGATATGGTTAGGAAGGAGGTGACTGTCTAGATGAGGATTAATAGAGAAGATAAAGACACGTTTCAACGACATAAATAAATTGGAATAAGTGCAGAAGAATGATGATGATCACACTCTGAACAAAAGTTAAACGTATCACTTCAGCCCAAACTTCAAGTTTATGTCCAAGTTAACAGAAGGTTTCATTTCCAATCAAATTCATTCATTCAATATTCTGTCAATTTAAAGCTGTTATATCAGTAGTCATATAACTCTTCTCTAAAGAATAAATATAATGGTTTGGCGTATTTTGTATTCAAAGCTTGCATACAGTGATACGTATTTATAACTCAGTTAAAAGCTATCTGACTGTTGTACAATCCCAATTTCAATGTTTGATAGGATGTTATAACGTCCGCAATACTTTACCTGCGTATTACTACTTCCTTTTGATTTGTAAAAGCTATAGAAGCGTTTGCCAAAGTTTATGGATACCGTGAAGAAAACGTTGTATAGAATACTCTTAAGGCAAAAGCGTCAGGGTAGCCCGCGAATTTTTTTTTTTACGTTTTTTGCAATCATTAGGATCAGCAATACAACTGGGTTAGAACTGGCCACAAATGTCATGATTTCATAAAATAGTCATTCAATAAGGTAATATAGTTGTAGTGGTATTATATTATTCAAAAGTTTCTTTGTCTTGTAATATGTACTCAATAGTTTTCGTAATTCGTCGATATTATTTGCTTGTTTAGGATATTTCAACCCCTCTTCCTGGAATATTAGCTGTAGTTCTTCTTTATTGCATTGGTAAATATAGGTTCTTGTTCCAGACTTTATTAAAGTAATCTTTTGTTTTAAAATTATATTTTCTTTGTCTGACATGTGTAAACCATTGACAGAACTTGGTAGCTTTCAAACAACGGTTGAAGTAGCGCAATGGCGTCTTTGAAAATTTTGCAATGCAATCCGACGTTTTAAATCTTTCGATATTTTTTGGCTTTCAATTTATAATTTTGCCCAACTCTTATTTCGATCACTGCACTGTGAGTTCTACTTGTTGTATCTCAAAATAAACACTTAATTAATTAATTTGTGTTTATTTAATACAGAGCAATAATACCTGACATGGTGATGAGAGAGAGAGTGCAAGAGGGGGTGAGTGAGTAAGATGATCTTATGGATGCGTTCCAGATCTCACAATTTTTATGAACATAATTCTGTAAAACCATATTTGTTACGGTCGAAAATCATCTTTTGACTAACATAAATTGCAAAAAAGTAAGTAAATTTGAATCTCGTGAGCTACCTTAACACATCCCCTTAATGCCTCTCTCTCTCACTCCCTCTCTCTCTTCTCTTGCTGACTTTTAATATTGGACCAGCCTATATTTGTATTATACAGGGGGATTCTAATTATTAATTTACTAGCTGCGCCCCGCGGTTTCACCCGCATAAGTTTCGATCCTGTAGGAATATCGGAATAAAAAATTATCGTATATGTTAATCCTGATTATAAATCATCTGTGTGCCAATTTTCATCCAAATCCGTTCAGTAGTTTTTGCGTGAAAGAGTAACAAACATCCATCCATCCATCCATACAAACTTTCACGTTTATAATATTAGTAGGAAGTAGGATAATATCAGTAGGACAGGATAATTCGCGGTACCTGCTAATAAAACGGTTGCATTTAGGTATGTTAGTTAGATTTGTTAGTTAATCATATTCTATTATAGACTGGAATTCAGACATTAGGCCAAATTTTGGTCCATGTTTGAAATGGACACGGCATTTACAATAATATGCAACTCAATTCGGCTTTCATTGCGTCATCACACATACACAGTATAATGAAAATTGATGTTAGAAAAGCGGATGATTTTGGATTAATGGTGCAACAAGCTATACAGGGTTATTTTAAATTGGCTAGCTAAACTCCGCAGACGCGATGGGCAGTTTTTCTCAACTCGTACTTCAAATAACAACACCAACAAAGGTCGTTAAAACCCAAAAAAAAACAGCAAATCTTTTATTTTTTAACCGACGAAAAAAAAACTGAGGAGGTTCTCACGTCGACGCATATGTATATATATTTTTTTTTTATGTATGACGACGCATAACTTTTTACAGAGTAGTCCGATTTTGATAATTCTTATGATTTTGATATTCTTTGTATTGAAAAAGGTATACCCCAAAGTTGGTCCCATATAAATTTGAAAAAAAAATCTAACCCTAAGGATGGGAAAATGATTGATTGTTCACTCACAGATTTGAATGCTGAGTTGTGTATTATTACCCTACTCAGTGCCACTTATGCCTGCCCTTTGGCAAACAATTAGTAGATTATAGCCACAAAAATTTATAAAATAAAAACTTTTTAACAAAAAAATTAAACCGCCGACAAATTGAAAAGCAAAAAAATAATAAACCTGTTTTATTTAACCTTAATAACTAAGTTCTTAAACTAATGTAAGTATACCTAAGTAATTTTGAGTCGGCGCCAAACAATCAAGATCACTAAATTGCCCTTAATTTAAACGGCGCCGACTCAAAATTATTTAGGTATACATTAGTTTAAGAACTTAAATATTAAGGTTAAATAAAAAAGGTTTATTATTTTTTGCTTTTCAGTTTTTTCGGCGATTTAATTTTTTTGTTGAAAAGTTTTTTTAATTATCGTGTTTATAATTATATCGATATCTACCCATCGCGTTTGTGGAGTTTAGCTAGTCAATTTAAAATAAACCTGTATAGTTTGTTGCACCATTAATCCAAAATCATTCGCGTAAAAAGCAGTGGGAAAGTAATAGTCTGGTGGTTTTTTTCTGCCATGTCATCGGTTTTTAATCAAAAGTATTTTACTGTACTGTAATCTGTATAAGGTAACAGGCCTGTTGCCATACTATGTTTAATTTAAAAAAAATACAAACATAAAGAACCAGCTTCCAATAAACACTAAAAAGTTTTTTTTAAATACGTACATATTATTGATGCTAACTTAAAAACGAATAAAGCAAATTTAATAAAATTCATATGGAATCACCACGCGAGCTTTCTCTGCCAAATAAAATAAGATTTATTTAAATTGATGAAAATATCGAAGAACATACATTAGAAGCTCCTGTTTTGAAGTCGTTTAAAAAAGAAACCTAGTCCTGTGATGTCTCAAATCAAAATCAAAAGTCATTTATTTAAACTAAGCTGAGAATCAGCACTTTTTGAACGTCAAAATTACAATAGACAGTCCCCCAAAACGCCCCCCCCCCTTCAGCACTTCCTAGTGCTTTCGCTGAGGAGAAGAAGTGTCGCAACAAACTCCCCAGCTCTGCAAGTGTCTCACTGCAAGGTAAAGCCCCCCCCCCCCTCTCCTCTCTACTTCTCTCTATTTAAAGCTTCTTAGGACAAATACCATAATAATTAACCATTCAAGATATCACAACATGCATTTTAGTATTGTAATATCGTCTACTTAATTTAAATTCGCATTAAAATAAAGCACAACCTAAGCCACTGGGTCAAGAAGCTTGTTTGCGCAAGAGTTCTTTATACAGGCTGGCAGGGACATCGACGCGCAACCATGGATTATTAAAATAATTGCTGTTCCATAAATTATTACCGCGAAGGTTCACGAAGGCATTTGTCTATGAAACAGTAGATTTTTTTTTTTAATCAAATGATTTTAGGTAGAATCCATGGCAGCGCGTCGATGTCCCTGCCATCTGTATAACGGAGCTGAACACTAAGTAAGAATTTTTGAAAATTCAACCTTGAGGGATTGAAAGTTTGTATAGAAGTTTGTCATTTTTTCCGCTGGGAATGCCATCGCACACGGCTTGTAAAACTATAAACTTTTTATAGTTCAAAACAACTGCCAGTTTTATACCTACACAGAATTTACGACTTTTTCCTTTGAAATTCTTAAAATGTGCAGTAAAATTTAATTACATTAATCGCCCAGCTTTGTGCTAAAGCGGTAACCATTGGGGGAAATATATTGCACTATTCAAGTACGATTTTACAAGATAAAATGCTAGTTTATTTGCTTAGTTTTTTTGTTTTTACTAACACGCTTTTTAATAAGCTTGATTTGTATGTTAACAAATATTGTTGCGACTTTGTATTCGTATAGGGAATATAGCTGTATCTATCAGATTGCAGGAGTAAATTTTTAAAATTTATTTGTGACCAAACATCAATGAGTAGGAAACTTCATATTTTCTTGATTATTCAAATATAAGAGAGTAGGAAGCAATAGGGATTTTTGGAGTTTAGATAAAATTTGAGAATTTCATTGAGGTTTTGTTTCAAGTCGATAATGCCAAAATTTTGGTACGTTCTGATTTATATTTTGGATTTATAAAAGTACAATTTTAAGTTTAATTAAATCAGTAAACTTAAAACAGCACTTTTGGAATCATAAAAGTAACATTTTAAGTTGACTGATTTATACTTTAGAATAATATAAGTACTATTTTTTCCAAGTTTTTTCCCCTACCGTCCCTCGGTTTTATTTAAAATCTACTTCTACGACGATTACACAATACAGTCCTAAGGTTATTGATTTTATTTCACAGAAATTATACCTAAATACTTATTGCGTTTAAAACTCGATGCACGTGTTTTTGAGGATGACATTTATAAATCCATTAAGCATTTTCTGAAACTACGAGAATCGTCGATAAAAATACTAGAATCACTTGACAGTTTTATTTCAGAATATTTTTTCCTTCCCTTTAAGTACTTGTAACAGCTTTAGCTGTAAACATTACAAACCCTAACACAAATAACACGACCCATACAGGTCCCAATAAATTATTCAAACGTTATTCACTATTCGTATAATGAGACCTAGAAGTGTATTCAACGGCAGAACTCTACTAATTACGACAAACTTTAAACAATACTGGACGCGAAACTCATCCCGAGAACAGTCGCCGCGCGGCTCATTGTGGACCCACAAATGCGGTCACACAGACTTTCGTATTATACATATTCAGAAAAACAATGGCGTCCTTGCGCCATTCAAATAAACTAAGACAAATGAAATATTTTTCCAGCTATTTATTAAACAATTTTGGGATTAATGGTGCTTATTTTTTTTGTTGGGTAGGGTTAATCGAGCTGAGGCCTGGGAATGAAGAGAGGAGACAATAAGCCACATTAGTCCCATATTGTCTCTTCTCCTCTCCGTATGCAACTAATGGTAGGTCTAATTTGAGAAACGCCTAAGTACTATCATTTTATTCCAAGAAAAAATTATAGGAAAATAGAAATAGGTAGGAGGAAAACGCTGCTGCTGAATATTCGACGGTGAAGTAAAAAAAAAGAAATGGAACTAAACGAACTGTCGATCTTCATTACTGAAAAGATGTAGGCAGAGGCATAGTAAAATGTTGGTCATCAATATATTTCCAGCACTAGGTTTCAAGGTTTCCCAACACGGTAAAGGAGCAACATCGTGAGGAAACCGGCATGTCCAAGAACCAAAACCCGCACTGGGTGGCTGCACCACGTGTTGGATTACGGCTAATTCCCTCGCACAGGGAGGCCTGTGACCCAGCAGTGGGAAAATTATACGCTGATTTTGCTACTAGATTTCTGATCCAGTTACAAATCCTATATAATAAAATGAAAACTCACTGAAATAAATAAAATCCTTCGATAAACTACCTCAATATTTTTTAAGCTTGCCAAGTCTTTGCTGAAGCCAATCACTTTACTTTTTCGCCATATTTTTTTAAGGTATGATATTCTACACAAGAACGTGCTTGCTTTTAGTAAACTAAGATGTTGAGTTTATTTCAAGCTCATAAATACTTAGAAAAAGTGGATGTTTGTAACTTAATCACGTCGCTGAAACGGCTACATGGTTTTGGATCAAATTGGCACCATTAATTTCCATACAATAAAACGAATAAGAAATAAAAAATGGGGCGAAACAGAACTAAAATAGAACATTACGATACGTGTGATTTAAGCAGTACTTTATTGTATACTATTTTATAGCTCGTGTGACTTAACTTACTGTGTAAAAATAGACTAAGTACCTACTCAGGTCACAGAAAAGCGTGACATAAGTGCGGGTTTAGGTCTCACAGTGCTATAATAATTAATAAATGAAGTTGATACCTGAGCAGGTGCATGATCAGGGAACACCGAAAATGTAGTTCAAAAGTTTCAAATAGGAGCCCCGTGGTTAAGTCCACTTGTAGATTTCGAAAATGAACCAAAAATAAAGTGATCTTCAGAGCCATTGATTTTGGTATGATCGTGTGTGGCCTAACTCATAATGACTTAAATAGCAAAATCTGATGAAGAAAGTGTGGGCTTTTCCTAAATCTGACGACTTTGAAAACTCAGAATTGGACTTTTTTTAAAAGGATACTCAGAGTGAATAAAATTTATTCTGTGGAATAGTGTTACATGTAAACACACATACATACATATGTGTACATAGTGAATATATAAATATCTGACGGATTGTAATAGCCCTTTGGCAAATATGACGAAATTTCATTAATTCACAAAGAGGTTATAATTTGGCAATATTACTCTAAATCAATGAACTGAGCAGCTTTGATTGCTATTTGAATTTGAAACTGACCCTTTTGTTTAGATTTGTCGGGATTAAGAAGTTTGGAAATATGAAACACTTAATATAATTTTTTTAAAGTTAAGTAGCAAAAGTAAAACATAAACAAAGTTGATTATTTAAACATTTTACTATGACACTAACCAGACCAATTATTTGAAAAACATCCTCAACTTATGGGCTATCCAACCAGCTGTCATAGTAAAATTGTGTGAACTTTGTGAGGCGAATGCGGAACAAATTGTTAAACACAGTTTGAGTGAGTAATGTTTTGAAATACACACAGTTAAAAAAGCTGAAATGTATGATTTATAAATTGTAAATATCCCAAAATAGGCCGTTTGTACTCGTGCAAACTCTCGTACCGTTACAAAAATGTTACAAACCAGACTAAATAAACGATGTAATCGACCAGACTTCATAAAGAATTTAAACTGTTTATATTATGTATCAGTGACCACAATCAGATTGCAGCCACAAACTGCGGTATTTTTCTATCCGATAACTTTAACCGCTACGATATTGTGTCATTCATTTTACAAACAGTTTGCCAACAGTATTTTGCTAAATATGGTCAGCAAGAGAGAAAACTATAGAAGCAGGTTGATTCATTAACCCTATAAATGTCATATGAACCAGCGATTGTTCATAAGAAAAACCGGCCAAGTGCGAGTCGGACTCGCGCATCGAGGGTTCCGTACAATTTAAAATTATTAAAAATATTTTTATATATGATGTAACTAAAAATTTACGGTTTTCGCAATTTTTACTTTATCTGTGCTATAAGACGTTGCTTCGTATCAAGCTTCAAGATTCTGAGTTCACGGGAAGTACCCTGTAGGTTTTGATTCCTTTGCGAGTGTCGAAAATTTGCGGAAATTTGCAGCATAAACGGCTGTATCGTTTGATTTTGTCACAGCTCCAAGGGTCAGTAGACTTGAGTATTTGATATAAATTTCAGCTTGATACCTCCACGCGTTCCTGAGAAAAAGGGTCTTGACAGACTGACGGATGGACAACAAAGTGATCCTATAAGGGTTCCGTTTTTTCCTTTCGAGGTACGGAACCCTAAAAATGTACCCGGAAAGACCATCTCTCTATACTAATATATTAAAACTCAAGAGATTGTTGGTTTGAACGGGCTAATCTCTGGAACTTCTTTGTAAAATTATTCTTCTTGAGAAAGGTTATAGGCTCAACATCATGCTACGATGAAAAAAGAAAATCCAGAAAGGACTCTAAGCGAAAAGGAAGTAATAACGCGGGCGGGCGATAGAATGCGTCGCGGTAGGTCAGGGGCCGGATTTTCACGCGTACGAACTCGCGGGCGCAATCTAGTAAAATATAACCGTGAAAACCGTTAAGCATAGCAGCTTCTAGTAGGCGATCATTTGACGGATCAATAGACGCAGCACTAGGATATAATGAAGTTGAATAATTATTGTTTATGTTTTCATAGAAGTTTGAATAGGAGTATATATCATATACATATTTTCACATATATCATAATAGCCTGAAACTACTGAAAACCTCACAACACACTTGATTATTTGGTCATTGCCGACTTCCAAATTATTGTAAGTTACTGATTTAATTTTTCGAATATTTCAGACGTGTTTATCCCCTAAATTATGTTTCACATTGTCTCCCTGACATTAACATATTAAGTCACGATGATACCGCTTAAAGGCAGCACTATCGTCACTTAGACGTGATTGTATGGACTGCCGACATACATAAGTGGGGCGTGTGTCGTGTTAACGTTTTGTTACCGCAGCGTTTGATGATTGCCGAAGGTGGTTTTAAAACGTTCAAATGTTTTTCTTTTAGAATACCTCATGAAGAATAACGAAGCAAATCAGTTCAATGATCTCTAGTAGTTGTACAGAAAACGCTCCAATGGAAACAGGCTTTCAATCACTATTTGCGGGTAGCGTGCTCAATGTTGATTTTATCGTTACATTATTTCGTTGTTCGAGGGTTCTCGCATAGCCTTCTACACCGGTAATTTGTGAAACAATGCCTCCCTTGGAATTTACCCTAAGCATTGTTATAATAACGTCTACTATGAGGCTTTTGGAGTCGCCGTTAGCAATTTAATCAAGTCTCCAATTTGATCTTCGGTTAATAAATTTGTTTAATTGTTCACGACTAAGGTTGAGGAGAGAGGTATTTGGATATATTTTGTGCTGAAATTAAGTTTAATTTAACTTTTGTTACTTCGATGACTTGATTTAATTAAGTGTATCGTGTAGTTATGACTGGGCTGCTACACGAGCTTTATTAATGATTAGATCACAAAATATAAGCCATCTACGGAATTTAAAATAGAAATGTTAAAGTGGCATTGAAAATAAAAACTATGGTCGACATCTGCCTAGTCTTTTTCTAACTATGTTTGGGTCAGCTTCCAGTCTAACCATGGAGGATGCAACAATAAAACCAAAAAAAAAAAAAAATGCCTGCACATATTTTTTTGCATAGTAATCATCAAATTTCGTACAAATAAAAAAAATACGTGAAAATTAGAATTCAATGTGTGATGTTTTTTTATAGAGAAAATTTTGCGTTTTGTTCCACAAAAAAATTTGGACATATCATGTAGTTAGGTACTTATATTATTTTTATTTTATACCTAAATCATATCAATTACTTGAAAACTCAAATTGAAGATAGGCTATTTTGCTTAATTCCCCCTCTAAATACCAGTATTTTACAGTGAGCAACTGCCTACCTGACTTTCGCAACCCGTTACTAGATAGCACGATACGCCTTGACAAGACTGGTTGGCAGAATTTCGGGCATCAGACTACTCGAAAATAAAAAGTATGGCACTAAGAATTATTTATACAATAACCAACGTCCAAAGTTTTGTATGCCGACGTTTGGCGTTTTTCATATAAAAACGAATTAACTGAACAGTGTTTAAAAGTAAAATAAACTTTGTTATCGCCGATGGACTTCTTAGTTTTGCGTTTTCATCATAAAACTTGCTTTAATTTGTTTTAATCATGATTACTAAAGCTTGATTACTTGCAAAACTTTTACTAAGAAATAGGTATCGTTTGATTGCAATCTGTAGTAGCGACGAAAGCTTTTACAGTGTAAACACAGAGTGGTCACATAAATACCAACTAAAGTCAACATTCACTAAGCAGTCGGTAACTGCCACGGTTTCTATGAAATCGTCTTATCGCTCAGTCTACCTGTTTGCTTGTCCATATCAAATGATAGTATTGCAAGGTTGTATTACATCAAGTAGCAATACATTAAAAAGGAACTAACCTGTAGGATTTACTCAAGGAATAGCGTAAATAAACATAAGTATTAATATAGAGAAGGCAATAAGGGTGACAATTTTCTTTGATCTTTTATCCGTGGAATAAAACTGAGGTCTGACAGTTCTAGTTATAGAAAAAACTGTAAAAAATTCAAGATTTATTCTCAGTTCTTACAGACTTATTCCAAGTATAAATATTTGGTGAAATGTGCCCTTATGTGAGATGTCCACGAAAACGACTATCTACGACAGATAGATGTAGGTACGGAAATCGGTTTTTTCATCCCGAATAATTATTCGGGATGAAAAAACCGATTTCAGTACCTAAAAAAAAACCTAACCCAATAAACCACTTAACTAATTAGTTAGTTTATTTATTTATGACTTAAGTCTTATCTTAACTTGCTTCCTGTTGCCCGCGGCTCAGGAAGCTCGAATCTCAGAGAAAATCTTTCATTAAGGGCTGATTTTTCAATCGACAGATAATTATTATTTGTGGAATAAAATTAACGTCTGACCGTTTTTGTATGGAAGAACTGTCAAAAATTCAAAATTATTTCTCGGATAAAATTATCTAGCGTTGGAAAAATCAGCCCTAAGCCAAATAAAAAGTACCCCGTGTCTTTCTTTGAGCCCCATGCATAATATAGTTAAAATCGATTCAGTAGTTTAGGCGTCAAGAAGTAACCAACGAACAGACGCACTTTTAGATTTATAATAGCGCCAGAATGAAGTTGAAGTTGAAGAACCCATTTCCCCGATTCCCCTCTACATCAAAGCCATAGTAATTATTCCCAAGGAACAAAATGATTAGAGTCTGACAGTAAATGAACTGCTTTTTCGGACAAATCCGAAATTCGGCCTGATTTGCATTTTTGCCCGAAAACCGAAATTGAAAAGTATTTTTTTTTTAATGATTTTCGAAACACTTTTTTAGGAAATGTTTTAAGGTTTTTTTAATCATTACATTTAACCCTTTAAACTTAAATCACATGAAACTTTTTTTTATATATGCGTATATTTTTTTTCGGTAGAATACGAAAATAGTCGTAAATGGATAATGACAGCCGAAGATTGCCGAAAACCGAAAACGAAATATGGTCGGATTCTAAAAACAACCCGTGTCCGTATACACAATATGTACATATTTAGAGGGTGCACAAGTATTATGAACCTGTTATTATTATCCGCTAATGTCAGTACGTTCCGAGTAAGTTCGGCGTGCGTGACTGATGACCAATGTAACCCGTATTTATTGCAATTTACGGGTTATTACTGGGCGCCAACTATTATGTGAATGGGTTTGTTTTTGTGTGGAAAATAAGAAAATTGTGACTGATTGAACTGGCGACATTTGGGTGTACTAAAGGTGCACCTCTACCTAACTCTTCGGAAAATACAGGCGTGCTGTTATGTTGTTTGTATTCTAATAAAATTTGTCGTGACTAACTGAGTGTCAAGTGTTGTGTTACTTTATTAAGGTATGTGTCATCAAGTCAACATCATCTGCCTAGCCTTTTCTCAACAATGTTGGGGTCAGCTTTCAGTCTAACCGGATGCAGCTGAATAGGTACCAGTATTTTACACGGAGCGACAACTGGGCCAGCTAGTTAATTATTTAATAATACTTCGGTTTAAGTTATCAAAATCAGACTAATAAAATGGAATATGTCAGTAACATGAATAGTTAAACATGCATATTAAAGTCCAAGTAGTTACTTCGCCAATTTTGGATCGAAGTGTGAAATACAACTCTGCAAGTTATTAGCCAACGTGTAGGTATTACTTTGCCTCATAACATTACATAGACACAAGACTAATTCCCGTAATTAAAAACGTTCAATATCTACAGTCCTTTCATATTTATTTTACCTCTGAGAGCAGCAGCCCAAAAGCAACCTTATTGTAACGAAAATAAATATTACTCTGATTTTGACAGACTTGTCAATAGCAGCCACCCAGCGACAATAAAGATCATTGTGCTTTTGACAGTTATGCAAAATCAGATGTAAAATAAATGAATGGACTCTAGTCGCAAACTCCTATCAGCGACAATCAATGTCAAAAACGTCTCAAAAAAGAACGAAAACTAGAGATATTTATGACAGATTGAGACAAATTAGAATGCAAACTTTCGTGAAAATACGGGAATTGTCCCCTCACATGCCATTCAAATATTAGACCTCGTGTACCTTTGCTTTTCGCTCCAGTTTGGTCCCTTACGACGATCTCCATGCCATCTTCTCGTTTCCACATGACTCTCGGAGGTGGTACACCGCGAGCCTTACACGAGACCCTGGCTGTGCCACCTTCGGGAACCATCGTGTCCCCCGAAGTCTCTTCAGGAACGAAGTCCGGTGGTATCACTACGTCTAGGAAGCCCATCTGCGAAAAACGGAAAAAAAAATATTGTAAAATATTACCAAGTATGGAATCCCTCCTCCCAGACCAGGCCTCTTCTTCAGATAAAAAACGTTTGAAGGTTTCCAAATACCTAGCTTAGGTAGGTAGGTCTGAGTACCTCCCAATGTTATTTCAATATTTCCTAAAATAAATACACAGTCAAACAAATATCAAACTGAAAACATTCTCTGTTTTAGCAACCCCTTTATCACAATCAAATCAAATATAATTATTCGATATATTACCAAAATCCAGAACGGATAACATCCTAAAATCAACAGCCCATTAAAAGTGTAAACAGAATCATTTAATTATCGAGAAACCTAACATAGTTCACATCGCTGATGAAATTAAATCTGAATTGTGCGGTTTGCCGATCGCTGAAGAGAAAATATTTACTCGAAATTGCTTAGCGAGATGCTCTAATCACATTTTGGTGCAAAATTGGCACTAAATTGAAGTCTTTTCAGATTTGCGTCCGACGTATTGAACCGGGAGCTACAGAAAATAAACAAAAGAAGCAATTATTTTTGAAGCTACTGAAACCTATCAGCACTACAGCACTTTTTGATGCCAAAACCTTTGTATTAAAGAGCATTCATCGGAAATATTATAATTCTGAATAACAGATTTGTTCCGACTCCTGCAGATTAATAAGAATGAAAAATTATTTGAATTGAAATAAGTTTTAGCGTTTCCTTCATTTAATAAGTTTGTCGGCTGGTGCAAAGTGTTCGAAACATCGCGCTGTTGGGAGGATACTCGTAAAATGCTTCAATTAATTAATTTGTTTGCATGCTGTGGAAGCGATTCGCGTAATCATATTATTGTACATTTCTATATTATTCTTTCCTGTTCATTCATAAACATCTTAACTATAATTTTATTATTATGTAATACATTTTATTATCTTCAAATATTTCTTTAAGTAGGTTTATACAAACACTTTTACACTTCAATCATACATATTGTAAAAACTAGATGTTTCCTATCTACGACTACTCTGAGAAGAAAGGCCGAAACCGACTCAGAGGTCACAGTCTCTTTTATTAAAGTGCAGACATAATCGTGGTCATGTCATGAGAAGACCATGTAGATGGTGTCAGAAGTGGTCTTTTGAGGAAAGAACCACATAGATTTAGTAGACCTGTCCAGTCAGTGCACGCATTTGTCAGTAACCATGCTGCTCAACTCAAAACTTGAGGATCATGCAGCTCAACTTAAAACTTAAGAAGCTCAATCGTGTCTATCTGTATGACTGCGTTGTTGGATTTTGATGCCGTTCTCATCACCATTTAGAGAATTTAGTCCGGAAGGTTAATGTGTTTATTATATTTTTAAACTTAAATATCGAAATTGTCAACATTGCATCTGTGCGAAGTAGGGGCGGGACGCTAGTATTTGTACTAAAGCTTTCATGAGAGTAAAAATGAATTAAGGAGAAGATAGAGAATCGAGGAGAAAGAGAAGCAAGATCAATAGGTATGTAGGTATACATACTTATTGATCTTGATGACGTCAGCTAACGTTCACAACAAACTATTATTAACTTTTCAAAGTATTTCAAGAAAAATGAGCATTATCACGTTACCCTTTCACGGTAAGTAGAGATCCGTGGTGAATCAATCAGCGTATTGAATGGTATCGATGTGTCTACGTCACGAGCCACTCATGCCCAACGGCAGGTCAGGCAACACGTTAAGAATTTTATTAGCAACAAGGGAGTTTCCTTTCTGTGTTTTCTTTTTCTATTTGGAAACAGTATTATTAGGATGTTTTTAGCTATAAATCTGTTGAATTGAATGATTGTTATACTGGGTAGGTAGGTATTTTGTCAGCAATAGGCTTGGAACACAAGAAATGCAAACAGACAGTAATTTTACGTACAAAGTGTCGAACATTTTATACCCAAAAATTAAAGTGTCAGAATAAAAAAAAACATATTTTTATAACAAGTTTCTAGTTAAAATCATGTTCAGGAAAAATTGGCATTTTCAATCTCAAATTGCAGCCGCGGGGTTAATTGTATACTTTTGCTGTAATAGTAAAAAATGCTCAAGATGTTATTATGCCCATAAGAAAATGGTACTTTTTTATTCTGACACTTTAATTTGTTGGTACGAAATGAATGATGTCCTTTGTATATCACAATTTTGGGTTTGACCGTTGACACCCATACTAAGCATGGCTCGTATCTTGGGGGTCGGAGTGCGAATGAGCAGAAATAAATTTGTCGGTTTACAAGGCTAGTTTAGTACAGCGTGAGTTATGTTGTTACTGTGTGTTTGGTGGAATGTCTGTGAGAGAGAGATGTTTTTTGATGGCACGAAGTTCCTGCGTTGGGATTTGACTGGTAGAAAAAGTTACGAAAGGAAAAAGCATTATGCTTCCTCCTTTGCGACGTTCTCTTTTTCTCTGTCTCTTTATATTATATACGAGTGTAAGAGAGTATCGTGTAAGGAATCGATCGATTGCACACGTTTTTTAACACGCTTTTTGATTGCGCCTTTTTTATTAAAACTTAGCGTGTGTATCACCGTTTACTCGCACACGAAGCTAATGACTTATATAGCATGATAGCGATATCGACGCGCAAATTGTAACCATGAATTCAGCACATTATTTTAGACCCCTAGAGTAGACAATTTTAGGTCGGTTATTAAAAAGAAATCTGCTGTTTCACAGAAAAGCGCCACCCCGCGCCAAAGTGCCGCCGCCTACGCGGTCGAAATCTACGGAACATATTTTTTCTTTTCAAAGCAGGGGTGTTCAGAATCATGTACACATATATGCATGGTACCACATTGCGCGTCGATGTCCCTGCCACCTTGTAGAAACTGACGGCTTTCAAGGCGATCCGTGACAGAAGTTATGCACTGAACGCACTTTCGGCGCCACGAATTTTATTAATAGTGCCGTTTCTATACGCAAAGATGACGACGCTCTGTGGCGACGCTTAACTACCTGTCCAGTTTTCGGGACTACATAGATTTCAGACTATACAAGATATCAGAAATTCAATCTTAGGATAGCATAATCGGCTGAGAATGTTCCCACTACTGGCAAACGGCCCCTTCATCTTCAAGAAGGAGTGGGCTGTAAACTAATCTACCACGCGGGCCCAGTGTGGGTTGGCAGATGTGAATGTCTTTGAATTTTTGGGGCATGCCGGTTTCCTCACGATGTTTTCCTTCACCGTTTTGAGAGCAGTAGGTAGTGATGTTTTTTTTTTTTTTTTAATTTTATTTTATTGACAATGGGCTCACTCTTGACCTCAATCCAGCCCAGAGGCAGGGATGAGATCTACGGTGGAACGAGCTTGCCCAGAAGAAGCCTATTCACTCTCGCCCTGAAGAGATTAGGGTTGTATGAACTCGGGAATGCAGACGATATTTACAAAAGGTAAAGCACCTGTCTGGGCTAAACCCACGACCTTACAACTCGTAAGTCAGGGCTGTTACCACTAGGCCACCTCTGCTCTTCAATTTTATCGATATTTTATTAATATTCTTTCTAATGTCATCAAGTACATGTAGGCAGCTGGTGTGTCATTAACCTTTTGAACGCCATTGCCACATATATGTATGTGACAAACGAAACCTACCCTGAACGCCAACGTCACAAATATATGACAAAATACACGTCGCACCATATTATGAAATAAACAATTTAAATCATTACTGGAATCCATATTTGTTATGAAGGTCATTTGACAGAAAAAATGGCCTGGCGTCAGGGGTACGGCGGTACGTTTATACTCTGGCGTTCAAAAGGTTAAAATTAAATAATGTAGGTAAACTCACAATAATTTTAAGCTCGGGTAAGTAATAATTGATGAACCAGAAAATGTTCTTACATATCCTTTCTCATTAATACAGTTACTGACAACTTTAAAAGTGGTTTAAAATGCATGAGCTCCATACTAGCACTACCGCATAAGTTGCAATAAATTATTATTATGTCAGTATATTGGTTAAAGTGCACTTCACCGCGTGACGCATTCTCGTTAAAGCGTTCCTGAATTTTCAGTGCACCGCAATCCATTACTTTGTAACAAGGATCCGGGCTGCGGTGTGTTAAAAAAGATGCTGAATTATACGCATGGTAGATATTGTATGTATTTTTGGGTAGGATTGGCCTCAAAATTCCTGAACCTGATATTCTCGTAATTTAAAACGTTCAAAATCTAGTCGCAGTCTCATCTCAGCGACAAACAAATGTCAAAAACTTGTCAAAATGTAGGGAAATTAGAAGTATTTTTTGACAGATTGAGACTAAGATCAGACTGTGAACGTTCTTATAATAAAAATAAAAAACGAGAATTGCCCCTCAGATGTTACTGGTATTTATTAGCCTGTATGATCTCACTGCTGGGCAAAAGCCTCTCCCCATGACTTTCACCAATCAAAACGCTCTCCTAATCCATCCAGTTTTGACCCCTAGTTCACTGGACTTTGATTTGTTGCTAATGACCTCTAGTATAACCCCTTTCAAGGAATACGTCGAGTTTCCCTGTCACTCTGTATATGAGTCATAGACATAATATCCCAATATAATATAGACAGATACATAAATTATGAATCATATCTCATGGGAGCTTCGGTAGAATATAATGTCTCTTACATTTAGTATTGGATACTTCTATATACGAGTATTATCCGTGTTATGATCCTAGATATATTCACTTTGTCCTGGATCTTCGTAACCAAAAGGATCTCAGGTACCACAGATGTCCCAAAAAAATGACCATATTGGCGCAGAATCAAGCGTCTTTTTACACCCGTTACTTAAAGCGAACGAGGTATGACGAGATAAATGAGTCGAGTCGAGTTTCCCTCTCACCCTGAATATTTAAGCCTAAATATAATATGATGACTTTAACTTTAATTATGTATAATTTTCTGAGTTTATCTTGGACATTACTGACATCGTTGCAAGAAAACATCGTGAGGAAACCTGGGGGTCTACTCCGAAGTGCAAAGTGCGAATGTTCGGATCGGACCGACACATGGCCGAACCGAATATTATAGAAAAATGCGAAAAAAGTTCTTTTTTCGCATTTTTCGAGACCGTAGTCAGTATTCGAAAGAGTGTAGGAGTGTAGGATCGGGACCGACCGAACCAAGTAGTAATTTCGTAGCAGGAAACGGCTGAATATTCGGCCGATACTAATTCGGAGTAGACCCCCTGGACTTACAGTTGGACTGGCACGTTTGACGGCACGGTTGGCGCAGTGGTTAAGCGATTGACTGCTGCGCTGCGTGTCGCGGGTTCGATTCCCGCACGGAACAAATATTTGTATGACCTACATGTATTTGTTCCGAGTCTGGGTGTTTTTCTATCTATAATATGTATGTATTTACAACAAAAAAATGTATATAAGTAGTTTATCAGCCATCTTGTTACCATAACACAAGCATTAGGTTGCTTAGCTTGGGACAAATGGTGCTGTGTGAAATGTCCAGGGATATTATTATTATTATTATTACTGGCCTACTAGCTGTGCCCGCAACTTCGGTCGCGTGCATCTCGGAAAACAAATTGGACTTAATTAAAAGGGTTTTCATTTTTTATTACGCGGTGCCCAATTTCGTTTTCTAAAATAGAAGTAGCATTAAAGTTGTCAAAAAATAAAAGGCCCGTTTTGACATTGACAGTTCTAGTAGTTGATAAAGATCAAATTCGCAGAACACGTATTCGTTTGTATGAAACTGACAGCACGATGAACATATATTGCGTCAGGGCTTGCTGCCCCCATGTTGAGAACAGACCAAGCTGACCCGGCATCCAACATAAATGGTATGTTTGCTCCGTCACCATTGGAATCTAGAATTACAGTGATGAGGTCAGCCACCCCATGTGTCGACGCCAGGAAAGCCGGCAGACCCACATCATGCACGCACCGCACCCCAAGACCCCCGTACCGGATAGGCAGAGCCGCCTGCCTCCACTGCGCAACATTAAAAGACATATTCAGGATCGACTCAACCGTTGATTTTAGAGCACAGTCAAAGGAACATACTTCTTCAGGACAAAGCCAGGAAGGAGCGGTCCGCAAGAGATACGTAACCTTGGGTAAGGCGAAACACATGCGCAATAACAAAATCGCAACGTGCGCGGAGAGATCGTTTAGACGATCCCGAGCATTATGGAGAAGCTGTTTACGGGAGGAAATGGCGTCTGGCACTCCAAATTAAAATTAAATAAATATTTAAGGGGGACTCCCATACAACAGACGTAATTTTTAATGGTATGGAACCCTTCGTGCGCGAGTCCGACTCGCACTTGGCCGATTTTTTTATTTTACCGACTCACCTGACTTTTCATAGGATCAGTATTAATTTGACACATGTATTGTCCTCTGTCTTCTTCTTGCACGTTCTTGATGTGAAGGTACCAGGTGGAGTGGTCGCTGTGGGAGACGGAGACCCGAGGGTTGTGGGTGATCACGTGCTCGTGGATCGCCTGGATCGCCTTCGTGTCTGCCTTCACCCAGCCCACCTGGAAAATTGAGGAGTTGAGACGGTTCTAGATATGGAATAATAAAAATAAATTCTTAATAACAATAATTTCTTCAATTTTCACTTCAAAACAGTAACATCTGCGAAACCCTGTCAAGAGCCAGGCCACATACATCATTGGCATACAGGAACTCCTAGTACAAGAGTACCTACTGGAAGTTTCTGTATCAAAAGAGTGATTGCTAAATTAATATTGTTATGAAAATGTCTCTATGTTTGCAAGTTATTAATTAAATCAACTAAGTATTAAAATTCTGTGAAAATTTCATTTATTTAAATTTTTCGCACGTCATTGAATTTTGTGAAGACAAAATTGTGTGATATTTTTTTTATTTTGTAAACAATAAAATGTTTCATGTTAATTAATTATATAAGACAAAAAAAAAGTATAGGAAGGGAAATTTAATGTCTCCTGGGCATTTTTCAAAACCGCCACAATAAGCAATTGACCTAAACCTGCCCTTTACCAACTTCTAAAAGCGAGGCCTCTTAACAACACTTCAAAAGTCATTGCGTTGAATAATGTAAATTAGTAAAGTAAATTAATTAAATAAGCACATTAAGTAGCTTGTTCTTCCGTTTGAGCAGAGAGAGGAAGCCCACCAAAACAATGGAAATACGTTTCTGATTCTCAGGAGTCTATTTGGCCCTGCATCCATTTAACATTGGGTAAAAAAAACCTTTGATCTTGAGACTGGTCAACTCTTGACTGCCAGGGCTTATTAATTATATTAATATATAATTATAATCTTATATTTTGAATTGTTTTGTTTGATTTTTTTTCGTTGTTCTAAAAGCAACAAGAATACGAGTAATGTACCCAGGATTTTGTAATATTGATTGATTGATTTAAAAGAGTGTCCTTGGAGTTTCTTGCCCGTTCTTCTCCACAGAGATCTACGTTTTGGAATGGGCAACTAGCTTAAACTTTCTGACTAATTGACCGACTATTTGACAATTCAAAAGTGCCTGTAAATGGTTTTATATATTTTATACTAGCTGCGTCCCGCGGTTTCACCCGTGGGAATATCGGGATAAAAAGTATCCTATATATATATAAACCATCTGTGTGGGAACGAGTAACAAACATCCATCCATACAAACTTTCACGTTTATAATATCAGTAGGATTTATCAACAAAATAATTACATAATATAAAAAGCTAACAGTCTTAAAATAATAATATGTACAAGTATATAAAAAGGAGGGGAAATAATCAAAGTGCATCAAAAAATTCGTCCGCATCGCTGACAATAGGAAACGTGCCCAAAAGGCTGGCAGCATTGCCACGTTGTATGGCTGATTCTTGATGGCTTAATTGAAGTAAATGAGTTGAGTTTGAGTTTGAAAAGAATAACAGATTTTATGGTAAACAGGTTTTTTAATCTGCTTATTTTTTAGGTCAAGTGAAACATTAAAATAAGGAAAGGGTTCGCTTAAATTCAACATAAACAAAACTTATTAATTACGCATGCAGCCCTAGGTAGCTAACCTACATTTCTTTTTTTAAGATTGCGCCTTGTGCTGTGAACTGCTGTAACTTTTTAAAGTTTCGCGAATTTGGATAAGGCAAAAGGCTGGATAGAAAAAACTTTGCTCACAAAATAATTGTAAAACAAATAACACGTAGCTGCAGACTGTGAAGTACGCGGTGACGTCTAATTAGGTAATTAGGGATTTCGCGTTCTCGCCTAGACTATATTCTTAGTACCGATGCGGTTTGGGCTAATCTGTTCAGTGTAGGTATTGTGTACAGTGTAATGCGTAAGGGACTAACAACACTTATTCAGCTATGTTCAGATTTTGACGATTCGTTCAAGTATGCATCCGTAAAGCTGAACGGATGCGTACGCATTCCTTATAAAATCGTGGTTTTCTATGGACAAAAGCTGAACAGAGATGATGAGTCTGGTTAGTCCTTAAATCTGTCTGTCTGTTACCTTTTGACACCTTAATAGCTGAACCTAGCTGACCATAACCTAGGTCAGGGCATATGCTACTATTTTTATCCCGGTAGTACACTCACGTGGGTACGCAATTTCTGACATACACGCGGGCGAAGCCGCGGGTAAAAGTAAGTATACAGGGTTATTGGAAAAAAACCAACAACCTCGTAAGAGTTCATTGTACTCGTCATTATCAACAACTTTTACTATGGGACCAAACCTGAAATCGCGAAAAAAAATCAGCTGTTCCCTACATTTTGACGAGTTAACCGAACATAAATGTAGGGAACAGCTGATTTTTTTTCGCGATTGTATGAACCCTGTATATAGTATTTTTAAAACAGCATTAAATATACTCATAATGGTAGTTCGCGCCATACGAGAAAAAAAGGAGAAGCATTTAATATAATAAAACTCTGATAATTTTTGGTGGAAACTAATTCTAAACAGGCCACACAGCTATTTATGATGCGGTTTAGACAATCCAGCTCTCTATCGCGGTTTATCGTTAATCCGGGCCGCCTAAACTTTTCAACTTCATAATTTTACTGTTGCCAGTTAGTTTATTTGGCCTAAAACCAACTAGCTTACTCAAGTTAACTAACATAATTAATATTCAGTCTCTCGACTTTATAATATAGTTGTCGGAGGGACGGCGCAAGCTTTTTGTGTACGGACTATTAATATAGATTCGAAGTAATAAACGCTAGATTTAAGCGTGAATTACTTATTCAGTTCACTACAGTATAATACCTGTAGGCTGAAGCTGAAATTCAGTGAAGCTTCAAGCTGATATTATGGTTTTAGGTCTAAATAATTTGGCTTACTCTAGTCTAACACACAATAATAATACAACTGCTTGCTCCCCGCCAGCAGTTGTATGAGGCGAATAAAATCGTTTTTGAAGTGAAGAGACAATTTACTCACTCTGAATTGCGGATTACATACGTCACATAACGCCTGTATTACTCGAAGGAGTAGGCAGAAGTGTAAACCCACATATGCCAAGGCTGAGAGAGACTTCTAAATCGGAATAGTGGGATTAAATGAATTGCAGATTTTTAAGATATTTAAGTACATAATATAATATTAAACCACTTCTATTATGAAGATATATTTAAACCGCATCACATAAAAGAAGAATGATAATAGTTAGAATATTATACTTACGCGAAAGTTGCCCAGGTTCACAACTATGCATTCGAAGGTAGCGTCCCTCCCGATAGGCACCGTCAGGTTCGTAATGGGCTCCCCAAACTCTGGTACCTCGATACCGCCTGACAACAAACAGAAAAATATCATTAAACTTGAGAAAGATACGAACAGTTAAGCTGAAAATGAGATTTTCTTGAAACGAATTAGTTCATCGGCTTTCGAACGAAATGAGCTCCGGAAATGTACTTATTTATTTATTCTGCGTAAATTCTATAACTAAGACAATTATATGTGGAGACAACAATACGACAATAAATGAAAACACAGCATAAGATTATTTTGGAACTATCAAATAGATAGAAAATATTAAAATAAAAAAGTGATTATTTCAAACAAACTAAATAGTAGTGATGGGCTGATTAAGTGTTTCGCCAATCTTTGACTAGCTATAGTGACCAAACCATTCGATGTATTTAATTGAATTTTTATAGTCCTGCTCAGCAAAGGCCTCCTCAAATCTTTCCAGGGATCCTTTTCTAGAGCCACCTCGGTCCAACCCTTGCGGTATGCATCTATAGTTACTCCCCACCGCTTCCTGGGCTGGCCTCGACGGCGCCGTTTCTCCTGCGACACCTACAGTGTGGAGACGGTTGCCCAGCGGTCACTGTGCATGTAGCTGACGTGACCCTCCCAATCCCATTTCAGCTTGACAGCCTTTTTGCCTTAGGATCCCCGTTTCAGAGCGCACCGAGGTGTTTTATATTCTGTCAGTTCGTTTAACGCCTAAAATGCTGCGCTGATATACATATTGCATTAGATACACGCAGTTTATCGTATTGTTGTCTTCACATTGTATAAGCACCAGCCAAAGAAAACTTTAAAAGACTATTAGACTCTTAAAAACTTTACCCGTTTCTATGCTAAACTATCTCACCTATACAGAACAAGGCCACATACCACAGACCAAGTTCTTAGAATAGTTACCTGCAAAAACAAAAGCATCGCGGCGTTGTGCCTAACTGATGAGTGTGACTTCAGCATTAGTTAGTGCCGGTATGTAGGCGGCTTATCGGACGTCACACAAAGTTGCTCGCGATACTGTCGCCAGCAGCTGCACCTAGATAGGACCTTGTGCAACAAAGTGTCAACTAACCACTTCAACTTGTACCGTTATTCGCGGTTCAACTTCAGAAATGTGAAGTGACACGAATAACTTTGCCAAGTGATAGTAACTATGTAGACCGTAGACCGCTGCGCTCGCGATCTTGTTTGGGACAATTGCGCTGACATGATTTCATGTATGAATTTTTGTTAATAGAATATTTGTACGTTATTTGCTGACGTTGTAGGACATCATTATTGTTGTTTTAGGGTTCCGTACCTCAAAAGGAAAAACGGATATGGGTTGATATGTTCCGTAACGTTTATGCCGCCTATTTTGACACTCGCAAGGGAATCAAAACCTATAGGGTACTTCCCGTTGACCTAGAATCATGAAATTTGGCAAGAAGCAATGTCATGTAGCACAAGTATAGTAAAATAGCCGAAAACTGTAAATTTGTAGTTATATACCTACATATTTGTACGGAACCCTGCCTCGGTGCGGAGTCCGACACGCACGGCCTTTTTCTTAAAAGTTCGGTATTTAATTCATTACTTACTTATATTGCATGTCTATGAATGTATCTAGGTATGTTAAAGTGGTTTCTGTGTGTACTAACTGACCAATAAAAAAAAAACATTATGAAATTATACTTGTAATTTTTTCTCTCCTGTGGCTTGTTAATTTTTTTAAGAATAAAAAGAGGTAGGTGTGTTTCGAAACTTATATGCAAATGATTTTCATCAAACATATAAAACTTTGCCTTCTTCGTTCATAATATTATCGCATAATAGCAAAGATCGCACCAACGTAATTTCAATCTTAGAACCTAACTGCACGCTAGTTCGAAGATTATTTTGTTACACACCCTGATAATTTTGACACGAGAAAAGCAAAATATCGGGATCGAAATAGGGAGCGTCGGATCATCACAACCTATTTTGTCACGGTCGAAAGATCCCATCTCGAAAGCCAACCAAATACTCCTACATTCTTTCATCAAGAAAATTCATGTGCAAAATGCGTTCTAAAACATCATACGGGGTCAAATTAAATTAGCTAGCGAAACTCCGCAGATGTGATGGGTATCGATATTTAATCAAGATAAAACAAAAAATAAATTAATAATATTATGATGGTTTTTGTTGTGGGGTCATCGATTTTCTCAATTCATACATACGAGTATGTCAAGTAACAAAACTACCAGCGGTCGTTGACCTCCAAAAAAAACAGCAAATCATTCTTAATTTTTATTTTATCGTGTTTAGTTTAGATACCCACCACGTCTACAGAGTTTCGCTAGATAATTTAATTTGACATTGTATAACCCAAATGTTTAATTAAATTTTATGTCACACAGTTTTAAGGCCAGCATAATTTAACATACTATAAACGTAAACAAAATTCAACTGTAGTGCAACTTTAGTGGACAAGTTTCACACGTTTTGCAAATAGCCATGGTCCCTAAGTGAGAAAATTGCAGTTGGGCCAGAGATACCGTGCGTTAGAGGAAACTAAAAACGATGTTTTGTAACCTTAACGAGCGCCCAGAGGCGGCAAACTGTGAAAGCTTGCCTACCAACATTCAAAACATCATTTTGCTTTTTCCATTCCTTAGGTTATACATACTCTGTTAAACTAAATAGCTAAAGACTTCTTGCGAAAAACTCCTCGAGCCTTAAAAGATTGATCGTTAAAATAACAACACTTTTATGAAAACCGGACTGCTTAAAATATTTTAAGCAAACTTTATTTCCGCTTCAGTGTCCCATTTCATCGTTTGCTTTAAAACTACAGAAAGAAGTTTTTACCAATTTCTTGAGATGAAAGGCAAAAAATGTGTGACGGGTTACGTAAAAAAAGTCCGACTTTTAAAGAACATTTCTCTGTATAACGACAACTATGGAGGGATGTTACGTTACCGAACGGTCTCGTGGAAGGCAGTAAAAACTGCCATTTTGCAACGACAGCGTCCACAATATCGTCACAGACTGGGACGCAGTAAAATGTTTACAAAATATCCTGCTTTTGTTGTGGGTGCCACTAGAAGTGTTGGATATTGCTTTTGTATTACCGTTTTAGCGTAAACTCAGTCGGCCATTTTCCTGCAGCTGCGGTAATCGCTCTATTTTCGGGAACACTTGTAGAACTCGTCTGTAGGAAATCTCTATTCATGATTCGCGTAAAATGACGAACGTGAAACACGCCTCTAGTGTTAGATAATGTCTAATGGGTATTCATCATGTACACAAGATATCACACTAATATAATAAAGGCGAAAGTTTGTGAGTGAGTGTGTGTGTGTTTGTATGTTTGTTACTTCTTCACGCCCAAACGGCTGAGCGGATTTAAATGAAATTTGGCACACAGATAGTTTATAACCAGGATTAATACATAGGATACTTTTTATCCCGATATTCCCACGGGATCGAAACTTATGCGGGTGAAAACGCGGGGCGCAGCTAGTTATCTATAATCTAGTAATAGGTACATTATTAGATGCTATGGATATTGCAGGTAATTAGGGTAATTGTTTTCTTTTTACGTCGAGGGGCTCGTGGCTAGGTAACAACAGCCACATGGGTCCATCGAAGGTTAAGCTACGCTTGCTGCGGTCGGTTCGTGGATGGGTGACCATCCATTAAATATCGAGACCCCTACGTACCTCGGAAAGCACGGTATGCCGGCTGTCATTTCTAGATCTTTGATAGTCGTTACGGGTCGTCAGAAGCCCGAAAGTCTGACAACCAGTCTTACCAAGGGGTATCGTATGGTTATGGTATGGTTACTCAGTAATTGGGTTGTGGAGGCCAGATAGGCAGTCGCTCCATGTAAAATACTCGTATTCAGCTGCATTCGGAATACGACCCAACATAATTATGTAGTTGGGGAAAGGCAGGCAGAATGTTTTCAAAAAACAATGCTGCCGTAAACTATACGTAATGAAAATTATAATTTTAGGTCTTCATATTTATACTAGAAAGTTATTTTCATACGCAGGTAGAACCGGAGTTAATCAAGTACCTATATTTCTGTAATACAAAATCATTGATAATACCAAAACTTCGAAAAGGTTATACATTCCCAATAGTATAAGAGAATTCTTATATAACTTCACAAACTTATTAATAATGATTAGTGCCCAAGTTTTCTCCAAACTCCTATCTTTTCTGACACTTAGGAGAGGCTAATCGAATTAATATTTTCTCTAATTTTATTACAGTCAGACTGATCTTAAAGCTTGATCGTGAGCAAGATCGTGGCATTCTAAATGGACTCGGCCCAGAATCCGGCTACGTGTTTGGCACCATCACTAGCGGCCATCAGCACCCAAATTTGGTAACACAGTATCCTTCATATGTAATAGTACTAATGTACTAATACTAATGCCTCATATGTCCGAAAAAATGATCTGCTCAACAACGTAAATAACGCAATTAATGTTGTTGAACTGTCACAATTAAAGCCGACTGATAGTGTGATATGCAATTGCCCCGCAGTTTCTGTCATGTGCAGCTGACAGAACACGTAGGACATGATAATAAGTGCCCCATCGTTTGTGGAACAGCACCACATTTACATTCCAAGGCGGAGTCGTCTATGAATCTCCACCTGAACAGGTTTTCCTTGCTTCGGCAAACCTGGGTCTGGAGTCTGTTTAAAGACTGACTCGGTTCACTTATGCCTTGCAAATTGGATGAATCAACCAAATTGAAACGTGTAAAATAATAGTTTATCATTTAAGCGCTATTATGATTTTAACGTGACGACATTATCGTGGACGGAAGAGAGGACTTATCGCTAAGTAATAACAGCCGCACGGGTCGATCGATCAGGTTAAGCTACGCTTACAGCGGTTGGTCCATGGATGGGTAACGATCCCCCCCGGTGGGTTCCCGCATTTTCGAGGCGGGGGGGCTCAGTAGCCGTGGCTTGAAGTACCACGGTGAAGCTAAGAGGAACCTGAACGGGGGCCGCTCGTCAGGGCTTTGCGGCTAAGCCGACGACGTAGCGGCCGACGGGTAGGTTGCGGTGCCGCTTGGGCGACATCGCAACCTACTTGAGGCGGGCCGCGATGTCGTATGGGAGACATCGCGGCTGAGGATTGGAGGCCGCGGCGGGAGAGGAGATCCGGTATTGCGGTGCGCCGCTCTCCCTACCTTCCGCGGCCTTGATGGCGGACGCGGTGGGGCCGCAGGGGAAGAGGAGTGTCGGTATGACGTTGGCCGCTCTCCCTATCCTCTGCGGCCGTAGCCCCCACAGCGTGGGGGGCATGCGGGGCCCGCCATACCAGCTAGGCGGGCATGCGCCGGGAGGGTTGTGGAAGTAAAGGCTAAGACGGTTACCCATGGCCCTCCCATCATGGCGACGTGGGAACACCGCTGAGTTTTAGTGGGGATGCGTAATGCATTTCTCAGCGACAAGAAAAAAAAATGGATGGGTAACGATCTTCATATACCAAGACCCCTCTGTGCCTCGGAAACCACTTTAAGCCGTTGGTCCCGGCTGTTATTCGTGGATCTTTGAGAGTCGTTACGGGTCATCAAAAGCCCGAAAGTCTGACAACCAGTCTTGCCACGGGGTAACGTGTTACCCAGTAACTGGGTTGTAGAGGTCAGATAGGCTGTCGCTCCACGTAAAATACTAGTATTCAGCTGCATCCAGTTAGACTGGAAGTTGAGCCCAAAAATAGTTGGGAAAAGACTAGGAAGATGATCATATGAAATAATAAAATCTCAACCTCTAATTTCTGCACCGTATAATCAAACTGAATCAATTTGGTTTAATTATTGCCATTATTAAGTACTTGTGTATTACATTTGTACGATATTAATAACATTACGTAGTGTAGCGGTGGGATTATGTGCTAATATCAGACATCAGGCATTTGTGTCTCGCAGTCAATCGGAGCTAACACACTGATTAAGGATAATGAGATATTCGTATGGTATTTAATTAGAAAGTATGTTATCCGGGTTGGTGAGAAGGAAAATATGAATATAGTGATATTAAGTCGAAGACAGATGATGGAACAAGGATTATCTAAACTTGATGTACAAGTTTTGTTCTTGAGGTAATAGATAATTACTAGTAATAAATAGCGTCTTAACAATTGAAAAGCATGAATATTGCTACTCATAATTATTGACTACGACACTGAAGAAGGAGTACCTACAGTCCTTTCACACCTCGGACAGCAGCAACTCAACAGCAACCTTATTTTAATAATAATAAAGATCATTTTGCTTTTGACAGTGATGCAAAATCAGAGGTAAAATAACTGTGAATAGACTGTACGTAAGAAGGCTGCCATTACGGTCGTCGTTACGGGTAGTCAGAAGCCCAATAAAAGTCTGACAACAAATCTTACCAAGGAGTATCGTGTTACCCAGGCACTGGGTTGTGGAGGTCAGATACGCGACTGCCTATCTCCATATAAAATACAGGTATTCAATAACATCCGGTACCTCAACATAGTTGGGAAAAGGTTAGGCAGACACTGAAGGAGTACTTAAACCTAAAGCACCTCAAAAAGCTTCTGCCACAGCGATTAGCGACATACACTGGGCGAGCCTCGTTGGGTTTTGTTGCCTATTTTTGGATATGTAAGGAGGAAGACATCGGTACGTATGCTTTATCGCGTAGTCATTTTGTACTTATTGTATATGTGACTGGTACGCAAGAGACTACCTGCAGCATTGTCTCTCCTTCTTCCTTTCACCCATCAAAAGGTTGTCTTTAAAAGATCGATTTTAGCGATAAGGCCGCCCATTATGTCACCCTATGTAAACATTCTACATTTATATCTGTAATTTGTATGGTATACGTAATAAAGAGTGTTCTTTGCTATTATATAATATTTTTTTTACTTTTGGTAAATTCATCATAATATTTCCTTTTAAACATATTTCACAGTTACCATTTCATATTTCACCTTCTACCAACAGATGCACATAACTAACTGTTGTCAACATTAAATACGATGTTTATCACAATTTTACGTACAAATTTTCAACGTCGCAATATCAGCGGTGATACGTTCATAAATTCAATGAAATTACCCATCTTTCTGCGCTTCAAAGACGCCATATATTTTCCAGTAGAGACAGCGCCTTGCCATGTGGACCATCACGCGAATGATAAATCAGTATGGCTCGTAATATCTACTGAAATATCGCGACGAATATTTAAAGTTGAGATTTTATAGCGTTTTGAGAAGTAAAGATTTCAGGTTGAACGTGAATATTAGGATCTCTTCGGGTGTTGGATTTGTTACGTGCAAGAAATTTTTATTATTTATGGTTTAACCACAATTATAACACCCGTACATAATCATCCAAGGCGATGTTATAGGTCACAATATGTTTTGTGTATCCCTTTACAAAACAAAAAAAAAATTAAATCACCTGCCATGCATTAAAAAATTCATAAAATTGCATCCACGTTATAATAGACCTTCAGAAATGATTTACTTATTGTTAACAATCAACATCACAAACCAATAGAGTCGGGAAGTTTTGTTATCTTAACTAATATTTAAATGCGAAAGTGAGTTTGTTTGTTTGTTACGCTTTCACGCTAAAACGGCTGAACGGATTTAGATGCACTGAAATATTAATTATGATTTGTGATCATTAATATCGTAACACTGAATTAATATCGTTATAGTTGTCAATTTGTCTTTTTTTTAAATTCAGTTTTATAATTGCAACTCATAATAATCAATATTTAAGTGAACTACAACCCGATATTTCATAATTTAATTTAGTAATATTGACAAAATAATCAAAACAGCAAAGTATTTGACAGACATGTGCGAACTTGCCAACTTTCAGAATGCACCATCTTGTTTCTTAAACCTCGCATCAGTGCCTGGAAACATTAGCACTAAGAAACTCACACTTACTGCTACGATATTATGTCAATGTCAAATTGTAACTTAACACTTACCTATGTTTTTACTGTACTCCAGTTAGGTGTTTTAAGTAGTCTTAAGAGTAAAGTATCTTTGATTTTTCTGTTTTGGCGACAGTTTTGAGTGATTTATTTTTGCCATCAACAATCTTTAATATAAGCCCGACGGAGTTTTGTGTGTTTTTGCCGAAGGCACTAAGCGATGTCAACGTACTCTCCAGAATTTTAGGTTATAACCGACTCAAGGGAAAAGATCGCGATGTGAAATATTAAAATTTTCAGGAATATGAAATATTAATGAGATGATGTAGGTGGTAGTACCTTCCTGGCGTGTGTCGGCGTGATATTTTAAACTTAGAATCGTAGAATATTTTGATTCAAGAAAGTGGGTAGGTTTTGGCGGAGATGTGTACCTAAGTAATAGTTACAGTTCGGCCGTCGAGAGAATGCGTTCGTGACACCTGTCAGTGCGACAATTCTAGTAGCTAATAAAGATCAAATTCGCAAAACACTTATTCGTTTGTATGAAACTGACAGGTGTCAAGAACGCATTCTCTCATCGCAGTCTTAGGTACAGTAAGGGTTAGAAGTCGAGTGGCATTGTCACGAAGAAGTAGATTGACACTTGTTTAACTTACAACCTTCTTGTAATGAGTAATTTCTATACTCTATAGTATAGGTACAAACACACACTCTATTCACACACTCTCACATTCGTTTGCAATTACTTTGAATAATCACGCTATTGACTACAGTTCCTTGTCATGTTCGTCTTGTTCACTTATTCGTAAAATATTATGATTATACCCACAGAAATTTAAATAAAAAAATTATAAGGTAGACGGATGCAGTTAACTTACGAGTCATTCACCGCGACTAAATAGAACGTTATTTGTTTTTGGTTGGTTGTTATTACTTGTTATTGTAGATAAGTGACGTGTGTTTAATTTATTAGCGATGTTGTAGCTCATTTTGAAATGCAAGGAAATTTAAGTATTGAGATGAAAGCAGATATTATCGCGCTTAGTAAAAGTGGACTTAAATTATATCACAGAAATTTGATGAAACCGGACTGAGTGTGAGTATTATGATTTAATTATTTTATCGATTTTTTTTCTAATTAAAGTATTACTGCTGATCCTTTTAGTTATTTTTTTAAAGTTTTATACTTATCATAAAGCCTAAATAGAAGAAAAGAAAATTAATGATGAATATAAAATATAACATTAAGCATAATAATAATAGATATAGGTAATATGTAACATTTCTATTTTCAAAATAATTTGGTTTCAAATTGGTAATATTCGTATTAACAGTACTCTTTTTTTTGTTTTAAAGAAATACCTACTGTGAGTCGGAGGGTCAAAAGATATCAGGAAAAGCCTTGCCAGTCGAAAGCGAAGTGGAAGGCCCCAGCTAGTCAGTGAACATGAAACAAGTGGTTTCATACCAACGAGATATTTTGCCGAATTATTCGACACATCTTTACGAACCGTTCGCCGTGCAAACCGTTCGCCCATATTTTATTGAAAAACATAAACAAAAACGTTTACATTTTGCGATACAGCGATGGGAAGCAGGGAATGAGAGATCTGATGAAGATCTCTCATTCCGTGCTTCCCATCGCATCGCATATACATTTGTGTAACTGAATTAATGCACATTATGAAAGCAGTTTGTTCAGAATCGTTTACTGAATCGATTTTTGTCATTTTGAATGCATGAGTCATGTCATTTTGCACGCACACAGTCGCATACATTTATGGGTCTAGTGTAGGGTACTTCGTCCATTTTGGTTTAGTTTGACTGTACAGCGGAAATGTAACTGTAATTTACGTAGTTTTAATTACTATCGGGATCAAAATATACATTACATTTTGATCCCGATAGTAAATTAAGACCCACAAATGTATGCGACTATGTGCGAGCGTAGATTTATAATGTGACCACACTTTTCTCCCACAGTCAGAATAACTAATTTAATAAATATGTTTTATACATAATAGTTAAAATTGTGTGCATTAATTCCGGGACATGTTGTTGGTCTTTAAAAGTATGTTTATTTTTTACTTAAAAAAATACCTGTCAATTATTAACAAAATAGCCTTAATTACAATATACAAGCTAACAGTAATATATTATACATATTATATAATAAGAACCAAAAGCAAAAGAGGGGAGCTAAATGGGTATCAAAAAACTCGTTCGCATCTCAGTCAATGGGACAAGTGCCCAAAAGGCTGGCAGCATTACAACGTTTGATGGCAATGCTGATTCTCTGGGATAAAAATAGGCCAGCCCTCTGGTCATATGTATATTACGCTAGTTCAATTATGCAAGTTCTTGTATTTGTTTGACATCAATCTTGTAAAGACATACCTAATCTTATAATAAATCTTTTAATATTGACATATATTTTGTAAATTTGACATTATTCTTGTATTTGTTTGACATTATAGTTTTTGAGTTATTTTGAATTTTAAAATTATAACAAAAAAATATTTTTTTGTTTCTAATGTTTTATAATTATAAATTGTGTAAATGCTTATTCTAGGTATTTTTTTTTGTATTATTATTAATTATTTTTAATGTTATGGAAATATTTGTACGCCGATACTTACTGCTAAACATGGCTGGACTCAAACGACGTAATATCTTGTGTGTACCTACAATACAATGTTTAAACAAATAAAGAAATCTAATCTATAAGTGATAGCAGTAAGTACGTGTTACCGTCTCATGTGATTACCGCATCCAATCTATTGTACAGCAGCCGCAGCTTATTTCAGTGTAACCGACGGATACCGCGTGCCTGCCTTAATTAAAATTTTAGTCAATCGATGTACCTACACGGTAGCGTAGACGGGTAGCAAAAACTCCACATTGTTGCTAACTAAGTGACAAAATCAAGCTTTATACAAGATCTAGGTACCCGCCCAGATTCGCACGGATTTTACGACTATTTTTTACAAGATCTAGCTACCCGCCCAGATTCGCACGGATTTTACGACTATTTTTTACAAGATCTAGCTACCCGCCCAGATTCGCACACTTTTGCGACTTTTTTTTACAAGATCTAGCTACCCGCCCAGATTCGCACGGTTTTTACAACTTTTTTTTCCGTTAGCCTACATTGTCCCACTGCTGGGCAAAGGCCTCCCCAATATTCTTCCACCTTTCCTTGTGCTTTCTCAAGAAAAGAAGGCTATCAAATGGAAAAATAATTATTCAAATCCGACCGGTAATTTTTCAAACAAACAAATTCTTCAGCTTTATTATTATTATAGGTAACTATAGATTTTGCTCGGACTACAGTTACGTTTGCCTTCAGTTGATAAATATCTAAGTTGTAATCTGTGTAAAATTTAGTGGGTAGTATATTGGTTAAGTTTATTGTTAAGTTATTTCCATTTTTCATATACTATCTACGGTTTATTTTCACTTACAAATAAAAAATAAAGAAATACTTACACAAAAAAGAACAAGTTACGGAGGAAAATATGCGTCACATCCACGGCGAACGGCCAACGCTCAGCATAATTAGTAGTAGTACTGTTTAGTTAGTATTTAGTTGTAATTGTGCGTTTTGTTTGTGCAGAATAAAATATTTTTCTTTCTTTTTCTTTCATAATACTACTACAAAACATTGAGATCTCTTCATTATACGTAGGCTAAATATAATTATGATCATAAACCTTCCGGAATAAATTTTCTAAATTATGTTTAAAGCCGCATCAAAATCCGTTGCGTAGTTTAGAAGAACAACGCAGCCACACATACAGGCACGAAATTTATAAACTAAAGTCTAAAATTAGTTTATAAACTAAAGTCGCTAAGTGTATTATAATTATGTAGGTATAGATTAACCCTAGCAGGTATTAGTAAGTGTATATGTACATATAGATGAACCTAGCAGGTACGTAAGCTTTTTACGGCCCAATACCAGGGACTGTCCCAATCTCGTCATCATAAGAACTTGCCATAAATAAAATCACTAAAAATGCCAATCTGACAAGAACACCGTATACTTTGGAGCTTCAAAGCCAGGAAAAGAGTTTGATAGCGAGTTAATTTGTATTAAAAAAAAAAACAGGCAGCAGTGAATATATACACAGCACTAATGTTGTACAACACGTTACCCTTATAGCTGTAAACCAGCGCTGCTCTGTCTCGTATAGGGTCTTAGCATTATGCTGAGCGACGGCCGTTTTGCGTGGATGTGACGCATGTTTTCCCCCAACTTGTTATTTTTTTGGTGTTTGTGTTCATTTTATGCGTCATGTTTACCGCAAATGAACGTATTTTCTTTCTTTCTACGGCTACATATAAACTTCTAATACAGCATGTCGGTGACGCGAACCCTTAAGATTTTCCCCAAGCATCGCTCAACGCTTTTTTACTTCAAAAATAGCCAACAAAAATTGACCAGGTGGTTTTAACAACTCTATATTTTTAAAACATTATAGCTACTACCAACCAGCATCCAGGCATCTAAGCTGCTTTGAATAGTTTCCAACTATCCGAGGCTAGTACCTAGAGTAGAGAGGACAACTGTCGATAATATCGACATTATTAGTACTTAGCAGTAGTAAGAATCATTAGTACGAAATGGGATACTTATCGTGGCTGCAAATGGTTTTCAGAGCTAGTATTAAACATTCCAATTTAATGGCGTGTTCATGTTCGTTGATGGTTGGTACAAAGAGACTGTGAGATGCGTTCGATTTCATTTATTCATTAATACACGTTTGGCGGACATCGGCCATTCAATGCGATCGATATTACGTTTTAAAGGCAGTGCTGGCCGAACTTAGGCACCGTTTGTGCTGCATTTAAAGGTGTACCACGTACTTTTGGGACACTGCGGTGGTTCATAGCCTGGGTTCGGGGAATATTTCTCTACGTGAAACGGTTCCAACCATGGTTATTACTCATTAATAAAAGATTTATCGCAAATCGATACTGTTTTAAGTAGGCTTATCAAACGAATCTTCAACTAGGTAATATAAGATTATCGACGAAACATTTGTGCTGACACGTTATACAGAGTGGTATTTCAGTTTTCACATTAAACAGTACAGCGCTTATTACAAGTTGTTATCAGTCTGTTAAAATATAAACAATAGAATTAATTTTTGAAACAAAATAATTAGCTTAAAAATTGGCACGAAATGAACCAGCCTTGATAATAAGTCATAGACACGCGCGGGCGATGGTACCTATCAACAATTCAATACAAACTTGTATTGTTAACAAATAAACACAAATTAAGTTTAATGTTCTTAAATAGTCAACCGAAAAAAAGGTCCAACGGCTAGAATGTTAATTGTTATTAATTATTTTAATTGTGTTGGTATATTTAAAATACGTTATGTATAATACGTGGTTTCAATTAATGTGATAAACTAATCGCCATATATACGACGATTTCATTATAAAAACTTTTAACTTACTCAGCTCACAATATTTATTAGCGAAACTTAGAAAAAAAATGCGAAAGAATTTTCGCATTTTTTTTAACAACGCAACGCATCGCAACGCAGCGCAGTAACGCATGAATATGCGTTACTTATGAAGTCATTGCATTTCACTAGTGTTAATTAAAAAACAGTCTTAAATATAATTCGTTTTGAGCGATTCGTTTCAACTCCAGATAAAGAAAAAAATATTTTCATGTCGCTAAAATAAGTGATCCACAAAAGTTAAATCATCAGGAAGCCAATTCCCGTAATTAAAAACGTTCAAAATCTAGTAATCTCATTTCATGTCGCTGAGATGAGATAACTAGATTTTGAATGTTTCTTAATGTCTTTTATCAATGTCAAACACTTGTCAAAAATATTTGGAAATTAGAGGTATTTTTGTCAGATTGAAAGAAAAAAAGAAAATACGTTTATTGAGACCGACCGTTGGCCGTTTGGGCGTTTGTTTGTGGATTGAGACCTCAAAAAACCTCTAGTTTCTTGACAGACTGAAACTGAGATCAGACTGTGAACGTTCTAAAATTACGAGAATGGCCCCTCTGCTTGCAACGTTTTTCGACACAAATCTGATTTTCATGTACATTTTATCCAAACAAAATCTAATCCTACTAATATTATAAACGTGAAAGTTTGTATGGATGGATGGATGGATGTTTGTTACTCTTTCACGCAAAAACTACTGAACGGGTTTGTATGAAATTTGGCACAGAAATGATTTATAACCAGGATTAACATACAGGATACTTTTTATCCCAATATGCCCACGGGATCGAAACTTATGGGGATGAAACCGCGGGGCGCAGCTAGTAATTCATAAATAACGATACAAACTGTTTAAATAAAATGACAAAAATCGGATATCCTAAATAACGATTTTCGGTCGCTTAATTCAAATGGTAAACTAAATGAAAGTTTCAGCTGGTCATTTGTCATTGGACGTACGCGGCGCGCGCCGGTTCCGACCGTCCGAGTTCCGGCTGCAAGCTGCTTTTATTAATATTTCCAGCGCGAATCCACGCTTTATTAGCAAACAGCCGTCATGCGGCTGATAAATTATTAATGTGGTTGCAGCGCAGCTTGTGTTTTGTGACCCGTTTTTTAAACAACAGCAACGTTACATGTGTTTTCGGCAGACTAATGTACTTAATTGATAGCTTTACGTTATTGCGTCGCAATAAGGTCTCATGAAATATGCAGCGAGAAAATTATAATAAAATATTCGTGATATTTATTCCAACGAAGTTTGTGTGAAATCGTTATGAAGGAAAAAGTTCGCTCCGCTATTATAGAAGTTGCTTTTTATTTTTTGTATCGCTGAAGAAAGCAGATGATGTATCTACGCCTCGATGACATCGTACTCGTAATTGGCAACTGAACGGGTTGTTTGTGATCTCCAAGAATATCTCTATTATGATTGTGCTGAACTTTATACCTACAGTAAAGAATACGTGTCACTTTAATAAAGTCTGTTATGAACATATTTGTTTCGTTACATTACTTTTTTAATTTTCGAATGCAAAAACCGCACCAGCCAGTACAAAATAAAACTGCGCTTTTCCATCAAAAGCGCTTTAAAGCGGAATGAATAGGTAGATACGTCACATTATTACGATGGATGACTTGTCCCTTCCATAGTTTAACCGTCTGGCTACATTCTTAAAGACAGACGGAACCATTTATCATGAAGCTGAATGTCTAGGATGCAATTTTCAGCAATGCTGCCTGTTACTGTGCACTTTTGGTCACTATTATAAATTGCTTTTTTCGTCTATAGGTGGGTACGTATTTTGCAGTAATATCTATCAAATGGTATTTACATCTTTTGTTGGAATACGATTCTAATTAATATACGTTTAGTCTTTTCTGGGGTTTCACGACATGGTTTACTGAGATTTAGAATTATCGTGTTATGAGTAAGTTACCTGATGTGATTCTACTGCTTTTTTGTGTAAGTAATACATAATCAGCCTATAATATTCCCACTGCTGGGACACAGGCCTCATCTCCTCGAAATACAAATAATAATCTACCACGTGGGCCTAGGGCAGTATTTGTATTTTTGTATGTGTGTCACATTTTCTTTTGGAGTCCAGGGAGCTTATATAACTATAGCAGTATTTCAGTCTCCTTAATTATCATTGTACCCACATAGAATATATGTTACCTAGAAAATATTATCTTTAAAGCTGGGTAACGCATTGCTACACAACTTGTGGTGGTGACATTAACTAGATCATTGGCACACTTGCCAGCCTATGGCATGCCAGAATTAGATACTTGGAGGTGTGATTATCGATTACTCAACATAAATAAATCCGTGGTTTGTCTTACCTAAGTTCACACATATTATCTCTGCTTCATCCTTTAATCCGTACAAAGGTTGTCTGTAAAAGATCGCCATTAGCGATAAGACCGCCCATTGTGTCACAAAAATTTCTAGAATGTCTACATTTATATCTGTAACTCATAGCATAATCAACCTATGACGTTCCCATTGCTGGGACACAGGCCTCCTTTCAGTGAGAGGGAGTAGGCCGTCATCCAAAACGCGGGCCCAGTGCAGGTTGGTAGATGTGACGTGTCTTCGAAGTTTTGGCTCTAGAACATGCCGGTTTCCTCACGATAATTGAAAAAAATGAAATAATATACAGGAAGTACTGCACAAAGTACTACAACTCGAAAGTAGCGGCTGTTACCACTGAGCCACCACAAGAGTATTAGTAACTCAATTGTTTAGTATTGTATAATTGCATAGCACACGTGTGAGCACTATGTACTTTCTATAAAGCTACCATTTACTGGGTACGTCTTTCATTGAATTGAATGTGCCCTGGCGGCTGAGAGTAGGTATGTCATGCTCACTCTAATGTCTCGCTGGTGGTGGCGTGTGTGTTGGATCATTAAGTTCCCTTCAAAATGGTTGAGCTGAATGGTGCTGATCCATACGTCATGTTCGTGAACGGGCGCCGTCAGTAGGGACTGGTCATCTCTTAACTGCCACGGCTTATTGTAATTTTTAATTTCCGATTTTTTTTTATGTTTTCTATAACAGACGCTTCAAACGTGCACGTCTTTCTACATCGTTCTCACATGGTTAATTTCAACACGAATGATGTAATCAAATATTTTGTAACAATTTTATGATTTAAAAGAGTGTCCATGGAGTTTCTTGCCCGTTCTTCTCCATAGGTACAGTACGCTTTGGAATGGGCAACTAGCTTCATCTTTCTGACTGACTGACCCTTTGACAATTCAAAAGTACCTGTAATTGGTTTAGTTGAATTAAATGATTTGAGTTTTTTATTCCATTCTATTCAAGATTACCTTCACGCGATATTATGTTAAAATGAAACGTCTGTGATATATTTATAATTTCTCTTGATGTTTACCCATCATACGCTTTGTATCCTCCTGAATATAATATTCACACGTAACCTAAGTTTCAGGAGATTTAAAAAGGGTTACCTTGTCTATGCATAATTAATGTCGTTTTAGCGTTTCTAGGTCTTCTCGTGGCTCTATTAATCTTGCATTGTTTCCCCGACCAGCGGGGTAATTTCGTAAGACACACATCAGTAGCAAAGGGTTTCATTTTGACAGTTCAACAAAGTTCATTGCGTTGGTAACGTTGTTTAACAAATATTTTTTTCGAACTTAGAAACCAATGGATTAGCTACATCCTTCAGAATGATCCAGATTGAGATAGATAGTGTGCTACACAATTAGAGGACTTCTGTTACTACGATACGTGAATTTTAAAGTTCCTTTGGAAAAGAAAATAAGCTTAGGTTAGCTAGGGTTTTCCTAGTTTGAAGGGCCTTCTCATCTGTAATAGCCATACCCATCCCTTGCTGAAATAACACTGATGTTACCTAGGCTAAATCTTTTAGTAAAATAAATAATTACTTATTTACTTACTTATAGGTAGCGTTCATCAAACATCCAATGCATTTTTGACTTTTCCAACATCGTTATCACTGATATAATGTCACTTTGTCAATGTTCCTCCTTCCTTTCCTAGGTAGCCTCTGGTTTCTGTCCAATACCACCTGGCTACTCTAGACAAAAAAAAATACACGCTTTACCTATCTCCACTGGGAATAGGTATAGCCATTTTATGAACTTAATTTAAATATTAAAGCGTAGGAAGACCCTTAGAGAGGTTGTTTTTATATTTATAATTTGTGCCTCACGCTACTACATTTAGTTAATTACAACCTTTTTAATTTTAAGAGAGCTGTAATTGGAAGCCTTTTCGTTAATTTTTTATTAAACACCCAATTTGCTTAGTACGGTAAAATGGTAACAGGTTATAAATCTAGTACCTACTTACCGTGTGGATCGTGTTATAGAGGTATGAGGGGGTGTAAAATTCATTCACTCATCCTCCATAGAAAAGGGAGGATCCTCCGGCCAGACGGGTGTTGTGTCTGGCGGGCAACTGCCCAACGACTGATGTCGGGTAAACTCTGCTTGCGAGATGCCGGGTTTTCGTGACGTCAGTATGACGCGTTGTTCGCATGTGGCGTTGTAGATACCGCTACAGTGTTTAAGAAAATACTACCTTCCCTGCAGCCGTGGATGGATAAAAACTCTTTATAGCACTGTGTTACCTAATCCCGTATCCCATTGACCGCCACGGACGTCTATGGACGTACGTATTTTGAACTGTAAAAAAGTGGTATTTTCCATGTCATGCCGTCGGAAGCGTCGTGAGCACGTTTTAAATTTTACGTCCATAGACGTCTGTGGCGGTCAATGGGTTAAGTCACGCTTTTCTGTGTAAAAATAAACTACTTAAGTCACTTAAGTGCAGGTTTAGGTCACTCGAGGCTTAAAATAGTATACGATACGTGTGACTTAAGTAGTCTATTAATCGACGGCGATGGACTACGAATGTCACATGTCTTCGAATGTTTGGTTTAGGACATCCCGGTTTCCTCACGATGTTTTCCTTCACCGTTTTGTGAGCAGTGGTGATGAAATCAATTCCACAAAAAAGTGCCGGCTTGGGTTCAAAGCCACGACCTATAACTCGTAAGTCTCGGCCGTTACCACTAGACCACCACTGCACTCGTGCCGCTAAATGTCAACTTAAAATTTTAGACACCTACCTAAGATAAGTAATGCATATTCTCTTCACATAAATACGAGACAAATCGATACTCAAACGGCACTAAAGTGTTGAAACCATTTGCAAATATAACGTTCGGGGTATAAATATCAATGTGGCGCAGGACTTAGAACATATATTATTTCGTGGCGCGTTTCAATACTGAAATAACTCAATGCTTGTAGTAATATCTACATTATAACATGGGGGAAGAATCTATGAAAAACGACGTTGTTTTCAAGCTTACTCTAGTCATTTTTAGCGGCAACTTATTTGGTTTCATTGAAAGTACCTTCGTCTAATTGTGATTTAGTACTGATAAATGAAATAAAATGATTTTAGGACAGTCAGGAAAATTTGTTTTTGAGCAAATTAAAACCCTACGTCAATTTATTTTATTAATTAATTTTAATTTTTTTTTTTTGGCGTGTTTTGTGTGCATTTCATACTTTACGAGCGCCATACGAGGGGCACGTGGTTAAGTAGTAACAGCCGCACGGATCGATCGATTAGGTTAAGCTACGCTAACCGCGGTTGATCCACGTTGACCATCTTTGCATACCGACACCCCTCCGTGCCTCGGAAAGCAAGTTAAGCCTTTGGTCCCGGCTGCCATTCTTGGATCTTAATAATCTGACAACCAGTTAAAACTGGTTGTCAGACTATTGGACTTCTAATTGGATATCTTCTTGGTAAGCCAAGGGATATCGTATTACCGAGTACTGGGTTGTGGAGGTCAGATAGGCAGTCGCCCCATGTGAAATACTAGTATTCTACCGCATCCGCTTAGACTGGAAGCCGACCCCAACACAGTTGGGAAAAGGCAGATGATAGCTATTTCATACAACTGTCGAAAAATGACAGTTATGATTTGAATATACGGACAAATTAGGTTTGTAGTCAATTCCCTTCCTTAACAATATTTTTTTCTGACTTTACATTCTACTCCTCCAGAATCCAATAAATGAATCCGTTAACCTGTGTAACGTAGAGCTAACCAGATTCGAATAGTTTACCTATGTGTAAACAGAATCAGTAACATGTTTGCTTTTGGGCTATTTGGGTCTCAATATCAAATCGTTTAGTTTGTAAACATAGCTAATAGGGTCGGCCCATATTCCCTTCGGTATTATAGAAATGAACGCTTAAAGCTTAAGTTGGAGCCGACTTAATTAACTAAAACGTAGGTAATACATTATTCTCTGGTAGGCCAAATTTTAATACCTAAGGTAAAATGGAGACCACCAGGCATATAAAATATTTATTAGACTTTTAATCAAGTTAAGCATTCCTTATTATTCATGACGACTAATTTGAAAATGTAAATTGAATGAGAATTTTATAAAAACAACACCTTTATTGTAACCAAGTTCACTTTATTAACCGATTCACTTCAAAAGACCTTTTTGTATTTAGAATTAAGAGGGGAAATTAATTTTTCACGACAAAAAGAGGCAGCCATTTCGGACTTCATAAAAAAAAAGTGGCCAAAACTCGATGGCCGCAAGAATGAACTTTTCCCATTTCTCATTTTCGTAATTACTCTTAAATCTCCTAATTGGAGAAACCTGAAACTGGGTAGCATGCTGCCTAAACTGAGATGGTTAGAATTGTTTCGTAATAAATTCCCGGTAACGTTACAAATAAAAAGTTTACGAAGACTGTAAAACAAACTTGGAACGACAGCTTACTCGAGTTCATATTTTAGGTTTACCTTGAAAGCAAATTTAGTACTTACCTAGTAGCTATCAAAATAATGTAAACATTACTTTTTATGACCTGCGACGGTCTGAATACAAATCAGTGAAAAATCATTGTAAAATCCTTCGTATATATTTAGTGAAACTAAGCTTTAGGCGTGAGCTCTCAAATAAAACGGGAGTCACGTTCGAGTGAGTGATATCACGTCTACGGCTCATCAGCGGCTGCGCGTGACGACTTTAGCGCAAACAGATTTCACAACAAAACCACCAACATAGAGACCTGTAACGAATGCCGACTTTGAAGAATTCTTCAAAAGAGTTGTAATAGGAATGAAAGGCTGCGGGTCTTGTTATAGTGGCGGAGTTAATAAATACGCAAAAGACCGCGCGGCTGCCGCGGCGTTGCCAAGTTTTCTTTCTCCTAACTTTATTACGCCATTAGAGATCGCGTGACGAAGAATCGCACTTTCTCGCCTTAATATAATTTGTTTTGATGGTTGTATCAAACGCACTACCCTTTTTCATGTCTTGCTGTTGCTTGAGTACCTACTTAGGAGAATCAATCGGGGTTGTAATGAGGTTACTCGAGTATAGTCGTTAGTTGTTGTAAGAGATTTTATATAGCGTTGGTACTAACTTTGCTGTATAGAGTCTTTACTGCCCAGGAATCTCTTCTGATGCTGTCAGTTCCCATCTACCTATCTTCTCTCTATATCTATACTAATAGGTACATATATTTACCTATATACTAATAATAAAGGTGAAGAGTTTGGTTATTTGAGCGCGCAGATCTCTGGAACTGTAGTCGGATTTAAAAAAATCTTTTTGCATCTGATAGACTACATTTTTGAGAAAGACTATAGGCGATTTAACATCACGCTAAGTCCTTTAGAAAACAAGTGAGAAATAACGCTTGGGGAAAACGAAGTAATGACGCCGGCAGGCGATGCGTTGCGACGGGGAGGGTCGGTCGACAAAGTCACAGACGAAACTAGTAATAAAACATGTCTGGACATTGCATTAAGGCTTACAGAAATAGGTACGACATGCAAATAAGTCTCGCTGTCAGATCTTGTTCGCGGTGGAAAAATGTTACACAGCAAAATAAAAATCAAGAGCCAGTAAAAATACCCTCCCGGGTTCAAATCCATAAATCAAAACAGCAAACATAAAATAGAAACAAGAAACATACATTTTAACACCTATTCCATTTCTTTTCTGCCCACATCAACCGTCTACACCTATAAAGATTACTCAGTAACGATGAACAATAAACCCTAAGAGCCGTCATTCCTGTTTTTATTTTCAAAAAGAGTGTAATAATACTCAAAGTTTTCAACAAGCTGAGGGTTATTGAAATAAAAGAATGGAGTAGTATCGTCTGCTAGGGGTTTATTACCAGCTGAGGTGATGCATAGCACCACGACCCATCCTAAAAAAGGCGGTACATCGCAGATTTATTATTTTTTCTCAAGACATTTTCGGGGTGCTTAAGACATTTAAAAATACATGGCCAGCTGTATTGCGCGTCCTTTTCTAACTGCCGTCCCTACTATTTCGTGAGGGTGTATATTTTGTGCGAGGTTATATGGCCCCTAAAAGGCGGCCGAATTTCCTGTCCCTTCAAAATGTGTTTCTTATATTTACGAACATGTCCTTTAAAAATAGTATTTATCCTTAATAGCGTGTTAACACCTATAAAATGTGTCGTAATTCATTTTTATGAAGCAAATCTTATACCCATGAGCGATATTTATAGAAAGTATTATGACCTAAGATTATTGTGGATAAAGAAAGATTTCACTTTAGATTTCCGCAAGATTTCATTGGTAAACACGGTCTACTTAGCCCCCGTATAGTATTTATATCTCACAAAGCGACGCGCGCTTTACTTGTGGTTACTAAGTGCAAACACGCAGTGAATGTGTGTGTTAGCGCAGGAGCTCTCGGTAAGTAGCTTGCCAGACAATGGCGAAGTCGGATTTTTGTGAGTGTTATGTGCTGACGCTACTCGTCTTCACGCACACGTTACCAGCGTATTTGTACACTTGGTCACCACAAGTCAAGCGCGCGTCGCTTAGTGCGATAAAAATGCTGTGCCCACGAACGATTAATTTGTCGCGCACTAGGTTTTCAAGCACTGCTTGCCGAGTGTTGAAAATCCAACAGCGAAATTTTTCCACGCACTGGGAAGCACTCTGTTGGATTCTAAATGCTCGGCTCAACACCGACAGTTGAAAATTCAATGCGCAATATAAAATCGTCGCGTTAAAAAAATACCCGTGCTTAACTGGGTGTTACCAAGACACAGGCGGAACATTGATCGTACGTAATAGGATCTTACCTATTCATCCGATCTATTAACCGTACACAGGAAAGATAATTAACTAAAGACCGTATTATCTGAATATCATAATACGTTATCAGGACTATAATAACATTCATCTTATTCTAAATAGATTAATTGCATAAAACTAAAGAAAATAAAAAGTAAAATCGTTTTAAGAAAATGATTGTCCTTTTCGTCCATTTTAGATTTTGCAAGAGTTAATAAATTGTTTTTAAACTTAGCAGACGGGTTTAATTACAGCCAGGTCATAACAACGTGTTCTGACAGATTCTTAATTGAGTTACCTTCAGATATTTTCAAAGTATTTTTTTGTTATTCGCTTAGCAAAATTACGAACAGATTGTTTTATGTAGGACTTAAAAAATACTAAAATGTGAAACAAAATCTAACAATACGCCAAAAATGGCTACAATCAAGAAGAAGATTGGAAGAATTAAATGTTTTGAAGTAACTTATTTTATCTGTTTCGAGTAATTTGTTGAACAAGGTTTTGTGGATTCCGACCCGTGTTTATTGAAACAATAAAGTTGCGGAGTTTGCAGTCATTAGAATAATTAAAACAACAGTTTATAATGAAAAAAATCTTTCCATATACAAAAACTTTTGTGAATTCATAATACAATATATAGACAATTCATTGCCAAATTTTGTTCCGGTTCTAATAATTAGCGATAGGCGAGTCAGTTTCACCACACAGATTTAAATCACAAGATTTGCAGTCACGCAAAAAGTATCCATACTAAGAAAAGTGAGCTCACACATTATTAAATAGCGTTTCCATGACAATCAAGTCAAGTCACTGCGTCATTGTGTGTCAGTGGTGTCAAAACGACAGAGACACACGAATCTTATATTTTGACGCGGTAGGGCGAATTTAACGATTTCAATCTTTGCTACACTCATTTTATAGACCAATCCCACATCTAGATATAAAATGATCGAATTTCAGAATAATCTCAATACTCAATACTCAATACTTTATTGCATTCCATAATGTGTACATATATGATAGTTGGTATGTCAAAACATCGAATCAATTATGGACCCTGTCGGGCACAGCAAAGTTAGTTTTTAATAGGAGAGAGGATGAAGGCGCTTTTTGTTAAGAAAAAAATAAATATTAAATTAAAAATCTCAATGCAAATCTCATCTCGTTCCAGAACACAGACCAAAGACAAAAGAAAATATTGTTGTCAATACAACACAAGTACTCCTTCGTACCCAATTAGTAAAGACATAATAAAAAGAAAATGGCGTATTATCTCCGATCACATGTATTGTTAACGGCTGCACAGTGGGGTACAAGTGTACACGAAAAGATTGGGGGTGTGATGTCATTAGGGGTCTTCCTGTGCTTAATTGCGTCGATGGCGACTCGACAGGAAGTCGAAAGATTGCGTTCAAATAGCAAACGTTTTCGTTCTGTCTGCCCAGTAACTAACTAGACGGGACCGTTGAGTCAGAAGAAAATTGTTATATATCTATGTTTATAGCTATGTAGTGCTCGATGGAAATTAATTTGCCTTTTTGAAATAACGACTTTGTAATTTGTAGCGCTTCGTAGGGTCTTCATTTGTTTCAATATCTTGGTGTTGTGTACTTATTTGGGATTGTAATCTAGCGAAGGTACGTACGTACTCGTATTATTTGGCCAAAATCCTTTCTATAGTCGGCCATGAGCTATACGAGAATATGGGCTCGTGCTGTGTAAGAAAAAAATGCCAATCCGCAGGTTTGCAGTCGCTGGCTACCCCACAGACAGGCATCAGACGAATGCTTTGTACCTTCAACCATGGCAGGCATTGGCAGATGTAGGTAAGTACCCTAGGTGCCAAAGGAATAAGAAGTTCCCATATAACAAGCAGTTCAAATTTTGGTAATAACTACTAAATATGACGCGCCTAATTGCTATTTCTAAAATGATATAATGCACGAATATAGATATATCTCCATACATATCTACATAATATAACAATATTCGAGCATACCCGTCTGTTGTAAGGACCTCATATCATTAAGCGTATTGTGTATGTAATAATGCAAGTCTCAAAGGAGGCGGTAGAGGTTGCAGCTAATTGGCATGTAAATTGGTTTGCTCTTAACATATGTGAGGGTATTAAAGAAGGAAGATATTTTTTGCTTATGATTCTATTCGCACGAATTTACTCGCCCGAAATGGGCGAATTTATTTATTTAATACTTCAAGCCTATAAATGTAGGTGCGGATTTAATGCCATAGGTATTTTCTGCCAGTCAACCTTTGGGTGATGCAGAGACAAACAGTAATATCATCATGAAAATTGAGGAATAAATATTTTAATTAAAAAGATCTTCGCGAATTGTCACCTTTAAATAATATTATTTTTTCTATAGTCGACTCGCACGAAATTAATTTATTTGTGGGTGAGTTGACAACTCCAGAAATATGTATTAGACAATTGGCACATTTTGAATTTAATGCAATGCCCACAAATAAATTAACTTCGCCTGTAGAAAAAATCATATTATTAGTTAAACGTAACGATTCGCCGGTCGGACGACCTTAAAAAGGTTACTGGGACGGACTGGATGCGGAAGGCGGAGGACAGGTGTTGTGGCGCAGCCTGTAAGAGGCCTATGTCCAGCAGTGGACTGCGATAGGCTGAGTTGATTGATTGAACGATTCACACGTTTCGGGCGAATAAATTCGTGCGAATCGACTACTCATTTCCATTCAACTTCGTTACTTTTTATGAAACGAAGTAAAACCGTTGAAATTACGAATGAAAAAAAAAATCAATGTAACAGGAAAATATAATGTGCACCCGAGACTATACAACCTCTTACTTAATGATACGAAGGATCTAACGTAATTTATGCCTACCCTTAGTCTCGCCATTACCAGAGTACCAGTAAAAAAATAAACAACCTTTTTCGCCGAGCGGCGGGCAAAGGCAAATCCTAAACTGTAATTACTTCGAAATGAAAAGAAATAACAGAGCTCACTTTTGATAAGTAAATCCTTAGTCATAGTAATTATAACTAAAAGAAAAAAACGCGCACCTAAGGCACTCGTAGGTAGCCATTTTATTTTTGCTTGGTCCTGTTCACTGCTAACAATGCGAGTGACGTCGGGTTCAAGAGAAGGCGGCAAATGATTGATGAGGGAATTAATTAATACGCCACTTCCTTTTGGAGCTCAGAAAAAAACAAAATCAGCAGCTCACGGTATAAATACGTTTACGTTAGTTTCGCTTTGATTGAACAGATTTCACTCGGATATAAATCAAAATTAATTGGGTGTTCGTACAGTTTTATGAAAAGGTTCCAATTATGTTTAGCTTTTTTGATTTATGGACATGAAAATGTAAGTCATGCCTTTGGCAGATGACTGAGATAATTCCACTCACCGTTGTTCGTATTTCACTTCTTCTTGTCTGTTTATATGTCTGCATATAAATGGTTAAATCACCCCTTTGATCAGAATACCAGCGCTGCGGCAGGCCCTGTCAGAATACCAGCGCTGCGGTATTTATTTTTTAAATATCGCAGCATCATGCTGAGATAGAAACCTTTTGGCCTCGTACAGGTCTGTTTTTTTTTTGGTTGTTTTTAATGTAACTTTGTTAGTTTTAAGTGCTCCTTTTTACTATTTGTATTTCCTTTGTGTGCCCTAAATAAAATATTTTTATTTCAAAAAAAAAAAAAACCACTTGGTCAATCATTTCATTTCATGATCAAATATTTCTGATTTTGATTCTGATCTTCACCTATCATAGAACCTACTAACAAAGTCTATTCCCCGACAACGGCGAAACCAAAAGAAAGGTGTGATCTATACTATACAGGGTGACTGGTAATTTGACGTATTCCTTCCAGGACGTGTCAGTGGGACCCATTTGTAACAATTAAACACACCATAATGCCTAGGCGAAAATTTTCGCGATTCGAGAAAACCCAATTTTAATATTTTTTTGGAAATTTCCTAGAATTCGTCACTAAATATCACTAGGAATCTCATATCATAGGAAGGCTGAAAGTAATTCAAAGGACCATGGAGAAGGTTATGCTTGGAGTTTCCCTACGTGATCGAATTAGAAATGAAGAGATCCGTAGTTGAACCACGGTAACCGACGTAGTTTACCTATTTTCCAAAGCATTATACTGGAATTTGTACGCAATAATATTAGAAGAATAATAAAATAGTAATGTGAACTAAAAATGGGACATCTGCTAAGCTAAAACTGTAATATTCTAATTCGAGACCGCTAGAAGAAAAACTGTGGAAATTAAATAAGACCACAGCTCCATTACTATCCGCCAAATGCCATATTTCTCAACCCTTTTACCCGCTGTTTCCAAAGTTTTAATTAGTGCCAGAGGACATTATCCAGACTCTTCTTACTCTGGCCTCCGCACTCAAACCTCCTTTCCGAATTATCCGATTTTTACTTTTAATGCGAATCAACTTTTTCTTAAACTTCGACAGTACCTATTGACGAATCATTTATCTGAGTCTAAAGAGGAGAAAAGTTACGGCAGATTATTTTTTTTAATTACCAGCAACAAATCAGGCCGAAAATGCGTCGCGTAATTTGCGTAGAAAACGTAAGCTTGCGGATTTTCCGTCGCGTGATTTTGGCTGTTGTGCTTTCACTACGTAACGTTCTTCAAATATACAGAGCCTCCAAAAGTTAATTGTCATTTTTCCTTTTCAGCTGAGACACACCAAATTATGATTTAAAATTCTAGTGATCCAAATGATGGAACTACTATAACGTTTTTATTGACTGTGCTGATTTTTCCACCGCCAGATAACTTTATCAGATGAATAATTTTGAAGCTTCCGTACATAAACAAAACCATGCAGGGGTCAATTTTTAACCACGAATAAAAATTATCAGTCGATTGAAAAATCTGCCCTAATTCAACTACATTTATCTTATCATAAAAAATAATCAAGTAAACCCTTAGGAGTACCTGATATTTTTTTTATTTTAAATCTAATTGTAGCAGCCGAAGTGGAAAAAATGTCAACTAACTTTTGGAGGTCACTGTATAGGTATATAATTGTATATTATACTTGTATATTGTTCAATATTTGTTTAAGGAAAAGGCACCAGCAAGCGAGGGATACCGGGTTTGTTATCAAGTTTAGTTGAAAGGGCGATAGGTACCTTATCGATGTAGGAATAAGTTGATCTGATGTTAAGGGTACGTTGAAGGGTAGATTTTGTTACGTACCTTTTTGTTCGGGGCTCGATATTACAATATTATATACCAACACAATGAAACGGACCATTGTTTTTGTTTCGTTATGTAAAAGATATCATCTAATGTGAAAATCAGGAAGAAATCCGGTGTCCTGACGCTAACATTGCGGTGCAATACCAAGAAATTGTTTATTTAATTTGTCCGGTAGCTATACAGGTTAAATTTTTAACCAGTGCGCAAACTGACAACATGAATTCAGTAGGTATATGATTCTGAACCCACCTGCGTTGAAATTTTTCGTCAGTTATTTAAAACAAGAATTGGCTCTGCCGTACATTTTGACCGCGTCGGTATTGCACTTTTCTATGAAACAGTTGATTACTTTTTAATAACCGACGAAGATTTTAGAATATATCTGAGGGGCAATTCCCCTATTTATATGAACGTTCGCGTTCTAATCTCAGTCCCAATCTGACAAAAATACAATCAAGTTACATATACATTTTTGACAAGTTTTTGACATTGATTGTCGCTGAGATGAGACTACGACTTGAATTTGAACGTTTTTTAAGTACGAGAATACACACGGGCCTTCTGTACCAACGCATATCTCCCACGATCTTTCCCAAACCAGACAAACACCAAACCCACTCGTACATTACCATATAAAGTATAGTAAACCATATTTAACAACAAACATTAATCAGTGAGCTTACAACATGTTGAAAACGCTTAAAACTGTCGTCAGTTGGAGTCAGATGCTGAAGATGCGACCTCGTTTTATAATCCTAGCAAGCGCCGGATGAATGGACATAATTTTCTGCACTTGACACCGTGTCTAGGCCCCGTCATCGTGGAGCAGAAGTACTGTTTTGTTCATTTTTATTGCTCTAGCCATCTCCAGATCTTGAGACAACAGTATCGTAACTGTCTACGTTTTGTTACTTTTTATAATGAAGTGTCGTAATTTCAGCTGTTTGGACCTTTTTTTAATTGCGGAACAAGAAAACGTCTATTAAGAAGAAATGAAGTCGGAGTTATTTTACAAGGGAGATTGAACATGCTTTGTTTTAGAGATACTGTGTATTAAGATTGCGTTTTCATAACAAAGCCGTTTATTTCGTTATGTAAAAATATTCCCGGAGCCTGTATTTGTGCCTAGTAGATGGGAATATGCTCGCCCCCTTGGGATATGGACATGGGACTTAAACATAACTGGTGAAATGTGGGTGTACTAGAAGTACACCTTCGGGGCAAACAGGCGTTACGTTTTCTTAACAAAGTTTATTCAAACTCAAACTCAAAACTCAAATAATTAATATCAACTAAACCAATTACAGGCACTTTTGAATTGTCAAACGGTCGGTCAGTCAGAAAGATGAAGCTAGTTGCCCATTCCAAAGCGTTGGTACCTATGGAGAAGAACGGGCAAGAAACTCCACGGACACTCTTTTAAACCATAAAATTGTTACAAAATATTTGATTACATAATTCGTGTTGAAATTAACCATGTGAGAACGATGTAGAAAGACGTGCACGTTTAAAGCGTCCGTTATAGAAAACATAAAACAATTCAGAAATTAAAATAAGCCGTGGCAGCTAAGAGATGACCAGTCCCTCCTGACGGCGCCCGTTGACGAACATGACGTATGGATCAGCACCATTCAGCTCAACCATTTTGAAGGGAACTTAATGATCCAACACTCATGCCACCACCAGCGAGACATTAGAGTGAGCATGACATACTCTCAGCCGCCAGGGCACATTCAAGTCAATGAAAGACGTACTCAGTAAATGGAAGCTTTATATTCCGTCATGTAAAAATATTTCCGTTGATGGCAATAGGCTCGTGGGACTTAACGTAACTGGCGAAATGTCCCTGCCTAACCCTTCGGGGAATACACACCAGGTCAGCTCAAATAATATTTCGGCCAGTCATTCTAATCTCACCCAGTATAATTCTGAAGTCATAGCGGTGAGTGCGGAACGAACTTGTTACTCACAAACCCATTACAAACGTATACCAATTAGCCAAAATTTCGCAAACTAATGAGAGTAACATCCACAGAAGGGTCAGCAAATGGTTCTCGACAACACTGGAAAGTTAAGCTCCACAAAGCAAAAATTATAGTTTCAACGCTGTACTGTGCTGAGTAATTGCATTGAAACGGGAGAAAATACCTCGTCCTGACTGCATTTGATCTCCTCATTCAGCTGTGAATGGAACCAATTTAGTGTCGGTTCACTACTGAATGTACATGAAATCAGAGACAGGTAGTCTTGCTGTTGTAAATTATTCACTAAAATACTGGTTTATGTGTGATAGTGGTATGTGCTACCCAAGCAACCAGACAGGTCATGATTAAGTCTAATATGTCTATAAAATATCTTACCTTTGACATGAACTTTGAAAAAGAGTGATAAATTCGAGTCGTCCTAGAATTCAAAATAATTTATAAATACGGTCTTCAGGGAGCTGAAACTTAGTTAGAATTTCTAAATCTATTTAGTGTCTTAAGTATGTCCATGATAAATGTAAGTATATCCACTAAGCATTTTCTGAACACAGAAAGATAATTGAAACATAAAACAAAATGATGATGATTATAACTGAAATTTTGAAAAAGCGCGTGTTCTTAAATATATCCTATCCTGTCTCCATACCTAACAATTCACCTTATCTAATCATAGAATCCTCTGAAAACCCATAGTAAATATTGCCACAGAAATACATTGGAACATAAATGAATCAGAAATAAAAAACAAAAGAATGTCGTCGACCTTAAAAACATAGTTTCATAATCCAATGGAATGTATCATATTGTAAAAAATAAAAACCATTTTGCATGTTTGTGGTTATGAATTAACTGAACTGAATCGGATAATTGAACGAAGCTCAAGCGAAGCAAGGGAGCCCATTAATATATTATTTATGCGATATTGCAATTTTTAAGCCTTATTAAGAACGCCATAATATGTAGAGGTACAGTATTCTCTTTGAAGCAATTTTCGGAAGTATATGAGGCGATTAAAGGATTTTCAGGGGATCTGCGAATTTCACTTTGTTACTTTAATGAAATAATGCGACAACAGCTTCCAGTTGGAACAGATGTCGGTGGTACATCAGGGTCTTTAGTGAAAATATGTAGAGAATTATCATGTCTTTTGAAAGTGGAAAAACTGCACTGTCATGGGAGAGGAAAAGGCTATTAATGAGAGCAAGTGAAGAGCTGGCTTCTAAGTGTTCATACACACGAACGGCATGTTTGACGACAGAGGATACTGCAGCCGTCGACGACATGCCCCTCGTGTATTATACACACATTACAGTACAAAAATACACGAGCGAAACAGTTGACGTGTGTCGGTCGTGTGTATTGAAAAAGAAAGAAAGAAAATACGTTTATTTGCGGTAAAAATGACGCATAAAAAGACAAGCTGGGGGAAAACATGCGTCACATCTACGTAAAACGGCCATCGCTCAGCATAATGCTAAGGCCCTATGTGAGACGAGCCCCAGCGTTTGTGAGAGAACTTACTAGAGTCCCCTGTAATACGTATTATATATTACAGTGTGAACTACGAGGATTTAGGAGATTGACAGTTGTAATCTGTTAAACACAATCTTGATACATAAATTATATCGGAATGATTTGAATTAAATTCTATTCGTTTGCACCACAATTCACTGAATGACTGATGCTAAACATATTTAAAAATCATATCACTTCAATATTCAAACGATTGACAGAAACGATACGATGTTTTATACGTTTAGCGCTAAACGAGCTTAGTGATTTGTGGTGCAAGCGGGCCATTAGTATAAGTTTTCCATTCATTTTCGTTTAGTTACCAAGTGGAAACCAGCAAAAAAATCTAGATATTCTAGCGACCTCAAACCTAGTAAATTGAGAATGACTAAAACATGAGAAAAACTTAGGAATACTCAAACCTAAGAGGCCAATATATTTAAATACGAAAAGAGTAACATCGAGGGTCTCTATACTGAAATGAGTTAAGGCCCCAAAATGGGAAGGTTCCCCAGCAAAAAAAAAGATGTTATCTTTCCTAAATAGATACGACGCGGAATAATTAATGATCCGAGATAAATTCCTCCTCAAGAAATATCTAAAACGTTGAAAGAGTATTCTATTGTTTTTATTCAGAGGGAATTGGCTTATGAAAGCTATTCAAATTTGCAAGAGATTCAATTTGCATAACGAGCGATTTGTACCTCATAGAGATTAAACCTCCTGGCCTCCGTATTGTTTGCAGAATAAGGCCCGTTGTGCACGGCACGGTTTCGTTATAGTATGAAGCGCTAACCGCAACGTAGAGTGATCGTGCGGGCTTGTATATGCGCATACGTGACGGCGCCGCAGTGTCAGTTAACAAGCTTCCATAGTGATCCACACAACACCGACGACCGTTTCTACACACGGCGAATCAACCGTTTTTACAGCAAAATCGTAGTTTTTCTACGGTAAGAAAAACGGGAATCTACAAAGAGCCTAAATAAACCGTGTCAAGTACAACGGGTCTTACGCGGCCCGTTTTTCTTTCTGTTGAGTTGACTCCTTTGCAAACCTACTCCGGAACATTCTTAATAGTATTTGTTACAATCGATCTGTATAATTTGATTTAAGTGTAAATACATTAGCGTTCCGAGAAAAAACGTCGGCAAAATAACTTGCCCCTTTAAATATTAAAACAAAGGGCAATGGTGAGTTTCGTAATCATAATTAATGACTACATTGTACATTCCTAGGAAGCTTTTAGACTACATACATTTATTAGGTAACCGTTCCATTATACTAATTTGCGACATATTTCTAGAAAAACTTTGCCAACATTAAGTGTTTACCGTCACGCGCCATTTGCAAACTTCGATGGCGGGAACCGTGGTCCTTAATAGTGTTGGCGTACAAGTTAAACGATACCAATGCACTTTAAGTTGTTTTACAGACCGTGGAGAAGTGTAGTGGAAATATTACCTTAATATACATAGCAAGTACGTATTTTAGGTAGATAAATGTTTACATAAAGAACCGAAATCTGTACATTACATAAAACATATCGAAATCACGCCTGACATCTCCGAAGGGTTAGGCAAATGTGACTTACACACATTTTTGGCCAGTGTATTTAACTCCCATGTAATTAGGAGCGAGCCCATTGCCATTGCATTGTTATTAACTTATTTTACTTCGATGGTCTTACTTTGTCTTTTTGTGACTTCAAGTGACAGCTATGTGAACAGAACCCAGCAATGCATAAATATGTAAGCTGTCACGCCCTTTATGCCTGGAGGCTTTTATTTGGGTAGTAATTTTTTTTATTTACTTTTTATGTAATTATTTTTTAGCTTGAGTACGTATACTTTTTATTATATTTGTTGGTATATTGGCGTGGCTAGCTGACATATTATGGCAAATAATTTAATTTTATGTTCTGTTTTGTAATGTTAATTACCGAACATAGGTACCTAGTATTGTATACAATCAAGTATTTTTTTATTAATTCAACAGACAGCTGTGCTGCTGGGGAGTTTGTTGCGCCACTTCTTCTTCCCAGCGATAGCACTGGGAAGTGGTGAAGGGCGGGCGTTTTTGGGGGACTGTCTTTTGTAATTTTGACGTTCAAAAAGTGCTGATTCTCAGCCTAATTTGAATAAATGACTTTTGATTTTGATTTTGCCATTAACCGGGTAAACAAATCCAGACTCCTGCTGGGAAAATCGAATAAGACTTTACTGAACCTGAGTATCAAACCCAGGACGCCATGCTCGTGCATGTGGGAGGCAGTCACCTCCTTCTGCGAAGCAGTAATGCTCGCGAAGGAGGAGGCGGAGCGCGTGAGGTAGAGGCAATCACTGTGCCCTCGCGCCCCTAGTCGCCGCAGGAGACGCCCTGGACGGGAGTCAACAGCCAACTCCCGGCCACCGTAGGCGCGGGCTTGCGGGCGGCGAGCAATGGGCAGCTCGCCGCCCGGTAAGGACCAGGCCCGGGTCGACGGCGCGTTGGGTTCCACGTGCGCCTCAAAGAGATGTCAGCACGAACTGACGGGGTCCGCTAGGGGAAAGAGATACCGTGGTCCCTGGCAAAAAAAAAGGACGCCATGCTCAACAGTAGCGCTTGCGACCCACTAGACCAATGAAGCAATAACTCAGTGAGTAGTAAATCCTTATTAGATACATAGAGAGCATAGAGTGGTGCTTACATTAATCTCATAATTATGACCACTGGTTATGAAGACGTATAAAGCTCATTAACTGTAAGTTTAGGTTACATACTAAATGTAACTTTAACTTTTGGGGTACTGTTATGAATAATTTATGACCTTACAGTGATACTATCGAGGCTCCAAATTATTAAAGTAAAAGCTCAAGATAATACCTACAATCTTACATTCATGTAAATATAGGGTTATTTTAAATTGGCTAGCTAAACTCCGCAGGCGCGATGGGTATCAATTTCTAATCACGGTAAAATAAAAAGATTAGATGTTTTTTTTTAAGGAGGTTAACGACCGTTGTTACTTGAAGTATGAGTTGAGAAAAACGGTTTTCTTATGCTTTATCGTATGACCCATCACTTCTATGAAGTTTACACAAACAAAAAACAGAATTTCTGTCGATGACCCCACAAAAAATCATCAAATTAATGATTTTTGTTTCGATATCATAGATCTGCGAAGTTTCGCTAACCAATTTCAAATAACCCTGTATAAACAAATTTCACCTAATTTAAATAAAAATCTGTCTCAACCTAATAAAAAAGGAACAAACTAATTCACTCCACATCGAAGTTCCACCATTACCAAGAAAATAACACGAACAAAAAGTCTCCTATCTTAATGAGTCAAAACAAGGTTAGTTCAAAAAAATATTTTTATATTTTCCTCCGCAGAGTATTCATCGTTACAAGAAATTTTTTCAATGGTTGTAATAAATGTAAACGAGCCCTAGAAGGTGCAATTAAAGCGACACAGAAGCGACACAATTCGTCGGGGTCGTCTTTGGCTTCCCTCACAGCTGAAAGTTTTAATTTGTGTCGAAGATCATTGCGACACTGATATTTTATATTAATTCTTGGGAGACCAACTTTGTCTGCATGGTAATTTTGAGTTCTATGATTCGGTTTCTTCCTAGTTTTAAGGATAGCCAGGGGTTTAATGTGTTAATACTTTGATTAAAGAAAGATGTCTACAATTTCGGTGAAAGAAACATCGAGAGGAAACCTGGGGGTCTACTCCGAAGAGGTATCGGCCGAATGTTCGGCCGTTTCCTGCTACGAAGTTACTATTTGGTTCGGTCGGTCCCAATCCTACACTCTTTCGAATATTGACTATGGTCCCGACCCAACTGAGCCGATCCGAAGTTTTTTCGCATTTTTCAATAATATTCGGTTTGGCCATGTGTCGGTCCGGTCCGATCATTCGCACTTTGCACTTCGGAGTAGACCCCCTGCACTCTAAAAAATTGAAGCCAACTAAGAGAGATTTTCTCTTAGTTGACGTTAAATTGAATAAAACAACCATGATAATAAGCAACTCAACGATAGCTGATTAATTACAACAACAAGTTCATATGTGATTGAACGAACTATGTAGGTATGTTTATTAATTCTAACAAGTGTATATGTTGATTGCATCACTATTCACTTCTTTGTATGGCCTAATCATTTTTATTTAGTTAACATAAATAAATACGTCAGTTGAATCAATTCAGAATAAACTAATAAAAGCAATCAAATCAAATGTTAGTTTCGATAAGTTTTGTTAATAAAATTAACAAACATGTCTTAGTTGATTTAACTAAGATCCGATAATTAAAACAACTAAAATTTAATGTTACATTCTACTAAAACTAAAACGTTGAATCGACTTTCATATTAGTTGAATTAATCATTCGATTGATCGATATAATCAAGACTTCAAGAGATCCACCCCTCCATATTCCTTTCTACCGGCTACCCCGCCCCGCACTCACCCACAGGCTGGCGGCGCGCGCGGCTGAGCCTGAGCCCCACTCGCTCGCAGAGACGACTAACCGGCGCGTGCGTGTCGTGCAGCACGACACGCACGCGCCGGTTAATCGTCTCTGCGAGCGAGTCAAAACCAGTTTATCCATCCCAAAGAGTATAATAATAATACGGGACATCCATCCAATCCTTTTTTATCCTCCGTTTTGGACGAGTCCACGGTTGATTACTCCGTGAGTAAAAGAGTAATTTCAGTGTCAGAAACTACAAGTGCAGAGATCTCGTCCTTTGACTAGGTACTTAATTGAAATGGAAGACGTTATGGAACTCCTCAAGACATGGGAGTTAGAGACTCTAATACCAGTATTCACACGTAAGTATCTCACTCGCTAGTTTATTTTATGGTGCTGATTGAAAATGTACTAAGCCCGGAGGCCATTCATGTTGTGTAAGGAAATAGGTATGCACCCTACCACATTATTTTTCTGTTTCGAGTTTGCTCTCTAATTATCGAGCGAGAATTACGAAAAAAGTGGATGAGTGCGCCTTTGAATATATATTTTTCGCGTCACCAAACTAACCACCGGCGTTCGAACGGTAAGGTGTGCGCCTTGTTCGTTTTGAGTCGGCTTTTAGCGCGAAACAAAGGAGCCGAGACAGCGAGACATTCAATAATTTATTGTCTGGTGCTATTCTCGCTTTCTATCGGGGTTCTCCCGTCAAACTGAATTACTTCTTTAGTGGTCGCCTGTCATGAGCAGAACAGGTTCGGGAACCCCCACACCATGCGCAGTACGAACCTCAGAGAGGCCAGTTTGGCGGGATTTACACATAATTAATATGTTGTTTGCTTGTTCCTTAAGTTTTTCTGATCCGCTCAGCACTCATTTTAAAATAATTTTAATTTGTTGAACTATGAAGTTTCACTCTCAAATAGTAAGGTAGGTAGGTACTTACCGAAAAATTGACGATTAAATTATTATACTGACAGTGACGACCCATTTACTGTTGTTTTTATTGTTGGCATTTTATTAGGTATATACCTATAAAAGCATCACAATAATGAATAATACTTAGGATAATAAGAGTAGTCTACGTATGTTCTACCTCATAGTTCAAATTACCTATCTCCATGTCGCATTACCACACTTATCTCTATAGAAACCAACTTATACCAGTCCTTATAACAGACATACACTAACTTGTAGTCCCTCTCCATTCATTGTTATTTTCAGAACAACAAATAACAATACAGGCCTTATCATCACTGTCAGATGATGACATAAAAGAGATAATTCCTTTAATAGGTCCCAGGTCTCTTTTTATGAGATGCTGGCGGACATGGAAAGCAGAGTTTTCATCTGTAAATGTAATTACCTACTTATCTATCTTCTGAATTATATTTTGTTGCCTAATGTAAACAGGCTACCTATAATTTTTAAACCAAAATATTAATTTGCAGACTTTGATGGATTTGTCTTTATTTGATGTGGACTCCATAGATCCTAAGAACATAATTGTTGTTCCACCATCTACAGACAAAGAAAACCTGCCTCCAAACAAAAGTTTAATAAATAGTGAGGGGACCAGATCTGAGTGCAAAGTATGCTATTTAATATTTAAACATAAGTTTTAGTTATATTTTCTACTTATTTTCACTGTACGTAGGTACCTATTTACTTGACTGCGGCGAAGCCCAAAAGGAGGGTTATGTTTTTGACCTGTATGTGGAAGCAGGCGGGACCCATACCATTTTTATTATATTTTCAAACTCTAATGGGTCCCGCCTGCTTCCAACATTTATTTAATTTAAAATGGGCTTGTTTTTAGCTTTTCAGTTTTCTTAACTAAGTTTTTTACCGCAATTGGGTTGTTTAGTTTTTTTTTATTAGAAGCACTTATTTGTAAAATTATCTGATAAAGTCTTAAAAGTCTTCAATCAAATATACAATTTTTATTAATTAACTACTAAAATTTTTATAGTGATTGAAGCCTAAAGTAGATTTATTTATATAAAGAAAGATCTACCTTCTGTGTGTCAAATCTTTCATGAAAATTAAATCAAATAAAATTTTCAGATATTGGAAAGTCTATTAAAAGAATCCCTGGACTCTGCATCACTTCTTGCATTTAAAGGTCACTGTCTTATTGGGGATAGTGCACGAAACTTATTGGCATCAGTTATTGGAAAAGCCATCCTGAATGAATACAAAGATATGCCTATCAGAGGTGCGATTTATTATAAGTGGGTCAATCATATCAAAGAACTCTTTCCTGGTGAAAGAACCACCACATATTATATTCCAGCTTGTACAACTGCTAACGGCATTGTACTGCAAGCTAAAGGTAAACTCGTTCACCAGGTATTAAATAAGCGAAGGCGCTTACAAAGCTTAGGAGCTTTACGGAAGCGGAGTAGAGAAGAGAGTCCCACATACTCGTTAGAATCTAATCGGTCACCAAGACCTTTACCTAGTATTTTGCTTGAAGAGGAAAATGAGAATATAGAAGATGACATACAATGGCTCGAAAATTCTTCTGAGCCATGGAATATGGTTGAGGACAAATGGAAAAACACTTTAAAGGCCAGAACGCGCCTTTTCTATGACAACCACAACAATGAAACCATTGAATCTTACTATGAAAAATACCCGGCATTAAAAAAACCACAAGGCTATTCTTTGGTATGTATTCAATGTTAATTTAATTTATTGAGTAAAGGTAACTCACAGCTTACTGCTAATAACCTGTAGGTATTTAAGTAGTTACTATGTAATCCTGTGAAATTAAATATAACCCATACATAGAAAAACCATATTTGAGTCAGTAACTAAATACCTAGATGATCTGGCGGTCTACCACATGATTAGAAATACGGAACAGATACAAAGCATACAACCGTGCAAATCAATAAAACTCATTTAAAGTTAGTAGAAAATCTGACATTTTGGTCGGCGGTCATTTTGTCTTCGGCGTACTGCTTTGTCTAATTTCAAGATAATCTGTAATATTGTATATAAGCATTGGCATGATATAGGCACAGTATTACATAATATAGGTACCTAACCAACAGAAAATTAAAAAAATAGTGTTGTAACTCACTTTTTCTGTTATTGTTCATTGTATTTAATAAAGGTATGCATTTTTATTTTCCAGATGCATATAGACTTTGATGCTGCACATGGTATTTACAAAGACAATTTGTTTATTAATTTTCCATTATTGAAAATCAAGCTACAGGAACTGATAAAGAAGAAAAAATCAACAGAACCATTTTTCCACGAACTGGTCACCCTTGCTAATTGTAAGTATGAAAGAAATATCTGTACCTATACATTTGGGTGTTTACCGATGGGACTCTGCTCTATTATTAATAAAATTTGTTGCTTACCTACTTCTTCTATTTTTTTTTTTTTCAGCATCGAATGAAGATTCATCAAATTTAGCCGGATTTCTATCTATACCGTTTTTATTAAACACTGCGGCAGTTAAACAAAAGAAGAAACGCAGTTCGGATGCAGGTCAAAGCTGGAAACTAAGTAAAGTTGAAGCCCGGAAAGGCGGAAAGGCTTTATAAAGCACGTGAAATCTAGTGCAGAAATCCGTCAAGCAATAGAACTCCGCCTATCAACCCTTCTCCAAAAAGGAGCGCCATCCCAACCTTATATTATTGTAGTGGGTGAGTCGCTAGACAAAATAAATACTTTCCTTATTGTTGCGAATAGATCGGTCATCTATGAGAGATTGTCTGTTATGCACGCAGTTGATACGTGTTACAAAATAATATGGACCCTTAATGCAGAGTATGGTATCGACACATACCCTGTGTGGTACTTCATACAAAAAGCGTTTTATAAAATGTCATCTGCATTTGATAAAGGATCAACTGCTGCCGAGTCTCTTCTCGCGGATTGCCATATATAATACTTATTGTATATTTCTTTTTAACCCATTTATCGGCGTGGTGTTTAAAATTTCAAATTTAGATGTCTAAATTTCTTCTGGAATAATACGCGCCGATGAACGCTTTAATAAAAAAAGCAATTTCTTATGCCAAATGTTAATGACTGATAATTAATAACTGTTTTTTAAGACATTGTTTATTTGTCATTTTAAAATTCTCTCTATTATGAGTACTCTTACTAATAAGTAGGTATTTAGTATTATACCTATCTAGGTACATAATAACCAAATTGTTACATTAAGATTATCATAGTTAAGTTTGTTTTAGTTGTGATAATTCTAGACCACTGTTAATAATATTATTTACATTTTTTATTTTGTCAGAAACAAATAATAATGTGACTATTGCTTATTCATAATTGATTAAGAAATAAGCTATGAAAAAATTGTTTTCTCTGTTAAATATTGTTGTTAAAAAAGTTTCATAGTTATGGTAGATAGTTATTAGAACAAAATGTTAACATGTTTTATATGTCACAAACAATTATCCGGACTTAAACATCTCAAATTACATTTTCAGTTAATACACAACCCAAAGGAACTTAGTGTATACACATGTGGACAGGATAACTGTAATCGGCAATTCCAATTATTTAATTCGTTGAGGAGACATATTGTGCGGGAACATTTTTCAGGAAACTCAATTAAAGCAAATATTATTTTTACTTACTTACATTAAGTCTTACTTAGAGTTAAAGTAACATTAAGTCTTACTTAGAGTTAAAGTAACATAAGCACAGGTCCTGTTCTAGATTAATTTTCAAAAAATCTAGATGAAAAACAATTCCTTTGCGCCACTTTGGAAATATGTCAAAATAAGTCATTAGTCAAAGTTCCTTGGGCTACTGTTACTTCAACCCGCTATGTACCTGACACTGTCTTAGTTTATAGTACAAGTCCTGATTATCTGCCTGTATTTTTTTAAATAAAACACATTTATTTGTATGATTCAGAAAATCTAATTTTGATGGGAATCACATTAGAAACATTGGAGTTTGACGATCATTTCTGTTGTTATGAGGTTATAGAACCAGACACCATACAGAATGTTGTCAAGTTCTATAATTCTTTAGTATCTCCGATTCCCTGTAATATTAATATTTTAAGTAATGGAAAAAAGTACTTAACCCTGCGCTGTACTATTTAAGCATTCCATGAATATAATATATAACTATTTGTAATTATATTTTTGTTTCATTTTTACCAAATTTATGTAGGTACCTAACATGTCAGCTACAGAAAAATATTGTTACACCAAGTAGTTACCTATAGAGACAGTTTAAATACTTATCTAAATAGAGTAAGTTTCATTCGCTTTTTGCACATATTCGCACACATTCTTTTTTTGGGACTAGAGAAAAAACGATAATGTTTTGATCTGTACCTAATAAATTGCTCTCAATTCAGATCAGACAGCATTCTGGGTATGATCTTGAGGTGCTATGTTCATTAATTGGATCAGCTCTTCAAATGCGTATTTAAGAGCACTCTCAGTATTAAGTGCGATTTATAAATACAACCCTTAACCCCGATTTCTGAAATGCCGGTAAAATTTTGATAAAAAACCATCAAAAAAAAAGAAACTATCACAAGAGGTGATAGAAGTACCTATAACGCATAGGTATATTACAATTTGACCGGCATTTTAGAAACCGGGGGGCAAGGGTTTTATTTATACATTGTAATTAATACTGAGAGTGCTCTTATATACGCATTTGAAGTGCTGACCCAATTAATATATTGGTGTTAGTTAATGAGACAAAGTGTCTCAGTACATTCGATTAGGGGTAATTTTGTTGGCTTAATAATGTTTCTTAATAGTACCTAACAAGTTTAGTAGCTTATTCAAATAAACAAATTGATTGTTATGAATATTAAGAGATTTAAATTGAACAAGGTCATAGTTGAATTTATTAAGGTAAAATAGTCTATAATAGTAATTCAAATAATTAGAATAACCAAGGGCTTAGTTGAGTTTATGAAGATAACTTAGTTATAATGACCAAGTTCTTAGTCGAATCTACGAAGATGAATTAGTTGTAATGACCAAGTTCTTAGTCGAATCTACGAAGATGAATTAGTTGTAATGACCAAGTTCTTAGTCGAATCTACGAAGATGAATTAGTTGTAATGACCAAGTTCTTAGTCGAATCTACGAAGATGAATTAGTTGTAATAACCAAGTTCTTAGTCGAATCTACGAAGATGAATTAGTTGTAATGACCAAGTTCTTAGTCGAATCTACGAAGATGAATTAGTTATAGTAGTCATTTTCATATTTATATTGACCAAGATTATAGATGAATCTATTAAGTTGAATTCGTCATATTGATAATTTTCATGTTAACTTTGACTAAGGTTCTAGTTGTTCTAGTTAAGAAGCAGGTAGTAAGAACAATAAAAATCACCTTATTTGATTTATCTAACGTCTTGTTAGGCTCGTATGGAATCAAGATGCTTGATTGCAATAATCACAATCTTGTTAGGAGCAATCAATTTTTTTTTAGAGTGTGGACTGGGCTTTGAGACTCTGATATCGCCAACCCGTCTCGAGCAAGCGTGGTGATCAATGTTCGTGCCTTCTTTGTATATGAAGAGGCTTTTGCCATGCAATGGGACTGGTATTATTATCTATTATTTGATACTTATTACTTATGGTCGTGAGGTTCTCATGCTACTCGCAATCTTTATACGGCTGGAGAATAATCTGTGTGCTTCATATTTTTATGGGCTCGACGCAGCATGATGTCGTCTTTTCCTATACATTTCAATCAGCCGTAATACCTATCCCGAAATACCGATCTTGACATTTATAAGCTCATTTCTTCCCCAATAAAGGGTACCTGACTTTTTAAAAACAAATTGGCAATGGCAGTGGCAATTTCTGCTGTCCTATCGCACGAAATTTAACTTGATTTCCGGCAACTCTCATCCCAACCACCCTTCGAAGATCGTCGCTCCACCGAGCCTGAGGGCGTCCTACCTTACGTTTGCCGATTTACGGTCCCCTCTCAAAATCCAACATTCATCGGTTTTACCGGCCGTTACGACTATATATTATATTATTAGCCTGCATGAAGGCTGATGAAACCGTTGCGCATGTGCTCTTTGAGTGCACAGGCTTCACCCAGATTATGTTAGAAACCCTCGGGACACCCAGATCTTACACAGATCCTCAACAGGCCTGGAGACTTGATAAACTTCTGGAGGGAGGTGGGCTGGTTGGAATAACCACCGACGGCCGCCATGGCCCACGCACAATGGTCCACTTGAAGGACTAAGTGCGGAAACCAAACCTATAACATAGATTATTAGCCTGTGATGTCCTACTGCAGGGCAAAGGCTACTCCCTGTCCACTTGTCTCTGTTAAAACTCCTAAGGACCAGTTCTTGTTGAAAGAGACCAGTCAGGCCACCATCACTGCTCAATATGGTAACAAGACCAAACATAATGGGTAGGTTATTAATATTAGGTCTTGTTACTATTTGCGGATTCTATTCCAATATCAGGTTATAACAGAATCTTCAAATAGAAACCCCACAATTATAATTTACTGAAACAGTAGCTTCCGGTGTTGGTCATAAATTCATAATTAGGTTAATGAATTGTTAACAATTTGAACAAAAACAATTTATTTACCATTAATTAAATTGATGTTGTTTTAATTCTGACGGAATTGTGTTATGCTTTTCCTTATATTTATATTCAGCGGAGGTTTAAAGGGTAAGGGTTTATTTCTTCATTAATTTTATTATAGAGGCGTACCTTTTTAATTACTAGATACTAATATTATAAATGAAAGTCACTTTTCGCGTCTGTCTGTGTGCCCGCGTTATTCTTCTAGGCTTCTTAACGGATTTTGATGCGGTTTTCACCATCATTTAGAGAATTTCTTGCGAAAGATTTATATGTATTACATTAATATTAAAATTACATTACAATTAAGAGATCTCGATGTGTAATCAAGTCGTTAAAACTCTCAGAAGGATGGGCATTGGTCGCTAGTGAAAAAAATCTACAATGGAATACACATACTTATAGGCTAGTACATGGGACCATCTGTAGCCGAACTAGGACAAGTCCTGTATTTCGGCACACAGTGCGAAACCGCTCAAACCAGACAATACATATTAGCCCAAAAGACATGCAAAATGATGCATCACTGAATGATCTTAAAGAAGAAAAACTGAAAAAAAATAATGTAGACTATTCGAGTATCATCCAGATCCAGTCGATTGTGTCCAGGTTTCCTCAGGGACGATGATCATTGAGAGGGACCGCAGGGCTCTAGCGGTCCGGAGCAATATGTTGTCTCGTAGATTTGCGCGGTGTACAGACCAAGTAAAAGTAACACTTTTCAAGGCTTATTGCCAAAGTTTGTACACGGGTAGTCTATGGGTCAATAATTATACTAAGAGATCGCTGGATGTCCTGCGCGTCCAATATAACACTGCTTTCAGGATGTTGTTGAGGCTGCCTCGTTGCTGTAGCGCGTCGAATATGTTTGCGCAAGCCCGCAACAATGGCTTCTATGCAATTATACGCAAAAACTGCGTCGCTTCTGAGGAGAGTGAGGGGCAGTCATAACAGCATCCTGAAAACTGTAGCCGAGAGTTTCGGCTCTCCGATTGTACAACAGTTTGTGCGGAGGTTGATTTTTACTAACACTAGGCAATCAGTTATTTTTTGTTTTGTTACTAACGCTATATGGATATTTTGTGTCCGAAATAAAGCTGTTCTATTCTATTCTATAAACCATTTATAGGTACAATCATTGCGGAAGGCAAAAGGAAAAACAATCAGAGAAAATCGATAAGGTATCCATTCTCAATGCAACTTTGTTCAGATTACGGACTATTACGAACATTGTATCCATTGCTGTTATCGATCGATTGTGTGCCATCCACCTATCAGTTTAATAATATTGTACTCAAAACGTTCTAAGCAATCATACATGTGAAGGCCAATTCTGGTAATTTAAAACGTACAAAATCTAGTCGCAGTCTCATCTCGGCGACAAACAAAAGTCAAAAACTTGTCATAAATGTACGGAAATTAGAGGATTTTTTGACAGATTGAGACTGAGATCAGACCGAAAGTTCTTAAATTTTGAAATTACGAGAATTGCTCCTCTGATTATACTTGTCTTGAACTTTTAATAGTATTCAGTAACTTGACAGTTGGAGGGGTCCCCGTGTCTGATAAAAAAAGTAGTGACGTGAAAAAATTATGAGCGATATCGAATGAACTTTGATAAGTACCTAGTTACTACGTAAGTAGTGAGGAGGCAATTAGATTTAATTGAATTTAATAAAATAGATTTGTTCCCTTTCCATGTTTAAGTGAGTGAATGTACAATATATTTCTTGCGTATTACACATTGTAATAACGTTGCCCGTTACGTTGTTTTGCGTTTTACCCGTAAAGGCTTAAGGGGCTCGTGTGAGGGAATTCCTGAAAACGTTTTAGTGGAAGTGAAAATTTATATTCATAATATTTTTGTACGATTAGGCTTCTGCTAGTAACACTGTGAAATATTTTGGTAGTTTATTTTTGGAAGGCGGCCATTACAAGGTATGATGTAAATCTGTAGAACATAAGCGTTTAAAAATATGATTACTTATTAAGTAATGACAATAATGGAGTTATTTTTCATATCTAGTTAAAAACCGTATTATTTCACAATGTAACACATAACATAACATTACGCTTTGTTTCGCCAAAAGTTTAGGCAGAGGTAAAATTAAGGTACGTGTTTAGTATAGTTTTACCTCTGGCTAAACTTTTTTATTTCGCCAGTTATATTTTAAGTCTCTTGTAACATGTTGAGCCGGTTTCCGCACTGAGCTGCCTCAAAAATCGACTGGACAGATTAAATATCTCCAAGCTATTTTGATACACACGTATCAGCTAATTAGCTGCTATTCTGTCCTTCCAAATAATAATATTTTATTTTATTAAAATTGTCTGAGGGGCCTCTGCGAGTTGGCTTCGGCCCCTCACACGCCTTTCAAAGGACCGGGGCCCCATGGTCCCAAGATATGTAATCATATAAAAATTGTTATAAACAAATCAAGTATATTGACTTGGGTCGCGAGGTCATCGACATGTGGGATGTGGACTCAGCGATCATTGTGCCGATAGTCGTGACAGCCAATGGATTAATAGCCAAGAGCCTCGACCAACACCTGAGGAGGCTCTCGTTGGGCTGCTGGATCAAGGGCTTGATTCAGAAAGCGGTACTTCTGGATACGGCCCGCATTGAGGTTCCTCTCTCTGGAGCCCTGACCCGGGTAGCTTGGACCCTGCTCCCGATACCGACGGGCTACTACTTTTTAAATGTTTTTCTATTTAAAAAAATATATTTATATATTATGTATTTAGGGTTGATTTTTCCAACGCTAGATAATTATACCCGAAGAATAATTTTTAATTTGACAGGTCTTCCATACAGAATCGTCAATTTTATTCGACGAATAAGAATTATTTGTCGATTGATAAATCAGGGGGCCTACTCCGAAGTAGTATCGGCCGAATCTTCTCCCGTTCCCTGCTACGAAGTAACTATTTGGTTCGGTCGGTCCCGATCCTACACTCCTACACTCTTTCGAATATTGACTATGGTCCCGTCGACCCAACTGAGCCGATCCGAACGTTTTTTCGCATTTTTCAATAATATTCGGTTCGGCCATGTGTCGATCCGATCCGAACATTTGCACTTTGCACTTCGGAGTAGGCCTTAATGAAATAAAGGATACAAATAACACAGTACGAGTGAATGTATGTTCACACAGTTTTAATAAATATCGCATTGCCTTGCACTTTAAAAATAATTAAGATAGCCTTTCCACAATAGCTAAAAATATTATGTATAGGTACCTAGTTAGGCTCACAATACTTTAGTCTTTATTCCTAAAAAAGCCTTCTCGCTTCAAACGATATATTCAGAGGTTCTAGTATAAAATCCTGTGCTCACCACTGTACCACTATTACCGCTTTTAAAACTAGTTTCGCTGTAACAGAGAAAATAGCTGCTTTGCGGTTGTGTGCCCCGTTATTGCTAATGTGCACTATAATTATTGACATTCTCTTTCTTTTTCTCATTTTGTAAGTATTTATTTTCTGTTTTTCTCTGTTGCCTTTATTTCAGGTTTAATTCATTTGGTTTTACTGTTCCTTTTGTTATCTGCGGATGAGAAAACTTACAACATCGTATAGGATAAAAGTGTGCAAAGTTTTTGTCTGTCCACATAAGGATGGAGTTTCTAGCAGTGACTTATTATTATTTATTAGGTACTTCCTCTTTTGTTTGCCCTCGGTAGGGTCCCGAGTTGATCCTTTATCAGGTTCTTTTATCGGAATTGGATTTTCTTCGACCACCATCTTGCTTGTAACTTGGTCTAAAGTAAAGTGCCAGTTGTAATGAAAATCTTGTACAGTTTTTTCTTGTAGACCAGTTAATTTCTTTTACTTTAATGGAAAAGTAAAATAATTTTACTCGTCTCGTCGTCGTGTGTTCCCACTACTGTGACGTAGGCCCCCTCTCGTCGAGAGGGAGTGCGCTGTAGTCTACCACGCGGGCCCAGTGCAGGTTGATAGGTACATGTTACATGCTTTGGAATTTTTGGTTCTAGGACATGCCAGTTTCTTCACGATGTTTTCACTCACCGTTATACTTTACATTACAATATTTTTCCTTCGATCATCTTCAAAATTAACCTATTGTGTCCGAATTACCTATGGCATATCGATGGCGGTCTTAGTACTATACTTCTGCCTACTCCTCCAAGGAATACAGTCGTGGTGTTATGTTAATATTAATAGCTGCATAACCATTAAATTGTATAAGTAACGTAAAGTTTTATCGGTCATCTTCTCTTAATGACCAAAATAACAAGTCACTTAGATCGCAAGGGACACTTCCACAGATAAGTAAAAACATTTTTCTTATGAATCGACCTCTTGAACGTTCACTGCTATTGGAGATAGCGCCTGCCTGTGTTTATTTTTATTTGTATAAGTAGGTATCTGTTTATTTTGTTGGATATTATAAGGAACTTCAAGAGCTTTCAATTTGCTGTACCGATACAGAAAATGAGCGTAAATAAGCTTTGTCATATTTTCAAAGTAGATAATTTTTAATATTTGTAAACTTGAGTAGTACCTACCTACGTATTTACCTATTTAGGTAGGTAGGTAGGTACATACCTAAACAATAACAATTGTATGAATAAGTAAAGCTACACTATGCGCAGGATCATTAAAAACGAACCCTCTATTTTCAAACCCCGTAAAAAACCAATTATAACTCGCACACTGTTTTCCTAACTAGTAATCGCTAACAAGCTGGCAACAAACAATTAAAACAACAAAAAAAAAAAAAGTGCACTCTTCCATTGGCTACAATTCCTAGTTTTAAATATCGTAAGGTATTTCGAAATTTAAACTATGACAGCAGTTGTCAAATTCAGCGGGTGGATAGAGTACGCGCGTCATCGGTTTCTGCTAATTGGATGTAACTTTTCAGTGGCGTATTGCATTGGCCACAGATGTATGCCATATGAACGTCGGCTGCGTTCAGTTGGATGAATGATTCACACGTCGTTGGCTCTCCATCGCTCATGCCGCGTTCGCTGAATATTGTATTAACTCATAGCTGATGATCGCACAATTAATTTTTTGGCGGATCGAAACTGAGTGGAAGTAATATATTATGTTGGTTTCTTTTATTATTTATAATCGAATGTCTTAATGAAACAGAACTACTGAGATGCGAAATGTTACTCTTTGTCTATTCGCAAAACACAAATATTAATTTTTTTACTAACACAAAAGTAAAAAAAAAAGTTTGATTTAAAAAAAAAAAACACAAAAGTTGATTGTTGATTTTTAAACCAACAAAAATATGATGCTTTTCCAATATTGTATCACAAAAATGGGGAATTCAATAACTGAGACCAAATCCTAAATATTTCTACCTCTGTATTCAAATAGAAATATTTGCTAGCCGTGACTCTGCATTTATCCATTTCCATTGGCGTAGCAAAGAGAATACTGACGCAGAAGTATTGTTTGTCCACGTGTAACTGCTGCTATGATACGTTAAGCTGCACATAACGCGGTCGGGTAATGGATGGGTGATCTTTTTTACAAGTAAATCGGAACCCTCCCTGCCTTAGAAAGCACATGCAGTTTATTATGACTATAAGTTTGACGATCGTCGCATGGAATGATCTCCATAACAATCTTTCAATATTTTGGGTATTTTGAATGATGTGGTAAGGCGACGACGGTATGGTGTAAAAGATGCAGTGACTTAAATTGAGATGGTTCGGTCATGTGAGAGGATGAATGTAAGGTGACTAACAAAAGGTATTCACAAGGCAGATGTGAGTGGAAATGCCGGGAGGAGGCCCTGTAGAAGGACATATTAATATGATCTTACTGGTGATGTTCTTCAGTAAGTTCAGGTGCGTAGTACTCGCAACCGGCGTGCGTGTATGAACGTAAACAAAACAAGAGGCCTAAAGCCGGTGACGTTCTGTAGTTCCTGCCTACCCCATAAGAAGTTTGCGTGAGCTGTATGCATGTTGTATTCGCATAGATTAAAAGTCGACTGACATAGGTGACAAAATAATGATGGATGTTTAGACTTTTTCACACAGAAAAGAAAATCAGCAAGTGTGGAAAATATTGGCGTGTGTAAGAAAGTATTCGAGCCAAAAAAGTTGGAAATTCTAACAAAACTTGAAATGGCCTAAGGGAGAAACTTTAAATTACTTTTATTTCTTTACATAGTATTTTGTTTATTAATTTAAAGTTTGGGTGTTTGTCAGATTTGTTAGGTTAAGCCGTGACACGTATTTAGTTAAACGACTGTCAATATAATGTGGACATTATAATATGGAAGTGACGTATTTTCGCCTACATAGGTACATAATAAATGTTGCCTGCGCCTGATCTCTCTACGGTCGTGTCGGATTACCGTCCCATCGGACTATGATAGTAAGGGCAGAGTGAGTGCATCAGCGTCTGCGCAAACACTTGTGCACTATAATAATTATCTCCTGCGTAAATGGCCAGCCTCCTCTGAGCTTGGCCGCTATGGCCGAAATTCGGACAGGAGGACTATTATTAAATGTTGCCTTAGAAGAAATGGTCGTACGTTCTCGAGATTTTTTCTTGAGTTACAACAAGGAGCTTCAGTGTGGAGTCCAGAGTTACTACGTACTGTGAAAATGACTGAAAATGAATGGCTTAGACACAAATAAACGGCTTAATGTACTTATTTTTAGTTTGACGAAAAACAAACTCATAGCCCTGGTAGCTTTAACGATACTTTATTGAACAGGGCTATGATGTTTTCTATAGAACTATATCACAAACTCAAAAAAAGAAAATAATTACTACCAAATTAAATTGTCCGGACAATTCAAGTTGGTACAAAATTTTTTAACAATTATTTTCCTCGACTTTACCTAGTTGGTCTACTTTGGTCCATAAAATAATAGCAAAATGACTTCCGAATACATAAAAAAAATTCAAGAAATATTTACAACAGGACATAAATTTTAAATTATATTGCTGTTGTTATAAATGGTAATAAAAGCAAAGCATAAATAACACACGGAACCGTATCCAGAATGCTACTTACCCAAATTGCGGGTGAATGACTCGCACACCGCAAGAACCGATTACTTCTATCTACTTGTACTTCTTACCAAATTGATTTATTTCCTCATGAGGCTTTAGGGAAACGAATCATAATATTGTCCTTTTGTGAGGTTCGGAAGAGGGGAAAGTATATATTGGTAGGTACTCACATGTAGCAGTTAAATGAATAAATACATTTTATTTTTTTACACACAATTTTAATAGTTATAGCTCGTGACACTAGCTCAATACAGAGGGGAAGGGGAGTGGAAAGGAGAAAGAGAGGCGTTTTCCCTGTAGTGGAACAACACCATCATCTGCCTAGCCTTTTCCCAAATGTTGGGGTCAGCTTCCAATCTAACCGGATGCAGCTGAATACCAGTATTTGACATGAAGCGACTGCCTATTCAGATAGGCAGTCGCTTCATAAGTAAGAAAGGAAGGTCAGCCTTCACAACCCAATTACTGGGTACCTAATACTGGTTGTCAGACTTTCGAGCTTCTGACGACCCGTAACAACTGCCAAAGATCCACGATTGATAGCCGAGACCAGCGGTTTAACGTGCTTTCTGAGGCATGGAGGGGTCTTGATGTGTAAAGATGGTCACCCATCCACGTACCAACCGCGGCAAGCGTAGCTTAACCTGATCAATTGACCCGCGCAGCTGTTATTACTTAGCCACAAGCCCACAACATAGGCTAAAAATTAATAAATAAAGCTCGTGTCGAAAGTATTTGATTAACTGCACTCTTAGTGGTCATACACACGAGCGACACACTTCAACGGCAGAGCAACTGCAGCTCGTGTATTTGTGGTGCTTAAATACACGAGCGGTTGCAGTTGACTCTGCTGTTGACGTGCGCCGCTTGTGAAAAGTTGAAAAAATATTTCAAAGACAAATGTCATGATCATTAGATTTCTTAAAAATCATCACAGTGTCTTTTCTTTTTCCATTATATTATAATCGTTTATTTTTACACTGATTGACATCCAATTAACATTATAATAAAAAATGTCCAAATGCCTTTCTTAATAAATTAATCATCGAAATCACGAGCTCGTTGCTAATTATTCCCTCATTTTTCGAAGTGAGTTTGACAGCTGTCAATTTTTTGACATTATACGAAAACATTTAAGACCTTTTTCGGTGTTGCGAATCATCTTATTGTAATTGTAGTACAAGGACAATAATTATCACTGCTGAACAAAAGCAGTGTGCCATTATTGCAAGACTATTAAATTTAATATCATTCCTTTGCTTTACTGCTCCGTAGTCGAATAAAAATAATTATATTTTCGATTACCAATATTACTAGAGTAACAATAAGGCAACTTTCACAACGCAGCCCCGCAACACACGAGTACTGCTACCAAAAAAAAAAATGATTTCCATATTATTATTTCCTAGTAAAAGATGTGTCTGAGTGTTTTTTGTCATTTCCCAGTTATCACCTGAGCCCAGCCAGTGTGTAACACTAAGCTGTGCTCGGGGCGCGTTATTTCATAAAGTAAATATTTATGAAGGAAAGGAGTTTTCTTCGCGCGTCCTCCCGTAAGCCTCCTGATCCGAAAAGACATAAACCTCTGGGGATTCCGTTCTAAGTTCACAAAGGCAATGCTCCGTTAGCTCTCATACATAGGTATATATACTTTTTCCGCTTTCAAAGTTATGTATCTTTGTATCGGCAATTGTTTTATTATTGCGGGTTTCCGATATCTTTCTTATAACAACTTAGCTTGTTTTACGTCTTTATGTTCGTGTTTTAATCTTTTTTTTTTTGCTTATAGGTAAGGCAAGTGGTATATGACGGCAAAATTCGACTTTTGAAAACTTGTTGAGTTATAATGAAGTCTTATCGCGAAAGAAATCTTTTTTCACACTTTTTAAGTAAGTCGTCGAAGAGTTTTGTGAACGTTTTTATTACTTTAGTATTACTTTAATACTTATTTATTTGTAATTTCGAAATTGTATGTTTTCTTTGATTAGAATGATCCGTATCGTTTTGTTCATAATCATCCTTTGTTCAGACTTAGCGGTATAAACAGTGAACTGATGGGAATTATTGCTCGTGTGTAAGCGCTACAAACTTTGTTCAAGACAATACGCTTAATTCTATTTATGGTCTTTAGAAAATCGTTCCCTATTCACGCGCATTTCTGTTCCGAAGTAAACTGAAACTAGAGCTGGTATTATACATCACGATTATGTTTGATCTCGTGGGCTCACGGTGAAATAACACGTGTTCCATCAACATATATAACATAACCTACTTAATATTATGAGGGTGGCTTCGGACGGAACATTTACACTAGGATTTTTTCTACGTAGATAAATATACGAGGGTGAGGTAGGGATGGCGGGAAACCGGTAAACAGACAGATCGGTATGAACAGGAATTTTTAACTGGCACAAAAATATTCCACTCACACTCTAGCACATTCAGTAACACCATTAACAATTATTATTATAAAACTTTTTCTTTCAAAGTATTTTATGAAACACTTAATAAGATATTGTTATAAAATGAGTTAGGGACGAACGGTATAAGAGATGATATAAAAACGAAAGTAGAGAAAAGTGAACAGGGCTCCACGAGGTTTATGCAAATTTTACGCGAAATTTTTTAACTTACCAAGTCTGTTTTCTTATTATTTGCAAACAACAGCGGCTGAGTCTTAATGTTATTCTGTTTGGCCTTAAAGATGTTTTTGAATAGTATAATCCGTATACTAAACTTGGCCCATGAAGACGTAATTGTATCAAGATGGTAGTAAGAAGTTTGGGTGTATTTATGGAGATGACACTGGTGTAAACAAGCTTATAATGTAGTTTGACACTTTGATAACGACGGCCTGGGAACATAAGTTGGCCCCTTGGTTGTTGTTAGGCACTTTGCCTGGATATCGAGACGCAGTTGAATTCCGTGATATTGGATATTCGAGTTCCGTTGCGATAATGCATCTTACTCGTGAGTGGCTGCATGTCAATAGGGGACTTTTATGTCCCCAGATATTCACTTTTATGTTTGTATTCGTCCTTATGTGGGTTTGTTTTAGGTCTATATTTTTTTGAACAATTTGACACCACCCGCACGCAGCTCGGCGCGTATTTTTCTCTTTATTTTCTTTTCTGGTAAAACTGATTACTTTACCTAAAACCATTAGAAACGGTTCGGCAGTTACGTTACTTATTAGTTTCAATAAACATTTTTAATGAACCGACTATATTTTTGTTAACCATTTGATCATAAATATTTGAAAACCACGTATAACTAAAAAGAGGTAGCCATGTTTATTTCTTTCGCTTACAGAACTCAGCTAAAGTTACTTAATAGTTAGTAGAAGTTAAGGCGTACCGGAAACGTTTCGCTTTCATAACTGATACAACAAAACTGTAAAACTTCTATGCAGCCTTCGCGGGGTGACCCGAATTCCGATCGCGATAAAGGAACACGTTTTCAATGAATATTGCTGTGTTGTTCCTGTTTACGAAATAATACGTATTTTACCTTATCATACTGCTTTCGTAGATAGGGTAGGGTAGTGTAATAGGTTAATAGGCCGAGTTTGAGCACACTTACATAATCACCGCGCTAGGTAGATAGTATTAACTTTTTAATGACCTTTTTGGTGATGTTCTTCTGTAAGTTCATGTGCGTAGTACTCGCAACTGGCGTGCGTGTATGTCGAGATGTATGAACGTAAACAAAGGAAAAGGAGTATGTAAGGATCGTATTAGATGGCGTTCTATGGTTTCTCCCTACCGCCACAGGAAGACGGCGGTAGCTTATGTACAGACGCCAGCAGGTCAACCTACCCGAAACTGTCAAATTTTCCCAATCAACCTTGAACCTTAATGCTTTAGCGATAAAGTTGAATATCTATTAAAGAAATTTGACAGATTGTAGTAGCTTGATGTGCTGGCGTCTGTACCTATGCTTTTTTTTTCATTTTATTTCACAGTAGGCATAGACTAATGAATGAAAATCAGTGCAAATATGATGTTTAAATTTAACTTAATTTTCCTTCACCTCCTTATTTCTCAACTAAAATTTCGCACTCACAATTTTTGCACCCAGTTTAATCACACATTATACAAGAAAAGGGGCAAGGGATTTGTAATGCAGTCATTGACCCCGTTTTAATTATGTCAAATTTTCCCCGTGCCTTAATGAGAGTAGGGACTGTTCGTCAAGCACTTTATGGAGGCCTACGTTCAACAATAGCCGTTGACTATGGCAGTCACGGCGCTAAATTGTGAGGCGAGGAATGTGTGACTTTTGTAGGTAGTGTGACTTCTGCAGGTAGCGTCAGAGTTTCATTTTGAAGGACATTTTTGTGTACAAAATAGACATCATCAAGGACATTCTGGGTAGGTTTTCAATTCTGTTAATTAAAACGTTCAAAATGTAGTCGCAATCATAATATTATTATCACGACGTCAATCACTGTCAGAAACTTGTCAAAAATGTAGGTAATTTACCTACAGGCATTTTTTGACAGATTGAGATAAGAATGCGAACGTTCTTGAAAATACGGGAATTGCCCTTCTGGTCTTTAATAACGTACCTATTATAAGTATATTTTTCGAGAAGGTATATTAAGTTTTTTTTTTTTTTGTACTTATATACACCGTGTTCTTCATGTTATCCATAAACTTTGTCAAACGCTTCTATAGCTTTTACAAATCAACAATTAATAAAGGAAGTAGTACTTAAAAGGCTTCGTTACAAAGATATTTGTAATTTCATAATTGAGCTATGCAGTTAGAAAGGGTCTTAATTGGGCCTATGTTGCTGCTTAGTGCAATTAAAATGATAAATCTATCAAATCGGATAAAGAGATAAAAAACGCATATCGGGTGATTTACATAGTTTGTTTGAAAATTAAAAAAAAATAAGAATTAATGAATGTGTCCATAATGAAACATGCTTATTCCCATAGTCTGAACATCTGGTAGAAGTTTACGTATATCGTCCGGAACACGGTGTATCCTACTTCCTACTAATATTATAAACGCGAAAGTTTGTATGGATGGATGTTAGTTACTCTTTCACGCAAAAACGACTGAAGGGATTTGGATGAAATTTGGCACACAAATGGTTTATAACCAGAATTAACACGTATTTTATTTTATTTATTTAAGGATTACCAACGAGATACATTACAATTATCTTAAACCATTATATAACTTGTATTATTATACATTATCCTGTAATGCACACTCAATTACAGGTAACCACAGCTTACACATTATCGAGTAAACATGCTCTGAATACATAATTAAATTATAAAATATATTAAAAAAAAAGAAACAATAACAATAACGTGCTAATAAGTGATTTACATGCTTTAAAAGATTAAAGATTAAAACATTAAAAATTACATTTATAAAATACAAAAATACAATTATTATTTTTTAGATAGGAATAAAAAGCATACGTAGTTTAAAATTAAATAAGAATGATTTTTTTTAAATTATTAGAATGATAGATCAAATGTCCTCCAAACGAAAGTGCTTGTATAGTTTACGTTTAAAAGTGTTAAGACTGTCATGATTTATATCTATTTCAGCTTTGCGGCATATACAATTGTACAATTTGGTAGCCCTCGTAAGGGGAGAGTTGTCACCTAAATTGGTTTTGTGCAAAGGTCTTCTAAAAAGATTGTAGGTATGTGACCGTGGTAACCTGCGAGGAACATTAAAATATATTTTGGATAGTAATAGTTCAGTATCTATTTTAGATGTCACTACTTTGTGAAGGAAACAAAGATCTAGAACCTTTCTACGATTGGTGAGGCTTTGGAGGCACGTAGGATACTCTTTATCCCGAAATTCCAACGGGGTCGAATCTTACGCAGGTGAAACCGCGGGGCACAGCTAGTAATAAATAAGATTTGTAACTCAAGTTCTGTACACCCAGTATGTGCGTATATGTAATTCTTCAATTTTAAAACATGTTTAAAAATAAGTTACCTACGCCACCACACTCAAGAACTGTGCTTTAAAAACCAAATTACGCGTACATCTGGAGGGTGACATGCTTCTCGTGAGTGATATGTTTAGTTTATGGTATTATTCCAGCCATAATGTATACTTTAGCCAAAATGTATATTTGTTATTTTTTACACCCATGCAGCCACGGCATAAATCTGCATGGGGCTGCAAGTGAGAAAAAGTTTAAAATTTGTATTTTCCCCTGTGATTCACCCCTCAAATTGTTGTAGGGTGTATAATATTATAACATTCACGCAGATTAAGTTGAGGGGGTCGACTACATAATGTACATGTAGAAGATGAATCCCTGCCGAGGGTCGCGTCAATACATTTGTTTATTTTTTCAAGGAAATCTCCTTCGAGGAAGCGAATATTTCCGCTACGATCTTTTCTGGAGGGCAATATTTTTACGTACCTATCTGTATAATAGTTTTTTTACACCAACAGATTCTCGCAGCTAGTCTGTATCATCCTACTAATATTATAAACACCAAAGTTTGTAAGAATGAATGGATGGATGTTTGTTACTCTTTCACGCAAAAACTACTGAACGGATTTTGATGAAACTTCACAGTAATATAACTTATACATTAGAATAACACAAAGAATACTTTTTATCCCGATCGACACTTATGCGGGTGAAACCACGGGGCGCTGCTAGTTGTATATAACTTAAAGACAGTCGAATTCGGCCTGTTCCGTAAATATTTAAAGAAAATTTAACAAATGGGTACCTGTGAATGCCAATTTGTAGTAATTGGTTTGATTATTTGAATAAACCTTGACCTTAATTCAATCACCTTAAACATGTTTTTTCACTAACGATTTTTCAACTCTAATTTGAAACATTATAAGAAAAGTCATGCAATATAAAATTGATGTAAAATTGAAACCTTCAAAATACAGAGGAACTTGTAACTAATTCCCTTTTGTAAGTGATTACGTAAGAATTTAACATACATACACATGGTTTGTTTTCACTCTCGTCAGATACTTTTCGATCAGACTATAGTAAAGGTTTACACCGTTTAATTTTGCTCTGCTAGATAAAGTTTTTCTCACACTTGTCACACCTCACGTTGTGTTACTATGCAAACTATCACTGACTGGTCTACTTGGATTCCATAACGCAGCGATTACTTTAGAAATTGAAATCAATCCGCAAGCGTTTCCATGGCCGGCCTTGTAGTTAGGGCTTCTATTGTTTTACCTATTTCAGTATGTACTTTCTGGCCTTTTTCAAAGTTGTTACAGTTACTAACGCTCGACCAAATGGGTTAGATTAGGTGGAGCTAAGACCAACCACGCGCGAGCCAAGATGGTCTCAGTAACTAAGCTAGGGTACCCCGTTCAAATGAGTTAGGTTAGGGTAGAACTGTGACCCCCCCGGTGGGTTCCCGCATTGTCGAGGCGGGGGGGCTCAGTAGCCGTGGTGGATTGGACCACGGTGAAGCTAAGAGGAACCCGAGGAGCGGCCGCTCGTCTAGGCTGTGCGGAAAAGCCGACGACGTAGCGGCCGGCGGGTAGGTTGCGGTGCCGCTTGGGCGACATCGCAGCCTACCTGAGGCGGGCCGCGATGTCCCCCGTGAGGGAGACATCGCGGCTGAGGATTGGAGGCCGCGGCGGGAGAGGAGTGTCGGTGATACGTTGCCGCTCTCCCTACCTTCCGCGGCCTTGACGGGGCCGCCACCGTTCGATGGCGGACGCGGTGGGGCCGCAGGGGAAGAGGAGTGTCGGTGTGTCGTTGCCGCTCTCCCTATCCTCTGCGGCCGTAGCCCCCCCATCCTGAGGGGCATGCGGGGCCTGCTAATTAGGCGGGCGTGGGGGCCAGCAGGCAGCGGGTGCGGGGGCACCGTTGCCTGTATTGCACAGGCCTCCACCAGTGTTGGACGGGAATGGCTAGGTGCTCCCGGCCATTCTCGTAGCCCCCCTATGTGGGGGGCATGCGGGGCCCGCCATACCATCTAGGCGGGCATGCGCCGGGAGGGCTATGGAGGTAAAGGCTATGCCTATTCCCGTGGCCCTCCCATCACGGCGAATGAGGGAACACCGCTGAGTTTTAGTGGGTATACTGTCATTCCGACAGGGAGTCCCACATACCCCGTCTCGTCCCCCGCGAGGCGGGCATGCATAAAGCATTTCTCAGCGACAAAAAAAGCGCTACATTCAAGTTGGTCGCAGATAATTGGCCATTTAGTATTTTTAGAAAGTTAAGTCTCAAACTGTCAAAAATATTTCTAGTTTCCCTAAAGTTTGGACAAATTTTTGACATTGATTGTCGCTGAGATGCGATTGCGATGAGATATGAAAAGTATTTAATTACGGGAATTGACCTTCAGGTCATATTTTTTTGTTATCCATAAAAACAAATGAGAACTAGTTAGTATCACTATACATACCGTGTTTCCCGGTGTTGGCTGCCGCGAAGGCGGTGCTAAGTATTACGAGGTGCACCAGCATGCTCCCTCCTCGCGCGGCGGACGCACATTGAGCCGAAAGCGCACCGCGACTTGCTTCTACTGGAACAAACATAACAAGCTATTAGTTTAGAGGTTTTGTGTTTAGTGAACGTACACACGAGCGACACGCGTGGACGACAACACGTGTCGGCGACAGCCGTCATCGTCAACGCGTGTCGGCGACAGCCGTCATCGTCAACGCGTGTCGGCGGTGGCCGTCCACGCGTCGGCGACAACCGTTGACAACGTGTCCCTCGTGTACGGTGCTCAAATACACGAGTGGCACTTTGTGGACGGCATCCACCGACGCGTTGACGACTGCCGCTGACACGCGTTGACGGCTGTCGCCAGCACGTGTTGCTCGTGTGTATGCACAGCTACGGAACAAACATAATAAGATCATTTAATGCTGTGATCGGCACGAATGTTGGAGGTATTGTATTAGCGAATCAGCAAGGTTAATAGTAAATGCCCCGTAAGTACCGTAAAATAAAAAATTACATATTTCGTTAAAGTATGGTTTCAATGATACTATGTTCGTATCTCCATAAAATATGTAATATGAGTAATGTATGGTATAGTTTCATAAATATGTATGGTATGGTTCCAATGATACTATGTTCGTATCACCATAAAATATACCTACTTTAAGGAATAATCACTTTTGAATCTTGCGTAAGTGTAAGGTATTTATGCTTGTGACTTTAGGTACCTAATTAAACTTATTTTATTGGAGAAGTAATCTCAGGAAATAGACTATATGTAAAGAGTAAAGATAGAAACCATATACACACCATCTGTAACTCCCAATATTGACAAAATCGGGATGCTGTCACCAAAAATCAGTCCGTTGGACAAAATATTCCCTATTTTTGGATGGACAAGTATTGTTTGTGGTTCTTGAAAATTGGAGTATATGTACATATATCGAATATCACGGAGGTAAATTTTTCAGTGTTGTCATTCACCATTTTTTGAATTCCTTTCGCCTATACGAGTATGAGAAAGATGAATATGTGAGGGAAATTGTGTATCAAGTCACTTATTTTAATGAATGAGATAACTGTCTACACAACAGCCTCTGGTAGTCATATTATTTGATGAGGTGGAAAATTCTTGGGACCAATAATTGGGTCGGGTTTACTGTGTGACCATTTGACCAAATAGTATCTTACCTCTTCGGTATTGAGCCGTGGTCTCTTTTCTAAGGAAGATCGAATATTCAAGGTTTTAGTCACAAATAATAGGTAAATATCTTATTTAAAAGTACAGTCACGGGTATAAATATATTAGTACCTATCTGATTTCATGATTCATCCATTAATATATGACGTCAATTATATGTGATCATTTGTGGAAGGTGACAGCACAAATATGTGACATCGAAGGGCCACTAAAACTATCTGGCGAGACAAGCGCCGCGACGCCAAAATATACGATGCTACATCGGCTTAAAAAATATGTTTCAATGCAATATTAACAGACCTACGAGTACCTATCTTGCGTCGTAAAAATCTTCCTACTCAGTTAAAAAAATAGAAGAATGTGATACCACGTTGTGACCAACCATTAGAACAGACATCTCAAGACCAATTCTCGTACTTAAAAAACGTTCAAATTCAAGTCTCAGCGACAATCAATGTTTTTGAATTTTCAAAAATGTATGTAAATTAATTGTATTTTCGACAGATTGAGACTGAGATTAGAATATGAACGTTCTTAAAAATACGTGAATTTTCCCTCTGACCAAATGCTTGTATCGATTAAAAACTAATACCGGTCTGAGTAGTTCATATTTATCTTCCTGGAGTTGGTGTCGGAGTAAAAGAAAACGTGACATACAAATGTAGGACCTTACGTAACATTTTTCTAGATATCTAGGTAACGTCAAAGGCATAAGATTTCACGGCGAGCTTACATTGTTTTTGACGGCGTAACAAAATGTTTAGTATCTATCTAATTTCAGATCATGACACGGTTCCTGTTGTGTCCGTGAGGATTATTGTAGACTAAATAATAGTAATGTAAAAGTAGAAAAAAAATACAGAAAAAAAAATGTTATAGGTATTTCAAATGTCCTCTACATTTGACATACTATAACTTTTTTTGCTGTATTCAGTCTTAGATTATTGCTTTAATTTTATCAACAGGTATAAGTTGCAGAAATTATCAACAATTCTTATTCAACACCAAAATGAGGACATCATCTAATATAATCTTAAAACCGCTATACGAAGCCAGAATGAAAATTTTATTTTAAATACACCATTGCTAATAAATTCCCACAGTTTCCTTTGGAGAAACGTTCAACTGCGGCCAAGTAGAGCGGAAAACAAGTACCACAAGTACCAATAAGAGTTTTCGTTGTGAAATAAAATATAATTCCATCGAGGAACTGGAAGCGGTTTGAATAACAACTCTTTAATTGAAAGTTTAGCAATTTGCTCTTACCCTCCCAAATGGACCCGAAGGAGCGCGGGGCAACTCATCCAGCGTTCCAAAATTGGACGTAGGCAGATGCGCTTAATTACCGGCACAGATGCTGGCCTCCTCGTCTCACCGACACGCTTATCTCGAGATGAACCTCCTAAGACGAGGCCACCGACAATATTTGCCCGCTAAGACGTGCTCAAACGACTTTTTTCAGAGCTCCATTCGCATGCCGACGCCGCCGGTAATTAAGAAGTTAATCGGGAATTAAGTAATTAAGAATCGTCACAAATGATTATACCTCTCAGCAGAAGTAAAGTGGCAATTACGTAGCACTCATTTGTGGAATACAGATAGTAATTAATGCAATATGGTAACGTTAAACTTTTTTGCACACCCAAAGTGATGATAAAAGTGCCTTACTGCTTAAAACTCGCGAAACGAAGAAGAAGTTTCCAGGAATTTGAACTCCGAGGAAAACCTCTGTGTATCTAATACGGACTGAATAAAATTCGATTCCTGCGATTTGATATTAGGTATTGAATCCAGGCTAGGTTTGAGTTTTCCAATAATGTTCGACTAAGTGTCCTCCACCCGGAGATATGAATCGTAGTCAAATAGAGATAGCTGGGTATAAAGAGGTCGTTACGAGGCCTCGGGAAGTGGACGGGCCTCCTACGTGGGATGTCACACGAGCCAAGTGAATCAAACTTCCCTTTACATTTTATTTAACTGCAGGGGCGGCCGAGTTTATGTTCCTCGCCCTACTTGATTTAGTTTTGATGGCGGAAGGGAGACGCTTTTAGATAAATGATTTCCACAAGCCCCACTAGACGCTGAAGTGATTTGGTGCTAGGATTTGCAACAATGTTATAGTTTATAGGTGTGGTTTGTTCGATGCAGCGTAATAAGGGGTGTAATGGGATGGGATTCGTCTGTGAGGGACGTTTAAGTGGATTGAATATTATTGCTCGTAGCGACAGATGTGGCTTAGGTACCCGTGGTTATAGTTTCATTCATGTGCTTGCGAATTTAAATTTAATTAACCTTTAACTTTGTTAGCTTAGTTGTTATCTTTAATGTGCATGTTGTGGTCTCCTATATGTGAACGAGTACACCTACTTAATACTTGATTTTGGCCTTTATTTATCTTAATAAATAAATAAATATAAATAACAATAAATTATCAAAAATTAAAATATATTTTGTCAAACAATCAAGTCTGAAGGCCAATTCCCGTAATTATAAACGTTTAAAATCTAGTCGCAATCTCATCTTAGTGACCAATCAATGTCAAAAACTTATAAAAAATACAGGTATTTTTGACAGATTGAGACTGAGATCTGCACCCTAATTGCGTAACACACGATCAATCGGAATCGGTTTCATTTTGACAGTTCAACAACAATCATTGCGTTATTTACTTGTTGAGCAGATTTTTCGAACTTGTGAAGTAATGGATTAGCAATTTGCTTCAAAATAATTCAGATTCCGATTGATTGTGTGTTACGCAATTGGGGTGCTGACTGTGAACGTTCTTAAAATTACGGAAATTGCCCCTCTGTTCAGCAGTGCAGTCAAAACAAACATACGAACACATCCTACGTGCAGTAAGTTCAATATTCAATATAAAATTATTTTGTTAGGAAAGTATGTTATTTAATAATCAAACTTCGAAGGAGAAACTATGATTACTTGTAAGTTACCGTAGTATTGCTGATATTGCATCAAGCGTCTGCCTTGTGCAAATTGAGTTTAGTAAATACAGAGAGCAAATAGTTAGGTACTGGTTGGAATATTATCAATCTCAGATTGGAGTTACCAGTTTATGAGATAAATGTGATCACACATACACACGTCTTATATCCACACACAAACAAGCTTACACCCACATACAAACACGTCATGGTTCTATTCTCTAAAGTTGCTAGGTTTGTACTGATGACTGATGCAAGTTTGATGGCTCCATTTTAAACGCTTCTCCTTTCTTTAGCACTATAATATATGCTCTATAAAAATATGCTGAGTACTTGAAATACTGTTTCTGCTTAGTACTTAGTGTATAGACGCCAGTACATCAAGCTACTACAACATAGATTTTTAACTTTATCGCTAAAGTTGAGGTTCAAGATTGATTGGGAAAATTTGACAGCTTCGGGTAGCTTGACCTGCAGGCGTCTGTACTTAGTGCTTAGTTGCAATAGTAGCTACTAAACTTAACAGTTTAGTAGCTATTATTAAATACTATTAAACTTAACTACTACTTACTTACTTACTATTAAAACTTAACGTGGTATCATATTGGATTGACTAACGTCAACATCGTACTTTTTATACCACATAAATTATTATAGTTTTGCAGAGAGCTAGAATAGTGACGATCCCAACCTATGATACGACAGGCTCTATGAATTTCGATAAATTCGTAGAGCCTATTGTTATAGTCTGGGATCGATAATAGGTTATTATATTTTTATTTTAATAGTTAATTTAGTTATACAAATAAATTCAACGATATTTAGATAATACTGATTATTTTAATTGAAAAACTCTATTATTTAACTTTCAATCAGTCAAAACTCATCAATTCTTAACTGAAACATGGCAAATTGACTCGCAAAAGAATATTTTTTTCACCACTTTTTGGACTACCACATTTAAAGATTAAATGAAAATGAAATAGACTACTTTAATAATGATTTAATTTATAATAATTTATTTCATAAAATCGTTTACAAAAGGTATACGTTTAGCCAAGAGTAGCAAAACCATACAATTATAGTGCCTAAAAATAAAGTAAAACTAAAGTTTTTTTTTATTACAGGTGCAAGTAATAATGGTTCGTAATTAGAGTGTTAGGTAGTGACTTAAAAATATATATATATTTATTGACATAAAACAATTGGTACACCAGAGTATGGAATTCTCTGGCTCCTGCACTAGTTAAAACTGTGTTGCAGGAGCCAGTTTGGTTGAAACTTAACCTAGTTTCAGAGTCATACCTACCATGCAGTATAAAAATGTAACAACCTTATTATCCACATAGACGCTAACTCAAAAGGCTAGCTAATAACCTTAATGTAAACAAAACCATATAAAGCAGATTTCATTATGCTACGTCAAATAAATAGCTTTTATAATTTCAACATAGTTACTTTAATCTACAGGGGAAATCTGTCACGACACGCCCTTTTCACGTGAACACGTCATTAATTTTATTTGGTAATCGCTAGATAAATGATATAACCTTTTTTACATTGTAATTATAATGTAGCTACTTATTGAAAACGGGATGTAATGATAATGGATTAATTCCTTGTTGAGACATCTTTTCTGCCGTGTTTTCGCGTGCAATTTCAATGCAACAAAGGTCGTAATTTCTTATCCTACTAATATTATAAACGTGAAAGTTTGTATGGATGGATGGATGTTTGTTACTCTTTCACGCAAAAATGACTAAACGGATTTGGATGAAATTTGGCATACAGATGGTTTATAACCAGGATTAACATTTTTATCCCGACATTCCCACGCGACCGAAACTTATGTGGGTGAAACCGCGGGGCGCAGCTAGTATTTTATACAGGGTGACAGGAACATCGACGCGTAAATTGTAACCATGATGAATTCTGCGCATGATTCTGAAGTAGAAATTTTTAGTCGGTTATCAAAAAAAAATCTGCTGTTTCATAGAAAAGTGCAATAGTGCGTTCAAAATGTATGGAAGAGCTAATTTTTGTTTAAATAACCGACGAAAAATCTGACGATTAGGGGCTTAGAATTATGTATGGTTCAGCTGCATGGTGCTAATAAAAATCTGACGATTAGGGGCTTAGAATTATGTATGGTTCAGCTGCATGGTGCTAATAAAAATCTGACGATTAGGGGCTTAGAATTATGTATGGTTCAGCTGCATGGTGCTAATAAAAATCTGACGATTAGGGGCTTAGAATTATGTATGGTTCAGCTGCATGGTGCTAATAAAAATCTGACGATTAGGGGCTTAGAATTATGTATGGTTCAGCTGCATGGTGCTAATAAAAATCTGACGATTAGGGGCTTAGAATTATGTATGGTTCAGCTGCATGGTGCTAATAAAAATCTGACGATTAGGGGCTTAGAATTATGTATGGTTCAGCTGCATGGTGCTAATCCATGCGTCATGTTCGTGAACGGGCGCCGTCAGTAGGGACTGGTCATCTCTTTGCTGCCATGGGTTATTTTTAATTTAATTTTTGAATTGTTTTTATTATTTTTTTTTTTTTTCATTATGGACGCTTTTTAAGTTCTGCATCGTTCTCACATGCATAATTGCTAACATGAATGATGTAACCAATACTTTATAACCATATTATTCTGATTTAAAAGAGTGTCCATGGAGTTTCTTGCCCGTTCTTCTCCATAGGTACCTACTACGGTTTGGAATGGGCAACTAGCTTCATTTTTCTGACTGACCGACCCCTTGACAATTCAAAAGTGCCTGTAATTGGTTTAATTGAAATAAATACTTTGAGTTGAGTTGATTTGAGTTGAGTTGTACTGAATGTAACAGGTTGCGCGTCGATGTTGTCCCAACTCCAAGGCAAAGGGCTCTTAGGTGTCATACAGAGAAGGCACGAGCACCATGTTTGCTCAAGATGGGTGGGATTTCTGACTTATAACAACAATACCTACTTCCAGGTTTCTTCATGACGTTTTTCCTTCACAGATGCAAGGAATGTTCGAGATAAACGCTTATAATTATTTAAGGAACCATGATAATACTACCCTTATTACATTCACGTTGATATTCTCGTAGTCACTTGCATCCGGGGTAGGGAGTAGGTTTTCACTCATAATATTATGGAAACCTACCTATAACACCTATATTACCTATAACAGACAGATCTCAATAAAATGAAATGTTATTTTTACTTATTTAATGTTAATAACATAATTTTGAAAATTGCTTATTGTTAATAATAATTTGTGCCCTAAATTTATTTTGATTTTAATAATTAATTTTATACTTTTTGCTGTGCCCTACAGGGTCCATAATTGTACCTTAGCTTCAAGCCGTTGTAACACCTCTACAACATTATGAAACGCAAATAAATATATGAATATGAAATAAATAAATATATAAAAATATTTTCCTATGATTTGGATATTCATAGTGATGTCGGTCTCCAAACTAAACTCCAGATATATCCTAAATAGACAGATAGACATTTCCGTTTAAATATTACCAAACCTTCACGACCTAACTAGATTACGTAGTTATAAATCAACGTATTCCTCCTCACAAGTTGATTAGAGTTTCAGAACACATAGCTATACGATCAGAACGTTTCTCAGGCAATTCTCGCCAAGAGCGAAATGTGTTAATGCTTAGTTCTAATCAAAGAGTCGTTAGCCGCGGGCTCAGCAGTCGATTACGACTATTATAGGATACAATGGGAACTACTCGACACTTCCTTGCGATAAGGGAGCGAGACTTTGCAGAATAACGGTGTATGGAGACACGGATAACTCTTTTGTACTGAACCGTTTAGCAGTTTGTTGTACATTATCCCGTTTTCAGGAAAATACGTTTTGGCGGAAGGATTGACCTACATTACCTTTTACCTTATTTCGGCTAAGGTTTGAAATAAATTGGCAATAAACCAAAATAGAGAAAAACTTTGTAATATATAACAAGAACGACCAGGTACCGTTTAAGGTGGCAATATAAACTGGTGAATAATATCCAAGGCCCAAAATCTGAACCATTTTGAAAGATATTATTAATCCATTGCTTCATGATGAAGATCACGATGACGCTCTAGAAGGCCATAATATTGGTGATGTTCTTCAGAAAGGTCAGTTGCGTAGTACTCGCAATCGGCGTGAGCGCATGACCAGATTTATTAATGTAAACGAAGCAAGAGAAGTGTGTACCTCATGCTACGGCTACATTGTCGCGATAATGTGAACCACTTCACGCGTTCTCTCTCGCACATCGCTCGACGTCTCGCTGTACAACACAGAGCGCGCGAAGTGTACAACCCGTTAGCGCTAAGTTTTCTGCTGACGATGCGACGTTACTCGCAAGAGGTAGCGAGAAAACTAACAAATATCGAGAAAACTAAAGAATATTAAGGTGCTGAATAAGAAATAATCACACGCGCTTGTGCTGACTTTATTTACGGTACTGAGTGGGCGACTCAGCGGTGCGGTAGGCATTAGGGGAAGGGGACGCGCTTGCAATATACCGGCAAACTTAGCGCGAACGGGTCGTGCTTCGCGTTACCGCGATCATGTAGCCGTAGCATAAGGATGCAGGTGCTGTTCTGTAGTTTCTGCCTATCTCCATCGGAAAAAGAAGTGGATTTATGTATGTATACAGGGTAGCAGGAACATCGACGCGCGAAATGTAACCATGGATTCAGCACATGAGTTTAGACCCCATAGCGTCGAAATTTTTCGTTGGTTATTAAAAAAAAATATTGCTGCTCCATATATTTTGACCGCGTAGGTATTGCACTTCTCTATGAAACAGAAGATTTTTTTTTGATAACCGACAGAAATTTTCTACGCTATGGGTTCTAAGCTCATGTGCTGAAGTCATGGTTACAGTTAGCGCGTCAATGTCCCTGCCACCCTGTATATGTACGTGTCTTCTCAACGTTTCTAACACAAATCTTTATCATAACGCGTGTAGCAACTACAGCGACATCAAAAGGAAAGGGGTACATTTCCCTAAGACATGTATATTCATGCGTTGTTTAGTATCATGAGTGGAATCAACACTTAAACGGATGTAGCCGACCAAATCAACAATGTGTAATAATGTTAGCTTACATCGGGGACATTAATTTAAACATAGAGGACATAGTTTACAAACAAAGGACGCTTGCGAATCAAATAACACTTGAATTTGGCCAGCCGAAAACGCTATAGAACTTGATTTCCTACGTGTAGAGTTTTTAGACCGATGCTGACAAATGAGGCGTCAGTACCTACATAGATTTGTCTTGGCAACGCCTGGGCTTAAAAGGAAGACTTTTTGCGCACTTTTTAGGCAATGGTTAAAGTTACAAGAGTAAGGACCTATTTAATTATTGATTTTTTTTAAACTTGTGCTGTAGATCTTATGTAATTTGTATCTTACTTATTTGTACCTATAGGTACTTACTGACATACGGTTTTGACAATGGTAAGTAGGTAAAGTTGGAGGAAAATGGACCTATTTAAATACGGATTTTTTAAAACTTGTATTTTGTATCTTCAAAATGTTGTTAAAACATTATCATCTTACATAAATATTTTATCTTCTACATTGTCAAAATTAATATTTTAGTGATATTTATTTTAGAAATATGCAAGTACAATATTGTCATATTACTTATTTATTTTATTTAAAAATGTTAATTGTTTTTTTTATTGTATGTACAGACGCCAGCAGGTCAAGCTACCCGAAACTGTCAAATTTTCCCAATCAACCCTGAAACTTAATACGTTAGGGATAAAGTTGAAAATCTATTAAAGAAATTTGACAGATTGTAGTAGCTTGATGTGCTGGCGTCTGTACTTCATTTTCTCTTTTACTCTTACACATGGTGTCTACATGTCTTTTTATTTACTTTCTTGTCGCAGGTTTGCTGGAAGAGATTTCTTTATAATAAGCATCACCTTTGTTCGTATTATTCTTCTTGTCTGTGTGTATATACTTACTGATTTAAAAAGCTTCAAGCCCAGTCACAAAATTATTAATCCACTAATGCCACAAGATACACAATCATACTTTTTAATCACGGTCGTTGAGTCAATATATTGACAATCTAACCATATCCACTGCGCAATAAAACAATATCTGTACTAAATTCCTGCAAGATTTCCTATTTCACCGGTCCGAAATCTTTGAAATCTATTTTATCACGCCATCTTGTTCGATGTCTCACATTTCAAGAGAAGAGACGGTAACAGTTTATTTCAAATTCTTTCTGCGACTGTTCATATTTTAAACCATTTTTATTTTGTACGAAACTCCCAGGTTGTCCGATTTTTTTTGTATTGGTTTGGGCGACATACGAAAATTTGAATAGTTTAATTGGGACAGTAGCTTTTTTCCTGGACGAGGAAGTAGACACATTTTATGTTAAATATTCTGTTCGAATTTAGCTGCATACATTGTTTAAACAAGTTTTTCTTTCAGTATACTGGTAGTTTTGTTTACTGAATTGGCTCAATTAATTGATGTTTAGTGATCTGTTTTTTTACGATTATCCCCGCCTACAATACATTATTATATTGCCAGTATTTTCGTAAAAAAAAACCAGTCATTTATAATATTACAGAGAATACTTCATAATTTTAGTTGTATTCTAAGTGATTGATCACATTTTCATCACGCGAAAATTGTTCAAAAGATCACAATCGTAAGAACCTTTAATGGCAGTAATTCCAATTTGGTGTCCAATTAAAATTGTCAAAAATATTATATGTAATGTACTTAAACCTACGTTATGTCAATATTTGTCGTCAGAAATTTCCAACATTGACAAATAAACTACATCATTTACCATTCGATTTGGTTCCAAAACTAATTTCAATTCGCGATTAGATTTCTGCGAAGGTAAAAACACCATTATTGCACCGGGCGCGCTGAACATGTTAACACGATTTCGTCCTTCCACCCCGCATACAGGAACAACGTTCTACTTTCGGCGAAAAATAAAATTTTAATGATGAATCATTTTTATATACCTATCACGTACGATGTCCATGGTCTAGCGGTCACTTTCAGAAAGGGGAGGTAATGGTACGCCATGCTTTTACGAGTATAACAGTGTGATTATGATTAATGGTTCAAAATCATTTTCTATTTAATGTAATTTTCTCAGCTGTGGCATAGCTATCTATTCACACATTAACGTAGTGTGTATTATGGTGTGTAGTGCGCGTCGTCGTCAACAATTAATCTTCATTAATGGTTCACTTAAGCTATGTGCGGTTTCCGCCAAACTCTAGAGAATACGGCATGTATGTGACCTTAGCTCCTTTGTTTTACTTAACTTTAAACTATTTTAATGTCCCAACAAATTAGAACTAAGTATACCTACTCTTAACAAGCCGTTAATATGTATTCGCGTTTTAACAAAAACATGTGAGCACATTCTCTGTGGGCTGCCGACGTTAAAATGTATTTTCTAATGAAATTGCTCGCCTACTTCGTGATCTTAAAATGCTTGAAACTTTTTGGGTAAGTATTTGATTTTTACAGAACATGGCATAAGCGATACTTAGAATTTTTCCGTCCTCCCGCGTTTGAGTAATTTGTATAATGTTACTGGGAGAAATACAAAGACGTAACGCAAGATCCGTAACAGCGTTATGCACGGATTAATATTCCGAACGCACTCTGAATAAACATTGTACATCATTTTCCTGTAATTTACACTCAATCTCGTTGCAAAAAAATAACGTCCAATATTCACGAGATCTGTAATGAATGCGAAATTAATGCAAAGTGGTTAGCTATAAATCTCCAGAGCTTTGGGGCAATAAAACAAAAAATGAGAATTACCAGTTTGATAAAACAAAAAGTTTGTTTGGCAAGTGCCCCAGAGGACACGCCTAAACTCAGCCTGTGTCGGCCTACGGAGTACGGACCTCTACCTCTATTCCAATTTCTACTTTTTGTACGCTTCGGACACGTTCAGTGTGGCTTGTTTATTTCAGTTAGTGCTCGCGTACGATGCGTCGACGGTTAACAACGTTTCGGTACTGTTCCCCTCATTTTTAACGAACGCGTATTCGTTTCCTATTGTTTTGTGTAGACAGTTGTTTCTATAGTTGTCACATTCAAAAATGTTATGCCGAATGACAACGGTTCCTTATACTTTCGGTTCCTTATAATTTTCGGTGTTTAACTATACTTTTTGTGTGTAACAAATATTTCGTTATCATGTCACAATTAAAGCGAGGCTTGTCGGCTAGGATTTTAATATCGTTACAGAACGCACCGAAATTAGGAGATATAGCTTCTAATATAACAATATTAACAGTAAAGCGAGTAATTGGAATCAACGGCTTGGGCGCAAAGCTGTACTGGCGTATCACAGGACCCCGTATAGGTACAATGTTAATGATCGCAGCTCCGAGCTCCCCCTCCAAAAACGGTCCCCATAAAATTTTACGAAGACTACATTTTGTAAAATAAAGTAATACCGCCACGTCCCGTCCCTTCACACTTGAAATAACGACGGATTCTGCGTAGACTAGACATCGCTAGTTTTTGCGACCTCAAATTCTATTAACATTTACGAATTATGCGATGAAAAAGTTTCTTCTTTTTCAACGAGCGCCGAGCTCGAGCATCATGTATAAAAGATAGTTTTACGTCTTTTATCAAGCTGATTTTGGTATTGGAAAAGATTTAAATTACATAAAAAATGGTTTTTAAAGAAGCTACATTAACACCTTTAAAATCTTCTTCAAATAAAATACATCGGTGAGTACTCCTCGGTGGCAGTACTCGCTTTGAACAAATACGAATTTTCAATATCTCTCGAAGCGCTTTTAAATATATTGTGTATAGGTACTTGTTTATAATAAGTACGCAGTATTCTAGGGCCATTTGCCCTGCCATAAACATGAATGGCGCCAAAACGTCTCTCTTATCTCGGGCATTTCTCGGAGGGCGGAAGCGGGGCCCTAAAGGCGGCGTGCCGTTCTTCAAGTGTGGTCCTAAAGGATCTCGAAATAAGGGCCGAGGGATCCCTTTGAGAAAGCACTACGTTCTGAGAGCAAATGGACTGTGAGAAGAAATTCGCAACCGATTGCGATATTGATTTTTATTTAAGCGATACTTCGTCTTACGCGACCTAATTTTCATCTAAGAATAGATCTGGTGTTATGCGGATGATATTATAACTACATACGTGTATTAGGTAGCTTACTTACCGATAATTTGTATTATAATATCGGAAACTGTCAAAACATTATATTATCTAATAACAACAGATACCATACGTTACTGTTGCTATGCAACACTCAGCTAATCTTCCTAGTTATTGGACGGAGTAATGCGGAACATTCAATCCCCTTTGTCCCCGCTACATGCAGTCAATCCACCTCAAATAACTTACTCACCATGTCAGTTACGAAGTGTAGTTTCTTAGCGTCCCCACTAAAGTACAAAGAAAAACGATGAGAACGGACAGTCCAATATATTTGCCCACCGTACGTCTTTCCAACGTCTTTGAGGAAGTTTTCCTGGGGAGTGTACAACTGTACGGAAATCTGGAGTAATTGCTCGTTATAACATAAACCCTTATTTTAGTCTGCGCCTTCATGTGGCTACATATTCATGGGGCAAACTTGATGCGGCGGATAAGTCGGTGAATTCGTCACCAGTCCTACTGGAAGTTCGTCGCTCGTGAATATTTATGGGATAATGCAGTTATACTTAATACATGCCCGGTTTGGTGTTTATGTCGCATTTAATTACCTGTTCCCTAATTCCTCTAATCTTTGCTTTGAATTATTCGAGAACGCAAGAAGCGTTTTATAATAGAAAGTTTTGCGTTAAGTAAACAGATTGAGATCGTTTTGTTAGCTTGGGTTAATTAGAACAATTCTTGAAGAGATTTTAAGGAAGTACAAAATATTGTTATAATATATAGGAGGGGGCAATTCTCGTAATTTTAAGAGCGTTCATAGTCTGATCTCAGTCTCAATCTGTCAAAAATATCTCTAATTTACCTACATTTTGACAAGATTTTGACATTTTTGTTTGTCGCTGAGATGAGGCTGCGACTAGATTTAGAACGTTTTTTAAATTACGAGATGAGGAGGTGAGAGAGGTACAGATGAAGAATTTCTTATGCCTTTTAGAATGTTCGTTTTTTGCTGTGCTTCTTTTTTTTTTATTGCTCTAAAGTAAATACAACATACTGTTTGCAGAAATAACAATCTAAAGATTTTCTAACTCTAGATACAAGAAACCGTAGAAATGAGTCTTGTTTTTTCAACTAATTTGGTCCGTGTAATTTTGTTACGTTTGCCAGCGGATATAGGTGTAAAATTACAAAATGGGATGATTGTTTGTGAACAAACAGCCAGTGTCCGCTTATTAGAAGGGCTCACTGTAATAAAAACATCGCCTTATTACAGTTGCGATATTCAGCCCTCGGAGGAACACTGAAATTTAAATCTGCACATAAAACGATTTGTTTTTGTTGACGCAATAAAAATAAAATCACATTTAACAGCATGGCGTTTTATGCAGAGCAGTTAAGTTTCATAAGTATATTTATACGTGTGTGTGTGTCGAGATAAATTGCATGTTCTCGCTTCATTTATGCGCGGCCGATTTCTCGATAGAGTTGTAAAAACCGTGCAAAATATGTGGTAACCGCAAATAAATGTTGTTTTAATATTTTCAGACGTTTTGTTTTTAAACTACACTGGGAGGCAAATTTTTTGAGGCCCCCAGGCTAAATTATAACACCCGCACGGGTCGATCGATCCGGTTAAGCTACGCTTGCCGCAGTTGGTCTGTGGATCGGTGACCATCTCTACATATCGAGACCCCTCCGTGCCTCGAAAAGTACGTTAAGCCATTGGTCCCGGCTGGCATTCGTGGATTTTTGACAGTCGTTACGGGTAGTCAGAAGCCCGAAAGTCTGACAACCAGTCTTACCAAGGAGTTTCGTATTACCCAGTAAATGGGTTGTGGAGGTCAGATAGGGAGCCACTCTATGTAAAATACTGTTATTTAGCTGCATCCGGTGAGACTGGAAGCCGACTCCAACATAATTGGGAAAAGGCTAGGCAGATGACGACTGTGAGGCAAACTTTTTGCGATAAATACGGCCTTTTGTCCTTTAATTTTATCACGGTGACAAACAAAGCTGCGGAATAAGGTTGTATCTAATATACATACATAATTGAAAATTAGGCGTTCTGAAACATCTTTTATTCAAATAGTTTCGAGTACCTAAGTATTTTAGGGGCGCCCTTGATTGTTCAAGATGTGGTCTGGAAGTATTTTTCACTTCTTATTATTAAGTAAAAGGAAATTTACTCGGGAGTAACGTGGGTGGGTATACTTAATACCTTAATTTTCAGTCGAACCTTTGATTTATAAGTCAGTAGGTGCCGCGCGGATCTAAGGACCAATTTCCAACCATTAGTTCAACCTCAAAGCAACCCTAAGTTGAGAAATAAGTATTCTTAAAGGGCTCGTGCCTTCAACAATCGCGTGCGTTTTTTTTCTCTGGTTTTTATACGGAAAAATAAACATGATTTTCCGACCAAATCTATTATTCTGTACCAATATTGTTCCTGGTGATCCATGAGTTGCCTTGGGTAACATGGAAGTCTTTAAACAGACTCTGGACGAAGGTTGGCCGAAGCAAGGGATATCTGTTCAGGTTTCATTCATAGGCGACTCCACCTTGAAGTGTAAATGTGGTGTTGTTGCACAAACGATGGGACACTTTATATTGTGTCAGCTGCACGTTGCAGGAACTGATAGACGCTAGTGATGGCGCCAAATACGTACCCGAATTCTGGGCCGAGTCTATTTAGATGATTTAGTCCATGTTCAACCAATGCATGTTTATGACAAGCATGACGTGATGCTGCTGCCAGGATTGGCTCCAGACGAGGGAAATCCTCAACGGTTAACAGCAGGGACATGAAATTATGCACACCCATTGGGATGACAGTTAGCAGGTCCACCATAAAATTGCTGCCACCTTCAGGGTTGGCTCTAAACCAGAGAATTCCTCAACGGTCGGCAGTAGGGACTTGAAATTTTGCATACCCGTTCGGATATGATAGACGGTTGGTGGATCCACCATGAAATTGCTGCCACATCCAGGGTTGGCTCCAAACCAGGGAACTCCTCAACGGTCAACAGTAGTAACAGGCATAAGAGGTATACCATGACTTGTAATTTGGTGAGATGGGCGTCAATAGCATTGGTTTGCAACCTGTCTAGGAGACGGAAAACTCCAACAAGCTTTTATACCTATATTATAAATTGTGTAATGACGTTTTAAGTTGATAGTAAAAATTTTTAAGGAAAAGATTACTCAAATTTACATCGTGCAGCACTGAGGCTAAATCTTATTATTTAATTAATTTTAAATCTTATCATTTACAATTAAATTTTGTAAAGTAATTGGAAAATGAATAGGTTTAATGTAATTTAAATCTTATTTTTATCTTTTTAGGGCGTAAATAAACGCTTTTTTTAGTTTTTTTTTACATTAATTTATTTTTAATGTGTTTAGTCCACGTTCAACCCTCAATGGACAGTAAAATACAAAAGTTTTTCTCATATCGACACACTAAGAAGAAGAATATTGTTCCTTTGTAAATATTATAATAGCCATAACCCCTTGACAGTTCAAATTTTCACCCAGCAATATACTGTTATCCTATTTGAAAATTTTTTAATGGCTATTCCGACTGTTAATATATTTCGAAATACATAACTGCCTTTGGGGATTATTTCGCGTTTATTGTTTAATTTTTATTTCGTACACGTTTCGGGTTTACCGACCTCGGGAGGTGTAAAAAGCTCGCAATGCCGGAAAAATTGGTTTTATTTGTAGGTAATTTTATTTTGTTTGCCTACAAAAAATGTAGCTATTTCGTCTATATTTTAAATTCAGTAATTATTTGTGAAAATAAACCGTTAGTAAGGATTCTGATATTATATTTTTGTTTTTGTTTTAAACGTTATTTTAGGCTTTACTGTTTATTTTTAGGCGTATGATCTCCTCCTAAATACTATGCAGTAGTATTTGCGCGATGCTGGAACATACATTCAGTAAAACTATATTTTCAGGATTAGAATCCCTGCCAGACCTCGTAGCAATTATTTTTCTTTTTTTTTATATTCAGTGTACAACCGTGTGAACACGGCCTAACAATTTCACGTGTCTGTACAGTCACGAGCAAAAGTATGTATACATTCGGCTTTATTCAAAAGCGATTTACTCCTTTATTTTTTAATGAAATTTTAAGTTATTACGAACATAGCATTTTACCGAACCCATAGATTTATGTAATGTGTCGTATTTCAACGTTGCATTCGTTATTTCACGAAAAATACGCAAATGAAACTTGCCAAGTGTTGACATAATTGGTGCTCGTGACTGTACACCGCCTTACTGCCTACCTACCGCTCGGCCGCGCGCCGCGGCTAGCGGAGCCCTGCGTCCGCGCTGTGCCGCAAGCCGCTTGATACCTACTCGCCAGTCCGCTAAAAACCTCTACGGCGAATGCATGCCAAATTGTAACTCGCGTCGCGCATTTATAGTTATAAGTTACATTGTTATTTGTGTGTAATAAACATTTATATTTAATTATAAAGTAGTGTTTAATTAAACCTACCCCTTTACCTTAACTTACCCTAACACACTAAAATATATATAGATTTGTAAATAATATGTCAAGGGCAAATTAGGTGCAATGTCACTGAAGGTTTTAAAACCCTTTAACTTACCTTCACTTATTTTCACAGAATTACCTTAACTCGTTACATATTAATTGGATATTTTAGACATTAATTATAGAAATGTAGGTGAAGCCTATTTAATAATAACGTTTAATTATGCACATGTTTTATGATATCATTTATTTTAATGAAAAGGTTGTTTTACAGACCATCAATCTGAACAAATTTCTCTATGTGACCAACATCTAAATATCAAATGTCAAAAACAAAACTTTAATACCTACTCGACCCAAATGTATGTAGACGATAGCCTAGACCTGAACCAGCAGCCGCCAGCAGTGTGCTTAGAGTATTCAAGAAGGCTAAGTAGAACCAAAGCAGACTCAAACTGTCCCCCTGAAACATGCCTCACTCGATTCTTATCGGCACGCTATTCCTCAGGATATTTCGACATCCTGGATAGCGAAAAACCGTCTTCCATTGCCTCATACACGATACCAGGAAGCTGCGCAGAGTTGTATCTACTTCGTTCAACTCCAGCACCCTCATGAGCCATGTATGATTATGTTTTAGCGATTACGACGTTGCCTTGGTCCCATGCAGAAAGTTGTTCAGTTTGATAGTCTGTTCCACACCCTTAAATATGACCACACGACTAGTGTAGGTACCTAATTAGTGATAAATAATTGTACTTGTTTTCACTGTATTGTATCCTATTGTTCATCTGTGAACAGCGTTGTGGGCTGCAATATTGTCTATATATTTTGTGTCTTTCTTGTTTCTATGTTTTATATTGTAGCTGTTTGTTGTTCCTCTTGAATAAAAATAAAAAAATAAAAATAAAAATTGATATGATACTATGAAGATGTGGTTAGGGATCATCAGTGCGTTAACGATTTCGCTATTGAACAATAAAATGAAAATTGACTATGACCTATCAAAAAAAGAGAGCTTTGGTGGCCCAGTGCTAAAGAAAACCACATTAGGTAAGTAGTTGGAGATCACCTTAGCAAGAAGATGCTTGTCGTTTTACTTTGTGTAAATAATTTCATTTCATTTCCACTGCTCTCAAAACGGTGAATAAAACATCGTGAGGACCACAGGCATGACTTAGAATCAAAAATTCGAAGACATGTGACATTTACCAACCAACCCGCACTGGACCCGCGTGGTAGATTGCTAGCCCATTCATCTCTCGAAGAGAGGAAGCCTTCCCAGCAGTGGGAACATTATATATATGCTGATTATGGATGAAATTAATATTATTGTAACACTTTAGCAGGGTTGTTGTGATAAGTCCCCAATTTGAATAAAAACTCGGACGATATTATTTATTTTAACTTTTCTCACAAAAAGGTACAAAGAGCGGACTCAATAGTCCAAATTACATTCGATCGTTTCTGATATGAGCAAGAATAAACAATCTTTAATTTTTTCTTCTCATAATTTTCGACCGTAAGTACATTTTTTTTTTAATAATATTCCTGAGTAGATCCAAAGTTTTGATAAAAACCTAGTCTATTCAAGTTATGCTCTAGCCGTTGAGCTTTACTATTATTGCTAATCGAAGTTTAGTTATATCTCTCATTCATATTTTCTTGGCGAAAAGCCAACTATGAAAGGACCTTTTCTTATTTTAAACGCCCAGAAAGACCCACAAAGTTCACATATTAAGTACCCCATAAAGAAATGCCTTTTTACTTAAAAGACCGTAAGTGTTTTATCTGTTTGTCTGTTTCATTAATGAAGCGACAATTGCCAAACGCCGGCATTAAACTCCCGATCAAGGCTCATAGGCTTGTGGATTGAAATCCGACCCCACTGAATTACTGTGGTAGACCTCTTTTTAACCCAAGCTAATTTACCTTTGGAGATACGGTTAAGGGGAACGTTGTACGTTACATATTAATGTTTAGATAAATACTTACTGTGATTTAAATGACTTCTGTATTTTTTTTTTGCCTTAAACACATATCTTACACTGATTATTAAGAATTCTTAAATACAGTCTAACACTAAAAATTTATTGTTAATCGATACCGGAAATTTCAATTGTCGTAAAGGACATTTTGCCGAAAATGAGTTATATACATATTTGGAATCAGCGTCGCGAGCTCTATCGATTGGTATATTTGAAATATTTCTATCTGTCAAAAAAAGCCCTTTACGACCTGGGTTTTCAACAGCTCTAGCTCATTTTTTTTTACTATTTGGGATGTATCCTAAAAATAATATTCAATAGGGAGCGTAAAGTCATGTTTTAATAATTTATGAGGTCGTAAAGTCATTTTTGCATTGAACTTTTTATACGACATTATAAACAATGTCGATACCAGAAATTTCAATTGTCGTAAAGGATATTTTGCCGATATTGAGATATTATTATTACAAATCAAAATGTCGTAAACATGTTACTTGTTAATACTGTACTGTTACTGCCCTTACGACCTCAAAAATCTCGGAAACTAAAAATGATAGGTTAATGCAATAAATTGTATTTAATAGACAATGTAATACTCCTGAAATGAAAGCAAAAAAAATATGAGTCACCATACATTTTATTAACACAAAATTACATAAAGAAAAAAACTGCTGATCTCTCCTTAAAACAAAAATAGGAAACATGAAATTTTTGAACTTTATTACGATTTTCTTGAATTTTAATACTTCGTATTGCCTCCTCGTGCTTCCATTACTGCGTTTACGCGGTTTGGCATGCTGTACACCAAGTTCCTTATACGATTTTGGGGAATATTCTCCCATTCCTCTGTGAGAGCAATTTTGAGCTCACGAAGCGTGATTGGGGGAGGGTTTCGTTGTTTTACGCATCTGCCTAGCTCGTCCCAAGCATGCTCGATCGGGTTGATATCCGGGCTGCGCGCTGGCCACTCCATACGAGTAATGTTCATCTCTTGAAGGTAGTCATTCACAATCCTACCTGTATGAGGTCGGGCATTGTCATGCATAAATATAGCATCCTCACCTATATTGACCATAAATGGACCAACGTGATCATTGAGGATTTCTTCCACATATCTTACGCTAGTTAAAGAGCCGTTTTCTATGATCACCAGCTCTGTGCGACTTTCAGAAGAAATTCCGGCCCACACAAGTACAGACCCACCACCGTAGGCTACTTTTTCTTCGATGCATGCTTGCTTGAATCTTTCCCCTGGTCTTCGATACACTGTGTCTTCCATCGTGCTTGTAGAGCATACATTTTGATTCGTCGGAGAACATAACTTTTGAACAATCTTCAATACTCCAATTTACGTGGCTCTGGGCATATCTTAGTCTTGAAATACGATGCCCACGCTCACGCTCACGCTCCAGTTTAGGGCCGTTTGCAGGTCTAAGGGGTTTTAAGTTAGATTCAGCAAGCCGACGTCTTACTGTCCATGCACTTGGGTTACTTCCTCCGAGGCGTCGAAACTGATTTGTGAGTTCAGTTCCTGTGAGAAAGCGATTTCGAAGCATGGTGTTCACCAAGTATCGGTCTTCTCGTGCTGTGGTACACCTGGTTCTGCCCGTTCCTGGTCTGCGTAGGTTAGAACCAGTTTCTTCGTAACGTCGGAGAACTCTTTGTACTGTTGACAGCGACACACCGACAGTCCTGGCTGTATCGCGCTGACTCCGGCCGGTTTCCAGCATTGTAAGTATTCTGGTGCATTCTTCAGGCGTAAGCGACATAATTTCAGCTTGAATAATGAATATAGAGCACTATCAACATGGTTTATGTACCCACATAAATGACAGATTACAAACAAAAGCAAAACCAAATGCTGTAATTTCGTAGTTCCATCTTCGAAAGTGGCCCTTTTTCAAATTTGATTTTTTTATGATATAACTTTACAATAACTAAGAAGTTTTAATAACTTCATTTAAGGAGTATTACATTGTCTATTAAATACAATTTATTGCATTAACCTAGCATTTTTAGTTTCCGAGATTTTTAGGATTCTTCAAGTGACCCGGATTCATTGCTCTCGAGTGTATTTTGGTTATTTTAATTAAGACTGTTTTGATAAATATTGGCCCTGTTTTGATTAGTTTGTGAACAAGGGAATCCTTGTTCACAAACTAAACTAAATTTAAATTCGGTGCATCTTTTTCTTTCTATTTCATTAAGAACAGGGCAGAGGATAAAATATTAGTTTAGTCCTGTCAAATTAAGATACTCCATAGACAGATTAGACGTGATTAAAAACATGGCTGCTAAAAATACGTCAATTTACGTCAGACGCCGACTAATTTGACAGGACTAAACTAATATTTATCTTCTGTGCTTTTCTAAATTAAATAGTAAGAAAAAGATGCATTGAACTTAAATTTAGTTTAGTTTGTGAACAAGGGAATCGGCGCCATTTTTTGAGTTTAATTAATAATTATTTAAAAAAAAACAGTTATTAGATTAGCTGATTATTCTAAAAATTGAGTTGTTTTTCAGAATCGCAACGATTACTTGCGATTTAAATTAAAAAATAGCATCACATTTTGTTTAAATTTTGAGTTCCTATTGGAATAACACTTATGTTACTTTTTTACAAAATATTTTGATTAATAAATAAAAAATAATGAAAAAACCCTTTTATTTCGCTTAGTTTTACTACCTATTGTAGATATTTGTTAAATAGATCTTTAGTTTTTTTGTTCCTTTTACTCCCTTAGTCTCTGATTTAATTGACTTGTACTACCCATTAATGATCAAGATTAGTCCTTTGCGACTCATCTGACTTTACTATAATCAATTTTTCATGGCTGTAAAGTACTTAAGTTCAATTTTTGTGGGCTGTAAAGGACTCTCATTTTCGTCAATAATTAATTTTGGTTTATTATGTTAATTTAAAGGGATAGAATACGAAAAACTGGTTGGGGTTTCTTTTGACACCATGAAAATAGTATATTGTTTGAAAAAGATATTAGATAAAAACATTTTTTTTTTTTTGTTTTTGGCTCTTCTGAAAAGTCGTGTTTTGTCCTTTACGACAATTGAAATTTCCGGTATCGGTATGTATAGATAACTAACCATTTACACTAGATACTTAATTAAACGACTAAGTAAGTAAACGACTACTAAGTAATTTTAGGGCTGGGTCGTTCTTTGGCCAAAGAACGACCCAGCCCTAAAATAAAAAACGGGAACACACACATCAAACTGTGTGATTGTTTATTAAGTGAAACGATAGAATCAACATTATGAATTGTACAATATTTTACTTCGTGAAGGATGATTCTAGTATATTTATGTACCTACTCTGGTGTGCTGCAATAAGTGTTTTTTTTTTAAGTACGGCTGTCTGCATTGCGCATAAACACAAATATTACCCCGTGTTTTATTAGGATTTTTATGACCCAAATATATTGCACTAATTTCAAATAACCACATAATAATTATTAATTTACGGCTCCCAGGCACGCTGGCGCAGTAAATTACAATTATTTTTGCTTAGAGGGGACACCAAGCTGCCGTTAATCAGATGAATTAAACTCACACTTTTATCACACAAAACACGGAAATGGAATGCTAACGCCCTGTTTATTGGGTGTGTAATGAATATGTAAAATTCAGCGCGACACTTTGAACCGAACATATACTTCGGAAAATCTCCTCCACCCCTGGGCCTTATAAATATTAATATTTCCTATCTCAGCTGTTAATTACCCAGACAACTACGGATGAACCCCCTGTATTCATTAGCCAACCTAATTAGTACAGAAAACCGTGCAACTTGCGAGGGAAGTACGAATTCTTTGCCATATTGAATACAGCATCATCCTGTTGCCTTTGCTAACTAAAAGAAAATTTGCGCTTCTGACTCGTTTGTATGTTTTTTAAGTGTAACAAAGAAAGGAGAATAATATAATGTACCGCTGCAATTTTCACAACGAGTTTGTGAGCGAGGATGTTTTTAATTCGTGGCTGATTTTCAAATTGTTCTACTATTTGTAGTTCTTTTAAAGTAGAACTTTAATTTTTCTGATAAAATCGTGCGGAAAATGTCGATGTTAAACTGCGAAAATCAAGAGGTATTTTTTTTGTTGTATTTTCTTCTTGAAGATGGTATATCTTTTCCGGAGAGTTGGCTGCTTTACTTTGTACTCATTAGCAGTGTCCTATCTTGTGTAATTAGATATTGCTGAGAACCTCCCGAGGCAACTAAGCACGGTAAGGAAATTGCATACATTCTAAGAATATCAGAGAAACGTACACAATTTTACTAGAAATAACGCACCATTGAGTTTCATCTAGTTTCACGCACATCTTGTTCACATTTTCACATGCTATGCTGTTTTATTCTTCATGGGATGATGTAATACTTCAAAAGAACCAAACATTCTTCAGGGTTTTTCGTTAGAAAAAATCGGTTGTAAGAACTGAAGTTACAGCTGATTACTGAAATAAAGAAACTCTCTTGATTAGAGGAAAAGTAAAGTGATACAGAGCAAGAAAAAGCTAGACTCAGAATGCTGCGATTAAAACCTTGGTTCGAATGTAGGTATGAACCTAAAAATAAAACACGGGTACAATTATTGCATGTTTCGAAGTTGCTGTTAAATTCTTTGTAATGCAAATAAACTTAAATTTCCAACGAAAGGGAGATGAGTCACGGCCTAAGCTCTTCAGTTATTATTACTGAAAAGTAGTAATTAATACATACATACACTCACGCTATTTTCCGCAATGTGTGTAGGCAGAGCGATAAGTAATACGATACGAACGAAGTTTACCTAATTGTACACCTTTTGCTTCGTCCATGTAGGTACTGCCAGGGAAACTGATCGACACCCTAACTAAGTCAATTTGCAATGACAGCGGGTTGCGGCTAAGTAATAATAGCCGCACGGGTCGATCGATCAGGTTAAGCTACGCTTGCCACGGTTGGTCAGTGGATGGGTGACCATCTTTACACACCAAGACCCCTCCGTGCCTCGGAAAGCATGTTAAGCCATAGGTACAGTCTGTCATTCGTGGTGATCTTTGACAGTCGTTATGGGTCGTCAGAAGCCCGAAAGTCTGACAACCAGTCTTACCGGTTACTAGTTACTGGGTAATACGAAACCCCTTGTTTCGTATTACAAGACTCTCAAAATCATTGTGATCGTTGCAATAAGGTTGCTGTTAGCTTAATGCTGTCAGAGGTAAAATGTGAACGGACAGATAGTATTTTTTTCCGGACTGTCCTTTATTTAGGTATTCTTCCTGAGGTTATCTGTAAGAAACCGATAACGGATAATGTAGTACCGTCCATTAAGCTGATATCAGACGCTTCACCCTAGTGAAGGTTCATTTTTGTTTTATTCCACGTTCATACGACAGTGACAAAATTATTTATGAATGAACGTTCATCTGCTCCTGTCATTTCATTTTTCGATCATTCGGTTGGTGAGTGAAGGATGCCGAGTGCCGAAATCCAACATTACTGGATCGATTCACTAGAGAATTTATTTTTCACGTTTATTTTTTTTTTTTATTAGCTTTCACTTTGAATGAAAGTGGCCGACTGAAAGGCAAAAATGAACAAAATATGATGCGTCTGATATCGGTTTTACATGAATAGCATTTTCATTAATTCATTTGGTCTGTTTCATTTCATCTGAAAGGTGTACAATCAAGTACATTTATTTTTTATTCTACTGTATCATCATAATCATGCCTAGCTTCTTCCCAACTATGTTGGGGTTGGCTTCCAGTCTCACCGGATGCAGTTGAATACCAGTATTTTACATGAAGCGGCTGCTTATCTGACCTCCAGAACCCAGTCACTGGGTAATAACGATACGAGTATACGACCCTTAGTAAGACTGATTATCTGTCTTTCGGGCTTCTGACGACTGCCAAAGATCCACGAATGACAGCCGGGACCAATGGTAAAACGTGCTTTCCGAAGCACACGGAGGGGTCTTGATAATATGTAAAGTTCACCCATCCACGGATCAACCGCGGCAAGCGTAGGTTAACCTGATCGATCGACCCAATACGTACAGCAACTGTAAGATAACTAATTCGAGTGCCAAACATGTTGATAACAGCAATATCCCCGTTGACCGTTCATTGTTCCTGTTGATGAGAGGACAATGTTCAGCGCCGGATGTTGGCTGGGTGATATGATGACACTGAAATTTTGTTATCAGTGTACCTATAATAATTGTGACGAGTAACAGAAAGGACAATGACCAAAAGTCGTACCAAAAATTCTCTTGCATCATGATCAAAATACTATAGTAATTATTTTCATAATTTTTGATTTTTGAACAGAGAATTTAATTTAACGTAAGAAAGTGTTGATATTGTTTTATTTCCTACGTTTCGTTTCAAATTATATGATTAATATAACCTTGAACTTGAAAGTTTCGTGATCGCGTCTTTTAAAAAACTTGTATTAAAAATAACTAGAATATAATAGAATAGAGTTTTTATTGAAACGATTATCATTATTTTAGAGCAATAATGGCCGTTCGTGTATGACATGTCAAACAAAATAAAGTACCTAATTTTTAGGTTATTTCGATTTTATTGAAAATCTCCGAAACCCGGGTTTTGTTTACAAATATAACTTTTGTAGGAGTTAATATGATAACTGTAGGTAGTCTATAAAAAACAAACAATTTGACTGTGATGCAGCATACGGGATTCCATACATCCATGAGCATTGTCCTTTACATCTTTGTTAGGTAATTTAAAAAAAGGTAGCTTTTATTTAAATTTGAGTTTTAAAAAGAAATTGTCGAGAATAAGTAGGTACCTACCTATTTTAAATGCGTGTCACCGAATTTGCACCTCAATTACGTAACATACTTTCTATGCTATGAAGGAAATCCATAATCCATTGCTTCATAAAATTATGTTTAAATTATATTTAATAAAACTTGTTGACGGAACAAAGGAGCCCGGATCTCACAACACAGGGAAAATTATTGTGAGGTCTAGGAATTCAATCCACTTGTATGTAATTTCAGTGAAATATCCTTTATATTTATTATTTTTAAATTTCTTTGCTCGGCAACGTTAAGAACGTAATCAATGTAGTTGAATTGTCAAAATGAATGGCATTGCCATTGTCAGTGTGTTAGGCAATTACCCCATTGTACCTAGTCAGAGTCACTGTACGTATACCTACGTTACGGAAGTACCCCATAGTACCTAGTCATTGTACGTGTGTGAGTAATTGCGTAACTCAGTAGTACCTAGTCAATATAAAACGAACTACTCCCAGGGCGTTGTATATACTAGGCATGTAGTAAAGTAATTAAAAGTATACAAAGAATCGATTTATGAAACAAACATGGCGCTTCATGAATAACATAATGAGCCAAACAAAACAAAAAAATGTGTTAACATTGTTTTAGACGAGACACGTCTGTGCAGTGACGTCATGAATACAGGGTGTGTGCATAACAATGAATGGTGTTACAGCCCCGTTGAGATAAAAATGGCGTTTTAGTATACAGTTTTACTCATGGTAGAATTGTATTTTTAAAGCGCTTTTTAGGTATCTCTCTGATGGCACCGAGTTAGATGGAAAAATTACACCTAAATGAATATGCATTTGGATGAAAATTTTGTCTGAAGCACCATATTTCAGTATCCTTTTTAAACAGTGGATAGTGTGGATACATATACATAGTTTTTGTAGATATCGTTTTAGGGCTGATTTTTCCATCGCCAGATAACTTTTATTCGAGGAATAAAATTGACGTTTGACAGTTTTTGTATAACTGTCAAAATTTCAAAATTATTCCTTGAATAAAGTTATCAGATGATTGAATAATCAGCCCTTAAAAGAAGAACATACCACAACCACATTTATTTAAAAATCGTTAATCAGCTTTCACATTTTCTGACCAATTTACCAATAATTACAGCTAAATTTTTTAAATTAATGAATCAAAGTGAAAATCTACCCGAACGGATTAATTCAAAATTATTAAATACATCCTTTATGAGGACAATAACAGATGATTCTAGAACGTAAATAATTTAAAATTTAGTGTAAATTATTCCGATCACCTATTTGAGGAATTAATAGCAATATTGATGAAAATGTTTAGAGCGTCGAAGAGCGACCGTCCTTATCTGTTCTTGAGGAATTTTCCATTCAATAAGTCATGACATGAGGGCACGGGCTCGCAACATATTCGACTCAAGTAATCTGCCATTAGGCCAAAAAGCTCTCTTCGCTTATCTGCGACATCTGGACCATGTTTATATTTTGAGGGTCTCCGACAACCTCTATAACGACTCGGCGCTTATCGTCGTCCGCCTGTCTAGGTAATCTCCCATACCTTTACGCAGCAAATTGTGCCCTACTGCTCACGAAAGAAACACCACAGTGTATTGAAACTCTTTGTGTAAGTACCTGTTCGGATCACCGACCCTAACATCGGATATCGAATCTAAATTCCACAACATAGAGTATATTTTTGTAGCACAACCCTTTTTTGCTCATATGCGTATCTTTTGTACTAAAAGCGACTTTGTTATTTACGTGGTTGAGAGCGTTTTTGTTTGTTTGTATCTCTAGGTAAATAGAGATATGTCAAACATACTCATATTTAATGTCAGATCTGTCGGTAGAATTTAGAATTTGACCCCTTCCGTAATGACCCTGTGAATTTTCTTCCGCTGCACTCTAAGTATTGAATAAGGTGGGTACCTTTATGGTTGAGGCTATAAAAACGTGAGCTTAAGGTAAATGTTTTAATCCGATAAAAATAAACACCAGTAAAAGCTTTCATAACGGTTAGTTCTGAAAATAATTAGCGTACCTACCTATCTGTTCTGAATGGATCACCATTTAATAGGTAGATTAGTAAGAAAATAACTGAAAAAATATGACCTTTTTTCTAAATTATGTAAATAAAATCTACAAAATTCGGAGTAAATTTTTTGTATAAAATGAGCAAAAAATTCTATTTAGGTATTTTTTTATATAGAAATTATTATCGGTTGAATTGGGAGGTAAATAATTTGTAACAAGTCATATTTTTCGAGGTACAGCTAACCGCAATAACATTTTTTTTTTCGTTTTTCGGTCTTTGTAAGCTTCTATAAACTTAAAAAGCCTATTATAAATTAATGTCGCTTTTCGTGTCTATCTATGTGACCACGATGTTCGACTACTCCGCAACGGATTTTGATGCGTTTTTAACAATCATTTAGAGAATTTATTCAGAAAGGTTTATGTGTATGTATATCCACGAAAACTAGATGTTTTGTCAAGTTATAAAAATCGTGCAAAGCAGGGGTGGGTCGTTAGTCCTACGAATACTATTTATATGTTGTTTATTGAAAGTTTTTATGATTAGATGTTTGGATGTTTATTAATCAATCACGCAAATTGGCATACAGATAGTTTAAAACCTGGATTAACACATAGGATACGTTTTATCGACAACAGACACACAGACAAAGTTGCTGGCAGAAGCTAGTTCATCATCATATCATCTGTCTAGCCTTATCTCAACTATGTTGGGGCCAGCAGAAGCTAGTTATAAATAAAAAATAACACCATACTCTGAATTTAAACGAATTACTTAATCACTTTAACAATGTGAGTAACTCACGATGACTAAAATAAAGACTTCATTATTAAACCCAAGCTTATTTTAGCTGCGGTTAATCGCAGCTATTTATTATCTAGTGCTGGCATAGAACGGCTACATTTTCGAGCGAAAAAAGCATTAAGTTTACAGAAAGAAAACAAATAGGGGAATGCATTAGCAATTTCGTTCAGTATTCTGCGCCTACTTTTTAGTTTGGTTGCGTTTCTTTATCACGACAATTTATTGCGACTCAGTGCAAAATGTTACTTGAAATCGTGCTAACATAATTAGTATTCGTGACACTTCCGTACTTGGTTACCATTTCAGGCGTAGCTGCCCGAAGGAATGTATGGTAACATGAATTCAGCAGATGCTACTATCTCCTCTATACCCTGTCCATTAGGTTACCGTTTTTTGACAGCTGTCTTAGAACGAACTATTCCAGAGGGGCAATTCTAGTAATATTATGAACGTTCATAGTCTTATCGCAGTCTCAATCTGTCAAAAACACCTCTAATTTCCCTACATTTTGACAAGTTTTTGACATTTGTTTGTCGCCGAGATGAGATTGCGACTAGATTTCGAAAGTTTTAAATTACGAGAATTGGCCTTCTGATTATGTAAAAGTTAACTTTAAAATGCGTAATAAAATAAATATATAAACTGCCTATCTTATTTATGGCTTCTTACAGACATTATAATACCGTGCATGCATATATCAATGTATTGTGTGTTGCTGCAATCACTAGTTCCATCTGTCAAAAAAACGGTTTACCTAATGGACAGGGTATAGTGTAGAAATTGGATTAGTGGTATAGTGTTGGAATTGTTTTGACGTTTATCAAAAAAAAAAAAAAAAACAGATGATTCGTAGAAATGTGGAATACCTACGCGGCCAAATTGTATGGAAAGGCAATTTTTTTTTATTAACCGACCATAAATTTCAACATAATATGGGGTTTCAGAATCATGTACTGAATCCATGGTAACAGGTTGCGATATCGGTAAATAAAAATAAAATGCTGTTCTTGAAAACGGGTGAACCGATTTAGCTGTTTTATTTGAAAATGTTCGTAATAGTCTGATTTAGGTTTTCATGGAAAACAAAATTGGAGAAGTTCCCCGAAAAATGTTCAAATTCTGAAAAAATGAACGTGCTTTTTTCCATGGGATTTATGTATGAACTCAAGACCAGAAATTGAAATTTTGACGGACAGTCTGTCGCGCTAGCTAGTTATCAATAAGAAGGTATACACAAATACCTCTGGTCGTCTTTAATTGGTCACAATATACATATTATTAATGAGATACTATGACGAACTTTCATGGTAAAATCCGTCAAAAGGTTTACAGGAAAAATGGAAATATTTAATTAAGAGCAAATATGAAATAAACGGAAAGAAACCACAATAACACACATAAAATACATGGAAAGATACGGAGTAAGTATTCCGTACCTACGTAAATATACGCCCACAGAATGGACGTGTTATTGGTATATTGAAAAATATGGATATAAGAAGATTTGAATAGCATGGTACGAGTGTATACTTATGATCTAATAATACAACTTGGTAAAATGTAGGTGTAATAATATTTGTATACACCTACCCTTCGGGGATACAGGTGTCAAGCTATTTTCATAATCAGCTTATAATGTTCCCACTGCTGGGACACAGGCCTACTCTCGGTGAGAGGGAGTGGGCTGTAATCCACCACGGGGCCCAGTGCGGGTTGATAGATGTCACATGTCTTCGATTTTTTCTGTCCTGTCTTGTCCTTGTCTCGTGATGTTTTCCTTCACCGTTTGTCATGCTATATTATATTGTAATTATAAATCTAAACTAATATTATAAATAAATAATAACAATTTGATTTTTTGTGTGTTGCTTTGTTATGCTTTCACGCTAAAACGTTTGAACGGATTTGGATGAAATTTGGTACATGGATAGACCATGTCCTAGATTAGCGCATAAAACTTTTTATCCCGATATTCCCATAGGATCGAAACTTATGCGGATGAAACCGAGTGGCAGAAGCTAGTCAACAATCAATATAAATAAATTAAATATATTTATCTAACACTTAAAAATACATATAGCTAATCACAATAAGAAAACAAACGAGTGTATTGCCACAAATCTGATCCTAACCCCCAAATTAGGCCTGGACCTGTATTTAAGGGGTCAGCGATTTTGACTATCTTTTTTAATATGAAATTAAAAAAGATAATCAAAATTAACTTTACGACTATCAATACCCGTAATATAATTAACAAAACAAGGTACAAACCGGTCAACAAAAATTAATTATGAAATCTTCACAGACACAATAAAAGCTCTTTGACGAGTTCGACTTTCAATTAGAATTTATTAGTAGAGAAGTTTATTTGCTGAACAAGACCTTGATTGTTCAATTGGGTTTATTGTACAAGCAAATCATTTTAAAAACGGCCTAAAAGGATTTTTTTCTTAGAATTTTTTAGAAGGCTTTAGCTGAACAGTCACTAAGTCGTAGTGACTGTTTCTAGGAAAAAAAAACCAGGGAAACGAATACATCAAGGGAAGGGTATTTTATCTTTCTGTAATTTATGTTTTATTTTCAATAAATTACCAAGTTACCTTGGTTTTTCCGCGGATCCTCTTCATTTCTGATTCGATCACGCAGGGAAACTCCAAGCATAGCCCTCTCCATTGCCCTTTGGGTGACTAACCCGAAGAATTGCCAAACTTAAGTGGCAGTGGCCAGCGCACATTGTCCGCGGAACAGATGGCCGATGGGGCTGAAAGGTTCTGGAGTGGCGACCGCGTACCGGAAGACTTGGCGTTGCAAGTCCTCCCACAAAGTGGACCGACGACCTTGTGAAGGCCGCAGGAACCCGATAGATGCGAGAAGCACAGAACCAGTCGAAGTGGAAGTACTTGGGGGAAGGTATGGACGCTAGCTGTGGATGTTTTTCGGCTGAAATGATGATGATGAAATTACCAAGTGTTTGGAAAGACTTGACAACAGTGCTGTTTAAGAGTAGACTACGTACATTTTTGACAGATTAAATGTACTACAGCATGACTGTGTCTTTTCAGATAAAATAATTATAATGAAAAAAATGTTAATGTTAATATAATAATGTATATAATAATAATAGTTTATTTCCAAAAAACTTAGTACTACTTTACAATGGCAATGTGGCAACAATTTCAGTTAAGGTAAAGAGATTAGCGTCTGTAGCCGAACTAGGCATAGCCTGTATTTCGGCTATCAGCACCATTCCCCTCGAGTATTATAATACAAGAATAGGTGCCAAGCAATAGAGGCATAATATAATTAAATCATTACTACATAATAATAGTAGTTGATAAGTAATACATTAACATTTTTTTAAATACCTCGATATATGTATAGATGTTTAAAAAAATGTTAATGTTAATACATATATCTCGGCACCCAGGGGTTCCGGACCTTTGGAAGGCGTACGAGGGGGCAAAGCCAACTCGCAGAAGCGCCTTAGACCATTTTAAGTGTTGAGGGTTGAGGCACCAACCGATCATTATCCCTATAATTATGCACTATGCACTAACATTATTATTGTAATTGAAAAAATATCGACGAAAATTGAGGTTTTAAAATGAATCTCAATTGTGAAGTGGAAAGTTTTTGTTTTTCATGGCAGTTAACAAAGAAAATAACGGTTTGAATTCTTAAAACGCTGCACCAAAGGTTTTGAAAAGTGGACATTTACTTCTACGGTATGACTTAAATTTTTTACCGATTACATAATATGTAGTTAGACGCCTGAGGGAGGACATCGCCGTCAAAATAGACCGCGGCGAAGGTGGTGTGATGATCTAATCATATTGGCGGGACTATGGCCTTATTGGGGCCAGAGATCGCACCAAATATAGAGATATGGAGGAAAAACAGGAGGCCTTTGCAGAACATTGGTACACAATACTTATAGGCTAACAAAAAAAAAAAAAAAATTAGGCCTCTTGAGTATGAGAAGAGGCCTTTGCACTACAGTGGACCAGTAATAGGCTGGTATTATTATTAAGGTAAGTCAGGAATCGGGCGAAAGTAAGTAGGTAAGTAAGCAACGTGGCAAAGATATACAGCTTTTAGTATATGGCAACAGTTTTCTCATTACGTATGCATAAAGGATCGTGTTTGGAAGAGGCACTATATTTCTACTAATTCTGTTAGCGACGGAGTTCTTGGATTTCCAAGGTAACTGAGATAATTTGTCTCAACACTATTAAATGTGGATTCTGCGAGAAGAAACAGAAACGTGGGTACACTCCGATCTGCGATCTCAATGTTGAATATGAGCTCGAAAATAACAAATTATAGCCTCACAGACACGAAATGAAAGAGCAGTGATTACTATGCAGTGATTATTATTAATATTGTATTGTGTGTGTTTTATATGGACCTTGATGCCTGAAATAAATGGATAAATAAATAAATTACCCATTCGTAACGGAGTTGTAGGGTTTGTTTTGAGAAATGTACAAAGTAAAGTGCCCAAGCGGGCACTTTACTTTGTACATTTTTTTTCTTCACCACTCTCAAAACGGCGAAGGAAAACATCGTGAGGAACCCGGCATGACCTAGAACGTAAAATTCGATGGAGTGTGATGTCCGCCAACCCGCATTGGGCCCGCGTGGTGGATTACGGTCCATGCCCTTTTACAGAGAGGTGGCCTGTGTCCGAGCAGTGGGAACATTAGGTTTAATTAGTTTATTATTATATTATTATTATTTTATTTATTTATTTTTCGATTTTTTTAGGTTTTGTTTATTTATTTTTTCATTCCTATGGGTTGATTATGCAGACTCGAACTTTAAAATAGGATGCTGCTGGCCCTCTTTCTGCAGTAATTCAAGTCGGACATAAATAATTGAAAACCTCTAGTTTTTCTATCAGACTGTGTTCATAATTTACGGCTATATGTACATATTTGCGGTAGTTTACTTGCGTATACTTCCTACCGTTACGCGGGCTTCACACGCAGGCAATATATTTAATCGAAAGCGGCATTATGCTGTTTTCTACCGTTGGCAAGGAAGCGATACTATAACGTAAATATACTATGCTATTTATTAAATATTAGAACGCATGATAAAATACTAAAGTTCTATTCAAATGTTGTAGGCATTTCAATAACTGCCTGCTTTGTTGATAAACTAATCACCTTCACAGTATGTTTATGAAGGAAAACTATTTCATTAACATAATGTGGCCCACTCCCTCGTACAGAAAAAAGAGGAATATTTCCCAGTAGTGAGAACATTTTAGGCTGATTATGTATGTAATCAGGCCAATACCGTCTTTGGATACTACAATTATCAAGATATCTTAATCTTATAGATAAAGTATAGAATGTATATACAGGGTGTTTGGCAGAACGTTGAACATACGAAAATGGTGGATAGGTGGGGTCATCTGCTACTTACTCAGCCCTAATTTATTTGGCCCTGGCCCCCTGGATATTTAATTTTTTTTTGCTTTTTTCTAGTTTCACCACTTTCTTAACTTTAAAGTGTAATTTTTAGTTGGCAGATTCTTATAAAACGATTGCTTTATTCAGATGTTAGCTAGAAACAAATAATAAAAATAAAATAATAACAATATTGCCTCTGCTTAACCCTTCGAGAATTGTACACATTGTGTTATGTGTAAAAAAGTCTGATATACCTCCTATTTCACCGGCTAATCCACATTCAAAAATTAGGGTACACCAATGCTGCTGAACCGCAGAATTTTGCACAACGAGCTATCTAACAGGGACCTCTAACTACTCCTGGTAAATTAACTAACCTTGTTATTCCCGCCAAAATATCAGTTGTTTGGACAGCTGCTGTATCCCCTAAATACTGATAACAGACCAAGTGATCATCGCACCCTGTCAAGTGACTATATGCATGCATTATCCCGAAAGATCGTTCCTTATCGCATACTCCATGCTCTATAGTGGAGATCACTAAGGATGTCTATGGGATGTAGGTATGTGTGTGTTGTGTTTACCCATGTGTACCTACAAACCCGTAGCAGATACATAGGTCTACAAGTATAATGGCACTCTGTTCAGATATTTGTTTAGGTAAACGGAAAAATATTCCAAACGTGCGGTTACAGGGCGATGCGTTTACTGAGAGTAATTTAACACGAAAACTAGTTTTGAAACGGACTCTATCTGAATTATCTAACGTCTGTTAATCTTCGTAAGTATGTTTTATCCTTAGCTTACTCTTGCAGATTACCAGTACCTAACAGCTTAGTACACGAACCTTTTACTTATAAGCCTCAAGCAAACAGAATACATCTAGCCCTGGGTAGGTCCTGCCTTAGAAACTAACACCTTACGTCCAAGACTAGATGATACACACAATCCCATCTTCCCGAAGATTGCAAAGATCTTGCGTATTCCTATGTACAAAGGCTCTTGATACCCCTTTAGGAGTGAACAGGGATCCTTAATCTCTCTTTATGCGATGTCAGTCGACGGGTCGGTAACTCATGTTTAACATGGCAGGTGGCGTTACGTGTCGTCTCTCTCAGAACATTACACATTGTATATTTAATATAATATGTTTTCGGTTATTTTTCTTCTTTGAATGTACGTATTCGTCCGTGATGCGTCGGTTTTTAAGAATGAATAAGGTGATGTGTAAAGCTAATATAATCTGCAGTTGACAAGTGTAATAGGAACAGTTTTTATCGAACGTAGTGCAGTGGCCGCGGTGGCGGCCGCGACTTACGAGTAAGTTCGAAACCAGATAGTCGTTTTACTTTGTGTAAATTATTTCGTCATCACTGCTCTCAAAACGGTTAAGGAAAACATCGTGAGGAAACCGGCATGTCTTAGAACCAAACATTCGAAAACATGTATGAGTAACAACCCGCACTGGGCCCGGGTGGTGGATTACGGCCCACACGGCTCCTCTCCCCGAGAGGAGGTCTGTGTTCCAGCAGTGGGAACATTATAGGCTGATTATGAATGTATGATAGGAATAAATTAATGAAAAAAAAAAGTTATACACCAGGGTTTTTTGACCGTTCTACCTTCCTAATCATAATTTTGTCCAATTTTCGTAAAATAACAAGGCCTCTAAAATACCAATTTGTTTCTGAAAATAGTAAGCTACCCCGCAGTATCCAATTTGTTGTTGGATCCTACCCAATTACTTAAAAATACTTATTGTAAAATACATTCTAACTAAATCTAAGCACCTACTCAAAACACACTGACATCATCCAATCTTTGATATGCCTAGAATATATACGAGTACATAGAAATTACATAGCGACAGAATTGATGACAAGTAATTGTGGCAACTACGTATACTTTATGTCGAATATGTGACAAAATAAATTGATACGTAATTGAACCCACAATATTATTGTACCCTTTTATCATTGGCTTCAATAAAGGATGCCCACTATCCTATATGGAGTAAGTAATTCAATTAACTTCCTATTAAGGGGAGAGTTGGCATCGTTTGTCAAACTCCGGAGATTCTGTAGAGCCGAGCTTTGTGTGATTAAACACTGTGCCATTTTGTTGGTTTATTTTGTCGGCGCTTTTATTGTAATCGTTTTAACGTATCTTACGAAATTAACAAAAAGGTTGTTCATTTCACGCTTTAGAAGCCAAAAATAATAGAATAGAATACTCTTTATTATATACACCATATAAATTACAGACATAAATATAGAAATTTTACGAAGGGTGACACAATGGGCGAAGAGCGATCTTTTAAACTTATATAAACTTTTAACTTATTTGGAACCTAAAGTGACCTTAAAAGAAAAACTACGTCAGCCAATGTGCGTTTTAGTAATTTCTAAAATGGATGGAAGTACGTGCAGGTTATAACGTTCTCGTGGACGGAAATTTAAAAGCGTCTTCATATATTTCGATACATTTTACTTCCCTGTGTTATCGTGATACCATGACGTGGACGTCAACGATAATATCGTCACTTGAGAAATGATAAAAGCGCACAATCGATTCGAATATTTGAGGAAAACAATATTTTCTTTGATTGTTTAAATGTATTTTATTTATGAATCGGTTGAAGAACACCATAGCAGTTTTATTGTTATTATGCGTATCCTAAAACAATATTTTTTATAATAAATTTTTAGTTAAAAAAATATATATTTTGGTTTGAATAATATTATTTTTATTTATATTTTTTAAATGATTAGTAATAAAAATTCATGAAATACCTACTTAAACTGGGTCGCCGCTGTAAAACGATAAAAATGGCACGTTGTAGCATAGTAGTAGTTGTTGTGGCATACTACATAATAATTATGCATCATATTGTTCGTTGTAGCTACATAATTATGGGAAGTTTTTCTTTTGTAGGCAACAGTGACCATGTGATTTGTTTGTTTGTCTGTGTTATTAGCTAATGATTTTTGTTAGACAGTACAAAAATAATTAAAATAGTGTAGAGTGAATCAGTGGAGACCGCGTATCGGCAAGCGTAGTGTGGGACGCTCCTCCGCTAGATGGATGGAGGACCTTAAGAAGGTTGCTGGGTCGGACTGGATGCGGAAGGCGGAGGACAGGGTGATGTGGCGCAGCCTGGGAGAGGCCTATGTCCAGCAGTGGTCTACGATAGGCTGAGTTGAATCAATGAGAGTGAATCAGACTACGAGATTTTAAGCTACACCTTTTTACACGCGACTGTACAAGCAGCCTCTATAAGATGCTAGATGATACATAGACAAGAATTCTTTTAATTATCTAGAACATTTGTTCTATAATATTGCATCAATAAAACATATTACACATTAGGTAGTTATTTTTTAAATGATTAGTTTTGGGACACTGAGGGCCGGATAGGAGGTGGAGCATAGTTTGTGACATAGCTCCACAATGACACCCTACTGCCGCTCCGCCAAGATAACCTCACTTTACCAGGTTGGACTTACGTCATCCCATTTGTGTCCGGAGACGGACAAAACATGCAGTCAAAGTGACCTCTGCGCAGCCATCGACAACGCCGTGGAAGTGGCAAAGTTTTGGGTAAACAAGATTTAAAATACAGTCGTGTCAGCGACGCGAAGAAGAACAAGAAATGATTAGAAATCAGAATTCATTAAATACCTAAACAGGGCCGCTGTTGTAATACGATAAATAAAAAACCGGCCAAGTGCGAGTCGGACTCGCGCACCGAGGGTTCCAACAATTTAAAATTATTAAAATTATTTTTATTATATGATGTAACTAAAAATGTACGGTTTTCGTAATTTTTCCTTTATCTGTGCTATAAGACGTTGCTTCGTACCAAAGTTCAAGATTCTGAGTTCACGGGAAGTACCCTGGAGGTTTTGATTCCCTTGCGAGTGTCGAAAATTTGCGGCATAAACGGCTGTATCTTTTGAATGCGTTGGTTTAGAAGTTTGATTTTTTCACAGCTCTAAGGGTCAGTAGACCTGAGTATTTGATATAGATTCCAGCTAGATACCTCCACGCTTTCCTGAGAAAAAGGGTCTTGACAGACAGACAGACGGACGGACAGTAAGGGTTCCGTTTTTTCCTTTCGAGGTACGGAACTCTAAAAATGGCACGCTGTGTAGTAGGGGAGCTACATATGGGATGTTTTTCTTTTGTAGAAAACATTGACCATGTGGCCATGTGATTTGTTTGTTTGTCTATGCCATTAGAGATTAGAAACGCCTCCTATTGTTGTCCTACGACTGTCTTTTATTTAAGTGCGTGAGTTTATTAATGATTCTCATCTGTTTTTGTGGTTTCCTTCACAATAATGGGGATAAAATTGTTTGAACATTGTGCTTTGTCTGGTTTGTATTAATATACTTTTACATGGTACAATTATTTGTATTTGACAACTGCTTGAAATTTTACTAAGGGCTGTTTTTCAATCGACAGATAATTTTTATTCGTGGAATAAAATTGACGCCTGCCAGATTCAAAATTATTCTTCGGTTAAAATTATTATCTGGCTGTGGAAAAATCAGCCCTAAGATAAATAAGTAAGTAACATGTTTGCTTGCGGGGGCTAAAAAAGAGATGTAAACAAAGCAGCATCGTAGATAATGACGTCACATCATGGCCGCGGCAGTAACAGACATAATCAGTGGTATAAAGTTAGTAAAAGTAATATTTTGAAAAAAATAATTAAACTACAATCAGTACTTGAATTTGACTTTTAATACTTTGCATGAGTTTATATCTATCTATGTGTATATCTACTGAATAAGTGAAAAAACATGCATATTCCCTATTTGCGTATCCATATAACTGTAGTGAAAATGTTCCATGTATTTCTAGCAACAATTGAATTTTTATGAGACCTTGAATTACCTATCACATGATAGTAATCGATTTCGTATAAATTGGGTATAATGCGCGATTTTGATTGATATAATAAAATATCGAGTAGGGATTTTTTTATTGGCTTTCTTATCTCTAAATTATATATGGTTATATACTACTTATTTTATATGTCTATCATATAGAAATTTACACTCTATACAAAAATATACTTTTGCTTAAAATTAAAAAGTACAAAAATGAGTTGAGTGAATGAGACTGTACGAGATTTTGTTTGTTTCAAATTGAGTACGGTACACCACTGTACAGACAACCTCAATTGCTAGATTAATGTAGGCCAAAAAACATATTACACATTGGGTACCTACCTGCTTCACATTGATAGAACACAAATTGTAGACAATCAAATGAATTCTTTTCGACGTATACATCTTTATGAAGCAGACTGTATCTTCTAATCTAGAATAAGTTTAACTCGCTATAAAAATGACAATAGAGAGAGAGCACTTTGTCGGTATCTCTGGCAACAACCATTAAAATAAATTATGAAACTTTCGACGGCTAATAGAAAACAATAAACAGTTTATGATCTGTGACGGGCTAAATTAACGATTGCACGTGCCGAGAGCGAAACGAGTTAGGGGTGTTCATCATGTGAACTTTCCCGGTTTATTTATTCCCGGGGTCTTTCCCGGAGCGGCTTAATGGCGCCTTAAGCGGTAATGTGTGGTCATAAATTAAACGATAATAAGTTCGGACAACAACACTGCCGTTAATGACTGTGAGGCGAGAGATAGTGTGTGACGACGTAGACGGACCCTTCGACACTTTCTTCAGTTATCTGCGAGCCGAACACGCGTCCCTTCCGGGGAGCTCTCCCGGGGTGCTATCCCGGGGAGCTATCCCGGGCTTATAGGTCTTGTGCTGTGCGTATCGGCGTTTTCGGGATATATTTTTTATCGGGAATGGTTGGTAATATTTTAGGAAGCGACTTTTAAGGGTGTGTTTGAAAAAGAATAGGTATGGTTTACTGAATAAAACTAAAATGCTTGGGGTTTTTAGAAAAATATCATTTTTCTTTAGTGTAAATAAATACTGCCTATCTAAATAGGAAAAGTAAAGAGTTAGTAGGTAGAAATATTTTGTGTAAACACTGACATTTTAAAACTTTAGTGGCTGAAGAAATTGCCTGTAAGAATCGTTTAATTTATTCTTATTCAGATTTTTTTTCGGTGTTTATTACCCATCTACGAACCGACCGCAGCAAGCGTAGCTTAACGTAGATCGACCCGTACGTCTAATATCATTAAACCACGAGTCGCTCCCCAGGTACTTTCATAATTGTTAAGTTTGTAGCTTTTCATAAAAATGCACTTGAATCTCGACTATTATTTTCTACGCTATAAATAAATATGAGATATGGTCACAACCTTTGTTTATCGGTGCCCGTAGAACAATTTTCTTAGATAAGTTGGATACTTTCTATTGTCTCGCAAAGTCTAGGTAATAGAAAGATATAGGTACAATAATTGCCCTCGAGAACAGAAAATAAAGTTCTAAAGATTACCGAGTAAATTTATTATTTGCTTGTTTCTGAACAACATTGACCATGTTAGATTTAGGGCTGATTTTTCCATCGCCAGATAACTTTTATTCGAGGAATAAAATTGACGTTTGACAGTTTTTGTATGAAATAATTGTCAAAATTTCAAAATTATTCCTCCAATAAAGTTATCCGATGATTGAAAAATCAGCCACAACTATCATACAAACTTATTGTAACTATTATTAGTACATAATATTTGATTTTGCCAGCGGCTACGCCCGCGTGTGTGTCGAAACTTATCCCACGGGAACGTAATAATGGGGTAAAAAGTATCCTATGTGTTACTGCAGGTTTTATAAACTATCAGTGTACGAGTGCATCATCCGATTTAAACTTAACTGCTTCTGAAGGGATGGAGACCTGGTGTTCTGAAATACAAGCGTTACGCCTAGCTCAGGCACCAGTCTCCCACAGTATAATTTAAAGTTAAGCCATTATGTATTGTTCTTGATCTTTTGATGGATACTTATATATTGTGCTGAGAAATAAATCATTATTTATCTTATCTGTGTGTCAAGTTTCATCCAAATCCAATTAACCGTTTTTGCGTGATTGAGTAACAAACATCCAAACTTTCACATTTACGTTCAGACAAAAAACCGACCAAGTGCATGTCGGACCACGCACAATGAGGGTTCCGTAGTTGGAATTATAACATCAATATGATGAATATGATATTTATGAAACAATTACTTAAAGTGGCCGTGTGTTATCTGAGATAGAACAGTACCTCTCCTTTGTTCTAGGTAGGAGGATTACTTAGTAGGATTTAGTAGGATATTAGTAGGATAGAAGAATACCCGTCTCCGTCAAGAGAGATTGCCGATTGAGAGCAGATTTTAGATCTACGAGTACCTAAGCATGTGCCAGTTTCCAGAAAATTATGATAAAGGCTGTATGGAGTAATTGAATGTCTGACTAGAAGTTGAGAACTGTTATGGAAAACAATTGAATGCGTCAACAATAAAACTACATTGTTGGTTGTAAAAGAAGACAAGACATTTTTTTTAATGTTAAATTTGAATAGTAACGTTTGTAGTTGACGTGGCACTATTTAAATTTTAAGTTAATGACTTTATTTTCCCGTTAATATTCTATACAAAAATTAAAACAGATACCTATTAGGCGTTATTATAATTTCTATCGTGACGATATTATCGTGGACGTCCACGGCATCACGATAACATTGGGAGGTAAAATGTATGGAAATATTATGGAGACGCTTTTTAATTTCCCTCCACAATAACTTTCTATATATATAATATATTTCCATACACTTCACTTCCTTGCCGTGGACGTCCACGATGGTATCGCCTCGTTAGATATTATAAAAGCGCACATAGGATCACCAAGTCACCATTAAAGAGACTATGTCATAACTCTTTAGCAATTAAAAAAAAACATGTGCGGTCGGGGGACCCCCGTCAGGAACAATATTCCTTACGCGATACTCGCACGCAAACACACTCCTATGTAACAGAAAGAGACAGAGAGAGAAAGAGTTTAATACAGAGCTATATATATAGAATAGAATTTATTTATTTGCTTTAAAAAATGGTACAAGAATACCTTATAAATATAATTATGATCTTACATGTTTCGTTTAGTATAAATATTTAGAAGTTCTCATAGAGTAGTTGCCATCTTGGATTTTCATTTTGACCTCACTATAAATCACCATTAGTACCCTCGAAAACAATGAAAACTATCTCTAGAAAGTCGAGAAAGTCGCATGGAGGGAGCACATGTTCTATAATGTTACGGGTTTGGTTTCCCCACTTAGTCCTTCAGGTGGACCATTGTGCGTGGGCCATGGCGGCCGTCGGTGGTTACTCCAACCACCTCCCTCCAGAAGCTTATTATGTCTCCTGGTCTATTGAGAACATCTGTCTAAGATCTGGGGGTCCCGAGGGCTTCTGACCTAATCTGGGTGACGCCTGCGCACTCAAAGAGCACATGCGCGACGGTTTCATCAGCCTCCATGCAAGCCCTGCACAAGGGGCTGTCCGTTATGCCTATCGTGTGGAAGTGTTTGATTAGCGAGAAGTTTCCCGTGATGTTCCCCGTCACCAGGCGCAGGAATTTCCTGTCCAGGCGTAGTAACCTTTTGGTTAGCTTGCCATCTAATGATGGCATGGATTCCTTGGACTGCCTGCAGCCCGGTGACGAGGTCCACCAGTTCTCTGCTTGTGTGTGGGTGTGCTTCTGTAGCCACCTGCGTAGTTGATTGGAGGGGATGAGCATGTTAGATTTATACAGGTGTAATTAGTATGTAAATATATATTTCACGTTGTTATATAGAGTAGTAAGTTAAATTATAATTAACTGTAGTAAAGACATGTAAACTAACACCATTTTAAATGAAATAAGATGTATTTTAATGTTGCGCAACAAATAAGTATGAGTCATACTTGTTTGTCGTCGCCTATAAAAGCGAGTGTTCCAACGTATTTAATTCACTTTTGCTTGAGACGTTGACCAGTGCGGAGCTCCGAAATATTATAGAGATAAGTATGACTTTGATAATATTATTGTTTCAATGTATAAATGTGTACCTACATTAAATTATGTATATATATATATGTAATATATATATAGCTATCAAATTAAATATGAATTATGTGTTATTTAAATACAAATAAGTTTGATTGTAACTAATAATAATAATAATTTATTTTGAACCAAATACGTATAGGTACACATTACATAAACCTGCCAAACTGCGTGACAGTTTGTCGGCAGGATTAGCGCTTGTCTTAAAACATTTGGAACTGATTCAGTTTATAAACGTATACCTACATTAAATAATATTTAGCTGTCAAATGATGTATTTATTAAATACCTTCATTTAATACTTTATTTTTTTATTTTACTTTCCTAATATCCTAACAAGCACGACAGGTTCCGGTCCACAGACAGACCAACTCGTCAGCCGCGTCGTTACCTAGCGATCCACTGTGTTCTTTTATTCATTATAGTGTCACTATGTTGCGGTTCGATACAGTTACCTGTTCTAGCGCCTTGTGACATTCTAGTATTAGATTCGATGTGATGCATCATTTCTTTAGGGATTGGAGGACTGAGGCGCTGTCAGAGGGTATACGAACATGAGTGTCCGTAACTCTCCTGGTTGCTATGGCATGAGCCGCTTGTATTATACCCACACACTCCGCTTGGTATACCTACCGTGTTGAGCATTCCTAGCGGGCTGGATATATTTATGTTGAGGTCGTGTGAGAAAACTCCGACTCCAGTTCCGCAGTCGGTCTTTGACCCATCAGTGTAAACCCTCAGCTCTCTCGAGCCCGAGTAGTCACACTGCTCCTATTTTAGCACTATGTTATAATGCTTTTGAAAGCAGTATTGCTTAGGGGTTTGTCACAGGGTGATGCCATCATTGGCTGCCGTTTGATCGCGTCATCCTTTAGGCGTATGTGCTTGACCCTCGAGTCTTTGCTCAGGGCTCCTGATGTATGGAGTCTGAAGGCAGACAGAGTCGCCTCCTCCCGCACGATAAGGTAGGGACGGTAGTCCAAGCATAGCCTGTAGGGTAGTGGTAGGTGCTAGTCAGTGATTGGCACACAAGCAAATCGCTGCAGCTTTTCGAGATCTCTTTGGGCTGTGCTCAGGTGTGTTCTGGGCCACCAGACTAGTGAGCCGTATGGAGAGAGCATAACGCTCTTTCGTTACGGTACAATAGTACTCCTACCAGTTACTCCTACCGCAAGCCACGATAAAGAACTTCGTTGCAAAAAGAGCATAGACATGTACAAAAATCCAAGCCAATTTTTTAACATTTCGTTCTACGTTGTCCTTCAGTTTTTTTGGTTATTCACTTCCATCAGAGGGTTACTTTGTACTGCGCAGCCGACGCCGACGATCAAACATACGGTTGTGCCCATGACGTCCTTGTCATTTTAGGCAAACAAAACAACCGCGTGTCCAGTCGATCGTGCAAGCTGGGTGAGGGGGAGCCTTGATATCTGTGTTTTTTCGCAATGTAGCTTTTTGAATTGTGGTAGTTTTGTAATGTGCGTAAGGATTGGGGGCTATAAGTGTGAATACGAATCTTATAATGATTCAAAAATATTGTAAAGCCGATCCTCTTTGTAATACAAAAACAAAAAGTATCTACCATAAATCGGTAAATCGATGCAATTATGGTGTAAGTTTTGTGTGTTAAATAAACTCAAACTCAAAGCATTTATTCCAATTAAACCATTTACAAGCACTTTTGAATTGTAGAACAAAAACGGGCGAGAAACTCCATGGACAGTCTTTTAAATTATATTGTTAGTAAAAGTTTAACGAATAAAGAGAGAACGATGTAAAAAAGAGGTATACGTTAAAAGCGTCCGAGTACAACAAATAGAAACGAAAAAAAAAACTTTAAAACACATAGCTAACTATCGTAACTCTCCCTCTATCCACCCGAATATACCGTAGAATATACCGTAAAATATCATTTTCGGGAAGATATATATAATGTAATGTTCTTCTCGATGTTGTGTGTATTGTATACAAGCTCTCTCCACGATTTTTGTCTGGACATGAATGGCTTTTCAGAGCATACTGCCAGTCTTTTTCCACGTGCAGTCTGTGGGTCAGGTATACGCTGAGGGCATACAACGCCCTGCTTATCCAGTACAACAATGTATTCAGGAGGCTGTTGGGCTTACCACGCTTTTTTAGCCTTTCCAGGATGTTCACCGAGGCCAGGGTTGATTGTTTTCATGCTATTATACGGAAACGGTGCGCTTCTATTCTCGGTAAAATACGTGCTAGCTCCCACAGCATCCTGAGTGTATTGTCTGATAACTCTATGCTGACTCACTGGATACGGCTGCACATGATGTGTCAGTCGTTTCAATTTTTGTTTAAAGAGTGTGTTTTTTACTAACATTAGGTTAAGACTTTTACTAACAGCATATGGATTTTGTAATTTGATTTGAAATAAATATTTATTATTATAAAAGCCCAGTCAGTTCAGTCTCTTTCTTTTGAACTTTCGATGTCAAAAAATATTTGAAAACAGTTACATTTTGTATTTGGCCCAGTACCCAGCAACGTTCACACTGTGCGCTGACGCAGACAATGATGAAAGGTGGGTCATGGTCAGTTATGTTGATATATTAAAACAAACAAAACGACTGGAAAAATTACTTTCATACGCTTTTTATTTAAAAAACGCGTGAGTTTATGAATGTACGAGTATCTATGTGTAATGTTTTCCGGCGTTATGGGATTTTTTTATGAAAGTCAGCCAAACTTCTTATCCTACGATAAGAATCGACATTACGAACAAATTTTTAATATTGATACTGCCTAGTGTAGTGTAAAATTGTTTGTTGTCCCTAATAAATAAAATAAAAATCAGTTCAAAAGCCCTGGTATTCCTAAGTCCGGTAGTGTTATGAGTTTTTCCGTTAGAAAATTTCTCTCTACCCCGAGTGCTCGCCCTATGCTTGGTAGAGAGTTCGATTTCCGCAATAGGACAAATATTTATATTGGTTCCAATGTTGGTTCCGTGTGTAATGGTGGCTACGACAGCGAAAGTGGCTTGTATGAAATCGTGTTATGCGGTAGATATTTTTTTTTTCACAGTTTTGTGAGTAATATGATAAGGATAGATATGAGATAAGAGGGGAAAGGTGTTTGGGTGACGATTTCCGTAGGTTTGAGTGAAAATTACTGAGAAAATTATGTTACTTAAAATCAAGTTTCAAAACTGATTACCAAACAAAAATTTAACTTATTTTCATACATTATTGTCCATCGACACGGTAATAACAAAAATCCATCATCATTTTCAATGACGGTGGATTTTGTATAGGACAGACCACCCGTTTTAAGACTCCCGGACACAGGCGCAAAGCGACAGTTACAGAACAATTTTTATGAAAACTTCATGGAAATAGTTCTACCAGAATCGCGTCGCACCGTCACGTCGCGCCTTTCTGCGGGATCCTTTAAGTGTATATATAGAACATAGGAACCCTACAATCATTGACTATTATCAGATAAAAAACCAGACTATAATTAAATTGATAGGAACGCTACGTAAATCAAACTGTATAATCGACAAAACATTCTCCGAATCCCAGTCAGTTTAACCTACCTATGTTTATCCTTCGAGGCTCAGAATTGATGGGTAGGTAATTACTTAAGGAGAACATGGTTCTAACTTTCAGGATACACATGGAACTAATCAAAGAAGTAACAGGCTGCTTGTTGCTGATATATAAGTGCTGATTTAATGCTTAACTTGCTTATTACAAGGGCCTCTTTGGCATGATAGTATCTAACTGTTTAGTTTTATTTTATCAAGAATCTAGAGGCATTACTATAGTTTTGTTTTAACGTTACAAAAAGTTTTTTCTAAGGATAGAATGTCGTGGTAATTTTTAAGTGTTTACAGCATCTTCTACAGCATTGTGGTTATCGCGAATTTACAACTTAAAATCAATGTAGATTAGCTTGTGGCGGCATCTATATCGCTACATGCAAACTACGCATCATACTGACGTGACGCAAGATCCTGCATCGCGCAGTAGAGTTTACCGCGCAACTAGCATATATACAAAGTCCCGAAATCAATCCTTGGGCCTCTGGCTGAAGGCTTTGAGTTTACTTAAGGCGACCACAGGATAGTCCTGTTAAGTAATCACGACTTCTCAAGGTCAAATACGAAATACCACTTAAAAAAAAACAATCCTTGGGCAGTAGCCCGTCTGGTCGACGGATCCTCCCTTTTCTAAGGAGGATGAGTGAACTTTACACCCTGATCCTCATACCTCTTTAAGGGCGGGTGGTTTCACATTCACTTGACGCAAGCGTATACGTCAAAAATGGCGCTAACTATCGTCAAACGAAAAAAGCGTTGTTTCAAATTACAATTACAAAATTATGGCCTTGCCGTACGCCAAATAATAACGAGTACGTAATCGTTATTATTTGACGTACGTATGTTATGTTAACCAACCGAATGAAACAACCGGCCCCAAGATTCTAAAAAGTCTAATACTTGACTTAAGTAGGTAAACTTAAATTCGAACGATTTTGAAAATGAAAATACTCGCATAAACGCACATAATATGTATTTAGTTTTAAAACTTTATTAACATTTGTGGTTGATACTATTTGTGTTCGCCACATAATATATTTAAACCTATTAATGCTTTAGGATAGTTGAATTTTTAGATTGAAAAATTGTTCGAGTTTACGTTACGCTTTCATCGCACATGTTTGCAAGGGCCTCAGAAATGTGGCTGGGGCTAACAGTGTCCGGAATGAGACAAGTAAAGCCCAAGAATGGTCGGCGAGAGGTCGTCAAAACTGCCATAAGCGCAAAACTTTAGTCGTTGAGTATGCACATGACCATACGAAGTAGTTGACATTGTCTTACAGCTGAAACCATAGCTGAACAATTTGTTTACTTCAGTTTAATATTAGCTTCGAAATAAACCAGTTAATGCACATTTGTTATGCGATGAATTCTACATTCTTGAAACTCTTATACGAGCCGGACTCGTGCACCGAGGGTTCCGTACAATTTAAAATTATTAAAAATTGTTTTATTATATGATGTAACTAAAAATTTACGGTTTTCGCAATTTTTCCTTTATCTGTGTTATAAGACGTTGCTTCGTACCAAATTTCAAGATTGTAAGTTCACGGGAAGTAGGTTTTGATTCCCTTGCGACTGTCGAAAATTTGTGGAAATTTGCGGCATAAACGGCTGTATCTTTTGATTGAGTTGGCTTAAAAGTTTGATTTTTTCACAGCTCTTAGAATCAGTAGACTTGAGTATTTGATATAAATTAAAGCTTGATACCTCCACGCGTTCCTGAGAAAAAGAGTCTTGACAGACAGACGGACGGACAACAAAGTGATCCTATAAGGGTTCGTTATCCGTTTTTTCCTTTCGAGGTACGGAACCATAAAAAGGCCTGTTTCATTTATTTATTTACCCCTCCAGTATTTATTTTTCTGGACACTGTGTAACAAGCTAGTAAGAACAATACCAAATGTCCTTCCTTTGGTATTGTTCGTTGAGATCTTCAAGTTCTGAGTTGAGCTACACGATTACTGATAAATGCGTGCCCTGACTGGACAGGTTCACTCTAATCTGTGTGGTTCCTCCCTCAATAGACCATCTCTAACGCTGATCTACAATCCTGCAAGGTACTCGTATTCATATGGCCGGTCCAAGATTATGTCTGGGCTTTAAAAAAGACTGTGACCTCTGAACTTGTTTTGTGTTTCTTCTCAGAGAAGTCGCATAGGAATCAGCGACCTCATCTAGTTTTAAAACATAACTTATTTAAACGTGTACAAGTATTTTTTTAATCAATTTACAGAAATAAATAACATTTATCTCATTCAGAAAAGAGGTTTAGAGGTTAACCAACTGTTATCGGTTAAAAAATTTAATTAAGAATGTCAATCCCTGTGGCAAAAGTTTTAAAACTTAATTTAATTTTGAGGTCTACAAGAGTTTTTTAAACCAATTTACAGATAAAATATCATTTATTATTTTATCATTTAGTTAGACAGACGAGACAGACATTTAAAAACATTGAATGTCTCTCGCTGTCTCAAATCTGGCAGTACCGCCGCCGTCAATAAACAGCTTTACTCCGTCTATACAGGCTTAGACGTTGTTGCCTAAATTACCGCAAGACGCAAGACTGCACGCCACGAGGCTGCATTCGCTTGTAAGACAGGTGTAAGTTCGTTAACGTACTCGTCGTAAAGCGATCCACTAACGATATTGTGCTAGAGGTTGATGTGATCGTTCCCCCATAAACGTATTTTGTACTTAATGGGTGTTACCACACCAATTAATTTTGGTAATTTAAAAAATAATAGTTGGTAAGGTAGTAAAATTTTATTCGACTCTCAAATAAAAATGAAAACTATAATTTTATGTAATTAAAAAAAAAACAATTTGAAAATGGTCCATGGATCCGTTTATTAGCATATTATGGTGTATGTTGACTTGAAAGAGCATGGCAGTCGACAGTATGTCATGCTCACTGAAGATGGCACGTGTGTTGGATCATTCGGTTCCCTACAAAATGGTTGAGCTGGAGGGTGCTGATCCACGCGTCATGTTCATCTCTTAACTGTCAGGGCTTATTTTTTATCTAAATTTTGAATTGTTTCAAAATTGTTCTCACATATAGAAGCAACAAGAATAATGTACCCAGGAGTATGTAATATTTTGATTTAAAACAGTAAGTTATCAAAAATAGTTAAAAAAATATATAAAATCGCGCATAAAATTAGTATAAGATAACCGCTTTTAGATGTTATAATTGTAATGTAACAACAATATATTCATAAATATGGAAGAGAATAAACATTTAATATAAAACATATTTTTGTAATAACTGTTGAAATTACATACCTTAGTAACCTAATAAACCTATGACGTACATAGTGGGCGTCTTGGAATGTGTAGCAATTAGAAACGGATTTGTTATAATGGTTATGAACATTATTTGCTTAGTGTATAAATATACTTTGACCTCCGTGAGGTGAACTTACCTTTCCTACTTCCTATTATCCTAATAATTAAAATAACATATCCTACGAAATTATAACACAATACTTAATAATTATACTACATAAATAATAATGAAAAATGTTTAAGCGAGTAAAGAAATAAACAATATTATAAATATAATTGTAAATGAATAGATAGACCAGCATTTTAAATATTAATAGAATAATGAATGAATGGAAATATAAATACATAGGTATAGAATAATTACTTAATAACAAAGAAAATTATTAAAGCGCTCTTCCTCTCTCTACTTATTTAAAAATTTGCTGTGCTCGACAGGGTCCGTAATTGTTTCTATTATTTTTCTTTTATTTACCACCTGTAATTGTACATTATGGACTGCAATAAACGATTTGAGATTTGATTTGAGATTAATATTATAAACGCGTTACTCTTTCACGCCAAAACTCCTGAACGGAATTGGATGAAATTTGGCATACAGATAGTTTATAACCAGGATTAACACATAAGATACTTTTTATCCCGATGTTTCCACGGGATCGAATCTTATGCGGGTGTAACCATGGGGCGCAGCTAGTAATATTATACACGCGAAAGTTTGTGAGGATGGATGGATTTTTGTTACTCTTTCACGTAAAAACTACAGCACAGATTTTGATGAAACTTTACAGTAATATAGCTTATACATCAGAATAACACATAAAATACTTTTAATCCCGATATTTCTACGGGATCGACACTTATTCGGGTAAAACCGCGGGGTGCTGCTAGTATTATGTAAATACTAGCTTCTGCCGCATCGCATCACATCGTCTGCCCGCTATTACTTCGCTTTTGCTTAGCGTTCTTCTTTCTGACTTTGTTTATTGTTGCTCGGCTGCTAAGGGTCTTACTGTGTTGTTAATAGCCTATAACCCGAGAGAAGTGGTGATGACATAATTTACACAAAGTAAAGCACCTATCTGGGTTCGAACCTACGACCTACAAACTCGTAAGTTACCACGGGGCCACCACTGCTAACTGATTCACTGCTTCACATTAATTGGTTTCATACAGCTATTGTTTATCTTTATGCCTAACAGTCAATGTGTAATTGACAAATGAAACCGGATTTGTTCGAAAGAACCGGGTAGAACAGAACAGGAAAGTTTGCATTTTCTAAAAGGCATTCCCTGAAATTAAATAATTGGGATAATGGCTATCTAATTTCAGTGAATGAATTAATAATTGATTGTGCTTATATAAATAGGATCCGTTTTCATTGTGATAATAACAAAACTCAATCTAAACATACTAATATTATACAGAGGTAAAATTTTCTTGTTTAGTTTGTATATATGAGGTAATCTACGGAACTACCAGTCGGATACTCGTATGAACAATCTTTTTGCTTCTGATAGCCCAATTTTTGAGGAAGGGACTTTTGACTGTATAACATTACGCTAGTAAAGATTAAAATACACTTTAGATTTCATCTTAGTCTAAATTTAGGTTTGGATCCGGAATGCTCAATATGCAGCCTGAATAATCTAATATGCATGTGTTTCAGTCTTAAGTATAAAAAACTTTGTAGTTAAAAATTAATCTTATAGTTGTCTTGGTAGTAAGTAATATAAAGAAAAGTAACACTAATTATACACGCACTACTTCACCACTATTACGTTTGATCCACTATTACGCCCCCATAACTGGCGATTGGCAGTTTTAACACCTAAAAACTTAAAAAACGGCCCAATCTCGAGTCTAACTCGCTCACGAAGGGTCCGTACTGCCGTAAGATATTATCCATTATTAAGATCAAGCAAACAACGCCGAAAAACACGTTTCTTGGATGGCAAATGACTATTAAATAAAATCCTGCTAATATTATAAACGCGAAAGTTTGTATGGATGGATAGATGAATGTTTGTTACTCTTTCACGCAAAAACTACCGAACAGATTTGGATGAAATTCCACACATAGTTTATAACCTACTTACTATTTATCCCGATATTCTCACGGGATCGAAACTTATGCGGATGAACCGCGGGGCGCAGCTAGTAACATTATAAATTAAAGGACCCCCTTTAATTTGTAATGTTATTTTATTTGTTACACACTCACCCTTTGGGTACAGAACCATAAAAAGAGGAGGTTATGCATTCGATGAGTCTTTTTTATTATTTTTTACTAGCAACTAAGACTGGCTTTCCTCTCCTGTGTCTCCAGGGCCTTATTACTAAGCCTAATGTATGTCAGTCTGTCTGTCAGTTACTGAGCTTTATCTCAAGTGACAGCGAAAGAAAATATGTATGTCATGAATAAAAATCAACGATGTTTTTAAGGTTATCTGTGTATATTCATGAAAATAAATAACTGCTGAGTTATGTGTCTCACTCACTACGGCGCACTTTCATCACATATCTCTAATCACGACTACTGCTAAATGAGTTTATAGCATCATTCTGTTTCTGTCAATCGTTTGAAGAAGATAGAGACAAAATGATGTTTTAAATACATACACTCACACTTTCCTCCCATGAGGGTAGGCAGAAACAACAGAACGCCACCTGCTATGATCCTTATCTCATTTACACATCTGAAGGCCAATTTTCGTAATGTATAATGTTCAATATCTAGTCGCAGTCTCATCTCGGTGACAAACAAATGTCAAAAATGTAGGGAAATTAGAGCTAAAGATTGAGGCTGAGTTCAGACTGTGAACGTTCTTAAAATTACGAGAATTGCCCCTCGGGGCATACACGCACGTCTGTTGCGCACTTGACTTTTCTGAACATCACCAATAAGGTATCTGTTATATGTCGTCCTAGGGCGTCCCCTCTCTGCGTTTCCACTCATCTGCCTTGTTAGTCGCCTTTCATTCGTCCTCTCAACATGACCAAACCATGTAAGCATACTCTTTTCAAATTTTTGTCACTAAATCTATTTTTAAACAGCACCGCTGCATTACAATATCATTCTTCAGCCATTCATAGTCACACCACATGCTTCGCAAGGAACACAATGTTTTAAAATAAATATGTTTAGCGCTAAATGCATTTGAGGTGCAAGTGGGCTCTAAAACTGATTTTACAATCGACGAATAATTTATATTCGTAGAACAAAATTGATGTCTGACAGATTTGGTATGGAAGAACCGTAAAAAATTCAAAACTATTCCTCGGATAAATTATCTAGCGTTGGAAAAATCAGCCCTTAATGAATAAATCATATAATTCTGCAGTCATAAAAATATACATATTATCTTATATGTATATATATAAACCGTAGGATCAGGCACGTGTAAGGAAATTGTTAAGTAATTAATAGTGTATTCAGAGATGTGTAACACGATCAAATATCTCGTATGTATCTTGAGGGGTTTAGCCTGTGTATAATAAGGAAGTTTCTTAATTGCTGAGCCAGTTAAAATTGATTTAAGCAGATTAATAGAGCCAGATGTGGATTTAGGTATCTACAGTCGTTTTCGTGATTGCTTAACTATTTATAACCAAAACTCCCAGTAAATTGCTAAATTCTCTAAGATTGAAACTATCTAACTATCACTAGGCCAGGCGTTGCTACGCGCCGTAGCACCGTAGGCCCGGTGTTTCTACGCCACGTTGCTGTAGGCTCGGCTCAGCTACGCGCCGTACTCGTAGCAGTGTAGCCCGCCTCTATAGGACCGGCGTGTACCGTACCGTAGACTCCAAGCCTTTACACTGCCGTAGTTTTAATGCAAAAAATTGACATTCTACCTTTAGGTGGTAAAACAGTTACAGGGTGGACTAAATGAGACTAGGAATCTTAACGGGTAGTTACCTAAGGGTAACGGGTACCCACTCGTTGTTCCATTTGGGGGGCTCACGAGCACCAATATGTCAACTCTTGGCAACTTTCAATTACGATTTTTTCGTGAAATAATGAATGCAACGTTGCAATACGACACATAACGTAAACCTACGGATTCGAAAATGCTATGTTCGTAACAACATAAAATTTCATTCAAAAATAAAGGAGTAAATCGCTTTTGAATGAAGCCGAGTGTATACATACTTATGCTCGTGACTGTATTCTGCACCTCTCATAGAGAGGTACGTAGATGGCGGCGACTAGTTTCAGTGTTCATTACTTTCCTAGGACAGACTGGATGCGGAAGGCAGAGGACAGCTGTTGTGGCGAAGCATGGGAGAGGCCTATATCCAGCGACATTGATACTTATCAATTGCCGTCTCAGATTCTCTTTCTCTTTGCATCAAATGTCATGTCCTATTATTGCATAACAATTAAAGCACCAACTTAAATTGTCCGTAGGTATATTCAAATCACAACTATCATTCTGTGACAGCTGTATAAATGACAGTACGCGTAATACGGCAATATGATGCAGAATGGAATTTACTTAACAAATAATTTTTCTACAAGGTATCGTTTTATAATTTTACTCATAACATTGTAATAAGATTCTGGCATTTGAAATTTCCTGCGTAGAATTATATTTCGCAGAAGAAGCCACACGATCGTAATCTCCACGGAGAGTAATTAAGATTTTTACTGCCTAGACGCGTAGGTGTTACCTACAGTTAAATTGGTTCGTATCTGGTATACGAAGAGGGGTAAGTACAATTTACAAGAAGAGCTTTTTATAGGAGCAAATTTGTTAGTCCTTAGATATCTGTTATAGTACATGTACCTTCTGATTAGTTCTATTAGTAGCTATAAACGGAAACTGGCCAACAGATTGTTGGTATTACTTTTGCTCTAGGTTAAGAGTAATACAGGGTGGCAGAGACATCGACGCGCAACTTTTTACCATGGATTTAGTACATTATTCTGAACCCCAAGCGTTGAAATTTTTCGGCGGTTGCTAAAAGAAAAATTAATCGTTCCATACATTTTAACCGCGTAGATATTGCATTTTCCCATGAAAGATTTTTTTTTATTGCCCACTAACATGTGGAGGTACTCTAGGGAGTCTAGAATCATGTGATGAATTCATGGTTATAGTTTGCTCGTCAATGTCCCTGCCATCCTGTATAGGTACTGAAGTACTTAAGAAATATTTTTAACTAGGGCTTAAACCCTAGTTAAAAATATTTCTTGAAAAAAAAAGTAAGTTTTCTTAAGTACTCCCATCTTTTGTCAAAAATAGCCCTTAGATTAATCTAAGGGCTATTATTGACAAAGGATGGGAATAGTTAAAAAAAATATGCACAGGTGTCCTCATAACAAACCCACATTTCGCTAGTAACATATAAGCATTAGTTCAAACAATCTGCCTAGCCTTGTCCCAACTATATTGGGATCGGCTTCCAGTCTAACCGGATGCAGCTGAATGCTTCGCCGAGTCAACGATTCGCTTCATGTAAAATGCTGGTTATTTTACATGACGCGACTACCCATCTGACCTCCATCCAGTTACTAGGTAACACGATACCTCTACATTTAGCCCGATACAAAACTAATAATTAAACCTATAAAAGGTTACATGTAACTAACCTTCCACAACTTTAAGCACTTCCTTGAACAAACAAAAAGTTAACATGTCAAATATCACAATTAATTCGACTGTTTCGGTTGAATTTGTTTTCTAGTTTAGTTCCGGAATGGCGACTGCCTTAGTCATTAATGTGCAAAACCGTCCTTTGTGGCTTGTGTACACTATAAACACTGCTCTAGCTAGTTTCAATGACAAACGAAAAACTCACGAATCTACCCTCATTACTGAACTAACCTAAATATAACTGAATACAATGCTAAAAATGTGATATTAGCCTTTTATTAGTCCCTAAGTTCAAGACATTCCTAGTGAAGGAGCTTGTTTGGGCTAATTGAACACAATTTTTTTTAGGAATTTATGATTTTTTTTAGTTACTACATGTTATAAAACAAAGTCCCCCCCGCCGCGTCTCTCTGTCTGTCTGTTAAAACGCGATAAACTCAAAAAACTATCGAACGGATTTTCATTCGGTTTCACCAATAGAAGTGTATAATTAATTAAGGTATTGTGTAAATTGGCTGAAAAAAGTTATATTAAAACAATGTATTACGAAATTAATACATAGTTTACCTGGATACTTAGATACTACTGGATACATAGGGTACTTTTAATCCAGGCAGTTCGTTCCCGTGGAATGTTTTCCGACATACACGCGGGCGAAGCCGCGAGCAAAAGTTAATATCTAAAATTAGCAAACAGCTAAAATGCTGTTTTTAAACAGCTAAAATTTGTGTTTGTATTTTGTAAACGAAAATTCTTTCACTAGTGTGAAGCTTCAGTATTGGTAAGTGTCATAGGATATATTTTATGTTGAAACAAAAAAATCACGCGGACGAAGTCACGGTTAGAAGTTAGTACAAGATAACTTAGAAACAAAACCAAAACCAAGCCAAAACTGGCCTACTTACTGTTAAGTCACAAGTAAAACGTTCGTGCAATTAAATGAAATTATTTATTCTGTAAATAGAATATCGGATTCACTTTTACACGTCATACATATTATAAAATAAATAAGCTAGATGGGGTTGACATGTGCTGTTTGACTACCTTTGAAAAGAAATGGCGAAACAAACTCAAGGGTCAAAGTCTCTTTTAAAGTCCAGACATAATCTTGGATAGATCATGTGAGGACAATGTAGATTAATGCCTGAAATGGTCTTATGAGGAAAGAAACACACAGATTTGAGTTGACCAGTCCAGTCAGTGCAAGCTGGTCAGTAATCGTGTAGCTCAACTCAGAACTCGAGGAGCTCAAAGTGTGGACCCATTTTGTTTTCCAATACCAATTTCAAATCTTTAATTATGTTTTCGGAATTTCGAGTACCGTAACATCAAATAATACCACGTAATTAGTTTGTATCAGGGGCTTAATTTAATTTATTACGCGATTTATTTACGTCTTTCTTGTGACGGATTCCTTATTAATTTATATTTAATAGAAGACATTTTCATGTTTTCATTTACATATTATAATGTACCTTACCTAAGCGTTTTTGGATAGGTTATTTACAGTTCAGCTTAGGGCAGATTTTTGTTGAGCTTTTCCTGAAGAATAAATGTGACGTTTACACAAATTGCATTGACAAAATGGCAAACTTATTCGTCGGATGAAAGTTAACTGGCGGTTGGAAAACAGTCCTTTAACGAATTATAATTGAAGTAAGTATATTATAGTTGGTATGTTTTCTTGGTTCTTTTTCAACATATCTTATTAAGACTTTCAATAAAAAGCACGGGTCAATGAATGAATGTACAGCTTTGTATATAACCATTGCGTTGCGTAAATTCAATACAATAAATACACGAGTCCTACTCAGAGGCACACACGAACATTCAAGGATTCGAAAATCCAAGAACGGACGTAAAACTCGAGGGTATTAGTTAAGAAGAAAAGGTACTTCTAAAGCTAAGTCTACAAAGCGTTTTACTAATTATTTTTCCTTTTATCTTGTACTGGCAATGTAAAGCGATTTTGACAATACGGTGAATAGAAAACAAAGGATGCCCGAATAAAACCGTAAGGGCTCGTCGCCATGATCGGAGCTCCCCTTTGTTTATTATGACACGAGTGAATAGAAATGGTGAACTAGATCGCGGACGACTACCGTGTTCAATTAAGTTCGCCTTACCTCGAAGGAAATATTTATTTTAGAGTTGATTTCTGTTTTATACACCCACGAAAGCTTATGATGAGAGGAACCGGTTTAAAAAGTAATGCTTAATTTATATTCTGATTTTTTTTTTGTAATAAATCACGACAATGTTTCTATTAACTATATTAACTGTAGAGAAACACGTTTAGTTTATGAATAAAATAACAATAAAAATACTTACGAATCCTAATAGAAAAAGTTGTCCACTTGCAATTCAATTCATAAATCACTACAATTACGAATCAACAAACCAACTCAGAAACCGATTTTCAAATTTAGAAAGTTACGATTGAGGATGAAAGTTTTTGTAGACGTGTGTCCGCTACGAGACTACGAGGGGAGGTCTACTAGCGCGGCGTAGCGTCCGCCCTGTTCGAAGGGGCGCGTAGCACTGAGCGCCAGCTCTTGACAAGACAATCTTTGCCTGTACATAGTGGTACTCAACAGACAACAGCAACTTGTGAGCTTTCGCACGGATAACGGGCGTAACGGGAGCTTTGTCTTCCGCCCGTTCTTTTTAACTTGCTCTAGTGTCATATTGTTAATTGGCAGCGCTTTTCTCACTTTTAAATTAAGTTTCATTTCTTCTTCTCAGTCTCTTGATAATAGATTGGGATCTTGGAAAAACTTGAATGTGGAAAAATTCACTGTGAGCACTGTACATTTTTTATTGTTAGCTTTATTGTAAAAATAATAATCAGTGTATAGTGATGCCATATAATGCAAGTTTGTGGAGCATAAGCTGCCAGTAAAATTTGCATGCAACTCATAAAGGTTATATTTAAAGTACTCATAACTTTCCGCATAATGGTTCAGAAAGAGAATGTGATAGCATGCTGCTAAAAGCCTAAAATTACATAAGTTTGCTTTACCTACACGATATAATTAGATCCAGGCACGGTGAGCGAGCTTTAGCTAAATGGCAAGTTACGCGCGTAACAAACTTGTTAACTAAATTATACGACATTTTCACGTTCCTACTTAAGTAATTCTAATTAATTATAACGACACGGAAAGTATACTTTAAACTCTTAATAAACACGTCCAACAAACATAATACATCAGAGGGTGACAAAAAAGAATGGAGTAATATAAGGGATGACGACATTTACTCCGTGTATTCTAAAGATCTTTCACTAAAATACGTTTATTTTCCTCGAAGGCGTACATAAAAACAGGCAAATCACAAAACAAGATAACATTCGCTAGGTCTTCCAGTGCGGGAATCTCATTTTCAATATGTTTTTATAACTTTCAGTGAGGAAATGAGGTGGTGCTCGGGGCGGCGCGCCATTGTCATCATAAACCAGGCGAGGCCTTCTTCATAAATCCCCACCAAATGTACCTTTATACGCATTATGGCATAACACCGAGGAATCTTTTTGCGCCACAGTACTTTTGAACCCAACAATAAAGTATCGTGTTTTGTTTATTGACTCCCTATGTTGCAGGCTTGTAGATACGTACATTTACATGTAAATTTGCAACGTTGACGTATAGTGAACAGAGATCGCATTTTGAGGGTCTGGTTTTGTCGTTGCTCGTATTAAATGGAGCAATAAACTTGCACCAATTTATAACTAGTAAAACACTAAAATATTATATTATGGTACGTGTATTTACTGGAATAAATTGAGTATTATTTGCGAAAAAGATTGTGCTCAAAATACTACGCACCATTAAACGAGAGTCTTGTATTAACATATGGTATTGTAAAATTAATGACAGCAATTATTAAAGCCTTGGATACTGGCCAAGTGTCGCGGATAAATTCTTGCCAATCTTTACTTTTATGTGTAATATTATTATAGCTAGTAAGCACCCCACATGAATCACGTCTCTACAAAAGAAAATAAAGTTTCAATACAGTAACATTGCTATTAGAATATCAAGTTTGGCATAAAATATGTGTAGGGTTTGCCGTCGATAATGTTGTAAGTTTATAGCAGGTATTGTGTGTAGTATGTATCACATGTCGTCAACCCACACATTATATACTGCATGTAACTTTGTAAATAATATAAGAATCAAGTAATCAAAGCACAAAACTAACACACCTACGAAAAAGAACGTTTTCTAATACAAAACTTACTGTAGAACCTAGAAAGACCTAATATAACCTAAGAATACATAATTATAGTGTCTGGTAGACTTACAAAGCTTCACTCTGCACATAACACCTGTCACAACACCAATTTATCTCGTCTTCTCAACGTCCGTGTGTCACAGCAGGGATCCAGCTGAATATCAGCGTCAGGTACATTTGCCTGACACATGCTGAGCTGGACTCCCATTTGGTGCAACCTTGAGACGCACACCACACTGTGTATGTTTCGTTATTAATTTTATTCGTCGCAGTGTCAATTTTATTTCCATATTTGTGTTTTTCATTTTGTTTTTTTTATCGGCACCTTGTTTTTATATTATAATCATGTGGGTAGTTTGGTTATCATCTAATAGTGTACTTTTGTGTGTTGTGCTGTCTTTTTTGTGTGCGCCAAATAATGATTTATCTATCTATCTATCTAACCCACTGCATTCGATCCATCTCGATTCATCCACGGTTCAGTCGACATGAAACAACTGCAAATCAATATTTCTTCACTCCCAAGACAAACGCGAAAAATATTCGGCAAAATCTGCAATCTGCAAGTGCATAAACCACTCTAAGAAGATCATTAGAAACAACTCCGAGGAACGAGTTAAAAAAACAGGAAAAACGAAAATGTTTGTTTAATCGTTATGCGGATTGAAATTTTAAAGTGTTCCGTGGCGTTGCAGAATGCAAAAATCTTTTCTTGCTCATTTTTCGCCAGTCCCAACATAATAACTGCTTGTTGGCCCCGCGGCCTCAAGCACTCCACAAGCAATAAGACAGTAATAAATGTTCAGACTTCAGATCCTAAGACAAGAACAAAAAAGGAATATAATAAGTAGATATTGTGGATCGGTACTTGTGAGCGTTCAATATTATTGCTTCATGATAGAACGTTGCGGTCTCGATCCGTTTGCTTTGCCCACTTATCATTATGAGTTCCAATTGTGGCTGTGTGCTTTCATGCTCAGGGTTTAGAAGTACTCTGGTCATGTAGGAAAAGCATAGCGAGCGGTTCGTGGAGCGTGATATAGGTACGTAATGTATGGTTGAAGATTAAATTATATTTTGGTCATTTATTTTTTGAACGATGCCGTTTGTGGTTAGCTATTATCTACCTTTTACAATTTCCGCATCGCGCATCGATGTCCCCGCCACCCTGTATGTAACAGGGTGGCGGGGACATCGATGCGCAAACTGAAACCATGAAATCAGAACATGGTTCTAGACTCCTTAGCGTATAAAATTTTCGTCGGTTTATCAAAAAAAAAATGTGCTGTTTCATATAAAAGTGCAATGCCTACACCCTACGCGGCCTAAATATTTTTTTTTCTTTTACACAGATAATTATATAAACAGACAAGAGAAAACAGAATAGAAAAATAGGTACAAAGGTGATGCTTATTTCATAAGAAATCTCTAAAATAATGTATGGAACAGCATGTTTTTCTTAATACCAGATGAAAAATTTCAATACATGGGTTTTCAGAATCATGTACCTACTGAATCCGTGGTAGGTATCAGGTTGTCCGTGCAAGCCTGTAAAAATAAAAAAATCCCAAATTATCTTTGAAAATTTCCGGCAATTTAAAAAGACTCCGTATCAAAATCGTAGGCAGACTAACAAATAGTTCAATTGCTCAATGCCATTTTTTTCAACCAAAAGATCTAAGTCCCTATTTACATAAATGGGCTATAACATAACCCTCTTAGCAACAAATAATAAACAAAAGCTTTACTCTCATTAATATAGCATGCTGAACATTACGGTTATTATGGTATTAACATAACAACATAATCATAGTCATAAACAGGGCAATGAATAAATAATTTTCGAGTCGGATGAACGGCAAAGGATCCGGTAGCTTCATTTCGAGCAGCGCGGATTATCCATATTATCCGAAAATCTCGGAACGCCAGCCGTTGCTCACTACAATGATCGAGCTCATATATAAAATGACTACAATTTTTAGATCGCTCTTTTGTAATAGGCACTTAGGTTTATGTCGATTAATTGCTTTTCGATTTTAGGCGGAAATTTTTAGAGGGGGGTTCACAAAATCAGTGCAAAAACTAAAATCTTGAAACAATTATTTCAAGTTTCAGTTTTTCCACTGATTTTCGACTTAATCGTTAATTCTTTAGGCCTACCGACTATCCTCTTCTTAATAAACTATGATTAGGTACTGAAAAATGTTTTTACAAACAAAAAGAATAAAATCCAAAAAAGAAATAGTAATAATATTTTTTTTAGTTAGTGACATAACATCAACAACCTTTTAATCCTTTTTACATCTTCAGCTTCAACCGCAACTCAAGTTTAATTAAACGTTCAATTTACCCACAAAATCAACATTATTTTCTCATCTGCTAACTGCTCAACGGAAACAAAACACAATAGCACAGACAGTGCTATTTGAACCGAATCCTAAACAAGCGCCAAACAAATGAACGTTCAATAAACCGTGAATAAAAATATAGGTTTGGTTACACAGCACTTGCATCGATAAGCTTTATTGTCACAGTCTAGGTGAGATGTGGCGGTGCCAGCGAAAGGCGTTAAGGTAAAACGTTTCAAGGGTTTTTGTCAGTTAATGGAAGTTCTTTGTACGGATGTTCCGAACGGACGGGCGGGTCCAACTTGAAATCGGATTAGCGATATCGGGCATACACCGTGATAGAATCGCCGGAGCATTATCTTTCACTGCAGACTTTTGTGTCACAGAAATAGTTTTTTATGCTTTAGTTTTTATGTAGATGTAAAATAGAGTGGTTCTGTTTTAGCTGCGATTTTAATTTAGATCATGTTGATATGCGCCTTAATAAAAAAATGTAATATGGATAAAAAAACTGCAATATTAAGGTGAAAGCCAAAAAAATATCTAGTTTTGTGATTAATTTCTGCCTTTTTTATTTATCTGACAAAATGCATAATATATACAAACATAAAAAAATCTGAAAATAATCCACTGCTGTACCGAAAATATTTTATTATTTTTTACTGATAATTTATTATATAACTTTGTTTTTCTATATTTAGTTTCAATCCGGTTTTAAGAGGAGTTGTGAGGTTCATTGAAAAATTAAAACTGTCGATATCAAACGTGATACTGGATGAGACGAACTTATCTTATGATCGGATGAAACGTCAGTTTCAGTGCAAGGCTAGATACTGAAATTATTTTTGCCATCTTGATACTTCTTGACATTGCTTTTATCTATCCCTAGTGTAGCATAATCGGCCTATAATGTTCCAACTGCTGGGATATAAGCCTCCCTCCTCCTTCGAGGGAGTAGGCCGTAATCCACCACGTGGGCCCAGTGCGCTAGTGTCGCATGTCTTTGATTTTGTCACTGTTTTTAGACCAACGGTGACGAAATAATTTACACAAAGTAAAGCGCCTGTCTGGATTCGGACTTACGACCTACAACTCGTATGTCGCGGCCTCCACTACTCCCGACAAAATATATACGTTACTATAGCTTTCCAGTATCCCAATTATCATATTAATTTGCCAGCTACCTCAGTCACTTTTTGATGTTAGTCGCAACATTATAAAAACTTTATTGAGGGCAATAACGCTTGGGATTGAGCTGCTCCAATTAAATTTACACAGTTAATGTTGATTTTTGGCTAACTAATTTCTATATACCATATAATATACACATTCACATGCATATTTACTTTGTAAAGTATTATATTAATAAAATTATTAAGAACTGAGTTTTTTTTTTCTCAGTGATAATAATTATGCTGCCCATCCAAATGTCCTGTCTTTGGTATTTTTCGTCGAATCGTTGAGCTCTTTTATTTCTAAGTTGAGCTGCACGATTACTGATAAATGCGTGCACTGACTGAACAGGTCCACACTACAAATCTGTGTGGTTCTTTGCTCAAAAGACCATCTCAGACAATAATCTGCATGGTCCTCCTAAGATCTGTCCAAGAATATGTCTGAACTTTAAAAGAGACTGTGACTTCCGAGTTTGTGTCGGCCTTCTTTCTCCGAGTAGCCAGATAGGAAACGCCGACCTCATCTGGTTTTTAAAATATGATTGACGAGTAAAAGTGTTTGTACACATGACGACGTATCAAGCTATACATTACCAGTATAAGCAGACTTCTCACTGTACGAAAAGCCTAAACAATGCGAGGTCAGATATAACTGGAAATGTACAGCTTGATGTAGCGTCGTGGGTACAAACCAAGTAAGAGAAATAGAATCATTTATCTTGTCGTCGAAATAGGTAGTCATTATTTCTGTGAAAAGGTCAAATCAAAGGTAAACGGCTAAAAATAGACCACGAAGAGGCATGGAATAAACGTCGTGGGAGAATTTATATTATTGTATTTCGACCACTGAAAGACTTACCATTAGAAGTACCATTAGAAGTAGAATGTGATATTATTGTAATAATATAATATAATGAATGTCGCTAAAGATAGGCCTAAGTATTTATAGAAACATTAGATTTTTCCCGCGGCTACGCCCGCGTGGATGTCGGAAAATATCCCACGGGAACGTACTACAGGGATTAAAAGTACCTTATGTGTTAAGGATAACAACTATCAGTGTGCCCAATTTCATACAAATCCGTTCAGCCGTTTTTGCGTCAATCCGAAACATATATCCAGACAAATGGACAAAAATTCTATAAATTATATTATCGGCATCAGCGTCGTCCCCCCCACACATCGTCGTAGCAAATACTTTTTTTTCAAAAGTATTAAATGCATTGCATTGTATTATTATTATTTTTGACTTCGTTAATATTTTATTATATGTATAACATTGTTTTATATCGCCGTTTTGACAGGTGTTCTCTTTGTACTCTGGCGTGACAACTATTCTAATTGATACTCATCCAACAATTCGAAGACATACACCAACACATTCAATACTCTATATCTTTTCTACCATTCGTCTCTTCGTCCATCTCAGCTTTGCAGCCGGCGCTGGCATCTGCATGCCCCGAGATAACGGCGCCGGCACTCAGAATGTGCCGGATAAGTGCCGTGGCGAGATGTTTGGACGTTAACGAACTATCCGGCTTACGCGTTGAATATTCATTGATAACTAATAACAGTCATCTTAAATTGTGTTGTATCTTAATTTGATTCTTAGTTGGATTGTTAAAGGAGAGTGTGTTAAGTTTTACTTATCTAGGTACATATCTAGATAAATTAAAGTCTCCTTTCGTGTCAGTCTGTGTGACGGCGTTGTTCTTCTAAATTACGCAACAGATTTTGATGCAGTTTTCACCATCATTTAGAGATTTTATTCCGGAAGGTTTGTGTGTTTAAAACATTAATATTGAACTTACATATAAATAAAGAAATCTCAATGATTTGTGAAATCGTAAAAACCGTGCGAAGCAAAGGCGATTTGCCAGTTACACTGGGTATCACATACTTAAAATTGGAATAACTTTTTAAGCACACAAAATATACTTTCGAAATAAAAAGGACTCGAAAAAGAGTTTAATTTTGTATATAAAAACTTCATAGTCGAGAACCTTCTTTTAAGTAATGACTGAAAAGAGCTATAAAAAAAAATCACATTTCTACCATTCATTTTTTTGGTTTCTGTTGTTGTTTTCAAATTTTTTCTTGATCGATGAGTCTTGTTACAAAAGCTAAGTTAGACAACAGCACATAAATTTGGTTTATCATGCCTCTTTCACGTGATGAATGTGCTAGCATCATGACTTTTCTGGAACTAGCCATCGGTATGCGTCGTACTGCAAGAATGGTGAGTGTGTCGAGGTAAAGTGTGACGTTACGAACGGTCCAGAAGGTTAAGCGAAGGTACGAAGAGACTGGAAACCATCTGAGGAGACATTGTAATGTCAGACCCAGGTGTACTAGTGCCCGAGAAGACCGTTATATTGTTTCCACTGTGTTGAGAAATCGCCACCTTAATGCAGTTGAAGTCCAGCACAGCTTCTTCAGACCCGAAGGGACTACAATAGTGACAGTACAGTGAGAAGAAGACTTGCTGACGCAAATCTGAAACCCCGAAGACCAGCGAGTGGCCCCAAACTCGAGAGAGAGCATCGAGTAGCGAGACTGCGATACGCCCGTGAACACATACAGTAGGATGAAGAAGAGTGGTCAAGAATGTTGATGACCTTGGGAGGCTAGTCAGAAGCCGGAGACCACCACCTACCACAATCAGGGCACTAAAACAGGCCCTGATTGAAGAATGGGAGAATATTCCCCAACATCGGCTCGGAAACCATGTTCAGTATCGTGTTCAGTATGCCAAACCGGCTCGCGGCTGTAGTCAGAGCCCGAGGAGGCAATACCAGTTATTAAAAATTAAATAACGTAAAACTTTATTTTATTGACAAGATTCATTTATGTGCAATTGATGTGTTGATTATTATTACTTTATTATTATTTCCTTCTTTTTATGTCTGTTTGTGTTAATTAGAATGACATGTTAGTTGCTAATTGATAATAATATTGTATGTAATATATTAGTTTCTATGAATTTGCATGCCGTAAGGTAGAATGTAGCGGTAACCTTCAGCTATTTGTATCATCTTAAACTTGTACCTACATTGATGGCAAATAAATAAATCTGAATCTGAATCTGAAAAAAAAACACACTTATAAATAATTGATTTTTTTGACACTAAGCTATTTTTATTGTTTTATCTTTTTTTTAAGTTAAAAATGTTACTAATGTTCCTAGTTTCAAAGAAAGCTGATAAAATTTTCTGTAAAACGTTTTTTATTTTAAATCTCGAACTTCTATAGTTTAGAAAAAAAAATTAAAAGTGTAGTACCTACTTAGTATTGCAGGCCAGTGTATTAGATGAAAGTAGAACATTTGTGATTTGGATACCAAGGGTGACAGTGAAAATCTAAGATAATGCTGTCTGCATTTAAAATATAGATGCCGTATTGACATATTAAAATGTAACATATTCAAATAAAATAAATGAGCATCAACAATTCGGCTTTCAAGTTTTCATTCGTATGCCAGATATTCACAAAAAAAAAACAGATGAACTATAAAAAGTTTCATAAGTTGCATAAAAAAGTGTAGTGCACCTAAACGTACCTTTCCATTATCATGATCTTCAATCCAATTGTAAAGTAAATGCAGCCGGCAGTCCGCGTCTTCTCTTGGAATGTTGCCCGCTGAAAGGAAAACGAGCGTAAATACGTATTTGATACACAAACAATATTGCTTATGGCAACATTTTGCGATATCAAAATTTCAGGAGCAATGCTAGGGTTGTAAGATTGGCCCGTTGGTTTTGAGGTCCAACAACGTAAAATTCTGGAGGTGGGTTAAAAACTGGCAAGTACCAAAATTACTTTTTTGTAGGTAGTCGGGCTACTAAATGTAAGACTTCCTATAAAATAGTTATCATAACCTTTGTGTAAGACTAACAGTATTATATTCACGATTTAGGTTATCCAATTGTTATTATTTGTACCAGTGACAAGTATCTGTCAGATGTCATAGGCGCGTAAACAATCTTGTATTTTTCATCTGGGAACATTGACAGATACCCGTCACAAAAGTAGTGATCGACTAATTTAATGAATATTGTTAGGCTGTTAAAAGTTGACTTTTGCACGTTTTGGAGGGAATTGAGATTTGAACGGTCGAATTGAGCGTTAATATTTTTGGTTGTGAAAATAATTATCTAAAAGAATGTCTGTACAATCGTTGTTTCATTTCTGAGTTGAGGTTGAGTTCCTACATAAAGGTCTTGTATTTTTTGGCTCTAACTGACTGACGCAAAAAAAAAACAACGTGAAGAAGCTTGGATTTGGATTTTTTTTCCTGAAAATGCTAATGCACGCATGGTGACAATTGCATGGAGATCATAGGGGAAATTCTCGTAATTTTAAGAACGCCCACAGTCTGAACTCAGACTCAATCTGTCAAAAATACCCCTAATTTTCCTACATTTTTGAGAAGTTTTTGGCGTTGATTGTCGCTGAGATGAGATTGCGACTAGATTTTGAATGTTTTTAATTACAGGAATTGGCCTTCAGGACTTCTTTGTATTATGAAAAGATACTTTATTCCAACAGTGGCTTACATTAAATTATTTAGGTATCATCATAACCCTAGCCTTGTCTAAATACCAACGTCGTATACGGACGTCCACTTTGTAGATTCACCAGTGGGTCATCGGCTTAATTGCGAGAAGCCACGCCCTTCGTGTGTTGTGATCTCAGTTACCCCCCATATATAACAGGGTGATTGTCGGACGTCGCTTCATGTCATGCCCATACTCTGTCACCTTGAATGTATCGTTATCACCTACTGTTATCACTTGGGACGGACGGGTTAACGTCGTCAGGAAATATGGCTGTTAATAGGGCTTGTCCCTTTTGTTTCTTAATATAAATTTAAGTTTGTATTTGGATTTAGTTTCTAATTTAAAGTTGAAGGACAAAGATTTTGTTTCAAACTTTACGTCTATCTATTATTATTAGTTCTGTACTATATTTAACTCTCATCATATTTTAACTGAGCATTTATTTGTATGTTCTATTTCTAAATATCACCATTTTTTATTCTTATACCCTTATATTCTACTGCCAAACACTTAATTCGGATATTCTTAATTGTATTATAAAATTATGATATAACATTCACACAATTTTCCGTTACATATACTTGGGTACAAAAGAATTTGCCTGGTAAAATAGCTTTTATTTTCCAAGAATTTCCTAAATTCATGCTGCTTCTAACTCGTGTAAAGCGTTTTGTATGAATTCCTTGTACGTTGGAATAAATCTTAACTATTTAGATTGCCTTAGATCGATATCTATGTTTAGATTTAGCGCATTAAATATATTTATTAAACCATCCATAGTTGGATACGGCAAATAGAATTTAATTTCAGAATGTAAATCATTAATGTATCTGAAATTAAAATTCTGGGTCCTTTGTCCTGGGAATATGAAAATTTTTGCTAGGATATTACACACTAATTTATTCGAAATTACTAAACATACTGGATTTCTGGCCATGTTGCTAACTTATTTAATATTATAATTATATTGGCCACAGGCTGAGACTACTAGAGCCAAGTTCGAATCCGGTCGTCTATTATAATTATTGTTGATATAAAGCTCGCTAGATTTATGAAGTTTTTTTATATCAGTTACATTAATTTCATTCAAACAAGTTCCAAAGCACTAGACCGTGAACTATCATCTAGATTTAACATAATAGCCGTCTGCGCTACGAGTCTTTAATCTCTCCGTCCTATTTACCGCATCAATCTCCTCATTATAAAGAAGTTAAGTCAAAAAAATATCTTAAAATGTAATACAAAACGAAATCTGAGAAACGTCAACAAATCTCATTTATGGAGTTGTTATTTTTTCAGCTTATCTTTGTTTTTTCGTACAGTAGCAAAAAAGCTGGGAGAAAAAAACATTAATGAAGTGAATTAAGCCCGGCACGGCGATGCTAAGAGGAATCCAACTAAGATGGATGACGTAATTTTCTCCTTCATTAACCCATTTACTTGGCCCCAGCAGTCAAAATAGTTCAGATGTCAACATTTTGTGCTTGCACTTTATGATTTTATTACGTCATGAATACACGCTTCCCTAGTGTGTTGAGGAACAATTAGCGCCACTAATTGTAACCATGTTATGCTAGAATGTATTATTATTATACCTACATAGGTGTATAAATATAGTCCATGTAGTGATAGTGTCAGCTCTATGGAAAGTGATCAAAAGGACAAATTGATGGCTTGTCGTATCGACGACGCTCATGCGGCTTGCCTGTTAATCGGGCGTCTATGAGTACAGGCTAGAAAATGTCCACTGATGAAAATGGTAGTCAAAAAACAACTCGAAAAGTGGATCAGTAAAAAAATATACTTCAGGGCGGTTTACCGCGTGAAATTGTTCGTTACTTAAGATGTAAGGTAGATACAGTTAGTAATATTAGAAGTGATTATTTATAAATACAAATAATATAACACTGTTAACAGTTTGTGTATGTTTAAATAGATACAGAATCCCAAAGTACAGACGACACAGTAGGTAAACTTTTCATTCTAAAGGATTCGGCTCTAGTATTAATGGGTTTCAAAAGGAGGTCGTAACTTCCTTTCATTCGAAATTAAGAACTACTTGAGCTGTTAAAGTTCAATAAACAGACAGAGACGAAATACGAACTTAATACTCCACAAAGGTTGGCTCTGATTCCGCTGCCTTACAAAGAGCCAGAAATATATACGCGCAAGTTGCCAATTTATTGGACCGCAATCCGTCAAGCGTAAATCCTTGCCTATCCGGAAGGTTTCCTCCTTTTTCGCAAAAAAAACAGTGCACCTTCTTTTAAAGCAGGTATAAAAATTCCACCAACGAAAGCTTTTTAAGTTCTTTTTGAACACCATCCTACTATGAAAAAGTATCGAAACTTTTCTGTCTTCTAATTACCTGTATAAAGCATGTGTTATAAGCTATGTGTACATTCGAGTATCACGTTTTCAAGGGGCGGTAGCTGAGTGCGCATCGGAGATATGCCTTTTACTGAGTGAACGTTTGAAGAGCACTCAAAGCGGGGAGATGTCCGATTTGGGAAATCACGTTACTGGTCCGACCGCGCGCCGTCGATACACGTCCTAACGGTACCTTTAAGTGGGTTACGTATAGTTTATTGGCGAAAGAAGTGATTTTCACTTCAAGTATTGTTACTGATTCTAATAAAACTAAATGGTGTGTAGAATTTTTGGTTGGTGTAAGATACATAATGTCTTTACTTTTTGTGTAGAAATGTTTGCAAAGTATTTTTGCTCAAAAATGTTTTTTCACAGCTTTACTTGTTTCTTGACTATCTCTTTTTTTGCGGTCATTTAGTTCTTTGCCAGTTATATAGATTGTATACAAAAGTATTTTTTTAGCGTAAGCTTTTTGATTTCAAGATTGTTATTAGCTAGTTAAGTCCTTGACGACAGAGCCACAGATGTAACTAGGTATATATTATTACAAAGTCATCGATATATCACTTTAACATCCACACAGGTCGTTCGAAGGCGGTCGGCTCGTGGATGGGTGACCATTCATTACATATCCACACCCCTCTGTACCTCGGAAAGCAGATTAAGCTGCTGGTACCGGCTGTCATTCGTAGATCTTTGACAGTCGTTGCCGTCAGAAGCCTGAAAGTTTGACATCCGGTCTTACTAAGGCGTATCATGTTAACCAGTAATTCGGTTGTGGAGGTCAGATAGCTTCGATACTTGCCAAATAAAAATATTGACCTATACATATAAAATACTGGTATTTAGCTGCATCAGGTTACACATAAAGCCTATAGGAAAAGGCGAGGCAGATTTTTTGATCACAAAGTCATCTCGGGCTAGTATGAAAACCATAATAGCTACATTCTAAGAAAATCGTCACAACTCCTCTTTGTCAAACTCATGTTTAGTGCGAATATTTTACAACCTAGACCGTCTTGATAGCCTAACCTCGAAGGAAATTGAATAGGACAAGCAATATTATAATATTTTGTATTGCCATTACAAAGTAATGATAACCGAATGTAACGATAAGATGTACGTGTACTAAAACATTACCGTTAGGGTTTATGAACAGTGAAAACTGGAAGATGGGAACATTCTAGATTGTGTAAGGGTTTTTTTTTGTATTGGTTAGGTAGAGAAATTAACTCGGTTTGTTTGCTAGAAAAGCTCTTTTGCCACGAAATATTCTTCTGCTCTTATTCCAATTTATTTGGGGTCGTGTTTTTTCTTCCATATTTCTCTATTAGTCGTCATCTCGGCAGTCACCCCCTTTCTAACCATATCATTATTCACACAGTCCATCGTTTCTTTGGTCTTCCTCTACTCTTATAGCCATCGATATTCATATCCAAAACTCGCCTCACGACATTTTCCTCATTCCTTCGTATCACATGCCCATACCATCACAACCGATTTGCACACAACTTTTCAGTTACGGGCGCCACTTTCAGACTTCCTCTTATGTACTCATTTCTTATTCTATCCATTCCTTTACCACGAAAGATACTGCCTTCAAAACATTTGCAGGTATAAAATATGATTTCACAAGATGCTGCAACAAAAGCCTTGCAACAGAAATCAGCTACCAAATCACAATACACAAACAGCTACTGAACGACAGTTAGTGGCACGTATCATAATCATAATGCATGTTGATGCCAATATCAGGCGTGTTAGTAACATACTCTAAGTGACGGCGCGGTGAAGTGCACTTAAGATGGCGATCGACAGCTGATAGCGACGTCCATGGCATTAGGACGTGGCGGCACGAAGGATCAATGAGGTTGGATAAATATATCCTCGAATCCAGACTTCCATACTATAGTCACTCAGACTCATAGTACTAATCTAATATATTTAGAAGGTTTAAACTTATTTCTGAGCACTTTTTTCAACAATTATTGTTATTTATTTACCTAGTTACCTATGAAATATTTACATAATTTAAAAAAGCTAACAGTCTTAAAATAATAATAATAATATGTACAACCAAATATTTTGACCTAGCACACGAGGTTGTTGGCATGTGGATTGTGAGCTCGGCTGTCATTGTGCCGATTGTCGTGTCAGCCAATGGCCTGATGGGTCGATCAACATCTATAGAGGCTCTCGTTAGGAGGTTGGATCAAGGGTCTGATTCAGAAAGCAGTACTCCTCGATATGGCACGCATTATGAGGAGGTTCCTATGTCTGGAGCCCTAACCACCGGTAGCTTGGACCCTGCTCCCGACACCGGTGGATCACTATTTTTTAGTATTTCAAATGTTTTTTTGGATACTTACTTGGTAAAATCCTTAAGCACACTGCCAGACAACGAACAGCCTAAATCTGGAGAGATGGTCTAAGGTCTGGAGACATGAAATTTTACACAAGAGTTCCATAAACAACGAAGGTAAGCTAAGGAAGGATTTTTGAAAATTCATCCCCTAAAGGGATTCAATAGGGGATGAAAGTTTATGCCGATGGGAAATCACGGCTTGTAGCTGTTGTAAATGCGAAATTAACTCTGTCTGTATGTCTGTTTCTTTTTCACGCCTTAACAGCTCAACGGATTACGATGAAATTTGGCACACAGACTATGACCTGTGCTAGGGACATAGACCACTCTTTATCCCGGTAGTACATACGTCCCCGTAGAATTATTTCCGATATTTTTTTTTAAATTAATGAGCCTCTTTTTCTATTAGAACTGTTATTACAAAATTATTTAACAATGCAAAGATTTCTTCAGAAAGGCTTAACCTTTCATGAGAATACAAAATACCCCAAAGCAATTTGAATGAAATAAAAAATACGGCGAAATTTCCAAAAAACCAATAGAATTTTATTAGCTTTAAGAAATTCAGATTTCTGGGTCTTATTTAATTGAAATAAGACCCAGAAATCTGAATTCCTGTGAAGGAAGGGTGGTATTATCGCATCGAAATGTGGGTGTACATCTCTGCCTTACTCTTTGGCGAAACGGGCATGACGTTGTGTTATGTATAAGAGTTTAAGTGAATAAATAAATAAATGAATAAATCCGTCAGTATCGTACGTCTATGTTGAAAGTTTTTGAATTGGATTGATGAAAGATGGACACGTATGATTCCTTATGGATGAGAGATACTTCAAACTCTCTGTTGTAGTGCTATATCAGCTGTTCCCTACATTTATGTTCGTATAACTCGTCAAAATGTAGGGAACACCAAATTTTTGTTTCGCTATTTCGGGTTTGCTCCCATAATAAAAGTAATACTACTCGTAATAATACTTCCTATAAGTATTATATACTAGCTGGGCCAAGCGGTTCCACTTGCATAAGTTTCGATCCCGTGGGAATATCGGGATAAAAAGTAACCTATATGTTAATCCTGGTTATAAACCATCTGTGTGCCAGATTTCATCCAAATCTGTTCAGTAGTTTTTGCGTGAAAGAGTAACAAACATCCATCCATCCATACAAACTTTCACGTTTATAATATTGTTAGTAGGATAGGGTGTTAACAGACGGCAAAAAAAGAGAAAGTCGTACTAATAACGCGTGTATTATTGACTCAGAGCCAAATTAAGCTCCAAGAACCTAATAAGATTGTCAGGGTAAAAGGAGCTAAAAAACTGATAATATTAGCCGTTAAAGTTACCGAGCAACTCATAAGACGCAACTGAGTAAAATAGGTTAATATGGTGCTCAGGTCGAGGCAGCTTCCCGCATTATTTGATGCACTCCCGATATTTTATGTTTTGAAGTTTCACCTCTTTCCTTGGATGAGGCTAGTAAAAGAGATATCAGTTTCGATGATAACCTATAAAAATACTGACGTTTATCTAATTTTCTTTTAACGAAGTAAATATTGGAAGGTGCTCTTGAAGTGATTATCCTGAGAAGTATTACTGCTTTTTATTTAGAACGGCCCCGTTGGTCTCGTGGTCGCAAATGCGACTGCTGAGCGTATTAGGGTCCTAAGTTCGAGTCCCATTTCAGGCAGTATTATTCGGTCTTTCCAGTAGGAATTTCATAGTATCCGCTCGGAGTTTGGAAGTTGGTGATGTGATAATCACGTTCCTCGGAAAGCACGTTAAGCCGTTGGTCCTTCGAGTGACCTCTCTCCGGTCGTGTCAGATTGCGTTCTATACCGTAAAATGGGGTGAATAGGGATGCAGGGGTGAATAGGAACGAAACTTTAAAATGGATTTTAACGTTGAAATAATATGGTTTGTTGCCAGAAAGGACTCTAATGTGTTTACTGTTTTTTAATTAAAGATTAAGTGTCCATGTTAGCAACAAACTATATTATTATAAGTACAAATCCATTTTAAAGTTTCGTCCCGATTCACCCCTGCATCCCTATTCACCCCGTTTTACCGTACCTCTACACACACTTGTGCACTATAATATCTCCTGCGCAGAAGGCTAGTCTCTGTCAAGATTTGCCGCCATGGCCGAAATACGGTGTGGAGGACTAAATTTAGAACAACGTTACGTATTTTGATTTTGGGAGAGATCTTTGGCAAAATGAGTCGAAGGGACGACGACGAGACGGGCGCAAAACGGTGAAAAATCGCGGCAAAGACAGGACTTCTCCTTGCAGTTACTATAAACAAGGCGGTGTGCGAAAATGATTATGCTAACAAAGATGCAACTTCTACCAACACAAACCCCAACTATGAAAGCAGGTGTTTATTTATTAACACGCCCGTCTATAACATGCTCCCACAGATTGAGTGCGAGCCTGATTGGTTTACCACAACTACCGATTACACAACGGAACTTGCGGCTCCACGGACAACTTTACGCTACACATTTCGGAACTTGTAAGCAGTGTTTAATCCAATCAGACGCTGATAAACAGCAAATGTGTATCGGGAGTAAGCAACCGTGACTTGCATCGGATGAAGAATGTAGTGAGAATCTTCAGCGATTCGATAGTAGCTCACGGTAGACTCATTTGACGTTTCTATTTGTTTCCTAGCTGTGATTCAAAATACTCGTAGGGACTATCAATATTTTTCTATTTTAATAGAACTAGTAAACCTTGCCATTTAAAAAAATAACAGTATCTTAGATAATAATTTTGTTTTTAAGGAATTCGCTTCGATAGCGAAAACTTCTTAACCTAACTGACAGGATAACACTAAGTTTTGCGAAGCACTAATATTCGATACACCCACAAATTGTTGAGCTCAATTCAAATTCAAATTCACAACATCGCGTGGTACGCACACAGGCGTCTCACCGTCGATATTATATTAAGATCCCTCCTTTGTTGGGCGAATACTTGTGGAGAATTAAGGTAATAGAGAACTAGCAAATCACGTTACGCCCCGGGCTATTACGGCATCCTCGTCCCACCTAAGTGTATTACGGGCTATTTATCGTGACATTGAGACCATCGGCTCATCACGGCCAGTCACTGGGAGACTGACAGACGACCATGATTGCTTTCTTAATAGTCTCTTTATTGGTAATCAGCTAGGTGGTGTCAAGTAATTTGTGGGTGATTATTAATTTGCTGCCGGTACTGGAAGTGATATTATTGATAAGTGTGAATGTTTTGTTTTTTGTTTTGTACCGATATTTTGTTAAGCCTGACAACCAGTCTTACCAAGGAGTTTCGTATCTTCCAGTAACTGAGTTGTGAAGGTCAGATAGGCAGCCGCTCCATTTAAAATACTGGTACTCAGCTGCATCCGGTTAGACTGAAAGCCGACCCAAGTAAAGTTGAAAACGAAAATGATAGTTGAAAAAAGCAGCTGATCGCAGATGATGATGACTTTGTCAACTTTACTCAAAAGCATAGTTCATTTTATAAATAACAACATTAAAATCAGTCTAGTAGCTGTTTAAATAAGTACGGACACCGAAGCGCTACCTGTTACTATTTAAATTTGTTTTTCCATACATTTAGACCGCGTAGTTATTGCATTTTTATACGAAACAGCAGATTTTTCGTCTAAAATCATGTGCTGAGTTCATGGTTTCAGTTTGCGCGTCGATGTCCCTGCCACCCTGTATTATTTTTATGTTATTCTGATGCTGGAGCGTAAGCTGGTGAAAAGTAAAACTGAATGCCTTCCGAACATGCAAAATCATCCAGATCGTTTTTGTAAATCTTAAAAAAATCGTTAATTTCTTTAGCTCCTGCGACAAAGTTGCGTCCATTGTCGCAGAATACCTCCGCTGGCCTGCCTCTTCGTGACACAAACCTACGGAATGTCATAACAAAGGCGTCCTTTGATAGATCGCTCACGGCTTCGAGGTGAGAAATTTTATATCGAAGGCATATGAAAAAACAAAGATAGCATTTGACTAACGATGCACCACGTCCCCTTCTGTTTACAATAAGGAATGGGCCAGCGAAATCAATTCCCACGGTACGAAATGGAAAGTTTGGCGTGACACGTTGTGAGGGCAAATGTCCCATTATTGGCGCAATCGTCTTGCCCTGCAAGCGTCTGCACCTGGAGCAGTTATGAAAAACGCGTCTAGCTAAATTTCTGCCGTTAATCGGCCAAACGTATTCCCTAACAACGGCCAACAATAATTGTGGTCCAGCATGTAATCCGCGTTTATGTTCGTATTCGAAAATCAATTTAGTAAAATGATGCGAAGCATGCAGGAGAACAGGGTGTTTTTTATTATAGTTATAGTCAGATGAGCCTAGTCGGCCACCAACGAGGATGACCTTGTCGTCACTTAAAAATGGAGTTAATGATAAAATATTTGATTTAGAACTTAAAGCTTTATTGTTGCATAGTAAATTATATTCAGAGAAGAATGATTCTTGCTGGGCGAGACGACACAAAGAAAGAAATGAATTATTTAATTCATTAACAGTCAAGGGACCGAGAAATTTATCTTTATTAGTTTTTAGATTATTAATAAATCTTAGCACGTAAGCGAAAGATCGTTTTATTTTAGTTAAGCTAGAAAAGTCCTTAAAATTAATTATAGATTCATTGTGAGTAGCAACATGAGTGGTAGTACAGTTAGGTTTAGTTTCCGGTAAGTCATTAGAATTAATTTTATTAGGTTTTAAGATAGGCCAATTATATTCAGGCTCCGTGAGGAATGGAGGGCCTGACCACCACAGCTGGGTACTGTGGAGCTTATCTGGACTGATACCTCTAGATATGAGGTCTGCAGGATTGACAGATGTGGGCACATAGCGCCACGAGGAGGCATCTGTTAGCTCACAGATCTCCGAAATCCTATTAGCTACAAATGTTTTCAAATTTATAAACCCGGTGTGGAGCCAGGCTAGCACTACTGTCGAATCACACCAGTGTACTTGATGCTGAACTTCATATCGGAGTGACTCTCTGACAGCTTTGCATAACCTTGCTGCCAGTAGGGCAGCGCACAATTCTAGACGAGGGATAGTCGTACTTTTAATCGGAGCTACTTTGGACTTAGAGCACAGCAAACTGACTGTGACTTCGTTCGAAGCATTAATTGAACGTAAATAAATGCAGGCACCGTATGCATGTTGTGATGAATCACTGAATGAATGTAATTCAACAGAGGCGGGTTCATTACAGAGTACACGCCGCGGAACTTCTAGATCTAAAAGAGAGGGTAAATACTGCATAAAATTGTTCCAGTCTCTTTGAATTTCATGTGGGACTGGCGAGTCCCAAGTCAACTTATGTAGCCACAGTTGTTGTAATAACATTTTCATTTTAATTACACACGGACTAATCAGTCCCAATGGATCAAAGATTTTAAAAAGAGACGATAGAAAAGATCTTTTAGTTAAATTACTGTTAGATGAAAGGGGGTATTGGATAGGGAAATGTAACTGATCGGTTGATGGGTTCCATCCCATGCCTAGAGTACTAGTGGACTCACTTACTAAAAGATTATCATCAGTTTGAGTATTTGAATCGAGCAATGATGGTAAATTAGTCTTAAACTTACGAAGATTAAAACATCCTTTCTTTAATTCTTCAGTTACAGATTGGTGAATATAACGTAGAGTAGCCTCATTTTCAGCACCGGTAATGAGATCGTCCACAAAGAAATCATGTTGAATTATGCCCTTAACCATAGGATCAGAAGATTCTTCACCAATCTGCCATAGACACCGAGTGCTTAAGTAGCTGGAACTTGCCATTCCGTAAGTCACAGTACCAAGCTGAAGCGTTTTGATGGGCATAGACTCATCCTCTCTCCATAGAATAAGTTGAAGATTGCGATCCTCCTCATGGACCCGGACTTGACGGTACATTTTCTCGATGTCACCCGTGAGGAGGAACTTATGCTGTCGAGCTCTTATTAAGATAGAGAACAGTGAGTCCTGCATATTAGGCCCAACCATGAGGATGTCATTGACAGCTTGACCCGATGAAGTAGGAGCTGAGCCGTCGAATACGACTCTTATTTTCGTGGACTCACTACTGTCTTTGAAAACAGCGTGATGGCAGAGGAAGTAAGATGTAGAAGGTATCGGTACAGCGGATTCTGAAAGATGACCTAAGTCTGCATACTCACGCATAAATTCTACGTATTGTGATTTCACATGTGGTTGTTTGCGAAATCGCTTTTCTAAATTTACCAAGCGTTTCTTAGCTAGTGAATAAGATTCACCAAGACAATCAGGGGTATCCTTTAAAGGTAGACTAACTGAGAATCTACCAGTTTCTAAACGGAGGGTGTGCGATAAAAAATGTGTTTCGCAGGCCTTCTCGCTATGACTCATAAGTGGTTTAGTTTGGGGAATATTTTCTAAGTCCCAGAATTTTGTTAGTTCTTGGTGTATTTTGTCATCAGACGATACATAAGAAACGACTGAATGATTAGAATCTATATTATTATCAATTTCTTTTAACTTACCTTTTGTGGGTAAATTAAAATACATTGGACCTGAAACCAACCAACCGAAATGAGAACTTCTCAGTACAGGTGAATTAAGACCGAGAGAGAGTTGATCGCGGCCAATAATATCCCAGAAGATATCGGCACCGATGACAACATCAACAGGTGCTGGTTGGTGGAAGTAAGGGTCCGCTAAAAAGTAATCACTCGCAATATTAAGCCCTTTAACGTCAACGGGTATTCTAGGTATATTACCGGTCAACACTGGCAACACCAAAAAAGAAGAAGTGATGGTAAAATGCTTCATCAAAGATTTCAACTGAACTACGCAGGTTTCCGTAGCCTGAGTGGTGGTTTTATTGCCTATGCCAATTATATTGACATGTAAAGTGGTAGTCGGTTCTAGAAGCAGTTTTGTTTTAAGAGATTGAGTAATGAATGATGATTGACTACCGCAATCTAAAAGAGCACGAACCTTCTGTGTTTGATTGGTCACAGGATTAACTACTTCAATATAAGCAGTAGACAGTAAAACTTGATGGTTATTTTGATTTGAAAAATTGACGATAGTGTCGTCAGTGATGTCGGGTGATATGGTGACAACACTGGAAATATTTTTGTTACCAGATTGGTTATGCAAGAGCCTGTTGTGCCTTTTATTGCACAAGCGACACGGATGCATGCGACAATTGCGTGCAGAATGACCAGATCTTAAGCAGTTATGACAAAGCTTCAATCTGCTGACCTCACTGATACGGTCATCCACACTCTTAGCCAAAAAGGTGGGACAATCATAAAGGCGATGATTACCATTACAAACGCCGCACGTTATATCAGAAACATTATTGTTTTCATTAGAAATGTATGACTGATGAGATTTTATTTTATTGTTAGAATCTGTAGGCCTTGAAGTTGCCGGAGTCTTAGGTTTAGAGTATGGATGGCTGCTATTTATTGACTCAAGTACATCAGCGCGATCAATAAGAAACTTGAAAAAATGTTGCAAATTAGGTATATTAGTATCCAATGTGCCCCGGTATTCTTCCCACTTTGCTTTGGTGTGGCTATCAAGCTTGGGGGTCATTATGTGAATGAGTAAAATATCCCAGTCACGTGAACCTTGACCGAGACTGGTTAAAGCACGTAAGTTTTTATTAATATGATCCACAAGAAATCGTAATGATTTATCAGACTCACTCGTGATTGGTTTTATGTATAATAATGAATTTATATGATGAGTTACTAATTGTCGTGCATTGTCATATCTATCACATAATAGTTTCCAAGCACACGCATAATTTGCGCTGGATACCTCTAAATTAGCAATAATGCGCGCTGCATCGCCAGTCAAGTACGAAATAAGATAATGGAATTTGTGAATGGGCGCGATGCGGTCGTTATTGTGTACTATAGATATAAATGTGTCACGAAACTCAAGCCAACGAAAGCAAGACCCGTCGAACTTAGCAACTTGAATTTGAGGTAATTTAAAACCTATATCATGATGGTCATGATTACATGGACCTGTAGTTATCTGACTTGAATTTAAATCCTTATAATTACTTTCATCATGACGATTAGAGTTATGTTTTTGTGTAATACTTTGAGCAATTGCAATGTTGGATATAAATAGTTGTTCGATAGTATCACGTTCATCAATCTCATTAGATAAATGGTCAGAGTTTAATACTTCTATCTGATTTTGCAAGTCATCAAAACGGCTGTAGATAGACTCAAATTTGCTTAGTTTTAATGTTAACTCAGCTAACTCAATCTGAGTAAGCGCTTCTTTAGAGGTAACATTTGATAAAAAGTTTCTAAATTTAGTGATTTGACCTTTTATGGAACTACGTTTCACCAAAAGATCCTGTAATTCTTGAGGATTGTTTGTGCTGGATTCACCTCCACAATCTTTACCCATTGTGAACTCAAACCTTGTTACTATTGTAAATGTTAAATCGGAATGAATAAACAATTTGATTTCAAATAGGTTTGACTATGGAAATTACAGACACGATGATAATATAAAAAACTAAAACTTAGCTCACGCTCCTCGCCTAACGTCACCTGAGGCCGGTCCGGCGGCGGCGCAGCTGTGGGTAGGGCTCCACTCCGATCACACGGGGCCCGCACGACGTTGCGTTACACGAAGAGATCGGCCTGGAATGTTCGGCGAGGTGGGTGAAATGTATGCTTATAGTACAGTTATAAGCCTGTTGTGAAACACGGTTAAGAACTATGATAATATCTTAAGAAGATAATTTAACCTACTATTAGGTATATTCGTATGGACAGTAAAAATGTTTACCAATAGATAATGTGAATTTAGGTACTATATGACCTGCCTATGGTGTATTGATGTGATTATTTAAAGTCACTACAATGACTAAAGGCACCAATGCACTCTTAAAAGCTGTTTTAAATAGGTATTGGATGGATTTATTAAGGTTATAAAGGTAAGGGTGAATAGGTAACAGGGAATTCACAAGGAAAAATGGGCACTTAGCTGCATTGGCCGAGGCTGCGGTACGATGCTGAATGCTGCTCGTTGACCGGCGGTGGCTGCAATGGCTGGTACCTCCAAGGAACCCACGTACAAAGCTTGATTTGGATGACAAGTAGCTGCGGCGCAATGGCTACACCGGCAGCGCGTGGTCGCAATGATCGAACTTGGTTTTTCGCCAAAATTACAGGTCTGTCCTGGTCGCCAGATGTTGGGGCTTCAAGTGTCTTCAATGAAACTCCCGTATAGTGGTAGATATTTAATTGAGGATATAAAAGACTGTATTTTACATGGCTGTACTTGTTTCGATGATTGTATAAAATTTTGACTGATATTATAATTAGTGAAGGTAGATTCGTAAAAGTAAAAAATATGTATGGGGCGCCTGGCCCTTTAAATTAGCAACGCGGCACGCACTGAACGTCTTCCGTCGTTTATAATTAAGCCAGGCGTAAACATCCTCCCCCCGTTGAAATTCAGAGGTTTCAACCCTTAAGTAGCTCCTCTTCGGTTGGTAAAGGGCAGATGCGAACCAAGGGGCGTCGTATAATTCCTCTTTTCGTGTTTATGTCGGCTACTCGTGCAACTCCATCTTGTCCCGGGAAGAGCCGTTTAATACGTCCGAGCCTCCAACATAGGGGTGGGACGCCATCTTCCTTCAGTAGCACCAAGTCCCCAATTTTGACTGCGTCAGCGTTGGTCTTCCATTTACGACGAAGTTGTAACTCGGCGATGTATTCGGATTGCCAGCGCCGCCAAAAATGTTGGTATATTTGCTGCAGTCTGGCATAGCGCTGCAAGTTGGTTGAGTGGCAATCTTCCAAAGGTGGTTCAGGCAGCGCGGTGAGAGCCCGACCAATGAGAAAATGCCCAGGAGTAAGGCAATGGAAATCGTCAGGAGAGGAAGATAAAGGACAGAGAGGTCTACTATTTAACACAGCTTCTACCTGAGCGAAAAGAGTTTGAAGTTCTTCAAAACTTACATGAGAATTACCCATTACTCGCCTAACATGAAATTTTGCAGAACGGATACCGGCCTCGAAAATACCGCCAAAATGAGGAGCGTAAGCTGGTGAAAAGTAAAACTGAATGCCTTCCGAACATGCAAAATCATCCAGATCGTTTTTGTAAATCTTAAAAAAATCGTTAATTTCTTTAGCTCCTGCGACAAAGTTGCGTCCATTGTCGCAGAATACCTCCGCTGGCCTGCCTCTTCGTGACACAAACCTACGGAATGTCATAACAAAGGCGTCCTTTGATAGATCGCTCACGGCTTCGAGGTGAGAAATTTTATATCGAAGGCATATGAAAAAACAAAGATAGCATTTGACTAACGATGCACCACGTCCCCTTCTGTTTACAATAAGGAATGGGCCAGCGAAATCAATTCCCACGGTACGAAATGGAAAGTTTGGCGTGACACGTTGTGAGGGCAAATGTCCCATTATTGGCGCAATCGTCTTGCCCTGCAAGCGTCTGCACCTGGAGCAGTTATGAAAAACGCGTCTAGCTAAATTTCTGCCGTTAATCGGCCAAACGTATTCCCTAACAACGGCCAACAATAATTGTGGTCCAGCATGTAATCCGCGTTTATGTTCGTATTCGAAAATCAATTTAGTAAAATGATGCGAAGCATGCAGGAGAACAGGGTGTTTTTTATTATAGTTATAGTCAGATGAGCCTAGTCGGCCACCAACGAGGATGACCTTGTCGTCACTTAAAAATGGAGTTAATGATAAAATATTTGATTTAGAACTTAAAGCTTTATTGTTGCATAGTAAATTATATTCAGAGAAGAATGATTCTTGCTGGGCGAGACGACACAAAGAAAGAAATGAATTATTTAATTCATTAACAGTCAAGGGACCGAGAAATTTATCTTTATTAGTTTTTAGATTATTAATAAATCTTAGCACGTAAGCGAAAGATCGTTTTATTTTAGTTAAGCTAGAAAAGTCCTTAAAATTAATTATAGATTCATTGTGAGTAGCAACATGAGTGGTAGTACAGTTAGGTTTAGTTTCCGGTAAGTCATTAGAATTAATTTTATTAGGTTTTAAGATAGGCCAATTATATTCAGGCTCCGTGAGGAATGGAGGGCCTGACCACCACAGCTGGGTACTGTGGAGCTTATCTGGACTGATACCTCTAGATATGAGGTCTGCAGGATTGACAGATGTGGGCACATAGCGCCACGAGGAGGCATCTGTTAGCTCACAGATCTCCGAAATCCTATTAGCTACAAATGTTTTCAAATTTATAAACCCGGTGTGGAGCCAGGCTAGCACTACTGTCGAATCACACCAGTGTACTTGATGCTGAACTTCATATCGGAGTGACTCTCTGACAGCTTTGCATAACCTTGCTGCCAGTAGGGCAGCGCACAATTCTAGACGAGGGATAGTCGTACTTTTAATCGGAGCTACTTTGGACTTAGAGCACAGCAAACTGACTGTGACTTCGTTCGAAGCATTAATTGAACGTAAATAAATGCAGGCACCGTATGCATGTTGTGATGAATCACTGAATGAATGTAATTCAACAGAGGCGGGTTCATTACAGAGTACACGCCGCGGAACTTCTAGATCTAAAAGAGAGGGTAAATACTGCATAAAATTGTTCCAGTCTCTTTGAATTTCATGTGGGACTGGCGAGTCCCAAGTCAACTTATGTAGCCACAGTTGTTGTAATAACATTTTCATTTTAATTACACACGGACTAATCAGTCCCAATGGATCAAAGATTTTAAAAAGAGACGATAGAAAAGATCTTTTAGTTAAATTACTGTTAGATGAAAGGGGGTATTGGATAGGGAAATGTAACTGATCGGTTGATGGGTTCCATCCCATGCCTAGAGTACTAGTGGACTCACTTACTAAAAGATTATCATCAGTTTGAGTATTTGAATCGAGCAATGATGGTAAATTAGTCTTAAACTTACGAAGATTAAAACATCCTTTCTTTAATTCTTCAGTTACAGATTGGTGAATATAACGTAGAGTAGCCTCATTTTCAGCACCGGTAATGAGATCGTCCACAAAGAAATCATGTTGAATTATGCCCTTAACCATAGGATCAGAAGATTCTTCACCAATCTGCCATAGACACCGAGTGCTTAAGTAGCTGGAACTTGCCATTCCGTAAGTCACAGTACCAAGCTGAAGCGTTTTGATGGGCATAGACTCATCCTCTCTCCATAGAATAAGTTGAAGATTGCGATCCTCCTCATGGACCCGGACTTGACGGTACATTTTCTCGATGTCACCCGTGAGGAGGAACTTATGCTGTCGAGCTCTTATTAAGATAGAGAACAGTGAGTCCTGCATATTAGGCCCAACCATGAGGATGTCATTGACAGCTTGACCCGATGAAGTAGGAGCTGAGCCGTCGAATACGACTCTTATTTTCGTGGACTCACTACTGTCTTTGAAAACAGCGTGATGGCAGAGGAAGTAAGATGTAGAAGGTATCGGTACAGCGGATTCTGAAAGATGACCTAAGTCTGCATACTCACGCATAAATTCTACGTATTGTGATTTCACATGTGGTTGTTTGCGAAATCGCTTTTCTAAATTTACCAAGCGTTTCTTAGCTAGTGAATAAGATTCACCAAGACAATCAGGGGTATCCTTTAAAGGTAGACTAACTGAGAATCTACCAGTTTCTAAACGGAGGGTGTGCGATAAAAAATGTGTTTCGCAGGCCTTCTCGCTATGACTCATAAGTGGTTTAGTTTGGGGAATATTTTCTAAGTCCCAGAATTTTGTTAGTTCTTGGTGTATTTTGTCATCAGACGATACATAAGAAACGACTGAATGATTAGAATCTATATTATTATCAATTTCTTTTAACTTACCTTTTGTGGGTAAATTAAAATACATTGGACCTGAAACCAACCAACCGAAATGAGAACTTCTCAGTACAGGTGAATTAAGACCGAGAGAGAGTTGATCGCGGCCAATAATATCCCAGAAGATATCGGCACCGATGACAACATCAACAGGTGCTGGTTGGTGGAAGTAAGGGTCCGCTAAAAAGTAATCACTCGCAATATTAAGCCCTTTAACGTCAACGGGTATTCTAGGTATATTACCGGTCAACACTGGCAACACCAAAAAAGAAGAAGTGATGGTAAAATGCTTCATCAAAGATTTCAACTGAACTACGCAGGTTTCCGTAGCCTGAGTGGTGGTTTTATTGCCTATGCCAATTATATTGACATGTAAAGTGGTAGTCGGTTCTAGAAGCAGTTTTGTTTTAAGAGATTGAGTAATGAATGATGATTGACTACCGCAATCTAAAAGAGCACGAACCTTCTGTGTTTGATTGGTCACAGGATTAACTACTTCAATATAAGCAGTAGACAGTAAAACTTGATGGTTATTTTGATTTGAAAAATTGACGATAGTGTCGTCAGTGATGTCGGGTGATATGGTGACAACACTGGAAATATTTTTGTTACCAGATTGGTTATGCAAGAGCCTGTTGTGCCTTTTATTGCACAAGCGACACGGATGCATGCGACAATTGCGTGCAGAATGACCAGATCTTAAGCAGTTATGACAAAGCTTCAATCTGCTGACCTCACTGATACGGTCATCCACACTCTTAGCCAAAAAGGTGGGACAATCATAAAGGCGATGATTACCATTACAAACGCCGCACGTTATATCAGAAACATTATTGTTTTCATTAGAAATGTATGACTGATGAGATTTTATTTTATTGTTAGAATCTGTAGGCCTTGAAGTTGCCGGAGTCTTAGGTTTAGAGTATGGATGGCTGCTATTTATTGACTCAAGTACATCAGCGCGATCAATAAGAAACTTGAAAAAATGTTGCAAATTAGGTATATTAGTATCCAATGTGCCCCGGTATTCTTCCCACTTTGCTTTGGTGTGGCTATCAAGCTTGGGGGTCATTATGTGAATGAGTAAAATATCCCAGTCACGTGAACCTTGACCGAGACTGGTTAAAGCACGTAAGTTTTTATTAATATGATCCACAAGAAATCGTAATGATTTATCAGACTCACTCGTGATTGGTTTTATGTATAATAATGAATTTATATGATGAGTTACTAATTGTCGTGCATTGTCATATCTATCACATAATAGTTTCCAAGCACACGCATAATTTGCGCTGGATACCTCTAAATTAGCAATAATGCGCGCTGCATCGCCAGTCAAGTACGAAATAAGATAATGGAATTTGTGAATGGGCGCGATGCGGTCGTTATTGTGTACTATAGATATAAATGTGTCACGAAACTCAAGCCAACGAAAGCAAGACCCGTCGAACTTAGCAACTTGAATTTGAGGTAATTTAAAACCTATATCATGATGGTCATGATTACATGGACCTGTAGTTATCTGACTTGAATTTAAATCCTTATAATTACTTTCATCATGACGATTAGAGTTATGTTTTTGTGTAATACTTTGAGCAATTGCAATGTTGGATATAAATAGTTGTTCGATAGTATCACGTTCATCAATCTCATTAGATAAATGGTCAGAGTTTAATACTTCTATCTGATTTTGCAAGTCATCAAAACGGCTGTAGATAGACTCAAATTTGCTTAGTTTTAATGTTAACTCAGCTAACTCAATCTGAGTAAGCGCTTCTTTAGAGGTAACATTTGATAAAAAGTTTCTAAATTTAGTGATTTGACCTTTTATGGAACTACGTTTCACCAAAAGATCCTGTAATTCTTGAGGATTGTTTGTGCTGGATTCACCTCCACAATCTTTACCCATTGTGAACTCAAACCTTGTTACTATTGTAAATGTTAAATCGGAATGAATAAACAATTTGATTTCAAATAGGTTTGACTATGGAAATTACAGACACGATGATAATATAAAAAACTAAAACTTAGCTCACGCTCCTCGCCTAACGTCACCTGAGGCCGGTCCGGCGGCGGCGCAGCTGTGGGTAGGGCTCCACTCCGATCACACGGGGCCCGCACGACGTTGCGTTACACGAAGAGATCGGCCTGGAATGTTCGGCGAGGTGGGTGAAATGTATGCTTATAGTACAGTTATAAGCCTGTTGTGAAACACGGTTAAGAACTATGATAATATCTTAAGAAGATAATTTAACCTACTATTAGGTATATTCGTATGGACAGTAAAAATGTTTACCAATAGATAATGTGAATTTAGGTACTATATGACCTGCCTATGGTGTATTGATGTGATTATTTAAAGTCACTACAATGACTAAAGGCACCAATGCACTCTTAAAAGCTGTTTTAAATAGGTATTGGATGGATTTATTAAGGTTATAAAGGTAAGGGTGAATAGGTAACAGGGAATTCACAAGGAAAAATGGGCACTTAGCTGCATTGGCCGAGGCTGCGGTACGATGCTGAATGCTGCTCGTTGACCGGCGGTGGCTGCAATGGCTGGTACCTCCAAGGAACCCACGTACAAAGCTTGATTTGGATGACAAGTAGCTGCGGCGCAATGGCTACACCGGCAGCGCGTGGTCGCAATGATCGAACTTGGTTTTTCGCCAAAATTACAGGTCTGTCCTGGTCGCCAGATGTTGGGGCTTCAAGTGTCTTCAATGAAACTCCCGTATAGTGGTAGATATTTAATTGAGGATATAAAAGACTGTATTTTACATGGCTGTACTTGTTTCGATGATTGTATAAAATTTTGACTGATATTATAATTAGTGAAGGTAGATTCGTAAAAGTAAAAAATATGTATGGGGCGCCTGGCCCTTTAAATTAGCAACGCGGCACGCACTGAACGTCTTCCGTCGTTTATAATTAAGCCAGGCGTAAACACTTGCCATTTAAAAAAATAACAGTATCTTAGATAATAATTTTGTTTTTAAGGAATTCGCTTCGATAGCGAAAACTTCTTAACCTAACTGACAGGATAACACTAAGTTTTGCGAAGCACTAATATTCGATACACCCACAAATTGTTGAGCTCAATTCAAATTCAAATTCACAACATCGCGTGGTACGCACACAGGCGTCTCACCGTCGATATTATATTAAGATCCCTCCTTTGTTGGGCGAATACTTGTGGAGAATTAAGGTAATAGAGAACTAGCAAATCACGTTACGCCCCGGGCTATTACGGCATCCTCGTCCCACCTAAGTGTATTACGGGCTATTTATCGTGACATTGAGACCATCGGCTCATCACGGCCAGTCACTGGGAGACTGACAGACGACCATGATTGCTTTCTTAATAGTCTCTTTATTGGTAATCAGCTAGGTGGTGTCAAGTAATTTGTGGGTGATTATTAATTTGCTGCCGGTACTGGAAGTGATATTATTGATAAGTGTGAATGTTTTGTTTTTTGTTTTGTACCGATATTTTGTTAAGCCTGACAACCAGTCTTACCAAGGAGTTTCGTATCTTCCAGTAACTGAGTTGTGAAGGTCAGATAGGCAGCCGCTCCATTTAAAATACTGGTACTCAGCTGCATCCGGTTAGACTGAAAGCCGACCCAAGTAAAGTTGAAAACGAAAATGATAGTTGAAAAAAGCAGCTGATCGCAGATGATGATGACTTTGTCAACTTTACTCAAAAGCATAGTTCATTTTATAAATAACAACATTAAAATCAGTCTAGTAGCTGTTTAAATAAGTACGGACACCGAAGCGCTACCTGTTACTATTTAAATTTGTTTTTCCATACATTTAGACCGCGTAGTTATTGCATTTTTATACGAAACAGCAGATTTTTCGTCTAAAATCATGTGCTGAGTTCATGGTTTCAGTTTGCGCGTCGATGTCCCTGCCACCCTGTATTATTTTTATGTTATTCTGATGCTGTTTCATACTTAAATTACATTAAAAATTTTAATAATTCCTACGTTACTTCTATACAACAACTTTTGATGTCCGAAGCTAATCTGAATAAACTGTTTAAATTGAATTTTCATATTTTTTACGAAGTAGCATATTTTTAATAATTTACTCTGTACGAAAATCTCCTTTTAACGCAATTTAAAATATAAATGATAAATTATTTTATTTTGTAAGTAGGTTTGTACAAAAACTTTTACACATCAATCATATTTTAAAACTAGATGAGGTCGGCGTTTCCTATCTGACTAGTCTGAGAAGAAAGGCCGAAACAAACTCATAGGTCAGTCTCTTTTAAAGTCCAGACATAATCTTGGTTAGATCATATGGAGACCATGTAGATCGACGTCTGATATGGTTTTTTGAGGAAAAGAACCACACAGATTGAGAGGACCTGTCCGGTCAGTGCACGCATTTGTCAGAAATCGTGCAGCTCAACTCAAAACTTAATAGCTCGACGATTCGACGAACAATACCAAAGAAATTATAAGTAGATAATTATATTTTTTGTCTAAAGAAAAACCTAAACACGACTCGTTTACTTGTAATTCCATGCAAGTTTCAGCGGACAAGGGGGGAGGGGGGAGTTCCGTTTTGTGTTTTTTATAAATTATATGACCGAAGTCCGAAGGCGATGGCCAGCCTGTCACTGACATATGCACTGACACTGACAGGTTTCCGTAGACATTTTGTTTTATTTTGGTAAACTCTGTTTTGTTTCTGCCTTTGGGAATCGCGGAAGATAAAGTGATGTAGATTTCAGCACTAATATTTCACTTCAGACTCTGGCAGACTGTCAGGCCACTCTAGGTCAGATGATTTTGTGTGTAAAGGGATAGGAATAATGGGATGCATTAAAAGAGTTTTCACTTCAGACTAGAATATCAGTCCCTAAATCCGGTATGCTTTAGGCACTGGGCAATCACTACTTACCTTGGGCTAAAAGAAAAAGGATAATCTTTTTCTATGAGAGTTAGAGTTACCACAATAGTGTGAGTTATTACGTACATTACACAAACCGGCGCACGTCTTAATTAGCGGATCACTAATAACGTGTAAATTACAGGGGCGGGTCTAGGATTTCCGTTTAGGAGGGGGGGCTAAGGGTAGGTTTTAGTAACGTAAACACAAAAAAAGGCGCGCAGATTCCAAATTCGTCACGTCAACAAAACATCTTATAGAAATTTAAAACTTGAAAACAAAATACTTATTAAGTTATGGATAAATTGATGACAATTGTACCTTAGGTAATGAAATGCTTGCTAAAAAGTTTAATTATAATAAATTAAGTTCACTTTAAGATTCGTTACGGAAGAACTCAGATGCTTTTGGGGGCTTGAGCCCCGTAGCCCCCCTGGATCCGCCTCTGCAGTCTTGAACTTGCCCAAGACTGAAGGCGATTTTTTTAATACTTTAATTCTGATCCTCTCACTCATTCCAAGTTAGCATCCAAATACGAATGGAAATTATTGCACAGTAGCAGTAGTTGCAGTATCTGATACGCATTTTTAACCAATAAAACCAAGTTATGACCACTGCAAACAAAAATACCTGTGTTATGCAAATAAATGATTTGATTTGAAATAATGTACAAAGATTCTTGTTGAAAAGCAAATGACTCGCAGTCCAAATGTCATTTAGATTCATGTCGGTGGCAATGCCCGGACAATGTGAGGAATCACGGAAGCGTACCAAACTATGAACTAACGGACATTCGCGTTCAATTGCACACATACGTGCATACATGCTCCTATGGAATGTGCTAGACTGTACCTCAGAGTTCGTGTGAGGTCATAAAATTTTATCATGTTCTTAAGTTAGTCTGCGTGGTTTTGTTTATCGGGATATTTTGAATGGTCTTTCGATATTCTGGTAGGGAGGAGGTTGAAGACTACTTAAAAATAATTAGATACCTAGTTGTAAAGCGAGGGTACCCATTTAAGATAGCTAATAACGTCTTTTCTGACAACTAAGTAAATAATATTTTCGAAGTAAATTCGAAGAAGTAATATTCGAAGTAAATATTTTTTCGGCCTAGAAAGAGGTAGGTTACATATCTACGTACTTATTCAAATAAACAATAACCAGCACCCTAATTTGCGTAACACACTACCATTTTAAAGAATATTGCTATTCCATTGCTTCTTATGTTAGAAAAATGTGTCTACTCGACAACGTAAATCACGCAATGAATGTTGTCAAACTATCACAATGAAAGCCATTAATGCTACTCATAGTGTGTTACGTAATTATCCCGCTGAGTTACCTAGGACACTTGCTGCTGCAATAAAGGTGGACCCTATGATACAAATCTATCCTAAAACTTATATTAGTTACGTAAAAAACTGACAAATGACCCAAAAAATAACAACACACCGCATTCAAGATGGCTTTAGAGTTAAAAAGCCAATACAAGAGCTCTTAAACAGTTGAGAACTTCACAAGGTTTACCGACCCGTAACTCCTGCGTCTTGAAGACATCTTATAAAAAGGAAGATACGGTCCGGAACAAACAAACGTATTGCAATGTCTTCGCTAGAATATACGACTTAGGTACCAGGCGCGCAGAAGTATAGTGGACATTCCTTTGTAATAAGTTCGAGTACTTTTAAAGCTTAGGATTTTGTTGGCGATTCAAGGATTTCAGGGTTACATTTTGAATCAATATTACTGATTTGTAACCAGGACCAGAGTTTTTTCTTTTGTGACGAGGTTTTGTGAGCTTCTTTTTCACATCCGCCTTCGCCACTGATGGAATCCTGGTTCCAATTTGTCTTTTCGCAGAAAGAAGCACTTAAAAAATGTATTGTTACTTTAAGGTTTCGCTTTTGTCAATTACTAGCGATCTGCCTGCCTCTTCTTCGCATGGTCAAAGTGGAGGTGCTTAGGGGAATGGGCCTGCCCCTAAGCACCTCCACTTCAACCGGTTCTGTGCTTCTCGCATCCAGTGGAATCCTGCAGCCTTCACCAGGTTATCGATCCATCTTGTGGGAGGCCTTTTAACGCTACGTCTTTCAGTACACGGTACTACTCCACCATCACAACAACAATAACAACTAACTAACAGAGATAACAACTTTAGTTTAATCAACACACTCATGCCATAAGTGAAACTACAGAAAATGACTTTTAGCGAGATTAGAGTAGGACCACAAAAGAACAACTGATGTGGAATTAAATCTAAAAAACATTTGCTAGGTACATAGATGTTCACTTTTCTCTTTTATAAAGAAATTCAAAGGGACCTTTGTATTCGGTCTTGACCTATACTAGTCTAGGCCGAAACCATTAAAGTCAGTTGATGTTATGACCCTTTCTCCACTGTACTAAAACGATTGCTGTACTGACCGCATTAAAAAAGTTTAAAATTCGATTTTACAGTTGCTGAAACTCTTTACAGAATTAAAAAAAGAATCTTGACTATGTATGAAAATATATTCTTATTTGAACTTATATCAAACTTATTGTAGTTGCCGTAAGGTTATAGAACGAATGGATGGAATAAACATCTGTTATACAAATATTGTGAAGTACCCACTCATTGATTGCAAAAAATGTTTGAGGTACAAATCTTAAAACCATTTTGATATCAAAGGATCTAGTACTTGAATATATTTTTCTATCAAATTCATATTTACAACTAAATCATCCATATTTAAATCTTGCATCAAAACAGATTCTATGAAAAACAAGTGATGATCCAATATAAATAGTTAGTTATTCGAAAGAAAAATCTGAATTAAACAAAATTCTAAGAAAGACCATTACCGATCATAGATAAGTATTAAAAAAAAAAAACAAACATGATACGAAAACCGAGCATAAGACAGCGAGAGTTATAAACAAATTGATTCTGGGAAAGCCACTCTACAGCGTATTGTTGGGGAATTCCTAAGGTTTGATAGTACTACTCGGTTTATTTAGCAGTACAAACAAGACGTCTCGACGCTTCGACGTTGTAGTGACGTGCCTATGGGACAATGGAGTACAGGCAAGAGGTAAATTGAGCAAGACGTTGCTAGGTTAAAGGTACAAGATCGTAGTAGTGTGTATTAAAACGAGGAAAATATGAGCGTCTATACTTTTTGTCAGCAAATTGTACTTACAGCGATTGTTCATCTATTAAACTGGGAAGATTTTTTGTTGATACCTTTTTTTTCTAAGAGAATTAATAAGCTGTGGGAGAGAATACTGAGAAAAGGATCACATAAAGGTCTCTTGAAAAAATTATACAATTAAAATTGACATTCCTGTCAAAGGTATATTCTATTTTTGTCCAGACAATAATTTCTTAACTCATTTTTTATACTAATCACTTGGGGGACTTGTGGCTGTGGATTAACAGCTGCACGGGTCGATCGATCAGGTTACGCTTGCCGTGGTTGATACGGGTGACCATCTTTAAATACCCATACACCTCTGTGCCTCGGAAAGCACGTTAAGCCCTTGGTCCTGGCTGTCATTCGTGGATCTTTGACAGTCGCTACGGGTCTTCAGAAGCCCGAAAGTCTGACAACTAGTCTTACCAAGGGGTATAGTATTATCCAGAAACTGGGCTGTGGAAATAAGATAGGCAGTGGCTCCATGTAAAAAAAAGCTACGCGCGTTGGCACGCGCGTTGAGCGTTGGTGTTCAGCTGCGTCCGGTTAGATTGGAAGCTGACCCCAGCATAATATGTAATTGGGAAAAGGCTAGTCAGATGATGATGAATCACTACATAAAATAAATAATTTACAAAATATATCTGGCTTGGTTTCTTTGTAAATGTATTATTTATCCAAAAAGGTAAGGTGTGATGTTTATGTGTGACAATAAACGTACTTTGGTCACGTCTGGATGAGGGTATCTTAAGATTCAATTTTATGGACGACTCCGGGCCGGACCGGCGATCCGGAGAGGATTGTTACGAACCGATAATGGTGACAAATTCTATGTATGAATGAGGCAATAGATTTTATGAGTTTTGTGATGTTTATTGGGTGACTTGGGGAACATAATGTAAGATAGCAGCTGAGTTATATGTATATGAGTAAGTGTGAATGCAAATATGACAAATCAACAAAAGCGGTTGAAAAATTCTACTTAATTTTTTTTTCTCTTGTTGTTGTTCTCATCATTTTTGTACTTTTGTTTCCGAATTAATTGCCTTATGTTTTTAAATTATTGCCCAGTTTTAATAGCTTCTAGATTAAATTAAAATATCGTCAGGCTAATGCATCGCAAGTCAAAGTTGATTATATTAAGTTTATGTCTTCTTGACATAATCTTTATCTCTTACATTAAATTTTAAATTTATATTTGAGATTAAATTAAATTATCGTCAGGGAATGCAAAAATAATCATAAATCGGGCTGAGCCATCGTTAAAGTTGATTCGATTATCATCAGCATATGTTTACTTGCCATAGTCTTGCCATATTTGACACTCATGGAAAGAAAGGAGATGACTTGTGTCAAAACTCATAAATCATCACTTTTTCATAACCATATTCAACTTCGATTACTTTCTGCGGAAGTGTGTACACGTAGTTGCAGCAATAAAAAATCCCACTTATCGTTGAAATTCCCGTATGCAGCGCCGATTGTTCGCCAGTCCCCGTGCCCAGCTGGTCCGTATTAAACCAATAAATATTCATTATGAAGTTGCTTAATTTCGTACAACACTATTTTACTATTTCACTAATTTAAGCTTAACGGGCTGCTGTGGCCGAATGTTTAGGAATTGGCTTCAGATTGGTTTTGTGCGGTTATTATTGTTGTTTTATAGTTGTCTTATAGCTGTAATTGGATTGATAAAACCGAATAGGTAGGCTACTAAGTGTTGCTGTGCGTTTACAAGCAATTATTGGGCTGTCTCGTTTCTTTTCGTGGATATCCAACTGTGAGTATACAATTTGACAATGGATTACGTCACGAGGAAGTGCAACATCATACTTTATATTTACCTATACTGTGATTACTACTTTTGCCGTGTTATTATAATGACAATGTAGATTTACTTATGTGCAGGAGCAATGTGCGTACAATGGGGAGATTAGGTGTCCAATGATGAGTACTAACACGGCGAAAAAAAGTTTGAAGTAGGTACCTATAATTTTATAACATAATATCGGGGGTTACCCCGAAGGGTTAGACAGTGGTGTACGCATAGTACTCGTACACCCACATATAGCCAGTTAGGTTTAAGTCCCATGTTATTACATGGGACCAGCCTACTGCCATCGACTGAGGTTCTGAGAAATTTCTGATAGAAAAAAACTAAATACACTTTTCCCAACTTGAAAACCGAGTCAAAGCATCTATATATATAAAATTCAAAGTCCTGACTGACTGACTGACTGACTGACTGACTGAGACATCAACGCACAGCCTAAACCGCTGGTCCCATAGACATGAAATTTGGAGGGTGTATTCTTCGTGAAGAGTAGGTATCCACTAAGAAAGGGTTTTTAGAAATTCCACCCCTAAGAGGGTGAAATGGGGGGATTTTGTTTGTATGAAAAATCTTATTCCTTGAGTTAATAAAATTGAAACTTGGCACGAATACTTATCTAAGTAAATTATGAAGTTGGGCATTTTTGTTTTTATGAACTTCCCCCTAAAAGGGGATTGGGGGGTTTCAAAGTTTGTATGGAAGAATTTTAGCGCGCGGTCCGATTTAATCGAAACTCAGTATTTATACCTAAAATTGAAAGGAAAGAATAATGTGTATCAGGGTTTTTCGAAAATCTACCCCTGACGGCCTGAAAAGGGGTAGTCAATTTTACAGGGGAGGATTTTACAACGTGGCTTGATTAACTCGAAAATTGGTATAAATAATCTTTGAGTCAAGTTATGAACACATCCCAAATGATTTTTCAAAATTCCACCCCTGTGGGGGTGAAAAGCGGGGATACAGTTTATATGAAAAATCTTATTCGTTAGATTAATAATCTTGAAAATTGGGATGAAGACTCGCCTCAGTAAGCAATAAAGTTTATCATTATTAGTTTTTCAAAACTACCCGTCAAAAGGGATATATAGGGGTGTTAAAGTTTGTGTGGAAGAATTTGAACGCGCGGTCCGATTAACTCGAAACTCAGTGTGTGTACTTAAGACTAAAATAAATAATAACACGTATGAGGGTTTTTCGAAAATCTACCCCTAACGGGGTGAAAAGGGGTAGTTAATTTTACAGGGGAGGATTATAATAAGTGGCTTGATTAATTATAAAATTGGTATAAATAATCTTTGAGTCAAGTTATGATTTTTTTTTAATTCCACCTCTGTATGGGTGAAAAGCGGGCATACAGTTTATATGAAAAATCTTATTAATTTAGTTAATAAACTTGAAACTTGGCAACAATACTTGCCTAAGTAAGTAATAAAGTTTATCATTATAAGTTTTTCAAACTACCCCTCAAAGGGGGATATAGGGGTGTTGAAGTTTGTGTGGAAGAAATTGAATGCGCGGTCCGATTAACTCGAAACTCAGTATTGATACTTTCTACAGAAAATAATTAACAATAAGTATGTAAAGTTGTCGAAAATTGACCCCTGACGGGGTAAAAAGGGGTAATTCGGTTTTAAGGGGAGGATTTGAACTTGAAACTGTATGTTACATTTTCACGCCTAAACCACTGAACTTCTGATTTGGCAAAGAAGTAGATGGCATCCTGAGGAAGCACATACTTTTTATCCTGGTAGCACGTTCCCGTGGGATAACTTCCGACAACCACGCGGGCGAAGCCGCGGGCAGAAGCTAGTAATTTTATATTTTACATGAGATTGGGGATTGAGGTCAAGAGTGAGCCCACTGTCAATTAAAAAAAAAAAAAAAAAATCCAAACTTTATGTTGAGTCCTTGCTTAAAATCCTAAACGGTAATAATTTGCGGACCATTTTCACTTTAATTATTAGAACAATAGTTTGATAATTAATTTTAGCTTCCACGTAGGCGTGATATAAAGATTCAGTTGTTTCACAGCTTAGGTCGTATTTCGTACCGATCTGGGAATTAAGAGCACAAAGCTTATTGTCTGTTCAGGAACTAAATGTGCTGGGTGAAAGGTCTGTATTTATTGTTATCGGGGTCGATACACTTTTAATATTTTTTTTCGACTTCAAGGAAACAAGGTTTCAAGTCTACTGTTTCACTTTTGGGAGAAGTTCTGAACTACATAATATCACGCCTGTAATCAACGAAGGGTGGGGTAGATGTGTACATTGGGGGCGAGCCTATTGCCAGCAAGCGGGCCCAAATCCAGGCTTCGAGCTGCTACTGAAAAAAATTCTGATGAAAAAGCGCGATAACACATTTCCCGACTATGGAATCGAGTCCAGGACCTCATGCTTAGCAGTAATACCTGCGATCACTAGATCAACGTCGTATTCCTATGTAGATTCCATGCTCTCATTATTTTTCAGTCTATTTCATTCTTTGTCTAGCTAGGACACTTACTTTCCTCCAAGGGCTGCAAACCTAAACTAAACTTTAGTGATGAGAGCATATTATAGCTTATTGCTATATTAGGACCAAAAAACCTTCATCAAAACCTTCATTTGTAATGCTTTTGCGATACCCACAGAAAAACGCGACCTTTTTGGACACTCAAGCACCAAAACAAGCAAGATTTATTCAAAGAACAGTACCTAAATAAAACGACTTAAAACAGAAGACTCACTCATGTGAACATGTAACCACCCACTCATACAAAGTACACGTATATTTATACTTCATAGATAGACCACGGTACACAGGGAAAGTATAAAAAATGCTCTTTCAAGGAAAGTGTTTGGCCCGGAAAGGAAATTGAAAATCCGGTTTGTTCAGTACTGTTTCGGTCTGCAGCACTACGGAATATCATAAGTGTACCTAGTAGCTACACGAGCTTTTTCAGTTAAGGTGGCTGGGTTCAGATATTGGAGGGAAATAAGAAAAGAAGACTATGTTTGTATCTTCATACAAGGTTATTTTAAATTAAATAAATAAAAAGGTTTATTGCGGAAACTTGTACAAACTCCTTTTAAGTAAAAGATAATTATACCTGTGCTAGGAGGCCCCGCTCTTCAATGTCAATATATAAAATGGTAAAATGGTTTATAGAATTTAATGGAACCTAGAATTTTAACAAGAAAAAATAGGTAAAATTTAAAATTAAACAAGATAAGACTTGAACTATAAAAAAATAAAAGAAAAAAATATGTAACTTAGAGATATATCCTAAAATAGTGTGTGTGAGAAAATTGGCTAACTAAACTCCACAGACGCGATATCGAAACACGATAAATAAAAAATAATTTGACGTGGTAATGCTGCCAGCCTTTTGGGCACTTTTGCTGTTGATAGCGATGCAGACGAATTTTTTGATGACATATAATAATTTTCCGTCTTTTTTATATACATTTACATATTATTAATATTATTTTAAGTCTGTTAGCTTATATTATGTAAATATTATCTTGTTTGGAAATAAAAATAATACCAAAAGTCTATTCAAACTAATGTTTCTTAATGGTGTTATTCTAGTTAAACAAATATCAACTTTATTTTAATGGTCTTTAAGTTGATTTCAGAGTGACTAGCACTATTGAAAAAGTTATAAAAATGTGTGAAGTTGTAGTGTAAACTGAGTTTTATTGTGTGGGAATTAGTTATTTTTCTATAAACTCATATTTGTTTACATTTTTGGAAAATAAATCGCGAATGTACATTACATAATTCGATACTAATTAGAAATTTAACCCCCTGTTCCTCATACTGTGTATAACACATTAACATTAATCTTACGTATAAGTAATAGAGAAATTATATTAATATTTTGTCAAGTCATAGGGCCGAGCCGCTAGTATAGGATTTATACAAATGTGAATAGATTTAATTCAGATTCTAAAAAGGGAAGTGCAATATTAATATTACTACGTTTGCTTTCGCATGATCACTTTTTGACATACTTGATCGCACTTTTTCGTCGAATTTTCACTTCACCAACCCAGTTCGCTTTTGCTATATTTACATTTGCCGTTTCCAAGAAGTTCGCAGTAAAGGGAGTTCATAATATGATGAAATTGAATGTTAGCTGAACTAGCCTTGTGTGCTGTGTGACACGTTCCTAAGGTACAATTTCCTTTAACCTTATCAGAAATGACTTTCTGTTCTTAGAAAAAAATATATGATACCTTAATAGAAAAAATATTTTTCAAAAGCTCTGTAAGCAAGAGCAAGTAACAACATGTTTCAAGTAGGTTTAACAAACATGAAGTAGCTTATTAAGATAAGATAGATGATATATAAGTTTATGAAAAAAACTATATTTTTTTTTTTTTTTATGCGCAACATTACAGAATTGAATTCCAAGACGTTGTACAGAGCAAATTACAAACTAAAAAGTTACCCAAAAACATACTTAGGCTAGGTAAAATACAAAAAAAAAACAAAACACAAAATACAATTTAAAAAAAAATTATAGGTACACAAGAAAAACGAAATTAACAAACGAAACCACACACACTTGTAAAATAAACAAAATGTCATCAGATGACAAAGGCGCGGGTGTAGGCCACAGTAAAAGAGATTTATGTATACATTATTATAAATTAAAATCACTTTTCGTGCCTGTCCGTGTGACCGTTTTTCTAAACTATGCAATGGATCGGTAGCAGTAGGCTGGCCATCTTTGTCGAAGGACCGATGGCCGGTGGAGTCCTTTTTTTTTTTTTTTTTTTTTGTGGAGTGCTGGAGTGGAGACCGCGTATCGGCAAGCGTAGTGTGGGACGCCCCCCAGCTAGATGGACGGACGACCTTAAGAAGGTTGCCGGGACGGACTGGATGCGGAAGTGAGGGCAGTGTGTTTTGGCGTAGCCTGGGAGAGACCTATGTCCAGCTGTGGACTGTGATAGGCTGAGTTTATTGATATATTGATTGATACAATGGATTCTGATGCGGTTTACTTTTCACTATAATTTAGAAATGTTTGTAGTGTATAAACTTAAGTATGATTAAATAATCTTGATGTTTATCAAAGACAGGTCGTTAGTTGACATTAAAAGACAAAATGATTGATACAAAGCAACTTTCAATCGTAACATTTCATAGAAAGAAATTACGTGTGTTTACATATTTCTGTGTTAACAAAATTTTAATAAATATCATCACATGTTACATTCAAGATATCCTTTATTATATAATGTCCTTAATTTGATAAGGGTGATGAATGCGATGAAGTAATTACAGCTGTAATAAATAAATATCTAGTACCTACATAGATAAAAAAATGTATGTCGATATTATAAGTTATCTTTTGTAAGTTGTGTCTGGTACTTACTCGTAATGCAGTCAGAGAAGTAGGTAATTGTTTATAAATTTGACACACGTCAATTTCCGTCGTAAAAGCCATTTCATACAACTGTCAAAGAATGGCAGTTGTAATTTAAATGTATGGAGAATTCAAGTTGGTAGTCATTTTGCTAAATAATAAATTAACCATCAATATTCCGTGTAGGGCTTCCCTATCAAATAGTGATTTTAATTCCAAAAACGGCGTAAAAATGTCATGAAAAATCAAAATGTACCTACCTAATACGTCAAACTGATTGGCTGCCAAAATTGGGAGAGGCAGTAAGAAAACAAAAGAAAAAAAAAGTATATTTCTACATTTGTTGGCCCTCTATGTTTAATAATTATGTTGTGTTGTAATATGTTGTGTTATGTTTTGTGTTGTGTTGTGTTTGTGTGATGTATTTTTACCCAAGTGTCTTCGCGTTGGAGGACGGCTATAAGCCTCGTCTGTTTGAAGTTTTCATTAGCCGCTCCACGATGCGACTGTTCAGCCGTTTGGAAGCTACGATGCCGTAAACAGACACATAGATACACACGGTGAAATTATAACACCCCTTTTGACAGGGGTTAAAAATAACACCTACAATCAAACATTTTACCAAAGAAATTTTCATGAAACTCAGATAACATTGTGTTCCAGCAGAAAATTTGCAACTCATAAGAGAAAACACATCACAACAGACCTCTTCAATACTTTCATACAAAGATTACCATCTTTTTAAATTAACAGATCGTTGTAAAAGATTCCATTTGGCGCCGTTTCCTGTACGAGAGAGAAGAGACAGATTTTTATCAGAAGCATAAAACCATGCTTATTTTCTCCTCTATTTTAATAACCCTTTTAAAATAAAACTAGCTTTTCATATAAAGGATTTTTCTTTCCAGAGGATTCATTAGGAAATAAAGATACGGAAAAATGTTTCAGCAAGGAAATATATTGCTGGTAACATGGAAAATTACAGTGACAAAAGTTCCGTATTCAAAAACATGTGAATATACCGTGTCTACGTGTGCAGTATCTAATGTTACGGGCAACAGTTGCGCAACTTTTTTTCAACTTTGTTTCCTATGAAAAATGGGTTATCCATTAGACACAAAGTTGAGCAAAGTTTATAGTGGAAAATAACAGAAGGCCAATCCTCGTAATTTAAAACGTTCAAAATCCAGTCGCAGTTTCATCTCGGCGACAAACAAATGTCAAAAACTTGTCATAATGTAAGGAAATTTGTGGTATTTTTGACAGACTGAGATCAGACTGTGAACGTTCTTAAAATTACGAGAATTGCCCCTCAGTTATTTACCTATATTTTTTAATCCTTATAGATTGCCTAGTTCCCAGACTAGGTATGTTAATTATGTTAATCCTATGTTAGTTCTAGTCTTAGCGTAGCCTACACATGTGCAACTAGATGATTGATCGAGGATTACCCGAGTTATATTGTAACATCTAGAGTGAGAAATATTAAATCGAGTGTGTTCAATCAAATCAGTTCTTTCTGTAATTTTCAGGGTGAAATGTGAAGATAATTTACTATAGCAACGCAACATTAAGCTTTAAATAAGTTCATTGAACTAATCAATTTACCTACCCTTTTTCCAATTATGTTGGGGTCGGTTTCCAGTCTAACCATTGCACATGGAGCTGCCTATCTGACCTCGACAGATCAGTTACTGGGTAATACGATACCCCTTGGTAACTGGACTGGTTGTCAGATTTTTGGGTTTTTGACTACCCGTAATGACTGTCTTTGATCTACGAATGACAGCTGGGACAATCGGCATAACGTGCTATCCGAGGCACGGAGACGTCTCGATATGTAATGGTTTGTACCCATCCACAAACCGACCGCGGAAAGCGTAGCTCGACCAGCGCGGCCGTTATTATTTATTTAGCCTTTGGTTAGACAAAATCCGTATTACTATTTTATTGGCTGTAACTATCGTTGCACTATATGTTGATGTAAATTCACTAGAAATACTAACTAAATGAGAAATAGACGAGAAAATAAATATGGCAGTTCAAAAAGAACTGCAATCGTACTCTATGAAACAACTTTTCATACCCTTGAATAAAGCCATCATCAAGAATAGAATCTCTCAAACTTTTGCTCACATATCATAGGGAAAACGGGCGTGAAAATACAAAATATATGTTTAGGGAACTCCATAAACCAGATGTTGCTTTATCTAAAACGGCTATACGCACTCGTCTCCCGAAATAAGTTCGGCTACAATCGACTTACCGGGATTATTGAAAGTTCCCGATAGTTGGGAAATCTTTTGCTACTTAGATACGTGGCTCCCGACCAAAAGTTTTCTGCTTCTGTAGGGAACTTCGGCGTGATGCCTATTAGCGGCCGGGATCACTTATTTTGAGGGCAACATAATAATTTCGGAACCTTTTTTCGGGGTATTTTTGGCTTGTGTAAATGAAGTTGTTTCTTTGAACCGTTTCTTTTTATGGAATGATGTCATACCAAATTAGTAACTCTTAACAAACGGGTACAGTCACGACCAAAAGTATTTATACGCTCGGCTTTATACAAAACAGATTTACTCCTTTATTTTTGAATGAAATTGTATGTTGTTACGAATATAGCATTTTCGAACCCTTAGGTTTATGTAATGTGTCTATTTCAACGTTGCATTCGTTATTTCACGAAAAAATCGCAATTGAAAGTTGCCAAGTGTTGACATATTGGTGCTCGTGACTGTACATCCTAAACTCTTGTTCTTCTCCTTAGCGTGTCGATGACAAAAATATAGTTTTTTTTTTTCTTAATTTTTTTGGACTCAAACTTTAACAACGCGGATAGCATTTGCCGATGCAGCTATTAGGTCCTCACGTGTGCAGGTGACAGGGCATGCGGTGTAAGATGGGAGGTGAGCCATTGTCTGTGGAGAGACACCGCATACACACCGGAGGTCAGAGCCTTCCATGATCCCCACTTGTGGAGTTTGTCCTTGCTGCAGCCATTTGGGTACGAAGTCTATTTAAGGTTTTCCAACTAGGCCACGGTAACTTATGCCAGGATGAGAGACTCTCTGATGGTTTAACAAAGAGATCAAGAGGGTTATGTTGTTCTTTCCAAAGATCACATCTATCCATGGAAGGGTTGCCTTGGCAAATATACTTAACTCTTGTTGAAATAAGTACTTAGTATTACAGCACGCCTGTACACCCGAAGGGTTAGGCAAAAAGTTTTCACAGGGGGGTGGATCCAGCTAGTCCAGCCAATAGTACCGCCTCCACAGCAAGATGTTATCTATGGCGGGAGCTGTATAAGTCCCTGACGATTTTATCGAGCCATCTGAGAGCCTTCCGCCTGGACACACGTTACCGTGGCCGACTTGGAAATCTCTAAATAGACTTCGAACCCTAGTCAGCCAGAGCAAAGACAATCTTCACAATACGGGGTTCACGGACGATCGGTGGCGGCGATCTCTCGCGTCCGGCCCTGGTGCAGGCCATGGTACGGAGCTTGAGTGCATGGGAACCCATCACCTCCTTTTGCGAAGCAGTGATGCTCGCAAAGGAGGAGGCGGAGCGCGTGAGGGAGAGACAATCTCTGCGCCCTCACGCCCCTAGTCGCCGCAGGAGACGCCCTGGACGTCGGGCGTCAGCAACCGTCTCCCGGCCACCGGAGGCGCGGGCTTACGGGCGGCGAGCAATGGGCAGCTCGCCACCCGGTAAGGACCAGGCCCGGGTCAATGGCGCGTTGTGTTCCACGCGCGCCTGAAAGAGATGTCAGCACGAACTGACGGGGTCCGCTAGGGCCGATGCCTGCCAGCGCAACATGCATAGGCAACTGAAGGAACACGGGTGGGTTTTAGTTAGTAAAAGTCTGACACGTCATTTGATGAATTCCCACCCAAAAAAAAGGGTGGTTCACGGACGACTCTGATCCAAGTGCGTATGCGGCACCTCCCTACAGACTATGGCCCACCTTCCATCCTGTACACTTGATGATCTTATGACTGTGTCAGTGACCAGAGTTCGCGCAGCTGAATTTTGGACCAAAAATGTTTAAATTTTTTGCCATCGATACGCTGACAAGAAGAAGAGGCAGAGGTGTAACTATAGGTACCTATAGGTATGTATAAGTCCTATGTAATAGTCGGTGAGCCTATTATCTTCAACCTGGCACAAATTCCGGACTATAATACCAGTCTATTAATGTCCCACTGCAGGGCAAAGGACTCTTCTCATGCAGAGGAGACACGAGCATTGATCAGCATGCTTTCTCAAGACGAGTTGGCGATCAGACTTATATTACGGACTGCTACTGAGAAAATCTAGATATAAAAACTCAATAACACTTTGCTCGACCCGCGAATCGAACCAATGACCTCAGCAGTGGAGCTAGCGACCACTAGACTAACGATGCATGTACCTACCTACTTGTTAATACAAACCCTGAGCTACCTATACGCCAACTGAAATAGAATGATAAGTTATTCTTGTGTGGCGTCCTTTTCGTCGTACCAATTTTATTAAAATAATAAAAGGACACTGGCCACTTCGATTTGAGAAGGAAAATATTATGATGGCAAACCAAGTTTGATTTAAACATCAAACTGTAAAAATCGTTTCGAAATCTTTACTTCTCTAGTATTCGATTCTCGATATGTTACTGTAAGTACATGATATAACAATAATTTATTATTATTTATATCATAGCAAGCTATATCAAAAAAAAAAACTTTTTCAAAAAAAAAAACAACCGACTTCCATAAAAATACTACAAAGTAGGTGTCTGACTTCCGAAATTAAAGTTAATTTTCACTTTGTAGTGTTTTTATGGAAGTTGGTTGTTTTTTTTTTGTAAAAAAGTTTTCATTTTTCACTTTTTTGTTGTGATATTTTATTTTTATTTTTGTTGATTTTTCAAAAACCGCTTGTCCGATTTTGATAAAAAAAAATATGGGACCATTTCAGAAGTATCTCCTTTCGACCAAAAAAAGAATTTTGAAAATCGGTCCACAATTGGCGGATTAATCCCGTAACAAACACACCCAAAAAATACATACCGTCGAATTGAAAACCTCCTCCTTTTTTGAAGTCGGATAAATAATACAAGATCACACACAATGCATCGAAAAATCGAATAGCTGTTGTTTAAAAAGTATTTACACGGATACATTTTATGAGCCTTTAATACCAGTGCAGGCACCAGGTAATAATTTTTTTTTTTTTTAGGTAGTTTAATGAAATTTATGGTATACATGGAAATTTATCGCATAAGCCTCTCTTAGCCAATTTCGGAATACCGACAAAATATAACTTAATTAATGTTTTAGAGCCATCTGTACCAATATTGAATAGAAACTAGACCAGTACCTAATAGTTAGGCGAATTATTAAATTAGGTAGACTTCCTTTAATATGAATGAGAGAATATTAAAATTTATTCTATTATGAGGACCTGTTTCGTTGAACTGAATGAGGGCATGACTTAGCAGGGACGTAAAAATATCGCGGCGGGATTTTATCGCGCAGTGGATTTTCAACTCTCGGTGTTGAGCCGGGCATTGAAAATCCAACAGAGGGCATCCCAGCCCAGCGCGTCAAAAAACACATTGTTAGATTTTCAACTCTCGGCGCCAAGCAGTGGGTTGAAAATTCAGTGCGCGAAGAAAAATCCCCGCGGGAATAATGCGCCCGTGCGTACTTGGGCTTTAAAGTGACCAAAAGAGAAATTACTTAAATAGGTAGCTACTCATTGTATACGCCAGCAAAATTAATGACGCATTTGTAGCATGTTATTCTGCTTTTAATAAAGAAAACCTTGTGTTATTAAATCATATTTTCCTGATAGAATCATTAACAAGATTGACTAAATGTAGAAAAGTCACTTACCGTATTACGATGCTTGAAATGCAGTTCGTTCTTATTGTCTACTAGCTGTGCCCGCGACTTCATTCGCGAGCATATTGGATTTATTTATTTATGGATAACCAACAAAGCATACACCATATTAGATGCTGAAAATTCCATATTTTTTACATTTTATAGTGTAGCCTTAATTAAAGGCTGCCACGGCATGCACTAAACATAGAAGAAGAAAATGCAGTAACAAAACAGATTTTACTTATAAGCTAGATAGATTGATTGTTACATTAATGCAGATACATGATACTTTCACTAGAATCCAAAACAAATACAAATGAAAGCTTACTAATTTTTACCTAAAATATTAAACATTTTGTTCAACGCTGTGCTAACTGACAAAAACACACCAAGTTTTCCAAATCTCTATGGAAATGAAAAAGACTAAAGAAACTAAAATATTCTTCTTCCACTTTTGTGATAATGCCCTATGCAAGACAGACCTGACTTTTCGCAAAGAGTAAGACATATCAATATCTACACTGGGTGAGCGTGACAGGCGACTTGAAAAAATTGAACCTGAAATCTGTTAACGGTAGAGAAATGACCCAGATTGGTTTTAAAGCCCTTTTAAGGTTTAGGGGCTAAGGGTTTTATGGATTTCATGGGTTGTATTTTTTTTTCAGATTCCTTGTCCTTTTTCTAAAAGAAAAGTAGCCCAAATGGCACCTTATAACATCAGCTATGTGCCAGAGAAAATCCCGACAAAACGGTCCTGTAGTTTCAAAGATTAGCCGGAACAAACAGACAAAAATTTTAAAAGTAGATTTTTTTTTATAAGTACCGTATAAACTTTCATATTATGCATTTACTTATAAGCTGTTATTTTGATATAACAAACAAACAGTTCAATTTTATTTATTTGTATATTACATTTATTTTAACACAAGTCATAAGCAAGAAACAATTTATTTTACAATTTAAAAAATCATCGATTTATTTGCTTGAATACTCATTCATACTTCTTTGGCTAACGTCATTTTGTTAACGAACAAAATCCCAATGTCAAAAACAAACTTAACAAAAAAAAAAACTATACAACGAAATAGCCAAACACAATACAAATAAAAACTGTTAGTAACGCAATCGCAACGGCTCGTTCATAATTGAAACATGTCATCGAGTCTTTGATGTTTTGGACGCTAGATAGCTGTCTTTGTCCGGACTGATGGACAGATATGTCAGCCGAATGTATATGTCCATCGGCATCATGTCAGCTCTGTCCATACTCGACAGTTCGCATTCAATTTCCGTTGGTGCTATGTGCGAATAACGTGCCAGACAGCGGCGAATTATTGACTGGATCGGATGAAGATTTTGATAGCACTGCGATAGACTGGCGTGTTTCGAACGTTGTTTTTGGTGTAAAATGAGTTGTGGAATTACGTCCGTTGTGATTTAATTAAAGTAAGGAAATTATTATTTTTTGAGAATACTTAAATTGATAACACTCATCTGAATGAGTGTTAGGGTGGTTTCATCATCATTCTCCTGCGCCCATTTATTTAGGGTCGGCGTAACACGTATTTTTCTTCCATACTTCTCTATTAATCGTCATATCGGTAGTTACGAGTATCCCCTTTTTTATATCATCGTTTACACAGTCCATCCATCGTTTCTTTGGTATTTCCCTACTCTTTTAGCCATCGACATTCATACTCAAAACTTTTCTTGCATTATCATATATTATTTACAAAAATATACTCTTTAAAATAACACATTATGCTTGTAAACAGCTCTCACGTCTTCCCATAATTTCATTTTTATCAAAAACCTAAAAATTTTTCCCATTTTTATCAAAAACCAAAACCAGTATCGAATATTACGGAGCATTTTTTAATAAAATTTCATAAAGTTTAGTCATAGATTAAAATAACGCGCTGAACAATACTTAGAAAGCACTACTCATAACTTGGATCTCATTGGTATTCAGCATGCGAACGGCGAGTGGAGCAAATTCTTAAAATTGAATCTAGGGTAGAACTCTGGCTGTGATACAGACATTGCGAACACAATGCTTTTGATTTAGCAAACACTGATTTTTCTCCATGCAGCCATTAAATAATTATGGGTCGTAAATAACAGTTTTTAGCTTTTATCAACCAGTAATTGTCTCTGAAAAGGAAAAATTAAGATTAAATTGACTTCAATAATAGATTTAAATCGACTACAGAAAATCAACGCAATAATAAGCTAACAAATTTTCTAGCGCGCATTAACTGTTGTAATTGGTCAGCCATTCTTATCATCATTTCAGCTGAAACACGTCCACTGCTGGGCATGGGAGGTGGGCACTTCGACCGGTTCTGTGCTTCATTCCATTCCTATCACTTCGAGTTTACTAACTGTCTTCGGCGAGTATCTTTTTTTCATGTACATTCACCGATTTCACCATGATTACTTACTTGTTGTTGTTAATTCATTAATTATTAAATTATTTATTAATTTTTGTCATATATACTCATCAATTTTACCAATGTTATCAGCGTCGAAGAATCAGAATTTCATAAATTTTAATTTCATCAAAAAAAACTGCTGTTCCCTACATTTATGTTCGTATAACTCGTCAAAATGTAGGGAACACCAGATTTTTGTTTCGCGATTTCGGGTTTGGTCCCATATAAAAGTTGTTCATAATGATGAGTACAATGACCCCCTAGAGTTATGGGATATAAAAAAAAACACGTTGTATATAAATAAAATGATCATTCATTCTCTTTGAGAAGATGCCTTTACCCAGCAGTATAATCGGGACATTTACATACTAACGTTGTAAGCGTTTTAAAATTCTATTTATTTTAAAACTTACAGTTTTAAGAGTGTGATTCCAACGGCTTACAATTAGTATTTTAGAGGCTTTTCTCTCGCACTCATTTGTTGCAAATGGAAACATAATAAAGTTTTTATTCGAAGCAATTAATTTTATTACGTAAACGTTACGTTGTAATTACTGTACTACATTTTTTTATGTACTTGACACTTTATTTTCAATGAACTATTTCTATATAGGTGCTATGTAGACAGTATACTGTCTGGTCTCGAGGTCGCAAGAGACTGCTGAGCGTGGGCAAAGTCTTATTAGGTTGGTCCATTGGGTTAGTTGGTTGTTGAAGTTGGCGGGGTGATTTGTATGTTCCGTGCTTCAGAAAGTACGTTAACCCGTTGGCCCTGCACCTGATCTCTCTCCGGTTGTGTCGGATTGCCGTCCAATCGAACAAAACGAGTGAGGGAAGAGAGAGTGCATCAGCTGTTTCTTCGCACTCACTTGTGCACTATAATATCTTTCGCGCCGATGCGATGGCTGGGCGATGCTGCGTCACGATGCGATGGCCAAAATTCTCAATATATTTCCTTCCATGATATAAAGTCTATCGTGAAAGAAAATAAAATGAGTTCCAAGAAGTGATTTTTGCTGTATTTTAGCACAAAGTAAGATCCTTTTTTTTAGAGCGTTCCTAAGCTTGTCGTTGTTATTTTTCCTTTTTTGATGACATGAACTAGGTATGCGAGAATTGCTCATGCTTTAATTGTACAAAAAAAGATGTATCTATTTCAGATATGCATGCACAACATTACCTACAGTAAAATTTTAATAAAATGTAAGAGTACCTATGTACCTACTTTCAGTCATAAAAATATTAAAATAAAATACACAAGATTTTAACAAAATTAATATCTAGCAGGCCGTGAAAAGATTTAGGTACTTAACGTAAAAAAACTGGGTATTGAATCATTTCAAGATACAACGAAGTAAGTGTCTAAGTAGTCGTTAGTAATTTCCTTTATGTAGGTACCTCTACTAAGCTAAATCATCTGCTATAGGGTCTGTGATTAATGTGTCTAGGTAGGCTCGATAAAAGGTACGGAGACGTATGTAGAAAGTAGGGAGGTTTTTGTCCTGCGGACATCACATGCTTTTAATAATAATAAAGACTGTTAACAGTAACAGTATTTTGTCTTTTCTTTTGTACTGCAGTGGGACATCACATGCAATATTGCATGGGTTGTCCTACTGTAGGGCAAAAGCGTCCCTACTTTCTACATGACTGAACTGTACCCAGAAACCTACATAACATATAATTCTAACATCACGCCTATACAGGCGTAAGAGACCCTTCAGGGCATACTCCCCGAAGTGTTAAGAGCGTTGACAACGTACGGCATTTCATACAAACTTTCAAGTCCTTGTTTTTCGAAATGCATGAACCGATTTTAATGAAACTTCCTACCCATAAGCAGGATATATAGATCTAAAAAGTTAATTGAGAATATTTTTGAAAAATAGTGTTACAGCTAAATTAGACCGATTTTAAATTTTCCATAGAAACAGAGATTTCCAATTATCTTTTTTTAAATAAGACATTTCGAAAATGTTCTTAACTAACTTTTTAGACCTATATATCTTGCTTTTGCGTAGGAAGTTTCATTAAAATCGGTTCATGCATTTCGAAAAAAAAAGGACTTGAAAGTTTGTATGAAATGCCGTACGTTGTCAACGCTCTTAAGCAGAGGTGCAACTCTATAGTATGTACATCCAAATTTCGCCAAAAAAACCCAATAACACTTTGGCCAGCCTAGACATCGAACCCAGGACCTACTTCCATAATAAAGGCGAGAAAGATTACTAATTTTAGCAGTCGTACCTATTGTTAAATACTAATATGTTTTTTTGTTATATGTTAGTCTACTGTTACCCCTTCATATGTCATCATCTTCTGCCTAGCCTTTTCCTAACTATGTTGGGCTCAGATTCTAGTCTAACCGGATGCAGCTGAGTACCAGTATTTTACATGAAGCGACTGGCTATCTGACCTCCACAACCCAGTTATTGGGTAACACGAAACCCTTTGGTAAGACTGGTTGCCAGACTTTCGGGCTTCTGACGATCCGGAACGACTGTCAAAGATCTATGAATGACAGCCGGGACCAACGGCTTAACGTGCTTTCCGAGATACGGAGGGGTCTTGGTATTTAAAGATGATCACCTGTCCACGGACCAACCGCGTTAAGCGTACCTTAACCTGATCGATCGACCCGTGCGACTGTTATTACAGCCGCACGGGTACCCTTTTACCCCTTCAAATGTATAATCTCTTAAATCACCTAAACGAAATGACAAAGAGATCCTTCGCCAAAACACTACCTAAAAATATGCCTTACGAATTTTAATTACTCCAAACTAAACGACGAAAGTAATTAGGAAAATTACAGCACGTACGTAAGCTTATGGTCTTAAAAGTTATAATAGAAAGAGCACTTTGTCATGTCATGCTTTTAGCAGCCTCTTTAATTTCTCTTTGTGCAGTAAATGAAGACATTAAATCGTTTACGTCAGGGTATAATGAGAGAAAGTAAATGAATCAGGACTACGTACCTACAATATGAGTTTAATGAATTGACGTAATATTACAAGAGCCTGGAGTGTTGTTTACATAATTATGTTCCTTTTGAGCGTGTCTATATGACCTTCATATTTTAGATGGAAATTAAGACATGTGTCTTGATTATTTATTCTGATAGAGCGCAGTATTCGCTCATTGGCCATGTCTGCCGCATGCCCAATGAGCTGTGGTCCATAAGAACCTCTACGTGGAGCCCTGAGACCGCTAAAAGGCGGCGCGGCAGACCCCGTAGAAAATGGCAGGCCGAGCTGGACAAAACAAACGACCAGTGGTCCATATTAAAACTGGATCGCAAGCCCTGGAAGTCATGGTGATGATACAAACAGGACACAACCCAGTTTCTGGGTATTACGATACCCCTTGCGTAAGACTAGTTGTCAGACTTTCGGGCTTCTGACGACCCGTGACAATTGTCAAAGATCCACGCATGACAGCCGGGTCCAACGGCTTAACGTGCTTTCCGAGGCAGGCAGGGGCCTTGGTATTTAACATGGTCACCAAACCACGGACAAGCCGCGGCAAGCGTAGCTTAATCTGATCGACCGACCCGTGTGACTGTGATTATTTAGCATCACCCAGCAAGCATCATTTACCCACACACGTCCTTCAAATACAGGATGTTATTACCAACAGTACCTACTACCATTTTCCAAAGACTACGCTTCACCCATTATGTAGTAAGTCTGCAATAGAGGGGCGTTCTCGGAGCTGCGTGCTAAAGATACCGCCTGATATTGCTATACTGCACTGAATAATGATAAGTAGTGCCGCAACTCAGTGCGGTGCTGTGCGAAAAGGCCATACTATTATATGAAGACTGTACAGTACACACAATAGTCGATTTCGGCCACACTTGAGCGACCAACACGATTAGCAAAGTCGCTTAAACTGTATTCTGGTGCAAACTGGGAGAGAGATATGTTTAGATGTGCAGTGTAGGCAAAGTTGATGGAAATAAATGGAAATCTAATGAAAATAGGTAAAACTTAGTCTGTAGAGCAATGCTAATAGTTTTAAGACTTTTGTAACAAACAATTACTACACTACATACTAGTGTTTATGTTGTGTATACTAAAAAATTGGATTTTATGATCTGAAATAAATAAATGATGAGAGCAGTGGACGAGCTGTAGATCATAGGTTCGAACCCAGGCAGGCGCTTTACTTTGTGTTGATTATTTCATCAACACTGCTTTCAAAACGGTGAAGGAAAACATCGTGAGGAAACCGGCATGTCCTAGAACCAAAAATTCGAAGACATGTGACATCTACCAACCCGCACTGGGCCACTCTCTCTCAGAGAGAGGAGGCGAAGCTAACAAAAAAACCAAAGTGAAAACTTGAATTATAACGTTGTGCATTTTTGATATTTTGGAATGGGGTCTATAACTCTCCCTCCGTCTTACGAATTTTCGATAGGTCACGTGTCCTGACGCGAGTTTATCATTTTTTACCCATCACAACAAAAGTGCACAACGCCGCTAAAGAACTTTTCACTTAAAAAAAAAAATTAAAACTCCCCCCTTTTTTGGTCGTCGGTTAAAAAGAGGGTGTGTGCTTATAATCACACGATAGAAGCAAAAACTTACGACTAGAGCCGAGTATACGCGATTCAGCGTCACCAACCGAGTGGAGCCGAGTATACCCGATTCAGTCACCGACCTGAGCGTTAGGGTTCGTTTACTGTTCAGAAAGAGCGCAAAATGTGCCTAAAGAAGTCACTTCTCCAAAGAGACTTTAAGGTATTTCCCTAGGCAGCGGGATCGTCCGAAAGGGTTACCGCTGCCCTGGAACAGAAAGGGCTAAGGAAGGAACACGGGTGGGTTTTAGTCAGTAAGAGTCTGACACTCCCTTCCGCTCCACCCAGAGCGGGAGGGGTCATTTGATGATTTCCCATCCTCAAATAAAGAAAAAAAAAAAGAAGGAAAACATCGTGAGGAAACTGGCATGTCTCAGAACCAAAAACTCAAAGACATGTGACATCCACCATCCCGCACTGAGTCCACGTGGTAGTTTACGGCCTACTTACTCCCTCTTACCGAGAGGAGGCCCGTGTCCCAGCATTGGAAACATTAAAGGCTGATTATGTGTTGACGATCGTGTCGCATTTAGGATAATTCCTTTTTACTTCGAGCTTCGATACAAAAGAAAAAAAAATAGATACTTAGACTACGTACCTCGGCTAATGAAACTCTAATCAGACTGTAAAAGCATGGTTCTTGTAATGAAATTCCCAACAGCGTTTATGAATCGGAAACCAAAGTTCAGTTTGAAATAAGGCAACGTTAGCACTGTTTATATTTCGACGCACGGCCGTGCTTTGCTAGTTGAATATCAATTTGTGAGCATAGTAACGCTATTCGCGGTCAGTATTAGTCTGTGCGATGCGGAGTAATTCGGACATCGCTAGTAAGTTTAAATATTAACGAATGTTAAATTCTGAGATTTCCTGCGGCTTTGATACCTAATAGAAGTCTGGTATTTAAGGTTGTGTGTAATATTATGATTTCGTTTATTTATTTACTTCTTACTTATTAAATCAATTTTCAAATATTTTTATAAAAAAAAAGGAAAATATAAAAAAATAGTAGTCCACCGATATCGGGAGCAGGGTCCAAGCTACCGGTGGTTAGGGCTCCACAGATAGGAACCTCCTCACAATGCAAGCCGTATCAAGGAGTACTGCCTTCTGGTTCAGGCCCTTGATCCAATCGCCTAACGAGAGACTGGAGAGATGTTGATTGAGGCTTTTGGCCATTGGCCGATACGACTATCGGCACGAAACCGAGCTCAGATTCCACATGTCAACATATTATGATTATTTTTAAGAGTCAAAAGATCATCAACTCAGTAGATAATCAATTTATAACATAAAATTACCGTCATTATTTCGTGTTTGCCTCCCGAAAAGGCCTTTGAAAGGCTTATTAATTAATTTGTTATTAAATCTCATTTTAGCCTACCAATAACAAAATGACGTCGTATTGACAGTCAATTTACTGATCAGAGCGTCGATCAGGCTGAATTGCATTGCATTGCTGCATTACGACAGTTTATCATTTTACTCACGTGCACGTTTCAGGAATACCCCAACCAACTATTTTTTAACACAGAACCCCTAATCATAAGCTGATATCAAGGCAAAGCTTTAAATCGAACTCAATAAAACAAGTCTGGATATACTCGTATCTAATAAAAGTTATGAAATAACATTTGTTTGAGTACAATAAAACATTTCGACTTACTTAAAATAACATGCACCTACGCGAACTATATTAATATGTGGTTCAATCAAGTTTCACCTTCTTATGTAGGTATATTAATTAATTACAAAAAGTTTTTTAGCCCTATTTGACAGTTTATTGTCAACCAATTATGAGATGTCTCTAGGCGTTGTTTCAGCCATGTTTCAGTTACCATCTCGTATCAAACGGACTTTATCCTTAACGATCACTTCTTTTGCTTTTAGTAATCTTTATAAACGACCCTGTCCTAGTAACAGGGTCGTTTATAAAAGTCTCTTTTTTGTTACAACGTTTGTCAAACGTTATAACAAAAAGATTTTTTCGCCCAATTGACAGCTTATTGTCAAGACCAATAATGTAATACAGGCGTTGTTTCAACTATGTTTCTGTTATCATCTCCTGCCAAACCCTTACCAGCATCTGCCTAACCTGCGTCAGGGTCGTTTACTCACAGTAATCAAAGATTTAATATTCCTCCACCACTTTTTCCCCCTACCCCGGGGAAAGACTGTCATTTCACACAAGTTGCGAGAGTCAACTAGGGAAATGGCCCATTGTGGTATCCATTGCGAGGCTAGCGACCTATTACGGCCTGTTCAATGCTGCTATTGCAATTCCTCGCCTCAAATGTTACGGCTTTCCAGAGTTTATATCGGTCAAGTGGTTTTAACTTTCGTAGATATGACTACTGAAGATAGTTAGTTTAGAGGGTCGAAGTAAGTTTAGAGGGATCTAATTAGAGATTTCTAAGTTACCTAACCACCGATGTCCTTATGAAGGCCGCAGGAATCCGCTGGAAGTGAGGGGCACTGGACCGGTCGATGGCGACGCTTGGGGTAGGCCTGGGTTCCAGCAGTGGGAACATTATAGGCTGAATAAGCTACGTAAAACAAGGCCAACATCTTCTATCTTCTAATATAAAAATGAATCGCCGAATGTTTTGCTATGCGCAAATCTCGAGAACAGCTGAACCAATTTCGCTAATTCTTTTTTTAGAATATTTCTTGAAGTACGAGGATGGTTCTTACGAAAAAAAAAATGTAAGAAAGTTGCTTCACGTGGAGGAAGTCGCGGGCAAAAGCTAGTTGTTTATAAAGGGGATCTCTGCTATTTAGAGTGATAAATATCGTCCTGACGTTTGATGTTACTCTAAGAAGCAGAAAAGCCCTACGAGAACATTTTTGAAAATCCTCTCTGTGAGAGAGCGTGGGCCGTAATCCACCACGCAGGCCCAGTGCGGATTGGTAGATGTCACATGTCTTCAAAATGTTTGGTTATAGGACATGCCGGTTTTTTCGCGACGTTTTCGTACTACGTTTTGAGAGCACTGGTGATGAAATAATTTACACAAAGTGCTTGTAAGGTTTCGAACCTACAACCTTACAACTTATAAATCGCAGCCAATTCCACTGGGCCACCACTATTCTTTTCAGTTTTACGTACTACCGATATACATTTTTTTTAGGCAGGTACCACGAGAGAATTGCTAGTAAAAATATTGCAAAGTGGCATAGGTAGATAAGTACAGTCACGAGCACCAATATGTCAACACTTAGCAACTTTAAATTGCATTTTTTTCGTGAAATATTGAATGAAACTTTGAAATACGACACATTACATAAACCTACGGGTTCGAAAATGCTATGTTCGTAACAACATAAAATTTCATTCAATAATTAAAGAGGTAAACCGCTTTTGAATAAAGCCGAGTGTTTACATACTTTTACTCGTGACTGTACTTATTTCCTCTAACAAAAATTAGCAAACATTAACACACCCCAATTCGCTAATACCCTCACGGAGTCTAAGAGCTCAACTGTGTGAAATCACTTTCAGAGCATAATCTTTTCAGCTGCAGTAGTTAAATTGCACAAAGACTAGAATTTAATGCCCGTGCCGACTTATCCACGACTTGTAAGACTTAATACCTTGATTTTTTCTTGTCCCTCTCTGGATAGTTAAATAAGATTATATAAGTTCACTCGGATATCTGATAAAGAAAGAACAAAGTCAGTTTCAGTACAATATTTTGTGGAGACTTATGGCTTGCAGTCAGATTAAAGGCGGTGAATACTGGGCTGTAAAAGACCCATCACGAAGCCGTCATCAACGCATTCTGAACATCAAACTTAATTAATTTTGTGCAAAAAAATTGCTGATACGCAATATTTATTTTTGGGTTGTTCTCTGCTGTTTACGGTACTGTGCAATGTAACGCATGAAAAACACTGTGCTTATGAGTTCATGCAACGGTACAGGGATCGTAGGAGTATATAAAGGTTACGTTACAAAGTTAAAATTTGTTTTCGTAAAAGTAAAAAAATGTTGGCACTTTGTCCTTCGGTATTGGGTCCTTCTTTAAGACCGCCATGATACCTAAGTAATTAGAACGCTTCAGAAGCGAATAGTAACCAGTACCTAAACATTAAAAGTGGACCGTCGCTTGTTTATCCGCTTCTGAAGGCCAAGGACAGGGTGTTGTAGCGCAGTTTGGGAGACGCCTTTGTCCAGCAATGAACTGCAATAGGCTAAGTTGACTGATAGATTTAAACATTAAAACCTTGATGAGAAAGAAAATTATTTTGGTTCTCACTGATGAGAATCAATTTTTTTTTTTAACTATGACAAAATCACCTAATTGGTACTACACTATACAGTAATCGATTGAATAAGATTAAAAAATAAATCCTATATATTGCGTAGTGTTTATAAACCACAACTTGTATGTACTTACGGATAAGGGAGTTCCTCTTTACATTACGTCGAACGCTATCGTAAAGGCTTGAACAGAAAATCGTTAACGAATACAGCACGTACAGAGTTCTATAGATACCTACATATACCTAATATATGTAGGTAATACCAAGTGCATCTTAGCTGAGCAAGCGCAAATTTTTGCATTCGGCAAAAGATATGAAAGTTCAAACCGGCCTTATAATGTCTCACTTAAGTTTAAGGTTTTGGGTCAAATAGGGACCGTTAATACATCACTTTCATGTTACTGGGATCTTTAGGATAATTTGATAAATCTTGGGACGGTAATTTGGATAATAATGTTATTTCAGGGCCTTATTTAACATAACTGTCAGTGCGTCATACACGCTTTTGTCAGAATTGAGAAATTGACACATTATCACGACATTGTTTTGTTTAATAGTTTGTCGGTTTTAATCTTTTTTTTTGTTGGTCTGAGGTTTTAATAAATAGGAAGTTACTTTTATGTTATACCTAGACTTTGCCCGCGGCTTCGCTCGCGTAACACTCTATACTCACAAAATGTATCAAGTACCTATATTAAAAACAAAATCTTAACACGCTACTAAAGTTTCTAATAATATAATTCAATCATGATTCGAAAGACACGTCGTGCCATCTGGCGTCTTAAAGCAATTATGACCATCGAGAATTATTCTTATTTTTCTCGGGAACAGTACTTTTTCCGGATAAAAGGTATCATAAATGCCCGTTTCTGTGCCCCTGACCACGTAGGTATATGCAAAATTTCATGAACATCGGTTCAGATGGTTTATGAGTGTAAAGGTAACAAATAAACAAACTTATTTTCACATTTATAATATTAGTAAGGGTGACATATAGCATAATATCGCACCTGTATTGTTGAATGGAAAGGCAGATCATCTTGATTCTTGTCACCCACATTCGCCATTTAATTTTGTGTTAACTACACAAGTCCCGTGAAATAGGAGACGCCCCTGTTACCGTTATCAGGGAACGAAAATCCATACTTAATGTGCGGCGGAGATTAGTAAATCTCCGCAGCACACCACATCTCATAAAAATCAAAGAAAACTTAGCCTGACCCGAGAATCGACCCCCAGGATCCCAAGCAGACACAATGCATTTTTTTTTGTGTGTTTGTTCTTTTTTTTATGCGTCATGTTTGCCGCAAATAAATGTATTTTATTTCTTTTTCCTTTTTCTTTGCTAAGAGGAACTAAAAATATTAATGACGTTCAATGTTGAATATATCGCTTAAGCAATACAAACCTAATTAGGAAGCTGATTTGATAATATTTTACAACGGTGTTTACGTTATGAAAAAATACAGTGTTTATCATATTAATTTTATCTAAGATTAATGAACATTAATTTAGGAGGTCATATTCAGTGGTAATTTCCACTGACACACTAATTTATCTGGGATTTGATTTATTTTAGAAATGAGTTTTTCTGTTTTTGAAATGAGGTCTTTGGAGAAACAACGCCATCGTTAATTTTTATTCGGTAAATATAATCTAACCCAAATACCTGGTTTGCGAATTGATAGTTTGAAGTTGAGGACAGACAAACTCGAAAAAAAAAGAAGAAAAAGAAATCATGCAACATAATTTATTGCCGCTACAGGCTAATTAAAAAGCCAAACTTCTGGTACCCTGGCATAACTTCGTAGACGATATCTTTAATCTGAAGGCCAATTCTCGTAATTAAAAACGTTCAAAATCTAGACGCAATCTCATCTCAGCGACAATCAGTGTCAAAAATGTAAAGAGGAGGGGAATAGGGTATTTTTGACAGATTGAGACTGAAATCAGACTGTGAACGTTCTTAAACCTACGAGAAATGCCCCACTGGCCACAATTTCCATAAAACTTTGTGCGTCAACTTAACTTTCATCATCACCAGCCTATAGCAGTCCACTGCTTACCTTTCATACATGCTACTAATGCTACCATTTTGGGAATAGGCTGTCTCAAAGTAGGTGCTAAATTTGCTGGAGATTCGAATGGTATGAACTTAAAAATACTTATATTTTTGTATCTTATGTGATCTTTATTGAACACAACATTATGCCTATTTTCCCCGAAGGATTAGGCAGAGATATAGGATATAGAACACTCACAATACGGACGACCTTACCTCTAGTTATGTTTAAATCCTATGTAATAGGGGTGTGTATATTGTTGAGAAATTCCTGACGGAAGAAGCCAACAGTGCATTGTCCGACCTAGGAGTCGAAGCCAAGTCCAGGTACTCTTTTTTATACTTGATTATTTAACAATAATATCACGTGAATGATTGTCTTTAAAATCGTTCAATCATTTTCCTGTTTTACCGAGGTAAAGGTGCACAACTTCGGGCTAATCATCTTTTGGAAGAATTATCATTTTTTTTTCAAATGAGTTTACGTAATTGGGTTTTTTTATTCAGGAGTAAAATTGTTATTGACTTTATTTATGCTTGATTTTGAAGGACAAAATGGCTCAGTATTATTTTTATCCCTATGAAAACATCATTATTAGAACAGTAGCTAATCGTTACAAAGCAAAGGCATTGTTTCATTTGGCCACAAAAAAGCCAAATCCGCAATTACTAAATTCCTACAAAAGGAACTACCAACCAACGAGCTATCCAATGAAACTCCATAAAGGCCAGATTTGTCGTAAAACAATCATAAAAGTCATTGTTAAAATGATAAAAATCTCGTTTCGTTTTTGGAGTTTGTATACCCTGCCGTGTCGCATTCAACTCGTTTCCCAAAATTCAATTTTGGGAATTTGTTTCCTCCCGTCGAACGGTGTACGGAATACTGATGGGGCTTGAGACTTCTCGTAAAGAAGTGCTCCTGTTTGTTTTTTTTTATTATTTTATTTTAACAACGTAAAATGTGTATTCCACTTGGTACACTTGACATTTTAACGTATCACTTAGCTGTAGAATTGTTTAGTGAAGTTGGATTTTCGGAAACTTATTGTGTGCATGCGTAATTTAATCTATTTCGTTTGATCGAATGCAGTCTTGTTAATATTTCATGCTGAGCTAAATCACAGAGCAAAATTCACGGTAAAATTACACCCGTGTAGTTAAAACGTTGCATAATGTTAAGAGACGTTTAAACTTTTAAAATATATGGTTAAACAGTCGCTAATCATTACTTAACTTCAAGCAATGTTTATAAATAAACCCCTTGGGAACCAACAAAAGCTAAGGCACAAAAAAACTGAAAAACTTACAGACAATCAGCAGTGATTAAGCTACGGTTTCCTGTGACTGCCACATGCGGCCGTAATGTCCAACTACAGAGCGACGTCAAATGCTGATTACTGAAAATGACAGATTTTCATGATCATCATCATTATCATCTGCCTAGCCTTTTCCAAATTATTTTGGGGTCAGCTTCCAGTCTAACCGCATGCAGCTGTATACCAGTTTTCCGTGGTCCGTTAAAAATGTGACATAAATGATCTTCTAGGAATCCGTAGATTTAGGAAAAAAACAATTGACAAATTATTTAAATAAACGTTCTAAGTCTTTAGTTAACAATAGTTAACCTAGCTTAGTATCACACCAAGTTTCAAACTCCATCACTGACCTACAAAAAGAAAAGATTATTCGAAAGTAAAATAAAGATTCAGCTGTGGTGGATACTTATTCTTCCGGACTGCAGTGCGGTGAAACGTAGGCAAACTTTATACTTTATGTCCCTGATTTGATATGTTACCCAGTTTTGGAACAAATCTTTAGCTACATCTTATTTAGTAGTGTAAGCATTTTTAGTTTTAGTTTAGGTTTCATTTTTCTTATTGAATGTGAAAATGTTTTTTTTTGGAGTTTTATTTGACTAGTTTGTCTTATGGTGTGAATCAACACCGTGCACTGTTGCCAAATAAATTCTTAATTTCTTCTATATATACATAACATCACGCCTGTAAGATGGGCAGGGGCATAGACAGCGGTGTGACCTATAGTAGGTACATCTACGTTACGACAGTTATGTTTAAGTCCCATGTACAGTCACGAGCAAAAGTATGTATACACTCGGCTTTATTTAAAAGCGATTTACTCCTTTATTTTTTAATGAAATTTTATGTTGTTACGAACATAGCATTTTCGAACCCATGGGTTTATGTAATGTGTCGTATTTCAACTTTGCATTCGTTATTTCACAAAAAAATCGCAATTGAAAGTTCCCAAGTGTTGACACATTGGTGCTCGTGACTGTATTAGGGGGTGAACCTTATGCCATCAAATGGGCACAAGTTCAGACTCCAGGCTACTACTCAGAAATTCCTGATGGGAAAAGCCAATAACTCTTTAACCAACCTGGGAATTGAATCCAGGACCTCATGATCATCAGTAGCGCCTGCGACCACTAGACTCGTTCATCTTTCTTTAAATAATCGTAAATAAATAATATTGAATGAAGATTTAGGTACGTGTCGAAAATCTACAATATCATTCATTATAATAATTACTTTTACTAAAATATAGTGTTAATTCCGCTATTAATTCCTTCATAAAACTATTTACTAACGAAATAAGCAATATATTAAACGATGATTGCTGTTTTGAACGAGGAGTCGTTATAGCTTCTCATTATTTTCAGAAAGGAGTACAGAGTGGCAAATACATTGGTGCGCAAACTGAAACCATGAATTTAGCACTTGATTCAAGAAGACTAACGTAGAAATTTTTCGTCAAAAAAAAAAACACCATCATCTGCCTAGCTTATTCCCAGCTATGTTGAGGTCGGCTTCCAGTCTAGCCGGATGCAGCTGAATACCAGTATTTTACATGGAGCGACTGCCTATCTGACCTCCACAATCCAGTTACTGGATAATACGATACCCCTTGGTAAGACTCCAAATCTCTAAATCCATGGTAAAAGGTTGCACGTAGATGTGCCTGCCACGCTGTATATTATTCGCCAATCATCATTCGCCTGCTCTCATTCCAATCTATTTCATGTCGGCGCAACTTGTCTTTTTCTCCCATACTTCTTTATAAGCCCAGGGGGCTTGTGGCTAAGTAATAACAGCCGCACGGGTCAATCGATCAGGTTAAGCAACGCTTGCCGCGGTTGGTCCGTGGATGGATGACCATCTTTACATAACAAGAACCCTCTGTTCCTCGGAAAGCACGTTAAGTTGTTGGTCCCGGCTGTCATTCGTTGATCTTTGACCGTCGTTACGGGTCGTCAGAAGCCCGAAAATCTGACAACCAGTCTTACCAAGGGGTATCGTATATTACCCAGTAACTGGGTTGTGGAGTTCAGATAGGTAGTCGCTCGCAAAAGGCTAGGCAGGTGATGACTTCTTTATAAGCCCATATCAACCTAATTACTAGTTATAATAATATCATTACATAGTATCGTAGTCACCTAAAACAAAGCTATCACGAAATCTAATTTCCCACTTCCAAAGTTGAATCAACGCGAACCCCCAAACACCTAATATCACAGTATTTATTTAATCGCCCATAGCTAATGTACTTCGGACAATTATACCCTCATTGGGCAAACTAATTACTGGATCTACCTGGCTTGTGCCTAATGACAAGTAATATGTAGTGCATTATCGCAGTGCGACGCAATATTATAGAGTTATCCTCAGCTTTGCGAGTAATGGACGACCGGTTCACACCATCTGAGACCAGCGTTGCACTAAATTAATAGACTATTGTTAATCCCTCGGATCAGGATTGAAGCGTAAATACACTACATGCTAGTGTTTGCTCCATTTACACGGTAGCAGTGTTTAGTGGAGTGTGTAACGTGTCTTTTTCATATTGCATAATCGGCTTATAGTGATCCCACTGCTGGGACACAGGCCTCCTCTTGTTTCTACATGTCTTCTTCTTTTTCTACATGTCTAATAAAAAAAGAAAAACTTTGGGTTAACATTACGGCTCCCACAGACAGACGCGACGCGACGTGCCACACGATTCTAGTAGCACAAATTCCACGAAGTTTTCATAGAAATTGTTGACTCTAGTACCTAGCAATTAAATTTTATAAAGCACGGATAGACCGTACCCACTCTTCTGAATAGTATAGTCGTGTACATCGATCTTAATAATGTAGTTAGTTCCGTTAATCCCTCCCTTTTGAGCATCTATGCAGATTGGATTGGCCAGTGTGTTTGGCGAATCAATCATCTTCACACAATTTGTATCTATTGATGTAATCGAGTTATGGGATTTGTAGTGCTGTTTTTTATTTGTTTGTATAGATAAGTTAGTGAGCGTGAGGCTGTTATCATTAGGCACGCGGGGCTGGAGGCCAGATAATAAAAGCCACACGGTCCAATCGAAGGTTAGGCTACTCCTGCTGCGGTTGGTTCGTAGATAGGTGACCATCCTTTACACCTCTCCCTTCGTGCCTCGAAAATCACGTTAAGCCGTTGGTCCCGGCTGACATTCGTAGATCTTTGACAATTTTTGAGGATAATCAGGCGCCCAAAAGTCTGACTAAGTGTTACGCAGCGACTGGGTTGTGGAGGCTAGATGGGTTGTCGCTCCTTGTAAATACTGGTATCCACCTGCATCTGGTTAGACTGGAAGCTGACCCCAACATAGTTGGGAAAAGGCTAGGCAGATTGTTATTGTTCAGGCAGAAGTAGAAAATATGCAGTGATAGAAAAATAAATGAAAATCTACCTACCATATACGTTCATCTTTAATTTGTTAGTTCTACGAACTCGACGTGAATGAACTCCGATCAACATTTTAATTTATTCAAATAAAATTAGAAGACCACAAACTTTATCTTGCTTTTCTATCAAAAACATTATTTGTTGTGATTCCCGCCCACCACAATTGAAATAAGTTAATGCATCAAAACTTCTTAACTTAAATATGAAAATCATTTCTATATTTTAAAATGAATTGGTTATTGTTGTTGAATCAAAAGGTCTGATCTTGAGTAAATATTTCTAAAATCAGAATATTAACTAGCATTATTACAATAAACTAACAATTAATTTGCTTTTAAATAAGTAGTAGTTAGCCAACGGACCCAATCAGCTTGTATAACCCTTTTCATCATCAAAGGTTTTTTTTTTAAATAATTAACTGAAGAGAAAAAATACATCGTTATGTTGAGAACAAGGAGGATGGCCAAATCGTATCTGACGACGAAGTGGTATGGCGTCCATTGGGACGCCATACCACTTCGTTCGTTCGTTTTTTTAACCTTAAAAATAACGCATTTTCGTTGACCAGGGGGTAAAAAAAACATAAGAAATATAATTAAAAAGCCAGAAAAAAAACGTTTTTTTTTGTTAGTTATTTCTTTGGGAATTATTTAGAATAACATTTTCAGAACACACCTATTGACGAAACAATTTTACAAATGTTTACCAACAACCGCTCCCTTGTCAATGTCAATCAAGCGCGCAGTACTCCTCTATACGGCTCGCATTGTGAGAAGGTTCCTGCATCTGGAGCCCTTACCACCAGTAGCTTGGACCCTGCTCCCGATACCGGCGACCACTGTGTTTTATATTTTTAAATGTTTTTTTTTATAAATTCTTATATTTCCATTTTAAGAAATATTTAAAAACGTATAAGATAAGGAACTAAATAAATAAATGAAATAATTATAATTGTCATTGTGTTCGGCCTCCTCTACTAATGAACCTAGAAAACAATTGAAGAACAAAGAAACAATTGAAGCACATCTAATAAAAAACATCCAATAAATTCACATCTTGTAGTTGGCAAACAACTCATAGCGTGGTACTAAGGTCCGGTCGGATCGTTCACAAGTTAAACTTAACTCCAAGTGCACTCACAGGGGATTCTTATAGTTTTATAACGCAATAACGTTACGTCTCCAACACACTCGGATATTACGGGTGTTCCCAACTTTTACTGTACCAGCACTACTTTATGATACATTGAATTGTTAATAAAATGCACTGATGTTGTTGTGTTCATGCTTTTCTGAGGAACTAGTGCGGTAGTTAGAATTGGCAATTATTTGAAGATAGCTCAGTTGATATTATTTGAAGATAATTGCCAATTCACGATTCTTGTGTTCAAAATCTACGTCATCACAGTTGATGACGTTGGTTTTGACCACAAGAATCGTGAGTAATCTACATAATTAGGAGTAAGTTCTAAGTATTTGATCATGTTAATTAAAACGATACGAATGCGGAGTTTGGACCGCGGTCTTACCACGTGACCCTCTCGTAACTATCCATTCAAGTTTGAAACTGTTTGAACCACCCACGTGTATTAAATTCTCCAAATAATGATGCATCTAAATCTCCTTCTACGTGGGATTTAGACTTTTTTACATAGAGAAAAGAGTAGCTAAATTTTTTTAATCTAAAAAAAAATATTGACTCTAAAGATATTTTATCAAATCTTTATAAATAACAAAATAAGGAAAAGTTGGCTTTTCATTGCATAACTTAGTTAATGTATCAGCACGGGGAATCATACAACTGAAACAAAGAAAAAAAAACCGCATCAAATAACAAAAAGGAATCTGAAGGATTCAAGTGTTTAATTATTAATAACATAATATTTGATAAAGCGCAAGACAAATACTATGGCTCGTATAATCATAAGTACTTTGTTTTTGTTACAGATTATCGAATTAAGATTCACTACAAGACTCTTTTTAGATTAGATTGTAAATAAACAAATATTTTACTTCACTCTCGATGGGAGTATGTACTTTTTCTATCTTTGATAAACAATGCGCATTTATTAAAACAAATTACATAAATAAAACTGTGTACGAACATCAAAGGATTTTTTATAAGCAAGGACTTCTTTCCGAGCGGTACACAAAAGTTTTTCCTTTAAAAAGTTTCCAAAACTACACACCTTCGTGCACGTCAATGGACTTCGTCCAAGAAGTCTATAGAGTTGTTTCAGTTCAGTTGTCTATGCCCGAAGTAAGGAGGGGAGTTATTACCGGCGCTTTTGTTCGAAATATAAAAGCGCAAGTTTTACAGAACTGAGTACACCCCTGGAGACAGCAGATAGCTAGTATTTAAAATGTACTTCGACGAAGTTTATTAAGTGGTTATGTCTTAATATTGTTTTCAAGTGATAAGAGAAATCTAAATAACAGACGCAATTCAGACTTCAACAGAACATTGTGAAATACTTTGTTTCTTTGGTAACTCTAATCTTGAAAACTGTTTATTGGAAATTAAGTTGCTTCTGAATACCTTTGTTTAAATTAATACTTTAGATAATTATGATATTATGATGTTGCAATCACTAATTAAATGGCGATACTTAACGTATAATATTTACATATGTGGTTACTAACCTAGGAACGTTAAATACATATAGATATGTAAGTATGCTTTAATTAGGAACATCTGCTTTTTCTTGGTCTTCAATCAAATATGTAAAAATCAAGGAAGATTTTTTAATTTCGTAAGGTACAAGCGTCCGTAAGAGGACACCGTAGGAGGACTTTCTTTACTGGTGAAGTTCTTCAGAAAAGTCAGGTGCGTAGTACTCGCAACCGGCGTGCGTGCGTGTATGACCAGAAGGCCAATTCTCGTAATTAAAACGATCAAAATCTAGTCGCAATCTCATCTCAGCGACAATTAATGTCAAAAACTTGTCAAAAATTAATAAGAAATTTACACAGACTATTATAATAGATTATGCAATGTAGGGAAATTAGAGGTATTTTTGACAGATTGAGATCAGACTGTGATGACTGACTGTGACTGATGACGGTGATGTATGAACGTAAACGAGGCAAAAGGAAAGAGGAAAGGAAGAGGTATGTAAGGATCGTATCATGGCGCTCTGTAGTATTTGCTTACCCCCATGGGAATGTGATTTTTTGTTATGTTACAACCTGTAAACTGAAAATCTACAGACCACCGTCACCGATTTTTATGCAGATTGCACCCACACACACACAACTAACATCTATTACTAAGTGAGTACACAAGACGACGGGAGTCAGCACCAGTGTGTCAACAATCCCACACCCTCTCGAAACTGTGACGTCAGCTATCCTGGGCTTGACCCATTCATTGATCTACAATTATTGGTGCAAGCTCGGAGTAGCAAGGAGCTCAGTTAGATGCGCTCCGAATTTTTGTAGAGGACATACAAAAGGATTATAGAAATATTTTTTTTTAACAGTTTTTAATACTGATCTAGAATAATAAAGCTTGTAGTTAATAAAATCTTTTCAAAATGTTTATTTTCCATTAAAATATAATAAGTACTTTTTCTGTTTTAAATTTTCTTTATTATTGGCTTATTTTTTCAAAACCATATATTTTTAATCTGTGGAACAATATTTACATTTGCCTTTTTTGTATGGAATAATTGTCAAAAATTCAAAATGTTTCCTCGGACAAAGATATCTGGAGACTAATTTTCGTAATTAAAAACTATCAAAATCTAGCAGTCGCAATCTCATCTCAGCGACAATCAATGTCAAAAAGTTGTCAAGAATGTAGGGAAACTAGAGGTATTTTGGGCAGATTGAGACTAAGATCAGACTGTGAACGTTCTTAAAATTACGGGAATTGCTCGTTAGATGTAGGAAAAATTAGCCTATAGTTAGGGAAACTTTCCTACTAGATCCTACCAGGAGTAGGGACATATTCATTATTTATTTATCTCTGTATTGTTCTTAGTGCAAGGTGCAATGGATGTGGATCGAACCGGCAATCTATCGTTTGCTTCTAAATCGTTAAGATTGATCCATCTGCATAAAAAAATTAAGTATTATTTTGTTTTCTTTTAGTATCGAAGGTTATTATGTTTCAGCATTGATACACATTATGTTTATTATTTACCCTTAAAGTCAACAACATTATTTTGTATTAAACATATTTATTATTATTTTGCACCTGAACATTGTTTTAATAATATTCGATGATGAGTAGGTGTTTCGTTATTTGTTTGTACCCATACAACGCATGCCACTCGCTTGAAATAAACGTCCGTTTAAAATAAAAACGTACATGACTTTTTTTACTACGTCTCTTTGTTTAAATTCACGCATTTTGTTTTCAGTAGGTCTGTACTAATTTGAGGACATAAAAACTCGAATTATTTTTATTTCTTCCATTCAACTTTTATTTTCAAAAGTGAATGATGACTTTACATGCCGAAAATGTCTAAATTAATCTTGTAATTAAAATTATTGAGCCATAGCCTGTTGCGCTCTTACTTCATTGGAATAAAAATGACAAAGACGGGTACAAATTAGGTATTCATGTTACATAACATCACATCTCTAATCCCCGAAGCGTTAGGGAGAGGTGTACCTATAGCAACACCCACATTTCGCCTGTTATGGTGAAGTCCCATTTAATAGGGAGCGAGCCTATTGCCATTAACCGGGCACAAATCCAAACTCCGTGCTGCTACTGAGACAATATTATATATATAATTTACTATTTAGTAAATACTAAATTATTTCTCAATAAACCATAATAATAAATAATATCGTAACGATGGCACTAAATTTCGGAACATAGCCGAAGCAGTTAACTACAATGTACACTTGCACCAATCACCGAGTAGTGCTTTGCAACTGACAGCTCTGAACTAGAAGGAGCCTCAAGATTAGCACTACCAATAAACCACAAACGATTCGCTAAGGATTGAAGAACAGTTAATGGGATTGTGGTAAAGACAGATAAAAAAATAAGTTAATTGGATGAGAGTAAAGGATTAATTGCATTTGGAAAAGGATTTCAGGTATTTTCTCGTTGAATGTTTCTTTTGGTAAATTCTCTGATTAAATAAAATAGCAGGGAAAAGCGGAGGGTACAGCTAACTTCATAAACAATAATATCGATGGGGTTGTTCTAATAGCGAAGGGATTAATTTGTAAAATATGCAATGAAGTAGAACAATCAAAATATATTTATTTTATATTATTCTATTGGGGGAAACTTACAGTTAGAGTATTTACAGTGTTTATACTTTTAAATAGTACACGGTTCACCGAGGGGAGAAAGTGACTGATTACTAACGAGGGTGTAGTTTCAGGGCCGAGGCCGAGGCGAGGGCCTTAATACACACGAGTTTGGAATCGCACTTTCTCCCGAGTGATACATAGTGCTTTATACTATACCTACGAGGGAAATAAAAGACAATTGATTTCTTACTGTGGAATCCCTCGGATTTTCTTTTCAGAAATGCTGTAAGTTTTTGTATTCCATAATATTGATATCGTTGTTGCCAATATAGTACTTTATAACATAAATAATATAATACAAAGATCCCAAGGTACTTGGCTTATATTTTTGCGCTTTTTCACTAAAATAAGACAGTCAAACATTTTCAGAAAAAGAAGGCGTATTTTCTCGCTTTTCCACGTTAAAACAATCTTCATATGTCTTGTTAGATTTATTTCTGGATTCCCCGAGCCATAGGTTCTATATTAAAACTGCTTGGGCAGTTTCTTTTAATTCTAGCGGCGTCATCAAAATCTTCACTCTCAATACTAGACGGCATTTCGAGTAGATCGTAAACACAAATTGAAAATTCTGATAAATAAAACAAAAGAAAACGTTTCGCGTGCGCACGATTTTCAATTGTTCGTTATTTTTATTAAAATCAATGTTCAGCATAAGTATGTGGCCAGTATAGTGATAATTTTTTTTTGTCCTTTGGCATTGTACTATATTTAATTATGTTAGCTACTGTACAACCACAGCACGTTAACAATCGTTTTTCGTACACTCTTCGACCTGCACATTAGTGTATAACAGTAATGACGTACGTTCTGCCTCATTAAAGAAAAAAGTATTAAGGTAGTTTCCGAGCAGGTATAGTATAAAAATATTAATATCAAAACCAGCACCTTCATCATTTCAGCCGAAAGTCATCCACGGCTGGACATAGGCTTCGCCCAAGTGTTGCCACATCTACCGGCTCTATGCTTCTCACGATCACAATCACAATTTTACAAAAAAAAAATCCTCAAAAAAAACGCCAAACACGATATTTTAACGTCCGTTTCCATTCGTAGTCTTTTAACAAAATTGTAACCGACTCTCATTAACAGAAAAATCTGTCGAGATTTTTTCACGATAAAGTTGAATGCGAAAAAAGTTGTTTCTATCGTGTACTTAAACAATCACATCACGGTTGATTGTAAACTTTTCAAGCTCTCTTCATTGTTCCAAGTTACAATGGCAATCATTCAAAGAATTCGGGCCAGTTTCCAAAGATTTCTACGTTAAAAATAAGGTTTTTTGTCGGAAATTAAAATGATGGAATAAACGTGACTGAAACTTCATTGAAAATTAGTTTCGGATGAGGTTTTCAGGTCAAATTTTCACTGAAAATCCTAGACTAAATTAATGTTACGGGTAGGTATTATTTGAAAGAGATACCGTGGCCCCTGGCACAGGCAACTGAAGGAACACGGGTGGGTTTTAGTCAGTAAGTCTGACACGCCCTTCCGCTCAGCCCAGAGCGAGAGAGGTCATTTAATGATTTCCCACCCAAAAAAAAGGTAGGTATTATAAATGTTTTTATAAGTGGCGTCGCATCGCATCGCCTGCCCGTGCTATATCTACTTCGTTTTCGCTGTGCGTCCTTTCCGACTGGTTTTCTTTTTAGTCGATTCCTAAGGGCCTCAATGTGATCTATTATATAATAGCCATTGCCTTCCTTAAGAATTGAGCTATCAAATGCAAAAGTATTTTTTCAATTCCGACTGGTAGTTCTGGAGATTAGCGTGTTCAAACAAACATAGCCTTCAGTTTTATTATTATTATATACTTAAGTTAAATATTGCACGATGATAAACATACAAACAAAGGAAATTCAACACAAAATAACTATAATACATACCCAATGTGTAATATGATTTATGACTACACATTGATACACTATTATGGAACAAAGGTTGAAGATAAATAAATTAATGCTTGTCGAGACTGACTGTACTCTCAAGTATTTTATAACAATAATATTTACCACTGATTTTGTTTTTTCTTCTCACTGTTTGTAAATACTGATAATATTATTCTACATCTGGTCGAGTTCGATACAAATAGGTCTGTTGAAGAAATAATAGTGAGATTAAAAACAAGCTTCTGCCCGCGAGTTCGCCTGCGTGGAATGTCTTGTGCCCCCGGCCCCGTCGCATTGCATCGCCTGCCGCGGTATTACTTCGATTTCGCTTAGCGTTCTTTCTTACTTTTCAATAATAAAAATGAAACGATGTTCGTTGGTAAGCTCATCACTTGAGAACGGCTTGACTGATGTGGCTGTTCTATCTTTTTAAATGTGCGTAATGGAATTGGATTCTTAAAACTGAACGCCCTTTTTTCTACAAGATTTCTGTATGAAGTATTAAAATTTGGACAGGATAAAGTCTGTCGGCTGTCAGCTAGGTTCAAATAACTCCTATTCATTACAAAAAATCATTTCACAAAATAATAAAACTCACTACAAAAACAACAACACAAAAGCCTTTGCACAGAAAATGCAAATGAAGGTTTAAAAAAAGAAAGAAAAAATGAGACGCACTGATACCGCACTGTCTGCGAAGTTTGTCTTTGAAAAAGTTTGAGAACAACTGAACAACGCACCTGTCTGCGTCAATAGGCGTTCAAAAGAGCGCCGTATCTTTTGGGTGTTGTTACCCGACTGCAGTAATAGTCTGCCCCCAGGCTGCCATAAAAAGAGCTACAGCTGTTGATGAGCCGAGAGTTTTAACGAATTTTTGAGTTTTAAACTTTTGGTTGTAGATATTTATGGACTCAGTTTGTTAAGTACCTAATATGTAGTGGTTACTTGCTTTTAATTTGAGTGAATAAAATACTGCATTTGAAGATCAGACTGTAATTACTGCGTATAACTAATTAGATTACAATACATATCTGTCTTTATTTCCCGGTAACTAGAACAGGAAATCTTTAGTCATGATATCGTTGAATTAGTTACTTCTAGGTAATTTAAACGTGCACCATCTTTGAATGCATCATCGCTTAAGCCGGTATCATCCATTTTTATTCATGGCTGTCTATCATTCGTCCTCTTTCATTCGTAGTGAAACATTTGGACACAAAATGAATCAAAAACAGATGCTTCACTCGAGCGAATATAATTTTTATTTCATTCCACGTTCACACGACATAGAAAAAGTACATAGGAATCATTCATCATTATCATCGTTATGCGAGTGAAAGTTGCCGAGTGCCGAAATACAACATATTATAATGAATTAATATTACACTTTTATTCATTTTGCGTTCAGGCTTCGAGTGAAAGATTTAAACTGAACAAAAAGTGAAACGTCTTTTACGTGATAGGATATTTATCAAACATAAGCCTTTTTGTACAAAACAACAATGAAGATCATGTAACACCATATACAGCAATCATAGGACTATAAAAAACTATATTTTAAACCACAATGTTAGGACTATTTTTAAACCGAGTATGCACTACACGTAGAATTATATATACGAGTAGTCCTGATATTGAACCGATATCAATACGCTTTCCCTCCGATAAAATAGTTTCACGCAGTATGCGATAAAACAATGACAGTATTCCGACCGATTCCGTTCCGGAACTGACACCATTCAAACTCCTTTCCAAAAAATAAAATGCGTCGAGCAATAATGCTGAGAGTGGTAGTGTTATATAACACATTGAATAGAATAAGTAATAAGGAAAATACCTATCTATAGTTTGTTCCAAAAGTATTTGTTGCAAATGTAAACAGATTTATCAGAAAACGTGCCTGTAGATGCCAATTTGTAGTGACTCACTTTCAAATTGAGTGCTTTGATTTTGATTATTTTAATGCTTAACTCCGAAATGCCAATTTTAAGTCATTTTTCATTCGATAATTGAGGTTAATTTCAATTTTTTGAATTTACAGTTACAATTTAATAATGTTATTCAAACAATGTGCTGGAAAAAGCAGTGAGATTTAAAGTTGAAAACTTTTTACTGCAGATGAATGTGTACCTACTAATTCTCTACAGGGAATTAGTGTTGAGTTAGTACGTTTACTCACTAAACTGAGTGATTGCGTAAGAATTCACAGGACAGGTTTGATACAGTTTCATCAGATACTTTTAACACACCATACAGGCAAACATTTTGTGGCTTATTGTTTGATTCTCGCACTTATTCTCGAAGAGCAGCGGTGGCCCAGTAGTAACGGCCATGATTTACGAATTGTAGCTCGTAGGTTCGAACCCAGACAGGTGCTTTACTTTGTGTAAATAACTCCTTCACCACTGGTTTTAAAACGGTGAAGGAAAACATCGTGAGGAAACCGGCATGTCCTTGGACCAAAAATTCGAAGACATATGACATCTAACAACTCGCATTGGGCCCGCGTGGTGGATTACGGCCAACTTTCTCTCACCGAGAGGAGGTTGATAATTTGTTTGTGTTCTGCCGCAGACTAACTATACCTACCTATCCTAAGCAGGTAAATAATAGAGGTATACTGCGTTGTAATGTGAAAATCATTCAACAAATTAGGTAGGTAATAATTAAAATAAAATCCAGAGTCTTGACGCACATTTCCGTACAAAATCAGAGTTTCCTAATAGAGAAACATCTATCACAGTAAATAGCTTCTAAATTAGATCAGTAGTTTCTAAGTCCGGACAGATAGTTTCTTGATGACTGGCAATTCAATGTCTGGCTATCAGTAATGGCCGGGTGCCAATGTAATGCAGTCTATAAGACACGGCACAGATTAGTGCCAAAAATCAATACCTAGGTAGTTTCTAAAACATATTTGGGTTTCTCGTTTCAAGTCTATCGTTTTTGTGGTTCAAATACCAAACTGGTATTTTGTTTGGCGCAGAGATGGTTTAGAATACTGGACACTTGTAAGTAGCCATAAAACGTTTCGGAAATAATATATGTGTGATATTCTTATTGCTAAGGAATGGAACTTAATGCGCGATTGTACATATTTTTCGATGGCTTATTCTTGGAAGTTTCAAACTTCCAGTGAATGGATAGGTTACCTACTGCTATGCTAGCGATCACTGAAGTAAACCTTATCACTTCTTACCATTAGGGGTCTAATTAATAAAACTGACATGCGACAGGTGACAGACGACAATCTGACAATCCGTGAATTTCACAAATTTCTCTCATACATTTTCTGCTGCATTAAAGAGCACCTGTCATAATTATGTCATTTTTGACACATTTGTCGTAGTGATAGTTATAATATTAAAGGGGCCTAGGTGAGAAAGTGGTCAAAGGTGAGATTTTCTCACTAACAAAAACCCCTGACACAAAATAATAATAATAATAGTATGAATTTAAAAAGCCTAAAACATTTTTTTTAAACTATTACAAAAATAGCCACAAATAGAACAAAAAAGTTATAAACGAGAAACCCTATAAAAAGAAAAAAATAACCTTGAAATTATGACCCTACGTAAGTACGTATGAATTTATTTGATTAAATGTTGTCCCGTCGGGGGACCGCTCTAATTATTAGCCTGACGTTCTGTTAACGTTTAAAATAGCAGCAGTTATTACTCACGATGTTATTATTTTCAGAACTCTATTTAGGTAGGTACGTCAATCAGTGAAGCTTTCAGCAGTATTCAATGCTGATAGCGTTCTTTGTGTAGATAGTGTCAGGAATTTACTCATCTCCTGAACGAGAAGTGATTGACAACCTGATAAGTCTTTCATGTCGCTCTTATCGGTCATCTTTCAATCAACACTTTATAACATAACAATGCGCTTGTATTCCGAAAGACGGTAGGCAGAGGTGTATCTGTGAGATGCGCCGAGTACGAGCTTTACGGAGTAACCGAGTATTGCTCGGTATCGAGTCGGCCGAGTACTCTACGGAGTAACTCTGTTTAATTGCAGGTATTAGAAACGTGCGAAACGCTTCAAATGCTATAATAGAAGAATGCTATACAAGTTTTTGGCATTGCTACGAGGAGTTAGCATCTACAACGCTGCGTGAAAATTCGAAAATTGCCATCGCTATAGAGTTAACTCGTATTTCTAAGCGATTTTTTTTTCCACGAGAGACTGGTTATTTAATTAAATATGTTCGTTTTTTTCACATGATTTCTCTCTGACAATGACTAATCTAAATTAATATTGTAAAGAGGTCAGGTTATGAGTTTATGAGTTCTTTTCGAGTATCTCGGCAGTCAAACTGAGTTATTCGGCCGATAACGAGTAGGTACTACCAAAATGGCCGAGTATGCCGCATATCGAGTAGATAATAAACGAGGACTCGGCGCATCTCTAGACGTCTGTACGGTACATCCACATTTAGCTAGTTACAAGCCGTGCGATTGGATTTCATAGCGGCAAAAATGACGAACTTCCATCCAAACTTTCATCTCCGATTTAATCCCTTTATGGGATGAATTTTCAAAAATCTTTTCTTAGTGCTCACTTTCATTATTTAACTAACTTTTTTGCGGTGGCTTAGGACGTGTGTTGTCTTGTCTGTTAGTGAAGAGATTTTTATCTTATAAATCTAATATAAAACCGGATGGGAAGATAATAGTCATGTATAATTTATTTATTTATTTATTTATTATTCACAAAATCCACAGCTCTCTGAAATTTTGCCTAAAATATATAAGCTAGTCTTACAGCCAATTACGGATTTACAATTTATAAACTATACAAATACATGCAGCAGAAACAAACAAACAGAGCTATGTGAAATGGTAGCACCAACTAAGCATTTCTAAGTGTACAGTGTGTGTGATTGGCATATCTCGGATTATAACAGGCACTTTAGAATTTATAATAATTAAAATTATTATTGTCATTGTGAAGAAACCGGGAGATTCTAGAACCAAAAATTTGAAGACAGATGACATCCACCAACCCGCACTGGGCCCGCATGCTGTATTACGGTCTACAGAGAGGAGGCCTGTGTCCCAACAGTGGAGATATTATAGGTTGGTTATTTTAGAATAATGTTATTTTGATTAATATGTAATAACACTCGGGTACAGATAAGCTAGAAGCATCACCGCTACGCTACTCAAGATTTTACACACTACGATGCATTTTCATGTTAATTTTTCAGCAGAAATTATAAAATGTCTGACGGTTTCAAACCACGGTACAGCGAATAAACAAAGCAAGCGGAAATTAGATGGTATGTTAAAAATCCGCTCAAGCCGGCTATTCAGAAGGTTTCAAAAAAATGACAAAATACAGTGTAGCTAAGTATTAGGTTATCACATAAATTGAAACCACGTAAGTATTCTACATAAATACATAATCAGCTTGTAATGTTCCCACTGCTGGGACATAGGCCTCCTCTCTGTGAGAGGGAGTGGGCTGTAATCTACCACGCGGGCCCAGTGCGGGTTGGTATAATTCACATGTCTTCGAATTTTTGGGTCTAGGACATGCGAAACCGGCATGTCTTACAACACCTAAGTTGCGGCCGTTACTACTAGGCCCCCACTGCATGTAGTATTCTACATTACCTATATTCAAATTTTATTTATGTTTCAAATTGACGTTATTTCAAGTTAAACAAATATCAACTTTATTGTAATGGTAGGTAAAGTGACTAGCACGATTGAAAAAGTTATAAAAATGTTTGAAGTTGTAGCGTAAACTGAGCTTTATTGTGTAGGAATTAAAGTTATTTTTCCGTAAACTCATATTTGTTTACATTTTTGGCGAATATGTCGCGATATTATATTACGTATTTGAAACATACACAATTAAAATAATTAATAACAATTGATATTCTAGCCGTGGGACCTTTTTTTCGTTTTAGTATTTAACAACATTATAATGTTATAAACTTAATTTGTGATTATTAAGTAAAAATACCATAAAGTTGTATGGTGAATTGTTGATATCATCGCTCCGCGCGTGTCTAGTGCCTTAACATCTAGTGTGGTTTGTTTCGTGGCAATTTTCATACTATTCATTTTGTTAAAAAAAAAAACACTTTTCTGTATTTAGTAAACTTCTTTATTTTATTATTTTAACAGACTGAAAACAACTTGTAATAACCGCTGTACAATTTAGGGCTGATTTTTCCAACGCCATATAATTTAAATAATTTTGAATTTTTGACAGTTCTTCCATATAAAAACTGTCAGACGTCAATTTATTCCTCGAATAAAAGTTATCTGGCGATTGAAAAATCAACCCGTAATGTGACACTCTTAATAAGCGAAATAAACTAAAAAGAACTCTTAACACTTTCACAAAACCGACATTAATATTATAATTTTGGCATAGCATTGTTCCTTAAATAACTCGTCAACTAGTCTGTATAACTATCCAACTTCAGATTTCGCTTAAATTTCGAAACAAATTGTTCAAAATTGTTTTGTTTGACAGTAAACTGCATTAAAGTTTCGGTTAGAAGAAACGAATATTGTTGTGGGATAATTAATTATTGGATGTAAAAGCTTAATTGCTAAATGGTGAGAGTATTTAGAAATAAGACGAGGGATTGCCAGTCCGTCTGACTAAATAAGACAACAAAATCCACTTGGATTTCTAAAATTGGTAAAAGAAATAAAAGCTGTCTTGGTTTACTTAAATTATAGCAATTGTTTTTCTAGCGTTAAGGCGAAAGCGCTAGGCCCGCGAAGTTCGAATTTTGTTAAGTTTTACAATTTGCAGCTCAGTATCAGGTTGTGTGTTGATCTGATTCGCGGCCGGAACAAATATTAATTTATAGAATTACTAGCTGCGCCCCGCGGATTCACCCGCATAAGTTTCGAACCCGTGGGAATATCGTGATAAAAAGTATTCTATATGTTAATGCTGGTTATAAACCATCTGTGTGCCAAATTTCATCCAAATCCGTTTAGTAGTTTTTGCGTGAAAGAGTAACAAACATCCATCCATGCATCCATACAAAGTTTCACGTTTATAATAAGGATAATCATAAAAATCATCAATACAGTACATGGTCAGTGGCATTCGCTTCCACTAGGCCACCACTACTTCAACTTACCAGATAATAATACTTTAAGTACCTACAGCTAATTAAATGAATATAAGCTCCTAACAGCATCGTGCAAGAGTCAGGTGTATGTACTGTTCTGGTAATATAGTGTTCATAAATTTATATAAAATGGCCTTATTATGATAAGCTTACATTAAACTAACACCTAGCTTAAGGGGATGTATTAAGTCTGTTTTCTATTGTAAGTTTTATTCCGGAAATCTGCTGCATTTTGCACACATACACATTTTTATTTTAAACTAGCAGCGCCCCGCAGTTTCACCCGTATAAGTGACGATCCCGTTGGAATATCGGGATAAAAAGTATTTGATGTAAAAGCTATATTACTGTAAAGTTTCATCTAAATCCGTTCAGTAGTTTTTGCGTGAAAGAGTAACAAACATCCATCCGTCCATCCATCCATCCATCATTACCTATAATAATTAGGAGGATTAGTAGGAAGTAGGATTATCGTACATTATAATATAGTAGGATTGGTTAGCTAAATTCCGCAGACGCGATGGGTGTCGAAGAATCAAAATTTTAGAAAGAAATTCCTAATCCAGTGTTTGAAAAACTTGAAAGACTCGTCTTCTCAACAACTTTAATAACAAAGTGAAGGGGGCTGAAAATCAAAATAAAAGGCATTGCAATCAATTGCTATTTCATGCGTATTTCGAATTTACCTCGCAGACGAGCTTTCCCTTAATAATTCACCGTAAAGCCGTTAATAACCCTTGCCGTTAATAATAAGCCTTGTAGTGTTAAAGGACTAAGTCTAGATTTAACTGAGGTAATAGATATGACATACTAATGTTAATATTAACTAATTATTATTGCAACGCTATTGATTATGACTTATCTACCTAATTGTGGACGTAATTGGCGATTTAAACCGAATATGATATGGCTTTAGAGTGATTTTATTACTGTTTATAGTACGGGATTATTTAGGGGATTATTACGTCATAAGTTGGTATAAGTACAGTCAGAAAAAGAGAAAAGTAACCAGAGTCGTCGGATATAGTTGAAGTGTTCAGAAAAGAAATTTAATTTGATAAATGAACTGTTTGTTTTCTATTAATTAAATTAATCTTTATTCGAAAACATCCACGGTTTCTTCCTAAACTTCAACTATATCGGACAACACAGGTTACTTATATCCTTTGGTGACCGTACGTGGTCATACACACAATTAAATATAGGTTAAACTAGACATTTTTATTTTTTATATTCCAAATGTCTGGAGACGCCCTGGACAGGGAGTCAACAGCTGACTCCCAGCCACCGTAGGCGCGGGCTTGCGGGCGGCGAGCAATAGGCAGCCTTCCACGCATCCCTTTGTAGAGCCACCTCGATCCAACCCTAGCGGTACGCGTCTAGGTCGTCTTGCCACCTCCTCCGGCGCCATCCATCCTCAGGCACCCACCGTGTGAAGACTGTTCCCAGCGGCCGATGTGACCTGCCCAATCCCATTTCAGCTTGGCAGCCTTTTTGCCTACGTCTTGGATCCCCGTTTTGGAGCGCAGCGTGGTGTTTCGTATTCTGTCAGTTCGTGAATGCTACGCTCTATTCCTCTTTGGCAAACCACAAGGCGGAACTTTTACGACTCGGTGAGTGACCAGGGGGTCTACTCCGAATTAGTATCGGCCGAATATTCGGCCGTTTCCGGCTACGAAGTTACTATTTGGTTCGGTCGATCCCGATCCTACACTCCTACACTCTTTCGAATATTGATTATGGTCCCGACCCAACTGAGCCGATCCGAACTTTTTTCGCATTTTTCAATAATATTCGGTTCGGCCATGTGTCGGTCCAGTCCGAACATTCGCACTTTGCACTTCGGAGTAGACCCCCAGGTCTGAGCACCATAGATTAGGACGAACAGGATACACATGTCGATGAGTTTTCTCTTCAGGGAGATTGGTAGATCGCCCTTCATTAGAGTCTTCATGGACCAGTAGCTTTTCCAGGCATTTTCGATGCGGCGTTGGATTTCCTTTTCTTGCCTGTTTTCGAAAGAAACTAACTGGCCCAAGTAGATGTACTCAGCGACTTAATGCATTTCCTGCCCAACTACCGCGACCCTACGCGTAGTGCTGTTGGTCATGGCATTTGTTTTAGACCGATTCATTGCGAGTCCAACCTTGAGGCTTGCCGTGCTTAGGTCTTGTAGCATAGTCTGTTCGAATAATATAAAAAAGATAATAGTAATAACTCCTGATCAAATTTCAGTCACGATGACCAATCTCCGTGGAGATTAGCGTAGTACGCAGGATTACCTATCTGTAGTGCACAAGGTGTGCGCAAACACAGGTGCACTCCCTCTTCCTCTCTCATAGTCCGATGAGAATGTAATCCGACAAGGTCTTTAAAAAAATAGTAGATAGGTACCTACTCCCTCAACTCATACAGTATTTAACGAAGATACTGACTAAGTGACATAATAATTCAAAGCACCCCTTAAAAATTACCATATTCAAAACTAAATTCTCATAAAAACTGAATTACACATAGTCGGCGGCACATTAAAAGAGGCGTCTCGGAGTGTTGCTAAATCTCCCCAGACGTGCCATAGGAAATGTTCTCTTTATCTTACACCATCCTGCTTCCGAAGGCGTACCTTCCGCCCCCGTTCCGCCTCGCCGCACTACACACCGGAACTGACGGGGATTTATTTAGAATAAAACAGCAGATTCTTATTGCGCATTAAAATTTAAATACTCCAAAACTTGGTACTTTAAAAGTACGAGTTTCTTTTTGATAGTGAATTGACGCTTAATGTAGCACTTAGTTACAAACGCATAGTATTGGCATCGCCTGCACACTTCATTGATATGAAAACATTATACAGTGTGGCAATTAAGTTATCACATTAATTGAAAGCATAACATTGAAACAATAACAATTATTTTTAAGCTATTTTTTTTCAAAAAGTAGGTACAGTTTTTATTTTTAGTAAAATTGTTTATTTTATTATTTTAACAAACTGATTGTAATAACCGCTGTACCTACTGTTGTTTAATATGATAGCCTATTCGCTTCTCTGTACTGTGCACCTGCCATGTTATCTCTTTACTACCCTAGGTTGACTTTAGTCACCGCTCGCTGCTGAATTCAAAATCTCACGTCCACACGTATATTTTTAACAGCCCAGTTTTTGCTAGCTATGTCAAAACCTGCGTGTGAATGTGAGATTTTGAAATCGCCAGCGAGTCGCCTCCGACTTAGGCGGTTGTCACACTGCATCGGAAATTGTTCCGGTGTGGTTTTTAACTTTGACTGTAGACTGCAAGGAGATGCGATGTCAATGTTATAGCCTGCAGTTTTTGTATACAAATAAAGACTACAGTCAAAGTTAAAAACCGCACACCGGAACAGTGTCCGGTGCAGTGTGATAATCCCCTTAAGTCATTACGTGTGTACCTAGCTTAAGGCTTTAAGTCCGCCTTTGTACCTTAATACGTACCAGATTATAAAAATAAAAAAGACTGAAAGAAGGACAATGGTATTCGTACTCGTATAAGTACTTACCTATCTAAAAGCGAAAATAATCAATGAAAAAACAATCTATCGAAAAACAAACGAGAAACATCGCTTCATTCACAATATCAATATCCCCGTCCGTCTAAACGACAAAGAAAATTGATAGGGACAATCGACGCGCCCTGGAAAAATTGTATTAGCACTGCAGACGTGGCGAGTGCATTGTTTTGTCGCCGCACAGATGCGCCAGGGATTATCATCAATCACCAACTGCAAATTGCACACAGCCTTTCGGAATGCACCCTGTGCCATTTGTGTGCCACCGGTCAGGATTAGGTGGTATTAGTTGAATCGAATTCCGTGCTAAGCGCTTTGCGGAGCTATGTGTTACAGTATGCGAGCTCGGAGGCTGTAACTGCACTCAAATAGCCTACACAGTACACACTCCCAACTGAAGGAATAAATTATTGATTCCTCCTGATAACGATATAAATCCTGAGTTAAGTTTATTTTAATTAAACTTAGCCAATTTTCGTATCCTGCTGAATTGCTAAATGCTCTGCGACGAAGTTTGTTGATAACAGATAGATGTAACTTATTTTTATCGGTTTCTTGAACGTGACCTCAGCAGGCTTGTTTCGCCGCTATGCGAATCTTAGTTCATTGAATACATAAAATAATTATCATCATCATTCTCCTTTATCCCCATTTATTTTGGGGGTCAGCGCAGCATGTATTTTCCTTCCATATTTCTCTATTAGTCGTCATCTCGGTAGTCACCCCCTTTCTAACCATATCATCATTCACACATTCTATCCATCATTTCTTTGGTCTTCCCATTCTCTTATAGTCATCGACATTCATACTCAAAACTCTCCTCACGACATTTTCCTCATTTCTCCGTAACCAATGCCCATACTATGACCACAGATTTCCGCACAACTTTTCAGTTAGATACCGCGGTGCCCCTTTTCAAACTTTCTCTTATGTACTCATTCAAAAAGAAATAGATATTGCCATTTATATTGGTTTAAGTACCTAGAATTGTAGATTTAAAGTACCTAACGTTATGTTATTATTTCATTGTTCGACTTTATACCGTTCCTCTGTTAACCAAGCTATTGTTTGAAAATGAAACAATAGGAAAATAGTAGAATAACAATTTTGAACTTGAAATTGCAACATCAAAGATTAGTAGTTTATAATTTAATTAACCAAAAGTCTATATCATGCCTTGTTTCCCCGAAGGGTTGAGCAGAGGTATACTTCATGCGGCGGGATCGTCCGAAAGGGTTACCGCTGCCCTGGAACAGAAAGAGCTAAGGAAGGAACACGGGTGGGTTTTAGTCAGTAAGAGTCTGACACTCCCTTCCACTCCACCCAGAGCGGGAGGGGTCATTTGATGATTTCCCATCCTCAAAAAAAAAAAAAAAAAAACTTCATTCACCAACATTTCACCGGTTATGTTTAAGTCCCCTGTAATAGAGAGAAAGCCTGTTGCCATAAACCGGGAACAAATCTAAACTCTGGGTTATTACTGAGAAATTCCAGATAGAAAATCCCAACACCGCTTTGCCCGACCTGGGAATCGAACCCAGGACCAGCTCAGCAGTAGCGCTTGCGACCACTAGACCAACGAAGCAGTGTACATATCACGCACAATTAGCTAACTTTAAACGTACAAGTGATATCTAAAACATTAACATCAATAACGTGCTTAACAACGCAATAAATACCTAGAACAGTTACAGCTGTTTGTAAGAACATTGTTCGTTCAAATTAAGTAAAACGCTCTATACAATTAAAGCCCGGTCACAGTTCATTCGAGTCTTCTTTAATTACAGTTCCTTATGCGAGTAGCTCGCTTAGATCCGGAGTTCTGAAACTATTTGTGGCACTAAATCCAGTTGCCGGTACAGCACTATCTAGTAGCGCAACATGCATACCCATGTAAATTTCAAGCGGAGCCGGCCTCGTTAATTTGGGTCTTGTCACGAGGCACATCCCTTTCTTAGTAACTCCGTACCCGCTGCGTCGCCGTGCTTTCACCAACTAACGGCTCCTTGGCTGCTCGAAATTGCCTCGGTTTATCTTCGTACGATCGACCCTGAACACATTCTGAATAAATGTTTCACAAATTCGCTTTCCTGTACTCAGAGATGCCCCTTTTTATTTATCTTTACGATTGTGAGATTTGCTTCAGTGATTTTGATCATGTTAACGCTTCAGTGGTAAACTTTATCAATGTCGACGCTAATTTGTATGTCCTAATTTTATTGATTTTGATTGATTAGACGGCACGGTTGGCGCAGTTGTTAAGCGATTGCACTGCGTGTTGCGGGTTCGATTCCCGCACGGAACAAATATTTGTGTGACCTAAATGTATAATATCCTGTATTATACATTTAGGTCACACAAATATTTGAAATTCCTAGTGTGGGGCAACGATTAAAAAAAAAAGAAAAAGATTATTGTGTTTAAATAAGGGTCGATCAAGTGTTATGATTCTACCAATGGGCAATGATAAATACTATGCTGGATTAAAGTTGAGTCTGTAATTGTGTTGAGTTGTGGAAGACTCACATCCCTCATTGATGGACTGTGTTCGATACGAGTATGAATCTCTTAAAAATGATCTGTTTGGGGTCTTGAGGTTGAAACGACTTGATGTGGACACATTCCATAAAATTCGGTGATGATGCGAAGAGTGTGTTCAGGGTCATGGCCCAAAAGTAATCCGTAGCAGTGTGTATTTAGGTTATGATGGAACTGTTATAAAAGTCCGTAACTAAATAAAGATAAAAAAAAAAATGGAAACACTACGTCAATATCAGCTAGTTTGCAGATTAATTTAAAAAGCTTAGAACTTTAATAATACTTATTATATACTAGCTTATGCCGCGAGTATCCCCGAGTGGAGTTCGGAAATTATGCCACGGGAACGCTACCAAACGGGCTAAAAGAAATCATATCTGGGTGCCAAATTTCATCGAAATCTGTTCGGCCTTTACTTTCGCATGTATACTAAAAGTATGGGTTTCAGAGACTTCATAATTCTTACACAAAAAAAAGCTGACTTTTTCAAAGAAAAAAAAATAAATTATCATTATTGAGCACGAGAGCATAATTGAAACCTCTGAAGTCTGATATACAGCCTGTTATTTTCTAATGTTTTCTTTGACGTCCTAAAGGACTTCAACTGTCAACTGGGTTTGAAAAGAATCAAAGACCAATATTGTTAAGCCATTAGCTGTCACATTTACAAGTGTATTACAATATTACCTACTGTCTACGAGTATAATTAGTCCGATACTAAAGTGATTCATGTGTGCTGTGATTTTTTCAAAAAGTTTTTTAATAGACTGACTATTAAAAAGTAAGTTGTTGTTAATCGTAACTATAAATATTTTGAACTAGTTGTGCCCGCGACTTCGTTCATGTGCATGTCGGAAAACAAATGAAATTTCATGGGATTTTTTTCACATAACTGGCTAAATACGGGTGCACAGTCAACCGCACATCAGTGGTAACAATATAACAATAATTTATGACAATACAACACTGACGACCGTGCCTACACACGGCAAATAAGCCGTAGTGTTCACCCCGTTCACGGCACAGCTACGTCAATGTCATATCGTCATAAATTATTGTTATATTGTTAAACCTGATGTGCGGTTGACTGTACACCCTTATTCTTATTCTGAAATAAAAGTAGCCTAAGTTTCAAACCATTATTTTGTCATACAGCTGTGTGCGTAATTATCCAAAACAAATAATGTTCTTCTGACCAGAGGGCTGGGTCGTTCTTTGGCTAAAGAATTAGCATTGCCATTCAACGTGGCAATGCTGCTGGTTTTCAGGGCACGTTTCCGGATGACAGCGATGTGGACGATTACTTCGACGCCTAAATATCCTATTGTTTTTGTATTTCTTTATATACATAGTTTGTTAGTTAGTCTTTTAATTTAGTACCTAGTGTAAATAGTTAGTTAAGAGATTATGCACTTATGGGGTTGGTTTATAAATCTATAAAAAAAATGTAAAACCATTTAGGGCTGATTTTTCAATCATCTGATAACTTTATTCGAGCAATAATCTTGAAATTTTGACAGTTATTTCATACAAAAACTGTCAAACGTCAATTTTATTCCTCGAATAAAAGTTTTTAATTGGCGATGGAGAAATCAGCCCATAAAATGATTACTTCGCCGAATAAACTCGCCCCCTATCGACAATAATGGGACAAATGCGTACTCCTACAACAACTCTGCCAGCTTTAGAGGGAAAAGGCGTGATGAATGCACTTCGTGAACTAAAGAATATATAATACGAGTACAACCAAAAGTTAAAAATATTTTAAATATTCCTTCTAAATAAAAAACAAAATGCGACTGCCCAAATTAGAATCAGGGTCACCAAAATTAGAATACTATACCAGAAACGTTAAATAGAACGTACAGAAAAAGCATTAAATAGTTGCTCTAAGACGATGTAGGGTTTTACTGAAGGCTTTTTTATTTTTGTGCACAGCAGTGACTGGTGGCCCAGCGGTAACGGCCGTGTGATCTCGAGCTCAGGTCTTAGGTTTGAACCCTGACAAGCGCTTTACTTTGTATAAATTATTTCATCACTACTGCTCTCAAAACGGTAAAGGAAAACATCCTGAGGAAACCAGCATGTCCTTGAACCAAAAATTTGAAGACCGACCCGCACTGACCCCGCGTGGTGGATTGCGTTTGCGACCCACAGACGCCGCGTGGTGGAATACGGCCAGCAGTAGGAACATTATAAGTTGGTTATGACTATGCTTATGTTAAGCCTGTGAGCTTACGTTAAACAAAACTGACTGACACTGAAGATAGTGACTTTGTCGTTTGCTATTTTATAATCAGATTACTGTTTTTATTATGCCTGATACCGGATTTATTATATCCGCATTCCTTTGTCATGCTGCATATTTTTCACACTGCTACCTATAATTTAATTTAATTTTAAAACCCACTTATAAATTGTACCATAATTACATTTTTGTCTAAAATATTTACGAAAACAATATAAAGATTAAAATATTAAATATTATAATAAGAAATATTTAAATTGACCATCTAATGATGTAAGTTTTTTTTTCAATTAATGAAACTCTTAAAACTTTTTGGGCTTCTAATAGTTCACATTTTTCAAAATCAATAAACCTCTTTTTAATTTTATGACCTTTTTTCACAATTGGTGGCATAAACTAAACTAGGGAACCCAGACCAAGCTGGTTTGGCGAATGTACAAGTGTCTCCCGGGCCCCCGACTCATGGTACTAGAAGTAACAGTGGGGTTTTAGTCGTTAGGAGTCCGACTTAACCCTCCGTTCTTCCCAGATGGAGGGTATCCATGACGATTTCCCCACGGAAAAAAAGGTGAGAACTGTGACCAACTAACACAACAACATTCTGTAAAAAATACTTAAAAGGGTCTCGGTGTCGATTTTGATGAAAACTAAAACTGCAATTGCTCTAGCTAGGAATCAAAATCGTATTAAAAAAAAAAAACAGCCTGTGTTATTTCAGCGTCCTATGGTCACGTTAACTGGGATCAAATTCTGGGAAGTAAGGAAAAATATATTCACTATCAGGACATGTGACACTATTGTACAGAATAACTTAATATCCTTTTAAAAATTGTCCAAATCAGAATTTTCAAAGTCGTCAGATTTAGTGAAAGCCTACAATTCCTTCAGCAGATTTGCTTATTTAAGTAATTATGGGTTAGGCTGCACACGATCTAATCAAAAAACAATGGCTGAGAAGTTCACTTTATTTTTGAAAGTGGACTCCTGACCACTGGGTTCCTATCTGAAACTTTTCAAATACAGTTTCGGTGTTCTCTTATCATGCCACCTACTCAGCCTACTCAGCAATTTTCGCCCTGCGTATGCTTGCTCAAAAACCCTCTGGGCCCTACCAATGATGAAAATGGAAAGCGAAATGACATGTATTTGTGGTTCAATTAAATAGATGCCATAAATAAATATACCTACTTTATCCAACAAAGGAGACATTACAGTATTCAATCCCAGCGGAAAAAACTCATATACCTAGGTATTTTACAACGTAGATACTAAACTCGATTTCTTATAGTAGGTAAGTGACTACACAATACATCAGATTGTGTTTTCTTTATTAATTTTGATACCTTATCGATTTGTTAAACTAGCGATAAGATGGTCAAGGGCAAAAAGTTGGAAATAATCCACTGTTTTTTCTACTGATTACTACTAAAATAGTTCATAGCTGTAGGTAAAGTCAGGTAAATTAATTGTAGGGGCATCCGTCGTCCGACCAGACAGGCCCGAGTTGGCGCCGCAGTGTTCCACCCGCGCCACTCGAGTGTGGGTGTGACCATTGTGGGAATGGCCGCACGGGAAGGGCGGACGGGGGAGCTTATGCGAATCCCGCACCGCCGGCCATAGGCAGAGGTGGAACACCGGAGTTTGGAAATTGGCGGGGTGATCCCCCTGTACCTCGGTCCTCGGAAAACACCTTAAGTCGTTCTGCGCCTGATCTCTCTCCGGTCGTGTAGGATTACGTATCGTCCCATCGGACTATCAGAATGAGGGAAGAGAGAGTGCACCTGTGCCTGCGCACACACTTATGCACCCTAATGTCTCCTGCGCCGCAGCCTAGTCTCCGTTGAGATTGGCCGTAGCGTAATCAGCCGATAGTGTTCTCACTTCTAGGACACAGGTCTCCTCTCTGTGAGAGGGAGTGGGCCGAAATCCAACAAGCTGGCACAGTGCGGGTTGGTAGATGTTATAATATGTACGTACGTGGTACGTGTTGTATTATAGATCAACATGCTCCAGTGTGGAAAAGTACTAAATACCAACCTATACTGAACGTGCACTGTTTGTTGATACTTACGACATACCTATCTATACATTTGATTTTAAACAATCAAGTTGTTGAATTAGGTTACAGCTGATGCTGTTATTGATCGTTATAAAAACTATAGGTAGGTAGGTAGGTACTCATAATTATAAACCAAGCCATGGCTAGCTTATTAGGGACTAGCACACTTATTCAGTTCTGTTCAGCTTTTGTCCATACAAAATCGATGTGTTCTATGGACAAAAGCTGAACAGAGCTTAAAAAGTGTGATTAATCCCTTAGTCGATTCGCACGAATTTACTCGCACGAAACGGGCGAATCGACTACTCCAGAAATTCGTGCGAGTAAATTCGTGGGAATCGAATAATAAGCCCAATTGTTTTGTAAAAGTTTCAACATGCCTGCTTATCTTTCATCAAGAAACTGTAAAACCTACAATGCGCCAGACACCACGTGTTGATCACGCTAACTAACACGACCTTACTCAATAAATGATGATTATTATCTAATAAAATCAGAATATTTTGTTACTATGGCAGATTAGGTACAATTCAAATTTATAAAAAAAAAATGTGATAGTAATGCTATCTAGATTTAGGTGCCTATTATCACATTTTTATTAAAGTATGGCATAAGGTGATAGGAATCAGACACGTACATCTGCTCCTTTTATTTTCATCGATCATTCTGTAGGCTAGTGAAAGATACCGAATGCCTAAATTCAACATCGTTAAATCGGTTCGAAGAAAAATTTGGGCCGCAGGAAGACCAGCACCTTAATTGCGGAAGACACTATCAATCTCAATCTGAATAATTTTGAAGGCTAATCCATTACTAAAGAATAAAATGATCTCATGAAGTCCTTAACCTTTAGGATCTTCAAAATAATTTGTGGAAGAATACAACTAATTAATGAGCTATATGCAAAAGAAACAAGATATTTGAGGAGAGTTTACCATCTGCAAGTATCTGGAACCTTAATAATGTAAGTACTTGCGTTTAGAATATTTTAACCTTCATTTAGAAGGTCATACTACAACATGATAATATGTTCGAAAAATGTATCTGCTCAGCAACGTAAATAACACAATTAATGTTGTTGAACTGTCAAAATGAAAGTCATTGCTACAGACTGTTAGTGTGTTACGCAAGTACCCCGCTGAGTTAGGATTAGGACATAGGATACTGTTTATCCCTGTAGTACGTTCCCGAGGGGCAAAAGCAAGTTACTTATAAGCCGTGAGTCGCTGGAACTTCGATGTATATTGCGGTTTGTTCCGCAGTTGACGCAAATTTACTCATCAACTTATCTTGCAACAATCTTGCAGCAACAAAAACGATGCTCTTGGTGCCTCACCATCATCCACAGACCGACTTCATCCACCGCTAAGCATAGGCCTGTCTTTTCAAGTGCTATTCCCCACGCCCCTGTGCCAGCCTCGACATTTCATCTTCCTTGGACGCCACTCGATCACTGCCTTACTCCACCTGTCGTCACTGCGCCTTGCCAAGTGTCTTGTCCAACTCCATTTGAGTTCCGTAACTAGTATTCCGATATCGAAAACCTTCGTACGTCTGCGGATCTTGACGCTTGGGACTCGGTCTTTAGCCTTATGCCAAACATGGAACGCTCCATGGCTCTTTGTGCCACTCTCACCCTGTTCACAGTCTTCTGCGTGAGCGTTCACGTTTCGGCACCATACGTCATGGTGGGCAGAACACAGTGGTAATAGAGTATAGACTTCAGACATTTTGACATTTTGAGATTTTTAGCTGATTTCAGTGCCTGTCATAACAGATATAATCTATAACTTGGCGCCTACCGAACTGATATAATCAGTGATATCACGAGGAATTTTGTTTTTGGCTTATAACATCGTGCCATATTAGCCAATCTGTAGTAAAATTCTGGTTAAAACATGGAGAGTACTAAGACCTTTGTGCTCTTTTATAATTTCTAACGTGTTGATATATAGACGTCCATGGCACCTCGATAAGGTAGGGATGTAAAACGTATGGAGACACTTATACCGTCCACGATCACGTTATAACGTGACGGTATCATAGCACACCAACTTCCCTGAAATCTTGCACCAATGGCGCCAAATTTCCACGGTATGTAATTTTTTTTAAACGGATTTATAGATACGTAGATGTCCGCCGATGTCCACGATAAAGTGTCGTGTAGATTTATAAAAGCGCAAATTCGTAGGTATGTTGTTGAAGCGACGCCGATAAATATTACCTAATTCCGAGTGATAACAATGACAAAGATAGTTGTAGATACATTACCTACGTCAAAACAACTTCATTTTTTGTTCGTAGAGATATCACGGCTTGTTGTCATGATCCACTTACTATCTATCTATATGTCTATTGTGAAAAACAATCTCGCAGATTAGCAATTTGATTATCGTAATGGAGTTTCCGAACTTAAAAGAAAAAACGGATCCCATCACTATTTTGTCCGTCTGTCCGAGAATTATTTGTCGAGCTCTATGTATGTAACGTAGAAATTTTAATTTTGGCATAATGTTTAGGTCTCAGTGACACGCACGCAGAGCGCCACTCAAAGTCCAATTTTTTATATTTATTATTATCTGTTCCTACCGTATGTTATAACTTGGGTCAGTTCGATCTTAGGAAAAAGAACGTGTTATTTTACATGTATAGTCTCTTTTAAGAGAGCTATCCATTCTAAAAATATAGTTCATGTAATGTTTGGTTTCTCATCTCATGCGACCAATCCGGTCGCCATGGCCGAAATTCGGTCTGGATGATTATTTTTAATCTTCTATAATATAAAATGAATCGCTGAATGTGTTGCTAAGCGCAAATCTCGAGAACAGCTGAACCGATTTCGCTCATTCTTTTCTTAGAATATTCCGTAAAGTACGAGGATGGTTCTAACGCAGAGAAAAATTTAAAGAATTGCCTGAAAAAGTCTAAAAGCAACACTTTTCTATACTCCCGTACAAACGAATACAAATTTTGTGTCGGGGTGGTCTAGTAGCTTAATAAAACCTAATCACTAAGCAAGTTAATGTTTTACTAAAGAATACTCTATTGTCTTCATTTGGTTTTAAAACCTGTAGGTATGTTTTTGCATCACTGTTGGAACCTTCGATATTGAGGTTGTAGATGGTTGTAAATAAAATGCCAGTGTCCGGTATAGAGTATATTATTTAATATTAATAAGCACAGTGACGTTACATAAACTATTCAGAACACAAGTTTTGCTACGGTGCTGGGAAGTCGACTGCCGGCTACACTGTATGCACGAGGAACATTGCATTTATCATTGTTAGCATTATTGCTACCTGTAGTTCCTAAAACAACCACTTCACATATTCGACCAATCGCAATCAACTAGTAGCGTTTGGCTCGTCGGTACACTCACGAGCATTACACATAAAATTTAAAAGCGATTTTCTGCTAAAGTATTGATAGATATTATAATTATATTTTATGGTGTTATGAACATAGTACTATCGAAACCATGATCATTTCAGCCTAAAGTCGTCCACTGCTGGGTATAGTCCCCCAATTACTGCCACTGCAACCAGTTCTGTGTTTCTCGCATCCAGCTTATTTCTGTGGCCTTCACAAGGTTATCGATCTACCATATGGGAGGCCTGCAAACGCTACGGTACGCGGTGGCTAGTCTAGAACCGTTCGGCCCCATCGGCCATCTGTTCTGCCCACTGCCACTTAAGTTTAGCAATTAATCGGCTATGTCGGTTACCTTGGTTCTCCTGTGGATCTCTTCATTTCTGATTTGATCATGTAGGGAAACTCCAAGTATAGCCCCCTCTGGTGACTCCCTTTGGTGACTTTTGATCCTTTTTAAAGATGCAATCAGATAAACGCTTTTGAATTTTGCGAAACTGTAAGTTCGTGACTGTACTACTAACCGTTTGTTGGCCACTGTGACCACAGCAAGTCAATCATCGTCAGTCGATACCAGCTGATATCGTGGTGTGGGTCATTGACCCCGAGGGTCTGAACACATAAATGATAAATGTACCAATCGGGACTTTAAGTTATCTTGATGGTAATTCCCAGTCGGGCTCTGTGACGCGTAAGTATCATGCGGAGTCGGTTTTATTGTATTTATTGATAAATTAATTGATCATAGTTGGCCTATTTTGATAAAGATACCTAAGAACACATAAAAAATATTATTGTTGCTCTGTACGGGGCAACCCCGCACCCCATATAATCATGAAGCCCATTACTTAGCCAACAAACAATAAAAATATTATGAACGACTAGTTGTTGCCTCGACTTAGTTCGTATGAGAACTCATGTTTGAGCTGCTCGGGGCAGTAGTTTTCAATAGAATAGTAAACAAGCAGGCGACCCTGATAGTCACCACCACTTATAGACATTTATTATAGCGGTATTATTATTTCCATTACAGAGGTAGGGTTATTTACAGAGGTATTGCAGGCAGATTTTCGAGGGTGCTAAAGCCGATCATCACCATCGTCATTCACAGCCCGACTTCGCCGTCTCTCTTTTTTTTGTGCTAATCCCCATGCTCTGATGTCAAAATCAAAATCAGAAGTCATTTATTCAAATTAGGCTGAGAATCAGCACTTTTTGAACGTCAAAATTACAAAAGACAGTCCCCCAAAAACGCCCGCCCTTCACCACTTCCTAGTGCTATTGCTGGGAAGAAGAAGTGGCGCAACAAACTCCCCAGCAGCACAGTCTGTCTGTTCAGGTGGCAAAATGATGATGTCAGCCTCTTCAGATGGCAAAAAGGTCGTCCGCCTATCTCGCCGCCGGACGACCGACATCTCGTTTTCCAGTCCTTGGACGCCAGTCAGTCACAACCTTACCCCACTTGTCATTACTGCACCTCGCCAGGTGTCCTGCCCAACTCCATAATACGCTTTCCGATATCGAAGATTAAAGCCGATGTTTCCGCCAATGTTACTTTGATGATGTACTTACAAAATGCGTAGATAACGGCTATGCTATGGGTCTTTCACATCTTGTAATCAACTCGAACTAGAACAAAGCAATGTTGCTTACATGCTGAAATCAGTATGATATTGGTACTTCCCCGGATGAGCTCCTTTCAGGCTATAATGTTCCCACAGCTGGGACACAGGCCTCGGTGAGAAGAAATGGATCATAAATCCGCCACGCGGGCCCAGTGTGAGTTGAAAGAAGTCACATGTCATCGAATTTTTGGTTCTAAGACATGTCGGTTTCCTCGCGATGTTTTCCTTCACCGTTTTGAGAGCAGTGGTGATGAAATAATTTACACAAAGTAAAGCGTCTGCTGAAGGAGTGGAGGGAGGCCTTTGATGGTTTTTTGTAACAAGTCAGAAAATTTCAAAAAAATCGAAGAACCGACACAGCTCGGTAACCATCCAGTTTTGACCCCTAGTTCACTGGACTTAATTTGTTGCTAATGACCTCTAGTATAACCCCTTTCAAGGAATACGTCGATTTTCCCTGTGACCCTGTATAGTCAATTATGCATAATTATGTAGGTATGTAAGATACATCTATTTCTGACTTATCTCTGCATCTTGAAGATACGTCTAATTATGCTAACTAGGTCTACGTTCACCTTGATCTTGATCGTGTGTAGCACTGCATACGTCACAACGTATTCTACGAGTAGCACAGTGTGCTCAAACATAGTCATAACGATTAAAGTACCGCGAATTACCGCTGACTCATAAACTACAGCGAATGTTGCAATCACTCTGTGATACCTAATATGAATAGTAAACATTGATAGGTACTGTCACGGTAATGTTATCTACTGTTCAAAGTTAATTGTTTTGAAATTTTTGCAACAATAGTATTGTGACAGTAAGAGATACTATAATAAACTATTGCACTCTGATTCATCTGTAGGCCAATGATTTAAAAACATTCAAAATCTAGTCGACAGTCTCAACTCAGCGACAATCGGTGGCAAAAACTTGTCAGAAAATGTAGTAATTTAGAGACTCAAATTAAAATCTAATCTAATGTCGCGACATGTTCACCAAAAATGTAAACAAATATGTGTTTATGGAAAAATAACTTTAATTCCTACATTCTAAAGTTCAGTTTACGCTACAACTTCAAACATTTTTGTAACTTTTTCAATAGAGTTAGTCACTCTGAAATCAATTTAATAAACATTAAAATAAAGTTGATATTTCTTTAACTTGAAACAACGTCAATTTGAAACAAATAAAAGAATATAGACGAGTCGACACTAAATATACTGTATTGTCCCACTGCAGGGCCTAGGCCTCCGTCTCCCTTTTCCACACAATTCTGTCTTTTGCGAGCCAGTCTCTACTGTAGGAATCAAGCTCGTCCCGCCATCTTCGTTTTGGCCTGCCGCGTCGTGCGTTTATTAGGACCCAATCGGTGGTTCTTTTAGCCCAATTGTTATCTAACATGCGGCAAACGTGCCCAGCCCAGTCCCAATTAAGTTTAGCAGCTTTCCAGGTAAAGTCCGATTTCTTAGTTTTAATAAAATTATTCTAGCATAATATAATTTATAAGTATTTAATATCAGAGGGGCAATTCTCGTAATTTTAAGAACGTTCAGAGTCTGATCTCAGTCTCAATCTGTCTACAATACGTCTAATTTCCCTACATTTTGACAAGTTTTTGACATCTTTTTGCCATCTAGATGAGACTGCGACTAGATTTTGTACGTTTTAAATTACGTGAATTGGCCTTCTGATTACAATGATCCATAATGGTTAGTAACAATTGGAACTTATAAACTATGTCAGTAGGTTTTGGCGCGCAATATTGTGTTCCCTATACGGTCAGAAATTCGTACCCCTAGGATACTGCGCTCCATGGCTCGCTGGCAAACTTCGAGCTTGGACCTGTGCTAGTGTCAAAGACAAATTAAAATGCGGATAAAAAAACAAATAACATAACATAACGTCACGCCTGTAATTACCTAGTGTATGGCAGAGGTGTACCAATAGTACACCCACGTTTCGCCAGTTATTTGTAAGACTTTCTTTATACTGGTATAGTTATTATAATCTTTGTGTAAGACCAGTATTATATTCTTGATTTAGGTTATCCAATTGTTATTATTTATACCAGTGACAAGTATCTGTCAGCTGACATAGGCACGTAAACAGTCTTGTATTTTTCATCTGGGAACAGATATGTAACAGATACCCAGATATTGTTAGGCTGTTAAAATTTGAGACCTTTGCCACCATTATTTGAATGTGTGACAGTTTGTGACTTTTGCACATTTTGGAAAACGTTCAGATTTGAACGGTCGAACAGAGCGTTAATATTTTTGTTGTGAAAATATATAGAATAGAATATCTATACAATCGTTTTTTTCATTTCTGAGTTGTGGTTGAGTTCCTATATATTATAGTTCCATGAAATAGGGCCACCAACCGGGCACAAATCCGGACACCAGACTGCTACTGAGAAATTTTTTGACAGAAAAACTCAATAACACTACCTGACCTGGGAATCGAACCCAGGACCTCGTGCTCGGCAGTAGCGCTTGTGATCACTAGACCAACGAAGCAATCCCCTGTGTAGTGTATTTTAAAAACGTAAAAATAAGAGGTTCAACTGAATAGATAGCTAGTTTAATTGAAGCTAAGAAATGTAACTTTAAAAGAACATAATTTTTAAATTTACCAGATTCTTTTGTTTCAGTTTCATATATTTGAAAAGTTTTCCTGTCTTTTATGGCGTTCGTGACCACTAGCCATGATCACAAAGTTTGTCTGCTCTTCCGACGGTACTGTGTAAACCCAGAGTACCTAATACTTAAACTTAGTTTTATTTTGTTGTGAAGTCGTATACTTTCAGAATTTTTAACTTAACATTGGCTGTCCTGTAAAACCTTGCAATTGAAATTTTGTGACGGGATAAAGCCAGAACTCGCTTTTGAACTATAAACTGGTTTCAGAAATGTTAAAAACATTTTATTTTCCAAGATATACGCAAATAGCGTAGATATTTATTATAAAAAAAATAATTGTATATAAGTAGTTTATCAGCCATCTTGTTACCATAACACAAGCATTAGGTTGCTTAGCTTGGGACAAATGGTGCTGTGTGAAATGTCCAGGGATATTATTATTATATTTCCATGAAAACCCAAAGCCTGTTTTGAAGCCCATTGTAGGTAAAAGTAAAACTCTGTAAAAGGCATCACCTACAAAAACAAAAATGAAGCAATTGTGAAATATTTGAGTAAGTACGGTCAACCGCAAACGGCAAATCAGTGGTGAAGATTTGACTTTGACAGTGCCTTTATGTCGTTACAATAAGAGTGGTTTTTGTAGCACAAGTGCAGTTACTGTCATCAATCATCAAGTGAAGAGTTATAGTTAACCTGTTGTCACAAAGGGAAGGTGTCATAGCCATAACTAGCTTCACACATCTTTCCCAACTAGAACCATGATGGCGTCTTCAAAGGCAATCAAGTTTGACACATCTAATGAGCCCACAAGGTAGGTTACTTAGTAGCCATTCAAAGGTTTTATAATCTAGCATCCAGCGTAATACACTTTAAATCACAATCATTTTAAAGGATATTGGTAATTCCATTGTTTTATATGTTCGAAAAATGTGTCTGCTTAACAACGTAAATAACGCAATGAAACTGTCAAAATGAAAATCATTGCTCAGTCCTACGAAACATAGCCATAACTTTTTTCTCACAACTATTTGAAATTAGCCGCCATAATAGTTATTACATTATACATAATTATATGCCTACCATAACTGCTAACACTGTGATTTGAAAACATTGTAATGCCAATTATTTTTAAAAGAGTAACCATGGAGTTTCTTGCCAGCTCTTCTCCGTAGGAATGGTAATCAATAATTAATAATAATAATTAATCATTTATTAATCACGAATCGCAATCGTGCACCTAGCTTCTGACGTTTTTTAAGTGCATGTAGTTTTATGTGAAAAACAATATTTAGAGTTTGACTATGGGCTGATTTTTCAATTGACAGATAATTTTTATTTGTGGAATAAAATTGACGTCTGACAGTTTTTGTATGGAAGAACTGTCAAAAATTCAAAATTATTCCTCCGATAAAATTACCTGGCGTTGGAAAAATCTGCCCTAAAACACCTAACTTTAGTCCAGTCAATTCTCCTTAAAAAAATTTGACAAAGTAAAAAATCATTGCATAATTATAATAATATGTATAGTGCAAGTTGAGGTAAATGGTCCGCGTTTCCAATGGACCGAAGTATCTGGAAGTCATAGAGGGGCATTGCCCCGTAGTGAGATGACACACCCAAACAGTAACGAGTTTATAAAGTGTTTCATAGGTAGTTTAACCCTTTGCTCGCGGGTACAGTTCTGAACCATTTCTCTCGGTCGACCCTTTCGACATGCGCTGAATGATAAGTAGTTCTATGTCTATGTCCTATGTTACGGGTTAGGTTTCCGCACTTAGTCCTTCAGGTGGACCATTATGCATGGGCCATGGCGGCCGTCGGTGGTTATTCCAACCAGCCCACCTCCCTCTACAAGCTTATTAAGTCTCCTGGTCTGTTGAGTACATCTGTGGAAGATCTGGGTGTCCCGAGGGTTTCTAACCTAATCTGGGTGACGCCTGTGCACTCAAAGAGCACATGCGCAACGGTTTCATCAGCCTCCATGCAAGTTCTGTACAGGGGGCTATCCGTTATGCCTATCGTGTGGAAGTGTTTGTTTAGTGAGCAGTGTCCCGTGATGGTCCCCGTCACCAGGCGCGACCAGTTCTCTGTTTATTTCTGCTTGTGTGTGGGTGTGCTTCTGTAGTCACCTGCGTAGTTGATTGAAGGGGATGGGCACGACTGGTTCCGGTCCATAGACTGACATGCTGAATGCCCTTCTGGCCAGCTCGTAAGCCACGTCGTTACCTAGTGATCCACTGTGTCCTTTTATCCGTTGTAGTGTCACTGTTTTGCGGTCCGATACAGTTACCTGTTCAAGCACCTTGTGACATTCTAGTATTAGATTTGATGTGATGCTTCCCTTCTTTAGGGATTGGAGGACTGAGGCGCTGTCAGAGAGTATACGAACATGAGTGTCCGTAACTCTCCTGGCGGCTATGGCATGAGCCGCTTGTATTATACCCACACACTCCGCTTGGTAGACCGTGTTGAGCATTCCTAGCGGGCTGGATATGTTTAAGTTGAAGTCGTGTGAGAAAACTCCGACTCCAGTTCCGCAGTCGGTCTTTAATCCATCAGTGTAAGCTCTCAGCTCTCTCGGGCCCGAGCAGTCGCATTGCTCCTCTTTAAGCACTACGACGTACAGAGGCTCCGCAGTATTCTGATTCGTCAGAATACGTGGTATGACATTGCTAGGTGGTCACTGTATACGGCAACTACCGTCGGTGGTGACAACTATGGGACTTATTTTACCCTGGGTGTGCCACCGGAGGAAGTGCACAAGGTCCTGGACCGGGAGCGATGGATATCGTACCTACTAGGTTCAATATACGTGCGCTTCTGACCCACGACCCAGCCCTCTGACATTGGACTCTTACACGCTTGGCGTCCCCCTGAAGCGTGCTCGGTGAGGCCGAGTCGTCCGGGCGCTCCCTCTTCCCGGCCCTGAACCACTCGGTCCAGGCTGCGGCTTAGAGGTGCCCGGCAGGGTGGCGGCCTTAACGTGCATGACTCCACCCCGCCTCCCTCTGTGGTGTCTGGGACTAGATTCGTCGCGGGATGCGTCTGTATCCGTGTGAGGGTCGGCTGGCGCTCCCGGTAGGCTCTGTTGTGTGCGAGGGCTTTTCGCGTTGGGTTGCCCCCTCGCGTACTTGCCCCAGCACGCGTGGTTCCGTGTCCGGCCGCTTTCCGCTCTGGGTTGCCCCTTCGCGTACTGGCTGCTGGTCGCGTAGTCCCACGTTTGGCCGCATTTGGCGCTGGATTGACCCCACGCGTAGTTCCGGCCGTTCTCTTTCTTTCGCGTCCGGCCCTCTTTCGCGCTCGGTTTCCCCATCGCGTAATCAAGGCTGGTCGCGTACTGCCTCTTCGGCGTCCGATCGCGCGTTGCGCTGGCTGTTGCCTTCGCAAATGTTGCTCTTTCGGTTGCCTACTTTCCTCCCCCGGCCTGTGGTTTTTCCGCGCTTTCTTCAGCTGTCGTAGTCCATCTACTGGGAGAGTGGTAGGGCTGGGGCCGCCGGGCTCGTCAACCTTCCCCGTCTCGGTCATGATAAGTAGTTTATACACTCGATATATATCCCTGCCACAAAATATATAATTATATTACTACCCAATATATTATATTATTATTATAACATACACTACACCAGTTAACCAAACCAAAAATATCGAATGATAAGTAGTTTATACACTCGATATTTTTGCTTGTTTAGCTAGTTATATAATACATATACTGGGTGGCAGGGACATATATAGATCCGCAAACTTTAACTATGAATTCAGGACTCAGGTTATTAAAAACCAAAACCGGCCAAGTGCGAGTCGGATTCGCGCACCGATGGTTCCGTACAATTTAAAATTATTAAAAATATTTTTATTATATGATGTAACTGAAAATGTACGGTTTTCCCAATTTTTCCTTTATCTGTGCTATAAGACGTTACTTCGTACCAAATTTCAAGATTCTGAGTTCACGGGAAGTACCCTGTAGGTTTTGATTCCCTTGCTAGTGTCGAAAATTTGCGGAAATTTGTGGCATAAACATACAGGTACAGGTGTCGGAAACGTATTCTCTTGACGGCCAGACTGCAGGTACTCTTTGGGGTAAGAAGGTACATACGACAACAGAAGCGTAATAATGTACATATGCACGAGTTGAATATTGGACATTGTCTCGTCATAAAAACATGACAACTACCGATATTGTTTGTTACAACACATTACTTCATAATTACGCCTTCCTGTCATAAACAGCTGGGCCGATATCAATCGTTGTACACAACTGTCTTATGTAATAAAAACATGAATTATTGCAACAGTTTTATCGTAAATTAATGTAATTTAATTAGCATTTTTCTGCTGTGAACAACATGATGGGCTCCTTTGTTTGAACACTAGTTTCATATATAAACACCTGTTATAAGAATGATGTGTTGGATAGGTTACTTCCGCGTTTTCTTACGGTTTTTGCGTCAGATTGTAATCATTGAAATCATCAATACAACTTCTAAATTCATATAACACTATTGATTCATATTTTGCGGGCTATCCTGGAGCTTCCGCCTTAAGCCGTTGGTCCCGGCTGTCATTCCTAAATCGTTGACAATCGTTACGGGTAGTCAGAAGCTCAAAAGTCTGACAACCAGTATTATCAAGGGGTATCATGTTACACAGTAATTGGGTTGAGGAGGTCAGATAGGCAGTTGCTCCTTGTAAAACGCTGGTAATCAGCTGCATCCGGTTAGACTGGAAGCCGACCCAACATAGTTGGGTAAAGGCTAGGTAGATTGTTTGACTACACGTATCCTAAAAACTCGTAAATATATTATGTTTAAAACATTATTTTTCCTGTTACTTTTATTTGATATCCGAGAGAAAATGTTAAAATAAACTAGGCAACTCCATATTGACTGTACCTATAATATAAAATTTGCTCACATTTGGAATATTTAGAGGAAGGAAACTCAAAATGTATGGTTTCAACTTCTAATTAGTTCTATCAAAACAAATGATTACTTAACTCCATACGGTAGGAACAATGTTTCATTAAACTGTATTCAGCCGTCAGCCGCCAATCCACGTGGATATGTTGACATAATATCAATAGAGTAAATAAATGAAGCATCAACTGCAAATCTGATCGCAAAACCGGTTTCAACAAGCGGCACATTTACACTCAGAAAAACTGGTCCACTAAAGTGCCGGTAGCAATTTTTTCGACCACAATTTCTTGGTAATACTCGACACAGACAGCAAAAAAAAAAAAAAAAATGAGTGTAATCACAGGAAGGAACAAGACGAGACGATTTTTTCCAAGCGTGATTCTCATAAGCGAAAGAGCAACAGAGCTACAGAACCCATTCAATACAGCACACTGCAGAAACTTTATAGACTCGTCATATCTAACACTAAAATTCGCTAAAATCGCAAACTTCGAGTGCTGCAAAGTTAGCACAGGTCTTTCGAAGCTGCAAACTTGGAAATACGCTACTGGTGGTCTTAACAACATATTAAAAAATCAGATCTAGCCGTTAGTTTGCAATTTTAATGTTCGATATGACTGGCCTATCTCTTGAGACTTCAATATACTCTCTAGAATTCAGCATAGGCTTCATTACACTATCTCTCTAGAATCGAGCATAGGCATAGACTTTATAAACTCTTTGTCTAGAATCCTGTATAGGCTTCAATACACACTCTCTCTCTCTATTATCCAGCATAAACTTTAATGGACTCTAGTGGCCTTGCTAGAGTGGTCTCGTAGCAGTCGTTGCTGGGTACAAAGGTTGATTACCAATTCTAAGAAGTTACCATGTCGTAGACTGCTAGAGGCACCCAAGTTCAACTAGACACGAGAAATTGTAGAGATGTTCCGATATTTTTTTTTTAACTATATAGTAGATATTTAGAGGGGCAATAGACTTGTTGACAAGCCAATCTCTTCAATACTGACCGACGAAAGATCCAATACTTAGCAACAGTCCTGATAAAATAACTAAAGGTAAAAAACATCGAGTATTATCGCGTTCGCTCGCTTAATGATATACGTTGTCAATGTTCATTGATGTTAGTGCTGCCACAGTGAACGGTCGTATAAAGTAAACAGCTGATGAGTCAGTGACGGTTGCGTTGCGAACTCGTTGATCGGACCATTGTTATACGTGACACAATTTTGAATTAACTGTGAGTGTAGGTAAGGGACGGTTTCTTTTTCTTTTTTGTGTTTGTTTCTTTTTTTATATAATTATGAGTGGCCGGTAACAATAATAACGAAGAAAATAGGTTTTTTTTTTAAATTCTGGCTTGATCATCAGCGATGCAATATTTTGTGTGTGAATTTAAATAAAAATATTTACCTAGTTGCAATAGCAATATTTGCGCTAGCAATATATATCTACCATATATTTAAAATAATAATAGATACTTTCTATAAAAATATCTGAAGCCATGATCCAAAAATATTATAAAATGTTGAGCAAAAACATATATTTTTCATTATAATAAATTGAATGAGTTAATCTATCCAAACATTATGAAACCCGCCAAAAGTTGTGATTCATAAGCTCTAAAATTAACATAGTTATCTTTTTATTATTTTTAAATGATTAAATGTTAATCATGTAAAGTACGTACATAATTATTATGATGAAACAAAATCGTCTATTAGAATTTTTTGCACGCGAATATTAGTGCTAACTGTACATTTTGACGAACCGCGTATCCGACATCGCATTAAAGCGCGAAAGAATTAATTAGACCGTAACTCAAAGGTCAGAGAGTTCGTTATTATACAAAGCGATTTTTTAATCAATCAGTAAGAGAGTTTGTAGATATTAAAGTGAGGGGGGATATCCTTTAGAAAGGCATTCGGTTTTACTTTCTTTTCTTTATTGTACGGATTAGAAGAACTATCTACATCGAGTACCTACATCGTATTGATCGTATCAGCTGTTTATCTACCTTAAGACATATTCCGCCTTATTCATAAACGTTGCTTAAAGTTAAGCAGTGATTAGCGACTGTTTAACCATACATTTTTGACGTTTAAGCGTTACTTAACTTTAGTCATCGTTTATGAATAAACCCCTTTATGTTCCTGATACGGATTTCTTATAAGAGTTAGTTAGTTACAAGAAACGATAACGAAATTGATAGAATATTTAAAGTTGCTACCTTACTAAGTATGTAGGGACCTAATCCTCTATTTAGGTTCCTATAGGTACTAATATTACTATACAGGGTGGCAGGGACCCCCTAATGTAGAATTTTTTCAACTGTTTCATAGAAAAGTGCAATACCTACGTGGTCAAAATGCATGGAACAGCAGTTTGTTCATAAATAACTGACGAAAAATTTCGGGGTCACAATTTTGTGCTGAATCCATGATAACAGGCTGCGCTTCGATGTCCCATCCCACCCTGTATATCCTAATTTTTTTTGTATTATTTTCTTTTATTTATACTTAATGAAGTTAAGTATAAATAAAATAGAGAAGAAACAATCGCGCAGTCCTGCGCAAGCGCAGGAATGACGAGACACCTTAGTTTAGCGGACACAGATTTCGTTTACGTAAGTAGGTACATGACAATCGGTAAAAACCAAATTACCTAATCAGTGCTGAACGAATCTTATCAATCTGTTATGTAGTTGTTATAGTTACGTAAAATAAGAATGCTTTTGCAAATTGCTGCTAAAAATAGCACACACAGGATTTATTTTTATCTAAGTAGTTGGTAGGTACTAGTTTCTACCCGAAATTTAACCCCTGTGAAAATTCATGTTTTAATATAAAATATATCATATAACGCTCAGCAATACTGTAGCTTCTCATTAATGAAAGAATTTTCGCAATTGGATCAGGAGTTCCAAAGTTTACCCGCTACATAAAAACTCACTAATTTTAGCTCTTTATAATTGGGTTCTTTTTGGATCGAACTGAATCACTACAAAAAATATCCCAACTGTGAAAACATAAATAACACTTTAAAATGCTCAATTGTTCACACCAAAGTGTTGACACTTCAGGAACACACAAACGCCATTCGCGTTCGCGTTGCGGGTTCAAAATACTTAGTGCGATTGACTTTTCTACTGGGTTCGTAAAAATCCGATATTTATAAGAGACAAATATCAAAATATCCGATATTTGATATACCTATTGATCTCGTGTATACAAAAAAGATGAGATTATCATTCTGTAAGTGGTTTTTTTTATGTTTTAGTAGTAGAATAACAGTTGGTGTTTGATTATTTGACGATCTTTGTCCTTAACGAATAATAATCAGTCTTCTTAATCACAATCGTCCTTCCACGTTATTTAGTGAATCCCTGAAACTTATGATTAAATTACCAATTTGGGAAAGGTAACTACAATGTAGTTTTTTGTCAAATGTCGCTAGGGTAAACTTTGAATCTGCGAAATTTCTAGTATATATTATGATATATCCACTGATTCGCGAACCCTGCTTTTTTAGCAATATACGTATCTGTCTAAACAAAAACAAACCTATGATTTGTTAAACATAAGAAGATTTGCTGCAATCTAACTTTTTAATTAGAAGCGATTTAAAGGAATAAATTTTTCGAAAATATTTTCATAAATAGGTCCTCACCTATTTATGAAAATAAGCAAACACATTTTCGAAACATTCTACCACGAGCACGAGTCCCTTTTAAGCCTATAGCCCCTCGGCTATAGGCTTAAGAGGGGCTCGTGTCTATAATAACAGACGTTCAGATCGATAGATGGTTAAGATATGCTTGCCGTGTTCGGTTAGATTACATACCGTTAAGCCGTTGATCCCAGCTCTCATTTGTAGATCTTTGACAGTCGTTACGGGTCAGAAGCCCAACAGTCTGACAACCAGTCTCAAGGGGTATCGTGTTACCTTAGTCTCCTGCATCTGGAGAGACTGGAAGCTGCCCGCACAACACCAACGTAAAAAACACTGTTTAAAATTAAATACAATGCCCTAGCAAACAGGATGCAATATATTTTTAATAATAAAGTTTGTAGACACAATCGTATTAAAGTTAGCTACGGGAACCATGGTCTGGTGGTTCAATTCTCTTAGTGAGATTATCTCGGGTATAATTAGCTATACGACAAGTGGCAATGTCCGGTGCTGGTCCTAGCTGAATGAAACTGCGTGTACGGTGAACAATATTATATTTCATTTTTAAGCAAATTGGCAAAATCCTATTCCTACTAATATTATAAACGCGAAAGTTTGTGAGGATGGATGGATGGATGTTTGTGACTCTTTCACGCAAAAACTACCGAACGGATTTGAATGAAATTTGGCTCACATATAGTTTATAACCAGGATTAACACATATAACCCTTTCTATCCCGATATTCTCACGGGATCGACACTTATTCGGGTGAAACCGCGGGGCGCAGCTAGTATTATGATAAAATAGTGGTTCAGAAAATGTTTAATAATCTTAAACGTTGAAATGAAACGAATTTATGTTTATTTCTATAAGTAGATATTTTAAGACACTTTAAAACACGTATTTTTTTGTATTTACTATCTGACAGATCCTTGAGAAGAAATGCCGAAACAAGCTCAGAGGTCATAGTCTCTTTTTTAACACGCTTTTTTTTGTTGCTTGTGTGAATTCTAAAAATGAGTCTTAAAAACTCAGCCCTTGTTGTTTAATTAAATTTACAGCTATGGCCTACAATCCCAATTAAAAAACCAAGTTTTTTTCAGTTTGATATAACGGACCGCATTTTGTATAAAAACATTTAGGTCTTCGAAGCGAGTCATTTATAAATTGTTTTTAATCATAGTAGATTTTTAAAATATTCCTATACACTGTTAGAGTTTTTATTGTATCAGATTTTTTTTTTGGGTATTTTTTTATAGAAGACTTGCCCCTAATATTGAAATCGGAGCCATTTGACCCCCCATAAGAACTACTCCATTTAACCCATTTCAGATTCCTTTATTAAAATTTTGACGGCACGGTTGGCGCAGTGGTGGAGAGGGGCTTGTGGCTAAGTAATAACAGCCGCACGGGTCGATCAATCAGGTTAAGCTACGCTTGCCGCGGTTGGTCCGTGGATGGGTGACCATTTTCACATACCAAGTCCCCTCCGTGCCTCGGAAAGCACGTTAAGCCGTTGGTCCCGGCTGTCATTCGTGGATCTTTGACAGTCGTTACGGGTCGTCAGTAGCCCGAAAGTCTGACAACCAGTCTTACCAAGGGGTATCGTATTACCCAGTAACTGGGTTGTGGAGGTCAGATAGGCAGTCGCTTCATGTAAAATACTGGTATTCAGCTGCATCCGGTTAGACTGGAAGCCGACCCCAACATAGTTGGGAAAAGGCTAGGCAGATGATGGTTGGCGCAGTGGTTAAGCGATTGACTGCTGCGCTGCGTGTCGCGGGTTCGATTTCCGCACGGAACAAATATTTGTATGACCTACAATTAGTTGTTCCGGGTCTGGCTGTTTGTGTATGTGAGTTTATATGTCTGGAAACGCACCCACGACACAGGAGAAATTCCTAGTGGGGGCAACGTTTTTTTTTTTTAATAATAATAATTAAGGGGACACCAAAGGAAAGGCCGTTCTAAGGATTTCAATAATACGTTTATTACCCTATTCTTTACGTATTGGAAGGTGTGTTTTATTGCAAAAGTTAGTTTGCAGCAAATATTTTTATTTTGTTATTTTATCTCTTGACATTGACTTCTAACACAAATAGTCAGATTAGAATATTATTTATTTTTATATTTTGGTAAAATGTACGCCCATCTTACCTACCTAATTAATTGAAGTTGTAAAATATATAAAAATACTCATTACTGTTAAATGGTAAATGGTTTTATTTCTGTAAGTAGTTTTATACAAACACTTTTACACGTCAATCATATTTTAGAAACTATATGAGGTCGGCGTTTCCTATCTGTCTAACTCTGAGAAGAAGTGCCGAAACCGACTCAGAGATCACAGTCTCTTTTTATTAAAATGCAGATATAATCTTGATCAGATCATGTGAAAAACATGTAGACGGTGTCTGAAATGGTCTTTTGAAGAAAGAACCACATAGAGTGGACATTTAAACTTTGAATTTTGGAGTGTTGAACTTTGAATTTTAATTATAACAGAGACGGTATTCGTTACTTTACCTTCTCTCTTTTTTTACATTTTTGAATACACAGCAGCTGTTATTATAATTTTTACACAGCTGCCTGCAGGGGAAGTATTAAATTTCGTAACGGTACACGGCTACCTATACACTTAAAAAATCAAGATCAACTTTTTCATCTTTTTTGTCTTCGCAAGTTTCGGCGAAACCATTGAGTCACGTCCTTTAAGCAGAACTCTCAAACTCGTCGCCGTTAAGTCTAATGATTCCCCTGTCACTTCAAAGTGTATTGTAGCGACCTACAAAAGGTTACACAAAAAACAACGCATTGGCGCCGATTCCCTTGTTCACAAATTATACTAAATTTAAGTTCGGTGCATCTTTTTCTTTCTAATTAATTAAGAAAAGGACAGAAGATAAATATTAGTTTAGTCCTGTCATATTAGTCAGCGCTTGACGTAAATTGGCGTATTTTTAGTTGCCAATTTTTTATCACGTCTAAACTGTCTTTGGAGTATCTTAATTTGACAGGACTAAACTAATATTAATCTTCTGTCCTTCTGTGGACTAAAAGTAATAGTCATCTGTATGAGGTGACTCTGCCTACTTTTTAAAACGAGTTGATTGAGCATTCGGGTTTAAATTAAGTAACACGCTTCGATGTATAGTTTTGTGGTGGGTTGTATTGTCACAGAGAGGTACTTCGCCACAGGATATGACGCAGAATGAATTTGTTTAAATGCCGGTGACTTTTGTTGGGATCCCGTTACGTCATTTCGTGGAATATCGCATAGCATAATCAAACTCATTTAAGTATATACATAAATATGAGAGCCTTCATTGACGCCCGAACTTCCCAGTCAGTCAGCAACGCTATGAAACTTTCAAAGATTACACCACGGCTTAAATATTTTGAATGGGCTGCGAGAGAAAGAGAGAGATGATATAATGCGGAGGAACAAGTAATATGTCGTCAGGAAAGTTTTGAGCACGAATGTGAATGAATATACGAGTAAATTAAAAAATATATATATAATTATATTCTTCTCGATGTAAACATCTTTTTGAGGGTGACTGTACTGGCAAAAGGCCGGGGAGTGCGGGATTCTTACCTCACTAAAACCACCCCGGCTACCTACCTGATTTGAAAAAATGGCTTGTCTATACATTACAGCTCAGTAAATGAAATTATCATTAGGTAATATGTGACTATACCCTTCGATCTATAATAGTACTAACACTGATCGAAGACTATACCTAAGGTCATATTTATTTTGGTCTTTCTTTTCAAAGTAGTCGGATAGGAAACACCGAACTCATCACATCATCATCATCTGCCTAGCCTTTTCCCAACAATGTTGGGGTCGGCCATCCAGTCTAACCGGATGCAGCTGAATACCAGTATTTTACATGGAGCGACTGCCTATCTGACTTGCACAACCCAGTTACTGGGTAACAGTTCATGTCGTCAATTGCACGTTGTTCTTGCAGCATTGCATTACATAACACGTAATAACTGCAACGACTTGCATTCGTTAACCTCGTCACGTATTGATATCAAAGATAAGCATTATAAATCGATATAATTTCCATTTTTATTTCCTAATAATTTTAATGGACATGCTTAATATTAGCGTTATCTATTACATATACGTCGTTGATCAAGTAATCGCAAACGCCACTGCTGAGTATAAGGTACTAGGTTCGATTCCCGAATCCGGCAAAGTGTTGTTAGATTTTTCTATCTGGAATTGTTTAGTAGCAGCCCGGAGCCTGGGCTCGTGGCTCATTGATGGGAATAGGGTCGCCCCCTATGTCATGGTACTTAAATATAGCTGACGTTATGCGGGTGTATTATAGGTACACCTCTGCACAACCCTTCGGGGAATACAGGCGTGATGTTGTGTTTTTATTATCTAAATCTATACAAATAATTTGTTGGAAAATAACAGCTTTCTACTTCTTTGTCTTTCTGTTGGTTCCAGCTAATCTCACCTATTTTGAAGGGACTTTCATGAGCTTCTTTTTGAGAACCTCAAATAAAATAAATAATTTAAAAAAAATTAAAAACACGACTGCCCTGCCGAAAAACGAACTAAAAAGTAAAAAACAAGTTATATTCCCTGACTAAACAGATAAATAAAATTGTGTATGCAATGCAGTCACTCGAGATGATGTAAGGATTCTAACGATCCAGGATCGCCCAGAGGACACGGTGAAGCATACGGTGGCGGTCTGCCCTGCTTGGGCGGAGCCCCGCCGTGTCCTCGTAGAGGCGATCGGCAACGGCGGCGACCTCTCGCGTCCGGCCCTGGTGCAAGCCATGGTCCGGGGCGAGAGGGAGTGGGAGGCAGTCACCTCCTTCTGCGAAGCAGTCATGCTAGCGAAGGAGGTGGCTGAGAGGCTGAGGGAGACCACCTCACGCCTCAGCCGCCGCGGGAGACGCTCCGGGCGTCGGGAGCCGCGTGACGACTCCCGGCCACCGTAGGCGCGGGCCTGCGGGCGGTGAGTAATGGGTAGCTCGCCGTCCGATCAGGACCAGGCCCGTGCCGGACGGCGCGTTGTGTTCCACGAGCGCCTCAAAGAGATGTCAGCAGAGGACGGGGCCCGATAGGGCCGAAGCCTGCCGGGGCGGCGGGATCTTCCGAAAGGGTTACCGCTGCCCTGGAACAGAAAGGGCTAAGGGGAAGGAACACGGGTGGGTTTTAGTCAGTAAGAGTCTGACACTCCCTTCCGCTCCACCCAGAGCGGGAGGGGACATTTGATGATTTCCCATCCTCAAAAAAAAAAAAAAAAAGGATTCTAACGATATATCGATACATCGATCTAACGATACATCTAAATCTGTTCAGGCATTTAAAAGTTATGGTGGAATAAAGAAACTCACATACAAACATACATCAACCCTGAATACATTCGGTTTAAAGACATTTTATTTCTGAAAAAAGGAACATCACGGTTCACTTACATAATGAGAAATGTATAGAAAATATATAATAAAAGTAGATACAGTCTCTGTGATCACATACAGCTTACAAAACAACAAAATTAAAATATTCAATACGTGACATTCGGTGTTAGTACTTCGTTCTAACGTATTCTGCTAGAGCTTTTTTATGTGTATTATACCATCTGTTACTGTTAACACACATCATCAGGTATTTCATTATAAAGTTTTGCTCCCTCATATAGTATATTTTTCCTACCATAGTTAGTTCTAGGTTTTCTTAATTTTATTTTGTCTCGTCGTTGCATTACACTCCTTTTTGGGCAGTCGTGTAATAATACCCATTTTGGTTTCCGAAATATACTTAATTAATGCGCTAATATCTTTTACTTCTACTAGATCATATTTTTATGATGTGTCCTCGTCTAGTGACTGCGACCAACTTAAACGTACCTAGTTTAGATTTTATTTCTATCAATAGAGATGCTTACATAATCGATATAATAAGAGCTCAATCAAAAATATATCGAGATAAAAACAAATAATACCATACGAACGAAGCAAGTTTATAGAAAACCTGTTAAATCAAATGACTCGTTTTTGTTACAAACCTCAGCATGTAGAAGAATATTATTTATGAATCATGCTTGTTATTTATAACAGTTATAACTCTGACGTTGGTTTTGTAATTTAGTTTATCTTTATGACCATTATAGTTATAATCACGCCTCTAATAAAGTACATTCTTATTGAGATTATAAATACAATGTTTCTTCGTAGCTCAATCACATTCTAACTGTGTGATATACCTAGTATGTCGTAGCACTTATACCTACAGCTGAAAACGAACTTTTTTATATTCAAGCTTCTGCGACTTCGTCCGCGTGAAATCTTCTATTTTTAACAAAAAAAAATATAGTACGACACTCGGAAATACTGTAACTTTCAATTAGTGGAAGAATTTTCGGAACTCCAATAGCATATTGCGATTTCTCCCATGCGTCAAATATGTGTCTCAACACCCGCATCTGTAGTTGAAAGACCTTTTGTAAAGCCATATTGTTCATTATGGAGGAGGCTATTTAAAATAAAATGTCTTAGCAACTGCTTGAGTGTAAACTGCTTGAATGCATGATCGAAAAATAAAAATCTAATATTATGAAAGTCTTATCTTAATTGTAATGTCATTATTATTATTTATTTATTGCATAATAATTTAAGTAAATTAAATTGTTTCTCATCTTATTTGGTTTTGTAGCTATAGCTAGCCTTAAAGTTACTTATTTATTTATTTCAAAATATTTGTTCATTTTGGTAATGCTCGTCTAGTGGCAACCACTGGTCCTTATCTGCGGATAATTCAGTGGACTGCCACATAACTACTTGAAGTTTTGTTAACCTTATGTACTATATATGTTGTACTTAGTTGTTTATAAAAAAAATAAAAAAATAGTTCTGAAGATTACCTCCTACTTACAAACTCACGACCTTTTATAATACGATTATAAGGGCTGATTTTTCCAACGCCGGATAATTTTATCCGAGAAATTTTAAATTTTTGATAGTTTTCCATACAAAATCTGTCAGATCTCTCGATAGAAAAATCTGCCCTAAGTAATATAAGTATATAGACATATCGAAATACCACATAATCTTGAAAGGCAATGATCAATGTCCTTTAAAATGAAAGTGTAGGTAGATATTGTCACACGGAAGTGAAGGTGATAATTATTATCACTATGTTGTCACAATAAATAATTTATGAAAAAAAAAAACAACTCTCTCTAGGTATCGAAAGAAAATTTAGAATTTGCAACATGATATAATTTTTTCAATAACTAAACTACCAACTTATTTCGTTGCAGTCCAGCTTTCCTCATTTTCCTGGAACGACATTACAGAATGCCAATTCCCGTAATTTAAACCGTTCAAAATCCAGTCGCCATCAGTCTCCTCTCAGTGACAATGAATGTCAAAAACTGACTGAGATCTGAAGGCCAATAAATTTTCGTAATTTAAAACGTTCAAAATCTAGTCACAGTCTCATCTCGGCGACAAACAATTGTCAAAAACTTGTCAAAATGTATGTAGGAAATTAGATGTATTTTTTGACAGATTGAGACTGAGATCAGACTGTGAACGTTCTTAAAATTACCAGAATAAATTGCCCCTCAGAATCGAGACGAGAGTGCGAACGTTTGCAATAAAAATACAAGAATTGCCTCTCAGATCTCTAGCTTCATGTCAATCATAGAGAATAGCCTATAATTATCACATTGGAGGGAAAAAAACAATTGAATTTGTTCAAATAAGTAGCAAAACGATCAGTTTAGTAAAATAATACTATAATCATCATTGTTTAACACTCACCTGAGCATTTATTCTAAATTGTTTGCCCTGCAGTGGGACATTGATAGGCTGGTATTATTATTATTAAGTATCTATCACAAATAACTTACTTAGATGTTTTGTTGATCAAACAATCATCAAATCTTCTATTTTAAAACATACCTACCTACTTTAGTCGCCAAAAAGCGATACCAAAAAACAACAGTACCGTATTGCATCAACAAACAGTTCAAAGTGCCATACAATATTGTTCAGAGGGCGGAAGTTTCAGCAGTACGAGCGAAAAAAAAAACCTTTAAAAATGCGTCATACGTACGTAAACGCAAAATATGTAGATACCGCGTTATCAATGTAGGACTGTATTCGTGGAAAAAAACAAAATCTTTATACAGCGTTATCCCTACCGGATATTTTACATTTTCGGAGTCGTAAGAGGAATAACATTTTCATATTTTCCCTTTTCCCCCGCTTCGGTGGTGTCTGTCGGTTTTCATCGGAGTCTTATAAGTTAAAACGAGATTTGTGTTGGGACTAAACCGTAAACTACCCTTAAATCCCATGGTTTTGATATGTACCTATATATTATTTTATTATATATATATTATATTATATGGTACATAAACATAACTGGCGAAATGTGGATGTACCTATTTAATTATGGTTACCGCTCTGCCTAACCCTTCGGGGAAACAATGTTACGTTATGTTTGGGAGGGCTATGTCCAGTAGTTGACGTCTTTCAGCTGAATTGATCATGATAATGATTACTTAATCATAATATGTAGTAGTTATGGTATGTAGTTTTCGTGTGCAAAGATTTCTGGTTAACAATAAAGTTAATAATATTTTGATCTCTTTCCCAACTATGTAGGGGTCAGCTTCCAGTCTAACCGAATGCAGCTGAATACCAGGGTTTTACATGGAGCGACAGCTTAGTTGACCTCCACAACCCAGAAACTGGGTAATTAACGAAAACGTGCCTTCCGAGGCACGGAGGGGTCATAGTATGTTAAGATGGTCACCCATCCACGGACCAACCTTTTATTACTTAGCCATCGTTAAATTTTGATCTATCAAACTATAATGTTTAAATCGAACAGACAGCTGTGCTGCTGGGGAGTTTGTTGCGCCAGTTCTTCTTCCCAGGGGGACTGACTTCTTCTTTGGGGGACTGTCTTTTGTAATTTTGACGTTCAAAAAGTGCTGATTCTCAGCCTAATTTGAATAAATGACTTTTGATTTGATTTTGATTCTGATTGATTTTGATTTGAATGAGTAAAGATAAAGGAAACTATGTACCTATTTAGAATCAAACGGTTCGCAACAATTGTTTGTTATAACATCATACTGAGGCTGGCACTGAACATTGGCTCTCAGATAAAGATTACACGAATACACTAGTCTTACTTATACATAGATATGTATTTTTTATATATTTACATAGGTAAATAATAATGTTTCTTACGCCAAATCATTGTTGAGAATGAGCGAACGGTCTTTGACCTGATATAAAGTAGATACAAAGTACCTACTTAGCGATAGCGTTGAGTGATAGGATAGCATCATTATTTGATACTTTGCGCTAGATTTTAGATATCACCCTGAGAGTTGATTCATTAGGTCTCATGGCCTTTGCCAGCCTTAAATCTTCACAGGATACGCAGGTATTTGAAAAAGATTATCCAAAAGAAAGAAAGAATTAAAACACGGTTGTTTGCGGTAAAACATGACGCAAACAAAAAACAGAATTATTAAATTAATTTAAATAATTAAATAAATTATTAAAATCTCTAATTTCCTCAAATCTTAATAACCTTAGTCAACCGATTTGACGCACCGCTGGTTTCTGGGCAGCAAGTTACAAAAATCTACTGAAAAAAATTCACTTCAGACTATAAAATTTAAGTTACCCCAGTTAGCATTGTTTGCTGCAATATTTAATCAATTATTATAAACGACCCCACACGATCAATATTGCAATAACACATTACAAAAACAGAGCAGCGATTTATTTTTCTTTTCTTCAACACAAACACCGATATAGAGTAAAAAACTGTACAATTCCGTTATTACTATTGACACAAGATAAGAGGTCGCAAGTGTGAACTCGGTCTAATTATAACACTTTCATATCAGACACACCCCACTCGTAAAACGACGCGACGTAACCGTGCAAATATTGATATCTTTTACGTAAATATACGAAATTTTTATTACTTTTACGTATCAAAATACAGGTTGGGATGATACGAAATGTTTGGTTTGACAGTATTCAGCACGTGGGTAGAATTCCATTTGTTTACATTGCAATGTGGGTGTGACTAGATAATTAGGTATCAGTAGGTGAGTATCTATGGTCTTGAAACTATTTAATTATGTTATTGAGTGATCTTGTGTCTCATCGATCGATCAGGTTAAGCTACGCTTGCCGCGGTTGTTCCGTGGATGTGCGACCATCTTTACATACCAAGACCCCTCTGTGCCTCGGAAAGCACGTGAAGCCATTGGTCCCGGTGGTCATTTGAGGATCTTTGACAGTTGTTACGGGTCGTCAGAAGCCCGAAAGTCTGACAACCAGTCTTACCAAGTGGTTTCGTATTACCCAGTAACTGGGTTATGTAGGTCAGATAGGCAGTCGCTCAATGTAAAATACTGGTACTCAGCTGCATCCGGCTAGGCTAGAAGCCGCAATAGTTGGGAAAAGGCTAGGCAGATAAAGATGATGTTGAGTGATTCTCAATGATCTCAAGTGAATCACTTAGCATTAGAATAGCATCAAGTAGAGTAATCGAAATTCCTTACCTACCTGCTTGAAATTAAACGCGTACCTTTCAGCGAGTTGGAAACTTGCCCTTTGAGATGCAGCAAACCTAACACGATACTTTATCAATCGTCTTTTAATCATTTCAACAGAATAGAAAAAAAAAAAATATATACAAAAATTTTGATTAGAAAAAGTAAATATTAAGAACAATATTCATTAAGAATCTTACAGGAGTATGTGCGGGCGCCCTCAGACGGGTGGCTGGGTTGCCATTATTAGGTTTAATGGAGGAACACCAAAGGAAAGGCTGTTATAAGGATTTATATAATACGTTTATTATCCTTTTATATTTTATATTGGAAGGTGTGTTTACTAATATTACGTGAGACGTGTGATCCCACACAAGGCTAAAAGAGTAGCACAATCGCTATGCAAAAATTGCAAAAGTAAGGATTTCGGTCAAGTGGTAAGGGCGGGCTCGATAGTACAAAATAATATTAATGAGTTAGAAAGAGAAAGACGATCGTGTTGAAGTAGGATCGATTAGTTTTTGCACTTTTTGCTATACTTCAACAGCCATGATAGCATTTAACTATTTAACTTCTGTCGCACGCTATACAATTAAAATTTTTTTAACCTACCTACCTACCACATATTTTTCTCAACCTTTTATTTTTGTTTCAGGAACCAGGAAAAACATTTGAAAATCAAATTATGTTAAGCTAATTTATAGACACAACAAAACCAAATAAAACATGGCGATGGAAAAGAACGCGTTGATGGCATCTCCAAAGACACAGAAAGTAATGAAATTAGTACCACCCGACGGAGGATGGGGGTGGATGGTGTTAATAGGGGCAGCAATGTCTAATGTAAGTATTATTTATTATGTACTATTATATCCCATTAACACAACGGTCAATGCCGCAGACAACAACGATATCCATGTTCATAAACTGTATTTGCATACTACTATATAATTTTTTGACAGATTGAGAATATGAGATCAGACTGTGAACGTTCTTAAAATTACGAGAATTGCCCCTCTGATCTCAGTCTCAATCTGTTAAAAAAACCTCAAATTTCCCTATGTTTTGACAAGTTTTTGACATGTTTGTCGCCGAGATGAGACTGCGACAAGATTTTGATCGTTTTAAATTACGAGAATTGGCCTGCTGATCTAATGCTCGGCTGTAGCGCTTGCGATCACTAGACTAACGCGCAACGAGACAAGAGCATTGCATTATTGGTAATTGCATTTCCGATAGAGTAGAGAAAATTAAGATCATAATTTACGCGATAAAGTTTTCTTTTTTTGTATCGGCACGGCGAAAATACTTTTTTTTTTTTCAAATTCAAATACGTTTATTATTTGTTACATGTAGAGAAAGATCTTAAAGTTATTATAATAGTAGCACTGTAACATACCTATACGGTGTACAATATTCTATTACGTTATTATTATTACTTATTACAAACATTCTTAGTTGGCCTAGTCACTCTTTGCATTAATCAAATTATACCTACGTTAATAAAAATTAATATACTTTAGTCAAATTAAACATTAAAAATATTTCGACGCTCCCAAGCAATAACCCGGTAATCGAAAAATCAAAATTTTACAGGAGAAAAGATTTACTGATTTTATCAAATATCTTTTCAACAAGTGGGACTATTGAAGTCATTGATGTAAAAAAATACCTTTCATTTAATACATCAATGACTTCAATAGTCCCACTTGTTGAAAAGATATTTGATAAAATCAGTAAATCTTTTCTCCTGTAAAATTTTGATTTTTCGATTACCGGGTTATTGCTTGGGAGCGTCGATTTATACATTGGTTAAATTAATACAATAAAATAAATTAAAATAAAATTCTCTAATTTCCCTACATTTTGACAAATTTTTGACATGTTATTGTCGCCGAGATGAGACTGCGACTAGATTTTGAACGTTTTAAATTACGAGAATACGCCTTTTGACTGTCAACGTTCTTAAATTTACCAGAATTGCCCCTAAGGTATTTATTTCCCGGGTCAGACAAAGTGTTATTGGGTTTTTTACCTGGAATTTCTCAGTAGTAGCCTTGAGTCTAGATACGAGCACGGTTGATGGTAGTAGACTTGCCCCCTATAACATGGGACTTCAACATAACTGGCCAAATGTGGGTGTGCTATAGGTGCACCTCTGCACGACCCTTCGGGAAAACATGGCGTGATGACACAGTAAAAATTAAACAAAAACGTAATTAAGTGACAAAAACAACAACAGGATATACTTGAGCATTATCTTTGGCAATGCGACCTTCTTGATAAAGAAGGCCGTTTAATTTATATTATAACATAACCCCCCATTAGGGAAGCTATCAATTTATCAGCAAGTGATATCGAGTGACCGTAGATAAAGCAACAGTATTTGTATTAGTAACGAAATTTTGCGCACTTCATGTACACATGATAACATGAATACAATACATGTCCTTATCCTTTATTAGGAAAACAAGATAGGTACTTATACTTACCTAGTTAGCATTGGTACGACCGAATTCCACAATAAAATACCAAAACTCTCTGAGTCTAAAAACCTGACCGCAGCTTGTCAAAATTTTCACAATTAATTGCTCTGCAGAAGTCTACATAACATAACTCCGTCTAAATCTTTCAGTTTCAAAAGCCTTGCCTTTCAGTTTTTTTACATAGTAAGACTGCCATATAACCTCCTGCAAACAAATTAGGGGTGCAACTACAACCAAATGCTTATGAATTAAATGATTCTCCAACGTTCGATCGCTGCCCGTAACGACTAATAGGCGATTCCTATAATTTACGGACCGTTATTGGTTAAAATTAAGACTCTTGTATGATATCTTGGCTCACCAATAATGCAGCCAGTTTTTCGTCAGTAGACCCTCCCGTATCGAAGTAGCTATCACAGGTAAAAAATTAGCTCACGAATATATTTATATGTCCAGTTTGGCAATAAAAAATGCTACCATTGGCATGAAAAAGGATTTGTTTATGTTTATAAGAAGGAACCGAGCATAACTGTTCCTATCCGAGAAGTAAAGGTCACAGCACCACTAACATAAAACTCTCCATTACAGATCTTCAATCAATCAATGCTGTCTTTATTCAGCTTGCTATACGGAGATGCGTTAGAGGCAATGGGGCACCGAACTCAAGGAGCAGCCATAGTAATGAGTACAATGTTGTTCGTCTCAAATTTTGGCGGCCCAATAGCCGGGGCCGTTGTTAAGTTGACATCAACAAGATTTGTAGCGGTAACAGGAGCCTGTTTCTGTACAGCTGGAATTTTCTTCAGCGGATTTTCGACAAATATCTTTCACTTGGTGTTAACTTACGGCGTCCTATTAGGTAAGACTGTCTTGTTTGTTGTTCAATGTTTATTGTTTAGCATAATGCGGTATAGTGGAAGTGTGTAGGCTTGGAAATGAATAAAAGTGTTGTATGTTTTAGTATTTCTTGACAATAATGTAGCGGCCCAACATCATCATCTGCCTAGCCTTTTTCCAACTATGTTGGGGTCGGCTTCCAGTCTAACCGGATGCAGCTAAATACCAGTATTTTACATGAAGCGACTGCCTATCTGACCTCCACAACCCAGTTACTGGGCGGCCCAACAATGATCCTAGATTTATCTGTTTCAAAAAACCATATTAAGTGACATCGCCTAATTATTAAATGTAATATTAATTATTTAATACAATTATGAAATTGTATTAAAATATGATGGCACTTTGACCCGTATAAAACCATAATTCGGAAACCCATTCATTAATATTTAGAATGGCCCAAATCCTATCACGAGTTTCGGTTATTTTATCCATAATCCGAATTGTTGGGTCAAACAACTAATCTATTATGCTTGTTCCAGGTTTGGGTTTGGGTTTCATCCAAAACTCGTCATTTGTGGCTATAAATAGCTACTTCAAGTTGAAGAAAAGCCGTGCAGTGGGGCTCGCTAACGTGGGCACAGGTGTGGGACAGACCTTAATGCCGCACTTAGTGAGGTATCTCCTGGAACATTTCGGGTTCCGTGGCGCTTGCTTGCTGCTCTCGGCTCTGAGTTTACACGGGGTTAGTGACTATTTTATTACTTTTTTACGTTATAAAGTTAGCTTCCATTATTTTTTTTATTTCCGTAAAAGTAATTCCTCCGTTATTAAAAAAAAAAACTGCTATTCCATACATTGCGACGGTTGGACTTTTGTATGAAATAGTTATTTTATAATCTCCATTAAATTTCTGCGCTGGGCAGTCTACAATCATGCGCTGAATAGTAAGAAAATCTTACACCGTGTATATTTAAGTCCATACATTTTTTAGTTAATTATTGAGTCTGTTATTGTTCTTGCTATTATAGATTGCCGGGACCATGCTAATACAACCAGTAGAATGGCACATGAAGCAAGTAGAAGAAGAAGTACCGGTAGATGAAAATCTACACTTATTGCCAGAGAAACCCAAGGATGCGATCGTAAGCAAAACATCTCAATCCAACGGTGACGCACAAAATGGTAAAGAAAACTGGGGAAGCAAAAAAACGCTGAGCAATAAAGAGCTAAATGGAGGAAAAATAAATAAATCAGACTCAAATGGTCTAAATGGTAAGTAAAGCAATGTTTTGTGTTAATTTAAAAGTCTAACATTCGTTATTTTTAGGCCAACTGCTTTCTGAAGTTGAATTACTGGGACGCAATTGGACGTTTTTAGGAAATACTCATTTAAGCATAAGCATAATCAGCCTCTAATACTCCCACTGCTGAGACACAGGCCTCCTCGCTTCGAGAGAAGGTGGGCTGTAATCTACCACGCGGACCCAGTGCGGGTTGGTAGATGTCACATGTCTTCGAATTTTTGGTTCTAGGACATGCCGGTTCCCTCACGATGTTTACCTCCAGCGTTTTGAGAGAAGTGGTGATGAAATATTTACACAAAGAACAGTGCCAGCCTGGGTTCGAACCCACCACGACCTAAATCATAGGAGTCGGGCCCATTACCACTGGCACTACTCATTGTTATTTGCTTCTATAGCACCTATTCATTTTCATTATTTATATTATGTCCATCCGTGATCAAGGTCATTCTCGTAAAACGTTTCAATCAAAGATCGCTAGGCTACTTATAGAAATATAGACTTTCAATTAATTTTAATAATACTGTCTAGGTTTCCAGCATTTTACTAGGAATCTAAACCTATACAGTCAGATCTGCTGCCGCGGGTCTTGATTTGATACTTTAGAGAACTAAATTATCAAATCAAGACCCGCGGCAGCAGATCTGACAAAATTAAAAACCTAATAATATCTTTATTTCTCGAAGAAATACTATAAATGAGTGTTACATTCATAACCTCTATAAGTTAATCTAATTTATTCAGTAGTGATCACAAGGCTTACTGAAAATCATTCATTATTTTTTAAAGGTGAACATTTGACGGCACGGTTGGCGCAGTGGTTAAGCGATTGACTGCTGCGCTGCGAGTAGCGGGTTCGATTCCCGCACGGAACAAATATTTGTATGACCTACATGTATTTGTTCCGAGTCTGGGTGTTTTTCTACTCTATGATATGCATGTATTTACAAAAAAAAAAAAAAAAAATGTATATAAGTAGTTTATCAGCCATCTTGTTACCATAACACAAGCATTAGGTTGCTTAGCTTGGGACAAATGGTGCTGTGTGAAATGTCCAGGGATATTATTATTATTATTATTTTTTATGTCATTTTTTTTTTTTTTTAATGTATTGCCAAATAATACTTAAGATATTTTTAATACATAGTAGATAGGACACCTAGTTATTCGAATGTTCCCGATTATTTTTCTTCTTTTCAGTGAAGTTTTATTGGCATCATAGCATGCACTAGAAAATATGATAAATAAACACAAATATGTTGATAGTAATATTATCATCACTATCGGTTATTTCAAAACACTTCAAAGTTTATGAGGTAATGATAAAACTAACTGTTTTCGCACTCAAAATATGCACGTTACGATGTTATTGTACTTAGCGTGACGCAAACAACAATAAGTTGTAAGTTATATCACACAGATCACACTAAAAAGTATACGTCTAATGATTTTTTAATGATCGAAACACCGCTTACTCGTACTATTGTCGTCAAGGTAAGGTGAATCAATGTAGCCTGCGAAACTCAAAAAATTCACACGGTTCGTTGATGCAGATTGCCATATTTTTTCAATATAAAGTCTTTTTTCTATTAAATAAAATTTCTAGAACTAAGTAGGTATATGTATTTATGTTTTAAATTATTATAATTTAGTAAATATAAGTTAAGTTATCATAATTACCGAGAAATGAACTTTGATCAACATAAAATGTAAAACAGCGAGTCAATTTGCATAAAAACATAAGATATTTTTAATTTCAAGGGCTACCTTGACGGATCCATCTTAAACGTAATACGTAGACAAACAAATAAAGTAATGAAGGTCGTGACGTAAAAGAAGTAATGGCTTTTAATAACTGGCCTTTAAAAGGTATAGAATGCTGGAAGGTGCAGCACCGACAAGAGTGTACCTAAGTTTATGCCAAAGAAGAATCATTTCTAGATGGTAGAGACGCCAGAACATTAAGCTACCTGAAACTGTCACATTTTCTCAATCAACTTTAAACCTAATGCTTCAGCGATAAAGTTGAAAAACTATTAAAGAAATTTGACAGATTGTGGTAGCTTTATGTGCTGGCGTCTGTACAACCAGAGCACGGTAGCACCACGGGCGGCAGCGTCCAGAGACGGCAGTTCTAATAAAATCTTGGCACCGAAAGTGCGTTGAGTGCACAACTTCTGTTGTGACTTCCATTCAATGACAGTTTCGATTCATCATTAAAAAGCAAAAGTCATTTATTCCAACTAGGCTGAGAACTACTTTTTGAACGCCAACATTGCATAAGACAGTCCCCCACACCCGCCCTTTTACACTTACTAGTGCTTTAGCTGGGAAGAAGAATTGGTGGAACAAACTCTCCAGCAGTACAGCTGTCTGTTCAGTTAACAGAACTTGATTCTGTACAACAATAATTAATAAAATTAACATTACGAAACACAAAACATTCAATTAAATTATTTGCCACATGTCAGCTAGCACACGCCAATACACCTACAAAAACATTAAAAACTATCTCTGTCCATATTCCAGGAGCATTTTGTTGTTCAAGCATGCGAGTTAACGGTGACACTCTTGGTCTGTATGGAAAGTGTTGACAATGCCGGCTCTCGCAGCGACCGCCAAGGCATCTCCGTGCTCTGTGGTACACCTACATGATTTACTCAATTTCAACCGTCTTTTGTTTCAGGAGCCACTCATGTATCCGCGTCACCACAAAAACAAAGTTTGCTTAGTAAGCTGTACGACCTATTCGGAATCTCCCTGCTGTCGAATATGCGGTTCCTAAACATTGTGATCGGCACAGCCCTAGCTGCCACTTCCATACAAAACTTCAGTATGCTGTTCCCATTCTTCCTACAGGTAAATACGTTTTTTTTTTTATCAGCTATTAATGGTATCCTTAACCTGCTCACTTAAAAACACTAAGGTTTTATGGAATAAAAGCCGGGGATATTCCAATTTAAAAGTATAGTTGTATGTTTATAGCCGAAATGAACATCCAAGATAGCGGCTACCAAAAACAGAAAATGGCAGAACGCGTTGTCCGTCTTCGAGCCTAACATAAATCTATATACAGGGTTATTGGAAAAATACTAACAACCTCTTAAGAGGTCATTGTACTCGTCATTATGAACAACTTTTACTATGGGACCAAACCTGAAATTACGAAAAAAAATCAGCTGTTCCCTACATTTATGTTCGGTTAACTCGTCAAAATGTAGGGAACAGCTGATTTTTTTTTCGCGATTTCAGGTTTGTTGCTAAAGCTGAAGAGTTTGTTTGAACGCGCTAACTTTCGGAGCTACCGGTCGAATTTGAAAATTTCGCATTCGATAGCCCAAATTATGAGGGTGGTGGCTATTTAATATCGCGCTGGGATCCTTAGGAGCCGAGCACATATAAAAAATGTCAGAAAGGACGCTAAGCAAAAACGAAAGCGTAGGCAGGCGATGCGATGCCACGGGATGGGTCAGGGAATCATTATTTTCACGCGGACTAAGTCGCGGGCAGAAGCTAGTTACTATATATTTCTGTTGGATTTATTTTGAGATGAATCACCTGCGTTTAAATTATTAAGCATGTTCCTAATTGCTCAACAAAATGTATTCTTAATTACAAAAGAGAGGTTTCGCTAGTTTAACATGTTGACTGCCAGACAACAGACACAATAGAAAATCTATTGTTGGTGGACACCGGTGACCGCGGCGGCAGTCAATTACTTAACCAAAAAAACACAACAACTCGACAAAGTATTCTGTAAATCAAAATACTACGTTTAATAAAATTATGATCATACACATTTTCCACGAGTCTCTCGAAAAAACTTTCCAACGAAATATAATTAAGTGTGAATTAATAATGTTATTTCCACAGCGTATAGCAAATGAGATTATTAATGGAAGCTCTTTTATCGTTTTTACCTTACATTGTTCGCACGTATTATTAATATGCACAATAATAATTGATTCATTCAGACTATTAAAACCATTATATGAGTTCATTGTAATAATGTAATTTGTTTACTGCATTAGACCAAAAATTAGATTATACCTGCATAATGCTATTAGGTATCAATTTTAAATTATGTGAAATTGATACATGTTAGCATTTATACAACATGCCCACCAAACACCCCAATTTGAATATACTTAATGTTATTATCATAATACATACACTGAGCAAGCACGTTAAGATGTTAGTCATCGGACGGTCGTTGCATCGCACTATAAGAGTGAGGGAAGAGAGAGTGCATCTGTGTCTGCGCACATACAGCACCCTAATTGCGTAACACACGATCAATTGGAATCGGTTTCATTTTGACTATTTAACAACATTCATTGCGTTATTTACGTTGAGCAGACACATGACACATTTTTTAAACATATGAAGCAATGGATTAGCAACATCCTTCAAAATGATTCAGATTGAGATTGATTGTGTGTTACGCAATTAGGGTGCTGGTGCACTATAATGTCCCCTCCTCGATGGCTAGTCCCCGCTGAGATTGACCGCCATCACTGTAACTCGGTCGGGAGGACTATAACATACACTGAATTTTTACTATTATGTATAAAACATTGTTTATTCAATCAATCATATTGATTATGGGAGAAAATTGTGCTCACATTACAAATCTACGGACGCACACATTCGCACACGTATAAGGGTCTAGCGTAGTAGGTGCTTTGTGCATTTTGGTTTGCTTTGATGGTACAGCGGAAGTGCGACTGTAATTTACATCGTTTTCATTATTTTTGGGATACAAAATTACCTATATTATATCTATTACAAATTACAGAATTCAGTAAACGATTCTGAACTAAATTACCATCATTTGCATTAATTCAGATACACATTGTGTATCCAAATTACTCTACTGCCGGAGCGAAGGCCTCGTCACATTCAGAAAAGGCACTGCATGTAATAAATACCACGCTAGCTCGCATGTCAACGGTTCCAAGAGTGTTCACTTGTGCACGTGCAGGTGTTATAATTCGATTACAACGCTGATATGAAGTAATTCTTATTTGATTACTACCTTATCAGTATTTATAGACTTCTCTACATTTTATCTATTTACTGTGCATCCAGTAAGGCTGTGATCATCACTGTATCAATAAATCGCTGTGAATCATTATACAACCTAGTATAAAAGATGATTTAGGTATCTAACTGATATAAACAGACAAGATCTAATCTACCTGACAATATTATTATCACCTTCTAAGAAAATAATAAATTTAGTGTATATCTTCTCCCGTTTTCTTTATGACACACACGTGCTGACTATAAACATTAAATATATGGAACACACAGAGAATCGCATCTGAAACTGGAACACTAATAGAAAATACTTGACGGGCACAAAGTCCAAATGGTTTTATTATTCGTTGATACGAGTACATAATCGAAAGTCTAGAGATAACGCTCATGATTCAATTCACAAAACGGATATAACTCGTACAGCTATTGGAACAGTGTTAATTGATGACATCATTGTTTTTGCAGAAAGCAGCGTCGATGGATAAGCAGCAAACTGCAAACTGCATGTCCGCGGTCGCTGGTGCAGATATAGCGGGGCGTCTGATCCTGCCAATCTTCCAAGACAAATACAAAATAAAGGCCAGATGGATGCTCATCATGACAAGCACGTGGCTCATCGTCATCAGACAAAGTACGTCACACACTTATCCCCTCAAGTACCTAATCTAACATATTATCTTAACCGCTTAAGACCTGAACAAGAAAAATGGAAAAATTATACGTCCATGATAAAACTATTATCGATTGGAATTTGATCTTCGATAAGTATGTTCACCTCAACGGTCATACCCGTATTAGTTGACTCAGTAACTAATATTCAATTTTATTTTCAGTTTTGGCGTATCAAACTAACATTGAAGTATTGCTCGTCATGTCTTGCCTCTACGGTGTCGGCAGGAGTATGATCATCGTTGCAAGGAACCTCGCGATATCTGAGTACTGCAGGATGGATCAGGTGCCCGCTGCTGTCGGTCTTGGGATGTTGACCATGGGTATTATGGTACCCCCAGTTGGATATTTCCTCGGATGGATAAGAGATTACTCTGGGAGCTACATCACATGCATAACAGCGCAAAATATGCTCTTGGTCATACTCCTTGTTGCATGGATCCCTGATATGTTATACTTATTAATGAAAGAAAGAAGACAGAAGAAGTTGGACGCAGAACAACCACAAACATAGGGACTGATTACTTTGTAGGTGGAATTAAAATATTAAGTATTTGGAAATACTCTCAAGTGCTTTGCACTCTTTTGCCAGGAAAGGCAGAAGTTTAGTTTCATAAGAAGAGCCAAATCGACAAAGGGTTCTATAGTTCAAGATAATAAGTATGCTATTTGATTGGGAAAATATTGAAAGTAATTGAAGGACAAGAGAGACATGAATAGTTCCTACCTAGAATATTACTGGGAGTTTTGCCTTTTTAGGGAATAAAGTTATTTAGGTATATTGAGTTCTATCATAGAAACGCTTTACTGAGAACAAAGATGGGTCCATTGTATTTCTGTGAATGGTACACTGACTTTCATAAGTCGAAAACAGATATGGAACTTCAGAGTTTTTATACTGTGGTCCAGTGGTCATTGCTAGACATAAATATAATTTGTCTGTGACCAAAGTACCTGAAGAATTTAACGTCGCGGCTGTGAATCCACGTTTATGTATTTATTTTATTGAGAATACTTAAAGTTGACCAGTTGGTACTTATTTTAAATTGACGAGAAGAGCCTGACAAAGGAGGTTATATGTATTACTTCCTAATTAGTTTAATGTTTAATGATAATGTCTGTCAATGAGTGAGGTAATTATACTTATTATGGAGCAAAAAAAATCCATCTTGTGGATATAAAATGAAATGAAATGTTGAAAACAAGACTTAATTTGTGAGATGTGTAATAATTTGTGAATTATGTTTCTAGTCTAATATATTGCGTAACGTTATGATGTATGTCTGAGTAACATTTATGATATTGATTACAGTCTATTAAATAATGTTTTTTTTATTTTTATTTTTTGACGGAGTTATCTGTGTGAGTGCAGCACCTCCACGTAAAGCTGAACTCACACTGACGCGAATCCCACGCGAGAGGAGGAACGTTAGTGGTACGTATGACGACGCCGACGTCCTCTACATCTACGTATGTGTATCTTTACATAGGTATACATAATTATTATAAATTAAAATCGCTTATCGTGTCTGATGGATTGTGATGCTGTTTTCTCTTCAACATAAATAATAACTAGGAGAGAGATATAATACTTAAGGAGCAAAAAAAATCCATCGTGTGGATATAAAATTAAATGAAATGTTGAAAACAAGACTTAATTTGTTAGATAGTGTTAGATTTGTATTACGTGTGCGTGGTTCCTTCCTCTGTTTGCTTTCTATCTTCTGCATAATTTTTAAAGGTTTTTATTTTATTACCTACAGGAAACAATAAAGACACTTGGTTTTCAACCAAAATATTATCTAAATTAATCTGGAATCTACGTCACATGTATAATAGCACAAAATATGCTGTATCAGTAATATGCACTTGTTGCGTGGATCCCTGATATGTTATACTTAGTAATTTAACTAAGAAGACAGAAGAAGATACACGCAGAACAACCACAAACAATATAGGAACAATTTAATGTTTACCTATGTGTAAATGAAAAATGAAACTCGATCATTATTGCGAAGCTCATCATCATTCTCCTGCCCTTATCCCAAACTATTTGGGGTCGGCGCAACATGTCTTCCTCTTCCATACTCCTCTATTACCCGCCATCTCGACAGTCACCCCCTTTCTAACCATATCATCATTCACACAGTCCATCCATCGTTTCTTTGGTCGTCCCCTACTCTTATAACCATCGACATTCATACTCAAAACTTTCCTCACGACATTTTCCTCATTCCTCCGTAATACATGCCCATACCATGACAACCGGTTTCCACATAACTTTTCAATTACCGGTGCCACTTTCAAACTTCCTCTTATATACTCATTTCTTATTCTATCCATTCGTGTAACACCACACATCCCTCTCAGCATTCTCATCTCAGCTGCATGCAATTGCCTTTCATTCATCCCTTTTGTGGCCCAACATTCTGATCCATACAAGACAGCAGGTCTAACCATGGTTTTGTATATCTTCCCCTTAAGTTTAAGGGGAATGCGGGAGTCGGTGATTGTTCCCGTGACCTGCCGCCATTTCATCCATCCAGTGTTAATTCTGTGCTTAACCGTCCGATCTACTTCGCCATCGCTTTGCACGAGTGAACCGAGATACCGAAAATCGGAGCAGACTGGGAGAAGCGCGCCATCAAGCGCTTTGGCTCTAGAGTTGGAGAGACCGCCGAAATCGCAGAACATATGTTCAGTTTTGGTTCTGCTGATTTTCAAGCCAACATCCTCCAGCTTCTGTTGCCATTTCTCCAATCTGCTCTGGATCTCGGATCCATCTTCACCGACAAGAACAATGTCATCGGCAAACAGCATGCACCAGGGGGCCTCTTCCTGTATGTCCGCCGTCAGAGCGTCCATAATCAACAGGAAGAGGTAAGGACTTAAAGCCGATCCCTGGTGCAAGCCTACAGCCACACTGAACTCGTCGGTATTGCCAGCAGCCGATCGGACGTAGGTACGAGATCGATTGTACATAGCACGAATTAACTCTACATACTTCCCGGGCAAACCTTTCTCTTTCAAGGCCCACCACAGAACATCCCGAGGTACCCTATCATACGCTTTCTCCAGATCAATGAACACCATCTGCAAGTTCTTATGTGCACGTCTGTACTTCTCGCACAACTGGCGGAGTGCAAAAGTGGCGTCCATTGTTCCTCGACTATTATTGCGAAGCTAAAAAACGGAAAATTGGAGTTCCTAGATCGTGACAATTTTCTCTTGAACTGCTGCTGCAAAAAAATCCCTAGATCCCTACCATCTTAATTTACATACGTTGCTTAAAGTATTGAGGCTAAGCAAACACTAATTATTACTTAATTTTTAAAGGGTATGTTGTGAAGTTAATCTATTAAAAAAAAATGCAATGAATACTTTTTGTGGCCAAAGTACGATTACATTATTTTATTGAAATTATTTGACACTAAAATAATGATGTCTCCAGTCTAATAAATTGAATAATTATATATGTTCCTCATTTTGTTTATATAAATGAAATGCCTCTGTAAGGTCGGGTACAGGCGGAGTTAGCCGCAGTGACAAGTGGCGCTTTGGCAATGCGCTGTAAATTTTCGTGTATTTTAGACAACGTCTATGCAAATGTGGACATGAGACGAGTCTACAGCAGACATTACGCTTACGGCACCGACCGCAGCTCCAGCGAGCTGTACAAAAATAACTGGCACTGGTGTGATAATTAAATTGGGTTGGATGAACTGACCTTTTTACGTGAATTTTTGTGAAATCTTCACTTTACACGTGTACCTACACAACTACAAGGATTTTTTGGCGATTGAATGACATTGACAGGGCGGCGCTGTCGGTAAACATTTGTGAAACAACATGGCGACATTAGTTCTGATATTGGCCACGCGCCAAACATTCAAATTAATGTTTTAAGCACATACCATGTTTTTTTTTTCTATCGTTTATGGTATAAAATAACTAGATGCACATTGTGGTCAAACGCCAGTTTGCAGAGAGGACAAGTCTCTTATAGTAGTGTGGCAACACCCAATTTGCCACATAGGTTGAAAATGCACGTAGACACAGAGGGGTTTATTCATAAACGATGACTAAAGTTAAGTAACGTTTAAACGTCAAAAATGTATGGTTAAACAGTCGCTAATCACTACTTAACTTTAAGCAACGTTTATGAATAAAGGGGAGAATCTTATGGTTAGCAACCACACTTCTAATAACTAGACTAATGGGAGATCCACATTTTAGAAAGCCTACTAAAATGTGGATCGTAGTTAATGCTATTTAGCGTAGAAATGAGTGCTGTTTGACTTTTGATTAAAGAATAAATTGAATTATTCACCTCGAAAGATGACAAAATAAATTACGATACTTACGTTGAAAACTCCGGTGTCATAGTCGGCCAGTACAGTCACGAGGCATAACGAATCCCATTTTCCATCCTTCGAGGGAATATAATGTTAAAACACGAAAATGTGTTACAAAAAGGACCAAGCACTAACATGGTTTGAGTCAGTTATATTTAGATGAAGTAGAAGACTTGTGGGTTGTCTATACAGTGAGTGGACCTTTAGAACAAATCATTTTGACGTAAAGTATCCTTAACGTTCATCTTCATAGTTCATTTGAATAATACTTGATACATTGATCTTTATTCAAACTCAGCAAATTATCTACAGTCAAGCAAATTTAAACCCTATATCAATTTAACAACTGTCAAATTTGAATATAGGCAAAAATTTAAGCAGGTAGGTATGCAATTTTCTTAAGAAATAATTTCCCTAACTTTATCTACGCATTATCATCAGTCACCCTATTACTGCCACTTACTAAATTTATACAGAGTGGCAGGGACATCGACGCGCAAACTGTAGCCCTAGCATCGTCGCTTATCAAAAAATAAAAACCAGCTTTTTCATATAAAAGTGCAATACCGCGGTCAAAATGTATGGAACAGCGAAAATTCTCAATGCAGGAGGGTCCAAAATCATGTACAGTCACGAGCAAAAGTATCTATACACTCGGCTTTATTCAAAAGCGATTTACTCCTTTGTTTTTTAATGAAATATTAAGCTGTTACGAACATAGCATTTTCGAACCCATAGGTTTGTGTAATGTGAAGTATTTCAACGTTGCATTCGTTATTTCACGAAAAAATCGCATTTGTAAGTTGCCAAGTGTTGACAAATTGGTGCTCGTGACTGTACTGAATTCATGGTAACAGGTTGCGCGCTGCCATGCAGTATATGGGACTGGCCGACGCAGTATCTATTCTCCATCCAGACTTCTCCATAAGCCGCGATCATTGTACTTTACCGTTTTTTTTTACAAACTTTTATTCCAAGTAAAAAGCACAGTGCGGATGCTGGAAATTAAATTTTATTTGCATGGGGGTACGTCAAAATGATCCGTGGGGTTACTATCTTCACCAATACCTTTCCTAATAGATACGAGAGTTCACTACAATAGGTAATATTATATGTGGGCTAATTAACGAGCGTGTGATATCCCGTTATGCGATATATTTTGATGATAGAGCCCGGAACAAAAGGGGTTTGAATAGGTACAATATACAATAGGTAAATGGGGGAAAGACGTTGACTGGCTATTGAGGGGTCGCATGTTTAAACATGCTCACAGTATAATAACCAGTATCTCAATGGCCCTAGTTGAGATAGGTACTGGTCATCTTATACTGTACTGTGTGAAAACAAAACTTAAGCTTCCATCGGTGCAGGGGTTTTCAACCAAACTTTTTAATTGAAATGTAGTACATATTAAAAACTAACTCATGACTAACTTGATACCTAAACCATGCTTAGATTTTGTGTGTGAGTACAAAGTACTTCTGCATTGTGTGAGTCGAATTGACCACTTATTTCTTTTTGAAATACTGTATGTTAATACTACCAAGTGTACTGTGACATGGTGTAGCTAGAGGCAGCTAAAGTCAGCTAGTGGCTAATTAATAATAGCCGCACGGGTCGATCGATCAGGTTAAACTACGCTTGCCGCGGTTGGTCCGAGGATGAGTGACTATCTTTTCATACCGAGGACCCTCCTTACCTCGGAAAACACGTTAAGCAGTTGGTCCCGACTATCATTCGTGGATCTTTGATAGTCGTTACGACAGCTTTGACAGTATTGACAGTTTTACCAAGGGGTATCGTTTTCCACAAGGCACAACCTAGTTGGGTTGTGGAGGTCAGATAAACAGTCGCTCCATGTAAAATAGGTACTGGTATTCAGCTGCATCCGGTTAGACCGGAAGCCGACCCCAACATCGTCGGGAAAGGTTAGGCAGATGATGACATGGTGCAGTATGTAGTGTGCGGAATTTGTTTTCTACTATATTATGTATTTTAGTAATTATGAGGAAGCCCGGTTTACTAGGGCCTCCCAATGGCCTAATCAATTATATAAGAGCATTCTTCGTAGCTGTTGGACATTTTGTGGGTGTCAAATGTCAGAAGCACATTAGGTACTCGTTTATTAAGTAACATACAGTATCAAGTGAAGATGTGCCGCCATTAACATCGTCCTGTGGGTTGAATATTTCTAGTATTCTTGTAAATAACTTCAATTAGGTTAAAATATTATAATTATGTATGGGATTGAAGTGGGGACTTTGTGGGTAGGTAGGTATTAGCGCGCTCCCACGCATGCCCAGACATAGGTGCATTCTCTCTTCCCTCACTCTCATAGTCCGTTGGGACGAAACGCAATCCGACATGACCGGAGAGAACTTGCGCAGATCCGGCGCAGTACCAATAATGGCTTAACCTACTTGCCGAGGCATGGAGGTATTACACCGCCAACTTCCAAGCTCCGGGCTGTTATTAATGGAAAAACCCAATAACACTTTACCCGACCTGGGTATCGAACCCAGGACCTCCCCGCTCAGCAACCACGCTTGCGACCACGAGACCAACGGGGCATACTTTTTGTAAGTCCTACAATCGGTCTGATTTTTTTTTTGTTTACCTGCATTTTGTAGGATGTGTGTGTTCATACATTTGATCTCTACTGTTTCATTTAGTGCCTCCATAAAACCAGCCACCGATTGCATGCTGAGGTCCTAGTGCAACCGGAGGTATTCGAGCCGACGACTAATTTTAGCTATCACTAACCACAAATCTCCTTTCCCATTCATTCTTTTCCTGTTATTTCCAGACGATTATAAGAATATCCGTTATCAGTAATACGCCTCCTATGTCTCGTGTTTCAATTATGCAACAACAGATTTAGAAACGAGGAAAACCACCGGCTCGGTTGTAAGAGATATAGGCAGATATAAAGTGAGTAGATAGAATTCCTTAAAGCCAGGCTTAGGATAAGATAATGCTAATCCCTGCTGTAAGGAAATTCTGTTTTGTGAAGTCATAAATACCAGAGGAATTAAAATATCGTAAGATTATTTTGAGATGATTTTTTGGATGCTTGGTCACCTTCAAAGATTGTAAGTTCTGTGGATTTTCAATTCTAATAACGGGCGGCGAAAGTGACATTTTTTTTTTGCTAAAGTTATGTCTGTTATTGCTTGTTTCTTAGTCGTTGCTCCTGCGCCTGATCTCTCTCCTGTCGTGTCGGATTGCCGTCCCATCGGACTATGAGTCTGAGGGAAGAGTGAGTGCACCTGTGTCTGCGCACAAACTTGTGCACTATAATATCTCCCGCGTATATACGTTAGTCTCCGCTGAGATTGGCTGCTATGGCCGGACTTTTAGAATCAAACCAGAAGCCATCAGAACCAAACCTACTAACGATTTCATCACAAGTGTAAGGAATCTCACAAAAATCTCTCAAACATAGCTTAATAGTTAAAATATAAGCGATCTATTCCCAAACACCTCATGTATAATGCAGATGTCGCACAGTGCGTACTTACGTCGTGTTGCGTCGCGCCGCGTCGCAGCCAGACGGTCACCGACACGCATACGAGATGAACAGATTTGTCTTGAAAACACCTCGATCTCTTACAAAGAATTTGATGAAAATCTATTTTTATTTCAGAGGGATGTTATAAAGTGGTTTTCTGACAATTTATGTGGGATGTTCTAGGAATTTTGGATTCTGCAGCTAACTATATCTATGAGTAATTCGCAAATTGTAAAAAAAGCAAGCAGCATCATCATCATCTGCCTAGCCTTTTCCCAACTATGTTGGGGTCGGCTTCCAGTCTAACCGGATGCAGCTGAATACCAGTATTTTACATGAAGCGACTGCCGACAGAAGAAGATGAAAGCAGACCGCGGCGTAATCGAAGGATTTCCGATGAACGGTTTTTAAAAAGCAAGCAGCATATTTATTTATATATTTAAACATCTCGCAAACAATAACCGCAACCTAAGCCAAATAAAATGGGAGAGGGCGCTGACTCCTGACACACAGGTACACCTAGTTCAGGTAGTCAGAGACTTGAAACAAGTTTCTGTAACCTATTATGGCAATTTTTTATTATTTTTTTTATTATATAAACTAGTGCTTGACGGCGATCCAAATCCAAATCATCATCCAAATCAAAGAAGGCTTACAGACTAACAAACAAATGACATAAAGAATGTAATATAAAAAAATTGCTAATAACAAGCCTCCACTCATAGTTAAGGAAAAAAGTCGATAAAAAGAAAGTACATACAAGTAATATAATTAATTAAGAGTAGATAAGTAAACTATCCAAGAAAAAACACTGTGCCAAAAGCCGTCTTGAGGTCGATACACTGGTGCAAAACAAATCGACATTAAGGTCCCAAGGAAGCCTATTGAAACGAAGTGCACTCCTTATTGAGAAAACATTCCGCCTACAATTAGTAATTGCGAAAGATATAATATTTAATATTTTTATATATTTATAATTATATATTTTTTTTCGTAATGCCACTTAAAAATAGCCCGCATAAGTCATCATGAAAACCTTACTGGTAGCTAGACAGTAAGCGGTGCTTCTTTGTAATCAGTTAAAAATAAACATGTAGAGTCTTTTTATGAATATAACTACCTAACACATGCTTACTTTCCGAAAATTGCACAACCTCACCAAGCAGACCGCGGCGTAATCGAAGGATTTCCGATGAACGGTTTTATAAAAGCAGCTTTTTTTTTGGATAAAAATAATATTAACTACAGTGTGGCTCACGAGAGGAGGCGTTCTTGACACCTGTCGGTTACATACAAACAAATACGTGTTTTGTGATATTGTTATTTTTTAGCTGCTAGAATTGTCGCAATGACAGGTGTCAGGAACGCATTCTGTCGACGGCCGAACTGTACCTGTAATACTAACGACTAATGTCTCCAAATCTGCCGTTTACAGCAAGCAGGAATGGAGGCTTCGAATAGTTGTAGTGATGTATTTCTGGATCTTGACAGAAATAGAATTACATAATGCTGATCTCATCATCCGCCTAGCCTTTTCCCAACTATGTTGGGGTCAGCTTCCAACCTAACCGGATGCAGCTGAATACCAATATTTTACATAGAGCTACTGCCTATCTGACCACCACAACCCAGTAACTGGGTTTTGGTACCCCTTGTTAAGACTGGTTTTAAGACTTTCAGGCTTCTAACGACGCGTAACGACTGTCGAAGATCAACGAATGACAGCCGGGACCAATAGCTTAACGTGCTTTCCGAAGCACGGAAGGAAGGGTCTTGGTATGTAAAGATGGTCACCCATCCACGGACCAACTATGACAAGCGTAGCTTAACCTGATCGATCGAACCGTGCGGCTGTTATTACTCAGCCACAAGGCCCTCTACATAATCCAGATGTATTCTGAAAAAATCCCACCGTGAAAACTTAGGTTAAGTAAGCTTGAAGTGAGCTGTCAATCGATTTGATACCAGGAATTGAAAACTCACTTCAACTTCACTACTCCTAAGTTTTCCAAAAAGACATCACATACAAATTCGAATTCTCCGTACCTGCTTAAAATTTTAATTAAATTAACTAATTAGTAACCATCAATGAACTTTGAAGTGGTACAAACATCCTTCATTATGAGTAGTAGAAACAATAACACGTCCTATCTAGAGATATCAGAACAAAGTAGTATTTACTGGTAATCGTGTGCGTGTTTAACTATTACTATTATTATTAATAATCAAGTAAGTAAGTAATCGTAGTAATAATCCTTGAGATTACTACGCAACGTCAAAGTACGATAATACGGAAATATTTCTATAAAGATTTTTTGATACAGAGTTCCATATATTATAACAACTTTAGATAAAGGGGACGCAAAACAGGTTCAGCTGAAAATTAATATTTTGCCCTTTGTACTTATCTATAACGGTAAATAGTACCATCAACGTTAGTACGGCTTTATTACATACTACAGGCTAATATGCTAACCCACAATATGCTCTAATAAATAAATTATCAGTATCATTTATTTATTATCTATTTATAATACACTGTCAAACGGGGTAAATAGGTATGCAGGGTTGAATCAGGACGAAACATAATTTGTTAAATGCCAATTTAGTTTAATATAGTTAAACTATACATTACACATTAGAATGTGTTTACTGAATTATAATTAATGATTAAATTCAGTAAACACATTCAAAGTTGAAATAATATAGTTTATTGCCAACAAGGGCATTGTTGGCAATAAACTATATTATTTCAACTTTAAAATCCATATTAAAGTTTCGTCTCACCCCACTTGTAGGTATTATTTATTGTTCACCAGAAAATACATAACCCAAAAATACATTTAACATTTCAAAACACACAATAGCCGCCAATTGTGTGTTTTGAAATGTTAAATGTATTTTTTTTATCTTTATCCTTATCGCTTTTTGCATTTACTAGCTGACGCTCTATCAAATGAACAACGCGATCGTCGCCTCAAAACTCCTTTTTGCACGAGTAGCGCAATCATGCACAGCTCCTACAAAAAATACCGACTTATAAATTTCAGGAACAGCGAAACCCGCTTACATTCAGAGTGCATTATGAATATATTTGTGTTTAATTTTGCCGTAGCTAAATAAATTCATTCCCAGCTTCGCGTGAATCAGGAGGGTTCTTTTCCTATTTTCAGCCAAGACACAGGGATTACGCTTGCGCCCACCATTTTATGTATTTCGTTCTTTGTTGCTATATTACACCGTTTGGTATTATTAAAATACTGGTTTTAATAAGTTGCCACTTCTTTAAAAAATCGTTTCTTTGTTTATTTAGTTGTTAGATTATTTGATCTGCCTGAGCAAGCCGTCTTGTACTTGCAGGGTACTGAATATCCTAGATATCAGGCTTTGAGTAGATACCTGTGTTGTCAATGACGCCTGGCCTTCATTAATTTCTAATAGATATATAAGACAATAGTGATGGCTCTTCAAAGGATTGATTTTTCTCATCCTAAACGTGAAAGATTTGTATTGATTTTGTAAACGCCACCTGCCCACGGTCCGTAACCAGGTAGCGTTCTCTAGTTTCTACATACCACCATGAGAAGAATGCATGAGACCTATGTATCAACCTCTAACTGAAACAATTAAAAGTCAAAATACTTGATTTGATTTGGAGAGAAAACACTTAATACTTTTGAATTGTCAAAGAGTCGATCAGTCAGAAAGATGAACCGTAGTACGTAGTCCTATGGAGAATAACGGGCAAAAACTCCATGGCCGCTAACAATCTTTTCTTTCCTCTCTTTCTTAAGTAAAGACAGTAATAACTATACATATTCAAAATAACACATGCAGCCATGTAGAGCACACCCCTGCAGCTGACGTCACTGTTTCCACAGTAAAGTATTGTGTTAGACAGAGGACGGATCACACGAAATAAGCCGGCGGTTTGTAAACAGCGGGTATATTGTTTCTCCGTCCGCAATGCTCTAGAGTACGCTCATACAGATTTAGGTTAGGTTTAGACAGATGAATCGTATAGCAAATTGAAGATTTATTTGAGTGGCTTTTAGGTTTGGTATTGAGTTTTAATAAAGGATGTATTTCGGCCATGTTTCTCGTTAATTAAGAGGTATAGATGGGACTTTAACTTAACTGGCAAGATGTGGGTGTACTATAAGTATACTCCTGCCTAACCCTTCGGAGATTGCCGGCGTGATATTACGTTGTGTTTGTAGAAGAATGTTTTAAAATCAATTTTTATAAAACTTCACTAGTTTGCATTAAACAGTCAGGGGATATGTGGCAGACACTTTAGGTATCTGATTAGTTGCAAATATTTACAAATAGTTGCACCAAATTACCTACAGATCAAAGATGGAGTATTTTATTGAGAGCGGGCTATACTATTTATCTTGCCGGTCCTAACACCTCAAGCAGTAGGGATACTCAGTAGGTAAGTAAAGGGAGTCTGTATTTGGCTGTCTATGTGCGATTTGTGTGTATTGCACACCAAAGTTACCAAAGAAAGACTTACTGAATACAGTACCTACCTGAATACAGTACCTAGTAGTTCCGGTGTTTTTGCAATAAAACGGAAGCTGCAAATTACCCGCAACATCATTATATACAAACACTAGGAAAATGCAAGTTGGAAGGTAATTGTATCATATTCTGCTTGCTTTTGAGTGTTGTTACAAACAGTTGTTGTACAAAACTACCTGCATGCGCAATTATGTGAGCTTTTCCTTAGATAAACTTGTTTCTCTTTAATTAAAATATTTGAAATATTTTGTTTATTTTTGAAGTGGGAGGAGTAAGTTAGCAATACGATTAGTTTATAAATGATTGCTCATTTTGCTTCTCTAATTGGCTTATGTAATCTAAGGTAGAATTTTAATATAGACTGTATTGGCCCAATGCACGGCAAGGGATAGGGAAGCCCCCTATCCCTTTTTCACAAAATTCTGTCTTTTGCGAGTCCTAAGGCCTCTGCCTCGAATCTTGCGGGCAGCGGGGCGACGGCGGCGGCGGCGCGGGAGCGGGGCGGGCAACGCAGACCCGTTCTCGAAACCAGCGGGCAGATCGCGTGGCACTAAAGCGGCGTAATGTTGTGTTCGTGGTTGTATCGTCGAGATATTTGTTTTTATTCGCGAACGAAATGTCTGAACAACGGCGACAACATCTTTTTGATTCAAATTTATTCCTAACGTTCGATTTATTGTGGGCAAAAGACTGCAATGCAGACGCGCGGGCGGTCACCAGCGGTCACCGCGTGACTGGAGAGCACCGCTCGTTGCCCGCACCCGCGCCGCTACCGCGCCGCTGTTTTCGAGGGCCGGTCCATTTGATTTTAGGCATTAGATCCTGCCGCTCCCGCGCCGCCGCCGCCGCCACCCCACTGCCCGCAAGTTTCGAGACGGAGGCCTTACGGTAGGAGTCGAGCTTGTCCCGCTATCTTCGTCTTGGCCTGCCGCAATGACGTCGTACGTTTAGTGGGGCCCAAATGCCCAATCTGTGGTTCTCTTAGCCCAATCGCTATCTGACATGCGGCAGACACTAATTGGCTAATTATTTCCTTATTAAGTTCAAGGTCTGTCGGACAAAGAAGTAGCTCTTACCTATATAATACAGGGTGGCAGGGACATCGACGCGCAAACTGTAACCATGAATTCAGCACATGATTCTAGACCTAGCGTGAAAATTCTTCGTCGGTTATCAAAAAAAAAAACAGCCGTTTTATAGAAAAGTACCTACCTACGCGGTCAAAATGTATGGAAGAGCAATTTTTCTTTTTAATTTACCGACGAAAAATTTCAACGCAAGGGCGTCCAGAATCATGAACTGAATCCATGGCAACAGGCTGCGGGTCGATGTCCCTGCCACCCTGTATGTTTTCAATGAGCAACCTGCCTCCCGACAAAATAGCTAAATCTAAGTAGGAATTCATAAGCGTAAGAACTATTTTGCGACATGTCCGAGATTATTTTACTTTTCTTCAAGAGAGACTTTCATACGATTGCAATAACCTAAATCAAATAACCCTCAGTTTTCATAACAGTTCATAAACTTTAAAAACAATGAAAATAACACCCAACAAAAACAAACTTTTTGATTAAAAAGCATATTCGTTCGGGACGCTGACACGTGGGTATTAAACTAGCATATTTTGGAGCACTGTGCAGCATTTTAATAATTTCATTGAGAGGTCTAAATAATTTATAAAGCTTTTGCACTGAGAGTGATGTTGGAAGAACGTAAAACAAAACACGTAGTGTGTAACTGAATATAAATTGCCATATTATATGCAAGTTGGAAATTAATTACCTGCCATGTCGTGCTCTGTTTTTCATTAAAAGTACCTATATGTACACATATGTAGTCAGCAATTATTGGAAATTAACAAGATGTTTTGTCACCAACCATTGTTTAAAATCACAGAAACATCAGACTTTCTGTTTTGTCTCGTGGCACTGCAAACATCGCCCATCAGAAGGCAAATTCCCGTAATTAAAAACATTCAAATTCAAGTTGCAATCTCATTTCAGCGACGATCAATGTCACAAACTGGTCAAATAAGTTGGTAAATAAGAGGTTTTTTTGACAGACTGAGATTACTTTTAAAGAATAAAGAAAAATTACTTTATTTTTCCTTTTTCTTTTTTTGTGCATACAAAAAGATAATTAACTCGAATAATAAAGAACCATAATAGATCACGAGCGCAAAACGGAAATAGTCAACCGCTACACGTCAAGTGGTTAGATTAGAAAGTGAACTTGCAAAAGAGAATTGCCCCTCAGGGGTTGACACACCCAGAGAACGATCGAACAATCGTTTAGCATCAGGTTACTTATAGGTACAAAATGCTAGTTCCAGCACTTTTTTTGTAGAAAAATCAGAAAAGATTTTCTACTAAAATTAACAAATGCAATAATGAGAAGAGGGTAGAGGGTAGAGGCCTTTGCAGGACAAAGCCTCGGTCTGGGACGTGTGTCATGAGTGGGACAATAGGTACTCGTAGGCTGGCTACTATTTCAGTATTTTATAAGAATAACAATCAAGACGATAAAAATTTGATCATCATCATCAGTCCACTGCTGGACATAGGCCTCTTCTATTGCACGCCATTAAACTCGATTTTCGGCAACTCTCATCCAGCTGCTACCAGCCATCCTGCGAAGATCGCTGCTTCACCTAGCCTGAACTTAATGTAGCATAATAATATTCAAATTTATGACAATTTTTTAAGTGAAAACTTCTTGAGCGGCGTTGTGCACTTTTGTTGTGATGGGTAAAAAATTTTAAACTCGCGTCAGGACACGTGACCTGATCGAAAATTAGTAAGACGGAGGGAGAGTAGACCACATTCCAAAATATCAAAAATGCACAACGTTAATATTCATGTTTTCACTTCTGCCGGCACTCCCGGAGTGCAACCCGTTTTCTTTTCACTTTCCTACGCTGTCCCATTCCTGGGCAAAGGCCTCCCTCCGCTCCTTCCATCGTCCTTTGTATGACAAATAATGAACAAATATACAACCATTTATGAGACTGTTTCCACAAAAACTGTTGAAATAAACAGGAGCATCGTGTCACAGAAAATCCTTTCGTTCTTTATTAAATAAGAGAAACAAACTGCAATACTGTTCCCAAAACAAAGGAAGTTGAATTCACTTGTTTATGAAATTGACTTATTTACTTACCTATGTGTATCTACCTACCTAATGGTGCCTCCAGGAGAGCCAGTTCAATAATGCGCTACTTTCCAGGTCAATGACCTGTATGTTAATAATGTGTAACACCGTAGTGCTAGATAACGCAATCAGTGATTCGATGGGAATCAATACAATCGCTCGTGTCTATGGTAACTAAGAGGAAATTATGTACATCTCGGAGCTTCGTTTATTTTCCCCGAAAAAGTGAGAACTCTTTCTTATCGCTTGTAGCTTTTTCGCGTTAAATTGTGTGTATAGTACATGTTGTTTAGTTTCGGGGTGTTCTGAGAAATGGTAAGGTATAAAAAAAAAAAACAATCAGCCACGTTTCCTGGCTGGTAACCCAATCGTAGCTTTAGATTTGTAACATATATTATGAATTGATAGAGAGATTTTATTATGAATTTAGATTTAGACTACTGGTTTTTGGAGTTTACTCCTTAAGAAACGATTTGAGTTATAAGGCCCGGGTACGGAAATTTTATGAGGAGTAAAATCAAGTGTAACACGAAAAGTTGAGGCGTTACGTAGAAAGAGACAAACATAATTATATATATGTAGGATTGAACGTGTAAAAGAATGAGATGGAATACATTACACAGCGTATCTCATTCTCGGGGTCTCCTCTTTGTTTACTTTTTATCAAAATAAAACCTTTTTTGAAAATAAATGCCAGTAATATACTTTTTTTATTACTTGAAACCTTATTTTAGTACAGTGTTTGATTCCACTGCCACGATTTTTACAACTAGGTTGAAGTATTAGATAAGCTTACTACAGGTACTAATATTTTTTATGTACGTCTAAGATTTAGAAGTAATATAAAATAAATAATCCGAATAATTACAGATACCTATATGTTTGTTTCTCTTATCATTTTAGCAGATGCGTTCATTCACCCTTTTTTTCTATTCGATATATATCATAATTATCGTTCGTAAGGAGTAAACTCCAATCGTGCGTCGTAGCTGACACACATACACTTTTTTTTTTTAATATTGTGTGCTATCCCATTCTTCTGATGGCCATGGCAAGTCAAGGAAATACATTGTTAAATAAATTGACATCCTCCGTTAAATTGCCATGTTATAACCATTTCATACAACACTGTCAAAGATAACAGTCGTGATCTGAATAAACGGACAATTTTCGTTGGTAGTCAATTTGACAAACAATTTATTTCCGTGACTTGACATACTGGGTTCGTTGTTGGCCATCAGAAAAAAAAGGGGCCAGCTCATAATATCTACCTTTTTAAATATTCCAGTCAATCTATTCTGTACAAATCTTACCGTGAAAACTTAGGTGAAGTCAGCTTGAAGTGAGCTGTCATTCGGGATTGACTTTATTGTCAGCTCACTTCATGCTCACTTCATCTAACTTTTCACGTTGAGATTTCTATAAAATAGACAGGCTATAACCTAAATCCTAATTCATAATATAATTAAAATCTCTCCAGAAATTCATAAGATGTTACATAAATTTATTTATTAATACACGCCCCAACTTGAACAAGAAAGTAAAACGTTGCGATCATCTGTTATCCACATAATGATGAGTGATTAATGAGCTAGTAGTATTAAATTAGATGAATATGGAACGGAATATTAACTTATTACTGGTAAACTAGATGGTTATGATGAAGATTGACGTAACCTTTGCTACGAACGTAACGTTAGTTTGTACATTAAAGCTCGGGTTTCCTAAGACTGCGGTGTCCGCCACATAGCGTCCGCAATTTACCGACGAAGGACATCACTGAAACTTGTCTTATGTAGTTACATATGAAACGTTTCAGTGATTTCCTAGAGAAGAGAAACACGCATAAATTAGTTAATTTATGCGTGTTTTTCTTCTCTAGGAAAACACACCACCTTACTTTAATAAAAAGCGTTTTTGGACATCTACAAAGTCAAAATACGTTGCCATAATTTTAATTACGGGTTTCACTGCGGCCGTTATGTGGCGGACACCGCTCTTCTAGGAAACCGTAGCTTAAAAGGCCGTTGAGTTTTATAAAAAGATCCGCTTTGCAGCACCCTAATTGCGTAACACATTATCAATCTCAATCTGAATCATTTTGAAGGATATTGCTAATCCATTGCTTCATATGTTCGAAAAATGTGACTGCTGAACTACGGTAATAACGCAATGAATGTTGTTGGACCGTCAAAATTAAACCCATTGTTACGCAACTACCCCACAGAACGTCGTCTCTGTCATTCATAAATGATAATGATAAATCATTTGGTTTCTGTAAGTAGGTTTGTACAAAAACTTTTACACTTCATTCATATTTTAAAAACTAGATCTGACTACTCTGAAAAGAAAGACCGAAACAAACTCAAAGGTCACAGTGTCTTTTAAAGTCCAGACATAATCTTGGTCAGATCATGTGCATACCATGTACATTGGTATCTGAAATGGTCTTTTGAGAAAAGAACCAGTCAGTGCACGCATTTGTCAGGTCAACTCAAAATTTAAGAAGCTCAATGATTCGACGAACAATACCAAAGAAAAGACGAACGTCACTATGGGCAGGCCGCATAGCCGAATACCAGTGTGACATTCTGTTAGTAAAAAAAAAACTTTTTAAATCAATAACGGGCGCAGATGCTCAAAACGGGGGGCACATTGTTGAATTTACACAAAATAGGTCCGAATGGTTTTATTTTTTTAATGGGCTTTCACGGCTCTAAAATTCTCTCCGCGTCCTCCCAGAGAGCAGATAAATCTGACATGTGTATATTTTTATTTTCACTTATATTACAAGAATGAGGGATATACTACTTACCTACCTATGTATGTACAAAAATCAGTCAACTCTGTTTTTGTTCAAATTCCTAGAACACATCAAAGGAAAATGTTACAGGAAACTTTATTTTGTCAGCGACACGTACTAAAGTACGTTTACTAGGAATTTCCGGCAACCGTACAATATTTTTATTGTGCTCGTTCCTGCAGCTCTTAGTATTAACAGCAAAAAAAGTTAGCTCTTTTAGATAATTAAAATACATCCATAAACAAAAACCTCTATGTTTTTGTGTTAACTCAACTAAAGCTACGGTTGCCCAGAAGAGCGGTAGCCACTACATAACGGCCGCAATGACAATGATGAAACATGAAAATGATGACACGCTCTCTAGGAAACCACACCATTACATAAATAACGTTTCAGTGACGTCATTAGATGGCAAATGGCGGACGCTATATGGCAACCACCACAGTCTTAGGGAACCCTAGCTGAAATAGTCGAACTACTTACTCGAAAGAAAAAAGTACATACTAATATCATGAAAACTTAAACGAACAGAAACTGAGAAAATGTCAGTGTTTAATAATACCTATTAAGAAAGTCGGTGAGTCCAAAGTCAATTGAAACTCGGCAATTAGCAAGCGTAGCCTCGGTATCCATTCATGATAGCTATTATGGCCACTTTCTTTGATTTTACTGAGTTACGGAACTATTCATCGATTTTCGATATCGATTAATAGTTCAGTAACTATTTTATGAATAAAATAATACAAGCTACTGCCCGCGCCTTCGTCCGTGAAAATTTTTTGTTCCCTCGACCCACCCCGTCACATCGCATCGTTTGCCTAGCGTAAATATCCTTTCTTAAGAATTGGGCTATCAAACACAAAAATCATTTTCACGTCCTACTGGTAGTTCCAGAGATTAGCACGTTCAAACAAACAAACTCTTCAGCCTTATTATTAGTATAGAAGATATACATCGATTGTAATTTGATATCAGACAATAGACATTGTTGAATCTGTGTCTCTGCACACACACTTGTGCACTATAATATCTCCCTCGTCAATGCCTAGGTATCCGCTGAGATTGGCTACCATCGCTGAAATTCGGTCTGAAGGACTGCAGCGTACGTACTAAAATAAACTTTGCTCTTTAAATTCCGAGCCATTTTTGTAACTCAAATTGTCCACGTCCTCCTAAATGCCACCAAAGCGAGAAAAACTATCAATCATTCTCAAAGAAAGTCCACTATCTTTCCAACTTAAATTCGCAACTAGTGTCCTCACGTGGCTACGAACAATATCTTAACGTTCCCAAGAAAAATAAAAGCATAGTCAAAAAAACATCAAAATCTCATTAGTTCCATTTCATGCCGAGACGACACTACGGAAGCTGTATAACTAATGTACAGTAATAAACAGAGACGGAGGAATGTCGTATTTCTTTTTATAACTTCTCTGTGCCATCCATTTTCTGGTTTAAAAGGTATCTACTGAGTGGCGACGTGAAAACAGTTGGTAATACTCGATGTTAGTGCTGACGTAAAATACTTGGGGAGTTATAGCCGAATGGAGGTTGTGTGCCGAATGTACTGTTGTAGTGTTGTTCCGTACCATATTAGGATTGTAAACTCTTTTTGGATAATGTGTTTGAGGGTACCTACTCGCTTTTGATGTTTTCGTTTTGTGATTTTATTTTGTTTTTTGACACAGCTTTGCCAAAGTACAGTTAGCCTGTCGATAGTAACACTAATTGACCTTTAGCTGGCCTAGCCTGAGTATGGAGTTTTAATATAATTATAAAAGAGGCCAGATTACTTGTGCGCTGGTTTTGTAACAACTGACGTGTGGTCTATTGTGGCCTATTGTTTATTTATTGGTATAGATCTTCGATCAATAATAGTAGACAGTTAAAAACTAAGGTCACTGAACCATAGTTTTTAACTATCTACTGTTGTATACTATCTAAACAAATAAATACTAATAACTTGGGCTACTTGTATTTTTAGGAAAATAAATGAATGTAGTCCTATTGTTTTCAAACATGCACGCGAACGAAGTCGCGGGCATAGCTAGTCAAAAGTAATTTTAAGCTATGGGTACTCGTGTAGAAAAAATCCTTAAACTATATAATACTGAAGCTCTTTCAGATTACCAAGTAAATTAAATTCGATAACACAAAAGGTGTTCTACCAGTTTTTCAATAAACCCGTAGGCAGGGTAATATAAATAAAGGGCGCTTACCGCCTGCCTAGGGAACGAAAGATACCGTTACTAAAGACTGAAGAGGCGTCTTGTACAGCAGGCTTAAAATACCCATGGGTATTCCAATGTTTATCTAATTTAAGTCGTGTATTCTGATTTTACATAATTTTCTTCGTCTCTTACGTTGTCACGTTAATTCCATTGAAAATTACAGAAACTATGATAGAACTTCATCCTCACATACCGTCTTGGTCTGACTAAGGCTTAAAGGTAGAAAAATATAGCCTTTGTTTTGTGGCTACAGTGTTTAAAGGCTAAGACCTAGACGTTTCGGTCAGGTAAATGGAATTCTCGTGCTCGGCCGGCCCGCTATCGTGCTTGTCTGTTTAAATTTGCACAGGCGGGGTATCGTCTGCCAGCGAACTTTTCACTACTTTCGACGTAAGCCCCACTTGATTTTTCTAATCCAACTTTATGTGATACAAGTAAAGAATGGGGAGGTTCTATAGGAACCATTTTGACATATTATTCAAATTAGTGTTTCGCTACTTTTCATCTTGGTAAAATGATGTGAGGGTAAATTCGGGCAGAATTCGTTTCTAATCTGTGCGACCAGATGTTTAAAAAATAAACTGTCTTGTGAGCATGATTTGGATATTTTCAATACCAGTGTTTTTTTGGCATTGTTGGTAAAAAGCTTCTTCACGGGAAAGTAACTACCTATGTATTTGCGTCTGAACGATTATTATTTTTGTATTAGTCTATCGTGTACTATTTATTTTCTAATTTATGTTATAAGTATTTTGTACCGACCTTTTTTCGTTTTCATTTTATGTAAATGGCTATCAGTTTCATATTTTTTAAGTAAGTACACTGTATAGGTCAATTAGCTGCAAGTTTCCCGAATATATATTATATTTCTCATTGTTATGTGTATCCACTACAGCATGTTGTTATTTGAATAAATAAATAACAAATTTTAAAAAGTTGATAATAACCAATGGATGGATCGTGTGTTAATAATACGGTTAGAAAGGGGGCGAATACTGAGATGACAGTTGATTGAGATTTATGGAAGAAGAAGACATGTTGCGCCGTCCCCAAATAACAGAGAGCAGGAGCATGATGAAGACTCATTTTCTTCTTCACGGGATTTCTGCCGTATTTTTTTTTTACTGAGCTCCGAATATTTTGGCCCTGTGCTGCGCCCCGCGGTTGCACCCGCATAAGTTACGACTCCGTAGGAATAACGGGATAAAAATATATCCTATATGTTAATCCTGGTTATAAACCACCTGTGTGCCAAATTTCATCCAAATCCGTTCAGTAGTTTTTGCGTGAAAGAGTAACAAACATCCATCCATGCATCAATACAAACTTTTACGTTTATAATACGAGTATTAATAGGAAAGAAGGAATATAAATAGGAATAGTAGGATTTGTTAAAAAGGTTTGCAATGATGGCCAAAAACATATACACCATACATTGATGTATTCTTTGATTCTTTGGTGACATTTGATAAGCATTTTTGTTTATGGACAGTTACGAGAAAATATCTTTTCGCCGCCGTGTCCGGAACAATTTGCATGTGTATGAATTAACAAACATGATAGACATATTGCATTAAAATCTTGTGTTCGCAGAAGTGTGATGATCGTGTGCCATTACTGTTATCCTGGTTTCCAGTCCAAAACAGGAGTATTCATTACACAATTTATTTAAGAACATGGGATTACATACTCTCCTCGATTTCTTAAATTACTTTCATCATCATCATTTCAGCCGAAAGACTTTCACTGCTGGACATAAGTGTCCCCCAAGCACCTCCATTTCGCCTGGTTCTGTCCTTCTCGCATCCAACGGGTTCCTGCGAATCCTTTCACACTTAAACAGAAAGACACCACACTGAGACAGTGTGTGGCAGTCTAAGGCCCGTCGTCTACGACGCTACTCAAAAGATACCAGTTAAGTAAAAACTACTCAAACACAAAACACAGAAAAACCAATCAACCTGAAAGCATTTACGAAATAAATAACCTAAAAATAAATAATAACAAAGACAAGTAATTAATATTACGCAATTCCTTAACGAGAAGAGAAATGTTTAATCTTTTGTCGAAGTAAGTATAGTGAATTGTGATTATTTTCCTTGACTGGCTGCTGAAAGAATTCCACAGGGATTAATTACCTGAAACGGCTTTTGTAACTCCTTTGTCTAAACGAGAGGCATTCCTAAAGAAACCTTTCAAGATTTAATTGAAATGCTTAGATACGACTTTTTTGGACGGACACTGGTATACGATGAAATTATTTCTTCTATGTGTTAAATGGCCACTGATGTGTGTTTTTAATTTAACTGTCATTTGTCTTTGATAAGTGGATTGGAATGTTCTCTTTTTGATGGATTTAAAATCCCAAATAGCTGGCTGGTTTATCGATGAAGGTATACTGTTTCGTTTTTAATTTTGTGACAAAAATATATGTAGTAAACAAATCTATGTATCGATAATATATTAACACTAGCAGACCCAGCAGACGTCGTCCTGCCTGGAAAGGCAGCGCCACCTACCGGGTCCAATTGTGTTTTCAAACCATCCAGGAACCCATTTAAATATACACTCAAAATTTCATCTAAATCGGTGCAGTCGTTTAGAAGTTATCTCCACCTAAACGACTGGACCGATTACCGACCGTGACAAACACACGTACAGAAGAATTATCACCGAAGGGATAGGCAGAGGACGGTGTACCTATAGTACACTCACATTTCGCCTGTTATGTTTAAGTCCCATGTATTAGGGAGCAATCCTATTGCCGCCAACCGGGCTCAAATCCTGACTACGGGCTGCTACTGAGAAATTACTAATGGAAAAACTCAATTACACTTTAGCGTACTTGGGAATCAAACCCAGGACTTCATACTCAGTAATAGCGCTTGTGACTACTAGACCAACGAGGCAGCAAACGATATAGTGTCTCGTTTTATTGAATCATAGTGTCAGAATGATGAACTAATGCATTTCCTCAAAGTGGGTCAGGCCACAACTAATAGGGAACAAATTTTTACGGCTCTGCCCTGTTGCGCCAAGGGCTCGGTAATTAAACTGGGTATATATCATTCCTTTATATCTGCAGGGAATTAGTTGCCCAGTTCAACAGCCGAACGTTTATTACCCCCCAGCAATAAATTACTAAACGTATACATAATATAATCAGCCCCCACTGTTCATTTACCAACAATATTATTCACGCAAATTGAGAAAAGATAAAAAATAATTACTACGCGAAAAAGAAACGTGGGAATCCAGTTCGCCCCTAAATAAATGAGTGCTTAAAAGAAACAAATAAAAGGAAGGGAATAAAAAGAGCTGCATATTGTGAAACGCTCGCAGTCAATGGTTAACCGTAGTGTTTTACTGAAAACGAGTATTCGCCCGCCATTGGAACTCAGGAGCTTCTGAATGGAAAACGAAACAAATCCAATCAGCCGCAAACATTCCAGCTGCAGCAGAAAATGTTGTTACATTTGAAAATTTCTACTTCTATTTGAAACGTCTTTAACTAATTAATGGGATTATTTGGGAAGCTGTTTTTTCGGTTCACATGCATAGGTATTGGCGGTTTACAGTTCGTGTAGGTAACAAGTTTTGATCTGTCAAGTAGGAATAAATAGAGAATTTTTAGAATATCGTTTAATTATCGTGTTCTTTTTCTTGTAAATCTCAATTTCTATCATCAATAACATGCATAGCTTTTGCATACTTTTCCAACATTTATAACAATTATTATAAATTCAAAAGTAGGTAATGATGTAACTAATATTTTTGTAACAATATAATTTAAAACAGTGTCCATGGAATTTCTTGTCCGTTGTACTCCATAGGTTACGCTTTGGAATGGCCATTAACTAGCTTCATATTTCTGACTGACCGACTCCTTGACAGTTCAAAAGTGCCTGTAACTGGGTTTAATTGAAATAAATGTTTTGAGTTTGAGTTTTGTCTTCGTTTTTTTAATAATTTTTATTCTTTGTTCCTTATTTGATTTAAAGTGTGTGATAGTCATAGTGTCACTTTATGTCAATAAGGGCTGATTTTTCCATCGCCAGATAACTTTTATTCGAGGAATAAAATTGACGTTTGACAGTTTATGTATGAAATAACCGGCAAAATTTCAAAATTATTCCTCGAATAAAATTATCTGGCGTTGGAACAATCAGCCCTAAAATAAGTTTTTTTTTTGCTGTAAATTTTATAATATTCATGTTCCTAGTTGGTTATCGTTTAATTTGTGCATTTATGTGTTGTGCTATTACTTTTGCGTGCATCAAATAAATGGCTTAGCTGTCTATGTATCTCTAGTGTAACTTGTATTTGCGATATCCATAGACAAAATGACAGTGAAACTTAAAACCATAATTAGGCATTAATACGGGTCTACGTCAGTAGGTACAATGTGTCTGTACTGTCGCAGGTGTGAAAGCATAATTTATCATTTAAAGGCTCATCTCCACAATCCCATTTAGAATCTAACTATTAATTATTATCGAACGCTCTATGGTTCGGACTAAGAATAGAAGAGCTTATCTGTTTCGTGGTCTGAGAATATTATATCTTCTATACTAATAATGAAGCTGAAAAGTTGGTTTGTTTGTTTGAACGGGTTAATCTCTGGATCTACCAGTCAGATTTGAAAATTTTGGTTTCTTTTGGCATTTGATAGCCTAATTCTTGAGGAAAGCTATAGGCTATTTAACATCACGCTATGACCCTTAGGAGCCGAACAGAAAGAAAAAAGATCAGAAAGAACGCTTAGCCATAACGAAGTAGTAGCGTCGTATCTCGTCTCGTCGTGTCTCGTCGACGCGGTGGGTTGGGGGAGCAAGCAATTTCATGCGGATGAAGTCGCAGGCAGAAGCTAGTCCAATATATGTATGAGCAGGTGGTTAAAGTTTTCACCAAAAAAAATAAAAACTGTTTCTACCAAAAAAAATAAAAAGGAGTTTTTTTTTAAAAGGACTATGACCAAAAGTCGTACCAAAAAGTCTCATGCATCAAGATCAACAGGGAATTAAATTGAAGTAAAAAAGTGTTGATATTGTTTTATTCCCTATACATGACGTTCCGTTTCAAATGATATATGATTAATATGACCTTAAACTTTGGAAGTGTCATGATCACGTCTTTCAAAAAAACTTGTAAAAACATTATACTTTGCCGATTCTAGATATATTAATGAAAAATAACTAGAAAATAATAGAAAAGAATTTTGATTTAAACGATTATCATTTTTTAGAGCAATAATGGCCGTTCGTGTATGACACATGTCAAACATAATGAAGTAAGTACATACCTAGTTTTTAGGTTTTTAGATTTTTTTATAAATCTCCGAAACACAGGTTTTGTTTACAAAAAGAACTTTTGTAGGAGTTAATATGACAAGAAGTGTAGTCTATAAAACACAAAGTTTGACTTTGATGCAGCATAGTACTGGATTCTATATCCATGAGCATTTTCCTTTCATGTCTCCATTCTATCTTCGTTACATATATTCAGATTCTTTAATAACATAGACAGAAACTTTAGAAAGTTATATTAAAGAAAAAAAGCTGTGAATCTTGAAAACGTACTACTAAAGTCCCTTGTATAAACAATAAAGTTATAAAACAAACTGATAGAATTTTAATAGCAACTGGTTTTACATTTCCTATAAAGAAAGATAGGTTTCATTTTGAAAAGCCAACTCCGAAGCTCACAAAGTATTTCTAAGTTTCTTTACTTAAAGCTGATTTTTCAATAGTAGGTATATCTTCACTTAATGATATGTATCTTTGAACTGAACAGTAAACATTGCCGCTTGACAGCTTTTGTATAGAAAATATGTCAAGCTGTCATATTTATTCTAAAGTTAAAAGTAATCCGACTAATGAAAAATCAGACCATAATTAAATTTCCTGTTAATTGACTAAAACACAAAATTGAGATATTATGCAAATAATTATATTCGCGCCATTTCAGTTCGTACTAATTTTGTCGGTTTTAAAATAATAAAATTGTTTGTATGCTGGCGATAAAGACTAAGTCCGTTGCGGCCTAATTCACCCGTACGCGAACGTTTTTCGCGTCTGCTAACAAGAGTAAAGAAACGGAAAAAATGGCGTCACGACGTCTTTTTCGTCACTCGTTTTATAAACAGATAAAGTTTAAAATAAGGCCCATTTGGATCCCTTTAAAGTTGTGAAAAGTTTCTTGTAGGAGCGCTCGCGGGCGATACCGGTGCAAATTTAAAGTATGTATTACTAGCGCCGCAACCCGTGAGCGGGGCGAGCATGAGAATTCCATTACTGGTGCTGAAGTGACACGTTCGCCGCGTAACCCCGTCGACGCCGCACCGCCCAGAGACGCATCACGTAACTTGCGATTGCGATCCGCAATTGCTGTGGTGACGGTTGCCGAGTTGTGAATTTTATGCCGGATTGTCTTTTATAAAACTGTAACCATTCACAGTAAAAACGTAAAAAATACGCCAGGGACATTTTTGGAATAATGAAGAGTAGGTGTCAATTTTATCAATCAATGCAAGTAGCTATTGAATGGATATATATACTGCCAAGTAGGTAAACAATTTAAAAATTGCGGTTATTAAAAGTAAAAGGTGCATAATATCCTGCAATAGTATTGTAAAAATCACTTAAAAGGTACTAGCGATATTGCAAAACTGAGAATTAATATTTACACAAAACACGATTACATTGTTTTAAATCCCAGCGTTGTAAACACTATTACAATCAATGCTAAAGTCTATTTCAATCATGTATATTTAGAAAAAAAGCTGAATCAAAACTTAGTTAATTGCCTACAAACAAAACCATTATCACAGACAGAAGCTACATATAGAGCAATTAATCTAGCACGCGAAAAGGTTATCAAAAGTGCAACGCTATTACGAATTCATCGATTGAGCAGTCGCAATTGCTAGTTACGTAATAAGTGCAAGAGAACGCTCGAGCGATAACTAGTGGATTTATTTAAATCGCCCATTGACGTTACGCGTTTACACAGGGAATTATAGATAACCACTGTTCTGTTACAGTCGCGTTCGCCAGTATTTTCTGCGTCATAAAGTACGAATGCTTTTGTTAAAGTGGTGATATTTTTTGTGTATTTATGCATGCGCAGTGTGAGCGAGTAGAGTGATGCAGCATTTTTGAGCTGATTTTTTTTAAAGTACGGCTGGGTTTGGTTTTAGAGCAGTGTTGGCCCAGTGGTTTTGTCCGCGACTTACGAATTGTAGGTCGTAGGTTTGAACTTTACTTTGTGTAGTTTATGTCATCACCACTGTTCTCAAAACGGTGAAGGAAAACATCGTGACGAAACCGGCATGTCCAAGAACTTAAAATCCGAAGACATGTGACTACCAACCCGCGTGGTGCATTACGGCCCACTCCATCTCACCGAGAGGAGGCCTGTGTCCCAGCAGTAGGAACATTATAGGCAGTTTAATTTGTGTAATGTGGCCTCCCTCCTTGTATGGCCTTATTATATTTGATACCTATTCATTACGTACAAAATAATAACATACTGAGTACCTACATAATGCAATGCAACGTGGTGTCATGGTCGATGACCGAATGAAATGCGGTCAGACATTGCAGACTTCACAATTGTATTCGAACAGTGTATAACATAATGAGCTCTACTGGTTGACGCTTAAGTAATGCACTCTTGTTGGTTGTTTACATTATGTAGGTACGTAACATAATACCTACTCTAGTTGGACAGTGGGTTGTCTGAGGGGTATTTAATAGGAAAGAAGAAGAAAAGAAATAGGTTATTTGTCACAGGAACACGTGCATACAAAAAGATAATTAATTCGAATAATAAAGAAAAATAAAAACAAAATAGATCTACATATAATCACGAGCACAAAACAGAAATAGTCGACAGCTGTATGTCAGACCGCGACAAGAAAGCTCACACTCTGCATGGTGCCGAGCTATATTGCCCACAGCACAGCGAAAGTTTTCAGTGGTTACCCGAAAAGGACGTACCGAAACCAAGTCAGGTTATTTACTGAAAGATTTATTTACTCGATCAAAAAAATCCTCGCCCCTTTAATGTTAGGTATAGATTATCGGTTGGTAATTAACTAATGGAAACAAAGGTAGGAAAAAATACACCTTTTATAGGTAATCTTTTAGAATCATCAATTCATCATCATCATTTGCTTAGCCTTTTCCCAACTATGTTGGAGTCAGCTTCCAGTCTGACAGGATGCAGCTAAATACCAGTATTTTACATCGAGTGACTGCCTATCTGACCTCCACAACCCAGTTACTAGGCAACACAATATCCTTTGGTAATACTGGTTGTCAGACTTTCGGGATCCACGACTGACATCCGGGACCAACGGCTGAACGTGATTTCCGAGGCGCAGAGGGGCCTCGATATGTTAATATCACCCACATGGACCGACCTAGGTTCCTGGTAATACACTAACCAGAAACTTTAAAAAAAATCAATTATTTATACAAAATAAAATAATAGGCCTAGTTGCATCTGAAGGCCAATTCTTGTAATTTAAAACGTTCAAAATCTAGTCGCAGTCTTATCTCGGCGACAGACAAATGTCAAAAACTTGTCAACATGTGTAGGTAGAGGTATTTTTGACAGATTGAGACTGAGATCAGACTGTGAACGGTCTTAAAATTATGAGAATTGCCCCTCTATTCTCGATCAAAAATCATTTTCCAATACTTGACAGCAGCGAGAACTCACTAAGGTTTTTAATTAATTTTATGTCCATATGACGTGGCGCTACAGAACATAGGTAAGTGAATTTGCCCGACAACCTGAATGTCAGACACAGGATAATACGCAGACGTGTGGAAATACTGGATGCAGTGCAAAGTGTGTAGGAATGGACGCGAAATGTGTTAGGATTTTCTGCCATTGAAATGTGTTTTGGAAAATTCACTTCACACACAAGAATCTACAATGAATAATGAGATGAATCCACATATAAAATAGGTACTCCCCTATTTTATAAGATAGAACACATTAAATAGTGGGTATTACAGTTTTACTTTAGATTAGACGCTCTCGTACTTTTATGCACCTACGTTTTATCCCCTTTAATCGGACAAGCCATTGGCCAAATACCGAGCGCAATTACTTCGTATCAGCATCATTTAAAAGCTCTATTTGGCAACATAAAGCTGTAGCACGCTAAAACTTTAAATCTTTTTCCACTCCTAGCAAAGATGCTGTAACAATATCTTATTAAAACATACCTCATCCTAGCCACCCTAACCTAGTTTCATGTAGTATTCCAGTAGTTTCTAAATATGCGTCCCGTAGGCACTTGCATGAAGATGAAAGCCCGTGTGAGTGCGCTCTACGCCCAATAACACGGATTCACAATTAGACACACTAATTAGTTGTTCGCCGAATCAACGACGAAAGGTTTCGACATCGGTAAATATAATGTCTTATGTTAGTTGTTATTTCTTATTGATTTGTTACGATTGAGGAATAATTGGGGTAGGTACTTTTATTAGTGTTGTTGTGAGGAGAGAATTGTTATTATTTTCTTGACTAATTAAAAGAGAGAATCCAATTAATAATATTAGGTGGAGCTCGTAACCGTAATTACCTAATAAAAAGGGTTACCGCTGCCCTGGAACAGAAAGGGCTAAGGAAGGAACACGGATGTGTTTTAGTCAGTAAGAGTCTGACACTCCCTTCCGCTCGACCCAGAGCGGAAGGGGTCATTTGATGATTTTCTTCATCCAAAAAAAAAAGTACCCAATATCAGCCGCACGGGTCGATCAGGTTAAGCTTCGCTTGCTTAGGTAGGTTCGTGGATGGATGACACACTTACCATACCGAGGCCTCACCGTGTCTTGGAAAGCACGCTCAGCCCTTGGTCCCGGCTGTCATTCGTGGATCTTTGACAGTGGTAACGGGTCGTCAGAAGTTACACAACCAGTCTTACCAAGGGGTATGGTGTTTCCCAGTAACTGGGTTGTAGAGGTCAGATAGGCAGTCGCTGCATGTAAAAAATTGGTATTCAGCTGTATCCGACCAGCTGTAACCGGTTAGACTGGAAGCCGAACCCTACATAGTTAGGGAAAGGTTAAGCAGCTGTGATGAAATAATTAATCTACCACCACCGTGTGGCTCTCACCACTGGGGCAGGAGAATGAGGATAACGTATAGAAAACATTTTACTTAACAAAAAAATCATAATAGATCGCGAAATAAATTCGAAAACTATTTGAAACATTATACCATTTCAACATTACTGGGAAATATAGGTAAAAACTGAAATATTAATTTATATTGTATTTCTATCTTTCTAACTTAACATAAAGAAAGAAAGAATATTTAATAAAGGTAGAATTTCGATTAGTTTTCTCAAATAACTTTCCTTGTATTATTCGATAAAATCTCTAGACCACTCCGCCTTGGAATGTAAATTTGGTGCTGTTCCACCAACGATGGGCCAGTTACTATCGTGTCCTGTCAGCTGCACGTTACAGGAACTGATGGACGCTGGTGATGGTGCCAAACAAGTAGCTGGGTAATTCTGAGCCGAGTCCATTTCGATTGCTATCGCCACGCTAAGAAAAAGAAGATTCGATAAAGTAAAAGATTGACTGTTTTGTTGGTTTTGTGTTTGCAAGCGGTACTGCTGAGCATGAGGTCCTGTGTTCGATTCCCGGGTCGGGCTAAGTGTGATTGCGTTTTTCGATCTGCAATTTCTCAGTAGCAGCCTAGAATTGTTCCCAGTTGATGGGTAGGGTCGTCCCTATTACATGGAACTTAAACATAACTGGTGAAATGTGGGTGTACTATAGGTACACCTTTGCCCAACCCCTCGGGGAGACAAGGCGCGATGTTATGTGGTAACATTTAACATAATTTTTGCTTTTTTTAGTTACAGCTGCAGGAACGACCTCACTATAAAAGTATTGTACGGTGCCCGGAAATTTCTAGTAAACTTACTTTTAGAAACATCCTATACATAGACAAAGTAGGTTTCACTGACAATACAAAATAAAGTTTCCCTGTTATGTTTTCCTTTGATGCGTTCTAGGAATTTGAACAAAAGCAAAGTTGTGATTTTTCGACATAGGTAGTACTATCCCTCATTCTCGGCGAAATGTGGGTGTACTGTAGGTATAGTTACACCTCTGCCTCACCCTTTGGGATTACGGGCGTGATGTTATCTATACATTATTGTAAATTAGAGTCGCTTTTCAAGTCTGTCTGTGTGACCACGTTGTTCTTCTCAACTCATCATCTGCCTAGCCTTTTCCCAACTATGTTGGGGTCGGCTTCCAGTCTAACCGGATGCAGCTGAATACCAGTATTTTACATGAAGCGACTGCCTATCTGACCTCCACAACCCAATTACTGGGTAATACGATACCCCTTGGTAAGACTGGTTGTCAGACTTTCGGGCTACTGACGACCCGTAACGACTGTCAAAGATCCACGAATGACAGCCGGGACCAACGGCTTAACGTGCTTTCCGAGGCACGGAGGGGACTTGGTATGTGAAAATGGTCACCCATCCACGGACCAACCGCGGCAAGCGTAGCTTAACCTGATCGATCGACCCGTGCGGCTGTTATTACTTAGCCACAAGCTTCTCAACTACGTAACGGATTTCGATGTAGTGTTCACCATCATTTAGACAATTTATTTCAGAAGATTGTGTAAAATGCATAAATTAATATACATTTTTTTTTTGTTGGCCCGTACTGTCCCATTGCTGGGCAAAAGCCACCCCAAATCCTTCCAGGAACTCTTTTCCAGCGCCACATCGAACCAGCCCAGCCATCGAAGCAGCCATTAATTACCATTATTTAACCTTTTAATAAAGAAATATCGATGTTCTGTCAAGTTTTAAAATCCGTGCGAAGCAGGGGTGGGCCGCTAGTTTCTCGATAAAATCCTAACTAATATTATAAATGCGAAAGTAAGTTTGTTTGTTACCATTTCACTCCTAATCCACTGAACCCATCATCATTAAATTTTGCATATTCCAGAAAAAAAAATACTATTCCCGAGGAAAAGAACAATCACTTTCGACGGTCACAATTATTGCTTTAGGACGCTAGATGGCGCTACGTGTCTTTCAAATCATGATTGAAATATGACATGACTTTTGAGCAGTACTCTAACAAAAATTCACGATATTATTTATTTCAATCATTAATATTACGCTTTTAATAGGACACTTTTAGGAGGATAATTTCCGACCCCTACGCGGGCGAAGCCGTGGGAAAAAGCTAGTAAAAGATAAACTAAACTAAGTCCAGTCTTCACGATCTACGAGTAGGTGTTACTTTTTAAGTGTTCCTTTGTTTCTCTCATTATAATAGAGCGGATATAAAACAACAATCAAATGCTAGACAAAAGAGGAGATAATTGGTTTTCTGTACAAACCTATGTAGTGCACATTCGCTGTTCCCGCACAGACACGACGTGGCGAGCTCATAAAACCTTATCTGTACCCTTCGGGGAGCGTTGCCAATGATTTTGCTACTTGCCTGTTTTAGACATTTTCGGGCGAGTGATTCCTTTATATAACATTTTATTAAATAATTTACTTTACATTTGAAAATGCCATCGATACGTTAAGAAGATATTTGAAATTCATGGAAGATATATTTAATGCAGAGTGTAGGTGCATTTAGACTACCTTTTCCTAATCTCGACCCTAAGTGAGTCAAACGGTGCATTGATTTTGTAGGAGTTTTAACGAAGTCGCAGGCTAAAAAGGGTTAATATCTATATCTATACTTATAATAAGAATGTAAAAAAGTTGTGTCTGTACATTGAATATATTTAAAAAAGAATAATTGAGGGGGGTTAAGAAACAGTAATAGAACACGAATCTAATAAAAAAAGTCTGTCTGTTTGTCTGTTTGTCTGTTTGTCTGTTTATCTGTTTGTCTGTTTGTCTGTTTGTAAACGCTAATCTCCGGAACTACTGGACGGATTTGAATGAAACTTTTTTTGTTATTTAGCTACTAACCCTGGGCAACATATAGGCTATAATTGATTTTGGAAACTGGAACACCTGTTGCAGAACCGCAACAGACCAGCTAAACTATAAGAGTTACAAAAATGGCGCCTTAGAAAAAAATGTTGTGTCTGATGAGCATTTTCTGCTGAGAGAATAAAATTGAAGATCGGAACATCTGATGTGGAACTCTAAGAGCACAGCTAAACCATAACATATATAGGAATGACATCTTTGCAAAAGTTGTTCAGTCTGATGAGTATTTTCTGCTGGGAGAATAAAATTCGAAGACTGAAACATCTGATGTGGAACTTGGAGAGCACAGCTAAACTATGGCATATACAGACATGACATTTTAACAACATTTGTTTGGTCTGATGAGTATTTTCCGCCGAGATAATAAAAATCAAGGATCAGGAACATTTGATCTGGAAATCACTTTATACTAATATATTAACATAAGCTGGGAGTACCTCCACGCGGTGAAGGCGGTAACAGTTTGGGCCTTCTTTTCGATGACGATGGTAAATCATTGAAAACTTGGCTTCACTGGCTAAATCTCCCATTTATATATATATATATTATAATAGATATGCCTTCGGGCTTATGTTATTTGAGTGTTTAATTTCCTTTTTCATTTATCTTCGTGACACGGTAGCCTACCCGGTAACGCAGGGGAGCAGTCACTTAGATCTTAATTGCAAAGTTATTGAAGTACACTAATAACCATAACCATGCCACGAAAGAGGTCAAATCTTTCGCAATGTTCGAAAGGAGCTAAAAGATTGAAGATCATTAGATCCCAAGAATCGAATGAAGAACGCCAGGCAAGACTTGATGCTGTTCGACAACATCAGGCTGTATCTCGCTCCGCGGAAACTTCTTCGGATCGTGAAGCACGACTTAGCGCTGATCGTGAGCGTCATGCATCGTCTCGCGTTTCTGACACTTACACACAAAGAGAATCACGCCTGCGTTCTCAGCGTATTTACGCATCTACATCTAGGTCTCTAGAGACCAGTGAGGATCGTGGTGCGCGACTGACCGCTGATCGTGATCGTCATGCATTGTCTCGCGAGTCGGAAACGTTAACAGAAAGAGAATCACGCTTGACTTCTCAGCGTATTCTCACGTCGACTTCTAGGTCTTTAGAGACCAGTGACGAACGTGAAGTGCGACTGGCCGCTGATCGTGATCGCCATGCATTGTCTCTCGAATCAGAAACGTTCACAGAAAAAGCATCACGCTTGAGTTCTCAGCGCATTCGCACGTTCACTTTTAGATCTCTGGAGACCAGTGAAGAACGTGATGCGCGACTTACGGCTGATCGTGATCGTCATGCATTGTCTCGCGAGTCAGAAACATTCACGGAAAGCGAATCACGCTTGAGTTCCCAGCGTATCCGCACATCCACTTATAGGTCTCTAGAAACCAGTGAAGAACGTGATGCGCGACTTACGGCTGATCGTGATCGTCATGCATTGTCTCGCGAGTCGGAAACATTCACGGAAAGCGAATCACGCTTGAGTTCCCAGCGTATCCGCACATCCACTTATAGGTCTTAAATTAATTAATTAATTAATTCTTCCGAAATTCCTATCGGAACGAGAAAGGGACTGGATCCGCGTACGAAGTCGCGGGCAGAAGCTAGTATTATAATATAATATAAAACGTTTATTTCTCTACACAAGTTATGAATATAATGCTAGAGTCGTGACAGTAGTGCACGAACAAGGAGCTAACTTTAGTTATCAGTCTGTTGGTCATTCGGTACCTATTAAGGCGTATATAAAAGCGAATTGATCTCCATTAAGTAAGCTTACTCGTATAATGGTCCACTTGAAGGAGTACGTGTCGAAACCAATCACAATAACATAGAGGCTGGAGGACACACACAGGCAAGTTGCGCTACCGCCGCACATGCCTCAGGCAAGGCCTACATAATAAATAATTTAATAAAAAACTTTATTGCTCAAAAAATCACAGAGTTTTTACATTGGCCCCAAACAAGGCAAGCCTGTATTTTGGGCACCAATATGGAGGGTTTACCATTTAAACATTTATTTTAAAAACATGTTCGAATCAATAAAAGTATAATGTGTTTGCTTCAAATTACAAAAAAAAACTAAATAAAATCTAAGAATCAAAAATTAAAGAAAACATAACAATCAAATCGAGAATTAAAATAAAATAATAAAACTAGAAACAAAAACGTTATTATTATGTGAATGAGTGTGAGTATAAGTGTGGCCCTACAATGAACGTGCCCGTATTTACGGGCACCGTATGAAACCGCGGGCTTTAAGGGCCATGCTCGTAACCCACCTGCTTCGCCCCCTGACAGGGATGTGACGACTAACCCACAGGACATAGAAGTAAGCTTTCGATGGACGTTGGTTTCGTATACTTCACGTTATGTGCCTAATAAACTTATGCATGTAGCAACCACTAAAAAGGCAGGCTTTTAAAGGCATTTTAGTATAAGGGTTAAGGGTATAAGGGTTTTTAAAGGCATTTTAGTATTAATATTAAACTTTTCTTTCAGCCACGTGCGTAGTTCATTATATAAGACAAATCATGAAAATTAATTGCGGCGTTCATATAGGTTTCAAGACACTTACGAGTTCACGAAAACCACCTAAACGATACGATTCACCTGTCAATCCAGTGAATTATAAATTTCTGAAAAGATAAAAGCATGGCTTTGAAAAGACTAGTCCCAACGTACCTCTTAAAACACACACCAAGAATTGAACACCAGTCAAGTCAACTCGCCCGTTCAAACGCGCCAACGCGTCGGGGATTGAAGTACCAGCAACAATGACGGTCTTTGGCTTTTGTAATACTTTATTATGTGCCGGCAAAGATCCCCTGACAAAACTTTATTGGAACATCGAGTATGAACACTCGGCCTGATATGAGACACTAGTTATAATAGACTGACATTATTCGATAGATTTTCATGACTTAAGCCTTATATAGTTGGCGGGATCGTCCGAAAGGGTTACCGCTGCCCTGGAACAGAAAGGGCTAAGGAAGGAACACGGGTGGGTTTTAGTCAGTAAGAGTCTGACACTCCCTTCCGCTCCGCCCAGAGCGGGAGGGGTCATTTAATGATTTCCCATCCAAAAAAAAAAGCCTTATATAGTTACTAGCTTTTTCCCGCGACCTCGTCCGCTTGAACGTTTCTTGTTCTCTCAACCCAATTCCGTCGCATCGCATCGCCTGTCCGCGCTACTACTTCATTTTCGCTTAGTGTTTATTTATTTTATTATTTACTAGTTTCACCCGCATAAGTTTCGATCCCGTGGAAATATCGGGATAAAAAGCTCTAAACCATCTGTGTGCCAAATTTTATCCAAATCCGTTCATTAGTTTTTGCGTGAAAGAGTAACAAACATCCATCCATCCATCCATCCATCCATACATACTTTCACGTTTATAATATTAGTAGAATTAGTAGGATAGGATAGTAGGAAGTAGGATTAGTAGGATGTACAGTCACGAACAAAAGTATGTATCCACTCGGCTTTATTCAAAAGCGATACACTCCTTTATTTTTTAATGAAATTTTATGTTGTTCCGACCATAGCATTTTCGAACCCATAGGTTTATGTAATGTGTCATATTTCAACGTTGCATTCGTCATTTCACGAAAAATTCGCAATTGAAAGTTGCCAAGTGTTGACATATTACACACGGAAAAAGGATACATATACGACATAAATTAGTATTGAGTACAAAGTGTTGTTTCTTTTCGCTCGGCTCTTAATTGTCTTAGTATGAAGTTAAATAGCCTGTAGAATTGGGCCTTCCTCAAGAATTGGAATATCTAATGCAAAAAGAATTTTTCAATCCAGCTGGTAGTTCCAGAGCAAACGAAAAAAAAACAAACTCTTCGGCTTTTTCAAATAGTACCTATTGATTATTATTATTAGTATAGATGATTTATGTAACGGCGCAGGATAACCTTTACAAGGGGGCCTAAAAAGGTCACTTTGGCAGAATCATAATAGGATGACAATATGAATCATATATAAAAAATCGTAAAATGGTCACAGTTCATAATATGATCTGTGTCAAATTCATATCACACAATTTACCTGTTTGACAGTTTTGTATGGAAATTCGTAAAATGGTCCACCAATGCTTACACCAAATATGATTGATATGAAATGAATTGTAGGTGATTAAATTATTATGTGTAACCATTTAACGAAAATTAGAGGAATTGCTAATGATCTGCTGAGAATTCAGGAAATGAATACCTTTTAGAGGTATTGCTTAAAGTGGCCTTTTTAGGCCCCCAGAAGTAGTCATCGTATTAATGGTTCAGTAGCTTCAATATCATGAGGATTGTGCTGTAATATACAGTTCTTTTACAGTTATTCTACCTCTGACAGCAGCAAGCTAACCGCAACCTTATTATAACGAGAATAAAGATCATTGTGATTTTCAGCAATCCAACAGCAACCTTATTCCAAGGAGTATAAAGACCCACTGTGATTTTTTACAATACAAGTACGCTGGACTGTATGAAATACTATGTATATGAAATGACATTAGTTTTTTTTTACCGTTTCAAAGCGCCCTCACTCGAGCGTCTCAGGAACTAAAATTGACACATTGCCGCAAATGGCCGTCGTTTTGTTTTGGTACGTCTGTGACGATTTGGGTCTAAATCGTGGAATAAGATGTTGCGTATTTTGTGGTTATTACGAGATATTTAGAATATTTTTATCATGAGAATAAGCACATCTTGTAAAACTCGCTATCAAAAATATTAGTTCCACGGACGCTCACGTTGCTTACAGCGCCAAAATGGCGAAAATCAATTGACTTCATTTTGTCATCGACGATAGTATGAAGTCCAGCGTAGTTGTTTATTATAGGTCAGTGTAGACAGGGTACGACAGTGACTCCCCTGACATCCTCCTTGTCATCAGAAGACCGGCGCCACGCAGCCATTGATACGACGCTCTGCTGGAGTGACTGTCACCAGCCAATGTCACTCTTATCCGACCTTTTTGCTGCTTCCAGTAACCTCATAACAAAACGAGGCGACTTTTACGGCACTTGCTGCGCCGTCATATGTATTCAAGTAAATGGTTTTCTCCTTTTCGATGATGTTTACCTATTTAGTATTTATGAGGATAAAAGTATCTTATGTAAGGTTTCGTATTGATCATATAACGTTCTCGCAGATAACAAACAAGGTTCTCGCTGATTAGTTCAACGTTAAAAAAAAATCGTATCATGTATTTTTAGTAGAAAAAAAGGTAAAATAGGTTTCATTATTACAGAAACTTCCTACAAAGCTCAAAGTGGGGTTGAACGCAGACACAGTACTTTCATTAAATACGAGGAAATTACTTTTTACATAATGAATGACCCCACACAACTTCCAAAACATCCTTTTTCGGGAAACTAGTTGAATAAGAACATCTGTGGTGTCAGTGGTGTCTGGTGTCTATAAATGATCAATAATCTGATTTAACACTATTAGTCCAGGGCCAAACATATTTGAGAGAATAACATTTTCTTAGCAGTATGTAAAGAATAATTCACTAAATCAAAGCGTCATTTACTAAGTTAATTACAATTGTATTAATAAGAGCAACATTGACTCATAGCGTTCACCTTGTACTTGGAAAAGCTGCAGGCTAAAAATGCTGTTATTTAGAACCCAAAATGATTCTAATAGATAAAGAGTGATGTCAGGCTAAGATCAAAACAAATCACTCTTCCGGTACTTTCACCAAGTTCTCTGCATTTTTTCATTTACTTATACATACATAATCACCCTATAATCCCACTGGTTGAATTCCCATTTACTTATAATTTATTCAAAATTTTCCGACCAACCATATACTGCTAAGCATTCCGTTTCAATTCAGGTTTTCAAAATCGGTTTGGCCCTGGACTAAATGAGCATTTTAACTTTAAAAAATGTTAGAAATTGGGATAGTTACGTTTGTTGATCAAACTGCCGGTTTTTTCTGTAAAAATCTCATCGTGAAAACTTAGGTGAAGTGAGCGTGAAGCGAGCTGTCCATAGCGTCAATCCCTAGCATTAGGTGGACTGTCGGCTCATTTCAAGCTGACTTCATCTAAGTTTTCATGGTGAGATTTTTGGTGAGATTGACTGTTACATGAACTTAGCAGCAGGAGATTAACAAAGAAAAGACCAAAAGAAAGTAAATAAGTACATACGTATGTTTGTCTATACCAAACACCACAGAAATATTCTTCAAAGTGAAAATGTTGTATGACTTTTGCAGTATGTTTCAGTGGGTGGATAATGACAGGAACAGCGTATGAAATTATTGTATTTACGTGTATATGGCAACGAACGATATTTCGTCGACGTCGAGTCGAGCGCACTTCCTACTGTTTGACCTGTTATTTTGGGTTCAATACATCGGAACGATACTCACTACGCGATTCTGAGAGGGTGTTTACAGCTTCTATATTTTTTTTTTTATTAATTTACAATTTTTGGAAAGCCCCATAACTGATTCCGATATATTATGTTCACTACGGGGTTATAACAGAAGCCTGTTAGAGCTACAAGGGCTAGTTTGAACTAGTGATTTTATTTTTCTTTTTATAATCTACCCAAGTCCAATCTACTAAAACTAACCCAATTACAATTGACTAGTGGGAATTCATGGACGGCTCAGACCTCCGGTATGTATGCGACGTCTCTCCACAGACAATGGCTCACCTCCTATCTTACACCGTATGGTCTGTCACCTGCACACGTGAGGACTTAGTGGCTGCGTTGGCGAACGGTACCTATTCGCGTTGCTAAAATTTGGGCCAAACAAATTTAAAAAACTATCTAAATTTGTTCGTGTTATTTTTGCCATGTACGCTTAGAAAAATGTGAATTTGTGATAGTAGTCAAAAACCTTATAACATGCGGCCTTTCTTCAATCAACCCAACAAAACTTCTCCCAATTTAAATTTTCCATAACCACCCCGTGTAAATCGACTAACTCTTGTCAAGTTACAACCACCATTGACTGGTCATTCCTCCTACTGCCGCCATGTAGTCTAGTCGAAGACGATATAATGTCACACTCCAGTGCAATCGCAAAGGTAATCTCGACACTTAACTTACTTATTGTACCCTGTGGGTCCAGCACGTACGCACGGAGTAGACATACCTCACGTAACTTTCAAACTATTATAAAATTTAAAATCAAAATATCACACAGATTATTTAGTATTATGGCGGCACGGTTGGCGCAGTGGTTAAGCGATTGACTGCTGCGCTGCGTGTCGCGGGTTCGATTCCCGCACGGAACAAATATTTGTATGACCTACATGTATTTGTTCCGAGTCTGGGTGTTTTTCTATCTATAATATGTATGTATTTACAAAAAAAAAAAAATGTATATAAGTAGTTTATCAGCCATCTTGTTACCATAACACAAGCATTAGGTTGCTTAGCTTGGGACAAATGGTGCTGTGTGAAATGTCCAGGGATATTATTATTATTATATTATTATTATTCATATCTATGGGTGATAATAGTGTGCTTGTCGCAAAAATTAAAACCAAAATGCTATAAAAATCATTAAAATTGACGTTACTTTTACGTCGTCGGAAAACATCGCGAGGAAACCGGCATGTCCCAGAACCTAAAATTTGAAGATATGTGACATCCAACCCGCACTGGGCCCGCGTGGTGGATTACGACCCAGTCCCTCTCAGTGAGAGGAGGCCTGTGTCCCGGCAGTGGGAGCATTATAGGCTAATTATGCTTATTTTTACGTCGCGCGTTCGTACTAGAGCCTAACACACACACACTAACACTAACGAAACAGTTCAACTTTACGATGCAAAAATACTTAGGTAATAGAAACTACATTTTTTCTCTGTTTTCTTATTTTGTGCTTCTATTTCCTGAGTGGAGGATGGTTGATTTTTTAGGATTGTGGTAGCCGTGGAAGTGATTGCAGTTCGGAAAGTAATAGCCTGCTGCCGGTTGTCGGTTTTCTATCCAATCTGTAATGGATGAGGCAAGTGTTGCAAGATGCAATATTGAAAAAAATAATTAAATTGTATTTTTTGGGACTCGCATTGGAAGAAAATTACACAAAATAAATATTTGAAAAATAAAAAAAAACAGTATAAAAAAAACATAATGTAGGGCAAGACTAGGAGTGCATGAACTTGGCAGAGTAAAATCCTGTAAATTAAGTAGAATGTGAAGATGGAGGCATTTATGGAGGTCAATGAAAGCTAAAATTCTGTACCAAAAAGAGCTTCTATATTTATGCATATTATACATTAAAATCGCTTGTGTGTGTGTAGGTAACCAGGGGTTCTTCTGAATTCTGCAATGGATTTTGATTCGGTTTTCATCGTCATTTTAAGAATGTCTCATCATTCCGGAAAGTATAATATGCCTACACAATATCCTACTTTCTACTATTCTATTCTACTAATATTATAAACGCGAAAGTTTGTGAGGATGGATGGATGGATGGATTTTATTACTCTTTCACCCATAGACTACGGAACAGATTTCGATAAAATTTGGCACACAGATAGTTTATAACCAGGATTAACACATAGGATACTTTTTATCCCGATAATCCCACGGGATCGAAACTTATACGGGTGAAACCGCGGGGCGCAGCTAGTAATAAATAAATCTTAATGTTTTGTCAAGTCGTAAAGACCGTGAGAAGCCAGCAACTGCCTCCAGTTATGTTTAAGAAAACGATAAGATTAGTGTTATCTATGTTGACGTACAATGTCTAGAATAAACTGCCAAAAGGAAATTGCCACTATCACTGCAGACGTTTTGCAGACGGATTAGCGTCCACTGTTTGTTGAATACTTCCAGACAGGAAACCGCTACTGCGCACCCTCTAACAATCTAAACAGTACGCCAGAATATACAAACAAAACATCGATTTTTACACAATTTCTTCTTCATGGTCAATCTGCCTAGTCCTTCTCAACTATGTCGGGGTCGGCTTCCAGTCTAACCGAATGCAGCTGAATACGAGTTTTTTTACATGAAGCGACTCTATGTCTGATCTGCACAACCTAGTTACTGTTGAACGCCCCTTGGTAAGACTGGCTGTCAGACTGTTGGGCTGCTTACTACCCGTCACGCCTGTCAGAGATCTACGATGGCAGCCGGGACCAACGGCTCAAAGTGCTTTCCGAGACACAAAGGGCTCTCGATAAGCATTACGTATCGAGAGCCCTTTGAGAGATGGTCACCCATCCTCCAACCGAGCGCGACCAGCGAAGCTAAATCTTCAATTAACAGATGTGGAAACCGCGCGTGTGGTATATTTTAGTTACTTCCACAGTATTATGTCATATGGTATTTTACTGTGGGTACTGGCTGCTGACATTGAATCCATTTTTATTTTGCAAAAGAGAGCTGTCGGAGCCATTTACGATCTACGTCGCCACGAATCTCTTAGGGAACTATTTAAAAAAGTTAATATTATGACGGTACCTTGCCAATTCATTTATGAAAATATTACGTATTTATGTAAGAAAAAATCAATATCTTTTAATAAAATAAGTGATAGACATAATTTTAATACTAGAAATAAAGATATATTAGATCAACCTTTTTTCAGATTATCTAAAGTACATACATCTTTTATGGGGTACTGTGTTAAGATGTTACAACCAAATACCTTGTGAAATATTGCAATTAAATGAAGAAAATTTTAAACTTATATTAAAATTACACTTTGTAAAAAAGGATATTAAACATTAGAGGATACTATAGATTATATCCAAGATAAGAATGCTTGGAAACATGCTGGTCCTGCTCCATAGGACAATCTCTTGAGTGGACAATCTCGTGACAAAATCAAACTGGTTGCTAATGTCATTGTATAATTTATTTATTTTTTTTACATTGATTTACATTCTGTAATTACTTAAAGTCACTCGCGGACTTATTACTTTTTTATGTAAATCGTCTACTTTTAGTATGTTTTTAAATATGTAAGCACCATTTATGTATCACATAGTTAATTTATATGTCATGGTTTCATTAATCTATTATTAATTATTTTGCCTATTGTGGTATACCTAGTAATTTTATTTTAGGTGCATCGTCTTCACATATAATTATTATAATAATATTAATCTATGCAAAATATTAAAAAAACATTTCAAAAGAGTAACGGTGGAGTTTCTTGCCCATTCTTCTCCATATGAAAACTATCTTTTGGAAGGGGCGCGGGCGACTAGAATCAATTATATTTTAATGTAATTTTTGACGTCCAAAAGTGCCTTTTAAGTGCCTATTTGAAATCAATGACTTTGACTTTATCAACCCGTGCGAGCCCCGCATCTTTATAGTCGTAAAAATATTTTACTGGAGTACTGTAAATAAGCATTTTCAACGTAAGCAACAATTTTCATCGTACAAACGACAAACAATGATTAACAAATAGGTACCACTTAAAAATTATTACACTTTGTTTACTCCATCTCATCCAAAATGGACCACGATTCATTACTTAGAAATGTTAGTTAGTACACCCAAGACGACATTCAGTAAATTGGTGTACAGTTGTACATAGTTCCATTTATCACACAAATGGTCTACCCTAATTAGGTAGTGATTGGAGTAGACTGTATCAATGATTTCATTACATTATGAGTAAATAAATTTATGCTTTAGAATGTTAAGCTTAATCATTATTATGATTAGAGAAATTATGCTTAAAAAAATTAAGGTATGCCAAGTTATATTAGGCCTTACAATTTTATGCAAATGGATAGGGAACCCAAGAAAATACTCTGCTGTAATTGTAAGTAATGCTCTATTAAGAAAAATCATGTTTTCTGTATAGTTACGAAGTCTATTGTAATCTGTTCCCCGGACAACTCTTCCTACTTTGAGGGGAAGGCAATGAGTGGCACAGATAAATAAAACGTAAACATTCCGTATCGAATCTTACACGTGTGGTTTCCTGTTAAGGTTACGTAGCCAAATGACAAAAACGGAATCCTTATTAAAAGAAAAACATGTTCGGAAGTCACATTTTACTCAGAGACTATTTGCAAAATATCGATGAATATTAAAAAGAAGGTGTTATCGCTGGACACAAACCCCTTTATTCATAAACTTTGCTTTAAGTTAAGCAGTGATTAGCGACTGTTTAACCATACATTTTTGACGCTTAAACGTTACTTAACTTTAGTCATCGTTTATGAATAAACCCCGAAGTGTCTGTCCAGGTTTATGCCTGTGTAGGTGTCTCCTAGTCCAAACCGCGCTGATGTCCTGCCTCTATAGGGTCCAGGTATATTCGTGAATCAGTTGGCGGCTATGTCTTGACGTCTTGAGAGGGAAGAGTTTCTTGACGTAGAGATAATAAAAACGAAATGATAAGTCTTAATAAGTGTTCAGGAAGCGCTTGCGGGACTCTTACACTCTTACGTACTAAGTACGTGTTTTAAATGAGTTAAAGTATTATTAGCTATAAAGTAGGTACCTTGCAGAGAACCGCACATCGATTAAATATTCAGGTATAGAAGGCATGTTATACAGGGTTATTTGTAAAACACCAGCAACCTCTTAAGAGGTCATTGTACTCATAATTATGAATAACTTTTACTATGGGACCAAAACTGAAATCGCGAAAAAAAAATCAGCTGCTCCCTACATTTTGACGAGTTATGCGAACATAAATGTAGCTAATTTTTTTTTAAGAGGTTGTTGGTGTTTTACAAATAACCCTGTATATCACAAAACTCGTTGTAAAATTATCCATCTATCTATAACTGTAACAATTTCAGCTAAAAGATATTTCAGTGTAATAGGGAAAAAAACTAACTCCTTTTGTTTAAAAACTGTTTTACATGTTAAATTATTTAAAAAATACTACAGTACTTACGAAATTCTACAAGTTACTAAATCTAGTATTTAAAATTATACATCTAGATTTTTCAGCACGTGACGTGGTTTGAATACTAGTTGGCAAAACTACACTTACAAAAATAACGACCTTAGTATTTTACAATGTAGGTATAAACTCAATTGGCCGCCCAATCAAAACTGATAATATCGAGATACAAGGACTACTATGGGAAATTAATGAACGCTTATTTAATACCTACTCTAATTAATGATGTTCCAACAACAATTCAATCGGATATAATAAACAGTAATTATAATAAAATTCTTTGATTCTCTTTGAAAATACATCACCTGTTTAAATTTTATTCAATAAGTAATTATGAGAGTAATTTGTAGGTACATTTTAGGTGTTATTTACTAGCTACCTCACAATATTTTATAAACTGTGTGTTAGGTATGATTACTTAAAAGTTTGTCAACATCCGAGCAGAGCTGTTGAGGTTTTTGTGATATTTCTGTTTATATTTTGTTTTGTTCCTTAATTAATAAACAATAAAAAGTAGGCTTTTCTGAAGGATTACATATCTGAAAATTAATTCCAGGGTTAGGTCTCGGTCTAGAGTACCTGGATACACTAAAGAATTAACATTACAGTACGTACGATTTTTACGTAAAATCACTATTTGAGCACCATTTTAATGCATAGCTATAAGCATAATCAGCCTATAATGTTCCCACTGCTGGGACACAAGCCTCCTCTCTGTCAGAGGGAGTGGGCAGTAATTCACCCAGTGCGGGTTGGTTTTAATGCTAACTAATGCTATTATAACTGTCATTGAATGACTCTCAAGTTAATATAAATAAAAAACTTGGTGACGCATCGTCGCGAACAGAAGGTGTATTTTGTGCACTGCTAAACAATGATGTATTGAAATCACACTTCTCAAACATCTACCAGAGAGCTGAAAATAATGCACATAAGCATGTGGGGTATATTTGGATCGTCTAATTAAAAATATTAAGATATTTCTTTGGTATGAAGCGACTTCGCTATTAAAGTCAATAGTTTTTGAGATACGTGATGTTTTCGGTTACAACCGCAGAAATAACTTTACGAGTACGTAGTAGTTTCTCCAAAGTACTACTACGTAAATACGTCATAGTTTTTTCGAGAAATAGAAACGTATTTTTGCGGTCAATAAAATCAATATTGTGTGTGCATAAATATTCATCCCAACCACGGAACCCTTTACTGTGCGTGGTCCAAGACGAACTGGTGCTGTTTTTTTTTATTCTTACACCCACTGTCAAAATTAAGGCACCACGTGTATAAAGTTGTTTTCGCACCTCAGGAAGGTATTTTTGATAGCTTTGTCATATTTATTTATAGCGTCCCTTTATCTGCTTAAGTCAACTGAGAAATCATGTGTTTTTGTATACAATAAAAAATAAAGAATAAGATTTTTGATGTAGGTGAGTAGGATAACGAATGAGCTTCGAGACCACTGAAAACTGTCGAAGAAGGAGTCGAGTCTTTTTTTTTTGGATGGGAAATCATCAAATTACCTCTCCCGCTCTGGGCTGAGCGGAAGGGCGTGTCAGACTTTTACTGACTAAAACCCACCCGTGTTCCTTCAGTTGTCTGTGCGAGGGGCCACGGTATCTCTTTCGAACAACCCGCGGCCGTGGCAGGCACCGGCCCTAACGGACCCTGAGGAGTCGAGTCTTAAGTCTGGAATCGCCAACCCGTCTTGAGCAAGGGTGGAGATCAATTCTCGTGCCTTCCCTATATGATGAGAGGCCTGTGCCCTCTGGTGAGACAATAATAAGCTGGTATACAGGTTGGCACCCCATCGACGCGCAAACTGAAACGAAGATTCCTGGCGTTAAAAAAATTTCGTCGGTTATTAAAAACATGTCTGCTGTTTCATAGAAAAGTGAAATACCTACGTGTACCAAATGTATGGAATAGCCAATTCTTGTTTTCTGAATCATGTACTTAATCAATGGTAACAGGTTCCGCGTCGATGTCTCTGCCGCCCTATATTATCTATTATTTACTCCTAAATTAGCCATAGCAACTAAACTCACAAGAACCGCAACAAAAAGTGAGAAAACAAAAAAAAATCCGCCAAAATTATATTAAAAATGCGAGCAAATGGAGTGACGTGTGCTGAGTTTTACGGCGGTAATAACTCATAAGTCATGGGCGTAATGTGCGTGAAATAGATTCCGCGCGCCCTCTGGCAGATTCTAGAAGAAATGTTTAAATTCAGCCTGCCGCGGCCCGTTGGCTCGGAACGCTAAATTAGCCTGCCACGCCGCAGAGAGCGTTGTTTGAAATATTATGTGAAATGATATGAGTATCAGCCTCAACGTGGTTTATGTTGACGTTACTTTATTCACATTCTTTTTTGGAGTATCTGTGGATCCCTTTCTTTGGTCTTGTGTATGTTACAGGTAAGGTAGTTTATTAATTAAATAGCGAGCAGTGGTGGCCCAGTGGTAACGGCGGGGCCGTCGTGCGGTCATCGGCGGAGCCCGGCACTTAGTACGAGTTGTAGGTCGTGGGTTTAAACCCAGGCAGGCGCTTTCCTTTGCATAAAAAATTTCATCACCACTGCCCTCAAAACGGCGAAGGAAAACATCGTGAGGAAACCGAGATGTCCTAAAAACAAAAAATCGAAGACATGTGTCATCCCTACTATCCCGCACTGGGCCCGCGTGGTAGATTATAGCCCACTCCCTCTCGAAGAGAGGTCTGTGTCCCAACAGTGGGAACATTATAAGCTGATTATGCTCTAGTTATTGAGATTCTGCCTACTATGTCAAGTTACAAGTTACAGTATGTATTTTAATTGAAATATGACTTTTCTCTAGTGTAAAAAAGTTCAATCTGTCTAGCGGAAAAAAAGTCATTAAATTAAAAACCCTTGACGGTAATTTTTTATTTTCATTTCTCAAAGTCACAATGTAATGATTTCAATAATAGGTTTAAAAAGCATTGAATTTACATTAGATACTATTATTTAGATTGTTATTATTTATTCGCTTGTAGTTTAGTTAGTATCTACGTATAATTTAATTTATAATTACCTTGGGAATAATAGAAATTATCTAAACATGATTTTGATAAATATTTAGTGTTCCCGGGGGTGCAAGTTATTCAAATAACAGATTCAAATTCAGAGTGCTCTAATTAGCTCTATTTTATTTTTTTATAATTACTTATTGGTAAAAGGAGTATGTAAGGATAGTACCAGGTGGCGTTCTGTAGTTTCTGCCTACCCCATGCGAAGAATCTGTAAGTTTATCTTTGTGTTGTTTTATTAGTAGACATAACTATACATTTTATAGAAACAAACATTGAACGTATCTACGTAATTATCTACTAATATTTTATTGTTTGATTTTTCGCTCTACGTAAAAATATTGGTATTCAGCTGCATCCGGTTAGACTGGAAGCCGACTCCAACATACCTAGTTGGGAAAAGGCTAGGCAGATGATGATTTTATTGTTTCTTTTTCAGATGTCGTAGCTAAGCACCATAATATTCAGTTCTGCAGACCTGTATGAAAAAAGGTCTAACTGTAAACCTGACCCTTTTCAATATGAATATTAAAATGTCGACATTGATAAAATTGTAACGCATCTATAGGGCACCACAAAAATAACTGCTGTAGAAAATTTTGTACAATTTACATTCCCTTTAAATATCACATTTATATTCATCAACATAATATTGAAACATTTCGCCCTAATTCGCTAAAAAGGTATTGTGTAAATTGGCACCGACGGCGAATTTCGCGTCGAAATCAATTCGCGCATGTTGAAAAACCACAACAAATTGAAATACACCGAGACCGACAAAGCTCGCAATATTATTAATTGATTGAAGTAGACAGATGGGAATATTTTGATCCGTTTGATTGTAGATACACGTATACCTACTGTACTTACGTACAGGTAATTAATTACGTAACCCAATTTTCGGATGTTTTAATTCCATTTACCTACGCACAAAATTACACGACTTTATAACGCTGTGTGATCAGAGGGGCAATTCTCGTAATTTTAAGTAGGTTAAGTCTGAAGGCTAATCTTCGTAATTTAAAACGTTCAAAATCTAGTCGCAGTCTCATCTGAGCAACAAACAAATGTCAAAAACTTGTCAAAATGTAGGAAAATAAGAGGTTTTTTTGACAGATTGAGACTGAGATCAGACTGGCCGCTGCTGGCTGGAGAATTGGCCTTCTGAACCCGCCCTAAGTGACGCATTTCTGTGATGTAGCCCATTTTACACAGAAAAACGTGACCTAAGGGCGGGTTTAGGTCACACACGATAAAAGAGTATACGATACGTGTGACTTAAGTAGTCTAAGTAGCAATGTACTATTTCCAACGTTAGAGTTTTAAAACAAACTCCAGCACATTACAAAATTATATCAACATTCAATACTGCTCATTGGACCAGAATCCTAACCGAAGAAGCAGTTGCTATATATCAGTAAAAGTTAAAACGGGCTAAAAAGGCCGGAGCGATCATAAAAAAATCCGCGCGGAATAAAGGCGCGACGAAGCGTTGGCTCTGAAGCGGCAATGAATAATCCTTGCGTCAGCACCACGCGAGCTCACTGCCCAATTAAAAACGTACTCTTTCCACGATTTTTAGCTTAGAATATTGTATAATAAGCCAATAAAATACCCCACTTAACGCCCTCCGAGCCCCGCCGCTATGAAATATGCACTTCTCTACCTCATTATGGCAAGCTGAAATTAAATGCAAGAACTACGACTGGAACGTCGCTTACAACTTAACTAATTGAAATTTAACGTTTTCATTTAAATATTTTTGAACGGGTTGCTTGTGTTGAGATTAAGATTTAGGCAAATCTGGGAGAAGATTAATGGAATACTTGAAATACACATCTCTACAAATAGATAATATTGAAGTGTTTATTGGTAATGTCAAAATATATATTTTTTATAGTAAATAAAAAAAAAATGAAACCCATAAATCCAGTTGGTTTTCCGACACAGACGCGAACGTAGTCGCGGGCACAGCTAGTTAAACATAGTTACCACAAGTAGGCTTCAATGTTTTCTCAATTAAGGTAGGTATCATTCTTAGTATATACCTAACATGCTAATTAATCACCAACTAGGTACAGGTTAACTACGTATATAGGCACTAAATTAAATGCCAGCGATTACAGATTAATGTGTAAACCAGAGGCTCCAATTAACATCGCTACATAATCAAATTTCACACTCTGGAGGAGTAGCTAATCTGTGCTGGGAACACATCCCTGGCTTTGACATGGCCTTCTGGGTGATTCAAGTATGAACATCGTGCATATACATCGCGTAAACTTGGCTTGATTACATTGAACTGACTCGAGGATATGTTACTTTGTATGTTACTAAGACATGTCAGAAAAGTTTTGAGATTCGTGAGATTCTTGCAGCACGTGTATCTATCGTGTTTCTAAATATTGATTTTACTTCATTATGGTTTTTTTTTTGTAACCTATATACACCGTTATATTTTGATCGTTTTAATCCTTAAAAGTACATTGTACTCATCATTATGAACAACTTTTACTACGGGGCCAACCCTGATGAGTACAATGTACTTTTATGGATTAAAACGATCAAAATTTTACGGTGTAGGTATAATTGATTTACTTTTTAGTCCACTAATGGGGTTTATCCGTGTCCGTTGGTGTGTCCGTAGGTTTGTCCGTGGCACCATCGCAGCACTATGCGGAGATAGGAGCCTTTTTTCCCCGCACAGGTCTTTTTTTTCCTGTTGTTTAATTAGTTTTAAAATGCTTTTTTTACTGTTTGTATTTTCTGAGCGTGTCCCAAATAAAATATATTTATTTCTTTCTTCTTTTCTTTCTAAATGTTCCGATCCTGAAAAATATATAATATACAAACCATATTTTTTCCGGGGAAATATAAAATATAATAAAAACAAAAAAGTAAAAACAAGTTTAGGTATAACAAAATTTTGTGATTGGATCCTCCTTTTAGGCAGATAGTGCCTGTGTTAGGAGAGCCCGCCCTTCCATATATTACAATTACAATACAATGCTGTAATAAAGGCTGTGTTTAATTCTCTAAGTTTTAAGTGGCACATTATAATATTTTAATATCAAGTGTTCGTTAATCTATCACGAAACATTAGTACCTAACAGGTAAAATGAAATGACTTTTAACAGTTATTACATTCTCAGGGAAGATCACACGCCCAAAAATGAAAATACAAAGATATAAATCTTCAAAATATGCAGAGATGTTGCCAAAACGCTATGTAAAGGAACAGGTACTTATTTCGCTCCAAAAATCATGAAAGGAACGTCGGAAGCGTCTCCTTTAATTCATAGCGAAAAATGGCCACTTAGGTATCTACCTACCTGTAATTACGTTTCAATTTTCTTTGGCGACTGCTGAGGTGTCTCCTGAGGTTATTAAATTATGTTATAATACACGCCATTGCTCTCGAAGTTCTGTATACTTCCTTAAATTAAAATTTGTGTATAAGAATCCAGTAAGCTCACTGAAACTCAAACTGAGATAAGCAAATGCACCTTAACCTAATTAAAAGGAAGCCTATCACTATAATACAATAGCTTGGAGTATCGTTTAAAATGAACACAACATAACATCAAGCCTGCAACCCCCAGGGGTTTGGTAGAGGTGTACCTCTCGTACACCCACATTTCGCCAGTTTTGTTTACATCCTAAGTAACAAGGTGCAAACCTATTGCCCTCGATCGGACACAAATCCAGACGCCAGCTTGCTATTGAGTAATTCCTGATGAAAAAAAAAACAATAACACTTTGCCCGACCTGGGAATCGAACCCAGTGCTTATTAGTAGCGCTTACGACAATAGGACCACTAGACCAAAAAAGTGATTGCCATAAAAAATCTTGTTATGAATCCATAACTCCTTCAACACCCTGTATAATAATTTGTTTGTTTTCGTTCAAACGTCTCGATGCGGCAACAAGTGGCTAAAATAAACAAATGCCGGTTATGGATAAGTATGTTTGTGTTATGTTATGATTCTCACACACTACACGTGTGTCGCGCCGCCGCACCGCTTGTATGGTGAAAAATAACACAAAATAATACCTATTTTCGAAGTTCAATCAGTAGTATGCTATCTAGGAATTCTTCGTTTTTAACCTTTAGTGTTATCATTACAGGTTAATAAATTTGTGCATATAGGCCATTATTTTATAAAATCAACCCGAAGGCACATACATGATTTTACTTTAAACAACTCACTACTTGTGGCAATAGCATCATTTATTTTTTTTAAGATGGGTGTAAAGAGTCACTTTTTCTCCACATCACTGCGATATTTTTTTTGTACCGTACCTACCTGGGCACCTTCTGGTTTTTGAAGGTCAAAGTTTCTACTTTGTTTCGCGAAAACTGGTTTTAAATACCCCACAACTCCAGCAGTGCGATTCTGTAACCATCTCACCGTGAAAACTTAGGTGAAGTGGGCGTGGAGTGAGCTGTCATTCCAACTAATGCTAGGGATTGACAGTATTGACAGCTCACTCTAAGTTCACTTCACCTAACTTTTTACGGTGCGATTTTTACAGACTCGATTGGCTTTACCATTACATGTGTTTTGCGTGCGTTACATTGCGTGCTGCGAATAATAGCGACATTAGCGACAAAAATAAAAGTAATTCCCTAGCAGTATTTTTGGCTACATGTTACTCAGTTTTATGAGCAGAATGCGTAAATAACTGCTATCATATACGACGTAGCCCAGATATAAACCGTCTATGCTCGCCCAAACTCATTTGTAGAAGCTGTAAACAAAATGGAGTAACACATTGCTCTCTTGAAGTGATGACAGGTGGTGAGAAATGTCACATCTTCCCCTTAGTCTACGTATCTTTTTTAATCAAAGGTTTTTGAGCACGCATTTTTTGTAAGGTACCGTTACTATTCTTGTGTGAATTATGAACTGTATGTACTTATTTATTTATAACTAGCTTCTGCCCGCGACTTCGTACGCGGATCCAGTCCCTTTCTCGTTCCGATAGGAATTTCGGCAAGAGTTTGAACTGTGCGTCGATATGTCAGACAATAAATCAATCAAAACCGATGAAGGATTTCGATTAAGTTTGGTATAACTTAGATTGAGTGTTGTAGACTGGGTAGGTTATAACTTCATTAAAATACAAAGGTAGAATTATTTTCATTCCGAAATTATGAAGCGAAATTAATATCAATTAGTTAACATTACTATTCTAAAAAAAATCTTTATAAACTATACTTTTGGTTTTTCCGTCGGGTGCCAGAATATAAAGCCCGGAAGCGTTGCTAACCCTTGAGAAAGCAACATAAAGTTGGCCATCAAAAAAACAGCCGGTTCTCAAAATATCAGCCCCAGCAGCTTTCAGTTTCTGTCCCTGTGACTTGTTTATTGTCATGGCAAAGCATGTAGTCACAGGAAACTGTGTGCGTTTAAATTGAAAGGGGAGATTCTTGGCGATGAGTGGTATGCGTGGTAAGAACACAGTCTCACCGGCACCACTCCCAGTGAGGATTACAGCTACAATAATATTGCGTTGTAAAACCTCAACTATAAGTCGGGTTCCATTACACAGTTTCGGCGGTGTCAAATTTCGCATCAGCATTATCGGAACACCAACTTTGAGTCTTATTTTACGAGCAGGGAGACCACTCGCTGTGAGTGAATTGAGGAACTCAACTGGGTAATTGGTGGCGTCGTCCTGATTGACTACGTTATCAAAAGAAGTGTAAACGACTTCATCTCCAATAATTTCCCCCAATTTTTTTTCATTTATTGATGCAGCTTGTTCGTTTTTTGGGGTCGATATAACGCGTTCACATAACCACGAATTTTCATGGTTTCTTATGCTCTGAATCTCCCCAAATACTGATTGTATAAGTTCCTCTTCGGAGGCAAAAACTTTTCCAAGTATATCAGGAACAGTCACCAGACCTGAGCAGGAAGGAGACCTTCTCCAACTTTTAATAATATTTCTGAAAACTCTTGGGCATGTGAATTACCACCAAGCTGGGCTTATTCTCATTTTTATTGTTAATCTTAGCTTTTGTATGTGAGGCCATAGATACGAATGTTTTAATGAGGCGTTAATCTCATCTGTATAAAGTGATTTTCACATCAAATGTTCCTGATCCTTGATTTTTATTATATCGGCGGAAAATACTCATCAGACCAAACAAATTTTGTTAAAATTTAATGTCTCTATATGCCATAGTTTAGCTGTGCTCTCCAAGTTCCACATCAGATGTTTCAATCTTCGAATTTTATTCTCCCAGCAGAAAATACTCATCAGACTGAACAACTTTTGCAAAATGTCATTCCTATATATGTTATGGTTTAGCTGTCCTCTTAGAGTTCCACATCAGATGTTCCAATCTTCGAGATTTATTCTCGCAGTAGAAAATGCTCATCAGACTGAATAACTTTTGCTAAGATGTCAAACCTATATATATTATAGTTTAGCTGTGCTCTAAGAGTTCCACATCAGGTGTTCCGGATCTTCAATTTTATTCTCGCAGCAGAAAATGCTCATCAGACGCAATTCTTTTTTAAGGCGCCATTTTTCTTACTCTTATAGTTTAGCTGGTCTGTTGCGGTTCTGCATCAGGTGTTCCAGTTTCCAAAATCAATTATAGCCTATATGTTGCCCAGGTTTAGTAGCTAGATAACAAAAAAAGTTTCATTCAAATCCGTCCAGTAGTTCCGGAGATTAGCGTGTATAAACAGACAAACAGACAAACAGATAAACAGACAAACAGACAAACAGACAAACAGACAGACTTTTTTTATTAGATTCGTGTTCTATTACTGTTTCTTAACCCCCCTCAATTATTCTTTTTTAAATATATTCAATGTACAGACACAACTTTTTTACATTCTTATTATAAGTATAGATAAGCACACCAACAGCACAGTCATTAAATATCATCTAAAATTAGCATTACAGTAACCATGCAAATAACAGGTATGCATGACATTTAACTTAATAAATATTAGAGACAAAGGAGAACAATAAAAAGTGTGTCTAGTAGATCTTAATTTAGAACACTACAAATCTACAAAACAAAACAAAATAAACCAATTTGAGCTACATAGACGTGCACTCTTCACACTGTCTAAATAGGGAACGTCTGTATGAAGGAAAACTCATGGAGAAGATATCAATAGGAAAATCTGTCAAGTTGGACCTTTCATTATATTGCCTTGCCATACGTGTTATATTATAAAGAGGTGAATTTTCTGAGCTTTTATCTTCGAAACTACAGATCCGATTCCGAAAATTCTTTCACGAATGGGAAGCTATAGTATTGCCGGATGTCATAGAAAATATTTTATGGTAAAACAAGAAATTTCACGGGCAAAAGCTAGTTTCTTATATATTATTATGTTTTGGTAAGTAATATGGATATAGAAAGTTTATTTTGTCACGTGCTTTATTTTATTGAACATTTTAATGTTTTATCAAGTAAATAATAAATTATTTTATCCACCACCAAAATCAAAAATTAAAACATTTAAAAGCCTCATTTCAGTAACTTTAATTTTAAATGTTGTCCGGAACAGCATCATTACACCAACTTAGTCCATTATTTACACAATATAATAAATATAATGACACCATTTAATATTACGTGCCAATTACCAAATTGGATGAGGTTTAACCGCACTCTTTAGCGAATCCATGGAGACAATTTCTTTAAAAGCCCTTAATATCTTTTTAAGAGTTCTTATCGCGAAAGGGGTACTAAACAAGGCGAGTCGCGAACATTATTTAGAAAAAAAAAAGGAAACCGCCAGGAGTTTACTTGTTTCGAAAAGGCGGGGGTTGCGGCATCAGATAGCGGCAGATTTGCGGCCGCACCATTAACAAATTACCTCTTTATAGCGCTCCTTTAAAGGAATGTTTAGGCTTCTTTATTTCTACATTATGAGTATAAGTTACTACTTTAACTTGCTTATAATTTTGTTATGTTAATGTTACATGAATTGGGCTGGCAATGTCTGCGTATGCTCAATGAGCTGTGGGCCAAAATAACCATCACGTGGAGCCTTGACACAGCTAGAAGGCGTCGTGGCAGACCACGTAGAAGATGGGTACGAGATGGACAAAACAAACGACCAGTGGTCCACTTAAGCCCAGCAGTGGGATTATGCAGGCTAACAGTAACACTAATGTTACCTGGGTAGTTTTGTAGGGTGACATCAATCCTTGCTCGATAGTCACATAATTCTTTGCAGGTAACAAACTTATTGTGATTATGAAGGATTTATTGAATACTTCTGTACCTACTCGAACAAAACAAACATGGCCTACGTACTTGTCAATTGTTGTACATCTCAAAGACAATAAAAATCTGTAATCAATACAATATCTAAAAAATTACCAAGATGAATCAGTCAATGATTTTTTATCATCATTATGGATTAGTAAATTAGAATAACTTTAACTGTGAGAAATGTACATATATTTCAATATGGATGATGTATTTAAAGAAAGAAAGAAAAATGCGTTTATTGGCATTAAACAAAATGAATACACCTTAAAACTATAAAAACAGAAAACACAATTCACAAAAAAAATCAAATCAATCAATCATCATTTTCCTGCCCTTATCCCATGTTACTTGGGGTCGGCGCAACACGTTTTCTTCTTCCATTCTCCCCTGTCAACCGTCACGCTATCATTCACTCCCTTCTCTTTCATATCATTCCTCACACAATCCATCCATCTTTTCTTCGGCCTTCCTCTCCCTCTCCATCCATCAACATGTATATTCATCACTCTTTTAGTCACATGCGTTTCGTCCCTTCTCATCACATGCCCATACCAAGCTAAACGATTTCCTTTCAACTTTTCTGTCACTGGCGCCACTTTCAAACTTCCTCTTATATACTCATTTCTTACTTTATCCATTCTCGTCACTCCACACATGCATCTCAACATTCTCATCTCCGCTGCATGCAATCTTCTTTCATCCGTCTTCTTCACAGCCCAGCATTCAGACCCATACAGTACGACAGGCCTTATCACAGACTTATAAATTTTCCCCTTTAACTTGAGGGGCATCCGTGGGTCGCAAGTTGTTCCTGTGACCTGTCGCCATTTCATCCATCCATGATTGATTTTTATTTAAACAATAAAAAATAAACAAAAAAAATCAACAAATCAAATAAATTCAATCATTTTTTTTATTTTCATTGTGTATCCACAGTTAGATTTACAAGAGTGCCCATGAAGTTTTTTGCCAGTTCTTCTACACCTAATGATAGTCTGCTAGACCGAATTTCGGCCATGGCAGCTAATGTCGACGGAAACTAGCCATTTTCGCGGGAGATATTATAGTGCACAAATGTGGGTGCACTCACTCTCATAGTGCGAGGGGCCCTTGGCTAAATAACAACAGCCGCACAGGTCGATGGATCAGGTTAAGCTACGCTTACCGCGGTTGGTCTGTGGATGGGTGACCATCTTTACATACCGAGACCCCTCCGTGCCCCGGAAGTATGTTAAGCCGTTGGCCCCGGCTGTCAATCGTAGATCTTTGACAACGTTACGGGTAGTCAGAAGCCCGAAAGTCTGACAACTAGTCTTACCAAAGGGTATCGTATTACCCAGTTGCTGGGTTGTGGAGGTCAGATAGGCAGTCGCTCCATGTAAAATACTGGTATTTAGCTGAATCCAGTTAGACTGGAAGCCGACCCCAAGATAGTTGGGAAAAGGCTAGGCAGATGATCACTCACTCTCATAGTCCGATGGGACGGCAAACCGATACGACCGGAGAGAGTTACTGAGAAATTCCCAATCTACGATGTCTTGTTTCCCCGAGGGGTTGGGCTGACGTGTACCTATAGTACGGTCACCAAAGGAGATAAGTAACCAGGGCAGTCTGGTATAGTTCAAGTTTTGTAAGAAACCGATGGACGTTTTCGAATAAAATTTAATTTAGTTAATAGAAAACAAACAGTTAATTTATCTAACTTAATTTCATTCGAAAACATCCATGGATTTCATACTAAACTTCAACTATATCCGACGAGGCTGGTTACTTATCTCCTTTGGCGACTGTACACCCACATTTCACCAGTTATGTTTAAGTCACATATAATAGAGGCGAGCCGATTGCCATCAACCAGCACAAATCTAGACTCCAGGCTGTGACTGCGAAATTGCAGATCGAAAAACTCAATGACTCTTTGCCCGACCTGGGAATCTAACCCAGGACCCCACGCTCAGCAGTCGCGCTTGCGACCAAGAGACCAACTTGACACACTATTCAAACTCAAACTCAAACTCAAACTCAAATCATTTATTTCAATTAAACCATTTACAGGCACTTTTGAATTGTCAAAATTAAATAGTCGGTCAGTTAGTCAGAAAGTTGAAGCTAGTCGCCCATTCCAAAAACGTAGATCTCTATGGAGAAGAACGGGCAAGAAACTCCACGGACACTCTTTTAAATCAAGATATTATTACAAAATCCTGGGTACATTATTCTTATTGCTTCTATATGTGAGAACAATGTAAAAAAAAAGAAACAATTTATAACATTAAAAATAAGCCCTGGCAGTTAAGAGATGACCAGTCTCAACCAACGGCGCCCGTTCACGAACATGACGCGTGGATCAGCACCACCTTTTTTTTTTTTTTTTTTTTTTTTTTTTGTCGCTGAGAAATGCTTTATGCATGCCCGCCTCGCGGGGGACGAGACGGGGTATGTGGGACTCCCTGTCGGAATGACAGTATACCCACTAAAACTCAGCGGTGTTCCCTCATTCGCCGTGATGGGAGGGCCACGGGAATAGGCATAGCCTTTACCTCCATAGCCCTCCCGGCGCATGCCCGCCTAGATGATATGGCGGGCCCCGCATGCCCCCCACATTGGGGGGCTACGGGAATGGCCGGGAGCACCTAGCCATTCCCGTCCAACACTGGTGGAGGCCTGTGCAATGCAGGCAACGGTGCCCCCGCACCCGCTGCCTGCTGGCCTCCACGCCCGCCTAATTGGCAGGCCCCGCATGCCCCCCAGGATGGGGGGCTACGGCCGCAGAGGATAGGGAGAGCGGCAACGACACACCGACACTCCTCTTCCCCTGCGGCCCCACCGCGTCCGCCATCGAACGGTGGCGGCCCCGTCGAGGCCGCGGAAGGTGGGGAGAGCGGCAACGTATCACCGACACTCCCCCACCGCCGCGGCCCCCAATCCTCAGCCGCGATGTCTCCCTCACGGGGGACATCGCGGCCCGCCTCAGGTAGGCTGCGATGTCGGCCAAACGGCACCGCAACCTACCCGCCGGCCGCTACGTCGTCGGCTTTTCCGCACAGCCTAGACGAGCGGCCGCTCCTCGGGTTCCTCTTAGCTTCACCGTGGCCCAATCCACCACGGCTACTGAGCCCCCCCGCCTCGACAATGCGGGAACCCACCGGGGGGGGTGGATCAGCACCACCTAGCTCAACCATTTTGTAGGGAACCGAATGATCCAACACACGCGCCACCATCAGTGAGACATTTAAGTGAGCATGACATATTCTCAACTGCCATGCTCTTTCAAGTCAACATCAAAATATCATAAAAAACGGATCCATGGTTCTTACATTTACAAAATTTTAAAAATGCTTCTAAATTATACAAAACTATAGTTTTCAACTTTCTAACTAAAAATATAAGATAAGAAAAAAAAATTATAAAAAGTTACTACCAATCTGGAAGAGGTATTTAATAAAATCTTGATAGAATAAAATAAACATTAAATTCATAATGTCAGAAACACAAAAATAAAAACAAAAATAAAAAGGGGAAGCATCTCCTCCAAAATATAGAAATTGTGATCAACTAGTGAGCCCAAGTGCCTGTGGAGCAGGACCAGCATTAAGCCAAGCATTTTTATCTAGTATATACTCATCCAACTTATAATATGCTTGTCTACATAGTGTGCGTTTAATACATGTTTTAAATTTCTTCTCATTTAGTTGAAGAATATCGAGTGGTATTTTATTATAACATTTTACACAGTACCCCATAAAAGAAGTTTTTACTTTAGACAATCTGAAGCGCGGTTGATCTAGTTTGTTCCTATTCCTAGTGTTAAAATTATGCCTGTCACTTATCTTACTAAAAAGATGTAGATTTTTTCGAACGTACATAATGTTTTCGAATATATATTGACAAGGAACCGTCATGATGTTAATTTTTTTAAACAGCTCTCTTAGAGATTCGCGTCTGCTGAGATTGTAGATGGCTCTGACAGCCCTCTTTTGCAGAATGAAGATAGAATCAATATCTGCAGCTCGTCCCCACAGCAAAATACCGTAAGACATGATGCTATGGAAGTAACTAAAATAGACCAGTCTCGCGGTATCCACGTCTGTTAATTGACGGATTTTCCAAACAGCGTAAGCGGCTGAACTTAGCCGCCCTGCAAGTGATGTTAGGTGAGGACCCCACTGCAGCTTTGAGTCAAGCGTGATCCCCAAGAAAACCGTATTTTCGACGAATTCAAGTATCTCCTTATTCAATACAACGTGACATAAACTACTTCTAACATTCGGTAAAGCGAATCTAATGCATTTAGTTTTTTTCTCATTTAATACTAAATTATTTACAGTAAACCAATTATGGACCATAAGCATAGCGTTATTTACGTCGTCAAGCTCTTGTGCACGTCTGTCTACTTTAAAAATCAGTGATGTGTCATCAGCAAATAACACCATTTGTGGTCGGGTTTTTAGTAAATGAGGTAAATCATTTATATATACTAAAAATAGGAACGGCCCCAATATTGAGCCCTGCGGTACACCCATTTTGACTTTTAACCCCAATGAATTCACACCGTTTATTTGAACTCGCTGAAATCTATCATTTAAATATGATTTTATTAAGTTAAGAGCTAGTTTACCCAGTCCGTAATGCTCTAGTTTCAAAAGCAGTGTTTCGTAATTAACGCAGTCAAATGCCTTGGATAGGTCACAAAAGATACCTATTGCATCTTGTGCCTCTTCCCATGCGTCAAAGATGTGTTTTAATAAAGTGACACCGGCGTCTGTTGTACAACGTCCTTTGGTGAAACCATACTGTTGATCGTGTAGGATGTTGTTACGATTAAAATGATTGAGCATTTGATCCAACATTACTTTTTCAAACACCTTGCTGAAAACCGGCAAAACCGATACGGGTCTATAATTATTTGTGTCTTTGCTGTCCCCAGATTTAAAAAGTGGAATAACCTTACTGAACTTCATTAAATCCGGGAATACCCCTTGATCTACACACAAATTAAATATTAAAGCTAAGTAGGGTGCAATTGTCTCAATAATAGATTGACAGACTTTAGTAGACATGCCCCACAGATCTTCGGTAATTTTGATCTTAAGTTGCTTAAATGCTTTTATAATGCCTATAGGGTTAATATGTTTAAATTTAAATTCCACAGTACAGGCTGAAACATTCGCTCTTAATAATTCTATAGCAAGTGCGGGCGAGGAATTTAAAGTTTCTGTAGTTTTAATTGGGATATTGGTAAAGAAAGTTGTAAATTCCTGAGCAACATCGATGCTATCGCTAATTAGACCGCGGGAAGTGTTCAGAGTGTAATCAGTATTACGTGTTTTGTTCCTGTTCGTTTCATTGTTAATAATTCTCCAAACTGTCTTTATTTTATTGTCTGCTGATTTAACCTTGTTACTAATAAATGAAGCTTTAGCTGCTTTGCAGATATTTCTAAAAGTTTTAGAATAAGTAGCAACATACTTATTAAAAGTATCCGTGTTAATATACGGCTTAAGGCCATACAGTTCAAATAATCTTTCCCTACTCTTTCTGATGCCTTTAGTTGCCCAGTCACTGAATAAGAACTTAGGGCAAATAGTTTTAGAGTTCTGTTTAAAATAATTATTGAACTCTGTTTGTACTAGTGAAAATAATTCTTCATACAAAATATTTCCATTAGTCATACTTAGGCCCTGAGCACTTAACTTGCTATTTAAAGTTATATTAAACTTATTCAAATTACCCGATGTTATTGGTCTAGTTTGAATCTGTACTTTTTGTATTGGTGTGTTGGACTTAAAATAAACGGTTTGACCGCTGTGATCAGAAGGGAGATAATTTACAATGGCCTTCTCTAGATATTCGCAGCAACAGAAAACATTATCAATACATGTAGCAGTAGCCGTAGTTATTCGTGTTGGTTCCAAAAACACATTTGACAGATTGAATGATTTAAAAAGGCTTAATAATCTACTGCTATTTGAATTAATTTCCAAAATATTAATATTAAAGTCACCACAAATAATTACTGATTTATTGCTAGTTGCAAGTTTTGCCAAGACATCTTCCATTACGGACTCAAAAATAGAGTAGTTTTGGTAGTTTGGAGGTCTGTATACGCACACTATAAAATGCTTATCTAGCTCAACACAGGACAATTCGATGCTATGTTCCACAGATAGTTCCACTATGTCTTTACGAGTCTTATATTTTATAGAATTTTTAATTAAAATTAATGAACCTCCACGCTGCATGGATTTTCGGTTAAAGCAACTGCCCACACTATAGTTCACATAATTAATCAGCATTTCATAATCTTTCAACCAGTGTTCAGTTATACAAATAATATCAAACATTGTTTTTTCTAAAAACAATTCAATTTCTAATAATTTGGAAGAAAAACCTTGAATATTTTGATGAAACAATTTCAAGGAATTCTGCTTAGCCCCTTTTATACACTTAACTAATTGAGTGCTAGAAGATACCTTATTGGAGGTGAGATTAACAATATTGAAATTGGTACCTTCTGTTGTCTTACCAACTAGTTTAAACTATTGTTGCTAACCACCTTAATATTAGTATTATTACTAATTTTTATGGTGCTAATTACATCAGACTTCGACATACTAATTATGTCTGAGTTAATAATAAAAGCTAATAGCCCTGCTATTTGACGTCTAGAACTAATAGGCAGATACGCTGTATCCCTAGTCGATTTGAAGGTCTCAACAAAAGTGTTGGTGTCAAAAAATATGAGTTTGTCACTATAGTGATTTACTAAGAAATGCATATGGTTATTTAGCATATGTATATAATAATTTTGCCTACTTGATAAGTGCTCAAAGTATGGAAAAGCACACAATATTATTTTCTGACAATTAATTTTCAAGATTTCAGTGACACTGTCAGTGATGTCATCTATTTTTACCTTAGCACTATTACCTACAAATACAGAAATAATGGCATTTGGATCATATTTATTGCTAGTTATTGATGACATTATATCTTTGTAGGATTTCCCAGGCATACAATAATTAACAGCAGATTGACTTAGGTTGTTACTCAATAATTTACCTAACCCTCTCCCTAAACTATCTGAAAACATAACAGAACAACAACAAACCTTACTAGAAGAAGTGACAGCATAAGTCTCTGTCTGTGCTACTTGAGATGAACCTTGTATAACATGAGGTGTATCTTGATCGGGGATACAGTCCCGAGCTCCTCCCGACTGGGACGGGTCCTCCGTGCCCTCAGGTTGGATAGCCTCAAGGTTGAATTCCCTTTGACAAGAACATTGAGTGGTGCTCAGAGTCATCGGGTCCACTCTACCTGCCTCACCACAACGCATTTCCACCAACTCGTTTGCAGCAAGGATGTGTTCCTTTATTTGTTTTTGAGAGCTCACATACTTAATATAATGTAAATGTAGTGACTCTTCAAGTACCTCAACTTCAGACTGTAATCGCTGAGTGTCAATGTGATAAATGTTTTTACTATCTTCTAATTTAATTTCATAGTTTTTTAATTTATTTATTAGAAAAACACGTTCCTTCCTTAGTTTAATATTATTGGAATTGTGTTTTTGTTGTTTCCTAAATTTATTGCATCTATTTATGATTTTATTTAGTTTTGCATATTTTTTTATTTTATTTTGACTTACTTTATAACTGCTATTGTTATATTTCAATATAGAATCTTCAGTAAGGTCTATTGTTATTAAGGAGTGAGAGTTGCAATTAGTATTAGCTAGTTCAGTATACAAGTTATCAGTTTCCTTAGCCTGAGTACATTCTTTTAGTTTCTGTAACTTAGTAATTCGTACATTTGCATGAATTAATTCCTCTTCTAGGTCCCTAACCTTACACAAAGCCTCCTCATATAAGTTACTGCAGTTATTGAAACCATCCGTGACTAACCGTAGTTTGTCCCGTTCATCAACAACAACCAGGTATCTTTGATGAAGGTCTACCAGCTCCTGTTTTAAGCTTGTATTTTTGTAAACGACCTTCTCGACTTCCTTCTCACTATCCTCTATTTCCTGTAACAGCTGATCACATTTACTGTTTGAAGCCTTAAGATCTTGAGTGGTTGTTTTCAATTTAAGCTCCAACTCCTGAGCAGCAGCCTTACGGGTCATCACAGGCATGGTTTCAGGAATAAGTACTGAAAGTGGAATTAAAGAAACGGTGAGAACCAGTAAAACAGCCAAACAGAAAAGGAAAGCTAGAAATGAAAGGAAAAGTTGGAAAAGTTAGTGTAGATTTATAGGTAAAATGAGGTAGGCTGAATCTAAATGAAATGCAACTGTTATGATTAAATAAAGTACACAGTTACATTAATAATTGACTTATGATTTTACTTTTTTTTTTTATGTGGGTATGATGCCCAGACAGAAAAATCTAGTTTAGCAATATTATTACAAGTATTGAAAATAACGATAGTTAACGTTATTGTTGTTATGTAGGTACAATATAATGCTAATAGAATTTCAATATTTTAATATTTCACAATAATAAGTGTCATTACGATTTACGTAAACAAAGTGACTTAGACCCAGTGCAGGGTGACAAATCAAGCAAAAATTGGGATTGGGATCACTGGATGTGTTACAGAGTCTAAATGACGATTGTGTGCTAATTATAGAATAAAGGTGAACAATACTCCCCGTTTAAATCCGCAGGTCGAACATCAGCTGTTCGTGAGAGGTTACCGGTAACGGTGGGCAACCAAGTACTGTGTTTAACTTTGTAAAACTTGCAGGAAAACAATAGTCCAGAGTATTTATGCAGTTATTTTACATTTAGATATAATATTAACACTTAAATACACTTAAAAATTAAATAAAACTAATTTTAAATTACGGAACAAAATTTTGACATGTCACTCGGGCAGTGTTGCCAACCTTTTTTTATTATGCCACCTACTATACTTTAGAATGGTCAACTAGCTTCATCTTTCTGACTGACCGCCTCCTTTGACAGTTCAAAAGTGCCTGTAAATTGTTTAATCTAAATTAATGCTTTGAGATTGAGAACTAGTACCTACACTTTAGTTTACCATCACCAGCCAACTATACACAGTATGTTGTGTAAACTTATGGGTACGTTCACCAATTGGTTTGCGCAATGGCTTAAAGCTCGTACACGGTTTCGAGCGTCCCTGAATTCAATTTCCATGTACCTATGGCAAAATGTTATTGGTTTTCCTTTAGTTTTTTTTCAGCAGCCATTGAAGTTTTTTATCCTACTACATACTGAATGCCAGATATTATAGTAGAAATGTTAAGCAAATTGTAATTCTACGAAAATTTTCCATATAGAGCCTCCCGCGCGGGCACGAGTAACCGTGGCCTACTAGAAAACCTTTGATAGACTTCGTATCCAAGTAGGCCGCAGCAAGGACAACCTCCACAAGGGTGGGTTCATGGACGGCTCAGACCTGTGATGCGGCGTCTCTCCACAGCCAACTTCCATTTAGCACCGCATGCGCTGTCACCTGCACGCGTGAGTACCTAATAATGGCTGCATCAGCAAATGGTATTCGCGTTGCTGAATTTTGGGCCAAACAAATTTAAAAGACGATGTATATTTTTCGTGTTATTTTTGCCATTTATACGCTACGAAGAAGAATAGCCATTTCATATACCTCTCGTTATAAGCTGTGATTTACATAAACAATTAATTTCCCTGAATTTACTATTTTATATTATTTAGTATAAAATCACTGTCTCTACTAATAATACAAGCAATACACACACATTCATATTCAAAATCAAAACATTTTTTTTTCACATAAACCTACATGGGCACTTATGAATCGTTAGAAGCGAGGTGCATGGTTCAAATTGGTCGTTTTCTATGGAGAACACCACGGTTACTCTTTAAAAGATAATTAATATAGAATTTACATTGGTTTCAAATTAAAGTTGTTATAGGTATGGTGTAGGCCCGTCTACCATTACCAGGTACTTAATAAAATAGAAAATGGTCTAAAGTCTACAAGGCCTAAAACGTTCTCACATTCATTCTCAAAATATAAAAGAATCTATGTATTTAAAAAATAAATAAAATATATAAGGCTATTTAAACCAAATGACATGATTACTATTACAACCACTAATAAAGAGTTGAAATTAGAATTATAGTATTATTTTAAGCAGATAGTTTTATTTCCACGCTCGCGTGATTACATGCGGTAATACAAAAATGTATACGGACATTCTGTATAGAATCTGGTATATAAATAAGGCACATACATCCTCCTCGTGTAGAACTCCTTTTGTCTAGGATATTATCATAAATATCGTCCGCTTCTTTCTTTCCAAGACCTACATAGATAGTCACGGTCAACACGGGCTTATTATTTCTTTTTAGCCATGTGGAAGAACGTTGTTTAAAAGATTTCAGGTTTAAGAGACTTTACGAGTTGTTTAGAATTAATTAATTGTTTTTTTTTCTGGTTATCACCAATGTAAACGTTTTTATTTCTAAAAACATGGGTAGGTGTAAAAACAGCTAGGTACCTACGTATCTTCTATACATATACATAGTGCCTGAAATAAATGGATAAATAAATAAATAAATACAAATAAATAAAATTAAAGTGTCTTATGTAATGTCAAAATAACAGCTATTTACTAAATGCATATTATGAAAGTATGTACGGTACAGACGCCAGCACATCAAGCTACTACAATCTGTCAAATTTCTTTAATAGATTTTCAACTTTATCGCTAAAGAGTTAAGGTTCAAGGTTGAATGGGAAAATTTGACAGTTTCGGGTAGCTTGACCTGCTGGCGTCTGTACCTATAAAAAAAAATATTCTGTTTGCTCCGGCTAATCTTCGAAACGGCTCGACTGATTTTGACGAGACTTTCACTGGCAGATAGTAACTGAGGCTCCTTTTATTTAAGAAAAAGATAAAATAATTAGTAAAGACACATTGTTGTTTTTCGAAATCCATGCGAACGAAGTCACCTGGATGTGACGCATATTTTCCCCATGCTTATTAATTTACAAAAAAATCTGCGTTCTTTCTTTTCGATAGGGGGCGAGCCATCAACCAGGCACAACTCCAAACTCCGAGCTGCTGCTAAAATCTTGATGCAAAAACCCAATAACACTTTTGCTTGACCTGGGAATAAAACCCAGGACCTCAGGTTCAGCAGTAGCGCTTGACCACTCGAACGACTAGAACAATGACGTAGATCAATTTTTAATAACAGTGATTATTATTATACAGATTGGAGATTAGATTATCACATTAAGGGAGCATTTTGACGGCACGGTTGGCGCAGTGGTTAAGCGATTGACTGCTGCGCTGCGTGTCGCGGGTTCGATTCCCGCACGGAACAAATATTTGTATGACCTACATGTATTTGTTCCGAGTCTGGGTGTTTTTCTATCTATAATATGAATGTATTTATAAAAAAAAAAAAATGTAGGTATATAAGTAGTTTATCAGCCATCTTGTTACCATAACACAAGCATTAGGTTGCTTAGCTTGGGACAAATGGTGCTGTGTGAAATGTCCAGGGATATTATTATTATTATTCCACCAAACTTTTATACATAGAATAAGTCTTAAACTGAGAATAAATTTTGTATTTTTGACAGTTTGTCCATACTAGAACTGTCACACGTCAGTTTTATTCCAAGGATAAAAGATGACTGACTTGGTAAAATCAGCCCTAAATAGTAAAGCAGTTATAACAAGTCGTTATCAGTATGTTAAAATAATCAGTTATACTAAAAATAGATAACTGAATTTTTCAAACAAAATAAATTGCTTACAAATTGGCACGAAATAAAACACCCTTGATAATAAAGCACAGGGCGATGGTATCAACAATTCAACACAAACTTTTTGCTATAATACTAAAACGAAAAAAAAGGTCCCACGGCTAGAATGGTAATTGTTATTAATTATTTTAATTGTGTATATTTAACATACCTACGTTATGTAGAATACGTGGTTTCAATTAATGTGATAACGTCATCGCAAGGCTGTATTAAAAGTACCGTACTGTATACAGCGTGCCTCAAAAAGCTCAATCTCATTGTTTGTGAACCCTAACTTGCTAACTTGACCCTATTTCACTGAGTTGACATTTACAACTACACCAAATAAACAGCTGACACTCACTGCCGTAAAATTTAAGTCATAAAAACTGTATACTACCTACTTACTTCTTGCACAAGAATATATAATATATGTAGGCCTATCCTATAAAACTATATTTTACTATTTACTATCATATAAAACTATATTTTTAACTATAAAACTATATGTTACTACCTAGATATACCTACGAGTAAATATACTAATAATAAAGCTGAAGTGTTTGTTTGCTTAAGCGCGCTAATCTCTAAAACTAAAAGTCATATTTGAATATTTTTTTAGTATTTGATAGCCTAATTCTTGACGAAGGCCATCAAATCTATACTATCACGCTATCCGTAAGAGCCGAGCAAAAGCTAGTCATAAAAAACGCCAAGTGAAGCCGAAGTGAAAGTGAGGGATGCGATGGGATGCGACGCGGTGGGCCGGTAGCCGAAATATTACGCGGACGAAGTCGCAGGCAGAGGCTAGTAAATATAATAAAGCTGAAGAGTTTGTTCGCTTGAACGCGCTAATCCCAGCCAGTCGGATATGAAAAAATATGTTTGCATTTGATGGGCTAATTCTTCAGGAAGGCTATTTAACATGACACGACATAATGCGTTACGACCATTAAGAGCCGAGCAAGATGAAGAAGAGGCAGAAAGAACACTAATCGAAAGCGAAGTAACTGGGCACGGCTATAGGATATATTTTATGTTACATAAAAAAGAAATTTCACGCGGACGAAGTCGCGGGCAGACCCTAGTGAAATTATGTGTCAGTAACAAGAATTTGCCACAGTCCCAAGTATGAATAAAAATAATATTTCTTAACGTTCGTTGAGATATTTTCATTTCGGGATAGAAATATTTTACAATAAATCAGTCTGTTAAAACGAAAAAACGGCTCGCAATAATTTACAGTCTCGTGCCATGGCTCACTTAATTTCTTTAAAATAAAATCTTATTTAATACTTTCTTTTCTTTTTTAGAGAAAAAATGTTCATATGGAGCAGGTAGAAAAGGTTTTGTAAGCTTCTTGTAAACTTTTTTTGCTTGGTAACATTTTAAATAGTGTCCGACCGAAAGTTCGGTTTCGGGGTCGGTTTCGGCCCAGTTTCGGACAAAAATCAAGTTTCAGCGGCAGTTTCGGTTTCGGCGAAAATTGCCTGAAACTTTTGCCGAAACCGTAACAATGAGTGATTTGATTTATTGATAACTGATAAACATTTTCCTATGAGAACTTAATTTGAAAAAATAATAAAAATATTATTAATATTTTTTTATATTGTATTAAATAAATGATTACAACAAAATGAACATACTGTGTTTCCATTTCATGTCCTAATTAATGCAGAACAATGAGTAAAATGCACCAAATTTCAGTATTTTAAGGAATTTTATACTAAACCACGAGAGTTTCGGTTTCGGTTTCGGCCAACACTGAAGGCACGACCGAATATACGGTTCCGGTTTCGGTTTCGGCCGGAAAACCAGTTTCGGTCGGACTCTAATTTTAAACGTAAATTGGGACACTAGCAAGCATGCACGCTTGCATGCATGCTTGTATCAGCTCGGTGTAGATGGAGTTGGCACATTCGTATGGATAAAAACCCCTTTTCATCATAAAGAATATAAAAATAAGAATAAAGTTTGGTACCTATGGTTATATTTAAGGAGGAGTTACGGAACATCAAACTGAACAATGTAATTCCATGGGAAAAAAGTCGCAATCGCGAAAAAAATATATATGTCGGAGTTGGTTGTCAAATCAATTGTGGGTAGTCAACAGAATTTGGTATGATTTGTGTTTATTATTAATTTAGGTGATTTTTACTATCAATTATTGTCTAATAAATCGAAGCATAATTTATTCAGTACTCGGTGTACGCCCTAATTGATTTTTAGCAACTTATTTCGATAAATTGTTCCCGTTGGTTTTATTCAAAACAACGGATGACATGTTAGTTTGTTTTTAAAATGATTTACTTTGTGGAATCACCATTGTTTATTTATGACAATTATTCTTGTATTATTTGATCACTTTATACTGTAAGTCTTATTAGATTTAGCATATTTTAGTGTTTTGTATCAAGTAAACGCGTGACGTGCGTCATCGGACAGAGTTGTCATTCATCCTATAAAAGAGGGTGCACTTGTTTTGCTAGTCAGTCGGTCTTCGGATTCGACTCAATACAGAGCACCTGCTCCCGACAAAACTGTCGGTTTACCTGGTACAGCGCTGCTGTATATTTACATAGCTGTGTTGGCTTGCTAAATAGCGAGTAGATACACTTTGTGTTGGGTGGCTTGGCCGCTATACGAACTGTGACCGTGAAGGGTTTGTTCGATTAACTGTTTTTAATATTTACCCATTATTGTGTCTTATGTATAGTGTATTTTTGGAACTGTTTATACCATCCTGCTTATCCCAATAACATGGGAATTCCAAGCCCTGACGATATATACCGCTCGGCACTCCTGATCCTACATATACAATACTTCAATACCTTCTCGATCCAAATGTATGATAATAAGTAAGTACCCATTTATTATTTTTTGTAAATCCTTCTGACCACAATCGTGAGGATTGTGGTCAGAAGGATTTAAAAAAAATCTCTAAACTCGTGCAAAAAATTAAGAATAGTCTTACAAAAACTTATATACAAAAGATACAATTTTTTATGAATAAAAGTAGGCTCGTCCAACTAAGTTACTCAACGCGTACATTTTAGTGAAATTAAAAGAGCATTGCAGGCTAGAACTTAATATAATAATTTTAAAAGCAAGGTCCGTGCAATATTAATATTTTTAAGAACGCGTCCGCTTACATTAGAGTGGTAGGGTTCAGAATGGCCGCCGCAGTCCGTTGCGGCCGGAAAGGAAGATTTACCCAAATTTCGGGCTACGTTAAACACTCAGTTTCATTTTTAAATATTTAAATGTACTCGCCGTGCGCTGGTTGAATGTGAGAAGATATATTATCTACTTTGAGTATCTTGAATATGTTTGGTTTTTCAGCGGCTTGATAAAGTCGAGTTTTTTTGGCTTTGATGTGTGTTAACCGTCAATATTTCATGATTACTCAAAGAGGCGTGTTTGATGATTTTTTCTTGTTTATTTTTTGGTTTTATTTTTAAATTTTGTACCGTTTCTTTTCCTAATAATTTTCGTGGATGTATCAAAACCGTTGTTCTTATTTTAAATGGGGCGTAGCACTATGCGGAAGTGACATGCCGTGACGTCGCATCCGGGCGGTGTTACGCACAGCGCAGGCGCAGGCCTGCCACCGGAAGCAGGAAGTTGTGGTGTTGCGGCGCACAATCTGGAGTTGGACGGCGGGAAACACTGAATCAAGTGCAGCCTGAGCTTTCTGTTTTATATATGAGAGTGTAAAAGATATATGGCTACATTTTCATTTGATATCATCTGTGGGAGAGGTAATTCTCGTTGTTAGGTTTAATTGTTCTTACATGCGTGTATCCGTTGTAGTGGTGTGTGCTATTCATGCGTATGTAGGGCGTGCGGCTCAGTCGGTACGCCGAAGTTACGTACATACCGTGTGGAGTGACGTGTGGAGGATTAGTTTAGTGCCGGCGTTTAAATCGATACAAACTATTAACGTTGATTACTGTCTCTAATTTCACGAGTAATTGTCTCTCTCTAGTCTAGTCTTGGCATAGACAGGGATAAGTGGAAGGAGGGAAGGGTGGCCTTTGCCTTTGGGACACAAAAGACGTCACATATCTTCAAATTTTTGGTTCTAGGACTCACGATGTTTTGAGAGCGATGAAAGATATGAGACGAGCAGTCAGACGTAAGTCGTTGTCGGCCACCACTGCTCGCAATTTGCAAAGCTACGACCAAATAAGCCACCTTAAAAAATACGATACTTTACATATCTTTATAACACTTACTTACAGCAAATTAATTAACATTTCTTATTAGACACTTGTAAAATAGTTTCCCCCAAAATCTTCATAACACAATTCGCTTCAAAATTTATTTGTAGACATGTCGCGACGCGGATCCGAAGATCCGTGGATCGCAAGACTTCCGAGACATGTGTCGGAACTTCTACTCGAAAACTTCAACGGAACAAAGAGTAAAGTCCTGTTCTCGTAACGTGCACCAAGAAACGTTTTATATCTTCATAATTTAATAAAATGAGTAATTTGAGAGGTTTTATTATAATGAAGGTTCTTATTTCTCAACTGTTCTGTTTGAAGTGTTTCGCATTATTGTTTCTTCAGCATGTTTTGTAGTGGGTGGTAAGTAATCGTCTTTGGGTAACCTTATCATCTGATGTTAATTCAAGATTGTAGGAAGCTTAAATCATCTCTATGTGTTTTTGTTTTTTAAGTAGCGAAACTTTAGCTTACTTTTATAATATCGAGATTGCTTTATTACATACGAAAATTTAATAATAATTAATTATAACATATTCAGACGAAATTATCCAAATGATGATGAAAACCGCATCAAAATCTGTTGCGTATAGTTCAGATGAACAACGCGGTAATACAGACTGGCACGCCAAGCGACTTTATTTTAGAATAATGTAAAGATATATGTACATGGAAATATGGTCCGTCGTAATATCATTCTACTATTTGACTAAGTTTTAATCCAAGCTTTACCCTTTAAAATTTAACAACAAACAAGACCATAATTTATCAAAACAAAACCAAACTCGTGTCATTTGCTCACCAGATAAACATAAGCCGTTAATCAGTCACCACCAGGTCACAACTTTTAAACTATGGATGGTTTGTATCATCTGAGTTATCTTGGTGTCCAAAAAAACATATATATAAATATAAACAATCGACCAATTAATTACCATTTTGTGACTGGTCTCATGACGATCAACCAATCGATTTCATGAACCAACATGGTCCAATATACCGTCTTCAGATAAAAACAATGACGACGAAAATTGGTATTTATTTTTATTTATTGATATTAAAAAACCCATTACAGCAAATCCTGATTTCGATAGACATAAATCCTCAAAGCCATCAGACTTATCGTTTTAAATTATCTTCGATATTGATAAAATCACCACAAGATTCCTTACCGAGCGAACACCTCTCGCAGGCATCCACCTGCATTTTATTCGTTATAAAACAGAACATAAAAGTTTAATCAAAAGCAGACTTTGGCACCTCAATTTCGGTTAAAACAGATGTTGGAATAAGAAAGTTATTTAATGGAAAAGAAAGAAGGTACTTACTATATAATAAAAACACCAGCCTATTAGTGTCCCACTCAGGGCAAACGCCTCTTCGCATACAGAGAAGCATGAGCATTGATCACCATGCTTGCTTAAGGCGGATTGGCGAATTCAGACTTAGTATGTTAATTATAAGTCCAGGGGGTCTACTCCGAAGTCCAAAGTGCGAATGTTCGGATCGGACCGACACCTGGCCGAACCGAATATTATTGAAAAATGCGAAAAAAGTTCGGATTGGCCCAGTTGGGTCGGGAACATAGTCAATATTCGAGGACTGTAGGATCGGGACCGATCGAACCAAATAGTAACTTCGTAGCAGGAAACAGCCGAACATTCGGCTGATTCTTCCTCACGATGTTTTCCTTCACCGATATCAGTGATGTGATGTCCATGATAAACTTAGAAAGGTTAGATTTCTGATAGCTGTTTGGTGTGACGTAACTTGAGGACTAACAATGGACTGCATTAAGAATCTGATTTAAACACTTGGTGGAAACCCAATTGGCATGATGTCATTTTAATCATGATTCTTATTTTCAGAGCGATAATATGTCTATCTTTCAAGTCTTCTATCATTCATTTACGACCGTGTTTACCTAAACCGAGAACAGTGGTCGCCAAGTTGTAATGACCCCGACTTACGAGGTGTATGTAGGTGCAAACTCAGGCAGGCACTTTGTGACATTTATTTCATGACTATTGCTCTCAAAACGGTGAAGGAGTACAACGTGAGGAAACCGTCCCAGTACCAAAAATTCGAATGCGTGTGAGTGTGTTCATCTACAAACCCGCAATGGGCCCGCGTTTTTTATTACGGCCCGCTCCCCCTCACAGATAGGAGGCTCGTGTGCCAGCAGTGGAACATTACAGGCTGATTATTCGTATGTTTATTATACCGAATTTAAAGTCCAAACAATCAATAAAAAAACAATGTCTTACGTTCCACTGCCTGATATGAGCTCCGTTTTTCTTATCTAGTCTGCCCCAGGTTGGCTTTTCCACTGTTTTCGTTCCATACCAACTAAAGAATCACTCAAAACAGTGCTTTACACTAATACCTAACACACTCGAAGTTCGTACCGTAATAACAATATATTGCTCAATTATTAGTTGCAGTCTGCATATTTTGGCTCGGTGCAAAACAAAAATGTATCAACTTTGCCTTGCGCATTCTGTCAAACAAAAGTTAGTGTTCCAATCGCAACAGTTGTGCGACAAACTACCGTTTCGTGGTTAAAAATTGTATCAGTTAAGCAACTGTTCGTTTGAACCAAGCTTTTCTTTATTATTGCATAATTTGATTCTGGCCAACTTTATATAAAAAAATTGTATTTGTAACCCTAGCGATTATTATTTCACAGATAAGTATCCTATAGTTAATCTGTGAACAGCGTTGTGGGCTGCATTATTGTCTATAGGATTTGTATATTATTACTTATTTCTATTTTTTATATGGTAGCTGTTTGTTGTTACTTAAAAAAAAAATATTTAAATATTAAACTGTAAAGAAATACACATACATACTTATTTTTGTCAGACAACCTTATTTTAATTTGAACTGAATTAAAAGAAAAAGTCACATACATGGCAACCGATGTCAATATTGTTTTCATGACTTATTGTATTGTTCAGAGTTTTGCAAATCAAGTACACTATCTTATTGAATTATCTTAGAAATCATGAAATATTTGTTATCGAAGCTAGTCAAACCGCACCTAGCAAAAGCTTTACCACGTAAAATTCACACTGGCATCCCTGCTTTAGACAACAAGATAGATGTGAAGGTCAAGGAAAAGGATCCATTTTACATCGAACCGCTGGAGCAATCTCATCACACCCTCAGGTGCCACAACAACGCGAGGCGCCAACGTCTGTACGAGTTCGGTATGTACGTCGCAACATGTCTGCCGAAATATGTGCAGAAGGTTCAAATGCAGCCAACTGACGAACTGGAGATACTAGTTGCTCCAGCTGGTATGTACCCGGTCATGAACTTCATGCGTGACCACCAACACGCCTGCTTCGCTCAATGCTCGTCAGCAAGCGCTATAGACGTTCCAAGCAGGCAATACAGGTTCGAGGTAGAATATGACCTCCTCAGCTTGAGGTTTAGCGAACGAGCTCGTCTCAAGACATACACCGACGAACTGACGCCTCTCCGCTCCGGGTACGGCGTCTGGAAGGCCTGCAATTGGTACGAAAGAGAAATATACGACATGTTCGGAGTAGTTTTCACTCATCATCCTGACTTGAGAAGAATTCTCACGGATTACGGGTTCACTGGACATCCATTGAGAAAGGACTTTCCATTGGTCGGATACATTGAAGTTCGTTACGATGACGAGCTGAAGAAACTGGTTTATGAACCTAACGAGCATCCTCAAGAAGCGCGGCAGTACCAGTTACAGACGCCATGGCACTACTTGAACAAGTTTCATGTTCCATATAATGCACAAAAGCCGCCACCCAAACCTAAGGTAGAGAACCCTTGCCCTTGTTAATACGCTAATATTAACTACTTATGTATTTTATTTCAAAATAAAAATATTATTTTCTTTTAACACCTAAGTATTAATAACAACGCGTATAACCCTGTATTAAAATGTTCTACAATAACTGATGTACATATTATGGTGAACGTGTCCGACTTCCTTCTGGTGATGCCTCATTTGAATCCAGCTTATTCCCTAATGAGCTTTTGTCTTGACACAATGGAACCGTTTAGAGCGTCACACATAGCTCGAGATAGCTCCCCGGCCAGATGACGGCCCTTTCTAACGTCCCAATTAATAACTTGGAAATTAGCGGAAAGTGGCTAATTATTCTATCCCGGTTTCATTAAGTGGCTTCGTAAGTTGAACTGGTGTAACTCAAATTGGATTTCGATTCCTCATTATTATGCAGTTAAAATGGGATTTTAAATTGGTGGAATTATTCTTAGTAGAAAGTGTGTCTTACTTGGTCTTCCAATCTCATACTTAGGCCCGGACTCTACCAAAGCGGAGATGTGCAAAGCGTAGAGGAGAGGAGATGCTTAACAGCTAGGGTCGCCGAAGCTGTGCGGAGATGCGTACTGGCTAGACCGGAGCAAAGATGTGTACTGGTTAGAGCGGAGCTGAGCTGCGTGGCTCGACCGTTGGATGTGGCGCGGGCGCGGCGGGCGGGTTGTGCGACGCGGGGACTAGCGGTGCCGCTCGCCACACGCCGCTCACAGCTCTTGTCTCCGCTACGCGTCGAGGTACATACAGCTCACATAATTATGTGTTTTGTTCGCGCTAAGCAAATATGAGACATCTCCTCTCATCTGTGATCAACCGTGTCCACCGAAGCTAAGCGGAGACAAAATATGAATCTTTTGGTTGTTTCCGACTCCTCTCCTCCAGTCTCGTCTCCATTTTTGTGGAGTCTGGGCCGTCTTTTTGTTACAAATAAGTTTTTTTGTTATGACATACCCTGTGGACATACCTCTACAAATCGTACATAAGGAGGTTATTACATAGTTACCGCTTACAGTGTGTTTTTTCAATTTATTTTTATTGATTCGGCGCTTCAACGACTTAAAGCTGACTTTTCAATCGACCGATAATATTTAGTCGTGGAATAAAATTGACGTCTGACAGTTTTTGTAATTTCATACAAAAACGTTAGTTATCTAGCGATGGAAAAATCAGCCCTTAAACGTACACTAAGAAAAAAAATTAAATTAAAAATTTTAAAAACCCCCGACACAAAATAATAATAAAAATAGTATGAATGTAAAAAGCCTAAAACAATAAAAAAAACTATAACCTTGAAATTATGACCCTACGTAAGTACCGTATGAAATTATTTGATTATCATATGTTGTCCCGTCGGGGGACCGCTCTAATTACATATTAGCCTAACGTTCTGTTAAAGTTTAAAATAGCAGCGGTCCCCCGACGGGACGGTTTTTTCAATAGTTTATTTTTTATTGTTTTAGGCTTTTTACATTCATATTAATTTTATTATTATTTTGTGTCGGGGGTTTTTTAATTTTTTTGTTTAATTTTATATTTCATGCTTTTTGTAGGGACTCCTTATTATTTTCTTGCGTTTTAAGATTCAGGTAATTTGGTGTTTAGTCAGATTTTTTATAATTCGCCATTTTGTGGTGGCGGCCATCTTGAATTTGAAATTTATCATAGTGTATAGTATTCTACTAGTCAAGCCCATTCATTTCTTCATCTGCCGGGAGTTAAAAATCACATACAGTTTTAGGTATTGTTAATACCTACGTCACCTACAGAAGTCTACCTTTATGATACAAGGGCGTGTAAGATACCTTTAAAATAATTATTTACAAGTTACAATATAAAGCGAAAGTGAGCTATAATCATAAATACAATGGGAATTACAGACATCTGTAATATCAAAGGTGCAGCCCAATTACGGTTATTTTACCTCTGATATTGCATCATTGTCAAAATCAAAGTGATCTTTGTTCTCGTTACAATTAGGTTGATTTTGGGTTGCTGCCACTAACAAGTATGTCAATATCACAGTGACTTTTATTCTCGTTATAATAAGGTTGCTGTTGGTTTGCTGCTCTCAGAGGTAAAATAAACTGTGAAACTATTGTACCAAAGCTGCACAGGTATGTTTTGGTAGGCTCACTTCTTTGTTAAATGTGATTTCATCTGTCTGTTTTATAGACTAAATAGATACCTTATTTAATTAAAACATACAAAAAAACCATTGTCGCAACAATCAAGTTTCAAACGATAACAAAGAACTAAACAAACGGTATTTTATTTCAAGAAGGTATTAGATCAAAGTACTCTGCCTATTCAAGCTGTATAGAATAAACAATCAGTGCTAAACGATTAATTACTGCGCAAACTTCAATAATATCCTAACGAAAACCCACGCACAGTAATAACAATTATTAAAAGGATTTATTACTAAACTCCCCGGAGTAAACACCGCTGTTGATTCAAAATATTGGATATTAAAAATGCCGAATTTATAGAGAGAAGAAAGATTATTCGAATTTTTCGAGGGATCCTATCGGTTCCATATCTGCCACGATCATACGGACATCTGCGTAAGAATAACGACGGAGTGGAGGAGTGAATGAACAATTGGTTCAGTGTGTGTCGTGGCCTTGCGTCGAGCGCACGACTGCGCTCCCCCGAGACCGGGAAACTTCACACGCGCTCGGAAAACTTTGCGCAAACAACGCGAGTAACGCACAATATTATGCGAGAATAGGGAAAAGTTTTCTGGATCATTCTAAAGACTTTTGATTGGCTTTACACTGTTGATTGACTTATTGAGGTAAGGATGTTACTGTTTTTCAGTTTATATTTTATTTGTTTTTTTTTGTTATTGATTAATATACTGTGACAATATTTTACGTGTGAACGTAACTTTTTGTTGCAAAGTATTTATTTTTAGTTGTATTACTTACTTTTAGATATTCTGTTTCTTTTTAATTCAATTTAATTTGTTATTCATTGCATGATTTCTAATTTATAAAATACGTTATTAGGTGCCATTTTTAAAAGTTACATTTTTTTTTATGACCTAAATTCATTCAAATAGTTCAGTAGGTTTACCTACAAAAAAATCATATAAGTACAAACCTAAATTAGTTTAATTGTCAACTAGATACTGCCAGATAATTACCTACTTAAATTGACTGTGATATTCGAAGAAAATTAATCCAATTATTTGGCGTCCTTTGACAATACTCAAGAATTTACTTAATCAGTAGGTATGCCACAATATCTACCGAAATCTGAATAACTTACCTAATTAGATTTAAGTTTGTAGCATATTTCCTAGAATATTCGAATCCCTTAATATTCTTATAGTGGAATACTTCATAAATAGTAATGGTTCCAAAGTTACGAGACAATTTGTTCCCAGTATGTACCTAACCCAAGCCAATAATTGAGTTAATTACGCAAATCTGATATACAAAAATTGAAATTAAAGTAGGTGATTAGCTAAATACTAAAAAGTAGCACGCATTATGTAGGTATATTGGGCTATTTTTGCTATTCAGTTCCTCAGATTGTAGGTAGTATTTTTTTATTTTTTTTACCTTTTTGAACATACGTTGTGTCTGAAGATCCAAAATCTTTAAAAATAAGATATCTATATGAGACATCTTTACGTAATTGATTATAATCTCATTCATCTAAAGGTAGGTACTTATATGAACTGGTTAAATAATAAAAGTAAACTAAAGTTATTTGTTCCTTTCAAATGCCTAGTAACTCTTTAAATATTTATTTCCGGAGTACTCAACAGAAGTTTAACACTTTTGGTGTTAATTAAAGGGTTTCTTACCGGTACTTTAAACCTATTTGGTACTTAATTAGTACTTATTATCACCTACTTTCTTATTATGCTTTAGAGCAAGGATGCCCAACCAATTTTGTAGGTAGGCCTTAATTTTGAGTCCGAGTCAGCCGGCGAAAACTGTTCTCAGAAATTATCGCTGAGCTTTCGGCGGGCCAGTTCAAATGCGTGGCCCGCGGGCCTGGGGTGGCGCAGCCTTACTTTAGACCGTTCACAGACGGCATATAATCGGTGGCCGATTTTTGCAGCAACATTCACAGCGTGTTTGTACACTTGGTTACCACAAGTAAAGCGCGCGTCGCTTCGTGAGATAAAAATGCTGTGCCTATTTTATGCCTAACTAACCTAACTATCCTAATATATACAGTGCCCTCCAAAAGTTAGCTGAATCCCACAGGATTACCTGATTTTTTTAGTCATTGTTAGTTGAATTATTAAATAAAAATGTTAGTAGTGAATTTTAAACTAGGATTTTAGAACATAATGTGGCCAACTTCAAAATATCAAAAGTTAGCTGACTTTAGCTGTGAATCTGTGATAGATTCACAGCTAAAGTCAGCTAACTTTTGGAGGACACTGTGAATCACTGTTATTATTTTCATTACATATTGTGTAACATGATCTACCAAACACCACAGTTACCTGGTTGTTATTATCTATTGTTATGGGTAAAATCAAATAATAATATCTTGGCCATTAGTGTGATAATACTGGGGTATTGTCATACTAATGGCCAAAATTTCCATTGTTTTTTGTAAACAAGCTTATGATCCAGTCCTTTCGGTAGGAGTCAGGCTCTAGCCGCCATTTTATTTTTTGGTTCTTTCAACTTACCAAGCATTAGCGGTCTTACTAAGTTTCACTGTTAAGTATTCAATATATTATTATTATTATATACTATCTATATCAATTTAAAAAAAAAACAAAACATTGTGTGAAAACTGGAACCAAAAATTCGAAGACAAAATTATGTGATATCGAACAACCCGCACTGAGCCCGTGGTGGATAACGGCCCGCTTCCTCTCACGAAGAGGAGGCCTGTGTCCCAGCAGTGGGAACATTATTGGACGGTTATGTTATGTTATATCAATTATTTAGTAGTTTATTAGCCATGTATTGTTTTGGCTGTCGCATATTTATTAATACTCTGGTTATTGTTTAAATTATCTACATACATAGATGTTGAACAGGATTATGTTTTTTTTTGATTAAGTAGACATTTTGATGAAACATGCAGGACTAGCCCTGATTTGAAACGTCTGTAAACTTACAAAAATATCAAGACTTCCCGTGACCCAAGGGCTGGCTTTTACCTTGGCCAGAGACTAAGCATTTGCCATACAACGTGGTAATGCCGCCAGTTTCTTGGGTTCATTACCAGATGCGGATGAATTTTTCGACGATATATTTTAGGTTGTGTATAGTTTTAGTTATCCTAACTTAACTAAAACTATACACAAACTATAATTTTGTTATTTTTATTATTTAATTAGGTATTATTTGTGACTTACTTTTTATTTTTATTTACAGAAATAAAAATATCAAGTACCTAGATAATGTATAAAACTTCATTGTTTTTTGATAACAAATAAATACATTATACATTTTCTCTACGATTAGAGAAGAGTTTACAAAATAATATTATATCAAATCAAGGTAGAGTCAACTCAAGCCCAGTATGACTGTAACTAAATTTGAACACAACCTCAAGCCGATACTGACTACCTATATTTGAATACAACATCTTTTTGAGGCATTCAGCCTCAAAAAGATGAATGTGTAAGGTACGGACGCCAGCAGGTCAAGCTACCCGAAACTGTCAAATTTTCCCAATCAACCTTGAACCTTAATGCTTTAGCGATAAAGTTGAAAATCTTTTAAAGAAATTTGACAGATTGTAGTAGGTTGATGTGCTGGCGTCTGTACCTACATTTCGTATAAGCTACCTAATGTTATTTTGTAAACTCTTGACAAAACGTCATTTAAGTAACTGTCCACAATCTTTTTCCTTATTCTGGTTCAAAGTGTTACCACAATACATATTACACATTGGGTACTTAATTATAGCTACACATTGAAATAGCATTATGAAACATGTAACTATTGTAGACAATTAAGAATTATTTACGATGTATACCTACATCTTTTTAAGGCTGACAATATACCTACTACGTAAAAGCTTTTGTTTGTTGCTTGAGGAAATACGATGACAACAGAACTTTTAACAGACAATATTAGAATGGAAGGACGTTGGCTGCTATTTCTAACTGCATAAGAATTTTATTTCACTTCTTCTTTAAAATTTTACAGTTTTATCTAAGCTTCGTTACATTACATGATTTAGCTCTCTCCAAGTCTCATAGCTTTGCCTGTAGAGATGGTTTAAATATTGGTTGGAATTCGCGAGAAGTGTAAAATTCGTTCTCATACTCGCAGGTTGAAAAGTCAAAAGCAGGCCCATTTGGCAATAAAAATAAACGGCCAAGTGTGTGTCGGACCATGCCCAATGAAAGGTTGGGACGAATTTATCTTATGAACAAACTTAACATTGTAGTTGAAAAACATGTTCTCCCATACATCAATATAAGTGACGGGCAATTCTCCAACTGCAAATGTAAGGTTGTAATAGCAATAATATTTTTATATGTGATAAAACTACTTTCATGAGTCTAGGTCAACGGGGTACGTAAGTACCCTATAGGTTTTGATTTATTTGTATCAAATATTGCGCATATTTTCCCTTCTTCTGTCTTGTTGTTTTTTTTTTTTTAATATTACGTAGTAGCTAGGTACTTCCATAAATATCAACCATCCATGGAATCAGTACCTATGTACTACAACAATCTTATTGTAAGGCTGTTCCCATAGTAATTAAATAGAGCCTTTATTATTTTTTTAAATTATTATGCTTATTTTAATTTTATTATTTAATTACACTCGTGAAAGCTAAAAAAAAAAACAAATCAAATATCTTGACTTAGCGCACGAGGTTGTTGATATGTGGAATGTGAGCTTGGCTGTCGTTATGTCGATTTTCGTAACAGCGAGCCAGATGACCGAAAGCCTTGATCAAAATCTCTCGAAGCTCTCTTTAGACGGTTGATTTAGAACGCATAACACTTTCCTCCTTCTTAGTCCTGTCTCTGGAGCCCTAACCACCAGTACTTAGTAGACCCTGCCCCCAACCTTTATAAGGAAAGAATATATAGCGGTACATTTACAAGTTAATTTGCAAATTGATGAACTCTTACAACAGACATCCAAACTTGCATCAAAGTCTCAGCTATCCCACGTTACACACCCAACCACTTTACAGATCCATGTGTTGAACTTCAGAATACCTGAACATTAGCCAAGCAACACTTGAAGTTACGCGTTCATAGTAAATCTACTTAGTATAAATGTTTAGGGTATGGGGAGGAGTTTGCCGGCCGGCCGGTATGAAATTTCCGACAGAGCGTTTGCAAACTTTGTTCCGACTAGGAAGTTGGTAGGGAGTCTCAGACAGGTCGTCCAAGACAATGCACATCAAAGCAAGGCCTAGAAATTATTGCGATTATAACAGCTGTTTGCTACTTCGGTTTGTTTTAGTCAAAGAAACTTATTGGCGTTAGATATCCATGGGGAGTTGTGCGTGGGAGTTTATCTTTCCCAATGGCGGAGGTTTGATATAAACAGTTAGAGGATGTTTCTGAAATTGTGTACTTTATTGCCTGCCAATCAGTTTTATATCAATGTTATCATAAAATCTTTAATGAAATGAGCTTGAATGAGGTGGAATGCCTGCTCACTTCAAAGTTATTTCTTCAAGCTCAGTTTTCACGGTTTTTACAGAATATGCCTGCTGGTCTTTATTGTTTGTTTTTTTTCATAAACAAAATCAACCTATGTATACAGCACCCTAATTGCGTAACACGCAATCAATCTCAATCTGAATCATTTTGAAGGATATTGCTAATCCAATGCTTCATATGTTCAAAAAATGTGTCATGTTTGTGTCTGCTCAGCAACGTAAATAACGCAATGAATGTTGTTGAACTGTCAAAATGAAACCGATTCCGATTGATCGTGTGTTACGCAATTAGGGTGCAGTTTCCACTGCTGTAGAATGAATATGTTTCTTATTTTTGCTAATCCATCCAAACCAATATTTTTCTAATTTATCTATAAACCTACAAGGAATATTTTAAATCCAGCTAAAAAAAATACAATAAGGTACGTTATTATAGATTTAGTATCAACTACGCTAGTATAAAATCGAAGTTCGAATGAAATTTAATTTAAATAATAGAAAACAAACGGTTCATTTATCAAATTAAATTTCATTCGAAAACATCCATCGGTTTCTTAATAAATTTCAACTATATCCGACGTCTCTGGGTACTTGTCTCCTTTGGTGACTGTGTGTGTACGTTTATTTTTAAATGATAGGTATCATATAAACGTACTACTATCAAGCACTATAGCCAATATTTTTTCTCTCGTGACAGTTTTAGTAATATGGAATCCAGCCGCATTTGTTGTTGTGAGTACTTAATTAGATCTGCTACGAGAGAACGGTGACAAAAACGGTGTTAGGTGAGGTTATCATTCTTTGTTTTTAAATCCACACAGTTTTGTGTCTTCTGAAAAATTACAAAATTATAGCACTAAATTGGTCAGCGAGGTTATTCCGTAACACACTCAGACCAGACTGTGAATGTTCTTAAAATTGCCCAGAATTGTCCCTGTGATCTCAGTCTCAATCTGTCAAAAATACCTCTTATTTCCCTACACTTTCGACAAGTTTTTGACATTTGTTTGTCGCCGAGATGAGACTGCGACTAGATTTTGAATGTTTTAAACTGAATTGGCCTTCAGGTTTCAATCATGGAGCCATTTCTGAATTTCGTACTTTATTCAGACTATATCATTTCAGTCACACGTTAAATTCTTATTACAAAAACTGGATTTATGGTTTACCTCAAACCATGACAAAAGAAAAACCTTGTACCTATTGTTATAAGGCTTATATAATAATCAGCTTATAACTTTCTGCTGAGACACAGGCCTCCTCTCACAAAGAGGGAGGTGAGCCGTAATACAACACGCGGGCCTAGTGTGGGTGAAAAAGTCTTCGAATTTTTTGTTCTAGGAAATGCCGATTTCCTCAAGGTGTTTTCTTTCACCGTTTTGAGAGCAGTGATAATGAAAAAATTTATAGAAAGTTATTAGAGGCCCAGTAGTAGGTATCTGCCGTACTACCGTGCCCCTAATGTTTTTCCTTTGTAATAAAGACCGTATAAGGGCTGATTTCACGCGGGGAGGCTGAGGGAAAGAACCTCACGCTTCAGCCGCCGCGGGAGACGCTCCGGGCGTCGGGAGCCGCGTGACGACTCCCGGCCACCGTAGGCGCGGGCTGCGGGCGGTGAGTAATGGGTAGCTCACCGTCCGATCAGGACCAGGCCCGTGCCGGACGGCGCGTTGTGTTCCACGCGCGCCTCAAAGAGATGTCAGCAGAGGACGGGGCCCGACAGGGCCGAAGCCTGCCAGGGCGGCGGGATCTTCCGAAAGGTTAACCGCTGCCCAGGAACAGAAAGGGCTAAGGAAGGAACACGGGTGGGTTTTAGTCAGTAAAAGTCTGACACTCCCTTCCGCTCCACCCAGAGCGGGAGGGGTCATTTGATGATTTCCCATCCACAAAAAAAAAAAAAAAGGGCTGATTTCACCTAGGCCAGATAACTTTTATCCGTGGAATAAAATTGACGTCTGACAGTTCTAGTATGGGAAAACTGTTAATAAATCAAAATGTATTCACAGAATAAGACTTATTCTAGGTATAAAAGTTTGGTGGAATTGGCCCCTAGTGTAACTACTGAAATCCTGAAAGATCAAGAGTGAAGTTCAAGAACAACCGAATGATAGAACTTATAAATTCAGCTTAGTGAATTTAATACCAAACAATGCACCGGCCAGTTTAAAATTATTTCTGTCTCCAAGTAACGTTTATGTGTTCCGTTTTGAAGATCACAAAATTTTGGTAAATGACTGGCAAAATAATAAGATCGTTTACGATTGTCTCAAATATTTTAACACTTCTTAAAATTTTTTTTCGTATCACGCATAGATTCTATGCTCGTTTAGAAACAGTAGATACAGCGGGGTAATAGCGTAACACACTAACAGTAGGATTGGCTTTCATTTTGACAGTTCAACAACATTCATTGCGTTATTTACGTTGTGTTGTGTAGACAAATTTTTCGAACTTATGAAGCAATGGATTAGCAATATCCTTCAAAATTATTTAGATCGTGATTGATAGTGTGTTACGCAATTAATCCGCGTCTGCGATTTACTTGCCAAGCGTGTAAACAAATATGAGTTTTTTGAAAAATAACTAACTCCTACACAACAAAGTTCAGTTTACTCTACAACTTAAAACACACACACATAAACAAACACACACACACAACAAAAACAAATAAACACAAAACAAACACAAACAACAAAACAAACAAACAAACACACACAAAACACAAACACGGGCAACAAAACATTAAACAAACAAAAATAAACACACAAACAAACAAAACAACAAACAAACATTCAAACAAACAACCAAACAAACATTTTTACTACTTTTAATACTCTGAAATCAACTTAATACGTAATTTTGATATATGTTTAACTTGAAATAACATCAATTGAAAACATACATTTGAATAGACCTCAGGGAACCTCATTTATTACTCAAACAAGATCAAAATTACCAACAATATTGAAGGTAATTTCCCTCTACTGACTGTCTTTATGTCCCACCCTGTATACTTCGAAGTGCATCACAACAATTTAGGTAATCGACGTGTAAAACTCACACCACCACCACCAGTGGCAACTGACTCTAAAACTTGTGTTAAAACCAACTTTATTCTAATTAAATAACACATAAACGTCACGCATGAACAGTATTAGTCGTGTTTAAGCAACGTTGCCATGTTGCCAATAACAATTGAGACCGGGATTATTCTTCGACAGGGATGTTCCAGTGACCCGGCTGTCACGTCCCCCAACATTTACCTACCTTGTTTATTTAGATATTTCGTGTTTCATTACATTTTCTGATTAAAATCGATTTTAATACAAGGCCGCGTTTGGCGCTTTGTGAAATTAATTGTTTGTGACTTTCTATTATATTTCTTTGGATAGAAGGATTTATATAGGCATAGTGTTTATTCAAATTTTAAGTCTATAAATTAAAAAAATAAATTCATTTATTTCAGGTAGGTACCACATAACCCATATTAGAAAGCGATTACAAATTAATAAATTCAAAACATCACACATCAATAAATACAAACGAATAATTACAATATAAATACAACATCAACACATAAATTAGATAAAACAAATTAAAATTGCTTTTCAATCATTATTAATTATAATTAATTTTTACGTTACCTACATTAGTCTCTTACGAGCGACACTATATGTAAATTGTCTATCACGGCAGTGTCGCACAGAAGGACAGCCAAAGATAAGAGGCATTTTTTACTGTTTCGGTTTATTGTTTTAGTGTCTCACTGCGGCGCTTGAGTCTCTCTCTCCTGGAAGCTGCAGTTTGGGGCCAATCTCTTCGAAAGAAAATCTTGTTTCTAAGGTCTCAGGGTCCATAATTGTACCTTAGCTTTAAGCCATTGTAAAATCTCAACACATGGGACAACATTATGGGATGCAAATAATTATATGAATATGAACGTTAAGTGATAGGTTATATTAATAATACCAATCTTCTATTGTCCCACTGCAAGTTTAAGGCCTCTTCTCATACAGAGAAGACACGAGCATTAATCGCCACGCTTGCTCAAGACGGAATAGATTGATTTTTTGATTGATTTGTGATTTAGATACAAATTTTGTATGTAACTCTAGAATTAAAAAAAAAATAAAGTTGGGTACTAGTATCGGAATCACACCATTAACTTGAAAAAGCCCTCGAGATATCACAGTTTGTATCAAATACTCCGTTATGTGAGTCCTCCTATAGCTTTCAAAACGACATCTCACAACACTCAACCGAAAAAATGCCATACATTTTTATCTAAACGCACACTGAAATAACACCGTTCATATCAATACGAGGGTGTCGGCAAACTGTTTTTTTTTTTTTCTCAAACATTATATCTTCGCGGAAAAGTAGTTACCGGTGCTCGATCGCATCCGTGCTCATTTCACGCGCTCTCCCGTTATTATGATGCTCAAACATGCTCATACATGCTCATACGAACGACTCCGATAAACAGAAATAGTCGTAACAAGGAATCATTATTGAATCGTGGGGCCGAAGGGATCGCAAACCTTTGAAAGCTTCGTTGTTGATGTCACGCATCATAATTGCCGAGAATAGAGTGACAATAGGCCATGAAAATGTTTATATTACCTCTCTGGTTTTATGTTGATGTGATGTATCATAAACATTTTGAGCGGTTATGGAGCAGAGACTTTTTAGCCGTATCCCTGTAAATGGTATCGTTAAGATATTAATAGAAGCCATAAAAAGATTGGCTCGATGTTTATATTATAAATCAATGGGGAGATTGTGTTTGGAGAAGGTTTTAATGCCATAGACGAGAGAATGGAATTCTATTTACGAATCGTTGTATTGGTTTTGAACGCATATGATTAGTCAATTTGGTATCACTGGTAGGGATAACGTCTTTAGGATAATTTCCGTAGGAGAATTTGTTGTTTAGGAAATAATGAACATACAAATCCAATAATGGTAAAATAAATAATATTTATTTTACCATTTATGTACACACTTAAATAAACAGACAAGAAAAAAAAACATAACAGAAAAATAGGTACAAAGGTGTTACTTATTTCATAAGAAATCTCTTCCAGCATACCTGTGATAGTATCTATAGACGCCAGCAGGTCAACCTACCCGAAACTGTCAAATTTTCCCAATCAACCTGGAACCTTAATGCTCTAGCGATAAAGTTGAAAATCTATTCAAGAAATTTGACAGATTGTAGCAGCTTGATGTGCTAGCGTCTGTACAATAGATAGAGTGATAATAATTATATTATTAACGTTTTTATTTAAGAGAGGATTCGTGTTTCAGTAATGTCTTAAGTTATATTTTGTGTGCCTACATAAGTACGTAAAGAGATTAAATAAGAGTATTTACAGGAATATCTTTGTATTTCACAATGAATTCATCTACACCATATTGTTAAACTGTTGCAGATAAGTAGATGTGCTACCTATTGGAATATTTTTATGTTGTTGCAGTGTCCTATGGCTAACAAAGGCTTTGCTTGAGAGCAGAGTCGGTCGGTGTGACTGGAAATATGCAGCAGCCTTGGTGGTCCATATACTTGCTGGCCATTTTCATGCTAGGACTAGACTCAAAACTCGTCGGTGAGTGGTGTATAGAATATAGTTTAGAATGAACTATTTCTTAGAAGTTAGAACTTTCAAAACTGGCTTCCTTAGTAAAATAAAATACTGTGGGGTAACAGTGGGAATGGCTTTAATTTTGACAGTTCCACAACATTCATTGCGTTATTTATGTTGATGAGCAGACAAATTTTTGTAACATATGAAGCAATGGATTAGCAATATCCGCCAAAGTGATTCAGATTTTGATTGATAGTCTGTTACTCAATTAGGGTGCAGGTTTTTTTTTATACATTTCTGTAACAAATTATAATAATGATTTTTTGTATTTTGCGGAGAAATGTATGCGATTAGAAAATATATTTGAGGACGCCAATTTAGATTAAAACCATGTTTATTTTGGACGACAATATGTTATATTATTTCTTAAGTAAGTCACTGTATGATGATATGAAAACAGTTCCAAATAATTTCAGGTCAAGCATTCCAGCCGGAATTCGCAGAACCGTTAATGAATTTGACTGTACCAATTGGTCGAGATGCAACGTTTAGATGTCTAGTGCAGAACTTAGGCGGATACAGAGTAAGTTACAAATAATAATAAAATATAAAAAAACTTAGAAATTTTCATTTTCCTTTTAATTAAAAACTCAATTACAATTCGCAGGTCGGATGGGTGAAAGCAGATACTAAAGCGATTCAAGCGATACATGTTCACGTAATAACAAACAATCACCGTGTGGGAGTGTCGCATAACGGCCAGACTGTTTGGAATTTACACATTAGGAACGTCCAGGAGGAGGACCGGGGTCAATACATGTGTCAGATCAATACAGACCCAATGAAAAGCCAGGTACGGTAAGCAATAACTAAATAAACCTATGAATACACTAATTTGATGCCACAGCGCTCCAAGATAAATCTTCACCCAGCGACTCTACACTAGAAACTCTCTTTGCCTTCGTCTTATACACCGGGTTCTGTTTCTTGTAATAACCACGTATTCGAACTTGTCGGTACAGAAACTCTCTCGTCATTATTTCAGGCACGAACATTTTCCTACTTCTATACAATACCTTGTCCCTGGGCCCCCAACTTCCTTTAGCACTAAATAGCGCATGAAGCTCACCACGACCGTAAAACTTAATCACTTGTGCTATCAAGCCGACGACAATGATAATGCCGTATATGCATAATATAGTATACAGTAACAACAAATCACAAGTCATAGAAACTGATTCAACAAAATATGAGTCCTGAAATTCGTATGTTTCCATAACTTCCCATCGAGCGTAAAGAATAACACAAATAAAGACAGGATTTAAAAGCCACGCTATCTTCAAAAAATAATTAGTTTTGATACCTATCATGAAAATAATGTCCACGTTATGGTTTTGGATACCATAAAACCAATACAATGAAACAGAAAGAAATAAACAATTAAGTGATTGAATAATTTCTGTGGCATCTGTAAGTATACCAGTCAAGTCGGAACATAGAAATGGAAGAGTGCAAACTATTAAAAATATTAACATGAACATACAAGATAGTTTTGTATACTTTTTCGCCAAATCCATGTGTAGCAATAATTCTTTTAGAAACAAATACAAAATCCAAAAATTTATATATAAACTGCAGAATACGATGGAAAACCAAAAAAATCCCCAAATCGGCAACGCATCAAAGTAACTCAGGATTTCGGACATTGAAGCAAACATTGGGAAAAATAAACTGCTACCGATTTCTATAACGTTTTCTTCTTCACCGTGGTAGTAAGACATAGTTTTAATTCCACTAAACGCAATAAGTGCAAACATAAATGATACGAACAGTGCGAATAATGGCGTACTTATAGCGGTCATCGTGGCAGGGCTCCGAAATGATACGTCGCGGGTTAAGAAAACTAATATACCGTACCCAGTACCTACCGACAGAAACCCCCTGGTAATCGTGCTATAACAATTGAGAAATGTATAATTAGTCCAATTTATAGTAATCTTTGTAGCGTACCAAGTGCCGCTGGTGGACAGAGCAACACAAAACAAAACCAGGATGACACCACAAACATAAACAGCTGCTAGTTTGACTGCCACTTGTATTAATCTTTCTTGCTTAATTGATAAAATGTAAACAGATACGCATATTGCTATTACCGCTACGATTGTTTTCCATGGAATAAGACATCTTAATCCAATTTCTACAGTACAGTTTCCACCTATTTCACGTTCAAAAAAACAGTTGCTCGCAGTTTTCATGCCGCAATCATCTTCAAATAAAACTTGAGCTTCTAGACAATGTTGGAAAATTGATACATTCACCCTCTTCACCATACATTTGGTATCACCATAGTCATCACAACTGAGCCAGGGCGGGACGTCCAAGGCAGCATAAAATGTGTACACCAAATACCAAGAAGTTAACACCAACAAATATAATGCTTTCAAGAAAATCAAAAATAATGTGCCATATCCAACATTCTGAAACAGCGGGAAGAAATTCCACATGGTAAATATATTGCAGTTCGTGTACTGAGCCAAACATATCTCTGAATACGCCAGTGGCATCCCAACCAAGATTACTGCCAATGTTTGAAGAGCTGCATGCGCATAAAATCCATTATGTGATATCTCGACAGGAGAGAACATTACTGTGATTTCGTTCATCATCCACGCCCATACGATAAGTCTGTAACTACCGTAAGTATTCCATCGACTGTTCACTTCGGGGCAATAAGATCCATCAATTTCGAGTTTTTCTTCGCGTCCCATTTTTGAACACAACATTAATTTTGAAATGCCAACTCAACTGACTCAATCGAATCGTGACCATATAGATTGAAGCTATTCAGTTGATATCTTATCGTGTCATTTATATAAAAGCGTAATGGTATCCTGTGAGGAATAAACTGGCGCAGCATATCAAAGAAAATTAAATTGCAGTTAAAATAAACATTGGAGAGATAAAGTGAATTAAGCTACGCAGACGGGAGCGAGGCGAGGGACGCAGCGGGTAATGATTCGTGCATGGTGCACCTAAATTATTGCGCTGCGCTGTAATTTATACCCGGAGCTGATAACGACATAAATCGCCAGTGCCGACAGCGCTCGAGGTTTCGACTCCGACGTTGACGCGGCATGACGTCACTTGATGCTGTGTACCTACTTTCGATAATTGTTTCACATTGTTTGTAGGCTTGTTGATGTTAGTTAATAATTATTATTATTAGACAATAGAGACCCTTTTTGAGTATTTTGATTGTGATGTTATAGGCAGTCACTCCATGGAAAATACTGGTATTCAACTGCATCTGGTGTGACGTTAAAAAGTGCCTATTATGTGCCTATTTGAAATAAATGCTTTGATTTACACTGGCAGATTAATTGATTTGATTGTGATGTTTTTAAGAATTAAAGCTCTATTAAAGTTTGTGTTTTAGTTACTAACATTTTATGTTGATACATGTCTTCTGTGATCGAAACAAGGCTGATTAACCAATTCTTAAATTGACGAACATTGTTGTCACAATCAAAATATTTTGCTCGAAATGATTTCATTTTTAACGTGTGTATTTTTGCCAGATGGGTTACCTAGAAGTGGTGATACCACCAGACTTTATACCAGAAGAAACTTCTGGAGATATAATGGTGCCCGAAGGTGGTACTGCCAAAGTTGCTTGCCGCGCGAGAGGTATGCCAGAGCCTCGTGTTCTTTGGAGGAGAGAAGATAGTGCTGATATTGTTATCAGGGATCCTAATGGTGGCAAAACTAAAGGTATGTAAGGTATACTTGGAGTCTAAGGCCCTTTGTGAACGGCACGGTTTCGTTACGATACGGCGTATAAACCGCGCCGTAGAAAAAGCGTGCCCGTTAACAAGCTTCCCTAGTAATCCATACAACACTGTCGACCGTACCTACACACGGCGAATAAACATTTCACGGCAAGAAATGAGTCTTGATCTGGAGTGGAGCTAATTGAGTTCATGTCTAATTTTACTTCTTATCAACTACATAGTTGCGTGTACACTGTTATTGTCTAATTAATGTATTAGGTATATGATTGCACATTAAGTTATTTTATCTTTGTAACGCTCTGCACTGTAACAAGAGAAAAAAATTCTCCATACATATCTTGTTACAACGAGAAAAATATCGCAATACAAAAACGTGTCACATTCATCTAATGTTGTATACTCTCTTGACATTTACATTTCCGTGTAAAGGGCTTACATAACCAAGTAATATAACATGAATATTACATTTATTCCATTCACAAAATCTTCGAGAGTTCGGTTATTTATTTAGATTATATTTTCCATATAGTTGCGATGTACGAGAAAGAGGTGTTGACACTGACGAAAATATCTCGTTCTGATATGGGTGCATATCTATGCATCGCGAGCAACGGAGTGCCGCCCTCAGTGAGCAAGAGGATCACTATCAAAGTACATTGTAAGTACGGTTTATTACTACTAACATTTTTAAAAGAGTAACGGTGGTGTTTCTTGCCCATTCTTGGCCATACGAAAACTACCATTTGGAAGGGGTGACTAGGATAAATTCTATTTTACTGTAATTTTTGACGTTCAAAAGTATTTGAAATAAATGCTTTGACTTTGAATTCATGTTAGAATTTAAATTTTTATTTATAAAATATAATTCTTTGATTATTTTGACAAATTCTCAAAACAGTGTTGTGTACGATCCAACCTTATTTAGTGGCAAAAAAATTAACTCTGTCCCACTTATTTGTAAAGGTTGCGTAAGTTACGTTGTTCTCAGTTTGTTTCGGCCTTTCTTCTCAGAGTATTCAGATAAAAACGCTGACGTCATCTAGTTCATGTTGCTGTTCCAATGCCGGTTCGAAAATTATAATTATTGTGCTTTATTTATTCTTTTCTGGTGACCACTATGTGGTTTAAATATTTTATATTTATTTTAGTTTTTCCTATATTTGTTTGTGTATTGTTAATGAAATTGTGTGCCTAATAACTTAATAAGAAAAAAACGTTCTTCAAATATGATTGACGTGTACACAAATCTACTTACAGAAATAAAACCATTTATCATTTCAAGTTGAGTAATGATTAGCGTCTCTTGAACCATAATTTTTGACGTTTAAACGTCTCTTAACTTTAAGCAACGCTTATAAATAAGGGGTACATTATTTATGATCCAGGCTTAAATACATCCTACAAATAATAATAATGGCCTCTAGGCGGCTCCAGTAAATCAATACCTATATCCTTGAAAAATAAAATTACAAGACCATAGTAGTAATTCCTAGGAGTCGAATATTTTTTTCCCAAAAAAATGTTTTAGGACCAGCCTCACTCTAAGGACGAAATAGGTCTTTCCCAAATTCGTAGTAATTGTTGTTTATCTCGCCAACTTTCAGAGGTTTCTTGTTATTAATGGTGTTATTTTATGTCAGCGAGTAGTAGCTTTTAATTATTTTCTGGCTGTAAGGGACTGTTTGTGTCTTCGCGTCAACTCGAGCGGACATTTCGCTTTTATGCAAGATTTAACTTTAATATTATTAGTCTACTTTTCTTAAACAAAGTCCGCCGAAATTTTCTCTCTGCATTGTGCAACGTGTTAAATTTTGTGAATTGTAAATGTTAATTAGTATCTAATATTTTTTTTGCTGGTATTTTTGTCTAGTTCACCCGGTGATTCAAGTGCCCAATCAGCTGGTGGGTGCTCCGCTGGGCACTGACGTCACTATAGAGTGCTACGTCGAGTCTTCACCTAAGTCTATCAACTACTGGGTCAGAGATTCAAGTAAGTATACCTTCTTATCTCTTAAAGTAATTTTATCAAGAAAATTATTTCATCTTTATAGTCCATTTAACTAATTTGCGTACCTGTTATTATTTTTTGCGAACTTCGCAAGATTGAAGCTTTAAAACCACAGCAATGAAATTTACTTATACTTTCACTGCTTAACCAGTTTTATTTAATTTTTGAAATGTTTGAACTACGTTATCTAACTGAAACTGTTTCAGTATACCTAATTCAAACAATTAGACGGGATTTCGTTAACTTTGTTTTTGAAATGCTTCGTTTGAGTTGTAAAAACGGTTAAATGTTGAAATTCTATTCGTTTAAACATGATAATATTTGCCATGGTGGCGATAAAATAGAATTTATTATTTTTCTTTTATTACCTATGCGGTCATTTTTTATTCAAAAACATTGCTTACTTTTTTCACAAATGCAAACAAAGTATTCTGTTTTAAAAAATTGGATCATTGTTTTGTAGCAGAATCTGTTTATTTATTACAACAGCTCAACTCTACAGTTTTCCAGTGTACATTTGTAACGTATTAGATACACAAATGCAGAGCTAAATTTTGGAAATGTACACGTGTCTGTCAGTGTTGCTTTGTTTACAGCTTGTGGGCATGATTAATTTTGAGTCCTAACAACAATTTCATTAGGGACTAGAAAATAGCTTACTAATTTTTGATACAATATACGAGTACCTAGTACCTACATGTCCTACATATAATAACAAGTTATTGTAAAATTATGACTTGTGATTCCTTCGTAGCGCATAGCATTGGTTCTACGACACTACGCTTTAAATAAGTAGAATAACTTTTCCTATTTGTTCGTAGCAATCTAGGTAAAAAAACTTATCGACGGCGAAGTGCCAATAATACCTCTTTGACATTCCTCGAGAAATTAACTTTTTATGGTTTTGAATTTAAAGGACAAATTCGCATGTGCTTTGTAGTAAGATCTGAAACCCAATTTTCGTGCTTAAAAGACGCTCAAATTGAAGTCGCAATTTCATCTCAGCGACATCAATTTCAAAAACTTCTCAAAAAAGTAGTAGTTGATTATATTTTTGACAGATTGAGATGAGTCTCAATCTGTCAAAAATATATTCAATTTCATGATGAACGATCGCATTCTAATCGCAGGAACGTTCTTAAAAATACGAGAATTGCCCCTCTGTTAACCACATAATACCTTCTAACTAATCCAGCGTGCCTACCATAGTAGAAGTACCAAGTTAGTGCCAGTACCAACTTGTATAGGACACGTGTTGACTTCGACAGTTAGAAGTTGTTGGCACTTCGATTAATCAATTTACCTAACTTGTCAAGAAATTAAACGTTTTTTTACTTTGTGTAGATGTTATCATTGCCGGTTAGAGATTATTGTATCGTCGTTACGTGATTTTGAAAAAGAAGCTTTACATAAAATGCCTCTTATCTATATTTACTAGAGTGTGAAAATATAAGCAGCTTTCGATTGGGTACTACCGAGTCTTTCATGCTTCATTGTTATGGTCTACTTATAAATAATTTAAGGTTAAATGGAGCCAAAATTTTTTTTTTACCGTAATCGTGGGTATTATCCCTAAATTATGTAGTAGGTATACCGCTTTACGTTTAAAGATTGTATCCCATGGGAAAACGACGACAAAAAAAATACCAAAATAATATTTATTTACAAACTGAACCTATCTGAAGCCGTTAAATAACACAGATTGTGTTGTGTTACTAAGACGCTGTTCTCGTGTCCAGCTCAGTTTACTGTTCCTCTGGGACCACGATCCTCGGTAACTATGGCAACGGCACGCAAGTGACCTCTAAAACGCTGAGTTTAATCGCAATTGCACAAATAATTTAGCACGACATCACTTAGGAGATGTTGCTAATTACGACCGAGATTTATTTTGATAGTAACTCCGCTGAGTGGTCTGCTTTTGTGAAAAAGTAGGTAGTTAGTTACAGGTAATAAGGGTCATTTGTATGGTTAATTAGGTTGCTTAGCTAGTTACGCTATTTATATGACTTTTATTTTATTCTGAAACACATATGATGACTTGGTTTTTCTCGAGTGACATTGAAGTAAGGAAAAATTCTTTAATATCTATTTTTGTTATTATTCCGGCTGACAACGTTTTTTACGATATTGACCCAAAAAATCAACGGAAAAAAAATTAGGTACTGGTTCATGAAACAGACGCGCAGAAAGGAAAAACAATGAAACTGGAGAATGAGAATGACAATTTAAAAGAAAAAATGCAATGATATTGATACACTACGAGACCGCCTAAAAATTTAAAGCCAAAAAAATCCGACGTGAAATGAAGAAAGTCTGCTTGTAATTGAAGTTTTTTGGCTCGAGTGAAACCGGGGCGGGGTAACGCTTGCAAGTAATGAGATATTAAGTTTTAATTTACGAGTGCGTTGGGTTTAAGTCTTAAGAAAAGTGACCTATTGTGGTGAAATAAGACAATGCTCATTAGTTCCGAACGACTGGACACGACCATTTACGACTCTCTGTGAGAACGTCCAACAATGCCTTTATAATTTATCACTTAAGGATGTACGATATTGCCAACGCAGCCATTAGCTTTTATGTAGTTCGGTGTTTTAAAAATAACTATTTGAAATATGTCGTAAAGTACTGCGTGGAGGTTATGAGAGTCTCTAGAAGTCTCTGTGTTCATCGTAGTGGAGTTTATGAGAAGGCTCTTGCTTAGCTGTTGTATAGTACATAGTACAGTGTTGATATGTTGATGTAGAGAGCATTATGTTGGTGTACTTAAACATACTTGTTGTCTTCATAGAGGGGCCCGTGGCTAAATAACAACAGCTGCACAGGTCGATCGATCAGGTTAAGCTACGCTTGCTGCGGTTGGTCTGTGGATGGGTGATCATCTTTACATACCAAAACTCCATCGGAAAGCACGTGAAGCCGTTGGTCCCAGCTGCCATTGGTGACTAATGTAATAATTTCAGTCGCTGAAGGCTCCCGTGTGTTTAATTAGAAGCTGATTAATGCCAAAAAGTATTTATTCTATCTTGATCTATATAAGACCAGGAGGTCTACTCCGAAGTGCAAAATGCGAATGTTCGGATCGGACCGACACATGGCCGAACCGAATATTATTGAAAAATGCGAAAAAAGTTCGGATCGGCTCAGTTGGGTCGGGACCATAGTCAATATTCGAAAGAGTGTAGGAGTGTAAGATCGGAACCGACCGAACCAAACAGTAACTTCGTAGCAGGAAACTGCCGAAAGGAGAACGGAGAGACCCCCTGAACATTCGCACGCTCGTTCCATCATAGACCTCATCCAGCGCTTTCCATCAGGCGTGATTGAGGTCAAAAGTAGACCCATTCAGCAATAGACAAAAATAAATAAAAAAACAACCGTCTCAAAATTAGGCGGTTATTTTGTAAAAGTTTTATTTTTATATCTCACTTTTTAGCTGTAGTAGGTAGGTCAACATAAACATATATGACATGAATTAAGAGCGTTTATAACGTACGGCATTTCATACAAACTTTCAAGTCCTTGTTTTTCGAAATGCATACATCGATCTTAATGAAACTTCATACGCATAAGCAGGATACATAGGTCTAAAAAGTTAGTAAAGAACATTTTCGAAATGTCTTATTTAAAAAAAGATGATTGGAAATCTCTGTTTCTATGGAAAAAAATCGGTCGAATTTAGCTGTAGGTAACACTATTTTTCGAAAATGTTCTCAATTATATGAAGATAACAAAAACTGATGCTGCTAATGATGCTGCAGCTGTTGTTGATTTTTTATTATATGATTTGATGTTCTGTTTTTTATTGTTGTTGTTTGTTTTGGTTGTTTGTGTTGTTGTTCGCAGTGGTGATGAAATAATTTACACAAAGTAAAGCGTCTGACTGGGTTTGAACTTACGATCTATAACTTGTAAGTCGCGGCTGTTACCACTGTACCACCGCAACTCTCTCTAAATGCATAACCATTTTTAAATTAAAACCTTTTTAATTTTAAACGGTCCACCAAATCAAATAGGTAGGTATATCGAGTAACATATATCCTTAAGCCACACTATCACTACACACAATTTGCAGCAGTCTAGTAATCTTAGCATAAGTCTGAAGGCAACACGCCAAGTTAACTGGCAGTGCAAACATTCCACCAACTCCAGTCAAGCTTTTGATTCGGTAACTTTCTGCTTAAGCGGCCACGCCGACCGACGACTTACTAGCACAACTAGGTACATTGCTACAAATAATGTTCGTAGGCGGGTATACGTATTAGAATATTGGAAGGGAAATATTGAAATACGTAATGTAATGCATTGGAAAGTGTAGGAGTTTTGGGGACGGATACAAAAACTGATGTAATTCTTATTATACATCATTACCATTAACTGCTAAATACTTATAATTATTGCGATACAATTTAAGTTGAATTAAAATTTCGTAATCTCTATAAGTTATAGAGGCTAGATTGTAATTAATAAATACATAGTTGGTTCTTTTTAATAAAGAATAAAACAAAAATAAATTGCATGCACTGGAAGTCTTGGATGCCTTTGCCCAACAATTCCCAACAACTTTGTGGGATGATATAGGCAAACAATAACAATAAAAAAAGATAACAGCAAAAAATCTCTGTAACAGTCCTATCGAAATAAAGTTGTTTTAAAACAACAAAAGACTATCGTTAGTGATCGCGAGAACTATTTTGAAAATAAAGGGTATGACGTCAGCCTGCAGCTTTATTTTCAGTAACCAATTTGGTTGACTTTCTTCATACCCTGATTCGTCGACATAAACCACGACACACATCCCATTAAACTTCAAAAACCCCTAATGTGCGCCGATATAATCACAACCTCATAAAAAACGCTATCGAAACACGAAAAAAGAAGCAATCACCTCAAAAATCTCACCCAGATTGACAATGATTCAAAGATGTGCCTCAAACATGGGATATTTGACGGAACTCAAGTGATCATTACACACTCCGTGCGAACAGCGTTATTCGAGCACGAAATGTTCGTTTATTCAACTGATGAATCCATATTTTATTCATATTGCCATGTATGAGGTGTGGAAGGACTCCGTCTCTGCAGGATTCTCCTGAATTTCATATAAAATTCTTAACAGACGCCGACTTTTCGCATAAATCTTTTTATGTGCTACTGATATTAGGAGCTGTCATTCGAATGGTCTTTATCAGTTAGTGGTGATGGTGGCGGGGAGTTTTATTTACGGGATATCTCGAAATTCATTTATTAACTAATAGGTATCAGATTTTCTGAAGTCTAGGAATGTCTGTTTGGTCACGATTTTAGGCTTTTTTTTTTCATTATCTAGTGACGTTTTGTGTTTCTGGGTTTACCTTAACGTTGTAGCAAATATGACTCCCTGTAGATACCTATGTTACGAGATAGTATAAGCTTCTTAAAAAGTTTCCAATAACGTATTACCTGTATGGAATTTCTACGTAGTAACGGACCTCATTTTCCTAGAGACAACAAGTATTTGTTTTGATGAAAATCAAATGATAAAGTTCCAGCTTACGTAATCCTAACAACAACATCTACACAAGTACAAATCGACATCAGTATCAGTCGTCCCTGCTAAAACCATCTGGCATTGATCCTTGTTATGCAACCTACATGTTGGCACGATAATACACGCAACGCGCAGAATGATGACATAAGAAATGTGGAGATTACGTGACATCATCTGTTAGTCCCAAAACCCCCCAAAGATACTATGACATATCGCTTTATAAACGAGTCGATAGCATAATTTGAATCGCGTTTCCCATACTAAAATGACAAAGATCCTGGTTCAATAATCGGCTCCGTCACGCAACCGAGAGCTCGTAACACAGTCGTATAACCCAAATGTGCTCCACAGTGAAAAGTAGAAAACATTACCTCTGGTATCATAATAAAAGCCCACATGATATCCACTGCGAAAAATCCATTAACACTTATCCGGGCATAAAATAAACCAAAGTTAAGATAAGTACGTAATAAAACAATAAATTCTTCTCCGCAATTCCGTTTGATAATAAGGAAAGGTGTAATGTGAAAGTACAGAATCATATTATTATGATATTCAAGAAGAATGATTGCGCGTCAAGCAAATAAATGTTGCGCCGTATATTTATCTAGCTTGGAAACAGACTGGAATTGTTTTTATAATTCTGTACATTAGGAATCAGTGACTTGTGAACAGTGATCCTGACTTTGCAAAAGATTGTGCAACATGTTATTGGCAGTTTTGAACACGGCAAAACAATGCCATAGGAAAATTCCCCTAGCATCTCTGATATTTATCTGGTATTTTTGTCGTAGGTAGGTAATGTATTTTCCATTTGATTGCCACGGGCTAGCTCAGTTGGAGAATAGAACGATAGGATGTCGCGATGTGGTGAAGACAAAAGACATTAAATTAAAAAGTCATAAAATTAATTCAAACTAATTAAAGGTCTAATAACAACGATCGAAGTCCTTCTAACTCTAACGCGGCAGCGCAACACCATAGTTATCTGGCTCCACACACAGATTGCCCACAAATATGACGTATCAAAATCAGTTTCCATTCACACAGTAGAGTAATGAGCTGGATGGAGCTCGTGGCTGTTACTTCGTTCCGTTCGTTCGTTCATTCGTTCCCGCCCCCGCTCAGAGCCGTCGGCGGTTTCGCAAAGTTCCCCATTCGGCACTTGTCGCGCGAAATTTACGGGTTAATTTTCAATGGGACTGGGTTTTGAGCTTCTGGAAATTTTAAGTTCCACATTATGCTTGGCTCTCATCCGCAGCGGGAATGTATGACGTAATAAAGGGAGAAGTTTCTTTTTTATGTTCGCGGATTTTTGTGTTTATGAAATTTTGATGAATCTTGGATATGATTTCTTACTAGCGCGGGAGCGTTTTAACTTCACTGCTTTTTATGGAGCCAGTTTTAATAGTTTTTATTAGGATAAATCTTTTGGTTCTTTGAACAAACACAAAGATCTTTGGGACTTCTAACACTCTCCCTCATTCGCATAAACAAGGTCACATGAAAATCAAACATTAAATGGGTGATTTTCACAACCAACGCTGACTTGCAACTAATACACTCGATAACTTTAACTTTCAACCAGACTAATTGAAAAGCTCGAATATTAATATCAGTTGTTGTTTCATAAAGGCACATTCATTCCATCACCGCCGTTTCACCAACATATGCAAAGAGTTACATAATACTAATTTGGAAGTACAACAAGTACATTAGCGAGTACCTAACTATATTAATTAAGTTACACTAGTAATACCAGACCTTCTGTTCACTCACAGACAAATGTGAACGTGATAAATCTTCTGTTATGATTAGCTTTTATGAATGTTACATTATATGAACACAGATATATTGAGATAACACAGCATGTATTAGAAAGTGTGAAAATATATATTGAGATAACACAGCTTGTATCAGAAAGTGTGAAAAAATTATTAAACATCCCTAAAATTTTTGGGCTGAGTAGGTATTGAAGTTTTGTATGGGAATGATTTTTTTTTGCGATTACCTTGTTAGTCCCATGAAGAAAGTTGTTCAGTTTGAAGGTCTGTACCACACCCTTAAATGTGACCACACTTTTCTGATCTGATACATATATCTTGTAACCTGTCGATGACATTCAGAAGCTAAACTGTGGTTGAATATTTTTTTTACTCTTCGCTGCCTTCCGCAGACTGAGAACCTCGCCAAAAGATTCACGGGTGAAGCCCGACCTGAAGCACCTGGCCGCGTAGTCTTTAAAAGATGCCCATCCATAGACAAATATCACCCATCTCTCCACTAATCCAATGCTTACTCTAGGATGCATATCCGGTAGGCTCTTAAATCCTACCCTTTCCTACGGGCACGTCCTCCTTACAAAAACCGCGCCCCCCGGTCTACTTCTTGATATACAATGGTCGCTGTAGCACCATGAACATGAGGCTACAGGAGCTAGTGTGAATCTTGGGGTTCATTCGATTAATCGAGTCTGGTCAAACCATGCTGGGATCGGTGCCATTCATTCATTCATTCTTCGCTACCTTCCGCAGACTGTGGTGTTGCTGAGGTTTTGGTTGTTCAACTTTTGCTATGCACATCTTTGACTTATAACAAACATCGTCCGCCAGGTTTTCTTACTGCGTATGCAAAGTTAACTTACAAAGTTATTACATATTAAATTGAAAAGGTCACTCTGATTCTTCTCAGGATTTAGCCGTATCTCTTAAAAAAACACAGCTACCATAACTAACATACAAACATCAGGCAGAAACACAAGCGCAACACAAGCTACATTTAGTTCGGCGATAGATCTGAGTTCACCCATTTACCCGCTAGCCGTATCTCAGTAATAAGTAGCCCCTATGTTACACATAATTTCATTACTAAGCATGGTTTGTGGTCGCCTTTAGCACACAAGTGCTTTGTTCGCTTAGTCCATTACGTGGCTTCGTACAGCTCTCTGAGAACCTCAGGGGAGACCAGTAACAGTCATAATAACTTCTGTCGAATGCTCGATACTGCTACTCTTCCCATTCACACAACTCAATATTATCTAGCGATGAAGTTGGAGAACATAATGCATACTTTATAACTTGTGTAAAATATACAGTGGAAATGCATTCGTTTTATAATGTTGCGAGGTGAGGTAGTAAGCTCGCGTTTTATGCACGAGAAAAGCCGAGTGACTGACACAAAGGAAACCAGTGAAGAGCATGATGCTAACTTTCAAGGCTTTAACGGGTTTCAATGACTTGTTCAGTTAATTTGCGTCTTTTGAGGAGTACGCAAGTAAAGAGCAGTTCGCGTTCTCTTTACAAAACACATTAGTTTCATAGAAATATTCACAAAATTGCGGTTTGCAAATAAATCCTGCTATGAAAATACAAGCTTGTTTTGCCAAAATAAACTGAGTATATTTATTCTGCAGAGGGAGTCTACAATTTATACAACGTCGAGGGCTAATTATTAAAACGCATTAAGGTCACAAGTTGTTTTACGTCTGCGTTATGATCCATGGGGCATTGTGGACCGGCGTACACAGCCCTTTGTTAGGCCGCCAACTTGCGCCCAATGACTGGCGCTTTTGCTCCAGCCCGCTTCCAAAACCAGCCCCAAAGGGTAACACTACAGGATCGTCATTTTCGTTTGTCATCAATCTATGTTAGGGTGGCTGACATGTAAGTGTTAATTAAGCAGGCCTCACTCGAGCGTAATTAAGAGTGTTACAGTGTTATTTTAGACATTAATTGAGATGAAATTTCTTGTTATAATGAAACGAGTAGACTTCGAGATTGTCGAGTAATTTCCTCTGAAGGCCATCTTCGCCGCACGTCGTAAAGTCGAAGCACATTGGAGAGTAAACAAAACCGAAGTTTCGATCGGAATGAAGATTAAGAAAGGCGTAGCTGGTGTTATCGTTTCCTTATAAAGTTCATAGAGGGCGAGAAAGCTTAAATTAATGCCTTTCTAAATTGTGATGTTAAATATTGTGTAAATATTTTGGGTGGTGTAAATAGTGCGGGGATATTTTATTGGTTTTAATAAAACCGGGTGGTTGAAAGGAGTGTTTAACAGAACGGGCGGCGGTGCAGTGTTTTCGAAAGAAAGCTAGTCGCTTTATCATTCGCGGACAACAGGCGGTAGAGGCTTACCACAGCTTCGAGGCGGCGAACGACATACTTACGTACCGCAATGTAGGGATTGTTTGGGCCACCTCTGTAAAGGGGTCTACCAGGAAATGTCGGCGATTTGGAGCTTCTTGAAAAATATCGTTTCCCCTGCAACGGATTTTTGTGAGGGACAACTGGGACATTGTTTACCTTATCTGGTAAACACTTTAGTTCGCCACAGCTGGATTCAATATACGCGATGCTATAATGTACGCGAGCTAAGGGGATTCCGTATTTTTCATGAAATAACACACGTATTTTGGCTTACAATTCAAATGTGTTTCGGAATAATAACTAGGATCTCGGTACTGTATCATATTTCAACAAAACTACGGTTGCGTGTAATACGGTGTAATAGATTATTGTATGAAAACTGTGGCTTTCTTATATACTCGCGAAAAATATTCATGAAATGGAGTGTCAAGTAAGAGAAAACTGAAGACGTAATAATTCTTTTTATGAGTCCTTCACGCTGAACTGAAAGAAAAAGTTTACAGTAAACTATTTTGCTTTGCTCTGAGATAGTAAAATTAAAAATTGTATTATTTGAATCTGTTTTCTTTTTACATTCAACAGTTTATTGCCCTAAGTTTCTTAGACTTCGCTGTGAATTATAACATTTGCTTTACGGCTTGCCGTTAACGTTTCTTTTTAAAGTTTTGAATTAGTTTCGAACCATGTTTTGTATACTACCCTCGTAGCTGTTGAATATGGGAGTGACTGCTAATAGGGACACAGCGCTTCATATTACCAAAAGATATATTGTAGTACCTATGATAGTGAACACAGAAAAATATTAGATTTCTGTTGAGAGAAATAATTTTTGGATGAAGTTCCTTAACGCGGCTTGCAGTAGGAGTGTATGTGCATGCGAGTATCGCGTAAGCACTTCGTTCCTGACAGGGGTCTCATATCCGCACACGTAATACAAAAATAAAAGACCAAAACAGTCTTGTTGAGTCTCTTGAATAATCCACAGCCACAAACGCTATACCTGAGTGAAAAGCGTGTTAATATCTTCATGTGATAGTTACATCAATTAATTCACCTACAGATGAAATGGTGATATCATCAAGTAAGTACGAGGTGGTGAACACCGTCGTCAGCTCGTTTGAGAGCCGCATGGCGCTAACGGTGCGACGCTTGACGCCTGCTGACGTCGGTGGGTACAGGTGCGTCGCCAAGAATTCGCTGGGGGAAGTTGATAGCGTCATCAGGCTATATGGTAAGCAATAGATCTTACTTCTTTCATGTTGAGGTGGTGAATACTGTTATCAGATCATTCGACAGTGTCGTGACGCTTAAGACGTGTCAACTTAACCTGTCTAGTACTGGATGCAATAAAAAAACAATGGACAGGTTGCACCAAACCTGCCAATTGTAGATACATGTTCAGTCGAGCAAATTATTTATCAAGCAAATTTACACCCTACGTAAATTTTCCCTATTATAGCCACTTCATATAACTTTCAAAGAATGACAGTTTGTGTAATTTGAATATACGGACAATTCAAGTTGGTAGGTCGTCAATCTGCTTAAAAAATAATTTCCCTGATTTTACAGATATCATCAACATTGTGACCCGAAAAAATCCCTTAGTAATTTTATCATTAATTATTTTGAAACAAGTTATTTAATTTTTATTTTGAAACAATAACAAACATCCTGTTTCCCATTAAATGTCCAAAAGGGCATTATATTCTCCTTTCCTCGTTCAAACCTTCTGCAAGAAAGTTCAAAAAAGTTGTATTAATTAAAGGCCACAACAAAGCGAGAGGATAATGCCAGTGAACTGTAACATTGGCAATGTTACCTTGTTCAGCTTAAAACAATGAAGAAAGAAAAAACAATTTTTCTTTGACTAAATGATTCTATGTTCATTGCACCTATATAGGGTGTATCAGAGAAGTGTGGTCAAATTTAAGGGTGTGGTACAGACTATCAAATTGAACAACTTTCTCCATGGGACCAACATCGTAACCGAAAAAATATTAGCTGTCTCGTACAAAACTTCAATATCTACTCGACCCAAATGTATGGGATGGCTGATAACTTTTTCTTTGATACGATGTTGGTTCCATGGAGAAAGTTGTTCAGTTTGATAGTCTGTACCACACCGTTCAGATACACCCTATTATAGGTACCCTGTTGTAGATAAACAGAATAAAACTGGAAGATAGCATTTATTTTCATCCTATTTCTGCTCTCAAGGAGAAAGCGAACAACTAACTAATAGCGGACTACTGAAACAACAAGTATTCTGTTGTGTATGTTGTGTAATTACATCGATACAGCTTGCTTAATTAAAACAACTAGTCGGACTTATATTAAATTCCTAACATACCAAGTATATATACAAGGAATTGTGCAGTAATTTGAGACAATATTGACAGCAACTACATTCATAAATTCGCCCACAGAAATCCCGGGGCCCACAATGAAGAACACGAGTCCTGCTTCCAAAAGAGAAGAGTTCAAGTACTCAACACCAATAGAGGGGCCTGACAATCAATTCGGTTCCGCTGACAGGTCGGATGACGAAGATGAACGAGACACCGCCACATACACAACAGACAGACATTCAAATACATACAAACACGAAAACGTAACTAGGAACCGAACAATCCATTATCCCCCGACACCAGAACAAAAGCTTAGCAATAAAGTTCGCAAAATTATTAACAAATTCGAAATAGAAGAGTTTGGCAACAACAGATGTTGTGTGCATTCCCCTTACGTAATAAACTCTATTTTTTCGTTAGGGATTATTGTAGTACTAGATTATACGTAGAGACATATTTGAATTAGCTGTTATTACTATGTATGGATGTTTACAATGTTAACCAAACAATACTTCGGTATTCATTCCAGTATATTGTAAGTTATGCGATGCAAGATTTTAGCGCCTTCAAAAATAATTAATTGAACGTTTTGAAGTGGGTTCGAAATTGATATTGATGAGAGAGTTCCGTAGCTATGGAAATTAATATTCTATTGACGCGATATCGGTACATTACATTATTACCCGTTATAATCGAATATTTATAAAAGCTTTGCCTGTTAACCGGATACGTGTGTAATATGATGTCAGAATGTAATGAATAGAATGAAAAAGGCCTACATTTGAGATAGGTATGTGATTACTCTTCAGCTATTTAAACTTTTCACTATTGCAAAATGTTAAAAATGTTATTGTACACAGCCCACATTTTCATTTGCGAATAACCTTACTCTGCTGAGTTGATTTATGAAAATAATAAAATCATATGTCTAAAGTTAGTCTAGTTATGTATCGTTGAAGGTAGTGATTGGCCTTTTCGTCAGTCGACCCAGTTTCCTTTAAGTAAATGTTAACCTTTAACTTATTTTTGTTTACTTACTTATGATCCCCTATCAATACCAACGAGTTGTGCTTTTCAGTTAATTTTCGCTTTATCAAACCGCAATTTTATGTAGGTACAGTCACCAAAGGTGATAAGGAACCAAGGTCGTCGGATGTAGTTGAAGTTTAGTAATAAACCGACGGATGGTTTCGAATAAAAATTAATAAAAAACAAACAGTTCATTTATCAAATTATAATTCATTCAAAAACATCCAGCGGTTCCTTACTAAACTTCAACTATATTTATTTATTTAAATAACATGGGAGACTACAGCTAAAACAAACAGAACAAGGACAGTACATTAGTCTGAAAGCCAATTACAAGTCTCCACTTATAAAATACAGAGAAAAACAAGTAAATTCTAAGGACATTCACACCAACTACTATATACTACAGCACAATATTATTGTTGCTCTAACTGCTTAAAAATCATCATAACAAAAAACTACATGAAAAAGTTGCGGCTTAAGCACTTCCTGGCTGACAACACACTAGTTAGGAACGGATCTATATCGTACTGTTTACAAAGCTATATCCGACAACCCTGGTCACTTATCTCTATTGGTGACGTACTCGTACATCAATTAAACTACTTATTTGTCTATGTATCTAATGCTCAAATTACTAACTTTTCCAATACCAACCGTTTGTCTAGACCACAAGATTTTTACCAAAAAAAGTGAGCATATGAAAGGCTTGTCGCACACCGACAGACAGGATTTTTTATTAATGTAAATGCGGCTTTAAATGCGAATCCGTGGCGGATACAACTCTGAATGGATGTTGGTGACAATACTTTTCTGAATATTTAAAATTATCATCCCATACCATGTGTTGAGGATTCTATTTCGTCTCTTACAGTTTGCTTTTGAATTTTTCGGCTCTTGTTTAATCTTTCATTCTTTGTTTTACTTTGAGAATTATTCAAACATATTTTTTCTGGTGTTTTTATTATGCACACATAGTTACATGATAATTTCACTGAGAATTTTTGCCTGCGTTGTTTTGAAATATTTACCTAGTTTTTCCAAGCTTGATATAGATTCATTTAGGTTTTTGTAATGTGGCTTCCATAGGTTATACTGCTTCGTCTTATTGGTGATTCCAAATATCTGTTGGTTCACTTTTGTATGAAAATATTATTTTTTTAATAACCGCTGAATTATGAATACTTTGGGGGTTTGTTAGAATCGTGTCCTGAATCCATTGTAGCAGTTTACACGTCGATATTTCTTACACCGGGTAGATATGTGGTAACATCTATACGACGAAGAATTAAAAGAAGAACACACACTAATATTTTGTTATTTACGTTAGCACGTAACTTTTTAATTTAATTTATTTATGTAGGCAGGTTTGCATAGCTTGGCTATTTTTTCGGTTATTGCATATTTTCCCTAAAATCAAATGATTGCTTAGTGTTTTTGTTGTTTTCTATAATTTTAGCTGTCTTTAATTTAACAAATACTAACACGTAGGTAGCCTGATTTACAGGGTGCGAATTAATTTCCTGTAGCATATCTACCATAAGTAGTATCAACAATAAAAGTTGGAACGTTTTAGACGATCCAATTATTTTTGTTACTTTGCTTTGATTTATTTATGCCACCGCAACAAACTTGCATCTTGTTAATGGGGTTTACGCCTCATATACACTGGAGTCACAATACCTGTTGTGAAAAAGACTCAAATTCGGTTCAATTCGGTCTCAAAGTAGGAACAAAAATTTTACAGACGACGCAAGACTTTTTTAACATTTACTTATTGTATCTTCAGTGAGCAGTGCGGACTAAGCTTTAGCCAGGTCTTTACAGTTTATTTTTACAGTTGTTAGTTATTTTTTTCATAGAATTTCGTTTGGAAACCTCTCACTTAATTGGTATGCCCACCCCTCTTATAGGTGCATCCTAATGGCCATTAAACAATTACATAGGAACACAAGATTCACTTATGTTGGGGGATGTTAGACCGATATATCACAGTGCACCGGTAGTTAATAACTCCTGTGACAGATGGCGCCACGCGTCCCCTTTCTCAGCAGAATACATTATTACTTTTAGTTAATTAAATACGTGATGCGTTATGTGGGGAGGCATGTTATTACCGAAATAATACAGGGCAGTAAATTTTTGATCACATAATTAGTTAAGAAAAAAAAATGTGTGAAGCTCAAATAGGTAGTACAGACGCCAGCACATCAAGCTACTACAATCTGTCAAATTTCTTTAATAGATTTTCAACTTTATCGCTAAAGCATTAAGGTTCAAGGTTGATTGGGAAAATTTGACAGTTTCGGGTAGCTTGACCTGCTGGCGTCTGTACCTACACACAGAACTTTTATGACTGCACGGTATAAAAATTGTGAAGTGGCTGATAAATCATATCTCCTAGGGCTGATTTTTCCATCGCCAGATAACTTTTATTCGAGGAATAAAATTGACATGTGACAATTTTTGTATGAATTTATTGTCACAATTACAAAATTATTCCTCGAATAAAATTATCAGATGATTGAAAAATCAGCCTTTAGAGAACAATAGAAAAGGTTTTAATATTCAGAATGTGCTCTGTACCAATTTTTTTGTTCTGTCTTTTCTTGTCTGTTTATATAATGTGTGTACATAAATGGTAAATAAATAAAATAATGTCAATTTGTCGTGTTATAGCCAGTTCATATAACTGTCAAAGAATGAAAGTTATGATTTGTATAAACGGTCAATAGTAGTAATAAAGTTAGTAGTTAATTTGATTAACAAATAATTTCCCTGACTTCACAAACTTCACAAAACAAACGCATTCAGATTTTCCGATCTTCTGACCTCATATTTCATACATAGGTAACTGTAATTATCCTAACGTATTTATAAAAAGAACATTATTTTAAATCTCTACTTTACTTCATAATCAGCCTATAATATTCCCACTGCTGGGACACAGGTCTCTCAGTGAGGTGCTAGTTTACTTGCCTACTTATAACTGTCACCGTATGATTGTGAACACCAGTAGTTTTTTAGTCTATCTCGCGAAATTGTAAACAGTCGGTAAATTGTGAACTGTGCCGTAATACTTACAATATTACGTTTTATTTTTAGAAGTTTATAATCTACCCACAATCTGTTCGATTTTATAACCCGTAAAATTGTGAACCATCCCTGATTTGTCGGTCTTGGTCATAGTTGAGTTGGTCACAGTAACTAAGCGAGGGCACCCCGACCAAATGAGTTATATTAGGTTAGAACTGTGACCAACCGCGCGCGAGCCGATTGAGCTAAGCGAGCGGTGCCGCGGCAGCGGTCGGCGAGCGCTACTTCCAAGTTAGTTGCAGTTATTTGGCTATTTAGTATTAGCGTAAGGTGTGTGCTCGCAAATTTGATACCAGTTCACAATTTGTGGGTTTGTCATGGACAGGTACAACTATTGAAAAATTATACGTTAAATTGTAAATTTCACAATTTTTCGATAGTTTACCGCGAGATAGATTATAAACTAATGCTGTTCATAATTTTATGTTGACATAACCATATCTAATGAAAACTTTTATTAAACGGTATTTATAAAAATGGGTTTGCCAATTATGTGTGCAAGAAACATACAATTCACAAGACAAGATACCGGACAGTATACCAGTGAATAATATATCTTATAAGAAAAAGTTGCGTTACCATAATTTAAATTATACCAAACACTACTCCCTATCTTCCATTTAAAAAATTATGTAAGTATATAAATATCCAATGAGTTGTTATCAAACAATAAGCTAAGCGTCCACACGTACCTACAATGAAGCTTTTGCAAAAGATAATCAATCCATTTTAGCTAAAAATATGTATTGTTATCTATGCAAAAGTACGAGAAGTCACGTAAAATATAAATATACATTATTTTAATAAAAATTTTAAAATAATGTAAAAAAATCTGACCTGCAAACGATTTTTTTTGCTATGTGTACCTAAAAAGAGGACAAAATATTATAATGTAAACTCCATTAATTGTGTAATGTATCTATTGTAATTAGCATTATTTCACCAAACTGTTGTTAAAAGTAAAAGATATTCCATGGACCCTCTACTAGTATAGGCTGTCAAGACAATGTTAAAAGCTACAGTCCGGCCATCGACAGAATGCGTTCCTAACACCTGCCATGGCGACAATTCTAGTAGCTAATAAAAATCAATTTAGCAATACACATATTCGTTCGTATGAAACTGACAGGTGTCAAAAACGCCTTCTCTCGCCAGCCGCACTGTATGCATCAATTTTTTTACATAATTTTAGCGTTTACCAGTAGGGGGAGACATACATTTCGCATTGTCAATAAACCCTGGACAAGAAAATTAAAAATTCCTCAAATTATTATAACTCAAAATATTATTTAACAAATAAAACAAAATGTAACCAAAACTTTTTGTGATCTTCGGACCTAAATCGCTAGATAGAACATGGCATTATAAATAAATGAAATAAACAAATAAATTATTATTCTAAACATGTTGTTTGAATCGACACCCTGTGTTTTACAATATGGTTTCGGAACAAATGTTGCATTCTGATTTAATGGCTGACTCCATTTTACCAGTTCAACGAACACATTGAAACTAAAATGTTGTTTGAAATGCAATGAGCTGTGAATCATGCTGTACTCTTTGATAAGTTAATTTGCACTGCATACAACATAATTATCATTGAAGGTTTCAGAACACACACCCTATTAGAATTAGCTTTCATACGTCATCTTCACATCTTGTGGCTAAGGAATAACAGCCGCACGGGTCGGTCGTTTAGGTTAAGCTAAGCTTGCCGCGGTTGGTCCGTGGACGGGTGAACATCATCACACACCTCTAGGTGTGTGATGATGTTCAACCTCAACGTGTCTCGGAATTCCTGGCTGTCATTTGTGGATCTTTGACAGTCGCTACAGGACGTCAGAAGCCCGAAAATCTGACAACCAGTCTTACCAAGGGGTATCGTACTACCCAGTAACTGGGTTGTGGAGGTCAGATAGACAGTCGCTCCATGTAAAATACTGGTATTCAGCTGCATCCGGTTAGACTGGAAGCCGACCCCAACCCAGTTGGGAAAAGGCTAGGCAGATGATGGACGTCATCTTCACATCTTCTACGAATGTTTACGTCATAAAGTACACAGTTCAGTTTGTATAATTAGTTCACATGGTGACATACCAGTACACCATCGTACACGTATACGTGACAGCAGCCTGGGTATGGAAAAGAGTGAGATGCTGTTCGCTTTTTACGGCCAGCCGGGCGGGGCCTCACCACCAAAGGTGCAAAAGAGAAAGATTCACACGATAAAACTGACAACGTGTCACGTCGATATTGCTAACTAAGATGTTTGGTGTTAACATCGAACACACGGAATTATAAGACTTAGTTTTATACAAAAAATAAGTTTTATACTAAGATATTTTTTAATTTTTGACAATTTTTCCATACTAAAACCGTTAGATGTCAATTTCATTCCACGGATAAAAGATATCTTTATCTATATATCTTTAAGGTGATTTCAAATGAGAATTTTGGGTTTAAGTATTCAAGTAATCAAATCAAAGCACCAATTTATAAATCTCACTACAAACTGGTCACAGTTATATTTTCTGATCCATTTGTTTACATGCGTTTACATGCATTTGTTTGCGTCAGATACTTTCGGAACAGACCACACACCCTATATTAGATAACAATGCATATCACGTATCCACACGCCTGAAAAATAAGTGCCAACTCTCACCAGTCAAGTTCGGGGAAGCTCGACTTGCGGTTTCTAGCAAGTTTCTCCCGATGTGGCGGATTACCCGTCTTCCCTCATCTTCATTATACAGAAGAAACTTTCCCATTTTCACACTCCCGCCTACTCCCACACGAGACGGCCGTGTTTTGTTGCTATGTATGCAAATCAGGCGCTAAGTTCACAAACAAATAAACTTTTTGGTTGTATAGAGACGTTAGGTTAATACGCTGTGGCTGCCTTGTTTAATTTTGTTGAAAAAAGTATTTTGTTGGAGTTTTTTTAGGGTAGAAAATTGGTACGGAAACGATTTTGTCCTTTTATGGAGTGTGGAGTTTAGGAGCTAATTAATAACAGTCACAAGGGTCGCACGTTAAGCCGTTTGTCCCGGCTGGTATTCACAGATCTTTGACAGTCTCGTTACGGGTAGTCAGAATCCTTGATAACCTTACTAGCAAAGGGTATCGTATTACCCAGTAAGTGTGTTGTAGCGGTCAGATAGGCAGTTTCTCCGTGGAAAATACTGGTATTAAATTTTACCCGGTTAGTCTGGAAGTTGACCCCAAGAGAGGAAAAGGCTAGGAAGGATGGATGGTGTGTGAATTTTAATATTACCTACATAGTCTATACGCATTCACAAAATGTATATATTATAATTAATCTTTTATATTCCAGAAATGCGATAGGGATTATTAACCTACCTTAACCCCGGATTCTGACACGAATCATAATACCGAGTGAAACCCACATCAATAATATTATGTAAAGGGGTATACTATGTTCCTAACTTCTCGCAGTTTGATAGAGGTGCCTAGTAAAATGATACGGATAATATTATGAAAATACGAGGACCGCAAAGAATGTATTACCATGGTAATAAAAAGAAAAAAAGGTAGACCAGATCCTTTTTTTTTCCTTCAGGATATCCCCATGGACACCCACCCTCCTTCTGGGGAGAATGTAGGGTTATGTTGGGCTCCTACCGACTAAAACCCCACTGTTCCTTCTACTATCACATGTCGAGAGTCCGAGAGATACATGATTCTTCCATTCAATCAATCAATCAACTCAGCCTATCGAAGTCCACTGCTGGACCAAGGCCTCTCCCAGGCTGCGCCACAACACCCTGTCCTCCGCCTTCCGCATCCAGTCCGTCCCAGCAACCTTCTTTAGGTCGTCCGTCCATATAGCTGGGGGGCGTCCCACACTCCGCTTGCCGATACGCGGTCTCTACTCCAGGACTCGTCTGCTCCAACGGCCATCGATCCTTCGACAAACATGGCCAGCCCACTGACACTTCAGTTTGCTTACTCTGCGCACTATGTCGGTAACTTCGGTTCTTTTCCGGATAATTTAATTCCTGATTTTATGCTTCAAAGAGACTCCGAGCATAGCTCGCTCCATAGCGCGCTGAGCGACCTTGTCCACGTTTCGGCGCCATATGTAGATAGATAGATAAATCATTTATTTGGCGCACACAAAAAAGACAGCACAACACACAAAAGTACACTATTAGATGATAACCAAACTACCCACATGATTATAATATAAAAAACAAGGTGCCGATAAAAAAAAACAAAATGAAAAACACAAATATGGAAATAAAATTGACACAATGACGAATAAAATTAATAACAAAACATACACAGTGCGGTGTGCGTCTCAAGGTTGCACCAAATGGGAGTCCAGCTCAGCATGTGTCAGGCAAATGTACCTGACGCTGATATTCTGCTGGATCCCGGCTGTGACACACGGACGTTGAGAAGACGAGATAAATTGGTGTTGTGACAGGTGTTATGTGCAGAGTGAAGCTTTGTAAGTATACCCAACACTATAATTATGTATTGGTTCTACAGTAAGTTTTGCATTGGGAAACGTTCTTGTTCGTAGGTGTGTTAGTTTTGTGCTTTGATTACTTGATTCTTATATTATTTACAAAGTATCATAATTATCATCATATGTCATGACGGGAAGGACGCACTGGTTGAAGACCTTAGTCTTCAAACACTATGAGATAGGCGTCGGAAAGACTTGACGGAGTTTTCCAAATGCTGCCCAACCCAACCGAATCCTTCTGTCGGCTTCTTTTTCAAAGTTGTGTCTACCGAGCTGGATTATTTACCCCACTTAGACATAATCCTTCACAACTTTCTTTACCAATCCTTTTGCTATATGGGACGCATATGGGATTTATCCATTGAGACTGGCTATTGCAGCGATCTTTCAGTGAGGTCATGGTGAGCAATGGAAAACGACAAGAGCTGACTGCTGATCGGATATGTGTATGTGTATGTGTGGATCACGGCCCACTACCTCTTACCGAGAGGAGGCCTGTGACCCAGCAGGAGCAAGCTACACACTTAGAAATACCTGAGTTACGAAAAATAAAAGTTTTAATTGCCCCATCTCATCACAAATATTGCAAACTGTCGATTTCGCCTAACTTTCTAGTCTAACTTATATTTAGATGGCACCTAACACGTATGGCACAGTTTGTTCTCGCGCCGATCCATTGTACGGTTAATTAAAACTCCACTGAATTCCCGGTTGTAAATTTTACGTTTTTGAGTTTTTTTACGGAACTTTTCGACAGAGCATCCAGTTTTGTTTATTTATGAGCTTTGGCCAGTGCGAACGGACGAAATGCTTCGCCGACAATATATTCACATTAATGTTTCCCGCTTTTTGCAATACCGATTTAGGGACAGAACAACACACGTTCTGAAGTACAGCCTTTGTTTAGGGCGTCTTTAAAAAAATATACTTTAACGTTTTGAATATTCAAATATCCTGAGAATACGAGTTGTCGTGATGTTTCAGGCAAAGCTGGGACGCGAGGGATAATTTAATTATTTTGGTTTAAGCTTAACTCAATTTTTGTATGTTTTATTTTAAATTACTTACACATGAAACTGCCATTCATGTGTTGAAAACGAACCCTGTTTGTATGTGCTTCATTTCACAAACATGTGTGTGTACAACAGTACATTTTAAATCAGTCTTTTTACTCTATTTTGTTACTTGTTAATTATTATTAACAGTCCAAAGTTATCAAACAGATATCAATTTCCAGCTACGACAACACTAAAATGAAGTTCAAAGTTATTGTTGCTTCTTACGCTCTATCTTCCAGACATTTCTGATTAAAGGTAAAATTAAAACTATATACGACAATGTATATAAAACAACGGAGACACGGACGGAGTAACGAGAAAATAATCAATCTTCCGAGTCCACTTGGAAGCAATCAACGGTCTGTTATTGCGTCCGTCCAATCCGATAAAAGGGCCGATATATCAAAGACGTCCGTGGTTCAATTACTAACCAATGTGCTATCTCTTAGAGGCAGTAAATCGAAAATGAAAATACTGGCTGCTCGTTGCAGGCCTACGACATTGCACTGAACGATGGGGTATGTCAACAACAGCGGCGATGTCGGCTAAATCGATACCCCGACATATTGAAGTGGGTTTAGTAGAATGATAGGATTTTTTTAACTTTATATTCTGACGAACTGCCCTTTGCCAGTGCAAACTTGAAGTGTTTCAATAAGGAATTCCCGGTAAGGCTTCTTAGTCTTCCTCATAAAATATTTACGTTTTCTTAGTAACATTTTATGAACAGCAGTTATAACGTATTTAGCGCAAAATGCAACTGATGTAGATGGAAGGAAAGTTGATAATACTGCAAGTATCGCAAAATGATACATATATGTGACATTCATCATCAAAGTACGAGAAAATATTGGTGTATTATGAACGGCCACGGCCACCTACCACTGGCAACGGCAACTGCAAAAGATTTGATAGTAGCTGTTGGCTAATTAAGGGCAAGGCTTTAGTGCCTAACAACATACAATCCTGCGCGCTGCCCGCAATCCCGCATCCGGTGTATTTTACGTAAGTATGCTGCTGTGATTTTCTACAAACGCGAATGCCATCGGTTTTGATAAATACTAACTTTATTTTCGGTGAAAATTGTGGTATCTTAATCCATCCAAAAGTTGTTTTTAAAATATCGCTTTTAGTGATAAGACCACCATATTGTGTCACCCTTTCTAAAATGTCTACGTTTATATCTGTAATATTGACGGTGTACATAATAAAGGATCTGAGACACTTGCGCGAAAGATATTTCCGCGAAAGACACTTGCGTGAACCCACTTGCGCGAAAAGACATTTCCGCGAATGGTTTTTTGCACGAGTGGACGTTTGCGCAAAAGACTCTTGCGCGAAAGACAGTTGCGCGAAGGACACTTGCGCGAAGGACACTTGCGCGAATGCACTTGCGCGAATGCACTTGCGCGAATGCACTTGCGCGAAAGACACTAGCGTGAATCCACTTGCGCGAAGAGACAGTTGCGCGATATAGTTGAAGAAATGAGTCTTCTTCATAACATCACGCATGTATTCTTTCAAAGGGTTGAGCAGGGGTATATAGTAGGGCCACAATTCACCAGTTATGTTAAAACTGGGCCAAAATGAAAATCCAAGATGGCAGCTGCGAAAATTTTAAAATTGTTCATCATGGGTGTTGTTTTCATGGTTTTCGAGGGTGCTGAAGCCGATAGTGACATCAAAATGAAAATCCAAGATGGCGGATGCGAACATTTTAGAATTTTTCATCGTGGTTTTTGAGGGTGCTAAAGCCGATATGAACATAACTGGTGAATTGTGTTCGTACTACATACCCCTGCTCAACCTTTTGAAAGAATACATGCGTAATATTATGAAGAAAACTCATTTCCTCAACTTTGTCGCGAAACTGTCTCTTTGCGCAAGTGGATTCTCGCAAGTGTCTTCGCGCAAGTGCCCTTCGCGCAAGTGTCTTTCGCGCAAGTCTTTCGCGCTAAAGTCTGTTCGCGCAAAAGTCCATTCACGAAAATGTCTTTTGAGCAAGTGGGTTCGTGCAAGTGTCTTTCGCGGAAATGTCTTTCCCGCAAGTGTCCTGATACCCATAATAAAGATTATCTATTATATTCTATTTCTAAAATGTCCACTTTATTTTTCAAGTTTTAGTTATAATGACCTCAACTTCTTCTTCTTGTACCGATCGACATAGGTAAACCTGATGTTCGTTGCTTCTAATTTCAGTAATATATTTACCAGTTACGAAATGAAAAGGAAATGCAATAGCTAGACAATGTAAGATTTTTTTTTCTGCTCATTACTTCTATTCTTGGAATCTTACTACAAGGTACTTGAGGCACTACTTGTAATTATAGTTCTTGCAAGTGTTTCATTCTCAATTCTATTTTCTTTTGGTACACCACTTTTACCATTTTATAATTTGTCATTGGAGAGCGGGGCCTCCTACCACAGGCATATATTTTACTTAAAAGATATACCTGTGTTACCCTATGTAAGATTTACTGTAAAAGTTGTACAAGTTTCTGCAATAAACCTTTATATTTTAATCTCTGATTTTTCAATTTTTTTTTTTTAAGTTGGTCTCTTGAGGTCCCATTAACAATATTTTTTTTTTACGATACAAAACTGATTGTTCAAAGATTTCTTCAGAAACTGCACCAATATCTATCAAACCTTCCACCATGCCCTAGACTGAACAAAATACAATCTCAAAAAGAAACGTAATCAAAGTACAGTACAGGTTCATCTAATTTCGTAGGTGTCGTACGTCGGGACATATTAACACAATTACGTGTTAAAAGGCTCGCCGAGTGCCCCGGGCGCCGCTCTCAAAGACACACCTATTGAACACCGCTCACAACGCTTACATCGCCCGTGCTCCGTGTAGGGTAAACACAATGAGTTTGCATATTGTGGTGTGGAGCACCGCTCTGAAAGGTAACGGGTTCGTCTTTTGAGTTCGGTTTCTAAGAATTTGGCGAAGTTTTGGTTAGATTCTGGATTTAAGTACTTACGTTTTTACTTTCTATTGATAATTTAGTATTTTCAGGGCGTCAGAGGCAAATAAGAAGCTCTTCTTTTGTGTTATGGAACCTCCACAAATAAGTGATCCTCTGGCGCACAGCCACACACACATATACACACACAGAAACACACACACACTGAAATTTAGCTGCCCTGCCATCCTGCCTGTTTTTTGATAATAAATGACTTGTATAGAGCCCTTTCTGGAATGAAAAAAAGACCATTGTCGTCAAAAACCAGGTACTATACGTAAAAAGAGACAGGTAGTTTACCAAGCTTCAAAAACGGCACAATATCTCACTATATTAGATGACACGAGGAAGTTATCGAGACTGACAAAAAGGACAAGACACTATGTTACTTGAATAAACAAGCCAATTTTTGACGTGCCACTTGCGGATCTACCTCGTTTTACTCATAATACATATAATTACAGCTATAGCTGCTATAGCAGCTAGCTTTTGCTATGTATTTTTGTGGTGTACAATAAAGTATATATAAATAAATAATAAATTTACCTAAAGAAATATACACACAATAAATATACTGCGGCGGTGAAGGAAATAATCGTGAGGAAACCGGCATGTCCTAGAACCAAAAAATCGGAGACATGTAGCATCCGCTAACCCGCACTGGGCCCGCGTGGTGGATTATCGCCCACTCCCTCTAACAGAGAGGACGCCTGTGTCCCAGCTGTGGGAACATTATAGGCTGATTATTATGAAGAAATATACTACCCATGAGGTTTCTAAGACTCAATTCAACCACAGAAAAGTTATAGTAGATGGGTAATATTCCCAGCCTGTGTGTGTGTGTGTGTGTGTGTGTGAATATTAATACCTACCTATATGGTATTAATTTTAACATTTAAGACGCTAATTTGTCTCTGAGAAAGATGGAAGTTCCTTAAAGATTAATTTAAAAATTAAACGAAGTGTATTTCGCTTTCAGTCGCCTCCCAGATTAAACCTTCTTTAAGGTTCTCGCCTTCATACCAAATTGTTTTAGTGTGTTTAACGGCCAATTTGAGCAAGTTCGAGCTCATTTTGTATACATAAAGAGAAATTAGGCAATTTGTTTCTTGTTTCTTTCTATGAGAGTCTTTGTTAAGGAATATTTACTGAGGTAGTGTTTTGATTTACTGATAATCTTGAATAGATCGACAGGATTCGAGAAGTAATTATATTTTGTGTTAAGAATATTGTTAGTGCTCATTCAACTGATAATTAGGAATAGTACTAGTTCATACAGGAAGTTATTACATATAGTAATTTATTAGTGAGATTAATCAATATTGGCAATGACTTATTAGCGAGGCTGATCGGAGAAATAATAAATGTGGACCAACTTTTGCTTAAAAACAAGAGACGGAAAGTTAATAGATAGGCCTTAAATATATAGTGATACCTTTTGGCTTATGTGGCATTTTTTTTAGGTTAAAAGGTAAAGTTTACATTATAAATAAGTTGGCAGTGGTATCTATAGTACACCCACATTTCGCCAGTTTCGGGGATTACTGGCATGATGTTATGTGTGCTGTATAATATAAGTTATACAGGATGGCAGGAACATCGATGTGCAAACTGTAACCATGAATTTTATTCTGCACATGATTCTAGCGTAGAAATTTTCATATCAGCTCTTTTATAAAGAGTGGAATACCAACGCGGTCAAAATGCACACAAAACTCCTGATGTACGAGTATATACCTATTGCAGCGAAATAAAAAAAAATATATATTCACTAGTACACGTTTAATTTTGTAAAATTAAAAAAAAAATTGTAAATAAAACCTAATGTAGGACACAGCACGGTTTGTGATATTTAAAAATATTAAATTATAACTCTGACGCGACGTCCTTGGTGTTAGAGCCCTAAAGAAAATGTCTCTATTAGGTACGCGTCGGTTACGATACGTTTGCAAACGTTCCTATAGCTTCCGCAATAAATAGATATATACCTAGTAATCCTAAATGTGTAACTGTTCACCAAGTCAGTCGGTTATAGGTAGCGAGGCAACAATTTATATGACTGTTTAAAACAAAACTTGACAATAGTAACTACAAAAATATAAATAAAAAACTACTAAATATACGCAAATCCGGTCCTAGACTCCAGGCAGTCGGTAGGCTCCTCGCTGGCTGGTACTAGAATCCACCAGCGTTGGGTTCGAATCCCAACAGGAACCTTGCAGTTTTTTGGTCCCAGGCTAGCGGTGGGGGCGAATTCAAGATCCGCCTACAGTCTTCGGACAAATCAAATCTGAATGAAGAAACCTGACTCACCTCGAGTCAAGCTTTTAATGCTGTACGTGATACGTATATATATTTATTTATTGCGAAAGTTATAGGAACCTTTGCAAACGTATCGTAACCGACGCGTAATAGAGAAATTTACTTTAAGACTCTAACACCAAGAACGTCGCGTCACTTATAATTTAATATTTGTAAATATCACGAACCGTGCCGTGTCCAACATTAGGTTTTAATTACATTTTTTTTTTAATTTTACAAAATTAAACGTGTACTAGTGAATATTTTTTGTATTATTTCGCTACACTATATAGGTATTAATGTAACCTACATTGTTTATAGAATTGATATGAACGGCTCGCCAACATGCATATCAACCCTGAGAGGTTTTCGTTGTGTGGTTAAAACTAAATGTGAATTAGGTTAAGTGCTTTACAAATAAACATTAAAAAAATAAATAAATGCATGAAACACATTTTTTATAAATATAACCGATTAAAAATTTCAACGCAGAAGCTTTCAGAATTATGTACCTATTGAATCCATGGTAACAGGTTGCACGTCGATGTCCCTGCCGCCCTCTAGATCACTGTAAAGTTTCTACTATAAACAACATAAGTAAGACTAGTTACAGACCCGTCTGCTTAAAGTTTGCTACCACAAACTCTACAAAAAAGGCTACATCGCCGTTTATCAAAAGCCGCGCAAATATCCCGACCGAAGGTTTACGAATCCGGTCCGGAGTTCTCAACAGGAGTGCACAACTTTAGGTAGGCGTTACACAATGCAAGCTCTAACGAAATTCAGTTGTAGTGGAGCAAGTGCTCCGATTCATCGAGACTGAACTAATGTGGGGAACAGAGCGGATTTAGGTTTCGGAGCAAACGAGCGACGCAATTGTTTGCCTAAATCTGACAGCTGTACGTAATATCCAGCTGGTAAGTATTTTCAACTATTTTGAGCTCGGACCTATGGTATTAGAGTACATAGTACAATGAGATAGAAATGCTACTACCGACACATATAGTAAACTAAACTATTTGATGTTATGCTTTCTACAGGAATATATCTGCAGCGTCTTGTGCAGGTCATTAATTTAATTGATGTCTGGGATAAGTGATTAGGTAAGCTAGTTAGTTATTATAGGGATAAGTAGACAGCTGTTATGTGATAGTGAAAGTATATAGGTTAGGGGAATAAAAATAGGTTTTAGCAAATATTTACTTCCGTATTTTTTTTCAATAGGGTGGATTTTTGAGACTGGGAGCAAGGCTACGTTAACTATTGTAGCTACCGGCAAACGTTCTGAAGAGACGGTCCATAACTTTTTGAGTGATTGCTAACTCCATTCACAGATTTCATAAAAACGGTACAGACAGCTACAAAAACGTTAATTCTCACGTTTGCGTTCACGTTTTATTTTTGTGTAGTCAATCGATGCAGTTTCGTAAAGCATACGATGTTTCTATGAGCTCACAAAGGTAAGGGTACTAGAAAAGCCAAAATTGCAAGAAATTTACTGCCCAGTATCAAAATTCTACCCTGTAGGTATACCTTCATTTATCTTCTTTTCCTTCGTCCACTCTATTGAGTATTAATTATTCCTAGTGCTTTTGCGCCACTACATTAACTGTCTTTGTCGATCGACTCATTTTACTGTAACTTTCTAGCCCGAAAAAGTGCTCCAGGAAAAACCTACTACGGAAAAATGTCGCAAAAACTTCGTAATACAAAAATGTACATTTTACTTAACGATGAATGTAATGGTGCGGCGTTCAATTACGACGTAAAGGATAATTAATTTTGAAAGAAAGTTAAGTGCTGAAAAAATTAATCGAGTTAAAGAATATTAACGGCACGCGTTGCATGAAATTGTATTAAAAATAATGGAAGGACGAACTCACTTGCTTTGATTTTTTTTTTGTAAGGTAGTCAGTGTGCGTTTGTTTGGAAGTATAAAAAAACATTGATGTTTTATTAAGTCACATAAAATAGTTAACAAATAAATTGTTTGTTTGAATTATCGTTCTGAATTTCATTTGCCACCCTATTGTATACTTGAAAAAAATCTTAATAACTGACGGGCAACGCGCAGCCTAAACCGCTATGACTAGAAGCATGAAATTTTGTAGGTGAGTACTAAGAAAGGATTTTTGAAAATTCGTTAAATAGGGGATTAAAGCTAGGGAATTAATCATTTTTGTCGATGGGAAATCCTATCGGGAAAATATTTATATGTTTGTTTGTTACGGTTTCACGCTTAAACGGCTGAATGGATTCAAATTAAATTAAACACATGGGTAGACCATGACCTGGATTAAGACATAAGATGCGGGTGAAACCGAGGGGCGCAGCTAGTCTGAGGTACATCTGAACCAGGCCTAGCCAAGTTCTGTTTTAGTTCTATTCGTTTGTTCTGACCACGTGACTTAGCGTTGAGATGATGTCATTCCTATACATTTGATTAGTTTTCTACTGTCGTTAACGATTGTAGATTGTCAACTTGGCTAGGCCTATTGTATTTTAAACAAACTTGGTTGCCTGCTCTGTGTTAACAATTTTTTTGGAAAATATGAATACAAAGGTAAGTTTAACTATATTTAAATGTGTATTATATCCAGGTATGTTAGTACTATTACTTAAACAGTATCCTATAGAAATATTGTCATAACATTGGACTGTAGTTGTTATGTACTCGTAAACTCATTTATCTGTGTCACCAATGTCGGTACCTGCAGGTACTTTGAACGCAGCATCGCTCCAATATTTATGATTAAGTATGTCAAATACCTACTTAAGGATTTCGTGGTATTCTAATACAGGTAGGTAATGTTCGAAGAAGAATTATGTTCACAATGATAAAGAACAGTGAAAGTTCTAGAGTGGATCGGTGGTCCTTCACGAAGTGGTGAGCATAAAACATCACAAAATCATAATAGATAAACACCACACTTGACAATCTTATTTATTTTTAATAATCTTTATTTCAGTAAGAAGCTGTCAAAAAGGAATAGAATAGAACGGAGCTACATGAATATCAAATTGAAAGATAGAGTCAACAGTTTACTGATGAGAGAAAGAACAAAGGCGAGGGATGCCGTCAAACAGGTCCTGACACTGAAATGGAAATGGTCATATTCAGAGAGCTATGGATAAAAGATGGTCACAAATAATTTCAAATTGGTACCCAATATATAAAAAAAGACGGAAGGGTAGACCTTTTTAAAGATGGAGTGACGACATTGTACAAATAGCCGGAAACTTATAGCCCAGACGGGCAAAGGACAGAGGAACGCTTTCACCGCAAATGGCGGCCCTTACATCTAACAATACTAACCTTTTTTAATTACAAAACTAGAATTACTAAAAAATAAAAAATATTTGTATGACCTACATGTATATTTGTTCCGAGTCTGGGTGTTTTTCTATCTATAATATGTATGTATTTACAAAAAAAAAATTGTATATAAGAAGTTTATCAGCCATCTTGTTACCATAACACAAGCATTCGGTTGCTTAGCTTGGGACAAATGGTGCTGTGTGAAATGTCCAGGGATATTATTATTTATTATTATTAATAAATAAATAAGTACACAACACAAAACATACATACATAAAAACCGCATGTAAGTAAATTTTAATAACTAATAAATCAAAATTTCACAACGTGATGCTTATACGATTAATACACAGGATACAACACAATAGTTAAAACTATAGTAGGTTCCAAAAGCATCTGATTAAAATGTAAACAAATGGAACAGAAAATGTACCTGTAGATGCCAATTTGTAGTAATTGAGTAATTTGATTTGATTATTTGAGTACTTAAACTCTTACTTTAAATCACCTTAAAGACGTTTTTCATTTGACAATTACGGTTGATTTTATTACCTCATTAGTTTTCAAGTACAATTTAAGAATGTTATTCTAACAATCATTTTATTGTATTTTATTGTTAGAAAAAGTGATGAGATAAAGTTCAAACCTTCTAAAAACAGATTAATGTTTTTTACTTATACCCCTTAAGTGAGTGATTGCGTAAGAATTTAACCTGAATAGGGGTTGTTTGCACTTTCATCAGATACCTTTGGAACAGACCATACGCCTATATACATTCTTATTCTTCAGAAGCAATACACCGAATCCGGGCCCAATAAAAAAAAAAAAAAAACAAAAATGAGTTACAAACTATAGCCCGGCCGTCGAGAGAATTCGTTCTTGACACCTGTCAGTGTGACACTTCTAGTAGCTAAATAAAGATCACATTCGAAAAACACATATCTGTTTATTTCAAACATACAGGTGTTAAGAACGCATTCACTCGTCGGTAGCACTGTAACCAAACAAAGTCTAAGTGCAAGTCAAATCAAAAGCAATATCTGTTAACAGTGGTGTGAGTCGATTGGCTGAAACGTGCCAAAAAGCCAAAGAGAGCGTATCCATCGTTTCGCGCCCATGTCCGCTATTGCGCCTGACAGTATTTTATACAGCTGCGAAAATTGCAACCGCCCTCCAACTTTAACAATTTACACGCTCGTGCCGTCGTCGCTTGCATATTGCTACGGTAAGGCTGCGGCATATTGTATACGTGCGTCTCAATCGGGTGGCGCCTTTTCAGTTTGAAGAAAAATCTAAAATTCAAGCAAGGTGACTAAAAAATGTATGGATTTGAAATATTTTTTTTTTAATCCACTTAAAACTACATAAGCACTTATAAAATATCAGCAGCTAGGTGCACCGTTCCAATTGGTCGTTTCCTTTGAAGAAGAGCCGGCAAGAAACTCCTTGGGTTGTACAATGGTTTCAAATTACATTGTTAATAGTCCGGGCGGATAGTGAAAGTCTGTCAACAAGTACCAGATTATTGGCGAAAGGATTCTATAGCAAGTAACTCTGAAATATCATCTTCATCCACTATGAAATAGACAGACGCCTATTTCATAGTTTATAAATATAAGGTCATCGCAACTGTATTTTTGTTACACTCGTACATTTCTATCAGCACATTTGTATTCAATATCTTCCTCAAATACACTTTGTCGTCCGATTATAATCCTATTTTGGAAAGACGACCTGAGTAGAAATTGCTACATAGTCAAAATCAAAATCAAATCAAAAGTCATTTATTCAAATTAGGCTGAGAATCAGCACTTTTTGAACGTCAAAATTACAAAAGACAGTCCCCCAAAAACGCCCGCCCTTCACCACTTCCTAGTGCTATTGCTGTGAAGAAGAAGTGGCGCAACAAACTCCCCAGCAGCACAGCTGTCTGTTCAATTTAAAAAAATACTTGAATGTATACAATACTAGGTACTTATGTTCGGTAATTAGGTAACATTACAAAACCAGAACATAAAATTTAATTATTTGCCATAATATGTCAGCTAGCCACGCCAATATACCAACAAATATAATAAAAACTGTACGTACTCAAGCTAAAAAATAATTAATTTAAATGTAAATAAAAAAACTTACTACCCAAATAAAAGCCTCCAGGCATAAAGGGCGTGACAGCTTACACATTTATGCATTGCTGGGTTCTGCAGTAAGCTAATTCTGGAGAAGGAACATAAACATTGTCTTGCGTTAAACTAGGGTGACCAACTATTCTTATCGTCTAAGTAGTCGTTGATAGAATAGTATGCCTTTGAACAAAGGTTGGATTTTAGTTGAGCTTTAAACGCATTAAAAGGCAAGTCTAGAAAAGAAGAGGGTAACTTGTTATAAAAGGTTATACCAAGCCCAACAAATGAGTTATGAACCTTATGAAGCCGGTGAAAGGGGGCACGTAGTTTGTCCTTATTTCTAGTGTTAACACTGTGAATATCACTATTTTTAGTGTACAAGTGTAAATTTTGCCTAATATATAAAATGTTGGCAAGGATGAATTGTGATGCAACCGTGAGAATACCAATATCTTTAAAGAAATCTCTTAGAGAAGCTCTGGCACCTAGCTGGTAAATTGCTCGAACAGCTCGCTTTTGAAGGACAAATATATTTTGTATATCAGCGGCTTTGCCCCACAGTAGAATACCGTAGGACATAACGCTGTGAAAATAACTAAAATAGACTAAACGAGCTGTATCAACGTCAGTATATTGTCTTACTTTCCTGACGGCGTAGGCAGCCGAACTGAGCCTTCCTGCTAGACTTGATATATGAGGTCCCCACTGAAGTTTGGCATCTACTGTTAGTCCTAGAAAAATTGCCGAGCCTACAGTTTCAAGCACCTCTTTATCTAAGACGATGTTGGGTCCTAGGTTTCTAACATTCGGTAAGGCGAACTTTACACATTTGGTTTTCTTGGCATTGAGAACTAAGTTATTTGACGTAAACCAATCTGTAACTCTTGAGAGTGCACTGTTTACGTCGTCAAAATCTTGTCTATTCCTGTCTACTTTAAAAATAAGAGAGGTATCATCTGCAAACAGTACAACATCACAGATGCCCGTCAAATGGAATGGTAAATCATTAATGTAAACTAAGAACAAGAATGGACCCAGTATTGAGCCTTGCGGAACACCTAACTGAACTGGTAGCCCGGATGATTTCACACCATTAACATCTACACATTGGACCCTATTTTGTAAATACGAAATAATTACGTTGAGAGCTTCGTTTTGGACACCGTAATGACGTAATTTACGCAAAAGCGTGTCATGGTGCACGCAATCAAAGGCTTTGGAGAGATCACAGAAAACTCCAATAGCATTCTGTGATTTCTCCCATGCATCAAATATGTGTCTCAACAGAGCAACACCCGCATCTGTAGTTGAACGACCTTTTGTAAAGCCATATTGCTCATTATGGAGGAGGCTATTTAAATTAAAATGTCTTAGCAGCTGCTTGAGTATTAACTTTTCAAATATTTTGCTAAATGCAGGTAAGATAGAAATAGGCCTGAAATTGCCAACGTCATTCTTATTACCTGATTTAAATAATGGTATGACTTTACTACTCTTCATGAGGTCAGGAAAAGTTCCTAAATCAACACATTTATTAAAAGTAACAGCTAGATAGGGGGCTACGATGTCTATTATATTACTTATAAGTTTAGTGGAGATGCCCCAATAATCACCGGTGTTTTTAGACTTAAGTGTATTAAAAACATTAACTACATCACGCGGGGTTACATGTTCGAAACTAAATAAGGGACTACATTTAGTTACACTACTGTGCAAAAGGTTTTCAGCTTTAGACGAGGACGAATTTAAGGAGCGAGTCGTAGTTATCGGTATGTTGGCAAAAAACTCATTAAATGCCTCAGCTACGTCAGCTGCTTTATTAACTAATTTGTTGTCGACCATAATCTCAAGTAGTTTTTCTTGTTTAACCGATTTTCCCGTTTCATTATTAATAATTTTCCAAGTGGTTTTTACTTTATTAGTAGAATTTTTTATTGTATCGCCTAAAAATTTTGATTTAGCAAAAGCACTAATCTTTTTGAATAATTTTGAATAAGTTTTGACATACTCTAGGAAGGGAGTATCAAACCTGTATTTTTTCAAACCATATAACTCGTATAGTCTCGCTCTACTTTTATAAATACCGGGAGTAGCCCATTGGTTAAAGCCAACAGAGGATCCATTAATGTTAATAGTTTTGGTCTTGAAAGTGGATTGGTACTCTTTTTGCACAACATCAAAAAGGGCACCATAAATTTCATTAGGATTCTCGTATTCTACTATCGATGGTGTAATTCTATGAGCTATATTATTTTTAAACATTTTGCAACGACTAGCTGTATAAGGCCTGCATTCAAATTTATGTGGCTTTTTATGTAATGGCATGGGGAAGCTAGCTAATAAACCACAGTGGTCGGACGTTAAGTCAGTTAACACTAATTTATTTTTGGCATCACAATCACTAAATAAATTATCAAGACAAGTTGACGAAGAAGCTGTGATCCTAGTAGGTTCAAAAAACAAGTTAATTAAATTATAAGACCTCAAAAGATTGAGAAGTCTAATACTTAATGGAGTAACTCTAAAATATTAATATTGAAATCTCCACATAAGATAATACTTTTGTTATTTGATTTTAACCTATTGAGAGTATCTTCCATTACCGATTCGAAACTAATAAAATCCCCAGAGGGGGGTCGATAAACGCAAATTATAACATATCGCTCAAGTTCAACACAAGACAACTCTATAGTGCGCTCGATTGAAAGATTAACTAAATCTAAACGTTGTTTACATTTCAACTTGTTTGAAACAAGAACTAAAGAGCCACCGCGAATAGCACTTTTTCTCACAAATGCACTCTGTACGGTAAAGTTTTCATCATTTATAAACACTACTTCATGTTCCTTCAACCAGTGTTCAGTCAAACATAACACCTGAACATCGTAGTTCTCCATAAATAAACTTAATTCTAGCTCTTTGCCGGACAGACCCTGCATATTTTGATGTACAACATTCAACATATGTGGCTGACCCGTTGTCGCACTACTACTAATAGTACTAGCACTTACAAGATTTCTGTATAAGGTATAGGTGAGCTTAGTAGGTACCTACCAAAAAGAGCCGATCGGTCATAGAAACCCATGAACAGTCTTTTGATCAAATGTCAATGGTAAGCTCGTCGATCAGCGCTCAAGCCCACTTTGGTCATAGTTACCGGGTCTGCTTACAGGTGGACGGAAACAAGCCACAACACAACACCATGTAATTGTCATTAGTAACTATCAATCAACTGTAGTACCAGAGTAGGCTCGTATGCACTAGTGACCCGAATCACTTGTCGTTACACTGCGAATGCCGCTGCAATACTCACGTCGTCTCGCTCCAAGCGTGCAATCAAAACATACCCTTATAGCGTTCCTTACTCACGTTTCTCTCATTCTAGTCTTAATTCCCTAGCAATAAAGACTATGGTTTTCCACAGCAATTATACAGTCACAAACAACCTTTTTAGATTTACTACGTGTTACGCGAGAAATAGTGGAACAAAGGCATTTAGATGTGCCGCTTAGGTTTTTAATCACTTTTATGAATTATAATTATTTAAAGTAATGGTGCAAACTCTTGGGTGTTCCATTTGTCTATTAGCATAAATGAACTATTATGTTTCCAACTGTGTAGAAAAACACAGGCCTCCTCTGCGTGGGAAGGTGTGAGCTGTAACCTACCATGGTGGCCCAGTGTGGGTTGGTGGATGTCACATTTCTTGAAATTTTCGGTTCTTGGTTATGCCGGTTTCATTACCTAGTTTTTCTTCACCGTTTAGTCTATTGGCAGTGGTAATACCGCGCGTTCGTTCCGGTTCATCAAGCGTACCCTGGCAGTCAGTCACACTGACCACCTACTGACTGGCTTTTATTTTTTTCACAGAAAGAAAGGAATGCTGGAAGAGATTTCTCATGAAATAAGCATCACCTCTGTACCTATTTTTTCTGTTCTGTTTTTCATTGTCTATTTATATATGTGTGTACATAAATGGTAAAATAAAATAAATATAAATAAATAAAGAAAATAAATTTGTTTGACTCAGGGTAAGGGCACACAAAAAACAGTAATAACTTACCTAGCATAGCATAGCACAAACACAAACAGCACATCATTGGCTAAAACCACAGAAGACCAAGTGTGCTAAACCTACGTGGTACTCTTATGATCAAGAAAAAATAAGCAACAAAAAGTGAAACGAAGGGGTACTTCCCCAGGGTGAAGGATGAAATATTATTTATATAATTTGGTACCATGTTAACCATGCGGCTTTTCCGCAAAGGAAGGGAAAGTACCCCCTAAAGGCAGACTATCCCTTCGTCAGTCACGTAGGGCCATACGTGATGAGATTAAAGATTTTCAGTGTGAAAATGTTCACATATCACCTGTTTTGATAACAAGTTCGAACCACTCAATTGTTTTCCTACACCACAATCTGAGGAAATAAAACAGCCAATGAAAAACATATAAGTTTTTTTAACTCTTGGGAATTTGTAAAAATCAAAATCAATTTACCCATCGTTTTTTAATTGGGAAATATATAGGGTGGCACGGACATCCACGCGCAAACTGAAACCTACGTAGAAATTTTACGTCTGTTATCAAATGAAAAATCGGCTATTTCATAGAAAAGTGCAATACCTACGCGGTCAAAATGAATGGAAAGCAAATATTTTTATTAATAACCGAAGAAAAACATCAACGGGTTCAGACTGAATCCATGGTAAGAGGTTGTACGTTGATGTCCCTAATGAGAGTGAAATCCTACTTCCTAAAATTATAAACGTGAAAGTTTGTATTGATGGATGGATGGATGGATGGATGTTTGTTACTCTTTCACGCAAAATCAACTTACTACTAAAACCACTATAAACAATGACCGAGTTTAAATGATTGTTCTTCAAATCTTATTATTCACAAAGTTATTCATAGAAATTATCCTGAGAAAAACATTTACCTGACACACACACACCTATATGATATTAACTGAGTATAGTAATAATCTGCCAATAATGTTCCCACTGCTGGGACACAGGCCTCCTCTCTGAGAGAGGGAGTGCCGTAATCCACCACGCGGGCCTTGTGCGGATGTCTAGCATTAAAAAAAGAACGTAGCTTGTGGTTGTAACCAGATGGTTTTACTTAAGCTCATAATTTTAAACTTCCAATCGTACTTTAAGATTCGAACCAAAAATACGAAGAATCCAATTAAACTTGTCAAAGTTATAAATATATGAGCCCCAAGTTAGCATACAAGCTTATCAAATCGGGTATCGAACCAGTGGCCCAGAAACGAAGGCAAATGAGATATTCACTAACGTGTACGACAGAAAATATGTTTACCTGTACGTAATAATACGTTTATAGGAATTGAAAATACGAGGTTTTGAGGGAGCGATAGTTCTGTGGTTTCACGGATCGTATGTAGAATGTCTTCACCTTGAACTCGGTGGTTATTGCGGTAAATGAATATAACAGTAACGATAATTTGATTAAATTAACTCTCTATTTTGGAATTTAACATTCGATACCATATTCTCCATCTATTTCAAGTATTCTGTAGGTATTCTGAGTAAAAATAAATCCTACTACCATCCATAAATCCATATAAGTATGGATGGATGGATGGACGTTTGTTACTCTTACTAACTACTACACGGATTTTGATGAAATTTGGTAAACAGATAGTTTATAACCAGAATTAACACATAGGATACTTTTTATCCCGATATTCCCACGGGATCGAAACTTATGCGGTAAAACCGCGGGGCACTGCTAGTTGTTAAATAATTTAAGAATAGTTATTACAAAAGTATACAACTATTATTACACTGACTTAATAATAACTAAACAGCACACAAACTAAAATCGATTATTATGTAAGATGAGGTATCACTATTACTCATTAGAACCTCGAATACGAAACAATGAAATTGAACAGGATTTCTCGGCAATTATATTTATTACTCATACGTGGTTAGGTTGAAACAGTGAATTGAAACAAAGACAAAGCCGTTACGTAACAGAATATTTTCTAAAAAATACAACCTACTTTACCCTGACCCTGGTTTTATCAGACTCAACAGAGCACATTTATTAAAATCTCAGTACATAAAACTCGGCGAGACGGGACAATTGTTTTTGAAACGAGAGTCAGACTCAAACAAACGTATATATAATCGTTTTTATGTTCCTAAAATATACAAACGAGGGGACATATTTTTTCCCTAGCGCTAATCCAGACGAGTCCACACGTACCTATGATATTAGCATGCGGAGAAACAAATCCAATCTGCCAAACGCGTGGTGGTAACAAGACGCGAGAACTTTGCAGAACTCGGCACGTATACGAGAAACGAGAGCGCGTGTAGATACATACAAACTTATCTGTATCACTCGTTACAATCTTATTCCGAAGGAGTAAGGTTTGGAATTGCTTAAAGGGGATGTACAGCAAATGGATTGCAAATAGGAGGTGTTTCTGTTCAGCTAGGAGTATTTCTATTCTCTACAGACATGAATCACTTGCACGAAGTAATGCACGCTCGATGCTATTGTCGTATATTAGATATAATAATATTATTTATGTTGGATTTTTTAAACAAAAAAACTTTTTTAGTCTAATCTAATCTATATCCTATGATTAGCAAGCAATGGCGTGCATTGCATAAAGGCATATAAGCAGTGCCTACCTCGATAAATCACCATAAGCCTGTCAATTACATTTTAGTTCGGTGCCCCACAGTTAAGAAACTCACTAAATTATCATACCTAACAAAAAACAAAATCTTCATACAAACACGCGCGGCAGTAGGCAGTCGCCAGATGGCCTACTCGGCCTACTCCCGTACTATTCGCACATTGTCATTGGTCTTTACTCGTTCAAGTTTACGACGAAATTAAATTCCTGCCTACCTATTCTGAAAACCATGCACGCCACTGTTAGCAAGATACATACCTAGTCCTTCGTGTTAGTAAATGCATAATATGTTTAGATAAAACCTATCTATATAAGTAACTAGACTACAACACTGCCAAAATAACCACAGACACGGCTTAGAAATTAATATAGCTTCTGAAACTACATGTCAGTACATACTAAGATAGTAGGTACATTCAGCAAACTACTCAACTTAATTTATAACATACAATGATTTTCGAACAGTAATGTTTGTTAACCCTGGTAGATTAGGTTGAGGTTTACGAAAGTACCCGCATTCATCGATGAGGGAATTATAAAATAAAGCAATGAGCTATATTTATAGCAATTCTGGAATCTCTAGCTATGCCAAATCTCAAAATAAAGGACATTTCGATGACATGAAAAGCAATTATTGCAATAATAATATGTTTTTTTATTTAATCCCTAGTTACGTTTTCAATAAAGAAACAGCGCCATCTTTCGGAAAAGTCATCAACTATAAGCTGAGAGAGTCATGAAAAAAATATTTAACTGTGCACGCCATGCCCTCTTTAAGAAATAACTTAAAACCAAACCACGACCGCTTCCTAGCGCCATCTACAGGAAATCAAACAAACAAATACATCCAAACCAAAGGAAACTTTGCTACGTCAGTGCTACGCCGCGAACGCGTAGCTTCGTAGTACGCTACGAAAGCGTAGCGCCATCTACGTTAGTTTTGTTGATCAATGAAGTAGGTTTCACCGGAATGTTTGAATGCTGCAGATGGCGTCGTGTGTTCAGCAAAGGCATGGTGGCTGCCAAAGTTTGTTTCCCTGAAAATCAGAACGACTCGAGCTGTCTGAATCGCAGCTAATTTACACTAGATGGCGCTTTTGGTCGCTTGGACTGAAATTGAAAATTACAGTAGTATTCTATATAATATTGTGTGCCTTACTTAACCTGGGTCAATTAAACTTATTTCCTTTCTTTCTTTCTTTACTACCACGCAAATAGTAAGCTGATAATTTCCCTATTATCCCTATTGGTAAAAGAAGAATGTCTTGCATCTTCGAGATGTTAGGATCTACACATATCTATACTAATAATAATATTGCTGCACGAACACTCTTTCATATTAAATATACAACGTTAATGTCCTATGGTATTTAAAAAACCAGCCAAGTGCGAGTCCGACAATTACAACTACAATACTATTTAAAATTATTAAAAATATTTTTATTATATGATGCAGCGGAAGACGCCGCTGAGAGGAAGAGGGTGAAGTACGCACCGCTGGTGGACCGCTATCATTTTATGCCCATTGCCGTGGAGACCATGGGTGCTTGGGGCACTGAGGCCAGGAAGCTCATTAGTGAGATAGGGCACAAGCTCCGTGACAAAACGGGTGACTCTCGCTCCGGCTCGTTCTTGGTGCAAAGGTTAGCCATTGCCATCCAACGTGGCAATGCAGGAAGCGTTTTGTCACCTTTGCGCCGGGAACAGTTAGGGGCGGATTATTTGACTAGATTGACGTATTGTTATTCTATTAAACTGTACCTACATTGTTTTGATTTAAAAGTAAAATATTAAATGATGTAACTAAACATTTGTGGTTTTCGCAATTTTTCCTTTATCTGTGCTATAAGACGTTGCTTCGTACAAAATTTCACTCGCAATTCTGAGTTCACGGGAAGTACCCTGTAGGTTTTGATTCCCTTGCGAGTGTCGAAAATTTGCGGCATAAACGGCTGTATCTTTTGATTGCGTTGGCTTAGAAGTTTAATTTTTTCACAGCTCTAAGGGTCAGTAAACTTGAGTATTTGATATAAATTTCAGCTTGATACCTCCACGCGTTCTTGAGAAAAAGGGTCTTGACAGACAGACAGATGGATGGACGGACGGACAACAAAGTGATCCTATAAGGGTTCCGTTTTTTCCTTTCGAGATACGAACCCCGAAAAAGGAGAGAGACTACAGAATAAGGATCATTCCAGGATTCCTGTACAAATTTAGCCTAACCTAAGCCGGATTTTTAGCCAAACCTGTTAAACGTTGAGCTGTTTCTTTATACATAAAGATGTACGAGTATGATTGTATACATATGTCTGTATATTATGAAGAAAAAATTATGAAATAGGATAAAAGTGGGTGCCATTCAAAAAGTGTGCACGTTTTTTGTTGCTTATTTAATCATTATTTATTTATTTTAAAAGCCTGTACAGGAGTGGTACATGCAGACTTATGGAATGCTGAAAATAATTCTGGGTTTCAGTATGTACTTTTTAAACCTGTAAAATATATTACCTATTTCTCTAGTATTTTAAACCAACCCGCTTTAGCAAGCTAATAATAATAGCAAATAATAATAATAACTTATTTCAGATTTCTCGAAAATACTTAAGAGCTAATGTTAGTAAACAAAACAAATATAACAAAACATAGATTTTAGGACAATCTGACACCAGAACGCATGTATGCTTAACGTGACCATACGTCCCGGTTTAGGCGGGACAGTCCCGGTTTCAGGCAGCCTGTCCTGGTGTTCCGTCTTCCATCAACGACTGCAATGTTATGTTTTAGTTTAGTTCAGGTCGGACAAAACGAGTATCGTACGCAACGCAACGCAGTGATTTGTAAAACAACAATAATGCCTAAACGCAAGTGTTTAGAGCTTTGATTATTCTATGTTCTATAATAAAATACTTGTAAAACACTTAAATATTTTTTTTATTATGTATTTCCGCAGATGTGTCCCGGTCTGACAAAATAAATAAATGGTCACGTTATATATGCTACTTCACTGCGTGCAGCCGCATCCAGCGCTCAAGCATCGGAGAATCCCACTGGTCCGTCAATACGCTCAAGATGCTGTTGGAACTAGCTCGCATGTGTTAGATATTTCATTTTGATATAATAATATTAGAATATTGTTTGTTGGATAGTGACATCCGTCACATTTCAGAAGTACCTAATTTGACTAGATATTGTGTTTACAAAAAACAACAGTCTTAACTTGTAAAAAATACTTAAATGTTATTACTATAAATGATTAAGTAATATTTGATTATACTTGTAGTATATCTTAGATTTTATATTGCTATTTTAATATAATAGGTTGTTTCAAATGATTGGCACAATACTGTCAGTTGATGTTGATATACTTTTTGATGTCTAAGAACTAAGAATCAACTCTTATTAAATTGATTAATTACCTTATAATGTTTTAAAATGGTTTCACTATATAAGATTTGTTTATTACTAATTGTGTGAGAAGATATTAAGCCAAAATATATGATGATCTGTGATTGTGTCAAAATGGCGGTAGATGTTTGACGTAAAAGACGTTGGTAGTGTATAAAAAGGATTGTAACAACGTTATCGAGTCAGTTGCTTGGTAGATGTTCAGTTGGTTAGTTCTAGTGCCGTTATTATGTGGAATAGATCGACCAGATGTCACGTAAGTTAAGTAATTTGATATTATACTTTAATTATTGCTTATTATGGCTATGTTGTTCTGTAAATCATATTATGGCCAATATTCCTAACTAATGTTATTATGTTACTTTTATTTTGAATTCTCTTGGACCGTTGTCCAAGAGATAGAATGAATTGTTTTTAGAAATAACGATAATTTATGACAACGTAAGAAATGTATTGATAGAATACTTAAATACTGTTTCCATGGAGTTTCTTGTCCTTCTTCTCCATGATGACCTAGTTTTACGAACGGACGACTAGTTTTCTGATTAATTACTGACAAGCCTAAATTCAAATAAATGCTTAGCCTTATCTGTCTGTGCTTTACTTCATAAAACCCTTTCCCTACAAACTATATTCAATAATAACCTTCATACACAGTAAATAACTAACTAGTAACCATTTTCATATTCAAAGCTTGTTATTTGGCTATTATATAGATACATATACTTCTAGTATATAACGAATAATCTAACACATGCGAGTTAGGGCCGAGGTGCAACGTTTACGCATGACGCATTTTTTTCATTTGCGAAGACCATTTTTTTTAATGTTAGCCTACCCTGTACCAGTGCCGAGCAAGGCCAAATACTTCCAGACATCCTTTTCTAGAGTCACCTCCATCAAACCATTACGGTACGCGTCTAGGACCACTAAAAAGCAAATAATTATTCTGAACTGTTTTAGAAAACGTTGTAAGAATAACCAAATCGGTTCTAATTTCAATTGCGCTCCTGAAAATAATTATTGAAATGTGTAAGTAATGCAAAGAATTGAAATGGTAATAAAATAAAGGAACTTAGTAGGCACCCGATAAGGTCCTAACAAGTAGAGTTCAAGATAAAGGAAAGTATTAAAATTCTCAATGCATTCGACCAAATGAACCAAGTTTTTACAGATGTTTGAATACGACATCCATGGAGTCGACATTTAAAATACGAGCATTTTTATTACTTCCTTTTTTTATCATTATACTGTAAGTCCTACTTCATGGCAAACGACATCGTGGCAGCCCCAGACGGAGATGGTGGGATTAGCTGGACTCCTTTAATAAAGATTGGTCATTGGCAGTTCTGGACAGAGAGAGATGGAAGGAGAGCAGGGAGGCCTTTTCCCAGCAGTGGGGCAGTAACGCCTAATAACAAAAAATACTTGCGTTATTTTTTACGTTGTTGTCTTGCACGGATTTGAACACAAAAATCTCTTTCGTTTGCAGCAAAAATCTTTTTCCATTTGATTTACCTACACAACCATCTTTTGCAGTTAGATTCTCACTTATTACTCTTTAAAATCATACCGCCATCTACTGTGGGATATAGGTACATAGACTGTAGTTCAAATTAAATTAGAATAAAAAGCCTTTCCTTCACTCCTTCCATCTTTCGCGAGCCCACGCGTCCTCCTTCCAGTTTTAACGGAACATATCCAACTCGTCCCGCCATCTCCTACAATATACAAGCTTGAATATATAAATTATGTACTAGTATTTAATAAAAAATAAAAGCAAAAAGGGGGAGCTCATCGGACATCAAAAAATTCGTCAAAAATGAAATAAAAATATAACAATGACTACTCCATTCAATTGCTTTCATGGCTCACGATGGAAAACAAGAGCACCTATTGAACTTCCTAGTGATTAGGTTTCTGTTTTATTTTTACTTTCTTTCTTCAACGCGCACTACGAAGAACTAATTTAATTATAATGTTAATACTGTAAACTGTAAGTAGGTGTCTGCACTATTTTCGCAGAGTCCTTTAGTATCTTTGCTTTGCGTGGTATATTTATTTGCCAGAGTCACTTTGTACTAATCTTCAACCGCCAATATCTCCAAAATCTCTCCGTGAAAACTTAGGCGAACTGAGCTTGAAGTGAGTGAAGTGTGCTCTAGCGTCTGAGGTGGAACTACAGCTTACTTCAAACTCACTTTACCTAAGGTTTTTACGGTGAGATTTATGCCGTTATCCCTTTATTTGGGGTCGCCGCAAAAGGTCTTGGTGAGATTTTTATAGAATAGACCAGCTGTTCATGATTTTAATAATAGTACTTTTTTTCGCTCTTATGCCACGCAGTGTTTGACGATTGACTTCAATCATAGCTTGCCCACTCCACATCACGTAACACCATTTAGCTGAATCTTTATGTGAACTTCTTTCATTTGAAACATGTTCTTTTTATGTCATATGTAACTTGAAAACTTCAGCCGATCTATTTTGTAAAAATCTGCAGTGCGATTCTGTAACCTTCTCGCCGTGAAAACTTAGGTGAAGTGAGCGTGGAGTGAGCTGTCATTCCAACTAATGCTAGCGATTGACACTATTGACAGCTCACTCTAATATCACTTCACCTAAGTTTTCACTGTGAGATTTTTACAGAATCGATCAGCTGTCCGTCAAAACTTAGGTGAAGTGAGCTTGAAGTGAGTTGAGAGTGAAGTGTTGATAATGTCAATCCCTACTAGCATGAGGTGGAATTACTAACTATTAGTTTACTTCAAACTTACTTCATCTATGTTTTCACGATGAGTTTTTTAATAGACTAGATGTTCTTAATTTTAATAATAATACTTTATTTCGCTCATATGCCCGTCGCAGTGTTTGATTATTCTTTTCACTCAAAAACCTGCCCACTCTACATCCCACGTAACACCATTTAGCTGATTTTTTTTAGCTCGTGACTGTACACTATACCTGCTAAAGTCCAGGTCCAAAGTCTAGACCATTTCTTTTATAAAACCTCATGTCCAAAAGAAAATATTATGTTTATTCCTTTGAATGTAACTGAAGAAAAATAAAACGCAACAAAATCCCAACCGTAATAAATCCGGGGCGCGCCTCAAACGAAGTAGCTTAATAATTTCATCTCATAATACTTTTTCGTTTCTTCGGGTACCAGGGCTCCATAGAAACGTGGGGTACTGCATCCGAGTGAGCTGCATAGCTGTTGTAATGTTCAACGTAATAACATCTAGGTAGTGAACGTCGCAGCAATTATTGCTACATCCCAAACGTCTTTAGAGACGTGCTTAATACAGAGCGTTCTAAATATCGAGGAATTTTACTCCTACTGATAGTTCAGATGTTATAATGAGATAGTGTTCATAGGGTTTTGATCGATTCAATTTTTGTGAAGCTTTTTGGACATAAAATTGGTACACATTATTTTGGAACGGTAAGGGTTTAAAAATAATGTGTACCAATTTTATCTCCTCCAAAAAGTTTCACAAAAATTGCCACGTAATTTGGTCGACACAAATCTATTCGATCTAAATTCTATCCCCAAAATAGAAACAGAATCTTGTTCACTGTATTCACTAACAAGTTTACTCATTGCTCCGGCGTTAATCCAATGAAACCGAACACAAACGCAGTTATAACACTGCAAATCACTTCGCTGCAGCCACTTTCGCAGCGAATTTGGCGGATAAAATTTACTATAGCCGAGATATCGATAACCGCCTGGGGGCAAGGCGCAGCACTGTCTCCCGGTGACTTATGTTCGCCTAGTGTTAATTTCACGACGTCGTCTGACAAATTCACTCGAGGCGTAGCGCGCACTCTCACACCTTTTTAATGGCCCTCCAGACCCACCCCTAGATCCGCCAAAGGCTTTCTTTCTAGAGAATTAGTTCATAATAGCTGTAGCACGGTAGTTAAGTTTACTTCGCTGAGTTGTTAAGGGTCTCTTATTATCTCGTTATTGTAATCTGCTTATTTCTTCTAGCTTCTTGCTTGTTGTTTTGTTCTGTTTTTCTGTTTTTCACCTTTTATAGAGTAGCATTTTTTTAAAAGCGCGAGTGCTACGTACAGAAAATGTTATTACGTTAGTCACGCTACATGCTTCACGCGTTCAAAAGTGACTATTCAAAAATGCTCAGTTTATATGTAAAATGCTAGGTGAATTTTACAACTACTCAATTCAGAAATAAGTTAACAAACACTGTTATCATATTCATACCGACGTACAATAATAATGCTAGCCACAAATCTAAATCAAAAGCGTCTAAAAAATATTTACTGTTACATGCAAAAGATGTTCTGAACGCGAGACAGTTTGCATGAAACTTTGCGTCTTAAATATTTTTCTTCAAAACTGCTTTAACACCTCAAAATGTACAAACATAGAGTCCAAATTCGAGTAGCATATTGTGAAAGTTAGAACAAGTATTTTTAAAATGTAGTTGCGTGTTCCCTGGGCGTACTAACCGTAGCACTGAATAAGTAAACGCCGGGAATAAATCAAGTTAATTGCATCGGTGCACCTCCTTGTATGAGGCACAAGGCCTCAAGTGCAGTTTCGATAGATAGTTATATTGCTTGCATCCGGCACCTCTCTATTTAAGAGGGCTTACCGTCAATTTATGGTCGGGAAAGAAGGGTTGTGAAATATTTCAGTGCAAGTTGTCACCATTATACCTGTCACTTGTCCATTAGGTAGACCGGTTTTTGACAGATGGTACTAGTGATTGCAGCAACACACAATATATTGATTGATACACGTACGGTATTATAATGTATCTAAGAAGCCTTAAATAAGATAATTCAATAAGATAAGGCAGTTTATATATTTTTTTATAAAGCATTTTAAAGTTAACTTTTACGTAATCTGGAATATGTACGTTCTCAGACAGCTGTCAAAAACCGGTTAACCTAATAGACAAGGGTATAGTTGATGGTTCTTTATGAGATAGGTCATAATCAGCAATAAGTTAGTTAGTAAAAGGAATAAAACTTACACGATTAATGGTTGTGCTTTCGATATTTGTGGGGGTTTCGATCATATCCCGTCGCGCTGGTCCAGTGCAGACCTAGGAAACGGTGGCTTGATGAGTTAGAGGCGTTTATGGGAGATTGGACGCCACATAAAGCAACATATAGGGAAGAACGGAAAGCTGTGGAGGAGACTTTTGCCCAGCAGTGGGAATATACGTGTTGAAAAAAAAAAGATTAATTTATGCTCCGTACTTACTTCCATAAAATATAAGTTGATGGAAAAGTAACACAGCAGTTTTGAATAGTAAAACGCTGCTATTTCACAGTACATAAACTTCATTTGAAGACGTCGGAATTTTAAATATATATTCTTTGAAGAACTTCATGAATTCTTACAATTCCAAGTATCTTCAACTGGTTCATAGATTCTTTAAATCACTAGAATTTAAATTAAACACTGAAAATTACTATATTATATAATTATGACATAGGATGTCTATCTTGATGACAAGTAAATTAGGTATCTTATTTTCCATCGTGTTTTTCCAAAATACACTTGCAATAGGTACATTCTCGATATTTTAACAGTAAACAATGAAAATAAAAAAATGTCTTTCTGAAAACAGACTTTTATTTAAATAAAAACATAACCTATAAAAGAAAGAACAACGCGAGCTAAAAGGAAAAAAAAATAAGTGACATTTTTCAAACAAAATTATATTACATTGACGTATGTAGTATACTCGTAAATATAGATCTTTTCAAAATGTAAAATAGTTTAAAATTTATATTTAATTTACATTTTGAAAAGATCGTAGAGAATAAGTGTTTTCAGAATTTCAGCTCAATCGGTTACCAACAAATAGTCGAAAAATGGTTTGCAAAGTTATACATACAAAAAGTGCAAGTTAAATAAAAGCTTGTAAAAAAAGAAAATCAAACAAAAAAACACATCAGAGACTATAGACATAACAAGTTTAAATTAATTGAAAAAGTATTTAACATCCGGACCAATGAACAAGAAAGGATTGCTCAGAAGCGTGATTAAAACTTTAGATTAGCTCCTAAATGAAGTTTAAATAAAAAGCACCAATATTGAACTATACATTTAATTTGAGCGAGCTAAACTCACCCGAAAATGCTAAACTCGTGAAGTTGAAAACTAATAATGCAACTTGTGTAACTAAAGAGTAGAGAAGGAGGTTTTGAACAAAAACTAAAGCTGCCTCCAACTACGTCAGGCATTCTTCTGTGCAAATATTAAATACATTGTTGAAAGATTACGGCTAACGGGCTATTGGATGTTGATTAAAAACTTTGTTTCGTGTTAATCTAACTTTATGCTTATGATAGACGGGTTGAGTAAATTGTGTTACAGAGGGCGTTAGAAATAAATGCAATACACACGTGATGATATATCACGCCAATAATTTTATTTATTTTTATTTATTCATTTATTTCAAGCGACGCGACGCATAAATACCTTAACCTAAACATACATATTTTTATTATAAAATAGTACTTCACTAGCTTGTTCTCGTGTGTGTTGTTCTGTTGTTGGGTGTGTTGTTGTGTTGTTCTTCGGTGTGTAATCCCCTAAGGGTCTGGCAGAGGTGTACTTAAAGTACACCCACATTTCGCCAGGTATCTTTTAAGTTCCATGTATTACCAGGCTACTAATGAGAAATCCCAGATGGAAAATCCCAATAACACTTTGCCCAACCAGAGATTCGACCACAAGACTAATAAATGTGATGGTTATACAACGTATTTTTTTTTACATCCCATAACTCTAGGGGGTCATTGTACTCATCATTATGAACCACTTTTATTATGGGACCAAGCCTGAAAGCGCGAAAAAAAAATCAGCTGTTCCATACATTTATGTTCGTATAACTCGTCAAAATGTAGGGAACACCAGATTTTTGTTTCGCGATTTTTTTTTTTTAATATTGCGCACATTCAAATGTTACTCACATTTGAATGTGCGCAATATTACAAACGTCGAAGGCTTTCGAATTTAGTTGCAATCATTTATTTACCAAAACCAATTTATATTACAATTATAACACCAGTAAATAGAATATTTGTTCCAATTCAATTATTTATTAGATATTGAACAATCCCACAAATGTAGGTACACTAAGCTCCAGAGAAACGGAACCCCCCTTGGTTAATGACATCAAACCGCTTAAGTTTTTTGTAGTATAACGTAAATGGCGCGTTGGTCTAGTGGTTAAGACTGCGGCTTAGCAATACGATGGTCACGAGTTCAAATCCGCGAATGAGATGTTTGATTTTTTCTAATTTAAGTTCTCTTTATTTATTATTATTTTTTAGGTTATTATGTGATTTTCGTTAATTATTATTTAAGAAATCAAATGTTAAATTAGGAATGAGGTATGTAAGAAAAGCTAGGCATGTTGCATAAACAATATTCATTTATTTCTTTATTTACATTTCTAGGACTTCATGGAATCCACTTCCTGGTTGAGTATACAGTTTTCTATCTGTGTTAAATTGGGGTTATTTACTTAGAATATTAACTAAACACAAAATAAAAACCCTGGGTGAGGTATAACGGTTCGTTTATAGATATTTCTAGAAACATAACTACAATATTTATTTATTTAAAGTTGTTTCAGTTTTTTCTATATTTTTTCGTATTATATACTTGTATATACTAGTATATATTAGTGTTAGTTCGATAAAATGTAAATAAAAGTATATAGAGAAAAATAACGTGCTATATATTTTTAAAGTTGTGAAAACATAATTTTTTAAACTCTGTATGATCTTATGGGACAAAAACCCTTGTTAAAAAAATGAAATGTTGTCATTCGTGCCTGTGAATTACAGAGGAAGAACCAACATGCTAAACTATACAGTATAGCAATATACATCTTTCTCTTTTATCACATTTTCTTATAACCCATTTAACACAATATTATAGAAAAATATGTGAGGTCAGATGGTGCATCGTTAACACATTAAAAGACTACTTGTAAACAGGAGTAACTGGATTAATATTAATAAAGGTTGTTTATTTTTGATTAACTACTAATGATCCCACAAATATTGGGAATTATTAACACTTGATCATGTTCCAATGAAATTTTATCAGATAAGTTACACAATGAATCTGCTGAGTAAAACCCTAATAATAACGAAGAGGATGACCGTCACTGTCTATCACTTCTTGAAGAGGACTTCCTGCCCAAAACCATATTAAAGCATGCAGCACACACGCTACATCAGTGCTAAGCGACACTCCAAAAGTTTCAGCACTTGAACGCGTAGTTTTGAAGGGTTCCACCGAGTGAACTTCCACAATGTTACGGTGTCGCTCCGATTCATTAGTGTAAGCAATTGGACGAGGGCCTTGGCGATCACATTTCACATCACCCGTCGCTTGATACCTTTGTATCCATCTACGAACTGTTTTTCTCTGTAATGAAAATGATAATATTAGAAATACATTAAAAAAAACAACTTGTAAGTAATAGTGCAATAAATCTTACCGTTATGCCCATATCTCGTGCTATTTTCTTTATGCTTTGTTCCTGTTCTCAGAGAACAACAATTTTAGCCTTGAAAAAAGTAGTTAATCGCACCATACTATCGGTTAATAAAATCGACTGTTCAAAAACTTAATAAATTGGATAATATTACGACGAAGATATTACACACAAGCGGATCGGCACGAAAACGAAACGATTTGTAAAGTAATTATACCCTCAATCACAGTTTAGTAAATAAGGCGAAGAAGTATTCTAAATTCAACTTTAACTCGCAGTTCATACAGCAGTTAAGTTTCTGAAGTAAAATGACGGTAGTGCAATAATCGGAATCAAGCACATTCTATTCAACCAAACAAGAAATCTATGCTAATTTCAACCTTATCTTTTATTTAATTGAGGAGTTACGTGGATGTTGAAATTTAAACCTTAATATCTCGAAGATTAGGCCGTTATCAACCTTGTTCGATAAAAGGAGTAATGCTGTTAGAATTTTCGTTGAGATTGACAACTGAGCCAATAGCCTAGTGGTATAAGGCGCGGTCTAAATGATCGGCTGGCGTCTGATGATGCGGGTTCGTAACCTCAACCGTACGTAAAGTGTCTTTTTGAAAGTTATTCTTGGTATATGGTTCGGCCAGAAGCCGAAAAAAGACCATATTATTAAAAACATGCAAATAATAATATGTGATCGGTGGATCGGTGGATCGGTGGATGCTCGGGCAGATATGGGTGCGGCGGCAAGGGAGGGAGCTGCTCGGGGCCAGAGTCACGTGACGCGCCTGCCATCGCTCGGGCGATAATCTTTAAGTGTTGGGATGGGTCGTTTACTATGACGCTTACTGTACATACCAATACGGTTTATCAAAGTTCATTTTGTCCAGCGTTATTCCATAAATAAAAATAATATACTTATTTAAAAAAGAGATGATATGTAGGATGACTTGTCTCTTCGTAGAGGGGCTTGTGGCTAAGTAAAAACAGTTGCACGGGTCGGTTGATCAGGTTACTCTTGCCACGGTTGGTCCATGGATGGTTGACCATCTTTACATACCAAGACCTCTCCGTGCCTCGGAAAGCACGTTAAGCCGTTGGTCCAGCTGACCTTCATGGATCTTTGACAGTCGTTACGGGTCGTCGGAAACGCGAAAGTCTGACAACCAGTCTTACCAAGGGGTATCGTATTATCCAGTAACTGGGTTGTGGAGGTCAGATAGGCAGTCGCTCCATGTAAAATACTGGTATTCAGCTGTATCCGGTTCGAATGAAAGCTGACCCCAACATAGTTGGGAAAAGGCTAGGCAGATGATGATAAATTATTTAATTAAAAAATGTGGTAAATATAGTCTGCTAAAATAAATATAATTTTACAAATTAGTAATCGATCGTTAAACTAAAGGAATAAGAAATAAGCAATCCTTCTTCTCCTTCATGTCGCTGGCACGACTGTATTTTAAATGTTGTTTTCCCAAAACGTTTAATAAATAAGTTTAGGTGTGGTGTTCAGTGTTTTTGTAAAAAACCCACGGTCATTTTACGTAAGTGTATTACTAGTAAGTATTTTCATCCAACTGCAGAACAAAGGCTTCTTCATATACAGAGAAGGTATGAGCACACCACGCAGTCACTACGCTTCCTCATGACGGATTGGCGTTTTCAGACTTATGAAATTATAGTCCAGGCTTCCTCACGATGTTTTCCTTGATGTCAGACAGACGCTTTGTAAATTAACACTCACGTGACTCTGTATGTCTGCTCTCTTCCTGCTATGGAATTTAATCATAAATATGACTTAAAAGTCTGGCCGTGTTGTTAGTATGCATAGAAAAAAAGTTTTTAAGTTTTTAGTGTTTTGTATTATGGTTTTAATCAACTCAGCCTTCAGCCCCTTGTACACGGCACGGTTTCTTTACGGCACGGCGTATAAACCGCGCCGTAGAAAAAACGTGTCCGTCAACAAGCTTCCAAAGTGATCCATACAACGCTGACCACCGTGAACACGGTGAATAAACCGTAGTTTTTCACGGCAAGAAAAATATGTGTGTACAAAGGCTTTCCGCAGACCACAGCTATTGAAGACTAATTATGTGTGTATTATATCTCTACAAAACAGAGAATCCGTGACAAGAAGCGAATAAAAAAATCACAATAAAAATGCTTTTAGTAACTTCAGCACCAAATGTAAACAAAAGCAAAATATTACGTTTATCAAATAAGAATTCCAACCAAGCGCATTTTTGCTACCAGCAAATAAAATTATGAGACGAATGAGAGCAAAACGCAAGTTGATTTTAATATATGTACGTATTCGCGAGGATCGCAATCCTGCCGTTTAAAAATGCTGGCATGCTCCTGCCTGCTGCCTCCAAGCCTGAAATTACATTCAAAAGGAAAGCAATACACTTTTTATTCTATTAAATGGGTTTTATTTGAACTATGGAACTGCTGATGGAGACTGTTCTTCGAGAGTAAATGTCGCTATATTTACTTGTTACTTAAGTAGGTAGGTACGTTTTACATTATTTTATTTTAGAGCATTAAAAGACTATAAACGCGCAAAAGTATAAATTATGCTCTGGTAATGTGTATATGTTTACGTGGCGAGAGATCGCACAAGACGGGGAGGTTTGGACAGAGAAAGGGCAGGCCTTTGTCCAGTAGTGGGAGAAAATAGAGGCTAAAAAAAACTTCTACTTGATGCAATCTACAAATTCCTAAAAGTAGAGTGGTAATATAAAAAGTTACGTAAAAATGGTGTGACGTCAAAGCAACCTGCATCAAAGCATTTAGCGAAAAAAAAAAGAAAATTATCGTTTAACACATTACTTTTTACTTTCAACAGTAGATAGGTATCCCGTTAATTTTAAAAGGAAGTTATCTGACATAACGTGCTTCGATTACAATCTCAAAATAACCCCAACCAACCCAACCCCAATAACCTACAACCAATGACTTCCGAACATTTAGTACTTACGTTTTCAGATTTTTAACACTTCAGTGACCCAGGTAAACTACAAATATATTTCGGTATGTACCTCGACTATGTTGCAGAATTGTATTATTTACTTTGACGTTTGGGGAAATGTTGAAGCACTCGATAATTCGACATGGTTGGCAGTTTCGTTTCTTAGCCCTTTGACCGCCTTCGGCTACTTAAAAAATCATTCACTGGTGATTCGTGTGTGAATTGTTGGTAAAATAATTAGATGCTCGGTTAACCTTTCTTTGTCAATTAACGTAGCAAAAATACCCGTATTAATAACTAGCTAAAAAAAAACCAAACTTTTTATTTATTTGTATAAACTTAATGGCAAATATTCCAGAAAACGATTAACAAAAAAATGTTGGCAGCAACGAAAATAAAAGACAACTAACATTAAATTATCGAGGTTAATAGACTCTTAAGACCTGATAATCATAACCAAAAAAATCTATTAAAAATACCTCTGAAACTTGGAGTCGTCACTACCACACGAAAATCAACAACGCAATGTTGCCACTTCGCCTCCCGAAATTCCCCGATTTTCCAAATGAACGCAGCCACCGAAAATTACACATAACCAAATTAACTATCGTAAAACGCCAAACAACTGAATTAATAATTTAATGCGTGAAAGATAATTAGTGCAAATCAAACACAGCAACATCAATTATCGCAAAATGGCAAACAATCGCTTAATTACTCAGTGGCATGGAAACCGCTAAATTAAGCGACAACCGACCCCATGTCGTAAATATGTTGCAGACGATAATTAACTTTACATGCATGCTGCAATCACTATGTAATAATTATTGGGGTGTGTTGGAGGAGGCTTTTATTGAACGCTGTCTTTTTTCAGCGAAGAGAGAGAAAGACTACCTTTTGGCTTGATACCGGCCGGGTTAAAACCTATGGTCTATGTTACCAGTTAGACTGAGAGTGACTGTGAGTTACCGTCATTAAGATTATCATTTATGATTGTATTAGTAGGTAATTACAGCCGATGTGGTTGTAATTACTAATATTGGCTGATAACTTGTACGCGTGGTGCAAACTGTTAATAAAAGTTGGTTATTTGTTAATAAATTAGTTAATTAATTGTTGGACGTGACGCTCATGACAGGTTCTGTTATAGTCTAAAGAAAATATTACAATAAATACATTTTTAGAGGTATGAGGAACAGGGTGTAAAGTTCACCTCATACTCCATAGAAAAGGGAGGATCCTTCGACCAGACGGGTGTTGTGTCTGGCGGGCTATTGCACTACGGTTGATGTCGGGAAGTTTGTATGTATGCTAATTGCGCGGTAAACTCTGATGCTTGCGAGATGCAGGATTTGCGTGACGTCAGTATGACGCATTGTTCGCATGTGGCGTTGTAGCTACATCAAAAACTAATGCCTTCTTCCCATGGGGTAGACAGAAACTACAGAACGCCACCTGCTACGATCCCAAAATCTTGAAATATTGGTAATAATCGTAGTTTGAACTTGAGTTCCAAAAACATCTGAGTAAAACAACTGTGAGTTAAAGGCTCGCGCAGATAGGCATGACGCGACAGCGCGGTACGACTCTAGTAGAACAATTTCTATAAAAACTTCATGGAAATTGTTCTAGCTGAATCGCGTCGCCTCTGTCTGCGGGAGCCCTAAATTTGTTTCGATAACATCAGCCACACTTCTTCTACTACACTTGGTACCAGTTTCAATGACATCATTATAGAAGTAAGAACGCTTAATCAACTGAGATAAAGACGAAATGATAACACGAACATGTAACACGTATTATTATTTTAATTTCTTCGCGAAAGGAGGTCGGGCGCATAGATAACAACAATACTGAGCCGAAACCGCGTATTCCTCTAAACAATAAGATCTGTACGTTAAGGCGAGGCGACCCAACTCGCTATTGTTTAAGAAACTCGCTTAAACACGATGGGCGACAATAGAAGGACATTTAAAATTTATACAGTTCGACATTTTGTTTTAAATATGGTTTTTGTTTAGTTAATGGATGTTGGGTGCTTAAAAGTAATTCAGCTTCTGCCTTAATTAACCTATGTATATATATAGCGCTAATTTCCGTTCCCATGGCTTCCTACACAAGATCTAATCTAATCAAACTAGCCTGCATTGTCCCAGTGCACACGACAGTAACACAAGAGTTTAGTGAAAAAGTTTAGAATGTTTTGAGGAGTAAATTACTAAAGTTCCTATTAAAAATTATAAGTTTTATTTATATAATTGACTGAATAAAATAAAAAGATGTAACGTGGTGTTGACGACTTACTAACTTCTCAGTATAATGTAGACGAAAAAAAAAACTTGGAACCACCTCGGAAATATTAAAGTTACAAATAACTTACAAATCTCAACTTAATTATCTCTAGGTATAGAACACAATCTTGTGACCACAAAGTTTGTCGTTCCAAAAGGAATCATTTTCACAGTATACACAAAACAGTCTAATTCAACGTATGTTCTCGAACTAGCCAAACAGCGCTGACCACATGGACCTCAAACTCCGAACTTTAAGAGTCATCCATCCCAGTTCTGTACCAAAACTTGTATGAAATATTATGAATGAAAACTGAAAATTAATTCAGGCGTGCATTAAAACAAACTAGTGGAAATTACAGAGACATGAAACCAATTAACGGAATCCCCTTGGCAGTTATTCGATAAGCAGAATATTTTATCCGGTTAAAATGTTCACTTTGAACATTTTTCAATTAATCATAATGACGACTAATAAATTAATTGATGACTAATTGACGAGTCTTTTGGAATTCAATTTATGATAAGAGTCTGGTCTGTAAATGGAATTATTGAAATGAATGGAAGAAGTTATATGAAATAATAGTTATGTCAATACAAGTAATTTTAGGTACAATTAATCCATTTATGATTTATATTCTTTGATTTTTTTTTATTGCCTAGTTATGTGCAATTTCATATCTTTAAGCCTGTACCCGTAACCACGATTAGTGCCAGTCGTCCAAATAATATGGTTTAATATGATGCTGTTGTTGACAAGAGTACATACCATTTATGTAATGAAACCTATGTAATTCAGATGATACTCATGGAATATGTTCAGTTCAAGTTAAGCCTTTTTGGAAATCGGCTAATGCTCGGTGACAATAAACGGAAATGAATCGTTTTGCTTACCAATAGTAGCATTTTCTATTCATATAAATAGATTTGAAGCTGATTTTACCTGTAATAACTACTTTCATATCGGAGGGTCTACTTTGCAAAGCTATGAGGTCTTTGCTTCATTATTGGTAAACAGTCGGACAAGACAAGCCACAAAATAATCCTACATGATTACATTCTAAGCAAAACCAAAGAGAAACAAGTTCTTCAACTGTAAAGAGAGTCAGAACAAGTCATTCATAAACCATTGAATATACTGTCGTGAAAGTACAGGTGAAGTTTTCTTTTTACCTAAATGTAAATAAAGAAAATTTGCCTAATATAAAACAACTTTCCGTTCAAATGGAAGACTCCTTCCCCTTTATCGTATTTTCCTGTTTCGCTCTATAATAAAGTTTATTTATGTTCATTTCATTATCTAGATATTCTGTAATAAAATCTTCAGACGCTACTCTATTTGTAAAAACGAGGGTATTGGAAGAAGATAGCGTAATTTGTTACAAAGTAAAAAGGGTAATTTGTAAGTTGTATAATGAACTACTCAGCTACGTTATCAAATATGATATTTAATTTAGGTTTGTCTTGTATTATACTTACTAAAAAACTTTTCAAAATTATGATGTAGATTAGAACTTTTTTTTCACTCGTACAGAAAATAGAATGTTTCATTATTAACAAGTTTGTTAGGGAATTGAAAATCAATGTCTTAAACAGACAGTCTGTTCTGCATATCAGATACACCTTCACACTTCTCTCCCTTGAAGGCCACACACAGCCAGTCTCATTCCCATATCAGATTGAAGTCAACAAACTAAACCAAAATAAAACAATAAAACCCTGCATCAAAATCAATAAACTCGTTTGACGAAGTAATATTTCCACGAGTTGAATCATCGAAACAGCGTCTAGTGAGGCTCGATTCTGAATCCCACCAGAGTTGACTTAATCATAAGAACGGCCGCGAAATCGCTCCGGTTCAAACGAGGCCCGAGGGAGCGACCGACTATCGGCCTCCTTTCTCCTTTTGCTTCCTTTGCCGAGACGATCTAGCAAACTTGCCAGGATTACATCAGACTTACCCCCACCGACTGCCGTATGAAAAACTTGAGCCGTTAAAGTGTTGTTGCATTTTTTGTCGAGTTTTAAACGTTAGCTTGATTTTAAAACTAGCTCAGTTTAAAAACTACGCTTTTACGGTGGGTTCTGCTTTTTATGATTCATTCGCTTCATAAATAGTTGGTTACCTGCTCGTCTTGTTTGTGTTACGGTAAGTACGTAATTGTAGCTGTTTATAGTGAAGTGGGAATTTATAAGACTGTCTGTTCAGTTTAGCAAGATGGAGTGGGACTTCGTTTTTCATGGAGAAAAAGTTTATAGGAAGTCATGTAGGTAGTAGGTACCTACTTTGTATATTTTCTCAACCGGGATTTGCGATATCACGAGAACTGTTAAAGTAGGTGTTATAAACAATTAGTTTTTTCGCATACGGAACTGGCAAACCCAACGTTCCCTATAAGGATGGATACATTTTTTTACACCATTTCAAAATAAATGTCGATATGGTCTATTTATTTTTATGTTGTTTTTTTTTTCTTTTTGTTTAGCATTTACTGTACCAATGTTGGGTAAAGGTTTCCCCCAAGTCCTTCCAGAAACTCCTTTCCCACGCCACCTCAAACCAGCTTTCGCAGTACGCGTCCGAGTCATCTCGGCACCGGTTTTTGGGCGGCGCCGTCCATCTTCAGGCAACCATTGTGTGGAGACTTTTGCTCAACGGTCATCCTCTGCGGCTGATGTCCCGGCCAATTCCATTTAAGCCTGGCATTGTTATTATGAATGCCAATAAGTAATATTATTAAAGTTAACTGATAAAATAGTAACAATACAATTGAACCAACTTCGGTGAGCCACAAATTAAGCGTCGCTGTCGCGTGTATCTTGTGGCTCAACATATTTTCCTCTTTACTGATATTTGGCAAAAACACAAATACCTTAGAAGAAGTCAATCAGTCTGCCTAGTCTTTTTCCAACTATCTTGGGGTCAGCTTCCAGTCTAACCAGATGCAGCTGAATACTAGTATATATGTATAGTATTTATAAGCACCTTAGACAAAGTATGGGTAATAGGCAGGACAAAAACAATCTAGTAAAAACGAAATTCTCCATGCAAGAATCTTGGACAGAAGCTACAAGAACTAAAATAAACACCACTTCTTCTGTAGATTTAAAATATTCAGACGTTCCTCCATCGTTTACTTTCCAAGTTTCAATATGAACTCCCAGCAATCTTATTTCATCGCCTTGCCATTTCTCAATTAAATTATTTATATGAAGCCAGGTGCTAATATCATATAGCGCAATTTAGTTTATAGATGTCAGTCGTCATTAGTATCTCGTTACATACGACACTAAACAAATAGGTGTACACTTAATAATGATTGAATGCGTACATAAAAGCTTATGTACATTTAGGGTTACAACTGGATTTTAAACTCTATTTTTAAGTAAACAAGGTTGGGGTCACCTTGGATGTCTTCTTAAAATTTGATACGGTAAATAGAAGCCCCAGGACGCGCGGTATTAGAGCTGGCTTATGGCACTGTATTAATTTTGAACCGTAGTAACTTAGGTGGTGACAGAACTAAGATACCAACGCATAATTCACTTGGTAACACAAATGAAACTACGCTTAATTTACTGTTATAATTTAGTGAATTCCTTTACAGTCCAAAGCGTTGAGGAACTTAGCCGCGGTGGGATGGGATTCTGTTGTTTGGAGGAATTAATACGATATTACTGTTGTGGTTTAGGTTACCATTTACCCTTAGTGTTTGATGCAAGTATTAAAACGTTGAAGAACCGTAATTTTGGTAATGTTTTTTTTTTTTTTATTTGGCAGGTACATGCCGTACAACCAAAGTAATAATTTATAATTATTCAATATAAAAGTATCATCGATAAAAAGTTTAAAAAGTTAACATAGAACAGAGCTCACCATACCACTTGTTCTTTACCTAACAAAGTTGCCCAATTTTTATTATTATACCTCTACATATGAACAAGCAACAGCACGTGAAATTGCCAACAAAAAAGAAAAGGGAAAATCACACGGAGCGTAGCATCACGGGCCGACTCGGTTCGCGAACTACATTACAGTTTACATAAAAACATCGCGTTCAACGACAACGGGGCATCAACTTTCCCAGCGAAGACATAAGCGAAATTGAATTACACATATTGAAAAAGAAATGTGTAGCTCCTTGGTAGGCGTGGTTTTGTTCGAAGACTCCTCCTACCCAGTGATCCGCGCATGAATCGCACCGGCTTCGCTCTCAAGTCGGCCGGTCGCTCCGTGTGTCGCGCGAACTAAGTCAGTGCGAAACGGACCGCGCGCTGGGACTGTGTCGCGCCACCCCACAACTTGCCACTCCACACGACGAGCTTACTTCCCGTCTGTGTGCCGCGAAAATACACAAAACTTTCGTGCTCAACTTGCGCAAAATTTAATATAACTTTACCGGATCAACAGAAGTGAGACGAGGAGAGTAATGCCCGTAAACAAATAATTTGTTAATTAAACCGACCAGGTTTGAGTGGATTTCATGTTCAGTGAGTGTGGCGAGGATGACAACCGCACGTTTATTTATTACAGATCTGCTCCATGAGCTATGACCAGTTGCAGAAGTATTGTTTCGTTTTATTGAATTGATTTAGGTGAGTATTAGCTGATCAATGTTACTTTGAACAGAATTAATGCTCCGTTAAAAAGTAGTTGAACTGACATGCAATACCCACTCACACAAAATTATTTCCTAAGCACAGTATTAGTTAGATAAGTTAGACATCCTTTGCGAACCAATATCTAAGTTTAATTAATATAATAATACTTTAGGCATCTTTAAAATTCATTTTAATATTATATTTTCCATATCGCAAATAATTAAGTTTCAGTCAAACCTGAATAAATAATTGGACAGTAAAAGGTTTCAACTGTGGAAACTTGAACGTAAGAATAAGTAAATGAAGTGGTTTAAACTCATTAATTATGCCTGAACGTTTGTGCTGTAAGTTAACAGAGTGAAGGAAGTTCAGGTTAGACTGCTGTTCTAATTAAGTGTATAATTATTCAGCAAAACTATTCAAGACCAAGTAAAATAATAGAATAGGAAAATATCCAAAGAAATTACAGGGTAAAATAAAATAACCGAAAATACTGGAAACAAAATTAGAGCGAAGTGATGTTAAATGTAGCCCGTGGCAAACAAAATTGTTGTAGTATAGCCCTGCCGGTGACGTAGGTACCCACTTAGGGATTTTTCCAAATCGCCCCTTAAGCGAGGTAAAAGGGATAAAGTACGTTTTCACGGGCAACGCCGCGGGCCGAGCGGAGCAATAAATAAAGTTGCCAATTGCTCTCCCCAATGAAACTCGAATTTTCCAACCAGAAATGGTTGGAATTAAAGATTTATAAAATCGTTAAATTGACCGGTTGGACAAATAAAATTGTATAAAATATTGGGGAGTGATTCATATATTGATAAAATTTATTTTGCTTGTTGCGAACAAACGGTATCCAATGTTGTGAATAAATATTTTAAACGAAACAATTATAGGCAATACAGTATTATGCTGAGCAAAGTGATAAATTTTAATCATTTTATAAATTGATGTCATTTATAAAGTATTTTCGCGTTTTATTACAGTAGCGACAAATTGTATATTATGTTAAACTATTTCAAATTAAAAGAAAAACACCGATTATATTCTTTTTTTTTTAGTTATAACATAGCGATATTTTGTTGCAACTAATAGAATTAGTAGGAACAGGAAATAATAATAATTCATACCTCCTTATATATCCCTGAATTTGGGCTTAATAAAATGTATTCGCTATTAATATAATTCCGATATCTGCTTTATATTAAAAAACAGGGAATTATTTTAAGTAAAAGAATAACAGTAAACGCTAGGATCTGAATTTATCGTAAATAATATTATAGATAATTTCGAATATTAAGTATTAAGACATTTAACATTTTAGGTTCCACGCCCAGCTAAAATAATAACATCCACTGTTTCATTAATAAACGTTGATCAAATTCTAACCAAACAACCAGTATAAAAGTCAATAGATTTTTTTAATAAGTTGTTCATTAACTTAAAAGCTTCTTGAAAGCTTAACAAGAAGCTTCGTCAGTTTTGCAAAATGCGGACCGACATAATTTAATATTCTATTCATTTTCTGTATGAATTCCTGTGTACAGAATTTTTAGGAGCTTTTTTATAAAAACCTTGTATTTTTTTCCTATATTTAAAATTCTACCCTGGTATTATTTATATTTCTCATAACAAGAGTTTTGTTAACATAGTCTTATGTGCGCGTTCTGTAATGAGAGCAAGTACTTATCCCTTAATTCATGAAGATGTTTCTAAATCTGACAAGTATTATAAAACTGTCATTTTATGTAATTCCATGGAATTATTTCGCTTAGGTACTTACGAATAATTATAAAACATAGACTTTAATATATTATTATTTAATATAATAAGTAATACACAACCAATAGGATATTTTTAAATGTACCTAAACGTGTATTATTGTAAGTGGTACTGATACACCTTATTGCGGCGTATATGGCCGCCATTTCCTAGGCAATTTGTATTAATTTTTAATGTGATCGATAGTTGATTTATATTAATAATTAAAACGAGTTTTCCATGTAGTGAACAGGTAATATGTTAGGTTCCTAATTAATTTCATCGGTCATAAAATAGTATCTTACTAATTTTTCCCTACCTACCTACCGCGGGTAAAAATATATTAACACAGATTTTTATCATAGAAAAGCTCCACCCATAATTCTTCGAGACACAATCTCCCTGTAACAGGATACAATTAAAATCAATTACAAGTAAGGGCGATTTTTATTAGGAGCGCTTATCTAAATAGTGTGAGAAGTACACTTAAGTGGATTTGTAGTCACGGCAGAGCCAATGCTTCCGTAGCAGTGAGTAATTTAAAGACGGCCACGCTGATATCTGCGGGCGCATCCATTACCCCCAACAACGGGGTACCAGGCTCCCATAAATTATAAGGAGGAATACTTATACGCTGATTTATATAGAGCTGTAAATTTTCTATTCTATATAGTATTTAGATGCTACGGTCTTTATAATGGGGGCCAGCATATGGGCCTCAATTACCGCAGCTGTTCGCGGTAATACGCGTTTCGTTATGGAGTGAGGAAGATATGTTACGTTGTGTCCGAAATGTATGAGGGATTTTTAAATTGCGCTATGTGTGAGCGGTCATGGCTACTAATATGCGATGTACAAATTACATGAATATGTTTTTGGTTATGTCAATACACTCTGTTCAGAAATTTTCTACCACCGACTTGGGACTTGTAAGTCGTGGGTTCGAACCCAGGCTTTACTTTGTGTAAATAATTTTATCACCACTCCTCTCAAAACGGTGAAGGAAAAAAAAATGTTGAAGAAATCGGTATATCCTAGAATCAAAAATTAGAACACATTTGACATCTACCAACCCGCACTGGGTCCGCAAGGTAGATTACAGCATACTCCCTCCAGAGAGGAGGCCTGTGTCCCAGCAGTGGGAACATTAAAAGCTAATGATATATTTAAAACAAAAAAAAAATCAGCTACTAAAGGTAATTAATGTGTACCAACACTAGACTAACTCCATCAAAACACGAGAGAAAAAGCAAAACGAATAAATAAATGTCATTCAAATGTAAAGAGTTAAGATTTTTTAAATACCTTCTGTATTTAAAAAATCATAACTCTTTGCTAGAAAATTAAACAGGGATAAATACTTGTAGCGAAAAAAATAAGAAACAAAAACAAAGGATTGCGTTAAGTAGGTGTAATGCCAACCTGAGGCAAGTAAGTATTTCTTACTCTTAATATTTTCGTTTAGTAAATATTCATGGGTAATCATTTAAACACAATTTTACTGAGAACAGGCTCTTTGATATACGTCTGATATAAGTCTCAAGCATGGCTGCCGAGCCATACAGTTATCTATTAATTCAATCTACCTACAATCTCCCAAGAATTTGCAATATTTGAATGTAAAAGAACATTTTTTAAAACATAAATATATACCGCATGCTACGAAAGCGTAGCTGCCTACGCCGTAGCAACATTAAATTCCGTAGCACATTTCAATGTATGTATTTAAAGCTTCACGTCATCGACACGTTTTTAAACATTTCATTTAAAATCTTTGTCAAAATAAAATGATCGGACCACGTATTTCCGTTCGAAAAAACACATGACGTCAATATTTTTGTTGAATTTAAAATACACAAACATTGCTGAATAATAAATTATTATTTGAACAAAACGTCGAGATACAAAATAGCTGGGTGTTTTCGAATCCCGAACATTTCTCACGTCTATTTAATGCACGATGTTGGCTTATAAAAATTAAAGGCTCCACTGAGACACTAACAGGCACTACTGTTTTTGCCCTTGGCTGTAAAAGGGCAATATTTGTTTTAGTGGTTCGGCTACCTGCCGTTAGCCGACTCTTGCGGCTTTTGAACAAGCAAACTTGGGGTGAGGAATGTTAAACGGGTAACATGTCATTACTTTGAAATTGCAGACGGTAATTAAATCACCAATACTCGCAGGTAAAGATAAAATTTTAACTTTTTTTAAGTACCTATTCCTCTTTTGAATGACTTATAAATATAAATAATTATTACGAAGAAATTTTCTCGTAAAATAACGTAAAATTGTGAATTTGTGTAGGTATTTCATAATAGTATGGCTTCGGAAAACTATCTATGTTCGTAACCCAATGTTTCTATTAATGTTTGTTATTTCATTAATTCATGTGTTATTATTTAAGGAGAAAATCGCTTATGAATCTCCCGTAATTTGTAAGGTATTTAATTATGCTCATGACTTTACAGTCAAATAAAAAAAAATACAAAATGAAAAAAAACCAACCCAACCATACTCAAAGTCGTCTAAAGGTTGACTAAAAGCTCCACGATTTTCAAATCAGATCTATTTTATGGTTTCGTACCCAAAATTTGCCAACGGAACCCTATTACTAAGCCTTTGCTGTTTGTCCGTCTGTCTGTCAGCGGGCCGTATCTCATGAACCGTGATAGGTAGAAAGCTGAAATTTTCACAGAGTGTGTACTACTACGGCCACTATAACAACAAATAATAAAAATATATACATATGAGAAATGTGTTTTTTCGGCCTTTTTGTGCAGCGAGCTATATCTCATGAAACATAATAAGTAAACAGTTGAATTTTCCAGAGTGTGTATTTCTATCGCCGCAATAACAATAAATAATAAAAATAAAATAACTTGTGGTACGGAACCCTTCGTGTGTTTTTTTATAATTCTGTTCACACTTCCGAAGTAGTATTTTTCCCGCATCAAACCTCTTTGGTTCACAATAAATACATTAGGTACGTCCTATTTGTTAGAGAGACCGAAAAAGGACACAAGTAAACAACTTTAAAAAACTTATAACAGTAAGGTCTCGAGAGATAGAGAATGAAATATTATCTCTCTTTGTTATTCATTCGTGTCTCGGCGGATTCATAATTTTGTCAACACTTAAAATCTGGCAGTGTATCCTACTGTATTTTAGTTATCTTTACAACAAAAATAAAGGTAACAAAATGTTTGTATAATAAGTTAATAACAAAGTCCGTTCAGTTCAACTAAATTTAATCATAGGTAATATTTTGCATCAAAAAGACGAACTTCCATACATTTAACCACATTTTTTTTCCGTTAGCCTGTATTATCCCACTGCTGGGCAAAGGCCTCCCCCATATTTTTCTACCTTTCCTTATGCTGTACCTTCTCCGTCCAATCGTTTAAGAACGAGTCCAAATCGTCACGCCAACGTTTCTTAGGCCTGTTCGGTGACGACGCCCGTCTTCAGGCACCCACTGTGTGACGACGTTGGCCCATCTGTCTGAATGCATCCAGGCCTATAGGTGTGACCCACCCAGTCCCACTTCAGCCTCGCAGACTTGCCGCCAACATCGGCGATACCTGTCTTGGAGCGTATTGTGGTGTTGTGAAATTGGTCGGTGAGTTTAATTTTTAAGATGCTACGCTCCATCGCTCTTTGGCAAACCTTGGGTTTATTTCCCATTAGTTCCAAAAAATCATCCCATTTTTATTATAATCCACTTTGGGTACTTATGGAACTCTTGTGCAAAATTGGATGATTCTAGACCCAGCGGTTCAGGCTGCGCGTTGTCAGTGAATGAATTTAAAAATGTCATCATCTGCCTAGCCTTCTCCCAACTATATTGGGGTCGGCTTCCAGTCTAACTGGGTGCAGCTGAATACCAGTATTTTACATGAAGCGACTGCCTATCTGACCTCCACAACCCAGTTACTGGGTAATACGATACCCCTTGGTAAGACTGGTTGTCAGACTTTCGGGCTTCTGACGACCCGTAACGACTGTCAAAGATCCACGAATGACAGCCGGGACCAACGGCTTAAAGTGCTTTCCGAGGCACGGAGGGGTCTTGGTATGTGAAAATGGTCACCCATCAACGGACCAACCGCGGAAAGCGTAGCTTAACCTAATCGATCGACCCGTGCGGCTGCTATTACTTAGCCACCATTATATTAATTTTCCCACGGGGACGTACTACCGAAATAAAAAATAAACTATTTGTGTGCCTTTCATCCAAATCCGTTCAGCTGTTTTTGTGCAATCCAAACTTTAATATTTACAGTATTAGTAGGATAAACAAATCGAGAAAAATACATTATGCCGTGCCAATACGACGGCAGTTCAAACATTTCCTCCATATAATTTTCAGTGTGTCCAACTAGAAGTGGGTGAATAAAAAATAATCTTATGTGGGTACGACAATTACTTTGACCGTGACCCAGGCCTGGCCACCGCGATTGTCCACCTTGAAATGGAACAGAATGAGGTACGGGTCATGTCCCACGTGACCGACAACATCCCTGGATTCACTACCGCTGTGACCATTTTATTAGACCTGAGTTCATTTTATGTTATCTACCGATTTATCTGTGCTCTAGTAGGTACACTACTAGAGCTTACGATATTATTGGTCAACTAATTCGAAAAAAATATTCTGAAGGAGGGGCTCGTGGCTGTCACTCAGGTCGATCGATCAGGTTAAGCAACACTTGCCACGGTTAGTCCGTAGATAGGTGACCATCTTTACATACCGAGACCCGTCCGTGTCTTGGAAAGCACGTTACCGCCGTTGGCCCCAGCTGTCATTAGAGGATCTTTGACAGTCGTTACGGGTCGTCGGAACCCGAAAGTCTGAGAACCAGTCTTACCAACGGGTATCGTATTACCTAGTAACCGGGTTGTTGAGTTAGAGAAGACGCTCCATGAAAAATACTGGTATTCAGCTGGATCTGGTTAGACTGGACGTCGAACCCAAAATATATGGGAAAAGGCTAGGCAGAAGATTTCGAAAAAAAAAATTTTTTGCCTAAAAGCTTTGTACGAGATCATTTATCTCATACAAAGCTTTAGGGCGAAAATCAATTATTGGAAATACACAATAGTCTCCTCATACGCAATTCCTGGAATGCAAATAAGCTGCCTCATTATGTAGTTAATTTAAATAAAAATGTAAAATAATTGCATATTTCAGTGAGAGTACACCAACCAGTTTTAAAATATTCTGTTTTTTTTTACATGCACTTCACGTTTTCACATCAAGCAACAATATTGTTCCAGGAAAAAGGCCTTAACGATGCATAATGAATTAAAATATTTGCTACGAATGAACTGAGAAATTTTAATACCCAGTTCAGTTTACTTACGAGTATTTTTGTTGTTGAAAAGGTATCATCGTATTTAAAAAGCGCGGAATTTTATATTTAAAGGGTAATATAATGTTGTTTCTCCGTAGATAAATTTGCAGCGTTCGGTCAGTGTCCGGGTAAAATCAATAACCGTCCAATATGTGCCTATCATTTTGACATCTAGAATTTCGTACGCAGCTTATGGCAACGCTTCAGTTAAGTGCCGGACGGAGTGAGAGCGGGTAGCGATATTGACATCATCTGGGCAAGGAGATTTAAGATACTATAGACAGTCCATTAGAAGAATCTGCAAGCGTCTGTGTTCCCTTCTACATTTAAGCCGTCTTCCCCCCTTCAAAGCAAGAGTGAACAGGCATCTTCCATCATAGACCTAATACATGGCTTTTCATCAGGTGTTATCGAGGTCAAGAGCAAGCCTATTCAGGAATAAAAAAACCGGTCAAGTGCATGTCGGGCCACGCGCAGTGAAGGGTTCCGTAGTTTTTATAACAGCCAAGTGCGGGTCTTATTCGCTGACTGATAGTTTCATACCATGCTCTAACTACAACACAACGACGACGACACAACTACGACACAATTACTCGACTAATACTAACTACTAATAACTAATAGTCGACTACGATACAACGGACGCTTAGCGCCATCTATCGACATTTCTATGTAGTTGTTCGAAATTTTCGAGTCAAATACAATTGGCTGACTATTACTCGTAAACTTGTAAAGCCCACTTAAATGTGATAGTTTTCCTTTAAACTTCGTTATATATAGGTACTACTGCCGTGACATTTGAATTTCTAACTACAACCGTTTAGTTGGTAGAGGGGGGGACACTTGACTCTAACGAAAATTGGTACTTTAAAGCTTGATAAGTCACGAATGGTTTACTTAATCAAAAAACGGTTTTGCCAAACCCCTAATATTTTTGAAAGACCTATCCAACGATATCCCACACTATGGAAAGAACGAAAAAAAATTTTCATCCCCACTTTACATGTAGGGGAGGTTGACCCTAAATAATTGTTTTTTTCAAAATTTTAATTTACCACTTTTTCGGCGTCATTAACGTGAATACTAATGCTAAATTACAATTTTCTAGTAACAAAAGTTTTTTAGCTAAACCGCGGACAGACAGACAGACGGACATGGCGAAACTATAAGGGTTCCTTGTTGACTACGGAACCCTAAATAGAAGAAACATCATGGAAAAACTGTGATCCCATTTCTTAGAGATAATAACCTTTTTTTTTTTCATCGTGGAGAAATGCTCATGTATTCTGCTCTACCACGGTGAGATAGTGCAGTTATGTGGGACTCTAACCCACTAAAACTCCACGGTGTCCTCCTCTGCCGCTTTCGGCGGGAACACGGGCACGCGTTAGCACTCATCCGTGAACCCACCGCGGCTGTCCGTCACCGGACCCTCCCCATCACTGGCGCACCAGCTACACCGTACCACCCCAGGGCCCAACCAGCACATGGTCGTCAGACGACCCCGCGTCTGGGCAACCTTGGTCCCCTTGCGACGGGTCAGGTCATTGGCCCTGCGACCTGCCAATTTTCGGCCGCAGAGGATAGGGAGAGCGGCCAACGTCATACAAACACTCCTTCTCCCCTGCGGCCCCACCGCGTCCGCCATCAGACGGTGGCGACGCCGTCAAGGCCGCGGAAGGTAGGGAGAGCGGCGCACCGCAATATCGGCACTCCTCTCCCACCACGACCTCCAACCCTCAGCCATGATGCCTCCCATACGACATCGCGGCCCACCTCAGTTGCGATGTCGCCCAAGCGGCCAACCTACTTATTTGCCGCTACGTCTTCGGCTTATGGGTAATACCTAGTAGACTTTGATGTTGCTCGCTTAGACCCGTCTATCGTATATAATTATTAAAATGTCTTTACATCTAGGTGATATGTGATAAAGAAACCTATGTACCTATACAGATCCTTAGGAGTAACTGAATAATTTTAAATCCTAAGTGCCTTATTTTTAGAAACACAAACGCACACACATGTAAAATCCACTACAATAATACCCATCCCTGATTACGATAACAAAGTATGTATTTATATGGTTCAAATAACTTATACATTTTCACGTTCCTCAGCAAATAATACAACCTTTTCATTTAAGACATTATTCTCTTCAACTGAATTCCAATACCTAATCATACCTCTAATCAATTATACGCCAAACGCCATAAAAATTGAAAGCGCAATAAGGCCCTGAACACATGAGCGTTTCGCCCGCTAACAGTCAGCCGCGCCTCACCGGCCGATACCGACCGCGTGTTGTATGACGGTCCAGTTTTTGTGCGACACGGTACACCCGCTATTCATTAGGCCGGCGCTGTCCATGTCCGCATTAATTACAGGACGCCTCTGACGAATGACACGCAAATACGGTACGGATAGGGCAATAACAGCGGACGGGATGTTGGTAAGCTGATGAGCGTAGAAAATAGTCAGTGCTTAGGGTCATACGGAGTTATTCGGCTAAATTGCCTACCTGAAATTATGGTCATACTCCGAAAAACGAAGTGGGATGCAATATACTAACATCAATGAAATATACTAAGTACCACTATATTCTTCCTACATAAATATCTTGCATCGTCCTTCTGACTATATGATATTCATATAATACACCACATCTCAATAAATAAGAAGACAAACTGAAAATCAAAAAGTACATAAACGGCATATCATTTATGGCATGCAAACACGTAAACGGTATTTCATTTATTTGATAAATATTTTATCAAAAATCCCACACTAATTAATGATTCTTAAACAGTCTCGAAAGCTCGAGTGGTGTGCCAAAATAAAAGTTTGGTAAAATAATCCGTAGGTTTTTCAGTTCAGTACAAAATTCTGGGAAATATCGCTAATAATCATTAAGCAGGCAGCCCATACCTCCACTTGTATAAAGTTCAACTTACAGCTGTTATTTTTAAATTCGTGATGAAGTTTCTGCCGTATATCGTTGATCATATTTTGCAATCGAAACGTGCTGAAAGTGAAACCAATTTGTGTTTGCAGACTTTGGCCTTGTTTTGTAAGTAGAAAACAACATTATCAAATGACGAAAGATTTTATCGACCAAACCTACAACTAAAATCGACTACTTTCTCTCCTATTCAATATTCCCACATACAGAAAACTCACGCAATATTATCACGTTCCAATGCACGATTTTCTATTCTAAATTCATATAATACAATCCAGAGCTTTCAAACAGCTAGGAGCTGCATAATATAATAATACTAAACTCTCAAGTACGACGCATACACATCATAAAGTAGGCACACACTGACGCAGTTCCCACTCTGTAATGTATAGAAAATGCATCACTAATACGCGGCTGGTCAAAGGATTCTGTTCAGTCAGAGGTAGGGATGGGAATTGGATCAAAAGTATCGATAATATGTTTGATCGATTCTCGTAATAGTATCGGATTAAAGTATATTGATACTTTAATCCGATAATATTACGAGAATCAATTGAATAAATTGTATTGACCTAATCTACTAAATTGTTAATCAAATCAACCATTTATCTAACTCACTATCCAGTACCCTAATTGCGTAACGCACTATAAATCACAATCTTCATCATTTTGAAGGATTGCTAATCCATTACTTCTTGTGTTCGAAAAATTGGTCTGCTCAACAACGAAAATTTTTTTGAACTGTCAAAATGAAAGCCATTGCTACTTATATTATTATGATTATATTATATATTATATCACTCATCAGTTAAAAGGCATGAATTTGTAATAATTTTTGTCTACTCGCAAACAGCGATTGACGGCTTCGAATTTCCGAATAGACAACAAGAAGACAGCCTTCGTGAAAACACTGTCGTCATAAATACGACTACTTTATTAAAAAGGAGGATAAATATAAAGTAATCGATACTAACTAAAATATCGCCTCAAAAGTACAGTCAACAGCAAAAGTAGATGATCAAAATCAGAAATTCAATACTAATTAACGGAGTTCGCGTCAGAACTGTGTGGCGTCGAAGTGATTCAAAAGTATGACACTGAGTCTGACATACTTTTGAATCACTTCGACGCCACACAGTTCTGACGCGAATTCCGTTAATTAGTATTGAATTTCTGATTTTGATCATGTACTTTTGCTGTTGACTGTACCTAACGAGTTCAAATACATGTCGTTCCTAAAAATATCGTCCCCATTGCAAAAGAATCGCGTAAAAATACACAGCTGCCATAACAAAAGCATCGAGACTATTTCGGTACCGAAGCAACTTTAGGTATCGATACTTTTTCCGAGTCCCTAGTCGGAGTTCGATACGCCAACCATTCACTGATTACGCCGGTTTATAATTGCCGCTCTCCCAAATGAGCTCGAACTGCCAATCTGACGAAAGCAAAATGTGTTTTCAGTCGCGTGATCATTAATTTGAGTATATTGTGTCAACTCTCACATTGATGATTTAAATGGAATTGCAATCGTTTTGATTTCCAGTTGTTAATATTGCTAAGTATGAACTGATTAACGTTTGATAAATGTAATGAATGTTCAATGATACAAAAGCACTGAATTTTGATTTCGTTTATGTGGTTGGTATGTTGGTTTTTGATATAGTCAGCTCGATGGTTTTCCATTGACCATGTTCGTTTCGGCTTTCATCCTATATTTGCAAATAGGTTGAGGTCGGCGTCCAGTCTGACTAGATGCGGTTTAATATCAAAATTTAATATGGAGCGCTAGTCATCTGCCCGCACCGCCCAATTATAAGTACTGGGAATTACCAATATTGTAAGTTTAGATCGATGGACAGACTTCGAGGCTTCTGACTACTTGGTCTATCGTAGTCATTGACTGATATCAACTATTATTATCATAATCTCTTAACTCTAAAATGCGTGCACTGACTGGACAGGTCCTCCCAATCTGTGTGGTTCTTTCTTCAAAAAACCATCTCAGACATCGATCTACATGGTCTTCATATGATCTGAGCAGCATCGATCCATCACCCATATTTGCTAAATATGGCCCTGCATACTCGTTGAGAATCTCTTGGGCATATCTTTCACCAGTGAGAGTGCCATTTTCCATGGCCACTGTGCGACCTTCTGAAGACATGCCAGCCCATACATGTACACTGCCTCCACCGTACTGGACTCTTTCTGAGAAGCAGTCTTGAAGGTATCGCTCACCAGGCCGCCTGTAGACACTTCGCCTTCCATTGCCACCACCAAAATTCTTGACCACTCTTCTTCATCCCACTGTATGTGTTCACGGGCGTATCGCAGTCTCGCTACTCGATGCTCTCTCTCGAGTTTGGGGCCAATCGCTGGCCTTCGAGGTTTCAGATTTGCTTCAACAAGTCTTCTTCTCATTGTGCTGTCACAAATGTAGTCCCTTTGGGTCTGAAGAAACTGTTGCTGGACTTCAACTACATTAAGGTGGTGATTTCTCAACACAGTGGAAACAATATTTCGGCGGTTCAAAATCTAGTCGCAGTGTCATCTCGGCGACAAACAAATGTCAAAAACTTGTCAAACTGTAGGGAAATTTGAGGTATTTTTGACAGATTGAGACTGAGATCAGACTGTGAACGTTCTTAAAATGACGAGAATTGCCCCTCTGGTATACTTAAAAAGTTATTCCCATTTTAAAAGTGTGATACTTACACTGGTATGTCATGTTTATACATCTTTTTGTAATGTGTATTTTTTTTTCTTATTTTGATTGTTGTTTTATATTTATATCTAATCGTATGCTGCACTGGTTGACGTCGTCGCCGGCTGTCGCTAAAAACTACCGCTGGGGCTCTATCTTGTATAGGGCCTTAGCATTATGCTGAAGGACGGCCGTTTGGCGTGGATATGACGCATGTTTTCCCCCAACTTGTTTTTTTAATATTTTATTTGTGTGGTTTTCATGCGTCATGTCTGCCGCGAATTGTGTGTATTTCTTTCTTCTTTCTATATTACTACTGCTCAACCACTAATACACACAATATTCATTCTCACACATAACGTACAGTCATCATCAACTGTTACTCAGTCATGCTCACAGTCAACATTTCACAAACTTCAGCGCTCATAGACTTAGGAATAATTTTCTCCCAAAGAATGTTATCTTTCATCTGTCAAACATTTTTATTGCGTTCTTTGTTCGCAAAAATGAATCAAGTGAAACAATCTTAAAGTTAGTTAGTTAGAAACAATTTGAACCACTTCTAAATTGAAATAATTCAGTGTGCCGTGACGCGTAAGTTTACAGCTTTAGCCCGCAAATGTAGTGGCAAGTAATGGGTACACTAAACGTACTTATTTTCACGCAATCTGGGGGAACATGAACCAACGTAGGCTACACACAGTAAGTATATAAATGTAGATTGTTTCAGTTAAACTAAAGTACAACTTACTAATAAAAGTTGCAAAGGTGACAATAATGTCAATAAAATTAAAATATTTGACATCGACTACCATTATTATTATTTGATATCCGTGAAGCCCGAAAGCTTGGCAACCAGTCTTACCAAGGGGTATCGCTAATACGATAACTGGGTTGTGGAGGTCAGATAGGCAGTCGGTCCATGTAAAATACTGGTATTCAGCTGCATCCGGTTAGACTGGAAGGATGGAAGATGATGATCTACAACCATTACGAGGTTTCATTAGGACCTTAATTTGATTAGATAGATTAATTTGATAGCTGTTTCTCACAACATTTTGCAAGGCAATAAAGAAAGGTGAGAGGCTTATGGGTTCGATCTCAGGTAGGCAATTTACTTTGCGTAATTTATTCCATCACCACTGCTCTCAAAAGGGTGAAGGAAAACATCGTGAGGAAACCGGCATGTCCTAGAATCAAATATTTAAAAACATGTTACATCCGCACTAGGATAGTGGATTATGGCCCATCTCACAGAGAGGCTGGCCTGTCTCCCAACAGTGGGAACCGTGAAGGCTGATTATGCTGTACTAAAGAAAATGTATATCAGTTTATTTAAATTTGCTTTAATACTAATTTTATTTTCTAATTATATTTATATTGCCTAAAGTAAATGTACAATTTAATTTTAAGTAATATAATTTTATCAGCTTTTGCTGCATAACTTAACCTAAATGGAAGAAGTCACTGGCTCCTACAGGTACTCTAACCTAGCTCCGGAGCCAGGGTCTCACATTTTTCTGTAACCTGCACCCCAATTGCGTAACACACAATCAATCGGAATCTGAATCATTTTGAAGCAAATTGCTACTCCATTGCTTCATAAGTTCGAAAAATTTGTCTGCTCAACACGTAAATAACGCAATGAATGTTGTTGAACTGTCAAAATGAAATCGATTCCGATTAATCGTGTGTTACACAATTAGTGTGCTGTTTTATGGCATTAAAAAAATACTTACTTTTCTTTATAGTCGGTTCCCAAAAACACTAGTGAGTATTTGTCTGTCAACGTGAAATCATTTCTGGATATCCAGTTATCCTACTGAACGATTTGTTAGTCCGTACAAACTGGGAATGCTATCCATTGGGGAAGGAATACTGTGTAGTCTATGGCTCTGGTTTGATACGCTTGCACACAACACACACGAATCCTACGACGCCTCAATCAAACTTGTTATCGATGTCCGTAATGTAGCGTAGTTTGGACTAGATGAAATTGACTCGAACCAAATATTTTAAAAGAAAAGCTTTCTTGTCTTGTGATGTGATATGGTTATTGAACTGGCTGCTAGTAGCAAAAGTAATTCTTATTAAACTCTAAGTCTATATTTGTATCTCCTTAATTTTTTAATCCATCCAAAGGTTGTCTTTAAAAGATCGCTCTTAGCGATAAGACCACCCATTGTGTCACCCTTTGTAAAATTTTATATATTTTATTTATGTTTAACTTTTATGGTGTACAATAAAGAGTATTCTATTCTATTCTATAAAGTTGTACCTTTTTAAAAATAGGGCAGTTTGGGGCGCGCCACGCCGCTGAGCAACGCTTTGCAGAAACCCTCCTTCATCCCTTTTATACATTTTCTATGAACCAACGCACACTACAGGTGGGCTGCACTGAATTTTTTTTAACATACTGCATTTGTGCTTGACTTTATATTGTCAAAAATAGCAAAACTGACTTTTCGTTAAAAGTTCGCGATTATTCTTAGGTCTAACATCCACATTCCATTTACAACCAAAACCAGGTCCACACCCCCACAAGTACGTACAAAAACACATTCACACACCGTTGTCCATCAAACAGATGGGCGTAAAGGAAACGCATAACGCATGCTAGGATTCATTACAACTCGCGATGGCGATATCAACATTATAGCGCTTTAAAAAAGTTTAAAAATCTCCTTTTTACTGCCCTGGTCGCAAAAATACGCTTAGGCAAAGCTTCAACACACCATTTACTAACACATCAGCTCGACACAAGTACACACACACAACCACATACCACAAGTACACAACCACACACCATCCAACATACAGAAGGGCGTAAAGGAAACACATAACCCTTACTGGCATTAATTACAACTTTTGATCCCAATCACAACGTTGTCACGGTTCAAAAGTTTTGTCACCGTTCCAAGTTTTAAAAATCACCTTTTTTCGATTGCCCTACTCACAAAAAAATACGCTGATGCAAAGCATTGACACGTCTACACTCAATTTACCAACACAAGTCAACAAACACAACCACACACCACAAGTACATTACCACACACCGTCCAACATGCAGAAGGGCGTAATGCAAACGCATGACCCTTACTGGCATTAATTACAACTTTTGATCGCGATCACAACGTTGTTGCGGTTCAAAAGTTTTGTCACTGTTCAAAGTTTTAAAATTCACAAAGGTGAATTTTAAAACGTTCAGCAGTCTAAAGAGACTGCTGAATTAGACTGCTGAAATCACAAAAAAATACGCTGTTGCAAAGCATCTACAAGTCTATACTCTATTTACCAACACATCAGCTCGACACAAGTACACAACCACACACCACAAGTACACAACCACACACCGTCCAATATACAGAAGGGCGTAAAGGAAACGCATAACGCTTGCTGGCATTAATTACAACTTCCGATGGCGATCGCAACGTTATCGCGGTTCAGACGCGGCCGCGCTGCGTTCCGGCAATTTGTCATTGCCAAGCTGCTTGTTTTGAATCGATTATATTGCTTGCTTAGTGGTGGTAGTTTTTCTGTTTATTTAATTTTAATGTTTCTTGCCACTACGTAAGTTACGAATGAAAGAGAATAAAAAAATCTGTTCTGCCACAGCGTAGTTCTTATTTTTCTGTGATAATTTTATAAGGGCTGATTTTTCAATCGACAGATAATTTTTATTCGTAGAATGAAATTGACGTCTGACAGATTTTGTATGGAAGAACTGTCAAAAATCAAAAATTATTCCTCACATAAAATTATCTGGCGTTGGAAAAATCAGCCCTAAAATGGGTAACTGGGTGGTATCTAATAATATGTAAGAAAGAAAAATATTTTATTCAGGATACATACAGAAAATACAAAAATAAAAAAGGAGCATTTAAAACTAACAAAGTTACATTAAAAACAATCAAAAATAATATATTTGTGTAAACCTTTGCCTGACCCATCGGAGATTACAAGCGTGATATTATGTCATGTAATATTATAAGCTTTGAAAGAACATTAATATTGTTCAGGTAAAAATTAATAAATATTGAGGAAGTTACTATGTCGTAATAAGATAAAAAAAATTCAAACAATTACCCTACAGAAAAAAATACCAAAATCATGCACCTATACCTACATCAAGAAAACCACAATCGAAAACCGGCTTATAAAAATGTTCCATTAGCTAACTACATATGTGATGTAATGCACATTCTATCTGGTAACAGAATCAGAAGCCGAAAGACACCACCGTATCCATTTTGTGATTATGTTATGTTGAATGCTAGCACAACGATTCCCTGGAAGAGATTGGACGAAAATATGTTATATTTTATTTGATTTTATTTATTATCACTGTTATATGACTCAATATCCTCATCATCACCATCTGATGATGGTGATGCAGTCTATAGCAGTATAGCAGTCCACTGCTGGACATAGGCCTCTCCTATTGCACGCCATGCAACTCGATTTCCGGCAACTCTCATCCAGCTGCTACCAGCCATCCAGCGAAGATCGTCGCTCCACCTAGCCTGAGGGCGACCCACCTTACGTTTACCGATTCGCGGTCTCCACTCAAGAACACCTCAACGTTCATCGGTTCTACGGCTAATATGGTCGGCCCATTGCCACTCCAGCTGGCTTATTCTGTGAGCTATGTCGAACACTTTGGTTCTCTGCCAGATCACCTCGTTGCATATCGTTAAATATCGTCAGTAGGTATAAAATGCGAAAACCGATGTTTCAAGTGACTATACTAGCTGCGGTCGATGACTGCACAAAAAACATCACATTGATAACTTTTTTGTTTTATTGTGTTAATATACCCTGATGTTTTGCTAGCTAGTTTAATCCTGTATAATCATGACCCTTTGAAAGGTGGTCATGACATCATTGAAGGTCTGAAAATAGCGTCTCCGTTATCACTTTTGTTGACAATTAATTAGCTCATTAATTATTATAAACATCTGTACAATCACGTAAACAAGTGTTGCTAATGTTTTAAATTTAAATATTCTTTTGATGTGAGAGTGCTGTCTTTTATTTTTTTAGTAACCGAGTCTGCCTTCAAACTGCTATTTAAATATCTCGTATAATAACTCTATATATAATAAATGTCACAGAGAATCACAACACTTTTAATTAATCATTGTAAACATGCAAAAGCAACTCAGGACATTTCTGAAATAAATGTCAACTGAATTTCAGATAGAATATGTTTAGTTAGATCCTAAACACTATCTTTCACTTGGATCCCATCTTGTGAACTCTAGTAAACACCCGTACACGTATTAAACGAACACTTTGACACCCTAATAATGGCTCTTCCACGACCCCTAATTCCTCAGGCGGGCAGGCCCGAGATCCGTGTTTATGCTGCCTCGAATCTTTGATATCAAATTCTTTTAGAACCGACCGCACGTACTCTCACATTCACTCATATTTTAGATAACGTTCGACTGTTTCTCTGGTTCTAGCGAATGTGAATAAAAATACGAATATTTTACTACCCCTGCGAGTTCGTGCATAGATACCGGAATTTATTGTTAGGTTAGGTTATATTTTTATTCCGTTTTTGATGAATAAAAACTGCGTTGATAGCATTTGTTCACAAATCGATGGAGGCCAATGAACGAATATTTTGTTAAAGCGAATGAAGTTGTTAAATTTTATACTACATTAAAGTTAAAAAATATTTATTGTATAAAATCTAAAATAATGTTACTTTGTAGTTATAACAACCGATAATTTTTATATTCACGTGTAACTACTTATGTATTCTATCTGTGTCACTCAGAGCTCATTTTAACTTATATAGTCTAGGATCCTTTTGTTTATAAGTCCTAAGCTTAGTAAAACTGTGAATACGTTTAGAGTTATAATCCACAACAATATTTTACGCTTATAAATAACAAGCACAAACTAATAGATTCTATAAATGACCATATTTTCATTAATACCAGACAGAAATATTCGCTCTTTTTTATTCCACTACAATATTTACTCTTTTTACAGATATCGCTGACCAATCAAATTTCGAACTGCGTGCTAGTGTTTCAAAATGAGAAGATTAAAGTGGGTGTCGAGGTTGGATACCGGCGGTAGGTGGCAGCACCGGACAGTGACTCGTTGAAGCAAGATGGCGACGCACGCGCAGGGCGGCCCGCTCGCGCGCCTTCTAGTATTGGCTGTGTTACATGTCAATTTTATTGGTAAGTTATACTTTGTAATAGTTTTGGAAGCTCTGTGTGTATTTTCAGAATATGATATTTTAGAATATATATGATAGCTGTAACATCAAATCACAAATCAAATTCCCAATAATATTTTCAGCGTTTATTTTTCGGAAGCGTCTTAAACCTTTACATTACCCTTGAACACAACCCAATGCAGGTACCAATTTGTTACCGGGAACTTTAAATATTATTTTAAGAAAAATATTACATAAACACTTGTTTCAAAAATTGCAAAATTACTTTGTAGTGACAGACTGTTCGCTCATCGCCGGAGGGCACTACACCAAGCTATTTCCCTGAGTTGACTGCTGAAATTACCGTGTGACGGTAAACAACTGACAAACTGCGCTTTATTCTATTTTTAGTACAGTTAAGCCGGATTCCTAGTTATTTGGGAAAAAACAGACATACATCCAAGTTATTGCACAGTTAAATTTCAATAAAAACAGACATATTTGCAATATGGAAGAAATACCAGTAAGAACAGAATCACACAAAAAAAAACTAACAAAACGAGAAAAATATATACTTCACTATATCTCTATACTAATAATAAAGCTGAAGAGTTTGTTTGTTTTTTCGTTTGTTTGTTCGTTAGAACGCGCTAATCCGTAACTACTGGTCGGATTTGAATTCTTCTCAATTTTAAATTCTTTTCGAATTTGATGAAACAACAACTACTAGCACGTTCCCGTGGGATTATTTCCGACATCCAGGCGAAGCTGAGGGCAGAATCTAGTTAGTAATTTTACAGTGTTAAAAACATGCATGATATTAATACTAGAATATTCCCCAGCCCGGTACAAAGCCTTACATGTCAAAACTTTCTAATAACCAGTACTTCGTAATATTTTTTACTTTTACTCGAATAATAAATTAATACATGTTGCCTTTGGACGGCAGGTTTAATTTTAGTTTGAAAAGTTGTTTTTCATTTTATTTTAGTTTCTTTGCTGTACGTTAAACCATATAAAATGAAATGAATGAAATAGAATTTTATGTCCAGTCAAGAGATCTCTAAAATTATTTTATGAATATTTTCAGTAACTTGGCAGTGGGTTTGAAATTGTGACTTCATTTACTTTTATTGACTTTTATCTCAGAATAAGTTAAGGTAAAATCATTTTTGAACACCTACACCTCTGTAATAAGGATTAAAATACCACACACTCAACGAAAAATTCGAGAAACACTAGAAACGAACATTCGAAGACATGTGACATCTACTAACCCGCACTAGGCCCGAGTAGCCCACGCCCTCTCGATGAGAGGAGGCCTGTGCCCCAGCAGTGAGAACATTATAGCCTGATGATGATTATGCTATACTTCATACCCTATTTATCCGAGTTTACACTAAGACCTCTAAATATCTGCTATATACACCTCCACAATATACCTTCATAATATTGTGTCCATTCTTCAGGCCTTACTACACTACTATACAAACTCCAAGCATAATAACCCCCCCTCACCCCCTCCCTTTCTCATTTTTACGCGCCTTGTCAGTCGTATCTCGTAATATACAGTAAATCATAGTAAGGGAATCTGTTTGTCTAGGACATCGTGTGGGTTGTCAAAGCCTAAACTCAGCAACCACGTGTAATAAAGGGGCGCGCAGACTTATCCGCTAAACAAAAATATACGCGAAATCACGATACGCATTCCCTAAGCTATTCATGTGGAAACATGTTGAAATAATTGAACATTTATTGATAAATAGGTATTATAAGGTTATGTATTTTCTGGTGTACAAAAAGTATATATAAATAAATAAATATAATTTACGCCTGTCTAAACTAACATTAAACATCATAAAGTAGAACTTCTCACAATAATCTTAGTAACATGACTGTATGTTATTTGGTTCTGTTTCCATACAAGTTTGTTGGTTGGCTTAGGGAATACGAACCCTTTTAAGTGTGATTCTAGTAAATTCCTAGCAAAGTACAAACGGGCTTTTCAAAATAGTCGGCAGTCTGTGATACTGTGAAGTAGAGCGGATGACGGGGACGTCAAACAATGGATGTTACCGGATTGATATGCACTGTGCGGTTTCAATTAACTAATCGGAACCTACCGGACACAGGATTCCCCGAAACACCACAATACTCTTTGAACGATGGAGCCCGTGCGTATTCGGTTCGCGGTAAAATGTATATACCTTTAGAGTGAGGTCACACGGGCGTTGCTGGTGTGCTGCGTCGTCACACCGCTATGATTTCAACGCACTGAGCAACACACAGCACACGTGCAACGCGGTGTCACTACGCGACGCCACTTACTACGACGTGGCAGCGTCTCGGTGTTGGGCATGTCAGTCTTTTATACCGTATAAACAACACTGCGCTCCACTGCGATGCCGCTCTAATCGGATCGCTTGGCGTCGCACCGCAAGATCCCACACCGCTTCATATCTCTAATCCCCTTGTCCGCTGAGCGTGCGTTGCGTCGCCGCACGTCGCAACGCCCCGCGTGGTACATCACTGTGGTTAGTATGATGGATGACGTAGCGTCACCGCTCAGACAACGCGCCGGCAACGCATCGTGTGGCTTCGCTCTTATGCGACGTTTCGGGCCGCGTTCACGGCTCTTTGTCCCGGAACCGCTCTCATTTTACAAAGTGCAAGCTTTCGCTGCGTAAGCGTAGAACGGTTCATAATGCTAAACTATTGTACTTTACACTGTTACGGCTATGGAATCGCGGGCTAAAATGAATCTAGGAATTAGTGAAATGAGTATTTTTGTTTTAGCTCAAGTGTTTTTGTTTTTATGAGTTGTTGAAACTGTTGGTGGTTGTTTAATTTATTATTGCTACCTACAGAAAGTTCTGTGAAATGCTTAACATATTAAAACATGCACTAAGCCCTGTGCCCATGCACTGCATAAAATCATAGGTCCCAATATCATCTACCGTACCTATATCTGTATCTATAGTAATTTACCAAAGTTGAAGAGTTTATTTGTTTGAACTCTGGAACTACTCTGAATTTGAAAAAATAATTTTGCTTTTGATACCCAAATTCTGGTGGAAAGAATGTATGGATTTAAAACATCACGCTACGATCCTTAGGAGCCAAGCAAAAATAACACTAACTCGAAAACGAAGTAACAGCGCGGGCGGGCGATGCAATGCGACGCGATGGGTCGGGAAAGTAAGAAATTTCACGCTGGCGATGTCGCGGGCAGAACGTAATTTTGAATAAAATATAGAATGTTACTTACCTGTATGAACACAAAGGCTTATTATATATTTATATTTAAAAGTAACTGGTGGTGGACAGTGCCATAAGTGTAAACGAACATAATAATAACGTCGACATTTATGACGTCTAGACAGACATACTGGACTATTCCTGCTTTTAAACATTATCTAGAAGTGAATTAGCGTCTTACTTGCACTAAAAGCATTTGAACAGACAATAGTAGGTAGGTTTTAGACAAGATTAATTTATTCATTCAGGGCATATAAACTGAGATTAAGATACTGGTATACCTATGGGATTCTAGCTTTTGTCCACCGCTTCTCCCGCTTAGAGGTCGGAAATTGCCCACCCACGGCCCACAGGAACTGGAAGGGCTTTTTGAAGAAAGGACCATTGCAGCTTTGAGTCGACCTGTCCCACCAGACGGCATGCATACATCAGTCAACATGTAGGTTAACCTTACTTTAGGGAGCTCACCTACCGATAATCTATGTCTGATACATTTTGTCAAAATGGTCCCAACTACACTCCATTCGGAATAAGATTAGGCATTTAAATAAACCTTTTTCACAGTCCGTTCAACCGATTATGACTTCTATTGCGTTGGTGACATGACAAATGGCAGCTAAAGTAAATAGTTGGTATTGTAACCACTTTTTTTCTTTTAATGCCATCCTTATATCTACGGAATAGAAGTTAAAATCGGTTGAAGGGACTGTAAAAAAGGTTTGTTTAAGTGTCTAATCCTATTCCGAATGGAGTTTACGTGCTTAGCTATTTCTGTTCGTTGTTGTATAGACGCCAGCAGGTCAAGCTACCCGAAACTGTAAAATTTTCCCAATCAACCTTGAGCCTTAATGCTTTAGCGATAAAGTTGAAAATCTATTAAAGAAATTCGACAGATTTTAGTAGCTTGATGTGCTGGCGTCTGTACAGAAATATTTCTTCCATCCACCGGTTAAGTGAACAACTAAAACGATTTTTAAAATATGTACTTTCCAACATTTCTAAATAGCATGGCTTCCTCTCCAAACCTCTATGAATTACATACTAGACAAATATTCAAAGAATTCCTTTTCAGCGCAAAAGGCAATATTAATTAAGTACATCATCAAGCGGGCCCTTTATACCCTCAAACTACCTACATAAAAAGAGTATTTAATGTTCGCGTAAAATAAATCCAGGGAGACATTTTGCAAATGGATTTTTTGTAGTCACATTGGAGCAATTCATTTGACGTTGATAAAAATATAAAAGCATCGTAGAGTAACGTGGATAACCCTTTCAGAGCTCAAAGCGAGGTTTGGTATCCCTCATTGAAAAACCGTTGAGAGGTCGAAATAGAGAAAGGGATACACGCATCCCCGCGTCAGCCGTTAATTGTTGTTATTTGGCATTTCATGCCAAATAACAGCAATTAAGCGAATTTTAGTTAGAGGGACGAATTAGTAACTACTCAATATGAAATAATAACGCAAATGCCTAACAATTTATTTATTTATTTTTTGCTGCCAATGAACTCATATTTCTTCCACAACTCATGAAAGAGGAAAACATTTTGACTAACAAAAACAAAGTTTTACAGTCCTAATTAGGCCATTTATGTTTAATTGAATAATATCATATCATGCAATTGTAGTAAAACAGCTATTTAATAAAATTGAAGTGGCTATAATCCCGCGGGTTCAGTACCGATTTGTTTGAGATTAAATGGTCGGATTTGTGTATTTATTTGATTGAATTGTTCAGTAAATCTGCTAATAATAATAACAAAATGTTCTATTATGGAATACATTGAAATGTGAGACGTGGACTAGGCAATTATTGTGCTGAATTTACGAAGAACGTCCAAATGGCAAAAGGTTAGAGCAACATGCAAAGATGCTATATGTTTATTAGGTTTATTACCCTTTATTTAAAACACGCGAATTAAAGTAAATTCCACTTCACCACCTAGTCGGTCCCCAAACTAAACTCAAATAGATCGAGATTGTCTCAGCAAGTATCTAGACACCACCCGCGTCGGAATTGAATTAATCTCGTTCTAAAATTTTCACTTGCCACCTTATCTCCTGTCGTATTGTCGTTTTATTGTGCCTACCCTGGAACCATTAGCGAAAATGTCACAGCGGCGGCATTGTAATCGCGCGCCCGCGGCCCGCCCGCACAATGATGCGGCCGTTCGACCCCGCCCGTCTACACTCGCCTTTTACCTTGACTATGATACAAATTTGAGTTTCTATAATAAATGAGAATACGGAATACCCCCAGCATTATTTACGGCATAGAACGCCGCTATACCTATCCACAATCCCGGAGCGAATGCCAGAGATAGTCGCCGATCGACGTGGGAAGCTTAGCTTCGAATCGTATGAATGAGTAAACACTTTTACGAATTGTGTCGTCTACATTTCACCTCTCGGATTCTTCGCATAGAGTTAGCGAAGCTCGTGTGGTGATTCACGTCACGTTGCGAGCGAGTGGCCGACAAAGGAAAGAGGGCTTGCATACCTTATTACCACCTTTTTGCCAAATCCCTACTTATGTGAAACACGACGCACTCGGGTCGGCAACTCGGAATGACAACTACGTGTTAACACAAAATGATGTTGTCGGTGGGTGTAATATTTTTATTCTCTCCAGAAAGCTCTTTTAATACCTACTATTCAAAATTCATATCTCACCTTTATGGAAGTACTCGTATATCTGCATTAACGTGGATCGTGTTTGTTTTGACTAAATACTTGACCTAGACAATACACTATAGAACTACACAAATACATCATCACTACATATACTTTTGAATGTTATCTTGGTAGAAAAGAAAGTCTGGTTGTAAAAGTCTGACAACCGGTCTTACCAAGGGTTATCGTATTACCCAGTAATTGGATTGTGGAGGTCATAATAGGCAGTCGCCCCCTGTAAAATACTGATATTCAGCTGCATCCGGTTTAACTCGAAGCCGACCCCAACATAGTTGGGAAAAAGCTAGGCAGTTGATGATCTTTTTAGAGAACATTTTACTCCATAAAGGTATGTCATTTATTCTAATCTAACTAGCTTGTATTGTACCACTGCAGGGCAAATGCCTCCCTCTCCCTTTTCCACAAAAGAAGAAGGTATTTAGTGTTACTGTTAGCCTGCATCATCCCAAAGCAAAAGCCCCATGCCTACCAGTCTCCACTGTTCCATTTTGTTAATATCTAAAAGAAATCAAACCTGCAAGCTACTAGGACAACAGCAAAGCCGAGGGGTGAGACCTTCAAAGCTTCCAAGTCATTAGACAATTAGGGCGTATTTGTTTCTTTGCATATTTCGCCACATCGGAATGTCACCGCGGTCTCCTTGCAATTAATCAGCAAGTCAATGAGCCGTTTTGTTTGGACATCGTCGATGAGTAATCCTTCCCCAGTGATTTACTGACGGACCCGAAATATCCCTGAAATAATGTTTGTGTCAACTCAGAATTTTATCATTTTTAATGGCTGGTGCTATTTTGAAATGGAAAAGGTTGTTACGAGTACTTACTTCTTTTTGCTTTAGTTAGCATAATATTGTGATTATTTATGTTTATGATTTCACGACAAACCAAGTTTGTAGCGAGATTCCTAGTACGTATGCGTTTAAAAAATAGCGTGAATGCAAAGTGGACTATAAAATTAATGAAGACGATAAAACTCATTATTATAAAAATATCGATAAGCATTTTCCATGTCCTATCTACATTTTAAAAATAATATTATGCAAAAACGAACACTAATAGACAACACAAATATTACCTACTTTCGGCTGAGTCATGAATAAACTGAATACCAATACATGACTAATATAATTTTCAAGAATATTTACCGAATGCAAATTAGAGAAACGCAACATTAGACGAAAACAAAACACAACTAAAAAGAGCGCCCGTATTTATTACCCTTATCTTATTTGCATGCAATTCTGTATATTGCTGTCCCCAACATACACCATAAGCCGTGGCTTCCGACTTGTTTATAGAATATTCGCTCATAAACATGCAGATTGCGGATGAGACGGTTTTTATGTAAAATTGGGGAAAGGGGAGCAGTTTTATTTATTAGCCTCTTGACTCCGGCGCGTCACGAATGACAGAAGAGTCGCTTGAGAAATTGCTCGTTGTTCATATCGAGATCGAGCGAACACACTCTGTACATGGGGGAATTTAAATCTTATTTTGTCGCGGAAGTTGTAATAAACATTGCCGATCTGTTCTGTAAAAAACTAACCGTGCAAACTTAGGTGACCTGAGGGGCAATTCTCGTACGATGAGATACCTGGGTCTCGTCCTCGACAGCCGGTGGAACTTCGTCGAGCATTTCCGACGTTTGGCCCCCAAACTGGAACGGGCCGGGGCCGCCTTAAAGCGGCTCCTGCCCAACCTGAGGGGGCCAAACGCCTCCTGCCGGAGGCTTTACGCGGGGATCGTGCGGTCCATGGCCCTATATGGGGCCCCGGTGTGGGCGCGTTCACTGCGGCTTCGAGCCGCACACTACCTGAGGGTGGTAGCCACAAGGCTAATCCGGGGCTACCGCACGATCTCGCGCGAGGCGGCAAGCCTCCTTGCCGGACTGCCGCCATGGGATCTGGAGGCGATAGTCCTCGCGCGCCTGCATGATTGGCGCGCGGAGGCACTACGCCGGGGGGAAACTCTGCACCCGCGGCAAATCGCTGCGGAGCGGACGGACCTCCGGCGCGATCTCATGGCGGAATGGAAGGCGCGACTATCGCAACCCAGCGCAGGGCACGCCGCGATAGCGGCGATAAGACCCCTCTTTGAGGAGTGGCTAGAGAGGCGTCACGGCGTTCTCACCTTCCGCTTGACGCAGGTCCTCTCCGGACACGGATGTTTCGGGAGGTTCCTGCACATCATCAGGCGGGAGGAGACGCCCGGGTGTCACCACTGCCAGGATCGCCCGGAGGACACGGTGGAGCATACGGTGGCGGTCTGCCCTGCTTGGGCGGGGCCCCGCCGTGTCCTCGTAGAGGCGATCGGCAACGGCGGCGACCTCTCGCGTCCGGCCCTGGTGCAAGCCATGGTCCGGGGCGAGAGGGAGTGGGAGGCAGTCACCTCCTTCTGCGAAGCAGTCATGCTAGCGAAGGAGGTGGCTGAGAGGCTGAGGGAAAGAACCTCACGCCTCAGCTGCCGCGGGAGACGCTCCGGGCGTCGGGAGCCGCGTGACGACTCCCGGCCACCGTAGGCGCGGGCCTGCGGGCGGTGAGTAATGGGTAGCTCACCGTCCGATCAGGACCAGGCCCGTGCCGGACGGCGCGTTGTGTTCCACGCGCGCCTCAAAGAGAAAATGTCAGCAGAGGACGGGGCCCCATAGGGCCGAAGCCTGCCGGGGCGGCGGGATTTTCCGAAAGGTTAACCGCTGCCCTGGAACAGAAAGGGCTAAGGACGGAACACGGGTGGGTTTTAGTCAGTAAAAGTCTGACACTCCCTTCCGCTCCACCCAGAGCGGGAGGGGTCATTTGATGATTTCCCATCCACAAAAAAAAAAAAAAAAAAAAAAAAAAAAAAAAAAAAAAAAAAAAAAAAAAAAAAAAAAAAGGGGCAATTCTCGTAATTTTGAGAACGTTCACAGTCTGATCTTAATCTCAATCTGTCAAAAATACCTCTTATTTCCCTACATTTTAACATTTGCTTGTCGCCGAATTGAGACTGTGACTAGAATTTGAACGTTTTAAATTACGAGAATTGGCCTTCTGTAATTCTGTAAAAATATCACCGGGAAGACGGAAGTGAAGTTAGCTTAAAGTGAGCTGTCATTCCGTCTGAGGGCACTATTGATAGCTCAATTCATGTTCACTTCACCCAAATTTGACGGCGTGATTTTTAACTGAATATACCAGCTGATCTAGGGCTGTATTGCGAAGTGTCATTTTGGTAATGTTGCGAAAATGTTGTTGTTGTTTAAAACTAGAGATACCTACTATTCAATATTCATCCTGTATAGTTCTTAAACTCGATGGCACTGATAGACAGATGGCTATAACGTGTCATAATAAGGGTGGCTAATTACTGAAACTTAGAGAGATAGATTTACTCAGTGCACACAAAACAAATAGCACTACACCCAAAACACAATGATAACAAATTACATGATCATAAATACTCGTAAAATAAAAACAAGGTGACACTTTACAAAAAAAAAACATTTTAACTTAGACCCAAATCACTTACATAAAATTCAACTTTATTGAAAAAAGATCATTTTTATTTATTTACTAGCTGACCCGGCAAACGTTGTTTTGCCATATAAATTATTTCTAGTCCTGTCCTACCCCCTACCCTATCCTACCCTACTCCTACGCTACTCCTACCCTACTCCTACACTACTCCTAGCCTACTCCTACCCTACTCCTACACTACTCCTATCCTACTCCTACCCTACCCCCTACCCTACTCCTACCCTAATCCTACACTACTCTTACCCTACTCCTACACTACTCCTACCCTACTCCTACCCTAGCCCTACCCTACTCCTACCCTACTCCTACCCTACTCCTACACTACTCCTACACTACTCCTACCCTACTCCTACACTACTCCGTTTCCGTCTATTTTTCTCAGCGAAAGAACCATCCTCGTACTTCAAGGAATATTCTAAAAAAAGAATCAGCCAAATCGGTCAAGCCGTTTTCATGTTATGTCGTGACAACGGAAAACGGGTTTCATTTTTATATATATAGATAAGATAACACTAAAATAACAAAAACATATCCTAAATTAACTAAAACTATTTACAAACTAAAATATAGCGTCGAAAAATTCATCCGCATCGCTGTCGACTGGTAATGTACCCAAGACACTGGTGGCATTGCCACGTTGTATGGCAATGCTTAGCCTCTGGCCAGGGTAAAAGCCAGCTCTTGGGTCTTGGGAAGTGTCAACCAGTCTTTTCGAAATTTCCTTAAAATGACCATGCGCACTCGGACCGCACGACCCGAGGGTTTCAACCCCAAACGGCTCGAAAATATAATTACATAAATACATATTTAAAACATAATTCTGTCTCCATCATCTTCAAACGGATGAGAGAAACAGTACGATGTTTCTGTCAGTTCGGTTAGCGCTAAACTTTAGTGATTTTTGGTCTGGCAAGAGGGCCTTAGTTATTTAAATCATAGGTTATGTTATAATCCCGACAGTTACTTACAAGAATGAATTCGACCAAGATTATGTCTGGTCTTTAAAAGAGACTGTGACCTCTGAGTTTGTTTCGGCCTTTCTTCTAAAATATGATTGACGTGTAAAAATGTTTGTACAAACCTAGGTACTTACAAAATGAAATCATTTATCAATTTGAAAGTTGATTTCAACGTCTTACTAAACTAGCGAGGTATGGCGCTGTATAAAGGTAGTATTTAATACCTTTGCTGCAGTTGCTCCCATGTTGTATTGTTTTCATTATAGCCTATACATTTGTTTACGCATTATGGTGGTTGTCATGTTAATATTTTTGGTCCCAATAAATACAACTTTCAATTTAATTCTACATAATTAACTTTCAGGATGCTGCTAACTAAATAGATTTTTAACAAAGATGGATTTTAATCAAAAATTGTGTTGACTTGTTATTTATTTATTTAAACTTTTCGCACAAAAAGTTACAAAGGCGGACTTAATGCCTTAGGCATGGACGACGCCATGATTGATGCCTTTGGATTTTGGTTACGAACTTGATAATAATAATTCTAAATAATCTTTAAAATATTTTCAGGCAAAATCTGCTGGGAACAACAAATTAAATTACCAGTCTGCAATATCAATGTCAGAACGCTATTAAAAAGGTGTATTTCAACATAACAACACGAAATAACACTAACATTTTAATAAAACTCAGATGGATTGGACATTTATCGCAATATGTATTCATAAATATCTATGATAACACACAACATCACGCCTGTATTCCCCAAAGGGTAATGTAGACGACGCACAGACCGCCAGCACATCAAGCTACCCGAAACTGTCAAATTTTCCCAATCAACCTTGAACCTAATGCTTTAGTGGTAAAGTTGAAAATCTTTTAAAGAAATTTGGCGACTCTGGCGTCTGTACACCCACATTTCGCCAGTTATGTTCGTCCCATGTAACAGGAGCCTCTTGCCATCAATCGGGCACAGATCTAGACTCTGGTCTAGGTACTACTGATAATACAAGATGAAAAAACCAAATAACACTTTGCCCAACTCGGGAATTAAACCCAGGACCGCTCAGCAGTAGCGCTTGCGACCGCTAGACCAACGCGGCAAAATCTATGATAAACTAGCTACACCCGCGATTTCACCCGCATAAGTTTCAATACCGTGAGAATATCGGGATAAAAAGTATGATATGTGTTTATTCTAGTTATAAACTATCTGTGGGCCAAATTTCATCCAAATCCGTTTGGTAGTTTTGGCGTAACAAACATCCATTCATACCAACTTTCGCGTTTATAATATTAGTAGGATTATTAAATTACAATATTGATAAATAAAATAAACAATCCACAGCAAAAAAAACTGACAAAATAAAATTAATATTATTATACACTCGAGAGCAATGAATCCGGGTCACTTGAAGAATCCTAAAAATCTCGGAAACTAAAAATGCTAGGTTAATGCAATAAATTGTATTTAATAGACAATGTAATACTCCTTAAATGAAGTTATTAAAACTTCTTAGTTATTGTAAAGTTATATCATAAAAAAATCAAATTTGAAAAAGGGCCACTTTCGAAGATGGAACTACGAAATTACAGCATTTGGTTTTGCTTTTGTTTGTAATCTGTCATTTATGTGGGTACATAAACCATGTTGATAGTGCTCTATATTCATTATTCAAGCTGAAATTATGTCGCTTACGCCTGAAGAATGCACCAGAATACTTACAATGCTGGAAACCGGCCGGAGTCAGCGCGATACAGCCAGGACTGTCGGTGTGTCGCTGTCAACAGTACAAAGAGTTCTCCGACGTTACGAAGAAACTAGTTCTAACCTACGCAGACCAGGAACGGGCAGAACCAGGTGTACCACAGCACGAGAAGACCGATACTTGGTGAACACCATGCTTCGAAATCGCTTTCTCACAGGAACTGAACTCACAAATCAGTTTCGACGCCTCGGAGGAAGTAACCCAAGTGCATGGACAGTAAGACGTCGGCTTGCTGAATCTAACTTAAAACCCCTTAGACCTGCAAACGGCCCTAAACTGGAGCGTGGGCATCGTATTTCAAGACTAAGATATGCCCAGAGCCACGTAAATTGGAGTATTGAAGATTGGTCAAAAGTTATGTTCTCCGACGAATCAAAATGTATGCTCTACAAGCACGATGGAAGACACAGAGTGTATCGAAGACCAGGGGAAAGATTCAAGCAAGTTTGGAGGTATGAGGAACAGGGTGTAAAGTTCACTCATCCTCCATTGAAAAGGGGGTCTGTACTTGTGTGGGCCGGAATTTCTTCTGAAAGTCGCACAGAGCTGGTGATCATAGAAAACGGCTCTTTAACTAGCGTAAGATATGTGGAAGAAATCCTCAATGATCACGTTGGTCCATTTATGGTCAATTTAGGTGAGGATGCTATATTTATGCATGACAATGCCCGACCTCATACAGGTAGGATTGTGAATGACTACCTTCAAGAGATGAACATTACTCGTATGGAGTGGCCAGCGCGCAGCCCGGATATCAACCCGATCGAGCATGCTTGGGACGAGCTAGGCAGATGCGTAAAACAACGAAACCCTCCCCCAATCACGCTTCGTGAGCTCAAAATTGCTCTCACAGAGGAATGGGAGAATATTCCCCAAAATCGTATAAGGAACTTGGTGTACAGCATGCCAAACCGCGTAAACGCAGTAATGGAAGCACGAGGAGGCAATACGAAGTATTAAAATTCAAGAAAATCGTAATAAAGTTCAAAAATTTCATGTTTCCTATTTTTGTTTTAAGGAGAGATCAGCAGTTTTTTTCTTTATGTAATTTTGTGTTAATAAAATGTATGGTGACTCATATTTTTTTAACTTTCATTTAAGGAGTATTACATTGTCTATTAAATACAATTTATTGCATTAATCTATCATTTTTAGTTTCCGAGATTTTTAACATTCTTTAAGTGACCCGGATTCATTGCTCTCGAGTGTATATTATATTCTATATTATTATATGATATTATCTCTTTCACCAATAATTTCTAAGTTCCCATTGTCATACTCTATAATATGTTTCCTGGGCACAGTTTCAAGTCTAGAACTCATTTAGTCGAACGATTATCGGTCCTGCAACAGATGAGCCCGAGCGTTGCCACCACATTATGGCATTATGTTTTCCTATTGCCAGCCGAAGGCAAGCTAAGCTGCACAGGATTTTATACTAAGTTATTAAGTAAACAAATATTTTCTCTGTTAATACGGTTCCATTTTCTTGGTGAGGGAATTTTGCTTACGGGAATTGTTTTAAAGTAAATTTTTCTTAATATTCTACGCGAGTTTTTTATAAGTACTCATGAAATAGATAAGAAGTTATTTTTGGCAATGATATTAAATTAGTTTTCTGTAAGTGCCTACGCGCTAAATTTTATTAAATAAAATGAAAAAAAAAATGAATAAATTAATGTTCTTCAAGTTATGTTTGGAACACTCAAGTGTTACTTTTAATGTTGTCTCCCCATCAATACTTACTTAGCAGTAAACTTTTCGTATAAGTAACTTCTGCCCGCGACTTCGTCCGACTTCCCTCGCAGTTTCTTCGTTTTCACTTCCTTCCTATCTTTTGCGCGGTTCCTAAGGATTGTAGGGTGATGTTAAATAGTCTGTACCTTCCTCTAGAATTAGGCCATCAAATGCAAAAAGATTTTTTTCCAATCGGACTGGTAATTCCAGAGATAAGCGCGTTCAAACAAACAAACAACGTCGTCAGCTATATTATTAGTATAGATTTCTTATTATTAGTTTGACTTCTACAAGTGTGCTACGAGTTTGTTACGAACGTGCTACGAACAGCTACGAGTCGTAGGAGTTAAAAAAGCTATCAAAATAAATTCAGCATTGTTTATTGATACCTTTTTTTTGTGGGAAGTCATCATATGAGGGCGTTTCAGACTTTTACTGACTATACCCACCCGTGTTCCTTCAGTTGCCTGTGCACGGTATCTCTTTCGAACAACCCGCGGCCTTGGCAGGCATCAGCCCTAGCGGACCCCGTCAGTTTGTGCTGACATCTCTTTAAGGCGCGCGTGGAATACAACGCGCCGTCGATCCGGGCCTGGTCCTTACCGGGCGGTGAGCTGCCCATTGCTCGCCGCCCGCAAGCCCGCGCCTACGGTGGTCGGGAGTCGGCTGTTGACTCCAAACGTCCAAGGCGTCTCGTGCGGCAATTAGGGGCGTGAGGGCGCAGAGATTGCCTCACGCACTCCGCCTCCTCCTTTGCGAGCATTACTGCTTCGCAGAAGGAGGTGACGGCTTCCCATGCACGCCGCCGATTGCTGCCACGTGGACGTGGCGGTGCTCCGCCCAAGCCGGGTAGACCTCCACCGTATGCTCCACCGTGTCCTCCGGGCGATCCACACAGTGGTGTCATCCTGGCATTTCCTCCCGCCTTATCCTGAACAGGAACCTCCCGGTGAGGACCTGCGTCAGGCGAAGGTGAGGGCGCCGTGGCACCTCTCCAGCCACTTCACAAAGAGAGGACTTATCGCCGCAATTGTGGCGTGCCCAGCATTAGGTTGCAACAATCGCACTTTCCATGTCGCCATGAGACCCCGCCGGAGCTCTGTCCGCCGTGATTTCTCGCGGCAGTGGAGTTACGCCCCGGTGTTTTGTCTCCTCTCGCTACTCCCATATGTGGGCGAGGACTTTTGCCTCCAGATCCCATGGTGGCAATACGGCAAGGAGGCTTGCCGCCTCAGCAGAGACCGTGCATCCTTGGACCGGGTATCCTTGGACCAGTCGGACAGCCATGACCCTTTGGGACGCGTTCAACCGGCGGGCTGGTCGCCGCCTCAAGGAACGCGCCCACACTGGTGCCCCGTAAAGGGCCATAGACCGCACGACCAACCGCACGACGCAAAATAAATTGAGCATTGTTTACGTGATAACTCACAAATCTTTATTTGATCGTTCACAAACAATCACGCCCAATAAAACGAAAATAATATTAGGAGCTTGTTCAATAAATACTGAACCAATAGTTATAGTTCCTATTTTCCAGTTCGTGATTTCCGTTCGGAACGAAGGATATAAGTAAACGACAAATACTGTGTCCACAAAATGTCCTACACACAATAAAAAATAAATATTAAAAAAAATATCTGTCCTGTGTGGGCTAAAAATAGGGCAACGTTGAGGGTGTTGACAAAGGTGACCAAGGGATAAAGGACGCGGATTCCATACCAAAATAGTTTGTGCAAATCGATGCTAGTTTGGTGAAATTAAATTAGGTTAAGATGAATCGATTGAATTGGGGGTTATAAAAATACAGAGGCCAGTTTTACTGTCTTTTGCAAGTGATTTTGTTTTCGAAACCAATTAATAAAACTTTCATTTATTTTGATTTCAGGGAACTTGAACATATTTTTTCAAGTCTATTTTAAAACTAAATAACAAAGAGTTTCTACTGTTAGTTTGTCCCATCACACATGATCAACCATATTTTAGTAGGTTATAAAAAAAGCGATTTTGCACTTTTCGTTTGAATAAGTCATTGACCAACAATGACTTATTCAAACGAAAAGTGCAAAATTAGCTGTTTCATACTTTTTCACCGTGTAGGTTTCATACTTTTCTATGGAACAGTTGTTTTTTTTTTTATAACCTACGAAAAATATCCACGCTTGGGGTCTAGAATCATGTGCTGAAATCATGGTTAGACAGTTTGCGCCCACAGATGCAAAAGTAAAGAATAAAAAATACTTTTATACCCCAACTGATATAACAAAATAATCCTACATAATTAGCTAGTCGTGTCACAGTAAGCTGATTAATATTGTTATAAGCCCCAAGGTATCCAACACACACGACTGCTATTTATTTTCCGCACGTCTAACCAAAACACGTACTCAACGAACAAACAACCACTCACAATCTAACATACATTTTGAAAAAATCGTGATTCCTGCCTACTGGCTGTGATAATCTAATTATTATATCGATGACTAAAAAGAATTTTATCAACTTAAGAGAAGTTATGAAATCAAGAGTTACTTTGCTGTTATGCTATCATATTCCGTTGTAATCCCGCTATCCTACTAATTTTATAAACTAGCTGTTGCCCGCGACTTCGTCTGCGATCTAGGATGAAAATATCTATGTCCCTCTCCAGGTCATGGTCTTCTCATGTGCCAAATTTTATCCAAATTCGAGCAGCCGTTTTAGCGTAAAAACGTAATAAGCAAACATATAAACAATCTAATCTTTTCTCTTATAATATTATATAGTTTAGTTGTTAAAATTTGTATGTCTATATGTTTGGATGTTTGTTACTCAATCACACAAAAACAGCTTAACGGATTTGGATGATAATTTTCACACAAATAGTTCATACCTGGATTAACACATAGGATTATTATTATACAGATATTCTCACGGGATCGAGGCTTATGTGGGTGATACCGCGGGTTGTTGTTGTAGTAGTATTATAAATGTTAAAGTTTGTATGTTTCAATGTTTGTTACTCAGTCACGCAAAAACGGCTAAACGCATTTCAATTAAATTTGGCACACATACATATAGCTTGTAAACTGGGTTAAAACATAGAATACTTCTGGACCCAATTTTGATGTCCATGCAGATGATATCACGGGCAGAAGCTAGTATCTTATAATAACTAACATACATATACTCAAAAGCATAGGTTAGTTGAGTACCTATAGGTTTGGGTGGCATGTTCCTCCATATTAACCGCATATGATGCATATTTTTTTAGGCATGAGGGCAATGTTGCAAGCCTGGTTTTAATTATTGCGGAATATTTAATCAATATAATACTAGCTTTTTCCCGCATCTTCGCCCGCGCGGAGGTCGGAAATTATTTCACGGGAACGTACTACCGGGATTAAAAGTTCCTTTGTGTTAATCCAGGCTATAAACTATCTGTGGGCCAAATTTCATCCAAGTCCGTTCAGCCGTTTTTGCTTGAATGAGTAACAAACATACAAACAATATAGTGGATTAGGATTACATTTGTTAAAGTCTTATCGTCACAAAACTCATAGAGATATATTTCTCAAGGCGGCTCTCACGTAGCAAATAATTAGGCACGCTAAAGCTCTCAATGAACAAGCCAACTAGAAGTACACAACCAAACTCCCGACATGAAACACGTCACGGATGAAACCGGGGTGATTAAAAACGTGACCGTCATCACTTGTCGTCGGTCGCCCATAAGGGTTTTATCTACTACGAGCCACCCTCGAAGCTTTGTTTATTTATTGTAACGAAACTTTCTTGTTTGATCGCTTTTATAATCAGCTGTGCTTATGGGGAAAATTTTGCAGTAATTATGGGAGAAGTGTTTTTTGTGTGTTTATTTTTAGATCAGCACGTGGGTTTGTTCCCTGACTGAACATGTCAGAAACCATTTTCCATTTTAATCAGTATCAGTCTGAAGTGTCTCTCTTTCAACAGTAAGGTTCTTTCATCTTCAATACATTTAATTGATCAAGGCAGAACTATGAAGTGAGGGCCTAAAGAGTTATCTCATAATCAGTCTGTAACGTTCCCACTGCTGGGACACAGGCCTCCTCTCTGTAAGAGGAAGTGGGCCATAAACAACCACGAGGGCCAAGTGTGGGCTGGCGGCGGTCACAAGTCTTAAAATTTTTGGTACCAGGACGAGCCAGTTTCCTCACGATGTTTTCCGTCGCCGTTTTTAGAGCAATGGTGATGAAATTAAAATAAATCAACAATGTTAATTGCCTGCTTGGGGAACTCACAACCTACAACTCGTAAGTCGGAGCCAACACCACTGAGCCATTGCTCACAGAGTTATCTAGCACATGTCAATTGAAGTGTAAAATCAAGATACTCTAAAATACTTAAGAAGAAAAACAAAGAAGGTCTTAACAGTTACAATAACATAAATCATTTTCGAGAACCGTAAGAACAGTCTTTTGATACATCTGAAGACAAATAGAGCTATAAAACCAAATCGTTGCCCAACGAAGAAAGAATCGCCCATTTTACGTAAAATAGTGTAGATAGATAAAAAGACTAGAAAAGTATTTTCGTTTTAAAACTTTCTTTTTATGTGGATTAAAAATGAATATTCAATAGCCTGCATAATCCCACTGCTGGGCAAAGCCCCCCCATGACTTCCAGCTGTTTCGATCTAGAGCTAAAGTGGATCAATTGTCATTTGTTTTCTCACTCACACACTCATTCAATCATTGTTCATTTATATTTTAATATAAATTTACGTAGTACATAAAATTATACAATCCAGGTAAAAAAACCGCACGAAACTGGGCAATACAAACAGGTTTCATTGCGAGCTACATTGTAAATTCGCATTGAAAAATCTCTATTGACACTTATACTGGGAGCGAAGCTGGGGTTAATCCTAGTAATATTTTACTTTCATGTTATTTTTATAATGTAACTAAACTGGGAAATATGAGTAGGGAATTTATGTGTTGTAAAAATGTTATGTGTGAGGCGATTGGGTCACGCACGGGGGGCTATAAGGCTGGGCTACGATTTTTATTAACTGTTTGGATATGTTGCGTCGCCGTAAAACTAAAACGACCCTTACGTCGATTGGGATATATTGATAAGGGACATCTTTCTTGCTTCTATGGAATTTTTTTACACAAGGGAATTTCAATGAATATGTTTTTCTTTTGCGATTGTCATTGCACTTTATCAACAATGGCGTGCATTTTTTTTCAGAATAGGTCGGCAGGAATTTAATTTCGTCGTATTAACTTGAACGAGTTAAGACCAATGACAATGTGCGAATAGTACGGGAGCCGAGTAGGCCGTCTGGCGACTGCCTACTGCCACGCGTGTTTGCATGAAGATTTTGTTTTGTGTTAGGTATGACAATTTAGTGAGTTTCCTAATTGTGCGGGTTTAGTCATTAAATGCCCAATTACTAAAATGCCTAGCATTCTACAAATGCCTAATTCGGCAAAGTGCGGCACACATGCTAAAATGTAATTGACATAATTATGGCGATTTTTCGAGGTAGGCACTGCATATTATGCCTTTATGCAATGCACGCCACTGCCAATCGGGTTACGAGTACAGTTTGTTATTTCATTTTGGAACAGTGTTATTCGACTGCCTCGTTGATCTAATGGTGGCAAGCACTATTGCTGAGCATGAGGTCCTGAGTTCGATTCCCGGGTCGGGCAAAGTGTTATTGAGTTTTTTTCATCTGGAATTTCTTAGAAGCAGCGGATTTGTGGTCCCGGTTGATGGCAATAGGCTCGCCCTCTGTTACATGGGACTTAAACATAACTGGTGAAATTTGAGTGTACCATAGGTACACCTCTGTCTGACCCTTCGGGGAATACAGGCGTGATATCTTGTGTGTAAATTATTGCGCTGAATTTAAAATTGATACAGAGCTAACGTTTGATTGTCATTATTTCTGATCTAGAGACCTACATACATTCTCAGGCCAACGCTGTCCTCCCATACCTACTGTAATTTGAAAAGATTGTACAGCCAATTATTTTAATATATCTCTATAGGAAACGACCAATTGGAACCGTGCACCTAGCTTCTACGTTAACGTTTCATAAGTGCCCATGTAGGTTTATTATTTATTTATTTATTTTATTATTTATGTACACACAGTAAAATACATAGTGATATGACATAGATATAATGTGAGTACAAAGGTACTGCTTATACCTTTATGTGAAATAAAATATTTTGATTTTGATTCATCAAGACTATACATATAAGTATTTCCATCAAGCCAACACAAACACACACACAAGCATGCACAATTAAGTCAAATCAAATCAAATCAAAAAAAAAATATTCTGTAAATCGTCGACAGAAAATTAAAACAAATAAAATCTGTGATATCGTGTCACCCGTAATATAAAAGCACACGTTGCGCAGAATTAAAGAAAAACATAGAACACGACAGCCGCATATCATGCCGTGGGAATTGTGTCAACCACGGGATTCAGTTACTATGATTTTAGATGCTATACGGGATTATTTTCCAATCACCAGCGGAATTTTGTATAGTCACTTGTTTTTTGTTAGTTAACTGTTTATGCAGTATGAATACCTAAAACAGATAAAAAAGTTAACGAAACTTTGACTTTCAAAGATAAGGCTAGATAATAATTTTGAATCTCAAAAATAACTATTGTTTTTTTTTTCAACTTATGTGGCATGCGCTAAGGTATCCCGCGAAGTTCTTTTTTTGCAATTTGCCGGTCAGTGTTAGATCAACATATAACCTGATACTTGCAAAAAACGTAAAAAAAAATGAATTTCGCACGCTACCCACGCTTTATAATAATTATAATTTATTTGTTCCAAAATATACTGACATTTAGATAATATGGTGATACACTATAATACACTTCATACTATGTTCAGATATTGAACATCTGTGTCTGAACTAGATATAAATTATCTGTATTTCAGACATCAGCGCTCTTTCCCTGTTGAGGGCGACACTTAGTAATTTACTTTGATTGACCTCTATTCACTTCTATATTATATATTTTATGACTCTGTTAGCTTATAATTATAAGCTAACAGTCATAAAATAATAAATTATATAAACTTGTATAAAAAGGGGAGGGAGCAATTATAGGAAACTAAAAATAGAATGTTCTTTTTAAATAAACTTACGCTATTTTGGAAAGTGAACTTCCGATTGCGACCTTTAAAGGTCCTGTACTATTTGTGGACGCAATACGACAATTTTCGAATTAGTGTCAAATAACGGGTTCTTCAAACGCCGAAAACTACAAATCTCGCAATCACTCCCGGTACCCCAAAATAGAACGAAACAAAACTCATAAAAGCGATAGATGACTTTCGAATATTTCTGCAGGATGTCATATATATTCTGGATGCATTGTGTTGTTGGTGCAAACTGCCAATACATCTCAATAATCGAGCCGTTACGCTTCAAAACAAAAATGTGAAAGATATGTGATTTAATGCATCAGAAATCAGTTTTATTTCAAAATATGTAGGTATATACCACATGAATAAAATCTATAGGTTTGTATGTACAGACGCCAGCAGGTCAAGCTACCCGAAACTGTCAAATTTTCACAATCAACCTTGAACCTTAATACGCTAGTGATAAAGTTGAAAATCTATTAAAGAAATTTGACAGATTGTAGTAGCTTGATGTGCTGGCGTTTGTACCACGCAAATACAGTAGTAGCGGTGCAGAGCAGTGGTGGCCCAGTGGTAACGGCCGGGTCGTACTAGTAATGTAATGTAGGTTGTGGGTTTGAACCCAAACAGGCACTTTATTTTGTGTACATTATTTCATCACCACTGTTCTCAAAACGGTGAAAGAAAACATCGTGAGGAAACCAGCATATCCTAGAAACAAAAATTCGAAAACATGTGACATCCTCCAACCTGCACTGGGCCCGTGTTTATGGCCCACTCCCTCTCACAGAGAAGAGGCCTGTGTTCCGGCAGTAGGAACATTGGAGGTTGATTAAGCTACAGGAGGTCAGCTCAAAGCGGCCACCTTAACTTTAAATTAAGAAAAAACCTATAAAACGATTCATTTTTGAAAATAATTTTATACTAATAAGTAGAGAATTTATTTAATTTTTGTAATTTGCAATTTACATTTCGCGCAAATTTAAATATAAGCCTTAGATTTGTAGATTACAAAAACTTGTCAAAAAACCGCTTTGCCCGAGGGGTCGCCCAAAGCGGCCATGGTGGTAAGGGCATAGAGGCCACCCCAAAAATTCTTCGCAAATGTTTAGTTTTTGTTGAAATATATCGTGCTAGACAAAATAAAAATAAAAAAATATATATTAAAACCATTATTTATTATTATTAAACATATTTTTAATAAAATAATCAACATTTTCTACCCGTTTTAATCACAATCGGTCTTAAAAGTAATTTAACTTAACTTTGTAATATTTAGTTAACATTTTAGGAACTACTGCTACCTATTAGGTTGATACTTGACATTTTTATTAATCACAGTTAGGTACTTCTATTACTTAAGTCTTTCAACAGTCTTTATCTTTTATCAAAATTAATCCTCTTTTTTTAATAAAACAATTAAAATTAAATTATAACAACAGAGATCAGATTTCTTGACAGTTATCACAGTAGTAAGCTCCAGTTCCGGAATATGTCGTACACGATTCATGAGCCCATAACTGGCAGTCATCACAGCGAATCCAGTCCTCTATGGGTGGATCTTCATATGGCTCCATGCAAATCAAACAAATATAATTTTAATTTTAACTTCATCCCAAGACGCCTGGGTAGTTTTACGTGTTGACCATCTAAACAAAATAACTGAGCATATCAATCGAATCATATTTTAATAAGGGCAAAGCGGTCACCGGGCCACTTTGCCCGAGCCGCTTTGCCCTTATCGCCCATTTTGTTATAAAAATTAACTACTCCCACATTATTTATCAAATTTTGGAGCTAATACTAAAGAAACAAAGCCAAATAGACAAGTAACAATACACGTGTAATGCAAGCATTTAAACTTAAACAGGTTTGACCAAAACAGGTTAAACTTACCTTGTATTATTTTAACAAAAGACGCGAAAACGTATTTTTCGACACTAAGCGCCACCCGCTCGCTCCCACCGCTACCGAATGACTTATCGGCACGGGGCGGAGGTTTATTACGCGTGCAGAAAGGCAACATCGCGCTATCACTTCAAATATCCGAAAAATGAATCGTGGCCGCTTTGCCTTCTATGGCCGCTTTGAGCTGACTTCCCCTAAATACATTTTTTTTTGTTCTATTTATTTGGAAGAACTAACAATATATTAAATTTATATATTAAAAATAAATAGAACATAAGGGGTATTAATGTTGCCAGCCACTTTGTTGCAGCCACACATTGCAGTAAAATATTGCCCGTTTAGAAGCACCTTAATATTCATACGTCTTCCTAGCCTGGTTATTATATTCTTGTTTTCATTGTACCTTATTAGCAGATGCATGTTCAATTGTTCAGCAGTTGACGTTACAGATTGACGTGGCGATGATGAAGACAATATTGAAATCTAAGTAATTTACATAACTTACTCGTACGTAACATGTAGCTGCAGCCAGTACGAGTATTACGCAGTAGTTCAAGTGTTCAGCAGTGCGATTCTGTAACCATCTCACCGTGAAAACTCAGGTGAAGTGAGCGTGGAGTGTGCTGTCATTCCAACTAATGCTAGGGATTGACACTATTGGCAGCTCACTCTATAAGCTCACTTCACCTAACTTTTTACGGTGATATTTGTGTATGTGGGTGCTTCATATTGTACATTCGATACGGCAACATTTTTAACCTACTTCAATAAAAGGAGGAGGTTCTCAATTCGGTTGTATTTTTTTTTCTGAACAACAAAGCCGACTATTTGCAATTACTAATTTTCATTCTGATCGTGTTGATCTGCAAACTTCGTTCGGCATCATGTAGCTTCGCTAAATCATGTTCTGATTGGTTTGACACAATTCAAACAAACCCGAGCGACTTTTTTCCGTACATTTGCTTCCTAATCGTTCTCTCATGGCTAATAATCGTAACTCTGTTTCAATTTGTCAATTCAATTAATTTCCTCCGTTTCAATTTGAATCGCGCTCTATCAAGCCACTGCCTGATAGAGCGCGGCGCTGATAGGTATCTCGAGTTGCTCGGATATTTGATCCGACCACCGTTCTGGGCTTCAGCCTCTCGGTCCGAACTTTAGTCTTCCCGAACGTATATTTACATATATTCGATTTTGCCGCCCGGCTATGCCGACTCATCCCGAGTCAAACACGTGTGTAGCACCCCTAAAAGTACAAGTTAAATTCCTTTAGAAAAACCTAAGTAGCAGTCAGGAGACAGGATTTGTGCCCGGTAAAAGGCAACAGTCTCACCCCCATTTTTTTATTATTTTTTATTAGCCGTTACTGTCCCACTGCTGGGCAAAAGCCTCCATAATCTCCTTCCACCTCTCTGTCCAGAGCTGCCAAGGACTAATCTTTATCAAAGGAGTCCAGCTCATCCCACCATCTCCGTCGTCGCCCTCAATTACAAACTTAAAAAACTTTTTAACAAAAAAATTAAACCGCCGAAAAAACTGACAACCTTCCCCGCTTCCCCGAAAAGCCTGCCGACTCAAAATTATTTAGGTATACTTACATTAGTTTAAGACCTTAATTTTTGCTTTTCAGTTTTTTCGGCGGTTTAATTTTTTTTTTAAGGTTATCTTTTTTCATTTTTTGTGGCTATAATCTACTAATTTTTTGCAAAAGGGCAGGCATATATGGCACTGAGTAGAGTAATAATACACAACTCAGCATTCAAATCTGTGAGTGAACAATAAATCACCCCTATTTTCCCACCCTTAGGGTAGGATTTTTTTTAATTTTTATGGGACTTTAACTTTTGGGTATACCCTTTCCAATAAAAAAAGAATTATCAAAATCGGACTACTCTGTAAAAAGTTATGCGTGGTCATACATAAAAAAAAAGAATATAGGTACGCATCGACTTGAGAACATCCTCCGTTTTTTTTCGTCGGTTAAAAAATAAATGTGAATGTACACCTTCGCGTACCCTTTCAAAGAATACAAGAGTGATATTATGACGTCATGTCAAACAAGTCAAAATCTCGGTTTTTCGAAGCATTGTCTAAGTTACCGCAGCTATTTTACGCAGATCAAACTTTCTGTTGACAAAATTTATTCATGACGTGATCCCTCGTAAATACATTTGGGTCTTTATTGTTGTAATGAATTTGATATGGCTTATGACAACAGACTTATCTTTTACTCTATTATGTTAGTTTATTTTTAAATTGTTGTTTCATTACTTTTTGGTATGTTATGATTTACTTTTTGTTGGAGACGTCTTTTCGTGGTCTTAATTTGGAATGTGTGTCGTGTGTGTGTGTGTGTGTGTCGTGGTCGAATGTTTTATTTGCATGGATCTGACAGGTAGGACTTGCCGTAACAAAACGAGTCCAGCAAATCAGCTCAGGGCACTGCCGTAGCTTTTGTCAAAGTGATCCCGCGTGCATGGGCGGGAAATGCCCACTCTAGAATCTTCTTTGATGGGCAAAAAAAAAATCGACAGTATTGAAGAGTTACTAAGGCTATAAGTTACTAGCTTCTCCTTATGGGACCACTTCGTTGTCCGTCAGTCTGACTGTTACTCAAGACCCTTTTTTCTCAAGAACGCGTGGAGGTATAAAATTTATATTAATATCAAATACGTAAGGAATTATGAGAAAAACATGATGAACATGGGATTATTTATTATTAGGCGCCATATAAGATCTCTCAGTATATGACTGGTTAGTTCAGCTTGAAGGCTGCCCCCCTACACAATCCTTAGTTACGCCAATGTCCGCGTGTTTCACTTTGAGGTTAAATCTTTTAATCCGTAGTTATTTATGTTCCATTGTACTTACACTTGATCACATTATAATTTTAATATTACACATTATTCTATGCTCATGGTCGCTGCTTATCGAACGAGATACCATTCTAAGACATTGCCTGCGTAGTTGAAATTAATTTTGTTCCAAAAGTATTTCAAATATTAGTGCCTACCGTTATTATTCTAGAGCCAGAGGGAGATAATTTGAAAATCTAAAGTCAATTTTGAATACCTACCTAATTTCTCACAGAATCTATCTTCCGAAAAATCCTAGTAAAATCAGTTTCCTTTTTAAATTCTTTTCTATTGTCTACTGCAGTACTGCAGAGGTGAAAAGCGCGAGCGAGCACATATTTCTTCGCGCTTATTTCACCTACTGGCTTTATACAAAATTGATACAATAAATCGGGAACAACCCAGTAGGAGGCAGGCGGCGTGCGTTCGGTGCGAGTACATGCAGATTTCAACGTTTTGTTCTTTACTTGCGGTCGCATTCCACGATCAAATTGAAAATTCCGACCGGATATCAATGGTACTGTGTGATTCTTGTACATAGATAAAGACGATGCATATTGTAGATACTTTTTTAAATACATTTTTAGTAGTTTCATACTTAATAATGAAATTAAATTTAGGGATAAAAATTGCATAAAGCTTATACGACATGTCTTTGAAGTAGATAAAAATTCTAAATAGCATTTGAATCAAAAACTGTTCTCAGAAAAATAATTTAAATACGAAACTAATTACTTTGAAGTATTTTTAATATCTCAATGTAGAATTTAAATATAAAACCTGCATATTAAAATTTAAAACATTCTCTTAGCGAAAAATCAATTTCGCCTCCAACTATTACTTCGCCGACCACAAATTGATAATAAATAAAACCGCTTAAAAAGTTTTAATATGAGGAAAGAAATTTATTCACGGAGAACATGTCCTATCAAAATATCTCGGGCCACACGTTATGTCGGCACATTCTTCTCCTAAATTGAAATTCTCGAACGCTCGCCCTTCGCAAGTGGGACGGGTTCAGAGCCAAAAGACAAATACTTTGAATGTTCGATTAATGTGATCAAATATCATCTTTTCTTTTTTAACGGTTTATTTTATTAAGCTTTTTCTGTGTATTTTTTGCGGTTGTCCTTTTGAGGATAATCTGATATTAGAATATTCGAACAAAAATGTGGTAAATTGACTTAGAGGATTCATAAATAAATAATAGTCGGTTTTGATAAAGCGAAAGTTTATAAAAAAGAAGTAAGTAGGTACCTATCTAGTACCTACTTACTTACTATCTATAAAAATATCTAATTATTTAAATCGTAAACTCTAGTCCTACTTCCTATACCATTTAATTATTATTTTTTTGTGAATTGGGTGTATTTGGAATATCTACAAAGACAATAATTCTAGACTTTCACAGGTATATTCTGATAATTTAGTTCAACATAAATGTAGGTGTGCCATGAGTTTGTTAAAAGATATTTTATCGTTCTCTTTACTTAGAAAAGCCATGTTTTATTTTTCTTTCCCTGCCAAGTTAAGTTTGTTTGAAAAAATGATAACAGTTAAAAAAATCTTCATTCATTGGATTTGTTACAATGATTTTATTTGAAACAATTGCCTGTTCCCCTTCAATTCCAAGCTCTGCATATTTTTGTTTGACACGTCCATCAACGTTTGCTTTTATCGCGACGTTTTTCCTTGTATAGCAGATTCAAACAGATCGTTACAATATTCGAAAATAACAATGATCTTTTGTTTTTATAACAGTTCAAAACAAAATTTTCTGATAAAATATTACAAGCATTATTAAGATTTCTTGATTCATATTGGCATCTGTACCTTTATCTAGAAGTAGACGTCTTTCGTAGAGTTATAAAATGATGACTATTGCAACTCAAACTCAAAGCATTTATTTTAATTAATAATTTACAGGCACTTTTGAATTGTCAAGGAGTCGGTCAGTCAGAAATATCAAGGTAGTTGCCCATTCCAAAGCGCAGTAGGTACCTTTGGAGAAGAACGGGCAAGAAACTCCATGGACACTCTTTTAAATTATATTGTTACAAAAATATTAGTTACATCATCAATGTTAAATTCATAATATGTGAGAACGATGTAAAAAAGACGTACACGGTAAAAGAGTACAGCAAATAGAAACAAACACTACAAATTACTTATTTAAAATAAGCCGCGGCAGCTAAGAGATGACCAGTCCCAACTGAAGGTGCCCATTCACGAACATGACGCATGGATCAGCACCATTCAGCTCAACCATTTAGAAGGGAACTAAATCTATCAACTAAGACTATTTCTATATGAAGTAATAGTATTAAGCTACATAGATAGACTCATCATGAAATCCATGTAAATAAAATCTGGGAAAAATAGCACAGATGACGTCAGAATTCTCAATTCGAAAAAAACAAAAACATGGCGGCTTAGAGAAAAAAAAGCTCGATAAACGTCCTCACAGAGGGATAAGAAAGGATGTGTTTTGTGCCAAGTGCTCATGATTGTAGGAAAGAGGAGCCTCTATACCCTTGTACATTGATCTGAGTGGGAACGTACGGCTTGTTTCGTAGAACATCCTTTGAGGCGGTCGGGCGGACGAGCCTTTGAACGGTGGCTCGGGTGCATTTTGATAGCGGTATCGATTTTAACAGTGAATAGATTTTTACTTTAGTTCTTTTAGTTTCCTTTAGTGTAAGAGTGGGCGCTTTTGTTCGAGGTGGCATATGTTTACCGGGTAGGTACGAGCATAATTATGTATGCATATCCATGTGGATATGCATACATATGCTCGTAGGCACATTATTTTTTGGCTCTACGGGGTTATTGCAACGGATGTTTTTTGCTGAATGTATTTTTTAATGTTTAGATGATACATTCAAAAATTCATTCAGCAAAACATCCGATGTTTATACCTTTACAAACAAGTAGTCGTTTTTTTTCATTAATCCGTCAGTTTTGCTTCATAAAATAAATACTTTAGCCCTGCAGTGCGATTCTGTAACCATCTCACCGTGAAAACTTAGGTGAAGTGACGTGGAGTGAGCTGTCATTCCAAATAATGCTAGGGATTGACACTACTGACAACTCACATCAAGCTCACTTCACTTGAGTTTTCACGGTGAGATTTTTACAGAATCGACCGGCTGAAAAATATATTTTCAGGTCTACTAAGGTTTCAAGTTTTTTATTGCCAGCAAATACCTTAGGTTTAATAAATAAATCTAGAACATAGTGCTTCGCAACTCTTGAAGTGGTCCCTACTCACTACTTAATTTCTGTACCTAGAATAAAAAGAAAAACAGGCGTAAAATCAGATAAAGAAACCCTCGCAATACATCTAAAAGCTTACAACTAATCAAATCGTATAAAGTCACCCTCAATCATAACTTCCTTCGTACGCAGTGGGGTGACTATGAACCCCTTACATTTTTCATTTTCTCTCTATTTTGAATAAAATTACTGAAGTCAAGCTAACGGAAAGTAATAAATAATAGCATAGCTTCCGCATACATTCTAGACTTAAACTTTAAAAATGAGTTTCGCGGATGTACGTCGAATAAATTTACATTATTTTTTAGATGTAGTCAGAATGTTGTGGACGAGTTATTGGTCGTAACGGTGAAAATGCACGAGTACGAAGATGAAGCAATTATTCAGCTTAGTCATGCATTGTATTTCCGCTCATTAGGTGTATATTTATTTAATTTACAACGGCTGGGGGCCGACGATAAGCTCCGGAGCGTGCGCCTCTGTGACTTCGTCGACTGAATAACAATGCAAACGGACGTCTAAAATGCTGCTCCTCTGTTATGCAAAAGAAACGGGGAAATTGTATTATCTGGCGGGATCGTTACATTTTAGAGGCGCTGATCTGGTTGTCAATGATAAATTGAAAAGGAATTCGCTTAAAACAATTTATGGTTAGAATTAATTTTAACAATGAACGGCACTTTTTTAAAGTTTTGTTTCTTAAATACTGTTTTATTGTGAGTATTTTCCTTATAGTTCAGCCATTATTACCTACTTAACCTACAAACATACCTATTTGATGATTCCTAATAGTAATTGTAAGAACTCATGCTGCCTGTGACACAGGTTTATCCTAGTACTTTGAAATACCTACATTATTTCTAATATTTATAAATATTGTATTGTATCAATTTTTATTTTTTTATTAATATTTATTTATTTATAAGTATCTTCTTTTTGTTCATAAAATCTGAGTCTCAGATCCACAAAACTTCTCGGTAAAACATACGAACACTCAGTCAGAAAACGTCAGACAACAAAAAAGCCCCTAATTGTACCTGGCGTGAAAAACAAACCCTCGCTAATCATGTGCCGTGGCAAATACAATTAACTCAAATTAAAAGCGCTTTGTTAATAAACAGAAGTGTAACAACGTTAATCTGAGAAACAATGAGATTATGAGAATATTTTTCAAACAATCTCTGCCCTTATAACTTTTCGGTGGCGAGCCTTTCGCGCATACTAAAACAACGCGCGGAAAATTGTACCTGCGCTGGAAACGTGGAATTTTCATTTGTTAAACGTTTATTAGTATTTTGCTTTATTGCAAAAATGTGTCACAGTGAGTTTTTTTTTTTCATTATGATTTATTTGGAAATGAGAAAAGTATAGAAATAAAGTCCCAGTTGGAAGAACATAATAATATTTATAGTTTATTTTTTTATTGTTATAATTATAATATCACATTTAACTTTCTTAAAATATTTATATAATTTAAAAACTAACAGTCTTAAAATAATAATATGTACAGGTATATAAAAAAGGAAAGAATTATAGGGCATCAAAGAATTGGTCCGCATCCTCGTCAACAGGAAAAGTGCCCAAAAGGCGTTACCACGTTGTATAGAAATGCTGATTCTTTGGCCAAAAATTTGTATAATTTTAAAACAAGTTTCCAATACATAAAGTAGGTACCTACCTAAGCATGATACCTATTCAATAACAAAAAAAAGCGTTTAAATTTTTTGCATTTCATTTTAATGAATTGAACGCGACTTTTAATCCAACTCTACACTTTCAGTTAACGCCAACAATTTTATTACAATAACCTTCATATTTTCCAGTCTAGTCGCTCTACAACAGAAAAATAACTAATAAACCAACTAAGCCCACTAAATTCATTTCGAATTGTGTGAGCTCGTGTACAGCATGTCGAGTGGACCCACGTCATAGGGTAGAGCAAAGTGGCCCGATAACCGCGTGAAACCGCGGCCTATCGCTTTTTGATAGCATCACTTTGCCCAACTTGCCATCTGACGGCCATTAGGTACGGGATATTGAAAAAGTGAGCCTCGCCGATCGAAACGGTATGTGTGACGTCATATGTTAGCACTTTTATCGAGATAAGATGGTTGATACTATTGGTTTTGAAGATCTGTTTTCGATCCCATTTTGTAAGTTTCATTGTATTTTTTTGTGTTTAGTTTTTATACTGGCATATCCTAGAACCAAAAATTCGAATACATGTGACATCTAACAACTGGGCCTGCGTGATTATAGCCCACTCCCTCTCGAAGAGAGAAGACTTGTGTCCCAGTTGTGGGAACTTTAAAGGCTGATTATGTGGCTGTTAGTGTGTATTGTATTTTTGTAACAAGATCCTTAACGAAGCCGTCATCTCCGCATTCTGTACATCAAACTAAGTAACTTTGTGCAAAAGTAATTGCTGGGAAACGACTTTTATATTTGGTGCGAAAATTCGCTTTTTACGGTAGTGCGCAGCATAACGCACGCAAAACATTGTGCTTATTATTGGGTTCATGGAACGGTACAGGAATCGTAGGAGCATATAAACTACATACATTTCACTATGAGTGAAATGTATGTATAAGTAATTATGTATACAATGCCTGAAATATAAAGATTTATTATTTATTATTATTATAAAGTTAAGTTATAACATTTAAAAGTTGTTTTCGTAAAAAAATATAACTTTTTAATTGGAACTTTGACTTTCAATATCTCCGTTACCAGAAGGTTCCCAGGTATGGTCCACTACAAAAGAATACCATAATAACGGGAAAAACAAGTGAATCACGAAAGGTGTTTTCACACCCGTTAATATTCTATTCTTATAAGCTAAATTCCTCTGAAATTACCGATCTTTGTACTAGATGCTATTTCAACTGAATTAAATTTAAACTCTCCGCCTTGCGATCGAAAATACATCGACTGCTCCACTCACTAAAGCTGGAACTTCCAAATTTATTCACCTCAATTACCTGACTGAACTTGATAGCTGCAATTTTGAATGTATTAAATTGGCTTCCACCGATGTATATGATTTAATTATACACAGGTTAGTTGATTATAAATCAATAAAAACCGTAGCTACAGATGTGCAATAAGTTGTTGGAACAATTGAAGGAAAATATTGTTCAGACTAATCATTTTCCTCGAATGACCGAGAAGAGGAAGAGGTGTTTTGATATTTATTTTATAAGTTCCAAGATGGAATATTCCTGGTATTGAGTTATTAAATGATTAATATTTCTCTCCATGCATTTTGAAATGGCCTATGAAAGGCACACACACTTATACATACACTATACACACATGCACCCCACGGGTTCAACCGCATAAGTCTCTATCCTGTGGGAATATCGGTATAAAAACTATCCTATGGCCTAATCCAGGTCATGGCTTACCCATGTGCCAAATCCACGGCTCGTTAAAGCGTAACAAACAAACATTTAAAAAACCATATCTTTTCTCTTTATAATACTATACATAATCCCCTATATTCATAAACGTTGCTTAAAGTTAAGCAGTGATTAGCGACTGTTTAACCATACATTTTTGACGTTTAAACGTTACTTAACTTTAGTCATCGTTTATTTATAAACCCCATATAGTTTAGATAAACCAACCATAACGTGTACAATCACACAAAAAAATACAATATAAACCACAGAAAAATCTTCTAGCGAGTTGCAAGTCCTATAAATCATTCATAATATAAGAAATCCCCGAACTTTGGCAACCCTGCGTAGGCGCTAACACAATAATAGTGGGCAAATTGGTTTGTTATCGATAAACATGTGAGTAACACGAATCACGTATAGTGCGGGCAACACATCATTTTCTTTGTAGGTCAATTTTGTTAATAATCAGAAGGGGAGGATTTATTGTGTATTGCCATTATCTTCATAAGAAGCCTTGTTTAGTACGAGGTCTTTTGGCAGAACTTTCACTTGGTCATCTATAAATATTATAAATTGAAGTTGCTTTTCGTGTGACCGGGTTGTTCTTTTTATCTACGCCACAGATTTTGAACCGGTTTTCTCTTTCATTTAGAGAATTTATTTCGGAATTTTTATGTGTATAACATAATCAGCCTATAGTGTTCCCACTGCTGGGACACGGGCCTGGTCTGTGTCACCACTCACCACAGAGTGGCCCGTAATCCACCAGTGCGGGTTGATATGTAGATGTCACATGTCATTGTCTTCGAATTATATTAAGCTATTGCATAGCTTCTATCGCGGGCCTTGAGCGTGGGGACCGAATCCAGAAATTCCGTAACGAAAAAAGCCTAACACCCAAAAAGAAAGACGGTCCAAAAACAAATGACGGTTAATAATTATAATTGCATAAGTTGATAAAAAATGCTATGCAATAGCTTTACCGCGGCAGTCTCCGATTGCCACACGTTTTATTTGTATAATATACTATAGTCAAATCAGGGCCAACGTGGCCAGAGATTGCACAAGACAGGGAGGTTTGGAAGAAAAAAGGGGAGGACTTTGCCCAGCAATGGGACACAAAAGAGGATAACAAAAAAGAAACCTCGCTTTTGTAAGAACCGTGTGAGGCAGAGGCGGACCCTGACCTGCTATAATCAGCGGTATATTTGTAAGCTGTGTCGGGCTTAAATATTTTAAATAATAAAATAGAGTCGTGCTATATAATGATTATTATGATCATCTTTATCATCTGCCTAGCCTTTTCCCAACTATGTTAGGTTCGGCTTCCAGTCTAACCGAATGCAGCTGCATACCAGTATTTTACATGGAACAACTGCCTATCTGAGCTCCACACTACTTAGCCATAAACCCCTCTCTATTGTGACCAACAGACTAAAAATCGCAGTGGAAAATCCCTCAAACAAAGCTCTTTGTCTGACCTAAAAACCGGCCAATCGCATGTCGAACCACGCACAATGAAGGGTTCCGTAGTTGAGGTTTATTTATCCCAAGAACAAACTCAACATTGTAGTTGTAAAACATATTCCCCTTTATTCATAAACGTTGCTTAAAGTTAAGCAGTGATTAGCGACTGTTTAACCATCCATTTTTGACGTTTAAACGTTACTTAACTTTAGTCATCGTTTATGAATAAACCCCATTCTCTACACACACATTCCAACTAGAGATAAGGTGGGGAATTATAATTTTTTATATTTTTTCTTAAATACTCGTACCTTTAAAACTTTTTATTTTAAAATTATAGACAATATATGTATATTTATTTCAGTAAGTACTTACAATAACCCATTTCATTGAAAATGTCAAAGGAAAAAATTTGCAAATCTTAAAAATAATACCTCCCCAAATTTACCTCCATATGGGACCCACTTTCACCCAAATTCATATGTATGTGTACCTACCAAATTTTAACTCAATCGATCCATAAGGTTCGGAGCAAAATGGCTATGACAGACGGACAGCCAGACACGCGAGTTCGTCTGTTTTTTCATTCGGACTTAAAACTACGGAACGGAACCCTAAAACTTTAAAGTATATTTTTGATATCTGACAACTGGATTTTTTTTAATGTATGTTCTTTTTACTAGTTAACACAGAGCACCAAATTCTTTTTTGTTATCTTTTTCAGTCGAAGATCTCTCAGGAAATAGGTACCAACAGCAAGCGTAATTGTTAACAAAGTATCTTGTAATTGGATCAAAGTCGCATTAAAATCCGCTATGCGGCTTTTGAATTTATTATCGTCTTACTCATTGTAGAGAAGTTGCTAAGTAAGATTTTTTGAGTTTAAATCGGTTGCTGCTTTGGCAAATCTTGGAAACCCATTAATATCTACCGGTAGTTCCTTTAACCTTTTCATATTACGTAACGTTTAATTATTTGGAATTCTTTTTGCAGTTTCCACACACTGCAAAAATAATAGTGTAATAAGTTCAGGTGTATGAAAGAAAGAAATAAAAATGCCTTTATTGGCATTACAGCAAATTATTACCCCTTGGGTTTGGGCTTGGGTTCAGCATAATTTCAGATGACAACACAAGGTGTCCTGACACTGATTATGGATACTCCAACTGTGTTGCAGTCTCCAAAATGCTCATACACCTGCACTTCTGATAACCTAAAACACGCCACTGCCACTGTGGCCATCACCTACTGGGCCAAACTTAAGTTTTATTCTTCTTCCATCCCTTAATCCCAGTTCTATACGGGGTCGGGTCTACTTGTACAGCAGCGCCAGGTTCTGCGCTTTATCTCCCTGTCGATTCTGGACCACCATGTAGCGAGGGTCTTCCTCTTCCCAAAAATTTTGTAGGGATGTTCAGGACCCAATTTAAGTAATACCATTAAATATTTTTATGCCATCGACTCGAAGCGTAGAAGAAGACCATAAAAATGTATACATGATTTTTTTAAAGAAACAGTTATCCAAATAACACTAACTTTACTTTCAATATTCAGAAACATAAATACACCTTCACCAACGTGTATTGAAGGAAATATATTATCATTTCCTCTGTTAGCGCTCCCTAAGTAAAGATTTTCAGAAATTCGACCCGCAAGGATAGAAAGGTCTGTAATGCGTTCACGGACAGTATCGCCGGCTTGTTTATATTTATATAACTTTTGTCTGGGTTCACCTCCTCTCACCCCAAAATATCACATTTGTTCATGTTCACCCTCAATTTCTTTCCCACATACTTTGCTGAATCATTGAATCCTTTTTAGTCGGACAATGCTTTTGTACTTGTGCCATGCATTTTTCTATACAGATCAACTTTATTACATTACGCATTACTTAGTATTACGCCTCTTTTTTACCGAAGGAGTAGGTAAAGGTGTATATGCCTATAGACGTAGTACACCCACATTTCGCCAGTTATGTTACAGTCCCATGTACAGACGCCAGCACATCAAGCTACTACAATCTGTCAAATTTCTTTAATAGATTTTCAACTTTATCGCTAAAGCATTAAGGTTCAAGGTTGATTGGGAAAATTTGACAGTTTCGGGTAGCTTGACCTGCTGGCATCTGTACTAGGGGCGTGCGTTAAGCCATTGGTTTTGCTCCAGATCTTTCTCCGGTCATGTCGGATTGCAGTCCCATCGGACTATGAGAGTGAGGGAAGAGAGAGTGCACCTATGTCTGCGCACACACTTGTGCACTATAATATGTCCCGCGCCGAAGAATAGTCTCTGGTGAGATTGGCCGCCATGCCCAAAATACGTCCTAGAGGACTACATAATAGCGGCCGAGACTATTGCCACCAACCGGCCACAAATTCAGACTCCAAGCTGCACGTGAAAAAAACATTACGCATAAAAATATTAAAAAATATAAAAATATTACGCGCATCTTAGCAAAACAGCTGACCTTAATCACACATTGGCGTAATAGATATTTCATCTTTCTTATTTTTATTAAAAAAACGTTGACCCACACTAGGAATTTCTCCTATATCGTGGGTGCGTTTACACACATTTTAACTCACTTACACAAACCACCAACCACCCGGAACAACTACTTGTAGGTCATACAAATATTTTTTCCGTGCGGGAATCGAACCCGCGACACGCAGCGCAGCAGTCAATCGCTTAACCACTGCGCCAACCGTACCGTCGTGCCGTATCTACGAGTGCCTTACATTTCAGAATCGCGAACGCACGTCAAAGGCGAGCAGTTCGCGAGCCTTGCATGAAATACATCACGCTCACGAATTTAATTAAAATGTGCGATGTTGGTGCGTGCGTAGCTTTAGCGATGTTGCGCATAGCTTGCATAATCCCAGATTTACCAGTGTACGCGCACCCTTAAAACGATCGAAATAACAAAAACAAAACAGCGATCGCCAAAAATAATCCCTAACTATTGAAAATGAAAAAGATAATAGCAAAATGGTTGGCACTGTAAATAATAAATGAAGACTAATGTAAACAAAGTACAGTCACGGCCATTTACATTACAGTTTTTATTCCTTCTCACTTTAATTGTTATACGGTTTATTCTAGCAGTTTCTTTTATTTATATAGAGCAGGTAATTCGTTTACCCGTGAGAATAGTTTCAACACGTGCCGCGTCTAGACGAATTGACTGTAATGGACTTTGTGCCCGCAGTAGCCCGTCGTATCCGTGTGTTTACACAAAGAGGGAAATATTTATCGAGAGAGGTTAACGCTCAAATAGGTTCAACTTTTTATTTTTTGAGGGTAGTTTTTGGACGCGACTTAAAATAGTGTTGGAGGATTCGTCGTGGGATTTTTAAGCGCTTCGTTTAGGTAAAATGAAAATGAAGGTACATTATGCTTACCTTCAAAGCTATCAAGCAACAGAATCATTAATGAATTTCGTTTCCTAGCAAACATTTATGTCGATAAATTGACGGTAGTTGACAAAAGTAAAACACTTCGAAAAAAAAATGTCTTTTATTACTAGAAAAAATCAATAATGTTCTAACGGAAACTGAACGTAGCCCTACCAATATTATGAAAAATATCTGGACTAAAAAATATCATTATTATCATCACCATCATTATCATTGGCAGCCTTTTTTTTTTTTTTTTTTTTTTTTGTCGCTGAGAAATGCTTAATGCATGCCCGCCTCGCGGGGGACGAGACGGGGTATGTGGGACTCCCTGTCGGAATGACAGTATACCCACTAAAACTCAGCGGTGTTCCCTCATTCGCCGTGATGGGAGGGCCACGGGAATAGGCATAGCCTTTACCTCCATAGCCCTCCCGGCGCATGCCCGCCTAGATGTTATGGCGGGCCCCGCATGCCCCCCACATAGGGGGGCTACGAGAATGGCCGGGAGCACCTAGCCATTCCCGTCCAACACTGGTGGAGGCCTGTGCAATGCAGGCAACGGTGCCCCCGCACCCGTTGCCCGCTGGCCCCCACGCCCGCCTGAATGGCGGGCCCCGCATGCCCCCCAGGATGGGGGGCTACGGCCGCAGAGGATAGGGAGAGCGGCAACGACACACCGACACTCCTCTTCCCCTGCGGCCCCACCGCGTCCGCCATCAAACGGTGGCGGCCCCGTCAAGGCCGCGGAAGGTAGGGAGAGCGGCAACGTAACACCGACACTCCTCTCCCGCCGCGGCCTCTAATCCTCAGCCGCAATGTCTCCCACACGGGGGACATCGCGGCCCGCCTCAGGTAGGCTGCGATGTCGCCCAAGCGGCACCGCAACCTACCCGCCGGCCGCTACGTCGTCGGCTTTTCCGCACAGCCTAGACGAGCGGCCGCTCCTCGGGTTCCTCTTAGCTTCACCGTGGCCCAATCCACCACGGCTATTGAGCCCCCCCGCCTCGACAATGCGGGAACCCACCGGGGGGGATCATTGGCAGCCTTGCTCCAACCACCTCAACCTCCACCAAAATCTCACCGTGAAAGCTTAGGTGAAGTGAGCTTGAAGGAGCTATCAATAGTGTCAATCCTTAGCATCAGGTGGAAAGACAGCTCACTTCACCTAAGTTTTCACGGTGAGATGTTTACAGAATAGACCGGCTGATCTGTGTGAGGTTCACCTGGTGCACCCTCATTGTGTAACACACTATGAATCACAATCTGAATCATTTTGAAGGATGTTGCTAATCCATTGCTTCATAATGTTCGAAAAATTTGTCTGCTCAACAACGTAAATAACGCCATGAATGTTGAACTATAACAAAATTAAAGCCATTGATAGTTTAATACGCAATTGCCCAGGTGCAGGTCTTCCCCACGATTTTCTGTAAAACCGTTATAATACACGCCAACGCATTCCTAGCCTACCTTTTTTTTTGCACACAGTTACCACTCAAAAGACAAATCCGGAGCCAACTCTGTGCAACGCCTATTAGCGCACATCTCTGGGAGACTGTAAAGGGGTCTCCCCGAGCCCTAACTGTGCAATTCCTAGTGTACCTAGAAGACACCAAAATAGTTTAAAGGTTCAGTGTGACGTAATAAACTGCCAAAGATCATAAATAACAATAATATTTCAGGCTCATAGAGAGCAATGGCGCAAAAGTAGCAGACAAATTGTTTCACGTCCACTTGGAAAACCATTAATTAACCCATTTTCTACCGTCACTTTACAAACAGTAGGAAATAAACTAGCAAAATGTGTGAGCTGTTAGCTTTCGTATAGTTTGTTACGTATTCAGCTAACTATTTTTCATTACCATTTTTCGTTTCAATTATTTTCAGGAGCGCTATTTAGATTTTTAGATATTTTTCAGGTTTAGGTATCTTTATTTTTTAGAGAACACATGGCCATTTCTAAACTTAAGTAGACATATTTATTTTTAGGTTATAGTGCTTCTATCAAAAACAAATAAGCTTTTTTTCAGTTAACTCATACTGCTAGATACTGTACATTAATTACTTCGTTCTACAAATACATTTGATTCACACTACGAACGCGTGTCATTCCTACTTATGGATTCTAAAACAAAAATGGTTAACCGTTTCTTACTAATATTTATAATCAAGCTAAGCATACACTTCAAAAGTGGACACACCAATTTTCAGAAAAAACGCAACATAAAATACTGAATAAGTTTTCAAATGCGCAAAGAATAGTAGAAATCTGTTCACATCAAAACTTAGTAGACGAGCGACCTCAGCAATTAAGTCACTCGAAATATTTAATGAACAGTGCTAGTTCCGCGCCGGAAATGACACTTAATCGGCTTAACTTTGCCTCAAAACTTACCCCGGGCAAACACCCCCCTCCCACCCCCATCCCCCAAACCATACCTACACTGCATCAAAGAAGTTGGAGAATGTGCAATTATGAGTTTGTTTTAATTTAGAAACAATGTTGTTAAAGAATTTCCTTACTTCGAATGAGCTCTCTGAAACCCCAAACCAGAATTCTTGGTTTCCCCCCACATTGTTTCTCCGTTATTGCTTACTGTCGATCTTTAATTTATTTTTCTCTAGTTAACAATTTTCCTTCGGAGATGTTTGCGTTCACTTTGTTTGTTCCGTTGAGTTCATATATGCTTTGTTCACATAGATTATCCGTTTTAGAGTAGAAACTGAGCACCTAAGTTTTAATATTTCAGATAGCAAAAATTTGTTGATGTATGGTTAGGGGTTTTAATTAAAATTGTTTTATGAACCACACACTTTTGCTTCTATTTCGTTGTTTTATTTGATTATATTTCTATTTTAATGACTAACGGAATCGATGTTAAGTTCTTATTGTGTTTTTTTTATGTATTGTGTTTCTTATAAAATATATACACTAGATAAACTTCTTAATTAACTAACAAATTATTAAAATTAAAATATAATAAACACCTAAATAAAACTATTAACAACTAAAATATGGTGTCAAAACATTCCTCCGCATCGCTGTCGACTGGTTATGCTATACCCAAGAAACTGGCAGCATTGCCACGATGTATGGCAATGCTTAACCTCTGGCCATGGTAAAAGCCAGCCTTTGGGTCACGGGAAGTGTCAAATCAAATCAAATCAAATCAATTATTCATTTGCAAACATGGGTAATTAGTATACATACCTATAGATGTTTTATTTTTATAATAGTGCTCCATATTCTACCGACACATGGGCATGCAAATCGTATTATAATTTGAAGAAATGATCATAATACAAAATACAAATTAATGTCAAATCGTCTGAACTACAGTAAAAATGTCATAATAATTCAGAAATGTCAAATCGTTTAAATTACAATAGCAATGTGTCATAATAATACAAATATGTCAAATGTTTTCAAGGTTGCATGTGTAATTAGAGATCCCTGTACATTCTACCATAAATTATGCAAACATTTAGTACAACTTCTTAATATACTAAAACACTGTCAATATGAAAAATTCTAACACTATGGTCAATAAAATAAAATAAAGAACTAAAGATATAATCAAAAAACTTTGGCTTTCGGCTAAGAATTCGGAGACACTATAATAAGCTTTCTGCGAAAGAAACATTTTTAACTGACGGTTGAATGCACATTTGAATATAGCAGGAGCCAAGCAGATGATACTTTTGCGCATGAGTGCCGTTTTTGCTGGATAGACGCGAAGAATAGCCATATCCCGTCTGTTACGCGGTACAGCATCCTGTAGAAGTGGAAACAGTTTGGGGTTTGTTTTAACAAACATTGCGGTTTCGAGTATATACAAACTAGGAAGAGTTAATATATTGTACCTTTTAAAATACGGTTTACATGAATCAACCGCTTTTAGCCCAAACATAGATCTAATGCATCTCTTTTGGGCCTTGAATGCCGTGTAAGCGTCGGTAGAGTTTCCCCAAAATATGATGCCGTATCTTAGGTGAGACGCAGCTAAGCCATGGTAGGCCGCAATCAGGGCATCTACATTCACAACTGCAGCTAGAGAGTGCAATGCAAATGCAGAACTACAATTTTTTTTGCAAAGGCTCTCTATTTGTGATTTCCAGTCAAGTCTTTTGTCAATTAAATTACTAAACCAAGGAATTTAGTAGTATTTACGTTTTCAATAATTTTATTATCTATATTTATGTCCATATTTTCTATCGTCAAACGTTGGCTAAAATGTGTGATTTTAGTTTTATCTAAATTAATCTTTAAATTATTATTGTTTAACCACTTTATTATTGATGTCAAGGTATTGTGAATGTCAAGTTTATATTGGATCATGTCATTATTATTCCTAGAAATTGTCACAGAGCTATCATCTGCAAATAAAGTCATAGGGTGTGAAATTGATTTGGGCAAGTCATTAATGTATAGTGTAAAAAGTGGAGGTCCCAATACACTACCTTGTGGAACACCAAAAGTAGTATAACGTTCATCCGATAAGTGCATCTCTTCTTTTTTAGTGTGTGTATTAATTCTAGTGATTTCTGTCTTTGACTTTCTATTGTTTAAATAAGATTTAATTAAATTAAGAACATTTTACCTCTTATAGGTACCGTATGCAAGTTTTTTTTGTTCCAATGTCATGTTTACGTAGTCAAATGCTTGAGTCATATCGCAGAAGATAGCACATACGTTTTTTTGTCCACTTTTGTTAACACAGTGTATAAAAAGTCGTAGATTGCCATATTTATAGTCTTATTTTCGCGAAATCCCTTGTCAACTTGTTTTCTCAACTACCTAAATGTTTTAAGTTAAGAATAAATTAAAATACCTACAATGAAAATAATTTTCAAGTAATTGTAAGGCATTTACTAAGTAAACGATCCCCAAATGGGAACTATAGCAGTTTTATATGAATAATGAATAAGCCAGACGAATGTTTGTTTCTAACGGTACGTCTGAACCCTGAACCTCTCTAAATATACTTGAACAACAATAACAAGGGTACAACATCTCGGAGACTTCGACGTCCGAAATAAAGTTTGGGCCAACATTTAACTAGTTGGAGCAAACAAATCCGGAGTGCGACTCTAGTGGCGCGAATTGCACTCGGGCCGTAGACCGGCCGTCTAACTTGTTCGTAACGACTTCAAAAACGTCTAGGAAAATATTTGTTTTGCCAACCAAGATACGAGTACACAAGATCTGATGCCACGTCTGCTTAGATGTATTGTTTGTGGAAGTTTTATTGCGAATGATGTTCTTGTATTTGAATAATGCTGGCTGAAAAAGGAGGTTACTGTTGAACTAGAACAGTAAAATGTTGAGTTTGTTTATGTTATTTCCGACACGTCTAGCACCCTAATTGCGTACACTATCCATCACAATCTTCCTTCAAAATTTTAAAGGACATTGCTAATCCATTGCTTCATATTATGTTTGATAAATTAGTCTGCTCAACAACGAAAATAACGCAATGAATGTTGGCGAACTGTCAAAATGAAAACCAATGCTGCTGATACGCAATTACCCCACAGATTATTATTTACTTTTGATGGCAACCACTAAAAACAATGAATTTAAATCCTAATCTCTCTACGATTGGGAGCGATTAAATACTATTTTATTTACAAAAAGTAATCATTTATAATCCATTCCTATCTTACATAAGTAAACTATTTCATCCCATTCCAGGCTCCTCTAATAAAAAACCCAACCAATGAAAATAAGAAACGTAAAACTCGTAAAAGGAACTCAAGAAATCTAATCTGCCGTCAGTACTTATCAAGTTGTTAGAGATAACCTCTGATTGAGATCCGCCGACAGCCGTAAGTGGCGGGAATCGGATTCCCCTCAGCGACAATAGCCGATTTACCCAGTGATCCACTCTGTGATATCATAAGTTGATTCGTCTACGGCAGGGATGGCGAACCTTTGGCATACGAGCCAAGGTAGGCGACCGAAAAATTGTGAGCAAAACGATTGAGGAGACAAAATGATATACAACATTTTTGTTCTAATATACAATTTGATTCCAAGGCCCGCCTGCACTACATATGCGCTTTAGCGCTAAGCATTATTTTTAATGTTTATTTAAATGGAACAACAAACAGCTACAATATGAGACATACTCGTACTCGTAGAAATGACATTATTTGAAATATCATTCAAATTGAATTGTCATCTTCAAATGAAAGACAAAAATAGAGCTATGTTTACAATACGTTTAGCTGTAATAGGTCCGTTCAGTATTTAGCGATTCGTGGTGCAAGCAGACCTAATTTATTTTTCCTAGGGCTGGTTTTTTGATCCGTAGTTAAACTCAACCAATTTTTGTAAAATTTGCTTTATGTTCTGTTATCTGTTTTTTGTTAAAAAAAAAACCGGCCCTTAGTAATCGTCCATAAAAAGGATTTTTAACTACAGTCACAGACACATTCACAGTTATTTTACCTCTGATTTTTCATGACTGTGACAGTGATCTATAAAGTCCTTGTAATAAGGTTGCTGTTACGAGTAGCTTGCTGCCACTGACTAGTCTGTTAAAATCACAATGTTCTTTATTCTCGTTAATGTAAGGTTGCTATTGGGCTATTATTTATCTATATGCGGAACGTCATTAGCAAAATCTTTTCCATCTATTGTCACGCAGATGTAAAAAGGTTCGTCGTCTCTGGTCTAAACCTCGCTCGAGGTCCCCTGAACAAATGTATCGAACGTAACTGATTGTTCGGGTAATTTATTGAGGATGTTAATGTGATCCCCTCTTGACATATTGCTTACGTATTATTTTGTAAGTAGTACTTGAACGGTTTTATTTTTGGAATAAAGAAACGGTTTTTTGTGTAAAGTTAATGGCGGCTGATAAGTATTTAAAGATCTTAAAACGTTATTTGTCGAAAATTTCGCTGTATGGTTTAGGAAGGAGCTTCCAATATTATCAATTTCACGAATCAATAAACATGTAATGGTACCTAAAACAAAAAAAAATCCCTACAAATTAATAAAATTGAAGTGTCTGTTTGTAATATCAAAATAACAGCTTTTTACTAAATGCATATGAAAGTATATACGCTCCTTATAACAAAAAAATATTGTTTTTCCAATTTTTCTCTCTGTCTGTCTGTTTGTTCCGGCTAATCTCAGAAACGGCTGGACAGATTTTTAAGGGACTTTCAATGGCAGATAGCTGAAGTTCTGGAGTAACATATAGGCTACCTTTGGTCCCGGTTGCATCTTCCCGTGGGTTAACTTCCGACATCCTCGTGGGCGAAGCCGCGGGCAGAACCTAGTTATTAGTATTGAGAAACTAAATAAATCATCCATATTCATAATGGAGCTGGAAACGTCTATTTCCATGTTTCCATGTGTGTCTGTGTGAGTACATAAACTTTATCTTTTATGAATTCTTTGCGGGGGGTATCTGTGCTGAGCATTGATGATAGGAATAAAAAATATTACTCGTTTTAAAAAATCAATTTTATTCTATTATTTTTATAGGCTTTCAAAATTTTAGTATCGTTTAGAAATAATATGTGATGAAAAATCATAGGTAAAAAAAACTCAATAATTATTAAATAACCTACCTTCCTATACACGGTGTAAGGGCAATCGACGATGAATTCAGCATAAAGACATAGGTTCCCCAAAAAAAAAGTGCAATACCAGTCAATGCGTATGGAACAGCTGATTTTATTTTTCATGGCATTTCAATATATTTGTCAAACATGAACTCAAAATTATCGCGACAAAAAATCGTACACAACCAGAAATACAAAAAAAAACCGTCGCCATAGCTCAAATTAATACACCGAATTCTATGAATAGGGACGTTTTAAAAGCAATTTCTGTAAAAGGACGTCGAATATCTCCAAACAAGGCACAGTAATGCATCCTTTGCCGCTGGAACAACAACAATGGGCATAATTCACGGGCAGCGTTCGCTCAGTGGAGAGCCCTAACGAAATCACTGAACCAAATTGCAAATGAAGCGCCTGCCTAACTCTAGTAATACCGTATATCAGATCTTATAGCTTTGCTACGTGTTTGCTCGCGTAAGTGATTAATATTCCACTTTATTGCACGATCTAGGAATGCTAAGGATTTGTTTGGTGTGTGTTTTGTTTTATTTTAACCTACAAGCGGTGTGCTCGATGGGATTTATCAGCGGCAAAATGACGAAAGTCCATATAAACTTCATCCTCGATGAAACTTCTTTAGAGAATGTATTTTCAAAATTCTTTCCTTAGTGCTCACCCTCGTTATATGAGGAACTCTTGTTGCACAATTTCTACTACTCTAAACCCAGCGGTTTAGGCTTTGCACTGTCTGTGAGATATTTATTATGTAGAAGATTCGTGTGTCGCCCACGATTCTTGCGATACCAAATTGATAGGTTCGATTATCGCGTAGGTGTACCTAAGCTGAGTTTGCAATTAACTACTAACCTAACTTTAGTTGAGAACTAGCAAGAACTTTATAGACAGTAAAAAGTTAAATCCTCAGAGACGTTACCCCCTACATAAGATTTAATATACTTACTCGTAGGCGTATAGCATACAAAGTCAACACATTTCAAACATTATACTTGCAAAATGTTAACTACCTGTTTGCCCTAACTTTCAAGATGCTGTAAATCAAATCTCCATGTAGAAAATCGTCCAATTAAGCCGTAGGACTTTTGGCCAAGAGTTGTTAGGTGTACCAACTCTGAATCTCGACGAAAGTACGAAACCGTGTTAGCAAATTGTTCGCAGGCACACGTGCTCGCATACCGTACCAAAATACGTAACGGGATTAATTTAACTAATTAGAACTATACATGCGATTATTATACGATTGCTCACGATACCAATGCGCAGATAATACACAAGAGGTCCTTTATTCTCGCCCCCAATGAGCGCAACATCCAAATAACCGTCTATTGTTTTTAGAATTTATTTCAAACGCTCTGAATGGAAAGTAGGATTAGGCTCAGAGTCGGATTACCATAGAATTTACAAATATCAGTTGGTCGGGCCGGTACTTACGATTTCAGCTGGTTTCGACGCCAGCACTGGCCGGTTATTGGCACTGCGATCTCCCGACCTATACAAATCCAACTCTATTTACTTTCCGAACGTCTGTACGATTCGGACATTTGATATTCACTACGTGATCGTGGAATTATTTCCGCTGAGATATTCTAAGAACTTTGTCCGCATCTCAACAATACTACGAGTGCGCTGGATAAAATAATCATCTACTTATAGCTGATATTAATTGTGGTTTTCAATCTGACTTACAAAAGTATAAAATTATTTTCCATCTGACCGTATTAAATCATATTTTACTGCGCGATTACCGCCTACAATTGTACAATCGGTCGAACTCACTTTTCACAGTTAATTATATTTTAATTGCCAATGAATATTTGAAAATTTAAATGCGGGATGTTAACACGGCTCTGAAGCCAGCCGACATTTTGTGTGTTCCCAATATAGAACGGGAAAGGCTTGTGTATATCGACGACATTTAGTCTGGCGACATTTGCTCTGGTGCTTCAATTGACCCATTCCGTTTGCCACACATGGACGTGAACAAATAAGGGCCAAAATGAATTTAACTCCGTTATGTATTGAAATTTATTGGACCCAGCGATGTGTTTTCCCGATCTGTTAATGAAAGGAAAACATAAAGAGCTTATCTTTCAGTGCAAATTGTAGTCGAATGAGAGAATCGAGTTACTGTGGAGTCTGTGTACGTAAATTGCTTGTAGATAATGTTGTTATTGTAGTATTTAATACTAATTAATGTTTAGTGCCAGTATTACGTAGGTATATCGATATTTCGGACGTGTCTAGATTGTAAATGTGCCGTTATCGTTTAGCATTATCAGCCTATAATGTTCCCACTGTTGGGACATAGACCTCCTCTTTGTGAGAGGGAGTGGGCATAATCCACCACGCAGGCCCAGTACGGGTTGGTGGATGTTCATCATGGAGTTTCGTCATTATTTAGTCGTATGATAGCATTATAACCAACATTTTACATGCCTGTCTCTAGACAGGCATGTAAAATGTTGGTAGTCATTAAAATTGTGAGATCTATCTCACAATTTTAATGACTACCTGACTACGTTTTCAAAAAATCACCCTACCTCAAATCCAGCGTTTGGAAAATTACAGCAAACCGTCCCTTACCCGAAAACATAAACGGGTCGAATGCACCATGTAACCCGCTTCCTGTCGCGCATGTAGACGCGAATAATTCAACAGTGCGATCGCCATTCTATGAGCAAACAGATAGTCTTCACTTCCGACACATGTTTCCGTGGCCGACACAAGTAACTGGTCACGTAGAATATTGACGCCTCCAGCGGCTCCTGCTATCCATTCGCTCCGGACAATACCTACGGCGCTAAGGGAGACATTTTTATGCGGAACTTACGTATATCATTCTAAACATTCGGTGAAGAATAACGAGTATTTTCTGCGCTTTAAATTCTGTGAACGATTCGTTTGTGATTCCGAGATCTGGCCGCCTGAAGTTGTTTTGGACTGAGTTTAAAAGGACTTCTGAACGCCTCTGGGAGAACAGTTCAGTTGGTTTCTAGGCAAACGGGAATAGAAAATAACTGAGATACCCGCAGTCCTGTTATTGTGTCTCTAATTTTGCATCACTGCCAAAATCACAGTGGTCTTTATAATCCTTGTAATAAGGTTGCTGTTGGATTCCTATTATCTACTGACAAATCTGTTAAAATCACAATGATCTTTATTGTCGTTGTGATAAGGTGGTTGTTGTTGGTGGCTATTGCCGCTGTCAGAGTTTAAATAACTGTGAACGAACTGTACACTAAACATCAAACGTTTTCACATATTTTCCCATTGAAGTATGACACATAATTAAAACATACATTATTGTCATGTACCCACATATATTTTAATATACAGTGTCCCACAAAAGTTAGTTGACATGTGTCCACTTCAGCTGTACCTAATCCCACATTAGGTATGATTTAAAATTCTAGTTTCAAATGTACACTATAACATTTTTATTGAAAGCACGTAAAGCCGTTGGTCCTACGCCTGATCTCTTCCCGGTCGTGTCGGATTGCCGTCCCATCGGACTATGAGAGACAAGGAACAGAGAGTGCACCTGTGTTTACGCACACACTTGTGCACTATAATATCTCCTGCGTACCTGGCTAATCTCCGGTGAGATTGGCCACCGTCACCAAAATCGGTCGGGAGGCTATTTCATTGACTAATTCAACTACGTGGGTACCTACGATAAGGGATTACCTGTTTTTTTTTTATTGCCGTGTTTCAGTTGTGGTAACATAATGTGGAATTGCAGCTGAAAGAAAAATTTTAACTAACTTTTGGAGGGCACTGTAGGTGAAATTCTATCTTTCTATTACCGTTTTGCCATCTTTTAATAACATCCATCAATATTTATAAGCGTTTGTCAACCTTATTTAATGTCTTTCAAAACAAATTACTGTCAAAAGCACGATCAAGTTACCTTTAATTCTTTTCATACTTTTGGGGTTAAATTAAAAGTTAACTAAGCACTCCGTAAACATAATTTTGGCACTACATAAAACAAAACTGGCAAAATAAACAACACAAAAAGGCGATGTTAATAAGCAAGCTGTGTATAACAATTGATCAACAAAAAGGATGAAATAATACAGGGTGGCAGGGACATCGACGTACAACCTGTTACCATGGGTTCAATACATGATGCTAAACACGCTTCGAAATTATACGGAGGCTATTAAAAAAAAAATTTGCTGTTCCATAGATTTTTACCGCGTAGGTATTGCTTTTCTATGAAATGTTTTTGATAAACGACAACGAATGTCTACGCTTGGGGGGTCTAGAATCATATATGCTGAATCCGTGGTTACAGTTTGCGCGTCGATGGCCCTGCCACCCTGTATTAACTTATCACTTCTGAGCATAAGGCTCTCTTTTCATGTGTATACGTCGTCTCCCAGTCGTTCACTGCCTTACTCCCCTGTCATCACAGCGACTTGCTAGGTGTCCTGTCGTACTTTGAGTCCCCTTCTTAAAGCATTTTGGGGATGAATTTTCTAGAATTCTTTCCTTATAGATCACCTTCGTTATACAGGGTTATTTGAAAAACACCAACTACCTCTTAAGAGGTCATTGTACTCATCATTATGAACAACTTTTACTAGGAGACAAAACCTGAAATCGCGAAAAAAAATCAGCTGTTCCCTACATTTATGTTCGTATAGGTAACTCGTCAAAATATAGGGAACACCAGTTTTATTTTTCGCGATTTCAGGTTTGTCCCATAGTAAAAGTTGTTCATAATAATGCGTACAATGACCTCTTAAGAGGTGGTTGATGTTTTTTCTATAACCCTGTATAAGAAACTCTTACGCAAAATTTGCCAGCGGTTAAGGCTGTGCGTCGTCTGTGAGTGCATGAATTAAAGATTTTATCAAGTAAAAGATAAGCAGGAATCATCCAAAATTACATTTAGACAAAATGTACATTTCATTGCATTTAGTTGTGAGCATAGAAATATAAAAAACCAGCTTCTTTTTTATATCCATGGCTGTGAGCCTTTTAATGACCTAAGTTGAGTGGACTACCTTGACTTACTTGCTCTCTGGGTTTATCTCTTGATATAACAAGTTTACAACCGCCAAGTTGCGCGTTGGTCTCGTGGTTGCAAACGTGACTGCTGATCGTAGGGTCCTGGGTTCGATTCCCAGGTCAGGCAAAGTGTTTTTGGGTTTTTCCATTAGGAATTTGTTAGTAACAGTCCGGAGTTTGGAAATTTGTGATAACCTCTACCCCCTGATCTCTCGCCGGTCGTGCCGGATTGCGTACCGTCCCATCGAACTATGACAGTGAGGAAATATGTGTACCTGTAGAGTGTTCATGTGCCTGCGCACACGCCTGTGAACTATAAGATCTGCGCCGAAGGCAGTCTCCGTTCAGATTGGCCGCAATGGCTGAAATATGGTCCGGAAGGCTATTTTATCATACGATACTAACTTAACACACAAATTAACAATATCAAGAATTCTCACGTGCTCATATAACAAACTTCCAAGGCTCGATAATAATTCAAAAGACGTTCATTATTAAGCAGGTCATGTTCGAACATTTAGTCTAAAATGTGAGGCGTTAAGATAATGTTACTTGACAATCGTATTCACTGAACTTGAAGTAGTTAAACCTGATTTGGTTAAAGGTTACCATTTGTCAAGTTGTTGGTTAATAACTACACAGTGTTTTAGGTCCTGCTTTTTGACTCTGCTTTTTTAATTATATCAGATAACTAGCTTCTGCCCGCGGCTTCGCCCGCGTGGATGTCGGAAGTTATCCCACGGGAACGTGCTACCAGGATGAAAAGTATGTGCTTCCCCATCTATCTCTTTGCCAAATCAGAAGTTCAGTGGTTTAGGCGTGAAAATGTAACATACAGTTTCAAGATCAAATCCTCCCCTAAAAACCGAATTACCCCTTTTTGCCCCGTCAGGGGTAAATTTTCGACAACTTTACATACTTATTATTAATTATTTTCTGTCGAAAGTATCAATACTAAGTTTCGAGTTAATCGGACCGCTCATTCAATTTCTTCCGCACAAACATCAACATATCTATATTTCCCCTTTGAGGGGTAGTTTGAAAAACTTATAATGATACACTTTATTACTTACTTAGGCAAGTATTGTTGCCAAGTTTCAAGTTTATTAACTAAATTAATAAGATTTTTCATATAAACTGTATGTTGTACCCCGCTTTTCACCCCCACTGGGGTGGAATTTAAAAAAAATTATAACTTGACTCAAAGATTATTTATACCAATTTTATAATTAATCAAGTCACTTATTATAATCCTCCCCTGTAAAATTAACTACCCCTTTTCACCCCGTTAGGGGTAGATTTTCGAAAAACCCTCATACGTGTTATTATTTATTTTTAGTCTTAAGTACACACACAGTACACTGAGTTTCGAGTTAATCGGACCGCGCGTTCAAATTCTTCCACACAAACTTTAACACCCCTGTATCCCCTTTGAGGGGTAGTTTTGAAAAACTAACAATGAAAAACTTTATTGCTTACTTAGGCGAGTATTCATGCCAATTTTCAAGATTATTAACCTAACGAATAAGATTTTTCATACAAACTGAAATTTTGAAATTTTACATATAAACTGTATCCTCGCTTTTCACCCCCCCCCCCCCCCGGGGGTGGAATTTTGAAAAATCATTTGGGATGTGTTCATAACTTGACTCAAAGATTATTTATACCAATTTTCGAGTTAATCAAGCCACGCTGTAAAATCCTCCCCTGTAAAATTGGCTACCCCTTTTCAGGCCGTCAGGGGTAGATTTTCGAAAAACCCTGATACACATTATTCTTTCCTTTCAATTGTAGGTATAAATACTGAGTTTCGATTAAATCGGACCGCGCGCTAAAATTCTTCCATACAAACTTTGAAACACCTCAATTCCCCTGTTAGGGGGTAGTTTATTAAAACAAAAAATGCCTAACTTCATAATTTACTTAGATAAGTATTCGTGCCAAGTTTCAAGTTTATTAACTCATGGAATAAGATTTTTCATACAAACAAAATCCCCCCATTTCACCCTCTTAGGGGTGAAATTTCGAAAAACCCTTTTTAGTGGATACCTACTCTTCACAAAAAATACACCCCCCAAATTTCATGTCTCTAGGACCAGCGGTTTAGGCTGTGCGTTGATGTCTCAGTCAGTCAGTCAGGACTTTGAATTTTATATATATAGATAACATTCTGGACAGCAGAAGTTAGCCAAAATATTTTTCCCAGTTAAAAAATATCTATACTACGAGCAGCCGTAGACATGAATTTACTTACTTGAAATAAAATCATGAGTTTAGAAAACATTTTTGTTTTATAATCATTTTATTTATTTATTTATTACTTTAAATAAAACGGTTTCAAACCAATTACAGTAATTAAAGATACAATTTGTATATACACGAACACAAGATAAAATAAAAGATAAAAGTACACACAAGATAAAATATAAAATCATCAAGTAAAACAACACTTTTATAAATCCCTCTCACAGTACTTCTGACATGTTGACAAAATCTTCGTCCATTCGTCCGCAAACAGATCGTTTGTGCAGTTCGGCCAGAGTACGTGGCATTAGTTTCGCCAGTTAATTTAATTTGATCTTGTATTTTTTTAAATTTTCCCAGAAAAAATATTTATCTGGCTACATGGTACTGATGAAGTTTGACTTTGGGAACTAGTTGTTTTTTTTTTAAGTGATTATTTTTTTATTACATATGCAGTCCCTTTATTGTACCTTTAAATCTGCTCGATATTTTTATTCTTATAATCAAACTACAACTGCTTCAAATCTATATCGAGACTATTCGAGACTGTTTTTCTCTGATTGTAGTTCTAGGAATATTTTATGAGAGCAAGAACTGAAACAGAATTCAGTCTAAAGCCTGCCACACTAAACCTATCTTCAGATAAATTGCTACGTTGAGATTTGAGATATCCTAATATCCCTTAAGAATTATAACTCACTTACAAGTGAAATAATAAACTTAAAATAAAACATTTTGATTGACACACAGTAACAGTTTTAACAAAAATTACACATTATTTTTTTTTTCTAAAAGTGTAGGGTAGTTGATAATAATGTAACCCAGCCAAAGCGAAGCATGCGCATGCCCAACGGCCTCTTGTGATATTAAATAGTTTTTTTTTTTAATGTTGACATGGATTCAGGTTTTTAAAGGTCGAACCTCAACAGGTTCGAACTAATATCGTACCTAGCAGTATCGTTTTTTATGTCAATACATATAAAACGATACCTCTGAGTATTTTAGGTCAGTTTTGATTCCAGGAATTCTTGGTGCTAGCTAGCTTGCAATTAATAGTTAATTAAAGAGATTAAATTACAAATCATAAGGTTTTATGTTTTGTTTTAATCAAGGCGATTGCCTTGATTAAAACAAAACATAAAACCTTATGATTATACCACTTGTTTTTAATACGGTTTTACATTTTATTTTTTTTATCCTTTTGATAGATTCTTTTTTATTTTGTAAATGTGAGGACTTTGTAGGCCTTGCAGATCTGTAGAACATTTTTTATTTTATTAGGTACCTGGTATTTGTTGAGAGGCCTACGCCCATATCCTATACCCATTGTAATTTGAAAACATTGTAGATGAAAGCCAATTATTTTTAAAGAGTAACCGTGGTGTTTGAAACCGTGCACCTAGCTTCTGACTTTTCATAAGTGCCCATGTAGGTTTATGTGAAATAAAATATTTTGATTTTGAATCATCATCAACTCGACCATGAGTTGAAGTAGAAATTAACTTCATAGCAACATCGATAAAGTGGTTTGTTTATTAAAAATCACGAAAAGTAAATGCATCTAGTAAACATGCGCCATGTCACATAAACGAAATCTCTAATTGACTACTATTTATTGAAACGGCAATTTACACAGACAAAAAAAAACTAACACTAAAGACTACCTCAGCATGAACTGATTTAAAAGAGCATTGAAATCACCCTAAACCGAAATTCACGAGTCTATTTTATTAGCTCCCACATAAAAGTTAGAATCTAGGAAATAATGTACTAAAGCAACCCGTTGGAAAACCAGCATTGTAAATCCTAGGTTAGCTTAATCTCAGGAGAAACGGCTCGACTGCAGAAGCTTATAACTTTCTTTCCCTATAAAAACGGCATTCCTGCTTTGAGACGGCGGAGAATTCAACCATGGCGAACGATTTTAAAATCTGAAAAATATTGCTACCAAGTCCTTTTTCGATTTAGCATTATAGCTAAGCTCAAGTAACTGAATTTTCTGTACATGTGTGAGTTTTAGCGCTGTGCTGTGGGTTCCCCATAGTACAGCACCATGCTGAGTGAAAGCCTTCTTGTCTCTGTAGCGCCGTGCAGCTGCCGACTATTTCTGTTCTGTTCTCGTGATGATAGATTTCCCGGTGTATTCTGTAAAATCTCACCGTGCAGACTTTGGTGAAGTTGCAGTTGCAGTTGTTTGGTAAATCTGCAATCCCTTGAAGCAGTGAAAAAATCAAACTTCTAAGTCAACGCAATCAAAATATACGGGCGTTTATGTTCCGTTTATGCCGCATATCTTGATACTCGCAAGGGAATAAAAACCTGTAGGGTACTTCCGTTGACCTAGAATCCTGAAAAATGGCAAGAAGTAACGTTGTGTAGCACAAGTAAAGGAAAATACCTACTTTGTACGGAAACTTCGGTGCGCGAATCCGACTCGCCCTTGACCGGTTTTTTTTATAACCATAGAGAACTAATAATGGTTGGGTTTTTGGTTAACTTTTTCATACAAACAACTGCCCGACAAACATGAGTTGTAGAATATCAGAAATGTTTCAATAACTGCCTGCTACGGTTTTGATTGCAATTGAAAAGTTTGTTTAAAAACGTACGAATGTGAAAGTATGTTATGATCTTCCTGTACGAGTCGCTATTGCGACTCGTACAGGAAGAATACTTAATACTTTTTCTTTTTTAAGTACTAATTTCTGCCCGCGACTTCATTCGTGTGGATATCCCCCTAAATCATACGTGACAACAAAGTGGAGCCATCGAAGAAGTTAAAAATATAGAAGGAAATAATTAATAATCATTTGGAACCTTTTTGTGATTTTATAGGAAATCTATGAACACTTTCGACAAGAGTAAAATAACGATAAAAACACGTCCTTGTGTACCTAACGTAGTAAGAGGAAAAATCATGAACAACACCAACGCAAAATATACCAATCGGATTATAATTTAGGACTTCATTTCCCATGAAAAATAGACCAATCACGCTAATTGAGTTGTTCATCAATTCACGGGCCAAGAAAATAACAAAGTAACCGTCTGCCTAGCCTTTTCCCAACTATGTCGGCTTCCGGTATTACCGGATGGAGCAAATATATACTATATTTTCGAAGCCATTGCCTATAAAAATATAGTACATGGCGAAAAAATAATATAGGGTTTTTATTTTTTAAACGTCTCATATCAATTATTACACTCTAGATAAAGGTTACCTGAGATTAATACTGGCCGGCTCTATTGCCCCATTTTGTATGGAATTGAAAATATTATAGATTCGCCTACTATATTTGTCAGAAAAATAAATAGTATATAGGCCTCAGCAGGATACTATATTATTTATTGTAGCATGGTACCGCAACGGCTGCGTTTTTCGCCGCCGCGGTATCAAGACCCTTTAAAACTCGCCGCCGCGCCGTCTCGGCGGCGCCATGTGTGAAGGTTCATAAAAATCCAAGGGTGACTAATACAGCGACACCGCTGCAGCTACGGTATAGTGTGTAAACGGCCTAACGACTGTCGAAGATCTAGGAATAACAGTCGGGACCAAAGGTTCAACGTGCTTTCCGAGTCACGGAGGGGTCTTCGTATGTAATGAATGGTCCCGCATCCACCGATCGCGTTGAATTTAGCCACGAAACTGGTAAAGTAATCATGTTTTTTCTTTTCGTTTCAGCACTAGGTCTGGAGCCGGACTTCCTATATCCCTTGGAGAACGTGACCATCGCACAGGGAAGGGACGCGATGTTTACCTGCGTGGTGAATAACCTGGGCGGTTACAGGGTGAGTGGCGACTCCGCCACAGCCAGGGTGTGTATCAAACCGACTCATTACAGCTAACCCTAGTGGAGCACTGTCACAGCACTTGTACTATGAGATCTATAATTTATAACTTCTTCAACGATTTCGGAAAATTCTGGAAAATTCCTTTCTTAATGGTTTTGTAAGGATTCCGTTTTCCAATCAGATTTTGTTCCTGTAACTGATCTTTTAATTTTCTATCTTTGATTTCTAGTCAATTAACTCTCTACTACTTATGAATCATTCTAAGAGGCATGATTTTATTCTCACTAGATTTCCTTCTTGGAGTTTTTTTTTTTTGTATAAAGTTCTCTTGACAACAGTAAGTAGACTGTTCTTCGTCTCATATTTTACATTTGTTTCTAAATTAACTCTATTTTTTTACTAGAAATAAACAATCATTAAATAGCTGATGATGTTTACTCTAAAACACTCAATATCTAGAATCAAGAAACCACGTTATTGAACTTACATAAAAAATTATAGATCTCAACAAATAGACTTTGCACCACTTCCACACTTCTTAGCACACTACCTTCAATGCACTTTCTTCAGCACTCTTCGAGACTCACAGCACCACTTTATAGAACCTCTCTCTATCCTAGAGTAGAGTTACACCGGTACTATATTTGCACAAATCTACTGTAAGTTTGTCCACATAGCCGTAGTGTTGGCACACTGTGCACAACTGCATTAGACACTACACTTGCACATAGAAACTAAGATCCAAGAATGTGATAAAAACAGTGATTTATTCAACAGTGAACGAACGTTTCGAGAACTATTCTTGGGTTTTAAACACTAATGCACAATTCCGTTTATTTTGGAACACAGTTTTGAGCATGCTTTTTATACCAAATGCACCTTACGCGACCTTTTAGTTGAAAGATAATTTAATTATGCGATGCACGTCGGACATTCAGTCAATCATTGTCGGAACAAAAACCGCACCCCACTATGATGGGATCACTTTAGTCCAAGGAATTTACGTTGCAAAACAGTCACTTTAGGAAATTAAAATAAAGCCAGGACAAACCCCCTCGGTCCCCGTTCAATCATTTCGAGAGGCGGTGCTCTCAAACTGTCCCGGGAGTTAATCTAGTACACTATCATTATGATATACGATACTGTATCGTATACGATATGTCGTGCCTTGAATAAATTCGATGGGCTGATATAAAACTGTACATGTTTATTTATTTTTGGCATATTTAAGATATTTTCTTTGCGCACACTCGATACATTTTGCTAAAATAAACAATGTAATTTATTCAACTGGTTACTATGCAAGTAATTATTAAATGACCTTAGGCAAATGTACTGGAATATTTAATAAAAACAGAACTCGTTAGACATAACAACAAAACCTCGTGCAATAAACCCGCAACACAAACACTTATTCGCGAATCTTTCCTCTACGAGAAACAAGATTCGATAATAGTCTCACTGGGGCCGTTAGCTCAGGTCACTCGATTCTCTACGACTATCGATACATATTTGCTTTCTATATCGATCCCGCGTAAGTAATTACACAAGACTAATAACATCTCCGCATGTGTTTCTCAACAATTCCCACGTGGGAATCGGGATGAGAATCGTATCAACACGAGGCTGGATAAGGAATAACCGCCAATTGAGTTGTTCCTCTGAAAATGAAACAGAGCAACATAGTTCCGTCTATAAGCTGCGGTTCTCACGATATAGTATATAAATATAGGTAAAATGTATAAGTTATACATATAGTCTGGAACTTTATAATTGGCACTGAGACGTTAATTTAAACAACGCAAACAGAATTAGTTGGTAAACTAGAGATTATACAAAGACACATAAAAATATCAATGATTTGGCTCTTAATACAGCATTAATTGTATCAGATTCAAACAGCACAAATACAATCTCAATACAATACATAACACACAAATAATCAAAAGATTTTAAACACATCTTCGATATGCACCGCTGGTATGGATGAGTTCAAAATTTGGTAAATATATCTTGTTTTATACCCCTTTATTTATTGTGTGTTTACGCGATGCAATTTCTAAAGCGTTTTCAAGCTGAAATTACATCGCTCAACAGCTCTGCAATCCTTTCTTCGCTCATTTCAATAATGCAGATAAAGCAAAATGCGAGAATTGTAAGGCTGTTGCTACAAAATATTTATTGTGTTCAAGCACTCCGATGTTTTAGTTATATTTGTCCTGATTGTAGTTCCTAGGCACCTAATTAGTGACTAATTAGAGTTGCACAAGCACTATACAATTGTAGAACACTTTCTAAGTCGCACCTCTATTAGTGCACTTCTTCTTGCACTTTCTCTATTCACTTACGTTACGTATTTAAATGTAAAAATAATATGTTTCGAACAATTTATAACAAGCGAAAAGCAAGCCTTGAGCATCCTCATTTTGTGAAAAATATTTCAACTGCCGACTCGAGCAGATACATGAAAAGGCTGATCCTGATACCCCATAGAACTCTTTCAATGGGAACATGGAATTGACGCTCACATTCGGCACGAATTACGAAAAAAACATCGCTCCAAATAATATTTTCAATAATAAAGTTATAATACCGAGGGCGACGCGTATCGTAGACGAGTACAAACGCCGTATTTCTGTTTGTATTTTTTTGTTACGCGCTATGCAGGAAATTAGCTTCTATTGCGATGTCGACGCTTTTGGTAAAGCGGGTGAAACGAGGGCGTTTTCAGTGCGCCCGCAGCCCGCCTCATGCCGGCGACCAGACGAAAATGTAATTAAAAATTCCGAGAGCATTTTGCGCGGCGCTCGCAACAAGATAGTGTTGCCGGCTCGAGGATCGTTGTCGTGACTGCCTCTTGGGAAGCATTCGCTTGTAATTAGACTTGTTCGTTGAAAGTCTTCATCATTTACAAACAAAACATCATACGTGTAACGGATAATCGTGACAGGAATGCGGCGTTTGTGTTCATTTTTATTTTTCGTTGTACTTACAATGTTCTTTCCTCCATGCACACTTTGGGCGTACAATTTCGCTGACATCTGTTCGCGCTGGATGTTCGCGGGGTAGGTAGCGTGGATCAAAGCGGACACCAAGGCGATCCTGGCGATCCATGAGCACGTGATCACGAACAACGCGCGGCTAAGCGTCACGCACAACGACTACAACACGTGGACGCTCAACATTAGGGGGGTGAAGCGGGAGGACAGAGGACAATATATGTGCCAAGTTAACACTGACCCAATGAAAATGCAGGTAAAGTGCTGCTAATTTTAAACCATTAAATGTTACCTTCCCACGATTTATTCCTGGACATGTTTTTCGTTGTATTTGTGCTTTTTGCTACGTCTGATATTTGTACTGGGCTACTTTAACGAGAACTACAGGTTGTTTTTCGGAACGACTCTTGCGGTTCGTGAATGCAGGCCTTATCGGCTCGCCCGTATAATGGTGTCATTTCTCCGAAAGAGCATTGACGCTATAATCAGAATAACGATGCATGCGAGTGTGAAAACATGCAATTCTTAAATCAACATAAATGTTGAAATAAGTATGTATGGCATTTCAAGGGAAACTTGTTGTGACAAAATTATCATAAAAGAGTAAGGTTGCTACTCTTTGTACCAACAACAATAATTTTCAATACGTTTTTCCGCGACACAATTTAAAACCTTTTTTAATATTTCAGACAGCATTTCTGGAAGTAGTAATCCCTCCAGACATAATATATGAAGAGACGTCAGGAGACATGATGGTACCAGAAGGAGGGTCAGCCAAGCTGGTCTGCAAAGCCAGAGGCTACCCTCCTCCCAAGATTGTGTGGCGTAGAGAAGACGGAGGAGACATCATTTCAAGAGGAGGTCCTCAAGGAAAGACGAAAGGTATGTGTCCATTTTTATATTCTATATCCTACTTTTTTATATAAAAATATGCACTTTTACCATCTAAAATTATAAAAAATCCAAAGGAAAAAAAACCGCGACCATCTTTCATGAGCAACATGATCTGATTATGTTCGAGATCTTTAACACGCTTTGCGGAATCACGAACCATTTGCGGAGACGAGTGACGCATAGATCTTGACAGTCGCGAACGAAGGGGCGAGGCGAACGCGTGTCATTCACAAATCGGCGACATGTAAGGATTATTAGGTAAAACATAAAGAAATGGTTGCAGTTTTATTGTAACTCATCAAAAATGTGCATTTATTATCAAATCCGTTTTATATCTTAAGGTTATTACGAACATTTCCGTGCTGCCGTGTCTCGGAAACGTGCTAGTAACTGAATTGTGGAGGTCAGAGAGGCAGCTGCTCCATGCAAAATACTGGTACTCGGCTGCATCCGGTTACACTGGAAGCCCACCCCAACATAGTTAATCTATGTTCGCGATTAACTTGCCAAACATGTAAACAAATATGAGTTATTGGAAAAAAACTTTAATTTCTACATAATAAAGCTCAGTTTACGCTACAACTTCAAACGTTTTTAAGACTTTTTAAATAATGCTAGTCACTCTGAAATCAACTTAATGTTCACCGAAATAAAGTTGATATTTGTTTACCTTGAAATTAATCAAACCAAAATCAGAAACCTAAATTTGAATAGACTTTAGGCAAGACTAGACATTACCAAAATTAGGTAAAAATATGTAGGTCACTTGCATCCTTAGAATAAGCACCCTCACTGAGCCCGTCAATTCATTATTGCAGAGGCACTCGTCTTGACGGTTCGATAGGATATTGAAGCCAGACGTTAATAGACTAGTAACTCAATACAGCTAGCTCCGTTGCAATCTATAAATTCAATATGTTACCATTAAATATGGCTCGGAGCATTGACACACACATGTATCGGAGTTGCGTAGAAACTCCGAGGTTGAGTTTAATTCATCGCTAAGCGTGTCGGTAACTTATACGAGAACTTGCTCTAGTCTATTAGCACCAAACACCCATGAAGTCTACGGTTTGATTTTAATTAGTGCGGGTTTAAAATCCTACTAATATTATAAACGTGAAAGTTTGGATGGATGGATGGTTGGTTTGTTACTCTTTCACGCAAAAACTACTGAACGGATTTGGATGAAATTTGGCACACAGATGGTTTATACATATATATAGGATACTTTTTATCACGATATTCCTACGCGATCGAAACTTATGCGGGTGGAAACCGCGGGGCGCAGTTAGTGTATTTATATGTTAAGAGAGACTTTAAGTTGTCACTAACCACACACATAACTTAATCTTTTGATCGCCATTTTGTATTTGTTTGGTCTTCTAATTGTGCCTTTTTAATAAATGAGAGACATAACTTTTTGGAAGTTAGTTACAGTGACTATATGCTAGGGCTAGCTGAGTTAATGTAACTTTCAAAAAGCTATGATATTATATACTTAAAAAATATATATAAAACCCTTATGAAATGGGTTAGGTTAGGCTAGGACTGTAGAATCATGTTATTTTGTTCTAAATGATTCGCCTAAACCATATATAAAAAATATTAATTAAATTATTCGCATAGTTGATAGTTGGGAAGTTACAACAGAATTTAGTAGTTTAGTTTTAGTTCACAAAACTGCTGTAGGTATATGTTATAAAAATTATAAACTATGCAATATTGGTTGGGCAAACAAGCATTTTCAATTTAAAATCGTTTAATCCTATTCCAATCCAATTAATCATTATAACATTATAACGTCAGCGATTGTTGTTGTGAACACATTTGTACCAATTAATATTCGTTACCAAATTCGCTGATTGTAAATAAATTGAACTGTCAGCTCGTTTGAATTTTTAACCTATGATTATTCTATTACTGTGACAAACACGGAACAAAGGTACGGTAGACACGGAGGACCAAACTAACTCTATTTTGGTCCTTCCGGTCTACAAGTACGCAACAAGACACAAGAAGTACGCAGGAGTCGCGCGGAACAGCCCCGTATTTACACTCAGAAATTCGGGGCTGTTCCGCGCGATTCCTGCGTACATGTTAATTTATAATTATTACTTAAGGGGGATCCGTCAATGTAGCCCGTGAAATTCAAAATTTAGAAATTCTAGAGTCTGGAAATTGCAGCGATGTTTGACGTTGTATGTTGATAAAAATTCAATCCGCAGTAATAATGATAAAATAATTACTAAATTATAATCTTCAATATTTCTCACCAAATTATACTTACTAATAAGACTAGTTCGTGAAAATATGACAATTTGCAGCAAATACAATTAATTAAAAAAACTTAAGAAATCCTGTTTTTCGCTGGCCATTTTGAAGTAATCATCATAACTGAAGATGTTTCTGGTACTGTTGTACTTACCTGCTCGAAGCTAAGTTCTAAGCTGACCCAGTTGCTATGGACACATTGCCAAAAGAGGCCAAAAAAATTAAACTCTTAAATATACTGGTTCTGGGTCTCTGTGTTAGTGCAAGAGATATTCATGTTTGTAAACGCAACCACGATCCAGGAAAATTGCTAGCGTCATTTTACCGAATAGAAAACAATCAACACGGCACGAGAAATGCCTAGGTTAGATCAAGGTGTGTTTAAGAGCAAAAAAAAATAAACATCTGATTTTAACAACCATTTTGTTAGTAAAATCAAGCGAAATTTACGTTCTGCTAAGGTCACGGGTGTTCGCGTGCTATAAGCATATCATTTACTACTATAAGGCAACTTAAGGCCTCATAACACGATAACTCCTGACTAATCTATCGTTAAACTCACACCAAGAGAGCGGGCTGACGTTCTGATTGCAGTTGATTTTAATTAAAATAGATTGGCAAAGTTTAACTGTAATTATTTTAAAGATATTTGGCTCTGATATTTATAGAACAAATTAAATGTAAAGCTTTTTGAGGGTTCCATACCGTAACAACAAAAATAAAATAAAGTTCAAATTAAAGGTACTCACAAGAAATGTATTTTTTCCGCCATTTTTTGCTCGATCTTAAATAATATATAGTGTTTTATATTGTAGGGTGGGACGTTTTTAGGGTTTCATACCTCAAAAGGAAAGACGGAACCCTTATAAGATCACTTCGTTGTCCATCTGTCATGACCCTTTTTCTCAGGAACGCGTGGAGTTATCAAGTTGAAATTAATATGAAATACTCAAGGCTGCAATCCCTTGAAGTAATGAAAAAATTAAACTTTTAAATCAACGCAATCAAAAGCTACGGGCGTTTATGCCGCATATTTTAACACTCGCCAGAGAATCAAAACCTATATGGTCCGTTGACCTAGAATCATGAAATTTGGCAAGAGGCAATGGCAATGAAAAATTCCGAAAAGCGTAAATTTGTCGTTACATACCTACAAATTTGTACGGAATCCTCGGTTCACGAGTCCGACTCGCACTTAAGCGGTTTTTTTCTCAACTTTTCTAATAAAAGTGTAGATAGTATACTTGTTTTATTGCTCAGTAACACTTGTTAACTATAAATAAACAAAAAATAAAAAATGTCTCCCAAAAAACCATGCCTAAAAGCCCGTAAAACGTATTTCGATTAAAATAATCTGCCTGTATAAAAGGACCGTAACAATTCTAAAAACAGTAAAACCGTTCAACAACAAAATTCACTGTTACAAAACCACACCTGTTTCCAAATTGCTGCATGAAAAAACAGTTTTTTAAAAACCGTTATCCAGCCAGGCATTTCAAGAGCGGTCTCGTTATTTATATTTCGATTAAAACTATAATAATGCATGAAAATGCAGGCTGAGTTCAAAGGTTCATATAAGTTGGACGAGGTCGACCCTCCTCAAACTGTGGAGCAGAACTAGGCAGAGCTTAACCTAACCCAGTTTCTGTACTATCCACCTCTAAACTATTCCAGCTTAAAATGTCGTTAAGCACATTAGTTTTAGAAGCATTACTTGCAAATGTGATGACGGGTGTTGAAGTTATACCTGAGTTTAGTTACTGAACATTTTAAAGTTTGAAATTTTTATTGGAACACAAAGGAAAGATCCTAATCTGAAACGTTTTCGAACTGCACCCTAATTGCGTTACATAATTTCAACCACAATCTGAATCATTTTGAAGGATATTGCTAATACATCGCTTTAAATGTTCGAAAAATATGTCTGCTCAACAACGTGAATTACGTAATGAATAAATTGTTGTACTGCCAAAATGAAAGCTGTCAAACTGCTACTGTTAGTGTAAGTACGTAATTACCCTTTAATTTGTTTAAAGAAATATATCGTAGAATTAAAAAAGTTATTGGTTTAAAAAAAAAATAAGTAAGTAGTTTAGTTTTTACTAGCTTTTAATTTCACCTTCTGGAGACAAAGAAAACTACTTGTATCTGAACACTAAGCAGTACATTTTGCAGTCCATGTCGAAAGATTTCAACAACTTCAAGAAACGACTAACAAATAAATCACCGCTTAAAATATTCACTATTGAATCTTAGCAGTAAATCACACCGCAGCACCTCAGGAACTCCTATTACCATTCACACCGCCCTTCCTAATCCCGCCGGATTACAATCTCGAGACGGTCCGGGAATAATTACTTACCTACTCATCTCTGCACTCGGTCAAATATAAGCTGGATAAAGGGTTATCGCTGAGCCCCCAAATGAACCACAAAGTTCAAACAATAAAACAGTTTCCATTAAAACAAATACCAACACACATATTTATGCACTTTATGCCCTTTTATTTTTGATATGGCAATAAAATTAATCGACCGTCGCCTAAATTTCGAACGTCCATTCCATTTATGAAATTGAAAACGTAACGGCTTATTTTTGGAATTCGTATTCAAACGTTGCAATAAAATACTATTGGATTGCTTTATGGGAAAGTGAGTACAAAAATTATGCCAGCACAAGGGGAATTCGTGACGAGTGGCAATTGGAAACTGTACTGACAGGGTGATTAATCAGCAGGTCCCACTTAACCCTACCACTGTTCAGACCTCCTCCTGCCATCAGTCAATTCATTAAGCTAACAAAGTACTACCGGTAATGACTTTCACAACGAGCCGAGCACTTCAATACTACAGCTAAGATTAGAGCACACTTAGACCTTTTCAATTCTGTACATTGGAAGTTAGTGTCAATGTATGCATGCATTCAGGTGCTGTAGTGAATGCCAACTATTAACAATGGATTTTAACGAATAAAACTATTCCGTTCTGTTTTAAATTCTATGAGTCGGCAAAAAAAGCTTTTGTCATTAGTTGGTACTTTTTAGATGTGCGCATCTTCCGAAGCAGCATATTTTTTTTGTCAAATCTTAGGTAAGAAAAAAATTAAAAGAAATCAATAAAATCAATTTGTATTAAGTGAAGTAATACGCTAGCAGAACACAAAAGCCACGAACTTACCAAATTATCGGTAATTGAATAAGTGGCAAGGTGAAACCCGCCTAAACCAATTTTAAATTAACTAACATCAATAACAATCATCAATTTGAGTGAAGAAGTCTAATTAAAGAAGCCGTTACAAGTTACCTCCATAAATCTGAACGGAAAACAATACAAGCTATCCATTACTCAGGCCTATGGTTCTTCACGAATATTTCAATGAGGAAACTTTGAGGCCGGCCCAGACAAATATAGTTTTTTAATGACTACCACGGCCACTTTCCAATTTGTTATCTCACACTGAGGGGCAACTTTAGCCATATAAATCAAATTTAAGTGCAAGAATTTAATATTGCCAAGATATATGATATTGCTGCATCGATGTACGTAACTAATAGCTTTGGCGTGTCGCGGGATTGTACACCGTAATGTTAAGTAATTCACTTCGTTATCTATTGGAACAAAAAATCTATTTCACTATAATTGTGTTCATTTTGTTTTTGAAAATCCTTTGATATTATTTCATTATCTTTTGGTACGTTTCTTTGAATTGTTTTCGACGAAGGTTTTTATAAATCTCATAATCGTTAAGCACATTAGCGGCCCCTCTTTGTTCTGAATTTAACTCTGAAAATCTCTGAGACAATCATATTTTAGTAAATCTGAGGACAACGAAATACGTCCTATGTTGTGTAGGTAATAATAATGATAGCGGCGACAGAAAACAGTGTCGCCAACAATAGGGTATTATTCAAAATTTGCCCTTTATTGTTTCGCATAAAACATGTTCGTGGTGACAACGGCGTGTCGCGTGCCTATTTGTTTCATGTTCAACACCAAATTATGCAGATAAGCAAATGAATGGCGGAAACTTAGTCGTAGACTGATGCAAATTAACTCCACCATCCTTCCATTCGACGCTTTTCATCAGCACCACAAAGTTTGAAACAGATACGACTACGTTCTACGATATCCAGAATTGTTAATCCCAATTATCGAGTAAGTTGTTCAGCGGTGGTGTTCGATTTCATAACAATTGTTTGCGTGGTTCAAACAAAACTTCTTAGCGATCACACCAATTAATACTCGTAGAAAGTCCATTAAGTGCTGTATTTCTGCTTATTAAATTCAAGTACTTCTCTTAGAAGGGTGGTTTACCCACCCTAATACAAAATAAATAATTACCCACTCAGTACAGAACGTTTCGAATTCATAATTAAAATTATAACTTTGGAACAAGGAGTGATGAGAAAATGTTGGTTTTCCATTTTACTCGAGGACACTTTACCAAGGTACTGGAATTTGTCGCCTTCACCGTAGAGTTTAGCGCCGACGCGATTAGTGCCAATATTATTAGAAAACTTGGAAATTAACTTCGAATCAGAAATTTAATAAATTGAAATTCCTTTTATCATTTATTTTATTGGGAAATGCTGAGGCAACACTTCATTAATTAAACACCGATTAATTTCAGGTTGGGTCACAATATCGTGAAAGCGGCATTTTATAATTATCTCATTAAATATTTATGATCTTGTCTCATTTGCGTAACGAATCATCCACTTAATTTAAACCAGCCAAAAAGAAAAAAAAATTAAAAGAAAACTATTTTGAAGAACATTTTAAAAGGATTCTTTAAAAGATTTCGTGTGTCTGTGGCAAAAGCACTAGGGGTCCGTGGGGCTCAAGCGTCACTTGACTTATGACACATCGACAGGCCAAGTTTATTCAACGGTCCGCTTCGAAGACAGCACAACAGTCTGTGGAGTAGTGTGCGAACTGGTTATATTATTATAGATTTATTTTTATTGTTTTAAAGTCTTCTTTTAAAATATTTTATATTTTGTTTTAGTTTTATAGTAACAGTTTTTATGTACCACATTCATTCTATAGAGACATTTCTCTATAGAATGAATGTGAAATTAAAATTATGCTCATTAGCATAATTTTAATTTAGCTATACTTACAGCTTAAAAGTTTTTAGTGATGTGTGATTAATTTTACTTTCAAACAAATGAAGTAAGTATTACTTTTTTAAACAAAATTACATAATTAAATGCCTACGGCATTAATTGTTAATAATTTACCTACATTTGTGTGTAAATAAATAAATAATTCCAAAGCTTTGCTATGCTAAGCTTCGCTGGCTAAGCTTTGCTAGCTATGTTTTTTGCAACTTCAATCCATGATTGAATGAAACAGAACAAGCTATTTCCGACCCATTTCAAATAAATTAAAATTGCAATAACGCGAAGCGACTCCACAGCCGCCTTTGTGCGCGCATTGTTTGCTAACGAAGCGTCGTCCCGCCACCAAGAGCTCTACACTTTAAACCATCAACGGTGTACAGCTCCTTCGGAAAATATTGCCCTAGCTTTTTATCCTCTTGTTTGAATAATGGCTGTAAACGTACTTGGCCGCCATTCGAGCAAGGTGTCAGGAAAACAGCTCGAGTTCGAACCACTAACGGCACTTGTTTACACAACCCGTCAACTTTTGGCGGTTCACAAGTGTTTTCCAACAGTTACTGGCGAAATGTAATGTAAGCACTTCCACAGATAGTGCTCAAAACCGTTTTCGTGGGTCTTTGCTTTGGCAATTTCGGAGTGTGTACGTAGGTGCGGTTTGGGTGTACTGTATACCTAATTTTTTGTGTGAGATAGGTACATATCGATTTTCTGTTCTCATTTTTGTAGTAGGCAGGTATTAAACCTTCTCCTGTGTTAGTCACGTTTCAACAGATTTTTATTCAAATTAGGTACTAAGTTTTCAGTTTATAATTTAATTTTATGACTGAAAAATTTACGTTTTTAGAATTTTTAAAAGACCTGTGTTTTAGCCTTAAAAGTTTCAGACGTTCTTTCTTGAATTAAAACACGATTAAAGTTAATTTCATAATGGGCAAAGGAGATAATAAATTGAATCAAAGCTAAATAGAAGTACCTATTCATTTTGAGTTACTTCTTGAATAAGTTGTCTAGAATAATCTGTCGATTTTCACTCTTGCAGTCTTTTTCTTTACCCGAATCGGTGGTTTGCCGATTAATGAGGATAATGTTTTTCAACCTCATAATATCAACTATCTGGATAAAGTTCCTACTGAGTTACCTTTAAGCATAACATTAATGTGGTCTTTATACGCAATAGTAGGTATTATAGTTGCATTTATTAAAATGCAACTATAATAATAGTGTTTATACTGATGCATTATCAATATTTACCTACTCAGGTCGAAGTATAATAACCAAAGGTTCAATCTTCGACTCGTCTTCACTACGAACGTAATTCGGATTCATTTATTTTCATGTCACGCTTTATTGATTGAACGAACTGAACTAAATGCTCTGATTCTTCGCTCTTTTTCTTTCAATCGGTTTTCTGTTTGAAACTACGAGTATATATACTTGCTAATATTAAAACCATTAAGGGTCAGAGAGATTTAGAAATATTGTATGTCTCCTAACTATAGGTGTCAATAACGTAAAGTTTTAAGATTCGTCATCTGCCTAGCCTTTACACCACTATGTTGGGGTTAGCTTCTAGTCTAACCGGATGCAGCTGAATAGCAGTATACAGTATATCTTAGTTATTATGGGTAATACGATACCTTTTGGTAAGACTTATTGTTGTCAGACATTCGGGGTTTCGACGACTGTCAAAAGTCCAAGAATGGCAGCCGGGACCAACGCATTAACTCGCATTCCGAGGCATGGCAGCATGGCGGGGTATGTAAACCCATTCACGGACCGACCGCGGCAAGCATAGCACAGGCTACGCTTTGCAGGTGTTATTACTTAGCCACGAGCCCTTTTATGATTAATAATAATAATAAATCCCTGGACATTTCACACAGCACCATTTGTCCCAAGCTAAGCAACCTAATGCTTGTGTTATGGTAACAAGATGGCTGATAAACTACTTATATACAATTTTTTTTTTTTTTTTGTAAATACATACATATTATATATAGAAAAACACCCAGACAAGTCAAGTCAAGTCAATGTCAAGTTATCATTACTGGGCCATTTACATCGCTGTTAAGCCCTTGTTAGTTTCAGAATTGAAGTTTCAATAAGGTTCTACGTAAGTTGCCATGCAAGAAAGAGTTCATCATACCAAAAAGAACAGAAAACTTATTTTCAGGGGGTCTAGTCCGAAGTGGTAAATGTATCGTATCGGCCGTTTCCTGCTACGAAGTTACTATTTGGTTCGGTCGGTCCCGATCCTACACTCCTACACTCTTTCGAATATTGACTATGGTCCCGACCCAACTGAGCCGATCCGAACTTTTTTCGCATTTTTCAATAATATTCGGTTCGGCCATGTGTCGGTCCGATCCGATGATTCGAATGTGTCACTTCGGAGTAGACCTCCCGGCTTTTCTTTTTGATAGCTTTAAGAAGAACAGTGGGGGTTTAGGGACAAATGACCTACCTTCCTACACTAGCATGGCTTAGTTAGATTTTTTTGAGTTTTATTTACAATCATCACATCATCATCCCTAGGGTATCATCATCATTAACATATTCACAGATTTTGATTTGTCTGTGGAAGAAGAAAATGATACTGACCGAATGTATGACATTTGGTGAAAAGAAAGTATGACTATGTGTCTTGTGTGTGTGTGTGTGTGTGTGTATTTCTTTAAGTACGTTTCTACTAAGTCCTACTGTTTGTTTTTTTTTTATATTTTCGTTACTCTTTTTGATTGTTCTAATGTGTTTAAAAGCCAATTATACTTAATTGGCTTGGGCTATTTCTTTTTAAAACAAATTAATAATTCTTATTCCTAACTTTGAAGTTTTTTAACCAATTCTTTTTTGTCCACAGTAACCTCCCTGGAAGGAGAAATAGTCAACCTAACGAAGGTGACTCGCTCCGAGATGGGCGCATACCTATGCATCGCAGCCAATGGCGTGCCTCCCTCAGTGAGCAAGAGAATAATGCTGCATGTACACTGTGAGTATTCATTACAGATAAGACAACTGATACTAGGGGAGATAAATGTAGCTTGTAATGTAGGGGAGTGAAATGAGTTATTATTATTATTATTCTGTGTCTCTAGTGTGTCGCTGGTGTAATGATGCAGTGTAAGGCGATGCTAAGACAGTTAAAGGTTATGTACTGTAGCTTTTAAACTGCGCATGTGGCTTTACTTTTAAACAGGATCTTTACAAGAAAGTTTTCAAAAGGTACATCGATTATTTTTTCAGAAATCTGGCACACTCAATTTATAACCAAAATCACGCCGTTCTGCAGCTGTAGCTACATATTGATTGCGTTATATTTGAATGAAAATCGGAACCAAATCAGTCGTACAAAAACGCACCTGAAAATTAATTCTCTAACCCAACTCACAGGGACCCAATCCGATTACGCATTCACGACATGTATCAATTCAATCATCGATAAAGTCTACTCGCTTGCGTAAAGCACGAGCAAAAAGCGTTACGTTGCGAACTCACTTATCAAACGATTGTCCTAATTTATAACCAGGAGTTATTCAATGCTCGGGTGGTCTGAAGTTCTCAACTTTTCACGTGGAGTGGGTAGTAAATGGAGTGCTCACGTGAATATTAATTTACTGTTACATTATGCTTGATGTTTTTTTTAACTAAAAAAATATCTGTCATTGGATGGTAGTGCATGTAACATTGTAAATAAACATGTTTCCAATTGAAGGACAACAAATTGCCAGTACTGTTGCTAAATATAATCATAATTTTGACTGAAGATTTTCACAGCAATATGCACAGATCAATAAATATAAATAATAAAAACTTTATTCAGTTCAGAAAAAACACGGTACAACATAAAAAAACAAAATCTCGCAGCAGATTACAAGGACCCTTAGGTGCTAGTTTTTTACTAATGCCCTGGACCCCACACTAGAACTCCATATATCGTGTGGTGAGATTAAGTATGAACCGTTCACGTTTTGTAATTAGATTCTAATCGAAACCTCAACTAGCCAGGCATACCACTAAAAAAATAAACTAGATACAATAAACCTGTCATGCTTCATATTTGAGCACATGTATTTTCCCTTGGTAACCCAATTTATCACTCCATTTGCCTACTACTCGGTGACTGTAGCACACCGGCCCCGCCGGCTCGAACACGTAGCAATTGGGAGATTTTCGTGTTATCACGTATCATCTTCGGTGCGTGTCTTGCATCCGAATGACTCGCACCAAAGCGTAGAAAGTAACTGCTCCGTTGACTATTGGAATTTAGTTTTAGTACCGTTTTCAATTATAGATGAAATCGTCTGATAAATTTGAGTTACAATATTTTGTGTGCTGTGTATTATCGCTTGTGAGTGAGAGTGAGCTAAAATGTTTCTTTATATAGCAGTAGTTTAATGATAAGAATATTTCTTTCGTATCTTAGCATAGGTAAATTACCATAGCTTAAAGACGAGCTACGAAGTTCGTAGCAACTACAGCGTAGCAGACATAACTTTCCCTAGAATTTATGCTAAGAGTCATTATGTCAATTTTACAATAGCTGAATCTGTATTTTTGTATAAAGATACAGTGACGATTTTGATTAGGTTCCTGCGGGGTAATTGCGTAACATGCTATCAGTAGACATGACTTTCATTTTGACAGTTCGACAACATTCATTGCGTTATTCACGTTGTTGAGCAGACAATTTTTTCGAACATACGAAGAAAACGATTAGCAATATCGTTCAAAATTATTCAGATTGTGATTGAAAGTGTTTTACGCAATCAGGGTGCAGTTCCTGATTTTCTCAACCACTCAACAAAATACTCAACTTTCTAACCGAGAACACTTTTCTCCAGAACCCGACTAGTTTTACAAATATTTCCGTATACACAACGCATTACAGAAAAAGAAAAAAGAACCTGTACCTATGTTTAGCTCGGGCCAGCACTCAGACAAATTAATCTCTTATCAGGCCGGATCAACCGTTCGTATTCGCACGCCGATCGCAAAATCACTACTGGAATTATTATAGTGTGCCGCACAGGTGCATACGCCTATTTCCATTTGCATGGATAGTATGATGCCACTGGGAATTGACGCTGATCAGTTCATGAATCTGAAAACCGATGACAGTGTAACTATTTTGTATTAAAGTTTAGTTTGTCGGAAAAAAATATCTTCGGTTTTTTCTTCGTGTAAAATAAAATGAACGAGCATCTAACTTAGTTTTTGTGAGCAAATATACGATGTTTTATTTAGAGAGTTGAATTTTAAACCTGTTTTCTAAATGAACGAATAATGACGATCAGACCACTCTCTCCAGCAAATTATAACGTAAGTAATAGCTTTTGCTCGCGGTTTTCCCGCGTGTAGATCGGAAATTATCCTTCGGGAACGTACTACCGGGATAAAAAGGCTTATGAAAAATCCTTTGTCCCCTAACCCAGGTCATAGTCTAAATCCGTTCAGCCACTAATTAATAATATTAGTATGAAAGTATGGATGTGTGACGTAGAAGACAACTTACATAATGAATACTAATAACGGCAAATAATACGGCCACATAAAGACTCAGAAGTCACCTGTGAACTAATAACATCCCAGTGATTGCACATCCGCCGACTTCATTATAGCATTATCCCCGAAGGAACGTTCGCTCCAAATGACTTTGAGGATCATGTTCAGGAGAACAATTACGTATGGCTTGATTATTATGAGAGTGATGATGGTAAAATTGCTAGGAGTTTACATTGTGAGTGTATCTTCTTCTATATATCTGTACCTGTACATATTATAAATCAAAGTCGCTTTTCATGTCTGTCTGTGTGACCTACATAGTTGTTCTTCTAAACTACGCAAGGGATTTCGTTGCGGTTCTCACCGGAGAACATCGGATGCGTGCGATACATGCGGAAGAAATCTCGATATTTAATCAAGTCGTAAACAGTGCAAAGCAAGGGTGGGTTGCTAGTGTAGTTATTGAAACTATTCTATATTTCATTTAAAATACTTTTTCAATGTATGCAAACATGTAATGAATCTTGCAGTGTGAATAAGATCCATAATGATTATAAAATAAAATTCATTTTTTTTTTACTAAACAAGAGCCTACTGCTTTTTAAGGTGGCTTATACCCGTTTTTACTAACACTAAAAAGGAATACCTAAATGTCTAAATATTTTCACGTTGAATTTTCAACTCTCGGTGCCGAGCCAGCCGTTGAAAATATAACAGTGGGTTTTTTGTTTAGGCATAACTTTTAGGTGTTTCCTAGTATTAGTGAAAACGAGCATTAGTAAAATAAAAAAACACAAAACCTATTTACTTGTATGTTAAAATTATTAACAATTCGTGTATTCAAAAGTGTTACTAACATTTTTAGTTAAAACAAAAACTAAATAACTAGCGCCATATGGAAGCCAGTAAATAAAATCAACCGTTGTATAATGTATGTATTTGCAGCGATCCATCAACGTTCATTGAAAATTTATAAAAGGGTTTTTATTATTACAATGATAAACAAAGCCTTCAATCACCAAAGCTGTCAGGCAAACATACGAGACTAAATTGTGTTATCTTTTTTGTATAAATTACCAACTATTTTATTAAATTATTCTATTGCTGAATCCATACTAATATTATACACCCGAGAGCAACTCTGTCTGTATGTTACCTTTTCACACCTAAACCACTAAATGGATTTCGATAAAATTTGGCAAGGACATAAATGGCATATTAGGAAAGAACATAGGCTGCTTTCTGTTCCGGTAGCACGTTCCCGTGGGATAATTTCCAACATCCACGCGGGTGAAGCCGCGGGCAGAAGCTAGGTCTTTTATATTTCATGTCTGTTGATACAGTCATTTCCGTTAATTGGGACAGTCCCATTTTTCCAAAGGTAAATGAGCTGTAACATTTTTCTTTTCACAATCACTATTCTGTTTGCTAAGTTTGGTGTTTTTGCAATAATCTATTATTCATTTACTTAAATTCAAGAACTATCGAAAATATTTCGAATCAAGTAATAAACACAAGTTAAAATATTATCTTTGTAAAGATTTTCTCTCAGGTACCAAACAGTAAATCTATCTCAACTTATAAGCACGGAACTGTTACGGTTTCTTACTTTGTACTGCTCCTTCAAGCCGTAAAAGACGGAAAGGTAATAATAGTATAATTTCAGTTCCAGTGTCTGGTTCTCTCGCTTTTCACTTCAATGTGTCTATAAAAGTTTTTCGTACGGTTAGCGGGTCACTGGACGCTCTGACGCGTTTTCCATTGCGTATTTGCATTCTGTTATTGGCTGTCCGGTGTAAACATTCTGATTGGAATAGGTAATACATTTATACGAACGAACCTACTAAATAACTCACCAACTGATTTAGGTTCAGATTAAAATCAAATAGTGAGTTTTTGAAGTGATTATAGTACTATTTAGTTTGACATATGACTTAATCCGACTGACATTACGCTATATAAATGTACACTTCAGATACTTGACATTTCATATCTCGTATCTATAAAACAAATAAAAGCCAGCGTCGCTTGACGACAACCGAGAGAAATTCACTTCATAGGAAACGCAATTTCAAGCGAACAAACAAACTACTGCCGTCTGAAACCCTTCCACTCAGTTTAATTACTTCACAAAGAATGCGTCGCGTTCGCTCGATGAGGAGACAAAATTAACGCTCTCAAATATTTAATTTAAATTTCCTCCCCCCGAAAACGAATGATAACAGCGAGCTGGGTGGACTTGCGGCCGCGGAGGTACATAAAAACACTTTTTAGAAGCAGAAGTGAAGCAATTCATTTGTGTAGTAAGTGCCACGTAACGCTATGAGTCTCTTTTAGTTCATTCACTGGAGCCCGGACGACGGTAAATTGAGTTTAGAGAAAAAGAAACACGCCTAACGAAGTGAACAAATCGCGATCAATTTGCAAAGAGGATCCAGCAGTTAAGGATAATTAATTTTAGGACGTATTTTCTCTTGTAGTGTTAATTCCGAGCTCGCCCTGATTTATAAGTTGCCTGCGTTCAGATAGCGTAGTGAATGCAACGTATTTGTAAGGATTGTTAGGTTAAAACTGCAGCTCAAGAAATTCCAAAGTCAACTAAAGCAGGTAATAGCTACAAAACGCCAAGAAATCCGAAAATGGGGAAAGCGTGTGCGCCACTCGGTTAATCAAACTGTCACTTCAAGAATTCCGCGCGGAATCCTTCCCGAGAAAACTCCCCTAACTTTTGATTGCTGCGAGAATTCCTATCTACTTATACAGTTAGGGATTGCTTAATCACGTTCTTTAAGTTATATACTGCGCACTCAGCACACACGATATAATTTCAATGTGAAATATTCCGCCGTTTTAACTCTTATAAAATACAACTGAATAAAACGCAATTGCAATTAGATTAACATCTCGACTGTTCATTATTCCGCTTTATTTAATAAGCAAAAGGCTACCCTCGTAGCCCCTTGGAGTTATTAATTAGAACAAAAATTCTGATCGTTCAGATTTTGTTCGCTAAATTGGCCACTCAAACTCGTAAAAGCCGTCCAAAGGAACTTAACGACGGTCAAAGAGAATAACCGCAAATAAGCTCCGATCTAAGGTCGTGGAAGAAAATTCCGTTTTCCTTAATTCACCCTAAATAGACTTTTGGGGATGCTGGTGCGATTGTTTACATTTTCGAAATAATCCGTTCGCTTTAAGAACGACTTGACGCTTTCGTTCCGACATTTCAACCTTTTGGTATCTTTTCGAATCAGGGCCTTTGTTAATTGCGAAACATCTTTTGATTCAAATAAAGGCATTGTTAAAGTCCTTTTGGGAGTTAATATATTTTTGGTACAGATGAGTAAATACAATTTTCGAAGTTATAATGAATGGTGCTTTAAGCTGGAGTTTGCGTTGGATTACCATCATCACTATAAAAACATGAATGTTACGCTACGAACTAACCGTATACCCTGTCTGAAACTGTAGTTTAATTGCGTGCAAACATCTAGTGCGTTAAATAGTTAATGCAAACAGAAGTAATGCAGCCAGGCGGGATGATATTCAGTGTAAACACCTGACAGACGCAGTGGAGTTTTACCAAAGTGGCGGAGCGAGGAGGCAAACAGAGTGCGCGAGCGACGCGACGTGACGCGGCGATAGCGACTCGCTGCGCACTGTCAACAATATCACAAGTTGCCAACTAACTCATAATTTTGGGGAAACTCGTGTTTCATACACAACCATTTCCAGTACGTGTTTTGCTATACGCTGTTATAAAAGTCACATTAAAAGATTTCAAGATACTTCCGTCTACTTTAACAGTTATGCTGTCGTAGCAGCTACGCCGTATCACGCGGTCGCTACGGCGTAGCTGCTACAACAGTTTTTTGTTTCATAAAAACAATTATCGTATTTTATTTAAACAAAAGCACAGTTTTATAGTCTGTAATAAAACTGGTTTTATATAAAAAAAAATGTGTCCTTTGACGTCAGCCTAGAAGCCAATGTTTTTGTTTTTAACAAAATATAAAATCCTTAAAAGCAATCAATTTTCACATTCGCAACAGCATAGTCAAAACCATAACTCATTACCGAAACAGATTAGATCGTATCATGTTGAACGCTCACATGAACTTAAAGTTTATTCGAAACTAATGCAGCTCACCCTGCAATATATTAATGTCATTTCATTTATTAACGCGAACGTTTCATTAACTGCAGCTAATAATATGACGTCATGCTGCAGTTGACTGACATATATGAATGATTTTATATGCAATTGCCCGTCATTTTGAGCGGTAGGTAAATTGAACGGTGCATTATTGCCTTGAACCCTGTATAAGGTACATACATTAAAGTATATCTATATAAGTAATACGTATACTTGAATAAGTATGTTGAAGTGCATCTCTGCTTATTCTTTTGATGAGTATGTATAGATTTTTTTTTACTATTCATTAGAAAAAAATTAAACATAACAGTTCTTAATGGTATAATTTAATTACAAAAATTAACAATGAACTCACTTAATAAAGGCGTAAAAATACAATTGTCGGTCCTATCGCTCCTCGGTTATCTTCCCCAGACAACCATTAGATGGGCTGGAATGTCAGAGAGAAAAAAAGTCTATATTATGAATTGAAACTGAGACATAAATCTATGCTTTATAATTATGCTACTTTTTCAGTCGTAAAATTAAACACTCGTAATATTAAAAATCAAAAATATTTTAATGTAGGCATTCCTAATTTATCTCAGCATGAAAATTCAGAGCCATCTATCGAAAATGGTGTAAATAGTGAGTCTGTTGACAAATCGTTGGAGGAACAGGAGATTTATTCTCATAATGATAACTTACACAAACAGACTTTATTCTCATTTGATATTAGGCTGGTAGTCAGCACTTTTTTTTTTTTTACAGCCACATGGGTCGATCGATCAGGTTAAGCTACGCTTGCCGCGGTTTGTCCGTGGTTGGGTGACCATCTTCACATACCAAGACCCCTCCGTGCCTCGAAAAGCACGTTACGCCGTTGGTCACGGCTGTCATTCGTGGATCTTTGACAGTCATTACGGGTCGTCGAGTAATGATGAGTCAGCACTTTTTGAAAGTCAAAACTACATAAGACTATTATTAAACTAGACTATTATTTAGCAGAAATGTAACTAAACCACAAACATAAACATTACGGCAACATGTATATCAAACACTAAAATTCAAGCTTGCGTTATTTCAAACATTTTGTTTGCAGCACAATCGCCTTTATTAGTGCGAAAAGTTATAAATATAAAATAACATGTTCTGGAACTGTGCAAGCAAACCGTATGTGCGGGACGTATGCAGACCATGCCAAATGCAAAAGCTTTGAACGCGTTTTATAAGCGGAAGGCGAAAATAGCACGTAATGTTACAAAAATGTGAATGAAACCACTCACTAGGGTTGCCATTTTTGGAATATTTTGTGGTGAATGAAACTATTTCATACCCATATTTTCTTACTGTACGTATAATTACTTACATACACAAATAGAAACGGATTTTCTCATATTAAAAAGTCACAATACAATACATATATTTTGTATGATGGTATAAAATACATACATACCACATCTTGTCTCCACTACACTTCACACAGATTTAAGGTTCTATTACTATTATTATTTTGCTACTAAATTATAATGTTTTGTTCTTTCCATCAAATATCCATATCTGTACACCTCTAATTGAAGAATGTAATTTTTGCCTGTAGGGGGGAGTCCCTGGTGTCCTGAAATACAAGTTTTGGCTTAGTTTAGGCACCAGTCTCCCACAAATAAACAGTGATCATTTTCAATCAATTTGCATGTGTTAGTTTATAAGTATTATTTGTGGAAGAAAAAAAGAAAAATAAACATTATTATTATTATTATTATACGTACAGTACATACATACATAGGTACATGGTATTTGTACCATCTCATGAACCAATTTGATTGTATTGTGATTTTGTAATATGAGAAAATACATTTTAAAATAATTGGTTAGAAATGTTACACAAAATAAAAATATAACGATGGGATTGACATCGTCGCATAAACGTATAAAAATCCCTTAAATAAAAAAATATATAAGTATATAGAATCTATAAAATATAGTAAATCTTGTTTCTAATCCACGTTTGTTATTATTTGCCATTAATAATATTTTAAAATGTAAGTTATTTAACTATACTCATTTCGACAAAGAAACTTAAGATTTTATCAATTGAATATTAATGTTTACAATTTAAATCTCCTTTCATATTCTCAAAAAGACTATTTAGTTAGCATAAATTACTTGATAAGAAAAAGTGGTGCTTTAAAATCTTTCTAAACAAACGTAAAACTAATTTTGAAAGAACTCGACTTCATAAAGATATTCTGAAAAACTATTTCATTATATTTATGCGAATAAGGTTGATAAGATAATCTTACAAAACGTTTGTATTATTCTTAAACTGTAGTTAATTTTGAATATCAAATGAATTCGTGTATCACATATTTCAATTCATATGTATGTACTGAGTACCAAGACCCCTCGGTGCCTCGGAAAGAAAGTTAATCCTTTGGTGCCGGCTGTCATTCGTGGATATTTGACTGACAGTCGTTACGGGTCGTCAGTAGCCCGAAAGTGACAACCAGTCTTACCAAGGGGTATCGTAATACCCAGTAACTGGGTTGTAGAGGTCAGATAGGCAGTCGCTCCATGTAAAATACTGGTATTCTGCTGCATCCGGTTAGACTGGAAGCCGACCCCAACATAGTTGGGAAAAGGCTAGGCAGATGATGATATATGTACTTTCTGAGTTTATCTGATATTGGTGATGGAAAAACCTCGTCTAAAATCGCCAACATCTCACGAGCAAGCGTGGTGATCAATGCTCGTGCTTTCTCTGTACGAGAAGAGGTCTTTATCAGGATAAAAACCTCTACCTCTACCTCTAATAGCCTATTATTAAATTAATGCCAGTGGTCAATACATTATCACTACAAATAATGTTAATATTGGAGATATTGAAGCATGTGTTAGTGTGAAGATGTCACAGGAATAATAATCTTGTGGCAGCTACGTTATAAAAGTTCTTGAAGATTGTTTTTCTGCACCAAATGATTCTCCTAATATGTACTATGATACTTGTTGGCAGGCTTACACTGTCCTCCCATACCTATTAACCGGCTCTTCTGTATAGGAAACGACTAATTGTAACCATGCACCTAGCTTTTGTCGTTTCATAAAAGCCCATGTAGGGTTTACGTGAAATAAAATATTTTGAATTTGATTTTTTTATAAATATTGTATTATTTTTCAACGGTCACAAGATACAAGGCTTCTTTGTATTTTTATTTCTACCTTTGACTTGAACTGATTTTAATGTATACCACTTTTGTTCCCAGTTCATCCATTGGTGCAAGTGCCAAACCAGCTGGTAGGTGCTCCGACGGGCACTGACGTCACTCTTCAGTGCCACGTCGAGGCTTCACCCAAGGCTATCAACTATTGGACCAGAGAAAACGGTAAGAATTTCCAAAAATAAATTGGCAATATTTAAGGTAATATTTCAATTCCATATTAGGGGTCGAGAACCAAGTAAAATTCTTTTTAAACAATTAAAGACAACAACGGCTAACAACAACTGATACATCACTTCAGTTGACTTTGAATTTACGTCGTATGAGTACATTCAAGTCATTTTTCCCAAACTAAAAGCAAAAGTTAAATTATTAATTAGTTTGGCACACTAAATTTTACTTTATTAACCTTTAGGCATGATTAATGACGTCAGCTTAGTACCTAGACTCGGCACAATCTTTACCTATAGGTAGCATAAAGGTAGTTGTCCTAATTATTGTTTTATAACCATCGAGCAAGACTGATTTCTGAAACTGGATGTAAATAGTAGATTTTTACATCTGCAATTTCTCAGTGTCAGCCCGGAGTTCAGATTTGCGCACGGTTGATGATAATAGACACACACCCTATTACATGGGACTCAAACATAACTGGAGGTTCCTAATACAGAAAGCATATTATACAATTAATGAATATTTAGGCGAAATATACAATCCGTAACACCATTTTCTCAGATTGATTAGGTAATTGCCTAATTTCTTACTTTAGTTCATAAGTTTAGTTTATAAAGTTTGTTTAAGAATTTTGTTAATTTAATATTTTTGTGTAATATTTGTTTTATAATACTATACTATTTTCTTTGTTTATGTTTTGTGTAAAGTTTCTTTGTTTATATTTTGCTTAAGATTTAAAACTGTTATTTAGCAGTATTTTTATAATTATATAGGCCTTACTGTACACCCATTCCCTAATATTTGTACGCCTTGCAAAGCAACACATAGTGAGACAACATATTTATTTTTATTTTATACCATCATGTACCACTACATTACACCTATGTGTACAAATAAATGAATTTGAATTTGAAGAAAAGTGGGAGTACTTTGTACCCCTCTGCCTAACTCTTCTGGAAATACAGGTGTAATTTTATGTTACGTTATATGTATATCTATATATGTATATACAGTCAGACTGACTGATCACCGCGATGACTGGTTATTTAGCAGAGAATATGATATTTTAACCAATCCATTTAACATAATCCCAAGGTGCCTGACCTTTACAACGCCCACGGCTGAAAAATGAAAAACCATTTTTTCCGTGAAATTCAACACCCACTTTAAAGTCGAGCACCTATTACTTATAATGTAATGTTCTATTAAGTAGTTCATACGTAAATTATGAATGAAACATAAAAGGCATAATTTACTCCCAAAAAGCAAAGTTTAAGAAGCTTGAATAAATCTCTTGGTGTCTAGTTTTATGGTGTCCAAACTTGGACAGACACCAAGGAGACTTAGCACAAAGTAGTGGAGACTACAAAGAAACACTCAACATTAGTCTGCTAACTTTGTCCTACATATTGAAGAGTCAGAACAAGGAAAGATTGGGGGAGGGATATTTGGCTACAAGTAACCAACACTCAATAAAATAGTCCAAAGAATTGGCTATGGACCGTTGGCAAGACGGCAAGCTTAAATAAAGAACTAGACATTTAACATATGTACATAGATGGTGAATAAAAGAGAGATTATTATTGAACACCAGGTCACGGGATTTTGACAAGAAAGAAAATACATTTATTTAGCCCAGGTTTAGGCAAAACAGCCTTAGCTTTACTTAAGGTGGCAAGGCATTACTATAGGAAACCTGGATTTAAGTGTCTAAAATGCTTAATCTCACTCCTTCTCTTATGGAAAAGAGACATTACCCTTACATTGTGTCTGTTAGCATCAGCAGAAACTATGAAACGCATTTACCAACAAAAAAAGCGTATCGAAAGTATAAAGTGAGTGATCGATGAGTTTTTCCTCATTTCACGCTTCGTTTATCGTCTTCCAGAATCAGTTAACGCAAGCTATAATTAGTACAATCTCTGATTGTGTTCTAAAGATGTTTACGAGCGGCGCAACTCATAAACTCTATTAAGTACTAAGCACGAACCTCGAGAACGGAATAAGCAACTAATTTCATTATTCATAAAGCACATTGAAAGCGTTAAAGCAGTCATTAAAGGGACCGTTATTCATGTTCCTACTATCCTCTTTGACAGGCCACGGGGCTAGTGCTTGCTTACAAGTTATTGCCGTTTTATGGACGTATTTAAAGGGAAAAAATATGCGGTTATTTCATGTCCGTTTTTCATTTCGCAAAGATTTATTTCTACTTTGATTATATGGCGCCTATGTTACGGCTTATTAACGACCTCATAATTATAGCGACGATGACATTATGAAATATTGCTGTGCCACGAATTAATAAATGGACCTTGTTTATTGTCTAAGACTAAAGTAATTCGGTTTTGATAGAAAAACCACCAATGAAACGTCGGTTTTTTATAGAAAAACTAATGAAACTGCCTGTTTCTGATTGATTAAAAAATAAAGTTATTTCTTGTGTGTAGGTATACTCTCGTTATTTTTTTACTGGGTTAAATGGTTCGCCTTTTTAGCATAGCGTATTAAAGGTAAAGTATAAAAGTGTGAAGCAAAGGAATACTTCACACTTGCATACTGTACCTTTACTATTAGTAGAAATAACGACTGAAAAAGCCATTTCAGCATTATTAAGTCGGCCGGTTAACATAAATAGCCGACCGTCAAAAGGCGAACTAAATTGGACACCGTGAAATATAACCTGTGAAACACCTATATAAAAACACGTGCTAACTAATACAAATAAGGCTCTTAACCTAACAAAACATCAGAGAGGTCGGGAACTTCATTATTTCTCATTAAAATGACACCCTCAGGATAAAAGTTGCTTATTTAGTGCTTGGGTGACAGATGGACAAAAGCACTCGGAGAGAACGAAGGGAGATGTGCCAGAGATAAGCTCAATATTTACTTTACGTTTGTTTTACGTATGTAGATGAAGGAAATAAAGATCAAATGCGAGAGATAATGTCGTGACTTTAACAAAACTGACCCAACGCCCGCACGCTGTCGTAAATCCAAATATTCATAAAACTGACAATGCAGTGCTGGCATTTGTATAATTTCGCAATGTTTATGAAATAGAGATGCAGCAAATCGACATTAGTCGAGACAGACAGCAAACACACTGAAATTAAAAAACAAAAACTTGATTAGTATTATTTTTCACTTTTATTGCGTTGAAGACAGGCCAACGCAATTGGAATCCGACATGCCGAAATACGTTTTAGTCGAAGCGCTAGTTTTCAAGTGGATAATGCGTTGCAACAAACAGCCGGCACGGTCGGCGGACAACGGCCGGCCACTAAAGTCGAGTTAGGAATGGATTTACGGGTTGCGGGCCGTCCGGCGCCGTCCAGCGCCGTCCAGTGCCACCCTGTGCCGTTCGCAGTCATCTGCCGCCCGCCACCGCACCGCATGCCGCGACATGTGTGAACGGTCCTCGACCAAAACCCGATAAAACGAACAAAACTTTTTCGCAATGCGGTCTTTAAACTTATATTTTTTGTCGGTCTAATCGAACAGTTTATGCGGTCCAATGCGAGTGCAGTCAGAGTTAGCTGAAAGTTAGACGTATGGAAATTGAGATTTAGAAAGGATTTTTTTGCCGATTGATAATAAGATTTCAACAGAAATATGTGGGCGAACAATGCGTGAGTATCATGATTTTACATTATATGGAAAACTGGTAAACTGACTAGATAAAAAAAGAATACTTTTATTTCCATTTAGGGTGTAATAAAAAGACCCATCATCCTTAACGTAAAAATAAATATTATTGTAAATCACTTTTGCATTTATCGCTCTCGTCACATTACCTATTCTTAGCATAGTCATGAGTTTCCTTTCGTAACTGTTCTGTTCTATTCAAAGTTTCACATTCATAGAAATAAGGCTGAGAATTGTGCACAATTTTGTCTAATTGCATATAATTAGTCTAGTGAGAATCTTCAAGTATCACCGACGTAGCTCGAAACACTTTTCGACACAAAAATAAATCTAATACTGAAAATTGTGCTACGTTAATAATATCAAGAACTATTCCATCATTTTCCAGGGTACAACAGTACACGAGAACACAGAACCCATATAACATGACACAAAACTAGCAAACCTTATCTCATATATTCCTCAACGTCTTGAAAAGAAATAAACAAGCCACAAATCCCTAACCTATATGGGTCCCTCCTAGGTACTACGAAATAATTGGTTATACCCTAACCAGGCCGACGCATAGTGCAGGCAGATTTAGATGCAGTTACAAAGGCAACCGAGCTCGCTATTACGCGGTCGGAGCGACCACCCGCGCAAAAAGCGGACCAAATTCTATTACCGCCCGATATGCAACAAAGACCGCTGGCCCGCCCGCTTCAAATTGCTTTAGGCTACAGTCACAATATTTACTCTCACGTACGTACCACAATATTCGTATAAATCTAGATTCAATTTCAAATATTACTCGCCGAAACCAAACCGCCCCGGATTTATGCAGCTTTAGTTGTCTATCCCCACTAAATGAAAACACGTACCCAGTAAAAATGCACGTTCCGAAAACATAGACACTATCTAATTATTAACTATGCAAAAACATTTCCCAAAAGATCGCATTTCCAGGTTCACGCTTTTGATCTCCCGCGCTCTCCCTCACGCATTTGCAAATTTAAATATTCATTAGCATATTAATATTCATTATTTCGATTATATTCAATATTTTTTTTATGCAAGGCGATAAAACATATTTTTATTGAATGTTTAGTGCAAATTGCGAGTTTTAGCTTTGTTAGCCTAAAACTTTCTGAATTTTCGGAGTCGTTAACACCTTGTGTAACGCCGAAACTTTTAAAGCAATTAACAATCAAATGCTGAAATGACGTACGGCACATATGTCTGGACCGTTACTAACAAACAGAGGGGGTAGACGGCTCTTCTGCGGCCCATAAATTGCGGGGACTACAAATTAAATTAGGTAATACACGGGCGTGACGAGATGGGACAAGCGGCGTGCCGGTCGCACCGGACATGGAATGGGAGTGTCCGCCATTCGCAGCCAGGCCTTGCGACAACTTTTTGTTGTAATTTCAATCGGGTTTTATTTAAATAAAATTGCTTACTTTATTGTCGTGATGTACAGGTTATTTGTTGATGGCGTTTTTAACGAAACATTTTCGTTTCAATTTATATATCATTGTCCATTTAAATTCTGCGATGAAGATAGGTTTTGTATTGTTATAACGTAGACGGACACGTTCTCTTTGTCGAAGTTTAAATGGCATAAAAAGATGAGCCAGCCAAAAACATTACACAGGCACAGAAACAATAGGTATCATTGCAAACGAAACTCAAACAAAGCGAAACTATCCAACGAAATTCACAATTAATCTTCACTTCAACTTCTCAACATCACCGTCCATTCATTACCATTCGATACGCCTTCAATTGAATGCTGTAAGCTGACAATTAATTAACAAAGTTGTCAACAATAAACAAAAGAGGGCGTGTCAGTGGCGGCTGGCCACCGTGGAGGTGTCAGTTGCATCAGAGCGGGCCGGTCGCCGCAGATTTGTGGTCTGCCGGCCGGAGCGCCAAAGCCACGTCTCCTGACAGATCTCGATGTCTTCGGCTTTGACCGCAATTATTAATGAAGCTATTGTGATCGTGTTGCTATTAGTACATTGCGTAAAGTTATTGTTTAGTTCAATTCGATTAATTAACCTTTAGATAACTTGAATATTATTGTCAAAATATTTAAACTATAATTTTAATCGGCAATGGGCAATGACGTGTAGTCTGGTATTAGTAATATTACTTAGTAAGTTTTTTTACGCTATGTTCTGGGGACTTTAATACATACTAGCTGAGTAAGTTTTTTTACGCTATGTTCTGGGGACTTTAATACATACTAGCTGACCCGGCAATCTACGTACTGCCTCAGAATCAATAAATGTTGTATGAGACAATGTGTTAATCGTTATTCTGCTATTCGGGACGGAGACAAATCCAAAAAATCAAAGATCATAAAAGTAGGTCCAGCCGTTCTTAAGTTATAAATGGTGTAACTAACCCGACTTTGTTATATATAGATTAAGGGCCTGCCAATTTCCAACTTCGGCAAAGTTTACTGCCAAATTTGAAAATTGACAGTTCTTTATCAGTATCATATTATTTTCTTATTATCTACAAATATATTATTTCTTGCACATTGTGATTCCCAAGTTGACGTGTAATAAACATGTATTACTAAAGATTTATTCTCAATCTTACTAGTTAAACTGTGTTCGGAGCAGTAATAACATTTGATGTTTTGCTACCATTTGCTGAGCAATATTACAACAGTAATGCGTTGAGTTCTAACATATGACAGCGCCTCAGGAGTAATAGTGCGCTGGTGTTCAGGCCCCAATTTCAGTTCGGTACAGAACAATTTTGGACAATTAAGGATATTAATTTATGCTTGTGATTTAGTTGCGAATTCGTTGCCTCACTCATAGAATTTGAGGTTATGGCATGTTACAATTATTGTAACTTGGAAACGTTTAGTCGAGATAAAACGGTATCTGGTCTTTCTAAAAAATGATCTAGTCCTTCAATGGACATGGTAAAGTAATCACTTTTTTTGATGACAAAAAAGAAATACCCAGAAAAGTTTTTAACATCCTAGAACTTATAATTATGTCCTAAACATCGAATATTCAGAACATCAATTTCAGTTTATAATTTCTAATTTAAACTTTTCAAACAGTTCCTCAGATCTTACCACAAAACCAAAATGGCCAATGTCACAGATAACTGCTGCAATAGCGTATAAATAAAGTTTATTCCGAACAAAACTAATGCAATGAACTCACCCCAGTAATAAATTAATGCCATTTCATGATTAGAGCGACACCTCTACCCTTCGCGAGGGAATAATATATAATCATGAAGATGGTTTGTGTACATTCCTTTGGTATTGTTTTTTCCAAGGTAATGTTTGGGTTCGGTTTCCCTGAGGAGTAAACGTGTATAGTGCAAGTCAACTGCAGTCAGTAAAGGCACGGCTTTGTCACCTTTAAGCCTTATTTACACGTTTGAGTTTTTTTAGTAACAGCTCGGCGTTTGGAAGATGGCAGTGTGTTATCCGTGCCTCGGAAACCACGCTAAGCCGTTAGCCCTGCGCCTGATCTCTCGAAATTAGATTCTATCCATCTGGATTAGACTTCTAGACATGCACGTTACACACGTGTTGTAAAACTATCAGCCAAGTGTTAAGACTTTTCCTCGAGCAGAAAAGGGGAGCGGCACGCAATTCATTGAATAAATAATTTTGTTATTATTTAATCTATTTTTTTTTATTTGAAATTGAACTCAATCGGAATATGATAAGTAGGTTCTAGACAGGTGTGAAACTTAATAATATCATCATCATTTCAGCCGAAATGACCTTCCTAAAGCACCGCCACTTCGAGCGGTTCTGCGCCTCCCGCACTCAGCGGATTCCTGCGGCCTTCACAACTTAATAATAGAGAGTCAGGAAATTTCAATGCTACCAACCAAGAAACAGACTGTCTAGTTTGGGGTTCACTAGCAAATACTATATTGTAACCTACCTGTAGGTAATATTTTAAGCCACTCATGTCGTCTTAACTTGCTGTTAACCTGTGAACCTGCTTACTGTTTTACCTGGACAATAAATATTATACTATTTTCTGTTTCTATAACTTCAATTGTCCGTATATTTAAATCACAACTGTCGTTCTTTGACAGATGTCTAAAATAGCTATAACACAGCAATATGTCGTAGGGTATCAATTTGCTTAACAATTGACTTCCCTGTCTGTATAATCGCTGAGAATAAGCATATTCGAAAGCTGTAATAAAGTTTAAACCCAAATGAAGCCCCCGTCAATTGAAGTGAGATCAACCGTCGTGGGTATATCAGTGTGTAATAGAGTCACCGTCTTATGGTGTGATTAACGATCACATCAAGTCGGCGGCGACGTCGAACTCACCGCGTTATATTACTGCGAAGTCGATAGTCACTGAATATTGAATGAGAGGGAGAATTTGTGATACCTAGGTAATATAAGTATATAGAAATAAGATGGATGCATTGGTCAGTGCGTCCTGCACTGAAGATGAACTAATTGTTTGACAACATTGAATGAAGACAAATGAGGAAAAGGCAGAGGGTTCCGTGGCTAAATAATAACAGCCGCACAGGTTGGTCCAAATTGGCCACAGTATCTAAGCTAGGGTACCCCAACCACATGGGTTAGGTTAGGCTAGAACTGTGACCTACCATCACAAGCAAGCCGAATTAGTCGCAGAAACTAAGCTAGGCCAGTTCGACCAAATGGGTTAGGTTAGGCGAGCGCTACATTTAATTTTTAATGATAAATGATTTAGTATTTTTAAGACCCCATAATTATTTGAGATTCACAAAAAAAGATTCAATCATTATATTAGAGTTTTCAATAATATTATTAGGAGTGCAAAATGGGAATTTTGGATAACTTTTTTATAGAACTTTCTTTTTTATAGAAAATGTTATAGAATCCATAATATAGGTTCTATAAAATACAGGCTTATTTAATACAGCTAAAAACCCTCAAACGAAACTCCGATTCCTAACCAAAATCCCACACCACAGGACACAATAGAAGAAAGGAGAACAACCAAGTAGATTCTATAATTAAAATGCCTATAACCTTTTCAATTTTTTACCAGAAAGCCATGGTCACTGGCTGGCAATAAAAAATAAAAAAGCCACCCACAAAATAAAGCGACGCAAGAAGAATGCAAGCAATTTTTAATGTAGAACGTAGCATCGTGACCCGCCACGGTAATAATGTAGCTTACGACAAATATTCTACGGAATCGTTGTACACAAAATATACACACATATTTTTTACGTTATCTTTCAATAACAATGTTATTTTTTCTTAACTATACCCTGTCCATTAGATAAACCGTTTTTTGACAGATGGAATAGGTACGCATTACAATTATATTTTTTTATCAAAACTGACACACGTACGGTATTATAATGTCTGCAAGAATTCATAAATAAGGTGATGCAATAAGATAAGGCAGTTTATATACCTATATATTTATTTGATTACGCATTTTAAAGTTAACTTTTACGTAATCTGGAATAGTTCGTTCTAAGGGAGCCGTCAAAAAAAGGTTAACCAAATGTAAAGGGTATTATACCTAATATGGTATTTAAAACAACAACTAGATATTGGAAACGATTGAATGCAAATTTTTAATAACACGATTCATTTAGGTACAAGCTTTCCCGTGGCTTGGCCCGCGTTGAGGTCAGAAATTATTCCACGGGAACATACTACAAATAAGGATAAAAAGTATCCTATTTCCTACCCCAGGTTTTGGTCTACCGGTGTGTCACATTTTATCGCAATATTACAGGCAAACAGGCAAATATACAGACAGAGTTACGTTATTTTTTTTAATATTGGCAAGTAAGTAACAATATGGAGTGTAATTGAATGTAAAGAGTATAAAATAAGAACGAAAAATATAAGTACCAACATGTTTGTAATAATAATAACAAATTATGGAAGTTTTAATAGCTTCACTATGTAGATAATAATTACGAGTTTTTTTTTTAGTTTTGTTTAGAAATGCTTTCATAGTTGAAAAGGATTGGAGAATGCAGGTATTTCTTCTTAAAATACAGTTCCTTAAAGAATCAAAGCAAGTACAATCACATTTTCAGCACGACGCTAAAACGAATAGATGGAAGAAGTATAAACGGGTAACTAGTACAGTAGGTATGTACACTATGTACATTGTACAGTGCAGATCAAAAACACCAGCGCACATCGTATCTATTATTCAAAACGTTGACTGTGTTTAGATTCGCACATCGATTATTTTCACTGGATTCACAGAATTTCTAGGCACAAATCCCGTAGAATGACTTTATTTTTTATTCAACAATTTTCGATATCACTGACGTAGGGTTGGTTCCTAAAAAATATGGATGAAAGGAACCCTATTTTGTTAACTGGAGTTTATCTTGAGCGATAAAATAATTTAATTTATGTGAGATTTGACTATGACGTGTGTTGATTATCTTACACCTACATATACCTACATAAACTCACGCCTTTGTTCCATGGGGGTAGGCTGAAACTATAGAACGCCACATATTGCGATTCTTACAGACAAAGGAGTCTGCAAGGAGCTGCTTTATTTGTTATTTTATTGACATATAAAAGACGAGGCTGCTGATGCCATGTGGCCCCAGAAATACGTTTACAAAAATCAGAAAAACACAGGGCACCTACTCCATTTATGATCACAATCGCGAACCAAACTAATAGGTAACATAGAAATTTCGATTCGAATCACACTGAATAGGAAATCAACCCTATAATACAGTACAAATGAATAACCAATATTCATAACAAGGCCCCATTTTGATTGGCAAATAACATGTCCCCCAAACCATGATTCAGTCGCAACATACACCAATATTAATGGATTAACAATCGCAAAGCGGCAGTTTATCCATGTAATTACTATTGTTTTGTGAAGCACATTAAGCTTTTCGACTGACAAATTGAACACGAACGAATAATGTTAACACTTGCCCCAAAATCAACATTTGCTTGTTGACATTGCAACATGGGATGGGTTGAAATTGAATATTATTTTAACTGAATGCTGTACTGTTAGCACATACTGCAAAGTAGATACATTATGTGAGCATATAGTGTATTGTTCCGCACACGACATGCCGAAACAATATTTCAATTCGATATCGGGCGGACAATGGTCGGAAGTAGCCGAATATAAATGGACGGAAAGGCTTGCGCCTATCGAATGAAGGGCGCTGAAACAAATGACTGTATCAACTGAAACCAAACGCTATGGAAACATAATTAATAGTTGCTTGTGCAAGATAGTTTATGGCGTAAAGGATTTTAAATTTAATTTGGATAGGTTCATCGAAATTCATTTAATGCCTGACAATTTAAGGACTTCTGACTACGAGTATCTTCGTAAATTGAACCAATTATTCATTTTATATTTATGTACCAACTAAGTGTTATTATTATTTATTTTCATACGTCAATACTATTTTTTTGACTTAGGGCTGATTTCTCCATCGCCAGATAACTTTATTCGAGGAATAATTTAGAAATGTTGACAGTTTCATACAAAAACTGTCAAACGTCAATTTTATTCCTCGACTAAAAGTTATCTGGCGATGGAACAATCAGCCCTTATACCTATTATAGCAGTCTTTATGAGACGCCAAACTTTAACCAACTACTCAACAGAGGAAGTGCACTTTTGTATTAGGGAAATCTTTGTTCCCAATATTTATCTTTACAATTGATGAAAGCGCTGCAAGAAAATAAAATCCCTTCCTTTTCCAGGTGAAATGATAATTTCAAACGACAAATACCAGATGACTGAGATCAACAGTTCTGCATACAGCGTGCAGATGCGTCTCGTTATCCGAAACATTCAGAGAAGTGACCTCGGAGGCTACAAGTGCATATCCAAGAACTCTATAGGCGACGCCGAAGGCAACATTAGGTTATACGGTAAGTTCTGGACAAAGGCGGCGCCGTACTATCTTTGTATTGTCAATGGAACTTTGTATGGCAAGAAGCGATTGTAAGCTATGGACTATGATGCATGTTGTGTGTCCAATCGTATTCCAAAGATATACTGTGGACAGAATATCAGTGTCTATAGTCGACGTTTAAAATGGAGGCAAAAGCAGCAATGTTACTCTCAATCATGAAAAATATATTATATACCATGTCACGTATGTATGGCTCAAAGATAACCCAAAGTATGATTTATTTTGTTTTTGTATCATCGTCGCCAAGAAAGAAAACAAAAAAAAATCCAGCCAATTATTGTGAATTAATGTTAAAAAAAACTCTTTTTATTCATGCAGAAATGGAGTTGCCAAACCGAAAACGCGACGATGACGATCGCGACTACTCGAACGAAGAGACAAACGACGTCCGCTCCAGCCTCCAGGGTCCGCTTCGAGAAGGTGGCCCAAGAGACGAGGATGCCGGCTTCTTAGGAGGTGGTGGGCCAGCCCCCGCTGCCGCATCCGCCCTCACCGTGAGCGCTACCTTTTTAATAACGACCTTAGCCCTCGCCACATGCTAAACTTTTACTTAAAGCCATGTGCAAAGTTAAGACTGAAAAAATCGGAAAGTTACTCTTTGGTTTTTTTATAACAATCTCGGGTATTACACATGAAAGGCAAAGGTACGTAGGTACTGACCGCGATCATTGACCTACAAGTGTTTCTAAATCAGAAATAGTATATCGTAAATTTCGTGAATGCATATTCAAGTTAGTACTTAGTGATACCGTGTTTGAATACACGTAAACTTCTCGCAGTTAGTACCTATCCACCTATATTTACACGTTCGATTATTCTATGAGGTTGGGTGAGACTATTCACCAAATGGTTTCAAAACAACGCTGCTTTTTCCAAGTATTTTGAACTCTCGATCAGCGACTGTACCTACTTATAAAATCTAGCCCAATCGGCCGTTAATTTATCAATTTTCTACTTCGTCAACCTTTATTTCAAGATTATCTCAGTGTAATTCGTCACGTACACACGTATAACATAATTGAACTAATTCTTTTGTGTGAGCTTGTCTTAAAATTGTGCATGGCTCAGCATTGTTCGGCAATTAGAAGTGTCTGTGTCTTACTAATTGGACGTAAGACAGTGTTTATCGTTTAGGTTAAAGACTATGGTACGTTTTATAGCAAACGGTGAACGAACGGTAAATAAGTGTAACTACTTAATAGTCATTAGCATTTCACCAGGTGTCAGCTTGTATTAACAATGTAAATGCTTAATAATGTATGGAAATAATAATATTGAGTTATGTGTTACATTACTGTTGGGACTTTAACGTTTTGAGTGTACTATATCTATTTTATTTTCATAAATATTTATGTTACTCTAAGATACTTTCTTGCTGTTGTACAATATTTTCCACTAAAATACGAAGTTCGTTTGTGTTGCGTCGCGCGCGCATGTAACTACTCAGTGTCATAATAATTGTATATCTAAAATAATAAACTGTTAATGTATATGTACATAATATAATGTAGCTAAGCGGTTATAAACGTTAGAACTTTATTTGCTCATTTATATAATTTGTTATCTATTAAATTTTATAGCTGTATTAACGAAAATGTATGTAAATCTGAAATGCTATAAAATATAGGGAAAATTTTGTAAATTGTTAACGTTTTTAATATTGTTGAATTTATGAGAAATAATTTGTAAGCTGTATCTAAAATACTAAGTGGAAGTTTCGTAGTCATATTTTATGCGGATGTGTTGTGTATTTTTTTTGTGGAACTGGTAAAGGATTGTGTATCTGTCGTGCAGCCAGTGTTTCTTTACTTATTGGCCTTATGTAAATGTATGATATTGCCTGCGAAACAAATATAAACGAAGTAAAACTTTCGACATTGTTTTTCTCTCTTTTCAACTCAACCAACTGGTATGATGCACAAATCTTAATTATTATGAATATTTGACTCTACGCAGACGCGATGGGTATCAGTGTCTAAACACGATAAAATTAATAAGATGTTTTTTTTTTGGAGATCATCGACCGCTGTTAGTGTTGTTACTGGAAGTATGAGTTGCCAAAGAACTGTGTTTTTAGGGTTCCGTACCGCGAAAGGAAAAAACGGAAACCTTATTTATAGGATCACTTTGTTGTCCGTCCGTCCGTCTGTCTGTCAAGACCCTTTTTCTCAGGAAAGCATAGAGGTCTCAAGCTGGAATTTATATCAAATACTCAAATTTACTGGCCCTTGGAGCTGTGAAAAAATCAAACTTCTAAGCCAACGCAATCAAAAGATACAACCGTTTATTCCGCAAATTTTCGACACTCGCAAGGGAATCAAAACCTACAGGGTACTTCCCGTGAACTCAGAATCTTGAAATTTGGTACGAAGCAACGTCTTATAGCACAGATAAAGGAAAAATTGCGAAAGCCGTAAATTTTTAGTTGCATCATATAATAAAAATATTTTTAATCATTTTAAACTTACTACCCCTTTCCTCATGAACGCGTAGAGGTATTAAATTGAAATTCATTGCAAATACTCAAGTCTATAATACCTTTAAGCTGTAACAAAATCAAATTTCTATGTCAACGCAATCAAAAGAAACAGCTATTTAAGCCGCATATTTTCAAACTCGCAACTACTCGCAAGGGAATTAAAACCTAAACGGTACTTCCAGTCGACCTAGAATCTTGAAATTTGGCATGAAGCAATGTTTTATAGCACATATAAAGAAAACATGCCGAAAACCTTAAATTTTAGTTACATCACATATATTTTTTTAATAATTATAAAATTATTACCCTTTCCCCTTAAGAACGCGTAGAGATATCAAGTTGAAACTCATTTTAGTTGAGAAACTTAAACAAATTTCTAAGATTATTGTACCAGATTTTTAAATAGTGACTGACAACTTTGTAAATAAATAACTTTGATAAAAAAAAACTTGCCATCATTCATCAGCAGACTTTTGCACGGCTGCTGCAAAGATTAAAATAAAGGATTACTGAAACGATAAAGAGACCTTTGTCTATTTATGGTCCTCCAGCTTTCCATATTGTAATGTTATGGATTTATGGATTTATTCATGGATTTTGCAATAAAAATACCATAACTATGACTCGATTTTCGTGATGGGTGAACTTTTACTTATATACCTACAGGTTTGTACGGAACCCTCGGTGCGCGAGTCCGACTCGCACTTGGCCGGTTTTTTTAAAATGATATTTCAAGTGCCGCTGACGAACCCAGAAAAATCTTTTTTTTTTATTACGTATATATACTGGATATTGATACCCATCGCGTCTGCAGAGTTCAGGTAGCCAATTTAAAATAACCTTGTACAAGTATCTCTACGTGGTACAAAGGTAAGGTTAAATTAAAGGTAGGTAATTGCTTCAACACAGCAACGGTTCCCAATTTCTTAGACCATTCGTACTCTCAAACTATCTACCACCTTAATATTAACACTTAGTCAAAATATACCGGGGAAGGTCTGACAATATCCCCGCCGTGTGTCGACCCTCTTAATAGGTACCTTCGGGCGAAGCCTCTGTAAGTGCGATGTAGATAGGGTGTAACCACTTGCATTAGCGAAATTACCTGAGGCTTTGTTATTTTCATTGCGACAACCGTAGGTACCGTATATGTTAGTGAAATAGAAACTTGACTACTAGAACCGCGGTCCCGTAGTCACGTAACACGTAGACGATGAAATGTGCCGAATTTTCATTGAATTAATATGGTAACTAGAAGTGAATGTACGATGCTGGATAAAGGAGTTGGGAAAGAGAATTTTTATAAAGGAGAAACGACAAAAAATTATGGAAGCTGGTCCTGGAACCAATAACAGCTACACATATGTCATTATATAGGTATTTTATAATTATACAATAATTACTATGGCAGCTCATTTCAAATCGCTGTGTGAAAAAAGTTATGGCGATGTTGTCGTGGGGACCATTTTGTCCGATCCTCCTTTAATTGTATTTAATAAGAACATGAAGAATATTTTAAATGAATCAAATAACTTTGATTGACGGGAGTGAATGAATGCTCAAACAAAGTCTACCAACTGTTTTTAAAGGAAAATAAACAATAAAAATTATGAATAACAGAATCGAACCATGGATGGGCTGAAGAACTCCTTTCTTAAAAACTCAATAAATCTAAATGTCAGTAGGTAACTATTTTTAATCTATTTACACACCACTCACTTTCCTGTTCAGAAAATAAATCAAAAGCTTTTATCTACACCTATAGCTCTGAAAGAGGACACAGTCACATAGAAGTCACCATTTTATTAATGGCACACCCTTACTGAGGTTCCCTTTGAAGTCTTTGTCCAGTGCGTCAAAGCCCAAGTTTGGGCGCACGGCTGATATTCAGTGATCTTTGTTCCGGTAACACAATATCGGATACGTACATTTCAGTCCCCTGGAACCCCCCTGTGTATCACGATTTGGATGTCACAGTTTGCATCTTAAGTGCTGGGACACCTACCTACGCATACAGTCTACCTAATAGATGAAATAGATGGGAATACTCTTTTTGTGACGTTTTTTCGTCTCCCCTGTGGGGCAGGAAGCTTTAGATCCGTAAATAATGCGTGGGGTACAAAGGTGCGGTATTGTTAGGTTTGGTTGTATTCCCCTGGAAGATTATTTCCATGATTCAATACTGGGAATTTGAGTGAAAAATTGTAACATAATGTACATACTCACAGTTACTTTCATTCATTCCTCCAGATCAGAATAAGCATTCCTTTACCGTTAGGTGCTGATCTGATTATTTTTCACGACACCAGGACACGTTTTATCCACATTTAGTACACAGACAAACTTTAACATATGACTTCAACGATACAGTGTCAACCATGGGTTGGTAATTTCGTCCACATTGATTCATATCATTTTTCCTTTAAACACTATACTTTTATTACATAATAACTATAGATTTTATTGTATTTTAATAATATTTATTTTATTATGACAGTTCTGGCATTTGATGTTTGAAACGTCATGGTAACGTTTGCTTTTAAATCCTTAGCTGCCAGGATCAAATGCTTAACTGCCAGGTTTAATCATATACATACTTAGCCACAGAAATAATACTGCTCGCATTCATATTTCAAATTCATATTTTCTACATGTTGTTGTTCTACGAGTTTTCCTTATTGATCCACGCAATGCAGTGGTCAGTTCGAGTTTCGCCTCTAAAGCGAACACCAAGGTTAAGGCCTGATACTCCAGAGCCGCCTGTCTGCTCCAGAGCCACCTTTCTACACCTCCGTGCTCCGTCTTCAAGGCTACGGACCTGAACCTGTCGGGCCGCATCAACTTCTGAGGGCCGCCTTACCTGGAGGGTGCGTCCTCGCCGTACCTCTTCCTCCTGCTGCTGTGCTGCGACCGGCCTAGCTGCGTGGGCCCTCCTACGAGTGCCCTCCGTGCCCCATCAACTTCTCGAGGGCCGCCTTACCTGGTGGGCTGTCAGCGCCCGCCGTGCCTCTTCCTCCTGCTGCCGTGTGGCGACCTGCTTTGCTGCGTGGGCCCTCCGGCGGGAGCCCTCCGTGCCGCGCACGCACCTGCCCTCACCTGTACCCACATCTGAATTGGACTTCTGTACCCGCATCTGTGGCCAGCAACTGCTCCACCTCAGCCTCCTCAGTCTCCTCAATCACTCATCATCATCTTAACACCCCACCTCCACATTCTACACACCACTCGAGTTCATCTCCATCTTTTTATTGTTATAAATATATCTTTAATTGTTCTCTACCTCCCTTTCTTTCCTTTCATCACTCTTGTCTTTTATAATTAAGTTTTACTTGTCGTTACACGACATTTTTGCCAAAGAGTTTAGCGACACTAGACGAAGTGTTGTTTTAGAATTTAGAAAAGGTGTGAAAGAGATGGATGATACGAAAATTATATGAGAAAACAAAGAAGGATGAAACTTTAAAATGAAAGAAAGAGAACTAAGAGAATTGAAAGAATTAGAGAAAGAGAGAGAGAGAGAGAGAATGAACTAATTTACGTTGGGCGCCAAAATGTCGCCTTGATCAATGTGGACGAAATTACCAACCCATGGTTGACACTGTATCGTTGAAGTCATATGTTAAAGTTTGTCTGTGTACTAAATGTGGATAAAACGTGTCCTGGTGTCGTGAAAAATAATCAGATCAGCACCTAACGGTAAAGGAATGCTTATTCTGATCTGGAGGAATGAATGAAAGTAACTGTGAGTATGTACATTATGTTACAAAATGTCACTATACAATTTCAGAAGACTGCATTGTAAAGCTTTATTGTACCACGTGACCGCATAATCCTCTTCACATCTACTTTTTATATTATATTATTATTATATCCTTTATTTACATCTATACACATATAAATTATATTTTTAAATATAAGAATATAAAAAGTATAAAAACATTTAAAAATATAAAAAAAATAGTAGCCCACCGGTATCGGGAACAGGGTCCAATGCTTTATTATATTATTATTACGGTATTATTTACCTAGGTGATATTTGCCATCGTAGTGAAAGGCTTAGCCAATCGACAGAAGTCGATTTTAGCCCAGGGTGTGCCGGACGCCGGATGGTACGTCACTCGGGGAGGCTCCTTTCATGCACCCCACCTGCACACGTGAGGACTTAAGCGAATGCTATCCGCGTTGCAGAGTGTTGGGCTAAACAAATAAAAAAAAACAATACTTTTGCCATCGATACGCTAAGACGGACCAGATTTGCTTTTTCAAACTACCTCTCTTGTAGTTCTATTCTATGAAGATTACTTCGAACCTCAATGTGAATTCGGATCTTTAAAACGATTTTTATAAATAACAGCACGCGGGTAATGATGGTGCACGCTTTTCGCAAACTATAACCTACTCGATACTCCCTCATCACATCCTAGTAGTAGCCTATTTATTCGGTACTGAGAGTCCTCATACTTCCGGGTTTTCCAACTTTTTTAAACCAACTGAATGTGTTTTGATGTACCAGTTCATATGAACACATTAATGATTTTCAGGAATTACTTAAACGTAAATGCCACTTCACGTTTAATTTTCCGGTACCAACAACAAGTATGTTGTTTTTATTTATTTATTATTTTAAATCACTTGTTGTTGATATGGGAAAATTAACGTACATTTAATTTTGGTCAATTCTTTACAAGAATTTATCAATTATATACCACAGGTAACTTCTAACTCTCTTTTCTAAGCAAATAAAACAAAACTTTTTACAATATTCAAAAACCACTAACTATTTACACTAGGTACTAAATTAAATGACTAACTATACAAATAAATACAAAAACAAAAGGACTCTTAGGCGTCGAAGTACTGGTCCGCATACATTGAAAGGCAATACTAATTATTTGACCAAAGAAGAACCCAGTCCTCTGGTCACGCCACGAAACAAAACTATTATGAAAACCACATCATATATTTCAGTCGTGTCACTATCATATATGTAAAGTTAGAATTGAAGTAAACTACACGTTTTTGAAACACAATTTTTCTGACTCTTTGTTCCAACTCCGCAGCTTTTCACTATTGCGAAAAGTTACCTAGTTTCGCATTCAATGGAATATATAGGTTACAGAGGGGACTTTCACTGCATACGAAATGTTAATGTGGTCGTTTTGACATTAAATCGTGGTGTAAACTCACTGAACTATCCACATAAAGGTGTTGTGTTTATTCTAACTGCGGGAAGCAGAAAACTCATCCTTGGTTGGCGATTTTCGTAACTGATACTGGAGTCTACAGTTCATTTTGTAACATGTTTCTGGGTTTTAGATAAAGGTGTTCCTTGGATCGCCCACTGCTCTTTAATATTTCCATACAAGACTCCTAATATTAAATCGATAAAAGGAGCAATGGTGGGCTCCAACTTACGAGTTGTAGGTGATGGGTTCCAACCCAGACAGGCGCTTTACTTTGTATAAATAATATCATCACCACTGCACTGCTCACAAAACGGTGAAGGAAAACATCATAAGGAAACATGTCCTAGAGCCAAAAAATCGAAGACATGTCACATCTACCAACCCGCAATGGGCCCGCGTGATAGTTACCCAGCCCACTCCCTCTCACTGAGAGAAAATCTGTGTCCCAGCAATGGGTACATTATAGGCTGATTATGTAACTATAAATCGCTCTTCAAAAAAAACTCGCTAAGCTTAACGTTTACCTTTTTGCGCGACAACAAAGACGGGGTTGTTTTTCAAGCACATCTATGTATCTATATATGTGGAATTCTTTATAACCTCATTTTTTACCTACATAAATAAAATATTGTTTTAAAAAAAAAATGCCCTGACACCCAACAACTCCCCTTAAGAAACTACTGAACTCCAAAGACTTCACCTCACTTAAACAAGACAAGAGCGTTCAAACTACAACAGACAACCATCACAATTTGCATACCCAAGAACAATTAGTAACAAGCGGTTATTATCGATGTATATTTGTTTGCAAACATCTCATATCGGAGGGTGGTGGTGCGCCGACGTCCGGCAACAATCTGCATAACAATGGTGGTCATAGTTACGTACTCTCTAGGCGGATGCTAATGCCCTCCATTCATAATTCATGTCTTAATGAAGTGGACGAACGAGCCCCAGTCATAAGATGTCACGACCCTTTGTCTGGAGACCAGTTCATGTAATATGCTTTAAATAGATTTGTGTCTACGAAATATGAAGCAATGACCACAGGGTGGTGTAGAAGGATGCTTTGCTTACAAAGCTGTTTAAGTACATTCGTCATTCAGCCTCATAAAGATATAAGTACCTTTATATCGCAGGGTATTTATTTATTGAATACGTTAAGCACACAAATGTACAGGCCATAAGCATTTTCTACAAGTCAATCTTTGGGTGACGCGTATGAGAGAAATAGTGCAATCACAAAAAAATGAGATTGATTGATACCTACACTTATTATAAATATAATATACCTAATTACATGTAAATATAAGCACAAATAAATACACACAAATACGTGGCGGTACTTGGGGGAGGCCTATGTTCAGCAGCGGACGTCCTTCGGCTGAAATGTTGATGATGACGCAATCAAATACACGAATATACTAAAACAAATAAGACAAAGAGTGTGAAAACTTTATCGTTGTGATGATACGAATTTGCTCGCAAACTTTAACTTTAAAGGATAATCGGTGGGTTGCCATCCTGTTTCTATGAAAAGCGCATTCCACAGAGAGATAGACTAAACGTAGAAGGAAGACTGAATGAAGTCAGTGCGGTGACTGGGACATTGAAGAAGACGATTATTTGATGAACGTAGAGTTTTATTGTGGTTGACGCAAATGTACTGAAAGTGGAACTAAATAACTAGGGGAAGTGGGAGAGTCCAGAAATGAAAACAAGGTGATCAGTTTCCTTTACTCTCTGCGCCGTACAGCCGTAGCAGCAACTTTAAAAGCGATAATTGGAAAAGTTATTTCGATTTTCAAAAAACCTGCTTTGGTATTGGAAACTAAAATAGATTTTCGTAATAAAACCAGCTCATTTCAGGATTTTTGCAAAACCCAAGTCTGCTATAATTCAGTTAGCTGGTCCCCGATATGTAATATGTTTTGTGGCTACACATTCATTAAATACAAAGATTGTAGACAGTTAAATGAATAATATTCTTGTCGATGTATACATGTTTTTTGAAGCTGACTTTACCTACTTACCTTTACCTACATTTTCAGTATCAGAACATTATGCTTCAAAAAAACCAAATTTTGAACATCAGCTTTATAGTTTAGCTTGAATAAGCTTGCTAAATATATGTAGCTATGTAGAACCTATACTAATTTAAATTAGAACTTCAAACCGTGTAACAAGGTAAGTATTAATAGTAATCCCCTGAATGCAACGGAAGTCGGAACATTTCGGGATCATGTCCAGCCTCGACACTGAACAATGAAACCGAGGTGCAAAATCTAGTTTTCATATCCGTTTAAATCACGGAACTGTTCGAAACTAACCTCAAATCACCACCAGTATACCAATCAAATAATACATTTCGATCAGATGATGATACTATGGTAAAATATAATAACATACATACATTAACTCGCGACTTCTTTCCGTTCTGTGAACGCTATCTGCTATAATCCTTATATACTCCTTTTGCCTCGTTACGTTCATATATCTGAGGGGCAATTCCCGTTATTTTAAGAACGTTCACAGTCTGATCTCAGTCTCAATCTGTCAAAAAATACTTCTAATTTCCCTACATTTTGACAAGTTTTTGACATTTGTTTGTCGCCGAGATGAGACTGCGACCAGATTTTGAACGTTTTAAATTACGAGAATTGGCCTTCTGATCTCATTCATATTCCGTCAAAAATACCTCTAGTTTTCCTACATTTTTGACATTTGCTTGTCGCCCAGAGGAGATGCGATTAGATTTTGAACGTTTTGAATTACGATAATTGGCCCGAAATTTCTCAGGTCACACACGCACGCCGGAAAACTGAAAAGAAAAAATAAGATAAAGAAAATATAATTTCAGTTAAAATAAAGTTTCATTTAAAATAAACACTGATTAAATAACCTTGGATTCAATGAGAATCCTATAATTAATTTTGAATAGCTTCGAGCTAAGAATGTCTTATCTACCTTAGGGTACAATCTTACAATATTCTTACAGTTTCGCGAGGAATATAAAAAACACTTCGTACAAATACAATTTTTTTTTTTAATGAACCAAATATGTTTCATACTGGTGCAATAAAAAAAGTAAAAACACTAAGGACCATGACCTATGATGATGATTTTCAACCAAAAGTTGAAACACTAGGCCCATGGGGTGCCCATTTGGTTTTTCGAGACATCGCCAAGCGGTTGGTCGACTCTTCACATGACCAGCGGGCTGACAACGTGGCAATGTTGCCAGCCTTTTGGGCACTTTTCCTGTTGACAGCGATGCGGACAAATTTTTTGATGCCCTAAGATTAATAAAATAAATAAAATAAAAAAGTTTTATTGACACAAAAATATTTTACAAGTTGATTTTGGCAAACAGTATGTACATTTCTGCAATAAGATTCTTTTACCTGTTTTTCTAATATACATGTGTGTACACATTATTAATATTATTTTAAGTCTGTCAGCTTATACACCGTGTTCTTCACGTTATCCATAAACTTTGGCAAACGCTTCTATAGCTTTTACAAATGAAATCTAACAAAGGAAGTAAGCACTACTTCCTTTGTTAGATTTCATTTGTAAAAGAAGACTAAAGAAAGACTTTGTTACAAAGATATTTGTAATTTCATTTAATGAAATTTAATTGAGCTATGCAGTAAGAAAGTGTCTTAATTTGGCCTATGTGGCCGCTTAGTGCAATTGAAATGATAAATCTATCAAATTTTATTTACATTTCATTTGCACGTACGAGAGGAACCTTGATTTACGTCAAGGTATTTGTATGAAAATTAACAAAAAATAAAAATTAAGAATTCATTAATGTGTCCTTAATGAAAAATGTTTATTTCAATGGTGAACATCTGGTCGAAGTTTATGTATATCGTCTGGAGCACGGTTTATATTATTATGTAAATATTATAGTCTTTAATAAAGATCTAACAACTGAAAGTTCATGAAAGTCGTTTCACTCATGTTTATCGAAATGCCATCAAATACTCGCTTGTAACTTAAAACTCAGTCATAGCCCTGCCTCGCTACTGATGTATTTCCAATAGGTGGGAAAGTGCTCGATTGCCTTTTGTTTTCCGCTCCAACTCTCTATCGGCGAAGTAACGTCGATTCTTCCCAACTTCCCCGCGAGTAGTAAAACTGAAGAGCACTGGGCTAGAAATCATTGCACAGCTCAACGAAAGGAGGAAAAACGGGCCTACGTGACAGAAGGAGTTACAAATTCTTTGGTTGTTCCTCAAATAAATACTGGGTGGCAGGGACATCGACACGCACAAACTATAACAATGAATTCAGCACATGATAAGAACCCTAGCGTAGAAATTTTTCGTCGTTATCAAAAAAAAACATTTGTTAGAAAAGTGCAATACCTACGAGGTCAAAATGTATGGAACCGGCGAAAATTTTCAACGCAGAGTTCAGAATCATTTAATGAATCCATGGTCACAGATTGCACGTTGTTGTTCTTACCGCCCTGTATGGGAATATTTAATAACAACCCATTCTATCTTTATCAAAGAAAATAACCGAGAAAACTAAAATCTCTTTAATATAATTTACCTGATATCTTCAAGATCTAATCGAAGGCCCAGTATTATTGATCTAAAATCATTCTAGCGTGGAATTAAAGAAAGAAACGTAGGATAAACTACTCAACAATTGTCTGTATACAACGTAAGTATTCTATTAGAACTTCTTCTGAGATACGCAAAAAATTGCCCAAGGTTTTTTTGTTTTCTTTTTCTTCACCTATCCGACCCACGATAGCATTACACAATTCAGACCTTTTCTAGTAAAAAGTGGTTTATTGTGTTCTTAAATAAAGTTATTCAGTTTACTTCGCGGGGTATTGTGCGGGCCCATTGTTGGGGGCCCAGGTGCGGCCCTTACACATTCTACTACAATAAGGTTATGAATGTCAAAAACACGTTATTTTTATTTACCTTAAACGGCGAAATTGTATTGTTATGGCCGATAAAGTGGTACAATGTTAAACGATACGTTTTTAAAATGATGTTTTTCTTATTGGTAAGAAAATGGAGAGCTTTGGAGTACTCGAGAAAAACCAATATATAATAAGAAGCCTAAATAATAAGGTTGTTATTGATACTCTATTCTGTAGAAGCGATAAAATCATAATTAAAATATGATATAATTGGGACACAAAAAACAGGCCAAAATTCACAAGTTTTTTTTTTTTCATTTTTCTAGCTTGCTTTCATTTTTGGGTACAAAATGTTCGAAATGTGAATGATGTTGATGTTGGGGTAGATTTTGATTGACGTATTGATAATATTGGTTTGTTTAACATTTTATTGTTGCTTCAACTTATGGTATGCCATGTTTTCAGTCTGATAATGATTTATTTATGATGTTAATATATGTAATTCATAAAAAGCAAACGCTGTTTTGCAGGTCTTGTTACGCACGTGTATGTGCCTTCCAGCTCACTCCATAGAGAGCCATCTCCATGATCTCCTTAGGGCCGGCGCAGACCTGGCGAAGCGCAGCACAGCGTTGTATTGTCAAGGAAATATCGACGAACTGTAAAAATAACGCTGAAAATAGATAAACTTATTTTAATCCGAGAGCGCATGAAAGCGGACAGAGGAGCGCATCTAAGGTTATTTATTTTTAAGTTTATTTTAAAACACACAATGTTGATATTTGCTTGGCAGTAAATACAGCTATGCGCTTTGACAAGTTTGCGCCAGCTCTTACACGTCTCGTCCTTCAATCGACACGAATGACATAAAAAGGCATGTATTTAATAGACCCTTAATTAATTCTCATTTTCATCATTAGAAGCTTAACATCTTCTATAGTATAAAAATGAATCGCTGAATGTGTTGCTAAGCGTAAATCTCGGGAACAGCTGAACCGATTTCTCAAATTCTTTTTTCAGAATATTCCTTGAAGTACGGGGATGGTTCTTACGGAAAAAAAAAATTAAGAAAGTTGCTTCACGCGGACGAAGTCGCGGGAAAAGCTAGTTTATTAAAAAAATGGCCAAATGCGAGTCTTCCATCGAGGTTTCCATACCACAAAGCAAAAAAGACCAAAAACAACATGATTCTTGTACGGACACACCCTTTAATTTTAACTTTATTATTTATTGTTATAGCGGTAATAGAAATACTCACTTAACAAATTAAAAAAGTGAAAATTTCAACTGTCTACCTATTACGAAGAGACTGAAGCACAGCCCAAGTGCCGATAGCATCGAAGGCTTTCTCATAGTCCACAAACGCTAAGCAGAGAGGCTTTCGGTCTTCTGTATAACCTGCAGCAGCATATACCTACATATAATATAATTATGTGGTCTACGGAGCTAAAGTCTTTATGGGATCCAGCTTGTTCGGGAGGCTGGAAGTCATGTAACCTGCGCGCGAGACAGTTCGTGATGACTCTTGAAACAGCTTGTAGACGTGGCTCAGAAGTGAGATAGGCCTGTAATTAACAATCATTCTTAAGCAGGGACTTTCGCCCTTTTTAAAGCAGCACACCTCTGTTCTATGCCTGTGGCGTTTTAATCTCGAGTATGACGGAATTAAACAGTTTCTGGAGGGCCTTAAGAACGGGTTTCCCATCGGTCTAGCTAGCTGCTATTTGTTATAAAAACAATGTTAATTTTAATACCTATTATATCATACCTTAGTTATAGCAAACGCTCATATTCATTTCTACCATTGGCAAAATCTGTTTGCGTCTTTAAACGAATGTCCCAAATATTGTTGGCAAAAATATGATTTTTGGTACTTTCAAACTCAAATAGCAGCCAGGGGGTTAATTGTAGACTTTCCTTGTAGAATTAAAAAAATGTTCAAGGTGTTATTTCCCATAAGAAAACAGCTTATTTTTTTACTTTGAGTTTTGGGTACGAAATGAATGATGTCCTTCAGCCGTGGAAACTTCAGTAATATAAGTTGAAGTCCCTTCATTTAATCTTTGGGAGCATTTATACATTGCCTTCAAAGTTTTTTTGAAAAGTATTGACGCATTATCAGAGTAACAATTTCATGGCATGAAAAACTATCAGTTTTAAACATAACGAACAATAACGGACCGAATGATAAAAAACTGATACGGTACTCCATTTAATTAAGCTCAAAAGCTGTCATTAATTGTGCACGTGCATTTACTCTCAAATTACATTATCAATCAGTATCAAAATAGAGGTAAAACGGATAGAAAACGGAGGTTGTTTCTGACCAATGAAAATGTAAAGAAGATTACTTCTCATCTCACAGGCTTTAACGGACACCTTAGGAAATGAGCGAGTTATTAAGGCCGTTACCAAGTAGATAGCATGCTGTCATTGCTTGTACACTGCAGTCCACAAAGTACGGAATCGCCGGCAACGTCTAGACACGGTAGTAGATGCAGTCAGCTTCCGAAGCGAGTAAATGTCGCAGTCAACTAGCTTAGTTAGCCTTTTAGTTAACGGTCTAGCCTTTTTACTAAACGGCGCCGTTCAACTAGCTAGTTGAATACCTATACCTATACCTGAATGATATTTATTATAGGTAAGGTTGGAACTGTGGCCAATCACGCCCGAGCTGAATTGGTCGCAGTAACTAAGCCGCAGGCGCTCTAATGCGCGAGCCGAGCGAGCTAAGCGAGCGGTGCCGTGGGCTACCGCGTTGACGAGCGCTACTTCCAAAAGCTAAGCAGTTAACTCAAAGGCTAATTAAGCTAGTTGGCTGCGAATTCACTTGTTTATCCACAATTTGTGTTCCATAATACTGTATCAATGAGCAGCTACTATTGAGTACTCAATGTGTTACATGTCTTATGGCTACACAGTGATACAATATAATGAAACATAGATGGTAGGACAAAGCAAGACAAAGACTGTACTAATAAAATTCGGGGCGCTGAAAGTGGGCTGAGCGTACAACTTCTGTCACAGACCATTCAAAGACAGTTTCTATACGTCATTTGTCGTAGTGCGAGTAAACGGTGACACGCTTGGTTTGTATGGAAAGTGTTGACAGTGCCGCCTCTAGCAGCTGCCGCCGACGCGATTCCGTGCTCTGTGTTGTAGTCTTTTCAAGTACGATAAATTGTAAGACTGCCCAGAGTAATTACTTTAGGATACGGTCGATCAATATGCGTCGTATCTTCCAGTAAAAGGGTTGATAAAGGGTTATAGTGGATATAATTACATCCCTATTTATATCCCTTTAGGACATGTTTTTATAAAAATCCTTCCGTAGTGCTCACTTTAGTTATAAAAGGAACTCTTGTGCAAAATGGCATGCTTCTAGACCCAGTGGTTGTGCGTTGTCTGTCAGTTTTAAGATGTTTATTAAGTAAATGGGAAACAATATTTCCGATTTATTTGTGAGACCGATTTGAGTTATCTGCTGCGACGAACTGAACTGTAACCAATGACAAACTTCTTTCACAACACACAGTTATACAAACACAGACAAAAGTTATCGAAAGAAATAATGAAGGAAGGAATTGTTGTGTTCAACAAACAAAGTAGACATAAAACGTATTTTCAAAAAGATTCTTAATCTACGGATACGAGTAGTTTCGATAACTTAGCATGAAACATTAAAATAGTAAAACAAAAACCTAAAGGTAAGCAGTAGTAAGTAAGTAGGTAATATATACACTGGCGTCCAAAAGTTAGTTGACATTTTTCGATTCAGCAGTGGTGCCAGATTATGATTTAAAATAAAAATTAATCAGGTTATCCTAAGGGATTACCTGATTATTTTTTTTATAATAACTCATAGGTTAAATTACTCAATAAAAACGCTATAGTGTACAGTTCAAACATTTGGAATTAGAATTTTAAATCATAATGTGGTGTGTCACAGCTAAAGTGGAAAAATATCAACTAACTTTTGGAAGCCACTGTATATTCTACAGTTAATTAAACGCACCTATCAGCCATCACAAAAACAAAGCACCATTTAGGAGCCACCTTTCAGTATTCCATTTCCCTGAATAAATGATAGGAAGCTTATTTTTTGTAAGGAAACATTCAAGGTAGGGGCTTAAAAACATTGATAATGACTTTTTTGGCAATGTCACGAATTCCTTTGAACAAATTAAACTTGGCTGGTCTCCCTCATCTAATTAACTTCTTGAAGCGCACTTAAAATAAACAACCTGTTGGTTTCCGCTTCCAATTTAAAAAATAGGCTGGAAAGTGAACGGATATCTTACTAGTGACGGTAAGAATTACCTACTTTTATTTTAAACTAAGGGCCCGTAATGGGTGTTTTTATACTTAGCAGATTTTTAATTTTATCTAACGATAGGAGGGTCAATGCGACACGTGGCTCGCAGATAAAAATAACTTATATTGTACGCTTTTGTAATTTTTATCGTGACGATATTATCGCGGACATCCACGTCCACATCCATGAAATGTATGTAAATACAAAAACCAGCCTGTTCAAGAGGTTGGTGGAGGCCTAGTGTGGCTAATATGCGGTTTTCAATAATTTTGAAAAAAAGACACACCAGCGTGTCTTTTTTTCAAAATTATTTAATTCTTGATCTTACTTTAATTCTTATAAATGTACATGAAACAATGCGTATTCATGATAAATATTAATAATATTTATCATGAATGTATTTTCACTGTGTTACACGTTGACTTCGTCACACAAAAATTAGAGAAACCACCAAAGTGACGGATGCTCTAACCTACGCTAAAAAACTAAAATGGAAGTGGGCTGGACACGTAGCGAGGCTAAAAGACGAGACCAACAGGGTAACAACGTGGAAGGGTCCAATCGGCAAACGTCCCAAAGGCAGACCCCACACGAGAGGGAAAGATGAGCTGATAAAAATAGCTGGTACCTGCTGGTCGCAAATAGCTCAAAACAGAGACACATGGTGTTCTTTAGAGGAGGCCTTCACCTTCACTCGAGGAGGGGTTCATGCCAACAAACTTATAACTTAAAAACTAAAACTTACTAAGTACTACTTTCTGTCTTTTATCTTTTTATTCTCTAAACTATGTATGTATCTTACTTTTTTTGTATGAAATAAAAGGCTTATTATTATTATTATCATACACGATGACTGCCAGACAACAGACACAATATAAAATCTACTGTTGGCGGTCACCGATGACCGCGGTGGTTGTCAATGCCTTAAAGAAAGAAAAGAAAGAAAGAAAAATACTACTAGACAATCCACAATTGATATTCTAGTCATATTTAAAAAACCCTAAAAGTAAGAAAAGCTTTTGATAGAGGTAACAAATTACTTACAAGCTAAATAAATAGAAAAATAAGTCTTGAGTATAATCAATAGCACTAAACATGTAGATATACGTATGAAACATATCCCATCAAATGGTTTACTCACATCTTTATTGAGTTACTCGACTACTAATCCTTGTCAAGCGGAGCGATTGATACATTATTCTGATACTAGTAGATACCTACACCTGTTTATATCTTCATAATCCTTTAGTTAGATCGTGAGCAGGATTCTAGGTTACACGCATCGATAATAGAATTAGGGAGAATGCAATTAAATAAGATGTTTGTGTGCAAACTATAGACCACTACATTTTTGTGTAATGGAAGGATACATAAATCGTGTATCAGAAAGTCGTGGTAAGGAGATGGATTTTTGTCCCATACAAGCTTGGCCCACAAATGGACACAAATAAAACAAAATGTATTATGAAGCAATAATGGTGTTTCAGAACACTGTATATTTATGTTCGCCGTAAAACTGTTGAAGGGCTATAAGACCCTTCCCAAATCTGATGACTTCAAACCTGTCAAAAAAAAAAATTCAAACCTGTTGATCACGGAGTAATCCACTGACTTCCAACAGATGGAATTTCACTCAAATCTAACGACTGTATCACGAACGAATCATTGGCAGTTTATAGAACGTTGGATCTCCGTTCGAAACCAGGCAAAATCAGAGTTGTCCGAGATGCGATTTATAGGGATTGATATTGTAGCCGAGGTAAACTGCAATGCAAAAATCCATAGTCCAAGAAAGGCGAAGTCACTCAGAAATGCAAGAAAGATACACAGTCAATTATATTTTTGAACAAATTCCAAGAAATCACAACAAAACATTTATGATGCCGTCACATGCGGTACCACAGAGTCCTACCAATATTATAAACGTGAAAGTTTGTATGGATTGATGGATGGATGAATGGATGGATGTTTGTTACTCTTGCAGGCAAAAACTACTGAACGGATTTGGATGAAAGGAGAATGTTCAAAACCAGTCTAGAAAAGTTGCACGTATAAAAACCAAATTAATATACAAATTATTTGCTTATTTTTTACAAGCTTTTCACTTCAGGAATTTTGTTTTCGTATCCGGAATTATGATTTTAAGATAAACAGTAAATTAACGATTGCTAGGTACATTTCCGTATAGTCGTGATGGACGTTTCGTTCTCTTCATTTGTACGAGTTACGTAAGTATACTTTTACATAAAAACATCACAAAAAAGATATTAAACTCATAAATAGCTAAATAATTAGTAATATCATAATCATAACGTAGGTACTGTATAATTATGTATTTCATAGTTCCATTGTGAAAATATTTATTTTTTCGTTTCGTCTTACGCAGATGCAACTGTCAAGGCAGATGAAAGACGTACCGGTAGGGATGACGATTATTCCTAAACAAGATCGATTTTTTAATCTGTCTGAATCGGAGGAAAGAATCGATTCAGCAATAAATTGAGTTCTGATAGATCTGTTCCCGCCATTATTCTACATCGACAGCTTTACTATAGATAATCACTTATTCGTTTTGGTGTTGCCAGCATAATTAGTCAAATGTAATGAATAATCGAATACAAAATAAATTATATAATATTCTTGGTTACAAAAAACAGAACAAATAAACTGCGTATCAAAACTTAAAAGTTGCAATCCGCAGGAAAAACATCGGAACTCGTTTTCAAGTTTCTAAAATCGATTAAAAAAAATATATATATATTTACTTGACCTATAAAATCGATTCTAGATCGCCATCCCTAAGTCGGCGCCTGCGGAAGCCGCCATTACTGTTTCTGTGTCAACTGAGAATAGTCACCGCGATTAATCTCTCCACTTATATAGTAATGCTTACGGAAATTCATTGGTGTATTTGTTTTAAAAAACTTAGCGTGTTTCATGTAACTAACGACAAGACGTTTTCATTTTAATTGTGTTTTATTACGCCAGAACGTTTTTGTGTTGTGTTTCTACACTCTTTTGAGATTCTAATCATGTCCATGCATGATTCTGATGAACCGATGCCGCTGCCGGTGGTAATGAGAAGCCGATGTGTCAATTATTCACTTTTGATACCCAGAAATCACCCGCAACATTTCTTGCAACAAGCGTCTACGACGATGATTACTCTAATACGATCTTTGACAACTCCTACTGAGGTAAGTTTCACTATATTACCTACTTCTAGATTATCAGACATGCTAGCATCCTGTACTTTGAATAGCTGACTAATATCCAATAACCTTAGTGCGGTGCAACATCTAACTCTAAGTTGTACCATGATAACAGACTTATCAAAGATTTTCTATTGATCCTATAATTAAATCTTGGAATAGTGAACTTTGATGTGAAGAATACAGCAATGTAATATACTGATGTAGGTACTGTATAATAAACCAGAATACTTCTTTGATTTGTTTCTAATCTCTGGTATTATTGTGTTGATTTGAAAAAAGTATTTTATTATATGATTATCAGATTCATGAAGAATACTTCAGTAGTTTAGTTTAGAGTATAGTTTACAAGTCCTATAGTTAACAAGAATACGTAGGGAACACAGCAAGACACAGCTTGGCATGGGTGATAAAAATCTTTTGAAATTCTCGGTTTTTCTCTATTATGATATGCATGTTTTCTACACCTAACCTTCCCCATGAATCGCCCTGTCTATTGGTGGAAACTGCATGAATATCTGTTCAGTACTTTTTGAGTTTATCATATTCATACAGACCGACAGTTACAGTAATAAACAGTTTTTAAATCATAGAATGTGTATTCAATAAAGATTTACAATATGCAATGATTTTGCAATGTGTATGTGTGTGTCTTTGTTATATAATAATTATGTGAGGATTCAATGATTATTGGTGAATAACAGAAAAACAGCAACATTGAGAAATAATTTCTTTTATTTCAGCTTTCATCAGAAAGTGTACTATGTACGGAGTGTATGGTAATACTTCAAGATCGAGTAAGCACATTCATTGATGGAAATGCTATACCATTGCCTGCATTTGGTCACAGAAGTCTATGCTTTTCTTGTGGAAAGTCTATTGTACGTACAACAAGAACACATGCTGTGAGATCTGACCGCCAAGAAAGGAACATTATATTAAGAAAGGTTCCACTGCACTTGGTAAATATTTTTTGACTTACACATATTTCTATAATGTTAATTTTCATTCTTGGGGAACTTCACTACCACCCAGAAAACTGCAGCAAAACAACTATGTTGTTTCTGTGAGTGTATAAGGTCACCGGTGAGTCAAAGCCAGTGGTGATTTCTAATAAAAGTATTTGACTTTGAGCGGTAATAATCTATACACTGGACTAACGCAGTCCACTTAAGACTTCAAAACCCATAGCCCTATTAACGTTGTTTTCATATGTTGCAATAGTTTCCCACCAACGGGGGGTTGTCCTTGGGTGCAATAGCATAGCGCATACAGGGATAGTCGTTGGTTGGTACCACATTCCATTAAGAGTGTCTAACAGGCCTCTGCAAGTTGGTTCGGGTCCTCATACGCCTTCCAAAGGTACAGGATCCCAGAGTTCTGAGATATAAGGATGATTTTAGAATTTGTTGTGCACTAACTAATAAGTTCTACACATCCATACAGGATCCACCGGAGGCTGCAGAGTATGTAAGAATTGCAAAAGATAGGCTTGCACTTGAAAACTATTTAGCAGTATATGTTGAACGAGAACACCTTAATATAAGGAGAGCGAATTTCCAAATGATTGACCAGGATAATCCACATTTAACCAGGTTTCCGCGACTTTCAATAAATGATTTGAAGCGATTTGCCCTTGGCACCTACCAGCTTAAACGAGTCGAACTGGTACATATTATGTGGAAGTGAATAATGAGGTTGAGGATGACATACCTCTGATGCAATTGCCTGGTTGGAAAGAGAACTGTGGGCCGTTGCGCTCATAATATAATGACTATAGTTTGGTTCTTGAGCTGGGGACATTATAACGATATAACTGCTCCAGCTTCGAATTTAGATAATTACTTTGGTGAATATGAGGAATAATAAAGGTAATTGGTACCTAACACAATGATATTTCTACTGATTTTACATGTCAAATACGTAGAACATCTATAGGTATGTTAAGTATACTTGTTGTAACATTAAATACACCTAATGACTACCTACATGAAAAGTCTGTTCATATTATGTGTTTTATACCTTTGTATACATTAGGTAGGTAACTTATTCATTTGTGAATAGATCTGGGATAAATTGAAGTTAATAAAATAAAATCTCTATCTGACTGAAGTTGTTTTATTTCGATAATGTCACATCAACGCTGCGAGGCCATAAAAAGCACGATTATTCGTTATTCACGATTACTCACTTTTTTTTTTCAATTAGCAGCTGTTCTCTTATTTTGTTTTTAACTATCTTTGTGGTTTTGTACCTACATGAGTGATCTGTGGTCATTTTATAAGTTGCGAGTAGTTTAGACATGATTTTTAGGTTATCTCCGAATTTGTTTAATTACTTTAAAACTCGGATACTTGTGTGAAAATGAACACTTTTATTTAATAGTATATAAAGCGTAGTCTATAATAAATAAAGATTTATTGTGTTTCAACTTAAGACGGATTTCCATACAAAATCGGTCATGATCCTTTAGCACACAGATAGTCAGGATTAACATATAGAATATTTTTTATCCCGATATGCCCACGGGATCGAAACATATGCGGTTGAAACCGCGGGGCGCAGCTTGTTATAAATAAAATAGAAAGCACCAACCCGGCTGACAAGAAGGGTTATGTTTTTCGCGCATGTCTTTGTATGGTACATAGTTATGCTAGTAGCTAGTGCTAGTTATGTTATGTATGTAAAGATCCACAAATGACAGCCGGGACCAACAGCTTAGCGTGCTTTCCGAGGCACGGAGTCTTGGTATGTAAAAATGGTCACCCATCCACGGACCAACCGCGGCAAGCGTAGCTTAACCTGATCAATTGACCCGTGCAGCTGTTATTACTTAGCCACACGCCCCTCTCTGTATGGTCCTAAAATAGTGTAGTTAGTAAGAACCGAGCACTTTAATAAGCTGTCAATTAGGCTCTCAATGCAAAGCTTAAAAGCACTATTATCCGAGGTCATTGGTTATAGACCGCGGTGCATTAGTGTAATTAACCAGATAGGTTTTGCTTGATTTTAATAAGCGACAACATGATTTTCAGGCTTGTTTTGTGTAATTTATAATGTATATAGAGTACGTGTAGTATATAGAGTGTTATAATATGTTGCATGCTGAAACACAGGCTGTATACCTATCTCGGCAACAAATTGTGTAATATGTGTATTCTTTTTGGTCTAATAAATGTTATATTATTATTTGAAGCTTTTCGTATATCTTGGGACCATAGGGTCCCGGACCTTTGGAAGGCGTACGAGGGGCCGAAGTCAAGTTGCAGAGGCCTGTTAAGCGCTAAGATATTATCAATGAAATGAGGTACCAACCGACGATTATCCCTGTATGCTGTATGCACTATGCCAGCGCACCCTATATTATATTATTATTATGATGCAAAGGTATCACATCAATCCACATCAGTAGGTAGGTACTTTTAAAACTCCCTTTTAAAACTATGCTAATACTTAAAAATACCCTTATTCATTTTTCGACGGTACGGTATTCTTGGCAGCTACAAGAAAGAGAATGTTTTATGTGTCATGTCCAGCTTAAGTGTGTAATCTAACACCAGCGTTATGATTTTAATGTACAAAATCTCGAATCCAGAAACTAATCAAATTATTATAAAAATGTTACGACTAAGTGAAGTCCCAGACAGGCGCTTGTTACAATAAGTCCTTACGACGTAATTGGAAGTAGTTTGGCATAGAAATATACGGCGGTTTAAGCAGTTCTTTTGTCGGCGGCAACTGCGTACTGCAACCATAGGTATGACGGCGCGACGCTCGCAGCTACCTAGCGTGCTCATGGCTTCACTTGAAAAAATCCATGCACTTAGCGCTGAAAATAAGCGCGGCTTTCGACCGCATTCACTTTTAGCGATGTAGTTTTTCTCCTTTTACACCCTCCACACCCATTCTCCCAGCTGGCATCCCCCATCTCACTCCAACTTCGCATCTCTTCAACTATACTCGGTTCGCTTTAGCGTTCGTGACACAAAGCAATATGTGAGTTAACTTCAGTGTAACGGTTCTTGTTTGAGTTGCGATTTAATGCCTCCTTAAACTGAGATGGTTTATGGGTTAACCGGGTTGAAAAGGATAAAAGTATCCGCAGTTGTTTACTTTTTGGATCTGCTTCGTTTCAATAAAAACTTTGAATCCGTTAAAGGCAATCGAGCGCTTTAGACATGTACGCTTTATTATAGCGAGATTTGGGAGAACTTTTCACTTAGTTGAAAATGGAATATTGATCCGCTGTACTGCTTTTTCATTAGAGTTTGTAAAAGATAAAATTAAATAAAAAGGCGTTTGTTACGAAAGAAATTGTTGATCTTTCTCGAGATTACGATTACATTCTTTATGTGAGTATTTAATGAGGAACCTCTTCTATTCTTTATACAGAAATATAAGTAAGTTTATAATTGAATGACCTTCGATGTCCACGTCTGCCCTCCTACCTGCGTAAGTATTACAAAAGCTACTTGACCCGAACGACCCTGTCCCGCTGTGAACCGGACCCCCGTTCATCTGGAAACAATTTTGTGCGGGAATCGGTCAGATTAAGAGCTAATCTATATTTACCAATGAAACAAGCATCAGTGTCGGCCACAACTTGTCCAATTTACATGACGAAGGTGGCGATATCGCAAAAGAAAGTTTCCGACAACTTTTATCAGATCCCAGCCCACTGCGGCTGATGAGTTGGCACCGAACTTTATTTACTGATACGACGATTCAATTTAATGGAGACGGATACGGAAATCATTTAACGTGTTTCATTTTTAACCCTAATATTAACAAACTAATTTGTTTAAGAGACGTTGACTTAATTAGAATTGCATTATAATTTTATACGCCCAATAAAAACGGAATTTCCACTAATTATGAAAAGCTCCACGCCTAAACTCCAAGCTCACGTACGTTTGAATAAGATTTAAAATTCTAATTAGACAGCTTCAAAAATGTGGACTGACTATCAAAGTACTTTGAAAGTTGAATATAAACGAAAATAAAAAGTCCCACTCCACATTAGACGAGCTCGCTCGAGACTCGGGAACTGGCTCCGAGGGACTCGGATTAGGCACTGCCTACAGCCGAGTCCGTATTAGACGAAGAGATTTAAACTGAATTAACCGTTCGATCGTAAAATTGGAATGCCACACAGATAATTACCTGACACTCACAGAAAAGGAAGTCGCTTAGAAAGGGGATTCAAATAAGCGTGTAGGAAGGACCAAACGAATCGACCGCCCACAAAGATTGGCCGAGATCCGATCACGGCAAAAATAACTGATACTGCGCGATTGACTGAAAGATACTAGCTATTCAATTGAGCCAAAGTGTTTCGAAATGCCAACAGAACTCTCTTGTTATAAAATACTTTTTCGGGGTAAATCTGCGATGTTTTCTCGTCGGTATTGCGTGAATAACATACACCATTTCGACATTTTCATTTATAATAAGTGTTTTGGTTTTTAATTGGTACCCTATACAATACTAGCACTTTAAATCAGTTTTCATTTTGTAAAATACTCACTAAGGCTCTGTTACCAGAACCTTATAAACTTCTTAGTATTCTATCTGTCGATAATTCTAGTATTTATTTTGGTTCTTTGTCTGCGTATGTATGTATATTCACTTCACTCACCACCTGTGGTTACCTTGTATACAAAATCCCAGGACACATTTCGTGAAAATAAACTAAAACGCAAGCGGCAAACGACCGCTACAGCTGAACATTGGCATCCCCACAGACCAGCAGAACGGTGAAACAAGGCATACGAGAGTTCGTGCTGTAATCAACACACTAGACAGATTTAAGGATGCATTTGTTGATACACGGGAACATTGGTTTCCGTGACTTGGACTCTAAATACTTTAATTAGTAAAATATGTAATTTTCCACGTCATTTTTTACTTATAACATTTGTTTTTTCAACAAAAATGTTATAGTGGACAGGAATCTAATAAATTGGCTACTAAACCTTTGTGAGAAACTGGTGTCCAAAAATACCAGGCCTTACATGTACAGTCAACAGCAAAAGTAGATGATCAAAATCAGAAATTCAATACTAATTAACGGAGTTCGCGTCAGAACTGTGTGGCGTCGAAGTGATTCAAAAGTATGACACTGAGTCTGACATACTTTTGAATCCACAGTCCACAGTCGTGGGCAAACTAAGCCCACGACTTACATGATACAGACTAGTTTAGATTAGGACATTGGCTACCACCGCGGTCACCGGTCACCGCCAACAATACATTTTTTATTGTGTCTGTTGTCTGGCAGTCAACGTGTAAACGACGAAGTGATGAAGTTTACTTAAAATCTTGCTAAATAACAAGAAAAATAAAATTAAGTACAAGTGGAAATACCTGTTTGATTTATGTGTGTATGAGATTGTGTATGTTTGTGTAAGAGATAGCAGTTTATCGGACTGGAATCAGAAGACGAAGAGAACTCTCCATTATCAGGCAACTGAAATGCCTGATAATGGAGAGTTTTTAGCCATTTACAAACTGATTTACGTAGTGGCTTTATTGGGACTTAAAAAGATACTGGCGAAAAGTGGCTCTACTCGTACTATGGTTACACCTCTGCTTAACCCTTTGGGGATTACAGGCGTGATGTTATGTTATATTGAGAGTGTTGTAGTGATTTACTGTATGTCACTACTTCTCAATAGGCCTTTACAAAAAACAATGTATTATTATTATTTAACATCGCTATAATATCCAAGCTCGGCTTACGGAACAGTATCTTGTAATCCGCGCACTGGATGATGCAATAATCCCTTATTTGCGTTTAACGATACATATGGGAGGAAAAGTGGTAGCTTATTCTGCACTGCAATCAACCCAGAAATTATTATTATTGTGTAAACATAACAGGGTTTATTTCAAAGACCAGCCAAATTTAAGGGTGTGGTACAGACCATCAAACTAAACAACCTTCTCCATGGAACCAATATCGTAATCGCAAAAAATTTATCAACTGTCCCATAGAAAACTTCAATACCTACTCGACCTAAACGTATGGGACGGCTGAATTTTTATTCGTGATTACGATGTTGGTCAAAATTGAAGAAAATTGTTCAGTCTGATGGTCTGTACCACACCCTTAAATTTGGCTGGTCTTTGAAAACTAACCCTGTATACAATGTATGTATGTGTGTACAATGTATGTATGAAAGTAGTTTGTTCAGAATCGTTCACTGAATCGATTTCTGTCATTTTTGAAATAGGATTTTTTTATCCCAAAAATGATTAAAACTACGTAAATTACTGTCACAATTTCGCTGTACACTCAAAACATACCAAAATTGACAAAGAACCTATACTACGCTAGCCCCTTTTACGTGTGCGTGCGTAGATTTGTAATGTGACCACAATTTTCTCCCACAATCAGTATAGCTAATTTAATAGATAAATAATGTTTAAACATAATAGAAAAAAAAACAGTGTAATCGTTATGATCATATCTAACATAATATTCAAATTGGGGTGACTAAACACCCCAATTTGAATATTATGTTAGATGTAATCATAAATATAAGGTGTGAATTAATTCAGGGACATGTTGTATAATGAAAATGGATAGTAATTATGACCGAACTTATAGAGATATGACGTAGATATTTTTTTTTTAATTTGAATCATTTATTAGATAACCACCTACAACTAAAATACCTCCCTCTTACAGAGAGGAGGCCTGTGTCCTAGCAGTGGGAACATTATAGGCAAAGAACAAATAATGTAACCACAAAAAACAATATTCAATTCTACTCTATGTTTCATTCAATTAATAAACACTAGTTAGCTATTTTAATTTATATGTTTTATTAGAGCAGAGTATGAAACATGCAATCCGGATTTACGCAAACACCGTAGGTATACGATAGTAGGACACATCGCAAAAGCTCTCTCTCCGTCTAATGACATTTACCTAACTTGGGAGCATTTCATAGTTTATGTTTTTCTTTTCCATATCAACATGGAATAGTAGTTACAGTATTAAAGCCGGTGAGCTTATGTAACCAATGTGAGCTTAACATACAATCTACAATCTTTGAGGACTTAGATAAGAAAAACATTTTTTCTATATACCGACAGGGCTTTGGACCTTATAGTTATATGTAGAATCGAATTACAGATATATTCTTTGAGTACAATACTTTCTTATTCTGAACAATTTTATTCCTGTTTTTACTAACACTAGGCGAAATCTAAATGAATGCCTGAATTAAACCGCACTAATCGATTTTCAACGCCGGCTCGCTATAAGTTGCATTAAGGTTTTTCAAAATTCTTGGTAGGTAAGCACGACGATTATCAAGCTATAAATTTCTAGTATAAGCTGACTTCTCATTGTACGAAAAGCCTATACAATGTGAGGACAGCTAAAACTGGAAATATATAGCTTGATGTGTCGTCGTATGTGCCACCTTTCAACTTGTATACCTAAGTACAGAACTTATTTCTTCTTTAGTGCCTTTCAATACTGAGCTAATTTAGAAAAGAAACAAAAATGTTTTATTGTAACAGGACAATCAATGTCAAAAACCTTCCAACAATGTAGGGAAATTAGAGGTATTTTTGACTGATTGACACTGAGATCAGACGACGTGTTTATAAAAAAGACAAGTTAGACAAAGATAAGTAGTTTTTTATCTATATATAAAGGGTTATTTTCTACTTTCTCATTGCAATTATGGTAATTGCAATGAGAAAGTAGAAAATAATCCTTTTTCTTATTATCAAAATCCATTCAGTACTGGACAGGATTACGAGAGCCTGCGGAAATCATCCCTAGGATTCGTGAACTACGATGGTTTCATGGCCTATGACTGCACTCCATACTACGATAAGCTGCAGATGACTGACAGGGATTAATCCCTAGTAATGATCCCAATGCCGAACAGGAAGTCGGAGGTACCAAGTTTTACGGTCGGTTATTCGTATAGAACTTATGCGCCAGAATTTTGAAAATAGAAAAGAATCGAGCCGATGAGGTGAGGTGATGCTGAATCGGTGCGATGACTTTGAATGGGTTTTGTCGAGTGTATAATTAAAAGGTTTGCAATATTAACTAAGAATCTAATGATAATTTTGAGCATTTCGTTATTTTTCACCATTATCAAATAAAAAAATATAATTTTAAGTGACTCACAAGTATTTTGTTTGATGTATATAGAGCTTGAAAAGAGAAAGTTTATGATTTTATGTAAATCTTATACAACTTCTTTTACAAATTTTAATTATAAAATTATATTTCAATTCCGCAGGAAAAATAAATCGCAACCACAACAAAATAATAAATGATGCAACAACAACAGTGTATCTTTAGCAGCATTGCTTTTCAGATCACATCTAAATTAGAAACGCTACGGACATGAACACTTGACTGACTCAATAATACCTAGGCATCACTCACTCACACCAGCACAGGTGTGCTTGAGATAGCACAACGTATTAGTGACGTCACTTAGGTATACGTTACCCATCCGATCTCTCACGGCCTGTACGCGACAGCAGGCTGACACATGACGATAATTCCGAACAACCAATACATTTTAAACCAGTGATGCGAACTACTCGATGGATTGCGACTTTGTCGATTACAGACACGAATTGAATGAACTTAATAGGCGTGAATCATTCGCATTGTGTTTTGATTTGGCTTTGTATTTACGGTTTATGATGATAGGAGTGGTTGGTGAGATCAAAAAATCAACACACGGATGTAGACTATAAATAGTATTTAAAAATTCGTCCCCTAAAGGGGTTTAGGGGTCGAATTTTCAGAAACCCTTCCTTAGTGCTCACTTTCATTATACAGGGTGTAAAAATACCCATCCTATAGCCGTCAACTACGAATTCTATACATCAAACTAAGTAACATTGCACAAAAACTATTGCTGGGAAATAACTTTTATTTTTAGTATAAATATTTGTTGTTTGCAGTAGTGCGCAATGTGATACACGCAAAACATTGTGCTTATGGATGCATGCATACGTGTTGTGAGGGTATTTTTAGTTGTGTTATAACATTAACACCTTGTTTTCGTAAAACAACGTCAGTAAAAGTGAACTTCAATATCTCCGTAACCAGAAGGTTCCCAGGTATAGTCCAGTACAAAAAAAAAAAATATTACAATGACGGGGAGTACAAGTGACTCTCAGCTTCGTTAAGTGTCTTTTTACACCAGTTATAAGGAATTTTTGTGCATTTAATTTTTATTTTATTTTATTTTTTATTTTATTAAGTACAGTGACAGACTACAGACTAAGACCATTCAGCATAGTTATAACATACAGTACTGTAATGCTTCTAGAACCCAGCGGTTTAGTTTAGGCTGTGAGTTGTCCATCAGTGAATGTATTTAAAAACGTATCGTTCGTATATATCATATTTTTTACACTCTCCACATGCAGTTCACAAACTCTGTCTGAAAATTCTCTTTGAACACAAAGGTAAATAACTCATAGGTAGGAGGTGTGCTTACCGATACGAGGAACATACTTTTTTTCCTTATTGCGGTATGGAGACACCACTGAAATATAAGCCAACCAATTTTTGCACGCACCATTCCCCATATAGGGACAATTTTGTAAAAAAAAAATATTTTATATTCGTAAGTTAGCGAGAAAACGTATTATTTAAAAAACATAGGCAGTTGTGAAGACTGCCGACACAAGTGAAAACATAAAACTATGAAATAAAAGTGTTTTTTTTTTATTAATTTTCAAATCAGTGGTAGGTAGTATTTGTAAATTAAAATGATTAATTCAAATATATATGCTTTCACTGCTGGCCAAGCGCTACTCGTTATACTCATAGCTACAGATATACCTACAGTTAAGATTCGCATGTCAGTGATACGAACCCATAAGATTTACCTCTCCTACCAAAAATCGCTCTACCCGCCAGAAGTTTTCATTTAAAAAATGTAATGAAAGTCTTCACATTTTTATATAGTCTGTGTGCAGATACTTTGTCAAACGCTCTGTGTTCAGTCTTTCCGAGTTGTGTACTAAAGTACCGTAGCCGGAACTCGGCACGTTTGACCCGTGGTGCGCTTTACGTGGATTTGTCGTCAGCACAGTTGTCGTGTCCGGTGAGATCTCAACGTAGGAGGGCAGGGCCAAAACAAACTGAAAGTAAGAGAAGTAAAATAGTTTTTTTTAATTAACCAGCCGATGTCTGCTAATGAGGATCACTTAAAAATATTTAAAGAAAAATATTTTACAACCCATTTTTGGGCAGGAATTAATCCGTAAGTGCCCTATTCTGTCCATTAGGTAAACCGTTTTTTGACAGATGGAACTAGTGATTGCAGCAACATACAATACATTGATTGATACACGTACGGTATTTTGTCTGTAAGAAGCCATAAATAAGATAATTCAATAAGATAAGGCAGTTTATATATTTATTTTATTACGCATTTTAAAATTAACTTTTACTTAAACTGGAATATGTACGTTCTAAGACAGCTGTCAAAAAACGGTTAACCTAATTGGGACAGGGTAAAGAAAATTCTAGTACAAACCAAAAACAACTTACAAGTATAGGCAACCAAACTTTGAAGTAACATGTTAGCGTGAATATGTTAACTATGAGGTATTAAGTTAAAGGGACTGGTACCTTTCGAACAATTAGGGTAGTTAGATCCGAGGTACTTGATTAGAAGGATGTCCGTATCCTCGCTCGCGGCTACTTCCTGATATTGTTTCAAACAAATGAACCATACAAAGAGGTTTTAGTAAGCTGAACTTGTCTATGGGGAACTATTTATGAGAATGTGGGCCATGTAGACATGATCGAAATTAGATTAGTTTTCATGTGTGCCTCTTTGGTGTAGTGGTCGCAAATGCGGATTTGTGCTCGGTTGACGGCAATAGGCTCGCATATTACATGGGACTTAAACATAATTGGCGAAATGTGGGTGTTCTATAGATACACCTGTGCCCAACTTTTCTGGGCAAACAGGCGTGATATTATTTATGTTGATATGGTAATTTTCATACTTTTGCTTGAATCGGCATGAAAAAATATCAATCAGCCAGCAAGGTGATAATAGGACTGCCGGACATTTAAATATCGCTACTTGTGGTGGCTATTTTAATTTAATGTTAGATCTACGTTATGATAGTTAATTTATAACAATTAACTGATATAACGGAGGCATAATTATAATCTTCGCCTTTCTAGGTGACGCTATAAATATAGACAGTCAAATTTTCGGAGGTATTTATTTACGGAAACTTGTGTCGGTTGATATTAAAAGAGAAATGAAATATTTATGAATATTATTTCAATTAAGTAACAATATGAATTCCCCGTACTTTAACATAGGCCTTGTACTATCCATTGATTTCCAATAATATCATATCTATCGGCGAAATAACCATTCCTACACATGTTTTCCCCACACATGGGGGACCCACAGCACTGCGCAGATGCAGTGGTAGCCCTAAATTGACGAACGGAAATAAAATCAAGTCTGGCTGGTTGGAATAACAACCGACGGCCGCCATGACCCACGCACAATGCTCCAGTTGAAGGACTAAGTGCAGAAACCAAACAAACCCATAACATATGTAGAACTTAGAACCAAGTCAGGTTCAAAGATTTGTACACAAATAGGTGATAAAGTAAAATAAACAGTACTTAACAAAAAGGAAGGTATAATAACAAAAGAGAGTGCTATATGAACGGAATAAGCAGCTTATATGTGAGAGCTTACGGCTTTTGAGTTAAATTTTATTTGATTGCAGCCTCGTCACGCCGACAAGGCTGATTGATGTATTGCCGTCGGGCCGGCCTCCTGGTCAAAGATTACTTAATTGATGCATCGTGTTTGCAGATATTCATATTAGGTAGTATATCACTTTTGTAAATGATTACGATTTTGCATGCGTTTTAAATAGTGTTGATTTATGATTTTATGGGGAGTGCTTGTTGTCACGTTAAAGATTAATGTTTCAGCACAGGCTTTTTGTTTTCACAGCAATACTTTTCCTCTTTAAAAAAAGTTGAAGTGAAAAACCTAGGTATCTAAAGGTGAAGACATGTTTAAGAAGCGATGGAACAAATTTTCCACACAAAACCAGCTCCGAAGTGCAAAGTGCGAATGTTCGGATCGGACCGACTCATGGCCGAACCGAACATTATTGAAAAATTCGAAAAAAGTTCGGATCGGCTCAGTTGGATCGGGACCATAGTCAATATTCGAAAGAGTGTAGGATCGGGACCGACCGAACCAAATAGTAACTTCGTAGCAGGAAACGGCCGAACATTCGGCCGATACTACTTCGAAGTAGACCCCCAGCACTAATTTTCATAATAGAGGGCTTTCATGTTGCGGTTCACCATAAAAATGTCGAGTTAAAATTAGCGAGGCAGTAAGGTCGGTAGCATAGTTGACTCACACTCGAACAATTTCAATTAAACCAATAATATTAATAGGTTGACTGGTAGAAAAGGCCTGTGGCGTTAAATCCGCCGTAAATTTGTGTGCTTGAAGTGTTAAATAATAACAGGCACATAAATGATTATTCAAGAAAATAGTCAGTCAGAAAGATGAAGCTAGTTGCCCATTCCGGAGCGTAGTAGATTCTTATGGAAATAAGGGCAATAAACTCCACAGACACTTTTTTAAATAAAATTTTTAAAAAATATTCTTATTTATATTATTTTTTTAATAATTAATAACCGCACTCGGGGTCTGTCAGCGAGCAATGGAGCGCAGTATCCTTGGAGTTAAACTTTCCGATCGTATAAGGAACTCGATACTGCGCTCTAAAACTCAAATTGCCGATGTAGGTCGCACGGCTGCCAAGCTAAAATGGAACTGGGCTGGTCACATCTGTCGCATGTCGGAGGAGCTATGGGCCAAAGTAACCACACAATGGGTCCCAAACAACAGCAAACGACAACGCGGCAGGCCCAGAATGAGATGGCGGGATGAGCTCGACTCTTTCCACCAGAATTGGCGTTTAACAGCACTGGATAGGGATAAGTGGAAGGAGGGAAGGGAGGCCTTTGCCCTGCAGTGGGACAGAAATGGCTGAATAAATAAAAATAAATAATTAATTATAGGGCAAAAACGAAAGTACAGCCGACTAAAAAATTATACATGTATAATTTTCCCCTTTATAGAACAGAAATTTGTTGTAGACTAATCTAACTTTAAGGTCAATTTTTAACCGACTTCAAAAAAGGAGGAGGTTCTCAATTTGACTGTAGTTTTTATTTTTTATTTATGTTTTTTACCTCAGAACTCCGTTATTTATAAGCCGATTTGCAAAATTATGCTTTATTTGTAAGGATATACTTTCAAGTTGGTCCCATAGAAATTTCATCAAAAACGGTTCAGTAGTTTGGTTTTTAAACCAACATTACTGGTAAAAATTACAACTTAAAAGTGAAAAATTAAAACTTTTTAGCAAAAAAAAACAGTCAGTGGCAAACAACGAAAATGCTAACCCAACGACACCAACTTCCGAAATTAAAGTTATTTTTCACTTTGTAGTGTCTTTTTTGGAAGTCGGTTGTTTTTTTTTTTTTTTTTGAAAAAAAGTTTTTTATCAATTAAAAAATTACCTTAAAGTTAAACTAGACGGGTGGTTACAGATAAATAGGGTAAAATTAGACATATTGTGTGAGAACGATGTAGAAAGACGTACACGCTAAAAGCGTGTTCACACCGATCAACCCTACGTTGCGACACTTCGAACATACAAACAATCACTAACCACGACTTTCCACAATGCTAACAATACCCTTAGCCAATAGATCAAAAGTCACACATCCTACCACTAATCATCCCACGTTCCCTAAAGGCCACGACACACGAATCCGCGATTCAGATAAAGCAATAGCGCCCCTTTCATACGACATTAGCTGCGTTAGTAACGCCACATTTCCTAACAATCTGCACTGTGGCCCATTCGCGTGTGAATCCTTAGATACAGACGCTCATTTCCTCTTACGTTCGCGAGTTAATATTGTACATGAAACGCGATCGAATTTAAGATTTATTCGCTGTGTGACGTGGTATTAATAATGTGACAGTGTATTGTTGTTATGTGTTCATTAGAGAGCGCATTGCCTTGACTGAGAACGGAGGAAGAGAGCGATGAAAGATTTTATTTCAGAACTAGAACTCGCGTGCCGATGGGCATCACGAACAATTTTTTTTCTGCATGATTTGTCCTGTGGTAAACGTGTATCATGATAAACCGCAAACAAAATGAATTTTCATGAAGAAATATTTTGTTACATTATTCTTTTTATTCGCTTTGGATAACCTATAGCAAATACTGTTTTGCGTAGTAAGTCTGCTCTCTGTCTCTGTTTTTTTAAGTTCTAATGAGATGTCTCCTTTCTTTCACACATTTTTGGACACCTCTTCGTTATTTCCGTGTGCGAAAGCAAAACCGCCTTCCCGAATTTAGAGGCATTTTCCTTCAAGTTAACTTCAACCATCCCCGACAACGTGTAAAATATGGTTTCACGTACATCCTCATACGAGCAGATCGTAAATTCCACATATTTTGTTTCATGTTTCATGTACACTGTCATATTTGGTGTCAAAGAAGTCATTTTGTAAAGCATCTCCTTCGCCCGATACGATAGTTATAGCCGGTACGTTTGCGCGGCAGTAACGTGTGTGAATTCCGTGAAAATTTTAAAGAAAGCAATAAAATTTCATAGCTTTACTCGGCGGGAGTGACAATAAAACTGCATCTCGATTCTGATCACACTCGTTTCAATATGTAGATGCGGGAACACCTGAGACGTCGGCCCGCTTGAAAAATGCTTATTATATTGCTTTCCCGTAAATAAATGTACATATACGTGTTTATTTGAGGAAAGAAATGTCCCAATTATCATTAATTTTGCCGTTTCGCACTTCAGGCACGTGGAGATTGTTTCAGTTTTGCTACCATTCTCGCTTGGTTACTAATAATAATGGTGTTCACGAACTGGAAATTATTGTTACATTCACTTTGTAGCTATTTCATTTTGTTACAGCCTCTTGAATCAGAAGCTCCCATTCAAAATAGATATGCTAAAAATAAGACATTAAATACTGCTGGGCGATTTTTTGTCTCAAAAGATGCTCCTGGCCACAGAACATTACTAATCCCGTGATATCAATATGTAACCTGCTCGTTAGTTATGGCATATCATTAATAATTAATTATTATCCGAGGAGGCTATTCTGCACTACACGCATACTGTATAATCGCTAAATCAAATCTATAACTCTTTATTAAAAAGCTAGAGTTTTAGATTTGATTTAGCCGCGGTCGATGGTCGATAGATGTCAGAAAATAGCCCACGGGAACTTACTTACCGCAGTTAAAAGTACCCTATGTGTTAATCCAAGTTATAAATTATTTGTATTCCAAATTTCATCCAAATCCATTTAGCCATTTTTGCGCCAATCCCGAACCTACATACAAAAGATAAAAGAACAAAAATTCCTCGTTACTATTTTACACTCCCCAATTTAAAAGCGATATTTGCAAATTAGTTTCAAAATATAGCATAAACGAAGAGTAAAGACGAGCACTTGAAGCTTCATATCGTAATATCGACTAAGAGAGATGGCTCGATACAGGAAGCATGCACTTACATTAATGGTTTCGAAGCGAGCGACTATTTCAGTTCTACGTTTTTTGACGGCCAGCAGATTAAAAATTCATATGATCAAAATGCCCGGGACTCTTGTCCTTATGGCAGAAAATATTGAAGTTCTGTTTGAATCTCACAGTTCATTCGATTTTCTTGCGACGGGTTAAATTGGCTCTCGGTTGTAAAATACAGGGGGACAGTCAGTTTACAGAAATAACTAAGACTACTAAATTGGCGTGAGATCCGATCACATTAAGATTCAATCGATAGTTATATTATAAACTCAACAGAGAAGCAAGATTCTATTTAATAGTTTCATCTAGAAATTATATATTTGAATTGCGCATCCACTGAGACGGAAAAATATGACAATTGTTATGGTTTGTTATCTAAAGATGGATGCCGACTAACGACCACCATTTCGCTCGCCAAAACAACTATCATCTTGCTTTGAAGATATGCTTCGAAGATTTATAAACTGTTCTCAACATCACGTTTGGGAATTGCCGAAAAATAAAAGTTTTAAACAAAAACATTCTCCGAAAAGTAAAAGTCGTCTGAAATCACGTTACAACATAACCTTCGTGATTTTTTAAAATTATTATCAAAAACGTGATTTGGAAGTTAATCCCGTTTAAGAAGACAGTGTCCACGCAAGCACATCCCTATTTAAACATTGAATAGGGATGTGCTTGCGTGGACACGGCCACAACAAGCCGCGACACTCAACAGTGTCAAGTGTCACAGGCTGCTATTGACAAGGTTTTGTAGTTTTTAATCTCCTGCTTGATTATGCATTCCGAACACGCCTATTCGTTGTTGGGTTGGGTGCGTTCACTTGACTCGCCCGAAGCTGAAGCAAAGCTCAACTTTTCCAGCTAAACTAAGTTTTTGGATTTTTATTGCTTTTAAACAACGTGAGATGAAATAATATTATTTTACATTTTAGTAGGTACTCTAGGTGCGGTATGGTGGATGTATGTTTTCTTTAAATAAAGTTTCATAGAAAATGTAATATGTGTTTGGTTGCACTTGGAAAACTTGAAAGAAAGGAAGAAAATCTTTTCCATCTACAGTACGATCGTAGCTCATAAATTCACAACTTGTTATTTGAAGGTGATTGAAATGCAAGTATCCTCAAAACCAATTAACATTCACACCCACTTCAAATCAAACAGCCTCCCCTCAAATCACGTTAAACGATATTTAAAAAAATCTCGTAAACATCGTTGTCGATCCACGTCGCGAGATCATTCGTCTCCCGCACAATCCGTCTGCTCGAGACGTGCGTCGTACTTTCGCTAAAAATGCAAATTGTACGTCGAACAGACACCACGCCCAGGGGTCGTGGAGCTGACTTAGGGACTCAGCGGTAAGGGGGGCTCAACATTTTTCACGAAACGAAAATGAGCAAGACACACCCCTAGGACTCGTTGTGTGTGGAGTATTCCTGTGTCAGTATTTCATTATGTAACGTGATTTGAGCTGACTCCTGTTTACATTTTAGGCTCTGATCACTTATGAAAACGAACTTTCGGGTAACTTAAAACGGGAAGCTCTGGCATGACCTTAGGTAGCTCATCCGTAAACTAATACATACTCGTAGAGTTAATAGATAATTCAAAATTTAAACGAGAATAGACTCGAACTACGTGTAATGCCCAACGATAAAAGGTTTTTGTCTCTGACAACGGTCATAAAATACCTAGAGTGGCTTCCAAAGTTAGTTGACATTTTTCCACTTCAGGTATTAAACAAAACAGGTATTAAAAGGATTACTTAAATAATTTTATTATAATTCAAAGATATTTGAATTAGTCAATAAAAACGTTATAGCAGTTCAAACATTTCGATCACTAGAATGTTAAAACATAATGTGGTGTGTTATAGCTAAAGCGGAAAAATGTTAACTAATTTATGGAGGCCACTGTAAGGTAGGTACATCTTGGACAAAACGCTTTACTGTTAGAACTTATGTAAAAAGCAGTGGATTACAATTATTGACCAAACGATGAATAAAAAGTTACCCTCAAAAGTTGAAGGACATCAGCATTGTTTGTATACTCTGATTTTTTATTTACTAGACTAAAATGACAGCTGCGATCGTAATGTTTTTGTCAACATGACATTTATATAAGGATAACAGCTGCCATTTACGGATACTGACACGTTGAATGTGCTCTCTATACACACTACTTCTTCACCATCACAGACAAACAAACACATGTTGTACATTATTAACTCACTTATAAAACAAGGTCTGCACGTACATTTTGTTCACTTATAACTTAAACACGACTTCAATTTTCTTGCGGTTTTCTTTATTATACGAAGCGGCTACGGAACGCTAGTGACGTCATCTAACAACCTTCATACACTGCGTTAAGTATCAAATTTGTTTGTACAACTCATTTAAACAATTCCTTGTATACAACAGACATATTTTGTACAGTATTATTGTGCTCCTGATATAATTAATTAGGTACTTTTTTATAAAGAAAATGAAGATATGTATGAACGTACTGTTATTAATTAAATATAAATTGTTATTATGAGAATATCCTACTTTCTACTAATATTATAAATACGTAAGTTTTGAGGATCGATGGATGGATGGATGTTTGAAACTCTTTCGTGCAAAAACTATTGAATAGATTTTGACGAAACTTTACAGTAATATGCTTAAATACATCAGAGTAACACATAGGATACTTGTTTTTTAGTATGGTGGATTACGGCCCTTTTACAGAGTGGAGGCCTGTGCCAGCAGTGATTTTACGAGGTTAATCTTTTATCATAAGTTCATTGATAGACAAGTTCACTAGTCGACAGTAAACGTTTAAATGATTTAGGGCTACTTTTTCTATTGCCAGATACCTTTTATTCGAAGAATAAAAGTGACGTTTGACAGTTTTTGTATGAAACCACAGTCAAAATTTCAAAATTATTCCTCGAATAAAGTTAGGTATCAGATGATTAAAAAATCAGCCCTTAATCGAACGTCTAATCTATCATTTGCGCTCTTAAAATATTATTGAACACTCTAATATAATGATTGCACCTCTTTTTGTGAACCTCAAATAATTCCTTTTTTGGGGTCCTAAAAATACTAAATAACCAAGTTAAATTGGACACAGCCCTGGTCAGCCGCTGCTGCGGCACCGATCGCTACGCTCGCTCGGCTCGCGCGTGGTTGATCACAGTTTTAACCTAACCCGAACCCGTTTGATCAGCATAATTATGTTAGTTACTGCGACAATCTGTGAGAAAAGGCCAGAAAGTTAAAGAGCTTTTTTTTTTAATTGTGCGTCATTATTTGCGCAATAAGATTTTAGAGGTTCATTCATTTAAAAAGTGTTCATCATCATCATCATCACCCTATAGCAGTCCACTGCTGGACATGGCCTCTCCTATTGCACGCCATTCAACTCGATTTAAGGCAACTCTCATCCAGCTGCTACCAGCCATCCTGCGAAGATCGTCGCTCCACCTAGCCTGAGGGCGTCCCACCTTATGTTTACCGATTCACGGTCTCCACTCAAGGACACGTCTACCCCAACGGTCATCGATTCTACGGCTACTAAGACCGGCCCATTGCCAAAAGTGTTCATCATTAGTCCAGGGATATTATTATTATTATTATTACTATTAGGTACCTAACTAAGACCGTACACCGACCGTTCCGTACAATTACAATTTACGATTTATGACGTATTACAAAAAAACTACTTACTAGATCTCGTTCAAACCAATTTTCGGTGGAAGTTTATATGGTAATTTACATCATATATTTTTTTTAGTTTTATTATTCTAATATTTTAGAAGTTACAGGGGGGGGGACACACATTTTACCACTTTGAAAGTGTCTCTCGCGCAAACTATTCAGTTTAGAAAAAAATTGTATTAGAAATCTCAATATCATTTTTGAAGACCATATCCATAGATACCCCACACGTATGGGTTTGATGAAAAAAAAAATTGAGTTTCAGTTCTAAGTATGGGGAACCCCCAAAATTTATTGTTTTTTTTCTATTTTTGTGTGAAAATCTTAACGCGGTTCACAGAATACATCTACTTACCAAGTTTCAACAGTATAGTTCGTATAGTTTCGGGAAAAAGTGGCTGTGACATACGCACGGACAGACAAACAGACAGACATGACGAATCCATAAGGGTTCCGTTTTTTGCCATTTGGCTACGGAACCCCAAAAACCTTTAAACCGTTTTGATCCTTTCCTGCTACATTTGAGATAAATGAATTCAGCTTGAATCAACTAAAGTTAGCATTCCCTAGCGCAGCGTGTTCAAGTTTGAATTCTCACTAACCCTACTTTGTATTAAGCGCATGGTAAATCTGCATACCTACTGAATTTAAATCGTGATACTTGGTACTAAATATTGTTAATAAGAATACCTACATACATATCCTAAAACTACAAAAGTATTTTTTTTTTTACTTAAACCTAAAAATTTTAACTAACACAAACAGTTTTGGGTGCCAACCAACTAGTATATACCTTTACCTTAGGGTGACTTCTGTATACCTTTTTAATGGTGGTATTCCATAGGTTTACTTGCCTGGCGGAATGTTGATAAACAAATTTTAATTTGTAAGTGCTGCTAACACAATCAAACCAAAGATTCATGTCAACTATCAATATAAATAAATTGTCTGATAGATTCAGCAATCAGTACCTATAACAATTTCGCATATAAATTTAAATGTTAATTTTCTAAGCTATTAACACATTAGGAGTGCACAACGGACGCTATCGTAAATCAGAAGTACAAACAGTGTATTAATTACAAATGCAAACAGCGAGTGTGGTCCGCCGCAGCCGTCTCTATCCTGCTAATGATTTGCAGTGTAGCTGTAGCCTAACGCACACACGGACACGGACTACGATACGACACACGATCATATTTCTTTGTATAGTATTACAGAATTTTCGAGAAATTTCTTTGTGGCAATAATAATGTTTGAACTAATACTTTATTGATTAATATAGCTTATAGCTGTAGTTAACGCACACACGGACAACCTGTGCGGACAACCGAGTACCTACTACGATACGGCACACGATCATATTTCTTTGTATAGTATTACAGTATTTTCGAGAAAAGTCTATGTGGGAATAATAATGTTTGAATAGATAGTTTATTGATTAATAAAGCGTGTAGAAGTAGTCTATCGCACACACAGAAAACCGGATACTACGATGATATTACTTTATACCCTCAGTAGGTATTACATAACATTTTTAGGCTAAAATATTGTATGAGGAAAGCATGGTTGTTGTCGTGCAATTTTGTAAGTTTATGTTCAGCAATGGTATTTGATTAGTACAGGTTAGATTGGTAGAGGTTACTTAGTAAAGAGCCTTCTGTAGATACACTTGATACGACAGACGATCAAAATATAGGTATCAGTATAGGACCGTTTCAAAATTTTCACAATATTGAAATTGAAGAGAATTTCGATTTGGCTTTGTCCTTTCATTGAATAATATTATTATATAAAGAACTTTTAGTTAATTAAACTAGATAAATAGATAAGTAGAGAACCAGATTTTGGCAGAAACCTAAATGTCATTTATTCATATTCATTTATTTTGTAATCTACTTGTGGCCACTGCGGTGAAGAAGGACACCCGATGTCAGAGTGCGCGAAGAAAGTTGACACACCGAAATGTGCGACTTGCTCTCGCTTTAAAAAGCCCAATAACCACAAAACGGGAGATGCTGAGTGCCCTGCAAGGAAAATAGCGGAATACAGGTACATTAACTCCATCGACTACGAGGGCGCCTAGAGCGTCTGCATGCTTAAGGCCAGACTTCCGTGATGAATGCCTGCTGCTAACTCAGCTAAACACTGCACTGGCCAACTCACACTACACTCGATTTTTTTGATGTTTAAGCACATTAGTCGCCCGCAGCTCGAATAAACACATTGCCTCGAACGTGATTTAATTTTGTGCAACATTGACTTTAGCCCACTTACCAATTTCTGCTGCCGCAAAATCAAATCATGTGTGTTTACCTACATTATAAAGTGCAAGAAACTATTTTACGCAAATTAAATAATTACGTATATAAGACTTTTTGTTATTTTAATCTTTAAGGTAAATAGTATTTAAGTAAACTAGGTATAAAATAACGAATTAATAATTTTTTGTCATTATATCAAGACTTCTTATGTTAAATATTGTTAAGAATTTTATTGTCCTACATCATAAAGTATGCTCATGCCGCCTGTGATACAGGTTTATCCTAGTACAGGCATCTAACATTATTATACCTTTGTAAGTTATTTCTAAGACTTTATGTTAATATTTTACCAATTGTATACTGAATAAAATATTATTATTATTATTCCAGTAAATTGAAGTTCGAGTTTTATATTGTATTATTCATTTCAAATACAAACAGCAAGTGTGGTCTGCCACAAATACCTCTGACGTGGCTAGAAACGATCGAACGACAAAGGATCGCATAGCTTTGTATTGCTATCAGGAAAATAATTCGTTATTTCATAACCTCCTACTTGATTTGTTGAATCAAGTAACGAACTACATATTCTGCAAATGATAATTTTAGCTATAAACGCATCTCCATACAAACTCGTTGTTTTCTATGGACAAAAGCTAAACAGAGCTGAATAAGTGTGGTTAGTCCCTTATTGTCCCATATTTTGAGATATCAGGTACCGCGATATACGATCAAATATTAATTTCACATTCCAATGCATTTTGAATAAAAGCCTGTTTAGGCTTAATATTTACGTTATTCCAGGAAGTCCAAATCCCTTTCAATATTAGAAATGTAGGGAATATATCAGCAGCATTAGGTATATACTACAAAATGAATGTTTCGCAGTATAGAAGCAGGTCTGTGACACACACATGTACGCCAGGTTATTTGACGACACTACAAACGCACTAGCCTTTTCGACCAACCATTACATTCAATTCCCCTCAAAATCAACAACGCTTCAACCACCACCAATTTACCTTTTGACGTTAGGATTTAAATTGATTCTGGTATGAGCATTTTATTCAATGACTTGCGCCATAAATGGTTTGATAGGCAGCTGATACGCTCCTTTGTTTTCCACCGAAATGAGTTTTTCACTGATTGTTACTGTAACGAGTATTTATCGAGTTTCAAGCAATTCGCTACGATAATTACTCAATTGAGTATCGTGCAAAGGAAAGGGGGGAGAACGTGCTTGTTGTTGGAATAATAGTGATATTTATACACAGCAGAATAACAGGCAACGCTCGCAACTTCGTATTATGTAATGGAACCTCAATGGCCTATGGGCTTACTCATAATCTGTCGAACATGAGAAAATATCCCCTCAGTTTACTGTGCGTTTAGTTACAGCTCCTTTAATCTGCATAAATTGGAACGTTACGCATATTGCGGAATGAATCCCGCTCTTTAATGCAGCCGTTAAAAGTGATTCAGTTGACGCAGTAGCCATTTTGAATAGGAGAAATAGGAGAATAAAATATATCTTAAGAATTCAATTAAAATATCAAATATCTTTCTGCTTTACTCAAAATACTGTTATAGAGGTGGATAGCTTTTTTATGGGTTATAACTGTATTATGTTAGGGGTTGGAAGGGTCATGCACTTGCGTTTATAAAGATCTATAATGATTCAAATATTACGGAAATTCGTAAAGTGTAAGCAGGTGTATTTTACACGTGGCGTATGTTTCCCACGCAACGCACTTTAATATAGGTACAGGCACTGTCTAAGCACTTACCTCAACAACTTTCAGAATGTCTACGGGTTGGTAGCTCAATTCAATTTTCTATAATACAAACTGAGGCAGATGACAAGTGGGAAATAAGCAGAAATATTACAGATGTGCTATCCATTTCCGAGATGAAAAATGCTTTAAAAAATAATATACTCTATAAAAGTGGAAGTAGTGCGATATCGTTATGAAGCAACGAACAAAACGTTCGACTAAAAGCTCCATTTTAATTTCATCACCATAACTCAGCCGTGTAAAGATACGGTTTTGCATGAAAACTGAAATAAAAAAGGTGCAGGTACGACGTCGAAACAATAATGCACGATTGTAGTTGCTTTTACAATGGCAGTCGGAGACATGCGGGCGGGTACCGCGGTACAGCCGACGTAAAGTGAAATCGGTCCTTTCAAAACATTTTACTGCGAGCTTGGAAAATAAAACGGTGAAGCACTATTCAACTACCCACAGTGGTCGTGGGTAAAGTGTCCGCGATAAAGGGCCTTCACAAAAAAAACTCGCCTCTGTAAACTGGGCCGGCTCGCACGGTAATCAACTTTATTCTAGCTCGTGTTTGGTGGGAAAAATTGAATGGCTTTGTAGTGACGTCACTGTCGATCTATCCGCGAGTGTGAGGTCTGTTGCTTGACTTTGCTTCCTGTAACGGATGAAACTGGATCAAAGCGTCAAAAGTTATATAATTAAATGGAAGCTTCTACTCAGTGAGTGAATGTTGAGTTAATTATGTATGATGTATTAATAGAAATGTCTGTAGTAGGTATGTAACACATGAAACCATGACGTAATTCATAAAATTAAAGTAGAAATTTTAATAAGAGTTAATAAGACTCTTATTAAGATTTGGTCATATAATTTGAACGTAAAAACAAGTTTTTCTGAACCCTAAAAAGGCTATATCTAAAAAAATAAACAGTATCCCGGAAGTTCAGATTGACTCCTGACTCCGTCCTACCGATACCAATACATTTTTCAACATCCGAATTCGATGTAAGTATTCGCCAGAACACTCGGTTTAAAAATACGTTCCACCTAGTTGGACCAACTAACCTGTATAATATCCGAATTCCGAAATCGAGTTGGAAGTCTCGCCAAGGAACCGGCACAAAATAGATGCGTAAAGAAGGCCGGGTCCATACAACGAGTGAAAACAGGCGCACGCACGCAGGCATGTCGTAAGAAAAGCAAGAAAGAAAGAAAATTGATTTATTTGCGGTAAAGAAGACTCAAAGAAAGAACACAAACACAAAAAAGAACAAGTTGGGGGAAATATTCGTCACATCCACGCCAAACGGCCATTGCTCAGCATAATGCTACGACCCTATGCGAGACAGAGCCCCAGCGCTGGTTTTCACAGTCGGCGTTGACGTAATGACGTCGACCGTGAGATATAAATAACACAATAAGAAAAAAAAATACACAATACCTAATTTTAAGTGTCTTTATAAACATATTAATATTTATAAAGTGGTAACATTCCGGGAAACGACTCACGCGCCGCCGGCCATACCGGCCATACGGCGATCTTGTGCTGTGCCAAACGAATGCCAGTCTGCTTGTTGCACTCATTGTAAGTAGACGTGCGTCTGTGTGTGCGTGCGTTTTTTGCTCATTATATGAAGCCGACCTTCTGTACCTATTTATTTTGTGGAACCGGGGTCGCATTGCCGAGCCCCGCGAATATTCGATTCAATCGTCTCCGCCTCACCTAGCCTTAAGTGTACGAGAACTATTTTCGTAACGGTGTGATAGCGACACACTGGATGAAGAAGGTTGGAATGTACCAAACAATTTTCTTCGTACAATTTAAAAAGTAATGTCTCTATCATATCAGGTCGTGTATTCAGAAGATGAGGTTTACTCTTAGTGACCTTATTTTTGGAGTGAAGACTGATAAAATCGTAGCTAAAATCTGGATTTTAGACGTGGTTCTGCGGAAGAGCAACACTGCCTTTACATTGTAAAGGCAAAATAAAGTATAAAGTACTGTATCTGTGAAGCATAATATAACTAAGGAATTGGAAGGCGCACACTTACGGACTTGCGGCTCTATGCGGCCATGACCATAACTACCTGGTCTTGTCTTGTCTTGTCGCACAACTGGCCGCAGTATTGAACAAAACTTGGGACGAACAATTGTGCGGTCAAATTTTCTTCTTTGTCTTCGATAAAATATGTACGAAGGCTACGAGAAGTACCTCCACAATTGACAGCAGCCTTGTTGAAATAATCGAATGGACTGCCAAGGTCAAGACATCCACTGCCAAAGCAAGAAACTCTTGCCTCAAGCCACGTGCATGAAGAACAGCTTCTGCGGCCAAGATTGCAGCCAGTCGTGGCACAATACTGCGCAAAATCCCAGAGTTTTTAGTATTGTGGATCTATGATCTAAACCTGCATGCACAGTAACCGCTGGACAACAGTCTCCACACGATGAGTGGCTGAGGATGGACGGCGCCGCTGAGACAACCTAGACGCGTACTGCAAGGTTTGGATCGAGGTGACCCCAGAAAAGGATGCTTGAAAGGATTTCGGGGAGGCCTCAGTAGTGGGATAGTGGAGTCTAATAAAAAAAAAAGAAAATTAACAAACCCATCTGCACCAAGTATGCTTAACCATACCTCCTCATGTATTGAAATAACCATGCTACTGCAATATCTCTCTTAAAACCCTCAGAGGCAACTAAGCAAATTCATATACACTACGTTCCTGGTTCCCAAACAGAATATTAAAATACGTATTTAAATTGCATTGCCATGTTTTACGGAGATTTTGTCTTAATTTAAATTATATTATGCCACAGCTGGGCTGCTTTCACGGTATTTGAGTTCCGAGAATCCAGATCAAATCCCTATTTCTTTGAATTGCTGTCGCTAGCTAGACATGTATAAAGATAATGTAACAATACAATGATGGGCTGTATTTTTTTTCTATTGAACTTAAACAAGGCATAGAGTAAAAAGTTTGGGTTTAGATAAAAACGATCATCATTTAATCATCCACAGCCTGACTTCAGCCACTGCTGAATATATGCCTCTCTTTTCATGGGCCAATATCCACGCTCTCATCTCATCGATCTCATCAAGTGGGTTAATTGCGTAACAAACTAACAGTAGCAATTACTTTCATTTTGACAGTTTAACAACATTCATTGAGTTATTTGCGTTGTTGAGCAGACAATATTTTCGAACATAATTATGAAGCAATGGGTTAGCAATATCCTTCAAAATAATTCAGGTTGTGATTGAAAGTGTGAACGCACTAAAAAGGAGGCCACTTTATGTCCAAAATAAATATTGTAAACAATAACGGTCCTAAGAAAATCGTTGGTACTCCCGGAAATGACTAAGTGTACCGCTGCCACATATATTGCAGCTTGGCTACGGAGTGGTTTTTCTGTTTGCGAGCTGTATTTGATCTATTTTTATCTCGTGGACGCAACTTTGTTTATCTTTCAAAAACGATCTGTACAGCACACAAACAAAAAAATCAAAAATAAATCGATTTCATTTTTTCCCCTGGACTCTCCATGGCACATAACAAATACGTACTAACGTTTACAAAGAAACTTCCGTGTCGTTTTGTTAGTTTATGATCGCACGTTTCTATGTTTCAGTTCACAGAAAATTCAATTTAGCTACGAAAAGTGGATGACTCTGTATTTTAGTTGTTCAATTTTATCACTTATTGTGTTGTCTCCTGCCGAATAATCGATCATCGCTGTTCCCGAGGGCTCACTGTTCGTCCAATAACATTCAAAAATATATTGGCGTAAGTGCTCGATATGAAATTGCATTTAAGCCAATAGGTGCAAGTATTCATCGTCCGTCATATTATTTGTCACCAGCCGTCAGTGGCAGGCGCCGCCGGGCGTCGAGTGCGCCCGACGTATAGCGTATATCCAATTACCCATTCGCAATATTTTCTATGCGATGACGCATGTGGGAAACGCAATCAATCCACAATACGAATATTGTCTAAAATTATTTGGGAAGAGAGCGAGTTATGGGAAATTGTTTTCCTATAGAATTGTAAACGAAGTTAATTTATTCAAAAGCAATTGGATTTGATGAATTGTTTGACATGCTAGTCGAAAAAATTTAGAATAGACGCCCGCCCGCGCTATTACCTACTTCGTTTTCTGACTTTTTTTCCTATATGCTCGGCCCCGTAGAGGTGTAGCGTGATGTTAAATAGCATATAGCCTTCCTAAAGAACTGGGCTATCAAATGTAAAAATATTTTTTCAAACTGGTAGTTCCAGAGATTAGCGCGTACAAACAAAAAAATTAAGTAGATATAGATTTTGTTGCGGAGTTATTTTAAAATTATGATATCTCCTAAGATGTTGATTGAAATCAAGTGATGTCAAGGGCAATTTTGTTCACAGTTAAATACTTGTGATGAATAACGTATTTATTTGGATAAGGATTAATATCGTGTTGAATCATCATCAAAACACCTTGGCAAATAATGCATTAATTTCGAACAAATTTGATTACCATAAAAAAGGTTATAGTGAGGCAGTCTTAAAAGATAGACATATACTGTCATGGACTTTTTTTTTGAACATTGTAAGAGGAATAATTCCATCATACGTGATTTTTGCGTAACCTAAGCCGTTTACGCAGCGCACGCAACGGAAGCTCACAAAAAGGAATCATTTTTCCCGTTTTTACATTTTCTATTTATGCTCCGCTCCTATTGGTTGCAGCGTAATGTTATATAGCCTTAAGGCTTTCTCAATAAATGGACTGTCCAACACCGAATTTTTCAATTCAAACCAGTAGTTCCTGAGATAAGCGCGTTCAACCAAACAAACAAACTCTGTCATAAAATAATTTATTTTGATAAATATTGATAATTAAAAATTATATTTTCATCCAAACGTAAGCATGTGAAAAAAGTACTTTACATAAAAAGGTATTAAAAGATATAAGATAGAAATATGGTGTCGCGGACTTTTTTATAGAACTATTTAAGACGGACCAGATTGCCATACATTGTTTTTAGTTATATACAGCTGTTGAGGCAGCGCATGCCAATAATTCTGTTTTAAGAGATATTTCTTTCCGACTTGCTAGACAAAAGTGGTGATAGCTCAGCTAAAATGCATGATGTAAACATAATTTATAGCCTATATCACTCACACATAACGTAGCTTTCTACCAGTGACAACCTTTTTAGAATTGGATCAATAACTCCGGAGATTACCCCCTACATACAAACAAACACATTTTTCCTCTTTATAATATTAGTATAGATTCAGTATTATATTATATAGGCATAAAAATACAATATTATATTATAATATAGTAGGAAGTAGTCCTTCCAATTCTTGCAACTAGAACAGCAGGTAAGGGTAAGCAACTATACTTAATTCAGCAATTATAAACAGGACCACCTAGATTCATGGAATATAAAAGGGACCTTGGAGGTATTCTAAAATGTCACTTCCTAGAAATACTCTGGAGGGGTCCGACGAAAATAATAGTATTAGGATTTAATTCCAGTTCGACGTAATTCTTGTAATTCCACGGTTTACGGGTTATTTCTAGGCAAGCTCACTTCATTGCTGACCGCTTCGCTGCTTCCATCCATTCGGTCTGTTTAAGTTCTCAATGGGGCTTAAAAACTTGAATAAACCGAATGGATTAACAAATTATTAACAAGGTAATTTTAATAAAGGTCATCATTTATTCAGCCTTTAATAAAATTACCTCATCATCATCATCTGACTAGCCTTTTTCCAAATATGTTTTAATCCATCCAAAGGTTGTCTGTCGCTCTTAGCGATAAGACCGCCCATTGTGTCACCCTTTATAAAATGTATATATTTATGTTCTGTAATTTATATGGTGTATATAATAAAACGAGGATTCTGCCGTGTTGCCAAAAAAAAAATTAACAAAATTTCACTATCCAAACAAATTTTAGCAACCGTTTTTTTTATACCAATACAATATTTGGAATGATTTTACTACGCACATTTTCATTTGACCAAATTTTTACTCTTAATATTACCAAGGACAATGGCATTAGTCATTTGGTCTTTAATCAAATGATTTGTTATGAAAAAAATATAAAGACAAAAATAAGATTTTTTGGGAATGTTATAATTAAAAAAATAAAAGCTTGTAAAATACACTTTTATTTGATGTCATTTACGTCCTTCTTTGTAAGTTTATGTGTACGATTCTGTAACCATCTCACCATGAAAACATAGGTGAAGTGAGCGTGGAGTGAGCTGTGATTGACACTATTGACGGCTCACTCTAAGCTCACTTCACCTAACTTTTCACAATGAGATTTTTACAGAATCGGCTGTACTGGTTAGGTTAGAATCCATTTTAATATTATATAATGTTACTTAATTGCCATGTATAGTTTATAATTTTCTTACAGTTTAGTGAGATTTGCAACATAACACGCTTATATATTTTTTAAATCGAAACAGCTAGTTTAGGTTAGGTTAGAACTGTGACCACACAACGACCAGAAATATATTTTGAATGTAAAACCAAACCAACAAAATACATTGTAATTTAATTTGTATATTTTGTTCAACTGACATAAAGATGCAAATATATTATTTATATAGAAATGGTAAATTGATTGATGGAAACTGACGATACTAAATATTTGGCTTTTTTTTTCGTTAAATATGTTATACCAACTGAAATATTATATATTATTATATACTTGTATATAATTGTTTTTAGTATATATTAGTGTTAGTTCGATAAAATGTAAATAAAATCCATACATACCTACATAAAAAAAAACTGAAATATTTGTCTACATTAAAATTGGTAAAAGTACTCGTTGGTAAGTAAGTTATTGTTTAAACGTTCACTTGCCAAACATTAGGTTTGCGTTACAATTATTTGTGAAATTATGCGGAAAATTGTTTGGGAAGTGAAGTTGTTTGGGAAGAATTTGTCAATTTGTTTTTGATGAAACAAGGGAGACCCAATAAGGAGTATTCTATTCTATGTTGGGGTCGGACCGGACGCAGCTGAATACCAGTATTTTACCTGGAGCGACTGCCAATCTGACCACAACCCAGTAACTGGGTAATACGATACCCCTTAGTAAGCCTGGTTGTCTGAAGTGTAACGCCTGTCAAAGAATAAAATTACCTACTACCTTAAAATAATACAAAAAAAAAACATAACAAAAAAAAGTTGAATAAGTTAAGGATAGTCATAAAAATACACGAATAAGAAAACAAGGAACATTAGATTAAAAACCGAAATAACAACAGTTTTGTTGGCACGCCTCAGAAAACTTATTTTTCCTCTTGGACAAACTCCAGAGCGGGTAACAAAGTGATAAACGTTATTATCGGATTTGATACTTCTTTTTTAAAACGCGTTGTATTATAAATGGGATTACAGAAATGAATACGAGACGATTTACGTCTTTTGAATCGTTTTAAGTTTATTCTCAGTAGCGTTTTTAGCTTATCCACTTGTACGCCTTCAAAGCAAGAGTGAACAGGCATCCTCTGGGCACGCTCGTTTCGTCATAGACCTCATCCATTGCTTCCCATCAGGCGAGATCATGAGCAGACACATTGAGAAATCAAAATTATTATTTTTTAAACTGATCATACAAAAAAAATATACATTTATACTCGGAATGATAAAGTACCTAACCTTTTCCCAAGTTCGTTCGGATTGATTTTCAGTATAACCGGACGCAACTAAATACCAGTACCTATTTTACATGGATCGACTACCCGTCTGACCTACACAGCCCAGTTACTAGGTAACACGATACCCCTTGGTAAGACTGGTTGTCAGACTTTCGGGTATTTGACGACCAGTTACAACCCCCTGTAACATCTGATAATACAACTAGGTAAAAAGTAAATTCTGCTGCCTATTCAATATTGCTTTTTGCCCCCAAGATACAGGCGCTGCCTAGTTTTGGATTCACTGTTCAAATAACCATGTTAATTCATCTAGGAAAAGTAAGCATAATTTTATATTGTAACTAGCTTCCGCCCGTGGCTTCACCCGCTTAGTATGTCTATATAAAGCCTATGTCCTTCCCCAGGGTTCAAAGTATCCCCATAACAAAATTAATCAAAATCTATCCAGCCGTTTCGGAGATTGGGCGGAACTAACCGACAGACAAAAAAATAAAACATTTTGTTATAAGTACCGCGGTATAAAAGGTGTTATTTTGAAATTTTAAACAGACACTTACATTTTATTAATTCGTATGTGTTATAGAATTTTAAGTTATACATTTTGTAACACTGGACCAATACATTATTCTTATTATTCGAATCGCCATTCTAATAAACTACAACCTAATACACTCTTTATTGCAAAAGCAACTAAGTATATTACGTTGAATCAATAAACCTCTCCACACAGCCTTTATCAAGCCCTAATTCAATCCAGCGCTCCTAATTCACATCACCCATTCATTACGGCCCGTCTAATTTGTTAGTTTTCTCCTAATACAACCCAATAGGTGCACATCTCATTTGCACCCAATCTCTTTGTACCTTACATTATCAAGGCAGAGTTACTAGCAGTCACATAATCGTCGCAATCAGTAAACACATGTATTGTTGCTGTCTCGTCGAGGCCTGAAACTAATGAAATCGTAAATCAACGAGCATACATCGACAGATTTTCAGCGTGCAAATATTTTGCTTTTCAACATAACTCTCGACTCGACTGACGCCTTGTTAATTAATAGAATTAAAACCAGACTTGATGAACAGCTCAACAGCGTGCCAATTAAGCGCAGCATATATTTTTTTCTGTCTCTTTAATCTAAGTTGAAATATTCGAGAGTCAATTGTTTCTGCAAAAAAAATTACCGTATGTGATGAAACTAAAGAGTTATATTTGTGACCAAAACTCCCATCTTCTTTTTGAAAAGGTAGTGCAAGTGTAACGTTTTGAGCAATGTTGGCCCCGACTTACGACTTTCGGACCCTGGCAGGCAATTTACTTTGTGAATTTAATCTCATCACCACTGCTCTCAAAAGAGGAAAGGGAAACATCGTGAGGAAACCGGCATGTCCTAGAACAAAAAAATTAAAAAACGTGACATCTGGCAACCCACACTGGCCCCACGTGGTGGATTATTGCCCACTCCCTCTCACAGAGAGAAGGCCTGTATCCCAGCAGTGGGAACATTATAGGCTGATTATTATGAGTGATGAGTAAGTGTAACAGACTGCTTACTCAACAGTTATGGACATGTAATAACTCGATGTTGAGTTTTACGATGACCGTCGCGCCAGACGGTGCATCTTGTGTTTTGTCTTTTTTATCTTACTCCATTACTTAGTTACTTTTTGTGTATTCTATTATAAACATTAATCTAAATTATATTCAGTTCATTCAGACCGAAAAACATTCATAACAAGCGCGAACACGTTTATAACTCGCTGTGAGTTTTTGGCAATGAAACAAGAAATATCAACATGGTGCATTTATTTAAAATTTAAAAAGACAAAGTCAACGCATTTATTTTAAATAGACACATAGAAGGCACTTTTGAACGTCAAAATTTACAACAAAAAAATAGAATTGATTTTAGTCGCCCCTTCCAAAAGGTAGTTTCGTATGGAGAAGAATGGGCAAGAACCTCCATCGTTACTCTAAAGTTCAGGATTTAGTCTCTACAATTTGATAGTGGCGTTATCTTAAGACTCATAATATTTAACAATCTTATCAGCTAAATGCCAATGCCACCAATAAAACTAAACGCCATCAATACACCTAAACCGCGTTCAAGAGCTGTCAATGTCAATAATTCACAGCAGTGATATCAATGCCAGCTCTTGAACGTTTAGATGTGCTGATCGCGTTCAGTTTCATTAGTGAACTCCATCCTAAGTTATCTCGAAATATTTTCAAGTTTCGATGATACTACAAATTCCATAATCCACATAATTCCATCCAAATAATCTACATAACAATTTAATTAGGAGTAGGTTAGTGTATCCGCGCGAGGGAGCCTGGGATAACGCGACCACAACTCAGAGAGTCAGACAACCAATTTTGTTCAGCTTTAAATCAACTACTCGTATGTACGATTAACGTTGTGGATTATTTATATCAGATAGCTCTCGACTCACACACGAGCGTGTCTGTCGGCACTCTGCCACTACATCAAAAACGGTGCACTCAAACTAATTGCATTTGCTATTGATGTGAGCCTATAGCCATTGCTGAATACCTAGCCCCGCTCTGCTCGCTCTGTCCGCTCAGCCCACTGTGCCCGACTCTGCCTGCCCGTCCATCGCATGTCGACTATTAGCAATATAATTTCAGGCCACTATATTTGGCACGGCAAAATAGAGGAAGGCATTCATTTGCTTTGATTCGATTTGATGCATTAATATGTGCCAGATGACATTAGTAATGAATTGATAGTCGTCGCTAAGTGCGTTGATATTATGAGCTGAAAGGGCAAATGGAAATGATGCGTATTACCGTGTATAATTAGCAGAATTATATCAAATTTGTTATTTTATTTTATTCAAGAGTAACAGCAAACAGCTACAACATGTAGTATAAAAATAGAAATACACATAATATTTTAACAATATCGTAGCCCACAACACTGTTCTAAGATTAACAGTGGAATATGTTAAACAATTAATTAATTAAACGCTAGGGTAAAATAATACATAATAATATTAAAAACACCTACTTAATTAACATGCTTATCTGTACCTTTACACATCAATCAAGAGAGCTCCTTGAGTGTAAGACATTTGAACTTACTCGAGAACATGCGAAAATGTCAATATGTTCAAAACTCATGTCGTAGGCATCTATATATAATAACTCAATGCAGTCAAATCTATTTCTAACAATGTTATAAAGGTACTTGAAGGCTATGAGCCATCAAGTATTAGCGTCTACTTTCAAGTGTTGTGAGTTCGTACTTTTTAAGTAAATCCTGATATGGTAAATAATATCCAAAGCACCTAAAATGCATAGCACGTAGGTCCATGTCAATACTTGAGATTATGCATGTTTATATTATAATAATAATAATAATAATAAAAATCTTTATTTCCAACTTACAATTCATAATGTCACCGATAACATAACAATATTTATACAAGTTTTAGTTTTAAGAATTGTACTTGATACAGACATACACTACTGACACCCAAGCTAAGATTGAACTTGTATTATGGGTGTCAGGGCTCTCTAAGTTCACTAGGATAGTAAATACAAAAAAAAGGAGTTTGGTACACGTCAAACAGGAAACAAAGACTAAGTATACAATTAAATAAGTTTTTTTTTTTTTTTTTTTAAAGTATTCAACAAAATAATAATTAATTTAAAAAGGCAAATCATAATTATGTGTATTGTGTTTAAGTTTTGTGGGGGTGTGTGTGTGTGTGTGTGTGTGTGTGTGTGTGTGTGTGTGCGTGTGCGTGTATTGAGGATAATTATGTGGGATGGAGGAAAGTTTGGGAAGGGGGGTGGGTAATAAGGTCACGTATTAATTTAATTATAGAGGATGAGTGTGAGTTCTAAAAGAGAGACGAGGGGGTATAGAGGGAGGGGGGCTGTTTTGTAGTGTCCTTTTAGTAAGGTGCATTCTATTATTAGTAAGGTATGTAACGTCCGTACTATATGGTAAGTTACGGTTAGCACAAACTATAGTTCATGGAAGATTAACCTTGGGGGTGACCACCACCTCTTAAAGCAGTATTATTTTAATCTTACTTCGTGTGGGAAAAGGATGGAGCTATACGGAATGTATAGCTCCATCTCTTTCACACACGGAAGTAAGGTTATAATAATACTGCTGTAAGAGGTGGTGGTCACCCCCCTTATGTAGAAACTGCTTCTGAGAAAAATTTACTTTCTTAAGTTGTAATGTGTCTAACCAAGACATCCTGCCATCGACAGGGACTTCCACCTTTCTAGTTTATATCAATAATAATCTAAAAAAAAAACAACTCTTAGGATGTTCTAATTTTGTTATGTCCATTTAATGGACTTACGGAAAACTAAATTAATACAACTGCAAAGCCAAAAATCTAAAAACCACACGCACAAGTAGGTGTAATCGCTCTGTGGTACACTAATATAGTTTCCATGGCAACATTAAAAGGTCCTAAACGTGCCGCAATTCGTACCTACCTGCCCCTCAAATTACTTAGTTAATGCTTATTCAACAACCTATAAAAACAAAGAGGTTGCCACGACAAGGAGGGTCAGAAACTCTATTGTATATTAATGTAACCGGCGCCATTCTCTCGCTAGTTTTGGCAAAGATGCAATTTAATTTGAATATTGTGCAAGACTGTTATACTGCATTATAGTCGTAACTGGAACACTTTAAATACAAAGTGGTCATAAAAGTAGTGTCTAAGTGTTGCTTTTAGATGGTGTTATTTTATTTAATTGTTATTATTGATATTGGTGTTGTAGTATAGTAGTGACTGACTCGTTGCTGTAGTGGTCGCAAGCGCTACTACTGAGCATTAGGTCCTTGGTTCGATTCCCGGGTCTGACAAAGTGTTATTGGGTTTTCCATCTGGAATTTCTCAGTGACAGACCGCAGTCTGAATTTGTGGCCGGTTGATGGCAATAGGCTCACCCCCTATTAAATGGACTTAGACTTAATTGGCGAAATTTGAGTGTACCTCAAATTTCGCTTTTGAAGCACATGAGCTGCTGTGTCGTCGTCCTCCATGCAAGGACAGCGGACTGTCTGTGACTCCTATGGCAAAGAGGTGTTTATTAAATGACCCGTGACCAGTTAAAGCTGCTGTAACTGTACGCAGCTGTTGTTTAGTTAGTCGGAGAATCTGTTTCGCGAGGCGGCCATCAATCGTAGGGAGTACAGCGAGCTGTATCATAGGTTTCAGCTACACGGTGACTCATGAGTGCTATCAATCGGAATAGGCAAACTTATAACGCGATTTCAAAAGTCAGTCTAAGCCATAGGTTCTCAAAGTGGGCGACAACGCCCCCTCATGGGGTTTGGGACTTTCAGGACGGCAGTATAAGACCCAGAGAAAATGATATATCCTATCTTACGACTATATAATATTATTGGTTGACTCTTTTTTAACCCAAAGAATCAGCATTGCCATCCAACGTGGTAATGCTGCCAGCCTTTTGGACACTTAGCCCATTCACAGCGATGCGGGCGAACTTTTTTATGCCCAATGAGCTCCTGCCTTTTTCTATATTATTTTGTATTATATAGTCGTATATATATTTTAGTGTTAGCTTGTATAAATAGTAATTAATCAGTGTATGTTGATATGATATTTTTCATAATATTACACATTTAAATTTAATCGTGGCAATACCTATTTCAGATTCGCAAAAGATAGTGAGTAAAAAAATTGTGGCTACTCAAAGTGAGCGCTGGGCAAAATAAGGTTGAGAACCTAAAAACTCTAAACAATGGCCTACATTGTCACTTTTTTGAAAATGAGTATTCTTTAATGATTAAAAGTCTTTATTCTACTTATCTAAACACATGAAATATTAAAATATCCTAACTAAACTAATCCTAACATTAGTCAACAGCGATGTGGATTTTTCCAGCCATATTTTAGTTGTGTCTTTGATGGATTTTAAAATAGTTATCATGAAAACTTCTGTTTCTTCTCTAAGATTAAACAATCACTTTTAGAAATGAGTTTCTTTTGTAGAAATTATTTCACATCAAAGCCGTCTCCGACGTTTCCTGTCTGACTGCCTTTGAAAAGAATCTTCTAAACAAACTTTAAGGTCAAGGTTCCATTTTAAGTCCAGACATTTTGTTGTACCAAAACTACTTAGCAAAAAGCTTTTTACTTTAAATTATTATTTTAAAAAAATACTCGCCTCTAAATAGAATTATACGAATGGCAATACCTATCCATATTAGGTAACAGGGTGATGTCGTACGTTCACGGCGAGACAATTAAAAGGAAATTTTAGCGCTTGCGAGGCGCACAGAGCGTATATGTGCCTCATTCCGCGCGTAAGTGTGCCTTCTCTCGTCACCGTGTCTCCACGATTTATGCGAGCAGTATTACACGCCATTCGACACGTTGCCAGCACAAGAAGGTAAGAAGAAAAAAATATAACTGTGGAACAAAACTTAGGAGAAGACTGCGGTGGTTGCGACATAGCGTCTGTAGTTTACCTTCGAATGACGTCACTAAAACGTTATTTTAACGTTGAAAGTAAGTTGGTGAGATTTCCTAGAGAGCGTTTTTTGAAACCTAAAATTCGTGGGGCGGCCTCTTCTAGGAAATCTGAAATATCTGCAGTTCCTGAGAATTTCCACTTTTGAAATAAAAAACATGGTTGAAAAAAGCATTTCGTAATCGTAATAACGATATCTACAAAAATACGTTTAAAGCGCCAGTTTTCAACAAAATAGATTTATTTTTCCATTCATGTTGTTTTGTGCGTTTTCTTTGTGCAGAAGAAACCATTTTTCTTTTTTTAAGAATAAGAATTCATTACTCCTACGCAGGATGAAAAGAAAGCTCACCTGCAACAAATCCTAACCTGCGAATACAAAACAAGCAATAACCGAATAACGGTAGCTCCTTTCCAAGGTTGTAATTCATATCCGCGCATTCCCATAGGATGCTTCCACATAATTGTATGTAACATCGTTTACCCCCGACTTACTTAACAGGACCATCCCTGTCATTCCATGTCCCAATTACAGTCATTTCATTTCGATTATTGTCTCATTCATTTGATTTACGTTGTTTTCCATCCCTTCTTCACGCCATCTGAAATGTGAATAGGATAAATGAACTTTCACTTCTTCACCTGCATCTGAAAGTGATAAAAAATACTTGAGAACTAGTTGATTATAAAATATTTAAAATGGCCGACAGTTACCATGGAATCGTATGCGATTAAATTATGCTACGAGAAGGCCAATTCCCGTAGCAACGCGCTACACGCGGCTACGTCGTAGCGACACTGATTTTATTCTTGAAGTACTTTTTTTTTGGATCTGGCAACACTGGTAGCCGGTCGTCAAAAAACGGTCTCTAGGTTAATTAATTTAATAAATTAATAAAACTGTTATAAATAAGTTAAATTAGTGTAATATAGTCAAACCTAGGTATTAAGTATTCTAAAAAGTGATTATCAAGTGTTCTTTGCCGCGAAAATTTCGTAAAAACAGAGGATTCAAAACCGGCTGTCAACTCAACGTACCAACGGTGACGGATTTCAAACTTTCATCAATCCTGGGGAGTATTTTGTTTTATTTATTTGCTTGTATTACATACCACAGAACATCACAAAGTACTGCTCAGGTCTCTGAGCTACGTCCATCACACACTGGCACGGTTTATGTCTCCTTTTGCTTGACAACTAGTGGAAGCAAAATCGATGACGAAAACATTCGCCCAGACAATAAACACTACATAATTACTGCACAAAAATAGGCTCATTAGAGCTTCTTCATACTATAAAACCTTTTAAGGGTCATAAACTTGTTATAGTCAACTAAGTTCTTTGTGTTTTACAATAAAAGCAGTGCCTATTCCTTGTAACTTCACTTCTATTTATCATCTCCATCTCATTCCATAATAACTTCAACTAATTTTATAATCCATTTGTTAACATTTCACTACTTACTTATTTTTAACTTACTTTAATTTTATTTTTCCCTTCTACCTCCTACTAATCTAAATATTGGAACATCTTTTTCACACTGTTATTTAGCTGCCTAACTTCACACATTTCAGGTGACTGACATTTTGAAGCAAATGATGACCCGCAGTGCCACAATCAAGGAGATGGAAGCAAAACTGAGATCTACCTTGACAAAGCTAGAGGCTTCTGAAGCTACATGCAAACAGCTGCTCTGTGAAAGGGAAGACAGTGAGGTGGAAATAAAGCTTGTTATTGACAAGAACACTGAGCTTAAGAACCAGCTGACTGAACTACATGTACGGCATATGGACATACTTGACCAGCATCAACACCTCCGTCAATTAGTGTCAAATTTCCAGGAATGTAGTGACACCCACGAACTGGCTTTGAGACGCATATCTGAACTAGAACAGGAATTAAGCAAGGCCCACAACACAATAACCGCCTTGGAAACTCTCAAAGCCCGTGAAGAGTCTGCGATCACCTGCAGTCTTTATGATGAGTTGGTTGGTAGCGGGTCGGGTCCCATATGTGTTGAGCCAGTGGTAACAATAGATTTAACTGATGATACTATCATTAAAAATAAATTGTTTACCAGTCACAATAAGCTAAAAAAATATATTAAAATTAATAGATTAATTAGAAAAACTCAAAAATCTTTGAAATGCCAAAAAGTAAACAAATTAAATACAAAACTTAGGCAAAAAAAAGTAAATTTAATACAAGAATTAAAAAACTGTAACAGTGAATTAGAATTGTGTAATGCTATGTATGACACAGACACTCAGCACCTTCAGGATGAACTGTTTGTTAGGGAATACGCTCTAAAGGATATCTTTAGTAAATATGAGGCTTCTCAACAAGACCTGAGTAAGCGCATGCAGGAGGCTAATGAGTTGGCAGACCTGGTCAAGTATAATGCGGAGAGGTATGAGTCTTTGACAAATAACCTCTCTTTTAGCTGTACCTGTTCCCGGGGACCCCAACTTATTACACCCACACCCTCAGTAGCTCAACCAGTAGGTAGCTGTATTAGTGATGATAGCAATAGTACGAATAATTTGATTAATACTACTTATATTTTTTCTGATAAATTTGGTCAAGGTTTTGGTAGCTTGTTAAATCAGTGTTTGCAACAATATGCAATTAATCATTGTTTACCCGGTGCCAGTATTAGCCAATTAATTAATAATATCAAATTGACAAAAATAAACCCCAGTTCAACTGTTATATTATTATATGGGGATAGCTTAAATGTAAGGAAAAAGGACTTAATTGAATGTGTCCATTTGATGTTGCATCTTAATGAGACTAATAATTGTAAATTTATTTTTTGTGCCTTGCCTTATTCCCATTATTTAACTGATGAGCAAAATAAGCATATTTATAATTTAAATATGTTCATTTATAATAGGACTTGTCGTCACAGTGATGCTATTTTATATTTTGATTGTAATCAATTCATTACTGATTACAAACTGACAAATTATACTATGTATTTGCCACCTAGTTGTAGGAGACAAATTGCTAATCTTTTAGCATACAATATACTCAGTGACACTGGTACTTGTAGTGTACCATCGATTACTGTTAGTACTGATACTAATACTACTTTTGATACGCCTTGTAGTTTAAACTATTAGGTGCGACAACGGGTCAGCCACATATGTTGAATGTTGTACATCAAAATATGCAGGGTCTGTCCGGCAAAGAGCTAGAATTAAGTTTATTTATGGAGAACTATGAGGTTCAGGTGTTATGTTTGACTGAACACTGGTTGAAGGAACATGAAGTAGTGTTTATAAATGATGAAAACTTTACCGTACAGAGTGCATTTGTGAGAAAAAGTGCTATTCGCGGTGGCTCTTTAGTTCTTGTTTCAAACAAGTTGAAATGTAAACAACGTTTAGATTTAGTTAATCTTTCAATCGAGCGCACTATAGAGTTGTCTTGTGTTGAACTTGAGCGATATGTTATAATTTGCGTTTATCGACCCCCCTCTGGGGATTTTATTAGTTTCGAATCGGTAATGGAAGATACTCTCAATAGGTTAAAATCAAATAACAAAAGTATTATTTTATGTGGAGATTTCAATATTAATATTTTAGATGTTACTCCATTAAGTATTAGACTTCTCAATCTCTTGAGGTCTTATAATTTAATTAACTTGTTTTTTGAACCTACTAGGATCACAGCTTCTTCGTCAACTTGTCTTGATAATATATTTAGTGATTGTGATGCCAAAAATAAATTAGTGTTAACTGACTTAACGTCCGACCACTGTGGTTTATTAGCTAGCTTCCCCATGCCATTACATAAAAAGCCACATAAACTTGAATGCAGGCCTTATACAGCTAGTCGTTGCAAAATGTTTAAAAATAATATAGCTCATAGAATTACACCATCGATAGTAGAACACGAGAATCCTAATGAAATTTATGGTGCCCTTTTTGATGTTGTGCAAAAAGAATACCAATCCACTTTCAAGACCAAAACTATTAACATTAATGGATCCTCTGTTGGCTTTAACCAATGGGCTACTCCCGGTATTTATAAAAGTAGAGCGAGACTATACGAGTTATATGGTTTGAAAAAATACAGGTTTGATACTCCCTTCCTAGAGTATGTCAAAACTTATTCAAAATTATTCAAAAAGATTAGTGCTTTTGCTAAATCAAAATTTTTAGGCGATACAATAAAAAATTCTACTAATAAAGTAAAAACCACTTGGAAAATTATTAATAATGAAACGGGAAAATCGGTTAAACAAGAAAAACTACTTGAGATTATGGTCGACAACAAATTAGTTAACAAAGCAGCTGACGTAGCTGAGGCATTTAATGAGTTTTTTGCCAACATACCGATAACTACGACTCGCTCCTTAAATTCGTCCTCGTCTAAAGCTGAAAACCTTTTGCACAGTAGTGTACCTAAATGTAGTCCCTTATTTAGTTTCGAACATGTAACCCCGCGTGATGTAGTTAATGTTTTTAATACACTTAAGTCTAAAAACACCGGTGATTATTGGGGCATCTCCACTAAACTTATAAGTAATATAATAGACATCGTAGCCCCCTATCTAGCTGTTACTTTTAATAAATGTGTTGATTTAGGAACTTTTCCTGACCTCATGAAGAGTAGTAAAGTCATACCATTATTTAAATCAGGTAATAAGAATGACGTTGGCAATTTCAGGCCTATTTCTATCTTACCTGCATTTAGCAAAATATTTGAAAAGTTAATACTCAAGCAGCTGCTAAGACATTTTAATTTAAATAGCCTCCTCCATAATGAGCAATATGGCTTTACAAAAGGTCGTTCAACTACAGATGCGGGTGTTGCTCTGTTGAGACACATATTTGACGCATGGGAGAAATCACAGAATGCTATTGGAGTTTTCTGTGATCTCTCCAAAGCCTTTGATTGCGTGCACCATGACACGCTTTTGCGTAAATTGCGTCATTACGGTGTCCAAAACGAAGCTCTCAACGTAATTATTTCGTATTTACATAATAGGGTCCAATGTGTAGATGTTAATGGTGTGAAATCATCCGGGCTACCAGTTCAGTTAGGTGTTCCGCAAGGCTCAATACTGGGTCCATTCTTGTTCTTAGTTTACATTAATGATTTACCATTCCATTTGACGGGCATCTGTGATGTTGTACTGTTTGCAGATGATACCTCTCTTATTTTTAAAGTAGACAGGAATAGACAAGATTTTGACGACGTAAACAGTGCACTCTCAATAGTTACAGATTGGTTTACGTCAAATAACTTAGTTCTCAATGCCAAGAAAACCAAATGTGTAAAGTTCACCTTACCGAATGTTAGAAACCTAGGACCCAACATCGTCTTAGACAAAGAGGTGCTTGAAACTGTAGGCTCGGCAATTTTTCTAGGACTAACAGTAGATGCCAAACTTCAGTGGGGACCTCATATATCAAGTCTAGCAGGAAGGCTCAGTTCGGCTGCCTACGCCGTCAGGAAAGTAAGACAATATACTGACGTTGATACAGCTCGTTTAGTCTATTTTAGTTATTTTCACAGCGTTATGTCCTACGGTATTCTGCTGTGGGGCAAAGCCGCTGATATACAAAATATATTTGTCCTTCAAAAGCGAGCTGTTCGAGCAATTTACCAGCTAGGTGCCAGAGTTTCTCTAAGAGATTTCTTTAAAGATATTGGTATTCTCACGGTTGCATCACAATTCATCCTTGCCAACATTTTATATATTAGGCAAAATTTACACTTGTACACTAAAAATAGTGATATTCACAGTGTTAACACTAGAAATAAGGACAAACTACGTGCCCCCTTTCACCGGCTTCATAAGGTTCATAACTCATTTGTTGGGCTTGGTATAACCTTTTATAACAAGATACCCTCTTCTTTTCTAGACTTGCCTTTTAATGCGTTTAAAGCTCAACTAAAATCCAACCTTTGTTCAAAGGCATACTATTCTATCAACGACTACTTAGACGATAAGAATAGTTGGTCACCCTAGTTTAACGCAAGACAATGTTTATGTTCCTTCTCCAGAATTAGCTTACTGCAGAACCCAGCAATGCATAAATGTGTAAGCTGTCACGCCCTTTATGCCTGGAGGCTTTTATTTGGGTAGTAAGTTTTTTTATTTACATTTTAATTAATTATTTTTTAGCTTGAGTACGTATAGTTTTTATTATATTTGTTGGTATATTGGCGTGGCTAGCTGACATATTATGGCAAATAATTAAATTTTATGTTCTGGTTTTGTAATGTTAATTACCGAACATAAGTAGGTACCTAGTATTGTATTCATTCAAGTATTTTTTTAAATTGAACAGACAGCTGTGCTGCTGGGGAGTTTGTTGCGCCACTTCTTCTTCCCAGCAATAGCACTAGGAAGTGGTGAAGGGCGGGCGTTTTTGGGGGACTGTCTTTTGTAATTTTGACGTTCAAAAAGTGCTGATTCTCAGCCTAATTTGAATAAATGACTTTTGATTTTGATTTTTGATTTTGAGTAAAGAAACTAATACCGCTGTTTATATTCAAATTGGACATTGTAAAATCAATCCTCACTGCAAATAACTTTGTTTATTATGACAACAATCTATTACAACAATCAACCTCTAGTTATATTCAGTTCTAAAATAAACAATATTTATAGTCAGCTAACTGGAAATTGGCACATCACAGTAATTTAAAAAATGCCGCATCCAAACACTCCTGCCTCCTCCCCAGCACCTCTAGGATGATTGTGCCGCTTGTCTAATTGTTTCTTGCAACGCCGCTATATTAAGCAGTGAGATGCCGCCGACTTTATGACTTCTTGAATGAGTCATTAAGTTGTCGAATCAATTCGTCTTCGGCCTCGGCACTCGGCATTCGGTATTATTTCTGCCGAGACGAGTTAGGGGAAGCATTATACCTCAGTTATTTTACAACTATCGTCGACGTTGAGTTTGATACGTTTATGTAAGGAGATAAATCAGGGGAATTTATGATTTTCAATTGTTTCAACTTGCTTCTAAGTGCAATTTAATAGCGAATTCTACTGTTAAAGCTATTCAGTCTCTTGATACGAGTATGTGCATTAATTGTAGAAGTCATAACTTTTTATTTCTTTTATTATTAAAAAATTGTAGTGAATATTTTTATGAGAGCCCAAACGCAATTTACTAAAAAAATATATTGATATGATATTATTATGCATATCATAAGTGCATTACAATATGTTATTATAGAATAATGAAGATCTCAAACAGAGTGATAAAAAAATATAGTCCCGCACAATAAAACCAAATAAAATATTCAGAAGTTTGCGTTAAAGTAGTCAACAAAATATATTACTGTATGGTTATTTACGTCTGTTTATGGTTTGTACGAAGAAACTCCTCTAGATAAAGACAGCATACAACTGCGCTTTTAAAATAAAACCAAAGAAGAATAAACAAATAGATTGCAACATTCATAACGCTTAAAATTCATATGAATTAACTTTATTGGCTGAGTGCAACTCTAGAAAAACAGAGCTAAAGAACTTGTTAATATTCAAAGTTGAGTCGGAAGAAAACTTAATTAAAATAGAACATTTATATAAATAAGATGTTTGAAAGTTACGTCAACTAGTGCAGCATTCGACACTAAGTTGTAACTTAAAACTGCAACGCTGGACGACAGTCACAATTTTCTGTAACTTGGAAATTATTGGGAGAATATTTTTATACACATTACAACCTCTTGCTGGGCCAGACGGGTTAAAATAAAGCCTTGGACTTGTGGATACGCCAGTATAAGAATAAATGTCTTAATATCTATATCACATTAAGCCAATCTGAACCTAATGTCCTACGTGTCCTGTCAGCTGGACGTTACAGGAACTGATGGACGCTAGTGATGGTGCCAAACACGTAGTTGATTTCTGGGCTGAGTCCATTGAGATGGCCGTCGACACGCTAAGAAGAACAAGAAGAATCTGAACCTGAAACGGACGTGGTTACTACTGAAGAAAATGTTACTCTTTTCTTTTTTTGTTTTGAGTGGGAATTCATCAAATAACCGCATTTTTTTCTGTTGGGGGTCTCAGTTCTAACCAAACCAGCAAGCATGCAACATGCAGCGTGCAAGCGAGCATGCAGCGTGCAAGCAAGCATGCAGCATGCAAGCGAGCATGCAACATGCAGCAGTTTCTATCACGGCTCCGGCGGTCCCACGCGAGCTTATCGTCGCAGATGATATTCACGCTCACCACCGTAGCTTCGGCTTGCTTTGCCCCCCGCTCTGGGAGGAGCTAGGGCATTCCAGACTTTTACTGACTAAAACCCACCCGTGTTCCTTCAATTGCATGTGCCCCCTGTTGCCCCTTAGGTATAAGGTAGCAGCATTCTTCTCAATAGAATTACTAATATTATACAATACTGAAATTAAATGGTTTATTCTGTAAATAGCATATCGGAATCACATTTACAAGTATAAACATAATGTATATGGAGTCAACATTTTCTATCTGACTACCCTTGAGAAGAAATGGCGAAACAAACTCAACGGTAAAGGTCTCTATTAAAGTCTAGACATAATAAAAAAAAACTGGGCACAGATTTGAGTAGACCAGTCCAGTCAGTGCAAGCTAACTGAAACAACTAATCCGTCAGCCAAGATTGGAGAATAGAAAAAAAAGATAGGTTTATTCATCCCAGAAACAAAAAAAAAACATACCTATCCCTATGTATTTTACCGTGTGTAGATAAATAATAAAATAAATAAATAAACACGTGCATAAAAAAAATAATTTAACTGAACTAATACTGCAATTGCTCTCTTAGCCGTTCATAAAAACAACCATACGGAAGCCATGTTTATCAAAGATACATTTTCCTATGTAGGTAAACTTTAATCTGACCTAAACTAATCAATAGATGCGTGACCTTAACGGAAATAAACCTTCATCAACCTTCTGCCCTTTCTAAATTACTACAAAAGAAACTTCGTGGTCTAATCAATTTTATAATCATTCTCTTCGCCATCGACCGAGTAAATTTCTCTAACAATCAAACGGAATCACCCAACAATATCCTGTTTAACTCGATCACAAGAATTCACAACTTTCAACAAATTTCATAACACTAATTTGGGAAAACGGCCAATATTTATTTGGTATAAACAAGTTAATTTTAAGTAATTATTGCTACTGTGCGGTTAATATCGTAAAATATAAGATAGGAATGAGATCTATTTTTAAGGTTCCGTACGCAAAAAGTGCCAACTGGACCCTATTACTAAGGCTCCGCTGTCCATCCGTCCGTCCGTCTGTAACATGGTTGTGTCTTTTGAACCGTAATAGGTAGACACTTGAAATTTTCAACTTTCATAGAGTTTTTATTATTTGTTGTTATATTAAGTATACTATTAATAGTACCTATAGTTGATATAACAACAAATAATAAAAATAAAGTTAAAAATGAAAGTTCCCATACAAGAGACGTGTTTATATTAATGAAAGTATTTTTTTATATATCGTGCTATATGTACATTGTGCGGTGGTACGGAACCCTTAGCCGAATTAATACCGATTTCATCCTTCTTTTTTTTTAAGTTTTCTAATACTTTGTAGAAGGTTCTTACGGAAAAAAAAATTAAGAAAGTTGCGCAGAAAATTAGAAAATGTAAGAATTACGAACTTTACGCTAAAACAGCTGAACGGATTTAGATGAAATTTGACACATGGGTAGACCATGATCTGGAGAAGGACATAAGCTACTTTTCATCCTGGATCGCACACGAAGTCGCGGGCAGCAGCTTGTTATAGTTATATATAAATCTAAACGTTTTTAAATTATTTTTAATGAATGAATTTTAAGATTTTTTTAAGGAGATAGAATCAATCAACCAATCAACTCAGCCTATCAGTCCACTGCTGGACATAGGCCTCTCCCAGGCTGCGCCACAACACCCTGTCCTCCGCCTTCCGCATTCAGTCTACCCCAGCCACCTTCTTTAGGTCGTCGCCATCGTCGTCGTCTGAAAGATAGATAAAGTTAGATTGATTAATAGAGTACTCTATTTAATTCGGATGATATGATATGGTTACATAATGACAACAGCGTGTGAAACTCGCACTAGGTGTACCGATCACTAATCTGTTTACCTAGCGCGGCTTATGGTAATATTAAGCAGTATTCCAACAATCACAAGTTAAGCCCTGTCAAAATCATCTGTAAGGGGCTGCTTTGTAATGTAATGTTTGTCTGTATGTTGTCATCCGTTTTTAGGGTTCCATAGATATGGCTTTTCCCTTTTCCCAACTATGTTGAGGTTGGCTTCCAGTCTAACTGGATCCATACACTAGTAGTACTATACCGATGAACATTGGAAAGAAATTTATTTTTTCGAGAAATTTTATCAAGTGTGAACTTATTTATTTTTACGGCCGATAGAATCAATATTGTGCATGCGTAAATATTCATCCCGACTAAGGTATCTTTCGTTGTACTTGGTCCGACACGCACTTGATCGTTCTTTCAAATATGAACTTACAAACTTATTAGGTGGTACAGCAAGTATCTACACCACCTATTCAATTTCTTCAAAACTCTTCCAGTTACATCATAGTTATTCAACTTACTTAGGTACAACTTGTCATTATTTTCCCAAAATAACGTGTAACCATGCGAGCAAAACTATCAGTGTCATGGGATTGGTTTATTGAGTCTATCTATTGGTAGTATCTCCGCGGCCAGTTGCCTGTCCATTAAACTTGCCACCACTTATGATATCCGGGTATAACCGGTAAAAGGCTGGCTATCGATATTGGAAGCCAAGTTGATTATCGACTAATGTGATTCTACTGATAGATCACAGTTTTTTTTCCCTGAGTCAGGAAATATAACTCCTAGAAACACAGAAAAAAGTTTAATGTTGAAATGTATAAGAATACATAAAGCATTGACATCATCATCATAAACCTCGTGGAGAAACCGGCCTGTCCTAGAACAAATAATTCAAAGACACGTGACCACCACGCGGGCCCAACTTCACCCACTGCTGAACCCTGCCTGTCTTTTCTTGTGCCAATCCCTAGGTTCCTATGCTAGTCGCTTCCGGGTTCTAGCCGCGGTGGTAACAATGTCAATGTCTTCTCGCCGCGGACGACTGACACTTCGTCCTCCAGTCCTTGCAAGCCACTCGGTCACAGCCTCACTCCACCTTGCCAGGTGTTCTGTCCAACTCAGTCAGTTAGGTTTTCGTTCATTCGTTCATTTAGGTATACTAAAACCTACGTTATCCTAAAATTGCTCTAAAACGACCCAGTGTATTTAAAACCGTAAATAATTTACCGCTACAAATATATCACAAATTGAATTTAGCTTCATGACCCTCATTCATGTAACACCGATTTGGGAACGGTTTTTTCCATTCAATGGGCTTTTTCGGTCATTAAGTCTGACGTGTATACAGATGCAAATTGATTAGCTTCCAAAAGATATAATAATAAAATTGGTGTAACGATGCAATAACGTGCCTTTGTATTTACGCGAATTTCGTTTACCAGAACAAAGCCAGTTTTTGTAGAATAATTTTCGTTTTTAAATTCCAGTTTTTTGTCTCATTTCCTGCCTTCTATAAAGGGCCGTTATGTTAATAGTTACGTTAACTGCTGTACGGCCAGTATGTTACGAGTATGTACAGTCCAGGGAAATAAACAGCAATTTATAACTATAACACTAAATTATAAATTCGAAAGTATCTTTGTCTGTATATTACCTTTTCACGCGTAATACACTGAACGGATTTCGATAAAATTTGGCATTTGGAAACGACATTGGATACTTTTTCTCCCAATAGCACGTTTCCGTGGAATAGTTACCGACATCCACATCGGCGAAGTCGTGGGCAGAAGCTTATACTACATAAAAGTAAACACCAAAACCTTTCACGAGCTAGGTTCAAACAAAAATACCCATGGTTCCCTATCTATTTGTTTTCGACGTCGCACCCCTTAGATATCTATTACAGAAATGAACCGTCCCCTAAACCGCCACTGCCCTAAACTATCCTGAGGGTCATTTGCCATAATTACAACAGCGTAGATGGTCGGTATTTGCAGCATGATATTATTACACAACCTCTAATGCTTCACAGCAACTGCGAATAAGTCTTCATGGTCCGGAGGGGCTCGTGGGTAAGTAATAATAGCCGCCCAGGCCGATTGATCAGGTTAAGCTACGCTTACCGCGGTAGATCCGTGGATGGGTGACCATCTTTATTTACCGAGTTCGTGCCTCGGAAAGCACGTTAAGCCTTTTTTCGCAGTTGTCAGGGGGTATCGTGTGACCCAGTAACTGAGTTGTGGAGGTCAGAAAGGCAGTCGCTCCATTCAAAATACTGGTATTCAGTTGCAACCGGTTAGACAAGACAAGACAAATAAATAGATAGTAATAAATAGTCCTGCAGACCGAATTTCGGCCATGGCGATCGATCTCAGCGGATACTAGCCTTCGACGCAGGAGATATTATAGTGCACAAGTGTGTGCGCAAACAGCTGTCATAAGGACTTTCGAAAATCTTAGAAACCGTTTACTGTAATGAAAATATCGTAAAATTACGTACCTAAATCGAATGATCAGCGTGATTAGGTACGAGAAGAGGACTAGTCCCCTCTCAAATAATCAGCCTGTAATTGTACCACTAATACTAGTGTTATTGTACAATTACAGGCTGATTACATCATGTTAATAGCGACCCGCCCCTGCTTCGCACGAATTTTACAACTTGACCGAACATATAGATTTATTTATTATATCAAATTAATATTAATATAATCCGCATAAACCTACCGGAATAAAATCCACTAAATAATGGTGAAAATCGCATCAAAATCCGTCGCGGAGTTTAGAAGAACAATGAGGTCATATAGTCAGACACTAAAAGCGATATAAAGTATAGATCATGAATATACAAGAACGGATTTAGTTTAACCCAAAAAAACAATACGATATATCGCGTAAAGCGAGCATAAGTCTGGATATAAAATGGTTGAAATTATGAAAACATTTTCTTTAAAGCTTTTATTTGGGACCGGGGAGTAGGAATTAATAAAAACAGGGCGGGAGAGTTCATAAAGAAAAATGTCACTGCATTGTAAAGTAATGCTCTCTCCTTCTAGCGTCGACTAAGGAACGCAAATTTGCAAACCCTTGTTCGTAAATATCCGAAACTAATTTGATTTTATTCTCCCTTGTAATAAATTATGCAGTTCTGAGAAAGCGATGCTGTTTTGTTTTAATTTACAAATAATTAAAATAACAGTTCCGGTCGTTTCATAATGCCATTCTAACAATTTATCTAAAAGTTCATAGAAAACCACTGCTTACTTACGTAGGAATGATAGAAATTATCTTCAGTTAGCTGTTAACACCTAATAGAAAATTCAGAGTAGCATAAAATCTCTCTCATTTCAGACTATTCATGGAACTGGCGTTCGGTAAAGCGCCGCAAGGGGCTGGATGTCAGTATTTTCTTAATATATGAATACATTACAACAAGTTCGAGGAAACAGTTTCACGCTAAATTAAAATCTCTCACGGGCGAATTAAAACTGGAAAGTTTTTAAGCTTACTAGGCGTAGCCGCTTAATGATATTAAACTGTTGATTTATAAACAACAGCGCTATGAAATACGAGGTTCTTGCGCTAGTTTTACTCGCTTTTACAGAGAAACGTAATTATGGTGGAAGTTCTTCGATGAAAATTAATAAATCATTTTCTATGTTTTCAGCAGTTTTCTACGATTTTCTTTTTGTGAGTGAAGTGAAATGAAATCAGGCAATCCTTGGAATATTATAGATACTAATTCAAATCTTCCATGCAATAGAAAATATTGTTGTAGTAAGTATTTTGGTCACATTTTACTACTCGTACAAAGTAGATTTAGAACAGCATTATTGTGCCGTGATTGGAATGATATGGTCAGCAAATGTCAGATAACCAGTCAAAATTACAACTTACGAACCTACAATTATATGTTTTACTAGCTGAATCGTCAGACGTGGCGCTGTCCAAACAATAACTTCATACTTAAATCCCATAGAAAACAATACAATACAATACAAGGCAATTTTCCTTTCTCTAAAAACCTTATTCGGACTATAACGAACATTTCAAAAAGAAAATTAACCAAATCGATCCAAACCGTCTCAAGTGATACACTTGCGAACAACAGACGGTTTTGTGAGACATAGTTTTAGTTATATTGTTTAGTATGCTGTTAACTTATAATAAATAAATAAAAAATAAATAACATTTAATTTTTATTTATTTATATAGATTTCTAATCTAGATACAATTAAAGATTGGGTTCTCTCTTCGAAAACATTCCAGAATATTAAAACTTTCTGCTCTTCACCTCACAAACTCAACGTTGATTCGTACATCCGACGCTCATAGCTCAAACACTATATAAATTCAGTTTTTCAGTCTGTTTAGTAGGTGTGGTGTGTACGCTAGTTTATAAGAGGAGCGGGGCTCGGGCGGCGCGGCGGCGACCCGGTCCGTGCCGTATCTGTCATCTCCCGGCGCAAACACGCCGTTACCTCGGCTCATTTTATTAGGGGCCCGTGCCGACAAGCCGAAACCACTAACGCGATGCGCTAATAAAATTGAATCAGCCCTTCTTTCTACTTCGGAAGCCGGAATAGTAATGGAATAAGATGGTTTAATTTTTTTTGTGGAGTCTTCGCTTTGGCTTGGCTCTGTTTGAGAGAATTTTCTTTTGTTTTGGACAAGAGAAATGAGGAGCTAATTATTAGGCATCTCGTGCACTTCATGAGGGCTATGAAGGATTTAATATTATTATACACATGCGCATCTTACAGGGTTGACATTTACGACAGAAGGTTTAAAAAACTATAGCCAACGTTGTTTTTCAAGCATTACCTTCTTTTCTCTTCTAGCACAAAATGCAATACATATCACTCCAATCCCTTCTGATTTCCTAGTAGTGGCTGTCCTGGGGCTTTTCAAACACAACGTACTGGTCATAACCGATTTGCTACATTGAAGCATTTCTAGAACACGCATAGGAGATGATGAAAACTGGCATGCTATCCAATCAGAGCTGTCTCTAAGCCGAATATCAATGGACATACACTTCTGACATTCACTTGGACCTACATATCTATAGGCAAATGATACAACAAGGCACTATAGAAATCTATAGTATATTCAAGATGAAAGCCTAATAACGGGGCACAGATTGGTGAAACGCAACATTAATGTATGTCAGTTTCATACAAACGAATACGTGTTTTGCTAATTTGATCTTTATTAGCTACTAGGGTTGTCGCACTGACAGGTGTCAGAAATGCATTCTCTCGACGGCCGGTGTGTATTACAGTCACTAGGTGAATTTGTTTCAACGTGTGTTACTCGTACATTTCATGTTTCGTTTCACCAATCTGTACCAAACGTTTACCAACGTGACGTCATGTCCATGGGGGCCAGTCCATCATGCAAGATAAAAAAGTCACCATTATCTAAGTGAGTCGTAAACTTCTATTTTTGAAATATTGTAACAGAGCCAAGTGAGTGTGTTTGGAACTAATCAACTGTCATATGTATGACAAATGTATGAAAAGGGGAAGACTGGCCGGAGAGTAACACGTAACTTATAACGTTACGAAGGTGTAGCTAATTTCTGTTCCAAACATAAAAACTTTTTGTGGAATAATACTTTTTCGTTTCTTTCTTTCCCAAATAATCTGATAAAAGTGTACACTTTTCTCATTCTTACGAAATCGCTCACTAAAGGGAGTTGGTAACATATTCATCTGTATTAAAAAGGTTTCAACTTTATATTTAACCATTTTTCAGACAATTATTGTTTGAATATCATTATTGAATTGTAATTGAAAAGTCATCGACGGAAATCGAGTTTATAAAATGAACACCAACTAAAATGTGTAAGCTGATTAAAATAAATCTGGTTTGAGTATTCAAATCAAAGCACACAATTTGTAGGTGGCACAGGTACATGTTCGTATCCATTTGTTTACATTTTCATCCGATACTTTTGAAACAAACCATACATTTACTCGTGCTGGGGGATGCAGGTAAAGCCTACAAAGAAAGCGATCCTACAATTTTGCTATTTCATACTCATGCATTAACATAATGCGTGTTAGTTGCGAGTGCGAAACACACGACCTTTTGAAGGGACAGCGCCAAAAAGGTCAATGTATGTCCTTTTAGCACTCCTCACGTGTGTGCTAATGGGAATGTATTATACTAGTGACTTTTCCTGTGACTTTGCTTTGTCTATGTTAAGTCAGGGACATTAAATTTACTACGATCTTAAAGCCTACTTCCTTCTTATAATATAAACGCGAAAGTCTGTATGGATGGATGGATAAACGTTTGTTACTCTTTCACGCAAAAACTACTGAACGGATTTGAATGAAATTTGCACACAGATAGTTTATAACCAGGATTAACACATAGGATACTTTTTATCCTGATATTCCCACAGGATCTAAACTTATGCGGGTAAAACCGCGGGGCACTGCTAGCTGTCCATATATTCGAATTACCACTGTCATTCTTTGACAGTTTTATGAAATAGCTATAACAAAGCCAGTCTACAAGGCAGTTAAGGTACTATATAACTCGTGAAAGCATCCCAATTTTATATTAACACTAGTGCCCCGCCCCTGCTTCGCACGGTTATTACGACTTGAACAAAACATATATAAGTTTTTACATTAAAGTATTACAGGTAAGCCTTCCGGAATCAATTTCGTAACTGATGTTGAAAACCGCATTAAAATCCGTTGCGTAAAATCTAAAGAACAACGCGATCACACAGACAGACATGAAAAGCGACTTTAATTTGTAATATGTATAGATATAGAATAACATGACAATACACCAGAAAATACTAAAATATGAGTAATATTTTAAGTAATAATATTAACATAGTTACCTACGCCGTGAAATATGCGGCTACAAGGTTCCGTGAAAAATGTCGCACTCTTAAGAGAATGAAAAATATTGGCAACTCATTGTACAGACGCCAGCAGGTACTACCCGAAACTGACAAATTTACCCAATCAACCTTGAACCTTAATGCTTTAGTGGTAAACTTGAAAATCTATTAAAGAAATTTGACAGATTGTAGTAGCTTGATGGGCAGCTGGCGTCTGTACTTGCGTTATCTGTGGACCGATTTATAATATATTTTACTACGAAGTTTTATGAGTCATCGATCTTTTATATTTTTGACGGCACGGTTGGCGCAGTGGTTAAGCGATTGACTGCTACGCTGCGTGTCGCGGGTTCATTCCCGCACGGAACAAATATTTGTATGACCTACAATTAGTTGTTCCGGGTCTGGCTGTTTGTGTATGTGAGTTTATATGTCTGTAAACGCACCCACGACACAGGAGAAATTCCTAGTGTGGGGCAAAGTTTAAAAAAAAAAAAATACCAACTGGTATTTGTATTTCATTATACTTAGAGAAAATATGTTTGACTATTTCTACCTGACTGAAAATATTAATAAGAAATTATATTCAAGACTATTGAAAGAATATAAAATAGACAGATTATAATAAGTAGATACATTGAATGGAGTACAAAATAATCCCGCGGACTATCAATGAAGATATCGTCATTCTACAGCATCCCATGAAAACGCTGCAGAATGACGATTTTTTATTATGTTTTATACTAGCTGCACCCCGCGGTTTCACCCGTATATTTTCGATCCCGATCGATTCCGTGGAAATATGCTATGTGTTAATCCTGGCTATAAACTATCTGTGTGCCAAATTTCATTTAAATCCGTTCAGTAGTTTTGGCATGAAAGAGTAACAAACATACATCCATCCATCCATACAAACTTTCGCGTTAATAATATTAGTAGGATAGGATTTCTTAGCTAACGCCATGGCGTAGTTCCTATTATTCTAACCAGACATGAGTATGCTTAGCACAAGAACACCGAAAGAATCATAAATCAAAAGGAAATTAAATAAAAGAAAATCAAATAACCAAAACCACAAAAGTCACGGAATGCAACAAACAGACCTCATAAAAAAACAACTAAAAGAAAATACAATACGAAAATGAGACGCTGAAGAAGTATCCCTGAAGGTGTCAAAGCGCGCGATACGCCACTGCAGTCGACTGCACGACCGAGCTCACGAACGCAGTGACGCTTCATCTCACACTTAACCGTCACTGCCAGTACTGCCCCATCCAGTGCTAGGGTCACATAATTTTTTGACGTATCGTCCCCCCGAGTACACCTTTTTTCTTTGTCTTCCACTCCTCGCAAATAGGGTTGCTTATTTTCTATTCTGATGTTATCAGTTTCTCTTGGCGGTTTTTGTTAAAATTTTAAGGTTTTTCTTCTGAAACGGACGTTAAATCTACATGTTTTTGACGATCATTGATAGCACACTTTTTCATGAATTTAAATCCGACACCATTTCAGAAAACTGTGTCATGAAAATCTGACGAATGTATGTGTAAATACATTCGTTACATATTCTCAAAATATCCCGAATTCAACAGAGTAAAAAAACAATCTTACAATAAATCGATATGTTTGTGTTGGTGTACGCGAGGTATCTGCTGATCAGCAATTATCCGATGGTTAAGTGTACACAGCTCAACCCTGCAAGAGCCGATTGCGATCAAGAGCGGCTCCGTGGAAATGAGAACGGGCGGCCGGGGACCGCACAGATAAAAACTTTCACTTTTTCCGACAACTCTCCGCGGCGACATTCGCTGGCGACAATAACGCCGGCTGCGGACGCCCTTATTACGTTATTGTTTGCGTAATTGTGATAAACAAGTTTCGTCATAAATGTGGAGGTGTCGTTTCTTACTATATTTGACCACAAGAAATTGTACAAATGGTGTTAGTAATCTCCAGATCCAATAACGCTGCACTGTTCTTTTTTTGCACGTGTACTAAATGTTTTATGAACAGCTTTCGTATTCAAATCTTGAGAATAAATCTGGAATTATGAACATATCAATATCTGCTTCCGCCGGCGTACTTTACGCGAGTCTTCTTAAGGTGATAAGTGGAGCTTTCGCACCGAGAGCGGGTGGTTTACCGCGGTGGCAGTTTTATTTACGATCCAGAGCAATATCTGGAGAAGGCAGCGTCGGGTATACTAATATCGGTCGTGTGGGCGCAACCGATAGCCGCTCGATAGAATAATATGACGGGCGCGCGACCGGCCCGCTGGCACGTAGGCAATAAGCCGCCGGCAGAGCGCCAGCGAGCCGCCCGGAAAAATAAGATTGCACCCGACGCTTCTGACCCACCGCGCGTGCTTCCACATGCCCGACGCTGCCCGACGCTGCCCCGCGCTGCCCCACAATGCCCCACAATGCACGGCCGCGCTCGCAGGGTTGTCTACGTACTCCACATTCCGCTAGTAACAAACGACTATTTTAAAACGTTCCAACTATCTTGTTACCAAAGAAAAATACTTATAAACTTTAAAAATGCCGGATGAAGTTCTGCTCAGTAAATGCCTTCTAAAATTAAAAGTACTAATTTCGTTGAGACTTAAAAATACTAATACCTATTCCTGCCCCAATCTCCTTCATAAAATAAAGTAAATCCATTGCAATAACTCCAACCCGAATCTAATATCAGAAATATATTCAGTGCCAAAAGCTCAACTGTAAGACACGAGAAAATGAGCCAAGTCAAACTTTCACATTTTACACCCGTACGTGGGCAATGTAACTAACGTGTAACATATTCAAAAAGAAAACGTCCCGCCGAGGCGCGCCTTGTTTCATTTTACGATCTTATCGAAATAATCCGATCTCGCTTGTTATTTACTGCCGCCTTCCCTCGATTCCGGCTCTCACGGCAAACGTGACTGCTAACCGCAAATAATTATCGACCTTATTCCCATAACATTCGATGCTAAATGTGTTATCCTAATCCGACGGCACGACTCCTTACACTCTCGACTTCATCCAGGAAACGACGACCCGAGAGCGATTTAGAAAAGTACATACAGTCGGACTTGGTACCCGGTAAATATAATTCATTTTCGGAAGTTTCTTTGAAGCGCATACGATCTTTTTCGCTGAAATGTTTCCGCAGACGTACCTCGAGAGATTGAGAGGAAAAATCTAGGTGTTTTATTTCACATGAGACTGCGGTTGTGAAGCCAGGCGCGCTATCACAATAAACACTTTGCGGTCGCGGCGGTCTTGTAAATTATTCATAGGCCAAAGGTTTGTGACAAGTCTTGGAATAGATACTGCCAATAACGATGCTTCCATCTAAGTGTTGCCTCGGATCGGAGAAGATAGTAAGGCAGCGCTTCACATTGTGAGAGCATCTTGGAAGGTGGGAGTGGATTTATTTATAACATACTTTTTTCTCTATTTTGTATAGAAACTGAAATTACTCTTTGATTTAACCTCATAATTTAGTAGCATCTTATATTTTTTATTAAACAGTGTTCTGTCAATCGAAGTCAATATCATAGTTAATATTGAAAAGAAAACTGCTGTGGCCGTGGTCACTACTAAAAATGACCGCTTTTGCTTTCCAAACAAGACCAAAAAAACAACCTAATTCCGGTGACATATGCACATACAAACAATAACGTACTCAGGGAATAACCCTCTGCGCCTCCAAAATACTATTATGTATTTCAGTGTATGTGACGTCACAGTTCCACAACGTGTTGCAGCAACATCGTCTACGTGACACCGAGCCGAGGTCGGTTACTTTTTAAGCTGAAACAAGGACAAAGCGCACTGGTCTAATGCTAAGGCGAAAAATTCAATATGGCAGTTGCAAGACTCGAGTCTCTTGCAACTACACGTCTGGAAGCACCTAATAAGCGTGGACGAGAATGAAGTAAAAATTCCCGCCATTGTCATTCTTACCGCGTACCACTGGTAATGAGCTAAGTTCGCCGTAACGCCTCGTAACTTACATACCAATCGGTGGGCTCCTTACCACCCGACCTCCATTGGTAATCATGCCACAAACATGGAAAACAGGAAACTTTTGGTCATGTTTCGTACTGGGTTTGAAGGCTATTAGTTTGTGTGGAAACTTTTTTGTAAGTTTAAATTAATTTTCAGAACTGTTTTTTCGGCGTTTTACCTGTTATTTCTCGTAATTTGAACTTTTTGATGATTTTAAACGAATTCTGAAAACGGGTTTTAGTGGAAGAGTAATATTTTCTGATGTATGGGATCATTGAATTTCAAAAACACATGAAATATAAAAACATAAATAAAAATGACATTCTGTTCTTTGGTATGCGCATCACTTGATAACGACTCGACCGATTTTGCTATTTTTAGTTTTAAAATGTTTGTAATAGTCCGAATTTGGTTTTCATACAATAAAAAAATGGAGAAGATTCCCGAAAAATTTGCAAATTCGGAAATAACTGTACGTTCTTTTTTCTGTGGGATTTTGTATAAACTATTTAAATTTGGATAGGATGGACAACGTCTGGTCAGGTAGGCACAATAAAAATAAATAATAACCAGGTTTTTTATCAGGACCTCCAATAGACTCTCCTTGTAAGTAGCGAAGTGTTCGCCACGGTAATATTTTATCATTTGCGAAAGACGAAAGCTACATTTTTTGTAAATGATTAGTCAAAAGATTCCTTTTAAAATACAAAAATGTTTTTCGTTATTTCTTGGACAAGCTGTATTCAGCAGTATTTTTATTATGATACTAGTGAAAAAGTTGTTACGAGTACCTTTCTATTAAATAGAAAAATATGAAGACTTTCAAGTTCCTATTGTTCTAGACAACGTCTAACAAAAATACATTTACCTATCGTAACATTATGATGCCTTTGCTCAGCTGTAGGATATTATAGGCTAAAAAAGCCACATGAAAACCCACGTGACATATGTGTAGTTTACCCAACCATTTTTCCAAAAGCAGTAATCGTAACAGACACAACCAACTAGATATATTTTCAATGACCAGAACACAATCTAGGTAACTAGCCAGCTCTCGAAGCAGACAGCCACCAGTTTCTTTTGACGCCTGGCCGCCGACTTTGTAAATGGAATTTGCAAGTAATTTCGCCGCCACCCCGCCCCTCTGCCCCCTGCTCTTGCCTTGCTCTCTTGTCTCCGCGTGTCGCTTCCATTACAAATTGTGTTGGAATAAAAATATGGCCAGATTTATATAGAGTTGTTGATAAGCGTGATAAAATTATTGTTCATGTGCCGAGTTCGGGTGCGTCTCATTTCATATAAAGTTATTTAGTATATATTTCAATAACGTTCACAAGACATAATAAACGTGAGTTATTACCAACTGTTGATATAATTTCTTTAGATAATATATAACATTTATATGTATACTCTAAAACTTATTTCGTACTAGCTTCTGCCCGCGGCTTCGCCCGCGTGGATGTCGGAAGTTATCCCACGGGAACGTGCTGTGCAAAGTATGTGCTTCCCCAGGATGCCATCCATCTCTTTGCCAAATCAGAAGTTCAGTGGTTTAGGCGTGAAAATGTAACATACAGTTTCAAGTTCAAATCCTCCCCTAAAAACCGAATTACCCCTTTTTGCCCCATCAGGGGTCAATTTGCGACAACTTTACATACTTATTATTAATTATTTTCTGTCGAAAGTATCAATACTGAGTTTCGAGTTAATCGGATCGCGCATTCAATTTCTTCCACACAAACTTCAACACCCCTATATCCCCCTTTGAGGGGTAGTTTGAAAAACTTATAATGATAACCTTTATTACTTACTTAGGCAAGTATTGTTGCCAAGTTTCATGTTTATTAACTAAATTAATAAGATTTTTCATATAAACTATATCCCCGCTTTTCCCCCCACAGGGGTGGAATTTTAAAAAATTCATAAAAATTCATTACTTGACTCAAAGATTATTTTATTTATACCAATTTTATAATTAATCAAGCCACTTATTATAATCGTCCCCTGTAAAATTAACTACCCCTTTTCACCCCGTTAGGGGGTGATTTTCGAAAAACCCTCATACGTGTTATTATTTATTTTTGTCTTAAGTACACTGAGTTTCGTGTTAATCGGACGGCGCGTACAAATTCTTCCACACAAACTTTAACACCCCTATATCCCCTTTGAGGGGTAGTTTTGAAAAACTAATAATGATAAACTTTATTGCTTACTTAGGCGAGTATTCATGCTAATTTTCAAGATTATTAATCTAACGAATAAGATTTTTCATATAAACTGTATCCCCGCTTTTCACCCCCACAGGGGTGGAATTTTGAAAAATCATTTGGGATGTGTTCATAACTTGACTCAAAGATTATTTATACCAATTTTCGAGTTAATCAAGCCACGCTGTAAAATCCTCCCCTGTAAAATTGACTACCCCTTTTCAGGCCGTCAGGGGTACATTTTCGAAAAACCCTGATACACATTATCCTTTCCTTTCAATTTTAGGTATAAACACTGAGTTTCGATTAAATCGGACTGCGCGCTAAAATTCTTCCATACAAACTTTGAAACCCCCCAATCCCCTTTTAGGGGGTAGTTTATAAAAACAAAAAATGCCCAACTTCATAATTTATTTACATAAGTATTCGTGCCAAGTTTCAAGTTTATTAACTCAAGGAATAAGATTTTTCATACAAACGAAATCCCCCCATTTCACCCTCTCAGGGGTGGAATTTCGAAAAGCCCTTTCTTAGTGGACACCTACTCTTCACGAAGAATACACTCTCCAAATTTCATGTCTCTAGGACCAGCGGTTTAGGCTGTGCGTTGATGTCTCAGTCGGTCAGTCAGTCAGTCAGGACTTTGAATTTTATAGGCGCGAGAGTCGAGACGCGTCGAGCGTGATTCAGTATTCACGCGCGATGGCTTATTATTAGCGTATTTCATGTATAACTTTGGTGTTTCTATACCGATTTCTATGATTCTTTTGTATGGAATAGTTAATAATGTTAACTTTTTTAATTAAGAATGACTGAGAGTGTTATAAATGTAAGAGTAGACAAATATAATCAGAAAGCTTCGAACTGCTAAGCTATCGGGAGTTACACGTGTTATTGTGAGTCAACCATAAAAGATAGACATATGCTGTCGTAGGATATTTTTTATATAATTTTAAGGAGAACATTTCCGTCATACAGGATTTCTGTGTAGCTTTAACCATTAAGGTTGCACACGCGACGGAAGCGTAAAAAATGGAGTAACTTCTCCCGTTTTCCCAACATTTCCCTTCACTGCTCTGCTCCTATTGATTGTAGCGTGATGAAAAGTATACTATAACCAGCTCAGGAGTATGAAAAATAATTGTACCAAGTTTCATTAAAATCCGTCGAGTAGTTTTTGTTTCTATAACGGTTATACAGACAGACAGACAGACAGACAGACAGACAAAAATTTTACTGATTGCATTTTTGGCATCAGTATCGATCCCTAATCACCCCCTGATAGTTATTTTGGAAATATATTTCATGTACAGAATTGACCTCTCTACAGATTTATTATAAGTATAGATAATGCGGATTGCCAGATCCCCTCTATGTTGGTGAATCATTTGGGTTAGGTTTGGTTAGAACAGTGACCATTTGGTTAGAACAGTGACGCACGAAGGCGAACGAGTGAAGCGAGAGTGCTGCGGGAGCGGCGTGACAGAAACGAATCACTGCAAAACCGACTCCACGTAGTGTGGTCTGCCCTACCCCTAAAGTGTTATTTAAAATCGTAGTAGGCGCGGAGGGGCGAGGCGGCCTGCAGCGCCGGAGCCGTGACAGAAACCATGCCTGCTGCATGTTGCATGCTTGCTTGCATGCTGCATGCTTGATTCCATGCTGCATGCTTGCTTAGTGTATGCTTGCTTGCATGCGTTTTATCATATTAGACTAAATAGGTTCTATTATATATATACTTTATCGTACACCACAAAAATACATAGCATAAAAAAAATACATGAGACACTACAAAATATACAATGGGCGGCCTTATCGCATTACTGCGATCTCTTCCAGGCAAGGTTTTATGTCTTTTGAGTGGTATATGAAACGATTTTATATCCAATGTATGTTATGATGCTTATAAAAATTTGTTACTTCAAAATTATATCAATTGTTTATTGCATTAACTGGTCATTATATCAAATAAAGTTATAGATCCAGTTGTTATATGTTGTAAATATTAGAGATTTTGTAATTATATCATATATTACTTACCCGCCGAGTTCTGTTACTTATGATCCTAAACACAGAGGAAAGACACTCTTCAAGCGGTCAAATAAAAAACCTATAATTATTAGAACATATTTTTAACAATCCCTTATTTCTATAATTAAAATACCTGTTCACGCATCTACTCTCTATCTATATATATAGGGGCAGTAGGCCGCACCAAGGTGGTTAGACTTTGTCCTTGATCTGGCCTAGCGTAGTACGGAATTTCAATAGAATAAAAGGGCAGCTTTGCTTTTACCATTAACGCGTTGCTTACCGTACTAAAAGCGAATTCGACATACACTACACAACTATCACGCAAATCACTGCCATAAATCAGACGCAGGTCGGCCTCCAGTAAGTCACACTATTTGGTAACCCGTGTATTTCAATAAAGAAGAATATTCGAAGGTAAGCTAAGCAACACACTTTAAATTATCTTCATCTAACTGTAAAATGGAAACTCACACTGTATGTGGTATGTAGGCGGTATTTAGAATTAATATTCATACCTAATAGATTAACTTCATCTAACTATGAATAAATATAGAATATGAAAATAAATAAAATAAATGAATGATGAATATTAATTCTAAATACCACCTAAATTCACCTAAAAATCCAGTCTCCTAACAATCCACTCTGTATAGATCGGAGTCGTTCACGGAAAGAAGTGGGCGTGTAATAGGAAATGTTCCGCATATTGACTCCGGCGACGTTCCCGAGATCTCTAAACAATGACACACGGATCCAACTTACACCATACAACATGCATTGATTCTTAATCTAAGTCAGCCGACTTTTGATTTTGATTGAACACAGCTGTTTTAAAAAGTAGTTTTTAAACACTGGTGAAATGTGGGTGTATCATAGGTACACCTCTGCATAATCCTTCGGGGAAACAAGGCGTGATGTTATGTTATGTTTTTAGACACTTTATTAAAGATTGAGATTAGATAAAATTATAATTTTCTGATAGTATGTTAGATAGGGAAGACTTCTTTTTGTAGGGATAGGGTCGAGTGTTGTGACAGATAAATATAAAGATAGCGCGAGTCTATCGCTGATAAATAAATTTGACATATTTTTGTCTCTACCTCTAAGATTCAAACCGGCGAATGCAGACACTTTTTAACACTGAAAATAAATAATATGCTAAGGACATTAGACTCGGGCTTCCTGGTAAGCTCAGAGGATAGTATTTAAGACCGCCAGCAAACAACTTAATGCACATATTATGAATTTATTGCATGACAATGGTCGATTTCTGTAAAGCATTTCCCCGTTCCATGTGGCCTTCAAAGACTCGTCAGCTTTTGTTGCTAAGTCATACAGGCTTTGTATGTTTGCAGTTTGCACCGCATCAGCTGTAGTGCATCACTTGGCGAATGAAAGATGGACTGCCGTGCAGTGTAGTAAAATGGGCATGTTTTCTTATTATTCCTTAATTATAGGAAAAACCCACACATTTTGTTAATTTGCTATAGGTACAACCCACACATTTTGGCATCAGACGCGGGGAGAAAATGCGTAGGACCCCGCGTCCTAACTAAAAGCGATAGTCGCACGAGCACGCGATCGGCGCGACCATTTGGATTATGACATACAAACGCGACTTGAGTGATCGCGCGTCTATATTCTTATAAAAGAGCGCGACAATCGGTACTAGCACTACGATCACTTTGGTTAGGGCACGGCCTGTGTTATATATGGTGTTAATATTACAGTAAATAATTATTCGTATTAATAATTTACGTATTCTATTCCTACTATCTCCTTCTTCCACAATGATGAACCTAACCAAAATCATTTACAAGTAGCAACTAGAATTTATTGTGTCTCATGTTTATTCCCTATTGTTTGCGACTTGGAGTCGTTTAATGAATAAATCTTAGCAGTGAATTTAAAACAATTCACTTCCGCGTGGTTCTTGGACAATTTCTTGTGATTTGCATCTTTTCAGCAATGTAGAATTACGGTAAACCTTGCGAATAAGCCTTTGGAATCGGAATCAGTTTATTTTGAAAATAGTTACATATTGAATTTGTAGATAGTATTGCTTACCTATTGTGCAGCTGTGTGGCCAACCTCTTTCTTTAAAGATATGCGTTTACTAAGCGTGGTGATTATAAGATTATTTATTCGTCGTTAGTATTCATTTTGTGCGACCTCTGACCATGTTGGCCCTACAAATGTTATCAGATCGTCACACCTCCTTCACCGTGGTCTACTTTGACGGTGATGTCCATCCTCAGGCGTCCAGTGAGTGACGGTCTTTGCCCATCTCTCCGGGTGCATTCGTAAGAGGAAAAAGGGGCAGCCCTTGCTCAGCACTGGGACAACATAGCATAACAAAAAAAAAAGTATTCGTCACTTTTTGGTATGAATTAGTTTATGGGGTGTATGACCATGTTGTAAAAGTTTATTGGCTGAAATAAAAGTACCTATAACCTATACCTGTAACCGGGGCCTAAAAGCTGCCTATTTCCTAGTCCTGTTCAGGTGGACAGGACTAGGAAATAGGCAGCTTCTCATCCTGAATATTTATATTAAAAATGATGAAATACAAAAAAATGTAGATGCAGTCTTGGGCAACAGCTAGTAGACAGCATAAAAATGGCAGGCACAGCATGAAACATCCTAACATAATTGTGACGTTTCCTTTGCAAATTTTTATTTAACATCATCTAAACTGCAGGAAACAATAACAGTATTTTATGGAAAAGGAAATATCTGTCATATGAATATAAATGTACTGACTGTGTGTGAATTTAAATCTCAACTTTATGGACAATTAAACACACAACGTATTCCTTTGCGTTACATATGAGGGTTGAAAGAAAACATTACAGCGGAGAGGGAAAAATTAAATGAAGCTGCACGGGTCGATCGAAAGTTAAGCTACGCTTGCCGGGGTGGGTTAGTGGATGGGTGACCATTCGTTACATATCGAGACCCCTCCGTGCCTCGGAAAGTACGTTAAGCCAGGATGCCATTCATTAGATCATTGATAGTCGTTATGGGTAGTTAAAAGCCCAAAAGTCTGACAACCAGTCTTACCAAGGGGTATCGTGTTACCCAGTAGGTTGTGGAGGTCAGATTGGCTGTCGCTCCATGTAAAATACTGGTAATCAGCTGCATTCGGTAAGATTGAAAACCGACCCCAACATCGTTTGGAAAAATATCGGTAGATTGATAGATTTGAATAAATGTTACAGTAAATGCGGAGAGGTAAAATTTAAATCGTTGTTAACAAACATGAAAACGCAGTAGGTGAGTATTACAAAATGCATAGATAGATAGACCAGAAGCAACACAAAACGACGAGTTGTGGTCCAAATGAATAATGTGAATTACGTAAGCGCAAAACCTTCTCTTAAAAGGAACATAACATAATCCAAAATCTGTACAAAAACCCTTTGACTTTCAGCGACCCATTTCTCTAATATAATATCCCTTAAAAAGTTAAACCCACACAAAAAAAAATCAGCTAATAATCCATGCTGCTAGTATGTAAAGAAGAATGTAATATCCGAATAAAAAAAAAGTAAAAGTAGCAACCTCTGTAGACATAAGCTTTGAAAGATAAACAGATTTTGATGAGCCCGCCAAAGCGGGAAGATAATTCGAAAATCGCTGCCGCTGCTTGGTTAAAGCAAAGTTAAAATTGGAAAACCGTCTTGATGATCCGAGAAATACCTCCGGGCGAACTTTAACTTGGAACCCTTTGAAAACTGTAAAGCTGATCTACACGATAGACGTTATTGGAGAGTGTTTATGTTAACCCTTATCAATATATCTTTACGAACTACTTACTGGTCCGTAACAAGCTTATAGATGAACCGTGATAAGGAAGCGAAGCTTGCTGTCTACAATATGGTTGAGATTGAAACTATGAAGGATAGCTCAGGAAAGTTCCCGCAAAGTTTTCAAATATGATTATTATAAGCCTATGATGTCCCACTGGAGGGCAAACGCCTCCCTATTCTCTTTCTACTTATCTTTATTTAAAGCTGCTAAGGGCTAATCCTTGTTGAAAGAGTCCAGCTCATCCCGCCATCTCCGTCTGGGCCTGCCGCGATTTCACTTGGCATTAAAATATCGGATAAAATAATACAGTTCTACAACGATCCTAGATTTCTAACCGAGTTTATCTAAAAAAACAATTCTCGGTAACCTTTTTCTATTCCCTAATACATATTCTATTCTACATTTAAAGTGCTTGTGAAAAGGATTTCCTAGGGTAAAAGTTTAAATAAGTTTAGGCGAGTTTCTCAGACCCCTTTTACGAGTGCAAAAGGGCAAAGGAGGCAAATGTTTATTCAAAGATTTTATAGATTCTGTGGAGTGAAAGGGAGACGAAACTAAAGTTCATAGATCTGTTAGGTGAAGAATACGCGTAGTTACCGATACATGTGTGTACTCACATGTGTACTTACAGCGTACACACGTAAATATAGATTGTAAACCTTTGGGAAATTTTGCTAAGCAAAGTTTTTCGATATTCCTCTCATCTTTATGATCGTTTGACGTAGTAAAGAAAATTTTTAACGATATTCGCTTTTTATTTTCCAAATTATATAACGAAACTTCACTACTATATTATCGGTATAGAAAGAACGTGATGCCACAATCAACATCCCAACTTTCTTGACACAAATTACGACGGATATAATTTAATCTTCGCGAACTTCGTTAATTTTATTTTTCCTTTGAATTAATTTAAAAATTCCTGCTGAGATCCTGGCAGTTATCGAACTCGGGACGTCGGAAACTTTCAACACTAGTAATATTAGCGAAGTCATTTCGAGAATTTCCGACTTTAGAATCTAGGATTGCAGACTATAATTCTTTCACACGTTGGAGGAAATCTACTTATATAACAGCTTAGTTTACACAATTTGAATAACAAAATTTGAAATGGATATCTCAAAATCTGATTGTATTCGCGTCCGGAAATCGAATAAGCACTCAAGTTTTGGTTATTCAATCCGGCGTTCTATTCCGCTAACGTTTTTACGCGCCGCTTTACGCGGCAGTAATGCGAAACAATATCGTAAACGTAGTGTGTCGTTGAGAATCAAAGCTATAAACTGTACGTCGGTAGCAAATCGGTGAACGTGTCGCGGAGCAGGGAGACAGTAAGAAGGCTTTAGGACAAGCGACGTGCGACAAAGTTTTTATTTCCCTGGGGACACACCGATCCTAGTGCCGCCCAGGTGCTCCCCGCACCGATGGAAACCTATATTATTTGTTTGAACGAAACTTTCTGGTCTCGCGTGAGATAAGTAAATTATGTTTGCGTCCCGAACGCCGCGTTGTATTCAATGTCTCTCACCGTGATTTGCTTATTTAAACTATAAATATTTGTTTGCAAAAGTTCCTGAATTTAAGTTTTCGAAACTAAATCAACTCGTGAATAACTAACCTTGACATTATGTTCTGATTTCTCGAAGAGTCGGTAATCAGTAATGCCAACATGGAGCTAGAACAAGCAACAGACTTTGAAGAATTTGATATTAAACAAAGAAAGAAAAGAGATTATAAAATATTATCCGGCATTCTTCCCATATACAACCAAAGTAAAAATGAAAAAAGTTCTCAAAGAATGCGAGCAATAAAAAATTATACAAACGATCGTCATACATTACCGATATTAAGCGTTGATGAAACTGTTTTAGCGGTTCCGCGCACTCCAGATATTCGAGGAAATATTGCTTAAATAAAATATACAGACTGCAAATTATTCCGACATAAAGAAGCTTGAGAGGTTTATGGTTATGCTATATAATCGCAATTTAAGAGTGCGAGTGTTGGTATAAAATTGAATTACGATAGGAATGGCTAGTCTTGGCTGAGACGACGATGAAAGAAACGGTTTGATGTTAAATTAACACAAATGTTTCACTGTCTATATCCATACTAGCTTCATCTTACTGACTGATAGACAATTCAAAAGTGCCTGTAATGAAATATGGGAGTGTAGTTTGAATTACACATTCTTGTACTATAAATTAAAGTCTCTTTTCATGTCAGTCTGTGTGACCGCATTGTTCTTCTAAACTATGCAACTGATTTTGATACGATTTTCACCATAATTAAGAGATTTTAGTCCGTGTATAAAACATGGATATTAAACTTACATATAGTAAAGAAATATCGATGTTTTTTCAAGGCGCAAAAACCGTGCGTGTAAGTAACTAAAAAAAATTGGTTAATTTTATGAGCAGTGCAGCTTTAGAAGCATTTATCAGTATCGCACTCCAACAAACAAAACTCGATCATCTGCCTGAGCCCTTAGCAACAGATCATTTACATAACACACATCTGATGCGTACCTACAGTCCCAACATTAATACTTACAAAGCAAAATGCAAAGTAACAAAAGTTAACATCACATTGTTCACGCGCTCGTTACGAACTCGAATCGAATTGGTAGCTTCGAGAATGTTTCGAGCCAAATGTGCCTGGAAGGCTGATGAATCTAATTTTTGTGTCGGGGCGCAGCGGCGCGTTTCTTATGAAAATTATGCCCCATTCGAAGGCGCGGAACAAGTTGAGAAGTTGAAATAAACTGTCCCGCCGTGACTGGCACACTGATCGAGCCGGGCGTGCGGGACGCGGCGATTCGAACGCTTATTTAAATTTCGTTTACATTGTTACCGCGACGTGTGAAACGTTCGTTTCTAATGAGGTGAATTAAAAGATGAGGCCAAAGCCTTGTAAAAAGCTTTGGGACTGAAAAATTAAAATAAAAACTAAAGCCAAAAAAACCGGTCAAGTGCGTGTCGGGCCACGCACAGTGTTCCGTAGTTGTTATAACAGCCAAGTGCGAGTCGCATTCGCTGACTGATAGTTTCGTACCATACTCTCTAACTAAAAGCCAAACATGACTACCTACCTAATTTGACTTCCCATACAAATCCTCACCTGATCCGACAATTTTGCTCGGAAAGTTAACACGAAATAAACAAACATGTGTTAATGTCTGTGTGTGTTAATTTAGTTCAACACGATAAAGGATATCGTGTTGATATGAAACAATAGCGCGATACAACTGACCCTTAGCGCCATCTATCGAGACTTCTATGGAGTTGTTCAGAATTTTCGAGTCAAATACAATTGGTCGACTATTACTCGTCAACTTGTAAAGCCCACTTAAGTGTGATAGTTTTCCTTTAAACTTTGTTATATATAGGTACTACTGCCGTGACATTTGAATTTCTACCTACAACCGTTTATTAGGTAGAGGGGGGGGGGACACTTGACTCTAAAATTGGTACTTTAAAGCTTGATAAGTCACGGACGGTTTAATTAATCAAAAAATGGTCTTCATAAACCCCTAATATTTTTGAAAGACCTATCCAACGATATCCCACACTATGGGAAGGACGAAAAGAAAATTATCATCCCCAATTTACATGTAGGGGAGGTACCATTGTTTTTTTCAAAATTATATTTTACCACTTTTTCGACGTCATTAACGTGTATACCTACTCATGCCAAATTACATATAGTTTTTGAGGTAAACCGCGGACAGACAGACAGACAGACTGTTGACTACAGAACTCTAAAAAGGTAAAGCTTTCACAAATTCTCTAATAAATATTGTTGTTATAGAGTTCTCGTAGCAAAAAAGCTCTGAAACGTGCTTGTATATTCTTCCTTCTTCAATAAAATTCTAAGAATTTCTAAAAATTCTTAATAATAACTTTGTAGTTTGTAGGTACAGAAAGTTCAATATCTCATTTCCCTGTATTCTTGGAATGAATTTGGCTCTCTGAATTTCCACTATTACCAACGACTAAATGTTGTAATTCTTATTAAACCCTAACAGGCGGTGCAGTGAAGCAGACGAACCGCGAACATGCCATTATCACCGAGGCGGACAAAAGGATGAAAACAGGTGGCCCCACCTGAGTGGAGTGAACCGTGCAACCGCTGATAACGAGACGAAAACATGCCAATGATGCCTCTTTACAGGAAGAGAAATACAACTTGGCCCAAATCTATTAACAAACTCATTCATTTTCGTCAGTTTAAAATTAACGCTTCACTAATTTAAGAAGGAGTAATGAATTATTCAAAAATAACCTGTGCGAAAATAAGGAATTTTTAAACAGGTCACATAATCGGTACTCACATAATTAACAATACATACCCAAGGGAAGCTAAGCATGAAAACGAGCACAAACAAATACCCAGTCTTTATAATACAGTATACCCGATAATTACACATTATACACTGCTTAGCTTTCTGCTCACACCGCGCACAAATCCAAGCAATTCACATAATTATGGGTACAGTAGGCGATTCGGCATGTGATTCACAAGCGGGCTATGTGTTAACGCGTTGTGCAGACAAACGCGGCACACGAATCGACCGCAGCTAACGTGGGAAGAGTACATTTATTATGTCGAGTCACGGTACTCATTTGGGTATTAGAGATAAAATTAAAATTTACGCTTTGCCCAAAGCAATTTGTAACCGCCCGCTTTACTTCGCGCAGAAAATAGGCTTTGGTTTATCCTCGCTTTACATTAATTTTCATAAGTGGCTTACATTCAACGAATGCGGCTAAGGTCCGGTTAGAGGGAACGTCGCGGCCTGGGAAACTCCTCCACTCCTCCTGTCGCCTTCCACATTACACCGCTGAGTTAGCCACTTAGGTTTTGCGAATTAAATGTTTTTGGTGGACTGCTCGCTTTTATTTTATGCATGAAGTTGATTTGTTAGAAATAATAGAATGTATGTAGATGTGAGAAAGTTATTATTATTTGGTTAGACACACTAGCAGCTAATTAGCTGATGCGTGTGTATCAAATAGCTTGGAGATATTTAATCTGTCCAGTCGATTCTGGAAGCAGTTCAGTATGGGAGCCCTTACAACATTTTCTGGAAGCCTATTCCATGCTTTTACAACCCGGTTAGACAAACATTGCTTCAAATGCTTTTTCTTTGATGTATCTTCCCATAATAAATAAATCATTCAACTTCAGCATCATTGTTACGTGTGTGGCCAGTAGGAACGAGTACTATATGTACTTACCTACATACAGAGAATAACCAAACACGAGCAAACTAACCTCACCTAAGTCTTAAGCGTCTATTAGTCAAAAGAAAGGACCGTAGAACAAGAAATGCCAAGACAATTTGTCAATGAGAATTCATTGTTGTTTGGTTTACTGTAACCCGCTAGTGAGACTGATAAATGTCCTTTCAGAGTGCGCCGTCAGTCAAATCGCGGTTGCCTGCCCACAAGATATATTGTGGACCCAAGGCTCGTCCTTGTGGAACACCCGACCCTAGCGTTACTTTAAAATTAACCGTTTCAGTGATTATTTACTAAATAAATGATGAAATGTCGAACAGTTACGGTGGATACATAGTGTGGTCCGACTTTCATAGGAGTTGAAGCGAATCAGCCGCGCTGAAGTATCAAAAGACAAAGTAGAAAAATGTCGATGGGGAGGAGCTTTCTCTTTGCCAATTTTTTTATCGTGTAATGACCAAGTTGATTTCACTAATCATAAAAAATACTTGACATTATTCTCTCGAAAAGTTAATTACATAAAAGTCTCTGCTGAGAGTCCTTTTGCGTGTTACGTTACAGGCTAACGCCACTTCTCATTCCAGGACAAAGGCCATAGGTTGATTACCAATCAATCACCCCAATATCGGCATCTGACACTTACCTCTTCAGCGGCCAAGCTTTAATTATTTCGTTGTAAGCATAAAACTATTCACTCACTTTGACGTGGGTAACGTTTAATTTGCGAATGCTAACAGTTTTGGAAGCGTTTTCGACTTAGGGCGACCGCAACAAGCATCGGAGGCTGAACAAGAACAAACAAAGTAATTAAACACATCAAACGTTTGAAATTGAAGCTGTGACTCAAAGCGCGGCCGCGGCGGAGTAATGGCAACGGTCACCGTTCATATTACGAGCCGGCGGGATCACAAAGCACGTCACGATTACACGAAATATTATGAATGGCTAATAGAAAACCGCTCCTCTACCAAACTCGACTGTTACTACACATACGGAATTCTAAGGCGGTTTTGCCGAATCGTCTGTTTTGGTTCTAAATGTTTCTTAATATCAGAGGGGCAATTCTCGTAATTTTAAGAACGTTCACAGTCTGAGAGGTAAGTAATTCTCGTAATTTTAAGAACGTTCACAGTCTGATCTCAGTAGTAATTATTTAGTAATCTGTGTCTCAGTCTCAATCTGTCAAAATACGTCTAATTTCCCTACATTTTGACAGGTTTTTGACATTTGTTTGTCGCCGAGATGAAACTGCGACTAGATTTTGAACGTTTTAAATTACGAAAATTGGTCTTCTGCTATTGAGTGAGATCTTTTTTACTTGATCTATAATAATAATAATAAGTTTATTTATGTTCTTTTCACAAATGTACAATAGTAGTGCTTCAAACTACATAGCTTAAGGACAAGTTTACATTTGTGAGATACTTTTTGAAAGATCAAATAAGATAAAAAATAACGTAACGTAATTAAAATAACATAACCATAAAGGAAACTTTCAAGCGCGAATTAGACTTTGTGTTGTGTGCATGTGTAAGTGTGAGTTGTTTTTTGTAAGTGTAGCTTTTGTAGTTTTATATGAGACAATGGCCCCGATTCCCTTGTTCATAATCTAAACTAAATTTAAGTTCAGTGCATCTTTTTCTTTCTATTTCATTAAGAAAAGGACAGACGATAAATATTAGTTTAGTCCTGTCAAATTAGTCAGCGCCTGACGTAAATTGACGTGTTCTTAGTAGCCATGTTTTAAATCACGTCTAAACTGTCTATGGAGTATCATAATTTGACAGGACTAAACTAATATTTTATCTTCTGTCCTTTTCTTAATGAAATAGAAAGAAAAAGATGCACTGAACTTAAATTTAGTTTAGTTTGTGAACAAGGGAATCGGCGCCATTGTGTAAGTAAGAAGTGTCATGTTAAAGGAATCAATAATTTTTCAGTTGCTTCATGGTCCATAATTTTCAGCCATTTACTCCCAGAAGCCCTACAACCACTTTTGGGCTTCTGGTAGATGGAAAGAGCGGTGTTTGCCTTGTTGTAGATGAATAAACCAAGGAAGCAATAGAATTTGTGAGAAAAGCTAGTTTTAAATCAAGGGTTGTAGCATGCCGTGCCGTTCCTGCGTTTTCCTTTAGATACCTAAGTCCTTATTGTACTTCAACTTGAAGTTTTTTTTTTAATAGTGTGTATAATAAAAACGTCTGTGCAGTAGGAAATCGAAAAGGAAGTCCAGCTCCAACCCTAAGAAATATCATACATAATTGAGAATGATTTTGACTTCGTTACTATTTCATAATATGTATGGGACATATTATGAAATAGTAACGAAGTCAAAATTGTTCATTGAATAATTACTACGAGGTGTGGAACGAGTTTGAAGTCGAACAGTTTATAGAACCTGGATTAGCACATAGGGTACTTTTAATCCCGGTAGTACGTTCCCGTGGAATATTTTCCGGCATCTACGCGGGCGAAGCCGCGGGCAAAAGCTAGTAAAAAGTTTAAAAGGCGAAAGCTGAATTATGCTGGATTTCAGTTTTCCTGAAGACCTTCGAACATGATTTACAAAACAAAATGTGCGCTTTTCTTGAATACTCATAAAAGTATTGCCAGTACGATACTAAGTGCTCATTTTACCAAACTCAGATCTTTTATCCGTGGAATAACATTGACATCTGACAGTTCTAGTTTGGAAAAACTGTCAAAAATTCAAAATTTATTCTCAAGATATGATTAATTCTAGGTATTAAAGTTAGGTCGAATTCGCCTTAAGTGAGAAGAGAGTTCTTTCCGACTGACACTTATCTGCTTTAAAAATCAGACCAAGTAAAAATAAATTACTCTACACAGTCTAAACAGAAAATTGTGGCGCAATTCGGTCAGAGTAAAAGATACAGAGAGGAGCTTAATGGTTCTAAACACAGCTTGAACAGAAGCCGACCACAACCAACGAAATACATAGACTTATGTAGTACGTCCTATGACTGGCTTTACTAGTTGAACCTATTCATTTTATGTTGGATATTTATTGTCGTTGAAAACTGGCATATTGTGAATAGACGGTAAAATATAAATTGGGAATTATTTTATAATTCGAAAGTGATGAAAACTTTCCAAAAATTAAAAGAGTGGCCAAGTGCGAGTCGGACTCGTACACGAAGATCTCCGTAATAAAAGACAAAAAATGCCGGAAAAATCCTTTCTTGGTTTTCCTTTAATGTATTTTTATTATTGGTTGTTATAGCGGCAATAGTAATACACACTGTGTGAAAATTTCAACTGTCTACCTATTACGGTTCATGAGATACCCGGTACCCGCTAACAGACGGACGGATGGACCGACGGTCGGACGGACAAACGGACGCCGCAGGCTTAGTAATAGGGTTCCGTCGGACGGACCTAGGGTACGGTTAACGGAAACCTAAAAAGTAACTCACTGCGGGTGTCTTTTTAAGTCCTAAGTAGTCTCTCAAAACGTGAGTTAAAACATAACGGTCAAATGCGGTCGTTCAAAATGATAATAAACATTTAAATACAGCTGCAATCTAAACAATACGTTCTAGTGCATAGATCGGCAACCGCGATAACCACGAATAGGCTAATGCCAACGTTTTCACGAATAAAATATTAACAACAATAAGCGATTAGCATAATCTATATATATAAAATTCAAAGTCCTGACTGACTGACTGACTGACTGACTGACTGACTGAGACATCAACGCACAGCCTAAACCGCTGGTCCTAGAGACATGAAATTTGGAGGGTGTATTCTTCGTGAAGAGTAGGTATCCACTAAGAAGGGGTTTTCCGAAATTCCACCCCTAAGAGGGTTAAATGGGGGGATTTTGTTTGTATGAAAAATCTTATTCCTTAAGTTAATAAACTTGAAACTTGGCGCGAATACTTATCTAAGTAAATTATGAAGTTGGGCATTTTTTGTTTTTATAAACTACCCCCTAAAAGGGGATTGGGGGGTTTCAAAGTTTGTATGGACGAATTTTAGCGCGCGGTCCGATTTAATCGAAACTCAGTATTTATACCTAAAACTGAAAGGAAAGAATAATGCGTATCAGGGTTTTTCGAAAATCTACCCCTGACGGCCTGAAAAGGGGTAGTCAATTTTACAGGGGAAGATTTTACAGCGTGGCTTGATTAACTCGAAAATTGGTATAAATAATCTTTGAGTCAAGTTATGAACACATCTACACATCCCAAATGATTTTTCAAAATTCCACCCCTGTGGGGGTGAAAAGCGGGGATAAAGTTTATATGAAAAATCTTATTCGTTAGGTTAATAATCTTGAAAATTGGCATGAATACTCGCCTAAGTAAGCAATAAAGTTTATCATTATTAGTTTTTCAAAACTACCCCTCGAAGGGGATATAGGGGTGTTAAAGTTTGTGTGGAAGAATTTGAACGCGCGGTCCGATTAACACGAAACTTAGTATTGATACTTTCGACAGAAAATAATTAATAATAAGTATGTAAAGTTGTCGAAAATTGACCCCTGACGGGGCAAAAAGGGGTAATTCGGTTTTTAGGGGAGGATTTGAACTTGAAACTGTATGTTACATTTTCACGCCTAAACCACTGAACTTCTGATTTGGCAAAGAGATAGATGGCATTCTGGGGAAGCACATACTTTTTATCCTGGTAGCACGTTCTCGTGGGATAACTCCCGACATCCACGCGGGCGAAGCCGCGGGCAGAAGCTAGTTTTACGATATTACAGTTCAAGTATTTACACAGCATGTATCAGGAAGGTGCGATCCAATTTAAGGGTATGAGTGATTTTCTCAAGCATCATTTTTAGGCGGCGCGACTGAAAATATTATCTTAAACTAAACGTACAATAAAGTTATTTTTTTTTAAGAAAGAAGGCGTACTTGTCTTGATCAGGCCGTCAATATTTTAGTAGATAACATATTGGTAGTGAAAAAAAAATAGTTATTTAGCATAATTCTAAGTTTGGTGGCGCGTCCACAATCTGTTTTTCTGGAGATGACCACCGCTCAAACGAAACTACACTAGTTTACTAGAAAATACTAAATTTATTTGTATTCAGTATTAGTTTTTCTATCTAATGAAAGTTTTATTTTTACATTTAGGGCAATACTTTATATATGAGAGCTCTCAGTACCGGGACGAGTAAAAAAAACCACAGCTACAAAAAAAGAAAAATTGTATAATATGCACTAACAAAACGCACATTACAAATAAAAAAAGACATAAAATACACACATACAACATAGTCAAAAGCCTCGTACTCAAGCATATAAAAAGTTGAGAATTCTGTCCATTGCTTGATGTCAGGGCCAGAGACCAAAGACAACATTAATTGACATTGACCCGCATTGACCATACAAATCAATCCGTGATGTGCCCGTCACACTGGCAGATGACAGACAGTTTGTCATATTACTTCAATGATTATTCCTAAAAGATGGTTTATACGTTAATACATTTTCATCGAAGGTTTACTGGTACGGACTGGATGCGGAAGACGGAAGACCGGGTGTTGTGGCGCAGCATGGGAGAGGCCTATGTCCAGCAGTGGACTGCGATAGGCTAAGTTGTTTGATATATTATAATGGTTACAATCTCTACAGTCCTGACCACCATCTGAACCACTTTCTCCTTGGGACTAACATCACCATAAAATTATAAACTGTCCCATACAAAATTTCAATAGTGGCGAAAAACGAAATAAAAAAAACCAAAGACACCGACTTCCGAAATTAAAGTTATTTTTCACTTTGTAGTGTTTTTATGGAAGTCGCGGTTGTTTTTTTATGTAAAAATGTTTTTAAATTGACTAGCTAAACATGAAAAACCAAAAATGTATTAATTTGATGTCTTTTCCTGTAAGGTCATCGACCTCAGTTCAGGGGTCAGTGAAATATCAGTTAAAAAACCTGTTTTGTGTGTAAACTTCACAAAAACAGTTTTTCTCAAGTCATACTTTACGTAACAACACTGCAAACGGTCAAAAAAACATCTAATCTTTTTATTTCAACGTGTTAGATATCAATACCCATCGCTTCACTGGAGTTCAGCTAGCCAATTTAAAATAACCCTGTATCTAATATGTTTAGATATAGCTAGTGAATTATAGCATGTGAATCCGAATAACGATGATTCTATTCGATCCTGCGGTCTCCGTCACCAATCCGCTTGCGCTGCATGGTCACTGCGGCAGTGACTGCAATATGCTGAGTTGATTGATTGATTGATTCTAGTCGACATAGACCACACAAGACCACATAGTAACAACAACGATCATTGTACGTTTTTAAATGGCCCTACCATTTAAAAACGTACAATGATCGTTGTAAAAGAACTCATATTTGAATTTTAGGATAGGTAACTGGTATGGAACTAGTATGTACTATAAAGGTTGCTGACAAACAAAAGTAACAAATTCTATTTTCAAAAACTGTTTAAAAGTATTAAAATGGCCAGTCCCACATTTTACTAGGGTGAACATTTAAGCCGCGGTCAGACCTGCTCGAGAGGGCTCGCGGGATAGACCCACAGACATTTATAAAGCAATTTAAACACGCCCCGACGTCTTGACCAGTCTTTGTGGAGTGGGACTTGTAATGAGCCTGTTTTAACTAATGATGGTGGTAAGGGATTGTAGGTGAACGTATTAGATATGGTGGGCGGGACGAATAAGACTAGCAATGAGCTGTTAATTTATCTGGTATTTAGGGTTCCGTAGCGAAATAGCAAAAACGGATTTTTTTTACACTAAACTTTTGTTGAACATTTTCGTTGCAGAAAGATCTAATCGGCATTTGATTTTAAACCCTGCACTATACAAACTGACTCAGCTCAACTGGCTCAAAGGACTAAGAATTCTGATTCTGATAACTAGCGAACGCCAAACCCTAAGAATATTTAAAAATTGGGCTGAGCAATCTGTCCTGAGTCATTAAGTAAACCAAGTTTGAGGGCAAGTAAATATTTTTACTTGCCCTCAAACTCGGCTTACTTAACCCCAAGTTCGGCCTAGGATATTCCTAAGCTGTTATTACGTGCTAATATGCTTTATCCATAATTTGAGTGATTGTAGGACAAATCCTCTTCGACCGACTGCTTAGATTGATGGCCATCTAAATTTAACGCGTAATCCCTCAGCTTCGTAAGCGATATTGCCATTAGCGGATAATTATAATGGGTGGTGCAATTGAATAGTATATGAAATCGATTTACAGGAAGGGTGGCCACCCCATAGCGTCCGCAATTTACCGGCGAATGACGTCACTGAAACGTTATGTGTATGAAAGTATTAATTTTTTAAATGTATAAAGACTGTCTGTTTTTTTTTTTCTCTAAGTTACTTTTTTTATATAATTTTGTTTTTTATTTTTACTTATGACAGTGTTTAGTTTAATTTGTGCTCTTCCTGTACAGTCACGAGCAAAAGTATGTATACAATCGGCTTTATTAAAAAGCAATTTACTCCTTTATTTTTAATTGAAATTTTAAGGTATTACGAACGCCACATAAACATTTTCGAACCCATAGGTTTATGTAATGTCTCGTATTTCAACGTTGCATTCGTTATTTCACGAAAAAAATGCAGTTGAAAGTTGCCAAGTGTTGACATATTGGTGTTCGTGACTGTACAAGTCGCAATAAATACGTTTTTCTTTCTTTATTTTCTTTCAAAACCGGTGCCATCGTTGTCAGAACGGCGGCCCGTTGTGTGACGGCTACCACCGCACTTATAGGAAGCCACCACAGCTTTACTCCTTAAAGTGGCCCTTCCGGTTGAAAAAGAGGCATCATGTTAGGATCTCCAATCTAATTATAGTGATTACCAAGGGCAGTGATTTGGGCCGTTTTTCATAGCCAAAAGAAACCCTTATGTTGAAAACCTCTGTTGAAAAAATCCATCCACTTTAGCGATGATTTTTTCTGCATCCTCCATTTCAGGCCTCCTCTCTGGAGAGGGACTGGGCCATAATCTACAACGCGGGCAAGTACGGGTTGGTGGATGCCACATGTCGTCGAATGTTTGGTTCTTAGACATTCCTGGTTTCCTCACGATGTTTCTCCTTCGCCGTTTTGAAAGCAGTGGTGATGAAATTATTTTGACAAAGTAAAGCGCCTGTCTGAGGTTGAACCTACGACGACGATACCATTTTTTCTAATGTTAATAAACCGAATAAATGCAGCAAAAAGAAATTGTTGTAAAAAAAAATATTTGATAAAACCTAAACTATCAAAGACTACTCTGTATGTAAGTAAACATTAGTTGTAGTAAACCGTACATACAACATAACAGTAACCTAATACACACAGTAGTAATTACAAATAACGAGGCATCGCGGCAGGCAATAGGTATATTTTACCGGATTACACACACGTTATCAAGCTCGCCGGCACACACCCTCAACGTTTGTCGATGATGTACTTACACCCTTATAACGTTACGTGTCGTCGCCAAACATTATCGTCTTAAGGGTAAAGCTGCGAACTGTGGCCCTTTTTTTATTTATTTTTCTAGTTTGTCGGCTATTAAGTAAGTTCTTATTTATTTACATAGTGATGCCAAAATAGCCCGTACCTCATATTTGTCGTACAGTCAGCCTCAAAAATATGTATATAGTAAACTCATCTAATTCTGTGACTCGCCTAATTCGGTGATATTTGGTTTGAGCGCTATCATAGGGCTATATGAGTGAAATCAATGGTTTGAAATACAACCTTAAGCCTCTGTGATAAAGTTCAAATTCAAAACCAAATATCACCGAATTAGGCGAGTCACAGAATTAGATGAGTTCACCCTACAGGATAAATTGTAATTTGACGTATTCCTTCCAGGGCGTGAAATTGTGACCCATTTTGTAACAACTAAGCACCCCATAAAGCCTAAGCAAAATAAATTGGTAGTTAGAGATAAATTCTGGGTTTCAAAAAAACATGTAAATTGATTTTTCTCTAATCCCATGCATTTTCACTTAAATTTTATGGGGTGCTTAATTGTTACAAAATAGGTCACAATTTCACGCCCTGGAAGGATAAAAGAACAAAACAAAGGATATTAAGAACAGGCTATTGAATCAAACGCAGTACTTCAAGAAAGAACAACCTTCAGGTGGATTTTTTTACGAAAACAAGTTCCGAAAACGAAGAAGAATAAGGCTGAGTTCATATGACCGCACGAGTGTTTATCGTCTACATTAACGCGCGCTGCCGCGCGGCACAGCGCGGCGCGCTCCGTCCCATGTGCAAGACCTTGCGCCGCGCCGCGCGGTAGCGCGCGGCCGTAAGAAGTTAGCCTAAATGGATGGGTATGTCGCAAACTACTCCTTATTACCGATTAAAATCATACCTTTACCTTTACCATATGATTTATGTACCAATTTCATTAGCTTTATTTATTCAATTCATGTAATTATTCAGTTTATTTATTCAATAAAACTAGCATGCAATAGTAGCGTAGTAGTAATAGTAGTAGTTTTAGCGAATTGTTTTAGAAACTTAAAAAAACCCGACCATCTGTAGGTAATGTACTACAATTCTTGCATTTGATTTTATTTCATAGTTACTTGTGATTTTGTGACCTGTTCTTAAAAGATTAGGATTCGGTAAATTGTATTGCATTCTTCAACTTGCAATACCTGTGCGGTCAAAAAGTATGGATCAGCAGTTTTTTTTTATGTGGTCGTGGTTCCTTCTCCCTGTACATCTTTTCGGGGCTGATGACTGTACAAAACAGTTTTTTTATAGAAGGCAGGTATACCTTGCCGCCAGGCTGTGCCGACTCATGCCGAACAAGTGTGTTGCACGTCTAACAATCCTGTATCCTCTACAAATTCAAGTCATTGTTGACAGCTAAATGTCAATAGTGTCAAACCCTAGCTTCAGGCGGAATGCCAATCGGTCTATTAAGTTAAAATCTCACCGTGAAAACTAAGTTGAAGTGAGCTTGATTGGAGTGAGGTTATTCCTCATGACGATTGACAGTATTGACAGCTCACATCACCTAAGTTTTCACGCTGAGAAGTTTACAGAAGACCACTGCTGAAAAGTAAACTCTTATAAAGATTTTCCACCTCCTTTCCCGCCAAATGTTCGGGATATAAGAAAGCTGTTAATTTTACTTACGTCCTCATCTCAATAAACTTTAGAGCGAAGCTTTCGAAAAGAAAATAATAAAATCTTTTCGCTCTTTACCTCCTCAGTTTGGTCGCAGTTACTTTGAGTTTTAAAGCGTATTTTTAACGTTTCTCTTTCAATACTCGTCTAGTAACTCTTATCTAGCGTTGCCATGCTTTTAGAGATAGAATTTAGGGATGAACTTTGAGTGCCTAAAATCCTGTCGTACAGAACACCCACATTTCGGCAGATATAACGGCTATAATTTACCTGAAAATAGTAACCCAAACTTCAATCCCAATTTTCACGACCAAAAATAAAAATATTTTAAGAAACCTTACAAAAAAATTCTTTCCAATTATACATAACGCGATACATTGTATTAAGTTTCGGATTGACCCCCAAATAATAAATCTAAAAACGGTATTTTTGGTTTCTACTGGCGATCTGTGTGCGCGAGCGCGTCTTAGAATTATGACAATATTAAAATGACTACGTTGTCTAGATCTGGCAACCTCACAATAACATCATGTACAGCCATATTTAAACTTTATGGCGGCTCTGAAGTGCGCTACTCGCAGTACCTCACCCCTCACCCCCGCTGACAGATGAATTTGTTACTACGCAGCAATTTGCCTCATGTACCGACCGAGCCGCCATAAAGTTTGATTCGGGCTGTAACTGCTATTAAACCATACCTGACTATTCCTAAGTTGCTCTAGGCTGATGAAATCTTCGTTTTTCCTAATTATTATGTTATAATTATTGTTTAGGTCGGCTTCTCTCCAGCCAGTACCAGGAAGGTATAGTCAAAAAGGGTGTAGTATACAGACCATCAAACTGAACCACTTTGTTGGTCCCATGGGAAAATTTGTTCTATTTGATGGTCTTTTCGATATTAATAACTTGTATGCGACAGCCCTACGCTAAAACCCTGCCCCCGCTTTGTTGGCCTTTGATTGGCAGACGACAATCCAAAAATTGTTTTAAACAACAATTTTATTGACGTCAAATATTTCACTTTGGTTTGCTGAATGAATTTTATCAAGCGCAATGAAGCGCAAAGCTTCTAAGTTTCAAAGGGATGAATAGTGATTTTGAAAGCTTAAAAACTCGTAGTTATGAGTTTAATACTGTCGGACTATGATTTTAGTATAGTAACAATGAAACCTTTTTGACGCAGCTGCTTCAAGAAGGATATTAATAGACGTAAAAAAATACTATTCAAAATTATTAATACCTACAATAGTCTCGAAAACGTTTTAAAACATGTAATGTAATATAATATTATCTATAAATATATACACGGATAAATTCAAAACCTTCTTGAAAGCAACTAAACATTTGTTTACTTAATCTTTCCATGCACCTTGCGTACCAACAATCAAATTGATATTGGAATATCTTAATTTTATAACAATGATTATTACGCGCAAAACACTGCATATCTCCAAGCACACAATAGACACCGATTCCAACAATACAGCCACAACCATCATATAAATATTGACAACAAAATCCTTACAAAGGCGCTCTATAACTTAGTCGAACCGCAGGACCACACAACAAGGATCTAATCAGGTTATATACTGCAGCAATATTTACCGACAATTTAAATATTGGACACCAGCCACTTTATCTTGGCATACGGTAAAATAACGAACTAAATTCAAATGTACTCCGTTTGACGTATCGTTGACGTTTGCTGTCAAAAGCAGCGCCGCCATGATGGATCCAGTTATACTGGGCGTTCTGTAGGCTTGTGGGTAAGCTGCGGACAGCGATGCTAGTCCGAGGGTCCGCTGACACGGCTCTACCCCTGACTAATGCGGGGCATTAATATCCCCGGTAATTAATTGTTTGCATGTCCGCCGAAGAAACGTCCCGTCTCATGAATTCTCTCGTATAATTTAAATTAACGGACTGAGGCTACTTCACACGGACGCGAACAAAAATGATGATCTAACTGTCGTGGAACAATTGTTTCTAATCCTTTGGTAAACGGTTACAGTTATTGTGTTTTATAAATAAAGGAACGCTTGAGTTTTCGTAAATAAACTGGGATCTTCTACATTAGAGCATGCGTTTCAAATTGAACAGATATTAATGATCTATTCTTACCAAACTGGCAAACGTTCTTTTATAACTTTTACAGACAATGAGACATGCATTCACAGATCTAGAAAAAACATAGTAACCCCTATATTATATATATAACCTTATATTTGGTTTGAAGATCGAAAGGCTCGAGTACTAAAAATGTCGATAATGGCATAATAATGATAATTTGTTATTGCAAGAGAATGGACAGCAAGAAGGTTGAATTTCATAGAAAACTCATTATATTTTCCATTTTCATCAAACTATCAAAGAAAACAAAACTTAAGTCTCGGCAGTCAAGCTCTCTAACTAAAACATCAAAATTAGCAGAAATAGTTTAGTGCTAAAACAAGGCGATAGAACTTGTAAAACAGGGTGAAGGTAATTTTGTCCACTCGATACGGATGTTCGCCCATTGCTTCCGTGGGAGTACCCTCGAGCGGGATGGATCGTAAAATATACGACACTTCAATATGTATGGGTGAAAGCAGCCCGTTTACTGCCCACTTAGAAAAAAATGCTGGCTTAAATCAGCACGTCATTTTCCCTTTCCCCTCCCGCCATAAATACGAGCGATTCATGCGATTTGATGGCGGAACACTTGAACCGGTAAAGACTCCGAAGGGGTAATTAGCTTTTACTTCTGTTTTTTATTCTGCAAAAAAAAATGTTGTTCAGAAATCATTCGATGCGCGTCCGCGATCTCGTCAGCATATTTTCTTTCGTTGTAGGATGTTTGCGAAAAGGGGACTCGCATTTCTATTAACATTAGCATAATTTGAAATGGAAACGTTATTTCTTTGATACTCTCGTTTCTATGTAAATCTTATAATCTTAAAGCTTTTAGTATAAAATTAATTCTTGTACCTACTCATTGAACCGCTAAAGAAATAAAGATGTATGTTCTTGGCGAGTAAAAATAGAACGTCAGTGTGATGCGAGGCAACGAAGCGATGTTCCTTTCAATAACAAGTTATATTCGGTACACGTCATCGATTTCCTACTCGAGCGACGATCTGGACAATGAAAGGAAGAAGTGTGGTCCCGAGGCGGGCGAGCACAAAGGAGTACATACCTGCCGTGGAAAAATAGTGGCGGTATGAAAGTGTACGTCATGCGGGCGATCATATGTGGACCTTTGGCGCACCGTCTGCAAAAACACCGACATAATAAAACTGATTCTTTCTATTTTTCTGTTCACTTTTGAACGGTTTTGCGTCAACACACGAGGATCGTGGAATATTTTTGGCCGAAATCGATTTCGACGAGTGGTTTTTTAAATTCTATGTTCTGTAGCTTTTCGTTTCTAAACGCAATACTTTTAATGTTGGTGTCATAAAAAGCGTGTCACACGAGCATGTACAGCTTAGAGCTAAAAATGAGCACTCAATGTTTATTCGCTCGTCTCCTAAGAGCTGTTTTGTGTTCAGACAAAATTTACGAGCTGCAAGTAAATACTGGAGTAGTGCAAAAGTCACTACTCCTTTTTAATAGGAGATTAGTAGCCATTTACCCCTGAACGCTCCAGTATCCACTTAAAATACTACAACAATATTTTAACATTTTATTGTTTACTGAAAAACTTACCGAAGACGCTTCAGCGTTAACCGTGGCTTTACAGACGTCAGAGTTTCACAATTTTTTTTTCTTTCCCTCTTACTGCGGTACCTCAGCCTTTTTTTTCTTTTTTTCCAGTCGGTGTTAGTGATCGGCGTCAGAACTTAAAAGCCTCGATACAAAGGGAAACACACATCCGGCCTCACGACTATTGTGGACCGACCTCGCCCCGCAGACCTCTTCGAGACGCCATGTCGTGTCGCCTCCTCCGTAACACAGGTTCTATAAAAAGACTGTTGTGGTTGGAAGGTTGTGACAACTCGTAAGGACTGTTAAAGATCCACAAATGACAGCGAAGACCAACGGCTTATAGCTGCATCATCATCATCCCACAATGCGCGCGCCGCGCGCGCCGACAGAGTAGACGATTGGAGCCCTAGCCCTCTGCTACCGCCACCGCGATGGTGACGCCCCGTCGTGAGTTGCGAGAACTACAGACTAATACGTGCTGTGTAGTGATTGGCCTAACCAAAATGTTGTGTTTTTAAGTTGCCCGCAATTGTTTTACTTATTTCGATTTTGTATAAATAGCTAAGTTTACCTACAATAAATTAGTACCATTTAGTGCCTTGAACTGGTCGTTTCATTCCATCACCCCGGCTCCTAACAGGCTTAACGTGCTTTCCGAGGCATAGAGGGGTCTCAGTATGTAAAGATGGTCACCCATCCACAGACCAACCGCGCTGAGCTTAGCTTAACCTGAACAATCATACCGTGTAGCTGTTATTACATATAGCCATGGGCCCCTCTCCCAGATATCGCTACTCACTCAATAAACAGTTACTTAAGTAGTGAAAATCAACAGTCAGCGTTCATACAGTTCTGGGCGTATTAATTAAACACATCCGAAACGTTAGGTAAGCCACTAATAAAATTCATATTAAAGCCCACAATATAACAATATACGGACCGTGTGTCAACCTCAAATATTAACATGGAAAACATTTTACTTTAAAAGCAAACGCTTTTTATTGTACCGAAAAAGTTGCTTAGGCAATGTATACTATGTGTCAATAAGCACAACAATCGCTCTGACCCTAAACAAATGCCAAATAAACTCAATTAAATAAACATCCCATATACTTTATGCCCATTGAACATGAACTGGCTGCGTATTTACAAAACTCGACCTCATATGAGTACAAATTCATTTCAAAGGAATTTCTAAACAACCGGATCCCGAGTTCCCAATGGTATTCCAACAAAGCCTGGAAGTTGTAGAGGTATTCCAAATTGTTTACAAAATTCAATCCTAAAGCTTCGAGCCAGATTAAATCTAATTTCAACTTCAAGGTAAGTCTGAAATAAGTCTTCATAAAAGCGGAACCCTTTGATTTAACCCTTTCCGAAGTTGAGCTTGCTGATTGCCTGAAAGTTAGTCTCGCTTGTATTTCGCGTTGTCTTTTTTCGCAGGAAAAAACAAATCGAAAACAAGCAAGTAAGTAATGGCTTAAAAGTGACTTCTGGGATCGAGACCGGTGCGTCGCGGATCCGGGGGTTAGCGGGTGCCTCTCGAAACGTCTTAGCGTAGCGATTACACGCCGCCACTCACGTAATCACTTCTCCTTGTTTGCTGTACTGTTATCCCTTGCTAAACTTGTTTGATATTTTCTGATTGGATTCACAGAAATATTTGATGTTTGTGAATAATGTTGGTATTATAGAGTACTTAGTAGATTGAGTGAGAGAGTTTGAGAGAACACACAAAATATGGTGTTACTTCTTCGCCCAACACAGTATTAACAATACTTTTTGACGACAATTTCATAGAAAATGATTCCTTTTCGCCTAGTATTCGCTTTCGAAAACCACTGGGTACTCCGCTCTCCAAATAGGGCCCAAAGGAGCGTTCATTTTTGTAACGCTTCATTTGCAACCAAACTTTTAAGTAGTTGAAGCTCGCTCGCTACCTGTTTCCTCAAAACAAATACTTAGTAGGTAGGCAGCGTTCTACTCTATCCTCAACTAACTGATACGGGAGAAAATTTCTCAAGCTCGTAAATAAATTTCAAAGTAAAAAATGAGATGAAGTGAATAAGAAAGTAGTTAAGCGGAACTTTTTTATTTATTTAGTTCGCAAACATACATTATATCGCTAAACTAGCGAAGCAAACATTAAATCTTAGAAGAGAAAAAAGGAACACAGCATAAGCAATCGTATGAAAACATAAATCATAATTAGTCACTACTATTAAACACATGACTGAACATACATATACAAATAAAACGAATTGAACAACCATGATTTTCCACTGAAAAGCTGGAAACTCTTAGTTATTTTAGCACTTTACTTAATTTATTAAACAAAATATAGTAAGCAAGCAACAACAGTATACGAATCAATGCACTGACTTTTATTCGAATCCTGGAGCTGTATTATGAAGTATTATAAAAAGGATGGTGCCATCTCTCACTCGCACAGAAATCATTATCCTTATAAAAAAAACCATGTTCGATCCAAGAGGAACAAGGAAAATAGATCATAACATAAAATATAACACTACGAAAAATGTATACAAAATCAATTACTATAGAAAATAAAAAGTTGCCATAACTTTTTATTTTCTATAGTAATTGATTTTGTTTTGATTTTGTTTTGATTTTGTTTAAAATTTATGATTTTAGTACGAAAATTACCCTAATTTCATGAACAATTAACAAATTTTTAACAGAGGTCTTGAGTTATGACTTGTAGGCACTTTCTGCACGACGCGGCGACGACCGCCCACCCCATGGTTGTTTACGTAGGTAAAATTCGCCATTTAAAAAAACCTAGGGATTATTTATTACTTTCCTTTTTTTTTTTAAATGACCACATACATACGTTGACTCTTAGCACAATACTTAACCACACACTCATGGATCCAACAGGATTTTTTTTTGCATACTGTAGATATACATAAATCTTAATTTAAATATTGCATCTCTAATGAATTCTTGAATATGCTAGAAATTGTATCTATCTATCAAAATAATAGCTTGGCCAGAGGCTAAGCATTGCCTTACAATGTGGTAATGCCGCCAGTCTCATGGGTCCATTACCAGTCAGTTTTCGACGCTATATTTTAGTTTGTGAAGAGTTTTAGTTAAGTTAGGATAATTATCATTTTGTTATTTTTATTAATTAATTAATATGTAAATTCATGAATGATGTAATTTAGTTAAGAAAACCAAATGTATCTATCAAATTATAATCCTTCTTAATTTTAAATTCAAATGTTAATTTAGTTAATTTGTGTAACTATAACCGACATATTTACATAAGACGAAGATTAAAAGAAAAATGTATTGTAAACATGTAAGCGTTTCTAATAAATAAATAAATCCTACCACCCCAGAAAATAAAAACGGACAATACCAATGCACCTAATAATTCGCAAACAAAGAATAGCAACATAAATATTTGTGGAGTGTGCTCGTATTTTACACATGAGCTGCCGACAATGTTCTAAGCATCGGAGTTATGAATCTAAACCGGAGGTTGACTGCCGGCAGCCCGGAACCGGATGGGATTCAGCAATTGACGCGAGTCCCGCTGAGAACCTCTCTGATCATACTCGTATATATTTTTAAAAGGAGATATTGACACAGAGTTTATGTGACATCCTTGGAGGAGCTTAGGGAGGTTTAATTTAGAAAAAAATGGGTAGTCATTTTCTTGTGAGAGATGTGTTTTGACAGTGTGTTTAGCATGTGTGGATATCGTACATAATATTGGATAAAGACAATCTAAAAATGGTTTACATAATTTGTCATCATTTTTTATCATCATCATTAATCATCTAACTATCACAACATTGTCAAAATACTAGATTCTACCAGCGACTTCGTCCGCGTAGGGTTTTAATTTTTTTGCGCGGAACCCTAATTATTTTTCTCAAATAAAAGTAGCCTAAGTTAATTCTTATTACATCAGCTATTTGCCAGTGAAAGTCACGTCAAATCGGTCCAGCCGTTTCGAAGATTAGCCGAAACAAACACATAGACAGGCAGACAAAATTAAAAAAAAATGTATTTGTTATAAGTATAAGTAGTAAAAAAAAAGCTGTTATTTTGACATTACAAACAGACTTTTCAAATATACCTATTTGTTTATATGTATGGACAAGAAGAGATAACCTTATTTTATAGCCAAATAAAAACATATATATATACCATAACTTAAGTTAAAAAAAAAACTTTTTATTTCGATAGCGCGGTACAGAAAATAATGATTTTGGCGACTCGGAATTCACAAAATAAAAAAAAAATATCATAACGACAAAGGGGAAAAGTTTATTTCTGACAAGTTTATTGCATGAGCATCTCTTTGATGACTTGAAAGTAAGTAAACGTAAAAAAGTTTTTGTAATTTTACTTCCAGTTGGTAGGAATATCATGTCTGTAAGTACCTATACTGAAAAGAACAGGCAACAGGATTTCATAAGATATCTCGGAAAGAGCTAAACTCAAGACTACAGGCGTAATTAAATAGCTCAAATAACTTACAACTTCGTCACACATCAACACATTTATTCGATAATAATAGTTAAGACTACGAAATCGAAAATAGACGTCGAAATCATGTGCTACAAAATCTCGTGCTTCGGAACTGCATGCTACGAAACCTTATGCTATAAAACCTGTTGCTACGTGTAGGACTGTGCTATGAGAAATTAAAATCAACTGACACTTTTTCGTTACAAAATTGCCAAAGAAGCCACAAACCAATACCTACTACAAAATATGTACATTGCTACGAAGATTACTACGAGGTTTGCTACAAAGCTTGCTACGAACTATGCTACGAAGTTTGCTACGGAGTTGCTACGAACTATGCTACGAAATACCAATCGTAGTAAAATACACTCTTTAGCACAAAATTCAACCACTTAGCACAAGTTGTTAACCAGTACAGACAGACATCCCCCGGTACCGGTATCGGTATTATCCTGAGCATGTGCTCATCGGGCGCGAGACATCGAAACTGTTTACACGTAGAACCATAAAGTAAATAATACCAACAAGGGCGGGTCGGCGGCGAGGCTTGGCGGTTCCGTACCGTTAAAAAACTTACTTTACTAGACTATGTGTCTTATTATTGTGACTAGTTAATAAGGGAGACAACAGAAAAAAAAATAACAGGAATTAATCACCTCTTAAGTATCTAGTGCACGGGAACTACCTACCGTTTTGTATTTACGATTTAATATAATTATCAAGATTTTTGAGGCAGATTTTTTTTGTTGAGGCTGTGACTTATGTACAGAAAACTTAGTTCCGTACATGATTTTAATAATATTAATGAAATTAATTAATAAAATGATGATGATTTTAATTTATTAATTTTATTATTTTTTTTTATTTTTTTTATTAATTCATACTAATAACACTAACATAGCATATAAACACATTCTGTTACTAACCACTAACAACGTATGGACTGTTATAGGTCTGAAATAAAGTTTTTATTTTTTTTAATGGAATGTATAAGATACTAATCGATGTATACGAATTTACTTACGAGACATTAACTTGATGACCATGAATAATTTTGACGGCACGATTGGCGCAGTGGTTAAGCGATTGACTGCTGCGCTGCGTGTCGCGGGTTCGATTCCCGCACGGAACAAATATTTGTATGACCTACAATTAGTTGTTCCGGGTCTGGCTGTTTGTGTATGTGAGTTTATATGTCTTTAAACGCACCCACGAAACAGGAGAAATTCCTAGTGTGGGGCAACGTTTTTTAAAATTACGTTTTTTTTTTTTTTTTAAATTAATAACCCTTGTAAAGAAAGAAATAAAACGTATTTATTGCGACTCGTACAGGAAGATCACAAACTAAACTAAATACAGTCAAAAATAAAAAACCAAATTATATAAAAAAGTAACATAAAGAAAAACCTATAAGGGTTCCCGTGGTTACATTGTTCGGTGTGGAACCCTAAAAGAAACAATGCGGTCGGCTGGCTGTCGTATTGCTCCGTTTTACGCGACGCATTTAGAATCGCTTTCAGTTTAATGTGGGCTTTACTGCAATGTGCATCGACAATAGGTAATTTTATCGCTTCGCTTTGGAAAGAGAGGTTTTGTCGAACAATACTTAACTGATTCGGTCTGCCACTTAATGTTATGGCTTAGAGGTACGTTGATGGCTTCTGTGCAGTGCCGTGGTTGAGTTTATGTGCAGTTGCGTGTGCCAGACAAAAGAAATTTCAATGAGGCCCGAAAGTACTTAAAAGGGGTAGTAAAAATAAGGACCCTACTTACATTTACATGAATATTCAATTCACAAAAAGGTGGAGTATGGACTATTTTCTCTGTCTTGATCGCCACTATTGTACTAATAATCTCCCTGACCGATTTCGGTCACGGTGGTCAATCTCAACGGAGATTAACTAGGTTCGCAGGAGATATTATAGTGCACAAGTGTGTGCGCACACACGGGTGCACTCTCTGTTCCTCTACTCTCATACTCCGATGACACGGCAATCCGACACGACCGGGGAGAGATCAGGCGCAGGACCAACGGCTTTACGTGCGCACCGAGCCACGGAGATCACACCACCAACTTCCACACTCCGGGCTGTTACTGAGAAATTCCTAATAGAAAAAAACAATAACACTTTGCCCGACCTGAGAATCGAACATGGGACCCCGTGCACAGCAGTCGCGCTTGTGACCACGAGACCAACGGGGCAGTTAAATTGATGATCGCCACTATATTTAAATATTAAATGACGAGCTACGCAAAATGACCGCCATCCTAACCCTTATTTAAACCCTACAGCTCCTTAACTCTATTTATTTATTCTTACTATAAACAAGACCCCGTTCTGACGTTTCTGCCGAGGCGCACCTCACATCAATAAGGGTCAATAATTTGCCTCTTATTTTATCTGCAGCCCTACGGTCTTGTACTGACAGATGGGGCAATCAGCCCGGCCCAGGTCGATGCTGACGCAGATTTCACACCAAGCTCTCGCCCTGACAGGGGAATTTATTTATCACGCTGTAAATCCACTCATCTTATTTATATGCTAGTACTATATGTGGAAACAGGGAAATTCGATTTCTTTCCTGAGGGCAGGAATTCCTTTCTAACACACCCAATAAACCTCTTGTCAACAAACCTTGTTTCTACAACATAATCATTTTAGTAAGTTAATTTTTTACAGCATCACCTTAGTACCAATTATTCTATTGTTTGCTAGCTACTTGTCTGTTTATGTTTATAATTATATGTGTATGTACGTCGGCAAAAGAGATAAGTAACCAGGGCATCGGATATAGTTGAAATTTAGTAAGAAACCGTTGGATATTATTTAATGAAATTTAATTTGATAAATAAACTATTTGTTTTCTATTAATGAAATGAAATTTCATTCGAAAACATCCATCAGTTTCTTGCCAAACTTCAACCATATCCGACGGCCCTGGTTACTTATCTCCTTTGGTGACCGTACATAAATGGTTAAATATTTTTTTTCTTTTTTTTATATTTCACCTAAATGAATGATCAAATCTCTTCCCAAGCCTTACTTGGGAAGAGACTAGACCCCACGATACAGGGACGCCTAGTGTGGGGTCTAAGGCTCTATTAATTTCATGTTTGTGATCGAATACAGAATTTTTTTGTTAATATTGTGCCGTGGCTTTTCTGAACCGAAAAATAATAGTTTTTTTTAATTTAGATTTTTATTATATAAGTCGAAAACCGAATTCCATCGAAGTCTACAGCTGAGTATCTAATAGGGGTAGCTTCGCCAACGTAATAAAAAAATATTTTTCTTTTCAATAATGTCTAAAAAGACACACATTCAAAGAATCCCTAAACTTACAAAAGAGCATAGGTACTTATCAGAACTCCCGAGGCACTAATCTTTGTACGAGAGCGAATCAAACTAAAGGAGAGTTATCACCGAACTTGTGGGGGGTGACGAGTGCCCTACCTGTTCCCGACAAGCTGATTTAAAGCCACGGCTGCTAATAAAATAAGCTGCCTAATAAGAGACTGATAGCATCCGGTTAGAGCTTCCTGGTGGGTATAACGATAATACTGGCAGTTTTATTCAATTTAAATTCAATCTATATTTTCAGAGCCTTTTAAATAATGGGAATATACAGGGTCAAATGGAATTAGTTAGCGAAACTCTGCAGACATCTAAATTCGATAAAAGAAATTAAAAAAAAACTGATGATTTATTTTTTTGGAGTCAACAAAACAACAACGGTTAATTGAAGTATCAAGTTGATGATATCGGTTTATTTTATTTTATTGTCTTCAAGTTTCGATACTCATTATGTGTGTGAAGTTTAACTGTTTTTTTTCAACTGATAGGTATTTCAAGTAACTACACACACAGTTGACCTAAAAAAAATATTATCAATTAAATTGTTTTATCATGTTAGGATATATATATATATACCCACCACGTCTGCGGAGTTTCGCTAGCTAATTTAATTTGACCTTTATTTAGGACTAGCAACGGCGAGTCATTTAGATCAACGATCAGTTAAGTTTTGAATACTGAGAACTCTGATTTAAGTAACAAAAGGACTGAGATGATATCAATTTATTTTCTTCTCTATTTACACGATAGATAGAGCTGTTATGTCGTAGCAGTAAGGGTGATTTTTGTAGTTATACTCCACTGGTTTGCAATTGACTGTATGTATCTCAAATGTAGAGCACCCTGTGCTTGTCTTGAAGTAATGACATGCTTAGAATTAAGTTTGCAATATACAAATTGTAAAGTGATAGTGTACTCATTGTTGAAGAGCCGAATAAATAAATTAATACATGCAGCAACAAATCAGTTACAGGATAACCATGCAGTTTGTACATTTAACATTACATCCTATCATTCCATCGTCCAACCAATCATCAAACGACCGTGAACTACCCTCAATATTCACTTAAGCCCAGAGCATGTTTCTCGAATGTTCGATATCGACACGGCTCGTCACTCGCGGTCCCGACCCGGGATCAGGCGCACGTCGACACTTTTCACCCCATTTGGGGCGGTTTTTACGACACCCACTCATCCGGGTGGCCCTTCCACAACAAACAGTGCGATCAAACGTTTTCGTCTGAATGCGATACTAGTATAATCGTACGATGGTTGTCGTTTTCAAATCATTGTCGTGTTTGCACTGTATGGAAATATGGTTTCGGATATTTTGTTTTTAATGTTAGTACTCACAGCTGTTCTAATTTGTTTTCTAGATTCAAGACATCTAAGTACCTACGAGGAAAAAAACTCGTTCATTGAAGTAGTTTTTTTTCAATCATACTTTTCCAATCCTACTAATATTATAAACGTGAAAGTTTGTATGGATGTATGGATGTTTGTTACTCTTTCACGCAAAAACTACTAAACGGATTTGGATGAAATTTGGTACACACATAGTTTATAACCAGGATTAACACATAGGATACTTTTCATCCCTATATTCCTACGGGATCGACACTAATGCGGGTGAAACCGCGGGGCGCAGCTAGTGTTATATAAAATAGGTATAGTCGACCTTGTCTTTGTTTTACCCCCATAAAGCTACGGTTTTTTAGAAGAGGGGTGGCCACCACTCAACGGCCGCAGAGACGGCTGTCGTGAAAATGGTGGCAGCGGGATTTGAGTTTACGGTGTCAAAAACCGTTCTCTAGGAAAACACACCAACTTACTTTTATAAATAACGTTTGTGTGACTTCATTCGTCCATAAATTGCGGACGCTATGTGGCGACCACCGCTCTTGTTTCTTGCAGGTCATAAAACGTCACGATCTATTTTTGCCATGGAATTAGTAAGTACAAGATTTTTACTTTAAAACCAATTCTCGTAATTTAATACGTTCAAAATCTAGTCGCAGTCTCATCTCGGCGACAAACAAATGTCAAAAACTTGCCAAAATGTAGGGAAATTAGGAGTATTTTTTGACAGATTGAGACTGAGATCAGACTATGAACGTTCTTAAAATTACAAGAATTGCCCCTCTGATATTAGCAACTCGGTATTTTTACTTTTTACTTTAAAACCATTGCAACACCAGAGCAACAGTTAAATAGTTAAAAACGTGGTGAAGTTTCAATTTACTGGGAGTTTTCGTCAAAGCGATTAAGCAAAAAATATACTAGGTCGACATAACCTAGAGATTTTCATCACTAAGAAAGCCGAAAAGCAATCTCAGTAAAATTCATATCAGTTTGGACGTAGCTTGCTTTGAACTCCATCATAGGTTTACAAAAAGATCCTCTAAAAGTATAAGTATAATCAGCCTATAATGTTCCCACTACTGGGACACAGGCCTCCTCTCGGTGAGAGGGAGTGGGCTGTACTTCACCACGCGGGCCCAGTGCGGATTGGAGGATGTCACATGTCTTCGAACGGTTCTAGGACATGCCGGTTTCCTCACGATGTTTTCCTTCACCGTTTTGAGAGCAGTGGTGATGAAATAATTTTCACAAAGTAAAGCGCCTGTCTGGGTTCGAACCTACGACCTACAACTCGTAAGTCGCGGCCGTTATCACTGGGCCACCACTCTCTATCCTATATTTAGCTCTATCTATATATCCACTGCTCTATACAAAGATCCTATTAGCCATAAATTCAAACGTTTCATTTTGCCGTCGCCACCGACTTTGGTGAAAAATACAGCATAATTCCCGCCTACTGCATATTTCTATCGTACAGACTACAAAAGAAAATAAAAGTAGGTATGTTCTACGTATCAAACACGCGTTTTCGTTGCCAAGCAGACAGTTTATTTGTTTCCCTCAATTCTAGATTCAATAATTGATCATTACAAACATGAGCGATTGCTTTGGAATCAAGCTGATTCAAACTAATATTTACCTTCATGAACATTTTATGTCCGGCACCCTTATTACGTAACACTATCAAGTACAATCTGCATCATTTTGAAGGATATTGCTAATCCATTGCTTCATATGTTCAAAAAATATGTCTGCTCAACAACGTAAATAACGCAATGAATGTTGTTGAACTGTCAAAACTAAAGTCATTGCTACAGTTAGTGTGTTACGCAAATACCCCGCAGGTGATCCTACTATCCTATCCTACTATATTATAATATTATTAAAAACGTGAAAGTTTGCATGGATCAATGGATGGATGGATGTTTGTTACTCTTTCACGCAAAAACTACTGAAAAGATTTGGATGAAATTTGGCACAAAGGCACACAGATGGTTTATAACCAGGATTAACATAATTATAGGATACTTTTTATCCCGATATTCCCACGGGATCGAAATTTATGCGGGTGGCACCGCGGGGCGCAGCTAGTAATTTCATAATTACAATTACAGGGATGAATAATGTTTCGATTGATTAGACAATTTCCAGCACACCATGTCCAATTCTAGCAATATTTGAACAAATAAAACCAAGACTGGACGTGGAATGAAACCATTGTTTGACAGTTGTAGGAACAGTAAAATTGGTGGTCAACTGGTGAATCCGAACTATGCAAAACTTTTCACCAAACGATTTCCAAATAGATACGTAAAAGAATAGTAATGCACATCAATACTTAAGTACCCTACCTAATTAGGCATGAACTCAGCCTATCGCAGTGCACAGCTGGACGTAGGCCTCTCCCAAGCTGCGGCACAACAGCCTGTCTTCCACCTTGCGCATCCAGTCTGTCCCAGCCCAGCCACTTTCTTAAGGTCGTCGGTCCATCTAAAAGGAGGGCGTTACGCTACGCTTGCCGATACGCGGTCTCACTCCAGGACTCGTCTACTCCACCAGCACCAGCCATCGGTCCTTCGTCAAATATGGCCAGCCCACTGCCACTTCAGATTACTTTCAGCATTTACAAATGATTTATCTTTCACTTTTGAATCTAGACAGGCAAGACCACTTCTGAACGCAATAAACAAACATTGTAGGAACTACTTTCAAATTCACAACACCTAGTTCCAGCAGTTCTGCAAAAACGTTTATAACAAGTAGCAGAGGTACACATGCATTGTACTGTACATTTCGATTGAATTTGCAAATGGGAATGAAAGAATATCGTAAAATATCGTCGCTAACGTAAATGCTGTTGGTTGCGTTATTTATACGCCGCTTTTGAACGGTGCCCCTTTTAACGGCAGTTTTAAGTGCTACCCATGGTCCGACCGGATCGGTGATCGCAGTAAGTGATCTACTTTGAGCGATAGACAAAGCTGATTTGCATAAACCAACTGTAGGTGGCATGGTGGATGTTTTGTGCTGACTTGATATATCGGTGGGAACTTTGAAGAGACGCAATTTAAATCGGGAAAGTTCTTTGTTTTTGAACTCTTGCGTCACGCTTTCAGACTTCGCTCTGCTGAGTTTGTGCTTGGAACTGTGTCGAATGATACTTAGGTAGGTACTTATGGAGTGCACGATAGTGTTCCTTATGCTTAGGTATATACAGACCTTAAGAAAGTGGCTGGGACAGACTGGATGCGGAAGGCGGAGGACAGGGTATTGTGGCGTAGCCTGGAAGAGATCTATATCCAGCAGTGGACTGCGATAGGCTGAGTTGATTGATTGTTTGATATACAGAGCTCACAATTTAGGTATCTATGCATCGTGTCTAATAAATAAAATGGAGAATTCAACATCCCTTGACACATGTTGCAGCTAAAAATCTGTAGGTATTCATTTTATTACATATCTACTGACCTACTAGAAACGTAGTTTCAGTTACGAATTTCATAGATAGGCTGATCATTCAATTTTTGTTTTTCTAAACTCATTTTCAAAATAAGTTTCCTATTTCAAATACGCTGTTAACTTATGATTCGCACCAGCCAATCAATTCAATGGAAAATGTTGTAAGAACGTACCTACAACATAATGTACAATATTTTTATTTCGTAGGTACTTATTATTGACGATTTTTCTTAGTAAACCCGCGAGTGAATCGATGCCACCGAAATGGAAAAATGAAAAGCGATTCTTTCGTAAACAAAGTTTAAACATGGGTATCCCGAACTTCCATAATTTCAGTCTTAACATGGATAGCAGTTTGAAATAAAAACAAAATTAAAGTTTAGTTGACATTTGACAGATTCTACTTTTGACATCATAGTCTACATCTGACAGATTCTACATAATTATGACAGATTCTACGTTTGCTATTCAGGGCGGAGACAAATAATAATAATAATATTTTATTCAGTATTAAATTGGTAAAATATTTACATAAAGTCTTAGAAAACAATCAAACAATTCAAAGATCATAAAAATCGGTCCAGCCGTTCTTACGCTTACGTTCTTACACGCATATTATATTTTTTTTTTTAATCGAAAAAGCTAGGTTAGGTTAGGTTAGAACTGTGACCACATAACGCACGAGCCGAGCGAGCGTAGCGAGCGGTGCCGCGGCAGCGGCCGGCGAGTGCCAGAAACATATTTTTTAATGTAAAACCAAACCACACAGCCACAGCGCTTCAGTTATAAAATGTGTAAGATTGGTTCTAAATTTATAATATAAACAGTATTATTATTTCAATGTAAGGAACAACTTGTCACTTATTTCAAAATCTGACAAACGTAGAATCTGTCATATATGTAGACTATGATGTCAAAAGTAGAATCTGTCAAATGTCGACTAAACGAAAATTAACGATGTAAACCAAGACCTAAACCGGTCAACTCAAAAGCTACAATGCCTTTCTTCAAAAGGTCCTCCCAGACATGACCCTGCATGGTTAGGTCCATAATATCTTTAAAATATAATAATATATTTGGACTTTAAAAGAGACCATGACGTCCGAGTTTGTTTCGTCATTTCTTCTCAGGGATCAGCTAGTCGTTTTTTGTAAAAGTGTCTTGGCACTGAGACTAGGTATGTTTAGCGTAGCAATTATCCTGCATACCTACAGGTTAGAAAAGGGGTGACAACCAAGATGTCGACTAATAGAGAAGTAGGAAGGTATGGAAGAAAAATACATGTTTAAGTGTATGTGAGTGTGACAAGAATGATGATGATAGGAGCGTTCAACGCAGGCTATGCTACTGGACTATCAACAGATGCGAAGGCACCCGTAAGTCTTAGATAATGAAGTTATCAAACTTGGCCATTAGCCCCGAAGACGCAACACGCTCAACAAATCATGATGAACTTCTATTTCAATAAATAGGAGTATCTAAACATCTGTGTCAAAGATTATTTTGGCAAAAATATTAGAAAATAGCTCTTAGCTACACGCTGTAACATATGTGTGTGTGAAGTCTCGTCGCCAGTCCGTCGGCGGCGGCACTTCTGCACTTCCAGCCGTGTCCGACAAACTCGTTAAAAGTTGGCGAAACAACGGAAGCACCGTTACTTGGAGACACCGAGACACCGACACACTTGCGACTCCACGTTAAGTAGAAAAGTATAACACGACAATAATATGAAACATTTTGTTGCCAGACAAAACTAACGCGAGGATATTTAAGCTGATATCTCCAGTTCAAGAAGTTTGCACTTTTGTATTTTTCATTTTGTTGTTTGTTCTTGTGTTTGTGATGGGTTGAGATAGCTTTATGATGGCACAAATTATTTCGAAATGTCATTCAACTCACTTGCGCACTTTCACCCAGATAGGTAATATCCCTGGACATAATAATATCCGTGGACATTTCACACAGCACCATTTGTCCCAAGCTAAGCAACCTAATGCTTGTGTTATAGTAACAAGATGGCTGATAAACTACTTAGGTATATACAATTTTTTTTTTTTTTGTAAATACATACATACCTATTATAGATAGAATATAATAGATAGGTGTTTCGATCAAGTTGCGTTGACCTTGGAAACGGAAAGACGAGGTATGTCACTTATGTCAGTGTCATCGTCTTGAGTGGCGCCAGATATTTCGTAAAATAATCCGAATTACGAAACAGTTTTGAAATATATTCCAATGTTACGAGTTCGCTTAAAAATATTGAACTGTTAAGTTTTTCATGCCGTGCAGGAAAATTTCAATATTATTCAATACCTACGCAGTTTAAACCGTGAAAAGAAAATATTTTAACGGTACAAATAAATGCGTAGGTAGGCATTCCGGCAGTAATCTAAAGAACAATAGCGGTTCAGTGTGGTCGTCGTTAAAATTATAAATACCCCCGGCTCACTAACTGCCCCTGTATTCCGTTAAGAGGATTCCCAAAGCTGTAAATTGCGTGCGCGAAATATTTACGAGACAGGCTTTCGCGGCATTACAACGACTATGTGCATACATTTCGCCGCGCGCTTGTTGCAAAAATGCAACAACATGGACGCCGGCTATTGCATTAACAATCCGCCACCAACTAGATAACTGCGCTGTTTATTGGCCATGACGCTTTAGTACGAGTTTGCAGCAATTGGCACTTACCTTTACGATAAATTCTGTTAATAACTTTACATGAGTATTTGCTGTTAGCAGCAGTACCTACTGACTAAATAAAAGAGCTGCACGCTTTTTAAAGTGTGTAGCTATTTTATTTTGTTTCTATTTCAATGCACTTCTGTGTTTAATTAGTAAAATAATAAATTCTTACTAATAAAAGCTAATATCATCTGCATACGCTATTACCAACACACGAACGAACGAACTCGTGAAAGCTTGCAAAAAGAAAACGGTTTTAAATAAAAAAAAAAGTTCAGATTTTTCTGTTTTTACACTAGTCTCGCTGCAGCAGGAGTACGGTCAGTGAAAAAAGGGGAAACAAAAACGATTCGGCTAACCGCCAAGCGTTAATAAATTCTTCGAATTTGCGGAGAGAGGGTTGCGCTGCGGAAAACGCTGTGTCCGAGCACGGCCGGCTGTCCGCCAACACTGGACATAGCACACAGGACACACCACAGCACTAGCATTTAAAAAATGTATGTTTTACACTTTAGTTTTATATAAAGTGGTATAGAACATACCTCCTTACAAACAAGTCTCAGGTCTAGATCTATGCATTAATTTGTGGTCCTTAACATTACAACAGACTGAATTTTTATTGGGGGAAATCTATTCAACGTTGGATGAATGATGACTAATGACGAGGATAATAGATGATGATATACAAGGTTAGTTTTCAAAGACCAGCCAAATTTAAGGGTGTGGTACAGACCCTCAAACTGAACAACTTTCTCCATGGAACCAATATCGTAATCTCGGAAAATTTATCAACTGTCCCATAGAAAACTTCAATACCTACTCGACCCAAACGAATGGGACAGCTGAATTTTTATTCGCGACTACGATATTAGTCCCATGGAGAAAATCGTTCAGTCTGATGGTCTGTACCAAATCCTTAAATTTAGCTGGTCTTTGAAAACTAACCCTGTATATACATAGGTCACCTATATCTAGGTACTTATATTATCATCCTCCTAGTCTTAGAGCTGACCCAAAAAGAAAAATTAATCGAACACCCATAGGGCGTAGCAACACTAGTAACAACAATCGTAATCGCACTACCCAATTAACTCTACTACATCTCCAGGTGTTTTTATCCATTAGACCATATTCAATAAGGAGTCAGTAGGTAAAAATATAAATACTAACTTACCTGTGATAGGTACAGGTTTATCCTAGTACAGGCATCTAGTCATTATTATACCTTCGTAAATAATTTCTAAGACTACATAAATATTTTACCAATTTTAATACTGAATAAAACATTTATTTATTTACCTACGTAAGTAAGAACAGGAAGACGAAGCTTTTAGGGTTTTAGCCTAACCTACGCAAATATAATGGATTGTTTACCCAAAAACGCGAATTGATCAAAGTTTGGATAAAAGCAGACCTCGGAGAGTATTTCTCAAAACAACAGTAGCTTAGCGAGTGCAAAACAAGTTCGTAGTAAACTAAACTTCAAACTTATCAAACAGCCGTTTAATGAGTGCTATAAAAATCTACAATAAACCTTCAGTGTCGAAGCTCATCTTTAATATCTTCTACTTCACCATTAGAAACTGTCCAACTTTAATGAGACCTGTCAATTTTGTTCCTCTAGCAGCGGCGTCAAAAGATCACAGATTAAGCTCAGGAAATCTTTGCTCTCATTTCCTATTAAAACAGGGCATCGATTAAATTTAAAACTTCTTAAGAATCGTCTTGGAGTCGGTAATATTAGCCGACAAAAAGAATATTAAATTAAAATAAAAGGCACAAATGTTATTTTTATGAGAACTTTTGTTAGGATCGCTGTAAAAATTGTCAGGAAAGTTCGTGGACGTCAAAATTACACAGCACTGTAGTGTGTCAACATTACACACGAGTGAAAATGAAATGATATTATTTTGGATGTTTCTTGTTCTTTATCAAAGTTTATCTTATAAACATAATGCCCGAGTAAAACTCAGTTTCCCAGAATCTGAAAAGCGAAACAATACATACTTATGGATGCAACTTTGGTTAAACGTAACTTTTGGAAATCTAGAAAGCGCGGCCGTCATACGTTGGGTATAGAGTTCATTTTACGTGATTGTTTAATGGCATGGGTACATGGATCACCACGAGCCACTAAGGTAGGTACCAAAATTCAGAGATGGTGTTAATAAGTTCAACCAACCTACTCTTGCCTTTGTTTTTTATATTTCAGTGTGTCCCTCCATAAGTCTAAGAGTAAATAATAAGAAACGGTGCAAGTCCGCGAGGAGTGACACGCGCTATTATTATACTAATTATCCCGACTGCATGTGTTATTTGTGGCACCTTCCCACCATGTAAAAAAATATAAAGGCATTTGCGTGTAGCAAGTTTCCCATTAGAGTGGTATGTCTGCCCTACCGCCTACCTAATCGTCGAATTATAATATTACCTATTATCGAAAAAGTACATTAGGTGCAGAATTGAGGTGTGTAATTTTGTAACTACTTAAGTAATATTGCGAACCGATGAGACTTCTAAACACTAGCTTATGCATGCCCGATTTCGTCGGTGTGAAATTTCTTGTTATGATAAAATATGATATCCTTTGATTTTATATTTTATTATAACCAGAAATTTGTACTTATGTGATGATACTGGCGCTCCGCTATACTGTAGTTCCGAAAATTACCCCTACATACAAACTCACATACCTTTTTTTTAATACCACGCCTGTTTAGTGTTTACCCCGAAGGACAAAGGGTTAGGCAGACTGGGGTGTAGGAGTAAATTGTGGTTTAACAAAAAAAATACCAAAATATTATAAACATCGATTTATTATCAACAATTACCTCATATATTCTAATCACTGGATATCAAATTACATTCATTCAAAATATTCTATCAATCACAATACATTATAGAAACTTATCTTTGAAAAACGTCAAATACAAAAAGCATTAGAAGCAAAAATAATTAAATATTAAACAGATTAGAAGTCAGCCAAATATTAATTTTTGAGTGTCTTCATTACGAATATACAAGTGTCATACGAATATACAAGTGTCATACGAATATACAAGTGTCATACGAATATACAAGTGTCATACTTTGGCTACCTGCGAATGCGAATGATTAGAATATACTATTCTAGTATCTTTACAATGAGATTTAAAAAATGGTGATTCAGTTGAATTTGACCCTTTATTGTCACTTTTATTTACTGCTTCAAAATAATACGTCAGTTTTTTGCCAAAATATTATGTTTAATAAAATACACATATTCGTTAAAAAACGCCAAGTTTTTTATTAGTCCCTAGTAAATTCGACGAGATTTTAGAAATCTCAATAAATTAACATGTCAGTATTATAGAAAATTACAATGTTCCCTTTCTTCATGTAACACAATTCATCGGCGACATAAAAGCTGTATTTAAAAATATCAATCAAAAACAAAATTATTGTTCGAAGATAGTGGAAAAAACATACATAAATACACATTATTGTTACTACCTTGTCAATAACATTAAATTAGTCTCGTTGATACAAAATTATGTCTAAAAATTAAACTATTTCTAAATTAGAACTAGCAAACAAACCAGGTACCTAAAACCTTATATCAAATTCAGTCCTTTGTCACAGAACGCTTATAAAACATCGTCGATACATAATGCGTCACATGACTTAACATACTGTTGACACTAGCACACATAATACTTGCATATTATGCATTTATGCCTAGGAACTTGCTGGCATCTTAGCCAGTTCATAGATAGCTTCGCCTCTGAGCTGGTGTAAGCTAGATACTTTGGCTAACGACGTGTCCAAATATTTGCTGTACACTGCCCTATATTTGGAGTTGTCCACATTGATGACAATTTTCGCCAGTTTCCTGATGATGGGATCAATGTGATTGAGGGAGTATCCTGAGTAGTATGAGAGAGTGGGTGTCCATACCTCTTCGAGCCTCTTGCTCGAGAGCAGGTACAGAGAGAGGCAGATGGCGGCGGCAGCTAGCTCTGATGGCCGGTAGTGGGCCATCGAGTACTCAACAAGGCAAAGATCTACGAAGTATTTGGCTAAATGGTGGTTCTTTGATGTCCCATGTGCAGCTTTTACAAACCTGGAAAAAACATAAGTGTTAGCAGCATCCTTTTTAGCAAACAAATAAATTCTGAGAAATATTGATACTATTCATTTAAGGACAAGCTATGTGCCTTATGGGATTTCCCATCTGCAAGAATTACAAACTTTTATTTAACCTTTGGATGAATTTTCAAAAAACCTTTTCTTAGTGCTTCCCTCCATTATAAAAGGAAAGCTAATGCAAAATTTCTTGCTTTTAGGAGTGTAAACAAGATAGTTCGTACATTCGCAGTAGCGGAGTTAAATTTAAATATGTAACATACAGCTTGTCCAAGTTTCTACAAAACCCATAGCTAAGCAATACCCCCGCGGTAGGTAAGACCACAACCAGCAAATGAGAAAAAACAAGTCCAAGAGTTAGACGGTAGAACATTAGAAACTTGCAGTTAGTGCATACCTTCTCAAAAAACTAAGTGGAATAGGTCTAGCAAGGCAGAAGCCTAGTTTCGACATGATATCCCTCTCGCACTGGAAGACATCGGCTTTAGAGTAGGCGTTGTCGGTCACATACACGAAGTCGCCGACGTCGGGAGCGTAGATCTCTTCGTACTTGCTTGCGATGAACATCGCCGTCACACCGACAAGCTGCAGCTGATTCCGTTGAACGTTAGGCACCGCCTGTAAGTAGGCAATTGGTTTATTTCAAACTAGCTTCTGCCCGCGGCTTCGCCCGCGTGGATGTCGGAAGTTATCCCACGGGAACGTGCTACAAGGATAAAAAGTATGTGCTTCCCCAGGATGCCATCTATCTCTTTGCCAAATCAGAAGTTCGTGGTTTAGGCGTGAAAATGTAGGTAACATACAGTTTCAAGTTCAAATCCTCCCCTAAAAACCGAATTACCCCTTTTTGCCCCGTCAGGGGTCAATTTTCGACAACTCTACATACTTATTATTAATTATTTTCTGTTAAAAGTATCAATACTGAGTTTCGAGATAATCGGACCGCGCATTCAATTTCTTCCACACAAACTTCAACACCCCTGTATCCCCCTTTGAGGGGTAGTTTGAAAAACTTATAATGATAAACTTTATTACTCACTTAGGCAAGTATTGTTGCCAAGTTTCAAGTTTATTAACTAAATTAATAACATTTTTCACATAAACTGTATTCCCGCTTTTCACCCCCACAGGGGTGGAATTAAAAAAGAATCATAAAAATTCATAACTTGACTCAAAGATTATTTATACCAATTTTATTACTTATTATAATCCTCCCCTGTAAAATTAACTACCGCTTTTCACCCCGTTAGGGGTAGATTTTCGAAAAACCCTCATACGTGTTATTATTTATTTTTAGTCTTAAGTACACACACAGTACACTGAGTTTCGAGTTAATCGGACCGCGCGTTCAAATTCTTCCACACAAACTTTAACACCCCCCAATCCCCTTTTAGGGGGTAGTTTATAAAAACAAAAAATGCCCAACTTTATAATTTACTTAGATAAGTATTCGTGCCAAGTTTCAAGTTTATTAACTCAAGGAATAAGATTTATCATACAAACAAAATCCCCCCATTTCACCCTCTTAGGGGTGGAATTTCGAAAAACCCTTTCTTAGTGGACACCTACTCTTCACGAAGAATACACCCTCCAAATTTCATGTCTCTAGGACCAGCGGTTTAGGCTGTGCGTTGATGTCTCAGTCAGTCAGTCAGTCAGTCAGTCAGGACTTTGAATTTTATAGATTGTCAAAGTATGAAGAGCAAGTTACAAATTCGCTGACGTCAACGTGTTTATTTCTACAGGTTTTTATTTTCTGTTTGGCATCTCACAGTTCAACTTAGGAGGTTGTCGTCTGCTTAACTGGACTTGAAAGGAAATAATATTTTATTTCCATCAACAAAAGTAAGTCGCGAAGCGGCACACTTCGAATTTTGGACCTTTGATTTTGTTATAATAATAATATGTATTTGCTTAAAACACGGTACAAAAAGGTGTTACAATACAAAATGAGATCATTCACGTTTTGCTTATAATTAAAGCATGCAAAATTGTGCTGTGAACGTTAGTGTTCTAAAAAAAATATTTTTATTGAACCAGCTAAACAGTTAAATTTGTCTACAATTCAATACTTTTAATGTCTTTGGTAAATTATTAAATATACGTACACACATAGCTACACAATTTTTATTATATTTAGCATACCTAGGCAGCTTGTCTAGAACAATTGTGTATTATTGATAACCATAGGAAATTCAGTACAAGAAATTATCTAGGATCACAGGAAATTATGCAGAGCACCTACTTTCCCGAGTTAGCTAGTCGTAAAAAGACAAATAAGGACCCTAGGAACAAAAATGCACCACAACTGCACTGCTCGCGCTGGTCTTCACCGCTCCAACTGCTTTGCGCATACTGAATAAAAACTATATTTACCTGTAAGTATCGGTCAATGATTCCAACAGTCAGATGGAATGTCTCCAGCACTAAAGAGAACTGTCTCTGCACCTCCACAAGCCAATCAATAAGAGTAGCCCTCATCTTTCCAGTGATTACAGTCTGGAAGGGAAAAATATGTTCAAATTACATTCAAATTGAATCATGATCATAATTCATAGACTTGAATGGGACTGGGATGGGACTTCATGGTATAAAACTGTGAACACAGCTTTCTCATAGTTTGCAGCCCAGCCACCAAAAAGTACTTCAAAATATTATTGATTTTGTACAAACCTGTTTACTTAAATGGTCAGTCTCAATAGGGTACTTCTCTTCTAACTCGGTCAAATATTTGTAAATATCCTTAATGTAGATGGACATAAGCAGTGGACTGTTATTATCTCCAGCGTCAATATCTTCAATGTCATCGGGCAATTCTGGAGTAGCGTTGAGGTCATTCAGGTCATTATTCAATAAGGCAGCATATCTTTCAACCTTTTTCCTGTCAATTATTGAAGTCTTTTCGTAACCCTCTTCTATTCTCAGCTTTCCAAGTGATTCTGTTGATTCTTTTAGGATTGGTTTCAATGCTTTGATTTCTTTATTTTCTTTTAGTGTTGGGAGCTTAGAAGTCTTTTTGCTTTCTTGAACTTTCTTTGTCTGAATGTAAATGTTTATAGATTCTTTCAGTTCAGCTGGCTTGTTCTGGGCATCTTTCAGGATGGCCTATAAAAGAGTTGTTTGGTTATAAACTAGGTCAAAATATAATGTTGAAGTTGTCACCTTGATTTTCATCAGTAACATGTAAGTCATTGTTGAGTAATATGCTATAATATAATCTTAACAGCTGCAAATAATTAACCAGCAGTGTCAAGTACTCCCTATTAAGGACTGAAGCAGTAGTTCATCATGTAGTGTATACATAGAAACCTTGATCATCACAACCTAGTATGTCAAGTGTTAACAAAATATGGCCTCATTTTGCTGCCAGTGCCAACATGATAAGCATTAAAGGAATTATTATTCAATCCCAAACATAACTACACATGTTCATTTTAACAAGTATTAGTTCAAGGTTTGCTGGGTTAGCTGATGGACAATGTAAAACTATGTGAATCGGGTACCAATTACAAAATCAGTAGCCCAACAGTTCTTATTTCTAAAAGCATCTAAGAAAATGTTTGTGAGCATTTCTGTCATCTACATTTTCATCAATATCCACAGGTGATCATTAAACCTGCCTACTACCATACAAAAAATTAAGTTGGATAACAACTATGATAAGGCCCGTATTACAAAACCTCACTCAAAACTCAAGCATTACTTTTAACTCATCTAGAGCCATTTGTTTGGTTGAAACTAGTTTTAAGTAATGTTCGAGTCTTGAGTAAGGTTCTGTGATACGGCCCTAAGTATAAATAAAAACTTACCCTGTTGCGAGCAGCAGCTCTAGAAGCAAGACCAGCCGTACTTTCCTCACGGCGCAATGGAGGCCTAGACGACGGCTGCACCGCGGCAGCCTTAGCTGCCAATCCAGTGTCCACCTTCGACTGGACATGACTGTAATTACTGCAATAAAAAACATTTTGTACTTCTACCTACATGATTCTAAAAAAAATATTCAGGCTTTATTGTAAATAGAACATGGCACAGTAGATTTATAACATAGTATCATCCTTTCGTGCCCATTATAGAAACGTTAAAGATAAAATTATTAAGAAAAAATACCAGCTGATTACCAAAATACTATTGTGGATGTGACAATACCTAAATCCAATAACTTTTCCTTACCTTTTCACAGCAGCCCGACTTAAAGTCGCTTTCTTTTCAAACTCCGCAGCAGCAACAGCGACTTTGCCACCAATTTCACGCTGCGGTTGAACATTAGTGTTGATATCCCCCAATGCTCCTCGAACGGTCAAACCTTGCTTCTTGGTAGGAATCGCCACGTTAGCTTTACCCTTAATAGCATATATATTTTCCTGGTCCTGGATCTGTGCCTAAAATATTAGCATCACCATTAGAAGTACGTTCAAAGTTTTTAAACACCAGAATCAGTTGGCTTTGTAACGGAACGAAAATTTCATACCGTTCGGTGTCTTCTCATCTGGATGTCCATTACAACGTATTTCCTTGCTTAGCCCGTACGCAATTTAATAAACAGACTCGGGCAGATCCTTGTTTCCGCGTAAGGTACTTAAATTACATCCAGCTGTACAGTTCGAGTTTGAACTTTTATTTTTTTCCTTCGCTTGCTTCACTTGAATCACTTGACTACGCTCAACTCAACTCAAAAATAACGGCTGCTAATTTTTTTTCCAATTTTTGGTCAATTCACTATGGTTCGCTACGATTGGTAGAAAATCTTGTAGTTCTGATTGGTCCGTTACTATATCCGGAAAGTAAATCCAGAAACCCTAAAATAATTTCGCACTATTTAATTCATTTGTCACTATATAATTAATTCAAAACATGTATAATAAATGCATAGTAAAGTATTTTACAAATTAATTTGCAGCAGTTCTTTCCGCACACTTTAATAGTACGTTCATTGATCTCGATATCCGCAGAAATCTATGAAACCGTTTTGTCTATATCTATGGATGATATTCTCATTCTCAACACTAATCTTTATATTTTATTAATGCAGCTGTAATCGAATGTGCACGTTTTAGTTTTCAATGCCTGTGACAGCTTACAAATTATAAAATATAGTTATAGTTCCAGCGGGACATCATTATTGCGCCCCATAGGCGGCCATTCGACGCTCAAGCTGACGGATGTATGACCACCGAACACTTAAACTCCTAGCGGCGTGTATGACTCACTACTGTCATCTGAGGGACGCTTGCGTTATTGACCGACAAACGTCGAGTATCCAGATATTTTAATTATCCAGGCTTTTTGTCAATCCACGCATCAGTCACGAGTCAGTGAGTCTTGATTGCAACAGCGATGGAGGCGTGTGCTCGGCGCCATCGCCATCGCCACCACCACTCGACCAACCGGCGCCACCAGCAGCATTGCCGTTGAATAATTTAGAAGTCGAAAAGCAATTTATTTTATGTTTAAAACACGCAACGTATTCTTTAACTTTATTAATATCCATGTTCTCTGGCCAGATTTTGGACTCTGACTGTCTTCAGTCGTTCGTTCGTTATTCGTGACTGATCGTCTAGACATCGCTTCAGTCTTGCTTCATTCCGTGATCAAATGCTTGTCAGTCAGATTGAGCATCCAATGCCCGTCTTAAATAGTCCAATGAAGTATGGAATTAAAAATTTCCCTCAAATTAATTTAGCAGTCAGTATTAAAATTCATGACAACTGGCAACCGTCACAAACGGTGAAAGAAATCATTAAAACGAATGACATACACATCAGACTTTGGCTTACAGCGCGCAGCGCCAAAATTTTATTAATATAGTGTACAAAATGATTTTCTAAATAGTGTGGAAATTTCTTGGGTCTCTATTACTATTTTTCGGTTTGATTTTCCGGATCTGGGTAACGTACCAATCAGAACTACAAGATATTGCGCTGAAAGAAATAAATTTTCCAAGACAAGATAGAGGTGTTATTTTAGTTAGGTACTCTGTCATGTGTCCACGTTGTGGCCAAAGCAGCAGGCGAAAGAGTGAGTTTAATTAAGATTGCTTGAAAATAAATAAATAGAGAATAGGATAGACTTTTATTTTGCAAAAGTATGGGTAATACATAATAGGCTGTCATTTTGGCATTACAAACAGACACTTCAATTGTTTGTTTATTGTATCTAAGTATGTATAATTATTGTATTACAGTCACTTCAATTTTATTTATTTGTATTGTATACCTACAGTAACACTTCTGCACAATAAAGTAGTTTATCGCGTTAATTGACATAATTTACCGTAGTTACGCTCACGCCTAAACCTTGGGAATAGAATAGACGTTCAAAACAACTTGTATTTTGCTTTGCAAACATACCTACTTCGAAATCATCTCATCTCATCAGCATACATAGTCAAAGATTGTTCCATGGACATTGGTATGTCATTAACATTTAAAATAAATTTAAAAGGGTTAACGTTGAACGGTTCCCTGTCCACCAAATACAATTTTACGTTGGTAGTGAATAATGAAAGTTGCTATTAAACTGATACTGGAATAACAGAAGCCTACGAGCGCTGGCGCTACTAAAACGTTCTTCACCATGATCAGGTTGGGTGCACCGTGCTTACTGGGCTCACGTAAACCTAGCTAAAAAGTTAGTTTCGAACCTCGAGAAACCATCATTCAACCATTGATGATATGTTTTGTACATACAAAAACCAATGCTCTAAGCGTTTGCTTTTTGTACATACATACATTTATATACATACATATCAATGGAAACTTGCGGAAAATGCCAAGTGTGTAGATCTGGCTTTAGTTGGTTACATTGACGTTCCGTTCTTCATAACCGTCAGAGACATTTGCCACCCACATCTTTCTTAAGTTAAATGTGAATTTCGTTTCACTCGCACTCGCATCATTTTGACATCTGACAGAACCAGAACTCGCTGCGCGTTAAATGTGCGTGCTGTTCGCTAATTTTGTACCATTATTAAATTATTGCCGGGTCGATTTTGCTCACAGAGTTTTAAATTACTAGGTTCTATCAAATTTTCCACGACGATTCTATTAAAATGTAAGATATTTTTTTACGTATCCATTCAACATTAACCTATGCGGCTTTTGTAACGTTATTTATTTGTCCATAGTTTTCACAAAAATGGTGCAGAAAGGTCCTCGTCCTTTGGTGCTGTGCGGACCTTCGGGGTCGGGCAAGAGTACGTTGTTAAAGCGCCTTCTGAAAGAGTTTCCGGATAAATTCGGGTTTAGTGTGTCGCATACTACAAGAGGTCCACGTCCAGGCGAGAAAAATGGTGTGCATTACCATTTTACAAACAAAGATGACATGACCGCTGCTTTAGCAAGAGGAGAGTTCTTAGAAACCGCATGTTTCAGTGGCAACATGTATGGAACCAGGCAAGTAAATGTGTTTTGTGAAGAATCTCACTTGGCCATGTGCTTGTTGTTTGGGGCACATTGGCATCTTGCCAATAGTGAGGTGTTCTTATTCATAAAGTCATTGTTTTGTTTAATGCATTTACTGCTAATATCTTAATAATTCCTCAGTAAATACTCCTTGCAACATCATCTTCAAGGTCCTATTCTAGTTGGTTACCAGAAGCGAAAACACAGTGCTTACAGACCTCAATATTTTTTAGGTGACCTAATAACAAAAGTTATTTTGAAACTTTCAGTAAACAAGCTGTAAACGATGTACGGTGCTCAGGAAGGGTCTGTGTCCTAGACATTGAGATGGAGGGAGTCAAGCAAGTTAAGAAAACTGATCTCAACCCGCTGCTGGTGTTTGTGATGCCACCTTCCATTGAGGAGTTAGAGAGGCGACTGCGTGCACGCAACACTGAGCAGGAGGAGGCTTTGATGAAGAGGTTGGAGACAGCTCGCAAAGAAATCATATTTGGTGAGTGGTTTTTTTAAAGCAATATTTTATTAATTTTTTTACTGGATTTAGAATTTGACAAACTTTTTGTTAATTATAAGTTAAATATGTATATATCAGTTATAATAATTAACAAAAAGTTAATCGAAAAAAATGTTACTGGGGGTTTTTCATTGGTTTCAAACTAGGTAAGCCTGTATCTTTGGATTCTTTGGCACCAATATGGAGAGATTACAATTTCAAACATTTATTTTATAAACATGTTCAGTAACATAATATAAGCGTTATCTACTTATTATTTAATCAAACTTTGTCTACTTCAAAACCCTTGTGTTCGAGGGACTAGTGATAACATACTACGAGATTTCAGTAGTAAATTCATAAGTGACCAGTAAAATAATCCAACTATTAGTTAGTTTTACTAACCATAAGTCTTAATTGAAAATGTTTTAATTGCCCGTAATAATTACTTGCAGCCAAGATGATACAGAACAGTAATTAAAAATGCAAAGTACATCATGTCTATAATAGTGGTTTAGCTTTTGGTGCAAAAATGAAAAAAAAAAAAAACATTTTTATAATACAATACTTAATGCACACTGGAGCAACTTTATTAAGTTATAGCCAGATAATTAAAGGTAGCTTAGCAGAGTAAAAACCTGTTGAACGCGATAAACATAAAAATATTATCTGTGGAGAGTAGTATAGTTGGGTCATGGGTGTTGATGCATTGGGCGTGATGTATTTATTAAGACATTCTATCTAACAAAGATTTCTGTATAAATTTCACAGGAAAAATTGGTTTTACATCAAATACTTGTTATTCACTATTTTATAACAGGTATAATATATGTTCCTTTAAATCAAGTTGGAATTTTGTAATGCATTATGCATTACAAAATTCCAATTAAAAAATATTTCTCTGTCAAAATATTTCAGGGATAGCTCATCCCTGGTACTAATTTATACTGAGTATGGTACATAATATGTACGAGCTCAACCTAAAGAATTATCAACAAACAGTTTCCCTCACTAGTAATGGAACAAATATTTGTATGACCTACAAGTAGTTGTTCGAGGTCTAGCTGTTTGTGAGTTTAAATGTTTGTAAACACACCCACTATACAGGAGAAATTCCTAGTATGAGGCAATGTTAAAAAAAAAAGAATATGTTTTCAAGAATAATATTTGTGTTGCTTACGCCACTTCTGTTATTATAAGTTAAATAATGGATGTTTACAATCAGTGTTACAAATATAACACACCCATCTGATGCAATGATTTCAGGTCAGGAGCCAGGGAACTTCCACATTATTATTCTCAACGACAACTTGGACAAAGCATACTCAGAGCTGCGTGATTTTATTTCTCATAATATGGAGGAGAAAGAGCGAGGTTTGTGTTTTCCCTTTCTGTTAATTGATTCTCTCGAAAACAACTAATAATAGCATAACGTAAATAAGACTGAATCAGCATGTTGTTCAGTTATGTTGAGTACTTGTGTGATGTTTTGTTTATTTGCCTGTTTGTTTGTGTTGTGTGTGAGGCAGATTGGAGAGTTTGAAAACTTGTAGACAGAATTCTCTGAAACAATTTACTTGTCAGAGATAATTTTTGTGATCCAAGTATTTTTTTAAACAATCATGGGGTATCCGTATCTGCCAGAGATAATAATTTTTTCAATTTTCTAACATCTTTTTCATGTAGTCAAGTTATCGAGTTAGGTAATCTGAATTCAATTTATCAATAACATAACCAAACAAAGCACTTTTAATTTTTATCTATTAACCTTTCCTTGATAAATAATAATTCTAATAATAACTTAAAGATATGAAAGCACTATAAGCAATATAAAACAATTCATATTAACTAGATTACAGAATAAAGTTATCAGCAAATAGTAGGTATATTAGTAGGTACATTTATATACATTTAATTGTAATAATGGAACAATAGCTAGGTTTGATCTTCAAAGGTAATACAATAACAATCTATAATTGCATGGTTTATTTTAAATTATTTTTATACCCATTTTTTTTTACTTTCCTTCCTTATTCCTGGGCAAAGGCCTCCCTCCACTTCTTCCATCTTTCGCGATCCCGCGCGTCCTCCTTCCAGCTTTGGCGGAACCTATCGAAATACCCATACAAATATAATTATTATTGTTTATCCATAATCCTTTTAGTTTGAATTTAATATTAATAAGGTGTGTTAATAACTTCACTAACATTATTCAACAGATATCAAGGAGAAGAAAGATGAAGAAGAAAAGTGAACGGCCTGTGCATGAAGCATGATATTATCCCTGGGATACATTAGATGAGCATAAATGTATTCTGTTTTTGATATTTTGAAATTATTGGTGTTAGTTGTGTGTTTAACACTGAAATTTGGCCCCAATAAACATAAGCATATACATATTGTATCATGGTTTAAAATAAAATTTATGAGAAACTACCTCCTATTAAATATTTAAGTACACAGTATTGTAAAACCATAAAATGGTGAACTTCAAGGGATTCAAACTGATATTAGGTGTTTAGAAATTGCTTATTGATTGTTGTTCGAGTTTATTAGATGTTTTAAATGTTAGAAAACAATCACGTCAAGTAAAGCAGTGTGTATTTTTGCAAGTGGCCAATAATTTCCGCGTCTTGGCTCATTTCGATGAGTAAAAAGCATAATATTTATGTAAAAACTATATCCCAATCGTATCGAAGCTTCTAAAAAGCTTTAAATGTTTAAATTTTGAACATAATCTCTTGTAGGATTTATATACTTAGTACACAATATTTTGTAAGATTACAAAATGATGTTAGCATAGTGCCATAGTATGGCATATAAAGCATTTTCAGGCAACTTAATTCAAACTTCGCCGTCTGTCGTCCTTCTTGCATTCGAGTAAAATGTTGTGTACTACGTCGAACTTTATACAACCTAGTCTAAGCTTTACCATTTAGTTAAGTGTTAATTATGTAGTTCAAATTTATTTAGTATGTTATTTATAATACTAAAATTGTCGTGTGTTGTCTAAAATATTGACAGTATGCATTTAATTTAAAACACTTTAATTAGGCTTGGTTTTATATCAATTACCGTGCCCCAGCGCCCAGCTCTTAAATCGACAAAGATACCTACAACGAACAGTGTCGTGCAATAAAATAATAAATAAGAAACGAACGTAGGTTCTCGGTCGTATAAATAATTAAATACGACTGAAGCGACAGCCACGAAAACAATAATCACAGCAAGCCTGTCCCTTGCTCCTCCAGCGACGCCCTAAGCCGAGGTTCGGATTCGTACCCCACAGGGGGTGCCTTTAGCGTGTAGTCGTTTAGTTTTTAAGCCCTGGCTGGAGGACTTAATTTATTGAGGCGACCACAGACAAGCCATGTTAAGCAGCCGACAACCTAGGTTGACCTGCAAGATGCCATATACATATATAATAAAGGCACGAAAACATTTGTCGTATCCGACTGGGCAGTCAATAGGCTGATCTAAATCTAAAAGAATCTCTAACCATAAACATACCTAGCCATATTTAAGATGATTTTGCACTCGAGTCTTGACTCTAGTTTTCTGTCGCAGTAAAACCTCAGTGTGATGCTTACAAGACATTCCATTAAAAAGTTAAATAAAAAATACAGAGTTGCAATACCTATTTAAAAATCAAACAAAAGATTTTATTTTAGTACTAATTAGATTAGATGTAAGTTTAACATTAGTGTTTTTTTCTTCTGGGCCTACCATTCGTGCCAAATTTTTGTACAATTTGGGCGACTCTTATATATTATAAGCAAACAATTTTGCGTTATTACGTGTACTTAGAAAATGGTAGTAGAAAGATTAATGTGTAATTTAATAGTTTCGGATGTAACAATATTGCACTAATAAGGGATCTCGCGTACTCAAGTCCAAGACTACTGGCCGCATTAGACCAGCACCGGCGGCAGGTTTTGAAGGAAATTTCTCAGAAAAATTCGTCAGCTCAACAATGTGAACAACGCAATGAACGTGGTTGAACTGTCAAAATGAAAGTCATTGCCATCGACTGCTATTGTATGTGTGTCGCAATTACTCCGCAGATTTTCAATGCGACCGAGTGCGCGATATGATGCATAGTTTCATAGCAAATCTGGCCTAATGCGGCCAGTAGAGTTGAACTTGGACTTTTAGAGCGCGAGATCCCTAAGATTTAGCATTTTCTTTTGTATCTTAATTAAATTAGTATTCAAATTCTTGAAATAGATCTTAGACCTCATAATTCTTGATGTGTAGGCATAAAACAATATTATTATTTGTATAGTAGGGTAGTTCATTTACTAAAATTAGTAGGTGGTTTGTTACTGTCTAGCTGTTGATATTTATTCAAGATTAATAACGTTATTATTATTTATTTTTGCTTTTAGCTGTTCTTCGAGGATTCTAAAGGAACCAGGCGCTGAAAGATTCTACTCAATTTATATATATGTTAGTATTATTGCTAATCTAATTAAAATACTCGTCGGTTAGAATGTATCACCTCGAAATGCGATATGATGTATGTATGTAGGTACAATATCGAAAAGCCTGCTTATAATTTTTTTTCTGTGAACTTAGCGAGGAGTTACATTCTACAATGATGTTATATTTTTATGGGGCTTATTTTTTTATAACTATCTAACCAGTAACTATCTCCATTTTGGTGTTCAATTTTAAACCATTCCAAGAAACTAGCAACGCTGTACTGCTATATACATGAAAATTATATTGTGATTTGCATAATTTTTATTATTTATTATCTTGCCTATTTACTCCAAAAGGATGTTTTGCGTTTGCAATATTTAACGCAGATTGTATGTATTAAGTGTTGTCAGTATAGAAAATAAAACGATTGAAATAAATTCTTGTTTTGATTCCACTGAATTATGCCTTTTAGGAGAACAAACTGTAAATGTCAGACAATGTGTGATTACTTGATTAGCGATCCGCAAAGCTGTGCCAATATAAATTCACTGACCACTGGCTCACTAATATCTTATAACGTCGTAAAGGAACCACTAATTCGATTGCAGTTTTAAAAAGGTACATATTTGTTATTGACTAGACTGAAGAAATTCGAATTTGTGATGTTGTTGGTGTGCTACTTCATTTCTTTGTTTATTTAGAATTTGTGTATTGCCGATATTTGCATTGCAAGTGAATATAGGTAGATATGATCTAAAAGCCATAGGTGATACAATATTATCTAAAAAATATTTATTTTCAAGATGTATCAATACAATATTACTTCTAGGAAAAAGATAACAATATGAGTTATTTTGTTTTATTGAGGGTCAAGAATTACTTATTGTAGGCAATAACAATTGTTAATAATTTCAAACAATAAAGCAAAGCATGATGTCAATACAAGAAATTATTCATTCTGAGCAATGTTATTCAAAAGTCACATTTCACAATAAACATAATATAAAACAATTTCCAAGTTTTAAGAATATCCTACAGCACACTTGCTGTTGTTGGTTACTATGAATCAATTTCAAAGTACAATGCTGTTGTCTTTGTCCCAGCGATCGCGATGTGAATGGGGAGGTGTATTCTCACAATCTCCACCTAATGCTGTACCTTTAGAAATATTTTTCAAAGAAACACTACTCTCTGCGGGTACCAAGTTCGGCTGCTTTGATAAACACTTCAGTCGTGGAATATGTGACACTCTTTTGGGAATTTTAGTACCAATCTTCTGGGTATTGGGATCATACAAGGTGTTGGCTGATTTTGATCGTGTGTGTCCCACATCTCCCTTGTTCTTCATACATGAAAGTGGAGTTCTGGAGCCGCTGTTACTTGCAGACTTTGACTTCTTCGGTGTCTCATTCAGTTCAGTAGCTTCATCTTCATATATGAGTAGTCCATCAACATTATTGTCTGTCTTGGCACCAGTTTGGCGAAGCTCTGCATTGGTGCTCTGTAATACTTTGATCAAAGTATCATCTGACATAGTTTCAACATTTGAATTCTCTTCAGTTTTAGCTACTACAATAGGTGTCCTCTCAATACCTATTGATGGTGACCGAGGGTCATCATCAAGGATCTGAAATACTTGGCCATCATCCTCATCTTCATTTATAGTATCGGTATCTTCAATACTGTTCATATTTTCTTCACTATCTTCAAATTTATCCTCATGTTCTACATACTCAAAGTTTGTTTCCAAAAACTTTTGTTTATGTTGACCTTCGCTCGATATATTGTTTTCTAATGCTTCATGAGAAGCTGTGGATGACCCCAATGGCTCTTCCGGTTCTTTTAATGTATCATCTAAAGTAATGTTGAAGAATCCCTCACACAAGTTTCGGGATACCACTAAATCTGGGCCCTTTTCACATGCTTCAGCGCAGCTGTCGCAATTGTCGTCAGTTTCAGCATTCAACACAGGACTGGCACAGTTCTCACTTTGAAGTCTTAGTAATTTCTTTTCATTAGCTGCTTCATCAGTCTTTGCTGAAATTATAATAGGTGTGCGTTCAAAGTCTTGTGTAGGGGAGCGCGGGTCATAAGACTGCAAATGATTCTTTATCACAGCAGAAAGAATAGGATTGTTGTGTATCAGTTTTTCTTCACCATTACCATTTTCGAAAGTCTTTCTCAGATCAACGTTTTTAGTGATATTGTGTTTACCAGTTGACTTGTTCTGAAAGCCAAAATGCAATAAATTAGTAAGATAATACGAGACAAAGTCAAAAAGGCCAGACGTTCCGAACATAACAAAAAAAGAAATGGAGGGAACTCGTGTTATTTTTAGGTAAGAATATTCATGACGTAGGTTTCGTAAACGCACCTGTAGCGGAGTCCGTGAGATTTCTGGTGTTGGGGATCGAGGATCAGAGTTATTGCAAACGTCTGAAACGTCCAACTCATTCTTTATCGTTGCAGCAGTTGGTGCTGGTGCTTCAGTATTATTTGGTTTACTTGTGTTGCTTCCCATTGTTATTTCTAAATATAGAGAACACGTAGGTATTGTATATAATCCGATACTGTTGTTTATTGTAACAAACTGATCATTTTAACTATCAGCTAGCTAATAATTATTACTTTTTTTTCTTCCAACAGTCCGGCTGACGAACTCAAAACATTTAACGGCCGCAAATGTCACACTGGATTCTATTTTTGAAAATGTTTCGTTCGGAAAACCAGACTTGGAGTTAGTGTAGTAAAATGATTTGTGCTACTAATATGGATGTTATTCTTTGAAATTCTTTAGGAATTATGATTAAAAGATTCAAAGTAAATTATGACAAGTAATCATACCTAATAGTTTTTATATTGGATTAACATTATATCTCTAGATTTGAATTTGTTTAAAATGGCTACCACTTCTGAACGAACTAAAATCTGATTGCCAACCTAGAAAATGATAAAATTTGTTTGATTACACTGGATTTCCAAAACATTGATCATTTCTAGAAAACATACCACATGATAAGAATGCTTGTCTGCATAAAACTTAGTAACGAGGAGTTAGTAAAAAAACACGTTTGTACAGTTAGTGATTGCATCAAAATATCTAAAAAAAAATATGTATAATATTGCTCTTGTGGTGGCCGCTGCGCTTTAGGTATGTACAGACGCCAGCAGGTCAAGCTACCCGAAACTGTCAAATTTTCTCATTCAACCTTGAACCTTAATTCTTTGTCTATTAAAGAAATTTGACAGATTGTAGTAGCTTGATGTGCTGGCGTCTGTACGTACAGTTGCTCTGTTGCCGATGCCTTTATTCGCATTTATTAAAGATAAAAATGCCCTTGGGACGCGCCTTTACAAACAGTAACTGTACTCTGCCCGAAGTAAAGTATTTCATTGACTTTTGTTGTTGACTGTACCTATGCAACAGATTGTTGCCAACATCTAACATTTTAGAAATTAGAATTCGAGTTTAAAAATGTAACAAAGAAATGTATAAATGCATAGTCAAAGTGACGTTTCAGGGGTAGTCAACATTTCCCTAGTCATTATAATTATTTGATTTTAATAAAGGACACCATTCAAATCGTACCTAAAAATTAAAGAGCCGGAAAAAAAGGGAAATAACATCTTGAGCATATTTTTACTATTACAGCGATAGTCTGCAATTAAACCCCTGGCTGCTATTTGAGTTTGAAAGTATGTACCATAAAAATAATTTGCACGATTTTATTTCAAACAGTTATATTTTATTCTTGGATCATAGTTTACGCCACTTCAAAGCTGAAAACTGTGTATATTTTACCTGTTTAAGATTTTTAGCCCACAATTTTAGCACTACCTATATTAAATTAGTTTTCGACAAAGTACTCAATCGAGGTTATTAATTGAAAATGGCAACACATTTGCTTACATTTTTGATCTCGAATTCCATTTCCGAGTTCACAGTAATCGACGCTTTCCATGGAATTAGTATGTACTACATATAGGTACCACACTCTATCATCATAACTATAAATAGTTCCACTAGGTAAATGCTTCAGGACTTACCCAATAATTAGTTCACTGTCCTCATCATCATTGTCAGCCTTATTCCACCGACTTCTGAGTACGGTAAAACGGGGTGAATAGGTTTGCAGGGGTGAATCGGAACGAAACTTTAAAGTGGATTTATACTTTAAAATAATATAGTTTGTTGCTAACAAGGACACACTTAATCTTTAATTAAAAAGCAGTAAACTCAGGGTATTTTCTGGCAACAAACTATGTTATTTTTCAACGTTAAAATCCATTTTAAAGTTTCGTCCCGATTCACCCCTGTATCCATATTCACCCCGTTTTACGGTACCTAGTTATGTAACCTAGGTATCATACATTCTTCGCATACCTACATTTGAGCAGCTGTTTTATCACACTTCTTGAAGTTTTAGGTTTAGCTGTCTGACTACTCCGACTCAGCCCTCAGCAATAATAAAAATCCAGTCTAATTACTGACATTATTGAATATTATACTGGGCAGTCTATAATCATCCCGATAAAGGCGCTTTTTATCATCGATGGGATTTTAATAGGTAAATAATAATAATAATAATATGTTTATTTCCCAAAAGAAAATACAGATAGCTTCAAGAAATAGCAATCAATAAGTTGTAGATGACATATTAGAAGGCAATGACATTTAATATTGCAGTAATCTGTACATTTTTTTTTTTTTGACCCTGCCTCTTAAACTAGGGCGACCTGTGTCTTAAGAGACAGTGTTCAGCCATAATTTTTTAATTAATAATTAATGCAACTAGAGAAGCGGTGTCGATCTACTTAACAGAACGAAGGTTGTAAGGATGAATGTCGTGAGTCATGTTTGTTTGTGTGTCTGCCTGTGTGCGTGTGTTTGGGCGCGTTTGTGTACGTGAACTGTGAAGATATGTGGGAAAGGGTGTGTGTGTGGTGTGAGTGTGGGGGTGCATGTGTGTATGTGCCGGTATGTTCGTGTGTGGTTTATAAGTGAGGGAATGTAGTTAGTTTTGATATTACACAATATACTCTAGTAGGGACTCTGTATACGAATAGTCTTTGTTTAGTAGCCACTCAGTTACTTTACCTTTTATGTTATGTTTGTTGAGATGAATTATATTAAGTTGATTGTTAATTTTTCTGTAAATAAGTGTGCTTAGAACGTAAAACTGGTGTTGTACAAATGCTGTTTTGTGCTGGATACCCGGGATTTTGTGGATTCGTTTGCGTAGAACTGGTGGTGGCAAGCTTTTGTGTCTTCTTAGTGTTGCATGGAGAACATACCTATAGCTGCCGAACTGTGAGAACTTTGCAATCTCGATACAAATCAGTTGTTGGATACCTAAACGGTTTTTTTAACATTACTTTAATTATGGCCCTTTGAGCCCTCTCTATTTTAAGTAAGTTGGTTTTTGTGGCACCGCCCCACACAGTAATACAGTACCCAACAACTGACTGGCACAATGCATAGTATACTGTTCTCAGAGTTTCGCGATTGGCAGAATTCTCTTGTAGAATGTTTAAATTAGATCTAATAGAACAAGATAAGAAAAACGAAAAGACGTCTTAGAAAACAAATATTTATTTATTTAGAATTAAAGTAGATACATAGGACAAATTAGAATAAAAAAACTTATATTATTTTGACTTGATTAATATCATTATTTAATATTCTAAGATTTAATTTTAATGTATGGTCTGTTCCAAAAGTGTTCCATAAACATGTAGGTAGGTACCTACACGCATTTTTTTATACTTTGGAATGGATCAGAAAATGTACCTACATGTGGATGCCATATTGTAGTGCCAGTTAAAGCGCTTATTACACTATCCAATTTAAGGAATGCTAACTAGCAACACTCTAAGTAGGAAATCGGAAGCTAGTGATTACACTACACTAAATTGGATTCAAAATCGGTCAAACGAAGCATGTAGACGCATTCGTGAAGAACGATTGTACACAATTTAGGAAGTAGTGCGATTGGATCTCCAATTTACACTAAATTGGATCCAATCTGTTCTAACTGCGATTACATCTGCCGATTTCCTAGTTAGCATTCCTTAAAATTGGATAGTGTAATAAGCCCTTGACAGTAGAGTGCTTTGGTACGATTTATTTGAATACCATCAAAGTCGATGATTTTTCAATTGCAATTTAATAATTGTTGGGAAAAGCAGTGATGCTGATGTATAAAGTAATTCCTATGGGTACCTACCGAAAACCTTCTAAATACTGATTAATGATAGAATTTAACCTGAACAGGGTTTGTTTACACTTTCACCAGATAGTTTTGGAACAGACATTAGGTATGTGGCAATTAATTAAGTAGTTAAGTTTATTGGCATGCATATTATTTGATAGGTAGGTACTCCACTTGTTCTTAATGCTTAAATAAATTGTAATAATAGAGATAAAAAAGAACACTACTTATTTCGTGCGCTTGGGCACACAACCTAGATCATAGGTCCAGGCGCCGCGTCTACACACGGCGCTAGACCGGGAGCTCCACTTCCAGCCGCGCGCGCACCTCACGCGACAACTAGATCCCTCATTGAGCCCCCAACCATTCGGTGACGTCACTCCTTTACAACTGACCCTGCCGTGCTCAGGAGGCGGCTGAGGGTGACACCACGTGCGAGCTGGAATGCAGAGAGATATTTGTAAATACTGGAAAATAACCGCTGGCTTAGTCGCAATCCTTGCCGTGTAGGAATGTAAACGACGAGGAATTTTAGCAGCTAATCTGCAATCTGCTATTTAATTCCAAACCGCAGAATGGGGAAAAGATTGTAATAGAACAACCTTGCATAGGTACGACTCATGTCACAAGTCATCGCATACATGTGGCTGTAATAACAGTAACTTTTCAATGAATTGGGCGAAACCTCAAAATCTGTACCTACTTCTCTATATATGTATCTATTCTTTGATAGTAAACACGACGACATATCAAGTTATAATACATACCCAGTTTTAGCTGATCTCGCATCGTATAGGCTTTTCGTACAATGAGAAGTCGGCTTATAAGTACTGGAAATGTATACTTTGATATGTCGTCGTGCGAACAAAACGAAATCGCTTTTTGTATCCGTCTGTGTAACCGCTTAGTTCTTCTGAACTAGGAACCTATCTACACAATGGATTTTTAATTTTTATGCCGTTTTCAGCATCGCTTAGAGCAGTGGTTCTCAAACTTTTTTGGTGACGGAACCCTTTTGGGAAGCAAAATACTTGATGGAACCCTACAATAAAACAATAGTTTTTAAAAGTGTATTCTTTATTAATAAGCATAATAAAATTACAATGTAACAGTTACTAATTATTACTTACTTTACCACATGGCAAGTACAATAATAGAAGATATTAAAAAAGAAAAAAATCTAACTAATGGGAGGTATGAAACTGTTTTTTATTTTTCATCAATTGGTTGATATCAGGTTTGATAGAAGACAGTTGAAGTCTCATATCAGGTTCGGCGTCCAGTCTATTGCGATATTTTGTTTTCGTGGCTGCATAGGTTGAGAATCCTGTTTCGCACAAATATGTTGTTGGGAACGGGAGAAGAATATTCAGAGCCATTTTGCCAAGCATTGGATATTCATCACGGATTCTGCACCAAAAATCGTTGAGAGGCGTCGTTTTGAACAGTGACTCCATACTTGTGTCTGATGACATTTCTAAAAGAGATTCATATATCTCGTTTGACATACTTTCGGGCTTTTCCAAGTTAGGTAAAAAAGGATTATGAATCCATGAATTCAGTTTCATTTTTGTATTCTGTTCTTCGGGAAAATACTTTTCAAAAGATGCGCGCATCGATCTGAGATATTGGACCAATTCTCCAAACACATCATTTTGAAACATTTCTGAGTCGTTATCGCTAACAAACTCACTGAGTGACGTAAAGCTTTCTATTTCTTTCTTACCAACGCAAATAATCCAAAAATCTAATTTTCTTTTGAAGGCAGTTATTTTGTTATAGGCCTGAAACACTGTTGTCTGTTTACCTTGCAATGATAAATTCAATTCGTTCAGTTTTTGAAAGATATCCGCCATAAAAGACAATCGGAACAACCAAGTTTTATCATACAAACGGTCCTTCAAATTAAAAGAAGTATCTGCTGAAAGAAACATTTGTAACTCGGCTCTAAGTTCAAATAGCCTTGTTAAAGTTTTACCTCGAGACAGCCATCGCACTTCTGTATGGAGCAGCAGTGTTTTATGTTTGCTGCCATAATCTTCACACAATAATGAGAACAATCGGGATTGTAGTGGTCGTGATTTGATAAAATTAATTATTTTTACCGCTTCATCCATAACTAATTTTAGATTTGACGGCATTTGCTTCATCGCAAGTGCTTGTCTATGCAGAATACAATGGCTGGAACTACAATTAGGCGCTTTATTTTTTATTCGTGACACTGCTCCTGCTGTTTTACCTGTCATCGCCTTGGCCCCATCTGTACAAATGTCAATGCAATTGTTCCAACTGATATTATTTTCTTCAAAAAATATATTTATTTTATTAAAAATTTCTTCCCCGGTAGTGTTTGTGAGCAGCGGTGAACACATAAGCATGTCTTCTTTAAAAGAACTTTCATATGGATATCTCACGATAACCAGCAAGATAGCCAAACCAGCGACATCAGTTGACTCGTCCATTTGCAAGGCGAATCGTGTTTTTTGTAGACGTGTAACTAGTTCTTGTTTGACGTAGCTTGCCAGATCATGGATTCGCCGTGAAACAGTATCGTTTGATAGCGGCACAGTAGAAAGATGCTTTGCAGATTTTTCATCGAGCATACATTTTGTTATGTCTAATACACATGGCTTTATTAAATTCTCAGCGATAGTGTGCGCTTCACCTGCTTGTGCAATGCGATAGCTAACTAAATATGATGCCTCCGTGGCCTTTTCGTTACATAGTTTGTGTTACATGCATCATATTTTTTTGACTTTCCAATAACTGATCTTTTTTACGAACAAAAAATTCTTTATTCTTGTCTTTAGACTCGGGGTGCACAGTTTCTAAATGTCGGCGCAATTTGGCAGGTGCCATGGAACTATTAGGAAGCAGTTTACTACATAGCATGCAGAGAGGTGAGCCGTTGGAATCAACAAATCCGAAACTGATATATGATTCATCATACTTCCTTTTTTTCGTCTTTGAAACCGTCGAGCTTGACGTCGCGGCATCATCGTCTGGATCGGCGATTGCTATATTCTCCGTGCGTACTGCTTTTGAACATTCAGCGTCATTAGAAGATGTTGTTGCAACACGTTTAACACCTTTAAGCCAACGTTCCATTCTTCTTTATTTATAATGTTACACGTCAGGATAGTGGGGTCTAAATAATGCACAATCGTTACTGCGTATAAGAGACTAAGTTTAGTACAATGAAGAAATGTATAAAACTGAGACAACGAATACAGCAGGCAGTAGAACAATGAACACTAGTTTCTCGCTAGCAAGCTTATAAGTAGGTAGGCAGGAACTTATCGCTCCGAACGCTAATTGTCAACTGACTGACGAGGCGCGACACGCGATCGCCGCTTTTATACTTAGTCCTAGACTCGATCTCGAATATTCTCGAAAATACTCGAGTCGGCGCCTTTGATAAACAAAAAGCAAAAATAAAAAGAGAAATATAAAAATTACGTTGTAAACAATCTCGACTTTATTTTTTTAAGTTAGAGTCGAAAGTCGCTTGTTGACAACTATAGCGTCTAATACAGAGGCGGCTTTTATCAAAGGGACTGCGCGCTCACAAGTATACCTACAAGTATACATGTTGATACCAAAGTTATGAGATATTGTACCAGTTATTGTAACACATGTTTATACAAATACAAATAAATAAATAAATATACATACGCGCGGCCGCGGTGTCAAAACGTTCGACCAGAGAGAGGTGTTTTGATTTTTTTTCTAAATTCTTGAGGAACCCCTACAGAGGTATCGCGGAACCCTAGGGTTCCGCGGAACACACTTAGAGTATAGCTGGCTTAGAGAATTTATTTTTACAGGTGATCTAGCACCTTTAGGAATAAATTAGTTAACTGATTGACAGACTGAGTATTTTTTTTGTCATGTGCCTAGATATGCTGCTGCTGGTTATGGTCTTGAAGTAAATGATTGATTATTTTCAAGTGACGTCTCTGAGTACCATGGTTAGGTACGAAAAAAGCGGGGAGAACGTTTGTATGGGTAAGTTAGACGATTTTCCTTGTCATAATGTTATGACAACTAGATATTATCTAGTCTTCGATTACCCGAGTGAAGCTGCGTTGAGCCGCTAGTATAAAATTAATCCAAATATTATCGAGCACCATTGATAGGTATATTAAAAGGAGGATCAATATCCAGCACCCGTTATTTACTTATAATGTATCTATTTTTTTTTGTCACCCAAGGCCTTTGTTTTTTTGGCAGGTGCTACAGGAATATACCTATTATATTGTAATAAATAATAAATTAATCGCAGATAATTTATGAAACATTTGGCTGCCTCCTCGATAATATTTTGACTCTGTTTATTGGTAAGATTTGCGTTTCAGCATGCAAGCATTCGTAATATCTAATTGTTGCAATATACGAAGTGCACGTGGTATGAATCATGGCGATAAAAGAACATCTAAATGTCCCACGGCCTTGTTGTTATGACTCGGCGCCGCTGTTCATAGCTACAGATATTATATCCCCTTTGTTTTTCTAGTTGATGCGACTGTAGCGTGCAATCCTATTAATTATACAAGTCCGCGTAATTACTTTATTTTACTGTGGTAATGATTAATTACTTACCGCTACAAACAGGCAAATGTCCCGACCACCTCATGTCGTCACCACATGTCAGCGTTCTTTGTCCTCGTAATTCAGCTTTAGGATCTCGGCATGTAAAATTGCAAGCTTTATTTTCAGCTCCACAATGAGGCACTAAGTACTTGGGCACAGAACAAGACTGGACCAACACATGTATCTGCATTTTGCATGTTTGGAGAATCTGGAACGTACAACATTATCGTTGAGAGAAGAGAAAATTTATTATTACGATTTCCACTTACAAAAATAAACTCACTTCGTCTTTATGCGTGATCCGACCGACGACCATGTGGGAGCCCTCTTTCAGTAAGGAACCGAATTTAGGTCCATACATGTGTTCAAAACGTACGGTCCTGGGGGCTTTTCTTCCTGAGCATGACAATATACGAGGATATTGCAACGTTGCACGATCAACACCAGTCTTGGTGATCAATGTTCTGTCAGGAGGACAGCGCACGCAGATTCCTAGAAGCAATTTTGTTAAACTATTAGTTGCACGGGACCTTGGAATAAAAAGTAATTATGCAAAATGTATTTCTAATTAGAATAACCTTCATGGATGCTGTTAAACTCATTATCTCTCATACGAATTGGCAGCGATCTCCTGCGATGTTGTTCACCCGCTCGCACCACTCCTCGTCCAATGTAAACGGAGGACACTTCATTGTTTAGGTTCTTCCTATTAGTTTCTTTAATATATGCATCAGACTGGTAGAAGAGCCGTGGGTCTTCTCTGGGTTGGTATACTTTACCCGTCTTCTCTTGGGTAAGTGATGCGGTATCGTGCCGAACGTGCATCGGCGGCCGTAGCTTGGAGAACCGGCTGCTATAATAGTCATAATCATTTCTCTTGTTGTGATCACTTAGTATCGACCGACGACTCTGATAATTTAATGCTCGGCTGTGACTGCTGCGAGATCCTTCTTTTGGTAAAAGTTTTACTCTAAAAACCAGACAAGAATATTTAAATTTCAATGCACACATTTATCATTGACTATAGCTGTACCAGCGACATCGTTCGCATGCATGTCGGAAAACAAATAAACTTTTTTTCTTAAATAAAATAAAATGTACTGCTTATAACATCAGCTATCTGTCAGTGAAAGTCCCGTCAAAATCGGTCCAGCCGTTTCGGATATTACGGGGACCAAACAGACAGACAAACAAAAATGTTAAAAATTGTTTTTTGATATAAGTACCGTATCTACTTTCATTTCTTTCAAAGCTGTTATTTTGACATTACTAATAAACACTTTTTATTTATTTGTATGGGTATCTGAAGTGAGAATTTGCTAATGATGAGTGCAAAGAAAAGGTAGAAGTTTCGTCAAGGTTTCGTCTTAAAATTTTAAATATTTACACAAAGAGAACTATTGAGGTTTTCACAACATCAGAACTAGAGCTTGTAATCTGTTTAGGCAGTCAGGTATGCTATAGGAATAGAATTGACGTATGCTTGCTATTTCAGCGAGCCCTATGTTAGCTTTTCTCGATTGAATATTTTGACAGGCACTTATCCATGTTATGATTTAAAGTTATTTACGGTTAAATAGTGCATATTTCCTGATACTACGCAGTAAAAGATGAAAAACCTGGTTTGAAGATTGAATTTTTTGAGTGAAGTAGGTTGATCAAAAAAAAGATAGGTAATAAGTTACGTTGATCATAGATAAATATTGTAAAAGGTTGAAGAGTGGTGCCAAAAACTTTACGTCAATTGACTAACCTGTTGATATCTATGTCCGGCTGGTGGGCTCTCAGTGATCCTAGAAAAAAAAAAACATAATTTTTTTTATGATGGCGATAATATTTGCTAACTGTAATGGAGTTCCACTTCCTTATTATTTACGTGGAAAAAAATGATATTTGAAGTAGTGAGAAGCTCAAAAGTCTGACAACTAGTCTCAACAAGGGGTTACCCAGTAACTGGGTTGTGGAGGTCAGATAGGCAGTCGCTCCATATAAAATACTGGTATTCAGCTGAATCCAGGTAGACTGGAAGCCGACCCCAACATAGTTGGGAAAGTCTAGGCAGGTTGATTGGGAATGAAAATGATATTAAAGATAAAGATAAAGATAATTTTATTTTGCAAATATGGGTAAGATATAACGATGACAAAAAAAACATATAATAGTACAGCCATATTTTACCACGTGCAAAAGATTTAACATATTACAACAATCAGTTTTACAACAAAAGAATCAACAGGAAAAATTAAGTTCCCGAAACTTTCTAACTTCTTAAAAGTATCAAGAAGTTTGTCTCAATTTCAATCGCTCTAGAAGTCTAGAAGGTAAACGTCTATGTATATTCAAAGTTTATTTATGTTTCAAATTGACGTTATTTCAAGTTAAACAAATATCAACTTTATTTTAATGGAAATTAAGTTGATTTCAGAGTGACTAGCACGATTGAAAAAGTTATAAAAATGTTTGAAGTTGTAGCGTAAACTGAACTTTATTATCTAGGAATTAAAGTTATTTTTCCATAAACTCATATTTGTGTACATTTTTGGCGAATATGTCGTAATTTCATTTTAGGTATTCCCCGAAGGTATAGGCAGAGATGTATAGGTACTGTAGACTACACCCACATTTCGCCAGTTATGTTTACCTAAGTCCTATGATGTAGGCATGTAGGGTGCTCCATCCAGGATCAAACCCAAACCTTATGCTCGGCATTCACGCTTGTGACTACTAAACCAACGAGGCAGCCAAACATTTCACACATTAAATTTAATTTTCAAAGATTTACATTGAAGTCATTGTAGCAGTCAATAACACATTTTCATGTACAATCAAGAATAGATATAAACTAATATAAAACATCTGGCACAAGTCCCATGCATTTGAAGGTTCATAATGATTTTTGTTTCATATTATGTGCATGACGTGACGCTGGAGTGACGTCACCACTGGAATCATCTAGGAATAAACCATTCCATCATTCCTTTGAGTAGTCGTGAGAGGTGACTTTTATATCCATAACTAGCTGACCGCCAGTATAAATCTATACCTATTTACTAATAACTAGCTGTTGTCCGCGACTTCGTCTGCGATCCAGGATAAAAAATAGCCTATGTAAGCAGATCATGGTCTACCCATGTGTAAAATTTCATCTAAATCCATTCAGCTGTTAGCTTAGCGTAAAAGCGTAATTCTTAAATTTTCTAATTTTCTGCGCAACTTTCTTAATTTTGTTTTGCGTAAGAACTTTCTGCAAAGTATTAGAAAACCAAAAAAAAAAGATGGATGAAATCGGTAAAGTCGTTCACAAGTTATGGCGTGACCAAGGAAAATAGGGATTCATTTTTATATAGGTACTAGCTGACCCGGCAAACGTTGTTTTGCCATATAAATTATTTCTAGCTGCCCGGCGCTACTTCGTTCGCATGGTGTCCTACCCCCTACCCTATCCTACCCTACTCCTACACTACTCCTACCCTACTCCTACACTACTCCTAGCCTACTCCTACCCTACTCCTACACTACTCCTACCCTATTACTACCCTACTCCTACACTACTCCTACCCTACTCCTACCCTAGCCCTACCCTACTCCTACACTACTCCTACCCTACCCCCTACCCAGCTCCTATACCCTACTCCTACCATACTCCTACACTACTCTTACCCTACTCCTACTCTACTCCTACCCTACTCCTACACTACTCCTACCCTATTCCTACCCTACCCCCTACCCTACTCCCTACCCTACTCCTACACTACTCCTACACTACTCCTACACTACTCCTACCCTACTCCTACTCTACCCTACTCCTACACTACTCCTACCCTACTCCTACCCAACTCCTACCCTACTTCTACCCTACTCCCAACCTACTCCTACCCTATTTTTTAAATTTTTCTCTGCGTAAGAACCATCCTCGTACTTCAAGGAATATTCTAAAAAAAGAATCAGCCAAATCGGTCAAGCCGTTTTCATGTTATGTCGTGACAACGGAAAACGGGTTTAATTTATATATATATAGATATCTATATAGATAAAGCTGATGTTTATTTTTTTTGTTTTTTTGAACGTGCTAAACTCTGTACTATCCGGTCGGATAAAAACAAAACTTTTTTTAAATTTAACATCACGCTATGGCAAAAATAAAAAAAAGTAAGAAAGAACGCTAAGCGAAAACTAAGTAATAGCGCGGACAGGCGATGCGATGCGACGGGGTGGGTCGAGAGAATAAGTAATTTTACGGACGGACATGACGTGCGAATTGTCGCAGGCAGAAGCTATAGTAAATACTATATAGAGAAAATATTTGATTTTTTTTGTATGTTTATTGTAGTTGAACGGATTTGGAGGAAATTTGGCACATAGGTAGATCACCTGGATTTCATAGATATTTTTTATCCCGGTATTCCCAAGGGACCGAAACTTATGCGGATGAAACTGCGGGGTGCAGCGAGTTATTTTATAGAAGAAAGAAAGATTATCAATCGTGTTTTGATTCCTACCTTATCTTAGTATGGAGCAAACTAAGACACGATTTTTTTAGAGAGTTGGCAAAACTAGCTGTCGTTTAAAGACAAAAAATACTAGTAATAGGAAGACACTGTAGGTGTTTTGACATCATGATGAGAAAGCCTACCAGCTATATGAGGCCTATGCTGTATCATTTATTTTAACACATCATCCACAGCCCAATTTCACCAAAAGCATTTGTCAGTAAGTTCATCAGTCGTTAGGTCAGGATACTGTAAGTAAATGAAATGAAATTGTTTATTCTGTAAATAGGTAAGGAGGTGGGTACCCGACATTAAGGATTACTATTGTCCCAAGGATTGTTTGTTGACTTCTGTGTGGGAGGTCGAATGTTCAGCTGTGGACTATTACCAGCTAATAAATGATACGAATCAAGAATGACATCAGAAATACGCACTAAGCCATAAAACAATCTTAGACATTGCAAAATACTTTGTAAGTGGCCTGGTGCAATAAATTACTTACTGACCACCCGTATAGCGTTAAAATTATTGACATCAGAATTGTGGGACCGCTATCAATAATGCTGCTTCTAATCATTGAAGCTTCAGCGGAGAACCCTTTTAAGGAGTAATGGTTTAGACTTGCCCACCTTGAGAGAAGGTACTTGTGAAGTAGACCTTAAACCATAAGCCTTTATTGTTCATTCTAGTTGAGTATGAGTATGATTGGTTTTTAGGGTGTAAGTAGTATTACGTTGGCATGCACAGATCAAAATTAATTGCCTCCATCTTTTAACCGATTATTTCATCGAGCTTTAAATATAACTATATACTAGCTTTTGCCCGGGGTTTCGCTCCCGTGGTCTAACAATACAAAGGTGGACTCTTAGCTCAAGTATCCCCGCATGAGTTGTCAGAATACGAGCCCTTCAAGAGACTTGAGAGCATAGATATAAGATTGCTTTCTATTTTTTATTTCTTTGCTTGAGAGGCTAGGAATTTATTAAATCAAGTCTTTGTCACTTCTTTCGTCGCGTCTTTGTCACTAAGTGACTATTCCCTTTTGTAACGACTAAATTAGAGAAAACGTATCATGTAGGGAAGTTGGCAAAAGAAACATGCTTAGAAATAAAAAGATTGAAAAAATAAACAAGCAAATATAACAAGGTATCATTAGGTGCTCAGAAATGAATCCTAGCACTTGAGAATAATAATGGCGAGAACACGAAAGCAACTAAATGTATATACGCTGACGACACTTGTCTCTTCTATTTTGGAAATGATGTTCAAGAGATAAATATCCAGCAATATTAAACTATCCATAGATAATGAATCCCTACAAAAGTCAACTAACGATTTAGGCTTAACTCTGGACCCAAAACTATGGTGTAACTAGGGTTACCATATGACAGGCGTTTGCCGCATTTGACAGGCATTTTAAGGTTTAGACAGGCGTGCGGCCGGCATTGGTCGGAGACAGGCATTTTTAAATTTTGCGCTCGCGCGAGTAAAGAAAGTTATCGGCTGACAATTGAATCAGTAAAAGCAATATTGATTACACAGAAAAATTACAAAACTGTATTTTGTGAAGATTTTTACGTTTATATATTAGAAAAAAAATAATGTCCTCTGACAAATATCAGTAATAAATATCCTTTTACTTGACTTTTACTTATTACCTACAGCGTTTTGCTTTAGACAGGCATTTTCCTGAAAATTCAGGCATTTTAGGTACCATAGACAGGCATCCCTCTATTTACATATAACACATCTAGGGTGGGTTACAGTTAACCCTAGGTGTAACCACATTGAAAACATACGTAACAAAATCTCTTCACTCACTGGGGCATAACGTAGACTTTCTGGTTGTATCCCACATAGAATCAGACACATGATATACAATGCACTCGTAAAACCTCACCTGGAGTATTTAGTAGAAATTTGGGGATGTGCTGCTAAAACCTACCTAGATGATATCCAAGTAATACAAAACAAACTTGTTAAAACTCTCTATAATTACCACTACCTAACATCAACTAAACAAATACCTATACAACGACACTAAGTTATACAACATACAACAACTATACATATTCAGAACATGCATTTTGATAAGAAAAAATATATCTCGGGAAACCCATCAACTTACTTTCAAAAAAAGAAATCACGGATACCACACCCGAAATCGCAACAAGTTTTATATGAAGGAGCAGTGTTGTATAATAAACTACCAGATGATATCACAAAATATATCTTTAAAAAATGTCAAAAGCTTATGTATCTAAAATTTAGTAATTAACCATATGCACTTAATTTCTCTATAACCCTATATATATTTTTTGTTATCGCTCTCAGTATATATGTATATTGTCGACTCACGGAGTCATGATGTAATAGTGTAAGTGTATGATCTATTTATAATCTCATATTTTAAGTGAACTGTTTGTGTTCTTTATGAGAATAAATATCTTTAAACCGAAAACATTGTAATTACGCAAGCAGCGACATGGAATTTCATCCATGTTTTGGACGAGACACAGTGTTGTCAGCCAGATGTGATGTCTTCATGATTTTAATTAAGATCCAGACAGCCAAAAATAAGATTGACAGAGCAGATAATCATGAAAACCAGACAATAGAATAGACCAATATCTCATAGAGTTAGTAATGAATATTAGATTTTAAATGCCTACCACTCAGTCAGATACTGATGCTTACCAGGGCAAACCACATTCGGAAAGCTACATGAAAGCTACGCAGGGCCTCTTGGTAACGAAGCAAGAGTGTTAGTGTCGGAAAATTATGGAAATCGACACAATTACAAATTAAATCCACTGCCATTAATCGTGCAATTCCTTCTAATAAACAATTAACAGTCCATTACCATATAGAAACGTATAACTACATATGCAAATCAATATAACCTGCTGACAAGTGTTAGGAAGCTATTGAGATATTAAAATAATTACTTATGCAGTTGCATGCAAACCGTCTGCAAAATGTTCTGTAAGTACATATAATTTTGCTTTTAAATCGTCATTCGAATGCCAATAATGCCTTCATCTCTTTGAAATGATGTCATGTATAAAATAATAGTCGATGATCTAAAACTATGATTCCGTTAAGTTGTTTGTTTTGTACTTGGTGTTAATTGATCGTAGATATTCTAAGCAGCTCGTGTCAACTTGTATCTTGTAAGTAGTTGATTTTAAGTAAGGTATAAAAACGTTCGAGTAGTTCCTACTGATTGTCAATAGAATCCGACTAGTCGCTAGATTAGTCAGTATTTTTTGTACGCCATTTTAATTTGGAGTTGTTTGTTATTCATATTTATTGTGTCATTGTCCTTTAATTGGTTCAGTATCTGTAGGTATAGTAATTTAGTTTTAAAGCTGATCTATATTTTTGATTTATTGTAGGATCCATATGGTGCTGGTGTTTATCTTAATCTTTGGCCGACTCTTTCATTAAATACATTTTAATGAAAGGGTTCGCGAAAGATTCCAGGATTTCCAAGGCCCAATAGTCTCCATCATAGATCTATAGCTACCATCCACCTAACGCTTTAGAGTTTATGGCCGTCGTTTATGAATCTTTCTTCTCCAAAAAATATCTACGGTTCTCAGACAATTCAACTTTTAAATTAAGTACAGACACTAGCACATCAAGCTACCCGAAACTGTCAAAAAATCCCAATCAACTTTGAAAATTACGCTTTAGCGATAAAGTTGAAAATAAAAATAAAGTATCTAAAAACCAATTTACTTCTCTTCAACTACATCTGTTTCGGATCTTATTTATTTAAACAGTGGGTACAAGTATACTGTGTTAGTAAAAAACTTCAATCCCATATTGAGTCGCTTAAAGAGGCCCGAACCTTCAGTGAAGTGCATACGAAGCATCTATTAATATTGTTTATATTATCATCAATTGTTTAAATCGTGCTTTGTGTGTCAGTCACGGAACTATTGGTTAGTAACGTATTAGAAAAAAAATGGGATAGATACCCAAATAAAAAAATAATTATCATTTAATACCAAGTGGTTACAACAATACTGTGTCACTACGCACTACGCAAAATACACCAAAAATGGTTGTCAATGACATTATGCACATAATGTCGACCTACATTCTACATTGTTATATAAAGCGATAGTAATTATGCTACTCCAATGAGTTAGATTCACCCTGAACTTGACCAGTGGGAAATGTGGAGTAGTGAAGGCGGCATCTCATTAATTTAAATGTCGTCTAGACATTTGACTGAGTCGTTGAGATAATTAGACGTATATTTAATAAAATACTCGTCTCGTCGTAATAAAATGACGCGATGGCCCGGTGGTTTTAAAGTCGCCTCTCATGTACTTTCTGAGTTAATCTTGGACATTACTCACATCGGTGAAGGAAAACATCCGAGAGGAAACCTGGGACCCAAACTCCGAAGTAGTGTCGGCCGAATGTTCGGCCGTTTCCTGCTACGAAGTTACTATTTGGTTTGGTCGGTCCCGATCCTACACTCCTACATTCTTTCGAATATTGACTATGGTCCCGACCCAACTGAGCCGATCCGAACTTTTTTCGCATTTTTCAATAATATTCGGAGTAGACCATAAGTCTGAAATCACCAACCCATCTTGAGCAAGCGTGGTGATCAATGCGTGTGCCTTCTTTGTATGAGAAAAAGCCTTGCCCAGCAGTGGGACTGCAATAATAAGCTGGTATTGTAAAATAAAATAGGTACTCAGAATATTAATTTCTAGAAGAAGCAAGAATTCTGACACTTTCATAAATATGTTCTTGGAATGAAGGAGTTAAATTGTTTGTTTTCCGAATTATAAAAAATAAGCAATTTTCCGCCCGTTTTCATGATAAATATGACTGTTCAGTTGATAAATGGTGACGCATACTTAATCAGTTAACACTGAGACTCTGATGTATTTATGATCATGACTTCTGTTTATAAACAAAGAGACACATTGTGTTAATCAAATAAAGATCCCATAGACAATTTACAAATGCAACAAACACAATATTTCATCATTTATTATATGTGTTGTTAATTGTTGTTATTTTCGTTAGCAAATTAGGACAGTTGAATGTTTATTTATCTACTTATAGTTTTATGATGAATGATTTGTAGCAGCGGCAAAAGTGACTTCCTGATTATTATGAATGATTGATAAAAGATGAATGACTAATAATAATATTATCTTCAATAAAAAATAATTTATGATGATACCATAAATAAGAAATTAAGAGATTGAAGAGACAGTTGAAGTTATTTTTAAAATAAGGAATATGAAATGGTAAGTAACGATTTGTAAAAATCCTGAAAGATGAGTTTTAAAATGGTGAGTAGGTATGTGGGAAAATAAAAATAAATACTTACCAATAACACAAAAAATTAGAAGAGTAAACAAAACTGACATCTTGAGGCAAACATTCGTGTAAAAGTAAAGAAATAAAAATTTCACAACGTTTTATAAATGTTCCACAAGCACGCGACAATATTGTGCACTGAAATTGTCGGTATTAGCGTTCACTGTAGCCAAAACCGACAAAGGCAAGTGATCGCGAAAAGCGCGCGAAAACCACTAGTGTCGGAAGCTCAGCGTGGTGCGAAGACGTGGGAGGAATGCTCACGGATGCCAGAATAGCATTAGAAGTTTATAAACAGGTTATTGAAGTACATTATGTTCTGCATACTCGTAAATTGATATCAATGTCACACTACTTTTATTTAGGTGAAACAACTGAGCCAATTACCTACAGACTTAATTACACATTAGCGTCTAGCATTTGTTAGCATCAGAGCTCGTCTGAGAAGGTCATAATTGCACTGATTTAACAATTACCACGTCTCCAAACATGTTAGAACCTGCTTTATGGAAACCTTGTATAGTACCGTACTAAGGTTTCGGTGTGACTACGAGTTTTATTCTAAACAGGCGCGAGAAAAAATAAAAACAAAAGCCAGGTACCGAGGATGCCATTTATTGGACAATACTTATACAGTTTACGATTCACAAAATGACGTCACGACTGCACTTCCACGAACTCACAAATAACGAGTATTGTCCCTTGTTTTCAAAGCTTTCGCGACGGCTTTGAACCATGGGACTATAAAAGACTACTAGTTTCTTGCAAGATCTACCTTAGAACTTGCAATAACTCTTGGTCTCTCTCTCCAAAAACAACTCTCTCTTTCAACTCTCTTTAAAACAAGGATTTCTAATAAAACAATCTGCGGCTGTAATTAAGTAGATCTTTGACAGTCGTTCCGGGAGGTCCCGAAAGTCGACAACCAGTCTTACTGTGCTGCTGGGGAGTTTGTTGCACCACCTCTTCCCAGCTAAAGCGCTAGGAAGTGGTGACGGGCGGGCGTTTTGGGGGGACTGTCTTGTGTAATGTTGAAGTGCAAAAAGTGCTGATTGTCAGCCTAGTTTGAATTAATGACTTTTGATTGACTTACCAGAGAACACGGAATCGCCGCGCCGGCAGGGTCTAGAGACAGCAGTACTAATTAAATTCGTAGCACCGTAAGTGTTGTAAAGAGTTTGTATACCACATTTGAGTATTCGAACGGTGTTAACTTTTGGTTTGTACAGCGGCCAGCGAGGCGTCTCCATGCTCTCGTGTTATCGTGTTACCCAGTTACTGGGTTATGGAGATTGGATAGAGAGAGAGCTACATGCAGTTAGACTGAAATCTGAACCCAACATCTTTGGGTAAAGGTTAAGCAGATGAGTCATGTTCAAACTCCAGATTCATTTCGGCGTCTTCTCACGCTGATCCTTGTTTTGAAGCCTTTGATATTTGAAAGATGATATTGTAACGCATCAGACGTGTTTGTTGCAGGTGTGGTAGCAGCAGGGATGGTAGGGCGGGTTGGGGCAGGTGAAGGCCTGGCAAGGGGGCACGCAGGGGTTGCATTCGCCAGGGTACCATACTGTACGCGCGTACCGGCCGCTAGGCCTCGTGCACGCTCCGTGGTTGAAGCAGTGGGCCTTGCACGGGAAGTCGTAGCAGCACGGTCTGGGAAAATAGTATATGAGATTATTTCGTGAACTTAAGGGCTGGGTCTCAACCAAACAGGAAAATATAAGGATACGCGTCTTAGGGCTGATTTTTCAATCATGATAACTTTATTCGAGGAATAATTATTTTGAAATTTTGACAGTTATTTCATACAAAAACTGTCAAACGTGAATTTTATGTCTCCAATAAAAGTTATCTGGCGATGGACACATCAGCCCTTAAACAACTAATCGGTTTTCGTTTTGTGTTGAAGCCATGTTGAAGTAGAGCGGAGATATACGAGTACCTAGGAAATAAGACTAAAGTTTTTTTTTTTGTGATATATCAACAATAAATAGTTTCCTTTGCACCTTGGTGGACAACGGCGCTTAGGTTTGACGTTAGGGCTTACATCATTACAAAAAAGTTTAGAGCTCTATTACTCGTCAGAAGAGAAGTAGTTTAATTATGTACAGACACCAGCACATAAAGCTGCTCGAAACTGTCAAATTTTCCCAATCAACCTCGAACCTAATGCTTTAGCGATAAAGTTGAAAATATATTAAAGAAATTTGACAGATTGTACTAGCTTGATCTGTACCTACAATTATCGCAAGCATCTTTTTCAGGAATTGCTATTCAAATAGCTAGTATTTTAACCCGTTGTTCTCTATGAACGACGAGCAACCTATTTAACTTTACTAATCTTAAACGGGCCATTACAATATAACCGTAGTGCCGCACTAATCTTCTTTAACGACCAGTTTCAAGATTTATCATGCCTGTAAATCTTCGACTGTCCATTAAAATGTTTCAATGTGTTTATTGGCTCACTTGTCTATTATTGTTCTACCCTATGAAGAAGAATGTATAGCAGGTAAGATAATACATAATTTGAAAAGACAATAAAGAGAGGCGTAACATGGTTGATGTGGAGGAAAAGAGCAACAACTTTTTTTAAACTATTTTTCAAACGCCAACCTCACTTCTTCACTAGAGTCAAAGTCAAATCATTTATTTCAAATAATCACATAAAAGGTAGTTTTGGACGTCAAAAATCATAGTAAAATAGAATTGATTCTTGTCGCCCCTTCCAAAAGGTACTTTTCGTATGGAGAAGAATGGGTAAGAAACTCCACTCCGCTCTGCAACTAGACGCAAAGTCATCTATGATATACATATATGAGATAACGATCGGGTCAAATATAATTACCTAGCGAAACTCCGCAAACGTGATGGGTATCGATATCTAAACACGATAAAATATAACAAAAGAGATTTCTTAATATTTGTTGGGGTCAACTACTGCTGTTAGTGTAATTTACTTGAAGTATGACTTTAGAAAATCACTTTTATTTGTTATCATGTTTAGTTATCGATCCATTACGATTCACGACCATAGACCCAATACGTCTGCGGAGTTTCACGATATGCGATGCGAGGTTCGAACGTCAAGCAGATAACTAGTACAGATATTTCTTTCTCATTATTTTTCAAAAATATCTAGTAGTGAAGTGGATATCACATCACACTAATATTATAAAGGCGAAAGTTTGCGAGTGTGTCTGTTTGTTAGTTCTTCACGCTCAAACGGCTGGATCAATTTTGATGAAATTTGGGCTACTTTTTATCCCGATATTCCTACGGGATCTAAACTTATGCGGGTGAAACCGTGGAGCGCAGCTAGTATGGTATAAAGTGAAAACTTATCCTACCTTTCAACAGGCGCGTTACTAGGGCATCCCCAGTAGTAGCCAGCGCACTCCCTCTGGAACGGCTGCGGCCTGGGTTGCCCGCATCGTGGTCTCTTGTAGTAGATACTGTACTCTCCTCGAACACACCCGAATCTTGGCGGGGGGCGGCAGCATTCGTACCCACGTGGCAACACTGACATTTTTGTGAATCGTAACCCTGTGTTGGCTTTGCGATTTGCAAAGTTGGTTTTTATTATCTGGAATAGAGATAAAGTGTTAGTTCAAAATTTAATCAATTTATATATCAGAAACCATTGCTGTTAATAAAACTTTTGGGAATAATGTAATTTGATTGAGGAATGCCAAGGATTTAGTTTAGCCGTCTGACAAAGACTAATTTCTTGCGAGTGAGTCTTCCTAAGTAATATTATAAACGCGAAATTGAGTTTGTTTGTAACGCTTTCACGCTAAAACGGCTGAACGGATTTGGATAAAATTTTATACAAGGGTAGACCATGACCTGGAGAAGGATATAGCCTGCTTAGCCTGGATTGCAGACGAAGTCGCGGGCAAAAGCTAGTTCAAAATGCAGCTTAAAAATGAGCTACTGTATACAAAATTATCTGTTGCCATGTGTCAAATTAAACATTGTAAAGCGGTCAGGCTATCTAGTGCCTAAATGTTTTTTGTGACATTGTAATGCGGTTAGTAGTTTCAGCATACTTTGGTATCTTGATTGAGCACTGACTGAGCGTTCGAACAGACATTTTGTTTTACTGTAGGTACACCGTATTATATAGGAATGCGAGAAACTGTGTTCTCGCGCTATTGATGTTGTGACGTCATTATTTTTATGAGATGACGTAATAGTGGGATATAAATTCCGATAGCTGGGTGATATTTATCATCATCATCATCAGCAGCCGATCTGGAGGTCGGCCTTTCCGATCTCACACGATTATCTCGATCTTCGACTTCTCTCATCCAGCTGCTTTCAGCCATTTATAATTTAACACGTGAAAATGTTGACATTTAAATATAAATTAAATAAAAATTACCTACCGTACTTTTTATGGTTTAATGTTATAAATTTTTCCAATTTTTTATAGGTTTAGGATTTTTTAAAGAATTTTTTGGAATTTAGATGTTTTTCATTGAAATGATGTTGTGACAATGAATGTCAAAGTTTGAATGAAGAACATGTTCCTCTTTGTGGTTTTTTATACTCTATGAATACGCTATGAATCATTAAGTGTGCCAGCTAGTATTATGGGTGAAGAATAGAGTTCTGCATCTATACTAACATACTAAAACTGGAGAATCTTGGGGAAGGTTAAAGACTATTTAAGATCACGCTACGACCGGAACCGGGCAAAAAGGAAAAAGTCAGAAAAATCGCTAAGCGAAAACGAAGTAGCACAGGCGGGCGATGCAATGCGACGCGGTGGGTCGGGGGACCATGTAATTTCACGCGGCGAAGTCGCGAGCAGAAGCAACTGTTCAAATAAAACTATGATTTTCTTCTAAGATGAAGAAGATTCTTGTAATATTTTTTTTTCATTTTTCAAGTCTTCGCGGCATAACGCTAACCTAACATCTGCTGGACATACGCCTCTTAGGAGGCGCCTACGTGCTCCAAACAAAATGACTTCTGCGAAACACAACTTTCACTATTAGCTACCAAATTGCCTTTACTACTTGGCTTGTCTGCATTTCCAAAATACAGGTGTAAATGTGATAATAGTCTGTCATCGTGCCAAGTAACGGGATACGGGATACGGGAAAGGTCAGCTCGCGTCCGTGACCCTGCTTGTCATGAAATATAGTGAAGTGGGGATTGTAGGTGGCTTTGTAGTATTTTGATTTGTAAGTAATTCTATCATAGACACTAACACAATGTGGGCCTATGTAGTCTGTAAATAAAAGATTTTTATTGAATTTTTTTTTATTTTAATTTTCGTTGGAGTGTACGTCAAAGATGACGTAGATTGGGCTTTTAGGGTTAAAATAGTGCCTAATATGCACTAATCATTATAAAGTCATACGGCCAGATATAATATTTGTCAAAGAGTTTTTGATTGAGATGGATTTTTGTTCTCGGAGGGACCACGGGTAATGAAAATCCCCGTGGTCCCTTCCAGGGACTACGGCAGAAACTACCATATTAATTCGGCAGCATTGTATTTCTCGAAGGGACCACGGGGCGCATATGTATAAAAGTACTCGTTGTCATAGCTCCTTTGGCGTAAACACGGCCTTTCTTTAACAAACAAACAGTGTCAGAGTCAGTTAACAGTTATCACGTCTGTATTCTTTAAAGGATTAGGCAGAGGTGTACCAAGAGTGTTTTACAATTCCTTCGTAATATTGACGTAGTCGTTTTTCTTCCACGACACTGTGTCCGAGCAGTCGAAACGGACACAGAGCAGGGGTGGCCCAGTGGAAACAGCTGCTGTAAAAGGTGGTGGTCACCCCCTTGGTCACACACGTTACGAGGTCGTAGGCAAATTATTTTATCATGACTGCTCTCAAAATAGTAAAGGAAAACATCGTGAGGAAACCAAAAATTCGAAGACATGCATGTAACATCTACCAACCCGCACTAGGCCCGCGCGGTGGATTACCCACTCCCTCTCACCGAGAGGAGGCCTGTGCCCCAGCAGTGGGAACATTATAAGCTGATTATGATATGATGGTGATATGTACTAATAGTACACCCACATTTGCCAGTTATTTTTAGGTGTTATGTGTAAATAAAAGAATAGTTATCTACAAACATATTGTATTCTTACACAACAAAGACTCCACTCAGTTTTATAGTACTCTACTACCAAACAGGCATGCATGGTCCGCAGGAGCCGCAGCCACAGACGGGAACTCCTGGATAGCTGCATCTCTTGGGACAGCATATCCCGGGCTCCGTGCAGCAGTAACAGGGGCACGGCTTGCATCGATTCGGCCGGCAGCAAGGAATCGCAACCGTCTCACAAAGAGGCATAGGTTTCGGCACCGGAGTCATTGGCTAGAAACAAAATGTATTTTCTAAAGTCTAGTCTAGAAATAATATTGTAAAATATAAAAGTAAACATTTTGTCACAGTGCCAAGTATCAGAACTGTGAAGCCAAAGTGGAATAATTTGACTAAAATCAGAATTCAAGGTTGTTTGTGTCACAGATGCGCATGGAGGATATAAATAGAACGTGGGAGTGATACGAATGCTGGAAGTAGGTACCTTATCACATGGAGGGCAAGGTGGCAGGCATGGCAGGACCGGACATGGCGGGCAGGGGGCCGGGCATGGTCGGACCGGGGCTGGGCACGGCGAGCACCCGCCTCCCGGGCATACTGAACAGGGCCTCAGGTCGTTGCATGAGGCGACACAAGGCTTCGTGGAGTAGGGATAGCAAGCCCCACAAGGCTGCCCACTGCATACGCAAGGATCGAAACTGTAGAAAGGAGCACTCATTTTAATTTTACGCTTTTTATGTTTATTACAAAATAACTTAAAATTTCATAAAAAATATGTCATGACAAATATGAAATATGTCAGTGCTTGCTGATAATATATTTTGTTTCTATTTTTTTTCTGCGAAACCTGCTTCAGCTGTTTCACATCTAAGGTAATTTTCAATACAAAGAGTTCCAAGCTAGATTAAAGCAAACTAATTACACAGATGGCTAGATTTTCCATCTTAGAGAATCACACAGTAAAGTTAGAATATCACTACATAACTTGATCAAAATTGAATTTCATCGTTCTTAGTTGGAAAATTCAACAGAAGTCAATTAGAGAGCAAGGAATTAGCAAGCTGGATATGAAAAGCTATGGTATTTAACGATCCACAGTGTATGACAACAAATGATTATAATTATTAAATAATTATGCCAACGGTTCTGCATTGGCATGCAAAAATTCAATCCGCGCCATAGTTGGCCTATCAGCGATACTGGCGCCAGTTCCCATCATCTTTTCTTCCACTGTATCTGGCTGGCATCTTCTCGTACTTCTTGACATAAAAAAGTTAGTTGACATATCAAAATTATAGTCAGTACAGAAAAGTCCGGAAAATCTAAAAAATGCATTAAAACTGGAAAATAACACAAAAAGAGTAAATTTTTAAGTGATAAAACTAATTAAAACATTTGAAGATGTGCGCATGTACTTTTTGTCCCACCTGTCCAGCTATATTGCCTTGTGGTACAGGGCCTTGCTCGTACTCATGTCCACCGCCATGCCCATGCTGTCAGCCGTGCTGCCCGCCGCCCGTACCTTGCACGCCGTGTCCTCCGTGTAAATGTTGCCCAGTGTTCCGGCAATGCCCGGCACCCGTGATCCCAGACCTCGTGCCGCCCATAGTGCCCATATTGCCACCTTGCAGACCTCGCAGGTGTCCGCGTCCAGAACCTTGTCCCCCTCCCCCACCTCCACCAGTTTGCTGCCCACCTGTGCTGCCATGCTGCCCACCACCGCCATGTTGTGACCCGCCACCGGTGAAATTCTTTTCATAATATTATCGAAATAAATATAATGTTATTTGGAGAATAGTTTAGTTTACTGGATTGCAGAATTTGACATATGTTTATATTTACTTACAGGTCTGTCGGTGCCCAGAACCAACACCATGCTATCAGCCGGTACTGCCGTGCTGTAACCCGCAGTGTCCCCCTCCTATCATACCTAAACAGCGTCCTATCTGTCCGCGGGCTCCTCCTTGTCCCTACCCATGCCTGCCTGTGAGCCGCAGCTGTTGCCCACACTGTGAACTTGACCCGGTGACACGACGAAGGCCATTAATAGTGCATGACAGCCTGTTCCATTGTAGAAAGACTGGATTGCCTGGCGAGTGTTTCACAAGAACCTGCCCTAACGTGCGGTACCATGTTGAGAACTATGTGAGACAGGTAAGGATTTTGCTTCTATAGTTGATTCTCATGAAAAGCCTAAAGTGCTCTATACTAATGTTGTCTTTTGTTCCTGAACTAGTAACTAGCGATATACTAATTTTGCCCTTTGTTATATTTCAGGGTCCTCAATCTGGTTGTTGGCATCCAGTCCCAGTTCCTCTAATTTAGCAAAGGTTTACTTTTTATGTGCCGTGTAGTCTGTGCCATGTTGAACGGTAATGTGACCGAATTTTACAAGTAACGTTGGTGATGGTTTTGAAATAAAGACTATTGAAATATGGCTTGTTTTTTAATCCACTATATAAAAAAAAAAAACTAATAATATTTTGTTAATCAAATTATAAGGATCACGAGTGTTAATACTTTTGATCTTTAGACTTTTATTAGCAAAAAAAGTTAGTGGTGACCAAATTACAATCTTCAATCCTATGTAGTATATGATGGGAGTGCTTTTGTAATATTTTGTCGCGTAATAAAATAAAATAAAACAAATCTAGGTGGCCTTGATCTCACCTTGTTTGTTTCTCAAGTCTAGGGGGCTTCTAAAATCGATTTAATCTCCTAGGCTGAAAATCTAGAAGGTATTATTACTAATAGGTATTACTGATACATAATAGGATTCGAGGTTCGATGCACTGATCACCGCCTCCATGCGTACTGAGGTTCAGAACATAAAGACCACATGAATTTACAGGGAACAGACTTACATGGTACAGATCGAATGAATGAAAGTCCGAAACTGTATCCTAAATGAATTTATTTTGTTCACATCACTATTATCACTATAAAGTTTTTCAGTTTTCTTCACCTAAGGTTACATGATCTGCGTGTTGCAACTGTAGATGTTGATGCAAGGGTTGACTGCGTAACATCTCGGCTGCGGCGGGCACCTGGTCTCGCACACCATTGGAGAACTGGGTCCGCAGTGCGTAGTAGATGGAGGACAATACTGTAACGGCGGACAGGCTGGAGGACAGCAGTTCGGAGACGGAAAACAAGGCATTCTGTTTTTTTAAATTTACTTGAAAATTTTGTTCAAAGATGGGTCGTTCAACCAAATGAAAACCAGGAATAGAATGCGCTCCTATTTATAAACATCAACCGGCCTACGAGATTTTTGGGAGAGTACCTAATAGATTTTGCAGAGAAATCTAGTCAGCTGAGGGATTGTCTCAATGACGCACCGTAGAAATATAGCCATAAAACCACCATTCTACAGTAATGTCGTGTCCTGAAATTTTCTGCTCTGATAATCATCTAAATGTGCTGTTGATTAAAAGAGCTTCTGAGGTGAAAAAGCAATACAGCGCGAGTGACCATGCGTTAGAGAATTAAACTGGACTGTGCATGCCAAAGTCCTGCAGGAAAACGACTTTAGACGTTGCATAGTTCCTGGACTAGTTCCTTATTAAAATAAATGAACCACATCTCCTGTAACAGCAATAAACGACTTCGCGACAGGACAAATAGACGGCGCGATTTACTGGAATCATACCCCAAATCGAATACACAGAGACATGTGGAAGGAAGGGGTGGAGGTCTCGCTGTAGTGTGTCGCTATAGTCAAAAAATAAATCATGCTCTGAAGCACAGTCCATGGTCCACAGTCCAACCATTATAGACTAATTCTACTAAATAATATAAAAAGGCTGGCCCGAGGCTGCCTCAGGTGGCGCTCATGACCTGCCAGATAGGCGTCAGACAAAATATAGGTGGATTTGTGGTATCTATAGTCTTGGTTACAGGTTACAGCGAGTAAAGGGAACTATCTCACTACGACACCAGACGGTCTACTCGTATTCTGTAAAAATCTCAACGTCAAAACTTAGGTGGAATGGGCTGTCAATAGGGTCAATCCATAACATCAGGTGGAATGGCAGCTCACTTCACCAAAGTTTGCACAGTGAGATTTTTACAGAATAGATCTAGTGGCGCGGAACCATGGTCGCACTGCCAAAAATTTATGTTTGCGCAACCGATCGAAAGCCTGATGAGATACCCAAATAAAGAGCTGTGTATATTTTGCTGGCAGCGCGACCATGGTTGCGCGTTGAAGAAGCTGGAGTGCACATCATAGTGTCCTATGTGAGATATAAAGGTGCTATCACCGGGAGCATTCACCTGTAATGCAACAATTCAAGATTCGATTTTGAGCCATTACCTACGTTAAATGCTGACTCACTGACTGACAGGCACACGTGGCTGCCGTCTATCGTCGTCGCTGTTTCAAATTGTATCACAGGTGCTCCCAATCACACTGTAATGTTAGAAATTGTAAGTGCTCCGGATCCGCACTCACTGATGTATCTAATGCTGTTCAGCAGCAACCCAACATACCTATTAACGAACAATGTAAGGAAACGCACCGTACCGTAGGTACAGTAAACGTAACGTTAAAAGTTCTGTGAATTTGACAGTGATGTAAACAATCTGCATTTTGACGGCACGGTTGGCGCAGTGGTTAAGCGATTGACTGCTGCGCTGCGTGTCGCGGGTTCGATTCCCGCACGGAACAAATATTTGTATGACCTACATGTATTTGTTCCGAGTCTGGGTGTTAGAAATCTATAATACCTATGTATTTACAAAAAAAAAAAAAAAAAATTGTATATAAGTAGTTTATCAGCCATCTTGTTACCATAACACAAGCATTAGGTTGCTTAGCTTGGGACAAATGGTGCTGTGTGAAATGTCCAGGGATATTATTATTATTTCCTTTATTTAAAATTAAACATATAAATTATATTTTTAAATATTTGCATATAAAAATTATAAAAACATTTAAAAATATAAAAAATAGTAGCCCACCGGTATCGGGAACAGGGTCCAAGCTACCGGCGGTCAGGGCTCCAGAGAGAGGAACCTCCTGACAATACGAGCCGTGTCCAGAAGTACCGCTTTCTGAATCAAGCCCTTGATCCAGCTGCCCAACGAGAGCCTCCTCAGGTGTTGGTCGAGGCTCTTGGCTATTAAGCCATTGGCGGTCACGACTATCGGCACAATGATCGCTGAGTCCACATCCCACATGTCGACAACCTCGCGAGCCAAGTCAAGATACTTGATTTGTTTATCTTTCTCGGCCTTCACGAGGTTCTCATCATGCGGGACGGTTATGTCAACAATCATTGCGCGCCGCTCTGATCGATCCACCACCACTATATCAGGCTTATTGGCAACAATAGTCCTGTCAGTGATGATGGATCGATCCCAGTACAATGTGATATTTCCATTTTCGAGAACTGGGTCGGGCACATACCTGTAGTACGGCACCTCAGATTCCACAAGGCCATATTTCAGAGCAAGTTGCTGATGGATTATCCTGGCTACAAGGTTGTGTCTATGCAAGTACTCTCCGTTAGCTAGACGAGAACACCCGGAGATAATGTGTCTGATTGATTCTCCCGGCCGGTGGCATGCCCGACAGATGTCAACCGTACCGTCTTTCACAATAAATCTCCGGTAATTGTTCGTCATCATAACTTCGTCCATAATTGCACACACAAAACCTTCGGTTTCTCCAAAGAGGTCACCGAAACGTAGCCAGGCTACGGACGCTAGTTGATCTACATCGGGTCCATTTAGGGCCCGGTAAAAGCGTCCGTGAAGCTCCTTACTCTGCCATACTTCCATGCGATCATTGGTGTCAAGCACTACTGGCTTGCGCCAGTTCTCTTTAGCCAAGGAGAGCGGGGTGAGGCCCTTATCCACTGCGACTACATCTTGATGCATCCCCACGTCGGTTTCTAGGAAATATTCCCTGAGACTGCATATCTCGCGATTGTGGAGGGTCTTAGCGTTTAAAAAGCCTCGACCTCCACACTTTCGCGGGATATACAGCCTCATTACCGACGACCGTGGGTGATGCATTCGATTTGCAGTCAGCAGCGTCCGGACCCTCCTATCCAAGGCGTCTAGTTCGGTTTGAGTCCATTTGAGTATGCCGAAAGAGTACATCAAAACCGGCATGACCCAACTGTTGAAGGCACGCACCTTGTTTCCACCTGATAGAAGACTGTTAAGTACTTTTTTCAGGCGGTCAAAGAAGCGCTCCTTCAACGATTGCTTCATGTCAGTAACATTGATGCCTAACGCTTCCGACATACCCAAATACTTATAGGTTTCGGATGCGGAGAGGGCTCTAAGGTTTGTGGAATCCGAGAGTTGGGTTCCCACGGATTCCACAATCTCCCCTCGCTTTACATGCATGACCGCACATTTGTCCACACCAAATTCCATCCTGATGGCGCTACTGAAAGTTTCAGTTACTTTCAGTAGCTCCATCAGTTGCAAATTGTTTGGAGCAAAGAGTTTCAGGTCATCCATGTAGAGGAGGTGCGATATAACCTGACCACCTCTCCTCAGCCGATAGCCTAGACCTGAATCCTTCAGCAGTGTGCTTAGAGGATTCAAGGCTAAGCAAAACCAAAGCGGACTCAAACTATCGCCCTGAAATATGCCTCGCTCGATCCTTATCGGTTCGCTGTTCCTCTGAATATTTCGACATCCTGGATAGCGAAGGACCGTCCTCCATTGCCCCATACACGACATCAAGAAGGTACGCAGAGTTGCATCTACTTTATACAACTCCAGCACCCTCATGAGCCATGTATGTGGCACCGAGTCATAGGCCTTCTTATAATCTATCCAACATGTCGACAGATCCTTTCGGGAACGACGAACCTGTTGGCTAATGGCCATATCAATGAGGAGTAGCTCCTTAGTACCGCGGGACCCATTCTTACATCCGTTTTGAGAGGCAGACATAATGGAGTGGTTGTCTATATGTTTGTTAATTTTAGCTCTCAAAATGGATGTAAGAACTTTATAGACCGTCGGTAAACACGTGATCGGCCTATAATTTTTGGGTTCCGCGGTGCTACCTGATTTATGGAGCAGGTGGGTAACTCCTGTCGTTAGGAATTGGGGTAGCGAACCAGACTCCAAAGCAGTCTGGAACTGAGATGCCAAGCGAGCGTGCGACCTTGTAAACCATTTAATCCAAAAGTTGTGCAGCCCGTCCGGCCCTGGAGACTTCCAGTTAGGTAGCGGACGGACTGCACGAGCTACATCTTCGGGGCAGATGGTAATAGCCTCCATTTCTGGTATTGGATCACAGGCTCGCTCGACTTCCCGAGCCCAATCACCTTCGGTGTGACTGACAGGTGCCGACCAGATACTACGCCAAAAGGAACACATGGCATCATCATCCGGCAGGCACGTGTCAGCCACACCTTGGTCCAGTCGCTCCCAACCCCTATAAACCCACCTTTCATCGCTCTGGAAGGTGCGATTCTGAGTGTATCGCTCTACTCGCCGCTTATACCGACGAATACGGTTTAATTTTATTATTATTATTATTATTTGCGACATATTCGCCAAAAATGTAAACAAATATGAGTTTATGGACAAATAACTTTAATTCCTACACAATAAAGTTCAGTTTACGCTACAACTTCAAAAAAATTTAAAACTTTTTCAATAGTGCTAGTCACTTTGAAATCAACTTAATAAACATTAAAATAAAGTTGATATTGGTTTAATTTGAAATAACGTCAATTTGAAACAAATAAAATTTAAATATAGGTGTAAAATAACTAACTGTAGGACTGTACTGCTGACTTGCTGAGAGACTAGGTTAGCCACGCCGACGTCAGCCCGAGGACCGGCTGAGCGACGCAACGGTTCCTTGATGGCAGGCTGGCTATGCAATATGTTAAAACAAAGGGTTAAGTAGTTAAGTACCAAATAAAACCAAAACTAGATATAACAATTTTTATTGACACTTTTACGTAATACAACCAGATTCAATAACCACATGACGGTACAGAACTTTCACCGGACGAATGGACTTTTCAAGTTAAAATGTTTTCACAGCATCATTGTTTTAATGATAGCCGATTTCTATGACTGCTTTGTCGAATGCTGCAACAGGCACTGGCGGCTGGCCAACTGCTAACACGGCATCTGTAAACAAAAAAACATTTCAGTTTTTATTGTCACTGTGCAGGACAAAGCCCTCACTCACAAATATACGAAGATACTATTTAGTTGACGACATTGATTATACGGCCATTTGAAAGTAGGTTTAAAAGATGGCAATAAAATAGTTCCTTTAGGTCCGAGGAGAAAGACAAACTCAACTTCCCATGTTTTTCGAAAGGGTTTGAACCTTTTTTGATAGATTTTTTTTTCGTGAACCGGTTAATTTTTGACAAGTTATTTCGGACAATTAGACAATTATTTCGGATTTTTTTCATTGAACAATTGAAGTAAGTTATATGACTTAGGGAGTGCGCTCACTGCTAAGGCGAGTCGGCGACGCGGCGCGTTTCTATTTCTATAATCAAATTGTGATCATAACAAAAGGGGTAAAAGTCGAACAAGTTCAATAAAATTAACGTCTCAATATCGTCACGTATTATTAATAATCACATTTTAAGCCGACATCAGACGCTTCACTAATAAAAATGTTAATTTTTGTTTAATTCCACGTTCACACGACATCGAGAAAATTATTTATGGAATGAACGTTCATCTGCTCCTGTCATTACATTTTTCGATCATTAATTTGGTAGATGAGACAAAGATAGTCGATCGACGTCCAACACTAATGAATTAAATTTTCAACTTTGGTAAAACGTGCTAAACGTGTTAAACGTCCCCTAGTGCGTAGTGCGTAGGAGCTTACCGTGTTCAGAAGTTTCACTTCGAGAAAGGTGCCGAATGAACGAAAAGTGACGCGTTTGATATCGACTTAACGAAATCTAGATGCAGCGCGCCTCAACGCCGACTCGATCTTTTAAGGCGGGTCCAGACATGTATCATTTGCCCGATCCGATCACCGTATCCGTATCTGCGTATTGTATCAAGCCGATACGACGATATACGGACGCCGACGATACGGATACGGTGATCGGATCGGGCAAATGATACATGTCTGGACCCGCCTTTAAGTGTGTGAGCGATACCCCTAGGTAAGTGATCGCGAGCGCGGTGACGCGTCACTGGATATGTGCTACTTGACTGTAAACTGTGACGAGGGAGCCTGCTCCGCAGCAGGGTCTGCAAGGACCGCAGCAGGGTCCCCGGCAGCCGCCACAGCCGCCCCTGTAATAAGATAACAGAAGCTTATTTTCACTGACGACGCGGATACAGGGTGGAGGGCAACGGGTGGACCCTACCCCTGGACTTCGACCAAGCGTGAGTCTAAAACTAAATCTAATTTAGAGCTTTAGACTCAACTTTGGTCGAAGTTTAACAGCTTTATAACCTTTTTTTTTATTTTGTGTACAGCAATCCTCGAAATGGGGGGCAAATTCTCGAGTTTAGGGAAAATGGGTGCCAAAGGTTTTTTTTAAAAGGTTTTCAAGGATTCAGCCCGGTTCCTATGAGAGAAAACCCTTAAGACCCCCTTGAACGAAAACCTACACCCACGGCTGTGTTCACTACCAATTTGGCCACAATCACTTAAAACCGTAGATCAAGTCATGGAAAACTATGTATGTTTCAAAACCAGGGTGAATTACTTTAAGCAACCTGGAATACTGTGCGTGAAAAATCACAACTTCGGCAGTCTTGTAATAAAATGGTTTACTCGAAATTGATGGATAAAGATCGCACGGTTTTGGAAAAGTGTATCTAAATAAATAATACTCACTGAATTGCGGACATAACAGATTGCAATTGACCAATAACACCCATTCGGTTACACATTTTTGTAGATTTTGTTATTTACAGAATCTTTAGATTCTAACACAGAGAAATTTTGATCACCCAAAAGTATGATTGATAATTTAATACAAACTGACAATGTGACACTCCGGCCGTCCAAGAAACGTGACAAGTTCCATTTTCAAAATTTGGCAGGCATATGTTTTTTTCTAATGTGCCTGTATTATTTCACTAGGGACTGCCTTTTTGGTAGAGTGATCCAGACGCGACTACAGAGTGCCTAGGTTCGAACCTAGGTCGTGCAATGTGATTATTTTATTTTATTATCATGCATTTCGGAGAAGCAGACCAGAGAAACATGACTGGTGAAATATACCTGGATCAACATCTCGTTGGGGACTAATAAGTACAGAAAATGTGTTCGTTTTTAACCGACTAACTAAAAAAGGAGGAGGTAATGCATACGATGGCATTTTTTTTCATGCACCTATTATATTATGTAGGTACATTTGATGTAGGTACACCGATTTAAGTACGGATTCTCTAATTTTGCAGAGAGGGCTCCTCTGCAAAATTAGAGAATCCGTACTTAAATCGGTGGACTCATATAAATTGTATTACGATTTAATACAATTTATATGAGTCCTTATTACTGATTTATCGTATATAATCCACTTTGTGTATGTTGGATCTTCCTGTCACTTATTTACACTATAATAATTTTGGAAGTCGGAGAGTCTTTGGTATTGTATTATCGTTTTTCGAAGTTAATTTTCACTTTATAGTAATGAAAAAAAAAAAAACCGGCCAAGTGCGAATCGGACTCGCGCACCGAGGGTTCCGTACGATCACAATTTACGATTTATGACGTATTAAAAAAAACTACTTACTAGATCTCGTTCAAACCAATTTTTGGTGGAAGTTTACATGGTAGTATATCATAATTATATTTTTTTTAGTTTTATCATTCTCTTATTTTAGAAGTTACACGGGGGGGGGGGGGGGACATTTTATCACTTTGGATGTCTCTCGCGCAAACTATTCAGTTTAGAAAAAAATGATATTAGAAACCTCAATATCACCTTATTGACAAAGTACAAAATATCGTCCGCATATATATTTTTTTTTTAAACTTTGCCCCACACTAGGAATTTCGCCTGTGTCGTGGGTGCGTTTACAGACATATAAAGTCAATCGCTTAACCACTGCGCCAACCGTGCCGTCTATTTAATTACTGTTCAAATTAAAACTAAATGATTATACCTGGATTTATCTACAGCAACAATTGTTGTACGAGGGAGCGCACGTCGGATAGTGTGGTTTAACCTGGAAATAAGAAAAATATATATTTATAACAAACGAATTTTTATTCAGGATACTGTTGACTGACGTTATACTTCTATATTCTCTGACCATGAAGAGTGGCGAATGAAGCAGGAGGCCAAACAAACAAAAGAGACTGAAAAATTGATTTCAATATTATCTTTGCGTGCTGAGGTGCGTATAAAATAATAAACAAACATTAATCGCGTGGAATGTTTAAAAGCTAGGGTTATATCTAGCGTTTGAGCTCCTTTTCACACGTTCCGGTTGCCGGATAGCCGGCATCAAGTACCCCGACACAACCCACCCATCCATACATTGGGCCATCTATAATCTGGGTAAGCTTTAAGCTAAGCTTAACCATCCTGTAGACCCACGGATTCGATCGTGTAGTAGTATGGAATCGGATAGTCACGAAGTCATCTCAAGAAGACGGTGCAAGACGAGGGGAAGACTCGGCGATGTCCGAGCTCAAAACCCTATTTGCGTACCACACTATCAATCACAATCTGAATCATTTTGAAGGATATTGCTAATCCCTTACTTCATATTTTCGACAACGCAATGAACGTTGTAGAACTGTCAAAATGAAAACCATTCCTACTGTTCGTTTGTTACAATTAACCCGCAGGATAACAACAAGTAACCCATTGACCACCGGCACCCCAATTTATTGCGTAACACACAATCAATCGGAATCTGAATAATTTTGAAGCAAATTGCTAATCCATTGCTTCCTAGGTTCGAAAAATTTGTCTGCTCAACACGTAAATAACGCAATGAATGTTGTTGAACTGTCAAAATGAAACCGATTTCGATTGATCGTGTGTTACGCAATTAGGGTGCGGGTATACAAGACGCCGCCGGTCCGGTAGACGGAGCGTGAGAGAGTCGATGTGAAGTCACTAGGTGCGCAATACCTATTTTCATCTAAGCTTTACAAAAACAAAGTTTTAGCAAATTAGGACGCCTGATTAAAATCCACAAGCAAAGTTATTTGATTCATCGACTAATCTTCTAATTTTACTTCTTTACTTATTTATGTACCAACCCGAACTGGGCCCGCGTGGTGGATTACAGCCCACTCCCTCTCCCTGAGGTGGCCTGTGCCTGTGTGTAGTGGGAACATTATAGGCGATTATGCTAACATTTATGTCTCAAATGTTTACTGTATACATACTGGCCGTTCGTAATTGATGAGTTGATACCGCACTTTCTTGTCCTGGTTGTTGAGCACCATGCCCGGCCAACTCGTGGGTCTGTAGTCGAAGGTGCTGTCGTGCACGATGAGGGGCCGGCGAACCGTCCAGTTGTCCATACCACATGGCAGACATGCTGGGCCCTTGGTGAAGAATAAATTATATTAATATTACCAGGCTATTACTATTCCACTGCAGGGTAAACTCCTGTTCAAAAAGGCATGAGCATTGATCACCACGCTTCGCTTGCTCAAAACGGGTTGGCCAAAGTCAGATATCTTTTATCCGTGGAATAAAATTGACGTCTGACAGTTCTAGTATGGTAAAACTGTCAAAAATTCTATTTTTTTTTCTAAGGTTAAGACTTTATTCCCGGTATAAAAGTTTGGTGGAATGCGCCCTAAGTAATTCATCGTGATTTCATCGTGAGGAATCCCGGACCTAAAACTGCTTAGTTATAAGTAAGATGAAATCACGACAGAAGAATGCTTTTGTTTAATTGTAGGTACAGTGTGTACAGTGTTTTCCAGGGTACCTATGGTACCATAGGTACTCAAAGATGCATGTAGAACATTGGCAGCTAAATACTCGTATAACTAGTTAAGGCGCTTTTTTAAACTTACAGACACCTAGAAACTACGGGTAACTTGCTATTTTTGTAGATAATAACCAGTTAAAGAGGGCATAGCATAGTAGCATCTACTGTAGTTACAACAGCCGGTGCTGACATTATTTTAGCAGGCACTACTCAATATGCCATCTTATGTGAGTCAGACATTTTGTTCTAATCTAAACTATATACCTGGGAGTTAGATTGCATAGGGCCCGGTACATGTGACGACACGAAAGTCGTGCACTTTGCGCACACACACGTTTTCCTTGCCGTGAAAAACTACGGTTTATTTGCCGCGTGATAGGCACGGTTGTCGGTGTTGAAAATGAAGCTTGTTAACAGACACATTTTTTCTAAGGCGTGGTTTATACGCCGTCCCTTAATGCAACCCTACCGTGTACCTTGGCCTTAAACAATCTCCAGTATCTCTGGATACAATCATAGATAGGAATCATACTTCTTGTAAGCTATTGATGCATACTGGTCTTTATAATCGCGCAAAAAGTTCTGAAGAAAGACTGTCTCTGAGCTAACCAACCCATCGTGTACTTGGTCTACCTCTACCTATAAATAGAGCTTTTCACATGCGAGCACGTCGCGTGAACCGTCGCGCGGCCTGCCGCGGCACAACTTTGCAATTCGGCGACATTATTTTGCGAGTTGCTGCGTGAGGAGTCGCGGCGTTAGAAGTCGCTTCTGTGTGCAGCACCCAATTACGTAACACGCAATCAATCTCAATCTGAATCATTTTGAAGGATATTGCTAATCCATTGCTTCTTCAAAAAATGTGTCATGTTGTGTCTGCTCAACAACGTAAATAACGCAATGAATGTTGTTGAACTGTCAAAATGAAACCGATTCCGATTGATCGTGGGTTACGCAAATAGGTGCAGAATCGCGCGCTACCTGATAGTGTAAAAGAGCATAATTTTGTAACTTACACTGATAGGAATGCAGGGAATGTAAGTAGGGGGCTCCTTGTAACTCGGTAAGCATTGAATTGGGCTGCACATTGTTTTGCTTGATATTTAAACACTTTTATAATAAGAATTTTTAATAAAAAATATTTCTTTGGATTTTCTGGTATTTTCCTATTTTCACATCGAATTTATTTATTTTGTGACAATTGTTTGAAAGATGTCATGTCAAATTTTCCTAATAAAAAAAGAATAAGTACCTACCCTTACTGGCCAGTTATTATTAAAATCACGAGCATTTCAGGGCCCGAACACACGCACCATAACCACACCACAACAATATCAAGTGAACGGGCGCTATTTGTACGGAAATGAATAGTTTAATTCACACAGACCACATTTGATCGTCAAAATCTACCATGTGGGCGATACCAACCACATTGAAGCTACGGCGCATCCACGCCCCATCCACAACGCAACCATTAGCGAGACCGTGCACTAACGGCTGGCCATATCGCAAACACAACGATCTGCCTGTCTGCTAACATAGCCACAACGTAACCACATCGCAACTAATAGCGACAACGCAACTGCAAGTAGTCGGAGTGACACTATCCACACGTAACCATCAATGCTTGCCCACATTTGTCGCAGCGCTGTGGTGTGGTTGCGGTACGTGTGATCGGGCCCTTAGAGTTCCAGAGTCGCTAGAGATTTGGAGTTCATAAAAGGTGGTCACTAGATGCTCAATCTGACTGACAGCATTTGATTGATCTTTGGCGGCCATTAGACGCTCAATCTGACTTATGCATGACTGCCTGACTGTCGTCTGACGCTTGACTGAGCGTGTAAGTTCGTGATTACACGTGATTGACTCTCTGACGTAGAATATCTAGATATTTTGATTTTTATCTTCAATCATGCAGTTACCATGTCATGACTGAGCGTGTAATGGTTTGCTGCCAGTCCCGCGTCAGTCAGTCGTGATTTGAACAGCGTGTGCTCGGCGACACCATCGTCGTTGCCGCCGCTCGACGCACCGCACCACCAGCAGCATTGCCGTTGAATAATTTAGGGGTAGTTTTTATCTTGGAAACGTATCCCACTTTGTGGGACCTCAAAAATAATGGTTACGCAAATAAGTTTGAAATGCTAGAAGCTTTACGCGGTGTCCTGCGTGAGCGACGAATACGACGTGACGCGACGCTGCGAACGCGACGAATGCGATCAACTCAACGGCGTACGCTACTTGCGGCCTATATGACAGTCTGCGGCGAGACGCGACGTAACGCGTACTTGTTTTGAGGGCGACCAGACGCGTCCCTTCAACTTTCGAGCAAAATTGTACTGTACTTCTCCATGATTGGAGAAGTAATGACCAAAATCACGTAGGACACTTGTCGCGTGTAGCATCGCGTCGCATTACGTCGCGTCGTGTTGTGTCGCGTCGCGTCGTTTTCGCCGCTCACGCAGGACCCCGTGTTATTTTTATACTTCGTGTCGCTGGCATGACAGTTATTTTTTTGTTGGCCCAATACTTCGCCAGTTCCACGGCGATATCGGTGGCAGCACAGAGAAGAACCTTTAATAAAACTACGAGAAGTAATAAAAAAATTAAGGCGGGTGCAATGGTAGAAGACGTCACGTCAACACGTTTCTTTAAAGATATTGCAAGGATACACACAACGCATGCTTTACTTTATTTATATCCATGTTCTCCAGCCGGATTTTGGACTCTGACTCTGACGGACATCTTCACGTTCGTGACTGATCGTCTAGGCATCGTCGCTTTAGTCTTGCTTCAGTCCGTGATCAAATATCAATCAAATGCTGTCAGTCAAAACGACATAATTATATTTTCTCTTTCAAGAACGACTTTTCGGTGCTTGTATTCCAGTAAAGTTGTTCGATATAGTAGTTACTAATGCCATGTTTTTACTTTAGATCTCTCGCCAACTGCTCTCCACATGAGACAATCTGTTTGGCTTTAACTTTTTAATAATGGCTGAAAATACGTACCTATGTTATTTTTTTAAAACCTTTCGTTCCAAAACTCAAATTAAAAACGACATCGACACAACTGTGTCAAAAATAAATCAGTTTTTACAAATCCGCCGTGTAGTACACAACAATATAAAAATTAAGAAAAAAAGTAGAAAATACCTTTAAATAAAAAAACAGTATCTTTTAAGAAAAACATTGAAAAATATTTTTAGGATATTAAAAACAAGTAAACTTTTCGCCTTAACTGTTGGAATATAATTATCACCGTCGGTGAAGCTTTGATACTATATTTTATTTGCAATAGACATTTCAAACTACTCATTAAAATGTAAGTTGATATTTTTATATCTTTACTCGTTTCAAACGAGTGCTCGCCCTCGCACTTTTGCCCTGAAGCATCATGGCACAGCTTTGACGACATGCTAGGAGCATATGGGACTGCCCCCTGGGTGTATAGCCCACCTAAATTTGGTCCTAGTCATTACACGCTATGCTACACATGGATTGTTCACGTGGTCTCTGCAAAGTTGCTGCACAACGTACTTTTCCAACAATCCACTAGGTGATGGGCAGTTTTATCGTCAAAACTGGCGGGAGGTAATATTATCTGTGTTAATGTATACTTATTTTTTCCAGGTGTGGCGGTTGTGGTGGATGCGGCGGCTGCGGTGGCTGCTGCGGCGGCTGCTGCGGAGGGTGCTGTGGTGGCTGCGGTGGCTGCGGCGGGTGCTGTGGCGGTTGCTGCGGTGGCTGCTGTGGATGCGGGTGTCCCAGGATAACAATACATACGCGCTGCACGAAGATTTGTTGATTGTGTTATTGTGAAGATATTGGCAAGGGCCGCAAGCAATGAGTTCTCCGGAAATGCTGAGATATGACGTCTACTCGCAGCATAGCTGGAGTACCGTATCTAGTGGCGTCCACCAGTGCTGTGACACATTGTGCTGTAATCAACAGTGGCGTTGAATAAAAGTTTTGGGTCAATTTTATATGCTCTATTTTATTTCCTGCACATGTTTTGTATCCTGTACGTATTTAAATAGATCCGAGATGGCAAGATGAGGGGTGTTGACTGTTAGGCAGAAAACTAGACAGGCTCAGGCACACGCACACAGTAGCGCTTATTACACTATCCAATTTTAAGCAATGCTAACTAGGAAATCGGCAGATGTAATCGCAGTAAGAACAGCTGTTCTAACTGAACTGTTCTGTTAGTGTTCCTAGTTGCATTGCTTAAATTGGATCCTTTAGGTTTATAACGACAACTTCCCAAAACGTTAACCCTCCCAAAACGTCCACTTCCCAAAAATGGTAATTCCCTAAATGTCTATTACCCATTTCGTCCACTTTCTCAAAACGACCACAAATCTACAATTCCCAAAAAGTGTGCACTCCAAAAAGTGCACTTCCCATAACGTCAACTCTCAAAACGCCCACTTTCTAAAATAGGTTTTTTTTTATTAAAATGTTACGGGTTCCAGTCTAACACCTAACCCATATGATTTAATACGAGTAGCCGCATCTGTATATTATTTTGTTATTACGAATTCACAATATCTGTTGCGGTATACATATAACGTGTTAATAGAGTACATTGCTTGAGTTTAAGAAACTTTTCAAAACGCTATTTCAAGTTACACGGGGGCCGTGCTGATTTGGCTGGCACGGCCCCCTTTTTTTGCAAATATCTTCAAAAGTACAGAGGTACATTGAAAAAGAAACGGGTACATATACTTCTAGAGGCGAGTACATTGCATTAGTGCACACATAAAACGCAATTTCTTGGGGGCCGTGCGGGGCAAACGTACATCAAATGTTTCACCAACAATAGAGGGGATCTGGCGCTCGGCGGGTGCTGCCGCGGCACGCTCGCTTCGCTCGCTCGCCTTTGCGCGTAAAGCCGGGTATTCATTAGGCAACATTTGTTAATAAACTGTTTATGACGGGTTTATTAACAAGTTTACCGTAAACACTGTTTCTGAAACTTGGCAGTCCACACTTCTCAGTTGTTGCCAGGATGTCGCCCGAGGAGGTAGTGATGCTCTGTGCTGCTTATATAATATTACATAAGAGTGCTACTAGAAAAAAAAAGAAGAAAAGGTGGTGGATTCGAAATTATCTTTTAAATAGAAGTTATGTATTTCATGACCTTCGTGGATTTGATGGGTCTTTTCAAAATTTCACGAGAATGTCAACATCAGATTTTGAAATTTTACTGAGATTGATTGGACCAGCCATAACAAAACAGGAAACGAAATTTCGGCATCCTATTGAGCCCCAGAGAAGACTAGCTATAACTTTAAGGTTTCTTGCAACAGGTGACTCATATGGCTCACTGTCATATACTTTTAAAGTATCAAATCAATTAATCAGCAAGATTATACGAGAAGTTTGTCAGGAATTGACAAAAGTTTTAAAGGACTATGTAAAGGTGAGTAAAATAAAATAAATTCAAATCATTCAAGTAGGTATTTATCAAATATTTAAATCAAATCACATCAATTTATTTATTGTGTGTCATCTTCCAACTGGGAAACTATTTCGTCAAGATTACTAAAGCGCAACTCGTCACCAGTAGCAGTATGGACTTGGGGTTCTGGTGTCTGCGTTGGTGTAGATGCATCAGCATATGTCGACGTTGATGATGTGGTGCGGTATCCGTCGCCATAGCCGAGCCATCCATCTCCATAGCCTTGATATCCACCAAAATAATTACTATCGAAATTGCCCATTCTCGCTTGTAGCAATATATTATTTATGTAATACTTGGCCTGTAACAGTGCTCTTTGGTTTTTCACATTTTTCAATTCAGATGCCACATACTGGCCATAAATTTCAAATTCGTCTTTAGGTTCCTCCATCTTCTTTTTGGCACTTTTCATAATTTCATACATTTCATTGAGATTCTCGTCACACTTCCTCTTTTTGGAGTTGTTTGACTGTGGAAGTGGCGGTGGCGGTGGCGGCGGTGGCAGTGGCAGTTGTGATGTTGGCGGTGGCGGCGGCACAGTTGGCGGTGTATTTGACGGCTGCGTTGAGGCACTGCCATCCTGTAAATCATTGTTTTAAATTGGTTACAGGTTCCAAGTACTGAACAAGAATGGAAAAACAAGGCTCGCCAGTTCGAATTATTATGGAATTTCCCTCATTGTATCGGCTCCATTGATGGAAAACATATTGTTATTGAAGCACCATTTAACTCTGGCAGTGATTTTTTCAACTATAAAGAACAATTCAGCATTGTACTACTGGCAATAGTTGATGCAGATTACAACTTTATATATGCGAATTGTGGTGCTAAAGGCAGATCTTCCGACAGTGGAGTATTTCAAGAAACTCCATTTTACGATGCAATTACTCAAAACAATTTGAATATTCCACAGCCACAACCAATTTTACCAAATGGTCCGAATCTACCTTATGTAATAGTAGGGGACAGCGCATTTGCCTTATCCGAAAATATTATGAAGCCTTATCCTGGTATTCACAATCGTGGAACTATAAAGCGCATTTACAACTACCGTCTTTCCAGATCAAGAAGGATAGTAGAAAATGTGTTTGGCATATTATGTGCTGTCTTTCGCGTTTTCAGAAAAGCCATACCTCTTAAGCCTGCTACTTGTGAAATTGTAACAATGACATGTGTATATTTGCATAACTTTTTGAGGCGCAATAAACAGTCTCGGGCTATATATACTCCACCAGGAACATTCGATTATGAAGACTCAGAATATAACATTATAGAAGGTTTTTGGCGAAGAGAAATCGGCCCTCACAACAGCATGTTGGATTTACAACCTATTGCAAGACATCCCCCACTAGCTGCTACGGTTGTAAGAGATCAATTTGCTGAATATTTCATTAGTCCAGAAGGTAGTGTGCCGTGGCAAAATTCTCATGCATAATACTTAAAATAGTAGGTACCTATGTACCTACCTGTTTTTTTCCAAATAAAGTTCTGATTATAATTTAGAGTTTTGTGTTTGATTTAAAATTTACTAACCCGTTACCTTGAAAAGATGAAAAAATTACATTAATATTATCAACTTAGCAAATAATATAAAAATGTAGGTACTCACCGTTCCCATTGTATCCGATGTTCCAGATGTCGTTGCACCACGTAATAAAAATTGTAGCGGATCATACCACTGCCATCTGCTTTTAATCACTTCCTCGGCACCGCTTCCAGTTCTTTTTGATGACTTAAGTTTTTTCTTTTCACGAGAAAATTGTGAGCGTAGAATATGCATCTTTGTTTCCACTTCCTTTTGCGACATATTCAATTCTGCAGCAATGTCGGCCCAAGCATCATTTTTTTTTAATTTATCTTTATAATCTTTATTTGAAGCATCCCAAAGTATATTACGCTGTTGGTAAAGCTCTATGAGCATCGAAACCTGGTTGTTGGACCACACTACTTCCATGTTTATAAACTCGCGCAACACACGTCCACACCTATTGACTTTTGCTTATAAACTAGACGTTTCGTCTTGCTCTCCACTCGAAGTGGGGAGCATGGCAACATGTTTAATAAACAATGTTGCATCACCTTTGTATATAAACTGTTTACAGAGATGATGAAACATTGTGAAACACTGTTTATAAACTGTTTATAAACAGTGTTTATAAACAAATGTTGCCTAATGAATACCCGGCTTTAATGGTCACTGTTCTAACCTAACCTAACCCATATGATTCACTACCAGTACTTAGTAAATATCAGGAAACATCATCCCTTGATGTCCACTTCCCAAAACGACCAGTTCCCAAATAGTAGTTTCCCAAAAAGACTACTCCAGGGTTTCTACCCTGCCCGTGTGAGGAGGGTCATTGCCTAGCCCGTGTGAGGAGGGCCGCTGCCTAGCCCGTGTGAGGAGGGCCGCTGCCTAGCCCGTGTGAGGAGGGTGGTAGCTGTCCAGCCCGTGTGAGGAGGGTGGTAGCTGTCCAGCCCGTGTGAGGAGGGTGGTAGCTGTCCAGCCCGTGTGAGGAGGGTGGTAGCTGTCCAGCCCGTGTGAGGAGGGTGGTAGCTGTCCAGCCCGTGTGAGGAGGGTGGTAGCTGTCCAGCCCGTGTGAGGAGGGTGGTAGCTGTCCAGCCCGTGTGAGGAGGGTGGTAGCTGTCCAGCCTAATAATAAAACTTGGCAATTACGCTTATTTATAGTAGTTTATTTCCACAAAACGGCACGGGCGTGCATACTTCGAAGACACAAACATCGGAGGCGTCGGTGCGCCATCTTCGACGCGAGACACCATGGTTTGTCTGCGCGAAGTGGCGCAACTTCGTGCCACTAGCAAATCTTCGTACAGCAGGTGTAGATTGTGATGCAAGGACAGCAGCATCCACCGCAGCAGCCACCGCAACAACCGCAACCTCCGCACCTGTAAAAGAAATCAATTTTAACATCTGAACGGCAGCACTACTACAAAGTACCATAATTATCTTGCATTGCAAATGGGACAGGAGCATGCCATGCTATGCATGATACTCAAAATTCCCGTCAGCCAATCTATTTTATCAACAAAATATTTTAGTCTGCAATATCACGACGACTTCACAGAACATATTTAGCACGAATAGTGTCGTGCTACATGATTTTCAACTTACATTTTCCTTTGGTAGGTAAATAGTACTTAAAATACGAGCCTAAAATAGGTCGAAAATAGAGTAGAGTAGACAAAGTTGTGGAAAGTCACTATTTTTTAATAAATTTTTATAAAGATTAAAGTTTTTTTGGGACTTTTTATTGATGTGTGTATTACGCAAGCGATTTGATTGTACTATCCTTTCTCAAAAATTTACTTCTACAGAACACCTCGGACGGCGTTTGAATAGAGAAGAAAATACATAAATTCGAGATTTATTTTTAAAATATTGTTTATCAGTTGACAATACCATTCTAGGTTAAAATATTTCAAACTGAAAAGAGTTCGTAATATTATGAGTTAAAACAAGGTGGTCGAGGTCGATCGATTTTTCAGTATTTTTTATTTATGCATTTCTATTAACCAACAAATTATGGACCCGCCTTAAAAATATATTGTATTTTCTTCAACATAAGTCATTCATATACTGGCGCATCAAATTATAACGTGAAACATTGCATGAAACTAACACTTTTAAACCATACTTTGGTACAGTTGCATGAAGGAGTTACGTGGCATCAGTTTAATATTGTACAGTTCAAATAATTATTAAATTTGCGAGAAAAATGAAGTTATATTTTTGTGAAGACGACGACTGCACCAAACCTGCCAAAGCTAAGGTTATATGCATAGAGTATGATGGTGACATATCGTGCTTTGAGTTGGGTGACTTACCACCACCTTCGAATGACCCTAAAGAACTCGGCATTGTATTTCCATGTTGCGTTAAAATTAAAAAGCAACTTAGTGAAAAACCATCCTCAATCATGAAGCTACGCAAGCCGGACACAAAACATCAGAACAAAAATGTTTCCTACTTGAAGCAAGCGAAGTCGAAAAACAACATAAAAGCTGTTGGTTCTGAAGAATGTGCGTTTCCTCCAAAAATAAACAAATCTAAACAAGACTGCATTCTCTACGTCTTCGATAAAAATGGATTCAATAAAGTTATTAGTTATGCCAAAGCCAATGTTGATTGTAAAGATACAGCAGAACTAAAAGGAGACAAGAATGGAAATCGGAACGTAAAAACTTCAGATAACAGAAAAGAACGAATGTTTAGCGCATCTTTGAACGCCGGAAAATCCCTCCGTGCATGTAAAAGTCGTGAATTAAGAGGAGGTGTCCTCTCTACCGATTGTTTCTGCCTTCGGAGGAATGGACTGCAGTACGACTGTCGCAGGACTGGCTGCCAGAATAGTCCGCTGTGTTCCGTTCTACCAGCACCTGTTTGCGAACCATCGCGAGTTGCTTGCATTACTCATTGTGCTAACCCACACGCCGAGGAATTAAGTAGTATTTGCAAGTTACGTCCCTGGTAGCCAGGGGTAGGGCCCTGTACAATAGTAGTCTATCATCTACTTACATACTTGTAAAGAAAGCCAATTATATTATCAACATAATCTTTCGTACGGCAACGTTCTTCTGATGTCACACAGATGGGTTGCACGTTATTTATAAACAAAACTAATCTATCTTTTTGGTTTATGCGTTGTACGCTCGATGATGCAGTTAAAATGCAGCTTTGCCGATCTACAGCCATAAAAATGTTCCTCAGCTGATTTGAGGATCAAATATAAGGCGAAACATCGAGCATAAAATCAGTTACTGCTGACTTTCCAAATACAATGGAATCCGACCCTGAGTCTGCTGCTGGTCTATTTTTGCGATCCTGGACCATCACCAGCGCCCAAAATAATAGTAAAACCTGTACCTGTCATCATCTATGAAGTCTTCTTTCAAATTATACTGCCTTATTAGAAAAAATATATCAATCCTGGCACAAACAGAATATTCAAAAAAGGAAAAAAAAATATGGAAACTACACAAAAGAAAAAAAATATTGACAGAAGAGATCTTCACTTCGCCTAGTTTAGATGTACTTTTTATAATAAAAATTTTGTAAAGTTTCATAAAATATAAATATTATCTAAATTCTTGTACTATTTTCATGTAACTAATATAAAATACTAAAAAAATACAAAAATAATTAAAAATCCCTCCTCCCCACTGTTTTCAAATCTATAAAGCGGGTCCCGTATAATAACTATACCCGTATAACTAACTATATCCGTATAACTTTCAAAATGTAAGTATTTTCGGTACAAAGAAAAGATCTTTGTTACAAGCATTGTAATCGGCAAGTAAAATGTTACTAAGCCTATACAAACTCTTAAATCTGTTTTAGGTGTTCTCCGTGTGGTCCTATGGTTTGCTACAAATATGAAGACTGTGGTCCCCCGGTAAGTTAGGCCCGCTGAACTTGAATGATATGAAATAAATCGTGATATAAAATCTAATAGCCATATCAATGTTCAGCTACAGTGTCTACCGCGATCTGCGTTCAAGCGCAATGGACTGCAAGATTGCCAGTTCTTCCAGCAGGGCTCTATTCGGTACCTGTGCCGGGCAGGCTGCGGCTGCCCGCGGCCGTGCCCGCCGTGCTGTCCGCCGTGCGTGCGCCGCCCACCTCCCGGCAAGACCTACGTCACGCGCTTCAGCGACTTCGACCTTATATCACAGTGGTAGTGATAGAAGGCCTTTTCGCGTCGTCCTCTTGTCTCTAGAATTTCGGTAAATAATTATTCAATCACTCACGGCGGACAGACCTATCTTTCCTAGTAGAATTTGAATCACAAAATATTATTCTCTTTACAGAGAGGTAAGCCTACGGATGGAGGTCCTAGAGCGGTGGAGGACGGCGAAAATAAACAAAGTGAAAAGGAAAATCAGTTGAAGCGAACCAAGAGTCGTGAGTTGCGTGGTGGCATCATGTACTACAGTTGCCATTGTATCAAGCGAAATGGGCTCCAGCACGACTGTCGCCGCACAGGGTGCGGGGGCGAGCCTGCGTGTCTTGTTTTGCCCGATCCGTTGTGCGCGCCCAGTCAGTTGGCGCGCGCTCGCGGTCTCGCCGACCCGGCTGCGCTGGCAGCTCACACTCATGCGCAAGGCGGTGGTGGCTCTGGCGGACCGGCAGATTCGGGATCCGGCGGAAAACGATTTATTGTCTGCGAACTGAAGGGTATTGTTCCCGATGCTGGTGTGGACAAGGGCAATAAATGCTGTAAGTGTCCAACTACATTTGGTGTACCTACACATGCCTCCAGTAGTGGAGTAAGACCTCACACTGTTGTACCCACCCAAGCCCCTGTAAGTGGCACAACGAAACCTCATACGTGCATCTGCACTGGCGGAGCGGCTTCAGTGAAAACTGCACCAAATCCTCCGCAAACTAGTCGTGCGTCCTTTCCGTGCTCTTGCAGGTGTGGGTCCGGGTCTGGCACGCAAAATATGCAATCTTCAGTAATTGCGTTCGATGAAAACACTATGAATCAAATAATGAAAAGATTTGACAAAAAAGAATTGGCATCTCGTGAACCGAAGATCGTAGGACCTGGCGGTCGGATTCGTGACCCTACGAAAAATACTCTTCCTAAAGAAGAGCCGTGTACTAGACCTGGGTGTGTGCACTGGCAGCCACCGCCGCCCTGCGTGTGGGACCTTCCGTGTAAAGCGGACTGTTTCGAGGCTCCGGCCGGCATCCAACCGGGCCGCAACCCGCTGACGGGCGGCGGTGGCTCCAGTGGCACGAGAGGACCTGCTGGTAGCCACATGCAGTCGCAGGGTACGCAGAGACCTCGCGAAATATTGAAACTGCTGACGCCTGAATGTTGTACAGGTTGTTGTTCTTCGTCAAGAGAGGGAGGCGCGATGGCGAGCGGCGGCCCAGCAGCAGGCTTACCTATGTTGGTGATGAAGCTTTGCTGAACGCATTTTATCCTATACTCACTGATTTCCTGAAAGCTTAAGAAAAAGTGCAAAATAATCCGCAAGCATTAAATGTTGTAATTGTATCTCGTTTTTCATTTATACCTACCTGCCTCTTTTTATTTATAAATGCATGGTCAACGGAACAACAATGCGATTCTGTAACCATCTCGCCGTGAAAACTTAGGTGAAATGAGCGGCTCAATCTCAAAATAGCGTGGAGTGAGCTGTCATTCCAACTAATGCTAGGGATTGGCACTATTGACGGCTCACTCTAAGCTCACTTCACCTAACTTTTCCCGAGATTTTACAGAATCGATTGGCTGAACAACACCTTGGCCCTAACCCTTTAATGCTAGGTACACACACGGCGACTTTAGTCGGTGGCGACTCGCTGGCGATTATATAATATCTAAAACGACACATGTATGCCCCGTGGTCCCTGGAAGGGACCACGGGGAATTTCTTCCCGTGGTCCCTTCGAGAAATACAATGCTGCCGAATTAAAATGGTAGTTTCTGCCATAGTCCCTGGAAGGGACCACGGGGATTTTCTTTACCCGTGGTCCCTCCGAGAAATACAATGCTGCCGAATTAAAGTTGTACCGAGGTCAAGTCATAATACAGTTAAAGGTTTTATTCGAGAGGCGGGCGTTCCTGCTTCGATGGTGTCCACGTTATCTATGTGGTTATGATAAGCAGAGAAACTTTTGTAAAATGGTTAAATGCGCTGTCTGACCCTTACAAGCTGGAGTGTGGTAGCAGCTCACTTTTCTTAGGGTTGTACTTTACAGGGAACATTATAGGCTGATTATGCATGGACAAAAACATTTTACAAAAAAAAAACCACGGAATTCCAAAAAACACTACAAGTGCACAGTGTACTACAGTAGTTTTGTGGAAGTTGGCTGTTTTATTTTGTGAAAAAGTTTTTATTTTTAACTTTTTAGTTGTTCCGTTGTTCCCCACTACCACAGAATAACTAATAGTACTAACGTATAGAAGATGCATTCCTTTGATCTTAAAGAAAGCCGCTTTTATACCTAAAAGCCTACAAAATCAATTTCCCGCTAACGCGCTAGCTAAATTACATTTAATCGCCGCGAGAGGGACCGCGAGAGGGACCAAGGATTTTGTTAAATAACTCCGTATATATTAAGGTAGCTAAAATTATTGCAAAGGTAGCAAATAGTAGATTAATAGTACATAATATAATTATTAATAGTTCATAGTGTTAAACTTCTATGTAGGCTGATTTGAGATCGAAGACTTGGTCCCTCCATCTTGACGCTAACGTAATGGCTGGCCGCATTACCTTGTATTGCTTCTAGCAACCAGCCGTCTCGACATTAAAGAGACCTGAGTGTTGCCTAACTATCGATAGTTGATCTGTAGATCTGTTGATCCTTGAAAACTAGTAACAATATCGATAGGTTTATCGATAGTATTGAAATTTAAAATACTATTAATAGTATCGATAGTTTTGAGTTGTGATACTATCGCTATAAAAGTGGGTTTTCCAAGAATTACTGGCGATACTATCGATAGTATTAGAACTATTGATATTTTTACCCCATCGATATATAACGAAAATCGATGGGATACCTATTGTTACTAGTTTCCGAGGTCACGATAGTATTGAAATACTAATAAAGTCAATCGATACTTGAGCAATACTGTCTCAACCGCAAATGGCTCGAAAATATTGACGGCACGGTTGGCGCAGTGGTTAAGCGATTGACTGCTGCGCTGCGTGTCGCGGGTTCGATTCCCGCACGGAACAAATATTTGTATGACCTACATGTATTTGTTCCGAGTCTGGGTGTTTTTCTATCTATAATATGTATGTATTTACAAAAAAAAAAAATTGTATATAAGTAGTTTATCAGCCATCTTGTTACCATAACACAAGCATTAGGTTGCTTAGCTTGGGACAAATGGTGCTGTGTGAAATGTCCAGGGATATTATTTAAATTTATTTATTTAATATAATTACCTACCAATAAGGCCCATACTTACGCCGCTTGAAGTTCTCTGCAGCCGCAGCAACCGCGCCAGCACAGCACACCGAGCCAGGAAGATAGGATGGCGCAAAAGTATCGACACACACTAAAGGGTCATCCCACACTAAAGGGACTACCTACCTTCCATGGAAATAAAGAAATGCGGTCCGGTCTCTTGTCATCGTTGCGAGCCTTGCGGTTGGGTGTGGACCGGGTTAGGAATACAACAATCCGATCCATCACTAAAATAACCGATGTCATTTGGAAAGCTGTCACGCATAAGTGGAATTGGGCTGGACACATCTGCTGCATGTCAGACGATATGCCGCAAGTATGCCGTCCGGCATACTTACTGTGCTTTACTTCGATACTTCGATATGCGTGGCGCGGAGTCCATCTTTTTTTATAAGTCTATGAATGTAACTGCTTATTTTCGGAAATTGTAGGTGTTTTAACGACACACATTATAACTTTTTTTGGTGTTCCTTATTCAGCGAAAACGATTATGACTATGATAATAATCGATTCCAGAACCGTTTTTATACACTTCTTAGATTTTCAAATCCATTACCTACCTTGACTGAGGATATCCGTATAAGTAGGTATACGAGGCAGGTTCATAGGTCAACAATGGTCTAAGATTATCTCGAAACCCATGTATTTCCACCAATGTGCAATGACTATAAAACCTCTTGACTGCTCATACGGGCGACTCAGGCTCACGACACATAAATGAAATTGCACTGATATTAGATGAAACTATGAGTGACCATTTTAGTTTTGACCAGTTATTGGATCTCTCCACACGTATCACGATTATATAATTTTGATAACTTTTTTAAACATTTCTGCTTATATCAAATTAATTATGAGTTCTTGTTCAATTAAATGGTGTGGGAAATCGTCTAGAACATCCAGCTATAAAAAAGATGGCATAACTTTTCATCGGTAAGTAAAATATATTTATAATTTAATAATATTATGAATAATTGCAGGGCTCAAGCTAAACTGGTCGTTTACGTTTAAGGCACATAAAAAGTATTGCGCGTTGATGTCTTTTTGAAGTCCCTTTCTCTCACTAGGTATTGTCAATAAGTCTGTCCCTTTCCTTCTGTAGGTATAGATAGAAAGGACAGACGTGTTGCTGTAGTGTTATGACAACTTCAAAACAAAGTATAAATAATATTGTCGATAAAAATTACGATGATCCCTACAAAAGTAACATTACTTAATGTTTACATTTTAGATTTCCGGATATTCCAGAAGTGAAAGAACAGTGGATTAATGCTGTTAAGAGGGAAACGTTGATGCACGCTTGTCATTTTTCACAAAAAATAATAAAGACCCCAAATCTTTTATCCGGAAAACTTATACTAAATTGATTCATTTTAAAAACCAATAATTGTCTTGTTGAGGGGGATCGTCCAACCTAGGTACAAAATGAAAATTTTCTTTGGATTTTTATCGTTTTTTTTTACGATTATTTAACCTTGATTTAATTTTAGCATTGATTTGAATAAAGTAAAATTTACAGTGTTACGTAAGTGTTTTATTTGCACCCAGTTAACGCACAATCAGTATAGTTTAAAAAAAAGTAGAATTAATAGACATCGTTATGTTCGATTTTATCGATATTAGGTTTTGTAGCAAAACTGACTTGTGCATCACTATGTTTGGAACATTCGTCCTGACATTGTTGCATCGGCCAATCACAACCGCTGTATTTTCTTCGTCCCCCGACCCGCAGTGGTGAGTCGTGTGCCTAGACGAAATCGGTCTATCAGCTCTCAAGTGGTTTAATTCTCTTTGATTTCCACCTAGGCTCTAAGGGGTGTTTACTACTTACTAATTCCATGCATGCATTCTGACAAGCAGTGACAACTCTCTCGAGAAAACTCCTGAAAAATCGGAAAATTCTGTGATCTGACTAGTACTCTGGACTGTTGCTCTGGAGCCCTGGATTTCCGTTTTATAAAATCCTGAAAGATGTCTTCTTGATTTGATATTCCCTCAAACGAAATATAGTAAAATGTTGTAAGCAAGCAATAATCTTCGCGATTTCGCGCACTTCCCAGCAATGATTTTTTGGTAAAAATGAAGTAAAAATTAAAGTACGCCTGACCAAACTTTACAACATAGCCATGGCATCAATCTCCAAAATAGTCCGCACCACCAATCCTTCACAAACTGCAACAAAATTAAACATGGTTTCTTCCATTTTGAATAAGTCCAGCATGCCAGCAGGAGGATCACGCAGTTGTAGTAGTGGTAGTAAACCTGGTACTCCAACGATGTATGATGTAAGTACTTTTCTGAGAGAAACGAGAGAGTGAGTGAGAGTGAGATGCCAACTGAGAAAGTAAGATGAAATATCTCGAGTGTTTTTAATTTTTAACTTATACATATAAACAGGCTGGTATTCAGCTGCATCTGGTTAGACTGGAAGCCGACCCCAACATAGTTGGAAAGGCTAGGAAGATGATAACATACAAACAGGTTAAGCAGTAATTTTATAAAATATAATTTATCTATCATACACTATTCTATATCAACAGATAAAATAATGTATGATAATTATATGGTATTTTTATAAAAAATACTGATAAGTCTGCTTAATGTTTAAAAAAATGATGAAAATTATTACATGGTGGATACGGTATAAAGGGTGGCAGGGACATCGACACGTAGGTATACTGAAACCATGAATGAATTCAACAGATGACCTAGACGGCTAGACCCCAAGTGTAGAAATATTTCGTCTTTCGAAAAAAAAGCAGCTGCAAGTGTAGAAAACTTCGTCTTTCGAAAAAAAAGCAGCTGTTTCCTAGGCAATACTTGTTGCACTATTATAATTTTCTATGAAACTGCTGTTTTTTTATAACCGACGAAATATTGCTGCTTTCATCGACGACAAATTTTAACGCCGACTGGGTTCAGAATCATATACTGAATCTATGGTAACATTTTGCACGTCGATGTCCCTGTCACCCTGTATGTGATGATCGGCGGTTTTGTTTTGCAATTTACTTCTTTTGTTATTGTTGTCTTACTGTTTTTTTTTTCAGCTTCGCAAGATACACCACGCCCTATCACAAAACGACACACGCCCGAGCTTTGAGGCTCTTAAAAATATACCCACCGGGGTGTTCCGGAACACTAGAGGAGAGGTAATAAATTCCTTTGGTATTTCAGTATTTAACGTACCATTTTTACAGGTTATCCCTTTTGACACTCGACGAGCTGTGGTTAAGAGCGTTCATCCCACGTGGGCTGGCAACGTCGCATTTCTAGTGGTTTTTTAGGGTTTCGTAGTTCACGTCTCGGAACCCTTATAGTTTCGTCATGTCCGTCCGTCCTTCCTAGGCTTACCTTCCAAACAGTTGTGCTAGAAAGATGAAACTTTGCATGTATTTACCACGTCGACAAAAGTGCTGAAATAAAATCACGAAAAATATTTTTTTTTTAATTCATGATGGTAGTCAGCCGTTATAGTTTTCCCTCAAAGTTCATCACGTGGGATGTACTTTGAAGGAAAACTATAATGGCTTAGATAACTTTGTTAGTTCAGGAGTTATAGAGGCCTAACTTGTAAAATGCGCTTACTTGGAAAACTTCGTACAAAAATAACGAAATAATAAGTAAACATGTAAAATATCCTTCTTAATTCACGCATTATGGGTGGCTACGGAACCCTATTCTATGCGTGGCCTGACACGCACTTGGCCGGTTTTTCATAATTATTTTATTAAATTGAAACCAAAATACTATCTTTTTACAGCCAAACACTAGATCGTTGGTATTTTTATTTGTGATTGATGTAGTGTTATGTTATTTCCAGATCCTTGGCCTCGGCGCTGAAAAAACCTGCTACTATAAGAATCCTGAATATTTCTCATTTCACCACATGAGCTTCTTTGATTTGAACATTGGATTAAGACAGTACCGTAAACCGTGTCCCAAATCTGGAAGAAAACCTAATTGATGTTTTATAGACAACTATGAAGAGATGTATTAAGATGATTCCAAAGTTTAAAGTGAGTGGTTTCAATAAGGACTATAGGTAACTGTTTCCGGTCTTCAATCAGATATACATATAAGTATAAATAAATAGGAAGAAATATTAACTATAAAGCAGGTATGCCTGTGGGATAATGACTTACTACTACTATTCTACTCTCACTGCGTTCTATGCGACGTTCCTGTTGGCACTATACAGTTTATATTCATTCAAACGAGGTTAGATATCTAGATCTCGTGCCACAAGCAGGGCATCACGCAACACTGAATTTAATAGAAAAGATTGTTCTACTCGTTTTACCTTCAACATGTAATAATAAATTATTCTAATCAATATTTAAATCGATTGTTTTAATGTAAATGATAATAATAATAATATAATAATATCCCTGGACATTACACACAGCACCATTTGTCCCAAGCTAAGCAACCTAATGCTTGTGTTATGGTAACAGGATGGCTGATAAACTACTTACATACAATTTTTTTTTGTAAATACATACATATTATAGATAGAAAAACACCCAGACTCGGAACAAATACATGTAGGTCATACAAATATTTGTACCGTGCGGGAATCGAACCCGCGACACGCAGCGCAGCAGTCAATCGCTTAACCACTGCGCCAACCGTGCCGTCAATATGATGATGATGATTATGACTTGAAATTATTCCCTCGAACCATTTTTAGTCGTGCTTTTGTTCTGCAAGGTCCTTCAACTTCTCAAAAACATGATATTATAGTTGTTACACAAATACATTCAGAGTCATCTACGAAGTTCCGAGGTTTATGCACTTTAACAGAATAAACCTATAAGAAATTGTTACGCTGGCCTTTGATTTTAGTAAAACCACAGAATAACTAATAGTATGGTAATTAACCTACATTATTTTATCATTTTCAACAGTGTAAACAATTGTTGGTTGGCCATTAAAGAAATAAACATAAATAAGAGCTAAAGCTGTACCATAGCATAATCAGCCTACAATGTTTCCACTGCTGGGACACAAGCCTCCTCATTGTGAGAAGCAGTGGGCCGTAATCTACCACGCGGGCCCAGTGCGTCACATGTCTTCGAATTTTGGTTTTAGGACATGCCGGTTTCTTCACGAGGTTTTCCTTCACCCGTTTTGAGAGCAGTGGTGATAAAATTAAATTATTTACACAAAGTAAACCGCCTACCTGGGTTCGAACCTACGACCTGTAGTTCGTAAGTCGGGGCCGTTATCTTTGTGCTATCACTGCTCACGTTATCCATACTACATCATTATGACGTGCTTAATAAGAACCATCAATCTTATTTCGAAACCTAATCAAAGTCTTTAGTGAAATTGCATCGTTATTTACACGTAATTTGTGTACATTAAGTAAAACAAATAGCAGTGGTCGGATGATTTATGTCTTAATAAGCATGCTGGTGCAAATTGCTGCGCGTTCCAGGCCACTGACCGCGTGGTTCAAGATGACGGCAGCAGGGAATGAAAAACTTTATGCGCTTCTCTCATGCATGAGCGGACCATCCATAAATTAGGTACGACATACGAATTTCATAATTTTTTGAGCCACAGAATGTCCATCTGTGATAAGGACGGGGGGGGGGGGAGGGGCTTGTCATAGGTGGTCAGCACCCCAATTGCGTAACACACAATCAATCTCAATCTGAATCATTTTGAAGGATATTGCTAATCCATTGCTTCATATGTTCTAAAAATGTGTCATGGTGTCTGCTCAACATTACACATAACGTAAATAACGCAATGAATTTTGTTGAACTGTCAAAATGAAACCGATTCCGATTGATCGTGTGTTACGCAATTAGGGTGCTGGTCATATTTGTGGGTGTGACGTCACATATTTTGCGATTTTAAACTTAACCTTTTATTAGTATTGATATTAAGAAACAAAAGGGAGTGACTGATAGCGTGATGGTTGACAGGGGAATGGAAGAAGAAAACGTGTTGCACCGACCTGGGGCAAGGATGTTGATAGAGTCGCTAATATTTTTTAGTTTTTTGTTTGAGTTGAAGCTTAGTTTTAATACTTTAGATTCATAGGTAAGTACTTGTGACGTCACGAAGCTTATGAATCCCCCCCCCCCCCCTTGTCACGTATTTATGGATGGCCTCTTACATATTATGAAGTTAAACCTCGGACCCGAGGTTTATTATAGAATCATTCGTTCATCTCTCTAGTAACCGAGATCTGTCTTTGATACTCGTATGTGTCGTAGATTGATTTGAATCGTCCAATATTTGTTTGTTTTCAACTTAGCTCCTAAGTTTAGCTCTAAGCTCTATAAAACTATTTGATTCCATTCTTCTTCCTACTTACGAAATTAATAAATTTGTGGGATAGACATCTAGGAGTATAGTCAGGAAGCGTACAGACTTCAGTTTCCCCTAATGCCAACTCTATGCGACCGAGAGATGGCGTGGTAAGTACCATATCCAAATAGTTCCAAATTTTTCCCTAGTGTCGCTGCCAACACTGTCCTATGTTATTTCCAATTTTGACCACAGGGTCAGATGAGTGGTGCTGTTTATCTAAGCTATTGTGAACGTATCCTGAACGGTGTACCTATATATAGTTCGAACATCAAAGGTTTTTAAGGGAGTGTAAGAGGACTTACTCTCTGACTACTGTCAATCAAACATTCTCAGTGATAAGCAAGACAAGACTTTCTTAGGTTTTTCAGAAAAGGATGCTCTTGCCAATGTCCAAGTTTTAATGTCAATAGCCTGAAAAAGAAAATTGGAAAATTTGAACAGCCGGAACCAACGGCTTAACGTGGTTTCTGAGGTACCTCAGAAAGCACGTTAGCAGAGGGGTCTCGATATGTAATTGAAGGTCACCCATCCGCGGATCAACCTTGGCAAGTGTAGCTTAACTTTCGATCAACCAGTGCGGCTGTTATTATTTAGCCACGAGCGGGCTGGATTAGATTTTATGCTTTACTAAAACTTTAACCTAGTAAATGATCAATCTAGTTAGCACGTAGGCATTTTTTCCAGATGTATGTGTAGATGAATGTTTCTGTTTTTATACGCAAGTTGGTGTTGCGCATATGTTGCCACCATGTTGACAAGGGAAACCTGTGATATATGGGTGTTCGTGCCTGCCGTCTGTTAACTGTTTAAGTAACCTACACTTTACTTAATATCGCTATATTGTCGTTGATTGGCGTGAGCTTGGCTATTAATTTTTATGGTTACTATAGCCGTGTGACCGATTGGATTTCCCACCGCCATGCAAAAATGGCGAACTTCCATAAAAACTTTCATCCCCTATTCAACCCCTAGAGGGACTGAATTTCCGATTGAATGAATATCAAATGAATGACTGTCATACTGAATTTTGACAGTTAATTATTTCGACACGGTCCCAATTTCGAAAAAAAATAGTTCGACTACTCATTGCTTCGACAGAACATTTATATTCGACTAATATGATCCCAGCGTGGTTTGACCAGACTTGATTAATGGAATGAACCCCAAGATTCGCACTAGCCCCTGTAGCCATGTCATGTCAGTCATGTTTCATGGTGCTACAGCGACCATTCCATATCAAGGAGTAAAGCGGGGCACGCTGTAATGGTAGGGAAGACGTGCCCTTAGGATAGGGAAGGATTTAAGAGCCATACTGGAGATGGCTCATAAAAAATCGTTTGTTGGGGCTCATCTACGTTATACGTATAAGTAACCCTAGTGCCAAATTTTAAGCTTCTAACCCGGCGGCGAGATAGGCAGACGACATCGTTGCCATCGTGGTCAACGATGTCGTCTAGTTGAAGCTGGCACGGGAACGTTCTGATTGGTATAAGAAAAGTGAGGCCTCTGCGCAGCTGGGTGAAGTCGGGCTGTGGATGATAATGACTGTCAGTGCCTTTAAGATTTTTATTAAGTAGATAGACGTTAATGGCATAGAAACTCTGTATCGTTAAGAAGAGAAAAAACGATGTGAAATTGAAATAACAACAAATTATCTTGAATGTACTTAATGTTGCTACTTTTTATATTCCTGTTAATTATATAGTTTCCTTGTGTTGGTATCTACAAAGTTGGCAATTTCTTGTTTTATTATCATTTTAGCGGAAATTCATCTTTTGTATAACGATAATGTTGATTGAGTTCTGAAATGTTACATGACGTCCGTCTTTTCTATCCGCTACGCCACTGCATCGTAGCGTAGTAGCCTATAATGTCGTATTCTCGTAGCGAGCAGCTACGGACATTACTAATTATAAGATGAATAAATTACTTCATTATATTAGCCAGTTAAATCCCGCCGTTGCTACTGGTTTTCAAAAAAAATACGAATTAACGGTCACAAGTGATCACCTTTGAGGTTAGTGTTACTGTTGTTACCCATAAGCTAGTTATATTATAATTAATAACTTACATAGTTATAAGTATTATTTACTAGCAATTTCATCATCTCATCATCTGCCTAGCCTCTTCCCAATCCTATGTTGGGGTCGGCTTCTAGTCTAAACGGATGCAGCTGAATACCAGTATTTTACATGAAGCGACTACTTATCTGACCTCCACAACCCAGTTACTGGGTAATACGATACCCCTTAATAAGACTTGTTGTCAGACTTTTGGGCTACTGACGACCCGTAACGACTGTCAAAGATCCATGAATGACAGCCGGGACTAACCAACGGCTTAACGTGCTTTCCGAGGTACGGAGGGGTCTTGGTATGTGAAGATGGTCACCCATCCACGAACCAACCGAGGCAAGCTTACTAGCAATTTGTGGAATATAAATTATTTTGAAATAAATTATTAATATTAATAACCAGGAGGACGCAACGTCTTATCTGCTTGTCGCAAAACCTATTAAAAGTTGGATGACGTGGATATAATGCCTTCACTAGTATCAAAGAAAACATAAGTCTGGGTCATTTTAAATAGCGTGTATGGACGTACATAACATTTTCCACCTCATTATGCATAGTTGCATGTCGTCTTTACATAAACACGGCATTTCTTTGCACAAGGCTAGCTAATTAATATATGAGAAACATCGCGAAAGCCATACATAATCAACAGTTGCTGTAAACTTACAAGTTACAACGGGGCTATGACATGTATCAGACAGATCAAAATGCAAAGGAAACTGAAGAAAAAAGATTAATTGCACTCAACAATAGTCTGTTTAACAGCGCCGACAAGAACACGTTCACATTATGGGTGTAAAAACATTAAATCATCAGCTATACCAGTTTTTAAGTCACTCTCATTAATGTCAGGTCGAATCTGTTACGCGGCAATTAAACCAGCCTCTCTGCGCTTCATAAGGCGCTCAAAGTTTGCAAATTGCCTATAAATTATAGCCCTCTGTAGTTCCCGGTTTTCAAGTATTGCGAGATTCCAAACCAGATGCACTGCTTACCATAAAGTACTGTTCCTATTAATATGCAACATGTATGTAATTTCAGTTAACTAACCACGCCACGCGTAAGAATCTGGTTTTAACAATTAGAAAACTCTGCTTTCTTTCAGGCAGCGCTAGAGTCTACATTTTAGGGATATGCGTTCCCGAATGGAATGTTCGGCGACCGCGTACCGGAAGACGTAGCGTTGGAAGGCTCCCACAAGATTGACCGGCGATCTTGTGAAGGCCGCAGGAACCAGTTGGATGCGAGAAGCACAGAACAGGTCAAAGTGGTGCTTGGGGGAGGCGTATGTCCAGCAGTGGACTGCTTTCGGCTGAAATGATGATGAGGCAATGATCTATCCGTCACCAAAATATCCAAATTCGTACAGCCGTTTAGGCGTGAAAGATAACAGACAGACAAACAGAGTCATTTTCGCATTGATAATTATATTGTAATATGGATTAGGTACGTACAGTCACGAGCACCAATATGTCAACACTTGGCAACTTTCAATTGCGATTTTTTGGTGAAATAACGAATGCAACGTTGAAATACGACACATTACATAAACTTATGGGTTCGAAAATGCTATGTTCGTAATAACATAAAATGTCATTAAAAATAAAGGAGTAAATCGCTTTTGAATAAAGCCGAGTGTATACATACTTTTGCTCGTGACTGTACATTTTACTGTTGATAAAATTTTTCGTCACACAAAGTTGTTTGAAACTCATAACATAGAATTATAAGTTTAATAATAAGTTTATTTCTCTCTCCACAAAGGCTAGCTTATAAATAACTCCTTAGGACTAAACAATAAGTAGGTACAAGACAAAAGCTTCTTTGCCAGAGACTGGAGTCCGTGCTAGGGAAACCCTGTGTTACGGATAGAATAGAATAGAATACTCTATATTATGTACACCATATAAATAACAGATATAAATGTAGAAATTCATAAAGCCTTTCTTAAAACATGCAAAGTTAAACGCTTACACCTTCGTCTACCTAGACATGTCTTTTGCATCACTACACATACTAGTATTATTACTTACTCAACACTGAAAGCTTTGCATTCATCATCAATGTCATCAGCCTATAGCAGTCCACTGCTGGACATAAGCCTCTCCTCTCCTAGTACACGCCAGTTTTGCATTGCTCGATCAAAAATAATAATTGAATGCATCTTGCGACAAAGATGTGGAACCTCAGGCTCTGCGACCTACCCAGATAAAACAATAGTGGTGCAGTCACGCATCTCTCTGACGTTTCCAATTTCCCACAGCCTCGCGTCGATAGCGGTACGAGAGCTTATCTCGTGCCGCTTCTTGTTTAACTACTATTCATAATATCGTGTTTATTACCTAACATTGTTCTACTTTGTAAATGATTAACACCTTTTAGATGATGACAATCGGCTCATTTAGATATGTGCTATCGGCATTGCCATAATATTTCAACATTCTCTTTTCCCACTAAATTCAACACTTCTGTGCCTGTCAATTTACATAGTTAATTGTTTCTGGTTAAAGGGAATCTTTCGTATGAGAATAATTTTATCAGTGTACCAGATGTTCTCTTAATACACACTTACGTACTGCACTTGAAACGATGCAAGTGCAAAGTTCCTATTCTTAGAGATCAAGTAGTGTAACAACGATTTGCTTAAAATAGCTAGTAACTTTTAAGGTAAAGCGAACGATGTTGGTATATTTTCAGGTCTAACCTTTAGGCAAATGTCAGTATTTACCTCTGTTGTATTGTTTTCGTCATATACCGAAACAGTGTGAAATAAATCATTTCAGCATTTACCAGTTTACCACGTTAAATGCTTGCTAATCGATGAATCCATCAATTTGAACCTCTTGTTGATGAATGATGATACCCAACATATCGCGCTTCTTCATACGTAGATTGTTTACCTTCTGTCATTAACGTTATGAGTTTCCTTATTTTGTTTGGCTATGAAATGAACCACTAGGCTTCCTAATCGCGTGTCTATAAGGAATCTTTCTTCCGAAATAACTGAGCAGGTAGATACCTAATCAATTTATAGAATCGGTATTGACGTATTGTCTTTAGAAACGGTCAGGGGAATGAGTATGCAGGTATGCAACGGAATATTCTCACGCTTCACTTGGTCCTCGTTTTGCAATGATGGCATGCAAATACCCATAGGTATATCTAGTTTGAGAACTTTGTTGTTTTTTTCTGGTGCTACCTATAAGTGTTCATTCATCAGTAGCAGGTGCTACTGCTTTTTGCTTTCTCATGAAAAATCTAATGAGAAATCTGTTCTGTAACTCTACTTTCACCTTTATGATCTCGTTGTTTTCAAGTTTCCATTTTATTTTTCCATGATCTCGCCATTTCGGACGCTGCTACCGTAAACAGTGCACCTGTAAATTGATTTATAAGCATGATGGATGTATTGTTATTTTTATTTTCAGCTGCATCATTAAATTGATGTTCAACCGTGCCACGCTTCTCAAGCCGCGCTGCATGGAGCTAAGATCGGGGGCGTGGAGAGAATATATATCTTGAGATCTTTAGATCACAATGCTCCCATTGTGAACTTAGGTGCTAATTAAATGAGTCATCCATCCGGTCGTTTAATTAGGTGGTGGGTGTGTTTCTTCCCTGGACCTGTGACACTGCCATTGATCGGTCTGTGTTAATTTCTTGATACTCTTAAATCATTCGCTCAGGTTCAATTATGTTTTCCAGTTGCAGTATATGCTCTTATTACTATTTATTGTCTCCTTACAACCATAGATCACGGTACTACAGTGCATGGCCACTTGAACAATGATATAACCGTAGAGAAATTCGCTCACCGACAGCCGTGTGTGACAAATGATGGTGATTTGTTTTGTGGCCACAAATAGCTGTTTATATGTAAGAAGACGTGTATGTGTCGTTCGTGTAATGGCATGATTACCGTACCTGGGAGACTTCAGAGATATAGAAAACTTCCTTTCCTTATTTTCTATAAGAAAATGAGTTAAAAAGTTGCAGCTTTATTATTGAACTAGCTTCTGCCAGCGACTTTGTCCACGTATTTCTTGTTCCCGCGACCCACGCTATTACTTCGTTTCGCTAAGCATTCTTTCTGACCGCTATTTTTTAACTTTGCTCGGCTCCTAAGGGTCATAGCGTGATGTTAAATAACCTATAGCCTTCCTCAAGAATTAGCTGTCAAATGATTTTTTTTTTTTTAAATCCGGCTGGTTGTTCCAGAGATTAGTGCGTTCAAACAAACCAAAAAACTCTTCAGCTTTATTATTCGTATAGATATAGATTAGTATAGAAGATTATTTCTCCTTCAACTTCATTACCGCTGGCTTCGTCTCATGATGAGTCCATAAACGTTTTACATTAATTTCGTTTTGTATAAGTACCTATTGAATAATTTATTCAATACATTCGTTGGATTTGCCTAATGAAAGTGCGTGATCAATAACTTCAGTAGTTAAGTACTTCAGACGCAAGAACCTCTCGTAGTGGTAGTGGTGTAGGCAACAAGTTTGAAGTCTTGTGTGTTTTTGAGTCAGTTATTTATGTAGATAATCAATCTGAGTTTTAATTTCACAACGTGTTTCTAGTTGTCTTCGATATGACTGTGTCTGCCGTCTGACCTCTGCAACCTTTAGGGAAAGCAGATTTTCGCACTGTGTTGTTGTTGTCGCCATTCCTACGCAACGACACCTTTGCATAATAGACACGATTTGTGACATCTATAAGGTAATCTACAGTGTAGTTTCCACTTTGCAGATGACCTCTTTTATATATGTAATGCCTATATTCTAACATAAGATCCCTGTTAGGGCGGTGAGTAATGGGTAGCTCACCGTCCGACCAGGACCAGGCCCGTGCCGGACGGCGCGTGGTGTTCCACGCGCGCCTCAAAGAGATGTCAGCAGAGGACGGGGCCCGATAGGGCCGAAGCCTGCCAGGGCGGTGGGATCATCCGAAAGGTTTACCGCTGCCCTGGAACAGAAAGGGCTGAGGAAGGAACACGGGTGGGTTTTAGTCAGTAAGAGTCTGACACTCCCTTCCGCTCCACCCAGAGCGGGAGGGGTCATTTGATGATTTCCCATCCACAAAAAAAAAAAAAAAAAGATCCCTGTTAACAAATGCTACAACATGATAAGTAACATTCAACATATGTATTTAGCGGACAGAGACGACGCACCAATATGGTTACACGAAGCAAAAAAAGCAAATAAAATATATCGCTATAACTTGAAATCTAATGAATGATAGATGTTTAAAAATATTACCTAACGTGATTGGTATATAATTGAAGAACGAAACACACTGTACCTACTCAAAGTCTTGTGCTACAAATAAAATTATTATTCTCTTCTTATTCTCACACACATTTATTTATTTATTTATTAATAACCAACTTACATTAACGGTTTGCACCACACATACAAGTTATTAGTCAATATTAGTAATTATAATTACACATGTCATACAATCATAAAAATTAAGTTATCATAAAAATGGACAAATTTTGATGAAATTAAATAAAATGAAACAAAAATTAGTAAAAATAAGATAAAAATTAGACAAAATTAGAAAGAATTAGGATAAATTGAAATAGAATTCTACATTCCTTTACACATGCCACTCTAGTCTACATTTCCTTTTCATTTCTCCTTTCGCAGGTCAACTGGCAGAAATTTCTTAAGAAATAAGTAGTACTTTTGTACTCAATAATTATATATGTCGTATCTGTTTTACTGTGTCTACATAAATAATAAAATAAATAGGTAAGTAAATAAAATATAAACTACTACTGTTATTATTTTCCTTATTAACAATTACAATGTAGTAACGAAATACCGATACAAGAACCTACCTACGTTATATATTTCCTAACACACAGTAGGTGATGGTGTGCCTCCCACCAACGAGCTACTCGAAACCACGTCTTGCACGATTGATTTCGAAAGAAAATATTGCAATCACGCAATACCGTTTAAATTATGATTAAATAGGTAATTGATATTGAACATACTCTTAACCAACATCGTTAATCTCTTTGGTAATAAATAGTCTGCATCTCGCTAAATTGCTATTTCATGCAAATAGAGATTTTGAACTCCATCTCATAAGGATTGAATGTAATAGTTTCGTACTTTTTGTAATGAAAACTTACTGTGTAGGCAGTGTAGGTAATATTATTTTATCGGTAAGTTGTAGTTTGTTGATGGGAGGTAAGCAAATTTAATTAATTTAGTCTGCAGTTTGAAGTCAACGGCGTCACAGGCAGAGGTGAACGAGAAATAGAGTGCAAAGTACGAGTTAATTAATGTCAGTGTTACGTTGTGTCACAAAAATGGGTAAAAAGCTTGACTATATACTTTAATATGCTAGCTATGACTCGCCAGAACGAATTTCGTTTAAATACCCGGTCACAACTAATGCAATAGAGTGTGCTGGCAGAGTATAAAAGGGCATAGGTTTCACGAGTTGTTTTAGGGCACACGCTAGGAAATAATAATTTCAAAAGGATCCCCGTTATCGAAAGCGATAAGGAGGGGCTATACCTATATATAGTTGAGAGTTGAGGGACTATATATAGAGTCCCTCAAAAAATCTTAATGTTATTTAGATGGGTTTTTTAAAAGGGCTATTAAAATTGTCTATGTAATCTTAATGACAAAAAGGGAGTTTTAAAAAAAAATCCCAAGTGTGTGATTACCTATCACAATACCACTTTTTTTAAGATAATCTTTAACGTAAGTCATTAACCTAATCTAAAGGTTGAAAAAAGTTAAGTACTAAATATTAAATTGTTCAAAAATAAATCATCCATTAACATGCCTGACCAAATTGTTGAATCGTCAATACCTATGGAGGGACCAATATTTATTGTCGATATTTCTCAAACGATTCATGTTAGAGATAAACCAATTTCATATTATTTCTAAGGTAGAATTTAGGTATTGAAATACTGTATAGCTAGGATATTCCTCCGACCAGCCTATCCATTTGGTCCCTCCATTTTGACGTCAAAATAACAAATGACGTCTCGGACCAAGGATTTTGTTAAATAACTCCGCATACATTGAGGTAGCTAAAATTATTACAAACGTAGCAAATAGTAGATTTATAGTATTAAACTTTTATGTAGGCTGATTTGAGATCGAAAGCTTCGTCCCTCCATCTTGACGCTTACTTCTGTAAAGGGTACAATACCTGTTCCTACTGTAAAATTAATTTCACTCTCTAAAATAGTCCCAAAAATAATGATTCCCTACTTATCCATGCAAAATTCAAGTGAGAGTACCATTGCAACTGCAAAGCAACTGGATCATTGGTGACATTCTAACCAATAGTTATGCTAAACAATGATTGTGTCTACAACATGTAACTGTAACAAACAAACATGGTAGATTCTGCAAATGCTTGTCTTGCCAATGTTGATTTTATTGATTGTGTGAGCATTTTTGGGCTGGTATTTTGGCAGCATGTGGTTTATCTGGAAGCTGAACACAAAAAGCGATGTGCTAAAGAATAAGTTGATTTCGAATTAGATCTGAAGTAAGCTGAAACATCATCATAACCTTATGAACATAAGCGCCCATATATAATAAATTATGATTAAAATAACATGTCTACGAGCGATAAAATTAAGTCGTGCTTGCAAATGCTACCGACGCGACGTGTCATAGTTAACAGTAAAAAAAGCATACTGCAGTAAAGTTGCTGCACACAAACTCTAGTTACTGCCGATGTTTACCTTTTCAAGAGTTTACTGACAGTGGTAGTCTCCGTCTATCTCTAAGGTTAAGGTTACTGTTGAGGTTATAAAGCATAGCTTTGCTTCTTCTTCTCAGCGTCTTGAAGGCAAAAAATACTCATAATATGTATATATTTTAATTGGTTTGGCCCAAAAAAACATATCGCATCTCGTGCATGCGCGTTTGTCACCTGAGATTCCTATCAGGCGTTGATTTCCAAAACCTATAAAACGGTCTAACGCATACGAATTATCTTTAGAAATCATTCCGTCTTCAAGTGTACCTTCAGTAATGCCATTGTTTTATAATTTACTTGCAATATCATTGTTCCTCTATAATCAAACAGCTCAATAATGCCTAACGGGCTATTTTTAACCTGTCGGGCAGACAAAACCACTTGTTTGTCGTGAAAATTGAACACTGCTTTTATATTGTCGGCTAGTTTCTAGTTCAGAGTTTCTACAAAATTGTTACCTACACTACAATTTTCATACGGATGGAGCTACAATGTTATGCCCTAGAAACGCCATGGAAAAATGTATATTGTAAAATCGATACAGACAGTTTTCCAATTTACCGTAATACATTTAGCGCGTTGGTTATTGAATTGAACCTTGCATACGATTTTTCGGTTATACATATAAACTTGGCATAAACAAATATTAAAATAGCCTCGTGATATTGTCAGGGGGACCGTGACTCATTTTTTTTAATGAATCAAGGTTTTTACCAAAAAATCAATAGTTCTTGCGCCTAAGAGAAGTATTGTACACAGTTGAACAGAAAGGAGGCGGCGTCGGAGGTCAAGCGCTGCGTTCTGTGCAGTTTCGTGCAAAGATCAAGGTGACTGCTCAGATAACATCTCGGCCGCAGGCGACGCAACAAAAACCTTTTTAGTACTCTTTGTGTGGTTCTGTACACCCGTGAGATCCAGATTAAAAAACGTACAAAGAATATATAATATGCAAACGAGTTTTGTACGTTTGTTAGGTTTTGTAGTCAAAATGAAATAAAATTCCGACTAGGGCCGGTTTTTTGATCTGTAGTTAAATTCAACCAATAAATTGTCAAAAATAATAACTAATGGTAAAATTTTTGCTAAATGTGTTTTTTGATCAGTTTTTAATTTATCTCATGATATAATATCATTGCTAATGTTCAAATAATTAACTATTAGTTAAAAAAATAACCATTAGTGTCCATTAAATAAACACGCTTGCGAAAATTTAACCATTAGTTGGTTGAGTTTAACTACGGATCGAAAAACCGGGCCGTAGTGATTCGAGGTATTCCATTCATAGCACTGATAGTGTAATCAGTGCTCTTATATATATATATATATATATATACATATACATATATAATACCTCAGTGATTCATGCTCTACCGGCGAAACACCTAAAATGATGTCATCAGTGATGTAAATTAGTTTGTTGCTCATTGCAACACTTCCAGCGATGTATTCAAAGTGAGAAACATAATACAGAACAATTATTACAACAATATTATATGGAATGCGGTTGCCTGTTTCATTGGGACGAGAGAAATTTCTGTAACACGTTTAGAAATTTTTTAGTGAAGGGCCAACATAATATAACTTGCAAATACGCATGATAAACCTAGTTCCTATGTATTGATTTCTAGTCTCATTTCTAATCCACATAAGGATATTAACATGAATCACGTCTGCGAATGAATTCCATTAGTCTGATACGGCGGTACCCAAAAAGGACTACGGCTGTGGCTGGCACGCTGCATGCGTAGCGCCAATTCTCCCGACATTTGCCTCACGACTAAGTTTACTTAGTAAAGGTAAGATACTATCAAACCGCCACTGATATTGCGCTAGAGATTCTTTATGTGTCCGATTCAAGGGACAGCTCTGGACCATCGCTTGCCGCTTTTCATCTCGGATAAGGTTATATATATTATTATGACCATCAACCTTACCATTTATAGTTTTTGCCTACCTTATTAGTCTAGATAAAACGTTGTGCAACGCGGGTATTTTATACTAGCTGGTTTCGCAGAAAAACAACTTGAAAAGGAAAAGGTGATATGAAAGCAGATATTAGTCAGTCTGATTCTGTCCATGTTAAAAATATTCAAGAGCCGTATTAAACACAACAGTTTATAGATTTAGTTTCGTAACAAACCGTTTCAATGTTGAACATAAACCTGAATCACATAGTTCAGACAATTCATCTAACCCTGATGAAGCTAACAATCGACTATTATTTAATCAATCGGTGAATCGATTTGTAACAACTAATTGGAATGATGAGGACCAGTCGTTCTTGACAATAGCTCGGAGAGTGGGACAGATGCGGGTTTATTTGGAAAGCTCTATGCTTATTTAGCATAGACCCATTTGCCAGTTGCATTGTTTATGCGTAAATGTGAAGACATTCCCACAGTACAGCATTTAATGGTGAATCAAATGATACTAAACTACACCATTCTATTTTAAAAACCATCGTATCTTCGCGGATAAAATCCGAAATTAAATAATTTGATTGCAATGACTTTCTAGAATCTATAATTGCTAGTATTTAAAAAATATCTAATTAATTCAATAGGTATTGATTAAGTTTAAAATTACTTTTTGAATGGAAATAAAATGTAAATTCTAAGACGCTTTAAGTAGTTCCTGTAAGAATAAGTCTGTAATAAACTTAAGGTCTATGGGCCTAAAGTGAAACCCTGCGGGACGCCTTTAGTGTGCTTTCTGCATATTGCAGCATAAATATATTTTAACTGGTTTTCGCAAGAGTCTGCAAGCATTGGAATTAAAATGTTTTCTGTATTTGAATGAATGTATTTAAATCCTTATGGCCTTTCTAGAGAAAGTTAAACATGCTGAGAATAAAATAGTGTGGTAAATGACGTGTTTTCTTAAAGTGATATTTTGCTGTTTATTCAAACTTCTTTTTGCTTTGTTTATTAAAAAACCACACTCCAGGCACTCCAGACCCAGACCAGACGGACCCACCCTCCAGACTGTTTGTTGTTCTTGTTCGAATAGTTGGACTATTGAACCAACTATTGAAATTACTTATTAAATTATTATATGCAGATGAACAGAGTAGCTATTACAGTAGAAATGTGATTCTTATGTAACTTATATTTTTTATTGTGAGTCTTAACGACATTCATCAAACATACCGACGTGATCGACCTCAATAATCTAGGTGTCAGTCTCCCATATGAACTAGTAACATTTCAGCTATGGGAAATGAATAGACATAATGACTTATTACATGTAATCTAAAAAATGTTACCTCATACGTAAAGCAACTGTGTAATCTCTTAGATTCATTCTTAATTGCAGCGATTGTATCGCATTGCATTTGATTATATAAATACATATATGTAGATGAACCAATAGACAAGACACATAAAGACAACTAGAAATATATTAAAATAAATTAGACATAAAGTAGAGATTTTAAAACTTTGCTGTTTTTCGTTTCCAGTGTACAATTGAAGCGGGGAAAGTCCGTGACAATATGTGTTAAGAAACTCTTGGCTATAATTTTCACAGTGGACTTACACCAGCAATAATTAGTGGTAGTAATTTGACACGGAAACATCGTACATTATGTGTTACGGGAGACCATAACATGTTATAGACGTGTGGTTATTTGGCATTAGGTATCGCGTATATAGTATATCATTTTGAATGACAGAATAACAACATCTATGAAATATTTGTTGCGTGACGTACACCTATTTGATTTCTATAAAATAAAATAACAGGCGTTATCGATGTGAATGAACCTTTTTATTCGAATCTATACGTTATATATTTCGTAATGGAGTCACGCACTTACCACGAATTTCTTACTTTATTTATCGGAATTGATAAAGGTGCATGACAACATGGCCTCTCAGAATAATTTTTTGGCGTCATAATGTGGGTATGCAATTGCAATTTCGGACAGTACCTAAGTTAATCAGTAAATAAACACGAGATTATGTTATCTGGTGCTTATCTGCAGAATGCGGCAGGTCGGGCGGTGGGGGGTTCCGTTAGGCGCGACCGAGCCACAGCTGATTTCACATGTGTCTGACCGCGACAACGCGCGCCCGCTGTGCGTTTCTCTCTCGTGAAAATGCCGGCAACTTAATACTTCGAACAATAAAGTTATAAATAATTCCGAAAGTGAATGTGTTATTGATACCTTTGTTTGGACCATTTATAAACCTCATAAGGATACAAACGGAGTTGCCGTTGCTATATTGTTTTAGCGGGTAAGTTCAATTATTGTTTTTGGTTGAAAATACATGTTTTTAAGTAGGTTAGGTACTTCATTTTCGATGATTGAGAAATTTAAGTGTCAAGATTGTTATCGTTAGGTTTTCTCTCAAATATTTGAGATATTTTTTATCTGAATAAAAGACTATCACATTGGTACCATAATGCTTAAAATATAAATGATTTAAATGTTTTTCTGCGCTTAATGTAGTTTTCACTTTTAAAAGAAGTTGAATATCATAATACTTAGACAGATTTTAATTTATGTTCGTTGAAAAATCTGAATGCAAATCACGCTGCAAGCAAACCAGATATGGATTATTAGCATGAAACCAAAACATAAACATTAAAACTACTTAATGATTATAAAAAAAAACTAGCAGCTAACAACTTATAATGCCATACCATAAAACGTAATAGAAATAATGGAGGTTTTATCAAAGTTTTAATCATCAGTTTTCATTATTATCTTAATAATTAAAATTATTATTTTAATTGATCAATAAAATTTGCAAGTTGCCTTAGAAGTTGTATGGTCAACAATTAAGTTTATTTTATTTTATAGAAGCGCCGCTTTATTTTATGGCTACTTTTGAAATATAGCTCCGAGTCTGGATTAGCGCCTGGTTGATTGCAACAGTCTCGCCCCCTATAACATGGGACACATAATTGACGAAATGTTGGTGTACTATAGGTTGCTACACCTCTGGCTAACCCTTCAGAGAATACAGGCGTGATGTTATGTTATATTCTTTTAAAATATCCTTGTTTAAGATAGCTGAGAGAATAAATAAGTTGTTTGTTTTGGATGTGCTTCACCACGAAGAATAATATTTTTCTATGTTTTTGTGCTTGATCTAAGTCTCAATCATCTTATGTACTTAGTTTTCGCATGTTGCATTGGAAGGTTGTAAAATGTCCATGCCAAGTCAATAAGTAGCAGTTCAGCATAGCTATTGACAACCATTCGACAGGCTTCCCAGTTGAAAATGACACATTTTCAGTTACCTGATTTGCCCAGTCCGCGACTCGAATAGCCGTCGGAAGAATAGTGGTATTGCCAAGATTTTCTGGTTTCAGATTTGTGAACAACGTTTAGAGGACTCCTTTTATAACATTGATTGATGTTCAATTCGGCACAAGACCGTATCGAATGCTTCTGTATAGCTTTATGCCGAAACCCTTGCTTTCATGATTAATGATTTGTTGGCAGAGAATACCTACAAAGTTATGTCTTTTATAAAAATATATATCATAACCAAGTTTTTATCAGGTTTGGAAAGAAAGTCATCAATAACAGATGCACACTATCACTACACGTTTGTGATTGATCACTTGTTATATGGATCTCACCGTGAAAACTTAGGTGAAGTGAGCTTGAAGAGAGCTGTCATTCCACCTCGTGCTAGGGATCACTAGAGATTCACAGTATTGTCAGCTCACTTGAAGTTGAATTGATCTTAGTTTTCACGGTGAGATTTTTACGGAATAATATTGGTTGATATTCAAGATGATGTAGATGTTGCTGTTGGTATCTTAGAAGCACATAATTATGCTATGTCAATGCGGTCATTACCATTAAAAATTCTTTATTTTCTAAACAACAAAGTGCTCTTAAAGCACTCTGTTGTTTTTGCATAAATTAACACGTTTAATTTTAAATGACGCGTAAATTATTACAAAATTGTGGATGTAAACAAATTAGCTAACGATTTCTCTTTAGGACTTTAGGAATATTGCCATTAAGAGCGGTTTCACACTACGTCCGATCCGAATCCGAGAAATGACGGTCCGAAGTAGCTATAGCACTATTTGTATGATTGGTTCGGATTGAACTCGGATCTTGAATTCGGATTCGGATCTCGGACGTAGTGCGAAAATTTTGTTACATTTCATCAGAATTTGTCCCTTTTTATTATAACTTAATTTTATGATTGTATAACATGTGTAATTACTAATATTGACTAATAACTTGTATGTGTGGTGCAAATTGTCAATGTAAGTTGGTTATTAACAAATAAATAAAAACAAAATAAATAGAATATTAGAGAAAGATATAGAAATATTATAGAATTATAGAAATAGAATTATAACGTTGATAAACTGTTAACTAATATTCCAGTTTATTTCCTTGATTTTTGTTACTTTGATTTGTTTACATATGTATTTTAAACTACAACCATTTTTTTCCATACCCGGGTTTTTCCTGCTTCACTGCGTAGGTACGTACTTGTATTTAATTTCAATAACAAAGGGAAAACATTACAATAACTGGTAGGTACTTCCCTATTCGTGGTCCTCATTTATTTAAATCCCATGTTTAAAACGACTTTGGAAATAAACACCAATGTTTAATTAAATACCTACTTAGGTACGCATTCCACCAAACTTTTATACATAGGATAAGTCTTAGACTGAGAATAAATTTTGAATTTTTGACAGTTTATTCATACTAGATCTGTCAGATGTCAATTTTATTCCACGAATTAAAGTTATATGACTTTGGTAAAATCAGCCCTTACTAAGAATAGGTACTAAGTTATTGTTTTTAACAAGTTGACAATTAACTTATTTCATATAAAAAGTAGATATACCTATTACAAATAGTGGGAAACAGTTAAAAGTTACAAACAAATAATTATTGTACATCCAATTAAGTTGCGAAAAATACACACCCAAAGACCAATTTAGTACGGCTCAGCGACCACGGCGATGTTAATCGACCACTGCGCCATGCTCTGGAGCAACAAGTCCTGAGCGCAGGCGCAGTGGTTGATGTTCGCCTGGAGGAGGCGTAGCGGAGCCATTACTCCTCCATTTCAACCCCCTCCCGGGCCTCTTGAGGAGGCCCTTCAGCAGCGGCGGCGGTGGCGTCGGCGGCGGCGGTGGCGGCGGCGGCGGCGGTGGCGGCGGCGGCCGGCCACCGTAGGCGCGGGCCTGCGGGCGGTGAGTAATGGGTAGCTCACCGTCCGATCAGGACCAGGCCCGTGCCGGACGGCGCGTTGTGTTCCACGCGCGCCTCAAAGAGATGTCAGCAGAGGACGGGGCCCCACAGGGCCGAAGCCTGCCGGGGCGGTGGGATTTTCCGAAAGGTTAACCGCTGCCCTGGAACAGAAAGGGCTAAGGAAGGAACACGGGTGGGTTTTAGTCAGTAAAAGTCTGACACTCCCTTCCGCTCCACCCAGAGCGGGAGGGGTCATTTGATGATTTCCCATCCACAAAAAAAAAAAAAAAAAAGACCAATTTAGTTGATTGTACCAACATCACTGAAAAACATAATTGGCAATGTCGAGGTGAGAACGTAGTTATCTAGGTACAGATGCCAGCAGGTCAAGCTACCCGAAACTGTAAAATTTTCCCAATCAACCTTGAACCTTAATGTATTAGCGATAAAGTTGAAAATCTATTAAAGAATTTGGACAGATTGTAGTAGCTTGATGTGCTGGCGTCTGTACCTACACAATTTCAATGCGCCACAGTCTACAAACTCAATAAGTTATCGAGAAACGGTAGAAGGAACGTTGGCAGACCAATAGCCAGGTGGGTGGACGACCCACATAGGATCGCAGGGAAGACCTGATAAGGCTCGCACAGATCAGGGAACCATGATACAAAAGGGAAGTCAATACTCAGCAATAAGTGGAACAAGGCCTACCAATAACTTAAGAATCCACAAAAGTTTTTAAATGGCGACTGATTAAGATTTGTTCATAGAAGTGTTCGTACACATAGATGACCTTGACTCAAGTAATAAATAAGAGATAAGTGCAGTTTACAGGCTCTTCGACGTTAACACGTTTGAGTTGCGTAAACAAATAATTGCCGTTATAAGAACCGCATCGGAGTGTAGCAGACCTAGGGTTGGCGAACAACATTCCTCCAATGATTTTTGAAACATTAATGCAATCCCTAACTTGTTTAGGAAAGATCGTGAAATCGCAAATCGTTTTCTAAAGTTTTAGTTTACAAGTATGGTATGAAGATTGCCGTGAAAGGACTTGATTTAGAAATATTGCAGGTACTACGCTTTGGAATGGGCAACTAGCTTCATCTTTCTGACTGATCGACCGACCCCTTGACAATTCAAAAATGCCTGTAATTGGTTTATTTAAATTATATGGTTTTAGTTTTGAGTTTAACTTTTACGGATTACTTACAGTAAGATGGTTTTATTTTTCAACTATATCGCTCAGTACGTTGCAAAAGTTAAGTTACAAAATTTTGGTAGATTTCAAACAAAAGATTCCACGCTGCTTTTGAACCTCAGTCAAATGTTGTCGGATCTGTATCCCTTCTTCAAAGAGCTGGATGAAAAATTAATAAAAAAAGTCTGTGAATGTTTGTTTTTATAACATCTAGTCCCAATGCAACCCTGGCATTCTCTAGATTCTTCTACGTACATCGCGTTCAGGAGATCACTAAACTCGAACAAACCGATACAATTGAATGCTCATCCCACTTTTTACGTCGCGCACGTTACCATACGTGGGAGTGTTTTGTATAATAAATCATTGTGCCGTTTTCGCATGATTTCATATAAAACAACCACGGTATTGTTCGATCAACTGGTGCATTTGTGCCGGAAACGCAACGAGAGCATTTCATTTGTTCGCGACGCTACAGAATTTATTGCGTTATTATTGTCAAATGAAGCCACTTACGATTCACAAACACGAATGTGTGTCTATGGACGAACATTATTTTGTGAATGTTAGCACTAGATAGTTTATTTGCTTACTTTGGAATGCGGCGTTTGTTTGATTACTTACAGTTGATACGACAACCAAAAAGTCATTTCTAAGCAATTATGGTACCTACTGTTATTTGTCGGAGAAAAGGCTTTTATTTAAACAAAAATTTTGTCAATTTGTTGAACAATCGCAGCCACGAGCATTAGTGACGGCTCGTGGTTAAACGTAGGTGAGATTCTTCCGGATCTAATTGTGAAATGGCGACAGGCCGACGCTCGCTACGTGTTCGCACTCAATGGGAAACGTTTCAATTTGTTTCATATTTCGCTCGGCACAGGCAAGTTATTAATTCGACTATTGGTCGCGGTCGGAAAGTGTGACGCCGTCGATACGTCACGCTGGCTGTCAATCAGAACGGACGGAGTGATGCGCTTACAATTGCAAGATATCGACCCGGTTCTCGTCAGATTTCACTACGGCTCGACAAATTAAAGCAACAATTCGTTCAATGTCGAAACCTATAGCAAAAGTTAGGCCTTTTAAGATACAAAGTTTCCGTGATACCAACATATAAATTCTTACAATAGTTTCACCTGCATAGTATTTTTTTTCTGTAGAACATGAAAACGCTTTTAAGGTACTGTACTTTCACTTTAAAAGCAAAATGTTAACATCAATAGACAGTCTATTAAAATCCTTAAATTGGGTATCACGGTTACTAAGAAGAGAATCTAGTTCAAACGAAAGAGATTAGACTGAAAAATTATCCAAGTTTTAATTAAAAGTCGCAGACGAAGAGTTCGCTTCGGAACCACTGAACAGTACGTTCTTAAGTCATTAATTGACTCAAGACTGACATTATCTTGGAGATCACCTTGAATACTGTTCAAGCGAATCATAAGCCGCTAATCTTCGAGTTAAAACATACAAAAAGTGATTGGTAGTTGTACACTTTTGTGCAAATTAAGGTCAGTTTACAGTTTCACGTGTGACTAATACAAATTAATAATTACTACTTGCTTTCTTCTTATTTACGCATTCAATAACCTGACTTTACGGTTAACTAGCTAATCTGTACTTCTATCATATAAGCCAATTGACTACACTTTACTGCTTTAGCTATAACGTTACACCCTCGATTCAATGAGAACTCTTGGGCCTTGTTCGTGTTTATGGCGGTCATCTCGCGCTCTCAACGTTAACACGATAGGGGCAACAAATTGCTGAAAAATACCGCGAATCGCACAAAGACCATTACTTCTAAGGAATTACGAGAGGAATTAACAGCAATTGAAGATACCGCCGCCATTGTTGTACAATTGAAATTGATTGCCGATGATGCTCTGTGCAATGAATGGTTGGATGTTGACCGCGGAATCACGATCGCTATGGTTTCTAATTTATGGAAGCGATCTGCAGGCTACCGTCCCATTGTTACGGGCCGTTTTGTGTAGGTTCCGACATTGAACTCGATCGGGATTAAAATATATTATCAGTAGTTATACAATACTAATTTACAGACAGATTTAAATAACTTTTTTCGTTTCTGCGGTGCCAGTTGTTTGCTTACCTAATATGGTTTATGGAACCTGTTTTGGTAGATCTAGATCGTTATCAGGATTGAAATTGTTAGTTAAATTTTGATTAACCCGTTGAATGCCGTGATTACAGACACAATTAAAAAGCCATTGTGTCTCGCGTGGATCTACGTTCCGGCAAATGAAGGGTTAAAGTGTGTATCTGGTCGTTTTTGGTCATTATCGACTATTAGATACATTTGTAATTCTTCACGTTCTTATGAAGGCTATACTTTATATCAGTGAGATTATCTGTTGAAGTACCTACTACATACCTGCCTGTGTTTGAAGCACGTGAAGTCGTATAGATAGTCGGAATGTAATAATGACTTTGAACCATGCAACTGCAACATGCGCCCAGAGCGCAACAGCCAACTTGCTCTCAGCGATGTCGTACATAGTTACTATTACCATGGTAAAAATTGAAAACGATTATTTTTTGCTTTTACTCCCATACCAATTGATTCACACATACATATAGAAACTGATTAATTGATCTGTGAATCAATCGTTATAGTCTATGACCACGTAACCGACCTCCATGGTAGTTTACGATTGTATAACGGATACAAAAACAGTTGATGAGAATGAATATAGGTACAGATGTACATCTCATACTGATAGATTTTGCACATCAACATGTTGGCTGAAGTAAATGAGGTTTCTAGTCGTATTAGGGTCTACATTACACATCTGCGTATAATCAGAGAACCGCACTATTAGCACCCAGAAGCAATCATCAAGCGGTTGCGTTAATATCTATGAGGAAACTACATGTAACTAATTTTCAATAGATTTCCTTTCTAAAGTTGAATTGAAAGACTTTTTTAATTTCAGCTGCACCGAATATTTAAGTTATACAATCCTATTCATTTGTTTCTTACAGTGACGAGATATTGTATTGTGAGGTAAACTGTGCTAAATGACCTACTGAATTCTGTAAGATATCCAGTTAAGAATACAATTTCATTAAATACTCGTACACAATATGGCTGATACGCCTAAACACTGCTTCTATAAATTAAACGTTCAACACGCTTCGATTAAAACTGTGTGCGCATCGTTAAATTCTCACTTGTGCAGATTCAGTTATAGCGACTTGCACACCTACAGTATGGTTGAGTGGTATACATGCACTGAAAACTTTGGACACAGAACAATAACGAGACAACAATCGAGCGTTGGGAATTGTCATTGAGGCAGAGCGAGGTACGAACGTACGAACAGAGCCGGCTAGAGGGGAACGTTTATCATTGTCTAGCGCTAAGTTAAAGTGAAGTAACGAAACGATTACAACGGGTTTTTATATATCAATGGTTACAAGTATAATATTTACTAGATAGGTACAGACGCCAGCATATCTAGCTACCCGAAACTGTCAAATTTTCCCAATCAACCTTGAACCTAATACTCTAGCGATTAAATTGAAAATCAAAGAAATTTGTCAGATTGTAGTAGCTTGGTGTGCTAGCGTCTGTACTTATAATATACTAATTGTTTTTACTATATACTTACGACTACCTCGTTGGTCTAGTCCATTCACCATCACCTAATGGATGTTAGGAAATATATAACGTTGGTGGGTTTTTGTATAAGACTATACTCTTTATTGTACACCATAAAAGTTACAGAACATAAATAAAATATATAAAATTTTACAAAGGGTGACACAATGGGCGGTCTTATCGCTAAGAGCGATCTATCGGTAAGTATTTCGTTACTACATTCACATTGTAATTGTTAATAAGGACATTTGAAATAATCAGGAGTTTTATTTTACGCCTCGTTGGTCCAGTGGTCGCAAGCGATACTGCTGAGCATGAGGCCCTGGGTTCGATTCCCGGGTCAAGCAAAGTGTTATTGGGTTTTTTCCATCTGGAATTTCTCAGTAGCGTCTGGATTTGTGTGCCGTTGATTCAATCAACTCAGCCTATCGCAGTCCACTGCTGGACATAGGCCTCTCCCAGGCTGCGCCACAACACCCTGTCCTCCGCCTTCCGCATCCAGTCTGTCCTAGCTACATTCTTTAGGTCGCCCGTCCATCTAGCTGGGGGGCGTCCCACACTACGCTTGCCAATACGCGGTCGACGCGACTGATAAAATGTGGGTGTACTATAAGTGCATCTCTGCTTAACCTTTCGGGAACACAGGCGTGATATTATATGTTTATCATTCTTGAACATCGACTGATTGGAAAATAAAAGAGGCCGAATATATACCAGCTGCGTATCTACCTACATTAGCATGTCACAGTAAAATGAGTTTAGTGACGCTCGGTACCCATCAGATAGTGCGTATAATATTCCTTGTTTATTTATAATTAGCTAGAAGACTTCTTAATTAAAACATTTATGTCGTACTTCTAGAATTTTTCGCACAGTTTATCATTCGTCGTTGGCATTTAATTTTTTATTCATTCTGCATTAAATAAAATGATTAACAAATATTATGCTAATTATGTTGTTTTGCTGTTTAGCGGCACCGTTTACTTCGTCTTGTGAGCAGAGATGCATTAGTTGATATTCATGAAACTTTATTTTCTAGTTCAATTATATGATTATTTTGTTTTTAATTGAAATAGATATCGTTACATGTACAAAAAAATACAGTGATCCATAAATTTATGTTTGCTTAACTCGACTAATGTATGGATCAGCTGATTTTTTTTTCACGATTTCGGGGTTGGTCCCATTGTAAAAATTGTTCATTATGATGAGTACAGTCACGAGCATCAATATGTCAACACTTGGCAACTACCAATAGCGATTTTTTCGTGAAATAACGAATCCAACGTTGAAATACGACACATTACATAAACCTACATATGCGTTCGGAAATGCTATGTTCGTAACAACATAAAATGTAATTAAAAAATAAAGGAGTAAATCGGTTTTGAATAAACCCGAGTGTATACATACTTTTGCCCGTGACTGTACAATGACCCCTTTTAAGGATTAAAACGATCAAAATGTAACGGTGTACAGTTATTTACCCGTAAAACACTCAGCACTTAGCAGCCTATTTCAAAAATCCTTGATTGTATGTAAGTACCTAAAACAATATTGCACAGCCTTCACTGTAGACAGCTAAGATCTAGACTGCACTGTTCTCACGAGTTTTCATAATGATATCTGTTACAAAAACTTGCTTTATGGCTGCCGCAGACAGGCGCGACGCAACTCTAGTAGAACAATTTCTATGAAAACTTCACGGAAATAGTACAACTATAATCACGTAGCTTGGTCGCGTCGCGCCTGTCTGTGAAAGCCTTTTATATCATGCCGACATATTTATTACAGCTTCGTTAAACTTCGGCTAGGTGTGGGCAAATCAGGTTTTGTCATTCATGCAATGCAGGTGTGGTAAATTAAATCATAACTAAATCTAACAATTGACCACCTGGTTTACTTATATTGCATTTGGTCTCGTGGTTGCTAGCGCGGCTGTTGAGCGTGGGGTCCTACAGTGCGATTCTGTAACCATCTCACCGTGAAAACTTAGGTGAAGTGAGCATGAAGTGAGCTGTCATTGCCAACTAATGTTAGGGATTGACACTTTGGAGGTATGAGGAACAGGGTGTAAAGTTCACTCATCCTCCATAGAAAAGGACACAAGACCCACAAGGTCGGACAGACGGGTGTTGTGTCTGGCGGGCAATTGCCCGACGACTGATGTCGGGAAGTTTGTATGTATGCTAATTGCGCGGTAAACTATGCTTGCGAGATGCAGGATTTGCGTGACGTCAGTATGACGCGTTGTTCGCATGTGACGTTGTAGATACCGCTACAACAATATTGACAGCTCGCTCTAAGCTCACTTCACCTAACTTTTCACGGTGAGGTTTTTACAGAATCGATCGGCTGTTTGATTCCCAGATCAGGCAGTGTTATTGGGTTTTTCCATTAGGAATGTCTTAGTAACAGCAGGCTGTTACTAAGACCGCCAACTTCCAAACACCGGGCCGCCGCCGCCGGGCCCGTGCCTCGGAAAGCACGTTAAGCCGTTGGTCCTGCGCCTGATCTCTCTCCGGTCGTATCAGATTACCGTGCCATCGGACTATGAGAGAAAGGGAACAGAGAGTGCTCGTGTGGCACACACTTGTGCACTATAATATCTCCCGCGCCGAAGGCTAGTTGTCTGTTGCCATGGGCAAAATACGGTCTGGAGGACTTTTACCTACTTATAATGATTGTGTACGTTGACCCCAAATCCTTTATATTCTAATATCAAGCAGGTTTACGGTTTTAAATTTAAATCATTCCTACCTAACTTAATACTTTATACATGCCCGTTTTAACTAACACTAGGAATCGCCAAAATATTATTACACTATTTGATTTTCAATAACATAGTGAGCTTGAAGTGAGCTGTCAATTCACCTCCACTGCGATTCTGTAACCATCTCACCGTGAAAACTTAGGTGAAGTGAGCGTGGAGTGAGCTGTCATTCCAACTAAATGCTAGGGATTGAAATTATTGGCAGCTCACTCTAAGCTCACTTCACCTAACTTTTCACGGTGAGATTTGTACAGAATCGATCGGCAGATGGTAGCATCTGCCGATCGATCTGAAGTGAGCTATCAATAGTGTCAATCCGTAGGGATTGACACTATTGATAGCTCACTTCAAGCTCAATTCACCCAAGTTTTCACGGTGAGATTTTTACAGAATAGCACCTCAGCACAGTCTCGTGGTCGTCGTTGCCAACAGGTGCCTAAGTCTATATAAATATGATGTAAACTTTCACCCAAATTACCTGTTCTTGACATAACACCAATAAACAGGATGATACTCTTGACTATTATTTATTTCCATCCGATAGACGTTATCTGAATGAGTTTTAAGTAATTAGGTATGAATAAATCAATTTAATTGCTGAGTATTAGTTAGTTAATTGGCGCTTTTATTATTTTGTTATGTAAGTACAGTCGAGCGCTTGTCTGAGGACTCTTTGGTTACAATTTAACGTTTAGGCGGCTTAGCGTACTACGGAGTTTCTATAGAACAAGAGGCCAGCTTATACTGATTCCGTTACCCCCTGACATGCGGCCTACTGCACCTAGGTGAAATATCATGACAGCTCGACCCCATAACAAATTAACCCCAGGACAACTCGTCCCTGACACCTCGAGACTGGGTCAACTCGACTCTAGAAAAACTCGACCCCGACCAGCATTCGATCCAGAGAACTCAACCCTTACAATGCAAGCCCTCATGAGCTCGAATTGTAAGCATCGAGTTCCAGTTAGTTCAAGAGTTGTCGGATTTAAATTCTCATGAATATAAATCCGACAACTCTTGAACTAATCAGTCCTAGAAAAAGCGAACTCGGAAATTAAGGGCATCCCGCCACGGAAGGATTAGGTTTGAAAGGGATGACGAGGGCTAAAGTGATCGGACGAAGTTCCCGCCATTTTCTTCGTGTTAGATTCTTTTAAACCATCCTGACAGACTGCGCGATAGCAAACATCGGGTTATGTTTTTATAATGTCGAGATGGTCGGGCGGAGATGTCGGGGCCGAATTTTCCGAGTCGAGTTTTCACGGGACCAAAGTTCTGTCAGGGTAGATTTGTAGTAGAATCATTAAGCTCTTGAAAGATACCGTATGTAGATACAGTAGGTACACAGTTTTCAGTTACATAAGAACGATACCTTTGTTCCAAGTATCAAGTCTTTCATTATTTTGGTTAGATGTGAGAGGATGACTTGAAGCTTTAGCGATACTGATACTTACAGCAGTATCACTATCACAATAGATGTCCATATTAAAATCCTTACAATTACTGTGAATATCAATTTCAGCAACCGTTCCGACAGAAATGTAACCTCGAATGACCCAAGTTTTTATAAGATCTGTGATGATATTGACAGATGCACCTTTGACTATGATGTTACGAAACCTATGATGGGCAAAAAATTTACTATAGTCAAAGTTATTACTCAAGATTTTTTGCATCTAATAAAAACTCGAAATGCACTTCCTGAAGTGAAAGATGTTGTACAACCTGGTCCAAAACCGGTCAGTCAGCTTGATGGTTAATTAGCATACCTACTTTATTTTTTTATTATCCACGATTTAATCCGCTTACGTGGCGGGTGGGTGGTTTACGATTTTTTTTTCACTTTTATTAAAATACTTTTGTTTAGACAAAGTTATTATCTAATATTTGTTAATATTATCCCTAGTTTGGAATATAGGTATTGCGGACTTGGCAAGTGGTTTGATAAAGATTCAATTAAAAGCTCGAACTGTTTAAATAACGAATCCACAGATACCTAGTGATTTTTCTTTTAAACATTACTCTGCCTCACAATATTTAAAATCGAAATATTTTATTCCCCATAAACCTTCTGACATTTCATAAGTACCCTATGTGGGCACTTATGAAACATCAGAAGGTACGGTAAGGTAACCTACCGTACCTTCTGGGTGGTCACAATGTACGGTTCCAATTGGTCGTTTCCTATGGAGAAGAGCCGGCAAAAAACTCCACGGTTACTCTTTTTATTCGTGGGTCATCCTAGATCTCCATATTGGTAAATCTTTACTTCATCAACAATTGCTGGTGTCTACTTTAAAAACAAGGCATTTTTCTACTTTCTTCACACAAATTAGGGCCTAACTTTAGCTGAACAGATAACAGAAACACACATTTTGCTATGGTTTCCACGTGTTTCCTATTCAAGGTGACGGAGACGGATTAGCCTTGCTCGTGACATTGCAGACCTTCCGTCACGTGACGACGGATGGACACACCTAATTACGAAACCTTTTCAATGCATCAAACGTCATTTATTTGTCTAATCGCTGTAATTTCGTTGTTTTGTCTTTCTGTGTTCATGTACAGACGCCAGCACATCAAGCTACTACAATCTGTCAAATTTCTTTAATAGATTTTCAACTTTATCGTTAAAGTATTAAGGTTCAAGGTTGATTGGGAAAATTTGACAGTTTCGGGTAGCTTGACCTGCTGGCGTCTGTACGTTAGATAAAGGTAATTTCACGGACGTAGCACGGAAAGGTTTCGAACTTAAATTAAGCTAAGATTACGAACTCCAAATACTTATTTCAATGTCATTTCTAAAAATATTCATAAGGACTGTGTTCATCTAGTGGTCGCTATTGCTGAGCATGAGGTTCTGGATTCGATTATCGGGTCGGACAAGGTGTTATTGGGTTATTTCATCTAGAATTTCTTAAGGCTCCCCGAAACGATCAATTGCAATTGTCGATATTTACGTGATTGATACACAATGATGCACCAATTGATCGTCTACCAAATGCAATTGATGCGATTGACAATATTACTACAAAAGCAATTGATCGTTTCGGGGACCCTTTGGGAACAGCCCGGAGCCTGGATTTTCCATAGTCATGAAGTCCCAGGGCTTAAACATAAATGGCGAAATGTGGGTACAAGTACTAAGTAAAGATAGGTCAGACTAGATACAGGAGTGATGTTATGTTATATTATGTATACATATTATGTTCTTATAATATTTGGTGCCAGTTAAAAAATATTTACGTTATCGTAGCTCATTTATTTGTTTAAAACATTTTAAAGTTACAAGATCATTTTCTGGCCTTGTGCAGAATTTTTTATAAGTAGGTACATGCATCCATGGTCACAATTCGTGACAGGTGGTTACCGCTCGACTATCATCGTGTACGTTCCACTAAAATCCCTATTAAAATAACATTAGGGTCACAATTTATTTCGAAAGCTAAAAACTTAGAAATCTATGACATTTGATGTTGTTGTTGAAATAGAAATCGAATTTATTCTGTGTCGTCAAGTTGGATATGGTGCAACATACAAAGGGACTACAGTTTTTGTGATGACGACTTTCTAGATTTTTTAAAGAACTTTATTGCTATTAAAAACACAGACAAAATTCTGTGTTTTCCTTTTGCTTTTAAAAAGTTTATTTACTGAACTACAAGTAACCGTAGACGTACAGACGTACGCACATCAAGCTACTACAATCTGTATTTCTTTAATAGATTTTCAACTTTATCGCTAAAGCATTAGGTTCAAGGTTGATTGGGTAAATTTGACAATTTCGGGTAGCTTGATGTGCTGGCGTCTGTACCTTGCAAAATACATAATCAGCCTATATTGCTAGCCGCCCGATTTCCTCACGATGGTTTCCGTCACCAATATCAGTAATATCCAAGATAAACTCCAAAGTGAAATTCCATACAACGCTTTTGTATTTTTTGGAGGTGCCAATTCGTTTTCGAACTTTCTCACGCATTAAAAATTGCCTCCATTTAATCATTCGTGTGAGAAAGCGTGGTTGCGATGAGATTAAAAGATATTTAATTTGTAACTAGCTTGAAAACTTGTCAAAACATCGAGATTTCCGTATCATATGGAAGATTAATATAAATGTATTGTACAGATATAAATCTTCCGGAATAAATTCTCTAAATTATAGTGAAAGCCGTATCAAAATCTGTTGCTGAGTATAGAAGAACATCGCGGTCACTCAGACAGACGCAAAAAGCGACTTTTACTTATATATAGATATAGGTAACAATTGGTAACCCACGCTCCATTGATTGGTCAACACCTACAGTATAACTATCGGAGTTACATACGGTGCAGCAGGAAGTGCGACCCAATGATCGGTATTGTCCACGTAATGCTTGTAAATGGACAATCACACGGTTCATGTATCAATGACTCTGGCATAGATTACTGATTCAATATAAACTTGTATCAATTGATCAACAAGTTGAAAAATATTGTGCTCATTTTTCACTGTAGAGATTTAGATTGTCAGGCAGAAACTGGTAAATACGATAAGAAAGACCGTTATGCCACCTTTTTCTTAAATGCCCTTTTTAGTTTACCCTTTTATTCATAGGTAGGTACAGTCACTAAAGGAGGTAAGTAACCAGAGACGTCGGATATAGTAGAAGTTTGATAAGAAACCGATGGATGTTTTCGAATGAAATTAAATTTAATTAATAGAAAAAAAATAAGTCATCAAGTTAAATTAAATTACTTATCTCCTTTGCTAACTGTACATAACATAAAATCACTCCTGTATTCCCCTAACGGTTGGTCACATGACATGTGTAAATATAGTACAGACACATTTCGCCAGTTACGTTTAAGTCCCATATAATAAGGGACGATCCTATTGGTATGGCTGCTACTGAGAAATTCCAGATGGAAAACCCCAATAACACTGCCCGACCAGGGAATAGAACCCAAAACCTTATGCTCAGCCTCATCAATAGTGTAGTGTCTGTTTGTCAGCAGTAGGCAGGCACATATTTTCTTTATATACCCACTATGGAATGTAATAAAGAGTAGATTAACTTGATAAGTACTTTATGTATCATACTTTCTTTAATGAAAAGCAACAACAACATTTGATTTATTTGTGTTAAAATAATATTGATGTTACATAATTTGAATTTATGAAAAGCCAGAGCCAAACACGTCAACCGTCAACCTGAAGATAGATAGATCGGACGGGCTACTGATTGCTCATACATAGTCTGTACAGTGACATTGACTAAGATCAGACTGTGAACGTTCTTAAAATTACGAGAATTGCCCCTCTGGTTATAAATAATATATTTTTTCGAAGATTTGTTGTCTTTTCCTATTGGCAAAAACAGCACATGGTTTACTTTTATTATTTTAAGTATTACGTTGTAATTGATTACAAATCACGTACTAAAAAATAATAACATCAGATTAATAAAAAAAAAACATTATTATTTTTCTTTTCTCTTCATTCAACCACCTCACTCACTCGTTTTCAATCGCAAACAATTTTTAATATCACTAGAACAAAACCAAAAACGTTACTGTAGAATCCTGTTCATTCCAAATTCACGTTGAATAAATTGCTACCACCTACCTCATCATGCAGGGTGGGTCATGCAGGACCACTCCACTTTGTATCTTTTCCCGCCATTCGTGGTGACAGATGACATTAGTGGCAGCACCTACCTCACTACTTGTTTGAATGAGACAGTATTTACTTCACGGAGTCTTCTTTCTATACTCCGTGGATGCGATGCGATGAGGTGGGTCGAGGAACAACAAACAAGCAGATGAAGTAAGAATCTTATAAATAGATACACTACAGTTACAATTAGAAACAGTTAAATATATTGCATAACTCTAGACATTGTATTATAGTTACCTAATTACAAATTGATCGTAAATAAACCGTAAACAAGCATTTTGCGTGTGTGATCATTAAAAGTAATAATAATAAAATATGCGCATCATGTATCATTGTAACTTTATTGTTATGTTCTTAAAGAGGAAGGAAGTGAAGCTGCGTTTGTATTTAATATTATAGATGTATTATGTACCTATAACTAACGGGTTAAAATTATGTTATAGGCCAACCGCTTAATTGAGACGTTGCCTGAGGTAGCAGCGCGGTGCGGGAGGGGTGTGGTAACGTGATGCGAGAGCTCAGTGATTCGTCAACTTGTGACAATTATCACCCCTCCCGCACCGCGCGGTTACCTCAGGTAACGTCTTAGTTAAGCGGTCGGCCTATAGGGAGAGCCGATCATAGCTGTAATATTAGCATGATTACGAAAATTTTAGGGTAATTTAGGAACAGTTAAATTAAAAGTATAAGTGAGCGTGTATTGGGTATCGACGTTTTAATAAAACTTTCTGCTAGGTGAACCGAACTTGGAACCTGCTGCTTCGGTGGTCTGTTGGTCGCAATCGCTACTACTGAGCATACTTACACCCTAATTGCGTAAGGCGGCGTAACACAGTTTCAATCACAAACCGAGAGTTTGAAGGATGTTGCTAATCCATTACTTTATAGGTTTGAAGAATTCGTCTGCTCAACAACGTAAATAACGCAATGAACAAGGGTCAACTGTCAAAATGAAATTGCGGTCAATTGTCATTTTATGTGTTAGGTCGAAACGTGGGTGTAGAACACCGCTGCCTGACCCTTCGGGGATTACATGCGTGATGTTATGTTCTGTTATAAATGACGCGAGGATCCCAACAGCGTACCACTTTATGACAAACAAACCGGATTGTTTAAATATTTTAGATATTTTCGAGGAGAATTGGTGTGAGGTGGGGCCATTCCGGAAGCAAATATGACATCATCATAAAAAAATATAGCAAAAAACCCATGTTGTTATTGCAATTTTAAACTGCAAGGTCGATGTCATTGAGCCGATTTAGCCACGGTTTGATACTTCCTAATTCGTCGATATTTTTGCGTGTGTACAATAGGTAGTACCTAAGTATATAATATTGGCTGGTGGCTACGTAATACCAGCTGCACATTCGGTTCCGGTTAAGCTACACTTGCTGCGGTTGGTCCGTGGGTGGGTGACCATCTTTACATACCAAGACCCCTCCGAGCCTCGGAAAGCAAGTTAAGAAGCTGGTCCCGGCTGTCATTTGTGGACCTTTGGCAGTCGTTAGGGGTGGTCAGAAGCCCGAGTGTGTCAACCAGTCTGACCACGGGGTATCGTATTACCAAGTAACTTGGTTAGTGAGGTAGGATAGGAAGTCGCTTCATGTAAAATACTGGTATTCAGCTGCATCCGGTTAGACTGGAACCCGACCCCAACATAGTTAGAAAAAGGCTAGGCATCAGATAATGAGGTTGCTAGTTATAATATAATATTATACATAATGAATCTTCATTATGTTATGATATTATAACTACCAACCAACACGAAATCAATAGACACAACTAAATTGCATCTAAACAAGAATGCGATCATAACTAAAATAATAACAAAACAGGATAATAATATATAATTCGTGAATGACTAATTAAATAATTAGGTCATCCGTCAAAAGAATGGCATTACCAAGAACAAACTAAGTACCTACCTATTGTTTTAAATGAACATTTGCTTATACCTATTCAGATTCTAACCTGCACTAAGCTTTTTGAATAAAACAAGTTTCCTGCAAATAAGAAGCGTTGCAAATTCCTACCAATTTCAAAATAATTTTCAGTCATGATTAATAGTCATGAACCTCGATATATGTAAGTATATAAGACTGGCAGAGTTGATACTAATATCAACCCAATTCACGTGATTTTCTGGTCTTAACATTCGTTCTTCTCTCTTGAACAGAACCTTCGAATAAAGCAAAAAAAAATATGTGTTTATGAACTAAAGACAAATATCAAAGATCATTAGAAAACCTGTTCTTTATTTGTTTGTCCTGAAAACTCCCACAATGTCTACTAGCTACAATACATACCTACATATCAATAACGCTTACATAATCCGGTGAAACCAAGCCCTCTCGAATCACGTTACCAATCTTGAGAATAATGAAATGTAGTAGTTAAGTATAATCGCATGATAATGGCACAGTATCGGCCAGTCCGTGACACCGAACACCGTTACTAATGATCGATGCACAACCGCCACGCTTTAATAGTAATAAGCGTTACTACGCGATTCTATCCACACGATAAGATAAATCGGCTGAATTAAAATACCACTAGCATCACAAAAAATAATAACAAGCTCGATAGAAAGAAAAACAATAAAATATTTCTGGCACTATACAACAGTCCGCCATTGCTCACGGTTTTGCCTTTATAGCTCATCAAAAACTAGTGAAGGGTCCATTACAAATTGACCATTACTTTCGGAAATAATCGTCTACATAGAGTCAAGCAGTTACGTAGTTCTTTACTGCTTAATGTGCAATAATTTGTGAAACTCCGCAATGTTTTATGGTAACTTAAAAAACTTCTTACGTAGATAAGTACCTACACTTCTACGGTAATTACGTTCGTGTCAAAACACTATCCACGGGGTCAGCAATGGAGCAGTAAAACTAACGTAAACGGTTCAACTTTACTACACTCAAAAGATTTTACTGTGAACAATTTATGAAAGGCACGAAAAAAGGAGAAGGTTTCCTCCTTTTTTCGTGCCTTTCAGCTTTTTTGCAGAGAAAGTTTCTAAATAATACATTTATTTCAGGGCGTGTTGTTATTTTTTTGCTATATCCAAAATCATGCATTATTTAAATCCTCACCAAATAATATCATGGAAGGAGAGCCCATCTTAACTGTAATATTAGCATAATTAGGAAAAACGAAAATTTTATCAGCCTAGGTTAATTTAGGAACTATGCACTATATATCGCAATACAGGCATTTTGAAAAGTGAACCTTAGTCTATGGAAAAAAAACAAGTGAAAGTATCGCTATGGCGCGAGCTTTGATTTTATTCAATTTTATGTAAGTTGTAAGTTAATTTAGATTATTTTACAAGCGCATTACAGTTTTCGAGGGCCAAGTAATTTGTGCAAGTCTTTTTACTTCTTTAAACTATTTGGTACGTATTTTGTATTAATTTGTGTGATGTTTGCTCCAATGGATTGCATAAACACAGTAACACATTAAACAATGGCAGGTACAAACCAATATTGCCTAATTAAAACGTGATATAGTTTTGATTTCTATGGGAGCGTAACACACCGTTGTTAATAATGAATCAAAGCCTACTATTTACTCTTGATTTTTGCTAGAAAGCGTTGCTTTCTCGTCATGGCTACAATAGAATAATTTAAGCGTCACGAAGCCGTCTTTATCGAAGCCCCCTGGCTTGTCTTCAACATCGATGGTCACGCTCCGATGGTGTTTTTGTAAATAAAAATCTGACAAAAAGATGAACTTTATCATATTTTCAGTTATAGTAGTTCTTCCCTGTACTTATCTAAATATCGACAGCAATTTTACTGTATAATAGTTAATTTTACTGTAAAAAAAGGTTAGTTTTTCAGCCTCATTTCACGCATATCTATGGGAATTTTCATGATTAGCAATTGCAATTATGTTTCTATAATTTACTATCTATTTGCATTTATCCTGATAGTAAAATATGTTAGGTATCACAAGTCAGTTTTTCAGTGATTAGTAGTGTAGTGATGATTAGTGGTATATTCAATACTTTTAAAGAGTTTTTGATTGAGAAGGATTTTTGCTCTCGGAATATCCCCGTAGTCCCTTCCAGGGACTACGGCAGAAACTACCATTTTAATTCGGCAGCATTGTATTTCTCGAAGGGACCACGGGTAAAGAAATTCCCCGTGTTCCTTTCCAGGGACTACGGGAGGGGGACCACGGGGCACACATGTTAAAAACTACGAATTAAAATGTATTTTTTTAATTTTAATGTTTTTGGTGTGATTTCACCTTTCTCTCGCCGATTATGTGACAGTGGTGGTGTTGTTTTTACATCGCTACTGAGTCACGAAATTTTGCGCTGTTTCATCTTTGCTATATCCGACTATGTTCTGGCTTACAAGACTCTTTCATGACCTATCCCTTCAGTAAAAAAAAATAACTTAAAACAGTTAACTGCGGTAACTTATTCCCTGGTTTAAAAACACGAATGACACACAATGCTTGGCCAAGTAATTAATATAGGGTACACAGGTAGGTACAGTAAATTGCAAGTATTCTGATATATGAACTGCATGCATCATGTTACCGGCGCGATTGTCAAACAAGGAAGTTTGGTAACTTCCAGTGTATATATTGCACGTTACACAAGTGGTCTCAATTTTGTAAGTTTAACGTGTAATTTGTCGTAAACATGTTATTGTGGTACTCTGGAAACATGTTACTTTAACAATATTAGGTGTACCTGTAGGTGTAAACCGTTGGGGTAGACGTGTTCTTGAGTGGAGACCGCGAATCGGTATACGTAAGGTAGGACGCCCTCAGGCTAGGTGGAGCGACGATCTTCGCAGGATATCTGGTAGCAGCTGGATGAGAGTTGCCGAAAATCGAGTTGAATGGCGTGAAATAGGAGATGCCATTTCCAGCAGTGAACTGCTGTAGGCTGATGATGATTATGATGATGTAGTTGTAAGTGTAATCGTACTAATCGCAACCACATTAAATGCAAATAAGTTTTCTTAGGAATGTTATACATATACCTAAGTATGTATAAAGTCATCAGCTTACGTAAAACATGCCTGAGCACGAATAAATAAATCAATCGCTTTAATTATATATATATATATATATCTCACAATCAGTAATTAAAAAGACGTTAATTAACGTGGCTTTTAATTAAAATTGACAACTGTTTCCATAGAATTCAGGTACGTAAGATAAACCATGATGACATAAATTAACGTTGTCCTCATTTATTTACGGTGTTATCATTTCTGCCACCTTTGAATAATAGAACTCAGTAGACATAATAGGGATGGTGACATTTATTTTTAATTTACTCTCTAAAAACTATAACCGCTTAAAAATTGCCAAGTCATAAACGTTTTAAAATAACTTCTGGATAAAGATGGCACTATCACAGAAGTGACGTCACGACTGTGTAACTTCATACTTGCGCCATACATTGTGCGTATCGCGCGACAAGGACGGGAATAATCCCTTCCAAAAAGGTACTCCATTTTTTCATCGATTTTACTGATTTATTTGATTATCTCATTTTGCTATGCCTTCTTTTAAATTACATTATTTGTTCGAACATTTCTAATATTAGTCGTCATCACTATTCGTCGTGGTGTGTACTTTGTCACCTCACCTTATATTTTGCACGTGTCAGCACTTTGCAGGCTTGAATTCTTACGTGTGTGCGTTATGCCATCCGTCAGACAGTTCGTCCGGCGGCCGTGGCCGAGCATTATGCGGTTCGCTATAATGCCATGAAAGGATTGCATTATGCACCTCTAAGTCTTCGTTGTACTACAATATTGAATCAACAAAGCTAAATCCACTGTCTTACATTTTGTTAGAATTGTTTAAAGGTCAGGTACTCGGGACACTTGATAATGTGATTACATTTGTAACCATACGTAGATTATCCGGCAGTCAAATGTTGATTACATAATATATGTAGGTATTCGTGACTATATCTACCTTATATTAACGATTTCGAGAAGACTTAGCTTATGTATTTAGATTTAATTGAAGCTCTGAATTTGATGGTGATTGCAATTAGTTGAGATTTCCCAAGACCCGTAAAGAATTTGTTCTTTATTCGCGATGCCACGCAACCACCATTAGACGCAATACAATCTGCTCAAACAAAATATCAACAAATTTTCTTTAACGCTTTCGCTACAATTACGAGTATAAAATTGATTACACTACACTATAAAAGAAATGCCGGTTCACGGCAATGGACTTCACTATCTCGCTTATTGGAGGTAATATTTCAAATTGCCTATCGGCTTACATCGGCCATTGGACCAAAACTTAATGCTCTTATTCCCGCAACTGAATGGCAGCCATTATTGGCTTGGCACGTCATTACATTTAACACCTCTTTCACATGCTTGACCATAGAAAATTATTTGTTTTATAGTCGAAGCTTAGGAAATGGCTTGTATCTAATGTAAGCGTTATGTTATGTCATTGGCGTCAAATGATACTTCGCAGTAAACAGTAGTGTTATTCTGTAAAAATCATCAATAGTATCAATCCCTAGCATCGTGGAATTATAGCTCACTTCACCTAAGTTTTCACGGTAAGATTTTTACAGAATAGATTGGCAGTTGATGACAAGGAATATTATACTATTATTATTATTACTTATCAAAGTTTCAGATAGCAGGCCCCAAGTAAAATAGCAAAACGTCTTATAGATTTGATTGCCGTTGTATTCACTGGCTGTAGCAGCAGCACCATAAAGAATTTCGTCAGAAAATGATCAGTAGGTAGTAGTAGCTTGTAACCCTGAATAGAAATCAATCCCTTTTGATAGCAGAAAGTTGCCTTCATACGTATTCTGTGGCTTGCCTCCTACCATATCGGATAATATACCGTTATTGACCACGAGTAACCGTTCCAAACCTATTTAGAATAATATCGAGTCCACAAGGTTATAAGTACCAAGATGAAAGGTAGATTAGGTAGATTCTGTTGCATAACGTTACAAACAAATATATTACAAATTAACAATTACTTATCTATCAAAATAGAAAGTGCTAAGCAACAACAGGAAATGCTATTAGGTATTACAATACAATACCCGCAATTGAACCTGAGAACGTTGTGTCTAAAATAGTCATGTGAAACACATCGTCCTCTCATGACTCGAGATCGTTCAAACACATACTGAAATTCCTTCTTATTAATTAATGCTTGTATAAGTTGCAATTAAAAACGGACTAGATTTAGAAAGGATTGGTAATAATGTAATTGTTCACATGCAGGAACGAAACGAAACAATGAGTTGAAATATGCGGTGACGCGATCCCCTTCGACAACGTAATAAGAAACTCGGAAAGCAAAGCAATTGCAGTTAATGCTACCAATTTCCTATTTATTGAATCACATTACACATATTCACATATGTAACCACTCGAGTGTGACTACCAATTGTGCCTACAAACAAACACACACGGAAATGTATGAGCAGAAGAAATAACTAGAAACCTTTTTGTTTGTTCATTGTATAGCTTGGTACACTTATTTTACTTTACAGTAGCAATCAATTTTTATTGCGTGATAACTGAATAAAGAGTTGTTTTTTTTGGATTACTAGATTTTATAGTAGGTACGTTGTGTGCATCTTTTGTTAGCAAGGATAGAACTAAAAAGTTACGGTTAATATGACAACTGTGCTAAACCTTGTAATTATCACAATGAGCTCGCCAGGCCGTCGCAACATTGTCTTCGTGACAAAAACAATCAGTGAAAGTGTCTTCAGTCGCGGCCGTCAGTCACACTGCGCGAGACCTCTTTTTACATGAAAACATTTTAATGTCCATTTATGATGTGTTGTGTTGACTAATTGCAGACGTTACACAGTTTACGCCGGATTAGGATCATCGGTCGATACGATGTCATCATGCAAAAAATCTATTAGGTATTAAGCCTTTTTTGCCACGACACTCGTTTCGCATCGATGACTTACTTCATCGTCGTTTGTGACTCTTTTGATGGCGAAATTGATGACATGTCTTTTACTAAACTGCTGCTGTATCTCTACCGTAGGTATCTATCAACGCCAACGCCATTTTAATTATTTGTTAAATTGAAATTAGTTAGATACTACTAATTATCTTTGTTGTTCATAATTACAAACAACATACTTATTACTAACCAACTCATCTTCGTGGAAAACATTAACGTCATCGGTAGATCTCCTGGTTAAAGCGAATTACCACAAAAGTTCGCTAGGTATGTACTTAATACTGTGCACGGATCCAAGGAATTACATTGTAAATATGCAACAAAAATAAACACATGCATTCAAATGATTCGCTCATGTCTATTTTAAACAAAAATATAGTCTCGAACTAAACTAAACAACTGCACTGTCACTGTCGTTGACCCCAAAAAAAAAACGCATCAAACCATTGTTTTTTTGTTGTATTATACGACAAAAAAATCGATCGATCTCGTCTGTGGAGTTTCGCTAGCTTATTTAATTTGACCTTGTATAAGAAAATTCGTCCCGTTACACGTATTTAAAAACAAGTGTAAACATAATACTCATCTCCTCAGGGAGGATTTCATGGGATTGGAAAACTAAGTAATCCCTACATGATCAATTCAAATTCATGCGGTCCGTTTCTAATTCAAAAACCCCTTCATTTTCAAAGTTCAATTTGTTGACATTACTTGATATTACCTACTTTATGCTCTCATAATCTCTCATCGTTAGTTAGCAATATGTAACGCATGATGTCATAACGTCATACCAAGGCCTTCACTGGAGACAAACGATCATCTATCTTACGTCTATAGTCCCTTATAGGTACATAACTTTGATAAATAGGTTATTTGTTCTGATGACCGATCATTCAAATTTACAAATCAATATAAGTAGGTGCCTATATACATGTCATAATAACAATGTATGAATACAGGTACGTGACATCTGTAATATTATTATTTGTCGAACATACTGCAAAGTCACTATACTCTACAAATTGGCTCAATCGTAAATGTTTGTGTGGGCTCTATTCAAATATTGTCGACTCATTTTAGTGGTAATTACGACACACCGGCAATCCATCAAGGTTGACACCGATTTGACATCTCTTGTGTACAAAAACAAGAAGTTAATGGTAGGTAAGTTATGTCTAAGTTACACCATCGTAATGTTACCAATATGGCAACATTATGTGACAGAGTTCCTCAAGAGCATTAAAATTATGTTTGAAAGGTGACGAGTGATTGTGCACTTGGTGACTTTGGCGGAAATCGATGTTATGTCTTCTTGTGGCTTTAAATGTGATGGTTCTTGTGTTATTATCTAAATACTTATTTAGTTTTACAAACTTCCTCCTATAAAGTCGTTTTCATGGTTTTTTTTTTTATTATTTTTGGTAGGTTGCGGTTATTAGTTTGGGTTATATAGACTACGATTTCACTGCGTAAACAAGTATCCGTGGAGTCTTTATAACACTAAACGAATATTATATCCATGACATTAGTATGATCATTATGATTGCTATGAGTTTATTGACAACTGCATAGATAGGTACAGCACTCCATCCTCTAGCCGAGCATGCATGACGCCGCCACGCGATGGCGCATGCAACGGCATATTCAATTTATTAATGCCGTTCCTTTCCATTTTCAGAAACCACCTTAGTATTCCTTACTGAGCAGCAAATTGTCGTGAATATATTACTATTTAAAACTGCTTAGTCTGCAAACCAACCAGATAAATGGTGCATTAAAAAACATGCTTATCGCATTGTTTCATCCGTCCGCGTCGTCGAGTAGTACGAATTAACATGAATTAGAATATATTATAATATATTACCTAAGTCTGCATCATCGCTATAGTATTGAGGGAATATTATACATTTCGCTTTCTAGTTGTCTTCATTTTAATCAATCCATAATAAAAATGTATAGAAAGCTGCAATCTATAATAATTTACATATACAATCAAAAGAGTTGTGATGGTGTTAATTTTTATTAGAAATCAATAAAGTTCTGCGGATGCGTTCGGTTCGGCCGCGGTACAGTTATTTCTTGCCGGATGTTTCAACTGTTTCACGTGCTAATTACTAGACTTTTTATCATAACGATGCATTTTGTGCATACAAAATGACAATACGTATGTACACGATTGTGACGAGCCATCAATATAACTACGACTGAGTCATTAATCTGCTGACGTATACGCTAGACGTATCTAATATTATTTAATCGAATTATTAGTCGTTTATAAGAATCTTTCCTCGTTAACACACTTTTTAAACGAGCGAAATATTATTGTGCCGAACGAGTCGTACGGGGTAAACTTTTTCTCTTTACGACCTTATAGATTGTTTCTACTCAACTAAGTAGGTAGGTATAGATAGTGTTGCTTGTCCATTTACTCAGTAAAATCTCTGCTATTGCACGATTACAACTGATAAATCCCAAAGTGTTACTGGCATCCATGCATAACCGAACTGAATTTAAAATAGAGGTGGTGTCGACACGTTAAATTACTTACAATCATTTAGATCTCTTTTGAAATAGTGCTATAGCGTGTAAATATGTAGATAAATTTTAATTTTCATAGACAGGATATTGATGATGCTTTTCGAATTTCCGAACTCAATTAATTTCGCCTCATTAACTCAGCTAAGTAAGTTAATATTGCTTGAGCTTCAATTATCCTGAATATTTAGTTGGGAAAACTCTACATTGCGCGTATTGCGACGTCCTATTATTATTTCCTACTATTATTATTATTATTAGCACCTTTGGTATTTATGCAATAGTCTTATGACACTACAGTGTGAACGAGTATGTTATTTAGGAGCAGCAAAGTCCTTCATAATTATATTAAGTTTTAGCCCTCCATGAAAACCCCCTTACCAATAAGTAACAATGACTATGGTTATTTTATATAATGCTTTTCGTTAGTTAAATTTTCATTCATCATCATTATTTTAGCTCGAAGTCATTAGTTAGATCTGGCATTCTTCACAATTTTTTGCGTTCCTCGTCCAGAAGGTCAATTCCCGTAATTAAAAACGTTCAAAATGTAGTCGCAATCTCATCTTTTTCGATCGATTTTAGAGGTATTTTTGACAGATTGAGACCGAGATCAGACTGTGAACGTTCTTCAAATTACGAGAATTGCCCCTCAGGTGTTTTCCGCAATATTGGCGATGTCATCAGTCCAACGCGCTTTCGGACGTCCTGGGTTTCTTTCGTCCTTGTTGTCCTTGGCCATTATTTGGTCTTACAAAAATGTACTCCTTCGGCCACTTACCTCTACTTCCAGCCAGATAAATAAGTCAACCTTCCTGCAATTATATCAGCACATTTTTATTTTCCAGATGGTGTCTCAATGTGAGTGCTGAGCCATGCGCAGCGACGTGGCATACCGCGGGCTCTCGCAGCACGTGGAGCTAGACCGGGCTGCCGACCCTCGGGACCGGTTCACTCTGCAGGAGCTCATCGGAGAGGGCACTTATGGAGAGGTGTACTGTGCTAGGGATAAGAAGACTGGAAGGCGGGTTGCAGTTAAGGTCAGTCAGTCTACGAACATAAAAGACACAATGAGCTGTAAGGACCATAGGTTCAATGTGAACAGAGGGGCAATTCTCGTAATTTTATGAACGTTCAAAGTTTGATCTCAGTCTCAATCTGTCAAAGATACCTCTAATTTCCCTACATTTTGACAAGTTTTTGACATTTGTTTGTCGCCGAGATGAAACTGCGACTAGGTTTTGAACGTTTTAAATTGCGAGAATTGGCCTTCAGATGTTGATCTGATCGGATGGATGCACAAACACGAAACAATCACACTGTAACGTTTTAAGGATATGCTTCTTATTCTAAAAGCATTCGGTCGTCTCAAGGCTACATCCAAACACAAGATTTTAGATAGATCAAGCAGATCTAATGGTAGAGCTGATAATAATACAGATATCTCATATGTACCTAGGCAGAAGTCGATACAGGCGACCGTCCCTGCCAGGGTCAATACGAGCTTGTAGAAGAGGGCACTTAGTGGACGAAGGTCAAGCAGACCACCAGACGGGTAGCCCGTAGCGGTCAAGATCTGTTAGCCTTTATTCGATGAGTCACAAATGAAACATTTTATAGGTTATATAAAATAATACCTGTGTCGTTTTATAATTTGTTATGATTGTTTTAACTAAATAGCATCACAGATAATTAATGTCGAACATGTAGGTAGTGAATAGTCTCGCCTCCAGGAAATATATTTTTATAGCAGACCTGCACTAGACCGGTATCAGTATTAGTCACTATAAAAGTTGTTAACCTTATCTTGGTTTGCACATGAGCTGACGTCATTTAAAAGCTATCGTCAAGAATGCCGCGGTGCCTACGATTATTTCCACATGTTATTTTAGTATGAGCACGACTAAGGTCAACAACATATTTTATAGGGCATGCACTCGTAAACTGTTCGTACCTACGGGTGAAATCCGAGAGAAACTGCCTCGCAGTCACACTAGCTCTACAAGTTTTAGTTTATTAACGATTCAATGTAATGGGTTTCCTGTTAAAACTGTTAAATGCTTTAATTTGAATAAAGATTATGGCAATTTACTGATAAGTAACTACTCAAAATTGGGCCTCTTTAAATTAAGCAAGTAATGACTGCAATTATGCGCTTCTGGGCAGTAAAAAATACACATGTTTGTATTAACGTATAAGTACTTACTATGTATGAAAATGCTGTGTATACAGAATAGGTCGATGAATTTTTATGGAGGTATTGTTAGCATACGCATGTAATTGATTGCATAGATGTTATCTCAAATGTTGTATTGATGTCAAGGCTGCTAAACAATACATGACATGGCATGGCTTTGCCGCCTCTCGTTTGGAACACAATAACTTAACCAGATCCCAATTTATGTGCACAATATGAATTCAACAGTTTTAATATATCTCTGATAGTTCTCTATTTATTTCGTTACAGATTTTGGAAAACATTACAGAAAACATAGAAGAAATAGAAGAGGAGTTCCTCGTGTTTCGTGACTTATCGGGGCATCGTAATATACCGGAGTTTTTCGGTCTGTTCTTAAAACGCGGCGTGTGTTCGGATGACGACCAAATATGGTTCGTCATGGAGGTCGGTATACGTTTTATTTATAGGCTGCCTATTCCGAGCTTTATGCGAAAGGCATAAATCAAAATGACCTTTGTATTTGCAGCTCTGTACCGGCGGTTCGGTGACTGATTTATGCGCGGGAATGCGGGCTCGCGGTAGCAGTCTCACCGAACCACAACTCGCGTATGTGTTGCGAGGCACCGTACGGGCCTTGACACATCTACACGCTCACCGCTGTATGCATCGGGACGTCAAAGGGCATAATATTCTGCTCACAGAAGATGGCGAAGTCAAACTTGTTGATTTTGGAGTTTCATCACACTTAGCTGCTACAGCTGCTAGACGAAATACATCAGTTGGCACGCCATACTGGATGGCTCCAGAGGTAAAATGTCAATGAATTTAGTTAAATACCAAGAATTGCAAAAGTACCCACTTGCTATTTATTGTTATCTAGCTGTTCCATATAATGTGAACAGTATTCGTGACCCCGAATACAATACTAGTGACTACGTTTTGAAAGTGGCTGTAGGTAATGATCTCGTATTATAATGACGGTTTAAGGTCATATCTGAATTGTTTTCGGTTGCAGGTCATAGCATGTGAACAACAGCTGGACGAATCTTATGACTGCCGCTGCGATGTGTGGTCAGTGGGCATAACGGCTATAGAATTAGCTGAAGGTGAGCCGCCGCTGTCGGGCCTGCACCCAATGAGGGCACTATTCCAAATACCTCGGAACCCGCCGCCATCTTTATCCCATCCTGAAATGTTTTCGCCGCAACTTGTAGACTTTATCGCAGACTGTTTGATAAAAGACATGAATCAGAGACCATTTGCGAGAGAACTTTTGGAACATCCTCTACTACTCGCTGTTAGTAGCTTTGAGGATAGGGTAAGAATTGGTAACTATGTTAACTTATTATTTTTACATAATTCGATATGACCAAACATTTTGGAAATTTTTATAGATCCGTAAAGAGCTTCAAGCGGAGATAAAACGACAGAGAGCCGAAGGGCGAGGCTCTCGCGCGCCTGAAGCCACGACCAAGAGAGGGAAACTCAAATCGCATCGAAAAGCGCGACCAGAGAAGATGTACACCGATGATCTGGCAACATTGGAAGTGTTGACAGAAGATGCTATCGTAGAACAATTGCAGAAGAGATACACACAAAACCAGATCTACACCTATATTGGGGACATCCTGGTCGCCGTAAACCCATTCACCGACGTGGGAATTTATACCACAAAGGTAATTCTTATGACGCCTTAAAGTAACCACAACATTAAAATATAAAAATATACTCTTTCGGGCAGAACGAAGGTGTTTAATTAATTCGTCCTCACGTATTTGGACTTTAATATTTTAATGTGTGGGTTGTTAAGCGCTGCTTCGCTTTGCTGTTTGCGTGTGGTTTCAATGTGAAACGGGATTAGTAGACACGTCATTCTTTATTTCATGTAGGTTTAAGAACTGTTATCGATTTTGATTTCATGTAACATCACAGAAACATCGAAGAAATTATTCCCAAATATGGGACGGCAACGGTATAAATCCTGTTAAACTTAGCTTTTTTGCTTCGCCATCAATTATTATGTGAATTATTCTAATTGTTCTAGACTCAACAGATATACCAAGGTCGCTGTCGCTCGGACAACCCGCCGCACATCTACGCCGTGGCCGACGCGGCGCACCAGGCGCTGCTGCACCAGAAGCTGCACCAGGCCATCGTCATCTCGGGCGAGAGCGGCGCCGGGAAGACTGAGTCTGCTAACCTTTTGTTGAAACAACTTGTGTTTCTGTCGAAGGTATGTTCTGTTGTTTCTGACCAGGTCTCACTAATAAAGAACTTGCACGAACCTCTCGACATTTCAGCATACTTTCTAGTTTTACTATAATTTACTCTACGACCACTGCCCACAACTTGACCTCGTAAGTTAAACATAATATACAGGGTTATTTGTAAAACACCAGCAACCTCTTAAGAGGTCATTGTACTCATCATTATGAACAACTTTTACTATGGGACCAAAACTGAAATCGCGAAAAAAAAATCAGCTGTTCCCTACATTTATGTTCGCATAACTCGTCAAAATGTAGGGAGCAGCTGATTTTTTTTTCGCGTTTTCAGATTTGGTCCTATAGTAAAAGTTGTTCATAATGATGAGTACAATGACCTCTTAAGAGGTTGTTGGTGTTTTACAAATAACCCTGTATAATGTAATTCTCGATTTAGGTATGTTAAACAATGCAGTATAACCATGTATTAGGTACGGGTTATAATGACCTATTTCTAACTAATTCATTTCCATTTTATCACTCTAGACCCAAAACCGAAACTTGGAAGAAAAAATCTTACAAGTAAATCCAATAATGGAGGCCTTCGGCAATGCTCGCACTGGTATCAACGCGAACAGTTCTCGTTTCGGCAAATATCTAGATTTGTCTATGATGAGAGTTGGCCGGATATCTGGCGCTAGAATATCGGTGTACCTTCTTGAGCAGTCCAGAGTGGTACATCAAGCCTTGTAAGTATATATTTATTTAGTTTTTTTTTTTCAAGTGTAGCACTTTCTATAGTGACCCGCAAAAACTTCCGAGTAAATTGTAAGAGCCAATTGACCGAGATTTAAATTCGAGTGTCGGTGTCCGATGAGCAATAAGCATAAAATAAAATCTTCTCAATCAATATGGCCTGTGGATATGGGTCGTGCCAGGTGCGAGATAGGCTTTTTTACTTGCATTAATCGATTTATATCTTATAAAAGATCTTAAACTCCAAGGATCTGTAATTGGAAGGCACACGTTTATTATTTATTTATTCAGTAGTACACATACGTTATATACATTTAAGTTGGTGCCAGGTTTGCTTTACTCATTGCTAAATACATTTCTCTTCCGTATTTACATTCGAATATTATAATGCAATAAAGGTCTCGATCTTAAAATCTTCAGGGGTGAAAGCAACTTCCACGTGTTCTACTACCTATACGATGGACTAGAGAGTGAGGGTCGCTGGAGGAAGTTCTATCTGGACGAGCAACTGAAGTCGAGGCATCGTTACCTGCAGCCACTGTCTGTCACCCACAGGGAGCACAATGTGCATCGCTGGAGACAACTCAACCAAGCTTTTAAGGTAGGTAACATAAAAGTTGCAGATATAGTTTTCACCAGAAAGCCAATTCTCCTAATTTAAAACGATCAAAATCTAGTCGCAGTGTCATCTCGGCGACAAAAAAATGTCAAAATGTAGAGAAATTAGACGTATTTTTGACAGATTGAGATTGATATCAGACTGTGAACGTTCTAAAAATTACGAGAAATACCCCACAGATGTTTGAACGTAAACAAAGCAAAAGGTGTGTGTAAGCATGTGGCGTTCTGTAGTTTTGCCTACCCCCATTAAAAAAGGCGTGAGTTTATGTACGAGTATGTGTGTATGTATGAAGTCTATCATAGTTTGGTTTTCATCACCACTCACCATAACCAAGGAGTAACCAATTTTGATGACGAGGGTTCCTTATTCTGAATAGCAGAGTGGAATGTCATCTACGTAACAGTGCTCGATACCATTGGCTTACAATATTGGTTAACAATATAATTTACAAAAAGTATCCATGAAGTTTCTTGTCCGTTTTTCTCCATAGAAGCGCTTTGGAATAGGCAATTAGCTTCATCTTTCTGAAAGGCTTATTTGAAGTAAGCGCTTCGAGTTTGAGTTTGAGAATGCAATATCTAGGATTTTTTTAAATATTAGAAAAAATGTTCATTATGTAGATTATTATACCATGCGAATTAATAAATTATTTCCAGGTAGTCGGATTCCAAGAAGAGGAAGTGCTGGTTCTCTACAAGATGTTAGCGGCTATCCTGCATCTCGGTGACATAGAGTTTGGTGAAACAGCTGGGGAAGACAACACGGATAACAAAGCAACCATCATTGACACCGCACCGCTGCACAGAGGTAAACTAATGACCAGATTACGAGTTTATAATGAGACACCGTTTAAATGACGGTTGTGGAGATTTGTATTCAGATGTTTATTTTATTTTTGTGTCTAGACAGCGTTAAAGTCATTGACTCTCCTCTTGTAACGTGCTTCTTTTTATATTGACTAGAGAAATCTTACATAACATTTATATTATGTAAATATACATAATCAGCCTATAATGTTCCCACTGCTGGGACACAGGCCTCCTCTGTGTGGAGTGGCCCGAAATCCACCACGCGGGCCCAGTGCGGGTTGGTAGATGTCACATGTCTTCGAATTTTTGGTTCTAGGACATGTCGGTTTCCTCACGATGTTTTCCTTCACCTTTTTGAGAGCAGTGGTGATGTAATAATTTACACAAAGTAAAGCGCCTGACGGGGTTCGAACCTACGACCTACAATTTGTAAGTCGAGGCCGTTACCACTGGGCCACCACTGCTGTCTCTTTTATGTAAATATATTACGCATTTATTAAAATGGAAGAGATGTCGACTGTTCAGGGTGCAGGGGTTAATACATACTTACAAATTTCCGAGTCTCACATTTCTCTACAAATTTTCTACTAACACGGTTATTATCATTGCCAGGATTTCACGATTAAGATAATTCAATCCTGCGATTTTCAAAGTATTAAAATTCTACATTCTTCTACATTTCCACAGCGTCCTGCCTCCTCGGCGTGGAGACAGTGGACCTCCGCGAGTGCCTCACGAGCAGCAGCGTGGTCGCGCGCGGAGAGACCATCGCACGTCACAGCTCGCCCACTGAAGCCGCCGTGGCCCGGGATGCTACTGCGAGGGGACTGTACGCCAGAGCCTTCGACAGAATCGTCGAGAGAATCAACGCTCTGCTGTGCCAAAATAGAGCTAATGTGTAAGTATTTTACATTTATTTTTCCACCAAAGCCACTGGGGCCAACGGCACTCCTGCAAAAATGAGTCCGCGTCAGGCTGACGCGGTCGTGGCTGACTGGTCAGTTTCTCTCAGTCGCCAGTTTATTTAATTCGCCAGTGTTTATTGATTAGTCAGTTTCACTAATTCGTCACTTTTGCCGATTCGTCAGATTTATTCAATTCGGCAGCCAAAGTACTACTGTATATCAATGTTTATGACAGAATCAATACTAAAATTGTACTTATGTATCTATCAATATTTTTATCAATGTTTATGACAGATTCAATACTAAAATTGTACTTATGTATCTATCAATATTTTTATCAATGTTTATGACAGATTCAATACTAAAATACTTATGTTTATCAATATTGTGGATCAACTAACTGATACAATAACAATGCTGAATCCATAGAATTTTCCACTCCACATACGCAAACAAACATCGCAAATCATATTTTTCGATTACCATTTCCAGAAACGAACAACTCTCCATCGGCATACTCGACATCTTTGGGTTCGAGAACTTCAACAACAACTCCTTTGAACAGCTTTGCATCAACATAGCCAACGAACAAATCCAGTACTACTTCAATCAGCACATCTTCACTTGGGAACAACAGGAGTATATGGCGGAAGGTGTTCCAGTAGATCTGGTGGAATTCTCTGATAACAGACCGGTGTTAGATATGCTGTTGTCAAGGCCAATGGGAATGTTGGCTTTGTTGGATGAAGAGAGTCGGTTCCCGAGGTCCACTGACAGAACTCTTATTGGTAAGTGTTCAAAGTTTATTTCTATCGCACTTTAGTGAGTAAGTAGGTACTATTATTTTGTACTAGGACTTTAACTAACTTGATTCAAATAACATCTGCAAGTCTTATTGATGTCACTCTACCTAGTAACGTGCAATAATATTCTTCATTGAAAAGTGCACTAACTGCGCGGTCAAAATGTATGGAACAGCTAATTTAAAAAAAAAACCGGCGGAATATTTCAACATTGGTGCAGAATCATGTACTGAATCCATGGTTATACGTTGCGCGATATCCCTGCCACCCTGTATATATAGATATAAACGCCTTTAATTGATCCGAGTCTTGCTTCGTTATGACATATACAACTGTACCTTAACAATTTATATATTTACAGAAAAGTTCCACAACAACATCAAGAGCAAATATTACGTCCGTCCGAAGTCCGACGCTATTTGCTTCGCGGTCCACCACTTCGCCGGCCGCGTGGTCTACCAAGCCGACGGTTTCCTAGAAAAGAATCGCAACTTCCTTCCTCCGGAAGTGGTTCAGCTCATGAGACAAAGTCAGTACGACATCATCAGGTTCCTGTTCCAATGTCCCATCACTAAGACTGGCAATTTGTATTCGCCGCTGCAAGGAGACGTCATGGATTCAAGGAGCTTGGAGAGTCCTACTTCTAGTGATGTAAGGGTAAGTTTTTATGTTGCTATACTTGTTTTCATTAAGGACCAAAGATGACAGTTTTCAATTTTGGGTGTAAATCCAAAAATTGTGTAATAAATCCTATATTCGAGAAAAAATTGCTGGTAATTGCAGGCTGATATTGAAAGCTTTTCCTACTTTAAAAAAAACCCACTTAGTTACAATAAAAACAATATTTCCAGGAGCGCTTCAACAGTCGAGGGCTTGCCTCCCAGTCCCGAGCTCAGCAGACAGTATCGACATACTTCAGATACTCCCTAATGGAGCTACTTCAGAAGATGGTGAGCGGCACCCCTCAGTTCGTGAGATGTCTCAAACCGAACGACACCCGCTCTCCAAAGCATTTCGATTCGGCGAAAATATTGAAACAACTGCGTTACACGGGAGTCTTGGAGACCATTAGGATAAGGCAAACTGGATTTTCCCACCGACTTTCGTTTGAAGAGTTTTTGAAGAGGCAAGTGTCTTCGTTTAATCAAATCTGTATTCCAACATTGTCTTGCTCGCGATCGTTGTATTTTTTCTTTGTTTCTGTAATAATATTTATTTGTTTTGTATCGTATTACGTTTTCTCATTTTCGTGCCAATTATTTTATAATTCGCATTTTTCTTTTCAGATATGGATTTCTGGCATTCAGTTACAATGAGGAGACGAAACCCAACCGTGACTCCTGTCGACTCCTACTGTTAAGGCTGAAGATGGACGGCTGGGCACTCGGCAAATCGAAGGTGTTCCTTAAGTACTACCACGTCGAAGTCCTCTCCAGGATTTATGAGGAGCAGGTAAAGATACTTTATCTTCCGAACTATACAAGAAGTAATTGAAATGACTGAAAAACTCTTAAGGGGTTTTTGTACTCATTATTATGAACTTTTACTATGGGACCGAAACAGAAATCGTGAAAAAAAAATCATGAACGCGGCAAAATTATTTCAATTAGATACGTAATCAGCCGTTTCCATAAACGTATCTACTACCCTTCAACACTGGTCACTATTACCAAAATCTTTAGATGATTACATCCTATTGCCAAAACTACAATATCAAAATACTAACTCATATTTAAATAAAAACATTCTATGCATGCATGCTAAATGTCTTCGTTGCTAACCAACAAGTTTTGTTATATTTAATTCCAGATAAGAAAAGTAGTGCTAGTCCAAGCATGCGTCCGTGGCTGGTTGGCACGACGCACCTACCAACGGCTAAAGGCACAGATGGCGATATCAGTCCTAACTCTTCAAAGGCACGTGCGCGGCTGGCTCACACGCAAGCGACTGCAGGGTCTGCAGGAGAGACAGAGACAGCTAGCGAGAGAGTTCCAGATGGAGCAGGAAAGCCAGAGGAAACAACAAAAGTCTGGTGAGTTTAAAACGATCTGGCTTTATATACTGGACAATAATCTTGTGCGATTGAATTCCCGATTCAATAGCACTACATGAGCTAAAATGGAAATCTCTGCTCTGAAAATAAGAAAGTTTCAGTTGATGATACACTTTCAAATTGACAGGAAATTGCATGAAAATAAATATAGCAAGATACAAAGATTTGTGAAAGATTTGACTGACAAGCAAATTAATAGCAATCCCTTGAAACCTAAACAGCCTTACGCAGGTGATTCAAATGTAAACAAGAACTCACTGACATTATCTTACAGGTGTCCCTAACAAGAACAAAGCTATGATGAAGGCGAAGGTTTTGAGACGAATGACGTCAGACGACAGCGACACCAATGAAACTATCTCCGGTAACAAAGAGAACATTGATACTAATAAAGCTGCCGTTGTTATACAAAGTCGTAAGTATCCGATAAGAAACTATGGAGGAGGAGAGAAGAAGTTATCTTAGGGATTGAAAAATATCGATTAGATACGTGCATAAAAATGGCATATGTACGAACTGTGTCATGGCTTAGACGTGAGTCAATCAATTTACTCAGCCTATCGTTCTCTACAGCTTGAGAGAGGCCTCATAGCATAGTATTGGACGTCCTCCAACTAGATGAATCGACAAAAAGTCGTCGGTCCATCTACCTTTTTAAGGAAAAAGGTAAGTAACCGGGAAGGACTAAATGCCGAAAGTAAACCGGGTGCTATAGCACATCTTGGAAGAGTCCTAAAGCTACGATTTCCTAGAAGGGTCGCAGTGACGGCTGTCATGAGAATGATGGCAGCGGGGTTTGATTTTACGGTATCAAAAAACACCCTCTGGTAAAACACATAACTTACTTTCATAAATTAGGTACGTTTCCGTGACGTCATGCGCTCGGAAATGGCAGACGCTATATGGCGGCCACCGCTCTTCTAGAAAACCGTAGCTCAAGGACCGACTGTTGTAGTGCAATTTGGAAAAATCTGTTCAGCAGTGAACTGTGTTATAGATGTCTTTGGATTCTGTGACCAATTTACCATGTTACGATGTAGCGTATACCGTAGTCCAAAATCTAGTGTTGAGTGCCATCTCACGTCCCGCAGACTTCCGCGGCTACACCGCGCGGCGCCAGTGGGCGAAGGGCCGCGCGCCGCCGCCCCCCGCGCACGCGCCGCCCCCCGCGCCGGTGGCGCCGCAGCTGCTCATGCAGCACTACTCCGTGCAGGAGAGGGCCACGCAGCTGCACACGTTTGCTGACCAAGTAAGGAACACAATGGTTTTCGCACTTCTCCTAAACCTTGTTTTATTCTTATACAATCCCAACGACTCCGATTTGCAAACAATTTTTAAAACCAAATACCAATGTTAAAAGAGACTCCATAAGTGTGATGAAAAAAAAGAAGAAGAAAACTGTCGATCAACAAAAGGAGGCCAATATCACTTCCGAACTAACCTCAAACCCTGAGTTTCTCTAAAGATAACTAACTTGCTTGAAACATTTACTTGTCAATGAATGCATCCTTTACTTTTTCCAAATCTCTATTTACCAGGTGCACGACAAGAATCAAGAGGTGCATAAGAATCTGCGTCGTAACAAACCTGGGATCAGACTGATAGAAGTCCAGCGAGCCGACGAGTACCGCCAGCCGCCCGGCTTCACGCTGGTGCCGGCCATCGTGCGCGGCCAGCCCACGCACCTGGAGCGAGATGCCAGCAGAATGTCCAGGTAACCGCAAAATGTCAAGCATCAACTATACAAGGTCAAATTAAGCTATCTAGCAAAACTCCGCAGACGTGATGGATATCGATATCTAAATATGATAAAACGAAAAAAATATAAGTACCTACTTATGTGAAGTTTACTCAAAAAATCTTTTTTTTTTTCATTAAATCAGCTTCTGTGGAGTTCAGCTAGCTAATTGTGCCCCTGTATACACGAAATAAAGTGATACAACGTTCGTGAAAAATCGACAACGCCGGCGCCGCACCGCAGCGCTGAGTATGTACCTATGAGTTAGTAGTTTCAAAACCATAAAAGGTTTTGAAACTACTAACTGCGCTTGAGTGATCGAATGCAACCGAAGTCATTTTTCTACCAGCCTGCATGATGTAAGGGTCGATTTTGCAGAAACCTTTTTAGTACTGAGGTCGTACCATGAAAATTGCATTACATGCGTTAAATTGAAAATGGTTTGTTTACAAGTTTTCGATAGTTTATATTCTTGTGAGGTAGATTATTAACTAACGATACCTATTCATAATTATACGGTAAAACATACATCAAAAATAAAATTCTTTGTTTTTAGCATCTGTGTCTGATAAAACCGTCTGGTTTATTTTCGATGATTCATGTCAAGAACTTTTTTTATAAGCGAGGAATGACCAAACAAATATAAGATTGCGTCACCCCTCGAGTTTATCGTCTATCAAGCAGTCGTAATGTATAGGTATCCAATATTTCACATCAATCGGAATTTTCAGCTTCGATAGCAATAAAAACGCAATAAAAGAATACGCGATTTGTGGAATGAGAACATTTATTATTCTTTAATTACTCATCGAATGTTAATAATATGAACTGACTAAGCTATCTTAAAAAAAAATCCTTTTGAAAATTTCGTAAAAGATTTTTCCATTGTCATCACAGTTGAATTAATCCATCTTCCATTTCTTTCACATCAATTTTTGAACGTGTATCCTACAATATCATTTCTATGCAATTGTTCATGCTTACTCTAATGGAACTGCTGCAGTCCGTCGCCTGAGTTCCTCGAGAGTCCCGCTAGACCTTGGGACGAACCGTTGATTTGTAAGAATGATATTGAGATCAAAAACCCCAGGTTTGTTGACTTCCACCATACTTTACTAATGTGTCTATTTGTAGCTGTAGAAACAGATCAAATATTTTATCCGTTCGTTTCCATCACCCCGTAATCTCGTTTTACGGTCATCATTAAAATAATGATTGTGTAACCATTGATTGTTTCCTTTATTTCACTAAACTAGCTGCGCCCCGCGGTTTCACCCGCATAAGTTACGATCCCGTGAGAATATCGGGATAAAAAGTCCTGTGTGTTAATCATGGTTATAAACTATCTGTGTGTCAAATTTCAACCAAATCCATTCATTCGTTTTGGCGTGAAAGAGTAACAAACATCCATTCATCCATCCAAATTTTCGCATTTTTAATATTAGTAGGAAGTAGGATTAGTAAGATTAGTTTAGTAGGATAATGAAATAAAGGAAATAATCAATGGTTGTGTAATTGAATTGTAGTATTTTCAGAGGGTGGAAAGTCATAGCAACAAACTATCATAGCTTTTTGTAAACAATAAAAGTTAACAGTGTTTGTGAATGTCCTTTGTTTGTGTAGGTAACTATTGTCCAACTATTTTCACTGGCACTAAAGCTTTTTGAAACGGTCTGTGTGCATTGGCGGAGGCCCACAATCGACAGAAAATGGTTTGAATGGAAAATATTGGTCAGAAACAAGTAATTGTATTTGATCAATCCAAACAGACTTGCAGAAAATAAGCAGTGTATGATATAAAGGCCTCTTTTTCTATGTTATTATTTTTTCTTGTATATTTAACATTCGAGTAAACGCCCCAAGACGCATTCAACGGGAAATTTGGATATTCATGAACGTTATTTGATCTTTTCCTGAATTATAATGATGTAATTCAAGCTTTGATAACACACGCAACCTAAATAAATATAGGTACTCAAATTTCCTTTTCCTCAAAGATACCAACCCACAAGCAACGGTCACGCGTACCAGGACGACAGACATGTCCAGGCGAACAACTGGCAGAATAATCTTCCGTGCAGCCGGCAGTGCGGCGGACTAGTCAGGTACGAACGATACGACAGGGATTATAGGGACCCCAGAAATCACAGGGACCCTATAGATCACAGGGACCCTATGGATCACAGGGCCCCCAGGGATCAAAGGGACTTCAGGGACCCTAGGAATTACAAGAACCCTAGGGTTCCCAGAGACTACAGGGAAATAGACGACGACACCATGTTCTGGCCCTGAACGAAACTAATCGCTTTCATTCTGTATTTCTGTCACATGCGTCTCTTATTGTGGACAGCAGAAACGAAGGGTATGCATGGTTCCTGCTTTTTGTTAGAGCGCTTGAGATTTTGTTGTATCGTAGAATTTGGGGGAAAAGAAATCTACAACGATTTTCCTAACCAAATGCCATACGGAGTAAATTCCGTCCATCTCATTCATATTGGCATGGCCTCAAAATAAGTATACATATTTTGTACATAGTAGGTAGTTGTGACGTCGATTTCTCTTTGTAAACTTACATAATTATTATTTAGTTTAGATTCACAACAATAAAATCGCTCAAAATGTGATGTGCATGTGTGGTGGTGTGGTCTCGGTTAGGTGCGGTAAACACTTAAATGCTGTGCTCGTTTTCAGAACCAAATACGCTGTCATAACCTAAACGAAATCGCATCCACTTGATGCGCATTCATTTCTAATGGAGTATGAGTACTAATTTCAATTATTTCTCCCGACAGCAATAAAATCAACGAGCTCGTGCGAAAATCACAAAAATCGGATCCTCCACCGCGGCTAGCGTACAACCCTACCTACGATCCTGAGTCAGACTTGCGGAAGATACTCCGGAACTCGCCCGAAATACTCGCCACGCCCATATTCAGCTCCGACGACGACTACACGGAGGGTCCCTTCAGGTTCAAACAGTTACTACGACCAACTCTAGGACCCACAGAGAGTCTTCGCAAACGAAAAGTCCGAAACTCCTCAGGACAAAGTCCGTGGATGTCGGACAGTTCACAAGACAGCACCAGCTCCAAGCAAGCTTTGTGCAAACGTCGGCCGCAGATCAGTATGGGCGTCTTCTACAATTCATAGATCGGAACTTGGAAAGTTATGAGCAAGCGAGTTCCACCTCTACCTCCTAGAGATAAGGTGTTCTCAACTTCCCAGATAGTTTGACTGCCACAGTCAACAAAGTTTCGCATAGCTTGTTGACAACATACATATTGTATAAGATAGTCCAGTTTCAGTAACAGTAAGCCATTAGATACAATGCAAGTGTAAGCATTTAAGTAAGATTTCAGATTTTTCAACATGTTCCTTAGACCTCCTCCTTACGTAAGGCCCTTTGTACACACACGTTTTTCTTGCCGTGAAAAACTACGGTTTATTCGCTGTGTGTAGGCACGATCGTCAATGTTGTATGGATCACTATGCAAGCTTTTTGACGGAGATGTTTCTACTACGGCGCGGTTTATACGCCGCCGCCGTACCGTAAATAAACCGTGCCGTGTACAAAGGGCCTAAGGATCATCAAGTATCGCGGCTACGTTGTTGCCGGCTATTTTGAACACCGCTGATTGTGCTTGCCTCACAGCCATAATTTAGTAATATTTAAGAGCACTTCACATTGATGTAGTCTATAAATCTAAAATTATTGCAATTTGTTTGTGTAGCCGTCCTAATGAGAAACATTGTTTCAACTATTTAGAAGTTGTTATTATAGTTCCCTATTTAACTTTATATTATTCCTAAATACTCATGTGTATTTTTCAAATGTTTTCCGAAATAGATCTTAATTATAATTGTTTATTCAAGTTTACCATATACATATTGGTTGAAACTATTTTTCTGAGTGTTCCTTTTGGTAATTATTTACTTGTAACCTTGTTCTTAATGATTAAATGTTAGATACTTAAATGAATCCTTAACATTACCTTCTATTTATTACATTATAATCTTGGAAGTCATTTTTGTAGTCTTACTAGCATAAACGACCAAGTTCTTTAATCTAATAGGGAAATAAATCAATGTCAGTCTTAATTATTATTCAAATTACGGTTGAAATTATTTCGGAGTCTCTCGGATCACTCGAAAATCGATTGCATTAAAACCATTGAGTCAGAACTAATCTGTTAGACACAATTTGCGTGTTCACATGTATCATTTTGTTTCAAGTAGATACCCTTCGAATTCTTCACTATAAGCAATTACCAAAGCCTTAAAAGTAAATTATAGTTGATAAGATATTATGATCTTACTACGACTACGCTACGGTAATTTTGTAGAAATGTATGAAATAATTATTATAATAATCAGATTTGTCTTGTAATATTTATTATCAGTATTATTATATCATATAATCTACTTGTGTTTACATCGTGTATATCGAAAGTAGGATCTCACCGGAAAAGTGATTTTTAATAAAAATTACTCATTATTGCCATCACAGTTACAGAGAAACTATTGAAATGTTATCATAAGTATGTAAAATTATAGATACATCATTGACAACCTTTGTGATAATGTGCCAATGATTAATAATAAGTTAATTAGTCGTCTATATGGGTGGTCAACGATATTAAAATAAAGTTTGTGCATCAGTTAACGGTTTTCATTTATTTCCTGATGAATTTCCTTATGAAAATATCTACTGAGTGCAGTCTTCGGAGCCGCATTTCGTGCGAACGTATTATAAAATGTAATGTAGGTGAAACGTGCACGTGGATGAATATATAATTGGCGCTCGAAATCAAAACAAAGTAAAACACGTAAAGCTGTAGTTTTTAAAGCCCGCAAGAGTATGTGTTAAAACTAATCACGGCGGCGGGCGGCGGGCAGGGGGCGCACGTGACGCGGCGCGCTCGGCCAATGGCGGCGCGGCGCGGCGTGCGCGCGCACACGCGCAGTCGCCCGCGCCAGCCATGGCGGCCACCGGCCTGCCCGACGTTGATCTCTCACAGATAAAAACGCGCTCCATCGAGAGAACCCTGCTCCCCCTCATCAAGCAGGTATGCACCAGTGTCAGCTCACGTTCGGAGCCGGCGCCGGTATTCTCCGCGCGACGAGCTCGTGACGTATTGCGCCGGCGACGGATTGCGTCGTCGGCGCCCCTCTGACGTCGCTCACGACGAGAACACCGACGATAATTCCTCGCTTTTACGTACGCGACTAAATCAGTACTTTTATTTTCGTAGAAGCTGTAATTTCTATTGCGTCGCCGCCTTGACGTCCGCGATTAGAATTTCCCGCCCACGACAACAATCTGTTGCGTCTCGGCCCGCGCAGCCGCGGTGAGGGTCTGGTCGCTGGCGGCTGTTTTGAATGATAGGTTTTGGATCCTGGTCAAAACTTCGTGTAACTTTTTATAATAATATTAACTACTAGGTGCATGCGTTTTGAAGAGTCTATGATGTAAGGTGAAAGTAAAAGGATAACTTAAGTCGCGCCGAAAGTTTGTGGTGGCATAGTAAGCACGAGGGGCGGGCGGCCACGTGGACTCGTAGCGGGTGGCGGCGCGTGGGGCGGGGGTAGGTGCGATCGATGCGCGCCGGGTCCGTCAGTGCCGCGGCGATCGCGGGCGGAGCGGCGCGGTGCCGCACGACACGCCACCGAGCACGTGCGCGCGCCCGCGGACACGCGCCGCCGAGCGCGCGCCCACCGCCCGCGCGCCACGCGCTCCAAGACATGGACGCGCTCTCCGATGACGATGAAATCGCGCGCCGGGAGCCCCAGGTACGTGCTAGCGCCGAGCTGACCCTCGGCGCTGTACTGGGCACCGGCCTCCCGCACGACCAGCTCTGCTCCTAGCGATGCAGATACGTGAGCGCAACAAGTAGTGCGGGCGCGGGGTGGTAAAGAAGCTCGCGTGCAAGAACGACCTTGAGCAGAGCTCGCGCCGCGCGGGCTCGCCCCGCGTCCCGGCCACGACAATCAGACCACCTTCCAAAATATGATTAATTGAATATCAAGAACTATTACGCAATTTTTATACAAATAAACATAAGTTTATTTGCTGTGGTTTATGTTTCCTCGGATGTATATGTTTTCATTTTGAACAATGAAGGCCAAGGTCTACCGCTGGCAAAACTTTGCTTGTAAACCACGTTAAAAATGAAAACCAAAACGAGTAGGCTATGAAGTAACAAATTATTTTAAAAAAATGAAAGTTCCGCGGACTTGTGCATTAAACTTTTAATTGAATCTAGAGCGGGCTCAGTATTTTTAATTATAGCCATAATGAATTATGCCGCATGCGGGTCAGTGAGGCTTGTGTAAATATTAGTGTGCACGGTAAAGTTTTCTTTAACGGGCTCCGTCATATGCGGATTAACAATCCGTTCGGGTCTGATCCGATTAAACTTGGCAGATGGCATCCACAGCGGGAACACATTGATTTAAATTAAGTTGTCAGTTGCTTACGTAACGTTTCAGTGACTAAAGTTGACATTGTACTTGTTTGACTTATCTTGTACGGGTACCTACTCAGTGCAGTCAACATGCTAACAAAGACTTAGCGTCACAACTCTACTCAATAAATCCTCTCTGAAGCCAGAATCTATGTTAGATCATAATTTATTATTCTGTGATACCATCAAAAGCAATTCTAAAGACGACATAACATTTTAAGTTACCCAACAACCCTTTACAAGTAAGAAGCATTGCGTAAAGGTTATAATAACCGAGTTATAACCTTCGATACCAGACACTGCCAACCAAATGCCTGTCCTGGGTCCCATTTAATAATGCAAATTAGTTTGCCAGGCATGTTTACGATTCACAAATTGCCCTTTATATCAGATTTTGTAAAAATAAGCACCAGTCGTATCTAAAATTGATTATCCAATAAACTTTTACTATTGTTTGGTGGATTGCATGCTTAGGACAAAAAATAGCATAATAAAAGAATGCGAGTTGTAATGCTATTCTCTTTGTGCCTGTTACATTTCAAGCCTACGTTGGACATTGCGTTGTAACATGTCCTGGTTGGATTGAAAATAATGAATCTAATCAACTTTTATTGCCAAGGTAGGTGAATGAAAATTCCTCTGATGTGCTCTATTAAATATCTTGTACGTCGCTGAATACAAAGAAAATTTCCTTCCCACGTTCCCTTGATTCCGGTCGTATTTAACTGGATTTAGAAAATCCGGCAGGTATTCTGATTACGTTACCATTGTTCTTACTAGTCTATTTCTTAAAGATTTTTCTCGCATTGATGATAAATCTTCCTTCCATTTGGCCAATATTTTTTGCATAAACGTTGTATTACTGTTGTCCGTAATTTACAATTGATAGTCGGTTATTCTCTGCGGAACAACACAAAGAAACCTGTACTTACGTGAAGCTCTTCGCTCCATTAATAATGCAGTATCCTCACGTGCAATTTCTCAAAAAACAACGTTTACTTGTAAAATTGCAGAGATAGGTACTCGTATTATCGAAGTTTCATAGTAGATATATAATTTCCTACAATTGTGAGAAAGGGCAAAATAATATTGGAATTGAAGTTTCACGGCTTCAAAGGGATCAAAGGAAGCATAAACCGTCGAATCTAAATAGCCTTCTCCTTTATATGAGGGTTATAACTAAGGTTGTAACGCACAACTAAAGGATTAACCGTGCTCTTTGTGATGGTCAGAGGCTCATTTACCTGTGTTATGTGTATGACTTTCATAATCGTGTTATGAATATACAGGAAGGGATATCTTACTTAAAGGTAGTGGATGTATCTTATTTGTTTTGTTCATTGGATCCTGGATCTAATAAAGTGAATGTCAATAATTAATACACTTAGACGGAACACTTAGAGTTTGTAATTATGGCAACACGGTCTCCTGGTCGTTTGTAAAAATATTTTAAATATAATCTAGTAAAAGATCTTGAGGCCTAAAAAGGCCACTTTGGCAGAATCATAATAGGATAACAATATGAATCATATTAAAAATCGTATTATGGTCACAAACTGACAATTCATAATATGATCTGTGTGCAATTCATATCACGCAATTAACCTGTTTGACAGTTTTGTATGGAAATTCGTAAAATGGTCCACCAATGTTTACACCAAATATGATTGATATGAAATGAATTGTAGGTGATTAAACTATTATGTGTAACCATTTAACGAAAATTAGAGGAATTGCTGGATCTGCTGGAAATTCAGGAAATGAATAGCTTTTAGAGGTATTGCTTAAAGTAGCCTTTTTAGACCCCTGGTGTTGCTGTTCCACAAAAAAACTTAATATCGTGTCCAGAGTATCCTGTTGTCTGTACGCTACATGAGGTGATGGACGCTACTGAAGGTACCAAGCTTGTAGCCAAATTCTGGGCCGACTGTATTTAGATTGCCATCGACACCCTAAGCAGATGAAGTAAAAGATCAAAGAGTTGAGCATAGAGAGAGCGACTATCTATGGAAAAAGTTCTATAGCAGTAGACCGTACGCTTGTACGGTCTACTACTATAGAACTTTTCACTTTTCTTCTCTTTTTCCCTAGATAGTTATGTGTTTTAGCAACGTTGCTAAAACTATTAACATTATTTGCAGACGGCCGCAAGTTATGTACGCAAAAAAATTGTTTACCCTCCATTATATAGGGTATATTATATTATGTTTATACCCGGGAGCTTTCACCGCATTGTGGCTGCGGCGACGCGTGGCAAATCAAGAAGTTGCGTGGTTACTTTTCCTTATTCAATGTATCTGACTTTTAGTACAGTTTTCTCTTCTTTTTTTTATTTAGAGGAACTGAAACCGACTTATGTAGAGCTAGTTTTTTGCCTCATTAAGTCTAAACAATAATATGTTTGTTTGATGTCAACATCTGTGCCACAATTGTATTTTTGGGAGAGTTTCTAGCTTTTCCCACAGTTCGTCATGTTCTGATTCAATAGGTACAGGCTCCTTAAAATACCTTTAGTCCCCGCGAAAAGCAGAAGCGAAAATTAAAAATTAGAAGTTATTGTGAGCCCATTCAGTGCTCCCTTTGTTTCGGGCATAGTCCTTTGGTTGTCTAACTTTTATAGTATAGGTACACGAAGATTGTATTTGAAAATTGTGCAGTTTTTCATAAAGCGATGATGAGGCGGTGTGATGTCGTAACCGTTACCAAACCAAATTATAGAAACTCTGCATCTACAAGATATTGATATACCTAACACTTCGGAATCGTGATGTTTTTTTACAATAAGGTCATCAAAAAAGTCGTACGTTTCCATAAAATCGTTGTGAACTTAAATAAGCAGTATCACGTCTGCTTCGACGTCTTGCGGCGTCGAGTGCTGCCAAAACATGTTATCGATATCTCTGAAACTCGGAAAATTACATTCTGCCTTTAGGACAAACATAACGTGACAACTGACAGGCAGTGAACCTGCTACGGGTCCTAGACTGAGATTTCTTTACAAATAAACATCACCTTTGTACCTATTTCTCTGTATATTTGTGTACTGTATATTATAAATGATTTGATAAATAAAGCACACATTAGAATTATTGCCATGAGTTTGATAAAACTCTCAGAAATCATTCTAATTTATATCTAACTTTACCGAAAATAGCACTTAGCAGTTACATTACAATGCATTACTATAATGGTTTTACGTCGATCGTGAATGTCGTACTTAAATCTATGAAAAGAACACATTATCAATAAAGGCTCATTGTCACAGATCAGCAGTCTGGTGGCGTCACGCGGCGAGGCGTCCGGCGGGGCGGCCGTGCAGCGGGTCGGCGCTGCCGTCTGCTGCGCCGTCGAACGGTTCGTGGCCGTCGGGGAGACCATCGCCGATGACAACCCGGACGTGCGGCACAGCATGGTGCTCGCCTGCAAGGAGGCAAGAGCCGCAGGTCAGTCTAGTGATGAGATAAGTTATACTAAGGCTGAGCTGACGATAGAAAATTTGTCCGTGAATATTTGTCCTATGTGTACGTTAAATATTGTATATATTCCCATACGTTTACAAATTGTCCATCGTCTGCTCAGCGCCTCACCCACGTTAGGCTGGAAAAACAGCGTCGATTTGATTTGATGATCGCGCTGACTATTTTTGAGCAAAGATAATATTGCGTTAGTCTGGTGATGAGATAAGTTATACTAAGGCGCAGAGCTGACGATGGACCATTTGTCCACGATTTGTCCATGAATAGACTGCCGGGATTTTTATACGTTCTATCGAACGTATGGAAATCCCGCCAGTATATTTGTCCTATGTGTGCGTTATTGCATAAATTTCCATACGTTCACAAATTGTCCATCGTCTGCTCAGCGCCTCACCCACGTTAGGCTGGAAAAACAGCGTCGATTTGATTTGATGATCGCGCTGACTATTTTTGAGCAAATATAATTTTGCGTTCACGATTGTTTTGACTGCAATTTAATGTCAAGCAAGCGAAATGCTTTAAGTATCACTGAATAAAGTTTGATCAAGAAGTTTTGTCGGTAGAGTTTACCTACAGTGTTCCCACAAACGATTTAACCCATTAATCCTCATTATTTACTACAAACTCAAGTACTTAGATAGTATTACCTAAATATCACTGTTATCGGTATTTTCCATTCAAATAACTCGTAAAATTGCTTCCGCAAAAATGATTTAAGGCTCCCACGCACAGGCGCGACGCGACTCTAGTAGAACAATATCTATGAAAACCTAATGGAAATAGTTGTACCAGAATCGCGTCGCACCGGAGCGTCGCGCCTGTCTATGGGAGCCTTAAATCATTTTTCAAATAAGTAGGTAATATTCCACCGCATAAATAAACTTTACGATGTTGAAATACGGAAAATGTAATAAACCAAATAATTTAAACAGAGGCAATACGGTGAAGCTTTTATAAAATTCAAATTAAATCGTTTGTGTTTAATTAACTTCAAAAAGAGAGCACATAAATTTTCATGAAAATTTAACAACTTTTCCGATAGTTTACGTTCGGCTAGTGGCATTTTGCCGAAATAGTTTCTTAGCTATTTAATTAAAGCTAAGTCCTTTAATAATGACGTCACCCCACACCGACAATAAACTTAAACTTAGGTATACAATCAACTTGTTAATGTGTTTAAGCTAGGCACACACCGCAACTAAACTTAACGCGTCAAATTACTCGGCTAAGTACGATAAACAAACCTTTAATTAAATGCTGGTAAATTATAATAATTACTTGTGCAAATATGTCAAGTGCTTCAAGTACAAAAATCCCAAGAGCTTTAGAAAGCTGCTGAAAATTATTTCAGATATTAATTTAATAACGTAAAATATACAAATGGAAAGCGGTGGGATTAAATCCACCGTCGTGCACAACCATTCAGAAGGTTTTAATCAAGGCTTGCGTGACCTATAAATCTCTCCAATATCTCTATTGTGTATTTAAGAGGCCGCCATATATTCGACTGAATGGATTTGCACAGTTAGATGTTAAGGAATAGTTCGTATTAGGTAGGGAGGGGATTGAATAAAGCAGCGACAAAAAGTGGATTTATGTCCACTGCTACATTTCACTCGGGTCGGGACCCTCCCATCGTCCCTGGTGACGAGGACGCCAATTATTCCTGAATAATGAATCTATGTATGTAAATGCTCAGATTTATTCAAATAATATGTAGGTACATCTCTTCTCTCTCTCTTTCTCAGCACGTCCAGATTGAATTATGTAAGCAATCCGTCGTAATCTATATGAAGGAAGTAAGCAAGTAACTCCTTACTCAATATACTAGTTTTCTAATCCGTTAATCGCATTATGCTCATAATTCCGTGTTGCTCTTTTCGATTTTCTGTATAAACGTGTAGCAGATAATGCGGAGAATCAAGGCCTACCCTTTCTAACAGCCCTCATAAATTTGTGTCAACAACCTGACCCGAATTTTAATGCTTGAACGTTATGACCGGATCCAGCATGGCAACAAACAAAAGATGCAAACAATGGCCGCCCCTGTCCCTCTGCCCTTCAGCCTACGGGAATACCGATCAATTTCATAGCTTGCCGTACTTATTACATTAGAGCGTGTTATTTTCATTGAAATTCGCTTATAGCGCTTTGACTTGACCATAGCTTACAGATCTTGGATACTTGCAGTCTGAAGCTAAAGCCAACTTTCTAACAAAAATGCAAGATTATTTCAATTTAATAATGAAATACGAGTACGTTTGATAACGTTTATTTTTGTAACCTATCTTTAAATGCACTCAAAAGTTTTATGCCACCGCTGAACCACAGTCTTCAGGTGGCCCCTACGGCACACAACTTGATGACAATCGATCTAATTTCGATACAAATCTCTTTTCTTTTATTCAACCTTTAATGGTGTCACTCCTACGACTTATAAATTATTTAGATGCCAATAAAGCCTCATTTTGTGAGTGTTGCGTAATATCGTGTTTTGTCAAAACCTTCGATCGACGGTAAGAAAATTGGACGAGGTTACTGGGTTCCACAGAAGTGGCTCATCTCTAGCGTTCATAATATTGATTTGTAACAAACTGTTCTATGAGAGGCTTACTACGCCTGAAACTCTCCGGACTTCAGCTAACCGCACTCCATCTTGTTTGACACCATTGGAAGAGACAAATGACTCGACACCTCGTTTGTTGAAATTGTTCTGGTGGTTTTTAAGACGAGGGTGAAAACCGCCGACCGCATTAGCTACCTTCCGACCTTCCTATCTACACCGAAAACACCGCGGAATACAAAACATACAGTTGTATTCCCCTTGAATAATACTGTTCGCAATCCACATGAACGATTCCAATATCCTCTCGTAACCCAACCCGTGGGCATTGTATTCAATTCAAATTGATATCACAAAAGTCATCAATCATGGATGCCATTGTAATTCAATCTACCCTTATCATAACCGTTAAATTCCTTAATAATTTGCTTAAAGTGCCAGTTTGTTTCAGACTCGCTGATTTAAGGATTAATACAGTTAGTGATATTGTTTCTAAAATCTAAAATTTTCATAATTGAGTTGGAATTTTCGACATACACAAGTAAATACATGATTTTATTTCTGGTAGGGTTTTTAGAAACACTTTTACACGTCAATAATATTTCAAAATCTAGATGAGGTCGGTGTTTTCTATCCGACTACTCTGAGAAGAAACACCGAAACAAATTCAAAGATCACACACACTTTTAAATCCAGACATAATCTTCAGGTCAGATCATGTGACGACCGTGTAGATACAGATCTTTGACATTATTCCACCCAATACCAGAAATATTTCGTCCCCCTCCAGCTCCATGTTATTAAACCTTACTGGAATGAGATAATATCAGAGCCCCTGAACCGTTACAGATGAACGGCCATGTAATTACTTGCCATCAAAACCGTAACGGCCCTCTCGTGAACATTTTTCACTAACCAAAAAATGTCGTTCGTTCATTGGGTTTGCCAAGGGCGCGCAGCGGGTCAGCTGTAACGAGATTATCCGGGATCGAAACAAATCTAATAAATAACAGGTGTCGACTGTGACCTTCGCCGGCCACTCCCACACTACTAAGCTAATGGATAGCAGTCCTAATGCTGTTCTTGCCTAGCTATTGTTTACCGAAATGGTTCACAATCGTAGCTTCCATAGTTATTTTCGGATCCATCGACATAATTAGGGAAAGTAACTTTTCAACTATCAAGGATAGTTTTGTTTGAAATTACGGAACAAACAGTTATTTACCAATTATTTGCACGATTTCAAGAAAGTTATATAGAAATCATCAAATTAGAGAAACCAAAGAAGTGGCTGCCAAAGCCAAATTTTGGTACCTATTATATTTTATTACTAGCTTTTGACCGCGGCTTCGCCCGCGACGTGGTCTGAAATTTACCCACAGGGACGTACAACCGGGATAAAAAGTATCCTATGTGCCTATCCGTATGCCTGATTATATCTAAATCCGTTCAGATGGTTAGGTGTGAAAAGGTAACAGACAGACAGAGTTACTTTCGCATTTAGACTATTTTATTGTCTCCGAGTGGCGCAGCTGATCCAGAGACGGCCATGAAAAGTGTCTCTACTCTAACTGATATCTCACTCTCACCTTGTTTACGACTTGATAGAGATGAGAGCCATTTTAGAGTGAAAATAAATTCAATTACCAGGGAAATTGAAAATGGGCGCCTACAAGAAAGTGATAATAGCTTATAAAATCTATTTTTTTACGGGCGTATTTCCTTAACAACCAGGAGTTATCTTTCTCCCATAATTAGGATGGAAAAACATATTACAAAATTCAAACAGGTTTTGAAACCAACTCAACCTAAAAACGCATATTCAAATATCGAGAGCGCTCTCTTGAATATGCGAAACCGTGTCCCCGTTTAGATAAAAATAAGCTGAAACTGATGTAGCTATAAACTTTGACGGGAGTACATACTTAACGAGTATCAAAGTAAATATTTACGATGTGTTTGACACACAACGCGTGTTTTTGGTTCATGTTATTAAAAACATTTGTGTACACTACGGTGGTGAACGAATGGCAGCTAAGCGACTGTTTATGCCGTCCCTCCACTGACGTACGATGCTTGTTATTACTATACTCTTTTAGATAGGAGTGCGATAACGGAGGCAATTCCAACCTCCATGTGAGAAAATGAATAAAGGAATTACCTCAATTTCTGTGATGGTGATACTTTCTCATGTCAGATTTAAAACAATTGAGAGTGAATGTGCGCTTTTGTAATGTCTAACGCGACGTTATTATCGTGGACGTCCACGTCTACATCCATAAACCATACTGTAAACTGTGTATTTGACTTTGATAATATGTATGGAAATACGTGCACGTTCTAACTCTATCGTGGAGGGAAACTTAAAAGATTCTTCATATATTTCCGTACATTTTACTTCCCTGTGTTTTATTATTTTAGTTACGTCCACGTTAATGTAGTCACGTTAGCAATTAAAAAAACGCACGTTGGAGTATATTTAATATGAAAAAAAGAGATTTCAATATGTCTGATAATTATCCATTTAACTTATTTCTAATATTGTAGCATTACAAAGGACCGCTGAAATAATAACGATTTTCAAATTTAAAATAATATTAAAGTAGGTACACAATTACCACAAGGTATCACAAATTGTGGGTATACGATTTTCAATTTAAAGAATTCTGCAGTGTATGATAAAATATTTCATTTATGATCCCTAAATCTGTAGCCACTATTCTTGCATGAGGAAAGAGACTTTCTGATTCAATGAACCCTCGCCTGAAGCAATTTCAAAGATAATATTTTCCACTTGCAGTACCCGCTCGTGTTTATTACAGTAACCTACTGATCGTTACATTTTCAAACGGTTTCAGTAGCTATGTCATGAATAGTATAAATGTTCTAAGGCTACGTAAGGAGACTTACATTTTCAGTTCACGTTTATCGCTTTCTGAGCTGTAAGTAAGCACATAGATCGTAAATTCGGAGAAATTTACAGGTACCGTAACAATTACACAGGTAGCAACTTTTACTGTTACCCTAAACTAACACGCGACGTCGTAAAGTCATCCCGTTGAATGTTACTTTTACCCCTTTATTCATGACGGGTAGTCGGTTACTGATATCAAACATTAATGGTGTCGTTAATTTCTTATCATGTCAAGCTTTTTAATGAAAGTTCTTAGGTTAAGCTTCGTCCTTCACCTGGATGGGTGAAAGGGCGTCGAACTACAGAAGCATACGTAATTTATTGTGTTCATGCTTAGAGATAATTTTGCCAGTGGTGTTCTTAGGTATCATGTAGGTTGAGGCGATAACGGCGAGATAATTGCGTAACACACTATCAGTCAAGGGCTTTCATTTTGACAGTTTAACAACATTCATTGCGTTATTTACGTTGTTGAGCAGACAAAATTTTACGAACATATAAAGCAATGGATTAGCAATATCCTTCAAAATGATTCAGATTGAGATTGATAGTGGAAATTTTGACTTTTAGTTCTAAGCCTGCAAGGACGCAGGCTTAGAAGTAAAATGTCATACAAATCGAATCAATCTTACGATGCCACATTCCCAAACACATGTTAACACCAAACTAAACAATGTTAGGTACACGCACGGTACAAATGGGACAGGTTTGCCTCAAAAAAAACTCAAGCATCTCACGTAGGTAGGTACGCACATTTATGCAAAGCTTACTTCCCCAACCTTTGCACGGTAGATAGAAGAAACCCCAATTTCATTTTCGTCCCTTCATTTCTTTTGCGGACTATTAATTCAAATTTGTACCTTCGTTTATAAAATTAAGACATAGGTATTCATTAGAAATTCCGTTCGCATCGATAAACAGGCGTTTATTATTATAAATTATATTTTGGCACGAAGTTCATTGGAGTGCCAACCGACGGTAAAGATTTTGTGATTTATTTTAATTTTAAATGACAATTTTAATGAAATTTTATTTTAACGTGTATTCAGTTCTAATGTTTTTATTTTAGTTTTAATTATTGTATTGAGTGTTAGTGTATTTATTTTAAGATGTACCTAATGAATTTTATGTTTTTTTTATATATATATTTGTGATGTGGACTTAGTAAATAAATAAAGTTACATTTTCCATTTTTAAAAGTTAAAAGCTCGGGTCGTTATTTCAACAAGCCCAACATTCAGTGGCGTGCATTGCATAAAGGCATATAAGCAGTGCCTACCTCGATAAATCATATTACGCCTGTCAATAACATTTTAGTGTGTGTGCCCCACAATTAAGAAACTCGCTAAATTATCATACCTAACAAAAACAATATCTTCATACAAACACGCGCGGCAGTAGGCAATCGCCAGACGGCCTACTCTGCTCCCGTATCTTGGATTTGTTCCTGTCTGGGGTCCCACGACCACACACTTTTTTTTGATACCCATTGAATAAATGACTTTTTACTTAAAATGCCTGTCTACCTGTTCTGAAAATCAATGCACGCCACTGCCAACATTCAGTACCTATGCAAAGTAGCACTCTACTTTGCAATCTGAATGTATGTCAAGATTTACGTCACGAGGTATTAAATATCTTGAAAAAATTTAACAAAATATCAAAAAAATCGACCTTGTCTACTGTAGTTAGACCGCCCAAAAAGCTCGCGAACTCACGAACAAGTTTTTGATTTAAGCATAATCAGCCTACAATGTTCCCAGTCCCGCTGCTGGGACACAGACCTCCTCTCGGTGAGAGGGAGTAGGCCGTAAGCTACCACGCTGCCCTAGTGCGGGTTGGCCACTGGGCCACCACTGCTCTGCAAAGCTAATTTATGGGTTTACTTAATTATTATTCCCCGCAATGACAGCACTTTACTCAAAACCCAACCAATAAGTGTACTCTTAAAACGTCGCAGCACATCACCATAGAACCAAAAACACGACGCCTGTTAAAAGGGTAAAGTGGCTCTGAAAGATTACTTGACAACATTCCACAAAAGCTTTGTGAATCAACGTTGTAATATTATACAAAGTAGTTAAAAAAGGAAACAAAGCTTCGGTAGACGATTCTAAGGGTCTTCAAGTGGAAGTACAACAAGACAGGTACCTACGTGGCGCCTTTGAAGAAGGGGACCACCTCGTGGAGAGAAATAATCGTATTTTTTTTACTTACTGGTCTACATTCTCTACATTAAAAGAAAAGCTTTTTGTTTGTTTGACCACATCCGCCACGAAATTTCCACTGAACATTCACAATTCTACCATTTAGAATTCCTATACAATAACCCCTTTATTCATTAACGTTGCTTAAAGTGAAGTAGTGATTAGCGACTATTTAACCATACATTTTTGACGTTTGAACGTCGTTAACAGACTCTCAATATTAATATAAAAACAATTAATTTTCTTTTCACAATAGTTACAATTTAATGAATAAATAACATTCTGTTCCGGAACTTATTACAGAGAAATGAAGAAAAATTCTTTTACTTGAACCATTTCCTTCTTCAGCGAGATTTCATTTGAAACTACAAGTAGTTTTGCTGGCAACAAAAGAGTTTCAAAGCACGATTTTTAGAGAAAGAAAATACCAACTTTATGGTTTTAATTTGTGCTTTCCCACCTTTATGATAAATACTAACATAACATCACGCCTGTAATCCCAGAAGGGTTAAGCAGAGGTGTACCTATAGTACACCCACATTTTGTCAGTTGTGTTTAAGTCCCAAATAAAAGGGGGCGAGTTCAGCCCGGAGTCTGAAACTGCCACTGTGAAATTCGTGATGGAAAAACCCAATACCGCTTTTCCCGACTTCGGAATCGAATCCAGGACCTCATGCACAGCATTAGCGCTTGAAGCCACCGAGGCAGTCTATAATACCGGGTGGCAGGGACGTCGACGCAAAATCTGCTACCATGGATTCAGTACATGATGCTAAACCCCCCTGAGCTGAAACATTTCGTCGGTTATCAAAAAAAATTAGCTCTGCCATACATTTTGACCAATTTTAGGTATTGCACTTTTTCATGAAACAACAGATTTTATTTAATAACCGACTAAAAGTTTCTACTCTAGGGAGTCTAGAATCATGTGCTGAATTCATGGTTTCAGTTTGCGCGTCGATGTGCCTGCCACCCTATTTAATCTGATACACATAAAGCAAGTTTCATAGATAAAGTTTCAGCAATTTTAGAAATTGCTCAGAGGTTGAAATGGTGTGAAACTTCTACTAAATTCCAGCAATCACATGCCGTTCATATTTCTGAGTTTGTAAATGTAGCTAGTCAGTTTCGTAGGTATTTCGTAGCTCCAACTTTGTCTGCCGTTGTTCTCATTAAGAGATAATAAAGTTGTGTAATCTGTATTGACATTTAACTAACCATTGTCTTCTATCATTAAATTTGAAGGCAAACAAGGCTGAATAGCATATCAGTATATAATGTTTCCACTTCTGGGACACAGGCTTCCTCTCTTCGAGAGGGAGCGGGCTAATCTACCACGGGGGCCCAGTGCGGGTTCGTAGGTGTCACATGTCTTCGAATTAACGGTTTTAGGATGCCTGTATGCCTGTGGGAGTGGAACGTAAGCCTCCACGCGGGCCTAGTGCGGGTTGTAAGATATCACATGGACCAGCTAGTTTCCTCTCGATGTTTTCCTTCACCGTTTTGAGAGCAGTGGTGACAATATTATTTACACAATTTAAAGCGCATGGCTGGGTTCGAATTCACGACCTAAAACTTCTAAGTCGGGGCTGTTACCACTGCTCAGAGAATGAATACCTACTTGAAAATCAAATACTCCCTTGGGACGTTTATGACGTTTTTCAGTAGCAGAGAGGCTGTAACGATTACGGTATATAACTGTGTCGTCCCAGATGAATCGTAAAAGGGAAGTTGTGAAAACTTTATTGGATAACGGCCCTGCTTACAGCACTTTTAACTTGGAACAAGTAACTTGACCGAGAAAACTTTTATATCGCATTTAACATCACTCTGCCGTCCATTCTTGCTTAGATTTAATTTTTTACTCGGGGGTGACTTGGAAGCCTGTGAGGATGTTTCCATGTGACAGCTCCTAACAATGTTTTGTACGTCTTAGTTACTTCCGAGCGAAAATTAAATGAAAATTTGTTTAATTACTTCGGACGCCTACCAAAACTTTCTCAGACGTTGCATTTCAATTTCATCTTTAATTAATATTGTTCGCCGAGCCTTAAACCATCAAAACAAAAATACCATTGTCGTATAAAGTAGATGGGCCGCGTCCTCAGTGCTCGTTTCCCTAAGTGTCAAGCGAGTCACTGAGCAAAAGTGCGACGAAGCCAACGACGCGTGACTCTCTGATAGAGACGCCCCCGAGACGTAACTTTCGCTCTTTTGAAGCACTGAAAGTGATCCTATCCCTCGAAGCAAAAAACACAAAAGATACTTAGTAGTTAAAACTTAAAAGACTAGACATTGCTTCTGACATATAAGGTTAAATGAACTTGGAAGGGGTTCAAAGACCACGTGATGCCCTTTCGATACGAAAGACATTCTGAAGGTCCATTGAGCGCGCGCTGAAATATTTTAATAAAATTATAAAGGGCACTGAATGTCAGCGATCTGTGCAGTTTCAATGTCACTACTATCGTTAAAAGACAATATGCAAACATAGAAGATTTTTGATAACATTTACCGACCTTTTAGTTTTAATACATCATCTACTTGAAAAACCATCTTAAGTACCTAAATGAAATGAAGTTAATAGCTAGATATACCGAGATGCACATAAAACACGTCTCGCAGGGAGATAACTTTACATAACACTTAAGATAAGAAAATTCACTAACAAAATTCAAAGTCACTCATACTTTAGGAGACAGAATACTTTACTCATTTTACATAGGTACATGGTTAATATGAATATTTAGGCCGCGACCTAATACAATATATAAGCTAAATACGTGATCCCAAGGATACGGCCTATTTTTTATCTTTTCAGAGCTCGATTATACAATAAACTTGCTGACCCAACAGACTTGTCCTGTCCAAATTTCAATAATTCATATAAAAAATCACATAAAAAAGGACGTTCAGTTTTTCCGGTTTTTATGGGAAACTTTTCCAATTTTTCTTAAATTTATTTATTTCTATTAAAAAAAAAATTAAAATAAAATAACCAAATCAGTGGAGCTGTTCGCGCTTACATTTCTGCTACATTCTATATAGATATTACCTGCTTTTACCAGCGGCTTCGCCCGCGTGTATGTTATATACCGAAACGGACCATCCAGGTTATAAACGATCTGTGTGTTAAACATCCGTTCAGCCGTTTTTGCGTGCTTGAGTAACAAACATCCAAACATAAACTTTCACATTTATAATATTAGTAGAATGATGTTACAAGATTAGGTATATAAACGAAAATAATCTCCATTCAAAAAACTACATACTCTGGCGTATTTGTTGACACGATATTATGTAAACAACCGTCAGAGGCATGTGTCGCGTACAAATAAATACATATAAGCTAATGGATCATTCGTGAGGTTTACCAGCGTTACTAACAATTAATATACAAAGCTTTTATGTCGTAAATCACTGTTATATGCCGCTATTATAATAAATAAGAAATGACAAATAGGTGGCCTGTATTGACGGGACAAAACTCGACGTAGCTTTAACAAAAGCCGCTTGTGAAGTACGATTATTGGCATAAATCTGCCATAAATGTGACGTCACGGGCCCGTTGAGAACTCAGACACGCATCAGCATAATACCGTGATAATGTGACCCTTGAGTGCGGCCTAGATCCGGTTCCCTGTGGATTATGGCCAGGGGCTCCACGCCCAAATAAGATCTTTTATGCTTGCCTGGCTATCTTTTGTGAGAAATTGTGATTCCGCTGTATTTTATAAGTACGAATATTCATAGAATGGCTGACAATCACCACTTTTGTCACGGCCTAGACCCACGAATTAGATTTTGGTTTTTGTGGCATGTTTGAGAAGCTCTTAAACACAGTCGAGTCGAGAGCAATGGTAATACACAAAAACGTTTAGTTAAATGTTCGAAGGTAAAATAATATTTGAATACAGAAAATATAACATAAGCGTTGTCCATTAAATTAAAGTATTACAAGAGAACACACGTGTTCACTGATCAGTGACGCGATAAAGCACACCGGAAAATGCAAAACTCCATGTTCTTGTTTAAATGTTTGTTAATTAAATGTTCGCTCGTAAAATTGTAGCAAAATGTACTTTTATCAAAATTCTACGAAATTAAACTTACGCTTCTCCTCTGGCCTGTCAATTCCACCGAGTGCTTCATTTAAATGTCATTCCGAGTTGTCTCATATATTTGCAAGGAAAGTCTTTGTTCGACCTCGTACATTTGGGGTTCCAGCAAGTGAATGTATACCTACATACCAATATCAAGATATAGGTAGGTTTACAGTTAACTTTCATTTTACGACTGTTCGAAACTGTTTGTGGGGAGTATTAATAAGAATATTTCTAGATGGCCATTTTTCCAACCCAAGTTTCAATTTGTACGCCGGCGAAGTTTACAAACTGTATAAATACAGAGCAGTGACGCCAATTCAAAAATTTATGGCCACATTTGGCTCTAGTTTGGTTCAATATCTCTCTTACTTGCGTTTCAATGCCAAGTGTCGACCTTTGTGGAGCTGCCAACGACTTCCGGTTTGCTTTTTGACGGATGCCCATTATACCTTACGAACTTCGGCAATGGGGTAAATTCACCACGAATAGCTATTTTCCTAATTTACGATAGGAATATAGGGCGGTTAAATTCTAGAAAACACGCAATGTTTTGTCATTTTAAGTGAGTGCTAAACACTTATCAGGAAAGACATTAATCTGGGTAATGTCCGCCGTTTCCGTGGGCAGGTATCTATTAACGAAGCCGGCAGCATTTATAGCTTGCGGAAAGACGTTATTTTTCAATGAACCGACGCTTTAATAAATGTTTAGAATTTTTAAATTGTACGAGAGTCAAACTAGCAACACACCCCTGATTCGCATGGTTTTTAAGTCTTACTGAAACATAGATTTCTTTATTACAACTACATATGTTAGTTGAATAATAATTTCTCTAAATGATGGTGAAAACCGCATCAAAATCTGTTGCGTAGTTTTGAAGATCAACGCGGTCACTAGACAGACATATTATTTTTTAGCTTGAGTACGTATAGTTTTTATTATATTTGTTGGTATATTGGCGTGGCTAGCTGACATATTATGGCAAATAATTAAATTTTATGTTCTGGTTTTGTAATGTTAATTACCGAACATAAGTACCTAGTATTGTATTCATTCAAGTATTTTTTTAAATTGAACAGACAGCTGTGCTGCTGGGGAGTTTGTTGCGCCACTTCTTCTTCCCAGCAATAGCACTAGGAAGTGGTGAAGGGCGGGCGTTTTTGGGGGACTGTCTTTTGATTCTCAGCCTAATTTGAATAAATGACTTTTGATTTGATTTGATTTGATTAGACACGAAAAGCGACTTTAATTTATAATATGTATGTAGATATATAGCTAATTATGTAAAAAAATATTGTAATAGCGAACGTCTCTCATCGCGGTAATGATGCCTGCACCCTAATTGCGTTACACACGATCAATCACAACCTGAATAATTTTGATGGATATTGCTAATCCATTGCTTCATATGTTCGAAAAATTGTCTGCTCAACTATGTAAATAACACAATGAATCTTGTTGAACTGTCAAAATGAAAGCTTTTGCTACTGTTAGTGTGTTACATAATTACCCCGCTGGACAGCCCCTGGACTATCCGTAGCGTGTCAGACAGCTGTAAGGTGAGCTTTACAGGTGACGCTTCTTTGTCACCTTTCTTACGACACTGCTAGTTTTATTGGCTGGGCACAGAGATAAAATATTTCTTTATAATTTTATCAGATTAGAGAGTTTTCGATCATAAGAACTTAAACCTAAATATATCTATACTCAAATGCATTCCATTACAAGGTTCGAGCGTACCTACAGTAGGTACATTCAAACTAAAACAGCTTCCAGCAGTCCGAAAACACTTTCCACAAATAGCTATGATATAGATTTACTCACACTTCCTTATGTACGTGAACAGAAGAAGTAGTATCGAGCAACACATCCGGGATAAGACTAGACCCGGCCACGTTCAGAACCACTTAATCCTGGAACAAACGGCTCTAAGAGAAATTACCCCGGTCGAGATAAACTCGTCTTTCGACCCTCTGCGAAATTAGGTGCTTTCTGTTGAGTATGTATTCTAAGAAATACTCTTACCTTAAGAATATTTACGTATTACATGAAAGTTATGAATATATTTAAATGTCTTTGATAATATGTATTTTTACCCATACCTAGGTTTAAATATAGTAATTGGGTTGTGGAGGTCAGATAGACAGTCACTCCATGTAAAATACTGGTATTCGGCTGCATCCGGTTAAACTGGAAGCCGACCCGAACAGAGTTGAGAAAAGGCTAGGCATATGATGATGGCCTAGGTTTAAATGTTATTTTTAAACCTAGGCCATCAACATATGCCAAATGCATATGTATATGGCATGAAAAGAATACTAAAGACTTAGTGTTTTTTGTTCAATCAATTAATAACTTATTCGAATAAACCAAGCACATACACTGTAAAATAACGTTTCCATCATTGGTATATCAAATTCGAGCTACCAAAAATATAGAGACGGAAATCTGTATTTGACGTCGCTCACGATAATTTGATTATCATTCATCCCGTTCGGATACGCTCTACCGTGACGGAGGTGCCGACAGCATGTTTGAAAAATTACACAACATCAGCCCCATGAGTAAACAGTCACCATCAATAATGGCCAGGAAATGAGGGATATATCTTTTCATTGAACGATCGAACACCTCGTCAGGTTATGGCCGTCATTTCAGGACAATGAGACATTATACATATTGATGATAAGCAAATGTATAATGATTTTCTTATTCTCTGATAAAGTTTTAGTATCAAATTAATCAATTGTCCTACAAATATTCATTTCTTTCACCAAAACTTTAACAGCAAACAAATCAATCAAGAACTGCGGAATATTCCTTTGAAAGAGCAGGTAAACAGTTCTTAGAATATTGTACTATAATCCATCTCTATATGTATGTCGGGTCAGCTGAATGCAGCCCGTTTCAGCGTAACCGTGACCTACCTCGCTACAAATAGTAATTCCCGTCGCTGTTTATAAGTTATTGGAAATGCTCCGCAGACAGCTTTCCCTGTAAGTGAACTTGACACAGATACCCGTCTGATAGTTTACTGGGTTATATTTTATGCACGCTGCTTTTTTCTCACGATAGATACGAATATAAAAGTCGTGTTTATCAACGCCTGTGACAATACCGATTGAAAGCTGTCGACAGCTAACAAAGGCCACGTAATCTGAACAAAATCACGAGCAACAAGAACATCTCGTAATAACAGACAGTTCCCAAAGAACAGTCTATAAAGAACATCTTTCATCAACTCCAATTCAACACTCTCATTTGAACTAAAAATACAGTCGTAAAAGCTGAGCCGAAGAGAAAACAAATCGGCGGTGTGTACCACGGGATATTGCAAAAACCTAAAGGGGCACAACACATAAATTTTGACAGACAAGGCCGGGAATAGAAAATCCGGCGGCATTCGCTTCAGTACCGTCATGCCGTGCTATATTAAAGTGCAACTCCCGTTTTCTGGGTCGCAGGGGGCTGAACTGAGGATTTACACGCACTCATTATGAAAATGTATCGTACATTTTTGTATGCAGCCATTGTTCTCGCCATAGTATGAAATATTGATTTGTTATTTGCTCATGTGTTTTTTTTTTGGAAAGAAGGCTTTTAAACCGGTCTTAAACAAAAAGTAATGTAACTGGTAATAGCGACTATGGTTCCTAAGTTATTCCTTGAACGGTTTTAAACAATCGGTACCGTCACGACAGAGGAAGACAAAGCCTGCCTCAGTTCACAGCGGCTAGCCGCATGAAGTCACTAATCCGACCAACAATGAGCTCCGGAGCACACAAAGCCACATACATTAGTAAAAACAATTCGATGAGAGCCGGCGTCATGCGCGGAGGAGTATCAAAAGCAGGACGCAACAGGCCTAAGCCAGGGATTACCGCCCTCAGGGGCTTCGCGCTGCAAATTGAATGAACGCAAACATTCCCCTCGTATAGATGCTAAACACACAAAATAAATGCAATTACTCGAAGACGAAGTTAAAGGAAGCCGGTCGGTGCTGCGTCATAGTGTCGTACACATGTTATCCCTCAACTTTATACAAGGTAGTTTTATGTACTTCTGAAACTTGTGAGAAATGATAGCGCCGGCGGCGCCGGGCGGTAATGTTTGTGACGCGAATTGTGGAAAACATGTGAGTACATCGCTGTAAATCGTGATTGAAATAGACGCAAACAGCTCATAAGCACTTCAAAAGACATTTTATTACAGCCCCTGAGACTGTTTAATGAAATAAACCACTGTCGAAAACATTGTTGAATCTAGAGAAATGAATGGAGCAGATAAACACAGCTAAGCTTGATTCTTCAGAAGCGCAATAAATAATAAAATAAATCCGTTGTGTAACATGTTTATAATCTAAATGTCAGGCAGCTTTCACGCGAAAATAGATTATACTTGTTTTATTGGTGAAATAAAATGTAGCGTGTTGACACGTTTACAGCGCCGAGCTCGCACAAGTTTTCAAGACAAATAACTTATAGATATTGCTATCGTAAAATACTTTCAAACAAGTTCATAAAATTATACCGAACACTCTTATTTCTGAGATAAAAGTAGGTAGTAGGTAGGTATGTGATTTACAAGACAGGTCAACGATTTATCATAAAGCAACAACAGTATTTATTACATAATCCGCTTAGAACTTTTAATTTAGCAAATAAACTTTTGTGCGTTCATACATCAATTAATAAACCTGACATCTGAAAACAAAATCACTTCTTTGAATTCTTGACGATAACGGGAATTCGACCATAATTTTGGATATTCGTAAAACGAAAACCAGCTAGGTAACCTACTACAATTTGACCCTGAATAATGCGGAAACTACACTAAAATAAATCATATCACTATGATTGATTACCATCATAAAACTAAAGCACAAGACTACGCAAGTTGTCAGAATATCATCAGTATTGATGACATTTTGGTTACGAGAAATATTCATCGCCATCATTTATCCTAAATATATCGAAGTGATCGCGAAGGTCCCCATTAGTATAGGCAGGTCACCATCAGGCCTATCCCCCATTTACGGCACATGTGAACGCTTCGTCATTTCCCGGAAATATGGAGCCGGCCGCCGGAAATTCATCGGAGGCTCGCAATTGGGAATCCCGTTCGAAAATTTTCAGGAAACTAGCGCGAAATACCTAGCTCTGCCTAATAGCCTTTTATTGAAGTAATAAGTTCGTTAGGGAGGATTACTCAGCAATATGAAGCAGACGCGATCGAAACATGACCATTTTAAACGAAAATTAAACCATCCAATTTCATGCAATGTCCAAACCGTTTCGGAATACGCTGGCCTAACTTAATTTTCAAATAGTACGTACCTTTTTCAGGCGTTAGTTTTATCGCTTTTAATCTGCGCTTCATGTTTTATTCATGAAGGCAAGTATTTTGTTCGCAAATATTTTAGTCAAATCTTTGTATTCAAAATTCAAGATCTTTGTTTCTAGGCATTTTAAATATTACGTTTTTGCTGTTGGGGTCTCTCTCGAAAATGTAAATATATTTTCAGCAAGGAAACGAAACATTTCAGTGTTGACGTCATGCGGCGAGCAAAGACTCGCGCAAGGCGTACGTACGCTTATTCTAAAGATAATACTGATAAAAGAGGACTGTTGTATAACTAGTGATCATATAATCATTATCATCTGCCTAACCTTTTCCCAACTATGGGATTGAAGTCGAACTCAATACAGCTGAATACCAGTATTTCACACGGAGCGACTGCCTATCTGGCCTCCACAACCCAGTAATCTAAACGGTAATACGATACCACTTAGACCTGAAAAAAATATCAAGCTGTTATTCAGGTATCATGAAAACATAACACCCAATAGTCCAATTTCAATTTACTTTTTAATAAGATGGCTTTTTTTGCTACTGGTCACGTAAAACATTCAGTACAATCTCGTTGTAACGAGCTCTAGTACCTATATGAACCACTCTACAGAATCATTCCACCAGTTCTCTCAGGGTAATATTTCATAAGTAAACTTAGCAGTTTATCGCCTCCAGAAATGAAATATCGGAAAATGATCGCACATTTTCTTGGAACGTTGTTATTATAATTTATATCTACGTTAAGGGTAATGGCTTGAAAAAGTAAATGTTTCTACGTGCACCATGTTCAACCCCAACCTATTAATACCTAGATAATACCTTTCAGGTAGTTGGTCGCTTCCCCATAATTTTGAAATTTGGTAATAAATAAATAAATAATGTCGTAACTGTGACTACATTATACGTCGAATAAATCTGAAAAAGACATGCGATGCCCTAATGGTCGCAGTCAATTAAGCAGATACATCGGCAAATTGCTAACTCATTTCACTCGTTAGTGGAGTGGAGGCATCGCTACACCAAACAATTATGACCCCCCTGTACATAGTTAGGAACCTACATTTTACTACGATATTCACGGAAACTTAATTATACTTTATTTTTGTTTTACAGTGATTGCGGTGAACTTTTTTAGGTCAAATGACAATAAAAAATAGTTTATCGCGATAACCTACTTCCAATGGTGTAATATTCACGGAAAATGCTGGAAGTTTCAGCTCGCTTGTACACAATATTAAAACTTACAACTACACCAGTTTTAAAACAATACCTTTGTTGTGACGTTCTTCGCATAATTTATTACCTATCCGGCTTAAAGAATAATTTTTTCGCTGTAAAAATGATAGTTCGGTTCACATTTTTGTTAGAGAAGTTCTTCTGGAGTAGCATTAACGATTAATCTTTGTCTAGGTTGACAAAAGCGAGCGGTCACAAAGAATCACGATCCACTTTGTCCCCCCTTTACACAATATTATGCGGTTTCCGTGACTTCGCACCATAATGACGTTAGTCTAATTGTATGAGCCCGACACACAAACATCGTGGATATACTAACTCCGTGCTCACATAACTTAATTTCAACAATGTCACACGACACAGTTACAATTTATTTAAGTAGCTCACAGTGGGGTTAAGAGAACTATTATATTCAAGTCATTTTTCACATAACACTGGCAGTAACAGGACACAACTTAACGAAACTGTACAGTTTATTATTAACAAGCGACCCGTTCCTCTTTCGCAAGGTTTTTACGGCTTGATAAATTTCTTTTTAATTATGTGTTATAAATTTTTAGCTCAATATTCATGTATTATACACATAAACCTTTCGAAATACATGCACTAAATGAAGTTGAAACTGTATCGAAATTCGTTGCGTAGTTTAGAAGAACAACGCGGTCACAGGCAGACACTTTAAAAAACAAAGTCGCTTTTCGTGTATTATAGATATGCAAGGCAAAACAGCTATTATGAGTTAATTACACGAGAAAATGTTTAGAAAAATATCACGGGCGTCCAAAGATGTTTCGACTTAAATTGCCCTAACAAACAAAACAAAAAGTTCTTAATGACTTAAGACTGGGGCTGTGTTTTAGTAAAAGCATAGTAGTGAAGAGACGTAATGATTTCCTCTGAAACGTCAGTTTCAATTACATTAGCTAGTTCAGTTTGGTGGCAGTTGGTGGGCGCAACTTCAGCTAGCAGAAAGTCGCCGTGGTCCTCACTTAGTCGGTATCGATCGGCATCCGTCGAGCCGCCTCATTCATGCACAGTCACTCGCTGATGTAGCTCATTATTCATTTTAAACTCGATACATAAAAGTCATTATTTATTTAAATAGTGTCCAATCTGTTCTGTTTCCGTTCCAAAATACCCACATTAACCTTTAAGTTGAAATGTCAATTATTTAAACGCTGTGATATGAATTAAACACTCGGTTATTTTATTTTTAAAACAGAGATAGGTGCAGTAAAGTTTACAAGGGTTCTTTTTTATTTTTTGCTTCCGCCACCGAGTGTCCGAACATACTTTTTCTCGTGTTTGTCACATTTATCACACTTAATCTCCGCCGCTGCGGGACTGGGGTGGCCACTTCAACTCACCCGCTGTATTAGATGACATTCCTACTTTTTATTACTAACGATGACGTGAATTTTATAGCAGCATAGAGTGGACGATTCCTACATGAGACATAACCTTTGACATCTCTGCATACTTAATCTCCTCTCCAGCTAGTCTAAACTAATATTATAAAGAGAAAATATTCGATTGTATGTTACGCTTTCACGCTAAAACGTCTAAACGGATTTGGATGGAATTTGCACCTGGATTAGGACATATATAATACTTTTGATCCCGATATTCCCATGGGATCGAGACTTGTGTCGGTAAAACCGTGGGGCACAATAAAATGTAGAGTATAAGCCAGGTGTAGGTACACTGCATGTTCCGAATGTCGTCCGACCTGCACACAGATGGGTTTAATGAGGATTTGATGTTGCCTTTGCTTTTCATATTGTACTTAAAACAACGCTTCTGCTGTTAAAATGAAAAGCTACTTAAACAAGCCCACACAAAATAATACATTTTAAATATTGTAAGCTTTTACCGAGCACATAGATAAATTACAGTGCTAATTACCTTCTGCTTTGTAGATATTAACTACACGCTGAGGCGCTAGTTTATACGCATAGTAAATAAACTGAAGTAGTTTGCATAAAAAAATATTGGCAAAACTGTAGTGTGGACGTTGATTTGCAACAACATTGCAATTTGTTCGTCGGAAAACGTCAATAATTTCCCGGGAGGCGCTGGGCCCGGCGGCGGGAACGACGCTATACGCTATTTATTGCGTGGATTCTACAACAATTACCTACTATTTTTAGTAGCTATATACTCAACGGGAACTTTAATAACCCAGTGAGCTATACCACTTATTACGAGGCTGGAATATGGTAGGCGTGAAACGGTTGTAACCGCAATTGCGGTATTAATTTTCGTTTCAGTGATTTACAGAATATTCGTTATCTATGCTGCAGTGCGATTCTGTAACCATATCTCACCGTGAAAACTTAGGTGAAGTGAGCTGTCATTCCAACTAATGCTAGGGATTGACACTATTGACAGCTCACTCTAAACTCACTTAACCTAACTTTTCACGGTGAGATTTTTACAGAATCGATCGGCTGAACTTTCAGCAAGGTAATCTGTTAGGTATATCTTTTAGCACTTAATCAACTAATAGTCCATTAATATTTATTGCCAAATAACTTGTAATACAATGCTTTATGAGGCAAAGTTATTGTTCGTGAAACAATAATGTTAACATCCTAACACACATATCTATTACTAGCTTCTGCCCACGCCGTCATATCGCATCGCCTGCTTGCGGTACTACTTCGTCATAGCATGATTTTATATAGCCTAAAGCCTTCTTCAAAAATTAAGCTATCAAATGTAAAAGATTTTTTTCTAATCCAACCGGTAGTTCCAGAGACTAGCGCGTTCAAACAAACAAACTCTTCAGCTTTATTATCAGTAATATAGAATAGATCACCACACAACAATCACGTGATTTAGTTGTGCAATTAATTCTCGCAGTCATCTTGAATCGACATCCGACTGATGTGATTAATGGCCAATCGCACAGCTCCGTCTGTCGCATCATGTCATTAGCAGGTTTATAAGAAGGTTTCTTTCATATTTTTCTTTTGTCGTTTGTGCGCGGAAAAGCGAAATGTCTTTTAATCGTGTTTTGATACTTTCGCAACTTCGTGTTGTGAGAAATTCAATGTTTGCCTTCTTTTTAAGAACAACATTAATGTACCTATCTATATGTATAGAACATAAGTGGGACTTGTGGCTAACTAATAACAGCCGCACGGAATCAGAAATCTATCAGGTTAAGCTACGCTTGCCGTGGTTAGTCCGTGGATGGGTTACCATCTTTACGTACGAAGACCCCTTCGTGCCTCGGAAAGCCATGTTAAGCCGTTGGTCCCGACTGTCATTCGTGGATCTTTGGCAGTCGTTACGGGTCGTCAGAAACCCGAATGTATGACAACCAGTCTTTCCAAGGGGTATCGTATTACAGTAATTGGGTTGTGGAGGTCAGATAGGCAGTCACTCCATGTAAAATTCTGGTATTCAGCTGCATCCGGTTAGCCTGGAAGCCAACATCAACAGATTTGGGAAAAGCCTAGGCAGGTACTGATGTATAGAACATAAACGAGAAAAGGAAATGAAAAGATTTCTCTTTATAAGTCCTCAGACGGCCATGAAGAAAAAGAATTAATGGGAACGATTTACATTTATCTACGAAAAGTCTTGAAGATTAAAGTAGGTGCCTTACTGTTCGCTGAATAGTATTTGGGCCACGAACAAGAACTTCTCGATAAGAGACATTAAACAACATTGTACTTCGCAAGGCAAGTTTCAGTTTGAAGAAAAACACATTCACGTGCCCGGAAACATTAGGTAAGGAGCCATACAAGTTAAGTAGTGGTATTTAAGCCGTATTTTACTACAAAATACGTTAATGGTCACGCTACCACGATTTTACTTGACGATCGAGACAAAAGAAATTTTTAAGTGAAGCCACACAGCAGGCACCCAAATGGCTTGGAAAGTTTAACTGGATAAGTTTCCCTTACATTACTCCCGAGACAGAAGCGCCTTCAGACGATGTTTGTATTTATAGTCTCTGCTACGAGTATAGCCCGGGAGGGAGTATGCAAGTAATGTTTTCCGCAGTCAATTCCCAACTGTCAAGAGCAATGCCGTGAGTAATTGACGACGCATCGGTACGTCCTAACTCCTAACGTTTGTTATCGAATGGAAAAGTTTATTATTACGATAAGAACAACCCTTCCACACGCCAAAACTAATAAAATAACGCTTCAGCCTTAATAGTCGAAGTTGTTTCGTTCTATTTCTGTACATTCGTTACGTTTGTGATTGCAATCGTTCTGTTCACTTTCATTCGAAAAGCCAAAGCTTCTATTGCGCGTCTAATCCGATATTGCTACAATAAAACTGCAAAATTGTGCCAGAGAAGTGAAATAAATGTCCTCACGAGCGCAGCTGAAAGAGAAATTAAAAGGATACCTAGATAGACCACCTGCTGATAAATGTTGGCATTAAGTCTTACTGTATAGCTCTAATAGGAACGTTTATGAGGAACAGCAAACACATCGCATATGAAGGTAATCCCTATTTGTGGAGCTTAAACCGATAGCGAATGGGGAAACGAGTTGTCGAGTGCAGTTTGCCGTACCGCGTAGAAGTAGAGATGACCTGAAGATACCCTTGTTGCGATAGTGGAACGGACGTTTTTATTATTTTATTAAACGTATCTTCTTTCTTTCTTGCTTTGATGCTTTCCGGTCATAGTGATATTTTTTTTTCATTTTGAAGTTGTATTAAAATGTTTTTGATGGGACACTATATATATGCCTATATTCCATCTAGATACATACAGGGAGGACATCGATGCACAACCTGTTACCATGGATTCAGTCGTTACATGATTCTGGACCGCCATGCGTTGTTTAAGGTCGGTAAAAAAAAATTGGGGGTTCCATACATTTTGACCGCGTAGGTATTGCATTTTTGTAGGAAACAGCTGATTTGTTTTTTAATAACGGACGAAAAATTTCAACGCCCCCCTGCAATGAAATTTTTCGTCGAATCTTGTACTGAATCCATGATAACAGGTTGTGCGATGTCCCTGCCACCCTAAATTATTTAGAAGGTATATTCACTGAAAAAAAAAACACGTAGGGATATCTACTGTTTCTATTTGAAACTCAGAATACTATCAGATTCAACAAAAATATTTGAATAACATTTTGTCCAAGCTTAGCCGTTTTTACTTGAAGCATAGGTGACATTTTTTTTACTCTCCATCTACCATAATTAATATCAATAGAAAATGTGACGTGTAGCCTTAGGGGTAAATATTTGTGCCGCAAATTCACGCATATATCTGTCTGTGCTACGTTCGTCGACATGCGGAAATATGTATATTTACATGGTTCTTATTTACCTACGTAGGTACGTAGCTTTTAGATGTGGTTAAAGAATATTTATTCCTCAAAAGATAAACATAAGTATTAAAATAATGATATTAGCGATCAGAGGTTTACAGAATTAGGTTATGTAGCAAACATATAAACTCAGTAAGAAACATATTTCCAAGTAAAATATTAAAAACACTAATAACTTACGTAAATAACAACGATAATTATGAGAAGAACGTGATTTCTTTTCCATTTTCTTTTACATATATAGTTTTTTTTTGTATCCCAAAATTCAGCTGTGGACAATGTAAATGATACATTATTTTATTTTCGTAAGTAGGATTCTTTGTACAAACAATTTTCCACATCAACCATATTTTTAAAACTAGATGAGGTCGGCGTTTCCCATCTGACTACTCTGAGAAGAAAGTTCGAAACAAACTCAGAGGTCACAGTCTGTTTTAAAGTCCAGACATAATCATGGTTAGATCATGTGAAGACCATGAATAGTCTGAAATGGTCTTTTGAGGAAAGAACCACACAGATTGCGTGGACCAGTCAGTGCACACATTTTTCAGTAACCGTGCAGCTCAACTCCGAACTTAAAGAGCTCAACGATTCGACGAACAATACCAAAGAAAGGTAATTTGAGTAGGCAGCATAAATTACTCAAACTGCCAGATCATGATTAAAACTCACTGAGAAAAAAGAACAAAAAAGCAAGGACCCAAAGGCCTTTAAACTTCTTAAAACATGTTTTGAACTTATAGTATCGCCATTTTGTAATGTTAAGATGTGACAGTGAGTCGGGTTATGTTTGGACACAGACTTCCTTCATTTTGTAACCGAATGATCGTCGTTATATATTTTTGTAAGACCTTAAGAATTTTCCTAACGGAAAATAAATTATTGAACACTTGTAAAATATTCTGCTACTACTTACAACTCATGAAATAAGTTTCACTAAGAATACAGTGTGGCAGCGAGATCGACTCACGATCTATAACCATGGATTCAGTACATGATTCTGGAAACCCTGAAATTTAATGCTGGGTATTTAAAAAAATTTGCTGTTCCATACGTCGGTATTGTACATACTATAGTTTTTTATGAAAGAGCTGGTTTCTTTTTCATAACCTATGAAAAATTTCTACGTTAGGGGTCTAGACTCATGTGCTGAATTCATGGTTACAGTCTGCGCATCGTATATAAGTCCCTGCCATCCTATATGTCACCGCAAACTCATATTCAGCTAAACTTAGAAAATTATATGAACTGGGCTGTTAAAATATGTATATGCTGATACTGCTAACGATAATGCCTTTATACAACATACAAATAGGAAAATGTAGAGCGTAGTAATCAATGGTGGTAACACCACATTTTCCACAATACCTATTTCCCCCTTTTTCACGAAAGTATAAATACCTGTTATTATTATGCAAACAGTATAAACAGCGTTACTGAGACTTGCCACAAAGTGGACACATGCATAATGTAGCAGGTGGCGGAAGGACGTGGCCCGGCAGCCACGCCCGCGGCCGCAGCCTGCAATAATGCTCAAATTGCGACCCAGGCTGCTAATCATAACCACACGTGTCCCGTCCCTACTTGTGGCCTTGCGGTCGCCTTTATTTTAATGTTAACGAATTTCAAACAGCTTTCCGCTCTGGTAGTATAATCTTCTTTTTGGTCAGTATCACATACTCGTATTAACTACAGATTGTAATGAAAATTCGCAAACGACCATTACGGGTTTTAACGTTTTAAATTAATAGGAGAATCTAGGGTAACTACTGAACTAACAAGCAGAGATAGTTCACGGATTACAAGGTTTTACCTTAACTGCCTTTCTGGCAAAGTTAACTAATACCCTAAAGTTGTAAAATACTCTAACTATTCGCCCCTTGGCGCTGATTACCGCTCACTTTAACGATCTAATCCTTGAAATAATCCCAGTTTTACTTTATAAACTATACTTACTAACTATCTTGCAGATTCAAGGCAAAACCATCGTAGATTAGTCTATCTATATAAATAAATCAAACCGTTTATAACTCAAGAACGGCGGGACCAATTTATATGATCTTTGATTTGTCTTTGCCGCGAATAGCAGATAAACTATTAAAACATGGAGAAAATTCACGAAAAAAAATAAAGATAATAATTAATTTTCTCATACATTTTGTATTTATTGATTCTGAGGCGATACGAAGTTCGCCGCGTCAGCTAGTTAAAGATAAAAACTTGAACCAAATGTTCAAGTTAAAACCGTCAATAACCATATTAAAATAGCAAAAAGAAAATAACTTTTATTTATTTTTAAATGACCTTTTGACCTTAGAGATGCTTAGAGATGAATTTCAGGAGTTTGATAATATTTATAATGCTGATTAATGAAAATATTTATGCGGGGCATCCGTGAGTAGTGACCATCACAATCGAATGAGCAGCAAAAGGAAAGGGAATATATTCTGTATCTCCGGAAACAAAATGTAGGTACGAGTAAGTTATGGTCGGCAGGTGTTCCGATTTTCCAAGACGTTCCGTATTTCAGTAGCTTTATAGCTGGAGGAAATGTGCTATCGGTGATACAAGCAGGTATTTAAAATATCATATCAGCATTTTAAAACACGTACTCGTATTTTAAACAGAATATTCTGTTTGTAATAGACTTTTCCGTATTCTGTTGTTCAAGTATTGTTTAAGCGATGGTCTAAAAACCTAGAAGAAAATGTCTTATAAAACTAATAGAGCACTATATCACTTTAAGTGGTGATCTCAAATGTGTCGTACAGGCGCTTGAGACACTGACGCGGTGGCTTGTTGGCGAGGTGCCGCGCGTCGCGACTCTGCGGCGACAGGCCCTCACAAACACAGCCTTCAAAAACAACTAACACTAGCTTTTTGTCGTCGAATACATTCGATTCGAATAAATTCTGAAACGGACCAGTAAACTTGTTTGTTCGGTTATAGCAATGCTCGTGCGTATCCCGGAAGGAATTTTGCAAACAAATATTTTTCTAAATGTTCACCTCTTTTTATGCCTAGATTACATACTAAAATATATTCAAAGCGGTAGATCCTGAATAAATATCATCGAATAAGTTATTCGTTGGAAACGGTGAAGGAAAACATCGTGAAGAAACCGGCATGTCCTAGAACCAAAAAATTCGAATACTTCGAACTACGAAATTCGGAGCCCGCGTGGGAGCAGTGAGAACGTTATAGGCTGATTATGTAAGTTATTCGTTTCGTACAGCTATTCATTAATCATTGAACCGTTGCTGCCTCGGATAACACAAAGCGTTATCTTTGCGTTATAGGCAGTTGTGAGCTTTAATGACTTTCTTAATGTTCTAGGAAGGAAGATAAACACCAACTATATCAAGGCTTAATCTTCTATCTTCGCTTAATACTTAGTTGTGGTAATCAACCGGCCGTAGCCTACGTACAATTTTTTTATAAGTACATAACTACCAATTTTGTTGCTTCATCCAGAATACTGCATTAAGTCCGCCTTTGTACAGTATTTTCTTACTTGTGCATAAAGTTTTAATAATAAATACTGTTTGTCAACTTTTAACCAATTAAAGACTGTAGGACTAACATCTAATGCTATGCAAATAATCCCTAAATAAAGTACCTAGTATCAATAAATTGTCTTGAAAGTGGCAATGTACTTAAAGCCACAGATTTCAATGTCCTTATGCGACACTTTTTACTCGATTCAGCCCACAATTGGCACGTTTAGAACATTAACGACCCAACAAAGTACGCTTCCCGCAATTACATTAAACAACATTTAATTTGATTAAAAGTTGGGGAATAGAATCTCGAAACTGAACCAAGTTGTACTTTATATTTGAAAAGAAAGGGATTAGGGTGAATTTTAAAAGAAAGGGACCGAGCTCATTTTGGCGGCGCGTGGCAAGAAAACTCCTGGGTTTTATAACTTCTTAGGCTTCGTTCCCTAAGACAAATCCACTCCGCCTCCTTGGAGTAAGGTTATCAAAGGAACACACTAATTAGTAATAAAAGAACATTGTTTTCAGTTTTTTTATACTTAATTTCAGCACTTGGGAAAGAGAAAATTACGTACCTAATATCCTAATCCTAATAGTATGCGTACTAGGGACGAACGAACAAATTGCTAGTGTTAAAAAAATTGAAAATTACTAGCGACCCGCTCCTGCTTCGCACGATTTTTACGACTTGACAAAACATTGGGAATAAATACACATATAATATGAAATACACATTATATGTGTATTTAATATGAATGTTATATACACATACATCTTCCAGAATAAATTCTCTAAGTGATCCTGAAAACCACATCAAAATCGGTTGCGTAGTTTAGAAGAACAACGCGGTCAAACAGACAGAAACGAAAAGAGAATTTAATTTAAAATATGTATGGATATACCTAGATATAGATTCTCGGGAGACGAGGGTCGACTGTAAAACGAGCTGATATTAAAAAAGGAAAAGTATAAGGTACCAATGGCAATAATTAGAGTTGGCGATTTTTTTTGGGATGAAATATGTATAATGCCCACCATAAAATGCTTTGATACCCTTAGTTCTTGCACTTCAAATTGTATTCGAACACCAAATGTAGTAAATGATCACAAAATCTTAGCGAGCAAATTAATGCGCTATTTCTGCCTAAATAAACCACTATGATTGCCATAAAATGTATGTTTATTACCAAACAAAGTATTATGATGCCATATTAATTTATGTCTCCAGCTTGCTGCAAACTAGATAGACAACGTTAATTGAAAAAAAATGATTAGGTTAGGTTAGGTTAAAACTGTGACCTCCACGCACGAGCCGAGCGAGCGAAGCGAGCGGTGCCGCGGCAGCGACCGGTGAGTGCCAAAAACGACTAGATTGTATAGAAAAAAAATATGTCAGAAAAGAGATTATTTTTTGCAGGCTGTCGAGAACCGAATATGATTTATTTGGAGTCATTTTGCTTAAATAGGCTAGCGTGATGTTAAAACTTTGGTTATAAGTTTACATTAAAATGCGGGTTTAATTTTGGTGATCATTTACTTTTTTTGTCTGTTAAATGTTACTATATCTGGTGGTAAGTTAAACATAAGCCATTTTTTTTAAACAAATTGTAACTATTCGGAAACGATGAACAAACATGATGATGTTTAGGATCTGCCTATAGTCTTTTCCCACCTATGTTGGGGTCGGCTTCCAGTCTAACTGGGTGCAACTGAGTACCAGTATTTTACGAGGAACCAACAAACAGACCAAACTTGAGTGATTGCACACAGGTCACGCTATTACGACATAACATTAATTAGAGAAATTACTAGTTACTCAGAAACGAATAATGAAAATTAAAAACTCGTTGGTGATAAACTTTTTTTTACTTTGTTCCCCTCACTTCTAGGAACTAGTACTAATTATTATATCTATATTTTTAGTCCCATGCAGCATTGTCCTTCCTTCACAAGTAGATAGAAAGTAATTAAAGTCGGAAAGAGCAGAGGAGAGATGCCTTCGGGCTTGGGACGAGCGCACGACGTAAACATAATGTAGATTCGATCGATTTTTTTAAATATCGATAGGTGCCGTATGTGGAATACCTTTTTTTTTTTTTTTTTGTGGATGGGAAATCATCAAATGACCCCTCCCGCTCTGGGTGGAGCGGAAGGGAGTGTCAGACTTTTACTGACTAAAACCCACCCGTGTTCCGTCCTTAGCCCTTTCTGTTCCAGGGCAGCGGTTAACCTTTCGGAAAATCCCACCGCCCCGGCAGGCTTCGGCCCTGTGGGGCCCCGTCCTCTGCTGACATCTCTTTGAGGCGCGCGTGGAACACAACGCGCCGTCTGGCACGGGCCTGGTCCTGATCGGACGGTGAGCTACCCATTACTCACCGCCCGCAGGCCCGCGCCTACGGTGGCCGAGAGTCGTCACGCGGCTCCCGACGCCCGGAGCGTCTTCCGCGGCGGCTGAGGCGTGAGGTGTTCTCCCTCAGCCTCCCCGCCACCTCCTTCGCTAGCATGACTGCTTCGCAGAAGGAGGTGACTGCCTCCCATTCTCTCTCGCCCCGGACCATGGCTTGCACCAGGGCCGGGCGCGAGAGGTCGCCGCCGTTGCCGATCGCCTCTACGAGGACACGGCGGGTCTCCGCCCAAGCAGGGCAGACCTCCACCGTGTGCTCCACCGTGTCCTCTGGGCGATCCGGGCAGTGGTGACACCCGGGCGTCTCCTCCCGCCTGATGATGTGCAGGAACCTCCCGAAACATCCGTGTCCGGAGAGGACCTGCGTCAGGCGGTACGTGAGAGCGCCGTGACGCCTCTCTAGCCACTCCTCAAAGAGGGGTCTTATCGCCGCTATCGCGGCGTGCCCTGCGCTGGGTTGCGATAGTCGCGCCTTCCATTCCGCCATGAGATCGCGCCGGAGGTCCGTCCGCTCCGCAGCGATTTGCCGCGGGTGCAGAGTTTCCCCCCGGCGTAGTGCCTCCGCGCGCCAATCATGCAGGCGCACAAGCACTATCGCCTCCAGATCCCATGGCGGCAGTCCGGCAAGGAGGCTTGCCGCCTCGCGCGAGATCGTGCGGTAGCCCCGGATCAGCCTTACGGCTACCACCTTCTGGGGCGCGTTCAGATAGTGTGCGGCTCGAAGCCGCAGTGAACGCGCCCATACCGGGGCCCCATATAGGGCCATGGACCGCACGACCCCCGCGTAAAGCCTCCGGCAGGAGGCGATGTGGAATACCTCAGGTGCCATATAAGCGGGTGTCCAATCTGGAATACGTCGAAAATACAAATATCTTATAGCATTTTGTTTAAAAATTTTGTAACAAGCACAATTAATATCAACTTTAATCATGTGTATGGGACACATGATTAAAGTCTTAAAACTAAGTAAATAGTATTTGCGTAGCTTAACGACCATTAAAAATTGTAAAATCTTTAGAATTTACATTAATAATAATTCCATTAATTGCAGACTAAATATTACATGTCCATAGTTGTTAGTATCTTAAAAATATGTTAGTTAATACCAAAAATCATTCAACCTCTCAAAATAAAATTCAACTAATAAAATCATAAAATGTCAAAAAATATTTAAAACATAATCAAAATAATATCTTAACATTAGTCAGTACGTGAACCATACAACAGTGGTTCACGTACTGACAGTCGAAACGTTCCGCAAAAGCGCTCAGGATATTGTTGCCGCTGCTCCGCACCCTACGCAGCAGGGATGTGCACCGCTTGCGCATGATTGTGTGGAAACAATCCACACGCGCCTCGGCAAACATCCCCGACGCGCTACAGAAGCGAGGCAGCCCCAAGAGTACCCTAAACGCGTTGTTGTATTGGACGCGTAGAGCACTATACTGTACATTAAGTACTTGCGCGTTCGTGTTAAGGCTCTCGCAGACAGGTGCGACGCGGTACAATGTGTATGGAAATTGTTCTCTTAGAATCTCATAGAATCGCGCCTGTCTGCAGGAGCCATTAGGTCCATTGGACGAAAAATTAAACAACTTAGAAAAACTCGCGAAGTAATATAATTTAAACATTTTTTGCAGAGTTTTTGAAGCGAGGCAACGCTGTTTATATAGCAACGTTTTTCCAGCCAGTATTATTCTTAAATCATAATGATTGTTCAATATTTTTAAAAGTAAAAAAAAAAATCACCGATAAGAACTCGGTTAAACGTAAAATTCCTCAAAAGATAATCGTTAGGGTCTCTTCAATATCCATAATGATGTAAAGTATGCCCGATAGAATTCCAATTTTCATGTTATAAAAATGTATTGGACCCTATGAAGGCAAATTGCTGATTATGTAAGCTTCGTCCTAAATTATACAACCATTTCCCCTATGAGCAAGCTGTAATAATATGCTAGATAAAGAGAACATTTAAATATCTAATCGTGACAATTTGTGATATCTATCTTATGTTTGAGTCGCGTTTGGAATAATGCGGAAAGTATTAGTTATTGTTTACATAAACCTCACGAATATGGCACATGTTAATAGTTGCCACTTTAAAAAGGCAATGTTATTTTCACAGACGCATTTAATCTGGCAACAAAAGACTATGAACATTGGCACGCGGGAATTTTCCGATAAACTGCAATTGTTGATTCAATTACTGACATTTATTAACGCAACTGCAGTCAATCGAATCCTTGTTTGTATACAAACATATAAAAAAGCCACGCGATTGGAAATATCAGAAGGCCAAATCTCGTAATTTAAAACGTTCAAAATCTAGTCGCAATCTCATCTCAGCGACAAACAAATATCAAAAGCTTGTCAAAATGTAGGGAAATTAGAGTTATTTTTGACAGATTGAGACTGAGATCAGACTGTGAACGTTCTAAAAATTACGAGAATTGCCCCTCTGAAGGATGCGGTAAAATGTAAAATACATTAAGAAAATGTTATGAACCCGTCAACATTAAACATGCTACGCGCTGCGTCATAGTGCACGCGTAGCACGCTCCATTTTTTTTTTAAACCTAATTGAATGTAATTAGTTAAGTAAGTAGTGTGTTACATATGGCATGTAGGTGCGGGGTGGCGGGGGGATTCATTACCCAGCGGCAATGAGCCCCTCCCCCTGCAGCCAACTCATTAACATAAGGCATTTTGCCTCACGCTAACGAGTATCCTCGTTCACCAACAGCCAGATGCTTTTTCGCTGCGAAACTCACCGGATAATAACTGCGGCTAGTACTTATCTATTGTTGATGGTAACTCTCCCGTTGGCAGCAATTTGCGCCGTTGAACCTTCAGCGCGGAGCTCGAAGTTTCGTTTGTCAGTATACAAAAGTATTCCGCCTCCTTCGAGTTTTCGGTATAATTTTTTGCCTTGTTGTTTATTTATTCCGGGGACACAAAGAAACCGGATGTGATAACGACGACAAATGTCCACGTGCTCGTATCGTTTGTACGCTTACCTTGTACACATTTACAGTAACAGTACATATTCGTGAAGTTTTTGGATAAAATACTATGAAACATTTTATTTCACATATTCTTTTCCACATATACTGTGTGAAACTGCTTTACTAGCTTGCAGGAAGAAGCATTGTTGCGAGGAAATAAAAAAGCAATATTACTAATAAATACGTAAGAGGTGAGATGAATTTTGAAACAAAACACGTTTATCGTCATGTGTCCTCGTGCAATACCGCGCTCTGTTCACATAAAATCCGGTACAGATCACCCAGCAAAAGTATGCGCATCGGCAAACATCATTTAACTTCGGAAAATACGAACGCACGGTTATGAGATCTAATATAGAGCTGTTACAACTATGAAAGTACTTACGTATTTTGTTTTACTATGGTTACAAAATTTGAAATTAACAATTCTATGCAATTAAGTACGACCAGAGAAGAAAGCCGTACAAAGAGAATACTTCATACAAACAAAGATTGTCTTTAAAAGATCGCTCTTAGCGATTAGACCGCCCATTGTGTCACCCTTTGTAACTTTTCTATACCTATTTATATCTGTAATCTACATGGTGTACATAATAGAGAGTATTCTATTCTACAAACTTGCAATGATAAGTGCACTACGATATAGCGCGGCTGTACAAAAGTTAGAACCTTTGCTTTGTCCACTCAAAGAAGCTAAGTTACTCTGTGACGCGACGTTCGTACTAAGTCGGAAAGACGAGATTATCGAAGCGCATACCTTTTCTGGTTTACCTGCACACCTGAGCTAAATGCCTCTCCGGACCCCAGTTTTTCTTTTGAATAGCGCCAACGTTTTCATTGAGCCTCTTTAAGAGTCGAAAAGGTATTTAGAAGTAGTTCTTTAAAGTTATATAATTCACCCGTAGCACAGTGGCCACTGAAGCTAGTTTTAGAACGCCTGACACAAATAATGTAGGTATTTATCTGATACTTGCATTGTTCCTGCAAAGCTCTACATCTGCAAAGTTGCCGCAGTCTAACTACATATGTACCTAGCTGAACTGACGGCAAACATCGTCTTAGCTAATGATAAGCCTAATCAAAAATTCTCAACTTAGCTTGTTTCTTCATTTTCAAGAAAAGTTCAATATTTTACGCACCCTAATGACTTATCTCACTATTGATAGAATTTATTTAGTCTAGATACCGAAAATTGGCAATGATTTATTTATTTATTTATAAGTAGGAGAACCAACAGCTAAACCAAATTAATAACAATGTATAAGCGACACAAAGCCAATTACAGGTTCTCACGAGTAGACACAGAGAAGTTAGTAGAAATCTTAGGATCACTAAAAACTAAGTAGCAAGCACGATGAAAATACAAATAAAATGAATTAAAATAAGCATTAAATACATTCAGCCGCCATGTTTGGCATTAGTGACATGGGGAAAAATTAAACTAAAAGTGATCTCTAAAAATGATCCTTTTTTCCCTGTACCCTTCGTAATATAATTCAATCAATTACAAATAACACGTAATAAATACGAACAACATTTACATAATTGTTTCCAAACACAAATTCGGTTTCGAAACATGTTTATTTCTTTTCGCATTATGTAGCCTGTCGAATACGATTTATTCTTTTATGTAAACAAGAGATATCTGATACATTATTCAGATGGCTATATACTTTATTGTATTGAATACCTATCTATCCTAAAATTAGTCGCTGCGAGTGTGCCAGCGCCTCGCCGCGCTCTCGACCGCCCCGGCAAACAAAAGAATGAATACATACACAGGTGCTCGCAAAGCGCTTTTTCCTTTTCATACCTCCGTCGAAAATGGCATTCACCGCCTCTCAGACACATCTAGTGGATGAATGCAGCTCTCTTAAAAGCCCCAAGGTATACATCTCGAACTTGATCATCAGTCTGCGTTCACGAAAGTTTCAATTTAAGATACCTACCGCATATTTTTATGAAATGTTTACATTAGTAGCTTCCACTTCACCTACACAAAGTTTCCGCTGACAGTTAGCAATTATCTGTTTATATGGGCATCATCGTGCAAGTTGTATAATGACGGCGTCGCACGGAAGGAAAGTTATAACTATCCATACTTATAGTTAATTTAATCCATATTATAAATTGCGTTCAATCCATCCAAACATCCTAATATTATAAATTGCGAAAAATAACTCTACTTGTCTATCTATTACCTTTTCACTCCTTAACGGCTGATAGAATTTCGATGGAATTTTTGCCACTGGCTCCGACCTCCACGCGGGCGAAACACGTTTCACATTTTATCATAATCATCATGTACAGCTCGACTTCACCCACTGCTTCATAGGCATGTCATGTGCCAATCTCTACGCCCTTGTGCCAGCCTCATCCAGGTTCTACCCACGATGTCAACAATATCGTCCACCCATCTCGCCGCTGGACGACCGATACTTCATCTTCCAGTCCTTGGACGCCACATGGTCACTACCTTACTCCACATTTCATCACTACGCCTTGCCATGTGTCCTGCCCTACTCCATATAAGTTCCACACACTAGCCTCAACGCTTTTACAACGCGACTGCTATGTAAAGATAACGAGATACTTTATGACTGCCTATATTTTTATCCGAGTACCCCGCGGCATAGTATTCTATAGTAAAGGTATGAAGTTAATCTCGCTTTTGTTTCTAATTTGTTACAAGTTCCACGTTCCTAACCAAGACTCGTTGAAGACAAATTAAAAAACTCAGCCACCCTTAGCACAAAAGCTGCATAATTAAAAAAAAGGGTAGGGCGTCGTTAATCTTGAGGCAGTGAGAACAAAATGCGAGCGTCATTAGTGCCAGCTTTCAGCCGCTCATTCAAGCCATCCATCAATTTCTATAAGCCTATTACATACTTATTATATGAAACCTTATTTAACTCACACAATTCTATAACTTAATCAGAAAGTTTTACCAAAGTAGACCCTGGAATACCCAAACAATTACGTTGAAATTAAAAGTAAGTTATGCTACAATCTACAATGTAAGCACAAAACTTTTCCTGTGCAAGCTTTCTCTCTGTTTAATTGAATCGTCAATACGATGTAACAACATAACAAACAACCAACAATAACACGTTCGTTAATGGTTCCGTCCCAGATTACTCGCGAGAGATCGTATTATCGTATGTATTTGCTATGATATTCAGGCCCGAAACACGAATCGTCAAGAGGCGTTTGAGATTTACTCTAAGTGCGTCTAATCCAACACTCGAGTGAGCTGGCAAATACGCCAAGATTAATCACAAGGATGTTGGTAAGCCGTACCTGCGGGAGTGCGGGGCTGTATGCCGGGTTAAGGCGCCCGAGAGCATGGCCTTGTCCCACTATGGCGGTCGTCTATTTTTAGCTCGCTCCCCCCCCGCACCGCAGTGTCCCGCCTCCAACACCCGTCAATGGTGCTATTTAGAGCGAAATTGCCTCTTTACGCGGGATAAGAATAAATAATAGTTATACTTAAAGGTATCGGAAGTCATATCGATATCGCTCCGAGGTATTTGCATCGATATGTAGGTAGGTTCCTAATCGCAGATTATTCGGTAGAGCAAATAGAGGGCATCGCTCCCCAACATTTTGGCATCCATCTTTTATTTATTTTATTCATAACAACAACGTAATAACTTAACGAGGGATTATCGGACTAAGATAAGCCCCAAATAGAAGTTGATATTGCATTGAATAAATAAAGAGGTTTTGCCCGATTCAGGTTAATTTAGATTTTAATTGGAGGGCAAAAGGACACCGTGTGAGATTAAAATGTGCGCTCGTTCGAGGCTGGGAGCGGGTCCGACAGAGCCATCACTTGTGATGAGTCAATGATGGAGCATTACCGAGGGTACCTCAAAGGAAACGTTAACATCTCTTGTATACGCGTATTTTTAAACCTTTTCACAATTTTCCCTTAGCTTCGCATGAGGATGAGATCAAAAGGCTGTGTTTTCTACAAAATAAACGATAATTGGACCATTTATTTAGAAGCTTTGAAATGATTAAAAGCTTTGTTTTGAGAGAGCAGAGTAATTATAATTAACAGCGGATAAAAACCTTACCATAACTCTCCTCCACCCCCATGTTTATGCAATGCAATGTTTAAAATATCTTCTAGTAACTATCTTCTTTTTAAATCCTTTCAAAACTTAGTTTTCAAGATAACTAAGATTCACCTAGATCTATAATCAACCGACACCTCACGGCATTTGGCCATACCTTGTATTCAAGCTGAAATACTGAAACTACTTTACATAAATTAAACCGCTGAAGCTACGTGTATTTTCAGCTAATTCCACTGAACTTGGCTGCAAGAATTACAGTTCTAAATCAATTTATTCGGGGCTGTCGTAGCGTCGTAGCAATAATTTCGTAGGTAGGTTCGTAGCGAGTTCGGAGCCTCGTAGCAAGTTCGCTAGTTCGTAGCAAGTTCGTAGCTTACTATTTCTTAAGGTGCTACAATTTGTCATTTACAAAGCTTTTATTTTATTTTCTCTGACTATTCAGTGGTCATAATGCAGCGTATTTAGTAATAAGTCTTAATGGACTGCTGTGATAACAATGAAGTATGTGTTGCAGGGAAGTTCGTTCTCAGAAATAAAAATAAAAGCGATCAAAAGTCAGTGTTTTTGGGACTGTTTCTAAAATAAATTGTAACTCAGCAATTGAATTGGTAGACACTTTTTGCAAGTCTAACTTCCATATATGTTTTTGACTTTTGACTATATATTGACTTTACGTCGACAGGTACATAACCTAATAGTTGAATGTCTGTGCTGTTATCAAAACAAAATAAACGGCCCAGTTAGAACGTACAATACATGTAATATGGAACCAACCAACGACCCCAAACGGCAAGCTTCGGCAAATTATTGCTCGGGCCAGCGGACGCAACCGACACAAATACTATAAGTACGTATATATGCGCCGGAATCTCTTCACTAACTTCGTTTAACTTTCGTCATAACTTATAAGTACGAAGATAATCGTAAATGGAAAGTTTAAGTACGCGGTTCTATTATTCCCTGAACTGTCGTTAATTTAATGAAGTAGGTATCACAATGGATAAAAAGTGCAATTTTTTTATCAATAGCAGTCAGTGTTTTCACATTTGACGTTGGTTGTTTAGCTGTCAGTTTTTGTAATAGAATTACATGGAATTGTAATATTACTCATATTTCAATTCTCCACACCAAGCAAAAGCTATTTGCCAGACAGATATACGGTTGGTCGGATAACTATTTTATCCACCGGCAAATAAACGTGAAGTACCAATATAGCGGTGTGGTGGACGATATTCCCCGGCTCACTGGCGCGGCGTGGGCCGAGACAGCAACTGAACCGAGATGCCGCAGACCTACACGTTAGCACCTCCGCTTCAGAACCGAATCGACTAAAGAGATACCCGAAATCATAGAACTGTGAATGATTCGGTCAATATTGATTTTGGAGCTTCAATGGTTGTCTTCATGTACAAGTTGAGGGTAGCGTCATATCTATCTGCTGTGTAAAGGATATTCAAATCAGTGATCAGTTAATAATCTGCCGATTAATGGGAAATTGGGAACCAAAATGTTCGAGATATGTGTACATTTGCTTGATGACTGTTTTCAAGATATGCGATCTTTAGAGACAAACAAAGTAAAATACTTAATTTCTTAAGAAAAATATTTATAAAACAAACCCCAAACCCGCATCACACAGATACATTATTTCCACAATTCACACGAAGCCAATCGCTCAGTGGTAAACAAGTTGCAATACTTTATTTGATGCTGACTGGGGCAACGGTGAAATTAATTATTAAACACAGTCGTCAGCGGCAGCGTCTCAACCCGCCCCCACAGCGTCGCAGCTGCCAGCCTCACTCCGTCGCTTCAACGAACACTTTCCGTTCCTTTGTAGCCGAAGCAACCATGAAAGTAGCGGATGTTATACGCTACCTGTCTTCCCGTAACTCCCCAAACAATCTTCATAAAGTATTCCTGAATTCACCCAACCTCCTCACCGCAGCTCCTTAATAATTTACGACCTTGTCAAGCCTTCCTAAAAAAAAACTACTCAGTTTATGTGCACATGAGTTTGCCTAAGAAATTGGTTTGCTTGTTCAAGTGGAACAAAACTCATTTACGCAAAAATATTACACTCACAATTACCAATTGTTTGGCGACGAAACGATACTGTGGCCCTCGTTAGCAAATAAATAACACGATCTTAACTAAATAGGTTGCTTATTTCTGTCGTAATAGGCGTTTAACTAGCTCTCGGCCTTATTCCAGACAGTCGAGGATTCATAGCCAACTTTTAGTCAATAACGGGGCGGCTGACTCCATAAAAAAATTTCTTATAGTTTGTTAACCTTTCAGAAAATAACTTTTTCAACTTTTTATTCATTTTAACAACGACTGAAATAGGATCCTGGCTAAGTTCGTTTTAACTTCGCTGCATTTGGACTCAAACAATGGCATGAATTAAACAAAACAAAGTAAAATGAATTTCTCGTTTTCAAAATTGAATCCTCTTAACCAAATTGATATCGTAATAAAAGAGGCCGTCCATGACGGGGTATCGTCGAGGTAATTCGCTGTAACTCACCTTCCACAATGTCTTCTCTGAGAGCTAGCTATTCATAATTAAATTAAGTCTTCTCTTTTCTCGCCGTTCTACTCATTCCACATTTAATTTGTTCGTTTAATATAGTTTGACTGTACCGCGGAGAGTCGCAAATTGACACAAATGAAAGATAATAAAAATAAACAGCAATCATTACGACGTTGGAGTATAAGGTCATCATCATCAGCTGGCTAGCAATCTCCCAACTATGTTGGGCTCAACTTCCATTCTAACCGGATGCAGCTGAATACTAGTATTTTACACGGAAACAACCCATTTACTGGGTACACTACACAAGACCCTGGGTAAGACTAGTGAATGATCACCCATCCACAGATTGACCTCAATCTTAACTTTCAATCGATCGTGGCTTTTAACATAATATTTTTGTTGTTCTGTTGTGTTGTATTGGTGTGCGCATAATATTAGCTCGTATAACCCTTTATAGACCCCATTATCGACCGCTACGGTACATGGGACAGACGTAAATGTAAAATAACCACGCTTGCTAGTCTACTCGTAATGTCAGCACTTACTATGTGTCCGAGGACCCCGTCAGGAGTGGAAGGCGAACACATTTGATTCTCCTTGCTAAACGTGGCACTTATTGCAAACATTTTTTAATCGACTTTCCATTAGGAAAGTTTTACTTTCATTTCCACAGATCGCTGTCCTGTCTATCCATTTGACATAATCAACCTTGTTTATTAAAATCTCAATTGATTTAGCAAATGCTGGTCTATTAGTATATAGTGGTAGTAAAAGTGGTCAATTTAGATGTATACAACTTTTTATAGCCTCCATTTTGATTTGACGCCAAATTTTGCAGTTGTTTGAGGTATATTCATTAACATCAGTCATTTTTAGGGTTCCGTACCTCGAAAGGAAAAAACGGAACCCTTATAGGATCACTTTGTTGTCCGTCCGTCCGTCCGTCTCTCTGTCAAGACCCTTTTTCTCAGGAACACGTAGAGGTAATCAAGCTGGAATTTATATCAAACACTCAGGTCTACTGACCCTAGGAGCTGTGAAAAAATCAAACTTCTAAGCCTCAAAATTCTAAGTAATCAAAAGATACAGCCGTTTATGCCGCAAATTTCCGCAAATTTTCGACACTCGCAAGGGAATCAAAACCTACAGGGTACTTCCCGTGAACTCAGAATCTTGAAATTTGGTACGAAGCAACGTCTTATAGGACAGATAAAGGCAAAATTGCGAAAACCGTAAATTTTTAGTAACATCATATAATAAAAATATTTTTAATAATTTTAAATTGTACGGAACCCTAGGTGCGCGAGTCCGACTCGCACTTGGCCGGTTTTTTAAGTATCAAAACGGAACGGCAGTAGGGTATGATTGTGGAGCTATGTCACAAACCATGCTCCACCTCCTATCCTGCCCTCTGTGCCCCAAAACATGTAGTCAAAGTGACCTCTGCGCTGCCACCGACCACGCCGTGGAAGTGGCAAAGTTTTGGGAAAACAAGATTTAAAATACAGTCGTGCCAGCGACGCGAAGAAGAAGTAGAAGTATCAAAAAGGAGGAATAGTAAATGAGATCTGCCTAATCTAAATAAGATTAGGCAGATCTCATTTACCACCGTATAAAATAGCCAAGCATGAATAATATAATTATAGAAAAATATCTGGTAATTTTCGTTTATAATAAAAATTACCTTAATTTAATGTTGTATACTTCCGCATTGGCCACCCTGTACTTAAACTACGCGTGACGCGTCGTACATTAGAAGAGTATCAGTTGGTTATGGTTTCGCAAAATTCGATTCTCTCGAGTTAAACATATATGAGAATATCCAGTTCTTTGAGTAAATTACGTTGGCCCTTTGATTAAAGTTAAAGAAACAGAAACAACAAAATGTTTAAGTAGAGTTTGACAAACTTCTCAATTCAGAAACCGACTGTAAGACTGCATATCTCCGTCGCAGTTTAGTAACCACTGAGAAGAGAAAGGATGCTATGGCATATGTCGTGCATGTTAGAGTTTTTGTGAGAAGATGGACAGCAGATGTGTTTTCTTTTGTGCCAATATTATGTGCTTGTTGTTTGTTATTGTCACTTGTTTTGTTAGTTATTTTTATAAATTACTAGCTGACCCGGCAAACGTTGTTTTGCCATATATAAATTATTTCTAGCTGCCCGGCGCTACTTCGTTCGCGGGGTGTCCTACCCCCTACCCTACTCCTACCCTACTCCTACCCTACTCCTACCCTACTCCTACACTACTCCTACCCTACTCCTACCCTACTCCTACCCTACTCCTACCCTACTCCTACCCTACTCCTACCCTACTCCTACACTACTCCTACCCTACTCCTACCCTACTCCTACACTACTCCTACACTACTCCTACCCTACTCCTACCCTACTCCTACACTACTCCTACCCTAGGGTGGACATCCCTTATCACTTAAGGGTTTGAAAAAAAAAAAAAAAAATAGATAGTAGCCGATTCTCAGACTTACTGAATATGCACAAAAAATTTCATCAAAATCGGTCAAGCCGTTTCGGAGGAGTATGCAGACTAACATTGTGACACGAGAATTTTATATATAAGAAGAAAGATTTCTTATTGTTATTCCTTCCTTATTGTAAATATGTCAGTTTTTATTGAAATTTAACTGTGCAATAACTGGGTCTGCAATGTGCATGTTTTTACCTAATAAATAAATAACACTGTCACAAATATGTCACATCTTCGAATAGCTTGTTATATTCGTTCTGGTACTCGGAACCCTATATAAATAACAGATGTCTCACTTCCCTGTCCCGAATACAAATGAAATAAATCCAGGGTATTGTCCAGGCTCTACCGGATTTGCCATGATAGATATTCGATGTAAGTACAATTATTGAACATACTCGTAAGCGTCTTACAAGGAATTGGATGCAATACAACAAATATATATACATATATATATATTCCTCCAGACGTATTTCGGCCATGGCGGCCAGTCTCAACTTTCTGTCCTATGGTACGGGAGATATTACAGTGCACAAGTTTGTGCGCAGGCGTAGGTGCACTCTCTCTTCTCTCACTGTCATAGTGCGATAGGATGGCAATCCGACACGACCGGAGAGAGATCAGGCAACAACAAGTACACATAGTCCAAAAGCTATTTCAGAGCTTCCATAATAAATAGAATTTTGACCACAGCGCTTAAAGCTGAACAGTGCAATCAAAATCCATAGTGCGACTGTCAATCAGATTAATCTCAATGTGACTGTGACTCGATGATTAAGGCTCACTAGCACACTAATCAACACTGTTATTGGAAGACTATTATCTGTTCCGTGTCGGTTCTGGCTAACTAACTGCCGCAGCAGTAAAGCGTTAAGCTTAACTAATAAAGGAACAAATAGGTGTAGGACCTGACTTTTATTGCATTACTCACTTCTGCTCTTGGCGTTTTTCTGACTTTTTTTTGTTTTAACTCGGCTCCTAAGGGTGCTGCGTAATGTTATATAGCCTATAGATTTTCTCAAGAATTGGACTATCAAATTCAAAAATAGCTTTTCAAATTCGACCGGTGGTTCCAGATTAGCGCGTTCAAACAAACAAACAATTCAGCTTTATTATCAGTATAGATAGATAATTTCCCACAAAAAAAATGCTCTGTTGTTTTAAGGGACACCACATGTGGAGTAAAGTTGTCACAGAATGGTACCCCAGAGATGGCAAAAGGAACAGGGCAAGACAATACAAAAGATGGGAAGACAGTGGGTCCAAATTAAAGAAGAGTTGCGAGAGATAGGTATCAGTGGAAGTTGTTAGAGGAGGCCTTTGCCAAGAGGCACACTGAACTAAGATATATTCTGTCAAAACTCAAACTCAAGTCAAACTGTCAAGGGGTCGGTCAGTCAGAAAAATGAAGCTAGTTGACCATTCCAAAGCGTAGTAGGTACCTATGGAGAAGAACGGGCAAGAAACTCCATGGACACTCTTTTAGATCAAAATAATACCTTACCTTACCTTATCATCATCTTATCTTTACAGCCGCGGGTGGGCCTTAGCCTGGTCTGTTTCTCCAATATGACCTATTTCCGGCTTTTTCTCTCCAATTTATCACTCGCCCCCCTCGAGTTTTCCGGCCATCTGGTTTACTACCCAGTAAACGTTTTGGTGCTCTTGTCTCGAACATATGTCCTGCCCATCAAAGACGTCCTATTTTGATGGTTGTAATTACCTTACAATTTTCTTACAACAATAACACAACGCAAAAAATATTCAGAATTAAAGGGCTCAGGTATATTATTACTATGCGTTTTGAACGTAGTTTAATTAAGAAACGAATAAGAGTTCGTTCAACTGTAAATGAACGGATCATAAATTAACCGTCTTAGCCGTCCGCCTACGGCAATCGTACGGTTAATGGCCTATGTATTCATCAGTCAGCACTTTATGGCCATACATGTCTCGTAAATTTGTCAGCCACGTAACGGAGTGGTTCTGTATGCATGCCTGAACACTGACTACGTAGGTAAACGGTTACAATCACTTAATGTACCTACTCGCTTACTAAGCCGCGATAACAAGCTATGTGCATTTACAATTACATAGGAATACATTCGCTGAAATATTTAAATGCTGTTTATCTAGGTAGTTTACATACGAAGGGTAAGGCGTGGTGTACCTTATATGGTACACAGTTATGTTTATGTCCCATGTAATAGGGGGCGGGCCTATTGTCGTCAACCGGAACTAAATCCAGGCTCCAGGCTACAGCTGGGAAATTCCAGATTGTAAAACCCAAAAACACTTTGGCCGACCCGTGAATTGAACCCAGGATCTCATGCTCAGCAGTAGCCCTCACGACCACCAGACCAATGAGGCATGCTTGGCAGTTTAATGTTTTGACTTTTGAAAGTATATCTTAATGCAAAGTGAGGACAAATCTTCAGTCGGTGTGATGGAGGTCGTATCGTTTTTATTGAAATCGGTAGATTTCCGACACGAAATCGAGTTTTGTCAGGGTAATCGAGGAATTGAATTGCGGCGTTTTGGTTGGAAACTTCCTGCTCAGTTACCTTCACCAGGCTGCCATCGCTACGCCTTCATCGTAACATACGTCTGTACCAATAGAAAAAAAAAAAAACAAAAAATCTGATCCATTTAAAAAAAAAAAAAATTGATATAAGTAGTATATCAGCCATCTTGTTACCATAACACAAGCATTAGGTTGCTTAGCTTGGGACAAATGGTGCTGTGTGAAATGTCCAGGGATATTATTATTATTATTTTGGGTGTATTTTTTTTCCTCAGCTCTTAGGCTGGTTTTGGCTACATTTACGGGCCAAAGCCAAGTAAATTCAGCGTGTGGTGAATTTATGGTGATAGTGCACTTTCGTCTAACTGCATGAATTTCCTATTTTATTATTATTATTTTAAAACGAGTATTCGATATTGTTTTTTCATGAATGGATGAAGGTTTGATAGGGCACCCTATTGCGTAACCCACTCACAATCACAATCCCCATCATTTTGACGATACAACATAATCTATTGATTTGTCATTGTTCAACATACATATGTATTCTAACTTGTTCATGGACCAAAAATCAACGACCGCAATCAAATCTTACAATTCCTCAATTCAAATCTTTTAATTCAATTCAAATTAAATCAAAAGTCCGACCTTCAGTTGACCACCCTGTATCTTGTACATAAACATTGGTATGTCCATCACTGACTTCCCAAGCATGGTAAATGTTACCATAAAAAAGGTTCATCTATTTTCAGTAGCGTTCACAACATAGGTACAGTTATAGAGTTATATTTTCAGCCAGCACGTCCAAAAATATTTCGTACTACATTTTCTACTTCGGTAATGTACAACCACGAACAATGATTTTCAGCCTTATGATTTTAGTAATAAGGTTGAAAAGTTCACCGCCAGTGTCTGCTATGATACATTATTTTAGAATGTGCTTTAGGCTGTATCTGTGACATTAAATAAAACCAAAAGTTGGCCGCAAGCCATTCATTTAACTTAACATTTCACAAAACCCACCTGCATTACTTACGTTGTGTGAAATTCTTTTATTTTAAAACAGAATGCTAAAGGTTTATTCAAAACATAAAAGGTAAACTCATCTTGATTATTGTATATAATATCTGTAGGTATTATGAAATTGAATGGTCGTATTTTAGTGAATATTTTCCTCTATTCGTGTTTTATCGTTTCTGTTCGCATTTTACCTTACGCTTTATTTTTGTATTCAAATCACAGACATGTGCCCGTTTCTACGCGTACTAACACTAATTGTTGACCCTAAATAAATGCTTAAATAAAAGCGCAGTGTTGGATTTTCAACGCTTAGATTAGCGCCGAGAGTTGAATATTCAACAGTGCAATAAACACGTTCATTTAAGTGCTTTCTAGTAAAAACGAGCAATAAAACTTGTTGTACGGGCAGTACAGGTAGGTTGGTACCTACTAAAAACATATTGGGAATCGGTAATACCAGTTAGCGCATATATGTACATCCGCAGTCGAAATAGGAAGGTGGTGTGGTACGCGACACATGATTTATGCGCCACAGTCGTGATTTGCATGTGACGCTATATGGCTCCGACGTACGGCCACAGGAAATTGAAAGCTATACGTAAACCAAGCCATTCCGAAACGTCTATTCGAACCATCAGATTGTGGCTAGCTGTAAAATATTGCGACCAGCCGATCAATTCTGTAAAAATCTCTCCGTGAAAACTTAGGTTATGTGAGCTCACAGTGAGCTTGAAGTCAGCTGTCACTAGTGTCAATCCTTAGCATCAGTTGGAATGACAACTCAGATTATTCTGTAAAAATCTGCGGCAGAACTTATAATCAGGCTAAAGTCTAGAAAAACTGGCTGAAACTTTATAATTTCTTACTCATTCTCCTTACAAAAAGAAAAGACAGTAACTTGTTAAGCTCCACAAGTTCTCAAATAAAGTTTCTTTAACTTTGAATCGCTCGCGCGGCACTTATGATACGGGTATTATAAAGCGTGTTCATAATAAAAAAGCCTCTCATCCTTTGATGCTCACGAAAAATATTAGATTTTTTTGCCCTCAGGCTATTACATTAAAAAAACAATATTTTGTGTTTCGCGTTCAACCAAATAAAAATTTAAGGCATCAATGAAATTTTACTTTAATCAACGAAACAGTATTTTTAATATGTTTTGCTGTTTTTGAATTTCTCATTTCAAGGGGTCATAAACAATTTTCCGCAGTTACCTACATACATACAGAGTAGGCCCGTAGGCCGCTCCCTCGTAAATTCAGCCTCTGCGACCCAACACCCAAGGCCATAAAATATGAAGTTATTGTCAAACCCAAATATCTACCCTTTCAGGCCTTTCGTTCTTTGTGATCCTTTAATAACAACTAACACGAGCTTCAAACTGCTTCAAAGATTATTCTGTCAGTCAACGTCAGTCCTGACTGACAGCCGTTTGTTTGAAGCGGAAAACATATTTATTTAATAATCATATTGTAAGTTTGTTGTTTCTTTCTGGATCCCAAATAGCAAGAAACGAATACGCTGCAGGGCCAGGTATGGCGGGATGAGCTGGACTCCTTCTTAAAGGATTGGCCCATAATCGGACATAACCGGAAAAACTGGAAAGCTGGAAGGGAGGCCTTTGCCCTGTAGTGGGACATCACAGGCTTATAATAATAATAAGTTTGTTATTCTACAAAATATCTCCAAGTTCTTATGAATCCGGGGGTCGTTAAACTCACGTGTTGGCTGGTGACTGAGGTGTTAAGGATATCGATACGTTATCGGCAAGCGGAAGGCGTAGTAAAACGCCGCTTTGACGTGAACCAATATGTGTTGTGACGGAAAATAAATCTTCCGCCGCGACGCAGAAAGTGACAGTCGTAAATTGTGTGCGTACTACAGAGCTGAGCGGTTATCCTCAACACAGATGTTGTGGTACTATAAGTCTATGTGTGGCTACAATCCCTCATGCAGTTAGTTATTGCACTTACGAGTGTGACGTGGTAGTGACGCATTTATCGATGAAAGGATTAGCATTTTGACTGACTGGGTATGGACTGAGCGGCAATTCGAACTAGTCCTCGGTTGTTTTTGCATTCAAGGTTTCCGCCGGCCTATTCTGTAAAATACTCACCCAAAAACTTCAAAAATGAATGAATGAGTGAATGGATGAATGAGCTTGAGCTATCATTCCAGCTGATTCCATGGTTGACAATATTGTCAACTTACTCCAAGCTCATTTCACCTTCGACTTTTCACGGTGAGATTGTTACAGAATAGATCGGCTGATATTCACGAAAATGTGAGCAGAACGTTCAAAGAATGCGATACCGACACAAAATTGCCTTAGTGCTAACATATTTCAGCATAAAATATTCCTCCCATATTAAAAAGTTCTCCCAGGTAATGAGGTGACGTTATTGGCTAGATAAAGCGAGAATAATGTACTGTGCGTGCCACTCCTTCAAGACAAAGTGTACCTACGGCGTGTGAATAACGTGAAACTTCGCGATTCTAATAAAGATCACGTTTACTCCCACACCAGGAGCTTACATCCTCATTGTTTTTCCAACTCATGTCACCTCGCCCTTCAACATAACGATAAGGAAATCGATACATTTTAATCGAGTGTAAACTCGTAAGACGCGTCAGGAACTCGGCTTAACTTATACTGAATAATGAATGTTGGAGTGGCAGTTTCAGCGTGCTTCTAATCCTGCATGAGGGGGTGTCGGGTTACGAAGATCGCATTAGCAGTCGAAACATTCAGCCGACTCGCGTCAAGTATCGGACTGCTTGGCCTAGCCAGAATGTTACAAGTCGGTTTCAGAATACAAATGTTGTGAATATAGCTTAAACGTTCAGTGAAGCCAATAGTTCTCACAAAACGGCAAAGATAACATTTTAGTAGAATTACATATGTAGGTACCATACCTACTGATGAATTTAAATTTGTTGAATGTTCCGTGGATCTTTGACAGTCGTTACAGGTCGTCAGAAACCAGAAAGTCTAACAACCAGTCTTACCAAGAAGTTTCGTATTACCCAGTAACTGGATTGTGGAGGTCAGATAGGTAGTGGCTCCATGTAAAATACTGGTATTCAGCTGCATCCGATTAAAGTGGAAGCCGACCCCAAAATATTTGAGAAAAGGCAGATGATGATGTTGACCTACTACTTTGTACTGTCTGACAGTCCGCCAGCATCATAGAACGCATCAAAGAATCAATTAACTCAAACACTCTCTTCTTCTGCTGAACCTTATAAATCTCTACTCCAACAACTGCAATTATCCAATTGTATCACGTGCTAAACAATTTTTCACACTTCAAAACTCTTTCAAAATGCTCTTAATTGCGGTGAAAACTGTACTAAATTCCACTCACGAGTTTCCGAGACACGGTGGAAACTTTGTTTATAACTCACAGTAGGTTCCTAGTTGCAGTGATGCCATACAACTATTATATACTGCAATGTGCAGGTACTCAAGTTACTGAAATATTTATAGGTACTATGAGGGAAATCTCATACCTGTAAATATGCTTGTGCTTTTATGTGCAGCAACTTTGGTAAGACCTCAGACCAGCATTAATTAACAATAAACATAATCAGTCTATATTGTTCCCACTGCTGGGTCACAGGCCACCTCTCGGTGAGAGGGAGTGGGCCATAATCCGTAGTTGGTAGATGTCACATATGTCTTCGAAGTTTTTGTTCAACGACATGGTTCGCTCACGATGTTTTCCTTCACCGTTTTGAGAGCAGTGGTGATGAAATAATTTACGTAACGTAAAGTGCCTGGTGGGGTCGGACACTTTGAACCCAGGATCTACAACTCGTAAGGCGCGGCCGTTACCACTTGGCCACCACTGCTCCCGCTTACAATGCTGCTTGGTAACGTCTACATCACATACCTATGTGATGTAGAATTCTGTGATGTTGGTACTAGTAGGTACCTACCTACTAGTGAATTCTATAGAATTCATTAAAGTTAAAATATTTTAAGCAAGGAACTCATTTAAATAAGTTTTTATTTAGTGTCAAAGAACGTAAAATAGTTGCTTGCTAGCTTGAGTTGCCCACAGACAACATTAAGTTTAATTTACAGCTAAATAAAATGGAGCTTGTTAATTTGTTCCCAACTGTTTACTAAATTGCTTCACAAAAGTCAGAGAAACAACACAAGAAGGAGTCGCTAGTAAAATTGCTACTGAAGAAAAATGTTAAATACATTTCAGGACCGGAAATAGCGGTTTGTGAATGAAACAAGTCTTATTAGAATCGGAAACGATCCATCTGTTATGACGACTATTTTAAAACTTTTCTAACTTTTAAAATGATTTCCGCGCGATGGCTCTATGAGCGAGAAAAGAGACACATTATGTGCCGGTTTATGTTTGGAAATTGCAAACTTAGATGACAAATTGAATGTCAGCATATTCACTGGCATTCGCTTCATTGACCAAACGTTCTGAAAACGGGCCTCACCTCATCGAGGAGCAGCCGTATGTCCAGCCATTTAACAACATGCTGACTACAAAACCGATATCAATATTTACATTACAAAAGCGATACAACATAATAGCAGTTCAGCTTACGCAAGCAAGGTAATAAACCATTACCCGCGTGGAAATAACGCACGAATGTGTTTAATATTTTTTATCAGACAATTTATGACGACAGCGGCACGTCATTACTTTCTGTCCACACACGGTCCGCACGCTCCATAATTCTGCGGGACACAAATGGCGGCCGTCCGCAAATGCGGATTTGTTCAGTGTTAGCATCCGCAGCGGTCACAGCTGCGGGCGTCAGCCGGGAATGCCACGTGACGTGTATTAGAAAGTGCTGGCTCGGATGATACGATCGGGTATTGCCGATTGCCGCAACAGACACGTGTGTGATTTATAAGCAGAAGGTACCTACCTACAAAAGGCGAAACATTTTGTGAGAGTAAAGCCGAAACGTTTAGTTATGCAGGTATTCTTTTTGGTTCAGGTTTATTCCAGAATTCATTGTTGACATTGGATAAATTGAGTTGTACATACAGTGAAGGTAGTGACACTCGCCGCTCCAGTCGTAAAATCCCATACACATAATTTGTCAAAATGTCCGAATGTATCCAATGCGCCCCGGATACCAATGACAAGCCTGACAAGCGGAACTGATACAGTGCTTACAGATTAATGAGCTCTACTGAGTACGGAAAGGATAGATGTCACACCCCGTAATCATTCGTCTGTCTGACGACTGCGGGCCTGTCATTTGACACTTTGAGAACTATTTAATAACCTCCTAAACTCCTCGTCATGAACTACGAATTTAATCTAAGTATACAGGGAAACTTCATTCGTAATATATTCATTTCAATTAATAGGAAGTTAATTATTCAGTTTTGATTAATACTGCACCCTAATTGCGTAACACGATCAATCGGAATCGGTTTCATTTTGACAGTTCAACAACATTCATTGCGTTATTTACGTTGTTGAGCAGACACAAATGACACATTTTTTGAAAATACGAAGCAATGGATTAGCAATATCCTTCAAAATGATTCAGATTGAGATTGATTGTGTGTTACGCAATTAGGGTGCTGATTGGCAGGAGGTTGACCTTTTAAGGATTAAGAGCTTTCCCAATAGTTCGATACTTTCAGCTCCCACGTACACTATACATACGATACGCTAGTAACAGCGGGGTAATTGCGTAACACACTAACTCTGAATGACTTTCATTTTGACAGTTCAACATCATTCATTGCGTTAATTACGTTGTGACAAATTTCTCAAACATGTAAGCAATAGATTAGCAATATCCTTCAAAATGATTCAGATTGTGATTGATTGTGATTGATTGATTGTGATTGTGACACAATCACGGTGCAGGTTTAACTTTCAGATTCTCAATGCGATTTAGTTTATTCAGGCTGAAAACTTTTTTTTTTTAAACACGTTGCCCCCCACACTTGGAATTTCTCCTGTGTCGTGGGTGCGTTTACAGACATATAAACTCACATACACAAACAGCCAGACCCGGAACAACTAATAATTGTAGGTCATAGAAATATTTGTTCCGTGCGGGAATCGAACCCGCGACACGCAGCGCAGCTGTAAGCAGCAGCAGTTCGCATTGTATAAAACTTTAATCATTTTAACAATAAGTATAGGTATGCGCTGTTAATAAGTACCTACATACGCTATTAACCGATTAAAAGCCGTAATTACAGAAACAATTAAAAAGCCATTGTGTGTCGCGTGGATCCACGTTCGAAGAGTTGATCAAGGAAAAGCGCTTACTAATAAAAATATGTCTGCATAATTTCTCTTACAACACAAGTAGACCAGGCAGACGGCCCATAACTGAGTATTTCAAGTCTGAACAGATTAACGGTTTACGAGCCAAGTTTATGGCTTCTTCGGCTCCGTTTTATAAACACGAGACTACTGAAACCGCTGAAACTAAATGTTACTCGCGGAATGTTAGTAAGTAGGCATATAAAGTTAGCTAACTGATCTATATACATATGTACTTGTTACTGTGCAACGTTCTTGTTAAAGAATGTCACACACAAACAACAATATATGCAAATGCATATGTTGCATTGTTGGCAACAATGTTTGAGTTCGGACGAACTTCGATAATTGATAACGGATACCGGCTAATTATTGAATTGCAAATAATTATTGATATTGTTTATTTGCATTTCAATAATTAGCTATTAGCTACTGCATTTAAAACCCATACTTCCATACTAATATTATAAATTCGAAAGGAACTCAGTCTGTATGTTTCTTTCCACGCTTAAACCACTGATGGATTTCGATAAAATTTGGCGAGAAGATAGATGGCATCCTGGGGAAGGACATAGGCATACTTTTTGTCCCGGTATCACGTTCTCGTGGGATAATTTCCGACATCCAAGCCTCGGACAGAAGCTACTTTCAATACTATACTAGAAATACGTATTATATTTAAAAAAAAAATCATTGACTGTCACCGAGGTCACCAATGTCCGCCAAAAATAGATTTTCTATTGTGTCTGTTGTCTGGCAGTCAACATGTTAAATTGTGTATTATTCTTTACTTAATTGTATTTTGCCTTCTTTCGTATTTATGAATAGAGAACCTTAATTTTCCCGAATAATGTGCAATAATCCCTTACAGTTTTTTCATGTAAATTTTCTTTACGTGTCAGCTGTCTTATGCTTCCTTTCTATTAATTTCATCTAAGATAAATAGAGAATATATTTTCTCAGACAAGTTAAACAAGCAGACACGTCCTACACATTCAGCTTCTGCCATCTTAGAGTGTTGTAGTTACATTCCTGTGCACGGCGTGCACAAGTTTGAAGCAGCTCCTATGTGAAATGCCAATCTAAGCTGAAAGCCGAGTAACATAGGTATCTATAGTATGTACAGAAGCAAGTACTATACATACATGCTCATGTTTAACATTTAGAAGTCTTACCTGTTCCTGAGTTTCTGTGTTAGACTATTATCGATACAACGTCCCAAAGCTAAGCCTGACTGCCCGAACTTCCAATTCTAGATTGAAGAACAAACTTAACTTTGCAGTTGAAAAACAAAAATGAAACCGTGAAGAATAGATAGATTTGAATGAACTATAGATTAAATGTACTTTTCTTCGAGATATGGCCTTTGAATTTTCAAACTAAACTTTAAAGTTGGAAAAATAAACACTCATCTTTCCACATCACGGTCGATGCTCCATACTGCAAATGTAATTTTTTTTAGTACACAAACTGTTATTTTCATGTTATATTTCTACAAATCATTAATTTTCTGATTACTTGACCAAAATCAAAAGTCATTTATTTAAATTAGGCTGAGAATCAGCACTTTTTGAACGTCAAAATTACAAAAGACAGTCCCCCAAAACGCGAATGCACTGGGAAGTTGTGAAGGGCAGGGGCCCTTCACTACTTCCTAGTGCATTCGCTGGAAAGAAGAAGTGGCGCTGTTCTGTGAATCCTTGATACTTGCCAAATTTCATGGCACCAATATTGCCTAGTTCAATAATTAGTGCGTTTTCTGTTTTCGGTGGTCATTGACCCAACTTAATGTAGAAAATTGCATAAGAAATGAAATTTTGTATTGCAGTAAAGCTTAAAATCAATCTGAGATTTTACAGAGAGCCTTCAGGGCGAGCCTTCAGGGCGAGCCTTCAGGGCGAATTCTATCAACGCTGTGTGTTTTGAAGGAAACATAATATCTATTACTTGTTCATATATTATCAGCACTAGTGCAATATTCCTGGAACATGCTGTTCATATTAAGCGCACACTAATGTCTAGCCCGTATATTAAACACATTATGTAAGATAATAACTTAATTAGATTCCAAGTCACGAACTCATAATACCTACGTTAGGGAGCCCATCGCGCATCCTAATCAGAACAGTTCTAATTCCACTAAATGCCGCAATTGACACAGTTTATTTTAATTAACACTTAGGATTGTTTCCAAGATAACGATGATGTTATTTATAATTTATGTGACCATCAATTATGAAATGATATATAACCATAAAATATTCTACAATTTGATTACCAATTGTCCAATTGACCAATTGTCCAATTGACCAATTGTCAAATTGTAGAATATTATATTTTACTAGCTGACCCGGCAAACGTTGTTTTGCCATATACATTATTTCTAGGAAATATTTTTTTTAAATTTTTGTATGAAAAATAGATGTTGGCCGATTCTCAGACCTATCGGAAATGCACACAAAATTTCATACAAATCGGTCCAGCCGTTTCGGAGGAGTTTGGTAACAAACATTGCGACACGAGAATTTGATATATTATATAGATTTTCAATGTTGTATTTATGAATTGAATGTTGAATTTATGTGTGTATTGAATCATACTAATATTATAAATGTGAAAGTTTGTATGTTTGTTACACGATCTCGCAAAAACGAACCATTTTGGATGAAATTTAGCACACGGATAGACCACGAGCTGTATTGCGACGTTGGATACTTTTCATCCTGGTAGCACGTTTCTGTGGGATAATTTCCGACCTTCAGACGAGCGAAGCCGCTGGCTCAGTAATAATGTAATAAATAACAAAGACACTGAATTTATTATTTTTGCTATTTTTGTGAATAACAAATACTCTCTACATTTTGACAATTCGATCAATGAATGGCATGATGGATTCTTCTTCAATGATATCCAAGCGTTATAAAACAAAACTGAAAGATTACCTCAAATAACCTGCAAGATTCCAGCCGGTTTATGCTGTAAAAATCTCACCGTGAAAAGTTAGGTGAAGTGAGCTTAGAGTGAGCTGTCAATAGTGTCAATCCCTAGCATTAGTTGGAATGACAGCTCACTCCACGCTCACTTCACCTAAGTTTTCACGGTGAGATGGTTACAGAATCGCACTGCAGGTGGAATGTCAGCTCACTTCACTTCGCAGAATAGACCGGCAGTATCCATCAAGTAATACAAAACGGCACTCTATTTCTCATATTCATATTCATTTATTGCGAAAATGGGTAATATAGGTAGGTAACATACAAAATATATATTAGTCTCTCCATAATCCGCCTGAAGGCATGCAATTTTACAAATTATGACTCTACTGATTTATCAAATATAAAACAAAACTCCGTCATAAGTAATCGTCCGTCGTAAGTTCTCTCGGAATTAATCTAGCAAACGACATTGTATTAGGTAATATCGTAATAAATCTATTTCAGTTATTGAAATTAGCAAACGGCCTACTCCTATTCCCAATAGATGAAATCAATATAGTCGCACCACACTATTTATTATTATTCAGACTGGACTCAAATTAGCTCGAAGTTACCATAATACAATTTCAATAAATCTCAATCTTTCAGCTTCAATGGATTGGCCGTTCGGTGATGGAAATACCTACCTATATTCATATTATCTACACCTTATTTTTAATGATTAGATCGTTTTCATATTTTGTCAATACTACACTGGCTTTCATATTTTGTCACTGGCTCGAGTGATATGACAAAAGATATTCACCCAAATGCAATTATGTCTAGAGATTAATTGACATAAAACATGTAACACTCCGGAGTGTAGCTGCTACTGAGGAATTCCAGATGGAAAAACCCAAAAACACTTTGACCTAGAAATCGAACGCCTCACGCTCAGCAGTAGCGCTTGCGACCACTTGACCAATGAGGCAGTGTTTATTTTTCTTTTTCATCTTTAATTTCGGTGTAGCAACCCAGAGTCCTATTACTTGGGACATAAGCATAGGGCTCAATTTACACTGCCGTGGAACGGAATGGAAGCGATTTTTTTTTTTTTTTTTTTGTATAAGTCATAATTAACTTTATGTCAAAAGTGTAACGCACAAATTAGATACACACATACGCATAGCTCGCGCATCTTCTGGAGAATTCTCGTGCATTCTCGGAAATTCCCGCAGTAATAAGCTCGTATCTAGTTTGTGCGTTGGATCATTGACATAAAGTTCATTTTGCTATGTACGAAAACTCGATTCCACTCCGTTCCGCGGCGGTGTAAATTGAGCCTAACCGGCGATATGGGTGCACTATAAGGTACACCTCTGCCTAACCCTTTGAGGAAACAAGGCGTATCTATATATCTATACTAATATTAAAACTGAAGAGTTTGTTTGTTTGAACGCGTTAATATCTGGAACTACCGGTCGGATATAAAAATATATTTTTGCATTTAATAGCGCAATTCTTGTGAAAGGTTTATAGGCTATTTAACATGACACTATGATCCTTAGAAGCAGGTCAGGGACAGACGTTGCGATGCGACGGGGTGGGTCGGGGGAATAAGAAAGAAGCTAGTTAGTACACAAGTATAGGTTTTAGAATGTACAGTAAGAATATTACCCCGGGATCGTTCATTGTAAAGGTAGTGGAGTACAAAGAAACGTTCATTCCATTGTTTCGGGAAAGTGCAGCAATCGATACGGTTCATGGTTAGTATCGGTTAATTAAATCGATTTGCCCCGGCCGCTACTTATAAATAAATGAAGGCAATACTGTTTCACTGCAACACAATTAGCCACCAATTAGTCGTTAAAAAGTATTGTGAGAGCTACTGCAACTGTCGTTGTTTTACGTGGTTTTATCAAAAGAAACTAACTTGTTAAATGTTATTGTTTTATTAATGCAATTCATATTGTATTGTGAAAGGTATAGTATAGATTTCTATATCGAAGATCCTTAGTACTTACTAAGGATCTTCGATATAGAAATCTGCGTATAAACGTGTTAATAAATTTAAAAAAAACAACCAGTCTTCCCAATGGGTCTCGTATTACCCAGTAAATGGATTGTAGAGGTCAGTCGCTCCATGTAAAATTCTGGTATTCAGCTACTTCCGGTTAGATTGGAAGCCGACCTCAACACAGGAAAAGACTACGCAAATAATGATGAATTATATTTTTTTTTTAATTCGAAGCTATGCATGTTACTACAGATATTTATTATTTTCTTTTTTTGTTTTTGGTAAGTTTCAGCTACTGTTCTATCCATTTTCATCCAATTACAGTAACCGCTCACATCTGTGCGGATGTAGCAGACTCTGTCTGCTTGTCATTGTCACGAGTGAGCAATATTAAATATCTTGCGGTCTTACTAGACAAACGACTCGACAGGCGTCCACAAATTGAAGCTCTCACTAGCCGCATCAGAAAACGAATGTAGATTTGTAAGAATTTTACACACAGCGCTGATGCTGCAATGATTTACATTTCCTAAACTGTCTTTTGTCAGTCAGCGTTAATTTATTGCATACCCTTATGGGGTGGAACCTATAAAACTCCCTTTCTTGTATTGGAATCACCTTTAAAATCACCCTTTACGCGCTGCAAAGGGCAAAATTTTAAAGGTGATACTACACTTTAAACAGCGGCTTTACTCAACAGCCGAATGTCAGGTCATAACTATTAGGCAATTATATTATATTTGAAAAACAGTACTTCGGAGGCATTCGCTACTACCACTGGATGTCAAAACCTAAAAAACGCTCCGTTGCGTTTACGACGGCACGGTTGGCGCAGTGGTTAAGCGACTGACTGCTGCGCTGCGTGTCGCGGGTTCGATTCCCGCACGGAACAAATATTTGTATGACCTACATGTATTTGTTCCGAGTCTGGGTGTTTTTCTATCTATAATATGTATGTATTTACAAAAAAAAAAATGTATATAAGTAGTTTATCAGCCATCTTGTTACCATAACACAAGCATTAGGTTGCTTAGCTTGGGACAAATGGTGCTGTGTGAAATGTCCAGGGATTTATTATTATTATTATTATTGTTGCAGTTGTTTGCTTCGGTTGTGTACCTTGCAGAACAGTTTCCGCTAGTAGGAAATTTGACGCAGTAAGCTCGAGACTGTATAATGTAGTCAACAAAACCACCAATATTTATAGCTTAACTAAACGATAGATTAATATATAAATTAAGGAACTGGTTGCAAACATTACATTATGCTCAAACTGAGATAAACACATAACATTTTAGCCGATATGATGTGCATTGAGGTACATTTATAAAAAAAGTTAAACAAATATCACTAGGTATTGAAAAAGTAATAAAAATGTAAGCGTAAACTGAACTATATTGTGTAGGAATTAAAGTTATTTTTCCTTAAACTCATATTTTTTTACATTTTTGTCATATAAATCGCGAATGCAGCCTACGTATAAACACTACCCTTTAATCCTTATTACCTCTGCCAGCAAAAGCCAGCGGCGACAGTAGGTCAGGTAGCCTATCTTTTTATTGTTCGTTCATTTACAAAACATGTAATGTTTTCCTCGAACTTCCGTAATTAGAGGCACCGTCGATGTTAATACCCAAATGGACAGTATCTACCCATTAATCATTATATAAGCCATCGATAAATAATTTGGAGTAAGTAGAGCCTGAAAGCATAATGATGTAAATAAAAGCTATGCGGACAAATTATACAAACGTAGGTAGGTACTTAGGTGCATTAACGGGGGTTATCCGAATTTGCCTGTTTTAAAATAAATAGTCAAATAAGTGTATTGTGGTCCAGATTGAGAAAGAAAAATGGTTCATTCTGCACAAACAAAACGAGCTGATAAATTCTTGTTTTACGAATTAACGGTTCAAAACACGATAGGAAATTGTAATCTGGTCGATGAATAAAAAAAACCGAAACCGTGTCGATTTCAAAACCATTTTTCGGTTCACTCTAATTACAGCGCAAAATAATATGAAAATTGCATGTACGATGAGGTAATCTTATATTACAGTGAATTCAACGGTAAGATTTTTGAGTCAGTATTCAGGGCCCAAAGACAAATGTTGTGGGAAAAGCATTTTTCCAATAGACTTTCGGAAAAAAAACGTCAACGTACGTACATGTGTACCCATTAATTATTTTAATACATGATGGTTAGATACTCAATGTAATTGGGATCGATGAACTTGGTTAAAGGAAATATGTTAGACGGCCTACACCAAGGTACAAAATTATTGCGCAATATTACGAGTTGTGCAATGTTTTTGATCGTTTAGGGTCAACATCGAAGATTGCGCAATGATTTTCAAAAAGATCGTGCGAGTTTCCCACCTGCTTCGCACGGTTCTTACGACTTGAAAAAACATCGAGAGTTCTTTATTATACGTTAGTTTAATATTAATGTGTTATACAAATAAAACAAAATCTAAATTATGGTGAAATCAAAAATTCTATCATCAAAATTCGTTGCGACGCGGTCAAAATATATGATCGTTAGAGTGCACTAGGCAAGGGGTGATTCAATCATATTACGCAATGAAAATATTGCGCAAACATATTGCGTGTGTTGAGCCTTAAGCGCCTGTGGCTTACAAATATCCGGAACGTTGTGTAAACATGGTGTTATTGTACTTCCGTATGGCTTCAAATAACAAGTTACTTGCCTACTGGTTCAAATAATATTAAGTATAAGTAGGTACGCCAAGTTGTTTTTGTGGGAACTTCTAATACATTTAATTACCTATAGGATATTTTGGCGCCTGGCTGCCACTGACAGGGGGGCGTTGATGGAAAGCATTTGTGTAATTGTGTCACAGAAATCTATACTAATAATATCTATAGACAAAAATAAACTGAAGAGTTTGTTTGAACGATTTTGTTTGAAACTACCTCGGATTTGGAAATTTATTTTTGCATTAGATAGCCCAATTTTTGAGGAAGGCTATTTAACATCGCCGTTAGGACCGTTAGAAGCCGAGCCAAAAGAAAAAAAACAGAAAAAACGCTATTAGCTCAACACGACGAATGCTAGAGCCGAGGGTAATAATATGTCGTTATCTCCAGCTTTGTCATAAAAAAACCGGCCAAGTGCGAGTCCGCCCACACACAGTTACGGCAGACGGGTAGCCTGGATGAATATTTACGCCTGCACAGTATTGATTTTATCAACCGCAAAAACAAGTTTGTATTTCATAGTATTTCTTGAAAAACTATGCGAGTGGTTGTAACCAATAACATCCCATATCTCAAAAACGGTTGACTTAAATAGCAAAGTCACTTAGATACTTTTTATAACAACTATCCCACACGTTGATGTTCATTGCTTAATATATATGCAACACCTGCTCGAAAGCTGGCTCTTATTGCACTGCTTTTAGGTTCACTATGCAGTGTGTTGAACACGCGGGCCTTTTTACTTTGCATCTCCGTTCTAGGGCTGAAAAGTACGCCGCAGATAACTGTATGCGCGGAAGATGTGCAATTTTTTTTAAATCTCAGCTTCATTCCTCTTTAGGCCTAAAAATTTTCTAAATATACAGGATGGATTTTTGATGGGATAGATGGGGCAGTAAGGGCAAGTACTATTTTAACCGCTGTAGCTACAGGAAAACGGTATAAGGAGGTCCTTAACTTTTCAAGAAATTTTGATCAGCATCCACAGATTTAAAAAAAATGCAGTCAGCAAGAAAATGGGCAATTATCATGGAAGCTTTTTATGATGCCAGTCGATCCTGGATTTCTTATATGGACTAAAAATTTATATCGGACTGAGGTTCGAGTACTAGAAAAGTCAGAAATCGCAAAAAACTTTCAGAAGAAGAATGGCCGAAAAAACAACAAAAAAAAAAACGTTTTTTTTCTTTGGTCGAAAATAAACAAAACAAAATTGGAACGAATACTTTACGCGTCATAATTTTATTTGCTTCGAAAACCAAATATAATTAGGTACAGTGCGGCCGACGAGAGAAAGCATTCTTGACACCTGTCTGCGAATGACGTCCTGTTTTGCGAATTTAATATTTATTAGTTACTAGAAATGCCGCACTGACAGGTGTCGGAACGTATTCTCTCGAAAGTCGGACTGTAGTTTGATGCTTGTGATTTATGACATTCTGTGACAAAAATGACCTTGCATTATTTAGAACGTTTAGACTTGTCAACAACATGTTTTAGAAAATAAAATAAAAAAACGATTTCAAAAAGACCTTTTAAAGTTACCCGTTTGGCAACGAGTATGCTGACGTTACATTGGAAAATTCACTACGTCATTGTGTGACAGATGACAACAGCCGATCGATTCTGTAAAAATCTCACCGTGAAAAGTTAGGTGAAGTGAGCATAGAGTGAGTGAGTGAGTTTTTCAATAGTGACAATCCCTAGCATTAGTTGGAATGACAGCTCACTCCACGCTCACTTCACCTAAGTTTTCTCGGTGAGATGGTTAGAGGATCGCACAGCAGGCGTAAACGTGACCATCTTGTGACGCGGAATCTAACTATTGAAATCGCTTCTAGGCAACCGTTTTGCCCCAATTTACAAAATGCTACTCTACCGAATGAACAACTTTTTCACTAGGTTTTTATGGTCTACGAGAGATGCAGCTGTGGGTTTTCAGTTGGGTTTTATTCTTTAGGCAGTTATTTTGTACAATTCGACATTGATGTAAAGTTTTATATAATAATACCTATATGTACTTAGAACTGGTGGAAAACACTGAGGCCCATCAATGAGAACGTACGAGTAGTGAGAACGTAGTTAAGGCGACGTATTCTTTCGAATTCGAATTTAAAATTATTATTTAATTTTTAATTACCACCAACAGTCCGTTTACAGTTATGTTACCTGTGCCAGCAGCAACCTATCTGTAACCTTATTGTGACGGGAATAAAAATCACAATGATTTTGACAGACTTATCAATAGCAGCTACCCAACAGCAACCTTATTATAATGAAAATAAAGATCACTGTGATTTGTACAGTGATGCAAAATCATAGGTATAATAACTGTGAACGGATTGCTCATTACGAACGTACTTTACTTTACGTTTGTATTGAAAGAATACGTTTCCTTAACTACACTGTCATTTAGGTCCTTACAGTTTTCTGCCGCAAGTTCGATCTGGAAAGTAAATCATCTCAGCAATTTGATATCTACTGTTATGAACATAGAAATGTAAAAAACTTCTTATATCTATGGTTATGAATGACACTACCTATAGGTACTTTCGGACCCAAGCCAGTTATCCAATCAAACAGTTAATTTTATCGAAATTCTGATTCATATTTGGTTAGGTACTTATGCATATACGAAACAGAATTTCGATAACTCTTTCGATTACCTGGTAAATACTGGACAGACACAGTAAACAACCCATAAAAAATAAAAAGTACCTACCTATGAACCGTTTTATAAACAGATTATAAACAATGTTTAACTACTTAATAGTCTTCCAGCCCGCCATTCAAAACATGCAAAGTTATCGTGTTAATAGTTATACTCCGGAGAGTTATCAGCTAGCGCGCTCGCCAGGCGGCGGCGGTGGTCAATTTAACAATAAGGGGCATGTAGACACGCAATTAAGTCTGCACCCGCTGGACAAACCTTGCGTGCTGGTGTAGCACGCTAAAAATCACAGGCCGGTCTCCGATTTCAACTGCCAAACAACGCCGACAGAATAAAACAACGGTATTTTAGTGTTGTAGCGAAATTCTACGTGTTCAAATCCCACAGGGTTACTTTTTAGGGTTCCGACCTTTGTTTTTATAATGTTTGATTTAGCGACCAGATAATATTTTGATTTTAATAGAGTTATTATTTATTATTCATCATCTGCCAATCCTTTCCCCAACTGTAAAGGGGTCGGATTCCAGTTTAACCGGATGCAGCTAAATACCAGTACTTTACATGGAATGACTGCCTATCTGACCTCCATAACCCATTTAAGTAATGCGATACCCCTTGGTAAGACTAGTCGTCAGAGTTTCGGGTGTCTGGCGACCGGTAATGACTATCAAAGATGTACTAATGAAGCCGGGACCAACGACTTAACGTACTTTCCGAGGCACGAAGGGGTCTAAATATAGTATAATGGATGGTCACCTATCCACGGACCGAACTCGGCAAGATTAGCTTAACCTTCTATCGACCTGTGCGGCTGTTATTAGTTTGCTATGAGCCCCCTAATAGAGTTGTTAGTTATTGATTCATATTTTACAGAAAAATTATGGCCGATAGCAACACATGTAATAGTTGCAAAAAAAAAAATATACCAAATATAATTTAACGCCAATATGTATTTGGTTTATTTTTTTAAAAGGCCTTCGTTGGCTTCGTTGGGAAGGCCTTTTGACCTGTCAGCCTGTGTGGTACTAATCTTTATCAAATAAAAATGGTTTGTAAGCAGATTCATATTGGTAGTGTAGATATCATTATTTTGTCCGTGAGACCATGTGTGCCTGTGAGTGTGTAGTTTAGGACCTTGGACATGTTTAATACGCGCAACACAGTAATTGCGACGAAACTCTAATCGGGCAAGCCCGACTCGCTCTTGGCCATTTTTTTTTTACATAACAATAAATCTGCAGTCTAGCTTTTAGTCGGCTTTTTGTTTAACCACAAACGGCTGAATGTAGCCTGGTATTTTTTAAATAAAAATAAAATAGGACCTATCTATTTGAAACGTGATATTTATTTTATTTTCTATGCTCACTTTAAGGCATCTATTTCTATTGAGCTTACCACAAAAGTTGTAAAACTTAGTGGCAAGCAGTTGGCTTACTTGTTGGGACTTGACTTAGCACTCAGGCCGTGAGCTAGTGACCTATTACAGTAGCACAGTGGTGCACTACGAGTATAGCCGATGACCAATACATTTTGCCGCAACTATTTAATCGAAGTGATGCTCGCGCACGTGATGCCCCGCTGCGGGTTATATTTCATAGAAAAATTATGAAGGAAAGGCATCATATTTTATATGGCGATTTTCTTTTGGACGTTGGTTGGTTGGTTGGCAATTATTGAGAGTCGCTGTTTGTTTACGTAATTGCATTGGCTCCACCCATGAGAAAAAGGACCAGAATTCTCATTACCTTACCAGATTAATGTTACTCTATAATAAACGCGTAGGGAGACTGCGATACGCCCGTGAACACATACAGTAGGATGAAGAAGAGTGGTCAAGAATTTTGTTCACAGATGAGTCTCGTTTCTCACTTTACACTTCTGATGGAAGGCGAAGTGTCTACAGGCGGCCTGGTGAGCGATACCTTCAAGACTGATTCTCAGAAAGAGTCCAGTACGGTGGAGGCAGTGTACATGTATGGGCTGGCATATCTTTAGAAGATCGCACAGAGTTAGTGGCCATAGAAAATGGCACTCTAACTGGGGAAAGATATGAGATTCTCAACGAGTATGCAGGCCCGTATTTAGCAAATATGGGTGATGGATCGATGCTGATGCATGATAATGCCCGGCCACACACGGCTCAGATCGTGCAAGAGTATATTCAGGAGGTTGGTATCAGCATGATGGCTAGGCCATCAGAAGTCCTGATCTAAACCCGATTGAGCACGCCTGGGATGGGCTAGGGAGACCCTCAGGGCACTAAAACAGGCTCTGATTGAAGAATGGGAGAATATTCCCCAACATCGGCTCCGGAACCTCGTGCTCAGTATGCCAAACCGGCTCGAAGCTGTAGTCAGAGCCCGAGGAGGCAATACCAGTTATTAAAAATTAAATAACATGTAAAACGACTATTTTTATTGTTTCAAGTAAAAAATGTTACTGATTAATAGTTTACTAGTTTCAAAGAAAGCTGATAAAATTTGCTATAAAACGTTTTTTTATTTTAAATCTCTAACTTCTATAGTTTAGAAAAAATTGAAATTTTAAAAGTGTAGTACTTAGTTTTGCAGGCCAGTGTATTTTGAGCCCTTGGTAAGTCTGACTTTCGACGCGTAACGATTGTCAAAGATCTAAAAAAGGCAGCCGGAACCAAGAGCTTGATAAAATCATCATAATCAGCCTATAACGTTCCCACTGGTGGAACACAGGCCTCCTTTCTGTGAGAGGGAGTAGGCTGTAATCTACCACGCGGGCCCAGTACGGGTTGGTAGATGTCACATGTCTTCGAATTTCTGGTTCTTGCACATGCTGGTTTCCTCACGATGTTTTCCTTCACTGTTTTGAGAGCACTGGTGATGAAATAATTTACATAAAGTAAAGCGCTTGCCTGGGTTCGAACCTATGACCTACAACTTGTAAGTAGCGACCCTTACTACTGGAGTTTGTTTCGCTCGCGCAGATTCGTCTCGTCTTCGCCCGCGGTTTCACCCGCATAAGTTTCGATCCCGTGGGAATATCGGGATAAAAAGTCCTATATGTTATTCCTGGTTATAAACCATCTGTGTGATTTTCAAATTTCATCCAAATCCGTGCAGTAGTTTTTGCGTGAGAGAGTAACAAAAATCCATCCATCCATTCATCCATATAAACTTTCACGTTTATAATATTAGTAGGATAGGATAGGATAGGATTATAATTATGATTATGATGCAAACTCTCGGATAAATTCATGAATGTGTAAATACTTAGTTATATAATCCAAGCCATATAATTTAATTATAATGAGTAATTATACGGACTGAGTGCAATTCGAAAGCTTTAACTTTTCATCCCAAAAAATAATAATTTCCTCCAAAAATAAAACGTACTGGTATCCAGCTAACTCGCAGCATTTACATGAGAACGAAAAGGCATCAAAATGTTATTTTAGAGCAGCCTCCAAAAATAAGCTTCTAATGCCTCCTCGGTTATATAAAGTAACACACGACGCAAATAGCATCAGCGAAAAGTGCTTAAACACTAGTGTCAAACATATAATAAATTGTAGGACGTAGGACGTAGGTGCGCGAATCTCTCGAATCCACATTTGTGCCCCTTTATTAATCTCATTAAGACGGATTGCCGCTCCAATCGGCTGTAAGCGATTTCCAGAGGATTTGTGAAATTTCCAGAGTTTCGCTCTGTAACCAGTTTTTCTGCAAATGTTAATGTCTTCATTTAGATGTGGATATCGTTTTCCGATATTGAACCGAACCCGCGCGGGATGGTTGCCCGTCCCGTCCAAATACATAGTTGTTTTTTAGCTGCTGGAAATACTAGAATAGTAGGGATTTTTAACTTGAGAATATTCATATGTTTTCGGGATTTTAAGGCTACGGTCAAGTGTATTTTTGTAGGTATATTTATTATTTAATTAATTAATGCTCAGGTACAGTCAGTGAACTTAATTGCTTATCAAATTGACCCTACGCTAAGCCGTACCAATTCACACAACTGTCACAAGACCGCTAGCGATAGCGGTAAAAGCCTCATCCAGCCGTTTCCATGCTGTTCTGTCTCTGGCGATGCTGCTCCATGTTCTTCCTGCTATCTTTATTATATTTTTACATAAGTAGCTGTGTGTAAAAGAATCGGCATAATCCACATAAAGCACTATAATCTATGTAGCTTACAGAAATTTAATTGAATATATACCTCTTATCAATGTTGTCACTCTGTCACTGGCGTAGCACCTCGTAGCACATCGTAACAAATCGTAACACCGAGTTCTACGAACTCATGCCACGTTGCATTTGTTAACCCCTTCTCGGAAAATGGGCATGCCTAGTAAAACTAATTATTTTTATTAAAGGAATTGTCATCGAGGTCTTGCAATAAAAAGTAAGAATGGAGATTTTTTTTAAATATCCAAGCATTGTTTAAAAAAAATCTTTCTCGTCTGTGATCAAGAGTCCCGTTATTATCCGTTTCCTATAAATAAAGCAACTATCTATTGTTAAAACTGTCGATTAAAGAAACGTACCTTTTTGCATATTTATATTTCCGCCATTATCCGTTGCAGCATCGGCGGGATCCATAATGTACAAACTATATTCTGTAGCAGTGTAACCGGATCTATAGTGCTGTACAATAAAGAAACCCCTATCTCGGAACAAAAGCTTCCGATATTACTTTTTGAAATAGTCTTTCAATTCGGAAAATAGTTACAATAATATGGGCGGTTCGTTCGCTGGATAGGGTGTAAACTTTTTGGACAATTCAGTAGAGGGTGGCAACCTTTATCACCGTCAGTTTTCAGTGGGGTCTGCCGGACACCCACCGGGGTCCGATGGGTCCACGACAATAATACTCGAGCCACACAGCCACCCAAACAAAACACGTACACGTTTGATTGCACTTCACTGACTTTACCCCACCGATCATCCACCTCGCATTCAATTCAATTCTCCTTCTTGATTTATGTAGGTAAGGAACTTAATACAGTTTCAAGTTAAAAACGTAATTTCATTATTTTGTTCGTAGACGGCAACTAACTACCTTTGGAGTGAGAACTCTTTGGTCAAAACTCAAATTCCTCGCATTTCCTTATTTACCATAATGCACAAATGGAGCGGTCGCAAATGATTTTATTTATGGTAAAAGTTATGATACGATTTTTTTTTGTTGAAATTCCAAATTCATATCACATTACTTATTGACCAGCGGGTTATCACGAAAATAAGTACAATAAAGATTGGCCCACTAAGGCTTTAATGATTTGCTTTGGGTTAGGTTTGACATAATTTAACATTAGCGAGCAGGTTGTGAGAAAATATCATTATGTTCGTCCCTTTTTCACAGTTTAACATTTTAATCCCACCAAAAATATTAAAAATGTAAACATTTTTAATATTTTTGGTGGGATTAAAATGTTAAATATTAAAAATATTAAAAATGTAAACATTTTTAATATTTTTGGTGGGATTAAAATGTTAAACTGTGAAAAAGGGACGAACATAATGATATTTTCTCACAACCTGCTCGCTAATGTTAAATTATGTCAAACCTAACCCAAAGCAAATCATTAAAGCCTTAGTGGGCCAATCTTTATTGTACTTATTTTCGTGATAACCCGCTGGTCAATAAGTAATGTGATATGAATTTGGAATTTCAACAAAAAAAAATCGTATCATAACTTTTACCATAAATAAAATCATTTGCGACCGCTCCATTTGTGCATTATGGTAAATAAGGAAATGCGAGGAATTTGAGTTTTGACCAAAGAGTTCTCACTCCAAAGGTAGTTAGTTGCCGTCTACGAACAAAATAATGAAATTACGTTTTTAACTTGAAACTGTATTAAGTTCCTTACCTACATAAATCAAGAAGGAGAATTGAATTGAATGCGAGGTGGATGATCGGTGGGGTAAAGTCAGTGAAGTGCAATCAAACGTGTACGTGTTTTGTTTGGGTGGCTGTGTGGCTCGAGTATTATTGTCGTGGACCCATCGGACCCCGGTGGGTGTCCGGCAGACCCCACTGAAAACTGACGGTGATAAAGGTTGCCACCCTCTACTGAATTGTCCAAAAAGTTTACACCCTATCCAGCGAACGAACCGCCCATATTATTGTAACTATTTTCCGAATTGAAAGACTATTTCAAAAAGTAATATCGGAAGCTTTTGTTCCGAGATAGGGGTTTCTTTATTGTACAGCACTATAGATCCGGTTACACTGCTACAGAATATAGTTTGTACATTATGGATCCCGCCGATGCTGCAACGGATAATGGCGGAAATATAAATATGCAAAAAGGTACGTTTCTTTAATCGACAGTTTTAACAATAGATAGTTGCTTTATTTATAGGAAACGGATAATAACGGGACTCTTGATCACAGACGAGAAAGATTTTTTTTAAACAATGCTTGGATATTTAAAAAAAATCTCCATTCTTACTTTTTATTGCAAGACCTCGATGACAATTCCTTTAATAAAAATAATTAGTTTTACTAGGCATGCCCATTTTCCGAGAAGGGGTTAACAAATGCAACGTGGCATGAGTTCGTAGAACTCGGTGTTACGATTTGTTACGATGTGCTACGAGGTGCTACGCCAGTGACAGAGTGACAACATTGATAAGAGGTATATATTCAATTAAATTTCTGTAAGCTACATAGATTATAGTGCTTTATGTGGATTATGCCGATTCTTTTACACACAGCTACTTATGTAAAAATATAATAAAGATAGCAGGAAGAACATGGAGCAGCATCGCCAGAGACAGAACAGCATGGAAACGGCTGGATGAGGCTTTTACCGCTATCGCTAGCGGTCTTGTGACAGTTGTGTGAATTGGTACGGCTTAGCGTAGGGTCAATTTGATAAGCAATTAAGTTCACTGACTGTACCTGAGCATTAATTAATTAAATAATAAATATACCTACAAAAATACACTTGACCGTAGCCTTAAAATCCCGAAAACATATGAATATTCTCAAGTTAAAAATCCCTACTATTCTAGTATTTCCAGCAGCTAAAAAACAACTATGTATTTGGACGGGACGGGCAACCATCCCGCGCGGGTTCGGTTCAATATCGGAAAACGATATCCACATCTAAATGAAGACATTAACATTTGCAGAAAAACTGGTTACAGAGCGAAACTCTGGAAATTTCACAAATCCTCTGGAAATCGCTTACAGCCGATTGGAGCGGCAATCCGTCTTAATGAGATTAATAAAGGGGCACAAATGTGGATTCGAGAGATTCGCGCACCTACGTCCTACGTCCTACAATTTATTATATGTTTGACACTAGTGTTTAAGCACTTTTCGCTGATGCTATTTGCGTCGTGTGTTACTTTATATAACCGAGGAGGCATTAGAAGCTTATTTTTGGAGGCTGCTCTAAAATAACATTTTGATGCCTTTTCGTTCTCATGTAAATGCTGCGAGTTAGCTGGATACCAGTACGTTTTATTTTTGGAGGAAATTATTATTTTTTGGGATGAAAAGTTAAAGCTTTCGAATTGCACTCAGTCCGTATAATTACTCATTATAATTAAATTATATGGCTTGGATTATATAACTAAGTATTTACACATTCATGAATTTATCCGAGAGTTTGCATCATAATCATAATTATAATCCTATCCTATCCTATCCTACTAATATTATAAACGTGAAAGTTTATATGGATGAATGGATGGATGGATTTTTGTTACTCTCTCACGCAAAAACTACTGCACGGATTTGGATGAAATTTGAAAATCACACAGATGGTTTATAACCAGGAATAACATATAGGACTTTTTATCCCGATATTCCCACGGGATCGAAACTTATGCGGGTGAAACCGCGGGCGAAGACGAGACGAATCTGCGCGAGCGAAACAAACTCCAGTAGTAAGGGTCGCTACTTACAAGTTGTAGGTCATAGGTTCGAACCCAGGCAAGCGCTTTACTTTATGTAAATTATTTCATCACCAGTGCTCTCAAAACAGTGAAGGAAAACATCGTGAGGAAACCAGCATGTGCAAGAACCAGAAATTCGAAGACATGTGACATCTACCAACCCGTACTGGGCCCGCGTGGTAGATTACAGCCTACTCCCTCTCACAGAAAGGAGGCCTGTGTTCCACCAGTGGGAACGTTATAGGCTGATTATGATGATTTTATCAAGCTCTTGGTTCCGGCTGCCTTTTTTAGATCTTTGACAATCGTTACGCGTCGAAAGTCAGACTTACCAAGGGCTCAAAATACACTGGCCTGCAAAACTAAGTACTACACTTTTAAAATTTCAATTTTTTCTAAACTATAGAAGTTAGAGATTTAAAATAAAAAAACGTTTTATAGCAAATTTTATCAGCTTTCTTTGAAACTAGTAAACTATTAATCAGTAACATTTTTTACTTGAAACAATAAAAATAGTCGTTTTACATGTTATTTAATTTTTAATAACTGGTATTGCCTCCTCGGGCTCTGACTACAGCTTCGAGCCGGTTTGGCATACTGAGCACGAGGTTAGGCTAAGGCTTTAATGATTTGCTTTGGGTTAGGTTTGACATAATTTAACATTAGCGAGCAGGTTGTGAGAAAATATCATTATGTTCGTCCCTTTTTCACAGTTTAACATTTTAATCCCACCAAAAATATTAAAAATGTTTACATTTTTAATATTTTTGGTGGGATTAAAATGTCATGTGACTGTCATTCCAAGTAATGCTAGGGACCAACTACTACTAGGGACACAACTGACAACTCACATCAAACTCACTTGAGTTTTCACGGTGAGATTTTTACAGAATCGACCGGCTGGTGTAAGGTACAAATTGCAATGAATATAAAGAGTTTGATCAAACTCTCGGCATTCATTCTAATTTACACTTTATTACATTGAGTTAAGAGTCATTTTGTTGGCTGGTTTTACGTCAAAGTTTATCTTTCGTGAATGTGCTACTTTAATGGTAGGTCAAAATTGACACCAATTAACCCTTGCTTCCAAAGCACGCACGTATTTTGTTGATTGCAGATAGGTAACTCAAAATGAACAATATAATGATAAGAATCACACGCAACGTTTTGTGACACGATAACACCAAGGATTAAATACAGACTGCGAGTAAAAATATTTGTAAGAAACAATTTAAAACTTTCATTTTCATTGCTTTTATTTACACTTGAGTTTCTTGCCCGTCCGTCTTCATAGGAAAGTACTACGTTTTGGAGTGGGCAATTACCTTTATCTTAGTGACCGACCGACCCCTTGACCATTGAAAAGTGCCTGTAATTGGTTTTACGGGGTGATTTTTCAATCGACAGTAAAATAAAAATTGACGTCTGACTGATTTTGTATGGAAGAACCGTCAAAAATTCAAAACTATTCCTCGGATAAAAATCAGCCCTAAATTAAATAAATCCTTTGAGTTTGACCTTTGACATCATTTCATTTTGCACCTTCGAGTTCATCGGCCGACACTAAAATGATGCAATGCCTATATCACACAGGCCTAAACTCAACACGTTAAGAAAACCTAAGTTACCAAAGAAGCGTTCCCATTCTAGGGTATAATGTAGGGTGTAACGCAGTGTTAGTGAAAACGGCCATTACTCTAGCAAATTGCAAGATTTTCCCGTCAGTCTTCAGAAGCTCGTTAGTCGGCGACAAGGTATACATGCATCTTTCCATACTTACAATAAGCTTATGTCACGTATACCTTGCAATTTCACCTTGAGAACTCATTACAAATAATTTAACACGTCACAAGCTGGTCGGGAATTTAATACCTTTGAAATGAATGCCGCCTCACCGTCTCCGTTGCCAAGACATAACATTATGATATAATGATAACTGCGCGGCGTATAAGCTTTCCAATTAAGTAATTTTATTGCGAATCCATTTCGTTTTTTAAAGAAATAACAAAAGAAATGTGTATTGTAAAGATCTATAGTAAACAATTCGTTGTCTGGTGGGATTTCCAATCGGCTCCATCCCCTATTTAACTCCTTTCTACAGGATCAATTTTCATAAATCCTTCCGTAGTGCTCACTTTTGTTATATGTATAAGGAACTCTTGTGCAAAATTTCATACTTTTAGTAGCCGGGCAGCAGCCGGGCCGGATTAGTCATGTAGCAGGTGCAGCATATCCTCACGCTTTGGGGGGCCTTTTTTGTAGGCCACTTGGACGGACCTAAAAAAAATCAAAGCATTGTACCTTAACCCTTTTTATGGCCACGTGGGGTCAAGCGAGACACATGGCTTTTTAATTGTTTCTGTAATTACGGCATTCAACCCGTTGATGGAAAGCACGGCAATATTATTAAACGTACTTACAAAAGAAAATATTTCGATATATCTATTTTATAATTTTAAAAGGACATGCAAAATTGATATGATCAATTTCGAATATAATATAATAGAACACATAATTTACTTGTTTACATTGTCATCAGATACATGGAACAGAATTTAGGTGGTTCTCATTGAGCGTTTGGGCCCTGAAACATGAATGCGATGGATGTACAATTGTACATATATTATGCGATGCAGAACTTTCAATTTCAATAGAAGATTGAATCGAGACGGTTGAAGTTTGGGTATTGCGATTCACTATCCCTGGCATAGTTCCCAAAAGTGCGACTGTTCTGAGCATAGCTGATAGCATATGTATGTTTTCGGTACATATTATGGGTGTTATATCCAATGACACACATACAGGGTAGCAGGGACATCGACGCGCAACTTGTTACCATGGATGAGAAATTTTTCGTCATTTATGTTAAAAAAAATTAACTGTTCCATATTATGTAAATTTTGACCGCGTAGGTATTGAAAGAAAAGAAAGAAAAATATTTTATTCTGCACAAACAAAACGCACAATTACAACAAAAAAATAATAATAATAAAAAAAGAAAAAAAGACATAATATTAAGATACGCAAAAATGTTGACACTTTTGTCTATTGCTTGATTTCATGGCCAGGGACCAATGACAACTCACATATTGACAAGAACAACTTCAACTTCCACAACATTAACCACCACTACCACTGATCATATCCAATCAAAAGACGTCACCGCTGAATATTGCGATTCTTGAAGGGTCTATGGACCGCAATATCGTACCTGCTCTGACTATCCACGCGTGCTCTGTTAATATATACAATTGGTGGCACTGTCATAGAAACACACTGCCTCGTTGGTCTAGTTATCGCAAGTAAGTACTACTGCTGAGCATGAGGATCCAATTCCGGTCGTCGGGCAAAGTGATATTGGATTTTTTTATCAGAAATTTCTCGGTAGGGGGCCGGTGTGTGGATGTATGCCTGGTTGATAGCAATAGGGTCACCCCCTGTTACATGGGCCTTACTTACTTATAGTACTAACGTAACGGCGAAATGTGCGTGTACTATAGGACTACCTCCTCTTCAAGGATTACGGCGGCGATCGGCGGCGGCAATCTCTCGCGTCCGGCCCTGGTCTAGGCCATGGTACGACCCTGGCACAGGCAACTAAAGGAACACGGGTGGGTTTTGGTCAGTAAAAGTTTGACACGCCCCTCCCGCTCCGCCCAGAGCGGGAGAAGTCCTCTGATGAGATTTCCCATCCAAAAAAAAAGGATTACAGGCGTAATGTTATGTTATTTTATTAATTCGACGGTTTTTCCACATAACTAAAGATCAGTTTCCTTTGCCGTGCAGGTCGCGCGATCGAGCGCGTGTGCGCGGGCGCAGATGGCGCGGGCATGGTGGCGGCGGCGCGTGCGCTGCTCGCCGCCGTCACCAGGGTGCTGCTACTCGCAGACATGGTCGTCGTGCGACAGCTCCTACTGGCTAAGGATAAGGTAATTAAAATCTACTTAATGCAATTCTTAAATTCACTAACATGTCTGTCACTGCCTAAACCGCAGGATCTAGAAATTTTTCCACAAGAGATCGAGAATTTTGGTTGCGAAGGTGAGCACTAAGGAAGGACTCGAATCTTACTATTGTTTTTGATACAAAGTGACTCAGTTTTCTAAATTTTTGACTATGCACCGTAGAATTACATTCAATAATCTGCCTAGCCTTTTCCCAACTGTGTTGGGGTCGGCTTCCAGTCTAACCGGATGCAGCTGAGTACCAGTATTTTACATGGAGCGACTGCCTATCTGACCTCCACAACCCAGTTACTGGGTAATATGATACCCGTTGGTAAGACTGATTGTCAGACTTTCGGGCTTCAGACGACCCGTAACGACTGTCAAAGATCCACAAATGACAGCCGGGACCAACGGCTTAACGTGCTTTTCGAGGCACGGAGGGGTCTTGGTATGTAAAGATGGTCACGTAGAATTACATTCGCGAAATTGAAAATGTTCTACCTGTCATTTTGCCTTTTGTTGGTTCCGTTTCTACCGTGGACATGTTACACGCTATTTTTGTACACAAGAAACCTACATAACCCAACACGGACAGGGATTAAGGCCCGTCGTTCACGTCACTACACAAAAGCAACCATTCGCAAAGTCAAATCACCAAAGAGTATCCAGAATATCACAACACTTGTATTTCAGTGGCGGTACGTAGGTACACGACGCAACCAATAATGAACCCGAAAGTATCAGGAAGTAGTGAAGGGCGGGCGTTTTGGGGGACTGTCTTATGTAAATTTAAATGTTAGAAAAGTGCTGATTCTCAGCCTAATTTGAATTGAATTGAAACTAGTTAATAACGCGTTAGTAAGACGCCTCGTTTACGGATCGACATGACATTGAAATACAAGTCCTGAATCACGAGTTATTCGCAAAAAGTATAGTCAGATCATGGAATATCATTAGCTACTTTCTAAACTGTTAGTGTTATCAAACTATAGGAATCTGTGAAAATGTAATCAAGCAGATTAAACCGTAGTTACGGTGCCAATAATAACTTTGTAATCTGTTATCTAATTATAAACGATTAATGGACAAAGTTACATAGAAATGCCATCCAACCTGAATTACTCGTAGATCAACGTTCCACCTCCGAGCTCCGTTCCGAAGTTAGGCCTTGACCTATTTGTCAGTTACGGTAATACCAACAATTTCAGTATATTTAACATGGAATTTCACTCACAGGTAAGTTCGTTTGATTGGTAATGCTTATTCGTTTGGTTGGTCCAAAATGTCCTTTTATTAATCGAAAAGGCATGCAATTATTACAAATATTTGAATTCTAAGTTAACAATAAAGATTTTTTTTCTGAAATAAGTTTGACATCGATGGCGTCTTCTGCAAGTTAATTAATGAATGGTAATTTTAGCCCAACTGACACGTGATACAAAATTTATAAATTGGACTAACGAAACAATGGGATAACTTCGTGAGTTAGTCACAGTGGCGCACTGCGAATGTGTAGCAAATGCGGTTAAATTGTTTCGTTTGTCATGCGGCAGGTATCTATTACAGTATTTCGAAGCACTGTGGGAAAACTTCGTCCTTGCGTTCTGTAATTTGTTGGCTGGACGCAATAACACTGTTCTTTTGCCTGTTGTTCTTATTGCGTGTTTTATGCGACAGGTGGCGCGAACCCTGGACCGGTTGGAGTCGGTGTCGAACTTTGCGGAGTTCGTGCGCGCGTTCACGGAGTTTGGCGGAGGTATGGTGGAGCTAGCGAGGCTCACGGCGGAGAGACGAGCAGACCTGCGGGATGAGAGGAGAAGAGCACAAGTGGCCGCAGCAAGAAACGTCCTCGAACGGTCCACTCTCATGCTACTCACCTCCTCCAAGGTAACGCGACATTTTCAAACTTCATAACCATCAACGTTTATTAAATCAATATTGCTCATTTACGGAAACTCGTTAGCAACTCTCGTAAAAAGGTCAAGCAAATTACACGTTCAATCTAAATGCAACCAACAATTAACCTATTTCCTTGGTTTTTAGGTTTCGTTAAAATTTTATAAGTATGGAAAAGTGGGGTAAAATCGTATGGGTGTTTGAAGACAAGTTATTATCCGTGAGTGACACTTAAAACTTGGTGTCGTAAAAAAAAGTTCGAACTTTGACCTTCAAAATGTCCGTTAGGTACCAGAAGGTACCATGGCATGCAAGGTAGGCATGGTCCAGTACAAAAAAATGATCAAAATCACGGGAAGATTATATTTATGTTTTATTTTCTCTTTTACTCTTACACACGCTGGCTCTTTAAATAATAGGGGTTAAAGTATAAATTGCCGTTTTATTGTAATAGGTACTTCGAATTGACATAGAACCTTCATGGTTTGAGATTTTAGAGTGAAACTTTTTTCACATGGTACCTATGAAGTTCTTCTTTTAAAAAATGTGCAACATTCGATTATCGACTTTCAGTTGTTTTTTTTATTCACCTTAGACAAGAAAGATGGATACTTCGAAAATTCGAGTTATTTTTGTTGAATGCTAGTTCCGACGCGGAACTAACGCGGCAGAAACAGCTCGCAATATCAATGTTGCGTCTACAGGAACTGCAATTAGAAACCATTTATCACCCTTCATATTCGCCAGACCTTGCTCCAACGGACTACCATTTTTTTCGTGATTTGGACAATTTTCTACGTGATAAAAAGTTTTCTTCTCAGGAGGCAGTACAAAATGCTTTCACACAGTTTGTCGAATCTAGATCACGAGAGTTCTATCGCAAAGGCATAAATGAACTTCCTATTAGATGGCACCAATATATAGATAATAATGGTAATTATTTTGATTAAATAAATATGTTAAATTAAAAAAAAGGAATTTCAATTTTTCAGTACAAATCGGCAATTTCATACTTTAACCCATTCCTGTTGCTGGTATGCTGGAAGAGATTTCTGTAGAAATAAGCATCACCTTGTTTATATACGTGTGTACATAAATTGTTAAATAAATAAGATTAAAGGACTCTAGGCTTCTTTAAGTGCCTTTTTACACGACGTTATACATATTTGTATGGCAGACCACATATGTTACCTTTGTACGTGTGTTCTCAACAACTATAACTCTTCATCATGAACACATCGAGCCTGATTGCTTCATAAATGAGATTAAACTCGTGCGCGCAATCATTGAATTGAAAAGCCCTTAATAAAACACCTTTATGTACGAGGGCCCGTTATTAACACCAATAAACAGTAATAAATTTTCAATCCGACTGTCCGGTGTGTGTGTGCTGCTCGCATAAATTAGGTGGCTCTGTCGCTTGGCCGCCGTTACTCCCATCAATTATGTAGGTTCCAAACCCAATTCGGAACCACAAAGCGTTGTTTGTGACATCGGGGTTTATGCACGCACATTTCTCATACGTTTTTTAGTAAAAAGTAAAGACGTAGCTTGCTATATATCTATTGCAGTATCAAGTGTGTCATGAGAAGGGTGAGTGAACAATCGCGGTCAGCTGTGTGATGGCAAAGCTAGCAATTTGTCAGCGCTTCCGTGCGACCGTCGACCGCGCGGCACGCCGATGCCAACCATTCACATGACATATTTTACAAGAGTTTTCATTTTTCCACCGCTCTATATTAGATGTTTGACATTGATAAAGATCTTTTTCAACATGGCTCTTATTGCACCGCTTTTAGGTTAACAATAATTGTAGTGTGTTTAACACGTGTTTTTTCATCTTGCATTTCCGCACTAGTGCGGAAATAGTCAGAGATGTGCCCTTTTTTAAATCTTAGTGAAGAGCCTTATGTGCCCTTTTTTAAATCTTAGCAAAGAGCCTTCTTGCGTTTTTATGTTCTTGCCTTTCCTGTCGTGATATTTCGCTTTTAACAGCACGTTGCAGTATTTTATTAGAATAATTGCAGTAGGTAGAGCAATTTAATCCTTCGCAACAATCGCAACTATGCACACTGCACATATGTCGCATTTCCCGACGCCTACCGCCAAGTACTGTGAGCCGGAGGTATAATGCACAAACTTCGTGGCGTCATCATATAGGTACTCCGTAAAGTAATTCATATTGAGTGTGAACTATTCTAAGATTGGACATTCACGATCTACGTAAAACCATTAGTAAGTCATTGCAATTTCCGTCGTCACATATAATTATAAAATAAATGTATACAAAATATTGTAAATTAAAGTAAAGAATTAGTAAGCAAGAGTGGAGTTTCTTGCCCTTTCTTCTCCATACGAAACTATCTTTTGGAATGGGGCGACTAGAATCAATTATATTTATTCAAATTTTGACGTTCAAAACTGCCTTTTATGTGCCTAGTTATTTGAAATAAATGCTTTGACTTTGAATGTAACTGTTATCTAGGTAAGGAATGGTATAAATTAGAATGATTGCCGAGAAATTTATAAAATTTTTGGCAATCATTCTAAGAATGTTTTATTACGATGAGATAAGAGTTTAACGTATTCATAATAATGTTTGGTGATATGAGCTCTCATCAAAGACTACAATAGTATACTGGCTAGCTCTCATAATCTTCGTGTACCTACTGTCGTGTTCATATTTGGATCAATACTATTTGCAGAAGGCGACCGCAACATGTAGGCCGCCACAATAGCGACTAACAACTTGTCATTAGTGCTATTAGCCACTAACCGATCGTGTGAACGACATACAAGTGCAGTTTCGATAGGGATTGTTAAAACTTTTTTTTAGAAAAAAGACAACCGACTTCCAAAAAAGTTTTTAGTTGTGGTACCTACCCCTCCCAAATTCTTATGCCACCACTTGCTATGTAAATAACAGTGACAGGAGCAGCCGATCGATTCTGTAAAAATCTCACCGTGAAAAGTTAGGCGAAGTGAGCTTAAAGTGAGCTGTCAATAGTGTCAATCCCTAGCATTAGTCGGAATGACAGCTCACTCCACGCTAACTTCACCTAAGTTTTCACGGTGACATGGTTACAGAATCGCACTGCAGGACTTTATAACATCATCCACATAGACAAAGTGGATTAAATTAGATGTATGTATAATTGAAGCTCACTCAAGCAAATAAAGAGTAGGTATTATGGGATCAGCGTGCGGGTTTCTTCAACCAAATAAAAAAAAAACACGTAAATCGTCCCGGTAATGACGGTGAAATCGGTGTGCATACCTACATTAAAAAAAAAAAACAAAAATAAGTTGTCAAATGCAGAACTTCCTCCTTTTTATTGAATTCGGAAAAATATCGCACCGGACAGGAGCACCGCGTCGACGATGTAATTAGCTTGCATTAGAGATTTAAACCGAGCAAATTGTTTGACAGAGTTTCGTAATAATTACTTGTTAACTTTGAACTGAAATGGGTAATGTTGTATGTACAAGAAAAGGTAAACATGAATGATACAAATTAGCTATTAATTTGTACATGCTCAATCAACTTGATACGTAGACACTCCCAGTGTTTTTACCACCTCCGGTGGCTTTGATAAACGGTGGTTTTATTACCCGTAACTACTAACTACCGTTATTGTGAAAGCTACTGCCCTCCAGGTTTACTGTCGCCCTTTACGACCCACTGGTAACTGATGGGGTTTCATTCATAGTCGAGACGAGGTTTCCACCGCAGTCGCTTTGTCTTGAGAGTAGCTTAATATTTGTTCAAGGCAGACGAGCCTGGGGCTCCCGTGCAACGCATTGGCGTGAAACAATGGCGAGAGATAGAGAGTTGTAGGTCAAGATAGTCCTACCGTTTATTCGGATTTCCGTGGGTTGCTATATAAATCTTAGAGGATTTTGAAACTACTGTTTTTTGTATTTGCCTAAATTTATCTTTTATGAAGAGCACAAATTATAGGAACACCTCTTCATATAATCTGGTATATCTTACGAGGTTCTTATAAATGTCATCATCTGCCTAGCCTTTTTCCAACTATGTTGGGGTCGGCTTCCAGTCTAACCGGATGCAGCTGAATACCAGTATTTTACATGAAGCGACTGCCTATCTGACCTCCACAACCCAGTTACTGGGTAATACGATACCCCTTGGTAAGACTGGTTGTCAGACTTTCGGGCTACTGACGACCCGTAACGACTGTCAAAGATCCACGAATGACAGCCGGGACCAACGGCTTAACGTGCTTTCCGAGGAACGGAGGGGTCTTGGTATGTGAAAATGGTCACCCATCCACGGACCAACCGCGGTAAGCGTAGCTTAACCTGATCGATCGACCCGTGCGGCTGTTATTACTTAGCCACAAGCCCCTCTTAAAAATGAGGTTCTTATAAATGTAAAAACAATATTTAGAGGTGCCCGAAAAACAGTCGATAATGCTGGTAAAGGTAGAAATTGCACATTTTCATCCAGCTCACACTCACAGAGCGAAGTATTCCTAACATGAATTTTACTTATAACTATTTTGTCATAAACAGACCTGCATGAGGCACCCATCAAGCGCGTCGGCACGGGAGAACAGGGACACGGTGTTCTGTCAGATGAGAAGAGCCATGGACCTGATCCACTACGTCGTAAGGGACGGCCTGCCAGGACACGAGGAGCCAAGCACCCATGAGGTTTGATGTCTCATTCCGATATTTTCAAATATACTAATATTTCTTCTTGATTCTGCTGACATTTGTTGAAGGAGCTCTGAAATGCTAATGAGGTCATAAGATGAAAATAGAGTTATTCTAGAATTTCATATCATATTCCCCATACCGATTTCGGCTACGTTGACTATTTCTGTTTTTGACGGCTTTGGGGTACGAGCGTGTGCTCATATCTGGCTAATGTAATTAATACAAAAAATTGTAAATCCATTCATTCATTTAATTTAATGTTTTCTAACCAAAGAAGAACTAAAAAGTTTACCTAAAAAATTACACAATGAGAATTCAGTTTACCCAAAACATTTTATAGCCTGTAGGAATTGATACGTTACCGGTAAGGCGGCGGAAAGTTTGACTATTTTTATTCGACCTATCCTTTAGAAATCCTATAGCAACTCAATAAAACCTCGGAGAAGCTTTCATGAAAATGTAGGTAGGGACATAAATATTGCGTGGCACAGTTAGGCGTTGGGGTAACAATAGATGCCGTAAATTATGTCCACAATCCGTGACTTCAAACACCGTATAGTCTGCGTCGTGTATTCCCGCGGGTACGGTCCCGATTCACGAATGTATGCTCGTGGTTTAATTAATTTTGTTTACGACTACATTACAAATGTATTGCTTAATCACAATCACAGGCGATTTGTTATCATTTAGCATTCAGTGTTAATAGAACACTGTGAAGACGTTTATAGGTATATAGACATAAACGCAGGCCGTCTTATTACACAACGAGTAATTTAGACCTAGCCTAAACCTTCGGGCCAGTTACAGTATTTTGAACTTTATTCCGATAAACGTAAAGTTCGAAAAATGGCTCGATGGTTTAAACCTTTGTCTAAAAATAAACCTTGTTTTGTAATAAGGCCGAGGATGTTTAAGGTTACCTACTCTTAATTTCAAACCTAACTTTTTAAGTATTTTAGATTATTTTAGATACCTACTTACAAATTCCACGATTGGGTCCAACAAATTCGGTTTGTTTAGGTACTAAATTGGTAGAATCCGCGTTTAAATATTAGACATAGCACCTCAATCCATTTTGCATGACGCCCTCCCCCCTCCATGTAAAAGCTATAGTAGGTACAGTTTAAAAACTCCCTCAAAACATGGCTAACATGGCAACCGGCACTGTCGACCAAAAAGGCGACCAGCGAAGAAGTGGAGGCACTATGTAAGTACATAATATGCTATGCGATATTCAATGTAGTTTGATACAAAAGTGCCATATAAATATTTTACGAAGAAAGCAATTTGGTTTATGTTCTTGAGTTTGGATTAAAAATCCCACAGGAGGGATAGATGACGGGGCCAATTTCCTCTTCCCACCAGGGTCTTACACAATCGGGGTAATTGCGTAACACACATCAAATGGCTATCCATCGCAATGACTTTCATTTTGACAGATCAGCTACTTTCATTGCGCTATAAATGTTGTTGAGCAATGAATTTTTCAAACCTATGAAGCAATGGATGTCAAAATGAAAGGCAATTACCGCGCAGGTGGGCAAAGGCCCTGGTGCAAAGCGGAAATTGAAAGAATCATCCGATATCAGTGGCGTAACTAGGTAGTTACATAAACGCCACTGAGAAAGGGATATCTGATTCTTTGTTTTAACTTCCACTGTAAAATGGAAAAGGTTTAAGAAAATAATACCTTGAAGCTGACTTTCAATCAAGTTTAGCTTCACTTAAAAACTTTTTCTTTGTAAGAAATCTATCCTAGAACTATAATGCTCGTTTTAACTAACGCTAGGCTACACCTAAATGAATACATACTATTATATACTATTACTCATACTTATATTTTAATACTTACTATTTTATTGTATTTTATATTGAAACTTTTCGTCTCTGTTTGTGTGACCGCGTTGTTCTTATAAATTACGCAACGGATTTTAATGCGGTTTTCACCATCATTTACAGAATTTATTTTGAACTTTCAAATGCGAAAGTAAAAAGGCTGTTTGACTGTCGGTCTGTTACCTTTTCGGCTGAACGGATTGCGGTGAAAATAAATAAAAGCGCGCTGTTGGATTGTCAACGGTCGGCTTAGCCCCGAAAGTTAAAAATCAAATAGCGCGCTTTTATTTAGGTAAGTAGGTATTCATTTAAGTGTGGCCTAGTGTAAGTGAAAAGGGAATAAAACTCCCAACAGTATGTAGCTTCGAGAATGTAAATTCGGACAATCAAAACGTGCTCTGTTTGAAACATTTCACGAAGAATTGACCGATTTTCACAGATAGCCGAGTTTTTGTGAACACAGAAAGCGAACAAAAGCGTTAGTGAAAATTCAGAATATCTAAATTTCATGCCAGCAACGGTTAAAAATCGGGACAAAATTCCAGCTGCATTTTTTATTTATGTTATAGCGCTTAAAGCGATGAAAGCCAAGAAACCATTAGGTAAGGCGCCACAAGTGCAAACATTTGCCGACTAGAACATGTCCTCGTTTAAACAAGTTTAGCGGAGAGACACGCAACACTAAGCACGTTCCGGAGGGTAGTCGACACACGTTATAGGAAATTGTTGTTACGAGTACGTTCACATATTATAGGTAGGTAAATGGATCATACATATTGCTGAAATATGTATATGGCTGATCTAACCTGGATATGAGCACTTAGGCACGCTACATAATTCGATATGTACCTAACATTGGTATGTATGTAAGTAATAATTTGTATTTATACATATAAGTAGGTACTGTGAAGCTCTCTACGAGCTTCACGGTACAACGGGATGTATAAAATCAAACACGGTTTAACTCGTAGACTTCAATAATTATCTATAGGTAATAACTAATATAAAAATGAATCGCTGAATGTGTTGCTAAGCGCAAATCTCGAAAACAGCTGAACCGATTTCGCTAATTCTTTTTTTAGAATATTCCTTGAAGTACGAGGATGGTTCTTACGGAAAAAAAATGTAAGAAAATTGCTTCACGCGGACGAAGTCGCGGGTAAAAACTAGTTCCTATATAAAAATATTATGTATTTTACATCAGAATCCATTTGCTTGTCAGCCTTATCTCTTCTAAACTTGAATCTTTATGTTTGCCTCGTCTCTTATACAAAACACTTTCAACAAACTCGCGGAGGTTGCATGTTAGCACCCAACAGGCATAGGCATATAGTCTCTACAGAATGCATAGGTATGCGTTCATTTTAAAAGCGATTGGATACGATTTCAAATCGCCCATACCATGAAGTAGAGTTAAGGTAATGTTTCGATGTTTTTGTTATGTCCTAAAAACTAAATTAAAACAACAATGACGGTTACATCGCAGTGTTAAAAGGCTCTCCGATATAGTGTTCTCTATCTGTACAGGGTGACTCATAATTCAACATATTCTTTCCAAGACGTCACTATAGGTAATAGTTTGACACCTTTGCGACAATTACGCACCGCACATGGCCTAGGCAAAAATTTAGGATTACTGGGTGGTCCGGCTGTAGTGGAATGACTTAAACATTAATTAGTTAGATTTTCACACATTTATTTAACAATTTGCAAATTCTATCCTAATTTAAAGGGGTGGAAGGGATGTTGTTTGTAGCGGACAGTACGAAATCCACGCGAACGAAGTCGTGGGCGAAGTGCTAGTATTATATGAGACACTAGAGCGGCTTCCGCAGTCTGCGACAGTCCGGACGCCGGAACAGATACCTATGTACAAACTAACGGGAACAGTGTCGGCAAACTTTACGAAGCTGATTGCCTGATTACAGATTAGCGGGGTAATTGCATGACACACATAAAACGCCTTTCATTTATTAATTTCATAATTTTTTAAATTAACGTCATCATTACAAAACTTGTCAATTTTGACAGGCCACTAATACGAAATAACTTAGGAGGTTCATAGAGTGGGTACGTATGTGACTCTACTATGTTTAGTTGTATGACTTCGTCAATCCCCGGAATCGTTATAACAAAATGCATTATGAAGATAGTACCTAAATAATGTGATCACGGGTTCAATTCCCAGTTTTTGCAGACCTCACATTTCACAACTCTGCAGGTTCTCTTCTTTTGTTTTAAAATACTTCAGTACATTTATGTATGTTTGAAAATAGACCAAATAGGTAAGTCGTTATTCTTGTTACTGAAACTTTCAGCCTAACGCAACCACAGCTAAGCAAGGCATGGAAATCTCAACACATGTTTATTTATAGAAATCGAGATGAACTACTTCTTCCACTGACTGCTATGCTCTCGGTTACTCTGTGACACTTTCTGATGCGTTTTCTTCGAACATAAACACTCTTTTATTTCTTTTCTTGTAGATGAAACCTTTCTCGGATAGTCATGAACAGGTATCAGTTTATTAAAAGCAGGTAGTCATTCATTTTTATATAAGAAATTATTGTTATTGTACATAATAAGCACTAGATTGTTCTCTTGTATGCTTTATTTTTAATAATGTTTTGTGAATAATTTGTATGTTTAGTTTCCTGCAATTTGCTTCCTCATACTTTACCTATTTGTATTGTCAATTGATCTCATTTTTTTTTACTCTTGGGCTCTCTTGCACCATAAACATTTAAATGCGTTTAGCGGTAAACATATTTAAAACATCATTCTGTCTTTGTCGTCTTCAAAATAAATATTGACAGAAACAGAGCGAAGTTTTAACTACGTTTAGAGGTAAACGTATTTAGCGACTTGTGAATCAAGCGGGCCTTAACATATTTTTTTATTTTTTATTACTATATAGACATTATTCAATTTAGTAAGTGGAATAATGTCTTCGATCGCTATCAATATCTACTCTATTGTTCTCGTTTATATTTCAGGACTTATTTATATTTTGGACTTGAGGAAGCATTCAGTTCTTAAACTTGTAATAAATAAAGAGCACCTGTATTTTATAAACGTAGCTTACGTAGTCATAGACTCTAATGATTTTAAAAGTTTTTTTTAAACACAAAATTCTGCTAACGACCACGCTCCAAACAGCTTAGCTAATAAAAGCCTGGCTAAGCTTCCCGCTACGTAACTAACTTTATAGGTACGTACGTAGGTATACTAACTTTCACCGATTAGGTCAATATCCAAACTAAGTACTGGGACCCTACCACCACCTTTAACAAAACAATCTTGTTTCAAGAAAGTTTTGTTTCAAGTTTATATTAATCGTATTCGTACCATGACCTTAAGGCTGTGTCCTATTCAAAAGCTATCGCCGCGCGAATACGCGATTGTCGCGTTCATATGTCACTTTATGTTCGGTGAACATGAACGCGTGGTCGCGCCGACAGAGGACGCTTTCCGGTTACGAATCACAAAGTTAAAATAATACTGCTTTAAGAGGTGGTGGTAGGTTCCCTGAACTCGACAGTGGTGAGTAAAAATTATGTTAAGCCTGCATAAATAATTATGAAGTAGGTATGTGATGTAGACCTTAAAAGTGATAGTCATTTACGCTTATTAGATAACAAAGCACTATTTTCTTTCATTAAATAAATTCTCAAAAAACATCTTTTCCAGTTTAATCGAAGCTAAAAACACCTATTTTCTGTACCTTAGGTATTTAGTTGTCCCGTGATTAGATAAACTTTCAAATAGTTTGAAGATTTAGATATTTTGTGTTTTATGCTAAAATTTAGTAAATGTATAGGCTGCACAATGGGAGGCGGGCACGGCGCTGGGCGCGCTGCGCGGGCTCACGGGGCAGGTGCGAACGGCGCGCGCTCGCGGCGGTGCCGACCTGCCGCGCCGGCGCTCGCTCGCGTCCACGCTGCGCGCGCTCGTCGAGCGCACGCACGACTTCACCGACTCCGCCTACACCTCGCACGAACATCGACAACGGATACTAGCCCTCGCCGAAAGAATAGCTTACGAATTAGAGAGATTAGTTGCCGTCGCTGTATCGTTGGTAAGCTACCACTGTCACTTCTAATGATCATGTCGTATAAAGATTTTATTAAGAGTGCGTAATTCAGGAAGAGCAAGGTGTCAACGGTACTGCGACGGCGCTGGAGAGCGCGTGTACGGGTGCCACCAGTGCCGCGTCGGAGCTTGAACGCGCGCTAATCGCTGCAGCGCGCGATCAAGCGCGAGATCTCGCCCCCCTCGCTGACGAAGCGAAGAGACTCGCGTCCGACCTAGCATATATAGGTAAACAAGCAGGTATAGAGTATTGTCCTAACTAATATTTTTTTACGATTTGCATGTCCTCATAACAGCTTCTTCACCAAACACTATGGCTTCGTTTTAAATGCTGTTTGGATATGGATTTTCGTAACGTGAATCTATGAGAGCAACATAGTATTTTTCCCTGCAGCTAGTTCCTGTGGTGAGAGAGAATCAGAGAGACTGCACAATATAGCCAGCCGGCTCCATGAACAATTAGATCACATTATAGAGGTAACTTTAAGAATCCTAACTTAAAATGGGCACAAATCCGTAGAATCGACATACGTGTAAGTATATATTTTAATCAACAGGTTTGCAAATTACTCAGACATATAGCTTTGTCCGAGACTCTGCAAGTGAGTGCAAAGTTTGCAGAAATAAACCTTAGGATATACGGTCCGCAAGTTGTGACGGCCGCGCGGACGCTGGCGGCGCACCCGGGCAGCACGGCCGCGCGGGAGAACCTCGATGTGTTCGTAGACATGTGGGCGTGGCTACTGGCCGACGCCGCGCGGCTGGCTCGCGAGCTGCTCGACCTCACGGACGACAGACCCGACAAGCAGCAGTACAGCAGCTTGCCGAGGCCAGGAGTAAGTAGTGCATAAACTCTGAACACCCGCATTTTTACGTTTGATTTCAGCATACGCTGATGTTTTATGCAGTGCTCTCACAAAGAAGGTGTCATGTAAAGGTACCATTCTGATCCTGGCGGTCGCGACAAGGAAGCGGCTGCCGGGTCGCGGCGCACCTTTCTGTACTGTAACTAGGCAATAAGTATAAACTAGGCTTCTGTTGAATATATATTAAAAGTTTTAATGTTAAAAACATTAAAACTTTTAAGATACATACAGAACAAATACGAGAAAAACATGTAGGTAATTTACGTAGTAGAAATGTGCGAAACGCGCTTTCATTTCGTTTTGGATACCTAAGTGATTATGAACAAAAAATTAACAGGAGCCTAGATAAATGCTGTCTCGATACGAATAACAGGAATAAATGGAGGAAATTTACTCGAATTACAAATGACTTTGGAATAGTTTAGTATGGCCAATTCGCGCTTCGTAAGCCTATTAATACCTATAGGTAGCACGGACACGAGCACTAATACAAAACATCATACTCCAATCCGAAACTAACATAACATCCAAATGCCCAATGAGTGTCCACGTAATATTAGTTCTAATTAATTCATAGAAACACGGGACGACAAGCAAACCTCTGAAAGCAGTAAGGTTGGATTCTGACGAGCAAGCAAAGATCGCGAAGTCTGGTTTAGAAATGAAAATGATGTCCTCTGAAATGGATGCCGAGACTGAAAAATGGCAGGGCGCAGCTGCCGACGAAAACAACGATATTGTGAAGAGGTACGGATCACTATCACCACTCATACGAATACACAGTTATTTCATATATCTTCAGATCTGAACATGACCTTCACAAATTACAGGGCAAAAAATATGTCTTCCATGGCCTTCGCTATGTACCAATTCACAAAAGGTGAAGGCCGTCTAAACACTACTCAAGACCTCTTCACACAAGCGGAATATTTCGCGGAGGAAGCCAACAGACTTTATAAAATTGTGCGACAGTTTTCTTATCAGGTAAACCAATAATAGCACGCAAAACATCCTTAGTTAAATGGTATATGTATGTATCTATCATATAAAATATATTTTAAGGTACCCGCGGGAGCAACAAAAAAAGAACTTCTAGAACATCTTGATAAGGTCCCAACGTATGTGCAACAGCTACAATTCACAGTGAAAGAGCCGACGGTTGGGCGCGCAGCCACCTTCAGCAAAGTAGACAACGTTATACAGGAGACCAAACATCTTATGAACGTTATTAGTAAAGTCGTCACAACATGTTTCGATTGCGCGAACAAGGTGACCGCTCATTCTTTAAATATATTTGACTACCTATACAATATTATATTTTTCAATTTCTTTTTCGAGCAACACATCGCACATTTTGACAGTTTAGTAAATTTTCTAGGAAATTTAAAGATTTTAGTGCATTGGAACATAATGTTCCTTAGGTACCTTTGCCGTGGGAGGCCCGTGTGGGAGTGGTTAAAAGGCACCAGAGTGTTGCACCTGTTAAGTACTTTAAAGATTATATTTCTTTCGTGATTGTTAGTTTCGGGAAAACGGTGAAACAGTGTGATTAAAATTACGGGATTTATTCTTGGTTGCAATTTACATATTACATCTTAAAGTTACAATTATTTGTGAAGAATCAGAAAATTTGCTTCAATATCAACAAGAATAAATCTCATTAGTCTAATAGAATTTTAGTTTTATACATATAGAGCAGTTCAGTAATAGCAGTTTAAATATGAAGAATCCCACTTTTATTTACTGTTTATTGTTGAATTTATTTTTATATCTTTTTTTCCTTCCTCCATGCACCGGGTGGTTCCGTCCACACCAGGGTCTAATTCCGCTGGACAAAGCGATAAACAAAACTTCAGCACAGACGCGGGACGACTCGGTCTGTCTCTATCTTGCACCCGCATATATCACAACATCACCATATTCATGTATCTCTATGTGTTCCTGTGTATATGTAGTTTACCTGAGCATGTTAATAATAATCATGCCCATACGAAAATATTTCTTCATGAATACATATTTATGCTAATGACGACCTACCTCTTTCGTACAAGTTTGAGCCAGCTAGAACCCGTGCTCTACGGGGAGCGCCAAATATTCGCACGTCGGAGATTCCCTGTTCCTTATGTGTATATGAACTTGTCTTTTCTTTGAGTCCAGCCAGCCTGTCAGTTGTTATTGTCTCTTTATTTATGCTTTTTCCATGTCTCATTCTCCTTTTTTGTTTATGTGTTATTTGTTACATTTATTTTCAGTATTCCCTATGTATGCCTGAGAGAGTTCCTATGCATTGGAAGCCAAATTTACAAAAAGCATCCACATATAAGAGTGAAAATAGTGTACTGAATGGTTGAAGTAGGTATTTGTGGATTCAGAATTGTGGTTTTGTTTAACAGTTCAGTTTGTACCCAATGCAAATCATTAACAAACTGATCATTTACTAACCGTGGATTTAGTGTAGCATTGTTTGGTAACCTATAGCTATTATTAATGTTGTTGGTGTGTGATATTGCAATTGATAACTTATTATTATTAGATTAGCATATGTGTGGTATTTTAATTAATCATTCACTTTTAAGTTCATAAACCGAATATGAATATTTAAGTGAATCAGTTTTTTTTTTCCTTTTTTAAGTAATTTTGCTAAAATCTATTTAATGTCAATTAAAACCATCACACTTGGTCTCTAATTTTCATTACTGGAAAAAATTTCCCCCTTACATGATTTAAATTTAAATTAACCGTGGATTTAATTTATTCGAACTAATGCATATGACCGCAAATTGATTCGCGAGCATGGTGTTTCTTGTCATTTTGAGAATATAAACATAATTATTGTGTATTTCTTAGAAATGTGTAAACTAAAAGTCTAACGATGAGACCTATCAAAAGCATATTTTACTCAGAAAATTTAAATTATAGTAAAGCTATCTGAAAATATGCTATTATCTGTTCTGGTCATGAGGAAGGGGATTTTTCTAGCTGAAAAGCTCCCTTGTTCATGTCCCTCGTCGTTAGTGAACACTTACAATTCTGCTAACTAGTGTGTTCTGATGGCATACAGTACAACTTGGACTTCACGGGTCTGACGGCGGGCGGCGCGGTGGCTGGCGGGCGGCCGGCGCGAGACGAGGAAGGGGGCGGCGGCGTGGGCGGCGACGCCAAGCCGGGCGGCAGCAGCTCCGACACGGCCATGTGACAGTACGGCATGGGCCGGCGCGGCAAGGGCGACGCGCGCCGGACCAGGGTCAGCTTCCTCTTGTTTTAAAGACATAAACGTCTTCGAACAAAACGTCGCCTGATGTCGGAAGAACCGGCACCGCGCTGATACGCATAAAACTGTCCAACAATGCCTTTAATATATTGGACGAGCTGGATGCATCAAGTAAGATTTTGGTTAGTGATTGAGGTAACATTATCATTTAATGTCATTGATGGGATGGATGGTTAGTGACAGCGTCAGCAACTTATGAATAACAAGATAGGAACTAGATAGGTGTCCGTACCCTGTACCCATAGATTGAGAATCCATGTCTGAAATTTAAACGCGGATACGACCAACATTAAGTAGTAAATATTCCGATTTTGTAGACGTTCATACGGACACCTAGAAAAATTGCGAATTAAAAGAAAGATTACCGAGACAAAATGAGGCGTATAAACAACGAATGGCATTCTGTACAGCTTTATGTACTTCTAGTGTGGTGTCGGTACTAGGGACCACATGAAATGATGTGTATCTGTTAAACAATGCCTAAAACGACGCAGTTACATGTTATTCCGTGTGGTACTTGAACACCGACAACCCTTGCTAACAAATGATTATAACTCGCATAAATAAGCAGTCATTAATTAATCGTTTGTAGCAATTTAATTATAAATAAGATGGACAGTACGATATACAAAGTAAGTTTCTGCAGAGCACTTGCGACACACAAAGCGTCTTCTCAACTCAACTCTTATGCTCGTTATCACCAGTACTAGGTGACACCTAAACGAATGCATAAATAAAGGCGCACGCGATTTCAACGCTCGGTTCTGAACCGAGAATTGAAAATCTAGCAGTGCAATAATATTTAGGCGTCCATTTAGATGTTTCCTGGTGTTAGTGAAAATGGGCATTAGTATTTTTACTCTTAATGCTAGATCGCAAGCGTGCGGACGCAACGCATTTGGCTGTGGATCGAAAGTAATAAATATATTATAAGATAAAACTTTGTTACTATAATCAAGGCCTTCAATGTTAACACCACAATATTTACTTATATTTTTTCTCAAACGTAGTTTCCAGTGCTATTAACTTATTGATAGAGTAGAAAGGCGTATACAGACAGTTGCAGTCATAGGTATTACCTATAAATAATGCCTCGAATAGAACAATTTGTGATCAATAATTAAGAAGAGTGAAATCGTACAATAAATATAATACTTGTTACACTTTCATAATGTTACACATTGTTACAATTAATACGTAAACAACACAGAGAAGCCTATTTTTTTAAGTTTCCCTCTGTTAAGCCTGTTATAATAAGTACTTCTAACCCTACTAACTTTTATCTACTTATATGTAATATACATATACTGCTCCTTCACTATTGTTTACACCTAAGCTATCTACTTCTCTGCGCACCCTACTGCACCCTCCGTGGTCCTGTTGCACTTTGTTTTGCGTTATGCACGGCAGCTTCTCTCTTTCGTTTGGCATCAGTGGCGAGATTATTTTCAGAACATGCTACTTTACCACATTATACTTCAGAACGACACAGTGTTACTCTTGCATTCGATGTTATCGCATTCTTAGTCATTTCTCTTTCAACGAGTTCGTGTACAAACATTAGAATACCTACGGTCATATTGACATCACTTGCGCGGGCTGCGCGTGCGGCTGTATACATTGCATGATTGTGAAACGGAACAAATAGGTAGATGTGTGTTGCATGTGTGTACGTTAATGGATGTCGTACGTCATCTTTCCGACGGAGGATGTTTAATGTTAAGATGAGGGAAATTGACTCTGGTGGTTGCTCCAGCAACTCCCTCGTCGCCCAGAAACGCAGTGTTATATAGACCCTCGGCCTACGAGCCGCGCTGGCGCAGAACGCGGGCACTCGTTGGACGATCGCTCATGCATGCTGCAACGTGTTCAGGGCTGGCATTGCATGGAGACGCGCATCGCCCGGCATGCCTGCGACACCGCTGATCAAAATGTGTGACGGCAATAATGAACATATCAGTTTGTAGGTCATAGTTTCAACTGCCTACAGACGAACGACAAAGTCGTTATTTAGTCTTTAAGAGCTTTATTGTTAATAGCGAAAAGAGGAACATGAGCGTGCCTACCTCACGGTCAGTTCAGTAGTTTAAATTTACCTAGATAAACGATTTTCTAATAGAAAACACAGCAAGCATAATGATGCTATTTGGGATGTCTAATGAAGCATACCTTACCTAACTTACCTATTCAATTTGTTGCAATTTCTTATTATTTAAATAGTAGCAAATTGTAGTTCTTTCGATGTCCTCCTATTAAAGGTAGGTACAGCACGAACGCACTCCTGTGTAAGAACAGGTCTACTATTACTTAATACGTATAAATAATTGACGCAATACTACGTATGTAAGTAGTTGTTAAGACAGCCGCAAGTTATTCATTATTTCAGTGTACCACGCGTAGTGTACCGCTTGGCCACCGCTACGACCGTATATATCACTCTGTGCTTCTCGCCGACACAGCGGTGCCTGTCTTCTGTGCTCGTCCTTACGCTACAGGTCTATATAACACTTCGCTTGTTTCATACGTCATACTTTTAGCATTTACTCTTCTAAACTTACAACGTGAACGATGTTGGCTTTCGTATTAACTATAGTTATATCTAACGAAATTGTTATCTAATACGATACTGACTACTTTAACTAATCTTTAATCTTGTTTATTGCCTTCTTAGTTACTTAATAGTACTTAATGTATTAATCTAGAATACTAATAATTACGTATAAGTCAGTTTCAATTGTAATAAGAGATGATTAGATTAGTTACCACAATATTATAACTAATGTAAAGAGCTTGATAAAGCTTTATAAAGAAAGAGTTGTGAATCGAACTTGTGGCCACGTAACGTTAGAAACAAACATTAGCGTAAACTGCTTTGACTGTTAATAACAATTAAGTTTATTAAGGTTTTTCACTAAGTTTAGTGGAGTGACATGTTTATCGATTCATGGGCTATAAATTAATTATATACAAACATATTGCTTTTATACAAATTATAATGTAAAATGGTTGCGAATGCTCTAGGCAGGGCTGTTAAGATATTTAAATTAAAGCTGATCGGCTTTATTGTATTGCTAAATGCGTATAGCAGCATCGACAGTCATTTTTGTATGTCGTCGTCATTCATAAATGAATTGTGCCAAAACAATTCTGGATGCGGCATTATAATAGATACGCAACTGATCATTAAACTGAACCCGATATGAGTCTATATAAACATGAATCCCAATTTCGAACGTTCGTCGGTCCACACTGAGTGATAAGAAGCCCGCCGCCTCACTACAGTTAACAGTCACTGCTTACATCACGGTCATTTCATGGTATAAAGTTAACGAATACATGGTATAATTTATGAATCATAGTGTCATCGGAGTACATACGTATATTGTAGGTCGTGAATACAATAGCTGTGCCATTGTGCCTCCTCGCTTAGACTTTAGCGTTTAGCTAATTAGCACCGTTACCGAAATTGTCAACGAGAATTCTTGATCATAAAATAATAGTGATTTACCTACACGATAATAAACGGTCATCACAATAACGATATCATAATTTATCGGTTAGTGTATAAGTAGAGTTTAGCGATACAGTGATTTGTGATATTACAAGATACTTATCGAGTTTTAGTACAACGTCCTTTAATTTCAACGTTTTTTATAGTAATTAACTTTAGTAACACGAATGAACACCAAAATAGTAACCATAAATACTAAATAATTATGTACTTATAGTTAAGATATAATATAGACAAGGTATATAATATAATAGATCAGAACGTTGAAGGAGGAGAATTTAGCAAGAGATTCTTCTACTTAATTAGATATAGTAGGATACATGCTGAATTTGAGATTGCCTACGGCTAAATGCGCATCATCACTTAGCGGAAAACATTGGTTTCAAGCGCGATACAATTAGTTAATAGAGAACGAATGGCCTGAGATGTAAACTGTTTGACCTACCTCGACGCTGAGCAATCTAACGCAAGGAGACAATTTAGGTATAAGGGAACATTATGAAATATCATTTGCACTTCAAATAACGTAGGTACATGCTTAGAAGTGGCTATATTTTCCAAATTTAATATGGAATACCTAATTTAGTAAAATCTGAGCTTCCGAAAGTTGAATGCCTAATTAATTATCACGGCTATGTAAGGCGCTAAAACAATAAATAAATAACTGCAATATTACCTATATTAAACAACAGTCTTATATAATAAATAATAATCCATGTACCTACACTTATTAAGACGTCTTATAACACACATAAAATGATGTGCAAAGTACTTAGTTATAATAACTACAAAATATTTTTTCTATTATTCTCTTACATGTAATGTGTAAATTGATTACCTACCCTGAAGGAGTAAAACCCCGATAAAATGAATAGGTATTGTAAATAAATGAATTTTGATAGAATTAAATTCAGTGAAGGGATGTCATAGTTAAATTAAAACACGTATCGTCGAATATTTTAAATTAACTTAATGTTACTTTGTGTATAAAGATTGTATTGTCGATAAACTGTTGTGATTGTTATAATATATTTGAAGTTGCATTTTCATTATTATAAGTAGAAGTATATTTTCCATAGTGCTGCCAAAGATATTTAATAATATATCTAGATGTAGTAACGTTGTTTACATAACAGAATATTTTGAGGTTGTTCGTGAATTTATGGATTGTATTTTGATGTGGTCGACGAATGTAATAACACTGTGTACGTGATCTATTACATCACCAAATAAAAAGAGAATTCATACGAGAATCTGTGTTTCATTACGACTCCCCCCTCCTACTCGATGCTGTGGTTAGTGTGAATGTTTTAAATAAAACGATCTATTCCTATATATTACGTATTTATTTATATTTATTCAAAGGTACAATATATTACATCGTCTGAACTCCCTTCCTCTCCCAACACTCATCACAAGTCCATCGTAATGACTAAGCAAAAGATGTGTATGGTAGTGGGCCGAAGCCCTACACAAAATACAAAATTAAGCATAATCTTATGACCTAAAGTACTAAATTTAACGCGGAAGTCAATACTGTAGTGGAGGAAATAATACAAATTTATTTAAACATCGCATGCTGATTAAATAAAGATTATGCATGTGTCATAAATAACGCGTCATTTAGTAACATAACCTGATAATATATATTTTGCTCGTAAGACAATAATAACTAAACAAAATATTTACATAACCTAAAATAAGCTAACTGATAAGCGGTATAGTGTTGAATATGAGTCTTAAGAAGATATTAAAACAAGAGTAACTTTATAGCATGTATTGAAGTCGATCAAAGAATCTTATGCAAGTTTGACAATATAATGAATAAAGATTGATTATAAATACTATTTCGTTCCATGCGTTCCTCAATTTCTGTTGGAGAGAGATCCTTACATCATTCCCTTACTCGTTACTATAAAGAAACGCTAACAACTAGCTAGAGCTAGATTCTATTTCACAACTGAACTATGAGCATATTTTAATATCACTAAGCACAATATAACTTTGTACAGTTATAACAAACGCTGTGCGAATCAAATCGACAGGTGTACGAATGCACCGGTTAGTCCGAAATCGTATTACACTTTGTAATGATATACAAGTAAAAAATATGTCTTATCTAATTCACTTTAAAGTTTTGAATGGTTTATCTAATGCAAACTTTTAGAATAGCTACGGTATTCTCTCTCTACTTTTAAATATAACAGAAAATAAAAGCGTAAACATACTTCTCAAATATTATTATTTTGTAACTATCTTCCGCCCGCGACAGAGTCATGGTCTATCCGCGCGCCTAATATCATCCAAATCCGTTCAGCCGCCAAGGCGTGAAAAGGTAACAGATTTACTTTCGCATTTATAATATTAATTAGTATAGATTTTATTATGCTATATTTATCAGTAAAGATAAAGATTTAGTGCCTATGTTAAATACCCAGATATTGAGCTGAATCGATAACGTTCTGATTGAGTTGTCTATCTAGTGTTACTCAACATATAATATAATAAATACAGTAAATCATGACACATTCGTCTTTAACTAAAGTATACCATTATTATAAGCTATTTGGCATCTTTATGGACGTAAATGTCTACTCATAAGCTGTAATATTGTTTGTGCTAATTCCAACGCTGCTAGCAGCTAAACAGTTTCAAATACCAAAACTAATAAATAATCATATAAAATATGTATGTTTTACAAAATCCTTTGGAAACACAGAATTATAAAATTAGGCCTCACTTATCATAATAAATGCTGTCATGGAAAAGTCTTATAAATAAAATACATACAAAAGTAATCTCATACAATGTAGACTCATGGTAAATTGTGTATTAACTTCCTCAACGAATGAATGTCAGTTACAAAGTTATAACATCCTGTAGTCTTCATTAATCGTTGTTCCATTATGCTAAGCCCATAGAACTATAACTTACTAATTAGTTAAGTGCGCCGTGTGCGGACTATGGTCCTTACTATATAACTATTCCAGTTGCGACACTCTTAAAAGACCAATCTGCAAATGACGTAAAAAATCTCAATACGTGACGTAAAATTACAAGAATATAGTAAATTACAATATTTTTGGCAAACATCAAAACATTTTCAAGTGAGGTTCAGTGGCACACCCTTTACATATTTGCGTTAGCTTTATTTACTTGGTTTTGTGTTTTATTAGATTACCAATAATTTTGAACCAACTTTATTAGAAGTAAAAGAGACATGTAATAACCCATACAGAAAGTCAGAAACAGAACAGTCACCAAAAGAGTGATTTAGTCACAGAGAAACATCAATATACAAAGTACAAGTTCGAAGTAGAGTAATAAGTGAGACAAACTCTTATTGTGAACACACATTGCTGGACAGAAGACATAAAGCAATTTTCACTTGACAAATACATGTGTTTACGACAGTACAGTTACTCGTCACAACACTGAAAATGGCACTATATAACCCAGAATTAGGTTGACAAATAAAAACAAGTAACAAATCTCCCGATTTCAAATACAATCAATCATGAATTCTGTATCTCAAACAATTTATATCACGCTATGTACAGTCAGTCCCAATAAACTAAGGGCTTGTCAATTCTAGCAATCTGAAGAATTTAAGTATCTATTTTACAAGAAGAATAGAGTTAAAATACGTAAAGTATTCTAGTATTATGTTCGAAGAGTCACAGTAATTATAGACATAATTAATTTTATCGAGTATGTTTTTTTATTAAACAGGACCCCGCCAGAATGCGGCCGAAATCTAATTTAGCATAAAAGTTATGCTATAGAAAATCATCGATCGAAGCTACTCGGGTAATTCGGTATTGACGATTAATAAAAGGCAGAACGCCAAGGCATGTTTCGTTATTTTAAAATTTTAAACGCGATATTAGGAATCAAACTTCTATTTGTACTCGGACCTCGTTTCGATACCAAAATATGAGCACAGTGACCGAGGGAACAGACACTCGATCGATGATAGGCGCATGCGCCGCGAGGTTAGTTACGCGTGAATAACGGTGGGTGCGAGGCCGACGAGACTGTGGTCGAGTTTAAAACAAACCTTTCTTTTTTTTGTCCTTCTTATCCTTGCCGTCGACAGTTCTGGAACACGAAAAGGCAGAGGTTAGATACCACATTACAGAAAAGAGATCCAATCAACCAAGATCATTATTATTCCTCTTCTTGTTGTAGTTTATCAGAGTTTTGTACATACGTCATATTCATTAATGTAAAATCGGCGCAGCCCGAGCAGCTTATGTACTTCAGTGCCTTAGCACATCACTAAAGCGTGCGCGCATCACTAGTCTCCTGTCTATGTTTAGACATTTCACTAGCCGCTTGCTACACAAGCCAGTGAGCGAGTGCTTGTCCAGAATCCTCAGGACTCGTACTATGTGCCCCGATCTAGGGTGAGTTCATAATTATTCTAGGTGCGAGTCATCCTAGCAAAATAGACTACATTTTCCTCCACCTATCGAGATTCTCATTTGACAAATAAATAAAAAATTGTGCTTCATCTCGTGTAAATGTGCCCGAATTTTTAAAAGCCTATGACCAAAACTGGTGCCTTCTTTTGTCAGGGGCCACATAAGAAACTAACAAAACAAAAAAAACTTTATATGGCGGTAAAGCTAAATAATCAGTCACCAATCACTTTATACGTGGTGATTTTCGGGATGGGACTTCGCTGCATAATCCGAAACTATGGATATTATAGCAAAGTAGTCAAAGGTGAGGTCAAAGACGATGTGATGATGTGGTCAAAGAAGAAACGAGCAACGTATGCTTTATGCATTAACACAACACGAACTATGTTGAGGCGAAGAAGAAAAGAAGAAATTCGCTGTCTGTACGTAATAGCTTAATACTATTTTTTAAGCACTAGCAGGACGTCTCAATTTTTTTAAGCTATAACAATAAGATCTGCCAAGCAAAAACCAAGAGTCCAAAAGTTGATGATGAGATGCCATGTAGATAAAAAAGAAGCAGTACGTACTCCTTGCTGTTGGCCTCGAGCGAGCGGCGACGCAGGTCGTCGAGCGACAGGCCGGTCTCGCGCTCCCAGGCGGCGCGCTCGGCGTGCAGCGCGCGCTGCCGCTCGTCCAGCTCGCGCGCCTGCGCCTCCAGCGCGCGCCGCGTGGCCTCGTGCCGCCGCGCCAGCTCGGCTTCCGACTCCTTCAGCTTGGCGCGCTTCTCGCGGACCTTCATCTCGAACACCTGAAGATAATACATGTAATATTGTTAGGCATGCTATACACAATATACTACTATACTCGTAAATCTGGCTGTAATGCAAATTACATCCCGAGTTATAAACCGTGTTCTACACGCTATCCATAAACTTAAGCAAACGCTTCTATAGCTTTTACAGATCAAATCTAACAAATGAAGTAGTACTTAAAAAGGCTTCTTTACAAAAATATTTGTAATTTCATTTAATGAAAATTAATTGAGCTATGCAGTAAGAGTCTTAATTTGGCCTATGTTGCCGCTTAGTGCAATTAAAATGATAAACCTATCAAATGCATATCGAGTGATTTACGTCAAGGTATTTAGTTTATATGAAAATTAACAAAAAAAATAAGAATTCATTAATGTGTCCAAGTCTATAATGAAAAATGCTTATTTAATAATAAATAAATCCCTGGACATTTCACACAGCACCATTTGTCCCAAGCTAAGCAACCTAATGCTTGTGTTATGGTAACAAGATGGCTGATAAACTACTTATATACATTTTTTTTTTTGTAAATACATACATATTATAGATAGAAAAACACCCAATTCCATGGTCTGAACATCTGTTTATGTACGTATGTATGTATATCGTCCGCAACACTGTGCATAGCGGAGCAAAATGTGATATTTTGTGAATGTGCTTAAAGCAAGAGAATGCAAATGACGAGAATACAAGATGACCAATCGCGCACCTTCGTATTATACCATCGATGGTAGGGTTAGAAACCTATATCAAGATTAAATATTGCTTCCCTATTCGTCAGAACTTTAAAAAACTAATACCTTACCTGTTAGATCGAAATATTTTTCGTGCGAACTCGAATGACATTTTAGACACAGTGCAACTCGATGCAGGTAAATTCGAACGCGGCGAAAATGTGTATGCTCGCTAATAGTTGCTAAGGACACTTCCAATTTATTAACGTGTTTACAATGGGCCATTGTTATGCGCTTAAAAATGTGCTTAGAATTCTTAACGAGGAAATCCCGTTTAAGCTTGTGCATTAAACTGATTCTCATAGTTTGTTACTCGTAGTACGAAACACACACAAACTGAGAACCTTGTGAATTAAACATTAAACAGATTCTCTTTTCTTAGGACTATGTGTAATTAACATCAGACCAAATGAATAATTAAAATCATTACCTCGCTGATTCTAAGCCAAATAGAATATGCTGTTTTATGTTGTGAAATATTTTATTTAATAGAGTACTGACCTGTTCCATTTCGCTTTCCATTTTCTTCATCTTAAGATCATGTTCTCGCTTTTCTTCCTCCATTTGAGCCAAAGGATTCCTGGGAACAATATTGCCATTTTAAACTATCTAAATGACCACTGAGAAAATAATGGGAAGAATAAGAAAATCTTCAATAAAACAAAATAAGTAGATCATTTGAAAATAACAGAAGTATCACAAAAAAATACATGCAAAACTAGTAGAGTGCAATTAGCTTAAAAAGTGGAGCGAAGTTTGTAATGGACGGATTTGAACGGGACTTTTTTTTTAGTTCCAAGAGCTGAGATTTCTCTTCATAATAATGTCTCAAACTTGTTGCAGGTTTTTTTATAGAAATACGATTTGATCTGTCAAATCGTATTTCTATAAAAAAAACCTGCAACAAGTATCCTCTGGGATATCGATCGAATTTTAAGTTACTTATCATCGCCCTGCCCTTGTCCCATGTTACTTGGTGTCGGCTCAACAAGGTTTCTTCTACCATTTTCCCGTGTCAACCGTCACGTTGTATGAGGAATGTTCTCATTCCTCATATAACCCATCCATCTTTAATTCGTTCTCGAATTTTAAGTTATTCAGAAAAGAACATGGAAAAATATTAAAAAAATGTCGTCAGCTTCGAATTTTGAATTTTAACCTTGTTCTCCTCACCTCTAGGAACTCAACAAAAAAAACCCATGAAAATACGACCACTATAAACTTCGTTTCACTTTTTGAAGATTTTTTGGTCTACTTGCATTCGACTAAACGGGCCAACAAGAAAAGGAGCTGCGCCCAAAAGTATACTATAATTTCTTTCCTTTCACGGATATAATGAGGAATATGTATTAACATATTCCTAACATGTCTAACGATATATCACATCAATAGGTACTTTTAAAGACAAAGGAGGGCAAAGCGCTATGTGAAATGTAGGACACAGTTGACAAGTCACGTTTAAACGACGGCCAATTCGCCTAGTCCAATTTATCAATTGGGTTTAGTTGACCAGAGCAATTTCTTTGTTTCTAGAATCAGGATGAAATTATTTCACATGCCAGACGATTATACACATTGAGTTGTATCCGCTGTGGTAAGTTGGTATGTTATAAAGCTTACAAAATGAAAGCAAAAACATGCATGTCACCAAAACCCAATGTCTACATACATACATATACTACTAGTTTAAATATTTAATAACCGCTTGTAAGCGTAAACTTTATCTAAATGAATGAATCCTTCATTAGACTAGTCCTATAAGTAAGGTAGGACAGGAGGCAAGTGTTCTATCAAAGTTTAAGCTTCCAGGCTTAAGACAACAAAGCATAGGACAACGAAAAAATCAATCAGTCTGTGATATCTCGAAAGAAAATCCAGCGAAATATCGCCCTTTGAAATTTTTAAATAATTTTCGAGTATTAGTATCAAAAACTGAATGTTCGGGGTCAGATGGCCAAAACAAATAACACCGTGCTATGTGTACAAGCTGCAGTTATGAAAATACGTCGGACGTGACGGGACTTACCAAACGGTCATGAAACTGTTCATCAATCCTTGCGGGCACAAACTGAACCAACACAACCAGAGTTAACGACACGCAGCTGTGCCCCGCAAACACTTCACAGTGGCATCAGTAACAAACACAAACAATTACACAAAGAAGCCAAAATGCGACATTAAACAAATAGGTGCAAATATTGCATCAAATTGTCGTTCCAAACGCATACGGATTTAATTTACTGTATACTTTACGGACGAAAAAGACAAGTTATTTGCTTTTTAGATGCCGTGTGATGTAAGCTTTCGTTACGGTCTAAAGACGGTTTACAAGACATTCATGTACCTATTACACATATTAATGCTGAGAAATCAGTATGCAGCCGAGTGTAACACACGCAAATTGGTTGCAGTCATCATTATTTGAACACAACGAATATAATGAGAAATAAATTGTTATTGATGCCACTGTGTAAGCGCGTGAACTGCAAGTTATTATGATATATGATACTTTTCATGGTTATTTTTGTAAATAATCCATGAAACAATGATTATGATAGACATTAACATTGAAGTATATGTTACACTAGAACCGCAGATCTAAACGTTGATCATATTCCACGCGCTTCTTCTGTTATCATAGAGCAAAAATCATTCTTATGCCGCCGCCATTCTACCTGTTGGGTACGACAAGGATGATTTTTTTTTAATACAGTAGGGATACGGTTTTGAGATTTGTGTAGGAATACCCCATCAACCTACCCTCGTCTGAGGGCATAGAAATTTGACCCGGATTTTGATTAAAAAAAAACTCTTATAGATACGGGATGGTTCTCGGTCGGGCAGTTCCCGTTGCAGCTATAGTTATATGTTCTTACGACTGTCCTTAACTTTTTGGGTAATTCTAAAAATATTCACCTATTTAAAAAAAAATACAGGCATTATGAAAATTGGCAATTTACACAAAAACTTTTTTGATAACAACCAATAATTCTGTTTCTCACAAGAACCAAAAACTAGCGCACCAGCGATTTTTAAGTATCTACTAGAATTGTCACAAAACACAAAAAACTTTTCCCACACTTGCGTAGTAGTCTATCATTAATTTCATTATCTATTATTACATTTTTATTTATATGATTTCTGTATTTTTTTATATGAATAATATAGAACTTAAAGTTATTAGAAACAGGATCGATTGGCATCAAAATAAGTTTTGGTGTGAATTGCCTTTTTTCTTGCTGACTGCAATTTTTTTTTCAAAATCTGTAAGTGTAGACAAGAGAGGGTGTAGCAATTAACCTGCAGCTACAACAGTAATCCACCCAAATATGTATGCAATGCATGTACATTTTAAAGTAGTGATTTTTAATAAAACATATAACACGATATGCGTACAAAACGTACAGCGCTTGTTAAGTCGACTGTGACTGCACCGCAAATTGCGCTTGCGCGCTCAGGGTCAATTTAGTGTGTGACAATAATTATAGTGACAATGGAATTGCCAATGGCGTTTTAATTTTGCGTATTTATGCTAACTAATTATGCAATCTACACATAATGAAGTTTTTTTGTGACATTACTTTAAAGGTATGATACAAGTGTGTAAACACTTACAAGTTCAATAATTAGATATTGTTTTAAGTTAGTATGTTATGCAATAAAATGCGCTTTGCACCTGTACAAGCATCAAAATGAATGTCACGTAGGTGCGGATCCGGCACCGCAGTTGAATGGATGAAGAACATTGTTTGGATGTGCGGTTGTAGTGTAACATATACTTTAACGATTAACAAGTAATATTTCATTTCTGCATGCCCAAGCACAGAACGTTCAATAATGAAAGAATATAATGCAGAGCTATTTAATAAAAATCTAAAATATTAAAATAAAATAAAACTCTGTAGCACACAACTGCGACAGTATAGAAGAATGTTGAAGGTGACCAGACATGCAGCAATGAAGAAACAATCAAATAAATCACTCAAAGAACGTTTCAATTGTTAGTAAAATATTATAATAGTCCATGGAATTCCAAAAATAAGTCTGGTCACCTTAAATGCGGTGACAGCAGTAATAAAATAAACAAATGTTAGAATATCGTTAAATAGACGTTCCAGCAACCCTGTCTACTTAGGTTGTTAGGTATAATCATGCCTGTTTCAAAATATTATTGGAAAGATCTACTGAGACCAGAGAAACAGGTAAAACTTGGTTCAAAAAGTTAGTTTGTTAGCACAATTTTAATGAGTTTGTGCGGAATGAGGCGACAGGTTAGCAACGTTCGTCTTACTTGTTGGAGTTGATCCTGTGCGGCTTGCCGTCGTGCGAGAGGCCGGCCAGCTTGCGGCAGCGGTAGTTCTCGTAGTGTACTGAGCTTGTCACGTCCTTCAGGTCCTGAAGGTGCGTCCTTATTACCATATTGCGCAGCGCCAAGAAGTCGCAGTGTTCCAGGTTCTCAACTATAAACAAACAGGCAAAATATTTAAGTTTCTGTGCCAGTTTCAAGTCAAAATGTGTTAATGAGCTGTGGGCCAAAATAACTACTATGGCTAGCTACGAAGAAGAACTGGATGAAACGACAAAATAATGGTGCACATTAGCCATGGAACGGAAGAGCTAGAAGCCATGAGTGGAGACTATTGTCCAGCAGCGGGAAGAGAGAGAGAGAGATACGAACTGCATCGTTTGGCATCATAAAAATATAAGAATGATATTCTAGCCGACTTTGTACCATGTTTTCAAAATATCTGAATGAAGTTGAGTTTAGGCCCTTACTAATTAATCACAAAAAAATATTCAGTATAATGCTAATTGCATAACTTTGCTTGCGCGATGCAGGATTTATGTCAAGTATGATGCGTAGTTCGCATGTGGCGTTGTAGGTGCCGCCACAACAGTAAGCGATTCAGTTTTGCAAAGTATCATAGAGTGACACATTGTTAGTTGAGGAAAAAAAGAGGGTCGTGCGTCGTGACGTACCCTCGGCGATGCCCCAGGGGTACTTGCGGCCGCGCACGCGCCGCGCGTCGCTCTCGATGACGGTGTTGGCGCCCACCACGGCGAAGGGCACGCGCGTGCGCAGCGAGCGCGCCGCCTCCGCCGCCTCGCCCTCCTCGCCCGTGCTCTCCGGGAAGTCGTAGATCTTGATCTTGTGCTGACTTATCTCTTTCATTATCTGTAATACGAGTAGTATAGACGTCATTATCATCACGAGGATTACAAAAATATTTCACTGTTTACATGAAATACGTCAATTCATATCCGTCGTTGTTGTCGTCCGTCATCGCCTCGTCATCTATGAGCGTAATGTAGTGGTCGCAGGTGATGTTTATCGATGATTCGAGAAACGAGACTGACGGAACTCAATCCAGTCCATTTCGCCCTACTAACCTGTTCTTTGAAATCTTTGCATTCCTCCGGGGTCATGGTGTCGGCCTTGGCGATGACCGGTATGATGTTGACCTTGTCGCCGAGCCGCTGCATGAACTCGACGTCGAGCGGCTTGAGCCCGTGGCCGCTGGGAGCGATGAAGTACAGGCAGCAGTGCACGCGCGTGTCCGGCGGCGCCGCCTTGCGCGTCACACGGGACTCCGCGTTCAGGAACTCTTCATACTTCGACTCAACGAAGTCGATGATAGGTTGCCAACTAAAATGACAAAATTGAATCTCATTAATATTAATGAAAGTCAAGAATGAAGAAATATTGTCGCTAACAACGAAATCAATTTACTGTTCAGCTAAAAAATGCAAACTTGCTTAGTGTATATCGTCGAACAATTTTCGCATGTTGGGTAATTTACGTCAATATTATTGCATGCAGAGTAATCGAAAGGATGTTTTGAATCACGCACCAATTGCTGTTATCGACTGCATCGCCGAAGCCCGGTGTGTCGACGATCGTTAGCGTGAGATTGACTCCGTTCTCTTTGAGGATCACCACGCTGGTCTCCACGCCCACCGTCTTCTTGACGCGTAGCGAGGGGCCCGGGTGCTTGTCCCGGTCGTACACGTCCGTCAGAAACAATGAGTTTATTAAAGTTGACTTGCCCAAACCAGTTTCACCTAAAAATAAAACATTAACAATCTTAATTTCCAAGAAGGCTGCATATTAACGGAGTGACTAATGTGCACATTCCAAAATTTTATTCAAACTTAACTGCCCAATACTACATTTGGTGAGGGTTTTTCATTTGGGGAATTTGCGGGAGACCTTTGCCCAGCAACGAGACATTACAGAATATCAAAAGAAAATCGTTAAAGAGCAAAATACTAGAGTATTATTGAAATGAACTGTGACTTACCAACTACCATTAGCGTGAATTCGAATCCTTTTTTCACTGCCTTTCTGTATACTTGGTTTGGTAGGTTTGCAAATCCGACATATCCATCTAATTCTTTGGTTTTTGGCTTTTCTAATTTAGGTAATTCCGGTTTTGGCGCGACTGGTGGGTGGTCAGGTTTCTGAAAATTAACAGAAAGCATTATGTAGTTACAAATCGTGCGTTCGATGGGAATCCCCTACAGCAAAAATGACAAACTTCCATACAAACTTTCATCCCCTTTAGAGAGAATACATATTCAAAAAATAATTCCCTGGTGCTCGCTTTCGTTATGATTATGACGAACTCTTGTGCAACATTTCATGCTTCTAGACCCAACGGTTTAGGCTGTCCGTTGTCTGTCAGTGAATGGATGAATTAATAATTTGACTAAGAAGAAGATATGACATAGATTTAATAATAACTTATCCTCCAACGAATACAAACACTGTTATTACTATGAGTGCCCGCTTATAACGAACACTGTTATGAGATGCTGATCGTCGGTGATTGTTTGCAATTTATTACTAGCGTGGCGAAATAGGCAAGTACTTATTTCTACACAGGTAATCCTCGTAAGCACGTGATAGAAAACTAGGAAATGAATATTTTAAAGAAGATATCTTTTGCTTTTAATTTGTGAATTAACGATCATCCACAGGTGCTATTCATTTATTATTACGTAAGACGATTTGTGGGGGAAGCGGTCCGAGCAAGTCGAGGGGTCTAGATTATTCTTACGTAAGATCACAAAAGTAACCAAAAATTATAGGTTATTTTTTTGCTATTTTTTCTTTGCAATTTTGGCAGATGATTGAAGATTCCAAGGGGGGGGGGGGGTTAGTCAGAAATTGGTTGAAATTGTCTTACGTAATAAATTAACAGCCCCCAACTTAACTATGAATGAATACTAAAGTGGAATATCCACACGGCAGACTCTACTAATTGAGCATCGCCAAAGCAAGGTAGTAAACAGTCGACATAGAACGGTTTATAAGGCAGGAAAAGGAAACATTAACGCGTGCTCACCGTTCAGCTCATCGAGTTTGCCAAATGTTTATTCAAGTGCGCGGGTCGTTGGCGGTGACATTCTTACGGTGTCGTCATTCACTGTCGCGGCGCTTTACTACTGGTAGCCATTGTTGATTCTGACTTTCAAGAGTTGCAGTGGTTGGGAATAGAGTAGAGGCCTTCTCCCATCCTTACCTTGATAATGTTTTCTGTACTCCTGAGCGGGGCCGGGCCGCCGGGAGGCGCGGTGGTGGGCACGGGTGGTGCGGGTGTTGGAGGCGGCGCCGAGCTGGGAGGCTTGCTCGTGTCCACGGACACGCTGTTGCTGAGCTTGTTGAGGGTCCCGTTGGACTCGTGGTGGTTGTTCTCGAGCTGGTCGGGCAGCGTGGCGGCGCGCTTGGCTAGCGCATCCTTCAGCGCGGAAGGCGGTGCCGGCGGCGCTCCAGCCGGCGGGCCCGTCGCGCTCACGCCGCCACCACTCGTAGAGTCCGACTTGAAGAACAATTCGCGTTTACTTTGTAACTGGAAACAAACAGAATTGTCTTTAAGTATAATGTCTTACTTAAAAGGTGTGAGGCAATATGTAGGTACAAAGGGTCTTAGGACGTAAGCGTACATGACACAATGCTTAGGAACAGTGCAATAGAATCAATCGATAGGATGAATGAAATTCCATTCTAAGCGTAATAGTTAATAGAATATTCGTAAGTACAGTAATGTTTCCTATAAATAAAGGCTCCTATTTAATTTATAGCCTACATCTATGGGAGGTAAATACGTGTATTAATCTGCTGGCGTGACATCAGCATAGTAGCAAGTACATCTTTCCCTTATATTCCTGTATACGAACATTACGAACGCAGGATTCCCATCAAATACACCTCACTAACGAGATTCCCGCTGCGTAGTCATACATTCACCGTCGAATAATGAAGAGAGTTGTATGTATCGGAATATCGTCGCTGTAAATACAGACAGACAAGTCAAGTATAGCTGACCGAGTCGGTCTAGCCGGCTCCATACGAGTCGGATGACTCACCGATTTCAAGGTAACGTTACTGGACAATGTAGTAAAATATACCTATAAGGCATAATTATGTAAGTATAGTAGCATACATCGGATGAACTGCATGGGTATTTATAGTACACAGAAAAGCGGGCCGTACCTAATGAACAATGGTCTGAACATTGATACTTTCCCCGATGCCAATATTTGCAATGACAAAGAAAATGAAAAAGTGCAATAACGAGATATTTCACTGTTTAAAACAAATACTCGCATGAACCGCACACGCACCGTTGCGTTGATCGAGTAAACGTCGTTACCAATAACCAGTACCTAATTACATAGGTGCGAAGAACGAAAGCGGTGACTCACACAAGTCACACAGTGCATGGTACTTGAGACTTTACTGCAATACACAAAACGTGCCTTCATGAATTTCAGAGGAAGAAATCAATCGACCAAATAATCAAAAATCTCCTAAATTCTCTCCACATTGAAAACTGTGAATGTGAATGTAAAATAAAAGAAAAGATGTTATAACTTATAACATAGGTACATATATTAGATACCAATGATTATTTCTGGAATTCTAAACCACACAATATGTGAACTAGATCATAAAACAACCTGATCTAAGACTCGATAGATTGCTGCAAGAGCAAACGAACAAACACTCGTGATAATAATATCATTATGTTATACGTACATACGCTTGCCATTAAATATTTATAAATAATATACCCGCATGGACGTTTAGGCATATGCAAAACGAACAAGAAAGTGGATATGCAAACACGTATATGCTGTTTCGCGAAGTGCGACGACCGTAATGCGTCTGAGACGGTTGATTCTAATAATACCTATCTACAAACGAAGTTCCAGGCTAACCCCAACAGTATCCCAGTTAACCTTAAACTTACAGCGATATCGGCGAAGAACTTGCGGTTATTTACCAGTCTTAGGTTCCTCCCACGTTTACAAAAACACAGACTTTTCAAAATACTTAAATAATGTTGAATTTTTATAACCATTTTCGTCGGAACTGTGACCCAGATTGGAGGATATAGAGATGTCTCCGACATCTGGCGGTTACAGTCTTGCAGAAGTTGCAGCATCGAAACACGGCGCATCACGAATATTACCATGTCACATGACAGAACACAAAAACTAGCCCATGGTTGTTATAAATGCAAGATGAAATTCACTTTACAAAATCAGTCATCCTCGATCAATCAAGTACATGATGTCGGAATGCCAATGGCCCACTGAATGCCTTGTACGCTTCATGCCTTCAGCACTCCATCCGGCGAGTGTTTACCACAGCACGACATTGTACTGTAATGTAAATAATCAAACGGACCAAACATCGCAAGGAATTTATTTGTTTGTTTGTAGAGCAAGCACGTATAAACAACCATATCGAATACTTAAACAAGAGTTCTACCACAATGTGAAATCATTCAATTTCGACACCGCTACATGAATAAATTTAACAGGTACTTACATCGTCACTGACTTTTTCGCTACTTAATTTCTTATTTTTGCATTTCCTTAAACTTAGCCTTTTCAACGTCTTAAACATTTTACTGATACACTAATAACAATACTATTATCGATATCGATCAATACCAGGTAGGAGCACCGTCACACTTATCAACTGCTTGACTTTGTAAATGAGAACTTGATAATGTACACGGTTGTAATAATATTCCATATTATTACTTTGCTAATACACAACACTATTCAAAGCCAATAGGGATAAATTATATCACTTATCCATATGGAAGCTAGGTAATAAGCCAGCACACGCTGTACGTTCGTCGTTTACTCAACTGAGTACAATTTATAATACAATATTTTATCGTTTGTGCGAGGCAGTTTCGCTGACACACTAGCTGAAAACGTCGCTGACTAATATTGACTACAGAGTCTACAGATTAGGTTATTGTTTAACCGTAGCTAAGCCGCATGCGTAATTAGTGGTACTTGTCATTTAATATACTTGACTAACTCATTCAACAGTTTAAAATCCGGTCTATTCACGGATAGTTTACAGAATATAATTATATTACTAGCTTACCATTAAGTAGAGATGAAATTTAAACGCTATAGAGGCAGTAATTGTACGAGTGATTGGATAGCGACAATGCCATATTGTTCTCTGGTCGAAACGTCAGGCGTCAATAACCAAAATTCTGATAAAGTACAAAAGATAATTCATTTGTGACCGTCCTTATTATGTTATCTTTATTAAACGTAACTGTTCATCATCTAGCCACAATTTTCCATTCGTTGTAATAATTCTAATATTTGTGTGCTAAGCATGCCAGTGTTTCTATGTTATCACCAAGAAACATAGGAACGGTATCTTAAGAATCGCGCGTAGAATAACAAGCAGTTTCATCTGGCAGCTCTGTCGCCCGACAACGAAGGAGGCATACGATCTCGGCCGATTAAAAAATGTCTCCCTCTCAAGACACTTCCTGTATAATTGCAATGCTTTGCTCGCAGTCGCGGCGCCACGCTACGGAGACATGACTCATTCGCTGAGCAATAACGATGACTCTTCCTGGCTGTATTGCCTCGTCTATCATTAACACTACCTCAAGAAAGTTCTACAAAATAGAGCTATCAATAAAAGAACTATTTAGGTATAGCTGCAGATTTCATTTACTACATTGTTGTTTTATTGTTTTTATAAGTCATTACTTCAAAGGCTACCTTGCTACTAATATGCTTATTGAAGGCGTATTGCACATATAACTTCGTACTAATAATTTCTAGTTCTTAACAAAAGCCTCGGTTCATTAGACACGGTTGCGGTCAATGTGCACAGGTGTGTGCTGTGCTGCTCGTCCCTATCCCGCCGGATATTGCCTCATGCCTATTCAAACTTCACAAACTCAGGGCATATATTAACTTGATAATGAAATGGAAATTAACACGCTGTAAATATCGATTGTCATTTAGTTCGATATTGATTCCTATTGAATTACTAACCCGCTACAGTATCACATACTGTATCGGATTAGCGCTGCTGTATATAGATAAACTGATAAGAATGTAACGCTAATGCGTTACATACTTATCAGTTTGCGTAAATTGAATAAAGCAGTATCAGTGGTATAATTAAATTAAGTTGGGTATAGTTGTTTGTTGTGGTTACTAAATATTTACGAAGAATTCATTAGTTCATGACCTATCAGAAAAGTATCAGTTTACCGTAGAGAGCGGAGCAGGTTTCTCACAATTAGCGGTTAATGGTCGAGAGGTGGGAAATTTCCAAAAAAAAACTTAAAATTTTCGATTAGTTTTTTTCCAATCTATGTTCACAAGACAAGACAAGGCCAAAATATGTTCAGTAAGTAAGGAGCTAAAATTCTGCATACAAAATTCTTTTATTTCTAAAACTTTTAGGCCGACAAAGTAACTCCTATTGTCCTGTATGAATGGTTAAAAGAATACCTAACCTTTCAGAGGGGGTGTTATCTTCGAGATCGCTTTACTCGCTCTTGCATTCTACATTCTTCTAATTCTTAAACTTTTCTGACAACGTAATTCCGCTTGGAATGAATGAACGTTCCAAAAATATTTTTTTGAACCTGACGGTTTGCGAATTAGACGTACCGTGACAATACCAAAATATATTATGTAAAAGAAAGTTAGTGCGTACACTACTTCAACGGACACCTTCCGATGACGGCCGTACAGCTAGTTATCTGTACGCACTCACTTTCTTGATATGCTTGGTTCAATCGGCCGAGTTCCGGCGACGACGTACGAACATAGCTCATAACCTGATGAAGGATTAGGTGTACGACTCGTGTTACACAAACGTCGTAAATAGAAATTTTCAGAATAAACCCAATGAATGGAGTTAGAACAAAGAAACGGCAAATAAAAACTATGGGAACAGAGAACAAAGTCAATAAGTAGGTCTGTGGATAAGAAACCGAGGAGCAATATTACAATGTGCAAGCAAATTGTAGGTTGCATACGAGTAATCACGAACGAATTACAATAATAAAGAAAGTCGATTAACACTTATGGATATGGACGCTATCTCGATCACTTTCATTTTGCACTTTCTGGTGTAATTGAACAGACAGTCACAAATTCAATCAAATGTATTTAGCTACCAAACTAAATAACTTTAGAAGGCTCTTTTTCTGCATGTATTCTTAGTGGCTACTGAATTATTCATGTGAGGTAAAGACGAAGACAAGCCCGACAAGTATCTCCTGATATAAATACTGTCGTGCACGTAGTACCTACTTACTATAACATGGCAAGATATTTATTTCTGCACATAGCGTCTGTGGATTAGTGCTAGAGACTCCAGTGTTCTATACCCGTGAGAAAAGAATGCGGGTCACCGACAGAAACTTTAATTTCTCGGAAACTAAAAATGATAGCTTATTCAAATAAACAGTATTTAAAGCTAATTAATTAAGACTTAACACGCTAATTAATTAACACATTACTTATGATCATTAGTTTGACGGGGTGGAAAGAGGTAATACAGTTCAAGGGGGAGAATTTTACTGCGAAAATTGGTATAAATAATGTTTAAGTATTGACTTTAATCATCAATAATCTCAATATAGGTTAAAAGCCTTCTGCGATAAATTGAACACCATAATGACTCGACTCTGTGATCGAAATGACCAGAAAACTTTTAGAATTTTTATTGACAGGTGCCTTAACAAACCAGATCAATACGAAGACACGTAAAAACCATCGCGTGAAGCAATTAGGAAGACCTGGTTAACTATAATTAATGGGGGAAATGGAGCATCAAGCATCGTGTAACTAAAAGAAAGTCCATTACATACACTAGTGATGATTACAAGCTACGAACATGGTTGTTCTTGTTTGTGAATTTCTTATAAGGTTCATCATATATTATACACATTTTGCTTCGTTTACGTTCACATATCTCATATACGCACGCGCCGTTTCAGAGTACGATACGCATCTGACGTTTTGAAGAACATCATCAATAAGGTTCTAATGGTATACGTCCTTCTAGGTCTTTCCACAACTGCCTTTTTTTGCGGATGGGGAATCATCAAATGACCCCGCTCTGGGTGGAGCGGAAGGGAGTGTCAGACTCTTACTGACTACAACCCACCCGTGTTCCTTCCTTAGCCCTCTATGTTCCAGGGCAGCGGTAACCCTTTCGGACGATCCCGCTACCCTCCCACATCTGCCTTTTTTTTTTTTGCGGATGGGAAATCATCAAATGTCCCCTCCCGCTCTGGGTGGAGCGGATCTCACATCTGCCTTGTAAATACTTTTTGTTACTCGCCGTTCATATAATTATGTATCCTCTCAACATCAACAAACCATCTAAAGATACTTACTCTATTCAATTTCTGGCACTATATCTTCTTTTAAACCGCATCGTTGTCCTATCGCATCATTCCTCAATCTATTATTTATAGTTACACCATACATACAACCAACGCATTTCCATAGCATTTATTCTACATGTCTCCTCCACCACACACAACCATCACTTCCATACTTATGCGTAGGCGCCAGGACACCATTGTGGACAACCAGTCGAGTCTTTTTGTATATCACCATTAATTTATTTCCCACATTTACTCTCCTTACCTAATAAGGTTAACATAGGCAATAATATAATCATATTCACTAGTGCACACATCAAGCTGTAGATTTCCAGTTTTAGCTGACCTCGCATTGTATAGACTTTTTGTACAATAAGAAGTCGGCTTATACTGGAAATGTAAAGCTTGATAATTATGTCGTCGTGCGTACAAAATAAAGCTCTAACAATGTGTCTAGTTCAATCTCGTAACATTTTGATATTCTCTACTAGAACGGCGAGTACGTAGAAACATGAATACGTTGAACGTTTTATTCCGATCGGCGACGTTCCCAATAAAGCTAGAACTAATTTAAAACCTGCCTACGTAGCTATTCGGTGCGTCTTGCAACTTCTTTGTTTTGTCTTGCCTAGAAGAGCTATTGGGCCCTGAAAGATCTCATGAAAGGCGATCTTCATCTATCCCTCAAGAGAAGACTCATCGACATGTGTATTATTCTTCCCATCCTCATAATTATATGGTTCTCAAACATGGTCTTTGACAATTCAGCAGAGGTTTGCCAAAGAACTATGGAACGTACTATTCTGGGTATTAAAGTTCTGGAGCGGTTTAAGAATACAACAACCCGTTCCATCACTAAAATAAATAAATAAAATAAAAAGGTTTGCTGGAGGAGCTGAACTCCTTTCATAAAGATTGATCCTTGGCAGCTCTGAAAAGAGAGAGGTGGAGAGTAGGGAGGCCTTTGCCCAGCAGTGGGACATTAAATAAAAAAACTTAGCTATTAAAGTTCTACTACTTACTTAACATAAATGCATGAAAAATGGCTGACCCGACCGCAACACTGAAGTTGAGAGTAGTACAGATGCTGCTCGATTGGGCAACTGCTGAATTATTATGTCTTTGCTCCTGGACCGGTACCTCACAAAACTTATTTCTTAAACATATTTTTTGTAGATATTTAAAGAAAAATATAATGGCAGAATTCCAAAAGAATGGCCATTACAAGCATTAGTCCTCCAAAACGCTATATTAGAGCATTGGGATTAAGTTGCACAAAAGCTATGCACAGTTTTTATAAACTACTAACTCTTCGCCAGCAACTTCGTCTGCGTGGATTTCGTACTTTTCCCTTCAAATTTACAAAATGGCTTTGGGACGGGGGGGGGGGTCTAAAATAAAATTTCAAGTGCCTAGAGGGGCCCTGGGCCTATGAGTGGACCTTGTCTTTTTTAACGTAGTACCGGGATAAAAAGTATCCTATGTTAGGAGTCCAGGCCATCGTCTACCTGTGTGCCAAATTTCATCGAAATCTGTTCAGCCGTTAAGGCTTGAAAAGGTAACAGACCGACGGAGTTAGTTTCACGTTTATCATATTAGTATAGTATTTAGTATGGATAGATGCGATTGAGGTAGGGAATCATCATGTTTTGGTCTCATTAAGCAATATACGCCACTGGCCATGAATTTTTAATTGAGGTTAAATTAATTGTCACTTGAATTAACATTGTGAACTTGCGCATATGCATAAATGGGTTATTACGCGGATAATTACCAATTAAGGTACAGGGTTTATGTTCAATAACAAAGCTACACGTTAACCATCTGTTTTTACGAAATGTGAGAAGGGAGAGAAGAGAAGGGCAAGGGAATAATGATGAAGAGGGAAATTTACAGTACTTTTGTGATTATATATTATAGTGGCGCCGATTCCCTTGTTCACAAACTAAACTAAATTTAAGTTCAACGCATCTTTTTCTTTCAAAAGGACAGAAGATAAATATTAGTTTAGTGCTGTCAAATTAAGATAGTCCATAGACCAATTAGACGTGATTAAAAACATGGCTACTAGGGTCAATTTACGTAAGGCGCTGATTAATTTGACAGGACTAAACTAATATTTTATCTTCTGCCCTTTTCTTAATGAAATATAAATAAAAAGATGCACTGAACTTAAATTTAGTTTAGTTTGTGAACAAGGGAATCGGCGCCATAGTCTGTCTACCTACATACCGCCTAAATTATTATCGTTAACTTAGAATTGATAAAACTGATTAAAGTTGAAACATTAGTCAATAGATGGTCTCTCTTTTCGTTGTTATAACCAACATTTCACAGTGCTTTGAACACAAGTTAATTAATAATAAAAAAAATTGAAAAGGACGTTTTGGAACAACATTCTCTCATACTTTATTTTGCCATCGGACTTCAATCATAGTCAAGTTCGTTCCATTTGTAATATGTGCATATTATGCAACTAAAATGAGCTAGTTGACGCCAATCAATTGAATTTCTATTTTCAATTACACCCCCTCGACCCCCAGATATCGATTACGCAGAAGAGCAACTCCGAATAAATTAAATATTCAAGCGCAAGCGCGCCTAGTAGTTTCTTACCGACAAAATTGGGCCTCTTTATTTTTCATGTTTGTTGTAATGTTAAAACAAAAGTGCAAAGTATCGATGGTGTGTTAAAACTCACAGTTACCAGACACAGGAACAGTATTGGACCAACGGAAGATTTTATTATCACCGTCTTTAAGTTATTGACATAACAATGATATTTTGCCTCACATCGTTAGCGTTATTCGTAAATCACGAAACTTCACGCTTGAAACTGAGCACTACGGACACGGTAAACTTCCGATGAAGATGCGAAATGTTATTAAATGATAGACGACCAGAGCAAGTGCTAATAAATGATGCCAATTCTCAAGGTTTGAAAATAAAAATAGGGGTTCCACAAAGCTCTATATTGGGCCCCGTCCTCCTTTGATAGAGTCATGTTATATCTCCGCAGGCGCGATTCGCTAAAGGATATTAACTGATATTCTTAGTCATGATCTATGAAAGCACCATATAAAAATAGTAAGAGAAAACCTACTTTTTTTTAGTAAAAGAGGTTACTTATATAAAATACATAAATATAATACTAGAAATATGGACCAACTAATTCAATCAGGTTTCTGACTGGCTAAAGTAGACTCATATTTCTTGGGGTAGGTACTGTTTAAAATATTACAATTAAATACCACACATACTTCAACTGAATGAGACGTTTAAATCCTATATTAAACGCACAATATGCAGTCAAGAACAATTATATTATAAGTTCCGGGATTACATTGCTAAGTAAAAAAAATACTTGGCTCAATGCTGGTCCTACTCCACAACCACAAGGGCGCATTAACTAATTGATTGGCATTTGATAAAAAATGTTGGAGCTGCTAATGATTGCATGACTAAGTACCTTTGCATTGTAGTGTTATTTAATTGCATAGCACATTCGGAGGACAATGTACGCACGGCTACACGTCAAGCTATACATAACCAGTATAAGCTGACTTCTGATTGTACGAAAAACCTATACAATGTGAGGTCAGCTAAAACTGGAAATGTATATCTTGGTGTGTAGCCGTGTGTACTATAAAGGACATGGCTAAATGACTGCCCCAAGCATGTCTAGTAACTTCACATTAACTCGTAATATTTAAATATTCATTCATGAATTATTAAGCGTTTAATAATTTCCTAGCGCTTTCGTGAACTGTTAAACATAAAAAAAGTATCTTAGTTGCTTTTTTTGATTGACATGACAAGTTCAAGGGGAATAATAATACAGTACTGCAACTAGGGACGGGTCATGTCGCTTTTCTAAAATGTCAAATCAAACTATACTTATATCGATTTTTGATAACAGGTATCAAAACGATTTATTTTCTGAAACTAAGAAGTGGCAATCAGAGTTATTGGCGGGAATCGATGGAATTCAATTCGGTGTCCTGTTTAGTTGCTTCTTATTGTGTTTTCACAGGGAAACGGGGTTGTTTCTAAGTGACAATCGACTCTATTCAATTCCACTCTTTTCGTATCAAAATCAAATAAAAATAATTGAAAGCTTCAGAATGTGCTTCTACGTTTAATGTACTACCTATTTTGTGTCGAAAAATATTAACTGAATACAGGTCGACAAAAACTATTTAAGTATATTTTTATCTTTCAACCCAATCGATTATTTTATTGATTCGATTACACTTGACGTTCAATCCCATCTCTATGAAAAAAAACAAACGTCAGATGTTAGACATCGTTGGAACACTGCCGTTTGCTTGTTCGTTGTGGTTTTTCATTTTGGATTTTCATTGACCCTCGCTTGCTTATTGTGTGCTTGCCTACCTACTGACCTCTTGCTACTCGACACGGACTTGACTTGCAATCAATTCATCCTGCGATGCATAAACTGCGGTGTAACCACGCAAAGGCTGCGGCAGCATATCGCCTCTTCATTCCCTGCTTTTCTACTCACTATCTTAGCACGATGGTTAACAATTGAGGTAAGTCATCTACAGCTAGAATCATTCTAGAACCGATAAATATAAGAAACATCGAACAAATGTGACTTCAAGTAGTTTACCGTGTTTTCAAAATACATAATGAACTCAATGGCAATGAATCAGAAAGACTCATCTCGTCTCAACACATCACGACTACAACAGACTGGTTGCTTTAGATGTCATAATAATCAAATGTGTAGGTATTATAAATAATTCATGTGGGTAATAAGGTAATTAAGTTTGTTCTAGGTTCCAAGGGATGCCAACATTTGTCATCCTTGTTATGAGCTGCTGAATTCAGAAGCAACTAGTGATGTACGTTTATTTGGTCATACAATAGTGCGCATAACTTGAGGCCGTTCTGTGAGAAGTATACAACGCCATGCAGTGGAAAGAAACGATTCAATTTTGCAGAATTTACCAACGTCACATCCAGCTTTCTATTATCTAAATAAAATGTTTTTAAACACAGTGTGTTTTTTTATCTTTACATACCCGTCCGGTAGCATTTATCATCTTCCTCTTCAGATATTCAGTTTCTCGGCCTACAAATCGTCAGGACTACTGTCCCTGACCTCTCTCTCTCTCTGGTTGTGTTATTGGGCAACATCCAATCAGAATGATTTGATCAGACAGACAGATAACCTAAACTAACTTTTTTATATAATGTTCTTATAAGATTCACAGAATAAATAAATTAATCGCATTTTTGTTGTTTTATTTCAATATCTTTTAAAGTAGTTTTGAGTATGAATGTCGATGGCTATAAGAGTAGGGGACGACCAACGAAACGATGGATGGACTGTGTGAATGATGATATGGTTAGAAAGGGGGTGACTACCGAGATGGCGGCTAATAGAGGAGTATGGAAGAAAAAGACATGTTGCGCCGACCACAAATAAATTGGGATTAGGGCAGGAGAATGATGATGATCTTTTAAAGTCCTTGGTTACTCACTGTATTCGTTATCTAGTTTAGGCAGGATTTAACATTCACCACATACTAATTAAACTAAGTCCTCCTGGCGCGTTTGTCTGTCTGTCTGTACGGATGTATCAACAAACATATTTTGATGGGGTTGTCACTTCCGGAAGGTTTAGCTATACATTCGTGTAGGTTGTATTGACCAATGTAAATCAAGTCAGAAAAATCCTGCCGCCTGAGTGTTTTCTAGCGCGCGTTGCCCCATTCAGCGTCCAGAACCCATCTCTCGAGTACATTTACTATAGGGATTTGGTTTTGGACAAAAATCTAGTGTTGTTTGGGTAGGTAAAGTTCATAGCAATGTAATTTATTTGCAGTTTTTTATGCCTATTGATGTAGGAGTTACACGATTTCATTTTCAGGATTATAAAGATATAAAAAGCGCCTGAAACTTTTTCTGTATGAAATACTAATATTCAGCTATTCAGCATTACATATTGCTAGGTACCATGTCTAGACATTGCTGGATTTTCGTCCATACTTCAGTTTAGCCATCTCCTTTACCATTTACTGGGTACGTCTTTCGATATGTGCCCGACAGGGTCCATATTGATCTTTTAGCTTGTATACTATATACCATCTATGTAACACATGGAATACAATAAAGATTTGAGTATTGAGTATTCATTGACTTGAATGTGTCCTGGCAGTTGATAGTATGTCAAGCTCACTTAAATGTCTCACTGGTGGTGGCGCATGTGTTGGATCATTCGGTTCCCTTCAAAATGGTTAACTGAGTGGTGCTGATCCATGCGTCTTGTTCTTGTTGACACTGGTAATCTCTTAGCTGCCACGGCTTTTTAATGACTTATTTTATTTTTTAATTAATTGCTTTTCCTCTGGGCGTTTTTAACGTGCACATCTTTCTACAATTTTCTAACAATATGCAGCTGGCTGTAATTTCAACATGGATGATGTAACCAATATTTTGATTTAAAAGATTTTCCATGAAGCTTCTTACCCGTTCTTCTCCATAGGAACCTGCTAAGCATTGGAATGGACATCTAGCTACATCTTTCCGATTGACCGTCTCCTTGACAGTTCAAAAGTGCCTGGTTTCATTTAAATAAATGCTTTGAGTTTGACTCGCAATATTTAAAAACAAAACAGTCTTCTGAATCAATGCGTACCTCTAAAAGTAACTGTATACGAGCCGGAGACATATGGATAACACATAAAACTAAGACGTCGAGTGCGATTGTGACTTATTATGCTATTGACGAGTCATCGACCCGAGAACCGACGAGGATTAGGAAATAGTTACTTGGATCTGTTCTGCATGAAGAAACGGGAAGTCAATCAAATACGTTTTGTCTGTACAGTGGCTGTACAGTTGACAAAACGTATTTGATTGACTTCCCGTTTCAAGCATAAATATTAATAGATATTTTTTTTATCGCGCATTAATATCTGATTTCATGGTTCTTTCATTAATATCTCTGCTCAAGAAGGCAGCAAATATTTATGTGATCCACTGTGAAAGGCAAATAAAAGTGCCGGCACAAATATGTGACAAGCAAGGGACACCAAAACTATATGACGAGAAAACCGAACTGTCCATAGTAATATATTTATGCTCGTGACTGTACATATTATAAACGTTTCCAATGGCTGGCATAAGAGTTGCATACAAACGACATTCTGTTCCAAAGGTTCAATGAAGTGACTCCCTTATCAACAGCAGTTTATTTATACTTAGACGGCGAAGCAACAGGGTTTTAATTGATGGCGACAATAAGTAAGTTCTGAGTGATAGCACTAGCTCTAAAGGCACGTTTGTCACTGTATGACCGCTCACGGAATTTCCTATTCGTAGTGTTAAATTATTGAAATTGTTATTGTTTTATTCACCTCTGCTTTTCTGCGCAACGATAAGTTCCTCCAGATATCGCGTGGATTCGTCCATCCAACTTTAGCCTTATCAGTTCCACTGTCTCCTACGCTGCTAGAACATCTTGTTAATTTACTTTGAAGTCCGTTGCCGTTAGCTAGTGCTCGGTTTTCCATTTTGAACACATCCGAGTAGATTTCTTCAACGGTTGAAGATAGTAAAAAACACCGACGCCGACGCTACACAGCTACACTGTTGATACGCTCACAAACTTGTCTGTTGTTGTAATATTAAAATAAACACTCGTTGAACAAAAGTAACACAAAATCTTCGAAACTATTCGTTTACATTCACACAATGTAAGTATTGTACTTGTTCTATGCCCTTTAGGCTGTGTTGATGCACTGACTGGCCGTATCGATGTAACACCATTGTTCGCCTGTTGCCATATAAACACGGACTGACGAAAATCAACACGTATTGCGTTAAAAAACTGCGACAATTTCAAATTAATTATCACGGTTTAAACGTCAGTTGGTAGTTTTTGAACACAAACTAACTGTTGTAATATGAAGCACCGTTCACGACTGTGTCAGTTTGAGGTTAAGTTACAAGCGATACCGGCTGCCGGTTGGCGCGCCACACCAGCGCACGGTTCGAGCCTGTCCCACACGGGGGGATTACTATTTTGTACTCGATGTCAATAACAATGTTTTTATCAATTTGATACAAATACAGCTGTCAGCTGTTATCTATCAGATAAACAAATTGTTTACTTATCATTCGTCGAAGCCCTAAGAGATATAAGTTATAATTTGGGCTAAGTAGGTATTAACGTGCTTTTTTCAACTGCTTTTAATATACTAATCGTTAAAACTTTTTACAAAAATAACAACCGACTTGAAAAAAACCAAGGTCACAGCATATTATACTGTAAAGTACCTATTAAAACATTTAATCTTTGTTTTATTTTAGTTAGTATACAAGTACTTATTTTATTCGAAAGCTGTTTACTAGATCGAAGGGCTAAAAATAAAACACCACGTGTGTAAGAGCCTCCTTAAACTCAGGTACCGCTGAGTTAATTATGACTATATCTATATAGACGCACAAGGATCCAGCCCGTCACACTTATGCCCACCAGACACACAAAAGCAACGAGCAATCGCTCCAAAAGAGGGTAAAATAAAAAGTCGATAAAACGCAAAATGGTTCTTAATACGATTGCATCAAAGCTGAGAATATATCGTTACTCAATGGTGCTTAGCTTTTTGTGCACTGGGCTTTACAATGCAAGAGGAGAACGTGCCCCAACCGCTTTTGCCGGTTAGTGTAAAACTTCAAGCCAAATTCGTTTCGTAAAACAATGTTTTATTGTTATTATTATTTAAAACATGCATATGTACTTATATCTACATATTGTATATTAAAGTTGCTTTTCGTGTTTGTCTTTGTGATTACAACTACGTATTTAATGGAATTTGAAACGATAAAAGTAATAATTCAGAAGAAAGAAATCTCGATTTTTGTCAAATCGTGCGAAGCAAGGGCGAGTCGCTAGTCTATGAATAAGAGCTAAACAAGACACCACAAACTATGCAGAGACTGGCACGAATCTTGAGCACTCGTTGAAAGAATGGGAAGTTTTATACTATAGATTTACAATGAGCATGCCGATCCCCACTCTTAAATAGCGCGTAAGAAGCGCTAAGATTCGTTCCAGTCACTGGAAAAGAGCACAAGTTGTCCTAAAATAGGACAATCGAAGTAAAAGTAACTTGAGTTCTCAGTGCACTAGTCGCGAACCCACGATAACGTATTACTGATAATAATGATTCCAAGAAATTGGACTTGAGGCTTGAGCATACAGTGTGATAAAAACCTTTACAAATATCCGGCAGTTATGAATGATCCCCCTGTAGGAACAGTTGAATGAACTGCTGAGGTCTAGACGTCCATTTTTTGGGTTTTGAGTAAAGGAAAACGGAACCTTTAAAATACCAATTTTTTGTCCGGCTGTCACAAGGGTTTTTCTCGAGATCTAAGCAACGTAGATTTTTTTTAATTTAGAGGGGCAATGGTTGAGTTCCATGATGCGCATACTTATCGCCAATTAAAAACTAAATTAATACTTTTTTTTTCTGGCTTTAACGATTATATTTTTTTTTCTTATGTGAGTACCTACCTGATCCAAAAGATATTCTTAGCTCAAAATTTTCAAAGAAATATGGTTCCCTCCCTCCTTCTCTTAGGTTTCTATAACAAAGTGAGCAGTTTTTTTTCCTTGACACTGTCATTTAGGTGTATTGTACAGGAGCTAGCGCAGGTTTATTAATTACGTATAATACAGTAATTAGGGGAGACCTACGAATTTAACTGTGCGAGCTCGACTCCCTCTTGGTCGGTTTTTTTTTTCATATCCAGTGTCATACTCATACATAACGATGGAATTTTAAGCATAACAAAAAGTATTCAAGAAAGTATTTAATGTTCCAAGAATTTTCAGGTCAGGGTGCGACCGTGAAACAGTTAATGTCTGTTTAGTGAATTCGACACATGCGAGCAGAATGTCCGCCACTGCTCGAGGTTATTTTTAACCCTGTAGACACGGGGACTCACGAGGTCAGTCACCCGCTCACCCCTCCCGCACTCCCAACCAGTCCTATCACATGAGGAACTGCGTGGGAATAGGCTGCCAGCATGTGCTTACCCAGGACAGAATAACACAAAAAGGACAGAATAACACAAAACGGCAAAAACAGTTGGCATGGGTCACGAGCTCACGACCACCATTGCAAGATGAATCACGAGTAAGACTTTCATCTGCAAACTGCAATAAGCGAGCACTCCCCAATCAGTAAATAATTGTACATTGTCGTGATGGCCCAGTCGTTAAGGCCTCGCCTCTCAAATTAATAGTTTGGTATCATTTTTTTACAGTATAGTTACATCACCAGAACTCACGAACCTACGCCGGTTCGGTAGTAGGTCCACTTGGAGAAGTTTCGCGCCAATCTTACTTGTTTACTTTGTTTTTATTTTTACAAATATCATACACACACATTTATATGCGATTAAATTTTATAATATGATCAAATAAACTAAACAGATCTCAACATAATTCCAATAAAGCGGTTTAATTATTAAAAAGAGATGTTTTAATTGACTGCTATTTAATAGCCTGCGCAGACGACGGATTTTTGTCCGCGGACTTTTTTGTGCGCTCGAGAGTGACGTACGTATGCACGACGATAAACGATGACGCAGGAAATGGACCCAGTATTTTCTTTTAAAATGTCTTCTCTTTTTCTTAAATTTCATGTAAATTGCAACACAACGTAACCTCTGAATATTTGCTTCCATAGCGTGCACTTCTCTACATTTCCGGGCAACAAATGATCGCACACCGTCCGTGTGCGTTGAGTTCGCGGTATATACGCGGTGGACTTTTTATTCGCGGAGCGTACTTTTTTCCGCCGCGGAGAAAAGTCCGTCGTCTGGGCAGGCCTTATTTCAATAGTTTTTGAGATATAATATGGGATATTTTTTGTTAAAACTGCAAAAATAACTTTGTTTCTTCATAGCGTTTTCGAGAGATAGTACTATGAAATACAAACTTCTTTTTGCGCTCGATAAAATCAATATTGTGCATGCGATATTAATTCCGACTACGAAACCCTTTACTGTGCGTGGGCACACACTTGGCCGGTGTTTTACGTAGCGTAGGTCTATCGTTTATAGTTTGGACTAAGCACTTACGTTGAGTTTATTTTGAGTAAGTATTTATCAATAAAAGTAGATGTTCAAAAACATGTAAATTTATGAGTATGATGAAACACACCTGTAAAGCATCAACAGTTGCAGTTCCATAATAATTGTTATACTTGCATAAATTATAGTCAAAATGGCGAAAACGGCTTTTTTTTTGTAAGTAATTGCAATTGGCATCTTGGATGAGTTGTATTTGCACTATACACATACAAAGAGCTTGGTAAGTCTCTAAGATTATTTTTTTAAATCCACACAAGACTTTCTCGTAATCAAATAACTACTACAAAGCAGAGCAGCTACCAATCATACGAAGTTGATACATGATTGTTTTATGTAATACCTACATGTCAGACGGTTAGGTACCAATATGGTTATGGTACCGATATGTCCCAATGTAAACAAACTAGTTTCAGGCTCACTGCACGTTGCTTGCATCATCCGATAAATACTTCTGTCTAAGACGACTTACTTATTCTAGTTAGAAAATGACAACGACTGCGATACACATCTAAATACAATATGATACAATCATATTATTATAGTGTGAGAGGGCTTTACAAAATAAAATAACACATCCCTTTCTCGGGTGCCCTAACGACGATTAGGGGAAATGTTGAGGGTGCACATGAAAAACGGCAAGGGGACTCTGGGACTCACCGTTGCCGTGTCGGTAAGGGTGACGGTAGCAGAGGTGGGCCCATTCGGTGGTGCAGTTACTGCCGTGCCGACGGACACCTGATTATTAGCATTTTGTTCAATGATACGTTGCCGTAGCGCTAATCTTTCGAGGCTGGCCAGACGATGGGATCCGCCGGTACCCTCTCTGTCTCGTTCCCTGAGTCCAGTGGTGCTGCCCGCGCTAAAGGAACCACTATATTTAGGCAATGTGGGCGGTGGAACAGGCCTGGCCGTACCACTGCGGCCAAGCAGGGAGCCGCTGGACGTATATGCATAACTGCTGGGAGTTCCAAGTGTAGCTGTACGCGGCGCGGCACCGATTCCATTTAAGGCACCAGTGGTCCCATTGACGGCGCCACCATTCACCGTCGTCGTGCTGCCGTTCATCTCCTTATAGTGTTTTCCGTCATGCGAGTATTACAAAATCACACACTGAGTCACTGACTGCGTACTATGTTACGATCGCGAATTAGTGCGGCGCGCGTTGTGCCGGTGCGTTCAAGCCGGGTGCCCGACGGAGGCGGTTTGACAGCTCGGCGGTGGCGAGGAGCGCGGGCGGGCACGGCGCCCCGCACTCGACGCCTCCGTCCGTCGTCGCGGCTTGCCAGCGCTGCCGGCCCCGCTACATCTCAGGAATATTACCACACGACCGCCCGACCAGAGGGTTGAAAATGCATTGTTGCCCGCTCTCTGTCAAGGTCAACACATATTATTGGTGTGCAAGCTGTTTAGGCATCGCATTTTCCAAAGAGATTTGATTGGCAATTTAATAGCGCAGTTCTACTATACTTACTAGTCTTACTCCGTCTTAAGTTATTATTAAACAAAAGTAGGAGTTAAAACTTGCTGAAACTTTCATTACCTACTAGCACTTGTTGATTGTCAATTCATCAGACAAGAATGTCAGACAGACCGACAGACTATAATTCAAAATTGACGAGAAACGAAATAAAACAAAAAGCACCACGTACTTACTTTCTCTTCCAACGGGACCAGAGCCAAATGTCACTTACAACGAGAATGTAAGAAACATTTTTAACTATAGACAGATTTTCCTCACGTTATAAGACTTGGAATAACTTGTCAGTCTATCAACAAAGGATATGACGCTGTCTAGTTCATCGGCCTGGATCCAAGATTCTAAGCGACCATTAACGGAAATACGTTTAAGGTACAAAGAATGATTGTGTTTTGTGGATACTCTAATAGTTTATTCGTCAGGCATAGGCAGTCCACATTGAATTTATAACGAGGGGGTGTCCGAAATGAAGACATTCCGAGTAGCACATAATTTCGCTGAAGTCAATCATCATAACAAATAAGATGTGTTTTTTATAAACACATGGAATCAACAATTCAGTAATGTGTAGGGAACACGTGTTAGTAGCATGTGGCAGTGAGGTCCAGCCATCGACCGCCTCACCGCGCATGCGCGTCCTCACCCCAATCCTGCGACCGTCTCTCCTTGCACAACCCCTCGGTGCATGCTACACCAACATGCTTCCTCGCATCCTCTCTGAATGGCAATACTATTCCACTAATTATATTCAACGAATGCGCATAAAATTATCAAAGTTTCGATTTATTAGCCATGTTGAAACTAAGGATAAGTTAGTAGATGCATTATTTGCGAAATCGACAATAGGATAGTTTTCAAAGACGTGATAATGAAGAGTGCCGCTAATGCAAGAAGTACAATGATTATAAATATAATTATCATAAGCTAGCATTTAAAAATAATGCTTTGGACGAGCAGAATGGATCCTAATTGTAGTTTTAGCTTTATTGAAAAGTAAACAAACAAGCGCCATCTAACGGATGTGGTTGATGTATTTAACATGTATGAACATCATTCATTACCGCTAGGCGCAGCTTGGAAGCGAGCAAATGTAAACAATACACACACATGGACGTAATGCTATTACTGGGTAATCACCAGGTGGCGTTGATTCAATACTAATTTTACATTTACAGGGAAATGACCTGAAAACAGGTTTGGATGGATACTCGATACTGGGGTGCTTAGTTACTGTTTTCTAAAAAGGCATTCAAAACACTTTCAGTCTCGAGGAAAAAGAGGTGATCAAAGGAAATTGCTTATTTTGTTCGGCGCTTTCGATGAACCTGTACAAGTTGCTCAGTTAAAATTAATTTGACCAAAACATGTAAAAATGATTGTAGGCAATATGATTGATTGATTGATTGATTAATGATTGTAGGTAATAATATATGAATATTTTAGCTAATCTAGTGTTTGGAGGTCCCGTATAGAGAAAGACGAATTTAATCAGTATTTTTAGTTAATTCCGCCGACAAAACATCGCCATTTGTTTTTATGCGATGTATGTTTCATATGTATGAGAAAGATTTGGTAAATTATATTTGAAGTCTTGGACATGCATTTGATCATAATATGGTGTGCTCTGCATGTGGACAAGCCATTCTACGTGTTCCAAGTCATGAATGAGTGCCTCCCAAAATCCCGACTGTCCCGAGATTACTTTGCAACAAACGAATGCTACGAACGACGTGTTTTTTTTTTAAATAAATAATAATCATCACTACAATTCAGCCAAAGAAGTTCACTGATGCATATAGGTTTCTCACATGCTGGTGGACCGATGACCTGGTGAAAGCCGCGAGAATACGGTGTATGCGAGATGCACAGGACCGGTCTAAATGATACAGTTACCGATATAATTGTACACATTTAACTAAATATGATTTAAAGTCATTTCTAGTTAATAATATTTACTTTTTTTATACTTTTAAGCCATGTCAGTGGAACCATTCATGAAGGGACTAAATCGCGATACATGTCGCGGGGCATCGCGACACTTTTTCAAGAACCTAATCTCAAAATATTAAAAGACAAAATAAAGAGCATCGAATTCTCCTCCAAATAAACTAAGGTTTGGTTGTGATAGGCAGGCGCGGAAATTAGAGGGAAGTTTGTAATAATCGTAATGATTTTATTTTATTAAATAGGAACAACAAACAGCTACATTATGCAATATTATAAACAGAAAAACATAAGTTACTTAAGTAATAATGTAACCCACAGCGCTGTTCTCAGATTACCATTAATAAATAAAACCTTAATCACTAGGAGGTGAACTGTTCATGCATGACAGTTACGATAATATTATAAAAACAATACAAGAAATAATAATAAAAAACAGTATTTTTAAAACAACAAACAATCTAAATATATCTATGTGTTCAAATGCTTCATTGTAGGTTGCTGCCATTCGCCGAACTGGCGAACGCAGACCAGACCAGTGTTAGAACGGCAGGTACCTACTGCCAAGAGTTTGCCTTTACGCACGCACTTGCCGTCTATGAACAGTCCTGGGGACTGCGTAGCACAATACACTATTTAAATTTATACAGTCAAAATTGCCATTAACAATGTTATACAATGTCATTGCTTCTAATTGTTTACGTCTAGAGCTGAGCGTCAAAAGCTTGTATTTACTGAGCAACTGGTTATACTGCAGATACGTTTTTTTACACCTGTAGTGCATTGCATGGAGAAATCTACGTTGGACCTTTTCTATCATGTCAATGTATTTACCATAGTATGGGTTCCAGATGGATACAGCATATTCGAGCTGAGATCGAACTAGGGTTTTTTTCAGACAGAGGTACGAGGAGATCCGCTTAAAGCCATGAGTGGATCTCATTATAAATCCATCTTATATGCTTTATTTATTATTTGATCGATATGCAAATCCAAGCAGAGTTTCGAATCAAGCAATATACCAAGATCACGAACCGAGTTTACTTGATTCAATAAAACATTACACAAAGAGTATGAAAACCTTATTATGTTTTTTACTTTTGGTGAAATTTAGGTAGTTGCACTTGGGAATGCTCAGATGGAGCTTACTACTGTGGCAATAGTCTGTGAGTCGATCCAAGTCCTCTTGGAGAAGATAGCAATCCTGAATCCTATGTATAGGTCTGTATACTTTGAGGTCATCAGCATATAACAAAAACTTGGAATGATGAAAACAGTTACCAATATAATTTATAAAAATGATGAATAAAAGAGAAGAGAGCCCTGAGGGACATCAGATGTAACCCGAGTAGCATGAGACTGGAATTCATTAATAACAACCCGTTGACAACGGTTAGTGATGTAAGAAATGAACCATCGCAACAAGTTACCACGAACGCCATTGAAAGCTATTCGGTTCAGCAACAATTCATGATCCACCTTGTCGAAAGCTTTTTGAAAGTCCGTGTACACTGCATCAACTTGTATATGATTGTCGATGTTATCAAATAGGTCACTAGAAAAAATCAATATGTGTATGTCGTGGATCGCTTTTTCACAAAACCGTGCTGTTGTTGTATAATAGTGTTATGCAGCATAGGGTACACTTCGTTATGTCCCAATCTTTCAAAAAGCTTCGACAAGGTAGATAATAGAAATAGGTCGGTACTGCTCAACACTGCGCTTAGATCCACTCTTGTGCACAGGTGTGATATTAGCCTGCTTCCACACCGTTGGCATAACACCTTCTGTGATACATTTATTGTAGATTATAGTTAGGGGTCTACAGATAAAGGAAGCAGTATTTTTAAGAAAAAACGCTGCCAGCCCACCAGGACTTGGACCCTTAGATGGATCAAGGGATTTCAGCTCAGCCAAAACCGATTCTTCCTTAAAGTGTAGGTTAGAAACAACAATGTCATTAGGCACTGTTTCAGAAGGTAACTCCCATTGAGAGAGTGCAGATGAAGCAGGTTCATACACGGAAAAAAAGAAATCGGAAAACATGTTGCAAATCGATTGAAGGTCGTTGGATACATCGTTTTTATATTGAACTTTTGCCGGTATACCGGGTTTGTCTTTGCGGTTGGAAATGTATATTATCCAGAAATCCTTAATGTTCTTATGTATACTATCCTCAATAAACTGAATATATTTAGAGAAACATTTATTACAATTTTCTTAAAAGAAGGCTCTGTGCTACGAGAATCTTTCTAGTCTGTAATGTTGCCGAATTTCTTCCATTTAACCCACGCCTTTTGTTTTTTATTGAGTTTGTTAATTAATGTTTTGGAAAACCAGACCAGATAACCAACGGTCCTAGATGCTGACAGTGGCGTGTGTTTTAATATCAAGAAAGTTTTATCATTTTATGTTTCTGTTCCACAAAAAGTTTGAAAATATCATATAGTTAGTACTCGTATTATTTTTATTTTATACCTTGTCAATTTCAGGAAAAATCTAATTTATGATTGGCATTTTTGCTTTAGGCCCGCTCTTGATTGACGCACCTTGACGATTTATAGAAACCGCATACATAAAACATTAGAGTTAGACAACAGAAACTGTGAGTATTAGAGCGCTGTTTCAGTAGGCTACAAACAATCTACGTTATTTATTAAATGCAACATAAAAGGTACATAGACGTTTCTCATCGAGACATACGGGTGCGTAAGGAAAGTATGTTGAACCGTAAACATGCTGAAAGATTGAATAAAGATGCGCCCTTCCACACGTAGCACAAGCTGAAATGAAACACAATTCACACCGCACGCGCACGCGTAAACATACGCATAATCAAACAAGTTTCATTACTTTTTTTTTCGAGAAAATTATTATCTCAAGAAATATACCAATTTACCTATATCTATACCTTTTCGACCAATTACCATTATACATATTATACATAGAGTGTTTATTTAAACTGGGACGGACGGTATGGACTAATCCGAATCCATAGGAATTATGTAGAAACTGTCTTAGGGACCATTATCGCTTCTTATGAAAGAAAGATTGGCATAATTAGTTTTTTGGTAAAGTGCGAGTTGTCCATAAAAATAAAGTGAAATAGACCAAATTGTTTTTGAGCGTTTCGACTCTGTTTCATTGTCTCGAATAAAAAAAATCACAAACCGCTATAATTTTCCTCTAAAAAATATGGACCAGTATCTTATAAATCTATTAAAATAAAATAAAAATTGCTAGGAGACAAGATGGCGTATATTTTTTTGCACATTTTGAGCTATATCTTCAAGGCCACTAAACCAAACAGAAAATATTTTTAGAATCCATACACATAGTAAGCTGTTTTAAACGATGCCAAACAACATAATTATTGTTTTTGTCCTAAAATCAAACAGACCTCGCAAAAAAAAAAAATTGTTTTGGTCTTTTACTAGCAATGCCAAAAGTCAAATTCATAAGTTACATAGTTCTCGAGATGTTATAAAGGCTCCGTTTTTTTTTTGGAACAAAAAGTGACAACGTTGTTTGAATTAACCGACTTCTTTTTATTGTATTTTTGCCTGGGGTGTCCGGGGATTAAACCAATTTCACTTATATGTCCGGGGTTTTTGAAGATTTCGTCCGGCATAGACAACTTAGTTGATGGCAGCCCTAGCCATATATGCACTGATGTGGAGTTATGTTCAATGTGCACTTATGTGTTGCGGTCTGAATTGATGCCGTCTGTTTAGTAACGAACCTACAGCTAAATCAAAACATATGACGACGGACTCGCCATGCTGCCATCATTCATTAAGTAATTTATGTTTGAAACACACCACTGATTGTGATGACTGTACAATAACACTTGCAAAACATGAATCATTTTCATTTTTTTGGCTTGTGAAAGTTTGAAGTTTGTTTCTTTGATACACAAAAAGTATGTTAACTGTGCTTTTGACAATTTGATTTGGTTTATGGTGGTCGTCGTCTGAAGATGGATAAAGTTTTAGATTCAATATAGCCATGTATTCACGAAGGGACAAAGTCGCGCTACATGTCGCGGGGCGTCGCGGCACTTCTTTTCGAACCTAACCTCAAAATATTAAGTAGGAAATGACAAATAAATAGTAATTCTCGGGAATGCATGTAAAAAAGTACGCATTGTAAAATGAGTGAATTCTCCTCTAAATACACTAGATTTGGTTGTGAGTTTGTGACAGCGGACTATTAAAAAACAGCGTGTACCAGAAAGATGTGGTCATATGTAAGGGTGTGGTACGGACCATCAAACTGAACCACTTTCTCCATGGGACCAACATGGTAATCACTAAAAAATAATCAGCCGTCCCATAAATTTGGGTCGAGTATTAAAGGTCAGTTGATAATTTTTTCGCGATTACGATGGTGGTTCCATAGAGAAAGTTGTTCAGTGTGATGGTCTACTGTACCACATCCTTTAATTTGACCACACCTTTCCGATGCTTGCTGTATTGCACAGCATTCTCTTTTTGTTTGCGTTAAGTTAACTCGTGTTACGTAACTCAGTGATGGCTGGCTTACTCCTACAGATAAGAACTCTGGCAAGTCAATGATACATGTAGACATTAGGCGTGATAAAACTATTGAGGTTGGTTGGTAATTACACAGTGCGCTAGACAATCATTAGTAATCACTATCAGGTAAGGCTCACAAGAAAAAAATTAGGAAAAAAAATACAATTTACCTCGACTTTATACCTTTAATAGAATAATATTATGGAGCATTAGCAATACGACATTGCGAAGTTTAATTTAGGACTATTTAATCTTTTCGGTACTGTTAATTTTCGCGAGAAATTGCATGATTTTTGCCAGAAATATGTATACATTACCGGGCGAGCGTGCCGCTAAGCTCCTAAACGAGGCATTACAAATTTACAATACATACATATAGAGCAATATCCAAAAACCGGCTAAGTGTCACGCACACGCACAGTATAGGGTTCCGGAGTCGGGATAAGTATTTGCGCATGCACCGTATTTATGCATAGTAGTAAAACGGAACCTTTATAATATGTTGTCCGTCTGTCATAGAGGTTTTTCCTGAGATCTATGCAACGATTTATAGAAATATCTCGCAACTTCATGGCGTCAATTCGACAGCTATGATCTGACTCTACATCCTAAAACATCGTAATTTATTGGAGGTCTCGGTAACTTTCATCCATCCTAAAATAACCTTCGGATACAGTGAACCGGTGACCCCATATCCGAGCACTTTTAGGTTTCTAACAAGGGCCTCTTTATGTTTGCGCAATCAACTAATGATCCCAACCTACAGGGTACACCAAATAATAAATTAAGTAAGTACATTGATGGTGTGATAACCTCTCAGTGAATAATCCCACGCAGGTTATAATTATGCAAGCGATGTTTCGTATATTCGAAGAAACGACCCACGATCATAAACTGATGAACAAAATAGCAATAACAGCAAACTCATTAAAGGTTGTATTGTATATCAACTATTGTTTTTGCTTAGTGGTTAGACTAAAATATCATAAAGACATTTGCCCAGCAGTGGGACAGTAGACATAGGTTTAAAAAAATCCTAACATAACGCTAAGAGGCTTGATATGGTAAACGCCATGAAGTGTGTAGCTGAGAGGAATCCCTTTACAGGTTACTGGCAATATTGTGGCCGTGACCCATGGCTCACGGCATGACGGTTTATTGTCAATATAATACGAAAATAATATTATGTACATTCGAAACAATCTACATCTTTTTAGTAAGATATGTGACAGGCAAAGTTTTTAACGAAGGTCTAATAAAGAAAATCTGTTGCAATTAAGCAAAAACCCTATAATGTGGTGGAGATATAAGTTTCAAGTTTTTCTCACATGTCACCGCCGCCGCCGCCAGGTTCAATACCAAGTGTCAAGTGAGCAGCCATTTTACTAGGAGACTGTTTGCACTATATCAATGAAAATTGGAAAGATGGTGTATTCTATCTATGCACCACTTAATAATGGTGTAGTGAAATTAAGAAAAAATTACGGTTAGAGAGCAGAGATAACTTTGTTTTTCAAAGATTTTTTGACACATACTCTGAAGGTGGATCTTTCAAAACATGAAAGAACGGATACCTAAAATCACGGTAATCTAAAATTCTTCGCAGCGGGCCACTATCATGTTTTAAGCACTAATAATATCACAACCGACCTCTTTCCTCTGTACACATAGACGAATAAATTCTGTACAAATATATCATAGTGATAAGAGAAATTAATATTGCTAACAGACGTATTTCAAATAAATGTACATATTTTCAAAATCGCATTCCTATTCCTGCCATTAAATTACAATTACACAATGTAAGTAAATAACTTCAGTTACAGTCTCGTTATAGAACAGGAAACTGTTCCTTTTGTATTAGGTCATCGATACTTTAATATTAGCACTTAGCTATGTATGCTTACCTGGTCTGTAGAGTCCCCACAGGGCTTATAACGAGCCAAGACTGGTCTGTTTCTTGACCTATTATTCAATGGAGAATCCGACAAAGACGTCATTGTACACTGACACACACCAATTGCAAAAATATTTATTTTTTTAACTGTAAATAGAGTGCACATCTATATGCTGTTCAAGAGGAAAACATACTGTTATAATTACAGCAAATATTGTTCCACTACTCACTAACAAACGCGATACCACATTTTTTCGTCGACAAATCACATCCGGAGAAGAGTCGAGTGAAGACCGTGTGGGTGATTCAACCGATTACGACAACCACACAGCTTAGAACTACCACTGATAAGCGTTAATGTTGTTTCACTAATAAACACACCTTAAGTGACTCAGAAAATTATCGGGTACAGCTAAAACTGTTCAGACTGCTACTTATAGACTTTACATTGTGTAGCACCCTGTGTTGCCATTTACTGCCGCAACAAAAAAGTCGCATGCATTGGATCATCGGTATGGTAAGTTTGGAAATGTGATTTTTCGAACAGAACGCGTACGATAATTTGTGAAGTTTATTTGTTTTATCAATGAAGAACTGGATGCCTTTTACTTGACTTGTTTATTTATTGATTATATTATTTTCACAATTAAATCACATCGCAACGACCGCTCCACGATTATAAATTCGCTTACTGAAACAATAAAACAATATGCGCGTCGTGGATAGCGAACGGGTTCGTCACTGCAATTAGTACCGATGTGTAACTGCGGCCCAGTCCGTCACCATAGGGACTCTGTATCGGTGTCATGGTGCTTGCTGCCCCTGAGTCGTCGCCTGAGGGCCAAATAGCGGTCGCGAATTCCTACTCGTAATTCTAATGACGCACGTAAGGCATACGTGCCCAGCGGACAAACGGTCCTGGCGACCTAATAATTCCAACTCGATATCACTTCATTGCGAACGATATCAATGCATTTCAATAATTGATTGATGGGAATGCTAACGTAGATTAAATTAAACTGACAACTAGTACATAAAATATTTCATTGGTTAATAAAATTTACTCACCGCTGATTTTGAATAGTTGATAATGCAGCACATGAAACAAAAAAAAATATAACTTAATTATACATCGTTATTTTATGTTGTTAACCATTGAGCAGATCTTTATAATTGGTTTAATTTTGGCCACTTTAAAAACTATTTCTAACTCACATACTTCATTTATTTTAAATTTTATGCACATACCTAGACAAGGGAGACAACATGTACCTACGTCCTCGAGACTTTCTGTGCTCATGAAATCAACGTCCATGAAAGAATATTTATATCACCTATTTTGTTTTATTTTATAAACCAGAAATAAGAATTAAAGGTGCCAAATAACACGCAACTATGTCTGGCAAAGCGGGACATACTACTTACTCTGTATAGCAGAAGTCAACGCACGATTCAGTGAATCACTAGAACTGTATGCCGCATTGTTTTGAATCCCGATTGTTTTCACATCGTCATTGATCAGTTAAAACAAATGACGTGACCTATTAATTATTAAAATCAACAACAAACCATAGATAGGGTATGATATTTATCGATTAGCTGCCGGCGTTGATAGAGTATTGTATAGATTTGTTGACAGCGCATGCCTTCAGGGATCTTGACAGTCACTTTTAAACTTGTAGTCTGTTGTACTACCTAATGTAGTCGGGTAATAGTTCCCAAAGAAGTCGTTCCGTGACAGCCGTTTTGTTGGGCCTCAGTTGTTAGCTAACAACTTTCTGTCTCGTTGACTCTTACTATTGGAACTAATAAATGTGTCCTGCTCTCGTTTCTTTTTTTATTATTCAGTGACCTTTCCAATGCTCATACTTTGTTTACGGCTGTCAGCCTTACCTTATGGGATAGCGATAGTTTTGGACAATACTAGTAGTAGTCGGATAATACTTTCCATAGAAATCGTACCGTGACAGTTGTTGACATGACTGTTTTGTTGGGACTCGGTCCTTGGCTAAAAACTGTCCATTTCTCATAATTATTCTTCAGTGACTTGTCTATTGCTTATACTCTGTCTACGCAACAAACGATTTCTTTTTCACTTCCATCTAGCATTGTCACATTGGCTCTTCCACTGTGGCCTAAACCTATAATAGTGCCTAACCTAGCCTGATGATGTATTTGAATACATGCATCTTTATTGAACATTATGGATGCAACACAAAGATTATCTTGGATAAATTTGGGTTAAGGGTAGTTTCCGCCCACACCCTGCTGGGGAAAAAGGTGTGAGTTTATTAAAATAGGTAGGTAAGTATGTGTTCATACAAATTCTAAATTAAAAGGTCTATGTCCAAAAAGTGACCACGGCAATCTTTACTTTATATTAATTAAAGATAATATAAGTGGGTGTAGTTAATGGCTTACAATATAAATAAAATTATTTCAGAAATTTAGATACAACCTTCCCAAATTAAAACAAAAACCTTACACGATAAACATGAAGTCTCCGTTGCTTCCATTTCTGCTGAATACTAATCTTGAAGTCTTCTTAAATAACGAATAGAGTTCAAAAACATTATTTCCCAGAAAAAGATTACATCCTAATAGAAAACAATTGTATCACTACACTTTTCGTTGCTTACTAGGAACCAACTGTCCATCGACCTAATTGTTAGCAAATATTGACACTTGCTTGGACAGTGTGACAAAGTTAGCTTTTTGTACAACAATATACGATAGAGACGTGACTAGGTGTTTACGTATGTGAGATAAGAATGCGTTTTACGGCGGCAACGAAGAGCAGGCAGTGTGCGCGCTCGTCAGCGGGGACTGAGCTGGCGGACGCAATACTGTACCTAAAGCGCGTGCAAGTGCACTACAAGCTATTTCAATACATGCAGGGAATTCGCAAGTTGGCAGATGCCAGGCGCTCGCGCCGGGGTGGCCGTCGTAGACCGTCGCGTGCCCCGTGAGGTCAATCTGCTTATAGCGGCACAAACTATAACCTGTATTATATATATCCCCTGGTATTATAGTTCTGTCCTCCACTCGACTTAACCTCCATCAATCGCATTGACAGTTATCACAACTACCAGAGTTTTCAAACAACACAACGTTAGAGTCCTACAAGCAAGGAACTCTTGGCGCCTGAATGACATTGACAGGGGGCGTTGTTGGTAAAACTTTGTAAAATTGGTAGGTACAGAAATTTTATTCACAAAACAAGATGGCGGCGTTAGTTCTGAATTTGGCCTCGCGCCATTAAAAGTTTGTAGCGTTGTATCAACTTATAACAAACAATTTGATTGGAGAACGCTCGAATTGCAGTCGAAGTTGAGAAGAGTGGAGGAAATAACTAATCAAATACAGCGGTTAGCTACGGCAGCGTTGAAATCGGGAAAAAGACGAAAGCGTTCGTAAGCTTCTACACACACTACTTCAGCTAACTTTTGAGACACTATAATGACACTATAATAACTTTTGAGACTATAATAGGTGTTATTTTCGGTCACGTTAAGAGAAATGGTTACAGGGGACAGCAATGCAATTTTGTATATAACAACCCAATATAGGCCCTCGTAGATAGCATAAATTCTGATAGTGATAACGTCTGCATTATATTGCAAAGTAATAAAATGAAGGTCACTTCCATTTACGATGACAAGCATGCAATTCAATAACAAATGAGGACTTTGATCTGCTTTTGTCTATATGTTTAAGTAACGAAAATGTTTATGGTAATTAAGTTACAACGGCTGACAATAATTATACTTACCCTGCACGAAAGAAGCTGTTTATTTTTGTGTTAATCAAAGCATCGGAATTAATAATTATTACGAATTATGAAGCTGTTTACTGCTAATACTTTATTGCAGAAATAAATTCTTAAATTACTTGGCTCGTATTATTAAGAAAATATTTCTTAGTTTCCAATAATCCGGTCATTTGCGCAAAAATCTTAGGATTTTCGAAATAAACTCTTTATTTCCAATAAATCTGCGTCCTAAAGGTATACCACAGATAATATTTCGTGAAGCTTTGCTTATGGCTTAGAAGCGACCGAGTGAACCGCGTACCTACAGAAAGGTGTGGATTACAGCGAGGGCGACACAGTGGTCAGTTTCCGCGTGAGGGCGCACATCCTGGGATGAGGTCACACGCTCCGTGAGCACGGCACAATACGGCTATCCAATAAGTCAAGCACAAGAGCGTCAAATGTGTTTGTACATGTTTTGAAAGAGCACGAATATACAAAAAAAAATATTCTAGAGGATCTGATGTTGGGAACTTGAAAACCTTGTTTTTCGGTTTGGTAAAGGACCTCCCTTATTCTGTAAGTCGTCACGCCACGGAAGTGGATGAATTAAACGTACCTATAATGTTTTACTTATTTTGCGAGACAAATAATACGTTCATCTAGTTTCATTTTAGATATATTGATTTCGACGGATTGCATACAATCACTCTCACAGTCTATGATTTTTGATTTTTAGTCTATGATTTTTCTTTTCACTATTCGTACAGAAATAAGAGTTTCTTTATAGACTCATGCAGAAAAGCTTTACAGTTAAGTCCATGTTAACAAGGGCGAGCGCAGCGAACTTGATAATTTAGGCATTACTTTTTCGACTAATTTAAGCAAAAAAGTTTAACGGAAAAGAAAATGTATCTAAGATGTACGAACGCACTGAAAGTCGATTATTATTTACTATCTATAGCATACGGCTGACAGCTTCATCGCCGCGTGCCGCTCGACGACGACGACGCTTCGCAGTCGCACCGCTCGACGACACTTCGCGCCGCTTTATGTTTTTATGATGTAACACAAATTTCAGCCGTATGCAATAGTAAATAAAAGCCATTTTCAGTTTTTATAGAATTACTCGCTTCGCCGCCACTCCGTCGGTCTGCCCCCGAATAGTAACGCAAAGATGCATACCCTGCATAACGGTCGCTAACCGGCGCACGCAATGATCCTAATTTATGTCAAATTCGTAGTTAAATAAAAACAAAGTAATCATGCTAAAGATTTTAATTAGGGATAGGGAAAGGGTAGGGTTTCCCTACAGCTTTTCCTGATACCTTTTCCCCAATTAGACGGCACAGTTGCGTTGCGCTGCGTGTCGCGGGTTCGATTCCCGCACGGAACAAATATTTGTATGACCTACATGTATTTGTTCCGAGTCTGGGTGTTTTTCTATCTTTATTATGTAAGTATGTATTTACAAAAAAAAATGTATATAAGTAGTTTATCAGCCATCTTGTTACCATAACACAAGCATTAGGTTGCTTAGCTTGGGTCAAATGGTGCCCCCCCCGGTGGGTTCCCGCATTGTCGAGGCGGGGGGGCTTTTTTTTTTTTTTTTTTTTTGTGGATGGGAAATCATCAAATGACCCCTCCCGCTCTGGGTGGAGCGGAAGGGAGTGTCAGACTTTTACTGACTAAAACCCACCCGTGTTCCGTCCTTAGCCCTTTCTGTTCCAGGGCAGCGGTTAACCTTTCGGAAAATCCCGCCGCCCCGGCAGGCTTCGGCCCTATGGGGCCCCGTCCTCTGCTGACATTTTCTCTTTGAGGCGCGCGTGGAACACAACGCGCCGTCCGGCACGGGCCTGGTCCTGATCGGACGGTGAGCTACCCATTACTCACCGCCCGCAGGCCCGCGCCTACGGTGGCCGGGAGTCGTCACGCGGCTCCCGACGCCCGGAGCGTCTCCCGCGGCGGCTGAGGCGTGAGGTGTTCTCCCTCAGCCTCCCCGCCACCTCCTTCGCTAGCATGACTGCTTCGCAGAAGGAGGTGACTGCCTCCCATTCTCTCTCGCCCCGGACCATGGCTTGCACCAGGGCCGGGCGCGAGAGGTCGCCGCCGTTGCCGATCGCCTCTACGAGGACACGGCGGGGCTCCGCCCAAGCAGGGCAGACCTCCACCGTGTGCTCCACCGTGTCCTCTGGGCGATCCTGGCAGTGGTGACACCCGGGCGTCTCCTCCCGCCTGATGATGTGCAGGAACCTCCCGAAACATCCGTGTCCGGAGAGGACCTGCGTCAGGCGGTACGTGAGAACGCCGTGACGCCTCTCTAGCCACTCCTCAAAGAGGGGTCTTATCGCCACTATCGTGGCGTGCCCTGCGCTGGGTTGCGATAGTCGCGCCTTCCATTCCGCCATGAGATCGCGCCGGAGGTCCGTCCGCTCCGCAGCGATTTGCCGCGGGTGCAGAGTTTCCCCCCGGCATAGTGCCTCCGCGCGCCAGTCATGCAGGCGCGCGAGGACTATTGCCTCCAGATCCCATGGCGGCAGTCCGGCAAGGAGGCTTGCCGCCTCGCGCGAGATCGTGCGGTAGCCCCGGATTAGCCTTGTGGCTACCACCTTCTGGGGCGCGTTCAGGTAGTGTGCGGCTCGAAGCCGCAGTGAACGCGCCCACACCGGGGCCCCATATAGGGCCATGGACCGCACGATCCCCGCGTAAAGCCTCCGGCAGGAGGCGTTTGGCCCCCTCAGGTTGGGCAGGAGCCGCTTTAAGGCGGCCCCGGCCCGTTCCAGTTTGGGGGCCAAACGTCGAAAATGTTCGACGAAGTTCCACCGGCTGTCGAGGACGAGACCCAGGTATCTCATCGTTGCCTCGACGCCGATGTGAACCCCTCCTACCGTCAGTTGGGATCCCGAAGGTGGCCCGTACCGGGGCCCATGAAAGGACATGGCCTCGGACTTGTGCAATGCCACCTCGAGACCCAACCGCCAGATCCTATCCACGACTATCGCAGCCCCGCGTGTCATCGCGTCGGCCGCCGCCTGATACGACCTCCCCTGCGCCAGGACCAGCGTGTCGTCAGCGTAGCAAACTACGCTGACGCCATCAGGGAGGTCTGCCCGCAGCACCCAGTCGTAACCGATGTCCCACAGGAGCGGCCCCAGAACCGATCCCTGTGGGACACCGCACGACATCTCTCGCCGGTTCCAGTTCCCGTCGCGACCGGGGTAGATGACGGCTCTGTCCGTCAAATACGCCCCGACTACTCGACGGAGGTAGGTCGGCACCCGGTGATACCGGAGTGCCTCCCCAATGCAACTCCAGGGCAGGGTGTTAAACGCGTTGGCGATGTCGAGTGACACCGCCACGACGACCCCGCCCCGGGACACCGCATCCCCCGTCGTGAGGGCTCTAACGCGCATGATGGCGTCCACCGTCGAGCGCCCCTTGCGGAAGCCGAACTGGCTATCCGCAAGATCCGGCCCCGTCCCCACCAGGTGCCCGACGAGGCGGCCCGCAATCACTCTCTCGAAGAGCTTGCCAACCTCGTCGAGCAGCACAATGGGCCGGTATGCGGACGGAGAGTCCGCAGGGCGCCCTGGCTTCTGAATGAGGACCAGCTTCCCCGTCTTCCAACGCAGTGGAAACTGGCCTCTCTCCATGCATGCGCTTAAGAGCGCCTCCAGTCGAGGCCCGAGAGCCGTCGAGGCCAGGACCCAGGCTTTACCCGGCAAGCCGTCGGGTCCTGGGGCGGTATTTTTGGCCTTCAGCCTGATTACCGCCGCTCCCAGCAGGCGGGGGGGCTCAGTAGCCGTGGCTTGGAGAACCACGGTGAAGCTAAGAGGAACCCGAGGAGCGGCCGCTCGTCTAGGCTGTGCGGAAAAGCGGACGACGTAGCGGCCGGCGGGTAGGTGGCGGTGCCGCTTGTGCGACATCGCAATCTACCCGAGGCGGGCCGCGATGTCCCCCGTGAGGGAGACGTTGCGGCTGAGGATTGGAGGCCGCGGCGGGAGAGGAGTGTCGGTGTTACGTTGCCGCTCTCCCTACCTTCCGCGGCCTTGACGGGGCCGCCACCGTTCGATGGCGGACGCGGTGGGGCCGCAGGGGAAGAGGAGTGTCGGTGTGACGTTGCCGTTCTCCCTATCCTCTGCGGCCGTAGCCCCCCCAACCGGGGGGGCATGCGGGGCCCGCCATTCAGGCGGGCGTGGGGGCCAGCAGGCAACGGGTGCGGGGGCACCGTTGCCTGCATTGCACAGGCCTCCACCAGTGTTGGACGGGAATGGCTAGGTGCTCCCGGCCATTCCCGTAGCCCCCCTGTGTGGGGGGCATGCGGGGCGCGCCATACCATCTAGGCGGGCATGCGCCGGGAGGGCTATGGAGGTAAAGGCTATGCCTATTCCCGTGGCCCACCCATCACGGTGAATGAGGGATCACCGCTGAGTTTTAGTGGGTATACTGTCATTCCGACAGGGAGTCCCACATACCCCGTCTCGTCCCCCGCGAGGCGGGCATGCATAAAGTATTTCTCAGCGACAGAAAAAAAAAAAAAAAAAATGGTGCTGTGTGAAATGTCCAGGGTTTTATAATTAAAAAAAAATAATTAAAATGTTAGTACTGGCTGCTACACAATTTTGAATTTTTGCTGGTATAGGTACTTAAAATAAAAATTGATTGAATTTATTGATTTACCTTAATAATAACTGATGTCGAATAGAGTATACCATAATTTAATTATTTTTTGTGTGTTGGATTGAACCTCAAAGTAAAGCCAGAATCTACTATTATCTTAGATCTTTTTGTAAAATACTGAACACTCATGGTACATGTTTTTACTCTATCTGACAGTAATGGGTTACAAACCTAATATTATATTTTTAGGAAGAATGATATGACAACTTTTATTATGTTATATCCCTATGTATTTTACTGTGTGTGTTTGTATGTTTGTTACTTTTTCACACTCAAACGGCTGGACTAATTTTGATGAAATTTGGTATGGACATAGCTGACACCCTGGATTAATACATAGGATACTTTTATCCTGATATTCCCACGGGATTGAAACTTATGCGGGTGAAACTGCGGGGCGCAGCTAGTAAATAATAAAATAAATAAACTTTTCATCTGATACGAAAGCAGCATGTGCACCAGTGACTTGTCAGTTTTATTTGATCTACCTTGTTCTTTCCTGCCATCCCCCAGTGACACCTTAAGCTGAGGTCCATACCCCACAGGAGGTGCCCTTAGCATGAAGTCACTTAGTTTATATTTTTTGCCCTGGCTGGAGGCCTTATGTAAGGCATCCACAGGATAGCCCCAGTTAAACAACCAACCACCTCCTAAGCTGAACTAAGAAGCTGCCTGGCTGCCTTAGAGAAGAAAATAATATAAAAGGTAATCAGCTTATTTGTTGGGTTTCAGAATCCCTCAAGGGCTGTAAGAATTTTCTGTTGTTGTACCAAACGCATTATGTTTTAATGTTAATCATATAAATTATTATTGGTGGTGGTTTAGGTTAATTTAAATGTTCGTAATTTTGTTGCTCTAAATAATTAAGAGCAGTGGTAATCATTTCAAATAAATAATAGTTTTCCTTATTTTGTGTAATACACTTCCTACTTCCTAGTTGTGGCCTCACTATGTGATAGCAAACACATTTAACACAATTAGAATCAATGTTGCTAATAATTATACAACTAAGTATTGAACAGTATGTCTCAACATTTGCATTTATCCTAACTTTCATGATACACATGAATGACGAATGATACAGATGATGTAGACACAATATGATGATGAACACACACACACACAAAATATGTACCATTAAATTGTCAAATAACTGACAAAACATTTTGATGATCTTGTTAGTGACTTGATGACATCTTCACAGTAATAATAATATGTAAAACAGGCAAAAACTATGAGATTGAGACCTTTCAAACCTAATCTTATTGGTTCTTGATTCCTGAATTATGATACTTTTAAAATTGCGCAAGGTGAAGGTTCCGTTTTCCGTAGTCGGGACGGATATTTACGCATTGCCATTTGGCAACGGAATCATAAAAAGATGTGGTAAAAACCAATTATCACATTTAATTTTCAGTAGTAGGTATTTAATGTGACGTGTAGGTAACTTCTGATAATTTAATCAAGAAATGAAGAAATAAGACATGCCTACTGATAAGTAAGTAAAACGCCTGTGTTCGTCGTTTTGGTCAGGTCACGAATGTTAAATACCATTAATCTATCTCGCAAACTATGTGTATTGATTAATTTTGTACTCAAACATTATTTAAAATGCCCATAAACTGTACATAAGCATTTGAGCGAATACTCAGAGCAGTCAGAGCGTTTGAAAAAGAATATTAATAAGAAATTGGCGCGAATAAACGCTATTGCTTATGTAAAATTAAAATAACTTATTTCAAATAATTATAGCTTGACGTTACCTGATCTCTGCATATTGAAAATGCTAGGAATCCAATATTCAAACCAAAAACATTTCTTGAAACACAAATTCAACACACTCTTCAATGAAGTACAAACTGTCAACAATCCTCACCCGCCCATGGTCCATGGACCGCGTAGAAATTGATTTTTGAATATTGTTGCCACTGGCAAAATTTTAAGTAATTCTTCCTACACGGACCTTTATATTTTATAATGCTGAAGCCACATTGCCCGTTGCCCAAAGACTACAATATGTATAGGCCGTTGCCGTCTATCGCCAGAACCCTTCAAGCGATAAATGAACGGTCTGTTTTCTATTAATTAAACTAAGTTTTATTCGGAAACATCCATCGGTTTCTCGAAGCGTATACCCAGTAACTGAGTTGTGAAGGTCAGACATATCATACCAGTATTATTTTACTTTTATTTACTCGTAGCTTCATTCGATTATGCTAGTGACACACCCAGCGACTTAAGTCGCGTGCGACTCGTTAGCGATTTCAAAATCTCACGTTCACCTAGCTAATTATGACAGCAAATTTGTTGTTAGCGATTACAAAATACAGACAGCTGACCCAAAAATAGTTGCGAAAAGATTTGGCTGATGTAGAATCTTAATCTTATACGAGTGTACTCGTTATATTTATTAATTCATATCGTTATATTATATCGTTTATAAATATCGAAACTGTAACTTCTTGGTTTTAATTAAGTTGACAGCATTGTCAACTTCAAAAGAGACAGACTTACGGCTGCTGGCGTCTGTAAATAATACCATACCTTACATAATCGCATGCCTTCTTCCCATGGGGGTAGGCAGAAACTATAGAGAGCCACGTCCTACGATCCTTACGAATTCCCTTTACTTCGTTTATGCTTCAGCTATATCTTTTTTCATAAGATGTTGCATCATTGTGGCAATTGAGTGACTAAACAGTACAAAATAAATCAATATGAACTTATTAAAACAATTACATTTAATTTGGTATCGTGGGTCCAATTTGATCCCGGCGACATCGACAGCACAAATCTCCACTACCATAAAGCCGGCCATACACGCTACGGTCTACCGAAGAGGTCTACCTGTGCAGGCGTACCTACACAGGTAGACCTCAGCGTTTATGGGAGTGGACCTGGGCAGTTTTTTGAACCTGCGCAGGCGGCCTGTGCAAAATCGAAAATTAATTCTTTCTAGTGTCACCGTACGGTGTACCTGTGTGTGCGTGTACTCCGGTCGCCTGCGCAGGTCGCGTCAGTTGTTTTCTAGTAACTGACGTCCTGTCTGGACGATCGTTGCATCGCTCGCATCGTATTGCCATGAATGCCACGTAATTCAACGTGTGAAAATGGCGCCACAAGTCTCAACTAAAAGAGTACTTGAAGAAGTTGAAGATTTTATCGAAATATATCTATAACTCATCCATGTCTTTGGCAAATCAAAAGCAAAGAGTACCTGCCATGATCGAGACAAAAAAGAAACTGCTTGTCAATTGCTCATAGACAAGTTGAGAGAATGAGGAAAATCAATAATTTGAGAAGCCATGTGAAGGAAGGAAAAGAAGAAATACGAAATATTTTTGTATCGTATTTCTTCAACATCAAAGCAAGGCATAACAATGCCAACGCGTCATCGTGCTCAATCGATGCCATCGCAAAAAGAACTGAAGACCGCTCAGCACCCTAATTGCGTAACATACGATCAATCGGAATCGGTTTCATTTTGACAGTTCAACAACATTCATTGCGTTATTTACGATGTTAAGCAGACACATGTCATGACTCATGACACATTTTTTTAACATATGAAGCAATGGATTAGCAATATCCTTCAAAATGATTCAGAATGAGATTGATTGTGTGTTACGCAATTAGGGTGCAGGTAGACCGGAACGTCCCCATACACGCGGGTTGCAAACCTGCACAGGGTAACCTCTCCGGTAGACCGTAGCGTGTATGGCCGGCTTAAAAATGTAGCGCCACACATTTCGAAATTAAACGGATTTTATTGTAGTTACGTACGATTCCTTATAATGACCCACGATTTCTTTGAAGGATAAACGCGATAAGTCTACAGATTTGGTACGAAAATTCCAGTAGTTACATACAACATTACAGCCAATATAGTACTTACTATTTCCATTATTACAGCTTATTATTGTAGTTAGGAAGTTACTAAAAACTTCCATTATTAGAGTATTTTTGTACTTAGTCTGTGGGAGAATAGTCTTCTCTGTTCTCTGTGCGTACAGCGGTGATTGCTATCTGATTGTTTATTTGTGCATTTCCGTATTTATTATTATACTATAGAATTATTATTCTTCATAATCTGTTATGTTTGCCGGTTTGCGTCGTGTGATGTTTGCAACCGTAGTTGCGCTTTAAAAACCAATAACCATTGTTTTCTAAAAAGCCTTAGCAGCGGAAATCTCGAATTTGAATTGTTTGGATAAAGAAATTATCAAGGAAACGCAGACAGCAGTACAGAATAACTATTTGAACAGAATAATCTTATTCTGCTTGTACTGAGTTCTTCGGTACTCATCAATATTACCAAAAACATTGATTGTAACAGTTTATTTTTCTAATGAACATGGGTATTTATTATAAACTAAATCCTGTATCTTATAAGTTTCTTCAAAAAGTTTTTATCTATAGGAAAATAAATGCTAAGAATAGTGCCAAAATAATATATCAGCAGGTAAATCTTTAGAAACTTTAAATTTATGTCAGTAGTCAAATATTTAATATCTAATAAACATATTTTTGTTTACAGACTGTAGCTTTTCCTAAAAATGTATTGGCATTATCTGCAACCCTTGCATTTTCATTATGGCCTGTGAAAACCAAAGATGTTGCTGAAAATATACTAACTGAGAAGCTATTTCCTGCTTTAGAAGATGCGGATAAATTATTTGACAATGGCTATTATGAGGAATGCTTTAACTTACTGTCTGAGTATCAGGTAGGTCATGGTGTATGGATATGGAAAGCCATTTAATACAATAAGACCATAATAAACTTGTTTATTATTTTATTCCTTGTATTCATTTTTTTTTTAATGTAGTAGTAAGTAAACAAATTGTATTTTTAGGATAAGGACAATGTAGAAGTCCAATGGCGTATATGTCGAGCTTTATATAATATGTCAAAGGAATCAAAATATGATAAACAATACAAGAATAATCTTGTTCTCCAAGCATATGGTATAATATTGAAAGTGCTGAATGATACCCAAGATGCTCAAGACCATTATGCTGTACACAAGTGGTATGCGTTACTATTAGATGCAAAAAGTTCGCTCGATGGTATGAAAGAAAAAATAAAACAATTGGAAAATGTCAAGAAGCATCTGGATGTACGTAATTATAATTTTTGATCACAGTTGTTGATAATCTTGTTGTCCCTGATTTAAATAAATATTGTGAAACTTTATTTTCAGATGGCAGTTTCACTAAATCCTAAAGATGCTACAATTTTGCACATGTTGGGTGAATGGTGCTATCAGATTACCGAGATGCCTTGGCATCAAAGAAAAATAGCTGAAGTTTTGTTTGCTTCTCCACCATACTCCACTTATGAAGATGCACTTGAATATTTCTTGAGAGCAGAAACAGTTCAGCCCAGATTCTACAGTGTAAACTTGTTAAGACTTGGCAGCTGCTATCTAAAGCTAGAAAAGGAGGATCAAGCTAAATATTATTTACAATTAGCTGCTAGCTATCCTGCTAAATCAAATGATGATCACCAAGCGAATACTCAAGCTGCAGAGTTGTTAAAAAAACTCAAATAAAACTGTTAAATTATAATAATCTCAATAATATTTTCTTGTAAAAGATATCTACAGAATAGAAAACTTTTATTTCAAACAGGAGTCCAGCAGGGTTAGTAATATATAAACAACAAACAATAGAAATGTATGCGGTTGGGGGACCCCTGTCAGGAACGAAGTTCCTTAGGCCGCAGTCTCGAAGTCAGCAATTGCGGGGCGGGAGCGGCGGCGGCGCGGGGAGCGCCGTGGCAACGGCAGGCGGTCTCGAAGCCACCGGGCAGATCGCGCGGCGCTAGAGCGGCGTAGTGTTTTTATTTCTTCCCACAACTGGTTAACACTGCCCTCCTATTTTTACCCGACTGCGCGACGCAAAGGAGTGGTAATGTGTTTATCAGCCTATGTATGTATGTTTGTATGTTCCTTTGAAGCACTATACACACCAAACGCCTGGTCCGATTTAAAGTTGCGTAACAACCATTCTCACAATTGGTTTTTAGACGTACATTACGAGAACATAAATTCCAGTGCAATTGCGATGTAGTACTGATGCTGATAGGAAATCCGGTCTGTAAAAAGTATAAAATAAAAATTAAAAAAATCAAAAAACCTGACTGCGTAAAAAGTGAACCAAACTACATACCTACAAAATAAAAAAAAACTGAAAAGAAATAAACAAGCACTTAGATGTCCGGTGGTGCTAACTAGGAAATCGGCAGCTGTAATCGCAGTTAGAACAGATTGGATCCAATTTAGTGTAAATTAAATTGGAGGTCCAATCGCACTACTTCCTAAATTGTGTACAATCATTCTTCACGAATGCGTCGTCTGACCGATTTATAATCCAATTTAGTGTAGTAATCACTAGCTTCCGATTTCCTAGTTAGCATTCCTTAAATTGGATAGTGTAATAAGCGGTTATGGTGACAAGTTCAGTCAACTCCTACCCAACCGCAAGCCGCTTGGAACTTCTTTCCAAAAAACTAAAGCTCTTCCAATTTATGGTACAGACGCCAGCAGGTCAAGCTACCCGAAACTGTTAAATTTTTCCAATCAACCTTGAACCTTAATACTTTAGAGATACAAATCTATTAAAGAAGTTTGACAGATTGTAGTAGCTTGATGTGCTGGCGTCTGTACTTAAAGTATTTCTCGGTATTGGAAATAAGCTGCAGTATTGATTGTAAGTAAAATTGGTTTGTTCCCACTAGTACAACCGAACTGTACCACCAGTGGTACTAGCGGGAAATTGTGTTCTCTATAGTACCACTATTTACTTAGTGGTACTAGTGAGACTGTTTGTTCTCAACCTTTGTTCCCACTAGTACCTCCGAACTTAACCACCGGTGATACTAGCGTGAAATCTCGTTCTCTATAGGTACCACCATATATATTAATTAGTACTCGTATTAGTGGTACTAGTGAGACTGTTTGCTCCATAGATATCCGAGAGATATGCCTTTACTGCATAGTTGTTCAAGTTCAAGTGTCGTCACATTTTCGCCACTCCGGAAACTCCCACAAGAACAAAAAGAATAGATACGGCACACATGATCAAAAGGGGCGGCTTTTTTGTATTTTTTATTTTTTCTGCTTTTCAATGTGGGGTATTAAAAACCAATAAAACCAAATCATGTACAAAATTTAATATATTTGTTTGCAAATGACATTTAAGTAAATACCTACATAGTTTCTTTAGTTTCTCTCTTACGTAAAATATAAACTATTTAACTATCGATCATAAAACAACAATTCAAATAACGTATTGAACATTTAAAAATAATCTTATTTTAAAATAACCGAGTTCTTAATAATTAATTACAATCTAGCCTATAACACTAATTTTGTAATGTTTGTTTTGTAATTAAAGTTGGAATATCTAATAATTTCTTTATTAAAGTGCAGGTGCCATCTCTAATAGGTAGGTTAATAATGTAAAGGCTTTTTTGGTTAAGAATGTAACGCTTCTCCTGATATCAATTGCATCTGTGCTTCAATTATCCGATCATCAGAATCAATATGTTATTCTCTCGCTTTGAATGTGAGCTTTTATTGAACTTACTTTACTTCACTTTTATTGAAGATAAAAAGTCTGCTCCATCGTATTTCTAAATGTGGCAGAAGCTTTTTATAGAGTTTGCCATAAGGGTTTGATATACAAGCTAAGCTGCTGCCCATAGATCGATAGAATGTTTCGAGTAAGGCATGAGGATGCCTTGTCTGAGTTATAAATTATTAAAGCTAGCGCGCCACAAGGAGTGGAGTGGAGTTTCTTGCCCATTCTTCTCCATAGGTACCTATTACGCTTTGGAATGAGCAAATAGCTTAATCTTTCTGACTGACCGACGGCCGACCCCTTGATAATTCGGCATAATACTTAACGCGAAACTGCGCTGGAAAGCGTGCGTTAAAGAGAAAAGGCAGGAACTAGACATGCGTTTTCAAAACATGTATTGGTCATTTATTGGTATGATTTCATCATAATATCCAACTCTGAGAAAGAGGAACGGCCTTGTGTAAAGTACCAACAATCAACACTATTCTATGTTTTAAAATAATTATCACGTGAAAAATGTTGTTAGATTAAAATTGCTTCTTAGTGTTATAGGCTAGATTGTAATTAATTATTAAGAACCCGGTTATTTTAAAATAAGATTATTTTTAAATGTTCAATACGTTATTTGAATTGTTGTTTTATGATCGATAGTTAAATATTTTATATTTTACGTAAGAGAGAAACTAAAGAAACTATTTACTTAAATGTCATTTGCAAACAAATATATTAAATTTTGTACATGATTTGGTTTTATTGGTTTTTAATACTCTTTTTGTTTTTGTGGGAGTTTCCGGAGTGGCGAAAATGTGACGACACTTGAACTTGAACAACTATGCAGTAAAGGCATATCTCTCGGATATCTATGGAGCAAACAGTCTCACTAGTACCACTAATACTAATTAATATAAATGGTGGTACCTATAGAGAACGAGATTTCACGCTAGTATCACCGGTGGTTCAGTTCGGAGGTACTAGTGGGAAGAAAGGTTGAGAACAAACAGTCTCACTAGTACCACTAAGTAAATAGTGGTACTATAGAGAACACATTTTCCCGCTAGTACCACCGGTGGTACAGTTCGGTGGTACTAGTGGGAACGAACGGTAAAATTGGTGCAAGTTGAAACTATTTTATTTATTTTTATATAAATTTTATTGATTAGTAAGTAGGAATAAAGAGGAAATTTATTTTTGTAATAGGTACTTAATTACTTATATAGGTAGTTCATACCTATAGAATGATATTGTTGTAGTAAATAAAAATACAATAATGAAGGTGTTATTCTAATTATTGCCGATTCCCTTGTCATAAAACTCTTTAAACTATAGACCAACTAACTTATCATGCACCTTGCAATTTTTACCGTGAAACAACAATTTTATTTTAATTATTATTTATAATGATCCTTACTACTTATATTTTAAACTTTTAAATATACCATTGATAGTCCAAACCGTAAGTGCTTTGAGCAAGTGACGATAAGCTCTATATTTAAAGAACTTAACATCCTCTGAACAAACATCTTCTTGCCTACATCAACAGATCATTTTTTACCGTCCACTAACTACTCAACTAGACCAATCGAGGATCCAAACTAGATTGGTCAATGATTTATAAAGCCAAATGTCCGTGACCACATTCCGGCTTCTGCTCCTCATCAGACATACGCATCAATATAATATTATAAGTAGGCTTAGCTATCGCATTAAGTTTCTAAACCTGTAATGATAGTTTAAGAGTTTTAAATAAAATAAAAACAATATTAATGAATGAGCCCAAACACGTAAGTTATTGAGGAGTTCAAGGAATATCGTTAGTGGCCCTCCTGATCAGAAGGTCTAAGTAGCAAAATGTCCAACAGCGCGAAACATCTAATGAGCAGTAAGTCCAATTAGAAAAATGTCCATGTAGCAAAACGTCCAACTATCAGATGGTCTGTATAGCAGAACATCTGCGCGCTTTTCACTTCATCATTCCCATGATAGAACAGCACCAACTGAAAAGCAAAATGTTGACGTGTAAATCAGATGGGATGAATATGAATACACGACGTATTCATATTCATCCCATCTGATTTAAACGTCAGTGATCCCATCTACGGAACTAGACATTTTTTTGCTACTAAATTACTTACTAGTTCCATAGATTTTTAACAAGACTCAAGACTAATTTGGTCAGTGTCCTTGTGAGACTCTATTTATCTATGGTTGTCAGGTGTGTCTGTTATGTCATATTTTGAAAGAAGTTCGTTATGTGTTATTTTCAATTAATTCAATGTGTAAAATATTATTTGATTAGTACAGCCATTATTTCATTCGTTATAGTTTATTTTATTAGAAAACGCATACTTACTGCTAATATGTCTTTGTATAATGCGGACGAATTAAGTGATGAAGAAGTTTACTTCGGAAAGTTGTCTCTGAAAGAATTGAAGAAACGATTAAGGGTTAAACAACAGCAAACGTAAGATCATTTTTACCAAAATAAGCTGGTTCCTGGCTTATCAAAATCCGAATACTTAAGTAGTCGCCTGTCTCACTGCCGACGAGGAAGTGACTAGCTATCGACTATTTTCTCGTTCAAGAAACGTACCAAAGATTGTACGGTACTTAGGTCCCATGGCATTAAAACAGAATAATGAGATACATATATTTATATTTGATCGCTGATTGTTCAGACTACCGGCGAGAACTCTGTCAAACAAACAAGTAGTATTTAGTTGCTAGCTCCACTCGCTTCTTGCTGAGCGCGGTGTTGGGACAGGTGCCATAAGTTCGTCGGGTTTATCTCTAACTTCTTAAATCTATTATTATTTATATAAATAAATTAAAAACTCCGCCCCTAAGATGACCCACTGACCTTAAAGGCGCGGGCCCACCGCGGCGCATGCTGTGCACGGGCACGCGGCGCATTTTAGCTGCGTGTATTAATTTGTTTGACAACGTGGGTCTACGTTTCCACTGGAGTACATGAAGACCCACGACTATGTATAGCGTGACACGGCGCACGGATTCATAGTCTGAAGAATTGTCTAGCTAAGTCAGTGCCAATGCCATTCTATGACCTCAATACGATTTATACGGGAAACATGAAAAGCGTCCGTTCCACAAGGTGTATGGCTGAAAACTGCGCTGTACATAGTACATAGTCGTGGGTCACATTCGTGTACTCCAGTGGAAACGTAGACCCACGTCGACAGCGTTTAGCTATGTAACCGCCTATTCGAGCAAGCCACGCATGTATCAATGACGTCAATTCATGCGTAGCCTCTCTGTGGGTTGCAGTGGACACAACCACATACATTTTCTTACAAAGCGAAGCTTAATACACGTGTGTAGCCGCAGTGGGCCCGCGCCTTTAATTGTTTATAAGTGTGAACTTTTTGTACTGTCAACATTTTACTAAATGCCTATGAAATTATATTAAAAAAAAAACTATCTTTAATTTTTTTTGAACCCTGGGGAAGGACATAGGCTACTTTTTATCTTCATACCACGAGGGTGAAGCCATGGGCAGAGCTTGTACATACACTGCTACATGCTCTGGTTGGTGGATAGCCGGCGGCAGGTTCCTGATATTGCAGTGTATGGGTGGGTCAGTATGAAAGGCTTTGTATGTACAGAAGGTACAGGTAGATGCTAACACTACCCGCAGAGCATATCAAAAGGGGAAAATATTCAGTACTTTTTTTAAAAATAAACTTCACAGACGTGATTGGTATTGATATTTTAACACAATAGACCATTGTTTTCTCGATTTATACTTCAAGTAACAACATCCCCAGCGGTCGTAGACCTCAAAAATAATATCATATTTTAAATAATTATCATGTTTACGTCCGTCCGCAAAGTTTCGCTAGCTACTTTTATTTGACCCTGCATACAAGGCTCTTAAGATTCAGAAGACATTAACCTTTTAAATTGTTTTTCTTAATCTTAGAATGCATTCTGCAAGTGAAATCTACAGCCCCAATAATTCTGGAGATCATAATGAAAGTTTGAAAATACTACAAGCACATTCACAACCTAACTTAATACCTAAAACTGAAAGCCTTGTTTTTTCTGAAGTCAATAGTCCCGGGTGGGATATGAAAGTGGCTGATGACAGTTTTATTCAAATGGAAAATATGGTGGCTAATCTATGTGTATCACCTAGAAACAGTGAGAAGACTGGAGAACTAAACAATACATTAGAAGTTATTGAATATATTTTAAATAATCCACCAAGCAATACTAAAGAAAAAATGGAAAAAAATGATGACCATAGACTGATGCCTGAATTTAAAAATGAACCAAATGTGTCAGATATATCACTACAGAAACTTGATACAGAAGTAAAAAAGTATGAAGCTTACAATTCTCCAGAGCCTCCTCAGAACACTCCAGTAAAATCTGCTCATCAAATTCATAAGTATACTGAAGGCCATACAACACCAAGGGACATAAAACAAAAACCTATTTTTAAGACACCTGCTCAGCCTCTATCACTGAAGAAACCAGCATCCTTGAAAAAGACTCCAAGTCGATCAAATGCTTATCAGCACATTAGCAGCCCAGTGGCCTCTTACATAAAGAACTGTCCGATAGCACCTTTAGTAAAAGATGTACATCCTAAAAAACCTTTACCTGGAACATCATCTATTCCAAAATTTGTTAAGAATATCCCACCAGCTAAACCAAGTAATAAAGAAAATGTCAACTTGCCTTCAGTTGCCTACAAGAGTGCTAAGAAGACTAGAGTGGTAAGTTATCACCTTATCACACATGTTTTAACCAATAACTATTGCAAGATAACTTGATTGATTTGATAAATGGCAGATGATGAATTGTAATTTTTAAAATAGAATTTAAAAAAATGTCAGTGATTAATATTAGTGTTATTTTTAATCTGCTTGAGAGCAGAGGTGGCCTACCTCTAACCGCGACTTACGAGTTGCAGGTCGTAGGGTCGAACCCAGACGGGCGTTTTACTTGAGTAAATTATTTCATCACCACTGCTCTTAAAACGTTGAAGGAAAACATCGTGAGGAAACCGGCATGTCCTAGAACCAAAAATTCTAAGACATGGGCATCTACCAACACATGCTGGGCCCGCGTAGGTGTATACGCCCACTCCCTCTCACCGAGAGTAGGCCCGTGTCCCAGCAGTGGCAACATTACATTAGTGGCTGATTATGTTTATGGTATAATCTGTACAATCTAGCTGTCTTTGTGTTACATTTTAATAATGATTAATTTTTATTTACAGATTGATGTGCCAGATGAACAGAAATTGCCACAGAGTCATTGGGTCAAGAAAATTACGAACACTTTACCAAAACCACTGGTAATGAAACATGATCACAGGGAGCTGAATTTTGCTAAGAAAAAACTAATGCCTCAGCAAGAAGATAGCTTTGCTGATCTCTCATACCACCAAGCTGAAGTGTCTGTTTGTACACAGAAATCCGCATTCAAACTAAAGAAACATCTTTGATCATAACATTATGACTGAACTTTATATTATAGGATATTTATTATATTGACAAGCCGTTTGCCTGACGGGATAACTTCTATATAAACTTTCATTTTCTCAGCGGCAAGCTGTGTGTTGTCTATCAGTGTATTATGATTGTTATTTGGTAGAATTTCCTTTCAAAATATACAGTTACATTTTTGATATAATAATTTGTTTTAATTTAGGATTAATTATGTTTATGAATGATAATGATATGATGATGTATTGGCTAGATGTTGCTTGAGCGAGTGAGATAATGTAGTGTGAAGGCAAACGCATAATGCAGACGGATGCGGATGTGAAAAGCAGAAAATGATTTGCCTATTTTGAGTTTCACCACTGATTTTACTGTAATGGCTTGTGCATTAGACTCCTACTCCTGTAACCCGGGCATCAGAGCTAGCTGGGTAGCTGTCAAGGCCATGTCAGTTAATTGTTATTTGAATGTAGAGAACCATGACGAGAATAACCTTCTAAACAATAAAAGTCTCAACACTTGTAATGTCGGTTGGTCGATCTTTCTCGTATGAAGTATATTAGAAGGCAGTAAGAAGCAAGTTCCTAAAATTGTAAACCAGATATTATATATTGAAGTCTGTGATAATTGACTTGGTTAAATAGTTTGAGAAAGTTGCCAGACTATTGTTCACCTACTATAGTAGTAGGAGTTAGTATTTAGTATTGTAAGAGTAAAAAAAAATTAATAAAATAAAAATAAATTGCTTGATACCTCATTATTGGAGTTGTCCACAGTTAGCATATAAAATGGTCGCCTGTTGCCAGTCAGTGTCTTCAATAGCATAGTATATTTGTCCCTCCTCTTCATTTTTTAAAGCGTATTTATTATTGGTTGTAACATTCGTAACTAGCTCCAGCAACTGCATATCCTGTTCTAATTGTAGCAAATTAAACGTAGAAATACATTCCAATCCTGGTGGACCGATCATGAGCCCCTGTCGAATGTTCAACCATTCTTGATCTGAAACTAATATTTAAAATGAAATTTATTCTATAAGACAACAAAGATAATATAATTAAATAAACCACATAGTATAACATCACGCCTGTATTCCCCGGAGGGTTAAGCAGAGGTGTATCTATAAAATAAACACGTAAATCATATTATTATAAAATAGATTACCTGTTAGTTTCTATTTTTATACATAAGACATAAAAATATTAAGTAACTAAACTTAGATCATTATTTAATTTTATAGAGATATGTTTAGTAAATACCCTCCACCAACCTACGGTCAATATCAAAATAAAACCTTTTCTCTTCATCTGTTAAAAACTTTTCATAACCACTGGAGCGAGTGGTGAAGAATTTTCTACAAATTCTATTCAAACTCCTCTTAACACTAGAAACAGATAGTGTTTCAAAATAAACTCTTTTCTCCCTAATATCACTTATAGCTACACACTTTTTTTTGTTAGAATAATATTTGTACTTTAGCCACTTCATGCACTTTTTATTATTAGAATCATTTGAGAATAAGTCTAAATTCGTTTTAGAATCTTTTAACATACTGGCAACTTTTATAGATTGTTATAAAACAATAGAGAAATAAAACCAAGAGGTAAGAATTCCTTGCTCTGTGAAATAACACTGAACATAATGCAATATCAACATGTTATCAATACTCTTGAAGCTAGGGGGCATTGCACAGAGTAAACAGCTTTATCTGTACATAATGTCAACAACTCCTATATTTAAAGAACAAAATATAAGGCAAAGACTAGACATAATGAAAACCAATATATCAGTAAACTGATTCTCTTCTCTTGCTTGAGGTTGTGGGTTCAAATCCGGACAAATACCAATGTGACCTTTTCAATTCGTCAGCACATCAAGCTACTACAATCTGTCAAATTTCTTTAATAGATTTTTAACTTTATCGCTAAAGCATTAAAGTTCAAGGTTGATTGGGAAAATTTGACTGTTTCGGGTAGCTTGACCTGCAGGCGTCTGTACTTTCCAAGTATATCTTAGACAACACTGACATCGGTGTAGGAAAACATCGTGAGGAAACCTGGACTTATCTTTATCTATACCTACTAATAATAAAGCTGAAGATTTTGTTATTTTGAGGAAGGCTATAGGCTACATAACATCACGCTAGGAGCCGAGTAGAAAGAAAAAAAAATAAGAAAGATTGCTAAGCTAAAACGAAGTACCTAACCGCGCGGGCAAACAACGCGACGAGGTAGGTCGGCGGAACAAGAAATTTCACTAGAAGCTAGTAGGTAATATTAATATAAGTCTCCAACCCGCTTTGAGGAAGCGTGGTGATCAATGTTCATGCCTTCTCTGTATGAGAAGAGGCCTTTGCCCTGCAGTGGGACAGTTCCAAGCCGGTATTCTATTTATACCAAACTGCATCCCTGGTGTTGAGTTCGCTGTACACTGTTTGCTCTGGACCAGCTACGGAGGTCGCGCGCCTGTGGCTCGCGCTGGCTGTTCGCGGCTCCTTCTGTGCGTACCCCATACTGCCTCGATATGCTTTCACAACACAGGCGATCAATCTGCTAAACGCCCTTACTTATTTCACAGGAACCGGATGACATATTTTCAGCGGTAAATCAATGTATCATGTTTGCAAGAAGTTTTTTAGTTAAATGTTATGTTATTGACTTGCTGCACGCCTTGGTGTAAACTGTAGGTAAGAGCAGCAAACAATTGTTATCTAAATAAATTAACACAATACTCTAAATTCTGAAGCATTAGAACCCTAAAGTCTTTGTCATAAAGTTCATTAGAGCAAAATCACAAGCTCATAAATTCTAGTATTTTGCACCGTCCCGAACGTACATAATACCTATAAAGATTGCTATAAGGACTAAGGTGTACACTCAGTCGGATAATGTGAGTGACAGTGGGCTCAAAGAATTCTCCTAGAAACCTCTGGCGACTCGCCAGAGACCACAGTTCTGCCGAGGAGGCTTGTAAATCCTTCTTGAAGATTGATCTTACACATTAATATTTTATAAAATGCGCCAAAACAATTTTGCTCTTAATTTGAACTTATTGGCTTAAATTCCACTCTGTCTAACATATTGAGGCTGGTAATTAGAATTCTTTGTCACGCTGCTATGGCGCCAGTGTTTTTCCATACTATACAGTTCGATTGCAATTTAATCAAATTGTTCACGTGGAAAGCAGTTGGCGACAAATCTAAAGCAAAGTCATCGGATCAATTCGATTTACAATCAAATTCATCTCATTCTCGACAATCAAATCATACTCTTCCCGCATCCCGCGCGGTATTCGCATCAGTTTGACAAGAGCCTTAGTGCAAGTCCGGCTCGTACTTGACCGTTTTTTCATTCATGACGACGATGATGATGGTTTTGTTAGGAGCCTTTTTGGGCTTTGCACGGGTCTTTTTTTTATTGTTTTTAACGTAACTTTTTTACTATTTGTATTTCCGTGTGTCCCAAATAAAATATTTTTGTTTCTTTTCTTTGTGAGAATACATAAAACGCACAATTATAGTTCAATAACACATTTATATCATAGACGGTAATATGAGTTTCTTAGAAAAGTACATAATAAAAGGCTGCAGACAATCAGATGAGCATTTCATGCTCATATTACATTATATCACTGTAAATCGTAATGCATCCTTCTTCTGTGCATTGTTTTCGTATTGTGCAATGTGCAGCATTTGTAGGAGTAAACTAATATTAATTACACTGGTATAATGCATTGTTTAACATCTATATATATAAAATTCAAAGTCCTGACTGACTGACTGACTGACTGACTGACTGAGACATCAACGCACAGCCTAAACCGCTGGTCCTAGAGACATGAAATTTGGAGGGTGTATTCTTCGTGAAGAGTAGGTATCCACTAAGAAGGGGTTTTTCGAAATTCCACCCCTAAGAGGGTTAAATGGGGGGATTTTGTTTGTATGAAAAATCTTATTCCTTGAGTTAATAAACTTGAAACTTGGCACGAATACTTATCTAAGTAAATTATGAAGTTGGGAATTTTTTGTTTTTATAAACTACCCCCTAAAAGGGGATTGGGGGGTTTCAAAGTTTGTATGGATGAATTTTAGCGCGCGGTCCGATTTCATCGAAACTCAGTATCTATACCTAAAATTGAAAGGAAAGAATAATGTGTATCAGGGTTTTTCGAAAATCTACCCCTGACGGCCTGAAAAGGGGTAGTCAATTTTACAGGGGAAGATTTTACAGCGTGGCTTGATTAACTCGAAAATTGGTATAAATAATCTTTGAGTCAAGTTATGAACACATCCCAAATGATTTTTCAAAATTCCACCCCTGTGGGGGTGAAAAGCGGGGATAAAGTTTATATGAAAAATCTTATTGTTAGGTTAATAATCTTGAAAATTGGCATGAATACTCGCCTAAGTAAGCAATAAAGTTTATCATTATTAGTTTTTCAAAACTACCCCTCAAAGGGGATATATGGGTGTTAAAGTTTGTGTGGAAGAATTTGAACGCGCGGTCCGATTAACTCGAAACTCAGTATTGATACTTTCGACAGAAAATAATTAATAATAAGTATGTAAAGTGGTCGAAAATTGACCCCTGACGGGGCAAAAAGGGGTAATTCGGTTTTTAGGGGAGGATTTGAACTTGAAACTGTATGTTGCATTTTCACGCCTAAACCACTGAACTTCTGATTTGGCAAAGAGATAGATTGCATCCTGGGGAAGCTCATACTTTTTATCCTGGTAGCACGTTCTCGTGGGATAACTTCCGACATCCACGCGGGCGAAGCCGCGGGCAGAAGCTAGTAGTTTATATAAAAATGTTAACGTTGTATAATTATTATTATTGTACTAAGAATTTAAATAGTTACAGGAGGCATTAAATATGCGACAGTAATATATTCATTGCTGTGTCATTATTCAATACACAGATATATTTTTAGATAATTAGAATATTTATTGAATATTATACTTTTTGGTTGCTCATTCTAAAAGTACACAAGAATATTGTTATAGGTACAGAATGTTTTTTTTTACCAAGCCAGTTTAGGTAGATTCTGAACTACATGTCCTAGAGAAAATCCTTGAAAAGAGCCTTGGGCTAACAGAAAATGAAAATGACTTCAAAATTGAAAAGAAACATTTCAGAGAAAAAGAAAGTAGGTAAGTAACTATTCTTTTTTAAATGTGACACTACAAGTTTAAAACAGAGTTCAGCTAAGCTCAGAACACGAAAAGGTGGCAACTTCAAACAGACTCAATGACCATGGTTAAGGTAAATTAATATTTCAGATAACTTCTAGCAACTTTAGACCTAATGATAGATACATGATTTAGTTTGTAATGTGATGTAGAGGCAGAAAAAAGTCTTTATAAAATTGAGATCATAGTTCCCTTTCTCTATGACCTGTAGTTTAGAACTTACCCATACTGGCTAGAAAGAAATCACCCTGTTTACTTAGCTAAGTATATATATATTTTTTTTAATGACTAATAGAAGCATGTATATAAGAAGTTTCCTACAAATTCATGTAAGATTTTTTTAACTCTAGGTATATAACTATAGTTAGAAAGTTCTTGCATGTAATTGCTATTATCACGTACATTAAAAATATCGACAAATAATATTTAGGCTTTCAACATCAAAGGACAACACTATCCCATTTAGCACCTGTTTAAAAAGCAGAAGGTAAGCATAGTATACATTCTTACATCTATTTCTAAGGACAATGAACACTTGAGGGTGCATTCCGAAATTTGGAAACGTAGCAAATAAATGTCAAATATTTCAGTTTTGATTAATTTATACATATTACTAAATTAGCTGACCCGACAGACGTTGTTCTATCATTCATACAAAAATCTGGTAGAAAAAAGCACTTTCACTTTTTCCCGAATGTGAAAATTTTCCGGGAAACTTTCCCAATTTTTCTTACCTTAAAAAGCTAATTTGGCCTATGACGAACATTTCAAAACAAACATAGCCAAATCGGTCCAGCCGTTCTCAAGTGATGCACTTATCACCAAGCAGCATTTAATTTTTATTTATGTAGATATTTATTTATTGGATAGATAAAAATATGAAATATCTCTGTAACACTAAAATATTGATATAGAATTGCAATAATGACACTGGATGACGTGATGTACAGACGCCAGCACATCAAGTTACTACAATCTGTCAAATTTCTTTAATAGATTTTCAACTTTATCGCTAAAGAATCAAGGTTAATTGGGAAAATTTGATAGTTTCCGGTAGCTTGCTGTGCTGGCGTCTGTACTTGTAATTGTGTTGTAAAAAAGCATGTGTAAAGGGAATTGCTCATTATCATAAGGCGCTTTGGTTAAACATGTACAAATGTATCGCTGAATTTTGTTTTAAAAAAATATAGCAAATTCTTGCGTGAATATTTAGCGTTACCCTATCTTAATTATTGCATTTTTAATATTTTTTATTTAATTATATTAATAAATAAATCAAAACCGAAATATTTGAAAGCTTTTTGTGACGTTGCCTACTTTCAGAATGCATCGTGTTAACATTCCGTAAAAATACACAAATAAAATGTATTCGATAAATATTTTATCATAAATAATACTACATTTATTTATTGTGTAGTATACTTACATTTACATATTTTAGATAATTCAAACAAGGCAATTCAGTATATAGTTTTAATTAACTACGCGAGTAAACGAGATGACAGGAAGGTAGGTAGGTACACAAGACAACACAACACACAACACCTTCTATTGGTATAAAATTTGCCTAACAGTAGGAATGGCTGTCATTTTGACAGTTCAACAACATTTTATACGTTATATACGTTGTTGGGCAGGCAAATTTTTCGAACACGTGAAGCAATGGATTAGTAATATCATTCAAAATCATTCGAATTAGGATTCATCGTGTGATACACAATTAGAGTGCTGGTTGGTTTATAGCATGGTGTAGTTCAGAGCCACAGCGAGACCTGTCGTGTGGTATCATGCTAGCATATGCAGCTTCACATTGACATGTCTGTGCGTACCAAAAGAAGCGCACTTATTTTAAAACAATATTTCAAGACCATGACTTTGAAAAACGAGTTGTTACAGGCCAGGAAAACGCCAAGAGTAAAGGTTACAACATCAATATGTACATAATACATATTATCTAACACAAAATGCATATAAGACTAGAACAACATAAGGTAAATTTTGAACACTACATTATAAATAGGAATTATTGCATTGTTATGTGCTTTGTAAATGCAAAAGTTGTATTTGAGCTGTAAGTACATAAATATTATTTTCAATCTTTCAAGGCAATTGAGGGTTTTTTCCACGTCAGATAAATAAAAATAATCTTAAATGAAAATCATAATCACACATTGTACATACAAAAAATAATGTTCGTGTTCTCTTAAAACTAGGCGAGCAGTATTATCATTGCTGTTGTTAATTATCGAAATAAACGCTTTCTTTCTCATTTATATTCAACTCCTGCAAAACAATTGTATTTCTGAACCAGCATAGCTATTCACAAGCACCCGACAGGCTATCGTATCGAAAATGACACATTTCGATAACCTGATTTTCCTTTTCCCCGACAGCAAAGAATAGCGGTCGGTTATTTGATTTAAACTAACAAAACTTTTGTGTTTTGGACTTGCGAACAGCGTTTAGGGGACTCCTACAGTGACATTGATTGATGTTCGATATTTTACGGAAGTATCGAGTGGTTGTGAATAGCAGGAGTCCGCTAATCTCGATTGGTAGACTTTATTCTGCACTAGCAGTATTCTTTCGAAGTAGAGTTAGCCCTTTCGGCTACAAGAATGTATTCGAGACAGTTTTGATGATCACATAGTGTGGAAATATGCAAGTAGTTAGTTAAGCAGTTAACAATATTTATAAAACAAAGTATATCATATAACATAAATAATCATTTTAGGCTTATAATACTAATTAGTGCGTTTCACATAATTAACACAAATTGTAAATAGTTTCATAAGTATAAACACGCATGCTTTGTATTAACAAAAGTGGCGGCGCGAGGCCGCCTATGCTCCATTCGGAATAAGATAAGACATTTAAATAAATATTTTTTGTAAAAAAGGTTAAATAGAAGTCAAAATCAAGACTTTGACTTCTATTCCGTTGGTGGCATAACAATTGGCAGCTGCAGTAAATAGGTGGTATTGTAACCACTTTTTGCTTTTAATGCCATCCTTGGAATATAAGTTAAAATCGGTTGAACGGACTGTATAAAAAATGTTTGTTTATTATGTCTAATCTTATTCCGAATGGATAGGTACACCTAGAGACCATCCCTTGGGTGCGATGTCCACATGTTAAAACATCAAGATTTCTATGATATAGCATAGAAATATGTGTACTTATAGGAGAATCATAAATTCATAATCCATTGTGTAGTTTAGAAGATCCAAGTCGGCACACAGAGAGACACAAAAAGTGACTTCGTTTTATTAGTTCTATGTATAGTTATAGATTAACTTGATTAATAATACCATTCTGTAAGTTGGCAACGTCGCCAATATCAGTGAAATATTTCGCCAATCGTAACTCTGAATATTTCGTTCTTAGGTGTAAAAAAAGCACTTGGAAACTTTCAAAATCCTTTTTTTTATACCTAAAACTGTTACAACATCTAATTCAAAGTTATTATTTGCAATTCATAAGAGTGATATTTCATCATTTCATTTAGGGTTGATTTTTCAAGTCGGATAACTGACGAGATCTGAAGAATATGACAATTTGATATATTTCCTATACAAAAACTGTCAAAACGCAATATTTATTCCTCAGAACAATTTATCTTGGAAAATCATAATCAAAAGAACGAAATACATGACAGCTATTCGCGACGTTACAAACTTTCAGAAACGTCCTGGTAATTGTTTTTTTTTTTTTCAGGTCAAAGAGCTCTTTTGATGTAAGCGTAAGTAATTATCATAAACACCTCTTTAGAGTGTCGAAGCGCTGTTAATGTGGCGTGTAAATTGGTGTGACGGTTTGGAAGGTGTAGCTCCGCGTGGAACTGATTGATTTTGTTAGTCCCCGGCGCGCCATTTTACTCAGGCGACAATCGGCGACATTAATCATCATACTTCGCGTCGCCACTAACTAAAACTAAATTAGTGGGTGATTCCATGAAAACAGCTCAACTTTTGCAAATAATTATTCTTAATTTATGCAGTTTGATTCCTTATTTATTAGTGAATACTTACAAGCGAGCCGCCTCTGCTTTGCGCGTTTTTTACGACTTGATCAATCATCGAGACTTCTTTATAATATGGTCGTTCATTATTGATGTGTTATAAATAATCATAATTCGGAAATAAATTCCCGAATAAAATTTAGTAAGTATGTGAAAAATGCTGCCAACTTATGAGTTGCCCAAATTTCATGGAATCACCTTAGTACATTATTTGATAAAGTTAAAGTAAAAAGATTCTATAATAATCATAACAAATCTTCCAAAAGTAAATACGTAATCCAAAAATAAAAACGAAATAAAAAATATAATAGTAGTAGTATCAAAAATTCACTGATTAGATGGGCAGCCAAATTGCTGCCATGATTTGAATCCTCTTCTCACATTTACAGCATGCCAGGACGATCGGACTCCTGGTTTCCAGACTTCTCAAAGAACATGAAATCCTGAAAAGTAGTCATAGCAATCATCAGTCAACATATTTTATTCAATGCATTTTAAGTTCGACGTGACAAGATTATCTTTGGACTGTATTATCCTATTTTTTTGTTAAAGTCAGATAAGTGCTATACCTTTGAGTGCCAACAAATGTTTTACGTACCATTGCACGGTGGAAATGAAAGACAACTATAGTAAACTCAAGTAAACTGGGTGGAAATGAAATGACATTGTTTATTCTGTAAATAGGATATATGAATCACTTTTACACGTCATGTTAATGGTTTTTGAGTAACGAACCACACGGATTTGGCAAGCATTTGTCAGTACCTAATCGTGTAGGTCAACTCAGAACTTGAGTAGCAAAAGGAGTGGGAGCGCATGGGCGGGGTTACCTCCTTTTGCGAGGATAGCATATCTGCAAAGGAGGCGGCCGAGCGAGAGAGAGAAGCCGCATCCTCTCTCCCCTCCCGCAGAAGACGCACCGGGCGCCCGAGAAGGGTGCAAAATGATCTGCGACCTCCATGAGAGGTGGCCTGCGGGCAACGGACTAGGGGCGTCTGTCGTCCGACCAGGCACCGCCGCAGTGTTCCACGCGCGCCACTCGAGAGTAGGTGCGACCATTGTAGAAATCCCCTAGGTAGCGGTGGAACACCGCGGTGGTTTTAGCCGGTAAGAGTCTGTCAGCCCCACGATGGACTCCCATGAGGATTTCCACCGCGAAACAAAAAAGAAAGGCCGCATAAGGTACTCCAGATCAACATTAAAACTAACAGAGAAAGAAAACAAAAAATTACATACATCGTCCTCATATTCATGATAAAAAATAAAGTAAATATGGCTTTACAGAGTAAATATTCATATCATTTTGTATACATGTATGACATACAAAATGACCATATCCATCAATGTCAATGTGTAGGAATAAAAAGTGTGTAGCGGTATCTACAAACGCCACATGCGAACAACGCGTCATACTGACGTCACGCAAATCCTGCATCTCGCAAGCAGAGTTTACCGTGCAATTAGCATAGATACAATTTCCCAATATCAATCGTTGGGCAATTGCCCGCCAGACACAACACCCGTCTGGTTGGAGGATCCTCCCTTTTCAATGGAGGTTGAGTGAACTTTACACCCTGTTCCTCATACCTCCAAAAGTGGTTTATAATGATGATTTTACACGATAGTTAAAATGTCAAGTTTTATTACAAGGCTTAGCAGAGCGTGGTTCCGCCCAAAGGTCATAGAACGAAAAAACACAAGAATTGTTTAATTAGTACGATAAACAAGCTACCTGAAACCACATCAATAGTTGTTTGTCACTAGCATTTTGGCCTCTAAAGTAAGCGCATCGGCATTGTTTACCGCAACCCTTTACCGCGCGTTTTTCAGTGATTCATCTTTGCAATAACAATTCTCGGTATTTGTTGGTTTGTTCAAAAGTCAATATAGTATTGTAAACTAATCTAATTCAACTAACCTGTATCGACCCACTGCAAGACAAAGGCCCCTCTCCCTTTTCCACACAATTCTGTCTTTTCCGTCTTTTAAGTATTGTAATATTCAATGTAACTACATATTTTAATTTTGTTGCTTAAACGCATAAGTCTCGATCCCGTGGGTATATCGGGATAAAAACGAGCGACGCAAAGCGGCGGGATAAGGCTGGTATTATAAATGCGAAACTAAGTCTGTCTGCCTGTTACCTTTCCACGCCTTAACTGAACGGATTTCGATTAAATACATAGTATTATTATCCCGGTGGTATGTTCGAGTGCGATCAGGCAAAAGTATTATCATCTGCCTAGCCTTGTTACTGGGAATTAATATGATACTCCTACTTCTTGGTATGGATGCGTTGCCAGTCTTTCGTGGCAAGAATGACAGCCGGGACCAACGTCTTAACGTGCTGAACTTGTGCGATTGGCCCAAGTGGCTGTTTTTGCCACGAGAATAATTACTGTGGTATTTTTTTTTGTTTTTGACATAATATTTAAATAAAGGGTCTAGTTACTTACGATGAGGAAACAAGCTCCAAGAAGAACGGCTTTTATTTTCACATCCAAATCCATGGGGAAGGTAATGCCGAAATAATCGGAATCAGTAAATGCTTCGCGCGCCAATCCCGACCACTGCTTCGTTATCTTGCCAACTTTAGTTTCGCCATCCTTGGAGTATACCTGAAATTGCACATTATTTTATTTAAAAATGTAGATTATTACGATACTACCTAAGTTCGGCAAACGCTGGGCTGTCAACCCCACTACCAAAGTTTTTTTTTTAACCACAACAGTTTAGTTCTTGGCCTTCATCTTACCTGATGGTAAGTGATGATCGGGCCGAAGGTGAAAGCAAGCTTCACCCGGAATCCTCAACCACAGAGGAACTCGCTATCTTACCTCAACTGCCGAACCGAAACACAGTAATGCTGTTAACATTGTTGTTATGGTGAAAGACTTAGATAAGATGGTGGTAGCTAGCCAGCTAGACTTAGAACAAGCCCTACCACCAACCAAACCATGCAGAAAATCTTGCCCCCACTGGGAATCGAACCTTTGGGTCTGAGACAGGTGGTGTTACCACTAGAGCACAGAAGCGGTTAAAACTTGTATACTTACTTATCTTTTTACTTTGGTCAATATGAGCAGAAAAAGCGTACAACTGTATAATGCTACACAGAAAAATACATTATTATAGCTTAAACCAAATTACTTACATGGAATTCAACATCTCCACAAATTGAGAAAGTGCAAACCGGTCCCTTGATTTTGAGGACAGTGTCTCCGGCAGCATTCTTGATACTGTAGCAGGGCTTGCAGATGGACCATTCTTGCTCAATAGAACCAATCACAGAGCCTGGTGGGGAGGAAACCTCCATGCTTTGCAGCCAGCATGGGCACCAGCATGAGTCACAAGCCAATGGACGGTGAAGATGGATCACCTGTCATTAGAAATGTTTGTAAATTAATGTAATAGACTCATTGGCAGTAAATGTGGTGGTGGTCTTAAACGCGAATTTGTGAATAAACTAATTCTGTTCTTATAAGGACAATAACAATACGTCAGCCTAGTCAAATAACCCGCCCCTAACTGTTCCCGGCGCAAAGGTGCCCAAAACGCTTACTGCATTGCCACGTTGGATGGTGATGGCTAACCTTTGCATCAAGAACGAGCCACAGCGGGAGTCACCCGTTTTGTCACGGAGCTTGTGCCCTATCTCTTTATTCTATTCTTTCGAATTTTTTAAAGAGAATGGATGCCAAGTAGCTTCTTTAGATGCTTTAAGTTAATAATTTAAGTTTAAAACTGTCTTGTTTAATTTTTTTCAACTGTTTTTAAAGTTCCCCAGGAAGAAAGTTAAAAGATTTTTTTTTTCTAATTAGAACATGCATCATAGCGCTACGTAGGCCGCTTGGGCTTGGTTGTTAATCGTTAAAGGTCGAACTCAAAGTCTGTAATTCTCAATGTACCTAATAAATATTTACTAGACTTTTCACTTTTCTTAACAAGCGGCGACCAGAAATTGGCAGATCATGGCGCAACAGCGCCCGTCGACACCACTTCATCGTAATGACCATGTAAAAAAAACGATTTCTCGCCGCTGTTGAGACCTGCGGGGTAATTGCGTAACACGCTGCATTGCTGTTCATTGCGTTATTTACGTTGTTGAGCAGAAAAACTTTCCAAACATATGAATCAATGGATTAGCAATATCCTTCAAAATGATTCAGATTGTGCTTGAAAGTGTGTTACGCAATTATGGTTCTGTCTGGGGCTCCAAATGGACTGAGGTGGCAAACCAGGCGAAATATGGGGGAATATGATTATAAATCCAGAGACCGGCACCAGAACTAGAGCACTATATTGCGTTATAATAAATTATCATCAGAAGGGCTTTAATTTCACAACAAGTGACTCTCAAAAGTAGTTTTTGGTATATCTTTTCAGTATTTAGCAGATATGTTACAGCACTTTAAAGCCGAGTTACTTATTAACTGTAATTATTAGTAAGGTCAAAATAATTTTAGGATGATATCACAGTATTGTTTATGTACTACATATTTACTAAACATTATAAAGTGTACAATCAACCTCATGTCTCATTATAAAAAGAATTCCGACTTCAGTCGAACACCAAACCTTGGAGTCTGTTATTGTAATTTGAACTTTAAAGTGTAAAGACAGTGTTTGTATCAAGTACTTGACGTTTCTAGAAGCCTACACCGGCTTGAACTAAAGATAGAACATATTTCGTAATAAGACAGTAAATGATTTTATTCTAGTTACCTCATTCCTGAAGTTATCCATGACTTTCATGTCAAACGGTCTCATGGGTCCACAGCAGTTTCTAGTGCAGCAATCATTGTCTTCAACAGCATAGTATACTTTTTGACCAATACTATTTTTTATTGTGTACTTGTTATTGGTTTCAAAACCCACAAACGCCTCCAGCAACTCGACTTTTTGATGTACTAGTAGCCCATCAATCATAGAAAGGTATTCCAGTCCTGGTGGACAGTTGCTGGGCCCTTGCGGAATTGTCATCCATCCACCTAAAACAAAAGTAATCATATTTTTTTCTTCTAAAGACTACTTTTTAATCACAACTCACAACATAGATAAAATAAACACAGACATACAATTCCGGGCTTTTATATGGTGGTAGAATAAAGAAAAACAATATGGTTCAAAATGGCTTAAAAAAGTGGATTGAAGTTTATAGTGGAGTTCCTAGACATGAGGAGAAAATTTGCATTTTTTATTTTTCAAAAAGCTGCTATCTGAGCCAGAAATTGAACCTGATTATTTTTTACAAAAACATAAGGTAAGGATCACAGCCTCAGCAGGATTCAGGCCTAAGCTAGTAAATACAAAGTATACCCAAGAGAGGCCATGTCTTATACAGGACATTATTACCATCTATTTAGTACTCATTTTTGCTAAAGAATAATAAGGTTGTAGTTGTCATAATAAGGGAGGTGTGTTGATAGATAAATAAAATTTTGTATGTACTATTTTTCAGTAAACTAAAAAGTTTTTTTCTCAGCCTGAAGTAAAGTAAAGAAAAATGTAAGCAGTATTATTCAGTGCAATGTAGGATATTTTTAACCACTAAGTGTACTTTCTTGGGCAGATTTTGCTGACATCCTTTTGATATTGTATTGTCTCTCTAATAGAAGGGTGGGCCATTTTAATGTGTGCGAGTGTATGTTAGTTTTCTTACCTGGTGGTACCTGAGGTCCTGGCTGTTGAACTACAGGACCATAGCCTGGCTGAGGGTAGCCTGCCTGGCCGTATCCCGGTTGTGGATACCCAGGTTGAGGATGCCCATACCCAGGAGCGTACCCTGGTTGGAAACCAGGTTGAAATCCAGGCTGGAAGCCAGACTGCATCCCTGGTAGTGGTTGAGCTCCAGGTGGCAGTTGAGGACCTGAAGGTGGTGGGCCAGGATAGCCGCCTTGCGGTTGCATTGGATAGCTTTCAGCTTTATTATCCGGCGCTGGAGCATATCCTTGAGATTGTGGGAAATTCGGGGAATACGGTGTTTGTTTGTGCGACATTTTGACCTGTAAAATAAAATATATTTTATAATATAATTCTAAGCACTGAATATTCTATGAATGAATATATAATTCTATCAGCGATTTTTATGACAGTGTCCGTAATGACCTCACTCATCACATGAATCCTCACATGAATGATCAAATATAATTAATTTGCGAGTGCTGCAATTTTTACCGGCGCCCCGCCTAACAATAATCAGTAAATAACAACATTAACAACACACACCCAGAACACTATTAATCCCAAAGACTACATTATTATAGGTACTGGCTACTCATAACACTGTCAAACTACATAGTATTCTAAAATAAGCCCTAGCCGGCAGCCACCGAAAATAGTAGCCAATAAAATGTTTACGAAAACGTAACTAAGATTGAAAAGACGAATCTACAAAATTCTTTAGGTATGAATTCTGGGGAAAGTCAACTTACAGCTTTAGGACTATTCTTATCTTACACGCAAGTATTACTTCTCGCAGTTTTCTTGCTCCATAGAATAAAATTATTCAAAGAGTATAGAAATAATTATTTTTTTCGGATTATTTTTTGCTCATCCATAGACATAGCTAGAAGTATTTTGATATACCAACATAATTTTATATGATTAAATACTAGGTTATTGAGCGCGTGTAAAGCGGGCTGTACACTGGCGGGGCGAAAGCCCGCGAGATCCGTGAAACGTTGTAGTGGGGATAGATAGTTTCGCGCCTTCACATTCGCGTTTCTTGGCATTCCCCGATCGCGTTTCTCGGCATTCTTTCTCTCTTTATGTCGGAAAGGGTTCGCGCTTGGTTCTCACTGCGTGAATGTGAACGCATCTACTTGTATACGTGCTATTTTTGCAGTAGTGTGCGAGACGTTGTGAGTTGTGACCTCATTTATACTTAGACTAAGAAAAGTATAATCTAAGCATATAAATATATTAGTCTAAGGTTGTGACGAGCGGCGATGTTATAAAATAGACGTGTGCGTCTCGGGACGCACGTCAGAAGTGATAACTTAAACTAATCTATGGTATCATTACACATTCAATCTTGATTTCTTCAGTCCATGTAATTCATGTATCGTAACTGGCACGTTAACACCTGTTGTCATGGATTTACATAAAGTTAAAGCGATAGTGTCCCTTGTTTTGGCCATAGCGTTGAAGAAAAGGACTCGAAAAAGGCGCTGGGTTAAACAGTGGTTACTCTAAAGAGAATTGTACAGACGCCAGCACATCAAGCTACTACAATCTGTCAAAATTCTTTAATAGATTTTCAACTCTATCGTTATAGCATTAAGTTTCAAGGTTGATTGGGAAAATTTGACAGTTTCGGGTAGCTTGACCTGCTGGCGTCTGTACACTCAAATGAAATCCAACTACAGTAACTGCTGAAGTTGACGATTATAAAAACTACTTCAGGATGGGGGAAAAATGTTTCGATGACTCCATATATTATAACCAAACAAGATACTTGTATGAGGAAAAGTATAAAACGTAAAGACCTATTTATTTTCTTGCGGACATCATCTACAGTCGCCTGTGGCTTGATTTTCTTAAAATCATCGAGAAATATATAAATATCAAGATATTTTGAGATCAAATGCATCAATCCGTCAATCTAATTCGTACATTATCAATCTGGGTCGCGATCATTGATTTTGATTCCGGATCGCGATCATTGATTTTGATTCCGGATCGCGATCGAGATTGACTGTGTACGGGCCGCCATATGTCTATCGCACACTAAATATTAAGTAGAGAGAGGGGCGTCTGTCCGAAATACGACTTGCACTGTGGGTTGGTGACTTTGGTGAGAGAGGGAAGCCAGACAGTCTGGCGCCGTAACGCGTTACGTTACGAAGCGGTTTACCCTCTCTTATGAAGTTATCACTTAAAAATGAGTGTTTAGTGGAATACTTAACGCATGAGCTAGCACTTTAACAAGCTAAGCAACAAAGATCACAAAAAGCAACTCTAGGACGCACAGAGTCACGACAACAGCAACTTTGGTGTCCATGTCTGTCAAACGCGTTAACGTAACTGCGAACGAAACCGTGAACGGCGTGAACGTTGCGACTTGCGAGTGTACAGGGCATTTCACATTTAATTCAGGTTCACTAGCGAATTGGGGCCAATGTTTGCACTGGGGATTTGCGCGCTTCTAGTTCCGTCCAGTGCTGTATGTCCACTGTCCCAGTATGTCACACGCAGTGACTTTAGTCGACGAGTCACTGATGATTTTGAAAACGGTATGTTGACGAGACTAGCAGCAATTTAATGTTGCTGGATGGAGGCAGTGACTAAACCGCTGCAAATCTTTAGCATCCAGCAAAGCCGCTACTGTCTGGCCGTGCGTGAAGGACGTGAATGACAGCAACAGCAAATGACAGGACGTCAAAAAAGGCGCGATTCTTAAAAAAAATCAGTATTGTAGAGCGCTTGACTCGAGAACTAACTTTATATAACTAATTATTTTTTATAAAAAATGAGAAATGTGTGACCCACGGAAAGCCAACATCTTCTATTTTCCTTTTCATCCTTGTCATCTATGGAAATAGCTGCTAGCGTTAGCTAAATTTTCCGCCTATATAAATACATTGCAAAGAATTTCTTTCAATATAAGTATCAATAACACAACAGTATACTTTTGTTACTAAATAAACATAGTCAAGGGCATGGACCTATAAAAAAATATAGGTCCATGGTCAAGGGTTATGTAGTTGGAATGAATATTATTTTACGCAATGAATGGGATTCTTATACAGTACTTGCTAATTCCATGCATTCCATCGATATACGTTTATAAAGTAAGTTTATGCGAAAAAGGAAAAACATTAGAAGTTGTTTATTTTACAATAACATTCTAAATGGTTTTCTTTTGTTACTTAATTTCCCACAGCAGATATCATAATATTTTATCAAATCACTCATCATTTTATTATCATTATATCCCTCTCACAGAGAAAAGGCTTATGTCCCAGCAGTGGTAACATTAAAGGTGGATAATGCTATGTTAATTCAAACAGAATAATATTACTCTTTATAGTCTACGATTCTATTCTATTTTTTATTTACGAAGTTCATGATATTTCTGAACGAAACACAGAGTAGACAACACAAACATAAAGAAATTGTTTCCGGTAAAATGTTGTCAACTTTGAGATGAACTACCAATTGGTAATAAGACTACATAGAATATGTTCTAATTTTTAACCGACGGAAAAAAGGAGGAGGTTCTCAAGTCACTGCGTATATTTTTTTACAGCAGGCAATCTGCTAAATGTCAGTATTTAATGTTACTGTGAAATTAACTTAAAAAATTTAAAATTGTCTTTGTTTTCTTTTTACTGACCAGCAGCATTTATTTTTCATGTTTAAATCGAGGGATTTAGTGTAGTATGTTTAAACATATTTTTAACCGACAAAAAGGAGGTGGGCAAACATTATATGTAGTTCTGAAGACACTAAAGCATTGATTGAGTGAGATGATCTAATGATGGAGACGGAAAACCGTCGATATAGGTCCTCATCAATTTACAGCAGTTATATCATATTTGAATCTTATCGCTTATCTTATCATGGGTAATATTTTAAACGAGGTAATATAAAAAAGCGAGGCACCAAACAAATAATCAAAGAAGATCAATGAACCTGCCATAGTTTTACGCTCTATGTGTGTAATTAATATGCTTGTTTGTTTGTTTGGCGCTGTCAAAAATAAGTTAAGGCTAAAATTTGTTAGTTTTATTCATATATGAGCTTAGTTAATTAAAACGTTTTTAAGTTGGTAAATTTTTTGTTAAAATGTTTTTTTTTAATAAGAACAACATGCTCGCATTCTATTTCATGAATACCTATGGGTAATTAACCATCATTGTTATAACCGTTTGGGTAGAATATATCGATTTGTGTTGGTAACACTAGCATCCTTCTGGTACTATTTTCCATTCACCAACCAATCAAACCATTGCATTGCATTGACCAACCTGCTGCTGCTGCTGAATCTAGCTAGCAGTGAACAAGTCAGTTGGTAGATGTTTGCTTCCGCGTTTGTATCTTTGAAGTAATACCGTCGCGATGCAGTCCAAGTTGTTTCGCCACTCATCCAACTAAAATGGCGTCGCTGTTTATCAATTAGCTTGCTTTATGTGTACCATAGATGTGTACATTACTCAGTGGTCGTATCCGAGTGAGTCATAAACATAAACCAACATAGCAATGACATTTTTATAGCACATAGTGAGAATACGTTTCTAAAACGTTGTGTAGACTAGCAAGTGTGATTTGAGGAACACAATAATGCGCGAATTCAAAGTGGTCGTGTTGGGCTCGGGTGGGGTCGGGAAAAGTGCTTTGACTGTGCAGTTCGTGTCAGGATGTTTCATGGAGAAATATGATCCCACAATAGAAGACTTCTATAGGAAAGAAATAGAAGTAGACAATTCACCATGTGTTTTAGAAATATTGGATACCGCCGGCACGGAACAATTCGCTTCAATGCGAGATCTGTACATAAAAAATGGACAAGGATTCGTCGTAGTATATTCACTAACGAATCATCAAACGTTTCAAGACATCAAGCCAATGAAGGAATTGATAACGCGCGTGAAAGGATCTGAGCGCGTGCCCATCCTGCTGGTGGGCAACAAGGCCGACCTGGAGCACCAGCGCGAGGTTTCCAACGCGGAGGGGTCGGCGCTCGCGCAGATGTGGGGCTGCCCCTTTGTGGAGGCCTCCGCCAAGAGCCGCACCAACGTCAACGAAATGTTCGCCGAAATAGTGCGTGAAATGAACGTTAGCCCCGAAAAAGAAAAGAAAACTTATTGTTGTTGTACAGTGCTTTAATATTTAGAGTGTAATGTGGCATTTATTTCTCGTAAGACTGCAAAAGCGAGGCAGGATCGTGCCTGCCTCCGCTCGACGGCCGACCGTCTCCAGTGGGGATCTCGGCGACGGCGCGCCGGCCCCGGCCGCTGGGGCCCCGGCGGCCGCGATGCGCGTCATATCACATTGTTAATATCGTTGATACATACCATTGTCCAATCAAGGTGCTTTACTTATATTTTCATACTTTATTACTGGTAGATACTCCCGCAATAATGGTTATAATGTGAACAATTATCCTTATTGGAGCATGAATAGTTACTCAAATGCAAAAAAAAAAACAAGCTTCATTTTGTTGTTCATAATATTTTGCAGACACTAGCAATAGCCGTGTCTGAAGCAGAAACATGTATTGTAAAGTAATATTAGTCAACTTTGTATATAATTTTATGAGATTAATGATGTTGAAGGGCAAGGACAATTTAGAAAATTAAAAAGCCATCCAATATGCAATAAACTAATGATTGTGTAGAGTGGTGTGCGAGGATGAGGAGGAACTTACACTTAAGTGATGTCGCAGATTATATTTTATTGTGTAAATTATGTTTTTATGAAAAATCAGTAATCAAGGAAAGCAGTATGTTTTGTCAGTTGCGTGATTGTGTTTTAAAGTCTACCAGGATTTGTGATAATACATATAACAAAATACCTATAATAAAAGTTTTAAGTGGGAGATTGAAAAGTGAAGTTTTATTCTTCAGTAAATAAGGTAACCAATCCATTTTGATATTACACAATTTACATGATATATTTTAGTACAAACAGTGAAACCTGTATTTACATTCTAGAGACAACTTAAAAATTTAAATAAGTTTAGAAAATCATTCTCTATGCGATTCTGTAATAATCAAATTGTTTAATTGCGGTTTAACTAAATGGTGTGTTGGTAGCGTTTTGTATACTATTTATAATAATTAATTATACCAATAACATTTGTGATATTGAATAGAAAGCGAATAAATTAAGTTTGCATTTCAATTTAGTAATTTAATACAAAACAATATTTTTATTTTTACAAACAAATGGCACAGATTTATTTGTGCGAGTCCTTTTGCTTGAATGTAATTATGTTCTGCTTAATTTCATTTTAAGTAGATAGTTGAACAGTTATTGGCAATTAATTGCCCAGCGCATACCGAGTGGGCACTCAACTGTGCAGATCATATCATCCACAACGTGGATTGAATTGCACAGTGTGCAACTGGTATGACATTGCTGCTGATTGTTTACAATCTTATTGCAAGTAAATAAGCAGCTTACATGAATGTTCTCCCTTTATCTGTGATCGGCTTTCTAGCCATAATCATCTGAAGTGTCAAATGTATTCTTTTTTTCAATATTCATGTGCTGAAACAAATCAGTGGGGTAATTGCATTACACACATACCATGGCTATTGATGGCAATGCATTTTAATTTGACACTGCAGCCTCCTTCATTATGTTGTTTAGCAGACAAATATTTCAAACCTACAAAGCAATGGATTGGGATTGTCCTTCAAAATCCTCAGATTATGAACTGTGTTACATAATGTGTTGATGCCTTGAGTTTTTCTTCAGATGCAGTTTAGAAAAATTAGTTTTTATTCACTCCTATGTATAGTATGGTATAGTCAAGTGCATTTCAGACCAAAAAATACTCAAAAAGTGGAATGAAGTTTGCAATAACATTTATCCAGTATGTATATCTAAATATTTTTTAGTAATTTTGCCTCATTGGACAGCTTGTAAAATGAGGATGTTTTTGGATAACTGAACACAAAATTCAGTGTCATGTCTATATTCACATAGTCAATTTCCTGATATGTGCAATTTAATTTTTGTTTGCTACATTCAAGAGTTTTGTTCTCTTGAACATTTCTGTACTTAATTATCTGCCAAAAGTGTCAGCTACCAATGGCAATAGAAATTTAGACTTTAAATTCTAGAGATGATAAAAAAGAAAGGCATTTAAAAAAAAAAAATTGCAAATGTTTGAATATGTATGATGGACAAGCAGACAGACCAAATAACAAAGTGGTCAATGGTTGCACACAGGTCACACTATTACGCCATGATATGCATTCGACGAATTTTGTTACTCACAAGAGAAGGAAAAAAACGTCAGTATCCGTTTTTTTTACTTTGGTCTCGTCACCTCTAGGAACTCACTAGAGAAAGTATTTTTAGAGTTCCGATGCCAAATGGCAAAAACCGGTCACAGTGGAGGGTTCCGTACTCAAGATGAATACCCATGCACTTTATCGACGCGTAAATAACTTTGTATTTCATAGTATATAAAAAAAAAAACTTATGTTATTTCTGTGGTTGTAACCGAAAACGCTAAGTTATTTCTGTGGTTGACCGCACGATTGAACTTGCGGCAAAAGCGCCAGTGTCTGCGAAATTTAAATTTTCTTACGTTTTTTGCAGGTCAGTGTCAAGTTGTAGGTATGTTGATCACAACATAAGTCGCGACCTAAATTTTTAGATAGTTAGATATACATATTCTTTTTAATTATGGGATCCAACAATACCCCACAAGCTTATAAATATTGACTCAAATCAAAAGGCTAATTCTTTCGATTTTACGTAGTTTATAAAAAAAATATAAATATACCTTTATACAAATAAATAAAATTAAGTATCTGTTTGTAATATTAAAATAAACGCTTTTTACTACATGCATATGAATGTATATCGGTACATATACCAAAATAACATTTTTTACAATTTTTGTCTGTCTGTTTGTTCCGGCCAATCTCTGGAACGGCGGCGAACGAACGACCGATTTTGATTAAATTCGGCATGGGGGTACTTTGAACCCTGGGGAAGGACATAGACTACTTTTTATCGACATACCACGCGAGCGAAGCCGCGGGCGTAAGCTAGTTAAAAATAATTTTCCTTTGCAGTTTTTGATGTAACAAAAGGGCTCGGGTTCATATCCTGTTTAGGTAGAATCTTTTTCAACTATCGAAACATGCAGTTTTTCCTCCAAAATCGAGGTCATGGTTCCTTCAACAATTTTCTCTCCTAACCATAATTTCAGAGAACTCAAATTACCTTGAATAAACTGATTTTCGGTCGGGCCGAAGTAGGGTTGCCAACCGTACTAATATAGAGTTATTTCGCGTAAGCGTGGGTAGGTGCAACAGTGTAGGTACTTACGTTTAAAATGTATAACATTAACATAGACGACGTTGATGAAAAACATATTGCAGCCAACTCATAAACTTCTCAAGCTAAGTTAATAAAATTTATATGGGACCACCGCGCGGGCTTCTTGTAGCAAATGAATCACGTAAATCGCCCCAGTAATAACGGAGAGAAATCAGTGTGCATACCTACAAGCAAAAAAAAAATCGACAAATGCATAACCTCCACCTTTTTTTGAAGTCGATAAAAAAAAACACTATTCAAGAGCTAACCATCGATATTGAAAAAAAAAAATTTGTTACACTTTCTTGCAGCGAGATTGTTTTGTTTGGTTCTGTTAAAACGTGGTGGTTGACAGAGACACGCACCCAGATGACAAAAAAAACTGGAATAGGTTTCGGGATTCGTGTCGGGCCAGGGTCACAGATGACCGTTATCCTTTTGTAAGATGGAATAATGTGCAGCATACTCGGCAGTAATTGCATTCATTAGTTGGAATATTGTTGCGTTAAAACGCGATGGTTCCTTGTGGCGATCGCCAAGTGGCACGGGTAAACGACTGGGCTCTTGGCGCGTGCTGCTAAACGGTAACCAGCTGTTGGACCGTGACGTACGGTGAGCGCAACTATCCTCATTTCTGCAATACTCATCTACTTTGTTATTGCTATAACACTGTTGCGCGTAATTTAATAGGCTATCGGACAGTAATCAGAAGAAATCTAAAATGTAATTTGAAAAACATCATCGTAAAATGAAACGGTCATTCTCTAAATATTTTTGCGAAATAGCAATGATCTGTAATCGTACTATCCTACTAATATTATAAACACAAAGTTTGTGAGGATACTTGGATGGATGGATGGATGTTTGTTACTCTATCGCGCAAAATCTACTGAACGGATTTGGATGAAATTTCGCACATATACAGTTTATAACCAGGATTAACATTAACACATAGGATACAAGTTGTTACCCCGATCCCGATATATCCATGGGAGCGAAACCGCGGGGCGGTGCTAGTTTAAAATAAATAAATGAAATGAAATAATTTAAATCTGTTTTTCGCCTCAAACTAAACACGTACATATGTACAGTATAGTGATGTTATTCGTGTGTATATAAACATTACCGTACGTGTTATCTAGTTTTTTAATCGCTCTTGCTTTGTTCTATGTGTATCCAGTTACACTTATCCATTTATTAAATACTTCCTAGCATCTGATTGAGTTTAAACTTTGCATACCTATGTAACTTTGGTGATAATGCAACATATACGGTCTGGTCTCATGATGCAGCTGGAAGGTGGCCATAGGAACCAAAGAGTATAATAATAATACGGGATAGGAACTCTTTAACCAAACGAGATAGCCCCGTTGTTATTGTGTTCGTCGGTATTATTTTGACAAGTACGATTTACTAAGCCCAAGATAGAGTCTAGGGTCTGATGATGGAGCTGGCAGGTGGACATAGAAACTCCAACTAAACTACATAGCACCGTTGTGTTCGAGCACATTGGAGTTGCCAAGAACCTTACAAGTGTAGGCGATAGGAGATAGGACAGATATTAAATTTGTTTTACCTTGTGGAACGCAAATAAAAGGTTATGAAATTCATCAAATAAATTAAATACCTAAACATATATTATAACTTTTATATTTTTCTAAAAGCTTGACACGTGTAACCTCTTTCATAACAAAGAAGTTTCAAGATTTTAATAAAATATTAAAGTTTTCAAAGTTATATTTATTTACTGTGAATTTTCTTCTCATAAAGAATGAACTAAGTAATTATTTTTGTGAAAAACTTAGATTTTTATAACGTGACAAATACTAATTTTTCTCTACGGAGATAATGTTGAAGCATTGTCAGTTTGTTATTAAAAGGAACTTCCTGTTAGCATATGCATATTTTAGATTTAGTTTAGTTATAACAATACTTGAAGAAGTTCATGACACGGTCCGCTGCGTGACCTCTACAGCGCTCAAGTAGGCATCGACGTAACCAACAATCTCTACCTATGAAACGTTATAATGCCCACAGAAACAAGGTTGCGAAGGTTGTTCACACTAACAACATGCTGTATACGAACTAGGGATTGACTGAAGACAAAAACGGGTTAAATAATAGACATTCATTCTATTACGTCACTGAAATTCGGTAGCGAACTAATTCCTGCAGATCGTCACAATCTATGGATCAAGTGGCACGTTATCGTAAGGGTCAGCGCAGACCGACGGAGTGGCGGCGAAGCGAGTTCTTCTATAATAACTGAAAGTCTATTTTATTAACTATGGCATACGGTTGAAATTTGTACCCATTACGTAATAAAACACAAAGCGTTGCGACTTGCGAAGCGACTGGATGCGTAGAGCGAGACTGTAAGGTAGGATATTCACGATCGACGTAAAACCATTAGTAAATCATTTTAAAGTAACTCATCTCGATCTTTATTACAATAAGGTACGAGTTACATTGCAATGAAATACTACTGGGTTTACATTCTTTGACTGCGAATGTGCTTGTTAACCGTCGCGTCGCACGGAGACGTGGCTTTGTGAGGTCTGCTCGTCGCTCAGTGGGTCTTGCAACCGATAAACTGCTCTTAGACGCTACTCCGTCGGTGTGTGCTGGCACTAAGTCTTTTCGTGCGCTACTACTGCTTATGTGCCGTTAGTGGCCCAGATAGGAGCTAATTCGCCCGGACGTTGACGGGAGGGTGTTGTAATATCGTGTTTACTTCCTTGTGCATCGATTAGTTACTAGCCACTGACTCCATCTTTACTGACGGAACTAAACAGGACATAAAATTTTACTTTCATCACTTGACTAACTGCTATATTGTACTACTCTTTGAACTCGCCTAGTTGGAGCTTAGTACGTGAACAAAGCTTCGTTTGAAGCATTGTTGCTAATGTTTAATGTACCTAACTTTATTAATACGGTAAATGTGTATTAGAAATTGGATTATCCCTAATTATTTGCTTGAACCGGTTACAATTTAGATTTGTTGTTAGCTTTCCTTGACTGATTCAGAGTCGAAATGTAGGTACTTATGCTAAATGCTTCCGTTGTAATGCCATTTTGTAATCACCTACAAAGAATGTACCTATTTTTCCCGAGAACTAAGTAATAGTCATAATTATTCATTAAAGTAAATTAGGTCAACTAATGGCAGTATTTAAGTCCAATCCAACATTGTTACATTGGGCGCTACTTTTGTTAGTGGAGGTCATGTCCATAGATAAAAGATTATATTTCTATGGTCATGTCACTGATGTCACTTTGACAGCTTTGAGGAACTTGTTTGAAAAAAAAATGGATTAAAAAAAAACTATACAGTCGTGGTATTTTAATTTAGGGGTGGTCGAAAGTATCTCTAAACAGTTTGTGTGGGTGTGCTTCGGGGCCTGTTCTTCTCCGAACGAACTTGAAACTTGGCCTCACACACTGCTTTGTGTCTAGAATTCTAGATCCAGTATTTATTATACACGATGTTTACTAGAATATAATTATAGACATCCGGCCCGGATAATAATATCTTCTAAGTTCTAACGGGTTTTCCGTCTATTATTATTTTACTAAACAATGTACTATTATTTTATTAATTTTCATAACTAGAATAACCTAATCGTAAACATTAATTATGGTGGATTACGGCCCACTCCCTCTCGAAGAGAGGAGACCTGTGTCCCAGCAGTGGGAACATTATAGGTTGATTATGTGTTATGTAAACATTAATTTTATTATTAGATACAGTGTGTTGTTATTATACTTATCTCTGATAGGTTCCCAATCTCAACTAGATTGTGCATGAGTAGTTATACCTTACCTACAGTTAGTTACATTGCCAGACGAGTGGCGAGGGCCGCGGGCTGCGTTATTGATTACATTACCTACACAAAGGGAAATATCTACACACTGTTTCCCCTCGTCTAGCTTTGATACCTCTACACCTGAATGTTAATTCACAATAGGATCGTACACGTAGGTAGTATGTTGATGAATGTCTGCATTGGACTTGCATTTTGGAATCTGAAACGGCACTGGTGAAGTAGGAAATGGTAGTAATGCATTCAAAAGTTACATTCATCATTTTCCTGCCCATAAGAGAGTTTATTTGGGGTTGGCGCAACAAACTTTTTCTTCCATAGGTACCTACTTCTTTATTAGTCGTCATTCAAAAGGTACATTGATCTGATAAATAAGACAGAATCAGTTAAATGAAGAATTCACTGGAATTCACGATCTATGTAAATATTATTTTATGTACCTAGTTTAAAATATAACGTAAAATTACCTACAATGAGGCTGTGTAATTACTACATATATTGAACATGTGCCAAAGAATTTGACCGCAACGAATTTTCCTGAACCTCATAATTTCAGGTGTAAAATCGAAGACTTCAACATTTATTTGTATTTTGGCTATCATCACGTTCGTCATGCCATTGAAGGGACTTGCGGGTAGGGACTTGCCGGACAGGGAACTAATATGCATAATAATATCATGCACTTGAGCCCCCAACTTGTTCATTCATTCAGATGTAATGAAGTCACATTGTGCCCTCACATTTGTATAGGTACCGCCGTCGATTTAATATACCTGCCGTATATTTAAATAGTTTTTTGGATTGTGTGAGTACCTAGTGATTCTCGTCTTACGCCCGATTTCTGGCACGAAAATCAACCAAGTGTCAAAGTTAAGCGAACAACCAATCACAGCAATTGACATGGTGCTTAATTTTGAGAAGTGTCGTTTCATAGGTAAACAAGTAGTTTTGGGTAGTACCAACCGATCTACTTCGTTGGAAAATAAATAAAAAAGTCTATAAGTAGTGAAGTAGTGATGTTCTGATAGAAGGTTTGTAAACTTTCATTCAGAACTAAGTATAAACTTCGGTTGGTGGAAACAAGGCAATAGCAATTTCAAGCTTAAAACGTCGTTTTCGCGAAAACGTGATGATGTGGATTGGTACATTATGGCAGAACTAACTCAAATATTAATACCATTTACCTTCCGTTATCTAAAACTTTTTTTAACGTTCCAATTAAAGGATACCTTCGCTTTCTTATTGTATGTATTGGAAATGTTTTCGAGGAGCATGCAAGGTCTCGCCTGGAATAGATGCGTCTCGTCGAGTCTCCCGCGCACCTCGCGCGTTGCTGCTGCGTGTGGGGCGGCTATAAATATCCAACATAACATACGCTACGTCAGTCCAATAAAAATTATACCATAACGTTGAGTAACATATTCAAGTGCCGCCATGCCGCAAAAATAATAATTCGAGCACGTTCCCTTACCGCTTTAATATACAATCAAACCTCTCGAAATCTGTGTTACAATGCCAGAATATTATTAACACTGGCACAGTAGTAGTTACATGCAGTTTCGAATAATGAAACCGTTGTTTACTTACGAACGACAGAATGGCGCGGTGCGGTCCTCTGTTCTCATGGCTTGAACGTTCTCATGGAAACAATCAATGCGGGTACAGAGGTATTATTACATTGAATGCTTTTAATTTAACATCAAATAAGTGCTTTCCTGTCATGAATGGAATTTATCAAATGCGTGCACTCATGAACGACATACGATGATATTCTTTACTTTTCGGTACGTAGCCAATTAAATCAGGATATTAAATTAAATACTTCTTTATTGCCACGTTTTTTGCGGCGTCAGAGGCGTTGTTCAGGTCGTCAAGGGTGCAGGTGGACGGACACTTTCCTAAGTGTCAGAATCAGTGATGATAGGCCACTGCAGTTCCCGACCGGGAGGCAAGTGTTCTTGTGGCTTCACGAAGTCTTGACGTTGTGGATACCTCTCTACACACAATTTGCTGCGCTCTTTAGGTGGCCTGACTTGGATAGAATTTGTAGAGCGTAAGAAGTTTTTGCGACTTTTTAGTCTACCCGGAGTAGTCGTGTAAAAAAAGAATCTGAATTCGTTTCCCGACATTCCCTCTACGACTAGAGGAAAGAAACAGATTTTTGTTTCTTTTTTTTCCAGCACGCTTGTGCTATCTTTTCGTACGGCAGTTGGTGCGATACCGGCTAGCAGGTAGAGCTTATTGAGTGGAGGCGGTGTTGACAACCCGATATCCGACACGTCTTATTTAGGACAAAATCTACTTGCTTGGCGTTAGCGGATCGATACCACAGAAAAGCATAGAGGCATGTCACTTGTATGTAGAACATCATACAGCTCCTCAGCCGGTCGATTCTGTAAAAATCTCACTCTGAAAACTCAAGTGAAGTGAGGTTGATGTGAGTTGTCAGTAGTATCAATCCCTAGCATTATTTGAAATGACAGCTCACTCCACGCTCACTTCACCTAAGTTTTCAAGGTGAGATGGTTACAGAATCGCACTGCAGTTGGTGGAAAAAAGGCGATGGGTAAAATTGTTTCGGGAGCCGACCTTCGGCTTTGTTTTGTGGCAGTGTGACTTATATATTAAGACCCTATACACCTGATATAGGATTCGAGCAGTGTTCGACCTTAGTTCCATGCCACATGATAGAGTTTCTGTTACGGAAATGGATTTTGTATGACTGTGTCTAAATTAAATAAGTACCCTACTTGGGTACTTATTTAATTTAATTTAAGGTAAGGTAAAAAATTTAAGGTACAGACATTTCTCAGATATCACTTGAAACGATTCGTCGAAAACTGATTCTAGGCGCACAAATTGCGCAATATACGTAGGCGGGAACTGCCTTGACTGAGCTCCTAACATGGTTTGACCTATGCTGTGATGCAGGCTGCTCCAAGACGCTGTGGCGCAAGTTGCGTCATTTATTATTTATTTTTATTAAACTTTATGCAACATAAACAATACAAAGGCGGTCTTAATGCCTTAAGAATTCTCTACCAGTCAACCAAGGGTGGTGGAAAGATAACATGGGAGGTGAATTGTTTGTGTGAGGAAAAAGAATCTCATTGCTCGTTTTCGGCAATATTTTCAAACTCCTATTAGTCATTGTAGGAAATGAATGCAAGCCAATAGTCTATAAGAGTTTTTAAAGTAGGTACCTACTAGGAAGTCTCTGCCATTCTCCCTTTATTTAATTTTAGGGACTGATAGTCTGGAACAAATTTTGTCGAACAAAAAGTATTCCTTTGAGATAAGTTTGCTCCTAAAACATAAACAATTGCTGAACATACATGAGGGTAGTTGTGAATGCCGTTGGCAAGATGGTAAACTGGCAACCCTGCATAAACGAAATTTCCTATTTAGTTGATGAATGGAATAGGTATGAAGGTATAGGTACGTACGTAGGTAATAATGACTCGGATAATGAACGAAACTCGATTTCATAGCAGGTGGTCTGCATAATTGATCTGAGCGCAATATTAATATTTTCACCACTTCGTTAATAGGGATGGGTAAGCACCAACATACAAAATCAGCCTATAATTGTCTCACTGCTGGGACACAGGCCTCCTCGGTAAGACGAAATGGGCCATTACACGCGGGCCCAGTGTGGGTTGGTAGATGTCATGTCTACGAATTTTTGGTTCTAGGACAAGTTCTAGTTTCCTTACGATGTTTTCCTTTACCGTTTTGAGACCAGTGATGATTGAAGTACCTACCTAGACTCGAAATAAAGCAGTGCTGCAAATATCGCGGACAAGCCAGCGCTAGAATTTATTATAGGCAGCAAACTTGATTAAAAGTAATAATGAATACGTATAATTGCATTCTCCTATAAAAAAAAACGAATCCATCCAACTGCGAAAGAAAAGTATTGGCGAGTGCGTTATCTGCGGCAGAAGTAAGTATCTACCTACTCATCAGAAGTGAAACCATATCGAATTGAATATCACGAGCAGCTCGCTACGTGTCTAGTTATTATAAGACTTCGCGTGCGTGAATTATAGTGGCACTATTGTAGGACCTAGCATGCGATGTCGATATGAATAACTGCCGAACAAGCCGAAACCAATGTTGTAAAAAAGTGAAACTGTGATGTATCTGTCTTTCAATAGCAGGTAAAAGTATCTACCTAAAGAAATCCGCGACACAAGTTACTCGGGTTAACCGATACTGGGCCTTCCCTCATCTGAAGTCATCCTTTTCAATTCATAAGGGCAGGTAAATTTGGAGCAATACTGTGCAATTGCGTTCGTTTTTAGGGTTCCGTACCCAAAGGGTGCCAACGGGACCGTATTACTAAGGCTCCCCGGTCCGCCTGTCCTTCTGCCACAGGGCTGCATCTTTTGGATCGTAATACCTTGCTTGACTAGGCTTGAAATTGTCACCGAGTGTGTAGGTACTAGCAGTACTAGTACCTACACACTCGGTGACAATTTCAAGCTGTGTTATACTACTATGTAGGTAGTACTAGTATAAAAAAATAATGGGAGGGTCCACATACAAGAAACGTATTTAAAAAAATATATATACCTACTTAGTGTTAAATATTGTACGGTGCTACGGAAACCTTCGTGATTGCTTTTTCTAAAGTTAGGATCACACGGAACGGAGAAATTTCAACCTTCATTTCACCGTCGACCACGCTTTTTATGCACATTCTGGCCTATTCAATATTTATGTTGTTATAACGCTGATGGACAGTATTATGAAACAAACCATGAGGAAGCGAAAATCGGAATATTGTTTTTAAACATATTTTTACTCAACAAAAAGAAGCTAACATCAAAACTACGAGTACAAACTACAAAATGTGAACCGGTTCAATGCAGATAATTATGTATTTCAATGTAGGTACTTATCTGTTACGACTTACGATTTATAAAATTTTCTTTTATCTACCCTCTAGACTCGTAGGTACCTAGAGGGTAGATAAAAGAAAATTTTAGATAGCTGTATTATTGTAATCTGACATTAAATATAAATTAAATTAAAACACTCGTGTGATAATATTCCGGGCAGACGAGCTTTGCAATAAGGTATATAACAGTATCAAACTACCATAAACTACCTACTGTTAAATCTGTTAATTGCCTTTATTGGTACTCAACACATTCAATACTATTTTACAAGCTAACACTAAAAAATATTATATATTATATACAAGTATATAATAAAAAAAAATAAAGAAAAGGCATTGCTTGGGCTTGGGCATCAAAAAATTCGTCCGCATCGCTGTCAATGGGATAAGTGCACAAAAGGCGGGCAGCATTACCACGTTGGATGGCAATGCCGATTCTTTGGGCTAAAAATAGGCCAGCCCTCTGGTCACGTGAAGAGTCAGCCAAGCGCAGAAGCGCTTGGCGATTTCCCGAAAAAATCGATGAGCACACAGACCCCAAAGCCCTAGTGTTTCAACCCCAAACGGCTCAAACCTATAACTCCCAATAAGGTTGTTTTATTTGCGCCGTTTGAGTTTCTCTGCTCCTGCAGCAGCCACCCCAGAACAGCCCAACAGCCCCCAGTTAAATAAAAAAGGTATATTATTTTTTGCTTTTCAGTTTTCTCGGCGGTTTAATTTTTCTGTTCCATGATAATAAGATAAATTATACAACTATATTTTCTCACTAAGTACGACTACTCAGAACATTGCATTTATTTATTACGATATTCTAATACCTAAGCTACTAGAAAGTATTGGTGGTTATGAAATCAAACTCAAGAAGCGTAGCGATGACTTGTGGCTCCTGTAATTTATTCGATCTTCATGTTTTTATTAATTAGTCGCAATAACGTACAGACACCAGCAGGTCAAGCTACCCGAAACTGACAAACTTTCCCAATCAACCTTGAACCTTAATGCTTTAGCGATAAAGTTGAAAATCTATTAAAGAAATTTGACAGGTTGTAGTAGCTTGATGTGCTGGCGTCTGTACATTCATCTTGTATACCCACATATATTAAAAGTTTTATTTACAGAGGGGAGTAAGTGTTTTGATCCTGCCCCGTCCCGTCCGATTTGGGTCCTGGACCTTTGGAAGGCGTACGAGGGGCCGAAGCCAACTCGCAGAGGCCCTTTAGTCGTTTTTAATTAAATGAGGCATCAACCGGCGATTATCCTTGTTCGCACTGTGCAAATCACTGCAAATGCACTCAAGGACTTCCCCTGGTTGGTGTAGGACTATTGCAGGATATGGAAACAACGATATTGGATTACGGGTTTGGGTGGCTAAAGTGAACGTATTTTTATTTATTCTGAAGAACAAATAACTGCACATTATACAAATAAATAGAACACAAAAAAAAAACACGATACAACACAAGGTTACACATGTGTAACTGACAACGTTTGCAATAGATCATACACCATAAAGATTCCATGCAGTGTTCAAAGTTCGGCCTCATCGATATTCCGGAAGTGTTTTTTTTTTTTTTATAATAACCTTTTCTGTTTTGTTTCGAAAGTAACGAAGGGAAGTTGCAGAAATTGTTAAGCTCATTCATAAAACATGTAAAGGGACGCACGTGGCTCGAGGGGTGAGGGTCGCATTGTCAGTTCCTTTACAGTTTCTATGCCTTTCAGTATTAACACAAATAAGATCGTGTTACATTTTCACACTTTTTTTATTTTGGTACCTAATAATCTTTTATTTATAATTGAGCGTGGATCGACGTGGACCTTTTCATGTCCGATAAGTCATCCATTGTGCGCTAGTACGTCACATGGGACTCAGACTAAGTATCGCTTGCAAGTTTTTGCGATGCCTCCAGTGGACAGTGACAGTACCGACTTAATCTATTACCAAAATAGATTAGGTACTGATGGATAATCTTGTCACCACAACAGACATGTACTAAGGATACGAGCAGAACCTCACGTGTCGATTTTTAAAGTAATTGGTCCAGTTGCATAAAAAAATATTGTAGAAATTTTTCTCAAAAAATTTCGTATTCATGGATTTCTATTTCATCTGTCATTACGATCGGGTGACGTTGCCGCTTGCGGTTTGAGGTTGCGGAAGAGCACCATAAACGTCCGCAACGCCACTATTTCATCAAAATGCGAGAAAAAAATTATTAAAAGCTCGGCTCCTTGGCATTTGGTCCTGTGCCAATTTCCTTGCGCAGACAACACTAAGTTCAATGTCGGCTTGAATGTACGAAGGAAATCTTTTGTTATTTTACTACGAATATTAGCGTGTACTCGCAATGTGTGGGAGGGTTTAGTAGGTATGGTATTATGACTTATTTTCATCACTGAAACAACTTCGCAAGAATGGCCCACGCCGAGTGCGACTGACAGACCAATGTAGATATTTTAGTATGTAGCTGTTGTAACAAAGGTCATTGGGAAGTGGGACAACTGTTTTTGCTGTTCTTTATCTGCCGACGAATCGAGCGAAAGGTATCATCACAACGCTGTGTTTCCCGGTGAAATCGTGTGTATTCTCACACGAGACTGGCAAAAAATCGCTGATGTAGCAGCTACAAGTCGTTAATTGTATTGAAATATGCGAAGCGCGTCTCACAACAGCCCGTCATAGTCAAGAATCGGGTTTGTTTATATGGTTGAGTCACGGCTACTGCGATGGCAAACCGCCAATGCTCCCGACACTAACACAAAGTAGCGGAGGAATAAACTGCGATCAATGAAAATAATCGATGTTAAACCATGGGCTGCCCTAAATTGTTGAATTAGACTCGAAACGAACAACAGAATTAGATAAATGAGCCCAGTGTGTATTGCAAACGTTCGAGAACTTCATCAACCTTAACTAAGGATTTTCGAAAGTGCACTTCACTACTCAGGCGCAGAAAATAAAACAAAGGAGGTCAGTAAGTATGTGCTATAATGTGGTTTTATTCAGCCATCTTTATTTATGATGAATTAGGCACCAGCTGTGGAGCCGTAATGTACCCGGTGCGTTGATGGCTCAATAGAAAGTGAACGTGGGAGCAGCACTGGTTGCGCAGAGAGGCGGCGGCGGCGCGGGCGCCCAGGGCTGCGGACTGATGCTGCGTGTATCTGACGTCATGCCCCCTTCCTCACCGCCGCCATGCCATTGCCACCGGCACTCCCCCGCGGTTTTCAATATCTCTGCTAATATAACCTTCATTGATGACTGGATTTTTCCCCGGGATCGTACTACTGGGATAAAAGTAACCATTGTCCTCCTAACCCAGGTCATGATCTACCCGTGTGCCAAACTTCATCTTTCACTTCATCGTTGATGTGTAAAATAATGGGGAGAATAAATAAATAATAAAATATTTATTTCAATTAACATAGGTAAGTCCGTTTGTCTACAAGCTTTGGAGTCACTTTAGTAGCAGACTCCACTTCACTTCCACGTGGCATTGTCGAACATTATACAAGCAAAAACAAGTATGGACTGATGAATCACGTCCAACCGTCCAACTACCCTATTTTTATAAGATTACGGAAGAATCCGATACGGTAGGTACGTGTCTGCAGTTACGCACTGTCATATATTATGATTGCCTTACTTTATTAGTGTTAGTAGATCTGTATATTTATATTCACATCTGTTGTTCTTGGTGACATGTTTATGTTGCGCCAACAAACATAGCTTTGCTGTTGGGATTGTTCGAATATTTGGTCCCCTTTGTAGTAAAAACAAACCACATTCCCAAATTGTTGTGTACAGACGCCAGCAGGTCAAGCTACCCGAAACTGTCAAATTTCCCCAATCAACCTTGAACCATAAACCGTTAGTAATAAAGTTGAAAATCTAGTAAAGAAATTTGACAGATTGTAGTAGCTTGATGTGCTGGCGTCTGTACAATAATAAAACACAGACTGCCTCGTTGGTGTAGTGGTCGCAAATACTACTGCTGAGCATGCGGTCCTGCGTGGTAAAATGCGTACCACACTATCAGTAGCAATGACATTCATTTTGACAGTTTAACAACATTCATTGCGTTATTTACGGTGTTGAGTAGACAAATGTTTTGAACATATGAAGCAATGGATTAGCAATATCCTTCGAAATAGTGTGTTACGGAATTAGGGTGCTGGGTTCGGTTCCTGGCAAAGAGTTATTGGGTGTTTCTATCTGTAAATTCGCAATAGCCGCCCGGAGTTTGTATTTGTTCCAGGATCATGGCTATAGGGTCGCCCCCTTTTACTTACTTTTATCCCCCCACCCCTCCCTCCCTTTTATGGGACTTGAACATAACTGGCGAAGTGTAGGTGTTGTTACTATCTAACCCTTCAGGGATTACAGGCGTTATGTTATGTTATAACAAAGTAACAATAAAGTCTGCAGTGCGATTCTGTAACCATCTCACCGTGAAAACTTAGGTGAAGTGAGCGTGGTGGAGTGAGCTATCATTCCAACTAATGCTTGGGATTGACACTATTGACAGCAGTGCAATTCTGTAACCATCTCACCGTGAAAACGAGCGTGGAGTGAGCTGTCATTCCAACTAATTCTAGGAATGGACACTATTGACAGCTCACTCTAAGCTCACTTCACCTAACTTTTCACGGTGAGATTTTTACAGAATCGATCGGCTGGTCCTTGGATGTAGTTAATATAGTTTCCATTCAACTTTGTCAACTGGTGCATTAAAGACGGTTGCCAGAAGTTACACACGGAAGAATAGTAATTTGGATCACAATTATTGTTATTAATTTCAAAGCGGACAAAGATTAATTGTGATGATGCATTTCGGGACGGGATAGTCACGGTCAAAGTCGCGTTAGCAAAACTCGCATCTATAGACATAAAAATATCGCGGTGGGATTTTATCGTGCGATTTTCAACTCTCGGTGTTGAGCTGAGCGTTGAGAATCCAACAGAGCGCATCCTAGCATGTCAATAAAACAAACTGTGGGATTTTCAACTCTCAGCGCTAAGAAAAGCGTTGAAAATCCAGTGCGCACAAAAAAATGGCCACGGGAAAAACCCGGCCGTGCGTACCTGCACCCTAATTGCGTACCACACTATCCATTACAATCTGAATCATTTTGAAGGATATTGCTAATCCATTGCTTCATAATATTCGAAAAATATGGCTGCTCAACAACATAAACAACGCAATGAATGTTGTTGAACTGTCAAAATAAAACCCATTTCTGGGTCTTGCAGGGCTTAGATACAGATGTGATACAATACAAGTTTAGCCATCTAACAATATCGTGTACCTGTACACTGGTGCAGCTGTAGGTGCATACTTGCATAGCTACATGATTTATTTTTCATTTCATTGACCTTGTTTGTGGCTGAGAGGAATAGACAGATGATTTATAATGGCATTGGTTGCTAACTAAACGTGCTTAGTTATTTACCGTGTGTAATTTATTACCATCAGCTTTCGGTAGCGACCAATTTAGGTAGTAAATTTGAAGTGCGTATTTTGGAATACGATACACACATACACGATATATCACTACATACCTAATAATACATATTATAAAACAAAGTCCCCCCGCCGCGTCTGTCCGTCTGTTTGAACGCGATAAACTCAAAACGTATAGAACGGATTTTCATAATTATAGTTTTCAGTAATGACCGGAGTGATTCATGAGGAAGGTTTAGTTGTAAAATTCATTAAAGTTTTGTGTAAATTGGCTGATATATGACGATGTTTGTTAAATATTTCATGAATTCAAAAAATCATGCCAACTGCTTGATATTTCATGAATTCAAAAAATCATGCCAACTGCTTGATATTTCATGAATTCAAAAAATCATGCCAACTGCTTGATATTTCATGAATTCAAAAAATCATGCCAACTGCTTGATATTTCATGAATTCAAAAAATCATGCCAACTGCTTGATATTTCATGAATTCAAAAAATCATGCCAATTGCTTGATATTTCATGAATTCAAAAAATCATGCCAACTGCTTGATATTTCATGAATTCAAAAAATCATGCCAACTGCTTGATATTTCATGAATTCAAAAAATCATGCCAACTGCTTGATATTTCATGAATTCAAAAAATCATGCCAACTGCTTGGTTTGAGGTGGGAGCTTTACTGGCGTGTGCCGCGTAAACTAATAGAAAACAATGTATTACGGAATTGTTCCTCTTAAGTACTTTTAATCTCGTTAGTACACTCGGCTACACGTCAAGCTATGCATTTTCAGTTTTAGCTTACCACTCACTGTATAGGTTTTTCGTACAATCAGAAGTCAGCTTATACTGGTTATCTATAGCTGGATGTGTAGCCGTGCGTACCTACGTTCCTGTGTGATAATTTCCGACATCCACGCGGGCGAAGCCGCTGGCAGAAGCTGGCACCTACATACAACAAAAAGTCTTCTTCCCATGAACCCGCAGAAACTATAGAATGCCACGTGCCATGAACTAGCACCCTAATTGCGTAACATACTATCAATCATAATCTGAATCATTTTGAAGGATTAACAATGGATTAGGATTATTACTAATCCATTGCCTTACCTATATGTTCGAAAAATGTATCTGCTCGACAACGTTATAAATAACGCAATGAATGTTGTTGAACTGTCAAAATGAAACCCATTGCTATTGATAGTGTGTTACGCAATTACCCCGCTGATTGAGTAAAATTAAACTAAAGCAACCAGTTTTTTTATTAAATTGGCCCTTATTGCCCCACTGCTGGTCAAAGGCCTCCATACTGTTAACTGATAATAATTGTCACCAGAAACTAATAAATCAGGAAATAATTGAAACCTACCGGTTTTCCGTAATAGTGTTTACGGCAATTAGTGAAACTCATTGAAATCGGCCAGTTCTTTGTTTCAATGCCACGGACTGGCGACAAAAACGGTGCGGATGCAGCTCATGCAGCCAGATTGTGAAGGCAAGGTAAGTACGATTTACGTAAGTAAAGGTCCGTTTATACCAGCTGTGAGCCTGCAACGACTGTCGACGTCACGCCGCGAAGAAAGCGATTTCAAGATCATTCACGCACTACAACTGCACCGTATTTGCGTAATACACTATGAATCACAATCTGAATCATTTTGAAGGATATTGTTAATCCATTGCTTCATATGTTCGAAAAGTTTGTCTGCTCAACAATGTAAATAACGCAATGAATGTTGTTGAATTGTCAAAATGAATCCCAATCCTACTGTTTTAGTGTGTTACGAAATTACCCCGCTATTTTTTTATTTTATTTTTTTATTGGGATGGTTTTTAACTATAATTACTACTATAGTTCTTACAGCATAGGTACTATCTAGTTGGTAAGTTTTATCAGCAAAAATCGCGTTCTCCTGTATTTTTTACTAGGCGGCAATTTTAATTTACGTTTAGTGCATAAAACAATAAGGCGTGAGAAACCAGTAATTGGTTTTCACCCAATTAACCGCGGCATTAAATGACCGTTCGTCCCAACACTTCAACCTACGATTTCCAATTAAGTAATTCTACGAATCCTACCTTTTCGGAATTAGGGGGTAGACCATGACCAGCGGGGTAGTTGCGTAACACACCCAGCTAGCCAAGCCAGCCATTGCCAGTAGCTTGGCTTACATTTTGACAGTAAAACAACATTCATCGCGTTATTTACGTTGTTGAGCAGACACATTTTTCGAACATATAAAGCAGTGGATTAGCAATAACCTTCAAAGTGATTCAGAGATTGATTGATAGTGTGTTATGCGGCTAAGTAATAACAGCCGCACGGGTCGATCGATCAGGTTAAGCTTGCCGCGGTTGGTCCGTGGATGGGTGACCATTTTCACATACCAAGTCCCCTCCGTGCCTCGGAAAGCACGTTAAGCCGTTGGTCCCGGCTGTCATTCGTGGATCTTTGACAGTCGTTACGGGTCGTCAGTAGCCCGAAAGTCTGACATCCAGTCTTACCAAGGGGTATCGTATTACCCAGTAACTGGGTTGTGGAGGTCAGATAGGCAGTCGCTTCATGTAAAATACTAGTATTCAGCTGCATCCGGTTAGACTGGAAGCCGACCCCAACATAGATGGGAAAAGGCTAGGCAGATGATGAGTGTGTTACGTAATTAGGGTGTATTAGGACATAGGATACTTTTTATCGCGGTAGTATGTTCTTGTGGGATAATTTCCGGACTTCATGCGGGTGAAGCTATATGGGTAAAAGCTAGTAATTAGGTAAATCCTTATCGACTGTGCTGATTTTTGGACAGGATTCATAGGTAAATCAAGTCAGGCCATTTTGATTATGACGATAATGGTATTGTCAAAATAAAAAACAAACGACTTCCAAAAAAGGTTGGGTTCGCATTTTCGTTGTTTGCCACCGACTTCCGAAATTAAAGTTATTTTTCACTTAGTAGTGTCTTTTTTGGAAGTAGGTGGTTTCTTTTTTGCAAAAAAGTTTTTATTTTTCAATTTTAAGTTGTAATTTTTACCAGTAATTTTGGTTGGCTTAAAACCAAACTCTGAAGCGTTTTTGATGAAATTTCTATGGGACCAATCTGAAAGTATGTATATCCTTACAAATAAAAAAAGAATTTTGCAAATCGGCTTATAAATAACGGAGTTCTGAGGTAACAACAGTTCGGAGGTAACAAACATAAAAAAAATAGAGTTGAATTGAGAACCTCCTCGTTTTTTGAAGTAGGTTAAAAAGCTATCAAGAAGGTAGCGAAGATAAAATGTAGGTACTTACGTTCAATATAATATACTTACCTACAATTATGTAGTTTGACTGTAGCTACTGGTATTATCTTTGTTATCGACGTGATTATTATTATGATGAAATCTGCGATAGCTATATCTGCTCACGTAGTGTACGTTGTTATTATTTTCAATCCTAGAACTTCATGACTGTGCTAAATAAAAATGATATATACCTACATCACGCCTCTTAATCATTTTAATTACCCTACCAACAATCGTGTCCCTACATAATTATACTTAGATATTTGATTTAATTACTGAAGGTGAAGAGCAAGCATTTGAGCAAGCATCTTAAATAAGAGTGGTTTTAGAACGTAGCTATGATTAATGTAGCCACGGTGGATTACAGCGGCTGCAAGCGCTGCAAGGTGGCCACACGTCACAATCACAACGTATTCCGCTACGTTATCTGTACGACAGTAGATACCCACCATAATAATTATAAAGAGTGCGTGAGAGAGCAGCTCCCTAATTACGTAACACAATTTTAATCACAAGCCGAAAGATTTTGTTAGAAATTGCTAGTCCATTGGTTCATATGCTTGAAAAATTCGTCCGCTCAACAGCGTAAATAACGCAATGAATGTTGTTGAACTGTCAAAATTAAAGGCATTGCCATTGCAAGCGTGTTAATATGTAATAACCCTGCAGTTCACCATAACCTTGTATAGAGGGTTGCTACAGCTGAAAGATCAGATTACTCTCGAAAGATGCATATACAATGTCAGAACATTAATTTGCTCAATCTGATTCTATTTAAGTTCCCAAATTCCTATAAACAATGGCTTCCTCTCCCGGTGGTGTCGCCCTCCGTGTGATGGTTATCTGGCAGCCCTACAGAGCTGCCATAATACGGGCGGGTGTCGTCGTACGCAGGCGCACGGGAGAGCTTGCTTGTATGCGTGTGCGTGTGACTCATTTTGCGCTGATTAGCTCATCCGGTTCTCTGTAGACATTTTAACTCTTTAACTAGACATGTGTTTTATTTTTTAACCTCCAGTGGCTACAGTTGTTTGGTCGTTGTGATAATTTGGAAAGTAATTTAATGGTGACTCATCAGATTTTTTAAAATTGCCTCTGAAGCTGAAGATTTCGTAAATTGTTTTAATTATTTTAAAGGTTAGGTTAGCGGGTGTATACAGTTTGGAGTCGATTGAAGGGCACAGTCATCTGTGAGGGCGTGCGCGCGCGCATCTCAAGTTGCGGCTGCGGGCTCACTGACTGCTCCTCTTTATTTATTTTTATGTTTTTTGTCGCACACATCCCTGCTTAGTGCGGACGCAAATGGTTCTCATCTCGTTTACTAAGATGTTTTTATGCACTTAACTGGCTAACTGGCTATTTATTGAAGTATCATTATTCTGCACTTCAGGGAAAAGTCGTAAAAGAAACAAGTCAAGCACAGTGCACAGATGTCACAGAACGTTGTCCTCAGTGGTAACTGTTCAATGATTTGATACTTCTGTTTGTTAAATAAACGAATGGTTATTCATTCGTATTTCGTTCTCAAACTTTACCAGGAAATCGGTGTTGATGAAATCTTGAAATCTTCTAAATGGTTTTAAGTAGGTACATCTCTTCGACTAAGGACTTTGCCCCCAATTGAGCATTTGCGCTATCTTATGGCTTAATCGAATTATGTAATAGGTATAGAATGTTTACTATTCTTGCTTGTCAATTAATGTAGACAGGTACTTGCTTTCTGTTGAGTTAGACAGAGGCGTATGCATAGTAACTTTTCGCCAGTTAGGTTTAAGTCCTATGTAATAGGGGGTGAGCCTATTGGCATCGACCGGACACAAAACTCCGGGTTGCTATTGAAGTTCCTGATGGAAAAACCTCGAACCCAGGAGTTTGATTGCCAAGTCGGCCAGTGTTATTGGCTTAGCAGTAGCGCAGTTAATGTACAAAGATAAACGATATCGAATATCGTTTGCGTAATTCGACAGAAAGACAGCGGCCCTAGCAGCTGGTTTATGGTTACTAGATATCAACAGCTGCGTACAAAATCAGGTTGAAGAAAAAAAAGTCTGTAATCTGGTAATATGGCCTCAGGTAGCTGCAAATTCAGTAAGAAAGTATCGTGTAGGTGTATTTCGCCGATCAGCCTACGTGTTTGGATCAGTAAGTGAGTAAGGTGAGTGGTTGACCCGCAGTTGCTCGGAGCACCCTGCAGTCAAACCAGTTGGCCTGGGAGGCCGGCGGGAGCGGGGAGCCGCGCTGCGCTCCACATCCTACTAAACAATAAACATGATAAACACTCAGTTAACCGTCAAGTATTATTGTTTATCTATTTAAGAAATGCTGCTGTTGCTACTCTAGTGAGCTAATTTCCAGTGCTCGTGTTATTAGCTACTGAAAATTATATACTATCTACACAGTACAATAGTTCTTTATTGGCTTAAAATGTGTACAAGCAAAGTGACCCCTGACTCCTGCGCTAGGTATAAGCACCAGCCGATCTATTCTGTAAAAATCTCACCGTGAAAACTTAGGTGAAGTGAGCTTGAAGTGAGTTGTCATTCCACCTGACTTCACCTAAGTTTTCACGGTGAAAATCTTACCGAATAGCAGCGCTGTGTTGCAGGAGCCAGTGTCTTCTCCCAATCAGTATTGTCATTCTATAGACGAAAGGAACAAATTATGTCTGATGTTTTAGCCTAACACTGTTGAGGCTTGAGACCAACAAAAAGTAATTGGTCTTTTTACGACATCACGAGTCAATTTACTGCACTGATTTACATCTCTACAATGTAAAGAACTGCTTACTGATCCAATATATTACCGTCATTTATCATCTGAGACTGGGCATGAGTTAATACCATAGAGAAGTCAGTTAACAGCATTGACTGGCAATTAGTCTACAGAGCATATTGTTAGATATAGCCAGCGTGTAGATCTAGTCGTTAAGGATGAACTGAATTTACACAAATATTTATGATGAATACTACCAAATACCTTTATTTTGGCGAATTAAAATTGAATTAGTTGCTTGAATTGAATTGAATTAGTTTTGCCCATTTGAATTAGTTGTGGGCTACTCTCATAATATTTATAAAGAAAACCACCTTCCAAACAATATTGTGCGTGTAACTGTGTATGGTTTGTTTCAAAAAAATCTGATTAAAATATAAACGAATAGATCAGAAAATGAAGCTGTGGATGCCAATGTTTTGTGCCACTTAGTGCTGATTTCTCAATCGACAGAATTTTTTTATTCGTAGAATAAAATTGACGTTTGACAGATCTTGTATGGAATATTTGTCAAAAATTTAAAAAATACTCCTCGGATAAAATTATCTAGCGTTGGAAAAATCAACCCTTAGTAGTGCTTTGATTTGAAATTCTAATTTAGACGTTTTTCATTTGGCAATTGAGGTTAATTTAATAGTGGTTTATCTTTTACTTTTGTCGATGACGAATTACAATTTAATAATGTTATGCAAAAAATAATTTCCGGAAAAAGTTCAAATCTTCTAAATATCGATGAAAGTGTTCTAAATTCCCTTCAATGAGTGATTGCGCGAGGATTTAACCTGAACAGCACCCTACATATTTGCGTACCACACTATCAATCACAATCTGAATCATTTTAAAGTATATTGCTAATCCACTGCTTCATATGATCGAAGTTTGCTCAACAACGTAATTAACGCAATGAATGTCATAGAACTGTCAAAATGACCGCCATAACTACAGTTAGTACGCAAATTACCCAACTGAACAGGGTTTGTTTACACTTTCATTAGTTAGAAGAAGATAGACTAACTACCTACTTTTTATTATGTACATCATAAATACATTATACTTTCTGAACAGACAGTACCTATTGTGATTCTGGACAGTTCAATATAGGTTCTAAAGGCCTATTGGATATAGCTAAAACTCTAAATATTATAAGTAGCTAAATAAAGGTACTAAATAGGGAGATAAAGTCTTGTAGCCAGAAATAGTTGTTCCCAGGATTTGACATTCATTGGACTGGAATTTGCTGATAAACAGATAAAGGAATTATTATTGACTGGCTATAAATAGTCCATGATTATCGCCGACATTGCTCATCAGTTTGCACTTAAATAGGAATTCAAGAACACTATGAAAATTTTTGAAACAAAAATCAGTCTTAATTATGGAAGTACCTGAACCTGGACACCCACAAAAAATGTGTCCTGCGGGGTAATTGAGTACCTGAACCTGGACACCCACAAAAAATGTGTCCTGCGGGGTAATTGAGTAACTGAACCTGGACACCCACAAAAAATGTGTCCTGCGGGGTAATTGAGTACTTGAACCTGGACACCCTCAAAAAATGTGTCCTGCGGGGTAATTGCGTAACACACTATCAGTAGCAATGTCTTTCATTTTGACAGTTCAACAACATTAACATTTCAAACAGCAGACAAATTATTCGAAAGTATGAAGCAATGGATTAGCAATATCCTTCAAAATGATTCAGATTGAGATTGATAGTGTGTTACGCGATTAGAGTGCAGTTCAAAAGGGCCAGCCGATCGATTCTGTAATAATCTCACCGTGAAAAGTTAGGTGACGTGAGCTTAGAGTGAGCTGTCAATGTCAATCCCTAGCATTAGTTGGAATGACAGCTCACTCCACGCTCACTTCACCTAAGTTTTCACGGTGAGATGGTTACAGAATCGCACTACAGTGGTTCACTTTTTAACTTTCTATATAAAGAGTTTGGTTTGTTTTCTGATATCCTAAGTAAACACGAGGTCTAGGCCCGAATATACATATATTGCCAGACTGTTACCTACATGTCATGTACAGACGCCAGCAGGTGAAGCTACCCGCAACTGTCAAATTTTCCCAATCAACCTTGAATGCTTTAGCGATAAAGTTGAAAATCTATTGAACAAATTTGACAGATTGTAGTAACTTGATGTGCTGGCGTCTGTACATTTATATAGTGACATAACAGGGCTAGCAATGTATACGTACACAATTTTAGAAACAGCAGAAGTATTAAATTTTGTCCGTTTCATTTTCCGTTTTATCTAAATAGATTCATAGGAATCCTATTTACGGAGCAACCGATAAAGCGTTAACGGCTGATTATTTCTTATCTCTTTAGGACATGTTGTCCAGACGATAGTTAGTCAATTTCCTAGTCAACATTTCAATGTCCACGACTTCCCAGATAACTACGATTGATGGAGCCGCCTCGATACCAATATTTATACTCAGTACCTATCTAGTGCCTGGTACCCAAGTACCTAAACGTTGACGTGTATGATTTTCTCAGTTAATTAGAGATATTATCAGCGTGTTCCGTTAGTGTCGCCCTGGGTATCTGTCGGGGTAGGAGAGACGTAGCAATTATCCTGGAGCGGGTCGCTGCGCCCGCGCCGCACGCAGCCGCATGATGCACGACACGAATAATAAACCAAGCCACTTCCTGCCCAGCGATAAGCGCTTCATACACACATCACATCACACAATACTACGCACGCACACTGTCACAACACTAATATACATATTTTTATGGCAACCTAACTACATACATTAGTAGTGACAAATACATAGTTACATTATAGTTGCGTTATATCTGTAGTGTGTTATGTTCTTTGTATTCAACACATTATTGCTTTGTTCACTACATTTAAACATTCTTTATGCACACAAGAGCTGCGCATTATGTGTTTATAATAGACAGGTAGCTAACATCCATTGTGGTGTTAGTAAAGTGATTCTCTAAGTAAGTACTTACATAAAAGTATATAAAAAAGGAATTGTACCTATATAAATCGTGCTCCTAAACTGTACATTTATTTATGTTTCCTACGTTTTTATGTCTGGCTGACACTAACACCATTTTATTGAGGAAGAGTTTCTAGTCCTACACTTTGTCCTAGACACTACGTCAACGTCATTCAATTAATTTAAAATAAACAATCTTATCTAAAGCATTTAATGTTATCGAAGTATCGAACAATGCAAATTGTATTTTATAATCAGAATGATAATGCAAAAGTAATTTTAGAAATAAACACGTAAAAATGACTAATCCAATTGATGTGAAATCTGCCTCGATTTATAAAACACGGGCTAGGTATCATACCATCCATTTATTATAGCATTAGAAAAATAACGTTGTGTAATATTGTTGAAATTAGTGTACTTTAGAGTTATTTTTAAAATGTAAATAGTAAATAGATTATATTGCTTTGTATTTATCGTGCAATAACGGAGTTATCATATCACCCCTTCCTTATTTGTATAAGTATAATAAGGAAGGGGTGATATGATAACTGTTAGTTTCCTAATGTTACGATAAATGGAGTATGGGTGAATATGAGCAAAATACTATAAAACTAACGCAAAAAGTCCCGGAGGGTCACGAGCGAAGCTATGATTAACAGCATTCCAGAAAGAAACTAGTTCATCACATGCATCACTGTATTTCTCATGAGTCACACAAACTATCGTCAATATTTTGCACACAAATATTTAATTCCAATCGGAGAGGCGACTGACATTGCCAATACGAAATGGCTGTGCAAGACAAGAGGAAACAACGATTAGATAACAAATACATGAGTCAGTTTAACTGGAAGACCTTGTTTACGTAGTATCTCTGCATATTTCTGTACTATGAGGATGTGATAGTAGTCGAGTCCATGGAAACCTCGCGCCCAGAAGCGAATGGTTATGAGTAGGTATGACACTTTGTACTGAATATCAGAAGCCTGAAATTCTGACAATCGTTTCAGCGGATATCGTCATCTCATAAGTAGGAAACCAATGCTTCCAAATGAGAGATATGCCATCTCTCATTTGGAAGCAATCAAATCAGTGTATCTATAGCTATACAAATACTAATAATAAAACTGAAAGATTTGATTCTTGGTTTTGCATTTGAAAGCACAATTCGGCTATTAAATGCAAAACAAACATCACGCTAGGACTCTAAAGGAGTCGAGCAAAAAAAGTAAAAAAAATCGCTTAGCGAAAATGAAGTAATAGCGTGGGCAGGCGATGCGATGCGACGAGGTGGGTCGGGGGAACAATAAATTTCACGCGCACAAACTTGCGGGCAGAAGCTAGTTCTTAATATTCCGCAACATTGAAGAGAAGGCAAGGATGATAAAAGCAGTGTACTCAATTATAAAAACGCAGTTGTAAAGGCTAACGGTAGATCCCCTAGTCCGGGTCGGCGGTCTTGGCGGTCTCCTCCCAAAATTCTCATCTTCTGTGCAAGCCTCCTTTGAATACTAAGTAGTCGCAAGATGTTGCCAACTTGTAACTATGCTGATTTGATCTGATTGGAATTAATGGATTGATGATTACTAAGCTGTAACACGCTTATTATTGTGTGCATGCTGCATGATTCAATGGGAAATCACTGATTAGATGCGATGGTTTGTCACTACATGTATATATATGCTCTGTCGATGTTTACACCTAGAGCGTCGTCATGATGACGTCTTCCTCGTTCGATACGGTATCGATTGTCTCATCAAGGAAAAAAACTTATAAGAGCATACGCATGTATGCTATATCAATTCGAAGACAAGTATTAAGAAATGTCTACGATGTCTATTGAGTATTATGAAAGTTCAGAGGTGGTATCTTACCATTACATTGAACTAGAACATTCCGGTAGCCGAACCAACGATATATAAATTCTTATTGTTGTTGCTTTTAGACTTAAGTTACACGTCCGGGTGATGATTAACATTTATCTTTAGAAAGTGACGATGGTCGGTAACTGGTACGTTTGTTGTTCGTACAATAAATCGGTGTGCTGCTTAATCACCCTGTCTATTTACCTTGGAAGTCCAGCGTCTCCAAAGTCATTACTGTTGAGTCATAGCTTGTCATTTGTGGACTTTACTGAATAAGTAAGGGACATATTTCTCAGAAGGGTCGCCTGGTTGACGTCAAAATTTACTACCTCTTACTATATAGTCATTGATTGAGAAACAGTTTTACGGGCATTACTACGGACAGTTTCGTTCGAATGATCTTATGTTATTATTTGTTCCAAGTCGTGAACAGTCACGTTTTTGCAGAAAAACCTAGTTCTTATAGTGGGTACCGCAAGTTTTACTGTCTTATAAGGTGAGGTTTTGCTATTGATACCATTATTTCAATAATAAAACTGAGCATCAACTTCCCTTCGTACGGTAGGTGATGCGACGCTAGTCATTGAGTGTAGTCGGTTTTTGACTCCTCGATATTATTCTATAAGTTTCGTTCAGACCGATTTCGACAGACCGGATCGCTGCCACACTGGGCACGCAAATTCATCAGAGCCCTAATTCAGTATGACCACTCAATGACTCCTTACTTCAAAATCATGTCATTTCCTTAGCTAATCACGCTAATCTCGCGTTCATTTGCGCGGTTTCGTTTATTGTGTCAAAGAGAATACGTTCCCGTGAGATACATAGAGACATGCCAGTTGTTCGAAGAGGAGCACCCTTGTGCTGGTCCTTAATTGGCAATAAGGATCCGTAGCACGTTATTTCGTTTCACGACTTTCCGTTTTGTTTTTAAGAGATACTTAATTTCCATGTCATAGTCTTTGATTACCCGAGCGAAGCTGGGGCGGGTCGCTAGTGACTAATAAAGAGGTCATTAAAACAGTTGGCTCTACTACATATAATTATATAAGTTACTTAGTCAGTATCTTATCGCAATTCACTACGTAGGTACCTGTAGATCTGATTACAACAATCAGATTTGCAGATACGTAGATACGCACTTAATATTTCTAGAACGTGCCAACAAGATTAAGATTTATATGAGACTTGAGCAAAAACCTAACGAAATGAAGCCAGGCTTAGCTGCTGTGAGTAATATAAATACTAATGTCGCCATGGTCGAAGTACGGGTCAAAATCCGACTGTTTCAACTTGTAGGGGTAAGATAGCGTGGAGTTTCGATTTCCGCTGTTGCGTTTATGTGGAACCGGCTTCGAATATCGGCTACTAGAACGAAAGTAGGTCCTATAATGTACAGGGAAAAGATGCACCTATCAGCCCATGCATCTTTAATATCCGTTCCATTTAAGTGTAACACATTAGAAAAAATATTGAATTGACTGGTGGCAATTGCTAGTTCTTTTTCTTGTGCTCATCCTGAGTGAATGAGGGCAAAGATACGTAATTTCAAGTTTCTTTCTCGACATAAGTGGCTTTTAATGTTCGAGCTAGGTTAGCATTGTTGTTGGATATGTGTAATAAAACGCCATTAAGCGGTTGTATCACCGTTAATTCAACGCTAACAATAGTAGGTGCCGTCTAGTTGGCTCGGGCTCCCACGTCTGCATCTGCTTCGTGTCCGGCGCCCGGCTCTCGCCTCTGGATACAGATGATACATACATCTGTCACTAAATACGCCATCTCTGTATGTAATCATAGATAATTTTAGTTCCACCAATTAGTCACATTTCAAATTCAATAACAATAAGACCTGTTACGCCATGGGTTGATTCAAACGTAATAATAATCGGGTATTTTGGTACAATATACTCTTACTAAGTCACTGTGAAATTAAATATATAGGTCATAATTTCTAAGAGATAAGGAAATAAAGGAAAAAAGGTATGAGTTCATTGGGCATCAAAAAATTTGTCTGCATCGTTGTTAGTGGGAAAAGTGCCCAAAAGGCTGACAGCGTTGCCATGTTGGATGGCAATGCTGATTCTTTGACTTAAAAATAGGCCAGCCCTCTGGTCACGTATAGAGTCGACCAACCGCTTGGCGATGTCCCGAAATACTCGATGAGCATTCGGACCTAGTGTTTAACCCCAAATAGCTCAAACATATAGCTCCCAATAAGGGTGTTATATTTGCGCCGTTTGAGGTTTTCTGCACCTGCAGCAGCCGTCCCAGCACAGCCCGCTGTGCTAGGCAGATGGGATGGCGCAAACGTGTCGGTACAGATTGCATCCTATTCCAAAGGCCTACCCAACTTCCCAGGCATAAGCATAAGCCGGATAAGTTAATTCATTTGATAATGAGCAGTCGTAATATAACACGATAGGTACCGGCGAAAAAATTGAATATCCCATTATCATTACTTTTGAATCACCCCTCGTTAATATAACTCCTGTGTCACTATAATCAATGGGTGCAACTAAAATGATATATTATTTGAGGCCATTTTCATATCGTTCTGCATCTGCAACAGTAGGTACTTGTACAGAGACATCTTTGTACTCAATAGAAATGTCTTATTCAGTTCAAGGTGAAATCAATGACAGTGAAGTTAACTTAAAACGTAGTTTAGTACACTGTAAATTTCCATTCGAAGACAACGGCTTGAGATGAGGCTTTAGTTAGACTATCATTTGTCGGTAATGTACGAAGATTACTTGGTGTAGGAACATTCTGGGTTGCGAATTTTTTAATTGTACGAGAGCATAATAAGGGTATGAGTGCAAGAACAGGTTTGCCGCAGAGTTGTTGCGGCCGTAACGAGGACGCGATGACACATGTCTAACGGTAATTCGATTTTTACACGGACTGAGCGCGTGCGCACGTGATTCTCAAAAGGAAAACCATAAACAAATGCTAGAAATGATCAGTTGTTTGTATAGAGTATCGGACACGAGGAAGTTGCCAAGGGCACTCTGAACATAAACGCCTGTATCTACTCAAACGTGTCACATTTATGGCCTAAAATCGTGACTGGTCCATGGACAAGTTCATGAATGAATTTGGAAATAAACAAGAGGTTGCATATTCAAATCGAGTGTGGCTCTGGCTACCTGCCTACAACTGGTATTCATTTTGGAACGATTATACAACATTTTCAATACCAGTAACTTTGTGAGCTGTTATGCAAATGGTCAACATACGACATATAAAAACGGTGTAAACTTGATTCTTTTGACATTAAAACCACAACATTTACAGTAATGAAGGTACCTATGATAGAGGTATTCCTTTGATGGGTGAGTCAGTGTTTTGTGACCTATGTCTTAGAAATACTTGAGGATGGTATTCCTATATACAAGTTGATGATTAATAATAATTAAATGATTGGTATGGGCACTTCAACTCTTATGTAGTGCATTAACTTCGGAATTAAATTACTCTAAATGTATTTCTTTAAAAACTAATAATATATCACGTTCAAAAAAAGTGGTAAACTTTTAGTCTAAGTGTAACAAACACAATTCAGAAGGTTTTACACGAACTCCTTCACAGTCATCTAATTCCGAGGTTATATCCACAGGGCCAAGCTAGATGCAGTGTACCGTGTAAGTGGACCGAGCTATAGGTGAGATTGCAGAGAGGCGCGGGCGCAGGGTGGTGGCGACTGACAAACTGTCATGTAACAGGCTCGTCGTGCAGTGTGGCAAGGCTGAGCTGTACAATAACATTATACACGCGGCAGGCGCGAGGGCTTTCAATTGATACATTTTCGAAACCGGTCTTCGTTTTCATAACATGCTCCGTAAGATTCGATCTCGAACCTCCTCTGTTAAGTAAGCATATATAAATGAGTAGATATTATTTATAGATAAATTAAACATAATAGAGCTATTGATAAAATAATATGCTTGCAAGTCTTCCTAGACATTACATTACAATTTATTTTGCTTTTAGTGCACACATCATTAAATTACATTTCACCATTTTCATTTTCAGAATAAACAACCCCGAAATCAATATTGTTACTTTGAACCTGAATGAAAATTAAATTGTTGACAGATTGTATTTAAAAATAGTTAATAGACATACCTATACAAAAGGATTGATGAGTTTGATCCAGTTATCTTTGTGCATTATCATCACAAGTTGGCACGGTAGCGGTACCCATCTAGGTAAGATAATGGAAACAATTAATAGGATGTCATTTAGGATCCTTTACACAAAGGTTTGTACATTTTGTCTTCATTGTCCAACATAACTAATTCTGGTTCTACGCACTGTAAAAGAGGACAGCAGGTGAGGTGGCTTGCACGTGTTCTTCTCATTCTGACAATGAAAGTAGTTAATAATAGTCGCAATCAGTCAGTCACATTAGAAAGTAGACAATATGATACAGGTGGTCCAAGTGGTGTGTTATGTTGACAGGTTGTGGCAGTGGGCATGCGCACTGCAAGTGTTCGGTGTCGAATGGCGCTCAGATATACATAAGTGTTATAAAAGGCGCATGAGTGGAGCGACTGTCCCACTTCAGCGGATCGAAGGCCAGAAGTCGATTTGGGGCGAAGCTGGAGGCTGCGCGCTTCGTCCCCAGCGGGTACAAATGTCACGCGAGCTATCTCACACAATCACGTTACATAACGCACTTGTTGCAGCACTGAACAGTTGAACACAGTGAACACGGAGCAGAGTGAGGCAATCATCAACTGTGCTAACGGGTCGACAACTTTCTTCTACCAAAATTCTAATTAAATGACGGATATCACAAAACTTCAAGGGCCCGATTACATCATTGTGATCGATTTATTGATGATCAAACTTGTACACTCGCTGGTTCTTTATAGCGCCATCATCACGAGCCTAATGTAAATTGATTGACACGCTTTTTTAGCTGTAGCTCGCGTGGCGTATATTTTGGGCGTAATGGGCGCAGGCGCACTGACGTAAACCAATTCCGCGGACGTGGGAAGCTCGGCGAAATCCTTGCGTTTGTTGCTGAATAGTTTTACGGTACATTAACAATTACTACAACATTAGTTACGCAAATCACAAGAATATTTAATTTGAAAAGTTAACTGGGCTATGAAAATCCTTGGAAAATTCTATAGGACCGTGTAATGGCGCATGTAGATTACAATGGAATAGGAATGCGTCAATTGCAAAATAAATGTTATAAAAATCTCACGCTACATGATTTCTTTCATTAAAGTCGCGATATTGTTTATTATCAACAAAGGTCGTCTGAATGAAAACAAAAAGAACGTAGAGAGTCATTGTATTTGAACAAAGCGTGTGAACCCTGAGTTGAAAGTGTGCGTCCGACTGCTGCTCCGAGCACGCTCCCCGTGCCGACGGCCGACTATATTTTTATATTGCAATAAACAGTTCTAGATATGTATAGGTACTGATTGACAAGATTCGCGTCCTACATACTGTGAGTGTGGAGCTGCATGTGTAACAAACGACTTAACGGAGGCGTCTCCACGGCGCTCATTGTCTGAGCGACTCGACTTGTCTTCGCTGTAGCCACTATCTAAGTACGTAGGTATCTCCTATCATGTCTGAGACATTATTAATGAGTAAAACAACTTCTGTGTCCTTCTTGCGTTCATAACCAGTTACTGTACACCAATACTTCATTAGTCTAGTATGTATGACAGTTTTAAAACTAACAATTATAATTACGAAAATCTACGAAGCTTTTGTAATTTTTCCTTTGTATAAAAAAAAAAATTTACATGACTGTATTATTTTGAACGCAGCATTTCATGCAAGAAACAGTCACCAAGTGAGTTCCGTCGGTCACCACACTGGCCACACAAACATTACCATAATCCGGCATTAGGCTTGGAACACAATAAAGGGTTGCACGAATAGGATACGGTTCATTATGCAACGTATTTCCTCGTCGCAGGTAATGAGAGTGAAAAAAATAAGGATATGCACGGTGCACCCGAGTGGAAACATGGAAAGGAAATATTCCTACGCTAAAGTTTCATTATACTCTTGAGCTCTTGAAACATTTTTTTTTAATTTACCGGAAGGGATATGAATCAAATGGGTTCATCTGCCATAGCGGAAGAATGAGCGCAGTTTCAAGTAGTACCATCGATCTAAATATATAAAAGTAGGTTGATGTGTTTGTTCGCATAGGCCATGAGGAGATATTTATTTTCATTCGGCAGCGGCTGCAGTTAGCATTTTCACATCTGTTTCTGATTGTGCCATATAAATAATATTGTTACTCGTAGTTTTATATCATATTTGACCAATTAATCTGTTTAAGTGCTGCAGCGTTTAGGCGTGTGTTGTTCACTTAGTGACAGAATTAACATTGTGTAGTGTAGCAGTCAGCGTGCAGATGCTCGTTTGGGACCACACAGCTGCGGTATTAGGTCATGTGAAAGTTCATGCGTTGGAGTAGCTGACTAAAGTACTAGAGAGCGGATTCGGGAGTGATGCGCGTCCTCAGCCCTCCTCCGAACTGGAGTAGTGGGACGGATTAGGATAAACCGAGTCAATGGCCGGGTCACGTGGCTATTTGCGTTCCACTCCTTTCGAGCCGCCTCACGCCCCTCGCCCCGCGTCTTCCGTTCCCTTGTTTAAACTACCCGCAACCAACTAATTTTGGTCACTAATCTGTTGAACAATAAAGACGTTCAAAACACGCTCAAGGGTTGGGTTTTGTTTTCTTTAGTCAAGCGCTTACTGTATGGGGGGAACATGTTATAAAAGTTATCAACAAATTACAGTTCATTATTAGATACTTATCCATTACTTAACATATGTTGTTAAACGTTACCTTTTTTAATTATAGGAAACGTGGTAATTATATGTGTTTACTGTGAAGGGAAACGCCCAATTTTTAACCAAACGCAGAGCTATATGAATAGTTTGAATGAAACATTGAATGATAACTGTTTTATCGCAACGAATTAATATACCTAGTCTAGTAATATTGTTGGAATCAGGCGATGTGTCTAACTCATTTATGAAGCTGTGGAGTGTGGTGGGAGCGGCGCCCAAACAAACACCGACCAAACACGATAGCATACTATTACGTGCTTATATGTAAACGTACAGACGCCAGCACATCAAGCTACCACTACTAACTTTATCGCTAAAGCACTAAGGTTCAAGGTTGATTGGGAAAATTTGACAGTTTCGGGTAGCTTGACCTGCTGGCGTCTGTACCTATGTAAAGCAGGCACTGATAAGTAGGTACTGTATGACATAGATGAAGGTAACATCCTCCCTTGAAACGAAGCTAGCTCCCGTCTCTGGTACAAATTGTTTATGCTGGTGATTGATCTTGAAGAGAATTAAGAGTCGTCTTTACAGCTATGCAGCCCACAAAGTGTGCTGTGTCAATATGAGAAGCTCCTATTTTATTGATCCTTGCTTAGAAATGAGAAAAGATTTTCCCAGAAGTACCTACATCCTCTACTCTTGCGTGGAGTGTTAGGTAGTTATTATCAAGATAGGAAATTCTGGTTACAAATGCTACAAATCTATAATACATACAGTAATTTCCTATTCACGCTTATTTATCTTTCCGTACGGAAAGTACACTTCATCGTCGTTGAAGCCATTGCATCTCATTTCTTTGTATAAATGCAGATATATATTAGTTACCCTCTTGCTAAGGAAGGAAACACCGTGAAATATCAATAAAAATAAAAACATTGCGGAAGGCGTAGTTACAATATAACAAAGCTTACATTAACAATATTGTTATCGTAATCCTATTAACATTCGATAAGTATTAAAGGGCAAATAAAAAGTAAATGCTACGTCCTTAATCCGAAGATACCGATTTGTCTAAGTGGACTAATAGGGCAACTGATGATAGTAGAGGTCGATAACCCTTTGGAAAGAGAAGGAAATATCAGGTGGATGACACCAAATTTTTAAAATGGGGCGACGTCTTTTGTTGACTCGATAAAGGTGGCAGTTTCATTTATATTTTTTTCATTCTTTTAGTATAGGAGGTACCTACTTGTGGATTTCACGACCATAAAATGTTGTACTTATGTATTTTAACACGCTCAGCGCCATGTGTATCTTTTGCGACACACACTGTCTAAACACTTGTGTATCCTTTTCGATACACAAGCACCATTCCAGTCTAAGCGCCGTGTATCGCTAACGCGCACACTTTCCATACATTTTGTATACATAAAATGTTGCCCTGGCCTAGGGCGACTGCCTATCCGACCTCCACAACCCAGTTACCACTTGGTAACACTTTATTTTACACGTAATACCCCTTTGTTGGACTGGTTGTCAGAATTAGGCTTCGGAATACCCAATGAAATACCATTTCAGATGCGTATGCGCGAAACTATTCCTTCGTCATAAAAAATGTACACAAAGGAAAAACAGCAGTATACTGCTTCCGCGCACCCGGTGTTTACAACAAGTTATGGAAGCAATCTTCTTATTAAATTCGTGTCGTTTTGAACACGAAATTATTTTGCTACTGGCAGCGGATGCATGTGTAAATAATTTGCCAGTCCGTAGTTCATACTCAGTTAGAACTTCTAAGTACTGAGTATCTTTATCTCCTAACACCAGACAAAATCAAGTACACATTAACTTTCTACAAAAGTTGATTTTGATTGTTTACACAATCCATTTGTCGGAAAGTTTTCAATTTTATCGTAGTCTAGCTTTTTCCCGCGGTTTGGCCCGCGTGGAGGTCGGAAGTCCCACGGAAACGTACTACGGGGATAAGAGTACCCTATGTCTTAATCCAGGTCTATACGTGTGCCAAATTTTATCAAAGTCCGTTCAGCCGTTTAGCCGTGAGAAGGTAACAGACAGACTTACCTTCGCATTCATAACATTTAAGTATATAGTAGTTATGGTGTAAGACAAAGAAGAGCCTATTGTGGGTAGTTGAAGGTAAATAAATAATAGTCTCAATTTCGTGTGTACTAGGAAGCTTTCACTGACACCGTCAGTTCGTCATAATGTAGGAGTTTGTCGAGATCGCGGGAATTGGCGAGAGGTAATGACTTATTGTTTGAGCACAATCGACCCTATAATAAGCCGGAGGACGCCTCCCCTTGTAGATACATTATATAATTTTTACCTAACTACGGCAAAGGGAAAGGAGGGTTATGATGTTAACAGGCTTTGTGTGTATGTTCATCTGTTCCCTCATAACTCATACACTCCTCGTCGTATTTTGACAAACGAGGTATTTTTCGCTGGAACCATACGTAATCTGTACGATTTATGATTTAATTACATGACGTATTTAATACGAGTAATGACGTGTGACTCCGGCTATACGAAAACCGCTGTTATTTTTAATTTGTCTGTCTGTTGTGTGAGCTGTCTTGTTTATACCTTTTTAGTTGGTGTTTTTATTGTAGTTGGGTTTTAGTTTTTAACTTTCTTCTTTCTTTTTAATAGGTTGGTTTAATTTTAACATCAAACTTGTACAGGTAAACTATTAGGTACCTGAGGAGCTAATTTATACATATGAAACATGTATAAATAAGTTTATATATTTAATTAAGCTCTGCTATTATTTATGAACATTATCATGCATTCATTATTATTCTAATTTAAGTACTACTATTGTTTAATTTAGGTAACCAATTCTCATCTAAGACGTAGTTTACTAATGACATCTCTTGCTTTTACATATTTTTCAACCAATTTACTATTGTTAGTTTTAACATGTTTTTTAACATAAGATAACAGAGAGAGGAATAACATAACTCTAATTAAGTAAGACTGCTTACAATTTAATTCATTCATTACATAACACCTTTACTCTTGATACATTTTTAATTACATTTCATTCACATGCCAATATTATCTACATTAGGTGTTATCTAGTTATTTTCTAGATATGCTATTTTCATTTCATAGTCAGGTCACAACGGATAAGTCCACCGGTCAGGCTGCCTGCCAAAATTCTACCCTGCCAAAATGAGTCCTGTATAAATCAGGTTCACATGAGTGCGACAAAGACGAATGAGGTGCCTCGTGAAGTTCCGAAGCGATGACATCATCACAGTGTAACAATGGCGGTACGCGATCAGCTGTTGAACTATCTTGACTAGCTGTAGGTATCTATAATTTGATGTCGACGATACCACCAACCGCCACAGTCCGTTTTGATATACTTCGTACGAGCGAATACCGAACTAGAGATGTAACAACTCTGCTTACCCAATTATTATTAACCCTTACTTTCACTCGTGATTCAATTTTATTGAAACCATATTGCTTGCACTAAGTTCTATGAGTTGCTGAAATGTTTGTTCATTGTTGAACGAATAAGAGGCAGGCGAAGTTGACTACACATTAGTTCGTTATGTGGTACTTACATAAATGTTTGTGTTCCATGAAATGGTGAACGTCAACTCTGCTACTCGTAAGAATGTGTAATCAACTAATCATAATGATGCCAAGTACCCTGTGTTAGGTTACGCTGAAATTGTTCCTGAAATGAAAGTCAGTTTTGTCAAAAGACAAGATTTTAGCCATCACAAATAACTTTATGAAGTCCAAACTACATAGTATGAGCTCTGACTGCAAGTTTTAAGCATCCTGTGCACCATACAAACCTTGATGAGTCAGCTAAGACTTAAATACAGTGGACACAAGAATGCACTAGAACAAAATAAAGATAGCTAGGTCCGACTGGCGGCCAGTAAGTACATCGTAAAAAGGATGTGCTCATATCAGCACATGTCACATAGTCTTATGAAGTGTATGATGTATAAATATATATTAAACATACCCTACATTATCGTTTCAAAACACTCTCTGCAGTGGTTCGACTTGAATGCAATAATCGTAATTAACAATGTCATTACGCGGCTAACATAAATAAGGGTGTTTCAACAAGCCATAGCGTTACGGCTTTGTTCGAAAGGATATGTTAGTAGGTGATATTGTTTCTCAATTAGCATATTACTTCACTGGCTTGTATAAAAATATGAATATTATTGTGCAGTTGAGCGCCGAATACTTTATATGGGTTTAAGCGGAGAGTGGGCGGCTGCTGGCCGTGAGCCGTCGACTTGCGCGATTAGCGACCGGCAGCGCCCGCGCCAGGCGCGCGCCTCGCCCGCCCGCCGGCCGCGCTTGCGACACTATACGCACCTACCTGAATAATTACCTATTATAAAATCCCTAACATACACTTGGCACACAACTACACAAAGGCACACCATACTGGCGGATCCCCGCATACGATATATTGTGACAAACACAAGCCTTTATGTGACGCCTTCGATCGGCGCAGAATGCCGAGGAGGCATGCTAGTGGAAAATTAGCAGTAGGTACCTATTCTAGTGTAAAAAGGTGCATCCCGTGACCCGTCGGCAACTCTACCGTGGACCCAAAAGCTAAATAGGTAAACGAACTTGATTTTTCAATAACATTGTTCTTACGGTATCGTATAAATCTAAAAATGGAAAAGCATAAGAATGCTTGTTAGGTAGGTACCTACCTATACCTTTTAACTGAAATGTAAAAAGTTTGAAAGCTGTGGTGTCTCGGTGATAGCACAAGTTTGTAGCGAGTGAAGTCTTTGGTATGAACTCGTGTAGTTTTATTATATTTGGTTTGTACTCTATTACTACCAGGAGATGGAGCGTAAACAGGAAATACTTTACAAGCCACAACAGATTATTCTCGATACATCATTATGTATATTAGGTATCATTGTACGCCGACATGCATCGTGGTGGCGAATGACATGAAAACCTGCTAAGGACCAATTACGAAGTTAGCGTTGTCGGGCGCGCACTGTGCTAGTGTACCGAGCACTGAGCAAGTGAGCACTGAGCGGTAGGTAAGTACGGAGCTGCGACTCCGCGAGACGAGTGTATACGTGCAGTCGTCCCAGATTTGTGATAGCCGCGGCGCGATCCCGACAGTTGAGTATTGTGCGACCCCTGGGGTGAACGATCTCCTCTGAGTCGTCGACACGGCCACGATAATTACTGTCGCTCCGAGTCTCCGCTGCGAGCTCCGACCCGTCCCTGCCTACGCCCGGTGCCCTCCCAACAGCTGCACCTAACGCTAACCACTAATGTTACTAATTGAAACACTTTTGCTTACCTCGCCTTGACCACGTTGTTTTCGTTGTTGCGACAGATAATTGCAGATGAACCAGAATGCCACTTAAAAACTTAAACAAACAGTGCACAGTGGGTACCTGAGTAGTACGAAACTCAAACTTTGTTTTATCAATTTTCTTGTTGGAAATCGTGAAAGAGCGTGTAGGTAACTCATAATGAAAATTGTAGGTGAAGGATTTTCATGCTCAAAGGAAACATTTTGCCAAGTAGTTCTGCTATAAGCTTTTGAACTTTCCATACCATAGCCGCAGATACAGGCACAGCCAGTTTATGATTTTAAACTAATTTCAAAGAATTTAGCCTAGTTTATCAATTCTAACATTGTTTTTACACGTTTGACCGCTTTTTAGCCGGCAGATGATAGACATACTGTGGCCTAATTTCATAGTGTACAATAGATTATTATGCAAACAGTTAGTTATGCGGAATACGGATCTCAACCGCATCAAATTATTTACGAATGCAATGTTTCGGCTATAAAACAGAGGGGCGGTGTTTTTTCGCCAAGAAAGACCTAAAAGTAGCCAAGTATTTTGAATCCAAATACGGATCGATAGGCATGAGTGCCAATGTTCAAAGGTTAACGAGGTATTAACAATTTAATATAACGTGACTCCGGTGACCGGCCCTCCATTGTTTTCAAGGTGAAACGTTAAATATTGAGGGGATTGATCTTTGTCCATACGTTAGTAAAACATAGAATACAGTCGTTCAATAGACATTACGTATGGTGATTTTATGGGGACCGAAGGACGGTAGCCAATGCCAATACTTCGAATCACTTCATGTTTACTGTTCCATGTTTAATAAATAGGTACCTAAGGTACGGTGATAATGCCAATTGTTATGCGTGAGTTGTATCGATGATCTTTATTGATTGCGTATTGATACCCACTAAAGTCTCTGAGACAATCACGAGGACCTCATGAAAGATAATAATATCTAATATGGATCTAAGGATCGAAGCCATGTTGAAGAAAAGACACCAGCAACCGAATTGCCTAACACACTATCAATCTTAATCTGCACCCTAATTGCGTAACACATCGGAATCGGTTTCATTTTGACAGTTCAACAACATTCATTGCGTTATTTGCGTGTTGAGCAGACAAATTTTTCGAACTTAGGAAGCAATGGATTAGCAATTTGCTTCAAAGTGATTCAGATTCCGATTGATTGTGTGTTACGCAATTGGGGTGTTGAATCATTTTGAAGGATATTGCTCATCCATTGCTTCATGTGTTGGAAAAAGTCAAAATGAAACCTATTGGTACTGATAGTGTGTTACCTACGTAACAAATAACTGCGTCATAATGGCGTAACACACTATCAGTAGTACCTAATAGGTTTCATTTTGACAGTTCAACAGCATTCATTGCGTTATTTACGTTGTAGAGCAGACACATTTTTGGGCGAACAAATTTTTGGAACATATGAAGCTATGGATCCTTCAAAATGATTCAGATTGTGTGTTACGCAATTAGGGTGCTATAGTCTATATTTATGGTAGAATGCTGTACTATCGTGCAACTATACAAGTGGCGCTCTCTGTTATAATTTGTTTGTATTTAGTTATTATGTTCATAGGCCACAAACATACATCCATACTATGCGGCAGGGTTTCTTTTTAGCTGTGTTCTAATAGTATAAATAAAGTAGGTAAATGTCTATACAATATAATCTTGGGGTATTATTTACGTACGGAATTATTGGAAATAACCTGGTTTTACACGTTTTCCTTCCTTACTGTACATAATTAAAAATGAACATCAATCATCCTGTCATTACTCACTAATTAGTGCAGTGGGTAAGGATCTTTTTTATGATATTCCTGCAAATGTAAATAAAGTAACAACTGCTTGGAATTACGAGTATAAAATAAAAGAAATGGAACTGCACTAACTATTAATTAAATAAGTGTATGAGATAATTATGTACCTACTTACTTACTAGAATAGAATTTAATCTCACACACAAAACTTTACATCATATTTTCGTTCATTCTATTAAACCTTTTTACGTTGTATGGCCACCAAATTCTTCAAAGGAAGTTGGAAGTAGAGTCGGTCTTCATTCCACACCGCAGCGACCGACGAACCGCCAAATGATTAATTAGGTATTACAGAGGGCCATCAAACAAACCCCTTCAAAGTAAATGACAAAACGTCTCCATACGACTTCGGACATGACATGAACCTCGCAGATTGTATGCGCAATTTTCGTTTCGACATTTTCCGACGAAGTTCAAAAGAGTCGTTTATGGTGTAGGGGCCACGTCGGAACGGAAAGGTTCGTTCATTTCGTCCACATTCTAAGTATTTGCCGGTCCGTCATGTCCACTCACTCAAGGGCTAGTGCTGGCGCAGGGGGATAATGGAACTCACGTCCAAAGGGATTTAAATAATGGGTCGTGGGACGGGCGCACGGGTCGCTCCGTCATACGTCTCCGCTGTTTACGCGTGTCAGTTTAAACCAATGTGAATTCAGTCCGGTACACGGACATCGAAAATACAACCGCGATGTATTTCGGATACGAATGTGGCTTTTGGGTAACATTAAGGTTAGAGTTTGGATGTTACGACCACTCTAACTAAAAATGCAAAATGCAACAACAATCAATGTCCAATGTTAAAATTATTTAATATCAGATTAATCAAAATACTTTCCCTTCTTCTTGTAAAGGCGAAGAAATTAATCGAGAGGAAGTCCACACATTTATTATAAGTTCTCAAGGTGCGGCGAGAATCACGAAAGGCAGCACCACCTACCAACTAAGGTATGAACTACCGGTGTGACGTGGACACAGAGCGCTAAGAATACGCTACTCTAGGCGAGTATATACCTACCTTGTAAGACATGCTACCTGACGACATAAATTACATCATGAGTATCATGACTTATCACAGTTTACTTTTACCTTTGAAAATACAGCAACGCTTTTTGAAACTGTCGTATCGCAATGTCAAAGCTCGTTTATGCTATCCGTGTTTAATGGTAGTTTGGGGTTCAATTATTGGAAAATCCGTTAGCGCACGGAACTGTTAGGCCTTGATCCATTTGCATCACGTCGCTATGCGTTTATTCAATTACCAATTCAGACTTTGATTTTGTTCTGATGTCGGCTGTTTGTTGTCACTGCGTAAAAAGGTGTAACTGCAAGCTTTTTTATTTAAAATCAAGTCTTATAACAATTATTAATAGACATTTATAAACAGCGTGTACCAGTTCTCGATAATACGTGTATATATTAATACTGCCTTGAATTACTATGCAGAACTGCGCCGCTACCATCGATGTTGTACTAAAATTAATCCTGTTCGTCCATATTTGGCGTGTTTGCGTATGCGGTCCCTATAATTAATTTTTCTTATAAAGTTCCTTTGGAACCAGGAGTGTCCACATGGAAAGTTTATCTACGGTAAACGTCTTTTATCGCCGGTCACCATACTTCTACGTCACTTCGGTGGCTTCTTAGGAAATACGAGACCGTACGTATTGAAGTTCATCCATAAATCAAAACCAATAATGAATTTGAGCTCAACAATAAATATAAGTTAGGGAAAAACTTCTTCGCAAACTTCGATAGCTTTTACCTCTCAATATCCTGACTCAACACTTTACAGCGTATGTATCACACATATTAAAATATTGGTGCATCAATATCAAGTTTTAGGCAATTCACGCCTGAAGGAACTTGGTTACTGTCCTCTTAACCCAGATTATCAATGACCAGATGAGTGGTCAGCGGGGCCAGTGGCTGAGGCGCGCTGAGCCTGCGCGCACGCTGGTGGCCGACGGCCGGCGAGCGTTCGGGCGCGGTCGCGTGCCCTCGAGTCTCGTCGGCTGCCGTGACGCAAGCGCGCGTGACCATGACATCAGTTCTTCGGCGCCAGTGCCGCGACACCTATGATGGATCGACCGAGACGATTTCCATTTCAGTGCGACAAAGAAAGCGGATGTGATGTAGATACGGCGGCAGTATGTAGAGTAGCCGGTGTCCTACCAAAAGAGGAATCCATCAAGTTTGACGCTTCATTCGTAATTCTAATGAATGGCGAATAGACTGCCTGCATACGTGTGCTGGACACAGTTATATAATGATTCCAAAATATAACTACTGATGTTATAAATTATGGTAAGTGGGATGTGACACCATCATATCATCATAGAGGTAGGTATGAGTCATACTTAAATGATAATGTAATATAGACATATGAATAATTTGCGAGCTCAAATAAATGATTCTATATATTAGGATCTATCTATATATACACCATAGTGAAATATCCACTTAAACAAATCCAACTACCACTTACCATGTCAAAGGTTGAATCAAAACAAGTGCATATTGTTGGAATTATACAGTAGACTAGCTGCGCCCGCGACTTCGTTCGCGTGCATATCGGAAATTTCATGGGGTTTATTTTTTTGCACGTAACCCTAACTCTTTTCCTAAAATAAAAGTAGCCTAACTTACTGCTTATAACATTCAGTTATCTGCCAGTGAAAGTCCAATCAAAATCGGTCCAGCTGTTTTGGAGATTAGCCGGAACAAACAAGCAAAAATTATAAGTACCATGTATACTTTCATATGCATTTAGTAAAAAGCTGTTAATTTGACATTACAAACAGATATTTCAAGTTTAATTATTTGTATGTATATGGATTCTAATCGAACTATCCGAAGCGTTTGGTGCGGAAAACCACAACTTGAATGAGTAATTGACAATTTCCAGTGAATTTTTAGTTTGTAATTCGAATTTAAAAATTCATTGGCATTTCGACTCGATTGGACTACACACCGGTTCCTAGTAAATTTTCTATTATGACTGGAATAGTTCTGATTCTCATATGCATAGCTAATGAAGATATCTTAATCGATGATACAGACTCAACAAAATTACAGAAAAAAGTTCCGTATTTATTATTTTTGTATATGCATATGCGTTCATTGCTTGTAATCTAAAGAGAATCTAACATTAAATCAAGTTAGAAAATCCACGCAACACTTAACACGGGAATCGAATAAACACCCTCTTGTATAATTTACCTACTGGTTGCATGTCGGTAGGTAGAAACCAGTTTTTGTCCGTATCTAATATCAATCAACTCATAAGCGAAGCAGGAAGCATCATTGGACAGAGAAAAAAGTACTTTATGCTTCACGGTGTCACAGTGATTATAAAAAGATCTCAAGTTTTTAGAACTGAGGTTGTATCATTGCCCCATTGATGATGAAAATAATAAACATTTTTGATAATTTCCTCGAAGCATGTAACGTAATATAAACGTTTATGTCAACTGTTATGGTTTTACATAAAACGATCAGTCTGTTTTTCATAAGCGCTACACAGTCGCAGCGTGAGCGCACCGTAGCCAAGCGGCTACGCAGCGTAGGCGCACCGTAGGCGAGCAGCTACGCCGCGTAGGTGCACCGTAGGCGAGCGGCTACGCAGTGGAGGCGCACCGTAGCGTAGGCGAGCGGCTATGCAGCGTAAGCCCAGGGTAGGCAAGCGGCTACGCAGCGTAGGCTCAACGTAGGTCCAACGTAGACGAGCGGTTACGCACTTTACTTTTCGGCTTTATACATTTCTACTACGAATAGTTATTGCCGAATAACAGTGTAGCTCTTCACATAACTTTATTAATAGTACAAATTGTGTCAGCGGTGATAAAGTTATGTAACGATTAATAATTTCCATGTTGATATAGACATCGTCGGTAGCACACCAGTTTAAATAGTGTTATCAAAGACTAGCCCAACATATCGTGTGAGGCAATTGACCCTAATATCGGATGACATCGCATTATCGCCACTCAACATTACTGGCCCACATGCTACGAATATTAGATATTCTCAATGATTTGTGATCTATTCCAACTTCCTTTATTGTCTCCAATTGAGCATTCCTTTGTTTATTAAGTTTTCTAAGAACATTCGTACTGGCTCGTATTATTATACAGTAACGTGAATGTTGGCTGTAACTTGTATGTAGGTAAGTGCACTTGAATCCTGTTATCTTCCGTGTACTAATGTACGTAATTACACGGAGATGTACAGTCGACCCCACGGCGGTGGGAACAGGTTGACCTTGAGCTGGACTTGCGCAATACGGAGTGTCAATAGAATGAGAGGTCAGCTTATAGTGGTTTTGTTTCTGTGCAGTCTACTGTACAAAGCGTTTAAAGATAACTGTGCTGCGTAAAACGACTTGTTATTCTGATACCTAGTAGTTATCTTTTAAATAATGTTTTTAAAGTGTATTATTATGTTTACAACATTAGGACTATACCGGTATTTGTTAGTGTTACAGTTCGAGTATCGTCGCAGATGCATCGAAGGGCGGAAGTGAGTGACGAGCGGTTATCAGCGCGGCAGGCGGCCGCTGCGCGCCGGCCTGCGTCGCCGTATCACAGGAAATACGTGGTCAGCTCTGGGCCACCGACTTTTACTACTCATTTTATAAACAAGCGACGATTCTTTCCTCCAGTAGGTACCTAATTTGCGCTTTATTGTGGTTTAGTTGACTCATAATACTTACGAAATCACGATGCTTACAGGCCGAGTAATTATTTCTTTTAATTGATTTTTCCCTGTTTGTCCCGTCCATTAAATATTTTATTACAAATTCAAAGTAGGAAAGACTTACCAAGGCAGGGCTGCATTGTCATTCTATCACAGACAGTTGTATAGCAACGAAAACCTTATTTAACTTCCATATTTTGAGTTGATGAATCTAAACTCTACGATAGGTTTGTTTAGACAGATGAACTCTATTCAACTTATACAATAGATTGCATAAACAAACAAAATATCTTCAAGCCAAGCTATCTGATTATATCTCGATTTCAAAACTGCGTCACGTAATGATTTAGAACTTTTAAGATTGTGCTGCAGAGTTGGTTCTATTTCGATTCGCTTCGTCGACTATTAGAGTACGTACCTAGAGCATCAAACACTAACAAGGGGTCAGAGGTTGCCCGTACGTATATGATTTATAATGATCGTGGAGCGAGTAAACACGGCTGGCGGCTTATCGGCGTTCCGCGCAGGTTCTTCACCCCTGCGGCTTGTGGCCCGTGGCGGCCGCTGTGGCCTGCCACCGCCTGCCTCACGCGTGTGCCGCAACACTGTCTAATGACTCCACGTCCAAGGGACTACCACTCCCGTATTGTTCGACACTATTGATTCACCTTATTTCAATAATTACCCCACTCGCTCACGTGACAATTTCCTTTTCAGAATTGAATGCGGGGGTAACAAAAAAGAAAATCAAATGCTCCATACCGGGTCGTTATGAATGTCTAATTATGAACGGTATCATAAATGTGTATTGGAAATCCTACAAAAACTCTTGGAGCCGGTGTGGATGCCGTGTGATTCAGTGATTAATTTACGTCCGTGTTACTGCACGCTCCAAAATAATTTGACGAAGTCGTCGAAAAAATAAGGAACCTTAATGTCCGAAACGAATCATAATTACGACGACACGTTTATAATTTACACATTAAAGTGAACGATGATTGATATATAGTTTGCAATACAATAACAGCTAAACAGTGATTTACTGCTGTAATATTTGCACCACAGTGAACCTTTTATCACTGGTTTGATTAATGCTTCCATGGCATGTGCGACACTGATATTACTTGCACATTAATGAGCAGGATACGACGTCATTGTTATAATATATAATATTATGTGTAAATGAAAGGGCAACGACCGGAACGAGATTCCAAAAATCTCAAGTAGGTAAGTAGTGTAGGTTCCTACATACCTACCAACAGGTTGTGTCAAGTAGAATACATGCAAGCAACGGTTCAATCAATAACAATATTGAGTTGTCACGATGTTGAAGGCTTTTTTAAAGAATATGCGCGCCGGATGGCCGCCGCGCACCTGACGGACGTGCGCGGCTTTGCAAATACGAACAGAAACATGGTTATCATTAGTAATGTCTGCTGAACGTTAGTGCTGTGCTGCTAACTTGATGGCTACACCGGCGATGGCTACTTGGATTGTACTCCGAAACGATACGACTACTTACTGTAAGGAGCTCTCATAGAACTACACAATATTATACAGGTGTATACAATATTCAACATCGTGAAGTAACCAGCACCCCAATTGCGTAACACACAATAAATCGGAATCAGAATTATTTTGAAGCAAATTGCTAATCTATTGCTTCATAAGTTCGAAAAATTTGTCTGCTCAACACGTAAATAACGCAATGAATGTTGTTGAACTGTCAAAATGAAACCGATTCCGATTGATCGTGTGTTACGCAATTAGGGTGCTGGACTTACACAGGGTGGCAGGGACATCGACGCGCAACCTATTACCATGGAAGTACATGATTCTGAACCCTGCGTTGAAATTTTTCGAAAGTTATTTAAAGAAAAAATTGCCATTCCATACATTTTTACCGCGTAGGTAGGATTTTTTTTTGATAACAGACGGCAAGTTTCTACTAGGGGGTCTAAAAATTATGTGCTGACTTCATGGTTGCATGTTTGCGCGTCGAAGTCTAATATGCATATTATGCTGTATAGTTGAAATAAGTCTGAAATCGCCAACCCGGCTTGAGCAAGCATGGTGGTCAATCCTTCTCTGTATGAGAAGAGGCCTTTGCCCTGCAGTGCGACAGTAAAATACTGGTATTATACAACATAAAGGTGTCTGGTAAGAATTCCGATGCTCTTACTCACACATACCTTCACTTCATCTCAACCTCCTTAGGTATTTGTGATACCTACCTGCTATTTTTTGCTCGCGGATTGAATTAGATGCATATTTTTTGGAATGTAAAAAGTATATTTCCAATTTGGGTTTCCTTTACCTTCATGGTTCAATTTTTACTGTCTTTATGTGGGCAGATTAGAATAGGTATGCATTATTCATTCTTAGTGCGGTCGTTATTGGTAGACGAGGTTATAGACGATCTGTTTTGTTTCGAATGCGTAAGCGCATCGGTGGCGCGGTGGCCGGTCGGGCGTGGACACGGATGAATGAATCAACCGGACCGGGCCGCGACCGTGACGTTGCGTCATCGAGAAGGCGCGTCCTTCTCGTCCTTCTACAACGTTCCATCACATTGTTGGCCATATTGTTAAGAATCTAACGCTTCGTGTTTTGGATACTTATTTGTGGAAGGATCAGTGGGTGTTCAGTCAGTTGTTTGTGTTGAGCGAACAGTACCTACGCAATAACGTAAAGTAAATTTTTCTAAATATTTCGGATGGATTTGTTAATAACATAGAAAAGTCATTCCAAAAAGTAAGAAGCGGTTTACAACCTGGTGACATCACCCTGAGGGGTAATTCTCGTAATTTTAAGAGCGTTCACAGTCTGATCTCAGTCTCAATCTGTCAAAAATTACTTCTAATTTCCCTACATTTTGACAAGTTCTTGACATTTGTTGGTCGCCGAGATGAGACTGCGAGTAGATTTTGAGCGTTTTAAATTACGAGAATACGCCTTCAGTTGTAAACCGCTTCTTACTTTTTACGGTGAATGGGGACAAAAAGTACGGTCATTGAATTAGATGCAAGTTAATAAGAATAATTTTTAGAAAGAAAGAAAAATAGGTTTATTTGTCACAGAAACACGTGCGTACAAAAAAGATAATTAACCCGAATAATAAGGAAAAATAAAAAAAAATCACGAGGACAAAGTAAAACTATTTGACAGCTGCACGTCACATAACTGTCACAAGAAGATATCCACGTTTTTGGTATTCCAATATTTCCAACACGAATGACAAACGAAGAAGGTACGCCCACCATCAAGATAAAAGTTAAAAGAGATTTACATATTAGAACCTGATACAAATACCACTACCAAAACTAGAACAAAGCGTTGAATATCATGCCGTAATATACATAGGTAGCTCACTTTTTAAGTTTTTACAGCACCATAAGGTGCTAATTTTTCAACACGCCAATACATATCAGGTTCTGTTAGCATGCCTACCTGCTGTAATTATGATTAGATCCTTGATAACAATAATAAAATTACCTACTGCGTGAGCTGTTGAATCATTACATGAGTACATGTGTGTTGCACAACTCACAAGTGATCTATCCAAAGCATTACTGTGCGATTTCCTAAAACCTTGGACGTTAAATCACTAGTGATAACATCGTTAATGAAAACTGACCTCTCTACGTCCGACCCAGTTATTAATTACTCGCAATGAACACAGTGTTTGGTATCTTTAATTCTTCTGCTGTTGGAACACTTTTGGGGTATCGTGTTACCCAGTAACTGGGTTATTGAGTCCAGATTGGCAGTCGCTCTATGTAAAATACTGGTATTCAGCCGTATCCGGTTAGACTGGAAGCCGACCCTAACATAGTTTGTGAACAGGCTAGGCAGAAGTGAGATCGACTCTACTCATAGTGACAAGAATGTCTCACGGAGAAATGTCAAATGTCCATCCTCCCTCCCCTGTATCTCTTCCCCCTTATTTATAACATTGCTTAAAGTTAAGTAATGATTAGCGTCTGTTAAACTATTCATTTTTAACGTTTAAACGTCTAACGCGTCATTGAATTTAACCGGTTTGTTTTGGTCATTGAAAGACGGTTTTACGTTATTTAAATTTTGCCGTTTTCATTAACTAAGCTATAAATAAAGCAAATAGTAGTAGTAAGGTGTCGTGTTCGTAGCGGGATCGTCCGAAAGGGTTACCGCTGCCCTGGAACAGAAAGGGCTAAGGAAGGAACACGGGTGGGTTTTAGTCAGTAAGAGTTTGACACACCCTTCCGCTCCACCCAGAGCGGGAGGGGTCATTTGATGATTTCCCATCCGCATAGGTATTAAACTTTTCTATAGAAAAGCTGAATTATTTTTAATACCAACAAAACATTTCTACGCTAGCCCCCTAGCGTAGAAATGTTTTGTTGGTATTAAAAATAATTCTCGTAAAGTCTAGAATCAGTTTACGCACTGGTTAAACAAAATCCTGTAGATACCGAAATGTGGGTACCTACGTATAATAATAGGGATGATACGTCCCGTTTATTATGTTAACTATAAACGTGCCTATTCTCAGTAACTACTAAATTATTACCCATAACTACACTATGTTAGATAGATAATAGTTTTAGTTGAGGTGCTTAATACTGACATATTTTACCGTTCAAGCAGTACGGCTATGGAATGACTTGCCCGTGTCGGTAAGGCGTGCTCAATCGTTGTCCGCTTTCAAAATTATGATAAAAAAGCACTTCCTCTCTTCTTAACCATCATCATTATTATTTATTATTATTCTATTTATTTATTTTTTTTTTTCTTTGCTCTTGTTCATGTTTATTATTATATGTATATATTTATTTAGATGAGTAAAATATACTTTATGTATGTATTAATAGTATAGTGTACATGGTACACCACAAACTACCTACTATATTTGCATCTCCTTAATTTTTTAATCCATCCAAAGGTTGTCTTTAGAAGATCGCTCTTAGCGATAAGACCGCCCATTGTGTCACCCTTTGTAAAATTTTATATATTTTATTTATGTTCTGTAACTTTTATGGTGTACAATAAAGAGTATTCTATTCTATTCTATTCTATTCTATATGCGTGCACTCACTGGACAGGTCCACTCAATCTGTGTGGTTCTTTCCTCAAAAGACCATTTGAGACACCTATCTACATGGTCTTCACATGATTTGACCAAGATTACGTCTGGACTTTAAAAGAGACTGCCACCTCTGAATTGTTTCGGCGTCTCTTCTCATAGTAGTCGTATAGGATACGCCGACCTCATCTAGTTTTTAAATATATGAATGACGTGTAAAAGTGTTTGTACAAACCCACCTACTTACAGAAATAAAATTATTTATATAGAGGAGTGTGTATACCTATATGGAGTTATAGACCTAAATACACTGAAATTATTTAAATACATATTGTACTCATAATCCAACTATTTGTGTAGCTATTGTTAACTGAATTGTTATTATTTATAAACCCCGGCGCTATTATTGTACTCATGGTGATCTGTGATAAATAGTGTTTTACCTACTAACAGAGCTGTAGCTATTTATTTATACGTATAATATTTATTCAGTAGTGTACTCATTGCACCTAGGTAGGTACATCAACATTAACTGTTCGTATTTTATAAATTACTTTGACAAAATTAGGTCATACACAGACAATGGCAGACATCATAGGTACGAGAGCAGTCTGAATATTATTGTGATTAATAAACATTAACATCACAAGCACTATGTAACTGTACGTCGCGTCATTATCTACACTAGGGGGGATCTTACACTTTAGGTTTCGGTTTTAGTAACCTACTAAGATATATTAAAATTTGTTTTTTAATTATTGATGATAATATATTTCAAGTTAAATAAATATCAACTTTATTTTAATTGTAATTACGTTTATGTAAAAAAATTTGAAGTTGTAGCGTAAACTGAACTTTATTGTTTATTATTAAGTTATTTTTGTTTTTATATTTTTATGTTTGTGACTACGAGTAATAATGTAATGGATGAGTATAATTTAATTTATTTTATGTTCTTGTATGTTTGTATTGTTGTTGAAATTGTGTGCCTAATAATTAGTATGAGTCTTTTGTTGCTTGATTATAAATAAATAATAATAATAATTGTGCACGAATTAAAGTTATCTTTGCATAAACTCATATTTGTTTACATTTTTGACAGCTAAATCGCGAACTCAGAGGAGAGCTGTGCTGACCCACACGATTGTCGATATCGAAGCCCATCACGTCTGCGTAGTTTCGCTAGCTAATTTAATTGGACCCTGCAGATAAATATTTTGTAAAACTGTACCAATTACAATACTTTGAGTAAGTAAATAAATATTATATTATAGTTAACTTTTAACATTTCATACAGTACTGAAATTAATAATAGGTATAGAGGAGGCCAGTGGTTTTTATTATTTGTTTCCTCATGAAGAGCGACTGTTCCAGAACTAGCTCATGGAATTTGGTCAAATATGTCTGTAGCGCGATGGATGTGCAATATTGTTAGTAAACTCATTTCGGTAAGGTCGCACGTGGCGTCGGGCACACGTATTGTGGCAGCCTGCCAGGAACAGGGGAGGATACAATACACCCTCTTTTTTCCTTGTTTTGTTTACACTGCATATATTATTTGTAATAGAAATTGAGATATTACGTATAAGTGTATTGTTAGGACGTGGGTAACTAAATGTGTATTATTTATGTATGTGTGTATTTAAATAATCATTGTGGTTCACATATTTGGTACTGAAATAATACCTACACGGTTTAATTATTATCTAGTAGTATTTAGATCCACACCGCACTTTATGGTGATCACGTCTAGTCTGTCCGAGGGTACGCAATGGTAGTGCCTACAAGGAGAGCGGCGTCACAACATCAGTTAGTTACCTTTCATACATTTTTAGAGGTATGAGGAACGGGGTGTAAAGTCCACTCATCCTCTATAGAAAAGGGAGGATCCTCCGACCAGACGGGTGTTGTGTCTGGCGGGCAATTGCCCAACGATTAATGATGGGAAATGATATCTATGCTAATTGCGCGGTAAACTCTGCTTGCGAGATGCAGGATTTGCGTGACGTCATTATGACGCGTTGTTCGCATGTGGCGTTGTAGATACCGCTACACATTTATTGAGAGGCAATACAACAACCATTACATAACATTACGCCTATAATCCCCGAAGCGTTAGGCAGAGGTATGTCTACACATAGTAGATACACGTACATTTCGCCAGTTACGTGTAAGTCGCATGGAATAGGAGCGAACCTATTGCCATCAACCGGAAAATTCAGATTCCGTTCTGCTACTGAGCAATTCCTAATGGAAACAAAAAAAACATTAATATTATCCAAATCACAGATAATATTGAGTAAATACATTATGTAACACTACTAAATGTCTCAGTAAGTAAGTATAGAAATTACAGTTTTATCTTTTACTGACTGGTGTTCACTCACTTCCTTAGCAAACTAACTTTAGACCCGCTCAGGGGTAGAGTTTCCAAGAATACTTACTTAGTAAGTATAGCTCTGCGCCCTCTGAGGAACATTTCCTCTGAATTTCATGTTTGTATCTTTAGAGTGCGCGTTGTGCCGTTGACTCTCCTTTATGACTGAATTAGCAGAGGTGGGTACCTACCTAGTAGTTGGTTCAAGTATAATCAATACCTGAAGTTACTTCTATTTATTTTTGAAATGTACAACGTTTGATATCGTGATCATCTGCCGAGCTTTGTCCCAACTATCGGTGACCCCAATGGTCGGCTTCCAGTCTAACTGGATGCTGCTGAATACCAGTATTTTACATGAAGCGACTGCCTACCTCCACAACTTAGTTACTGAGTAATACGATACCCCTTGGTAAAACTGGTTGTCTGACTTTCGGGCTTCTGACGACCCGTAACGACTGTCAAAGATCCACGAATTACTAAATATTCTAATAATGAATACATTTTCTATGTACATAAGTAACTGCACTCAATCCACAAAAGCTCTACAAAGGATGTGTGCAATTACTAAGACAGAATGACGAACTAGCAATGATCTGGGTGGTTGTTCTCGCTTCGATTCCCTTTCCATGCGAAGGTCAACCGACCACGACCCCATGGGAACTTGAATTGCTATATCCATGGTAAAGCAGGTAGCTTGCAAAGTAGGATGGTGTACTTTTTGAATTAGTTACATGGGGACGGAATTAGGTAGCCCGCGACGTTTAAATCTTACGTTTTTTGCAGTTTGCTCTCCAGTCACAGCTTGTATGTTGATAAAAATACGATTAGCGTCCTTAACAAATATGTATACCTTTATATGTAGGTATATTAGTTTTATAGGTTATTCAGTAGTTTTTATAGGCTTTATAGGTCCCAATCCCGTGCGAATGTGTACCAAATTTCATCCGAATCCGTTCAGTAGTTTTTGCGTGAAAGAGTAACAAACATCCTATCCATACAAACTTTCGCATTTATAATATTAGTAGGATTCATTAGAATCATCAATAGTCTCTGGCCTCAAATATCAAATAGGATAATTTGAACTTTGTCAGTTGTACTGGCGATTATAATGATTACAATTACTTGTTTCGGTCGTTAATCATATTTTGATCAACATACGAGCTGACCTGCAAATGGCAGATAACGTAAGACAATTTTAATTTCGCGGGTAACCTTGGCGCGCATATGATCTAGGGGTTTAGGTCAAGGTATTATCACTAATGCCATTAGTTTGTGTTGTTCCCCTGTTCACGTGGACACTGCATCTATTTCGTTTATTACTTATATTGTTCCCACTGCTGGGACACAGGCCTCCTCTCTGAGAGAGGGAGTGGGCTATAATCTACCACGCGGGCCCAGAGCGGGTTGGTAGATGTCACATGTCTTCGAATTTTTGGTTCTAGGACATGCCGGTTTCCTTACGATGTTTTCCTTCACCATTTTGAGAGCAGTGGTGATGAAATAATTTACACAAGGTAAAGCGCCTGTCTGGGTTCGAACCTACAGCCTACACTCGTAAGTCGCGTCCGTTACCACTGGTCCACATAATTACTTAATTTTGTAATTATTATGTTTGTTGCCTATCTTCCTTAATAGCACAAAAACTCAGTGAAGAAAATGTATGAGGCATCTTGCACTTTGGAATGCCTCACAAGACTCTCAGAACTCACGTCATGTCTCATGTCTGGAATTTTGTTCTTACTTCTCTCTCCAGTTTAATTAGCACCATCAATAAATCATTTAACATTATACAACCTTTCAGTTTATAGTCGTGATGAGTTGATGACTCATAGCTGACTGGGATTGGTGACTCGGTAAATACATCCAAGACGTCTTCTTCAAAAGTGGGCTGGATTCATCATTGCAGTCTTCAAATTAACAATTACTACAACAATCGTGAATCATCTGCGTTTTTGCATCATTTAAATTTAAACACTGTTTAAATGATCTATAACAAATATCAATTAGTTATTAAAGTTTATAATTCCTTCTTACTGTTTAATAAAATTCTGTTAGAAATGCTTCTTTATTTATTTATATACTGGCTGCGCCCCGCGGTTTCACCCGCATAATTTTCGATCCTGTGGGAATATCGGGATAAAAAATATCCTATGTGTTAATCCTGGTTATAAACTACCTATATGTATGCCAAATTTTATCCAAATCCGTTAAGTAGTTTTTGCGTGAAAGAGTACCTAACAAACATCCATCCATCCATACAAACTTTCACGTTTATATTACTTAATATTAGTAGGATAAGATAATAATAATACATTATGGGGTTATCCTTCGGTGCACTTGCATAGTGCATACAGGAATAATCGTCGGGTGGTGCCACATTTCAATGAAATTCCCTAAGGGGCCTCTGCGAGTTGGCTTCGGCCCCTCGTACGCCTTCCAAAGGACCGGGACCCCAGGGTCCCGAGATATGTAAAAACATACAAAAAAAATAATAATAAATCGTATATTTATAAAAAGAGAATACATTTACATTTAATACTTAAACAATTAAAAATAGCGCACAGTTGCTAATTTGCCTGAACTAGGTTGAACCTGTGCTTCAGGCTAGAAAGCGCATAAATACTTAATTAAATAAGTTAACAATAAATATAACGTACAAAATAAATTAAAAACTTAGGTAAATAAAAGTAAAATAGCATGTTAGTAGTTTTATTTGCAGACAGTAAGTAGGTCTTCTGTCTGTGCATAATCGATGGTTAGTAAATAATTCAGTAAGTACTTATATTTTTTACAGCTATAGTAATTTCGTTAATAGTTTTTTTTTTATGGTACTTAGTTTTCTATTTAATCTATTGTACAGAAATGGACCAATGGAATGGAATAAATGGATATAGGTAAGTACTTTATTGTACACCAGAAAATACATAAAAAATGAACGCAAGAAAATGAACGCACACAAACAAACACACAGTCAGCGACACTCTTAATTATTTGCTACAATTCCACAGTTTACTGCACTTTCCTAAGAATCCATTACTCAGCCTGATATTTTCGTGTACACTGTGTCGTCGGTGTGGTGTCATCGTCAGCATGGTTGTTATCTCATTATCGCACTGATTAATGCAGCTGACCGTGCGGTGCGCAAACAATGGTGTTTATCACGGGACCAATCATATCATGGGATTTACGTAGCTCGGACCTTGGCCTTGTGGCAGCCTTGCTATGCGCCCGCGTCATTCGTCATGCCATCACTCGATGGCACGCGAAAAAGATTTACAATATTTTTTTTTTTTTTGTTGATAATCGACTCAACATTACGAGTAGCACACGCTTCAAACGAACTAATGCTTGCCAGACTGTCGCTTTTATAATATCAACGTGAAATATGTTAAGACTCAGTCTACGTAACAAACTAGATATTATTTCTACGTCACTGGTAAAGAAAGTAGTTATTAATGTATTTTCCAAAGGACGCCAGCCAAAATGTATGAGTAATATGAATGCCAAGCACCACCAGTGATTTACATTCAGAGACAGTTTCTGTCTTCCAGACTTTATTAATGTTGCTGTATTTTTACAGTAGAAAGACGTTTGAAAAGGAAATCTGCGGAAATGCTAGCACTTTGGAAAATCAATTGTCGCGGATGCCACTTGTAGGTACCCACTGGCTACGTAGATAACTAGTTAGGGAATAACTGTGTAATTTGAGATTGAAGAACAAATCTTTCAGGGTTGATTCAGTTATTAAAACAAATATTGTTCAACGTCTTCTGGAAATATAAAATCTTGCCTTCAAAAGTATAATTAGTCTTTTCCGCAATATTAGAACACAAGTCTTTAGAATAACCCAAATCTGTAAAAAACTATATAGTACATGATAAGCTTTGTTATTTCGAGAAAAAACAACGTTTCTATTAGTTAATTTGTACATATGTACGTAAGATTTTGCGGTGGCGGTGTCCAATTTCAATTGCGAAGTCAAGGTTTTTATTCTATTGAACTATTATAGCGTAAACCAGTGAATAGGGGACCTCCATACGAATGAATAGCCTGCAGTGTGACGTGTATGTATCAGTATCTACGCCAATAGTATAATACTTACCATTTTGTTACAAGCGAATGTAGGTAGGTATCATGGCTCTACGTAATTCTACGAAACCTTCATCTTATCATATGTACTTACATCTATATTACTTAACGGTTCCATAAATGCTGCGAGCATACACATAGGTGCCTCTACGCAGGTTTATTTAGGAACAAAAACAAGCGAACTGTATGAAACAGTTCCGCAGCGCCGCGGGCGATGTGCCGCTAGTTTTTTGTTTTATAGGCAAACTTTTTAATTAGCATGCCAGGTCTGTCAAAGCTCGTAATAATCGGGAATGTGCAACTAGGCCCTGTGCGGAAGTCCGTAGCAGCTCGCTACTCGCTGCGATGTACTCGACGGCTGGCTGTTTCAAAAGGTTCGCATTGCACATTACCGCTGCTTAATACACAAGCTTGTCAAACAAGTTTGCTAATATTTTTTTGCAATCATACATTTGCATGCAATTATTCGTATTTAGATTCGTTAGTGGGTCAGTGGATTTTAGATATTTAAATGTTGTAGGAAATAATTATGAATGAGTCGTGTTGTGAGAATTTCGTGTTTCATTGTTTTTAACCTTTCCGTAGCATATTATTTACAAGGAAAAGAAAAGTCATGCATAGAAAACAGTCACTTACCGGTTTAATGATTGACGTCGGTTGTAGAACTTGTAGATATTTATTAGCAATATTGAAAATTTTATAAAATATCGATCACCGGTAACTGCTAAAGCTTAATTTGAGTTTGTGCTAGTCTCGAGAAGTTCATTGAAACTTCGATCGGCGCTAATCTGGCCGGGCCTAACCCCGGCTAGCAAGAAAGTGGTACAATTAATGGTGAAAATTGAAAATTAGTGGTGAAATTAATATTATATAAATTGAGTGACTTTAAAACACTGACTGTTTCAAGATATTGATACTTTAAACAATAAACTGCAAGCAGCTTGCTATTTATTTTGAATAGTTCCTTGGAACATAGCACTGATAAAAGCGTGACAGCTGTTTCAAATGCTATCCGGTAGAGTCATGCATCATATGGTTTGGCGTAGGTATGATTCTTATTCATTTCTAAGTATTAACAAAGTCACACAAATTGATAATGGTTTCCATACCTACTATTGAAAGAAATCGACACATTTTTATACGGGCCACTTGTTTCCATTTAACTGTGAAAACTCACGTTTGTACAGTCGTAGAACTAATGAGTTTTTGCAACAGTTTTTTCGTCGTTGTCGATTTCATTTGCGGATTCGTGTCAATCAAAGTATCGGTTTGCCGTGGAGTCACGTACCACCGACGTCAGCGTAACACTTTGCACACAATTCTACTAAAACCACTATTTAGTGGAGTGTTTTTCCTTTAGATTGAGTTTATTTTATTATAGTTAATTTAACTAGCACGTTTGTGAAGAGGAAAATTGATATTAGGTTAGATAGCATAGCTGTCAAGTTCAAAAGTTGATGCAGTTTTGATCGTAAAGAGATCCCTTTACCTGTTATCGTCGAAAATATTTACGAAACTGCTTAGTTACCTACGTAAAACTAATATATACGCGCACTAGGCTAAACTATTTGAAAATAAAATTGTAAAACTCAGTATGAACGAACTATGTAGGTGTTTCGATTGCCGACCGAAGTACAGAACATTTACAATTATATTTCACTGCAGCAGTTTGAAGCGGCCGCTTGTAAAAAGCAAAGCGTTTAATTAAAGGCTTTTAACAGTTTTAACTGAAGCGAATGTAACTACTCGTACAGTGTTTTATTTGCTCGAACACATAGTTTAATCTATGTCATTAAGAGGCTACATTTCTTTCAATACAATTGTTTTGTTCTTTAAATAGATAACAGCTACGACCCAAACTGTTATGGAACCATTCTGCCAACTTGTAATATGACGACTTTGTCTGAAGTAATTGGACCTCAGGGTATTCACCGTGGAACGAAGACTTTGTTTGAACAATGCCCTGAGTATTAATTGCTTTGATTCCCATTGGGAATCCAACTTTGGAATTCTGAAGTGAAAGTAAACAGTGCTTGTGATTAATACAATTTTCATAATAATATGGCAATGGAACTTGTCTTAACGTGGTCAGTTCTCTATCAAACATTTTTAATATTTAATTACTCATTGGGTACAATGTATCTCGGTTATATCGCATGTGGTTTTAAATATAATGTTTATGGCCAATGGGCAATGGTCACAATGCTCTCTTAGTCATATCGAAACGAATTCAATAAATGCTTGTGACATGATTCACCGACGCACGTCGCCGGTGCATACCACACCACGCTTTCCGTGTGGATCTCTTATTTAAATTTTGTTTTTTTTTATACGACACAAAAAGATGTGTAATAACAGTTGAAAACACGTTTTTTAATGTACTACATGTTCACAGGCTCCTACGGAAACGTTCACATGTGAAACGCCTAATGCGATTACATAGCAATTGATGTTGGATCGTACACTTTGAGTTATTCAGTAATCAAGGAGCTTGATTAACAATGTTGTTTGTGGTATTTTTAACAAATGCCCAGAAATAGGTGGTAGTTATTTATTATCAGAAACTATAGAGATTGATTGGGAGTGTAAAATCTTTGAGTAGGGACGTATTTAAGTAAATATCTTGGTAGGCAAACCTATCTAGCTACCAGCTACCAACTATAAATCAAACTAGGCGTTAATATAATTCATGTCTGGTTTAAATAATTACCTAGGTAAATCACTTTTGTAGTCAGTTGAGTAATCGTTTATGAACCTGTAGGTCTTATTTCCTTAACCATTACTTCCTTATATGTCTGCTTGTTCTATTTTCATATCGCCGTAGGTTGTTCCTAGATAAAAGTGTGTGCACTTGGCTTGTATCTTCGTTTGTGTTAATAGGTTGAACAGTGTTACGATTGTAGATTGACCAATAAATAAATAAATAGGTAAAGGTTTTGCTGCTTTACTACTGCAAACTCTAAACAAATGAAACCAACTGCTCAGCTAGTACCCACCTATCTTGTTAATTAGCAAACCATTTTCATTGCGAAATAAGACAACCAACACAAATTAATTGGCGTCATAATTATCAGCGAAACTGCGGCGATGCAAGAGGTGAAACTGTTAACAAAAGGCAGGGAACAATAAGTGTTACAGTTTGGCAAGAGTCCCATCGACGACGAGTCGACGCGGCGACGGCGCGACGGAGGCGTGTGGGAAAGTGTCCACATGCACCGACAATTCCCCGGGAGCCTTCAAAAGCCCAAGTTTGTCGAGCTATACGACAGAACAATAGTTTCAACCATTTAGGATTTCGGCTACATTGCTTCGTGCTCGACACATACGAATACCGCTATTCCGTGGCGGGAATCGATTCTCTTTTGTCTTGATGTGGGCTACACCGGGATTGTTGCTAAGAGGAAAGCCTTCTTTAGATATACGTACCTAACGCGAAAGAGGGAAACGATTTCATCTGGTCGGAATTCTGTATTTATGTAGGTTGAATCAAGCGTGAACGGAATTTCTCATTAGTTTATTGAGTATAGGCACTTTCAGCTAGAATTCTTGAAAGATTCGCAAGTTAACTGAGATCAGATAGGACTGCTACAATTAAAGAACATGTGTGATCGGTGGACACCCTGTCAGGAACAAAGTTCCTTACTTATACTTGCACACACACTCGTATATCGAAAGAGAGAGAGAGAGAGAGACAGAGAAAGTTGGAGAGAGGGCCAGTGAACTCCTACCGAATGCTAGTAATAGCAAGTTATTACAGAACTTCGTTCCAATAATCTGGTACTACGACATAGGGGCCATTTCGGTGCACATCCTTACGACAGCTCACGGAACGGAAGGTAAGTAGGTAGGTATGTGGATTTGACCACGTTGAATCATTTGTTTAATCGTTAAGGTATGATTGATATCACTTTATTTACTTATCTATTAATATAAATAAATTCTACATCTAACTAAATCATAGTACATTCCCTTGGCATCGGCTTCAGCATTAGGCAGACTGTTGCGAATAAATTGCTCATAGCTTGGTCTTGGTACTGTGTCTTGCCGTCTATGGTCAGGAAAGGAACGAAGGATGGAGCGAGGGCGTGAGTCTCATCTCCATATCGTTTCAGAAGCGTCGAACCACGCTTGCTGTTAACGCACTCCCATATGTCCTGAATGTTTACTTCGTGCTCGGTACCACACTGTAAAATTAAACAACAAAAAAATATATAATAAATCATTTTTGAATAACATTAAAATCGGCCTACAATGTTCCCACTACTGGGACACAGGCCTCTCCTCGGTGAGAGGGAGTGCGCCCTAATTCGCCACACGGGCTAAGTGCGGGTTGGTAGAGGTCACTTGTCTTCGATATTTTTGTTCTAGGACATGACACGTTTCCTCGCGATGTTTCCTTCACCGTTTTGAGAGCAGTGATGAAATAATTTACACAATGTAAAGTGCCTGTCTAGGTTCGAACCCACGACCTACAACTCGTAAGTGGCGGTCATTACCACTTGGCCACCACTGCTCCCCATAATTTCTGATTTTGTATTATTTAAGGGCTTTTAAATTACCTGTATTATGTAGAAAAAACAGACTGCAACATCACAGTGGGAGCAACGAGCAAATTGTTTTACAAACATGCAATTTGCTATCCTCATTTTTCTTATTTAAGTATACTAACGCTACATGCAGCTTCTTTGAACAATGCACTCATCTCGTAGAATCCAACACAAAGGTAAATATTACTCGGGCCCGAAGCTTTCGGAATGGCACTAGAGTTAAAACTGGAAACAAACTGGTAGTCTTTTATGGCAGTAACTATTTACTGGTTGTTCCGACTTGACAGAAACAACTCTGAGTAGGTACACGTCATTATCTGATTTACCTGTTTTGTGAGAATTATATTTAACTAGGCAGAAACTGGTCCTAACTTATTTTAGGTCTACGCTTTGTACTGTCAATTATATCATGTTCAAGTCTTGCATGCAAGACATTTATACTCGTAGAAACTGGTGTAGGCAATCATTTGTAAAGAGGTGTTATTTTAAGTGTTCACTTAACCTTAAAATGTGAACCGTAGGTAAGTATTGATCAAATAATAGAGAATTGGTGATTAATTTTATGCAGGTCTTTGTTGTGTCTAAGTTATAGCAGCGTAGATAACATGCTGTCCAAAATATAGGATTGCAGGGTTATAGACACGCAACCTGGATCCAGTACATGATCCGGAACCATTGTTGGTTATTAAAAAAAGGGGCTGGGATCATGTGCTGAATTCATGGTTACAGTTTGCGCGTCAATGTCCTTGCCACCCTGTATACATCCAGTAAACTGCCTTCAAGTCACTACATGGCGAAATGTATCTTTACACGGAGTTTCAAATCTAGCATCTTTTGTAAGTACGGTCTACCACATTTAGATTTGATTTGATTTGTCAACCCGATGACCGAACAAAGAAGTTTCTATTGCACTGGGGGCCATTGGTCATCACTAGGCTCGGTTTTTGAATTCCTAACAAAACAGAGGGGCAATTCTCGTAATTTTAAGACCGTTCACAGTCTGATCTCAGTCTCAATCTGTCAAAAAATACTTCTAATTTCCCTACATTTTGACATTTGTTTGTCGCTGAGATGAGACTGCGACTAGGTTTTGAACGTTTTAAATTACGAGAATTGGCCTTCTGGTTATAAAATTTTCAGCAGGACTGTATGTATACTGGCTCTTTGGTCTAGTGGTCGCACTACTGAGCATGAGGTCCCAGATTCGATTTCCAGGTGTCATTGGGTTTATCCCGTCAGGAATTTCTCAGTAGAAGCTCAGAGTTTGATTTCGTGTTCGGTTGATGGCAATAGGCGCGCCCCCTAAATACATGGGACTAATACATTACTGGCGAAATTTGGATGTTCAGGTACACCTCTGCCTGACTTTTCGGGGATTCTAGGCGTGATGTTATGCACTAAGATGTTACTATAAAACTCACCCAATGGAAAACAAAAATGAAGTATTGGTATCCGGTACGATAGGAGGTGTTCTGCATGAGGCAGGTGTTAAAGTTGACGGCCTTTGTAGTATTGCGCAGCACATCTATGGCGCAGGCTTGCACCGTGTTGCCGAAACACTCCGGGACCCCGTGCTGGCAAGAGAACCTGTAACCGCCAAACGCACGGCGAGTCTGGAAGGTGGAAAGGAATCTGGTTATTTTTGAAGCCAAACCAACCAAATTATTACATAACGTACATTACCAGCCTATAATGTTCCCACTGCTGGGACACAGGCATCCTCTTTGCGAGCGGGAGTGGGCAGTAATCTACCACGCGGGCCCAGTGTGGGTTGGTAGATGCTACACGTCTTCGAATGTTTGGTTGTAGGACAATTATTCCATTATTACTTTTCAGTTATTATTGATTTCTCATATAGGTATCCTTGAAAAAATGTCATTATTTTCCAATAGCCGTTGAGCTAAGCCAAGAAAACAAGTGGCGTCATCGGGTTTTACAGAACACCGTTTGAAAATGTCATCGCGGATTCCCTTAACTGTTCAATAACTTGCCTACCTTTTCCTAATCGCTTTGTGTCGACTTCAGCGGCCGAGTTAATGGAAAGCTTCGAAGATTTTCCTGCGAATTCACATCGTAGGAAACTACGATCTGGTACTGGTGTAAGGTTATCTATACTAATCATCTACTTACTATCTACTATAATATTATTAAAGAGGTAAAAATTTGTAAGTTTGTATGTATAGGTCATTATCATCATCTGCCTAGCCTTTTTCCAACTATATTGGGATCGGCTTCCAGTCTAACCTGCCCCAGCTGAGTAGGTACCAGTATTTTTCATGGAGCGACCGCCTATCTGACCTCCACAACCCAGGTACTGGGTAATACGATACCCCTTGGTAGGTAAGACTCGTTGTCAGACTTTCGGGCTTCAGACGACCCGTAACGACTGTTAAAGATCCACAATTGACAGCCGGGACAAACGGCTTCACATGCTTTCCTCGGCACGGAGGGGTCTTAGTATGGTCACCCATCCATGGACACGGTCGACCCGTGCGGCTGTTATTACTTAGCCACAAGACCCATGCATGGGTATCTTTCGAATTACTGATCCGATTCCCAAAATTCTTTCACTAACGGGAAGCTATATTATCCCTGAGTGTCATAGACATCGATGCAATTAGGGGACAGAATTTTGTATGAGAAAGTCTGCTTTACACCGGGCAAAGCCACGGGCGAAGCGCTAATGATTTATCAAGTGCAACTTGAACGTGGCCTAAATTGCGTGAAGCGTAGTTTATAGATATTTAATGGGTTTTTAAAAGATTCTAAAGTGAAGTTAACTGTACCAAGACTTGTGTGACAGCAGCGGGGTAGTTGCGTAACACACTAACAGTAGGAATGACGTTCATTTTGACAGTTCAACAACATTCATTGTGTTATTTACGTTGATGAGCAGACACATTTTTCGAACATATGAAGCAATGGATTATCAATATCCTTCAAAATGGTTCAGATTCTGATTGATAGAGTAATTTGTTTTTCACTTGACTATAATATTGTCTCACTTGACTACGGTACACGACATGCGTGAAGAGGACACTTCCTTCAACAAGGAAGGTTTTTACATTGTTCTCACATATAGAAGCAATAAGAATAATGTACCCAGGATTTTGTAATAATATCTTGATTTAAAAGAGTGTCCTTGAAGTTTCTTGCCCGTTCTTCTCCATAGAGATTTACATTTTGGAGTGGGCAACTAGCTTCAACTTTTTGACTAACTGACCGACTATTTAATTTTGACAATTCGAAAGTGCCTGTAAATGGTTAATTGAAATAAATGATTTGAGTTTGAGTGTGAGTTTGAAGGTTAAGAGTCGTAGTAGACGTGTTTATATTTGTGACGAAAAAATTCGACGCCCTTGGGGTCTAAACTCATGTGCTGAATCCATGGTTACAGTTTGCGCGTAGATGTCCCTGCCACCCTGTAGATAGATTAGATTCTGCAAATTGAAATTTCTTGTCCGAAGATAAAATATATCCTATGATATTCGGCAATACTGTAGCTTCCCATTGGTAAAATAATTTTTAGAATCGGGTCAGTAGTTTCGAAGATTACCCCCGACAAACAAACTAACTATTTATATTATTAGTGTAGACTAGCTGTGCTCGCGATGTCGTTCGCGTGCATGTCGGAAAACAAATTCGATTTCAGGGGCTTTCATTTTTTTTTGCGTGGAAAGAATAAAATAAAAGTTACTCCATATGCGGATAATGTAGTGGGCTTCAATACTCGTATTATTCATATTTTGTATTATCTTTCCTCTGTTCCAATACATATTGTAGCTGTTTATTGTCCCTGAATGAATAAAATAAAATATCAGCTATCTGCCAGTAAAAGTCCCGTCTAAATCGGTCTAGCCCTTTTCGCAGCACAGAGAAACAAACAGAGAGACAGACAAAAATTAAATAAAAACATATTATTTATAAGTACCGTAGGTAAACTTTCTTTTATATGCATTTAGTAAAAAGCTGTTATTTTGACATTAGAAACAGACACTTCAATTTCATATACATATTATATTTGGATAGATAGATATATAGATCTCATAGACGTTTTATATAACGTATATGCAAGTTTGATTCTAAACGACAAATACTTACTTAATGCTTATATTTCGTGTGAAGTTATGCCAGTGACCCACAGCGTGTTTTATATAAATTAAAAATGTCACATTAACCATAATGATGCTGAAATTTCACGTACCGTAGCGTGTCCGTAGGGTATTAAATGTATGTCTAAATGTGAGCCTAGCCTTTCCATAGCAGGCTTCAGTTGGTACACGAAGAAATTCACGCTGAATGGACATAATGTTTCATAATACACTTTGATTTCAACTGTTTCCTTTACTGTGGTGTCCTCTGTAGGGATCTGAAATGATGTTTGAATAGAATAGAATACTCTTTATTGTACACCATACAAATTACAGAACATAAATATAATTAAAAGTCAAGTCAAGTAAGTTTTGAAGTCTGTTTAGTAAAAAAATCCGAAATATTTTACAGTGTAGAATATACAGGTTGTAAAAAGACCCACCAGGAGGCCGTAACCTATGCATTAAAAAAAGTAACGTTAATCTAAGTAACTTTGTGCAAAAATAATTGCTGGGAAACGATTTTTGTTTCTCAGCAAATTTTCGAATTCGCTGTTTACGGTAGTGCGTAAAACTTTGTCCTTTGTCCTTATACGTAACGGTACAGGGATCGTAGGAGTATTTAAAGTTAGGTTAACGTCAAAAAATATTTGAATATTCACGTTTAATATCTACGTAATAAGAAGGTCCAGTACAACAAAAAAAAAAAAATCTGAACAAATGACTCTCGGCTTCGTAAAGGGTATTTTTACACCGGTACATAAAAAGCAAATATTCGTTACACTCACATTCGAATTTCCATTCCTGTGTTCTATGTCGTAACGTGTTTTAGTTGAGTGTCCTAAAAACAATTCTCATTATTTCTAAACTTCCCAAGCCTACAACCATTAATATATAATTCAAATATTTGCTTACCGGCATTCAGGGGGTCACATAGCGCTACTCCGATAAATAAATGAAGTAACACTATCTGGTAATAAGTCATTGTGCACAGTTGAACCACTACTGCGGCTCACATCTGCTGCAGGAAAACGTAAAAATAGCTTGGATACAAAATGATTGTCGTATCATATAGCCTATGACCAATAGTGATAATAGTACATGTGACGATATTTTTTATCATCTCTTACTTACCTACTTATCGTATTTATTGTCTTCTGTAAAGAATTAAATGTCTTTGCCCTCTTAATCTTTTAAACTTCCTTGTACTCTGGTTTTGAGGCTATCTTTCATGTTCGCTTATTGCAATGAACCCGCCCTCAGTTATCGTTTTCTATACACGTGGTTGCATTGGTTACATCTGCCAAGCAGCACTGGCCCCGCGTGATGGATTACGGCCCACTCCTCTCACAGAGAGGTGGCCTGTGTCCCAGCAGTGGGAACGTTATATGCTGATTATGCTGTGGCTGCATTGTGATTCTTCTTTTCAATCTTAGGGTACCTAGGCATCATTAAATTTCAAGTAGATGTGCAGGCAACGCAACGCAGACAATGATTGAAGTGCAAATCACATTTACATAAACTATGGTTAGGATGGGTTCTTGAATAAACTACTGCTGACTGTAGTAATTACCCCTTTATTTTTAAACGTTGCTTAGGGTCCGTTCACACGTACCATAACCACACCATATTGCAGCGACCAAATGTAAGCAAGTATTGGTTCCGTGTGAATAGCATCGCTGCAACTTCTTGCAGTTGCGTTGTGATTGCGTTATCGCTAGTGGGTGCTATGTGGTTACGTTCTTACGTGGCTAGTGTTCGCAGACAGACAGATCGTTGTGTTTGCTGGTGGTGCGTTGTGGCTGCGAAGTTGCCTTGATGTGGTCAATATCCCCCACACGGTTTATTTTGATGGACAAATGTGGCCCGTGTATATAAACTATTAATTTTTATAAAAAAAATGCAATCATGTGTTTTCCACGCGTTGTTGTTGTGGTGTGGTTGTGGTACGCGAGACCTTAAAACGTCAAAAACGTATGGTTAAACAGTCGCTAATCATGATTTAACTTTAAGCAACGTTTATAATAATTAAACCCCCAAGCGCCCGATCACAAGTACCACAACAACAAGACGTGGTCGGGCGCCAATTTGTATTAAAATGAATAGTTTATTCAAACGGACCACACTTGGCTGTCAAACAAAATCAACCGTGTGGGCGATGTCGACCACATCGCAGCCCAGTCGCAGCCATAATGCAACCACCAGCGAGACCACGCACTAGCGTCCGGCCACATCTAAAACACAACGTAGCGTCGACCATTTGATTCGATTTTGGGTTACACGTACATACCACAATCACACCACAACGACAACATTTTGTCGGGCGCTAATTTTTTTGAAAATGAATAGTTTGTGCTCACGGAGCACATTTGACCGTCAAAATCAACCGTAAATGGGCGATACCAACCACATTAAGGCCAAATCGCACCCACAACGCAACCACCAGCGAGACCGCGTACTAGCGGCCGGCCACATCGCAAACACAACGATCTGACTGTCTGCGACAACGCAACCACAACGCAATGCAACAAGTTTCAGCGACACTATTCACACGTAACCACTGCTTGCCTAAATTTTGTCGCTGCGATGTGGCGTGGTTGTGGTGCGTGTGATTGTCTAAATGAAAATCTTAAGGCAAAATGATTAAGTATACCCAAGTTATTTAAAAGTTTAATAAAGGTAGGCCTAAATGGAAGGTCAGTCGTTGCGAGTCATATTATTTGTTTAGTTGCAATACAAGCAACATTTTCCCTGAAATCCGCTAAAACGAAACACATAGTTTAAACAAACATAAACATTTATTTTTCTTAGATTTATGTACTTAAACTAATTGCGCACACTCTGGTGGCGGTGTCTTAAAAGCTGCGCACACGTCTTTCATGAAGTGGTCTCCGTTATTCTGTACTCCATTGATCATGATGTAGGGAACGAATTTGAAGCCAACCTTGTTGCTTTCGTCTCCATAATATTTAAGGAGTGTATTTCCTCTATCCCCTTTCGCGCATTGCTTTATCCCCTCTGGGTCTACGTTCATGATCTTTCCACACTGAAAATGAAAAAAATATGATGTGACAGGAGTAGAAAACTGTAACACAGCCTATAACATCCGCCTTTTTCTCTGTTGGGACACAGGCCTTCTCTCTATGAGAGGGATTAGGCCATAATCCACGCGGGGCCAGTGCGCGTTGGTGGATATCACAAGTCTCCGAATATTTGGTTTTAGGACATGCCGGTTTCCTCAAGATCTTCACCGTTTTTAAAGCAGATGACGATGTTGAAATACATTACAATAATTTAAGGGCTGCCTGGGTTCGAACCCATCACCTTAGACACGTAAGTCATTGCCGTTACCACTGGGCCACAAATGCTCACTCTTTAGATGGTCTCTCTGCTCACTCCACTTGATGAATGAAATACATAATTATTAGAGTATCATCTTCATAAGACATTTATTAAATTACTTATGGTGTTTATATAACATACACTGATTAATTACTAGTTTTAAAAGCTAACACATACATAGTATATATATTACATATATAACTAGCGGACCCAGCAGACGTCGTCCTGCCCGATTGAGTCATCATATACCGACAGCAGCGCCACCGGCCGGGTCCAATTGTGTTGTCAAACCATCCAGGACCCCATTGAAATATACACACAAAATTTCATCCAAATCGGTCCAGCCGTTTAGGAGGAGTTAGGTGACTACACACGTACAGAAGAATTATAATATATATTAAACTAGCTGACCCGACAAACGTTGTTTTGCCATATATAAATTATTTCTAGCTGCCCAGCGCTACTTCGTTCGCGTGGTGTCCTACCCTACCCCCTACCCTACTCCTACCCTACTCCTACCCTACTCCTACACTACTCCTACCCTACTCCTACCCTACTCCTACCCTACTTCTAACCTACTCCTACACTCCTCCTACCCTACTCCTTTTTCCATATTTTCTGACCGTTCAAACCTTCCCTGGATTACGACAAACATTTCAAAACCAAAATCAGCGAAATCGGCCCAGCCGTTCTTGAGTTATAAAATTACAACGAAAAGTGGCATTGATATTTATATAATTAGATATACAAGTATACGATAAAAAAATAAAGAAAATGGCAGGAGCTCATTGGGTATCAAAAAATTCGTCCGCATCGCTGTCAATGGGATAAGTGCCCAAAATGTTGGCAGCATTACCACGTTGGATGGCAGTGCTGATTCTTTGGGCTAAATATAGGCCAAAGAATAATAATAGAGTAATATTAATAGATTCTGCTTGAATATCTCAGGAACTTTGGTTGAACACTCCATGCTTGCTTATCAAGCAACATAATATTCATTCTCATCATTGCAATTTTATGTGTAATTTTAATTTAACGAGTTTTTCTTGTCAATCCAAGCTTACCTCATCAGCAGCTTCGTCGTCAGATCCTCTATTCTTTCTTGAGGATTCCATCATGCAGGAGTTGAAGAAGATCGCTTTGGTAACGTTGCCCAGGTAGTCGATGGCACAAGCATGCAGCTTGTTGCCGTAGCACTCCTCCGGACCATGCTGGCACTTGAATTCGTACACCCCGTTACCCTTGTCTATTGTCTGTGAAACGAAAATAAAATAAAACATAACATATCACCGTTTTTACTATTAGAACGACAAAGGGTTTCGCACATCTTTGACTGGTACATTTGTGGCGCACTTTCCCGCACTAGTCCGGGAATGCAAAAGCACGAGCGTTAAATATATAGCATTTTGAACCTACAAGTAGTGCAATAAGAGCTACTTTACGTGCAAGTGTGTTGAAACAACTATGTATGTATTATTGGACTGCTTGTTAACAGTGAGTTCTTGAAACTTTTGTCAAGAACTAGAGAACGACGAACGAGTGTAACAACGTCCAACAACAAACTTTGTGTTTTTTTTTAAGCCGAAGTCGTAGGTCGTATGGTCTGTTCGTGTTGTGTTTGTGCTTTATTTTTGTGTGCTCGCCAATTTGTTGAAAAACGTCGTTTGATATGCGTGAGCGTAAGTAAGCATTTTTCATTGCCCACTAGTATCAAAATTTACAATTTAAAATTGTCAAAAATAATTGGATCTCCAGTAGAGGCCACACAGTTACATGCACCTATACAAGAATTGAAACAGTCCATCTGTCGAGAGAATGCCTTCCTGACACTTTCAGTTCGACAATAGAATTGTCGAACTGACAGTGTCAGGAAGGCATTCTAACTAACTAATAAACGTAACTAATAAAGACCTAATTCGCAAAACAAGTATTCGTTTATATGAAAATGACGGGTGAAGGTACAATAAGTTTGACAAAAACAAATTATTTAAAATAAATCAAAGCACACGAAAAAGAAAACAAATTGAAATGCAATATAGAAAGGGTACAAAATAATAAAAATAAATTCATAACAAAAAAGAAAGAATTTAACAGGCATTGTTGTTTTATCGAATTTAGATCTAAGTACGTATCGGATTTTTTCTTTTTGTTCCTTTATTCCAATCGGTAAACCGGCTTGCAGTAAACCTGAAATCAGGCGAAGCTGCAAAGGTACGCAGAGCATTTCCTCTTTTTAAAGAACCTACCTATGAATTAGGTTACTGATACTGAGGGCAAGACTTACAGATAGCTCTTTAACTTTATTTTGTTTTATACGAATATGATCCTTATTCTCATGATCGTGAAATTTCTGGTTCCCCAAGTCGCATCGCATCGCCTACCCGCGTTATTACTTCGTTTTCGCTTAGCGTTCTTTCTATATTTTTTTTTTGTTTTTCACACCCGACTGGTAGCTCCAGAGATAAACGCGTTGAAACAAAAAAAAAAACTCTTCAGCTTTATTATTAATAAGTAGATAGATTTAATAAAGAAACCTAGCCCATAACTATCGCACGACCCAGACGAGTCGATAGACACCTCATGTACTAAAATGTATCCAGCCGTTAGGATGCTTCGAGGTTAAGTATAAAGATTCTCACATACAATTCCCAAATACATAGATACGCATGAAAAACATAACCCTGTCTTAACTGTCGCGCAGTCGGGTACCTAAAAACTAATTTTGCAGAGGACTTTTCACAGGCTTAGGTAAATAAAGATATTCCCGGTGAAAAATGTTCACTAGGATTAGCCGTGGGCTATTAAATAAGTTTCTTCATTGCCTCATGTGTAAACACACACGAGGTCGCTAGTACAATTATTTATTTATGTTTGATAGCAGCTAAGTAATCATTACGAATGACCCGCGAACATCGACATCTTTGTTTCATTCTGCGTAACACACTAGCAGAAGGAATGGATTTTATTTTGACAGTTCAACAAAATACATTGCGTTATTTACTTTGTTTAGCAGACAAAAGTTTTGGACATATGAAGCAATGGATTATCTAAAGCTATCCTTCAAAATGATTCAGATGATTGATAGGTTGTTACGTAATTAGGGTGCAGAGCATTTACTCATAGTTCTGATACTTATTTATTATTTTGATACCTGTGCATTTCCGTAAGGATAAAGGTGCAGGTTCAGGTACGAGGCTAGTTTCTCCACTGTTGGACTTAAATTCACTGTATCAAAATTCCTGCAATCAGGGCACAGGCACTCATAATATAGTTTTATGTCAACTTTTTCTGGTGACAGTGCTTGCATCTAAAACAACAAGGATTCGTTAAAGGATTTTTAGATTATTTTTCATTTAAAAAAGTAGGTCTATATAAAGAAAAACTTACCTTATTTTCCATAAAGTAAAAGTCTGCTTTAAAATCCTGCATCGGACTAACCTCACCCTCTAGTAAGTTTGAAAATATCTCTGCAAACAAATTAAAATAAAAGTAAAAGAAGAGCGCTATGATAATTACAAACCAATGTATTTAAATGTTGCAGATTTACTCACCATCATCCTGAGTTTTTACTGTAATAAATGTTAAACTAAATATAGAAAATATAAGAGTTTTATATAAAAACATTGTCATTAGTGTGGTTGTATCGCGATTGAATAAAAGTAGTACAAACTAGTCCCTAGGAGCTGACCCGACGTACACTAACGATAACGCAACAATCTGTAGCCATTTATGTTACGTTTCTTTACACTCTAATTGAGAACTCGTTCACACTATAATCGTGTTTATTATTTAAAAAAAAAACACTTATTTCCACAAAATTCTGCGTTTTGAATTTTAGATAAAAACATAGGATACAATCTATACGATGTGTTGGTAATATTTATTTCGGCAGTTATTGCTCGATTTGTTTCTCTGTGACCATTAAACGTAGCATTTACAATTTATGATACGTACTTACTACGTCATAAACTTTTTTGATGGAGTGGTACGTAACAATAACAACCATATTTTACTTCTTGCTTTTTTATTAGAGGGTTTTATAAATCGTAGCACTATTGGTGCACAAAGTATAGGAAAGCAAGCTCTGCCTCGATAATATAAGAACGATTACGTTTTTATCTTTTTGGTAACCATGTAATATACCAATTAAATTAACTTAGTTCACAACTTGTGTGTCTCAAACTAGATTCAAATAGAAATGTATCAAATGTATGCGCCATAGTTACAGCATGAACTTACGCGCAATTTACTGCAGTAACGTTATCGTCTCGTCATCTGGCCGTGACTGTGTTTTGTTTCTCCTTTTCAATAGATTACAAACTTACATTACATTAGATACATTTCACTGACAAATGCGTGCACGGACTGGACAAGTCCACTCCATCTGTGTGGTAGTTTCCTCAAAAGACCATTTCAGACATCAATCTACAATCTATTACACGGTCTTCACATGATCTGACCGAGATTATGTCTGGACTTTAAAAGAGACTGTGACCGCTGAGTTTGTTTCTGCATTTTTCCTCAGAGTAGTCAGATAGAAAACGCCGACATCATTTAGTTTTTAAAATATGATTGACGTGTAAGTGTTTGTATGCAAATGGACTTCCAGAAATAAAATCATTTATAGAGGTATGAGGGTGTAAAGTTCACTCACCCTCCATTGAAAAGGGAGGATCCTCCAAGCAGACGGGTGTTGTGTCTGGCGGGCAATTGCTCAACGATTGATATTGGGAAATTGTATCTATGCTAATTGCACGATAAACTCTGCTTGCGAGATGCAGGATTTGCGTGACGTCAGTATGACGCGTTATTCGCATGTGGCGTTGTAGATACCACTACATAATTTATCATAAAAGCTATGTTTGCCACCAAAAAACAGTATTCTCACTTTAAGAATATAGGTAAGTCTAAGTACCTAAGTACTGAATAAAGGGCTATTTACCAAGTCCTTTATATTTTTCGCAGTAAACTATATATCAATTCAATTTGTGGAAGGCACCTTTAGAAATTCTAGTCATATTGAATATTTAGATTTTATTATTGGAATTTTCCTTGACATTTACTAGAATAACATTCTACATCGACAAGCTGATAAAATATTACTAAGTAGCTAATCGCAATGTAGAAAATGTGCTACAAAAATGTTGTAAAACTCCATAAAATTACCTACCTACGTTATGAAATAACCCATTCAATTTTCCCAGACTTAACGAAGGATTAATGAGATTAAAAAATATTGTAAGCGGAAGGATTAAATTTTCACGTAGTTATCAGACGGGAGGTTCTGTTGCAATTAGCCGAGTGTTTGCAGTCCGGGGTCACCGACAACTGCTCTCGTTCGCATTTTATTTGATGAACGAACGATGCCCTCCGCTGTTCGTTTGCACAACAGACACATTTTCATCTCGCTGCCCAGAGCCGAAATTTTCATCCCGTTCCTAAAACAGAGCACCTGACGCTGATGGAAAACATGCAAAAAATATTTTTTTCATATTGATCGAGTATTTGGTATACCTAGTAGTATTCGGTATTCCTGCTGTACCTTCAGTAATTGGTCCTACGGTTTGTTTTCGTGTATCGTACCTACTGCATTATTCAAAGTAAGTTTGGTAATTAACTAATTCGTCTATGAATATCAAATACATACTGCAGTCAGACGAACAGACATCATCCAGTAAACGGGTGAATTTTCGAGCATATCACGAAAACTATCAAGACGAAGATTCTAATTAATTTCAAAACTGCATCCTTCAAAACCAACGGATAAACTTAAAAGTTGTTTGCGTTTCCAAAAAAGAAAGAGCTTACGTAGTGTGTCTAGATAAACATGAAGTTATAAGAAGTTTCGTCGTGATATGAGCGTCTGAAGGGCAGACGGGAGTGCGGGAGTGCAGTCTGCAGTCGGCCACAATAGCTTCGCGGGCTCGCGGCTAGCTGTCGGGTCTTTGTTACCTCACATATTACTTTTTGCTACGTACTTTAGAGAAAATTGAATTGTAACATACATAGTTTCACGAACAGATGAATACAGTCTGCACACACAAAGAGATCGGGATGCTCTTGATGAATGGAAAGATTTAAGCTGCTCCAGTGTGTTATCTATCTTTAGGATGAGGTAGGCAGGTCTAATTTTTCAAACTCAAACCATTTAGGCCAGGGCCGCGGGTTGTTCGAAAGAGATACCGTGGCCCCTGGCACCACAGGCAACTGAAGGAACACAGGTGGGTTTTAGTCAGTAAAAGTCTGACACGCCCTTCCGCTCAGCCCAGAGCGGGAGAGGTCATTTGATGATTTCCCATCCAAAAAAAAAAGGGTATACAGGGTGGCAGGGACATCGACGCACAAACTGTAACCATGAATTCAGCACATAAGTTTAGACCCCATAGCGTAGAAATTTTTCGTCGGTTATCAAAAAAAAATCTTCTGTTTCATAGAAAAGTGCAATACCTATGCGGTCGGTTTTTTAATACTATACGTACATACGTATTCGTACTATACTATGTTATTGAAGCTTTTCACAAGATTCCACTGGTTCCCATTTCCTGTGCAGATCTGTCAAAGAATTTAGTAGATACATTCTGTGATATGCGCCCCGGTCGTAACAGCAAGCTACACATGGAAGTTTTGCTCATATATCAGACAGTTTAGAACATAGATAGCTTTTGGATACGTACCACATAGCCAGATGAGGGTGAAGCAGGCGTAATACGAGTAAGTGATAATTTATACAATCTCCTTCATATAAACCGTACATCGGTTTCAAGAACATATTCCAGGCGCGACAAAGTTGTCGCTTCAACAATTGTTCAGAGGGTGATTATAGTTGCGTCGGAGGCTCGGCGCCCCGATCTCGTCTGCCGCCGCGCCCGCTTCACTTTCTATTTGCCTTTAATGAGATTTCTCTCCAGACCCTCCACGCTGATTACAAACAGGCTAATAACATGATTTTAACATCTTACTATGTGCATATAAATGCAGATTAAGGCTAGACAACAATTAATTGAAAGACTTGTTGATGCACGCGATAACAGTTCAAGAAAACGAATAAAAAGTTTATTTTGTAACGGAGAAAATAGATTGCAGTTTACTAGTTAATTGTTAATTTCGTCGAACACGATGTTTTTGCCGAATCACTACAGTAAAGTAGCACATTATGAGTAGACTGGAAATTATGGTAGGTACTTATAAATTAAACGTATTGCCTAAGAGTACTCTACTTAGGGCTGATTTTTCAATGTCAGATAACTTCTATCTGAAGAATAAATATGACAGTTTGACATATTTTTCATACAAAGCTTTGATAGCTTTGTATGGCAATATATACTTTTCAGTTAAGATCTGACTAGGTATTGAAAAATCTAAGGGCTGATTTTTCAATACCTAGTCAGTCCTAGTTCGATTACCAGTATTCACAAGCTATGTTCACAGGTCTGCAATCCGTGATCGTCAATTAATGGCCTGCGATTTAAAAAATCGCGTATTTTCATAATAATCCGGCCGATGGTTTATGCGAACGGGTTTGCAAGTCTTTAAATCGTACCATATTTTACTTAGGAACGCGGAGGTTTCAGTGAGCTCCTAGCTTCCAAGAGCCGCGGCGGTAGCGATTCAACAAGTTCAACTTAATAAAAACTTAGTCCGTCCGTCGAAGGCTTCGTCTATCAAAAGCTTTATATTTCTTTCCACCTCAATTTCAAATCCTGAGAATTTTTATTTGAACTAGAACTAGGAACGGAGGAATCCGGATTCGTAGAGTTTGTTTACCCTTCAGTGAAATTCTCCTTTTTCTTGATAAATCATTAAAGCCTTTTGTGTTACAGTAACCATGTGCACAGTAATAATAGACGAGTTTTTCCTTTTAAAATTTACTTTTAAAGATTTCCGCATTAAGATGAAAAGGCGAAAAAAGAGGGCATTGATAATATATAGTGAAAAGCTCGTGAGGCAGGTGGTCGGCGCTCGCAGCCGCTTATACAACTGCACTGAAATGAAAAATTGAAGTGAATGTTGTTGCGCTGAAACTCGACTCACTTCAATACGTAGCTATGTTTCTGAGAGACGGAGTTATTATCGTTTTTTGTGCTGAACGCAGTTTAGAGTGATCTCGAAGTTACAAAAACAGGAACGGTTGCTTGTTATTTGCGCATCTACCTTTTTCCCTGTACCTATACAGTCACTAAACATGTATAGTTCTACAAAACGAATTAGGGTACTACAGGTAATGGCTCTAATAACAGTTCCATAAGCAATTTAAGCTGTAAGTGTTATAATTATAGCGCAGTGTATTTTTACGCTTTACCCAGTTTTCCAGCAGGTGATGGTTCCCACGCTATCCTGACATTAATGTCTCGTCGGGAGGGGTTCCCTATCCACGTTAAATATTAATATGGATCGGCCGGCTACCTTCAAGTTATTGACGGAGGTACACGCAATATACCTCCTGTATATTTTTGCTTCAGTGTCGAAAGGTAGACCGTTGTTTTACTTACCTTACTGTATATACAGACAGGGTTGTAGGGACATAGTCGCGCCAACTCTAACTATGAATTCATCACATGATTCTGAACCCACCAGCGTTGACATTTTTGGTCGGTTAGTAAAAAAAAATCTGTTGTTCCATACATTTTGGCCGCGTAGTTTTGACCACCTATTTCGCACTTTTCTATGATACAGTAGATATATATTTGACAACGTTTGAAAAATTTCTACGCAGGTGTTGAATCGTGTGCTGGATTCATGGTTACAGTTTGCGCGTCGATGCCACCCTGTATTTATAATTCAGTGAAAGTTGACTACGTATACGAGTATTTTATGTTTTCCACACCTCACTGAATTTTGTAACAAATTATCCAAAAATCCACATGCCATGTCATTAAGGTCAAAAAGTTTTCTGGAGTGTTCAAATATCCATAAAAAGTATAAGTAGGTACCGAATGTTTGGTAACGAGCACGAGGTTACTAACAAACAGATAGAATACAACAGTAATTCAAACTATAAAGCGGAATAAAATGCTGTAACCTTCTGCTTGAAGCGTTAAATTGATTAAGTATTATACAATTTAATGCTGAATTACGCTGTTAAAAACATGATTGTTGGATTTCATTATGCAGGGTTATTTTAAATTGGCTAGCTAAACTCCGCAGTTTTGATGGGTTTTTTGGGAGGTCAACGACCGCTATTATCTAGTGTTGTTAGGTAGGTACTCGAAATGAATGATGAATTAAGAAAAACTGTTTTCTTATGTTTTATCGTTTTTGATACTAAATGGCGTTTGTATCTCCATCATGTATGTGATGTTAACACAAAAAAAAACTTATTTTCTTTTCATTATCTTAATAACTGCGGTCGATGACACCACAAAAACATTATCAAATTAATGTATTTTTTGTTGTTTCATGTTTAGATCATCGATACCCATCGCCGCATCACGTCTGCGGAGTTTAGGTAGATAACTTAAAATAGCCCTGTAGATTGATTAGAAATAATGGATTATTTTAATAACGCGAGGCTTTTAAAGTGTGCTAGCATAGTTTTCGCTCGGCCCCATTTCATTCGTTCTCTGGCAGCGGGGTATCTGAGTCAGCGCAAACAGTGCTCTCCCGGCCTTTGTTTCAACCGTTACTATCGGACTCATTATGACCCTTATCTTTCGCGCACAGGAATAGGTAGCTCAACTACACAATCTTTTTATTTTCTCTTTCTATTGGCATTGTGCTACGTGTTTTCGTGTTATTTATAGCATTTCGTAGAACTCTATTGAATCGTGTCCAGTACGTACGCATTTCATCGATGAGATGTTTTTCCAATGGGTGTGTATCATGCATTTTATATCATGTTTTGAGTATTTACATTAGGTACCTACCCTATGTAGTATTTTGTGCAAAAAATTATTTAGTTTTAAATTATTAGTAATCTCCGGAGGATCTATGTTTAAACTTAGTAAAAAAGGTATGTACTTAGGTACAAACAAATTCATACGACTACAGCGGGGTAATTGTGTAACAACAGTAGCAATGGCTCTCATTTTGACAGTTCAACAACATTCATTGCGTTATTTACGTTGCTGAGCAGATAAATGTTTCAAACATATGATATGAAGTAATGGATTAGCAATATCCTTCAAAATGATTCAGATTGTGATTGATAGTGTGTTACGCAATTAGGGTGCCTGTCCATATTTTATTTGTTTGTAGGCTCATAGCAACAACTCACAATAATGAGCATCGCAACCCATTAAAGAGCAATAAAAATATACATTTCAGGTAGGTAGATACAACAATTTCTGAAATATCAAATCAGACCAAATCTGCGGGATATTAAACGAGAGCGAGTAAATATAAAATGCGCTTCTGCCAACCTCTCAACTAATGAGATTTATTTTCAATTAGAAGCGGCCCGAGCGCCGATCGCAGCCGCCTCTAACGACATGATTTACATCCAGTCTTATTTACACCCACAGCCCACTGTGCACCCGGATAATGAAACGGAAACAGAAATTCGACGTGATGAATATACGACTATACAGCAGTATACTTCCACTTCCCTGATACCCAGGTGCGATACATTTCAATTTTCGTCTGACACTTAAAACAAACTTTTATAGAAACTTGAACCTAATGAACGATAGATTCAGGAATTATAGAGATAAATTATTTCTAAAATGTGCTATTGACTGTGTATTCCATATTATTTTATGAGCCTAAACGTATTGTGCGAATGCCCATCACGTACGAGGAGAACGCTTTATCGGAGCCATTCATGACGTGCGAAGTAGGGATTTCTGGATTAGACTAACATTCTTATTCAAGGGCTATCAGCGCTAACTCGATGTGTGGGAGACTTTACACAACAATAATAAGTAATATGGGCAAATTCAGGGCATCTATAGACTGTTAAGATCATCATCTGCCTAGCCTTTTCCCATTTATGTTGGAGTCGGCTTCTAGCCTAACCGGATGCAGCTAAATACCAGTATATTACAAGGAGCTAATGCCTATCTGACCTCCACAACCCAGTTACTGGGTAACACGATACCCCTTGGTAAGATTGGTTTTCAGACTTTCGGGCTTCTGATTACCTGTAACGACTGTCAAAAAAAGATGACGGACCAACCTCGGCAAGAATCGATCCACCCGAGCGGATGTTATTCTCAGAAACGAGCCCCTAAGATAATCATATAAATAAAACCTAGGTTTTAAGACTCGTATAAGTACTTACAAAGTTACAACTTTATCCGATCTGTATTCCGCAGAAATGTCAATTTGACGCCAATCATATCCGCGGTCTCGTAAAACAATTTACATAGAAATTCCCTTAGAGTCTGTACTCAGGCCTGACTGATTACATTTGGGAATCCCGGTGGTGGAACCGAGACATAGGTATTCGTTACCCTATGTAGATTAGACGTTTACACCTACAACTGTAGATACAGTCTGTGCTACTGCCAGTATATATGTTCAGCACCTATTTGTTTAATCTGTAAACCTGGCTCGGTTTCCGTACGTCGTTTTCGGGTGACTCTTGAAAATAAGCGCTGTTCTGTGGTCCCCCAAAGCACAGAATCTTGCTGAGTGGAAGCCTCCTTGTCACAGTCACGACGTGCAGCTGCCGAATATTTCTGCAGCCTAATTATTACGTACCTATCAAAAAATCTCAACCTGAATCATTTTGAAGGATGCTAATCCAATGCTTCATTTATGTTCGAAAAATTTTACAAAAAATTGGTGTCTGCTCAAAAACGTAAATGAATGCCATTGCTACAATAGTGATAGTGTGTTACGCAAATACCCCGCTGTTCTGTGCTCGTGATTATAGATTTGTTTTTGTTATTTTTTTATTCGAGTTAACTTGTCTTTATTTGTCTTCTTCTGTTTGACTTTTTCAGATCTTGTTGGCCCAAAACTTCGCCATCTTTTTTGTATGCTCGTGGTTCTGTGACAAATAAACCAATTTTACTTTATTTCTTTCTTCAGCATCTGTGTTTCACGATGCTTCCTCGTTCGCACTTATATTACCAGAATATGTAATAAATACAGCGCTAGCGAGCTGAATCTATGTTGACGTTGATGAAATATGTATTAGTTTATTATGTACGAGGGATCAACAACATTTTTCGGCAATTTACTGCTCGTGGCAGATAGGAAGGCAATATTTATACGCTATCTGTGAGGGGCGCTGAGATTGCCTACTCCCCCTATCGTAGGAATTTCTAAACATACATACGATTTGCGTAAATGATGAAATTGATATTTGTTAGGTCACTTTCAGCTTCTGTTTGTGATTCTTATAATTCAGAAAGAATCTGGGTGTACATTATTGAAGAAATGTAAATGAATGTATATGAATTCGACCTTTTAGTAGATTAGATAACTATTAATTGATTGGTATCTAAGTTCTGAAGGCCAATTCCCGTGACTAAAAACGTTCAAAATCTAGTCGCCATCTCATCTTAGCCAACAACAATCAATGTCAAACGCGGGCGGCGAGCAATAGGCAGCTCGCCGCCCGGCAAGGACCAGGCCCGGGTCGACGGCGCGTTGTGCTCCACTCTCTGCTGGTTTTTTGTTACAAAACAAAAGACTCTCTAGAACGTATGGACTCCTCAGAAAACATAGAAGGAATGATGAGTAGGTTAATTGTATATGTACATGTGTTTAGTTATGATCAGAAATAGCGACAGTAAATAATGATAGAAAGTTCAATAATTCTCTTAAATACCAAGCTATAAACATAAACTTTCCGAAGCGGTGAGCAATTAATTAGGTAAAATCCTATTTTATTACAGCGCGTATTTAGTACGCCTTTTACGCGCAAACAACAATTTTGTAATTATGTGGATACCTATTTCAAAACGAAGACGAAAAAACCTAATTAACTATTCAATCACTTAACATTTTCAACACGGTACATATATTTTCGTTCGTACATATAGTTTCGTTCAAGCAACATATAGAAGCTTTAAATAATAGAATTCGCAAGTTAATATTTGTTTTTAAAAAGTTACGCTGTATTGCTGATCCAAAAATAGTTAAACAAGTTTACTTTGCTCTATGTCAATCGATTTTAACTTACTGTATTACCACATGGGGTGGAGTGGGTAAAACATTGTTACTAACCATCGAGAGAGCTCAGAGGGCGATTCTCAAAGTGTCTACTTCCCGCCCTTTCCTTTTTCCTACTAACCTCCTATACAAATCTTGTGAAGTATTAACAGTTAGACAGCTATTTATTATGGGCATTGTATTAAAACAACACAAAGCTCTACCCTACAGCACTAGTTATACTAATAAAAGGCGTAAAGATATAGTTTGTCCACAAAATTCTACAAAACATGCTTTTATAGCCAAATTTTATCAGTACCTCGGACCTCTCCTATATAATAGACTAAACTCGAAAGCAAACATTTATTCTCTGAACTATACAAATTGTAAGAGAATCCTCAAGGAGGCTCTCCAAAGTATGTCTTACGAAGAAACAGAGAATTTACTAACTGTGTTAAAGTAATTATAGGTATACAAATATTGTAATTATCAAATTTAGAAACTAGGAGTTATGCTACTCAACATAGATATAATTATTTTTCTATTGTCAACTTTTGATTATTTATTATTTTTTTAAAGACTATTTTAGCTCTTCACGCCTGAAACACAGGATTACCTAGTTCAGGCACGTAAGTCTTAGGAATATAATTTACATTTAAGCAAAACTGTACTAATTTTCATGCCTTACTGTTTTTTGAATAAATATATTATTATTATTATTATTATTATTATTTTTCAGTTAGGAATTTTTCCCCGAACTCTTCAACCTGTAGCAGTTATATGTAGGTATCTGCAGATATTGTCGGGCGCACTTGAATTTTTCATGAGTTATCAAAGGCCCGAGGCTATATAGTAGGGACACCTCGGCTGAGTCTGTCGTCTCGCCAAGCAAAGAGCAAAAAAAAAAAATTGTCGCTGTTTTACTTATGACTATTTTCACCCCCATAAGGAAGGGTGTGCGTAACTAACACAGGGAAATGTTTACGCGTACAAATGAAAGAGGTCGATGAACCGCACATTTTTCCCTAACTCTGCTGTGAACATGCATTTTAGTTGATGTGGTTGTAATTTGTTGTGTTCTAAAATGATATTAAAATCTGTAATTTGGTTCAAAAACACTTTTAAATAAATTATGTTTTAAAACTAGGTGACTTCGGTGTTTCCTATTCGACTATCTACTCTGAGAAAAAGACCGACCATCTCAGAGGTCACAGTCTCTTTTAAAGTCTCGACAAACTTGGTCAGGCCATATGAGGACCATGCAGCCACACATACTCATTTATTCATTTTATGTATAACAGTAATTTTATTTATGTAAACAGTTGACTAACATTAGGTACTGTGCCAGTATCATCAGTGTGCAATTAACCATTGTAATGTCATGGATGGATACGTTCGAAAACGACTTGTAATAAAAACGAACTAATACCCATACTACCCACTCACTGCATCAACAAAGACTATGTATTTATAACCGTAAACACTCAGTCATTTCATTTTCCTACATAAATTATTGACTATTACTTACTCGGGAATCTTACCTACATAAATGTCAATAGATATAAGAAAGGGTACCCATAACAATTGGCTTTAAAAAAACCTCCGGCACGGTGGCAGGCTCCCCTAGGATTAAATTTCCCTGCCGTAATACTAAACATACATTTACGCAATTTGTTCACATCACTTACTCATGGGCTCAGAAAGTAGATATTTAAATTGCCGTTTGATAAATAACATGGGTTTTCCTCAGCGTTATGGTTGTTTCCCTCCCCTTAGGGCACGTTACAATTTGAGTTTGAGCAGATCAGCTGGCATTATATAATGTTACTTTGTATTGATCTGACGGGCAATTCTCGTAATTCAAAGAACGTCCACAGTCTGGATCTGTCAAAAATACCTCTAATTTCCCTAAATTTTTGACAAGTTTTTGACATTGATTGTCGCTGAGATGAGATTGCGACTAGATTTTGGAAGTTTTTAATTACGGGAATAAGTCCTTCTGATGAATGAACATCTGTTCGTTATTAAAGGGGAAAAGTGTAAAGCATGTTGATTGAAAGTTGTGATTTGAGCTGGTAATTGGACACTACAGAGTGAATTTCAATAACATTCTACGATTTTTTTGCCCAATTTTGTGGAAATTTTTATTTGTACATTTTACCTGAAGCTTATATTTGTAGGTAAGTATATGATTTAATCATACAGCTATACATGAATCATGTCATCCAACGTGGCAACGCTGCCAGCCTTTTGGATACTTTTACCACTGACAGCGATACGGACGAATTTATTGATGCCCAATGTGAGCTCTTACATTTTTTATACATAATACATATTTTAGTGTTAGATTTTATATTGTATTTAAGATTTCTTAATAAGCATGTAAATAAAAATGAAATTAATAATACAGCTAAGTATACAATATGATTTTCGGGCACGCCTCGCAAAAACTAAGCCTGAGAAACTTATGTAAGTACAACTAATGGTACTGTTTCAAAACTACAGTTAAGTTGTAAGTTTACATCTAAACACGACCAGTAATTTCTTCGTGTTTTGCATGGAATGAACTACTGTTACAGACTCACAGCAACATGATTTATTCGAACTCTATCAACGCAGTAAAACAAAGGCATTAATTTCGTGAATAAAACGCAGATTTTAATAATGATATTCAGGGAGAATAGTGAATGATTTGATGCTGCAGCGGTTGGTGGACCGCGCGCCCTTGCCGCCCTGCACCGACGGGCGGGCGGCCCTATTGACACCACATAATATGACAAATATTTCAGGACATTTTGCTATGAAAATTTATAGTTTTATAAATATTTATATTTAATTGTATTATACAAATAGTTATGTAAACGTAAGCTACTCATAAAGTTGTGATATCATTTGAAAAATGGGACAGGAAAAAGTAATTGTATGTTAATAAATACCTAATAAACATGGTTCATGGATTGCTAACGCATGTCTACCGATTTATTTGTTTTCATTTGTTCAAAACAAATGCATAAAGCTTTTAGTGATAATGCATAAAGTATTTTAGCAAACAATTTCAATTTTCATACCATAAAGAAAACTAAAAGGTTAGGTACAAAAACAGAAAACGTGGGTGCGGATACAACGAACTGAAAAATATGAAACAAGAAATCACCGGCTGTGCAATCATCAATCCTTTTGTCTTCTATAGTCGGAGAAAAACAGAAATTATAGAAGCGTTATGAATGCTTAAATGAACGTTATAAGTTGCTTAAAATATTACATACAGCTAGATTACATTAGTGTAAAGTAGTTGCCAATGAGCCTCAAACTAAACAGTGAGGGTTTATTTATAAACGTTGCTTAACGATAAGTAATGATTAGCGACTGTTTAACAATACATTTTTGACGTTTAAACGTCTCTTAATTTTATGCAACGTGTATGAATAAAAGAAAAGTGAAAAGAAGAAAGGGCCCTTTGCCCTGCAGTGGGACAACATGTTGTCCCACTGCCGGGCCATGGACTAAAAATAAATAATAATTATGAATAAAGGGGTTAGTTTGTATCTTGGGACTCGGGCTTTGGTAGTAATGACTCCTTAGTCCTATGGAAAGTAACCTATAGTTTAAAAAGGTTTTACTTCAGTCCTTTGGAAACCTAAATAGCTGGTGACTGTATCCATGTTCGGAGGACAAGCGAGGCGGACGCCGCCAGGTCGACACACTCCGGCTGAGCGACTCAGCGCCAATGTCGCAAGGTTGTTCAATTCCTAAGGGTCGATTACCTTTGCATAACTACATTAAGCACATCGCACCAGTGCATGAGTTTTTTATCGCTCAGACATGAAAAGCACCGAAAAAATATCGTAAAGTATTCAAGCATTCTCCCTGAACTCATAAATGCTGGTGAATTTTCAGATAAATCTAGCCTGATTGCACACGTTCTCAGCGAGGAGATTGAACTTTCTATTGACCCATATTTAACCTGAGCTTCTATTTTCTCAGAGGCGTAATCCGTACGATTTAATTTTGTCTCGTGAAGGACTCTGCTGCGTACACTGACATTGTAAATGATTGATTTTAATGTTAGGTATTGATGTCAAAGTTATGTGTGCCAGAGAGAAATATCTGAAAAATTATTTGTGAGAAGTTATCAGGTTGTTGAAAAGTTGATCGCTGCCAGGACATTGTATAATGCATCATCAGCCTTAAATATTCTCACTGCAAGGACACAGGCCTCCTGTCTTTTAGAGGGAGTGACCTAATATTGCACACGGGCCCAGTGCGGGTTAGTAGATGTCACATGTCTTCGAATGTTTGGTTCTAGGACATGCCGGTGTCTTTACGATGTTTTCCTTCACCGCTTGAGAGCAGTGGCGATGAAATTATTTACAGAAAGTATAGCGCCTATCAGGGTTCGAACCCACGACCTACAACTCGCAACTCGGGCCGTTCCCTCTGGACCTCCACTGCCAGGAGATTGAACTCATCATATCATTGACCGATATTTGACCCTAAGTACATAATCCAGACAAATCAATTTTCTCTTGTGTCTCTGCTAAATTTTTCAAAATAATGCTATAAAAAGAGATCCTTACAAAAAGGCTGTTACCCAGATTTCCATTACGATATGAGTCAAAAAGAAACCCTGTAATTTGTTACATCATTCAAAAAAGATTTTCAGAATTGATTGACGAAATCAGCGAAGTGTAGGCTTTTCCATTATCTGTGACATAGGTTCGTATTCACGCACCGGTATCCACATTTACAGCAGCCTTGACCGCAGCGAGGCTTTTATTTCACCTAATAAAGCTTATTCGTGACGTAGGTACATTCAGCGCCAAAACGGTCTCTAACGTGAAGCTACCTCTTTCATCTGCGTGCAGCCTGAAAGACGTGCTGAAACTCGTGCTATATTAAAACTGAGGCTCTGATGATGAGGTCGCTTCTTACTTATTAATGCAACGTGCTCGCCAGACGTGGAACTACTCCGCTTTAAAACAAAGAAAAGAAAATGTAACGGGTTTATTACGAAGTTGCTTCTTGACTTGAATTAAGTTTTTATTATTAATAAAAGAAGTAAGTTGACTTGATATTGCGGACTTTGTTCATATTGTTTACTGTTACTTTGTGCATTGTGTTCATTGGCCACTGTTTTATGTAAAAAAAACTTGTACTTTATCGTATCGTGTTGAATGAGTTTTTTTTACATTAAACAAATTGCCTATCAAACATACAATAGACGGCTATTGTTTGTTTAATAGGTTCTGGATAATTAGGTAGAGCTTCTAACTTCGAGATTCAGTTTACAGGTTCAACTTTTCGACGGCATATTTTAGTTTGTTAATAGTTTTAGTTAGGTTAGGATATTTGATTTTGATTTTATTAGTTCTATTTTCAAAGATAATGCCCAATGCTTGCAACTTGGTTTCATTATTATATGGTATTTTTTAGTTAGTGCAATACTAACATAGTTTTAAGGCCTTTGCAATTAGCAATTATTATGGATGTACACTAACACTAGTGTTAAAGTTGTGAATGTAAGTACAGACGCCAGCAGGTCAAGCTACCCGAAAATGTCAAATTTTCCCAATCAATCTTGAACCTTAATGCTTTAGTGATAAAGTTGAAAATCTATTAAAGAAATTTGACAGATTGTAGTAGCTTGATGTGCTGGCGTCTGTACTAACAAATTGAATTTTATGATCTGAAAAATAAATAAATGATGATGGTAGTTTATTTAGTATTAGATAAAAGTTCATCCAGTGTATATATTTTTATCCTCCAAAGTAAATAATTACACGTTTACAGGTTGCATATACCGAAATTACATAATGTTAGAAATCTTTTAGCACAAAAACACTATTGGTATTTGACAACGGTTAAGATATGACGATGTGAAAAATGTATTGGGCGTCATCACATGAGGGTATTGGACCTGGTTCCATTGGTAAACCAGTAAAGGTTTACTTAAGTCAGATTACCTATTACAGGTACTTATTTGTGGATAATTATTTAATGATATTTAGAAGTTTTTGTTTGATTTTTCTTTCGTGCATTTTTCAGTGAATCACTAGCGTTTTATTTGGACTTCAATAAGTTGCTATTCTATATTTTCTCATCACCCGGGAAAAGGGGTGGGGTTGACTGCCCTGACTGACTAGTTATGTAGTAACTGTGCTTAATTATTTAAAGCCTTATTATTACAGATGTATGGTTGGCATCAAACGATCCCTGGAGGTGAGGCCCGGTTGATTATTTACTAGTTTTAATAATTATGTCGTTATGTGTACGCGGCGCGTGATACACGCGATCTATTAATACTACAAAAAGGTTTTTAAACCATAGACGAGGAAAATAAGTGAACATTGCGAGCTGCTTATTTGGTTTTCCTTTATAATAGTTATTAGTTTTTCACAGTTTAACCGAATGGTACCATTAAATAAGCATAATCAGCATATAACGTTCCCACTGCTGGGACACAGGCCTCCTCTACATAACTTTATAGGTATCAGATATATCAGTCCATTGTTAGTCAATTATACATTGCGACCTTAATATAACATACCTCAATATAACGACTTCCTCGATTTAACAAATTCTTCGTAATCCCCTTGAATTGTCCCTAGGAATCAATGTAAAATAAACCTTTACATTGCGAAGATTTTTTGCGAACAACCTCTTTATACCGAATTTTCAACTGTAAAAAAAAAGTGTAATCCTCTACTTAATTAACGAATTTTGTCAACCCAAAACCTTTATTTAACGTTCCCAATAGTATGTGATTCAGTCGCGACAGGTTTCGACGACACGTTTTTACCTCTTTATAACAAATTTTAGACTAACCTAGCACCCTAACAACACACGATCAATCGGAATCGGTTTCATTTTGACAGTTCAACAGCATTCATTGCGTTATTTACGTTGTTGAGCAGACACATGACACATTTTTGGAACATATGAAGCAATGGATTAGCAATATCCTTCAAAATGATTCAGATTGACATTGATTGTGTGTTACGCAATTAGGGTGCTGACCTCAATATAACAAACCTCAGTTTAGCGAATTACTTGATATAACGAATATTTACTTATTCCCTTCCGATTTGTTATATCGAGGTTGCACTGTAGTACCTAACAGATTAGGTAGAACTATTCTTCAATAAAACAATTAACCTAAAATATAACCACACACTGACTTGTTGATGCCACAAATATTTTTTAGGGTTCCGTACCCAAAGAGTGCCAACGGAACCCTATTACTAAGCCTCCGCTGTCCGTTCGTCCGTCTGCCTGTCAGCGGGTTGTATCTCATTAACCTTAATAGGTAGACAGTTGCAGTTTTCACAGATTCTGTATTTGTATTGCCGCTTTAACAACAAATAATAATATATAATACCATACAAAAACGTTTTTTTTAATATGTTGTGTTATTAAACAATGTACGATGGCGGCGGTGGTACGGCAACCTTCATAATTATGTGAGTTCGACTCCCAATTAGCCGGTTTTTTGTCGTACAAAAGTTTCCTTACCCAGCATTAGTCAAATACTAGTCTAGTTTTTCAATTAGTTCCGAAGTTGCATTAGGAGAATGTGCAAATTACGTAGGAGCACATTTTCACATTAAACAAGATTAATAGTTTGGAGTGTCCCGGGAGAAATAATAAGAAAAACGTTCACGTGGCAGCGAGGCGCCGAGAGCGCTAATCCTTAGCCACCTCTCGTAACAATTAATTTATTTACTGGAAAATACGATTGGCCGGCTCCTCTCCTGATAATTTATTAATGAGACCTCCACTAATTAATCATGTAGGAAACGGCTGGCTGAGAAACCATCTATACTTATTACTTTTACTTTTAATATTGTAAAGAGGTGTTTGTTTGTTAGTTTGTATGTAGGGGGTAATCTCTGGAACTACCAGTCGGATTTGAAAAATTGTTTTTGAATTGAAATTTGACCTTCTCATTTTCAAATCTGAATTAAGTATGACTGTAGCTGTACTTTATACGAAGTGTTTTCCTTATGGAAAATCACTTCTGAAATAAGGAAATGTTGTGCCTATTTAAATCACAACATCATAATAAGTTAAAATATTTTCCTGATTTCTATTTCAGGAATTACTTCCTATTACATATTCAAATACTTGTTTACAATTGACGTTATTTCGACTCAAACGAATATTAACTTCATTCGAGTGTTGATTAAGTTCATTTCAGAATGACTAGTATTTATTGAAAAAGTCATAAAACTGTTTGAAGTTGTAGCGCAAACTGAATTTCATGTGTGGGTAAGTTGTTTTTCCAAAAACTTATATTTGTTTACATATTTGGAAACTAAATCGCGAACGCAGGATACGTACGAGACCGTCGTCGACTTATTTATTTCCTGTTTCAAGTAGGTAGGTACGCCTTCAGTGCTAGCGTCGAAGAGTATTCATAATATTTCATGCGGCGGAAATTGGAAAATGTTCAACTTGGTAATAATATGAACGCTTTCCTATCTACCTACCGAAGTTTATTCTATGAGGTAATCGCTGTCGATAACTATTATTGAACGAATATTTCACTAGTTTCATCTGTATTTTAGTGGGGAACCTTTTAAGATTATTACGTGTAGATATTGATATAATATCTATTAATATGTATACAGCGTGTATCAGAAATGTGTGGTAAGGTTGTAACTATCAAACTGAACAACTTTCACCATGGGACTAACATCGTAATCACGAGAACATAGCTGTCCCATACAAAACTTTAAGACCTATTCGACCCAAATGGGAAAGCTGATACATTTTTCGCGATTACGATGTTGGTCCCATGGAGAAAGTTGTTCAGTTTGATAGTTACAGATTATACACACTTCACACCCTAAAAAACAATGGACAAATTTTTGAACCACTCTGCAGTAGGTATCTGCAGAGTGGTTCAAAAATTTGTCCATTGTAAGGATCTTATAAATAGTAGTTATCCATTAGTATTAATGAAAACAAAACTGAAATCTTATTTTGAAACGCTTTTAATCTATTTCAGTGTTTTAAAAAAAAATGCTAAGGTGATCTCATTTTCAGAAAGGAATTACCGACTGGCGGATGCGATGTGTTCTATCATTCCATCTTCCAACTTATTATTTTTAGGTATTGCTTCGCTTACTTGTTTGCATTTTTCAGTGAGGAAAGTAAAGACACTTGGTTAGTATTAAAGGTTTGTTTTGACTGGAGAGAATGTTTTTGCTTAATAAGCTGGTGTTTGAGAGCAGTGGTTGCCCCGACTTACGAGTTGTACGTCGTGGTACTTTGTTTATTTAATTTAACCACCACTGCTCTCAAAACGCTGAAGGAAAACATCGTGAGGAAACCGGCCATGTCTTAGAACAAAAAAATCGAAGACGTGTGACATCTCCAACCCGCGCCGTGGTGGAATGCCGCCCACTCCCTCTCTACTTATGCAAAGCTAAATATAGTTTTAGACCAACTTTCACACCTTTGATTTACCCAGGCGTCCTCGTTAAGATTTCCCTAAGAAGCGGTCAAAAAGAAAACAAACCTTGCTAATGACAGTAAGAATCTTTTGTAATTACTTAACCCGTTAATTATAAAAAGTATACTTTGTAGGCAAGATTCTCTCAAAGGCGACATTAAAAAACCGCTTCCAGGTAGCGTCTATTGTCAGCTGCCTGCACTAACTTCACAGAGAATCTCATTGCTCTTATCTCAAGCAAAGGCGAAGTGAAATAAGCAAGAAAGAAGGGCAGACACAAAGTAAGTAGGTTGGTAATTGGCGAGAGAGTAGTGGATGCTGGGGAGTTCATGCGGAAATAAACTTGCAGCTGGCCGTGAGCCGTAATTAGATAAGTTCAGACAGGATTGCAATTAATTAACCTATTGAATAAGACCAGATAAGGAAGCTTACCTTACTTATGTAATTACCAACTCGTCTAAGAACACGGTTCCAAATTAAACTGTTTTAAACTGATTCTTCCATTCTTTGTTGTTGCATTATGAGTGTACGTATGGCCGATTCTTATAATTTACTGACCGTTATTGGTTAAAATTAAGACGTTTGTATCTTTACCAATAATTAATATTTACCCTTCCATATGGAAGTAGCTATTACAGGTAAAATTAGCTTACGAATATAATTATTTATATGCCCAGTTTGGCAGTAAAAAATACTACCATTGGTAAGCAAACGATTCTTTTTTGTTTATAGAAACCGAGCATAATTATTTGTGGTGAAAATAATGTCCATATTCCATTGAAATGTGGTGTGAATGTGTGAAATACTAATCAGTGCATGTAATATTATACTGGCCTGTAGCAATTTATCATGATCTGCATGATATGTATTCACATCAGCACGGAGTAACTGTTATTAGATTAAATGCTTCATTTGTAACAACGGAATCTACCACAATATTAATTATTTAAACAGTCTGTATCAGCGTAGGTTACCACACTTTTGTCATTATAATTTTTTTTTTTTTTTTTAAATCTTTATTTATTAACGAGGGTTTGATCACACAGTGAACATGCCACCCTCATAGGACCTTTTGTTACATGCAAAACTTAACTTCTACGCTTAATTCCTAGATTGACTAATCTATATAATATTTTAGCGGCTTTGGATGCTGGAAAAGCTAAAATAATATTACATTCCCCTAATTGACTAATGTTCATATTAGATTGGTGTCGAATTAAATATCTTTCCGCTCCGTTCCGGACACACTCCACCATAATATGAAAAGCGTCTTCAACCACATTGCATTCCGTGCAGTTTGGAGATGTAACTTTACCCATCAATGCAGCAAAACTATTCAATGGGATGTGTCCGGAACGAAGTCTCAAACTTGTCACGATTTCTTGTCTACTCATATCGGCATTATCAAACCAAGGATAATTCTGAATGGTTGGCTGCATCGTCCGATACCAAATACCTTTTGTCAATGACTTCTCGTCGAAGTATTCTTTCCAAATTTCACAACATTTTAATCTAACTAGATATAAAATATCTGTCCAGAAAGGTTTATACGTCACCGGAACCCCCTCTAAGCACGCTTCTTTAGCTAAATGATCAACTTTTTCGTTTTCCTCAATGCCGATATGGGAAGGCACCCATTGCAAAACAATATTTTTATTATTATCTCTTAATCTATCAATAGAATTTATTATTTTGAATGCTACAGGATAACCTTGAAAATTTCCTATACACCTCGTTAGATGTTGGAGTGCGCTTTTACAGTCAGAATAGATTACGGAATCTTGAAAGTCCACCGATTCAAGGTATGAAATGGCTTCGAAGATAGCAATCAACTCGGAATACATGACAGAAATATTTGAATTTAACTTGAACTTATAGGAGGTGTTATTCTGAGGGTCGAAGAACGCAGCTCCAACATTATCTTTAACTTTAGATCCATCCGTATAAATCCTGTAATATCCAGAATAGCTCCTGCTAAAATGACTACCGCATATAATTCGAAGTTGATAGTGATCGTACAATTTCTTAGCTTCGGTAACCTCTTTAATTTGTGGTTTAATCGTACAAGACAAATTCACACCGCTTATCCACGTATTAAGCGAAAATAGTCCTAATTTATTGCTGGAGTACATGCATATGTTATTGAATGTCTCTGAAATATGAGCTATAAGTGGTTTCTTTTTACGTCTCCAATAAATACCTTGGCAACAAATATTAAGCTTGGTAACAATTTCATACGTGTCCCCATTTATAAAAGATTTGAGTTTCAGAAAGAATTTACCAGCCAAGTAATATCTGCGAATATGTAACGGTTGCAGATGTAGTTCGCATTCCATCACATGAATGGCTGTACTTTTAATAAAACCACCGATGACCCTCAAACATTGGTTTTGAATTTTAGATAATTTATTTAAATGGGTTTGACAGCTATTATCAAATAAGAAACTGGCATAATCAATTCTGCTGCGTATGATCGCAATGTATAAACGACGTAAATGAGTGGGGTGTATGCCCCAGCCTGGACCAGTTAGTATTTTAAGTACATTCAGAAATTTGGAAGATTTGTCTATTAACTCATTAATATGTTTAGACCATCTTAGAGATCGATCTAACCATAGTCCTAAATATTTATAGTTGTCAACTACTTGGAGGGATCTTTTATTTATTTTAATATCAATAGTATCTTTCCTAAACCCAGTTTTGAATAAACAAATTTTGCTTTTACTAGTTGAAACATTTAAACCAATATCTTGGACTAACTTATTAAATAAATCTAAAGCCGTTTGCAATTTATGTGTCGCCTCGAAAATTTTGTTGGTAGTAAAATATAATACAAAGTCATCGGCAAACTGTGAAATGTATATATTATGTATCTTTCTACAGATATTGATAGTAGCTATATTAAACAACAATGGCGATAATGGATCACCCTGTGCCAAGCCACGACAAGTAGTTCTACATAGTGAATCATTATCAAGTTGAATTTTTAAATTTCTTGCTTGTAAAAAGTTCCACAGATAAGTGCAAAGTTTTTTTCCCACCCCTAAGCCATCCATTATACGTAATAAACTATGTACATCCACATTGTTATAAGCATTATCCAGATCAATAAAACAACATATGGTTATTTTTTTTTCAGAAAATCCTGTTTGAATTCTAGAAACTAAACTAGTAAGATTATTTAATGTTGATCGACATTTTCTAAATCCTGTGGTATTCTGGTCTAACATACAGTTCCTTTCTATAAACCACTCTAGTCTATTGAGTAAAATGTTATGGAAAGTTTTGCATATACATGAGATCATAGATATGGGGCGAAGGGCAGAGGCTAAAGAAGGATCACGTCCTGGTTTGGGAATCGGCACCACCACTATATCGCGCCATTGTTTAGGTACAAACGAATATCCGAAAAATTTATTAAATAACTTGAGTAGGACTTGCTTCCCGTTCTCAGGTAAGTACCTTATCATAGAATATGTGATCTTGTCACTACCCGGGGCTGTATCTTTATTTTTTAAGCATTTAGTTAGCTCTTGAATTGTAATAGGTATTTCAAGTTTTGGGTTATTCGATGTAAGTGTAGGGTAGTCGCATGATACGAAATCGGGGGCTAAACTACAAAGTAAATCACTTGCTTTAGTGCTGTCAATATGCGATTTTGCTGCGTGATATCCCTTAATCCATCTCATTTTTCGCCACAGTTCGCTATGGGTCGTAGTTTGGTCAAGATTAGAACATAAGTCATGCCATGACTTGCTCCTAGAGCACCGTATATATCTTTGAGCATCACTGATTTTACTTTGAAGGATTGTGAGGTTATCTGGTGATGGATTACGTCGAAATTTAGCAAGTGCTAAACGGCGCTCTGCTACAGCTTTAGAGAGATTAGGGCACCAATAAGGTTTTGGTGTGAAATTTCGTTCTGGGTTCGTATTAATTTTGACATATGGTATAAAAAAATCTGCCGCCATGTCTAAATAGTCTATAAATATGTCGTATCCTTTTTGTAAATTATTTGGGAACACGAATTCAATGAGGTTACTGCCAATAAGTGCGTCAAAGATTTGATTCCCTCTCCGGTCTACTTTATTGGACCAATTGGGATGGTGACCATTAAAGTCACCTAAAAGTAGGGTTTTATTATTAACCTGTGAAAATAATTGATCCCAGTCTGACTGGCTAGTATTTACAGAAGGTGGACAGTAGATCGATATAATATTTTCAATTTGATTACAATTATACACTTTAATGTGTATACTTTCTATACCCGAGTTAATATTTTGTAAATCATGACAGATCTGAGATTTAATTGACTTATGTGTGAGTATTGCTACACCTCCGTATGAATCATCTCTGTCTTTGCGAAATATATTGTAATCTTTAACTTTAAAACAAATTTCTGATTGTAGCCAGGTTTCGCTTAATACGGCAATGTGAATCTTGTCTTGTATTAACAAATTCTCAAACTCACTAACCTTTGGCCTAATGCTTTGTGCGTTCCATTGGATAATATTTAATTTAACATTAGTTTTATCCGCCATTTGAGAAATAATCAAGAATTAATGTAAGTATAGGCCAATCAGCTACATTATCAATTACTACTAAAATTATCCACTCAATGCAAGTTTTAAGTATTCCTTTGAAAATCATTTGTATCGTGCTTCCTTTCATGAAAATTATCTCTTGTAATCGCTTTAACAATTCCTTGAAACTGATATCTCTGTGTATTTCTTCGGTTTCACTCGAGTTTTTTTTTTCAGCATCATTATATTCTTCTAATTCCGTTTTATTCCATTCCATAAACTCCAGATCTGCCGAGTTCCCCTGCTTCTTCTGTTTCTGCTTAGATTCTGACTTTTGTTTTCGTTTATGTACATGTGCCTTGGTAGTCACTTCAGCATAAGTTTGGGTAGGGGTTGTGTCCACATGTTGGGATGAAAATTTTATATCAGTATCCTTTATTTCTATGTTCACTTCCTTGTGAGTTGGTTCGTCTTTAGGGACATAGATAGTTAGGGCCTTTCTATAGGTGCAATTAAACTCGGACATGAGTTCTCTCAACCTTTTTTCCTTTATAAAAATTGGACATGTTTTTGATAGGGATATATGTCTACCATTGCAGTTAACGCATATCATGTTAGTGGTTTCGCAATTGTCATGATTTTTTCCGCATTTGGGACACACCACTTTAGTACTCGGGCATCTCTTAAGTGCATGACCGTATTTCCAGCAGCGCGAACATTGCGACACTGGAAACACATATGGTTCTACCTTTATCCTTAAACCATGTGTATAAACATAAGGTGGTAAGTACGACCCTTTAAAACAAAGTCGGACCGCTTCACTGGGTGACCAACCCTCAGCCTCAAAGTTCTTTCGATTCAAGCGATTTAAGGATAATAATTTGGCTGGTTCGGGACAACTTAAACTCTCCAAAATGTTTTCCTCTGACATTTCTAGGTCAACATCTCTTATTACACCATAGGACAGATTCCTTTCCATCGCTCTCTGGATATGCCATCCCTTATCAATAAAGAATTGACATGTCTCCAACTTCTCAGCGCTGAGTTCGCTAATCAATTCTATACGAGCTCGATACGGATTGATAAATTTCACCCTGCTAATATCTTTTAAATTCTGGTCTCTAAATATTTTAGCAAGACTAAATTGTTTAGGTAGTTTCTCTTTGCTAGATATATATATTTCTATCTTTTCTGTATCCTTCCATATTTTGTCTTTACGCTTAACTTCCGTCCATTCTTCATCGCTGCTTTCTCTCGTTCTTTTATTGGTCTTCTCTTCACTGTCTTCAATGTCTAATCCTTCATTTAAAATAGAAATCTCATTCATAGAATCATTATTCATTTCATTACTCGTCTCGCAATTATCGCTCATCTTACTCGTAAACAAGTCGCATCTGCGGCAGGCGGCAGGTAGCCGGCCGACCGGCCACGTGCCACACCTTTCGAAGTTCAAATGTAGTAAACAATAATATGCGCTCTGCTTGGGCGACGAAACGAATATAACTGTGACACGACCCGCTCGCACGAGTGCCGCGACGAAACTCCATTATAATTTGTAGCTGAAAAGGTTGAAATTGCGTCCAGCCGATCGATTCTGTAAAAATCTCACCGTGAAAAGTTAGGTGATGTGAGCTGTCAATTGTGTCAATCCCTAACATTAGTTGGAATGACAGCTCACTCCACGCTCACTTCACCTAAGTTTTCACAGTGATATTTTTACAGAATCGATCGGCTGTACCCTAATTGCGTTACACACTTTTAATCATAATCTGAGGATTTTTAAGGATATTTATAATTCATTGCTTCTACGGTTTGAAAAATTCGTCTGTTCGACAACTTAAATACCTAACGCAATAAACGTGATTACGTGACTGAACTGTCAAAATGAAAGCTTGCGATCAATATATTTAAACTAGCAATATTTGGGAACTTTGATATGACTCAATCGATAACTTACAAATGGAGATCGATCGTCAGTGACAGCATCAATAAATGCCCTGCACCTAAAAAAAAATAATTAAAAAACCTATCAAAGTCTATTAATCATATTGACAAATACCAGCACTGTGGTTTGTTATCGCCTTTTTATGCAACAAAGTTACCGGCGGAGATGACAGCGGCTAGGCGGACGCAGCGCTGCGGCCTGCGGCCTGCGAGCTGCGGCCTGCGAGCGGCACTCTCCGTCCATTGACCGCTAACCCGCACATTTCCGACCTATCCACACAATTTGCCTGCGCCTAGATTGAATAGCTTCCGACCTCCGGCAGCCCGTCTGAAGCCTTTTCAGTGCACACAGAATAAACTCTGATTCGCGCCGTAATAAAACGTTATCTGAACTTTTATGTGGAAGTTTAGCATGCTCTGTAAATTGTGACGTGCTGTTTTTCTTTTATTAAGTGTGTAATTTTCTTGTTTTATAAAAGCGTTCGATACGTTTCCGTTATATGATTTAACATTATTTTTGCCCATTTTCCAGTTAATTGAAGCAGGATAATCCAAGCTTTATTACCCTTTACCATTCCGTGGAGTTAATAAGTTATTGTCATAAAATGAATACCAGTTTTTATAGGTAACATTTTAATTCATAAAATATACGAAAAAAATAACAAAATAGGACCTATCTGAGTGATTCTTTGAACCACAGATTCTTCTGACTAATATTCAATTTGGATGCAAAACGACACCTTGTACCAGTGTATGGCGCATTTTCCTGCATTAATGCGGGAATGCATAATAAAAAGCACACGTGTTAAATACACCACATTGTTAACCAAAAAGTCAGTCACTCAGTTTCCAAGAATCCATTACTTTACCCAGACAAGCAAAAGTTCTGAAAATGAAGTTATACGTAATAAACCAAGCTCAAAAATTGCTGGTTAAGGAAACGTAGACAGATTTCATACCTTCACGTAAAGGTGGGGAGAAAATCCATCTCGGGAAAGTGGATAATCCTTCAGGAGGTGCGTTGCATTCTTGATATATACGATAAAGGAAACCTTTTACGATCAAAGAATAGTTCCCACATAATAAGATCGATAAAGTAGCCATGGCGGAAACGGCGATATATCACTGTTCAACAAAAGTCTCCGAGGGTTTCCATTTTCCATATCCCTGGAAAGGATAGCCTGTTTAGTTATTGGACACTGACATTAAAATGAAACAGGTCTCGGCATGCAGTGATTTATGTATCTTGCTTTGTTCCCAAAGAACTAACCCAACTACACATGATCAAATTAATACTAAAGTTATATTTAATTAGAAATAGTGGGAAATCCATCAATAAAGGATTCCAAGTCCAAGGGACCGCAGACCTTGGCATTTGATGTTAATTTCAACTTGGTACGGGGTATCCCTTTCGTGAGAAAGAGGGTCTTGACAGACGGACAAATAGACCACAAAGTGATTCCATAAGGGTTCCGCTTTTTCCTTTTAAGGTACGGAAACCCAATTTTTTTTTTTTTTTTTACCTTATTACGGCAAATCCAAGGAAAGGGTAATATTTGTATGTACTCCATGGGTATGTATTGCAGCGTTACCTCTGCGATTAAAACATTATTTTCCAATTAAATGTCTGGGTCATTAATATTATTTAAATGGAATTTGAACATGACAAGCAAAAATCTTGAGTAGCGATGGCCCAGTGGCGACGGTCGCGACTTACGAGTTGTAGGTCGTAGATTCGAACCCAGACAGTTGCTTTACTTTGTGTAAATTATTTCATCACCACTGCTCTCAAAACGGTGAATTGAAATATCGTGAGGAAACCAGCATGTCCTAGAACCAAAATGTCGGCTTCCAGTCTAACGGGATACAGCTGAATATGTGATACAATATTTTGTTGTATACCGATTTCTGAAACCCCCCTGTCTCATACCTACTGTTTAGTAAAATCTTTGTAAAGAACTAGACGAAAATATTCAAGCTAAACCATCTCACTGAAACAAAAGAAGTTACAGTTATCAGTCGCAGTTGGTGCAATTTTTCCCCACAGTCGCAGGCATAATGCGGCTCAGTCGAGGGCTTAGATCGATTGAAATAAGAGCCCGCAACCTTAATCCCATGAAATTCAGCGAGTCTAAAGACCTTTCGATGTCTTCGCTGTAAACCCGGCCATCGGCAAGTTAAGTCTCGACATTTTTATGACTTCATGGGTGTACTATAGGAAACAAATAGGATTTCGCTTGTTTTCCTTTTGTGAATAATTGTGAAATCTGTCTGCGTTTGTTTTGTATGTATTTAATACGTTATAATTATTATATAAGCTAACATTAAAATAATGATATGTACATGGGAAAAAATAAGCAAAATAAATACGTTATTAATTAACCCTGCAACAGTATTTATTTGTGGAGTCATTGAAATTCAAATTAATTAAAAAAAAAAAACAATAGAAAGCTCTGCGAGCCCCGGGGTAATTACGTACCTTACACACTAACAATAGGAATGGATTTATTTTGACAGCTTAACAACATTCATTGTTTCATCATCGATCAGTCATTCGATATTTACGTTGTTCTTTCGTCTTTCTCCAACATTTGAAGTAATGGATTAGCTATATCCTTCAAAATGAATCAGATTGTGATTAATAGTGTGTTATGCAATTACAGTGCAGCACTGGGTCCGCGTGGTGAATTATGGCCCACTCTCTCACAGAGAGGAGGCCTGTGTCCAAATAGTGGGAACATTATAAGCTGATTGTGTGAATAAAAACCTCTAATCTAGTCACGAGGCTCTTTATGTGATTGCTACATGAGACAGCATGATTTACTCCATCATCCTGAAAGTGTCTTAAATTTAAAAAAAGTATCTACTTACCACAGAAAATACTTCAGATTCAGACTGCTGAATTTCATAGTATCATCCATTATAATATGATGTGTAAAACTTTGCGATTTAAGTCGACATAAGTCTCTAACAAAACCACTGAGTAGTCGGTAAACATAACCTCTATAAGTAGTAGAGATCCCGTGATCCTGTGTGAGGTGCTTCGTGCAGCCGATCGAAACAAAGACGAACAACATTCTACCTAAAATCATAGAGTTTGATACAAAAGCAAAAGTTATGTCACTTATAAATATCTACCTACGAAAGCTTGTTAGGGTTCCGTAAAAAAGGAAAAATCTGAACATTTTGGTCAGTTTGTCGCAGAGGTTTTTCTCGAGATCTTTTTGAATTTTGTCATAATGTTAAGTCTCAAAAACTTTATTTTTTTACTATTTATTTTTCAATCGAAATATAATTTTTATTCGTGGAATTAAATTGACGTCTGACCAATTGTGTATGGAATAACTGCCAAAAATTCATAATTATTCCTCGGATAAAATTATCTGGCGTTGGAAAAATCACCCCTATGTGTCATTTGAAAGAACTTTCTTTATACATTCTAAAAATATATTTTATAACGTTTGATCATGAATCTTGAAGATACACATTACACATAACTGACGCAAAAAAAATATTACTCTTCCTCTCTTATCGATTAGAGTAAGGTAAGATACTAAGCCATATTTTACAGAAAAAATATAGCTGTTTGCGACACTGTAACAGATTCTGTAAAAAATATTTAAAAAATACCAAAAATTGATGCTTGCTTACCTTGCTTGCCTTTTGACCTATAAACTTATTATCTTAGGGCTGATATTTCAATGGTCAGATAACTTTTATCTGACGAATAATTAAGACAATTTGACATATTTTCTATACAAAAGCTGCCAAACCGAAATATTTATTCCTCAGATAAAAGTTATCTGACTATTGAAAAATCAGCCCTCAAATAAAGAAAAGTTTGCAACATAGGTTTTTGTCTTCACACTGTGTCATTAAGGGCTGGTTTTTCCAACGTCAGATAACTTTATCCACGGAATAACTTTGAATTTTTGACAGTCCTTCCATACAAAAACTTGACCATTCTGTGAACTGATGATGGTTCATCAGTTCACAGTATGGTCAAGTTTTTTATTTTCTTTTTAATTATATTTTAGGAGCTCTATATGTAGGTATAGCACAGGTTCACTAATTATGTAGGTACGCGTAATAAAATAACTACGGCCAGCGCCTGTTCCACAGGCTGCTCAATGTAGTTGGGTTCGGAACTCAAATTGTTTGAGCCCGACACGGTCGTGGCCGTTTTTTTATTTCACCAACAAACATTTTGCCATAAACTAGCAAGTCTGAAAACACTCAAAAACATTATCCTGTTGTGGATATTTTGCATAAACCGCGGATTATGGCTGCAAGCTCGTTCAAAAAGCAACCACTAACTTATCTAAATATCACGAATTTGAAATATCGCTCGTTTAACTCACAATGTGTCTGACCGTAGGTACAGAGGTGGTACAGAGCAAGTATTTATTTTCCTAGGTAAAGTTTAAGGCGGAGCGTGACTGGCGCAGCTCGGCGCGGCTGCCGGCTGCCGAGACGATGTCGTGGAGGCGGAGCACGTCTCCAATCCTCTTTAGTGCTACTAAAGTACATACTTGGCCCACAATGAAATGCCACGGTGAGCATCAACATTACGTAAACGTATGTGATAGAAGCAGAGTATTCCGCCAAAGAGACGTCCGTTGACGAATAGGTACCTACATGTATGAACGGGAACTCTATTGGGAATCGGTGGGTTTCGCTACCGTCTACATTTAACAAGTCTTGTCAAACATTTTATTGAAAGTAGGTACGCTTTTCAGATATACCTAGCCCGGTGCTTTGTATGACTTGAAATGTTGTCAGTATAGTTCTGGTGCGTTTTGTCCAGTATTATCACTGAATTAAAAATTCGGCCTTGTCGGTCTGTCATATCACCTTTAGACAAATCTATATTTTGTTCTCAGGATTTTAAGACGCAATACGTGATTAGTATGGGAATTCTCCATCAAAGTTTACCATAATTCATCCATCATAGATAGTCATTATCTGTATTACATAGTTATTAAAACAAAGTCGCTTTACGTGTCTGTCTGTGTGACGCCTTAGTTTATTTAAAGCTGCGATATTTACGAGACTTTATTTCGGAAGTTTTATGTGTATAATACTTACTGACACGTCACCATTGCAACTGTGCGAAGCCGGTGCGGGTATCTGAATCGAACTACATAAGTAAGTACTCATAGTTAAACTCTGCAGCAATACAAAAGTTATTTTCTATAGAGAAACAATACATATTAATAACAAAATAACACAGCCGTCTAGCCTGCAATATCATGACATATTTTCAAGTGCTCTATTATCTATTATACGGATCCGATTCCCGTGTACAATGCCACATTGGTTGCAGACAAGGGAATTGAAGAGACGATATTGGAAATGCAATCGATACAACAATGATATATTCACATAAAACCCTATTCCCTGTAGGAATGCGAGTCTGTGAGTCCCGCAGAGAGGAATGGAGTGTTCGCTCGAGACGGTCGGACGCACAAATCAACGTAATATGGTGCAAAGCTATCCAAATGAGAAGCTCAGAAGCACGTCTAGACTGCGGGCCTTACATCGCAGCTTAATTAATAAAATCAAACGGATCGGACCGATGTGTTCGACATCGGCGTCGACAGTTCGACTATGTAGGGAGGTACCGCAAACCTCTTCACTCGAATGCCAATTAAATTGTCGGCACTTTGCGCGAGTTTTATTTTTTTCATTAAACTAGTTTCGACAGAAATAATTAATTACTATGATGATCAATAAGGGCTTCAATTGCTCACGCGTTCTAAGTTTCTTGTGATGTATTTCGAAGTTTTTATGAACTTGGTTAAAAAAATGTTTTGACCCTTGTACTCGAGTTCAAAGCACCTATTTTGACCTTCTTTTGGATAGAATGTGAACTTGAATAAGATTTGTACCTATACAAATAAGTATGTAGTAGGTCAAAGTGAAAGTCAAATCATTTATTTCATTTAGGCTCATAAAAGACACTTTTGGACGTCAAGATTTACACAAAAATTGAATTGATTCTAGTTGCCCCAAAAGGTAGTTTCGTATGGAGAAGAATGGGCAAGAAACTCCTCCATTACTCTTTTAAAATGTTTTACTATATTTGGTATATATTAACTATATATAATTATAGGTATGGGAAGACGATGCACCTAGAATACAAATACTATAAGTACCACAATGGGTAAAAGAATTAAAAATGAAGTAGGTAATGACATAATAATATATATGTGATAGAAGATAGAAGAAGTGCTCGCACATTTACAAATATTGTAAGTACTTATTGATTATCCAAAATTTTAGCAAGTCTTGTAATAATTTGTTCAGAATGTAAAATCAATGTCATAAAAATTATGGAATTAAATTAGCAAACAGTTTATGTCTAGGTTGTCCAATAGAGCAGAACCAGCATGTTCATTCTTATCTAGGATATACTTTAGGCTATACTTGTTTACAAAGTGTACTTTTAATATGAGTTTTAAATTTTATTTCATTTAATTTTTATCACAAATAAATAAATAAATAATATTAATCTTTTAAATAGATCCTTAAGAGTTTCGCGGCGACGACGTGGATTGTAAATGGCTCTGACAGCTCTCTTTTGCAAAATAAAAATGGATTCAATGTCAGCGGCCCGACCCCACAGTAAAATGCCATATGACATAATGCTGTGGAAATAGCTAAAATAGACCAAACACCAAACGCGCGGTTTCTACATCTGTTAGCTGTCTAATCTTTCTAACAGCATAAGTGGCCGAGCTTAGCGGCCGCGTAAAAAGATGAAAATGAAGATGTTTTATGAGGTTACGTAGCATGATTCTAGGAAAACCGTTTGGTTAAATAAAATCTTGTTTTCTGTATTCAATATGATGTCACATTCGGAACTCTAACATTAACATATTACATAACATTTAAATGTATGCATTTGTTTTTATTTTTCATTTACATAGTACCAAATTATTTGCCTTATACCAATCTTGGACGAAGAATTATTAGGAGGATTTTAGGAGGTATTAACGTATTATAATTATGAACCCGAAGGTAGGTAGGGTGTATAATAAAGATGCGTAGGTAAGCACTTATTTTTGGAAATAAAGGGTTATTTTAAATTGGCTAGCTAAACTCTGTTGAAGTGCCGACGCGATGGGTACCTACCTACGGGTGGGATGGGTGATTTGAGGTTTTTTTTGGAGGTCAACGACCGCTGTTAGTGTTGTTACTTGAAGTAAACAGAGAAAAACCGTTGTTTTATATTTTATCGTGTATAATATATACCCATCACGACTACGAAGTTTATACAAAAAAACATTTTTAACTGATATTTTAAGTGATATGTATAGGTAGATATAATCAAAATGCTTCAAATAGGTAGGTAGTCAGTATGAAAAATTAGATAGTTACCAACAATATTTATGATATTTGTTCAAGCCCCACATAAACCAAATTATCTCATTGTAAAGCTCATGAAAACGACGAGAGACAAGAATAATAATTGATAAACAAATAAATAAATCTTAACTATCCGTAATTAACCAGGAGCGAAGAAAAAAAATATTGCTGTTTTTGAAGAACAACATTATCATAAAGTTGTGTATGTGGTTATTTTGGGCATGCGCCATTTATGAATGGAGGGAGGCCGACGATACGATACGTCTGATCGGTTGCCTGGCAACTGAGGCATGCAAGTGAGTATTCGTATTATTCGAGTATTCGCCTCATTTTTCTATTCGATTTTTTTCTAATCGAAACGAAGTTTTTGTATTAGGTTTTTTTTTTCTAAATACAGAATTGAACCCCATATTAAAACAAAATTGTGTGTGCGCGTTATTGAAACCTAACATTATGCCACAATTAAAATTCCTACGTTGCATGATCTCGAAAATCCTCTATAACAAAGTTTAAGCACCTAATGACAAAAAAGTGATCTAAAAAACAATTGTAGGTTTGCCTTTTTTTTAGGTCGGAATCCTAAAAACTGAACGCCGAAATACTTACCTTACGTTATGAATTGAGCTACTGAGCGTTCAGTTTTTTCCAATCGACAAATTAAACGTAGGTACACCTATGCAATCAGCTGCATAGGATAGGTACATATCTTACGTGTAAATTGTTGATTAGTGTAGTACTTACCTTGTAGTGTAGACTTGAACCAGGAGGTCCTGGTTTACTAAAAGAAATGAATAAATTACTAGGTACTAAATAATCAAATACCTACTTTTAAATTTTATAATGTAAAAATCAAAATCTCGAATACTTGAATATATTAATCGAGTAGTGGAGCAACACTATTCGAACACTCGAATAGTAAAATTGAGCGAATATTGGAAGCCCTACAGTTGCAACGCATCCCTCTCCGAGTCTCCGGTTGACCCTGAGGTCGCGTACCCCTCTACGTATTCCCCTGTGTTAACATGTTACCAAATTTTTCTGCCTGATAAACTGAACATTATAAGAAAGATAGGTACTTATGGAGTTTTCTTATTCTTATAGGTACCTAATATGGCTTCAATACAGGTATTTCGATATTATTAAGCCGAACTAGGTATGTAGGTACCTATTATGAACAATACATAGTTTAACTCTATAATAAATATACGATAGGTAATATGTAGTTATGTTTTCTCAAGATTTTATGTAGAAATGGATAGGCCTAAGTTTGTCTAACTAATTTGAATTGTCTATAAAAATATATACTTTACTGAATGTACAATTTTAGCATCAACCATGCTAGCGCCATCTATTGTTAGCATAAATAACTAAGTACACCAAACGGCCAACGATACAAACTAGTTTCAATATAATGTAATAGATGTCACTACTTGACCAGTGTTTTCATTTTACTAACATAATTTACAAAATATTGTTTTACACTATTTCACTCATATATACTAATTTGATTCGGTTTTACATTCTTCAAGATAAACTCTTTTTTTTTAGATCGCCCAACAATTCCGCAAATAATTCTAAGATTTAAATGTAGATGCCGCTGTAATCAAAATAGTAGACGAAAGAGGTATTGTTACTTTTTCGACGAATTTGGCACACTTATCGTTATATTTTACACATTTTATGCTAAGTGTAAGATTTAATAACATGTTCGTAATAATCAAATAATAATTTGAAAGAATTCTGTCTACCTATTCAAACTGACCGTAAAATTTCCGGTCATAATCATGTGACGAGGTGGCCGAGTGGTTAAGGCGTTGGACTGCTAATCCAATGTGCTCTGCACGCGTGGGTTCGAATCCCATCCTCGTCGGATCGTTTTTGCTTCTTTTTGCCGTAAGTTATGGACAATTTGTAGTAAAAATACGAGTTTATATTACTGGAATAGTTTGACAATAATAAATTATTTTCAGCATGGCTCTTATTATGTTTGACTTTATAAATACATATTTACTAAAAAATAATTGGATCAGGTGCAAGTCCGACCCTAATCAGGTGTTATCTCTGTAATCGCTAGCAAAAACAGATACCATCGCAGCGCATGGCTATCATTTGTTACGAATTTATCTAGACCTGTTTTCATTATCTTATCATGTACCTGGCACCCTTTATTTTACAAGTCGGCTAGTGTTGGGCGCGCCTCAACTAGGCAAGGTTTTCATAACTTATTTGTGTTTTAGTGAAATCAATTAGACATTTTTTATTAGTGAGCCAAAGTTTTTCTTGGACATGTGATTTGTTCACAAATTGTTACGTTTCCTATTTAGTGTTTTACAGACGGACTAAAACTTCGAAACGGTGCTTTTACTCGAATGTAAGTGCTTATCTTTGTTCAATAAGTACCTACTAAGAATTTCTTGTTTGTGGGGTTTATTGCAACATTGTATGTGGAGAACATTGATCATTTACTTAACTAATGTTGCGTGGTAATGCGTTAATTAGTATTATTATACTTATACTATCACTACATACTAATCAGCTAGACAATGAAGGTATATTTGAATGCGTGGTGAATAGGTCACAACTTCCATAAGCCTGTCATACCATAGGTACCTGCTGCTGAATGGCACGTTATTATGTTTGATAGGTTCTGGCAAGTTCTTTTTTCTCTCGCAATGGTTTTGTAGCTCTTAATATTGTTAAAGCTGGTGCCTGATGTGGGTTTAGAAAAAAACGGCTTGGGCTTCGATAAACTATTCTCTATACATAGAGGAATGCCACTGCCAAGCCTCGTAGATATAGTCGCTCCATTATGCAATTCTCATATTGAGACGTTTCAAGCGATAGTCTATGCTTTGTTGGGAAGACGGGTACCTACTGCAAAATCCCTATCAATGACCGCGTGGCCAACTTCTCGGTACAAACAATTTTCGCTAAGCTACCTGCATGCTCAAATGGCTAAGAAAGTTGTTCAGGAGATAGTTTAATTTGTTACACATAACATCACGCCTGTATTCCCTGATGGGATAGATCGAGGTGTAACTAGTACACACAGTTATGTGAAGTCCCATGTAATAGAGGGCAAATTATTTTTGTTTTTTATTGTTAATCGTTCTGCTCTTGAGCTTTCCCTCAAACTCCCGTGATGGATGAGGTATGCGATGGAACGGCTCTCGCTTCGACTCTTGCTTCGAAAGTTCATGGTAATTATGGGTTATTGTATTAGGAGGTGCGGTCAATCGATGGCATGGTGATATTGTTGACATATAATGAAGCACCTAACATAACAAGTACAGTAGGTGTGCATTTAAATTCGATCAATATTCACTGCAATCTAAGTAAGTAATTGCATCAAATTCAGACAAAGTTAAAAAGGGCTTTGTTTTTAATACTGGCCGGTCCATGGAGTGGCATGGCAGTCCTACCGTGTTCGCACATTTGAAAAGTCTGTGTTTAATTATCTTCTATTGAATGACTAAATGCAGTAAGGGCCTACGGGCTTGCCTCGAGCAATATCAAGACGGACTCGGATGGAGGCCTTTCAAAACAGATACTTCCTCGCTGATGAAATTTCTATCTACCATCAGGCATCACGTAGATATTATATGAGTAGGTAGATATCTATAGGAATGTTGGATGACTATAACAGGATCTACCTACTTGGGTGTTTAACAATCAGTTCTCAGTATATTCAATAGTATCAACATACATAGTTTATCGTGAACAGTGCCAAAGTGCTTCAGATACCTATATAATAATTCATATGTGATTCATGAAAATACGCCCTATCAATGGCTACACAGAATAGCTGTCGTTATCAAAAGTAGAGCGCGCAAACAAATATGTACTTACCTAAAATTGGGCAACCTTCTAATTTTGATTGCATTTTACGATAAGGGTAACCTTATAACGACATTTTACTCATTACCAATTTTTCGATTCATATTAATTAAGTCCCTTCGTGGCTCGGAAAGCATGTTAAGCCGTTGGCACCGGTTGCCATTCGTAGATATTTGACAGTAGTTATAAATGCGTCAGTCAGAAGCTCATTCTGACAACCAGTGGGGTACTTAGGTATCGTGTTACCCAGTAAATGGGATTTGGAGATCAGATCAGATAGGCAGTCGCTCCATTGTAAAATACTGGTGTTCAACTACATCCGGTTCAGCTGGAAGCCGAACCCAACATAGTTGGGAGCGGCTAGGCAGATGATGATGAGTAATAGAGTAGTTTCTTGGGTAAAAAATATAATAGTTATATTTAGTCCGTCAGTGTTAGATTATCGAAAAATAACGGACACGTATTTTTTCTTTTGTCAATTAAACAAAAAATGACAAAGAAAAAGCGCGTCAAAATTTAGGAGTGGGGGGTCGTGACGGCACTTGCTTGCGAAAGTGTCGCAAGCAAGAGACGTCACGCGGAACTTTAACGGGGGATATTTTTTTTTCATCGGTTAATTAATGATGAAGGTTTAGGTTCTCAAATCGACGCGACGCGTGTATAAATATATATATAATTATACAGGTATATATATATTTTATGTATGGCCACGCATAACTTTTTACAGAGTAGTCCGATTTTGATAATTCTTTTATTGGAAAGGGATACCTCAAAGTTGGTCCCATATAAATTTGAAAAAAAAATCCAACCCTAAGGGTGGGAAAATAGGGGTGATTTATTATTCACTCCAGATTTCAATGCTGAGTTGTGTATTATTACTCTACCCATTGCCAAATATCATTGCCCTTTGGCAAACAATATTAGTAGATTACCTATAGCCACAAATAATTTAAAAAAAAACTTTTTAACAAAAAAATTAAACCGCCGAAAAAACTGAAAAGCAAAAATAATAACCCTTTTTATTTAACCTTAATAACTAAGTTCTTAAACTAATGTAAGTATACCTAAGTCATTTTGAGTCGGCGCCAAACAATCAATAAACAAAGATCACTAAATTGCCTTAAATTTAAACGGCGCCGACTCAAAATTATTTTGTTAAAAAGTGTTTTAAATAATTTAAAAATAAAAAATACGGGATCAATCTTTTTTGATAATCTAACTGACGGACTAATTAGATTTTTTAGGAAAATAGCCTATTTACCAACACCACCCTTTCAGGAGCATTATCAGCATATAATGTTCCCACTGCTGGGACACATGGCTCCTCTCTGAGAGGGAGTGGTAGCCCAGTGGCGGTGGTGTTGACCCCGACTTACTAGTTGTGGGTCGTGAGTTCGAACCCAGGCATAGGCACTTTGTGTATTTAATTTCATCACCACTGCTCTCGAAACAGTGAAGGAAAACATCGTGAAGAAACCCGCATGTTCTAGAACAAAAATATTCGAGGACTGTGGTGACATCCACCAACCCGCACTGGGCCAACGTGGTGGATTATGGCTTTCTGGGGTAGGCGGATAAAATAGCCTAGTGGCCGACATATAATATCCTATCCTAGGCTTACGACCTATCCCTTTTTCTCATGGTTAGGTCGCCACGTGCTACGAATGTTATACGTAGGTAATTTCCGTAAATACTTTTTTCTTTTGTTCATTACAACAATAAAATATGACTTTATTGGTACACCATCACCATCTGTAATAATTTTATTGTTATATTGGTTATTGATAAAATTTAACGAAGAAACTAGGTAGGTAGGTATACCTACCTAATCTTGTCGTTAAAAGTTATCAATTTGAATGTCTAAAACATATATACACTGACGATAACTTCCATAACAATGTCTAAACGAAAAATAATAAAGATCTGAAGCAGACTCTATTAGTGCTACAGGAGTGATCTAAAACTTTTCAGTTTGTAGCTAACTAGCTGTTGCCCGTGACTTCATCTGCGATCCAGGATGAAAAGTAGCCTATGTCCTTCTCCAGGTCATTGTCCACCCTTGCGCCAAATCAGTTCAGTCGTTTTAGCGTGAAAGCGTAACAAGCAAACATACAAAAAATCTAATCTTTTCTCATTATAATATTAGTTTAGATGGCTGGAGCGATGTCAGTGTCATGTTAACAGTGACTACTCTGCCACGGTGCTTCTTCTTCTAAACGATTCATCTTGTTGAAAGTTAAAGCATAATTAGATCCTTAATATTATGGTAACAAAGTGTTAGAGTGAGATGAGCCTTATGATGATTTGCTTAGGTACTCCACTACAAGTTGCTGTGTATAGGTGGATGGATATCCACTGAGTATGAAACACAGTATAATAATATAATATAATAATATCCCTGGACATTTCACACAACACCATTTGTCCCAAGCTAAGCAACCTAATGCTTGTGTTATGGTAACAAGATGGCTGATAAACTACTTATATACAATTTTTTTTTTGTAAATACATACATATTATAGATAGAAGAAGACAGTAAGTTTTAGATCGTTAACAAGAAACTGTCATAACGACATTTATATAAGTTAAGGTTCCTCCAAGTAAGTAAGTAGGTATTGCTGGGGCATGTATTTAAACAGGCCTCAAATAAGGTTGTTTGGTGATTTGGTCGGGACGCCCTAGTTACTGCAAGTGTGAGAATAGGCCAAAAAGTTAAAAACAAAAAAAAAAGTCGCTTCAGCCGTGTGGGAGCTACGATGGCACAGACAGACACACAGATAGGTACACGTGTTAAACTTATAACACCCCTCCACCCCTCTGTTTCTGTCGGGGGTTAAAAAAGACACTCATCTGCATCATCATAAGCCCGAAATTTTTTTGCAGGTTCATTATTTTAAAAAAGGGCACAACTTTTTAAGGACTATACCTAAGTTTTTAGCGGATCAGTTTGGTCATAGTAAGCCATGGTTTAGGCTAAGCAACAACAACTCCAAAACATATGGAGAACCAAATGTAACTTATAACAGCAGTGTCCAATTTCAATAAGCAGCATACTTGAAGATATTCAGATTCATTTATCAAATTGAAGTGGAAAAATCAACATCGGGCAAGGATTTTAATTTCCTCGACCGCTCCCTGAAAGTGCTGATAAAATTCGTTGTTAAATACCATACGGGATCGTCATCGATATTTTTATCGTACTTAATCTTGTTATGCACAGTATCTTGAACAAAGATATAACACCTAGGTACGAGTAAATTAATAAAATTAATCGTCTGGTCACATATATCAAACAAATGAACACCAACAAAGATCAAGTTTAGTGATTTTAATAGTCTGACCAGCACCCTAATTGCGTAACACACGATCAATCGGAATCGGTTTCATTTTGATAGTTCAACAACATTCATTGCGTTATTTACGTGTTGAGCAGACAATTTTTTCGAACTTATGAAGCAATGGATTAGCGATTCAGATTCCGATTGATTGTGTGTTACGCAATTGGGGTGCAGATTGTCCAGCAATATCCTTCAAAATGATTCAGATTGTGATTTATAGTGTGTTTCGCAATTAGGGTGCTGGTCCAGCGTTTTGTCCACAAGTTTTAAACAATAATACATTTATGTGAGAATTTACTACTTTATTAAACGTTGGTATACTTAATTATATTTAGCTTACTTAAACAAATTGTCTGGATTGTACTAATTCAGAGTGTCTACTTATCATTTTAATTTTCTTCCAGATACCAACATGTACTGGTTACCAATCCTCTTGGTAGCCGCGCTAGGCAGCGCGCAGGCTCAGCAGACATCACAAACAAGAGTGGCAGACACCCTCAGTGAATGCTATAGCAACCCTGAACTTGCGAACAGGAACAACTTGCCGCCTGTCACGATGCAGGTCCTCATCGACATCATAAGAAAAATAGAGGACAACCCTAACGTCAACATGGATTTGAGACAGCTTTCAACGGTGCTTCTTCACACGTACGTTGACGTTCTACTTATTTACAAAACTAAATAAAAGTCTCCCGGAGTTTTAGAAAGAAAAGTTCTAAAACTCCGGGCTGTTACTAAGAAATTCCCAATGGTAAAACGCAACACTTTGCCCGATCCGGAGATCGAACCCAGGACCCATCACCATTGCTCAGCAGTCGTGCTTGCGACCACGCACGAAACCAACGAGGCAGCCAACGTTACACACCTACATGTCTTATGAACAACAAGTAACTGCTGGTCGGTGGGATATTATCCCTACACATACACTTACAAAAACGCTGATATGATTCTCACACCCTCCTGAACCATCATTTATGTGATTGCTTCCAGGTACCGACAAGATGGCATTGAGTTCCATCAGCCAGAGAACTCGGTGTCTTCTGCAAATGTGCTGCCGTTTGCTCCTACCTTCCCATCGTTCCATCGTCATCGGCTTCTTTTAACGAGGCTCATACCCAACAACTTGCAACTTTTGGGCAACGACACCGTCTCGTCTGTCCTCAAGGTTCGTTTTCTACAATATTTTATTCGCCAACTAAGAAACTACTTACAGCAAGCGCTTCAAAATTTGCGTATCGAGATTAGCCTTATATATTTGGATTAGAAGAATCTGGTGGCTTAGCGGTCACTCCTGATTTTAACTATTTCGTTCTTATATTCTAGTGTACTCTCCATCATATGCTGTCAACAACTGTGGACTCCAGAGTCCGAGGAGATGAAAGCAGCTGCAACCAATTGTCTCAATACCGAGCTCTTAGAACTGCGAGGTCCGGTCGCTCCATAAGCGATGATGTTGAAATTATACAACCAGCAGTCTTGTAAGTATTTTTATTTAAGTTTTTTTTTATCTTTAGTTTTATTCTTACTCTGAAAACAATCCTTTTTTGTCATTCAAGGCAAAAAGTTGATTTTTGATTCTATTTTTTCGTATTTCAGAAAATCGGCCAACAAAAATGGGAAAATGAGGCGTTACGATCCGAATAACGATGTGGAATTCAGTAACTTTGGCGGTGGTGGCTCTATGTCTGAACGTCAAGTGGCTGAAAGCACTTGCCCACTGTTGGACGGTGTGGTGAACACACCGTGGGGTGCCGTGTCAGCTGGTAACATTATTGCTGGCATTGCCGCGGGGGCGCAGCCACAACGTGTGAATATCATGGACTTGGTCAGGGACGCGAACCTTAACTACAGAAATGTCCAACAAACTGTGTCTTCTATATATCCGGCAACGTTAGCTGGTAAGTCGGCTTTATCCAACGTAGGTATTCGAAAATTAGAATTATTTGAGTACTTATACCAAGCCATAATCCGCACTTCAGCAGTTATTTCAGTTTATGTTGCTTCAAAAATTGGTTCAGTATATAAATGGAGTTAGGTGTGGGTAGTTAGGTACTACCCACACCTAACTTAAGTTAACGCTGCATTGTACATAATATACACCGTGTTCCGGACGACATACATAAACTTCGACCAGATGTTCAAACCATGGAAATAAGCATTTTTCATTATGGACACAATCTTATTTTTTGTTTGTTAATTTTCTTCCAAACTTAGGTCCTTACTTGACGTAGGTAAATCACCCGATGCATGCCTCTTTATCCGAAGCATTTGATAGTTTTATCATTTTAATTGCACTAAGCGGCAACATAGACCAAATTACCCTTTCTTACTACATAGCCCAATGAAATGTCATTTAATGAAATTACAAATATATTTGTAACGAACCCTTTTAAGAAGCTATAGAAGCGTTATATATCATCATACAATGTAAACAAAAAAACTCCGCATTCTTTATTGAGTACCTTTCTAAGTGACATTTTCCTATCTAGGTGACTTGGCCGAAGCCGTCCTCATCCAAGGCACGGAGCGAGGCAGCACATCCATATCAATCGGTACCGCTGGCAACTGGAACAGCACGCAGGCGACCAGGCACTTCATGCTGCACAACCGCGTTAACGTCGAGATGACAGACCCTGAGATCCGCGGAGACATCGACGGCTTCGTCCTTGGAAGCACAATAACTTCGACTATGGGAGCTTTCAGCTCTATGAAACTGTCGCAACTCTTGGATATGTACTATTCTCCCAGGGTAAGGTTTATTTATTTTTTAATTTCATACTTGATGAGACTTTTCATTGTTTTTATCAAAACCAAGTAAGGCTCCAAGTACATGTTAAAACATTTTTTTTATACTTCATTATAGAATGGAGCCTTTGATGCCAATCTGCGAGCCTGCAATCGCCGCGCTTTGATGGAACAATACGTAACTAATGAGAATTTGGTCAGTGAAACACATGCTTTCGCCGCCGCCCTGGACACCAACATGCCTCTTCGTGGAACCATCATTGGTGGCCTTGAACAACTTGTCACAAGTGCTGTGACCAACCTACGAACTTACACCAGTGAGTATCACGATACAGTGAATTTCCTTAAATCCTGAATAAGTATTTGAATATTATTCACTGTTATGTGTGCACCATGTACTTACTATATCAGTCTCAGTGACTGTTGTAGGTAATGCTTGTTTTTTTTTCACTAAATTCTTTTCAACTTCTTCAGCCAGCAATTTAAACGACATGAACTGCGTGACAACCTTAACCCAGAGCAATGACTTCCGTCTGAGAACCAACCTGTATATCGCGCTGGACTCCTCGTGGTCTTACCAAACGATATTCCCAGCCATCTCTTACTTGGTGGAAGCTATTGAGGTCGGCAAGTTCGGATCCAGTATTACTTTACTGAACGCATTTGATGGAAGCGTCGTTATCAATACTACATTCTCTCAGTCCGATTTCTACGCTGAATATAACGCGACTAGACACGCAACAAGTAAGTGAATTAAAATTTTGCTTATAACTACAAAATATTTCGACCAGAATTTTATATAATGTAGTCAATTCAAATCTTTCATTGCTATATTTTGGTCCACAGTATCGCCAGGAGTAAATCTTGAAAGCAGTTTAAATCGCATCAAGTTGATGATGCAAGAAGCGCTTTTGAACGAGAGCATGAGGAACTACGTCGGCGGTAACTCATCAGTTTTGTTGTATCTGATCAATAATGGCAACTTGCAGACTACTGATCTTGCATGGCAACACGCTAACGAGATTAACAATACCGTACCCGGTAAGTTGAAAAAAAAAACATAAATAGAGACATAAGGTAATGAATGTCAAGCTAATTTGAAATACTTATGCTCTTTTTCCAGACCTAAGAGTTCTATACGCGACTTCCACCAATCAGTTCGATACACTATGGACTTACGTACGAGAAATGTTCAGCGATATTTTCACTATCGCTCTCAATTCTGGGGGAACAAATGTGGATACTATCATGGATCCTGTACTACAACGAATTCAAAATGGTAAGAGATTTAGCATAACTAGAAAGCGGACAGGAACACGATTGTAGGAGTTTTAAACATGTTTCCGGCCCAGAATGCGCTTAGATTTAGTTAATGCAACAGTAATGCTTGAGCCGTGAGAGATTTAGTAGGACATTTTATTAGCTAGGCAATTCTCTGCTTAGGTTTATAATAATTTGTCTTCTTTGCAGTTGGCAGAAGAATCGTGAACCCCACATGTGGTTTCTTGTTCACCGCCGGATCCTCAGGGACAAGGCAGTTTGATGACTACGTTGAACCTGGTTACATCAACTTCTATAGGATCAGTGCTAACTACTTCTTTGAGAACAATGATAACAGGAAGATCAGGGTGGCACGCAGTGGTACTGGAGCTGGAAGTCTCGTAGTCTGTCACTCTCGGTCCGTCCCGCAACCCAGGTACGACATCTATTGATAGTGTTATCTTATGATAAAGTTGTTCTTGATAATTTACGATACGTATATCCGTATGTATGGCTAATTCCATAAAATTGTTTTCATTTTGATGACTAACATACGCTATGACTAAATGATGAAGAGAAAAACAGTGACAAATAATTGGGCTTTTCTGATAAGGCTTCCGGGTTCCGGTATCTACTATCTACTACCGGAACAGATCAAGAACAACATCCACATTGATAACTGCTTTTTTTTTGCTTTGAGTCTACTTTACACAGAATACTCTTCAATATTAAATAAGAATAAGCTATAAAAAATTGAATGAATCAATTGAAACGATAACACTATGGTAGCCACATATAGAGACAAGACTTGGGGTTCAATACTACCAGCGCCACACGGTCACGGCAGCTCGTAGATCAGTCAACAACATTCATTGAGTTGTTGAAGTTGTTGAGCAGACAATTTTTTCGAACATATGAAGCATTGGTTTAGCAATAGTGGTTGAAAGTGTGTTACGCAATTAGGGTGCTGGATGACTAGCTAATATTTTTACCACAGCATTAGCTATTCTGAACTCTGAGATTCGTGTATTAAGACAAGAACCAAAATATCGGTCTAGTAATTTTGCTAATTTAAATTATTTTTCAGGAGCAACTCAACAGTCACTACGGACAGCAATGCGATAACATGCCAGACCTTAACCTCTGGTAACGTTGAGATCAGCTTGCAGAACGCCTGCGAAGGATACGGGTACATAAACGAATGTCCACCCCTGTTCATGTCCGTCCGATCAGATACCGGCCTCGCAGCAGGGACCTTCGCTAGCGCTGGGTGCACAGGTACAGACAAATATTGATTAAATCTTGACGACCACAAAAAGAAAAATGCTCTGCCAGTTAAGTAAGGTCCTAGTCCCTTCAGAAAGCGAAGCCCATGATGAAAGATTGCCGAATCGTTACGTGTCTTATTAAGACATAAGTCATACCTACAATGCAATTCAATTGTGGTGTGGTAATCTAAAACGATTAGTTTTCTATAAAGCAGGGATCTATGGTCAAAATTGAGTTTTTTTGTTTTCATTTGGAGCATACAGTAGAGTTCTGGTAACCGCGATACCGACGATACGTAAAAGTCTTTCGTCTCCTAAGGTATTCTTAATCTTTATAGAGGGAGTAAGTAGTTAACAATAATCCTAGGTTTTAAGAACTTTCTCGTTAAAAGTCTTCGCTTCCATACTAATATTGTTATACTCCTCAGACGCAAACTGCAGGTTCCCGTACAACATCAGGTACCAAGTGCAAGTCGAAGAGTTGGGATGCTTCAATGGGGCCAGCAGTGTGTCAGCCAGCTTCCTCATCCTGCTCTCCAGTTTATACATCGCTTTTTACGGTTCTTCGTAATTATTTTTTACCATTAGTATAAACCTACCGATTATTTTTAATACTTAGCTTATTGTAATAATGAGGAAAATGACAACAAGTAGGTTATTATTACCTATACATATATATCAGTTCTATTCTGGAATCAACTTTGCACAAGTAAATATTTATTTTATAGTTTTAATAATATAATAGGTAAGAATAGAATAGGTACCATTCTGCCATCTAAATAATATACGAGTATGTCTATAGGCAATATTTAATATACTTATTATGCATTATGTATATGGACGTATGTATCTAGCGTTTATTATATTGAATAACAGTTACAGGGTAACAATGTGTTATATAAATATTTATCATTAAAATCTAAAAACGTTTATCGCTGTAATTTACCAACTTATAACTAAAGAATTTAATATATTTAATGTAGATTACGATTACGAAAGTTAATTATTTTTTAAAACATTCTATGATAAGTTTATGGATGAATTATATTCAGTTTCTGTATTGTGTATCCCGTTTTTTTTTACAAATAAAAAAGAGATGATACGACCAAACAAATTGGTTTTATTTGTTTACCTAGGTGGCCACTACCTTAGCAGGTGACAAAACTTATGAAGCTCCGTTCAAAATGTTCAGAGGGGTTCGGGGGCCTTCTTCAACGCCTTTAAAAACCATATGTATGTCCAACGCATCTTGGGCAGGAAGCCTCCTTGATGACTTTTCTCCTACAAGTAACGGGTGCTGATGTTAGAGATTCACCGAAGAAAAACATTTAGTAAGAGTTACTTGCTATTTATGTGCTTAGTGAGCTTACCGTTATGAATGTGGCGCCATTTGTGGCACTTTTATAGCACCGGAACCGGAAGAAAGAAAATGTATGGGCCTTCTTACAGTTTAACGTCAAATATCGCCAAAATCATTCATTTCACCACCCTAAGTCACGTACTTGCACTTCGCATGGAAAGAAGCTTTCCTATAATATCTAATGGTAAAACTATGGGATAATTGCGTAACGCACTATCAGTAGCAATGTGAGTTTCCTTTTGACAGTTCAACAACGTTCATTGCGTTATTTACGTTGGTGAGCAGACACATTTTTCTAATATATGAAGCAATGGATCAGCAATATCCTTCAAAATGATGTTAGGTCCACTTTTAGCCACCGGGTTATAAGTTTGTGAGACTGTACAAGCTCGAGAGATATTTTTTAACTTTTGGTAGACCTAAGGTACCTATGTAAACCTTTTTGCTACCTGTGAAAATCTACAGTGGTCAATCAGTGGTGCTGCGGCTTATATTTTATTAGCTACTTCCTGGGACTTCGTCCGCGTGTTTCGTGTTCCCCAGAACCCACCCGTCACATCGCATCGCCTGCCCGCGCTGTTACTTCGTTTTAGCTTAGCGTATTTTCAGATTTGCTTTTGTTTTTGCTCGGCTCCTTAGTCCTGTGTGTGTCTTAGGGCGTGATGTTAAGTAACCTATAGCCTTCCTCAAGAATTAATGGGCTATCAAACGCAAAAATATTTTTTCAAATCCGTAACTATTTAATATTATATTGAAATGGTTACGGCAGACAAAGACAAGAATGGGGGGAGGCCTATAATGGCTTTATCAAGAATTGGCGAGATGAAGTACCTACTTACAGTTGTGCTACGTGTCAATTGAAATTATCCTTTATTCGCATAATATTAGATTCTCAAAATAGCAGATTCTCAAAATATTATATTCTCAAAAATTGTTATTGCTTTATTACCATCACCCGATTGCGAAGAAGGGTTTTTGTTTTTACTATTTATTAATTGCTGCCAAACAATTCATTAACCGCCATTTTGGGTTAGGTATATGAATCAAAACATCGAGGGAAGTGGACTGTGGAAGGAACCCAAGAGAACAAGCCTGGAAAAGAATATCAAAGAAAACGAAATACCTACTGGTCGTTCCAGAGAATAGCGCGTTCAAACAAACAAACTCTTCAGCTTCATTGTTAGTATAGAAAAGCTGTAGGTACAAGGATCTTTAGTTGGAAATTGGAAAGGAACAAATGTTAACTAACAGCGCCCCACTGTCAACGTCATTCGAGCTCCAAAAGATCCTTGTGGTACTGTATAATCTTTGGCTTACGGCACTGCAGCACGGCGGCGGGCGGTGGCGTGATTTATATTTGTGTAAACACGTGAATCGAAAAATTCGCAGGTCTTCAGGGATTTTATTTGAAACTGAATAAGACGCAACTACAGAAATTGCTTACGAGTGAGCAAGAGAAAGCATACTTATTTGACAGAATGCCATTAATTATGACAGATAATAGACAGCGTTTGACTCGCGTTTACAAAGTTAGAAAAAGAAAAATATAATAATAATACCTATAGACTAACGAGTAATAAAAAAATACTACTTTAATACATGAATAAGATTAATTACTGTTTTGGACAATATTGATCAATTGAATACAGTATTTTTCAAAGTATTTTTTTTTTAAATCACCAATCACAATATAAAGCTATCGTCGCGAAATGCAAATCATAAACTTCATTCGTCGAAGTAAATAAAAACAAAGTGTATTGTAATATTTTCGATTATATTCCTTCCTAAAATGTCTGGAGAAGACTGTGATGCCCTAGACCGCGGAGACAATGATGGGCAGAAGCCAGACAAAATGTTTACTTTGAAAAAGTGGAATGCAGTAGCCATGTGGAGTTGGGACGTCGAGTGCGATACCTGCGCTATTTGCCGCGTTCAAGTTATGGGTAAGTTTCATACAAATATGGAATAACCTGCAATAACTACTCGATAAACTATGCTACTAACCTTTTCTAATGAATAAGTACAAATCTCAGAGATGCATAATGTGAGAGATCTACAAATGCATAATGTTAAGGTGAATCATTGTTGTCAATGTGATGGTGTTCAGGTGTTGTTAGTAATGTTTTAGTATCTTACCACACCAATGGCTATATTTATGTATGGACTGACGCTTTATTGTGGAAAGTTATTTCGTTATAAATACTTAAGCTTCTTCGTAGATTCTCTTTGTACTGTGATTTGATTTTAGGGCAAAAAGAGCTGGTATTTTTGGCAATTAGCATAGTGATTATAGTAAGATGATATGTATCTATCTACGTATATGTGAGTATCTGTGTATCGATATAGGCGTACCTCGGATCTGTTAATCCTGGTTTTATTCTCCCGGATGATAAGACACAAAAAGCATTTCACTTCGTACCAAGAAGAGAATAAATATCTCTCCTTGATATAGGGTTCTTGCAATAAAAGTTTTGGAACCTATTGTAAAAAAAATTGGGGCCTACGAAATGTTGACCATTTTCATCTCAAGAAACGCCCTCTCAACTCTTAGACAGTATGTTTGAACCTTAGACAGAGTTTGAAAAACACATACTTTATTTTGTTAAAGTATAAAAATAAATAAGTTTCAGTCGGTTGACAGCTCACTTCGCACAACTGAAATTAGTTAAGAGTGTATTCTTGTCATTGAAAGTATTTTGTTAAGAAACAAGGGAGGACTGACCAGAGACTTCCTGTGCTCCACAACCCAAGAATTTAATATTGCTAATAATAATATAGAGTTACGTTGGGCAGCTGGATCAAGGGCTTGATTCAGAAAGCGGTACTTCTGGACACGGCTCGCATCGTCAGTTCCTCTCTCTGGAGCCCTGACCACCGGTAGCCTGGACCCTGTTCCCGATACCGGTGGGCTACTATTTTTTATATTTTGAAATGTTTTTATATTTTTTATATTCTAATATTTAAAAATATAACTTATATGTGTATAGATGTAAATAAAGGATATAGAGTTAATTCTTATAAGCTTCTTAAATATTTAAAAAGACAAGTGAACAATTACTTAACTTAAATAAATCTCTTGATAAGATTGAGATACATAATTTTCCTCATTGAGCATGATGTTAGACAAAAACATGGATATTGGATGTCAAAAAGGTGTCAAGTAAAAAACATGTGCTAGAAAAAAATGTATTTGGTTTCAATAAAATAAAAAACTATCTAATGCTTAAAGTATCAATTTTTGGTAAAACACTAATACTTACTTTATTATAGAAATAAATTAGAAACAAAAAATATTTACATTATCCAGTAAACAATCTAAAAGGTTACATAACTAGAAAAGTAATTATTAGCTAAATATATAACTAGGATCATTAAAGATAAAAGTAATATTTTATGTACTTGTTTCTATTATTCGTATTTAAGTAACAATTTTGAGAAAATTCGAGGTTTTGAGGTAGGAAATAATAGAGATTAGTAAAATCAAGATCTTCTGGCTTACACTTCTAAAAAGAAATATTATAAAAGGTTGGGATCAGAGACATCATCTAATTTAAATTTTGACAAACCAATTTGCCTTGAAAAGCTCAACATTTCACAACCAAACTTAAGTCTTTCTAATAATTAACATCCACTTGGCAATGGTTTTATGTTCGCGATAGAACTCATCCTGCGCGTTCTCGTGCTCGCCCTACCAGTTAGCTTATTTTCTATCTGTTCGAGACTCTTTCCTCGTGTTTCTGGAACAAAAACTACCACGAAGAACAATCCCACGAAACAAATACATCCAAATAACCAAAATGTGCCAGCCGGTCCTATACCGACAAGGATATTGTGGAACGTTTTAGTTACCGTGAACGTACATAACCAGTTGAATGCAGTACATATTGATGCAGCGCCACCCCTTATTTTGGCTGGCAAAATTTCACCCATCATTAACCACGGAATAGGGCCAAACGCCAGAGAGAAGCCTAGCAAATAAACCATAATACAAGTCAATGGGATCCATCCTAAAGTTGAGACGTCTATTTTTAAGTCGGTTTGTACATAGAAGAATGTTCCAAGCACAACTAATGTAATGGTCATGGTCACAGAAGAAATGTAAAGCAACACTTTGCGCCCCGCTCGATCAATAAGCGCAGTAGCGATAAAAGTTGATACAAAATTAACTACTCCAACAATAATAGTCGCCAAATTTCCATCCACTGAACTGCCTGACAATTTAAATATATTTACAGTATAAAATATTACAGCATTAATACCCGATAATTGCTGAAATGTCATCAGTCCCAAGCAAATTAATATCGACCGCATATATTTGATACTGAAAAGTTCTTTGAGTTTTATGCCTTCTTTTCCCATTTCTGCATCTGATAGGGCTATATCACGGATTTCATTGTCAATTTTGGCGTTTTTGCCTCGAAGCCATTGTAGTGCTTTTCGGGCTTCTTCATTACGCCCACGAGATATGTACCAACGGGGTGTTTCTGGAATCATTAGCATCAAAATGAAGAAGGGAATCGGCAAGGCTGCCCCAAGGTATGCCAATTCATACCAATTGAGGTATTTTCCAGCCGCATAGCATATTAATATTCCGATATTTCCAATAGCGGTCGGAAACAAGCCTAGCGTACCGCGGACTTCGGGTTGAATTGTTTCACCGAGATACACGGGGAACGCGAGTGACCCGACGCCGACGCACAGACCACAAACAACGCGTCCTGCAAGCACTAAGTGTATTATCCTTGCAGTTGCTATTAGTATCCAACCGAGAAAGAAGGGGGGCGCTATAAAAAGAATAGTTCTGCGTCTGCCAATATAATCCACTAGTGGTCCTCCGATTACGCCACCTGCGAGGGCTGCTAAGGGCATTAAGCTGCCAATCCAACTAGCCTGTCGACAAAAAAGTTAAGGTTTTAATTAATAAAATCAGCTAAATATTCAAACTAAATTGTAGTGAATGTAATACATGGCGACAAGTCAATTACCTCCTCGTCTGTCACAGAGATGACGGTACTGTTCATCATGGTCACGAGGGCCGGAGATGTATACGCAGACGAGAAGCCGATGATCATGGAGCCCATAGAAACTGCCACAGCAGCAAGAACCTGGAATTGAGGATATTATTCAGCTTCAATATAACTTTAGGGATTATAATGCGAAAGAGTTTTTGCTTGATACTTCGTTAGCTTCAGAGCAATATTTATTAAGTTTGCATTTAGATTATTTTAGATACATAAGGTACAAATAATTCCATAAACAAATATTTTTGTACGACGTTACAGAGTCTATATCTCTGTCTATCATATCCTATTATGGCAACAGTGATGTAGTCAGTATTTATCATGCAAATAGTAACGGCTTCGAAATGTTTTCGGTTCATTAAAAGCATGACGTTATTTGCAGGGAGGCGTGTGCGATGCGACGCAAACCGCCTTCTATTAATTTAAGCAATCATTGACTCTGATTGGGTCCACTTACGCGTCGTCACTGTAAATAAATGGACAATTCTAATATCTTACTTGCTTTTATTTTGCGTATAAATATCGGGAAATGTGTCTGCGTTTACCATTATTACACACTTGTACAGAACACACCTCCTTATCAAAGCATGCCCTTTTTATGTCAGTTTTATTAAGGTACTAGCTGCGCCCCGCGGTTTCACCCGCATAAGTTTCGATCCCGTGGGAATGTCGGGATAAAAAGTATCCTATATGTTAATCCTGGTTATAAACTATCTGTGTGCTAAATTTCGTCAAAATCTGTTCAGTAGTTTTTGCGTGAAAGAGTAACAAACATCCATACATCCATACATACAAACTTTCGCATTTATAATATTAGTAGGATTCTTTAGAAATCTACTGATTTTAAAAGCAATAATGACTATGTAATATTGAACACTTTTTATTTATTGTTCATCAAGTTATGTCACGTTAGGTACGTAAAACGCATACGCTATTATCTTTGCGACGTAAAAAATGTTAGCCCGCTGAAATTTTTCCTACGCACTTGTGAATTTTAGTTTCGCCCGATATTGTATGTGAAACAAAATTGCCTATGATTAGTTGCTAGTTTGACTGTAAGACTTAGCGGTAAAACTATGATTAGGTCTGAACTTCGTATCTAATCATAATCTTACCGCCAAGCACTGCCGTCTGCAATTTTGGCTGTTAATCTGCAAAAGCTTTCTCCAGTCTTTCAATGTTTATTTTTAAAAAGTCTTTATCTAGGTTGGAAACTTTTTACTTCCAAGGTCAGTCGATATCGATATGGGGGTACTATGCATCTATTCTTTCTTGCACAAACGTTCACCATATTTCGCGTGACCGTCATTTATTTACTTATTTACGTAAAAAGGTTGTTAAAAGCGCATGAAATTAAAAAGTACTTTGTTCTCAAGTTTTAGTCATGGGTAGGTCGACTTTGGTGATTACATTTGTTATTATAGTAAAATTATACCGCATCGATAACGTAACGTGCCGTAACAATTCATAACGCATGACTTGAACGGAAAAAATGCGAAGAAATCTTACTTGAGGTGAATACCTACTTGTATTGGACATTTCAAATTTTAATTGAATTGTAAGAATTCACTGGTCATTTTGCATTAACTACTAACACATTTCTATGAATAACAAGGGACCAGAACTGAGTTGAACGCTAACCAAGTAGCAACAGATTAATTAAGTAGGCACAATAGGTCGCCTCGCATTTTAGTACACGGAATTAACAGCAATCATAAAAAGGAATGAATACATTTTGTCAGCAGTTGTCTATTTTATAAACTAGTGGGCTTTGCATCACATATCTTTCAATTATATGAAAGCACATCTCGTGTTTATTGTATATGCCACCAAAGTATTAACTTCGTTAAATATTGAGAGAAATTCTGACTGTTATTTTCTTCAAAGCATCATATAATTTTGATTCTTTAATACACGCAAATTTGAATTGTGTACTTTAGAAATTACTTAATCCTACCTGTGAAAAGGTATAATTCGGTTTTTCATAGTCACTGCTGTATTGTATGCTGTAATGAGTATCTGCTCTCATTAAAATCTTCATGGTGAAATATGTATTTTAAACTGGTCATACAAAAATCACTTTACACTTATAGGAATAATAATCACCACAGCACTGAATGTGTTCTCGACATAAGTTACTGAAGAAATGAGTTGGTCTCGCTACACTCGCTGCGATTTATATGGGCACAAATTGATTGGCTCGAGGCTGTGGATTCAAAACAGTCTTCGAACCATCAGTTCAGGGAAAAAAATACGCTGTAAATAGATATTATGGTTTTGACATCGCATGTTCGTTTAGTAATGTTGTAGCTGTCAGGAAAAGCACGCACGCAGTACTAGTAAGCATTACGTAAGCTGCCTGAAAATGCTACATTTATTATCATTAGCCACTTGTTATATCTCCATTTTAAACCCAGAAATGTATCCAAATAGTAAACAGCTCGGGTATAAGCAGTATTATGTTACTTACAAAAACTTCATGTTACATAGTATTTCAGTAGTTGGTGCGTTGATCACATGTTTTTAAATACCACAAAACATAACGTCATACATATTTTACCAGAAGGGTTTTTTACATACCATTCTGTTATTATTTCTAAATATGTAAAGTATATTTAAATAAATTATATCAAAAGGAATATTATTTTAGTAAGTTAGGTCGTTGTTTCAATGTAACACAACTGAAACTTTTGATTTTATTTACATTTTTGTAAAAAGTGTTTTGTATTTTTATCTTTTTAGTTGTAGTACCTTCCCCACACAAATGCATATACCACAACTAACTACGTGAATTCTACATCTACATAAAATATGTGTTTGGTATGATCTAAATTAGCAATCGTAGAAGTATTATATAGATGACAATAGCTTTTAGTTATTTTGTCTACTTCAATATAAATCGAGGCATTAATTTGCTATGCTATATTGTAATAACCATTTATAATAGGTTCCTACGTTGTATTTTCTTATTCGGTTTCATGGTAAGATTTATTTTTAAGTACTCACTAACTTGCACGGAAACAACACTTTCATTTAAACAAATGGTAGTGCATTCTCCTAGCTAGATGAGGTAACTTTAATATAGTCCATCAATCAAAATAACTGCTGTCACTGGGAACCAGACAGATCTCTGAATTATTTTTATTAATGTTTTTCTAATTTCATCTGTACCAGATATATTTTCCTGCAGCTGTACCATATCTACAGTTAACAACAATAGAAATATGAACATATAACAATTAACAGGTAATTTGTTATCGGGAGCCCCTATTACCTTCTTCGTAGGACACTATTGCGTATTGCATTATATGTATCAGTTTACCTTAATCTCGTAAAGTGGTTTTTTTTTTCAGAAAATGTACAATATCATAGTGAAGTCTTGCAATGAAATAAGTCCATGATCTGTCGACTTTCCGAAGCACTGCTTGCTTTAGCCACACTCACATCAGGCATGTGAATTGAAACCAGCACCCCTCATTGCGTAACACACTTTCAATCACAATCTGAGGGTTTTAAAGGATATTGCTAATCCATTGCTTTATAGATTGGAAAAAAATCGTCTGCTCAACTACGTAAATAACGCAATGAACGTGGCTGAACTGTCGAAATGAAAGGAATTGCGATGAGTTGTCATTTTATGTGTGTTACGCAACTACCTCGCAGGGCCCTGGTCCCTTGAACCGCATTTGCTATCATCTACCAAAGAAAACAAATATAGTCTTCCTTATCGAATTCGATAGCAACATATGTATAAATTATAATGTGTTTCTAGACCTTTCTATTTCGGTCGAATTTGCACCATGTCATGCTGCAAATTCCAATTATTTTAGAGTACGTACTCGCTTACTAATTCTTCACGGCTTTTTCTGTATGTTAATAAGTCATTAGCATTAATTTTCTACGCGTTCAGACTCTTTGTTTCCATTGTAAAATAACCTTTACCATGCACAAATACAAACTGAAACGAATAAATGCTGGCTTTAACAATGACATGAAATACCGAAAAAATATGCAGAAGGGATAAAAAAACAAAAAAAATGCCTGTCGCATGCTTTGCATAATACGCAATGTATTACCAATTGTTCGCATTCATAAAGAATTGAACAATTGAATTGCATTTTCTTTGACATACCAGAAATATAAAAATAGCGCAGTAATAATTTTCACGAATTTCGCACAAAGATGTTGGCTGATCCAATATTTTTGTGAGAATTTTGTGGAACTGTCTGTACTGGGCCCTAATTCAACTTCGAAACTACGTCAATTCCTTAGCTATTACTGCCAATCTCGCGTCCATTTAGCGCGGTTTCGTTCATTGTGTCATAGAGAATAAGGCCCCTGATTGTTTCATAAAAAGGTCCTAATCATGAAATTTCAAATATTTTTTTAAAATGATTTTTGTGATTATTATAAAAAAAATAAAGGTAAAATTACGATTAAACGATTAACGCATAGTTCTAATCAAAGTTTATATGAATTGCTTTGAATGCAATACAAACGTAAACAAAAGTTTACGTACATATGAGATCGTAGGTGTGATAAACAGTTTTTATTGATCTACCCAACCGTTCAGCATGTGTTCCACATGTTGACATGTCGACGTCTGGATGGAAATCTATAAAAGGGCAATGCAAATAACCTACAGTAAACAAGACAATTATTAATGCTTTTCACGTTCTTTAATTCCACTGCTTGTATATATAATATGTTTCATTTCTATTCGATAGAACCATTATGTAATTGAACGTTCCATATACTCATAAGGTTTATCAATATGCATTCGTATTAGTTTCTACCAAAACAATTCTTGGTGTAATATGCAACTTCCATAATGTACCAAACAAATTTCACTTTGATCGCTTTAATTCGTTTATCAACGCAAAACAAAACTTAGCCGCACCTTATTCTACGTACAGCGGACGCGTATTCAAGGTATAGAAGACGCGTTACAAAGGTTGAGTCAACGCGTAGCAGTGGCGTAGGAGACTCGTAGCAAAAGCGTAGGCGACGCGTAGCACTGGCGTAGGAGACGCGTAGCAAAGGTGTAGCGACGCGTAGCAAAAGTGTAGGCGGCACGTAGCAAAGTCTGAGGAGACGCGTAGCGATGGCGTAGGAGACACGTAGCAAAGTCGTACGAGACGCATATTATACACCCGTGATTATTTTATGGTCAAACGAATACAATTCGGGGAATTCTATCCTAATCATTTGCGTAGCAACGTCTTGTATCAAACGCTTGGTCGACGAAGCTTGCCAATAGCGACACTTAGCATACTCGTATGCTGTCATAATACTTTCATGGTGTATGAAACGTTGTAGGGTTCTTTTGATATCAACCGTCTTGTCAATGCCTAACGCTGAATGTTCTAATCCTAATGAAGTGAAATACTTAATACGAAATGCAGTTACATTACGTTAGCGTCGTGTAATGTAACTGCATCGTTTATTTCCCGAGTGCTAAACGCCTAGCCGTTAAAGGTTGGCAATAAATCATTAAGCTGCTATATTGTGCAATCGATGGCTGCACCATTATGGGAGCAATCCTTCACATAATTTCGTATTACCTATTTCCTCAGATATATGTTTTTAGTTTAGTCCAGCACCCTAATTGCGTAACATACTGTCAATCTCCATCTGAATCATTTTGAAAGATATTGCTAATCCATTGCTTCATATGTTCGAAAACTGTCTGCTCAACAACGTAAATAACGCAATGAATGTTGTTGAACTGTCAAAATGAAACCAATTTTTACTGATAGTGTGCTACGCAATTACCCCAAAGGCTGACACTGCTGGAGTGCTGACGCTACATCTGATTATGCTTCTAAGCACAACAGTAGTTATGTTTTTTACCCATTTATGGCCATAGCTTCTTGTATTACGTATTCTGGAATCTAATCCAAGGGCATGTGCTATGAATAGAAAATATCATCAATATTTACTAAGGTCATGTATAATAAATTGTAATATTAACATAACCAAATAAAATTAAAATTCTAAGTCCTATCTCTATATATTATTAATCTAGTTTTTGCCCGCGACTTCGTCCGCGTGAAGCAATTTTTTTAATTTTTTTTCCGTAAGAACCTTCTACAAAGTATTATAAAACTGAAAAAAAAGATGGATGAAATCGGTAATGTCGTTCTCAAGTTATGACGTGACCAAGGGAAATAGGGATTCATTTATATATATATATATGGCTTTTCATAGATATTTATGTCTCTGTTCTAATTCCGGAAAGGGCCTTAGAGCCCTTTTTTACATCTCATATTTAAATAATCTTGAAATAGATCAATTCTAAGATTATGCATACAGACACAGACCGACATCAGACTGTACATATCTACTGCTGATCTTGGTTTAATAGCTATGAATTATGCAATACTGAGAACAAAGTAAATCTGGTAATGAACTTTGAGCCTTTCCTTTGTAAAGTATAATTTATTTTTTTCCGATAAGTCGTTAATGGTTGGAAAAGCATAGGTTTTGCTTTAGTTTATACTTGGTCGTTAAGGCACTCCATCACCGGGACCATTCGCCTGTAATGTAACAATCCAAGATTCGAGCATTACATCAGTGAGCGAGGAGAACCGAGGTTATGGTCATATAGTAATGCTCCAAACTGAATCTTGGATTGTTACATTATCTATAGGCGAATGCTCCCGGTGAGGGAGCGCCATTATGATAAAAACAACATGAGAGTTAACAGCGACTTAAATTTGGGTTTGTTTGAGTATTCGGCCGTAAGCCATTGTCATTCGATGTCATAATTTATAATCAGCATCTCGCATGTCCATAAAAACTACTTATAGCATTGACCTCGAGGATGAGGGCGCTTTATTACGTTCCTGCATGTCATCATCCAGTACAATAACATACTTACTGTTATCAGTTTATAAAATAATGAGCCTGTCTACAGAGCAGTAGGTATGTTACTCATTATTTTGTTATTTTCAAATTTATTTATTAATAATCAGGTTGTACAGGCAGGAACAGATTGTACGGTGACCCCAAACTAGACATTTGTCTGTATGTACAGACGCCAGCACATCAAGCTACTACAATCTGTCAAATTTCTATAATAGATTTTCAACTTTATCGCCAAAGCATTAAGGTTCAAGGTTGAATGGGAAAATTTGACAGTTTCGGGTAGCTTGACCTGCTGGCGTCTGTACTTGCAGCCAGCCACGTAATTAAATCGTTGCCAGTAGTTAAAGCATCGATCCTTCGTGTTGAAGAAATAAAACTACAAAAGCGTAAATTATAAATTATTTTGTATTAAAAATAACAACAATAAATACCGACTCCATAATATACGGAATCTTAATAATATATAATGAACGGAAGATCAAATTATATTTCACAAGTACCTAACTTAAATTAATTATTTGGTTACTACAGTACTTAAATCAGATTTGTCATGACCATATTAAATATAAGTTACAGATCTACTTGATAAAAACTTATGTCAAGCCTATGAGTGATTTGAACCTATATATAGGTCTATAGGATATGTTATTGTTCTTCTATGTACAATTTATTACACAATAGTTTTAAATATGAGTGAGTCTTCCAAAACAGATCCAATACATTGTTATCAAGGAACTAAAGTAATAGCGAGCACCGTCGCAGAGCGGAATGCTACTACAATTATACAACTAGAGGAACTGTTTCAAGACATTTTGAGGACTATTCTAATGTTACTACTATTTACAACTATAAAATATAAAACTTATGGCTACATTCCCATTCAGTCTTCAGCCCGCACTGATTCAGTGCTTTGCCTTATTACATATTCTAAAATTTGCTTCCTAAAACAGTTCATAACATGATTTTGGAATGTACATTTTTCCTGCACATAAGGCGAAATCCGAAACTAACAGCCACTTGGTGGTTGCTTACTGCTGTTAACATTCCGCACTCTACGAGAACCCCCAGTTAATTTTCTTTCTATTTCCTCCAAACTCTTGCCCCGAGTTTCAGGCACAAAGAATATCACGAAAAACAATCCGATTAAACAAATGACAGCAAACAACCACACTGTGCCATACATATTAATGGCGTCAATAATATTGTGGAAAGTTTTAGTGACTATGAAAGTGCACGTCCAGTTAAAACCAGTAGCTAAGGATGCGGCAGTACCACGGATCTTTGATGGCAGGATTTCGCCTAACATGAGCCACGGAATAGGTCCGAAGCCAATTGAGAATCCAAGTACATAAATAACAAGGCAAGCGAGGGGCAGCCATCCAACAGCGGTGACGTCAACTCCTGTCTCCTTAACGTAGAAGTAAGCTCCCAGAGTTGCCAGTGTTATTATCATAGAAACCGAGGAAATGTACAATAACATTTTTCGACCCAAACGGTCGATCATACCGGTTGCTATAAATGTCGATACAAAATTGACTACACCTATTATTATACTTGATACATTTTCATCAACGGTGCTTCCAGACATTTTGAAAATTGACGCGGCATAGAAAATGACTGCATTAATACCACTTAACTGTTGGAACAACATCAATCCGAGAGATATAAGGACAGCTGGCATGTATTTAAGAGTAAACAGTTGTCTGAATGCATTGCCACCTGTTCTATCAGATTCGGCCTGTGTCCGAGTGAGATCCTTCATTTCCTTATCAACGTTTGTATTTTTGCCTCTCAGCCACTGTAGGGCTTTTCGAGCATCATCGGTACGTCCTTTGGAAACAAACCAGCGTGGAGTTTCTGGTGTTAGCAGCATAAGCAAGAAGAATGGTACTGGTAGTGCGGCTCCGAAAAATGCTAGTTGTGACCAGTCCAGGTAGCTGCCCACAAAGAATGATAGTAGAATTCCAGTGTTACCAAAGGCAGTGGGTAGTAATCCCATTGCACCTCGTACTTCCGGTTGCAGTGTTTCTCCGAGGTAAACTGGGAAAGCGAGGGAGACTATTCCAACGCATACTCCACAGAAAACTCGTCCAGCAAATACCATTAACACATTTGACGCCGTTGCTATCAGAATCCAACCCAGGAAGAATGGAAAAGCCATTCCCATGATGGTCCATCGTCTTCCAATAATTTCAATGAGAGGTCCTCCTGCAATGCCACCAACCAAAGCTGCCAGAGGCATCAGACCGCCGACCCAAGTTGCCTGTAATAGAAATACAAGAACATTACTTATATTATTTGGGTAAAAACATTATATAGTAATTGAAAAGCGGGTATTTGAATTCTTATGCTGTTTCAAACTCAAGTAAGAAACAAGGGTACGTTTTACGAATCTATAAAAAGCTATCTGGTCATTTTATTCACGTGAGTGATTACAGAATAACGAGGGGCCGCAATTTTAATCGTCTTAATAAACATATACTGCAATAGGAAACGGTTTAACCAACGTATCGGCTGATGATATTAACTAACCGTTGTATGTTATGTTTTCAATTTAAAAAGAACCTTACCTCTTCTTTAGTCATATGCAAGGTGGAGTTCATGCTTATCAGTGCAGGAGAAGTGTAGCCTGAAGCGAACCCGACAATCAACGAACCCATAGACACAGAGAAAGCAGCCAGGAGCTGGAACAAAACAAAATCAAAATGTTAAACACTTACAAAATGATAACCGATTAGCGCAAAAGTTACACGTGGCGTTTTGAACCTGCGGTCCTACATGTGACATGTTTATTGGCACAATATTATAGTGTTACAGTGAAATACAGTAATTTATCAATCCACAAAAAAACAATTTTTTCGGTATACGTAGTCTCGCGAACTTTATCCAGACAGGTATGAAGTTCTGTGGGTGGTTCGCTTTTATTATGTACCCTTTGCCGCCCCTGCACCCATGTATGTATGTTATAAAGTTATTTACATTCAGTATACGTAGGGTCCTAAGTTTACCAGATCTGTGTACCTTATGCACATAACCTGGAATGTACAAATGGTTTTATTTCGCAAACGTATGTTATAATAAACTTACACTTTTCTTATATGTGTCTATATATTGGATAAAGCTATTTGTCTTAGCAATGAAAAACATCACTGCATTAAATTTTACTTTTCTGTTTTCCAAATGTGTTGACAGTTGCGAGAATAGCTATTGACTGAAAAGTTCTCGTGTGGAAACGAATTTAAGACTACATACCTAAGTACTCTTTTTTCCATTCAGTGCAATTCAAATCTTATCGAAAACGTCGATTTTACTACTAGTTTGGAAAGATGTTTGTAAATTGAATTTTCCATTTGTCCACGCGTAAAGGAGCGCTGTGTTCATAAAAAAATAGGCTGTGTTTAAACAGAGTACAAATAACCACCATCGTCTAAATTATGGGTAATACGTGTAGTATGTAACTTACTTGTGTCCACAGGTAGAGTCGTTGAGTTGTCGGAGCATAAGGCGGAGCTTCCCCATTGATTGCGTAGTCAGTTTTCACTTTGTTGCTCTCCGTGCTCAATTGTTTGACAAAAGGAATCGAATTTCGCAAATTCTCCTCCTTGGCACTTTTAATTTCCATCTCCATCTTGTATTTGAACTCGTTTCCTAGACTGATCTGCCGAAGTTGCTGGAAATGGCGTCGGGTGTTCTCGAACGAGTCTTGTTCGTCTTCACTGCTGCTTTCAGTGGAAACGTTCTCGGGGATTGTTGCGTAGTTAGGCACCAACGTCCCCTGGGATCCACAAGACGTTGCCAGAGAGGTACAGGTCGTAGAAGCAGACAGCGTCGGCTTCGAAGGTACTCGAGAGTACTTAGGTCCGCGTGTCCGGTACAACCTTTCCTCGTCGCCTTGTCCTCGGCGAGCTTGCTCGCTTCCACCCTGCAATTGTAAAAAAATACTTATAGTAGACACAGTTTCAATTTCTAGTGACACTATTTCTGCTAGTTTTAAGTTTATAACACACCAATGGTTAAAATAGACCGGTCACTCAAGTTCTCTAGACATTACTGGAGTAATCATCCGCAAACGTACCCCATTTATTATATCCGCTATCTAATGTGCGTAAGTCAAGTCCCGATGATAAGAATTGTAAGCCCAAGGTGTCGGAGGTCAGACCAAGAAAACACACATTGCTTATTGACCACAAGCTATCATTTGGCCACTGCATGTTTCGATAACCTAGTGATATGCGTAGTTAGTGCCATGACCCGTTCCGTACTCAGAATCCTGTTCCAAACACTACTTTACGCAGGACCTCCGCGTTTCTATCATAATTGTTGTCCGCTTTAAAGAATACTCGTGAATAAATTGACAGAAGACTAGTATGTCCGCCTGCCTATACCGAGCACAGCCAGCACTACTGTTCACATTCAATATTCCTGATGTTATCGTGCGATTGTCCATTAGATATAATGATGTTTATAGACCAATGTATAAACACTTTCTTTGCATGTCATACCTGTAACCAATGGTTCATTGACGGCAGTATGATGTTTACATAATGTAGTGGACGTCCCTGGTCATAATTTTGATTCTCAAACTAGTCGCGACCGTTGATTCAATTACTTAAGAGGGCGCACACAGGTCCACTAGCGCCACTACTTTAAAAAAATATTATCTCGTGACTGAGAACGAATTATGAAAATCTGCTTAATCAGCGACCTCGGTAAGTGTGTCTAGAATTTTCTAATACCTTTTATTAAGTTTCTTATTGAGACACGAAGCAACTAAATACGACATATAGGAATGTGGCCGCTTTTCTTTAGATCGAATTTTGTTGCTTCGTGTCTCAATATGAAACTTAATAAAAGGTATTAGAAAATTCTAGACACACTTACCGAGGTCGCTGATTGAGCAGATTTTCATAATTCCTTCATAGTCACGAGATATTTTTTTTTAAAGTAGTGGCGCTAGTGGACCTGTGTGCGCCCTCTTAAGTCTTTTATTCCGATTACCTCAGACTCTCCACTAAATGTATCGTAGTTTTTTTTCCTTCGAATTATCTTGTTGTTTTTTTTATCCATTGCACTCAAAATTGTTTATTGTTAATAATTCATGAGTAAATCAATGCTAACAACAAACAATAATAAAAATTGTTATGACATGGCATGACATCGCTTTGATTTCTCGATTTTTTTTTCTTATTTTTTATGTTCGGTATATATCGAAGGTTTATTGAAAGTGGCCAAACTTCGCACACACAACACATACAACAACAATACATTGTTCGATTAGTGTGTTTCTCCCATGAAGCGTTGGATTTTTTTAAATTTTTGACATACCTATCTACTTATACAATGTGTAAATAAACCCTATCCGATCCAAAACGGACACAGAGGCACTGTAATAACATTAGGTACCAAAATAATAATAAAATCTTACTGTTATTTTAAAATAATAGCTATCGATATTAAAATGGCACGTTTTTGGTTCCAAAGTTAGACCAATTTCATTCAAAATGACCAATTTTTAAACTGTGAGGTCATAAGTCATGACTTGCAGAACCCCACTACCTACCGGCCGCCCGCGCCCCATACATTTGAAAGAAAGAAAATACATTTATTTGCGGCAAACATGACGCATAAAAAAGAACATAAACACACAAAAAAAAAGATAACATGTTGGGGGTAAACATGCGTCACATTCACGCAAAACGGCCATCGCTCAGCATAATGCTAAGACCCTATACGAGACATTGCCCCAGCGCTGGTTCGTGCTGGTTCACTCTTTACACGGTACTTAACAAAACCTTCACGGATCGGAGAGGGTTTATTTTTTACACATTGTATAATCAATCACATGAATATCGGTTAAATTACAAACGCTAGAGATTGACGTGATTGACATTAAAGTCGCGGTTCATTAAGACGCTCACGTGTTTCTATTGGGATCTAATCATCACAGTTGACTGAGGTCGATCCATATTATTATAATGATTGATAGAAAGCAGTTTATATCTGATCTGTATTTTTTTTACAATTTATATTTCCGTCATCATTTAGGTCAAGGTAGGTAGGAATTTTGTTTTTGTTTACATTTTATATAATAAAAAACCAACCAGTAGTAACAACATAGTTGACCTCGACATTGCTCATGTCGACCAATGTCGCTTATGTGGCAATTAGGGTGGGACGTGTAAATGCCCCATTCCTTGAACATTTACTTAGGACTGTGTAGTTTTCCATAACTCATGTGACCTTCAACAAGTGACGCTTGAACTTCATTTTCTTTCTATAAATGTATAACATACTTTTATTGGAATTTGGATGTTCCAATAAACATGAAACTTGATTACTTCATAGCCTTCATTTCAATTTGTATCTGGCGCCAATGATGATAATATTTTTGGCAATTCCATATAAATGTATAACATACAAAAGCGCCATCTGTTGGGATCTATGAAAAGTTTTTAGTCACTGATGTGACAAGAAGAAAGTTTACAATTCCACGCTAATTGATGGCGCTAGTGTCACATTGGAAGTTTGAATAGAGACAAAACAGATGTCAGCTAAGGAATGAATGAAGAGCCTTCTGAGGTACGTCATTCCTTTTTAGTATTGAATATTAATAATATGTTCGTAGAGGTATGTGAATCGAAACTTGATTTTCAAATTTGAGTTTCAGTGTATCAGTAGCACCTGGTAAAAAAAGCCTTTATGGTATTATGTTTTTCTAAAATCTTTTCAAAACTTTATTAATTATTTTCAAGTTTTGAAAAAACAAATAGGTAAGTAGTCGGAGCCATCTACCGTTGCAGCTGGCCTTGCAAGGCCGCCTTGATTCAAAGCGGCCGTGAATGCCGGCGGCGAACCTGCGTGCCTTTTTGACACGCTTGCAGTTCGAGTGCAATTTTTTTGTTCAGTTACATTGACTGTACAATTGATTGCGATTGATTGGGAATTTTTCCGGTGAATAATTGATAGGAAATTAATGTCAGCACCAGGTTGCCAGGCAACGCGGGCCGGCATCGACCGTCCGGCAACCGGCGACTGTGCTGCGCAGTGTGCCTTTTCCAGAGCTTTCTAAAGAACTCTCGCTTACTGCGATTTTGTAATGCTGCTCGTATTAAAAATAAATTTATTGATGTAAGATTTAGCTAATATAATAATTGGGGCTAAGGATGTTTTTGTTTATAGAAATTTAATCGCTTAGCTTTAAATTACAGAAGACTTGAGTGATTGCATTATAATATTTTGGGTTAATTAAATACGTATACATTAAGTTAAAAAATTATGATTAATATTTGGTGAACGAGTGGATTACATTAAATTTACAACACTATCAAATACATTGAATATCAACTTACCATTTCGGTGGAGAGCTGCTTGAGGTAGCCCATGATCTTCCCCACCGCATTGGGGTTATTTTTATTGAAGCTCATCTTGCGGGCTTCTCTTCTCTTGAAAACTTGTCAAGGAACGTCAAAATGATAATGTCTATGAAATATAGCACTTTGTAGAACAGCGTATTGAAATTGTTCTTTAAAATCCAGGTTCGGGTTGTTGGCGGCAAATAGTCCACATCACTCCGTAATAACTAGAGGATGTCGCCTTCTGCTAGGCTTGCAGTACACACGAACGGTATGGCACACAGCTGCGAATTGACACAATTTTACCGCCGACGTGTTATTTAAATTTATTTTGTTTACAGTTCACTCAGTTCATTCAAAAATTTATAATTCCCGCGCTATTACTCGTCAAGATGCACAACATGCAGTTTTTGCTATTCAGGACAACATAAAATATTGACAACGCGTACCGAATTCTTCAGCAATCGAGTTATCTATTGAAACTTGCAGATGGCAGCGCAGTGTTTTATATAGGAAGGTTCGCAGCCCGGCGCCGTCTGCCATCTCCCCGGCCCCCTCCACTTCGGTGAGGGCGAGCATGTGTGCGTGGAAGTTGATAGTGTGCACACTGTGCGCGATACACACTCACAAACTACTGCTCCATCGAGTGTTTGCAACTGAATTACTTTGAATATTTGTATAGTTTGTTAGAATTTGAATAGCCAGGTTACAGTACACAATACTTATTGAACTAAGCTAAGAACAATCATGTTACCATAGCAAAAGGAAAATGACATACATATTATGTACTTACCTATATGTTTTATTACAAGTTCTTGGTTACAACGTTACAGGGAAGTGTTATGCAAAACTAGAGTCCTAAAATTTCCAAGGTTATTTCAATGTTATCGTTATACCTTTTCATTATATTTTCTATATTTATGTAAAGCAATTAATCGCTTATAATAACTGCAATGCGCTACTAATATGAAGTATACAAGTCGTTAAACTGAGCATTTCAATGCTAAACTAGAAAATAATTATGAAAAATTCGGCTCAAAACCGCAGATTACTTTTCACTGCGTGTTTTGCTTATGGACAAAGTACCTCAGCGCAGTAGCCTCAGAACTAAATTATTAGTGTATTCTACAGCAAAAAAAACAAAGCCTGTCCTTCAAATTCCGCATTCAAGTTCTATCTAAAATAGCTTACTATCTAAAGAGACGGTTATTTTCTAACATCCTTGTTGGCATAAGGCAACAGGTAAGTGCGAGAGTGTTGCCAAGCTGTAACTGGTCTGGGCAGTCGCCGCTACCGGCCCGGTCCCGTAATCAACGACCTTGCTTGCCTTTGCTTAGTCCGCTACGTCTCGTCTGGGGGTGTGTCCTGAGAGGCTCCGCTCTACGTGACACACAGCGCACACCGCCGCGTTTGCCAGTTTAAGCCGCCAAAAAAAAACAGGCCTATTAATACCTTTACCTAATTATGATTCAACACTCTAAAGGTGTCAGATATAGTTATGAGCCCTTAATGTAGATGTATCGGCCGCATCACAGAAACGTGCAATTTTATTGCTTTTTACGATCTTTTTGTATTCATATTTAAATACTTACTTAGGTTCAAATGAAAAAAATGGAGGATTCTTACGAAAGTAGTAGGTACCTAGGTGTACTTTATTATGATTTCTTGATTGATTAAAAATACGCTTTTTATTTCAAATATCGAATTATGTGGATAAAACTTGCTCCAACTTAATCCAGCTATGAAAAAACCGAACCATCCATACCACTCCTTATCTTTTAGGAATTATAAGAGAAGTCGCGTTTCATAAGAATGTAATTATCAGCAAAGTAAAAACTGTGAATGTTGCCCTAAAACACGTTTTTGAGATAAATCTGTTGTCATGGTTGTTTATCTAAACCAATTGACATAAATTATACATACCTAAGTATGTAGTGGAGAGTTAATCTGTTAGATTATGTAAATGTGGTTTAATCGATGCATTTTATAATGTTTATCGCAAAAAAATCGTTATTTTTGGGTTTTCGGGATGGCAGCCAATGTGAATGGAATAAATGTTACTAACACTAGTTTATAAGTTTAAGTTTAAGAAATATGGAAGTGATTCTGAAATAAATGTTTATTTATTTTATTTTACTTAATGACTAAGACACAGGCTTTTCGGATAAACAAACTTTGTTATTCCGTAAAAATCTCACCGTTTAAACTTGAGTGACGTGAGCTGTCAATGCCTGGCAATCGCGAGCATCAGCCGATCTATTCTGAAAATATCTTACCGCGAAAACTTAGGTAGAGTGAGCTGTGTCAATAGTGGCAATCCCTAACATCAGACGAAATGACAGCTTACTTCAACCAAGTTTTCACGGTTAGATTTTTACAGACTACCATTTCAGGTGGAATAACCTCACTTCACCTAAGTTTTCACGGTGAGATTTTTACAGAATAAATCGGCAGTTTTATTTTAATAATATTTAATAACATAATGACTGGAACAAGAGATGGTCGCCAGTTGGACGTGTGGTTTTGCGGTGTGTAGGTATTGTATTATGTCGAACAATTGTAGGCGGGTCGCGCACGTCATTCCACAACTGTTTTGCGCGACGCATTGTGACTTGCTTGATTGAATCTAATGGCCCCTGGCCACTTTGATAAAGGAGTCTGCGTCAGCGACGTTTCTCCAAAATGCAATAGAATAAGTACTCTTTTATTATGTATACCATAATGTATTACAGATACAGGCGGAGGGGCTCGTGCCGAAATAATAAAAGCCACACGAGTCGATCTTCAAGGTTTGCCGAGGAGGTCCGTGAATGGGTGACCATCCATTACATACCAAGACCCCTCCGTGTTTCTGAAAGCACGTTTTAGAAGCCTCAGCACTCATCGGCTCAGTATCAGCTTCTGAAAGCCCTTTGGTCCCGGCTGCCATTTGTAGATATTTGACAGTCGTTACGGCTAGTCAGAAGCCCGAAAGTCTGACAACCAATCTTGCCAAAGTGTATCGTGTTAACCAGTAACTGAGTTGTGGAAGTCAGTAAAATACTTGTATTCAGCTACATCCGGTTAGACTGGACTCTGACCACATCATAGTTGGAAAAGGCTACGCAGACGATGATGAATTACAGATATAAAAAAATGTAATAAAAATAAAAATATGACTTGATGTATTTCTAAGATTAGATTTTCATACGGTCACGTTTTTGATAAATTTAGCTCGCAGATATCCTAGTAGGAAATGTACAAAAGTAGGTGTGACTTCAATGAATCATGCTTTCCTAAAATGAAATGAAAGTATTTTAATGGAATGTGAAATCTAGAATCTTCTTTTACTGAATTATCAGGTAGCCTTTTCAGGATGTTTGAATGTTACACTTAACGACTACTCAACCACTCTTGCCTAGGTGTAGGTGCTACGTCTTGATCATCATCATTGGAATTCTTGTGCCACCCACTGGTGAGTCTATGACTCCTCCCTTTTGCGCCATGCTTCCCTGGTATGTGCGAGTCTCATCAGGTCTTCCCTCTTCTGGAATCTTCCTTCTTGTATGTAGCCTTCAACATACAAAATAGCAGATATTGTATTATTCAACTTTATCTTGTATTGGTTCGTCCACAAACGTTTTCAGTGCTCAACATAATATTTTTGCTTTGTGACAAACATGCCTTCGGTGCATATTTTCAGTTAGGAATGTTAGGACTGGTAAACTCAGCTCAAGACAGGTGTACCTAACAGTTTCTTTAGTTTTCATGGACCATTCCTCGCTTCGCTCTCACGTGTACCAAAGCAAGTTGGCATTTAATCAGATTACATGTTGAGTTTTATTATCAGAAGGTATGTCTCCGATATTCTAATAATTAGGTACCTACGTACCTAAGGAATATCTCCCAAAATGCTGCGCAAAATGTAACTTTTGATTAGATGAGTATCTAAAAACGCCATTAAAGCAGTATCTATTAATAACATGATATCGCTATAGGATATCACAGACAGTCGATATAGTGCATTATGGGTTTGTGTCTATTCAGTTGTAGTTATTGCAGTCATCGGGAGTTTCTCATGAAATCTGACAGTTGTGCCTAACATGTTTTATCATAGTTGTAATTGTAATAATTGTGTGTAATTGTTAACGTGTGCGCAGGCGCGTGCTCGGCATCACGTGCGCTTACTAAACTGTCTCGTCTGGCGGTCGGCGGCACAGCCGGCGTTCCCGAAAGCTCTGCCCCGCCCCCGGACACACACACACGTGAGCTTTTGCGTCACACAACAACAATACGTCATAGTTACATATTTGAATCACCTAAATTGTACTGTGTACGTGACTGCATCAATGTTTTTGTCGAAATGTTGCATCATTTTGTTGATAGGCTAACCAGCATGGTTGTTTTTACCTTAATGTGGTTAGCTAACTAATAACCATATCTAGAACCAGAACTACGTAAATTAGTAATAAATTTAGCTTTGAAAAATGAGTAAATACCTACCTATCATTTAATTGCATTCAATTATGTGACTGTTTGGAAAAGTTCAATCAGTATGCAGAAAATTAAAATGGCGTTGGACAGGACATATGTTGAGAGAAAAGAAAGAGAAATTGACCAGAATCATAACGGAATGGTACCCTAGAGAAAGCAGAAGAAGTAGAGGAAGACAACCAAAGCGATGGGAAGACGATTTGAAGCAAGTAGCTGGGCTAGAATGGTTACGTAGAGCTAAGGACAGAAACAAATGGAAATCCTTAGAGGAGGCCTTTGTCGAAATCGAAAGACAAGCTGTTAAGAGGAGAGATAAGCCGAATGCCGAGAACACGTTTTAGTTTAGTTAATTTATAGTTTTCTTACGGTCTCTATAGTTATCATTTATTTTAATCTTAAAAAGTAATGTTTAGTCAAATAAGTTAAAATCTAACAGCAATAAAGGCTTATTTTATTTTATGTGACTGCAGGTAAAAGCTGAGGTAGAGTCACTTAGAATAAGCGTTTCTGTCTATATTGCGTGACGTCCACGAAGGCATCGTAATTCGGGACACGGGTGCCACACAGACGCAATTGTGTAAACCATCCTACAGTATTCAAAGGGGCACACACACGTCACACAGTCAAAAAAATGTCAGTGGAATATTCCGTGGCGAACAGGCAGGTCTCGGGGTAGACGGAGTTCTCGAACGTTCCGCGGGCTCCGCGGCCCATGGATCTTTCCGTACAAAGTGCAGTTATGGTGAGCGGTGCATACTTGCCACATGACTTGCAATCCAACACCCACAAAAAACAACCGATGTTTAATTAACGCTCCTTTGCAACAGAGACCTGACTTATGTTACGATACTATTATTGGTAAGAAGACGTTGTGAAAATCATTGTACCTTTCCTAGACGATACGATAAAAGATAACAATAATTCATGTTTTCATCATTATGCATAAATACATCACGCGTTCCATCCAAGCGGAAGTGTTATCTTATCAACAGCAAATTAGATATACTTCTGATTAAAAATTTCCATCGAGAGCTGGTGTATAGTTACGACATTCGCATAGTAACTGCAATCTTTTTTCGAACTAGTGGTTATAAACAAGTCATGTTACAAAAGAAACAAACTGGAGTAAATCTTCTATACTGTCTCCCCTCTTCTTGCACGCACTTATTGTCTTTCATTGATCAAACTTAAAGTTTTCCTTCAATGAAACTCGATTACACTGTTTCGTATTCGTGTACTATTCCAGTGTTGTGCAATGCCCACATTACTAGAAAATCAATAGTTACTGCGGTTCAGTGTTTAGTTTTAGCAGGCAGGTGTTACAAACGTCGATAACACAATATCTAGGGCAATCGATATACCTTTACTTGACCTAGGTATTGAATTATAACTAAAAATGGCACGCTGCAAATCTATATATAAAAATCAATGCCACTTTTCGTTGTAATTTTATAACTCAAGAATTAAAATATATAAAAGAAGATTTAGCTGATTTTGGTTTTGAAATGTTTGTCGTAATCCAGGGAAGGTTTAAACGGTCAGAAAATATGGAAAAAAGTACTCCTTTTTCCATATTTTCGTACACTACTGTGTAGGAGTAGTGCAGGAGTGGGTTAGGAGTAGGGTAGGAGTAGGTTAGGAGTAGGGTAGAAGTAGGGTAGGAGTAGTGTAGGAGTAGGGTAGGAGTAGTGTAGGAGTAGGGTAGGAGTAGGGTAGGGGGTAGGACACCACGCGAACGAAGTAGCGCCGGGCAGCTAGAAATAATTTATAAATGGCAAAACAACGTTTGCCGGGTCAGCTAGTAGACTATAAATTATTGCACGACTGACGGACTTTTAGTAGAAGATTAAATGGTTGAATGGAAGGGCTATATACAGGCACACAGCCAAGTATTATTATTAATGATATATATTTTCATTCACATACGATTGATGATGATTCGGTAATGAATGAGTCAGTGTGTCTGATTTTATCACTAGAGCAAGTTAGAGCGGTGGCCCCACCGACCTTGACGAAGCTCACAAGGGTTACAGAAGGTCAAACTGAACACACCCTCCGTCTCAGGGGTCACCAATCTTGTGTTAATGCAAATGAAGTTTGTTGTGGGACGAAGTTGATACAGAATACTGGTTGGCTAAGTAGTTTCATAAGGATTATAAATCACTATTTATTCCCTCCGTTGCGTTAATTAATAATGACACCTAGACCAATCGCTGCTCGGTTACTAATAAAATACACTGTTGCGATTGCGATACAGAACTTGTATAAAAACCTTGTTAATTGAGTAGTGTCCAGTGTCTTAAGATTAATAAAATCCTTTTATTATTCTCTAGATTGCGTTCATTAATAATAATTGGCACCTCGAGGAACTTGTTAATCCGTTATATTTCCTATGTTACACAATCTTACGTTGATACTGACCAGCCTCAATCAATGATGTTACTTGCAAGAAGTCTTCTTATGATGTAAGATTAACTTCAGCCACTTATTCCATATACCAATCAGCACTGGGCCCGCGTGGTAGATTACCATTTACCACCCACTCCCTCTCACAGGGAGGAGGCCGGTGCCCCAGCAGTGGGATCGTTGTAGGCTAATTATGTATGCACTTATTTCATTATATACTTGTGAATCGATTTTTTTTTCAAATAAATCTGTGAGTCATAGCGGCTTATCATGCGCTCAGACATAACATGATAAGATTTTAGCGGGATTTACCGACATGCACCTTTCATGCAATAACAATACCAAATAATGTACCTACATAGATACAAGTACATGACGGTGTAAATAATATATTAGGTACCTACTCTCTCAAACAATGCATGAAACGTATTACTTATTAATAAGTTTTGATTCCGAACCATTAAATATTCTTATGAGGCATTGCATCGGTGTACGTATGTCGGATCTTATTATTATGTGCATAGATTAAGTAATAATAGTACCTACGTACTAGTAGAGTGGCGCAGTATCCTAAGAATTAATTCCCATACGAGTTCTAAAAAGGCTGCCAGCAGGCAGTCGCGACACTAGTCCGGTAGAACAGTTTCTATGATTTTTTCATTAAAATTGTACCATCAGAGTCGCGTCGCGCCTGTCTTCGGGAGCATTAAAACGTACCCTATTTATAGCACTAGCCGTTCCGTTTAGTTCGACGGTGTAACTACGTAGGTACCTAGTTAGGAATCCTACACGTTTCTAGACTTGCTTTCGAATTCCTGGATGTCGTATACCCACCACAGTGGTGTAAAGGAAATACTACAACGCTATTTGCGAAAACATGCACGTTTCGTGATCCGATTCTAGCTGTAGGTAGTTAGGTACTCTATTCGACCTGCTTGAAATTTCAAGTGACACCCCAGTACTTACTTGTCCTTGCTAGTTTTTGGAAATATTAATGAAGTATATCATTTTCACTGGCACAGTTATTTTCAATAGCACATTATGACGAAACTGTTCAAATATGCTCGTGGGAGCCAATTCACATTGTCAGGTCTAACACAGTTGGTAACACGCAAACAAGTTGTTAGTAAACCTTGGAAAACTCCAGACCAAAACATAACCACTTCTTCATTACCTACTCTATTGTTAACTTACTCGTTCTAATTTGGCATCCTCTATTACCTGAGGTATAAATATTTTATAATGAGGGAAAAATACTTTACCACAACTACAAATGTTTTTTTTTTTTATCATTTTCAAAATGATGAGTCGTCTTGTACGCACGGCTTTACATCAAGCTATACATAACCAGTATAAGCTGACTTCTGATTATACGAAAAACCTATACAATGCGAGGTCAGCTAAAACTAAAACTGGATAGGTATGTAAAGCTTGATGGTCTATACTAGTAACGTGACATTTTTGGTATTTACAAGAGCCTCCACTCATTGACTACCCTTCACTGACAATTATATTGTCTGCAAAAAGTTCAATAAAAGTTTTGACGTAGGTACCCATTTTCATTTAATTGTACCTACCTACTGTGAAATATTCCTCAGGGGGTGTTATAAATATTACGTGTAAATGTGACGCACGCAGACCAATTATACATAATTATAGTTATTTTTACCCGTGAATTATGAATGAATACCATATTTGTATCTGTAATGATTCAGAACTCTGTCGCCATACTGAAATCGAACAAGAGAGAAATTCAAAATACAATATTTGCTGTAATTAGGTACTTATATGAGATTAAATACACTTGAATGAAGTTGAATGCGCCTCACTGAAGCCGGATCCAATATTATTTATGTAGGCTAAAGTACAGTAAGCGATGTGCTTTATTTTTATTAATTTCAATATTATTTTTAAAAACTTGTATGTCGTTAATTCGAAACAGAATAAGTGCCAACCTATACTATAAAACACCTTGCAAGTTATTAATTTATTAGAATCTCTCTGCGCTGTTTACATCGAAGATTGTGCCATATAATCGCTAATGCTCGGTTCCTATAAACAAAAACAAATCGTTCTGCTTACCAATGGTAGCATTGTGTATTGCCAAACTGGACATATAAATAGATTCTTAAGCTAATATTACCAGTGATAGCTACTTCCATATGGGAGGGTCTACTATGCAAAGTTATGAGGTCTATGGAAAATTAAGACTCTTGTATCTTTACCAATAATGGAGCTATTATTGGTAAAGATACAAGAGTCTTAATTTTAACCAATAACGGCCTGTAAATAATCTATAATCCTCCTTAGTTTAGTCCGTAGATACCTAATAATCCTTCTTAAAATTGTGTTCTCTGCGGTACTAAACTATTATGGGATGATCAGCGTGATAGTTTAATAGCAGCGGTCATTACGAGGCCCACGTTCATCAGTCACGGGCTAAATCTGCCGAAACTCCGTACCAAGACAATTACTTTTTTTGTTCCGAAAATATAATACCTACCAACTTAACAATTAGTGTGGAATATTTCCACGCGCAGCATTGTGAGAGATACAATGATGGCGACGGACAATGAATCACTCTTTAATCATAACATTTAATTAAATTTTATGTAGGAATGTATTCGCAATCCTTTCCCAGAATTATGCAGACATGAAGGTAAAAGTAAGTAGGTACTATAAACAGAACATCCAAGTGCTGTAATGAGCCGAATCGATCACGCACGAACTCGGCCGTAGGTGGCGCCATCAACCGGAATGCTTATTACCATAAAAGCATTTTATTAATCCTTTTGGATGGCGCCTGTATGGTCCCTTCAGTAACGGTATCTTAGTGTAACGTTTAACTTTCTCGTAAAGAACTCCCATAATCCGACACACAACCTACATAGATACATCATCAGTGCCATAATATAATCATAAATCCCTTCATGAAGAAAGACTTACTCTGTCTTGTGAATAGTTTGAGAAAATTAAAACAAAAGTTACTGAGGCCATTCCGAGGAGGGTTCAAATAAAATATGGAAGTATGAATACAATCATATGAACAGTTATCCAATCGAGATAAATTTCGGACATAAATAACATCTCGCTGAGATGATAACTGGTAAAAGATGTTCCCGGAACACACTTACTCAGTTATTGCGAGTTGTATTGATGAAGGAGCCCATTATAATACCATGTGAATATTTCATGCATCAATAAAAATAAATACTGCTCACAATCTTATACAAATAACTTCATAAAAATGTATTCAACAGGCTAGATAATCATCCTATGGTCCAAAAGTCGTAAGTCAATCGTATTCAGTGATTTACAGTCATTACTATGTGTGTGAGTGGGGCAGCTCTATATTTGTCGGTTTCAAATAAAAGACGTCGCAAATCTAACGGGTACGGAACGATAACGATACGATGTGTAATTATTGCAAAATAGATCTTGCTTGGTCAGTGAAAGGAGGTTAGAACAATATTATGTAAAAATGGAGCTGAAGAACAAGATTTTTTTTTTCTGAAAGTAATTTGTCTTTGTCATCTATCTCATACAACACACTGTCCAAACTCTGCTCGTGAGTCGTACTCGTACCCATCCGTAATAAAACGCATCGTGTGTCGCGACCTCAGCGAATGCGCCAAGGTACCGATGGAAAAGTACTGGAGAAAAGTGCGCGATAGGGGCTGTAAACATTTTCTTAAATCGTATAGACCTTGTGTGTCCTTGATTTTTTTTATGACTGCACCTCATTTCGGTATAACAAAAAAATAACGAGAACAAATAACATCTCTATTATTTTCTGATAATCATTGACCAATGAAATAAAGTTATGTTTTTGTTGCTTTTGCCTACGTGTTCATGTAATTTTATAAACAAGGCTGTTTTCAGAAAGGTTCTTTACCGCTGCCGAACCTGAATCGGCAGACTAACACAAGCGTGCCACACCCACACGTTTTAAACGTTTTGCAATACGCACGCGTCACTCACACGCGCACGTGTTGTACACATAGGAATTTGTGGGTGTGTGAAAGTGTAAATCGAGGCGCCTTCTCTACACCCACAAGTTTGAGCATGCGCATGTGTTAGTTACTCAGTGCGGCAGCACTCGAAATGTGCACTATTCTTCTAAAGGGTAGGCTCAGAATTAAAAATCAAAGTAAAAGACAGGATTGTATTTTAATTATGTAAAATCAAATCATAGAATGTCTACTTTTTTCAATATTTTAGAAGAGTTTCGTGTCAAGTAGGCGTAATCGAAATTTTATTCAAGAATAAGTTATATTTATTCAAGTACCTATATATGTAGGTATTCGTTTTTCCCTATAACCGTTATATTTGTTTGTTGGCAGCAGTTATTCCCTCGGTTAAATCAGGATAAATAGGTATTAGAAATACTAATACGTCATACGAGTTGCTGCTGAAAACAAATTGTTGTCGGTGTAATTAAATTAAGTCGAGTTCGTGAGTATTGACACAAACACAACGGCACCCTAATTCCGTAACACAGTTTCAACCACAATCCGAGTTTTGAAAGATATTTCTTCATAGCCTTAATAAATTCATCTGCTCAACAACGTAAATAACGCAATGAACGTGACCGAGCTGTCAAAATGAAAGAAATATCGATCAGTTGTCATTTTATGAGTGTTACGCAATTGCCCTGCGGTTCAGTCGAGAGTGAAAAATGTTTATTTTTAAATAATTATAAACAATTCAGGAGACTATTCAGTTTTTCACGCAATATTTTCACTAATCGGATTTTCACCTTGTTTAGGGGAGAGGCCTTGCCCCTAAAGTAAACTGCGATAAAGATATGAAATTATCTGTTTGGAAAGCATTTATAAATTCCTGGTACCTACGCACCAAATGACGACATTATAGTCGCCACTCGCGAAATTACCGATAATAGTCGAAAGTAACCTAGTTCTGCCCATTACATTGATAAGAAATCTGCAGTCTGTAAATACCTAAGGCCTGAAAAAACATAATGATTCCTTGCTCTTATTTCAAATTTGCGCACGTGATACATTTTTTTAATGAAAGTATCCTAACTAATATTATAAATCCGAAAGTAAGTTTTTTTGTTACCCTTTCACGCTAAAACGGCTAAACGGATTTGGATGAAATTTGGCACATGGGTAGACCATGACCTGGAAAAGGACATAGGCTACTTTTCATCCTGGATCGTAGACGAAGTCCCGGGCAATAGCTAGTACCTAAATAAACAAGGGCAACCTTTGCAATTTTAATAGATGATTTACATGCTCCAATTTATCCTCAAGTGGGTACTTAGTCTTTCGAAATATGGGTTAGTAAAACTTTCCAGTAGACGTTAATGAGTGACAACAAGTCTATTTAATGTCTTTGTTCAATTAATATGTAGAGTTATGCGTGAGTGCGCCTACGCTTCCACTCGGTGTTATTTTTAAATGTCCCATAGTCACTTCTTAGCTACGTCAGGCTACGTGTAAGAGAGCACGGATTTCAAGGGAGCAATCACCTTTTGCGCGCGAATGGCAGTACATCTGGCACACGCGAATCAGCCAAAGAATATTCTAGAGATTTTTTTTTCCTACGCGACATGAACCACGTTGCCTACCGTTAGAACTTTTGACAAGGCCTTTAGAATTCCATCAGCCTCCTATTTTGCAAAATTTCGATGTCAAAGTCGAGGATACAGAAGCAGAAAATTCACCTGTTTTTCTCGGAAAGCCTGCCATTTGACCTCCCTTGACGACACTTACATATTATATGTAATTTAATGCCCATATGTACCATAATATCGTCTGATCTTTCACAAAGCATTTATGTAGTCATGTTTTCTCGGCTATTAGCTTCCTACGAAACTGCACCCTAATTGCGTAACACACTTTCAATATCAATCTGAATGATTTTGAAGGATATTGCTTATCCATTTCTTCATTATGTTCGAAAAATTTGTCTCAACTACGTAAATAACGCAATGAATGTTGTTGAACTGTCAAAATGAAAGCCAATAGCGCCTGCGTTACGCAACTACCCCACTGTTGACATTTACTTTTATTTTTTTAAGCCCGTCAATATTCACTGCCACATTTACCACATTGAAATGTTAGCAAAACGACCACGCTTAGCAGATGCATTTATAACGATCGATGTCGTATTTTTCTGACTATTTTACAGATGCGTGAAGCCCTTAATTGTTCGCTGTAATATTGTGTAAAGTGTATCATACATGTTATAAACATTCCTTTAAAAAAATAACAATACTTATATTATGTAAACACCGCTATGTTTACTTAAACTATATAATTGTTCCTAGACAATGAGATTGTAAAAGCTGCTCCACGTGCTGAAGGCAAGTCGGTAACATGTAAACAGCGTGCTAAGTAGGTAAGCAACACTTGTAGTTTAACGTGTAGTGACGACATAGGCATACTTATGCACTACTAAGCTACGTCCGCACTTAGCCACATTTGTATCAACAGAAGACGTCGCAGAATACAACACCGATACCTGTTACCTACCTACTGCTGATACTTGAGGGGCTTGTGGCTAAATAATAACACCCGCACGGGTCGGTCGATGGTTAAGCTAAGCTTGCCGTTGGTCGGTCCATGGATGGGTGACCATCCATTAAATATCGAGACCTCCGTACCTCGGAGAGCACGTTAAACCGTTGGTCCCGGCTGTTATTTGTAGATCTTTGACAATCATTACGGGTAGTCAGAAGCCCGGAAGTCCGACAACCAGTCTTACTAAGGAGTATCGTATTACCCAGTAACGGGTTGCGGTGGTCAGATACGCCGTCGCTCAATTTAAAATTCAGCTGCATCCTGTTAGACTGGAAGCCGACCCCAGTATAGTTGGAAAAAGGCTAGGCAGAGATGTACCTGCCTGGCATAACATGAAAGTATCGCGGCGCGTGTCAGTTAAAACGCGATGCGATGCGATGTGATGTGATAGCGATGTTTTCTTGTTTAATATTACGACATGCCGTTTTAAGCCAACGCTACACTTTACTATTCTTACAAGCTTTTATTTAACTTGTGATGTACTATGTAACTATGTTAGTTCGGGTGGACTCTTGCAACTCAATTTTGAAGCAGATATCTTCAACCGATTGAGCTGAAATTTTGCATGCATGGGTAAATCGGATGACAATGCAAAATTATTATGACATGGAGTCAGCTCCATGTCATAATAATTACAGACGGATCAAACGAGTCCAAATTCGATGGGGTTGTGTCGTATAACTACCGAGTACCTTTGGCCACCTTCCGGTTCCATCATCAGATTGATCTGATGCACACTCATGCAACACGCTTTTATTTATTTCTTATCAGGTTTAAATTATTTTTAACTTTTTAGTTCTTTTTATTAACAAGTAAGAAAAGCTTGTTTTTTAAATGTTTTTTGAATTTTTTTAGATCTTCGTTAAGAAACCGTTTCTTTGTTTAGTAGTTCTTGTTATACTTACGACAAAAGCCGTGGGAGAGTTTCAACTGATATTAAATTTTTTTTTTTGTTTAAAAAACTTTAGCTTCCGTCCTTATTTTTCACTGCTGTTGGGTTCAAAAAACGCGAAAAGCGTCGCTTGATACAAGTGAGCATCGGTCAGTCATTACACTCTCGGCTCCATTACTTACGCCTATTGTATCAAAATCTACTATTTTTATATCAAACTGTCTTGTAAACTTGTAAGCGCAATAAGAAAAAAAGATGCATAGTTATACATTTTTATAACAAATAAAAATATCGCTTATATCATGTGACTTAACAACGAATTAATTAACTAAGTACTTACATACACAAAAAATTTTACTTCTCATTTAGTTATTAGTTTTGCAGACTAATGTAAAACTCGAAAAAACTGAAACGAGTGTCACGTGATAGATGTTGAAAATAAGAGCTACCTATATAAACATAAGCTACTTATATATTTTTTTTAAATTTTGTGGTTGGCAAAAATTGCAAGATTTTTAAATACTTGTTGTATGTGTATGTTTGTGGCAGGCAATATTCTTTATCTCGGCCAAATACCTACTTAAGTAATAAAATCTATCTATCGTCATTATTAGCATGATTTGGCTAACTCGATCCTCTATTAGATACGAGTACATGACATGTGGTTTTTAAATTATCACTTCAATCGCCTATTAGTACTTACTTTGTCCATGTTTTTTGGACAAACTCTTTTTTAGTTCCTAGTATTTTGATGTCATACTTTTGAATACTCTATACATATTTGGCAAGTATTAAACAAATGCTATTATCGTTACAAATTATTTCGTCAATATCCATCTTGAATGATGTCATCGACGACCATTTGCGTATCTTACCTGTTTTCAGCAAAACAATCTTTTGAAGCTGTGTGAACACTTAGGTACATTGCTTTATAAACTTATAGTAAGACTAAATATTTGAACAATGTGTTTGTTATGGCACTAGTTCTAATTGGACTGAAAAAACAAAGAAAAATTATCAGTTTTAAAAACGTTGACCTCCCCCCCCCCCACATTTTAGAATTTTTCCTCAATGTCGCTGATGTTTGTGGAAAACTTTTACCATAGCCACAGCACCTTTCCGAGCACCACAAAAAGACGGATTCCCCTTTTGTAATAAAATAATACTTAAAATCTTAATAATAAATTTAATACTTAAAATCTTTGTTCAACAAATTATGAAGAATTTTATAATTTCTGAAGAAAAAATATACAGAGGTCCATTTAATAATTAATATCGACTACCTTCCTAAATTATAGTAGGTACTATACGTTTAGTTTCAATTTACCTGCTTTTTAAAATAAAGGTCAATATCGCAAATCGGGTTTGTAAACATCGTCCGCGCAGCTCTGCGTTGCCGTGATTGAAGTTGATTGGGGGCGGTGTCGCCTAAATTGTGATTTATTGGTTGCTGTATTAGTGAGTGAGTACACCACACCCCTCTTATTTCACGTGTTTACCGTACAATTATTGTAAACTAGCTGACCCGACAGAGGTTGTGCTGTCCAAAATCCCATAGGAAAATGAACGGTCAGTGTTTTCCCAAGTCAAATCAATTCAAAATGTAGGATCCTAAACTTTTCCAATTTTTCTTTCTATACAAACTAATTCGGACTAGTACGAACATTTTAAAACCAAAAATAGCCAAATCGCCATTCTCGACAGATGCGCTTATCGTACAAACAGTATTTCATTTATAGATAGAAGATAAATGTAAAATCTTCTGAAATATTCGGTCATTTACCGTTCCGTTGATAACTAAGTGACTTGTTTATTTTCGTTTACAAAATCGTAGACAGTCTACCGACCGTATAAATATACATATTATTGTCTCTTACAAACCGAATACAGATTTTTTTCTAAAATAATTGTCCTCGTCTATGCTTATCCAATGAATATATTTGACTAAATCCATGAATCTAGATGGGCTATGGAAAGTTTCCGATTTATTACCTAACTGAATATCAGTAGAGAGGCTGGAATACCTACTTATATTACACGTTGCATATTTATGGCTAATACAGGTAGGTAATAAATGTCAATGCGTGCATGAGTGCGGAATATAAATTTAATATTAATAAAACCATCATAATAATATCTTATTCAAGTACCAGAGAACACTGACTCTTCAAACATGGAAATATAGTCAAACTTTGTGGTAAAACTGAATTATTATTGGAATATAGAGATAATCTCAATCTGATGAATAATAATTTAGTAGGCAGTGACTTATAATTATGATTCTAATAACTATCCAGTTATTAAAATCATTTAGCATAGTCGTCTATCCAGACGAGTATGCAATTTTATCTTGATCAGAGGCAAGTTTTGGTATTTGGAGTACTTAGCATAATTAGCCCATAATGTTCCCACTGCTGGGACACAGGCCTCCTGTCTGTGAGAGGGAGTGAGCCATAAATCCACCACGCAGGCCCAGTGCGGGTTGGTGGATATCACAATCATGTCTCCGATGTTTTTGGTTCTCACGAGGTTTTCCTTCACCGGTTTGAACAGTGGTGATGAAATTAAATACACAACAAAATGAAGTGCTTGCTGGGGTCGAACTCACGACCCACAACTCGTGACTCGGGGCCATTGGGCCACTATACTGATCTTTAGAGTAATTATATGATAATAATCATATCACTATTCCTACTGTTATCATTAAACTTCCAGAAATGTTTTCATTGTAACCAGGATAGGTACTGTTTGGGACGTAACAAACCTAATTTCATATTGTTAAAATTATCTTTTTTCGAAAATAGCGCACGTATTTTTATTAAACAAATTAGAATTCAGTCCAAGGAAGTTGCTTGACGCATTTCCCGTTGGCATCATCTTTAAATATTTTGATGTGTCGTATAGGAAGAAGGAAAAGGCTGTTTATCTCAAATCCGAATTTTTAATATCACTAAGTATACGAATTCGGTACATATTTGATGATATTTTGACATCGGCCATCTTTCTTTTGGGGTTTAACCAACGCGGACATACAAAAGCGTTGTTAACATCTGCAAAAGATAGTCAATTTATAATTGCATTTTTATGTTCTGAACTTTGATTTTTCGATTACCTGCTATTGCAAAATTAATCAAAATTAATATAGTAAAGCCTCAGTAAAAATTATGTTTTTGGAGGTAATCAATGTTATCAAACAACAAAAAGCTAGATAACCTTGAACTTTATAGATTAGACGTTAATGGAATTAATATTTTTTTTTTTAAGTAGGTATACCTACATAATATCTCGTGTCGTACTCTCAGCACGAGACAAAATAATAATTTTAGTATAAATAAAAGACTAAAAATATTGCGTATTAAGATTCCCAAGTTAATGAATTCTAAAAGAAGTTTTGTAATTTAATAACAACAACACTTCTATATAATTCTAGAATTTCAAGCTCTTTGCCAAAGATCGGAGATATGTTGTGCGAATCTTACGTTTTATTATCTGAAACACGTGCTCTTTTATAGTGTGGTATTTCAGCGTGTGACATGTAAATCTGAACATTGACACATCACGTCAGGATCATGTAACTGCTGTAACGCAACGTGCTCGCGTTGTTTATTCTTCAGGCTGCCGTCATAGCACACATATTTGTAATGTGATTAGTGTATCACCTGTAATTAATAACATTTGCGACGTTAATTGATATTGATGGTACTGTAGCAGTATGAAATGTGATTGTGACAAAAGAAAATCAACTGACTTTAAAATTCTTGACCGAAATATTTTCCGAATATTATTTTGTAAACATAAATTTTATTTATAATTCTAATTTATACATATACAAACTACTTACATACCCACCGATATGGTATACATGTGTGTAAATAAATTAGCATACAAACAATATAGACAGAGTGTGTGATGCATAGTTCTGTTTTAATACTTGTAAACTCCATAGTGAGCGGCACCTTCAGACTCATATTCCAGAACGATGTTCAAACATCACTTTTGTACTTTTGCTCTTAGCTCATCAGGAAATGGTGTCCAGCGACATTCCAATGGAATTCCTAATTAATTATTCAAATTAATATGTAATCCATAGGCGTAAAAGTGTCGCATGATAACTAGTTTCCAACGCTGTCAAATTAAAATATTCATATTTTTATTAAATTAATCTTATGTATCTGTTATAAGGTTACTGTGATCTCTTAGTGTCGTTGTTAGAAAGTGGAAAGTTCTTGATTCAGTGCCTTTAGACGGGAAAAATAAATTCATAAAACAAATGTTGCTAATTAATTCTGTTTTCCGGTTCAGTTATTTTTAGCTTCTTGTGAGATTATTTAATGAGTAGATACGTAACGTAGCGGAAGATATTAATAGTCAAGTTCAAGTAGTTATTTTAATTTGATGGTATAGTTTATAAGGTGTCAGCGTCAGCAAAGCGGTGAACGGTCACACAATAACCATCCAAATTCAGAGCGTTTTTTTTCTTCTTCTTGGTCGCGTACTTTATTACTGAAGTTCGTATCCCTGAAAGGCCTTCGTGGCTTTATCCACGATGTTCTTCTACTTCGTTCGGTTTTCAGCTTCTCTCAGGGCAGTCGTAACAGAGAGGCCAGTGAGAGCGGTTACTTGGTCTGACCAGAGCGGTTAGGTTAGCCCTTTTTAACGCCTTATTAATGTCAAATACTGCTGAAAATTACCCCTTCTAATATGACGGAATCGCTTTTCTAAGAAACCGTAGGTTTAGAAATCGCGCTCAAACTCAAACTCAAAGTATTTATTTCAATTAAACCAATTACAGGTACTTTTGAATTGTCAAGGGGTCGGTCAGTCAGAAAAATGAAGCTAGTTGCGCAAAATGGAATTAACCACAAATGACGTTTTTCCGTGAAACATTTGCATGAAAATTAATGCAATTACTAGAACCTATGTTTTAAAATTCCATATCAATTACGTAGGTACCTATATTTATTCCACATAATATATGCCAAGGGCTAAAAAAATAGTGACGTGAAGCGGTACGGCCTCGGTATCGTAATAATACCAGCATTTATGTTCCTTAATTAACGACGTACGAGTCGCAGTCTATTATATAACGGACTGCAATTGAGCTTTAATACGGCTGGTGGACTATACCAGTATAGTTAGTGTTGAAACTTTTATGTACTGTTGTAGGTACCCTAATTCATCTAATCTTTTTATAATATAACTTGAAATGAATAAGGCGGGAAAAACTAAAGGACTAAAAATACTTATGTGAATGGTAATTACCCTTGTAGTGTATACTAAATCTATTTGTATTTAATAAGATATTTTTGTGAATCTCATTTTAAGTGAACTATGTTCTTATGAGAAAATAAAGTTCTTTAAACCTAAACCTAAATCTATGGTAATACCAATAAGACTGTTTATTGCATAGATATAGGATGTGTAACCAGTTAGAAAATAAAGCTGAATTTAAGTTCTGTGGCTTTCTATTTGTACCACACTGTGTGGAAAGGTTCTTGGCAGACGGACAACTGAGTAAGGATGCGTTTTTTTTTCTTTTCAATACACAACCCTAAAAATCAACAAAAAATTTAGCGTCCAATACCTTTATCAACAAGAAGCAATTACCATGTCACGACCGTACCTTCATGATTAATTATACAGGCTGTAACGATCTTAAAAGTTTCTACTAGACACTGCTGTATCTAAAGGAGATCATTCAGGTTTCATACAAAAGCTGGGCCCAAAATCGAAAGATCCAACGGAAAAGGACCAAAGCGGTAGAACCATCATATAAGCAGCTACATAAGTTCGAAATAAATGTGAATAATATATCATCTAAGTATGTACGTGGACATATTTAGTAGGTATTATAAACTTTTTTGCCATGACTGTAATTCTGTAAGTGTGACTGTAATATTAAAAAAAAATGTTAAGTTCGATTTCCGCTTAGATTATGAGTTTAAGTATATTTGTGTTCTATGTGTTGTGTATACTCGTACGTACCATGTCTTGTGCAAGGTTACTAATTCTCGCAAATAAAACAATGGCAAACATGTTCCTAAAACTATTTTAATAAGTTAAATAATACAGGGTGGCAGGGACATCGACGCGCAAACTGTAACCATGGATTCAGCACATGAGTTTAGACCCCATAGCGTCGAAATTTTTCGTCGGTTATTAAAAAAAAATATTGCTGTTCCATACGTTTTGACCGCGTAGGTATAGCACGTTTCTATGAAACAGATGATTTTTTTTTTAAAACCGACGAAAAATTTCTACTCTATGGGGTCTATGTAAACTCATGTGCTGAATCCATGGTTACAGTTTGCGCGTCGATGTCCCTGCCACCCTGTATTTTAATTCGGTCAAATAAAACAATGGCAAACATTTTTTTAACACTCATCATCATCATTCACGGCACGGTTGGCGCAGTGGTTAAGCGATTGACTGCTGCGCTGCGTGTCGCGGGTTCGATTCCCGCACGGAACAAATATTTGTATGACCTACCATGTATTTGTTCCGAGTGTGGGTGTTTTTCTATCTATAATAAATATGTATGTATTTACAAAAAAAAAAAAATGTTTATAAGTAGTTTATCAGCCATCTTGTTACCATAACACAAGCATTAGGTTGCTTAGCTTGGGACAAATGGTGCTGTGTGAAATGTCCAGGGATTTATTTATTTATTTATTCAGCCGAATGTCGTCTATTGCTGGACATAGGCCTCCCACAAGCACCTCCACTTTTACCGGTTCTGTGCTTCTCGCATCCAACGGGTTCCTGCGGCCTTCACTAGGTCGTCGGTCCACCTTGTGGAAGGCCTTCCAACGCTACGTCTTCCGGTACGCGGTCGCCACTCCAGAACCTTTCCAGTCCAGGACCTTGAAGACATCCTCACCTCCTCTCTCCTCGGTGAACAGTTTCAAAGAGATATAACGTCTCCCTGTCTCACACCTCGCTGCAGAAGGATAGGTTTCGAGGTCTGATCCTGGAGTCGGACTGAAATAGTGGCGTTTTTGTACAGACATTTCAGCACCTCGCACTTCAGAAACTTCTTAGTGACTACTCACACTTATTCAGCTCTGTTCAGCTTTTGTCCATAGAAAACATCGATTTTGTATGGAATGCGTACGCGCTCGTAAAGCTGAACGGATGCGTACGCATTCCATACAAAATCGATGTTTTCTATGGACAAAAGCCGAACAGAGCTGAATTAGTGTGAGTAGACCCTTAATATTATTTTCAATTATTTTATTAATACCATTTCTAAGGTTGAACTAGAACATCTTCCAATTCTACAGCTGGAGGGCGGGCGTCTCGAATTTGGTTTGGACTATGCGTAGGTTAAAAACCACACTACGCACATTACGTGTGAACGACATCCTACTTTCCTCTTTCCAATATTGCATGTGCAATAGTAGTGTCTGACTACATTTTGACCCTTCAATGTCCTGTCAAAAGACACATAAACATAATAGCTCAATAGGCGTAGATAACTAACCTGTTGTAAAAAATGTCTAGAATGACTCACTATACTTACTTAACCACATGTGTACTCAAATGATATATTTATATTTAGGTCAAATGTATGAGAAATCTGATTTTTGAACCTATATAGCCGCTACAATTATGGTTCCACAGGTTTGGTGCCATTGTGCATTGTACCAAATGCTTAAAATGATTTCCCAAACAGATTAAAAATCTTTTTTTTTTACCGGCACTTTCGATTTTGGGCCCAATATGAATGGTCTTTATATGTAGGTTGATTGTCTTATAAAAATATTTAACCAAAGGCTCACGTAGATAGGCGACGCGACTCTAGTAAAACCATTTCTATGAAAATTGTTCTACCAGAATCGCGTCGCACCGTCGCGTCGCGCCTACCAGCGGGGGCCTTAACGGCTGGATAATCATGTCTAGCCTAATCCGTCTTTATTTCTCTTCATGACTATAGTAATATGTACCTACTATTTCAAGCCATAATAATATAGTTTGTGTGCTAACCTTATCTGTTCTTTTCCACAGACGCCTGTCTGCGTTGCCAGGGCGAGAGCAAGAAGGATTCATACGGCAAACAAGACTGCGTGGTGGTGTGGGGAGAGTGTAACCACAGCTTCCACTTCTGCTGCATGTCCCTGTGGGTCAAGCAGAATAACCGGTGCCCTCTGTGCCAGCAGGAGTGGTCCATACAACGCATGGGCAAATAAACTGCGAATATACATAGTTCAAGTGTAAAACATCTTAGATGTATTGTTCTAAAATAAAGCGATGTAACAATCTCAAAGGTGCTTTATAATTTATTCTACGATCATTTTCAGTAAAGTCAGCACCCTAATTACGTAGGACACTATCAATCTCAAACTGAATAATTTTGATGGATATTGCTAATCTATTGCTTCATATGTTCGAAAAATTTGTCTGCTCAACAACGTAAATAACGTAATGAATGTTGTTGAACTGTCAAAATGAAAGCCATTGCTAACTGATAGTGTGTTACGGAATTACCCCGCAGGTGTTGTGTGGGAAGCGGCTGTCATCCAGGTACATACTAGAAACATTGGGCAACAACTGCTGAGCAATGATCCTAATCAGTATCGTGGCGATAACCATTGATCTTTCTTAATATCAGAGTAGTTATTGCCCTGATATTAAAAAAACTATCAAAATCAGCTTATTACGCATTATAGCAGCAACTACCAGAAAATACTCCCAAAACACAAAAATGAGCTTGTCCTCAGACTAGAGTAGAGATCAAGGCCATCAACATAGAAGATTAAAGAGGAATAGTTTTTCAACCGTACAAAATAGATTCGTCAGGATGGAATGAGACATCTACCTAAGAAGTGTCTCAAAAAGCCTTAACAGATACAAGTATCACCAAGAAGTGTCTTATTTTGTGTGATTTGTGTGAGTGCCGAGTTGCAAAGAAAAAAAAAACGTTGATAGTGATAGTGAAACTATAAATTCCATAAGGTAATATGTTATTCATTAGATTAGTAGGTACTTAGTTTTTTCAAATCAACATGTCAAAATATGGCTTTAATTAGTAGCAGTTTTCTACCGTTTTATTTCAATACGGTGTGGTATTCAAATATTAATCATACAGTGGTTAAAAAATAGTAATGTTGTAATGGTTTTCCTATAAAATGGTGGCTGGGAGTGATGACATTTACTACAGTAGGTACATAGCGATTAAAACAAGATGAGAATTAATGTTAACACCTGGTATAATAATTTGCCATTGTGATAAATGCAGACGACGCGGTACACATTATGATAAAACATTTATCCTATTGTATTATAATACTCTACGTTTGTGATTTCTTAATGAGGCAATCCTTCGACACTATCCTTCACTACAAGGTCTGCTGTAGCCACATTCTCATATTGATTGGGGACACAAAAAAATCGAATGAGCAACTTTTTTCATGTGTCATGGGCGTAGCCCGTTCTAGCCGCGAGCTACCTGGCGAGCCACCAGTTCACCTTCTCTATTATAAATCTGAGTTCCTGTTCTAGCTTCAATATATACTACCTACTTACAATGCTGACATTAAGTAGGTTGATAAACATTCATTTATTAATTCTGCTGAGGCTGACATTATAAAAATTGAGAATACTAGTGACCATAGCGAAATGTTAGAAAAAACCCCTAAATGTCAACAAGAATCGACTGTATAAAACTTTTATGCCTTTTTTTTTATTTCAAACAGTCTGATTAAGCCGTTTTCTTATAAAAGGTCAAGCAATCCACATTCGCTATTCTTGCCAATTCTTAAATAACGAAAAAATGAAATAAATGTTTTAGATATCTACAACGAACAAGATTCGCTTCATTCAGTTTTGTTACCATTCAGAGAGTTCCAGAATACGACCAGTCATAAGTTTCATAACATATGGCCCGCCCTGATCACTGTTTGGTAATTTTCCACGTTGTGATAACAAGTTCACCAACAGCGAAACATCAGAAGTTCACAAGTATCATAATTCTTAAATATCAGTGAATTTACATTCGGCACGATTCCACGATGCGTCTGTTAATGATCATTGGTCGTTAGTACAGACTATAGTATAGACCGTTGTCTCGACTCGATTGCTAATTACTGCAATAAATCACGGAAGCTAAACAACGACGTCAGTTGTGTGAATTATCACTTCCCCTTTATTACCATAGTATTATTTAACTGCTAGAAAACTCTGGAAATGTGTTTGTCTTTGTTTAGAACTGACTTGTTGTAGTTAGGTGCGGAAGTGCTGGTGATTGTTTTCTAGACTAGCTTAGAATCTAAAACCACTCAATCTTAAAAATCCCCCTATTATATTTATACAAAATTCTTGGTGCTTGGTTGGCAGGAGCAAAATAAAACAATTCATTGAAACGTAAAATTTAGCGAAACATACTAAAAGTACACCAAAAATGAGAAAGCTCAAAATTATATTCGCGTCAGAGGGTTCATAACCTGAAACAAATTAACTTTCTAAAATCAAAAACACTTGCGGAGCATTGAGCTGAAACCAGACTGTACACCAATTGAACAATGGACATATCGCTGCAAGATATTGCTGCAAACATGAAATAAAAGATGATCAAGGCTCTAATAACAGAGGAGAGCATTGGTTCTTACAAAATAAACTTCTACGAAATGAAACCCTTAATTAATTAAATTAAAAGACGTGTGTACAATACGAGTAAGGAGATGCTGACGCATTGCATTTGGAAGCTAATAACGGCGCTTGCGAATCAAGCGATGTGCGTCACGCTCAGCACCATGCTCGTTAATATGACATAAGATTATGTCTTCCAGGAAATCTGTCTTATGTAAATCAACACGGTGTTAAGATAATCTGAAGACTGAAACTCTATTGTTAGCGTCTAATTGAAAACTGTAGCTATTTGGCTCTTAGTGAAGTCTTAATTTCTTTAGTCATATGGTACCTATTGGTTAGAGCGCAAAATGGTGGAGCTTTCCGTGCTTAACCAGTGTTAACCAATTCTTTTTAATTCTGACCAGCTCCTTCCGCCACTTTGTTGCAACAGATATCTGAAGGCTTGCTTTGATGTAAATGCAATAGAGAAGAGGTACTTTATAACTTACCCATATCTTCATACATTTAAAATTTGTTGTGTGTTAACAGATTTATGACTGACGGGTATCAATTAGCACTATACAGGAAGCATGGGATACCATGACGTCATAAGTGTAGTGTTTCACACTGATACTAGTATGCCTATGAACCATCAAGTACCACCTACTGCGTAGCAATTCATCTCTCATCGACAGCGCCAATGTCAAATCAATAAGGATCACTTGAAACATTGAATTATTTTGTAGGCGACGCACATCCATCGGCGGTGACCTGAGGGGCAATTTTCGTAATTTTAAGAACGTTCATAGTCTGATCTCAGTCTCAATCTGTCAAAAATACCTCTAATTTCCGTACATTTCGACAAGTTTTTGACATTTGTTTGTCGCCGAGAGCAGACTGCGACTAGATTTTGAATGTTTTAAATTACGAGAATTGGCCTTCTGATCTCTCCGTCCCATGTTATCCTGCGACTCGGCTATTGTTTTTCTTCTTGAATAACGATGAATTATTCAACATCTTTAATTTTTTTTTAATCTGCTATTACGTGCAGTACATATGTTCTGGAATGCTCATTGCTCATGTGCGCTCTCGATGACTAATTCAAACGACCTCTAGAGTTTGTTTTCGTAAACTTTTCCAAAAATAAAACATTTGCGTGGCCTTCAAAGATACTGTTTTTCTACTCGTCATGTAACTCACGCCAAGGTACCTATATCTGAAAATCCAGGAAGCCTCGGTTATGAATTTTGGAGATCCATTGAAGAAGTTGGTATAATCTGTCAAAACAAACCATTTCAATAAATTCAACGTTTAGGTAGGTATACGTCATTCTAAGAAGCTTTGAAATCTGTGCCAAGTTATCTCAAGCGGCGTTTATGTGGGTTTATTACACGAATTATGTAATTTTACGACTATTATTACATTCAGTGTTGTTATAGGTCGTTGCCCATTGCATGAAAATTGTAGATATAGTATGGCACATTGCCATCATATTTCGTAGGTAGGTACCTAACTCCTAAGTGCGCATTGTTATCAATGGCTCGCAGTGTAAGTTGTAGGTGTGTCACTGAGTCAATGATAAGAAGAGGAATGTTATCAATAATTTGTTTACTTAGATACAGCTGAGTCGCAAAATCATGACGATATATCGTAAACAATAAGGTAATCTTCTGACAAACAGTTTAGGGAATATTTTTATCGTCAGAATGATTATCAGGCTTATTTAGTTATTTTTGTTTCAAGAAATCCGTCTGAGTGTTAACACCATGGCGGAAAATCAGGTACCTACATAATTAGATAGGTATGATTTAATGTTATCATAATATAATTTTAGTTTAATCCGCTTACAAGGAAGTCTCTTCACGTACAACCCAAACGCTATTGTTGAAAGAGTTTTACCTACAAACAAGTACATTCATACGGAGAACTGCTTATGCACACCTTTCACAGACTTTATGATTGGCAAATCATAAAGTGTAAAGAAAGCACGTTGCTGTCTCATAAACCCTAAATGGCACTTTCGTCTACGTGACACCCCAGCGCAGCGATTGCTAGCCGGGTTTGGTATCCGTACCTAACTACCTGAAACCAGTATCGATACCAAGATTCTCGTGTCGCGGACTTGTGGTGCTACTTCGAGGGATAACATAAGTCCATGTTATCTTGTTTGAGTAGAAAAAGCAGGTTCATCTACAACATTCCTCTTATACATTACCAAGGGTTAATATACCTATGACATGATATAAATAGATCAGACCGTGCACGAAGTACTCATGAAATAGAAATACATAGTAAGTCCCGTCCTTTGTTTGTTGTTGTAATGTAATTACAGGAAACTTAGTCGAAGGTGGTTCTGTGCAATTATGTATTAAATTAACTGACGTCTATTAACAAAGACTATACCGCAACAAGTAATAGTTTGTGGTTAATTTATTGGACCTAGATATTTTCATATTTTTCATCCTTATGTTGGGGACGGTAGTAAGGCGTGGGCTGGACAGAAACCGGTGGAGGCGGATCATCCGCTCCAGATGCAACTCCGAAGCTGACCACGATCCTCAGACATGAGGGACCGACTACAGAGAGAGATGATGGGGACATCTTTAAAATATTTCAGTTAACTCTTCAATTTAAACAGCCGAGGGGAACCCTGCTGTGTGGAAGGTACAATATTTGGACAATTTAACAATCTTCGCAGTAGAGCTTAGGTACTTTAACAGCAAAATAGAAGATTGAATAATCTTAGCAGTATCGCATAACTTCCTAGTTAACAATAATTATCTAACACAAAGCGACCTCGATGCAGTAATCAAAATTGTTTCGCGTTTCGTATATCTTTCGATTGATTCAGCAAAATATTGAGTCGCAGTCTGCAAAAAATATGCAAACATTACGTGATTAATTAGCAAGCCTTGTTGACTGTCTACTTGTCTGAGAATTGTTCATTAGACCGATAAATAATAATTTAGTGGTATTTAGTTCCTTGTAGTTTTTGCTCAGTCAGTATACACCTTGTATATTATTTTGAGCGGAGCTCGGAGCGAGCACGACACGTTTCGCCACACCCGGCCAGGCCTCCACCGCGAGCCAATCACGCGCCGCCACCGCAAGTACAATCAGTACTTTCGATGCATCGGAGTCGGACTATAGACAGCCTTGGACAGCAATAAATAAACACAGATTTCGTTACGACGATAATGAGTAATCTGTTTATGATCAGTTTCCTGAAAAGTGCGCTATCATGGGGGCAAAGTTTTTACCTGCTTTGATTATCATATTTTTGGCTGATGTAATGACCAGAAATATACAATTTTAAAGACTACCTACTTGCCTTCTTTGTTCTCTGACCAATAAGTTCTAAATGAAACATTCTACTTCAGCTCGCTAATTGTTTCAGTATTGTTGGTGGTAACAAAGGTGTGTTTCCTAACCATGTGTTACCATTACCTAGGTACGCGTCAAAATATTTCATGTATGAAATGCGTCTAAATCTACAGTCTTAAAGGCATTCTGTTGTAGCATCGTTAAGTAGACCTATAATGAATTTATTTATTTCAGGCGCGCATGAAAAAAACCTTATTTCTAAGTAGGTATACCTATCTAGGTATTTGTGGTGATGCCGATAGCTTGCTTGAGTTAGAGTTGTTTTAGTCTTATTTTCGAGCCCCAAGTCAACTTGCAGCGAGCAAGTTGTAAGGAAGTCACTAAATGTAATAAAAATAGTTTCGCGTCCACAAGGCGCCTGTTTATTGAGGCTATGATTCTGTTACCGTGACCGTAATATCAGATTACAGAAACCAAAAACAACCTCAACCTCTGCTTCGCTGACCTAACCTAGTTGAGATTGCCTAATTTGAATTAGTACAACATTTGCCTGCCAGTGGATCCATTACCCACTCAAGACAAATAAAGCTGGCACAGATCTCAAATGGTGTCTAGGTACATCTAGAATCTAGGCACTCGATATAGGTAGGTTAGGTACTGAATATCCGGAGATTCACTAAGAGGTCTCTCTGTTATATTTTATTTTTAATATATCAACAATACGGCACTGTAAGTCTGTAACCGTCATTGGCAGTAACTTTCCACTCGCTGCAACTGGCTGCGGCCAATGGATAATAACTCGATGTTTACGAAACAAAACGCCAAAGACATTGGTGTGTACATACCTATACGTGGGGGCTATTCGGTGCCACACGAGCCTCGCTCGAGAAGAATCGTTCGAGTTCGGTGTGAGTTCTAGAACTTCATTTGAGCAGTTCTGGAGATTCGATGTTAAACATTGATTTTACTCATTGTTACGTTCGAACATGGAGTTTGATTTATGAGTAAATGACTAAGTACATACCTGCAGCGATCACGAAGTTTACTCAGGTGACTAATATAATACACATAATGACGTAATCAGCTCAGTAAGTACGCATTACTGTTCTCTGAAACCCTTTTCACGGAGCTTAAAGTCCATATCACTAACAAACCTTAATTAGTGAGAGTAGACAACTGATGGGTGTCCTTAATTAAAGATCTTATAAGACAGGGCCAGTATCTGCCGACGTAGGTACCTTCTCGGGATGTTGATCAACAGCTACTGTGGCTGCATCATAATTATTCATATTGCTGAATTTGTAAACAAGTCCGAATACCGAAATGAACATAACAAGCAACCCATTCGTCTCTTGTTAAATATAGGGCTTTGGTGAAATTCTGAGAACTAAAAAGGACTTTGTGTATCGTATCGGCACAAGCTAGTCAAGAACAGCCCATACGCTCTTGTGATCAAGATTGGAAGCTAATCAGCAGTGAGCTGTCAATAGTATTAATAGAATGACAGGTCACTTCACCTAGTTTTTACGATGAGATTTTTACAGAATAGACCGGTTCCAGACCGTGGCTCATGGTGCAGACATAGGTAGGACCTACCTACTCAACCCAATCGTCGAGCCACTCCTCAAGAATGAAACAAACGTAGAAAAACAAAACAAAATTATTTGTAAACCTGAAATACATTTCTGTAATCTGTACATCGCATCGTTGAGTAATTAATAACACCAAACAAAACAGGCAACTAATAGCCAATTAAATATAAATTTCGTGTCTGAAATGACGTGTAGTGGAAATCCGTTAATTAGATAGGTATGCTAGTACCTAATATAATTACTAAAATACTAACTGCTCGGTAAACAGAACCTTCATTTGTAAGTTAACAATTCTGTCTAGAGTTCTAGACGGTAATTATGTACCTATATGTATAATAACATAAAACATATATTTTTTTAAAGAAATACTAAATTACGATGTAACGTAAAATCCTTCGTGATGGACTAAGCGTAAATTATTATAAATCTATGTAAGTACTTATTTTTTTTTGTAAGTCGATAATTTTATTGTAACTTAACTCAATGTTAACCAAAGAGCCCCCAAGTGTTGTTTGTCACACTGACTACTGCTAAAAAAATATAGGTATCCCTCGAACTACCGCAATGGCGACAAGAAGACAATGAGGTGCGGCTATACTTCCATACTTACTAATATTATAAATGCGAAAGTAATTCTGTCTTGTCGTTTTGTTTGTAACCTTTTAACGGCTAAACGAATTTGAATAGAAATTGGCACACGGATTGACCATGTCCTGGCTTAGAACATAGTCTACTTTTCATTCCGTAAGTACGTTCCCGTGGGATAATTTTCGACCTCCACGCTGGCGAAACCGGGGTCAAAAGAAAGTATTTTATAAAATAGGTAATAACCTCTCCAAGGAGCCCTACTATCCATCCTAAAAACATATTCCCTTGGATGCCTCTAACCCTAACGGCAACCAATGATGAAGAGAGAGCCGTTTGGTTTTTAACCCTGGGACCATTTTGAAGTTCGTGCGTCAAATAGAATCAAACATGCTTTTCGTTGACATCTAGGTATAGGTATGACGTATGTGCATAAATACATGCAGATACGTACCTACCAAAGTACCTATGTATTTTGAATGTGCGTCAATAGACCAAATATGCTGAATACAGGTACAGTAAACAGTCTTCTACAAAAAACGATCAATCTATCCTTGATGGAGTACCTATATCATGTCAGTAATAGACTATTTATTCCATTTTAAAGGCAAACGGAAAATTCCAGGCTTGATCGACAACAATTATATCAATCAAGTCAGTTGTCTGATTGTCTGTACGATGTCGGATTTCATGATTCGCTAGCAGTCACACATGAAAGAGTGAGTGTACAGACGCCAGCACATCAAGCTAGTACAAACTGTCAAAATTATTTAATAGATTTTCAACTTTTTCCTTAAAGCATTAAGGTTCAAGGTTGTTTGGGAAAATTTGACAGTTTCGGGTAGCTTGACCTGCTAGCGTCTGTACAATTCAAAATCGGATTTGGAATATTGGATCAATGTACCACAATTTTTCAATATTTGGGTCCAAAACCACAAGGTATTTAAATGCAATATAACCAATAATTAAAAGGTAAATAATAGGTGAAAAACGTGTTCCGAAACTTGAAATCGTGGCCAAATTCATTGCCATTTTTGATACTTCATAAAAAAAATCTCGAACAAACGAGTATTATTCAGCACGTACTGGAATTGAAATTCGTTTCCAATGTGCAAAATATAATGTAGGTACTTATTATTTTTGTTGTAGCTAACTAGCCTAGCCTAACTAACAGGAAGGTACAGGAAATAATTCTGTTGTTTCCCATACCTAATGAATTCCAAAAATTGCTTATCAAATATTGATGTCATTTACCTATATATGTATAAGTACGTAGTGTATAATGCACTAAAATTCAGTACAGTAAAACGGGGTGAATAGGGATTAGGGATGCAGGGGTGAATCGAGACGAAACTTTAAAATGGATTTTAACGGTTAAATAACATAGTTTGTTGCCAGAAAATACCCTAATGTGTTGACTGCTTTTTAATTAAAGATTAAGTGTCCTTGTTAGCAACAAACTATATTATTTTGAAGTACGATAAAACGGAGTGAATAGGGATTCAGGGGTGAATCGGGACGAAACTTTAAAATGGATTTGTACTTACTTTAAAATAATATAGTTTGTTGCTAACAAGGACATTTAATCTTTAATTAAAAAACAGTAAACACATTAGAGTCTTTTCTGGCAACAAAACATATAATTTCAAAGATAAAATCGATTTTAAAGTTTCGTAACTATTCACCCCTGCATCCCTATTCACCCCCATTTACGGTACAAATCCATTTTAAAGTTTCGTCCCGATTCACCCCTGCATCTCTATTCACCCCGTTTGACGGTACCTAAGGTAGGTATACAATAAATATGCCTTATATACCTAATAGGTAAATTGGCAAACAATAGCTAAGTAGTTATGTTGCCAGCGTAATTTTTCCTTTAAATAAAGGAAATTTAATTCAGAAAAATAAACCTACAGTTTACAATACCTTGTAATGGCAACAACTCAAAATGTTTATAATATTATTTAAAGTTCAGCCGTGTTGATATATTTTCACAAAAAAAAAAAAAAATTAAGTAGGTACTTTTTTTTTTTTTGTCTCTTTATGAATGTAGGTAATATTAAAAACGTTTTTATTACATCTCCTGGTCCTATTTCCATATTTTTGCATCATGTACCATGAAGGTGTGTTTAAATAAGCTATAAAAACAGAAAAACGAAAATAGAGAACAACTTTACTAGAAATTGCAAAATTTCGAGTTTGAAAAACTGGAAAGAAGTAGCATATGAAAGTACGAGGTTATAAAAATGAAAAACATTGGTTTGTGCTCTTAGTTCAGGAACGGTCTGAAAGCCGTGAGAGCTTGTATCAAATCATCTGCCTAGCCTTTTCCCAACTATGTTGGGGTCGGCATCCAGTCTAACCGGATGCAGCTGGATACCAGTATTTTACATGGAGCGATTGCCTGGACTGGTAATACGATACCTCTGGGCTGGCTGTCAGACTTTCGGGTTTCTGACGACCCGTAACGACAGTCAAAGATCCACGAATGACAACCAGGACCAACGGATTAACGTGCTTTCCGAAACACGTAGGGGTTTTGGTGTATAAAGAAGGTCACCATTCATTAACCAACTACGGCAAGCGTAGCTTAACCTGATCGATCGTTCAAGTCGAATCAAATGGTATCGTAAATTCCTAATCAGTTTTTATCGATCCCGAAATAAATTAAAGTATACAATTTAAAGTATCGGCAAGATTTCATCACTCTTTGACTATTCTAGAGAGCCAATAGTTTGCGAACTTTTAAGCACTTCGCTGTTGAACCTTGGACTTTGCTCCGGCCGCTACGCGCCACGCCCGCTCGCTGTTCTCACCAAGGCTTTGCAGACAATTGGCAACACAGCATGACATACTACTACAGTAATAGTCTTTTTTATGTCTACCAAAATAAAATGCAAAGTGATCGTCATCAATTTTTATTCTTCAGATCTTCAGTTTATAAGTGTTATTGTATTACACTTATTGTATCTCAGTTTATTTGTGTTATTGTATCACCTTCTGTTGCTGAGTCTTTGCTTAAGGAAAATGTTAATGGTTGCGATTCGGAATTTCATTTTGAACATATTACCTGTAGAGATATAATTAAAACCTTTCACACTTTAAATGTTAAAAAGACTGCAGATTTGTGGGGTAATTCTGTAGAAGTTGCTAAGTCTATTATTGACATTGTGGCACCTGCTCTAGCTGTTATCTTTAATAGTTGTATAGACAGGGGGGAGTTTCCTGATCTCATGAAAAATAGTAAAATAATACCTTTGTTTAAATCGGGTAGTACATCAGACCCCACAAATTATAGACCTATTTCTGTACTACCTACCTTTAGTAAAATTTTTGAGAAATTAATTTTAGAACAAATGCAAAGATTTTTTAATAAACACAAATTATTACATGGCAAACAGTTCGGTTTTACAAGGGGTCGTTCAACTACTGATGCCGGTGTTGAACTTTTAGGACATATTTATAATGCATGGGAAAATAAATGCGATGCCTTGGGCATCTTTTGTGATTTGTCCAAGGCATTCGATTGCGTTCTTCACGAAACGTTAATCAGGAAACTCCGCCACTACGGAATTCGGAACAATGCTCTGAATCTTCTTACTTCATACTTGAGTAACAGGATTCAGAGCGTTGTCGTTAATGGAAAAAGATCTCCCGGATCTATAGTAACAATGGGAGTCCCACAGGGCTCAATTCTTGGTCCTTTCTTGTTTCTTATTTATATAAATGACTTGCCGTACCTCATAAAGGATAATCATGATATAGTGTTGTTTGCCGATGACACTTCACTTTTATTTAAACTTAAACGTCAGCAGCTGGTTACTGACGATGTAAATAGCGCGATCTCTAAAGTAGTCCACTGGTTCAATGTTAATAATTTACTTTTAAACGAGAAAAAAACTAAATGCATTAAGTTTACGCTACCTCACGTTAGGCAGGTGAAAACGAATGTGTTGATAAAGGGCGAAGAATTGAATCCTGAAGACAGCACAGTATTCTTGGGCATAACTTTGGATGCTAAGCTTCAGTGGGGTCCACATATAGATAAATTGTCAAAAAAGCTAAGTTCCGCAGCATACGCTGTTAGAAAAATTCGTAATTTAACTGATATAGAGACAGCCCGCTTAGTGTACTTTAGCTATTTTCATAGTGTAATGTCGTACGGTATTCTATTGTGGGGAAATGCCGCCGATATTCAGACTATCTTTGTTTTGCAGAAGCGAGCTGTTCGATCAATTTATAAATTAAGTCCGAGACACTCGCTCAGAGACAAATTTAAAGAGATTAATGTTATGACTGTGCCTTCTCAATATATTTATGAAAATCTTTTATATGCCCATAGAAACATAAAATTGTTTAAAAAATACAGTGATATCCATGATATAAATACTAGGAACAAACACAAATTTGTTGTACCTATAACAAGGCTCAAGAAAATAGGTGGCTCGTTCAGATGCCAATGTATACGCTTTTACAATAAAGTTCCAAGCCCCGTTCAAGATCTAAGCCTTAATAAATTCAAATCATTCATTAAACGTAAGTTGTGCCAGAAAGCCTTTTATACCGTTAAGGATTATATCGAGGACAAAAAGGCTTGGGATTGAGATGCTTCCAATTTTTTACCTATGTAGTGTTCTTATTTTTCTGTTTTGTTGTTGTTTTTCTTTTTTATATACACTTTGACATCAATGAATTCTATATATAAGTACTGTGACATTTGCTTACTTTGTCAAGTATTCTATTATTTTAATTATTGTGAATGTGAATACTATGTGGGTCACTTTATTTTTATTATATTTTATTTTTCTCTCTGTTCTCTTAGTTTTGTCATGGTCTGGCAGTTTGAGTAATTAATGCGGCCTACCCAAATGTCCTTTCTTTGGTATTGTTCGTCGAATCGTCGAGCTCCTTAAGTTTTGAGTTGAGCTGCACTGATTTCTGACAAATGCGTGCACTGACTGGACAGGTCCTCTCAATCTGTGTGGTTCTTTCCTCAAAAGACCATCTCAGACATCGACCTGCATGGTCTTCATATGATCTGACCAAGATTATGTCTGGACTTTAAAAGAGACTGTGACCTCTGAGTTTGTTTCGGCCTTTCTTCTCAGAGTAGTCAGATAGGAAACGCCGACCTCATCTAGTTTTAAAATATGATTGACGTGTAAAAGTGTTTGTACAAACCTACTTACAAAAATAAAATCATTTATCATTTATTATTTATCATTAAATATATAATTATATAAGTATCCAGATGCAAAATTCTTTACCATATGAGGAAAAATTATGATTAGAAAATGACTTATTCAGGAAAAATAAAAACCTTCCGGTTGACAAGACGAGAATGTACTTATATAAATAAATTAGCTGAAAAGGAATTCTAGTACTTACTTATGTGACTTTAGGGTGGAATTAAATAATTGACTATAAAGGCAAAAAACACTCTAGGTAGACGGATGCCAGATAGGTAGGTACCTACCTATCTGGCATCCGTCTACCTAGTACCTACATGCCAATCCATGGGGTAAACAATGTATCACAAACTAAATACGATGACGAAAAACACCATATGGAAACCCCGACCACAGTGTAATACATTCCATATATTTGAAATGTGACGGTGAGGTGTCTTGTTACAATGAATTGCGTCACTTCATGGCCGACATGTCATGTTAAAGCGTTATTATGAATACGAAGGAACTGATTTTAATTTATTGTCCAATAATATCACAGCAGAATGCCACTGGACTGGTAATAAGAATAACGTTAGTCTCGTTCTACCTCTTCCACACCACACCAGTGTTCCTGCTAACATTTTCTTGTTTACCAGATTAATTAAACAACTAAATTGGGATGCAGAAATTGACCCCTGAATATTTGGCGGCGAGGTCTTGTAATCATTTATTATAACAACAGCTTCACGCGTCCTCTCTGCTCATGCTGCCTCCTCGCCTTGCGGACTTTCAAAAGTTTATCTTCACCAGACTTGTTGTGTAGTTTAGGAATACCAAAATTATTATGATGATGGACTACACGCCATTCATCTGTTATAATACCAATTTATCTCTTTCAATGCCTGCCTGCACTTGAAGAGCGTAGGTGATTTCTTTCGCCGTGGATCACAATGGTTTGGCACAAAAAGTGATTACTACAAATTAACAATTTTCGTGTTTTTTCCTTCTCTTGTACTGTAAGACCTAGCGTCTTGTCAAATTTTATTGGTTTCGGAAACGGATAAGTATATGTGACATAATTTACCGTTTCTTTTGAATTTCAACTTAATACCTCTGCCCGTTCCTGAGAAACAGGGTATTCACAGTGATCCTATAAGCGTTCTGTTATTTCGTTTTGAGATACGGATCGCTAAAAATAGCAAAATTCACTGAAAACCGCAAGTAACACAGAGGTCAATGACGTCTATTCTTAGAAAGTCGTAGGTATACGTTGGAACGAGCATGTACTCTTGTCGGTACGTATTGCGCGGAGGTGTGGCGCGCACGCGCATCGCAACACGCAACCATGTGCAATTCGTAATAGGTACATATATGCTCGTTCATAGGTCGACACGCGCAAGCCTCCCCGGTATGCGAATAGACTGCTTCAAGCCAATATCATATTGCATCAGCCGTATGAGCCAATTTTTGTTCGTTAACGATAACATCTCAAAATGATTCGATAACAGGTTATCGGGCTTTTAGGAACATAAAAAATCCGCTTAATCACCATTATCAGTCTGTTATTTAGGTACTAAAACAGCAAGCTGTGTTCTATCAGCTACATAATTTCTCTTATCTAGTTAATTATGAAATAAAAAGCCATATTGATAGGAACATGCCTACGGCGCGACACACCCACACAATATGTTTATTGCCACATTTTAATTTATTTGCCCGAATATCACTGAGGAAAGAAACACATTATTTTACGTCTCTGACGCATGCGATCGCTGCGGGTGGCAGCTGCTGATTGGCTGGTACAACCAAGCCCCCCGACGTCACACGGTATCTGTCACGCCGGCATAGCTCGTGACCATGGCTCCATATCGCTACACTACACTCATTGTGAAAATACATGAATATATAGGTATACGTACTATAATTATAACTTGACGTAGAACTATTGTTGCACGAAAACCATATTTCTTTATGAAGTCTCGAGGCGTTTTAAGTCATTGCACGTGCCACCGTCTTTAAAATTGAAGAAGTCAATAATTGCACAATACTTATGGTATTTTTGACAGGTTTTTTTTTTAGGTACTTATTTGATTTAACGAAACTTTATTGAAACAACTGTTGAAGATGACTACGTACGAGTAGATAAATTCATCTTCAGAAAAATCAAGAAAAATTTAGATGACTTCAAAATTGAAATCATGGGGCAACCTTTCGAAACCCCTGTGTGAGGCCGTCGTTTAACAAAAACTAGTTTCTTTACATAACAGTAAGTAGGTACTAGGATCTTTTGGCAATCAATCGGCCGGGACAGTGACTCATGAGCGTGGTTCAAATGACTTAATCGCTCGATTGAGCGTCATCTCTGAAACATGATGCTGCACGTGGGTGTGGCTCGATCTGTCCTTGAAGAGTTAAAACTTCAAGATATTGTGATTGTAACTTTCTAGTCACTTGAAAGTAACAATGGGCTGTACTAGAAACTACAAGTGTACTCTTGCCAAGATTGAAATGTACAGTATACCTACCTAATTGTTTAATATCAACCACTATCAAGGTTATTTTAGTAGAAAAAAAACACAAATCCGAACCCTGAAAATCTCCTCTACGATCGCAAACCTACTGTACAAGAATGAAACTTTAATGATGTGGGCATTGTGAAAGGAGTGTCATGGATGGCGCCAATTGGGACTATGACGAAAAGTGGACTACAAATGAAAAGAAGCAAGAAAGTACCTACGTTTATTCATAACGAAGGTTTTGATTCATTTAATGCAGAGAATAGAAAGAAGATACTTACAAGTGTAAAAGCGTATATTTTTAATTACCCAGTCGTGCCAATTACTTTAGTAAAGGACAAATCTATTCACGGCAGGTTTATAGGTAAGAATTATGACTGAGACCTTAGCCGATTTAAGGAAACAATCATAAATTATTAACGTGAGAGACTATGTTTAAAGTTTATAATTATCGTTTGAAATATCTATGTTACAAGGAAGTTAAGATCAACCCAACTAATTAGTCTCAAACAAGCACGTACTTCCGATTTTGTATGGAAAATTACATTGAAATGAATTCACATTTTGCAAACCGGATTTGGATAAACTTTTTGCACGTTTTTTTTCGAGATAGGTACGCTTCATATTCGTGATTTTCTTCTTTATAGGCAGTACATCAGGTGACGCTGCTTCAGCTCAAAGATTGCTCATTGTGTTAATATTTGAATTAACACGTCACCTTAAAAAACTTTATTTTAAAACCAACATTAAAGGCCTGCTTCAAGGAGTGTTTATTAAAAACTTGAAAATATTTGTTTTCATTAAAATCCTTGGATCTCCGTGGACTTCTGTGATACAGTGAACACTTCTGATAAATATTTCAGTCATCATTATTACCTAACTATAGTAAAAAATATCTAGATATTCATAAATTTTACATAAATTTTACTATTCAGTATTTAGTGGCATCGAAATTACCGAATAGTGACAGGTACCGATCTCCTTTGAATTGATCCATAATTGTTATGCATCAATTTACATAGATGACTCTATAATTCCACAACAACACGTTTTGTGCCCACATTTATTCTTAAATCTATAAATTACGTGATAAATTAGATGACAGTTACGCCGATAACATTTGAAAAACATTATGATTCTGCATGAAATAGTCAATAAATGATGTGACGGTGCTCACGCACAACCACTGGAACAACGAGGGTCAATTGGATCGAGAGGTTCACGAAAACTTAATAGACAATAACGAAGATATATTGGAGAACGTTGGACGAACTGCGTCAACTTTGTTGATGGTTGACGTCACCAATTCTTTGAAGCCTTGTGCATCGGGGGCATGGAAGGTTAAAAAAACAAACTGAAAATGTCAGTCACGCTGAGCATACTTAACGACCAAAACACATAAAGGACGAGGTCGTCATACACATTTTAGTAGGTACCTACTCATATTAGGTATGTGTGGCAGAACCTAGGCGATCACGTTGAATGCCTGCAGTTTTAAGAAATGACTACACATTTAAAATAAAACGTGACAAACAATTAGGAAAACCAGCCCAAACCCCAGCTAATAAATGTTTTACTAAATAAACGTGTATGCCGCCGGTTGATAAAAATGTTTTTACTTCGAATTCTGAGCCAATCACTTTATGGCCTCGAAACTGAATACAGACAAGCCTTCAGGCACACACACATCGACAGTTGAAGGCGTGTTCGTGTACATGCACGTAACTCGAAATAGTTATGCGGGAAACACTCACAAGGATATTCGTTGGTGGTTGTGCGATAGGGTTATCATCGCTTTCAAGAGTTTTAGACGCTTTTTTGGAACATTCAGCGCAAGCAATACAACAGTTTCAATCTAATTTAGCATCTAGGTTAGCACTTCTTTATATCTTAACAAGTTATTTCCGAACGTTTTCCTTCAAACAATGCTTTCATTACGGGTAGGTATTACTTATGCTATTTTCTGCTGACGCCAAATACGGTGAACAAAACAAGTGTTTGAGTTTAAGAAGCCATTTAGAAATATGGTTCAGCAACCCTAGTCCATGAGCAAGAATGCGATTCATTTGAAAAGGCGCCAACCGACACGTAAACCAGTCACCTGACCGTCTTGGTCACAAGCCTCCGAGTCCGAAAAGTCCGTAACGACTTCGTTAGACATCAAAATAAGGCTTTTATTACAGATAGCCAAGACTCAAAATGTAACGACTTGGCTCATGGCGATTGTGAAGCACAAAAAATGGATATAAATCAAGATTTTCCAGTGTAGGTAGGTCTTAAACGCCGAACACTATAATGATTTGAAGAATAATGGACTTTGAGATGTGCTGTGTTAGCATGATTTTGGGATTTATTCAAATATTAGTTGAATATTAATTGTGTTTTTCAGTATTGAACCTTGAGCTCGGTACAAACTGCAAACCGGTATTATGTGACGTAGCCGCCACTCCCGCTTTTGAAAGTGACTGAAAAACGAATGACGTTATAGGTACCTATGCACGAGGGATTTATGTCATTATTTATCAAGCAATAGCAAGTTTTTAATTCAAAATAAATGATTCCTACTCAATTATTAATTAAGCGTGAAAAAGAAAACGTTTTATAGTAGGTAAGTATGTTTCACCATTGTTCTAGGTTAGATATTACACTACCAAAACATTTTCATTCGATAAGTAGGTAGATAGGAATTACAACTTGCAAATTGCAACACATTGTCCGAACAACTGTAGTATGATTATTATAATGATAATTATTATGTTGTTTATTTAATATTTATCGTATTGTTTTAATAGGCTACATTATTTAATTTCTTATGCAGCGAGTTCTTTTCACTGTTACATCTTTTACCTCAGCAGTTGGTACCTATTTATTGCATTTGCAAGTTACCTTTATTTATAAGTAAGTATCTTTAATTTTCTTTTATTTTCGTATAAACCTACCTATACCTACCTAATGCCAGCAAAATAATTCTTTTTCACCTCCCCATCATCTGCCTAGCCTATGCCTTTTCCCAACTATGTTGGGGTCGGCTTCCAGTCTAACCGGATGCAGCTGAGTACCAGTAATTTACATGGAGCGACTGCTTATCTAACCTCCACAACACAGGTACTGGGTAACACGAAACCCCTTTGTAAGACTGGTTGTCAGACTTTCGGGTTTCTGACGACCCGTAACGACTGTCAAAGATCCACGAATGACAGCCACGACCAACGGCTTAACGTGCTTTCCGAGGCACGGAGGGGTCTTGATATGTAAAGATAGTCACCCATCCACGGACCAACCGCGGCAAGCGTAGCTTAACCTGATCGATCGACCAGTGCCGCTGTTATTACTTAGCCACAAGGCCGGCCAGTCTTTTACACCTCTAAATTATTAAATTAACGGAAAAATTTGAACTGCGTATGTTACATTACCATGCATGACTTGCTTCAATGTCATACAGTCAAATACATGCACTCACCACGCATGTAGGTAGGTACCTAGTTAATTTGGTACCAAAGTGTATATATATACCTACATAAGTAGATATATAATATGCATATATTGATTTTGCAAGTATATGGTTACTTACACACAAAAACGTTTTGTCACGTGTTTGCTAATTGTTTGGACAAACCAATTGACCACGATGTGTCGTGAATGTCCGACTGGAAGCGGACTAACCCGCAGTGCGGGTTCCGCACAGAAGTGGTTTCTTTATGATAAGTTTGCTTTTTTACTTTTAGTCAATTACTTACTTAAGTACTTAGGTATTAATATTGTATAGCTAAGCAGGGTCGACCTTGGTACAGTCACGAGCAAAAGTATGTATACACTCGGCTTTATTCAAAAGAGATTTACTCCTTTGTTTTTGAATGAAATATTATAATGATGTTACGAACATAGCATTTTCGAACCCATAGGTTTGTGTAATGTGTCGTATTTCAACGTTGCATTCGTTATTTCCCGAAAAAATCGCATTTGAAAGTTGCCAAGTGTTGACATATTGGTGTTCGTGACTGTACATATGAATAATTTGTATTCCCTTTAGGGACGGGTGTAGAATGATACTACAAAAAAATAATTACAAAACCAAAAAGAATAATTATTTAAAAAATTAAACTTTTTCCAAAAAGTAACTCTTTGACCCCGACGTGATTTGAACACGCAACCTTCTGATCTGGAGTCAGACGCGCTACCGTTGCGCCACGGAGTCGTTATTATTAGTGGTGAAATAAAGCAATAACTATCTCCCCTAGAAGAAGTATTTTCAGAAATTGTATTTAATTTGATTTTACAATCTCTTGCAACTCTCTTTCCAAATATTTTTATAGCGAAAACAATAATTTCATACCTATAAGCACAGACTTATATTGGGTCTGTGCCTATAAGGCTTGGAGTTAGGAACTTATTTTGGATAAATGGTTATTGTTTTAATTGAACGTTTAACTTTCTTTAATTTAACCTTACCAATGTTTTAGTAATTAAAACAACAATAATAAACGTAAGTAAAAGAAACGATTCAAATTCGAATAAAGCGACCTCTACAGTATAAAAATGTAGAAGGAGACGAACTTGCAAAGTTGAAGAAGAAAATCGAGTGTTAAGATAGATGGCGCTGTTTAGTGAAATGATTATGGGTAACCGAGTGTTATCATTTCAGCGTAACATTTTAAAGCTACGTAATTCAAATGAATTGTATAATGTTTATTCGACACTTCATCACCTTTTTTATTAATAGAAAACCCCTATAAATACATTCGTAGAAGTCTATCGTGTAGGTACTATGAAATAATTTGTCAACGAGGACCAACGAATGAATGCAATAAATATATTATTTTTTTCTGAATAACCTGCCTTTAGATTTGTAACAGTCTCCTGAAAGCAGGCGGACAACGAGTCAGTACAAGTTTAAACTTCTGTTTGTGGTTAGGAATATTTTTAGCTATACCAAAAATAAAATATTGTAACTTTTTTCAAATTAATCAGACATAACGTAATGATTAATAAATTCATTCCACTATGATAAGCCCCTGTGGCCTAATGGATAAGGCATCGGCCTCCTAAGCCGGGGATTGTGGGTTCGAGTCCCACCAGGGGTACAATCTTCTTTTGGTATTTTTTTTATAAAATAAAAGTAAATTCAATTTTATTGTAGGGTTTTTATTTGTAAAAATAATAATGCAATGGTAACAAAGAGTAATTTGACAAAAGGTTCCGTATTGATCGCCTCGCCTCGTAGTGGTAAGCACCGTAGCCCTCCATGCAATATGTAGTACCCCACTTGATGAGGGAGACGGCAGTCTTTATCTGTAGATAAATTAATAGTGCTTTAAATTAAAGTGCATTTCAAAAACTCTTCTGATGACTGATCATATCGTTTTTAAGCAAATTATAATTAAGTTGTTGGGACCTTATATTATTTGGCAATAAATGATCATAACACAATTTTTAATAATGTACAAAAATTCATCACTGATATTTTATCTTTAATTTTTTATCAACAAAATAATGTTCTTGTCGACTGTGTGTTCGCGCATTTATTTAGCTTGATAAACGAGCCATTATTTTGCCGGCTCTCACAACGGCGCCGTGGCTTAGTTGGTTAAAGCGCCTGTCTAGTAAACAGGAGATCGGGGGTTCGAATCCCCCCGGGGCCTACAGATGGTTAATTCTTTTTGTCTTTTGCTTTAAATTTAAAAAGACCAAATTCTATCATTTAGTTGTTACTTTTATTTCTTTTTTGCTAAAAACTCAGAATAGGCAGCCCTTATAAAAGGCAGTGATAAAACATCTTTTATATAAAAAAATAAATTCTGCCGGTTGGTAAGCGCATCAGTTCAGAGCAAAATTTTTGTTTAAAATGTTCGTATCCAGGTTTTTCGGAAAGAAAAAAAAATTGAAATAGCCGAGAAAATGTGAAAATTCGGGAAAACGGAAAGTGCATTTTCGAAAGGAGCATTGTATGAATTATCGCAATTGTGACAATAATGCACATACGAGTACTATTTATGTAATGCAATAGAAATATTATATAAGAGTAATTTATTGGCTATTGATGTATAACCTATGGTACGGAATATTCCCACTCATAAATTGTATGATTGGTATTGCATGTGTTGTAATCGCAATATGTGCTAGAGTGAATGTAAGGCTCAAGGCGTTCTTCTAAAATGTATTCCGAATTTTAAATGCTGTATTTACAGCTAGTTGATTTCAGCTATGATGACTATTTATAACATGGCTGATGCTGATGGCACATTGTTTTAAGAAGTCACCACATGCTGGTGGCTTAAATGATAAATTATATTTATTTCTGTAATTTGGTTCGAAAAAATATTTACACGCCAAAAATATCTTATGTTTGAGAAGAATGAAAACACACACCGAAAGAAACAAACAAACAGTCTCTTTTAAAGTTCAGACATAATCTTGGTCAGGCCATATGCCATTTTTTAGGGTTCCGTAGTCAACAAGGAACCCTTATAGTTTCGCCATGTCCGTCTGTCTGTCTGTCTGTCCGTGGTTTAGCTCAAAAACTATTGGTACTAGAAAGTTGTAATTTGGCATGAGTATACCCGTTAATGACGCCAAAAAGTGGTAAAATAAAATGTGGAAAAAAACAATTATCGAGGGTATCTCCCCTACATGTAAAGTGGGGATGATAATTTTTTTTTCGTCCTTCCCATAGTGTGTGATATCGTTGGATAGTTCAAAAATATTCAGGTTGGGAAGACCGTTTTTTGATTTAGTAAACCGTTCGTGACTTATCAAGCGTTAAAGTACCAATTTTCGTTAGTCAAGTGTCCCCCCCCCCCCTCTACCAACTAAACGGTTGTAGTTAGAAATTCAAATGCCACGGCAGTAGTACCTATATAATTAACCCTGTATACGAAGTTTAAAGGAAAACTATCACACTTTAGTGGGCTTTACAAGTTTACGAGTAATAGTCGACCAATTGTATTTGACTCGAAAATTTCGAACAACTCCATAGAAATGTCGATAGATGGCGCTAAGCGTCAGTGGTATCGTAGTCGACTATTAGTTATTAGTAGTTAGTAATAGTCGAGTAGTTGTGTCGTCGTTGTTGTGTTGCAGTTAGAGCATGGTACGAAACTATCAGTCAGCGAATACGACCCGCACTTGGCTGTTATAAAAACTACGGAACCCTACACTGCGCGTGGCCCGACACGCACTTGTTATTATGTAGTATAGTGACGCCAAGAGGAGTTGTGTTAGAGTAAATGATTTAAACAGGCTAGGAACAATAACAACGGTTGTAATGTTAATGAGGGCGCTGATACCTATAATTACAAGACATTAAGTTATCTCAGCTTAGGCATTGGCTGCAACTTTACCATGCAATTTTAATTACCTTAAGGCCTATTTTATTCTAAACTATATTTTTTATTAGAAGATGCAAAGAAACTATTTTTTTTTATTTTTTTTATTTAGGTATCTACTTTTAAAATATCTTACTTGCACACAGATTGGCAGTGGAAGTAGCAGTGACGGTGAAGTAAGCGGGCAGACAGAAGTCCGGCGAAGGGCAGGGGTCCGTCATGTTAAAGACGTGCAGCCCTCGCTCTAGGATGACCTGGCAGCTGTGAGAGGTCTCAGCCCCGCGCCAAGTGCAGACCAGCAACTGGCCTTGACCATCGTTGCGAAACTGGGGGAATTACATAAACATAACATCACGCCTGTAATTCCCGAAGAGCTGGGCAGAGATGTACATATAAGTCACGCTCGTTTCGCCAGTTACGTTTAAGTCCCATGTAATTGATGTAATAGGGGGCGAGTCTGTTGTCATCAACTGTGCACAAATTCAAACTCTGGGCTGCTACTGAGAAATTCCAGGGAATCGAACCCAGGATCTCATGCTCAGCAGTAGCGCTTGCAACCACTCGACCAACGAGACAGTGAACTGGGGGAATTACTTTGATTAAAATATATTGAAGTAGACACTTGTTACGATATTGAGTTGCCTTTTAGGGTCAGTTCACACCGAAGACGCGACGCTGCGCGCACACTTTAAAAGAGTGACTCAAAATATACTCTCAACGCGAACTCTCACAATGCAATGTGTACCTTGTCGTGTAGAAAATAAAGTATATTTTGAGTCACTCTTTTAAAGTGTCCGCGCAGCGTCGCGTCGCGTCGCGTCTCGGTGTGAACTAACCCTTAACGTCATTTTGCTTCCATTAATAATCTGATTTCGGATTTTTATTACAAGCTTTTATTTAAATAGTTTCACCTGTCTCGATGTTTGTCTGTATAATCAAATCTTGCAAGTTAAATGATCCACTTCCCGGTTACTGATTGAGCTGAAATTTTGCATGCATGTGTAAATCGGTCGACACTGCAAAATTATTATGACATGGAGCTGATCTGATGATGGAACCGAAAAGGCCATAGGAACTCGGTAGTTAAACGACACAACCCCATCGAGTTTGGACTCGTTAGATCCGTCTTGACGAGTACTTTGGTGCTAGATGGTAACCAGGGTTTAATGATGGAGCTGGAAGATGGCCGTAGGAACTCGGTAATTAAACGACACAACCCCATCGAGTTTGGGCTCGTATGATTCGTATTGACGAGTACTTTGGTGCTAGGTGGTACCCATCAGGGTCTAATGATGGAGCTGGAAGATGGCCATAAGAACTCGGTAATTAAACGACACAACCCCATCGAGTTTGGGCTCGTTTCATTCGTCTTGACGAGTACTTTGGTGCTAGATGGTAACCAGGGTCTGATGATGTACCTACAGGTAGTTTAAGTGAAGTAAACACATATAACGGAAAAACACTGCTACGCGCTACGAACTACGCCGTAGTCAATCTCGCATCAAAAATACTAAAAAGTTAAAAATAAAATTAAAAGAAAAAAAAACTTTTTAAAAACATGCCTTTATTACTTGTTAATAAAAAGATATAAAAAGTAGAAAATAATTTAAACCTGATAAGAAATAAATAAAAGCGCGTTACATTTTGATGGAACATTAAAGAACATTTAGCATATTACACCTTCATTATTTTTCTTTTGCAATCACTGTGTAACACGCTTTTATTTATTTCTTATCAGGTTTAAATTATTTTAACTTTTTAGTTCTATTTATTAACAAGTACCTAATAAAAGCTTGTTTTAAAAAAAAGTTTTTTGTATTATTTACCCTTCTGAACAATATTATTTGATAAAGTACTAAACTTGTTGTTTCAATAGTGGCAATATACTAAGTAATTGGAACAACAAGTATGTATTATGGAATACATTTTTACGAAAGAATGCAAGACCAAAAAGACACACACGAGTTACAGGCATAGTTACAATCGCGCTACAAAGTCTACTTCTAACCATGGAACGCAAAACATCCACTTTTGTGACCAGTTTTGCAAACAGGCTAGATTAAAATACTATTCCTCTCGCAGACGAAAATAGAACGCAAACCGACAATCGGTCGCCGAGTTTTTGTCGTAGCCTGTACGTGTAGTGTCTATAGCGAGATTAACTAGTCTTGTACTGCAGAAAACGAGATTTTATTCTCGGAAAAAAGATGCTAGTAATTTAATTGGAAAACTTATTATACAAAGACATTATTATCGGTCCTATAGAAGGTATGTCCTACTAATATTATAAACGTGAAAGTTTGTATGGATGGATGGATGGCTGGATGTTTGTTACTCTTTCACGCAAAAACTACTGAAGGGATTTGGATGAAATTTGGCACACAGATGGTTTATAACCAGTCCTACTAATATTATAAACGTGAAAGTTTGTATGGATGGATAGATGGATCGATGGATGGATGGATGTTTCTTATTCTTTCACGCAAAAACTACTGAAGGGATTTGGATGAAATTTGGCACACCGATGGTTTATAACCAGGATTAACATATAGGATACTTTTTACCCCGATATTCCCACGGGATCGACACTTATGCGGTTGAAACCTCGGGGCGTAGCTATAGTCTATAATCTTTTTAAAGTAGACACATTAAAGCTCTTATTTTTTTTAGTATGTTCTCGAAATCCGTAACATTATTTTGATTGTCAATTGACACGAGATTTGGCAGCTAATTAACTGATAATACTTTATCAGGCTTTCTGAAACTGCGATAATTACTTACACCTAGCATAGCATGGTATAATCAGCAGTTAATGTTCCCACTGCTGGGACACAGGCCTCCGCTCTATGAGAGGGGAGTGGGCCATAACCCACCGCGCGGGCCCAGTGTAGGTGGGCCGGTACTTACACCTACTTAGTAAATATCTTAAATTAATTTATTCACCGACAAACAACGCAATTTTTTAACAGAGTTCCTTTTTGAACAGATGTGAGTAAAAAGAAAGGATTTTCAATTTATTCCCTAAAGGGGCCCCATAGGGCCGAAGCCTGCCGGGGCGGCGGGATTTTCCGAAAGGTTAACCGCTGCCCTGGAACAGAAAGGGCTAAGGAAGGAACACGGATGGGTTTTAGTCAGTAAAAGTCTGACACTCCCTTCCGCTCCACCCAGAGCGGGAGGGGTCATTTGATGATTTCCCATCCAAAAAAAAAAAAAAAAAAAAAAAAAAAAAAAAAAAAAAAAAAAAAAAAAAAAAAAAAAAAAAAGGGGTTAATAAAGGCTTGTACGAAAATTCGTCATTTTAGCCGATGGAATACCTCATCGGGCACACAGCGTGTATATAAAAAATATTTACCTGAACGCGTATTAAAGACTGCAGCCTCAAATAATAGGGGTGTATGCGATAGTGCATGGGTCGGTTAGGCAGCACAAAGTCCTCGTGCTCGACCTGGTTGAACGCCGTGTTGTTGAAGGGACACTGGGCGCCCATCATCCGCTGCGGAATGTTGCTCTTGACCAGATACGTATCTACGACGTCTACCACATCTTGCACGCTCGTTGAAGTCGTCTGAAATATTAAAATTATTGTAAAATCTTAAGTGGGCCGGACATGTCTGCTGCATGTCAGATGAGTTGTGGGTTAAAAGAACAACTGATTAGGTCCCATTAAACGCTAGACGATATCGCGGCAGAACAAGAAGTTGGAGAGACGAATTTGATTCCTACCGAAAGGACTGACAGGCCCAAAATGGCGGGGGCCAGTCGTGTGTGGAAAAGGAGCAGTGGGGAATTACCAGCTAAGTAGATAGATGTTGAAAATAGTAACAAAAGGTACGTATGTAGAAAGAGTAGAAAGTATGCAAAAATAGGGCATTCATTTTCTTTCTCGTATTTTCTGTTGAGTGTAGATTGGTTTACACATTCCTACCTAATCAATTGTAAGGTCTTATAATGGCCACTTATTAGTAAGTGGTTGTCATCGAGTAGATACATTAACAACTCATTATTAGCAATAGCATTTACAGAAAATTTGTTAAGTAAGTACTTAAAAATTAGCCTCAAGATGACCTTTCATTTTACGATTTCAAGTTTCTGTTTTAGACTTTCTTGAAATATTTGTACGATACTACATAATAAGCTAAGAATGTAAGGCTGATATTAAAAAAGTAAACAAGCAGCATCACATGAATCTTGGAATGCCGTTTAGTAACTCCAGGATCAACGTTCCTACTGAACTTAACTACGGACTGCGGATAGCCAGTTGTAGCAATTAACGACTTTAATTACACATTGCGAATACGTAGGTGGGTGGGTATGAAGTACAAACTACCCATAATATAATAATTACAACCTACCAAACCGACTTACCAACAACAAGTAGATACCTACCTACTTGTAATACTGCATAAATTGTTTTCGCTTGAAGAAGTGCAATGACACGGGTTTTAATATTAACTTTATAGATGCACTAGCTTTTGCCCGCGCCTTCGCCTTTTTGGAGTGCGCAAGTTATTCCACGGGAACGAACCACCGCACCGGGATAAATTCGGGTGTCAATTTCTCTAAATTCGTTCAGCCTTTAAGGCGTGCTTTGGATTTATAATAATTATTAAGTACGGATAAAAAAAAAACGTATGTGGTCGGGGAATCCCCGTCGGGAACGAAGTTCCTTGCGTGAAACTCGCACGCACACACACACTCGTACATAATAGAAAGAGAGAGAGAGAAAGTCGCATGGCGGGAGCATAACGCTTTTTCCTTACTTGACGATTTCTACCTGTCAACTCCTACCGCAAGCCGCGTTAAGGAACTTCGTTTCAACTAGGATTAGGGGTCACACAAAGCCGTAATGACTGACAGAGAAACAAGGAGGTCTATTCCCAGCAATGCGTGATACCGGGCTGAGATGATGATAATGTTGAGACAGATACAACTTACTTGTAAAAATAGCTCTGAATAATCCAAATACTCGTTGTTAATGTTCTGGAAATCTGTCAGATCTTCAGCGACGTATGCAAAGTAGACGTCAAAGTAGGTGCTTCTGAGTGACGCCATGAGTTCCCTGGCGCGGTTCATCTCTGGCGCGGACGGCCGGTCGCTGGGACTCACTATGAGCACCACAGTGCTAGGGCCGGCGCTCGCGTTGTTGGCTATGTCTATCAGTGAACTGTTGAGTGAATGCTGCAGGACGGTGGACAACACCGTCGGAAGGTTGAGGCGGTTCGGCCCTAAAAGTATATAAAAAGTTCTTTTGACTGTATTCTTTGTTACCTGGAAAGTAATATGAGCCAAAAGTAGGTTCGATACTCGATTCTTATGTGCGAAAATTATCATGGTGCGAACTGCGATGTCACGACAAATATATCAGAGGCCGCCGTTTCTGAACTGATAATATGATTCATGTAGCTCGCGAAATAAAAAAAACCTATTCAAATTCAAAAAATTATGTTTTTGAATTTGAATTGATTTTTAATTTCGCGAGCTACATTAAACAGTAGAGAGGTTGACAATTCCGAGATTGTTTTTATGCGAGAATTTTCTTAGTTTAACACTCGGCTTTTCGCAAAAAAATTACTGAAGCTAAGAATAGCTTCAGTCAAATTTTTTGTCGCAACGTAAAATTAAGTTAAAATCCTTGAAGGACAGAACTAATTAGTGTTTCCGCGAGCGCGAATGTTTGTTACGAAAGAACAGAATGCATAGCTATAAGCACGTATACGTTTACCAAGAATAACACACAAGCAAAACATTATTATAATGAATGGAATTTTATTATCAACCTTGAAGTAGAGTCAATAAGTCCGCTTGGAGGAATTGGGAGTATATTTACCGAAGTGTTATCTTATCTTTTAATTACATAGCCAATATTGACTTCGTAACTAAGATTCCTTGCTTATCCAAAAGTCTGACAACCAGTCTCACCAAGGGGTATCGTATTCCCCAATAACTGGGTTGTGGAGGTCAGATTGGCAGTCGTTCCTTGTAAAATATTGGTATTCAGCTGCATCAGTTCAAACTGGAAGCCGACCTCAACATAGTTGGGAAAAGGCTAGGCAGATGATGAACTTTGATTCCTTCCCATTTCATTTGAGTGGGTAAGTTACCCAGGAATGTTACTTATTTTTATGTGTAAGTAATAACTAATATTGAGCGATAATTTGTACATATGTGTGGTGCAAACTGTAAATATATGTTGGTTATTAATAAATAAATAAACTTACATTCTTCAGTAAAGTTCCTAATGTAGGAATACATTGTGGTGAGATTATATGACGGAGGAGCGATCCAAGCTCCCGTGTTCCCGTGAAGCAGGGATATTGAACTCCGCTCCATGTTTATCTCGAATGATCCGCCAAGCCATCTGATGACAAATTAAAAATAGAACAATTAATTTTTGAAACAATAGGTAATTGAGAAACTGTCTAATGCTCGGTTCCTATAAACAAAACTAATCGTTATGCTTACCAATGGTAGCATGTTTTATTGCCAAACTGGGCATATAAATAGATTCGTAAGGTAATTTTAACTGTGATAGCTAGTTCTATATGGGAGGGTCTACTATGCAAAGCTATTGCTTCATTATTGGTAAAGATATAGGAGTCTTAATTTTAACCAATAACTGTTCGTAAATTACAGGAATCGGCCATAAGAGAGTGTTGGCGATTTGAACAACGGTTGTGTGTGATTAGAGCCAAGTTTGAGAGAGATACCGATGCAGTAGCCGGTTTACATAGATGCGAAAGGTCCAACGAATTCAAGGATCATATGTAATCATCAGTAATTATTTACTTGAATACAAGAATTGAGAAAGAAACCTTGTAGTAAATTCATAGACGCCATGTCTCAATCGACATTTTCTGTAGGTAGGTAGGTACTCTTTTGAAAAACTTATTTTTTTAGACTTACATTTGCATACACAAACAACAGTGCGATTCTGTAACCATCTCACCGTGAAAACTTAGGTGAAGTGAGCTATCATTCCAACTAATGCTAGGGATTGACACTATTGACGGCTCACTCTAAGCTCACTTCACCTAACTTTTCACGGTGCGATTTTTACAGAATCGATCGGCTGGATGTATTAAAACTTGCTCTACAGTCCGTTCACAGTTATTCTACCTCTGACAGCAGCAACCTAGCAGAAACCTTATTGTAACGAGAATAAAGATCACAATGATTTTGACAGGCTGGTCAGTGGCAGCAACCCAACAGCTGAACTTTATTACAATGAGAATAAAGATCAGTGTGATTTGGACAGTGATGCAAAATCAGATGTAAAATAACTGTGAACGGACTGTACCCATAGAAGCTAGTAACATTTTATAACCGAAAAAATAATAATTTCAAAGCATTTTTTGCTATCGTCAAAAATGCCTTCAAGACAATATTTTTGTAGCCATTTTAAAAATTAACATAAAAACCAATTGCACGAGTCGCGAGGCCACTCCAGCTTTATCTAATTTCCTGCTCGGGTTGTTTTTTGCCATCCTCTTTTAGCGATAATTTAATTATGCATAATTACGTAACGCAAGGCCTTGTGTGAACGGCGGTTAGGTTCACTTGCACTACCAGTTACTAAATACATTTAACTTTGAACGTATTAAAATATTATAAGTACCTACTCTGTCTCTGTTATCTTTAAAAGATTGATAAATGATTTTATTTCTGTAAGTAGGTGTGTACAAACACTTTTACACATCAATCATATTTTAAAAACTAGATGAGGTCGGCGTTTCCTATTTGACTACTCTTGAGAAGAAACTGAAGAAAGGCCAAAACTAAATCAAGAGGTCACCACAGTCTCTTCATAATTTTGGTCAGATCATGCGCAGACCATGTAGATTGATATCTGAAATGGTCTTTTGAGAAAAGAACCACACAGAGTGAGTGGACCTGTCCAGTCAGTGCGCGCATTTGTCAGAAATAGTGCAGCTCAATTCAAAACCTAAGGAGCTCAACGATTCGATGAACAATACCAAAGAAAGGACATTTGGGTAGGCCACAAAAATTACTCAAACTGCCAGACCATGACAAAAACTCACAGAACACACAGAAAAAATTACCCAAATAGTCTTCATATTCACAATAATTAAAACAATATATACCTAGGTAATACTTTACAAAGTAAGCAAATATATTGTTTACATAAAATTCATTAATGTCAATGTGGATATAAAAAAATAAAAAACACATTCAGTATGTAAAAATTGGAAGCACCAATCTCTAACGGTATAAAAGGCGTTATCGACGAGACGTTTAAGTTTAAACAAAAGTGAAGTGTCATCTGCAAACAACACTGCCGTACCTCAAAAAGGATAATCATGATAATGACTATATCATGATTATCCTTTATGAGGTACGGCAAGTCATTAATATAATAAGAAAGGATTGTCTGAAAAAAACATAATCAGCCCATAATGTTCCCACAGCTGGGACACAGGTCTCCTCTTTGTAAGAGGGAGTCGGCCATAATCCACCACGCGGGTTGGTGGATGTCACAAATATCTTCGAATTTTTGGTTCTAGGACATGCCGGTTTCCTCACGATGTTTTCCTTCACAGTTTTGAGAGCAGAAACATAACGATGTTTTAAATTGGTTTAACGTTAAATGTGTTCAGCGATTTGCGGTGCAAGTGCCTTAGTGTACTCACGACATGAACTGTTCTACGTCGTAGCCTTTCCAAGACCCGTCTGTGGCGACTATCAGGTCTATGATCGGTGCACCGCCGACCACTTGACAATCTCGATGATTTCTCCGCATTATGGAGGCTGAAATTAAAATTGAACGTATAATTTATTTCAATAATTTCAAATATAATGCCTTCTCTGTATGAGAAGAGGTATTTAAGCTGCAGTGGGACAAGATATAAAAACTTATACATGCATTATAAGATTTGTCGCCACAAAACAGGACTGTGCGTGTTCAGATGGACTGCATTCCAAAAGCTAACATGCTGAAAAATGCAGTTTAAATGCAGTTAGCACGCAGACGGTCCACAAGAAACGTAACTGTACGGCGTGACTCACTCGCCCTATTAGCTGCCCTAAGCTGTACTTGGAATCATACACACTATGAAACACAAAGAAACCTCATTGTGACTTAACGAATGAAGCGACACCCAATCGTTTCTTTCTCTTTATTGGTCGAAGCTACTGAAATAGCTGATGCTGTGGTAACAACAGAGCTAACTGCTCCGGGTGCAGCAGCAGCATAATCAGCCTATACTGTTCCCACTACTGTGACAGAGGCCTCCTCTCTGTTATAAGGAGGGGGGCCATAATCTATCACGCGGGTTGAAGGATGTCACATGTCTTGGAATGTTTGGTTCTAGGACATGCTGGTTTTCTCACGATGCGTTCAGTTTTGAGAGCAGTGGTTATGAAACCCAATACACAAAGTAAAGTGCCTAAATTTGAATCGCGACATATTCGCCAAAAATGTATACAAATATGAGTTTATGGAAAAATGACTTTAATCACTACACAATACAGTTCATTTTACGCTACAACTTTAAACATTTTTATAACGTTTTCAATAGTGCTAGTCACTCTGAAATCAACTTAATTGTCATTCAAATAAAGTTGATATTTGTTTAACTTGAAATAACGCCAATTTGAAACATAAATCAAATTTGAATTTACCTGGGTTCGAACTCATGACCAACAACTCGCAAGTCGGGGACGATACCTCTGGGCCGGGTGCAGAGGACGCACTTATCTCTTCACTTACTTTTTTTAATGTAAGCTCAACATTAGTCACAAACAAATAAGAAAATAATAACTTTTGTGAACATTAATAACAAATATTGCTCCTTAATACTTACGAGCATAATCCATGAAGGCAGTGACCGCAGCGTTCGTTATCCTCTCCATCTCTTCAACTGGTACATACACAGTAATCTGTCTCAGAGATAACACATGAGCGAATCTAGAAGTTTCCGTGAGCAAGTCATTCTTATTCACTATGGTTGTGAAGAGTTTCTGGCGGTTGCAGGCTTTAACTGTCGGGTCGAATGATACTCCTTCGTTGGAGTAGTACATGTCCAAAACTTGAGATAGCCTTAGAGAGCGTCTCTGTTCTATCCATTTAGGTACGTGATGCGCTAATATGAGACCTGAAATTGTTAATTTGTTTGAGTGAAAGTGCGGGCGATATACAGTGTTTTCTTTTAAATATTTTAATTTAGCCATAAGTATCTACATACGTATCATTGTATAATTGCCCAACACTCAGGGAAAGGTGCCAATACTAATTTATGTTGGAGTCAGATAAGTAACTAAATTACATTAATGTAGCATGCAAATTATCTACGACTAGCTCTCCGCGCCTCCTATAGTCCAAGATCCCAGAGCGATCAGACATAACTTATTTTCACATAGATGAAACCTTAGGTTCTTAGTAGCGTCTCATGTTCTTTGCGTTCGGTACGTACTTGCTTATTTTTTGTGGAGTTTAAAGCGTCTGACAAAAGTTTTGGTCCATGGAAAGTGTCTGACGCTTCTGATACTATTTTAGAATAATACTCTACAAAACATATATAAAAATCAGCCATATAAATTTTAGTTAAGTAACTCTTGTTTTTAGTTACCTTTCTTACCTGGTACCTGCCCAGGTGTCACAAGGCGAGCTACACAAGCACGCAGGTATTCAAAGAACATGAAACGCTACTGAGTACCGAAGGTTTCATCTATGTGAAAATATGTTATGTCTGATCGCTCTGGGATCTTACTCTACTACGTGAATCCTACGACCCACTGCGTCCCATCGCATCGCCCGCTTGCGAGATTACTTTATTTTCGCTTAGCGTTCTATTTGGCTATACTACCTAAGCTCGCTACGATCTAAGGTATAGTATATAACCTTCCTCAAGAATGGGCTATCAAATGCAAAAAATATTTTACTAATCCGACTGGTAGGTACAGAGATTAGCGTGTTCAAACAAACAAACAAACTCTTCAGCTTTATTATTAGTAAGTATAGACAATCACAAAAATTAAACCGCCGAAACAACTGAAAAGCAAAAAATAATAACCCTTTTTATTTAACCTTAATAACTAAGTTCTTAAACTAATGTAGTATGTAGTAATGTAAGTATACCTAAGTAATTTTGAGTCGGCGCCAAACAATCAATAAACAAAGATCACTAAATTGCCTTAAATTTAAACGGCGCCGACTCAAAATTATTTAGGTATACTTTAGTTTAAGAACTTAGTTATTAAGGTTAAATAGAAAGGGTTATTATTTTTTGCTTTTCAGTTTTTTCGGCGGTTTAATTTTTTTGTTAAAACGTTTTTATTTTATAATTTTTTGTGGCTATAATCTACTAATTGTTTGCCAAAGGGCAGGCATATGTGGCACTGAGTAGAGTAATAATACACAACTCAGCATTCAAATCACCCCTATTTTCCCACCCTTAGGGTTGGATTTTTTTCCCAATTTATATGGGACCAACTTTGAGGTATACCCTTTCCAATAAAAAAAGAATTATCAAAATCGGACAACTCTGTAAAAAGTTATGCGTGGTCATACATAAAAAAAAATATATATATACGCGTTGACTGTAGAACCTCTTCCGTTTTTTTTGTCGGTTAAAAATAGCTATTATACTCCATTTACCATCAATGCCAGCTAAAATCTCAGCATCCGTGAGCTGCCAATCGACCACAGTCATGTTCAGCGGGAAGATGTAATGGTCTCGAGGCAGCAACGTGTCGTTCCAACGGTTGTTGCTGCCGATCACCATGTTCTGCGACACGGCGCCCACTCGAGGACCCTGGTTTACTACTACTTCAGCTATATCACCTGGAAAATTGTTTTGGTTCCTACATTATTGTTCAGAATCAATGCACTCGTTTGCTTCAAGGATGAGTAGCCTAAAGTGTATGAAGTGATTACGAACGCAACCAGCACTGGGGCTCTGTCTCGCATAGGGTCTTAGCATTATGCTGGGCGATGGCCGTTTTGCGTGGATGTGACGCATATTTCCCCCCAGCTTGTTCTTTTTTTGTGTTATTTTTCTTTCTCTGCGTCATGTTTACCGCCAATAAATGTATTTTCTTTGTTTCTTTTTTTTTCCACCATAATCACCACACCATGCATGGTAATCTTATTAAAGGTGTTTAGAACACTTATGCATGGAAAGGGGTTATTTTGAACTAGCCTGGTGTGAAATTAACATCAAGTCATTCGGGTCATTCTCTATCAACCGTAATGGGCCAATCAACATTTAATTAACATTATTTGATATTCCTGTGTACCTACCTAATTAGTAACTTTACGAAATAGTTTGCTCAACCATTCCAAGGAAGGAAGTGGTAGTGATAAGGCATATCAACATTTAATTAATAAAGTTTCCTACCAGCGAGTGTGGCGACCCAAATGTTGCCAATATCTGCGATATCCGATTGTCTTTGAGTGCTGAGCCCAGGGTCTAATGTCTCTATGTCTTCAAACCACTCTTGCTTAGCGGATACCATGAGGGGTTCAGCAATATCTTCTTTGAAAATGTTCGCGTTAAGTATTTCTGTGACAGCTACTCTTTGAGATTCCAGTGATGCGGCAACGGCGGCTACTAATGTTCCGGGGGAAACGGTTCCCCAATGCGTTTGCATTACGCCGTCTTCTATCGGACATCTGCTGATTACTCTGAAAATTTGGTTAAGGAGTATTACCCTCGGTTTATCTGTAGGATAATGAACATGTTTTTCAATGTATGCACTTTGGGTCCTTTTTATCTACAAGATACTGTTACTTAGGCAGTTTGTAATTAAATGCCGCATCCGTGTGGCGATTCATATACCTACTACCCATTTTGGTTTGTATGCGCACGAAACGTATGCGATCGTTTGATCCAATGGCCCTTGGTCCTTCGACAGAGACATGGCGCCCTACTAGGTACCTACTCTCTCTACTTTTTTGGCTTCTCTGCCAGTTATGTCGACGACCCTGTTAATTAAACACCCAAATAAAGTAAAGAAGACTTGCGTTACCTATACACGTTACTAACCTATTACATTATAGGTAATTGTATACCTATTGTTATTTTACAGTAAAAACATGGTCGTCTACCTAAATCTAAAGACGACCTTTGCTGACGCAAATACACGAAATTTCAGCGATAAAACCCAATGAACTTGTGATGTCAATAAAATAATATAGTCCATAAAACCCGAATTTCATACTAGCAGTAAGTCTAAGTACCTACTTTGTTTATAAACGGTACAGTACCTATAGGCAACGAAGTGGCTTTTGACCTTACGATAGGAAAAGTATTTTTATGAGCTATGCATACAAGAAAAAAAACCACGTAGAGTTTGGCGAATACATATAGTACGTCACAGACGAATGACCGAATGTTTTGGCTTGTATTTATCATTTCATGTTTTTTACATACTCACCTACTGGTACTTTGTGTCTCCATATTGTTACTACCCTGAGATAGCTGTGCCGATAGGGGGCATACTAAATTTTCATCGCCTCGCTCCCATTGTCGCACTGCCGAACTGAGCATTCTATGCAGGAGACATTTCTCGCCTACAGGTAGAATTTCGTCGACTTGTATGAGATCTTGACTCGGCAGGAATATGTCCATGAGGATCTTATACTTGTGGAATTGGAAGCTGGAGGCCCTGTACGGTAGTATGAATTCGGTTTCCAGGGCGTTTGCTGAAGATTGCTCAATGCCATCTAGACGCAGGCTGGGGAAATAATAAGACGTTCATATGAAGTATTCCAGCATTTCGCGAGTTGGAAACAAAGCTTTATAGAGGGCGCTACTAAAGATATGAAGCTAACACTTGGTCCATGTGATAAGCAGAGACAAAAGATTGATTTAAAATATTAATAAATTATTCTTAAAAGCTGAGAATCCGGCGCGGACCGGTATTGATTTTATCGTAACATAATAGATGGCGCTGTTTATAGTTGTTCTTCATACAAATTTTTTTCCTGGAGGCCAAATAACATAATTTAAAACGTTCAAAATGTAGTCGCAGTCTCATCTCAGCGACAAACAATGTCAAAAACTTGTCAAAATGTAGGGAAATTAGAAGTATTTTTTGACAAATTGAGACTGAGATCAGACTGTGAACGATCTTAAAATTACGAGAATTGCCCCTCTGTTATGAATACGATTGTTTTGTTTCCCTGGACCCATCGCTCACGATGCTTTTTAGCAAAATTCGGATTTTGTAACATATCCTTCGGATTCTAATTCATTTCATAGTGCAAACTCCCACTTTGTGGTAGAATGTAGAGAACTCATAAAATTATTAACATCATACTTATGTAATTTTTAACCGACTTCGCAAAGGTTTTTTTAAGGCAAAGGATATTTCAGAAAAATGTTTACCTTCTAAGTAAAGCAGAGCTAAGCAGCCTCATATCCAGTTGAGAATACTGCTCCACCTTTCTCAATAGGGACAGGTACACATCAAGGCGTCGCGGGGCCTGCAGGCTGGGCACTGCCGCGCGGTAGCAGTCCCGCAAGTGGGCAGGTATACTCGGCACTATCGCACATTTTGCAACTACACCAACAAAATACACACATTTTTAAGTCATATCATTATCTAAATTATAATACTAACTCAACGATAATGCTTTAATCACTTTACAAAAAAAAGGCGCGGCTACAGCATTTTACAATGCCACTTCAGAAATATACTTACAGCTAATTAACAATATTAAGTACAATATTACTTTCCTCATATTTTTTTCATTCACATATTTTTTTTGTAAAAATAATAAAACATCACAACACAATGCGTGGTGAAGCACGCGTAGGAGTGCTACTATTTAGATCACAATGAAATGATAAGATAGTGATAATGAATCATTACGAAACCAGGTTACAAGGACACCTTTTTGTTCCAAAAGATTAACAAAATAAAGGGATTGGATTAATAAAATAATTATAAAAACAATTTACCTTTTATTCAGGATCCATCTGTACAATATTATACTAGTTTAAAAAAAAACTAAATTCTTTCTTTACATTATTTGGTATTCAAATACAGACATTGAGAACAAAATTTAATGAACTAGACAGATTATGTAAACATTAATACATTGTACGATCATTTTAAATGCAATTGTGACGTGCCCATTTGTGATGAAGTAAAGTTCACTGGTAAACACAACCAAATATACAACAAATACATTAAATGCAAAATAAAATTGATCCCTCATCATCTCAAACTCAATAATAATTAGTTAATTACTTATTATAAAAAAATAATGTAATTTAAATAGAAGCAAACTAATGAGGTACCTATGGATAAAAAAGATTAGAAAGACCTTTAGCATGTCTACCACTATTCACTGAAGGTAGATGACAATTAAGAGAATATTATTTGTCTTTGACATTTCTCGGGACCCTGGGGTCCCGGACCCATGGAAGGCGTACCAGGGGCCGAAGCCAACTGGCAGAGGCCTTATAGACAATTTTTAATGATGAAGAGGCACCAACCGACGATTATCCCTGTATGCACTATGCCAGTGCACCCAAGGACAACTCCCGATTGTATTTGTTTTATTGAAATTCATTAAAACTACAATTTTAAGGCCCACTTGCAATACAACACACTAAATACGTTTAGCAATAAACATATTTAAATCATCATTTTGTCTTTGCCATCTTCAAATGATTGACAGAAACATTTTTTTTTTAAAATGATTATTTTAGTGCAAGCGAGCGTAAAACTATTTCATTTGAATTTATAAAGTGATAACAAGACTTTCTTGTTTAGTTTGTTCGAAGCTTGAGAAATGAGTAGTATTCAAGGTAAAGTCTGGTCCACCAGAGCTGGTTACCATCAGAGTGCTCATTCTCACACCCATAAGCTTACTTCAATTTAAACAACAGTCTGTATCGCCATAATGCCCCCTATGGCTTGTAACTTTGTTAGTATCATACTATGCAGTCATATAATCTCTAAAATAACTTTACAGACTAACCTTAGAATAGAAAAAGTTTGTTCTATTATAAACCAGTAAGTACTAGATACTGGTAGACAGAATAGTATTAAGTTAAATTGTGAAAGTTAAGACGTTTACTAAAACATAATATTACTTTGGATGGATTAAAAACAAAGAGGATTTTAATGTACAAACGCACAAGTACCCTTTATAACATAAAACATGTTTAGCAAATTAAGTTTCATAGACATGAAATGTTAGTTATTCACAGCGCTGTTTAATTACCGACTGAAAAGTGTATAAAACATTAAAAACTATTATCGAAGTACTAATTTGGCTGGTTTTCCGTCCACTTGTCGCGATGATCCGTGTTTTAAGGTGAATTCTCTCTTTATATACGCAAACAGTAGGTCTGTTATGAGGAATATTTGTGCGGTGGCAAAAGAGAGTGTGACTCCGAAGAAGAAGTTGGCATTGGCTGATCCTGAATATATCCAGAGATGCCAAACTGTTGGTCCAAGAGCTGATGTGATGATAAAAGTGCAGCCGACTACGAATTTTTGTTGCATGACTGTAACAAAATACACACCATTATTACAAACTTGATTTTTATAATTATAAGGTAAAGTTCTGATATTTTGGAGCTTTACAGCAGCTTTATAGAAGAACTAGCTCATGCCCACGACTTTGTTCATGTGACGTTTCTTGTTTCCAACATAAAACATATGTTTTATGTTGGAAATACAATAATTGGTAATTTAAAATAATTATTATCCCCGAGTGCCCTAGCATATCCGAGGGCACTCAGGGATAATAATTATTTTAAATTTTACCAACATAGCTATAAGTATTTACCTACTAACATAATATGGAATTGTATCATATGCTTAGTCTGAAATAAATATTTTCAATTTCAATTTAGCTACCCATTAGTAAAATAATTTTGGAATCAGATCCATAGTGTCAATGATTATCCCATATATACATACAAACTCACACATTTTGCCTCTTTATTTATTTATATATGTACTTATACTTTATTGTACACCAAATAATACATAACAAAAAATATACTTATGACTACAAAACGTACAATGGGCGGCCTTCTCGCTTTCAGTGATCTAATAATAATATTATTAGATCTTAATATATACCTACCTATTTTTATTTTTCTTTCTTTTTTTTTTGTTAATAAGTATTTTATTGATAATTATAGATCTGATAATATTGCTATAGATATAGATAGTTTTTACTTCACTTTTCTCATAACACTTTTGCAGGAGTTACTTTGATTCATCATCATCATTTTCCTGCCCTTATCTCAAATTATTTGGGGTCGGCGCAAATGGTTTTTTTTTCTTCCATATTCTCTATTAGTCATAATCTCGGTAATCACCCCCTTTCTAACCATATCATCATTCATACAGTCCATCCATTGTTTCTTTGGTCTTGGGTCCTCTCTCTTACTCTTATAGCCATCAATATTCATACTCAAAACTTTCCTCATAACATTTTTCTCCTTCCTCCGTATCACATGCCCATACCATGAAAACCAATTTCCACACCACTTTTCAGTTACTGGTGCCACTTTCAGACTTCCTCTTATCTACTCATTTCTTATTTTATTCATTTGTGTAGCACTGTGTGTGCAGGAGGTACTTTGATTACCTTTACCAATCATTTTCAAACCCTTTCTTTAAATATTCAGATTCCTTTGTATTGTGCAGTCAATATTTACATTTACACATTACAAATAAGCATAAATTATCATACTGCCTACATTCTAATGCAAATCTTACATAGAAATGCATGATAAGCATAGCTCTAGCTGTTTTACTTATAACAATATAAATTCTATACTAATATTATAAATCCAGTTATACTGGAAGCTGACCCCAGGATAGTTGGCTACGCTATGCAGATGATGATGATTATGAATTCGAAAGTAACTCTGTCTGTATTTTACGTTTTAACACCTAAACCACAGAACGGATTTCAATAAAATTTGGCAAGGAGATAGATGGCATCCTTGGGAAGGACATAGGCTACATTCTGTCCTAGTAGCATGTTCCTGTGAGCTAATTTCTGAGATCCGCGCGTGTAAAGCCACAGGCATAGGCTAGTATTCTTATATATAGTATACTTACATGTGAATAGATGTTTCCACATTGGTAGTAGTGCTAGGTAGAATCCAACATCACCCACACATGGGTAAGATCTGAATATGGTTGAAAGAGCAATAAGTACTGTAGCAAGTAGCACAGGCTCTCTCTTGAACCGCAGAGTGAGAGGTACTACATACAGGGCCAGGGCATTGATTTGGAATGCACACACAAACAGCACTCTGAAGTGTTCAAACATTTCTGTGAAGAAATACCAGAACAGGCCAATGTTTGGTTTCAAGTCAGGTACAGTCAAGCTGAAACATTTTATATGAAGGATTAATATACTTCTCATATTCCCCCATCATCCTAATAATTTCCAATCTCGTTATAACTGGATGATTAACACGTTGTCTGCCAGACAACAGACAAATATCTATCATGTCTGTCCATAATTTAATTAGTTTATATATTTTATTCTTTGTAAAGAGACAATATTTTTAGAAGTAATGTTGTATTGTGTTATGTGTGAAAAAATTCTACTGAAACTTACATAAATCCATAGGTATTGTAGACATAATTGTAAGATCCATCCATTATGTAGGCTGACAGATAAATAAGGAATCCCCAGCTCAGCACAAATGCGAGTAATGTTCTGATGTAAGAGCATTTGGTACATCCTTTATTGACGTCAGCCAATAGGATGGCAATTGGTACAATCAGCAGCACAGGATAGAGTGCCTGGTGTGTGGCAAGTGCTATGAATACACATGCTACTATTCTCTGGCCACTTGAAGCACCCCACAGAGCTGTGGCCACCAACAAGTTCTGTATGACAGTCGTAGTCATACCAGCACAATTCAAAACAGAGTACGGGTTGAACAAGTAAACCGATAACACATATTCAGCAGACTCTTTCAACTGTGTATCATCCAGAAGCATAGGTTTTGACTCCTCCGCCACATCAAGCAAGTTCTTCTCCTGGGATTCTTTGAAAATTCGTATAAAAGCCTTTGAAGTTTTATACAGAAGATGAGCAGTCAGGAGATCCAATACAGTAAATAGAACTGGCAATATGAATGGCGCTTTCTTCAAAATGTAGTGGAAAGTCAGTAGCATTATAGGAGATTCATGAAATGAGTCTCCCTCGTATGGGTTTATATTGTGATCATATAAATAAACGCCTTCCATTAACCTCTTCCATGAGTTCAAAGGAGTCGCTATCTCCACTCGATTAGCTATTGTTTGCCAATAATCTAAATGTATTAGCCAATACCGCACTAAACCGGCTACCACATATTTTAAAATTACACCCATTTTTGTGATACATACATAAATACAATGGATAAATCTGCTAAAATTCGAACTTTCACAGAGATAAAATATTTAAAGTGACATTCGTAAGTTAGACATGTTGACAACACAATTGGAATTATTGACAACAGGACAGCTATACACAAAGTTGTGAATGTAAAACAAGGACAGAGAATTTTACGTTTCACTTCACGTTTCATTCATTTCATTTGACTCTCACTCACAATCTCAAGAACCATAAAGCCTTATTGCCAAATAATAATTTAATGTCTTTGCTTATTGCCAAGCATAAAAAGGTATTATGATCACCAACAAAATTGAATTCGTTTAAAACTAGTAACTACTACCAATATGGAAATTATGTTACTACTTCAGTAACAAATGATAGAACATATTATTAGATCAAGATCAGTGATCTTACGAAAACTCCTAGCATTAATTATTATAATGAATGTATGTGTCTATGTGTTCATGTAGAGTCTTATCTGCTTTATATAACAAATTATAATACGAGTATTTTATGATTGTATTGAAATCAGCGTACACGCTAGTTAAACAAACCGTTGCTAATTCTAAAGTAGTACCTACTTACAACTTCCGTAACTGTTTCGAAGTCGGACGTGACAAGGGTTGGTAGAATTCTGACCAGCCGGCTCATGATAGTATAATAAATTACTTATTTGGAACACTAATTAAGCACCCCTTGGCTTACACTAATAGCCTTGGCTGAAATCCAAAGAAAAATGGTAAAAAACAATTTTTCAAAAATTTTTTCAAAACCCATTTGAAATAATCCAAGATTTATGTTTTTTATCACTTTTCTTTAAAGTAGGTAATTTAATAGTCTTTACTGCTATTTCACTTGGTAGGTAGCCCCGATCTTTTAATTTTTTTTAACGATAATGATTTAGATAGGTATGCTTGGCCAACATAGGTAATCGCTGAATGTTTCCTTAGAATATACCGTATAAACAAAAACAGGGTAGGTAAGTATAAAAGATGAGAGCAGTGTTGGCCGAGTGGTAACGGCCCCGCCTCATGAGTGGGTTCCAACCCAGTAAGGCGCTTTAATTTGTGTAAAATATTAATCTCATCACCACTGCTCTCGAAACGGTGAAGGAAAACATCGTGAGGAAACCGGCATGTCCTAGAACTAAAAATTCGAAGACATGTATGTGACTACCAACTCGCACTGGGCCCACCTATTAGATTACAGCCCATGCACTCCCTCTCGAAGAGGAGGCCTGTGTCCCAGCAGTGGGAGCATTATTGGCTGATTATGCTATAAAAGATGAACGGAGCAGAAGCCTACGGCACAAAAGATTTCTGTTACAGGCTTCTAATATTTTTTTTTTGTTAGTAAAATAAAAAATAAAAAAATTGTTTTATTTTAAATTTATTAATAATCGTCGAATTCATTGATAATTTCCGCACGTAAAATGGCTTCAATCTGTAGACAGAGTACATACCTATGCAGTCCTTTACTATGTCTACGCCTCAATCAAAGGATTTAATGTAAAAAAAGTCTTTTTTATTTTTGAGAAAAAAGAACTGCGCCTTAAGCTACTACTTTGTTCACTTCTCCTATTTTTCTGTTTGTCCGCTTTGTCCAGACGGTAAATAAGGTCAGCCGGTAGAGATTGTTTTAATTATATTATATCTATGTGAAAAGCACAAAAACCCATTCCTGTCTGCCTGACCGGATGCGTGAATTAAGTAAAACAAAATATATTGAATCAGGTTTTTTATTCCGAATTTTATCATTATTATAATTTCAACATTAGTAGGTACTTACATCTATATTTTTAGTTTTTCAATCAAAAAAGTCTTTGTAGCGACTTCTCTTGCTATGCCCGGAAAAACATAATAAAACTCGCAATAATTCAAATCGAATTGAGAACTCATTTTATAAGTCGGTTAAAAAAAGGTTTGTACTATTATTGATCGAAGTTTGGACCTCAAAAATAATATACTTAAGAAAGGTTATAGTTATGAAAGATTATTGTATAGTTAAACATGGTCAAAACTTTATTAATTCATCTTTATTCTTAGCATTACATGGTAAACATATTTTGCAACCTAAAAATAATAATAAAATCTTACGTATCACAGAACACAGATGTATACCTAGGTACTATAAATGATGAGGAGTTCGTTAGTTGATTTAGTAATTTTTTTTTTTGCACATCACGATAACGCAGGAAACAGTTGATCATATGGAACTTTCAAAAATAACTTATTGGCAATTTTGACGCCCATTTTATTCCAGTTAGCTTGTGCATAAGGCAGAAATTCTTTGTACAAGATTCTCCAGTTTTCGTTCGCGAATCTCGTGCCCAAGTCAGCTGAAAAAAAAAAAACTTTGGTTAATACAACATCCACAAAAAATAAGAATCTGTTTTCATCAGCCACACATAGAATTGATATTTGAGCAGGCAGGTGGCTTTATAATAATATATAATAATAATAAAGTATTTATTTCACAAAAACATAGCACTTTGCACTGTACACATTGTTTGAAAATAATATTTACATTTATATTTAATGGTGCTGTGTGAAATGTCCAGGGATATTATTATTATTATGCAATAGTACCTACATCTTTTAAACTAGGACTAGCCTGTATCTTAAAAGCTTAAAAGATAGGGTTCAGCCAAAATGGATTCTGTTATTATTCTCAACCAAAAACAGGTGAAAACAGTGTCAATGATTCTGCCGAAGGTGTCCATGGGAAGAAGGCGGGAGTTTATGTATGTATGGTCATAGGTAGTAGTCGCTTTTGTAATTTAACCATTTATGGCTGTTTGTCGCAATATTGTGTCAAGTTATTATTTTGTTACAATACACCTCTAAAATGAGTTGGTTTTCAACTCACTTAGTTCTCTTGATTCCGGGTTGTCGTTTCTGAAGGAAGTCACAATTTTACTAATATCGGGCCTCATGTAGAACTCTTTAATTCGGATGTATGTGTCACTGCCGTTCTTCTCTGGAACACCGTCGATCTTCCAGGTATAAATCAAGTCGCCTGCAAAAATATTAGCAATAATTATGATATTGTTTTTAAATGAGTGTGATGCCTTTTATAGCTACGTGGAGGAAGTGGGTAACTTTTATGCACGACTATATCCGAAGTATACACAGGGCCAAATTAAAATTAGTAAGCGAAACGCAGCAATCATGATGGGTTTCGATTTCTAAACATGCTGTACCAAAAAAACAATGATTTGGTGTTTTATTTTGGGTCAGTGCTCGTTGGTAGTTTAGTAAGTATGAGTTGAGAAAATATTTTTATCATGTTTAGATATCTAGGTATACGTACCCATCACGTCGCGGAGGTGGCTAGCTAATTTGATTTGATATTATATAAAGCTGTAACAAGATAGTTCCGCTAGAATACGAAGAATTCAATGATTAAATGAAAAACAGGGTGAAGTGGAGAGAAACCCAGGAAAGCTGATCCCACCTAGTTGGACCAAAGTTAGAAAGCCAGAGACAAAGGCTGTAAAAATAAAACAAAGGCCTAGTTTCATGTCATGAGTATATATAACGTGGTTATACTTACTCAATGTGCTATTAACTTCGCCATAAGCTAGAATCTTCAGAGAATTGAACTGTCCCTCTCCATGGTATTGAGCTCCAATCGTCACCTGCGGGCCAGTCAGGTCCACTTCTAAATGGAACTTGTCGTCATCCGCTCGCAATCTGAAATTAATTTAAATCGTAAGTAAGGCCTGCCTGCAGCAGGACAGGGGATCTCCTCTGCGTAATGCTGAGCGTGGAGCAAATCCCGCACCCCTGACGGAATATCTTCATCACCTTCAATCATGGTGATTGAAGGTGTTCGTTCCAGTCCGACATATTAATTACTCCGCTTTATAGTATTGATGCTACAAAAATAAATGAGGATAAAAAAAACAAAGATCTGCAACATCTAACCTGGCATCGTGAACCGTGGCCAACTTCAAACCTTCTACGTATATATTCTTTAGCAACAATTTCGCCGAGATCTGGAATGTAAAAAAAATATAGGTATAAGTATATGTATAAACAGCCGAATTGAGAACCTCCTCCTTTTTTTGAAGTCGGTTAAAGAGAAAACAAACTCAGGAAAATAATTTATAAAAGTCAGCGACTGTATAATACATTAACATTATCTATGTTAATTACTAATAGAATATATTCTACATTTATTCAAGCTAATTTAATGACGACAATAAATCCATGAATATCAATGCTAACACAGATAAAGTGAGTTAAATCCTACTAATATTATAAATGCGAAAGTTTGTATGTATGGATGTATGGATGTTTGTTACTCTTTCACGCAAAAACTACTGAACAGATTTTGACGAAATTTAGCACACAGATAGTTTATAACCAGGATTAACATATAGGATACTTTTTATCCCGACATTCCCACGGGATCGAAACTTATGCGGGTGAAACCGCGGGGCGCAGCTAGTAGTGAATAATTATTCACACAAACAGCAGAAACTTAGTTACTGCTAGATGCCTACTGCTTACATTACCCCACCTTTATCTGAATAAACTGCGTCTCATTAAAAAGTCGAAAATATCTGTTATTTTCGGGGACAAGGTCCACAGGAAATTAATTTTCCTGGCAACACGGTATGGTAGGTACACATGTATTTTATGTATATCGTGTTGTAGCCATCGTAGGTACCTGTATTGATATTTATATCATGTAGGTCGTATCGTGGGGTCTAGTTATCGAGTACCACTTCTACTTTGACGTCTGCTTTTGAGATAAATTTTAGAATTGTTTACCTACATTTTTTACATTTAGATTTTTTTACAGAAATACCTGTACAAAAAAGCATAATTAATATAGTAAAATGGCAGTAGGTCGCTGTCGACGTTACGGAAGTCTACTGGCTGGGAATTTCTGTTATTGTTCTCAAACCTCTACTCTATTTTATTACAAAGTTACGCAAACCTCAGACATTATAATGTACGTAGGTTTTCTCATGATATTACTTCCATTCTTTGTAAACTTTGCAATAAAACAGACACCTTTAACTTACATTTTAATTAGGAACTATTTAAGTAGGTAGGTACCACATCCATCATCGGTGATTCACATCCTATTCAATTTTAGCCGAAATACTTAATCTAAATATACTAATTTGTGCTTTAATGTTTATAATAATCTAAATAATAATAAGTTGTGAAAGTAACGTGGACTGTAGGAGAATTTAAAAGAAAAAGGGGAGGTTTAAGGGTAAAATCTGAATACCTATGGGTATTGTGTAGTAGCTACAGCAAGTGGTCAAAGAATTCATGAGCTTGATTTTGGAGAAACACAATACTGCATTAATTTCTATATTTTTGAAGTAGGTTTTAGTTTTGCTAGAAGTAGAACCTGATATTTTTTGCAAAAACATACCTGTATACGATAACGCCATCATCTGGGGTATTATTAGTGCTACGATACTTCATTTGACGCCAAAAGAAGTAGGTATCGTACCTAGCACTATTCGGTACTAACATGTGGTGGATCATAGAAACTCTGTGATCTGTGGTACTAATGAACACGTTTGGCGGTAATTATGGTCATAGAGGTCTATGCATCTGTTTCTGAAGTTCGAAGGCTATGATCTTGTTCCACTATTCATATAAGGTGTGTATCAACGTATTTACCTTCATAAGCCACTGTATAATTGGTGGCATCTGGGATTTACATTATTACAGAGTTGTTAGACTAGTTACCTACCTAACTGTTGGGTTTTACCTACTGCTTAATTAGTGTACCTAAACTGGAAAAGGACTGAGACAAATTGCTGCGGTTTTAATGAGATTTGATTAGAATAGTAGTAGCTAGTATTATTGTAGAGTACATAATAACATTTCAAGGTAATTTAAAAGGCTGCACTAATTAGCCTATTCATTCTAATTAAAGCTAAAGATATTGCTCAGGTCGCAGTATACTTTATTTTACGTATACAAATGTCATGCCATGCGGCTGAGCACAGTTAGGCACCTATTGTTGAATTTGGGATTCGCTCCTCTAACCTAACCTAACTCATCCTCCACTCCAACGGGTAGGTAAAAATAGTAGGTACTTAAGTCAATTAATTCTGGACGAGTCACATGGTCCATCAGAATTAAAGGCACGCATCGTTTAGGCCTGTCGACTATGGAGTCAAATCGGGTTTGTGATGGTTTATTTAATACAATTTGTCACCAGAGCTGATCCTAGTACCTGCCTACATAGTTATTATGAGTTAGGAGTACCGACTTACGAGCTCGGAATATCAATAGAGTAAACGACCTTCTTTTTTTCATCAACCAAACCGGAATGGTTAAAAATATAATAAACAGGCTGGATCTATACATATACCTACCCAATATTAAAGGCTTCGCAATACTTTAATATTGGGTACAATAAATTAAGTTGGAATAATTTTGCCGGATTTGTTTTTTTGTGGATATAACTGAGAAAGAATATGAAAAAATGAAACGAGCCACCAAAAAAAAAAATTATTGAGCAGGTAATTTATTCGATTTTAATTTCGATGCAGAATTTTCGAAAATGTTTATAATTTATTGATAAATTATATCACTACCGGTTGCAGTGAAAGGTGATACCGACGCTTAGAAACCAGAATATGCTAGACATGCAACATTCCACAGCGGTGGAACATTTCGCTCTCAACATCACAGTTTACACTCGGTACATCTAACACTAATTAAAGGTGCTCTTCCGAAGGTGACCGCAACCGCAAACCGCAAGCGGCAACGTCAATCAATGGCAACGATAGACCGCAGCGACGCGACACCCCGCGGTGTCTTCTTCAGTTTCCTGATAGTCATTTGTCTAACAAAACACACTAACAGTAACAATGGCATTCCTTTTGACAGTTCAACAACATTCATTGCGTTATATACGTTGTTGAGCAGACATTTTTTTCCAACATATTAACTAATGGATTAGCAAAATTCTTCATAATGATTTAGATTGTGATTGGAAGTGTGTTACGCAATTGGGGTGCTGGTTTGCGGCATGCAGACCACGTTTGACCGCAGAATCAAGCGGCATTGGCGTCATTTACGTTAGCGGTTCCATAGAGTTACATAAAATCGCAAGCTGCAATGTCTCCCAATTTCTGCTGCCGCTATAACAGCAAATACTAAAATACTAAAAACAGAATAAAGTAAATATTTAAGTGGGGCTCCCATACAACATACGTGATTTTTCGCCGTTTTGCTCGATATTAATAACGGCAACAGAAATACAAAATACAACTAAATATTCTGTGAATATTCAAGCGTCTACCGCTTGAATATTCACAGAATATTTAGTTGTATATTCACTTTAAATAAGTAAATTAAAATAAAATAAATATTTAAAGAGGGCTCCCATACAACAGACGTGATTTTTATAGATATTGGTACGGAACCCTTCGTGCGCGAGTCCGACTCGCACTTGGCCGGTTTTTAGCATTGGTGATCACTGCCTAACTAGTCAAGCGTTTTGAAGGTAGTTCCTTCAGTTTGCGCTACATGTAGGTACAGATAAACTTCTTTTATGGGGTACTGTGTAAATTGCTATAATAAAATACCACTCGATATTCTTATTTATATCATTACACTCGGTATTTATCGCGAAAATCCACTGGAGTTTTGAAGCATACCTGCTAGGTATATTTTTTCAAATGGCAATGGCATCGTGAATACTATATTTGATATAAAAAAGTTGGCAACACTAGTCTGTTGTGACAGTAAACTAGAATTGAGACGCATGCCCGTTAACATTTATGATTTAAAATAGGATCCATTAAAGCTCGGTAAAGCCGGTTATTAAAATTCTTTCACTGAATAACCTTCATCTTCAAAAGCAAATAACTGATTGAAGGTCGGCAAGCAAAAGTCGACGTTTTTAACGAGGACGTACAGTCAGCCTTAAATAGGCAGGCTATACAGGAACTCGAATTCATTTTATTGTTTACAATTTTGTTATATCATATAGTATTAATGTGTAGCTTTAATTAAGGCTAGTGGCTAAATGATAACAACCGCAAGGTTCCATCGAAGGCTAAGCTACGCTTGCCGCGGTCGTTTTATGAATGGGTGACCATCCATTACACATCGAGAGCCCTACGTGGAAGGCACGTCACGCTGTTGGACTCAGCTATCATTCATAGATCTTTGACAGTCGTTACAGGTAGTCAGAGGCCCAACATTCTGAAAACCAGTCTTACCAAGGGGTGTTGTGTTACCCAGTAACTGGGCTATGGAGGTCAGATAGGCAATCGCTCCATGTATAATACTGGGGGAAAAGGTTAGACAGATTGTTTATCTTCAACAATGTGTAATCTGCAGGGTAATTGCATAACACACTATCAGTATCAATAGGTTTCATTTTGAAAGTTGAACAACATTCGCTTCGTTATTTACGTTGTTGAGCAGACAAATTTTTCGAACATATGAAGCAATGGATTAGCAATATCCTTCAAAATGATTCAGATTGAGATTGATAGTGTAACGCAATTTAGGTGCTGTTCTGTAGCTACACATTGATACAATATTGTGGAACGAAGATTGTAGACTATCACATTAATTCTCGTCCCTGCACCCTAATTGCGTTGTAACGCACTATTATTCACAATCTGAATCATTTTAAAGAATTGCTCCAAAAATTTATATAAGTATGCTACACAATCACAACGTAAAGAACGCAATGAATGTTGTTGAACTGTCAAAATGAAAGTCATTCGTACTGTTAGTGTGTTACGCAATTACCCCGGCGCTGTTTACATCTTTTTAAAGCTGACAGCTCTACTATATTTTTTTTTCTTTTACCTTTTTGAATATCTACGTTTTTTGCCTTCGTGGTTAGCGAGGCTATTAGGCAGGATTCGATTACCAAACAGTGCGATTCAGCAGTGCGATTCTGTAACCATTTCACCGTGAAAACTTAGGTGAAGTGAACGTGGAGTGAGCTGTCATTCCAACTAATGCTAAGGATTGACACTATTGACAGCTCATTCCAAGCTCACTTCACCTAAGTTTTCACGGTGAGATGGTTAAAGAATCGATCGGCTGGTCATACATTTGTTGTCCGAAATTCTCATAGTAGAGTCTCAGATTTAGATTACCATTTATCGGAATGTTAAGCAATTATCAATAAACTTATAATTAAGAAAAAGTAAGAGTTCTGCAGCTCTCAAAACGGTGAAGGAAATCGTGAGGAAACCAGTATGTCCCAGAACCAAAAATTCGAAGACATGTGACATCTACCAACCCGCACTGGGCCCGCATGGTATATTACATCCCATTCCCTCTCGAAGAGAGGTCTGTCCCAGCAGTGGGAACATTATAGGCTGATTATTCTTTTGCTTATGCTAAGTTTTTAGAAACCAAAAAGACAGACTCGTCTATCATCTGAACCATGATTGTTTCATAAGTGTAAACAAGAATTAAGTAGGGGCCACCAAACCAGTTCTACAAGAATATACCAGAACTTGACCATAATTCAATTTTATACTTTTAACTAGTAGATACTTAAATAAAAATATCAATTCTTCGACATGACATTTATATTAGACGTACAATAAAATAGCCAGGCTTTATAAAATAATAAAACAATTTGCACGTATTGATTTTTAATTTTAAAAGCGATACTATTTAGTAACTATTTGATAAGATTGCTCTACGGAAAACCTAACAATGGAAAATTGATAGAAAAGTGATTTTGGTTGGTGGTTTGTGTTTTTTTTTTGTGATGCGAATCCATCTATCCATCTATATCTGTATAATTACCTATATAAAATTCAAAGTCCTGACTGATACATCAACGCACAGCCTAAACCACTGGTCTTAGAGACATGAAATTTGGAGGGTGTGTTCTTCGTGCAGAGTAGTCATGCACTAAGAAAGGGTTTTTCGAACTTCTGCCCCCAAGAGGGTGAAATGGGGATATTTTGTTTGTATGAAAAATCTTTTTCCTTGAGTTAAGAAACTTGAAACTTGGCACAAATACGTATCTAAGTAAACGATGAACTAAGTAAATAAAAGGGGATTGGGGGGTTTCAAAGTTTGTATGGAAGAATTTTTGCGCGCGATCTGATTTACTCGAAACTCAGTATTTATACCTAGGATTGAAAGTAAAGAATAATGTGTATCAGGGTTTTTCGAAAATCTACCCCTGACGGGCTGACAAGGGGTAGTCAGTTTTACAGGGGAGGATTTTACAGCGTGGCTTGATTAACTCGAAAATTGGTATAAATAATCTTTAAGTCATACAATGCAAACTTACCAAATGCTTTTTTTAAAACAAAGCCTGTTGTGGTAAAAGGGGACGCCGAGGTTTATTGCAAAAGTCTAATTCCTTTGATCTATAAACTTTAAAATTAGCCCGAATTAAATAAATAACTGTTAAAGATCGTAAACATACATCTTCGAAATATTTAGAGTAAAGTACGAAATACACGCGGACGATGTCGCGGGTAAAGTGCTATACTATTATTATAAATTCGAAACTCGCTCTGTCTGAATGTTACATTTTTACGCCTAAACCACTAAACGGATTTCCATAAAATTTGGCAAAGAGATAGATGGCATCCTGGGGAAGGATATACTTTTATCTTTAGGGGCAATTCTCGTAATTTTAAAAACGTTCACAGGCTGATCTCAGTCTCAATCTGTCAAAAATACCTCTAATTTCCCTACATTTTTCACAAGTTTTTGATATTGATTGTCGCTGAGATGAGATTGCGACTAGATTTTGAACGTTTTTAATTAAAAGAATTGGCCTTCTGGTATGACGTTCCCGTGGGATAATTTCCGACGTCCACGCGGGCGAAGCCGCTGGCAGAAGCTAGTTACAAGTATAAGGATGTTTAAAAGTACGAAAGAACCAGTTCTACGTGGTATGCCGATAATGCCACCTACGTAGTTTTATACAGGCAAACTTAACCTGCAATAATTAATCCAACCAATAATAAATCTACAGCATTAATTTGATACTTACATAATGGTTTAAAAGAAAAACCTTAATTGAAGAATAACTCACTGTTATAAATTTTTTATTGTATAACATAAAGTGGAAAACAGCAGCAGAGCAGGAAGTTACATAAGTTCTCAAGTAGATGCATAATTATTTTTTATTATAAACTCACAGTACACTCACATTGACAATTCACAAATACAAGTGCACTCATTTTGACAAATTTTTGTCATTTGTTTGTCGCCGAGATGAGACTGCGACTAGATTTTGAACGTTTTAAATTACGAGAATACGCATTCAGATCTCAGTCTCAATCTGTCAAAAATACCTCTAATTGCCCTACATTTTGACAAGTTTTTGACATTTGTTTGTCGCCGAGATGAGACTGCGACTAGATTTTGAACGTTTTTATTTACAAGAATTGGCCGTTGTATCTGGTGTATTGTGTGTCTTTTAGTCTGTGCTAAATGAATAAAAAGTATTTTCTTTCTTTCTTTTTATATAAAATTGTGAACGGAAAAGATCTCACAACAGGGAATCCTAGTGTGAGGTCTAGGATTCGATCCACTTGAATGTGAACCTAGAGAAATAAATATATTCTTCTTAATCGTGTCGTTGCCACGACTGTATTTCCGATCTTGTTGGTTCAAAACTTCGCCACTTCCACGGCGTCGTCGGTCGCAGTGCAGAGGTCACTTTGCATGTTTTGGGACACAGAAGGCATCATAGGAGGTAGAGCATGGTTTGCGACATAGCTCCACACAACCACACCCTACTGCCGTTCCGTCGAGGTAACCCCACTTTACCAGGTTGGAGTTACATCTACCCGTTATTATTCTTATAATTAGAAACAACGAAGTTTCAAACAGACATGATGACCCGAACCTTATGCAAATAATTCATCATCTTCCTGCCCTTGTCCCACGTTACTTGAGGTCGGCGCAAGCGCAACACGTTTTCTTCTTACCTAACCTAGTGCCTACGTTACGATATATGTAGGTAAGATCAGCAACGAAAGTCTTTTAACAGTGTAAATCTGCATACTCCTCCGAAACGGCTTGACCGATTCTTATGAAATTTTTTATGCATATTCAGTAAGTCTGAGAATCGGCCAACATCTATTTTTTAATTAATTTTTTTTTTTTTTCAAACCCGTAAGTGATAAGGTATGTCCACCCTAGGAGTTGGGTAGGAGTAGTGTAGGAGTAGGGTAGGAGTAGGGTAGGAGTAGGGTAGGAGTAGGGTAGGAGTAGGGTAGTAGTAGGGTAGGAGTAGGGTAGGAGTAGGGTAGGAGTAGGGTAGGAGTAGGGTAGGAGTAGGGTAGGAGTATGGTAGGAGTAGGGTAGGAGTAGGGTAGGAGTAGGGTAGGATTAGGGAAGGAGTAGGGTAGGAGTAGGGTAGGAGTAGTGTAGGAGTTGGGTAGGGTAGGGGGTAGGACACCACGCGAACGAAGTAGCGCCGGGCAGCTAGAAATAATTTATATGGCAAAACAACGTTTGTCGGGTCAGCTAGTCTTATATATAAAATTCTCGTGTCACAATGTTAGTCTGCATACTCCTCCGAAACGGCTTGACCGATTTTGATGAAATTTTTTGTGCATATTCAGTAAGTCTGAGAATCGGCTACTATCTATTTTTTTTTTTTTTTTTTCAAACCCTTAAGTGATAAGGGATGTCCACCCTAGGGTAGGAGTAGTGTAGGAGTAGGGTAGGAGTAGGGTAGGAGTAGTGTAGGAGTAGTGTAGGAGTAGGGTAGGAGTAGGGTAGGAGTAGTGTAGGAGTAGGGTAGGAGTAGGGTAGGAGTAGGGTAGGAGTAGGGTAGGAGTAGGGTAGGAGTAGGGTAGGAGTAGGGTAGGAGTAGTGTAGGAGTAGGGTAGGAGTAGGGTAGGAGTAGGGTAGGAGTAGGGTAGGGGGTAGGACACCCCGCGAACGAAGTAGCGCCGGGCAGCTAGAAATAATTTATATATGGCAAAACAACGTTTGCCGGGTCAGCTAGTTTCATATAATATCTAAATGTCAATTTAGTAGTTTTCGGGTTCCGTAACCAAATGGCAAAAACGGAACCCTTATTAATTTCGTCATTCCGACTGTCCGTTCGTCCGCATAACACAGTCATTTTACTCGGAGACTATTGGCCATAGATAAGGATAATTGGCACTATATCGGTGAAAATTTAAAAGAATTTGTATTCCACCCCTAAAGAATAGTTAGGTAAGTGAAATTACGTCAATTACTTCATGTAACCGAGGAGTGAAAAAAAATATTTAAGTAATGATTGTGCATTGAATACATTTTTGTCAACTGCGTGTCGGGTTCGTTGGATCCCAAATTATGATGTTTCTATTTAAGCCAATAGTTTTTAGATAAGCGATATTTTCGGTTACAACCGCAGAAATTATTTATTTTAAAAAACATCATAATGTTAACGACATTACACAAACACACGATATGTTAACGACATATCTTGTGACTGTACATAAGACATTTGTTTCTAAACATTTATATTCAAGGCAAAAGGTTTTTTTAAATCCTATGATAAAGTCACGTCTCAAAATGCTGATTTTTACTCTCGAGACCTTTGGCAAATCGTTTAAAACAAAAGAGTTTTATGAGGTTAGGTCACCACACAAAGATTTACTTAATGGCTGTGACATTCAGTTGAAGGAAATATAAAACCTGCAACAACTAACATTTTACTAGATTTTATACGTACCTATGTAAATGACTTGGTTATCGTAAATGACTTGGTTATCTTAATGATATTTCTAGTTTTAAAAATATTAAACATTGGTTATACGTGTGTTAAGAAAAAAATCCGGTAGAACAGTTTAAAAAAGGAACCTTGATCTGATAAATTATAGTAATCAGTTCATGTGTGCATGGCCTTAAGCTGATTGCGTTTTCCATACGTTGCTAGCATTGATATTTATTTTAGGGTTTCTGTGATTCAAAAAGAGGTCAAATCGGATTTCTTTATTTGGTTTCGCTCGCGCTGTTTGAGGTCCTCTATTGTTGGTAAGCGCATCACTTGAGAACGGCTCGACTGATTTGGATTTTTTCTAGTCCAAATTAGCTTTATATTAGAAAGAAAAATTAGAAAAGTTTCCCGGTAAATTTTCAAATTGGGGAAAACTGAATGACTTTTTTCCCATGGGACTTTTATATGAGCTATTGAAATGTAGACAGGACAAGTCTGTCGGGACAGCTAATTGATAATACACAGTCGTAAGTTTACCACACTATTTAATATGGCGTCATGTATCTAAGAACATTTTACTTGGCGCGCACGACGACTGATATAATCAAAGTAATAATGCGTTTAGGTAATCAGTCCACCGGAATTAGCCTTCAAAACGTGCGCGAATTTAAATTTTCTGTGCTTATCTGAAGTTATTTGGTCAATCGGTTTTGATCCATGAAGGTTAGGTAATTTAAGTAGCTTCAATCTATTCAGTACCTAGTAATGCCTACGAATTAATTAGATTATTCTAAGCTAAAGTTGTTATTTTAAACTGATTTGACTGCAACCAGCATAGTAGAGGCAAGTCGAATATGTTATACTAGCTTCTGCCCGCGGCTTCGCCCGCGTGTTGTAGGAAATTATTCCACGGGAACGTGCTACCAGGATAAAAAGTATGTCCTTCCCCAGGATGCCATCTATATCTTTGCCAAATTTTATCGAAATTCGTTTAGTGTTTTATGCGTAAATATGTAACATACAGACAGAGTCAGTTTCGAATTTATAATATTATCTATATATATAAAATTCAAAGTCCTGACTGACTGACTGACTGACTGACTGAGACATCAACGCACAGCCTAAACCGCTGGTCCTAGAGATATGAAATTTAGAGGGTGTATTCTTCGTGAAGAGTAGGTATCCACTAAGAAGGGGTTTTTCGAAATTCCACCCCTAAGAGGGTGAAATGGGGGGATTTTGTTTGTATGAAAAATCTTATTCCTTGAGTTAATAAACTTGAAACTTGGCACGAATACTTATCTAAGTAAATTATGAAGTTGGGCATTTTTTGTTTTTATAAACTACCCCCTAAAAGGGGATTGGGGGGTTTCAAAGTTTGTATGGAAGAATTTTGGCGCGCGGTCCGATTTAATCGAAACTCAGTATTTGTACCTAAAATTGAAAGGAAAAAATAATGTGTATCAGGGTTTTTCGAAAATCTACCCCTGACGGCCTGAAAAGGGGTAGTCAATTTTCAGGGGAGGATTTTACAGCGTGGCTTGATCAGCTCGAAAATTGGTATAAATAATCTTTGAGTCAAGTTATGAACACATACCAAATGATTTTTCAAAATTCCACCCCTGTGGGGGTGAAAAGCGGGGATACAGTTTATATGAAATTTTTTATTCTTTAGTTTAATAATCTTGATAATTGGCATGAATACTCGCCCAAGTAAGCAATAAAGTTTATCATTATTAGTTTTTCAAAACTACCCCTCAAAGGGGATATAGGGGTGTTAAAGTTTGTGTGGAAGAATTTAACGTGCGGTCCGATTAACTCGAAACTCAGTGTTTATGCTTAAGACCAAAAATAAAGAATAACATGTATCAGGCTTTTTCGAAAATGTATCCCTAACGGGTTGAAAAGGGGTAGTTAATTTTCAGGGGAGGATTTTACAGCGTGGCTTGATCAACTCGAAAATTGGTATAAATAATCTTTGAGTCAAGTTATGAACACATACCAAATGATTTTTCAAAATTCCACCCCTGTGGGGGTGAAAAGCGGGGATACAGTTTATATGAAAATTTTTATTCTTTAGTTTAATAATCTTGAAAATTGGTATGAATACTCGCCCAAGTAAGCAATAAAGTTTATCATTATTAGTTTTTCAAAACTACCCCTCAAAGGGGATATAGGGGTGTTAAAGTTTGTGTGGAAGAATTTAACGCGCGGTCCGATTAACTCGAAACTCAGTGTTTATGCTTAAGACCAAAAATAAAGAATAACATGTATCAGGCTTTTTCGAAAATGTACCCCTAACGGGTTGAAAAGGGGTAGTTAATTTTACAGGTGAGGATTATAATAAGGGGCTTGATTAATTAGAAAATTGGTATAAATAATCTTTGAGTCAAGTTATGAATATACCCCAAACGATTTTTTTAAATTCCACCCCTGTGGGGGTGAAAAGCGGGGATACAGTTTATATGAAACATCTTATTAATTTAGTTAATAAACTTGAAACTTGGCAACAATACTTGCCTAAGTAAGTAATAAAGTTTATCAGTATAAGTTTTTCAAAACTACCTCTCAAAGGGGGATATAGGGGTGTTAAAGTTTGTGTGGAAGAATTTGAACGCGCGGTCCGATTAACTCGAAACTTAATGTACTGTGTGTGTACTTAAGACTAAAAATAAATAATAACGCGTATGAGGATTTTTCGAAAATCTACCCCTAACGGGATGAAAAGGGGTAGTTCATTTTACAGGGGAGGATTATAATAAGTGGCTTGATTAATTATAAAATTGGTATAAATAATCTTTGAGTCAAGTTATGAATTACATACTATGATTTTTTTTTAATTCCACCCCTGTGGGGGTGAAAAGCGGGAATACAGTTTATATGAAAAATCTTATTAATTTAGTTAATAAACTTGGCAACAATACTTGCCTAAGTAAGTAATAAAGTTTATCATTATAAGTTTTTCAAACTACCCCTCAAAGGGGGATATAGGGGTGTTGATGTTTGGGTGGAAGAAATTGAATGCGCTGTCCGATTAACCCGAAACTCAGTATTGATACTTTCGACAGAAAATAATTAATAATAAGTATGTAAAGTTGTCGAAAATTGACCCCTGACGGCGCAAAAAGGGGTAATTCGGTTTTTAGGGGAGGATTTGAACTTGAAACTGTATGTTACATTTTCACGCCTAAACCACTGAACTTCTGATTTGGCAAAGAGATAGATGGCATCCTGAGGAAACACATACTTTTTATCCTGGTAGCACGTTCCTGTGGGATAACTTCCGACATCCACGCGGGCGAAGCCGCGGGCAGAAGCTAGTATAGTATAGCACTTTACCCGCGACTTCGTCCGCGTGTATTTCGTACTTTAGTCTAAAAATTTCGAAGATGTATGTTTACGATCTTTATCATTTATTTATTTAATTCGGGCTAATTTTAAAGTTACAGATCAAAGGAATAAGATTTTTGAAATAAACTTTGGCGTCCCCTTTTACCACAACAGGCTTTGTTTTTAAAAAAGCTGTTGGTACGTTTGCATTGTATGACTTAAAGATTATTTATACCTATTTTCGAGTTAATGGAAGCAAGCAGTAAAATCCACCCCTTAAACTTTATTACCCTTTTCCACCCCGATAAGAGACGGTTTTTGAAAAACCCTTAAAACATATACTTTATATTTTTTGTTTTAAGTATTAGAGTTTCGAGTTAATCCGTCCGAGTGGTTTAAAGGTTTTTCTTACCAATTAACTTTTTCACCCCCTAAATCCTCTGTGAGTTTTTTTTTTAACTAAAAGTGACAATCTTTATTAATTATTGAGGCAAATATTGCCAAGTATCAAGTGTATTAACAAAAGGAAAAAGATTTTTCATATTAAGTGTATACTGTGTCTTTTCACCCCCACAGGGGATGAATCTTAAAAAAAAATATTGGGATGATTCCATAATTTGACTCAAAGATGATTGTACCAATGTTTGAGTTAATCAAGCCACACAGTAAAATACTCCCCTTAAAAAAATAGTTACCCCTTTTTGCCCCGTCAGAGGGATCGATTTTCGAAAGACCAAAAACTTATTTTCGTTTCTTTTCTGTCAAAAGTATTAATACTGGTTTCAAGTTAATCAGACCGCCGCGTATCAAGTTTCAAGTTTATTAACTAAATGAATAAGATTTTTCATATAAACTGTATCTCCTCTTTTTATTTTGATAGGGGTGGAATTTTGAAAAATCGTTTGGGATGTATTCATAACTTGACTCAAAGATTATTTATACCAATTTTCCATTTAATCAAGCCACGCTGTAAAATCCTCCCCCGTAAAAGTGACTACCCCTTGTCAGCCCGTCAGGGAGAGATTTTCGAAAAACCCCGATACACATTATTGTTTACTTTCAATCCTAGGTATAAATACTGAGTTTCGAGTAGGTAAATAAGACCGCGCGCTAAAATTCTTCCATACAAACTTTGAAACCCCCCAATCCCCTTTTAGGGGTAGTTTAGAAAAACAAAAAATGGCAAACTTCATCGTTTACTTACAATACAATACAATACAATAACAATACAATAACATTTATTTGCAAATATGGGTAATACATAAGTAGATAGTAGTAGGTATAAATCAGAGTTCTGCCATATTTCACCATTCGGCATGCAAACATTTTCATTATACAACAAGACTTAGATGACAGAATACCCCCATTTCAGCCTCTTAGGGGTAGAATTTCGAAAAACCCTTTCTTAGTGGACCTACTCTTCACGAAGAATACACCCTCCAAATTTCATGTCTCTAAGACCGGCGGTTTAGACTGTGCGTTGATTTATGAGTCAGTCAGTCAGGACTTTGAATTTTATATATATACAGATGTTCTATCTTTAACTTTGGGGGCTTGTGGCTTAGCGATAACAGCCGCACGGGTCGATCCATCAGGTTAAGCTACGTTTGCCGCGGTTGGTCCGTGAATGGGTGACCATCTTTACATACCAAGACTCCTCCGTGCCTCGGTAAGCCGTTGGTCCCGGCTGTGATGCGTGGATCTTTGACAGTCGTTAAGGGGCGTCAGAACTCAGAAGCCCAAAAATCTGACAACCAGTCTTACCAAAGGGTATCGTATTACCCAGCTACTGGGTTGTGGAGGTCATATAGGCAGTCGCTCCATGTAAAATATGTACTGGTATTCAGCTGCATCTGGTTAGACTGGAAGCCGACCCCAACATAGTTGGGAAAAGGCTAGGCAGATGATGTTCTATGTTATGTTGTTATGATGATCTTTGACTTTTGTGCAAGTGCTAGCAATAGGATAAACCTTTACTTATAAACGTTGCTTATAAAGTTAAGTAATGATGCGAATGTTTAACCACACATTTTCGACGTTCAAACGTTTCTTAACTTTAACCAACATTTATAAACAAACCACTTTATTCGTACCTGATTATTTTTGTACTCCAGTTTGAACTCCTTCTGCAGGTAAGGGTCAATGGGTGGCACTCCCAGCTCATCTATGCCATTGGCCAGCGCTGCAATGCCCTTCTGCACTGCGTCCGCCATGCAGTCGTTCACATCTATTGCATTTCTGTCGCATATTTTTAAGTATTTTTCTGAAATATAAAATAAATAAAAGTGAACATTTAGCCAACAGTAGTAAGATTTTCCATGCAGTGTTAGTACCTAGCTAAAAATAAATTAAAACTAAAATATTCAAGTGCAAGTAATGATGGTTCGGAATGAGAATGTTAGGTAACGACCTGCCCAATCCAGGTTTATTTAAATAAATAAATAATAAATAAATAAATAAATCCCTGGACATTTAAACCTGTGTCAGGCCTTGATGATGATGGTTCCCTTAAATTAGTGCAACCATGCTGTTATTATTTTTACATAATGTAATCATGTCATCAAAAACCAAACAATTTAAATTCAAATGATTTGGCGGTTTCTTTAACATTTCTAGAGTTCACGGTCTTTGGGCATCCATCGGTTCTAAATGCTACTTAAATACGTATGTCACTTGCGGCTTACCTAATGATGACGCTAATTATGGAGAAGGGACTATAATTATACAGTACTGTGTTGGTGGACAATTAAAGTGTGCATTAAACCGTTATTATGACGTCTAAACATTACTCGCGTAAGCCGGGTAGCTATGTATTTTTCTTTTATCGGAATCAGGAAGAGCCATGAGAAACAAACAAGAAAAAAAAATTAATAAGTTTCGCCGTCGAGGTAGACCACGTGAAGGTGGTGTGACGATCGGATAAGGTTTGCAGGGTCAACATGGCCAGACATCGCATAAGACAGGGAGGTTTGGAAGGAGAAAGGGGAGGCCTTTGCCCAGCAGTGTGACACAATATAGGCTAACAAAGAAAAATATGTAAAAAGTTTTATGTCCGGACTATTGCAGTTTGACAGCTAGGTATTGTAGGTATTGAAAATACATATGTCAAAGCAAAACTGATAATAATAACTAGATTTTTTGCCTTCAAATAGGCCAACAAGAATTTGTTCAGAATTACACAAAAATATAACTTTAACATATTAAATTGATTAGTTCTTTAGTATATTAAAATATAGGTATATTTATCACTTACTAATATCAACTGCACCATAACAAGCACTGAACACCGTCAACAAATAAAAAACCGTTTTTGAACCAAACATTTTGAATAATTTCTAATATTTTTAATTTATTTATTGACACATAATATAACAAGACGAGACGAGTATGACGGACTAAGTTGTGGCATCGTTTGTAAGTTTCGGTCCAGCGGTGCGCCTGCCCCGCTCCGCCCGCCGTACATCGAGCGCCGATTGCATAAAACGCAGCGTTCAATGTCACTACTGGTTTGGTGAATATATAATAAAGTTATGTAATAACGCAATTACCATATCATATATTCGAAGAATATTATGCATTTAATTGAACAGATAAATGCTTACCAAGATACTAGATGAAAAACATTCAGTTAGGCTGGCATCTGAGATAAAGTGTTTTATTGTCAAATCCTTAATAACTTATTAATAGTTATATAATAGGTATATTAAAAAGATTGAATTTTGAAAATGAGGTTCCTCATTTAGAAATAGCGCTGTTTAGAGATGATTTTCTATTCTAAAATAATATGGTGCATTTGAAATAATTAGTGATAGATCGCTGTGATTTTTATGACAAGATTATGTTAATTACATTACATTTACAGAAAGCTTTCATTATGGAAATGGCGACCTCTACAGAGCGCCATCTGTCGCAAATCTTCTGCGCAAAGGAGGTAGGTGTAGGTGGGCAGCTTTAAACCTCACAACATTCCAACACACTTCTGTTTACTTATATGATAATAATACCTGCGAATATCGCAAGGAGGCCTAAGCGTAAATATGACCTACTTGTTGAAGCAAAGTTAAGGCCCCCACAGACAAGCAAGACGCGACTCTAGTAGAAGATTTTCTATTAAAATTTTCATGTGAATTGTTCTACGAGTTGCGTCGCGCCTTTTGCAAGAGCCTTTATTGGGATTACTTAAGTTTACACAAAGCCACATCGCACTTAATCCACGGTAGCTTTGAATAACCTTGCAGTCAATACGCACAAAACTACTTAGAATAGTATTAAGCGCTATTTTATCATCTCCTCCAAGGTGTTCGAAATTTACGAATAAATATTATTTTAAACCAGTTCATCATCTACCTAGCCTGTTCCCAACTATATATGTTGGCGTCGGCTTCCAGTCTAACCGGATACATGGAGCGACTGTCTATCTGACCTCCACAACCCAGTTACTGGGTAATACGATACCCCTTGGTAAGACTGGTTGTCGAACTTTCGGGCTTCTGACGACCCGTAACGACCGTCACCGATCCACGAATGACAGCCGGGACCAACGGCTTAACGTGCTTTCCGAGACACGAAGGGGTCTTGGTATCTAAAGATGGTCACCCATCCAGGGACAACCACGGCAACCGTAACTTAATCTGATCGATCAACCCGTGCGGCTGTTATTACTTGGCCACAAGCCACAATTTTTTAAACCAGTAGAGTTGCTCTAATTAATAGTAGATATAAATATAATAATAACATATAAATAATATAATGACGAGTAATAAAATTATGCAGTATTAAATATATGCAAATTAACTATTTAAAATTTGAATATATTTAATAATGTATTAAATCGGTGCGTATACGGTTAATTAATTCGCTAATTAACCACATACACACCGAATGAAGTATCTCATAGACAATCACTATTCATTTTTTTTTGCATCAAATCAAATCATTTATTAGTTTGCAAACATGGGTATTTAGTACATAATGTTTTGTTATAAGAGTCCTCCATGCTCTACCGTCTCACATATTATTATTTAATTTACACAAAAGATATTATAATTTTAAATAACAATTAGTAGAATAAAATAATACAAATTAATGTCAAATCGTTTGAATTACAGTAAAAATGTCACAGTAATACAATAAATCTGTCAATCAGTCAGTGATTCATCATTAAGGAAGTCGTCAATTGTGTAATAACTTTTTTCAATTAATATTTCGATTAGTGCCCTTTTAAATTTCAATACAGTCATAATTTTAATAATATTAGGTACTTGGCATTTATCAATGCGCACGGCTATGCCAGAAAACCTTTTTTGCATTAGTGCGGTTTTACATTTAACTTGACACGACAATATTGATGTATGAGTTATTGAGTTCGTATTGTATTGCTTTTGACTGCCGACAATTTTTGAAACAGATGTGTATTATTTTTCACAAATAAAGCCGTTTCCAGTATGTACAAAGACAGAAATGTTAATATTTTCAAATATTTAAAATAAACTTTTTATTTAAGTATATTTGGGTGTAACCCCATCGTGGTGTTATACGTGTTATGTTTGTGTATTTTATTTATTTCTTACTAGCTTCAGCCCGCGACTTCGGCCGCGTGAAATTTCTTGTTACAATAAAATACACTCGAGAGCAATGAATCCGGGTCACTTGAAGAATCCTAAAAATCTCGGAAACTAAAAATGCTAGGTTAATGCAATAAATTGTATTTAATAGACAATGTAATACTCCTTAAATGAAGTTATTAAAACTTCTTAGTTATTGTAAAGTTATATCATAAAAAAATCAAATTTGAAAAAGGGCCACTTTCGAAGATGGAACTACGAAATTACAGCATTTGGTTTTGCTTTTGTTTGTAATCTGTCATTTATGTGGGTACATAAACCATGTTGATAGTGCTCTATATTCATTATTCAAGCTGAAATTATGTCGCTTACGCCTGAAGAATGCACCAGAATACTTACAATGCTGGAAACCGGCCGGAGTCAGCGCGATACAGCCAGGACTGTCGGTGTGTCGCTGTCAACAGTACAAAGAGTTCTCCGACGTTACGAAGAAACTGGTTCTAACCTACGCAGACCAGGAACGGGCAGAACCAGGTGTACCACAGCACGAGAAGACCGATACTTGGTGAACACCATGCTTCGAAATCGCTTTCTCACAGGAACTGAACTCACAAATCAGTTTCGACGCCTCGGAGGAAGTAACCCAAGTGCATGGACAGTAAGACGTCGGCTTGCTGAATCTAACTTAAAACCCCTTAGACCTGCAAACGGCCCTAAACTGGAGCGTGGGCATCGTATTTCAAGACTAAGATATGCCCAGAGCCACGTAAATTGGAGTATTGAAGATTGGTCAAAAGTTATGTTCTCCGACGAATCAAAATTTATGCTCTACAAGCACGATGGAAGACACAGAGTGTATCGAAGACCAGGGGAATGATTCAAGCAAGCATGCATCGAAGAAAAAGTAGCCTACGGTGGTGGGTCTGTACTTGTGTGGGCCGGAATTTCTTCTGAAAGTCGCACAGAGCTGGTGATCATAGAAAACGGCTCTTTAACTAGCGTAAGATATGTGGAAGAAATCCTCAATGATCACGTTGGTCCATTTATGGTCAATTTAGGTGAGGATGCTATATTTATGCATGACAATGCCCGACCTCATACAGGCAGGATTGTGAATGACTACCTTCAAGAGATGAACATTACTCGTATGGAGTGGCCAGCGCGCAGCCCGGATATCAACCCGATCGAGCATGCTTGGGACGAGCTAGGCAGATGCGTAAAACAACGAAACCCTCCCCCAATCACGCTTCGTGAGCTCAAAATTGCTCTCACAGAGGAATGGGAGAATATTCCCCAAAATCGTATAAGGAACTTGGTGTACAGCATGCCAAACCGCGTAAACGCAGTAATGGATGCACGAGGAGGCAATACGAAGTATTAAAATTCAAGAAAATCGTAATAAAGTTCAAAAATTTCATGTTTCCTATTTTTGTTTTAAGGAGAGATCAGCAGTTTTTTTCATTATGTAATTTTGTGTTAATAAAATGTATGGTGACTCATATTTTTTTTACTTTCATTTAACGAGTATTACATTGTCTATTAAATACAATTTATTGCATTAACCTATCATTTTTAGTTTCCGAGATTTTTAACATTCTTTAAGTGACCCGGATTCATTGCTCTCGAGTGTATATCCTATCATCCTATCCTCCTATCCTATCGGCAATATAGTAGCCCAATAGTGAAATAATTTCTGATTCGGATCAGTAGTTCCGAAGATTACCCCCTAGCCCTACATAACTCACAAATTTAACTCTTTATAATTTACTAGATTTTCTGCCCGCGACGTCGTCCGCGTGAAATTCCTTGTTCCCCCGTCCCACCGCGTCGCATCGCATCACCTGCCTGCACTATCACTTCGCTTATCGTTCTTTCTGACTTAATTTCTTTTTGCTCAGTCATAGCGTGATGTTAAATAGCCTATAGCATTCCTCAAGAATTGGGCTATCAAATACAAACAACATTTTTTCAAATCCGAATGTATCCAGATCCAGAGATCACCACATAAAACAAATTTTTCCTCTTTATAATATTAGTATAGAAGTACCTATATACAGGGTGGCAGGGACATCGACGCGCAAACTGTAACCACGGTTTCAGCACATGCGTTTAGACCCCACAGCGTCGAAATTTTTCGTCAGTTATTAAAAAAAAATATTGCTGTTCCATATATTTTGACCGCGAGGTATTGCACTTTTCTGTGAAACAGAAGATTTTTTTTCGATAACCGACGAAAAATTTCTACGCTATGGAGTCTAAACTCATGTGCTGAAGTCATGGTTACAGTTTGCGCGTCGATGTCCCTACCACCCTGTATAGTAAAGATCTTACTACTAAGATATTAACTTTATGCTGTAACACGCAGGTTTTATGACGTAGGTACTTAAGTAATATCGGTATTATGTAAATCCGTAACTAAGATCTTGACTTTTCCTTCTTTCCAACTTACATACAAAGGTTATTATTTGATATTTAAAATATGTAACTGTTCCTTCAGTAGATAAAATACGCAGCAATTCATATTCAAACATCTCAAGTTCATCAGTGATTATCATAACTTTTTGGCATATTCTTACAAGTAAGTACAGTCAGCTGCAAAAATATGTAATACTTACTTCCGAAATCATATCATACGCTTTTCGAAATCATAAAGTGATTAAATAAAATAATAGAACATTATGATACAAGGGTGCAAAGTTTGTCATTACTCACGAGGCAGGGTTGCAGCCTGAGCGTGTACGACATTTTTTCAACACACTTAGGAAACAAAAGAAAACTAATTTCATAAACATTATTTTGTAACGAATATTTGTAAAAAATTACTCACTGCCTATATTTCTATGCGCCGTGCCTTCACATTTTGAACACCAGGCACTGACTGGAACTCGCCAAACTGCCTCTCATAAAAAATATAAAAGGGACTATTAAATTGAAAAATTATTATTCAATCCATAAAATATTAATTTGCAGTACAAAACACTTATTTCTGCGAACACATAATATTTACGTGTTAGACCAAACTTATCATCTTTTAAATTTAATTAAGAGTCGTTAGATATTTTTACAGCTAGGCTTTTTTTTTTATAAGTGCGTTATTAATTTGGTTTTTAAGTTACAGCCTGTACTTTAAGCAGTAACTGTGGACCGAATCACTCATCGTCATCACCGTATAATCCATTATACGATGATGAGAGTCACCTTAATAAGTAGTCAAGTTGTATAAATAAAATTATTTACGGAATTATTTATGAGGCTCACTTATGACAAACGGAACAATATAATATACCAACGCAATCTTCCAAATCCGCATATTATTGTAGGTTTATAGAGTTACCTTGAAACAATTTGCAATATTGAACAAATGACAATCCGCAACCGTAAATATTGGTCGATGCGGCGCCTTCTGAAAAGTAGTAAGCAAAATCATGATTCTGCAATCATTTAAATATCCTGTATATTTAAATGATTGCAGAATCATGATTTTCCTTGGGCAACAATACAATTGTTTTTTTGCCGTCATTTTGTTTTGGCGGCAAATATGATAGTTGTTTCATGAAAATTATTTTATGTAAATACAGCAAATTTATTGTGGAGCGTTTTACGACTAAACAAAGTGTTTTAATTATTAAAACATTCTACTCAACCCAATCATGTATTGCGGAAACTAAGCAAATTGCGGCCAATTTTTGGTACAAATCGCTTACCTTCGCGGTTAGCAATAACTCGTTTAGTAATTAAATTTGAGCAGCATGGCATTGTAACAGACAAAGCAGTTTTCTTACATCAAGTGAATCAGTTGGGCTTAGGAAGCATGTGGTACCAACAAGACGGGGCCACATGTCATACGACACGAGCTACAATCGAGACATTGAAAAGAACGTTTCCGGGTCGATTAATTTCGAGAAACGGTGACATAGATTGGCCCCCAAGATCCCCGGATTCAACAGCTCCGGACTTTTTTTTGTGGGGCTATCTAAAGGGATGTGTCTATGCTAATAGGCCAATGAACCTTCAAGAATATATCTGAGACACAGTCACTGAAATAACACAGGAAATGTGTGAAAATGTCATGAAAAAAGCAGTGAGAAGGGTTCACATGCTGCTAAAGGTGGACATTTGGTGTCAGATTATTTTCCATACTGAATTGCCGGCCCTAAATACTATTTTTAAATAAATACTTAATAATTTTTATATTTCATAGAATAAAATTTAAAAAATAAAGTGTATACCTCTTATTTGCCCACCCTGTAATTACGAATATTATTTTATAAGCGTTTGTTGATACCATTGCTAGATCTGACATTTCAGTTTTCAGTATTTAGGTTGTGTTTTTTCATGCTCTCAGGACTATTTAAGGATGCATTAAATAGTCCTGAGAATGATGTCCTAAAGAGTCCGTTATAATGACGTGTAACTATTGCTCGTGTAAGTCGACTAGGATCTATTTTACTTTTATAGAAAAACAGAAAGTGAACAACAAAAATGTGTTTTATTTTTCAATAGTCAGAAAAGTTCTATCTGAGGGCTAAATATAAAATAAAATAAGGCTAAAATATGGCAAACTATAAAAAATATTATTCAAACAATTTTTAATATCGAAAACGACAATTCGCAAGCGTGAAAATAGGTCCATATGGCGCCTTCTGAAAAGCAGAAAGCAAAATTATTATTCTGCAATCGTATGAATATACATACTTACGTATATTATTTTGTAGGCGTTTGCAGTTTCTCATTTTTTATCCATTGCCTTTTTCCACTCCTATTACTCTATCTAACATTCCATTTTTCAGCATTTAGGTTGACTTTTTTTTTCATTTTCTTAGGGCTGATTTTTCAATCGACCGATAGTTTTTATCCGTGGAATAAAATTGACATCTGACAGCTTTTGTATGGAAGAATGTCAAAAATTCAAAATTGTTTCTCCGATAAAGTTATCTGGCATTGGAAAAATCAGCCCTCAGTTAAGCAAATAAGATGACAACTTAGATCCCTTTTAACGGGTCTCTAGAGCTATTTAGATTAATAGGGAATATCTATCTATCCATATATTTATTATTTATCTACACGTGCCAGCGATACGAAGGAGATTTACATAAATATATCCGCCCTACTGACACACAGCTGTACCGAATGAATCACAATCAATTAAGTGGATAGATTTTGCTACTATCTAGAATAAAAAAAAAACTAAAATAAACTACTTTAATAAATCGTCCAAAACAGCTAAAAATTGAGGCGATTATAAACCAGTCTTTTTTTGAGCAATATACTTTGTCAATGTTAAAAAATAAAGGTATGTTTAATAATACATTTAAGTTCGTCGATAAGGAACCCACTAGTCTAAATGTTACTAATTTAAAATAACGGTTAATTCATGGCATAGAAATTAATGTAACATCATCAGTTGTGACTAATACGAAATGCGCACTACATACAATGCTGTTATAATTTGTTCGTTAGATTGATAGTTTTCGATTAGTTTAACCTTATTACTGAGGTTGACGATCTCTTGGCATGAAAAAATTATTTATTGCAAGCGTATAATACGTCACTACGGTGTCCAAAACGAAGCTCTCAGCGTAATAAATTCTTATTTACAGAATAGGTTCCAATGTGTAGATGTTAACGGTGCGACATCTTCTGGGCTACCAGTTCAGTTTGGTGTACCTCAAGGTTCAATACTGTGTCCATTCTTGATCTTACTGTATATCAATGACAAAGCAAAAAGATTAATATAAATTTTAGTCAATAAGCTATTAGCTATCAGTTATTTTATAAGAAGATTGGAACTAAATAATATTAAACCTGTTTCTCTGTCTATTTTAAATGAGAGCTAACATAATAGATAGTGAAATCGGAAACAAGACACTATTTAAGTCAGTTTTGTTTCCGATTTCACTATCATGGTGCATTAATAAAATAACATGATACATAGTAGTTTTTAAGCTGTGTATTTTTCTATTTACTACTAGCTGAACAGTCAGCAGACGTTGACCTTCCATACCTGCGCATAATCATCGTTCGAATATTCAGTTATGGTCTTGAGTTCATACAAAAATCTTATAGAAAAAAAAAACACTTTCAGTTTTTCCCGAATTTTCCGGGCACTTTTCCAATTTTTCTTTCTCTAAAATCTTTATACCGAACTTTTTTAGGGTTCCGTACCTCAAAATGAAAAAAAAACGGATCCCTTTTAAAGAATCATTTCGTTGTCCGTCCGTTCGTCAGTCTTTCATGACCATTTTTCAGAGGAATGCGTAAATTAATGTCAAATACGAAGTCCACAGTCCCTTGGAGCTCTAAAAAAATAAAGCTTCTAACTAAGGCAACGCTAAAAAAATACGGCCTCTTATGCGACATGTTTTGATACTCGCAAATAAATCAAAACCTGTAGGGTCCCGTTGACCTAGAATCATGAAATTTGGCAAGAAGCAAGGTCAGAGCACAATTAAAAGAACAAATCCGAAAATCGTCTGTTTTGCAGTTTGTAGTTTGATTACATAAAAAATATTTGTTTTTTGCGAGTACAAGCAAGCTAGCTTACTTTAACTTGCAGTTGGTATTTCAACTACAATGTTAATTTTGTTTTTAGGATAGATTCATCCCAACTACGGAACCCTTCATTGTGCGTGTCACGACACGTACTTGACCGGTTTTTTTTTTTTTTAATTAAACATATCGTGCAGGCTCAGGCATCAGGCTATAAAGTTTAAACTTCTCATGCATGTGACCAGATTCCAGGACTAATGAACACAAAATTATAATTCGGTCAAACATTGAAACTTCTCCAAATGGTAAAGAATCATGGCGACATCCTAAAATTAATTTATACAAAAAATATCAGTTTTTCGTTTCATCTCGTTGCCTACTTTGTATTCATAAAAAAAATTACAATATTTGACATTAAGTCACCCCGTTAAGAAACCCTGGCCCCCAGATTTAAATCGCTAGATTTACCGTCACCGTACTTAGTCACAAGAAAAAGTGGCCTTACTGAGAAGAGTGAGCTCATACATTATTAAATAGCGTTTCTATAACAATCAGTGTACTCACTGCGTCATTGTGTATCAGGGGTGTCAAAATGAATCAAAAATACAGACTACACTTCAGACTATGTTTTGACGCGGTAGGGCGAATCTAACGATTTAAATCTTTGCCACTGCTGTTTACACTGACAGCCGCCGTTTCGTTCTGAAATAATGAGCTCCTAGTAAAACTATTTACTTTTAACATTATATTTTTATTGTGGGGTTAAAAATATTGTGAATGCCTGAAGATACTCTTTAGGCACCCAAAAGTATAAGAATTAGAATTCCAACTTCGCTAAACATCTTAATTTTTTTGTACAAATCCTGCCATGATTCTTTATCATATCGATGTTTCTGTAGGGAGCTATAGAAGATCAAAGTTTTTAGGGATAAACAGAAACCTTATTAAGTCGTCATGTCCGTCTGTCCATTCGTCCGGATGTGACACTGTCGTTTTAATCTGGACTATTAACACTATTAATGAAGAATATGTATTCTGTGCACCACTAAACAATCATCTGCCTAACCTTTTCCCAACTATGTCGGGGTCGGTTTTAGTGGTGTAGTGAAATTACGAAAAACAATAATTAGGGGTGGCATTCCCCATACATGTAATCTTTTTAATAATGGAATCCAAAAACGTTTAATATGTGCATTCATTTTTTTCTCACCAATAAAGGGTTTTTGGATCCCATAATTAAAAATAATGTTACTAAGTGAGTTTTTGAGATATCTCCGCAGAATAAACTTTCTTTTACATAGTTTTTTCGAGGAACACAATGAAATATAAACCTATCTGCGGATATGATTGTCAATAGGAAGTGTTGTTGTAAGAAATCTACAAAATTAAAATCTTACATCCACATTCACTGACAGACAAAGCCTAGACTTACCCGCTGGCTCCATTCTTGGTTACCAGAGTCCAAGTTTACAAACTCTACATTTATCCATTTAACCCGACTAAACGTGCAAGTGGGCCTAAAGGGGGGAATGAAATTTTGTATGGAAGTTCGTCATTTTCGCCAATGGGAAATACCATCGGGCAAATGGTTTGCACTTCATAAACTTGGAACTTTGAAATCAACACCATGATGACGTGCGCCTATATGCACATGACAAATGTTTGGCAAGCTTTTGAAAGTTGTTGACTTGCACGAATTATTAAAGACATTGTTAAGGCAACAAAACGGTCTGGTAATCCTAACCAAAGATAGAGTTTCTGGGAACCAAACAGGCTCACGATCATAACCAGCACAAACGCAAACTTAACTGATACTGGCAGGTATGAGGAACCGGGTGTGAAGTGCACTCATCCTCTATAGAAAAGGGAGTATCCCCCGACCAGAAGGCTGTTGTCTGGTGGGCTACTGCCCGACGATTGATGTTGGGACGTTGTATATGTTAGTTACGCGGTAAACTCTGCTTGCGCGATGCAGGAGTTGTGTGACATCAGTATGATGCGTAGTTCACATGTGGCGAAGTAGCACACTGAAGCCACCACACTGTGTTATCAATTCCAAATTGTTATCCAAATGGTTGATATTTGGATAACAATTTCGAGGGAAAAAAATTAGAGATGAAAAGATTAAGCCGTTCTTAACTGTTATATTTCACATAATTAAGAAAAACTAAAATTTTATCAGCTTAGGGTAATTTAGGAACAGTCACAAATTTTAGTTTTTCCTAATTATGTGAAATATCACAGTTAAGAACGGCTCTCCCTGAGAGTCATACGAGACCCTTTGATGACCAAAAGATCATTAAGAGTAATTCTCACAAACAAAGAGTTAACTTATTTAGGTACTTCTTGGCCGTCCCTCATAATCAGCACTCTGTACCTGACGTGAGTAAACATAATAAGTCCGTATAATTCGTCGTTTTCGGACCTCACGAAGCACCACAAAACTTAAATGTTATTGCCCACGCAATGAACAAAATGTGAATGTAAGTAGGAGGTTAACTATGAAGTAGTGTAAGACCGTATCACATTTTTGCAGAGCACCGACAGATACTGATCTACGACATTGAATAACGGGACATTTAAAGTTTAATGACGCTTTTCATTTTAGTGTAGCACTGCTTGTTCGGGGCACGACGCGTCAGTTCATATCGATATTCTGATCTTGTTCTGTGTGATCTAAACAAATTAATAACATTCCACATACAAAATTAATGAAACCGTTTATTGGTTTTCAAGCGCGGTCAGTCAATACTGGACACCAATTTCCAAGTGGAGCATATATTTCACCTCCTAGACCCTCTCCACTACTAAAGACTTTCAGTTTATTTTCGTTTAAGGCATGCAGCGTTTAGTTTCTTTATAAATTCAAACTATTTTATAACACTCTAGCTGCGCACCCGCATAAATCCCGACCCCGTGGGAATATCGGGATAAAAATCTATCCTATGTCCTAATCCGGGTCGTGGTCTACCCATGTGCCAATTTCATCCAATTCCAGTCAGCCGTTTTAGCATGAAAGCGTAACAAACAAACAAAAAATGAAAACTTTTCTCTTTCTAATATTAATTTAGAAGACTTGATAGATTTATTTACAGTTGACACCTCTGGATATTCTCTCAAGATCAGGGGCGTGATGAACTTATATTCAAATAAGCTCGGTGACGAATGCTGTGTGAGTACTTGTTGTGAGTAATCAATACCCAAAACGCATATGGAAGGAATTGGCAAAAATTAAATTACCAACCTACTGTTTTCAATACCTTTATTTTTTACTGTGTTTAGAATCTAATGCAAATCACCTGTCATAGTGACTGTCAAAGTGTGCTGCATGTAACATACCTCGACCATAGGTAGTAAGCCAGTTGTTGAAATTGGCGATTGAGCTCTTTTATTTCGAAAAGGTCACTGACATTAAACTGAATGCCTGTTGTGGTTTTAAGCACTTAGGTACTTACATACATTTTTAGATAGGTGGTATTATCGGATCACATGCATCAAAATCGTGACACTGTAAACAGGAAAAACCATCCCAAAAGCTAAGGGTGGGAGAGTCCCATTATCTTTTTTGGGCTCCTTGTCAAAGGATAAATGTCTACTAAGTTACTTGGTTTTATTTGTAAGAGATATAAAGGTACAGACGCCAGCAGGTCAAGCTACCCGAAACTGACAAATTTTCCCAATCAACCTTGAACCTTAATGCTGCAGATATAAAGTTGAAAATCTATTACAGAAATTTGACAGATTGTAGTAGCTTGATGTGCTGGCGTCTGTACCTAAAATAATCTTTTGAAAGAATAAATGAGTAAATTGAAGCGTGGGTCAGCAATTTTTGCGGCAAAACTTTAAATTCAATTTTACATATAAATACTCTTTAACACCTCCCACTATCTCAAGTCTTTTATCTTTAATTTATCTCTAGTGGCTTTGCAATGTACGATAATGGACCTCTTGTACTCTTGTATGGTGTTCAGCACACGATGGCGCCAAGAAAGCCATTACTTAAATGATTTATTTTTTCAAACTAAGTATTTAAAACTTGACTATTATTGTGTTGTCTTTATAAGGTTCATTGATCTCATAAATATTTTTTTACGTTAGGCCATGGTGCCGTGTGAATGCATTAAAAATAAACACCATCAATCGAATATTCCTTTTCGGGCATGCCGAACGAAACGGTTGTCATATTTTATAAAGCTCGCTTGTATCGGACGCAAATGTCATTACAAAAGGAGAAAAAGCTCTCTTATCTTTTTAACCTAATGTCGTCAGTGCAAAATATTATAAAGGCGCGGAGTCAAGAGCCCGAAGCATTTTGCGAAGCGACTCCTTGCGGGCTGCACACACCCGCGACGCGCACCAACTAAAATTAAACTATCCTTTTTGTACATCATACTCTAAGTGAATGTCTTAATTATCGAAACGATAAAATGTTGATAGGGACTAAATTAACTATTGTTTGGGCGGGACTTTTAGCGTTAGGCTACGGGAGTGACTCCGACGTCGAGACAAATGGATTCTCGGCGGCTGATGGTGCGTTTTACACCGACGATGCGGTTATTTTAAATGGTAAGCGGATATCCAATATTTTTTTTACATAACAATAAATTATAAAATGTATAACATCTATATTAAGCGTACAGTCGCTTACTACAGCGACTTCTTGCAACTATTATTTTTGTTATTTTCCTTGAAACAGATCAAGGTACAGACAGCGTCAAAAAATTCTTAACATTTAACAAAACTCAAAAAGGGAAAATAAATTGTAGATTGTTGCGATGGAATCTACACATCTGAAAAATTTTGGACATAGGTATTACGCATAACAGTTTGTGATATTAAAATTAAGATTTATCAATCTTACTCATAATTTTTTTTTTCGCTCAAGACACTGGCTGTACTGAGGTGTGTAGGTACTTTAACCGTAACATAAAGGTTTACTTACTCTCACGTACGGCTTATTCATAGAATGAGTATAGCGTCCAGTATTTGTATTGCGAGGACTCAAAACAATGGCCGACACATGTGGGTATGGGGTTTTGAGGCTAGAGAAAGTTAAAATTTGCAAGAAGTAAGTATGTCCACCGTAAAAAATGCGATCGCGCTAGTAAATATAAAGTTTATTCATAAACTAGCAAAATAAATTTAAAAAATAGGTAACGGCGTTTTATTTAATACGAAGAAAAAAGTAAAATGATGAAGACAGTTCATCAGTCTATAGGTACTGAACTTGATGACTTGTTGGTCATCAACCCGTGATTGAGTTGGTACTCAGAACTTCTAAAGCACGTGGGCTATTATTCGGAAATACCTATGGGATCAATTCAATGCAAATTGTCATACGCCCACACATGAAAAGGCGATCACATCAATCACATCATTGTCCATAGCGCGGCTCAAGTTGTTCAACTTTTTGTGGCTCGCTTCGAGGACATTAATTAGATCGGAGACTGGCGATTGAAGCGGGATGACGCCGCTGACATTTCCTCCGCATAGATTGCTGAACCCGGAATCCAGAAGCAAATGTTATTAGATTTATGCGCGTCGAGCATACTTGTTATGGTCGTGACAGAACTGAATCGATTTTTTTTTTGTCATTGTTTTATTTATAAGGACTTGGTTTTTAAATGCTTAAGTTTAATATAGCAAATGGGACCTTAAAGTCAAATCGTTTAAGTCAATCAAACCATTTTAAGGTATTTTTGAATGTCAATATTTACAGGAAAATAGAAGAATTGAACCGAAAAAAAAAACACCAGTTACTTACCTACTCTTAAAAAAAATCGTTTTACAATACATATTTTGTTACCATCACTGTACATAAAAGATACCATCACCGTTGTTTATTCCTTTTAGGCCCCCGCCCAACAGGCAAATTAAATTACTTGATATTGGTATCAAGTTCAAGGTGTCCCGTCAGTTGGCATACCACTGCATGCTATTACGCGATGCAGTCAATCCAACAGAGTAAAACATTCTCTCAAAACTAGACTATAAAGCTTAATTTTGTTTAATAAGTTGGACGAGACACGATTTTTTCATTTTAAATCTAGGAACCTTTAAAGGTCGTATATTTTCATTAAAGGCATCTCAGAAAATCAGGTTTAATTATTTAGAACCCTCGGTTGTAATTCGAGAGCAATTCAACGTCAACTCCCAACATCTTCAAGGTCGGTTATTTACGCGTACAATTTAACTTGTAGGCCTTCTTAAAAATGCACATACTATCCCGACCAGTTCACCTTTAAATGGCTATTTGCTCATCTATCTCTGGCTATGCAAGTATCTACATTTTTTTACTCAATTTTAACGTCTGGTCAAAAGAGATAAAGAAACGTCTAATGACATAATTCTGCAACTATGTAGCATATTATTTGGGTCATTTATGTTATTGGCATGCTGCACATGGCATTCTGAGGTTTGAATATAACGGAAACCGTTATGCAGCGATCCGAAATAAATAACATGCATGTTTACGACACGTTTCGTACGTTGTTGTACTCCAGCTATGCTTTTAGATCGCCTTTAGAATAACAATATCCCCGATGTTTACGATTATCGTTGGCAAAGTTCGTTTACTCTACTGTCGATATTGTTGGAAAAAACATTTGACAAAAACAAACGTACATTTGGTAACTTTTATTTCTTTCTTTGTCACGTCTACATACATAACTTTGACTTGGAAAGTTTAGTTCGTCAATTAAAAATCAATCAAGAAGAGAGAGTTAAGAGTTAATTAGCAACTGTTTATGCTCGATGTAACTCGTCGCTAAACAGGTTTGAGAGACGATAATGTTATACTTTTTAGACCTTAATACGGTACATGCTCATTGGAGTTTATTAAAGCAACCGTTATTCATTTTCGTTGTGATGTTGCTAATCATAAACTAAGTTGAGCTGTCATTATGTGACAGGTTCAATGTACCCAAATCATCGTGTTCTTATTTTAACGTTCTTATTTCTTATTTTTTTATTATATGGTCAAATTGCAATAATTTACAAAAGATACTGTTGATTAGCCATCATAAAAAGGGATCGCACATTTTATTTTTTAATGAGTGATCGTTTTAAAAGATTGCTGTGTAACGAATTTATGATTTTGTTTTTGCACGCGTGAGCGACTGTTTTAATTTAAATTAATTACCAAAATGGTTATTCCTTAAAAAGACCAGCCAACCTTTAATTAATTCAGTTTTTTTTAAATGGATGAATTTTATAAGTATGCTTTGAAACATACATGGACGCAATAAAAATTATTTGTCGCTGACTGTACATTTACATTTAACAATATATAAAAAAATGAGTGCTCCTGTACTTTTCATGTTTGGGGCTCAGTCTTTCTTTTTCAGTTTTAGTTACCTATAGGTATTATAGAAATGCTTAAAATAATAATTAATGAAAATCCAGTTAAGGATTTTTTTATTACATTTAATTATTTTTCAGCTTACGTGGGACGTGTGAAGCGCGACGCATCGAACTCTACTCGCGATGCCAAACAATTAATGCTGATGCGACCTAGACAGGTTCAAAATAGTTTATTAAAAAAACATACTTAACCTAATTGAAATTTTGCCGTTTCTTTTAACGTTATTTCTCATTTTAGCAGACAGATGGAGCGTTTGGAATGGAATGCGAAACGACTCTTGGGAAGAAAGGATCATGCAGAACTTTCCGCGACTGCTACCCGTTGTTCAAAGTAGCAGACCTTTCTGGCTGGGATGGGTGGGTGATGGGTCACTACGACACTTGCAGCTACGTCAACGCAGAAAACATGGAGGTACTACCAATTAAGAGCCGCGTCTCATAAGATTTTCGAAGTGAACTAATCGTAGCCTTTGTATAGCTGATCAAGTATCGGACAATAAAGAATCGACCTGCCCTTCAAAATGAATACAAATAGGATTACAGAAACTGGTTTTCATAAAACATCAGAACCTTTTTTCGTTGACCAAAACAATTATGAACCTGAGATCCGTCCCATTGTTCACAAGTTCTAATGAATGTTTATTGGAACTTAGGTATTTGGAGTTTGCTGCACGGAGCCAGTGGGCACACCACCTCAACAGGAACCTGATGTTCAAAGATTCGGTTATCTGCAACCTGCTGTTCCAGTTCAGCTACCAGCTTTAGCGGGGTGAGTTTGTATGCTCCAAAAAGGACACGTACTACGTACTACACCCTAATTGCGTAACACTATCAACCACAATCTGAATAATTTTGAAGGATATTGCTAATCCATTGCTTCATATGTTCGAAAAATTAGTCTGCTCAGCAACGTAAATAAGGCAATGAATGTTGTTGAACTGTCAACATGAAAGCCATTCTGTTAGTGTGTTACGCGATTACCCCGCTGGTAATAGGTAATACGGGCTGGTGTCCGCAACTCCACGTCAAAGCGTGTTTATTCGAAAATCGATTATTCGATCCACCCCAGTTACTCAAGGAAGGCCAGCAACGATTTGGTGTAGTTGAGACTACTGTGTGTACTAAGTACATACTACCGGAAGCCTATAAGTTGCACCGACTGAGTATAAAAATAAACCCTACTAAAGAGTGTTACTCTCAACAGACTTTCAGGCGGAGTTATATCAGCATTGACGAGATGGTCATACGGTAACAACGACGGTTTCCGGCAGATTCCTGCACAGTGGCCCCCAACTATTCCACCACTACCGACCCACCCTCCTGATCACGCTGCGCCTACACATCCACCATCTTTGGGTAAGAAAACAGAAGTTTTTTTTAATAAAATGCTTCCGAAAATGCAAAATCCAGGATTTTGATATCAACCTAAAATATTGTCCAAAGTTGCAGGCGTCACGAAGCCACCAAGTAACTTCCCTGCTTCATCAACAACTTGGGCTACTAGACCTCCTAGCACAACCAAGCAGGTAAACAGTATTTTAAGTACATTCCTTTCACTATAACGTCAGACTATATATAAAATACTGATCAAATGTTTGAATGTAGACATGGGCGCCAGCGTACCCAACAAAGCCGAGTGTGCCTGCAAAACCAGTTAAGCCTTCCCAGCCTGCCGTGGATGGGTCTTGCGGAATCAAGAATGGACCTCAGGTACGATACGACAAATTCATGGTATTTTGTTTTCTAAATTTATATCTGACTTGCGACTTCGTCCGAGTGAAATTTTTGTACTATGCCTAAACTTTCGCGCAAGTCCAAGCAATAAGTTGACAAAGTTTGCATGGCAGGGCATAAAAAACGAACAAACAAACGAAATGTAAAAATAATGTTAATGTTAATAAACGTCGTTAATGTGCGTGTGTGACGTCGTTATGTTGTCGTCGTCGTTACGTGTCGTTAATGTTTATATATTAGATTACCACTGACGGAATATTTAAATAGACAACATCAGAATGAGATCCTAAAGAAGACAAAAAAAAATTGGAATGAAGGGCATTAAATAAAAGTTACTATAAGCAAACTAATTCTGTCCTAATGCATTGTCAATACACAACAAAGATTGAACATTGATAGATACCACTTTATCTCTCAATTAAATTGCAGGCTTACGAAAGCACTTACCAAGACGAGGAACGTATCGTGGGAGGCCACAACGCTGAGCTCAACGAATGGCCATGGATCGTTGCACTGTTCAACGCTGGACGTCAGTTCTGTGGGGGCTCGCTCATGGACGACCGACATGTCCTGTCTGCAGCACATTGCGTGGCGCAGTAAGTTATACTAGCATTTGAAAACTATTCGAACCATGTTACACGATAAAGTAAAAGGGAAATGTTGAATGCTTTGGCGGAAGATAGTAAACCATATAGATAAAATAGGGATGGAGCAAAAGATTCTAGCATCTACTTTCTGTATCTACGTTCATGTAAATTTTTAACACCTTGCCCATTTCCAGTATGACCTCATGGGATGTAGCTCGCCTGACAGCAAGACTTGGAGACTATAACATCCGCACAAACGCAGAGACTCAGCACATAGAACGGAAAATCAAGAGAGTAGTCAGACATCGAGGCTTCGACATGCGTACTTTGGTAAGAACATTTTGTAGACCAGGCTTTCTTCTGCTACTTTATGTTTAGAAACTGGCTGGATCATCTACTAGCATTTTTTTCAATAATTTCAGTACAACGATGTCGCCGTTCTAACGATCGATCAGCCTGTCTCCTTCACAAAGAACATTCGCCCTATCTGCATGCCAGTTGGTGGTAGATCCACGTACCAGGGCAAAGTTGCGACGGTCATCGGTTGGGGAAGTCTACGTGAAAGTAAGTGTCAACACTCACAAATTAGTGGAACGTATCAGACATAACAAAATAATTTTGGATACAATGTGAATCATACAGAACAAAGGCGAATTGTATTATTACAAAAGATATTAGCATATTTTTTTTTAACAATACCTCTGAAATTGTTTAAATGGTAAATAATTTGGGTCGTTTTTGTTTGTATTGTTTTCCGGTATTTATGATTCATTGCGCCTTGTTTCCTATAGGTGGACCGCAGCCTTCCGTCCTTCAAGAGGTAACGATTCCAGTTTGGTCAAACCAGGAGTGTAAGTTGAAATACGGCGGAGCTGCCCCGGGCGGGATCGTGGAACACATGCTTTGTGCTGGCAAAGCTAGCATGGATTCGTGCAGTGTAAGTTCTTAGACAAAAGAGAACGTCAAAAATATGAAAGATTCGCATTTGTTTATTTTTCTATCGACATTTGAACAGGGTGACAGCGGTGGCCCCCTGATGGTGAACGAGAATGGTCGCTGGACGCAAGTGGGCGTCGTGTCGTGGGGCATCGGTTGCGGCAAAGGCCAGTACCCCGGAGTGTACACACGTGTCACCTACTTCCTGCCTTGGATCCAGAAAAACGCCCAGTAGATTTGTGGAGTACAATTCCAACAACAAAATTTAACTTTATCTTTGACAATTATTATTCCATGAATAATTTTTAAGGACAATTATTTTGAGAAAAACAACCTAACGACCTTGCTTTTCTCAATTAGTTGCAACAATAGTAACTTTTAAATTTATGGAAATTGTGCCAATTTAGTTTAAGGTTCTAAATTAAATAAAAATTAACATATTTCGAAAGTAATGTTATTTATTTAAAAAATCTTAACTATTTGAACGAACACTGATTATCACAATTAAATTAATTTTAAACAATGAAATATCATAAGCCGTGTCTCCTGCGCGTGGTTTTTCGAAACTTTATACAAAAAACGTCAAAACAATAAGGCGTGGACATACACATTTGTGTATGAAAACTCGATTTTTTAGTTTTCCGAGCTGCATGGAAACCATTCCCCGCGCGGGTGAAGAGGGGGTTGTTTCATTTTCAACAGCCACGCGCACCGCGCACATCTAGCATTTAGCATTTTGAAAGCTAATTCCAACTGACACCATGTTTTGACACATATTGTCTTGTGAATAGTTAACATTAATCTAAAAATATTGTAATACGCAGGAGACACCTTGTGTATGAAAACAAATGTTTATGGATAAGGTTTTTGTGTAATGTTTCGAAAAAAGACGCGCAGGAGACACGGCTATAAAGGTACTAAGTGAAATGGCATACAGTTTTCAAATCAGTCTATATAATATGGATTTGGTTAGTACATAATTGTAAGTGAAAAAAGCAATAATAATCACAATATATAAAATTGTGTATACGCATTACATTATATTATCACGTTTATTATTATCACGTTATATTGACTCATCCTCCTCCTGCCCTTATTCCAATGTATTTGGGGGCATCATCATATTGAATGGTATACCGACCTTTATGTTACATGTCGAAGTTAGAAACATGTAGATGTTGTAGAATATTACGAGCTGAAACAAATGAAAAACATAAAATAATAATATTATGTCGATTTTGTCTTGTGATCAAAACTTTCTATAGAGTCCTGTTCCTGAGTCAGTTTCCAGGAATACTTAGTTTAGTTTTAAAAGAAATAATGTGCAACCTGTATATATAAAGATAAACACAATGCATCTCTAACTACTGAAAAATATTCTTACACATACTTACCTGATGCCATTTCGAATTTGTTGCTAAATCAAAAGTCAAAAGCTAATTCAGTTATTCCCTACCCAAATGAAATAATTATTAGTACCTATCGTTTATTAGCCATACAGCACAGCTATCAACTTATTGACTTATCAATCTATTCACTGCGGTGTAAGCATTTAAAGAATGGCTCGTGCTGATACAAAAAAAACCAATATGCATTGAAAGCTTATGGCTGATCTCTCTCCGGTCATGTCGGATTGCCGCCCCATCGGACTATGAGAGTGAAGGAAAAGAGAGTGCACCTGTGTCTGCGCACACACTTTTGCACTTTAATATCTCCCGCACTGATGGCTAGTCTCCACCGAGATTGGTTGCCATGGCCGAAATTCGGTCTGGAGGACTTTATTTAATCTATATCAATGCGAATTTTTTGTAAAGGGGAACTTGCATTGGTTAAAAACATTTACATGAAAAAAATGTTAACAGAATATTTTCAAAGGATCAATTATGGATACTTGGATCCAGTCATAAATCGTACCTTGGAAGTATCCAGTATCGTGGACATCATCAAGGGTGGGCACAAAGGGTGGTTCGACATTGAGTTGGTTGTCCCAGTCGATGTTCCTGAATATCGGCATGGCTCGCACGGTGGGTGCCGCGGGCCGCGCCGCCGGCTCCATCGTCAGCAGCGCCTCGATGGCGCTCACTGCCTCCGGAGATAGGGCCTCGTCGTCTTCCGGCCATTCGATGTCTGAAAGATTATCGTAACGTTATCTAGTAGTTATACAGGGTCTAAAACCCCGCTACCTGCCATGCTGACTAGACAACCATTTTACGGCGGGCATGGCCAAGAAAAGCACGTAGCACCTACCGAAAATAATAGGTTCACGATAGTTATTATCGTGATATTGTAAATGTGAGTTTGTCAAGGGCAAACGGAAATTTCGGCAAGGTACTATAATAATAATAATAATAATATCCCTGGACATTTCACACAGCACCATTTGTCCCAAGCTAAGCAACCTAATGCTTGTGTTATGGTAACAAGATGGCTGATAAACTACTTATATACAATTTTTTTTTTTTTTGTTGTAAATACATACTTATTATAGATAGAAAAAACACCCAGACTCGGAACAAATACAATGTAGGTCATACAAATATTTGTTCCGTGCGGGAATCGAACCCGCGACACGCAGCGCAGCAGTCAATCTCTTAACCACTGCGCCAACCGTGCCGTCGAACGTCGAACGTCGTACTGGATTGCTTACAGCTTCAATAAAGGATGATAAACATTTATCTTCGCCGACTCTTGCTTAGTAAAAATAATAAATTTTTCGACAAACTTGTAGTTTAAAAAAAAACTCACTTCGCGACAATATATTCTTGAAGACTGCTTGCGGAGTTTCGTCGTTGAAAGGTGGAACGCCTGTCATGAACTCGTACAGACATACTCCCAACGCCCACCAGTCTACTGAAGGGCCGTGGCCTTGTCTGAAAACATCGCGATTCATTCGGTCAATATCATGGCTTGGATTGGAGACTTTTTTTTATTTTACTGGGAGTCAATCGTGCAGGCAGATTATGTACCTGATGGTGAGTGGTTATGACTGCCGTCTAAAGACATTTAGGCTAAGTTAGACGCTAGACTGGCCCGCGTGGTGGATTACGGCCCACTCCCTCTCACCGAGATGAGGCCTGTATCCCAGTAGTGGGAACATTATAGGCTGATTATGTGTTATGTGAGACGCTAGACTGCTACAATACAGTCGATGAATCATGGCCGAGCTGAACATAGGCTCTCCGAACTTTTAAGCATGTCCTCTCATTGACACTAACACCAAGCCGTTCCTGTTTTCAACTGTATTGGCGGTTTATATCTATTAGTTGCTTTTAGAAGAAATTATAAAGCTAAATTCGAAAAGAAATACATCATACCTCAAAAGTAACTCAGGCGCCAGATAGTCAGGTGTTCCTAAAATCCTTTGGTCTGAGACTAAGTTGCCTCGCCTCACGCTTTTTGGTGTCCTGTAAGGCGTGTGCGCAGTAGCTAATGGAGTCCTACACAAATCTGTAGGTGACCGACTTCCTTCGCCCTGTAAAATATTGATAACTTTGATTTTTTGTTGCCAAAGCTTCTTCAAATCAGCCGGTCAGTATTTTGAGACGTTTTCCGTGCTTGCATGCATTTTCAGTAATCGAATGGCCAATTGTAGTAGATCTGTATTCTATTTTGGTTAAAAGTTTGATTTATGAAACACCTAGTGTTTATTTTGAAAATCAAGACGAATTACAAGTACAATCAGAAGTTCCCATAAAATAACAGACAGGCGCTGACTTGCTGGAGATTTTTTTGTGCCCCTTCCATTTAGATAGTGGTGAAGGTGTTTTGGGTGCAGTCTTTTGAAGGATTCGATGTTGTTCAAAAATTACTGAACTACAGTATAATGATCGGCACGAGTCGTGAGCACAGATAGGCAGTTAGTGGGGGCAAGCTCGCGCATTGTACACTTTCGGCCAATTTAATACCGCTTTTGCTCAAATTATTGATAGCTACTTACGCAAACTATAATTAAAATATTAGTGGTACTTGAAATTTTATTTTGATACAGTAATGTTGTAGGCCTTTGTGACTTACGGCCAGTTTCTTCAGCAACACAATCAGTCAAAGTATTAACTTATACTTGACCTTTACTGATACTACGGCAAATGTGTCAGTTTGTGCTCACGACTCATGCCGGTTACTATACAACTATGTTAACTTCTAAAGTTTAGACTGGAAGTGTGGTAAATACTTGATTTATATTACCTTACTTAATCTTCTAGTAGGAAATATTTCTAAACTAGTGGAGACATGCTTGCCAAACATAATGGTTTTCTCCTTAGTCCCAGATGGCGGTTGGTCATCTTTAGGAAGATTGAAGCGAGTTTCTTTCTTCTTTGTTTCCGGCGACTTATTCGATACAGGCGTGGAGAATATTACTCCAACATTGAAATGATGGCTGTCATTTTGTGAGACCCAACTGTGAATAAAATGATAATTATTCAGTGTAGTTTAGTTATTTTCATTTTTAATTAAGATTTTGAATTTTTGGCGACAACCTCATAATATAACATTTCTTTTTTAAACCGCTTAACACTTAAAGACCCTATAATTTTGAATATCTTTTAAAGTTTTTTTTTTTACTTACCGTTTTTTCAACACACCCTTTATAGGATTCTTGCGTTTATCTGGGGTAGGGTGTATAGACATGCGTTTAGGCGTATTCTGACTCAACTCCAAGGCCATGATCTCTTGTGTCAGACCACTGTGATTCTCTTTAGACTCTAGTAGGCTGGTCACACCTGTAGGTGTGTCTCCATCACAATCCAAAATCCTTTTTCTTTTCTTCGCTCTGAAGCTGCAATGATATTGTTGGATTTTTATTATGAAGCGAACATTCATTCGTGAAACGTATAGTTCGGTGAAAACATTAATTCAAACAAAGTGATTAAGAAATTATGCAGCTATTCGCACCAATTTGAACACCTCCTTTCTGGACACAATCGGCGAGAACGAATTTCGTCCTGCACTCCTCAGGGGATTCGCTTCAGATTGGCCAGAACTTAATAGCTATGCTCGCGAACTCTAGCTAACTCGCTTTTTACGTATGAATATAATATAATATCCCTGGACATTTCACACAGCACCATTTGTCCCAAGCTAAGCAACCTAATGCTTGTGTTATGGTAACAAGATGGCTGATAAACTACTTATATACAATTTTTTTTTTTTTTTTGTAAGTACATACATATTATAGATAGAAAAACACCCAGACTCGGAACAAATACATGTAGGTCATACAAATATTTTTTCCGTGCGGGAATCGAACCCGCGACACACAGCGCAGCAGTCAATCGCTTAACCACTGCGCCAACCGTGCCGTCAATGAATGTACGTCGCGTAAGATAAGCTCGCGCTACGAATGGTTGCAAAACCAATTCGTGACGAGGATGCTCGTCTTGAGTACGCTCTTTTTGAAGTAGTATTAGAAACTTCAACCGCTCAATAAAAAATCTTAATTATATCTGTTTGTCATACATAACTCATAACTCATAAATACAAAATAATACTGAAATGGATTTAACAAACTACAAATAGTATGTTAAAGTAGGCAGTATTTTATTCAGTAGTGATTTGTAATTACCTAGGTATTCTCTTCAAGGAGTGTCCCCTGCACAATGGAGAGGTGGACTGATCATGTTGAGAATCTGACAGCACGGTGGACTCTCCCACAGAACTGTTGCTACTTGGATCTGTAGACTTGTTACTTCTGGAGTTGGAACTGTTCTTTGAACTCTCACAGGTGTGGTATGAGCCTGAGTCTTGAGACTACAAAATAAGAAGTAACATAAAAATAACACACATGGTTTATTTGTAGAATAAATCAAATCATTTCCTTTCTTCCATATAATCCTTCCATTATCTCGCTTGAAACGAAATTTATTTACATACAGGGTGCCATCAGGGACATCAAAGAGCAAACTGTAACCATAAATACACCACATAATTCTAGAGTTATCAAAAAAAACTGCAGTTTCATAGAAACAGCAAATTATTTTTTTTGTAACCAAAGTCACATTTAAATGCAGGGGGCTTCATAATCATGTACTGATTCCATGGTAACAAGTTGCGGGTCAACGTCCCTGCGACCATGTACAGATATTCTATTTCATGAAGTCCGTTCGGCTTTGATTGTAGTAGTGACGTATCCCGACAAGCGCGCTTGTGTGTGCCGATCGACACTGAGCGCTGTCGAGGTTACGCACACAAAAACAATGTGCATGTGCACGCTTGACAACATTCATAGCAAAAACGGACTTCGTGATATAAAACATCTGTACAATAAATACTTTATATTGTTAAATTAATTATTTAGTCTTTTAGATAATTAATTTAAAACTAGATTATTTATTATTATTTTTCTGAACAACTTCTATATGTTTTCGCAGTTTGCCTGTATGTGATTATTGCAGTGTTGCATTATATATTTTTGCATGTTACCTTTAGCATAAAACCAGTGTGAAAAAGGATTAGATTTAGGATAATCATGTTTCTGGACTACTTACTAGCTGTGTAGTGTTTGAAAAAATTCTGTTGTCCATGCTATAAAGACGTAAATAGTGTAAATACTTACATTTTCAAAATTAATACTTTCAGCACTCATAAACGGATGTATCCCTGACATGTGTGACTGATTCAGTAACGGTGAACATTCGAAACCGCTGACTCCATCAAACAGATTTTTTAACTTACCTGCAAAAATTTCATATTTATACCAAGGATTTATAATAGACAAGATGTTGTATTTAAATAATAAAAGCGTACTGGTTTCTTTAAGCTCATCAAGAAGGTTCTCACAAGCATCTGTAGACATCACAGAAGTATGTGTGCTGTCTCCACCACCGGAACCGAAGGACAAATGAGATGTGAGTGAGAGCAGTTGTCCCGGGGTCCTCATGTTCAGGCTGGGTGTGCAGTTCACAAAATCTGATATCTCTAAATCTGAAAGGGGAATATTTTTATTAGATTACAACACTTTTCTGATCCCCAAGATTCAGGCAAACATCTAATTTGGTGATCATTATCCAAAGTGCTTTTGTAATATAATGTGTAAATTAATATTGTACTTGATTACAGCCCAATTCAAACGTTATGGCGGCTCTGATGTGCACTACCTCACCCCTCACCCCTGTTGACACATGAAGAGCAGCAACTCACCTCATGTGCCAAGCCGCCATAAAGTTTGGATCAAGTTGTATTAATAAATAATTTGAAATTGTATTTTCTGTGCCACAATATTGTCTATTTTAAAACTCCTGTAGTTTTTATTTAAAGTGTTATTCATTATCATCCACAGCCAGACTTCATCCTCCGCTGGGACCTCTTGTTTTCATTATTATTACTGAAAGAAAACTATAAGAGATTTATGGTATTAAATTATGACAGGATTACCTCTATTAACTTCAATTTTAGATAAACCAAAGTCAGTAAGCTTCACATGCCCAGATCTAGATATAAGCATGTTATCTGGTTTCAAGTCTCTATGTACAATGTTGTGTCTATGAAGGTAGTCCAAGGCAAGAGTGACTTCAGCTACATAAAATACTGCCATAGATTCTTCTAAAAACCCATAAACACCAAGCAGTGATTTTAAATCACCACCAACCATGTACTCCATGACCTAAAAGGATTCCAAATACAACAATCAGTCAATTAATTCAACAACATCAAAACTACATAGCTATTAACGCTACTGAGTTTTAATTTCTGTTTAGTATTTTGTTCAAAAGTAACCTTTCTTTCTCACCAAGTAAATAGATGAAGTTGATTGCAATGAATAAAATAAATGAACACAAAAAGGACTTCTCGACAGCGCCAAAGCGTTCCTCTCAGTCACAACTTGTGTGACCATATTTTTGTTGATCATGTCCGACTTTTTCATAACTTTGATTGCATACAACTGATCCTTATTGCTTTTTTTATGAGCGAGGAACACTTTTCCGAAAGCGCCTCGACTTATGGGTTTTATGATTGTGAAGTCATTAATATCTGGTGGCTAGAAAAGAAAAAGTACACATTAAATTAATTACAATGTTTACAAATTGCTTGTAATAAAGTTACGTGTAATCATTCAAAGTACCTTGGTGACAACAGTGTCGTTTATTGAATTAATTTTATCTAAAATAGTGTGGCATGTAGCTACATCTTCTACTTTTGAATCATTTGTAGCCATTTTAGGGAAAAAGTACAACACACTGAATTAAATTTTGGTATAAAACAACATAGTTCACTTGACCACTTAAATAAATTCGAATCTAACGAAAACTTCAACTGAGTTCGACAGCAAAGCAAGCAATCCAAAATCCAATGCTAATGACTGTAATGACAAACAAAAAGTGACATGCAGTCAGTGTGACATTGACATTTTCAGTCAAAGCACAGAGTAGACATGACACAAAGTCGAGTACTTAAATATAAATTCCATTCTTCCACAAAGACATGTATTCGTCGGATATGGTAGGTTGTAATACAAAGATGGTTGGATAAGATCGACACATCCGCCGCTGCTAGCGGCATACGAATATTTACAATGTGAACGAATATTTATAATGTGTGGCCGTGGGTATAAAGCTAACTTATTTACTACTTATACTTTATACAATACAAAACACATTTATACTTTGTACTCAAATATAAAATGAAATAAAAAATACAACATTTCTATTGGTACAACTAAAGTAGCCCAACTTATAATGTCAAGTTGTATATTGATCAAAATATGATTCGCGAGCGTAACCACCACCACCGCTCATCTAGGAAACCCTTTATAAGTAGCCAATACATTTTTTTTATATTGAAGTCGAAGTCCTTTTTAATTCGGATATTTTCTTTGTGCATGTTCTTTCAAGCGCAATTTTGGGTAAGTCAACTGTCAAAATAGCGCTGTCATAGCTAATTCCCAAAACCAGGTATTAAAAGGCGTGAAGTGGTTTTATTTTATTTTTCTAAAATTATTGTGTTCATAAATATTCCGAAATTCTCCGAGTCTACTGTTATCCGACCTAAGGCCCTAAAGTTATGGGCACACCAAAATTGCGGCGATAAGTGCCCTCTTTGAGGAGTGGCTAGAGAGGCGCCACTGCGCCCTTACCTTCCGAATGACGCAGGTCCTCACCGGACACGGTGGTTTCGGGAGGTTCCTGTTCAGGATAAGGCGGGAGGAAACGCCAAGGTGTCACCACTGTGACACCTTGGCGTCTGCCCGGCTTGGCCGGAGAACCACCGCGTCCTCGCGATCTCTCGCGTCCGGCCCTGGTCCAGGTACGGAGCGAGAATGCATGGGAAGCCGTCACTTCCTACTGCGAAGCAGTAATGCTTGCAAAGGAGGAGGCGGAGCGTGTGCGGGAGAGGCAATCTCTGTGCCCCCACGCCCCTACGCGCTGCAGATGACGCCCTGGACGTCGGGAGTCAACAGCCGACTTCCAGCCACCGTAAGCGCGGGCTTGCGGGTGGCGAGCAATGGGCAGCTCGCCGCCCGGTAAGGACCAGACCCGGGTCGACGGCGCGTTGTGTTCCACGCGCGCCTCAAAGAGATGTCAGCACGAACTGACGGCGTCCGCTAGGGCCAATGCCTGACAGGGCCGCGGGTTGTTCGAAAGAGATACCGTGGCCCCTGGCACAGGCAACTGAAGGAACACGGGTGGGTTATAGTCAGTAAAAGTCTGATACACCCTCCCGCTCCGCCCAGAGCGGGAGAAGTCATATGACGATTTCCCACCCATTTATTAAAATTAAACAAATATTTTGAAGAAAGTGATTATAAAAAGAATATTTCAGGTTTTAAAATACTGACACTTTCCATATTGCCTAATTTAATGAAATTGTAAGATAAAACCAAACTCATGAATGGAAATGAAATGGAATGAATGGATGAAATCTCAAAAATATTGCAGGCCGTAGGGACCTAGCTATGGTCACGCCATCTTCAATAGGCTTGGACTGACCTTACCCATTGACAAAAGAAGGTGGCGTCGTTAGCTCCAAAGAGTACTTTTTAAAGCTCAGATTTTTTGGCCACGCGCCATCAAATGCCATCAATAGTAGATCGTCAGAAATCGACAAGCGGCAAAGGGCAGGACTTCTTGTCGAAGTCCACGTGATTTTTAGCATAGCATATCTAAACGAGTACCGGTACGAGTCGTCTCGTATCGGTACTCGTTTAGAAATGCTATGGGCCTAATTCTAGTCCTAATGCTAGGGCCAATATAACTTACAGTATACTCTTTGCTTACAGTTGCCTAAGCTTTCAGAAAAAAAAAAATTATGTTTTTATTTTACATGGTATATAAACCAATAATATATTTAAAAAAAATTATACAAACAAATAAATGTTAATGCTATTAATCTTCCAATCTGCAATTTGTGACACATTTGGTAAAAGCTTGCACTAACTTTGCACACACCAATGGCTGATGAGTATTTTCTTCGTAACAACTCATAATCTGTGAACATATTGTACAGTCAACGTAAAAATAAGGATGAACAGACTTAAAATATACAGCATAAATGTGTGAAAGCTTGTTGCTTGTATAAAAAACTAGGATTAGATACCCTATTATTAAAATTTAAATTTAAAATACTAAAAATAACGATACCTTTGTTCGCCAGTCAATACATGGTTTTATTTTTTGAATTTTTTCGTGAGTTATTTTAGGTGTTTCAAATGATTTATCTGTATTCTCAATACTTTTGTCATATTCTGCTTCAATAATTTTGTTAATAACCTGATGTTCTTTTTTCAGATAATCTATTCTGTGCGACCAGTAATCCATTTCACCATCTTCTTGGAAATCTGTACCCTTATCTTTATAGATGATTTCTCCTGCTGACTCCTAAAAATGACGATGATTAAAAACAATAATTCGCGACACACGGTACTCGTGATCCATTAAGATGGGTCAGTATCTGTAAATCTGAAACTTAATAGTTTCAGATTTATCTTGTATTAACTTGTTTTCAACAATACAAAAGACTCGTCGAAAACATGACATGTATAGGTAAAATGATTTAACGTGTACCTATGTGTTCACATTTTCAACAAACTTTCCAATATGTAAAGTTTAGTAGTTTACAAAACTTTGCCTCGTAAACTGTGGTGCAAGCGATAAACGAAAACAGCAGACACATGCCAAATTATACATATTTAATACCTTCGTAAACGTGGGGTTTGAGGTACAGACGCCAGCACATCAAACTACTACAATCTGTCAAATTTCTTTAATAGATTTTCAACTTTATCGCTAAAGCATTAAGGTTCAAGGTTGATTGGGAACATTTGACAGTTTTGGGTAGCTTGACCTGCAGCTGGCGTCTGTACCTACAGTTTTAGTAACCACATCGTCGTCGTTTTATAGTTCGGAAATACTACATTCAATTGAATGAAAAACCGTACTCAACAAGTCCAAATTGTTCCTAATTTGAGTAACGCGGAGCTAGTAACTTACGGCGTACCACAAGGTAGCATACTAGGGCCGACATTGTTTCAAATTTATATAAACGATCTCTGCAATATGACGCTCGCAAACTGCAAAATATACACCTATGCAGATGACACCGCAATTATCGCCCACGGTCCATCTTGGGAAGCCGTTAAAAGCAACGCTGAGTCTGCCCTAAGTCGAATCATGCACTGGTTTAACTGCCACAATAGAATCCTATAAGCATACCTTATAGCCGGGTACTGCCCCCTAAGATACAGGCCTAGCCTAGTTTAGGGGACAGGGTTGGTCCTATTGTACTTATCTACCTAATGCTAAATTAAGATCTTTAATCTGTATACAGTGCAATGTATGTACAGACGCCAGCACATCAAGTTACCACAATCTGTCAAATTTCTTTAATAGATTTTCAACTTTATCGCTCAAACATTAAGGTTCAAGGTTGATTGGATAATTTTGACAGTTTCGGGTAGCTTGATCTGCTGGCGTCTGTACTTGAAATTTGTGGTAATAAACAATTTATTTATTTATTTTAAATGAATATTATATATCCGTCATCCGTTTGAAGATCCCGAAGAATATAGTATTTTAAGTAAATAATCTGCAACTTGGATCTAGAGATAGGTACAGTCAACCGCACTTACACAACAGTGTAGGCTTATGCTCACGAAGTTTTAAACGCGCGGTCTGTAATGCGCCCTATGGCGCTTTAACTGCCTTGCTTAACTTAAAAAACCGTGTGTCAGCGGATTCTGTGTGTAGAACTTTTTACCGTCGCATTAATTTTTATTGTGGCATGGCTAGTTATGAGTAGTTTATCTGTATCTGTATAGATATCTATATATTTAGACAGATAAACTACTCATAACTTACCGGTAACTATCGAATAAGACTTACCGGTGGCAGATTATCAAAAGCTATCGCATTCTCTGCCACTATAGATTTCTGTAGTGCTATAGGAGGGCATAATGCAAAATTGTTATCAAAACTGATACGTCTGGTATCTCTACTAATAAGAGTTCCCATTTTAAAATTTAAGTTCCATTAAAACATTTAATACTGCATAAACACAATTTATTCTGTAAACTTTGTCCTATTATTTTATTCTCATGATGACAGTGACAATATTTTTCTGATTTTCCTCTGACAAGTGATTTTTCCAAAAGAATTTGATCTTCATTCGGGGGCATAATATACTCTTTGATTCAGGACCTAAAAATGAAAAACAAACTCCTTTTGAATGTAAAAGGAAGGACCAACTCGTCCAACTCCTCTTACATACAAAAGGACTTCCTTTGTTTTTCATTTACCTTGGTATAGCTGCGTTTATTTGAGTTAAGACTTTGGTTTAGCCATATTTACAAATCTCGGTTTAGTTTCCCTGCCTTTTTTTTTTCATCGAACGGAGTCGCGTATCCTTGACATTAGCTAGAACAATGTATGTTGTACACATGACGACCTAAACAAATATACATTTCCAGTTTTAGCTGACCTCGCGCTGTATAGGCTTTTTGTATGTACACACGACTACATATCAAGCTATACATTTCTAGTTTTATCTGATCTCGCATTGTATAATGATTCTCAATGGCTTTTTGTATACAATGAGAAGTCCGCTTATGCTGGAAATGTATAGCTTGATATTTCGTCCGGCGTCCAAACCGTACAAAGACCCACTTAAGGGTCCAAACTCACAAAGGGGTCGGTCAGTCAGATAGGTGAAGCTAGATGCCCATTCCTTAACATAGTAGGGTGGGCCCTATATGGTACTAACTAATTCCATGCTGACGAGCCTGAAAATAAAAAAAAATATTGTCAAACTGTCAAAATGACATTTAGAACAAAAACCACGCTACAAATATTACCTGAAAAATAGAATTATCTCCGATAGCAACCTTATTGAAATGAATTTAAAGACCACTGTGATTCTGTGATGCAAAATCAGTCAATCAGATGTAAACTGTGTATAGACAGCAGACAGCAGTAGTCATAGTGTACTAGTACACTGCTTGCTTGTGTTAATTAATGAACAAACAATTCATTCGCAGAAATTAGTAAACACATAGTAAATTATATAGTAGAATATATATTAGTGAGCTGGGAAATTTAGATATTACGTTACCAAACTCTTGTATGCATGAACATTAACAAAGATGTCGCTATATGACGATCTCGATACAATCAAAGCTCGCACCGCTGAAAAGGTAGCAGGGTGGTCTTCAGGTATTAAGTTGTTACAGTCTCAGCTGCAATTAAAAAAAGCAGCGATTACCCAACCCAAGCGTGAGGCGCTAAGACGATCTACTCAGGTAAGTAGGTAATAACAATTGCTGAATTAAATTGTTTTTTCTAAAAGGATTTTGATTATAATATTCCGAGTTACAGGTTCTTACTCCTGTAATAGACTTGAAGAGTAAACAAAAAGACGATGACGAATCTAATTCAGACAGTCCCAAGGGGCAAGGGAAAACACTGGCAGCATCACTGAATATTCGTGATTTTGATTGGAATATTGCTAATGAATATGACCCAATGTGGCCGAATGATTATGAAAAAGTTGCTAAAGGTAAGCCAAATCCACATTGTGAAAAAAATTATGATTAATTTTGATTTTTTTTAATTTAAATATGACAATATTACAACTGTGGGATAAAAGCCATGTTACTTGGTGTACTTAAGTCATCTGTATTTGCCTAGCTTTTTTCCAAATGTTGGGTTAGGCTTTCAGTCTAACTGGTTGCAGCTGAATATCAGTATTTTACATGGTGCAACTGCCTATCTGACCTCCGCAACTCAGTTACTAGGTAACTGGTTGTTATTTAGTGTACTTATTTATATTTATAGCCTTTTATTCAGAGTGATTGTAATTAATATCATGTTGTGTTTGATATCACTTCTGCGTCTCTGTGTGCCCTTTGGCAAAGGCCTCCTCCAACACCTTCCAATTCTGCCTGCTCCTTGCCTATCTAGTCCATGTCTTTCCAGCTGTTCTCACCAAGTCATCCTGCCATCTTTTCAAGGGTTTTCCCTTGTTTTTGTTCCCTTCCCAAGGGTAGTCACAGCCGCAGCCGTAGGCCGCACTGTCACGGGACAAGAGAAGTGGAACAAAAAAGTGACCCTATGTCACTTTTTTGTTTTTTAGTCTTCGTATTTTTATTACTACATCTTGTGCTTCCTGATTACAGTGTACTTACATCAATTTAAACAAAAAGAAATGGTAACAACCCTGTATTACACTACTAAGTTCTGGTTTCTGGTCAAAAACATTTCATTCTGGTTACAGTGGTTACTTATGGTAGTGGCACAGATAATATAATACTATACGTAGTAGGTAGTGGTAACATACTCTAAATGTCTACACAGATCCCATATTTGGCTTTGGCTAGCATTTGAGCCATATTTTATTTTTCTAGTAATGAGATACCTTTCTGTTTTTTTATTCTAATTTTTTTATAGTTATAGTACCCTCTGGATGATTATTACTGTTTACTAGATAAAGCTAATACCTACCGATGCTGCATCATCTATTATAGATACGTTTTTCAACATTTCTCATTTATTCTCTTTTCCTAATTAATTTACCCATGGCTGTTATTTTTCAGAAATACAAGCAAAGAGATTGCAGCTTGATGGAGGTATAGATAGAGGAGACAGATTAGAAAGAAAACGTAAAAGCAGGTTTGGTGATGATGAGGAAATAATACCAGAAAAAACTCTTGTGGCTATGGTAATTTATTACATTTTTTAGACACTATCTGTACAGGGTATATTATAAATGTAGAGAATCCCCTCCTTCTTTGAAAAATATTGTGTTAAATAACCAGGTCTACTCCGAAGTAGTATCGGCCGAATGTTCGGCCGTTTCCTGCTACAAAGCTACTATTTGGTTTGGTTGGTCCCGGTCCTTCACTCTTTCGAATATTGACTATGGTCCCGACCCAACTGAGCCGATCCGAACATTTTTCGCATTTTTCTATAATATTCGGTTCTGCCATGTGTCGGTCCGATCCGAACATTCGCACTTTGCACTTCGGAGTAGACCCCCAGTACTTAACTAGTTTAGTCAGTGTAATATCTAATTCAATAAAATAAATATTTAAGAACATTGTGGCAAGAATAATTATGAACTCATTAAAACAAATGTAAAATGACTGTGCCATTAAAAGAAAAGGGCAATATTGTTTTAGACCATATTTTTTGTTTGTAATAAAGCAACCTGAAGAAGAAGAAGCTGAGGAGATATCAAAACGATCAGCTGGTGCTGCCATAGCTCCGCCACCATCTCTCACAGCGGAGACGCCTTCCCCCCCGCCGCGGCCCCCATCTACACATACCCCTCCTCCATCTGGGTTCTCTATTGGCGGATATGGCGCAAGCTCTATAGCCGCAAAAATCATGGCCAAATACGGTTTCAAGGTAATAAACTTTAACTTATAAGGCGACAAAAACGATCAGTGTGTGTTTAAATATGATTTTAAATGTGGCTTTATAAACTTGTAATTTAAGGAATGACACTTTATTATTGTTTTGGTGCCAACTCATTTATTTTTTTATTCAAGACATTCAATAAGCTATAAGTTTTCTTTTGTTATTATTATTTCTATAGGAAGGTCAAGGTTTGGGTAAAAAAGAACAAGGAATGTCAGTGGCTCTGCAAGTGGAAAAGACTTCCAAACGTGGTGGTCGCATTATTCATGAGAAAGAAGTTCCTACTGTAATGCCTCCTCCTGGATTTGCTTTGCCTTCCCTGCCAGGTATTTGCGTTGGAAATTAAAATAAAATTATTGCACAAATTACGGAAATCATTAGTTTTGGCATGGATCAACTTTATCTAGTTGTAGTTGCTGGCTGGCTGCATCCATAATAATTGTAATACTGTATTGTTAACATTATTTTTAAAATGATCTATCTCTCGGAACTTAGTCATTAATATTGATTTAATATGCTGATGGGGCTGGCGTGCTTCTTTACGAAATCAACCCCTGGAAATTGCAAAGTATATATATCGAGGCTAAGCTTAATCATGATTATAAAATTACTAATACTTACCTACTGATAATAATATTAATGTTAACTCACTAGTACAGCTGATATTTAATTAATTTTAGTAGGAATAAGGACCTAAACATCAAAACCTTATTAAATACAATCAACTCTAATCTCTTCAATTTTCCAGATTCGCCGCAAGCATCTAATTCTCCACATTCATGTAATCGGGAGCCATCTATTACAGAGATAATGAAGTCTCCCAGCAAAGTTGTGTTATTGAGAGTAAGGACATCCCTTAGCATGAAGCAATAATACGGGGTGGCAGGGACATCTACGCACAACCTGTTACCATGGATTCAGTACATGATTCTGAAATTCTGAACGTGAAACTGAAAAATTTCAACCTGGGTTGAAATTTTTGTTGGTTATTAAAAAAAAAAATTGCTCTTCCATACATTTTGCAGCGTAGGTATTGCAATTTTCTATGAAACAGCAGATTTTTCTTTTGATAACCAACGAAAAATGTCTACGCCAAGAACCTAGGGGTCTAGAATGGGTTGAATTCATGATTTGAGTTTGCGCGTTGTTGTCCCTGCCACCCTGTATAAATCATTTAGTGATATGAAAATGATGGTTATATCTTGAATCTTGACATTAAAAGTCAGAACCATCGTTATTTCATTTTATTACTGACTGCATGCATTTTGGTCACTGTAAAATGTTGAATCACACAATTATTCTGTTATGCAATAAAATATTTTTTCCAGAACATGGTTGGACCAGGGGATGTAGATGAGGAATTAGAACCTGAAGTGAAAGACGAATGTAACACTAAATACGGAGATGTTATAAAAGTATTAATCTTTGAAATGCCCAATGCGCCGTCAGATGAGGCCGTCAGAATTTTTGTTGAATTTAAGCGTATTGAAAGTGCTATCAAAGCAGTTGTGGATTTAAATGGCAGATTCTTTGGAGGCAGACAAGTCAAAGCAGGTTTCTACGATGTAGAAAGATTTGCTTCTCTACTGTTGACTGAATAGAGCTTTATTGACGTAAATTACTCTTTTATTCATCATCATAATCAGCCTACAATGTTCCTACTGCTGGGACACAGGCCTCCTCACTTTGAGAGTGGGCTATAATCTACCACGCGGGCCCAGTGCGGGTTGCTAGATGTCACATGTTCTACGTATTTTTGGTTCTAGGACATGCCGGTTTCCTCAATAGTATGTTTTTTCTTCCACACGTTTCACCCACTTTAAGGAGGCACCCGAGATGACAACTAATAGAGAAGTATGGAAGAAATGTTGCACGAACTCCAAAAAATTGGGATATTAGGCAAGAGAATGATGATGATTCTTTGACCCAATTTTGCCGTCCATATTGTTTTTCTTCCGTTAGAATGTAATGATCTTAACATAAAACAGAGTTTTGACTCTGTTTTATCTCCGTATTAAATATGGTTATTTATGGACAACTCGTACTTGACCAAAAAAATAAGTATATGGCAAAATTATTTTCATGAAAAGAGAGCTAATGGTTCGTAAGACAGTTTCCTTTCCCTGTGTCCTAAGTCTAACCCAAGCTTTCGTGTTTCACCATCTAGAGTCCTAGCTAAAAACACTCGAGTGTTTTAGGGTTCCCTAACAAATGGCAAAAACGGAACCCTTATAATTTCGTCATGACCGTTTGTCAGTATGTCCGTATGTGACAGACATTTTACACGGAGACTTAGAACTAAATTGATGAGAATTGGAAAGGTGTATTCAATTCTATTAAAAAAAAAACAATGTACAGACGCCAGCACATCAAGCTACTACAATCTGTCAAATTTCTTAATACATTTTCAACTTTATCACTTACGCATTAAGGTTCAAGGTTGATTGGGAAAATTTGACAGTTTCGGGTAGCTTGACCTGCTGGCGTCTGTACATACGCGTGATGGGTATTGTTCTTCCTTGTTTCTGAGTGACTGTTATTTGATTCAATAGTTTTTGAGATATGGGCTAACTTCGGTTATAATCGCAGGAATAACTTTGTTTTTTATGGCTAGAGAAATACAAAGTTATTTTTACGGCCGGTGAAATCAATAGGTAGGTACTGTACTCTTGCTAATAAGTAAATTATAGCCATACCGACTACGGAACCCTAGACTTGTGCTTGGTCTGACATACACTTGACTGGTTTTTTTTTATTTTATTTGGACTTTATGGATTTTAGAGTGAAAGAGAACTTTGAAAAGCAGATTCTGGATGTCAAACGGCTCTACAAAAAATGTATTAGGTACTCGGTTTCTCTATCAGTCCTTGATTTTGTGCTTGTGTACAGACGCCAGCAGGTCAAGCTATCTGAAAGTGTCAAATTTTCCCAATCAACCTTGAACCTCAATGTTTCATCGATAAAGTTGAAAATCTATTAGATAAATTTGACAGATTGTAGTAGCTTGATATGCTAGCGTCTGTACTACACACCTATCTTGGAAAATTCTGCTTAACTTGAGCAACAAAGAGAGATTCAAGGTCACTAAACTCAAGACCATTATGGTTTATGCAAAAACAGAATAAACTTGGTTTCACGTTTTTCTCTACGAAAACTCTGGGCGCAATATCCCAATATCCAGTCAATGGTTTTATTTCTCTTGGTCGGCTTGACAAGTAAAGTTACGACACGACTGTCAAACAAATTGTCAAAAATGACAAGTCAATCTAATTCCATTTACTGGAGTGTTTACTACATCTTGCGTTACATCTATTAAAAAAACAGAAATTATCAAAAAAAAATGTTTTGTTTTTAAGATAATTAGACAATAAACATTCTAAATTATAGTATAGATATTAAAAACCGGTGGAATCAGACATGGTATAAAGGCGTTGGTGTCAATCTCAACACTACTCAACAGCTGCTTATTGAATTGGGTGATAGTGAGAAGCGCTACTTATTGGATGGAAATATATCAATAATATCAATAACAATGGCATTCTATACTTGTAACAGATATAGATTAATAGTTTTGCTTCTGCTAATGTTGATCATGTGGCAGTTCTTCCGGCTATTGCCCGACAAAAGTGCAACATTAATATCGGAGGTACGTAATCTATCTTTGCTTGAATATCAATATTTTATCTTAAGCTTTACTAACCAATAATATAATCTATTATCTATAGCGTAAATGGGAATATAGGCGGTTTCAGGTTATTGTATGCTGTAGGGTTGCAAATATTGATTTTCTTTATTTGAGTGCATAGTCATATTCTATTTGTGTTTAAATATCTTTGCAATGCTTTTTTTGATAATAATGGTTATTTTACACAATATCACGCCTGTATTCCCACGAAAGGGTAAGCATTGGTGTCTAATACACCCTTGTTTTGCCAGTTATGTTATAAGTCTCATGTATTAGGGCAAGGAGAGCCTATTGCCAGTCCCTGGGCACACATCCGGACCCCACGCTGCTACTGAGAGTTTTCAAATGGAAAATTCTGTTAACACTTCTTCTGACCCGGGGATTGAACCCAGTATCCCACGCTCAGCAGTCATGTTTGCAACCACTAAGCCAACAAAGCAGTCAGGCGAATCAGATGAGGCAGGTGTTTATTTTATTCAGCATAAATGTCTTATGTTCATACATACAATCATGCCTTTTAAGCGGGTTAGGCAGAAATTAGAGTCCACATGCTACAATCCTTACATTTCAAACTCCTGTTGCTTCCTGGATGCTCATACATAGTTTTTTTCTACATCATTGAATGTAATGTGTACAACTTTTTGTTTTAGATTTCAAAATTTTAACTTATTCAAAGTGAAATCAAGGTTATTAGGTGTAGCCCATCCTTTAGAAGTGTTTTGTGAAAGTATTTAGTCCCTTGAACTCATTTCATGAATTATCATTTAATTAAAATTATTTTTTTTGTTTTTTAGTCTGGCATAGTGGAGTTAGAAGATGACAAGTACAATAAGCATAAACAAGACAAAGTAAAAGTGAGGGTGTATTATGAGGCTCTCTGTCCTGACTCCAAACATTTCTTTGTGAGGCATTTGGCACCCGTGACAGAGAAGCTTTCAGAGTTCCTAGATGTAACTTTAGTACCCTATGGAAAGGCTACAGTAAGTATATGTACTAAATGGTACCAGTATTTTAACTTCCACCAAATACTAAAACAAAAGAATAAATTATATAGAATTTTATAAACATGACTCAGCTTTTGTACCGTTTGGGGTTTCTAACTAAATGAACAAAATTGATTAAATATACATAAAACAAAGTATGTATGTTGTTCTCAATTTAATTGGCTGTGGCATACTTATAAACATTTTAGTTGTGACATACATTCGTAAATGGTAATATTGTCATAGTATGGAAAAAATATGATGACCAAGTAATTTTGGATGACGTACATAAAATTCTTCTGCTTATCGACATCTGTACAAATAAATAAAATTGAAGTGTCTGTTTGTAATGTTAATATAACAGCTTTTTACTAAATGCATATGAAAGTAATAATAATATAATATGGTACATAAAATAATTTCAAGAAATTGGTCTGTTTGTCTCGTTTGTTCTGGCTAATCTGCGAAACGGCGCGGCGGGACCAATTTTGACGGGACTTTCACTGGGAGATAGCTGATATTATAAGAAGTAACTGAGGCTACATTTATTTTGGAAAAAATATTAGGGTTCCGCTTAAAAAATAATGAAAACCCATGAAATCTAATTTGTTTTCCGACATGCACACAATAAAATGCTTTATATTTTTATAGACCAAAGAAGAGAAAGGGAAGTATATTTTTCAATGTCAGCATGGCGAAGAAGAGTGCTATGCAAACAAGGTCCATGCTTGTGCAATAGAGGCTGTGGCAAATATGACGACTGCTGTCAAGATAACAGAATGCATGATCTCAGACAACATAGATTCTGATGGAGCTCTCACCAGGGTAAATATAAAAGTTATTTTAATTTATTCTTGTATTTCTAATCATATTCCCTAAATATGTACAATATACTATCATCAACATCATTATCTTGCACCTTTCCCGATTTATTTGGGATTGGCGCAACATGTCTTTTTCTTCCACACTTCTCTATGAGTTGTCATCTAGGTAGTCCTAGTTGGGTGAGTAGGACTACCTAGATGCCTTTCTTGCCATATAGTCTTTCACACAGTCAATCCATTGTCTCTTTTATCTTACCATACTCTTACAACCATCCACATTCATACTCAAAACTTTTCTCATTCATGTACATCATGTGCCATACAATATACTAATAAACATTAATTTTTCATTTCAGTGTGCAAAGGAAATGAAAATTGATCCTGATCCAATAAGTAATTGTGCTCATGAGGATCATGGATCAGCTCTCCTGAAGAAATACGGCGATGATACCCACATATTAAAACCAACATTCATTCCGACAATAACAATCAATGGTTCAAGAGATAACCAAGCTGCCATATTGAAAAATTTCCTATTAGAAGTATGCAAATTGATTGACATGCCTCTCCCGCCACCTTGCTTGTGACATAACAAATTTACTCAGCCAAATATGCACAATATACTTCAGCATTTTGAGTAAAATCATCAATTCCAATGTTTTGTCAATTGTCAATTGAAGCTCAAATTCAAATTGCTCATAATGTTACTTCCATGCAATTTTCAAGTACCGTAGCATATTCACAATTAATTATACAGTGGAATTATACATTGTATAGTTTGTAATTTATTAACTGTACATTTCCATCTGTGAAAAGTTTACTGACAAAAATATGCTGATATAACGCTATTTCTCAATAAACTAGAAGAAATTAACATGTACTCACTTTATTATATAAAAAAATATTATTTCAGAGTGTGTTTTGGGAAAAAAAAGGCTATCAAAGTATTAAATTTAAAATGAAAAAAAAAGGTTAAATTCCAAGGTGATATATGTTTAATTTCGTTTATTATATAATAATTACTTTAAGTAAGTTATAATGGGTTGTGTTTCCTAAACCTAGTGAATCAATGAACAAACGATTGTTTCTAGCATTTGTTTAAATATGCATCTTTCTGGTTGTTGTTGCATTTAGTAATAACTATTATTTTAAAAACTGTTGTATTTTTGTACCTTTTTATTTACCTATATTTTTATTGAAACTTTATCAGTCTGTAGAATGATGAATGACTTGTACCAGTAATAATATGAAGTCCAGTAACCATATGAATAATTATTTAGTATACGTAACATTTTTTAATATAAAGACGCATTAGGATTAAAGTCTGAGTATATTAAGTATTTTCCACACTGCTTTAACTTACTTATACTTACATAATTATTTTTCTTGAAAAAAACTTGGTTTTCATACAATACTATTTTATTTATTCATACTATTTTAATTACCTACTAATTGCTTAAGTGTAAATGTGATGAGAAACATATTAATTCTTAAAAGATTTCACTTAATCGCAATTGTGTTTAAACATTATTATATAATTTAACGTAATCATATTATGTTTCATAGCAGTCATTTATATTTATAGTAATTACTGAACTAGCGCACAACTTGTCTAGTTGTACTATATACTTCTGTACGGAATTATTGTACGTTACTGTGGTACTCATTTAGACCAGAAATAAAACTGCAGATACATTTAAAATATTAATTATTTATTCATTAATCAGAAGTACTAATAACATGGTATTAGGAAGTTGTCTTCCAAACTAACAGAACACTATGTTGGAACACTTGGATCTAAAAGTCTAAACTTTTTAAATTACTTATATGAAAAGAAAGAAGTAAAAAGATGTTTGATAAATAAATTATTTAATTGTTTAAAAGACTTGACGAAAGTATTACTAAATGAGTAGCACTAAAGTTGTGTTTTCACCAGTATTGAATGTGTTACTTATTGTGTAGACACACGAGTGGGACGCGCCAAAGCCAGAGGCAACTGCAGCAAAGAGTATACTAATAAATAACAGACGTCGACACTCTTCGATGTGTGGACGGCTGTAGGCCTCTGCGTAAAAGTCAATCGTGAGGCTAATGTTAGCTCAAGGAAAGTTCCTTGGGCTAAATTCTAAAACACTACCATTACCTATAACGAACATTATTTTTATGATTTATAATATTGGAATTGGAATGGAAGTATGTATTTTATGAGGGTGATGGTAATTAACATGTATTTATGTTGTACTGTGTTAAAGTAGAAAAATCTTCGTAAATGTACCTAATAAAATTTTCATGTTAGCGTTTACAAATAAAAACAGGTTAACAAAGCCGAATCCACATTATAATGTAAAACGAGCCTTTATCAGTCAAAAAGAAACCTTACCTAAACTAATGCTTCATATAGAATAAAACCATGAGCCGTCGTATCAGGGATTCGTGTAATGTTTTGATAATAATGTTTATAGTAGTAGTAGATAGTTATGGTAGGTATTGTAGAATTACCTAAACTGTCTCTTTGTAGGATTTTTACCATTCTTTCGAATATTTTTTATTATTTGGGTGAAACTGCTTCCAAGGCTCAATGAGTACGGTGGGCTGCAAAAGTGGCTTAACTCGTCCAAAACGAAACATCTCAGCGAACATCTATAACATCATTTATTTCATAAGTTACTGATCGTATCGATATGTGCCAAATTTTGTTGTTTACAGTAACTTTTTGAAAGGTATAGCGCTGAGGTAGTTTGTAGAGTTTAGCGCACTAATGTGGATTATTGTACTTACCTTTGCATTAAAAAAAAACAGTCCTAAGATAATAGTCCATGCTACATTCTTTAAAGAGAAATTTGAACTAAAACAGCAAGTGAATCTGAGTCAACATGAGAATATCCAATCTTCTTCTTCGTGTCCATGCCACGACAGTTTATTAAATTTTGTCCAATAAAAAGTAGCAAAGCAAGATCCACATAAAATTAATAGTCTGACAAACGGCTAGTAATAACGGTTCTCTACAACCATAGAAAATCGATTTTCTTACAAATCAGCATTAAAACTTGGTCGGAACTTAGTCAATTATATACGTAGTAACTATAGTTATGTATTTGAATAGCGGTAAAACAGCAAGTACTGCCGTTTGTCAGCCTATCAGATAAATTACACTTAAGAAATAGTGTGGGCTCACCTTTAGGACTTCTCGTAAAACATTCTTATTGTAGAATGCAGGCAAATAAATTAAAAGTAGGTTGTATGTATGTGTTGTAGGTTTTTTGCCTCTCTTGCCGTCAATCTCTTATAATAATGTTATTTTTTTGTGAATGGGAAAGTAGGTAGGTACCTACGTAATACCAAGACCAGTGTGATGTTGTAATGTGAATACTGTTGAAAATTAAAGTGCACATTTTCAAGTTCGTGTATTTATTTACCCTACGTACCTTATTTCTTATATTCAATCGGTTTTTCACCTCAGGTACCCAATGTTGAACGAATCTGATAGAACAGACGAGCTGACGAAATGTCCCACCTATTTTCGACAGAGGTAGACCAGATAGGAACAACCTACCTAGTAACTTCGCGCTATTCAGTACAACAACCGTTTTTCGTGACGGATGGAAGAATAAGCGCTTATGAAGTTTTGCTTCTCGATATTTTTACCGATTTTATTATTCTTTTCATAAATCGTGTTATCTAGAACTACTGATATGATCTTTTAAAAATGTAGGTATTAATTTGCCTTAGTTCCGCCAAAATGTAACATACCTACCACAAAATTATGAAATTGATTCTAGTACGCCAACAGGAATGAAAATATGTCATGCTTCTAACAGCACATGAAACACTTATAACATTGCCATTATAGGTACCTACATTATACACCAAACAATCCACATAAACATGTTTAACTATTCTTTTTTTCATATGACCACGCAATCAACGCATGTCTATTTACAGAGTAGGTATCTATCTAGCCGATGTACTTCCTTCAAAAATTGAAAAAAAAATTAACAATTTAAAATTGGAAAATAGAGGTTTAGGTTAGAAATGGTTCCAGTCGGGGGTGGGGTGCGCTGAATGTACATACAAGTATCTCCCGGGCCCCCGACTCATGGTAGGTATCTACTAGAAGGGACAGTGGGCTTTTAGTCGGTAGGAGTTCGACATAATCAGGATTTCCCCCCGGAAAAAAAAGTCTAAGAATTGGTTCACAAATGAAAATTCATAAGAATGTTCATGTGTGAACCGATTCTGTTGAGACTTGGCACACATGTCTGGGCACGGTAGAGCGCCCGGCCAGACGAGCCAAAAACAAAAAGCACTACCTACCTTTTCTCGAAGCGTGTCGTATTTTCAAACCCTCGTAGCTTCGACCTGGATAATGGCTAGACAGCTCAAATTCTCAGGCTAAGATGTCGTTAGCAGACTTTTAAAACGCACAAACGTTTAATTTGTCTCTATACAAAATAAACTTTTGTGCGGTTTAACAGTATTTTTTCTAACATTTGTTGATTTCGTCACTCACTCACACATCAAAACCTCTGGTACCTACTTCCCGTACTTCTTCTGGTAAGTCCTAGAAATGTTTTGGTGGTGGCTAGGATTTGAACATAAATAACCAAAACATTCAAAAATCTGTCATTTTCACCCGCTAACTTCATAAATTATTTTCGTAAATTGGGGTGCGGTATATTAAATAGAACTTCTAGGGTACTTCCCGAAGTCATAGAAAGCTGAAATTTGGTATGCAGGCTAGTATTTGCACACAACAAAAAAACAAGAAATTTTTAACTTTCACCCTCCAAAACCCTCTTAAAAGGAGGCGCATGTGTTAGTGGAGGGGCGTACAGTTTCACATAAACTATAGGTATAGACCTATAGGTATTCGTTTTTTTTCGCTCCTCAGTTCTCCGGTACCTCTCGCAAACTGTGAGACCTTACCAGCGTACAGCGTACTTACCTTCATTCCTTACTTTACTTCAGTCAGGTCCTGTCTTATAGCTACTTCTGCTCCTCCTACTCCTACCCTGACCTATATCTTGGCGTCTGCCTAGCCTTTTCCCAACTATGTTGAGGTCGTTCCAGTCTAACCGGTTGCAGCTTACAATGGCTTACATCGACTGTCAAGGGTCTACGAATGACAGCCAGGACTAACAGCTTTTAACGTGCTACCCGAGGCACGGATCTCGGTAGGTATGTAACGGTTGGTTATCTATCCACGGACCAACCTCGGCAAGCGTTGCTTAACCTTGAAAACCGACCCATGCGGCTGTCATCCCTAAAACTATATAAGTACCTGAAATCTACTCTGAAAGTTGGGCTACCTATCTCTATTGAAGTATGCCAGCATTTTATATTCCTACTAAGAGTTCCTCATTCCTCCTCCTCCTCCTCCTCCGGTCCTTTACTTCTGTTCCGATTTTAATTGAATATTAAGCTCAATAATTTACACTGAAGTGAATCTTGTTGCTGCCTGTAGGTACCTAAGTATCTGTGTTACCTAATCGCCCTGCGGCGTGCTTCGAGCGGTCGCCGAGCCCGGTGAGCTAGCCCGGGGTCATCAATCATTCGCATCAAGCTCCCACTTTTCCATATCGTGTACGAAGCCAATAAATTAGCAGCTTTCCACCTTTTTCCGTGAGTCACCGTTGAAGGCAAACAAGCGACTTCAGTCATTCAATTTAAAACCCGCTCTGACAACACCAATTTGCTTGCGTCTAAATGGCTACCTTTGCTCCGAAAACCATTTCAAACACAACAATAAATCTTCAGTGAAATCACGGTCTAATTTCGTAAAAGCCCCGTCTCGCTTTGCTAATTAATATGAATGGCATTTGCATCCGGCTTTTTCTCGCGTACACCATTTCCAACTATTGTTTTGCAAAGATTCTCACAATTTATTCCTGTTTTTACCCGACTGCGCAGAGTGAAGGAGTGTTATTGAGATTAATAAAACACAGCTTGTTTTATTGCTCTACTCAAATGAAAGCTCTTTTACTCTTTTGGTAATTAATTGGGACGTTTGTCATAGTTAGCCTAGCTACCAATTATGGAACTTGACTAACAAAAGTAAAAAACGCATTTTATCTTCATATTACCTTTATAGACATGATACATTGATACCTAGAAATTGAAAGGTTTTAAAGAAAAAACACCTTGGTATTAGGCATACCTAGGAACAGGGTAAAGGTACTTTACGTACATCTCATCTTTGTTTCAATAAATTGCATGTAGGTAGCGGCACTAATCGCAAACTGCGGGGTAATTGCGTAACACACTATCAGTACCTAGCAATGGGTTTAATTTTGACAGTTCAACAACATTCATTGCGTTATTTACAATATGACAGACAGTTAGGCAGGCTTTGTCGAACATATGAAGCAATGGATGCTTCAAAATGGTTCAAATTGTGATTTGATTGATATTGTGTTACGAAATTAGGGTGCTGTTTACTATTTTCAATCTTTATTGAGTAACATGCGACATCAATTTTACATGAAACAATCTAAATCGGAAAGATTGAACAATATGACGCGTTGTTTTTATAGAGGTATGCGCTAATAATTAAGTAGCTACTATTTGACGGTACGGTTGGCGCAGTGGTTAAGCGAATGACTGCTGCGCTGCGTGTCGCGGGTTCGATTCCCGCACGGAACAAATATTTGTATGACCTACAATTAGTTGTTCCGGGTCTGGCTGTTTGTGTATGTGAGTTTATATGTCTGTAAACGCACCCACGACACAGGAGAAATTCCTAGTGTGGGGCAACGTTTCTATAAAGAAAAAAAAAAAAAAAATGAAGTTCAACTGTCACATAGCTTTTCAAGTAGATACTTGCCTATCTAAGATCATACTATATAATATCATTAGCTAGGAAGGAAAGCCTACGTGCTTCGTTTATCGTCTTTACTTGTGTTATCAATGATCAAATAGATATGTAGGTACCTAGGTATATCTAATCATAATAATCTGATAGTCAATCAAATCAAAGTAGGTACCTAGGTTATCTACCAACGTGTCCTATCTGCAACACTTGCGAGTAATACATTTCCGCGAAAGGCACTTGCGCGACTCCACTTGTGCGAAAGGGCAGTTGCGCGAAAAAGTAGTAGAAATGAGATTCCTTTATAGCCATCCCGCATGTTTTCCGCAAGTTTTTAGTTGAGCTTCACGATTTCTGACAAATGCGTGCACTGACTGGACAGGTCCTCTCAATCAGTGTGATTCTTTCCTCAAAAGACCATCTCAGACATCTACATGGTCTTCATAATATATGATCTGACCAAGATTATGTCTGGAGTTTAAAAGAAACTGTGACCTCTGAATTTGTTTCGGTCATTCTTCTCAGACTAGTCAGATAGGCAACGCCGACCTGACGTGTTAAAATGTTTGTACAAACCTACTTACAAAATAAAATCATTTATCATGTTTCTTTCAAAGAGTTGGCAAGGGTTTATACTGTGAATAGTTAGTACACCTACAATTTGCCAGATAAGTTCAAGTTATAGACAAACTGGAAGTAAATAGTCTGATTAGGCGTCAATAGTAATTAATGTCGTTTTCATGGTTTTCGAGGGCGCTGACAACGATTATTGGGTCAAAACATGGCAGCAACGAAAATTTTTAATATTTTAAATTTTTCTTTGAAACCCCAAACATGACGATGAAATAAAAAAAAAATTGTTTAAAATGATTTGAGAAAAACCAAAAAATATTTATTCAAGATCAATTTTTCAACAAATGCTGCGAATTTTAATTTTTATGACATGCTGGTTTACATTAATGCAAAAGAGTAATAATACCAAACCAACTTTACTAAATTATCGTTTTACTATCAAAACATTGGCCTCCTACTTAAATGCTTTAGGAGCAATTTTAAGAGTGGGTCGGCTGTACAGAACGTTAAGCCTGCTGCATCCCCCAATAGCGTTAGGATAGGATGCAAATGGAAAGAGCATTAACTTTTAAACAGCTTTTTTTTTAAACAAAGTAGGTACCATTACTTTAAGTTAGTTACAATTTTTAAGTTACTACAATGTAAGTAATAATAAAACTTGCCCAGATCGAATTTAGGTCATGGCGGCAAATCACAGCGGAGACTAGCCATCGACGAGGCAGATAATATATATTATAGTGCATAACACGGTGAGACATAGAGGTGCACAATCTGTTCCCTCACTCTCATACCCGATGGGCTGGCAATCAAACACAACCGGAGAGAGATCAGGCGCAGGACCAGCGGCTTAACGTGCGCACCGAGACAAGGGGTTATCACACTGCCTACTTCCAAACTCCGGGCTGTTACTGAGAAATTCGTAAAAGAAAAACCCATTAACTGTTTGCCCGACCAGGGAATCGAACCCAGGACAGCAGTCGCGCTTGAGACCGCGAAACCATCGGGGTGGTTGGTAAGTGTATCGAAACAAATGGGACCTGGTTGGTACACTTGCGCGAAAGCCATTTGCGCGAAAGACACTTGCGCCATCTTGTATTTTGATTTTGAACCCTTTATCGTTGTCAACCTTGAAAATGATTCTCATGCCGAAAATAAATAATAAAAAATACCTATTAACGACTAATTGAATCATATACTCAAAAGTCTATTCGCGGAAATGTCTTTTCGTGCAAGCGCCTTGCTACTGTCCAGCAAAGATCCAATACTCCTTCGGTATCGTAATAAACGCAAATTCACAAAAGAGGAGTTACGAGTAACGAAATTATAACAGCCTCCGCTGTCATGCAATTGGATCGGAAGGGATACACGGAACGGCTATCAGACTGTTCACCTGTCTATTACAGCTCGGTGATGCCGATAGGAACGCAATAAAGCCGCTTACGCACGGTCAACTGAGGGTTGCCGCCGCCCGGCCGGCCTCTCCGCGTCCACCCCACGTCGTCGCTCGTTAAGCCAATGCACAAATCTAATGGATTTTTTATGTTGCCTGAAAACGTACCGATATGCATAAAATGGAAAATGCACCTTGCCAAAAAGATTTTACCCGCGCGCTATAAATCAGTTTTATTTTTATCGAACTGACCGTTTTAGATAGAAGATTTTAACACATCTATTGAACTTTTAGATAAATTGGTCCGATGGTAAAAAGTACTCTGGTTCCTGTTTTGGAGCTTTATATTTTTACACAAAAATATAGGTTTTAAGTTTTTCTTTTGAAGCTATTTTGAGACATTCAATATTTCATGGCTGAGACAGCCCTGGCTGGACATTTTATGTCCCTGTGTAAGTAACTCAGTATAATTGAAAATTGTTGTTCCTCGCATAATGGATGTTTTTAATTACACTCGACCCGTAATATCAGGCGTCTTTACTTCGCACCTAATCGGCACATTCACGGCGAAGACTCTATTATTACGCCACAGGAAGGTTATTGTGCATTTCGACGTATTATTAATGCGTAACTATATGTGAAACGATGATCACGAGGCAAAGGGATTTAAAGAATAAAGTAGCTACTAATTTTGAAGAGTCAAATCTCTTCATTCCTGAATTCAATTAATTACCCCTCAGAGTTTGTTATCGATAATACTTTAAAAAATTCGGTAGTTATTGATGTATTTTTAAACGGTGGATTAGAATGAAAAGTTTCGTCCATTCATTTTACAATTATGAAAATAATGCTTATAGGTGTGTAGTTTATTTTCAGCCAGAATTTTCAGTATGGGACCTATAGTCATGCAGTCTACATATATACCTACAGATATTCTATCAATAAAAATTGTAAGCTATGCAACTTTACATTTACGTCGACATGATATTTTCCCCATGAAAATCCATACTAACCTAACTAACTCGACTCTGTTTTCCATGTTTAGGGGCCGTCGTAATTAGATAAATATGCAGGTACGTCCGGAGCATGTGTGTAGGCGAGACGAACCTAAATATATCTATCTGTACGCGAACGAGCCGTGTACTTGGTGTACTCTCATTAAAACTTTCCTCAGGCTGGGCTTGCACGTGTTTTTAATTTTTATCGAGAGCACTCGTCGTTAGCGGGTGCGGGGGCTTGCGGCTTTCGGCTTTGATTGCGGTAATGACGTCTCTCCGACTTCCTCGCCACTTGTATCTCCTCACTATCTTCAAATGATTATTGCTTTACAAATTAATGATGTCCATGTTTTAGTTATGTAATTTTTTTAATCAAAGTGAAGCTTTCAAAGTTGTTTTCTGTTGCTGAAAGCGTTTTCATTAGTCGTTCCTGGAATTAAGTACGGGGAAGTATGTACTAGTTGTCGTTTGACATTATTTAAAAAGGTATTTTCTGAGTATGTAACTTGAGAATATTACGACAAACATTTCTAACTCATAAGTATAAAGTAGGTACTTAGGTAAGTTAAAATGTTAATTCTGTAAAGCTTCTTTCACATAATACATGGGTACCAACTACTTCGGTAGGTGTACCTACCTAGATACTGTAATTGTACACAGTCACTTAATATTTAACCTGTCAAATATATAAGCGTTTTATTTAGCACCTTACCAGTTAACACCCAAAATATATATAATAGATCTTCTCAGTCTCCGTGTTAGGTACTATATCAATCACACTTATTCAACTATTAGTCCCTGACAGAGTTGCCAGTGCCAACATTTATTGTTAGTGGGTGCAGGGGTCGGACGGAAGACAATCCAATTGCTCTTTCTCGGCTGGTCTGTCCCGCCTATAGTGGTCAACAATACGAATTTATTGGTTTTGTAGGGCCCATTGTGTTATGATTCACTGTTAAACTCTCAGTTGTTAACACCTTTAACTATCTGAACTGTGGCAGGCAGTTGGACTTATACATCCGGTTATGTTACATAGAAAGCATTTTGAATTATTTGAGAGATTCAATTATCTGAGGCTTGAAGCTTTATGTTGATTAAATCATGTTATAGTCAAGATACAGTTACATTTTTGTTCGCTCTTGGTGCCATGAAAATAACATACAAAAATATGTTTTCATTCTATTAGAATATTATGTAGGTAGGTATATATATTCTATAATAGTTTTTCATTATGATTGGAGACGTTGTTGACACGTCCATAAGACGTCCTCTTATCTCAGCCGGGCGTTCAAAGTTGGTGGTTCTGAACGCGCGTCTACAGCTAGGAATACGAAAGTTTACTTGTTACCCCGCGTCGGCAATAGTCGGACGAGTTTACATACAATAGAAATATTGTAAAAACTTTCCTACCAAAACTAGTCAACAGTTTTGCCAGGACGTCGTACATCTGAATTTCACTAGCGAACGTTTTTAGTTGTCGTGTTTACTACGTGAACTTTGAAATTTTACACAGAAGAGTTTAAATTGTTTGATATTATATAACTGATATGGGAGTCGCATTAACTTAGTAAGATTGTAACACTTTAGTCACGACTAAGTTGAGTCTCTATAGGGGAGGCCAAATTAATCAAGTTTACCTAATAGCGTTAATAGGTCCCAGTAGATGAACGATAGTCGAAAGCGCTACGGAGCGTTGCAATAGCTATCATATCCAAATTATTACCCAATCCTACCGATGACAATACTGTAGCCGTAAAGACAAACAATGCCTGCTTCATTGTAACAATACAATTCGCATTTCAGCATCGAATGCCCGCTGTATCGAGTTGTCGGACTGCGCATGCAGCTAACGAATGCACAGCTGCATGATGCAACCGACAGGGAAGCAACAAATCCTCTTAGGCACGGTCACTGGCGACGCCTATCGGCCCAGTCGCCGACGCAAACAACTCTAATGGATTTTTCATGTCGATTGAACACGGCATAGGTATAAATGCGTGGAAGATAATCGAATATTGGAAAAAACACTATGTCGCTCTTCGAAGTACGGATCACCAGATATGAATTATAAATAGATATAGTATAGGTAGATATATTTATTTTGTAAAATATGAGTGAACAATACAGGGCTTATAAATGGGAAAGTAGCTACATATTTTGTCATTTAGGTATGGTGTAATTTTTTTTGGCTAAACAAAAGGCGTACTTACTTTAATGTTTTTAGTATTTAATAATAAGTTATAAATAGTGACTCCAATATTTTTTTTAAATTTTATATTACCGGTGCATTTACCATTTTTGAGTGATTTTTTCTTTTTAAGCTGTAATTCAAAAACTAGCTTCCAGCGGCAGCTATGCGCGCGTGGTGTGTCGGTAAAAACAAGGCTTATGTCCTGCACACAAACTATCCCCATACCAAAGTTCGGAGATTAGCCAGAACAAACAGACAGACCAAAATTAAAAAAATGGTTTTTGTGTTATATTTACCGTATATACTTCCATATGTATTTTCTTCATTTAGTATAATGCTGCTATTTTGACATTACAAACAGACACTTTAATTTTAGTTATTATATATAGATACTAGTTTCTGCCCGCGACTTCGTCCGCGTGAAATTTCTTGTACCCCTGACCCACCCCGAAACAAAATTTGTATTCGTTTGTATGGGAGTATAGAAAAGTGTTGCTTTTAGACTTTCTCAGGCAATTTTTAAAATTTTCCTCTGCGTAAGAACCATCCTCGTACTTCAAGGAATATTCTAAAAAAAGTATTAGCGAAATCGGTTCAGCTGTTCTCGAGATTTGCGGTTAGCAACACATTCAGCGATTCATTTTTATATTATAAAAAAAGTATTAGCGAAATCGGTTCAGATGTTCTCGAGATTTGCGCTTAATAACACATTCAGCGATTCATTTTTATATTATGGATGATTGGTGCCAAATAGAAAAAAAATATGCATCAATGCCTTGCTCAGTTTAACGACGAGTATCTCTAATCTGTTATTATGTGTTTATTTGATGTGTCTATTGTTGTTTCTAATATTGAAATTCAGATGGATCTCGTTAGTCGTTACATTTTATATGGGTGTATAGGTACCTGAAATAAAAATGATTTGATTTAATCTTCAAGTCGATGCCAATCTAGCGGGAAAAATGCTAACGAACCTTAGGGATAATGCGTTAATTAACCCACATTTACTATTTCGTATCAAAAAACAAAAAGGTCTATCAATTTAACAAAAAGGTTCTGTTTTAAGTTCAACGTTCAATAAGCTCGCTCACACCTCTAACTACAAGTTAAGCGTGATTTTCCAAGCTGTCTTCGGACCATTAATAATCATTAAGTGTGATATCGCCGGGGCGCATTGTGGCCGCTACGTCAGCGAACATAGCAAATTATGACATTCATTTTATAATTATTATTGTGTAGGACACAATAGAGGCGGGCGCACAAAAACACGTAAGATCCCTTTCATTGTTCAGGGCGGAAACAATGATTGTCCCAAAGTTAGAAAATGACTCAGGAAATACTGGCCCTCCTGCCCTCCGTGTAACTAAATTATTGATGGTAAATTGTTTTTGTTACCTGATGAATTGATTGGATTTTTCCAACGTTAGATAATTTTATCGGAGGAATAATTTTGTGATAGTCCTTCCATACAAAAACTGGCAGACGTCAATTTTATTCCACAAATAAAAATTATCTGTCAATGGAAAAATCAGCCCTTAGTAATAAAAGTTTTTTTTTTTTTTTTCTGAAATTCCAAAATAATAAAACTCCTGAAAATGTCATCCAAAGAAGCAGACTCCATATTTTGGATTATTAGACCCCGGACGAAGAATAAAAACCAGCCAAGTGTGAGTCGAAGTCGCACACGAAGGGTTCCGTACCACAAGGCAAAAAAATGCCGAGAAAAACACGTTTCTTGCACGGAGACCCCCTGTAATTTTGATTAACTTTATTTTATTTTTATTATTTGTTGTGCAGCAATAGTAAGACACACGCTGTGAAAACTTCTACTGTCTAACTATTACGGTTCATGAGATACAGCCCGCTGACAGTCAGACGCACGGACGGACGGACAGCGGAGGTTTAGTGATAGGGTTCCGTTGGCACCCTCTGGGTACGGAATCCTAAAAATGACCCTTCCGAACTAGGTGGTTATTTGGAAGCCATTCAAGAGTGAAGAAAGGAAGAGTGTTTCTTATCCCTAACTTTCTAACATTGTATTTGAACTTGAGGTTGCATCTGCAACATAGTATCTAACTAGTATATTTACGAATTAAAGAGTAAGTTGAGGGCCTAGTCCATCATAATCAGCCTGGTGGTGCTGGGACACAGACCTCCTCTCTTAGTGAGGGAGTGGACTGTAATTTACCTCGCGGGCCCAGTGCGGGTTCTTCGAATTTTTGTTTCTAGGACATGCCGGTTTCCTCAAGATGTTTTCCTTTATCGTTCTTCTTTACCGACTTCATAAAAAGGAGGAGGTACTGTGTTCGGATGATTGTATGTTTTTTTTTTTTTCTTAGCGTGTCGATGGAATTCTAAATGGAGTCAGCCCAGAATTCGGCTACGTGTTTGGCGCCATCACTAGCGTCCACCAGTTCCTGAATCGTGCAGCTGACAAGACACGAAGGTCACCGTTTTCAGAGCAGTGGTGATGGAATTATTTACACAAAGTAAAGCGCCTACCTGGGTTCGAACCTCGACCTATAACACGCAAGTCAGGGCCGTTACTGCAGGGCCCCCATCATTACTCCTCCACGCTCTGCCACGTGACTAGTCCGTGCAAGGAAAATATTTCTTGATATTTAAACGCTTCAGCTAATATTTATAGCAGTTTTGTATAGTACAAGTACCAAGTACTTCTTTTCTACACTGCTTTTTCCGGGATTTTTATGTGAATAACTTTTCCACAAATAATCTGGACAAATCTCTCAGAAAACCACTACACGTTTACCTTTCTGATATTTCCCACCGTGTCAGACAGAATACTTAATAAGTTATCTAAAGGCTGAGTTGCACCGTGTATTTAGCTAGTTGCTTACTCATTCATGGTTCGAAAAGTTTCCGCCTCATGATTACCGCTTGTGCTGCAAGTAGCGTAACACCTTTAACTCGTTAATTGCTGGCTTTGGATAACTGCGCGTTAACTATGTGCCTTAACTGTGTGATTTAGTTGGGGTGGAGTTGGCGGTACCAAATATAAGTGAAGTTGGCGAGCGAGGCGTCCACTGGCGCACAGGCAGCGGCGCCATGTTCACAGGGACGCTGCCCGTGGTACTGTGTTTGGTTGCTGTTGTTTATGGCGGAAAAGATAAACCGGTAAGTTTTTAATTATTGTAATATCTGTTCATAGACCAATGTGTCGTTGATCATTCATTTAGGCTTATTTGTCTCATTGAAATGGAATAACCAGGTGTACTTGGTATTTCTAAAAATTTATATTCAAACTTGAACAAATAGGTACTTTATTCACAAAGACACAACAATTACAATTTACAAGATAACACTTATATATGTATATATATATATATACAAGTATGTAATAAAAAATTAAAGAAAAGACAGGAGCTCATTGTGCATCAAAAAATTCGTCCGCATTGCTGTCAATGGGATAAGTGCCCAAAAGGCTGGCAGCATTACCACGTTGGATGGCAATGCTGTTTCTTTGAGCTAAAAATAGGCCAGCCCTCTGCTCACGTAAAGAGTCAAACTAAACATGTGATGTGTTTTAATGGCTTACCTATATTTCGCGTCAAAGTCAAATGCCTTCTAAAATGGGTTACAAAACACCAAGAATCACATCGTGACATCGATTAAATTATAGTTATCAGTTAAGCATCATATTTAAAACTAGTGCATTTGTCACTTGTAAATATAAGTTTATGTGGTGTTTGTGGGGGCGCGGTGTGTCGGTGTGATGGATGGGTGACGGCTCGGCGCGCGACACTATTGCTCAACGTCGCCGCGCGAATACGTAATGCATCGTGTGCGCCGCCGCGCCGCTAGCCGCCCAGAGAGCATCTCCATTGATACACGATGTTTTCACACTCCTGAAAACACGTTTAAAGAAAACGTGTCCGAGAATAAATGAATGAGCACTAACATGACTATTGCGAGACTATCGAATAACGCATCACTAATGAAACGTGACGTTCTCAGGAGTTTTTAACCGTCGTTTGCTGAAGGACTTGCATATTTCCGCATTTTTCTGAGAAAGATAAGTAGGTGTTTTTATGACTGGTTAAAAATATGATGACAGTATCTCAGGACCTAATATTTACCTAAAGTGTTCACTTCTTTCACACAACTCGTCACAGTAAAATAAACTCTATGATCTCCAAAATAAGCTCTATTCAAATTAAGAAAACGCAGAAAGGTCACAATGGAGACAGTCCCTCACCATTTAAATTAATATTTAACATTATGATACAAGTTGATGCGCATTGGGTTGCTCCCGGGTGAACCGCGACTTAATATTTTCTTTGAGAATGTTATCTCATTTTTAATATTGAAACGACTTATTTCCCCCCCTTGTTCACAAAGGTAGTCGTGTAGATCAAGAGACCGGGGTGTCTCCGTGGTTCGCCCACTACACAGAAAATGATTTAATAAGGAAATCTCGGGAACTTTGTGGTTCTAATGTGTGGCAAGTTTGTGGAGGGTACCTATTTAAGTAGTTTGAGGCATCGCTTGGGGATGCAAGATGGTCGGATTTGCTCTTTTGTTGCAGACAGTAACTTAACTGAGGCAATTAGAAAGAACAATGAATTGGAACCAAATGTGTATATTGAGAGTAGTGGTGGCTCAGTGGTAACGGCTGCGAGTTATCTACAAGTTTGTGGGTTCGAGGTTTCGAACCCAAGCAGGCATTTACTGTTGTGACGGACAGACATGACCGGCTTCATCGAATCGGCATGTCATGTCCTAGAACGAAACATTCGAAGACATGTGACATCCGTAAACCCGCACCGGGCCCGCGTGGTGGATAATGGCCCTCTCACAGATAGGAGCCTGTAGCGGGAACATTGTAGGCTGATTATGAGTATATTGCGTGAATTGGAATTCGCCACTTTGTTTTATAAATGTGTCAAATTCAGCTTCCAATGTATATTGAAAACCAGTTAACTATATTTCCATTATTTTCATTTCAGGTTTTCAGTGACGAAATCAAAGAAATAATACAAACAGTTCACGACGAGTGTGTCGGTAAAACAGGGGTGGCAGAGGGTGAGCGTTCAAAAGAAAATTTTCTTCCTCCTTTGTTCTATGTTAGCATGCGAATGACGCCGAGCAATCGGTGCGGCTTAGCTACCAGCCACAGCCCTAGCAAGCGATCACAGAAGACATCATCACTATTTATCGAATAAACAAAACAATATTCTAATACTTAAACTATTTGAATAATGATCATACAAAGTTTTGCAGAAACTTTTACTTTTTTCTGCTGACAATATGTCGAGTTGATCTCCCCACTAGCATTGTTTTCAAATACAATGTCTCATGTTTGCGTACATTAAAGAGTCTTTATTCTTACTCGCCCCCAGAGGATATAACGAATTGCGAAAACGGCATATTTAAGGAGGACCCGAAATTGAAGTGCTATATGTTTTGCCTGCTGGAGGAAGCGAGCCTCGTGAGTTATCCGTCTTTTGTTTGTTTCTCTCTTCACCCTGTCGTGTACGGAATTAGATACAAACAGACATTTAATTTATTTTTAATTCAATTTGTTTGCTTTGTCTTTTAACGTATACGCAATGCTACCTTGACTTTTGACTTACGTAACAACTAGGAATCTTTGTTAAAGTGTTTTATACTTTAATTGAGATACCTACTAATTTCTACAGTTTCCTTGATTACTATATTGATTATTGGTTAATGTGCAGGTAGACGATGATGGCACTGTGGACTACGACATGCTGGTCAGTCTGATACCAGACGAATACTACGAGAGGACAACCAAAATGATATTTTCGTGCAAACATCTCGGTGAGTGGCACCTTAATGTTTCTAGGTATATTTTAAATTTTTAAATACATGTAGGATTGAATGTAATAAACCTACCAGTATGGCCATTAATTTAATTTGTAACTGAATGAAATGATCATACACGTTCGTTCTAGTATTTCTCGAACTTATCCTTACGTCCGAGTCAATAAAGGAACATTTCGTTTGCAAGTTGGGTGTGACGTGTTATGGGTCTAAATCATACAATGAATATGTAATAGCTCATGATTAGTAAACCGTGTAGTAACTATATCAGTATAACTGTTTTCTCTTAACGCGCGTGAGAGGATATTATAATACATTAAAAACGTTAGAAGGTCAATCAATCATAACACAAGTAAGCGTCCAATTGAGTCTGCACCCTAATTGCGTAACCCACTATCAATCTCAATCTGAATCATTTTGAAGGATATTTCTAATCCATTGCTTCATAATGTTCGAAACATTTGTCTGCTCAACAAAGTAAATAACACAATGAATGTTGTTGAACTGTCAAAATAAAAAACATTGCTACTGATGCCGCTGGTTGACTGTTTTAACATTTTATTATTATGATATAAATGGGTTACAGTACGATAATTGTGGTTTTAGATACCCCGGACAAAGACAAATGCCAGAGAGCATTTGAAGTACACAAATGCTCTTATGGAAAGGATCCAGACGTAAGTATACCTACGTATTTTGAATTAGTTACGTATTTTTCACACCTCAGACAAGGTTGTATTAAATAAAGAAAACAACGAAACACAAAGACCTAGATTTGTATAAATTAATAATATTTTTTCTAGAACACGTGGTTATATTGAATTGTACTGTATCATAATATAATTTAAAATGAGTTGTAAGAAAGATCTTGATAGGCACGTCTAACCACAAAGAATATAGTATTCTTCATGTAGATATTACTTAATATCACGAATAGATATTATTTCTGTAGTAGTAGGTTTGTACAAACACTTTTATGCGTCAATCATATTTTTAAAACTAGATGACGTCGGCGTTTCCTATCTGACTACTCTGAGAAGGAAGGTCGAAACAAACTCAAAGGTCACAGTCTCTTTTAAAGTCCAGACATGATCTTGGTTAGATCATGTGAAGATCATGTAGATTTCTTTTGAGGAAATAACCACACAGTTAAATCCATATTAATAAATCTCAAGACATGTCTACCACAGCTATAGTTTATGAAGGTGAATTAGTTTTCACAATAATAAGGTGTTATAACGCGAATTCATTTTCAGTTATACTTCTTATTCTGAGGCGTGAACGAGCAACTGGCGAGCGGAGATGATTGTGTTTCTACTAATAAAATAAATTAACTTTATGTCATGTCGCTTTATTTATTTCATATTTCTCTCTTAGCTGTTCCTAGAATTTTCTATGATGATTCTTACCTCTTGTTTTATACGTAATAACGGTATATGATTTAACGTAGGTATAGCTAGCGGTATTTTGATTTATTATTTAAATACAAACAAAAAGCCTTAATTACGATATAGTGTTAGCTTACACTAAAATAATATATATATTATGTTCAAGTATATAATAAAAAAATAGAAGGATAAGGGAGGTGCTCATTGGGCATCAAATTTTTTTCTTAGCATTGGTCCTGTAATTATCGTATTAGGTACAAAACTTACATCTGGACACCGTAAGGACTATTCCTGCTTGCAGCGCATATTATTAGTCGAACTAAAAATCTGTACATACCTACATCTCAACTTCACATTCAATCTGTAGGCGAAACATTCAGAAGTCGGTAAAGCTACGGTTTTCTAGAAGAGCGGTAGGCGCTACATAACGGTCGCAGTGACGGCTGTCATGGAACTGATGGCAGCGGGGTTTGATTTTACGGTGTCAAAAATGGGTATGTGGTGGCTACCGCCCTTCTAGGAAAGTAAGTTGACATATTGCGACGGCCAACAGTTTTGTGTGTGTTTTAATTTCATCCCTCCTTCGTACACACATACATGATAAAGCTTCAGTTTTTTAAACACACGTCACGTCTATTAACTGTGATTTTGAAATAAATAATCATGTGAGGTCATTTAGGTATCCGTCTTCTTCTTATAGAGGCGACGGGGCTCAACTCATGCCGAGTTGAGCCCCGTAGGTGGTCACGTTAATGTAGGCATTAGAGTACATATTTGTTTGAAGTATTTTTGTCTTTACGGTATCTCCTCTCTAATGGGAAAAAAATATTTAGGTACGCACTTGTAAATAAAGACGTAATTTGCCGCTAGCCGCGGGCTAGCCGCGGCGTCTATTTTTTTTATGAAATCTCGTTCAAATTTATTCAGATCTTGAAAGAAGTATAATGCTAAGGAATTAATTTGCTTCACGAGAAATAATTTGTTCGCGGAAAAATAAATGAGTAGGAATCTTGTAAAACGTGTAATTGTGATCTTTAGTTACCCTCCCAAGATTAAATTTAGAAGAACTCGTGTAAAAAGCAGTTCTCGCTACCACCCCACTTAACTTTTTGTTATTAATATTGCGTTTTTGTGAATAGGTACAAAGGCAGATGTAATAAAGTTAAAATACAAATGGATGGAAAGGTTAAGAATTTCATTTGGTTATTGTAGCTTTTCACTTTTATGAAATTATCCCGTAAGTACTTGAGTATTGTGATTTTATTCGCTACTAGCTATTGCCCGCGACTTCATCCGCGTGTATTTTGTATTTAATGCAAATATCCAGGATAATAGGCTTCTGCCTATCTCTGCCCTTCTCTAGATTCCAAGCTGCCCAACTATCTCATTACGATCGGTTATGTGGTTTAGCCGTGAAAAGGTGACAGATAAATAGACAATTACTTTCGCATTTATAACATTAGCATGGATAACAATCTTTCTTTAGAGTGTACTTATGGATCAATAGCATAATACAATCTTGAAATTATTCATCTCACAAAATAAATATAATAAATTGCATTCTTTCGCGATGTTTTTAATTCCACTTAGTACTATTATGGTGACAACGGAGTCTGAAGTAGTAAGTAAACTTACAAACCCCTATTACAATAGAAGAGCAGGTTATTTAACAGCAAAACGACATTCAAAAGACGGGAAAACCGAGGGTTGGAACATCTGTACATAAAGAGGCAATTTGGAGATTGCCGGGGGCGCACAACCGCCACGGAGAATTGTGCTCAAATGTATTCAAAATTAAAAAATGAAGAAAATATTGCAAGGAAATTCATTGCGGTAAAATAAACAGGAGTGGCTTGTTACTGTGGACAGCGTAGGGAGCGCGCCACGCCAACTTAACGCCGCACAAAGACGAGCTCTTCACCTTCAACCTTACTTTACAACTACTGCAGGTGCTGTCTGAACCACGAGCGCTTTAAAGAGTTCACAAGCTTACGAGTTTCAAACTCTTTCTTACAATTGTGTGAAACAAAATAGTACTAATTTGAAATGAGAAAATTGATTGCGCCAACTACCTGCAAGGTGGGTGCAGGCGGCCAGTCGGCGAAGGCAGCGGATATCGCAATTTGGCGCTGAGCCGCAGTAATGACGGCCTAGCTGGACGTTGCGGTCGCGTACGTGCACTGGCTACACCAAATAGCTACAATCTACTGAAATTCTGTTCAACTTATTTAAAGAAATCATTCAGCAAATGTCTAATAAAGTGTGTTGCTTACAAACTTTCAGTTAGTGCGTGCACTATTTCATTTAAGACTTGAAATTAATATTAATAGACTTGGGCCCAATTATAAAACGGTCAACATAATCTATCTGAAAATAAAAACCTATATTAACATTGTTGATTTAGTTCTTTATAAAATGCACATTTACATGAAAATGTTAATACAATCAAACATACGAATAATTAAACTAGAGTTTACATAATTTTTCAAGAAAGAGCATTCTGAAAATAAATTATTGTTTGTAGAATGTTTCAATTTATTAGTTAACCTAATGAAAACTTACTTTACTAACTAGTTTTCAAATTGAATCGAAATACAAACATTAACTGACTGAGTTAGTAAGAAGTTACTGCTGTGCTACGAAGTGCTACGCCTGACCAATGCACACGTAGACGGCGCGCGGCGTAGCACGGATAGAGGTAGCCGTAGCCCGTAGACTCCTACTAATACGATCGGTGCCGAACGCCGCTGGACTTACCCCCAAATTATTCCGCTCCCTATTCAGAATATTAATAGCCCCGACCATAATGGCATAGTGATTTGATAATCACAAACAGTGGAGACGTCTAAACAAACAATAGATCCGAATACATAATGTTTGGTTTATTCCCTATAGATGACCGTTTCAATGTGTTATTTGATATTTCATTGCACATATCCGTTTGGATTTTAGGGCCAGTCAAAATTTGATGTATGGAAAGTTGGGTATCCCGGTGTGTTCGTGTGATTAAAATCACTTATTATTATTAGTATGGTGAGCATTTTTTAGGTATCTGGAGTTTTAGGTAAAAGAGCATGAGCACATGGTAAAGGACTACTATACCTATATTAAAGACATAGCACTATTTGCACTCATAAAAACACGTCGTAATCTGTATATTTGTCCCTATGTCCCTTAAAATCAGAACCCAAAATATTATAAAGTATAAAATCAAATTATTACATGTTATTATCAAAAAACTATCGCTATACACTGAATTAATTGATGTGAGTCGGGGCCGTTAGTGAAACAAGCCAATTATCCAAATAAATTGAGTTAGCCGGTCGCGCCCCGGCATAGTTCGCTCAAAGGAAGCGCGTTGTGCTCCTTCGCAAAGGTGTTTGTTTCGGAGGCGCGCCGCAAAATGAATATTGATGACTTCATGGTGGCCGGAGATGATTTGCTGAAAAATTAGCTTCTTTTCATCGTTTTATTGCCCTGCATCGTTCGGAAGCGTGCTGATGAAGACTAATATAACCTTTAATTTTGCTTAGTAACGATCACGTAGATTTATTTGGGGTCATTAAAATGGTGGATTGTGATGGCTTCGTTTATTCTTCGTTTATGTTCAGTGCTTAATATTACGGCGTAATTTTGACAGATTACATTAATTAGAAAAATCCACTTAGAATTTACGAATGATAATCTCAAATAATTTATAACCTGCAAAATTACGGACTTTATCGTCCTGCCGACATGTTGGGCGTTGATTAGCGAGCACATAAATATGCAGTTGTGTTTACCGTAGCGGTCACATCATAGACGCGTGTCATCTTGCTCGCTATGACCAGAAGATACAATTTATATGCAAATTCAGCGCAAGATACAAGCCACTGATGTCAGTGGGTGCCGGCACTGTCGCCCCGCGCCCGTCGCCTTCTGTGATAACCTTTAAAATTACTTTTGCACACAGAATATTCATGTTGTATTGGTAATACACATGATATTAAAATATAATATGTTGTTACGCGGTCGGGGAAAGACTTTATTATGTTCGGATTCCGGAGGTTTCATTTTCAACGTGATGTTCAAAAAGTACTTACAATACTTTTTTAATACCTAGTCTCATTTTAAATTGTGATAAATAGAGAAGGTGCTTCGTGGTTCTAACATGCTATTCAAAGTCTTATAATTACAATTGAATAGTTTAATATTCGAATATTTATAATGCAAAGGGCATTATAAATATTCGATTGCTTGAGACTTAGCGATTAAGGGGTTTATTCATAAACGATGACTAAAGTTAAGTAACGCTTAAACGTCAAAAATGTATGGTTAAACAGTCGCTAATCACTGCTTAACTTTAAGCAACGTTTATGAATAAAGGGGTTTGTCTCAAGCAATCGAATATTTACTACGCCTACGCAATACTTAACTGTTGAAAATGAGAAAATGATTAGGTACACGCAGATTACAATTCAGTGGTGTTTGTTATAAACGGATTCTCCATTAGTTTTCTTCAACGACTAAAGGAAAATATAATAAAAGAAACAGTAAATTATGTTTGCCTTGCGGGCGAGCCTGTTGTATGAACCAAATTAAAAACCTTCTCGCAGGTATATTGCTTCTTTAAACATTCTTTGCAAAGGTAGTTTATTTTTCTTTTGTTTTAGCTTTTGTTTTTCTTAATCATTAAACAATGAAGGTCAAGTGGGTGTTGACAGGCCTACGCCTCCGTTACAGTGATTGCATCTTCATTCCGAAGCTACCCTGCTCGAATAATGCTGGACGAAATTAACGAAATAGGAAATGAAATCAGATATGGCATAAAAACAATCCACAAATCTTAAGATTAGTTTGGGTTTAGAGGTTCCTAGAGGCTCGCCAGTTATAACTTATCTCCCAAAGGCCAATTCCCGTAATTAAAAACGTTGAAAATCTAGTCGCAATCTCATCTCAGCGATAATCAATGTCAAAAACTTGTCAAAAATGTAGGGACATTAGCGGTATTTGTGACAGATTGAGACTGAGATCAAACTGAGAACGTTCTTTAAATCACGAGAATTACCCCTCTGGTCACAAAGGTCAGGTAAAAAAACTCATTGCGTTTTCGCCTCTTTCTCAAGTGGCTGCAACGACAAAACCCGTTTGTGTCTAGCAGTAAATTACTTTGTTCCCGATCTTATCAATGAGTTTCAGATCCAATTTACTGCGCTCCGTAGCTGGTAAACTCCGAATTTCAGGGCAAAAATTCCTAACTGAATTATAGAGCATCACAAAAACTATCCAGGCGATCATGTTACAAAGTAACCAAATGCCTACTCCTGCCCAAACTGTGTCCAAGTTTCTTTATGCGGCGTGCAGGCGCGTCGGCGACCGCTGGCTAAGCCAATTAGTGTCCACTTGGGTAAACACCGGCTCGTTAGAGGACTTGTGTGTTTTATTCAATTCAATTTGCCAGTTCCACCGCCACTTATTGATAGGACATACTTTTCTTTGTTCGCTGTTAATTTGCTCTGGCTTCGTGCTCGCAACAATGGTCAAATATTAACCCATTGTGATTTTGCTTTGATCTCGGATTTGTGTGGCGGTTTTTTGGCTTGTATGCGTTCGATTCGTATTGGATTTGGACGGATTGCTGTATAGTTTGATAAATTTTTAAAACGCAAACTTAAGTATACTTTGTAATTCCTACAACACCTGAGGTTGAATGTCACTTGCAAGTCATAAAGGTCACGGACTAGTTTTATATAAAACCAAGGTGACAGTTAGATAGCACCACCTTAGTGTATTTTCAATTAGCTCGGGACTTTTGGCAAAGGTGGTAGAGCCGAGGCTGACTATACAGTGAATGTGTCTGTGTATTTTTGTTTAGTAGAACTACATAGTTTTATGCCTCAAATTAACCTCTATCTACTTCAATTTCTACAGTCAATGGTTGGCCAGAATGCAGCCACTTAATTTAAAAATAATTTCTTCATAATAGATCATCCATTTAATTACTACTCCATTCATTTCCATCTGATTATTTCCGTGTCTGCTCAATATCATCGCTATATCGGATATGTGCCAACCAGTTCGGCGATCGGCACATCGAAGGATGTCGCGGCTCTCGGTAATCTAGTCCGTGACTTGCAAGTGGAATGCGTGGTTTTATTACCTCCCGGCGTGGTGAGGGTGGGGGGGAGGTGCTCCCCTCGTCGTTAGTTGTGCCGCATTGTGCCGGTTATTGCCGCCCGCGACGAACCTCGCAGACAACCCGACGGAACCTCGTACAACCCGAAACTGTATCTCGATAACAGTTCAATTATACTATTTTATTTAATATCTTAGTCTATATTGTTGCTCGAGGTATTTTGTTTGCATAAAATATTGCATGTCTTGTCGACGGTATCTTATATTCTTTGCGGATGATAAGGAAGACCGACGCGACGGAAGGAAAGAATGTCCTATTTCGCATGCATTTCTAGACAGCAATTTCCTAAAAATGTCAGGAGCTTTTAATAAATAAAACATTAGGATGAGAATGCAGATAAATAAATCCTCAATCACATTTCAGCGTAGAACCTCTTTACGTTATCTAGTTACCACAGATAGCGCTTAACATTTTTTCATAATTCCTGCTGTGGCTTAGCACACAGTGGGTTACGTTCATTGAGTAGAAAATTATATGCAAAATCACGATGGAAGTCACGGCTTGACGGAAAGGTTCAGCGGCGAATAATTAATATTGAAGCTTTGTAAAGTTTTTTTCATAATAACGAAGCATATTTTCCTCAAAACAGATTATCCCAATTTAACGTAGCAACATTGTAGTAGGGGATTAATTTGGACCACGGCTATGCGCAATCCAAAGCCATTTTAAAAACATGGCGCGTCCATAATGATGGCTTGATGAGAGCCGCGTCAGTGTGCTGCACTCCCGGCCTCCCACTCCCGGCTCCAAGCCCTTCATGTACATAGCCTTGTAGATTTTTACGTGATCGCTAAAAAGACTCGTTCTAAAACTTTTGGGTGTCTGAAAAGGTCATGTCGATTTTCTACGCCCCGAAAGATCTGGAAATATGCGATGTTTTCATTGTAAGGTTCAGTTAAGGTTCATTTGGCAGTTTCATATAATTATGACACTTTTGTAAACAAATGTTTTTTTGGAAATGTTTATTTAATGAAGATCTTATAACTTCAAGACAGACAATGCACAGCCTAAATCGTTGGGTCTAGAAGCATGAAATTTTACACAAGAGTTATATTTCTAAGCAAGGTGAACACTGAGAAAGGATTTTTTAAATTCATCCCCTAAAGGGGTTAAATAACGGTTAAGAGTTTGTATTAAGTTCGTGATTGTTAAAGTTCAAAACGTAATAATACTTATAGTTAGTTAAAGTTTAGTAACGGTTATATCATGATTTTTTGGAAATTCATTTCCTAACCATGCACAAGATCATGGTTAGGAAATGGATTAAGGAATAATTAATAAGTTTGGAAGTGAAAATTATTATTAAGAAAAAAACATCGCAAAGAAGTTTCCCAGCAAATAAATGAGCTGTTATACCTAGACTATTATCAAAACAAGTCTAACGTTCAAGTAGCTCCTAACTGCTAGCAGCAATTTTCAACTTAATCATATTAATAGCTTTTATACGAGGGGCTGTTTGCTTAGGGAGCGACACGAGAGCATATTCTGAAGTTGTAGGTACTTGTAGTAAACTACATGTTAACATGTTTGTGAGTAGAAATTAGAGAGCAAACTGCGGGACACTTACTAGTTCAGTGATAGACACACAACGGCCGGCTGGAGATGGGAATGTCCTAACAAGTGAACTATCCTAGATCTAAGTCTGCAGCGAATAACAATGTATTGCATTAACAATTTGTTGACCGTTTTCTATTATTTTTTTACGTTTTTTTTAAAGTACCTGATACTTGTGACGTTGTCGGGCCGTAGGTACACTGTCCTCTCGTGCATTATTACCTAACACTGTAATATGAAAACATTACAAAAGCCTATTAGATTTTAAAAGAGTAACCTGCCGGCTGTTCTCCCAACGACCAATTGGAATTGTGCGGCTAGCTGTGTTCATGTAGATTTATGTGGAATAAAATAATTTGAACGAAACACTTCTACCACAAAAGTACTTTCAATTCACTTCTAAACTGCATAAGGAGATGTAATGTCCAATTTCAGATGACGCAGTTGTACAATTTTCGTAAATTTGATACTGGTTTTCGCTTGCGAAGGAACCACAACTTATAATAATTAGGTACGGCTTAAAACTTCAAGAAAATTATTGTTTTGACTTAAAAAAAAAAACTTTACATTCAATAGTCAATTAAAAAGAAACGCGTATTACAGAAAACACCATTTACAATAAAAAAAACCGTCAATGTCACAACAAACGCGCAAAACATCTGACTGATAAAAACATATTATTTTAGTTTTCCCACAAAAAATGTACACATACAACATGGTACAAGTTGAGCGGAGTTTTTCGAAACTTTCCTTCTTTACTTATTTTGAGGACGGTCGGAGCGAGCGTCGAACTCCCTAACTCGTGTTATTGAATTTAATGTACCCTCCCCGTACCTAGCTCTATTCAGTGTCGATAAAATCACTTGGACCTGTTAGACATTACAGTGTGTGTTGATGCCGTACTGTATTGCCGTACATGTACCGGTGTGTGTCTGCCAACTAAGTGCCTTGAATTAGTGTTGCTCGAACGAATGAAAGGAACGTCTATTTGCTTTATTCCAAAGAGTTCCTTTTGATGTCTCGTGTTTACAAAATACACGTAAATGATAAAATGACACACGAACTAGACGAGTCGGCGTGTAATTTTTTTCCTTCGGTTCACCGCAAAAGGTTTCTTTAAGCTAACATTTGCATTTGGCGTCGCCTTCGGTTTGAGTGTTCGGAACGGAGACGCACTTTAATCACAGAGAACAGGTGGGAAGAGCCGCCGAGCAATTTTAAATATTGGAATTTCTTATCAAATCCTGTTTTTTCCCGCAAATAGTACAAAAATATTTGTTTCGTTCGGGCAATTACGCGGAGGATTCGTTTGAGAACTTTTATCAAACGGATTCGAGATTAATCTTCCTTTATCCTGCTGGTTTATAGAATTAGCAATATAATTATAAATGTCACAAATAATTCGTGATACAAATTGAATTCATGTTTTTTAAATTCTCATCCGGCTTATTTTAGGAAGGTACATAACTTATTTTATTTTTACTAGTGTGTCCGTGGGTCCACTCGCGTGGAAATCGAAATCCAACATTATTGGGAAGTTAATTATACATTAGGCACGATTAGTTAGACATAGTATTTCATAGTACAATTAAGTAATAGTTAAATCTGACTGACCAGGGTGTTAGTTAAGTTGAATGATTGTCATACAGTTGAATATTCTGTTTCTTCAATTTCTGTCACCTGAGATACAGGAAATTTCCTATAGTCTGGTTGTCAGGAGCTTCAAAAAATTGAGCATGTATCTTACCGAATTACTATAAGAATCTAAGTTGTTTACGGAATGCATTGTTCACCCTTTTTCTTTGCTTATGTATTCGACGGATCTTACACAAAAACGCGCCAGGCGACGGGGCGCTGGGTACGCGGCCTTTTTTTTTTTTTTTTTGTGGATGGGAAATCATCAAATGACCCCTCCCGCTCTGGGTACGCGCCCTTGCGCGTCATTTTTTACATATCCCGCACCCCGACGCGTGACGCGTTGTAGTGTGAGATCCGCTTTAGGCTTATGAAATAAATTATTATTCATAATTAAAATTAGATTTAAAAAAATAATGTCATACAATGTTTCAGCATGAACTACTGTTTCATTTCCTTCAAGTTTCCTCTTCTCTGAATGATTTTACTTACCTTTGGTAAATGGTCATACTCGTCGATATAATCTAAAGATCCGTGTATACCACCCGACAGGGCATCGAACGCGCTGTGAATGCTTGCACGTATTCAATTTTCTCGACAATATTTCACTCTGCTGACGTTGTTCGTTACTTTGCGAGGTCTCCACAAGAATGCCTCAAAACATATTTATTTAAGGAAACTCAATTACGTAGACCTAAAAGTCAAATGTGGTGAAAATAAAAATAAACTTAGATAACATTTTTGAAAATGTCAGCAGTGTTTGTTTCGTATCAATATCCGGATTAGGTCGAATCAAATTTGGTTTGTAGGATCAGGATTTATGCAACGCTCTCAATTTCCTGCGACGACAGCGGAACATCCGGCATGCAGTGCGCCCCTCGCCCCCGGCCGCCCCCGCCGGCGCCCGTCATCGCCGCAGCCGCCACCGGGCCGAGCGTAAAATGGAGCGCGGGCATTTGCATAGCGGCACTCGAGTCGAGCGGACCGGCAAATTGTTGTCGCATCAATGACTCGATCAATACGCCATATCTATCTTCGACTACTCCTGGTGTTTTGTCGTATTGATCAAAATTCTATAGGAAATATCTGAAAGGATTATGGAACGTCAGATATTTTCCGCGCAATGAAAAGCATACAAGCAAACCAAAATAGCTGAATATTCTTGGTTCTAAAAATAAAACAATTCTAGGAAAAACTAATTTCATCATTAGTTTCAAACTATATCTAATTCAAAATTATTTTGCATCTCAGGTCATCGGATGTAGCTGAATACAATTTTACATGGAGCAAGCGAGCCCATCAAAAGCTGACCTCATCTACCTACATCTACCCCTGGGTAGGACTAAACCTACCACTAACTACTGTCAAATTTGCCTTCTGAGGTATCTTTCAGGAATAACATTGGAAAAAAATTCAAAGAAAACAGCTATTTATTGGAAGTATATTATACTCATAGTAGATATATGTAACAACTAGCATGAACATACGATATTTCCAGCAAGAACATAACATTGTATGTATTCACACGAGCGACAGGCGTCGACGACAGAGGCAACTGCAACCATCGACGAGTGTCGGCGGCAGGTGACGATGTCTAAAACAGTCTTAATTTAGCAAAAAAACCTTATACTTTACCTGTGCGCTTACAATTCGTATCTACTTATTTCTGATCCAAAATGAGATATTATCCTTGTACATTACCTACGCTACTGAATGACATACACGTGCGGTAAGTCTGTATGCTTCAATAAACTAGTGAAAATTGTTAATACATATCACGCGAGGCGGCTCAACCAAATGAAAAATGATATTATATGGCAGTAATTGAAAACATGATCGGAATATAACATAATATGTCAGTACCGGCGCCCTCCTGATGTGTAACTCGTTATTATGTGTGTACCTATCTTTTAATTAACTCCTATCATTATTTCAGCCACCTAATTAAAATTTGTTTTATAATTACAATTTAATCTAAAAAGGTTACGTCAGGTGTAGTTTGTTGTGTTACTAATCGTGTTCAATTTTAGCAAAGGACCTACGAACGTACCTACGAGAACGTAGGTAACTATTTTTGAATAACTATGCGAAAGATATGAATTAATTATAAGTATAAAATTTTATATATTTGACGGTGCAGCAAGTGGCGCCGTCTATGTGTGTTACGAAGTTACTAGGAATCACCGAAAAGGTCGGATAAGAGTGACACGGGCTGGTGAGAGTCACTAGCAGAGCGTCGCATCGATGGTTGCGTGGCCGCTGTCTTCTGATGCCGCTGTCGTACCACGTCCACGATGAATTGCTATATTCCGGCACAATTCTGATGATACTGAAGCTGTTTAACCACCAATACGATGACCTCTTCTGGTAAAGGCTATCCCTGCACCGTCATATTTATAGTAAATTATTAGTGTAGCGGCATATACGACGGCACGGCTGGCGCAGTGGTTAAGAGATTGACTGCTGCGCTGCGTGTCGTGGGTTTCATTCCCGAACAGAACAAATATTTGTATGGCCTACAAGTAGTTGTTCCGGGTCTGGCTGTTTGTGTATGTGAGTTTAAATGTTTGTGAACGCACCCACGATACAGGGGTAATTCCTAGTGCAGGGCAACGTTTAAAAAAAAATACACATACATATAATTTACATATACACACACAATTATACATAGTATTTAAATGAATAATTATAACATATTATTTACACAATATATTAGCCCTTAAATTCTATATATTCTATAAACCCGTTTCTACGCCTGCCGCAGGCGCGCGCGCACGCCACACACCAGCAAAGAGTACTATGACACACCAGTCTTGATCCTCTCGACGCGGAGCGCACGCCGATCGATTACTTACCGTTCTGCTTATATCCGCTTGTGGCTTATAGGGACTGAAAGTCATTTTGCACTTAGATATACTGCGATTGTAATTTTACTGTGCTATCCAAAACTCATGTATACATTCGCTTTCGACACCTGTGCTTGTGAACTTCGTGACTATATTTTAACATATCTATGCTTCTCAATCCTCCGTTCTTCTTGTGATTTCGTAATATCTGTGTACCGTTTTGGAACGTATTATAAGCTAGCTACAACACTTACCTGAAGACTTTCATTACATCGCCCAGAATCACACCTACTTATAAAGGAGGAAACAACCACAGCGAGAAGGTAGGGTTTACCTATACTATTCCTACATTAGTATAGATAGATTTTGATACAAGTGGTCAAAGTATTTCAATGCACTCGAGCCAGGATTGCACCCCAAGTGACAAATGCTCACGCATATAAAACTACGTTTTTAAACATTTGCGAAGGAAAAAAGGAAATTTATACAATTAATGCAATTTTTTTTTTGTGTAAATTGAGTAGTGGATTTTTTTTTCGAGTGAACTTTGAAGGAGAGGCACTGACTAGAAGCTACCAAACAGTTTAATATTAAAAACATCAAAAAAAATATTTTTATTTATACAATACAAATGTATGTTAATTTGTTCATTAAAATAAATAATTTGATGGATTAAAATGTTTTTTTAAATCATAATTGATTAATTTACACAGTTTATACCTGAGTGTTGTGAAGTGTGCTGAAAATACGTATTTATCAGTAGCAGCTCAGAATTTAGACTTGCCATCGACTACGTGGGGTTTGTGATATAACTGGCGAAATGTGGGAGAACAAGACTTAGTATTTTAGTAGGCCGATACCCTTTTAGGGAACACAGTCATATTTAATATTTTTCATGCTGTTTACGACGTTTAATTCTTGCTTTAATTTTTTTTGTACTTGTACTTTGTACCTTTTTGGAAACTCATAAGAAGTATATTTTATACCTTTCACTTATCTATAAACCTTTTAGCCCATTTATACCTATTGTAATATTCTATACCTAGTAAAAGGGATAACCAGTCAAAAGAGACTGAGAAAAGCCTATCGTTATCTAATACAAAGTATCCGTAATAACGCAGAATTTTTATTATTTCTGTCTACTACAAGTCTGATGGCATAACAACTTTGCAATCGAGATACAGTAGTGAAACTCGCCTTTATTGCCATACAATTTTTTTTGTTGTGCATGACTGAACGATCGAGCGCTGCGGAGACGTGCGTGGTTCGTTACTCGTCACGAATCGCAACTGGAATACACATTCAGTGCGTTCTAGGCCCTGATTCACAAAAAGCAAACGGTTTTATTTCTAAAATATTCCATATTGTTCTGTTCCTGAACATAGTTGTTTGAGTTTTTTTCTGTTTGGGGTTTACAGGCACAAATAATCAGACCCAGAAATAATAATAATAATCTTACCCAGTTTTCATCGATAGATCATAGTGATCGAAGATCGATGTCGTAACCTGTGGCGTAGAAAGTCAACGTAGTGTCAGGCACTGTAGATATGAACAGAAATTGACGAAAACTAAGCTAGTTTTATTGTAGTCTAGAAATAAATTATTCAATGATTATTCCGCTCCAATTTGATATTATGTAGATCTACGTTACCATTGTTCGACTAGGCACATAACTCGGAATATTTTCGCGAAACGCGGCTTAACGTGAGACTCGGGGTCCATTTCGGTTCGTTTAAGTTTGGCATTTGTAAGTCAACTGTTTGTGGAGCCTCCGTGTATGTCGCACGATGACAGAATTTGCAATGAAAATGTACTGTACTGTGTCAACGTGCATTGGCATTGTGAAGTGACATCTGGCTTGAAACGGTACGTTCCGGCGAACATATTGTGTATAGTATGTCGTGGTTATGTAGCGGATGTCGTGTTACTGTTGTGATTATGTTATAGATGTCACATTGTGGGGATGTAGTTGGGTAGTTGGGTTAGAGTATATTCAGGTATAACGTGGGATAGCGAAAGTGGTGAACCTTTTATTTCACTAGGGTTTGCCCGCGGCTTCGTCAGCGTGCAAGTCGGAAAATATCCCATGGAAACATACTAACGAGATTAAAAGTAAAGTAAAGTGTGTTAATCCAGTTTATAAACTGTGCGCCAGATTTCATGCAAATGCGTTCAACAGTTTTTGCGCCAATCCGGAACATACATAAATACAAACAGACAAAGCGACAAAATAATATTCTAAAAATTACTTTTTTTTCTCAAAAATATTTAATGTACAGTTTTCACTTCGTTATTCGAATATGTATAGATATTATATGTGCCTGCTGTGTCTAAGTCATTTTAATGAGTTAATTTCATGTTTGCAGTATGAAGTCTAAAATGGTAAAGACAAAGATCAGTAGGAACAGGAGAATGTTGCTCCCCATCCTTTTGATGTCTTGATGACCTTATAAGATGCCTTCGCGAATTCACGGATGGCGAAGACGATTAGACTTTGCTTTGGAAAGTCAAGCAGTTAAACTGAAGCAAATAACGTAAAAAAGAAGTATTAGCATTCCTGTCTAGACTTTTCAGTGTTTAAAATGAAAACTGCCTGCCAGACTAGTAAACAAACCAAAAAATCATCAAGCTGCGTTCATTTTATCAGAACCAGTATAATAACAGAAATATACGGCGCTGATGGCACAAACAGTTCACAAAAACGCACAACAGCTGCTAGGCTTTCATTTACGCCTATCTTCAATTTCAAATACAAACCGGGATGTTTGTTGTCATAAACGCACCAAGGTAAAATTGCTACCTAAATATTTTAAATCGTAAAATCTGTTAGTCCTGGCGGAGTGACGGCGTGTTTGAGCTGTGGTCCTAAACAAATAGCGGGGTTTAATGAGGCCAGAGTACCGCGGGGGGAGGGGGAGGGGACGGCAAGGCACACCAACTACCCTACCACTTGTTATTGTATCGTACTTTCGGGAGCAAAACCTCAGTGTTGGCGTTTTTGTCGCGATCCTATTCTTGGTGCTATTGATAATTTTGTAGTTTCAAGCTGTTTTTTGTACCTAGAAATAGCGTATCAAGTGTTTGACATATTTAGTTCTTATGCCTAGGAATACCTTATTTACCTGTAGGCTTCGCTGTGGTTGATGAGTTGTGAGGTTCATGGAAATAGCTACTGCAAGGAATCTGTAGTCTAGTTCAATATGAACATGGCAGGACAGAACTAAATACCATCATATATTATATCATCTTATCTTCATCAAAATAACGTTAAGTAACGAAACATTCAATAATAATAAAGCTGTTAATTTAAGTTATCTCTCTCGTTCCTTTACGTTTGGTTTTCAACCTTAACTAAAAGATAAATAAAAAATAATCGAATGCAAAGAAAAGAAGACAATAGGGTATCCACGCTGTAGAATAATTACCTATTTAAAACGAAAAATAAATTGTATGGCTTTAACGTAATGACAATTTAAATCATATAAAGGCCATCAGTGGGTCGGTGACGGATCTCTCGTGACACGTCACTGCACCCCTCTCGCCCCGCGCAGCTACCTTAAGAACCAACTCAGTTATGTGGTAGGCCCGTAATACTGTCTATTTCTTGCGAAAAATTTAAGGAAATCGTCCTTTGAAAAACTATTCGAACGAATCTAGTATACGTGTACGGCCAGACATGCTAGGACGATCGTAAAGTTCTATAATAACAGTGATAACAGTTTCAACGTCTAACGTAATCTACGTGTTGTTTGTGTATGGATCCTCGAGCAATTGCTAAAACCCAAGGCGAGCGCGTTTGGCACGCACATGACGGGTTCCTTAGCTTAAACTTACATACAGTACCCCGGAGTAAATATGACACACCGAACTTTAAGTTACGGCTTTCGAGAAGAGCGGTGACCGCCACATAGCGTCTGCAATTTACCGGCGAATGATGACACTGAAACGTTATTTATGAAAGTAAGTGGTGTGATTTCCTAAAGAGCGTTTTTTTAACACCGTTAAGGTAAACCCCACTGCCATCCATTGGCGTAGCTCGGGCTTTTGTCGGCAGCCGTCCAGCTGAACTAACCGCAGTCATTTAATGAGAGATCATAAATGACGCCTCGTAATAAATAATCCCACAATAAATATTTGATGTAAAGTAGGTTGCCAAGACTTAAATAACGGTTTCACTTTTTAAAAGTTATCAGATCTAATGTAGAGCCAGGCCCCTAACCCTACAAACTTTACTTTTTGGTCAAAATGTACCTACGGCTCTATTAAAAAGCAATTAAAGAGTAAGTAACTCTTCTTCTTCAATCATGTTTCTAGGGTGGGCAAAGAAGTTTCTAGGGTAGGCTTTGCCCACCCTTGCCCGTCCTAGCCACGCCCATGCTGTCAACACTTTCATGACAGCCGTCACTGCGGCCGTGATGTGGCGGCCATGGCTGTTCTAGGAAACCGTAAGTTTAGGAAGATTTACGTACTCTCTAGTCAGTCTCAGGACGTCGTCACTATAGACGACGTTCTGTAAAGTCGAAATTTTACTAAAATTCAAACAAGGGATTTTATTTATAAGCGTTACTTAAAGTTAAGAGACGTCTAAACGTCGAAAATGTTTGGTTATACAGTCGTTAATCATTTCTTAACTTTCAGCAACCTTTGTAAATACACCCCAAGAACTTCTTGACCGACGTTGACATTTCGAGTAACGGATTGATTTTTAAGTTGACTTATAAATTGTTAACGGTCTTTTCTTTTATAATCCTTAATTAAGTACCTAACAATTTGCCAAAAGGATACCGCGTGGACCGCGCCGGGTCGCGAAAAACACGTTCTGACAGTAATTGTTATAACAAACTCTAATGATACCTACAATACTTTTTTTATTGTGTTTAAAGTTCTTATTTTTTATTTTTATTACAGCATCGTATTGATTCATTTAAATTTTGCATGTTGAATCTTGGGCAGAATGTATGGCTCAACTTGAATTCTTCACGACCTTATTTTTTATTTTATTTATTGAATTTAGTTGACATTTTTTATAGTTTTATTTTATTTATCAAGGGATAATAAACACCTACAACATATTTAATACATAAGGTAACTTACAATCAATTGAATAAATATAATTATGTAGAAAAAGGCAGGAGCTCATTGGGCATCAAAAAATTCGTCCGCATCACTACTATGGGATAAATAATTTGATTTGATTTGATTCATTTTTCATGTCCTACCTAAACTTCAATAGCCCGTACTAATATTTTTTTATACGTGAATCACTAACGCAACGACATGTAAAATGCAATTTCTATCACGAGTTAACGATTAACGTTAACTTCCGTTAAATCTTCTGAAATGTATCGCTATAACGTTTAACGAAGTAAACTATTTTAGTTACGTATTAGCTATTAACCAAGTTAACTATTTAGTTATGCTAAAATTCGATGTGTAATATTACGGGCGGTTGTATACGTCACAGAACAGATAAATATCTGTACTGTGGTACAGGTGGTGGAACACAAAACTAAAAAAAGTAATCATTTTAATTTTATAAGTAGAACACTAAATAATTTGTTGATAACAATAAATATAATTTAATGAAATATAATGATTATTTATCATATTTAAATTATTTACATACGTTGTTAATCTATTGACAAAAAATAGGCCCAAAAAGTAGGCTTCATGCCTTTTTGGGCCTACTTTTTTGCTGAGATAAAAAAAACTCACATTTCTGACTTGTATAGTTATCTGTGACGCACTTTGCCGCATGAGTGCAGGAATGAAAAGTAATTAGTAGTCGTAGTAGTTATTAGTAGTAATTGTGAACCTAAAGGCGGTGTAATAAGAGCCACTTTTCATGTGTTAGAAAAAATAAAGAAATAATTAAGGTCGGTCTTAGGTAATTTCGAAGCTGTCCTTATTTCACCTTACAATGTCGCGTTCCATCCGGTTCTTAAGGGGGATGCTCTAAGATAGCCCACGAAATACAACTTACTTTTTGCAATTAAAAAGTGTAACATAATGTACATACTCATAGTTATCTTCATTCATTCCTCCAGGTCAGAATAAGCATTCCTTTGCCGTTAGGCGCTGATCTGTTTTTTTTTTCCTCACGAAAAAAAAAAACTACTACAACGATTACTGACTACTACTACTTAATTCCTCACGAAACGTTTTATCCACAATCTGTACACAGACACAGTCCCAACTTTAACATAAGACTACAACGAATTTAGTGACAACCAAGGGTTGGTAATTTCGTCCACATTGATTCATATAATTTTTCCTATAAACACTATACTTTTAATACAAAATAACTATAGATTTTATTGTATTTTAATAATATATATTTTATTATGACGGTTCTGACATTTGATGTTTAAAACGTCACCATGGTAACTTTTATTTTAAATCCTTAACTGCCAGATCTTTTTAGCTGAATAATACACGCATACTTAGCCAAAACTAATCCTGGTTTTTTTTTTTCTACATGATATTATTCTACGAGCTGCCATTATAGATCCATGCAATGCAAGGAGCAGTTCCAGTTTCGCCTCTAAAGCGAGCACATTAGATAAGGCCTGATGCTCCAGGGTCACCTATCCCGGGAACACCCAGTGGACCTCTCTGCTCCGGTACCTGACGGACCCTCTCTACGCCTCCGTCCTCTTTCCTCGGTGAACCGACCGCCGGCCCTCCTCGCCGGAAGGCTCTAAAGACCCTCCTGAACCTATCGGGCCGCACCTCATCCGAGGGCCACCTCACCTAGCGGGCTGACAGCATCCCCGCCGTGCCTCTCTCTCCTGCTGCCGTGCTGCGTCCTATCCTGCTGCGTGGCCCTTCCTACGGGTGCCCTCCGTGCCGCACACGCACCAGCACCTGCCCTCACCTGCACCTGTACCTGTACCTGCACCTGGACCTGCATCTGTACCTGCACCAGTTGCCAGCACTTACCTCGCGTCTACCTCCTCAGCTCCAACTGGATCACCACCTCAGCCTCCTCAACCCACCTATCACGCATCGTCATCCATATACCCCACCTCCACATACTACACACCACTCTTCAGTTCATCTCCATCTTTTAATTGTTTGTTAATATATTTGTTTGTTTCCTACCTCCCTTTCTTTTATTTCATCACCTCGGATTTTAAAATTTGCAAAAGGTCAGTGTTTGTTAGGTTGTATGTTGATTCAAATATGATTCGCGACCGCAACAAGTATGGCTTTACAAAATTATAATCTTAAGAGTCAGAAATACAACTCTTTAAGTTAGAAATTGGCCTCAAATGTCATGATTTCATGAAATAGTCATTCAATAGGATAATATGAATTTAGAGAGATTTATTGATGATTTTTATGATTATAATTCTATAAATAAATATTTGTTACGGCCTCGAATTATATTTAGATAACATAACATACAACCTGATACTGCAACCTACCTGCAAATTGCAAAACACGTAAGAAAATTTGAATTTCGCGGGCTACCCTGACGCTTTCGCCTTAAACTGGGCCAACAACGATGGAACCGTTTCTTTGTTTTGCAATAAAAGCTTATTTAATTAACTTTTCCTATCAAGTAAAGTTGTTGACTTTTAAACTTTTTTTTTCTCGGACGATAAATTCAAACAGACCTTATAAATGTATTGGAACTGGTGTTTTAAACTTTTATAAAGTATCTAAAGTGTTATCCGAATAAGCGTAAGCTCGGCAATTCTTCAATTTGTAAGAAAATACCTTCATATTTTTTTATTTATTATGTACCCACAAAACACTAAATATCATATACCTAATATACGGAAATAAATAAAATTGAAGTGTCTGTTTGTAATGTCAAAATAACAGGGTATTACTAAATGCGTATGAAAGACAGACAAACAGAGAGACAACATTTAAAAAAAATGTTTTTTTTTTAATTTTTCTTCTCCGTTTGTTCCGGCTAATCTCCGAAACGGGTAGACACCTATTTTGACGGGACTTTCATTGGCAGATAGCTGATGTTATAAGGAGTAACTTAGCCTTACTTTTATTTTCGAAAAAGAATTAGGGTACCGCGTAAAAAATTTAAACAAAATCCAATTTGTTTTCCGAAATGCACGCGAACGAAGTCACAGCTAGTAAAATAATACATAAAGATAGATAGAAGAGCACAAAGGTTCTGCTGATGTTGTCTTTTATTGAAGTAACAAGCAAGAATCTAATAGACAATATTTCCAATTCACTTTATGATATGCTAACTGCCAATTGAAACTCCTGTTTGCGCATAGCGTCAAGACGTCACAGAAGATATGCAATGAAACAGAATGCAGAGTAGATAATGAAGGAGAGCGTGAAGACGGTGTAGTGGTATGTGGTCGGCCGCAGAAGAGAAGTACTTAAAGAAACAGCTGTGGCACGGCGCCGACTCTGCGCGATCCCACCGAACATCAACACGCGCTTATATGGAGAGGGTAATACCACCGCAATGAAACTGATTTGTTCTTCGAATACATTATTGAAATAAAAGTTCCGTTATAGAAACATGGATTTACTGAAACTAAATTCGATATGAAATGGTTTATTTTTCAATTAATTGCTGCGATAAATGTATGTGTTAATATTATAATTGAATACTGCTGTGGAAGAGCGGAGTCTCCTAACACAGGCATTACTTGCTTAACAGGCGGCTCCAATCATCAACTAATGTAAAACTTTTTGGTTCAGAAATAAATTTGATTTGATTTTGATACTATGTTAATAAAATGTATGAAATGCAGTCATGTTTGCTACGCCAATGTCAGTTTTCGTAGCAGGTGCTACGCAGCGTCTACGACGACATACTTGTACCGTGTGTGCTTGTGCCGTTTTGCGTGAATGTGACGCGTATTTTCCCCAACTTGTTCTTTGTTTTTTCTCTGCGTCATGTTTGTTGCAAGTAAAGGTATTTTATTTCTTTTGGTAACTCGTATTTATTTTGGTTTATTATTATTTTTTCATAAAATATTATTTATTAGACTTATCCTCTTTTTATGTCTGTATAGACTGCCCCGTTGGTCTCGTGATCGTAAGCGCGACTGCTGAGCGTGGGTTCCTTGTTTTTATTCCCAGGTCGGACAGTGTTATTGGTTTTTTTTAATTAGGAATAATTATCTCAGTAGCAGTAGAGTTTGGAGGGTGGCGGTGTGTTACCCCAGTGTCTCGAAAAGCTGTTGGTCCTGTGCCTGAACTCTCTCCGGTCGTGTCGGATTGCAGTCCCATCAGACTATGAGAAAGCTGATATGAAGTAATAGTAGATTTTTTTAAAGTAATATTATCTAAAGTGAAATGAACCTCATTGTATTTTAAGAAATAGAATAGCTTTAGCGTGTAAAACTTACCGTTCTAGTATAGGTTCTTATCAATTTGTTCAACATTTAATAATCAGCTACAATGATTAAGAACCAGATTATTAGTTTAACGGTGTATCATCGTCTCTATAGTATGAATGTATATAACATTTAATAATTAGCTGCAATTATTTTGAAGCAGATTAATTTATTACTTTATCGTTGTATCATCATCTCTATAGAATCAATGCAACGGCGGGCTTTCATTAAAATCTTTCGTTTCCGTATTATATGAACGTAGACTCTGAATACTAATGCACGTAGGATTGCACAACTTTATATTAATTTACTCGAAGAGTTTGCGATGCTCTCTCTGATTTATTTGTATTCATTACCGGAGATAGGCATGCCCTCGGTTATTATAAAGATTTGGGTCAGTTGCAAAGGGACTTATTTATCATACAGATAGAAAAATGTTTCTGTTTTCTGGTTACGAGATTGGAATCAAACCCGATAGTGGTTTTGGTTGTAGTGGTTTTTATTTGGACTGTTGTTTGATCAATCATACAATATGACGTGTGGATGTAGCGAACAATATTGGATGAGGTTTTAAATGCAAGTAAGAAAGTTACCCTAAAAATTGTCTATACGTCTTTAAACATACATAATCAGTCTATAATGTTCCCATGACTGGATCACAGGCCTCCTCTCGGTGAGAGGGAGTGGGCCGTAATCCACCACGCGGGCCCAGTGTGAGTTGGTAGATGTCACATGTCTTCAAAATTTTAGTTCTAGGACTTGCCGATTTCCTCACGGTGTTTTCCTTCACCGTTTTGTGAACAGTAGGAGTGATGAAATGATTTACACCTACAACTCGTAAGTCACGGCAGTTACCACTGGGTCATCACTGCAAACATACATATATTATGTAAACAGTCACAGTCAGTCAACAGTCTTTAAAGATACGTTATTTTAATCATTTACATTATAAAAGTCTCGTGCGTTCAGTTTCAGTTAAAAACTTTTGAAGGTGTTTTAAAACTAAATGGGATTGTGTTTCACAAGACTTTTCTCAGCCCTGAGAGCTAAGCGAGAAGTGCAGCGAACCAAAGTCTAACTCTGTTCGTGTTTTCTACAATTTCATTTTAGTTCACACGTTCATTGATTTCAATTGCTAGAGGGTGGTTATAAAACCCCTTCAAGCGTTAAATCGACGCTCGCTAATAAAAGCAGCAATTGAAAATTTTAATTAGTTGCAACAGTTTGATAAAACTTGCTCATTTTTGAGTTGGTGAGTGGTGGTAGGACAGTTGGTGAGAAGCGGTGGGGATCCAATTAAAAGCAACTGAGTCTACTTCTCATTGAAAGGTCGTACGAAGCACGTAACGTTAGCGGAATAGTCTGATGACTCTGTTGCTTAGGGCTGGCTTACTTTGCTATTTTTATCCAAGAAATATTTATTTTTATCTGCGGAAGAATTTAGACATATTTATTATGTCAACTTTTATGCAAGTATAGTGAGTAACTACAAAATCGAAATGAAAACTGAGCATCATATAACCATAACTCTAAAAGCAAAACAAGTAATTTTGCAATCAATTAAACATTGCTATCAAATATGCATTTCAATTTTAAGAATTATGTCTTATTTATTGGCTTTAATACTTTTTAGACTCCATGAAGATATCTCGTTTCCTAAATAAGAAAAACAAACGGCCAAATCACGACGGCCTTAAGATTAAAAATATTGTAAAAGCACTTAGACGTCTCCGCTCGCGCGCAGCCCTAGCTGCGTCTACCGCACATGCATTCATTTTTAATTCGATACAGCCGAAGTTTGGCACAAAGCGTGCGCCCGCGACGTGCGGTGAATAGTCGCGTCAATCTCTTATTTATATTTAAATACTTAATGAGGAAATTGTTATCTTTGTTTTATATTTTACCAGTACAGTTTAATAGTTACAGTTTTATATTTTACTTTATTATAAAGCTCATAATTTATTTGGATTATATAATCGGAAATGGAACCATAGAATGCAATGCCTAATTCATCAAGCATTTTAGTTATTTTTCTTCGGAAAAAAATTGATGCCTATGAGAAGCGGGGTTGATGAAAATACAAATCACATTTTACATCACGATAATACAATATCTTAACAAGTATATTTGATAAATGCGCCAAGGGTATTAATTAGAGTTCATTCTATAACTTACATAAATCCGAAGGAGGCCGAATAGCGCGTAAATTTTCTTTCGGCCGTATTTCCCGGGAGTGTAGGTTTCCAATCGGCGCTGGCGGGTCAGTCGAGAGTCAATGAAAAGCGGTAAAGTGGTGCTGCGGCGCTGATTAAAGCCTGGAGCAATCGCCCCGGAAAGTATTTATAGGTACACCTGTTCGTTAGCGCCGCAAGTCCCGGCCAACTCCTTGATTAGGCGCCGACGGGCGTTACTTCTCTTCTACAACAAATAAAAGATTTTTCCCCTGCACGCCAATTGAAGAATCGACTGTAAGACAAAAGGATGCGAAGATAAAAGTTCGATTTTCAGTGATAATAGAATGGGAGGAATCAGTTCTATGTTCTAAGATTTTAGTTTTCTGAGATGTTTAAATAGGAGCTATTTCTAAGTAAGTAGGTTGTCGATATAATTCAAGTCTGCAAGAAAGAAATCCAATAGTCGGCATATAGCTGCAAGAATAGGCGGATTTATGGCACACTTTACTTTAGTTACCTATGTCGCGTTCTAGGTAAGGAGTAGATTTTGCATGTGAATGGGTCGGTATTCGGTGCACGCGTGGTGCGTGCGCGCCGCGCCGCCCCCTCCCATCGCAACCCCGGTCACGGAAGCCCTTAATAACATCACGTTTGATGCGCCTCTATTATTATATTTTCATCTTCAGTCGGCCCCATGACAGGGAGCTGCGGCGCGCACCTAATATAAAAATCTCCTGCTTTAAATTTTGACACAATTTTTGTATTTATTTGATTTGTATGGGAATTTTTCGTTCGTAAGTAACTTTTTAGACGTGATTATGAAACCTTTATTTTAAAAGAAGTACTTACTTCTCTCTATTACTCGCTCATATCTTTGTAATGAGATCAACTATCGATAAATCAGAGTAACGAAGCATGGCAATACAATATTTTGTAGTTATATGTGTTAAAGTAGGTTGCAAGACAGTTGAAGTACTTCACATAATATTATTTTCCCACCCACTCTCACTTCCTCCTACACTTGTCTAAGTTTCGCGGAACTGTTTCTATTGGATTCTGTGAACGTGTTGAAAAAGTGTATTTTGTTTTGGAAGTCGTCCGTCATGGCCTCTCATCACCCTTAAAGTTTGTAACTCATGGTGACAGTATTTTTTATCTGTCGCGTAAACGGGACAAACGTGTACCTACAAGTAAGGCCCTGTGCATACTGTAGGCGGATCACGTTCCACGAAAGAAGACGCTTACCTGAAAGTTTTCCTACCCCTTAGCACATTAACCAACCGACAAGGCTCGACTTTAACTGGCCTTGTACTACTACAACCTGATGTTAATTCGTTATTGCTTTTATTCGTAGGTATAATTATGGTCGCAAACGGAGACATGAAAAAGCGATGAGGTTTAATGAGTTGCGTGTCGCGACGATACCAATCAGAGGAATCCTTCTTTAGATTTTCGTTTTAATGGCACACAGTTCTAACTGGTTATAGGAATACTGGACATTGGACAACTTATGGTTTTTTCATCTATGATAATTCTAATTAATCTAAGACACCGATATTCAATATTTTAGTCTTATTTTGTAATGCTTAGCTCTCCTTATCACCAATTAAAATAAAAACCACAACAGGCATCTCATCTATTCCAGAATGGTAAGCAGATTAATATGACAGGTAACGGACAATAAACCCAAATTGTAAGACGGATACTCCTCGTCCCAACAGGGATTTCGAATATAAAAAGAAACATGTTGACAAATGATTACATTCTATATTTACGTAGCGAAATGATAATGTACTCGCACAAAATGCTAACAGACAAATAACTTATCTCAACATTTTCCAGTGGCGGAGCTCAACATTACGTCTATTGTGTTCGAGTAAAGGAATCTCGTATTTGCATCCGACCGTACGAAACGAAAGGGAGCCCGAGAACGTAGGTACCGCATGAGACGAAAAAGTAATTTTTCATAAGGATCGAGTCTGGTTTTCAATAACACGCCAACTGAGTGCCGACGCAGGTAAGGATTCTGTGCGTACTTGCACTAATATTAATGGATTACGTATTAGCTTTTATAACGTCAAATATTACTCTAATCTATTTTGTGTATTTTTTTGTTAGTTCTACTGGTTGTTGTTTTTGAATTTTCATATCGCTTATAGGCTGATTATGATGATGACATGTCATGTTCCCGCTGCTGGGACACAGGTCTCCTCTCTTTGAGAGGGAGTGGGCCGTAATCCACTACGCGGGCCCAGTGCGGGTTGGTAGATCAGATGTCACATGTCTTCCGGTTTCCACACGATGTTTTCCTTCACAAATAATGAACACAAAGTAAAGCTCCTGTCTAAGTGGATAAGTGGAAGGAGGGAAGGGAGGCCTTTGCCCTGCAGTGGGACAGAAATGGCTGAATAATAATATAAAGCGCCTGTCTAGGTGCGACCTAAGACCTACAACTCTAGGGCTACAAGTGCAAATAGAGATTAAAATATTGCAAAATAAATCTTTTGTTTATAACAGTGATCAGCAGCCCTTATAACGAAATAAATAATGACAGCACACCATACCATTAATCTCACAAAGGATTGAAATAATTTCGCTGAAAATGAAAGCGAAACGAATGAGATCCATAATACGAGTAATTACCCTTCAGCGCACATCGGCGGCGACGCCTACGTAAAAGGTATTCGGGTAATAAAACGTGATTTTTCAAAAGAATGCGAAGTTCATACTCATGGCGATGGAAAAGTTATATATTTTATCAACAACGACACGTGAGTGTGAAACATATGTAATAAGTCATAACTTAACAAATCAACGGCCAATCAGAAAATGGTCCATGCAGGATTTTAAAATAGGTACCTACTCAGTTTTCTAAGCAACAAAAATCTGAAATCCGCTTCGAATAGGTAAGTCCCTTTTACCTGGAAATAATTCACATATTTAATTAATCAAAGCGCAGTATCCAATTATTATTTCAATGAAATTACAGAATCACCGCAGATTCCGACTACTCGTGCACTCAATGCACCTAGCTGACAGATGGAGATAAATTATACGCGACTTATTTGCGAGGTGAGAGCGACCCTTGGCGCGGTCGAGGCAAGGCGGGCGGAGCGAGGCGCACTGACGAGTTCGTTACGCACGCCCCACTGACTCCGCGAGTGACACCCAAGCCTCTCCACCGCCGAATATCATTCGAAAAAATGTATTAAGTAAAAAACATACCTTTTCAACTTCTCAACGAGTTCGCGAGGACACAAAATTGCAATGTCACCGCTCCACCTTCGAGAAAATTATTATACCTTGATACTTATTTGTTTGTATAACCAACTTTCCGTGTACTAAAAACGGAGGCTCGGATATAGTCTTGTTTAAATGCTGTATAAAAACAAAACGACTTTATTTATTATCTACGGGATTTGGGTTCTTGTGTTTGTCTACCTTTATGAGTTAAAAGAAACGGTAGATGGTTGATCATAAAAGATATAGATGTTTGTGGTACAACATTTATGACAGCAGTGAGACAGGATGGCGGTTTTATCTCACCGTCCCCTCGATGTTACGTAACAAGTTTATCGGCAGCAGCGGCCATCGGCGTGTCCGCTTCAGCATTGATACGATCGACATTGATATTTAACTTTCCGTCACGTCACGTCAGCTAATTCTCATTTCCAACAAAAACGGCCGGAAATTGGATATAAGGATCTGCGCGCTCGGATCCGGCTACGTGACGTTTGTCGAACACGTCACTACACTATGTGGTAATTTCCGCTCTATGCTCGCGGAAAATTACTTTAGCCGCATGAAATTTCCGATAGCATAAAATAAAACCATTAAAATATTAGATAGCAAACTCTGGATAAAACCTTCAAAACATTTTTAAGGGCGATGGAATGTTGTGATAAAATTATTTTCTTCATATAGGTAGCTAACATAATCTGGATTTAGTTCATTATCAATATCAAGCACATCTTTGCCGAATAAGTGAATTTGCCAGCATCGGAGTACTTGGAGCTAAACAAAAGAAAACTTTCGCTTTAGGATTGTTATTAAAACCACAATAACTTTTACGATGAAATTAATTTTGTCATTGCCGTACGTGTTTAGAATGAATCACTAAATAAAAGAGCTTTTGGTCAAAATCTTAATTAAATCTGCTGAAAAAGTACATATTCGTTGACAGAATTTATTATATTAATGAGTATCATTATCCACACAGTGAAAAGTGATGTTGGACGGACGCGGCCGTCGTTGCAGCGGGCGACGCGGACGCGGCGTGACAGGGGTGTCACAGTCGTGACGCGGCGTGACGTCACGCCTCGCGCCTCGCACTCGCCTGTCGATGAACACGTCACATATGTAACGTGACATGTGGAAATAGTATTGCTTTATTTAATTTTGCCATCAGCCACTGTTGTTTGTTCACCTTTTACATACATTGCTGGTGTTATAATATATAATAACAGTGTTCTGGTTCTGCGCTTGAAGGCTTCAATATGATTTAATAAAATAATACATTTCTTTTATCAAGCCCAATTCTTACCCTATTTAGCTAAAGAATTGGTTAGCCTGTTTTGTTTGCTTGTGTGCTACGACGTAGCTTTCCTGCTACGAGTTCGGCCGCTACGCCCTTTAGCTATGACTTTTATTAATTATTTGTTCAGTTTGACCAAAACATTTAAAATATAATTATACTAAAAAGCGCCTCTCCACCATCTTCTTTGATTACAAGACCAGCTGTAAGGCCTGTAGGCCCTTATGCTTATACTAAATTCCATTCCTAAATGTGTCCTGTGTTTGTATTTGCAGAGGCATCGCACTACAGTGGACAGGCGACGTGAAATTCTGAATAAGCAAAGCAATACGGACCGGTACGCACAGCGGGAGCCGATGTTTGTCTACCTATTAATATTAGTGAAACAGAACAGGTTTCCCAGATTACCATAATTTGCTTCGATGCATTTGAATAATGAGAACGTGTTCCCTCGGTTTCTCCGCTCAGTCTTTGTATATCTATCAAAGTTATTCAATTGTGAAACGTATTATCACTTGATATAATATCGGATAATGGCATTAGTATCGATTTGTATGTATAGACAGGTTGGTGAGTTAAACCAGCTCTGAGATTGGATACTCTGTCATCATACCATCAGTGAAGTGTAATATAAAAATTTCTATCAAATCAATGCTTGTTGATTTGATAGAATGTTCATTTACTCATTAGCTTTTTGGAAAAGAACGGACCGCAGAAACAAAATACTTTGTACCTGTTTGTTATTGGTTCTATTGTTACGTCAGAATCACTATCCGGAATATTGTGGCGGCGTTAAGGCTTCGCTTCTCATGCACGAGGTTGTGGGTTCAAATCCAGGAAGGTACTACTATCTATGTTTTTCAATTCAACTTCTTTGGATTGTTTCTAAAGTGTGTCGTCCCACTCACTGGCGAACAATCGCAAGAAAGGCTGAAGCTATGGCGAGACTGTGCTTCCTTACCCAAACCTTTCGTCCCACTCGCTGAAGACCTCCCACCTGGACATGAGTTGCCTTGGGTAACCCGGAAGTCTTTAAATAGACTCCGGACCCAGGTTGGCCGAAGCAAGGAAAACCTGTTCAGGTGGAAATTCATAGACAACTCCGCCTTCGAGTGTAAATTTGGTGCTGTTCCACAAACGACGAGACACTTAATATCGTGTCCTGTCAGCTGTACGTTACAGGAACTGATGGACGCTGGTGATGGCGCCAAACAAGTGGCCGAATTCTGGGCCTAGTTCATTTAGATTGCTATCGACACGCTAAGAAGAAGAATTCAATTTCTGAGTTTATCTTGGACATTACTGAAATAGATGAAGGCAAACATCGTGAGGAAACCTGGGATTTTTCGTCAATATACATATGTCTGAAATCGCCAAAACGTCTTAAGCTAGCGTGATGATCAATGCTCGTGCATTCTCTGTATGACAAGAAGCCTTTTACCCTGCAGTGGGTCAATAATAGGCTGTTATGAATTACTTAGAAAAAAACTGTAATCTTTCATATTACAAAACATACTTGCAAAGTGTCTTTGAAACACTAGCAAATTGTGCATACATCCACCTATACACATATGGTGTTAACCGATCACTATGGACAAAGACTAAGGGCGAAACATATTCCCACAGATGAATTGAATACCAAGCAAAATTAATTGAAGATTGTTTGGCGTACCTGTGGTAGACACTCACTTCAGGCCATAAAGGCACATGGACGTAGGAGATACGGACGGTCTTAGTTCACGGAAACAATATCTATGTTACGCAGCACCTTTAGTCTTGTTAAGCCAAAATAGTTTGCGACTGTATGGTCTTCATCGCAGAAAAGATAATTCCAAGTATCGATAATCATCTCTAAATATTTGTTATGGTAATAATTTAAATACAGAAATTACTGAACACCCAGTTTTCCGTTTCAAGAGCAACCTTTCCCATGAAATGATCCCTTAAATAGAACACCTCGAGGTAGGTACACCAGATATTTCCGAAATTATAATACTTACGTGTATTCATAAAATTGCGACTGGGTATGTTATATTATAATAATTTCAATTTGAGAAGGTCTCGTGACTGGTGGCGTGTAGTAAGGACGTCGTGCGCTGGAAGGAAGGGGTTATTGTGATATTGCGGCGTCTCATATTGCCGACGAGATTTATGTGCGGGCATCGAGCGCGTGCCGGCTCGGCTGCGTCGCGCCGCCGTCCCGCGCCGTCCTGCGGCCACGATCACAACACGACGCCTCTGCTCTACCCTTCCGTATACGTTTAATACATGGAAATTCGAATTTCCTTATTCCGTATTAATAAGCGGCTGTGAACATTTTAAAGAGAGTTTAGACCGTGTGGAGGCTTACGTTTGTTTGATCTGTGTTTGTTGTAATAGCTGGTTTCAATGCAACAACTTTCTTTGATGTTGGTTTACTCGCATAAAGGCTTACGTTATTGTGACTTTATTTGACTGTCATCTGCTTCTTGTAATTCGATTCAACTAAAACAGTTGCAAACTCATTTGTAGAACCGAAACCTAAGAACTCTAACAAATGGGCACTAAACATTGTATTATTGCGGTGTTCAGTTGGCAGCCACCGCGACTGTATAATTCAAACTAAAAACTCAATTTGAATTCTATGTAAACAAGTTTGTGGTTTTCCAAACATATTCACATAAAATCATAATAAGCGAACTTTATCAATAGCCTTAGGAACTATTACTGAAAACTACAGACTTTTGAAGTCGTTATTGCGCTCGATGTACAAAAAATACTGGCCAATAATTAAAAGGGTTCACGACAGTTACTGTCGAGACTCGATAGCTTTGGTAAGTTTTAAAGGAAAAACAAATAGTTAAAAACGGAACCAGCATTATGTTATAAACAAACAGGTAATTTATATAAGTCGGAATCAGAGCATGTATTTTTGAACCACGCTTCCGAGTAGATAACTAAGAGGAGGAAGGAGTTCGCTCGTCCTTCTACAACTTTGTCCAAGTTGTACTCGGTTGATAAGCAAAATATAAACGGGAGTTGAGTAATATCGATCTACCGAATAAAAGTTTAATTGCGAAAGTTGTTTATAGTGCGCAGACGGCTAGGCGACTCCTACGATGGTCTTCGAGAGCGCGCGCTCTGTGCTCCGACAAACAATTACTAACAGTTCCTTAACTTGCTTATTCAATTTCGATTCAATAACTATCGATTCCTACGTACACGAAGTTTACAAACTTGCTCCATTTAAATGTTTGTGAAAACAGAGTGTAATGATGATTTGAAAATGATGGATTAAATTGAAGTAGACTCCAAGAACGGATCTTGTAAAATACGTCTTCTTCGACATAACTGTCAACTTTCCAAGGATCTTTATTTTAAAGCTTTATTTGGATTTTTTTAGTTAATTTGTCTATAACAAATTAACTCCTCGTTCAATTTTGAACTCTTGCTCATTTCTAAAGAGGTGGAAAACCTGAATGGTTTGTGATGTTATATCTTAATTTAGTGGCCTTATGGTGTATCCGTGTAGGCAATGTACTAGTACTTTCAGCACTAAAATCAATCTTTCGATTCCTTTCAGTAAGGATAAGTCCCGACAATGCTTTCGTAGTAGTTTAGCCTGAGGCTGCACTTGCTCCGTGGTTTACAAAAATGAAACACGGCTCAACATGTGTACCTACCTACCATATTTTATTTGTACCAGATATTCTGCACCTAAACATCAAACAAGTTCTGGGGTATTTTGTCCTCTGCCGTTTATTCATGTTCATTTTTATTTTTCCCATACAACATATATTCATTGGTGAATGTATGAATGAATTTAATTTTAGAGAGGCTTTATTTAGATGGTATTTGTGATTGGAAAAAATATTTTTATGATTCCAATCGCCTAGGCTTTGTCTTTGACGAAGTATGACTATTTGCAGATTTCAGTAATACTAAAATGATACGATATTTATTCGGTAGTTCAGTTGAATAAAAATGAATAAACGTAGCAATAGAAACTCCTACAAATATCTAATTTACAAATTATCGAAATCGTTATCATAGAAAAAAGAGACAAACAAATGACGCATAAGAAAACCACGAAAGTAATCCTAGTCGAGATTACCAGTGGGCCCGAGGTTCCAGGCAATGAAATCTGTGCAGATTTATGTGTGGTGGTGCGTTACCGGTTAGCGGTTACAGGAGGACTCCTCCGGCATCTCGTGGCCGGGTTTATCTTGTTTACGGGAGCGGTCGCCGCCAGCCGTGTCGTCGCGTCGCCCGCAACCAATATCGCGCCGACATGTTGTGCACGTTGAAAACTTGCCACTTTGTTATCCTTGTTTATTCGACACTATCTGTATGGCTGCTTCATAGAATGAAAGAATTACGGAACGGCGAATTGCTTTGTGAAATGCTTTTAGGGCTTTATAAATTGTTTTCTTACTACAATATCTTTAGAGGTTTAACTTTTGTTGTTGTTATTGTATAATGGTTGTTTAGGTACTGTGTCAAAGTTAATTTAAAAATTCGCAATAAAATCCAAGTAGGCAGCAGGCCCAGTTATTATCGCAAAAATACACCATAAACAATAGGTGCCTAACTAAATAAGCGAACGGCCCTTGTTTAACACTTACTGCGTTAGCGGTCGCATTACGCTAATGTTTATTTCCAACATGAAGCTTATCTAGTCTTCTCAAACGGCACTAAAATTGTTGGTTGCAAGGTAGTTAACCCTTGCGCGGGCCGGCGAGGCGGCGGCGGCGAGCACCGAGGGGCGCGGGTCGCGGTCGCCGTAAGCCCCGCAATAGATAAAACAGTGATAGAACATGCACCGCGCCGCCGGTATGAATAATTCATTAGTTTCAGTTGCCACTTTTGTTGGTATCGGTGGATTTTCAGCGCTTCACACCGTCAAAAATATGCGTTGAGGGTCTGGTTATTGTTAGACTCTCCTCTTTACCGTCTCGTTCATTTTAAATGTGTCGTGTCGCGGAGAGTTGTTTTATGAATTATTTACGGAAAAATAAATTTTACGTTACACGTAAAATCATGTTTTGGTAGTCTGGGGTACAGATTTCAGTTGCGGCGTTTCGATGGCTATTAAGTTCGGTACACTGATGTGTTTAATTCAGATACTATTAGTACCGAACTACCTAAATTACCTCTCATATAGTGATCTCATTGTACTGATGTTCAGCTGCATCGATTTAGACTGCAAGCTGACCCCAAAATAGTTGGGAAAAGACTAGGCAAATGATGATGATGATGAAAGTGATCTCACTATAAACCTTATATATAAGTGTTGTTTGGCTACCACTGCATAACTGTTGGTATTTACGCCACATTTATATTTTAAGATTTATTAAAATGTGTTTAATGAAAAGAAAGTCACCATTCTCTAGGTGAAAGCTGTTAGCGAAGGCAGAGGCGAGGCGACGCGACCGTCTACTCTAACCACCCCTGTGAATCCCGTTATAATTTACGATCATCCCGAAAAATCCCGGGATTATTTTTATTCGATAACGATAAAGGTGCCGCAGAGGGTTACCTTTATTATCACTCAGTGTGGGACGACTCTTTTACAACTTTACACATGTTAGTAACGCTGAAATGGCTGACTCTTATGTCACACTTTTGTGCTATGCTTTTAAGGCTGTTTTACAAACATTTTGTACGTGTGTGTTGTGACAGAAATATTAAAGTAGGGAAAGTGAGTACATGTGCTACTTCGAGTGTATTATAGAGGAGTGTTTTATTTGATTGTGCATGAGTGAGACGCGGGGTTTTTATCCGTGTATAAAAATCAAAATAGGGTATCTCTTGGTTTATGCTGTATAATCACCATTCACATATTTCGCCAACCCCTTGCAACGGTTCTTGTTCCCCTTTTATGCTGTACTGTAAAATTGTCTCCTTGTCGGTTAAGGCAACAACGCTAAGTAGTAAGCAATGGGTTCAATTCCTGTCGTGTATAGTGTACCTAATTGGTTTAGTTATTTAGAAATTCCTATTTATCGCCTAAGGTTGGAATTATGTTCGATAAAAGGGGAATTTCGTTCTGATGTTGAATATTGATGAACGATAGCATAAATTCGGTAAGAACGCAGGCTTTGTGCTTATACGCCTTTTTGGTATACCTATTTTCTTCAAATACGCAAAATATTAATATTTTAAAAGTAGGTCACATTTTGTATTTGGTACGTAGATACATGTATCAGTCTTCTAGTCCAGCCCCGTTGGCGATCGAGACGGGTGAGGGGTGCAGGATTAGACGCGGCCGAAAGTGATCCGTTATAATTTGGAGGGTGGACAGTGACGGCTGGTACGCACAGATTAGCCCCTTCGATAAACAATAGCATTAGTATGCGAGGACGCACTGACCGCCGATCAGCCCAGCCGTGCTCGGATTAATTTGCCTCCTGAAAATTATGGAGGCTCTATGTGGACCGAAACGATCACCGACCCGGAGAATATTGCTTTGTTTTCACTTGTACGCCTGCTGAATTTGTCTTCAATCAGGGTGAGCGCACAGTGTGCCACTTTGAATGGTTCGGCGTATCGTTGTTTGTGCAGGTTATTAAGAGACTCTGGTCTTCCGAAATTCTTGCACAATATAGCATAATTTCTATGATACGTAGGTACTGGATTTAAGTCCGTACCGAGAGCCTTATGTAAAATCGAATTCACCGCCAGCCGTTTTAAAATGTAACTAGCTGACCCAGCGAACTCCGTACCGCCTCAGAATCAATAAGAACGAATGTATGAGAAATAGAAATATCTTCATTTTATTTTCGTGATTTTTTTTTCATGTTTTAATAGTTATTCTACTATTCGGGGCGGAGACAAATCCAACAAATCAAAGATCATAAAAATCGGCCCAGCCGTTCTTGAGTCATAAATGCTGTAAAATGTGTATATTTATTAGAGTCCGACCGAAACTGGTTTTCCGGCCGAAACCGAAACCGAAACCGAATATTCGGCCGTGGCTTCAGTTTCGGCCGAAACCGAAACCGAAACCGAAACTCACGTGGTTAAGTTTTAATTCCTTAAAATACTGAAATTTGGTGCATTTTACCCATTATTCTGCATTAATTAGGACATGAAATGGAAACACAGTAGGTATATTAATTTTGTTGTAATCATTTATTTAATACTAGCTTCTGCCCGCGGCTTCACCCGCGTGAATGTTGGAATCCCACGGGAACGTGCTACCAGGATAAAAAGTATGTGCTTCCCCAGGATGCCATCTATCGCTTTGCCAAATCAGAAGTTCAGTGGCTTAGGCGTGAAAATGTAACATACAGTTTCAAGTTCAAATCCTCCCCTAAAAACCGAATTACCCCTTTTTGCCCCGTCAGGGGTCAATTTTCGACAACTTTACATACTTATTATTAATTATTTTCTGTCGAAAGTATCAATACTGAGTTTCGAGTTAATCGGACCGCGCATTCAATTTCTTCCACACAAACTTCAACACCCGTATATCCCCCTTTGAGGGGTAGTTTTGAAAAACTAATAATGATAAACTTTATTGCTTACTTAGGCGAGTATTCATGCCAATTTTCAAGATTATTAACCTAACGAATAAGATTTTTCATATAAACTGTATCCCCGCTTTTCACTCCCACAGGGGTGGAATTTTGAAAAATCATTTGGGATGTGTTCATTCAAAGATTATTTATACCAATTTTCGAGTTAAAATTGACTACCCCTTTTCAGGCCGTCAGGGGTAGATTTTAGAAAAACCCTGATAATAATTATTCTTTCTTTTAAATTTTAGGTATAAATACTGAGTTTCGATTAAATCGGACCGCGCGCTAAAATTCTTCCATACAAACTTTGAAACCCCCCAATCCTCTTTTAGGGGGTAGTTTATAAAAACAAAAAATGCCCAACTTCATAATTTACTTAGATAAGTATTCGTGCCAAGTTTCAAGTTTATTAACTCAAGGAATAAGATTTTTCATACAAACAAAATCCCCCCATTTCACCCTCTTAGGGGTGGAATTTCGAAAAACCCTTTCTTAGTGGATACCTACTCTTCACGAAAAATACACCCTCCAATTTTCATGTCTCTAGGACCAGCGGTTTAGGCTGTGCGTTGATGTCTCAGTCAGTCAGGACTTTGAATTTTATATACAATATAGATAATCATATAAAAAAATATTAATAATATTTTTATTATTTTTTCAAATTAAGTTCTCATAGCAAAATGTTTATCAGTTATCAATAAATCAAATCACTAATTGTTACTGTTTCGGTTTCGGCAAAAGTTTCGGCCAATTTTGGCCGAAACCGAAACTGCCACCGAAACTTGATTTTTGGCCGAAACTCGGCCGAAACCGAAACCGAAACCGAACTTTCGGTCGGACACTAATATTTATATAGATTTTCTAAAATCGTCGACCCTACTCGGAAGCTAAAAGTTTAATCAAAACCAGATCTTTTTATAATTCTGTTATTTCGACCTCCAGTATTTGCGAATTTGATTGATGACTATAAAAATAGCAAAGAAAACAAAGCCGAGGAACGAATAGAAACAAATCTAATATGAATACAATTAGCAGTTTTATACTTCGTATATCAACAAGAAACAAAACTCTCAGGCTTCGGCAACACAATTAACAAAGTAAACAACACAACTACTCCATTCGTAAAACCTCCAAGTAGAAGCCAATGAAAAGCGAACCTCTTAATTTGGGGTGCTTTTAGTGAATGGCAATAAGCGTTAATTTTATTTGTACGCCCTGCGATATCCGGTTTCGACGGAAGCACACGCCTACTGCGCCGCCACTAAGTAATGAGGCTACTGTTACAAACACTGCACTCTAGATGAAAGGCTATAAATTATCACACGATGCACACTGCATTTTGAGCTTTAAGTGAACGAAGTAAAGTTTTTTATCTGTTATTCAGATGACTGTCCTGTCCAAGTATTAGCTGACTATTTTATAATTGAAAATCGACAAGATTCATTTTGTGATCGCATCGTCTGAAGAAGAAGCAATAAGTTAATTTGCAGGCGACTATCGATTTATGTCCAACATTTAATTGATTAATAGTTTTACTGTCCCTTTATGGCTCATAATAAATTTATATAAAAGCATATTCTGCTTCACTTTGAAAACTTTTAATAAGACTTATATAAAATAACTGCGTAGCGACCTAAACAGGAAGTGGCCACGAAAACTCGTAGCGACGTAACTTCTAATTTCATTTTCCATTACATTGCGTTTTTGAAATCGTTGTTTAGGTAATTCTATTAAAATCGCTGCGTTGTATGTGAAGTAAAATAAACTGTGAGAACGTGTACATATGTTAGAGTACCTATACTACGTATCTAGTATACTTTCCTTGTACTGAAGGAGTTTGAAATAGGTGTTATAACACCTATTTCAAACTGTTGTAATAAATCCTCTGTGATGTTTTATTGTAATTTGGTATCCTCTGGGTTGTTATTGTAGGACGAGTTGGCTGCCGGTCCGAGATGTTGAGACACTGAGCTCTATCTCGACTTTGTAAAATGTTTTTACTTTTGTTGCTTTGACCTGCCACTCTTTCAAAATATAAGTGATGGGAGAAGATTTGAAGTTTCAAGACAGTCAATATATACCAAGGCGTCTCGCTTATTTGTGAAACACGGCATTGTGTTTATATTTACGATGTATCAGTATTCCTAAAGTGTACGAAGATATCGAAGCGTACACAATTTACGAACTCAACAAACTTAAAGCCCTATAAATCAAAAGCTAATTTGCTCCAGGATTTGGAAGTCGAAAGCGATGCGTACGGTAATGTGTTCTTTATATCAAAAACACATTTAAAAGAAGTTAGATTGGCTTACACAAGTTGGCGTTCGGCCATACGTAGTTGGAGCCTTTTCGGCGCCTCGGAGCCGGCCCTAATCTTCAAAGATTCGGCGCAGATTGTTTGCAAGCATTTCGGTCCATCAAAATATGACGGGGAATCTTTGTCTACGTACCTACATTATTTTGACACCCGTACTAGCGAAACATCTAATTGGATATATTAAAAATATTTATTTTTTAGCTTGAATCGAAGAATTTAATATTGACATCTGATGATAAAAGTTTTGCTAAAAATTATTTTAGCAAAATTTTTATCACGGCCACGAAAATACCGTATGTTTCGACATTATTTAAGATTTACCTATAACGCTTTTGTAACTAGGTGTGCATCAAGGGTACGTGTATTGGACGGTATGGAATATTAAAAGATTGATGTTTAAAACAAGCTTTATTTATTTTGTTACCTACTCACTCTTAGTCGTTACGTGTATTACGTAGTAAGGTTACAATCGTCGCCGCAGTGACCGCTATCAACACTCATTACACTCTGTTATTAAAAACACACTCAGTGGCTTTGCTTAATGAATATATTTACAACATTTCTATCTATGTGGCGTTATCTTATATTTAGCAATTTGGCAACATGATAACGGTAACATTTACATATAGGTATGTTACTACAATTATAAACTAGGTGTAATTGACAGAAGAAAATTTGGATTTGTAAAGGATCAATACAGATAAGCTAAAAAATAAATCAATATATAATCTTTAAATAAAGCTACAAATCCAAATGCGTACGTACTACAAACATTAAAATATCTGGGATATTAAAATGTAAAATACAGGAGTAGCACAAAATACATTCACATGAAATATAACTCACGCTTCACATAGTTTCCATTACCTCGAAAATATAGTAGGAACTCAGGCAGGAGTCGCATTAGGAATACAGACAGGATCTACACTACGGCACGGCGATACAGGAAACAATACAATATGCTCAATTTGGAAATTTCGTCAAGTCAGTTAATATTTTATCACAGCGAACATGAGGTTTACAAAAGCACAATAAAATAATAAAATTTAAATATCCTCTAAAGACACAATTTTATAATTCATTCAGTCTTACTCTATCTAATTCTTATATCCTTATACTAAAATCAATAACTATGATAATAGTGCACTTTGTATTATATATTAATAATAATATGTGTGCAGTGAATTTGTCTATTACATATGTTCACGGCCGAGCAGATTTTAGAACTATATGTCAACGTTGAAAATAAATGTTTTTAGACATCTATATGAAATTCTGCTGGACCGTGAGTAAGTTCGAGGAACTGTTGTACATACAATACCTTTAGTTTATATAATTAACAACAACGCTTATAGTAATTACGAATATCATTTCGGTTATGAAACCTAAACCTCTTAGTATATTGTAGGTACATAACGACGGCGATGTGACTACGTTTTAATATTCGTTTTTATTCTAAGTTACCTGTTTTCGAGGACAATAAATTCATAAGTGTTACTTAAATATGAGTTATTTTTAATGTAACGGGTAGCTGTTAATTCATTGGTCAAAGCTCTAAGCTCAGTTATTTTGTTATTTCGATTACAAAATTCGTTATCAGCTGCTGTTTGAAATACGAATTGTTTAAGTTGTTAATTTCAGTATCATATCAAGTGTCCTTGTTACAAGCTTTACATAATGTCACGTTCAGGGTCATCTACATAATGCACATTGTAGAGACCGGATTATCTGCAGATCTGTTAATTTATTTGTAGATTTATTACCAAAAATAATACAAACTGATGTAAGTTACATATTAAATTTCACAATATACCAGTTAAACACAATATAAGCTTAAATGAACTGCCCGAACAAGGAGTAAAGTGGAAGTGAATTGCTCTCTGTATCGTATTAATTGATTCTGATATAAACCTATTTCCACCCTGCATCTCCGTGCTGAAGACTCTTGTAATACTTATGTAGGGATTGAAAGAGTCAGTCAATAATGAAACATATTTCGTAGTTTGATACTTTTCTGGTCAAAACGTTTTTCTTGCTTTGTTTTGGGGTCTAAAGTAGATTTTTTATTTTGAAATATAAATAATATGTTGCATAATAATCCAATCTCTATTGTTCAAAAGCATGTTACGGCTACAAGCTCGTTGTTTGTTACATTTAAAATCTTCTTCAGCAATTATTATTGAATATCGTTACAATAAAATTAGGATGTGAGTCACCTACATACAGGCGAATATTAACTGATAATAGGCAGAATATATCCATGACGTGCAAGAGATTGTGAACGATAAAAACTATTTCCTTTTAATTTCCAGTATCTCGGGCGAGCCAAGCTCGACTAAATGTACCTACATACGTGTATGCAAATGGACAGCGGATTCGGATGATTGATAATAGAGTTACACCATTAAATAATATGGCACAGTGATTAGCGCAACTAAAACCCATATGGAGCTTCTCCTCCAGTCAGCGTCGCCTGCAAACAAAATAATTTAATGTTAGATATTTGTGGGTGGGTTACTTAATGATATTGTGTTTTGTTTTAGCTAAGGATATTTTTTTTTATTTGAAGGCTATGTTCTTCTATATTACAGTTTTTAACAGATTAGACATGTTTAATGATAACAATGGTGGTATTAAACTAACTTGAAAGATCTAAGTTTATCACTTTCAATTTTTGTTTTCCATTGAAAAATGTGGCAAGAGAAATTTAAATCCTATTTTCTCAGAAAATATCTTCCATGAATGGATACAAAGAAATATGAGACTTAATGTACCTGTAACCTGCGATGCACCTCCTACCCAGTTCAGGTGCGTCTTCCCACCGCCTTCATCTGTTTTCTGTTTGCCCTTATCGATTTCGTTGAGGTTCGATTGATACTTAGTACCTGCGTAACAGATAAATAGATGAGTTCAAAAATTGTTAGAAGATGAGAATGTTTTGATCACCCCAAAAAGTTTGTGGAGGAAAAACGACAACGTGAACTGATTGGGCAAAGGATTCAATATGGCAAGGGACGGGCCGTCGGCAGGCGGTCGGCTAACAGTTATTGAAAAGTTGCGCAATATTGTCGAGTATCCGGGGCCAGCCGTAAATTCGTAATGGTTGCAAAAAATAAAACAGTAGCGGGTTCGCTGTGGACGGCGCGCCGCCACGCCACACCATGCCGCAAAAACAACCAGCCGCAAAACTTACACTCGTGCCGGCGCAACCCCTAAATGGGTTTTTCAAGTTCGCGCGAACATGGTAAAATGATATCCTTCGGCTCTTGGGCAGACATAGTAAGTATGTACAGTTATTGATAGATGTCTATATTGATTATTCACGATCTTCCGTACGTATTTTTTGCAATAAGTATGCTACTGTCTGCGGGCTACTACATTTTCAATTTATCGTGTTAACAAAGCTTATTAAGAGTTTGCAACAAGGAGGACGGGAACACTTGTCCGGAATAGGTTGGCGCAAGATGTTGTCCGGCAGCGTGGCCGGGAAAATGCCCAAGTTCCCAATAACGGGCGAGTAATGACGCGAGCCAAACAACTTATGACACCACGATATTACAATACACGCTGGCTCCTACATCAATGAATCTAACATTACTAGTTCATATTACACGATACGGAAGGCATGGTTTATGGAATACGTAAATTAAATCAATTATGGAGTTTTAGTAATGTGTTACCAGGTAAAACAAGCCGAAAACAGGTTTATAGATTAAAGAGATTCTCCAGATAAAATTTCGTGTTTGGGTTTTCAAGGTTTTCAGTTAGACAAATTTTAATCTTATATTATTTTTCTAATAGTACCTCTAAAAAGCTTGAGCTGTTTTCAATATCTTTCAAGTGCCAATTATCTTAAATGTGCATTCATTGAATTAGCATTTCAAGAGTGTCATCTAGTTCAGACCGGATTATAACGATGTTTCAGGCAACGTACCGTCGATCTAAGATCGCGATATATAAAGGGCGATACACTTCGTGCCTATCAACTTTGCATAAAGCAATTTTATAATAATTTGATGTGGAGATTATAATAACAGCACTTCATAAAATGTTTTGTTTGTAAACGATTTGGTCATGGTTTACGAGGGCTCATAATATTCGGAGCCAGTTAACAAACTACCGGCTGGCGACAAGCAGATCGTCGTAACAGTTTACGATCTATAAACAAATATAACGGCCACTAATAATAACTGAAACAGCAACAAACAATGAAAACAAACTGAACGTTCTCATGGGGGATACAACTCGTAAAGGTAATGTTATCTCTTAATAAACGAAACCATCGACATAAAAATGTTGTTTCAATGCATTTTATTGGCATCGATATCAGATAGTGATAAACCCATTCGACCGCGACGTTTGCTATAGTGTTATTAATTACTATTCCCACACATGAACATAATAAATTGCTGTTATATAAATATATACACTGCACGATACATTCATCCGCGCTCGAATCTATAAATCATTTTATTGCATTTCACGCTTCTTTACTTCTTGTAATTGACGGCACGGTTGACGCAGTGGTTAAGCGATTGACTGCTGCGCTGCGTGTCGCGGGTTCGATTCCCGCACGGAACAAATATTTGAATGACCTACAATTAGTTGTTCCAGGTCTGGCTGTTTGTGTATGTGAGTTTATATGTCTGTAAACGCACCCACGACACAGGAGAAATTCCTAGTGTGGGGCAAACTTTAAAAAAAAAGAAAAATTTAAGCGTCAATACTACGTAATCGGACGGAAATTGAATTAGTCTGTTGTTTTCGGTACGTCATGTATATATGTACACTGACAAATCTAGCTCGACCAGTGCATCTTCCCACTTTTCATATCATTAAACATTTTGTTTGCACATGTTTAATTGCATTTTGCCTCATCATATTCCCGACTTCCATGTTGTTTGTGTGTATAAAAATACTTGATCAGCACCCTAATTACATCAATCACAATTCGAATCAATTTTAAGGATATTAACTAATCCATGGCTTCATATGTAGGTAAGATAAATTACTCTGCTCAAAACCGTAAATGAGGCAATGAATGTGGTTGAACTGTTAACATTAAAAAAAAATCCTAATGTAAGTGTCATACGCAATTGCCCCGCAGAACCTGTTCCAGAAGGCCATGGCTTTCTTACTTACCCTTGTCTGTAAGCGGAGTATCGCGGCGCGGAGGCCTGGAGGGCGGAGGCACGGTCAGCGCGCGTGGGTCCGGAGTTGTGGTCGGGGGGGATGACGCTGTATTGAAAGAATGTGTAAGTTTTTCAATGTTAAAATAATACTAAAAAGTAGCATAGTGACTTACCAGCCGGTGTTTGAAAGGCTGATCAACTCAACAATTTACTTTCACGGTGTCAAATCAATTGTCAATCGATGTTAATTGCGTCTACTAATTCATCTATCGATTGGTTGATCTAGACCACGAGTTACCAACGTGACTCACGTTGGGGGTTGATTTGAACTCGCGTTACGGGAGTTCCCAAAAAATATGTTCAGTAATATGGGCGTCTTTCCGGCGAAATAATAATGATGTTCAGTATTATCAGTTATAAGTAGGTGCATACTTACTATATAAGCGAATGGTGCCATCGGACTCTCCCCTCGGATTCTTAGCTATACACTTGTAAGTCCCATAGTCTTCATTGTTTATGTTCCTAATCAGAAGCCTCATGTGCGTCTTGTAAGCTGGTACCCCTACAGTGTTCTCCATGTGATACTTAAGACTTTCATGAATCATATGGCCATCGTCTCTCGTCCAATAGTTTAGAGAAGTCGGGTGTGCTTCAGTGAAGCATTCTAGAGTGACATTGTAGTAAAGTGGAGCACCGACTAGCTGATGAGGTATCCATAGCATTGGTGGAACTGAAAAATAAGATCAATGTTTAAGTTCATCATCGAAAGATGAATGAAATTTGTAATAGAAATCGTAACTGATTTCGGCCACTTACAATCAACGCTGACTTTGACACGTTTGGATACGGTCGGCGGCACACCGTTGCTAGCAATACACAGGTAGGCACCCATGTCCAATCTTGAAATCCGTGCCATCTCCAACACTTCACCTTCCCACTCGGAAACTGGAAATTAACGATAGATAAAGTCGGTGCAAAAAACGAAGCAAAAACCTTTTTCGATCATGAACAAATTCGATGTGTCACCGGAATGTCCCTTGCTGATGGAGATTTTTGAGTTGTCGTCCCGTTTCCACTTGATGGTGGGCTTAGGAGAGCCATTAGCGCGGCACGTCAGCGTGACGTTGGCGCCCTCGCGCACGATCACGTCGCTCGAGCTCAACGAGTCGTCGATGGTCGGCGGCACTATAAACAAACATTAATACCACTTTAATAGACGTGCGGTTTGACGTATGTTGTTTATTTATAGAAAGCTGTACTTACTGAAAAGACAGGCCGAGAGAGATGACAAAATTGAAATGAGAGCTCTCGGCACGTGTAAAGTGTGTTGACCTATTAATCTTACATAATCTGTTACATGATATTGTAATAACGCTTCAGACAGGTTTTTGGTACTTGACTATTTAACCTGTTCGAAAAAAGAGACGAAACGATTCACTGACAGACTAGGTACATCCTAGAATGTTGCACTATATTTTCTTATATAACGAAAGTGAGCACTAAATTAGGATTTAAAAAAATAATTCCCTAAAGAGGTTAAATAGGGGATGAAAGTTTACGCGCAAGTTCGTCAATGGGAAATCTCATCGGGTACACTGTTTCATTTATGTTCGTGATTAAATACTGATCTTACCAACAACATGTAGATATCCAAACTGTGTCTTGGCGGTGACGGTGTTGATCTGACACATGTAGCGTCCGCGGTCTTCCTCTCTGACGTCACTGATGTGCAGGAACCATGTGCGGTGCTTGTCGTGCGTGACGCTGACGCGAGGGTTGCGCGTGATCACGTGGTTGTGCACCGTGAGGATCGCGGACTGCTCGAAGTGCATCCACGCCACCTGGCATTAACAAAGAAAATTTTAAATTAAATACCTACTCCAAAAGTTTAGAGCGACCTACCCTTTACACAATGCTTTCGCTTCAACAATTATCAAATTGTGTCTTTATCTCGTTCCTTTTATTTTTTATTTAAATGAAAATCTGTACAATTTTTCCCATACCTATTCATCAATTTTAAAAAAATGTTTAAATATATTACAATTTTTTAATAATTTCTAGTGCTATTGTAGGTACATACAACGTTTCTTGGAAAATCTCTGCAATATAAAGAGAAAATCTCCCCTAAATAAATACCTTCAGAAAATGTAAAACGAGAAAACTAGGGTGTGGAGTATGCCTCAATGATTTCCCAATCGCTCTCCCAATTGGACGAGTGACGTAACGGAAATTAAAGACTTCTCCGAGGACATATTTTTTTATAAATAAAATGTAGGTGTCTACCTCAAATATAATTCAGTTGTCACGGTGTGCGTATTTCAGGTTGATTTTATATGTTGTGATGTTGTTATTATCTACACATATTATAAGTTAAAGTCGGTTTTCGTGTCGGTCTGTGTGAGCTTCGACTAGAGATGGTCTTCTAAACTATGCAATGGATTTTGATGCGGTTTTCGACACCATTTAGAGAATTTATTCTGGAAGGTTTATGTGCGCAGTAATCCTAATGTTCTGTCAAGTCGTTAAAACCGTGCGAAGCAGGGGTGGGGTGGGCTGGTAATGTTATATTTACTTACTAAAAGACTACAACGACCACGCTAGACTAAAAACAACAGGTATGAGGAAAATGAACTCAAGAAATTCTTACGAAGAAGACAGAAGTACCTTCACTTTGACTGCGAGATGTTTCAATTACAAAACATTGGCTAATTAGTATAGCAACTTGAAGTGTCCGCTCACCTCGTCACGAAGTGAAAGGAGTTCAAGAGTTTCTAGCGGGCTTGGGCTTACATGGAATCTTTGGACACTTTTGACTGAAAAATAGGATAAGTGAACTGAGAACTATTTCAAAATAAAGGAAGATTGGGCAGCATGCAACCGAGACACAAAACTGCAGTATCTTTTTTATTTATTTATTAGTGTAGTGAAATCGGTGTTCACAAAATATATATAGTGTGGCGAGTGGCCCCGTAAACTTGTACAGCGTGGTGGCGCGGCGTCTAGTACGCGAGTCGTCTCCGCGACATCTGTGTAATTGCACGGAGCTGCCATCGCGTCCCCGCTTCACACCAATTTCCACGGCATTAAGCGCTTAAAATGCATTTTACCGAGATTGTTATACTCACTACGAACAATCTCGCCACTTTTAATCTCCCCTCGGAGAAAAAAGATTTAATTCCCCCGTAGGTACCTACCTCCATCAAATTACGTTAGACTAGCTTCATTTTTCAACTATTCCGGTGGATGTACACTAGATCCGCGCCAGAAATATAAAACATGGCATTGTTTTGAAAACTCTCAACGCTTATCATCCATTTTGAAATAAACAATTTCAGTAAAAGGCAATCTACAACTCAAAATGTTTATTGAGAGACAGCGCGCTTCAACTTTCGAACACTTTACAAGTTCTCCATGATTAAACGAGGGTTTGGCATATTTTAAACTTTAAAAGAAACTACACCTATAAAATTAATTAAAGTCAGGTAATCGCAAGAAAAATTAACTAGAGTTAGGTGGCTTCTGAGCTTCAAAGTTCGACGTGCATCCTTTATCTCTTAATCCTTCTTCAAGTTTGAATCATGGGTAGTTCTTTTTATCAAGATTGCGGAGGCAATATAGCGGAAGTTTGGGAGCTAAAACTCGTGCCGGGTCACATCTTACCTATCTTAAGTGATGCGGCTCTCAGCCGCTGTCTAATTTATAATGGACTTGAGGAAACTTCGCCCATTTTATTATGCAATGGGACGGTAACCCCTCTAATGACGGCGACCTGACTTGTCGGCGTAACCTGGGGCTCAAGGATATTAAACAGGCTTAGTAATATTTCAAACGATTTACATGAAAATAATTTCATGTAAAATTCTTTTAAGTAAGATCTACTTATTTTCTAATCTTCGAAGTTTGTTACTTTGATATAAGTAATCTTGTAGAAGTGCTCGGGAGTTGGTTGGGAGCAAGTAGCGTGAGGTGGAGCGTGGGACCGTGGGGACACGCGGCGCGGGCGACATAGCGGCGTGGCGCGACGACGGTGTGGCGCGGTCGGTGACGGTAGATGTAAATCTGATCTGCGTAATTGTGGCCGGCGTCTAATCTAATCAAGACGGTGTGTCCCTCTGCACCGCACTGATTGAATTACGAGCCGCAGCCGCCGCCACCACGACGCCGGCTGGATGAACAGTCTTTCAACTAATATGGCTACATCGATATTATTTTGAGCAAATTATAATAAAACCCCAGAATTATAAGACGCTCAGCTACGTATATTCATTCGAAACCAAAGATTAAAGCAGTTATCTCGAATCCGTTATAACGCAAAGAGATATTGCCCAAAGTTCTCTTTTACTGTTCTAACAATTAAGATAAAATTAAATAGGAATCAAAATTTTATAAGCGGTCGGAAGATAAGCGTTGAGTGTTGAACTTAACAAAGTTCTCCAATCGTACCGCGAACTCGGGGGCTAGAAACATTTAGTAAGTGCACAAGTGGTCTGGGATTTATATAACAGCGTTTTGAATTCCCGCAAATAAATTATTGGTTTATTTTTAGGAAAAAACCAACCTAATGGTAAATTACGGAGTGAGATTTTTCTGTGAAGTAAAATGGTTTCCCGCTACGTAAGTGACTAATGAAGCTGGCGGAAGTGGCAGATGAAAATATGATATTCGTAATGACGGTAGCGGCTAACTAATTTCATTCGTCTGCGGATCCTAAACGAGTTAGGTCACGACGTCGTTACGCGAGTTGTTGCCTGCCACTGCCCCTCCCCCCGTCGCCTCACCCCCGCACCGCACCGCTGCCGGCACTCGGCCCATTACTTCAAATATGCAAAATTACCTAACCGCAAATTTTATGGACAGGTTGCTGTTACATTTTTGAGTTTAGTGTTAGGTAAAGCTGTTTATTACGTTTATTTAAAACCAGATTTGATTTAAAAAAAATATGATACGGTAGCCAAAAATGACGAGTTCCGCCACGATATCTACCTATAACTTTAACATAAAAAATGTCAAAATTATACGTATCGGACACTTTACTATGGTAACACTGAAAATCCGTCCGACGCTTTACTTGTAAACTTAGAGCGGCCTATTAACTCGTTATCTTTTAACCACCTTTAATTTAGGCCCTTCTTTCTTTTTATCTTAATTGTTGAGGCATTAAGGAGGCAAAGTTGAAGTTCGGTGGCACGGCGGGAGACGTTCTCGTCCCTCAGGACATGCCTGGAAGGCATCGTTTGATTTATAATGGACTCGTTGCAAACTTTGCCCATTCCACCGCGCACCGCACCGAACCTCTTTAACGACGGATCCTATCGCCGCAGGAGATGATTCGTAGACGTGTTTAATAATATTACGACAGATTTAATTATGGAACGTTTAAAGAGCTTCATCTTACGCTATTAGCCTAACTTTGTTTGTTTCAAGTTGTGGAATGGTTCATATTTTTTAACTTTATATTCTCTCGGTTAGTGCTTTTAACTCTGACAAATTAAGAACGATTTATTAATTTCATGATTTGTGGTCTGAATTTTTAGGTATGGAAAGTAACAACGGAAAAAAATATGACTGTCTCTCTTCTTCGAAGCTTTATGAAGTATCTCCTAAGCCTGTGGCAAAAATGTTTATGAAATGTAATTGTATATTCTGTAATTAGGACATCGGAATCACTTTTGCACGTCATATTAAAAAAAAGAAAAAATAATATAGATGGAGTAGTCATTTTCTATCTGACCACTCCTGAGAAGAAATGGTGAAATAAACTTAGGGGTCAAAGTCTCTTTTATAGTCCAGACATAATCTTGGTCAGATCATGTGTTGACCATGTAGATAGGTGTCTAAAATGGTCTTTTGAGGAAAGAACTACACAGGTTTGAGTGGACCAGTCCAGTCAGTGCAAGCATTTGTCAGTGATCGTGTAGCTGAACTCAGAAATTAAGGAGCTTAATGACTAGACGAACAATATCGAAGTTCAGAAAGGACATTTGGGTAGGTCGCATAAAATACTCAAACTGCCAGACTTTCATTAAAACTAACTGAAAAAGAAAAAAAAAATACCCAGATAGTTCTCACATTCGTAATAATTAAAGTCAATAAAATACAGTAAATATTAGATTACTCTAATTTACTAACCTAACTTAACCTAACTACCAGCTTAGGTCTATACTACTTGCCAAATCCATAAAATCCTTGATACAATCTAAAATTAACCCAAAACATAATTTTAAACATTTTAATACGTGTTTTTGCGAAAAACGAAAGCTTATGATTGCACCGCATAACATTGGGATGTTATGCGGTGCAATCATAAGGTTTCGTTTAAATAATCACAAATATACAGGGTGGAATTTTGTAATGCCACCTGAAGGGAAAGTACTCTTAATACTGTAGATAGAAAATTTTGCTCAATGAAAACATTCCTTTATTTTTGAACAGAAAGAAAACTGCATTCAAAGATTTTCGAAAATTTGCTTGCCACACCCGGGAATTGAACCGACTAAAATCTGTAAAAATTACACCCTGTACTTTTATTGCATTGATCGTTAAGATCAATTATAAGGATGAAATCTCTCTAACAAACTTGATAAATAAAATGATAGGAAAACTATAAAATCTTAAATTATTTGCACGAAATGGGCTCCATTTTCTTGGATACACAAATGTATTCTTCTAACGAATTCATTTCTAGTAACCTTTAATAACGTGTTGTGGTGAATGTTATAAATCGTATTCTGAACTTCAACTCTCAACTCGTTTACATTCGCATAAGATTTAATGTAAATTAGATTTTTCACATATCACCAAAAAAAAAAATCTAAAGGGGTGACATCTGGTGATCTCGCAGGCCATCTGATGGTGCCGTTTGTACCAATCCAGGTATTAAAATGGTTATTAATGTAGGCAGTAGTGATTCTGCTGGTATGGGCTGGAGCACCATCTTGCTGTTGAATTATTTGGTTTCGCTCTTGCTCGGGGAAACCATTTAACTCATTTCTTAAGAGATCCAATATTTCAAGATACTTGACAGTGTTTAAATGACCATGACATGCTAATTTACAATTTTTTGTAAATAATTAAAATAATTTAAGATTTTAAAGTTTTCCTATCATTTTATTTATCAAGTTTGTTAGAGAGATTTCATCCTTATAATTGATCCTAACGATCAATGCAATAAAAGTACAGGGTGTAATTTTTACAGATTTTAGTCGGTTCGATTCCCGGCTGTGGCAAGCGAATTTTTGAAAATCTATGAATGCAGTTTTCTTTCTGTTAAAAAATAAAGGAATGTTTTCTTTGAGTAAAATTGTCTATCTACAGTATTAAGAGTACTTTCCCTTCAGGTGGCATTACAAAATTCCACCCTGTATAGGTGGGCCTAAGTACAAGCGGAACGCTCACTCCCCGAGACGTCTAAGTACTGTGTGAACATGTTGAACGTTTCAAGGCGCTGCAATAATTTATTTGACTCTACGTATGTTATTAAACCAAATATCATGTTATACAGCGTGTATTCGAAAGGTGTGGTCAAATTTAAGACCGGATGGGGATTATTGTTCTATTGTATTTTGTTGCGTTGTTTTAAGTAATCTATAGCAATTCCAAAAAGGAGTGGCAAAATTTAAGGGTTTGGTACGGACCATCAAACTGAACCACTTTCTCCATGGAACCAACATCGTCATCGCGAAAAATAATCAGCCATCCCATATATTTGGGTCGAGTGGCATAATCAGCCTATAACGTTCCCACTGCAGGGACACAGGCCTCCCCTCTGTGATAGAGAATGGGCCGTAATCCACCACGCGGGCTCAGTGCGGGTTGGTACATATCTTCGAATTTTTGGTCCTAGGATATGCCGGTTTCCTCACGATGTTTTCTTTCACCGTTTTTGAGAACAATGGTGATGAAACAAATTACACAAAGTAAAGCATCTGTCTGGGTTCGAACCCGCGACCTACAACTCGTATGTTGGGGTCGTTACCACTGGGCCACCACTCCACCACTGGGCTCTCAACGGGTCGAGTAGGCATTGAAGTTTTGTATTGTTTTGTAGGACAGTTGATATTTTTTTCGCGATTTCGATGTTGGTCAGTGGAGAAAATAGTTCAGTTTGATGGTCTGCACAACACCCTTAAATTTTTCCTTTCTGAAATTTCTATAGATTACTTAAAACAATGCAGCAAAATACACTAGAACAATAATCCCCATTGCAGTAGACCAACGGCTGATCCAATAAATGGGATATTATTTTGTGAAAATCTTATCAAAGCGAAGAGAAATAAAAGCTCGCAAAACTACTAAACACACTTTTTGCTGGTCTTTGGAGAGATTTGCCCAGCATCTAGCAGCCACTTTTGATACAACCTTCATAAATATGATAAATATCTAACAGTGTGTTACGTATTCATAAAAGAAAATTTTACATACGACACTACACAAAGATGAAACTCATTTTCGCACGGAGTATAAAAGTGAGTATGTCGTAGTTACGTAGTATTTTTACACGTTGTATCCATATATACCTATAAAACGTCAAAAACCAAAAAGTAAAAGAACAACGCAGTTTCTATCAATGTGTTGTTCGTGGAATACTCTCCACGTCACAAAACGTTAGTACGGTTGACACACTAATGCAATGGCGCAGACAGAAATGAGCGAACATCTTGCACGAGACGGCTTAGCTTAGTTCTGCTAAAAGCCCACTTAGAGATCTCTTCAGCTGCGGATTTGTGCCGAGGGCTCTCCAAGTTTTCACGGAATCTTCGGCCAATAAGTTATTTTGGGGTTGATGTAAGTAGTGCTGATCGAAAACATGTTACTAGCAAAAACTTCTATCGTTATAGTTAAAATGTTGCACCAGATAGCTTTTCATTTGTGTTTGTGTACAAAAGGGGTGTGTATATTTTTAATTAAAACATGAATCGGTATTCCTCAGGATTGTGTAATGGTGAACACGATCATTACAGACATTAGAGCGGCGGTAGCGCAGCTGGCCGGTCGTCGGAACAAGTGCTCTCGGCTCCCCTCATCTTGGGCTCAGTTTGCTCAGCCAGCGCCAGTATTAAGGCACGAGAAATATGCCAGAATTTGAACAGGCGGCGCTCGCATGCGGCGCGAGTGTAACATTGCTGCGACTCGTTGTGGCATGTTATTGCAAACCCACATACGTGCTACTGCCGACTACCTATCTGACATTTCATGCCGATGAACCGGCTACGTGCGCATACTTACAGACATTTGCATAAAATAGGAAATATTTTCGTCAAATTGCCTCGTGAATAAAATTTAACATAGGAAACATTTATTCGAATGTTCAACAATCTCATACATATTAGTTTTGAGTTATTAAAATACCTACGTGCATTCTCATTTTATGTTATCGTAACCTATATTGAAATTATGTGTATAGGCACTACAAACGGACTAACGCATCAACGTATTGAAAAATTACTTTAAATAAACTCTATAGATAAATCTGCCCTACTTCAGTATTGCCTGTGATGAGACATGAAACTAACTATAAATAATAAAAACGTATACAAGATTGTAGGTACACATTTTTACTCTTTAATGATATTATTCTACAAACACTTGTAGACTCCGAACAAATACCCGTAGGCGATACAAATATTTGTTGTGACGCGTGAATCAAACGTGCTGTCCTAAACACAAAACCAAACGCAATTTAGGTTCAAGTTAATAATCCGTCTTTCATCGCAATATTTCGTATGAGTCAATAATTCTAAAAAAATACGGACGAAAAGGCAAATCTTTTTAACCGATGCGGGAAACTAATGGCACAGGCGAGGCTTTCGGGAAAATCCGCTTCTTGTTGTCAATACAGGGCAACCGTGATGGCTCCCCCAGTTAAGCCTTTATTTCAGAAGTACGAGAACACTATCTCGGCTTTTATTGCGCCCGCACCGTAGACAGCTTCACAAGTAAGTAAATGCAATAAAATAAAAATAAAAAAGTCGGCCAAACGGAAATCGATAGACATACTATTGATGTTTAGCTGGTTGTACGTTTACCGTCTCATACGTTGTCTTGTAGAATAGGGTTATGAAAGTCTCAATGTAAAATAATTACACGAACGTAGTAGTACTAGTAGTAGACATCGGAGCATTTACCTACGGATTGGCTATTACTAACTAATCTACGTTTCTGGTTAACAGTGGGTGCAGGGAGTTTTAGTGGGAACCGAATGAACCGGGCGCCCCCTAGGAGAGGGAGCGTGCGGTGTCGGCAGTTAGCCGGCGCGGCGTCACCTTGCGGCTTATCGGCCGTCCGGTCACCGGGCGCCGGCTGTCGGGGCTCGTCCGTCGCTGGTAGTCACTACTCCGGTAGTTGTATTACTCGTTACAGATATATTGCGGCACCAAATTGATGTCGTTAAGTTTAATCTTTCATCTAATGCGCAGAGTATTAGTACTAATTCCAAACTATTAAATTCACAAATGAATAAAATAAGCGGCTGTGTAGTTGCTACGGCGTAGCAGCTACGCCGTAGCAACTACACAGCCGCTTATTGCTGACGTAGCAATGTTCCTGATAAAGATAATTTAATTTAATAAAAAAGTAAATATTCATTTTCCGGATTACTTTATTTAATTCTTTGCTATTATTACGTATATGCAAATTCTTTCTTTAAATAAACTAAAGCCACAAACTTTACATACTTTCTGAAAATATTTTAGTTTTTAAACCGTCTCAGCCACAAGACCGAGGTGCAAACTCGGCGTAGGGGTTGTAAATCATATCTTCCTCCATTTATATGGACACTTTATTACGACGGCGCGTTCTAAATCAAATGATAAAATGCTTCTTATTTTATGTTTCCTTTCGCCGCTCCACGCATATTGTCGTCTATTCACCGCGCTGCCATCGCCTCCGACCTATCTAGTGAAGCCCATTCAGAGATGTGATTTTGTGTTTGTGTCGGAGATAAACAAGGTTTGAAAGAAAGCAGTCTGGGACATATGTTGTACATGTATAAGTCAACCTGTTGTGCTGTGTCTGTTGTAAGGTTGGGTGAGACAAGTAACGTTACCTTATAAGAGCCGAGGTTCTTGACGGAGCAGGCGAGGCGCACGCTGCGGCCGGCCGGCACCGTCACGTTCTGAATGACGTCCGTGAACTCCGGCTCCTCCACCACTGGAACAACAACGATTTCTTTACTAAACTTCATACATTACATCTTATACAAAAAAGAAGTACTATCGACCGATTTTTTGCTTTTCGTCGGCTCGCGGCATATTCCAAAGATATAAATTTAGATAAATTGGACCGATCTCCCCTTAGCCTTATCGAGCTGGCAAGATTTTGCAGTTATGAGGACATTTTTGTGTCAAGAGATACGATTTGTAATTCTCAAATTATCAAAGCAGAACGCTTTTAAACAAATTGAGTGGGCGATAAGGAATAATGTCGTCGTTTATCAAGCTCCAAGATAGATGGCCCTTGCTCTGCTCTGCCCATTTTAAATGCGTTTGTCTTCGACTTGCCAAATTGGCGTTCTTTGTTTTCTTCTTAAGTTCTTACTTTTATGTCGCTACACGAGGTGCGGAATGGTTAAGTATTTGATCGCTGCGGTGAAAATGTTAATACTGTTTGGAAAAAGCGGGAAGTGTTGAACTGTGCAAGGAGAAGGGGTTATACAGGGGTTGAATAAGCAAGTAAACATTTGTCATCCCGTGAACGAGGCGGGAGTCTATGTAAAGAAAGGAGCGATGTCGTCTACGACAACAGTATTGAGTCAGGGAACAGTCAAACGTTCGCATTCAACGTGCTGTGTTTGATTAATGGTTCCAATGTTTAATGTGGCGAAAACAAAATTTAGAGACGAGAGTCAATGGGCTTTATTTAGCTGTGACGCAAAGACTAACCGTGTTGTTAGAGCATAAACACAAATCGACGAGCCGGTCCGATTGAACATGCCTTCACTTCGACGTGTCTGTACCTACGTTTGTGTTTGGAGAATAAACTTGCTCAGTGGCGATAGTTAGTCTGGTTGGAAGTTGTTTACATATCACCACCGCATTCAGACTGACATTGGATTTATTTTTATTCCGGTTTGAATAAATTGAAGAAAATATTAGTTCCATAAAGTTTTTATAGCGTGCTTTTACAAAATAAACTTTAAATTAACGTTTTATTTGACCAACGTGTCAGAGAAGAAAATTAATTTTAAGAACAAAATTATGGGAGAGGTTTCTTGTACTCGTATGTGTATAAGTAAAAAAGGTATAATTAACTTGTTTTGGAATAACGTTTTTGCTGTCAAATCCTCACTCATCGTCACTACTGAAGCATAACCCCTGAAAATCTTATTGACCGTGACTAACGACTTGACAAGCAAGGTCAAGATGCTCGATTAAGTTAATGAAATACTAACTAAAACAAATTGTTTATTATATGCATGCTTCGTTTCATTAAAACACTTGACTTTCAGCTCTTCTAAAATATAAAATTTCCTTTTAATTTAAACAAAGGAAGCGTATGGTTTACTCTGCAATATTGTCAATATTATACTCGCTCAATAGAGTCTATATTCGTTTCGGCGTACGCAGCAGTTCACCACAGAGCTAACATTTAGATTTACGTATGTTTGTGTGAGCATGGCTAAGAGATACCCGACTGAAGATGAAAGCTCCGGTTGTTGCGTGTTTGCTCACCTGATCGTATTAGCTCTAAGCACGATGCTCCATTTTCTGCCCGGATGCCCCTGACTCAACCGATGTAAATCGCGCATTAACATCTATAACGCACCCTATTAGCTGTGTATGCGTTTCTCTACGTTCATTTCTAACAATGGATACAACATTGTTGGTCGGAGGTACCTACGCGTAACAATGACGCGTATTCATTACGTAACCTACACGATGGTAATTTGTAAAGTTCTACAGCCGACATTCCAAACACGTCGTTAATTTTGAGATCGTTACGTTAGTCAATCACGAATAGAGTGCCACAATAATTGAGGAATCAATCCTAATTAAATATTGTTGTCGTGCCGCTAGATTTTCAGTTCATGCGTACCTACAATAAATCAATCTACGAAATAAATCGCCTAAACATAACAGTAATAGAACGCCTTCAGAGCAATTACATAAATCGACGTGTCTACTAGATGAATAACAGAGATTATTCTAGACAAACAACACTCACATGTTATAGAACACTATAACATTAGTTCAGTGTATCACTGGCGGTCGCGTCGACGACCCAAACCAAGATTATGAGCCACGAGACAGTACAAACAATAACATCCATATAACGCGAGATATCGCCTTTATATATGTAACATGCTAATAATGAGTCACAGTAAGAGCGTACGTACGTTTAAGTTAATAAGGCGCTCGTAGAGACGAGGACTTCTATTTGTTTCAATAATACCGTACATTAAAATTAACAAGGGTAACGTTGGCAATAATCTTACATACCACACGAGGCAGTGTGGCGCGTGCAGGGGTATTTAGGGGTTAATTAAGAAACCGCAGACAGCGGCGCGGGGGAGGGGGGTAATCCCTTTGTCACCGATGGCAAGACGCTACCTCCGCCACGGCTACACGTTAGTACTATTGTTGTGATTACAATGTAGCGACGTGTTCACCTTGTCGATTAAATTCCTACATGATGTTAAACCTTATTGCTGTATTTAGTTGCGTGTTGGTACGTAACAAACAATACGAATGTAAATATAATAACTTTGTCCAGTTTAAAATGAATTGTAGGTAGGTGTTATAAGAGTATATAAAAAACAAACACATAATTGAAAACAGTCAAAATGGATTGAAAAAACTATTTAAAAAAAAATATATATTCACCTGGGCGTTATTATTACTACTCGATCGAATTGCAATTTGCCAACAAGCATGTCAGATACGAGTGGCAATTGGAATAATTACGTCCGGGATTGGGTCGACTAAATATTCCAAAACTAATAATGAATGGGACCGCAGTCGCTCCTAACTCGAGAATAATCTCATATTAAAGCTGGCCCTTATGCAAATGAGAAGCGGTCAGTCGGAAGTCATCAGGCGCGGACGGGCCGGCCACGGTGCGGGCACGGCGCGGCCCCGGCCCGCCGCAAATTGACAGGACCCACACCGCCAAATTGATTGCGACTACACAGACACCTCGTTATAATACCCGTGACACGCCACCATGACAAATAGCCTATCGTTCTATGTTTTATCTGTTTTGAAAGACTTCTCCAATTATTGTTTTTACATCAAAAAGTTTTGATGGAACACCACATGAAAGGGAAAGTGTTTTCAAAACAGCAAGTGAAATTGAGAGTGAGGCCTCGTGTGGAGCTACCAAACGTGCAAGTTCAGGGAAGTTTTAGAAACTCGTTTTTTTACCTTTGCTGACTCTACAATCCATACTTCCAAATAATTTTGTATAATCTGCACTGAGTACAACAAATAATTAATTTTATTATTTTAGTAGGTGTTTATATTGATTTAACAACAATTATTGACCGAATGAATACCATAAATTAAAGTGGTCTTGCGTTCATAACCTTTAATTACACAATTAGTGAATATTAATAAAATTCCTTTTTTATCGTTTTCCAATTTTAATTATGTTTAGGCGGGTTTATTTAAAATCCAAAAACCGAAAGTCTGAATTATACTTTCTAGTTATTATAAAACAGATCAGGTATTCTACAGGTATAAATATTTGTCGTATTTAAAAATCACCTAATTAACACTACCCCAATACTTACTTATTTTGAACGAAATCAATATAAAGTTTTATGGTAAGTGTGGTTCTGTAGTTGTGTTTCCAAATATTTAAGTTTATACGTCCCTTGTCACAGATGTGGCTCGTAATATTCTCATATACGATGAAATTCTTTTAAGAGATCCACAGATAAAGAACGTGGCGGCGGGTGTTTGGGCGGTTTCGGACTTTCACTTATTTGTATGCTTTACCCTTCGCCGGGACACGGACGTGACTATTCGAGATACATAAACCCTGAGTGAATACAGAAAATAGAAATAAAGTAACATACATAATATTAGTTTTAGTAGACGGATTGTGGAAAAAATGATGTCGGTACAATTGGTAGTATTTGCTTTTGTTGTTATTCAGCTCATTCCTTTTTTATTAGGAGTTTTACAAGCGATTTGTTTTGTTAAAAAACACAATGGTTTGTGATTTGAAACATTTTTATTAATCAGTCTGCCGCTATTCTACTCTGTAACTCATCAAAGTAAGAATAAGTTTTACAAATGAGACTATACAGGATAAAATTAAATTAGCTAGCGAAATTTCACAGACCTGATGGGTAACGATACCTAAACATTGGTTTCCCACAAATGTTTGCACAAAAAAAATGATATTTTAACTAACTACACTAACTATGGTCCCTAAGGATGACCCAAAACAAAAAAAGAAACAAATTAATCTTTATACTTATCACGTCTGCGGAGTTTCGCTAGATAATTTAATTTAACCCTTTATTTTATGCATGTATAGGTTAGCTTGGTACATGGTAGAGACGATTGTAGTACGTGCAATGCTTTTAGCTAATCTAGCAAAAGAAGCCGATATTTTGTTCAGCTTCCACGTGTGTATTTTGAAATGGCTTAAAGCAGTCTGAGATGGAGCATTTAGGGGAGTAGAAAGCTAAGGGTTGCGCCCAGCGGGAGACATAAAATAGATGCTATCAGCAGCATTAAATAAACGTTCCAGCGTCACATATTGTGTGTATAAAATAAAGTGTGTAACACTCACAGAGTCTGGTGGGTAAGAGAGCAGTTTGCAAAGACTGTCGAAACTTAATCACAATATTTGGTATGAGTGTGTCGTTACTAACTTTGAATTTCACTTAGAGCAAAGACATTAAATTATATCTTAAATCTCTTTGACTTAGAGCAATCGGGTTGGTTATCCTTTGCATTAATTTGTGATCATCCTTTTTCGGCATTCATTATTTGCTTACGTAGGAATATTCCAACATCAGCACGTAAACATATCCGTCTACTTACAGGCAACACATTTCCGTGAATTTATTAATTACCTATATATTATTCCCCATGTGCAAACTACTGTCAGAAGAAAAGATACAGAGTAGAGTAGCCAATGTTTACCGACCTTTTTTGCGGTACGTGCGGTTTTACTTAATGCCAGGTACACATGCAGCGGATTTTCACATCGCTAGCAACAAATAGGCAAGCTCAAAATCTGTGTGAATGTGAGATTTTGAAATCGCCATCGAGTGACCGGCGAGCCACTGCGTGTATACCTAGCATTATGCATACGCATAATATTGACAAAACATACATATTTGTAGGGTCATCGGGCTCGGGTCATGTAGCGGTCAGTTAAGCGGAAGTACGGAAGCAGATGTTGACAGGTTGCGGAAAGTCAGCTCGTCCCCGCTCCGCTCCCCTTATCGGCCCCGTTCCTGTCACCGGCGCTTACTACTGATGCTCGGAACACCCATTCAATCTTGTTGCCCAATCATATATATATATATATACATATATAGCCAAGATTTCGAATGCCATAAATCGTAAGTACCTATAGATATTATCACAATAAAACGGTAGGAATGTATGAATGAAAATACGTGCACAAGTTGGTGACTACGTGTAAAAGTGTAACTTTCACGTTTGCGTACTCGAAAAGGTAGGTAACATTAAGAACTGTATTATTAGATCTGTATACAATACAATAACTAAATATAATAATAAATCTTTATTTCTCAATAAATGCATTTACATTATGTTGGTCTAAAAATGGCTTAAATAAAATTGAAGTGTATGTTTGTAATGTCAAAATAACAGCTTTTTACTAAATAAATGCCTATGAAAATATACATAAACGGTACTTTTAAAAATGTTTGTCTGTCTGTTTTTTCCGGCTAATCTTCGAAACGGCTGGACCAACTTTGATGAAATCTGGTATGAGCATATTTTCAACCTTGGGGAAGGACATTGGCTTACTTTTTAAAGCGACCCTATCCCCGAATATTATAAACACAAGATTCCAAGTTCGATGGCGAAACTGAAAAGTCTACAGAAGGAAAACAAACCGTTGCACCGCAAGACCAGTGAGTCCATGAAATGCTTTATAATGAAAATACCTTCCTCTCAACATTTTAATTAAACTCGACCCGCTTATACTGATTGATAGCATTTACCGAATTGATTGACTTTAACAGTGTATTGTTTTATTATGTGCTGGTACACGTACGCAATACAAACAAGAGAAATAGTCTGGTTATTAGAACATCCGCGCCGTACATTCGTGATGTTGTTTACATACAAACAACTTCATCATAATGTCACGGTTTGGAACCGAAGAGCACTAAACGTTGGTGTAATAAAGTTTCTTTAAGCTAATCACTAATTGAACAAGTGTTTCGGGCTGACGGCGTAAGTCGCGAGATCTAATTAAAGCACCTACCGCGGTGCGCCGCTCAACCCCAGTCGAAGCCCATTATCACGCCTCCGCCTCCTATTAGCATTGTCTCCTCGAGGGCGATACTTATCTTTATTTAAATTCACTTCTTGGTAATTGGGTTGACGAGTCCACAACGTGATTTGCATTGATGAAAATTGGCCAGTGTACCGGGCCCTCGTAACTTACTTCGTCGCCTAATTTGTTTTATTACGTTTGTAAAACGGAGACGATTTTATCGCCGACGCGATTTGTTTACATCTGGTAATGTACACGGAGGTAATCAACCATAAACAGACACGTAGGTATCTACGATACACAACATGGTGGGAATAAAGTGAAAAGCTGCGCATTTGAGGCTTAACAAGTTGTCAGTTATCTGATACCCTTTGTGCGAGAGATATTGCACTCGTAATAAATTAGAAGGCATAGATGTCACTTGTAGCATTTTTGCTGGCAGCGCCGTACGAGCGCAGTCAAAGAGGATGCGCTTGGTTATTTCTCATTACGGCACACGCGATAAAATCACACAGAGTCGTTGCCTCATTAAAATCTTCTGGTGCGCGCATCTGTAAGCCTTTTGTGAAGGCGGGAGCGCGCCGCTCTTGACGCCTTCGCGTGTCATTTCGGGCACAATGCCGCGCGGCGAGGGACGCGACGCTTGGCAATTTTTGCTCTGACATGCCAGCGTATGCTTTTTATCAGTTTATCGAGAAATATTTTATGCGGATACACTGTTATTATATTCTCCTCACGTTAGATTCGTATTCCGTACTTGAACGACGTGTCATATCTACGGCGTGTGGTGCGCGCCGTGGTTACATAATACATGCGTACACATAAATTATTGTAGTTGTGAGATTACACGTCCTTTATGTATTATCTACCTAGTCGTATGTATGTCTTCCACGTATCTTATTACACAACAAGAATATGTAGAATTCTCAACACAGACATACTATTTCTTGATACACACTTGATGGTTCAAATCCAATATGAGACCTCCACTTTTGAGGGGAAACATTTTTTGCGTAGTTACTTTCTAATAAGTTTTTATGTTAGGCATTGCAGGTCTGTGAACACGTTTACGTAAGTAAAACAGGTGAATTTCTGTGAAACTCTTCTCTTCTTTCAAAGTCGGTTAAAAATAAAATGAGGAACTAAATATTGTTGCTTATTTCTGTCGCAGAAACTATAATTAACTATTTCATTACAGCAGCGAGAGGTCTTCATTAAGGCCAAGTTCCGAGAAACAGTTTGTCGCGAACTGTACAGAAGCAACCGAGTTATTATAAAATAGAATTATAAGTTAGACTCAACTGTTGCTGATGTTATGAAATAAAATGTTCATCTATCTATCTATATATATAAAATTCAAAGTCCTGACTGACTGACTGACTGACTGACTGAGACATCAACGCACAGCCTAAACCGCTGGTCCTAGAGACATGAAATTTGGAGGGTGTATTCTTCGTGAAGAGTAGGTATCCACTAAGAAGGGGTTTTTCGAAATTCCACCCCTAAGAGGGTGAAATGGGGGGATTTGGTTTGTATGAAAAATCTTATTCCTTGAGTTAATAAACTTGAAACTTGGCACGAATACTTATCTAAGTAAATTATGAAGTTGGGCATTTTTTGTTTTTATAAACTACCCCCTAAAAGGGGATTGGGGGGTTTCAAAGTTTGTATGGAAGAATTTTAGCGCGCGGTCTGATTTACTCGAAACTTAGTATTTATACCTAAAATTGAAAGAAAACAATAATGTGTATCAGGGTTTTTCGAAAATCTACCCCTGACGGCCTGAAAAGGGGTAGTCAATTTTACAGGGGAGGATTTTACAGCGTGGCTTGATTAACTCGAAAATTGGTATAAATAATCTTTGAGTCAAGTTATGAACACATCCCAAATGATTTTTCAAAATGCCACCCCTGTGGGGGTGAAAAGCGGGGATACAGTTTATATGAAAAATCTTATTCGTTAGGTTAATTATCTTGAAAATTGGCATAAATATTCGCCTAAGTAAGCAATAAAGTTTATCATTATTAGTTTTTCAAAACTACCCCTCAAAGGGGACATAGGGGAAGGTGTGGAAGAATTTGAATGCGCGGTCCGATTAACTCGAAACTCAGTGTTTTTACTTAAGACCAAAAATAAAGAATAACATGTGTCAGGATTTTTCGAAAATCTGCCCCTAACCGGTTGAAAGGGGTAGTTAATTTTACAGGGGAGAATTATAATAAGTGGCTTGATTAATTAGAAAATTGGTATAAATAATCTTTGAGTCAAGTTATGAATACATCTCAAACGATTTTTTTTAAATTCCACCCCTTTGGGGGTGAAAAGCGGGGATACAGTTTATATGAAACATCTTATTAATTTAATTAATAAACTTGAAACTTGGCAACAATACTTGCCTAAGTAAGTAACAAAGTTTATCATTATAAGTTTTTCAAAACTACCCCTCAAAGGGGGATATAGGGGTGTTGAAGTTTGTGTGGAATAAATTGAATGCGCGGTCCGATTAACTCGAAACTCAGTATTGATACTTTTGACAGTAAATAATTAATAATAAGTATGTAAAATTGTCGAAAATTTACCCCTGACGGGGCAAAAAGGGGTAATTCGGTTTTTAGGGGAGGATTTGAACTTGAAAGTGCATGTTACATTTTCACGCCTAAACCACTGAACTTCTGATTTGGCAAAGAGGTAGATGGCATCCTGGGGAAGCACATACTTTTTATCCTGATAGCACGTTCCCGTGGGATAACTTCCGACATCCACGCGGGCGAAGCCGCGGGCAGAAGCTAGTTCTATCTATGACAATTCTGTTAGGAAGCGAAACGAGCTCTCTTAACGAAAATAAAGCGGATTTCCCAAAACACGGTATTTTTTTAACCGTATCCCAGCTCCGAAGTCGCATCCTCGTTAAATTACTTTATAATAAACCTCTAATTTGTTCTAATTCGGAAGTTTTAAACTTCGCAAGTTGCCCGTGTAATGGTAAATTGTGCAGTTTGACTTTAATAATATACAAATTAAAAGTTGTAGATAGTGAGAAGAGTTTAGAATTAAAGCGCACATTTAGGCACAATTTGGTACAATACGGTAGTTCAATATTTAACGTGTTTCACTTTGCATATTCACAAGGCGGTCGGCGCCGGGTTACCGCTCGCCGCTCACCTACCGACTTGGAATGGTAATGCCGCCCATTAAGCGCACTGTGCGGTGCGCCCGCCCTGCTATCTGCGACTTATTACTTCATTTATGAATTCCAATATTTGATCATTGGTAACGGATACGTCACGTCATTGTTAGGTCTCTGATTGGTGGAATCTGAAAAGAGATTATTTATTAGGTTAGCTCCTTCATACCCTCTTAATATCCCTACACAGCTTTATGAATTCTGACTCTAACTAAGGTCAGAATACATTAAGTTATGTAGCCAATTACTGCTAATGACCGAATGACTGACAGTAATCAAATAATAATAATACTAGCTTTACTGTTCTACAGTAAAGTTTATGTTGGCATACACTATATGCACAATCTATCGCAATTTCATTCGTGTAAAACATTCAAAGGAAAACGGTATAAATCTGAAAAACAGTCCAGTTTTGAAATATTCGTGTATATTCTGTACCGTATTTTAAGCTGAGTCTGGTATGTTTCGATAGTAGTAAGCCGTATGTTTACAAATTGGCAATACAATATAACAGAATGGAGGGCACGTCGCCGTATCGTAACGCAATGGATGCAGGTCACGAGCGGCGCCTGTGGGCCGCGTCCCGGCGCGCGCGGCTCACGCAGGACTGTATGTACGCACACGTAATATGAAATATTTCTATTGCACCTTGCCAGTTAATTAATATTAGCCAATTAGTGTGTATCGGATTTTAGAGTACCACTTCATTTTGTACGTCTGCGGTCTATTGGCTACGTGTCTGTGCAGTTATTTGCCGACATGATACACGAGTTGGTCGTTATGCAACATTTTTCAGCAAGTGTATCTTATTTAATAATCTAAGTAATAAAACACGACGCAGACACTTCGTGTGCGTTAGTTAGTGTTTAGTGTAATTATAATGTTGTATGTATTTATAGTATTTTTAAGTTATATTAATATTGTCTTGTATGTGTTTATATGGGCCTTGATGCCTGAAATAAATGGATAAATAAATAAATAATAGTAATAGTAATTGTATATGATTTGTAAGTTTTTACACCTAATTAACACGGAATGCAGAGATTTCCAAAATACAGGTTCTTAGCTAGTTTGAAATTCAGGAGTTCATTTAGTTTAAGCAGTCTACTCACTTAGGTACCTACATTATTTTATCCTAGTTCTTAGGAATATGCTATATTTTATTGAGTCCAAACAAAGTTTATTATTTAAGTGTTTTTCATTATGAAAAGTCATTTCCTATTATAACATAGCGATTATACCTACATCTGTTCACATCTCTTTAGTCTTTATATTAGTAGGCGCTGACGCTGATACTTGCAGTTAATAAACGTGAACTTGAGTGATATTGACGCACTTACTGCGAGTACTGCTTGGAGTACTGTCTACTTGCCTACTTGACGTGAGGGATTCCCCTAACAAAAATAAGAGCGTGAAGAGGGACTTCTTGTGCAGACACTTTATGTGCACAGCCCGTGATAGCAGACTTGTATTCGTATAAATAGTGGTTACTGAAAGTGATCTTAAACCAGCAACCATTTAAAAATGTAATTTTTTGATACTATAAATAGCTCTACAAGCCTATGCTTGTAGAGTACCAAACTAGTACCAAACTCCAAATAGTTTATATAAGTCACGACCATAGAAATGTCTACAGAATTTTTCCCATAATATTTTCCTTTAAGATCCTGCGGACATTGTGAATTTTGCATTGCAATGCAGCGCACATAAGTATGACGCAGCGTCTCTTAGGAATCAATGATCCTTCCCGCTCGCATATGTTTGTGTACCTATTCTCCTGATTTTGTCTACGGACCGCGCACACAGGCGCCGGAAGAACTTATTGTTTCGGTCATCACAAATCACGGCAGCGCTAGCCACATAGCATCGCGCTGAGCCACACGTTCTTATCTGCAAGGAGGGTAATTGGCGTAGAAAGTTGTACGCTCATGTGATACGCATTGAATGGAGCGGAATATGATCGCGACGACAACACTGACTGAGCACTTTCTCCCTGCTCAATAAAGGGAATCTGTTGTGTGAGATACCTTTGATAGGCAAGCATTCCGTTAGTATGTAGATGTATGCTTAGTGAGTGCAGTTACGTATTCTGTCGTCGGCAGCGGATCGTTATCTGTTTCCACTAAAGGAAACTGGCTTTCCACGAAAGAACCACCCCAACGGTTTCAGCGTCCCCCTTCGCCCGACTCGACTTCTCCTTTTTGCGTTATTTCATTTTTCTTTGCTAACGTGCACCTGCTAGTTAGCTGCCTGCGGCTCTCATTGCGCTTGCAATGTTAGCTGCCCGTTTCCTGGTATCATAGGAAGATATAAATTGCATCTTAATGTTAAACGTTTTAGGAAAAAATAAAACAACACACCACTTTATATTCTTGCTTGAGACGACAAAAGCTAAATAAAAATATTGTACGTGCTGAGCTTGAGCACAAAGTGTAGTAACTGTAACACAAAACGCAGGGTCGGCTATGAAGTTTAATGTTAGATGTCAGTACAAAGGATGGCGCTCAGCAGCGCTAGAACAGTCTCCTTGATACATTTGTATTCCTTACAGACAAGTAATCAATATCCGTTGAACGGCGTGAGCACGGACAGAACTGTCCTATGTTCAACAATTTTTCTTTCAATATCTAAACAGTCTGTCTATTGTACACAAACAGAACTTGAACACGGTAGACAATATTTATACAATGTATACCTATTTGTAGTTGTTTGAGTAAGTGGATAATGGATATATTACTAAATAATAATTAATTAATAGGAGATTAGTAAATAAATACGAAATCAGTAAATAACAATTAAAATTTTCAGTTTACCAAATAATAATAACGAAACATATTTCGACAATGTTCTGGACATTGTCGAAATAATTTTTGTTAATCGTCATTCTCATTTCTGTCTATACAAAAATATCTGCCGACACAGGGACAATATGATATTCTCGTATCGCGAAAAAAATAAAGCTGGTTTGTACGGCGTCACGCGTGCGAAATAAAATAACAACGGCAACATGGTGCGGATGGGGCTTGATACATATTTGAATACATTACCGAACACGCAGATAATGCCACCAACATGCCATACTTATTCATAACGCCTTCTCAAACTGTGAATGAATACAAATACGCCATCTCTCTTCTGTCTCCATAGACAGCATAGAGATCTCGAGTGGATTTACCGCACAAATCTGGTAATTGAGAGGATTTGTAACATGCGCATGGAGATTATTATACTATGTGAGCGATCACAGGGTATAATTTTGATATCACATTAATTAATAGAGCTAAAATTAGACGGGTAGACTGTTGAAAGAGGATATTGTGAAAGTCAATACGAAGCCTTGCCAAACTCAATTCTCAAAAGATTCCTTCCATATTCGCTTAAGAATGTAAATTTTATCTAATGCTATTCTAAGCACATCTTTTTTCAACGTTCACTGGTGGGAGTCGAATGTTGTACCTTATCTATTTCTATCGAGAACTGCTCTTTGCCTAGCATTTAAAAACTCATTTAAACAGAATTATATCAACCGTAAATAATTATTCCAGGATCCGCAATAAAATAAACATTAACTTATTTACTATTCACTTTAAAATGAATGCACGGTGCATTCAAAGAAAGCTCGAGTTATCGGAACACTTTGAGCTCGCAATCATTTCATTCTCGACGGTGTGCCATTGGTGATGCGCCAAACGTCTTCAATTACATCCCGAGTGAATGGCTCGCTACTTGTTGGTCTCGTTAAAATCACTACTAGAATGTAAGTGACGAATATTAATTAACAAAGGAGTTATTCAACTACTACATAGAATGAAGGGTGAAGAAATCAATATTGCTAGTCCGTAGATAAAGTAGGATCACTACGAGCGGTAGTGTTTATTGTGCACGATGTTTGCGTGTGCGAGCCCCGGTCGAGAAGGCGTTCACAGTTCACGCTGATTTCCTGTAAACACATCTATTGTGTCGCCGACTGCCGACATGCTGCTCTCACACCCTTCACGAGGGAAAATGTAGCAAATAATTATTTGTGTTACATTTTCTTATGCGTACTAAGCCATTCAATGGACGAGAAAACGGCAGTGTCAATGTTAAATTACGCTTTATTCTTGCTCGAAAATTATTTTTTCGCGTATTCTCTTTGAACAGTTCTTACACTTACTCACTTACTTTACTAGTTTTATAAGAAATTATAAAAGCGTAGCAATCCGCTACGAAATTTTCTGACTGCTGATTCCAAATCGTTACTGTCTGCTTGATATAATTATTATTTTATAATCTCGTAAGCGTAAACAAGTACGTTGCCGGGGTAGATTTAAGTATTCATTATGACTGCACTTCCGGGACCAGTGTGAAGTGTATACAAAATCAGCTTATAATCTTCCCACTGCTGGGACACAGGCCTCCTCTCGGTCAGAAGCCGTAACCCATCACGGGGGCCAGTGCGGGTTGGTAGAAGTTTACATGTCTTCGAATTTTTGGTTCTAGGTACCGGACCAGTGAATGTATTTAATTAAACATTGAACTTATGTATTTTAACAGCCAAATTCAATATTTTCGCAGTGTCAACATCTAGCTATGATTTCGGGTTATTAATAGCAATAATTATAACATTATTAATTACACGCTATTCGTTGGTTGAGGTAATGAGGAGAGTATTAATTAACCGGTGCAGTTAATTTAAATGAGTGAGATAAAATTGCGGAAATAATCAGTCAACTGTAGGAATGTAATAATTTATTGCTAGTACCTATTTACTCGCACTTGTACGGGCTTTTATGATTGATGTACAAATTATTGACAAAATTTTATGATTCAGTAAAGAGAGACGACAAAGTGAAGCCAAATTAAGGCCAGCAGCGTTAATCTATATCCATACTAATAATTTTTATTTTAATGATACTGATACTGTCAGTACTTTTAAGCTTTTTATTTTTTTTGTTTGTTTGAAGGCACTAATCTCTAGAACTACCCGTCAGTTTTAAAATAATATTTTTTGCCTTTGATAACCTAATTCTTGAGAAATTATTTAAAAGTTATTTAACATCACGTTGGGATTCTTAGGAGTCGAGCAAAACGAAAAGAGTAGTAAGAAAGAACGCTAAGCGAAAACGAAGTAATACCGCGAGTCGACGATGCGATGCGACGGGGTGGGTTGAGGGTACAAGAAATTTCACGCGTTCGAAGTCGCGGGCAGAAACTATTTATATATATCAAAGACCAGAAAATGACCTAAAACTGAAAGAGCTTGCTTGACAAGAGTTTATAAAGGTTTCACAGACTGAAGTGATTTGAGTGGCTCATATTTAATACTAACACGCGGGGTGTCGCTCATCCTCGCTTACAGTGTGACGTTGCCCTTATAAGACATTGGCCACAGCCATTGGCTACCCGCTTTCTAGAAATATAGTGATGATTTATATTAACAAGAAGCAGCTCTCAATGGCCGAAAAGAAAAACTTAATGAAAAATCAATACTTAAGTAGGTACAATTCATTTTTCATAGACAATCCATTGATTCAACAAAGAAAAGCACAATAACGCAGAAAATGCAGAATAATCCTTTTGTCTCATAAATCAAGAGGGGCTTCTAGTTAAGCAATAACAGCCGCACGGGTCGATCGATCAGGTTAAGCTACGCTTGCCGCGGTTGCCGCGGTTGGTCCGTGGATGGGTATGGATCTTTACATACCAAGACGGCTTAACGTGCTTTCCGAGGCAAGGACGGGCCGTGCCTCGGAAAGCACGTTAAGCCGTTGGTGCCGGCTGTCATTCGTGGATCTTTGACAGTCGTTACACGTCAGAAGTCTGTAAGTCAGACAACCAGTCATACACAGGGGTACCGTATATTACCCAGTAGGTACCTGAGTTGGGGAGGTCCGACAGGCAGTCCTCATTCAGTTGCGTCTGACCTGACTTTGACTGGAAGCCGATCCTAATATATTTTAGAAAAGGCTAGGCTGATGATGACCTACTTTAAGATTTTTAATAATAAAGAAAAGAGAGAAAAGCATAAAATAATGAATTCAGTTTTAAACGGTTAAATTTAATTATTAATAGATTGACCCAGTATTTATTTTACTTTTACCAAGCAAAAACCAAAAAACAAAACGGTTTATTATGAAAATAAGGCCGAATTCCGTTTTTGGTTTCGGCGAAAAAAAAACATTTTTGAATCATGGCAATAGACTCCAGATACACAGTAAAGTCTTATAAAGTTCACGCGTAGGTGGTCGAGGATTTCTATAAAGTATAATACTTGCTGCAAGATATTTTCCTTACCTAGAATTTAGATGGAAATAAAATATGATTAAAGACGTTCCTTGAAGTAAGTCTTAATTAAATTAAATATAAGTAATATCCTACCTAGAAAAGCTAAGACCTTTGCCCTATAAAATATGAATCTACATAGGAAATGTACAAGTCTGGCAGTAATTGATCAGTGAATTATCACTGGAAGTGGTTCAAGTGTATCAATGAGATAAACTCGAAGCTCGGAGATTAGACGGTGCTGTCACCTCGAGCCCTCGAACTGGAGTGCCTCTCGAGACGAGCGACCCTCGCGACGTTTGTGAGCAAACACGCCTCTCACAAAATATGCAGAACGCGCCCTCAAATTAAGTTTCACCTTCCTGTCTGTAATGTTACTCAAAATAAAGTCAGTAAACATCGCCTGCTATCTGCCGCATATAGTTTCCTGTTTTTATCTGCTTTAATTAGGAAAATTTTAAAGCTCCGCAACAATATTATTACACGAGTTAATTCCGGGCTTGTTGTCACTATTTTACTATATGAAGTTTGCCGTGGAACGAGTCCGTATTCAGTCGTATCGTCACTTTCTAAAAGGACAGGTTCATCTAGTTGCTATCGGTTCAGACCTGACTGAACTGAACACTGATGTAGGTGTGGACATGTAATAAGAATTTGGGCTATTCAAAGCGCGGCGAATAATTAGAAGTGTTCAGACGCAGCGTCCGCGAGTGATTGATGTAGTGGAAGTCGCTGCTATTGCCGTGCCTGTGTACCCCCCCCCCCCCACTCCCAGAGCGAGCCCCCAGTCCCCTACCGCTGCGACAACTTGGAGACATTAAGAATATTTAAATTGTAAATTGCTCCCCTGCACTGAATACCTATTTACCAAAAGTTTGCCCTTTTATACAATCGCCGCTCAAACTTGTGAGCGCAGTTAACATACATTTTATTCAAATAACAATATCATAACGCACGAGTTGTTTGTAAAGTAAACAAAACAGGAATTTAAGTATCTACATGATTATGCGACTTCCCGTATGGGGAGGAATACGAGAAATACTACCTCCTCCACGTATGCACGGTAGTATAGTGTTGAACGTATAACATTCCACCGCTAGAGTACCCCCCTTATTACAAACATACCATTTTCGAAATTCCTCTGTGCAATTTGAAAATAATTTGAATAGAGTGTCATTATAGATATTATTGTAGTTTACAAGATACAGTTTTTTTGAACAATATGTAACTTACCTTGAAAAACATTTATGGTCACTTCAATTCAGTATATCCACCGTGAAAACTTGGATGAAGTGAGCTTGAAGTGAGCTGTCATTCCACCTGGTGCTACGGATTGACACTATTGCCAGCTCACTTCAAGCTCACTTCACCTGAGTTTTCACGGTGAGATTGTTACAGAATAAGTAGCTCGGCTGCTTATTTGCACAAAACATGGATATAATAATATGTATTTAGTTACATTGGATTTTATGTGAACATAAATGAAAAGAACAAATGGACTCCGTCTAAAAAGTAAGTAGGTTTCTTACAAATAGGTACATCTACGACTATGCGGATAAAAATAGGTGCATAGGTAAGTAGTATAGGTACCTAGTTATGGACTGTCCAGTATCCACTTCAGAATTCTTAGAAAATGATTTTAAGAGAGAAAACGCGCAAATGGAGCAAAAAGGCTACGTTGTGATAACAATAAGGCTCGTAGATGGGCTCCTGTAACATGAATATAACAAACTAAAGAACCGGCTTGATTGAATCATCCGCTGTTCTTTGTCATAAATCCGACAACGGGCGGCCGTCTAACAATGCGTCCTGAAATCGTTCCATTTCTCATTTTGTTACTCTCCCCTTTAATCTCGCATCCGTAGAAAAGTGGATCAGCGTTGCAAAAGGGCATTGCAATGCAGACAGCAGACATGCTCTGATTAATCTATTGTGAAAGTATTAGCCAGTTTCACTCTCTTAATTAATTAAGTGGAAAAATATTTCTTTTATAGGAGTGGTCAGCGTTGGAAGCTATTATTAGTATCGTTTGTTTTGTGCTCTCGATGCCGCTTTTAAACTTTTTCGATGAAAAACATTTTATTCAGGCCGTAAATTCATATCAGTGTTTTTATATTGAGCACGTGCTCTAAAGGCAAGTGACCACTGATCCATAAAATTGTGGTATTTACTGCTCAAATGTGTTGTTAAACATTTATAAGTCTCATAAAATTCAGAGCGGGTGTTTTCACGACATAATGAGAGCAGATGGGCGTCCATTCACCAAAACAGTGTACCCCGTGGCCACTCGAAGCACCCCTGACAGACGCTCCGAGAAAAACAGGGCGGTTTTTATTTTCTCCGACTAATTTGAGGTTGCTTTTCGGGAACCCGGGCCCCGCCGGATTTCCCGGGCCAATCTGCCGTTTATACAAATGAATCTTAATAAGCGAGGAACTAAACACGTTTACATAGTGTACTTATAATTTAGAATAGGTACTCGTACTCAATGCCCATAGTAACAAAATAAGAAGCATGATGTAGAAAAGTTATGGGATATCCTCGATGAAGTTGTTTGGAGAGAATGGACATCTTTATAATATTTAGAAAATAGCGTCGACTATACAACACAATTACGCAGTAGGTAGGTAAGGTACCTAAGGCATAGAAAGTAGTTTTAACATGTCTGCTCAAACGCTGTAAAAATGTATCTGGTGTTGGCAGACATTGGACAGGAATAGTAATCGATTAATAGGCCGAAAAAAAACGCCACCCATTTATAATCCACGTAAAGTGATGACAACAAAAACGGAAGATATAAAAACTCCTCATAAATAAAGCTGAGCGGAAGAAACATGCGAAAGCCACATAATTGTATAATTCCTGTTACCAGAGAGCAGAAAATCCGAGACAGCCGAGATTACAACCGTTAACCAACTGATCCCGGGACGGAAGAAAACAGAATGTCTCGCGACTTGGATAATGTTAAATTTATTGCAGCGCTAAAATGTTTACGGATATCGCGCGGAAACGAAACGCCCCGAGGACGGCGAGCTCTACTCACCCTTGTAAACACGTTTTATTGGCTTTATAATATGTTTTACGCGTGACGTTTTACAAACGATCCCCGAGGAGCGTCGAATTATTTTTACGGCACGTACTCGTACACCGCGCGAAAACACCGGAAAATTCAGTACACGAGGGATTTTGTAATTACACCTTTTAAACAAACAGTTTTTGTTCCACGATACGCAACGAAAACAGAATATGGGATTTCCAACGTTTTAATTGTACCAGCGGTTGAGTGTTCAAAATATTCACGTAAAGAACTCTGCGTCCGGATGAATGATTAGTTTTTTTGGACGATTCGGACCCTTGCCAGACATGGGTGCTAATTTGTGAAATCACAGAGTGAAATATGTGTTGTATAGAGTGTGGAATGCGGCGCACTGGAACAATTGCACGCCCTAATACCAGTCAACCGCTTGATGAAGGTCCAGCCACCGCCCCCGCACTCCCTGCACGCCCCTCTCGCACCACTTCCTGTCAGCCGAACGTATACGCAAGCTGGAACATACCTACGTGCTCTTGGGAAGATCGTACGTAACGTGATGAAACCCCCTGACAAAATATTAACATAAAGATATAGGCACCTACGTAGATATGTAATTAAATTAATGTTCATCTACGGGTGCAACTGAGGGAACCTGTGAAAGCTACTGGAAGCTTTACCATCACGAAGAAAGTTTAAAAACTACATTTCCTCCAGTGTCATAGTAAGTTACTTACAGTCTGGAAGATAGCCAACATTTTTCGCATATTATGACATTTATAAATAGTAGGACATTACCCAAAATATAGGTAGGTTCCCATATTACCGTCCAAAGTTTTCGGAACAACTCGGAGGAGGAGTGCCAATATTAGAGGTAAAAAGCTGTTTATATAAATGCAAAACAGATCGGCAGCTTGTCAGATCGGCTCAGTGCAGATCCTACTGATCGAATATGGATTTAGAGTCGTCCCCATTTCGTCCGCTCAGCGACGCACCCTCCTGCCCAGCCGACGCAGTCGGACACCCGAAAAATAATCTTTCGACGTCTTACACAACCGCGACAAATGTTTGACTGTGAATGTTATTGACATTTCGTTATTGGTATTTCGAAATATTTCGTAGGTAATCGTAATTTAAGTTAATATTATTGTGGAGTTTGCCAACTTGAAAGAAACATTATTGGTTTTATTGCACATCAAAAGTATTACCTGGAATATCTAGGGAGAATATCATGCCATTTTGCAAATGTAGGTAGGTCCTGTACCTACGTATTTTACCTAAAATCAAATTATGATATTTCAACACAAAATATCCAACTCGCAAAGAAGTTAATTTTAACAACGTACAAAAAAATCTCGGTAACGAAACCGACTTGGTCGATTTCCTTATCATTCGATATACGTATTAGTGTTGAATGCGAATTTCCTTTCAATACGGCCGTACCTTCGTCCCCGGCTGCGGCTGAATCCAGTCGGAGGGATATTAAAACTTTCCGCCCGCTGTGCTCCGGCCCTTTGTACTGGAGAGCGCTGCGAGTCCGACTTGCCGCCGACCGATCTTCTCTACTTCTTAAAAATGTACTGAACTAATTTGACTTTCCAAATGTAGGTATATAAATAAATAAAAATGTATTATCGATATTTCCTGCGGATTACGTTTTTATTCTTTAATGTTTACATATCAAAATTATAAGTGCAGTTGTTTCAAACTGAAAAGTTTTATGTTTACCAAAAAAAATCTTTCATAACGGAATAAATAAGAAGCTTTTTTAATATCTGTCTTAATTTGGCGCAGTGAAGCAAATGTGTTCCTTATTCAGCCTGCAGCGCATAAATAATTAAGAAAGCGTTCGACGCAGCCCGCCCCGACCCCACCCTGCTGAGTACTAATTAGAACTTTTTATTCATTTCTTAAATTCAAATATGTATAAGATCCTATAGTGCCTATGGCAATGGTAAACTTGTTTATATTATGGATTTTTCTTCTGTCAAAGGGAGGACTTGTAACCTTTGATTTCTTTAAAAATATGTAACATGGAGCTCCACAAAAAAACGAAACATTTTCCAACTAAAACTGTAAGATGTATCTGTCTAAGGAAAGTTGATGTAAATTCTCCTTCCTAACGAACATTTTCGAGAAAACACAAGTAAGTTATAAAGTGAATGATTAGCTTTCGTAGATAGTCGCTTTGCTTTTAGAACTATCTCAAATCCAGACGTTGCACACATTAACTAGTTTTGCGCGAACGAAGTCTGCCTCTTAATTTGTATTCGGCCGTCGGACGCCGCGCGCGGGGGAGCGGCGTGTGCTCCTTTTGTAGCTTCAGAAACCAATTTGTATACCAGTAAGAAAATTAAAAACTTTCGGATGTTTTCGCAGTTACCTTCTTAACGCAATAAGAGCTTTTTTAACCAACTTGAAAAGAGTATTAGCAATTGGACGCAGACGTACGTGGCCGCCCTTCAGATGTCGGCGGTTAAGTCATTTTAATGAGGTTTTTGATGGGATTTATTTACAGTATACCGAATACTTTTTTCGGTAAGTAAATGTAGTTAAATTTATTTAATTAATATTAGACCCTAAGCCGAAGCGGTTCGCTTTAATAATAATTAAGATTTTACACGAAGAAATTAACATTTATAACATATCTAAAGTTAAAGAATTTCGGAATTAAACAGAAAGTGACATTAAGACAGATGTTAAGAGCCGGAACAATAATTAAGAGGCTGTCGGTTTGAAACCGCGTCGTCGTCGGCGAGATTTAATTAGTGAGCGAACAATCCACGGCGGGCGCGGGCGGCGCGACCCGACTCTTGTACTTTTGGACGCCGTAGTCGAGCCACACCGTACAGAGCCGTGCGGAACCGTGCTGAACTGCGAGGCCACGTAAGGCCACGAAAGGTAAGCAAAAGACTCATTTAAGTTTTATAAACACTTAAGCAGATTCTCTTCCTAATTAAATTTAATTACAAGACTATAGTGTTTCATAACGACACATTTCATAAAATAAATAAACTTTCAATCAATAAGACCTTGGTTTAAAAAAAAAGCTTATTAAACTATGGCAAGATCAATCATGATCTAGGAAGATCTGTACACAGGGTTTTTATCCATAAACTGTTGGAAAAGAACAAAATGAAGTCCATAATCTGTTGAATCTAACGGCAAATCGGTCTGGAAAAGGGTGACAGTGTAAAGGTCAACCCTTGAGGAATAGCTCTGCCAAGTCTCGATTTTCAAATAGAGGTCGAATACGATTCCTATTCCCGTATTTATAAAACCCGATGGTGTAAACATTGCAGCGGACTCTTTGCGGCAGGATTTTTGTAATTTAGGTATGTACTTCTTTGACTAAATTACTCGCATGTTCCTAATACAGTAAAGTAATTATTATAGACGTGAAACAGATGAAGAATGTAATCTCACAGTAGCCACCGTTGCTACAAAATGACACTGTAACTCATTTTCCTATACACTGTCTTGTAATAACATCTCTCGAACCCCTTTTTAGTTGACACGATACAGCGGTTATGAAAGACGTCGTATTGGAAGCTTGTCTTATTAAAATGTGATATGTTTCACAAAAAGAGTCCGATAATACGACACGTCTGGGACTACTGGCAAATCCGATTTCCCTATCTCCCCATATTTGTATTCGAAGCCCGATCCATCTAATATTTCCTTCCAACTCCGCCGACGCTATCTGCGTTCCTTCCTGACACTGAATCTAATCGGAATAGATATTAAAACTTTCCTTACAAGTGACTCGTTCTTTCGATTATATTATCGAAATTACATGAACCAGTTCCTGGCTTACTACTTGTTATTGCACCGCTATTTTTACGCTCTAGGTTTAACTATTATTTTGTAGAACCTGCAATATACGGAACTAGATGATTCAAAGAGGGTTTACTGTATTTTATGTTAATGGATTAGCTAGCATCCGTTGACCAAATAGAAAAATACCAAGCTGTTTGAAGATACTTTTGTCAAATAAACACTCAAAGGACGAGGTTTTGATTAAATGAAGCGTCCGAGCTTAGAAATGCGAGGCGGGCAGGCAGGCAATATTCCGTGTCTGTTCCCAGTGCGCTGCGGTGGCTTAGCTTTGTGGGACTTTTCAAGAGGAAACGATAAAAAGCAAAAAATGCTACTTTGATTTCCTGATTTATGTAAAACAGTGCCAATGTTGGCTACGTGGTGCCGTGTGTACAGACATGAATAAATTGTGCAAGTATTTTAAGGGAATGCTTTGCTTGATTGTATGCAGTAAACAGTAAATGCATGTCCGTAACTTCATAACCGTTGTTAAATCTACAAAACACTACGAATGATAGACAGTGGCATCGATCCGTGTACAAATAACAGCGTAGTGCGATCACCAATCTGCCTGTCAAGCGTGTTGATTATGGCAATATCCCTCCAGGATTATTCGCTGTAGCGGACTGCTGAATCTCCCGGAGAGGGATGAGGTGCAGCCACGAATATTTACGGACCAATATCATAATGAAAGTACTGCAGTCAATTGAGTAGTATTTTTGGTTTTCATTTGTTTTAAAGTAAACGTTACTCTATTTACGTTTTTATGATAACTGCTGTTTGTTTTTATTTTTGCAACTTGTTTATTGTAAATTAATTAGTTTATGGGAACGAAGTTCTTTAACGCAGCTTGCGGTAGGAGTAAACTGGTAGAAATCGTCACGTAACGAAAACGTGTTATGCGACCTTTTATTTTTATTAAAATAGAAAGAGACTGAAAATCCAAGATGGCGGCTGCGATGTTTCGTCATTTTAAAACGTTCGCAGCCCCCATCCTGCATTTTGAACTTTGTTCCTGACAGGAACGTAACAATAATTAGATATCATTCAACATTTTATTCATTTAAAATAAATAATGTCTTGTAGATTAAAATAATCACAAATATCAATTCCCCCGACCGACAATTATTGTTTTGTGTGAAAATATGCACACTATCTGAATCAGCCTAATGGTAAATTATATGTAGATACTCACATAAAAGTGTTGACAAAACAGAAAGTTGCTAAGTGCCTCCATCGGCGTGGATCCCGTCTTATCTAATTTATTTAACTGTTAGCGGAGCCACATCGAAAACAAGTTTCCTGTGGAAACATCACTAGGGAAGCTTATCCGCATACAGTGGTGTAGATATATTTTGCAAATCTAATCACAAGTTTATAAAAGTACCGCACCAACTGTAATGCAAAATGTAATCTCTTTCGCCTATTGGATTTTTCAATACGTTTATTTTAGCAGTCTTTATGCCAAAATGTCGATAACGTGTAATTTTGAACGAGGAAGTACTACTAGCCACCCTCTCTGCCACAAATTCCGACCGCAGGTTTTTTTTTATCCGGTCTTCTTTCAACCGGGACCCTCTCCTTTTTGTAATCTTCCTGCCCTTTCAAAACAAGTTCGCAAAAATTACAAGACTGTAAAACCCGGATTAGCACAGACATTGAACTTAGCACGTATAATGGGCAGTCTGTACCTACGACCGCAGAGGATTTTCAATAAAAGGACGTCGATATATTTCAGCTACCAATGATATTCCAAAAACAAAAAACAAAGTGAATATCAATGAGAATCATACATAAAAAGAAAGTAAAATAAACTATTTTAATCTAAGCAAAAAGAGATCGCAAGATATGTGTTTTAGAGTAGTGAAGAGCATAAAATATGTATCAAAAGAGTCCCGACTGCTCCGACTAGCTGGGTAGCCCGGGAAGTCCGGGTAGCTCGGGTGGCTCGGGTGGCTCGGGTGGCTGGGTCTCAGGAGACACCGTGACGACGACTATGCTACGCTCCCCACTACTTAACACCTTTGAACAGCGATTTACTCACTTTTCATTTATGACGAGTGTTAGCGGAAGAGTCCTCAGTAAAAAATGTGCTTTAAAATGCGTATACAGAAAAAGCATTGAACAGTAGCAAAACAACCCATAATTTATAAGTAGAAATGGAAAAAACGTAAGGGAAGATTTATATAAAAAACAATCTCAAAAAGACGAAGTCAGAAGAGCGACTTCACTGGAGCATTTTTAAACCGCTTTATTAGTATTTTACTCAAATATGACATCGTAAGCAATAACTTAATAAGCAACGCAAACGCCGCTGTAATTTTTATTGAGAATCCCGTTGCTATAACAAACTTTAATCTTTTAATATGGTCCTGAAAACCTGGGTAAGTGCGCGTCGGATCACGCAAAGTGAAGAGTTCCGTAGTCGGACAGAAAAAAAAAATATTCTGCACAAACAAAACGCATATTACAAATAAAAAAAGATACACATACAACGTAGTCAAAAGCCTCGTACTAAAGCATATAAAATATAAGCGTATAAATTTTTAGTCGGTATAAATTTTAACGCCTCCAAAATATTGATTTTATCGACAGCAAAAATAAGTTTGTATTTCTTATAGAAATTGTGAAAAGGTAAGGTAATACGGGTAGTCAGTAGTAATAGTACGCAACTCCACGCTACTCTAAGCGTGTATTATTTTGAATACGGTGAAACTGTGAAGAACAAAGTTATTTCTGCGGTTGTTACCAAAATAAACGAATCGCCCTAAAAAAAAAACATATACTTAATTTGTCTTAAAAATTAAACGTCGTATCTACTTCAAAATATTTTTATTGAAACTGTTTTTTAATTATATTCAACCAAAATGCATTTTATAACATAGGTATACTTAAAAATGTTTCAGGACATATATTTTGTGACTTTAGAAAGGCATATACCTATCACCAATTATTGACTTAAACAAATAAAGTCACTTGTAAAAATCATAATCTTTTTAATTATGGGATCCAACAATATCGCACACGCTTAATGTGGACTGTTTTTTTTCATCCCTCGTTTGCATGTATTGGGAATGCTACACCTAATTATTTTTCAACAGACTTGCTGGTAAAGTGACTCTTATTGCTTTACTTTTAGGTTCAGAGTGCAATGTATTTAAAACGCGCGTTTTTTAATGCACGGAGACATCTACTAGTCAGAGATGCGCTTTTTAAAAATTTCAGCGACCAGCCTTCATGGCTTTTTTATATCTAATGTGAATATTTAAACTAAATAAATAAATGAAATATGATAAATAAACATTTATTTCATCAAATTATTTATTTTTGTTAACAAAATAACATTAAGTATAATTAAGAGTGTTCTGTAATTTAAAATATTCCGTTTTTATGTTTTTAATAATAGTATGTTTGGCGGCTTCACGTCTTCACGTCACTTCACGCCTATACATTTGTCAATTACACTTTTGCTTTTGGTTCCATTTCGCCGTCGCCTCCGTCTCGGGTTGCATTCCCGCCTCGAGTACAATGACAAACTTTGCCCACTTGAATCAAAATGTAGGTACTATGTTACCTAATTTCACAACAACCAACAGCAATTATGTTGAAGTAGTGCTAATACTTAGTCTCGGAGTAAAATGGCTGTGTGACTTCGGATGGACAGACAGACAAGCGAACAGGACGAAAAATAAGGGTTCAAATTTTGCCATTTGGCAGCAGAACTCTAAAAAGGAGCAGTTAAAAAAAAACCGGGCAAATACTCCTTCCTGTCCTTGTTTGTCCGTGCCACCATATCAACTAATCCCTTGATGTTGCGAATAATCTCTTCCTGCGAAAAAGCCCTTTCGACTTGTTCCACTACCACGAAAACGAAACAAAACCTAGAAAGTCAAACAACTCGCTTGACGTCTGCTCTTTATATGTCCAAGTGACAAACTTCTCCTTTTAGATTCATCAAGAAACTCGATCTTCGCCAGCTACATCTCAGTTGCAGAGCTACAAACACTCCTCGGGATAAGATTTCAAATGTGAAAATACTAAAACGATATGTTTCAAAGAATCATTCATGGGTGTGCAGTCTGCGGCATTTATAATACCCGCGTGTTTCTCGTGTGCATCAGTTAGGCACGTGTATAAAGGCAATTGAAACGGTGTGTACGATTTTGTTTCAATTTAAAGGTTGAGAGGCGGAAAAACGGTGCACCGGAGCGGGTGAACGGCCCGTGCTCTTGCTTTGTGCGCCACTGTTTGGCTGAGTGAATCGCCCATGTTTCACCCTGTTCAAACACGTGACAACTGTACCTAAAATAAATTATTCAAGCTCTATTCCTGTCTTCAATTGTTGCGCTACGACAATAACCCGACGGAATCGGAAACTGCAAGCTTTTTGTTTCCGTCTGCTCTTCCATCAATGAACTATTGAATAGTTTTAATTGTGTCTTTTATGTTCGGTTTTAAATTATGACCAAACAAGCTTATGTCTATATTTTTTTTACAGTCACGCAGGCGTTCTATTCTGTTGAAATCCAAAATTTTCACGGTGAGATTTTTACAGGATATCACTACATATATAGTATTATCATGCAGCATGAATCATTGTCATTGTCATGATAGCAGTGGTGGCACAGTGGTAACGATCGCAAGTTCCGAGCTATAGGTTCGAATCCTGACAGGCACTCTACTTTGTGTAAATTATTTCATCACCACAGTTCTCAAAGCGGTGAAGGAAAACCTCGTAAGGAAACCGGCATGTCAACTACCCAAATTCGAAGACATGTAGCATCTACCAACCCGCACTGGGCCCGCGTGGTGGCCCTCGATCGAGGGCAGGCCAGTGTCCCAGCAGTGAAAACCTTATAGGCTGATTATCTTTATGAGACATTGGTCAATTATGCCAGCATACGCATCATCATCATCAGCCTATGGCAGTCCACGGCTGCACATAGGCCTCTGCTGTTGCACGCCATTCAACTCGATTTTTGGCAACTCTCATCCAGCTGCTCAAAACTCAAATCATTTATTTCAATTAAACCATTTACAGGCACTTTTGAATTGTCGTCGGTCAGTTAGTCAGAAAGTTGAAGCTAGTTGCCCATTCCATAAATCTCTATGGAGAAGAACGGACAAGAAACTCCACGGGCACTCTTTTAAATCAAGATATTATTCCAAAATCCTGGGTGCATTATTCTTATTGCTTCTATGTGTGAGAACAATGTAAAAAGAAACAATTTAAAATATAAAATTAAAAATAAGCCCTGGCAGTTAAGAGATGACCAGTCTCAACCGACAGCGCCCGTTCACGAACATGACGCGTGGATCAGCACCACCCAGCTCAACCATTTTGTAGGGAACCGAATGATCCAACACACGCGCCACCACCAGTGAGACATTTAAGTGAGCATGACATATTCTCAACTGCCATGCTCTTTCAAGTCAATATCAAAATATCATAAAAAACGGATCCATGGTTCTTACATTTACAAAATTTTAAAATGCTTCTAAATTATACAAAACAATTTATTTAAGAGATGAGAAAAAAAATACTACCAATCAGGAAGAGGTATTTAATATTGAAATATTAAGAATTAAATCTAGATTGAATAAAATGAACACAAAAAAAAGAAAAAAAAGGGGAAGCATCTCCAAATATTGATATTGTGATCAACTAGTGAGCCCAAGTGCCTGTGGAGCAGGACCAGCATTAAGCCAAGCATTTTTATCTACGATATACTCATCCAACTTATAATATGCTTGTCTACATGGTGTGCGTTTAATGCATGTTTTAAATTTCTTCTCATTTAGTTGAAGAATATCGAGTGGTATTTTATTATAATATTTTACACAGTACCTCATAAAAGAAGTTTTTACTTTAGACAATCTGAAGCGCGGTTGATCTAGTTTGTTCCTATTCCTAGTGTTAAAATTATGCCTGTCACTTATCTTACTAAAATGATGTAGATTTTTTCGAACGTACATAATGTTTTCGTATATATATTGACAAGGAACCGTCATTATGTTAATTTTTTTAAACTTTTTCATTCTTTTGCAGAATAAAGTTAGAATATCTTTAATCTTTTAATAATCTGCAGCCCGTCCCCACAGCAAAATACCGTAAGACATGATGCTATAGAAGTAACTAAAATACACCAGTCTCGCGGTATCCACGTCTGTTAATTGACGGATTTTCCAAACAGCGTAAGCGGCTGAACTTAGCCGCCCTGCAAGTGATGTTTGGTGAGGTGCTCCGAGTCATCCTGCGGAGATCGTCGCTCCACCTAGCCAGCAGGGTCCCACCTTACTTTCCCAGTATACGCGTACAAGTCCGTCAATAAGAACTTAATGGTCAGACGACTATGTACATTTTGTTATAACTCTCTCTTTAACCTCAATTAAAAAGTAAATAATCCTATTAGCAAAATAATTTGCAGTCCCCCTGTCCTGTATGCATCGCATCGTTATGTTGATTCCTTCCACCTACACTGACCGCGAAACTATGAATACATTTGTACCAATACGGATATGACATTTTAATTTAAATGCAGAACAAGGTATTGGTAATTCGAATATGAATTATGTATCATTTGGTTTACAAAAGTGTGCGATATGTATGAATTTGGAGGTAGAATTGACAGTCTCGTAAGTATTGTAACGAAATGGATGTGAATTAAGCTGGAGATTTTGATATTTAATTTGCCAAAGCGTTTTTTTCTTTTTCTTTTTTGTTGCCCTTATCTACACTAAAATCTACATAATACTTAAAGAGAAAAGATTTGGTTGTTTGTTACGCTTTCCCGTTAAAACGGCGAAATGAATATGGAAGAAATTTGGCACATGGGGGGTAGGTCATGACCTGAATTAGGACATAGTATACTTTTTAATTCTCAATTCTTTATTGCGTACCATAATGTATAATATATAGTTGGTAGGGAAATAATTATATTAGTCACAATTATGGACCCTGTCGGGCACAGCATAGATCAAGTAGGAGAGAGGAGGAGGAACACTGGGTGTTTAATGTGGTAAATCTAAATGTTATTATTAGTTAAGTAGTTAGCAACTTATACTGTTTTATTAATACAGAATTGAATTTAAGAATTATAATTATCGTTTTTTTAATTTTTATCCCGATATTCTCATGGGATCGAGACCTATGCGGGTGAAACAGTGGGGCGCAGCTACTTCACAATAAACATGTTAGTGAATAGTGTAAACAGTTTACTAAGACATAAAATACAAAACTACCTACTCTACTTTGTCCAAATTCTTATTTCGGACTTTTGCGATCGATCCTTCCCGTTCAAGAATAAAGTCTGAACTTTTTAATTAGTTTAACGACAGTTACTCTACTCTATACATTATTATATATTCATTTGATACGACTGCCATGACTTGGATTGATTTGTCCTATTCACATATGTTTTTAATTATAAAAAAAAGAATGAAAATAAAACAGGTACGTCTGTGCTCTTGAAAGCCTGTGACAGGAATGAAAGAGGTAGGTAGGTACTTATTGTCCTACACACACATTTTGTCAATATCGGGATTGAGTCCCTTGTGATAGGGGCCGGCCTATCATTATTCATTAGGTAGAATACAAATTGTAGATTAGAACGGAGTAGAATATGTGGGTACCTAGGAATCGGTATTTGATTGAACTTACAGTAGTTCAATCAAATACCGATTCCTAGTACAGAAAAAGATTCCAGAAAAAAATACTGTTTTTTTCGCTTTATCAATCTTTTACTATAGTAATCATAATGTGACAAAGTCTCTAACTAAGCTGTTTAACAATCATAAAATCAAACAAGCTTACCTGTCTCCTATTGAATCACAATCAGCCCACAATGCAAGCATGCACAAGCAATGTTCCCACTGCTGGGACACAGGCTTCCTATCTCTGTGAGAGGGAGTGGGCCGTAATCCATTACGCGGGTCCATTGTGGGTTGTTGGATTTGGATGTCACATGTCTTCGAATTTTTGGTTCTAGTTATCACGATGTTTTCCTACACCGTTTTGAGAGCAGTGGTGATGAAATAATTTACAGAAAGTAAAGTGCCTGCTTGGCTTTGCCGCGTCCATTACCACTGGTCGTCCTATTAAATATAAGTAACTAAGTAATGATACATTGGTTTTTCTAAAAAGTAATGATTAAGCATTCAAGACTGAATAGTTGTAAACGCGGTTTAAAATGCAAAAATGTATAACAAACGAGTGTCAATAGTCGGCAATAGAGGTAATTGTTTCACCCATGAACACACGAGTAGTTCTATAAACGTATGTATGGTGCTAAGGGCGAGCCGGTGGCCGCTGTCGGCGTGTCCGCGAATGAATGGCCATTGAAAAGTCATCAGTTATGTAGGGCGTATCGTCGCGCGCCATGTGGCCGGCGTCCGCTTCTCTGCGTAATTTTTCCGCGGGCAATTTTCCGCAATTTCCCAAACAACCATCAGCACCGCTTTGCCCTCGCCCTTTATTTAAAACTGGACAAAATGCAAACCTTCAAAACGGACGTATCACAGATTTTGTGTGTACAAAACACGCGGTCTGTCCCGCGGCGATGTGATGAATAATACAGCCCAAATTAATATTCTGCTTTAAAAGAAAATCTCGTGAATTTGACAATCGAATGAATTCGTGATACTTGGCGATAAACCTTATTCTATCAAGGGCTGATTTTTCAATCGACAGATAATTTTTATTCGTGGAATAAAATTGACGTCTGACAGTTTTTGTACGGTAGAACTGTCAAAAATTCAAAACTATTCCTCCGATAAAATTATCTGACGTTGGAAAAATCAACCCTAAATTAAATTTAATGTTTATTTTTGTAAGTACATCCTCTAAGACAATTAAACGTCAATATTTTAATACTAGATGCCGCCGTCATTTCCTAGCTGACTTATCCCTGAGAAGAATGTCATGGTCTCTTTTAAAGTCCAAAAAAATATTATTAGGATTTTATCTAACAATGAGGATCATGTCTGGTAGGGCTTTTTGAAGAAAGAACAGTCATCGTGTAGCTCAACCCTTTTTTAGGGAGCTCAATGACCCGTCACACGATGCTACCATCTGCAGGACATTTGCGTAAGCCATATACAAAATACTAAAACCGCCACACAGTTCTAAAGTCATGTATTCAATCTAGCCTTCATGGTATCTAGCCTTAGAATAGAATAGATCTTTATTTGCATAGAAAGTAGGTACAAGTTACAGATGTTAAGTTTAAAATGATCCTTATACCTAGCCAGCCTGCCTTAGCCTTCACAGTCTGTTTCCTGTCTTTTCACGTAAATCATTAAAAATAAAAATGACAATTCAAATTCAAATATTTTATCTATCTTCTAGCTTCTGCCCGCGACTTCGTCCGCGTAAAGCAACTTTCTAAACAGTATTAGAAAACTTTAAAAAAAATGGATGAAATCGGTAAAGTCGTTCTCAAGTTATGGCGTGACCAAGGGAAATAGGGATTTTTTTTATATACAGGGTGTCAGGAGAACGCTTCCGAAGCCAGAACGTAGATTATATACAACCTTTATGCAAACGGATACCACTAACCTTTCGCCTGAAATTGATTATTTTCGCGCGTCACGTGGACTTGGGGTCGTCAGCCGCACAGCTGTCGGCGAGCGCGCGCGCACTTTGAACTTGAGGTCACGCGCAAGCGTCAGATGATATTTATTTACGAATACATTGCTTGTTAGAGTTGTAAAGAAAAAAAATGTGTTTAATAGCAAATAATGGTTTAATTTAACTGTTCTCACAGCATAGTGTACGAAAAATGCTAAAAAAAATAGGTAAAATTGTTCATTTTTTTTTCTCATTTTTTTATGGTATCGTATCGAGAATCAGTAGCCCTATCACCTGTCTTCGTTTTCGGAAGCGTTTCCCTGCCACCCTGTATATAGATGATATATATAAAATTCAAAGTCCTGACTGACTGACTGATACATCAACGCATAAGCCGCTGGTCCTAGAGACATGAAATTTGGAGGGTGTGTTCTTCGTGACCAGTAAGTATCCACTAAGAAAAGGTTTTTCTAAATTCCACCCTTAAGAGGATGAAATGAGAGGATTTTGTTTGTGTGGAAAATCTTATTCCGTGAGTAATTCCTTAGTAATAAACTTGAAACTTGGCACCAATACTTATCTAAGTAAATTCTGAAGTTTACCTACTATTTTATGTTTTTCTAAACTAACCCCTAAAATTGGGGGTTTCAATGTTTGGAAGAATTTTAGCGCGCGGTCTGATTAACTCGAAACTCAGTATTTATACCTGGGATCGAAAGTAAAGAGTAATGTGTATCAGGGTTTTTCGAAAATGACCCCTGACGTGACGGGCTAAAAAGGGGTAGTCAATTTTACAGGGGAGGATTTTACTTCATGGCTTGATTAACTTGAAAATTAGTATATATAATCTTTGAAACAAGTTATGAATACATCCAAAACGATTTTACAAAATTCCACCCTTGTGTGAAAAATCTTATTCATTAAGTTAATAGACTTGAAACTTGGCAAAAATACTCGCCTAAATAAGTAATTAAGTTTATTATTATAAGTTTTTCAAAACTACCCCTCAAAGGGGGATATAGGGGTGTTGAAGTTTGAATTCGCGGTCCAATTAACACGAAACTGTATTAATACTTTTGACAGAAAATAATTAATAATAAGTATGTAAAGCTGTCGAAAATTGACCCCTTTTTTTTTTTGATTTCCCATCCACAAAAAAAAAAAAAAAAATTGACCCCTGACGGGGCAAAAAGGGGTAATTCGATTTTTAAGGGGAGGATTTGAACTTGAAACTGTATGTTACATTTTCACACCTAAACCCCTGAACTTCTGATTTGGCATCCTGGGGAAGGATATACTTTTTATCCTGGTAGCACATATCCGCGGGATAATTTCCGACATCCACGCGGGCAAAGCCGCGGGCAGAAGTAAGTAGTAAGTAAGTAAGTAGTAAGTAAAGTAGTAAGTATAACTTAGCCTAATGTTAGTATCAATTTAATTCAGGGCTAATTAAATTAAGAGTGTCTGGACTCTTACCCACCTACGTAAAGGGGGAGAGTCCCACCGGTCTGAAAACACATTCAGGATGCCATTGGAGGAGAAGCGCAAGCGCGCCATCATGACGCAACGCTTCCGCATGATCGCGGCGAACCCGTACACGCACGCCTCCGCGAACATCTCTGACGCGCTACACCGCCACGGCAACCCCAAGAGCACCCTGAATGCGTTATTGTACTGTACGGGCAGGGCAGTCGCTGTATGCCCGCTGGGTATACTTGGTCCACAGACTGTACGTGTAAAACGACTGGCAGAAGGCCTTAAAGAGCGTTATCTTAACAGAGTTAGTACAGCGTGCAAACCTGCGCGCCAGCATGTTGCAACGGACAGCCAGCGACCTGCGCTCCCTGTCTGTCTACATTGTCTTTCAAGTCGTCAGTCACGTGACCCAGTGACCCAAATACTTAAACTTCGAAACCCAACCTATAGGAGACCCAGAGAGTGAGGAGTTCAGGCAGCTGTTTGTAGGTTAGCATACCCGATTTAAAAACCAACCATTCACTCTTATCGGTATTGTATTTGAGCCCGTAAGCCACTGCATAACTTTCACAAATTTTAAGAAGCCTTCTCAATGCACCGAAAGATGGGCTCAGCAGCACCATGTCATGTCGTGACAACCAATTTTGGTGCTAATGAGCCCACCTATCAGTTTGTTTATGTATAGGTTAAAAAGAAGGGGGGAGCTCAGACCCCCTGCTTCACCTCACAATCCACCCCATACATATCAGGATATGAATACAGTAAACTGCCCACTTAACTGTATTCCTTTGACTACTGTACCAAAATCTAAACAGCGATATCACATCAGCCGGGACGGTAGCGTTGTGAGTGAGCTTGTGCCAGAGCAGGTCATAATTAACCAGGTCGAAAGCCCTCGATAAATCCAAGAAACATGCTATTACAGGAGTTTTTCTGTCCGTATAATATTGGACAGTCTGCTTAAGGCTTAAAATTGCACTCTCCGTTGACAAGTTCGGTCTAATGCCAAACTGACCATCCTCGAGAACGATATGTTTAGCCAGAATTTTATCAAGCAGACTATCCAATACCTTAACACAGACAGTGGCAAGTGATATTGGCCTATTGTTGGAGATATTGGAGGCGTCACCCGTCTTAATCTTTATTACTGGCACAACGATCGTATTAGTAACTTCGACAGGTAAGTAACTCTGACGTAGACATAGGTTAAAAACATAGCAAGTACTCGCGGTAAGTGTACCCCAGCGTATTAAAGAAGTTCGACGCTGAGGCCGTCGCAACCGGGGGACTTTCCCCTCACCATGTTCTGTATACTTCTCGCGACTTCTTTAGCGGAGAACCTGACAGTGAGCCCCGAACACGGCCGCCCTCGCGCCACTATTTGACGTCTCGCTATAGCCACACAAACGCGAGCTTACATTAAAATGTTTTTGAAAAGCATTAGCTATTCCAGTAGGGTCGCTCAATAAGCACTATACAATAGCTTCTATTTCTGACAAATTAAAGCATGTAAATATCTACTACTGAGCATAAGGTTCATGGCTCGATTTCCCGGTCGGGCAAGGTGTTGGGTTGTTCCATCAGGAATTTCTCAGCAGCCGTCCGGAGTGGGTATGCTATACGACTTTACTTAGGTGTACCTAAACAAGCTTAGGTTTACCTAACCCCTTCGTGGGAAACAGGCGTGATGTTAATATAAATGATATTTATTTGGTAAATTGGTTAGAAATATCACTTTTACACATCATTTTTTTTATTGAATGTTGAATTATGTTATGTATGTTATAAATATAATTTCTATCTACTACTACCTATGTATGCTTTTTCGATCACCAGAAATATTTTAACTGTTCGGTTTTTATAAGCTTCAATCAAATATAGAAACCGAAAAAGTGTCATAAAGCTAGCAGTTTTGAAAGGTAGCAACAAAAGTGGTAAAAGCTAAAGCACTCTGCAGTGGACAAAAATTCATGCAAATTGAATGAAATGTATTGATGGCACTTTGAAAATATTTTTCGTTTCAAAGTGGAATGCCTCATAGCCGCGCTGCATTATTTATTTCATATACATACGGACGTATACAAATATGAATGTATCTAGGTATTAGCTCTATCATCCGCTAGCCGTAAATCCAATTGCATTTTAATCGGCAGAATTGGTCCAATTCAATTATTATTTTCTTTTGTTCATATCACATTGGTAATTAGGGGTGCTCCACACTTGTTCTGTTCGGCACATTTGGTTTATATCCGTATGTCCGTTATATCCGAATACTTATGTGTTTACAGCTGTAAACAAATAAGTATTCAGATATCATTCGGCTCGTGCCAATCAGCAAACTCCGTTCGGCATCAACCCACACCGAATCATGTTCGGGTCGGCTCGACACAATTCGAGCTAAGCCGAGCGGCTTTTTTTTCCTTTTGAGGAATGGGACCATACCATTCCTCAAAAGGAAAAAACGGAACCCTTATAGTATCACTTCGTTGCCCGTCCGTCTGTAAGTCATTACGATTATTCTTAGGACCGCAATACGTAGGTCTCGTATATAATACCTAGGTCCCTTAGAGCTCTATAAAAATCAAGCTGCTAAGACAACGCAACACAAAATACTTCCATTTATGCGATATATTATTGATACTTGCAACTAAATTTAATAACTATAGGATACTTGCCGTTGACCTAGAATCATGGCAAATTTGGCAAGAAGCAAGGTCTCACAGTACACAAGACAGTAAAGAAAAAACTCAAACTAGTTAATTTGTAGTTTCATCACTTAAAAATATTTTCTTACGATTACAAACTTACATTTGCATTTGGCCGTGGTATTGACCGTGACGGACCCTGACGTGATGTATGGGAAAACATTTCGGCATGCCCTTGACGATATTTTTTACATATAAGTATTTGATTTTGCCGCCCAGCTGTGCCGAATCATTCCGATCAAATCAAAGTGTGGAAAACCCATAGAAATGTAATTTCTTATATCTATGGTAGAACCCCTAACAATAACATACACAATAAGGACCACACGTTTAAAATATTGTTGTACAATATGCTCCAAGTAGTCTGACATTACTCGCTGTCTCACTGGATAAAGTTGAGTAGCTACATATATTAGAAGAGTTCGCAACAAAAAGCCCCATAAAAAGTTATGCTCAATTTAGTTTCATCCAGCAAGCCAGTTATAGTTTAGGAAACTGATGCAACATATTGCAAAAGAAAATTAATAAAACGGGGAAATTGGATGGCGGGCTTTTGTAATAACAACGCTGAATTTACAAATAAAATAAAGCCTAATACCGTGACATAAATCGACATCAAATTGAAACTGGACGATAAGTGCGCATATGTCGCAGCAAGATGGCTAAAGCGTGATTTAGTTATGTCTTATATCCCTAGGGATATACTCGTAGCTATATACCGTAATATAGTTACATGAAAGCGGTTCATATTCATATATTACTAGACTAATCTAGTGAAGTAATTATAAGTGTATATTTACTTTGATTTTCACAACTAGTTACTAATTTTAAATACAACGGTCCAACCCAATAACTTATTTTTTTTAGCCAATCGTCATAACTAAAACAAATAATGTTATAAGTAACATATGTTATTCAAATAATAGATAGGGATAGGTAGTTCTTCATTATTGGACAAGATTTTTATAAAGTACGTACCTACTTTTTTACTATATGGTAATTTGTTGATTCTATGCCAAAATATAAAAACTGGTTGATTTTACTCTACTAATGTTAATTAAAACGCCATCTAGGTGCTCTTAAGTCAAAAACCCATCAAACCGCCCTATCTTACCATCTTGTCCATCTTACTGCGACACATACACACAAGCACAAGCAACACGCACGACGACAGTGGCAACGGTAACCGTCGTCGACGCGCTTCTGCGACAGCCGTCAACGTGTGTCGGTGGCAGACGACCACGCATCGGCGGCTGCCGATAACAATGTGTCACTCATGTATTTGAGTACGGTGCTCAAATACACGAGGTGCATGTTGCCGGCGGTTGCAGTCCTCTGTCGCCCACGCAGGTCGGTAGTGTGTATGCACACTAAGACGTATGGGTGGTAAGTAGCTAGACGGATAGCAAGACATGATGACCCTAATCTTCTCTCTGACTTACGATTGCGAATGGTCCTAATATTTATAGCTATAACATAACAACCAGCCTGTAACCCCGAAGGGTCAGGCAGAGGCGTACCTATAGTACACCCACATATCGCTAATTATGTTTAAGTCCCATGTACTTGGAGCGAGCCTAATGCCATCCACCGGGCATAAATCCAGACTCCATGCTGCAACTAAGAAATTCCTAATGGAAAAAAACATTTTACCTAAACTGGGAATCGAACCCAGGAACTCGTGCTCAGCAGTAGCGCGGCTGGCGACCACTAGACCAACGACGCATTTATAGCTATTGTTATACTTATTTCGAAACCACTGTTCGAAAGGTTTTTAGAACGACGTTTGACTGACATCAACTTGTTAATTAATTTTGGGGAACAATCGGGCTTTCATTTGTTTAGTGACCCGAAAGTATTGCAGAGTTTCTCAAAAATGTTTCGCGTTCCTAAACACATAACTATAGCACAGATTACTGATGTGACTATAGTCCATCATTTAAAAAAAAATCCAATGAATTAAACAAAAAGGGCCGCTCGGAATTGTGTATGATTTAGTGATGCGGTAGTATGAATTTTAAGTTCAGGTTTTATCGATGTTATAATTTCCATTCTGATATTTTCTGTTTGTTTTTATTATGAAATGTTTACTTCAAATTAGTAGTTTTATTGGTGAAGATCATTTTATTTATGTAAAACAAACGAAAGTTTCTACGCCGAAGGCTTCTCCGCTCTTTTATTATACTTTATTTTTCCAGATGTCATAGTCATCACCTAGGACATTATTATTATTGGAACCATGTTTTTTAACGCTGCTTGCGGTAGGTAAACTGGTAGAAATCGTCACTGCTAAAGCCGATAGTGAGGTGAAAATAAAAATCCAAGATGGCGACTGTGAAAATTTAAAAAATTATCATCATGGGTTTCGTTTTCATGGTTTTTGAGGACGCTAAAGCCAGGGGTCAAAATGAAAATCCAAAATGGCGACGTCTTGATGAGAGCTTCTAAAAACTTATATTAGATGGCATTGTATTAAAAATGCATATTAACACTTTGCAGACTTGCTTTGGTTTTCACACTTTCTCTGTGTCTCTGCCACTTTCTATTATAAACGAGTGTGTGAGCGTGCGAATATCGCGAAAGGAACTTCGTTCCTTACGTGGTCCCCCGACTGCACACGTTTTATTCTGGCCCACTTTAATTTTAAATACCTACAAATCGTTCGAAACCTGAATGACGTCCTTTCGACGAGACAAAAGGGACAACAAGGATGCCAGTCGTTTGACGTTTTGTATGAATTAAAAAATCTCTCCAGATTTTCGCTATTATAATGAATAGAAATAGAATAGTTTTGTTGTGATCCACAGGATGAAAAAGTGATTGTGATATGTTTAATCAGCGACCCGTAGATATCGCGTTCTAGGCAAGGCCAATGCTATTGCTATTGGTTCTTGGCCTGTTAGCGATGACGTCATTCGATATACTTAGCGGTTTTCGATTCAATGTGTTTTCGAACAGACATACCACTCGCAAAGTTTTGCGCAACAGTGTGCGTCGCAACAACGTCATTCGAATCTTCATATCCCTCCCGTTCCCAGGCACCACCTCAGTATAGTTCCTGCCTATTTGAAAAATAATGTATATGCGATCCAAATGATCTACCTAACCTATTCAGCCGTAATCTTACTTGCAAAATTCATTACAAACGAGGTAATACGTATTGTCATGTAATTAATGTTAATAAATTAATCTACAGTTACAGGAGACAAATTAGACGCAGCCTGCTCGACTAACGACGGACTATTTGGATTAAATGGAGGGTTGATGTTTATGATTTACGGAGGCTTGTGTAATTGTGGCGCCTGGCAGTCGCGGCATGCGCCCACACCGCCACACCGCCGCGTGACGTCGCGCGACTGCGCCACTCGAGCCCTCCTCGCCCGCGCCGACACGCGCAAATTAACACTATAATTACAATGCTTTCAACACCAATTAATTATCACTTAGCGCAGCTTTATTAAAAAATTGCTCGTCCCGAACACATCATACTCAAGGCTCCCCCTGCTGTACGACGCTGTACGTTGCTCCTGGAGTTGTTATTTCAATACGCTTCGACATGGTGTAACATGATGCTGCGATAGCGCTAATAAAACAATGGCGACCTGCTACAATGCGACGTAGTCAGTGTGTTGACTATTCATTAAAGCATCTCGCCGTAAGACAAACAATCCTGTTATGTTATTAGATTTCCTGCATAGTTGGAGCGATTCAGATACTGACACATAATTATGTGGTTAATTAATTTACAACTTCGCTGTGAAATATACCTGAACTTCGTTAATTAATGTTATAAATAAGCTGTTTCAAATATTCACGTGGTTGATTGTACTATAAATCACTTAAAATAATCGAGAGAACGGAGGCAGCTATCCTATTTGTAAAGACAAGTAGGTACGTCGCAGTGTATCGAAGAAACTAAGAGACACAGCTTGTTTGTCCTCGCAGACTAATTAAAAAGTTTGTTTCTACAACTTCCGAATGGAAGTAGCGTCGAAGTGAGCAGGCGTTGATTCAGTGGAGAAATAGATTCAGAGACCGATACGAGAATAGTAATCCTGAAGTTAAGAACATAAAAAGGGAATGCGATTATAAAAATGAGATCATAACGACGGTGATTTAGTCGTGCAAGCGCGAGACTCGTCGGCCGGTATGAATATGTATGGGCCGGTGGACACGATCCTACAGATAATGGAATCTGCACACGGAAGCGGATCCGATTAGTCGCTACCACAATTAGCAGGAATGCTGTAAAAAACTTAAATGTTGTGAAATAAATCATGTGACCATGATTAATTCAATACAGTTATCAACTTTGTATTTTGTGTACACCGATTTTTTTTTTATTTCTGTCCGAGTATCAAAATACACATAACATAACATTACGCCTGTATTCCCCGAAGGGTTACGCAGAGGTGTACAATATAATATAATATAGTATGTCCCATGTACTGAACAGGGAGTGAGCCTATTTGCTATTTTTTATTTCTTATCTAAATAGGTACCTACCTGTTTATCTTGACGTAAATGGGAATAATAAGCCTTCCTAGTCGGAGGCTAATTCAATGCTAAGTGATGCTGTTACAAGTAAGTACTGAGGGTATTAGGGTATTTTTACTCTTTCGATTTGTATTCATGTATTTATCAGACAACTTAATTCTACTACGAGTGCGTAATCAACGATAGTTATTTTGTTAGCCTTGATTTTCAAAACTAAATCGTTTATTTGTTCATTACATTAATTAAAAACTTATAAAGTTCATACCACGATCAAATGATTAAATAATTTAATACAATAAAAATATGATTCTAAGATTCGAAAGATTTGACATTATCTAATAGATATATTTGATTTTAATAGTTTGATTAAGTACATAAATTGGAACTAAAAGTAACTCATTAAAGGAAAGGTTTTTATTAACTCATTCATCAATACTTTACCAAAAATAAAATTCGCAGAATACTTTAAAAAGTTAGCGTAGGTACCTAAATATTAGAAATTTCTATGAAATATTGGTATTGCATAAAAAATTCTCATGTCTAAGAAAATCTCTAAGCTCGTTGTTTTATAGAGCAGCATGTTGATACGGGCTCAATAATTCAGATTGAAAGTATGTTAAAATATTCCGCGGCGCACTCTCGCACGCTGCAAGTAAATATGGGGCATGAATAAAGATTTGTGAATGAGGCTGGAGACGCGCGATAGTACGACCGCGACATGAGCACGCGCGGGCCCGCCGCCGCGCCGCCCGGTGCAAGTGCAAGTGTTTGCTTGTATTAGCCTCATGTGCGAGTTTTACAAGTTGGAGGTACATAATTTTATCTAAGGTTAAAGAAATAGTATACGATAAATTGATATCCTATGTACAAGGTATCGAGCTCGCGTGACTTATGTCCCCGTTAATTCGTATCTATAGGCCGCGACCCGAACCACGCGTGATGTGACCGGGTAAGACGCGCCGGCCAGGAATCGCTGCACGCCGGCCGTGCTAAGCCCACTGGTACGCCCTAATAAATTGCGATTTAACTTGTCTCCCGGATAACGCCAACTTTTCCGCGTTTGTTCCTCGCCCGACACTTTTTTCCGCCTCTTCATTTCCTATCTCTTACTTTTGTATTTTCCGTTCTTTCCTCGCCGAGATAAACAGGCGAGAAACGCTGAAAGGGGCTTTACAAATTCAAATTGAACTTATCACACAACTTTTTACATTTGTTTCTGGTCTCGAGTTCGAGGGAAAAGAGCGAAGAGGCATTTAATAGTACAATCTCGGGAAAGATTGATGATTTTGTATCACACCTCGCTTCGGGCGGCTCGTAACGAGTCGGATGGCTCTCGACGTGGGTCGTGCTGCGTCTTATCTGGAATGGGATGCCGCTTTATCTCAAATTACATATTTTACTTGAGACGTTCCTGGAATTGCATACTTTTTTCGAAGTATTAGTACGATTTTAAAAGAAAATTAGTTACAGTTACTGCCTCGGGCTACGAATAATTTTACAATCGGTGAACGTGATTGTACGTGATCTGACGTAGAAGTCGGAAAGTGTAAGCATTATACTTTTATGTTATTGCAGTGAAGAAAGCAACAACACATAATAAAATAAAACAACCTGTCATACTGTTTTATTTCTGTTTTATTGTACAAAGGTGTTTTATGTCGCCAGGTGACTATCATAACAAATCTACTTTAATTCGGTCCTCATAAAACGTGAACTTTGACGCTGTTGGTAATGCATGCAGGCGACGCGCGAGTAATACGCGCGCGTGGCTGTGCACGGCGCCGCGCGTGCTAAGCGCAAGTCGCGTCGCGAGCAAACATCTTGCATTTAATAAGGTAGATGTAAAGGTAAACACCATCTAGTTAATCAAGCGGGGAAGGAAGTTCCACCGCGTGCAGTAAATAGCGCTCACTTAATTTGAGGGCCATGTGTGGGCACATAACCGCAGCATATTTATCCCATTATGCACGGCACGGCGGGTAGCCACGGTGATGCGAGTCACGTCGTCTGAAACGAATCGCATGTGACATTATTTGTGAAGATCGTGCTCTATCTTCGTCGGCGACATGGCTGGGACGTGGAGGGATTACTCACAAAGAAGTACGATTTCAACGGTACGATAAAGGGGCGAGAAGTTACACACTGGCTATATTCTCCCCGGGATTAACGCACGGTTAGGCGCGTTTCTTTTATATACTTACTTTAAGGCGATATTGATTCAACACGATAATATCGATCAGGAGGCCAAGTTTCTGAAGATAATAATAAGTATATTCATGCTGTGGAATGTAAAGTTGTCCCAGCACTGTTAACTACACGACGCACCAGTCTGCCAATGTGTACATATGAGCTTACGTCGAGATAGATTATCAACTCTATAAACTCAAAATACAAAATATGGGTAGGTACCAACCCAAGCACAATCTTTTACTTCCGACATAAAATAAGTATAACCAACCCTTCAAATTCATACAAAAATATGCATATTATTAATATGCAAACGTAAACACAATGTCTAATGTGACATTGTTTTCATTCATGCTACGTATGTCATTGCGGCAGCAGAGATGCAATAACAACGAAGTCACGCTACACATCCCTCTAAATACCTACAGACAATGTTATTACTGCACGCGTCATGCATTCAGTTATAATCACATAATTTGGATATCATCACATACCTACTGTTTATACGTAATCACATCCTATTTGAATACCATTTCAATTCTAATAGCAAACTTGATCGAACATCTATTTGAAGTTACTGAACCAGGCACAACTATTTACTATTGATTAGTGAAACTGTGCTTTGTGCAACCCTAAAACAGTTTTCATCTAGTGATTACTTTGAAATCAAAGGAATCTGGTTTTTTAATATAAATTCGCATGTCGCAACGCTATTTAGTCACCTCTTGCTAAAAACAAGTTCAGTCAATTTCAAAAGCAATTCTGGATGGTGGCATGGCTTTCTAAGATATAACTACAGCTTACATTTTCCTACGACGTTTTTCAACACACTTTCGAGAAAAAATATCATCAACATATTTTTAGGGTTCCGAATCTCAAAAGGAAAAAATAGAAGCAAATACAATTATCGAGACAAAAGTTCTTTGTTATAATAATATCATTAATGAAGAGCTAAGATGTAGTGTTTAAATTATATTTGCTACAATTTAAATAATTATAGTGTCAGTACCTCTATGTTGTCGTAAAATCTAAATGGATCTCATTTTATGGCCAAGTATGCTAGTGCTACTTATAACAAAATCAAATATACCGACATAGTTAAGCCACTGGCGACAATTTTCCAATTGCAATAATTTTGTTGGTTTCAACGTTCAAAGTATTTTATTGTCCATTTGATTCACGCTTTTACTGTGATGAAATAGATTATTTATTAACTCAACATCACTATCATTACAGGAATTTCCTAATTCAACAGTGTGGCCATAATTACAGTTTTATTATTTACAATAACATATTCTGTATATCGATACTGCGTGTTATATTAATTAATTGTGTGTTAAAATGAACAGGTAGGTACCATCTTTTGTAGGTAATTAAGACGCATCACGACAGCGTTGACGTAAAAAGGAAATAAAACGATAAAGGGTGTACATTAGTAGAAGGTATGTGAGTCAGCACAATATTAGCTGAGGCCTGCCGGGAAGTGCGGCCACTGCTTGGTATTCCGCGCGCACCCGCTCGCCGCCCGGGCGGGCCTTAGCTATACACGTTGCAATAACATTCTGCGAGCATATCACACAAAAATATGTAATTAAAAGTTATTTCGTCAACTCTACAACTTAGAAAAGTACCTACATAATTGAGAAACTGAAAAAGTTTGATATCGTATAAGTTTCGATGAATCAAAGTTCACAGCTAATATTTAGTGATTATGTAGGTGCTATCATCTTTTTTAACAACAGCTAACTGTCAAACCCCCTATTAATTCAATTGCTGCAAAAATGTTGCAACAAATGTTTATTTAAAATTTCAATAAAATGCGTATAAAGTAAACACGCATTTTCTGAGGTCGCCATTATAGCAAAATGGCCATTCATTTTACTGGAGGCTCGCGGCGCGCAGCGCGCCCAACCATGCGTGATTTTGTTTTTGTGCGTTTGTTCAGTGTCTGTGAGCTTGCGGTTATTTGAATATTTCCAAAACCATTAGTGCTGAAATAAAACTGTCTCGTATTTGATTAGCAATGTATAGTAAAGCGATTGAATCAAGTCACACTACGATATACCTGAGTGCAATTACTGCGCGGAATTGTATAGAAATTGTCTTTTTACTGCAGCAAATAATCAAACGTTGTTTAATGATTCAATACAAAGCTTACTTAATAATAGTCCCGATAAAAGTGGAGACGTAAAGTGAACGCTTGTGGGATGTGACTGAGATAAAAAGATTGTTCGGTTCAATAGATTCAATAGAGCAGATCCCTTGGTCCCAAATTAAATCATGAAACATCTTTGCACCTGGTGGAAGCCTCGCGAGGCGCGTTTGCTTCGCTCGCTGACTGACGAATCTTTTCCATTATTCTTTCTCTGATTTCATAAAACTGCAAGGAAATATACTAGTCTTGTTATTTTATTAGTGATTCTCTTATTTCATCTTTATGTTACAATTTATTTTGGACCATTGTATTACTTTCTCTTTGAAAATACAATTTCACGTTTCCAATAAGTCGCAGTTATAAGTTCGTGGCGAAAACTATTTCTAAATCAACAGAAAAGCGAAACATTATAAGGTTTTACTTTATCAGATCGCTTTTGTAAACATTGAAAGATACGAAAAGTGCTGCAAGTCACTGTGAAGTTGAGTGTTAAGGATTTAGTTGTGGCCATTCGTTGGAAGGGACTACTATCTCTATCTGTCCATCGAATGTGAGAAAAAGGCTGCGGCTTTAGTGGGACAAATTCGTTTCGATTCAGTCACGTAGTGGCGAGATGGGCCTCTTAGCAGATTTCGTAAACGTATGTTTAGATTTCGCCGAATTGTTTATTGAATGGGATTGAAAATATGTTGCGCAACCCTGGACGCAATATAAGGTACTTATTTTTTGTAAGCTGTATTTGACAAGTAAGGAAAGTTAGGAAAGTAGGAATGCGTATTTTGTATATTTTTTTAAATAGTTAGTAAAAAAGTAAAAATAGTATTGGGTTAGGTACTCCTAAACCCTGTAAGTTGTTACAAGAAATAAAAGCAGCCCACCGTTAAAAATAATCATAACCTGTGTTTCATGCATATTACAAGTCTCTTATTTGATATACGGTGATTTCGTTAATGGCCTATAAAAATATATTCATTGCCGCATTGGTAAACGCCAATAAACAGTCAAATAACTGGTCCCAAGAGCCAACAATGCCAGACCGTTTACAGTGTTACAAAATGTACAAGCATACAAGATTACTAGTTGTACGTCATTTAGCGCGTAATTGCAACACACAACTGACGCGACCGGCCGACACGTGCTACGGGCTACGCGGCTACGAGCTACAGACCGCTACGCCACCGATACTATCACGTGACTACGTAGCAGATAGCTCGTAGCCCTAAGCCACCTTTAAACACGACGTTATACCATTAAAAAGTAATACATATTTTATCAAATTATTACTTTTTTCAAGCAAAATAAATTAAACGTATACTACGTATAGCAGCAAAAAATAAATAAAAAACATGATGTCCACCATCACACAACGTTCATATTCACTTTAGCTATTATAAAGCTGCACGCTATGTGACCTGGTTTTAATTGTACCTGGAAATCGCGGGGTATTAGCAGTGGGTTGTAAAGGCTACGATCATTGTGTGGCTTCGCTGTGCGGGTAAAGAGCGTCGTCGTGGAACATGCCGCCGCTGCATTACGGTGGAACTTATGCAAACATTCGTTATGTACTTGTGTCCACGGAAAATTGCTGTTGCGCTGAGCAAACAGTACAAAAAGTTATAGTCTGTTGTCTCTTGGTATTTTAGCACGTGTTAATTGTGTTAACATTTCATTTTGTACTAAAAACATACGTGTAACAATTATTTACTTTACGTTGCTGTGCTTAATTTAACAGTTCACTGCTTTTAACTTTTGTTCACTTTACACAGTTTTAATGATGTGACATGCGTTTGTATTTTTAATAACTTGAATAAAAACAAGTTATGGCTCGCCATGGCCTAACATATGTAATATAAAACATATGAAACTTTTCGCCGACGTACAAACACAGATAATTAAGGAGCGTGAAACCATTTTGAATATTTTATGAATGAGTATTTCATATGTATGAGAGCGTGGCTACTAGAAGGAAATTATATAAATTTGCATTCCTAATGAATACATTTATCAAGTCATACCGACATGTTCAGTTTTTGTCGAGATATTAGAACAAGCTGGTAAGACAAAGAATGGGTGTTGAAGATAAAATTGTGTTTGTATTAACATTCAAAATATTTGAGTCGCAGCCAAATATCAAATAGGAAGACATTTCGTTGAATAAATAAGGGCCAAAAACCAGACATGGCAACGCGAAATAACTCTGAGTCTGGTGGGAGACAATCTGCTCACCGTCCGCAAATAATTTGTCGCGTTATTGAGTACCGTAAAGCAAATGTGGCGCGGTTGTGTCGGCTGCGTCATTTCGGCGACGCGACGTTCATTCGGCTGATGAACGCAACAAAACCATGATGCGAGCCGGGCTGCCACATTGCGCGTGTAATTGCCGCGAGCGTGCGACGAGCCGCCATTAATCTCGCCAACACTCGATAAAACGCACAAGTCATGCTACAATGTTATAGTCACACCCCTCGCGAGCGAGCATTTTGTTATGTAATGTTATTGTAAATAGTACAGCCACTGAGGCTGCTTCAATGTATTAAAGTAACGAATGAATACGAAATGAAAACCTTTCGGGTACTAAGCCAGTGCTAATGTCCTAGAATGTCCTCTATATCAGTATTAAGAGGACATTCTAGGTCGTACAATTTTAAGCGTGTCATTCGCTGAAAATATAAATAAAACATTTTAACCAAACTAAAAATGTTTACCCATTTCACTACCGTATTGAGAAGAACGCAACAATTAATTTACCTTCCTCGATTACGTAAAAACCAAGAAGAAGAATAAAGAATTTTAATATTTACGTAAACGTCGTCCGCCGGCCAACAACGCAGCACAATCTCGAACGCGAAAACTTTTTCACATTTTCCTAAGGTTTTATCTTGTCAGATGGTCGTAATTTACCAACTTACGTCTATAGACAAATAGTGTGACAGTAATGGAAGGGAGCGTATACACTGAGTTGGTCGCCGGTCGCCGGTCGCACGGCGCGCTTCGGCTCCACACTCACAGAGCATTCGAGACAAATTGAATTTACGCGAACGCCGACGACGAGCCAGTTTGCGCTGCTAACTAGCTGCGACGTGAATGCCGCCACCCTTGTCTTTATATTATATCTGTCTAACCATTTTAGTTACCGGTTCCTGAAATACTAGCGTACCTGTGCACCACCCTCGCTGATCACAACTACTTTATATTAAATTACTATTTCAAATGGACTTCGCGATATCGATGAAGAAAAATAAACTTCATCGAAATCGACACCGTTTTTACAATCTTTGTATTAAACTATGAATGTCTAGATACATCTACTGACGTTTTTACTAGAGGACCTACTACGAGCTGAGACATCATTGAATATTTTTCGTTATAGAAGATCTACAGAATCAGACATTAAACGTAACATAACATCACGCCTGTATTCCCCAAAGTGTCACAATCAAACATTAATCGACTTAAAATGTATGTAGGTACATCCTATGTTAATCCCAGTTACTTGAGAATGCTCAAAGATTTTTAAGTAACCTAGTGCCTACAACGAACGGCACTACACCACATAGGCAAATAATTCGACATAAACGTTGTTGTCACATCCTCTAAAAATCCAATAATAAGCTACCGTTTTCAATCAAGATCCAGGGGGCGCATGAGAGCGGAGCCAGCGGAAAGCTTCTAATAGCAAGCGAGAGAAAACACATTTGTCTTGTCCCGGACCGTTAGCGTATATTACGCCGCCTGAGACATCGCCCGCTGCGTGCTTCTAACTCAGTTTCACTATGTTAACTTGTGCGTTTTTCATCGTTACACAAAAATTAGCCAGAGTTGTTACAGTAACACAAACAACTTCTGAAATATCACAAACTTTAAAGCTCTTATGATAATTACGCCAACCAACTACCTACTAAGTTAAAATATAAGCACGTACTTACAGTTTCTGTGGTGAGCTTAAACAAAGCATGTTATGTCGTCGGAGCTTATTAAAAGTTTATTTTTCAAATAGAGGAAGTATGTAAGTCAACTTTATGACAACAACCTGCAACAAGAGCTCCCGCCGTAATGAGTGAATAGCCGAAGTTCGGCACCAACTTCCCCGAGTTGACGTCTCCACCGATACTTTATTATTCAAACTATATTCAATTGATATAAGGTTTCTTTACATCAATAGGATCGCTGTAATTAATAGGTAGTCCAAACTGTTCGAAACTTGATTCTAGTTTGAATTGTTCTAACATCAATGCTAATAAATTTTGTAATACAACGAGCAATGCAACATAAGCCATTTCTCTTAGTTTTATTACATCTCTGTTTCCGCGAGCTTACAAGTAACTCACATACTACGTGTTTTTCTTTTATTCTTAAATAAATGTGGAAACTTAATATAGTGAGAAACTCAACGACGAAATTCTAAGTTAAAAATATTTTGCACTACACATTTTTAATATAGAGTACACTGGGTCACGTAAGGATACCACACCACCTAAAGCCAAACATATAGAGTCGCGAAACATGACGGAGATACGCGTGTATTTCCCGAAGGAGTTAGAAGAATGGGGAGTGTTTAACACCAACGTTCTGGTGATAACAGTACTTAGTACCCCGAATTTTTGATCACAAGTGGGTTTCTGGTTGAAAACCTAAACCTAAAGTTACAAAACGTTTTCGTTGACGCTGTAAGACCACGAGACCAATGAAATAGATATCGTACAGGTATGTACGTACCTGAAATGTCATTATGGTAAGTGCCATTCTGCTAATAGGATAAGCTAAAAGGAATAAGATGCTCAACATATTTTTTCAGACATTCGAAAAAGAATCCATTTCGTCGCAGCATATTTTATATCTGTAAACGAATCCGATAGGCTTCCATTAGACATTAGAACACTTACTGTTAAATGTGTACGGTAGTTATGACAAAGTAGGCAACGTGTCTGGCGCCGGCGCGTCTCCTCACTTTTGCCCCCTCTAAATCTTATAGCACCACGGTGTCATAATGCAAGCAAGACACAAACATGTCTACGTGCGCCAAGCTTGTTAAGTGGTTTGGAAGAAAAACATCACAAAAACTTTTTTTATTGTCGTAAGCCATTTAAGCCGTATGTATTCCTTTTGTATAGGTAACTGTTCTATACAGAGTTGAGACACATAAAAATATGTTTTTATCAGTTGAAGTAAGTTTATTATTTTGAGGATAATAACATCTGCTCTGATAAATTTGAGCGTGTTTCATCTTCATTCCGGTCTAGTTGTTGCTTTCTTATTCCGTAAGTTTCGTTTCCTTAAAGGGTTAGGTCGTGCCCTCATTAACACGGACCTGCGCTCATGACTTTCGTTCCCCACGGCGGGACTGTCACCCGACCTTCTTAGCTTAGTTTTATCAGCGCAGGGGAGTATCGTCCTAATCGTAATCCGACTCATCAGATGCATACTGACAAATTCGGGGTGTTTAAATGGTTTTATTACGGATATTGCCGGATAGATAATAATTTTACTAATAGGGGCAGAAGTGCAATATACGATTTTATCTAAGTAAGGAAATGTCTGTTAGGCCAAATTGTTTATCTACAGTAGCACATTTTGATACAAGTGGGCAAACTTTGTCATTGCACTCCAGGCGGGATTGTAGCGTGATTGCGGCGTAATGGAGCCGAAAGTGACATAAATGGCAAATGCTTACGCGTATCAAATGCCGTTTTTCAACAAACTAGCGAGAAAAAAACATAAACAATATTTTGTAGCAACGGTTTATGAAAAATTGCGGATTTTTTTTCGTGTGACTTGCCTTCACATTTTGAAGAAGACTCGTACCCAATCAAAGCCGCCAAAAGTCTAGTATTCAAAATATAAAAATTGAATATTGTTATAGAAGAGGTGTTCTCTTCTATAACAATATTCAATTTTTAATTTATTGTTGACATAAATAAATAACTGTATCACATAGAGGTAATGTTTATTTATCATATTTTATTTATTTACTCAGTTTATCTATTCACAAACTTTTTAGGCATAAAAAGGCATGGAGGCTTTTGCTGAGATTTACAAAATCGCACATCTCTGACTTTATAGAGAGACACAGATAGATCCCTCTCCGATCCTCTCTGTTAGATCTCTCTCTCATCTCTGTATTTATTTACTTAGGATTTCAAAAGATATGTAACACAATAAACATTAAAATAATGGGCATTATAAACCTAAAAGCAGTCCAATAAGAGCCACTTTACCGAGCAAAAATGTTGAAAAATAATTTGAACTACATAATTCTACATTATGCCACATTAATCATATTGCCATAAACCAAAACCACCAATCACACATTTTTACTCTAACTTACAAAAAGCTATTAAAAATTAGGGGAACCCGAAGAAGTGTTGTAACTTAGAATGCAGTGTTTTTCGGATAAGGAATGCGATAAAAGTTTACGGTTGTCGAATGGTCGTAAAAAGATCACCGCATAGAGAGAGCTTTCCCAAATCCTCGGTTACCACACGACTCTCGAGTGATCTAAGCAAATCGATTTTGCGTTGGCTATTGTTTTTTTATTGAGTTCTTTTTTTTTTCTCCTTCAATTTATTTTTATTTTGAACTCACGTATTTTAAAGAGTAATCTGAACTAAACCAAGAGACAAAATTATTAATTTATTGTAAGTATCTAAACATGAAATAATAACAATCGGAATTTCCTTTTTGAAATACCTGGATATTGAAATGTAAATATTTCTGATAGCAATTTACCTAATTAGATACCAACAAGGATTCCGATAACATTTCATGGGGATGACGGTCGACATAAAACGTGTCGAAGACGACTGTCCCCCTCGGTCTCCTGTACGGGACTAGACCGCGACGCCCGACGCCCGGCCGGAGTCACCCCCGTGCCCGACCCTGGCCCCGCAACAGCGAATATTTTTTGTGGGGACATCATAATAATAGCTCTGTATTACTTCAGGAGAAATTCCAAGAAGTTTATAACTCGAGATGAGTTTCGTGTTCCTTGTCATAAATAATAAAGCGGTCGTCGACTACAACGTTGTGCAGATTTTAAGTGAAGTAAAAATTCAAGAAATAATTTTTCATTTTCGGGTCTCGAGTCAAAAGGAAATTGTCGGAAGTTTCGTAAATTAATGAAGATTTCATAGAGAACGCGGTGCGACTTTCGAAGCCGGGTTAACCGCGCGAAAAGAAAACTCTTTGACAAGGATTTAATAAGAAACCTATTGTAAATTTAGCATATACAATTTAACGAGGAATGCATTAACAATTTGAAACATTCACGCTTGATCGGGCACCGCGTGACAGTACCATAATGTAAAGGGTGACTCGTGATTCTGCGCTGTCGTATAGCGATTCTTTTCTCATCGACTTTTTCGCATGATAAATTACAAGAAGGCAAAATTATTATATTAAATAGCGGAACATTTACAAAGGAGAACAAAGAACTTGTACCTAAGTAAACAGATACCTGCCACCAATCAATCTAATATCATAAATTTCGTTTAACGCTCAAACTATCTGTAACACGACGGCGGCGGGCGGAGCCACTGTTCTCTCCATGCTGTCTACAGATTCTACTTAAGTTAATGGATAAGTTGCGAAGGCACGGAGTTTACTTTGTGTTTTCAGGTAGACGGACTTGATCGAGAAGTTTTCTTCGTTAATTTGAACAAGGAGGAGCTTTACAAAACTGTCAGGATAGTTTCAGGTACAAGGTGCCCTGATTGTCGAGTTTATAATTACCATGATAACAATAATATGTACTCGGTATTATTAGCTTTAGATTTAACCAAACTATGTACTCTCTGCACGAATTCCTTTTTGCCACACGTGTCCAAATAAAAAATAAAATACTACGAATAAAAAGATACTGGTAAACCTGTGGGGTTTAACTTTATTCGAGTAAGTAAACATTCAACGGCGTAACAAATTACGACTGAATTACAAGTTATTTTCAAAAAAGTAAGTTGCCCAAAACTTCCCCCGCCTAAAGAATTATGAAGATTAGCATAACAAAGTAACCTGAGCCTGCTCAGAGAATGCGTCGCCTTTTGCAACTCACGAATCTGGTACTGTACTTATTTATAAAGTTACGACAATATTGTGAAGAATTAAGATAAAGATTCATATTTTTATGATTCTATTGTCAGTGTTGTATTAAAAAGCTGCATCCGACGACTAAAAAAAGCCGAGGGCGAGCTCGCAGCACGGCGCGAGACACAGGCCTATAACTCGCTTTCGCTACCAATTACGCTAATGGAATTTATTTCATTTCAAACCCACATTGCCGCTGAAGTCCGTACTATGCGCTCTAGGTGCTTTATTGCAACTTCAAATGGATACAATATACCTTTTGTAAACTTAGTTTAAGTCGTACTAGTTGCCGTGAACGTAGAACTTCTTTATATGTTCTTAATGTTTTAGTACAGCCAAGTTAGTTTAACCAATACTGAATGAAAGATTTAAGTATAGTTTACATTTAGAGAGAGTTATCTTTAGGGATGTGGGTTTTATTCGTTGTTGGTCATCAACTACTCAACTCTATATTTTCGGAAGCATCACGCCGCATGAATTTAAATGTCCAATCAGACACATGCTTTATGAATCAGTTAGTTTATTAAATAAGTAAGTTGTAATTTTTGGCCACTATGTCATATACAGTGTTAACACAATGACCTGACTTAAATGTTTAATCCCTGTGGTTTTTTAACATTGATGCGATAGTGATGGATCAAGTTTGCGTATTAAAAGTTAAAAACTAGCCCTTACAAGACTCGTACGTGTTCTTTGTCTCAAGTTTTGTGCTCACCTCTAAGGAAGTTCCCCCTCGGAGCAACTAATATTAGCCAATTAGGTATTCAGGACGCGCGTGGCGCACCCCGCTCGCTCCTGCCGCCTGCGTCTAGCTGTGGCTCGCTTTCGCTTCTATTCCACGCTGCAATGCCAATTAAAAAAATACCGAGCCATGTTAGCTAATGTTTTGAACGTCTGCTGGTTCTGTCGAAGAATTTCTTTAGATTTCTCTTATAATGTTTATACGTATTTTTAGATTAAACAAAATTAAGACCCATTAAGTTATTAACATTTATAATTTAAGCTACTATGAAAAGTAATGTATAAAGGACCTTGTAAAGTTAAACAAACCCAGGTTCCGCTTATTTAGTTTTCCCCAATCCACGTCAATATTTAGGGTGGTCTGAAATTCTGACAAAAAATCTGAATTTAAATATTTTATGTTGGTTCCCTTATCATATTCTAAGAGTTCTTTTTAGAACACTCTTGGGTGTTACGACTTTTATCGCAGGAAATCTCTCTCCTTTCTGCATAATTCATCGCTATGAAGTTGAAACCGAAGTCGTAAAAGAAATCGTTCTATGATTTCATGTCTTCGGCGGGAAACTTTCTACTTGTCTTTCTTTTGAATCAACGGTCGCTGCGGGCCATGGTACCTATATTATCGGCGATTGCACTTTTGATCCTTTATGAATACGTCTGGAACGTTTATAGTAATCGTTTTATGATTTGGATACCTACCTTCAGGTTACGGTGAGTTATTTAAAAAAATTAAAAACGTGATCGGTTCAATTTTTTTATTGCCTCGTTTATCCAGTGGTCGTATGCGCTGTTGCTGAACATGAGTTCCTGGATTCGATTTCCAGGTCGGGCAAAGTGTTATTGGGTTCTTCCATCAGGAATTTCTCAGAAGCAGCAAGCACTCTGGATTTGTGCCCGGTTGATGGCAGTAGGCCCGCTCCTTTTTACATAGGACTGAAGACATAACTGGCGAAATATGGGTCTACTATACACCTCTGTCTAACCCCTCGGAGATGACAGGCGTGATGTCATAATTTATTTGGGCTAGTTTAATTTTTAGAATCTTCAATTTAAAATGCGTACAAAACGTCATGAATGTGTAACCTATGACATTAGAATTAAGAACAGCAGTGCGATTCTGTAACAATCTCACCGTGAAAACTTATGTGAAGTGAGCGTGGAGTGTGCTGTCATTCCAACTAATGCTAGGGATTGACACTATTGACAGCTCACTCTAAACTCACTTCACCTAACTTTTCACGGTGAGATTTTTACAGAATCGATCGGCTGATTGGTCTTCTCGTGTCATAGTTTACATATTGGTTACACGTGTTACAACGAACATATCCCACGTGTTCACTAGTAATTTAGAAGTTATTTCGATTTGTTTCTAGAAAATTCAATGACCAGTGTACAATGTACAGTCGCAACATTTAGTGCGGTTTCTTGCAAGTTTATTTGTAGCCTCATATTTTACTTTCTACATGTTGAGGCCGGTCTAACTCCCGCCAACGTCGGAAGCTTCTTCTTTGCAAGAAATGTTTTAAGACGAATTCCGAAAATTTCCCCTCAACATTGCGATTCAAAGAAACAAACTTATATTAAAGTAATTTAAAAGGCGTCTTTGTTATTCTTTGTCCAAAGTTAGAAGTTATGCATTTTGTATTTTTGCGCATAGCAAATGGAAAACATGATTATTGTTGTACTTTGAATCGATAAAAATGTAACAGGCGTATAAGGTGTTAATAGGTTACACAAGGTAAATACGTATTTTAAGGTTCTCTGATCAATGGGTAGGTTACATAAAAATGTATGTTACCAAACAAACAGTTAACAACAGAGTTTCACGAAAGAAAATTATTTAGAAAAGAAACGTTTTTGTCGACAAATTAAAAGTAATACTTTAAATTATATTGTTGTCTCGTGTCATAAAGCCGCCTGCAACCAAGGTTAATTTGAAATTATAATTTGATTAGCTTTGTGCTGGATACAAGAGGGAGGAAATGTTTTGCAATAATTGTTATTTACTGCAGTGGCTACCAGAGACAATATTGTACAGACTTTCTCAGAACACATTTTATGAAATCATAATTTGATTATCTCTGGAGCTTTAAAATTATGGTAACGAAAAAAGCATCCGTCCATTTAAACAAGCTGCTGCCAATATTAAATTCTTAAATCTTGGGAAGATGGTATATTAAATTGCTTTTTCGAGTAACGATATCAAGATAGCAAAGTTTTGTTTTATACAAAAATAAATTAAGCGAGTTAAGAGTGCACCTGAAAGCACCTGAGATTGTGTCATCTTTTATCTGAATATTTTATTGGTTAAAATGGGAAAGAGGCGCTTTTGCCCAGCAGTGGGACATTACGGGCTAAATAGATAGATAGAAAATGTAACTTTGGGGCGATTACTATTGGAGGCTTAAGAAGCACATTTACGAGTAATGAGTGAAAATCTCTTCTAGGTAAGTACTTGCTATGATAGAGATCGTGGTAAATTTTAGTACCTAAGTACCTATTTTAGATCATATATATTTATAAAAACCTACGCGGACACTGTTTCACATATGACTCCATATAGATTACCTATATGGAGTCATATGTGAAACAGTGTCCGCGTATATACCGATTCCATTCAATTTTTCGTGGGTAAAATATCCCTCCAAACATTTTACAAATAACTCGGTGATTAATATTCAACAAAGCCGATTTCTTCCCGATTTAATGTGGGGATGGTATTATAATATAAATAAAGCCAATCTCCCCACAAAATGGACCGTGTGCCTGCCTAATCCTGTAATAAATCATCATTTAGATCGAATAATCATCATAAACCTTACGTCGTCGGTGAGTGAGCGGCTCGCGGCGCGGCCGGCGACCGCGCCCGATCGCGTCCATACATCATGTGGCGATTACTTGTATCAAATAAACATTACGCCGGACTTGCCTTCTCATATTCCCAGAGTGCCGCGTGCCGCTTTGCCAATATCGATATCTTTCTTTTTCGGCAACAAATAGATTTATGATTGCATTCATCTACCAATCATTACATAGTTACGTACTCATGTTTCACTACGTTACACTGTAGTACTTACTGGTTATACAATATCAAATTAAATAAGCTAGCGAAACTCCACAGACGTTATGGGTATTGCTATCTAAACACGAAAAACCAGAAACAAAAACTTTTTTTTTTTTTGGTACCTCTACCGTTTTTTGTGGTTACTTTATTAATTCAACATTCTGTGGGCGATAAAAATTTATACCTACACTGGATAAACTTCTAATACTTACTAAATAAACTAACAAAACTATTAAAATTAAAATACAATATCCTTACCTAACTAAAACTATTAACAAACTAAAATATGGCGTGGGCAAATTCCTCCGCATCGCCGTCGATTGGTAATGTCAACCTTCAACATGCATCCTGGAGAGAGATGTCCGCTGTGTACCCAAGCGGGATCTGAATTTGCATATTTGAAAGGTGCACCGACCACCAAATGCACTCACCTCAATCCCTGACTCAGCAGCTACACCTACAACACCAGTTACATCCACTTTTTGGAAAAGACTTTCAAAATTCAAAATCTCTGTTCCTGTTTTAAAGTTAGTCTCCCGCGGCGTTAGACTAACTAGTAGCTCAACGCCTAGCAGGTTGCGTTCATATTGCCGTCCGGGAGAACTCGCTAAGTTTTTTTCTCGACCCCCCCCCCTCATCATCCTGATAACCACTCCTACACCATTACAGGTCTAGACCTGTAATGGTGTGGGAGTGGTTATCAGGATACCAGGATAATCAATGGATATCAGGCTGTGATCAACTCTAGAGTTGATCACAGCCTTTTGCTCCTTCTGGATCCGCTCTGCTGGCGGCTTCGACGGCCTGAGTCCGCAGCATTTTAAGGACCTTATGTTCACGTGGCAGGGCAGCTGGTAAGTTGCTCTTGAAGGTCGCTCTTGAAGGAGCTTATGGCTCTGATGAACCTTATGCACTCCGCCAAGGTGAACGAAGCCGCCATAGACGTTCTGTTCGGCGCCAATCTATGCGCCCTGCGTAAGAGGGATGGCGGCATTCGTCACACAGTCGTGGGAACTACGGTTACGGCTCCAAAGGGGGATGTGAGTCTGCCCATTCTAACAAGGATACATTAAATATTTTTTTTATTTTAGTGTCAATTTACTCCTAAAACGAACAAACCTTTCTAATTGTCTAGGATAATAAAGTGAACACACCCCAAAAAATAATAATCTTGACAAAATTGACACATGGTACTGCCATTACTGTCAATCAACGTTTGATCTAAGGATATGTCAATGTGAACGAAACGAATCTAATCAGATTATTTATTTACTGTAATATAATCTATACTAATAATAAAGCGGTTATCAAGAAGTGCATGTTTTAGCGTATTCCACAGGGGCTGCATAACAGGAGTAAATGATAATAACTATTGATCGAGACCATTTTATAATTAATCATTTAGGAGGAGAATTCTTCAGGAGAATTCTTTTTGTAGGAGAATTCCTTTTTAATGACTTGGAACCGAGTTCGGAAGTGGATGAAAAGCATTTCGACAATATTATCCTATTTAAAAACTGAATTAATATGCTATAATTGAACGCAAGCGTTCCAGTTTTGTAATGAAATGATACTTTTATTTTATTTTCTAAATTCTTTTATTGATTTTCTTCATTTTCAATGTCTTTTCTTATTAAAACATTCGAGAAACTGAGCAGGTGGAGATAGGTATATTATTTTGATGCCGAGCTCATCCAATATACCAGACAATAAAATTGTCATCATATGAGACAGCTTACTACAGTCCCAATAATTATGCAACTGCAATAATAATCAGAAATACACCCTTTCCAACTAGTCTCTGCCACTTTTAATAATTTATTTAAGTATGTACACTCTATAACTATATTGGCGTGACTTTATTCGTCCTGTGATCAAAGCTGTCTCATGCCTGGAATATTTATGGTTGTAAATCTTGACTTACTTCTACAGTAAAAGTACCGTTCGGTCGAATAATAAGATCCCATAATAAGAGCGAGTTTGTTTAATTTGATACATTTCTTCCCTTCCCTTCAGGATAACCTCTCCTTGGCCAGAATTTAACTAGATCGACAAGGCGTGTACGGCAGACTCACATCCCCCTTTGGAGCCGTAACCGTAGTTCCCACGACTGTGTGACGAATGCCGCCATCCCTCTTACGCAGGGCGCATAGATTGGCGCCGAACAGAACGTCTATGGCGGCTTCGTTCACCTTGGCGGAGTGCATAAGGTTCATCAGAGCCATAAGCTCCTTCAAGAGCGACCTTCAAGAGCAACTTACCAGCTGCCCTGCCACGTGAACATAAGGTCCTTAAAATGCTGCGGACTCAGGCCGTCGAAGCCGCCAGCAGAGCGGATCCAGAAGGAGCAAAAGGCTGTGATCAACTCTAGAGTTGATCACAGCCTGATATCCATTGATTATCCTGGTATCCTGATAACCACTCCCACACCATTACAGGTCTAGACCTGTAAGACCTGACCTGAGAAAAGAATTTAGAAAATAAAATAAAAGTATCATTTCATTACAAAACTGGAACACTTGCGTTCAATTATAGCATATTAATTCAGTTTTTAAATAGGATAATATTGTCGAAATGCTTTTCATCCACTTCCGAACTCGGTTCCAAGTCATTAAAAAGGAATTCTCCTACAAAAAGAATTCTCCTGAAGAATTCTCCTCCTAAATGATTAATTATAAAATGGTCTCGATCAATAGTTATTATCATTTACTCCTGTTATGCAGCCCCTGTGGAATACGCTAAAACATGCACTTCTTGATAACCGCTTTATTATTAGTATAGATTATATTACAGTAAATAAATAATCTGATTAGATTCGTTTCGTTCACATTGACATATCCTTAGATCAAACGTTGATTGACAGTAATGGCAGTACCATGTGTCAATTTTGTCAAGATTATTATTTTTTGGGGTGTGTTCACTTTATTATCCTAGACAATTAGAAAGGTTTGTTCGTTTTAGGAGTAAATTGACACTAAAATAAAAAAATATTTAATGTATCCTTGTTAGAATTATTGCATTATAAAAAGCCATTTTTGGACCTGTCCTTTAACGTTTGGTATCTTGATGATGGAACCTTGGCAGGCGATGAAGAAACCGTTTTAGATTACCTTCAAATCTTTAAAAAAATAGTTCATTCCAGGCATTGATCTCAACCTTTCGAAATGTAAACTATATTTAGCGGACAGTACTGACAGACATCTAACACTTCCCAAATTTAACGCAGCTTCAGAAATCAAAAAGATTGAAAAAGGTCTTCGTCTCCATGGGCCTCCAATCTTTGGTTCCTCCGAACTGCACGTTACGAAATTTTGTTTCAGTGCGGAAGTGCTGTTCAAATCAGTGGTATAAGTGGATTTTGTAGTTATTGAGGAAAAAATACAAAATTTTAATGACATTTCGCAAAGTAACATGCATTAGGCCATAACCTTAATCCGATACGCTGTTTTGGCCCTAAATTAACATATTTCCTTCGCGCTTCCCATTTATGAAAGCACACTCACCTTTTAGACAAAATGAGCCCAATTATCCGACATACATTAACTTCGATTTTAAATGTCGCCATGGACGACCGAGCACAAGCTCACTCTTCCCATTCATATGGGATGCAAAATTTCTAGTATTAGTTCACCGGCTTTCATATTCTTGATCTAAGGCACTGAGAAATTAATCAGGACACCGTGCTTCACCAAGGCTGCCTGGAGACTCGCTTGCCTGAATTCAGGCAACTCATTCCACCGTCTCTGGGAGGATTCTCAGACTGTGGAATGAGTCGCTCTGCAGAATAGTACAGAACAATTTTTTTGACTCGTCTGCTTCTAATGCGGAGCATGCGCAGCCTGCTGGCTGTGTGTGAGTGAGAGTCGGGTCTTTGGCTTCACACACTACCTTAATCGAACGTAGGCACTTTGTTCGACGACACTACTATCCGCCTCACTGCTTCCCTGCAACTAGGAGCTCCATGTTGTTCTCCTCATCGCTTTCACTGTGGCGAAATTGTCAAGAGCTTCGAACACCACGGCCTGTCTTACAGCCGAAGTGCGGGACGCTTAGCGCGGCACGCAAACATTATTGACATCATCCGACCAGCTCTTGTCACCGTCGGCGTTCCAGCTGTACTAGAACCCCATGACTTGGCACGCAATGATGGCAAGAGACCAGTCATGTCTTTATTTCCATGGAAGGGGGGGTTGGCGTAGTAGTTAAGCGACTGACTGCTGCGCTGCGTGTCGCGGGTTCGATTACCACACAGAACAAATATTTGTATGACCTACAAGTAGTTGTTGCGGGTCTGGCTGTGTGTATATGTGAGTTTAAATGTTTGTAAACACACCCACGATACAGGAGAAATTCCTAGTGTGATTAAAAAAAAAAAAAAAATCTTCCTGGCTCCGCGTGCTCTGCTGGCGCTGCTGCGGCTGCGGGAAACCTCAAGCGGCTAAAGTTTAACAACCTTATCAGTAATTTCGCTGGTTGACACTTCCTGTGACCCAGAGGCTAGCTTTTACCTTGGCCAGAGGCTAAGCGTTGCCATACAACGTGGCAATGCCGCCAGTCTCTTGGGTGCATTACCAGTCAACAGCGATTTTTCGACGCCATATTTTAGTTGGCTCGTACTTGAAGTATGAGTTGAGAGAAAGAGTTTTTTTTTTAGACACCGATAATACCCATCACGTCTGCAGAGTTTTACTTCACTAATTTACTATGGCACTGTAGATACAGGTGCTCCACGCTGATTTGATAAAGTAACAAGTTTTTATTTGTACAGATATTTCCACGACAAATGTATTTTGTTACTAAGACAATAAAAACTCAAAACCCACACCAGAAGCCGAAGTTATGACGAACATCGGGATGTGTGGTAAACTACATTTTAGAATCGTCAGTGATAGTGAAGAGAAAACTAATTTACGGTTGCAGAATGATATGAATTTTAAATTGGCGTAGGGGTTTTGGACGGCGTGGTGCAGTGCGGAGCCGCTAGTCGGCATCGGGAGCCTGAGGGCTGCCACGACCGACAAACGACATCAGCGGGGCCCGATTAAAAATTCGACAGGGGGCTGTGCGCGATGTTATCGAAGCAAACACGTTTTGAGCTCAGAGGCTGGACTGCGAGCAAGATTTAGGAAACACAACTGTCTGCTTTGTAAGATATGCTCAGATTTCATTGATCGTTTCTAATACCCATTTATTTATATGGTGAAGAAAGCTTTGAATCAAAGTGGGTTTCTTTTGGTTTTTGAGGGTAAAAGCCCTTAGTTATTATGTATAACTTTTCAAGTTTTGTCATTTAAACTTAAAATTAAGTATATATATATTTTGTTTAATTATGTAAAAGCAGCACATCGACACTACGAAAATTAGATCCATAGAGGTTGTGCCGATCCGAACAAGTCTATAGTGCCCCTACTATAGACTTGTTCCGATCGGCACATTCGTTTCTTTTTCATTTCAACATTCGTTCAGCTTTGTTGTCAAACATTTGTTAGACAACAAAGCTGACCCGAAGCGATTACTACACATATGCGGCTTTACTTTCATCCGGCTTGTGACGATCGGCAAACTCCGTTCGGCATCGATCGTCGATGAATCATTTCCGACTCGGCTCGGCACAAATTTGAGCTATGGCTCTTTCCCGAGCATCTAATCTACATAATATTCAATCATGCCGCCCGGCTGTGCCGAATCATACCGACTCGAACAAGTGTACACACATGCTTGTTGCTTTGGCATTTATGGGGAAAAACCAACCCCTGAAGCTTGCATTTGTCCTGCAAAATCATAAACCCACGTGCTGTGTAGGTACTTGCTCTGTCGTGGGTCAAAGGTCGCACGCACCATGGGCCGGATTCAGCTCCCGTGATGTCATAAACCACGCATCCGCGCGCAGCGTGTGCGTGAATGGCGTATATTTAAAACTGAATGTAGCCGAGTTTTTTTTTGTCGACAACGTACGAGTATGTATATGATGTACTACCTACTTACAACAAAGTGTATTTTTTTCCACTGTGGAAGTATTTAATTTTTTTTTATTAGCTTATAGTATAATCAGCCTATAACGTTTCCACTGCTGGGACACAGGCCCCCTCTCTGTGAGAGGGAATGGGCCATAATCCGCCACGCGGGCCCAGTGCTGGTTGGCGAATTTCAGATGCTTTCGATTTTTTGGTTCTAAGACAAGCCGGTATCCTCGTGCTATTTTCCTTCACCTTTCCTTTTTGAGAGCACTGGTAATAAAATAAATAACACAGATTTAGTTTGAAATTTTCACAGATTTTAGCGGAAGGCGTGTGCACCGATACTGAATTTCAATAAAAGATTAAACTGCTTAAAAAATGTGAACTTGGGAAAACATCCAATCATTTATTAAAATAAAAACCCTTGTCTGATAATTTGTGTCCTTGGTATTTGTACAGAACGGCGACACACAGTGCCATCTATTACAGTTCGCACGAACTAAAAGATACAAGGGTGTCGTGGAAACATGAGGCCCGATTAAATAATACCACTCGGCCACAAGGGATATGAATATGGATATGTCTTTCGTCAAATAATTTCACAGATTTTCCAGGAAACTTTATTTACCATTTTCAAATATTCGTGGAAAAAATAGGAAGGAGAGGTTATGTCTAAAGTAGGTACCTACCTAGGACAATTATATTTTTACAACACGTTAATTTCGCAAATCTAATACTTATTCACCCCAAACTCATTCATAAAATAATAATTGCTAAAATAAAACAAAACAATTATATAATACTTTTCTGATTCGCACAAAAGATAGTAAAAAAAATCGATCTGTCATTCAAAAATGTAATTTAAAAAAATACAATAACGGTAGCAATACAGGGTACACCCCTAATACCGGCAAATTAAAAGGCGCTGTAGTCTCCAGGGACACCCATTTTGAAGCGGTAAAGATTTGCGGAGGGTGCGTGCCATTCTCTCTGGTCGGACGTACAATCGATCATTAATTACGTTTAGTCACATTTACGCGCCACATGTTACTCTAAGCTTTCGTGTAATGTCCTTGTTGAGACCCCTACTTATACATATTTAGCAATAATTGCATTTTTTGTTACGGGGTATTTGCACTTGCTCGAAGCTTACAAATTACACTATCACAAGTAGTAACGAATTTAAAGTTAGCTTCCGTAATTGGTAGCTAGATGCTTCGAATAGTGAATCGTTTCTTATACCTAGATAAGACGTTTCAAAATAAATAAAATAAATGGGCTTCTAGTCGACAGAAGAAATCTCCTAGAGATCAGATATAGCGTTTCTCAATAGAAATAACCAATATTATTGTGTGGTATAAACAGAGCTCAGTAAGTGAAGCAATAAGTACATTATATTTACATAGGTACGTAGAAACAGTATTTGGCTCCGAGCAGAGCGCGCGTGTAGATAAGCATCTGCTGAGTGGTCCCCTTGTGTTTTCCGATCGACACACGCTCTGTGTTGCTATTAATTTCTGAACCCAGTCACAAAGCTTGGACATAATGTGATTATATTAGCAAGTAAAATGAGTATAGCACTATAATTTTATGCAATCGTATTATCATGCCTGAGGAAAAATCCCTGTGTGAAAGTTGATGAACGCGTCTGATCTAGATAGCCGCGATATAAAACCACGACGTTATGTCTGAGCTGAGCCTGATTGAACGTTACGGTTTATATGTTAAGCAGAATCACGCATCTCGAGGTACACTACGCACCAGAAACTAACTGACTTGATTAATGAATAGGCCTGGTTATCCGCAGCTGGTATAACTAATCGGTCGCTACCTATACATGTGCGTATAGGATACACAATGTAACCACAACGAGTCAACAGGTTAACCGCAAACTGCATACTACAACCTTGTGGTCATCGATCTATTTACTATTCACAACCTTCGCGCAGAGGTGCTCAAAGGAAAACAAAAAATACGAAGCCAAACTTTGTCTTCACCTTGACTTGCCAATAAGGAACACGTCCCTAAAAATGTAAAGTGAGGGGAGACGTTAATAAAAATTCCACGCTGAAACAACAAATTAAACGAAGCCGAGCCACTCGAAAAGCCATAAGTACTCATCTCAATTGCTACCGATAAGAAATCCAAGCCTTGGCAATGTATTCGAGGCACGTTTCGGCTCACGGTTTTTTCTCGCTATGCTACTGTGGCGTTTAAAACGAATTGACTCTTAAATTCTTCAGAATGAAATGCTGTCGGAGTTTTATTAAATCGAGTGTAACCATTCCTGACATTACGCAAATGGCGGGCCCTCCCCTACATCTGTCGCAGGGATGCACCCCCTTAATAAGTGTTAACGCTCGCCGGCTGCGATGAACACTCCGTCCCGGCTCAAGCTAAATCTCTACAAATTCTTGATACAAATTAATGCCGTGGGAGGACTCCGCGAGCATCTCTTGTAATTTCATTTCGTATTAGAAATGTGCCCCTTAGACACAGTGAAAACATTCAGTATGTGAGATGTTCAACGTACTTAATAGTTGATGTTGTAGCTTTATCTAATTTAAGAGTTGCGTCAAGGTCTTGACTTGATTGTATTATTTCAATAAAAACAACGATTAGATTTGTCTGTGACTTTACGAATTTTATATTTTGTAATAAACACTTACACAACAGGTGAGAAGGAAGTTATGTAAACCCGTACCTACATTAAAGTTACAGCAATAGAAGACTAAGAAATATACCTAACTGTCAGCTTGTACCTATTAATTTAGGCAATGCGCTAACGATTAATCACATGATAACTATTCAAGTAGGAACTTAACTCTAGTATGCTTATTTACTCATAACATAAATAATCATAAATCAACTCATACAGGGATATCCAGATAAAGCTATAAGTTACGTACAACAATAACATCATACAAATTGCGAATCATTTCTATTTTTCAGACCATTAACTCTGAACAATAACACGGCAGCGGAACGGGCGAGAGTAAAATAAACGCCGAGCGAAATAGTTCGGAACTGGTATCATCGTTGCAAATGTAAATGAACAATTAAAGCGCTCGCCGTGGCCAGGGACAATGATGATAATTATTTTAGTTTGCTGTCGGCGCGGTTGTCAGTCGGCGCCGGCACTCGCCCCGCGCTGGAATGCTCCTCGGACCCCTATTTTCGCCATTAAACAGCGACACTTCTGCTGTTCGTAAATTATTATCAGCTAGCGCTTTCATTACTCGGTTCCGTAACAAAGGAACTCTCTCCGAATGTACGTAGTGATTCAACTTCGGATCGAGTGCGCCTCCACCTCCATTGTTCACCAGAAATCATGACTCATATTAGGCCCCGAGGTGAAATTTTGATTAATTCGTTACACTATTCTCCGTTATCGGTAGTTCAGGCCGAGGAACTTCAGTGAATGGGCGCTCTGAGCTGGGGAATAATTGCATCTGGTTAGTTTGAAACGTCGTTACTGCATGACGTCGAGATATTTAGTGCACGCTTCAAGTTTTTATTCGGAAAGCTTTCCAGTACTAGTTACTAGAACAGTTACCATAGTAAATTCAAAGAAACTGTTACCTATATTTAAGTTTTTTCTACAATTTCTGACGTGGAATATAACATATGGAGATCCATACTTTCCTACAAAGGCTTATTTCTGCAAAGCACCTGAACCTCTGTCACAGTACTCAAAACTTAATGCTAATTGCTACGAAAATCTATTCTTAGCCTAAGAATAGGAAATTAGCGGTAAAACTTATTAAAAAAGGCATACGTACGAGGTACGTGTATCCACCACAATCACCATTTCACCAAGCAGGATTGCAGTGTTCCGGTTTGAAGGGTACGGATGCCGGTGAAATTACATGCATGTGAGAGTCTGCGAATTTGTATGACGGGCACAATGTAATGATACCTTCAGGGAATTCGGAATATTATCATTCCAGACGAATGAAGTTACCGTTTAGCATCAGGTGGATCAACCCCAGTTTTGTCCTTTCTCAATCATCAATATTGGTCATTACGTTTCTAGACAAGCAGCTATAACAAGAGAACACTCGGAGATTACATGCCACGCCCATCTAATGGTTGTTGGGACAAAGCAGCAGTGGAACCACCAAATACAGAATATGAGTAGAATCATGGTGATGTGAAATAGGTGTACATCTTCTTTTTCACGTACTCGTATCGATGGCAAAAAGTTCAAACATCTTTGACCCAACATTCAGCTGTGAACTACGCTCTCTGACGCAGTCACAAAATCATCAGGTGCACAGGTATCAAAGCATGTGGCGCAGGATGGAAGGTGGGCCATTGTCTGTGGGGAGGTGCCACAGAGGCACTTAAAATCATAGCCCTCCGTGATCTGTGGATATGTCTTTGCTCCGACCGACTTGGGTTCGAAGTCTATTTAGAGATTTCCAAGTCGGCCACGGTAATGCGTGCCCTGACGAAGGCCCTCAGATGGTTCGATAAAACTATGAGGGGTTTATACAGTTCCCACCATAGATTACATCCGCAATAGGTATACGGAAATACTGAAAGGGTCACAGTATAATAGACTGACTTTGTGCATCCCATACTTATATTCACTTTTTCGCGATTACAAAAATAATAATCTCCATCAGACCTAGCCGATGTGAACTATTGAACCCCTGTTTTGCAGTAGTTTAAAAATAAACTTAATAAAATGCTCTTAGTTTCACATATAATTACTATGTAGTTTCATATTACTCACTGATCGACTCCTTAACAATTCAAAAGTGCCTGTAAATAGTTTAATTTAAATAAATGCTTTAAGTTTGAGAATGATATAATTAATGAATACAAAATATTGTAAAACAAGAATTTAGAAAGAGACTAACTGCGCAGTTTCTTGTCCATTCTTCTCCATATGAAACTACCTTTTGGAAGAGGTGACTAGAACTAATGCTATTTTCTTGTAAACTTCGTGAACTGTGACTTTTGAATTTTATGTGCGTATTTGAAAGAAATGATTTGACTTTCAAATATTCTGCTGATTAAAGTGGTCAACTGATAAGGATTCCTACCTGCCCAGCAAATGACTACCTATCATTCCACTTCAATGTATATTCTAAGAACACAGTGTACTTCTTGGAACTTGACAAATTCTTCTCAGGAATTATACAAAAGCCATAAGAAGTAAGATAGGCTATCACTACGCATATCGAGAGTAGGTAATGTAAAACGCGGCCGTCGGAACGAAAAAATGGACTGAAACGTTCGCCCGCGCGCTATAACAACATACTATAATAAACAACCTGTTTTCCAAACCCAGCAATGTTGCTTGTATAAGTGAACATGCACATAAAACTGAACTGTACATACATGTGTTCAGCAATTGATTTCCATGAGCTGGTAATGAGTGTTATAAGTACGATGTGTTACAAAAGGGTGACACCAAGGTGTCACCAAGTGTATTCAACGAGAAGACAGCTTATTTCAATCAGTCTTTGATACATAGTACCTATCCAGTTATCCAGTATAACAAAATATAAACCAAAATTTAGGTACCTGTCACAAAGAAATACGTACAGACACTAAACTATTCCTTTTTAACCGACTTCTAAAAAAAGGAGGAGGTTCTCAATTCAGATGTTTGTATTTTTTTTTTTTATGTTTGTTCGCGCATAACTCCGTCGCTTGCGAACCAATTTGAAAAAACCAATTTTTTGTTGGAAAGGGTATCCTTTCCAAATGGTCCCATGAAAATTTTATCGAAATCGGACAAGCAGTTTTTGAAAAATCAACAAAAATCAAAAAAATTATCTCAACAAAAAAGTAAGAAATAAAAACTTTTTTACAAAAAAAAACAACCGACTTCCATAAAAACACTACAAAGTGAAAAATAACTTTAATTTCGGAAGTCGGTGGCTCAAAACGAAATACAAAAAAACCAAAGACACCGACTTCCGAAATTAAAGTTATTTTTCACTTTGTAGTGTTTTTATGGAAGTCGGTTGTTTTTTTTTTGTAAAAAAGTTTTTATTATGGTCGAATAAAGAAGAAGTATTTATAGCATGTCCCAACAACGCTTTAATTACAAAGTTTTCGTGTAAAATCTGTTCTTTCCCAACGTGAATTGTAATCACCGATTTACTCAGTTTGATCATTAAATTAATTAATCATACCGTATACGTGCGCAATGTTTCCTGAATAACAATGATATCATCGCCGAATACAGATGCAAACAAGCAATCGAAGAAGTCAGTTATAAAGTTCGTCAAAACACACTCTCAGGTCAAACCTACATCTCGACTTATATCTTGTTATGGTCGCACATTTGATTATTTTAACGGTAATACGACAACATGCTCAAGTTACCCCGCACAACTTGCGCCACGCATACAACGACAGTCATGTACCCATCCAATCATTCGTAACCGAATTGCGTGCCAACAAACTGACGAGATTGTTATTAAGATTGACACGTTATCGATGGCAAATGACTCGCAAATGAAATTTCGTTGATTCAAAGCTCATTTGTGAAGTGCGTCGGATGCCTGCATATCAGTGGCCGCGCGAGTAGCATGGGAATGGAAACGGTCCGCATTCGACAGCGGCGGAATGCTTTCAACTCGCGTAATTCAGTTAAACGAGTAATTTATGACTGGCCAAATTACTGGCATCACTATGTCCGACTATCTGACGCAGGAGCCCAACTATTAACGCGATTTTATGTAATATCATTGTAAATGTGTTGCTGGAACGTGAATTTTAATTATACGAATGTAAAGTTACATGATATCAGTACATGTAAGCTGTGGCCGGATTTTTGTTATTTTTGGTCTACTATACTACGATTTGTATAATAAAATCATGATGCTATAAGATCTGGTTTCGTTTTACAATACATTTAAGGAACCGGAGTAGAACCACAAATAAAGTTTTCATTTTATGAAATAAAGAGGTATCCTATTCTTATATTTTTTTTCACACAAAACACAGAGGAGTGTGCCATACCATACACCACAATTTATGCTTACAGGACAAATCAGAATACAAGAATAGCACACCGATCAAAAATACAATCGTCTCGTAGCACTCGTAGAGGCTCGTAGCACTGAGCTACGAAGACAAGAAATGGTCCCAAGGCTGCAACCGTTACTGTTCTTCTTGAAACATTGTCAAGTGGCTTTGCTAAGCACGCTGCAACTGCTGCTACAGGTTCTAATATGTTTGGCAAGCTCTGAATTACAATGCTCTAAGATGTGTTAAAAAATATAGAATTATAGTGCTGTACTTATTTAATTTTAACTAGTTTCGGCCAAAAACTAGAGAAGAGGAGACGTATATTCCATTCGGTTTCACCTGATTTTCCACAATATGTGTTTCCGTCGGACTTTTTACCTTAGTAGCGGCACCTATGGCTGATTTACATGTGCACTAGATGTAGAGCATGTTGTGTCCAAACGTCAGTCCAAAAGAAAAAGAGTAAGTTTTGATTTAAATTTGAAGTCTCATATAGTCTATTTAAATCCGCCTTCACATTCCAGAATAAAACTAAGTGTTGTTTGATATCTACAGTAGGTTTTTTTGTAGGTTTTTTATTGTGTTTAGTTTAGTTTAGTTTTATGATCTTTCTGTACGAGTCGCAATAAATACTTTTTCTTTCTTTGAACTTTCTTTTTAGGTAACGAAATGTTATTTTTTTCCCGGGGCAAAATGTTCTTTTTCAATGGTAATTCTAATCTTAAATATAATGAATTATAAACTCGACTTACTTATGAGACACAAAAAAAATAATAATATCTTCATTCAATATTTCACACAACAGCATAAAGTGTAGTAAGTAATAAATTATAACTGTCTAACACTCACGGTTCTATCATTCATTAAACTTTATTTATTTATTATTTATATGATGGCAAATGTGTCATTTAAAAGCAATACGCTTGGTTTATTAGTTTTTAAATAAAGCATTTATTTAATACTCAATTCATTTATTTTTCTGTAAGTAAAACAAACAGATCCACTGTATCTAACTTAAAAGAACACGAACAAAAAGTATTTACGTGAAAAAAAAAATCATATTGATTTTCTTAAAAGCAACATTTATTAGATGATAAAAACGTACATAAGTGCGAAGTACATAATAGGTGTTGTTCTATTTAGACACCGCCCACCGTCAGTCTTACAACATTGGAATCATGTAATTGAAGATTCCGAAAGCAACTGAAATAGAGCCAGTAAATCTAATTTTTAATTAACTTTCGGTTTAATTTATCTATGTAGTAGACCACTTATACTGTAAAACCGTAGATTAATACTAAAGTAATCAGTGATTTTATATTTAATTACATTTGGTAATAAAAAAGTCTATTTCGTACGAATGGTAACTTCATTTTTATTTCATTTTAACGATATTTAATACGTGCATGCATAATTAGCCTATAATAATGTTCCCACCGCTGGGACACAGGTCTCCTCTCTGTGAGAGGGGGCAGTAATCCACCACGCGGGCCTGGTGCGGGTTGTGATATTACTTTTCTTCGAATTTTCAGTTCTAAGCCAATTTCATTCATACAGATCATAATAAATTGAAAGTATGATTTTTTATATTTTAGCATATTGTTTTCTATACACATAAGTATACTTATTATAAATTAAAGTCGCTTTTCACGTCTGTCTGTGTGACCGCGTTTTTACTAAACTACGCAACGGGTTCGCTACGGGTTTTAATGCGATTTTCACCATCATTTAGAGACTGCATCTCGGAAGGTTTATGTGTATAACGCATTAATATTTAAATTACACATAATAAACAAATCTCGATTTTTTGTCTTGTAGTAAAAACAGTGCGAAGCAGGGGCGGATCGCTAGTTTTATAATGAACCAAAAAATCACTGTTACAATTTTGTGAAAAGCTCAGAATTTTTTATTACGTGGGTGCTCTCAAATATGTATGTTTAATATGTAAGTAATTTAGTCAGATATGTCAATAAACACACTGGCCTGCAAAACTAAGTACTACACTTTTAAAATTTCATTTTTTTCTAAACTTAGAAGTAGAGATTTAAAATAAAAAAACGTTTTATAGCAAATTGTATCAGCTTTCTTTGAAACTAGTAAACTATATATTAGAAAAAAAATTAACTTAAAAAAAGATAAAACAATAAAAATAGAAATTTTTAGCTTAGTGTCAAAAAACTCAATTAACATTTATAAGTATGTTTTACATGTTATTTAATTTTTAATAACTGGTATTGCCTCCTCGAGCTCTGACTAGAGTTTCGAGCCGGTTTGGCATACTGAACACGAGGTTTCGGAGAAGATGTTGGGGAATATTCTCCCATTCTTCAATCAGGGCCTGTTTTAGTGCCCTGAGGGTGCTAGGTGGTGGTCTGCGGCTTCTGACTTGGTTGAGATCAGGATTTCTTGATGGCCAAGCCACCACGCTAATACCAACCTCCTGAATATACTCTTGCATGACCTGAGCCGTATGTGGCCGGCATTATCATGCATCAGCATCGATCCATCACCCATATTTGCTAAATACGGCCCTGCATACTCGTTGAGAATCTCTTGGGCAAATCTTTCCGCAGTCAGAGTGCCATTTTCTATGGCCACTAACTCTGTGCGACGTTCTGAAGATATGCCAGCCCATACATGTAGGTACACTGCCTTCACCGTACTGGACTCTTTCTGAGAAGCAGTCTTGAAGGTATCGCTCTCCAGGCCGCCTGTAGACACTTCGCCTTCCATCAGAAGTGTAAAGTGAGAAACGAGACTCATCTGTGAACAAAATTCTTGACCACTCTTCTTCATCCCACTGTATGTGTTCACGGGCGTCTCGCTACTCGATGCTCTCTCCCGAGTTTGGCACCATTCGCTGGTCTTCGAGGTTTTAGATTTGCTTCAGCAAGTCTTCTTTTCACTGTACTGTCACTAATGTAGTCCCTTTGGGTCTGAAGAAGCTGTTGCTGGACTTCAACTGCATTGAGGTGGCGATTTCTCAACACAGTGGAAACAATATAACGGTCTTCTCGGGCACTAGTACACCTGGGTCTGCCATTACAATGTCGCCTCAAATGGTTTCCAGTCTCTTCGTACCTTCGCTTCACCTTCTGGACCGTTCGTAACGTCACACCCACCATTCTTGCAGTACGACGCATTCTGATGTCTAGTTCCAGAAAAGTCATGATCCTAGCAAATTCTTCAGGTGAAAGAGGCATGATAAATAAAATTTATGTACTGTTTTCTAACTTAGCTTTTGTAACAAGACTCATCAATCAAGAAAAAATTTGAAAACAAAAACAGAAACAAAAAAATGGATGGTAAAATTGTAATTCGATAAGGATTATTTTTGTTTGTAAAGCTCTTTTTAGCCATTTCTTAAAACAAAGTTCTCGACTATGAAGTTTTTATAATTATGCAAAATTAAACTTCTTTTTCGAGTCCTTTTAATTTCGAAAGTATATCTTGTGTACTTAAAAAGTTATTCCAATTTTAAAAGTGTGATACTTAGTTTTGCAGGCCAGTGTAGAAGAACCAAGTCTGATGAAAGAACTGTGTCACATAAACTTTTCTAACTACTGCTATCATAACTAAGAACACAATGATTTTTCTAAAACATCCTTGCTTAAAAGCAGCGTCACATATATATAAATGAAACACAACACAACATATAGCAATCTATACTTTCATACTTCAGAAAAGATTTGACCTATTGTATGTTTGTTTGTTACTCTGTCACGCTAAAACGTTTGAATGAATGGATGAAATTTGGCACATGGAGGGTAGATCATGACTAAAGTATCCTATGTCTTAGATCACGGTCTACCGTGACCTAAGACATAGAAAACTTTTCATCCCTGTTTTCTCACAGGATCAAGATTTAGGCGGGTGAAACCACGGAGCGAGCTAGTATATTATAAATGCGAAAATAGATTACTCTTTCTGTCTGTTTGTCTGTTACCCTAACGGCTGAACGGATTTCGATGAAATTTGGCACACAGAAATGAAAGTAGATGGTAGACCATGACCATGAAAAAACGGGTCATTTCCATTTTTTTTTTTAATAATTAGAAAGACATGTTTTATTTACGCCTGCCAGATATGATTTGTTTACCTATCTCATAAACTAGTGACAATATGAGTCAAAAATATTTTTTATTTATGATTGTGATATATTATATTACTTCTTTACACATTAAACAATGAAAATTTATGCATTCATATCTTTGAGTATTTTAATAAACCTGTCGGATATTAATTTTTATTTATTTTGACTTTTCACAGACTAAATTAATAAACTGATTGCATTTAAAGGTGACTACTGCGAATATGTTCCTATAGGTAAATAGGGAAATAATTTTATTCATAAGGATTGTGTAGAAATATCACTTATACAGAGAATAAATATGGTATTTTCATACCACAAACCACGTTTTTTTTTTTTTAAGCCAATCAACTTTCTTATCGAACCAAACCACTTCTTATTTCTTATGGAGCATAATTTCATTGGTTGATTGGTTTATGACATCAAGATTACGACAATTTTTCTCGAATGGTCAGGTAAAGGTGTAGGTCCTACCCACTAACATTTGGCGGGTACCTATGTTTAGGTCCCATGCAAATGCAAAAAGGAGGCAAACCACTGCAATGTCAAAATGTCAAGGAAGCCTAACAATATTTAAAGAATAATAATTATTTAATTGCAGGCATTAAATTCAATGGCAGGCAGAAAATAATTATATTAAATGCTACGGTAAGCATTATATTATAATTATTTTTAAATTATATTTTAGATTAGTTAATATGGTTATTTTGACAGTGGTTCCAAAACCAGGCAGCACCTGTATCTTGGGGACCCGAGATGCGTTATATTAAATTTTAATTCGAGACATGTTTGCCTTAACTTAAAATTTAAAACAGGGAGTTTGAAAATGGACAGATTACTTAATCAAAGAACCGTACCTGTTAATAAACAATGACACCAACATTACTCTTTAGCATCATAATAAAAATTTATATAAGTAAGTTAAAATTAAACCAGTGCTAACAATAAGTTATTTTTTATTAGGTTACCATTTTTGGGGTTTTAGATGAGTAGTATAATTAATTTGGCTATTGGCCATTTACCTATCTATTAACTTTGCTTCATACATAATATAATTATGAAGTACCTATCTAAGTGTATTTAATCCATAATTTAATCAATCTTATTCTACAACACTTGGTCTTGAGAAACATTTAAATATTTGAAAGTTTGTTATAGTTCACTATTTTTAATGTTACAACCTTTTTAATTTAAATAGCGGGTCTTTAAATACTTTTATTTTTCTAATGGAACTTGGAACAGTGAATCTTCAGTACGTAGGTATTACAAACTTTGTTTCTATATAAAAATATACAAATAAATAAACTATCTACTCAAAAAATGAACTTGAATGGACAAAATATTCCGCTGCATTAGTTGATGATAAACAAACTTTATTAGGTACAAACAGAGGTTAGGGAGAGTTTATCTGTCTACCTAGTTCCTACGTATCCAAGTTATATAAACAGTACTATATTTTTGCACTGTTAGTTAAGTAGTTTATACTTATAGATAACTGCACAAACATGTCTAACTGATAAGTCTCGTTTTATTGTACTTAGGTTGTTTTTACTGTAACCAAGTATTCATAAGTGTTAAATCTAGTTTATTTTTTGAATAAGTATACCAATGAGATGTTTTTACCAGTATTGTTAGTAGGTAGTAGTTACTCTGAGGACAAACCTAGTTTTAAAGTATTTCTAGTTAGTACAATTATTAAGAACGCACTTTTTTAAAGTTATCCAAACGATATCTGCTTATTGTTTTTATTATTTTTCGATTTCCTTTCTTCTAGGATTTTTTTGTTTTTTACCAGTTGGTTTTAATAATTATATTTTCCATTTTTACGTCATTTGTTCGTTATATGAAAATTAAGTTACCTGAATTAGTGAGGGTATTATCACCAAGTCCAGTAGACGTATCGACATCGGCATGTGCTTCCGCTGCGACCGAGGCGAGCAACGCGCATGCCCACGCGCAGCCGGCTATCACCAGCCGTGCGCAACTAGTGTGCTGGCGCCGCCTAGCCATATCACATCACCAAATAAATCTCTTTTTAAATCCTTACTACCACTAATAAACTAAGCTTCAAAGTTTTTTAAAGTTTTCAAAACTAATTTAACTTTAGTTTGGGCATTCAAAAGTAACTTTTAACTATTGCATTCATAGGGAAAGTTCGAAATATGAGGACAGATTCGTGAAAAATAAGTGCCGCACGGCCGTATCGGCAGCGGCGGCGGCGTAGTTTGCGGAGCGTGCGACGGCAGCGTGGCGACGTGGTCGCGGCAGAACTGTCCGCGGCGGCACATCGCGGTCGCGACCGGCTCCTTCGGAGTCACGGCGTCTCACACCCGGCCGCGAGGAGGGCCGCTGCGCGCGCAACCACCTCGCCAACCAATGGCACCGCGGGGGTGGGACCGCGCGTAAGACGCACGGAAGTATATGCGAAGGCCTATGTACAGATGATAGCGGACAGGTGGTTTCGCGGCCGTAATTAGGCTTCTGATAACTTATTGCTACATAAATATGCTTAAACGCTGGACGATTAAGATAGCGCCCGCAACCATGTCGAAGTACCGACCCTACTCCCGGCTGTTTTACCTGCCAATTTACCTTTCTGCAATGTTATGTACTTTTAGGGTAAATTGTAATATTCCTGAATACATTTTAAGATACTGCTATAAGACTCAGCTTAACTTGTAAAATGTGGCTGAAGTGTATTCTGTACTGCATTCTATTTCTTCTCCTATTTCTCCTATTTCTTCGATAGCAATAGTACCTTATCGCATGAAATGTTTTCGTATAATACTGGGAGAATAAATAAATACGGATGGAAAAACATCTATGACCAGATCATGTCCAGGATAATGTTTGACTACGACTTGTACGGTTTTCAAGAAATTGGTGCGAACTCAGAGATTGAGACAAATGCCAGAGCTTCTACAATCAGTAATACCGAGACTCCAACCTACCAAGATAACCAGTTTTTTCTATTATAAACACTTGAATATTATGCACCAAAATATCGCTGGACTTTTAAATAAATCGGATATGTTGACACTGCATATCCATGAGTTGCACACTAAAGAAAATATAGATATCGACGTATTGTGCATAACCGAACATTTCGTTACTTCAGGTCAAGAATCATTAATAAAAGTCCATAACTTCAAGCTCGCAGCGTGTTATTCGAGAAAGCAACAGAAGCGCGGGGGATCGTGTATCCTTATCAGAAATAAATATAAATACAGGGAACTTCCTAACTCGTCTACCTCAGGTATATTTGAATATTGTGCAATAGAGTTATTTAAACAAGGAATAATAATTGTTTGCATCTATAGACCTCCGAATATGTCGTGCATAAATTCATTTTTAGATAATTTAGATACCCTACTAAAGCAACTATGTACTAAACCTAATAAAAAAATTGTATTGTGTGGGGATTTCAACATTAACAGACTGAAAAGAAATAACTTCTCATTAGACTTTGAAAATGTACTACTTACCTATAACCTTAAATTAGAATTAAATGAGCCAACTAGACCAAAAAGCGGAAGTTGTTTAGATAACTTTGCTCATAATTCCAAACAAAAATGTGAGAGTAAAGTAATCGATTTCGCACTATCAGACCATACAGCTCAAGTTTTAAAAATTCAAGTTAACAAAACATGCATACTAAATTCTTGGCACACTCAAAAACGTGATTTATCCAAAGAAAATTTAATTTTATTTAAAAAACATCTTCAATGTCTGTCTTTTGCAGAAGTTTTCGAAACTGATAATCCGAACGAAGCATACGGTAGGTTTATTGAACTGTTTAGTTTATTTTATGATTTATGCTTTCCAAATAAATTAATTAATATAAAATCTGATAAAAAAATAAAGTGGATTTCGCGGGGAATTAGACTTTGCAGCAGAAAACAAAGAAACCTACTTTGGAAATACAGAAAAGCACCTTCATGTGAAAGTAAAAATACATTTAAAGATTATTCACGGAGGCTTAAAAAAATTATCAATCTCACACAAAAAGCTCAAAATAACTACCTCATTAATTGTTCTCAAAATAAAGCTAAGACGTCATGGCAAATAATTAATAATAACAGTCGCTTGAAAGAACCAATATTACAAATTAATAAGGATGATAAATTAATAACAAATGCTAAGCAAATTGCTGATTCATTTAATGATTTTTTCGTTGATCAGGTACAAAATGTAAATGGTAAATATCCGGGATATACAAGTGGTAATCCTCATGTCAGCAATTCTTTATTCATGCCTCCAGCAATACCTCAAGATATTTTACGTATAATAAAACACTTGAAAAATAAAAATAGTGTTGGATACGATGAAGTTTCCACCACGGCAGTAAAATTTGTATCGGATGTCATAGCTAAACCATTAACTCATATAATAAATTCAAGTATTAGCTCAGGTAAATTCCCTGATAAATTGAAAACAGTCATAATAAAACCGTTACATAAAAAAAACAACAAGGAGGACATGTCAAATTATAGACCAGTGGCTTTAATCCCGGTGTTTTCTAAGATATTCGAGAAGCTTATTTATGAATCTATTTACACATTTGTAACTAAACATAATATTTTATGCGAAGAGCAAAAGGGCTTTCGAAAAAATAAAAATATTAACATGGCGATATTCGATCTTTTAAAAGTCATAATGAATAATGTGGATAAAAAAAATGCCGTATGTGCAATATTCACAGACATGACGAAGGCATTCGATTATGTAAGACAAGACATCCTCTTAAATAAACTTAGTCACTATGGTATAAGGGGCAATGTCTTAAATTTAGTTAAGTCTTACCTCACGGATCGTAAACAGTTCACAGAAATATCGAGAATAGGCCATAAAACAAAACGAGAATTAAAATATCTATCCGATGGCAGAATAACGAAATTTGGAGTTCCTCAAGGCAGTGTGCTTGGGCCTTTGTTGTTTTTACTCTATATTAACGACCTACCTCGTCAAATACATCATCCAATGACTTTATTTGCTGACGATAGCACAGCCATAATTCAATGTGAAAATAAAGCGCAATACGAAAGAGAAATAAATAATACACTTGAAGAAATAATAGATTGGCTTAATAATAATAATCTTGTTGTAAATCTACAAAAAACTAAAATAATGCATTTCTTCCAACGGCTAATGCCAAATAATATCATAACCAAATATAAAGACGAAACAGTAGATACCACTTCAGTTACAAAATTTTTAGGAGTACATATTGATGATAAACTGACTTGGAAAAACCATGCTGAAATCGTGTGCCAAAAACTAAGTAAAAACGCATATGTTCTCCATAATCTCTCAAAGAAGTTAAATATGAATACGTTAGCGACAGCTTATCACGGTTTAGTTGCTTCATTGCTGAGGTTCGGTATCATATTTTGGGGAAACTGTAGTGAGAGAGAAAGAATATTTAGGTCCCAAAAACGTTGTATTCGAGCAATGACAGGTCTTAAACCTATAGAAAGCTGTAAACCTAGTTTTAAATCACTAAAGATCCTAACATTTCCTTCCTTGTACATACTTGAAGTAGCCATATTCGTTAAGATGAACAGTCAATTGTTTATATCAATGGTGGATATAAGAATACGCAAAGGACCAATGAGGTCTCAATATAAAAGCCAACTTTATACAGGTGGCTACAAAACGTCCTTACTTAAAAAAAATATTTTTTCTATGGGTCCTCTTATATATAATAGATTACCAATACATTTAAAAGACTTACCCTTCACCGAATTTAAAAAACAGTTAACAAAATTGTTGTTGGACAAATGTTACTACTCGCTTAAAGATTTTTTTGATGATACAAGTTTCTATTAATTGGATTCTAGATGTAAAATTATAATTTTATTTATATGACATTACTATAGTAGATAAGTGCCTAATTCCGAATTATATGTGTGGTAATATTTTATTTTTTTATTATTAGTTTTATCAATAATAGTATAATTTTTTATTTTTTTAATACCAATATATAATGATGATTATTTTATGCTATAAGTAAGTGGAAAATGTTAGATGTAATAAAATTCTAAGTCATTATGTTGTCTCAATTGTATAAAAATTTTATCTAAATGTTAACGTAGTAATTAAGCAATGATTAAATTTTATTAATTAACTAATTTTGCATGCCGTAAGGCAAAATGTATCGGGACTCTCCAAAAATTAACACCATATTATTTTGTTACCTACATTATTGGCAAAAATAAATGATTTGATAATTTGATTTGATTTGATTTACTTTATGTAGTTGATGGCTTTTAATAGTATCATTATGATAACTTTTAATTATTTTTTTAAATTTGTATATTATGCGCTGGTTCCCTGCACCAATACTTACTATGTGCAGAGTTGATTGATTATCGTATCTACTTATCGAAGGATGTTGAGCTGAATTGCATCTAATAAAATCTGATTTTTGGATTTGTCTTTTGTTGCTTGGTATTTATGACTATAATGGAAGACTTGCTGTATTCGACTATCATTTCACCATACACACCTTTTTCTTAATTATTTTCGACGACCGTGCACCAACGCTGTTGAATGTTTGTTGACAAACTAATCAGCACCCTAAATCCTAATTGCGTAACATACAATCAATCTCAATCTGAATCATTTTGAAGGATATTGCTAATCCATTGCTTCATAATGTTCAAAAAATGTGTCATGGGTCTTGCTCTACAACGTAAATAACGCAATGAATGTTGTTGAACTGTCAAAATGAAACCGATTCCGACGATCGTGACTTACGAGTTGTAGGTCCTCGGTTCGAACCCTCACAGGCGCTTTTCTTTGTATAAATTGTTTCATCACCACTGCCCTCAAAACAGTGAAGGAAAACGCGCGATGAAACCATCATGCCCTAGAACTAAACAATCAAAGACATGTGACATCTACCAACCCGCACTGGGCTCGCGTGGCCCACTCCCTCTCACCGAAAGGTGGCCTATGTCCCAGCAGTGGGAACATTATAGGTTGATTATGCTAAGCCTAATAAAAGAATAAGGTAAAGTTTATACCTTTATATTTAAACTAGCTGTTGCCCGCGACTTCGTAAGGATGAAAAGTAGCCTATGTCCTTCTCCAGATCATGGTCTACCCATGTGTCAAATTTTATCTAAATCCGTTCAGCTGTTTTAGCGTAAAAGCGTAATTCTTAAATTTTCTAATTTCTGCGCAACTTTCAAATCTTTTTGTCCGTAAGAACCTTCTACAAAGTACCTATTAAAAACTTAAAAAAAAAGATGGATGAAATCGGTAAAGTCGTGCTCCCCACGGTTTCACCCGCATAAATTTCGATCCCGTGGGAATATCGGGATAAAAAGTGTGTCAAAACTCCAGGGTGTCAGCTAAGTCCATACCAAATTTCATCAAAATTGGCCCAGCTTTTGAGCGTGAAGAAGTAACAACCATACAAACACACTCACTCACAAACTTTCGCCTTTATAATATTAGTGTGTTATACAGGTATAAACTTGTCCTTAAAATGGGACTGGTGTTATTAGGTACCTAGTGTTATAATACTCTTCTTCGAACTAGTGACTAAGTACAGATATGAAATACTTTAATTCTAGAGGGTCTAGGTGTCCCTGAGTACGTTACACAGTAGGCTTGTGGCCTCCAGCGATGCCTACGAAAGCTTAAGCAACGGTTGGGAAGAATTCTTATGAATATTTTAGTGGGAGGCGACAAGAACGCTGTACAATTACTTACATTGGTACTGGAGCACTTAAATGATTTCCCTGGGAAAACTGTGACAAATATACTCACAGGCAATTTTCGTCATGTTGTAGAACCTTTTCAGAGATTTTACTATAATACAACGAACATTAATTAATAATATATATGTATACTTAGATGATAACAAAATTTTACATTACTAGTTGTTCCTATAATCCCAGAAGGGTAGGGCAGAGGTGTATCATTTCGCCAGTTATATTTAAGTCCCATGTAATAAGGGACACCAATCAAGACTCCGGGCTGGTACTGAGAAACTCATAATTGGAAAAACCCAACCCACCTTTGAACGACCTGGTAATCGAACCCAGGACCTCATGCTCAACAGTAGTGCTTTGCAACCACTAAAACAACGAGGCAGTCTAGAGTCTGACTAGTTATAACTAATTGAGTACTAAGGATTACCGCGTAATCTTACCTAGTAGTTTAGATAATTCATTTTAACAAGATTCTCGCTAGCGTAAAAAAAATGCTCCAAAAATATGTTAAAAAAAAACACTAGAAAAACACGCTTTTATAAATGCACGATGCCAGTGCCTATCTTCCGGCTTCTTCATCAGACCTTGAAACCTAATCGTGGTCAAAGTTCATTACAAGACCTTATTAAGAAATCCAAAACAGCTATGATACGATTTTCCATCATGAAGTTCCAGTTCATATCTTCCGGCTCCATCATCAGATCAATTTGACAGTATTATTATTACACATAACACGCAGTATTGACATTATTAGTATTTATGTATTGTCATCAAAACTACATATAGCTTCCAATTTTCATTACGCTACGACCCTTGGAATTAGTTACCTTAGATTCCATTACATATTAGTTACCTACAGCCGATCGATTCTGTAAAAATCTCACCGTGAAAATTTAGGTGAAGTGAGCTTAGAGTGAGCTGTCAATAGTGTCAATCCCTTAGCATTAGTTGGAATGACAGCTCACTCCACGCACGCTCACTTCACCTAAGTTTTCACGGTGAGATGGTTACAGAATCGAACTGCTGGTCGACCTAATAAAAGCGTGATAATGAGATAGATTAGGATAATTTAACAAAATCAATCTTAACTTGAAGAAATAGCAACAACAAAACAACAACAACACAAACAACAACAACATAATACATTCCTTTTTTCTTTCTTTTTTTTTTAAGTTTTCCCCACACTAGGAATTTCTCCTGTGTCGTGGGTGCGTTTACAGACATATAAACTCACATACACAAACAGACCAGACCCGGAACAACTAATTGTAGGTCATACAAATATTTGTTCCGTGCGGGAATCGAACCCGCGACACGCAGCGCAGCAGTCAATCGCTTAACCAATGCGCCAACCGTGCCGTCATTCCATAGAAACTTCAGTTGGACATTATTTGCTGAGTAGGTGAATAACATAATGAGGGTTTTAAAAGCTTATCAGACTGTCAATGTATGAACATGGTAGAAAATGGATGTTCTTACAGTAAGAATCTAGATTCACGTAACGTGGTTTATTTACATATATGTATACGTTGCTTAAAGTTACTGTGAATGTTTAACTTTTGATTTTTTAATCAGTTATGGTTTGGGGAGGGATCTGTTCAGACGCACGCACAGAGTTGGCAATAGTTGCAGGTCGTCTAACGGCAGTGCGATACATTGAAGAGATCCTCCAAGAACACGTTTTACCATTCGTGGGATTCATCGATAGCGAAGATTTCATCTTAATGCAAGATAATGCCCGACCTCACACAGCACGTTGCGTGGACGATTACCTGTCGGAGGTGAGTATTACAAAATTGGAGTGGCCAGCACGAAGCCCATACATGAATTCTATAGATCATGTCTGGGACATGCTTAAAAGACGCATCTGATCCAGTCCCAACCCTCCAGAGACTATCAGTCAGTTGAAAACCGCTCTGGTGGCCGCCTGGGAAGAAATTCCCCATGTAGACATTAAAAACATAATCCTGCATCATGCCTGATCATGCGATCAGGCATGCTGTGGCAGACGGGCATCAGGGCCAGAGGTGGAAATACCCGCTATTAATTTTAAGTACATACCATAGTTTTATTTTTCATCCCACCATCTCGGAAAGAGTATTTTCATCCCACCATCTCGGAAAGAGTATTTTTAATCTTCAATATCTGCGTGGAAAAGCCGTTTTTATTCTCTAGAGGATAAAGTAAATTGAATTTAGAACATCGTGTGCACTAAGTTTGTGTATTAAAAAAAACATTAAACCTATTTACTGCTACCTCTATGGTGCCGAATATATCATACAACTTTTTTTTAATTTGTTAAAAACTCAGACTTGGAACCTTCTTGGTGTTCTTTTTTCAATTTGCTTTGTACGCGGTTCTTTACGCGGCATTTTTTCACGTCATAATTATACCTTAGTATTATTTTGTTATAATTTAAAGATTATTCTGTAATACTTACCTGTCATAATGTAGTAATTAATACCTAAACTGAAATAAAAGTGTACCTATCTTGTGATTGTAGGTAAACGTTTTTTTTTTGCATTTAGTCATTTCCTCGCTGAGGTGGAATGAAAAGTTACGTGTTGCACTCGAGTGCAAAGATTTTTCACCTCGTGCTCTTTTGATTCCCTCGCTTGCTCGGTCATCAAAATTGAACACGCGGTTAAAAAGCAACTTTGCACTCTTGTATAACAAATAACTATTTTAATCTTCAATATCTGAGTGGAAAAGCCGTTTTTATTCTCTAGAGGATAAAGTAAATTGAATTTAGAACATCGTGTGCACTAAGTTTGTGAATTAAAAAAAACATTAAACCTATTTACTGCTACCTCTATGGTGCCGAATATATCATACAACTTTTTTTTAATTTGTTAAAAACTCAGACTCGGAACCTTCTTGGTGTTCTTTTTTCAATTTGCTTTGTACGCGATTCTTTACGCGGCATTTTTTCACGTCATTGTTAAACCTTATATTAAAAACAAGAAACTTGAAAACAAGTGAAAAAACTAAAATGAGTGATTCTAGCGACGAGGAAGTTTGCTTGACGCCAACAGAATTGACTGAAACTGTTAATAATGCGCAAATGAGCTTTCTCCCTCAACAATCACGCGAGAAGTATTTAAAACAGTACGATATGTTCAACACGTGGCGACTAGCAAAAGGAGCCAAAACTTTCTCAGAAAACGTTTTGCTGGCATATTTTATAGAATTATCCGAGAACAAGAAAGGAAGCACTCTATGGAGTACGTATTCGATGCTAAAAGCAACAATAAAGATGAAAAAAGACAAACATATCGATACCTATCCTAAATTAGTGGCATTTTTAAAAAGAGCCTCATCTGGTCATCAACCAAAAAAATCGAAGGTTTTCACAGTATCTGATATTGAAAAGTTTCTTAACGAAGCACCCGATTCCGTATATTTGGCGGCAAAAGTAAGTCAGTTGCACATTCAGTATCTACTTAAGTATATTAATCTCAATTAAATAGTACCTATACTTAGTAGATGTTGATAGGCATAATTATGCGTTCATATCAATTTTATTCATTTATCTACTACAATACTCTTTACGTTACAGGTTGTTCTTATTATTGGAATAAACGGAGCATGTCGAACTAATGAACTAACACAACTTAATGTCAAAAACATTGAGAAACATTCAGATGACTTACTATTAATTAATTTACCTAATACAAAGACAAAAAGAGACCGCAACTTCGTCATTCGCAAGGAATACGTAACGATTGTTGAGAAATATCAAGCCTTACGCCCGCCTAACACTCCAATCAATCGATTTTTTCTACAGTATCGCAATGGAAAGTGTGTTAGACAGCCTATGGGTACTAATAAAATTGGCAGTATCCCACGAGAAATAGCAACATTTCTTGAACTTCCAGAACCCCTGTTGTACACGGGTCATTGTTTCCGACGAACTTCAGCCACACTTTTGGCTGATTCCGGAGCTGATCTCCTGTCCCTTAAGCGCCACGGAGGCTGGAAGTCCAATGCAGTTGTAGAGGGATACATAGAGGATTCCATCCAAAAAAAGTCTAAAATATGTGAAGGCATCGTAGGAGCCGTTACACTGAAAGAGCCTCAATCGGATCCTTGGACACGTCATTCACTCGCTGCGCTCGTGATTCAATTTTAGAATCCTTCGCTTGCTCGGTCATCAAAATTGAACACGCGGTTAAAAAGCAACTTTGCACTCTTGTATAACAAATAACTATTGTAAATGTCATTATTAAAAACATGTTTTTTAAACATAGAGCGTAATGTCTTTTTCGTAATTTTATAAAATTTTAATTAAGTTAACTCACTTTTTTGTTAACTAATCATTCGCATTTAAGATTCGAATAAACATTAAAGTTTTAAAACAAAAAAAAACCCTGTTTCGCGTTTCGTTTTGATAATTAACCACATAACGCGCTTGGGCCACATTCCGTGCCGCTGAGTGTATTATATTATTTAAAGTCAACAAACAAAATGGTACTAAGAAGTTTAACACTCAAAGAGTCTTTTCGTTGCTACGTTTGCGTTCGACGTATCTGCTAGCGCCTAAGTTGAACTACAGCAAAATCACCTGTTCCTTAAAACTGATACCTATCTTGGAAAAATTTACAATTTAGATTGAGTCCCATTGGTGAACTGCAAGTGCCCGCTGGAATACGGTGAAGAAAAACAATAAAAAAATAAGGCCTTCATTAAAGTTCCATGCACATCTGTAAACTATTTCTGAAAATAATATGATGATGAAGATAGTGTTTTTGTTCATGCCTATTTTCATGGTTGGTGGCATAATCAAACCGTATAAAAAAAGTAACAGCCTGTTACTATCCGTGGCAGGGCAAAGGCCTCTTCTCATTTAATTAAATTAATGTCAGTGGTTTCGATTTTAAACTTTGAAAGGTTCTATGCTTAATTTGGGAATTCTCCACTGGTACGAGAATTCCTAAATCGTACCTTAAGAACAGAACAGCATTTGGAACAACCAATTTCTGACCGCCCCCTTTGAATCTTACGTAGGTAAGATCAGTATCTACCAAAATTGCAAAAACAAAATAGCAAAAAAATTGAAACATAAAAGTTTAAATTTTTTTAGCTATTTTGTTTTTGCAATTTTGGTAAGTAGATACCTACCTACTGATCTTACGACCCCTCCCACCCCTATGTATGAAAAAATAAGACTTGTTCGAACCCCCTCCTCCCTCAAATAGTCTTACGTAATAAATGAACAGCCCCTTATTAACAGGTTAGTAGGCAGCAGTTTATTAACCTCCTTAGATCGCTTTTGCTTAGAATGCGGCCGACAGGGCCTACTATAGGTACAGGTGACAGAGACGTCGACGCGCAACCTGTTCCCGTGGATTCAGTACATGATTCTTAATAGGATAGCAGTCGTTTTGACCGCGTAGGTAATGCACTTTTCAATGAAAAGGCAGTTTTTCTTTATTACCGACGAACAATGTCTACGTCTACAATCATATGCTGAATTCATGGTTACAGTTTGCGTGACTGATGATCTATCAATGTAAGTACCTAAATACTGCTGGGAATTCAAGAAATGAATAGCTTTTAGAGGTATTGCTTAAAGTGGCCTTTTTAGGCCCCCTGACCTATTTAGCACTCTGCCTCGGAGAGGTTAGGTTTGTTTTGAACATTAATTCATAATATTCCATTGGACCCGACCTACCATGACTTGATTTTTGAACGTCCAAGCGCGGGGCCTGTAACATTTTGTAGCAAATGTTGCACCTGCTACGTGGCTAGTTCGGCCCTGGGCCATTGGCACCACTAAAGGAACAACCTACTATTAGACCCAGCAGTTTAGGCTGTGCAGTGTGCATTGTCTGTCAGTAAAAAGATTTTTATTATGAAGTTTACTATTTCAAATATATTTAAAAATATAGGTATATGTTTATAGACATCCGAATTGAGAACCTCCTCCTTTTTTTTGAAATCTGTAAATATTACTTTATTTACATGACGCTTAGGCCAAAAACATGATAATAGCTCGCAAATACAATAGAAACGCGTAAAACCTGAGGTCAAACGACATCTGTCTTTGAAACTATTGATGAGAGAACTTTGAGATTTATTTAGACCTATTTTGATGTCAAGTTTATTTTTTGGTTAACTTTTCCAAAGATTTTGATGTGATTCAATAACATTTTTTTAACTTAGTTTTGTTCTCTTGAACAATATGATCTTAGGCGGTTGACCCCACTTCCTTTTTCACCGTCGATATAAACTACTTTGCATTTGGCTTATATTTTTGGATACCCTAAGCTTGGCATGCCTAAATAAACTAGGCGAGTTTGTAGCCTGTTACGAATCTTAAATTTTTTTGTGGCACAAATGTTTCGATACACCTATCTACACACACTACTTAGTTTATAGGTATAAACTATGTTGCTCATAATACGTACAGAACCCAATCTTATATTTGCAGTTTTTCATATTATTATGTGTCACTCTCACTAAACTAATATTATGCAAGCTAAAAGCTTCTATACCGAAAATTGATTTTATTTTTAAAAATATAGTTGACATTGACAATCAGTTGACGAACTTGGCATCTGTCAGAGTCAGTTGTGAACGTCAGAAGAATATTTCGCAGTTTCCGGTACAGCGAATTTAATATTTCTAGCATGTCTTTAAAGTACTTTCGTTTCTTGCTCATGCCTTATTCATTTGCGAAACAAAGAAAAGTAGATAAAACTAACTTCAGATTACTCATTAAAATAAGCAGTCATCAATGACGTTTCACAACACTTGAGAACGCGCTACAGCAGTCACTTTCCGAGATAAGTAAACAGTCTGCGATATGTGTTCCGATGTTTTCTATTAATATTTATACGTAATTATTACAAATCAATCAAAAATGGATCAAAGTAATCGCCAAAGAAGAAATGATTTAGATATAGACAGTTTTCGGAGTGAAGAGCCAGGGTTTGACAGGGCTCGAATGCGAAGACAATCAGGTGGCTTCGTGGATTTAGGCAATGAATCACAATATGGATCAGGTGGACACCAAGCTTCAGGGGCTAATGAAATATTTGCAGATATACAGGTAAACATTTTCTTAAAGCTACATTACCAGTTATAGTACACTGACACACTTTCATAAGTAATATTCATATTTAGCTACCTATTGTGTCTGTGCTGCTCTACATTTTTAAAGCAAAGGTGTTCTAGATTCGATCTACTACCACAAGCATTGTTTTCATTATTTATACTCATAGGTGTAAAACGAATTGTATTATTCTGTATTTGAATTCATGAATCAACTGTATTTGAGACCGAGTCTACTGTACATAGTCAGTTTCTTTTTTTCACCTTCCCAAATCATTTCAAACGTCTCCTTTAAATATAGTTATGAAGACTTTCATTATTATTAAGTAGCTTCCTATCCAAGTCCTCATTATGATCCTTTGATTGAATAGTTTGTATAAAAAACTATACTTGGGTTTGGTATGCAAATCCCAAGTTGTGGTATCATTTTCATATAAGATAATATCTGTAACATCATATTTATCTAATCACCACCTAATATATCAAGATTAACAATGACTGATAAATAACTATTGTCCATGTAATTGATATTCAAAACTAATTTCAGGGCGATGTACCATGGTGGAAATCAAACTTTTTTATATCCCAACCTGTGCTGTTTGGTACGTGGGACGGAGTGTTCACATCATGCCTTATCAATATTTTTGGAGTTATTGTATTTCTAAGATCTGGATGGATTGTTGGACAAGCTGGATTAGTTAATGCAATATTTATAGTACTTTTTACAGGTAAGTTTAATTAATTAAGATTCAATTTAATTCTAAGCATTATTGTCTCTTCAAATGTCTTAAAACTTATCATAATCCTACTAATATTATAAATGCGAAAGTTTGTATGGATGGATGGATGGATGTTTGTTACTCTTTCACGCCAAAACTAAGGGATTTGGATGAAATTTGTCACACAGATAGTTTATAACCAGGATTAACACATATGATATTTTTATCCCGATAGTCCCGTAGCATTGAACCTTATGCGGGTGAAACCGCACAGCTTGTAAATGATAAATTAAAAAAAAAAAACTTCATACAAACTTCTTATCATAAATTGTAATTTTCATGAAATATGAGTTGGTGGTATTTTTTATCTGTTAGTCTAATCCAAAGATTTATTACCTATTACAGTGGAATTAATTAAATGTGCATTCCCTGTTTCTTATATTTTATGCTTGATATTGATATCAATAAATTAATTATAAAGCCGATCAAGGGCCCACTTACTACTTTATTTCTTTTTCAGTTTTTGTAGCTCTGATCTCAGTGTTGTCTGCAGTGGGAATATGTGAAAGATGCAGAATAGAAAGTGGTGGAGTGTACTTTTTGCTTGCACACACTTTAGGATCCAGAATGGGAGGAGCACTTGGCATGGTATATTGTTTCGGTCAGGTAAGACACATGATAAATTATTGAATAATAGTTGTAATGGCATGGGTCAGATTCAGTGAAAAATATTATACGCTTCCTTCCTAAGAGCATGTGCCTGTAGTAGTGAGAGCCGCCAGACAAATGCATAACATTTGTTGTAGCATACGCGCGCCAGACTCGCAAGCCCGAGGTCAGAGTGCATGCGCAACGTTTGTCCGATGCCGAGTTAATTTCACGTGCCGCTCTGTAATCCTGAACTGCGTGTGATACAGATCATTATTCATACTTGAAGCAACTGCACATCAAATTGAGTGATCGAAATTTATCTCAAATGACCTTATTTATCTCAAATGACCTTATCTATCGTAATTGGTTAATTAAACCATATGGTTTACTTCAGACCAATATGATACACTAGCTTCTGCCCGCGGCTTCGCCCGCATGGATGTCGGAAGTTATCCCACGGGAACGTGCTACCAGGATAAAAAGTATGTGCTTCCCCAGGATGCCATATATCTCTTTGCCAAATCAGAAGTTCAGTGGTTTAGGCGTGAAAATGTAACATACGTTTCAAGTTCAAATCCTCCCCTAAAAACCGAATTACCCCTTTTTGCCCCGTCAGGGGTCCATTTTCGACTACTTTACATACTTATTATAAATTATTTTCTGTCGAAAGTATCAATACTGAGTTTCGAGTTAATCGGACCGCGCATTCAATTTCTTCCACACAAACTTAACACCCCTATATCCCCCTTTGAGGGGTAGTTTGAAAAACTTATAATGATAAACTTTATTACTTACTTAGGCAAGTATTGTTGCCAAGTTTCAAGTTTATTAACTAAATTAATACGATTTTTCATATAAACTGTATCCCCGCTTTTCACCCCCACAGGGGTGGAATTAAAAAAAAATCATGAAAATTCATAACTTGACTCAAAGATTATTTATACCAATTTTATAATTAATCAAGCCACTTATTATAATCCTCCCCTGTAAAATTAACTACCCCTTTTCACCCCGTTAGGGGTAGATTTTCGAAAACCCTCATACGTGTTATTATTTATTTTTAGTCTTAAGTACACACACAGTACACTGAGTTTCGAGTTAATCGGACCGCGTGTTCAAATTCTTCCACACAAACTTTAACACCCCCATATCCCCTTTGAGGGGTAGTTTGGAAAAAATAATAATGATAAACTTTATTGCTTACTTAGGCGAGTATTCATGCCAATTTTCAAGATTATTAACCTAACGAATAAGATTTTTCATATAAACTGTATCCCCACTTTTCACCCCCACAGGGGTGTTTTGAAAAATCATTTGGGATGTGTTCATAACTGGACTCAAAGATTATTTATACCAATTTTCGAGTTAATCAAGCCACGCTGTAAAATCCTCCCCTGTAAAATTGTCTACCCCTTTTCAGGCCGTCAGGGGTAGATTTTCGAAAAACTCTGATACACATTATTCTTTCCTTTTAATTTTAGGTATAAATACTGAGTTTCGATTAAATCGGACCGCGCGCTAAAATTCTTCCATACAAACTTTGAAACCCCCCAATCCCCTTTTAGGGGGTAGTTTATATAAACAAAAAATGCCCAACTTCATAATTTACATAGATAAGTATGCGTGCCAAGTTTCAAGTTTATGAACTCAAGGAATAAGATTTTTCATACAAACAAAATCCCCCCATATCACCCTCTTAGGGGTGGAATTTCGAAAAACCCTTTCTTAGTGGATACCTACTCTTCACGAAGAATACACCCTCCAAATTTCATCTCTCTAGGACCAGCGGCTTAGGCTGTGCGTTGATGTCTCAGTCAGTCAGTCAGTCAGTCAGGACTTTGAATTTTATATATATAGATGACATAACATTTACCCATTGTGGTTAGTGTGGTTTATGTAAATAAACTTTTATGAAACTAAAATGAGGAAAATACTAGTGAACTAGCACACCTAAATAACATTTCATTAGAAAAACATAGGATGTCTGAACTGAAAATCAAATGGAGTTCCACATATCAGTTAATTGTTCAACTTTCCTGCATCCTATTGTGATTAAAATTGTGGCGGCATCTAGAACGCCACATGCGAACAACGCATCACACTGACATGACGTCACGCATAATCCTGCATCGCACAAGCAAACTTAGACGCGCGACTAGCATAACGTCCCGAAATCAATCGTCGCCGTCGGGTATTAGCCCACCAGACACAATAGAAATCTGGTCGGAGAAGCCGCCCTTTTCTATGGAGGATGAGGAATTTTACAGGTTGCGCGTCGATGCCCCTGCCACCCTATACATGTATTACCTAATTTATAAATTCAGTATTTATACATTGTTGGCATGAGCTATAATAATTACCTTAAAAATATTTTTCAGGCTGTGGGCTGTGCCTTAAATGTGTTTGGTTTTGGTGAATCAATGGCTGGGTTTGTAGTTGAAGACCCACTTAGTGACACCCACAAGTGGGCGTCGAGAGGGTTTGCGATAGCAGCAGTATTACTACTTGGCACTATCAATGTAGCTGGGGTGAAGTGGGTGGTGAAGTTACAATTTCTACTGCTAATGATCATCATGTTGGCAGCATTGGACTTCTTCGTAGGGTCATTCACAACTATACCAACTGACGAGAAACGTGGGTATTATTCATTATGTAAAATGAAAATAATTATAAATCCATAATCTATTTTTAACATAAGACTTGGACAGAATACCTTGCAAGCCTCACTTGTCTGAACAGTAAATAATTTCTTGCTCTTGCTCATTTTTCAGTTGCGCTGGAATTTAAAGGATGGCTCAGTGGAGTAGCCGCAAATAATACATGGCCTGATTACCAAGATGGTTACACATGGTTCAAATGTTTTGGAATATTCTTCCCCACCATCACTGGTATATTAGCAGGAATTAACATGAGCGGAGATTTGAAGAATCCCTCGGTGAATATACCTAATGGCTCATTAGCAGCTATTGGCACTGGGTAAGGTAATCCTGATTATTTGGGAAGTTTAACAATAAATTCCATATTAAAAGCAACAATTTATTAATCTTCAGTTATTATTTCCAGAACATTTTTGTACTTGATGTTCATAATAACATTAGCAGCGACTGTGACCAGGGAAGGCCTGCTGCAAAACCTCTCCATTACAGCTGACATCTCTGCTGTGACAATCCTATTGCTTGCTGGTCTATACGTCAGTTCAATGAGTTCATGTTTAGGCGCCATGTATGGAACACCCAGGGTTTTGCAAAGCATTGCAAATGAAAAAGTTATACCAGGACTTGAGTTTCTTGGAAATGGGGTTAGTGTTATATGAAGTTCAAAAATAAATGTTGTTGTCGATGCATACGCGCTAAGTTAGCACTAGCAAAAAACCGGCCAAGTGCGAGTCGGACTCGCGCACCGAGGGTTCCATAAACGTACGTATACGGACGGACAGACAGATATGACGAATCCATAAGGGTTCCGTTTTAGCCATTTGGCTACGGAACCCTAAAAAAAATTCTTAACAAGAAATTGAATTTTATTGTATTTTAACAAAACAATTGCGAGGAAGAACTATGTCCCCGATATCTAGTGCTAACTTTTCGTGCGCGCAAAATAACTGTTACAGCCCGATTCAAACTTTAAGCGCTTATTACACTATCCAATTTAAGGGATGCTAACTAGGAATACTCTAACTAGGAAATCGGAAGCTAGTGATTACACTACACTAAATTGGATTCTAAATCCTTCAGACGACGCATGCAGACGCCTTCGTGAAGAAGGATCGTACACAATTTAGGAAGTAGTGCGGTTGGACCTCCAATTTACACTAAATTGGATCCAATCTGTTCTAACTGCGATTACATCTGCCGATTTCCTAGTTAGCATTTCTTAAAATTGGATAGTGTAATAAGCGCTTTATGGTTTCTCTGAAGTGCACTACTCGCTGCGCAGTACCTCACCCCTCCCCCGCTGACACGTGATTTGGCTCGCCTTATGTTCCGAGCCGCCATAATGTTTGAGTCGGGCTGTATGTTTGACTTGTCACTATCACAGTTTTGATTTTCATAATATTCTTTACTAGCTATCTACCCCGTAATACCCTTATTTATTAAATACTGTTATTATTTCCAGAGAGGTCCAAACAAGGTACCAATATACTCGATGGTGGTAGTAGCCGTGGTCACCGTCACATTTATCATCATCGGTGACATCAATCAACTTGCACCCATTGTCACTATGCCGTTCCTCATCACTTATGCTTGCATTGATTACTCCTACTTTGCTCTCGCCCAAACTTTTGATTTGCAACATAGACGTGAAATGAGGTATGATTTTTATTTTTTTCATTTAGTTACACTCATAGTCATTTTTCATTCATTAATAATACTTAAGTATAATTTTTATCAGAATTTCCTTTTTTTTTTAATATACACAAACAAAATCAAACACTTTGATTAAAAAAAACATAACACTGCAACTACAGCTACACTGCATGCTACAACGTGGCAAAAAGTATAGAAAAGATGGCGCCACGTTCGCTAATGTAGTATCTCGTGATACTTTCAATCAATGTGTTGAAAAATATACTTTGTATCCGAAACACAATATTTTTGTGAATGCCGAAATAGTTTTTTACTGACAAATTCCCTGTTGTTGCCAGGAATTAAAATATTTGTCATCAAATGGACATCATGTTGTTTCGCCTTAACGGGGATGCGGTAGGTAGCCCGCGAAATTCATATTTGAATAATTATAATTAATAATAAAATTTGAATTTCGCGGGCTACCCGGCGATCCCCCATAATGAATATTTCTATAATCTTTTAAAGTAAATGATTATCTTCAGATATCAAGGTCATTCTCAACGTGATCCCCAAGTTTACGGCGCTACTGGTAGCGACCTTGATTTGCTATTCCCGGAACGGATCAGACATAAAAATGTTGGGGTAAGTGTCATTATTTTAACTGCTTCTAGTCAGTCCATATACAGGATGCAAAAAGACCCATCGCGAAGTCGTCATTTACGCATTCCGTACATCAAACTAAGTAACTTAGTGCAAATAATTGCTGGGAAATGACTTTTATTTTCAGTGTGAAAATTCGCTGATTATGGTAGAGCGCAATGTAACGTACGCGAAACATTGTGCTTATGGGTGCATGCACCTAGTATAGAGACCATGGGAAGTATTTAAGTTAAGTTATAACATTGGAACTTTGTCATTCAATATCTCCGTAACCAGAAGGTTCTCATGAATGGTCCAGTACAAAAAGCACGGGAATAACAAGTGGTTTTGTTAAGGGTTTTTTACACCCGCCTTGTCCTTACCGAATCCTACGGAAAAAATAAAATACTAAGCGATAAGGCCGCCCATTGTATGTTTTATAATGATAATTTTATTTTTTGCTATGTATTTTTTGGTGTACAATAATGTATAAATTAATAAAATACAAGTAAAATAAAACACTTTTTTTTCAGGACTTCACTCCCTCCCCAACTGATTCTGCCATAATGAACGGACGGGCGTCTAACGGGGATGTTCGGCGACCTAGCATTAGCGTTCACTCTAAAAACAAGAACTGGTACTCGCATCTGTGTAACAGATGGCTGTCGTTGGTTGGGGTAAGTACTAAATAACATTCGACATTATAATAGGATAGGTACACCTCTGCCAAACCCTTCGGTGAATACAGTTGTGATGTTATGTTATGTGTGTGTTATGTTATTATAATAGTTAATCAACATTTACCCAATTCGAGGATTTTTTATTATTAACTAACTTCTGCCCGCGGCTTAACCCTCGTGGATGTCGTAAATTATCCTACTGGGACGTGCTACCGGGACAAAACCTATGTACTTCTTAAAACATCATATATCTGCCAGTAAAAGTCGCGTCAAAAACAGTCCAACCGTTTCAGAGATAAGCCGGAACAAACAGACAGACAATTTTTTTTTTCTAAAAGCTGGTATTTTTTTTTTTTTCATTACAAACTGACACTTTTGTTTATTTATTTAGATGTAGGCTACTCGAGATACCGTTATTAGAGAATCTTTGATAATTACGCCTCTCGAAAATAGAAATGTAATAGTGTAAAGGAAACTTTTATAATAATGTCTGTGTTTTGTTTCAGGTGGCAATCAAATTGTTGCTCATGTTTCTCGTACACTGGGGGTATGCTCTCGGCTGCCTCAGTATCTTATGGCTGTTCTGGCTTTACATCGGCGCAGCAAACCCCGCGCTCAAGCCCGGCCGCGCTTCGGAGTTCCGTTTCTTCCATTGGCTGAAGATTTCTTTCCTACAGTTAATTGGGTAAGGCCTCCACTATCTACTGATATTGATTGAACAATTTAGGCTATCGTGACACATTATTGAACAATTGTTTATTGTATGTGTAGGAGTTAAATTAATTTCACTCTCTTTTTTACTTAGGAAACGGCCCCTAGAATATGAACAGTTGGTTGTGACACCGGTGCATGGGGACATATCTGTAGAACAAGAAAGATTGAATGATGACAACGAAGACTTCGCGTCACGTCGGCGGTACCACCAGTCTACCGCGCTGCAAAGCCATCTCGTCAGCGTCGATAGTTAATTATGCCCAGTGAAATTATGAGACAAGATTATTTTATAACAAAATGAATTTAAATAATGACAAATCAAAATTGGCTACATACATCTTAAGATTGATCAAATACGCATATAATGAATGAATACGCAGATAATAAAATTACACCAGGCTTATCTAACCAACATCCAGCATCAAAAGTTCTGTGCTTTTTTCTGGCCTAATAGACCCAACAATAATCTTTGTATTGAATCTTTGAAACATAAAATAGGATTAATTCTGTGATCTTTTTAGTCTTGCATTTATTTTTCGGTTACAAAGTTTAATTTCTACTATGTACCATCAAGGTATTTAAATTGTTAAACAGTTTGAATGGTACTGTGTACTGAAAGTTTTATATCATTGACAACGTCGTACACATCAACGTTAAGGTGGAAGCGCCAGGGGAGCCCGCTATGACTATTTCATGAAATATCAATCAATAGGGTTATATTATCTTAGAGTGTTGTATTTATGACTTTAATTCTGTAAATGCATACTTGTTACCGTCGCGAATCATATTTTGATCAACATTCAACCTGATACTGACCTGCAAGTTGCAAAAAACAAGAAAATTTGAATTTCGGGCTACCCTATCCCCTTAGTTTCAAACTGATAAACAATCCCTTTAGCTTTCAAACTGATAAACAATTAAAACACCATGATATTGTTTTGAAAAATACAAACAATTTTGCACTTGGATACTTTTTAAGACACGCTTCTGATAACACAAAATAACTTTAATAATAATCTGACTATTTGAGAATCATTTACTACTTTGTAGCGTTTTTGACTGATTTTTAATTAAATGTACATAACTATTGTCTTTGGTAGAGTAGGTATTAAGATTTAACATTAAGAATTTTATATAATTAATTCATACCTGTTTTGTAAGATAAATTATATACTAATTGGATATAAATAATAAAATATTTTAATATTACATTAACATTTTAATTTTCATTAAATGGTTTATGGTGGTCGAGAAATAGGGCCTAGTTAATAATTACTAGTGTAAAAATTACAAGTCCTAATATTTCCTGTTTCTCAAAAACAGGTACTGGACTAATAACTAATTGTAGCAGACTAATAAAAAATATTAGGCTGGCTTGGCTGAATACCTACACATACATATTACCCATGCCTCTTTACTTATTAAAAAAAATACGGAAAAAGTTCCCGCCGTGTTTGGACTCGTTTGATTTTGTCGTTTGCACATTGGCGGTAAAAGCGGATTGTTTTATTTTAAGTATTTTTTTTTTCTCTACTAATATTTATTTAATACGAATAAAATTTATTTAATTATAAAATTTATTTAATTATAAAATTTATTTATTTATTTAATTTTATTTTTATTTAATTAAATTAGATAGCCACTATCTGTCGAGTCGAGTAATATTGTTTTAGTTACTCCAGCCATTTTCCATTCTACGAAAAAGTCCACTGTTGCGTAAAACTCTCGAATCGTGCACTGACCCTGGCCCATTAGCATACGAATAATAAAACTGTAAAGCGGGACCGCATACTACTAAACTATTAGTTGAGTGGTTCCCGTGCCTATCTACAAATTGTTCTTAGTTTTCATTAGGGGCATCAATAGGCACTAATGTGTCCGAATCTGACCACATTTTATATTTTTTTCAAATTAAATTTACTAATAATTTTGGCTAATATTTTTTACAAGCCTTCTGAGACTAATAGCTTTATCAGTGTAATTTACAAGAGTATTTAATAACTTAAAGTTTTATGAAACCAAATTGAATTTACTCAGGTAATTTTAGCTAATATTTATTAGTTGGCAACTAGTAACTAATATTTTACTACCGTAGCTTCGAGAAACGCACACTAGCAAACTTGTAAAAAATATTCGTTCATGGACTCATATTATTAGTCTAATAAGTTTCGAGAAATAGGGCCCTGCTAGTGCCTATTAGTGTACAATACGTGTACAAGGCACTAGCTACAAAGATCTCTTGGGCCTTCGAATGACGTTGACAGAGTGGCACTGTTGGTAAACACATGCTCTGTGGGTAAACATTTGTGCAATGCAAAATACTAATTCCATGGTGGTGAAATGCCACTTCAAGTGTATTAAAACAGGGTAGCGGCTTTTGTTTCGATTTTGGCCACACCCAAAAATAACATTGTAGCGTTATCGGTTATAGCGTTGTTTGTATGGGCGACAGCTGGCAACACCAGTACTGTATTTTTAACTTTAGTGAAGCTTGATTTACACGAAACAAGTTTCTGTTCAAGAATAGTAATTGTATGCCAATTGCCAAGAATAATTTCCATTCAAGAAGTTACAGGTGACGCCATTCAATGCACAGCTATAATTCAGTGCCACAGAGGCTTAAAAGCCGCAATAATTTTCTTGGGTGTCGTTGTCTTCCAGTCAAAGGCAACCCCTCCACAGAAAGATGTGATCTTTGGAAATAACAACCTCGGCTTAATCCTCCTGACCTCTTTATTAAACAATCAGAGAGTCTCTCATCCGGGCATAAGTTACCGTGGCCTACTTGGAAAACCTTTTAAAGACTTCGCACCCAAGTAGGCCGCAGCAAGGACTCCACAAATGGGGGTTCATGGAAGGCTCTGACCTCCTGTGTGTATGCGGTCCCCCACAGACAATGGCTCACCAGTGCAGATGACAGGGCATGAAAGATGGGGTGTTTCATGCCCTGTCATCTGCACACGTGCGGCTGTGTCGCGTCGGCGAATGCTATCCGCGTTGCTGAATTTTGGGCCAAACAAATTTAAGAATAAAACTATATTTTTGCCATCGAAACGCTAAGAAGAAGAAGAATTCAAGAATTGTATGGACATATACATTATAAAGATACGGGGCTTGCGTGGAATACTGCAGGCTACAAAATTGCATTGTATAAATCGTGGGAATCCAATGTTAGAGAGTGCTACCAACTTAGCGGTTTTCGCGCCAGATCTAGCGCTTTTTTTGTCTCGAAGTGCGTTTTAGCGCCTAGCGCTAAATCTAGTGCTTTTTTGAATGATATGAAACTATATTACATAATACAGCGTAAAACATAATAAATTACTAGTGCTAAATAAAATTAGGTATTACTTCATAATACCAACATTGAAAAACTAAAAAACTATGGCTATGTTTTATCTTAAGCGCTTATTACACTATCCAATTTAAGGAATGCTAACTAGGAATACTCTAACTAGGAAATCGGAAGCTAGTGATTACACTACACTAAATTGGATTCTAAATCGGTCAAACAACGCATGCAGACGCATTCGTGAAGAACGATTGGTACTTAGACAATTTAGGAAGTAGTGCGATTGGACCTCCAATTTACACTAAATTGGATCCAATCTGTTCTAACTGCGATTACATCTGCCGATTTCCTAGTTAGCATTCCTTAAAATTGGATAGTGTAATAAGCGCTTTAAACTCATCATCTCCGCTAGGAGTAGGTAATAGTGTTCTGTGCTCATCATCTATGAGAACGATAATGTCTCGGGGATTCCCTGTGTATTATTTTGTATTCCGCCGTAGCGAACTTAATTACTGTGATCGTTTCATTCTCTATCTAATAAATTCAAAACAAAACTATGCATGACACATGCTATCAATATATTTATTTTAACTAAATAGGTACAACTTACATAATCATTGCAACGAGCAAATAGTAAAACCATTTATTTTGTACTTGTCTTTTTGTTTAAACGCCATTTTAGCGCTTCCTAGCTCTTTTATACACCGCTGACAGCGCGCTCTCGCTAAGACTAGTTGGCATTGGCAGCACTGTACAGACATATAAGTACTAGTTCCATGGAAAGAAAAATGTAGCGCTTGTTGTTTATGCGTCACTACCACAGAGTCCACAGATAATAATTAAGTAAAAAAACAATGGCATCCTGGATTTGACAGATTGATGAAAACTATAATAATTATTGTAAATTGCATTACATATTCGCTGAATGAATTCGATTTAGCAAATTGAAGTAGTTGTAGTAATAATTTCTACAATGGCCGATGATTTAAGGAATTATAAATTGCAACTTCAACAGGTAAGTTGAGATTTTATCGATTACTGTTTGGTCATGAGATAGCTTGATATTATTCAGGTGTATGTTTTATTTCTTAGGTAGAAGCAGCGTTGCTCACCGATGGGGAAAATGAGGAGTTGCTGAAACTAAAGGCCGACTTGGAGGAAGTAATAGAGTTGACACAAGATCTTATAAAAACTCAAGATGGTGACTCCAAAGTGCCCAATATTCATGGTTCTAGTAATGATCATGATGTTACAGCGTCCCTGTTGGCGGCCGAGGAAGAAGAAAACGCAAGCAAATACCTTTCAAATTGGCAAGTTGGGGAGAGGTGCCTGGCTAAATGGAGATCAGATGGACAGTGAGTTGTTTTTTCCCTTTGTGTTGTTATCGATGTCCCAGCTGTTACTTTGGTATTCAAATGATACACCAATTGTTACATTACAAAAACATTTACTGAAAATATACTGCAATAATCTTAAAATTGGAAGTGTAAATGAATTTTTTTTTACAATTCTTATCCGCTACATAGTTCTGCCCACACAATCAACTATAAATGATGTTCCCTGCACTATTCAAATAGCTTCAAGACTTGGTAAGTGGCAGCTATAGGGTAGTACCAGTACGTGTTTGTTCTTCTCGTTTCTCTCTATGGTCCGCTGAAGGAATAAAAGAGTGGTCAGTCTGAAACAGAAGCCTCCTAGTCTTCTGCTTTGAAGTGAATATTCACAAGCATTCATTGTGTATGTGTTATAACGTAGTAAGTAGTATCCGTTCATATGTGCTGTTTTAGTTTCACATCACATGTGATTTATGAGTGAATGCAATGTTTGCAATTTTTTCAATCAATGCAGAATTTCAAGCTTCTTGTGTGTTGCTAGTGTACTTTTCTCTGATAATAAATATCCCGAAAACATAAAATGTACCATGAAATACACAGTTACACATAACCTTTTAATAGTGAGTGATTGAATGCATTTTATCAGTTAAAACAAATATTTTTATATTCCCATGACTACCTAGGAATTATCATCCGAACATAGTACCTCCTCCTTTTTGTGAAGTCGGTAAAAAATACTGCCATTTGTAAGGGAGGGTTAGCATTTTTATGCACAATAATGAATAATTACTATTTAATTATTATTGTATCCACTAAAGCAAAATTCCTCTATTACAGATTTTATGAAGGTCTCATTGAAGATGTTACTGAGGATAATCTGAAGATAAAGTTTGATGGCTATGCAACGGCAGAAGTGGTATCTATTAATGATGTGAAGATCATACCTGGCTCAGCACTGAAGAGACCCCACAGTGGTGATGAAAGCAAGTGAGTAACACCATACCTCATTAGTTTAACAAAAAAAAACTTATAAAGAGGGGACGACTGCAGTAGAAAGTTGATGAGTCAAGGAAATTGGGCTATTATACAGCAATATTTCATGTATTTAACTGCCATTACTGTTACTGTTAGCCTGTATCATCCCACTGGTGGGCAAAGTAGGAGTAGGAAATAGGGCTTCAATTGAAAATGTAATACCTTTATGTCAAAATCTTATGTTACAGACATGGCAAAGGTTACAACAGAGAATACCTCAAAAAGAAAAAACAAAAGAAACAACAGAGATTTAAACAAATTGAAGAGGAAAGAGAAAGTGAAAAGAACAAATGGCTTAATTTCCACACTAAGGCTGCGAAAAAACCTGGCGTAAGAACAAAGAGCATATTTGCCTCACCTGACAATTTGACTGGCAGAGTTGGCATCGGCACTTGTGGAATATCAGGGAAACCTATGACAGAGTATACACCAGGAGAAAAGTGGAAGAAAGGTGGATAATACATTCTGCAAATTTAGTATAAGTTAGACATATTTTATCCTAAACAACTTTCTGTAATTCGTAGATATAAATAAAATCAAAATTTGTGACTTTATGTACAAAAAGTGAAGGTGTTAGTTGTACAAACATAAAATTGTGAAGATACTGTGTTTATGCTTTTGAATTTGCGTTATAAATAACATACAGCTATTTAACAACTTTTATTTTCCCATTATTGCTTTTGCTACTGTAGGGTCAGCAATGAAAGTAGTTGAGATTAATACTTTTCTGTCTTTCTCGGACACACAATGATTCCATACGCTTATCAGCATTTCAAGTGGTTTAGTAGATAATTCTCAAGAAACTGAAGCGTTAGGGACTAACCACGCTTATTGAGCTCTGTTCAGCTTTTGTCCATAGAAAACAACAATTTTGTATGGAGATGCGTACGTATCCGTTCAGCTTTACGAATGCGAACGCACCCCATACAAAATATTTGTTTTCTATGGACAAAGGCTGAACAGAGCTGAATAAGTATGGTCAGCCCTTAATCGACTTTCTTGGCTGTCTGTATCACGTGGCATGTCATTTCGAAGCGCGCTAGCGTCTCATAATTCCCATGCTGCATGCAATTGCCCATGCATGATTCTAAAAAATAATATAGTCTCTAGGCTCTTCTTTTCATACCTACATTATGCTGTGGTTCCAAATACAGAACTCCGGCGCTTTGTTGGGTTGAAGGCCTTGAATGCACCTGCCTCATCGCCCACGAAGAAACTACTACCTATCAAGTATTTTATCGCTCAAGAAACGTACAAACGATTGGTGGTCCCGTGTAAAAGAGATAGGTATATTAATAGTTGATCGCTGACCTTTCACACCGCCGGAGAGTACTCGTTCGTCGCTCCGACAAGAGCTATCAAAGAGAGTACTCGCTCAGCGACCCTCGCTTTGCGAGTAGCCGATCGATTCTGTAAAAATCTTACCGTGAAAAATTAGGTGAAGTGAGCTCTGCCAGGGCCGCGGGTGGTTCGAAAGAGATACCGTGGCCCCTGGCACAGGCAACTGAAGGAACACGGGTGGGTTTTAGTCAATAAAAGTCTGACACGCCCTTCCGCTTAGCCCAGAGCTGGAGAGGTCATTTGATGATTTCCCACCCAAAAAAAAAAAAAGGTGAACGCAGCTCTCAATCCCTAGCATTGGTTGGAATGACAGCTCACTTCACCTAAGTTTTCACCTTGAGATCGTTACAGAATCGCACTGCAGAACACTCGATAAGAGACATTCATTCGCACCAGCGAGTAGGTAGGTAATCACTCGTCCCCACAGGTGCCTTTATGAAATTAAAAGTTGAGCGTATATTATCATCATCATAAAATATAGAAAAAGTAAAATATCTGGACAAACTTACTTACGCCGTAAATGAATAATGTCAACCCTAACTTATCCATAGTCTGACGGCAATTTCGGGTTAGAGAACGTCCAGGGTGGCCAACAGGTCGTCCTCATCAGGTAAAATGAACAGTACTCATTGAGAAACATCTAATGAGTCCACACTCCAGGGGTTTTCTAGCAGTTATTCAAGAGTTCCGTTATCGACCTAGCGTCGGGGGTGACCTCTTACAGCAGTATTAATTTAATCTTACTTCGTGTGGGAAAAGGATGGAGCTATACGGAATGTATAGCTCTATCTCTTTCACACACGGAAGTAAGATTATAATAATACTGCTGTAAGAGGTGGTGGTCACCCCCCCAGGTCTGTCATCTGACCAGCTCGATGGTACAGTCAGCGTCAAAAATACCTATCGGGACGACCAGACTGTTCAAAATGATCTCAACAACTAAGAAAATTAAACTTTATCTCAATTGGATAAAGTTCTTGTCAGAATGAGAGTTATCGTGTACCTACTGTATTCATTCTGAAACATTCCTTGTGTCATTGAGTTAATATTTCATTTTCATAGGTGTTTAGATAATTTTGAGCAGTTTGTTCGTCCCGTTATTATTGACGCTGACGACCATATATCTACCTATTATTTTGTTATCATCGGAATGCATATAGGTATTAGCGAATATTCAAAGAAGGTCTTAGTTTAACTACACGTGATTTACTATTCGAGTATTCTGTTATCTACCGTGTACGTCCTACGAAACATCGCCATATCTTTTTGACACAGCGATTTGAAATAAACTGTCATATGAGTTATTTATCTATAGGAAAAACCCTCAATCAAATCAACTCAGCCTATTGCAGTCCACTGCAGGACATATACCTAGACCTCTCCCAGGCAGTAAAATGCCTATATAGTGATATAGGTATGTTTGGTTGTTATTGGTCGTGGAGACCATTTTATCCGGCCCTCCTTTACTGACAGACAACGCACAGAATCATGAAAGGAGATAGTTTTTTTTTGTTTGGTGATTAGGCCCATCAAAAATTATGGCGTCTATTACCTACCTAATGAAACGCATGTTAATTTGTTCCCTATGATCTCTAGATTGCAGTTTTAGTAATAATAAATGCTTCGTCTACTGAGAAATACGATCATAACCAAAACATTCACAAAAATACCTACTTATTGTTTAGTGAGTAGGTACCTACTTCAGTAAGGCTAATCGATATTAAAAAAAAAATAAAAAAATGCACAATAGTTCCTTTTATAACGAGAGTGAGCACTAGGGAAGGATTTATGAAAAGTCATCCTCTAAAGGGGTTGAAAAGGGAATGGAAGTTCGTCATTTTAGCCGATGGCAGATCCCATCACGCATCACGCACATAGGCTTGTTCACACAATAAAAATCTTAAATTCTCTGACAGACAACGCATGGAAGTTTCTCAACAGTAGGTATACGTACCTACCTACTTTATTTTACGAAAGTGAGCGCTAACCGCTAACGAAGGATTTTTGAGAATTAATACTCTAAAAGGGTTATATCAAAATCAAAAGTCATTTATTCAAATTAGGCTGAGAATCAGCACTTTTCGAACGTCAAAATTACAAAATAAAAGTTCCCCAAAACGGCCGCCCTTCACCACTTCCTAGTGCTTTCGCTGGAAAGAAGTGGTGCAACAAACTCCCCATATACTTAGGGGATAAAATATGTTTCAAGTATGAAAGTACGAAATTAACGCTATTAAAACATCCAACACACTATGTAGTACCTAGGTAGGTGGTAATAGTAGCTAGGTAGGTAGGTAGTTAGGTACCTAAGTATATTGTGGTAGATGTTCTGCAGAATACTTATTTATGTCGTTTCTATATTTTGGTTTTGATTTTCAAGGCTTCTGTAGAGATTTTGTCTTCGCCAGGGCTTTTACTGTATTTCACACTGCACAGAGCGGCGAGCGCAATGGACTTCGAAACCTGTAATTGGAGGTGCACTTTGTGATAGATACCTAAACGTTATTGTGTAACTGAGAGCAGGGAGAATCGTTTTCCTTGGCAGTGTACAGAGATTTATAAAAATCTATGCATATATGGACGTTGTCCTTATCGGTAGGTATACAATACACCCAGCTGATCTTTGATTTTAGTGATCGTGGATCGACCTTTATCCGGCACCTTTTCAAAGCTATTTTCAACGATCTATTGCTTTCCAAAGCCACTTGCACGAGTTTGTTATTAAAGTATCTTACATGTTTTCGGATGCACCTTTTGACCTGCATAAAAATATTTTTTTTAATTCGGTTGTGTCAAAAACTAGATACTGTCTTTCTTCCATCAGTTTTACGTTTGCTTCACAAGTTTAAGCAGCTTTCTCTTTACCGGTTTAACGTGATATAGGTAGGTAGGTAAATAAAATATCCACCATCGTTGAGTACGCTGACCAAGAGAGCATGAAGAACTTCCTCATGACACAATTTATTCGGAGATGGCATTATTAATCTCTTCTATTATCTTTTTTCCTTTCCCCTACTGTGAGAAACAGCGATGAGTGATGACCTCAAATTGCACTCTATTCAGCGACAGTAGGTATTTTCTTCCACAACTGGAAAACAACTGCTTTTTCAACAAAACAGATTGTTTATAACTATTTTCCTATAGGCAAGAAATTGAGGGTACCTACTAAGTTAACAAAACCCTTAATTAATTGACATAATATTATATAATTTTGCTTCCACGATGAGAGAGAGAGAGAGATAACTTCTTGTTTCGGAATTACGGAACAAATCCGGACTGAGAAGTTATCACTTAGCGCAGAAGACATGGTCTCACTCGTCAATGTTATGGATCTCCTATCGAGTGCGTTTGGAAGTTTCTCTATAATAATACGAACTCTCTTGTTTCTATTTGGCGTCTCGCTTCAAAGTGACACATTCGGATGTTCCGAGTCAGTCGTTTTGACTATTTTTTACTTGCCAAAAACATTAGCATAATGAAGCAATATTTCTGCCAGAACACCGAGATTTTTCTGCTTAATAAGTTTTTTGGTTAAAATTATATACCTACACCAACATAAACTCACGCCTTCTTCTTATTATGATAGGCTGAAACTACAGAACGCACCTGCTACGATCTTTATTTGGTAATATGAGTCACAAAAGTGAATTCAAATAAAATTTATTTGTCTAACGGCTGATTATTCCAACACCAAAGGGGTAATTCTCGTAATTTTAAGAACGTGCACAGTCTGATCTCAGTCTCAATCTGTCAAAAATACATCTAATTTCCCTACATTTTGACAAGTTTTTGACATTTGTTTGTCGCCGAGATGAGACTGCGACTAGATTTCGAACGTTTTAAATTACGGGAATACGGGCCCAGATAATTTTATCGGAGGAATCATTTTTAATTTTTGACAGTTCTTCCATACAAAAACCGTCAGACGTCAATTTTATTCCAGGAATAAAAAATATCTGTTGACTGAAAATTCAGCCCTAAGATCAATAAAGACCTACCTATGTATTTCATAAAAAATACAAGCTGGAGTAGTTCCTTAGGAGTCAATATCGTGCCTTAATTGATCTGAATAGGAAGGTACCTAACAACATGCGTACCCTTCCCTTCCCTAAAAATATAAAAAGTCGTTAATAAAGACTGAAAAAAAAATTAACCATTAAAATGAATGATTACGTAAAGTAAGAAATTCGTAGCGTGTTACTTCGAATTTCTTACTTTGAGGTAGCGCCTGAATTACTCAAAATGCTGGAACTAGTTTCAATGAATCCCTAAGATAGTAGGTATAATTATCTAGATATATATATATATAGACCTATATTAAATATATACTATTCACTAAGACTGGACGGCATTCGAGAGTGACATTGGCACTTATACTCTAGCAATACTCAAATAACAAACTTTTATATATTAGCAAAATTTGCTAGGGCGTAGTACCAACATTCTGAAAATTACCTATAATTATTATAATACTAAGTTATCCGTGTAGAAAAAGACCTCCCATAGACAGAAACAAACGTCCCATAATATAGGTAGGCCAGTTTAGGTTGCAATACTGAATGATGGCCGCCCTATTATGGAGTAGGTACCTATGTATAGTCGGACTAGGCAGCGAGCACAGCTCACTCATCATAATCAGAGTATAATGTTCCCACAAGCCTCCTCCCGGTGAGAGGGCGTGGGCTGTAATCTACCACGCTGGTCCAGTGCTGGTTGGTACCTAGATATAACATGTCTTCGAATTTTTGGTTCTAGGAAATGCCGGTTTCCTCACGATGTTTTCCTTCACCGTTTTGAGAGCTGTGGTGATGACATTTTTTATTTACACAAAGTAAAGCGGCTATCTGGGATCGAACCTACCGCCTACAACTCGTAAGTCGAGACCGTTACCACTGGGCCACCGCTGCTTTCAACACACACAGCTCACTACCTTTATAAAATTAAAAATACCTTTCTAAGCAGGTAAATGTAGACAGATGTCAGTGTCATGTTCCTACTCAGCCGTCATTGCGTCGCTTTCCATTTACTAGTACAGCTAGCAAAGGTGCCATGTGTTGCCATGTACCTGCGTGCTGATTTACCCTACAGGGTGGTCAGTTCATCTCCTTCACGGTATTCTGAGTCGGCTGAATACTTGTTTGTTGAGAATACTGTTCATCACACAAAAGTTTTGCTTGCAGTGCTCTACGGTCCTAATCTTCACATAGACTACTTCAATTCTCTCGACTCCACACTCAGCGATCTTTGCCCCATGTCATTTTAATGGGTGATTTTAATATCTGCTTGATTAAAAATGACACTCGATCCCTTAAACTCCTTTCACTCTTGTCTTCTTTCCATCTTCAAGTTTTGCCTCTTTCTGCAACTCACTATTTTCCTAATTGTACACCCTCGTTTCTAGATCTTATGGTTGTCTCCTCTCCTGGTAATGTTTCTTACCATGGTCAACTTACGGCTACTTTTTCTTACCACGTTCTCATTTACCTTTCGTATCGTATCCGTGTTCCCAAGCGTAAGTCCCAGCTTTTATATCTCCGTAACTACAAGGGTATAGATCTGGAAGCTTTGCAGCGTGACGCCGGCGATCTCGACGTGACCCCTCTGGTTGAGTTCGATGACATCGACGATAAGGTGAATTGTTTTAACGCAACCGTTCTCGAATAATTATAATATATTATTATATCAACTCAATAACCGCAGTTCTTCCGATGTATGGAAATTTCTCAAATCTGTAGGCATAGGCAAGTCACCTGCCAACCAGTGTAAGGATGTGAACCTCAATGATCTCAATAAGCATTTCTCTCTCCTTCCCTTTTCTCTTGATCCGTCTGTCAAGGCTGCGACACTGGAGAGTCTTGCTAGTTTGCCGTTATCACAATATTCTCACTTCAAGCTTAAAGATGTTACTCAGGATGACGTTAAGAAGTCTATACTTGCGATCACTTCTTCAGCAGTCGGTAATGATAAGTTGTGTTCAAGAATGATAACTCTTATCCTTTCCTCATTACTTCCTGTTCTCACTCACATCTTCAATCACTCATTTTCCTCTTGCTCCTTTCCGTCAGTTTGAAAACAGGCTCACATAATACATTTACCTAAAACTAACAATCCTACTTTATTAACCCACTTTAGACCTATTTCTATTCTCCCATTTCTCTCTAAAGTTTTTGAGCACATAGTTCATAGACAATTATCATTTTTCTTGGCGTCAAACTCGATAATATTCCCTTTTCAATCCGGTTTTCGCTCGGGTCACAGTACTGTAACCGCACTTTTGAATGTGACTGACGACATCCACTGGGCAATGGAGAATAAGTTATATATTGTTCTTGTATTGCTCGACTTTAGTAGCGCCTTCAACTCAGTGGATTTCGACATTTTACTAGGTTTCCTCAAATCTATCAATTTCTCTTCTTCCACATTAGCCTGGTTCAGTTCTTATCTTCGGGGACGCTCTCAGTGTGTTCGCCTGGGAAGTCCTTCTTGGATTGGTGTAGTCTCACTGAGGGTGTTCTTCAGGGTAGCGTTCTCTCTCCTCTCCTTTTTTAAATTTTCATAAACTCTGTTACCAGAGTAATCTCCTCCCGTTTTCGATTTTACTGAAGCTAACGTGGGTTCTGCGAATGCTGCAATGAATCATGACCTGGCTTGCGTCAGCGTTTGGGCTAAGTTATTTGGTTTGAAAATTAACTCAACTAAATCAGTAGATTCGATTGCAATGTGACTGATGTTACATCTCTCATGCCTTTATATCTCGATGGTTTTCGCCTTGACTATACTGAAACCGCTAAAAATCTGGGTGTAGTTATTGACTCCAATCTTTCGTGGCGTGCTCAGGTCAATGAAGTTAGCCGAAAGGTACATTTCTCCTTTCATTCGCTGAAAAGCCTTCATCTTCAGCCCTTGAAGACTAAAATTTCTTTGGCACAAACACTTATTCAGCCGATTATAAATTATGCCGACGCCTGCTACCTAAATGCTACTGAGGAGCTATTTAACAAGCTTGAGTGCTTGCAAAACCAGTGCATTCTCTTTGTTTTCGGTCTTAGAAAGTATGACCATTTTTCACACCTTCGCAAGGAACTCAAGTAGCTCCCAATCAGCCTTCGCAGGAACACTCGGATTTTATGTCTACTCTTCAACATCTTACACAACCCGTCTTATCCTTCCTACCTGCGTAAGCGTTTTCCTTATGCTCGCTCTAGCGCCGCACCGTGCAGATCACACCTAAGATCCATCCTTAAATCATAGTAAGATTGTGGAATTCACTTCCGGATAGCATTCGTGATTTAAACTCTATTTAAACGTCGATTAAAAGAGCATTACCTTTCCTCTATACCGTGAGTATTTATATATATATATATATTTTTGTATTATGTATTTATTTAAGTATACTTATGTAATTGTTTTGCATTATATGTGTAGGTATGTTTAATCTATATATATTAAAGAAAGTCGTGTTAGTTACACTATTTATAACTCAAGAACGGCTGAACAGATTTGGCTGAAAATTTGTGGGGAGGTAGCTTAGAACCAGGAGACGGACATAGGATACTTTTTATTTTTTTTTTATTTTTGTAAAGTAATATATTTTATAGTGGCACAGTGAGTACTATCTTGCTCATCTATGTTAGCCTGGTACTTTGATTCCCAGATATATAAAAGAAAGTCGTGTTAGTTACACTATTTATAACTCAAGAACTGCTGAACCGATTTGGCTGAAAATTTGTGGGGAGGTAGCTTAGAACCAGGAGACGGACATAGGATACTTTTTATTTTTTTTTATTTTTGTAAAGTAATATATTTTATAGTGGCACAGTGAGTACTATCTTGCTCATCTATGTTAGCCTGGTACTTTGATTCCCAGATATATAAAAGAAAGTCGTGTTAGTTACACTATTTATAACTCAAGAACTGCTGAACCGATTTGGCTGAAAATTGGAGTAAAAAAAAAAAGATGGATATAGGATACTTTTTTTTTTGGAGTAGGGTAGGAGTAGTGTAGGAGTAGGTTAGGAGTAGGATAGGAGTAGGGTAGGAGTAGGGTAGGAGTAGGATAGGAGTAGGGTAGGAGTAGGGTAGGACTAGGGTAGGAGTAGAGTAGGAGCAGGGTAGGAGTAGGGTAGGAGTACGTTAGGAGCAGGGTAGAAGTAGGGTAGGAGTAGGGTAAGAGTAGGGTAGGAGTAGTGTAGGAGTAGTGTAGGAGTAGAGTAGGAGTAGGGTAGGAGTTGGGTAGGGGTAGGGTAGGAGGTGGGACACCACGCGAACGAAGTAGCGCCGGGTAGCTAGAAATAATTTATATGGCAAAACAACGTTTGCCGGGTCAGCTAGTATAATATAATAATAGACTTCACACATTCATATTTTTCTCTTCCTGTTCTCACACACTATTGTCTACATTTCTTTTTTACTTCTCCTTTCGCAGGTCTGCTTGAAGAATTTTTTTAAGAAATAAGCAGTACCTTTGTACTCATATTATAATATGTCATATCCCTATGTATGTGTGTGTACATAAATAATAAAATAAATAAATAAGTAAATTTCAACAATTAATAATTTTTTGCTAGTATTTAAAATCTAAACTTATCAATCGCAAGGATTCGTTTTTTTCGAAACCCACCCCAGAGTAACCTCTCTGGGAGTTAGGAGTTTCCGAAGTTTAGCCGATTGTTAGTTTGTTTGCGAACAAAGCCACTAGGAATATCTAGTTCTGTAATAATTTCATCATCGTTGTAGGTAGGTAAGCCATACGGCCTGATTTCCCTATAGCCCCTTTATATAATTCCTATGGGAGGAAAGGAGTGGCCATATCCTAAGCCGGGGTCGGGGATTACTTTCACCGCTACTGTGCCTATGCTCTTTAGATGTGATGATTATAGCTTAAGTAATAAGTAATTATAAAACTAGCAGTGATACGTCATACCTAAGTACTGTGAAATAAAATGATTAACTCGTCGCCAACACCGCAAAGGGGCGAACCTCATACAAACGGTCAAAAATGAGTTAAGTATACAAAAATGCTCCATTTGTTGAGCTCTATGTCGTCACAAAAAGGCGAAGCTCTAAGACTAATAGAAACGAAAAAAGATTGACGGCGTATCTCAAAATCAGTTCTAGCGAAATTTTACGAAAAGGCGAACTTGAAGTACGCCTTTTAGCGGCGACATGTAGCGAGTAATGCAGAAAGCCCTAATTCAATTTCGCCCTTTCGTCGCGTCCCGAAACTGAAATGGATATTCAGACGACCGACGATTAGTAATATTACCAACTGTCCTTCTGATTAAAATAACTCGGGATTGTTTGAAAACATGGATATAGCTGACGTTGATGATCCGGATTACCACCCTGAAACAGCTTTATCACCCACGGTTTTACAAGACTACCAGGAAATAACTGTGGATCAACCTATGTTATTGTCATGTGAAGTACCTCATTGTGGAAATTATATTTTCAATTCTTGCAATAAGTGTTTCCTATTTTTGTGTTCCGAACATTTCGTAGAAAACGTATCCTGCACTATACATGGACAAATTGTTGAAAAAATGGCTTAATACCACATCATGAAATTCTTTCTGATCAAAGTAAACAGGTTATTCAGGCACACTCAGCTAGAATAAGTCCCATATCATAATCTGCTTTAGATGACATAGAAACACATAGGAGTTACAACACTGACGAATTCAGATCACAAACTTGTGAAGTTCCTGACTGTTTAGGCGATGATTTTAGCTCATGTTTTAGATGCAATCATGCAATATACTTTTGTGCTGGACTCATTTCGACGAAGATATTTCGTGTGAAAACCACAAAAAAAAAGGAACAGGCCAAAAAAAACAACAGATACTGAAGTTAACATGATTAATCCCGCCGAAAGCTCATATTGAAAAACACTATCCCATTGAAGGTTCCAGACGTGAATTTAACTTAGCCAAGGAAGAAAAACTAGACAAACGCAAATTAGCTAAAATGTTACGAAGTACTGGCCAGGAATATATTTCACCTATAACAAAAAAAGTGTACCTGCAAAAATTGTCGGTGCATGCTGTAATGTTGCAAATTGTAAAGAGAACAACCGCTATTGTTATCGCTTCACAGAGATTGATAGAAAAGTTATTTTCGCAGATTTTTATAGCATGGGTGAAACCTCGCTAAAACGGGATTTTATTCTACGACACTTTACTGAAAGTGAGCAGAAACAACGAACGCAAATACCCGGAGGTAGACTTTCAAGACGTAAGAGATCACTCAAGTATTATTTATCTTTTGATGGGAAAAAATACCAAGTGTGTAGAACATTCTTTCTGAATACACTTGCGGTTTCGGAAAAATTTGTTCGAAATAATAATAATATCCCTTAACAGCATGATACGGGAACATATAAATCTTTGCTCCAAGCCACGGACAGAATGAGGGAGACTCTGCACATAGTGCCATAAGTTACGCAGTGCAAAAAGCTGGAGATATATTCCTTCCATCCCAACTGTATCCCACTATTCAAATGGCTAGATCTTCACAACCGTACATTCTTCGACCCTTACAATACTCTGATTTTAAAGACTACAAACAGCTATCACAAAACATAAAGATGCTCAGTCTTCGCAAAGACAATGAATCTGGTGCTTCAATAAATTGGACGGTAGTAGTAGAGTTTAAGGTAGATAAAGAAACCCCAACTTCATTGTATTTTAAAACAAGTCACACTGATGTTGCTTACAGGTCAATTTCTGTAAGAAGATCGCAAGCCAAATTCTTAAAAGAACCTATAAGGCTATAAATGTTTGTAAAAATAAATGATTCACAAATAAAGATTTCTAAGCCTAAATTTGACGATTTGCTGAGTCTTTGTTCTGGAGACTGCCCTATCATTAGGTTCCATGAGTATCAAAATTACTATAAAAATTTGCCACATGAGTAAATGATAAAGATTAAAACAATTATGTTTAAAACTTATAATATAAGTCACTTTAGTTTGTTTATGATTTATGACTGAAATTCTCATTGATCTCTTTACAATACTAGTCTTAGTATTTTTCAACTAGAGTTTATAATTACTGCAGCACCAACTTATTCGCCTATTACATACAAGATTAGTACTGTACCTAAATTTAATACATACACACTTTATTTCATACTTTTTTTTGCAGACTGTACTTCAGTAGGTCTAGCATCGATTTATTTTATTTTGTTATTAAGAACATATTTCTGATAGCATTTTTTACCTATGTGAAACACTGTAATAATACCAAATTGTTTTTATTTGATTTTAACCATAATACACAGGTATAATGACAAAGAATCCAAACTTACTAAGTCATTTGGTTTGTTTAAAAAATATTTTTAAGTCAACAAGTTTGAGATCTCATAAAAATATTTTTGATTGTATTGAGTATAGTTTTTGAAATTAAAACAACGCATATTATCATAGCGCATCGAGGCGTAACTCTAAGAGAATATTAGTTAAACGGGATGTCTTGGTGATAAAGTGGCGCGACGAAAAGGCGTATATTTTTTCACGGCTTTTCCTCGAAAAACCCAGCATTGTAAAATATTATATTTGTATTAATTTTGTAGTCCTGTTTCCTCAGTGCACCGTCGCATTTGATTTTTTTCATTATTATGCATATTTTTTTTAATATCATCAAAATAAGCGCGTCATCGGGAGAAAAAAAACGTTTTTTGGCTCTCCTGTAAAATTTTCTCATTTGAGGTTCGCCCCTTTGCCGCGTAGGCGACGAACTGATATGGGTGCATGACGTGCGTGTTTTCTACTCTAGTTCGTTAATTGTGTGGGAGATTTAAACGAGTATTATGCGACGTTTTTCAAAACACTTGCGAGGAAAAAATAAATAAACGAAACCATTATATTTTGTGAAAAATGCGATATTTTTTTTGTCTTCGCATTTTTAAAAAAAGGCACTGACTTGAAGCCTGCTGCATGATATTAAAAACACAAAAACTGGATGTCATTAATAAAGAACACAAATTAAAGTTAGGTTCTTGACCAAAAATATATTTGATTAAATACAGCGTGTATCAGAAATTTGTGGTCATATATGTGGGTTACGTATATTTCGCAAATAAAAATTCATTTCTGACGGCACGGTTGGCGCAGTGGTTAAGCGATTGACTGCTGCGCTGCGTGTCGTGGGTTCGATTCCCGCACGGAACAAATATTTGTATGACCTACATGTATTTGTTCCGAGTCTGGGTGTTTTTCTATCTATAATATGTATGTATTTACAAAAAAAAAAAATTGTATATAAGTAGTTTATCAGCCATCTTGTTACCATAACACAAGCATTAGGTTGCTTAGCTTGGGACAAATGGTGCTGTGTGAAATGTCCAGGGATATTATATTATTATTTCGCATATTTTATATAAACTCAAAATACAAAATTTCGCGTTTATTCGCCAAAAAGAAAACTCCTTTAAAATCATGCATACCTAATCACTACGTAAACTATCTATTGATATTTTTTTTTTGTTAAAGGCTAACCTTGTGGTAGTTTTCCTGCTAAGTCTTTGCCTTCGGTCAATTATGACAATATTGTACGTAGATACTAAAATATCTTTCAGCGTCTACCTACACTGTTGACTGGTCTGTGGAGGCTTTGTTTTTGCTTGGCTCCATTTGCAAATCTAGGGTAGATACTTTTTGTTGCTACTAAAATCTGTATGACTTCAACAGGAGTTTCTTGCTCTACATTTAGTAGCAGTCAGGGGAAATGAGCATATCCATCTAAGAGTTCATTCTGTGGTATCTTACTGAAGAATATCTAGTATTTTGGAGAGAATATGCAGCGTTAAATTCATGTCTAGAGACGATGTGGTCACGGCAGCTGCTACTGATAGACAACATAAGTTGCTGATGTTCAGAGAAGATTCGTGAGTTGAGTTGAACCTCATGTGTGCATACAATTTATCCAAGCTCTGCGTTTAAAAAATGTTTTTCTTCAAAATTTCGTGGCAAAGTATAGAAAACACAACATTTCACATTAATTAGTAAGTTTTGCATGTATCGCACCTATTTAATAAATTTCGCATCCATTTCGTAAAAACGAAAATTACGTAGGTATCCCTAGTCATTTGGGATACCCAGACCACCAAATGGTAAATTTTTCGCGATTACAATGTTGGTCCCATGGAGAATGTTGTTCGTATACACCCTTACAGTATATGACCCCACATTTTCGACACACGCTGTATCATGTGTATTTATCATTTTTATTTATTTTCTCAGTTTATACAGGGTCCAACTAAAATAGTCGACGAAACTCCGCAGACGTGAAGGGTTTCGATACCTAAACACGATAAAACAAAATTGAACCGATGTTTTTTTGGAACGAGGTAGGAAAAGCTGGTAGAAATCATCACGTAACGAAAAGTGTTATGCTCCATGCGACTTTCTCTTTCTCAGATACAGCTATTTGTTATGGTTTTCGAGGGTGCTGCGAAAACTTTAAATTTTTTCGTCATTGGTGTCGTTTTCATGGTTTACGAGGATGCTGAAGCCGATAGTGAGGTCAAAATTAATATTTTTTTTCGACTAATTCTTCAAGCGGTCGTTTCACCACAAAAATCATCTACTTATATGTATATATTTTTTTATCTTTAAGGGTCTTAAGTATTACGTCTACAGAGTTTCGCTAACGAATTTAGCCTTGTATATACATATTTTTTTGGCATAAAAACGCATGAAGGCGCTTTGCTGAGATTTGCGGTATTGCACAGTCTAAAGCACGCGTGTTAAATATACTGCATTGTGAACATATATTCACAATGCAGTGTATTTAACACACGGCGTAATAAGACCCTCTTTACGAGCATATGTGTTGAAAAAATACTTTTTTATATACCACAAAAGCAAAGGGTACCCACGGGATACACAGTAAACCGTATTTTCAGAATGACCAAATGGAATAAAGTGAAACTTTCACGAGTAGATAGGTTTCGTTGGTATAGCATAGCGGACTCCCTCGCCTACACCCGCCCACTATCTCGTAAAACTGAAGATTCTGTACTGTAGTACAAGAATAGAGTGGTCGTCTAATCGAGCCATGTGGCGGCATAAACTTAGGTACTTGTCCAAACGTAGCGTCTCTGCTACACTAAATGAGTTTTTTACACACACAATTGTGTATATTTGTCGATCTTAAACTTTACTCCCAGTCTCAGATTATTAGTAGGTACCGGATTTCAAAAAGCAACAACTTTCGCCTGTTTTGTTTCCGGATTTCAACCGCGGACAGAGGCCACAGCTTCTCACTCATACTAATGAGCTCCACTCCAGTGATAAATGTTTCAAGGAAATACAAAATGTTTATCAGGGTAAAGTACCTACCAGCTATTTATGTTGTCTGTACATACAAGTGTGACCTACGTCATATATAAAATAAATAAATAAATAAATCCCTGGACATTTCACACAGCACCATTTGTCCCAAGCTAAGCAACCTAATGCTTGTGTTATGGTAACAAGATGGCTGATAAACTACTTATATACATTTTTTTTTTTTTGTAAATACATACATACTATAGATAGAAAAACACCCAGACTCGGAACAAATACAACAACGAACGGAAATTCTTACTCGATACCAGTGATGGATAGCCCGTTCAACAAATCGCGGTCTTTACTAACTGCAAAACAAATGGTGTCCACCCCTCTAATAACTAACTACCTTCCTACTTACGATAACTATAGGTACCTGCGCTACCTAGTAAAAGTTCACAATGAATGTCAAACCTCATTATAAGAAGGAACATATTTAGTTTGAGGCATGAAATGTAAGTACCTACCATCACTAACTACGATTTAATATTTGTACACTTAACCCCTCCAACACTGATGGCATGATAGCGTGTTAAAAGGTAACGTTAACCCTCCTTCATTAATATAATTGCTTTGCAGGAGAGACCTTAATTAATCGTTAGTTGATTATCGGCAAGTAGTTATAATCAGAGTGCAGCACAGACTACACGTAACTTAACTTTAACTATTAGGTGGGTAACTAATACACGGCACGCGCGTAGGCGTTAATGTAAGCAAATCAGTCATGTGCGCCTCATTGTTTACAAATACAACCCGTAAATTAGTACCACTCCAATACAAATTGTAACTACGCCATCATACATAATCAACCTGTAATGTTCCTACTGCTGGAAAACAGGCCTTCTCTCTTCGAAAGGGAGTGGGTCCAGTGCGGGTTGGTATAATTATGTTACATAATATTATGTCTTTTAATTTTTGGTTCTAGGACATGCCTTTGATTTCAGTAAAGGAAAACATCGTGAGGAAACCACGATTTTTTCCTTTAACGAAATCAAAAATAAATCGTTTATTTACATTTAATGTGGTAGACCTACGAAAGGTGATAAATAAAATTGCAGTGCAAAGACACATTCCGCCATGTAATGATGGCATGCAAAAAATATATAATACATGAAGTAGGTATGTAGTACCATACAGTAATGTACTTATAAGGTAATTAATTAAATGAACAAAGGAACATAAATAATAAAAAAACCGTTTTGAGTAGGTACACCATCTTACACTTTAGTTTAATTACGTAACGTCTGTAAACAATAACTTCTTAAATAACTGCTTTAGGGAAACGTTAAAAATCTCTCCGCACTCATTCATGTAGGTACCTACCTAATAAATAATACTTATTTATAGTAATTATCACGGTTGCTGGGTTTTGTTAAAAATAGCTAATAGCCAGCTTATGTTATTCATTCTTGCACAACATTCACTATTTATAAACATTTCTTGGATGAAGATGAAAACAGTACCTACGTGCAATCCTAGTAATGTTAAATATACAAGTGAATATAACTTAGATATTTATAGAAGCACTCTCTTTTGCCCGCGGCTTCGCCCGCGTGGGTGTCGGTTTACCGGGATAAAAAGTATCCAATGTGTTAATCCAGGGTATACACTATCTGTGTGCCAAATTTCATACAAATCCGTTCTGTTGTTTTGCGTGATTGAGTAACAAACATACAAACTTTCACATCTATACAATTACATATATAAAACTAGCGAATCCGGCAGACGTCGTCCTGCCCGGGTCCAATTGTTGTTGGTTGGTGTTTTTAAACCATCCAGAAACCCATTGAAATATACCTACACACAAAATTTCATCAAATTTGGTGCAATCGATCGGAAGTTAAGCGCGTACATACATTTCGGTGATTCATTTTTATTTATATAGATATATTGAAATGTCCGTTCGTAATCTCAAGATATACAAATAAATAAAGCAGTGTCTGTTTGTAATGTCAAAATAACAGCTTTTTACTAAATGCATTTGAAAGTATACATGGCACTACGTATAAATAATAAAACATGTTTAAAAAATTTGCCTTTCACTTGCAGATAGCTGGTGTTATAAGGAGTAACTTAGGCTACTTTTATATTAGAAAAATATTAAAACCCATGAAATCCAATTTGTTTTCCGACATGCACGCGAACGAAGTCGCGGGCACAGCTATTTTATAATATTATAGTAGGGTAGTTACCTACTTGGAAGCCAGTAGAGTATAGGATGTGTCAGCAACTTATCATTCGGCGCAAGTCGTAAACTCGGAGAAAGGGTGGCCGTTGTGTTGTAGATAGTGTATGGGAAGGCAATCTTTTACTTACATCGTACGTTTTATGAACCTTTAACGCACCATATTCATGCCACCGGTCAACTATTCAGGCATGTACTAGAAGTATGCCTGAACCACTAAATACAAACTAATTCAATCAATCAATAGCCTATCGTAGTCCAACGCTGGACCTCTCCCGTGCTGCGCCACAACATCCTGTCCTCCGCGTTCCGCATCCAGTCTGTCCCAGCCACCATCTTTAGGTCATCGGTTCATCTAGCTGGTGGTATCCCACACTACACTTGCCGATATACGCGGCAAGATAATTAGAAGCTTAATTTAATACCTAATTTATGAAGTACCATCACCAAACGGTCTGGACGTAAACGTCACAGTAACGTAACAATTTCCATAAAGTCATAATCAAATAAAGTTAACTAAACTCTTTAATTTCGAATATCGACCCAGGCATTCACTTGACGTGTAGGCACTTCTGTAAAACTTTGTATTTTAGTCATGATTTTTCTTATTTTCCCATAACATTGTGAGAGGTGTCTGAAAGTGTATAAGATTACTGAGTAGGTAAGTGTTGTATCAGGTGGAAATGTAGCAGCACCTTGTAGATAAAATCATACAATAAAAGCTCTGAAAATGGTTTATCTTAGCATAGCAATGTCAGTGTTGAGATAGCGTTATAGTTTTTATTGTAAAGCATTTGCAACTATTTTATAAAACAAAGCAGCTAATTTTCAGTGAACTGCTGACATTTGTAACAAAGAAATCAATATAATGTACCAATTTGAATACCATTATGACCGTAGTAGGTACTATTAGATAAAAACTAAGTACGGCGCTCATGCAACCTGTAACGCAATCATGACAGTCACGTCTAATGCCACACACATTAGCATGCATAGAAAGTTTAGTAGATCAATAAAAAATGAGTTTATAACTACCTCGTCCGTGGAAACCGGCATTATGTACAAGGACTCTATCGGTATCTATAGACTTCGTGTGGCCTTTTACTTGTAAAGTCCAATTATAATTTTCAAACGACTCATTGAATCATAAGGAGTTTGAAAAGCTCCCACGTGCGGCTTCAACCCGGTATAATACAATAAGGTCACAACCACTAAATACACACTGAACAAACTGAACCCGACCTGACTGGACGATGTTATAGATCGATAGCTATAACCGTGGTTTAAAAATATATTTATGTATATAGGAATTTATAGTTTTTTTTTTAAACTATAATTATAAAGTCAGTCTTCATGTATCCATTAGGTACCACTGAAAACTCTAAGGCGAAACACCAAAAAATTCGGTTACAGTTTACGAAAAGTAAAGTAAAATATTTGAACTCGCAACCCACACATCAGAGCGGGGGTCGTCCCATGGGGTTTCCCTTGCCCCATTAACACGTTTTTGAAGCTCACAAAGTTCGTACGTTCGTACGATTGTTTACTTTTTTGCACAGTTTTATAATTAAGTTCGATATCTACTTACCTACTTAGATCGATATAAAAGTCTTACAGTTGGTTTTTAATTCTTGGTAGCCCGGCCGTCTCCTCTAAATAAAAAATCTGCCGGTTTAACTTATTTGCTAGTAACTTTTTATGAAACTGAAGGTGCCTACGTAATCTCGACTTGAATTGAATCACAATATTAAATATGCAGGTACGAACTGGGTTTTCCGTTTAGGAAAGAATTCACATGCAGGCACGATTACCTGGATCGTCAGAGGTGGCCAACAATTAGAATTAGAGGAGTGCGGGCGGGTGCTTTGGGCGGGCGGCGGTGACGGCGGTGGCGGCGTGGCGTGGCGCGGGTGCGGGTGGCGCGCGGCAGTCGGCGTCCGCGTCCCGCGTCAGGTGGCCGCGCGCGCCGCTGTCAGATGAGCGCCGCGTACTATGCCGGCGCCGCAGCCCCGCTCCGCCCGCTCGCCGGCCGCCGCCGCGTGTGCCGCGCGCCCGCACACAGTGCACGCCACCACCGTCTACAGCGACCGCAGCGCCGACAACATAACGCACGCTATTACACGTCTCACGTCTACCGGAATGTAAATATTTATGGATGTCAGTTTTCAGTTGTTTAGATTGGCTGTGAATTTTAAGGTACGTAACTAATGTCTGGTGTTTCGATTTTTGCACGACATTATTTAGACAGCGATTGTGTCGATTGAATAGACTAAATGGGTCGATTATAAAATTAAATAAATAGCATGTCTGTTCAATATCGCATTGTGCTTTGTGCCTTTGTACATAATTGCTGACGATGACTTCGATATTAATGGTGTTCGGAGTACCTACCCTTCTATATTTGGATCGATAGTTTAACATTAAACGTTGGTGGCATTAGTCGAACAGATTTTTCGCATTACATTACGTGATTAAAATATGACGGCGGCAAGCGACAGTGCGCCGCCGCGAACATGCCAAATTGATATTCATAACAATTGAAAAGCTTTCCAAGAAAACTTTAATGAATATCAATCAATCAATATCTATTAGCCTCACCAGTTGATCTTTTATTATTTAGTAGCTTTTGCATAACTTTCTTCAGCAATATTCTCACGCTATAAACACAACATTATAAAATAAAACTTTTTTCAAAATTTTTGGATTTCTTCATTTATTTCATTAAATTTAGCTTTCAAGTGTTGTATCACCGCCAGTTGTCACATCGCTACGTCCACGTTGTTACCCTACGTGCTTAGCCAAGTTTACGAGTTAGTGACAGGGACAAACAATACATACGTGACTCTATATACATAATCACACACTACTACAACCCCATGTACTTTTATGTCACATACAAACTAAAAGTTATTTCAATGGCAAAACCAACTAATAAAATCCTAAAAACCTTCATTATTATTTAAAATAACCTATTTATTGGCATAAAATGTTTAGGTGAAAATGAAATCGACAAGGCGTGTTCGGGTACATGAAGATGCTATACGCCATAGGTAATATATTAACTTAATTTTATTTTTTTCTAATAGTAGTCCTTGCGTAGCCAAGATAATACCTCCTACCATTTTATTTACCACATTTGAGTTATTTTTGCCCTTAGCTGAACATTTTAACTTGAAAATAATTCTTCTTACTTAACATCTAACTTTTATTTGCTGTAGTAGTTAGTGTAAAGTCCGTTATAAAAACTACTGATTAGAATCACTTTATATAATACTCATGAAAAGATTACCTACAAAAAAGTGTGAAAAGTACTAATATAATTTATTCTTCCTCAAAACTAGTATAAAAAAGTTTCTGTGTCAATATACTATTTATCTAATCACTGTTGTACATAAAAAAAAACTATAACTATCCGAAGCTATCAATCACTTAATCCAAGACTTTCCTTCACAGTGTGTTTCCACTTCCTAGTTTATAAATAGGTATAATACATAATAAAAAATAATAAATCAGCAAAAAACTTTCATCAGAAAAACAACTTAGTGTAACCTGAAACTAAACAAATCTCTTGTTGTATATTTTCTTAACAATATCAATCAAACTCACTTCAGTCATAGCACATATGAAACCTAATACTCACGTAAACTATATAGCACACGTCTCCAGTACTGGAACCATCACGTAGGCACTTTCCACAAATTAATTTATTAACGCAAATACTACATAAATTCGTGGCCGTCAAGTATACATAATAGACTTATAGAGCACTATAATAGGTACATAATTTATTGGCGGGGAGGCTACTATCCTTATAAATATGGATGGGTACAAACCCTCATGGTAGATCCATGAGGGTTTGTTTGACCATTCGCGAAATATCAGGATAGTTTATAGAAACCATTTTTGGCGTTATTATAGTAGGTATCTATAACAAGTAGTTATTAAAAATGAACTGTATAATGCTTGTTGTAGATACGGCTCTCCACTTTGTCTCAAGCATTGCGATAAAGAATAAAATTAAAGTAATGCAAAAATGTGATCCTAGATGACATAAAGGGACTTTGTACGCGAAAGATGGAACAGACCCCAGGTCTTAGATTAAATATATATAATTCAACTTTCAAATGATTAAAAACAGTGTCAAAATCGGTTTAACCATTATATTGGGTGCTACAAAGCTAAGTACAATGGCTGCTACGAAGCTACAATGTTTACTACGATAAAAACCGAGTGACAAGGGATCACTCTTTTTGCGTCGGGTTTACTCTGTTTCAACCACATTTATATCTCGTACTTTGGTTAGGTACAAAAACAGTTCGTTTCTTTGTAAAAAAAATGATACGATTGTGTTTGCTACAAGGTACAATGTTGCGTTCCTTGTGCTCTGGTGTCCAGTTTAGATCAGTCCACAGGTCCAAGCTGTGTATGCCCATGGGTGCCGCAAAAACGACTAACAGTCTTTATCAAATGGACGAACGAAAGCCCAGTGATTATATCTTTTTGCGATTACCAATCTGCCGGCCAAGCACCGTGATTACGGCATTATCCCCCCAAGATCGTTGTAGAAGCGTTTTATGGCCGAGACCCATATCTAGCAACGGACGTTTATAGGATGCGATTGTAATTTTCAGCGTTTTAATTAAGGAAAATGAAACAGACTTCATAAAAAAATGCTCGATCGATAAGATTCAGCAATCAAAAATGATTTATATTCCTGTACATAGATATATACATAGGTAGAGTCTAGATTTCAATGACACAAAAAATCGCTAAGTCCGTGTCGGACTCGCACATGAAGGGTTCCGTACCATAAGGCAAAACACGCTGAAAAAAATTCGTCTCTTGTATTAATTTTTTTAACTTTATTCTATTTTTATTATTTGTTGTTATAGCGGCAATAGAAATACACACTCTGTGAAAATTTCAACTGTCTACCTATTACGGTTCATGAGATACAGCCCGCTGACAGACAGACGGATGGACAGCAGATGCTTATAGTAGTAGGGTCCCTTTGGGTACGGAACCCAATAAAATAACATATGCTTCGAATAGGAAATCTCCTTAGGAATTATTGGAAGTCGGTTAAAAATGATACCCATCAATACGTACTCTCATAATCTCCTAAGTCCCCTCTCGCAGCAGTCGGAAGCTCTCCGACAGTATAGGATATTGCCGTAACGATTATTCCTGCTACATAACAGACTTAGATTTGATCGCTGTTAGATACAATTTGTTTCTAATTGCCAGTGATAGCAGCTGCCAATCCTACTAACATTGTACGTGTGGGTAATTTCTTAGAGCTCCCATGGGAACAGGCTTATTCGGAACTGGGCACCACGGCGTTGTACATGACATGTACCTCATAAATATTGGTTACGAGTGCTCTAAGTTATTACTGAGAAGAGGTCTTTGGGCTATTTATGGAGTAAGAAGTTATTTTGGTATTCTGTGTTAATGTAGAAAATAAAATAAATATTAAATCTAATATGCATAGAAACTAAACAGACATTAAATAATTATGACGTGACGTAGTGTTTGTAGCAATTAGAAAACTTTAACGTTTGCCATACATCATCACAGTTAACTGTTTTGCTTGTTGTACATACTTATACACAATCACCTTTAATACACATAGCGTATTTCAGACATGTTAACAACTACCAGCATCTTATTTGTAAATAATTAACACAAGTGAACGCTTTATCGAAATTCAATTTGGCAACGAACGATTTGTCACAGGTATAATTTGTTGACGTTCGTTCCACCGAAAAGATCATTTTACCGATAAATCTGTTTCTTCATGTAGTGAAGTGTAAAACCAAATTGATTTTCCTTGCGCAATAATATGACGAGTTCTTGGAAATAATGTCCTCACTGGCCAATCAGTACTTCACAAGGGGGGGCTAGCGAAGTTTGTTTCTGACGATCTTTCTCTCATAAAAGGGGTGCTCTAGAATTGTAGGAACCGTTGAATGGTGACCCGTCAGCACTCGACAAGTCGTCCATTGGAAAATTACACTTTCAGTGAAAACTTTCTCGTTTCTCGAGCAATCGATGGTTGGGCCAGTTGAGATGCAACGAACTGTTGTGAATATCAAGCGTTCTTTATAAAACAATACTTTTAAATGCTCTTTAACAATTTCATATTTAGATTAATAGAAACATGCAACTAGTTAAGAAGAAGAGAACTGGCGTAAGTATCCTACTAGGTAGGTAACACGTTTTAGGTTGAACTGTTGAACTGCCTCAACTGAGAAAACATCACACACTATTTAGATTCAATTCGGTGAACTAATTATTATCGTATACGAGCAGATGGATTGATTGTGTGTCCATTTAAATCGATTTTTGACTACTCGTACAAGACTTAATAATGGTTTACGATTGTTACGAATTGATTTATTTCTCAGTACTGCCTGCTTAATAGGTGTTGTCAGGTGACCTAGATTACCTCGTAATAACGTGACCATCTGCACACAATTACTGCGGGTAAGCACAAGATGCTATCCAATATAATTTATGGATAGTAAAAATAAGATTGGATCAAAACGTGATCCCCTGAGACCGCACCGGCACGAGGTCATTACAACCATTGAGTCGTGTCTGTTTTATCACTACCTACGCTTTAACTCTGTTCCCTCAAGTATATCGGGAAATAATCTATTATTTCACCTCTCACTGTATGTAGTTTTGTTTCGACTAATGATTTATTTTATTGAAGACGTTGTTATAGACAGAATCAATTTGTTGTATTACAATAAAGTATTTTCCAAAATAACTGTTAGCACATCGAGCGGAAATAATGAACGCGCTCCAATGATGCGGATAATTTTACCAATACAATACATGAACACTGCGAGATGCGTGGAAATTATAATCTTGATGTAGCAAAAACAGCACGATAGGCACGCACGCTAGTCCCGAAGGTTTTGGCAGAAGTGTACTAAGGTCCACCTATAGTTCTCCATAATAGTATTAGCTAGCAAACCTAGTGCCATTTATAAGCCAACATTACAATATACCGGCTATAAATAAGATTTTTTCTTACAGAAAAATGCGATTATACTTTTGCCAGTCCTTGGAATCAAACCCAGGATCAGAAACTGCAGCCCTGCTCGCTGCCACAAGACCAGAATCTACGTAAATAAAAGTAGTTTTAAAAAGTATGAAAATGTTACTGCTAGACCACTAAATGAGCTAATTGGAAGCGAATATGACTCTACAGTATTTACCATCAGTTACGAACAAGCCCTAGAGAATGCACATCTCCCATCAATTAACCAAAATTACATTCATTCTCTTCTCTTATACAACATTGTACTTATTCTGAATTCTATATTTACTCAACTATTAAGACCGTCGAGGTAATCTTTGAAATGCTGGTAATGTAAACGATTGCGCTAATCTTAATGCCCGTTCATAAACAATAACAAAAATGTCAATAAATAACACTCACGCACGTACTATCGACATCTGCAATAAACTACAACATATGCACGCCATCGCCCAAACTCATTTAGCAGCATGGCTAATTTTCACGCCAACGTAATTAACTCGCTAGGTATACACGATATTATATTCATCGTGAGCTGAATTAAGGGCAAAACTTTGACACGGACTTTGATGTCGGCTTAAGTAAGTATACCGTCTTCGTCTTATAACGTCTTGTTTAAGTATTAGGATGCCATTCTCGAAGAGGGCTTACCTCCTATAACTGTCACCAGAAAGTTTCAATAGATATCCGTTTAATAAATATAGCAACTATGTAAATAAATCGCCTAGGAGCCCATATATCTACAAACGGGCCATAGCAGCAGGTACCTGAATTTCCGTAAGCACCTACTGAATAAATTCCTACCATAAAATGTCACGAAAACAGCTTTTACTTAACCCAAAATTATTCCTAATTTTGTATGCTTAATTTGACATTGAGGTCACGTTATATGTACCTACTTTCACTACTAAATATTTACACAATAAGCTATCACTTGGGGAGGAAAACAATAAAAACTCCTATTATACTTGAGGTAGATAAAAAACCTGTTTATTTAAACACTGGTTGGGATATGCACATCCATTATTACAATAGATTGAATCCGAAATCGAACGAAAAGCTGATACAAAGGTCACATAACACGTTGGTAGTAATTATTGCAATTATGCAAGAGGTCTTATTGTAATGATTTATGTATTTTGTACTAAGTATATAATATGTAATTAGAATAGATTTTAATTTTAATAGGGTGCGGTATCTAACTCCCACTCGAATAGTTCATTAATATGTGGGTTGAGTATCCGATTCCTTTGTTCTTGCTTCATAGGCCTGATTGTGATCGTAAAGTTGTATATTAGTGCTAGTTTTTGTTCTTAATATCTGTGTAGATAGATATAATTCCCGTATGAAGCGTAGCGTAAGTGAATCAAATTAAATTATACAAAAAACTTTTATGGAAACAATACGTATAGAACAAATTTCGCTGAAAAAGTATTCTGTAATATTCAGACGAGAAAGTATTTTAGTACAGCTGTGTATTTATGCACGTATGTTACGTTACGCTTCGTAAAGGGTAGCAACTATCCAATTTCATAAAATGAAAGCTGACGCGTAGCGGTTGGTACTTGGTAGCTAGAAGTTATACGATGTTTGTGGATAGGACCGTCTCCACGGCGAGAAGGCAAGTTTATCGTCGCGATTTCATCGCGTTTCCGTCGTGTTGATAAACTGAACTGTAGTCGCGGCAACGAGCGTTTACTAAGCATAACGCAAGCAACTTGCTACCGTATGGCTCACTGCATAAACGAATCAACATTATTTTTTGCTAAAACAGCAAAATTAAATTTCATATTTTTTAACGTTAACATAAACCTAAAGCTTTGGATAACATTTAACAACCGCTTTCAGTCAGTTTTCCTTCTAAACGATGCATAATGTGGTGGTAAATATTGTTGTATTCTTAGTACATGTTAGAAAAGCATTAAGTTTGGGTTGGTGTGGTGGTAATTATCTTTATAGCTATAAAATTACTGTAGGGGTGGTTTGCTTAGTTTTGTTTTGTATTTGAGTCCTACATCGGACGCCGCGCCGAGGCAGCGGAATTGTTTTGAACAAAGCACTCGGACTCTATGGCACGCGATTTTATTGAATTTTACTCCGCAAAAAAGCCGTTTGTGCTGCAAAGGCAACTTTTAAATAATGTTTGTACTTTTGACAAGGGAATTTAGCTCAGATAAATTAAATCATACACATATAATGCTAACTAATTGTCGTAATGTGGGACAAACTTCAAAAATATTAAGTAGGTAGAACTCTGATAAAAAACGGTAGGTATTAAATCATTGTGCAAAATACATAATATAATTATATTTCTACTCGTACGATAATAATAGATGGTTAATGTTTTAATTAGATATCAAATAATAGTACATTTTGATGCAACTGTACGCACACGAGTGTCAAACGATGTGTTTTAACGTACTTACAAGGATATTAATAAATATAACACAGACTAATTTTGTTAGGGAAACAGTAACTTATTTGGTGCGAACACACATGTTGGTCCTAAACATGCTTAACATGGAATAGATACTTCACAGCGTGCTGCAGCAGCCCGGTAAATTTTTGCCAGTTCATTGAAATAGCCCAAAAATACATTCTTAGGAAAATACTGGGCATTTTTGCTGTTTCCACTTCCACTGGATGAAATTTTAGAATGTTGCTGGTTGTATTTTTTCTCTGATTTGATGGCAAAAGACTACCGCTTGCATTTTGTGCCTCAGTAAGTACCTACGTACCTACACCGACGGCGTCAAATCGATTTTTTTTTAACTCTTTGTTTTTCGAAAATAATTTGTGCATGATTTTTTCGTGTGTCACCATGGTTTCATTGTAAATCGAAGAAGAGGCAAATGTTCGAAGCCGCTAAACAGCTTAGAGTAAAAACAAAAAAAAAATTAAAGCTATTTGCTGAGATTAAAAAAAAACACTTCTTTAACTAGTCTATCGTTTTCTGTGGCGTACTTACAGCTTAGAGAGGGAATGCAAAGCAAAACGCAAACGTGTTCAATTTATTTTTCAAAAGAATTTTTCAACACACTTGCTTAAAAACTGGTTCTTATTGCACCGCTTTTAGGTTCACAATAGAAGATAGCGCTACTTGTACTAAGTAGTCAAAGACGCGCAAAATATTATATTTAACTAATTTTAATTGTTTTTTCCTGGCAAGTGTGTTGAAAAACGTCATTTGATACGAGTAAGCATTTGTCATTGTACACTTACCTCAAAATATACTATTCCTGCTAAAAACAATAGAGCTCACTTTGGACCGCCCAGATTCTCCACTAGATCCCACTGGACCGGATTTTCTAGAACCCCTTATCTTTTCCATCTTACCATAATATGCTGTGGGCTGCGTAAGATATGTCTATTATATCTATACCACAGCCTGTGCCCCTGGTCCTGGAAGATGTTCCCGCTACATACAGCATCACTGCCTATTCATATTTTTAGGGATTAGTATTCAGTTGCGTGAGCAGTCCAAATGTTTACCGTTACGCTACAGGTATAGTAGCGTTCATTCTGGATTTTCTACATGAACTGATTGGTTCCTATACTTCCTCTTAAGGTCAGACTTCTGGGGTTGCAACTACCTCTCGTATATCTGTAACCTTGTGCAATTTTGCTCTGGGTGCGTAAACGCGGGCGTAACAGCTGTCGGCACCCTGTACAATTCTAAGTACTGGCTCCTAGTACTAATTCTACATTTTGAAACATCTGCCTTCCTGCGCACCATATCAATCATAAACTCAGCCTATCGTACACTAGGCCCACTGCTGGATATAGACACCACTGTTGCGCCCTGTCCTCCGTTTTCCTATTTAGACCACCAACTTTGACAAAATGGTCTTAGAACAGGGTGAGCTAAATTGTTTTAGGTACGAAAAGCTTGCATTTTAGTATTAAACAATTATTACTTATTGTCGTGTGTGTTTTTAATTTTTTTTTATATTATGTATAAGCAACACGTTAAATAAGTAGGAAGCCCACATTTTCCGAATAAAAATTAGTTAGGCTAAAATTAAATAAAGTACCTACTTAGGAATATATGACACAACAATGAGTTTCAGTATATCCAGTATCCACCAAGCCGCTGATTATGGACCTTTCCGAGAGACCGCTATAGCTTATAATCCTGGGGGAACACGGTTGTAATAATTTACCGACGTTAAAATTATTTTAACTGCCGCGATTTTAGCCCACAGTTGCCCTTCTAAATATTTATACCTGAGTCTTTGGGCAGTGAAAAGGTAAGGACACCGACAGACCGACCGTACCTACTGCGCGCAATTCGACGGTCTGCACGTTTGCAGTTAACAAGTTACAGTGCAATAGAATACAGAAACTATAAAGAACTTGCGATAGTTGCAATCCGTCTGAGGTCGCCAGCGAAATCGATCTGTTCGTGCTCTGTGATATGAATTTGAATCAATTGCCAGTAAATACTTGCAATTGTTCCAAATACCATTTTAGTGAAAGTGTGATGTGGCTCGGTACAGTGTGGCTGCGGTATCGTTGCAGTGGTGCAACACCGGCAGCAATTGATTTAATGACAATTGACATTTTAGATGAAGTGTGATGTGGCTCGGTTGAGCGTAGTTGCGGTGTGGTTGGTTGCAGTGAGTGTAAGAGTGGCGGCGACCGGCTGGCGACGCCGCGGATGTCGCTGCTTGGCAAACCGCTCAGCTACCGCGCCACGCGACGCGACGCGCGTTACCGCCGCCTTCAGTCCAAGTTCTACAATTTTCTTGAACGGCCTCGAGGAGTAAAGGCTGTTCTCTATCACATGATCGTGTAAGTCTAACGTATCCTCGTGTCTAGCAACTTTTCAAAAGCGACCCAAACCCCAAATGTTTTGTTTTACCTGGCTACCTAACTTAAGCGTGAGATGTTTTAAACTGATTTGATAACAATTTAACATGTGTCATGACCAGACATTTTAACTGTTTTTCAAATTAATGTTATGCTTTAAAATATTGTATTTAATGCCACTATACCGCCATATTATTTTGATGTTAATTACCAATGCAATGAGGTAAGTACGTTAAGTAGTAGGTACTTTAGTAAGTGTGAGTAGGTACCTCAGTACTTACTCACACGTTTTTAGGGAAAAAGCACTAAATCATAACGTTCCGATCGGTCACAGACAATAAACCGTGGGTTCGTCGAAAGCCGGATATTCAACGGCTAATATCAATGTTTTATTAGCATCTATCATACTTAAATCAAGCGAAATACAGAGTAAAGGTCAACGCACACGTATAAGTACTGCACGGTATGGAGTCTCGCAGGATGAATCCTGAAAGCGCAGACGGCTCCAGTTGAGTCGATGCTGGCCCACATTCCTATTTCACACATGACAAATATCACCATTTATTTTATTACATGTAAGTTTAATGTGAATATTTTACACTCATAAAACTTCGGGAATTAATTCTCTAACTAAATTATGATGAAAACCGTATTTTAGAAGAACAACGCGGACACAGCCAGACATAAAAGCGAACTTGTTTTATACTATTTACTAGCGACCCGCCCCTGCTTCACATGAGTGCAATCTATTGATGTGGTGACGTGTCATAAAATAGAGATTTCTGTACTATATCTAAGTTACATACTAATGTGTGATACACATGTGATGGTGAAAACCGCATCAACATCCGTTTAGTACTTAGTTTAGAAGAACAACGCGTTCATGTACATGAACGCGTCGCAAAAGAGATAAGTAACCAGGGCATCGGATATAGTTGAAGTTTAGTAAGAAACCGTTGGATATTATTTAATGAAATTTAATTTGATAAATAAACAATTTGTTTTCTATTAATTAAATTAAATTTCATTCGAAAACATCCATCGGTTTCTTGCCAAACTTCAACTATATCCGACGGCCCTGGTTACTTATCTCCTTTGGTGACCGTACACGACAAGTGACTTCAATATGAATAGATTATTATATTAATAGAAATTATATAGGATGGCAGGGACACCGACCTGTTACCATGGATTCAGTAGCTACATGAATCTGGATCTGGATTCATTTTTTTTGCGAATTTTAATTTTAAATTAGCTGTTCCATACCTTTTGACCGCATAGGTGTTGCAATTTTGTAGGAAACAGCAGTTTTTATTAATAATTGACGAAATAATTCAACTAAGGGGGATCTAGAATCATGCACTGAATCCATGGTAACAGGTTGTGGGTCGATGTCCCTGTCACCCTGTATTATACAACCACACAATTAGCCGCGGCACAGTTTAAAACATAGAAATTGTAATAATCAATAATTAACAATCTACAGGAAACGATTGATGCACGTTATGAATATAAATAGAGTATTTTAGTGAGCAGTTTTGCATTCAGGCTTAATAATAAAGGAAAAATCTTTTGTTATAAATCAGAAAATATTTGGTATGAAAAGTTACGAACATTATGGCGGTTATGAATGGTATTAAAATCATTTTAAAGCTGAAATTATTTTACAGAACGTTTAACTTAAAACAACTCACGTTTAATTAGTATAGGTATACCTGCCTTGTATTTTTTATTCGCGTAGATTTCCAGAAATACAGTTATGAGAACTGGTAACACCACCTTAATAATAGATTCGGCATCTTTCCATGTAATCACATTCATGCAGTTACACACTACAGCTGCGAATTAAATCGTACGAGTTAAATAGGAACATTCGTAATCCTATTCGACAATCAACTAACATATATTCAGTGTCGAAATTCGATTACGTCAGATTCTGATAGCTTCACCAGCAATCTAGTGTTCTACACGTACCTTCCTACATATATGTGCTAAGGTCATAGTTCACATTCGTTTTAAAGTTATATTTTCTCTGTTCAGGTTTTTGATGGTGTTCATGTGTTTATCGCTGTCAGTTTTCTCAACAATTGAAGAGTACGAAGCAAAAGCAGGAATTGTCCTTTTCTATATGGAGACAGTAGTTGTAATTTGGTTCGCCATCGAATTCTTTTTAAGGTAAGTAAACTTTAAATACAATTACTACTATTGTCTGAATGTGATAAATATTGTGGATTGCAAATGTTGGCTACGAAAATACTACGCAAGTCAAATCGCGCTGTAGGCAAGTTCTCTTTCAATACTATAAACGGTGCACAAAGAGCTGCCAATCTCTAGTTTCAATTCCGCTATCGTTTTACAGCGGCTGTGTGTTGTTTGAAGAGATACACACCGCAAACAACACTCTCGTAGATAAGTTCTGAGAGCTTTGCGCGCGTGAAGTAGGTAATTCGTCACTCAATGTAGACGGATTACTCTGCCTACAGTGGGCTCCAAGTCCATTATTTTCTTTTGTTTTATTTATTTTACCTATCTATCAAGCGCAAGTGTAACACGGGTCAGCTGCAGAATGACAGTGACACGCCAATGTGCTCGATACATATTACGGGCGTTTTTCCTTTCGATCAGCTATTTGCTGCGAAGAGAAAAGTAACATTATGTTAGTACGATAATTAATAGTGTTAAATACCAAGGCGTGACCAGTTACTTCATTAAAATACATTATTTCATTATTATGTAAAATACTACGTCATTAAAGCTTGTGCTAATTATTTTTTTATTTCCATATTTCACTCATTGGCTTCCTGCCATTGTTAATTTATTACCATACTCATGTTTTTATGTATTCTTGTCTTTCTGATAGTTTGTCTGTTTCTGTAGGTTATGGTCGTCAGGATGCAGGTCCCGGTATCAAGGCTCAATAGGTCGCCTCAAATTTTTGAGGCGACCATTTTGTATTATAGGTGAGTTTAATTATAATTATGTACATATGTTAACGTATCTGAACTTAGGTATGTGAAATAAAATTATAAGCCTTTAAATCCATGTTTTTGATCGATTATACAAAGTATCAGCATGGTCAACCAAAATATACCTACAATGTAAAGCTATGTGTCAGTACTCCACGTACCTTGACGCCAAGTGTCCATTTATTTATTTATATTTAGTTCTCCAATAATAAACATATTATAGTGTATTAAAAATAAACAAAGCGCTGAAATGAACACAACTCTAGGTATCATTTCAGCGAGTATCGTAGACTGTCGAACCATTGATTGTAATTGTAACTAGATGTCCTCCGAGAGTTCTCGATCACTGATACTCAGAGAGTTGGAGGAATTTATAACAAAATATATGCCTACAGCTTACATTGTGCTGCTTAGCATATTTGAAGTGATATTTACGTAGCTCATATTAATGTTGAGTTTAGAAAACATTTTTCATTTTGTTTTCACTACTCAGAAGTGCTTCAGTGGCGTGTAAAAAGACAAACAATACCCCTGACAAAACTTAAGGTGACGATATGAAATAAACAAACACTGCACACAAAGAACAAAACAGAAGAAGCATAATTTTCAACGACCTCCAAGAATCGTCAAAGAAAATGTCTTAAGAATGCCAAACAAATATCATAAAAGAAGGGAGTTGGAAAAAATACCGTAGTTCTGCGTTCTATGTACTTTCATCTTCAACATTTCCGAGTAAAAGTCACGTTTTGTCTATAAACCGTGACGAAGTGACCCTATTTCAGGTGCGAGCAATCCGCTATGACCTTCGCATTTTCGGCCTGCGCTCCCTTGACACCAGTTTCGTGCGACCGCTTTGCGCTCTCTGGGGAGTCGGCCGCTCGAGACTATAGTACGCCACACATAGCCGCACGATACACAGCCGAGGACAATAAAATGAACGCTGCCATCGTCCCCCAATTATATATTAATGGTGCAGCACCAACATTCGCGTGGTGAACCATTGCCGCTCGCTCCAAATATAAAATTAAAAACTTGATTTCTGTTGCAAAGCCAATTAACGGAGAATGGGCCTTTGATAAATTTATGGAGGCTTAATAGTCAATCTTAATATTATAAAAGGCGAACCCACTTTACTGAAAAACTTGATAGGGTTTGGTACACGTGGCCACTGCCAATATCAAATAAACTTTTGATGGGATAGATCTTTTCTGGATTCCACCAATTTATTACTTGAAAGGGGAAAGGCGTTAAAGTGCTTTGTTGTTTTAAGCATATTCAATTTGTTACTTGCTAAGTAATTACCCCGGCTTCCTTGTTCGTGCATGCAAGTAGGTAGGTATGTAGATACGAAGTGGGATACCTCCCGGCTCCCTGAATTAATATTAAAACACTCTGTTCTCTGTTCAAACTTTTCTTTGTTTGATTTTTTCTTTTATTTATTTACGGTCAAGTTTTTTACCTCCAAAAGTATTTAGAATATAAATATTATGCAAAAGAATGGAACTGGAGGGTTAGTGACGTAAAAAAGCTCTACTGTATTAGTAGGCTTTAGGTACTTTTGGCAGATATTGTACGCGGTTTTTTCAAGTGGCTTGCCAATGTAACACTTCTTGTTTTTGTTGGTATCGGATTTGATATTCACGGCTTTGGTTCCACAGTTTAAATAACATAGTTGAAATTGTGATGTTAGGTAAACACATTTCCAGTAAAAAAGCAATGAAAATTAAATTAAACTACTTCTATTGTACCGACATAGATGTGACCACAATACTGGCATCTGTGGTGGTGCTGGGCATGGGCTCGTCGGGGCAGGTGTTCGCTGCGTCTGCGCTGCGCGGACTGCGGTTCTTCCAAATTCTTCGCATGGTGCGCATGGACCGACGCGGCGGCACTTGGAAACTACTCGGTTCCGTCGTGTACGCACATCGACAGGTAATTCATTAACCGATACGATCATGATAACAAATAGCTTACATTCATTCCCTTACCATAATGACAGGTCACAGCACACACAAAGAGATAATGGAGTGAGTCACGAGTAACAATGAAAACATGACATCGCTTTGTCGAATAACACTGTGGGTATAATAACATTGGATTAGCCACTTTCTCTATCAATTGTTCTCCCCGGAACGCGGATCTTTGCTCTTTTATGTCATAATTTGAGAACGAGCGATGACATTATCTGACTCGACTGTTTGTCTCGGTTTTATGCCACATTTGGTAATGCGAAGGCATTGTGTTCTGGAGCTACGGAATACGAAATGACCCACTCTAAGAAAAAGTTTGCATAGATATTTGAAGGCCCATTCTCGTAATTTAAAACGTTCAAGATCTAGTCGCAGTCTCATCTCGGCGACAAATAAATGTCAAAAACTTGTCAAAATGTATGGAAATTAGAAGTATTTTTGACAGATTGAGACTGAGATCAGAACGTGAACGTTCTTTAAATTACGAGAATTACCCCTCAGAGTACCTATATGATGAGATGCTAAAACATTGAAAAGCCCGAATATCTAAAAAAAAAATAACACAGTGAACGTATCTCTGCACTAATACAAAGCGCTACAGGCACAGCCCTAGGTCCAATGAAATCCCCCGCTGGGCACACAGTCCACCCATCAATACTCGTAATCTAATAGAACTGATTCAAGCGGATTTGGACTACACGTATCTGCAAACCAGTTCCATATGTACCCTTTCCGTAGACAATATTGAGAAATTGACCAAGCTCGTTATAGATGAAGATATTTTTCCGAAGAGATGACAAAAAGCGAGTGTCGTAATCAACCCCGTCGCTTCGAACAACAACAAAAACATAAAATAAAATGTCAGTCGATAGAGCGGATCTATAGAGCTGTACACTAAAGCACAAAACGTGTAGCTATTAAGTGACTATAGCTATACGTGTGTAGGCAGCAGTTCTTTGTGGAAGTGGAACGTTTTTCAAGAAATTTGCATAGCTAGGCCACGACCGACTGCGGAAAAACGAACGGAACCGTAATCTAGTCTGTTCGGCGTACAATAGGTTACATTTATAAGTTTCGCCGTGACGAAGGTAGGGCGAGCAACGATACACAACCCGACACGTGTTGTGCGCAGGTTTCGGGTTCTAACATACAACGAATTATATAGACATTTCTGTATCCAACAAGAACCCTTTTTGTTTTACCTTCAGTAAGAAAGGTTGGTATTGGGGTCCAGCGTGAGTGAGACGCCTTAAGATATAATCCGTTTCACTTTCAAAACAAATAATAATTAGGTATGCGAAACAATGATTAGGTTGGGTGCGATGTAGATGTACACTCGAGAGCAATGAATCCGGGTCACTTGAAGAATCCTAAAAATCTCGGAAACTAGAAATGCTAGGTTAATGCAATAAATTGTATTTAATAGACAATGTAATACTCCTTAAACCCCCCAACAACCTCCTCCCCCAATCCTCCTCTCCTCGATCCTTAATCTGCCCCAACAACTGTGTACGCTTGTATATTTACGAATGGGTCTCTTTTTTAATTAATCTTCATTTTCCTCGCACTGCTAGCTGACAAAAACCGAGGACCGCTTTGAACTGAGTGAATCCGGCTGAGCTCAGTCTCCCTCGTCCACTCCTGACAACACTAAAATAAAACTAGATTGTTATGCACATAATCCATTATACATATTATACTACCTACTTTGACCGCTATACGCTAAATATTCAGAATTTTTTATTCGTCTTAGCTTAGCTTGAACTTTAACATTTTTCAGTTGATGTTGTATACTCAGCAAGTTCGTTGTTTCACAATATGAAAATCAACTTTAGAGTTAAAACTTTAGATTAAAGTTCAAGAAAACGTATTACATTCCACAATAGATGCTTGTATATACATATTGCTATTATATACATATTGTTGATCCGGTTGAAAAATTTGCATGATTGAGTGACAGGCTTCCGAAGTTATCGCTTACCTACAGCGACAGCCTTTCCCCTCAGCCGAATTTTACGACATGTTCCATTATGATAAGCGCCCGATATCATATATTCTAATTTTGGTATTACTCACAACCCCGTACGTTTAACAGCACTATCTACTTATTCAATTACTAGCTGCGCCCACGACGTTCGCGTGCATATCGGAAACCAAATTGGATTTCATTGGTTTTAATTTCTTTTGCACGGAACCGTAATTATTTTTCTAAAATAAAAGTAGCGTAAGTTACTCCTTATAGAAGATTTCGTAAATACAATATACTTCTGCTTATTATTATTGACATCTCAAAATAAACATAATCAAAGTTCTGCAGCCCTAATAGGTTAGCCGTCGGGGCGATCATTTATCACAAAACTCTTAATCATTAGAGATTAAGTTTGCTTAATTTATCGAAGTAGGTACTTACTAACTAATTAAAAGCAGATTAATATCCGCGTAAAACATCGAACAAGACTCTTTTATCAAGATATATACTTACGACTTACCGAACGTAATTACATTGATTATCAGACGTAAAATATAAGTATGCCAACACCATTCCCGTTTTTCTTATACTCACATACAAACTGTTTTTCTATTGGTGAGTAATCGTAAATAGATTGCTCTGAGTGGAGCACTTTTATATGAATTTACGTAACGGATATTTAACGAGATACTAATGAGCTGTAGTGATCCCGACCCTAAATATAAATAAACATCATGTTAGGAAGAGTATAAAAGTGCCAACGTGATTTTATTGCTGATATTTGATCGTAACAACTTACTTCACTAAATGAATTTTGCTACATATGATATGTTTCGTCAGCGATTCCATTACGAGAGCGGGGTAATACACTTCGTGCATCTTAGCAAAGATACATGCAGTATTCAGCGTATGGCTTTAGTTATTTGATTATCTTTCATGTTCCATTAGATAAATTACCATTTACAAAATCTTTTCCAAATACAAAAGGAACATTTTACATTTTTAAGTAATAATTCTTAGAACTATAACTACTATGAACTACTATACAAAGAAATAAAGAGTTCTATCTTGTCAGCTGTCACAGAACTCGCCTTGTAATTTTGCGGCGGAAACTTGGTCTTTAATAATAGGCATGCTTTCCCCCGCCCATGTCTTTCTGATACGTCCGATTCTACGAATAACTTTGCTATTATTAAAGTTTAATGCTACAGGCATGAAAGCGTCATTCGACGACATACTACACGTATGATGCATGTGCTGTGACGTCACGACGACCGTATAACTCTTGGGGCCGTGGGAATTTCATTATTTCTCTAACCGATACCTACATCATTACAAAACTGGCATATGAGTGAATAATAATATATGTTAAATAATAATTAAAAAACCAAACGTTTAAATCATAATTCCGTTGAGTGACTTATTTTACACTGGTAACATACATAGTGAATATAAGTATACATGTAAATAAATAGCACCACGCGCTTTTCCCATGAGAAACACACTATTTTCGCAATTTCTACATTCATGCATATTTCATAAGCGAACGGCGCTTGCAAATACGGCGCACCTCACCTCTAACCTCATTTTGAAAGGTCATCAATATTACGTTCTCATTGCTTACTTGCAGTGATTATGTTGTTAAGTTTTCATTAATATTGATGGGTGTTGCTGTTGGAACCCTATTACTAAGCCTGCGCCGTGTGTCTGTCTCAGGGTTGTATCAGGCAGTTTACTGCAGTAGGTATCCAGTTGAAATTTTCACCTAATACGTTATGTTATGTATGTTATGCTACGCTATGTTCTTTAACATGTGAATAATGAATCTATATAATTTTGGAGATCATAGGTTTCAAGTAAAGCCTTTGAATAGCAGTGGGACAGTCCGGGCTAACAAAAATAAAAAAATATATATAGTTTTGGTAGGCCCTTTTTTTTGGGTGGGAAATCATCAAATGACATTCAGACTTTTACTGACTAAAACCCACCCGCGTTCCTTCAGTTGCCTGTGGTGCCAGGGGCCACGGTATATCTTTCGAACAACCCGCGGCCCTGGCAGGCATCGGCCCTAGTGGACCCCGTCAGTTCGTGCTGACATCTCTTTGAGGCGCGCGTGGAACAAAACGCGCTGCTGCCCATTGCTCGCTGCCCGCAAGCCCACGCCTACGGTGGCCGGAAGTCGGCTGATGACTCCCGTCCAGGGCGTCTCCTGCGGCGACTAGGGGCGTGAGGGCGCAGTGATTGCCTCTCCCTCACGCGCTCCGCCTCCTCCTTCGCGAGCATTACTGCTTCGCAGAAGGAGGTGACGGCCTCCCATGCACTCTCCCTCCGTACCATGGCCTGGACCAGGGCCGGACGCGAGAGATCGCCGCCGCCGATTGCCGCCACGAGGATACGGCGGTGCTCCGCCCAAGCTGAGCAGACCTCCACCGTATGCTCCACCGTGTCCTCCGGGCGATCCACACAGTGGTGACACCCTGGCGTTTCCTCCCGCTTTATTCTGAACAGTGACCTCCCGAAACAACTATGTTCGGTGAGGACCTGCGTCAGGCGGAAGGTGAGGGCGTCGTGGCGCCTCTCTAGCCACTCCCCAAAGAGCCCTTAATGCGCGAGTCCGACTCGGACTTGGCCAGTTTTTCGTTATACTTCTCGACTTTGAGTAGAGATGCAATAACTGGATGTAAAATATGGAGATATGCTGCGCTTTACATACATTTATGTCTGCTGAAACTGCATCTGTAACGAGGACCGTCTCAAAAGCTTCACATCAGTTCGTTGCTGAGCACTCCCCATCGGTAATGTCCACTCCGAAGTAATGGTATCCGTCAACATTGAATGCATTCGAGTTAATAAACCAAAGTGAAAAAGAAAGCCGAAAAGTTGAGCGTTCAGCCGGGATAACGATAAAAAGAGGAATGATGTAAATTAAGTCCCCACTGCGTTTTTTTTTATCTCCGTGTTACGAGTATTTTTCTCGTCACTAAATTATCTCCTTGCGAAATGATATTTCAACGACTTCAAAGCAAAATGTTTTGCACGAAAGCCTCTTTTACTCATTTGATATTAGGTTTTTAATAAGTCAACAACCTCAAAAGAAAAATATTATGAACGGTAATAACCGCAGTAGGGATCTTTATTATACCTAATTACTAGTAAATACTTTTTAGCAAACCAATCTCTGCTTTTTCATAAATTTTTGATAATAACCTATTCAGAAAGACGTTCAAGTTGTCTCGCCTTTTCCATCAAGTTACACTAGCTTAACTAAAATAAATAACTTTATTCATTTCATACTATTGTAGCGGTATCTACAACGCCACACGCGAACAACGCGTCATACTGACGTCACGCAAATCCTGCATCTCGCAAGCAGAGTTTACCTCGCAATTAGCATAGATACAATTTCCCAATATCATTCGTTGAGCAATTGCCCGCCAGACACAAAACCCGTCTGGTCGGAAGATCCTCCCTTTTCTATGGAGGATGAGTGAACTTTACACCCTGTTCGTCATACATCCAAACTTTCAAAACTTTATAAGTATAAATGAATACCCGTATTATTCCTATATTGAGTACTTACTTACTTATTTAACATAATAATACTCGTTACCTTATTCCTTATAAAATACACAAAACACACGCATACACACTATTACATTTTGTTAGGAACGCCTACTACCTATGTAGTCGCAGTTGTAGCAAACGTAGCGGTCCGAGTTCGTAGCACCCGCTCGTAGTACGCGTAGCGGTCGTAGCAACCGCGGCGTAGAGGGTCCGTAGAACATGACGTAATTATTAAAATACATTATGCAGGTTTTCTTAATTAGCAACTCAGTTTTACCGTTTCGTGATATAAAAAAATCCACCTCTCGAATTAATGTTACTAAAACTTATGCCGCCCAGACCGACCCGGCGTAGGTAATTAAAGTGGTGTATAAAGCCTTGCTGAGTAAGCATTGCCGACCCAGGTCGCAATTTCCTCCGTCCAAGTTGTGTGTAGGTAGGTGGCGGGCTCAATATCTACTCACAATCACTTCAGGTTAAAGTTGCATGATCACAATGCAGAGCAAATAAACCGGAGCAAGTGGCGCGTTCCTCGCTGCTCCTACAATATTGACTTTTGGAACGCCTCGTTCTAAAGTAAACACAAACGCTGGCATCTCGTTTCAATGCAGGCGGGTGCTAATTTAATATCTAATGTCAGCTTTAATACGGACGACTTTTATTCGCCTGTTTACGTCATGCATAGTTTATACTTGTGCGGAGTGAACCCACAGGGGACGCGCCACCACGCTGCTCGTACTATATTTTAGTGTGAGTAACAATTTCAGCCGCAAAATTTCGCCTTTTAGACTTTATAGCTCTAAAGGTGTGCGGTCAGGAAATAGATATAAATACTTGGTTTTATTTCCAATTTTGTTTTCATCATAAAATTGTCTTACTACATCTCTATAAAATCTTTAAGACAGTATCCATTACTTTCGCGGAAAATATAGCTACCGAAAATAATATTATAACACAAACTTGCTTGGTCAGCGTACGTAGCGGCGATGAAAATTTATAACAGCCATGTTAGATTAATGAACAAAAGCTTTTGTTACTTAAGATTGACTAAGTTGGTTAACATTTTTACTCGCTCTTTTGTGACTAATATCTTGTCACAAGCAGCAATTTGTGCTTGTTTTGTAACTAAAGCGTCTGTGTTCATAAAACAGAAAAGTATAAGCAAAGTATTCTGTACAGAAATAAATGGAACAGAGTAATAAGAAAGTAAGCGATTAAATAACAGAGGAAAGGTCGATATGCTCGGTATTTAGAAGTCCTCATATTTCGTATCCCTCCTGACATCGGCGGACACAATGCCACATTCTCCGGTACATATTTTACGTGCTCCAGAATTTCTTCTAAGACGTGCAAACTCGTAATGTTTCCTTCGCTGAAGAACAAGTGATAAATATTCTGTATATGTGTTGGTTTTTGCCAAAACGGCCACTTCCTAGACAAGAGTATACACGATCTAGAAATCTAATCAAAATACTCCTACACTATGCAGGTAATGGTTCGGAATGGAGGCAGAAAAGTTCAACAAAGATTTTGTACTACATGTAATATTAAAGAAAATGTTTTCACAACCTCGGATCCTCGAAAATGTACAATATATTGCCACTTTCAGCCGGACTTTAGAAGCTTAGCTCTGAAACATTGATGACCCTTAGGCCTGTTGAAGTTTTACAAACTTGAGAAGCTGGTTGTCAAATAACAGCGACTAGCCTTAACACCCAAACTTAATATCCAGTATCTAGTTAAAGAGGTGCTTAGAGTCTACAATTCACTTCAAAATTAAACTTCGGTTTGTGTAAATTTCACAATAAAAAATCTGATGGAAGCCTATCTCAGTTCAACAGCCCTCCATCGGGAACGGTTGCTTTCGGCTAAATGAACATTTAATTTTAGACTTGAAAGCTTAAATAAATTCGACTTACTGTGTTGTTGAAATCATTAGTTCAATGATATCGAGAAGTTTGCAAACGGAATGGGATCTTTGACCCATGACCTTTACGAGGAACGAACTCGACAGGCATTGCTACGAAGGTACGATGCTACGTTGCGCTACGGCTCGCCTTGCTACGTCACGCTACGCTTCTTCAATTAAACTTTAATTTCGTCCTGTTAGAAATGTAAGAATGATTTATGATTGTCTGCTTGTAATTAATTACGGTTACAGGCTTCAGAAGAAGTAATTGCTAACACTTGTAATAGCATATTTTTGTTCCAGGAATTAATAACTACATTATACATTGGGTTCCTCGGGCTGATATTCGCCTCGTTTTTGGTGTACTTAGCTGAGAAAGACGTTGTGGACACAAAGTTTAAAAATTTCGCCGAAGCTTTGTGGTGGGGTGTAGTAAGTGTTTCCTTTTGTACTTTCATCAAAGGAATTACCAAATTAGATTATATTTTGAAAAGGAACCTTTGGTGTTCTTTCATGTTATTAATTTTATTTTTAAATATTCTGTATTAAAAAAGTTCAGTATTGTATCATCATGATTCAGCAAAACAGTTATGTATTGTATCGATACAATCATAGACAAGTATATGTTATAGCGTATGCGTCAAGATGTTATCACGCTGTAGATCACGCTGTGCACGGTGGGGTACGGCGACATGGTGCCGCAGACCTGGCAGGGAAAGTTCATCGCGTCCTTCTGCGCACTGCTGGGGATCTCGTTCTTCGCGCTGCCCGCCGTGAGAACCACTTACACTAATTCATTCATTCAATTATAATAATTCCTCTATGCTTTGCCTTATAATGATGCTAATTTTCCTTAGAATTGATTGGATTTCGTCCTCATAAAATATAGATATGTCACTATCATATTTGGCAATTGTGTTGGAAATCGTAAGATGTAATCGATATAGGTATATGTTATAAACAGGGTATACTGGGCTCTGGTTTTGCGCTCAAAGTTCAGCAGCAACAACGTCAGAAGCACATGATCCGTCGCCGGCAGCCAGCCGCCACGCTCATCCAGGCGCTGTGGCGCTGCTACGCCGCCGATGAGCACTCCTTGAGTGTAGCCACTTGGAAAATACACCAAGTGCCACTTCCCAGTCCACAAGCTAGGTAATTGTTTGCCCGTGGTCAACGTTAATAGATTTTCCAAGGAGCCACTCAAACGAAGTTAATTACTTTCCTTACTTACTTTTCCTTATCAATAATAAACTCCACAGTCAAAATTTTACGTCGATAGTTAAGTGTAATTGCCGACGTTAACGGTGAAAACAAAGATTTGTACTAAATTTCTGCGATGTAAACATAAAATAAATTCAGACATTCAAGTGCGCGCTCCCACTTGCCATAAAACGTGCTGAAGGAAAACTTAACAGCGAGCAGTGACGAGTGTGTGTATATTTGACAGCCGAGTGATGAGTGCGTCGTTCAAGAACAATGCATCCTTTGTGTCGCGGCTGCCGACGATCCGCCGCCACAAGAGCACCTCCCTGCACTCCCCGGCGCCGCACTCCAAGCCCGCGCACAGATACGATGTCAATGCCAGCGCTGAAAATCTTGGTAAGATTATTTGTGGCATATTTATTATTCTCATTCTCTTCCCTAAAGTTTGACTTCATCTTACATACCTACATTTTAAGCAATGATGATGACTCCAAATTTTACAATATAACCAAAATTTATCTTTTACTATCCTATCTAGGTACATTTAAACATACATTATATAACTACGATTAACAGACCTTTTTTTTTCACTTAATTTATGAACAACACGGGAAACCCTTACTAGGCACCGGACGATCTCACTCATTTTCATTAGAATCAACACACAGCATGGATGATGATCATAAGAATATAAGTAAATCACTAAAATAAATTATAACTATTAATGCAGACAATGTTCAGATAAACAAGATTATAATATTACCAACAAGAATCCAATTGGCTGTAACTATGAGATAATAAACAACACGAAAGAAAACAAAAGAAGAGGAAATTCGAACAACAAAAGACAACGCATCGGCTAATAAATAAAGCGAGGAGATCGCTAAATAAGACAAGTTGGGAATAAAAATCAATTGAATACATAGTAGAATGTTCGCCGCCACATCCATCATGTACATACTACAAGCCATTAACGTGGTGCACCCGAATCGCAACTTTTTTCAATTGCTAACACAACAAAAAGGACAAATATTCATCAACACTGTAGATTGACGAGCCGTTTTAATTAGCGCAGTGATGTGCAGTGTGTGTGACATGTGAAGAGTTTCGTGGAATGGAGTGTGATGTCATTTATTGCCCTGTTCCGTAGATAATCATACGTCGGGAGGGGACCGTGCGTGTTGTCTACTACATTGTTGGAAAAGCTGCTTTAAAGGTTCTGTTATAAATATTTTAGACGGCACTATGGCATGACAATATTACAGTCGATAAACTTCCGCTGCGTTTCTTGTTGATTCTTATTAGTAAATACTTTCCAGAATATGTGAATACACGAAAAGCGAACATGTTGACGTAGCTTTCAGCCCGGACTAAATGTGAACCTTCCGGTGATAATGGCTACGTCTCTTAGCTCCAGACACGATTGCTGACATCCTACTTACCTTCTACTTCTTTCTATTATTTTTCACTTTTTTTTGGAATCAGAATGCACCCGCATAGATTAAAATATCGCTTCGAAAACTTTACAGTACTTACTAGTACTTGTATCGCAATCAGAAGCTTTATATACCTACATCTGACGGAGTGGCTTCTAAATAACATTTGCTTCCGCGTATTTTAACTGCTAAAGTTAGAGAGATGAAAACATGAAATGTTAATTTCGTAAATTTCTACCGACTGCAAGACTTGCGTTCATTTAGCATCATAGATCGCGGTTCACACAATGAATTTCCAGATTATACAAGCGACCTCATGTTACTGGAATGGCTTCCTTAAGAGCTTGTAATTTTAAGTTCGGTTACGTATCTTAAATAAATAATAACTAAGTATTTACACTGCTTTGCATTTTTTATTATGCATGCCAGATAGTTCATAGGAATCCTGTAAAATATTTATAGGTATTTTATCATCACAATATTTTAAGTACGTGGGTGATGATTGGTGAGACTTTCTTAATAGGATTCAAAATGTGGGATATATCTTTACCTGTCAGAGTAACAACTGTAGGCATGTTGCAAACTTCTTAAGTCGACATCTGCCTTCACTTCTCATAATTTCAAATATTTCTCTTCATTTTTATTTACTCTGTTTTAAGATAGATTATGATAATTATTCTGGGCACTAAAATGTACTTAGATCTTAGGGAAAAGTGTGAAAAATATTTAGTTTTATTCGGAATTTATGTACAAACAAATGTTATGATTAACGATGATGAAAGTCAAGACTTATGGTGTCGATAGCCTTTTCGATAATGTTGATCAAACTAGAGTTGATCTTAAATACATCCATGCAGATAACTAAATTACCTACATATTAGCCTTTCCAACATACTACTTATACACAATAATTTGTAATTGTGTCTTTTGGGAACTCAGTTCATCGGCAACCGTGCATGTCAATATTAGCAATAGGTAGTACTGTACTCTCTAGTGGATTCAATTATAGTTAATCTTGGGGGAATTTACAACCGTATTCTGTTACTAACGAAACGTGGATGAAATTACTTAGCTTCTGACTGCGGGATCTAAAGCCGTTTCTGTCTTGGAAACTTTTATTGTAGCTCCGTTTGTAAATCCTGAATAAATTAAAACATCTCTGTAACATTTTGTCTGATATCTGTATTTTTTTGTCTGTATACATTTTTGGTCTTTTTAAGTAGGTTAAATAAAATCACTGTTCCCATTCGAAGGGCACTTAATAAGACATGAGCAGTGTCAACAACTAAAAGATTCTGACTTGTTTGTGTTACTTGTGAAGTTAATTCGTAATAAAACTTAGATAACCAACCCCTAGTGGCCATTCGGTGATCACAAAAACTCGAAGCGCCTTTAGTGTGAGTAAACAACTTTTGCTGTCATAAAAACAGTCAGTTTCTGTATTTCCATTCCCCCTACACATGCCCGCACGTTTTGTTTGTTGAACTTATACATAGAAGAGTGAGTTTGTAGCACTTATTTATTTATCAACGCTCAAGCCCGTGTCACAGAATAGATAGCAGTACTTCATACTGTTATTCAAGTTTTTTGACTTGTACCTTTAAAATAATTAAAATAGGTACAACTCGCTACTACAGGTAGCAAGCAGTAGCAGCTAATAGGAAGTGCAACTAATAGGAACCTGCTCATAATTCAATCATAATCAATCACAACACCGGGTTCGGTAGCTGCGTATTATGTGTAATTTGGAATATTGCTGTACATTATTAAGGTACAATGAGCTACATTCATAAAGCGTTTGCATATTAGTCAGAAAGAGACGAAGAACGGATCAATAGTTTGCCCGAGACATTAAATGGCAACCGCTGCATTGAACTCATTATTTAGGTGTTTCTTTGATGCAGCATTAACAAATATGAAATTTATTAAAAAAGCACCATCCCATAACTTACTGAAATAAATTATTGATGTGAACACATTCACATTTGTTACATCCGTTAATTGAATCCTATATAAATACGAAATCTCTTATGTCAGTAACTGTATCGTTATACTGATGCTCAGTACTAATGACAAGCCTCCTCTTCAAAGGAGGTATAAAAGGATTCCCCATCCGAGACGTTTTACACAGCCCTGTAATATAAAACAAGATGAAAGACAAATCCTACTTAGCATAAGCTATACGGTGCGGAAAAGTTCATTTAAAAGGAATTAGATATTATTATTTAAGACCATTTTGCATTAGTTGACTTTTCAAAAAGAAGAAATAGGATAATGCAAAACAAAGCATTCTAATTTTCTAAAATGTATGTATTATCATAATTAACCTAAATGGGGGAATTTGAATGTTCTAGCTGGAAAGCGTCAGTTTTATACCTACTACATTTCTAAATCTGCTATAAATATTCAGAAGTTTTAGTACTTATGGTAGGGGGAGCCCAGAGGGTTTTACAGCAAGCATATTCAGCTCAACAACTTGATAGCTAAGTAGGTGGGATGTGATGACAGAACGCCGAAAATGTATTTGAAAAGTTTCAGAAAGAAGAAGAGTAAAATAATAAAGTGTAAGATTAAAATAATAAACACTCTTTTTAGATTTTCGATCGAGCAAATTACAATTTATCGTATTTTGAACCGTTAATTTCCCTAAAACAAGGATGTATGTATGACATAGATATTTTTCAGGAATTAAATACACTAATTTGACCATTAAAAAAAATCTATTTTTATTATTTATTCACAACGATAACCCTACTAACAAAAAGCCTTCATAAAAAATAAGAGAAAAAGAAAAGAGTTACCAGTTAGATACTTACCCAACAGGCTGGCACCATTACCACGTTGGATGGTAATGCTGATTCTTCGGGCTAAAAAAGGCCATCCTCTGGTCACGTGAAGAGGTAACCAACCGCTTGGCGATGTCTCGAAATATTCGAAGAGCACTCGGACCCCAAAGTCCTATTGGTGCAACCCCAAACGGTTCAAAAAGTTCATTTATTATCACCTATTTCCACCCCCTGTAAAATAAATAAACCTTTTATCCTCCTCCTTAGTGATACCTACTATTACTAACTAACAAAGAATATGGAGATTTTGGGAAGTACACACGGCAACGTAAATTAGAGTAGAGTTCGATTCCTAGCTAGGAAAATACTTCTTCGTCCGATTTGCCTATTTAAGTCGTTTTATGTCAAGCCCCCGTACGATGAGATGAAAATCAATGGCTCTGAGCATCACGATATTTTTAGTCCTTTTTTGAAATCTGTAAGCAGCATCTGCGCGCAGGGTTTCTATCTAAGGCTTTTCAAATAGATTTTCGGCGTTCCCTCACCACGACCTACCGACCTACTTAGCTATCAAGTTTCCGTATGAAGAATCCTCTACAGACTTAAGAATAGAATAAAAATAATAGGGAAATTATATGTAGCATATTATTACATACAATTATATTGTACCAGTTGTAAACCTAAAGCCACGTGCCCTTATACTAAAAACTTCCAACGTGTTTCCAAGTTCAAGAGATACCTATATATAAAAAATGTCATAGGTATACACAAACTACGAATCGTTCAATATCGTCCCAACAGACAAATTTACATTACAAAAACACTCAGCTGGCAGGAGGGAGTTTGATGTTTATGGCAGGGGAAAAGGCTGATGGTAGAGGGCGTAGATACGTAGTAATTACAATCAATCACTCGGTGTCTTATAAATATTACATGAGTTATGGTAATAACAAAAAATAAGTTCGGGGATCATCTGCAGGGGGCTGCGGGGGTAGGCCACGCAGGCAGCTAGACGGGGTAGATGAGTGTGGGTCCAGTGTTGAAGTGAGCGTGTGTGTGGGTCGGCAGGCGCGACGGCGGGCCGGCCTGCGCGCGCGCCGCCCGCGCCCGCGGCGCACAGCGAGGACTCGGTCGCAGAGACACCGCTCTCCAAGAAAAACTCTGATGGTAAGAAGTGGAAAGCAACAAATATCTACAAATAGCTGTATTTCGTATTAGAAAAGACTGTTTGTCTGTTGAGATGCTCTTCCTGTCGCTTTCGAGTAGATTAACATTTCTTCACTAGGTGTATGTACATACGTAGTGTATGTGGTTTGATGAGATTGTGTACATTATTTGAAACATATCACTACTTTCCGACACCTAGATTATTGAGTAATGTATCACTAAAGTTTCCACTTAGACCTGTAATTCTGTAAAAAAACATAAACTAACTAAATCGCTATATTGACACGCGCTTTATGTACATAATATATATCTAGAGATCGCCACCATTGGATTGGAAACCATGTATTGGTATATAAAAAGTACTGTCAACTCTATCGGATGCACCTGTTCCAGTTACATTATATAAACATCTACAAAAATGTTTATGAATGTATTAGCCGTATGTAGTTATGTAGCTCATTGCATTAAAACAACATTATATATTATAATTTAATTGGCAAACACTTTATTTATTTGATTTATTCCTGTAAAATGTTGAAAAATTAATGTCACATAGTTTGACTATTGTGAAAACGTATATGTATATTAGTATGTTAACTTTGAATATTAGACATTAACATCTATATATACTACAGCATGATTTAATGATCTTCCTAGGCACATTAACGCATGCTACAATATGGAAATGCAATGTGTGGACTGTGAACGTGAACATTCAAAACCATTAATTTCCGTAATAACCAAACTGTACTAATCTTATATGAAAATCTTTAGTTTCCTTCTTGTAATAAACAATAATTCGTGCACGCGGCAAAGCCTTCAGTCGCTGATTACATTAACCCATTTTTGTTATAGTTGTACATTACTTGGAATGGAATAGCCAAACAAATAAATTATCCCCTTATCCGCATTACATTCATCTCTACGGCCTTTGTGCCTACACAGCATATAAACCACGAAGACTCGACGATAACCGGAGAAAAATACGTTATCTCTCATATACCTACTCTTTGTAGTTCCAAAGTATGAGACATAGGGATGATCGTATTTCCAAGCTTAATCCTACCGAACCTATCAACACTACAACCCTTAATCATGTGTATAATTGTTAAGCAAACAAACGACGTGCAAGTGAAAATAGACAGATTTTCTTGTAAATCTTCACTATTTCTTTTATTGAACTAGAAATGATTATCAGATTATTAAAAATTACTAATAAACCTTAAGAAATAACCCTTAACAACGTTACTATTTAATTAAAGAAAAACTTCACTCTGCCGGTTTCAAAAAACGAATTCTGGTGTAAGGAAAATGAAAGGGTAAATATATGAATGGGTAGAAATTGCGTAATATTTACATATGGCGCACATATGGAACATTTATGTACATAACAAAGTTCGTGAACAGGCACTTTGCTGACAAACGCACTCCACATGTAGGGGGTGTATTGTACTCGCCATGATAAATTTCCGGCGAAAATTCTGATTATGTATGCAATAACAAGTATCAACTAAAATGCTAAAATAAAGTGTATGTATATTCGATAAGAAGTATTTAACATTAAAAGTGGTAAGCTATTTCCTTTCTGTATACATTATTGAGCTGCTAAACTCTTGGTGTTTTTTAAAATAGTATGATAGAGATATTTACAATAGATATTAGTCTGGTACATATATTTATACTTATACATGCGTATCTTTTGCTTTTCTTCTCTCCCTTATTTTTTTGTATTAAGAAATCAGTCATAAAGTATGGTCCATTTATGTATCGCGTAATTTTGTTGGGATAAACTCGTATTGTAGTCTCTAAACTATTTTTTCTCATAACTCTTTCACGAAGACTGAATTATTTGGGTACACGTAGATACCTACATATATTATATACGTAGTTGGACGTAGGATAAGCTATGCTCAAGGGCTTTCGTGCTCGAGACAAGGGGAGAGTTCCTCGTTTTTCTTCAAAGCTAAATCCTTGCGACCGCTGCGAGTAACATTTTCATGCAACGAATATTTTCTAATCCTTGTGTCATAACATTTCTTTATCCAATATATTTTCTTCTCAACGATGCTCATTAATGTGTTTACGTTTAAAAAGTTTGTTTGCTCCTCTTACGAACAATTTGCCCTAGTTTAGAAACCAGAGCACATGACTGTATAAACGCAGATATACTTACTTTATTATATAATAAATTACTTATTTATACATTATTTATTTACTTATTTTGATACCGTCTTGGCGTCATACAGTGAAAGGAACTTGAATCAATACGAATCCTAAATACACGACGAGTATAATATATGTCAGGCTATCAGGCGGGCATGTAGCGCATTCCAACTTGTCGTCGACTCATAAATCTATTTCCCATGGCTAACTTTAAATGAAGCGCGGAGTAATAAGCTATCACAATCCTCTTTTTTAGAGGTTGATCTTTATCTCATTGTTGTTGACCTGATTTTATTAGTATTTACTAGCTGACCCGGCAAACGTCGTTTTGCCATATACATTATTTCTTGGATTTTTTTTTCTATGAAAAATAGATGTTGGCCCATTCTCAGACCTACCCGATATGCACACAAATTTTCATACAAATCGGTCCAGCCGTTTCGGAGCAATTTGGTAACAAACGTTGCGACACGAGAATTTTATATATTAGATTGAGTTACCCAAATAAATAAGCCTTGCTATCCTGTAGATGTCATAAAAAAAACATCAGCTGTAGGATCGGTATATGTTTTGGTAAACATATACCGATCCTATAGCTGATGTGTTTTTTTTTTATCTATAATACTCTTGACAATTGGCCAAGATAATATCAGGGTGAAGATTGATTATAGTGTTTTATTTATTGTTATTACCGCTAGTTTTTGGGCCAAGCTCTACTAGCCCCGTTAGTTTTCAATAATAACCACCTGTCAATACGTGGCATTGCTGACCAGTTGACAACTAATACATAGATATTGTATGTGTAGGGTACACAAATAGCGTTACTTATCCATTGGACACAGTACATACAGCAGCGCTTCGTAGCTTCGGACCCAGTTTAAAGTGAAGTAGAGCGCACAACTAAGGCACGCCGTGTGATCCAGTTGAACATTTTTCCTTAGTGATCATAGGAGGGAATGGCTTGCGAACGGCTTCGTTTTTATGACAGCTGATAACAAACTAAATGAGCTTGCTATTTAGTGTAGTCGTCGCCATTTGCCTTCATTAATTCATATACTTATAGGCTACAGTAATGCCAAACTTATGTATTTTATATTACCCACTCAAATTCCCAAAATTATACCGTAAAATATCGTGCTGCTCGTCACCCGTCGTGTGAACGGGGCCGCATAGTTTGCGCACAATAAAACAAACGAATTTCACCTCATTTTTTAAGAATTTATATTCAAATATCTCAATTCCTGATTTCAAATCTCGAGAATTTGGACTGTGTATTAACTGTAAGTAAAGAAAAGTACCGAATGTTATTTTTTGTGAAAGAATTTATGTGTCTGTGTTGTTTTATGACATCATTGACCGTTATTGTTTGACCGGAGCTCCATTGTTATGGGGCAACGCCGGTTGCTATTAAGGTCCAGAGCTTAAAACAATATTTAGGCCCGATTGTTTTTTCCCGATTTTAGTCGACGAGGGGCGGTTCAACTCTGGTTCTATAACAAATTATATACAAATTTTCGGGCTTCGGGTAGAAATTGTATGGGAACCGGGCTGAAACTGCCATTTACTTGTATCCTGTTAGTACCTAAATTTGATATGTTATTTTTATTAAATGGAATAAAATAATTCATTAACGCGCACATCGTTCAACATGAGCGTAGTCAATTAAAGTGATAACTTTGTACTACAATCCAAGTGTTAACTCTAAAGCCCAGCACAAACTATAAACCGCATTGCGATCGACTGAGCCGCGTACCTATGTGTAGTGTGTATGTGGTATACAACGTGTGGTCAATTATGCGGTTCAACAATTTACTACTCTGTGATGTCGTCAGGAACATAGCGTTCCTACTCAATTAATTGGGTACCCGTTTCTCTACAAATTGTAATTAGGGATTTCCTTTTGATGTTACATTTAATGAAAACCAGAACATGTTAATTGTATTTCTGAATTAATAAAATAAAATATATATTCATCTATATATTATCCAATCATTATATTTACCAAAACAGCTGCTACATCCTTATTAAAAAGTGTATTGAATGAAAAGGTCATGTCTAAATAAGCTTTTTAACATTCAAATTTCGCCATAAACACCATACTCGCTTCGAATGGCAGTCACAGCTGATAGTTTCAGTCGACACATTTATCTAAAACCGAGCTTTTTGTGCAGACGAGGACGAGGAGCCGCGCTGCGTGACGTTGACGCCGCGCCACAAAGCTGCCATACGATTTATAAGAAAGGTACGTAACGTTCTGCTGAAATGATCAATATCTATAAGCTATATAACATATTAAATGACTGACGACGCCTTAGTAAATACATAGTACATTCAAAATGTTAATTATTAGGTAATAGTAGCAGCGTGTTGTCATAAAATAACACAAAGTTTATGATCACGAATACCCACGTTCGCAAATTAACAGAGACAAACAAAATGTCGACTATTTTTAATAAAATTTTAGTTCAAGGTTCATGATTTCTGGCGCTGCAGAAAATAACTACATAATGCTCTCAACAATCTAAAATGATTCTTATGTTAAAAACAAAACAGCGATATTTTTCCCAGACTTTTCCTCTTGACGTCTCGTCTGTAAGAGGCTAATGGCATCTACATATTATAAATTCATGGCCATTTTGATACTCCCAATCCAGTCTGAAAAATTTTGTAAACATTTTCAATGACACAGGGGCACAGGGCACATTATAGAGCAAGCATCACACATTTATAATGCTCCTAATTAAACTGAAAATCTAAGTGTTCTAATCATTTGGTTAGGTACAGTTTTGTACTTTTGCAATTAGAAAACTAACAAGTATAGGTACAACGTATAAAGCTTTCATAAATGATTATTATTATTCATCTTAAAATAAAGTATTGAGAAAGATGTGTCTCATTAAATACCAATCACCAACTAACTTAATTCACAAGAGGAAGCACCACAGAATATTGAATTTCATAACTTGATTAAGTAGTTCTTCGGCGTCAGTTTTGTTTCGGCACCTGAATAACGAGCTTTTAATGACGATATCTTACATTTAATTTGAGCACTCAAGATAGCGTAAAAGTTTAATTTAAATCTGAGAATAAACCCGGACTTTGTGTTAGTGAGAGTTTTGTGATAAATATCAATTCGTAACTTACTGACTTGTTAAATTCTAACAGATGAAGTATTTTGTGGCCCGACGTAAGTTTAAAGAAGCGCTAAAGCCTTACGACGTCAAGGACGTAATCGAACAGTATTCCGCGGGACACGTGGACCTGCTGGGCCGGGTGAAAAACGTCCAGACTAGGTACTGCAGCCACCAGCCAACCATCCACACCATGCACTACCATTTACTTTCTACATACCTACCTACTGTACTTTTCGTCTGGACTGTGTACCGACTGTGTCTTGTGATCTTCGTAGTCAAAGTTGGCATTGAACCTAATACCTTTATACTACCTCCGTAGTTAGTGTGTGCAACGCTATACATAATGCATAACTACAGTACATTACCTGGCTGCCTCGAAATCGCTAAAATCTTTTTCTTGCCACTTCAAAGAACACGTATTTCCAGTGTATGTTATTCGTTTGAGTGATAATAAAATTTTCTTACAGAATTATTAAGCTCATGAAAGTCTTTGGTGCCAGTTTTATGTTGATTTATTCCAGATGAGGTAGTAATAAATAATATAAATTTCAATATAAGGCTTTTAAGTATAGGTCGGTTGCGTTCTTCAAATAATTTTCAAACATTTGCAAATGTTATTTGAATGTAATGCAGAAGCATGATCGACTTCCACATGAAACATGGTTAGTGGTATAGTATGACAGTCTTAAATTGTAGCGATTTTGAAGCAGTCCCTACACTGTAAACTTCAAATGAAATCTGCTCCCTGCCTCTTAGTCTAGATGCCTGATAGTTGATGTCAAGTCTTACACCGATTCAATGAGCCAAACTGTACAACTTCAAGGAATTTTTCAGTGCCTTAACTGACAGAAGTAAAGTTAAAACTAAAGATTTTAACTACTTATTGTAATCAACAGTTAGACTTTATTAACAAATAGTTGCTCGGTACCAAAGCCTACTGCATGACTGCCTATTTGATTTAAGGTAGAGTCTTAATTGATACATGATATAATATGTATAATCCTAAAATAATCGACATGTTCTTCTCTTTATATAACTAGTAGGTACCACCCAGCGACTAAGCGTGTATGATAAAATATAGCCTGTTATTTACAGAGTACATATAATCTAAAGTACCTACTAAGAAACAGTGACCTACGTATACTCATCACCTACTACGACGAGCTAAACTCTCTACATTTCAAGCATTACAAGTAGTAGGGAAACACACGGTTTTCATATAATTGTGTATGTCTACTTGTGTAGGTGTTATACCCTCATAACTTCCCGTATTTTAATGTATGCAAACCTAACATTTGCAACTTTGGCTATCAGGATGTTTTATTTTGGTGTAGCTCAAGTATTTTGTCGCACGCAAGAGATTTAGAGAAGCATTGAAACCGTACGACGTCAAAGATGTGATAGAGCAATATTCGTCGGGACACGCGGACCTGCTAAACAGGACCAAGAACCTGCAGTACAGGTGAGATGAGAGAGCCATGCGCCTGGCGCACACGCACTGTCGTCGGTTACCGCCGCCGCTTCATTCACTGATCATCATCAGCTCGACCGCCTCCTTGTACAGCCACTCGCTAAGCAAACTTGTCCGAATGCTGACCGTACGGGTCTCCAGTAACCAAGACATTCCTCTCTAACTAACACGACCGCCCATCCATGTAGGTAGGTATACCACCTCCTAATAAGGAAGTGCGACCATTAACACTATGATGTATTTTATGTGGTTTGAATTTATAATTATCATTTTTACTGTATTTGCATTGTGTAATCACATCCTTGTTTATGTGTTGTAAGTAGTTAATTTATAAATTCGGTTAGATTAATTTAATTTAAAGTAAAATTAAATTCGTTCATAGGTTTTGATGTATAAGAAATACTAATATCTATGTAGGTGATGATTTACAAGTTGACACTTAGACGTAGATTCAGCCCGAGGGCTTAATCAGAGTAAAAAAAGTCAAATAGGTTGTAGGGAAACCTGGCTCCGTCAAGGATAAAAGATTTTAAAGCTAGGGTAGGTATATGAGTATTTTTCAAAGCTAATGTTGCCAAATAAATATTATTGTGAGGCATGTGGTGTAATGTACTTACACGTTTGTACAAAAATTACTTATATGGAGCATCCTAGGGGACCGGACAATTTTTCAGACAGTGTTTAAAATTAACCCAATATTATATAGCCACGAGTTTTGTTATTTTGTATAAAGCTATTAAGTATATGAAAAACTGTGTCTAAATGTGATTTTTTTAAAAATGCCGCTCAAACGAAACAAAATGTCACCTCAGAACATGTGACGTCAGGTGATATCATCTGTAAGTAAATAAAGCGTATTTCAGACGTTTCACTTTTTGTACATTTTATGTTTCACTCGAAGACAAAAATGTCTGAACACAAAATGAATCAACAGTGAAAAATGAATTAATTAGTGAACCGATCCAACTGTGATGAATTTCGGCACTCAGCGTCATTTAGTAGCCTACCGAATGATTGAAAAACGACATGAAATCTGCAGATGATTCGTTGTTCATTCCTATTTAATCTTGTAGGTGTCGTATATACGTGGAATTTAACGCAAATTAACGTTGACTCGAGTGAAGCGTCTGATATTAGCTTAAACGACCAATTAACTGAACCAAATGTTAATTCACCGATTTAGTTTTGTAAGGATCATTTCGATGTAAGAACATAATAGACAGTGAAAATAGATTTAAGTAAGCAGTGTGTTCATACTTATTGCTACAAAGTAGGTACTAATAGGTTACCGGCTATAGGTTAACGAGACAAGATGTGCGCTCATTAGAATTTTCGATCGAACTATTCTTGTCCTAATACTTTTATAGTTTTATTTACAAAAGGAATAATCGTAGAAAAAGCACCAAGTTTTCATGTATGGTAATGTTTGTATAGAATGAATAGATAACATAACTTCCTTGTTGTGTTTAGTTTGAGGCGAAGTACAGATTAAAAGTTAGAATAATTTGTTTCTTTTTTTTATTTAAAAATATAAATCGTTGTTATGTTGTAAGGCTTAAATTTTAGATTTCTGATTAGTGTCCGGTTGCCTACTGCGTAGACGATCACAATGTTCAACACTACTTTCTTTGTTACTAAATAAGTATCTAACTAAAATATGAAATGAAAACTATTTTAAAATGTTATGTTTATTGTAAGACTACAGAGCCGGGTGTACCTATATAACTACCATTTGCATGCAAAATTTTAGTTTAATTTAAAAAAATTGCCCTTTTTAGAACCTATAGGTTTTTCGGGCGATAAAGATCACTCATTCGAATATTATGCATGAAAAGATTCATCATTTGATGTAGGCAACGACATTGCGCATGTACTGCTAAATATTCTGCATATTATGTTCATGTTTGCACATTTTCTAAATTCTTTCACCACTTTAATCTTTCGGTCTAAAGTTGCGGTAATCACCCTGCGCTCGGACCGCGGAGCCGCATGCGCCCAAGCTCACCCGTTGTTCATTATAAGTATAATGCTATGTTTTACTTCAGAAAAGGGTTCAAGTAGTGTTCTGCAGCCGCTGCGTCAAAACATATATCTAAGTTGCTTCATGTCTGCAGTTTTTAATAGAAATTGGGTGTCCCCATGTTAAGGAATAATAGGGTGAGGTAATAAGGTGTACCTCTACGAGGGCCAGTCTTTCCAATTTTAATCGGTATAGTACAAAATTAAAAATAGTTTGAAGGGTAAAATGACTGTGTAACTTCTGGACAAACGCGCAGACAGACGGACATGACAAAATTATAAGGATTCCGTTTTTTCCATTTAGCTACAGAACCCTAAGAAGGAATTTAGTAAAACTATTATCTGTATTTAGAAGGTTACAAATGTTTGAATAACATTATGAAATCATAATTGAAAAATCGTAATAAAAATAACCTTCATTTTAGTGTCAAATAAAAACATCGTTAAGGTAATATAAAATTAGAATTTCAGGTATGAATTTGAATAATCAAAGCACTCAATCAATTTGTAAGTGGCACTGCCAATTGGCATCCACAGGTACGTTACCATTTGTTGACATTTTCATCAAATCGTTTTGGAACAGAGTAGGTAGTAGACCCGTTAGTTTAGTTCGCAAGTATAGTTGAGCAACACTTGATTAACACCCAAAAAGACCTTCTTTTTGGGTGTAGGATACGTGATATTTATTTTCTAACACACGGTTTCTGAATTGAGATTTTGAAGTTGAAAACTGTTCAAACTCTACTTTAGCATTACCTAAGGTAATCTCTCGAAATGTAGCCCTCAAAATTCAAAACTTACGGTTTTGGCAAACACTTTTTTAATTTCTCATGCTACGTTAAAAAAACGTTGCATTCTGAAAGTTGGCAACGTCGCAAATAACCGTAGGTATAGTCAAATATTTCGCTAAATAGTGCACTAAGATATGAATTGCAATACCTAATATCATGGCGCTGAATATTTAGTTTGAGGTTTAAAAAGCACTTGAAAACATTCCAAATGCTATTTTTACATTTAAAATTGCTACAATACTTAAGTAATTCATTGTCATTCTTGCAATTCTTAATCAATATTTTAGCACTATAGAGCGACATTTCATACAATTTCGGAAAACCTGTTCAGCTGGAGATTCATAGATTACTCCGCCTTGGAGTGTAAATGTGGTGCTGTTCCACAAACGATGGGACACTTAAGGGCCTGGGGGTCTACTCTGAAGTGCAAAGTGCGACACATGGCCGAACCGAATATTATAGAAAAATGCCAAAAAAGTTCGCATCGGCTCAGTTGGGTCCGAACCATAGTCAATATTCGAAAGAGTGTAGTAGTGTAGGATTGGGACCGACCGAACCAAATAGTAACTACGTAGCAGGAAACGGCCGAATATTCGGCCGATACTACTTCGGAGTAGACCCCCCCCCCCCCCCCTGTACTACCTCAGATTGCGAAAATTGTCTTAGCATTAATGGCTGGAGTTTCAACAATACTGCAGTATTCACTTTGTAATTAATATACAATAAAACTGAGGACTACTGCGAGGTGTCGTCTGCGTGCCTGTCAGCTGCACGTTACAGGAACTGATGGACGCTGGTGATGGTGCCAAACAAGTGGCCGAATTCTGGGCCGAGTCCATTTTGATTGCTATCGACACGCTAAGTAGATTTAAGTATTGATAAATAAAACAGTATTTCTGACAAGATTTGAATTTTCTTTGACCATTCATACAGAAATAGGAGTTATTTTTCGAGTTATGGAGAAAAGCTCGAGAATAATCAGAATGTAGAATAAAACAATATAATATAGGAAAATATTTGCACCCTCTCGAATGGAAATTACCTTTTGATAATTCAAACAGAAATTTTAGTATTTTTTTCGGGTTACGCCAGCACAAGAGCGAGCGAAGCGAGCTCGAAAATTATATTATTGCACCATCTGGGATAGGTTCGGTTTTCTTTTGGCCAATCGTACAAAACAGCGAAATATTTGACAGCTATTTACGACGTTGCCAACTTTCTAAATGCACCCTTGCGGTGTGCAAGAAGAAATGCTAAAGTAGAGTTTTACAAGTTCTCAACTTTAAATTCTCAAATCAGAGACCTTGTGGAAGTAACATACGAGTACACAGCGCTTTATGTGCTTACTTTTGCTTAAAATGTGTCTGAACGCAAGCAATAATAAAAAGCTTAAGTATACCATTTTCTTATTCGTGCAATTCCACTTCAACTAGCTGTCGAAGTGATTTATTAATACTCGTAGTTAAACATAGTTCAGATGCAAGCAATGTATTTTCCTTAGAAATAGCTTTGTTATCAATCATTTCATTTGTATTTTACACACACATTTTAGATTTTATATACATTTGTGTGTTTTTGTCGGCTATTTAAACCTTTATTCCGCGAGGAGAGTAAAATAATGATTAGCAACTTCTTTTAATTAGTTAAAACCGCATGCTTTTATTAACATAGGTACATATCATATTATTATTTTACTCCTCTCGCGGTGTGTGTACCTATTTAGATGTTGAACTTTTAGATGTTGGAATCGAATTTAACTTATGATTCATTTTGGTCAAATGGTCTTGTTATTGTCGTTCTAATGCAACACTTTCTCTACAATATTATTTTACCTACCTTTTTTGTTTATTCTGAGTTTTAATCACTTACTATAAAAATTGCCCGAAAGCATAACATGACCACCGTAGAAAGGAAACTAGTGTAAGACAAAATGGCAAATTGTAGAAAGATTTCTACGGCGTGATGTCAAAAATGAAGAAATAATGAAATACGAGTATATACGAGTATATACGACTATTATTCGTCGTAGAGCAGATATAGAACTGGTCATGCTACGCTTGCTGCAGTCCTTCAGCGTTGAATTTTCAGAATATATTTTATTTGCAAATTCAAGGCAATAAAATAGGTTAATTTTATGTTTATGATTATCATTTGTTTTTTTTCCTATTTTCTATTCTGATAAGGAATTGTATCACGTACCCTATATCTAGCCTTCTAATGAAAGGCATTAGGTAACGTACTTAACTTCCTTTGATAAATTGGATACTGCTAATGTAACAAATTTCTATATACAAAAGTATTTTACTACCTATGGATGTACCTAAGTAGGTATTTTTATTACCTACCCACAACGAGCACTTTTACGTACTTAAAGAATCGAAGAAAAATTGTAGTTTATTTTTAAATATGAAAGTAATATTGACTTATACTTTTTAATATGCCTACAGGTTAGACCAAATACTTGGAAAACAAGGATCTAAAGCTAAAGATGTCTACGCATCAAAAATCAGCCTAGCTTCCAGAGTAGTTAAAATTGAAAGACAAGTAAGTAATTCCTAACGTTTTGTCATATTTTGGGCTTATGCTCATCTACTTTGGCTAAAACCGATATCAGACACTTCACTCGAGTACCATTATCAGTATCATGGTTCATTTTTTTCATTCACACAGTACCTACTTACATAATTAGGAATAAACGTTCGTCTGCTCCTTTCATTTAATTTTTTGATCATTCTGTTGGCAAGTGAGAGTGAAGCGTCTAATATCGGCTAAATGACGAATTACAGTCCGGCCATCGAGAGGGTACTAGAACTGTTAGTAGCTAATAAAGATCAAATTTGCACTGGCAGATGGCAGAAACGCATTCTCTCGTCGACCGCACTGTAGGCAATGAGACATTACATATTCGTAAAGTACCTACCTACCTATTTTGATAATATCTACACAATAAGTCATAAGTCATAAGTCATTTATTAATTTGTTGAACATAGGTACAATAATGATGTTACATAAAGATAAAATAGTGCGCTATGTTAAGCCAGAGGGCGTACAAATGTTTGTGATTAATCAAGCAGCCAAGTCTCGACAAGAAAGTAAATAATATAAAAGTAAGCCTCATCCACAAAAAAAAAAGCCTGGACTATAAAAAAATAATTGTAAAGAACATTTTGACAAATTAATTAATTATAAATAGCAATAGCAATAAATGTCAAAAAACAGAAAAAATAAAATACAAAATAAATGAAAACTAATAATAAGACTATGTCAATATACAATACTTATGTCAATATACAATACTTATGTCAATATACAATACAAATGTCAAAATTACAATAATAATGATGTCAATATACAGATGTCAATACAATACGAGTAGGTCACACTTACTCCGTTTGGATCATATGCATTATTTGGATTAAATGCATTAAATCAGAAGGAATAATGGGAGTCATTGATGGGTTAGAATTTAGATTTATATAAAATCATCTCATCCATTTACATATTAGTATTCTTATAGCCAGTCAATATAATTTGTTTCAGGTAGATGATATAGAAAGTAAGTTGGATCATTTGTTAGAAATGTATAAGGAAGATAGAGGGGTGCCTCGAAGACTACTAGGAGGCGGTTCCAGCGGAGGAGAGGGCTCGGGCGGCCCGTCCGGCGAGGGGGGGTTGGTGGTGCGGCACCGACCGGCGCTGGCCGACAAGCAGTGTTCGGAGCCTAACTCGCCGGTGTCGCGCACGTTCGAGCCGCCCCCGCCGCCGGCCGCCGCTCCGCTCGTGCCGTACAAGCGGCCCATGAACCGGGGCTACTCCGACCTCGGAAGTAGATTCATCAAAAAAAAACTTATATTAAAGTACGAAACTATTATATCCATTACTATATAACCTAATACAAGGTTCTACACTGTCAATCCATGTCCAATTATGTTTATTTCTTCATAATTTTTCAGCATATTCCCAAGTTTTTATTTTACCTAAGGTAGTCAGATAACTTTCATCTGAGAAATCTTTGACAGCTTTTGTACAGAAAATATGTAAAACTGTCATAATTATTCTTCAGAAAAAAGTTATCTGACTATTGAAAAATCAGCCCTAAGTAATTATAACAATGTACCCACATACATACATGGGCGTAGCCACGGTGGGGCACGGTGGGGCAAGCGCCCCACCCTGCCAGAGCCTAAACGGCTGAAGTTAGAGACACATTTTTGGTTGGAAGATTTCGTGGTGTAGGTAGGTGAGCAATAAGAAAGTGTTTCGGATAATTCTAATTATAGGTACATACAGATCCAGGGTGCTATAGGGTGTAACCTTTTTGCATGAAAAAAATAACCGGGGTAGACCGCGGATATAGTTTGCTAGTTACATATTATTTTAGACTGCTGCCCCACCCTGAGCCCATGGCTGGCTACGCCCATGCCCACATAAGCATATTTAGGAGCTTCTTGCAATCTTGTCAATATTGCTAACGTGTAAATGCATAGCTGAATAACAAATTTTAGCAGGGCAGCCAGTACAAGTCGCAACGGTGAATCCCCAAGAGACGATGAAGTAGTAATCATAGTGCCGGACCGCGAGGTCACACCTCCCCGCCTCGTCACCGACAGCTCAGGTCGGTATCTGTCCCACGCACCTACACATGTATATACTGGAACATTAGCTCATCTAACTGCCCACACAAACCTATAATATTTACTACCTTACCATACCAACGATTCCTAAACAGTCACAAATTAGCAGATTAGTAGAAATTGCTTGGAGTATTTGACACATGCCTAGTCATCCTACCAATAATGTTTTATTGTACGAGTATCAGATAAATGCTATCATTTGCATGAACTGTTTCAGATACTCTAATCAATGTCTACGTTGTCCCCTGCGCCCTATGGAACCACTGCCACATTAGTCGCCACGTAGAGCACTCGTGTGAATAGAATGCTGTAGTTAATGTGATGCTAACTTAACTAATTAAACATCGTTGCCATAGGTATAAATATGCGAATATTACAAAATTGCAGCATCTTATGAAGATTATTCGTCGTCGACTTCTCTCTGACCGATGACATGGGAGAGCCCCATAAACGGCCGCCGCCGGCTCCGTGAGTCCTACACCCTACCCCTATCGATGTGTGGAATGTTTATCATTTAATAGTGTCTCTCTGTGTCCTCCTAGATCCTCCTACAACTTACTCCTACCACATGAATGTACTAATGAAGGTGTCGTAGACTTAGACTAATCTTTATCTGATTTTATTTTTTATCTGGACATACAATTTATTTGTTACTTTATCAAAAGTTGTGTATCTACCTTTTTCAAACACATAATATATCGGTCTATATTTCAGAAAAACATATATTTTCTCTAACCAACGATTTCAAGTAGGTATCAGATGTTTCTGTACCCAAAAAACATGCAACAAATTTTTTATCAGCTCTCACAACTCATAAGTACAAAGTACCTATATATAGATGAATGAAAACAACGATTGTATCAGCTGTTTATGATCGCACACAAAACCACTGTTACGATCTATTTGTCTGACAAGTTCCTGCTGAACGTGGCTTTGACCAATGCCGACTGACGCACAATGCATAAGAAATGAGGAAAAAATAGTCCCACGGGACAAGTGAGTGATTTATGTAACTAAGAATTCACAATATATACCTACCATAATATATACATAAATGACAAAGTAAGTCGTTTTCGTATCCATTATTTCTTACTATTCCATACTAATATTATAAATGTAAAAGTACTTGACTCTGTCTGTCTATCGGTTACTTTTTCACGCGCCAAAAGCACTGAAAAGATCGTTCTAAATTTTGACAGATCGGTAGCCTTGGAGAAGGACATTCTTTGGCATCCTGGATATTTTTATAAAAAAGTAAAATTGTGAAGTACAAAATAGCTACACGCAAATTAAGCCCGGGCTACAGCTAGTATTATTTAAAGACTTGGTTCGTTAATCCTCGTTAGCAGCGGGGCACAATAATTATAGGTATCTTAAATAGATATACTTAGGTAAAAAAACGCTCGACTGCAACTTAGCACTTATTTTATATGTGCATAGTGATCTTTTTAGTTGCAGTCTAGTTTTCTGCTTTAAATATTTTATACCAAAAGGTAAAAAAAAAAAATCAGAAAAAAGTGTGTTATATTTTTGGAATCGTCTTCTCAAGCCCTTTATTTTGATACCCACAAGGCCACGAAAAATATTTACGTTTGACGTCTCAAATCCGCCATTTCGATATTATAAGAACAAACCTAGCATATAACCATCGCACGACCTAAACGAGCCGATAGACACCTCATGTAGGTACTGAAATTCATCCAGCGGTTTGGATGCTTCGAGGGTATAAGAAACCCATACATAGGTACGCATGAAAAACTTAACCCTGTCTTTGCTGTCGCGCAGCCGGTTAAAAATGAGCCAGTTAGTAAAACTTGTGGCATGTTTAAGACTTCGTATGACAAAAAAAAAACAATAAATAGGCTGAAATCTGTAAAGTGACGTAACAAGGTGTCCGCAGAAAAGATTGATCAGTGTCTAGAGCAAATCAACCATTTACGAAGGTGGTGCGACACTACGCCTGATTAAAAAAGATAAAAAGAAATAATTTAATCAATAATAACACCCCGTCGTTTTTGAGTCGAGGGTTAAAGAGATGACTCTAAATTAAAATACAGTCAATAATACTATAATGTCTGAAGAAATAGAAACTATCAGACAAGATTGAAATAAATCGTCAAAAACGTAACTAAACATAGGTAATAGGTAAGTATATAACGCACGCTAGATTTCAGCCTAAGTACCTACCCTCTATACTTATATATTTAAAAAAAATGAAATTATACCAACCTTTATTTTTTTTATTTACTACACCTTCCATCAATTTCAGCATGTGTCTGTAATGTAGTTTTCTTATGTATTTATTTAGACATGTGTTATATTTAGGTACTAATTAGAGATCCAAGTGTATCGAATGAAAAATGCTACAGCAGCAGCTTATTATATACCTTTGCCTGACGGGTTTGCTTTAACGGTATTTAGTACGGGTGTAGCTAGCGCGCGCCGTAGGTATCAACCGTATAACCGTACCCCCAAAATACAGCGGCCCCAACGTGTGTAAGGAAACATTTGTAAGAATTTGGACTTTGGATAATATTCCAATACCTACGTGAAATTCAGAATGATATGAGGCCCGTAATATGCCCGTAATTAATGAATACCAAAAGAAAATGTACGTACCTACCTAATTCTCAAACTGTTGCATACATTTAGTAAAATCATTTAAGTAACAATCTAACCCATTCGAGTCAGAATATTCCAATTTTCTAGCTCGCTTCGCTCACTCTTACATAACTTAAGTAAGATCACCGTGGCAGTTTAACCTTCCATGTTAGGATGCTATTTCATTTATTCTGTAAAAAAAACAATACCCTTTGAGTTTCACCGCTTTCGGGTAAAAAGGGCTCCGTACAAATTTTGAGTGAACTAATTTTAACGAGCCACGCCACTGCTAGTAGATATTTTCTGTTTCATTGAGATATGTACCTAGGTATACAGCCCTACTCCTCAATACACATGTGGTATTGTGGAACCATCTACATTCTACAGGGTGTAAAGGACATCGAAGCGCAACTGTAACCATGAATTCAGTACCTATATACCTAATTCTAGATTAATTCCAACAGTATTGAAACTTTTTTCAGTTATTAAAATACTTACCTAGGTAAAATCTGGAGGTATTGTACTTTTGTATGAAACAGCAGATTATTTCAACTAAAATGTCTAGTATCATGTGCTGAATTCATGGTAACAGTTTGCGCGTTGATGTCCCATACCTACACCGTGTAAGTAAGTAAGTAGGTATATTATAAAAAACTGCAACACAATATACCTAACACAATCAATCCAATCCACGTCTTTGTCAGACACGTTGAGCGACTTATTCGTCATTGATATAAGGCTAAGCAGCTTATTTCAGGATTTACGTTCTGTTTGTCCCTTGTCTCACAAAATGTGTGGCACCGCGGCGCCCGGCGCCCGGGCCACATCAACCAACCCATCTCTCAAATAAGATTATCCAACTAAACAAAGACACTATAAAATACCCGTCAATCGAGGTAAATAGGCTGGAAATTCAGATCTCAAGAATTAACTTAATACATTTAGATTTCAGAAAATATTTAAATTCAGACATGATTGCAGAAGTTTGCGGGAGCGGTTCCGCGGGCGCGGAAACAGAGCCCCGGTCGATGAGCTCGGGCTCCGCGTCGTGGTGCGAGGGCGATGCGGCTGAGGAGCGCGGCTACGGGTCCGGGGACTCGCTCGCTGAAGACGCCGCGCTGCTCGGCGGCGCCGCGCACGCCTCGCAGCCGCGCGCGGCTCGCAACCCGCGCCGGGACGTCGCTGTCGACCTCCATCTGCTACGACCTGATGTCTAACACATACTTTTTAGTATCTTTAGATCGGCCGAAGGAAATGGGCCTTCCATGAAAATACCTAATTACCACCGTTATGACTTATGATTGTAAATACCTACGTGTTCGCACAATATTGACGTGACACAATGCTGTCCATTCACATAATTTCCTTATTGATAGGTGCTTGTAATGAGAAAATGAGCAATCATAGTTTAGGTAAAATGAGTAGATAGGTAGTCGATAAGGTGTCTTGTGCAACTCCAATAAATAAAGTACTTACCTATACAACGAGTTGATGTTGTGATGACCACTTCCACTCGTTTAGGTATGTATAAAGACCAAGGACTCGATGCGAGTAGTACGTACCTAATATTATTATTACGCTTACATTATTTAATTACTTATTGCTTTAAAAGATTATGAGATTTACCAATAAATAAATAGAAATCTTTACTTTACCTATAAAAAATGTACCATACCTAATTGTTAAGGTGTACATATTTTTGTAATAAGTTGTTTAATAATTATTATAGATCTATTATATTGTAAAGTTATTTAGGAAATGTTATTAGCAGTGAACGAAACCCAGATAAATCAACAATCCTGAAAGATAGATAGGCTAGATATTATAAAAATGCCTAAAACTAACAATTTATACCTACTACCTAGACATTTTATAAGTGGAACATCCAGGATTAGCTATGACGTTTGCAAATAATGTAGGTATTATATATAATTATATAGTTTCTATACGAATAGGTAACTTTAAATATAACATAATTGACAAAGAAACTGTGATAGACATTCAGTTTTCCCATCACGCCGAACAATGCAGACTCTTAAGATGATAGTATCCACTATAGTTCAAATTTCAGTAATAGGTAAGTTAGGTAGACAATATCTAGATTGACTACTGGTACATACCATATCTATCTATTTATTTTATTCGTCACTAAAGTCCTATTCTTGAACCAATTTTGAAATTTTGGACATGTTTCTTAATAAAAGCAGGGTAAACTTTTGCCTGAAAAACAATATAAATAATTAATAAGATTATAAATATTGGCACATATATATAAATATATATTTTAAAAAACATTCATGTTAAGAACTGTGTCTAAGACTATAAAATGTCGTAAACTCGTGACTGATGCTGTATGCACAATAACGTCAGCAGGAATCATCATCGGCGCAAATAGAACCTAGTAGAACCTCCTCAGTAATTATTTCTTATTCTACGAGTAATTATTTACATCAAAGAAGGCTTCCACTCTTATCAGATGCGGCTTTATCAATATTTTAATAATGACGTTAGAATACGATTGTGAATTACTATTCGAAAGCGCATTTATTTGTACCTAGGCAAGATAATTCATCAGTTCAGTAAAATAATAAATACAATGGGACCTACTATTGCCTAACTGTTAGATCTATGAATTGTGATATGTTTATGAATTACTTACCTAAGTCAATTTACACTGTATATAAATCAAAATAATGACTACTACTGGCAATATACTGTACCTATATATTTGTATATTACTGTGAACGTTCAGGCATCAACAGATTCTAAGCATACGGTATTTCCTATTCGCTTTTAAACCAAAATCACGTTGGAGCGCAAGCACGGTAAAGGTTATTTACAATTACCAAATTGCTTTCTGTCTAGACTAGACCATGGCCGTCAGAAACTGCATGTCACATTGCAGTTTTAACCCCCGACGGAAACAGAGGGGTGTATACAGACAGTACCTTGAGAAATAACGTTGACGTGCGACCAACCTGTAGGCCTATATCACTAGATATGTAGATATAGGTACCTACCTACTTACATGCTAGTCATTCTCGGTTTTGTATTACTCAATACTAATGACTCAGTAGCGCCCAACTCCAAAAAAAGGAATTAAAACTGAAGTTAACTTTCGATGAATCCTAAATTGCCAAGGACCTTGGTTCATAAATCTTTGTTTGGGTTTTCACAGTAATATACGTAGGTCAATGCCTAACAGAAAAGCTTGTTGCAGGGATATGGCCTAATCATACCTTAAAATCCCGAGCATATCTAGACTTAAAGCACGTACTAACCCTTCGCTTGTCAAATACAATGGTCGAAACCGATTGAATCGTTATAATCGACTCAAGTAGCAACAAGCCAGCACAAATAAATTCATCACAGACAACATTTGAGTTTTCTCTGTTTTTTATTATTCCTTTAGACTGGCTCTTCATTCTCCACTCACTAGTGACTAGTGTTATGCGAAATCAAGGGAGCAAAGCTAAGTTATAAGATCCGATGAAGAACTACTTTTTCCATTAAGACTCAATAATAATACGTGGCAGGATATTATGGTACAACCTCTTGAAACAGGGACTGCACCCTGTATCAAGAGACACTTAAATTAATTGCTACGCGACGTAGGTACTTAGCTTTGCTACGCTACCTCGTAGACACCGCTCGCATCCCTTTCCCTCGCTATGGCGTGTAGTACCTAAAAATCCATCGCTTTTCTCCCAGAGCCCGATCTACGAAGTTGGGTAAAAAATCCTAGCTTCCACGTACCTACAAAAATTTTCCTTTTCCGTAATTTGACAAATGTGGCACGTACCGCGAAATTAAAGCGCATTTATTTGTAGGGAATATAATTGAAAGAAAACAAACATGACGCATAAAAAGAACACAAACCCAAAAAAAATAACAAGTTGGGGGTAAACATGTGTCACATCCACGCAAAACGATCATCGCTCAGCATAATGCTAAGACCCTATACAAGACAGAGCCGCAGCGCTGGTTTTCAGCGACTGCCGACGCTGACGTGATGACGTCAACCAGTGCAGCATACGATTAGACATAAATAAAAACAGCAATCAAAATTTGAAATAAAATAAACCAGTTCAGCATACGATTATTTATTTAATTCATCATGATAAGTATTTTTATTAAAATAACTCATATTATAAATGCGAAAGTAACTCGAATCTGTATGTTAGGAACTTCTTCATGTTCAAGCCTAAAAGCACTGAAACCATCTTTAAATTGGACAGATAGGTAGCCTGTAACCCGGAGCACTACATTAGGCTACTTTTCATCACGTATATTAGAAACCGCAAAAGATCCTTGTACGTACAGCTATAGGTATGTACCTAACTTATATCCTGGGAGCGGTCATTTTCAGCGGTCAAAGAGAGAGCTGGAGAAAAAAGAACTCATTGTTATGAAGGTACTGCCCCGGATCCTGGGGGGGGGGGGGCAAGCTGGAGCCCGTGCCCCGGATGGCAAATTCTAGCGTCAGACAAGAGCACGGGTGGTGCATTGAGGAAATCACCACGTGATTAATATAGGCATAGATTGCCAAATGGTGTGAGCGGGTTGCGGGGAGCGCAGTTGAGTTCTGCCAGGAACTCTCCGATTTTAAAGCACATGCTCCACTTTTATTTGACGATACAAAAAGGTTAGCTTACTATCTGTTGCAATAGCGTGTAATCGCTTAGTTTTTAAGTTTATTTAAGGCCTGGAGGCATCCACAGGCAAGCCCGGTTAAGCAGACGACAACCTCATAGGTTGAACTGCGAGACGCCAAAACGAAAAAAAAAAACTGTTGCAACAGATCTATTCCGCGGATGAGCCAGAGGCGGATGAGCGCGTCTGTGGTCAAAAATTTAAGAAAAAATCTTTTATTTTAGAAATATTACTTCGCGTAAGCGCCAGGCGTCCCGCCCTTTCCGACTTTTTGAAGTGAAAACTTCTTTAGCGGCGTTGTGCACTTTTGTTGTGATGGTTAAAAAATGTTAAGCTCGCGTCAGGACACGTGACCTGATCGAAAATTCGTAAGTCGGAGCTTGCGTCAGAACACGTGACCTAATTGAAAATTCGTAAGACGGAGGGAGAGTAAACCGCATTCCAAAAATGCACAACGTTAATATTCAAGTTTTCACTTCTGCCGGCACTCCCGGAGTGAACCCGTTTTTTGTACCAAAGCACTGGCGCCCCTGTTGTTTTATCGATCGATAAAATTTCACTAATATATTATCTAGCAAAGTTTTCAAGCTCGCTTATTGGTGTTAAACTTTTCTGCATCAGTCGAGTCTCGCGATCTTAGCAATCTAAAATCTTGACAAGACAATAGGATTATGACAAGGCTATCGATTTTTTTTTGCAGAACAAGAGGCTCGAAGAGTAAAATTGTAACTAATCTATAGGTACCTACTACTTAATATTAAATACATACTTACTTATTTTTTGAATTTGATAGCCCAATTCTTGGGGAAAGAATATCACGCTTAGACCCTTACCCTTAGTAAGTAGTAGCCAAGAAAAAGAAAAGAAAAAGTCAGAAAAAACGCTAAGCGAAAACGAACTAGATAAAAGCGCAGGCGAGCGATGTGCAGCGACGAAATCGCGAGCAGAAGCTAATGATAATGACGTTATCGCGCGTCAATCACACGCGTGTCGGTGACGATTTTGAAGATTAAAAAACGATTATTTATAGTATCGTGTATGCCGATATCGTGCCGTGTCGTGTCTCACGATTTATTTCAAACTATCATGGGGTTCATGGAAAAGGTTTTGTGGGACGGGGAGCGGCAGACAGCATTTATTGCCATGCCTCTAAAAAAATCTAGATCCGTGGCTATGACGCGAATTCAAAATACTTACGTCTTAGGTTCGGTTTGGGCTTAGTGCTATGAAGTTTTCCTGTGACGAGGATTCCTGAAGAATTAATAACAAAAATAAGCCTGTTTTTCAATAATAAACGATTGAAATTCTAAGAAAAAGAAGGGATGATTTAAGTAGTCGCGATACCTATTACAAATTGCAATGTTCTTTCTAACAGTCTAACAGATTAGGTAGGTATATGATACAAGAAAGAGACGCCTTTTCTTACCTTGAACCGTGCCTCTATTGTTATCATTCTTTAACAGCACCGCGCACTACCACAAATTACTAGTATTAGGTTAGGTTATCCATCATTCGAGTCTACCATGAAGTACCTGGGATTGGTGCTCGACAGCCAGTGGGACTTCAGCCCCCATTTCCGGCGGCTGACACCCAAGTTGTTGGGCGCAGCTGGGGCGCTATCAATGCTGCTTCCCAATCTGGGGGGCCCGAGTGCCGCCTGTAGGCGACTCTACGTGGGGATCGTGCGATCGATGTCCCTGTATGGGGCCCCGGTGTGGGCCTCTGACCTGAGGGCCGGTAGCATCGCAATACTGTTGAAATCGCAGAGAGCAATGGCTGTCAGAGTCGTCAGGGGGTATCGCACGATCTCCTACAAGGCGGTTTCTGTATTGGCCGGATCCCCGCCCTGGGACCTCGAGGCCAAAGTACTCGCATCATTGTATCGGTGCCGCGGGGAAGTTAGGGCGCGGGGTGAGCAACGGTCTCAGCTTCGCGAGGTCCTGGTGGTGGAATGGCGGGACAGGCTTACACGCCCTACCGCTGCGTTGGCCTCGTCACCATCGAGGCGGTCCACCGAGGCACGGCTCCCTGTCATTTTGGGTGAGGCGGGTGCTCTCGGGGCATGATTGCTTCGGGAAGTACTTGTGTCGCATAAACAGGGAGCCGGACGCCCGGTGTCACCACTGCGTCTGCCGCACTGCACTGCCGGGAGGACACGGCGCGGCATACGCTGGCAGAGTGTGCCGCCTGGGAGGAGCCGCGCCGTGCCCTCATCTCAGAAGTAGGCAGTGACCTGTCGCTGCCGGCCGTGGTCGAGTCGATGGTCGGCGGTCGAAGAGTCCTGCGATGCGGTGATTTCCTTCTGCGAAACAGTCGTCTCGCAGAAGGCTGCGGAAGGGAGGGGGAGATCTCGTCCACTCACCCGGCCCGCAGCAGGCACACCGGGCGTCAGCGGAGGGCGAACAACGCCCTCTTCCAGCCACTCTTAATGGGTCCAGGGGTGACGGACTCGGGCACGTGGGTCGCCCCCCACACATCAGGACCCGAGGTGGCGGCGCGTAGTGTTCCACGCGCGCCCCTCTTAGTCCGTCACTTTTAGTCAATAAGAGTCTGACAGACCCCGCCGCCCGCCACAGGGCGGCGGACAACCATGAAAAAAAAATAGGTTTTCCATCATCCATCATATCCATCCATTCAGTAAGGCCATCTCTTCAAAATCTGTTCTGCATGTGGCCTTTGAACACTGGCACCGGGCTATAGGGCCTGGGGACAACAAGCTGTTCTCAACGACCATCGAACTATTTTGGATAGTCTGGAACTCTGGACCTCTGGTTAAAATATGTTTTTAAAGGACAGGTTGGTGTTTCTTTACCCTAATGAGAATTTCGTGACGCTGCAACTGGGTAGGGCGAGTGATAAAGCCTCAATCGAGATTAAATAATCTCGATATACATCACTAAGTATTTAATACATTTGTTTAATGTGACATATTATAGCAAAAAAAAAAAATTATAATATGATTAAAAACGTACTTATATATTTGTGTTTTTACTCATCCATTTAGAGCCTGATAGAGATTAAATAATTAAAACTAGTTTATAGTTTAATTACTAATCTAATAAAAAAATTAAAACGAAACCAGTATCAGAAAATAAAAATATTTAGCACACTTTCATAGGTACTGAATTACTGAGTAATTTAATAATTATGAAAATCCTAACTTACTGCTAAGCTTATTATCTAGGTACTCAGCCATATCAGTCATATACATCCATATCAGTCATATACATATAAACCTTTTATTAACTTTATGTACGAAAAACAAATAAATAAAGGAACTCAAAATACAAAACAAAACATAGACTTTGTTGAGATTCTTTTTTTCGTTCTCACGTTAACTTCATAGAGAAACTATTATTTTCCTTTCGACGCTGCAGAATTAGCGTCTGGCGTGAGCTTGCTTCTTTGTCTATCATTTTACTCACGCTAACGTTCAACCCGTAGCATGTGCAGAAAAACGTTCAGGATGTATTTTGTGGCCTGCAGGTCGGGCAAAGTGTTATTGGGTTTCTTCATTATGAATTTCTTAATAGTAGACCGAAGTTTAGAAATTGGCGGTGTGATAATCCCTTAGATAGGTTAAATGTTGTAAGGATAATCCCTGCCACGGACAGCACGTTTAACGGTTAGTCCTGCGTATGATCTATCTCAGTGCAGTCCCCTGTCCCATCCCATTCCCATCGGACTATGACAGTAAAGGTTGACAGAGTGTACCTGTCTGTGTCGCACACTGGCACTTGCGCACTATAATATCTCTCGCGTCGATGGCTAGTGCGGAGTGCCTGAGTACCAAGTACATACTAATTCCATGCTATTTTGTGTGTAACTGGTAACACCTCAAGGAGCATTTTACCAGAGAGAATTAGTATCTCTATGTAGTCTGTGGACGTGGAGAGAAAAGAGAATAATGACAGCAATGACAATGACCATGACGTCAGTCAAAAAACAAATCAGATGTCAAAGTCAATTTTTGTTTGAGCCCGCTGGCGTCTTGTCTTGATTACATTTCTTAATTTATGAGTATTTCTTCGGTAAATCGGTAATATCATAAACATCATAGGCTAATTTATATCTTACATACCGTGTGGAATTATGCCCAGCCAATATGAAGAAGAGCGTACGTGGGAAGCCCCAAATCACAACCAATATGAAGTATGTTGAAATTCATTTCTTGATTATTTTGTAAATTACTAGTATTTTATTTTTTTATGATCTAATTCACAGTAACCAATAAATATCTATATAGTAAGAATTAAATAGATATATAATGGTTACTGTGAATTGACTTGGCTGGTCTTCCAGACCAGCAGACCTCTCAAAATAAGAGGCACACTGATAAAATCTTCTTATATTTTACTTAATATTTTTTTCTATAATTTAGGAAGAAGGGAATGAAGACGTCATTGAAAATCCTGAAGAAGTCTTACATGAATGTCTTGAAAAATTTAAAACACCAGATTATATTATGGAACCAGGAATATTTGGTCAACTTAAGCGATACTTTCAAGCTGGAGGCAATCCTGAACAAGTGATTGAGCAATTATCTATAAACTACAATGCAGTGGCCCAAATGGCTAATTTACTAGCAGAATGGCTAATACTCGGAGGTAGGTTTATAATTAATAACCGCTCAAGCGGATAAGTGAGAACTGTTAAAAACTTTGTTTTATTGATATCATTCTATACTTAAATAGCATAATCACAATACATCAAGAATCACTACAAAAGACATAGGTACTAATATTTTAATCTTTAAATATCTCAATTTCCAGGGGTCAAAGTTACAGAGGTACAAGCAATGGTTGAAAACCATTTGAAAGATATGATTTTGAAAACATTTGATCCCAAAAAAGCTGATACTATATTCACTGAGGAGGGTGAAGTAAGTGTGGTGAACACTAATATTTTTGAACATGCTTTTTTTTATTAGTGTTACAATGATTACAATATTTTTTCAGACACCAGCTTGGTTAACAGAAATGATTGAGCATCCAACTTGGCGGTCGTTAATTTATAGATTGGCTGAAGAGTATCCTGATTGTCTCATGCTTAACTTTACTATAAAGGTGAGCTATTGTAACAACTAAATACAATATAGTGTTTCTTCAATTTAAACTCTTATGGGTGTAACTAAGCTTGAATTTGTCTTTTCTTGCAAATAAAATTACTTTTTATTCTTAAGAATTACTCTAGAGTTTAGAATAAAATGTGTTTTTTTTTTCAGGATCAAATTTCGTTGAATCTAAGGCAATAATTTTAATAAATATCTATGATTTCCAGTTGATATCAGATGCTGGGTTTCAAGGAGAAATTACAAGCATATCTACAGCAGCACAGCAAATTGAAGTATTTTCAAGGGTTCTCAAGTCGGCTATTGTTGGATTCTTGCAAAGTTCTGATGATTGGCAAAATAGTGTTAATGAATGTGCAGTATGTATAAACTGTTTTATTTTCCTTTGTTACAAGAACTGAGATAGCACTCTCTGTTTTTCAATCAATTTGAAAATTGATAAACTTAAATCTGCCATCTAATAATAAATACTTTTAAAACGCAGTTCACTATGTAACGAGATTAATGACATTACAGAAAATGGTCTGCCATGGTGCCCACACATATGTGTACAGTCAAGTCATTGTGCATATACTTTCTCAAGAACCCAGAGGAGGTGCCATCATGAAAAGACTTGGCCAAGAAATAACTCGTTGTGCACAACAAAGGTAGATTTTTCATTTTAAAAATGTTTACTGTTACATCAGCCTGCAGGTGCCTCTCTTAAAAAGGCAAATGGTTCTTCTCATTATGGAAATCAACCATACACTCACTACCACAGTGCGTTTCAGAGACCAGACCATAAAGTTCATGTTTTCTAAAGTTAGGGTCAGAAGTTTCTATAAATAAGTTACATATATTCAAATTTTATTTGTTTCAAATTGACGTTATTTCAAGTTAAACAAATATCAACTTTATTTTAATGGGGAATTAAGTGGATTTCAGAGTGACAGCACTATTGAAAAGTTATAAAAATATTTGTAGGTGTAGCGTAAACTGAACTTTGAAAACTATAAAAGTTGTATTTAAAATAGTAAATTCTACAAAGACCCATTTGGATTTCCAGAGTCACTTCCTCGTTCTATGTTTAAACTATGTTTATTGTTTTAGTGGACATGACGTGACTCCCATCACATTGGCTCTTACATCAGGCGAATCCTGGCGCAATGCTCGTACGGCATTGGCAGCCATGTTGTCACGTGGTGCACTCAACCCTGCTGATATTTCAGTATTATTTAGAGCTTACACACAACCAGAACCACCACCAGTACATTTATTAAGAATTCCTCAGTTTTTAGGTATGTTACTTGGATTAATTTATATTTTTAACTGTCCAGTGTTGACTCGATCGGGTTTTCATTGATTATGAATAACCAATATGTGAAAGGCTGTCCTGTCTAGATAATTATATTAAGAGAAAAAGCTTGTACCTGTGTGTCTGTTGTACCTTTCCACATTTTAAATTTCACAGAGCTCCTGGTTGATGCATTGTTTAAATTAGGAAGCAAACTAAATCCAGAACACAAATCAAAATATATGTATTTATTGGCGTATGCTGCAAGTGTGTGCGAGGGGCTCACTCCCGGCAGGCCTGTCAAGGATGAATTAAAGGCTACAGTTCAAGCTATTGAAAAAGTACATGCCGTATGTTGCAGTTCTGCTAGTTCTAGTGAACTGATTGCGGAATTACCTACATTGTATCATTGCATAAGGTAGTTGCTGAATTATATACGCTTTAACATTAGTGCCGAAGCAAACAGCTTTTGAAGAATTAAATGGAGGGTATTCACTGTAACATGTTCATACTATACTTTCAGGTTTCCAGTCGTTGGAATGGGCGTCCTAGTTTGGGTAGAATGTGTTGTGACAGAGCCTTCATACTTCAAGTTGTGCACAGAACACTGTCCCGTACATTTGGCTCTCCTAGACGAAGTTGCATCCTGTCACCAATTACTACATCACCGGCTCCTGAGATTACTTGTGCAATTATTTGAATCTCCACAAGATGAATTAGAAATTTTAGTTCAGGTATGACCGTGTATAATTTAATTGGTGTGTGCCATTATGTATAGGTATTAATAAACCCCTGCGCATAATCTCGTTTCCGGCCGTGGTTCAGTCCGTGGTCGGCAGCGAGCGCGCGTGGGACGCCGACGCTTCCTTTTGCGTGGACGTGATGGGCGCAAAGGGGGCGGGAGGATACAACCTCCCTCCCGATCCGCGACAAACATACCGGACGCGGAGGGCATGCAATGATCTCCGACCGCCACAGGGAGTGGTCTACGCGTGACAGACTTGTGTAGTCTGTCGCTTGAACAGAGACAGAACCGAAGCGTGTTCCGCGCCTCTCAAGAGGAACTGCGGCCGTACAGGGCCGCAGAGGGTAACGAGATCCGCATGGAAGTTATGCGGGCCAATACTTAGCCGTGACTCGTAACAGTCGTAACAGACTGCGCATCTCTTTCAGCACCCGGGCCAAAAGTGGTTGAAGAACACCGTATGGTATTGTGGCAAGAGTCGTGACAGACCCCTCCGCCCGACCAAGAGCGGAGGACACCCATGAGGATTTCCCAACTCAAAAATAGTCTAAATAAATACATACTATACCTATTAACTACTATTTATTTTCAGTTGGAATTGAAGAAAATGTTACTTGATAGGATGGTGAACTTACTAAGCCGAGGATGTGTTGTGCCTGTCCTGCGTTATATAAAAGAGTGCTGGCGTCGTGATGACACCGACATTTCTTTAATTAGATACTTTATTACAGAGGTAAGTTTAATAGATAAAACCATCGTCTTTAACTTTGGCTATTTTCACATTTAATTTTGGTGGGTATCGTGATATATCGGAGCTAAAAGATTTTACTGACACATTTTTAATAAAAATAAGACATGTAGTAAACTCAACACAGTAAAACAGATATCGCTATTTTGTAGACGACTTTTAGTATTTCTCACCCGTTGAATAGATAGGTCGCAAAATTGAATCTTCGTGGCACGACCATGGATCTTATTCATTGGTATAAAATAGAAGTAGTAATAATTTGCAGAGCCGTAGCTAAGTGTTGGCAGAGTTATACCATCTAGGGATTTAATAAAAACGTAATCTTCAGCGTGGTCGTGCTAGGAAGTATTCTTTCTAATATGACCAGCGTATCTCCAAAATCTAAAGAGTACATAGTTGCAAAATAATTTAAAAAATATTCCAATTTAAATTATTTTATAATAACTAAAAATATAAGTATCCAGGGTGTTAAAGAAATTGCGTACCGTAGCTTAGGAGTAGGGTCAGTATCGATAAAAAAACTCAGGAAAAATAAAAAATACCACACAAAATATGCTATGACATACTGGAACTAGAATGATTACCACTTATTTGTCATTTTTTTATAACAGGTTTTAGATGCGATAGCACCACCATATACACCAGAATTCGTACAGTTAGTGCTACCAATGGTAGAGAATGAGGAAATTACTGGAACAATGAGAGCAGAAGGTGAAAATGATCCAGTTTCTGAATTCATAGGTAATAACCATTCATTAAAACACATGCATGCCTACTATTTTAAAAGTTTATTGTTTTTGTTTGGTGGTAAACTAATGTTTTTTTTTTCAGTTCACTGCAAGGCGCATTATGTTGGACCGTAACTAATCATCTATGAAATAAATTTCACTTAGTAATTAAATCAAAGGTTTTTTTTTTCTATTCAGTCGTGCTAAGAACCCCTTGCAGCTTTCCTTTCATAATATCTCTTTAGAGCTTCTTCAAAAACTGTTCCAACAGTTCTCTTCTTCCAAATATCAATTTTTTCTTTAGGTTCTTCAATTTGATCTTCTTTATTTTCATTAGATTCTTTTTTATCGTGTTCAAGCTTACTGTCCTTTTCTAATGTACTACCAGTGTCGCTATTTTGGCTCTTACTTTTCAATTGTTTTATATCTTCATCTTTACTATCCTTATCTTCGTCACTTGACTCATCTATTGAAAAGTCAGAGTCGGCATCGATATTATCTTGCTTATGTTTTTTAGCCATTCTGATATCGTCTAAATTTACGCGATTAATTTCTTCTTCAGAGTCATCTATTTCTCCTTCAGATAAACGAGCCCTATCTGATGATTTTCTCTTTCTGTAATTTCTCTTCTTTAATGTGTCAATAGAATCAGATGTAGTTTTTTTAGATGAATCCGCCGTCTCGTTGTCTTCTGGCACTTCCTCTTTTACTACCTCATTATCTTTTCCTAACTTCTGTTCATACAGGTGACGGTAGAAACCACCTGCGGAAAAAAGGAAGTCTTAAAAAAAAAACGCACTTGCTCGTAAAGTGGCTGTTATTGCTCAAGTTTACGGTCCCTAATGCAGTATATTTAACACGCATACTTTTAAACTTTGAATACCCGCACTAGTGTGCCACAGTAACTATTATATATATACACAGAGTTGCACGTCCTTTACGTACTTTTTTTTAAAGACGAAGCAAAACGCATGCAATTATTGAACGTGAAACTGGCACTGTGTAAACGGGGCTCTATAGGAATAGTCCGATTTGATGCAAGTGTGCAGTTTGTCATTCATTACAGTTTTTTCTTTTTTTTTGCAAGTGTTTTTACAAACGTCGCGTGAAACGCGTGATCATTTTTCTCGGCTCCATTAGGCTCGGGCTCCAATACCCGCTCGAGTGCAACGATAAACTTTGCACACTTGCATCCACGTACAGGCTGGTGAAACGTAATATTTTAATTCGTCGTATGTAACATGGCATCAGATAGGACGCGTCGCGCGCACGAACCGCGCATTTACTACGAACCTACTCCGCGCATCCTTTACCGGGTGTCACCATTATACGTTTACATTACACGGAGAAGAATGTAGTCATAGTATTTTTCATCACAAACAATTTAAAACCGCGTCTTAGATTACGACCCCCTCTACTCCCTCCAACAGAATGATGAAGACGCCTGTGTCCTAGCAACAGGAACATTATATGCCGATTATGTAATAATATAATATTATTTTGTAACAGTCACCTAAATCCTTTTGTTTCGTAACATCTCCGATATTTTCCAAATACTCTTCACGTTTTTCTTTCTCTTCTTCTAAGCGCATTTCCTCCAATTTCTTTTTATAAGCAGATGTTACAAATACTTCTTTATCCTGGAACTCATCACCTTCCTTTTCTCTTTCCTTTTGTACCTGTAAAATGATTATCCAACAAAAATTTTCAAACATTCTGATAAAAAGAAACTATCCAAAATCAACAACCAACTTCGAAAAAAAAAAACACAACAATGTGAAAAACATATACATTAAATAATACCTAAATACTTTCGTTTTATTTTCTAAGAAAACTATAATTAGATAACTTACTTGTCTTTCAATGCGGCGCTCATTCTCAATTTTCCGTTTGTTGGCAGCCTTCATTAAATTTTCTATATACTGTGGTTTTTTTTCTTCTTTAGTCTTTACTTTAACCTTTTCCTTTTTGCTCGCCATTTCTTCATATATTTCATCATACTGATAAACTGTTGGATCTTCTGTCAATGCTTTTTCCTGTGTTATTTTGGCCTGCAAGATTCAAATTTTAGATCAATGAAACATTTGAACAAGCACTGGGATTTGAGAAGTCTGTGCCATAATTACTTTATTGAATTTTCGGGGACTGTAAATCAGAAATAAATTCTGTCAAACAAAATGTTTCCCTTTAAGGCTAAGCCGCAGAGTATCCTGCAAAACTAAAATTTTCTGGTTTAAAATTTTATTGGTTTTATGTTGATCAAGATATGATTCACAAACGTAGCAAATATGTATTCACACTATTATAATATTAAGATTGTCAATAGAACTATATAATATAAACAACAGTGATATTTTGATTAACATACAACCTGATACTGCCCAACACTCTCCCGTTAGTCTGCCAGACAGCAAGGCACAGTCTATAATCTTCAGGCACCAGAAATGAAAGGCCCCTTAATTTCCGAGCTTATGCTGGTACTGATTTTATGTATGGTGAAGAAGAGGTTTAGGGCACATGTTGTTTGGTATTTGGTAATATCTTATAATTGTTATAGAGTAGTAGTAGAGTTTGACATACCTGTCTAGACGTATTATCACTTGGTCGCAGCAAAGTTGGTTTTTTCTTGAATTCGTCTTCTGAATCAGAATCATTTCCAAAAACATTCCTTGATGCTTGGAATGTTGGTTTTGGTTTACCCGCATCAGATAATATAAGACCATACCTGTAACACACATAGAACAAAAGTACATGAAAAAGAAACTACATACATACACATCTTTAAACTCACACCAAAAAGAAACTAATTTCTTTAAATTATTACAGTGTGTTTAACAACATGTTAATTTGAATGTGACATTTTTCCAAGTTGTATTTTGAAGATACAACTAGGAAATAATAATAATAATTAAGTATATATTCCATGGCGACACTATCATTGTATTCTACACTACAATGATAGTGTCGTCATGGAATATATAATTTATAGTAGAGATTTAAAGCTAAATACTGATATATACACACTTTTTATTCGACATTTTGTCCAAGTTTTTTTCTTCACACTTTACAGACCAAACTCAGCAACAATGGGCCGCAAGCTGTAGGTATTTGCAATTTGGCATAAAAATATTAATATAAAATAATCGATTAGTAACGTTTTCAGAAGAATACAACACGGCACAATACATGACACATCACACGCATACTATCAGTATCACAGGTATAGTATACTATACTTTTGTACAATATGACACTGACAGTAGAAAAAGTCTGTCTCTGCCGTAGCTATAGGATAGAGATAGAGGTCTCTGCCATCAGCCATGGTCTCTGGTCTCTGCACTCTGCGTACAGCAGACAAACCACAGATCCACAACAGACTGCAGACCACAGAATATAATATACCCTAACGGTGGACGTTTCCTTATTCAGAGGGTGGACACCGTTCGTAGATAGAGCATAGCAATAGATACGTTGACAGCGTGTAGCTTACAGGAAAGCGATAATCACATTGACATAGAAAAATCATAATTATATTCCGGAAAACCCATGGAATTAGTATATGTACAAAAAGTAGGAGTTCTTTTTATTAAAATAAAAACAAACGGAACGATGCGATTGATATTTTTCATACTGTTAACTCGCCTATTTCCATAACAAAAATAGAATGATGTCAATTGTGATGTCAATGTCAGTCATCAATGATGTGATCATGTGATGTGGTGATTGTCATATTCATATTATTTTGTCATTCAAAAAGACGAATGCAAAGTTTGGTACAGATTGATTAGCATCGTGTTATTTTTTAAATATTATTCTCAATCAATAGTTGAAGTTCAAACTGCCTTTTGTTTTGTTTAATTGGGATGATATGGAATCGAAGAGGAACAAACCAAAAGCTAATAAATTTCCCGAAACTGCATTAGCATTTTATATCAAACTATATTGTAAACAAAAAGGCTCATCTGAAACCAAGGTTAAAATCGTTTGTTTTCAATCCTTTCAATAAACTGAGCATTCTTTGGTGGCTTCTCATTGGGGTCATCTTGAGGACTGGGCAACTAGTAACACAATCGCCGGGTACATTAATAGGTATTATGTACTCTAGGCATAGTTACAAAATAAAGTTTTATTTTTATTTTCTCTGAATTCCAGCTCATGGCTCCTCTCCTTTTCGTCAATGTGTCCGTTTTCGCCCTGAACTACGCATGATGACTTATCATCTAATATATAAAATTCTCGTGTCACAGTTTTCGTTGCCATACTCCTCCGAAACGGCTTGACCGATTTTGATAAAATTTTGTGTGCATATCGGGTAGGTCTGAGAATCGACCAACATCTATTTTTCATACAAAAAAAAAAAATACCTTATATGGCGAAACAACGTTTGCCGGGTCAGCTAGTACTATATATTTTCAGTACATAAAAGCAGACGTCTCATTGAACGATAAACCTATACAATGCAAGGTCAGCTAAAACTGGGAATAGCCTGTTATGTGTGTACCATTATTCAATGTTTTCAGAGCAGCAAAAAGGACAGATTAGTGTACTGTTTTTGTGTCGAGAAGCTTTGTTTTCCAGAGCACTGGGATTAAAAGCCTGCACAAAATGTCCAATAATTAATTTTATTTCTGTGATTAGTTTTAACCTAGATCAGCCATGTGTTGTGTATGGATGGAAAGGTAATCAACACAACATATACATATAACCTTTGTGTAGATGCAAATTGTTCCTGTAGCTAATGCTGATTTAAGCAAAAAAGCGTAGTGCTTTAACGTCTGTAACAAGATTGTCTGAGTCCACCAAACTGTGTTTTTAGGACATGTATATTTAAAACTTTGGCTTAAATTCCAATTTAAACATTTTAAATTTGTAATTCCAGTATCAAAGTAATCTAATTGAAGCAACCAAATCTTGGCTGTCTTTGACTGAAGAAGAAAAACAACAAGTTCATGAATCATACAAGGAAAAAGAACTTAAATTTAAACTACAATGTTTTGATCAGTTGAAAAATGCAGAACCTTTTATGAAAGTTAAGGAGCGAACTGGGTAAAGTAATCATTCACTTACAATATTATGAGAGTAGTTTAAGACCAAAATTCCCTTCTATACTTTTGGCAATAATTAGAGAGCATCAATTCAATAATTGTACCAACTAAAAGCTGAACCTGTACACCAGTCTTACTATACACAACACACCAGGCAGTGGAGGTCAGATGCTCATCAGCCGGGACAAACATTTTATTGTCCTGGAAATTTTAAGAAACCACTACCTGATCGCTGTTGAGATACGCCAGCAGCTCCAAATTGCAAAAGTGTGAATGTCAGTGAGCATATGGTGAGAAGACGAATGGAGGAACTGATTTTAAAAGCCCTTAGACTAGCACACAGTCCAGAACTCCTCAGACATCACCTAGTAGCTTGACTTCAATTTGCACGTGGACACGCCAGCTGGGCCCACGAGCAATGGGCTCGAATGCTGTTCACAGATGAGTGTCAAATAGCTTTGCGTGCTCCAGGCGGTCGGGAGCGCGTGTGGAGAAGAGGAAAGAGATTTCTACCCATTACCACCACACAAACTGTGAGTTTCCATGGAGGCTCTATAATGGTTTGGGGAGGAATAAGTTTCGATGGTCTTACAGAGTTGGTTATTGATAACCGGCTAACTGCAGCCCGATACATCGAGGAAGTCCTCCAGGGACATGTTTTGGTATATTCGGAATACATTGGGCAAGACCAATTCCTCCTAATGCACGCCCACACGTTGCACATGGCGTTGAAGAATACCTTCTAGAAGTTGGTATTCAAAAATTGCAGTGCCAGTTCGTAGTCCGAACTTTGACCGATTGAGCATATCTGGGACATGCTCAAAAGAAAGATAATGTCCATATCCGACCCGTCAGAAATTCTTAACCAACTTCGAAATGCAGCACTGACTGCTTGGGAAAGCATACCGCAAGTTGAGGTCAGAAACGATGACAACACAACACAATACAACACATTACAATGACACTGTTCAGCCGTTTGAGCGTGAAAGCGTAACAAACTAACTTTCGCATTTATAATATTAGTTAGGATTACAGATCGAGAAATGTGGACTTAAACAGCAGCAGTTCAGTAATACAGGAGCCTGAAGAGCATATTGAAGAAGTAAGGTTACAAACAGAGACAGAACATACCAATCAAATAGTAAATGATGAAGACATGAATTTAAGCTATGATGGGGAATTATTAGCTGATACGTAAGTACCTACTGCTCTGTCAGTACTTACGTAAATATTAGTTTCATAAATGGTGTTGTTTCTTAATTCTGAATACCTACTCCAAGCAAGCTGTGTCTGCCTATAATTTCTACTAGGGACAACTCTTTTACAAAGAACGAATATGGTCGAATGGAACGAAGTAAATCAGTAATATTATTATGATTTGATTTGCAGTGGGCCTGAGCATGACCAGGAGGAACACATTGAAACTATAAGTGAGCCAATACAACATGAAGAGACACCCAGGATAATTCTGATAGAGCCATTACCTCCCACCTTAAAGTAAGTTTTAAGTTCTATGTATGTTTTATCAAAAAGGCATAAGTACCTTACCGCGCCTTGATAGTACATAATGGAGCTTTTATTAGCTCAGAAATATACCAAAAAACGATTTCTTGTGCAATCTTAACTCGTTGGGTTATAAATATTATCTAGAAACGGGTTTCCCCCTCTTTTGTGTCGAAAAAAAAAACGGATGGGCCAATAAAATTTAAAAGATCAATATTATTTCAGGACTAGCAAAGATTTATTTTATATGCTCAATCCAGCGGGCGGAGCCGAAAGTGTATCGTGGACAACATTACCAACATCAGAAAAAAGCCAATACAGACGTGCAGTGACTTTATTGAAAACGGACTACATTACCAAATATAAAGAATATTTAGAGAGTTTGACCCCAAGAGAATTATTCGATTATTACAATAAAACATTATTTTAACTGAAAATTGAAGTATTTTTTGCCACGTTTATTTTACCTGTAAGTAGGTAACTCCTAGAGGTGTACTTATTGACGAAGTAAAACGCCTTTATAAAATAAATTAGATTTTATTAATAAAGGTTGTATCTTACATTTGTTGATTCCTAATCAAAAAGATCACTACAAGCTTTATTACCTACTAACAAGTATAATAATTATGTTCGATTTTAAAATATTAATACCTACTTACTAAATTTTGAATGAGATACAATCTGCGAACGCCTAAGTTATATTTTATATATTAGGGTATTAAGTAACGGGTGATTTTTTAAGCGTAGTTTTTTTTTAAGTCGAATAAAACACTCAATTTGCATCATATATTCCGCGTAAATGTTGTCCGCGGCTCCGTTTCAAATGGTCCATTCGGAAGGTCCAATTTTGCGTCACAAAACGGCGAACGATATCGAGCCATGATACGCAACTTTTTTTTGCCCCAGTTGGCCGACTTGAACTTGGTTGACATGTGGTTTCATCAAGACGGTGCCACATGCCACACAGCTCGTGAAACAATGGACATGTTGAAGGGTGAATTTGGTGAGCAGCTTATCTCTCGAAATGGCCCTGTGAATTGGCCGCCAAGATCATGCGATTTGACGCCTCTGGATTATTTCTTGTGGGGTTATGTAAAGTCGTTAGTGTATGTGGACAAGCCGAACACGATTGAAGCCTTACAGGATAACATAACACGCGTAATTCGTGGGATACAGGCCGAAATGCTCGAAAAAGTGACGCAAAATTGGACCTTCCGAATGGACCATTTGAAACGGAGCCGCGGACAACATTTACATGAAGTTATCTTTAAAATGTAAATGGCGAAGGCCAAGTTATCAATTTCAATAAAAATTTTGAATATATGATGCAAATTGAGTGTTTTATTCGACTTTAAAAAAAACTACGCTTAAAAAATCACCCGTTATAATCAAACTGTATACAAGTCTAATATAATATCGTAACAAAACGTTGTCAACATGTAGGAGACAGTTGCCTACCTATGAATTTGAATGATGTACATCAGAAATTAAATATTGACGGATCTATTTTCCGCACAGGAGTCCAATAGCCATCCCGGCAACAAACGATGCCATAAAGACGTGAGATTCGGTAGCACGATAGTGTTCTCCTCCTGCGATGTTGTTAACCCAGCGTTTAGCTTTAACTTCCTTTTTCTTCAATAGGTCTTCAGCTTTATCCAGTTTACGGTCCATAAATCTCTCAACCTTTAACAAAACATTTTCGTATGTAGGTAAAGATTCACTGAAATACACATTTAGTAACTTGGTACTATGGAGATACTTGATACCACCGTATCAAGTATCTACATTATTACATTAATAATAATAATAAACATTTATTTCTCTTCCACAAAGGCGCCTTAAAAATATGAAGACACATTAAAATATACATATTTACAATCTTACATCTAAATTAAACAAGTACGGTCGTATACTTTTCCATGATAGGATAGATTAGTGTATACACGAGCCGATCGATTCTGTAAAAATCTCACCGTGAAAAGTTAGGTGAAGTGAGCTTAGAGTCAGCTGTCAGTAGTTTTAATCCCTAGCATTAGTTGGAATGACAGCTCACTCCACGCTCACTTCACCTAAGTTTTCACGGTGAGATGGTTACAGAATCGCACTGCTGGCATTAATTTCAATGTCACAATGATACTAACAATATCTCTGAATAAGTTTGAAGTTTTGGTAATTTACCTAAACCATCGATCATAAAAAAATCGAAGGTGAATCAAAAACCGTTGCGTAGTTTTGAAGAACATCGCAGTCATACAGACAGACAGACACGAAAAGCGACTTTATTTTATAATATACATAGTTGTCGAAGTAATAGAATTGGTCATGATTATGATTGAATGTTTCAATCATGTTCAAGTTTGTCATGACTAAATAAGTCTTAATTAATTGGTCAACTGATTGAAAAAAATGTTGATTTCCTCAACACTGCTTTTACCAGTGTTGCTTCGAAATAGTGCAAATAAGGGTTCTAGGTATCTGCCTACTTAACCACCTCGGCAATACTTTAAGTTCACAATAAGCTACTGATGAAACTTACTTAACTGACCTATCTCTAGTAGTCTAGCTCTAGCATAACCACGTTACCTACGTATTTTTTATACCTATCTTTTGTTTTGTACTCTGAGGCAGATTTATAAACGTTACTTTGGACGTACTACCCTTGTGTGAAAAACCGAGAAATGACATCCCTGTCACTTCTCGGTTTTTCCCCGGACTACAGATACGCAGATGGTAATTTAGTCGAAACTCGATAATTAAAACTATTGTGTACGCAGTACGTACGTTCATTAGTAAGTACTTTTATTGCTACGATTGGTTGGCCACTTTAGACCTTAAATGCAGCAACCCGGGTTGCTACACGTTCGGGTCGGCACATTCGATTCGGCAGTACGGCATTTTTCTGTTTGGTATACATAGTTTCGGGGTTCAGAAAAACTCGGCCTGTAGAGTGTGTGAATGACAATATCAATGATCTCGTGTTGTTGTAAGAAATGAAAAACTGAAAAAATATAAATAATAATTGCTGAACATACATGGGGGCGTTTTGGACCCATGCGACACCCAAGTCCTTGGCGAGAGGCTCCTTAAAATCGTTTCGGACCAGAAGAATGACAACCTCCTCCTTTTTGAAGTTGATCAATAAAACTGGGTTTATTTCGCACCTACGTTTATTACATAATTCGAAATTAGTAAGTATATATAAAAAAGCAGCATCCTACTCTTAACGCTCCATGTCCTTTGCTTTATGGTCCACTCGAGTATATTGGAATTTAAATAAGAATACAAAGACTATGACTTAATCAAAATAATCACAAAGAAGGAATACAGGTATATATAATATAACTTAACAAACTCACATTCTATTAAAATAAAATCATGATGAAGCAATACCAAAAAAGAATCCTCCAGTAAACCCTGCCGAATAATAGGTATTATTTTTGACAAATAACAATACCTGTAACAAATAAACTGCATTTGAAATATTTATTTAAATGCTGACTTCTCCATACTAAAATGTATTTTTAATTTGTATGTACCTAATGTACCCTCCAAAAATTTAATCGAAGTTTATTCACATTAGATGTAATGTCACAATATCGTACGCTGCCAGTACCAGCGGAGGGTAAGATTATAACGATTTTATTGATTAATGCAACTATCTATGATAAGGATATTTTTATCGATACTGGTTTTTAGCAAATAGAAACCGCCTGGAAAACTTCAAGAAGACGCTAGTGAAGAACAATCTGCCGATCTCCCCGAAGCGCAAAATCATCGCCATTGTGTATCCTGCCTGTCAACGCAGCATTATGGGCATAAAAGACTACTTGAAACACCACGTTGTGTTCCATAACGGGCAAAATGTAACAATATAAAACATCGAAGAAGTGTACGAAAAGAAGAAGATGAAATCCTATATACCTATCGGAAAGGATATTTCATGTTAAAGAAGCAGCGATTCTGAATACAATTGCGGAGTAGGTACCGCAAGAGTAGTTACTGGGACCGGTCTTGTACACAGTATAAACTGCAGATCTACAGGTTGATGAGGTACTACAGCAACATCTGCTGATGACACCGCAATACTGGCAAGGTCCTACTATGGCCTCACACATGCCGCAAGGGAGTCTCGACAAATTAACAACATGGCCACAAAAGTGGCGGATAAAGGCGCAAGCAAATGTCCACGTCACATTTACACTACGAAAAGCTGACTAACCTGTACATCTCGAGAATTTCACACTATCTCCTCATGAAAGCGATATACACCTAGGGTACATCTCGATCGACTTCGAGAGACCAGGAGACACGAACTTAATCTTGAAGTCAATGTGGCTCAATGGAATTCAACTGTGGGTAGCGTCTGTGACTCACACATACACTTTATACAGAGAATGCAGAATGCTATTTTTCTTGGCTCGTCACGAACGCCGAAATTCACAAGGAATTAACAATGGATACGTCACGTACAAATAAAAAATATCAATAATAAAAAGACACAAGGCCGCCTGCCGCAGTAAAAACAAGGTTGTTCGAGAATACGTTTACTTCGGGCAAACTGTGCAGTTTGTAACAAACAACTTTGAGAAGGAAACTAGCAAAAGAATTCAGCTGGGCTGGGCAGCATTTGGGAAGCTTCGTCGAGTCTTCTTCTGCGGAGCCTAAGCACTAAAATCTTCAGTCAGTGCGTCCTGCCTCTTATGACTTACGGAGCCGAAATGTGGGCACTCACGGTACGGCTGCTCCATAAATTCAAGGTCGCTCAGCGAGCTATGGAAGGAGATATACTTGGTGCCTCTCTGAGGGTTAGAAACGATCAAACGAATGAGGTGATCTGGTAGAGAACCAAAGTTGTCGACATAGCTCACAGAATAAGCAAGCTGAAGTGGCAATGGGCCGTCCATAATAGCCGTAGAATCGATAATCGTTGGGGTACATGTGTTCTTGATTGGAGACCGCGAATCGACAAACGATAGGTAAGACACTCTCAGGCTACGCGGAGCGACAATCTTTGCGAATAAGGAGTAGATGCCTCGCTGGAGTCACAATCTTTCCACCAATGTTTACCTCCTAATCATCCGATAGAAGTATTCGGAATTGGCCACTGCCACCCGAAAAATGTGTTTCAGCCGCATAGTCGCTTGCCACACGCGTCCAAACTCATGTACATGCCTGCGTCGATATGTGAGAGCAAATGCGAAGATCGGTAGTACACCATAAGTTTAAACGCTGCTAAAGTGAATAAACTTTCAATTAAATTTTAGAGGGCATTGTTTATGTATTATAAGAAAATTACAGATGAACCCAATGTGCAAATGAAGAAAGAAATAACACTACCTAGATTTATTAAAATGCATAAATTAAGAGAATGCATTCTGAATTTTGGCAATCTTGCAAGTAGCTGTCAAATATTTCACTGTGTTGATTAATTTATCAATAATACAAAAGAGTTATAAAATATTGCTCTAGAATATTGATTGTTAATAATTGTAATAATAATCCTGAATTAAGTGTTGTCCTTTTTAGGTTTTCACCTAAGATTAAATGCTCCATATAATGATGTTAATTATAATACTGCAATAAAATTCATAATCAATATTTTAGAGCACTTCAACTACAAAATGGTGAATTATTTGACAGTCATTTTGTGTCATTGCCAACTTTCATAATGCACCCACTTAACAAGGAGAAAATGCGCTTTTTACGATTGTTTGTTAACAGTGCATAGTGTGTGCTTGTTTTGATGTTTTGAGCAATTCAGAAGAGGACCTCTCCAAGAGATTCTCACCTTTTGATAACATGTTTGATATGTACTGAGACAATACTATAAATAAACTCAAGCCTATAATATATCATTTGATGATTTCCCATCCACAAAAAAAAAAAAAAAAAAAGCCTATAATATTTATATTGGTGTGCTCCAATAAGCATGAAGTGATGAGAACTTTAAAAATACCATACCAAAATGGATCAAGAATTTTTAATGAGTAAGTATACTAATGAGTACCATTGCATACAATTAGTGAGAATATTAAATCAATTTAAGAATAAATGCTTAATTTATGCACCCAACTTATAAGACAAGGGTGAAGATAAACAAAGATAACTTACTTTCTCAAACCAATCAGGTGATTTTCCAGTTGCTTCCTTCTCAATTTTGTCACTGATTTTATCGACTTTCTTGTTGATTTTATCCCAATTTATATCAATGTATCCTTTCTGGCTGGCAATATGTAATAGTATAACACTGCCACCCAATCCAACTGCAGCAACTTTTCCAATCTTCATAGAAATAAAACCAGTTATCCTGAAAATATTAAAATTAACTATGAAGTCAAAAATCAAATAGAAAAATCGAGATGAGGATTAGATCATACATTATGAATCATAGCAAAGAAGGCCATAGTATCAAGTCTATCCGAGAAATAAAAGTGAGTTTCATTTTATCAAACAAACAGTAAAGTGAGCAAACAAAAGAAACATCGTTCTTACTATGTACCTGTAATTATACGTTCAATTTAAACGAAACGAAATAGATCTCAAGACGAATGCACTTACCATCCTGACGTAGTTCCTAAAATTAACTGCTTTGTTGCCGATGTTTTCCCAATATCTGATATCGCTTTTTCAATAAAATTCTTGGCATCGTCTACTATTTTCTTTGCATCTTCTGAAGCGTCATCTTTCCCTGGGCGCGCCATTGTTGTAAAATATAACTATAACAACAATTTACTATTTTCCTTTACAATATATTACTGCAGATATTACGACAGAATAGGACAGAACGCAGACCACAATGCAGATCACACACACTGTCACACTTACAGATTTCCTCACAATAGTGATGTGATGAGCAGAGAGCAGTGACCAGAGAGTATAAATAATAGAGTGTATTATTTATGGAGCAGAGTAACGTAACCATTGAGATATGAACGTAACGATTTCTAGTGTTGCCAACTTTTTTTAAAGTGAAATGTCTTAGGCGGCGAATTTGGGGTTAAAAAAACTTTTTTACAAAAAAAAAACAACCGACTTCCATAAAAACACTACAAAGTGAAAAATAACTTTAATAATTTCGGAAGTGTGTGTCTTTGGTTTTTTTATTTCGTTTTTCGCCACCGACTTCCGAAATTAAAGTTATTTTTCACTTTGTAGTGTTTTTATGGAAGTCGGTTGTTTTTTTTTTTTGTAAAAAAGGTTTTATTTTTCACTTTTTTGTTGTAATCATTTTTTTGATTTTTCTAAAACCGTTTGTCCGATTTCGATAAAATTTTCATGGGACCATTTGGAAAGTATACCCTATCCAACAAAAAAAGAATTTTTCAAATCGGTTGGCAAGCGACGGAGTTATGTGCGAAGTGCGAACAAACATAAATAAAAAAAAAAACAAAAAATACAAACATCCGAATTGAGAACCTCCTCCTTTTTTAGAAGTCGGTTAAAAACACTACAAAGTGAAAAATAACTTTAATTTCGGAAGTCGGTGTCTTTGGTTTTTTTATTTCGTTTTTCGCCACCGACTTCCGAAATTAAAGTTATTTTTCACTTTGTAGTGTTTTTATGGAAGTCGGTTGTTGTTTTTTTTTGTAAAAAGTTTTTATTTTTCACTTTTTTGTTGTAATCATTTTTTTTGATTTTTCAAAAACCGCTTGTTCGATTTCGATGAAATTTTCATGGGACGAACAAACATAAAAAAAAACAAACTTCCGAATTGAGAACCTCCTCCTTTTTCAGAAGTTGGCTAAAAACTGCCACTTGCTGGGGGCTTACCGCCAGCTCATAAAGCAAGGCAGAAGTTGAAATGCACTGTTTTTTTTTTGTATGTACTATGACGTCTTATTAGCAGGCTTGCTACGTTGAACGGCATCGCACTAGGAAAATAAATAACCCTATTGAAATGAATGAAGGGAATTTCTAAATCAATATTTTTCTTATTTTGACCTTTCAATATCATAAGCAAGAGCAAGGGCATTGGCGTCGGCAAGAAGAGGCTGACAAACCTCTAATTTGACGACGATATCGTCCTTTCTGCCCCAACAGCTCTAGAGCTCCAGACCATGCTCCAAGAGTTGAGCACTGCTAGCTTCAGGGTGGGGCTTGCGATAAATCGGTCTAAAACCCAACTAGTGACCAACAGCACTAAGCGTAGGGTCGAGGTAGATGGTCAGGAAATAATTTATGTCGATGAGTATGTCTACTTGGGCCAGTTACTTCTTTCGAATATAGGCAGGCAAGGGAAATCGATCGTCAAATCGAGAACGCCTAGAAAAGCTACTGTGTATCCTGCCCGTCCTAACCTACGGTGCTCAGACCTGGTCGCTCACCGAGTCGCAAAAGTTCCACCTTGGAGTTTGCCAAAGAGCGATAGAGAGCAGCATTCTGGGTGTTATAAGACAGGACAGAATTCGGAACACCACGCTGCGTTCCAAAACGGGCACACTGGATGTAGAAAAAAAGGCTGCCAGGCTCAACTGGGATTGGGCGGGTCACATCAGCCGTATGCACGATGATCGCTGGGCAAAAATCTCCACACAGTGGGTGCCTGAAGATGGACGGCGCCGCCGAAGCCGGCCAAAAAGAAAAGATATGGCGAGATAAGGACGCGTACGTATGCGTGAAAAGAGTTCCTGGAAGGATTTGGGGGAGGCCTTTGCCCAGCTGTGGGACAGTATAATAAAAAAAAAGCAATTCTAGCCTGTTTCAGATTCGTAAGCCCGCATTGTAAGCCCGTTTTCAAAAAGTAAGGTGACAAGACAACACTGCTTGGTGTCATACTCATTTATATATATTAGTCTATGGTGTCATAAGTGTCAACTTTGTCAATGAAGTGTCATGTCAAGCAAGTGTCAAGTCAAGTCGGTTCTGTTTGTAACTTTGTATTGTTCGAATTAATGTTGTGTCGCCGAATTTATATAATTCTGCACTACCGAATGGATGAAACGAAGTAGGAAACTGAACGCAAATAATATTTTATCTCATCGGCTCCCTAAAAAGAATTTAAATAACAATTTTCATTTATAAAAAAAGGAACTGCTCATTCTCGTGGAGATAAATAATTCAGTGACGACGATTGTATTTCGATAAAAACTATGTCAGTTCTTCAATTGAAAATACTTCATACTTACAATTATCCGAGAACAAGCCTATTTCGTAATTATCTATGTTATGTTTTTAGAAAGAAAAGTAGTTTAAGGTTATGGGTAAGAGTTATTTAGTACATTATAATATAACACATTTTACCTTTCTGTCTAATCATATTAATTTATTTATTAGATTAAGAATGATCACCAAATTTAAACCAGCCTATATGTAGCTTGGTCAGAGAGAGGTGGAAAGAGAGTATTATTGCATTATAACATAACACATTTATTTTACCTTTCTGTCTAATCATATTTAAGAATGATCACCAAATTTAAACCAGCCTTTATGTAGCTTGGTCAGAGAGAGGTGGAAAGAGAGTATTATTGCATTATAACATAACACATTTTACCTTTCTCTCTAATCATATTTAAGAATGATCACCAAATTTAAACCAGCCTTTATGTAGCTTGGTCAGAGAGAGATGGAAGAGAGTAGGGTGGCCTTTGCTCAGCAGTGGGACATTAATGGATAAAAAGAAATGTGTAGCTTATAGAATAAGCGCATTGTGAATGCCAGTAATTATTATCTCCACCGTCTGCCTCCACTTTTCTTGGAGTCTTGAAAGACTAGCAACATCCTACTGTTTTCCAGTAACAACAAATATGTGATCCTCGTACTTCAAGGAATATTCTAAAAAAAGAATTAGCGAAATCGGTCCAGGCGTTGTTGAGTTATGCGCTTACCAACACATTTTGCGATTCATTTTTATATTATTGATTGAAATAATAACTCTACTATTATGTGAGGTTATATCATTCAGAATGTAATGTTATGCTCAATAATTGTACACAGGAAGAAGATATAAGCACAGAAATCAAACTAAATATAGAAAAACATTGGTCAAATGATGTTGTGAAAAGATCAATAAACAGTTGTGACAGAAAGCCATATTATGTGCTGCCAATGTTTCCATACCCATCAGGGAACTTACATATGGGACATGTACGTGTATATTCTATATCAGATACTATAGCAAGATTTGAACAGCTGAATGGAAGGAATGCTATTCACCCAATAGGATGGGATGCCTTTGGTCTACCAGCAGAAAATGCAGCTATAGAGCGGAATATCCCACCTCAAAATTGGACAAAATCAAACATAAATTCAATGAAAATTCAGCTGCAACAATTGGGGTTCAATTTCGATTGGAATAAAGAAATCTCTACATGTGACCCTTACTATTACAAATGGACTCAATATATATTCTTAAAGTTATTTGAAAAAGGTTTAGCTTATCAAAGTAAGGTAAGAGATCAAGTCATGAATATTTTTACCCAGAATTAACTACTAAAGCAGCTAACTAAAATTTAAGTGCACTGGCTAAAAAAACAAACTTGATTCATTTTTAGGGTTCCATACCTCAAAAGGGAAAAAACGGAATTCTTATGTTGTTCATCTGTCACAAACCTTTTTCTTAGGAATAGGTAGAAGTATCAAGTTGAAATTATATCAAGTACTGAGCTCTGTAGTCCCTTGGACGGGTGTATAATTCAAGCTTGTAAATCAACACTAAAAGTAATCAAGTAATAGGGTTAATTATGTCACATACTTTGATGGAATTATCACACTTCAAAACCTTTAGGGTACTTCCCATTGACCTAGCATGAAATTTGGCAGGAAGCAAGGTCTCATAGTAAAAAGGAAATAAAGGAAAAAGTCCAATATAAATATATTTTTTGCAATTTCAAACTCACATTTGCAGTTGGAGCATTGACTGTGAAGGTGTGGGGGAAATTTTTTTTTCAATTGCAAAGTTCAGTTGACCCTTCAATGCGGAGTCGGAAATTTTTAGGCTGTGTCACACAGATTTGAGGCAGAATTCTCAAATCTGTCATAAATGTAACTCCCTAAATTACCCTAGGCTGACAAAATTATCTTAAAGTTAATGTTTAGGTAAGCTTCCCTCTGCTTTACTTTCCAGGCACAAGTGAACTGGGATCCAGTAGATAAGACTGTTCTGGCCGATGAACAAGTTGATGATTTTGGGTGTTCATGGAGATCTGGTGCTAAAGTTGAAAAGAAATATCTTACTCAGTGGTTTATAAAAACTACGAAGTTTGCCAAAGAATTGTATGATGGGCTTGACAATGGAGGTTTGGAAAATTGGAAAGACATTATTAATTTACAAAAACATTGGATTGGCGAGTGTGATGGAGTTGTTGTAACTTTTAAAATGAAAGTCAAAACTGAAATTAAAACTTTTGATGTTTGGACCTCCGAACCCTATAAATTTATTCATGGAAATTTTTTAACTATGAATTCTAGTCATCCATTGGTTCAGGAATTAAAAGGCCATGAAGATGTTGTTCTTACAAGTTATAATCCAATATCAGATCGGGAATTACCTGTATATATAACTGATAGCATTAATTACCCTGTGGGTAGAGATGTGTTTATTGCATGTCCTCATATTAATAAGGATGACAAAAGAATCGCGTTATCATTAAATATACCTATTAGAAGTGATCAATATGAAATCGACATTGAAAGCGATAATCGTAAGGCAATTGATATGGCGCTTAGCAAAAATGTGGGAGGACATTTTGTCAGCTCTAAACTCAAGGACTGGCTTATATCCAGGCAGAGGTACTGGGGAACACCTATACCGATAATCCATTGCGACAATTGTGGTGCAGTTCCTGTTCCTTACGGAGAACTTCCTGTTGAGCTGCCTCAAATTCATTCTTTAGAGTCAGGTATACAAACATTAGAGAAATTAGAGGACTGGATTAAGTGTAAATGTCCTAAATGTCAATCCAGCGCTAAAAGAGAGACTGATACTATGGACACATTTGTTGATTCTTCATGGTATTACTATCGATTTTTGGACCCAACCAATCAAGAAAGGCCTTTTTCAAAAGAAAATATTCTTGATCACATGCCAGTTGACATATATGTTGGGGGCAAGGAACATGCCGTATTGCATTTATATTATGCTAGATTTATGAGCTATTTCTTACATTCACTTGGTTGGACACCAACTAAAGAACCATTTAAGAAACTGGTAGTACAAGGAATGGTTATGGGGCAATCATATAAATTAAAGGGTTCTGGAAAGTATATACCATCAGAACAAGTAGAAAAAGATGGAAAAGAGTATAAATACAAGGCCACAGGAGAGACTGTGTTGACCCAGTGGGAAAAAATGAGCAAGTCTAAATACAACGGTGAAAATCCTGAAAGGTTGCTTGCAACATATGGATGTGACACTACTCGGCTGCTAATCCTCGCTGATGTCCCGCCGGCGACGCCCAGGCGCTGGTCCGATACAAGTAAGATTTAAATGAGTTTGGTACAGACGCCAGCACATCAAGCTACTACAATCTGTCAAATTTCTATAATAGATTTTCAACTTTATCGTTCAAGCATTAAGGTTCAAGGTTGATTGGGAAAATTTGACAGTTTCGGGTAGCTTGACCTGCTGTCGTCTGTACCTAAAAATTCCACGGTGCGCGACTTTATGGGCGAGTAAGCACCTTTCACAAGCTACTTTACACCATATTACTAACAAAAAAATATGTTAATTAAAATAAAGTTCAAAGTTGAAGGAGCGTCTGTTCTGTGGTTTAATATGGTCTGGAGTGTCCCCGACCCTCGTCCTGCTATAATTTAATTACCTGTAACATACCCAATTTTCCAAAACGTACAATTTAACTAGCCTTTAAGTATTGTCTCTTTTGTTAAAGCATTACCTGGCGTGTTAAATTGGCAACACCGGTTGTGGATGACCATGAGAGAGTTTTTGCAACACCGAAATAATATTCCCGCCAAAAATACCTTGACTCCTGAAGAATTTAATAAGTATGAATATAAAATATGGAACTCAAGAAACTATTTAATTGCTACCACAACATACCATTTTCAATACACTCAAAAACTAAGTGTTGGCATTTCAAGACTGCAGAGTTTAACCAGTGTGTTGAGGGTAATAATAAGTTTGTTAATAACAGTACAGGCAAAAATGATACTTATGTTTTTGTTTCAAAGTTTTATTTACATTAAAATTGCGGCAATTTACAAAGAAAAAGCTTATTCTATACCTAATAATAATTACGATTTATTATAAGTTTGGCTTAAAACATTGATATTAATTTCAATTTTTAATTTCAGAATAAGATACCACCAGAAGTAATAGCCAAAAGTAAGGAATTTGAGAAAGCCTTAGCAGTTTTAATAATAATGCTGGCACCAGTGACCCCACACTTTTGTTGTGAGCTTTGGGCTGGTATCCAGTCTGCACCACATAGAATATGTGACTCATCTAATTTGGTCGATTGGGAGAAAAGTGTTCTCGAACAGACATGGCCAAAAGTAGATGAACAATATGAATTATCATTTTTATGTAAAGTAAGTATTTTTTCAAGATTAATTAACGGATACCCAGTACCTACCGTCGTCAATGTACAGTCATAGTAAAAAAACCTTCGTCACTTTAAGATCTATTTTTGTTTGCTCTATGCACGATACGATGTGCTTTACCGACTTAGTATTATACAGGAGGTTATGTTTAACGAGGAACTTAATTTATACAATTGCAGTAGAACCTGAGTTTTCATTGTAGGAAAAGCCTATATAATACGAGGTCAGCTAAAACTGAAAATGTATAGCTTGATGTGGCGTCGTGTGTACCTACATGAAAATCAACAACATTTAGTATATCGATCGCCTCTGGCGAATATATGAAAAAAAAACCGGACAAGTGTGAGCCGCAGTCCAGATTCGTTTAATTAGCCACAAAAAGAATTTTATTTTAGTACCTATTTCTCAAAAAAACGCTGTAACTGAAAATATCACAAACACTATTGACCTTAATAATAGCAAAGTCACTTAAAAACATTATAATCTTTTAAATTATGGCATCCAACAGTGCTCCACACGCTTATGTGTGTGGGATTTCTTGGTTAGACCCATGGTAAAAGTTGTACATAATTATGAGTAGGTACAACAACTTCCTAAAAGATTAGGGTTTTAAACAAAAACTTAGGTTGTAGTTTTCTATTTAATAGTCTGCTCCATACCGTAGCTTCAAAAGGTAGGTACTATATGCCTTGAATCGACAAAGGAAACACTTGGAAAACTGATAAAAGTTTTCGGAATGTAACTAAGTTCCTACAGTATCCAATCATAAAATGAAAGATCTTTAGCTATATCTATTTTTTTTGAGTTCTACTATTTATAGCGCGACATCGTCTCTGTCTGCCTTACTTTTGTAAAGCTCGGTTTATCATTTATTTACGAAGAGGCGGCACAGGTAATGTAGTCATACGTTCAGACTGTGGTCATAAGGATTCCCAAACTTTCATGCATAAGTGACGAGCAATCTTTAATATACAACAACGTGGTAAATAATCTCGATTGTTTCAGGTTGACGGGGCAGACAGATGTGAACTTAAAATAAAGGCGAGCGATCTTCTAAACCTTAGCCACGAAAAGGCGTTACAAATGATGCTAAACGAGGAACCTGTCAAAAAGAGACTTAAAAGTGATATACATAAAACGAAATTTGAACTGTATCCGTATTGTCGTGCAATATTACATATATACCCGAAAAAGAAGGTTAAACAAGTTGAAGTAGAGGAAACTATTGTAGACAATTAGTTTTTCCAAAATAGTTGTTGAATAACATCAATAACTTAAAAAAAAACATCTGTATCAATCATACATAATAAACTATACCTATTTATGTACGGCTTCTTATTTACAAATTGATTGTTCTGTTGCTAATCCATTGGTTTGAAGTCACTAATAACAACAGAGTAGAAAAAATCTGATTATATTGTGGACATAATTTATAGTGATCTTCATTACAAAAAAAAACCTAATCAATCTCATTAGTTTTTTTTTTTTAGTTGTTGAATCTTACAAATAGCAAATTCATTCAAATTATATTGTATTATTTTGTAAACACTTTGTGCCTCAGTACACTAAGCAACCAAATATTTCATTCTATTTGCAGAAATCAGCTACTGTACTCCACATAATAGTACTTAGTTAGCTATGTTACCTACATAGATAACTATTATTAACCTAACCTAACGTACGCACGGCTACACATCAAGCTATACATAACATAACCAGTATAAGCTGACATCTGATTGTACGAAAAACCTATACAATGCGAGGTCAGCTAAAACTGGAAATGTATAGCTTGATGTGTAGCCGTGTGTACGTACTACGTAGTAGTAATTATATGAAGTTGCCGGCACATTTAATTAATTTCAAGTACCACACCGACTACAGACTCAATAATTTATAGTTCTAGTAGTACGTACTTAAATTATAAAGCATTAATAAACAGAGACACCTTTACAAAAAGTAATTCTTCAACGTCCCCATTCATTTATGTGCTATGCTATCTTGTGCTTCTCGCTTTCTTTCCTCGAAATATTTCGTCCTTGTACATTCTCATGTTTGCTGCTGAATCCTAAAAATAAAATGATAATAAATACAATAAATTAGTTTCACCATCGCTTTGTATTAATTATTAGGTATCGAGCACGAGCTTATTATTTTTTGTACAAATTGATTGAATTAGCGATCGTAGTGATAAAACATAATTATTATTAACTGTTCTGTTAACGTTATGTTGTTTGTTTCCCTTCATCATCCAATGGCCCTCTTATCATACAAGAAAACCGAGAACTTTCTACATACTACTACATATACCTACATACATGTCGGAGATTTCTGTAAACGTTTTTCTTCATCGTTTGCCACATGTCCATTCAGTCCATTATACTTAGAAAGTATAAATTGTCAAGGTTTACCACGTCACATACCTACGTAGTTTCCATGTCGTAACTTGTCCTCGCGATTGAAGCGGATCATTTAATCCCCAGGCTACCATCACAACGATTAATTAACTAATAAAAACCGTTACCTTCTTCGCTTCCCGCCACTCTAATTTGCGAAGTCGACTCAATCCTTTAAGATTACGGTCGAGTATTTTAAGGAACTCGGCTCTTGTAATTTTCGGTGTCTCGGTGGTACCATTGTTTGACGGATCTGGAGGCGTCGTCACGGCCTGTATTATATTTAAAATCATTAACATATCATTTAGTACTTATATGCCATATCAAGTTCACTAAATATGTACCTACGCTAATACTATATTAGCCACATACATAATGCATGGACCATAGATCAATGTTTAGAGTCTAAACATAAAACTATGGTCCATGACCATTGGTCCTAGCGGGTGAAGGGGGACGTGGGTAAAAATTAAAAACAAATCACGCGCACCTGACCGCATCATAAGGTACCTATTGCCTATTGGGTTGTCAAAGATGAGTTTACCTACAGATTAGGTACTTAATGACATATTTAAAGTATTAAATTTATTTGCATATAAAAATATTATCTACTTATAGTTAAAGGTGCTCCCACACAGCAGTTATATAACGTTAGAGAATGTTGCATAACATTTGTTATTAACAAAAGTTATAAATTGTTAGAGATGTTATACAACTTCATGTAACAAAATGTTCTCTGTTCTCTCGCTTTCAGAGTTCGACGCATCCACTAAGAGCGCCTTTTCTTTTGATTTTTCCCACAAAAAATAAAAGCCAACCCAATAAGCACTTCCTCCATTTAGAGCCACTACCAGCTTCCTCGAAAGGCAGACCCAAACTGATGGTTACAGAATGTTATAAGTACGATGTTATACAACGAGTTGAACCAGTGATGTTGTAGCAAAATGTTACACACTGTTATAAAATGTATAAAATGTTGTGCTACACAATGTTTTATAACGTTATGTAACTGCTGTGCCTATGCCCATGACTCGCCCGTGTATCAAGTATATAAATCTACTAGCTTCTGCCCGCGGCTTCGCCCGCGTGGATGTCGGAAATTATTCCACGCGAACGTGCTACCAGGATGAAAAGTATGTCCTTCCCCAGGATGCTATCTATCTCTTTACCAAATTTTATCGAAATCCGTTCAGTGGTTTAGGTGTGAAAATGCAACATACAGACAGAATTTATAATAATATATAATAATAATATCCCTGGACATTTCACACAGCACCATTTGTCCCTATACTATATATATTATATAGTATAGCACTTTGTCCGCGACTTCGTCCGCGTGTACTTTAGGTACTCTACAAACATCGAAGATGTATGTTTACGATCTTTATAATTTATTTATTTAATTCGGGTTAATTGTAAAGTTTAAGTATAGATCAAATGAATAAGATTTTCTAAATAAACCTTGTCGTCCCGTTTTAACACGCCAGGCTTTGTTTTTAAAAAAGCGTATGGTAGGTACGTTCCCATTGTATGACTTAAAGATTATTTATGTACCCTCCCCATTTTCGAGTTAATGGAAGCAAGCAGTAAAATCCACCCCTTAAACTTTATTACCCTTTCCTACTCCGGTAAGAGACGATTTTTGAAAAACCCTTAAAATATTTACTTTTAATTTTTTTTTTTAAGTATTAGTACCGAGTTTCGAGTTAATCGGACCGCGCGTTCAAATTCTTCTACACAAACTTTAACACCCCTATATCCCCTTTGAGGGGTAATTTTGAAAAACTAATAATGATAAACTTTATTGCTTACTTAGGCGAGTATTCATGCCAATTTTCAAGATTATTAACCAAACGAATAAGATTTTTCATATAAACTGTATCGCCGCTTTTCACCCCCACAGGGGTGTAATTTTGAAAAATCATTTGGGATGTGTTCATAACTTGTCTCGAAGATTATTTATACCAATTTTCGAGTTAATCAAGCCACGCTGTGAAATCCTCCCCTGTAAAATTAACTACCCCTTTTCAGGCCGTCAGGGGTAGATTTTCTAAAAACCTTGATACACATTATTCTTTTCTTTCAATTTTAGGTATAAATCCTTAGTTTCGAGTAAATCGGACCGCGCGCTAAAATTCTTCCATACAAACTTTGAAACCCCTCAAGCCCCTTTTAGGGGGTAGTTTATAAAAACAAAAAATGGCCAACTTCATAATTTACTTAGATAAGTATTCGTGCCAAGTTTATTAACTCAAGGAATCAGATTTTTCATACAAACAAAATCCCCCCATTTCACCCTCTTAGGGGTGGAATTTCGAAAAACCGCTTCTTAGTGGATACCTACTCTTCACGAAGAATACACCCTCCAAATTTCATGTCCCTAGGACCAGCGGTTTAGGCTGTGCGTTGATGTCTCAGTCAGTCAGTCAGGACTTTGAATTTTATTGTATATAGATACTAGCTTCTGCCCGCGGCTTCGCCCGCGTGGATGTCGGAAGTTATACCACGGGAACGTGCTACCAGGATAAAAAGTATGTGCTTCCCCAGGATGCCATCTATCTCTTTGCCAAATCAGAAGTTCAGTGGTTTAGGCGTGAAAATGTAACATACAGTTTCAAGTTCAAATCCTCCCCTAAAAACCGAATCACCCCTTTTTGCCCCGTCAGGGGTCAATTTTCGACAACTTCACATACTTATTATTAATTATTTTCTGTCGAAAGTATCAATACTGAGTTTCGAGTGAATCGGACCGCGCATTCAATTTCTTCCACACAAACTTCAACACCCCTATATCCCCTTTGAGGGGTAGTTTGAAAAACTTATAATGATAAACTTTATTACTTACTTAGGCAAGTATTGTTGCCAAGTTTCAAGTTTATTAACCTAACGAATAAGATTTTTCATACAAACAAAATCCCCCCATTTCACCCTCTTAGGGGTGGAATTTCGAAAAACCGCTTCTTAGTGGATACCTACTCTTCACGAAGAATACACCCTCCAAATTTCATGTCTCTAGGACCAGCGGTTTAGGCTGTGCGTTGATGTCTCAGTCAGTCAGGACTTTGAATTTTATATACATAGATCTAAACATATTATAAATTAAAGTCTCTTTTTGTTTCCGTCTGTCACCGCGCTTTGTTCTTCTAAACTGCGCAAAGGAGTTTAAAAGTAAAAGGAAAAATAGGCGAAAGGCGGGTATTGGCGAAATAATCTGACCAATTGTAGGGCCTACAAAAAGTATGCCATGTGCGAGCGCGCTTACAGAATAAAAAATAGTTACATAAAATAAAAATAAACAATTTACATAAGTTAATAAAACAAAAAATATGAGAATATGGGTAGGTCATATACTTACCTACCTACTACTAAAATATATATCAATATAATATTAATTAAGTAGAAGATACTTATTATAATTTAAAATAATATAAATACCTACATAAGGGAACTATGACGAAGTGGAAAGATAGAGATATTGTGTGTGTGTGCGTGTTTATGTGTATAAAACATTAATATTAAACTTACACATAATAAAGAAATCGCCATGTTTTGTCAAGCCGTGCAAACCTGCGAAACTGGGGCGGGTCGCTAGTATAAATACCAAAAAAAAAAACTGTGTTTCACGAAAAACCCAGGGAAATAAGTTTAAAGTTAAATTATAGTTAGGTATACATGTCATGTAAAACTTGTTTTCGTAAAAAAATAACTTTGACTACAATGCTCTCCGTAACCAGTGGGTTCCCAGGTATGACCCAGAAAAAAAACCACAATGACGGGGAGTGACAAGTGACTCTAGGCTTCCTTTAGCACCTTTTTGCACAAGTCCGCTTATTTTGAAATTATTTCGCACGCTTCTTACCGTCCCCGCTGTTTGTCCCCAGTCGCCCGCGTGAACCATGGGACTGTCACCAACGAAAATCGGGCCTATATAGCTCGGCTCCTATAATGCACGTTTCCTTCAAGAAATGGTCAATTTTGAGTACCTACCTAAAGGTGAACTATAATGTCTGTAAATGTCGCTGTCCTTTTACCGGGCACTTCGACAAATCGATGGATACCGTATTAAGCTTACCTACCCATAAATGACTATACCTTTTTCTGATCAGCTTGATATCTCACTGCTGGACAAAGGTCTCTGCTATCATCTTCCACTTTCCCTGTGTTGCCGACACTTCTGATAAATCTCTCAATCTAATAAACAAGTCATCCATCACACTACCAGCGTATCTTAGGCCTGCCTCGGCGACGACGATATCGTCTTCCGGCACCATGCAGAACCTTTAATACTAGTTCTGGGCCTCGTCTGGAACATGTCCATGACGAGCAGCCAGACAGAAGCCGGACCCTGACAATGGTTCTTACCTGAGGATTCCGACTTTTGTGATCCATCCCGTCCGTGCCGAGCAAGTGACCTTCAACCTTCCGTCTATGTAGGTACCTGACCCAATCGGTACTTGCAGAAATGTTGACTCATTGTGTCATTGACTTGAATTGTGACATTGATTGTATGTTTAATAATATTTTTCAAATGATGTAAGTATGTAGGTGATTATGTTTGAGTCAATGATGCAATGATTCGATGACTAATTTAAAAACATTAACTGTAAGTAATTAAGTTAAATAAAGCCGAACCTGACTTATTACCAAATAGTTAATTTTATGAAATCGTAGTTTCTAATTAGGAAGCAGTTAACGATAGCACTTGTTTTGACTCTTCCGTCTTTAACCAAATTTTTAATCAAAATTTAAAGAAAATTATTTATTCAAATAGGTAGTGAAAAGAATCAATAACGATCCAATAAAGTTAAAATAATAGGTAGGTACTCGTAATACTCTAAAACGTACTTGATCCCTAGACACTTGATGTGTGTACCCTACCATGTATTTCATCTAATTATAATAACAAAACACGTTTTTTACGAGTGTTTCTCAATGTGAACTAGAAGGAAAAAGAAAATAGGTACCTACGTATCTCTTTAGATACGTAGGCACCTATTTTCTTTTTCCTAATATACCTACAAACGGGGTTATGAGAGCTACTTTCAGGCCTTTCTAGAAACAATATTGTCACATTTTACCATCGCTTTTATAACTGCATATAGCATACCTTTAGTAGTAGCAAAAAGGTGGACTTAATTGTCATTCGACAAGTCCACCTTATTGCTACTACTAGGCTTTTAATAACATTGAGAGAATATTCTGTCATCCTCGATTTCTTGCAGTTGTTTTTCATCATTATTATCTTTGTACAAGCGAGTGGTAGGTACGGCCAGAAGTTCTCTGAAATTCGACGATAGCCTAATCCCGAAATTAAAATCTAGTCGCAAACTCATCTCAGCGACAATGTCAAACATTTTGGAAAATTACCTAAAGGTATTTTTGACATCGTCGAGCCTGAAATTAAAATGCGAACGTTTTAAAAAATTCGGGAGTTGTCCGTCTGGTAATTGGGGTCCCACAAGGTGGTAGACTTTCTCCCTATTTTATTATTTGTCATTATTTCCGAGCACAAACATTAATGTTAACTAATTTTTTTTTATTGGTAACTAATCAGGCTGTTCTACCATGACAGGTGGTAGGTGATATAAAGAGCGAAACTGTTACTTACATTTTCATCGGCAAATTGATTGTTTACCAATTCAGATATTTGACTGTATGCACTTTTTGTGTCGTTGATTTGCTGCAAAAAAGAAGCATGATTCATAAAGGTCATAAAAATTCTTATATAATAATTACCTTATTACTGAAATAAGATAAGAAAAAATAAAAACTTTAATCTTACGAGTGGTAGGTAGGTACCTACAGCTACCGAAGAAGAAGCACTATAATTCTTACAAACAAAATATCATTAAATTCTTAAAATATATTTTGTCTTTTCAAAGGAATAAGAACCGAGACTGCGATGACCTTCACAGTTTCCTTTACCTTTGAACTTTATACAATCACCATTCACTGATCAACGGTAGCTAGCATACACCGATGCACGGAATAATTACTCGCGTGTCTTTATATCACATATTTTAATCACAGTACCTCCGTATTATTATTACCTTCTAATGCATGCCATAATTATAACGGATCTCATTTTTGTCTATCGCGATTCTATATTATTATTATATTCTCTGTAAATTGAGAGGTCTGGCTCTTGTGATACATGACCCCCCCCCCCCCCCCCCCCTAGTACAAGAGCCAGGGCTACCCTGATGTTTGTGTCTTGAAGTGAAAATAAATGAATGAAAAAATTATACAATACGTACTTACCTCTAATATGACGTGAAAAATTGTTCCAAAAAAACCCCATTTTGGACCTGCAGCAATATGTCTACCAGTTCTCATCGCCGCTGCTCTAGCAGTTCGATCTTTTTCTATTACATCATCTGCTGTTGACTGAAAAATCACATAGAGTAGGTAGGTATATTTATTCGCTTTAAAACATGGTACATCAATGTCTTTTATCTTATAAATAGAATTATGATCTTACATGTTTCGCCAAGGACTGGCATACAAAAATTTAAACACGTTACATGTAAAAAATTAAAAGGATACATTATTCCAACATGTCTAATAACTTTAATGAATTCTTAATAATAAATACTTAGGTATTTACAAAAAGTAGGTAATAATTATAATGAAAATTAGTAACCATATTTATCTGTTACTTTTTTATCAATAAATTCTTTCATATTAAAACAATTACCAATAAGCCATTTATGTAGTTTTGATTTAAAGTATTTAAGAGATAGTAATGTAGGTATTGTTATTTGTTGTTTGGATGTATTGTTCCGAATCACTTTAAAAACAATAAAATATTTACTTAGGGCAGATTTTTCAACATAATTTTTATTCGCGGAATAAAATTGACGTCTGGCAGTTTTTGTAAGGAAGAACTCAAAAATTCGAAATTATCCTCCGATAAAATTGTCTGGCGTTGGAAAAATCAGCCCTTGCCTGTCTGGCCTTTTTCAACGCACTTGCTCGAAAAGCGGCTCTTATTGCACCGCTTTAAGGTTCACAATGCAGTGCATTCCCGCACTTGTACGGGAAAGTAGCTCTACCCTACACAATGTAGCTTAGAGTTATAAAAAAATGCCTGAAATGTTTGTACTGAACTGTAGGTTCCTAACTTAATAAAATATGATAAAGTGACAATATATTTGATCAAATTATTTATTTTCGTCAACCAATATAAACTGTCAATAAGGGTAGGTACTTACTGGCTGCGCACTGAAGCAGGGTGATATAATAGCGACGAATAAGATCGTGACTAGGACATAGTGCTGCACTCCTGGCGCCATCGCCATTGCTGTTCCTCGCCGTAGTGCTGTCGCCTTACCTGGATAAATTATCTTTTTTTTAACTAGGTGCCTACTCTAATTTATCTAAAATCTTAATAAGGAAAATTGGAATAAGCTTTTTATCAAGATAAATATGGACAAAAACCAAATAGTAACAGTTGTTGGTCGTCTCTCGTGCTTTTATTCGCATGATTTCCCTTCTTGAAACCAAACAAAAAGTAGGATTTAAGTAGGTATAATAGACACTTAATTGGCTATTTATTAATTTTAGGACAATAAAATGTTTTTTTTTGGGGCTCGATTAAATAACTAAATAACGGTTGAACGGATTTGGATGAAATTTGGCGCACTGATAGACCATGACCTGGGTTAGGATATAGGATACTTTCTATCCCGGTAGTAGATACGGTCCCGTGGGATAATTTTCGACTTCCACGCGGGCGAAAGCTGAAATAAATGAACATTATTACTTTTTTAAATGACTGACATATCTCGGGACCCTTGGGTCCCGGGACCTTTGGAAGGCGTATGAGGCGGGCCCGTTAGACGTTTTTAATGAGATGAAGCACCAAACGACGATTATCCCTGTTCGCACTTTGCAAGTGCTCCCAAGTACCTACAACTCCCGGTTGGTGAATAATATGGACACAAAGATATTCGATTATGGGTTTGGGTGGCTAAAGTGAACTGGTTATCAAGGACTATGTAAAGACTGACCCCTGCCTGACCAATGTTGTATACGAAATACGTACCTACACAGATAAAATAGCAGGGGGTGATTTGCACACTTATTATGAATAGGCCCCCGAAAACGATCATTACCTACCACATAGTGTCGTAGCGACAAGGAGGACATGTTGCCCCCACCTCAGTGGAGAGGTATTCCACGGCTAACAGGACAATCCCGGAAGTACGGTAACGATCCCTACCAGCATCTTACTGGAATACTTCCTTCCTCAGAGCACGTTTGCTCTTGCGAATCTCCATTCAAGCGGCCAGTAAAGTAAAGCCAGAAATGAAGAACAATTATTTTCCCGGGAGATAGGGTCCGTGGGGTCGCTACTACCCAACAACTTGCCACATGCTGCCCTACGGGTTTACGGAGATATGTGGTCTTAGTCTAGCTCCTCACCCAAGACATGTATCGGCAAAGTAAACTCTACCGGCATAGATCTAGAGTTTGGAGTGCGCAAGCCGCACCTCGACGTCAACGTAGAGTAGAGATACGGTGGTGTATCTAATTTTATTCATTAAAAAGGATTCGGCCGTTCGATATCCGGATGCGAGGAAAACGACTTTTAAAAGAAAAATGTTTCCTTTGAGTAAAATAGGTTAACTTCAATATATAGTGCCTACCTTCCCACCAGGGCCCGCTTCAACTTTCCACCCTTTATACTGTAGGTAAGTAGGTATTTTTTTTACCTACCTACACCTACTGTGATAGGATAAGGCGTTTTTGTTATTGAGAGCCATTCACTTCCACGATCATGGATAGAATGTATAGTTACGCATATAAGACGACATTTACTTATTGCTTGCGAAAATTACCTCCGTCATTACGATGTCGCAAGTAGGTAGGTAGGTACCTACCTGCTGTCGCAAACGCCACGGCCGTCTGAGGTTGGTACGTAAGTAGGTAGTAGGTTAGCGTCTGCGTCTGCGGCTATCTCCGAATGTTATTATTGAACATGACTGACTATAGTCAGTCATGTTCAATAATCTGAATAATCATGATTCATTAATTTTGTTACTCTAAACATTTTATAAATTACAATTTCTTCTTCGGGGTAAGTAGATAGTCTAAGATTCTATACTACCTACTGTCCATGTCGGTATAATTAATAACCCTGATAACAATTTGACATTAAGGGTCAGTTCACACCGAGACGCGACGCTGCCCGCACACTTTAAAAGGTGACTCAAAATATACTTTATTTTCTACACCAAAAAGTACACATTGCATTGTGAGAGTTCGCGTTGAGAGTATATTTTGAGTCACTCTTTTAAAGTGTGCGCGCAGCTTCGCGTCTCGGTGTGAACTGACCCTAAGAGCCAAACGTCATTAAGTTGGTTTTTCCATGTAAAATTGACTCTTTTCAATTGACCTACAGTTTGCAAAGCATTTTATTTATGTTAGTACAAACACTTATAAACGCCAATAACATTTATAAAAAAACTAGATTATAATAGGTTTATTCAATCCGTTCTGCCGTCCCTTCCCCTACGGATTTCGCAGTTGAATGTAACACTGACGCGGACGTGAGATTGATTGTACGGACATGAGGGAGAACCCTCACTAAGTCACAACACAACACTTATTTAAGTTGTAGGCACAGTCAGATAGGTAGGTCTACGTACGGTACGACTAGGGGAGCCCTCGAGCCCTCCTCTAAGGCACGGTAATATTATCTAAGGTCCCGGCGCTGAACGTGACGTGACCCTGTCCGGGAGGGTTTTTGAGAGGCGAAAAAGCATTCCATCTTATCGGTAGGTATGCCTACCTACGCAAATAATGATTTTCATTTTATGCAGACTGTACATACAATATGTACAGTCAGCATAAAATAGAAATCATTCCCTCAGCCAGGGATTCTCTAATAGGCTGTAATAGTCCCAACTCATGGGTAGTTAATTCATCTAAGTATCAGCATTATATCTACTATATACCTATTCAATTTCTTTCGTAACACAGAAATGCGGAAAAAGAAAACCTGTCTTACAAGATCAACTTTTGGTACTATTCCGAAGTTAAACTATGATATACTTAAGCCAGTTCTAAAGAACGTTTGATGTAACAGCTGGACAGCTGCGTGAAATTATAGTACCTACAGTCAACCGCATAACAGTGGTAATAATTTGACATCGACAGCGCCATCATGTCGTAGGAGTAAGGATGATCGTCCGGCTAATCCGAGGGTACCACACGGTCTCCGCTGAGGCGGCGAGACTCCTGGCCGGATTGCCGCCATGGTATCTGGAGGCAAAAGTCCTCGGATCGCCTTCATATATGGGAGTGGCGAGAGGAGGCCAAACGCCGCCGGGGCGTAACCCCGCTACCGCGAGAAATCACGGTACAGCGGACAGAGCTCCGGCGGGATTGTCGCAACCCAGTGCTGGGCACGCCACAATTCCGCCTGACGCAGGTCCTCACCGGACACGGTTGTTTCGGGAGGTTCCGGTTCAGGATAAGGCGGGAGGAAACGCCAGGGTGTCACCACTGTGTGGGTCGCCCGGAGGACACTGTGGAGCATACGATGGAGGTCTGGCCGGCTTGGGCGGAGCACCACCGCGTCCTCGTCGCGGCGATCTCTCGCGTCCGAGCCTGGTCCAGGCCATGATACGGAGTGAGAGTGCATGGGAAGCCGTCACCTCCTTCTGCGAAGCCGTAATGTTCGCAAAGGAGGAAGCGGAGCGCGTGAGGGAGAGGTAATCTCTGCGCCCTGTCGCTGCAGGAGACGCCCTGGACGTCGCGTCGGGAGTCAACAGCCGACTCGCAGCCACCGTAGGCGCGGGCTTGCGGGTGGCGAGCAATGAGCAGCTCGCCGCCCGGCAAGGACCAGGCCCGGTTCGACGGCGCGATTGTGTTCCACGCGCGCCTCAAAGAGATGACACGAACTGACGGGGTCCGCTAGGGCCGATGCCTGCCAGGGCCGCGGGTTGTTCGAAAGAGATACCGTGGCAGTAACTATTCAGTAATCTGTGCCGTGGCTCCTGCCACAGGCAACTGAAGGAACACGGGTGGGTTTTAGTCAGTATATAAAAGTCTGACACGCCCTCCCGCTCCGCCCAGAGCGGGAGAAGTCATATGATGATTTCCCACCAAAAAAAAAAAAGCAGTAAGGATGATTTTAGTATCGTAATGCTAGTGTTATGCTACCACTAATGCTCGTCGCTCGTAAAAGTCGTTACATAGAATAGGATGCCGCTGACACAACATGACACCGGTGGCAAAGTATGTCAGTGTCACATCGTACTTGTCGAATAATGTTGTTACTTGAGGCTTTCGTCTTAGATCTCTAGTATAGTCAGGATCATATCAAACTTCTAGGTGCCAGATATTTCATCGAAATCCCGTAACATCCATATCCGCTATTTTGTGGCAGTAGAGGTAGGTATCTGTGGTACCTACACTCAATTGGCACCGTACAGGAATGTAATGTACCTAAGTATAATAAAAAGGTGACAGATAATTTTTTTATTAATAAGTATTATTTAGAGGACAATGACCAAAAGTCGTACCAAAAAGTCTCATGCATCAGATCAAAATACTATACCTACCTAGTAATTATTTTCATAATTTTTTACGATATTACGCGTCGGGGATTTGGTTTTTGAACAGGGAATTTAATTTAAAATAAAAAAGTGTTGATATTTTTTTATTCTAGGTATCATCATTTTTTTAGAGCAATAATGGCTGTTCGTGTATGACATTTCAAACAAATTATAGTACCTACCTAGTTTTCAGGTTATTTCGATTTTTTTTTAAATGTCTGAAACCCGGGTTTTGTTTACAAAAAAATTTGGTTTACAAAGTTTGACTTTCATGCCGCATGGTACGGGATTTCATACATCCATAATAAGCATTGTCCTTTAACATGGAAAACTAAGTAGGTAGGTAAATTTTACTTAGTTTTCCTAAACTTTATATTTATACACTTCATCACTCGACTTGTCACCACCACCCTTGTGTATAATTAAAGATCACGCGCCTTTAACAAATGAAATGACAGCAGGCTGTATTTCTTGGAGTGTACTTAGGTACAGTACGTAGTAACTATATTCAGTAATCTGTGGTACAGTCGAACAAGTAATTTAGTATACTAACACAGTCAGCTAACTTGCAACTAACTTACAACTCTTACCATTTAAACTAAGTAGTTACCTATTATTACAAATGCGAAAATAAATTAATGTTTGTCTGTCTGTCGGTTTGCCTATCTGTCCGACTGTCTACCTTATCCTACCATAACGGATGAACGGATTTCGATGAAATTTGGCACACAGAGGTATGCCTTTATTTATTTATTTCATTAACAATTTTTACATTGTGTCGAAATGTATTACATTCAAATTTAAAATAACAGGAAATACAATTTAAAGATAAGAAATAACAAATACATATTACGAATACATCCTACATGAGTGACCAATTTTAAAACAATCTTCGTATAAGCCACTGATAAGTAGTTGTATAAAAATAAAATAAAATTCAATCCGATACAAATGTCAAGAGAGAAAAAAAAAATTAAAAAAAAAAAATTATGTCAGAAAGGTAGTTATAACAGTCTAGTGATACACATCACTGAGAAACTCGTCAAGTGTATAATAGCATTTTTCTACCAGGAAGGACTTTAGCTAGGTCTTAAACTGATTTAAATTATAAATGGACTTTAATTCTAAAGGTAGTTTATTAAATAATTTAATTGACTGATAGCTTGCAGCATGACTAACTACTTTCAAATGCGGTTGAATCGTATAATTGTAGGTCCTTGCGCCTTGTAGCTTCCCGCTTATTTATTTCCTCAAGTGTTTCGAAATTTTGTAGTTTTTTCATGAGGTCTGTGAGTAGAACTAATATAATATACAAGCAAGCAAGCATGCCCATTAACTGCCCCGTTAGTCTCGTCGACTGCTGAGGGTGGGGTCTCCTGGGTTCGATTCCCAGATCGGGCAGTGTTATCGGGTCTTGTAAGTAGGTACCTATACATACAGTAATTTAAATATATTATAGATTGAATTTTATATACCTACTTATAAATTTAAAAGGACCATCATTAGATGTTCAGAAATTGAGAGGTTCATTTAAATATTTCCCACTATATTTGTGTAGGTAATCGCTTAATATAATAATAATATAATAATAATATAATATCGCTGGACATTTCACACAGCACCATTTGTCCCAAGCTAAGCAACCTAATGCTTGTGTTATGGTAACAAGATGCGATATAGTGCCACCGCTTTTAAAATGACCTATCCTATCGAATGACTTTTTCTTGAAACCATGACATAGAGGTAAATTCTAACTCAGAGAGTTGTAGATACCTATTGATTATTTTTAAAAGATTACAATTCTGTAAATACATATTTATTTACGGTCGCTAATGAAATGAAATGAAATTGTTTAAATATTATATTTTGATCTTTGATCAACTTAAAACCTGACACAACAACGAACTGCAGTGCGATTCTGTAACCATCTCACCGTGAAAACTTATGTCGATCGGCTGTTCATAAGCTTCTGTTTCATAATCCGATCCGAGTGATTTGCTAATTGCAAAAAACTTAAGAAAATTTCAATTTCCGGAGATATTTTTATCTTGGTTCTAGCAACAGCTCAAATTAATATGAGATATCGCAATCGCGTTGCGTACAAGGTTGTCGAAGTCTCGACACTCACACCTCAGGCAAGCAAGGATACTTATAATAAGAATGCGTTTTTTTATTTGGGCGTTTCCACATTTCATTTTACCGAAGGTCAGAAGTTGTTTAAAGAGTACCTACAGTTTACATAACCAGCAACGAAAGTCTAAACGAAAACATGTCGGTTTTTAAAGATTATTGTTTTTTTTTTTTTTTTAAACGGAATGTATTTCGGTGAGTAAGTGATTATTAGGAAATTTAGAATAGGTAGGTAGGGGTAGTAGGTACATTTTGATTCAAGTGGACAAAATTTGACAGTAAACTCGAGGCGGGATTGCAGCCCGAGCCAAGGCGAGGGTGTAATGGAGCCGAGGCCCGAGAGTGAAGCGAGTGTGATAAAAATGATTCCCAAATTATTTGCCAAACAGCGTAATATTTCAAAATAAGTATATTTTTTTGTCAACTAATTACATCGTTCTATAAAGAAAAATATTCCGTTTTTATATTTTTAATAGGTAGGTATAAGGCTGATTGGCGCCTTCGAGTCAGTAGGTACTCTCTTCTTCGGTCTCTCCGACAAAAGACGAAGGTACAGCGATCAAAAAAAAAATCTGCGAGCCATTTCTCACAAATATTTGTTAGGTAAGTACAAAATATATCCCTTTATTCATAAACGTTGTTAGCGACTGTATAACCATACATTTTTGACGTTTAAACGCTACTTAACTTTAGTCATCGAAACCAAACCAAACCCCATTGTTTTTTTTTTTTTTTAGTGTGTTGAAAAACTTCGTTTGGTATGTGATACATGTGCGAACATTTGAAATTCATGACACTCTTACACTTAACACTAATAAATAAAGGCAATGAAAAGCCTACATAGGAACCAGCTACCATACCTACTGAGAAGCCGTGTATCGATTTTTTTGTACCAATTTAGATGATTACCTAGGGTTAACGATCTGTCGTTTCCGATTGTTAACTAGGTAGGTACCTACGTTTTTCGATTAGTTTATGTGCATGCAAAGTAAACATACACCTGAGCCGCGCTGAGAGTCCCTGAAGACATTTATGTACTCTGTGCTGAAGACTATGTGGTCGTCAGCCGTAACAAACATACTAATTAGATAGGTACCAACTCGTTATCTAGACACCCATCTAAAAATAAATGGGAATGTATTAAAAACCCATCCATAATAAATAAGTAAATAAAATAAACACAGACACAAACAGGCAGATAATTTCACTTGTGTAGGTGCCACAATCATTCACAACAATAACTTTGTAGAGTAGATACGTTTTAAGAATCTACATAGCACTGAAGCATTTAACACATTTTTTTTACCAATATGATGTACAAGGTGTTAATAGAAACGATTGCACCCCGGCTCCGCGGACTAAGTAGACGAGTGCACTGTATAGCACGGTATTCACACTAAGCGTGCGAAGCCCGCGCAAGCACAAGCACCATCGGTGCCAAGGCCATCGCTGGCGCTGATTGCGAAGTAGTTATTCGTTATGTCAGCTTGTGTTCTACTTATGCAATGCTTACTACCATTACGGTGCAGTTCGATGGCCCGATGATTCTTCATGCAATATTAGCTGTGTTGCTATTATACTTATTAATTAGTGTTGGTATTCTCATATTTGTTACCCGACTGTGCGACAGCAGAGACAGGACACGGTAGGTAACGTTTTGAACTTTTTATTTGCCGTCGGATTTTTTTTTCGTTTTTTTACAGATGACCAGCTGTAGTTTGATGATCTACTCATACAAAATTTTATGAAAATAAATCTCTCTATGCGAAAAATCTGTCCATATGATTTTTGCGCATTCTTCCCACTTAGTTAATCCCAGACTTGATCTTTAAGAAGCATTCTAAAGTCCAAACTCAAAGTTTGCCAACTTGCGATGGAGCACAGTATACTAGGAGTCAAATTACCTAATAGACCAACAAAACCCAAATCACTGACGTTGCTCGAAAGCCGCAATTGAAGTGGGACTGGACAAGACGCGGAGTGTGGGTAAGAATAAGAAATCAGCACCAGAACCCTCACTTGCCAACGCCTATCAGCATGTTAGTGGCCCTAGCCCGAGTTTTTCTACTCGATGGCTGGTAATCACATCCGGATTACCAGCCTATCCTAAGAATTCTCAAAATTGCGATATAAAAATTACCTTTTTAATCGTAAAGCTATTAAGGGTACCTAAATAATAGCCGTCCCCTGGGGTTAGACCAAACTTAATCTAATTTAAATCTCTAGCGCTCGTATACGGCATATACCAACTTTTTTGTTGTTATTCCGTTATCCACGCCAAAAAATCCACTCTAAAGGTGGATACCTACCGCATGTCCGAGAATCCACCGGAATTTATAGGCTTATGGTGGATTCTCGGACATGCGTTTCCGCGCCACATTCTAGAGTTCACGCAAAATAGATGACGAAGGTTCTTCTGAAAATATACGGCTTTCACTGCTAATGTAAGATTATTTTACGGCACTAACTTAGTTCGTCTTTCTGCAGTGTTTTAAAAAATTGTAAAAGCGCGGTCCGGCCCGCCGCCCGCCCAAGTCTGCGTCAGCCTATACATATACATATAGTAGGTACCTACCAACTATACTATAAGTAAAGCTTACTATTATAAGTAACTAGCTTCTGCCCGCGGCTTCGCCCGGGCACTATTCGGGCAATTTCCGACATCCACGCATGTCGGAAATTATCCTACGGGAACGTGCTACCAGGATAAAAAGTATGTCCTTCCTCAGGATTGCATCTATCTCTTTGCCAAATCAGAAGTTCAGTGGCTTAGGTGTGAAAATGTAACATACAGTTTCAAGTTCAATCCGATAAAAATCGAATTACCCCTTTTTGCCTCGTCAGGGGTGAATTTATGACAACTTTACATACTTAATATTAATTATTTTCCGTCAAAAGTATTAATACTGAGTTTCGAGTTAATTGGACCGCGCATTTAATTACTTCCACACAAACTTCAACTCCCCTATATCCCCCTTTGAGGGGTTGTTTTGAAAAACTTATAATAACAAACTTTTTTACTTTCTTAGGCGAGTATTCTTGGCAAGTTTGATAACTATATGAATAAGATTTTTCATATAAAGTGTAGGTATCCCCGCTTTTCACCCCCACAAGGGTAGAATTTTAAAAAATCGTTTGGTATGTATTCATAACTTGATTCAAAGATTATTTGTACCAATTTTCGAGTTAATCAAGCCACGCATTATAATTCTCCCCTGTAAAATTAACTACGCCTTTTCAAAACGTTAGGGATAGATTTTCGAAAAACCCTGATACATGTTATTCTTTATTTTTGGTCTTAAGTAGATATAAACACTGAGTTTCGAGTTAATCGGACCGCGCATTCAAATTCTTCCACACAAACTTAACACCCCTATAACCTTATTACTTAGGCGAGTATCTTGAAAAGTTTCAAGTTTATTAACATAATGAAGAAGATTTTTCATATAATCTGTATCCCCGCTTTTCATCCCCACAGGGGTGGAATTTAAAAAAATCATTTGGTCTGTATTCATAACTTGACTCAAAGATTATTTATAGGTACCTACTAATTTTCGAGTTAATCAAGCCATGCAGTAAAATCCTCCCCTGTAAAATTGACTACCCCTTTTTAGCCCGTCAGGGCTATTTTTCGAAAAACCCTGATACACATTATTCTTTACATTCGATCCTAGGTATAAATACTGAGTTTCGAGTTAATCGGACCGTGCGCTAAAATTCTTCCATATAAACTTTGAAACCCCAATCCCCTTTTAGGGAGTACTTTAGAAAAACATTAAATAGCAAACTTAATAATTTACTTAGATTAGTATTGGTGCCAAGTTTCAAGTTTATTAACTCAAGGAATAAGATTTTCCATACAAACAAAATCCCCCATCTTAGGGGTGGAATTTCGAAAAACCCTTTCTTAGTAGATACCTGACTCGTCACGAAGAATACACCCTCCAAATTTCATGTCTCTAGGACCAGCGGTTTAGGCTGTGCGTTGATGTACCTATCAGTCAGTCAGTCAGTCAGGACTTTGAATTATATATTTATGTATAGAAAGATAGATAACAGTCCTTATACCGTGTACGGACCTACCTTTCTTAGAACAATTTGTTGCGTTGCATGCTACTTGAGTCTGTGGTTGCATGATACTAACGATATAATATCGAACAGTGTGTCCGTCCAAATACTCGTGTTCGTTCATACCTACCTACCTATCTTTAGGTCTACACAAGAAATCCCACGTGAACTGTTAATAAAATTCCATTATCAGTTTATCAAGTCTCATTTATTAGCGTATTATGCTTATTTAAGTAGGTAATTTACAAAGATTCAAGAAGTTACTAACTCCATTTTTCTATATTTTTTTCTGAGTGTTGATACAGGATCTTTGAATAATATTGGATCTAATCTTAATACGGATCGCATAAGCGGCATATAGCCCCAAGCAGTAGCAAATGTGTTGAGACAGGATTGTCTTTGAACAAAGTGCTCAGGGTCGGTCCAAGATGATCTGTAATATAAGTAGTATTTATTAGATTATAGTTAAAATCCATTTAAAATGATAGGTATTATTCGGCTGCCCCATTTGAAAGCCCAGGAGAGCACAAAAGCATAAACTGATGTAACCCACGTTAACAATAAAAAATAATCATTTTAAATCCTAATAAGTTCAACAATTACTAGATTTTGAAATTGTCAAACTGATTACCTATACTAGCTGTTTTAATAGTTTTGCGAGAGTTGTGGAAAGCTTACCAAGTTTAGTATAGTTTTTTATTAAAGGTCCCTTACTGGATTTTTGAAATGGGGCAGCCGTATTTTAGACGGATAAAGTTTTACTTGTATCGGTGATGCGTTGCTTTGTAGCGTCGACGCTGTGCTAGTTTAAGTGGTGGGCGTCGTGTGAGATGTGAAGCGAGACAATTGAGTAAAATATCCTCGCAATTGCGCGTGCGCCGCACCGCCTGGCGCAACGCCGGCGCCGCGGCCGCGTACTGTGCCAGCACCGCACGGTGTACTAGCGCCGCGCCCGGCAGCACCATGGAATACGAGTCGCCCCACTTACTGCTGTAACCCCATGCGCCCTGTGACAAATAACCATTTAGTAACTGCTATCAAGGAAAATTATTCCAATGAAATAATTAAAAAATAAGTAACCTTTGCCTCGTCCCAGAAGTGAGTTCGAGCCGGATAGCCGACTATCCGCTCCGGAAAATGTTGCCACACGCGAAAGGCAAAGTCAAGCTCTTCGGCCAGTAGAGGAGCATCGCCGTCTAGAGAAAACACACCAGCCGTTGGAACTGCCCACAGGGGTTGCCACCTAGCCGAAACTCCTTCCCTAAAATTAAATTCTAAGTAGTTTAAGTAACCTAATAAAAATCGGAAGGAAGTCAGAAGGATTTAAGGAGGACAAATTACCCAGGGTAGTGAGTGGTGGCGTCAACGACGAGCACGGGTAACGGGTCGCGCGTGTCACCAGCTAAGCGCGACAATGACTTTAGCGAAGGCGCTGCCCGCTCGCTATCCCATACTAAAACAACCTACAACATAATATTTAAAAATGTGTCAGATAAAACTTTAATATTACACATAACTTAATACATTAAATTATTCTTCTCCATACGAACCTACTACGCTTTGGGCAAATGGGCAAAGCAACATATAGTAGGTAGGTACACCCACATTTCATGACATAATATTATACAAATAAGGCTATTGGGTACTAATTTCTATATGTACATATTACCTTCTCACAATATTCACTGCTCGCTATGTTGGCGAGTAGCTTATGTAACGCTGCTGATGTAGCTTGAACGTATAATAAAGCTGTATACATATTTCCCGGTGTAGGCGGTGGCGCTGCTAGAGGCACCGACGGGGCAGGGAGAGGAGAGAGCGGGGTGGATGGACAGACCGGGGCTTGGAGAATGGGGGCCGCAATAGGGAAATGAACTCGGGAATCACCATAAGTTGCTAAAGTCCCCAGAGCGCCAGGAGATGCATTCCAAATTAAAGCTTCTCGTTGATTGGACAATCTGTGTTCTAACACACGCTCCAATAAAATCTGTAAATAAAATAAACTTTACTTTTTTTCTAAAAATACCTACAAATTATGGGATTAACACTTGCACGAAAGACATTTGTGTAAAAAGGCCATAAACGCGAATTTTCATTTGCGTGAAAGACAGATTGCGCGAAGGCCATTTGCGCGAAAAGACACTTGCGTGAAAGAAGCACGAACTGAACAGTAGACACCTAAAGGTAAATCTAGATGAAGTAAAAACAGCAACAAAACTAGGGTGCGGAGTTTTGGTCCTTGTGTAAGCTGTGCAGCTTCACACACCAAGCGCAATGCGAATGTGTTTTGTTTTTTCTGACCGTCCGTTTTGTATGAAACGCCGAGCCGGGCCTCACCACGCCGCACCGCAACGGGCTTGATGTGTGGAGCTCCTTACCGACACTGTGTGGTCGTCTCAGAAAATATTACCACAGATAAATGCATTAAAATATGAACCTACAGTGCATTTTTCTTACCCGATATACATAAAATCACGCGTTTACGCATCACTCTTTAGGTAAGACAAAAACGTGTTTACTTTGTAACACCATACGGTCTTAATTTACTTCAAATACTTATCTGCTTCGCATTATCATTTCAACACATTAATTTTCTCAAAATTAATATACCTAGGTATATAATAATCTATACGCCATTTTTTCTTTACCAAATAGGACAACTTAAGAAAAATACACTTTAGATAAGTATATGTAATTTACCTCTATTGTTGTGAACACAATTTTTTCGATTGAAGAAAAATACTGCTCCCAGAGAAATTGAGTTTGTTGCCGCAGAGCGAGAATACGCTCAGGAGGAACAGAGCGTACCAACTCCGGCACCTAAATAATAAAAATTGAAAGTTAGGGGGCTACTGTACAAAAACAAAATGTCTGATATTGAATTTCCTCAGTAGTAAGGTAAGTACCTAGTATATTTCTTTGAGTGTGAAGGAGCTAGGTCAGAACAAGTCGTTGGTGGGACTTCCCTGGACGGAATTTTTATGTGTTGTGATTTTAATCACGGTTTGAATGGTAGGTATATGTATAAGCCGTGTGATATATCCGTCGGCTGGTATGAGGAAAATTTGACATTTCACCACTCAACCAGAAGATTAAAATATAAAGAGCCGATTACTCAAGTAATACCTGAAAAAGGACGATGTCGCATCCCCGTCAAAAAACGATACTAGTTCAGAAATCTAGCCCGACTATATTTTATAATGTAGGTAATACAAAAAAAAAACTTGCCCCACTCTCGGAATGAATATAACAATACATAATATTTACTATAGGTACTCTTTGCATAATATACAAACAGTCAGCAACGAGCTGTAGGCTACGAATATTGTTAGTCGTCTTTAGGTTGTAGGTACAAATATTTGTTCCGTGCATATCGAACCCGCAACACGCAACGCAATCGTTTCGTCACTGTACCAACCGTGGCGTCATATTGCATTTACCTGCAATAGGAGACGTTCATCTGCCCAAATGACAGCACGGCGCCAATCGATGCGTTCGTCAAAAGGTAACCGCCAACCATTGCTTAATAGCACAGGTATGCATCCTGCTGCTAATGCCTCAAGAAAGCGATATGAGCCCAAACGCCGTCCTCGTGCCACAAGGCAAAATGTTGAGTTGGCTAATAACTGCTCATAATCAAATCTGCGAAAAGTCAAGTTTAATGTTACCTAAAATTGTTATGTAACTAGCTGTTGGTCGCGACTTCGTGTGCGTGTATTTTATCGTCAATCAAATCGCGGGCAGAAGCTAGTTTTAACATAAATTAATAACATTTACCGGGGTAAAAATTATATTATGTGTTAATCCACGTTATAAATTAGGTATAATATCTGTATGCCCACATTTCCCATCTAAATCTCTTCAACTGTTTTAGCTTGATTGAGTAACAAACAGCCAAACATAAAACCTTTCACATTTACATTAATAGTAGGATATAAGTCGTCGACCAAAATACGAAGACGACGTACGATCTCGCCGAGACCACAAGTTAGTGCATATCCTCTATTTATGTTATTATCTGGTGCGGAGCTGATGTGCGCGAATACCTTTAGGGGACAATAAGGGACTACTCACAATTATTCAGCTCTATTCAGCTTATGCCCATAGAAAACAACGATTTTGTATGGAGACGCGTACGCATCCGTTCAGCTTTCCGCGTCTATTCAGCTTTCGCGACAAACAAGTATAAAATGAGGACAAATAATAATATAATAATAATATCCCTGGACATTTCACACAGCACCATTTGTCCCAAGCTAAGCAACCTAATGCTTGTGTTATGGTAACAAGATGGCTGATAAACTACTTATATACAATTTTTTTTTTTTGTAAATACATACATATTATAGATAGAAAAACACCCAGACTCGGAACAAATACATGTATTGTTCCGTGCGGGAATCGAACCCACGACACGCAGCGCAGCAGTCAATCGCTTAACCACTGCGCCAACCGTGCCGCAAATGTGTTATTATCATGCGAGTGCTATAAATAGAGTTCAGAGCTGTTCTGCAGCACTGTCGGCGGAACAGCGCTGTACACGGATGGTTCTCGAGCTCGACTCCTTATCGACAAGTTGCGACCTGCATAGTTCCTAAATAGATTTGCTTTATTATTACGTTATCATAATGCAATGCACTTAGGATTCAGAGAGTTCGGACGGAAGTAATTATAATTTACTAGCTGCGCCCCGCGGTTTCACCCGCATAAGTTTCGATCCCGTGGGAATGTCGGGATAAAAAGTATCCTATATGTTAATCCTGGTTATAAACTATCTGTGTGCTAAATTTCGTCAAAATCTGTTCAGTAGTTTTTGCGTGAAAGAGTAACAAACATCCATACATCCATACATACAAACTTTCGCATTCATAATATTAGTAGGATCTTTTCTCTTTTTTTACTTTTACGAAAGAAAATGATGGACGAAGAGAAACTTATATTGCTAGTGCAAAAATATTCTTGCTTGTACGATATTAGTTCGTCACATTATAGCGATCAACAGAGAAAAAATAATGCTTGGGAAGAGAGAAGCGTTTCAGCAGAGATTCTTCTTCTTTTCGTGTCGATGGTACCCTTCTTCGATATTTTCGGTTGTTTGAGCCCAGTAGGTGGCGACGTTAATTGCGGCATCAGTGGCATTCATTAAGTCATCCAAGATGCAGTTGAACGGGCACTTAGGGCACTCCAGCAAGTGGGGCATGATCTGATTAGAGGCAGCGCACTCGCTCTGGGTATTGGATGGGTCAGTAATCCCCCATTTCGACAAGTTGTGAGAGCTTTCCATATAGGCCACTGCTGATCACGGCTGAGAGGCAAATGTTCCTGGGGTTTAAAGAAGTCGGGAGGTGGTGGATGCTTTTCTTCCCACAATTTGCTTCTCTCATTGGGTGGTTTGTCCTGGGTGGCCTGCGTGGATCGTAAGGAGCTCTTGCGACTTTTTAGCCTACCCGGGGTCGTTGTGTAGTCGTAGAGGGGATGTCGGGAATCGGACACCTGGTTCTTTTTTTCCAGTGCGCATGCGACATCCCTTCGTACGGCAGGTGGTGCAATTCCTGCAGGCGGGTAGAGCTTATTGAGTGGAGTCGGTTTTAAGCAGCCCGATATTATCCGACACGTCTCAGGGCAGTGTCCAAGCAGGTGCTTGGCGTGAGCGGACCGGTGCCACACTGGACACGCAAATTCACGAGCAGAGAAGCACAAGGACATGCCAGTTGTGCGAAGGACAGCGGGTGCTGCTCCCCAGTTAGTGGAAATTAGGCGACGTAAAAGATTATTGCGTGTCCCGACCTTCTGCTTGGTTTTGTAGCAGTGTGACTTATACGTTAGAGCCCTATCTAACGTTACTCCTAGGAATTTCGGGTTTGAGCAATGTTCAACCTTGGTGCCTCGCCACGTGATGTTAAGGCCCTATTTGAGTGCCTGTTGCGGAGATGGAATGCGCATGACTCTGTCTTTGTCGGGTTCGGAGAGCATTGTTGTCGTAGTATTTTCCTAGTAGGTCGAGTGCCAGGGACAATTTATCTTCTACGCCACTGAAAGTCGCCGATTGAGCCGCTAGAGCTAAGTCGTCTGTCGTCGTCGACCGGAGATAACACGCTATGACGGCTTTTCTCATTCTTACGACGCAGTACGCCGCTGATAGAAGCAGAACTGTATAAGTGTAACCAAAATCGTCGTCGAAACGCGAATGGAGCTGAATAAGTGTGAGTGAGAGTGGTTCAACTGTACTTTTGTATCAGAATAAAAAAAATACTTTCAGAATTTTGTTGCATAATATTTTATGTAGAGGATACAACAGTATTAACCAAATAAAATATTTTGTTTAATTTCTTTTATTATAGTATTTTTGATATCATAATAAGAACTTTAAGAATAGGAGTGTAGATAATATAACAATATTTTGATGTTGGTGGTTTTGGTCAATTAATTTTTTGTGACAAAGCAGGTCAGAACGCACATTAAGCTTAGTTAGAAAAGATATACATACTTATCATATTCTCTGTTGTCTTCATCACACCTTTCATCACGTAAATCCTTCCAAGATTTTCCATGACGGCATGTGGTAACCAGAATTAAATGATTACCATCATGTAAATGCCACAAAGAATTCCTTGTTTCACTACCAATACCATGAACATATCTCTTGCCTTTAAACGCCAACAAGTGTCGCCTTGGTGCTGGAAAGGGATTGCTAGTGGCAGCAGGTGGAACTCCACCACGTTCTGGATGTTCCTTATGAAACAATGGCAATGAAATATCAAATTCATCCCTAAAGAATGCTTCGGAGGCACTAGCTCTAGCTAAAATTGCCTCTCCTGGGCTAAATCCTAGTGCACTTTCAGCATAATCAGGCCATGTCCCAGCATACAAATTAAATATGAGATGATTTCGACCATTGTTCCAATAAGCTAAACGAGATAGGCGTGATGCCACATCTGGGGCATGCTCCGGAGACAGTGGATCGGCATCTAACGTATCTATAGCAGGCACAAAGAGGCAAGCTTCATTTGGATCTCTAGTGGCATACCGCGACTCTCTGATGACTGATAGTACTTTACGATATGACGCACTGACTGGGCCATCACTAGGGTAAATGTAAATTTTTGGATCTTTACCACATTTGGAGAAATCGAAGCATGTCTCCATTCTACAAGGAATCGTTCCTGTTGTCAACTTTCTATGCGGTTGAGAAGGCAATTCGGACAGCTCTTCTAAAGAAGCAAAACTGGGCAATTGACTCAGTCGGCTGTTTTGAGTCCGTTCTGACTTCAAATGATATGTACCGAAATAACAATACACCAAAACTCCACAGGTAAAAGAGAGAAGAACAAAACGTTTTTTAGCTTGCATATTTAACACTTGCTATTAAAAATATTTATACGAATTGAGAACCTCCTCCTTTATAAAGATGTCGGTTAAAAGTTGATTTCCTTAGCAGGTATCATAGCTATGTTAGTAAAATTGTTATTGAAAATGTATTCCTTGCGATACAACGCCCGTTTATTATTATATTTCTATCACTCGTAAACCAACACCAACCAACCAACCCGATAAAAACATTTCAATGAAGACTTGACAGACAAGTTCATAGTGACCAGTGACAGTGACACTATAGAGATTAGAGTATAGTGTATACTGTACTGTATAGTCTATGTTGCAGTGACACACTGACACCTGATGACCTGACAGCCCATTCCTATCTCAATGGCCCATTGAGATAGGAAAAACTTGTATGTCAATGTGACAGCCTGACCTGACGGCTGACACACTACAACAGTGTTGCCACATGCAATTGTTGAATTTCCGTAGGTTTACGCTGAACGCTGTAAGATCCGTAGTTAGTGAGAAGAGAAGAGATAGAGATGAGCAGATTAGCTGCCAGTTTAATAAGATCATCTCTTATGATATAATAAAGCCTAGGAGAAAGCGATAGTGTTTGACATTATGTAAAGATTGCGTGGCGAATTTTTCTACCCCTGAATGATGAGTAAAAAAGCAATCAAAACAAATTTCAAGGAAAGTGTATATAAATTGTTATATATCACAGTACAATAAATCGACAACGGCAACATCGTCGGCCTGAGCCCTTAATTTATAATTAGGACATTCACTATTTCACTTCACGATCGACGTGCAACCATTAGTAAGTCATGCAATGTAAATCTTATAATGGTAAAGTACAGTTTTTGTACATTTTACCACTACTCCAGTTCGGTACAACCGAAACGGAGGGTCCCGTTTGGTTGAGTAAAACCCAAGGAGGTTAAAAATATAACCTCCTTGGTAAAAACACAAAGGTTGAAAATCGACGTTTATAAAAGTTTTAAAAGAATAATAACAAAAAGCAAAATAAATTTAAACAAAAATACAGTTCAATATCTATAAATGACTTAATGATAAATGTATGGAACATATTCGAGCATTTAGTGTTGATGTGTAATCTTTTCGTCCAGTGAGGAGAATCCATCTCTACTTTTGTTGTTTTTTTGGAACGCTGAAAATGAAAATAGCATTACACAATAATGTTGGAGGAATATTTATTTTTGGGTAATCTTGCCGGGCACTGGTGTCCCTTTATCGGTAGTAAGCCAAGTAAAATTATTTACGATATGGCGGTCACTATTATTAACTGGTACATACTATCTAACGAAGTCGTGTAATACGAGAAAACAAATACCTAACAAGAAAATGCTTCAATTTTGCTCCGGCATAGCTATTCACAAAAATCCGACAGGCTATTGCAAAAAAACAAGCTTACTTAATCTCACGTTTGTGGACATAAGAAGAAAAGTTAGAGAAAGGGGATAAAACTGCCATTTGGTCACTTCAGATGTCACTGCTAATAAGTGTCCAAGAATTTGACAGCTACATAGATGTCACTAGCCACGTTTGTTTTGTAAAACTTCTTTTACGCGCTATTAATTAATAAGCCCCAACCGTCTGAAGTCGCGACGCCCCCATTAGGGGCCGTGGCGAGCGGCGCCAGGGCTTCGCCCCCAGGCCGCAGATAGCTCTACGGTGGCCCGCTAATACGGGCCCTTCTCTCTGTTCTATGTTCTATGTTACGGGTTTGGTTTCCGCACTTAGTCCTACAAATGGACCATTGTGCGTGGGCCATGGCGGCCGTCGGTGGTTATTCCAACCAGCCCACCTCCCTCCAGAAGCTTATTAGGTCTCCTGGTCTGTTGAGAACATCTGTGTAAGATCTGGGTGTCCCGAGGGTTTGCGATCTAATCTGGGTGACGCCTGTGCACTCAAAGAGCACATATGCGCGACGGTTTCATCAGCCTCCATGCAAGCTCTGCACAGGGGGCTGTCCGTTATGCCTATCGTGTGGAAATGTTTGTTTAGTGAGCAGTGTCCCGTGATGGTCCCCGTCATCAGGCGCAGGCCTTTCTGGTCCAGGCGTAGTAATTTTCTGGTTAGCTTGCCATCTAATGATGGCATGGCTTCCTTGGACTGCCTGCAGCCCGGTGCCGAGGACCACCAGTTCTCTGCTTGTGCGTGGGTGTGCTTCTGTAGCCACCTGCGTAGTTGATTGAAGGGGATGGGTACGACTGGTTCCGGCCCATAGACTGGCGTGCCCCTCTCTCTGTTGGCAACAATGGCCCCTGGTAATATTGAAGCGCGTGAGTTGCGCGCGTCTATGTGAGTGATTGCTATGCGTATTTCTGTAGGCGCGTCACGACGCCGACTCACAGCGTCGCTTTCTTCACGACACCTCGGCGGTCTGTCCCCGCCAGGTGAGACCCCCACTTACCTGGGGGAGGCCCGGCGGGGGACGACCAGTGACGAAGGTGCCGACTCAACACTCCTATAGAATAAAGGTTAATAAGCCCCGTTGCGCAGCCTGCTGTTAAATGCAAAAACCCTGTATTTGCCCAAAGATGTCAAAAGAAGAAAACAGTGGGAGAAAGCCCTCCAAAAACACAAAAAGTCCAAAAAACCAATCCGCAGGTCCGGCAACGCTACAGCACAGAGAGAACAGAGAGAGGAGAGAGAGTGAGAGAGAGTGACTGTCTCTCAATTGACAGCAAGCCATATACATAAGAAAGAAATCGCTTATTACACTATCCAATTTTAAGGAATGCTAACTAGGAAATCGGCAAATGTAATCGCAGTTAGAACAGATTGGATCCAATTTAGTGTTAATTGGAGGTCCAATCGCACTACTTCCTAACTTGTGTATGTACAATCGTTCTTCACGAATGCGTCTGCATGCGTCCTCTGACCGATTTAGAATCCAATTTAGTATCCAATTTAGTGTAATGTAATCACTAGCTTCCGATTTCCTAGTTAGCATTCCTTAAATTGGATAGTGTAATGAGCTTTACCTGACCGACTTTTCTATAGTCTATGGAGAGTACACTTTTCTAATAAAGTGTAATGACTTCATTTTTAACCGACTTCCAAAAAGAGGAGGGTCTCAATTTGGATGATATTTAATATATTTTATTTATATGTGTACGCACGGCTACACATCAAGCTATTCATTACCAATATAAGGCGACTTCTGATTGTACGAAAAACCTATACAATACGAGGTGTGAACACACAGCGCCGTTCGCTGGCGGCAATGACGTGCATTTGCTATCCACACTATTATTATTATCAAGCGAACGATCTATCGAACAATGAGAAAGTTGAAGAAAAGTCATTTCTACATTGCTCTAAATGAAGTCTATGTATTATTATTTTTTTGTTTATTTAGTAGAAGACTTGTACTATTGTAAATGCTTAGGCCATTTAAAATGGTCTGTCTCTGTTGGAACCAGGGACTGAATTACCCAAAAACTAAGGTACAGACGCCAGCAGGTCAAGCTACCCGAAACAGTCAAATTTTCCCAATCAACCTTGAACCTTAACGCTTTAGTGATAAAGTTGAAAATTGTTTAAAGAAATTTGACAGATTGTAGTAGCTTGATGTGCTGGCGTCAAGTCGACGAGTCGACGTCAAGTAAAAATAGTACAGACGTACTATTTTCACTTGACCTGGCTATTTAGTATTTCTTCTGCGCTTTGATATATGTTTCGGGTCTGGAATATATTATTTATTTGTGCCTTTACATCTTCTTCTTCTTTTTTTCTCTTCATCTTTAGCAGCCAATTTATTTTGCAATAAAATTGTCTAAAGCTGGTTCTAAAAACGGGATGCAGTATAGTAGAAATTTGACAAACAGTTCGGGATTCGTATTCCAAGTGATCATTCATACGAGATTTTCAATGTTTGTAAAAATATTTCACATACCGCTGTATAAATTCTGGGGCCCAAACTTTGAATGTTATCGAATAGCCCTTAAATAATAGGTATAATCAAACTAGAGGTTGGAATTATAAAAGAATGATTGTTGAATGTGTCTTTTATTTGTGTGTGTATTATTATATAAAAAAAAATAAGATGCGACGATCACCGGAGATCAATCGGTTAAATAACGATTATTTCTATCGAGTACTTTTACCGGTAAATCGACGGTTATTCTCCGGTACTCACTGCTCCGGTGCAAACCTCTATTCATACAGTACATATTATTATCTATGTTCAATTTCTATGATATACTAGTCTATGGATGGTTCCTTTTTTTCTATAGTCTGTGGCATCCGGAGTAGCGTGCTTCGTTCTTGGCTTGTGCGAATCATAATTCACAAAAAATATTGTGCAGTGATTTAGAGATATTATCTTATTTTTAATAGTATACGGTGAGTTAATAGATAAGTTTTAAAGAAATACTCTTAAATTGATGAATCGGTATCAAATCTTGGCAGAATATATCGTGCAGATCGACGCCATTTTCCGTAACAATTGATTGAAGTGACTGCCCGGTGCCGGTGGTATTTAATTGGCGTTGCGCTGCGCAGTGTCGGTCTGAACGCTAAATCGAACGTAAAATAATTGGGGATCATGAATTGGAGAACATAATTCTTGAAAATAGTTACATTTTGGGACGTCGTAGGTAGGTACTGGAAATAACCTACCCGAACCGACGCGACGCCGACGTACGTGGCCGTACCTTCTTTATTTATTGGGTTCAATTTACTTTATAATCACGTAAAACGAGGTAATTAGTGTAATGTGCATCTAATAGAAAGAGTAATAATCAAGGCCCCTCGAATACATTTCCCATTCCATGTAAATACTTTAATTTTTTCTAACATCTTACAGGCCTCGCCCTTCTGGCTCGTATGTAGTTCAGAACGTGCTGAATTAACGGTCACCCGCAATTCCGCAAACCGCAACGCAACTTCGTTCTGTTCCAACGTTCAGAGGGTCAAATTCCTCAGTACTCTTCCAATGTACCTACAATAGTTGAGTTTCTCATCTACATCATTATTACCCGATATTAAATTGTAGTCTGTGATGTGATCAGGTTATCAAGTATCAACTACCGTACTGTCATTTGCGGTTTTGCCGTTTCGGTATATTGTCAATTTGTCACTGGCTACTGTGTTGCAAAAGTGAAAATTAAAAAATCGGGTAATTTTCCAGGATCGGGAGAAATCGGGAGATTTTTTGTGTGGAGAAAAGAACATTATTTTATGCTATCAATTTAAGCAATTTAATAGACATATTATAGGTGGTACCTACAGTGATTACTGATTATTCACTTTCGTACCACTTCTTTGCTTGCTATTTTTGTAAACATTTTTTGGTCAATATTATATTATAACAAGTTTGATTATTTTCTCCGATACATCTTTTTGTGTGGAGAAGACCAAGAATTGATTCAGTGGACAGTTGACAAAAATATTCGTTCCACGTTTGCAGATCAGTGTGGTAAACTCAGAATATTACAAACAAACAAATATTTTCAAACATTTGTGAATCATCACTGCATTTCATGCTGCTATTGCTGGCCCAAAACTCTTCAGTGGTTTCACAAAACGATGCAATTTCTTCAGTATTCCGAAGCAAACAACTTTCTGTGTCAATAGTTTTTGCTGTATAATTTTGGAAATTGTCTACAAATTAATACTATTGGTTGTTGGGTAAAATGTCAAAAAAGGTAAACTGTCTACCTTTTTTGACATTTTCCGGAGAGATAGCCCCAAATCCTTTACAGGATTATTTTTAATTGTCATCGTCACCAAATCAGTATTAGGTTGTCTGATTCTAAATTCCAATTATGAAGCACTATCAAGAAAATGGATCTGACCCACTTGCTCTATCATAGGTTTGAAAACATTCAACATATTTTTCAATGGTATTGTTTATTTAGACAAAATTATTCATTTCTTAGATGTCGTCTCGAGGAAGAGGCTATGGAGGTAGGGGCAGCTACAGTGGTGGCAGAGGAAGTGGCTATAGAGGATCATACAGAGGAAGTAGCAGTCGAGGCTCTTATGAGAGTCGGGGGGGACGTGGTGGAGGTTACTCCTCATACAACAATGACTCCAGATACACTAGTGGCAGTGCAAGTCGATACAATTCCAGTCGTGACAGGATGGAGGACTCCTATAAAAAAGCATATAGATCTGTAAGTATGCCAATAACATCAAATTCTCAATCATTTCAGAAGATAAGTGGGCAAACAAAATAGTACTTCTTGTTTTCGTTATCATGCATTCATGCAATCAGTCCAATGGCTAAGAACAGTTTCTTGGTAGTTTGTTGTGCCACTTCTTCCCAGGGAAAACTCTAGCAAGTGGTGGAGGACTGTTATGTAATTTTGACACTCAAAAAGTGCTGATTCTCAATCTAAGAGTAGTTTATGTAATAGGATTACATAAACTACTCTTAGATTGCATGTCTTAATTCACTTGGAAAAAATATATATGTGAGGAAGTAAGATGATCTGATAAAGGGAAATATTTAACTTATCATCTTAAAACTTATTGACCTGCTAATGATAGACACTTTTTGTAATTAACAAACCTCTAAAAACTTTTTGTGCTTCTAATGATGCTCTCTGGTATTATACTCCTGCATTTTTAAAGTTAAATCCTAATAAATTTGAGATCTTTAGCCAACCGACAAAATGGATGTACTGTAAATAGAAAATATTTTTTTTTTAGGAAAGTTCTGCTAGTTATTCCAACCGTGACTACGGTGGTCGCTCTGGGTCTCCAGACCGAAAGAGGATGAGGATGGAGGTCAGTATATTGTGATTACAGGTTATTTTGGCTTATAAGTTCTACAAACACTATATATACACTATTACTGTATATTTCGACAAAATCAACGAAAACATGAAAATATAAATGAAAGTAATGGCCGTCATAAAAACTGTATATACAGTAAGACTTGCTAAAACATACAGTTATAAACGACATGCTCATAGAATTATCACAGAATTTTGAAACATAAAATATAGCTATATAATATATTACCTTCCTTAAGGAAATCAAATTTAGAGGAAAATTACAAGATATTCACTGATACATTCCTGACAGGCTATAAAATAAGAAATATTTGGCGAAGTTAGTGATTTATATAGCTATGTGTGGGTGGTTGAATATAGAGAAAGTGAGAAAAATTGTGGTATATTCACTTGTTGGATTTGATATGCAGATCTTTGGGTAAGCCATGATTTACATAAGCAGATAATATAGAGATGCATACAGGCGTGAACTATACTTCAAGAATTTGACAAGGATACCGATAATTTTCAACTATTCAAGCTGAAACAACTGAGTATGATAATGCTATATCTCAAGGACTAATGAATAGTTAGAATTATTAACCTTCCAGACTTTATCTAATTTAGATATGGACCACCCTATTCCTCTAATACAATATGAATGTGAGCATGTGTGATGTAAGACTATTTTTTTATTAATGTGCCTGAGCGTCATATACTGCTAGGCGATAACAATCACAAAGGAAAGAAATATTTAAAAAATTGTAAAAGTGAGATGATGAATCTACAGAAAAAAAAGATTCAATCGCATTGGACTTTGGCAATAACTTGTAAAAGGATTTTATTGGTGCCTAAGACTAGTGTGTTTACACTTTGGCGAGGGCTAGAAAAGAAGAATAATACAATTTCCATCCTCATTAAACACTTTATTCTATTTCATATGTAAAGCGTGTCGAAAGAACCAAAGAGAGTTATGTACAGGGCTCCTCGAGCGATAGACGTAGCCATGATGGAGGCGGCCATTACGGATCATATGGCGCTCGACAAGAGAGTTACAGCAGCGAAAGGAGATCGTTCGGTGGCGAAGATCGGAGACGCTCGCCAAACCGAGAAAGCTACCGCAAGCCGAGCGGAATGGGCCCGCCGCGAGAGGTGGCCAGGCCCGCGACGCGCCCGCGCGCTGTGCGCCGATCCTTCCGCGGCCGCACCATGCGCTCGCGGGCCACCTTCCGAGGCGCACCGCGCTCTCGCGGTACATTTACCTCTAGGCGATACACCGAAAGATCGCTCGGTTACACCCGTGCGTTCCGATCTCTCAAGGGCCGAAGGTAATTCGATACACTGAGTATGTACCCATTGCTTACATTTAGTTTAATTTTTTCACAAAACAACGAGAGTACCAGAAATGAGTGAAATCGACACCACGATTGAAATATTAAGATGGTAAAATCGCTGACGGTGAACCGATATTGAAATTAACATCAGTCAATGTAAAAGGAGATGCTCTAAGAAATGTAGAAATGAGAGCTACTAAGATGGTACAGCGGCTGTTGTAATAAAAGTAGAATACATTATTGGATATTGAATTTTATAATGAAGAATGTGTATGTATTGCGATAATTAAATAACATCTTCTTTGAGTTTAAGTTACGAACAACTATGTACACTAATATATTTTGAATTATCAACAAGCAGCTCTGTCAAGTCTAAGGAAGAGGATGCTTCCTCAACAGAAGAGGATTGGGATGCTGAAGAGAAGGAAGAAGCTACTGAAGAAAAAAAAGAGACCAAAATCAAATCTCCAAAGGTAATATTAAGATTATTTAATAATATGTAGTAAACAAAATATAAATCTCTTGAAAAAGGGAATGTACGTGTAATTTTGTTTGATAATAATGCTGATGATGATGATTTTGTAATAGTGATGAACCACTATCATAATATATTATAAAGCTAAGTCCTCCCGCCGCATCTGTCTGTCTGTCTGTCTGAACGCGATAAACTCGAATAATACCGAACGGACTTTCATACGGTTTTTACCAATGGACGGAGTAATTCATGAGGAAGGTTTAGGTGTATAATATTATTCATTACGGTTTTGTGTAAACTGGCTAAAATATGACGATGATTGTTGAAGATGTCGGAAAAAATCATGCCGACTGGGAGTTTTAATGTGCGCCGCGTAAACCAAAAGAGTTATATGAAAACAATGTGTTACGGAATTTGTACATTGTTTATCTGGATTAAAGCATAGGGTTGCTATTTTTAATTCCAGTAGTACGTTGATGAAATATTTTCGGACATCCACGCCAGCGATAACTCTGGCAAAAGCCAGTTAATTAATATGTAAAACGGGAGTTCATATAATTCTTACGGAATTTGTCTATGAATATCCACTCGGCGGCAGTAAATGTGGCCAAGTCGTAAACACGAATTTGTGAACGAACAAACTAAAAAAATAAAAAATTAAGTAAATAATTTTACGTTTAGGTTAATTTAAAATTGATTTGTGTAGAAATGATGCCAGAGATGTATAGTTATTTTTTACTTCAAGCTGTACAATTACTATAACTTCTGTGTGAAACAAATTCGAAAGTGTCCGGATTAAAAAAAAAAATCCGGACACGGACAAGGGAAGCCGCGTTTTCCGTCTGTCTGTCCGTAAGTCAAGACCCTTTTTCTCAGGAACGCGTGGAGTTATCAAGTTGAAATTAATATCAAATACTCAGGGCTACAATCCCTTGATGCAGTGACAACATAAAATTTCTAACTCAACGCTATCAAAAGAAAACCGTAAATTTGTAGATCCATTATAAAAAAAAATTGTACAAAATTATTTGCAGTTGGTAGTTAGACTAACTGCGATCTATGTCGATATTTATGGGGACAATAGTTTACTCACGACAAAGTTAAGTTTGTCAATCCAGTTTATCTTTTCGTTATTAATTGAAAGTATATTCAGTGCTTTCATAGTTTATGAACTTTAGTAAAGTTACCTAATTATTGTGGTGAATGTACATTAACTGCTTACACTGTTATACGTACTTATTCTATCTAACTAGCCTGTACTGTCCCACTGCAGGGCAAAGACCTCCTCTCCCCTTTCTACACAATTCTGTCTTTTGCGAGTGCCGGCCAGTCTCTACAGTAGGAGTCAAGCTCGTCCCGCCATCTTCGTCTCGGCCTGCCGCGATGGCGTTGTGCGTTTAATGGGACTCTTCTCTTAGCCCAATTGTCATATGACATGTCCGACCCAGTCCCACTTAAGTTTAGCGGCTTTCTGGGTAACGTCTGTTATCTTGGTTTTGGCGCGCAGTATTGTGTTCCTTAGACGGTTAGAAATTCGAAACCCCAGGATACTGCGCTCCATGGCTCGCTGGCAAACCTCGAGCTTGTACCTCTGTTGAAGTGTCAGAGATCAGGTTTGAACACCATAATGTGAGATATACCATATTCTCACGTACTTATTATTAAATATAAAATAACTTTGATTATCAATTTTACTTTCAAAGACTTATATTGTAATTATACGTTTTGGGGACTGATTTTGGAGGGAAATTCAGAACATAATCGAAAAAATTACCGGTTCCGTAGTTTTTTAACAGCCAAGTGCGGGTCGTATTCGCTGACTGATAGTTTCGTACCATGCTCTAACTACAACACAATGACGACGACACAACTACTCGACTAATAGTAACTACTAATCTAATAACTAATAGTCGACTACGATACAACTGACGATTAGCGGCATCTATCGACATTTCTATGGACTTGTTCGAAATTTTCGAGTCAAATACAATTATTGGTCGACTATTACTCGTAAACTTGTAAAACCCACTTAAGTGTGATAGTTTTCCTTTAAACTTCGTTATATATAGGTACTACTGCCGTGACATTTGAATTTCTAACTACAACCGTTTAGTTGGTAGAGGGGGGGGACACTTGACTCTAACGAAAATTGGTACTTTAAAGCTTGATAAGTCACGAACGGTTTACTCAATCAAAAAACGGTCTTCCCAAACCCTTAATATTTTGGAAGACCTATCCAACGATATCCCACATTATGGGAAGGACGAAAAAAAAAATTATCATCCCCACTTTACATGTACTTACCCTAAATAATTGTTTTTTTCGGCGTCATTTACGTGTATACTCATGCCAAATTACAATTTTCTAGTACCAATAGTTTTTGAGCTAAATCTCGGACAGCCAGACAGACAGACGGACATGGCGAAACTATAAGGGTTCCGTGTTGACTACGGAACCCTAAAAACGGGAAATATATTCGAGACACGATTCCCGTTATAAACTATTTACATCCCTACAAATTTGTACGGAACCCTCGGTGCGCGAGTCCGACTCGCACTTGACCGGTTTTTTTTTAAATTACTTAGTATTTTTAATTCATAGGTCGAAGAACCTGAAGTGTCAGACAGCGAGCAAGTGGAGGGCGGCGAAGATACAGACAAAGAACCCGATGCCGCTTCGGACACTGCGCCGCCACGCCCACGTCCCTATGTGCATCTAGCCTGCGTGCACTGCAAGGAAAAATGTGCCACATTCGCGGTAAGTTCTCAAACGATTTCTTCAAAAAGGAGGAGGAACTAAGTAGGTATAGTTAAGCAATGTGGTTTTGGATTTGTAATTATATTGGCTAATTGAGAAGGGGCAGCCTTGATCTAAAGGGTCTCCGTAGATTTTTATTTTATTATGCTCATTTTATTAATACAAATTAGAATAGTTAAATGTTGAAACTATTTCAATAATGCATGAAATCAGATAGCCCCCCCATATTATGTCCTAATCTGCAGTATGCCCCGTTCGGCACAAAAGCTCCTCCGACCGTAAGAATGAGTAGGATAACGACGTGACGTTACTGACCCAGGCGTACGTGAAGCACCTTGTGTCCAGCAAGCACCGCGCCGCCATGAGCGGCGTGGCGCGGCGCCACAAGGCGCAGCTGCTGCGCATGCGCGTGGCGCAGCGCGGGGCGCAGCGCGAGCTGGAGGCGGCGGCGGGCGCGCAGCTGGCCGCGCGCACCACGTTCTGCCCCGTGTGCCGCCTCAACCACCGCACCACGCGCCACGCGCACAACCTCACCGACACGCACCGGGCCATGAAGCGCTTCCTGATGCCTTTCTGTCAGATTTGTCGGCTTACCTTCCGTTCGCCCATGATTTACGAACACCATATATGTTCTCTGGAACATCTAAAGGTTAGCTTCGATTTTCGAAGTTGAAATTACTGAATACCTGAATTGGGGTCATTGCTTACTTATCATTATGAACAAATTTCAGGTGCACAGTTAATGTTCAACCACGTTAAACATATTTTTATCGTTTAAATTCCTTATAATAACATCTTTATGATTCAGAGGAAGGCTAGCCAATCAGCGCGCCGTGTAAGCCCCAAGGCTGAAGCTAGCGGCGACGAAGGTATGGATGTGGATTTGGACAACTTCATGACTCTTGACTCGGTGGGCGATGTAGATGGTAAGTCAAATTAGATCAAACGTTACGACAATGGTCATGGTTTGGCAGTGCCTATCATTTATTTCTATATATTTTTCAGAAGTTGAAGACGACGACTCCGGAGGCGAAAAAAAGGATGAGTCTTCTCCTAAAAAACCTAAAGTTGAAATTAACATTGGCAGTGAACATATTAAAAAGATGGAGGTACGAGTGAACCTACAAACCGATACAGGGGAAAACCAAATTTGAAAAAATCCTGATGAATCTGAAAGATTTCTGTTGATGTTCTGCTCGCGCTGCGAATGATTGTAAAACAAATTCACGAAACAGAACAGCATCAGAAATCATAATGCAGCAGTTAGACATTATGTAGTTTTTGTTTTCCCCTAAATCGAAATCACATTGTTTTCATTGGTCTACATACTTTCGGATTTCGCCAGCGAAAAATAACTGTTTTCCTCATGTCCAGAATATTTTGTAATCCAGGTTTGGTGGTGTGAGTTATGCCGCGTATACTTGCCCCGAGTAGAAGCAGGCGGCACGGAGGAAACCGAGGCCCTGCGCCGTCACTGTCGCCTACGTATTCATCTGGGCCGCTACGTACAGCATCGCGACACTCGTACTCTTCGTAAACACGCTGAGAGAATTCATCGCCAGTTACATCAACAAAAAGGTAGGGGAAATAAATAAATAATATCCCTGGACATTTCACACAGCACCATTTGTCCCAAGCTAAGCAACCTAATGCTTGTGTTATGGTAACAAGATGGCTGATAAACTACTTATATACAATTTTTTTTTTTTTTTTAATTGTATGACAGTGTGTGTTCTTAATTGCTATACAAAGTGTAATTGTGTTATAACTCACGACACCCATTGGGCCACCGGAAAAGAAAGAATCTCTGTAAAATAAAACCATCTTTCAGTAAATATTTTTGCTAAAATAACAATGATTTTATATATTATATAATTAAATCAATGGATAAAATCAAATAGCAGTAACATTTTTAGTCTGTGCCTCGAATCACATACCAATCACAGTGCAGTGGTGTGATTGATGTGAAAAGCTATGGTTTCCTGCATTATTTATGAAACTAAGTTGGTGTGCTTTTCAGCATTTATTGACACCGTAAAGTTAAACCACGCTGCCATCATTTTCATGACAGCCGTCACTGCGGCCGTTGTGTGGCTGAACAAAAGACTATTCCAAAAAATTATATTTTGTCATGAGTTCCATCTTTTTTTTTAGAAGAAGAGAAAGAAGCTACTGCTGAGGCTGGGGACGTAATTAAAACAGAAAATGTTGAGGCTGTTCCTGAAGAAAACAAAAAGAAACTCGACAATGGTGCTGATAATTCCACTGCATCCGGTTAGTAAATTTCCAGAGCACATCATAATACAGATGAGCACTCCGCGCTTTAGGTATGAAACTGCCAGTACACTGGGTAAGCCTTGATGGGCCCATGGCCGAGCCCCGCCCGGTAACGGCATGTAGGCCCGCAACACACGCGCCGCATCGTCGCCCAGGATATTGTCAAATACTCGGAAAAAGTCACAAGACAGAAAAAAAGAATTGTTTGAACTTATCTACACAGGTTGACATTTTTATTTTTTAGTCTTGAAAAAAAAATAGGGTCTAAGAAGTGAACGGAGTAAAAGCCATGTAAACTTTTCATACTAGATTAATAAAAACAAATTTTGAAAAAAATATTATAAATCGATTAAAAAATATCGAAATTCAATACGCACCGTACTAAATGCGCGGAATTTATCAAAGAATTTGTAGCACGATCCTATACTTTCTTACAAATATTCACGTGTATGGCTTTTGCTCCACTTACACAACATACCATATTATTTTCATGTGTCTCAGGCTGGCTGGACAAATCTTCAAAATAGCTCGCATTTTACTAGGTCCAATGGGCACTTTATATAACGGCTAAACACCCTTATTTCAGAATTTGTAACGCTACAGAATTTTAGATAATAGCCAGCTTGAATTCAGGCTGGCTGGACATTAAGTTTTTATTGATTTCTCGTAAACCCTTACATGTGACGCCATAAATCAAACGTTATTACCGTTACACATTGCGGTACTAAATGTTAGTAAAGTAACCAAATTCGAAAACGCTCCCCTTATTGAGATTCGGAAGTGCCAGCCAGAAGTTTTATACGTAAATTCAAGATTGCTGGACACAGATTTTTGCATTTTTCTACTAAACCGCTGTACGTATCACAAAACTTTTAGCTCAATGCCTGTTACAAATTTATGTAACGCCCGTTGATATGTAAAAAGTCGTCAAAATCACTTCCGTTACCGAGATTGAGAGGCCAGCGAAAAGTGGTTTTTCAAGCTGGCTGGACACGTTTTCCATCGATTATCTAAGATTCTGTAGCGTTATGGTTAAAGAAATTTATTTCTCAATAAGAAATTACAAAGATTTCACTTACTTGAGAACATTTTTAAAACTTAAAATATTATAAGAACACACACAAACCAAGCAGCTATTATTATATTCTTTACAACAAATCATTTACGCAACAACATTTCACCTTGCACACAAACAACATTAACCGATACAAAACTTAAAAATTTTAAAATTTTCAATCTACCCGCAATAGAAATTATTACCGTGGTCGCAAATATTCATAGTAGATAAGGAATGCGAACCCGGTGCCACAACAAAGCAACGCAACAGTAGGGCAAGTCTATTTATGGTAATAATGTTTGATCATTTAGAATGTGATTTTTTCATTTAGTTTTGAAAATATTAAACGAGTTCGCATTCTTTACCTCTTTAGGTAGTTTATTATATTTTTGTACTCACGCAAAAATAATTGTTCTCTCGCCATTGACTGTTCGCGCTCGCGGTAGCAAAATGTGATCCTTCCTACGACTGCTACGATTATGTACGGACGCCAGCAGGTCAAGCTACCCGAAACTGTCAAATTTTCCCAATCAACCTTGAACCTTAATGCTTTAGCGATAAAGTTCAAAATCTATTAAAGAAATTTGACAGATTGTAGTAGGCTGATGTGCTGGCGTCTGTACTTGATGTATTTTAGTGAAGTGTATTTGTGAGTGAATGGACTTGTTTAGAATTTTTCTTATGAGTATGCTGGTACAGTATGCATGAAGCTGTTTAATACTCATGAGCTTCGACTCCCTGTAAATTTTAATTGTGGGTGTAAGGTAATCATAATGGAATAGTAGTTTTATAATTTTATTTTGAGCGATCTGTAGGTCCTATATGTTAGTTTTTGGCGCGTTACCCCATATTTCAATTAGGTACATCAGATGCGGCTTCACTAACGAGTTGTAAATGGTCTGGCGCACTCGATGGGGAAGACAATGAAGAACATTACGCAATGAGTCCAAAAGTGAGGATAGCTTGGATCTGATGTGATCAATTTGTATTTTCCAGTTTAACTGACAGTCCACTCTTAGCCCAAGGTATTTTTCGTACTGTTTTTGCTGTATTATTTGATTATCAATGGTCAAGGGGGGGGGGGGGGGGGGTCGGGGGTGAGCTGGTATTTTTTTATTTTTGGGTTTAAAAATGACATAACTAGTCTTAGCAGCATTAATGGTAAGTAGGTTTTGTTGGAACCAAATAGATAATGGTGTTTAAATCTTCCTACGCTTGGTTGATCATATCGTTAATCGAAGTGCCATAGTAAAAAAGACAGGTATCATCAGCATAAAGGGAAACGTGTCCATGTAATGAAATTTCGTGCACGGAATTGATGTAAATAAGAAAGAATAGTGGTCCAAGAACCGATCCCTGGGGCACACCGAATGAGCCGGTGCTGTGTGGTTTACTACGGTATTCCCCGACTTTTACTATTTGATACCTATGCTTTAGGTATGAGTCAATCATTTTGTGAAATTGAAATAAGGTTGTTTACGTGTTTAACCGTTATATAAAGTGCCCTATTGACCTAGTAAAATGAGAGCTATTTTGAAGATTTGTCCAGCCAGACGGAATCACATTTATTTTCGAGACGGTAAAAAATTTCATCCGGTATAAAGCGACAATTTCATAGCTAAGCACCTAATATATTATAATGTATGTTTCAGGGAGTGAGGATAAATTATGGGCAGATGTTGACAAAGACATTGGAGAGTTGCTACGAGAAGTAGACCCACAAGGCAATGAAGGCAGTGACGACGATGAGGACCTTGGAAGGTACTTTACACACATTTTATACATTTTTGACATTTTATAATTTTCGTAAATACTAAAAATGGTACTCGTAGTCAGCGGCTCACGTTGCCGCACTTTGCATAAGTCGCTGCACCTGTTGCCTTTCTGCAGGTTAGTGACGTCTACTGTTAGAGCACAAGTTTCATAATAAAATCAGACGAAATGTAAACAAGAGAATAACGTCCTCTAATCTATAGAAGAAAAAAAACATTGATTAAAAAAACCTTACATACACATTCGCAACTATAAAACATGGTCAAAATCTCAAAAGTGGGGTTAATTAGTAATTCGTGGAAAATCAAGTTATTGCAACAGTTTCACACCCGTACGCAAAATACGCGCATTGATGTGGAGTTGCTGACACTAGTCCGTATTACCTATTACCTACCTAACAGTCTCGCAGGTAGCAGATTTGTGCCCGGTTGATGGCAATAGGCTGGAACCCGGAATAATAATCATGATCTTTTCATTCCGGGATTTAAGAATCACGAATTATTTATTGGACTTAGATACATCGGTAACGAATTATTGTTTGGAAGAATACAGAGTCAAATGACACTTGATCTGTACTATCCTCCCCGTTAAACGCCGACGCCGAGACTACCGGGGACGATCAAACTATTTTTTCGACTTGGCATGTTGACGTGACCGGCGCACCACCGAGCCTTGCGTATTCCCGCTCCTAGAGCGGTGGTACGTACCGCGTGTCAGTCCCGCATCAATGTTGACTAGTGTGACCGCGTTCGCAACATGCCGCTTAATAAGTTAGTAATGTGGAAACGGTATAAGAAGAACACTACCTCTTCGGGCAACACTTGCGAACGAATTGTTGTGGGAGATTGTTCCCGGAACATTTACGTACATGTCCCGCGGCATTTTGCTGCATTTATCCCCAAGTCAATCCCAAACTTAATGAATCGAAATTGGGCATTTGGGCCAAGTATAGGAGTTCGGCAACAAAAGCAGCTGAATTCCGGTTTTTCTTTAAAATATTCCATATTCACATTAGCCCGGTCAATAACTCGTGTTTCTGTTTTTAGGTACGATAAGTTTAGGAAGAGTGACAAGAAAACCAAAGCTGGTGAAAATGGAGAAAATCCCGTTGATGCTACGGATGCCGTTAGTGAGAAAAGCAATATCGAAGTTAATACTAATGCCTAAAAAAAATACGTAATTTTAAGAATTAATTAGTAACTTTATTGTCTTTATGATTTGCAAGTTGCAACACACCTGTATGTTAGTCAGCTAATTCAATTAAATACTTGGTACCAAGATGATTTTTCTTTATGTATCTGTTTATTAATTGCCTTTCATTATCAGCCTCAGTCGACCTGAGCCTTTCTTGCCACAATCCTCGCCTGATTACCGCAGAACGCTTACGTTTTTTGCGCGGAACCCTATTTTTCTAAAATAAAAGTAGTCTAAGGGCTGATTTTTCAATCATCTGATAACTTTATTCGAGGAATAATTTTGAATTTTTCACAGTTATTTCATACAAAAACTGTCAAACGTCAATTTTATTCCTCGAATAAAAGTCAGTACGGTGTGATTTTTTTTTTTGGAAGGATGTTGGCATTGTAATTATGTTCAGGTGTTTGATCTGGCGATGGAAAAATAAGCCCTTGTTTACTCATCAGCTATCTGCCAATGAGTCCCGTCAAAATCGGTCCAGCCGTTAACACAAAAAGGGATAAAAATTGTTACAAATACCGTAGTAAAAAGCTGTTATTTTGACGAGTCCGCCGTTTTTTTACAAGCTTTTATTTAGTTTCACCTCGTCCTATCCCGATGTTTATCTGTAATCAAATCTTGCAAGTTAAATTTGATCCACTTGCCGGTTACCGATTGAGCTGAAATTATTATGATTTATGACATGGAGCCGATCTGATGATGGAACCGGAAGTTGGCTATAGGAACTCTGTAGTTAAACGACACAACCCCGTCGAGTTTGGACTCGTTTGATCCGTCTTGACAAGTACTTTTGTGCTAAATGGTAACCAGGGCCTGATGATGGAGCTGGAAGATGGCCATAGGAACTCGGTAATTAAACGACAACCAAATTTTATATTTATTAACATGTGATATTATGTGTTGTCGCTCTTTTATTTAGTAGGTACCTATACAGGGTGTTGAAGAAATTGCGTGCCATAGCTTCAGGGCGAGTTCAGTATCGAAGGAACCCGTAAAAACTAAATACCTTTAAAAAAAAAAACGAAAATTATCATAAGATGAACCTAATGTAGTAAGTACCTACTTATTAATTAATAGCAATCGTTTAGAATTGATTAAAAAATTGGCTGAAATAAGTTTTTATTTTGTTTAAATGCTAATTAATAATTTGCTAGAGTTACCCTACCTACTATCGAACGCAATGATATACTTACGCCCGAACACTTCGATAACGCAGAGTGAAGATTTTGAAATATAAACGCAATTTTCGACATACGTCACTTTGCTCTCATAAATTTAACAGGCGCAGGGGCTTTTAAACTCTTGGCTAGCTAATAAAAAGAATAACAGGGTCTAGGCTTACAAATTGTGAAATAAGAAATCTTGGCCCCATTAAAATTTCAGTAATTCCACTTATTTACTACTCTACAGAGATTGACCAGCCATTCTGACATCAGAATGGTCGGTCAATCTTAAATGTTTTAATTCTATAATATTATGAAATAAGCAATTCTTTTATCATGGTAAGCAAATATAAGCAATTGATAAGTAATTTTTAGACACAATTTCAAAGCTAAATAAGACTGTTGACCCGCGATTCTGACGTTCACAATTATAGCATTTAAATAAATTAAATAATTTTAATTCTAAACGATTGCTATTTTCAGTTGGTACTAAATTGTTGATCTTGCAATCATTTTTTTGTTTTTATTTTTCCTGGGTTTCTTTATCGATACTGAACCTACTCATAATGCATGCAGTTTCTTTAACATTCTGTATAAAGGTTTTTTCTTATCAGGTTTATTTTTAAGTTAAAAAACGAAACTTCTGTATAAAAGTTTTTTTTTCTAATGGTTTTTGGAAACTTGTCCCCTAAGCCGTGTACGTAGTCGCAGCGGAAAATTGTCTAATTTCAGTATTGCAGATAGTTAGTATATGACGTCGTGTAATTGTGTATGGTAAGTACAAATGTATCCAACCATTGGGGAGCTATTCAACAAAAACTGTTTCCGCTGAAACTTCGTCATCCTAGCGGCTCTATTTTTTTTTCTATGAATGTACAAGAAAACAAATACATTCAATAATAGTGTGTAACGAGAGGTAAATGTGTATGTTTAAATGAAATTTGTGTGTCATAAAACTGCTAAGATAATCAAGTTTCCGCTGCGATGACGTTTGGCTATTTGATGAAAATCATTTAGAACGGTTTTAGTGCAGAGTTGTAATTTTTTACGCACGTTGCTTTTAATTTGTGTGTAATGTTTGTAAAAACAGAATTTGAAAAAAACATACCGTTCAGAAGAGATTTATACGTAAAAGTAAAATAAGGTTATTAGGTCCAGGAACTCTAGAGCCTAACTTATAACGTTTATTACCATACACAATTACACGACGTCATACACTAAATATCGACTAAACTGAAATTAGACAATTTTCCGCTGCGACTACGCACACCCTCCTCTAAGCCTCCCGAGATCCCATCGGGGATACGGCTTATAATGCATAAATTGATTTTATTTTAGGTTGATTAAAAAAAATTAGAAAAGGTAGAAATAAAGAGTTTTATATACTTATACATTTATTTTTTATCATCACTTCTTAACTTTAGTTTCTTTAACTGCAGTTGGAGCTTTAGTGACGTCATCAGGATTTTCCGCTGCGTCCTTCAGACGCTTAGCACGAATACCGACAAGCTTAGCAATGGAACGAGCCTGTGAAAATAATAGTTTGTTAATATGAGAACCAATTTACAGTCTAAATTTGAAAACAATGCAAGATTGAAAAATAAACATACTCCTCTCAGGTATTGGTATGCCTTGAAGTCCTTTTCTTCTTCTGTAATAGCACGAGCAATAGACTTGGGTGCTGGCTGCTGTACCGGCATCAGTGGTCCGCGGAGCTGGGTGGCCAGCTTGCGTTCTTCTTCATTTGCTTCTCCCTTCAGTACCTAGAGGATAACAAATACATAAAATTAAGTTTTACAGATTACAAAGATAAAAATGACATTTTACAGGATGGTTGGTGATTTATTGCAACAGGTCCTGGTCAGTCAGATCAGGTAAGATCTCTCCATCATGTGTACTTTTACCTATGCTATCAGACAGTGAAAGTAGTTACTGTCTTCTGTTTGAGCAAGATTGGGACCAGCCATCGGAAATCGCAATAGTGCCTTACTAGAATGCAATATGGGTGGCAGTTTTATAACATACCTTCTTGCCCTTCGGGAACAGAATCAGTCGTGCACGGTATTCCTTTAGCCTTTGAACATTGACTTGCAGTGACTCCACAGATTTGTTACGTCTGCGAGGATCCACAGCAATGCCAATAGTTCTGGCAAAAGCAGGGTTAAGACCAGATGCCTGAAACACAAATAATGAAATCATCAAACTTTGTTATTCATTAAATTTTTAGTACCCCTATCGAAGTTGATTAATAAATTGGAATGCTTTCACTGTGTCCGTACCAAAACTGCAAAATAAAATATTATAGAACCTTCTTTAGGAAAAATAGAACTAGAATTGCATGAAGCTATTGTGATGATTTGAAATGATAGATTGTTTAATTCTAACCATTTTGTCAGATACAGCATCTTTTACATTGTTATAATCAGCAGCTTAAATGTGTCATACCATGTAACTGTCCCACTCAGAGAGGAGGCCTGTGTCGGGCATTGGGTGGGCTGATTATACTGAAAGAACTGGTATGACATGTTTAAGCTACTGATTATGACAATGTAATGCTTATCCAAGTGGGTAATTAGCCGTAAATTTAAATTGATGCAGTACCTGGTTTAATATAGCATACATTTATACTGCAACAGAGGTATGACTGAGATATGAAACTATCAATCCATTCATGGCTACCTATTAGCAATTTTTTAAACCATGGTGCTACAATATAAATAATTATCAAGGTATCACAACATTATTAAAGAATGATAAAGAAAATTGTTTTTCTTCTTTCTTCACTTTTGTTTGCAATGGTGACACAGACAAACAATATTTGCATTATCACACAATTTACTCTTGATATGATTTAAAAACCATTTCAAAACAAAATGTTTCAGTATGAATGGCACATCATATTTTTACATGTTTCAGTGTTTACAGTGTTAAATGGAAGACACTATACCTTGTCCTACAAGCTATAGACAAATTGTGAAAATCAAACAAGACAAATCTCTACATAAATTAATGTATTGTGTGAATAAGTTTATGAATAGTGTGAACCCAATCAACAACAAATCTTGAACTTTAAAATATTCTGATATTTGTTTCTTGAGAAAAGTTTCCAAACACACACAACACAGCACACATGAGCTACATGTAAATGAACAACTGCTCAGTTGAAAGTACTGCTACTTTCTACTGAGCAGTTGCAGCTACTATATAAAACTTACTCTGATTTCACGAAGAGTAAATCCACGACCCGCACGGACCTTCGTGTGATACCGAATAGTTGGGCATCGGACAACAGGTCTCAATGGGCCAGCAGCAGGACGTGGAGCAATGGCCTTAGCTTTCTTGATCCTGTTTTGTTTTCTGCGGTAACGTCTGGCTGGTTGGTTGAACCAGGTCTTCACAAAACGTTGCCAATCCTTATGGAAATGCCCATTAGGGATCATATTATTTCCCTTCCCCATGTTTGGTTAACAACAACTTCACACCTAGAACACGGAAACACGAAATAGAGAAGTAAGAACCTAGCATATGAGTAACAGTTTTATAAACAAATAACAGATTTGCGATATCTTGCAGGATTTCTGTAAAATACTTTGATTAATAAAAACACTGACCGGTGTCAAGCAGAAGAAGTGCTAAAAGAATATCAAATTCGTTTGACACATAGATGGCAGATGACAACAGTGTTGCCAATTCAGAATTTCGGAGATTTTGAAGATTAAAAAATATAGATTTTTCTGCGAAGCTGTGGTGCAGGATAAAACAGGTAGAATGTTATACACATAGTGACATAGACGACTAACCCACCACACCCATAAGGTTTTGCTTTGACACTATTCTGGGACATTTAATTTCCACGTCTAGTTGCTGAGCTACTTCTTTTGCCCCATCAAAAAGCGGTTGTAAAACTATGTCCACCCGTACCCCTCGTGCTACACAGCAAATCGTGCGATTTATTATTTATTCGCAATTAACGAACTGGTGCATACTGCATCATAATTATAATATGAGCTCATAGGTCTTATACGCGTCGTTCGATGAAAAAATTATACTATTTAGAAACATATTTTTTTGTTACAAGCTGGGAAGCTGGTAAAAATACTAAACAACGTAGAGAAAGTTCGAACTTAAAAACCGGAACTTTTCGCGAAAAGTAATGCTACATACACACGTAGCACATATTTATACTCTTGGCGGGCTGACCCACCTGAGCAGAACTTTTGAAGCGGGCTCCCAAAGGGGAAGTATGTATACATACCATATTATTTATTTATCTATATAATATTATATTACGATAAATAAGACGAAGGAAACCTTATGGTAGGTACACACGCAGCTAATCTGCCTGTAATCTGTGTGTGGATGTGAGATTTTGTAACCTCCAGCGCACAGATTACTATAATAATAGCTAGCTACTCCAGCGAGTCAAGAATTTTAGAATTTATTCTTTATGGGTAGTAAATATAAAAATTAGATTTAAGTAAAAAAAATTATGTAGGTGTCGTGGTTTTATTTTTATATTGTATATGTATCTATAAGTCGAATGTTGTTGTGTTTTTTTATTGTGTACTTGAGCTTGAGCAGTTTATGTTAGATTCTAATCTATCTTTTTTTATTTAATTAATACATAGCCTTTACAAGAGAAAATTAAATATTTGCTCACCATATGCAAGGGTAGAATGTAAACGGGCCATTTAAGTTTTATAATCAATGATCATAATTTCTAAATCTACATTTAAGCATAAAAATGAATAAATGTTCATATTATTTATGTGATTTTTAAATATTCGAACATACTTTTAATTACCAACCTTGTAATGCCATAATATATCGAAGGGCGCGTCCCCATTAGGGCCGCGCAGCTCCGTGAAGCCGAGTCGCGCGGCCGAGGCTCGTGAGTTCTTACAATGGGGATGCATTGCAAACAATAGCAAAAGCCTCGCGAGCCTTTTGAGGCCGCGCGGCCCGTAGTGGGGACGTGCTTTTACGAATCTTTATTCTTTGTATTGGTCGCCAGCGACTAAAGTCACTGCGTGTGTTTCAAGCATAAGACTATAAAATAAAATAAAAGGTGGAAATATGCGATAAAACTGCATTCAAATATTTTGAAAAGTCGCGAATCTGAACTTGGAATTCAACCAACTATAATTTCTCATAATAAACAAATCTTCAGAATTAAATTTAGGTCTTGCAAACATTTTTGGATTTTTCCGTAGTGCGTGCAACCTAACGGTTTTCCATTTATCACGCGCGACAAAAAACCGCAATTCAGCCCGCTAAAAGACAGAGTTTTAGAGACTCACCCAATTTAAAAAAAATTGGTCATTCATTCATAGTCATAAGAAATTGAAATTCTCAGAAATTTTAGGTAGGTAAATTATCTTCTAATTGAATAAGTTTTGTGTAATTATGGAAGACGCCAAAGCTACTCAGTCTAGTGATTATCATAGAGAAAATGAGGAAAAGCATCAGAAAAAGAAAAGTAAAAATAAGAAAAAGCGTAGCGGCGGGGATGGCGACCACGGCGTTCCAACCTTGCCCGATGGTCTAGTCAGTGTGCCTAATTCTAATGATGTTCATCAGAACATATCTTTAAAAGATTTGAAAATGGCAATGGAAGTTTTAAATCTCCAACAAAAACCAGCTAAAACTACCGAAGAAGCACTGCACAAGTCATATCAATTTTGGTCCACCCAACCTGTTCCAAAAATGGATGAAAAAATTATGTCCAATGAACCTATAGAGCCTCCAAAATCTGTTGAAGATATAAGGTCGGAACCTTACACCTTGCCAGATGGATTTCAATGGGACACCTTGAATTTGAATGAACCTTTGGTATTAAAGGAATTATATACACTGCTTAATGAAAACTATGTTGAGGATGATGACTCTATGTTTCGATTTGACTATCAAACTGATTTTCTCAAGTGGGCCCTTCAGCCACCTGGCTGGAGAATGGAATGGCATTGCGGAGTTCGCGTAGTGAAGTCTGGCAGATTGGTAGGCTTCATATCTGCAATTCCAGCACAGTTAAGAATATATGACCATATGCAAACAGTTGTTGAGATCAACTTTTTATGTGTCCATAAAAAACTTCGTGCCAAGAGAGTTGCGCCGGTTTTAATTAGGGAAATAACACGTAGAGTAAATCTGACAGGTATATTCCAAGGAGTTTATACTGCTGGCATTGTATTGCCAAAACCAATAGCTACTTGTCGTTACTGGCACAGGTCTCTCAATCCAAAGAAGTTGATTGATATTAAATTCAGTCATTTGTCCAGAAACATGACAATGCAAAGAACACTTAAGCTATTTAAGCTCCCAGATTTACCTAAGACTGCCGGATTTCGCAAAATGGAAGTTCAGGATAGTGAAAAGGTGGTTAAATTATTGAATGATTATTTGGGAAAATTTGATTTAGCTCCAATATTTTCAGAAGAGGATTTCAAGCATTGGTTTATGCCTCAGTCTGGCATAATTGACAGCTTTGTTGTTGAAGCTTCTGATGGCAGTATAACAGATTTTGTTAGTTACTATACTCTGCCCTCCACAGTTGTGTATCACCCTGTACACAAAACCTTAAAAGCGGCTTATTCATTTTATAATGTATCGACTAAGACTCCATGGACAGACTTAATGCTTGATGGATTGATTACTGCAAAAAATTCTGGTTTTGATGTTTTTAATGCATTGGATCTGATGGAAAATAAAGAATTTTTGGAGCCTTTGAAGTTTGGAATTGGTGATGGGAATTTGCAATATTATTTGTACAATTGGAGATGTCCAAGTATGACACCTAATAAAATTGGATTAGTTCTGCAATAATACTAAATACACATGTATTCAGTGATAACATTAACTGGTTTATTTTGGTATTTTTCACTTTGTGTAAAGTGTTTTATTGGTTGGAAATATAGCTTTAGTTCATAATAAAGTGGTTGTTATTAGTAACTGTTTTTAAACATTGAAATAATTATAATATTTATATATTGCAAAATTGTAAGCAGTTTAAAAACTAAATATACAGCCTTTTCCAAGTAACTACAGACTATGATTTAAATGTGTTTTTTGATGCTTTACACTGAATTTAAGGGTCTACTGTATAGATTCCAATGGAGACGTTCATGGGCCCTGGTAGGATTATTTTCTGGAAGTGCATCTTCAGCAGCATTAGATGAGGTCGACAACTGAACCCCACCACAGGTAGTTTACCCCACCAGTATCGGGAACAGGGTCCAAGCTACTGATATAGGATAGCTGCCATTGAGGAACATGATTGCAAGCCCGACTTTAGGACATTCCCTCAGCTGGTTATCTTGGTCTATTAGTATGTACTTTATAGTACCAATGTGGCCAATTTTTTTTCCGAACCCTCTAGCGGCGGTTCTTCAAACCACTAGAAATTACTTTAGTCACAATTTTTTTTTTTAATCTTTTCCTGAGTCGATGTTCGGTCGCTGTTTTGGAGGTTTGGGAATGAAAATATAAAATAACAATAATCATGTAAATAATTTTACATCGCCCTACTATGTACGACTATAACATCACAAAATAATAAATGAAGAGGTTTGGTAGGGGTTGGTAGGTAGAATTCGTTTTGTATTGTGTCGTATGGTCCTTCCGATCCCGTATCAATTAAGTACGTGTCATTAAAAAGGAGATCATTCAGGTTTCATATAAAGTTGGGCCCAAAATCGAAAGGCCAACGGAAAAGGATGTTGTTTAATCCGTTTGGAACAACATCATCACAGAGTACTTTTATTATCATCATAAGCATTTGGTACTATACGCCAAAGCGGTAGAACCATCATATTAGCACCTACATAACTTCGAAATAAATGTAAATAATAAATATGTATATCATCTAAGTATGAACGTGGACTTATTTAGTGGCTCATTCTAAACTTTTTTGCCATGACTAATTCTGTAAGTGTGACTGTAATATTAAAAAAAAAACGGCCAAGTGCGAGTCGGACTCGCGCACGAAGGGTTCCGTACCATTAGTTGGTTGAATGAAAGGTAAATTGCGGTTTACGATTTATGACGTATTAAAAAAAAAACTACTTACTAGATCTCGTTCAAACCAATTTTCGGTGGAAGTTTACATGGTAGGTACATCATATATTTTTTTTTAGTTTTATCATTCTCTTATTTTAGAAGTTACAGGGGGGGACACATTTTACCACTTTGGAAGTGTCTCTCGCGCAAACTATTCAGTTTAGAAAAAAATGATATTAGAAACCACAATATTATTTTTGAAGACCTATCCATAGATACCTCACACGTATGGGTTTGATGAAAAAAAAAATGAGTTTCAGTTCTGAGTAAGTATGGGGAACCCCCAAAATGTATGGTTTTTTTTTTCTATTTTTGTGTGAAAATCTTAATGCGGTTCACAGAATACATCTACTTATCAAGTTTCAACTGTATAGTTCTTATAGTTTCGGAAAAAAGTGGCTGTGACATACGGACAGACAGACATGACGAATCCATAAGGGTCCCGTTTTTTGCCATTTGTCTACGGAACCCTAAAAACGTTAAGATCGATTTTCCGCTTAGATTTTGTGTTCTATGTTTTGTGCATACCAGCACCCTAATTGCGTAACACACGATCAATCCGAATCCGTTTCATTTTGACTGTTCAACCACATTAATTGCGATAATTACGTTGTTGAGCAGACACAATCATGACACATTTTTGAACATATGAAGCAATGGATTAGCAATATCCTTCAAAATGATTCAGATTGAGATTGATTGTGTGTAACGCAATTAGGGTGCATGTCTTAGGCAAGGTTACTAATTCTCGCAAATAAAACAATGGCAAACTGTTCTTAAAACTATTTTAATCAGTTAATAAATACACAATATTTTAATTCGGTCAAATAAAACAATGGCAAACATTTTTTTAACACTCATCATCATCATTTCAGCCGAAAGACGTCCACTGCTGGACATAGACCTCCCACAAGCACCTTCACTTCGACCGGTTCTGTGCTTCTCGCATCCAACGGGTTTCTGTGGCCTTCACAAGGTCGTCGGTGGACCTTGTGGAAGGCCTTCCAAGGCTACGTCTTCCGCTACGCGGTCGCCACTCCAGAACCTTTCGGCCCGATGGCCATCTGTTCTGCGAGCAATGTGCCCTGCCCACTGCCACTTAAGTCATTTCATTCTTCATTCTAAGACCCACTCTTTCGGAGGCTCTATTGAGGTCATCGAGCATTGTACTAAGGTCTTCCAAAGTCTCAGCCATGACTACGATATCGTCGTCAAACCGAAGGTGAGTTATGTACTCGCCATTGATATTAATGCCAGCCCCTTTCTGCTTTTAGACATCCTCCAGTGCAGGCGGCAAACAGTTTCGGAGATAACGTGTCCCTGTCTCACCCCTCGCTGCAGAAGGATAGGTTTCGAGCTCTGATCCTGGAGTCGGACTGACATAGTGGCGTTTTTGTACAGAAACTTCAGCACCTCGATGAACTGATAGTCGATCTGGCACCGTTGAAGAGACTGCAGTACAGCCCATATCTCGAGCAAATCAAAGGCTGTGTGTACTTAAGACTAAATATAAATAAATAATCTTTGAGTCAAGTTGTGAATTTTCATGATTTTTTTTAAATTCCACCCCTGTGAGTTTGAAAAGTGGGACAGTTTATATGAAAAATCTTATTAATTTAGTTAATAAACTTGAAACTTGGCAAGAATACTTGCCTAAGTAAGTAATAAAGTTTATCATTAAGTATAAGTTTTTCAAACTACCCAAAGGGGGATATTCGGGTGTTGAAGTTTGTGTGGAAGAAATTGAATGCGCGGTCCGATTAACTCGAAACTCAGTAGGTATTGATACTTTCGACAGAAAATAATTAATAATAAGTATGTAAAGTTGTCGAAAATTGACCCCTGACGGGGTAAAAAGGGGTAATTCGGTTTTTAGGGGAGGATTTGAACTTGAAACTGTATGTTACATTTTCACGCCTAAACCACTGAACTTTTGATTTGGCAAAGAGATAGATGGCATCCTGGGGAAGCACATACTTTTTATCCTGGTAGCACGTTCGCGTGGGATAACTTCCGAAATCCACGCGGGTGAAGCCGCGGGCAGAAGCTAGTGATATATATTAGACATTTACACGACTACCCAAAAAGGAGAGTACCTAATGTATTCTTACATATGTTTATATAGTAGGTATATGTTTATAATAGTACCACATGCTTAAAATGATGTCCCAAACTGATTAAAAACTTTTTTTCTTTACTTTTTAGTATTTTGGGACCAATATGTGTTCTCTAAATTTACAAACTAAGATTTTGGGAACTAATAAACTTAGCAATTCCAAAATCTACCGTCAAAAAGTATTTTTTTATTTAAAATGATATTCTACATGCATGTAATAGGGTTTATTTTTGCATAACAGGAATAGACTAGATGAGCCGATCGATGCTGTGCAAATTTCACCGTGAAAAGTTAGGTGAAGTGAGCTGTTATTGGTGTCAATCCCTAGCATTAGTTGGAATGACAGCTCACTCCACGCTCACTTCACCATATATATTAGTCTATGACTTCACCTAAGTTTTCGCGGTGAGATCAGGGGCGTAGCTACCGCTGTATCAGCCGTATCAACGATACGGGCTATAGGGGCCCACGAAGTGACGTGTGTAAAAAAAAATTAAAATAAAATATAGAACATAAAATTGTTACCTATTTATTTATTTTAACTATCTATGTAAACACATATAAACAGAGAAGAGAATGACAGAAAAATAGGTACCTACCTACCTACTATCGCCAAAACCTTTATCTGACCATTTTGAAAACAAAATCCCGTGCACATGATGACCACAGCTGCGTCTGTAAGTAAAACAAAAGAGGATCCTTTTTAGGTCGACTAATAATATGTGCTGCAAGCAGAACAGTCCTTACGGTGGTCACAAAGGTGATACTTAATCAGCATGTTTCAACTATTGGGACACAGGCCTACTCTCTGTGAGAGGGAGTGGGCCGTAATCACCACACATTTTTTTGTTCTACGACATGCCGGTTTCCTCACGATATTTTCCTTCACCGTTTTGAGAGCAGTGCTGATGAAATTATTTACACAAAATAAAGTCTTGGTTCGAAAATACGACCTACTACTCGTAACTCGCGGCCATTACGACTGGACCACAACTGCTCTCTTCTCCACTGCAGTCGGGTAAAAAAAGGGCCCCCAACAAATGTTGATACAGGGCCCCTTTAGGATGAGCTACGCCACTGGGTGAGATGGTTACAGAATCGCATTGCACGCCGTACGTCGATAGCTTAGGTCGTCTATTAGGCTATGAACGTACAGACGCCAGTAGGTCAAGCTTTCCCAAATGAACTTTGAACCTTAATACTTTAGCAATAAAGTTGAAAATGTATTAAATAAATTTGACAGATTGTAGTAGCTTGATGTGCTGGCGACTTCGCCAAATACTTCAATACGAAATCGATAGATCGCGTAAAATCTTATTCTAATTTCCGTTAATCTATGAGGTTGAGCCTAGTCAATAAAGCCTAAAATCTTTTTAACTAATTCACATAGGTATCTAAGTACCTATAACATGTTAAAGTCGCATTTATGTATTTCTTCAGATAAATTCATGTTTTGCAGATTCCTCAGTACAGACAATAATGAAGTGAGGGCCCTAGATATACCGCCATAAATCTGTAATGTCATATTCTACAGATTTGGAAATTTCTTAAAATATTTAAGAAATTCTTAAATAAAAATTATTAACCCAGAGATAATACTTACTGAGATTTAGCCTATGCCACTATAAGCACGCGTAGTTGAGCAATTACCAGTTGAGCCGTTGGAATTACCCACTGCTCAACTTTAAGCAGTTGAGCAGTGGGGAAGAAGCGGTCTCGATTGAGGGCCCGAGTTATTTAAGTATAATAGTTTTAGTTCACGTTGAAGAAACTCATGGCCCTTTGCTTTAAGTTTTTACTATTTTTAGCTAATTTCCCTATAAGTCTTATTTCGTTTCGCAAGGGTTCAAAAATTGGGCCCTCAATTCAGATGCACATAATAATGTGGACGATATGATCCAGTCAAGCACTGGATTGAAATAATGTGAATTGAGATTTATACAGCCTGCCAGGCAGGCAGACAATAGCGGCCCATCCACTAACGTTAATTCCTGCCGGAATCTACAATCCTTACGGAATGAACGCCAGTGGATTTGCAAGAGCGAGAAAGAATGACGGTATTAAAATCCCGCCACCCCTCCCGTCGAGAAGGACGCGTGACGCGACGCGCTATGTGATCAACTTTTGTCCGGCGTGATTGAGCGCTCGTTCGTTATAATTTTGTGTTCGTCTTCGTCCCGGAAGGATGCTTTGAGTAATTTATGCGGCCTACCTACCCAAATGTCCTTTCTGCGGTATTGTTCGTCGAATCGTTGAACTCCCTAAGTTCTGAGTTGAGCTGCACGATTACCAACTGATAAATGCGTGCATGGTCTGGACAGGTTTGGACCGTCTGTGTCGTTTTATCCTCAAAAGACAATTTCAGACACCAATCTACATGGTCTTCACTTCTGATTCTGACCAAGGTGATGTCTGCATGGACTTTAATAAACCTCTGAGTTTGTTTCGGCGTTTTCGTCTATAATAGTTGGCGTACGGCAGTGCCTTAATGAATAATAGAGGTTTTAATACGAAAAGGGATGATACGACCCAAGCTTTGCGGAGATATACCATAGCTAAATTTAATATAACTTCTACACGTAGCTAAAAACCGCAATGTAACTGTAAGGCGCTCCTCGGCTGTAATGCAATTTCTCATTCTGGGGTTTTGTTTCTGCAAATACGGTGTTACCATCTTGAGCACTTCGTTAAAAGTCGAGACATCCATTCTTAAAATCATCAGGTTCATCGCATGCCAGATCTTTTAGAAGTCTTACAAGTATATGCGTGGCGTTGTAAGACGACAACATAAGACTCCTCTGCTACCCGCCTACATGGCGTGCTCCCCGAACCACCAACACTCCCACTGCCAGAGCAATTAACTTATTAAATGACTGTCTAAAAATATATATTCCTGAGGCAGATTTATTTTTTGACTCTCAATGGACAGGTGCTAAACATGTGTACCTATATTTATTTAAATATGAAGAAATAATAATTGTTTAGTTTCTAATTTTAAGTTTAAGGTTGTTTTTGTTTACAAATTTTATATTACTCCGTTTTTTTTTTTTTGTCTCTATTTTTATTAATTTTGTTTAGTCTAAGAAGTTTTAATTATAATTTTAATGTAATTTTGTAAAATTAGGATAGATATAAGCGATTTGGTGTAAGCTGTTAGCTTATATTTCATAAATAAATGAATACTGAATATCACTATATTTCTCCTTTTCTAATAACCACTTTTTTACCCACATTCTATAAATGATAAATGATTTTATTTTGTAAGTAGGTTTGTACAAACACTTGTACACGTCAATCATATTTTAAAACTAGATGAGGTCGGCATTTCCTATCTGACTACCTACTCTGAGAAGAAAGGCCGAAACAAACTCAGAGGTCACAGTCTCTTTTAAAGTCCAGACATAATCTTGGTCAGATCATATGAAGACCATGCAGGTCGATGTCTGATAGTCTTTTGAGGAAAGAACCACACAGATTGAGAGGACCTGTCCAGTCAGTGCACGCATTTGTCAGAAATCGGGCAGCTCAACTCAAAACTTAAGGAGCTCGACGATTCGACGAACAATACCAAAGAAAGGACATTTGGGTAGGCCACATTAATTAGGTACTCAAACTGCCAGACCATGACAAAACTAAGAGAACAGAGAGAAAAATAAAATATAATAAAATAAAGTGACCCACATAGTCTTCACATTCACAATAATTAAAATAATAGAATAGGTACTTTACAAAATAAGCAAATGTCATAGTATGTATAAAATTCATTAATGTCAAAGTGTATATAATAAATTAAAAAAAATAACAACAAGACAGAAAAAAACATTAAATATGTAAAAATTGGAAGCACCTTAATCCCAAGCCTTTTTGTCCTCGATATAATCCTTAACGGTATAAAAGGCTTTCTGGCACAACTTACGTTTGCTACCTTTTTTTACTAAAGGTAGCCATTGACGATACGTCCATCAATCCAAATGGAGTGGACGTCTTCCAAAATGGTTTCGTGAATGTGATAAACGTATGCCAATCAAATGGACGCCTTCCAGCTTTGGATTTCCAAACGGATTGAAATCCATGTATCCAATCCAAATGGACGTCATCCGCGGCCGACTGTCAATGTCAAAAACGTGCGACACGCAATTTGGAAGCCGTTCGAATCGTCTGTGAATGGGCAAAACCGCGTCCATTTTTTTGTAAATTTTGTCTCAGTTTTTGCTATGTGTTGACGGGGGGTACATGTGCTACAGTGCTAGAAAGAGCCGAGTCTATGAAACCAGGACGGTTTTATTTGTAAAGGTTCATTTTGTCCTGCGTCTTTTCTGTCTTTTTAACCGACTTCTAAAAAAAGGACGAGGTTCTCAATTCGGATGTTTGTATTTTTTTTGTTTTTTTATGTTTGTTCGCGCATAACTCCGTCGCTTGCCAACCGATTTGAATAATAATTTTTTTGATGGAATGGGTATACTTCCCAAATGGTCCCATGAATTTTATCGAAATCAGACAAGCGGTTTTTGAAAAATCAACAAAATTCAAAAAAAATATCACAACAAAAAAGTGAAAAATAAAAAGTAGTTTTTATTATCGAAATACACACTGCTGTTGCCACCATTAAAAAATCCATTGTGATAATTCTTCCGTACGACGTCGACTTGATAGCGTGCTATCTTCGAAGTGGCGCCGCGTACGTCCAAATGGAAGTAAGTCAATGTGCCTATAAACTGAAGTACCTCCATATGGAAGTCTTCCATTTAGAAGCATTCCAAACAGACGTATCGTCAATGGCTACCTTAAGTCTTCTTTTAGGTTTAAATAGATATTCACTCGCAATAAAACTCAAAGAAATAGCAATCTCTTGCTTACGGGTACGTGTTGTTGCAAAATGAAAATAATCCAAATAAATCCATAATTCAAAATGAACGAGCATTCCTTATAGATGACAACAATCTTCATAAAATGATAGGATTATAGGGTTGGATGGACGTTGAAAAAGATAGCACAAAAAACTGAAAAGGATAGTATTTAGAAAAAATTATAGTACACTTTCATTATTTTTTATTTAACTTAGTAAGTAGTCATTAAAATCAACACCAGGTACCTATGGCAAAATTTACTCCTCCAGAAGTGTACTGCGGAGGATAATCGGGGAATCCCCGGCAATCGACACAGAAAACATCGCAATATCAGAATTCGGTCGGCTCGGATACACGCACGGTCGAAATATTCATATGACGTAAAACTAAGCATTTGGGAAAAAACTTTAAATTATAGTATTTTAGCGTACTATCCTTAGATTTGGATAGTATATAGTATAAATACTATAATTGTAATACAGACGCCAGCACATCAAGCTACTACAATCTGTCAAATTTCTTTAATAGATTTTCAACTTTATCGTAAAAGTATTAAGGTTCAAGTTTGATTGGGAAAATTTGACAGTTTCGGGTAGCTTGACCTGCTGGCGTCTGTACCTAAACGTGTGTATGGTCACTGAAGGATTGTTTTTCCTGTCGAACTGGCGTGTTGTGATTCAGGGGTTTAATTAATGGCTTCAACGGTTTTATTTTATCCCGTCACTTTTCTGTACAGTTTGCACAACGGGACAAGTCAGAAGAAATGAACGTTAGTGGATGGGCCGCTATTCAGACATAACCTGTTACTAAAATGGAAAAATGTCAACGCCCACGCAGAATCATGTACAGACGCCAGCAGGTCAAGCTACCCGAAACTGTCAAATTTTCCCAATCAACCCTGAACCTTATAATACGTCTGTACCGTAAAACGGGGTGAATAGGGATGCAGGGGTGAATCGGGACGAAACTTTAAAATGGATTTTAACGTTGAAATAACATAGTTTGTTGCCAGAAAATACCCTAATGTGTTTACTGCTTTTTAATTAAAGATTAAGTGTCCTTGCTACCAACAAACTATATTATTTTAAAGTATAAATCCACTTTAATAGTTTCGTTCCGATTCACCCCGTTTTACCGTTACTGAATGCATCCATGGTTACAGTTTGCGTGTTGATGTCCCTGCCGCCCAATATTAAGTTCAGATATTTCTTGTAATGTTGACATTGTCGTTTTTCTTCTACGACACTGTCCGAGCAGTCGAAACGGACAAGTTTTCCTTAAAGCCTATTCTAGACGGATGTAATCCAGCGTACAAACCAAGGTGACCTTGATGGGAACTTGGTTTCCATCCGCGTTATGATTTTCGGCTACACGGATGTAATCCACGCGCCAACAGGCAATCGCGAGCAGTCTTCTGGCGTGAAAACACCTATACTTTTCGAGTAATATCTCCCACGCTTTTTTTTTTTGACGAGCATTTCTGCCACAGCGCAACTGTCTTTGGTTGGATGTAATCCGCCAGCCAAACGGTTGTAGGTAATCCACGCGCTCTAACCGCGGATGGAAACATGCGCCCGTAATCTAAGGACGTTGAAGGTCAAATCAAAACTACTTTCTCGTACAAATTTTTGATTCCGGTCCACCGGACGGCTGGCCGCATTGCGGCTAACCGCTTAGTGCGTATGTAGCCTTAAGTCCGAACTCTCTCAATCCTTGCGTGCATAAAGATTACGTAATAAATCTAATCTATGCAGGCCGCAACTTGTCGATAAGGAGTCGAGAACCAACTGTGTTCGAAGGCCGAACTGATAACGATAATTCCCTTGTTGTCCCAACCCTATACATATCAGGGGCGGGCAGCACTAGCGATCGAGATAACAACGGTCGATAGTGGACTAATAATTTGTATTTGGGATTGCGCGGGAGGAGAGTGACGTGCTAAATTAATTCCATTCAATATACGTGTGATACTATTACAGAATCCATGTTTTTAATTTGAAGCCCCTCTAACAGAATTCAGACACATTTGACCTCATTTTATACAATCATGTTTGCCGCGAAAGCTGAACGGATGCGTACGCTTCTACATACAAAATCGTTTTCTATGGACATAAGCTGAATAAGTGTGAGTCTCCTAACCCTAAACGGTCAAAAACATACGACTAAGTCGCAAATAGGGCAGACAGGGTTCGGCAATTATTAGCAGACCGCGGAGGGCACAAAACTGAATTTTTGATTTTTTCCCTCTTTTGGCATCTCATCAAGAATTCTGAAATCGAACTTTTTTTTTAATTCGGACCCCAATTGCCGAACCCTGGTGTAGGGGTATCGAAGAATATGAAATAAAAAACAACTGGTTAATGTGCTTTCACAGAATATATGTAACAAATCATAAGTATAGGAATATTGAATCAGCTACACGAAGAGACCAAGTTTACAATTCATGGTATCATACAAATGTAAAACCGATTTTAAAGATAAAAGAATGAAATTGAAAGAACATAAGCCAATAACTCCTCTTCTTGAGGTACGATTGAAATAAAAAGATCAATGAAAAAAAAACTAAAACCAAAACTTCTGTTATTGTAAAAAGTCTACGAGTTCAGAATACTCTCTCAAATATAGAAATGTTGACAGTTTCTTATTTTTGTTTGCAGATTTGCACTCAAGTATTATGTATAATAATGTTATTATATAATTATTTGGAAAGAGTGCAATCCACTTTTTGTGTTTTTTTTCAATTTTTATTTATGTATTTTTTATGAGCGGGATTAACAGTTAAAGATGTTCAAAGCATTAAAATTAACAAGAACACTTATGGGTTTCTTGTAAAATCTGGTCAACTATATTTTATTTTGGCCACTATTGTTGTGGATATCTTACTCCTTTTTAGTAGCTTGCTGCTTGGCCTGATGGGCTTGCAATACAGCAACGGCTTCATCCACTTTAGCTTTGAGTGATTCTCCATGTTCCAGCATATGGAGAAGTTCTGAGTTGTCAATTTCCAAAAGCATTCCAGTAATTTTTCCAGCCAAATCTGGATGCATTCTTTGAATTAATGGGAACAAACGCTCACCCAGCATTTGCTTTTGTTCTTGCAGTGGAGCAGCTGCCAACATGGTCGATGTTAACGGTTCTTGACCCTGGATGTGCACCGCTGGTTGAGGCGCTGGTGGGTTACGCATGTTAGCGGTGTACTTATAACCTGCCGGGCGCCCACCCTGAGTAACAAGTGGCGCACGAATAGAAGCTGCAGTAGCAACGCCTTGCTGACCTGTAATAGGTCTAGCTCCAAGAGATGTTCGAAGAGCAGCTTGAGTAGGAGCCCTAGGTGCAGGACGGAATGGCGCCTGCATATTAGGGTATCCTGATGCGGCAGTCTGAGTACTGGGCCTAACTGGTGGCTGAGCGGTCCAACGGGGTGATGGTCGGATCTGTGTCATCTGCGCAGGACCATAGAACCTTTGAGCGGGCGGTATGGTTGGCACAAAATATCCCCCAGCGCCGCCTGGTTGGAAAATTTGACCCATTTGCTGCATACGCATGCTGGCCATTCTTTGCATATATTGAGAAGTTAAATGGGCTTTACGATCCTCTTTGCGCTGAGCCAAGGCTACATACAAAGGTTTAGTACCAACAATACGACCATTCATTTCTGTTACAGCTTTTGTAGCTTCCTCTGGAGATGAGAAGCAAACGAATCCAAAACCTTTACTGCGACCATCCTCCAACATCACCTGAAATTAAGTTGACATATAAATAAACAGGAGTCTTTACACAGTGCCGTAACTACTAATGTGCAAAGTAGTGCGAGGCACCAGGGCCCGAGGTGTTTGCGGGCCTCCTCAGTGTTCGTGCCGGGAGGTCGGATAAGTCAACAAGGCTCCGGCCTAGGGCCTCAATCAGCCAAAAGGGTTTTAAAATAACATATTAATCCAGAAATACACACGCCTTAACTTGCACAAAAATATGCAAGTAGCTGGCATGTCATTATCGAATTCACCAATCAGAATTTGTTATGGCACACGGCATGCAAGCTACTTACATACTGTTGTGCAAGTTACAGGCATATGTATTCCGGGATTTGAGCTAAGAAGGAAGTGCATCATAAACCAAAAATACATGGATCCAAGGCGGGGGTCAAATTTTTGCGCTCGCTCATGCGTCCTAGGTTGTGTTAAGGTCAAAGCGCCAGGGTAGCCCGCAGAATTCAAATACAAGTTCATTTTTTGCAATTTGCAGGTAAGTGTCAGGCTGTGTGTTAATCAAAATAGGATTCGCGACCGTAACAAATGTGTACAGAAATATTAATAATCATTAAATTCATCAATAAGTTCAAATCAACCTATTGAATGACTATTTCATGAAATCATGACAATTGAGGTCAATTCTAATTGGATTTTCAACGCACTGCATAGCGACGAGTGTTCAAAGTCCAGTGCGAGAAAAAATCGTTCGTGCATAGGTGCGTATGCTAACTTCGGACATGTTCTTTTATTTATAAGTATAGAAAAGTTAAGTCTAATCCATAAGAGGCACTCGTCCGGCGATTTCACGATAAATTCCTACAAATACGTGCGCGCTCAGTCATTTAATAGAAGGGCCCGTACATCATCGTGAAAGCACGGTCGTCGCGCTCCGACACTTCTCGGCGCTTGCGTGACGCGTCGTTATACTCGATCGTTTCCCCGCCTATAGATTGCGAAAAAATTACTATTGGCAAAAAAATTCTGTTCAGTACCCGTTTCAATGAAAAATCGGTCTAGCGTTTAGCCTACATATGTCTGGTTTTCGATGTAGTCTTAACTAAAGTTAATATTTCGAGTTTTATGGATTAACTTTCAAGTTAACTTTCCAAAGTCCGTTAATCGTTAATTAAGTACCTACTCTATCTACCTGCGTAGACCGCGCCGCGCAGCTAGAAATAATTATGCATCTTATGTCAGATAGCGATGAATGTCATTTTATCATTCTGTGATTCTATTTAAATTTGATGTTTAATAATATTTATTACAAACTCTAATGTTACACAGTTCTTTTACGGTGCCCAGCTAAGGTCCTAATATTGTGGTTTCTAAACACTCGGTAAGGCCCTATGTATACCGTGTCAAAGTTCCCAGTCTTAATTTAACTGCCACAAAACTTTGTTATTATGAGTCGTTTAGTGTGTGTTAGCTGGAGTGACGTCACCCCAGCTTCCTCATTCAATACAGGCTAACCAATGAGGTTAGGGGTTTGGACTATAGTCAGAAAAATAAGGCATAATAGCTGCACAATAAAGGAAAAAACTGAACGATAATACTTAAAATGGAAAAACTACGATCAAAAACGTGTGTGTAAGCTGGAGTGACGTCACCCCAGCTGCTCACGTCATATCTTCCAAACGAAAGAAGATATGATTATGTATTATAGCTTAAAAAATTAGGCGTAATAACTGCCATTGGCATAAAAAATTCCAAATCTCTGGTCAAAATACTCTATGAGTTATTAAACCGATAAATATGTGTAAGCTGGAGTGACGGCTCCCCACCTGCTCATGTCATATCTTCCGAACGAAAGAAGATATGATTATGTATTATAGCTCAAAAATTTAGGCATAATAGCTGCCATAAGCAGTAAAATTTTACCATGCCATGTAGTTTCCACGTAATAAACAAAAAAAAATACATAGTACGATTAAAGTGTGTAGTCGACTCCCTGTCTATAATCTAGTTTAAACTACCTACTTCAAACTGATAATGTAGCGCACGGAATGGTAACGCCGCTCCTTACTGCCTCCGAAGCAATAATTTGATGTTTTTGGCGCGAAACTGTTTTTTTGTTTATTACTTGGAAACTACAAGGCCTAGAGATTTGAAAATGTTGCTGCCTATGGCAGCTAAAATGCCAAAATTTTTGAGCTATAATACAATAATCGTATCTTCTTTCGTTCGGAAGATATGATATGACATGAGCAGCTGGGGTGCCGTCACTCCAGCTTTCACATATTTATCGGTTTAATAACTCTGAGTATTTTGACCAGAGATTTGAAAATTTATCTGCCACGCCTTATTTTTTGAGATATCTAATATATAAAATTCTCGTGTCACAGTTTTCGTTGCCATACTCCTCCGAAACGGCTTGACCGATTTTGATGAAATTTTGTGTACATATCGGGTAGGTCTGAGAATCGGCCAACATCTATTTTTCATACAAAAAAAAATAAATCCTTATATGGCAAAACAACGTTTGCCGGGTCAGCTAGTATTATATGACATAATCATATCTTCTTTCGTTTAGAATGTATGACAGCATCTGGGGTGACGTCACTCCAGCTTACACACACGTTTTGCATCGTAGCTTCCTTTTTAAGTATTATCATTCAGTTTTTTCCTTCCTTGTGCAGCTATTATGCCTTAAATATTGGCATAGGTAGAATTAGTCTATCACATATGAGAAAGCTGGAGTTATACACACCCCTATACCGAGTGTTTAGAAACGCAAGATATCAAATAATAAGATTATGCAACGATACTGTGAAATATTATTACCACCAGCGATCTTCAATTTTAACCCTTGATCCGTCATGGTAAAACCGCGAAATTCAATATTTCTTAAGGATATTGCAAATTGCGCTGTTTTATGTTGTGGCGGGTATCACATCTCCGCCGCGAAACCGCAGTAGTTCCGCCACGACTTGTCTATTGTGCGACAAGCGAAACCGTCTCTTCTATCGCTCAGATTTGACTAAGATCCTATCTCTTTCCCCGTGTGGTTTCGCCGGTTTAGTTAAAATGGTTGGAGTCCACCCCATGGTATTGTAAGGTAAGGCAAACCACTTTTTTTTTTTGGATGGGAAATCATCGAATAACCTCTCCCGCTCTGGGCCGAGTAGAAGTGCGTGTCAGACTTTTACTGACTAAAACCCACCCGTGTTCCTTCAGTTGCCTGAGTGGCCACGGTATCTCTTTCGAACAACCCGCAGCCCCGAAGGCAAACACACTTAACCTTTCGAATGGGATCAGTGGGAATTATGCAATAACTGACGTCTACGATATGCCTCGAGAATAGGTTTTAAAGCAACAATTTTTTTTTCATCACTACACAAAGTATATTAATAGCTTTTCAAATCAGACTTCTTAGATTGTCGCGTGATTATAGTAATAAATTTATTATCATAGTCGCGATTTGAATACGCGGACCACCATTGAAGAAATTATTACCTTAGCAATCAATAACATTGAGCTGAGGGATTTATGATAGTATTTATAATAGAGTGTCTAAAATCAGCCTTATGGAAGAACTTTGAAGGATCTAAGAACTTGAGATCCTAATAATAATTAAAGTTCGACATATTAACTATTCACATATTTATCTATCTAATTTAAAAAGGGCATGACACAACAAATAAATAATTGTGCGATTCTGAATCCAATAACCACTTACCTTAGCGGAAGTAATAGTTCCAAAGGGAGCAAATTCTTTACGAAGACGTTCATCATCAATTGTGTCATCTAAGTTTTTGACATACAAGTTAACACCTTGATAACGTGTCAGACGCTCAGATTTCAACTGCTCGAATTTGCGCTTCAACTCCTTTTGACGTTCAGCTTTCTTTTGGGCCCGTCCTACATAAAGAGGCTTTCCTTCAACCAGTTCTTTGCCATTTAGTTCCATGCAAGCTCTCTCTGCTGCATCTGGGTCTTCAAATGCAACAAATCCGAAGCCCCTGGAGGATCCGTCATCTTTATACATTACTTTATGGCTGGTAATGCGGCCATACTTTTCAAACATGTCTTTAAGCCCTTCATCGCTGAAGTCTTCTCCAAAGTTCTTGACATACACATTTGTGAACAACTTTGCCTTCTCACCAAGTTCCTTTTCACGCTCTTTACGTGGGATAAATCTGCCCACGTAAACTTTTTTTCCATTCAACAGCATTCCATTTACTTTTTCAATGGACTTATTAGCTGCCTCCTCAGTTTCAAAATGAACGAATCCATATCCTTTGGAGGCACTATTTTCATCTTGAGCAACTTTGCAACTTAAAATGTTTCCAAACGCAGAAAAAGTGTCATACATAGCTTTGTTGTCAATGGTTTTGTCAAGATTTTTAATAAAAACATTCCCAACGCCAGATTTGCGAAGAGATGGATCTCGTTGGGACCACATGATTCTAATAGGTCTTCCTTTGATCATATCAAAATTCATAGTGTCCAAAGCCCGTTCAGCTGAAACAAAAAAAGGAATTGCTGTTGTAATCAAGAACAAACTGGAACTAACCAACTTAGCCTATCTGTGTATAGTTAATACAATACACACAATATTAACCAACTTAGGGCCGGTTTTTTGATCCATAGTTAACTCAACCAATTGTCACGGACGGCACGGTTGGCGCAGTGGTTAAGCAATTGACTGCTGCGCTGCGTGTCGCGGGTTCGATTCCCGCACGGAACAAATATTTGTATGACCTACATGTATTTGTTCCGAGTCTGGGTGTTTTTCTATCTATAATATGTATGTATTTACAAAAAAAAAATGTATATAAGTAGTTTATCAGCCATCTTGTTACCATAACACAAGCATTAGGTTGCTTAGCTTGGGACAAATGGTGCTGTGTGAAATGTCTAGGGATATTATATTATTATTATAATTGTTAAAAAGCACCTTAGCAAAAATTTTACCAATAGTTATTGGTAAAATTTTTGCTAAGGTGCTTTTTGATCAATTGTTAGTTTGGTCACTAATGGTTATGTTTTAACTAATAGTTAATTATTTGACCATTAGCGATGATATTATATCATTAGATAAACTATAAATTGATAAAAAAACACATTTTGCAAAAATTTAACCACTACTTTTTTTAACAATTGGTTGAGATTAACTACGGATCAATAAACCGGCCCTTAGCCAATCTGTGTATAGTTAGTGATAGTTAATTGTTGCAAATAGCGGACTCACTTGCAATAATTAACTATCACACCATATACCACCAGCCAAACCAATATACAATAGTTAATTATTGCAAATGAGTCCACTATTTGCAATAATTAACTATCACACAAGTAACCAACTTAGCCTATCTGTGTATAGTTAGTTAATTGTTGCAAATGACCCATTTGCAAAAATTAACTAGCTATCACTAACTATACACTGTGACTTGTAATTTGTCATATTCCTTCCAGGACATGATGTTAGTTAAATTTCATGGGATTTGAGAAAACACTTTTTATGTATTTTTGTAAATTTTCCAAAAATGGTTACTAAATATTACTTTTCTAAGTCTCAAATTTAACCTTTCATATGTCGGAACGTAGATCTACGCGAGACACAATGGCTTTTTAATTGTGTCTGTAATTACGACATTCATCGGGTTAATGGAAGAAAGTAAAAGATGCACTGAACTTATATTTAGTTTAGTTTGTGAACAAGGGAATCGGTGCCAATTTCCACCTGAGAATGACACTGATTACTACTAATTTAGTAGATTATTGAATAGTGCCATATTCAGTGAGAGGTACATGCTACCGTACCAATCAGTGTTGTTAATCTCAAGACCATTATTCTTGAATGTCTTTTGATAATGCAACAGAAACAATGTTTAGTGAATAAAAATTGTTTTTATTTACAATTTGAAACACAGTCAATAATAAAGAGTGACATGTCATGCTCTAATTCGTGTTTGATTAGGAAAGTAGTTCCATTTTCAAAGTCCAAGCCATTATCAGATCTTCACCACATTAATGTGGGACCATACTGAAAGTAAACCCTTTCTAATAATAAAACGGAACCTCCTCCTTTTTTATTGTATTTAAAGAAAATGATTTCATGTCTGTTATCTACAATTAATGACCATTTACCGCACATTAGATGGACTATGACTCAAGTTTTTGCCCATACATGATTTTCTCATCTTTTGCAACAGTTTTTAAGTATAGGTAGAGTTTTAGCATTGTAAATAAATATGTACAGCAGAACATTGTGATTTTCTTTGAAATTTCAGAAAAGATAGCTGTGTGAAGTCAAATTTTGATTTTTCATAGTTATGTCCTTACTCGTCTTTCACATACTGGAAGTTTTTTTTTGCAAACATGTTAAATGTTGGGACACAGCTTTGCCTTATTTAGCTTTGAATAGTGAATAGTTAAATAATTACATAAAATTAGGTTTAACTTTAGATGTAACACATTTTTAAAAAATCATTCAATATTTATCTATTGCCAGAGCCATCACCACATTCCTAACCTATTTAAACCCCATGACAAGTATTTGCAGTTTAAAATAAGATACCAAGCTATTATTGTATGTGACTTTGTATACCTTATTACCAAAGTTACAATGTTTTTAACCATTCACAAAAAGAGTATGCAAGTTTCTGTAGTTTATGTCAAAAGTACAATATCTGCATAAATTCAATATAAAAAAAACCGTAATGATATTTCATGGTTCATGGTTACAGTAGTTTTGGAAACTTCTGATCCTCAGCTCAAATTTTTCAGCAAGGCTAGATCGACATGAATTGGGGAAAGGCTTAGCAAATTCTGATCACTACATGATAAATTAGAGGTTAAGTACCAAGCCAAGTTTACACTTGTGTTGTAGCAGGGCTTTTACCACTAAAATATCGGCCATTAGTGTCCTGTCCCATGTCCCAGGGGTTTAAATAGGCTGAAGAGATCATTTAAGGTATAAATGCCAATACCTCGGTTAAATTAGTGATAAGGTATGATTACGAAAAAAGATAAGTATAGAAAAAAAATTAACCTACCACTATACCCACCCACCCACAAATTATATTATCAATGTTGATAAAAAGGATTGTTTTTTTTTTTATTTGGAATGTATTAAAAATTATTAATATTTTGAAATACATGATATGATGAAATAATGGTCAAAGGCTCATCTCAGGGGTAGGTACTAATAAAGTCAAATGAAATGTAATTATGAAAAATAGAGAAAGAAAAAAAGAAAAAAATAAAAATAATAAAAATTTACTCACCATCTGCGGGCTGCTGGAAGTTAACATAAGCATAGCCAAGGGATCTACGAGTAATCATATCGCGACATACGCGTATAGAAAGAACCGGACCAGCGGTAGAAAATTTTTCAAACAACATGGCCTCAGTAATATCGGAGTGTAAATCCCCGACATACAACGATGCCATCGGGTAATTAGGTGGACCAGGATTCATTTTTCAATTTCACTGCAGCGGTTCACGTCGACATTAACTTAAACGTAGGCAAAGATCAACTTCACTTTCTCTTTTATAATGACTATCGCATTCCTCAGACCACGTTGCACGCTTACGTACACTAACTTAAAATCAAGTGATTCCCGTTAAATTTTTGTTATTTTACTATTTTTTTGGGTTTTATGTATTTTTTTGTTTTTTTTTTTATTTTACAAGAATATTTCACGAAATTCTGAGGATTGTGTGACCTATTAATGAAGGGAACACACAACCTCACGTGAACACACCTTGCTCACCAAAGGAAAGGGTGACGTTTGATGAAATTCAAGATGGCGACACTCGGCCATGTCTGGCCAGCCTTTATTGAATGCAGTGATGCCAACTTAAATGTTGGCCAATAATTAAGTTGGCATCAACCAACGCAACGGAGGTATACTCAAAATTATTGTGCATAGGTACTCCGTAGTTTACTTGTGTACAAAATATACTGATAAAAAAACTAAATAAAAGCTTGTAAAAAAAAGTATTTCACCTCATGACATGCCATTAGAAAGCAATAAAATAATTAAACAAAAAAGTTTTTTTGATCCGGTTTTTTTTGGCGCGCGCTCGGAACATTTTAGCGATTAAGTTTTAAAAAAATTGTTGTTAAAAAGAACTAACTATTTTTCCATTTCGTGTTTACAAAAACAAAACATGTTTTATTAATCGACTTCAAAAAAGGAGGAGGTTCTCAATTCGACGGTATGCTTTTTTTTGGGTTTGTCACGCCATTGCTTTGCTTCGCCAATAATTTTATTGTGGACCGATTTTCAAAATTCTTTTTTTTTCGAAAGGAGATACTTCTGAAGTGTCCCTTAAAAAAATATCAAAATCGGACAAGCGGTTTTTGAAAAATCAACAAAAATATCACAACAAAAAAGTGAAAAATAAAAACTTTTTTACAAAAAAAAAAAACAACCGACTTCCATAAAAACACTACAAAGTGAAAAATAACTTTAATATCGGAAGTCGGTGGCGAAAAACGAAATACAAAAACCAAAGACACCGAAACTAAAGTTATTTTTCACTTTGTAGTGTTTTTAAGGAAGACGGTTGTTTTTTTTTTGTAAAAAAGTTTTTTTTGTAACCTTTTTACACGATACAAGTTTCTGTTTCATCACCACTGCTCTCTAAACGGTGATGGAAAACATCGTGAGGAAACCGGCATGTCCTGGAACCAAAAAAAATCGAAGACATATTGTGACATCTACCAATACCAAGCCGCACTGGGCCCGCGTGGTGGATTAAGGCCCACTCCCTCTCACAGAGAGGAGGCCTGTGCTGTGTCCCAGTTGTAGGAACATTATAGGCTGATTGTGAAGTTTCTGTACAGTTGCATACAATAAAATTATAGCAATGACTTACTTACATCGTCTGAACAACATGTAAAGCTGGGTACAGACCAAGCAAACAAAAGTGAGCGAACCGTAACGAAGGAATATGAATGGCGTCGTGTGAGCGTGTCACCGAAGATGAGCGAATTCGTTGGTCTGTAACAACATAACATCGCGAGATTGTTAAATACTGTTATTTATATACTACAGGAAAGTTTTGGCGCGTGGCCAAAATTTAAACTAACGATACTACATAACGACTGAAACACTTCAGAGGAGTTAATTTCTAGCACTGATCCAATATGATAATACATATGTATAAACACACACAATGAAAACAGACTTAGTTCTCTTGGGAGCATCACCTGTGTACGAATTTCTACCATAAAATTCTTGAGGTTTAAAAAGGATACAGTATTTTTATCCCACGCAGCGACGCGCTCTTTACTTGTGCCAAACAAGTGTTACATACAAATACTCTGTGAATGTCTTTGTAAGCGTAGGAGATGTGGTACCGTCCGAGACACGGGCGAAGTCGGAAGTGTGTGTATTATGTGCAGACGCTACTTGTCTTTACGCACACATATGTTTATGCACTTGGTTACCACAAGTAAAGCGCGCGGCGCTTTGTGAGATAAAAATATTGTACGACATAGTCTCAACGAAATATTGGGTTTCCAATTTTTTTTAGGGCTTTCACCCACAAGCCACATTTTTCGTCTTAAAACATCTTAGGCGAATACAGGCGCAACGGGGCATATTAATTAATTAAGTTTAAAGGTCGCTTGTTTACAAAAAAGCCTAGCCTTTTCCCAAATATGTTGGGGTCAGCTTCGACTCTAACTGGATGCAGTTGAATACCAATATTTTACATTGAGCGACGAAAAATGTAGGAATTAAAAATGTAGTGACAGCTAGCAGTCAAATGCTTTTTCTTGTGAATATGTGATCACGAAGTTAAAGAACTTCATGCTTGTGATCGACAAGTACCTATAACTATATATTTAAAAGAAAATCGTGTTAGTTACACTATTTATAACTCAAGAACGGCTTAACCGATTTGGCTGAAAATTGTTGGGGAGGTAGCTTAGAACCAGGACACGGACATAGGATACTTTTTTTATTTATTGAATACTTTTATTTACTTATAGGAGTAGTGTAGGAGTAGGGTAGGAGTAGGGTAGGTGTTAGGAGTAGGGTAGGAGTAGTATAGGAGTGGGGTAGGAGTAGGGTAGGGTAGGGGTTAGGATACCACGCAAACGAAGTAGCGCTGGGCAGATAGAAATAATTATATGGCAAAACAACGTTTGCCGGGTCAGCTGGTAAAATCATAAAATGTAGTCTGTGGTAGCGGTGGCAATTTTCGTCCCCATTGCTAGATATTGATGTGCTGGAAACACTGACCTCTAATAAACTACGCTGTTTATTATAGGTCAGTGATCGAAAACAATTATACTATAATGCTTGTACACATGGAGTGACTAGTTGCCGGTGATTTGCTGGGGATTTCAAATCTCATATCCACACTGATTTTGACAGCCACTTTGTCGCTAGCGCTACCGTCAAAATCTGTGTGTGGAGTTGCAGACATGATGTTGTGAAATCGCCTATAGTCGCTACGTGTGAGGTACAGACGCCAGCAGGTCAAGCTACCCGAAACTGTCAAATTTTTCCAATCAACCTTGAACCTTAATGCTTTAGCGATAAAGATAAAAATCTATTAAAGAAATTTGACAGATTGTAGTAGCTTGATGTGCTGGCGTCTGTACCTTGCATAAGGCAGCCGTAAGACGCTCAATCTGACTGAAGGCATTTGATTGATCTTTGATTACTTACTCTGAAGCTAGACTTATGTGATGCCTAGACGATCAGTCACGTAAATCTTCAGTCAGAATCCAAAATCCGACTGGAGAACATGGATATTAATAAAGTTATAGATATTGCAAGGATGCACGCAATGAGCATGCATTGCGTTGCTTTCAATATCTATTAAAAATCGTGTTCAAAGATAACGCTGGGTGGAATCGTGACTGCAGTTAAGAATAGAATGTGTTTATCTTCTTCCTGACGTCATCTACGGTGGCACCCGGCTTAATTGGTTGGTATCTTTATTGCGGTTTTAATAAAAAGTTCTAGCCTTTAGTATGCCCTCGTGTGTTTTTTATGTTTCACTCAAAATTGAAAAATAAGACACACGGGATTACTTATTTATCACGCGTAAGTACAGCCAAAAATGGTAATTTGTTGAAAGATTTATAATTACGTTTTTGTAAGAGCGTGATATATACATACATAATTATTTAGAATACAAAACAGGCGTGAGTGACATCATGCGATGCATCGCGCGAGCCCACGGAATGCGAGCCTCGCTTTTGTACCTCAATATCATTCATAAAATCATAATCTTAAACATTCGGCGGCTAAAGACTCTTACACACGGTCTATCCCAGCTGTACGTCTTCTCAAGGCCGCGATGCTGGACGTAACACACACACTATCGTGCGCGTATCCAGCGTGTTATCTCAATGGTTAGATGTAATCGAACAAATTAAATGAGCGCACATATTTTATTGACGAGGCTTAGGCGAGATAGCGCATAGCATTGGTAACACTTTGCCTTACCATGCATGCCATCCAAGTCCAACTGTTTGTAACTTTGTACCATTGTGATTCTCGATGGTAGGTTACATGCTCTGTGGCATGGCATGCTGATTGGCATTATAAATTTCTGTGTATGTAGTCTGTATATTGTGTCTGTGGCATCACTATTAAATCTGCCTATACTCTATGATCTGCCTTGTTATCTGTGTGATTGGTTTGGTTGGCAAATTTGGCAATACCCGGAAAAAAAATTATTACAAGATTGTTGTATTGAAAAATTTGATGAAGTTTTTCTACTTCTTTGAAATTTTGTTGCAGTGAGGTAAGAATCATTACATGTATTACAATGAATTGGAAATTAATTTTCCGATAAAGTATTTCAATGCCTTTTTGTCGTAGTGAAAGTAGGTAAGTATACTGTTTACAATATTTGATAATAAGTTCTGATTTCTCTTGCTTACGCGTCACGAATTGTTTCAGGCAAATTTTTCAGGATATCTTTTTGTGATATTCAACAGGAATAGTCATATTTATTATAGAGTACGCTTCAAACTGCAGTTTGCCAACTGACGATACTGCCATTAATAAAGTATATTGTATCCCCGGCATTTTCATTGCGGCAGGTCTTTAAAAATATTAGATCTATTTAACGATTCACTTTAAATATTTCGTACCACACAAATTCTAAACGGTTCTCTTAACTCCACCCGCCAAAGCTGTGTTTGTTTTGAATATTTATATTGAGTATTTCTTCAGCTTCAGCTTCAGATAAATTAGAAACAATAATGTTTCATACAGAGCGACCACTTCGAAGATAATTCTGAGTATTTAACAATAGAGCCATTTTTATATGTACATCTATATATGCACACCCTATAGGTATGTTGTGAAGAATTTTTTTTAATTTTAACCAACTTTTTTTATTAACCACTTACTTCTACAATAAACAATATTCTGTTCTATATTTTACGGTCAGAAAATTACAGCGCTGTCTTGTGAGTCTCTGGGAATTTAGTCTGATCATGTACAGACGCCAGCAGGTCAAGCTACCCGAAACTGTCAAATTTTCCCAATCAACCTTGAACCTTAATACTTTTACGATAAAGTTGAAAATCTATTAAAGAAATTTGACAGATTGTAGTAGCTTGATGTGCTGGCGTCTGTACTTATTGGCTCTTTCCGCTTCAAAGCATTTTGGGCAAATTTACTTTTTGATGCAGTCTTACTTAGGCCTGTATTACAGAACCTCATTCAACACTTAAGCATTACTTAGTTTAGAGCATTTGATTGGTTGAAATTTTTAAGTCTTGAGTGCAGTTCTGTAATAGGAGATTTAGTTTTCCATGCTCTTTCGATTTGTTAAAATAACGGTAACAAAAAATTGGTTTTTACTACTCAACATTTTCTTATAGCTAAACATCACTTTTTCGCAAAACCGAGTCTTAATACACATTATTTTACATTACAACAGTAAACTTGGTGTAATTACAAACATACATATTTTCTTGAATGAAAAACGGGTATGTAAAACACAATAACAAAACAAATTGTGCCCTGCAAAAAAATATTAATGAGCGAAAGAACCTAAATAAGTAAAAGTTGAACATAAGAAGAGATGTTCTCATGCTGAATGCTTACAACTGCCGTGTCAATCTCAGATTAAAAAATCAAAAATTGTCCACAAGCTCACGAAGAAAATGAAATTGATTTTAAGTTTTGTGTAGATTAGGTGTTTGGTACTGCATTGGAATATTGTCAAAATCTTATTGTAGGAATTATTATTATCAAAAGCCTGCAATGTCCCACTGCAGGGCAAAGGCCTCCCTACTCTTCTTCCATTTCTCTCTGTTTAAAGCTATAGTTATATGTTAAAGTTAATACGCTTTAATAATTTGAATTGTAAGGTAACTTTTTTTTAATTACTCATAACATAACTAAACTTGTTATCAATTAGGTACTCTCTTATTCAATTGTGATTGATTTAGCTATTAGTAATAATTTATATAAAACTTTTATTTGGAGAGTTTAATTAGAAATTATAACTTAAATACATATAAGTACAAAATATACACCTAATGGAAATTGAAAGGTAATAATGTGTTTTTTTAAGTTTTCTCGAATGCCATGAATTTTCGCCTAGTCATTATGGGGTGCTTAATTGTTGCAAATGGGTCCCACTGTCACGTCCTGGAAGGAATACGTTAAATTACCAGTCACCCTGTATATTTTGCAAAGAAAATATGGTTATAATATATACTTTTTTTTAAGGTTTTTAACGGTGTAACTTCATGCTAACTTCGTTAATAACTCTCCTACATCATTGTAATTAAACGAGGCAAAATACCGGCAAAATTTGGCAAAAGTATGGTTTAATAGCAATGTGTTAGGAAATAAACCATAAAAAATATACAGTTTATATTAAAATCTAGTGCTGAGCCATGAGCCATATTAATATTGCTGACACTGGGAAATGTGGCTGAGAAGCTATTGCTTAGCTAAGCTATTAAGAAATATCTTTAGCAGTCCTTTTGTTGCAGGTATTTAGCAATGGCTGACAAAGAGCAAGTTATCCAAGCATTGAGAGCTACTCTGATATCTGTTAAAGGAGCACTAACAATAAAACAATGTAACAGTAAGTTTTATTTATTATTTACTATCTTTAGCTCGCGGCTTCGCCCGTGCGCAGTCCGGAAATCGTACAACGGGAACGGATTACCGGGATAAAAGTATCCTTTAAATTTATCTAGGTTATAAACTATCTGTGTACCAAATTACATCCAAATCCGTTCAGCCGTTTTTGCATGATTGAGTAACAAATTTCCAAACATACAAAAATTCACATTTATAATAATAATATTAATATGTATATAGCTGGATAGTAATAGTATATTTAGTATTGCAATCAGAATATCGGCAACGTCGCAACTAGGCTCTGTCAAATGTTTTGCTGATTGATTAATTTTTCAATATAAATGAAAGCATGAAATATCGCTCTGTGGTGCACTAAAATATTGATTATGAATTGTAGTAATTAATATCGTAATACTGAATATTTAGTTTTAGATCTAATAGAACCGTTACTGTCACGAATTATATTTTTATCAACAGTTTTATGTCGTAAGCTAAAACTGTCCTGCAAATTGCAAAAGCTGAAAAAAATATATTAATCTCGCTAGCTACTTCAACCATAGCTTAAGCGAATGCCGCTTTAGCTTTTAGTCTACATGATATTTCGAGCAGGAGTACAGGAGACTTATCGCGTACAGAGACAAAGGTCTCGCTGTTGAATAATAATAAAACCGTGTAGATTTCAGGACAAGTTTCCCTTTGAGAAGTAAAGAAAAATACAATCGCACAGTAAAATAGAACTAAGTAAGTTAACTTTATCCATTAAAATTGCATGTTGCTTTACAGGAGACTATCGAGAGCTACAAGGAGAATGGATACCATTCAAAAAACTTGGCTATCCTTCGTTGGATAAATTATTTATTGATGTGCCCGGTTTTAAAGTGACCCAAGTAAATGGTGAATGGTATGTTGATGCAATAGCTAGTCAAGAAACACAACATATTGCCACTATGGTCTCACGACAGAAACCAAGCAAAAAGGCGACGCCCAAGTTGAGCTATCTAGTGAGTTAATGATAATTTTAACTATATTATAGTTGGACGTTTTGCATTCAGTATCTTGACTACTGAAAATTCGCGCTCAAGTGAACGCGCCCTTACTAGGGCGCGTTCACTTGAGCGCGAATTTTACCGACGTGACTCCGCCCTCTCCTCTCACAGAGACTTTGTAATTCATAATAAAAAAATTGACGGATTTTAACCACCGTTGTGGGTAGACGTGTTTTTCAGTGGAGATCGCGGATGCAAACGTAAGGTAGGACGCCCTCAGGATCGATGGAGCGGTGATCTTCGCAGGGTGGCTGGTAGCAGCTGGATGAGAGTTTCCGAGAATTGACCTGAATGGCGTGCAATTGGAGAGGCCATGTCCAGCAGTGGACTGCTGTAGGCTGATGCTGATGATGAATATGAACCACCAGAGTGTAGTCGAATTCTTGGCGGTTTTTCTAAAACCTTTTTTAAAAGGGTTTGAAGGTTTTGGCCCTAACATCAGCAGCCATTTAATATTTTTTTTCAAAATCGCGGTGCACAAAGTGCGTATATTTGGATAGGGGACACTCATACGTGGGTGGATCAATAAGTTCACGTGTTAGCAATGAAAGCGCAAGTATTTCTCAATCGTTTTATTTTATTTGTCTATGTAATCTCTTTTAAGGCCTATATTTATGTACTTTTCCCAACGTTTCTGCCATTTCTGTAACCCATCTAAAAATACGATTTGCCAAAGTCCTCAAAATATGCCTGTCTCAGCAATAACTTCTTCATTTGAGCTGATTTTTCCCTCGAAGCATATTTTCATGTTGGGGAAAAGAAAGAAGTTACAGGGAGCTAGGTCCGACGAGTACGGAGGATACGGCTGCAATTCGTAGCGCAGATCATGCAATTGAGTCACGAGGATTCTGGATGAAAGTGGTGGTGCGTTAACGGGGTGAAAGAGCACTTACTTCTTAGCGAAATGGGGCCGTTTTTCCTTCAATTCCTTATCTTAAAATATTTATTGCCGTTCCGTATGACACGCCTACAGACTCTGTTACTTCGCGAAGTTTAGTTTAGGAAATAGGAATCAGCGAGAATCATGTCATGGACTTTTTATACGATTTTGGAAACCATATCTTAAGTGCGGCCTGGCCTCTCTTCATCAAAAACAGATGCACGACCACGTTTGAATTCATTAAACGAATATCTCACAGCTTTTATAGATGGCGAAGGGTCCCGTAGACAGCATCCAAATTCACTTTTATTAGTTCGCATGTTTTTCCATCCAAAAATAAAAAGCGAATTACGGATCGATAATGCTCTTTTTTCCTTTTATCAAGAAAGATAAAACACGTCCGATAGAATTGACTGCCAAATCAGTCTGAAATTTAGTGTGGTGTCGTTTGACAGATGACGGTACTTACTACTACGACGGGTACTTAGTGATCGACCGAGGTACAACCATAAAACGTGATATAACATAACGTCATAAAACGTCACGTTTCTGAATAATTATTCAAAGATACAAATGAAAATTTTTGTAGCAAATTTATTTTGCAGTAACTTCATTTTGTTTAAGTTAGTTACTGTTATTAATCTGAATCAGACAGAGAAAGAAAACAGATATTATAATACTAATCATTTATTTTATTCATAAAAACTTTTGAATACAATGAAATCAAATGATTTATTAGCTAGAATGCAGGTATACAAATAAGGTCGTAAAGAATTCAAGTTGAGCCATACATTCTGCCCAAAGAGAATTAAACCACTTGAGAGCTGATAGACCGATTTCGTCTAGGCACACGACTCACCACTGCGGGTCGGGGGACGAAGAAAATACAGCGCTTGTGATTGGCCGATGCAACAACGTCAGGACGAATGTTCCAAACATAGTGATGCACAAGTCAGTTTTGCTACAAAACCTAATATCGATAAAATCGAACATAACGATGTCTATTAATTCTACTTTTTTTTTTAAACTATACTGATTGTGCGTTAACTAGGTGCAAATAAAACACTTACGTAAAACTGTAAATTTTACTTTATTCAAATCAATGCTAAAATTAAATCAAGGTTAAATAATCGTAAAAAAAACGAAAAAAATCCAAAGAAAATTTTCATTTTGCACCTTAGTCGGACGATCCCCCTCAACGAGACAATTATTGGTTTTTAAAATGAATCAATGTAGTATAAGTTTTCCGGATAAAAGATTTGGGGTCTTTATTATTTTTTGTGAAAAATGACAAGCGTGCATCAACGTTTCCCTCTTAACAGCATTAATCCACTGTTCTTTCACTTCTGGAATATCCGGAAATCTAAAATGTAAACATTAAGTAATGTTACTTTTTTACAGTTAGGTATCATCGTAATTTTTATCGACAATATTATTCATACTTTGTTTTGAAGTTGTCATAACACTACAGCAATACGTCTGTCCTTTCTATCTATACCTACAGATGGAAAGGGACAGACTTATTGACAATACCTAGTGAGAGAAAGGGACTTTTCAAAAAGACATCAACGCGGAATACTTTTTATGTGCCTTAAACGTAAACAACCAGTTTAGCTTGAGCCCTGCAATTATTCATAATATTATTAAATTATAAATATATTTTACTTACCGATGAAAAGTTATGCCATCTTTTATATAGCTGAATGTTCTAGACGATTTCCCACACCACTTAATTGAACAAGAACTCATAATTAATTTGATATAAGCAGATAAAAATTAACAGAACTGTTAATTTTTATCTGATAATTGTGTTTAAAGTTCTTATTTGTTATTTTTATTATAGCATCGTATTGATTGATTCATTTTAATTTTGCATGACGAATCTTGGGCAGAATCAATGACTATAAAACCTCTTGACTGCTCATACGGGCGACTCAGGCTCACGACACATAAATGAAATTGCACTGATATTAGATGAAACTATGAGTGACCATTTTAGTTTTGACCAGGGGGGTGACCACCACCTCTTACAGCAGTATTATTTTAATCTTACTTCGTGTGGGAAAAGGATGGAGCTATACGGAATGTATAGCTCTATCTCTTTCACACACGGAAGTAAGATTATAATAATACTGCTGTAAGAGGTGGTGGTCACCCCCCTGTTATTGGAACTCTCCACACGTGATTATTTTGATAACTTTTTAAAACATTTCTGCTTATATCAAATTAATTACAATTAAAATCAATTCAGTCAAAATGCAAGTAACAAATACTTATTAAGTACCTAGTCAAAATAAGATCAAGATGTCAGAATTCAATTAAAATGGCAAAACACAATTAAAATGTCAAAATTTAATTCCAATGTTAAAATACTATTCAAATGACAAAATACTATTAAAAGGTCAAACAAAATACAACAGAGAAAGTAATTTTAGTTGATATAATTAAAATGTTCAAAAATCAATTTATCTAACAAAATTTCAAGGTCTGTAATAAATTAATAATGGGTCATTTAGAAAATCATTAATGGAGTAATAACATTTTTCCACTAGAAAAGCCTTAAGTTTGTGTTTGAAATGTGTCATTTTTTAAATATTCCGGTAATTTATTAAATATGATTTATTTAATAAATTACCGGAATATTTAAAAACACACTTACTTTAAAAATACACTTTTCCTTAGTTGTGCAGTTTTATAGCCAGGCCATTTATAAGGTTTTTATATTGCCTTCTCACGGGGCCATTTCTGGTGTCCGAGACCTTAGTGAATAATTTCGTATTAGTTTTAACAAATATTGCCATTTCCATAATAAAGAATGACGGAAAGGGAAGAATTTTAAGAGACTTAAACAAAGGTTTGCAACTATCTGTGGGTTTAAGACCGCACTTCGCTCTTACATAGAATCGGAACATAAGAATATGAAATAAATGTGTTGAATTACAATGATATTTTTGTAGGTAAACATGAAATAATTGAATACACCTAGTGGATAAAACGTTAGATTTATTAATCATATTCGGTATAAATAATATCATCCAAGACAGCGCGAGGCTGAATAGGCCTGCCTTGCAAATTATTATCGAGCAAGATGCAGACCAAATAAACTCGATTGTTTTGGTGTCTTGAGTGGATTCTGGCTCTTAAAAGCCAAGGATCAGAAACAACAATGTTGTATTGACTCAAGTCATAATCGTACAAGATTACTTAGCTTATAATAAGTGCCAACGATCATAAGGTACCTTTTGTCGTGGACAGTCACCACGTACCACGGTATGAAATTCGCCCGCACAGATTGTGTCAACTAACTTGTATGGAGGTGTTCAAACTGGCACGAATAGTCGCGTGACTTCCTTGTTATTAAACCATGAACGCGTGCAAAAAAAAAACATATTGTAATTTGTTGATCTTTTGATAATTTATACTTAACCATTTAAACTCAAGTCACCTACTATACTACTAAACTTTTCTCAAAGACAATTAATATAATTATTAATAATCAAAAGATCAGTCGTGATGTAATAAATTGCACAAATTTTTCTGCCCATGACCTACAACTCAAGTCTGGGTCGTTACCACTGGGCCACCACAACTGCCACTGCACCACCACTGCAGTGCCACGTATTCTTTATTATTATTACGCTGCAAGCTTAATAATATATCTTTTTACAGAATCGATTCCCAAAAAAACAAGGATCCTGGCGAAAACCAGCTTCTGGCTACACACCTAACTATAACAACCAGTACTCCAATCAATATTACAGAGCAAAGGGCAATGCCCCATATAATAATAACACACAATATTATAAGGTATTTAATTATAAATATTTTAAATTTTTCTTGACAGGTTTTTGATTATTCTCCCTTTTATACCGCTATATTGTAACCAGTGTAGTTTCAAAAATTATACAGTATTTACTAACACTTAGAAACACGGAAACACCGAACTATTATTTTCCCCCGTCGTCGGGCCATAGCCGAGAGTTGCAAATTCAACAGTGCAATTTTGGCAGATAACTTCAATTTCTACAATTGTTTTTTTTTTACAGATGAATAAATACAATTCAAAGTCGAACGAAACGAAATTAGTGTCGAATGTGAAACAAACTACAAAGCCGTTGAACGACCATGTAGAGAGGGTATCGAAAAGTTCCAATTCATCATCACAAATCTTGAGAGAAGCTAATAACATACACACTGAAGAGGTATGTATAACTAAAAATCTTAATCTTAGATAATTTATGTAAACAGAGAAATATCACTGCCAAAATGACACGTTAGTGCAAACCATTTTGTCAGCAAATTCAAAAGAGACTATTTGACTGCAATAAAAAAAGCAAAAATAAGCAAGGAATGAGGTTTTTCAAACAAACTGTTCCCCCTTTTCACACCAATGGGAATTGATTATTGAAAAATCTTTTGATACGTAGGTATCCATTATTTGACACATAGCTTATTTATACCAGTTTTTACCTAAAAACTTATTTACGCCTTTTCACCCTGTTTAAAAAAAAGTGCCAGCTAGAAGTTTTATACGTAAATTCAAGCTAGCTGGACACAGATTTTTGCATTTTTCTACTAAACCGCTGTACGTATCACAAAACTTTTAGCTCGATGCCTGTTACAAATTTATGTGACGCGTTGATAAGCAAAAAGTCGTCAAAATCACTTCCGTTACCGAGATTGGGAGACCAGCGAAAAGTGGTTTTTCAAGCTGGCTAGAAATTTATAAGCTATTTAGAAATTTATAGTGGACAATGGTTTGTGAGAAGAACAATCACTAAACATTAATTTGGGGATGTCCTTTTCACAATACTGTTTAGTCTGTCTGTGTTCTTCTGTGTTGTAGTTTAAGTACTAACACTAGTAATAAGTTATTTTATTGTTTACTAACACGCTGGTTCATTGTTGTCCGAAAATTAAGAATAATAATATAATAATAATGGACAGCCCGAATTGTGTTACCTATCATGTCAGAATACAGGATGTCTTCCGTAAGACTTCCAGTATATTATTGTATGATCATTGCTATTATATTGCATAAAGATTGGATTTAATAAATTATCTGGTGAATCAATTTGCTTTTTAAAACAAAAAAAAAAGTTTTAGTTTTCTCCAAAATCAAGCTCATGACATAAATCCAAAGCAATGATAAAGTGGTAACAGGTACTTTATATTTTTTTCGGATTTTGCCCTGAAGGTCCATCAGGTTTCCGCTGCTCGACGTGTTTTAATTGCATGACACTGTATAGTACATAATCTGTTTTTTAACTTCAGTTAAAGCAATCAGCACGCACGAACCATGATATGGATGTTAAGCACAGCGGAAAAGTTTCAGCGTCGCAAAGACTTTCAAATTTAAGAGATCGTCTTAGTACGGTGGATCTTATTCCTTTGCAGTTGCCAGCTGTTAGTAACGAATGTTTGGTAAGTAGAAAAATCTAAAAACCCGACCAAGTGCATGACTGACCACGCTCAGTGAAGGGTTCCGTAGTCGAGATGAATTTTTGCGTATGCACAATATTGATTTTATCGGCAGAAAAGACTAGTATGTATAAAATGAGTGCGTCACGATGGCCCGAACTTCACTTATCCGAAGAACGTTCGCCCGAATGATCTTTGGACAGATGAATTGTCGGTCGAAAGAACGGTTGACCGAAGAACGTTTACTCGAAAGATCATTTGACCGATTAACTGTCAGTCTAAAGAACGCACCAAAGGACAACCCCCGGTTGGTGCATGATTATTGCAGGCTATGGAAATAAATATTATGAACATTGGGCTTGGATGCCCAAAGTTGACTGGTTATCTAGAACTATGGAAGTACCTTGTCCGCTTTTTGACCAATGTTATTATAATACACTGGTAAAATGGCAGGGGGTGACTTGCATACTTAATAATGAGTCTCCGAAAACGGCCGCTAGCACACAGTGACGTAGCGACAAGGGGGCAACATATCCTGAGATACTTGAGGAGTTGAGGGGTATTCTACAGCTATCAGGACAGTCCTGGAAGTACAATTAAGATCTAAGGATCTGGACTGGAGTACTTTCTTCTCCCAAGCACGTTTGCTCTTGCGAATCTCCACTTAAGCCGGCCAATAAAGAAAGAGGCGGGAGCTCTATTTCTCGTCGGTTTTCACTCAGACCGGACAATAAAGGCAAGCCAGAGATGACAAGCAAAACTTTTTCCGGAAAATCAGATCCGTGGGGTCGCTCCGTCGCTACGATCTCTCTTAGTCTGGCTACTATTACTACACCTGTTTCGGAAAAGTAAACTACCAGCGCGGACCTAGGGTTTATTGGAGCTCTCAAGCCCCACCAGCTCGTCAACATAAAGATACGGCGGTTAGGTTATTATTATTAACTTGATTTTCAGTTTCTTAGAGATAGACTATAAAATCAATATTGTGCATGTCAAGTGAGATGGTTTTTATTAACTTTTTAGTTGAATTGGGTTCATTGATAATTTCCATTATTATCTAGTGTTACTCATAAATGGGTTTATTTATAAACGTTGCTTAAAGTTAAGTAATGGTTAGCGATTGTTTAGCCATACATTTTTGACTGCAACGTTTTTAAATAAACCCCATTAATACAAAACCTCATTTAAAAGGCAACGACTCAGATTCAGTATCTAAAGAGCCGAGTCCACCCCCCATCCCCCCCTTGAAAATCTGTTTTGATTCAGGAAAGCAGTGGTCCTGTAACAAATGTGGTGCCGGCTCATAACTTAGAACCTCCACCTGATTCCACATCATCCGTTGACAAATTGGAATGGACTTGTAAAAAACTTGGGCTTCCAGAACCTGTGTATAAGGTACATGAGATACGGCCTAAACGGGGGCCTGTAAGCTACGACTGCACAGTGAAAGTAAGTATTTCATAAATGTACGAGCTGTGGGAATAGAACATTCAACTTACTTACGATATTAGATGTTCTGTTCACTTTTACCCGGTTTTGAAGACATGTAGGCGCGTAATGAAAAAGTAACTGCATATATAAATAAAGTACTCAATAGTTGTACGCCCATAATCTTTCAAATGCGTTTTGAACCCTCGGTTGAAGCAGATGTCAAGGAAGTATGTCAATTTGAAGCAAGTAATTTATTATTGTTATTGTTTTGGACGTCACCGCCGCGTCTTAGATTTTCCTTTCTCATCCAAAGTATGCGAACGGAAATATTTCAAAAAAATATTGCACCAAGTCTAATTTACGTTATATTTTCAAGAAATAGTCATCTATTAGAACTTAGAGAGATGATTATTATTTTAATAAAAACATTCGTTACTGTTGCGAATCCTATTTTGATCAACATACAACCTGATACTTCAAATTCCAAAAATAGTAAAACAATTTGAATTTCTCTGTCTACTATGTATTTTAGAACATTCTCCATAACAACTATGGTGTACATTAAACACATATTTATTGGTTCAAAGCCTTCCCTTATAACCTTTAAAAGTTACCTTTGACCTACTAGTTATTTTTAATCCACAGGTCGGAGCATCGTATTGTATTTGCTCATATCCTGACTCATCACCATCCGAAGAATTGACGAAAGAAGTAGGTGCTGTCAAGTTACTTGCGGTCATAGAAAGTTCCGAAGCTGGCGGGATGCCTACTTCTTCAAGCAGCAATGCTATAGCATGTCTCACAGAACTGGTGTCGGAACATGAAGCTGGACTTTGGGCGAGTACAGTACCACATCTGTACAGGTGAGTGCTCTTATTTTTATAGATATAATACTCTTTATTATGTACACCTTAAATTCTATTATCTTAGTAATCTTCTATTTATTTATTTTTACCCCACAATCGCAGAAAGGGTATTATATTTTCTTAGAATACCTTTTCTTTATTGAGGAACTCTTAATACAGAAACCAGACATTAGCCTACTTTAGTGCAGACGGGCATTATCTTTTTCATTTACTCTTGTCTTTGTGTTTACTACTGTATACATGATTTTTATTCTATATTCTTTGTCTGTTTAGGGAAAAATACAGAGAAAATTTACCAAGTAACTGGCAAGAATTAGTTGAGAACTGTCCGAAGATAATAAAAGATAGAGTTGTGAATGGACTTTTAGTGCTTCTTCCCAATAACGAGGTACGTGTCATATGAGTTGATAACCTAAAAAACAATCATGTTGAGATCGTGTCGAAAAAATCGTGTTTATGTCGTCTGCATATTGTATGATTCGTCATTATACAAACGGCATCGTCCGTTTGCAAACGTGGTTTATGAAATGTCAAAGGCAAATTGTAAAATGCCAAAGCGAAATTGAAAATGTCTCGTCATGTTGAATCACTCACGATAATTACGCGCAATAAAGTTATTAGCATTGGCAGCATGCCAGTGACCACCGCACAGTCTAGTTTTGATCGGAACCTTAATTGTATGAGCCCGACTCGCTCCCGGCCGGTATTTTTTCATTGAAGTTAATATTTACATTAATAAAACAAAACGTGATAAAATGTATGTTACTCTTTTTGGTTTCCCTAACACTGACTCTCGGCAAAATGAATACGATTAGAAGCATCATCGATTTGCCTTTGGCAGTTTGCAAGCGGATGGTGCCGTTTGTATAATGACGAATCATAGAATCTGCCGACGATATTTACACGAGTCGAGAAATCATATGTAAATCTCACCTCGAACTTGCGAATCGTTGCGTCAAGTGAACAATCATCGTTCACAATAACTGCCTGACGAGTTTTCCTTGGATGTAAGCACTAAGGTGCGATAATCGTCTGTCAAGTATCTCCTACGAGACTTGCATGGACTTTCTCACCTCAAAACTAATAAATTAATCCAATTATTTTTAATTTATAAACTTTGCCAGCAGGAAGTGTCTACTCCACATATCGAAACAACTGTATTAGACGATTCCATGGACAGTGACTTGCCACCACTACAATTTCCTGATGATGACTTCTGGAATGTCTTCGTGACCGTCGCTAATTCGACTCTTGAAATTTGGCTTCGAATAATTGGAGTACAATATAGTGTGAGTGTTGTAGAAAGTAGTATTACTAAGCTATAATGTAGAAAGTATACTACTCAACAAAATCTAGGGAACAGGCCAACTATATCAATTTATTAAAAAAAAACTTCAGGATAGGTCTGGTCACAATTTTTTTTAAGGTAACCTACCTTAAAAAAAACTTCTAAATAATTATTCGAAAGAAAATCTGAATTGGCTAAGATTGTACAAATGGCTAAATCAGTACAGTGTACTTACGATTATGCACAATGAGTGGTCATCCGCGGATTATCAAAAAATATAATTATTCCAGTAATGAGATCTGCAAGTAGATTATGAATCTGTTACTTGAAAACCGTGGCCTCTCAAATGTTCTATATGGAGAAGTGCAATATATTCGGTCCGGTAAGTATGAAGGGTACTCTTCTGCTGAAATGAACTTCGAAAAGTGACTTTGTAAGAAATTTTGCGTCAGGTGAGCTTTGTGAGATGGTCCCGAGTCCTGTTGGAATGTTCAGTGGCTTGTGTTAATTTGGTATTGTGCCCGCGGTATCAATTTCATGTCCCAGCTCTTTGAAGATTAACTGTCTTTTGATCTGGAGTTAAATGTTCAAATATTTTTTTGTCCATATGCAAACAAGAAAGCAATCTTGCGTTCTGCCAAATTGCGTCGCACTGCCTTTAATAATTTGACTGTTGCAGCAGTGTTAAGGTGAAAACACTTCCAAGTGAAGGACCCTGTAAGTCTGATTGTCAATCATAAATTCGCGTAGTCGTATACGGAGTGGCGAGATTAAGCTTTTGAACCCTTTTAGATTCCTGTTAAAAAAACTACTCAGAGCATCCTTCTTGACAAAACCTAACCTGAAGGAAAAATTAAAGCAAAACCATAAAAAAACCCATTGCAAATCCATAAAAAAAAATAAACTACCATAAATTGTAAATTAAATCTATTTTTGTTTCAGGATACATTCGAAAGCCTTTTAGCTGACATGTCTAAATATTATGACCATTCTGGTTCACCTGTGGACAAATCAATGATTATCAAAAACGCTTGGTAAGACCGCTTAATTTCTTTTAGATAAAGTAAGCCTATAATATTTGGGTTTTAGCATGGCAGTAGAGAAAATTGACCAACCTAAATTTATGGCATTCTTCATTTAAAAAACGGAAATAAAGCCCGTTTACACTCTGAATTGTGAAAATCTATCGTGATCCAGGATCCTCAACATTTTCCTCTAATGGAAGACGATACAGTTTTTTTAGAGGACCAATAAATTTTAGGGACAGGACAATGACCGCTATTGCCATATTTTTTTTTTCGGTTGGTAAATCATAATATAACTTCTCCCATTCTCGGCGGAGCGGGAGACAGACTTTTACTGACTAAAACCCTCCCATGTTCCTTCAGTTGCCTGTGCCACGGGCTACGGTAACTCTTTCGAACAAACCGCGACCCTGGCAGGAGGCTATTGCCATCTTTAAACGCAAATATATACTATAGGACAGACTTTGCAAATGCGGGGCTTTTAGACAAAAATAAGTGGACGGTCGATATTCAGAAGTTTCTGATCGACCTTCGGTTCGGTTCGGTTGTGGGATTTAACACATTAAGTGTAGGTATTTCGTTTACACACTAAAATCACCACTAAGGTTCACCATGCCTGGCCTAATAAAGGCCTGCGCATGAACCAACCAGGTGGCACGTTTGGTCACCTGGTTGGTTCATCTTGATTTTTTAAGAAAACACGGTATAAATTACAGAAAAATGCTTTGTATAATCCAATTTAAACACTTCTCGAATTGAAATGCAGACATGATAGTATATTAGTGTAGTAAACGAAAGGTCCTCATTATCGCGGCACCAAAACAGAAATGAGTATGTTGTCTATTTATGTGAACACAAATTTATGAAGCAGCAGATTTTTCTTTTCACGATTTCAGAGTTGGTCCGAAGAAATGACCTCTGTTCAGATTTAGGGTCAACAAAAATTAAGCTTGTATAGGCTACATACAGACATAAACTCACGCCTTTTTCCCATAGTCGTAGGCAGACTATTTGATAAGGATAAAAAATTATTAATGTTAAGCATTGACGACAAAAAATATTATAAGATTAAAATTATTCTAAAGATGTCAAAAATGATTCTAAATATGTCACAGCCATATCATTCTATATGAATTAAATTATTTTTTCTACAGGTATGCTGTAAATCTAGATGATGGAGGCTGGCAACGTGCTAAAATATTGGAGATTGAAGAAGATACGGCGACAGTCTTCCTCGGTGATCACGGCGACGATGACGTCGTGTATATTAACAAAATAAAAATATTAGAACCGCAGTTCCGGAAGCTCCCAGCACAGGTGAGAATCAATAGCGCTTCGGATCCACTTTAATGTGTTAAATACATTCATCATTATCAGAGATTCATCTTCACTTTTGAACAAATGATAACAAGGTTGCGGATTATAGAGCAACGCGCACGTATACCTAAGCACTGCACAGTTCAAAATCACAAAAAAAGTTTGAAATACTTCTGCCGATCGATTCTGTAAAAATCTCACCGTGAAAAGTTAGGTGAAGTGAGCTTAGAGTGAGCTGTCAATAGTGTCAATCCCTAGCATTAGTTGGAATGACAGCTCACTCCACGCTCACTTCACCTAAGTTTTCACGGAGAGTTGGTTACAGAATCGCACTGCTGTTCGTGTTTGCCATTTTTTTTTAAAAGAAACTGTTTTTCGTTTGCCCTTTGACATCTTGCTTTGTATTACGTTATGTTTAGGTGACGCAATCGACGCGCAATCTCGACCATATTGGTTGAGATCCATAGAGCGCGCGCGACTTGGCACACTATGCTTTTTGAGAAGCCATTTTCAACATAACAATTAATGGGTTAAATGGGTTTATAGTGTGCGTAAAGTATGTGTGCTGATTTATTGCGTTATGTATGCGTAGTGCAGATGATTATACTTAAATAAACGTTTACTTTTTAGTTAGATTTGACCCACTTCTGGTGTCTAGAATTTTTTTCTTCCTATATGAAATATCAAAATTCCAAAAACTGGCGCTATCTTTGATTTCACACATAATATTCCTTTACAGTATTTGATCTTTGTCACCTACATTATCGATTAGTGCAATAATACAGGGAGCAGACTATTGTAAATAAAACCGTAGTTTCGGATTTCGCCCAGAAGGCCGATCGATAAAATCCTGTATAAACTGATTTAACTCCGCCGGACTGGTTTTTAAGCTTTGCCGCCATACAAAATTTCACTCGTTATGTTATTTTCTACTAAACGTACGAAGTTTCATTAATGACCATCGAAAAAAAAACGTCTTTATTTTGGTGATTGCCCGTAAAGGTCGATTCTATAGAGATTGTCACGAGTGGCGCTATTTCAATTATTACCCATGTAAGCGCACTACTATGGAAATGGAGCAGATTTTTCGCACTGCGAATACGTGTGCCAGCACTAACGGCGTGGCGTCGGCAGGCGGTCCTGTGCCGGCTGGAGGGCGCGGAGGAGCTGGCGGCCAGCGCGCTGGGCGCCGAGCTGGTGCGGCGCCGCCTGCCCGGCGAGGTGCTGGTGGCGGCGCCCGGCCCGCGGCACGACCCCGCCGACCCGTCCGTGGCCGTCGTGCTGTACGACACCTCCACGCAGCGTGACCTCAACCTCAACAAGGAGATCGTGCACGACTTCTGCATTGCTGGAGCCTTTACCATTACGCAGGTACCCTTACAAATAATATATCCAGGGTTTCGCATCGACAAGGTACTGTTACGAGCATAAATATATTACTATGAACAGTTCGGCAATTATATCTGATTTCATGATTCTGATTGATAAATATATGTTCCCAAGAAGACAGAAAATATAATATGTAATCGTCTGTGGGAGGCATGTATGTACAAGTAGTGGCACAAATATGTGACACCGAAGAAACACCAAAACTATCTGAGGAGACAAGCGAAACCAAAATATAGGAAACGGCTTCAAAAATGTGTGTACCTCTCAGAATGGATAAGTAACGGACATGTCTTGCGTTTTAAATATCTGCCTACTCAGTTCAGTTAGAAGAATGTGATACTTCGTTATGATCACTAATTATCTGATGCCACTTTGGTAACATATAAAACTGACAGTACCTATAATGTTACAAGTTTTCTTCTATATCGCAATCAGTGCCGCTCATATTGCAAAAATATGTGACCACTGGAAGCGTAAAATTTAAAGTTCTAAAACAGGTAAGATATTCAATATCCTTACCTCAATCAAAAAATTTAAATGGAACTTATAATTTCCATTTTAATTTTTTGATTGATGGGTTAAAAGAAAATTGTCCTGAATATGGCACGTAAACCAGCAATTCAATGCTTAATAGTTACGACGTGTTATCAACTAAATAAAATAATAAATGGTTTTGGTCAAGCTTAATTGAAAAATGCTGCGCAAAACCTTCGTTTCCTAAAACGATGGTTTTGCAGATCAGTTGTTATGCAAAACTGAAAACCGTCCTCTTTTGAATTATGAGGAAACGCTCGCTCAAATTTTTATATCGATCAAATGACTTGATGAACCATTCTGTTAAAATCTCACCGTGAAAACTTGGTGAAGTTGTAAATTGTGTCAATCCCTAGCATCAGGTGGAATTAAACCTCGCTTCACCTAAGTTTTCACGGTGAGATTTTTACAAAATCGAACGGCAGTACCGGAAACCATTCCGTAGCTCAACCACGTGCGTGACTATCGTGCAGAAACCTTGCGAGGTGGAGGTGGGTTGCGTGACGGAGGAGGGCCGCGTGTGGGTGTCGCGCGCGGGCGGCGCGGCGCTGGTGCGCAACGCGCTGGCGCTGCTCACGGCCGGCGCCTACCGCCGCCCGCTGCCCGCCGCGCCGCAGGCCCCCGCGCCCAACGCCGGCACGCTCTACATCGTGCGCACGCTCGCCGGAGACTGGTACGTGCCCTACACGCCGCATTTAATTGTACTTTAGCATCCGGCCTGGAAGCCGACCCCAACATATTGGGATAAAGCTAGGCAGATGATGATGAACTTCATTTTAGCCCGGAATCGTCCACTGCTGGGTATAGGCCTCCCCTTTCTTCTGCCATACTTCCCGGTTCTGTGCGTCTCTCATCCAGGTGTTTCCCGCGACTTTGACGATATCGTCAACCCAGCGCGCTTTTGGACGGCCCTAGTTTCTTTGGATTAGAAAATCAAATTTCGAAGGCTATTATAATTGCAATGTTAATAATTTAGTACTTGTTGTATCATAATTACTCAAGGTAAAACAGCGCCCAATTTGCAAAAAACTTTACTTAAAACATTTTAAGTTTCGCAAGATACATTAAAGAAAACACCTTAAAGAAATTTTACTACAGTTGCTCGTGCATAAAATCTGTCTTACATTACAGTACTATTTTTTATTTCATAATTAGTCGTTTACAATATGAGCGTAGATGAATTTTTATTTTATATGATATGATATTATACTAAACTTTGCACGTACGATGTCAATCACTGAAGGAATTGAAAAAAAATCGACGAGTGCGTTCTTAACCTGCTTTCTTTCCCCCATAGGGTTCGCTGCACCATTATAAGCGGGCTCGACGGTGAAGGTACTGTGAGGACGCAGCTTGTGGACAGCGGTCTCATTTTGAGAGCACCTTTGTCGTCTCTCGTGCCACTACAAACTTTTTCACCAGCTCTTAATGCATTCCCATATCAGGTTAGTACACTACATACCTAATGTAGATCAGATTGTAACGATTCGGAGTAAACACTATCTGACAGAGTTAACATACGTTACTCGACACAATTTTCGTATCAAACATACAGTTTAGACAACTCTAACGCTGCTTATAGAAGCAAAACTGGCGTTCGACCGTCACTTCCACACGAAGGAGCCTTCTAAACTGGCAATACTTTTGCTGCTATATGTGGCTGCAACATTTGCAAGTACGGTAAAATCTGTTGTACCTCCGTCAGTTTTCAAATTATGTATTTCCTTTATCAAATCAGTACACATAATACCCTTTCAGACAATGGCACTGAGCAGACTTGCATAGAAAACTATATTTACTTTTTAACATCAATCAAAATAGCTTAAAATTTGAAAATACTCTGTCCAGAGATGCTACCACTAAGATAGATCTTATCTTCAATAGCAACTACTATCGCGATCAAAAAATCTGTCCCGGCATCAAAAAGATACGGTCATCAGAATGAGGAAAATTAGATTTGAGTGAAATCGGTCAAAATTGTTTTAGATTAGGAGGTTTAGCCAGAGGTGTATATATACCTACCCTACCTATAATACACCCACGTTTCCTCAGTTTCGTTTAAGCCATACCTAATTAATTAATATCGTAGAAGACATTATTCAAATAACAAAGAATCTCTGTTCTAAAAGTATCTGATAAAAGTGTAAACAAACTCGGTTAAATACTTACGCAATCACTCACTAAAAGAAATTGTAACACTTCATCTATATTTAGGTTTTAATTTTATATCTTACAACATTTTTAATAACAAAATATAATGACAAAAAAAGGTTATAGAATTAACCTCAATTGTCAAATGAAAAACGTCTAAGGTTATGATTTCTGGTTTAAAAAAAAAACAATTATTGAAATGATCAAAACAAAGCACTCGAATTGTAAATGACACTAAAAATTGGCATCCATAGGTACGGTACCATTTGTTTATATTTCGACAGATACTTTTGAAACAGACCACAAGGGTTAAAGTAAAACAGCAGTCCGCCAATATATAAAAAGTGTTTCCGAAAATATTGCTCGAAGTATTGCAGCCACACACCGCGAGCTTGCCTCAGACGTGACGTGTCCCCAGACGCTGTCGGTGCGCCTGGGCCCGGCCGAGCGCGCGGCGGGCGGCATGGTGCCGCGCCTGCGCGAGCTGCTGCTGGGCGCGCGCGTGCTGTGCCGCGCGCTGGCCGCGCCCGCGCCGCAGTCGCCGGGCGGCGTGCCCAGCGTGGAGCTGTTCGTGCGCACCGGCCCGCAGAACATCCTCGCCTCCGTCAACAACGCCATCCTCATGGAGTACGATTTCCTGCAGCAGTGCGTGTCGCATCGTTCCGATCTCTACGAGTATTCGCGATTCGTTCGATCGAGATCGTTGCCGACGTACGCTTCCCGTCTGCGAGCGCGAGCGTACTCTGCATACCACTCGAACAATATTTAAATTATCCAAGCTTTATTTATGGAACTTACTTCCTAATGATTTCCCTATGTATTTATTTTCATTTAAATAATTTGGATTTGTGCGCACGGATTCGCCTCGGCGGCCGCTGCTAGAGACGATAATAACAACTTTCTATACAAAGGCAAATCATTCGTGCCAGTCACAGATCACGGGGACGCCTCGGGTGCTGCTACTAAAGACGGTATTGTCAACACTTCATACAAATATCCGTTTACTCATATAAACTGACAGCCCGTGACAATTCTGACAATGCTTGGGACAGCCCAAATTGCGTTTACTGTTAATTACGCGGGCACGAATAATATTAGTATTGTCGTCTCTAGTTGCTGCTAGCGCGAGAATAGGGAAAATGCATGTAATTCTTAAAATACGCTAATTTAAACCATAGAAAAGTTTTAAATGTGAATCAACTAATGACACTAACATTGGTTGAATTAAAAAAAAAATCCCTTGATTACAATCTCTTTTTTATCCCCTTATATTTTGTTTATTAGCCATTAATGTCCCACTGCTGGGCAAAGGCCTCCCTTCTCTCTTTCCACCTCTCTCAGTCTAGAGCTGCAAAGGACCAATCTTTATTAAAGGAGTCCAGCTCATCCCGCCATCTCCGTCTGAGCCTGTCCCAATGTCGTTTGCCACTAAGCGGGACCCACTGGGTCGTAAGTTTGGGCTATTGATTATCTGACATGTGGCAGATGTGTCCAGCGCAATTCCATTTTAGCATGGCAGCTTTCCGAGTAGCCGCAACAATTTTATTATTTTAGTAATGAAACGAATTGTTATATTCTTAACCCGGTCCACAAGTTTAATAATACCCAGAATACTCCGTTCCATCTCTGCTAAATTGTCAAAGACCATTTTTGAGAACCATACGTGAGGATGGGAAGAACACGCCCCTTATATAAATTAAATATTTTTTTGTGCTTTATTCAAGCAGAAATCGCACTTTCTTACCTTAGTGAGATTTCAAGCAGTTTGCTAAGAATATATTTACAGAATAGATTTGATGTATTTACATGACTTTTTACGTAATTTTCGGCATTGTCGAAGACGAAACGTATCGAGTTTGCGTTCCGTTCCACCAAAAAAAAAAAAATACAACATAAAATAAGGAACTGTAAAATTAGTAATGCATAAAAAAATAGCAATGTGTGTCTTGAATCCTATACAAAGTATATTATTTGAAACAATGAAAAAGTTTTGAATTCGTTGCATATTCCCTGTTCCGTACTCTGCGCGTGTGCCTTTATGTCGCGCTGATGACTATTCGTGGTATCAGTGTAAGTCTTGGACTACGACATGATTCGTTTTTACTGTTTCTTTTAGTGGCAGACTAAAGGAGGACGAAAAGGACAATACGGACCATGTGGAGGCTCTGCACAAGAAGAAGGAACGCATCTTCCGCAGCCTGTCCATGTTGGGCGACGAGCGCAGCGCGCCCGCCGCCGCGCTGCCCGCGCCGCCGCTGCCCGCGCCGGGCCGCTGCTTCGACGTGTACATCGCCATGGCGGCCAACCCCTGGAACTTTGTGGTGGGCACACATTTCAATGCTGGTACATTCTTAGTACCTAAATATATTGCACTCCATAAACACGGCCATAAAAAGTGATAGATAAATGAGTTATTACGGAACGGCTCAATTTGAGGCAGCCCAATGACATCCATGAGGTAACTTTAAAGTTACCTGCCAGCCACGTAAGGCCAGCGTCGACTTTGTGTAAAATTACCGGCTTTAGTTTATCTTAGGGCCCGCCCAGGTTTTTTAGCAAGCATATGCAGGACGAAAAGTTGATAGCTACATATGTAGATGTGGTATGATGAGAGAACACCGAAAATATATTTGATAAGTTTCAGATACGAGCCCCAAGGTCACTCACCGGTTCAGATCCACTTTCAGATTTGCAAAATGGATAAAAAATTACGTGGTCTTCAGGGTGTCCTGTCGTTTGATAATAAACGAATCACAAATTTTCGTTTTAAAAATAACGTTAGGTAAATTTATACTTGTTAAAGTTATCACTTTACAAACTATTCTTTGTGTAAATAACTCGTTTGACAAATAATTGAAACACAACATTTCATTACATCAAAACATCATTTGACAAACTAATCTTTTTATAATCATGTTCAATGGTAAAACAACACAAAGCATAAATTACATTTGACAAAATGCATTAATTGATAGTTACTTACCGTACTTAATTTACCAAAACTTACTTTAAAGCAAATCTGTCCTAGTATATTATCCGTGGTGTAAAATGTCGTTCAAAATCGATAAAACGAAACGTAAAAAAAGAATTATGAATGTTTTGCTGTTTTATTTGTTTTTAAAACAACCTTGAAATTCTGCTCAGAAGAAAGTTAGTGTAGTCCCACTGATTGTTTGTGTGTGCAAAAGGTAACGTTACTACTATTACTAGGAGAACTTAGGGTGCAAGAGCGAGCGAAGCTAGCTCGGGACTTGGGGCACCCCAACACGGACAGGTTAGGTTCGAAGGCGATGGCGGCGTCTAGAGAGCGAGCACAGGGAGCGAACTCAAACCCCGCCATCCCCTTCGTGGTTATTTTTTATTAAACCATTGAGGTTCCGACTACGCCTTTTAAGCAACTTTAAAGTGTTTTGAGGTTAGGGTACAATAATTTGTTTTCCTCAAAAACTTGCGTACCGCTCGTACCGTGCGGTACCTTTCATGGAAGTAGTGCCAGGGTAGAGCCCCCCTCCCCCTCCTGCCAAACGATACTAATTTTTTACCGATACAACAACTACTTTTAACACTTTAAATGACAGTTCAATAAAATTTATTAAAGTACCCACCACTTTAATAAATTTTACTAAGTAACTAATTATCTACAGTCATTTTGTAAAATCGCAAATTTGACAAACGAAGTACTTGGTCAAATGAATATTTTTCGAATGAAACTCAGATTTAGACAATTTTTCATAGGATTTTCAGGATGAATAAAATTTATTCTGTGTAATAGTGTAAGATGTCCTGAGTGTGAATATATAAATATCTGACAGATCGATGTAGCCTTTGGGGAAATATAATGAAAGGACATCATTCATTTCATACCCAAAAAATAAAGTTGCAGAGAGAACAAAAAACTGTTTTCTTATGGAAATTAACATCTTGAATATTTTTTTTATTTTACTACGACAATCTTGTCATGTAATGTCGTGGTGGCTCGTTTCCTATCTGATCCGCATTTTACGCCCTAAGTTGCAAGTTCAAACCCAGCTAATATAGTCATAACTTTGATAATGTCACATTGGTAAATGCGACTTTATCAAAGTTATACATACTTTTTAAGTTGGTTAATTTTTTTTGACACTACTGACTGACGGCGAAGGAAAATATCGTGAGGAAACCCTGAACTGCGGTCTGAAATCATTAACCCGCTCTGAGCCAGCGTGGTCATCAAGCTCATTCCTTCTCTGTACAAGCTTTAGTCCGATATCTGGGATATAACAGGCAAAAGAGTACACAATCGGATTGTATAAACAAATGCAGCGGAACTGACATATGCCTACGTTGTATTATGAAACATGCAGCAATACGCTTAGCATCTGAAGGATGGTCATGTTCTAGTAAAACAAAGTCATCGAAGTTGGCGACTTTTTATTAGTCGCTGCGCAGTTACTATAGGCTGACTTTCGTTGGTGACAGTCCCATGGTTCACGCAGGCGACAAGAGACGTACTGCGGGGGTCGTAACGAGACTGCGGACGGTGGGACCGCCTGGCTTGAGCATCAATCGCACGCCGTCCTCCCAGGCGGCAACCCGTGCTCTCAAATATGGCTATATCACAAAACACTTTGGATAGTATATATCACTCATCCTTGACAACGGAAAACGTTGTGCGGTCGGCTGCACTGCATTAATTGTTTTTACCCGCGGCCCCTTCACCAGCTAGGACCATGGGACTGTCCCCCAACGAAATTGTCGGCCCATAGAAGACTTGATTACTTCACGTTTTTACTTACAGGTACAGCCAAATAGTACGAGGCACACTCTTCAAACGATGATGGCGACGTTACAAACAGAATGTCCGAAATTGTCCGAGTCGGATGCACCCGTCAATCCAGCTAGTGGAGAACTATACACAGTGTACTACGAAAAAGATTCATCATGGTACAGGTACGTGCTTACCAAACGAGTCAAATTAATTAATAATTTGCTGTGATAACGTACAGTTAAAACAGAAAAGGCCTTCGGTAATCTTCGTGTTTGAATGAGAACAAACGTCGCGCCACGGGCAAAGGTTTAATTGTTGTACTGCCGCGCTTCGTAGTAGTGCACCTATCATTGCGCGTTTGTATGAAGCTTTCTCTCTGCTGGGTTACCTACTCCGGTCGCATCTCGTCATCAGATTGAAATGTTTTGACAAGTCTTTTGGAATTACATAGAGTTCATTTCAGCCGTAAGACGTTGACGCTTCGATCGGTTTTGTGTTTCTCGCATCCAACGGGTTCCTGCGGCCTTGACTAGGTCGTCGGTCCACCATGTGGGAGGTCTTTCAATGCTACGTCGTCCGATACGCGGTCGCTACTCCAGAACCTTTCGGCTCCGTCGGCCATCTATTATGCGAACAATGTGCCCTGCCCACTGCCACTTAAGTTAAGTTTGACAATTCTTCGGGTTATGTCGGTTACCTTGGTTCTCCTGTGGATCTCTTCATTTCTGATTCGATCACGCAGGGAAACTCCAAGCATAGACCTCTCCATTACCCTTTGGGTGACTTTTAGCCTTCTTATAAGGCTCATTGTGAGCGACGTTTCAGTGCCATAGATGCCGTAGGGCAACACTGTTCAAAGACTTTCGTCTTGAGACACTGCGGTATGTAGGACGAAAAGATATTACGTAGCTTCCCGAACGCTGCTCAGCCGGGTCGCATTTGACGATTGACCTACCCAACTGGACAATTTGTCCTAGGTAAACATATTCGTCCACGACTTCGAGTGTAGCGTCTCGGATCTTCATGAGTAGTGTCATGTCAAATGCCCATGTAACACCCACTATGTTACATGGGCATTTGACATGACACTATACACTATAACGAAGTCATCCGGGACATCAACCTGCACGAGATTAGGATGGCTCTGAAGCAGCTCAAAAACAACCAGGCGCCGAGTGATCACGGAATTACGACCGAACTCCTGAAGGTCGGCGTTAAACCCGTTCTTAAGGCCCTTCAGAAGCTGTTTGGTTGCGTCATACTAGAGGGTAAAACACCACAGGCATGGAACAGAGATGTGGTGATACTTTTCTTTAAGAATGGCGACAATGTCCTTAAGAATTATAGGCCCATCTCATTTCTGAGCCATGTCTACAAGCTGTTTTCAAGAGTCATCACGAACCGTCTCGCGCGAAGTTTTGACGACTTCCAGCCCCCCGCACAAGCCGGATTCCGTAGTAAAGGCTTTCGCACCGTTATAGACCACATACTGGAAGTGGCGGCCTTTCGCCAAAAGCAATAACATTGAACTTGCCCGGGAATTAAACGCGATATCTACGCCTCAGTGATTAAATAAGCACTTAATAGGATACACGTATTATCCCACTCACTTTTACACCTTGTGCGTGTTTCTAAACTTTTAAATATGCTTTTATATTTATCATTAAAAGCATAAACTGGGACGGATTTTGAATTTTTACAAACGTCATAAGGCTGACATCCATTTTTATCTCGTCTTTTATCTTGTCATTGAAATGCTAGTGATTGACATAAAGGGGTTTATTCATAAACAATTAAAGTTAAGCAACGTTTAAACGTCAAAAATCTATGGTTAAACAGTCGCTAATCACTGCTTAACTTTAAGCAACGTTTATGAATAAAGGGGAAAAAATGTCGACTATTTGTACAAGGAGTATTTAATACTCCTTTATTGAAAAAAAAAACAATTTAATTTATTTTTATTTGTTATACTGACAATAATCGTGTTTTTCGGCTAGTATTTTCAAGATGCTGTCGCAGCTAACCCGCGTTCTACTTAATAAAGATGCGATCTTTTTTCTCATTAAATAACGTCGTAGGTGTCTATGTAATATGGGAACTCCTCAAGTTTTAAAATATTATACTGATAACATTGAATTTGTTACGACTTATAACGAATACTTTCAAAAAGAGCACGGCTTCACGGGGATTAGAAAAAACGTATTGCACAATGTCGCGTTTCGGGTTCGAATGTGGAAAAATTGTTTCTGGGAATTAAACTCTCAATCATAGCCGCTTCAATCGATCTTAAAACGCCCGAGCTAACTAGACTTCTGGTGTAACGTTACCTACTTGTCGAAAAACACATTGTATATTTTTTCTTTTTTTCACAAACATATTTGGCACCTCTTGCCTTGACGGCCTCACTGACATTAGAGATGAGTAAGCTTGTTCCAAAAAGTGAATTTAAACGTTTTGCGACCAGTGCATAATATAATTGTATTAATATCTTGTTCGTTTTCACGATTTTCAAATCAACTTAACTAACTTAACTTATGAATATATCTCAATATAAAAAATACAGATGAAACACTATCGTAACATCGATAGCACCAAAACTTAAAATTCATACCATCACATCACCCAAATCATAGACAATTCCGAGCGGCCCTTGTTGTTTACACCTTTGCCGAATTTTGAAACGCCGGACTTTACATACGCTACGGCAGGTTATACAGAAGACCAAAGAGAGACCTGCCTCTCTGCTTAGTGTTTGTGGACTACGAGAAAGCCTTTGATTCGATCGAGACATGGGCTGTACAGACTGCAGTCTCTTCAACGGTGCCAGATCGACTATCGGTACATCGAAGTGCTGAAGTGTCTGTATGAAACGCCACTATGTCAGTCCGACTCCAGGTTCAGACCTCGAAACCTATCCTTCTGCAGCGAGGGGTGAGACAGGGAAACGTTATCTCTCCGAAACTGTTCACAGCTGCACTGGTCTTCAAGGTTCTGGACTGGAAAGGGGCTGGCATTAACATCAATGGCGAGTACATAACTCACCTTCGGTTTGCCGACGATATCATAGTCATGACTGTGAGACTATGCTACTCAGTATAATGCTTGATGACCTCAGTAGAGCCTCCGAAAGAGTGGGCCTTAAAATGAACATGGACATACTTATAGTCGTTAATCTCTAATTTTGTAATTATGGTAATGTTAAATAGATAAGTACTTCGATGGTTGTAGCAGCTATATTAGATGGCGCGCGTTTGTATTCCTGAATATAGACGATGATTGCCGAAGCGCTTACTTTTTCTTGGGAGATCTGTATTATATTTTGCATCGTTGAAAAGATCAGTTTTTTTTTTTCTTAGAGTCACAGTTGCTGGGAGTGTTTCAGCGGAGATGGTTTCTGTTTATTTTTGCGACTATGGAGATTTGGCCTTATTCGCCACTAAAGACTTGCGGCCTATTCCTCTGGCCGCCCCTTTAGCACGCTCGCTACCACCTCAAGCTATAAAAGCTCGATTATATGGTAAGTACTAAATAATTTTACTTGCTTGTCCGTATTCGTTATTGAACCCGTGACACGCGCGCATGCAGTGTACATCTCAAATATCTATCGGTCCTTATTTCTGCTGGTAGAATATTCTTCGGCTTAATTTCATCCTTGTGTAAATGTTGGTTAAAATAATACCAAACTGTTAAATTTGTTAAAAAGAAATAATTATAATACATAATGGGTCCGCGAAAACGGTTGCTAGCTCATAGTGATGCGGCGTCGTGGGGGCGTCACATCCGGGGTTGCTCGAGGAGTGGAGTTTTTTGTTTTAAACTTTGTCCCACATTAGGAATTACTACTGTATCGTGGGTGCGTTTACAAACATTTAAACTCACATAGACAAACAGCCAGAAACGGAACAACTACCTGTAGTCAATACAAATACTTGTTCCGTGCGGGAATCGAACCCGTGACACGCAGCGCAGTAGGCAAGCGCTGAGCCACTGCGCCAACCGTGTCGTCAAATATATTCTACGGCTATCAAGACAATCCCAGAAGTACGGTCAAGATCCCTAACAGAATTTCACTGGAATACTTCCTTTCTCTGAGCATGTTTGCTTTTGCGAATCTCCACTCAAGTCGGCCAATTAAGGCAGGAAGAGGTGGGAACTCTGTTCTTTGTCAGTGTTCACTCCGACTCCGACTCCGGCAAAGTCTCACGTGTCTTGTCTAATTCCATCTTGTCACATATAAAGTACCTATTTCAGTTTTTAAATTATTGTTTTATATTTATTTCAGATGTTTGGCCTTTACACCAGGACTGGACTGTAGAAGACTGCATTAGGTTTCAAGAATTATGTGTAGAGCAGCAATTTGTTGGCATTTGTAAAGATGTTGGGAAGGATCCATTAAATCCAAACGAACCTTTACTAACACTTGACCTCATTGATACAACTACAGATGAAGATATATATTTAAACAAACAATTGGTTGCTGAAGGTAGAGCTCGTCTCTCATCTGCTTCTTAATTTAAATTAATTTATACAATGTTAAGTTTGCTACAATACAAGGTGTAACAGACTACTCTTTAAGATACTATTCAGTGTTAATTTCGTTATTATGAGAGAGGATAGCAGACTGAGTTACGAAATCAACAATACAGTCCCTGCATAACATAGACGAGAGATACCTTCTGAAACAAATATAAGTATAGCGAATCTAATTTTAAAATTGCGCACTCCTTCACCGCTTGTTTCATACCTACATATCTAAATGGTTTCTAAAGAACATAATATAGTGGACGTGTGCGCAATTTTAAATGCGGTGAGCTGTACCTATGTATTGATTATTTATATGTACAGTAGCGGGCCGAAAAGGTTAGGCAATTTTCAAATACATTCCGTTTGCGTAGAGCTGGGCATTGGGCATGTCGCCTTTTCAAACTGTCATTTTCATGCAAACTGTAGTCAGAAGAATAAGGCTCGTTTGCACCACAAATCACTGAATACGGTTAGCGCTAAAAATATTTTATCACCATTGATTGACAGAAACAGCGATGATTTAAATGCGTTTACCGGTAAACGTATTCAGCTATTTGTGGTGGAAGAGGGCCTAAGGTGCGTGCACGTCTCAGTAAAAATTGACCTAAATATGCCAAACCTTTTCATTCTCTGGCTGTCCTATTTCATTGTTGAGTAACTAAAAAATATTTTTGCGTTATAACTATAGGTTTACTCTTTACTAGGTATATTACTTGACCACCGGGACAAACATTGCCGCTTTATAATTCACTACAAACGTATTGGTCGTTCTAATGCCCTAATGAAAGTACTAAAACCCATTCAAAGTTTAAAGCAAGATTATTTCGATGCACGGCTGCACGTCAGTGGTAACGAAACCAGTGTAAGCTGGCCGCTTGTTCTATTGACACTCCGTACTGCGCTTGGCCAGCTCATGGTCAATATACTACCACTGACATGCGGCTGATTGTACATGACAAGGAGAAAAAATGTACGAAGTTCTCTTATACTACGATCAATATTTTTAAATAGTACCGCGTGATTCGACTCAATCGGTTGGTTGTGAATACCCTAACTTAAGGTAGTGAACTTTACTCATCTACGCTAATGGTTTTTGTGGCCAGAATTGGCACCGAATTACTATTACACAGCTATGTATATAAAGGATGTCACAAATTGAGATATAAGATTTGCTAATTCGGGTTAATAGTCGGGGTAACTCTAGCCCATGGAAAATAATATAATGACTGTATTAGAATTATTTTGTGACAGACCTCACAAAACACATTTGCATTAAAATCCCGCTAGGAATTCGACCCAGTTAGAGTCCAGCATAATTCATGTTTAGGTATGACATAAGAACAAATAAAGCCTGTTGCACACGATGTACATGCTGTAAGTACTAGCCTACTAGCCTTTAGCACATGAGTGCCCAAACACTCGCACTTTTATCAAGCAAGAAGTGTTTAAATGATGAAGTTTCATGCACATCGGCTGCAACGGGTTAAACTTTAATTATTAAGCGAATTTGTTATAAAATGACAATTTTACAAAATAATAGCCACGTCCTGGGGACACGGTTAAAAAGTATCCTAAATGTTAATCCAAATTGAGTCTACCTGTGTGCCAAAGGGTAATTGACAAAAGTCCTCAAACCAATAACAACCACACATGTCATTAGATAGGTCATCCTCATCTGCCTAGCCTTTTCCCAACTATGTCGAGGTCGGCTTCCAGTCTGACCGGATGCAGCTGAATACCAGTATTTTACATGCAGCGACTGCCTATCTGACATTTTCTGATATGTCATTAGATAGGTATTTTAAAATATATGTTTCGTAGGGCTGGTCTGGACGGCAGATAAAGAAACACTTGAAAAGTTAATCACTTCTAGTGGTCTTAGTTTTAATATGTGCAAATGTATGCATTCCGAAGATAATATATATGTACTAAGGAACCACCAAGCTGGTCTGTTGATGGACCCGGATGCTAGATAACGGAACCCTTGAATGGTAACTAGCAAACCCATCTTGTGTGGGCGGCACTTAAATGGCGGTGGACGTCAAAAGGGGTCATTGTACTCATCATTATGTAGAATCTTACTATTGGACCAAACCTGAAATTGTGAAAACAAAATCAGCTAAGCAATCATAGTAAAAGCTGTTCATAATGATGAGTACAATGGCTTCTTTTCAGGTCCAACTCAATGCATGTTAATATCATAAATTCACTAGAAAATCTAAAGCGTTGCATAGTCTTTTCACTAATTATTATAAAATAGTTCTTACTTCTCTTGAAACCTTGTCTCACTTGCAAATCCTATTTGTTGGAATTACACCATACTCAAAACTCGGATTTTTATAAGACTTCTCTTTCTAATTTTGTAGGTATATAAGTTATGAGGTAACTAAATGTTTTGTGTTAGAAGCGATCTTTTCAGTCACATTTAATTTGCAATGGTGTGTCATCGAAGATCATTTTCAATATGTCATTTAGAACAAGTTGAATTCTGTATTGTAATCAAATAAATGATTGTTATCATAAAGCTTTGAACAAAAACGAGCTACATGTAGCTGATCACAAAAGTTGGAATAAAAAAATACTGGCACCATTATCGCTAATTTAGCAACCCGAATGCGTCAGCGTCATAATCTTCAATATATCCTCGCGATATATCTTCAGGATGATTCACAGTACACCGTGCACGGGCCGGGATATGTCTTAGGGCGAGGCAAAATCAAAAGATCTTGCGTCCCAACACAAGATCTTTTGATGTTGATATTTATGAATTTATAGCGACTGGACAAGTTATGTGACCGTATAACGTTTTGATCGTTCGTGACTCGCGTATAAGTTTCCATTATTATTTACCCGAACACTTCAAAAACTAGCTGTTAATTATTAAGCCGAATAAACTAATTGAAGTTTGCTATTACAATCAGCCCATGAATAAAATAAATAGTCAAGGGTATTCACACCATTCTACTCAAGATATCAGACCTAAAGCAGAAGCTCCATAAGATTTGTTTTGTTGTTAAAATTGTTGATTAAAACTAAGAATATTTTGTTATACCTTGAATCATACTCATTTGTAATGTACCTAGTTATTTCGTTAGCAAGAGATGATCTTATCGACAATATTGCATTTAGTGCATATAAAAATACTCTTAAAGAAACAAAAAGACAGCGATATTCTTTTAACTACCAGTAGTTAGTGAACAGGATAGTTGTTGAGATTTTACAAATAGCTTATCTTTGATGATTCAGTTAAGCCATTGTATGTAGGTATCTCATGCACGATTCGTATAAGTGTAAGTTCGATAGCAGCAGACACAACTTGACAATTTTGAATATAATGTATACAGTCGATATTATTATTTATAGTAGGTAGGCATCCAATGTACCACGATATTTCCTGTGTGATATCTATTTTATTTATCTCTGTGAAGTAGTTTTAAATACCTAATTATTCTTTAGAGAAATGTATCAACAAAATAATTGTTGTATCGTATCTAGGTACCTATGAAGTAGTTTTATTAATACTTCGAACAACTGCTACTTCTTGGGATATAATCAATAGTATGAATACTGTTGTATCTGTATTCATTACATTATAATCGATTCCAGCTTAGCAACATTCAACCATTGAGCATGCAAAATAAACATGTAATCTCAGTTTGAGTTTATTATTTCCGTCCCATGATAGAATAATACCTAATTATAATCGACCGGCGAATATCCGGCACAGCGCAGAGTATGGGTGTGCACGCGCTGTCGCGTTACTATGTCCTACGTCTCTTGTCACTTATGTTCTTGAAGACATGATAAAACGCGACAAATATACTGTCGCGTTTTAGCACGACCCACCGACATTTTCTAGCATTATAGGTACATATATTTAAAAAAATTAAATCTATACCGGTAAAGTCCAGAATCAATACCTATCGTGATCTTTAACATGTTCCAATAACGGTTCCTACCGGAGAGATATTCTCTCCTTCGGAGAGATATTGGGGAAAGGGCAATTCTTGTGAGGGTTTCATCATCTGCCTAGCCTGTTCCCAACTATGTTAGGGTCGGGTTCCAGTCTAACCGGATGCAGTTTCTCAGAAGTGGATCGAAATGCATCTAAAAATTTGTACCTATGTACCACTTGTGGAATATTTAGTACCTCGTGGGATCGCAAGATATTGCGATAGTTTTATGCAAAAATACACCCGCCAACTTGACGTCAGAATGGTGGGTGTATTTTTGTGTAACCAAGATTAATCTACAGCCATTTTCATATACAGGATGTCTGTGGTTTATTTGACAATACTTTATAAATAAAGAATTAAAGAAATTTGACAAATTCTAGTAGCTTGATGTGCAGGCGTCTGTACTTAACCCTTCTCATAAAATAATGTACACTAATTACTGTATTAATCAATTTCCTCGATATGATATGTAGTAACGCACCCCGGACATGTGGTAAGAAGTCGATTAAGTGTGAGCTGGGCCGTGAAATGCTCGAGCATATTCCTTGCTTTCATGCTCGAACATACATTCAAAGACAACAAGAATCAATATAACAAAAAGTAATAACTGGGTTGATTCTCCCCGGTCTCCCCTAAGCGTAGGGCCGGACTGCATAGTATTGCTGCACGTTTTTGTTTGTAATCCGCGTGTAGATTACAAATCTGTGTGCTGTGTTTTATCAAAATATTATTCAGTCTATTGGCTCTGATAAAATTAATAATATTATGATTTTCATTTCTAAATAGGTACTTAATTATTTTTGTTAAAAATCACATCAATGCTTACCATCAGGAGAGAAATTCTCAGTAGCAGCCGGGAGTTTGTATTATTGGCCGTTATTACCCTATTACATGGGATGATGAGATTTAAACAGTGTGTTCCTATCTAGCTGGCCCCCTGAGCCTCAGCAACGAAACCGATGTACTAGACGGTTAGCTTGTTGACTGAACCTTTCTAACCTCTCGAAATTTTCAAAGTACCACTACCAAAAGACAGGAATGGCATTTAATTTCGATTTCCATCCAGCCCCAGATCGTTATTCTTACAAACTTGGCTTAGAGATTTGGCAACTTTATTGGAGATACCTACTCCTTCCAAATTATTCATTTATATTCAAGAACCTTGGATAGTGCAGCAGAAATTACAATCGAAAGTTTTTGTTGTATCCAGTTGGGCCCTTTCTATCTTAAGGTGTATAGAGGGCTCGCTGACCTTGTGCATGTGGGCGGAGCTAAACGCTCTACTCCCGAAAACGTAAAATGCGCGCGGTGGCGCGCTGAACTAAAACGACGATCAAAGAGTATGCAGAGGCGCAGACATGCCGCCCGCAGGTCGCTATTTTTGCCTACGATTCCAGAGGGGATTTGCGGATGCAAGGCTGATTATTATATTTTGTATAGATTGATACTTATGTTACGTATATTTTAAGTTTTTACTGGACATTATATTTTAGCATTTATTCATATAGAAATTTCGATTTTGTTTAAAATCATACGTGAGAAGGAACTTAATTCCTGACGGGGGTGAAACTTTAAAAATGATATCGAGTATTTTCTTAGGAATAGAATAACATTTTATTTGCATAGACTGCAGGTCTTCTTAGGAGGACTTACAGAAATATGAGATTTTATAAAAATGTGATCCTGTTTCATCAATTTGAATTATTATAAATCAGTAATAAACCTAGCGATTTTCGACCTTATTGACATTTATGCAAACACCGAATTTTAATGAAGGAGCAATGTTAGCCAACGAGAATGTGAGAAAGGTCGAAAATCGCTTGAACCTGTTTTTTTTGACTTGCTTAACGATAGCAAGTTAAAAAAACAGGTTCAAGCGATTTTCGACCTTATTGACATTTAAAATTTAGTTTGTTTTTCTCACATTCTCGTTGACTAACATTGCTCCTTCATTAAAATCCGGTGTTTGCATAAATGTCAATAAGGTCGAAAATCGCTTGGACCTTTTTTTTAACTTGCTATCGTTAAGCAAGTAAAAAAAACAGGCTCAAGCGATTTTCGACCTTATTGACATTTAAAATTTAGTTTGTTTTTTCTCACATTCTCGTTGGCTAACATTGCTCCTTCATTAAAATCCGGTGTTTGCATAAATGTCAATAAGGTCGAAAATCGCTTGAACCTGTTTTTTTAACTTGCTTAACGATAGCAAGTTAAGAAAAAGTCAGTCGCTACAGCGTCATTCGAAACTAAGTACCGGAACCTAAGAACTTCGTTCCATCCGGGTGTCCCTTGACACCTCTCAAGTTTTTTTTTTTCATAATTTTGCTCTACTAAAACTTGTACATTTTGATTTCCACAAATGAAAAGAAAGAAAGAAAAACATTTATTTGCGGCAAACATGACCCATAAAAAATAACATAAACACACAAAAAAAAAATAACAAAGTTTGGGGGTATGCGACATATCCACGCAAAACGGCCACCGCTCAGCATTATGCTAAGACTCTGTACGAGACAGAGACACTCACTCATGCGGTCTGGTGATAAGAAAACATTGTTTATTTGGCAACTCATCACACTATTATTGTCAAATTAGTATCGTGTACCTAAAATGAAGTAATCATTAGTTACTTATTAATTTTAGTTTGATCAGAATAACTCAGGTTATTCGAAGTTCCCTAACACGTATGATTTAAAACAAAAACAAATTTTTGCAGCCGCCGTCTTGGATTTACATTGTGAGCTCATTATCGGCTCTAAAACCCTCGAAAAGTATGAAAATGAAACCCATGATGAAATATTTGAAAATTTAAGCAGCCGCCATTTTGGATTTTCATTTTGACCTCACTATCGGCTTTATCACCCTCGAAAAGTATGAAAATGAAACCCATGATGAAATATTTGAAAATTTAAGCAGCCGCCATTTTGGATTTTCATTTTGACCTCACTATCGGCTTTATCACCCTCGAAAAGTATGAAAATGATACCCATGATGAAATATTTGAAAATTTAAGCAGCCGCCATTTTGGATTTTCATTTTGACCTCACTATCGGCTTTATCACCCTCGAAAAGTATGAAAATGATACCCATGATGAAATATTTGAAATTTTAAGCAGTCGCCATTTTGGATTTGTATTTTGACCTCACTATCGGCTTTAAAACCCTCGAAAAGTATGAAAACGACACCCACGATGAAAAATTTAAAAATTTTCGCAGCCGCCATTTTTGAATTTTTATTTTGATCAAATCCAATCTTTTCTCATTTTAATATTAGTTAATGCCTACTACGTACTACTTGTATTTACTATCGTTAGCATCCACGCGCACAATAGAAAGAAATGGGCCATCTGCAGCGAGTTAGTCAATAAACGCACACTGATAAAATTCGTTCGTAAATATTTGCACTAACACAGACAAACGCGCGTAGTCGGTCGATAGCCGGAGCGGAGCAGCGAGCGACACAGCCATCCCGTCTCAATGCTAACGCACGACTGCCGCCCGCGCCCGCGCAGAGCCCCTCTGAAGCTTGATCTTAAAGTGGGGACATTTTCTTTGCAAATGTTGATTGATTTACATGAGATGTTTCAAATCTGTAGTACCTCTAACCATCAATTTTTCAGTGTAAAAATATTTCGAAAAATCAAAGCCGTTTAAAAGTAATATCGAATATTAGAAAAAAATAGCGTGTTGGTAAATATTTTTTTAAGGCAAAAGTATTAGCCATACGAAAAAAATTCTTTTCGAGAAATGTTGTCCATGAATCTATAGCAAAAATATATTTTTTTCAGATCTTCTAATCAAGCCGTTAATGAGGAATATTCTTCATAAAGTGACCGTGTTACGGTAATAAACGAGAGTAAGGCCCTTAAGTAAGTGTAAGTTAGTATACACACGGCTACACATCAAGATTTCCAGTTTTAGCTGACCTCGCATTGTATAGGTTTTTCGTACAATCAGATGTCAGCTTATACTGGTTATGAATAGCTTGATGTGTAGCCGTGCGTACACCAAATTAAAGTATTTTCAATGTATTGATGCGATATGTAGGTACCTATACGATTGCATTTTTTTTTAAATTCTTCTGCACAGACGCACTGGAAGGCCTGAATTGGCATTGTGGTTTGCAACAACTGGCTGAGGGTCAGCAGGCTAAATAACTTATCGAAAGCGAAATATATATGTAGGTAGGTAGGGTCAGCAAAAAACACTAAAAGCAGTGGCGTGCATTGATTTTCAGAATAGGTAGGCAGGAATTTAATTTCGTCGTATTAACTTGAACGAGTTAAGACAAATGACAATGTGCGAATAGTACGGGAGCCGAGTAGGCCGTCTGGCGACTGCCTACTGCCACGCGTGTTTGTATGAAGATTTTGTTTTTTGGTAGGTATGATAATTTAGTGAGTTTGTATTTGTGTGAATGTAATTGACAGGCTTATGGTGATTTATCGAGGTAGGCACTGCTTATATGCCTTTATGCAATGCACGCCACTGACTAAAAGGTAATGTTTGGCACTTTAAACTGTGCTGTGGCACTGACTAAGCCGCCAAACCGCCTAATATAACAAAAATATTTCGTTGCTGTGGTTCAGGATAGGAACCCTTGCGCGCTGCCACTGGTACGCGGCTCGTGAGTACATGAGAATGTCAGCATGTCCAGCGGGCTTTATCACCATGAACGTGCGGTTGACTGATAAAAGAACAATTATAAAACAATTGATAGCTCAACTTATTTATTGGAATTTTTTGACGACAGCTTGGCGGGTGTATTTTTTTGTAGCCAAGATTACTAATTATAATATTTAAAAAACGAAAACGAATACTGATAATTCCCCAGTTAGGCTGTTCCTTCCTCGTGGTCTAACTTAGTAGTCAAACTGCATTCAGCAGTCAAAAAATCAAACAATTTGCTTATGGATAATATTTATTTTCGAAGATCCTCGCTTGAAATTCCATACTTCTTTTTCAATGCATCTATCTCTTCTTGTTTCTTCTCAATATCCATACCCTTGAAGGCTTTGTTTGACCTGTAGTACAATACTACTAGGTACCTATTGCAAACATTAAAGCCTGACAGGTGATCACACGCATTTTTGGCATCAAAAATATCTTCGTATACTATAAAAGCAGTTCCTCTTGTCTCCGGAGTATTACCTCTGCAAATAAAAATAAATCTTTATATATTGAGAGTATTCAAAAGTTAAAAAATATAATATTAAAATTGGCAAGTATTTTGGCTGTGGCTTAGCTTGCATGAACCAGCTTGGAAAGCTTCATGGGTGTGTGAAAATCAAGTTATTTATTCAAACTAGGCTGAGAATCAGCACTTTTGGAACGTCAAAATGCAAGGCAGGGTGACTTGTAGTTTGTCGTATTCCTTCCAGGACGTGATAGTAGGACCCATTTGCAACAATTAAGCACCAAATTAAAATAAGCCATGGCAGCAAAGAGATGACCAGTCCCTACTGACGGCGCCCGTTCACGAACATAACGCATGGATTAGCACCATTTAGCTCAACCATTTTGAAGGGAGCTAAATGATCCAACACATGCGCCACCATCAGCGAGACATTTACTCAAATGTGAGCATGACATACTCTCAGCCGCCAGGGCACATTCAAGTCAATGAAAGACGTACCCAGTAAATGGTAGCAGCTTTATAGTATGTACATAGTACTCACACATGTGCTATACAATTATACAATACTAGGAGATTGAATTTATATAATGCAAAAATAGTATTTTACAATCTTCAGCAGCTCCAACATTATTTTCAAATGCTAATCAATTTATTTATGCGTCCTTATGGAGCAGGACCAGCGTTTAGCCAAGCATTTTTATCAGCGATGTAATCCCCCAATTTATAATATGCCTGCTTTATAATAGTGTGCGTTTTATACAAGATTTAAATTTTGTTTCATTCTGTTCAATTATGTGGGGAGGTATTTTATTGTAACATTTTAAACAGTACCCCGTGAAAGATGAGTCTACTTGAGCCAGCCTGAAACCTGGTTGAACTAATTGCTCCCTATTTCTAGTGATATAATTGTGTCTTTCACCTCTTTTACTAAAAAGATGTGGATTTTTCCTTACATGTATAATGTTTTCATAGATACATATATTGACCAGGTACCGTCATGATGTTAATATCTTTAAACAGTTCCTTTAGAGATTCACGCCTGCGGAGTCTATATATGGCTCTGATGGCTCTTTTCTGCAGAATAAAAATAGACTCGATGTCTGCAGCCCGTCTCCATAGTAAAATACCGTACGACATAATACTATGAAAGTAACTAAAATAGACTAGTCTCGCGGTATCAACATCAGTCAACTGACGGATTTTTCTCACAGCATACGCTGCTCAACTTAGTCAGTAACATCAAACAGTTAAAAGTTAAAGGAAGAAGTTTATTACCCATTTTCAAAAATCATCTACATATATGAATTTTGATAGCAGTTATCTCAAAATTTTACTATGGCATTTAAGCGCAAAAATTACGGAGGAGACATCTTCATTTAATCAGCTATCTAACGACATACAAAAGTTTAAATAATATTCAGAGGTGCCGAAGAAACAATTGATAATGCTGGCAAAGTTCGAATTTGCAAATACATCTGGTTTGTGCCATCCCAATACTTTCTAACCTCCCAGCACTGTAACTAAATTATCACTTTTCTCTAAACTCTTAAATCAAACTTGCTTAGGCTTAGTTGTTGAAAATCGGCCCCTCTATCACGTCTTGGAAGGAATACGTCAAATTACAAGTCACCCTGTATAATATTGATAAAGCATCGAGCCTTTCCAACGTCAACGCAACATCTCCCGCCAAAAAAGCGCGCAGGGTTTTCAAACAGCCGTGCCTTAAATTTGCTAGAAAATATTTTTTCAGTGCTGTTTATGGCTAGTCCGGAACTGGTAGCCGCACTAGGTAACTGATTGAATCAAATAATATAGCTAGAGAACTTACACACGTATCTGTCGGATAGCACCATATTTTCCAAAAATATCATACATTTCTTCAGCAGATATTTTATATGGTAAATTTCTCACATACAGTATTCTGTTTACTTCAGGTGGTAATCGAACCTGGAACAGTAAACAATAAAATTAAAATATGCAGTATGACTTTTATATATATGGGTGATAGAATGTTGTCTGAAACGCAGCATTATCTGTGATTACAAACCGTATGTATCTGATCATCACTCTAGCTTTATGTTTTTTTTGGAAAGATTTGACCGAGACTGAAGTTCTCTGCCTAACCATTCAGGAAATGCAGGTGTATTGACAGTGAATAAAATGAGCAAGATAAAGTAAGAACTACGAAGTGTATGTTTTTATTTATTTATATTGTAAAAAATTAAACAAAGTTATTTTCAAGTTTCATTTTAGTCTGTACCCCTATTATACTCATATATTAGGCTATTTGCACAGCACCACCACTGCACAGTATATTTATGAATATAAAACTAACACATTAATTTCGTGAACACTTATAGGGGTACGATGTACCTTCGTAAGCCAGTACTTACAAAAGTTTATGTTCTAGCAATAGACTAGGTACTGTATTTACTTGCCTTAACAAATTATAATGGCAGTTTATTTTCTATAATTTCAATCTAAATAAAGATGATTTCCATGTTAATGGTTTAGAGTTCACACAGATTACTTAGCATTATTCTGATACTTACATTGGCTCTTCTTTGGAGGGCTAAAGCCATATTTTACAGCGGCTCAATTTAACTCGATATATAGAAGTCACATACAATATATTACCAGGATTTAACTTTCTATTGTTTTGAATAACAATATTATCATGTACAATCAGAATGTGCTGAAAAATAAAATGCGGTTTTAACTAAAAGCGGACGCACAACACCAGTGACAGTGACAACTGACAACCAACGACCATAGACTAACATAAATATTTATATAACATTGACAACGACACCACAGCCGATTCAATGCAGCCCTAGCTCAATGAATGCAGCCGATATTATTACTTTACTCTTACTCTATGACCTTGACCACAGCCCTATAGACTATAGATACACTTCTTGAATAATTAATACTACAGTCAACACAGAACAGACACACACTACATAGAACACATAATCAAATTATTTACCTTATAACGATTTGTCGATGTCATCCTAATGCATAACATGACCATTACATTAAGCTCATGAAACTCAGAAAATAAAAAGATATGCTCAAGTTCTCAATCTGTTAGGTACCTCTCTAAGCTCGTGTAAATTCTATAAAGTGAAACTATTTTATTCTCGAGAGCGCAACGAGACAGACTGTAGTAGCAAGTTATCAAAAACAAATCATTTTTATCTACAACATCGGCTTGAGGTTCCGTTTGTTCATTCGCATGGAATTAGTATGTACTATATTGATTTTAGGTCTACCTTGTAACAGACTTTTTTTATTAAAATTAAAGGTTTTTCTTTTTAATAAAAAATTGGTACCGTCCATAGTATACTCACTAATCACCACAATGACAAATGGGCCGACGACGGTCACAATTTGATTAAGCGAAGGTTGATATTGTAACAATCACCATAAAACTCATGATATCGGACATTTTTAATCAACACACATACCAAAAGGACTGGCGTTCACATAAATACGCAGCTGGAGTTGATTTCGTTATTATAACCATAAAACACAAATCGTTAATGGTGGTCATTAACAATTTGTGTCCTTGGGAAATAGACTGGCCAAGTGCGGGTCGGACCCGCGCACCGAGGGTTCCGTACAAACTTAAATTGGTCCCATTCAAATTTCATCAAAATCGGTTCAGTTGTAGCGGTATCTACAACGCCACATGCGAACAACGCGTCATACTGACGTCACGCAAATCCTGCATCTCGCAAGCAGAGTTTACCACGCAATTAGCATACAATTTCCCAACATCAATCGTTGGGCAATTGCCCGCCAGACACAACACCCGTCTGGGCGGAAGATCTTCCCTTTTCTATGAAGGATGAATGAACTTTACACCCTGTTCCTCATACCTCTAATCTGGTGACCCCGAATATGAACGTCAGCGCAGCCTTCGTGCAAGTACTTCAGCGTGACGTCATCATCATCACTCCCGCAAGCTTTAGCGGCGAGTCACCCAGCCAGCCAGCATCCACGGCTTCAACGGGTATCCTGACCACCAGCATGCAGCGTCCGCGCATACCTGGGCACCCTCAGCCTCATCAGCAACCTCGGCACAGCACACTGCACTTTCGGCCGGTCAACAAGAAGAGCATCCTCTCCTGGTCGACGCAGCTGCCAGCCTCAAGTCAGCGCTGTGCTACATCCGACGCACTGGAGCATAACGCAGCGCCACCCCGACTCACTGGGGACATGTCCGCAGACAGTTCCGACTCACCGTGAACTATGCGGCAACCGGTTCCGACTCACTGGAACCTCAGCTGGCCTGGCAAGCATCGCAAGATATTGCCCGCCAGACACAACACCCGTCTGGTCGGAGGATCCTCCCTTTTCTATGGAGGATGAGTGAACTTTACACCCTGTTCCTCATACCTCTAAACAGTAATTTGGTTGAAGTCTGTTTTTCGTCAGTAAGATTATAAATTATTATATTACGAGAATAAGAAGTCTCTTTGTCCTGTGATACAAACGATGTGCCTATGTACTTGTACTTATATAAATTACTACCTACCTTTTTTTCACTGCTGCAAGTGACCATAGACCTGAGTATTTGACATTAATTTCAACTTGATACCTCCACGCGTTCCTGAGAAAAACGGTCTTGACAGACGGACGGACAGACAGATGTACAACAACGAAGTGATCCTATAAGGGTTCCGTTTTTGGTACGGAACCCTAAAAAGGGGTATGTTGCGACGGTTTGATATTGCCATACAGCCTAAATTTCGTTAATCACCATAATGGTTAAAAAACTTCTTCCTTTAACTTTAAACTGATGTTTTAAAAAAAAATGGTTGATACGAATGGTTTGTTAAAGCTTAAGGTGGATACTCAATGGAAAAGCAATGAAGGCCCATTTTGAGAGTTTAGAGAAAAGTGACCCCAATGAATATTGGGATTTTTTTTTAAATACAAAAATTAAAAAAAAAAATTTTAGGTTTTTGATGCTTGATTCTAACAAAACTACGAAAACAGATCCATAATCGAAATAATATTTATAATATAATTACCATCATTATTTTTGAAAGCCATATCAAATGACAGGAAATGACGAGTAAAAAACTAAAACACCAATTTAAGTGTAAGTTTTTTAGTACACTACCAAGGGTTCGGAGTTAAATATAAAGGGTTATAATTCGGAAACCTAAAAAGTTACTGTCGGTAGTGATTTCCCGAGAGTTTACCTAGAGCTTGCGTCCGTATAGGTTCAAGCTAGTGACGTGATCGGCCTCCTTTCCCACAGAAAAGGTGACCAGGGTGTGGTGGGCTTTTGGAGGCTGGGCTCCAAAAGCCCACCACACCCTGGTCACCTATATAATAGCCGCACCTAGTCACCTATTAACATAATGCATTGTTTTTAGGCAGATTTAATTAACAAAAATAATAAAATACGCCATAATCGGTTTAAAGTTTATTGTAATTTTACACATTAAAGATGAGGTAGGTACTAGTGATGATTTTCATCATCAACAGTAAATCGCCGCGACTTTTGCCTGTGCAATATTATAGCACATACAAACAGGAGTAACAGGAGTACTATTGTGATTCCACACATCGCAAACACACCACCCCGAAGTCGATTTTCACCTAAAACAAGACGTACGGTTGTTATTGATAAAATTACGTCAACACATAGGTATACATAATCACATCTGTAAAGTTAAGTGTCGGTCGTCGTCAAAATTGTATGGTTAAACAGGCGATAATCATTACCTACCTACTTAACTTTAACCAACGTATGAATAAAGTGGAAATTGTAACTAACTCAAAAGGCATAATTATTATTCCATTTAATGCAAGATAATATGTGGATAAATATGTACGGTAAGAATTAGTTACTTAGGTATATTCACAGCATTTTTAATCTGTGATTATTGTTTGTCAGTTGTAAATATATTTCAAATCTAATACTACTAGATAAGATAATAATAAGTTTCTAACATTTTAAATGTTCTAAACAGATTTTGTACAGACGCCAGCACATCAACCTACTACAATCTGTCAAATTTCTTTAATAGATTTTCAACTTTATCGCTAAAGCATTAAGGTTCAAGGTTGATTGGGAAAATTTGACAGTTTCGGGTAGCTTGACCTGCTGGCGTCCGTACCTATGCTTTTGTTTGTTAAAGGATAGTAACTCTGTAAGCTTGTCATTTAACTTTTAACAAAAATTTTAATACCTATTTGTAATTTCATATTTATGCTTCTCTACTTCATATTTGTACGCCATGAACATAACGGCAAAACAGAGATCTCTGTACCTACCTATTCTATTTCAAACACCAATTTTTACACCTATGTTTAACAAAATAAAAAAACTTTGACTTGTATGTTGTACATACAAGTTTTGCTTTATAAAAATTACTCTACAAGTTTGAAAAATTCGTCTGCTTAACAAAGTAGGTAAATACCTACTTAGCACAATAAATGTTGTTGAAATGTCAAAAATTCAAAATGGAAGTCATTGAGTGATACGAAATTTTCCCGCAGCATAATGTTAAGGCTGACGTGTCCCGTCGTGAGTCGTGAAAGTCAGTAGTCGTCTACTCGTGATACATCAGTAGTGGTAGAGAAGGTTTTTCAGGAAGCATATTCAGCAGGAACTTGATAGCCAAGTAGGTGGGGCGTCATCAATGATTATAATTCTCTTTGGGCGTCATGCACTGCGCAACGTAGATACTTTTTCCTCACACTTCCTTCTTTTAGTCTTTTCTTGCAATCGCGCTTACTCGTAACCTTGCATCACGCACCCGTAGAAGTCCTTGCTCACCATAATCTTGTCAAAATTAGGTGTATTATATTTGAGAGCAATTTACCAAACCTACCTTTGTTATCTGTTAGTTTTCCTGTTTTTTCGGCAGAATTAAGAAGATTGTAAAGTTGTGGCAAATATTGAAGCCAAAATTTGACGTCTCTGTCAGCGCTGTGGTAGTTAGCATTGGCACTTCTTGCATCGCGGATGTCATATATGTTGGCATCACCCGTCTTGTATCGTTGCCACACGCCCTCTTCACCAGGTGATCTGTTTTAATGCAACCATGTTAACATTGTAGGTACCTATAGAGCTGTACTTACTATTTCAATTATTGACTGGGCCATACAGCTAAGAAAGTAACTTCTGCAAGTATAGTCGAATGCACGTCATTGGTAACAAAACCAGTATTAACAGTAGGAAAACTTTGTAGGTAACTACTAAGTAGGTCAGCTCAAGGTCAAAATGTTACCACTGACGTGTGATTGTGCTACCAATTTATGCCTTTTTTTTCGTCGTCTTCAAAACTTTATACATTTGGAAACCTAGGTATATCGTCTAAAAAGTGTCAGCTACCATTAACAATAGAAATTAGAGCCATTCAATTCGGTATTCAAATAAAAAAGATTAATCTAATAGGTACAGACGCCAGCACATCAACCTACTACAATCTGTCAAATTTCTTTAATAGATTTTCAACTTTATCGCTAAAGTATTAAGGTTCAAGGTTGATTGGGAAAATTTGACAGTTTCGGGTAGCTTGACCTGCTGGCGTCCGTACCTATTCCAAATTACCTGCAAGTGCAGTCTAAGTAAAATCACCATTTTGTTATTTTTTTTTTATTGTAATTTTGAGAGGATTTTTTAACTGACTTGAAAAAGGAGGAAGTTTTCAATTCGACTGATTTTTTTATTTATTTTAATGTTTATTGATTTTAATGTTTATTGATAAGGTCTTTTGATATTTCTCGGGACCCGGGTAGGGTTACCATATGACAGGCGTTTGCCGCATTTGACAGGCATTTTAAGGTTTAGACAGGCGTGCGGCCGGCGCATTGGTCTGAGACAGGCATTTTTAAATTTCGCGCTCGCGCGAGTAAAGAAAGAAATCGGCTGACAATTGAATCAGTAAAAGCAATATTGATTACACAGGAAAATTACAAAACTGTATCTTGTGAAGATGTTTACGTTTATATATTAGAAAAGAAAGAACTATTAAAAAAAAATAATGTCCTCTGACAAATATCAGTAATAATTAATACTATCCTTCTTCATTATTATCTGTTGACTTTTACTTATTACCTTGTTTTGCTTTAGACAGGCATTTTTCTGAAAATTGAGGCATTTTAGGTACCATAGACAGGCATCCCTCTATTTACATATTATGGTAACCCTAGACCCGGGGGTCCCGGACATTTGGAAAGCGTAGTTACGCACGGAACGGCAACGGCGGCGCGCGGCGCTCGTTATCTACTCCGAAGCAATTTGATGTTTTTGGCGCGAAAACTGTTTTTTGTTTATTACGTGGAAACTACAAAGCCTAGAGATTTGAAAATTTTGCTGCCTATGGCACCTATTATGCCAAAATGTTTGAGCTATAATACATAATCATATCTTCTTTCGTTCGAAGATATGAATGAGCAGCTGGGGTTACGTCACTCCAGCTTACACACATGTTTTTGATCGTAGTTTCAACACTTTTAAAGTATTATCGTTCAGTTTTTTTCCTTCCTTGTGCAGCTATTACGCCTTATTTTTCTGACTATAGTCCAAAACCCTAACCTCACTGGTTTGCCTGTATCACACTCACACACTAAACGACTCATATTAACGAAGTTTTTGTGGCAGCTAAATTAAGACTGGGAACTTTGATTGCAGCTGTAGCGGTATCTACAACGCCACATGCGAACAACGCGTCATACTGACGTCAGGCAAATCCTGCATCTCGCAAGCAGAGTTTACCGTGCAATTAGCATAGATACAATTTCCCAACATCAATCATTGGGCAATTGCTCGCCAGACACAACACCCGTCTGGTCGGAGGATCCTCCCTTTTCTATGGAGGATGAGTGAACTTTACACCCTGTTCTTCATACCTCCATACTGGTGACCCCGAACATGAACGTCAGCGCAGCCTTCGTGCACCCACTTCAGCGTGACGTCATGCAGCGACCGCGCATACCTGGTCATCACCCTCAGCCTCATCAGCAACCTCGGCACAGCACACTGCACTTTCGGCCGGTCAACAAGCAGAGCACCCTCTCCTGGTCGACGCAGCAGCCAGCCTCAACCCGGCGCTGTACGACATCCGGCGCACTGGAGTATAACGCAGCGCCATCCACCCCGACTCACTGGGGACATCTTCGCAGACAGTTCCGACTCACCGTGAACTATGCGGAAACCGGTTTCGACTCACTGGAACCTCAGCTGGCCTGGCAAGCATCGCAAGATACAAGACTCAGCCAACTATCGACCTCCGGTCTCCGGAGGGGAGTGATGTAGCGGTATCTACAACGCCACATGCGAACAACGCGTCATACTGACGTCACGCAAATCCTGCATCTCGCAAGCAGAGTTTACCGTGCAATTAGCATAGATACAATTTCCCAACATCAATCATTGGGCAATTGCCCGCCAGACACAACACCCGTCTGGTCGGAGGATACTCCCTTTTCAATGGAGGATGAGTGAACTTTACACCCTGTTCCTCATACCTCCAAACAGCTATTTTATGCCTTAAATATTAGGAAACTGGAGTTAGACATACGTTTGGGTGGCTAAAGTGAACTGCTTATTTAGGACTATGGAAAGTCTATAGCCCCTGCCCGACCAATGTTTTATATAAATTTCACTGATAAAATGGCAGGAAGTGACTTGCAGACTCAATAATTGGCCCCCGAAAACGGTCGCTAGCACTTAGTGTCGTAGCGACAAGGGGGCAACATGTCCTGAGGTGCTTATGCTTAGTGGAGAGGTATGTATTCCACGGCTATCAGGACAATCCCGGAAGTACGGTCAAGATCCCTACCAGCATCTTACTGGAATACCTACTTCCTTCCACCGAGCACGTTTGCTCTTGCGAATCTCCACTCAAGCCGGCCAATAAAGGCAAGAAAGAGGCGGGAGCTTTGTTCTTCGTCATTGTTCACTTCAGCCGGCTAATAAAGGCAAGCCAAGGTGAGGAACAAGATTTCTCCCGGGACTCGGGAGAGTTCGGAGCGCGCAAGTCCCACCACGACGTCAACGTAGAGATATGGCGGTGATATATAAATTATTAAAGTTTTATAAATCATTTTCCAATAATTTGATGCTTGTATTGGGCTAATCCGTTTTTTTCTATTTATTCCCAAAAAACAAACTGCTATTCCAAATATACTGCACTTCCTCTACTTTTGTGGTGCTATTATCTAAACTATTTTATTAAACTTAAGTTTGTATTTTAGAACATGTAACAAACCCAAATTTAATGAAGTTGATGATAGGCTTTCTTAAAAGCAACGATACTCGTTTCTCGTCTTGGGTGGCGGGTCGACGAGCTACTTGGAGCATTAAAGCATCTCCTAACAGAGATACTAAATCGGACCCGTGGACAGCCCCTGCCGAAATAAAACACAAATTAAGTACTATGAAAATAATAGGTACGTTGAGTCCGAGAGAGTTGGACCCCCCTTTTTTTTTTTTTTTAAACGTTGCCCCACACTAGGAATTTCTCCTGTGTCGTGGGTGCGTTTACATACATATAAACTCACATACACAAACAGCCAGACCCGGAACAACTAATTGTAGGTCATACAAATATTTGTTCCGTGCGGGAATCGAACCCGCGACACGCAGCGCAGCAGTAAATCGCTTTACCAAATGCGTCAACCGTGCCGTCAATTTAGTTTTCTTTTTGTTTTGCCTGTGCTGTCCCACTGCTGGGCAAAGGTCTGCCCCAAGTCCTTTCAGGAACTCTTTCCTCGCGCCACCTCGAATCAGAGGGTGCCTGTAAGATGGACGGCGCCGCCGAGACCGGCCCAGAAAGAGGTTTCGATAAGTAAAAATATTTTGGCACCTACATTTTGTGCAACATTTACTGGGTGGTGCGAACTAATATAAATTTACCCAATAATTAGAGTGCAAGAAAATAACGACTCTCGTGCTAGATGAGAATCTTGTGTTAGTACCTACAGAATGTCCCCTGAAATTCCTATAACACAGGATTCTCCATGCTAATTATAAATTATAATAAACCTGTAAAATTATACTGGTGTCCCTCTAGGTCAACTCCTGCAGGTTGTGAGTATCTATAGACATACAAGCGGGCCACCCTCCTTGCCAAGCGTGCTGCCATCAGTGCGATTCCCGCGTTCCATTTAGCACTCGATTCCACTCGGCCAAGGGCCTCTATATTATCAAGAACGTCTTTTGCATTTCTTGATTTATCTTTCCAATATTCCCAACGTACTGCTTCCGTCAACTGTGAATCATGTTGCAATTAGCAGTCTCCATTAGGTATGTATTAGGAAAATTAAGTAGGTGCCTACCTATAATTGTCTGCCTTTTAAGGGGGAAGCGCCACAGCACTGGGTAACCCGTGACGTTCAAAATTTCTTACGCTTTTTTGCAATGTGCAGTGCTGATCAGTGTCAGGTTGTATGTTGAACTAAATATGATTTGCGACCGTATTACTTATATGTGTTTACAGAATTAAAATCATCAATCTCCCTAAGTTCATACAACCCCATTGAATGACTATTTCATGAAATATCAATCAAAGGAGTCACCCTGGCGCTCTCCCCTTCTTTTTTTTTTTCTCGGTGGGAAATCATCAAATGATCCCTCCCGCTCTGGGTGGAGCGGAAGGGAGTGTCAGACTGCGCTGGGTTGCGATAGTCGCGCCTTCCATTCCGCCATGAGATCGCGCCGGAGGTCCGTCCGCTCCGCAGCGATTTGCCGCGGGTGCAGAGTTTCCCCCCGGCGTAGTGCCTCCCGCGCGCCAATCATGTAGGCGCGCGAGGACTATCGCCTCCAGATCCCATGGCGGCAGTCCGGCAAGGAGGCTTGCCGCCTCGCGCGAGATCGTGCGGTAGCCCCGGATCAGCCTTACGGCTACCACCTTCTGGGGCGCGTTCAGATAGTGTGCGGCTCGAAGCCGCAGTGAACGCGCCCACACCGGGGCCCCATATAGGGCCATGGACCGCACGACCCCCGCGTAAAGCTTCCGGCAGGAGGCGTTTGGCCCCCTCAGGTTGGGCAGGAGCCGCTTTAAGGCGGCCCCGGCCCGTTCCAGTTTGCTGGCCAAACGTCGGAAATGCTCGACGAAGTTCCACCGGCTGTCGAGGACGAGACCCAGGTACTTCATCGTTGCCTCGGCGCCGATGTGAACCCCTCCTACCATCAGTTGGGATCCGGAAGGTGGCCCGTACCGGGGCCGATGAAAGGACATGGCCTCGGACTTGTGCAATGCCACCTCGAGACCCAACCGCCGGATCCTTTCCACGACTATCGCAACCCCGCGTGTCATCGCGTCGGCCGCCGCCTGAAGTGACTTCCCCTGCGCCAGAACCAGCGTGTCGTCAGCGTAGCAAACTACGCTGACGCCATCAGGGAGGTCTGCCCGCAGCACCCAGTCGTAACCGATGTCCCACAGGAGCGGCCCCAGAACCGATCCCTGTGGGACACCGCACGACATCTCTCGCCGGTTGCAGTTCCCGTCGCGACCGGGGGGCGCTCTCCCCTTAACTTAACAAAACATTAATTTTACCATAGGTAAAGTTTCCGATCTGTCCAAAGAAAATAGCTGAAGGCTTTCAGGTATAATCTTATGATTCGCGATCTCCGATGCGTGCAGTTTGCCTTGTTTAGTTAATTCTTCGAATTTGACACCTGGAATATAAAATTTATCTCGTTAATACATTACATTTGTGTTTAACTCGACGGCAGAGAAGGGATTTTCACGCAGCTATAGGTATTATTTTTGTACCTTATGTATGTTTGTAGAACAGACAAACTGAAAGCCCGAACAGGGGTACCTACTCATACCTACTTATGAATAACTCTGAACAATTGATATAGAGACCCTGACCTGCATAGGTATTCATAACCAATCGATACGTTTCCGAGCCGAATCGAACATCAATCAGAGTTATCGAAGAAGTCCTCTAAACGATGTTTACAAATCCGAAACCTAATACAGCGGGGTAATTGCGTAACACACTAACAGACACAGTAGCAATGGCTTTCATTTTGACAGTTCAACAACATTAATTGCGTTATTTATCATTTTGAACGATATTGATAATCCATTGCTTCATTATATTCGAAAAAATTGTCTGGTCAACAACGGAATGTTGTTAAGTAGTTACGAATTTGTAGATATTATCTGAATTTAATACCTGTTTATGTTTAAGGGTTCCGTTCCTCAAAAGGAAAAAAGGGGACCCTTATAAATTCGTTATCCGTCTGTTGTCTGTCTGTCAAGCCCCTTTTTCTCAAAAAAGCGTGGAGGTATCAAGTTGAAATTGATATCAAATTTAAGCATTTAAGTAAGTCCCTTGAAGCTGTAAAAATCAAGCTTCTAAGTCAACGCAATAAAACATACGGCCATTTACGTCGCATATTTTGACACTTGGAAAATATGGGGTCAAGAGTTCTTAAATCGTTAATTTGTAAGTAGTTTTACTACTGTCCTTCAACCCGGTACCTATTGTAAATTCATAGGCCTAGTGTCGTGTCACTTGAGCGGAGCCGCGAACAGCCAGCCACAGATTTTATTAACCCTTAGGAAGCTCGCACTTGTCCGGGTTTTAGGGTTCCGTACCTCGAAAGGTAAAAACGGAACCCTTATAGAATCACTTTGTTGTCCGTCCATCCGTCCGTCTGTCTGTCTGTCAAGACCCTTTTTCTCAGGAACGCGTGGAGGTATCAAGCTGGAATTTATATCAAATACTCAGGTCTACTGACTCTTGGAGCTGTGAAAAAATCTAACTTCTAAGCCAACGCCAACAAAAGATAAAGCCGTTTATGCCGCAAATTTTCGACACTCGCAAGGGAATCAAAACCTACAGGGTACTTCTCGTGAACTCAGAATCTTGAAATTTGGTACGAAGCAAATGTCTTATAGCACAGATAAGGAAAAATTAGTTATTTTTTAGTTACATCATATAATAAAAATATTTTTAATAATTTTAAATCGCACTTAGCCGGTTTTTTTATAATTCTTGTACTTAATATTTATGACAAATCTAGGTATGAAACTGTTAATTGTGTAAGTTAAGTAATTGACTTATGTTGCTGACCGTACCCACCAGCAGCAGGACAAGCCAAGGATAATAATAATTATAGAAGTTAATTTTACGAGTACCTATTATACAGTTACCTACCGATGTCATTTAAAGCTTCCAGGTCGTTAGCTCCTAGGATTACGTCGATTTGCATATTATTAGGTTGCGTAGATGTGGATAAAGCTACCAACAATGAATTTGGTAAGAACTGTTCAGAATCGGGTAAAAACACATCGGATATCGGTTGCATAACTCCGCTCCAGGTGTTGTTCTGCAAAAGTAGGTTTCATTACATGTCAAGTTTTAATTGTTACATCTATAAATTGCACATAACCTTGAGTATTACCGAATATAATGACGTAATTTCCGACAAAGGGCGTTCTCGCATACAATGTAGAATTTCATGATCTGTGTCACTGTTACAGCCGAGCAAACTTGCAATTTCACGAGATATTCGTTCAACTTCAGAGGCTTCAACAACCTTTTGTTCATCTATTGCTTTCCAGATATCAATAGGAGACATTATAAGTGCCCTTTGAAATAAACCTGTCGATGAAAATCTTAAATAAATGAAAGCTTACCTAAGTCCCTATGTATATCAAGTAACTTGTGATATTATCAGTGGAATCAGAATAATGGCATTTAGATAGATAGATAATAAATTTATTCAGTGCGCATAAAAGAGATAGCACAATACACTGAAGCACAATTAAATGATGACCAATTACAATCAATATCTACCTACATATAAAAAGAAGGTCCAAATATACAAGAAGAAAAATGAAAGAAAAACATACGTTGAACTTAAAATAAAGTGAGACATATGGCGCTATGGTAACTTACCGATTGATCGAGGCGATGTAATATGATGCAGTACACTGTCAGCACCAGCAGAATGACCAAGTAACGTGATTGCAGTAGGGTCACCACCAAATGCGGCAATATTGTCACGCACCCACAGGAGTGCGAGGTACTGATCCAACAGTGCAAGATTACCGCGAGCCGATAAAGAACGAAGTGTGAAAAATGCAAGCAAGTGTAAGCGATACATCACTGTGACTACCACTACTCCTTCAGCGGCTAACTCTTGGCAAGGTAAAGATACACCACCCCTTATCCAAGATTCGCTGTATAATATAACAACCACTGGTACAGTTTTACCATCGGAACGCTACCTAGAACAATGTTACAAATTGGTAGGATTAACAACATTTTAATCTACGAATAATGGTACCTATATCGATGTATGAAAATGAATAGTCATTTTCATACAAATTAGCGCCCGTGTTGTCGTTGTGGTGTGGTTGTGGTAGGTATACGTGGGTACCCACGAATGTAAAAATATCGCGGCGGGATTTTATTGCGCATTGTATTTTCATTTGTTGGTGTTTAGCCGAATATTGAAAATCCAACAGAGCGAATCCCAGCGCGTCAAAAAACACTGTTGGATTTTCAACTCTCGGCGCTTAGCAGAGCGTTGAAAATATAGTGCGCGAAAAAAATCGCCGTGGAAAAATACCCGTGCGAACCTGGGCTTACGCATTTACCCCACAGGTTCATTAAAACATGCTGCTGCGACCAGCAATCCCGACGACGCAGCTGTACGTGTCCAGATTGCACCACTCCACGAAGGTTGAGGAGATCATGGAGTACATGCGTGTGAAGACCAACTGGACTTTGAGGATCGAGAAATTGGAGTCGCGTCACATCACGAACTTCAAGTCGTTCGTGGTGCGTGTTCCGACACATCATCTTGAGAAGTTCCTCAAGGAAGAGTTCTGGCCGAAGGGTGTTGTGTACCGCCGGTTTCGTGGCCGGCTACATGATACCAGTCAGCGAAACACGACGCAGACACTTCATGTGCGTTAGTTAGTTTTTAGTGTATGTACCTACAGACGCCAGCAGGTCAAGCTACCCGAAACTGTCAAATTTTCCCAATCAACCTTGAACCATAATGCTATAAGAATAAAGTTGAAAATCTATTAAAGAAATTTGACAGATTGTAGTAGCTTGATGTGCTGGCGTCTGTACCTACCTAATTATAATGTTGTATGTATTTTTTTTAAGTTATATTAATATTGTATTGTATTGTGTTTTATATAAACCTTTGGCCTCACCGTAGTCGGGTAAAAGGAAAGTGTAACTTAACACAATAATGTTGGATGCGAAGGTAATAAAAAAAAACTTTACCCGAGGTGTCCATATATTTAGATATAGACAATCTTCATTATAGTTATCGTTACTACCATCTCCGACGTGAGGACAATGTGGAGGTATTCGATGGGCAAAAAATGTTCGCCTCCAACCCGTGTGTCGTTCTGGAGCCTATAACAAGAATCCATACTAATGTTATAAATGCATTTTTACTGAATTTTTCTTTTGCTGTGAGATTCTAGGACCTAGAATCATAAAATTACCTAGAATCTAGGTCAACGGAAAGTAGCCTTCCTATAGGTTTTGATTTATTTGCGTATTTTTTTATTGCGTTATATTAGTATTTGATATTAATTTCAACTGTTCTGTCGTAGGTACTTGCGCACCGAGTATTCTGGATCTTTGTTTTGGGTACGGCACCCATAAAATAGTAAAAAGACATACCGAAAATCTGTATCGGCCTTTTGGGGGCGTCGCATATGGTACACCGTAGTAAATTTCCACCGGGGTGGCGGAACTTTCCGTATAGGCTTTTATCTGTAATTAAAACCTATAATTTCATCCGTATCTTGGGACATTTAAAATAACATGTTATTAATATTACGACAAACTCTAAGGACCCTATATCTACCACAAAACTTTACAAAATTGTACAAATTGCCTAACACAAATTACAAATATGTAGGTAGGTATACATAAGAGTAACAATATCGTAGACTTGTCAGTCACTACACTTTACATATTTGTAAGGTTTTTCCGTTACAATTGTGTGGCTTAGAGTTTTTTAGTACACGCACTTGTAGGTAATATATTTTTCATCCCACCATCTCGGAAAGAGTATTTTTAATCTTCAATATCTGAGTGGAAAAGCCGTTTTTATTCTCTAGAGGATAAAGTAAATTGAATTTAGAACATCGTGTGCACTAAGTTTGTGAATTAAAAAAAACATTAAACCTATTTACTGCTACCTCTATGGTGCCGAATATATCATACAACTTTTTTTTAATTTGTTAAAAACTCAGACTCGGAACCTTCTTGGTGTTCTTTTTTCAATTTGCTTTGTACGCGATTCTTTACGCGGCATTTTTTCACGTCATTGTTAAACCTTATATTAAAAACAAGAAACTTGAAAACAAGTGAAAAAACTAAAATGAGTGATTCTAGCGACGAGGAAGTTTGCTTGACGCCAACAGAATTGACTGAAACTGTTAATAATGCGCAAATGAGCTTTCTCCCTCAACAATCACGCGAGAAGTATTTAAAACAGTACGATATGTTCAACACGTGGCGACTAGCAAAAGGAGCCAAAACTTTCTCAGAAAACGTTTTGCTGGCATATTTTATAGAATTATCCGAGAACAAGAAAGCAAGCACTCTATGGAGTACGTATTCGATGCTAAAAGCAACAATAAAGATGAAAAAAGACAAACATATCGATACCTATCCTAAATTAGTGGCATTTTTAAAAAGAGCCTCATCTGGTCATCAACCAAATAAATCGAAGGTTTTCACAGTATCTGATATTGAAAAGTTTCTTAACGAAGCACCCGATTCCGTACATTTGGCGGCAAAAGTAAGTCAGTTGCACATTCAGTATCTACTTAAGTATATTAATCTCAATTAAATAGTATACTTAGTAGATGTTGATAGGCATAATTATGCGTTCATATCAATTTTATTCATTTATCTACTACAATACTCTTTACGTTACAGGTTGTTCTTATTATTGGAATAAACGGAGCATGTCGAACTAATGAACTAACACAACTTCATGTCAAAAACATTGAGAAACATTCAGATGACTTACTATTAATTAATTTACCTAATACAAAGACAAAAAGAGACCGCAACTTCGTCATTCGCTAGGAATACGTAACGATTGTTGAGAAATATCAAGCCTTACGCCCGCCTAACACTCCAATCAATCGATTTTTTCTACAGTATCGCAATGGAAAGTGTGTTAGACAGCCTATGGGTACTAATAAAATTGGCAGTATCCCACGAGAAATAGCAACATTTCTTGAACTTCCAGAACCCCTGTTGTACACGGGTCATTGTTTCCGACGAACTTCAGCCACACTTTTGGCTGATTCCGGAGCTGATCTCCTGTCCCTTAAGCGCCACGGAGGCTGGAAGTCCAATGCAGTTGTAGAGGGATACATAGAGGATTCCATCCAAAATAAGTCTAAAATATTTGAAGGCATCGTAGGAGCCATTACACTGAAAGAGCCTCAATCGGATCCTTGGACTGGCCCTTCTACATCAAAAATAAGCCGTTATGAAACACCTAACCATCTCCCTCTCTCTCCAACATTCACGCCAAGGGAATCCGATGAATCGGTACAACTATTAAGTATGACAGATAGTTTACCGAAAAACAGTACACAAGTAACTAACACCAATATTACAGTACCAAACAAAAATATTACACTCAATTTAAATAACTGTAGCAACGTTACTTTAAAATTTTCTTAATTATACCTTAGTATTATTTTGTTATAATTTAAAGATTATTCTGTAATACTTACCTGTCATAATGTAGTAATTAATACCTAAACTGAAATAAAAGTGTACCTATCTTGTGATTGTAAACGTTTTTTTTTTGCATTTAGTCATTTCCTCGCTGAGGTGGAATGAAAAGTTACGTGTTGCACTCGAGTGCAAAGATTTTTCACCTCGTGCTCTTTTGATTCCCACGCTAACGCTCAGGATTCTAATTTTGAATCACTCGCTGTGCTCGTGATTCAATTTTAGAATCCTTCGCTTGCTCGGTCATCAAAATTGAACACGCAGTTAAAAAGCAACTTTGCACTCTTGTATAACAAATAACTATTGTAAATTGTAATTGTAGGTAAGTATAATTGAGTTACAAACTTAAAAAATATGTAAAGCTTTGTGGTATAGGGCCCTGTTCGCCCAGTATCGGTGGATTTTATTGCTCCGTGTCTAAAGCCCACCTTGTGTCCCTTTATTTATAATATTGAAGTTCTTTAAAAATAATTTATTATAAACTTACCGATTAGAAGTTCGCACGTCAAATTCAACCTTGACCGACGTAGCGTAAAAACGGTGGTCTAGCGAAGCACGAATTTTCAATAGCCAACCCAACCACGTCCTAACCAAAAGCGAGTCTGAATCGATTTCATTGATTGCGTGACTATTTCATATTCATAAAAAACCACACGTTAGGTTTTTACGTGCCACGGCCTTAGGACGGTTGTCCACCGACATCGTCAACAGGACGTCAAAGAGAACGAGATGACATAGGGCGCGCGGGCGCCGAAGTAGAAATACATACACTTTTACTATGGCCGCGTGCCCACCGGCCACCGTCACCGGGACGTCACGTCCGGTTTCTCGTTGACGTCCCGGTTACGGCTGCGGCCGGAAAAAATGGTGTTGGGCTATTGACGTGGGCCTACCGAACTTCTTAGACAACCACTTCTATAAAATTAAATGAATGTATTGCAAACACTTACCCCTACAATCCGTCCTTGTGGTAAATTAGCCACCGGGTCTTGAGCTAACACAGTACTTAAACCTAACGTACACCAGATACCTATTATCGATAGTAAATTGCACATTGTGCCACTAAACAACGTGGTAAAATTAAAATCCGAAACAGGTACTGTAACTACAGAAACTTATTGCCTGCTATTTTTGTTTTCGTATTATAATACTTAAGTAATATCGTAGACGAGCTCAGTATAATTATGTTGCATTGCGTGTAGTGACCATTTGACACTGATGATGTGCCACTTTGCATTCAGTATGTAGAGTGTATGTCTGTGTTATCGACACAACAAATTTGATCGTACAATGATTGTGCTCCAGTCCATGACGAGAGAATTGTAACGATGACTGGTCACTATTGTTCTAATTTCACCTGGAATTCACATTTTAGTTTGTGACAAAACAAAACAAAAAAACCGGCCAAGAGTTAATCGGGGTCACACAGTGAAGGTTCCGAACAAAAGTAGATACCATAGATATAGGATAAAAGCTGTTTTTACGAGTACATTCCTATGGTAGTTACACTGGCAGTCTGTGAAACGGTCGATAGCCTGATGAAGTTATGTACCTAATTACTTTATTAATAAAGCTGCAGCAGATTAGATCATAAGTATCTATAAGTAAAGCTTTTTACTTTTTAGGGTTCCGTACTCGCTGTCGGTCTGTCAGACTAATGAACCGTAATAGGTATCTACTTCCGCTATAACAATAAATAATATATTAAAAAATAAAAACTTTTTACAAAAAAAAAACAACCGACTTCCATAAAAAACTAATTTTTTGTTTGAAAGGAGATACTTATGAACTTATGGTCCCATAAAATTTTTATCAAAATCGAACAAGCGGTTTTTGAAAAATCAACAAATAACAACCGAATTCCATAAAAACACTACAAAGTAAAAAATAACTTTAATTTCGGCAGTCGGTATCTTTGGTTTTTGTATTTCGTTTTTCGCCACCGACTTCCGAAATTAAAGTAATTTTTCACTTTGTAGTGTTTTTATGGAATTCGGTTGTTATTTGTTGATTTTTCAAAAACCGCTTGTTCGATTTTGATAAAATTTTTATGGGACCATAAGTTCATAAGTATCTCCTTTCAAACAAAAAAAGAATTTTGAAAATCGGTCCACAATGCGTAGCGGAGTAGGTAATTGCGTAACAAAAAAAAAAACATACCTTCGAATTGAAAACCTCCTCCTTTTTTGAAGTCGGTTAAAAATGAAAGGGGGTTTCCATACAAGAAACGTGTTGGTACTGAACCCTTCGTGTGCGAGTCCGACTCGCAAAGGCTGGTTTTTTATGTTATTGGCAGGCAAACATGCCGGCAGCCCACTTGATGTCAAAAGTAGCTATTACGGTGTACACATTCTCGATTGTAATGTGTAATAATTCGTAACTGATGTCAGTCATAATACAACTCCGCTTAATATATTCCTTTACTCCTAGTTTAATCTTTGTTAAAATAATTTAGTTGTACTTGTACTTTCGAATCTGTTTTGTTTTGCCAAGATTTTGTGAACACACACACTTTTTAGCAAAAAGGTTTTTGTATCGTAGTGACGGCAGAACACTGACTCCTAAGTCACAGGATCTCCTAGTTTGGGAGTCAGGGTTACTCTATCTGTATTACCTTTAAAACTTTAAATCACTGAATATCATGTGACCTAGTCTAAGCAATGTTGAAGGTTTTTGTATAAATAAAGATTTTTATTATTATTATTATTATTAGTAATGATTTGCCAGATGAACACCGATACAGGCAAATAACTGATTTATGTTTTACTACGGACCATTAAAACGTATGCAGTGTGGCGGCGCCGGCGCCGGCGGCCCGCTTATAGTGTGTGATAGTTCATACATGTACGCACGGCGACATATCAAGCCATACATTTCTAGTAAAAGCAACCGGTATTTCTGGTATATAAGCTGACATCTCATTGTACGGAAAGCCTATACAATGCGAGGTCAGCTAAAACTGGAAATATGGAGCTTGATGTGTACTTAGGATGATTGTTGCATTCAAATGTGCACTAACTTTCGCTAGCGAATGTACCTAATGTTGCGCGCCACAATTAATGCCTGATACGTCATGGTGACATTAGTTACCACTAGCGCCATCTAGTATCAAGTGGCAAATCTAGTATCGAGTAGTAGAACAAATAGATCCTTCTAGAAATTTCGATACTAGAACTATCGACAGAGGTCAGTCGGGGCCGGTATACCCGAACATTCTAGATGTTTCTACAATAGAAGGTACTAGACCAATCTGCTGCGCTATAAAGGCCGGGGAATAACCGCGATTGGACACAGTGCATTTATACATATACAGGGTGGAATTTTGTAATGCCACCTGAAGGGAAAGTACTCCTAATACTGTAGATAGAAAATTTTACTCAAAGAAAACATTCCTTTATTTTTGAACAGAAAGAAAACTGCATTCAAAGATTTTCGAAAATTTGCTTGCCACACCCGGGAATCGAACTGACTAAAATCTGTAAAAATTACACCCTGTACTTTTATTGCATTGATCGTTAGGATCAATTATAAGGATGAAATCTCTCTAACAAACTTGATAAATAAAATGATAGGAAAACTATAAAATCTTAAATTATTTGCACGAAATGGGCTCCATTTTCTTGGATACATGTATTCTTCTAACGAATTCATTTCTAGTAACCTTTAATAACGTGTTGTGGACGTTGTGGTGAATGTTATAAATCGTATTCTGAACTTCAACTCTCAACTCGTTTACATTCGCATAAGATTTAATGTAAATTTGATTTTTCACATATCCCCAAAAAAAAAAAATCTAAAGGGGTGACATCTGGTGATCTCGCAGGCCATCTGATTGTGCCGTTTGTACCAATCCAGGTATTAAAATGGTTATTAATGTAGGTAGTAGTGATTCTGCTGTTATGGGCTGGAGCTCCATCTTGCTGTAGAATTATTTGGTTTCGCTCTTGCTCGGGGAAACTATTTAACTCATTTCTTAAGAGATCTAATATTTCAAGATACTTGACAGTGTTTAAATGACCATGACATGCTAATTTACAATTTTTTGTAAATAATTAAAATAATTTAAGATTTTATAGTTTTCCTATCATTTTATTTATCAAGTTTGTTAGAGAGATTTCATCCTTATAATTGATCCTAACGATCAATGCAATAAAAGTACAGGGTGTAATTTTTACAGATTTTAGTCGGTTCGATTCCCGGCTGTGGCAAGCGATTTTTTGAAAATCTTTGAATGCAGTTTTCTTTCTGTTAAAAAATAAAGGAATGTTTTCTTTGAGTAAAATTGTCTATCTACAGTATTAAGAGTACTTTCCCTTCAGGTGGCATTACAAAATTCCACCCTGTATATTAGTCTATGACACAGTGTTCGATAAGCGATAAAGGAATACATCGAAAGCGATCTTCAAGTGCGACTTAAGCGAAATTGTGTTTAATAATTTAGTGTGTTTGAGTTGTTATTAGTGTTGTTTAATTAAAGTGTAATTTTGGATAATTTATATCGGCAGTTTTTATTGTCACGAACCCGAAGCTCGTAACAGTAATTTGACCCTGTGTATACCTATGTATCCAAAATAATTAAAATATGGCTGATGATTACGAGAGATAAGTAGGTACATACGCCAGCAGGTCAAGCTACCCGAAACTGTCAAATTTTCCCAATCAACCCTGAACCTTAATATGTTATGGATAAAGTTGAAAATCTATTATAGAAATTTGACAGATTGTACAGACGCCAGCAGGTCAACCTACCCGAAACTGTCAAATTTTCCCAATCAACTTTAAGCCTTAATGCTATAGCGATAAAGTTAAAATTGATTAAAGAAATTTGACAGATTGTAGTAACTTGATGTGCTGGCGTCTGTACCTGTACCTTCTCCGTCATGATGTATTTATGTCGCAGATGGATTGTAGGATCCACTGTTTTACAAAACATCTCCGTAAATGTGAAACAACTGAACAACGTTCAGCGGTTTTCCATAATTACTGATGAACTTGAACACGCAGAATTAAACAAACGTTTTGCATTTATCAATGCAGCGCGTTAATGATTAGCGGTTTTGTAAAACAGCGTGAAATGTAACATCAGATTGAAGATTTTAGTTCTAAATTTTATCTCTCCTGGCTCTGTGTGTCGTAACAACCATAATGGCATCCGAAACAGAAACAAATAGACCGACTAAATACGAGTAAAAACTACCTTAACTTAAGTGAAAATAGTTATTTTAAGGACAATATTAATGAAAAAATATCAGTTTTATGAAACACGCCCATTGTGATTGCAAATAAGCCATTCTGCATTACGTCTAAACGAAGATAGAAGTTTTGTAAAACGTAGCGCAATGACAATCCAACTGAACTAGTTGTTCAGTTGTTTTACATATAGCGGAGCTGTTTTGTAAAACTGCGGATTCTACAATCCATCTGCGACATAATATAAATTAGTATAGATATATGGCATATTTTTTATGCGAGGTGGAGTGGTATTTTCAAGCTCGTTTCGCTCCTTCATGCAGCCTAGGTTCTCTCTGTTTTTAAACTTTTCTGATTTTTTTGACTAAGAAACTCCAGTTACTGAATGAAGAGCCAAAGGAAATACCCTATCAAGGAGGAGTGCTATAATTTTCAAGCTCGTAGTAACGATGAGCATTAGGGATTTAGGGAAGGATTTTTTTTTTAAATTAATTCCGAAACGGAGTTGAACGTTTGTATAGAAGTTCGTCTGTTTTGAAGTTGGAAACGTGGAAGTTGGTAGGTACTTATTTTTGTGTTTACAAGTAAAAATTGGTTGTACTTATCTACCTATGATCGATTTTTGGAAACTCATTGAATCCGCAAAGGCTCCAGAGAAGTTGCTGATGGGAAATCCCATCTGGAATAATAATTTAGCCCACATGGTTTGTAATAAAATAAATTTGTAGGTAGGTACAGTTTAAACAAATTTTAATATTAGATACATGAAACATACGTTTTCTAAAAAAAAATCTATTAATATATTAAGTACTTAAAATTTTACTTTATTAATCTAAAAAATGTTGACATTAGGGACCTCACGCACTACGGCCACGACCGCGCCGCGCCGTGGCCGCACAGACTAGGGTAAGCTACAGTCGCACACTCGACGACTGAAATAGTGAGGGAAGGAGGCAGAGACGTAATTTTGCTACGTTACTCTTCATGCCACACGTCATGCAACTCGTCATCCCACCGCTCCTCAGATAAACTTAAAAGTGGAAGATACGGTACGCTCTAACATCGCAATCACTAAACCTGGGCTCGGTGCCTATCTACATGTAGCGAAACCCATACATATCTGTGCTTACAGTTACCGATAGACAAGGACAGACATGGGATCCTACATATGACAGTTGTGCGAGCGCAACGTGTCTCTCACGACAGTTTTGTATTATCTATCTCGCTCTCACAAAAACGGCGAAGCAAACAATAAAGAAAATTATAATGTCCAACAAATTAATATTTGTTAAAAATGTTAATTTAACATTTTTGGCTGTACTTACGCGTGAACAGTAATCCCGTGTCTTATTTTTCTTTCTTGAGTGATTAGAACATTTAAGTACACAAGAAGTCAATTTGATGCGTAGGTATTTACATACAAAAACTAAAATTATTGAGCTGTATCGACATGCGCTGTTTAGAAGATAATGGTCAGTGTGTGGCTGAGTGCTGTACTGTGTCCATTGCGATGTGATCAAGTAACGTACCTATCTTTTGCTTTAAGTTTGTAACTTTTTTGTACGTGAATCAAAGGACCGGCAATATGCACGTGAGTAGCCGGCCACATAGTTACAGTCATGTACACTCGACGAGTGGCGTGAAAGCAGAAACGTAGCGTATTGTGGCTACGTCACGCAACATAGCGGCACTGTGATGAGCAGAGTGAGGATCGCATCTTGATCGATCTAGGTCTTGGTTGGTTTCTTTCTTCTGCGATAAAGGTTGCGACTGACAGCCAGTCGTCGTGGTCGTAGTCGTGAGGTGCGCGAGGTCCTTAAAGGCTCGTACTAAAAAACATCACACTTTTACAGAACTGTATGCAATATCGAGTTTTTTTAATAGTATTTTGTAGTAATAGTGGATCGGTTGATTGTTTGCGAAGCCTATGGTTGCCAACATTAATCCGTAGCCAAGAAGAATAGAAAAAAGCTTGTGCCTCGCAAGCCATTGACGCAGACCTCCAACTGAAATTATAAAGAGAGGGTAAGCTTACAATCTATCTTATCCTACTAATCCTACTAATATTATAAATGCGAAAGTTTGTATGGATGTATGGATGTTTGTTACTCTTTCACGCAAAAACTACTGAACAGATTTTGACGAAATTTAGCACACAGATAGTTTATAACCAGGATTAACATATAGGATACTTTTTATCCCGACATTCCCACGGGATCGAAACTTATGCGGGTGAAACCGCGGGGCGCAGCTAGTATTATAAACGTGAAAGTTTGTATGGATGTTTGTTACTCTTTAACGCAAAAACTACTGAACGGATTTGGATGAAATTTGGCACACAGATGGTTTATAACCAGGATTAACATATAGGATACGTTTTATCCCGATATTCCCACGGGATCGAAACTTATGCGGGTGAAACCGCGGGGCGCAGCTAGTTAGAAAATAAAATTGCGCTACATTGTTTTAGCAGTATGTTTTTATGGTTGCGGCTAAGCTTTTATAATTTTACAGTGATGCTGGCAAAATGCTAATGTTTCGTATGGCAACAATGTTGCGCAAATATTGTAAGTAATTAGGTATTTTATACATACCTAATTGCTTACAACATTGTATACAATTATGTACAGAATATTTGTTTAATAAGTTTCAAACTTTGCTTGAGAAACTTTATTAAGTTAACTTATGGTTTTTGAAACATTGTTGTCAGCAACTTACATTGGATGTTACGGAACAATTATTTTAAACAACTGTTCTATCTATCTTTCCAATGACTACTCAGGCTTTACCGCGGATCGAACATGAAACGATGCCCAAAAGCTAAGGTATCTACCTAATGTGACGCAATCATGACTCACGCAACTTGCAAGATTATGTCGCAGATGGATTGTCGAATCCGCTGTTTTACATAACCGCTAGCAGTTTTACAAAACAGCTCCGTTTTGTAAAATAGTTGAAAGACGTTTAGCGATTTTCCATAATGAGGGCTACCGTTTTTGTGTTCACTAGTTGGCGCCACTGTCAAGTAAGGACCTGAAGTATAGCTCTCAAAGTTTGTTTTTACTGGCGTGAAATCAAAGTTTACATTTAAATCATATTTAAACAAAGAAAAAATGTGTTTGTAAACAGTAAACAAACTAACTTCTGACTGAACTAGCTGTTCTTTCAGCCCATTTAATTCTGCACCTCTTTTTCTTAGCTCCGCTTTTAAAGCACTGACATTCATTAACCCGTAACTCATATTTGGCATAGTTCATCTCAGGTATTGCAAAATATTCACAATTATTATTCTAAATAGAAATAAACCCGCGTAGCTCACCCTCAATGTAGCGGGTCAACCATAGATATAGGAAAGATTTCTATGGGGTCAACCATTAGAGGTTATGTAAAACAGCGTGAAATTAAACGGTTGTAGAACGTACGTTTAGACATACCATTTCTATTGACGCTTGCTGTGGGGAACCTCATCGATGCGGGCTGTTTTGCATACACAAGCATATATCGCACTCTGACTAGATCACAGTCAGTTACGATGTATTGTGTCATTTGCCCGTCGCAGCCTTGCTCTGTTAATAACTTGCTTTTCTCATCTTCATATAAACCATCACCTAAGTTTCGAAACCATTTTTTATAATATTAATAACATTGAAGTTTAGAGAATAATGCGACAAGAACGAACCCAGCCCGAGACAGAACACCTAGTAGGTAGCTAAGTTCCTATTTGTGATGCCGGAAGATTAAATACCATCTTACCTTCATTAGAAACAGGCTTTTGGTAATTTATTCCTTCCGGAGCGTCTATGACTTCGCACATCGCTATGCAGGACAAGTGACCACCTATGCAGCTCGCGCCCCATCCGAATCCTCCATGACTGTACGGCAAGCTTATGTTCAATTCAGGTGACAAGTATACGCCATTACCCAGCAATGTGTTCTACACGGAATGCGATGAAAGGTAGTTGGTTTAAAAGTAAATTGGTAACAACGTCGCAATGCCTGTTTAGTGTTTAGATAATTGCAATTTATAATCAATATTTCAGAGCGATATTTCATAATTTCATTCATAAAGGTTCAATTCCGACGCCGACTGCAACCGCAAACCGCAACGGCAAAGCTGCCAGTCATGTCGCCACGGTTTGCGGTTTTGCGGTCTGCTTCAAAATTATACCTTGAGATTCACTCGAGCTAAAAAAACACACTATATAATTGTTTGAATTGACGTACCTTATTTAAGTGTTGTTGCAAGCCAAAATTTAGAATGGTGTAAAAATTTTCCAAACGGTTTCCATGATAGGCGTAGAATACGTGATGGTTCTTAGCCAGATCTTTCCATTTAGTTTCTGCAGTGGACTTACAGGAGCTTGAAACTTGGAATATATATTGTGGCTTCGGTGCAGATATTGTAGAATGTGCGTTTGCTAGGACGGTCTCATGCTGAAAGTAAATATTAATTTTACTTACTTAAAAGAGGAAACGGGGGCGGCGTATCCTTTTAAAAATTGGTTTTTAGCTGATCTATTGCTGTCCCCTCCCGACCACCTCCTCGTTATTGACCACGAAAGAGTTAACTTATAATAATAATAATAAATCCCTGGACATTTCACACAGCACCATTTGTCCCAAGCTAAGCAACCTAATGCTTGTGTTATGGTAACAAGATGGCTGATAAACTACTTATATATATATTTTTTTTTTTGTAAATACATACATATTATAGATAGAAAAACACCCAGACTCGGAACAAATAAAAAAAAAAAAAAAAAAAATTTGTTCCGTGCGGGAATCGAACCCGCGACACGCAGCGCAGCAGTCAATCGCTTAGGGCCCTCGCCCACTGGCGACTTTTTGTAGCGATGCAGTCGCGATGCTCTCGCGCGTAGCATCGATACAGACGCGAAGCAGTCGCTAGCTGTGTGCCCGCGCCCACGGGACCAGATTCAGTCGCGATGCAAACGCGATTCGGTCGCGATGCAAACGCGATTCGGTCGCGATGCAGTTACGATACAAAAATACCTTGGATCAATACAGTTGCAAGATGGACTCCGTTGAGGCAACATTGGTCACGTTGTCTTTGGTGCTGCTTTTACGTAAGCAGCCGAAGCGTAGGCAACGGAAGCAGCGTCAATATTGGATGCATCCATTTAATACCCAGAGATTACTTTGTGGACATCATGTAACAACATTCAAACAACTCAAAAATTATGATCTTAAATTCAAAAGTTGTTATAGAATGTCATATTCGACGTTTTGTGAATTGCTTTCCATTGTAAAACCAGAGTTGACACGCAGAAATACAATGATGAGACAATGTATATCAGCTGAAGAACGACTAACCATCGCGGGTCATAACGGTCGCGCGTTTGTATCGATACAATCGCGATGCAGTAGCGCGTTGCAAATGCGACTAACACGCGTTAGAAGTGATGCTGTCGCGCGTTTGCTTAACGCGCGACTGCATCGCTACAAAAAGTCGCCGTGGGCGAGGGCCCTTAATCACTGCGCCAACCGGGCCTGATTATTTTATTTTATTCAGGGACAATAAACACTAACTGCTACAATATGTGTTGGAACAGAGGAAAGATAATTTACAAAACATTAACAATATTGCAGCCCATTAATATTAACAATTTTTATTCCTATGCAAAATAAATGAAATCATAATCTCACATCAATTCCCCGTTTTCTTCTTAAAAACTGGAACGATTTTAATATTTTATTATATTTTTTTTGAATAATTTATAAAAGACTTTGGCTGTCTACGTTTTTCTTTTATTTTTAACCGACTTCAAAAAAGGAGGAGGTTCTCAACTCGGATGCTTATACACTCGGCGTCACAAAAAATCGCTCCCTCGTTAAGAATTTCCTTCAAACTCATTTTAACCCTATTAATCAACGGTAGACATAACTATGACTATAAGGTATCATTGGAAAGGCAATTCAGAATAAATCAATAGATATGGTTTTTTGTTTACCAGGGAATAAAAAAAGCATGCTAATGTAAATAATTAAAAAGTTAAATTTTATTTTATCAGCAAAAATTACAACAAAGTCCTTAAAAACCACTTAAAACCTAGTGTTACCCCCTAACCCTGATGACAGCTTCCATGCGTTCTCTCATAGACCTAATTAATGTGACAACAGTCTCTTGAGGAATGTTGTCCCATTCTGCAACGACGGCATCTTGGAGGTCTTGGACAGTGGTAGGGGCAGGATCATGTGCCCGTACTCGCCGTTTCAGTTCATCCATTCAAAGGTGCTCAATAGGGTTCAGGGTTGGACTTCGCGCCCGCATAACAGGGATCCCAACTTCTTGCAGGTAGTCTCTTACAATTAATGCGGTGTGACAGCGGGTGTTATCGTGCATTAACGTGAACCCACTGCCAACAAAACCCGCATAAGGGACAACTTGCTCCTCTAAGATCTCTGTTATGTACCGACGAGCAGTCAGCGACCCTTGCCCTTGTCCGCGAGCACTTCCAGTCCGAGAAACACACACAAGGTTCGTTTTGCCGTCGATTGACATGCCACCCCAGAACATGCACGAGCCACCCCCGTAGTCCAAAGACGTCGAAACAATGAAGCGATCGTCTCTTTCGGATGTGCACAGTTGTCTTCCAGATCCACGTCTTCGATAGCCACCAGTCTCTTGGAAGCATTGGTACACTCGTCGAACGGACAAACGACTCAAGTTCAGTTGCCGAGCAACATCACATTGTCGCATCCCTGATTGCAGTAGTGCAATGACTTGAGCGGCTTCATCTGCAGTGGTATCCGTCTTCTGGGGTGTTTTTCTTGCTGTAGCTGTTCACGTGTGTTCACTTCAAAGGTTGGATAGTGTTTTTTTTTTTTAATGGCCTTAAAAAACTTAACGCCTCCAGCCAGGGCTTAAAACTAATTATAAATTAAGCGACTGCACGCTAAGGGTACCCCCTGTGGGGTACGAACCTCGGCTTAGGGCGTCGCTGGGAGAGGGCAGCAAAGGGACAGGCTGGATCGAATTAATATTATTAGTGCTATATTAATATTGTTAGCACGGCATTTCCTAGGACTATCTCTGACAAGAAAGGCCGAAACAAACTCGGAGGTCTCAGTCGAGGAGCTTAAAGCTACAGAGGCTCAGCTACGGCGCGGGCTGGCACTTTAACGAGCAAGGGTCGGGGGGGATGACCCACATTTAACCCGGTTCGCCCGTTTTATACCCCTGTAGGGAGGGGGCAATTAGTGGCCGATATAATGCATATTTTGACAACATTTTTTTTTACGTTACGTGCAATTGAGATCTGTTTTGTTTAGGAATTCTAACTGTTGTTAATTTAAAGGTCGTTAAACATACCTACTTTCAATTGATACCAATATAAATTGGGTTTAATGTATTCGTTGATGGCGGGACATGCTTAAAACTTTTTTTTTTTTTTTACATTTTTTGTATTTCTGTTTAACTTACGACCTTCTTGTAATGAGTAATTTCTATACTATAGACACACCTCTCACATTCGTTTGCAACTGATTGTAGTTCATAAATTCAACCATTAAGTTAAATGGCATGATAGCCTAGCGGTTATCATACGTCGGTAAGCACATTCATGCGTAGCGAGCCGCGGGCTCGAAACTCACACGCGGTGATATTTTTTTTAAATGTTTTTAAAATTACCTACTCGAATAAACACGCTTTTGAATATAGTTCCGTATCATGTTCGCCTTGCTCACATAATTCGTTAAACTTTATGATTATACCCACAGAAATCTAAATAAAGGTACTGAAACGGTTTACCAACAGTCGATTGGCCCATGAACCGTTGGTCAACATTATCTTTAAACCATTAACTTTTCATCCAAAGCACTTTTCACCCACGAACGTTTCGTTATCATAACTCTACGTCAGTGAATCCTTAACCAACAGAATATTTTGACCAATAACTTTTCACTCAAAGAACAATTGACCCATGTCAAATAGAACTGATGCAAGAGCGAGCGAAGCGAGCTCGGGACTTGGGGCACCCCGACTCGGACAGGTTAGGTTCGAAGGGGATAATGGCGGCTCAAGTGAGCGGGCAAAGCGATGCGAAGGGCACCCCGAGGTTAGGTTTGTTCATGGGCCAATCGACTGTTGGTAAACCGTTACAGTTTCCTAAATAAATAAATTATAAGGTAGACAGATGCAGTTAACTTACGACTCATTCACCACGACTAATTAGAACGTTATTCTATTAGCGGTGTTGTAGTTCATTTTGAAATGCAAGGAAATTTAAATATTGAGATGAAAGCATATATAGTAACGCGCTGCGTAAAGTGGACTTAATAATTATTATATTACAGATTTGATGAAACCGGACTGTGAGTATTATTATTTAATTATTTTATCGATTTTTAAGCTATTGCATAGCTTCTATCGCGGGCCTTGAGCGTGGGGACCGAATCCAGAAATTCCGTAACGAAAAAAACCTAACACCCCCCACTCCGACCGGCACAGCGGTGATACTTTTTAGTTTTTAAAAAATGCTATGCAATAGCTTTACCGCGGCAGTCTCCGAGTGCCACACGACTTTTTTTCTAATTAAAGTATAACTGCTGATCCTTTTAGTTATTTTTTTAAACATTTTATATTTATCATAAAGCCTAAATAGAAGAAAAAAAAATGAATGATGAATATAAAATATAACATTAAGTAATATGTAATATTTCTATTTACAAAATAATTTTGTTTCAAATTGGTAATATTCGTATTTTGCTAGTAGCCTAACAGTAGGTACTCTTTTTTTGTTTTAGAGAAATACCTGCTGTGAGTCGGAGGCTCAAAAGATATCAGGAAAAGCCTTGCCAGTCGAAAGCGAAGTGGAAGGCTCCAGCTAGTCAGTGAATATGAAACAAGTGGTTTCATTTTCATACCAACGAGATATTTTGCCAAATTATTCGACACATCTTTACAAACCGTTCGCCGTGCAAACGCCCATATTTGATTGAAAAACAAAAACAAGAACGTTTACATTTTGCGATACTTATATTGTATATGGCGTGGCTAGCTGACATATGGCAAATAATTTAATTTTATGTTCTGGTCTTGTTATGTTAACTACCGAACATAGGTACCTAGTATTGTATACGATCAAGTATTTTTTTACTGTACAGACAGCTGTGCTACTGGGGAGTTTGTTGCGCCACTTCTTCCCAGCGATAGCACTAGGAAGTGGTGAAGGGCGGGCGTTTTTGGGGGACTGTCTTTTGTAATTTTGACGTTCAAAAAGTGCTGATTTTCAGCCTAATTTTAATAAATGACTTTTGACTAAAAAAATTAAATTAAAAATTTAAAAAACCCCCGACACAAAATAATAATAAAAATAGTATGAATGTAAAAAGCTTAAAACAATATAAAGAAAACGATTGAAAAATTAGCCACTAATAGAACAAAATATAAACGTGAAACCTTATAAAAAGAAAAAAATAACCTTGAAATTATGACCCTACGTAAGTACGTATGAATTTTTTTGATTAAATGTTGTCCCGTCGGGGGACCGCTCTAATTATTAAGGGTAGGAGAATGATGCTGACGATAGCCCGCATTGCTTCTCAAAATAAAATCTATTAAGTATCTAATGTTATTAGGTGTATATTGCTATTAAAGTTAAAAATGACGATAAATAGTGGTACACATCGGATGTATTCTTTTTATAGACCTTGTGCTCCAAACATTAGAAGAATCGGCTTAAAATCAAAGTCTGGACTTAAAAATTTTCATCATGTTCATAAATAAAAGGTCACATATTTACACATACCTACAAAGCAGACACAGTTCAACTAACAAAACAAACTACCTACATATATATTCAAAGGAAAGCTAAACTACGTTTAACCATTAATCTTGTGCCATTTCCGTCATTTGAAACTATTTAAGTTTCAAAGTTGATGACGAGATAATAAACCTTTTGCAACATTCTTTCAACTAGTCAAAAATCTGTTCGGTATTACCCCAAGTGACTACAACGCGCTCTACATACCGACCACCGAAGAAGAGTAAAACATTAACCTCCTTCTGGGTCATTCGGATAATAATATACCTAGGTAGGTAATTTCTGTTTTGGCCGTTATTCGGTGGTGGGGGGGTCACTAAATCACCAACGCCATTCTTTCGTTGTAACTTACGACAAGCGATTTTTATTACCGACTCCCTCAGTATAAAAAAAAATTGGTAGGTAGGTACTTAAGTAGGTATATAATTACTATTTTATGACTATTTTATTTTATTTTTATTTATAATTCAATATTAACATACCGCTTCCGATGGTACTGTTTTCAATGAGGGTTCCTTTAATCTTACGAGCACGTAAAACAACAAATCAATAATATCGCTGATATTCGACAAATTATCTAAGTTATCCAGCTGCTGTAAGACCAAATCCAAAGCAGGCACGTCGGTTATCACGCAAAGCTGAAATTTAACAAGTTTTTAGTCCCAGATAGGTACTAGGTTAAGGTAGAGGTTCTGTTAATGGTGACTCTAGCTGTTGGTCACTTATAGCATATTAACAGGTCTGGTACTGGCAGGGCGGTATTGATTTCACGACCGCAAAACTAAGTTTATAATTCATAGTAAGTATTTATTAAAAAATGTATCTCACCGTAATTTTAACCGAAAACATTACATATCTCACAAACTATAAGAAAGTCACTTTACTACACCATTGTCCAACTTCATCGATATAATGCCACTGCCAATATAGTCTAGTCAACAAGTGCTTTTTAGGTCAACATTTTTTCGCCTTCTCCGTAAATTATGATGGAGGTGTCATTCGATTTGGAATGGCATGTAGATGGTTTTTGAGAAAATGCTAAGGCCGCTCCCAAAAATTGCAAAAAAGTCTTAAATTTTTCCAACGGCAATCTATTCTAAAACCTTTGAAAAATAGCTCCACGGAAGGAAAAAAATCTCAGATTAATAGTTTAACAATTATCGCACTTGCAATGTTAATGTCACGAACATTACATTACAACACACTACAAAAATGGTTAATTAATTAATGGACAACTTATTGAAAAATCGCGATAAAAATTTTTTGACCACGGATTATTGTTCATTGATGCAGATTGCAGGCGCCTGAATTTTTTCAATTTTTAATTTTCTTATTTAATAAGTTTAAAGTTTATTCTTTAAAGGTCCGAAGCCGTGGCTTGCGCAAGCCGGAGTACCAGTTTTCGGGCGTATTTTCAACTCTCTGGGAAAATTATAAATATTGGTCCTACAGTTCCGGGAGTTGAGACTTTTCTTTTTGAATCTTTTTTTCGAATCTTTTTTCAAATTTCAATTATCTCGAATAGTTTTTGTGATATTGGCGAAAAACCAAACCCACTTTTTTTCACTTAATTGTTTATAACAATTATAACTATTGCAATTTTTTCGAGCGGCCTTAGCATTTTCTCAAAAATTATCTACATGCCATTCCAAATCGAATGACACCTCAATCTGAGGTCTCAAGTGGAGTTTCTTGCCCGTTCTGTGGAGTTTCTTGCCCGTTCTTCTCCATAGAGATCTACGTTTTTGGAATGGGCGACTAGCTTCAACTTTCTGACTAACTGACCGACTATTTAATTTTGACAATTCAAAAGTGCCTGTAAATGGTTTAATTGAAATAAATGATTTGAGTTTGAGTTTGAATCATAATTTTCGGAGAAGGCGAAAAAGTTTTGACTTAAAAAGCATTTGTTGACTAGACTAATAGTCTCGGAATAAAATGGCTGTTTGACTTCTGGACAGACGCCAATTACGAAATTATAAGGGTTCCGTTTTAAGGTACTGCAGTGCGATTCTGTAACCATCTCACCATGAAAACTTAGGTGAAGTGAGCGTGGAGTGAGCTGTCATTCCAACTATTACTAAGGAATTGACACTATTGACAGCTCACTTCACCTAACTTTTCACGGTGAGACAGACCTTAAGCTAAACTGCAGTGCGATTCTGTAACCATCTCACCGTGAAAATTTAGGTGAAGTGAGCTGTCATTCCAACTAATGCTAGGGATTGACACTATTGACAGCTCATTCTAATTTCACTTCACCTAACGTTTCACGGTGAGATTCTTACAGAATCAATCAGCTGAACCTATATTTGATATTTCCTTTTAAAAACTAAGTACTTAGTTAGGTGGTTTGTCTTAAATGAGTACAAGAAAAAACATATATGCCACCGAAGTCACCCAATTATTGAGACGCCTGATAATGACGTTCATTTTTGAGAACAAGAACACCAAAAATATCAATTTGAAGATAAGCATACCAATTCATCCATATCCTTGATTCCATTTTTCAAGAAAGCTGGTGGAAACGGTCTCAAACAGCTCTCATATCTAAAACTAAAAGCTGCTGCTACAAATAGACTCCATTTTATATCTGCAGCTTTAAAATCCTTCTCTAATACTAATCTGAAATAGAGTAAACAAAAGAAGTACAAGTATCTAGGGATATAATTATGTATCTGGGGGTGTGGGGGTCATGACCCCCCCCCCCCCAAATCATCCAAGCTGTCGAGAGTCTGAATGATTTACTTGCCTTACTAAGTTAAAACTGTACTTGAGCCACGAAAACCCCAATGGGCAATGAGCATAATATACAAAAACATTAAGAACGTAGGCAGACATGCGCACACACGCTTTTGTACGTCATTATGGTGTCCAAAACGAAGCTCTCAACGTAATAATTTACGTAGTAAATGGTGTGAAATCTTCCGGGCTACCAGTTCAGTTAGGTGTTCCGCACGGCTCAATAATGGGTCCATTCTTGTTCTTAGTATATATCAATGATTTACCATTCCATTTGAAGGGCATCTGTGACGTTGTACTGTTTGCAGATGACACCTCTCTTATTTTTAAAGTAGACAGGAATAGAAAAGATTTTGACGACGTAAACAGTGCACTCTCAATAGTTACAGATTGGTTTACGTCAAATAACCTAGTTCTCAATGCCAAGAAAACCAAATGTGTATAGTTCGCCTTACCGAATCATAGAAATCTAGGACCCAACTTCGTCTTGAATAAAGAGGTGCTTTAAACTGTAGGCTCGGCAATTTTTCTAGGACTAACAGTAGATGCCAAACTTCAGTGGGGACCTCATATATCAAGTCTAGCAGGAAGGCTCAGTTCGGCTGCCTACGCCGTCAGGAAAGTAAGACAATACACTGACGTTGATAAAGCTCGTTTAGTCTATTTTAGTTATATTCACAGCGTTATGTCCTACAGTATTCTGCTGTGGGGCAAAGCCGCTGATATACAACATATATTTGTCCTTCAAAAACGAGCTGTTCGAGCAATTTACCAGCTAGGTGCCAGAGTTTCTCTAAGAGATTTTTTTAAAGATATTGGTATTCTCAGGTTGCATCACAATTCATCCTTGCCAACATCTTATATATTAGGCAAAATTTACACTTGTACACTAAAAACAGTGATATTCACAGTGTTAACAGTGTGTTCACCGGCTTCATAAGGTTTACAACTCATTTGTTGGGCTTAACCTTTTATAACAAGATACCCTCTTCTTTTCTAGACTTGCCCTTTAATGCGTTTAAAGCTCAAGTAAAATCCAACCTTTGTTCAAAGGCATACTATTCCATCAACGACTACTTAGACGATAAGAATAGTTGGTCGCCCTAATTAACTAACGCAAGACAATGTTTATGTTCTTTCTCCAAAATTACCTTACTGACAGGTTATTGTTATTAACTTGTGACTTCAAGTGTACAGCTATGTAAACAGAACCCAGCAATGCATAAATAAGCTGTCACGCCCTATATGCCTCTATTTTGGTAGTAAGTTTTTTTTTATTTACATTTTAATTATTTATTTTTTAGTTTGAGTACGTATAGTTTTTATTATATTTGTTGGTATATTGGCGTGGCTAGCTGACATATTATGGCAAATAATTTAATTTTATGTTCTGGCCTTGTAATGTTAATTACCGAACATAGGTATGTACAGACGCCAGCACATCAACCTACTACAATCTGTCAAAATTATTTAATAGATTTTCAACTTTATAGTTAAAGCATTAAGGTTCAAGGTTGATTGGGAAAATTTGACAGTTTCGGGTAGCTTGACCTGCTGGCGTCTGTACCTAGTATTGTATACAATCAAGTATTTTTTTTAATTGAACAGACAGCTGTGCTGCTGTGGAGTTTGTTGCGCCACTTCTTCCCAGCGATAGCACTAGGAAGTGGTAAAGGGCGAGCGTTTTTGGGGGACTGTCTTTTGTAATTTTGACGTTCAAAAAGTGCTGATTCTCAGCCTAATTTGAATAAATGACTTTTGATTTGATTTGATTTGACATGGGGACTGCCGACAGAAGTAAAAACTTAAAACTACGAATTGTGACAGTGGGTTTTTTAACGCGCCTAAAAAAAGTTTTACTTTAAAAAGCCTCTATTATCTATAACATAAAAATGAATCGCTGAATGTGTTGCTAAGCGCAAATCTCGAGAACAGCTGAACCGATTTCGCAAATTTTTTTTTTAGAATATTCCTTCAAGTACGAGGATGGTTCATATGCCGAGAAAAAAATAAAAAATTGCCTGAAAAAGTCTGAAAACAACACTTTTCTATACTCCTATACAAACGAATACAAATTTTATTTCGGGGTGGGTCGGGGTCGGGGGCTACAAGGAATTTCACGCGGACGAATTCGCGGGCAGAAGCTAGTAAAGTATCGTCTCGTACGTATGTAAGCTTCGAAAGGCTTATTCCAAAACCTAAAGTGATGCAAAACGAGTTGGTTTAAGCTTGTTGTAATAATTCGATAAAGTAAGTTATCTTTCTGTATGATGGTTAAAAGGAAACCGAGAAAATTCAAGATGGGGTGCTAAAATTTTTAGGCTCGCTTCGTTCGCTCTTGCAATCTATATTCTGTTGATTCTTGAGCTTTTTATCATAGGTTCACAAAGCAAGTAATTTTTAATCTTTTTGGAATGATCGAAAGGAAATCGAACCTATACGAGTGTGCAAAATTTTCGAGCTCGCTTCGGTCGCTTTTGCATTCTTATAGTTGCTTGGGCTTGCCTGCACAAGTCGACAATGTAACTCCTATTTCTGCTTGAAAATTTAAACCAAAACTGCCATGTCATAGTGGGCGAGCCTACTGCCGCCAACCGGGCACAAATCCAGACTCCAAGCTGCTTCTGAGAAATTTCTTATGGAAAAATCCAATACTTAACACTTTACCCGACCTAGGAATCGAACCCAGCTAGGACCTCATGCTCAGCAGTAACGCTTGCGACCACTAGACCAAATGGTGACCCCCCCCCAAAAATTTGGGCTGCGACCGCGCCTGAGACATCCCTCAACGTATAGGCACTTCGTACTTTATTATATACCTACAGATATACCTTTATTTACAGGCAGGTACCTTCTAAACGTTCATGTAAAACAAAATTATTTGTACAACTCAGTAAGCTTTGTTGTTTGTGCAATAAAAAGCCACAGTAATATTATCTTACCGTGACGTGATAAAGCCTATATTCTATCCGACCTATTTGTGTGCACTTTTTATAATACTTTCACTAAGTAGGTACCTAGGTTAAATACCTAATAAGACTATTACTTTTATTAGGTACACAAGTGAGTTACCTTAAATGAACAGCTTTCTTCTCTAAGGAATCTAGTTTAGCCTGATTATTTTCCGACAACGTTTCAGACGCGGATGCCAAGTTACAGTTAGTCGCTGTATCAGATAACGCTTCATGCTCGCCGTCCATGATTTATTTGGTCTTCCAGAATATGTATAAAAGTATTAAATTATAGGCATAATTTTGAATTCTTTCTAATATATTTGCACATCATTTTATTTCATTACGTAAGTCCATAGTTGTCAAAATCAAAAAACAATAGACGGACAAGCGGCCAGTAACGTAATGAGGTCTATGCCGTTAGGTCGTTTAGGTTTTTATTTGTTAAAAATGTGTAAAAAAAATATTTATTTTTATTTTTCACGTTTTCGTTGTTGTACCCACCCCACACAAATTCGTATACAGTATTTTTATGTCACGACTTGTGGTTACCTAGTGTACAAACATGCTGTGAATGTGTGTCTAAGTGCAGGAGCTCTCGGTACCGTCCGAGACAATGGCAAAGTCGGAAGTGTGTGTGTGTGCGTTATGTGCTGACGCTAATCGTCTTCACGCACACATTCACGCGTGTCATTCAAGCGTGTTTTTACACTTGGATAACACAAGTAAAGGGCGTGTCGCGTCGTCAGATAATAATACTATACTACTACTTGGTATGTAAACAATATCGACAAGAAATAAAACATCATCAACCATTCTCTATCTACGTCATCAACATATATACACTTTTTTTTTTTTACAATTGGCATCTCGTAGTTGACCTAGAGAGGTCGTGACTACTTAACCGGGCTATCCTGTGGTTGCCTTAAGTAAACTTAAAGCCTCCAGCTAGGGCTTAAAACTAACTAAAACTAAGCGACTGCACACTAAGGGCACCCCCTGTGGGGTACTAAACGAACCTCGGCTTAGGGCGTCGCTGGGAGAGGGCAGCAAGATGGGACAGGCTGGATCGAATTTTTATTATTAATGCTTTGATGAGCACGGCGTTTCCTAAGATTATCTGAGAAGAAAGGCCGAAACAAAGTAAGAGGTCACAGTCGGGGATTTTGAAGTTACAGGCTCAGCTACGGCGCGGGCTGGTACTTCATCGAGCAAGGATCGGGGGGGGATCAACATACTTACACCAAGTGGAATGGGGTTAAAAACTGAAAGCCCATTATAGGTAATATTATTAGTCCAGAAACCACCATTGTGGTGTGTTGTGTACTAAGCAGTAACGCGCCGCTGCTACGTGGCCGAGCGAGAGCGAGACAACGGTCCGCGAACGCCGCTCGCACCCGCGCGCCTCACCCCGGATACTGTGACAGTTTGCATGTTATGTTCAAATCATGGTTCAAATAAACGACAGTGCGTTTACAGCCAGCGATAGTTTTACTTGTCCCGTGTCCCGTACCTAACATGGTGTATGTGTGTACTGTTGTGTTGTTCACAAACATAGATATAGGAAAGAACAGTGTAGAATAAATGAGATCGGCGTCGGGTAAATACCCGAACGGGAAATATCCAAGTAAATACCCATTGAAATCGTTTTCTAACGCAATCTTGTGCAAAATAATTTTTTTATTAAAAAATCACTAAGGAAGATTTTTTTTTAAATCGTCCTTTATAGAAGTTGAATAGGGAATGAAAGTTTGTATGGAAGTTCGACAATGGGTTCTAACAGAGCTTTACTGACTAAGAATTATCACTACGAGTATATCTAAATAGACTTTATTACCAACTCAGCCTATCGCAGTCCACTGCTGGACAGAGGCTTCTGGATACTATAAGTACCCTATGGTAGCGGGATACTATGTAGCATATTGTAGCTGGATACTAAATAGCCTATTGTAGCTGGATACTGAATAGCCTATTGTAGCTGGATAGTAATTTAACTATGTAATTGACCTGTCGTAGCTAGATAATAACTAGCCTACTGTAGCTGGATAGTAACTGGGTAATTTAGCTGTTGTAGCTGGATACTAAATAGCCTATTTTAACTGGAGGGTAACAAGATATTTAACCTGTTGTAGCTGGATAACAACTAGCCTCCTGTAGCCGGATAATAACTAGCCTCCTGTAGCTGGATAGTGACTAGGTAATTGACCTGTTGTACTGGATACAAACCCCTTTATTCATAGCGACTGTTTAACCATACATTTTTGAAGTTTAAACGTTACTTAACTTTAGTCATCGTTTATAAATAAACCCCTAAGTAGCTTAATGTTGTTAGATTCTAAGTTGCCTATTGTAGCTGGATACTCATTAGCCTTTTGTAGCGGGATACTAAGTAGCCTTTTGTAGCTGTATTCTAAATAGCTTATTGGAGTTGGATAGTAACAAGGTATTTGACCTGTTGTAACTGGATAATAACTGGTCTACTGTAGCTGGATAGTACTTAAGTAATTGACGTGTTGTAGGTTGTAATTAATATTTGCCTCAGTAAATGATAAATATTGACAATTTTAGTAAAAAAAAACCCCCTTACAGAGGATGTAGGGGTTGACAAAATTAATAGGTAATATAAAAAACAACCGCTTTCGGATTAACTCGAAACTCGCTACTCATAGTTAAACCAAAAATGAAAACATATGTGCTATAAGGTTTTTCAAAAATCGACCTCTACCGGGGTGGAAAAGGGTAAGTAATTAAGTTTAAGGAGTGGATTTTACTGCTTGCTTCCTTTAACTCGAAAATGGCTATAAATAATCTTTATGACATACAATGGTAACGTATGTACAGACGCCAGCAGGTCAAACTACCCGAAACTGTCAAATTTTCCCAATAAACCTTGAACCTTAATGCTTTAGCCATAAAGTTGAAAATCAATTAAAGAAATTTGACAGATTGTAGTAGCTTGATGTGCTGGCGTCTGTACCAAACACTTTTTTAAAGCCCTGCCCTTTAAAGTTAAAAACAAGCCCTGTCGTGGTAACTAAAAGGTTATATATGCGACGACACAATAAATTTGAAAAATCTTATTCCTTTGATCTATAAACTTCAAAATTTACCCGAATACTTATTTAACTAAAAAAGTGTGTAAAAATGTATTTTTACGATCAAACGGATCGTAAAAATACATTTTTACATATTCGATTTTTTTAGAGAAAAGTATAAATACACGTGGACAAAGCCGCGGGCAAAGTGCTAGTATAAAAATTAATAACCATTATCTGGGAATTTACCGCATTGTTGAAAAAACCAGATGGGCGTTAGTACTGATTTTGGCCGCGCGCCAAGAGATACTTGTTGAACCTGTGCAAGGCCCATAGTTAAATGGCTACATCGCTGTTGATTTTGTTCGTTTATTTTTAATAAATTGACTGAGCCTATCGTCAGAGGCCGTGTATCAACCTCATTAATGTATTTATTTTAAGTCTGATAAAGAAATTGTACAAGGATGGAGAAAGAGCGTCTTGTCTACACCGCACAGTTTGGTTGTACTGGGGGCTTACCATGAGCTCTTATAGCAGGGCAGAAGTTAAACTAAACTGTTTTTTTGTACTACGACGTCTTATTAGCAGGCCTGTTGCAGGCCTGCTACGTTGACGTTTACAAAAACTGTTCACCTTCTTTTTTGTATAGAATTTCATACCATGACCAGCAAATTGACAGCAACAAAACGAATATTGAACGTCTGTAACGTCAAAATAAACCATCTTGAATAAGTTACTAATAGACGAGCTTTTTCAACATTGTTTTGTAATGTAGTGCCCATACAACACTTTATTTTTATTGATTCTCTGTGTGACGAGTACGTAATATTTGTTTGGAGTGAAGTGAATATCGAATAGAGAAAAGAAACCAACGGCGTCGCACTATGGAAATAAATAAGCCTTTTGAAATGAATACAGAGAATTTTTAAATTAATATGTTTTCTTATTTTGATCTAGTACCTACTCAAAATCAATATCCTATGTTGCGCATACTGCACATCAATGCTCTAGGATTGAAAAGTAAATGTCTCTAGCTAAACCCCATAACCGATAGTTTTAAACCCTAAATAATCGTAATCAACGAGTGCCGGGAAAACTTTTCCACAATCGTATGATTCTCCTGAAATACGAAAAGATCACACATTCGATCACGTCGCATGAGGAATACGCTGGAGTTGGACCGACGACGTAACCCCAAGTACCGAAAAAAAGAGACCGCTTCATCGAAGGCGTTGCTATTAACCTCACTTATGATCATCTACATACCGCACTGATCAGAGCACTTCGACGCCACAGCGCTTAACGATGAGCTAGAAGCTCCAAACATCACCATCGGGGACCTCAACCTTGAAATGACCGCACTCAACCAGACGAGACGAAGGGGTGGGAATACTGTGGGATAAGACCACGCACTTACCAAAGGAAATCACAACAGACGAAGAATGCGAGGAATATATACTACAACTAGAAAAGGCCATCACAGAAACCTTGGATACTCATGCGCCACTACATAAAAACAACAGAAGAGACTAATGAATTGAACCTCACTACTCTGGGATATGCTGGATTGGGATCCATGGCACCTCCGTGCACAAGACTTATATGAGGACATGCTGCGCCGACATAATGTTACATAAGAACCAGGGAAATGAAACATCTTATAATCTATTATATAGGAAAATAAATAGGTACTTAACCCTTTTTAAATGAATAAAGGAAATTTGTAAATCAACCTTTTTTTTATTTTGTCCTAGTACCTACTAAAAATAAAATAATAGTTATCACACATAGTAAATAAGTACCTAATGCCTATAAGTCCGCGCGGAACTAGTTGGCCGCGCCTTGCGGTGGGACGGCGGGGCCCCACGCACTACGTACGTTGCATGCAACCCGCCGCCTCACCCCCGCTGTCCCTCCCGTCCCACCGCTCACATACCTAAAGGGCTTATTACACTATCCAATTTTAAGCAATGATATCTAGGAAATCGGCAGATGTAATCGCAGATGCGCGTTGATGTGTTCGTCTGTTAGAGTGTTCCTAGTTAGCATTGCTTAAATTCGATAGGTAGTGTAATAAGCGCTTTAGGCGCGGCCAACTAGTTCCGCGCGGACTAGTGCAATCTTATGCTCAAACAAGGATTCAATGGCCAATATATTTTATGAAATCAAACTCATAACCCTTGCTTCTTATTAGCCTTTTCTATCATGCATTGCTCTGATCTAGGTATTTATAATGTAAGCAGAAAAACTACACTATGAGAACATTGTAGTGTTATGGTAAAAATACCTTTGACCATTTGCATGCAGACTTAATCTGCTCCTTTGCCAGCAGAATGTAAAAGGAGTTTTTTTTTTTGTTCAGCGATTAGGTATTAGGTCCCCCAAAAATGTTGGCAACTATTAATGAAATGCATGTTTATTTGTTCCCTAAGATGTCTAGATTACAATGGTATAAATTAAACTAACGGGAATACTGAGAAATACGATCTTAGCCTTAAAAAACACTAAAAGCTAAGTGAGTAGTTTGGCCTCGGTTTTATAATTAAGTAAAATAGTGGACTGTTTAATAAATAGTAGACGTAAACGTACATGAAATCAAAAATCACATAATTAGCTGAATATTTTTATTACTTTAAGTAGTATAGGATCAATTTCAACGTCAGACGACTTAGAAGTAAACATAGTATTTCATCTCAAATTATGCAGGTCGTTCCACTTCTCATCTTGATAACGTGTCCATGTCCAAGATAAAAACAATAATAAGTGTGTGCACAACAGCCAACAATGTCTTCGCACATTACGTTGAAATCTTACTAAACAATTTACACATCATCTTTCTGAAGTAAATGCTGTAGGTACCGTCTTGAATAGTCCATATTCATTACCATCCTTCAATTACACACAGGAAAACAGAAATATCAATTTTATGCAATTCGAAAGAAACGGACTAAATGTATTGAATATTGAATGAAGTGTTGTTGTCACAGTTGTCATTGTCACTTGTCTTTCTGACAGTGTCAGATAGTGCTGCGGTTTGATTTTATGTAACTCGCTAATCATAATAAAATAAAAGCTTGAGTTAATTTTATCTCAATGTGCCAGTTGATGTAGTCGCGATTAGATAAATATCACCAACATGACCAACACTGCCTGTGATTCTTAATTCTATTATTAAATACGTAGGTAGGTAATAAACTACTGCTAATAATAGGTAAATATTACACTACACCAACAGCTTCTTTGTCTAATACATATATTTTTAAGTACTATAGATCACAATAGTCTCAGTCTTACACAATCGCCTTATTCGTGATGGTGATATTAACCGACATAATACTATGATGAAAATACAGTTCTGTGGATTAGTGCTGTCAGTACATCAGTTGATAACGTGTAGGTTGTTATCATGAGGATCTTGCTATGATGATTCTTTCCTTTAAGTTTTTTTTTTGTGTGTGTTTCAAACGTAAGAAGCTGCTAGGTTCAATGGAATAAATTAGATTCAACTTGAATTGAATTTTCGAACTATGTAATCGAGACAATCGAGTGCCTGACCGTTAATAACTGAGTAACAACACTAGAGCCAAACTGACAAAAGACCAAAAACTACAATCCGTTTCATGATGATTTTTACGCAACAGTAAGCAAACTTAAAAAATAGATTAAACACAGGAGGACCTGCTGCAGCGTCAATAATAAATTGTTTTACTTAATAAAAATAGGTTTGGTTACCACCTCAAACTGTAATTAGGTATATTAATTAGTTTTTTTTTTTATTTCAATCGTTAAATACGCTTCAATATACGTATTATATTACAATAACCACCATGTCGGGAATTGAATCAATTGAGTACATTATCAATACATTTTCTTTTAATTTCGATTTCGTGATCCCGGTTATGGTATAATTAAAAAAATGACCATTTAAAAAAGATAAATTGGTTACTTTTTTTAAGGTATAAGTAATACGATTAGACTTTACAATACAAGGGGGAGCAAAAATACTATTTTCTCTCTGCAGCCCTTTTCCACATTATCTTGCAGCTTGCTATGTTCCCGTGCTTGGGTGGATTTGGTAGACATAACTGCAATTTCTCTATGATTATTTAAGAACTCCCGGCGAAGCAGTTGGGTCATACTAACACGACGACTTGTTCGTGTTTCACTAAAATAAATTCACCACATTCATCAGTAATCTCTGAAGCGACATTCCTATTATAAATGCGTGAAGTACACCATTATGATATTTTCATGTAAGTAAACAAAGTTACGACATTGTGAAGAGGTATACAAACTTATAACATTTTATTTGGCGCGCAAAAATATATTTTTTTAAATTGTTGCCTGACTTAGCACACACGTTCAAAATCACGTTGAATACTTCAAAGTTACAAAGCTGTTTTGAACGGGAAATTGAGCTTTGTAGTGCTTTTAGATAATGTACCAAGGTAACTTGTTATACATAATAATAGTTAAAAAATGTATATACCCTAGAAACTCATGTTTCTATTATTTTCAAAAAACCGGTAAAGTGAAAATAGAATTAGATTTAAGTTTTTGAACGATGCCTTTTAAAAAGACAATGGCATTACAGCAGGCCACAGACAAGCATTACCACTCAACTTCGGTGAACTTCGTTCAATAGTCGTTCACTTTTATTACTCTCATAGTACGATTATTAGCAGAACTAAATTAGGCCTGCTTCTGAACTGAATGAAAATTGAACGTTTTCTTAAAAGGTCATAGTAAGCCCCCTGTACAACGTGTTGGGTAACCAGCTGCGACTGCGTTCTACCACAGAATACATAAGGCCACGTGCCCCACTAGGGCCACGCAGCTTCATGAGGCTAAGCCATGCGGCCGAGGCTCGTGAGTTCTTATAATAGGGACGTGTTGCAAACAATAGCAAAAGCCTCATGAGGCGAGCCTCGTGCGGCCTCGCAAGGCTTTGAGGCCGCACTGCCTGTAGTGAGGACGCGCCTTTATAGTACAAGGTTCCACATATTTTCGAAGTTTTGATTTAAATAGTAGAAATTAATAAAATATTGTAATGGCAACATTTACATGTGACGTTTTTGTGTGGATTGTTGCAAATGGAAAATGGCGTTTGTGTTGTATTGAAGAGCTGTAAACATACGTATTACTTTGTGCGTAAATTAACGTATTTGTTGTGGAATTGAACTGCTTAATATTTTAATATTTGCTTGTGAAAACTATAACGTGGACTAATGAGTTTACTGACCGATGTCTGCCGTGGCTCCCACTATCCCCGGTTGGTGATAATTTTGTTGCTTTTGAAGAAATCCACGCACACTGATATTAGAAAATAATGCAATACAAATTATTAGTTAGATTGCAAATAGTTGTGATACTTTATTTTTATATTAGGATTTTCGCATGGGTACTGTAACATCCTAAAGTTATCGACCTATTTTCAATTTGACATTGCACCGCGTGACGCGTTGTGTTAGTAACTCAGCAAGTTAGAAATGGAAATTTAATTATAGCTAAGAATTAACGCATTCCACGGGCAAAAAAATAAATCATTAATTTACAAAGCACCTCTGATTATGATTCTCAAAATATTCATGACAAGAAATTTTAACCACAGCAGACTAATATTTTTATGTACCAATTTTGGTCATTGGCAGAAACCAGAGCAAACTTTAGTATTTCATTTTCCATTATGGTCCTTCATGTTTATATTTATTTATAGATTGTGTACACAGCAGAGCCCTGAATTCAATATTTTGTGTAAATGGAGACTTTCTATAATTAAATTTTATTCAATTAATTTTCTTTCTTAGTGACCTTGATTGAATTGAATTTAACTTTTTTACCATGTACTTTGTCAGCTGATTAGGGTATAGGTCTTGGTTTGTCAGCAAAAACACTTTCACAGCAAGATTTATTCCCCTTGTTGTGGGTTTTTATGCGATAAACAATATTAGACAATGCATTTTATATGTTCATCTGGATACCTGGTTTTGAGTAACTATGGACTTACAAGAATATAATGTGTTTATTAAATATATTACTGTATATCCTTAACCATTTTTTTTTAATTTAAGCATCTTGAATAAGTAATGTAAAATTTAGTAGAAATCATAAAATAAATTGAATGCAATTGTTATAGGGGCTGACCCATCAAAGGATATACAAAAACGCCGTGCTGGCAGTGTTGGGTGAGTTTCTAAGGAATAATATACATATAAACTTCATTTCTAAAATAAAGAAGGGCGGCTCTGAATTTTAAAATAAAATCTAATGCTTAGTGTTTAAAACACATTGATAATGATAGTGGCAGTATTGACTATTACATTATATTAGGGTAAGCTATTTATCCAATTATTATTTTATAATCATCATTGGACTAATAACATTAAAATCAAAATGTAATTTCATGAATTAGTTTGGTACATTATTATTCCCATACACTGAAAAAACCTATCTCTATAGAGATAGGACGTAGGAATGTCTCAAGCCGAGTTTGGTTGATGAAGGAAAGGGTGAAGCACACCTATGTGTTACCTTACTTACATGAACCATTTCTAGCTAGTTTTGATCAGCCCCTAAATCAGAAACTATTACAAAGTTGCGTGCCTATTAAAGGTCCCCCTCCAGTAACATTAATAATATTCTCTTGCCCTTATCCCAATTTATTTGGGGTCGGTGCAATTCAACATTTTCTTCAATCACTTATTATACAAAATTAAATAAATTTAACTTTTATTGTCCTTAATCATAATTATTGCACTTAGATCAAATGCTGCAAACAAACATGTGTATCAATGTGTTGTATTGCTATTTCTTTCAATCTTAATTGGAAACTCTGTCTCTTCCTTGTATTTTACAAATAATGTTACTTTGCAGTATTTAGTCCTTATCAAAAAAACTATCACAGTAATAAAAATACCTATTCCTGGCCCAAGAAAAAGCTTTTAAAAAAAAATCCAAGTGCCTTTACTCCAAAATCAAGGTCATGGATTCTGTGACCAGTTTGCTCTACCACTCATAACTTTGGAAGTCCTATCTCAAAAATCACTGAATACAATGTCACCCCATCTTTCTTAATTCCATTAAAGTAAATAATAAAATATCATTTGACTGTTCTTAAGTAGACTCGGTCACTGTTCTGACCTTTCCTAAACTGATAAAATTTTCGTTTTTCCTAATTATGTTTATTTTAGTGTTAAGATCATCCTAAATTACACTATGATGAATGTCACTTTAATTTATTAACAATTAATTTGTTACAAATTATTTGTATTCTTGGTTGATTAAGATACTGGATACCTATTTAAGAACACACATTCGTGTTTGCCTGGTCTCAGATCCTTAACCTATTATTGCATTACTTAATTTAATTTACCACTGTGGAATTCAACATGAGTCACCATTATTTTTTCAAATTCAAAGGTCTTATCAAGATATGACATAACAATAATCAAAAGTGCTTTGTGAAAAGGGTAAATGATTGTTTTTACCCAACTACGGTGAGGTCCATATGGAGGGGTAACATTGATATTGTCAAAATGGTCTTAGGCAGGCCGTTTATTAAATTATGTCAAACCATCATCTATACTAATATTATAAAGAGAGAGAGTGAATTTTGTAAGTTTGTGTAAGTAGAGGGTAACCTCTGGAACCACTGCCCTGTTTGAAACATTCTTTCACCATTTGAAAGGTACATTATGACATGGGTATATAATATGTACATAACATTTAACCATGTAGTTGTAGTAGTACCGTCGTAGGTCTTAGCATGATGTTAAATGCCTATATTTAACCTTCCTCATGAATTGGACTATCAATTGATGAATTTTTTTCAAATCCAACTGGTACTTTCTGAGTTTAGCGTGTTCAAACAAGAAAACTCTTCAGCTTTATTAGTACATAGATATAGATAGATGATTAATCGTACTTTATACGACACTATTTATTCCCACTCCCAGCAAAATCACTTTACCTTCAATTATTTCTAGATCTAATCTAACTAGCCTGTATTGTCCCACTGCAGGGCACAGGCCTCCCTCACCCTTTTCCACACAATTCTGTCTTTTGCGAGTGCCGGCCAGTCCCTACGGTAGGAGTCAAGCTCGTACCGCCATCTTCGTCTCGGCCTGCCACGATGGCGTCGTCCGTTTAGTGGGACCCAATCGGTGGTTCTCTTAGCCCAATTGTCATCTGACATGCGGCAGACATGTCCCGCCCAGTCCCACGTTAAGTTTAGCGGCTTTCTGGGTAACGTCTGTTATCTTGGTTTTGGCGCGGTATTGTGTTCCTTATACGGCCAGAAATTCGTTTATTATTTCTAGAGCAGCAGATTTATTTTTTCGCGATTTAGTATGTGTCCCAAAGTAAAAGTTATTTATAGTAATGAGTACCATGACCCTTTAAGAGGTTTTTAGTTATTTCAATGAGACCTTTTATTAGTTAATAAATAAATCAAATAATAACCATATTATAGTGTATCATAGAGCAATTTCCTAAAACATTATCTTCTCATCATAGGTCAGATGAAGACGACGCAAGTGGTGGGAAATATACAAGGATGGAGGAGGACAATATTCAGGACAAGGAAAGATTTGCAAGGTAAGTAATGTACCGTATTTATAAGTGGTCAGCAGGGGCGGTGGAACCCCAGCTTACCGCAAAACGCTACTTGAGAACACCTAGCAACTTTGAGAAATCCGGGTCTTAATAGAATTTGACACCTTGCTCGAAGAGTACAACTTACTGGACATCAGTCATTTACCCTTTTTCGCAAGCCTAATTTACAAAAATATTTTGGTAGGATTGGGGTGAACGACCACGCCCTTAGCATAAAAACCCGACTGCAAAAAATAACAAAATACTTTAAAAGAAAAAGATCACTCTTTAAACTGTCGCGTCGCTTCGCTGCAGATCTTTTTGTTTTTAACTATAATGCCACACCGAGATCTGCCGCATCGGACTCAATGTGGTAGATCCAGGTGTGAAATTATAATTACTTTTCGATACTCTGAATTTATGAAGCCTTATTAGATTTGCCAAAAGGTTCCGTCGATTTTTTTTTTCCCCTCTATCAAGACTTATCAGGTAGAATAACTAGGTATGTATTATTAGTGCTGAATATCCCGTACAAAAATTTACCAGAAATGAATTTTTCGGAGTCGTCAGATTTACCATTTTAAGGGCTGATTTTTCCAACGCCAGATAATTTTATCCGACGAATAATTATGAATTTTTGATAGTTCTTCCATATAAAAACTGTCAGACGACGTCAATTTTATTCGACGTCAATTTTATTCTACGAATAAAAATTATCTGGCGTTGGAAAAATCAGCCCTTAGTCGTTTTGATTGAGGCCCCGTACTAACATGGAAATCAACAGCGCTGAACATCTCGTTATTTTTTTGCCCGTTTTTGAAATCTGAAAGCCAGAGGTTTCTCTCTCAAGTTTGTTTTAACATTTTAGCGTGTACGTGTGTTTAGAATATCGAACTTATAAGATGTTTACGGGTGTCTTATTTTTAGATATAATTTCATTTAAGGTTGTTTTTTTCAATAGTTAGATAACTTTTATCGTAGAAACAAAATATTGTGGATTGACAGCTTTTGTATGGAAAATAAGTCAAACAGTCAGATGAAGATAAAAGTTATCTGACTATTGAAAAATCAGCCCTTAAGATTATTAAATAGAAGCATCTTGAAAATGTATGAAATGTTGTCAAATACATCCTAATTTCTTAGAAACCCAGTGTACATTACAATGAATAGCTTATTGCTTGAGCAGTTAACGGGTAATTGAATACAAATCTTAACATCGAGGCCTGTGATTTTCCCATAACCACGACACTTCTCACTAGGTTACTGTGTGATGATTGAAAACGTGTCTTATCACGCACACGGAACAAGTGTGCGCTTTTTCTCTCAAAACTCATGTTTTAAATTATGCAATTTTGCTCACACCTCAGGGGCCCTACTCTCTTAAGCGCAGGCCACACCGCCAACTGGCGGGCGGGCGGGCGAGCCGAGCGAGGCATCGTTTCACCTTTTATCATACTTGGGTTCACACCGCGAACTACAGAGATAAGCTACCGAAGTATGAAAAAATGTTCGCCCGCCTAGCCCGCCCGCCCGCTAGCTGGCGGTGTGGCCTGCGCTTTACTCCGTCAACGAAGATACGGGATTACTGGTCCGTTCGAAAATAGTTCGAAATTTTGAAGTGAATCCCACATTGGATTAATTAACTTTTTGCAAAAACACATCGAGAGTAAGGACAACTGTCAAATCTTGGTGTCATTCAGTTTTAGGTCGGGGCCTAAACTAATTCTATGGCCGTAAGTGATACAGAGCAGGAATCGTCCATAACTTCGGCCGAGACCACGGACTTCGTGCTTAGGGAGTAGGCCCCCTTATGTGAGCTCCTTTTAAAATTCTTGTAAAACAATCCTCTTCATTCTCTTATCAAATAAAAATAATTTAATGGTCTGTTATCCAATAACCATCAAGTATAAATCAGTTGACCTGATGTTTGACACTAGTTATAAATTATTTTAGAGAATCTTTGAATACCTAAAAATATCAATTTTAGCTAATACTAGTTTCTGCCCGCAAAATCGTCCGCGTGGAATTTCTTGTTTTAAGATAAAAATTTATCCTATGGATTCGGTTTCTGACCACCGAAGCGGACGGACGTGCTTTGTCTCTAGTCTCAGTTGATGCCATGTGCTCAGCAGATGTAACGGTTAACGTTGAGTTTGAGTGTCGCATTTAAAATCGGAACGGTATTTCGTGTGTTATTTTGTGGGTGCAAATTAAAACACCCTTAAACGGTGGTTAAGTGGCAGTGGTTCCTGATCTTCAGCCGGAAACTTAGGCTTTCCGGCCGAGCATCCTGGTGACGTCGAGCGAGCCTAAGGACCTCCGTCAATCTGGTGAGATCTTTCCGTTTATTTCAGGGATCTCCATCGGAAGCCGATTCGATTGTGTTTTTATTTGTTAATTTTGAGTTTTGAAGCCACGCGTGAATTCAACATCATTTTGAGCCATAGCTGAGTTTTAGGAAAAAGTTTTCATTTTATATAGAGGAGAGAAAAGACAAAATTACACGCTTTATTATTCTAGCCTAATATACGGTACGATACGGTACTCTAGATTTCCTACTTCACGCCAGTCTTATTTTCTTACTGTGCTAAACAACCAAAATTGTCTTAAATAAGTTAACAATCTCCTAACTTGTAAATCAAGTTTGCGTGCCCACGCGCGTTATATGACATCCGCAGCAAAACAATAAAAAAAAGGTTCCTAAGATCAATAACGAAGCTCATAAATTTCAGACAGTACGCTTTCTCTATTGTTTTCTAAGCACAAAGCCGCACGTGTGACGTAAAGTTCTACTAAAACGTCAAAAACAATGGCCGAAATTGTCCGCATGGAAAAAGACGGGAACTGTTTGTTTAGGGCTCTAGCCCATCAAATAAATAATATAATGGGGTTAACTTTCGACCACATGTCTCTCCGTCACGATTTAGCTTCATATGTTATGGAGCACCGATATGACGACAGAATTCTCCTAGCACTTCTAAATAATATACAAGAGTTCCTTCCTAACAGCGGTCTCTCCCAGAAGCAAAGGATAACAAATTACATAACCATGCAGTTCAACAATTCGTTCTGGGGCGGAGAGGATATCCTAATCGCCGCGTCTGAGTTCTATCTAGTTAATGTGCATGTGCACACGGATACAAGAAACACACTGGTGTACCCGGCAACATACACGTCCTATACAAGAACCAGCACTATGATAGTTGGGTCATGACGGACGGCGAACATTACAATGATCTAATACAAGAATCAACCAATGTCAAAATATCACAACATACTAAGCCTTTAAATAACGGACAACCCTCGAAAACCCAGTCTCAAACTAACAACACCCAATTGACTAGGTCATTAACACAATATGAACAACAAGTATCAATATACACCGTTATCAGACGTAGTCGCAGATGTCAATGGGTTCACAATACTAAGAAATCAGCCGTCTACCGCAATAAAATACACTTGCCCAGACTTGCGTATTGCTACCTGGAACGTCCGTGGGGCCTCAAAACCGGCAAAAAAAGATAGAATAGATGCCGAACTTTCACTTAGAGGCATTCATATAGCCTGCATACAAGAAACAGGCATGAACTCAGGAACATACAACTCCACACACTACCAATGGCACCTCTATGGAACCACAGGTAAGACACACCGGGGACTGGCAATTCTAATCAGAAAAGAAGCCCAAATTGAATTAGTTAACAGGAAAAAGGATACAGACGCAATGTCAGCTACTCTTAAAGTCAACAGGGGAAATGACAAGCCTGCTCCTCTGTATATAATCAACTCCCACATCAACAGTCGTCCATCCATAGCAAACAGATCCTTCACAGGCTTATTAAACTTGATCAGACAAAAACCAAGGAGATGTACGTTAATAATCCTTGGCGATTTTAACGCACATATTGGTCGCCATGATACACAAAAATACCAACGTATAGGGCTGATTCAACAAAATCTACTCCATGACTTCTCCAACTGCAACGGGGAACTGTTAATGGATATTGCCAACAGGGAAAAACTGCAAATAGAAACGACAAAAGCGAGATCATCATGCAGGCTAACATGGTCAAAGGGCACTCAAAAGTCCCAATTGGATCACATTATAACGTCACACGCTACAGAAAATCTCTTCGAATTTATTAAAGGTGAATGGGCCGCTAGGAGCATATCCGATCATAAAATAATCTGGGGTCTGCTAAGGACAAACCGAATTTCAAACAAAAAAGAAAACACAAAAGATAATAATGCACAAAGGCAACAGAATATACCCATGAAGGAGGCAATAATAGTTGCCAAGGATTTCAACTATAAACAATGCTATTATGCCGCCCTCAATAGCAAATTCACCAAAACAAAATACCAAGATTGCATAACGAAAAAGCTAAAAAATATAGGAATCAACTCAACGGACGAAAACATCGAAATACCCTGGAATACCATAACGGAGGTATTAAAAGCGGCTGCCCAGGAAACTCTAACTCTTCAGCCAGTTCTCTCCAGAGATCATCGACTAGCTCTTGCTAACCTACAAAAGGCCAAATTCTTACAAAGCAGGCAACCAGATAATCCAAATAGGCATAACCGCGTAAAAGAATGTCGGTCAACACTTCAAAAGGTTAAGTATCAAGAAGAACAAAAAGCATGCAGGGCCTGCCTCAGCGGACTGGGGAAAAACCACCCTGCAAAACGCATGCAGATGCTGTACTTTTTTTACAGGAGAAACAAACTGCAAAAATACGTCGAAAAAGATCCACTCATGTACCGATGACCAAATGGGAGCAAATTCTAAAAAAATCCGCGGGCCGTATTATATCAACAGTTAATATAAAAAAGCCAATAACCGAAGTACAAGGCGATGGACCCACTACAGATGACGTAATGGAAATCATCAAGAAAATGCGGAATGGGACAGCTCCCGGGACTGAACAAGTAGTAATCGAGCTCTACAAAGCGATGCCCCTAATACTACAGGAAGCCGTCACCAAACACATGAATAAAGCCTGGACGCAGAACGAAGCACCTGATACATGGCTGGAGACCGTGCAGATGCCAATCCCAAAAAAAAACAACCCTAAAGACGCGAATGACTATCGACGCATATCGGTTTGCAATACGGGTTACAGAATCTATGCCTCATACGTCCTAAAAAACTAGATAATGTAATAACGGAATTGGGCAACTACCAAGCTGCCTTTTTAAACAATAGATCAACAGGCGACCACATCTTCACACTCAAAAGGGTCCTAGACGAGGAATGGCGGGCAGGTAAAAGCATTTATGTACTCGCCCTTGACATAGAAAAAGCCTTTGACAACGTAGACCTCAACGCACTAAGAGATATCCTATTACAACGTACCAACAAACCGCTAACTAACAGGATAATCAAGGTATGCTTGAATGAACGAACATGCATCAAATGGTGTGGCCAGCAAAGCAGTTGGATTATTAAAGGAAAGGGAGTCAAACAAGGTTGCCCTCTGTCCCCTCGACTGTTTACACTGGTCATTGACGAAGTCCTCAGAACCCTCGAGGAGGAAACCCAACTAATAAAACTTGACCAGGATCGTGAAATCTCACTACCCCTGGTACTATCATTTGCGGACGACCTTATCTTCATTACAGATGACTTAGATGGGTTAGAAGGTATCCTATACCATATTAAACCCCTACTAGATAGTGTAGGCCTCCAAGTAAACGAAACAAAAACAAAAATACTAATTAGGGACCCCATAGCTACACAGAAAACGACCTACGTGACCCTTAATGGAATAAGCATACCGACATGTGATGAGATTAAATACCTAGGTACACTTATAACATCTAAATTAAGCAGAAAATGCACTATTAAAAAACGTTGCAAACAGGCCATAAGAAACGCCAAATCGTTACTACCATTCATAAAAAACTCAAATATGGACTGGAAATTAGCCAGACTTATGTATCGAATGGTGATCGTTCCGTGCATGATACATGGTTTGAAAGTATCGACACTTACTAAAGCTCGAGCAAAGCAAGACTCAGAAAATATGAGCGAGTTATCATGAGAGATTTGATAAACCACTCCAGGAACAAACCGAGACAAAAGAAAATGCATGAAATCTTAGACGGAAAAACAGTAACCAAACGCATCAAGAACCACAGGATGTGCTACCTCGCACATGTTTACAGGCGCCGCGTACCACATCTTCTGCATGCAGCAATGGAGTACAAGGCCAAGAAGAGAAGGTCGGTCGACCTATCTACACGTGGAACGACCACCTAAAACAGGACATGAAGTACTTCGACAAGGGAATCGACTTTTGGATGGATACGGCTGAAGACAAAAACAAGATCAAGACTGCTGCTAGTGAAATATACAAAAAACCGGAAACGGATAGTAGCGAGAACTCCGACGACGACATTGAAAACAGAAACATCTAACACAATTTAACACAGCAGAGCAAGGACATACAAAAGAACCGAGAAAGCAGCAGAACCTCGCCAAAAGATTCACGGGTGAAGCTCGACCTGAAGCACCTGGCCGCGTAGTCTTTAAAAGATGCCCATCCATAGACAAATATCACCCATCTCTCCACTAATCCAATGCTTACTCTAGGATGCATATCCGGTAGGCTCTTAAATCCTACCCTTTCCTACGGGCACGTCCTCCTTACAAAAACTGCGCCCCCCGGTCTACTTCTTGATATGCAATGGTCGCTGTAGCACCATGAACATGAGGCTACAGGAGCTAGTGTGAATCTTGGGGTTCATTCGATTAATCGAGTCTGGTCAAACCATGCTGGGATCGGTGCCATTCATTAAGATAAAAATTTATCCTATGACAGTGCGCAATACAGCTTAAGCGCAATACTGCAGCTTCTCATTAGTAAAAGTATTTTCGTAATCGGCGGATATGTAGTTCCAAGATTACCCCTACATACAAACTCACAAATTACACCTAATTCTTAATGTTATTTTACTGGTAACTATTGAATCGATTTTGTTAATGATTTTACTAAGTAGATACCAAATCCGTACATTTCTGGAAAGATCATAATACGTAAGTAGTACCTACTACTTTTTTCAATAATAATCATTTTATTCTCAGCCGCGAGAACCACTGCGAAATTGAACGTCGCCGAAGAAACAAGATGACAGCATACATTACGGAACTGTCTGATATGGTTCCAACATGCTCCGCCCTCGCGCGGAAGCCGGACAAACTTACTATACTGCGTATGGCAGTAGCGCATATGAAAGCCTTACGAGGTATATATACAATCAAGTTTATTAGTAGCATAAACAGCAGAGTAAGGTATGATAAATTATGCACAAGTTTCATAAATGTTTCACTTTGTAGGCACTGGCAACACTTCAACGGACGGTACTTACAAACCATCCTTCTTAACTGATCAAGAACTAAAACATTTAATTCTTGAAGCAGCTGATGGGTTTTTGTTCGTTGTAAGTTGCGACACTGGACGTATTATTTACGTCAGTGATAGTATAGCTCCAGTACTGAACTACTCTCAGGTATGTTACTTTTATACTTAAATCACTAAGTTGTTGTTGCCCGCGATTTCGTTTGCGCATTTCTTCATGTTTAAGGTTCCATAGCAAAGTAGCAAAAACAGAACGGCTGTCAAAAAAAAAACTAACCGGCAGTACTGGCTGAAAATTTTAATTCCTTCAAAAGAGTTGTGAACAAGGAGGTTCCATGCAATTTGCGATCATTTTATTCCAAAATAGATTTTTACCAGACATATCGTCCAAATTTCAATACGAGGGCGGAGTCCCTCGTATTGAAATTTGGACCACTATTGCGACACGCAGTGATGGCCATTTTGACGTTTGCCCCCCCATGAAGATTCGTAAATCCATCATATCCTGCACACTAGAGAGTAGTATATTTTTTTATTAAAGTGCAAACGCCTGTTTCACATGAATTATTTTATTTTAGGGTGAGTGGTACTCTTCTTGCTTATTTGACCAAGTACACCCAGATGATGTAGAAAAAGTTAGGGAACAGTTAAGCACTCAAGAACCTCAAAACACGGGTCGTATTTTGGATCTTAAGACTGGAACAGTGAAGAAAGAAGGTCATCAATGTAAGTAACCTATTTTTCTTTATTAGGTACCTAAAAATACTATTAATTTTTTTTAATATTTAATCTACTTAATTAAAAATATTTTAATATCAATTACAGCGTCCATGCGTCAAGTTATGGGTTCTCGTCGTGGTTTCATATGTCGTATGCGCGTCGGTGGATCCGCGGAAGGTGCTCACCTAGGAAGACTGCGTGCTCGCAACTCGCTAGGGCCCTCACACGATGGTCATAATTACGCCGTGGTGCATTGCACTGGATATATAAAAAATTGGCCTCCTACAGGTAACATTGTACATCCGCGAAAGTGTTTTTTCATATTTCCAGGTATCCTAACTAAAATAGATTTAAAAAAAAATTACCATGGGTTAATTTGTATACTTATTGCTATAGTATGTGTCACGCGGCTTCTAAATGTATACTTTGATGAAATCAGTTTGGTTAGGGTACGGCGAAATATGACATATATATATATATAAAAGGTATAGGATTTATTACATGTAGTTAATATCAGGGATATTAATTGTTAAGCAAATTTACTACCAACTTAAATTGTCTATATACTGAAATTACTACAGATTTTCTTGACAGTTGAATGAAATTGCCAAAACACGGCAAACTTACGTAGGGTAATTTGCTTAACAATAAATTCCCATGACTGTACTTACATATAATTACCATGTTAAAATTCTAAAATAAATGCATAAATTTATTTGTTACACATAACATTTGCTATGAATTCTGTCTAAAAACATGAAGGAACATAGTTTTATGTATGTTGGCATATCAGATCTTTTTCCAGGTATGCAGATGGATCGTCCCATTCAGGAAGATCTTGACACATCTCATTGTTGTCTAGTTGCGATTGGAAGACTACAGGTATATATTTTACCGACTTGAAATTATTAATATAATTATTTAAATAGTTCAAATACATAAATCGTTGCAAATGTTACTAGGTCACATCAACGCCGAACTCTTCAGAAAATAGTTTGTGTAGCGGTGGAGTAGAGTTTGTTTCGCGTCATTCAGTGGACGGTCGTTTCACGTTTGCCGACCAACGTGCAACGCAAGTAGTCGGGTATGCGCCTGCCGATCTACTGGGGAAGCTTTGTTACGAGTTCTATCATCCGGAGGACCAACAGCATATGAGAGATAACTTTGACCAAGGTAACTTTATTTTACTTTAACTTGTATTATTATTTAAATGATATTGTATACGACAGGCAATAACCCAGATTAATTACTTGTTACAGTGTTGAAATTGAAAGGTCAAATCATCTCACTGATGTACCGGTTTCGCACCAAAAGTAGAGAGTGGGTTTGGTTAAGAACTTCGGCCTTCGCCTTTTTAAACCCTTACAATGATGACGTGGAGTACATCGTTTGCACTAACACACTGGCGAAGTATGTATTTAGGTTATTACGTTTTATGTTTTTCTTTTTCATTAATATTTCTGACTTACAAGTTATGCTTTTGTTACCAGCCGGTCATTAGGAAGTACTACCGGTGAACCGGCTCCAGAAGAAAATTACGATTACCATCTACGTCACCGTGACGTGTATCAAGCGCAAGCGCCTAATCTTCATCAACAGCACCACGCACCACCAGGTAATTATAGTCAGACTGAAATCATTTCGAGAATTTGGCTCGTCTGAATGAGGGACCATACCCCCACATATAGCAGCTATCTGAGCAGAGAAGATAATGAAGATCTTAACTTCCATTTAATATCAAATAATACATTTTTCGCAGTTTTTATGTTGTCTCTTTAAAGTATACAGATTTTTTGTTCTATGTAAGCATGTACAGTACATATAGTCTTATATGCATTTTATAAAAAGCTGTTATTTTGATATTACAAAAAGACACTTCAATTTTATTTATTTGTATAGATTGTACAGGGTCACCTATATTAGTAAGCAAAACTCCGCAGAGGTGATAGGTATTATCTAAACATTCTAAACACAAAAAAAAATATGTGTCTTCGGCTTCGGCTCAACGTTCGTAGTTAGTGTAGCTACATTAAAAAAAAAAAACTGTTTGTTATTTTTTTGTTAACTTCACAGTCGTGATATCTAAACACGACCAAATAAAAAACATATCTTTCATGTCACTAACTCCGTCAATCTATCTATCATAGGTCCTTAAACTCTCAAGCTGGCATTAGTTAAATTCGTGATTTTGGTAAGATAAATGTCAGATTGATCGTGCAATGTTTGACGAAAAATTTCCGTACGTAATCAAAATCAATCAGATTCATCGCCTAAAGTCCCCCCATACAGCAACCAAGATTTATCAGGGCGGATCATTATGTAAAATGTGTTTGTGGCAGTGAGCGGCGGCGGCGGAGTGAGCGCGCGGTCGCCGGGCGAGGCAGGCGTGGCGCCGGCCGCGCCCGCGCCGCCCTACGCGCCGCACTACGCGCCCGAGTACTCGCCGCACCGCCCCACCAACACCCCGCCGCACACCACCTGGACCACCCTGCGCACCGTAAGTGTTCCATGCATTACAATTTCAGTAGTTAGTCATTTAATAAACGTACAGTTCGTTTAATGGTATTTTTCAGCAAAAACGGCTCGACTGTAATTAAAAAATCCGATAAATATGTATTTACATGGATATGTGATATGTTTTATTTGTTTTGGCAGAGCGGCGGTGGTGGCGGCGAGAGCTACGCGTACAGCGGCGAGGCGGCAGGCGGCGCGACTGGCGCGGCGGACGCGTCGCCGGCGCGCTCGCCGCCCGCGCCTGCCTACCTGCCGCCCGCCGCGCACTACCACCACAACCACCACCCGCACCCCTCGCACGGTGAGTACCGCTCCACTAGCACACACCAGACACACGCGTACAGCGGCGAGGCTGCGGGCGTTATACAATCTCATTTGGGGTCGGCTCGTCATTTTTCGCCGGACATGTTGTCGAGACATTCACTTGTGTCTCCTAGGGCATTGTTATGTTTGTTCATTTTCACACCACCTGCTTGTTAACGTCAAATTATATGTATGTCATGGAAACCGAACCTTTTTTTTTTGTCTCGGGGGGTAAAATCCTCATGGACATCCTCCGCCCTGGGGAAACCACCCCGGTCTTCCCTTCCTGTACCTATTGCCGGGGGTACGGGTATCGCTTGCACATTCATCCGCCCCCGGCAGGTATTTGCCCATCAGATGTTTGTAGGCGGGCCCCGTCACCCTCTGCGGCCGTCACCCACAGTGGCCGCAGGAACTCCCAACTAAGAGGGGCGCGCGAAACACTATGCCGCCGCCTCGAGGCCTGTTTCTGGTCGGGCGACAGACGCCCCTAGTCTGTCGCCCTTAGGCCGCGCCCTATGGTGGCCGCAGATAGTCCGCCACCTTGGGACGCCCGGTGCGTCTGGTGCGGACCGGGAGATAAGTAACAGCTTCTCTCTCCCTTTTCGCCGCCTCCTTTGCCGACATTACGTCCTCACAAAAGGAGGCGACGGCCGTCCAGCCGCTCACGCTCCCGACCATGCATGAAATGACGGCCGGAAGCGAGACGTCGCCCGCAGCCTCGACTGCCGCGACTAAGTCACGGCGCTGTGCTGCCCAAGCTGGGCACTCCTCCAACGTGTGCAGCGCCGTGTCCTCGCGGCAGCTGTCACAGTGGTGAAATTCGGGCGTCGGCTCCCGGCCTATCCGACACAAGTACTTCCCGAAACACCCATGTCCGGTAAGCACCGGCGTCAGCCGGAAGCCGAGGGCGCCGTGGCGTCTCTCCAGCCACTCCTTCATCACGGGTCTTACCACCGCTATCGCGGCGTGCCCTGCCGTGGGTCGCGCAAGTCGCTGCTCCCATTCCGCCACTAGGACCTGGCGGAGCTCTGCCCTGCGCGCCTTAACTTTTCGAGGCGCCAGGCGCTCGCCCCGTCCCACCGCTTCCTCGCGCCATGTATAGAATGACGCGAGGAGTTCCGGCTCTAGGTCCCACGGCGGGGATCCGGCTAGGAAGCTCGCCGCCTCGAAGGAGATCGTACGGTATCCCCTTATTACCCTGACGGCCATCGCTCTTTGCGGCCTTCGTAGCAAGGCGATGTTGCGGGCTGTCAGGGCATCCGCCCATGGAAACCGAACCTAAAGTAAGTCATTATAACCCCAAGGTCTAGCCGCGCAATAATATTAAACTGATTTTCCTGGTGGTCAATGTGATTTTAATTTTTAACACCAGTTAAAAATTCGAATTCAGTTTTCATTCGAATTGGTTTACAAAAAAAAAATCGAATTGCTTTTTGCTACCTCGCAGAAGGTGTAAAAAGTATCTCCTAAGGGTTAAAGGTGCCTTTGTCTTGGACTGCACTCAGGATTCATTAAAGCGTCTGTGAAATAAGATACTGCTTTATCCTCTCGGTGATTAGTGTACTATTATAATATAAAGCCAACTCACAGTCCGTAATATGATATTTAATTCCAATCCAGCCTGTCCCTTGCTGCCCTCTCCCAGCTACTCCCTAAGCCGGGTCCGTACGCCACAGGGGGTGCCCTTAGCGTGTACTCGCTTAGTTTTTATGTTTTTTAAGCCCTGGCTGGAGGCCTTAATTTATTGAGGCATCCACAGGTAAGCCCGGTTAAGCAGAAGACAACCTCAAATGTTGAACTGCGAGATGCCATTCCCAAAAAAAACGTAATAAGATATAAGTAAGATTATGAAAAAGTTATTTACGGACTTCTATGCTAGTCCATGCTCATTTCGGTGGCGGGCGCTGTGTTGCAGGCATGTGGTCGTGGCAGGGAGGCGCGGGCGGCGCGGCGGGCGCGGGGGCCGCGGAGGGGGCGCATGCGCCGCACGAGCTGTCCGACATGCTGCAGATACTGGACCAGAGTGGGACTGCCACCTTTGAAGATCTAAACATAAATATGTTCAACTCGAACTTTGAGTAATTTTAGTTGTATTTAATAAAGTATGTACCTAATTTGACTCGTGAATTTAAGAACTGAGAATAGGCTGCGGTTTCAACAATGATGTTAATAATGATAACGACGCCATTGCGTTATAAGTTGCTGCATTTCTCACTTCAACGAAAGTACAGACTGTCAGAAACTTTGGATTAAACTTTAATATTTCGATTGTAGAGTCAGGTTCAGCATACAATAATATTTAACAGGTCTGTTGATACGTTATAACTTAAGTATAAGCAGTGCCTAAATTATATGAAAAAATATATTTTTTAACCATAAAAATGTTCATTAATATAGTTAAAATATGTAAATAATGTTCTAGTAAAAATAAATTCAGTGACAGTGGAGAGAATTCATAATTTTATGTAAAATTATCCTTACAAGAAAACAAACGTAAACGAAATAAAGAAAGTACTTTATCTCAATTTTATTCTTCTGACCTTAATCGAAATATTAAATCCGTAGCAGAGTAAAGGTGATTCTGCATAGTCTTTTACATTTAGTTAGGCTACAGTTGAATGCTTAAAATTTTTACTGTGTAAATAGTATTATTTGGCAGCTACCTTTATTTGAACAGAATGTGTGGAGATTTTTAATCAACATTTGACTATACAGAGTTAGCTTTACTGGTACATCGATCTTGTTAGTTTCCGTGAAATCACGCGTTATTACCATATTCAAAGGTCTACGCGATTTCCGTTCAAATGGTGCAACTAGCTAAATTAAGTTAATTAAAATTGTTTTGTATTAATGTTATAGGTTGTCTTTTAAGTTTTGATTAAGACTCATTTAGAACATAGCAATATAAATAAGTATTATTTTTTTAGATAAAACAAATCAAATGCTTTCGGTTGTAAGCACTGTATTCACCATTCCACTATATCGTCACTTTAAGAAAACCAAATGTCTGCTCGTTGTTGAGCACTGACGGCAGACTACACAGATTTGAAAAATTTAAATAATAGTGACGTAATACTCATTGTAGTTTTCTTATTTTTTACCATCATTTTTTTGAAATTCAAAACAGTTTCCGCTACGAAACCAAAGACATGCGAATTGTGAAGCCTTGTCGGGACAGCACCTATCGTCATCTGCGTCTATCGTCACAAATTAATGCGTGCCGAAAGTGCGCCTGTTTTGATTGGTAAAAAGTTATTTAAAGTAACTTAAAAGTTTTTTTTATTTAGAAAATACAACAAATTTGCATAAGAAACGATTTTTGCTAAAAAGTTTAATAACTGTAAATTCTGTGATGTATTGTCACTCGTGGGATAACTGGGGCGCAAACATATCTTTTGTTTTGATAGCCAATAGTGTTTGGTTACATCTACATGTATCATGTCGTAGCACGAAGTTTCAGTACGATAGACGCAGTAGGGGAAGGGGTAGGACCCCGCATTACGTCGAAATGGTTTTGTTAGTTTCATGATTGGGCAAATGTGTAATTTTGTATTTACATATTACAGCCAGGCTAAAAGATGTAGACAATGCTTTCAGATATTTTAATCGGTAAGATATTACCAGCAGACTGGTTTCTGTTTGGTTAAAATTATACACACTCCTAGCCAGGCAATTTTAATGTCAATATTTTAAAATATATTTAAAGCAATAATGGTCTAAGAAACAATTTCTCGAACGAAAATGATCGCAAAATTAATGTAACAAATTGTCAAGCTCGCGAAACTGGGCGTAAAAGTTGCAAAACGTATTTCAATTTCGCGGGCAGCACTTTCGCCTTAAACAAATACAAAAGTCGGTTAACAAAAAACACAGCCTGCTCAACAATTGTTAAACGAGCAATTATTGCTTTATAGTATGTTTCCCGAATATAAATAGTTTTTTTTTTATTATTTAAAATTATACCTAATTTAAGATATTATTGGATTATATTTTTATGTAAGTAATGCATTTACGAGCTCTTATTTTCATCGTAAATAATTTTTTATTACTTTTAATTGGTTGAATAGGTATACCTGAATTTTGTAAAATGAATTTTTCATTAAATATTAACGATATGGACATTAATTTGGTTTTTATTATTAATGCAGCAAACTTGTACTATAATTCCCATTTAGACGAGAGGTATGTTGGTATGTTCTAGTATAAAAATATCTCATCAGCAAGTAAGGGCCGGCGCAAATCAAGAGAGGCGCGGCACTGCGCGGTTTTCACCTTGCTCGAGTTGAAAATAAATTAGCTTCTATGTATTGCTCCAAGAGAGCAACAACGCGGTCAGGGGTTTTAAGGGTGGTCGCACATCTGACGGAAAATGCGTCAGGCGTAATTTCGTTATGCTTGACGCACTACAGCATCATCATTAATCGGTTGAGGTTATTTTTTTTTATTATCTGCTTGTTCTGGCCGACTCCACGACTGACGATACGCGAAGGATATTTGTTTGGCAGGAAAACCACGCTCCGTAGATCCAGCTGCATTTGACATGTATCTTATTCCAGTGCGCACTGCATGTGAACTACACTTAAAACTTAGTTTTCTTAGAATGACAGGATGGCTGATCGTCTGTTTCGCCTAACGCGGTGTCCTGCGTGAGCGACGAATACGACGCGACGCGATGCAACACGACGCGACGTAATACACGCGACAAAATATGTCCTACGTGATTTTGTTGATTACTTCTCGAATCATGGAGAAGTACAGTACAATTTTGGTCGAAAGTTCATATATAAAGTACAGCCTTTTAAAAAAAAATCCTAAAAAGCACAGAAAGAAAACAAATATAATATTTTTACAAAGAAACACATTTGGCGAGTTCCATCATTTATATCCAAAACTAAGAAGAAATGTTTAAACAATATTGTGGAGTGTTACCGTCTACTTTCGATTACATTATTGCTGCTATTAAGTCTGAATTTCAATTAAAAACAACAAATTTTCAAAAACCTTAGTGGTGACGTGTCTGGTCGCCCTCAAAACAAGTACGCGTTACGTCGCGTCTCGCCGCAGACCATACTCCGCTAGGAGTATACCTATGTGTTCTGTGCCGCAGACTGTCATATAGGCCGCAAGCAGGATATGCCGTTGAGTTGATCGCGTTCGTCGCGTTTGCAGCGTCGCGTCGCGTCGTATTCGTCGCTCACGCAGGACACCGCGCGTAAGGGTCAGCGCAGACTACTCGATGAAATAGCATGAGTTTAGATAATGTAGTGTATGAAACCCCTGATATACAGTAACAATTTCATAAACTACTATTATTAGATGTGCTTATTGTCCTCGCGGTATAAAGGAATTTATTTTTGTACTAGCTGCGGCCCGCGGTTTCACCCGCATAAGTTTCGATCCCGTGGGATTATCGGGATAAAAAGTATCCTCTATGTTAATCCTGGTTATAAAACAACTGTGTGACAAATTTTATATAAATCCGTTCAGTAGTTTTTGCGTGAAAGAGTAACAAACATCCATACAAACTTTCACGTTTATAATATTATTAGTAGGAAATACAAGTACCTAGATCTTGGTTAATATTTTAAAACTAGATGGCGCGCGGTGCCGACATTTTCTAGCTGACTGATGATTCTGACAAGAAATTCCGAAACGAACTTAAAAGATCTACAGTCCTTTCATAATTATTTAATCTCTGACAGCAGCAATCCAACATCAACCTTATTGTAACGAGAATAATTAATATCTCAGTGATTTTGACAATGATACAAATCAGAGGTAAAATAACAGACGCTGTGAAATAATCATAGTTAAATAAATAACTTATGCTTAGCAGTCATATTTAAGACAATATGTCAGTCTGCAGGGCAATGTTTGAAGAAAGAGTAAAAGGTCTTTTTAAGAAAGAACCGTTGCAGCTTTGAGTTGACGTGTCGATAGACCGCCGCCACGCATGTATCAAGACATGATGTAATATCGCAACCAACTGGTTTAATTAGCCATTTAGTTAACCGCCTAGCCTTTTAATTTAACTAAACGGTGGCTGTTCAACTAACAGCCTGAATGTTCTTAGGGTTCCGTACCTCGAAAGGAAAAAACGAAATCCTTATAGGATCACTTTGTTGTCCGACCGTCCGTCCGTCTGTCACATGTCTGTCAAAACCCTTTTTCTCAGGAACGCGTGGAGGTATCAAGCTGGAATTTATATCAAATACTCAGGTCTACTGACCCTTAGAGCTGTAAAAAAATCAAACTTCTAAGCCAACGCAACCAAAAGATACAGCCGTTTATGCCGCAAATTTTCGCGCATTTCGACAGTCGCAAGGGAATCAAAACCTACAGGGTACCTACTGCCCGTGAACTCAGAATTTTGAAATTTGGTGCGAAGCAACGTCTTAGAGCTTAAAGCTTAAAGGAAAAATTGCGAAAACCGATAAAAACAATAAAAATATTTTTAATAATTTTAAATTGCACGGAACCCTCGGTGTGCGAGTCCAACTCGCACTTGGCCGGTTTTTTATTAATCAAAGATACCTACTAATTTGTGTTTGCGTTTTTAGGGTTCCGTAGTCAACAAGGAACCCTTATAGTTTCGCCATGTCCGTCTGTCTGTCTGTCTGTCTGTTTGACCGCGGTTTAGCTCAAAAACTATTGGCACTAGAAAGTTGTAATTTGGCATGAGTATACACGTTAATGACACCGAAAAAGTAGTAAAATAAAATTTTGAAAAAAACAATTATTTAGGGTACCTCCCCTACATGTAAAGTGGGGATGATATTTTTTTTTTCGTCCTTCCCATAGTGTGGGATATCGTTGATCGTTGGATAGGTCTTTCAAATATTAGGGGTTCGGGAAGACCGTTTTTTGATTAAGTAAACCGTTCGTGACATAGCAAGCTTTAAAGTACCAATTTTCGTTAGAATCAAGTGTCCCCCCCTCTACCAACTAAACGGTTGTAGTTAGAGGAATTCAAATGTCACGGCAGTAGTACTTATACATATATAACGAAGTTTAAAGAAAAACTATCACACTTAAGTGGGCTTTACAAGTTTACGAGTAATAGTCGACCAATTGTATTTGACTCGAAAATTTCGGACAACTCCATAGAATTCCTCAATTTTTTTTTTTTTTTGACGAGTGCGTAGTGTAGCTCTGTGTCCTGTATTTAAATTCAAAACACCGGCTATGACAAGTCTTATCCAAATGTCAAAAAAGATATGATGCAACCTGAGGATGCAACTCAAAACAAAATAGCATAACTGTCATTTTTGACAGTGCTGAGTGTGCTGACGATGATATTATTTTATGGCGTGTGGTCGGCGTTATCGCAAGATGGCGCATGTTATGATGTCATCTATGACAATTCACGGGACATCGTTATCACGCTCACGCTATTTCGGAACGGCGTTAGGCATGCTCCAATCGTTAATAGCGCAACTCGGAACGCACCCAAAATAAGTTTGTGTCACTGTCAACTGTCCTGTCAATTATGACCAAATCGAAATCACACAGTCAGTCACAGATTCGAAATTCAGAATATTTTTTGGTGATGATTGATACGAAATTGCTAAATCAATTCAAAGATTTATCTATTTGATTGATTTTTAAAGATTATTGATTCTGTATCTATTTAGTGGTCTTCTGGTGTTAGAAGAGTTTAGGTGTGAAAGGAGCCATAGTAAATATGGCTAGATTGGGAAAAACAGCGCAAGAATTTATTCAGGACTCATTTTCACCCATAATCGCAGTTCTGTGCAGTCCAAAAGTAGAAAATGTCGTTTCTAAGAATAATTTGTCCTTTACTGAATTGTTACTACCCTTCACAACAATGGACTGGGAAGGTATGCTTATTGTTTCTTGTTTTATTGTAGCTCTACTGGAGGTGTTGTTCATAAGCTGAGTGTTCATTCACAGGCTGATAAAAATATTCTGCTTTATAACTTTTCTTTGATGTCATCCTGGGGAATTATATCCACCCTTAAGATGACCCTCTGGCCAGGAATTGTTTACTGTGTTTGTTGTGTGTAGAATAGGATTGACTCATGAAACTTCAATCATTGTTCATTTCAATATTACAATTTTGTGAATTGCAAGCCAGTAACTAAAATAAGACAGCTCTACTTAAAAATATAGTTTCTGATATGCTTCAATACCTTAAAGTTTTACAGCAAATTAAATTATGCCTTTTTGATCTTTGGTGACAGTACTTTGGCCCACTTACAGGAGCAGAAAGTAACTGAACAGACAGCTGTGCTGCTGGGGAGTTAGTTGTGCCACTTCTTCCCAGCGGAAGTACTAGAAAGTGGTGAAGGGCGGGTGTTTCGGGGGACTGTCTTTTGTCATTTAAAAAGTGTTGATTGTTAGCCTAATTTGAATAAATGACTTTTCATTTTGATTTTGAAGAAGTTGCATCGTAACTTGTAGGTGGCTTAGAGACAACAAGTTGCTATAACAAAACCAAAAACAGTAACTCTGGCATTAAAATAGGGTCTTTAGCATTTCATAGGTGACTATTGAGTAGATGCAGCCAGGTAAGTAGCTATTAGAGATGATTTAATGGTGATGATCTAAAACTTTATCAAAATACAAATATATTCATAGGTGTGCTTTTATAGTTTCACCAAAGTTCGTTAATTAATTGTTTTTAATTTCAGGTCAATTTCGAGACTCAAGTGGAAACACATGTTCTATTAAGAATTGGAAGTTAATTTTAAGAGATGTAAATTGGAAGCCATTACAACCTACAGAAGCAAGAAGACAGTTAAACAATGCTGTATTACACAATTATCACGACAAAACTGTATCTCTTGAAATAGGTAGGTAGTTAATGTGCCAGATGTGTTTTTGTTTCGTTCATATACTTACTTAATGAAATCAATGTTAGCATGGTACATTTATAACTTCTAATTATTTTTTGCAGACAGCCGAAAATTTGATGTTCCTCAATCAACATATTGGTTTGATGCCTGGAGGGAGACATACTTAGAAGTCCAGTTTCCCTCAGATCATGAATTTACCAAACATTTTATATCTTGTATTATAGTAGGTACAACATTGGATGAGAATGTGATAGATAGTTTTAACAATTTAAACCAACAGTATGCTCAGTTACAAAATGTTGCTCCACCTAAATTACCTAAGTGGTTCAACAGTAGTGTGTTGAAGTCTTATCTTCTTCTTCATGATGTTTCTGCAGTCCCTAAAGAAAAGTAAGTCTACTGTAATTACTCTTTATAAACAACTTCTGAATGATTGAATATTAATTTGTACAATTTGTTACAGGGCAGATGCAACATTTGAAACACTGAAACAGACCTTTGGAGCAAACAACTGCTTTATGCTATCAATAAACTCAAAAAGTACCTTGGATCAAAATGTATCAACAGATCTGTGGGCTCAGTTTGTTAAACGATCATCACAAGCAAATGTAATTGTTTTTATCCTCATATTTATGCTTTTTATTTGGAGTAGCTGAGCAGCAGAGTAACAAAATTTCTATTTTTTCCAGAATGAAATGTCTTCTTCACTCACTAACCTACCTACCACACCAGCTGAACCTCAACCAGTATTTCCACCGGTTGCAGCAAATAATATATCAGGTTAATATCCATGCATTGTGTTTTAACTAACAAAATTATCATAAATAGCACATGTGAGAGTACTATGTACTATAAGGGAGTGACCATACTTATGGAGGCGGAATCGGTTTGAGCCGGTAAGTAAGAGCTTTATGTCCATGCAATAAAAGCAATAGTGAATTAATTCGGCTTGTTACGCTTGGGATGATGCGACTCGATACCGCGTCGAAGTATTTGCTTGTATTGCATGGACATTAGCCTCTTACTGATTTTCTAAAGATGATTTGCCGAATTCGATTCATGCATGATGTAACATAATAGTTTGATTTTAAGAGTGTCCATGGCGTTTCTTGCGTGTTCTACTCCATAGGAACCTACTACCATTTGCAATGGGCAACTAGCTTCAAACATTCTCACGGAACAACTCCTTGAAAATTCAAGTGTCTGTAAATGGTTTATTTGAAATAAATGCTTGAAGCCTTGGGTCATATCCATTTGCAATATTAATTTTAATTTAATTACAGATGAGAACACAGTTATTTCTACAACTAACTCGGAAACTGCTCATCCACTTACAACTACTGAAACAGATGTTTATGATAATGCAAATAGTTTACAGGTAATACAATTACAAACACATTATTTTAAAAGATGAATGCATAATCATGTTGAATAAATAAAATAATTTTCAGACTCATTCATTCTCGGGAAGTTCCGAAAGCATGAACGTAGCTAGCAAAGGCCTAGATTGTTCTACAGAAGTTCATGGGACAGCTCTGAATGCAAGTGATATTGAAGGCATCAAGAAATTTTTGCAAGAGTATGCCTCTAAGGCATTGTTACCTTACATGGAGAAACAAATATCACATTTATCCGAAGTTGTGAGTTGTACATTGTTATATAATAAACACTATTGAATTATTACAACTACTGGCACTAATTAACTAATAACAAAATAATACCCATTCGACTTTTAAAATCGTAATGAAAATCAAAAGAGTAGTAATTCAGCTCGGTGCTATTAGGTTTTTGCTTTAAAAAAATTGCATAGATTCTACATGAAACATTTCTCACTTATAACAAATATAACAATATTCAAATAAAAAATTACAGGTAGCAAACAGAAAGGGTGTGAGTAGATCGTTGCTATCAGCCACAAAACGGTGGTTTGGCACTGGAAAGGCCGGCAATACTACAGGCAACAGCACTGTCATGTATGTGTTCATTAAATGAAAACCACAAGCAGCACTGTACACACAAAATACATAAACTATTTAATTCATTTCAGATATACAACGGACTGTCCTGAGTTACAATTACGTCGGTTAGGCGACCTCTGGTTTATGTGTCGGCAATGGCAGCGTGCGTTCGATGCATACCATACCGCTAAGAGAGAGTTTTACGCCGACAGTGCTTGGCTTTGCTACGCAGGCGCTCTTGAAATGGCGGCAATAAGTGCGTTCATGGCTGGAGACTCTAATCGGAAAACTCACGGCTATATGGAAGAGAGCATTGTAACTTATCTGAACACCTGTAGGTTAGTAGTGTTCTTCTGCATTTTCTTAAATTCATCTCTCTACATATGGTCTGTTCCAAAAGTATCTTATGAATATGTACTGTACACAGGTGGATCAGAAAACGTACCTGTGGATGCCAATTTGTAGTGTCAATTACAAATTGAGTACTTTGACTTGATTATGTGAATAATTAAACCCCAAATTTTAAATCACATTAATAGCACATTTTGATGCAAATCTGGAAAGTTTTCGGCTCCATTACGCCCTCGCCTTCGGTTCAGGGTGCAATCCCGCCTGGAGTGCAATGACAAATGTACACGAGTATCAAACGATGTTTTCACCACTTACGAGGAAGTAAATAAAACACAAACTTATTTGCAGTATCTAGAGATCCCCCATAGACACAGTGCAAGTCTAACAATATGTAACGCGATACCATTATATTACAGGATGGTTCAGTATGCTGTAAGAGCCACTTTATTGTCAGTGCTTTGCTTAAGTGGCTCAGGTTTGCATGGTGAGGCAGCTAAACAACTGATCCGTATGACGTCAGAGGACAGCGACTTGCGTAGTGCTATGCTACTTGAACAAGCGGCACTATGCTTCTTATCTGGCCCTGCATCTAAAGGCATGTGCAGAAAATACGCATTCCACATGGTACTAGCGGGCCACAGATTCTCAAAAGCAGGCCAAAAGAAACATGCATACAGATGTTACAAACAGGCTTACCAGGTGATTGTTTTTTCTGTATTTGTACGTATACGTATTAGAGCGACCGAAGTAAATAATAATCCTACCAAAAACATTATAAAATTAGTGGTTCAGGTAATTGAAAAACAATACAATTCAAAACAAAAAGAATCAAACTTCGACTAATTCTAGTGCAATCTGTGTATAAGCTTGCGCATTAACAAAAGTAGGTACCTTTTTCCCAGAGATGTGAAGTGGTACGGAACTGTTAATGCGCTAGTCCGGCTCCTATTATCTTTCTCCTCAAGCCCTTTCAGCTGTTACTATGTTTCAAGGGTATAAATAATCCCACGTACAAGAGATATAAATACGCATGAAAAACGGAAACCTGCCTTTACTGTCGCGCAGGCGTGTAAAGAGGGTGGACATGAAACTTTCACGTTAAACGTTTCAGTAATGTTTGTAGGGTTTTCTTATTGTTTTCGACGTATTGTATAAATGACTAACTTAAGGCAGTCTTAAATAAAAGTATTTAACCTGAAGCTATATCTTCATGAAAACCAGATCCTATAAATTATAAACATGGCAGGTGTACGAGAGCAGTGGTTGGCGGCTAGCAACAGACCACGTGCAGTTCGCGCTGGGCCGCCTGGCGGGCGCGCTGCGCCTGCCGCGCGACGCTCTGCGCTGGCTCCGCGCGCCGCTCGCGCCCGCCGGCCCGCAGCCGCCGCAGCAGCAGGACGCCTTCCTGCGCGAGTACATGCTGGCGCACCAGGTGACACTCAGTGCCACACACTATGCAATAGAAAAATAGCTTGCATCAAAGCCCCGTATTCCATTCCATTCCCGTATAACATTAGCATATAGTCAAAAACACTGCAACATTCCATGTTAGCACTTGCCAGCAACATTGCCACCCGCAATACAAAAACATGTTGCCGAAACAATGTTGCACAACTTTGTTTCCCAATGCATACTCGGCATAAGTGCAGTGACTGTGTCTAATTATTGTAATTCTAAAGAATTGTTTTACAATGTACGATCCGAATAACCATTACCCACCATATATAAAAAAGAACGGAATTAATCAAGTAATTTTACAGCAATTTTTTTTTTTTTTAAACATTGCCCCACACTAGGAATTTCTCCTGTGTCGTGGGTGCGTTTACAGACATATAAACTCACATACACAAACAGCCAGACCCGGAACAACTAATTGTAGGTCATACAAATATTTGTTCCGTGCGGGAATCGAACCCGCGACACGCAGCGCAGCAGTCAATCGCTTAACCACTGTGCCAACCGTGCCGTCAACTCAATTGATTCGGAAGTGGTGAAACAGGCCCTTATACTTTTGAAAATGTAGTGTAGTGCAAATTGTAATAGATTGGACGCTCATCTTCATGAGGAATATAATAATGCGGCGACTATATCAACAGCAATGGGTGGAAAGCAGCGAGGAGCCTCGGGAACAGCTGGAGGTGCTGCCACTGCCGCTGGTAGTGGAGCGCGACACGAGCGTGCTGTGTGTGGGCCCGGCACCGCTGGGCTCGCCGCGCCGCCGCGCCGCCTCGTCGCTGTCGCTTGGCGAGGGCGGGGGCGCGGGCGGGGGCGGGGGAGCGGGTGGGGGCGCGGGCGGGGCGGCCGGCGCGTGGCGCACGCTGGAGGAGATGCTCCTGCAGGTGGCGCAGGGCGCGGTGCCCATGATATTCAAGCCCACCGTCGACCTCTACACCGATGCCACCGACTGCGAGCCGCTTGTGCCGCAAGGAGGTAATCGCAGCGTTTAGAGCATAGCGTCATGAAAACATTTGTATTTGCATGCGTGACGAAATAATGATTTGTTATTTTTATTAAATGAAGATCTTTTATAATATTGGGTTTTAAATTGAATTCAACAATAAAAGAAAAACCTAAAAAGTTCTCGATGTTCATTTGAATAATCAATCACTTAAATGTAATGTTGTTTATTCAATTTCAGAACCAATACAAATCTCGGTCACTTTATGGAATCCTCTGAAGATTTCGTTAGTTTTGAAAGATGTGGAACTATTGTGGCGATTTGTACTGGCCGCTGACGATGATACGCTGGGAGATGAAGAAGTACTGAGCAATGAGCAGGCGGTGTCTGCGGGACAAGCGTTGGAGAGCAACATTATATTTAGTCAGAAAATTAAATCAGTCCTCCTGGAAGGCGATTGCAAAAAAGTACTAATTTTCACTTTGACACCCCTTAGGGTTGGACGACTAAATATTCATGGATTGGCGTACAAGTAAGTATATTTATTATTATTAGTCATTAATCAGTATGCAGTATGTAGTTATTTACGATTTCTACAGGCGAGTCGCAAAAAAAAGATAGTTTTGGAGACGTAGATTTAATTAGACAAACTTTACATGAATATTAAAAATTAAAATTAAATTATACAAGTGGTCATGATCGAAGTTTGATTCATAATGGGAATCACACAGGTGTTCCTAAATTCGGAGAGGCGACCGTGAGAAGATGTCGCCGTGAAGAGCTGACGTTGCGTTGCCGGGTGGTCCGTATGCACAGCCGCGCTGGGTACAGTGCAAGCGATGCGATGCGATAGTTAGCTTAGCGTAACACCTCCCCCCGTAGAACAGCGACTATTAAAGACAGAAGTCGTAAATTGAGCTGGAGGTTGATTTGTGTCTACTCTGGTAGCTGGTACAGTGAAGACTCTTTGAAGTTCCATCTGGTTGCTTGCAGGTTCAGCAGGTGTTATTATTGCTTTTCGTCGTAGAAAGTATTTTCGATAGAGCAGGACACTGACGATTGCACAGGCGATGATCATTATCACGTACATCGGTATAGTGGTGTGATATACGCTGGAGTTACTGTCTTCAATGAGGGTAATTGGTGACTGCATGGACAACTTCCTACTAGTCTCATGTAAATGGTCCAACTTGATTGAGTTTAACTTAAAGATTGGGGCTGAAGATGTCGTCTGCTGCCAAAAAGTCAAATTATCGGCTGGGATATCGATGATTTTCAACGCTTGTCCCTTGAGGCGGTCTTTGAAGTTGTAGATCTTAAAGTGCGGTGTTTCAAGAGAGCATCTCTGAGGTATTATAGCGAGGTAGCTGCCTTTTAAGGTGTCATACAGGTCACGTCCACAGGATAAATGCACTTTCGTAGGCGTGGGAAAGCTGATACCATAGTGTCTGTCATCGAGCTCTTCATAAGCAGGTTTCTTCAGGGATACTGTCTTAGGATTGCATGAAGTTGTTCGTTGTTGAGTGATGATCAAATGCTGGATACAATCTGGTGCTGTTTGATTGTGCATAGTTTTCAACTCATTGCATAGATACCATTTGCTCGTCTTCGGACATTCTGTCTCTATATACTTGAAGTCTTTCTTATGTAAGGCAAGAAAAGGATGTGGGGGTGATAGGACTTGATTTAATTTATTAGGAATCATACATAATTTATAAAAATCATAGGTTAAGGGGATGAGTATCGGAATTTTATATACTATAACTATTTTATTTCCCGTATAGTAGGAGCCTAGTCTGATTACATCATATATTTCCCTTACATCTAAATCTACTATATTATCTTTATTATATATTCTAGTTAAGTTTTTAATTATATCCTTAATAGTAATTAAATCTACAACTGCGTGATGAGCAGTAGATATTCTTATAAATGCAAGAACATTTTCTAATTTATTAAGTTCTTGCAATATATAATCTATGTTATCGCTAAGAATAGTAAAAACTTGGAAAAGATGAGCATATTTAATGAAATCATTTTCTCTGGCAGCTTCTGTTTCACTAATCTCTTTTACTAATAGTTCTATCTTGTTCTGATTATCTATTACATTATCCAAAATTTTTGAATGTTCAGCTATCCAGTCTTTTGATAAACTAACGTGTGCATTAAGTTCTGAAGCTATCCTATTTTCATTATCTTGCAGGGATTTAATAGCCTGATTATAGTGCAATGCATCTGTGTAATCCAAATTTCCAGTAATACTTTTTATAACAGACCCGAGACCATCTATGAGTCCTCTTTTATTACGAGCTATCTCAAAAGTTTCTAACTGTCTAAGTACATTATTAAGCTTACTTTTCAGATAAGTCATATGGGGCTCGAATAAGAATCTCGTACGATTATTCAGTTCAGGGCTTACTGAATTTAACTGATTATTAATAGATTTAACGATTTCGTGTATATCGCCAAAGTCAACATAACGTAGGAAAGAATGATAATGGGAAACGATTTTGGCAGGCCCGAGTTTAAAAGGTAAGATACCTGGTCCACTGTCAAGACTTTCAAGTTTTATCTCCTGCAGCATTGCTGGAGTCAGTAGAAAGAGGAACATCAGCATCGTCCTGCAACAATTGTGCGGTTTTAGGGACTCTCTTAAGTCTAGTTTTGGCAACTGGACCTCTCTTTTTCTTCGTATAAATGTGAATAGGGAGGCCAGTCTCAACTACGTCGTGGGTATATCGGGGAGCTAACTTTTGCCTCGAAGCAATCGGATTTTTCACGAAAATCTGTTGTTCGGGTGGATAGTTTACCTCCGGTTCACGGGTTCTATTACGAGCATTCATCAGATTGGAACGAGAAGCGTTGCAAAGATCTTCGATAGTATTATAAGCGAGGATCATCTTGTCTTTATGATTATGCATATACAGCTGTAATAAATGCGAAGTTAAATCCATGTCAAAAGGATCTCTGGGGTCAAAGTGACCCGTAATTACATCTATGGGTTTGCATTTAGTAAAACTATGAATACTACTATTGTAAGCCATAAGGGCATACGGCATTAGGTTATTGACTGATTCAGATTTTTCAGATATTTTTAATATACGTAGGTGCTCTAGTATCGTTGAGTGGAACCGCTCAACAATACCATTTTCATTAGGAGCATGAGGGGCTACTCTATGATGTTGGATTTTATGAATCCTTACAAATTCAGCTAGCAATTGATTGGTGAATTCTGTACCATTGTCGGTTACGATAGTGATAGGCATGCCATGATGAGTACAGAAATTTAATAAGGCTTGAATGACGTTAACTGCAGTTCCGTCGCGTAAGTAATGTGCTTGACCATATTTGGAGAAAGCGTCTACTATGGTTAAGAATTTTTCATTTTGAATAGTTAGTAGATCTAAATGTACCAATTCAAAAGGTCTTGAAGGTGAAGGGACTACTTTTAGTTGTGGTCTCACAGGATTGCGGTCATACTTTGCCTGTCCGCAAATTACGCATTCATTTATAAATTTAGTTATTTGGTCGCGCATTTTTGGCCAAAAGTACCTATGCGATAGAGCAAGATAGCTCTCATTGATGCCCCGATGGTTCGTTTTCCCATCATGATACTTGTTAATGATTTCCTGCTGTTTAAGATATTCCCTGACGTTCTCTAATTCTCTTTTTGTTAAAAATAGGTTCATAGATGAATTCTTAAATGTTCTTTGTATTATAGGTACTATATTATACATTTCTAAATAAGGATTGATTAAAATTCCAGTTTTAATTTTAGGTTGTACATATTCTTTAATAGCGTTAATAAGGTCGTTTTCTAGATTAGATTTAGAAATTTGTATCGATACACGTGTATAGTTATCAAATGGTTTAGTTGTAACTGGTCTACTTTTTATATCACCTACAACATTAAATATAATTTGCTTAGAGAACTTATTTAAGGGTTCATCTGTGATAGGTATTTCTAAAATAGGATTTTCGTTATCAGTGTGTACAGTAGCGGTATTAGAGTTACTACAATTATCCGAGGCGGTTAGGGTTCTTGAACTAGTGTCATCTATAGTAGGAGTCTTATCCGATGCATTAGCAATAACGGATATGAGTTCTTCATTGTGCAACTCAATGCGAGAAAGGGCATCTGCATTTGTGTTAAACTTTCCCTGCTTATATATTACCGTAAAGTCATATTCACTGAGCTTAAGTCGCCATCGCGTGAGCCGGGAATTGGGCTCCTTAAGACTCATGACCCACTGTAGTGGCTTATGGTCGGTCAAAATTTTGAACTTTCTGCCAAAGATGTATGGTCTAAAATACTTGCACGCCCAAACTATAGCAAGAAGCTCTTTCTCGATTGTACTATAGTTAAGTTCACTAGAGTTCAATGTCCGAGATGCATACGCAATGGGCTTGTCAGAACCAATTATACCCTGGGATAGTACTGCACCAATGGCCACGTTGGAGGCATCCGTGGTTAAAATGAACTCTTTACTGAAATCTGGATATTGAAGGATAGGATCGTTAGTAAGGAGGGTTTTGCAATGGTTAAAACAATTGGTATAATTTTGATCTAAGGTTATTTTAGAACCCTTTTTGAGGCACTGTGTAAGTGGTTTGGTAAGATTTGCAAAATTGGGGATAAATTTACGATAGTAGCCTAGAAGACCAAGAAAACGTTTAATTTCAGTGGGAGTTTTGGGTAAGGGGTAGTTTTCTATTGCATTAATTTTATTAGGATTAGGTTTCACACCGTCCCTACAGATAACATGTCCCAAAAATTCGGTTTCTAACTTCAAGAATTCGGATTTATCCATTTGAATCTTGAAATTAGATTCCCGAAGTCTTTTGAAGACTTTTTCAAGATTAAGGATATGTTCCTGCAAGGAAGTACTGAACACTATAATATCGTCTAAATAGACGAGACAGATACTTTGTAGATCTTTAAGAAGGTTATCCATCACCCTCTGGAAGGTAGATGGCGAATTTTTAAGTCCCATGGGCATCCTTAGAAATTCATAATGACCGTTCTCAACATTAAAGGCAGTTTTATGAATATCTGCGCTGTCCATTTCGACTTGATAAAATCCAGATGCCAAATCTAGGGTAGTAAAATATTGGCACCTGCCGAGTTTGTCTAAGACATCTGTAATATTAGGTATAGGGTATTTGTCGTCGATCGTTTTTTCATTAACCTTTCGGAAGTCTACAACGAGACGCCACTTAATTTTCCCTGAAGCATCAGGTTTTTTGGGTACTATCCAAATGGGAGAACTCCATGCAGAGTCGGATGGTCTAACAATGTTCTGTTCAAGCATCTTGTTAATTTGGTCCCTAACTTCCTGACGATGAACGTACGGATATCGGTAGCTTTTGGTATGTACTGGAATTTCATCTGTAGTTCTTATCCTGTGTTTGATCTTGTTGGTGAAAGTAAGTGCTTCTCCATCAAGATAAAACACATCTGCATAATTTTCACAGAGCTGTTCTAAATTAATACGTTCTTCTTCATTTAAATGTTCGGTACGGAGACGCGATAAAACTTCAGCTGTACGATTTGATGAAATTTCAGTACTGTTACTATTAACTTCAAATATTACAGCTTCTACCGGCCTATCCATTGAAAATATGACATCATTAGATGAAGGATTGCTCAATTCAACCCAACCTCTATTGTTCTCTACTTTGGTAAAACAATCAGAAATAAGGCAATTACAGATTATCTGACTTTCAACAAATACCTCACCATCTTTTGCATTAACTGGTACTCTTACTAATTTCTTAGAATTTGCTGGTATAATATCCTCATACAAGTTGACATTACGAGAATCGTACATCTGAATAGGTACTGTACTATTTCGTGTAGTAAGTATTTTATTTTTTAGGTCAATGGTAGAATTCCATTCATCTAGTAAGTCTATTCCTAAAAGGCCATCAAAATAGTCGTGAAATTTATAGATGAAAAGCGTAATATCCTGAGACTCATTAAACTCTGAGAAGCAAGGCAAAGATATAGAGTAATCATTTTTACTAGTTGCATGAACCGTAGTAATTTGAAAAGGTTCATAGTTAAGGGGTAGATGATTGAAGTATTTTTGCACGGCTTCAGGGCTTATGAAAGACTGATTAGCCCCGGTATCAATTAAAAGCTTAAGTGGAGGATCACTTATCTGGATATAGCCTAACTGTCTTTGAATATGAAAATTTAGTTCTATTTTGGCTTGTCGCTTTTCGAAACCTTCGTAAAATTTTCATCATTAATAGAAGATGGCGTTTGATTAATTTCCTCAATTACAGGTACCTCTGTGCGATGGTCTATTTCATTTTCACAGCTATACTCATTGACATGTTCATAGTCATAGCACTCATAGTCCGGATAGTTAAAATCATAGTCATAGAAATCAAATTCATTAAAATTAGTCTCACGCGATTTGAAGTAATTGTTCGGTGGCGGATTTCCAAATCTCCGCCAATCGTGCCCACTAGGCGATAAAACTTTAGGAACAAAATGGCTTACTCCACTCATTGGACGAGGGGTATTACCGGCACCATGTGGCTGATGAGTTTGTGCTCTATTCGCCAATCTAAAGACATTGCTTTGAGGGTTGTAATTAGGAGGGTATGTGCGCATGACCTGTTGAGTTCGTGTCAGACCCTGAGGGGGTAAAGCTTGCGAAGGAAAGTTAGGTCTCCAGCCTTGAGCAAGCTGTTGAAAGTTGTTAAATCCATATGGCTTTGATGGTCCAGGCATACTAAACGGCATAGGTCTAGGTGCGAAATTATTCAAGGGTAGATGCGTGCCATGTAGAGTAGGACGTAACAAATCTTTCCTATTAGAGCCACCATCAGTACGTTGTTGCATGTAAAGCGTGTTGAGTTCATCCTGAACATACTCGAGAGCTTTCTCAATACTATCAGGACGCATGCAACGGATCCTGGATCCTAGGGGATCCTTAAGTCCACGTAAATAGGTCTGAAGAGTAAGCTTTTTATAAAGAGAGCGCTTTGCCTCTATTGTAGTATCCACAGACTCATGTAAAGACACATAGGTCATAATCGTGCTGAATAAGTTTTGACATCGCTCATAGAATTCTTGCGGCGTGCTAGAGCCTTGTGACTGCAATGATAGATCACTATATAACGCGGTCTCGTCACGATGGTCTGCGAAGTTGTTGATTAGCGCACTTCTAATTCCTTGCCAATTTTCCGGTATCCCATTAGAATTAATAAGCCTAGCTGCAGATCCAGAAATTTTATTTAAAATGCCATTAATTAGGGCTAGGTTAGTTAATTCGTGCCCAGGCTCAGTTCTAAAATGCGTAAGTACCAATTGATCGCATAAATTTATGAAACGGGTTAATATATGAGGATTTCCTTCAAAATCTGGAACAAGTCTAAGTGACTTATAGATTAAATCTACTGGATTACTATCATTATTTGCCATATTTTCTTCCAAATTCCTGTCTAATTCACTATCCTCTAAAATATTTCCTAGATCCCTGCGTTGATCTATCGATCTATCTCTATTCCTATTCCTATCACTAGTTAACCTACTATTCCGTAATTCTCCCGGATGGAAAATCTTGACGGCTATACGTTAAACTAACACCAAAAAAAAAAATCACTCGCGAATTATTAAAACGCACACTTAAAATAGATATATAATATACTAGGAAGGACTAATGTAGGAAAGCAAGGACTAAGAAAGATTCAAAGTACTTACTGCATAATGCTCCAGTATCTTTCTCCTGCACAATCAATGTTCAGATCACTCACTGCAGAAATCAATGTAGGTTCGGTAACTTGTCTATGATGTTCTAGTTTTTACAAGTATCCTACCGGCTGCGCCATTTACGATTTCTACAGGCGAGTCGCAAAAAAAAGATAGTTTTGGAGACGTAGATTTAATTAGACAAACTTTACATGAATATTAAAAATTAAAATTAAATTATACAAGTGGTCATGATCGAAGTTTGATTCATAATGGGAATCACACAGGTGTTCCTAAATTCGGAGAGGCGACCGTGAGAAGATGTCGCCGTGAAGAGCTGACGTTGCGTTGCCGGGTGGTCCGTATGCACAGCCGCGCTGGGTACAGTGCAAGCGATGCGATGCGATAGTTAGCTTAGCGTAACAAGTTTCTCTAAGTATTTTCTATTTATGCCCAATTTCACTAACACCAAGCAATGCAGCTTAGAGTAAAGCTTGGGTTTCCTAGGAAAGCGGTTCCATCATATTATAATGGCCGTATGAAAATCTATCATTTTCACATTACGGTCGCATGTGGGGCCACTGCTCTTCTAGGAAACCGTAGCTTGATTGTGTGGCCGTTCACTGCTTTCTTAGGAAACCATAGCTTTAGGTAATTGATAAACCTGTAGGAGTTGTCTAAACATTACGCATCGGCCTAACCGACGTCTGTCGAGAGCCTTGTGGTTGGTGATTTGTTTTTTTGCCCTAGGTAACCGTGCATAACCTTACATTTCGATGTTACCTAATGGTAGTGAAAACTTCTACAGGGTAGAGATAAATAGATTAAATACTGTGACAACCTTTGGTTGGACTTGATAGAAAAAGAGAAACGATATGCATGTAGGCCGTGTTGTACTATTTTCATATGTATATACAAAAAATAACTATTCGAACATTACATAATTGTGTAATATATGCTGGATGGCAGGAACATCGACACGCAAACTGAAACCTTAATTCAGCACATGCTTCTAGACCCCCTAGCGTAGAAATTATTCGTCGGTTATCAAAAAAAATCTACTGTTTCATAGAATAGGAAAAACCTACGCGGTCAAAATTTATGGAAAAGCATTTTTTTTTTAAATAACTGACAATAAATTTCAACGCCCACTGCGTTGAACTTTTTTTGTCAGTTATTGAGAATCAATGTCAAACCCTTGTTGACCATGAAATTACACTGCAGCAAGTGGGTTTGTAACAACAACTGCGATTAGATTTTGCTACGATCTGCGTGAGATTAGCTAGTAGGATGACCTACTTCTGGGATGAACTACGTCCTAACCCGAATCCTTTGTCCAAAAAACAAAGGTTGCCAAAGTTTCCTCGGAGTAGGTATGTGTGTAGCTTTTAATGATGATGTTTAGAAATTGTCAAACAAAATGTACATTCCCAAAGTGGGGAATGTGTATTTTGACAATTTCTAAAATACAAATTCGATTTTTAAAGGCTTATCAATACCGGGGAAGGTGGTACCGAAAACGTAAACAATGTGGTGATATCAGGAAAAGTGAACCTAACCCCAAGTGGGAGAAGCGCCGATAAACGACTACAAATTACTGTCATTCCAGAAGCTCCTTGTTTACAAGTAAGTAATTTTCATAGAAAATTCGTTTCGATTAATGAACTCGCCTTGGTACAGACGCCAGCACATCAAGCTACCACAATCTGTCAAATTTCTTTAATAGATTTTCAACTTTATCGCTTAATCATTAAGGTTCAAGGTTGATTGGGAAAATTTTACAGTTTCGGGTAGCTTGACCTGCTGGCGTCTGTACATAGCGATAAACTGTTAAAGAGACTCAGAACTCGCTATTATTTAATGTTTTCAATGCTCCGTCATAAACTTGTATCTATGCATTTTACAATTACAGATGACCTTTTCGGAAATCAGTCCGGATATCATAAGCGGTGAAATGAGAACTGTCGACGTCGAGTTCACAAACGTAGGACCTGTCGATATGAACAGCCTCTTTGTTGCTGTCTCCCATCCTGATTGCGTCAATCTTATCACCGGAGACGAAGAGGATGATTTTAAAGTTTTATATGACGAGAAATATCGTAAACCGCCCGCTTACTCAGGTAATAATATTATGTTGAATCTTAAACATGTCTAAAGTTTTATTAACAGTAAAATCTATTTTAACCCCCGACGCAAAAACGACGGGGTGTTATAAGTTTGACGCGTCTGCGTGTGTGTGTGTGTCTGTCTGTGGCATCGTAGCTCCCGAACGGATGAACCGATTTTGATTTTGTTTTTTTTGTTTAAAAGGTGAATTTGTCGGGAGTGTTCTTAGCTATGTTTGGTCCAAGATGGCCGTCGCCACAAAATGGCGGATTACATATTTTTTTCACAAGTCCCTCAATATGGGTATCAAATGAAAGGGCTTGACTAGTAGAATACTATACACTATGACAAATTTCAAATCAAGATGGCCGCCACCACAAAATGGCGAATTACATTTTTTTTTTCACAACTCCCTCAGTATGGGTACCAAATGAAAGGGCTTGACTAGCAGAATACTATACACTATGATAAATTTCAAATCCAAGATGGCCGCCACCACAAAATGGCGAATTACAAAAACCTGATTAAACACCAAATTACCTGAATCTTAAAACACAAGAAACTAAAAGAAATGAAATAATAAGGAGTCCCTACAAAAAACTTAAATTAAAAAAAAAAAACTAAATTAAAAATTTAAAAAAAACCCCACCTCTATACCCAAATAATAATAAAAATAGTATGAATGTAAAAAAGCCTAAAACAATTTAAAAAAACTATTGAAAAAATAGCCACAAATAGAAGTAGTAGTAGTCGGGGGACCGCTCTAATTATTAGCCTAACGTTCTGTTAAAGTTTAAAATAGCAGCGGTCCCCCGATGGGACAACATTTAATCAAAAAATTTCATACGTACTTACGTAGGATCATAATTTCCAGGTTATTTTTATAGGGTTTCACGTTTATACCTTTTTTGTTCTATTTGTGGCTATTTTTTCAATAGTATTGTGGCTATTTTTGGTGTAGAATTTATAATTATTAAGCTTACGACGCATGATAATATTTTAAGTTGCGCCGCGGAAAATCGATCTATAAGAGCGACCACGCGCCTCGTGCGAGCGTGCTCCGCGACGACTCATGATATTTTTTCACACACCGAGGATAGTTGGCTTTATAGTATCAATATCGAAAGATCGTCTTCAAATTGAGAGTTAATGTAAAGACGTGTGCGGCAGACGAGCGCGCGGCGCGCGCGGCGGGCTGGCGCGCGGCGGCGGCGCGGCACGTGCGCGGCGTGCGCGCGCGGCTGGCGCGCGGGGCCGGCGTGCGCGCGCGCCTGCTGCTGCGCCCGCGCGCCGAGCTGCTGCTGCTGGCCTACTACGGCACCGGCCTGCGCGCGCGCCCCTACCGCCTGCTGAGGCACGTCTTCCGCTTCAAAGTCGCTGTGAGTACCTTTTATGAATACTATTCGGTGCCCGGTCGGAGACGACGACCGTGTCGCGAATCCGTCTCAAACTTTCAACTACGGAGTGGGTGAAACTGTAAACCGTTATAAACCGAACCACTAGCATTTCAGAAAACCTTCCATTTCAAATAGTTTTAAGCATAGAGAATATAACCACTAGAGAGCGTATAGGCCGATCTCTTCTAAGTACACGACTCACTACCGCGGGCCGGGGGACGAGGAAGAATGCGCGGCTGCAATTGGACAGTTCAAGGTCAAGTTGCGTAGGTATGCCTGATTAGGGGTTGCTCTACTTGATTAAGAGAAAATAGTCGATATCGATAAAATGGATTTTAACATTATAAAAATACTACTAAACAAACAACGCTGTATTTTGTTGGAAACCAATTTTCCCGATTAACCTTATCTATCCACTTTTCTTTTAATTCCGGAATCTTCGGAAATCTAAAATGAAAACATGTATGTCAAACACGCAGATGAAAAAACTGAGAACCTCCTCCTTTTTTAAAGTCGGTTTAAAGTAGATAGGTATTTAATGACAGTATCAGAATGGAATATAAATTGTATTAAGTTTAATTTTATTATTATCTATATTGACTTCAGCACAGATTATAAAAATACAAAGGGAAAGAAAGGGATAAAAGAATTAGAATTTCCTAATGAAAGAAAGGGACTTTTCCAAAAGACATCAACGCGCGACTCATCCGTGTGCTCGGTCACCCAACCACCATTTTAATTAAACCCCTGCGGTGGCTCATAATGTGATTAAATCAAAAATAATTTTCGTGTGTTTACTTACTGATGAAAACCAGTTCACCGCTCATGATGGCATTTTTATGTGTTTTAAATTTAAATAAAAAATTATAACAATTAGTAATTATTTTTCGTGCACACAGGTCTAACACTTGGTTACAATTAAAATGGTTACTAGTACTGCAGCATGCACATAGGCGACAAAATACTAATACTTTTCGAGCGTCGGGGAACTGTATGCGTAGTCAAGTGATTTTATAGTCTCTGGTTTTAAGCCATAATTTCAATGAATAACTTGTATTTACATTTTACTACATTTAGAAATATTGTTTCCAGGAGGCTGTCGAGTTGGCTGTGACCCCTCGTCGAAGTCTTCGGCGTGTCGAAGGGGAAGTCGTCGAAAATATGAGTTTAGCGGTTGAAGTTAAAAATATTTTCGCTGAGAAGGGCGAGGAGCTGCACGTGGAGGTGTTGGAGGCGTCGCTGTTGAGTCGCCAGTGGAGCCTGGCGGGGCTGGTGGCGGCGCGAGGCGCGGCCGGCCAGCTAGGTGCGCGCGAGAAGCTACACTTCGTGCTCCGGGCGCGGCGAATACTTGCAGAGCTACCGGAAGGACAAGTTCAATATACGCGCGTCAAAATCAACGAGAACCACCCCGACGCTGTGGCCGATATAAATGTGCCTCCCTATTCTAAATTCGTGGTGGACGGTCAACATTCTTTCATTGATGCCCCCGACGCAGCCATGGCTCAAGAAATATCTGGTGTAAGAACAGGACTTATACAATCCATGTTTGTCCTTCGTTGGAAAGTGCATGAAAAAACCAAAGGAAAGGCTGCAGTCGGTCAGCATTGTTTATGGCTGGATTGTTTCACAAAAGCTGTATCCCGAGAAAGGGAATATGTACCTGGAGATGTGGCACCCATACAACTTGACGAATTTGAAAGCAAATCAGATTTACGTGACTCTAATACTAAAAGTAAAAAAGACAATGTCGTGATATTTAGACTGGAACATTCCAATCACATTAACCATAATTTTAATGAAATGAAGCTTTGCTTGATTCCAATTACTTTAAATATTGTCAACTGTTATGGAGTTCCTGTTAAAGTGTTTATAGACATGTCAAAGCAGAAAAACAGGTAATTGATATTTTATGCTTGTTTTTAATATTGAATAGTGTCATAACTAGAGCTCAAATCCTCAAGAAACAAAACAGGCAGCCTGAACGACACGAGTGAGGTAGATACGTACCATACGACATTTGAGTGCACGGTTGGCGCAGTGGTTAAGCGATTGACTGCTGCGCTGCGTGTCGCGGGTTCGATTCCCGCACGGAACAAATATTTGTATGACCTACATGTATTTGTTCCGAGTCTGGGTGTTTTTCTATCTATAATATGTATGTATTTACAAAAAAAAAAATGTATATAAGTAGTTTATCAGCCATCTTGTTACCATAACACAAGCATTAGGTTGCTTAGCTTGGGACAAATAGTGCTGTGTGAAATGTCCAGGGATATTATTATTATTATACGTAATAGCTGATAGCATTTTTGCAGATAGTAATTTTTTAAAGAAGCTCCTGGTGTCTTCCGGCCATTAAGTACTGACACAATAAGTAATAACTTGTAAAAAAATGTCGTTTTTGTTTCAGAGAGTTGTCCGGAGAACTTGGCTGGGCCGGAGCACTCGGTTATGGATGCGACGTGGAAGCTAAAGAGCTGGGCGTTAGTGTGAATCTAGACAAGTTTGAGTCCAAGCGGGTACAAGTGCGAGGCGTTTGTGCTGCACCCGGCACTTATCTCGTTGGCTCTGCATTCTTAGTCTCTACTACCGGAGAAGATGCAAATCTCAATATTTCAAATGTTTCCAACAATACTTCTTTATTAGTAGTTGAGCAAGCCGCATAGATATTTATAATCTACTACCGCTAGTAGATTATAAATATTTATGCGGATCCGCACCCGGCAGACGTCGTCCTGCCCGACCGGATCCAATTATGTATTCAAATCATCCAGGAACCCATTCAAATATACACACAAAATTTGATCCAAATCGGTCCAGCCGTTTAGGAAGAGTTAGGTGACAAACACCAGTACAGAAAAATGATATATATTTGACGGCACGATTGGCGCAGTGGTTAAGCGATTGACTGCTGCGCTGCGTGTCGCGGGTTCGATTCCCGCACGGAACAAATATTTGTATGACCTACAATTAGTTGTTCCGGGTCTGGCTGTTTGTGTATGTGAGCTTATATGTCTGTAAACGCACCCACGACACAGGAGAAATTCCTAGTGTGGGGCAACTTTTTTTTTTAAATATTAAGACGTAAATAAAACAAAGTCGGGTTAGTAACTCAAGAACGGCTAGACCGACTCTTATGATCTCTGATTTGTTGCATTTTTCTCCGCCCCGAATAACAGACTAAAGGTTCCCGCAGACAGGCGCGACACGACTCTAGTAGAACCATTTCTATGAAAACTTAATGGAAATTGTTTCACCAGAATTTCGACACACCGTCACGCCGCGCCGTTAAAGCTCCCGCAGACAGCGGGAGCTTTAACTATTTTACTACTACTACTGAAGATAATTATTTTTGTCATACATTCATTTTTATCGATTCTAAGGCGGTACGACGTTCGCCGGGTCAGCTAGTATTTAATTAAACTTGAACTTTTAAATGTATTCAGTCGCTTGACAGTTTGAAACAAAATAATGTTACGATACTAAAACTAGTGTTGGGGTAGTAAAGGAATTTGCGAATAGAATTAATGGTAAAAATTACACCTTATTTTAGATCATCAACTTTTTTTAAACATGAAATCGGTCATTCATTACTCGATGGTTTAGGATTTACAAACGAATATAATGTGTTTTCAAGTTTAAGTAATTTAATTAAAATTATGTATAAAAGTACATTACAGGTAGGGACAAAGGGTGGGGTGGGGGTGGGTGGTACAATTTTACAAGTAGTTCATTTAATTTCGCTCATTCTTTTTTTTTACCTTTTTTATCCTAAACTGGTATTCCACCAACTGTCAAGTTACTAAATACGATTAAGTATAGGTGCTAGTGCTTCTTTATGTTCTTCAGGTACCTATAATTTTGCAAAAAAATGCTCTGGCTAAAGTTTCCAAACTGGCTAACATACTCGTATTATGACTATAATTAACATGATATTTGCTTTCTATTTTTTTCTATGTTAAGCACGAAAAAGCTCATGCATCGAAAAAAATACCAAAACGAATTGTGGTGTCCATGTACGCGGCAATTGGTGCAACAACTACAACACGATTATGACTAACTTAGGAAGATTACAAAAGAAATTTACATCGTGGCTTAGATGGTATTAGTCCACAAGCCATAACGTTCTGAACTTTTACTGAACGCCATAGGTGTATTTAATTATAATATGTATATTTACAACCTACTGGGCTCGCATTTGGTACTTTGCTGAAATTGCTGATAAGCTACTCGATCTCAAAGCTAAGAAACAATAGTACGATTTCTGTTCACAATCGCTAAGACATTTTGTTTTGAAGCTAAGGAGGTTTTTGTTTTGGCGTGAATTTCCCATTCAGTTGATCATGATCGCTGACTAAAATTTCTAAGCATGGTTCCGTTTCCATACAAATATGTTTGTGGCCCATCCTAAATGAGAGTATAGGCCTCTTAGATAATACTACATATTTTGCCACGATGATAGCGTCAAACGCCAGTCTGCAAAAATATCCGATTTTGTTGAATTTTCGCGAGGGGATGTTGAATTTAGTACCCAAATTGTTGTATTTAGTATCTCCATTGAAAATAATCGAAATTTCAAATAAATCGAAGATTTTGCCATCTGTGGCGTGTGACGCACGATGGTAGTATACTTGTGGCAGTTTTTAATATATTTTATAATATTATTTTTGTTAACTTCACTTCGAAAATATATTGTTGAAGAGCACGAAGTAAACTGTATATTTACCTGTGTAATCTTAGGCATGTAGGTTTAATTTGATTGCTAAGTGTTACGCGTTTATGCTTTAAGTTATGTATGTACAATATTATTGTTGTTATATTGCAATAATTATAAAAATGCCATTTAAAACTTATTTTTCTTACCTCATCCACAGAACTTACTTCTATGTAAGCTATAAGAATATAAAGAAATGTGTTCGCCAAATGGAGTATATTTTATTGGTAACAAATGTTAATAACTAAGCACAATTTTATCGTTTCCTCCAACGACTGGAACTCTTATATAAATCTTTAAAATAACCATGGTAACATATTATTTTTACTGTGAAAAGTTTTATTTTCTTATTTTATTATGTGGTGAGTTTCTTTGGATTATACTAATTTACATGAACTCGATATTTTCTCGTATGGTGTTGATCTTTGATAGAATAGAATAACGTTTATTATCTTCAGTATTACAGCTCGTAGTACGTACGTACGTACACAAAACTATAATACCAGAAGCATAAGGTTTCATCGATGTTTATTAGGCGCCCTCTAGCTATATTATCTATATATATAAAATTCAAAGTCCTGACTGACTGACTGACTGAGACATCAACGCACAGCCTAAACCGCTGGTCCTAGAGACATGAAATTTGGAGGGTGTATTCTTCGTGAAGACTAGGTATCCACTAAGAAAGGGTTTTTCGAAATTCCACCCCTAAGAGGGTGAAAAGGGGGGATTTTGTTTGTATGAAAAATCTTATTCCTTGAGTTAATAAACTTGAAACTTGGTACGAATACTTAGCTAAGTAAATTATGAAGTTGGGCATTTTTTGTTTTTTTAAACTACCCCCTAAAAGGGGATTGAGAGGTTTCAAAGTTTGTATGGAAGAATTGTAGCGCGCGGTCCGATTTAATCGAAACTCAGTATTTATACCTAAAATTGGAAAGGAAAGAATAATGTGTATCAGGGTTTTTCGAAAATCTACCCCTGACGGCCTGAAAAGGGGTAGTCAATTTTACAGGGGGGGATTTTACAGCGTGGCTTGATTAACTCGAAAATTGGTATAAATAATCTTTGAGTCAAGTTATGAACACATCCCAAATGATTTTTCAAAATTCCACCTATGTGGGGGGTGAAAAGCGGGGATACAGTTTATATGAAAAATGTTATTCGTTAGGTTAATAATCTTGAAAATTGGCATGAACACTCGCCTAAGTAAGCAATAAAGTTTATCATTATTAGTTTTTCAAAACTACCCCTCAAAGGGGATTATAGGGGTGTTACAGTTTGTGTGGACGAATTTGAACGCGCGGTCCGATAAACCCGAAACTCAGTGTATTGTGTGTGTACTTAAGACTAAAAATAAATAATACTTAACACGTATGAGGGTTTTTTGAAAATCTACCCCTAACGGGGTAAAAAGGGGTAGTTAATTTTACAGTGGAGGATTATAATAAGTAGCTTGATTAATTATAAAATTGGTATAAATAATCTATGAGCCAAGTTATGAATTTTTTTAAATTCCACCCCAGTAGGGGTGAAAAGCTGGGATACAGTTTATATGAAAAAATCTTATTAATTTAGTTAATAAACTTGAAACTTGGCAACAAAACTTGCCTAAGTAAGTAATAAAGTTTATCATCATATTTTTTTTCAAACTACCCCTCATAGGGGGATATAGGGGTGTTGAAGAATGTGTGGAAGAAATTAAATGCGCGGTCCGATTAACTCGAAACTCAGTATTGATACTTTCGACAGAAAATAATTAATAATAAGTATGTAAAGTTGTCCAAAATTGACCCCTGACGGGGCAAAAGGGGATAATTCGGTTTTTAGGGGAGGATTTGAACTTGAAACTGTATGTTACCTTTTCACGCCTAAACCACTGAACTTCTTTGGCAAAGAGATAGATGGCATCCTGGGGAAGCACATACTTTTTATCCTGGTAACACGTTTCCGTGGGATAACTTCCGACATCCACGCGGGCGAAGCCGCGGGCAGAAGCTAGTTGGTTATAAGTTAATACCAAATGAAGGTTTCAGACTAAATGGAATTTTTATAACATTGCTTTTTTCTGTCTGTCACAGAGGGTTATCTCGAGATCTATGCAACTAGGTATTTGAATTTTTGCATAATGGCTAGGTCTCGGGATTTTTTCCTTGACACTTTCATTTTGTTTAGATGTTACTTCAGGAGCTAGTGCAGGTTTAAATATGCGCTGTCCCGTAATAATGGCAGGCCAGCGACCGTCCTACGGACCACTCAAGGTAGTTTGATTCGAAGCCTTAATTGCGTGAGCACGGCTCGCTCTTGACCAGATTTTTCTCTATCTAGTTGTAAAAACAGAACGCCGTTACTTCAAACAAGCGTGTCCGATATAACATGCAGTTGGCCCCGTATGGAACAAATACCCTAAATAGGTACACGGTTTAGGGACGTCTACGCGCAAACTGTTACCAGACGAACCTGCGTAAAAATCCTCTATAGTAAAAACAAAGTCTTCCATTTCATACAAAAGTGTAAAACAGTTTTTTTTTTAATAACAGACGAAAATTTTCAACTCTGATGGGTCTAGAATCATGTGCTGAATTCATGGTAACAGTTTGCGTATCGATGTCCCTTACACTGTATATTGAAGTTACCGAATTGTATATAGCACTAGCTCGGCTCCCAAGGGCCGTACCGTGCTGTTAAATAGCCTTTAACCTTCCTCAAGAATTGGGCTATCAAATGCAAAAATATTTCTTAGTTCTCGCTGCCAGCGCGCTCAAACAAACAAACAAACTCTTCCTTCAGCTTTATTATTAGTAGGTATGTAGCGGTATCTACAACGCCACATGCGAACAACGCGTCATACTGACGTCACGCAAATCCTGCATCTCGCAAGCAGAGTTTACTGTTTTTTTATTTTTTATTTCCGAAATACCAGTTTGGTCCCTCAGTTCACACGCACATCAATTAGCATAGATACAATTTCCCAATATCAATCATTGGGCAATTGCCCGCCAGACACAACACCAGTCTGGTCGGAGGATACTCCCTTTTCTATGGAGGATGAGTGAACTTTACACCCTGTTCCTCATACCTCCAAAAGTACCTACATAGAATAAATGGATAAAGATAGATAATGACATCAAGGACATTTTTGAAATGTCGCTTGCCTCACCTGGTAGTCAAACAGACCCAAATACGGTAAAAATACATCCTGTCTTGTATTGTTATGGGGGTCTATCGAATATGTTCTGGATCAAAACTCTGCTTTTCGTTATAAGTGTCGGCCGCGCGAAAGTTTTCGTCGACGCCCAGGCATTCCATTCCCCTCCCTACCCGCTCCAGTGAGTCCTCATTTAATTTGAAGCTTAGTTGCTAAATAAATAAAGCACTTCTACAAATACGTAAGAGCGCGCATGTTGTATAGGTGCGAAGAAATTCGTGGTCAAATTATAACGCGCCATATAGACCTATCTATCATAATCATAATATACGATTTTTCAATCTATTGCCTGGAGCAATAGATTGAAAAATCGTTTAATAGGATAGATTAGATAGATATATTTTAGTTCAAAATGTCTTTATCTTTGCATTCCCGTTTCCCGCACGGAAACACGCCCCAGACTACTACCTATATTAACGCGCGTCCCCACTAGGGCTGCACGGCTCCGTGAGGCCGCGCGGCCGAGGCTCGTGAGAGTTTTTATATTGGAACGCGTTGCAAACAATAGCAAAAACCTCGTGAGGCCAGGCCTCGCGAGGTTTTTATATTGTAACGCGTTGCAAACAATAGCAAAAACCTCGTGAGGCCAGGCCTCGCGAGGCTTTCGAGGCCGCGCGGTCCTAGTGGGGATGCACCTGTAGGTATACTAGTCAGAGATGTACAATTTTTATTTCAATCTCGGAAGAACCTTCATGCCTTTATAACCCATTTTTTTTTGTAAATATACAACATGTATCAAAAAGGTGTGGTCATATTAAAAGGTGGGACACAGACAGTGCCGGATTAGCCACGTAGCAGGTGTAGAAAATGCTACAGGCCCGCGCTTGGACGTAGGTACTAAAAACAAACCATGGTACCCTATACGACCATGTTCACTGAAATAATTAGGTAAGAATGGTCAACAGAAACCTAAGCTCTCCGAGGCGGGATAAATACAATAATATTAGGTCGTTAATTACGAGGGAACCTTAATAATGTTCGATTCTTTACGTGACCACAGGGCTGGCCTAATGTTTGGTCAAAAAATCAACACATTCTTAGTCTGTGAATCAACATTATCATACAACGTGACAACGCTGCCAGACTTTTAGGCACTTTTTCCCTGGTTGACGGCGATGCGGACGAATTTTTTGATGTATAATGATTTTATTTTGTAAGTAGGTTTGTACAAACACTTTTACAGGTCAATCATATTTTAAAACTAGATGAGGTCGGCGTTTCCTATCTGACTAGTCTGAGAAGAAAGGCCGAAAAAAACTCAGAGGTCACAGTCTCTTTTAAAGTCCAGAAATAATCTTGGTCAGATCATATGAAGACCATGCAGGTCGATGTCTGAGATGGTCTTTTGAGGAAAGAACCATACAGATTGAGAGGACCTGTCCAGTCAGTGCACGCATTTGTCAGAAATCGTGCAGCTCAACTCAAAAGTTAAGGAGCTCGACGATTCGACGAACAATACCAAAGAAAGGACATTTGGGTAGGCCCCATTAATTACTCAAACTGCCAGACCAAGACAAAAACTAAGAGAACAGAGAGAAAAATAAAATATCTATAATAAAATTAAAGTGACCCCACATAGTCTTCACATTCACAATAATTAAAATAATATAATACTTTACAAAGTAAGCAAATGTCATAGTTTAATTATATATAAAATTCATTAATGTCAAAGTACTTATATAAAAAAAAAAACAAGAACAAAACAGAAAAAAAACACATTCAATAGGTAGGTAAAAACATTCTCTATCTACGGGTAAAAAACATTGGAAGCAACTCAATCCCAAGCCCTTTTGTCCTCGATAAAAAGGCTTTCTGACACAACTTACGTTTAATGAATGATTTGAATTTATTAAGGCCTAAATCTTGAACGGGGCTTGGAACTTTATTATATAAAAAAGCGTATACATTGGCAATTTGGCATCTGAACGAGCCACCTATTTTCTTGAGCCTTGTTGTAGGTACAGACGCCAGCACATCAAGCTACTACAATCTGTCAAATTTCTTTAATAGATTTTCAACTTTATCGTTCAAGAGTTAAGGTTCAAGGTTGATTGGGAAAATTTGACAGTTTCGGGTAGCTTGACCTGCAGTCGTCTGTACATACAACAAATTTGTGTTTGTTCCTAATATGCGTTACGTGTCCTTTACCCTTTTGTATTCCTCTCATCTCTTGTAGCTTTCATAATCAAAAGAAAAGTAGATTTCCTTTCCTTAATCATCTTCTATGGATTCCCAACCCTATTTCCAGAAGTGCTGGACGCGTACAGTAGTAATAACCCCTCATAACATCATGGATATCACTGTATTTTTTAAACAATTTGTATATTTTTATGGGCATATAAATGATTTTCATAAATATATTGCCCTATGATTCCTCCTTTTTAATACACCTACATGTAGGGTCATGGGGTCCATATTGGCTCACCTAAAGTTCTTTACCCGAAATTGTTCTTCCTAATGATTTGTAATCCGAATGCTCACTCTTCCTAAAATTTTTCATCCTAAAGTTTTCATTCATACTATTTGTAGTGCTACCGGCGATGTTCATAACACTCATGTTTCCGAAAATTGTAATTAATAATATCATTAATGTAAATATATCTCTTATCCCTAAACATAATATTTTCACTCATACTCAGAAAGAAACATTTACCAAGTGTAATAAAAAATATATGTGGGTAGAAGATAATATTTATAGTTTTAATTTGAGGGTATGCTTTACATAATTATAATATAAAGAAGGAAAAGGTTTGTTTTTAAACTATTTCTTGTGATTACAAAACAACTTTTCACATTTTTACATTTAGCCATTTTATTTTTGGTTATTGTTGTTACATACCTACTTATTACTATAACTAGGTATACCTGAGATAATTGTATCTAAAAAACCAACTGTTTAGAATGATTAAAGGTCGTTTCACTGATTTTTGTCATAAATGAATGAAATTCATAAAACACGACTCGTTTACCGCAGTTTTAATCGTACCTAAACCAATAATTAAAGGACCGATTCGGTTCTGGCACTTCGCCGGCCGCTGCCGCGACACGCTCGCTTCGCTCGCTCGGCTCGTGGGTTGTGGTCACAGTTCTAACCTAACCTAAACCAATAATTATCAATAGGACCGATTCGTTCGTTTCTTTATGATAGGTACATGTTACGTGAAAATAAAGTTACGCAAAATTAATGTATCTATGTAATACTGATTATTATGAATAAAAAGAAATCTAAACAAAAAAGATATGACTTTGAATAATAGTGTAAAAGATGGATAGGTTGAGAAAATATAGGAAAACAAATAAAAATATATTATAATGTTTATTGCTACTGACATTATGAAGTTGAATGCGGCATGGTTGACGCAGTGGTTAATGGTTATGCGATTGACTGCTGCGCTGCGTGTCGCGGGTTCGATTCCCGCACGGAACAAATATTTGTATGACCTACATGTATTTGTTCCGAGTCTGGGTGTTTTTCTATCTATAATATGTATGTCTTTACAAAAAAAAAATTGTATATAAGTAGTTTAACCGCCATCTTGTTACCATAACAAGCATTAGGTTGCTTAGCTTGGGACAAAATGGTGCTGTGTGAAATGTCCAGGGATATTATTATTATTCTATCTAAACTGTTTTGTTTCGCCATATTTATGTCACTACATAATTGGAAAAATTATATATTTGCGAAACCCTAGGATTAGGTATTGCAAGGGTTCGATGTTTCCAATCCATAAATCTTTCTTTACATGGATTTACGCCATGCACGTTTCTGACCTTCTGGTATAATAGTACATACTAATTCCATGGGCATACAATAATATTAAAAAAACAAATGTTGTTGTTTCTACTTATGGTATGCCACAGACAATTAAATCGCATAGTGTAAATTAGGCTTAATAATAATGTAAAAAAATACATGGCAACATTGATGGGAATAATGATGCTGGTAGTACTGGTAGGGTAGGTAGTAATTTAGTAAAGTAGTGGATAGGTGGGCGTCCATCTTGAAATTTTACTGGGTTTGAGCCGGTTTAGTTCTAATAAAAGTGTATTTTGTAGCTTGGAGTTCATATTAATCGTTAGTTTTCAAGAAGTTTTATGTATGCCGAAACTATTTATCGTTTAAAATAGGATTAACTACAGTTATGCTTTAGGTATGAACGTCTGCTAAAACATTTAATCGTTTGACGAGTAATGGCGTGCGTTTTTCTCTTTGAAGACACTTTCATATTTTATTCCATGTCGTCAGATCCTATGAATAGTAACATTTAACGCATGTGATCTATAATTGTGTAAATGTCTTCATTATATAGAAATATGTTTCAATAATTATGTTAGTTGGACAGTAATCGTAGCTGGATGTCGTTTTTAGGTTATACATCACAATACTTTAATTGAATAGTGACTTGTAATCATAACCGCCTATGATTCGATTCATCTGGTCGAATCATTATGCATGAACACATTGCAATTAAGTGGAGTTCTTCACCAACATGAATATATGAAAGTGACGTAGAAAATATTTATTCGCAGTATCGTTACTCAAGACATACGCGATTTCCGGAAAGACTATCGCTGATAAAAGCTTAAATTGGCGGAGGCATAGCACGATGGCAGTGCCGAGTAGAGCGCGGGTATATGCCGATGTCAACTCACAACGTCCAAGAGAATACTGGGACTATGAAAGCTATGTGGTGGACTGGGGCAACCAGGAAGACTACCAGTTGGTGCGTAAGCTTGGGCGTGGAAAGTACAGTGAAGTATTCGAGGCAATAAATATCACAAATAATGAGAAGTGTGTAGTTAAAATATTGAAGGTGAGTCACATTATTACATTTTAAATGCCTAGAAGTCTAGTTCTTCATTGTTTACATTGTATGCATAATCTATCGACTATGTCCTACTATGCTTTGACAAAGCATAAAAATCACTGTTTTATATGCCCTAATTACAGAATTTTATTCCAGCCTGTTAAAAAGAAGAAGATAAAAAGAGAAATAAAAATATTAGAAAACTTAAGAGGAGGCACAAATATAATTACTTTACAAGCTGTAGTCAAAGATCCTGTTTCTCGTACTCCAGCACTCATTTTTGAACATGTGAACAATACTGATTTTAAACAGCTGTATCAAACACTGTCAGATTATGATATAAGGTAAAACTATCTTAATAAATAATATTAAAGCATTCGAGGAATTGTTCAGATAGCAGAGTGAATGTTAACATAATTAATTAAATAATGCTATCAGTTATATAATAAAATTGTACAATCAATGTTTACTTCATTACAGATATTATTTGTATGAACTGCTGAAGGCATTAGATTATTGCCACAGTATGGGCATCATGCATAGAGATGTGAAGCCCCATAATGTGATGATTGATCATGACCACAGAAAGTTGCGTCTCATTGATTGGGGGTTAGCTGAGTTCTACCACCCTGGGCAAGACTATAATGTTCGTGTTGCTTCTAGATATTTTAAGGTATGTAACTAAAATAATTTCCCTGCATAAATGTGCTTTAAAAATGTACTTGTTAATCCTTTTTAAGTAAGTAAAAAATCATGATATAGTTAACATAAATTTAAACTTGTTTTAGGGTCCAGAGCTCTTGGTGGATTATCAAATGTATGATTATTCTTTGGACATGTGGTCATTAGGATGCATGTTAGCATCAATGATCTTCCGCAAAGAGCCATTTTTCCATGGCCATGACAATTATGATCAACTTGTGCGTATTGCTAAAGTGCTTGGCACTGAAGAGCTATTTGAATATTTGGATAAATATCATATAGAATTGGATCCTCGTTTTAATGATATACTTGGCAGGTATGTTATCTGGTTATTATATTGAAGGAATTAAAAAACTAATTGAGTTTGTACATGTTCTTATTGTATCTTTTTTTAAAGGCATTCTCGTAAGCGATGGGAGCGGTTTGTGCACTCTGAAAATCAACACTTGGTGTCTCCTGAAGCATTAGATTTCCTAGATCGTCTTCTACGCTATGATCACTATGAGAGATATACTGCTCGTGAGGCAATGGAGCATCCGTACTTCTGTAAGTAAAACTGATGATTTGTTTCAATTTAACACAAAGTTTGAAAAAAACGATAGATATACAAAGTTAGAGACAATAAGTACAACAACGATAGAGTACAATAAGTATACTTCTTGAAAAAAAAGTACTAAGTTTTTCTTGTTTTTTGTTAACTCAAGATTTTTCTTAAATCATAAGTCCACTTGTAGAAAAATTTTGCTATAAGTAATTGTCATGCTGGAGGAATCATCCATAATTTTACGAAGATAGCATGTAGGCAATGTCATTTTTTATAGAGGTCTGTGACTATTGTTTGCATAGTGTGCAGAAACAAATGACGTACTTCATCATTTTAGATGCCCCTATAGTGGCATACCCCTGGAGTTATTATTTTATTGAGCCTATATCATGCATGTCCAGAGTCCTCATTCTGGAAGTGCATAATATTGGCTCAATAGGCGACCGTGTCACACATTAATCCGCCGCATGCATCCACAATGAAGTGACTAACGTGAAGATGGCAGCTTGCGGTCTAGCAAAGGGCAGTGAGTGTGCAATAGTTTCACACATCTATCTGCTTCTTCCGGCCACAGTGACAGGTCTTGCTAACAATCGTAAACAAGACACTTCCAACTAAATCCCCTACTGCCTGCTACAACAACTCTCCTTGCACTGCATTCATGCTCCTGCCACTGCACGGTCGCATTGCAGAAGGCCTAAATTGTATTATTTGGAAGATGCGACAAGTACCATTAGACACTGGATTGAAGTTCTAAATTGCTAAATGCTAAGTTATTAAGTACCTTTATCTTTCATGTGCTCTCTCTCTATGTGATCTCTGTCTTACCTAAAGTTGTTTAGTGTATAATAAGGCCATGTTGCTCCAAATATTAGAAATTATTTTCATGTCTAACACATTATTGCTAACTACATAATAATCAAAATCGAAAGTACGCGTCTGCAGAGACACTCATCCTACTATTTCGATTTTTATGACATTAGCAATAATTTGTAAATTCCTTTGTACATGGCATGTGTGTCCATACAATCACACAACGTGGGAAGCCACCTTTATTACATGCTAAATCATACGGCTGGAAATTGATTAATAGAAAAAGTTATATTTTAACAGCAGGGTTTATTTGTTCCTTTTGAGCTATTATACTTTTTATGGAAGTGAGTGCAGCTTCTGTCAACAATGAAAAAGTATTTACATATTTGTTATTTTGTTACAGATCCGATTGTGAAGGAGCAGGGGCGTATGGTTTCTTCCAATTCTCCAACTCCCAATGCATTGCAAGGACCAATAAGTACTACAGAATAATTGTTACAAAGAGGTGTTAAATGCTCTTTATAATGTATTGATATGATATACTTGTACAAGATTCCGGAAGAAAAACACTGTAAAAATAACACCAAAAAGAGGCCACTGATGGTGTAAATACATACACAGGGACAGTGAAGGACTCCAATTCTGTTTAACAAACACTGATAATATAATTCCAATGCTTGATATAAATGGAATAATTTGGAAAGACAATATAATTTAGTGTTTAATATTAGTAAATCTGGTTTATTCATTGTTTTAAAAGTGTTTTTATCTCTGGTATAAACTGCTGACATACATTTGTGAAAGTGCTCGTGTACTCAAGCTGAGTAGATATCTTGTGGTGGGAGGGGTTAAAATTGTCAAAGTAAATTCTGAAACATCCATTTTTATATGAAATTCGATAATAATTAATTATTGAGATAAAGGAAAATGCATCGAGTTTCATTGCACTTGATCTTTTGCATTTATTAACCTATGGTATTGATATTGTAATTACTTGTATAATATATTGGTAACACCTGCATACCATTTGCAAATACTGGTTAGCAGCTTTTCGTTGGTACTCTACTTATTAAAATTTTGTATTTATGTAATAGAAGTAAAATGTAGATATGTGTGATATAAATACAAAATTTTAAGATGATTAATTAATCGTTTTCTTTTATTACGTATTTTATAAAAGAAACCAGCTACTTCTAACATTATTAGATATTGTCGGATTTAAACATTGTTTTCTATTAGTATATTTTTAATAAGTTACGTTAGCTGTCCTCATAAATATTATACATAGCGAAAATCAAATCGTATCTTCAATTGGAAGGTGAGCCTCATGGAGTATAATTTATTTTTAGTGTGATAACTTCAAGTTGTTGCATAAAATTTTCTGAATAAACAATACTAACTTTGCCTGGAAATGTTTTGGATTATTTACGTTTGAAGATCAAAAACTTCGCATCCTTATAATATTGGTTGTTTATTATGTTGGTGTTAAAATTAGTTTTACCAAAGGGCAAACCTTAATAAATGGTTGACATAGATACGTTTTCATTCCACAGCACGAGAGTTTAACCTTTTTTTGGTATCAATCATTACCGGTTGTGAGTTCTGTTATGAGGCTATTACAGGCATAAGCAAGCTTTATCAATGAGTTATAAGGAGTGAAAAGGTGTCAGACCAGGCATCATTTATAAAACAGGGTGGCAGGGGCATAGACGCGCAAACTGAAACCTTGAGTTCAGTATATGATTCTAGAGCCCCTAACGTAGAAATTTTTCGTCAGTTATAAAAAAAAAAAAATAGATTTTTCATAGAAAAGTGCAATACCTACGCGGTCAAAACAACTATTTTTTTTTTAATAACCTACGACAAATTGAATGCAGGTACCATGTAAGTACTGAATCAATGGTTGCGCGTCGATGTCCCTGCAACCCTGTATTATTAGTATCTATAAATCCCGATACGGCACGCCCTAATGTTTATCTTCTGTCCTTTGTTAATCAAATAGAAAGAAAAAGATGCATTAAACTTAAATTTAGTTTAGTAACACCCGGTTTCTGATTTGAGAAAAGTAGCAAATCTCAACTGATTATTCTCAAATACCTAAGTATGCGCTTAACTTTTTGCGTTTCACAAGTTAAAATCGAGTTTCGTCAAACCAAAGAGTACTATAATACTCCGGGGGTATCTTCGGGGTTTTTTCTGAACTGATTATTCTCTTTGGTTTGACGAAACTCGATTTCAGGGGGGGATTTATCGAAAGTTAAGCGCATACTTATGTATTTGAGAATAATCAGTTGAGATTTGCTACTTTTCTCAAATCAGAAACCGGATGTATGTGAACAAGGTAATCGGCACCAGTACCAAATTATCACACTAGGTGACGCATCATAGCTGCCAAACACTATCATAATATTTTTTCATGTTAAGTATTTAAATTATCATTAAATTATTCAATATAATGCCTGTATGTACTGTACTGCATAACTGAATTGTACCACACCAGCATCGATGATAGGGAAAATATTACTGCACAATCAGTCTTCATACTCCATGGTTTATCAGTCGGTAAAGAACCCGCAGCTTTCCAGTAATCTTCTGGCTTACCATAGCGACTTGAGTACGCCAGTTATGGGTACTATCAATGTGAAAGCCTTAGGTCCTTCACATCAGTGCTAAATGGAATGGTCGTAATATTGGAGAGAATTAGTGGCAACCTTGCTAATACTACGAAGACTCGCAGTGATTATCGCCGGGGTTAATAGGGCTTGAAGCTACACCAAATCTATCAGCTGGCTTATGCCTATCAAGTCCCTGTTCAAGATATCGATAGCGTCAGGTAACCAACAGCAGCCTTCCCTTGACAGTACAACTGCAAATCAACTGCATACAGATGATACGTACACTGAAGCTCGAAAGTAATAAGATAAATAAAACAGAAGAGGATAAAGTTCATAAAGTGGTATATACTTTATGACCTTTATACTCTTGGATAGAGGAGGCCTGTGTCCCAGCAGCGGGAATGTAGAGGTATGAGGAACAGGGAGTAGGTAAAGTTCACTCATCCTCCATAGAAAAGGGAGGATCCTCCGATCAGACGGATGTTGTGTCTGGCGGGCAATTGCCGATGTCGGGGAGTTTTTGTATGTATGCTAATTGCGCGGTAAACTCTGCTTGCGAGATGCAGGATTAGCGTGACGTCAGTATGACGCGTTGTTCGCATGTGGCGTTCTAGATACCGCTACAGGAACATTATAGACTGATTATGTAATGAATAAGATTGGAGAATTGTTTGTGGACAAAGGCCTCTATGATAGGGATTAGAAACCTTAGCTAGTGGGCGAATAGCTTTGCGCCACAGAAAAGAGAACACTCCGGTAAATAAAAAAATATATAATTTGGGTAATCGCGGGTAAATGATCTAGAATCATAGAAAAATAAAAAAAAAGAATAATAAACATCTATTATGTACAAATAATGTTTATTGTTACCTATTTAAAAACAACAAATGCGGATTTATTTTTTGAAAACTACGTTCTCCAAATCGACCATCGAGTCCAGCACAGTCTTCAAGTCTAGCGCGCATGTTTACAAAAACGCGTTTACAGAGCGACTGAATCGAGTAAATCTTGAACGATTTGGATTTTGTACGGATGGAACTTGATTATTCAATTGATTTCCCAATATCGATGAACGCGCACGAAGTGATAAACGGGGATTTTTAGTCACAGACACCATAACATGTTCAACAAATTCTTTCGTGGCTATCGCTGGTATAGGTACTAGTCTTGAATTGTCTAATGTTGGTCCTGTAGCTCTTACCTTGCTACCCAAGACTATAAGGTTGATCGATGGTCCATCACGCAATCGACGAATATCTTAACGATTACTAAATCGACGACGTGTTTCAGTAAGTGAAAATCCACTTGAAATGTACACTTCGACGGCAAAAGCGCAGTGCTCTCCACTCCACCGCTTCATGGCTGCTTTAAAATCAGCAGAGCTTACGCTTTCAACGACGCTTTGGTTAGGCAATGCATGGTGTAAACAGTGGAGAAATGACGGTTGTGATTCCGCATTTCTGCCTATATATACAGCACTGTCAGCAAATTCCAAGTGCCAGCTTATGCTACAATGTAAAGGACGGTAGGTACCTATTCACGCGCAACGAATGTTTGCAAAATAAATTAGCGAAAAAAATGCTCGCGGTGAGTACCTACGGTCCCTTTTAATTGTTTCCTTAATTTATTCATAGCTAGCTAACCCGACAGACGTCCTGTCAAAATTTTCAATTGTCATAGAAAAATCCCGAATTTGAAGATTATCTGGGAATCTTTCTCTAAAAACCTAATTCTGACTAAGTAAGTACGCACGTACGTATATTATTTGGGAATCTTTCTCTAAAAACCTAATTCTGACTAAGTAAGTACGCACGTACGTATATTATTTGGGAATCTTTCTCTAAAAACCTAATTTTGACTAAGTAAATACGCACTTACGTATAGCCCAGTATAAGCTAACTTCTGATTACCTATACCTACCTAGTACGAAAAACCTAAAAATGCACGGTCAGCTTAAACTGGAAATGTATAGCTTGATGTGTTGCCGTTAAAACAAAAATAGCCATATCGGTCTAGCCGCTCTGAAGTAATGCGCTTATCAACGAATAGCATAGGTAGTATAGTTCCTACCTATTGCCAATGGAATCCTTTTCCTCCGCTGTCCGTCTGTCTGTCAGCGGGCTGTATCTCATGAACCGCAATAGATAGACAGCTGAAATTGAAAACAGAGTGTGTTATTGCCGCTATATCAACAAATAATAAAAATAAAATAAAGTTAAAAATTCAAGGGGTCTCCATACAAGAAGTTTTTTAATAAGCACTGAAAGCTAACGGGTTTCGAAAATTGGGGATCGTTATAGTTTCTTAAATCATTTTCAGAATCTAAAACAGGATTAAGTACGCTGTATTCGAATTGATGCAACCTGTGGAGGCAACGTTTCGCATAATGTCCATAATTCGAATGACTAGTAGGTAAGTACCTATCTTTGCAAGGCGGGTGTGGAGGTGTGGTGCATGAGGCGGCCCGACCCGTACCTAAGTGTGGAGGTGGCAAAATGACACTCCAAGTTTGCGCTGCTTTCTTCAACTTGACCAGCTAGTGCTAATTTCACTTATACTATGAATGGTCAAAAGAAAAAAACCGGCCAAGTGCGAGTCGGACTCGCGCACCGAGGGTTCCGTACAATTTATGATGTATTAAAAAAAAACTACCTACTAGATCTCGTTCAAACCAATTTTCGGTGGAAGTTTACATGGTAATGTAAATCATATATATTTTTTAGTTTTATCATTACCTTATTTTAGAAGTTACAGGGGGGGGGGGGAGCACATTTTACCACTTTGGAAGTGTCTCTCGCGCAAACTATTCAGTTTAGAAAAAAATTATATTAAAAACCTCAATATCATTTTTGAAATTAGGTAGGTAGGTACTCCACACGTACGGGTATGATGAAAAAAAAAATTTTGTGTTTCAGTTCTAAGTATGGGGAACCCCCAAAATTTATTGTTTTTTTTCTATTTTTGTGTGAAAATCTTAATGCGGTTCACAGAATAGGTAGGTACATCTACTTACCAAGTTTCAACAGTAGGTACCTACCTATAGTTCTTATAGTTTCGGAAAAAAGTGGCTGTGACATACGGACGGACAGACAGACAGACATGACGAATCCATAAGGGTTCCGTTTTAGCCATTTGGCTACGGAACCCTAAAAACGAACCTGACCGAGGCGGGGTGCTATAATTTTCTAGCTTGCTTCGCTCGCTTTAATAGGTACCTACCTACTTATCATAAAATGACAAAGTAACTCCCATTACGTCTCACATCCGAGGCATTTTTTCGAGCTCGCTGCGCTCTAACTACCTTGCAAACTGCATGTCTCTATAAGTTGGTAAGGTAACTCCTATTCCTGTATGAATGCGGTCAAAAGATAATCTAACCTATCCCAAGCGGTGTGCAATAATTTTCGAACCCGTTTCGCTCGTTCTTGCAGCCTAGGATCAAAATTTAAACACCCTGTCTCGGATAGATTAACCCTATGTTTATATTTTGCATACATAGGTACTCTTCTAACTACAATCTGCCTTATACTTAGGTAGGTATCTACTACATATTTGGAAGCCCCCCAGGAACGTCGTGCCATGTCCTCCCCCTTAGTTCGCCAGTGACAGAGACACAAAATACCTACACTACAAAAGAAAATATATTTACCTACCTACCTACTGAAGCAAAAAAGAAATATTATTAAATTAATTAATTATGTAGGTATAGTTTACTGGGGTAATTACGATACCTAGTGGGTATATTCCGTTGAATGATAAATTCCCTCAAACGCAGCGGCATTTTTATTTCGGCAACAACGTCCCTTTCGCTTTTGCTATATAAATATGCCACTGTGTTTGGGAGAAATTATCATCCAACGGAATATACCTACCCATTATCGTAATTGCCCCAGAAAACTTACAAAGAAAAATAAAAAACCTAACCAACAAAAAAGTTCAAAACAAGATCACTTTTTAAGGAGTCTGATGCAGTAGATGCATTTTTACAATCGTAGCCTCAAGCCCTGTATTTTTTTTTACATTATATTATTATTGTACTACGGATAAATACAAAATAATAAGCAGTGCCAAATAACTCAAGACAAAAAAGGGCAGGCTTCGTTATCGATTAATTTACGGTAATTACCGGTTCTTAAACGTAAAATCATGTTTTTAATTAAAAAACTAGCTCTAGTCAACCATTTTTCAATAAAAAAAAATACTGTCAGTAACCCGGTGGCAACTGGGATTTTTTTCCCTATTGCCACCTGGTGGCCATCCATGTGGGGGCGACTGGGACTATACGCAAAAGAATATTACGGATGCTTTAAGAAATAAGATATATCTACATTTATTATCGTTCTGATAAGCAGAAGTTGTATTTTTGAAAAATATTCTCAATTATTTTCCCTGGCTTTAAAAATAAATTAATAATATCCGATGGTTACACTGACAATGCCTGTGTACTCAAAATTATAATTATGTCATATCCCTATGTATTTTACTTGTGTACTTACATAAATAATAAAATAAATAAATGTCGGTAGATATGTACAGACGCCAGCAGGTCAAGCTACCCGAAACTGTCAAATTTTCCCAATTAACCTTGAACCTTAATGCTTTAGTGGTAAAGTTGAAAATCTATTAAAGAAATTTGACAGATTGTAGTAGCTTGATGTGCTGGCGTCTGTACTTAATTTTGGTAATAGTCTCATCTCCGTAACACCTGTTTTTTTTCTACCCCATTTTTTAATTCATGAGGGACGATCAAGGTAATAATAGAACACTGAACGTTAATCAGCTGTTAGAAAAATAATAACGCGTGGGTCATTTAAAAAACACATGATGTATGTACCTATGCCATTCATATCAAAAATACACTACATGAAAATTTCAGCAGAGGGTGGACAACACCCTTTTACATCATTTTTGTATTTTTTATTATTTCACGTCTCCACCCCACTAGGACATGTAAATATCCCTAGGGATACTAAATATAGCAACAAGGCGTTCTGAAAAGACTAATTTACTTCGTTTTACAGTGTTTTATAATACGGTTTCAAATCTAATGCCGATGACCCTCCTCGAGGTTTCACTTTAGCTCAAACGTAATGCCGGTGACCCTCCTGAAGGGTCCACTTGCAATATGTATGGTGGCATGGCGTATGAGCTCTATGAAAAGTGGGTGGAGTCAAAAGTGTTACTTACATTCATATAGAAGCACACCTATCTACGCATGCTGTCTCGACTTATCGAAAGCTTACGATGTAGTGGCGTATGATTGGTTGTGGCAGAAGCTGTCAAGGGATACCGACCTTCCCCATGAGCTCATAGCACTCCTCAAACACTGGTATGGCAACCAGAGGAATTATGTAAGGTGGTCGGGATCACTATCGGACGAGTGCAGGTCGCAAAGTGGGGGTGAGGCAGGGTGGGGTGAGCTCGCCTCGACTTTCAACCTGTACACGGACCGTCTAATTCGTGAGCTCAGCAGCGCTCAGGTAGGCTGCTCTATTGATGGTGTCTTGGTCAATAACATCAGCAATGCCGGCGATATGGTGCTGCCTGAATTAGTTCAGGGTGCTGATGGCCGATGGGGCTGCCGCGCTTCTGCAGCGCATTAGGAATGTTCGCTGACGCACCAGTAGACGAATTCGCGGCGATAATGCGCATAAAAGATCTGCGTCCCTGATACGCCTGATAGAGTTGTGTTGATGACTTTAATGATTATAATTCGGTAAATACATATTTGTTACGGCCGCGAATCATATAAAGTTGAAAATCTATTAAAGAAATTTGACAGATTGTAGTAGCTTGATGTGCTGGCGTCTGTACAACTTAGTACTGAACAGCAAATTGCAAAAAACGTAAGAAAATTTGAATTTCGCGGGCTACCTTGGAGCATCCACCTTAAAGTTATATACAAAACTTGTGGAAAACTAGCCAAAAAAGTGACAAAAACGTATTTGATTCAATGTCAATACATGTACAGACGCCAGCAGGTCAAGCTACCCGAAACTGTCAAATTTTCCCAATCAACCTTAAACCTTAATGCTTCAGCGATAAAGTTGAAAGTCTACTAAAGAAATTTGACAGATTGTAGTAGCTTGATGTGCTGGCGTCTGACCATCAAACATGTTATGATCATGACTTGTTTTTCAAGTCTTTTCCAAGTTGATTGATGAAGTTGACAAAATCAACAAAACAAAGGTATTAATTACCAAAACAAAAAGCTAAATTGATAATAACTGAAACAGTTCGATGTGTACGGTCGGTCGTTGTCTTGACATGTCGCCTCATTCAGAAGACACCAAAAGGTTACATGCTCTGTGAAGACACCCGTGCGATGTAGCAGCGCAGCGCGTCACTAATTCAGAAATGAAATCTAAGTAGGTAGTCCGCTTTATAAAGTTTTAACAGGATTACAGCTTTTGCCCGCGGTAAACTAGCTATTCCCGCGGCTTGGCTCGCATTACACTTTAGACTCACTTAGGCATATTAAAAAAATAACACTACTTATGTTTCTATTATTTTAATTCAATCATGATTCGAAAGACACGTAGCGCCATCTAGCGTCCTAAAGCAATTGTGACTGTCGAAAGTTTTGTTCATAGTCTCGGGAACACTACTTTTATTCTGGATGAAGGTACCCTATGTCCGTTTCTGTTCCCTTGACAACGTTTAAGCAAAATTTTATGATAATCGGTTCAGTGGTTTAGGCATTTATAATATTAGTTAAGATATCAAAATATCGGATATGAGATATACATTTATATTATCGTGTAGGTACCTATGTTTAGTGAAAAGTTGCGATTTTCATTCTCTAAGTGGTTTAGATAGGTGTGTTCTAGTTGTAGAATAAAAGTTTGTTTATGTTTATTTAACGTTATTATTATAGAGGTAATAAAACATAGTCTTTGATGAATAATTACTTAATCAACACAACATAAATAATAACATATTATGGTTTTTTGTTAAAAACTGCTAGGGTAAACTTTGAATCTTAAATATCTAGTTTTGACAATAAATAGGTATTAATTAATATATTATACCTACATTGGTTTTTAGTCTAAGTTATTCAGCCGAATAAATCTTTTTTAAGACCTTAAAACTTTTTGTATATGTAGTGGTAATTTAGATTGACTCATTTCTAAATGATTCCTGCTGCAGCCATAACATAGATATTTATGAATTAGCGGAAACATGGAGGGTTTGACGTCATGAAGATTGTTGAGAAGATCTGGATTATTTACTAAATCTTGCTTTAACTGAGTATTCCCAAATGAAACTGTTCTTGATAAGTTAGTTGCTTCAAGAGCTGATAGTTTCATATCCTTTGTGTGCAGGTCGCTCTGAAAAGAATTGAATGAATAAATGAACATTATCTAAGTACTTGCTTCTGAGTCATTAAATTCTGAGTGTTTAGGTAGAGTCGTAGGTATGTACCATATCAGTCCATGGCAATAATTTGACTTTGACATACATCGCAAATTCGCAAGACGTGTTTACGTATCTAGGAACCAAACGCAGAATTTAAATGAATTTTCATAAAAAAATCGGACCCTAGGGATCGCAGATTATGAACCAGCATACAGTTACACCCAGAGCACAGAGACGCCTCGGCGGCCGCAGCTAGAGCTACAGAATGTAACACTTTCTATTCCACTATTATAGAAACTGAGGGTTTCAAAGTTGGTCTATGACAGAAGTTGTGCGCTCAACGCACTTTTGGCGCCACGAATTTTATCAGTACTGCCATCGTGGCCTGTACAGGAATATGAATGAAATTAATGTAAAAGTGGTGCCGTTATTTAAATGGCCGTGAAATGACGCCGGTGTTTGACTTTACGGTATCTAAAAACCTCTCTCTGGGAGGCCGATACATGACGGCTCCGCAATTTATAATGCGTTTGAAGAGAGAGGTTCGCTTCTTTCGATTCTTATAGTTCCATTGCGCGACTGAAAAGGCACCAGGCACTAATTTCGCAGTCTTTATGGTTCGCCTTATTAGTGGCCAAGACTATTACACCATTATTTTACAGGAATTTGAATGAGGCAAGTATACTGAGTATAGTTGCCTTACTTTTTTTTGACTACTTAAGTATAATATTTTGGTGTAAGTAGGTACCCACTCCATAACTGATCAGACAACATATTAAGTAAAAATAATTTACTTATAGTATTATTATCTCACGAAGCGACGCGCGCTTTACTTGTACACCAAGTGTACAAACACGCTGTGAATGTGTGTGTGAAGACGAGTTAGTAGTGTCAGTGGTCAGCATAAATTATAGCACACGCACACACACTTCCAACTTCGCCATTGTCTCGGACGGTATCACGGTATTGACAGCTCCTCCCTCCTACACAAATTCACAGCGTGTTTGTACACTTGGTAAGCACTTTTTTTTATTCTGATGCAATCTGTCCACCTTTGACATTTAGCATCTTTTGTGTTGTTAGTGACCACAAGTCAAACGCGCATTGCTTCGTGAGATAAAAATACCATAATTTGTCTTAAACTTAAAATCACTTTGTACATTATGAAACACAATAAACAAATATGAAAATAAAAAAAATCAAGTAAGGAAATTGAAATATACCTCACAGATAATGCATCTCTCATGTGTTTTGTATTCACTATTATGGTCACCAATTTTGTCAGCAGTTTTACAAACAGTTGATATAGTGGCTTGGAAATTCTCTTGAAGATCTGATACAAATGAAGAGATTACTGACTGCAGGCTGTTGTTCTTTATATTGCTGTAGTATACAGGAGCCAACTGCCTTATGTCAACATAGTAGTTCAATTCTTCATTACTGATATCTTTTATTGGTTTTATTATTTTCACATTTTCATCACGAACATCACAGAATCCCTGGAAATAATTTAAAATTGGCAAGTTTATTTACATGTCTGTGTTCTAAATTCGTTTTTTGTAAGGAAACTTTTTTAAAGGTTATTTTCACATTACAAACCGACACTTTAACTTTATTTTTGTATAGGTGTATAGACTATGCATGTGATTACAACTTCATGCTACCTATAAAAAGTAGTATGTTGGTACTTACAATATCATTTTGAACCTGTGATCCCCTACCAATAGCAAGGTTGGATAACAAGTTAATTGCCAAAGTATTTGTTGTTTCTGCAGTGAAAACAGCATTACATTTCAATTGCTTTGCATATTCAACCAGCAAATTACGTTTAATTTTCAGCAGAAAATCTGTAGATGCTGATGGAGGCATGCTGTTTAACATGTCATGAAATGCCAATAGCATTTCACTTTCTTCAACATCTGGTATAAAGTTTGCTTCAGGTAATTGATAATTTGTGTTCATATATACTGCGAGGTGGACTATATAAACATTAAAATTATACTTTTGACATTGTCTAATTACTGATTCTGCTAAATCTTTGCTGTTGTCATCTGGAATTTAACAAAACAAAATTAGTTTATTTACTTACCTGACTATATACTATCAATACCTATCAAACTTCAATTTATTGTTTTAGGTTTTCATATAATTAACATTTTAAAACATAAAAATATTTGATGAAAAGGCTGCTTAATATTAAACTTACCAAATAAATGTATAAAGAATGGGACTATCCGTAGTTTCTTGGTATTTTCTAACGATATGCCATGGTGGACTAAGTCTAATAACACTGTAGAGCCCAAACCTCCTGAGAGACCGATTAAAACATTTTCATGTGGTGACAAAACCTTATTCTTGCCAATACATGCACGAAATTTGTGGTTAGTGATAACCATAAAACAGTCATCACAATAGTAGTCCTTTTTTCTCAGTACAACTGTTTCAGGAGACTCACACTTTTTGCAAGTCATGTTTATATATTTTAAAACCACAACTCAATTCCGGTTGATTTGTGCTTTTATTTTAGACAATAAATATGTTAGGTTATGTTGTGCAGTGAGAATAGTTATTTGTTATTGACAATTTGACAGTTGACAGACCGTAGACAAAGAGTTTAGAGCAGATTGTAGTAGCTTGATGTGCTGGCGTCTGTACCTTTATACATAACAGTCTACACACAAATTTTAATAACTAAGGCAGCGTTCCCACTACGCCGGACCGGCAGATCTGCCGCGCCGGTAAATCTGCCGGAAGGGCTAGTGGCTGTACAATTTATATGAAGCTATTCACATTATCCCGGGTCCGGCATTTTTGCCGAGCCCGGCATTTTTACCGAGCGTTTTGTCACTACGAATTGCCGGTAGAACGACCGGGCCCGGAGTAATGTGAACGAGTTTGTGCCGGTATCTGTCCCCCGCTCGCCCCGCTCGTGCTCCCCTCGCCCCGCCCGTGTTCCACTCACGTCATTCGGCTCGCATTTTCTGGTAAAAGTAGACGTTTAGCATGGATATTCAAGCAGAAACTTTAATTACGCTTGTCCAAGAGAGACCTGTTCTGTGGGATAAGACCGAAGACGTCTATAAAGACAAAAACTTAAAGTTAGCAGCATGGCGTGAAGTATGTTTAATACTGAAACCAAACTTCGATGAACTGGATGAAAAAGAAAGAAAACAGTACGGTGAGTTTTTAATGTTTTATTGATAAAATGTAAATGCATTGATAAATTTTATTTTATAGCTGCTGCCTGCCACGGAACGGAACCAATATCCGAAACAAAATAATTAGTAAAATATGATGTCCGTATAGCGTTGGCATTAGGGCCACCTCGACTTGACACATTCCGATTCATGGGTGTCGTTTCTTGTTCTTGTCTATGTTCTATATTTTGGTAACTTTCAAAATTTATACCATCTTTTTCTCTTACAAAATTATGTAAGACTGTACAAGCTTTAATTACTTGAATTGCTGTGTCTACGTTCAGATCTATAGCTCGATGGATTATTCGCCACTTATTTGCCAGAATACCAAAAGCGCACTCAACATACCTTCTTGCTCGACTTAGTCTATAGTTAAAAATCTTTTTATCAGTATTCAAATGTGTACCTCCATATGGACGTAGGAGATTAGGTGTTAAAGCAAAGCCTTCATCGCCAATAAGTATAAACGGTAATTCTTCGTGCAAGTTTTCATGAAGCGGTCTAGGCTTTGGTACATTTAAAGTACCATCATTGATCTTTTGCCAAAATGTACTATCCTTTAATATAGTAGAATCGCATTCCTTGCCATATGAGCCCACACTAATAAAAATAAATCGGTACTCTGAATCGACAACTGCCATTAATACAAAAGAATAATACTCCTTGTAATTAAAGAACATAGAACCACTCTTGGCTGGTTTCAAAATTCTGATATGTTTGCCATCTACTGCTCCAAGACAGTGAGGAAAGTTGGCTTTTCTTTCGAATCCTGAAACGATGTCCTCCCATTCTCTCTCAGTATCAGGTAGCTTAAGGAAATCTGTCTTTAGGTTTTCCCAAATGACGTGGGTCATTTCTTTTATTAGTTTACTTATTGTCGAAACGCCTACTCTGTATGAGTAATGTATTTCTTTGAATGAACATCCTGAAGCTAAATATCTGAAAAAAAAAGTATTTTTTGTTAATACATTATTACTTTATACGTCACCAAGAAACAAATTGTATTGTTTTATGATATTTTTTTATTGATTTCAGGAAAACAGGTTTCAACTAAATGGAATAATATAAACTATAAAATAAAATAAAATAAAAAAAACAAAAAGATGAGTCTAAATCTGGATCTTCGGCCAAAAAGACACGAAATTATTTATATCACGAGCAATTAATGTTTTTGAAAAAAGTCTCCGAACCTCGACCACCACATGAGTCAGTTTCAAAAAAAGCAAGAACCGAGACTGAAGTAGGCATGGAATCAGATTTTCGTTCACCTTTAATTAAAGATAAAAGAAAAATTGATAATAAAGAGGTAAATGACAGGATGGTAAAGTTTTTGGACTCCAGAATAAACCCAGAAAAGGAAAACCATCATCTGTCTTTCTTCAAAGGCATTATACCAATCTTGAACACTTTAACTATCGAAGAGACTTTAGAATTTCAAGCTAGCGTCATGACAATGTTGCAAAAAATTAAAAGTAGGAATAATGAGAGACCAAATTACGGACATTGGCGTGATTCATATAATCAGATGACCGGACCAGATCAGTATTCTGGATACTACACACATAATAGCGTCAATCAACAGGCAACACCTACGCAAGATCAACACCACCCTGGATACTCTACGCAATATAATAGTAGCAATCAACAGGCAACAACATCTATACCATCAACTTCATCTCAGTCATCGAATCCGATTCCAGCTTCGCCATCAGCATCTAGTAATCATTCCATACATTCCCAAGACTCAGATTACTTAGATTTTGAAGGGTTTTAAGTTTGAGTACAAATAAATACATAAATAAGTTATTTGCATTTTTAATTCATAATGATTATCAAATACATAAACCCTCCCACACACACACATTATATATATTCACATTCATCAAACAAACATACATAGCAAACATTCATTCATTAATTCAGTCTTAAGTAGGTACCTACGTCAAAACTATTATTACGCAATCTAGTGCATAAAATAATCTTACCTTAGACATATGGCTAATCTTTGTTCTGGGCAAATACATTCTCTGAAACTTGTATCTCGTACTCTTATGTCTAGTCGTCCCAGTAAATCGTCAAAAGTGGTTGCTGTCATTCGAAAATAATTGAAGAACTTTGATTCGTCTCTTCTAAGTTCACCCATTAATGTTTCAAATGTTCCAAGTGAAAATCTTTCCCGTAAAATAGGGTGTACCCAATGTTTTCTTTTATTTTGCCTTCTATTAAGATACCACCACAACACAACAGTTTCGTCGTCCATTGTGCGCGCAGGTCCAAATTCAACTGAGGTAAGTACTTGACTGTCTGAATTTCTTCCGGGATCCGATGTAATGTGAACACTCTGTCCGGTGTCCGGTTTCCGGCAGGTCTGCCGGTCCGGCGTAGTGGGAACGCTGCCTAACAACATAGATTCATAGGTAAATAAATAAATAAATAAAAGTGTTTATTTCTCACCACAAGCCAAAAAAAAACAATACAAACAATATTTTACACAGCAACAAATAGCTGACGTTTTTTTTTTTTTGTGGATCGCTGGTGCCTGTGGTAGGTAGTAACACCTGTAATACAGGTCACCAGGTCCTCACCTGTTTATGGTTACATATTTGGTAGCTTACATATATCACAGCAAGTAATAAAAGTTTCAAACAATTAGTGAGCTTATTGTTAGACTAAAGATAAATAAAACAATAAAAACGATTAAAAAATAAAAGTATGCTGGGAGGTTTTTATGAATATAAGTTTGTGTCTTTGTGTGTCTGTGTTTGTGTGTGTTATAAAGAGTGTTAGTGGATGAGTCTGATTAGACTAATACGTCAAAGAGAGCTTCTGTGGCAGTATATGTTTGGCTTTGAAGCCAGGCTTGTAGGGTGATTTTAAAATTATGTTTGTTCAAGGACTGTAGGGATAGAATTCGGTTTAATTTATTGTAAAGATAGAGTCCAAGGAAAATAAAGAATCTATGACTGAAAGATGTTTTGAGAGGAGTAGCCAAGGCAACTACACTCGAGAGCAATGAATCGAATCGTAAGATATGTGGAAGAAATCCTCAATGATCACGTTGGTCCATTTATGGTCAATTTAGGTGAGGATGCTATATTTATGCATGACAATGCCCGACCTCATACAGGTAGGATTGTGAATGACTACCTTCAAGAGATGAACATTACTCGTATGGAGTGGCCAGCGCGCAGCCCGGATATCAACCCGATCGAGCATGCTTGGGACGAGCTAGGCAGATGCGTAAAACAACGAAACCCTCCCCCAATCACGCTTCGTGAGCTCAAAATTGCTCTCACAGAGGAATGGGAGAATATTCCCCAAAATCGTATAAGGAACTTGGTGTACAGCATGCCAAACCGCGTAAACGCAGTAATGGAAGCACGAGGAGGCAATACGAAGTATTAAAATTCAAGAAAATCGTAATAAAGTTCAAAAATTTCATGTTTCCTATTTTTGTTTTAAGGAGAGATCAGCAGTTTTTTTCTTTATGTAATTTTGTGTTAATAAAATGTATGGTGACTCATATTTTTTTTACTTTCATTTAAGGAGTATTACATTGTCTATTAAATACAATTTATTGCATTAACCTAGCATTTTTAGTTTCCGAGATTTTTAGGATTCTTCAAGTGACCCGGATTCATTGCTCTCGAGTGTATATGGTTACGGCGATTGGTTTGCTGAGAATAGCTGGAAATAGTATGTTGTTTAATAGCAGTGGCCAGTACAAACAATTGCCTAACCGTAAGGACTTGAAAATATTCATAGAGCTTGACGGTGGGATAAAGTCTTGGCTTGAAACGGCACACCTTAAGAACCGCTCTCTGCGCACGTTCGATCTGAATATAGTGAGATTTCGCTGCCCCGCCCCAGGACAGGACGAGACACAGTAAACCAGAATTGATTGACATAGTGCCAGATAAGTCATTTTCATGACAACAGTATCCGCTGATTGGCGTAGTTGTTTAAAAATGTACATTAGTTTGCGCACTCTATTTGATAGGTGTATTATGTACTCTTTGAATGTTAGGTTGGAATCAATCACTATGCCAAGATACCTTATCGACGTGACTCTTTCAATGTTACAGTGATCATGGGTACCACTCCCATCGCTACTACCATTAGACTGTGTCAATTGGGCAGCAACGTTTAGTGAGTTTGTAACTGACGCATTTGTATTTCGAATTGAAAAATTTATTATTTTCGTTTTCGATATGTTCAGGGTAAGCAAGTTGTTTTTAAGCCATTCACTGACTGTATCGAAACCCTTCTGAGCAAGGCGATATGCTTCTTCCCAGTCGTCTGACGCAAATACAAGCGCTGTATCGTCCGCATAGGAAAATATTGTACCACTTTCCAAGCTGAGGCTACACAGGTCATTCATATAAATTAAAAATAAACTGGGGCCAAGGATACTGCCCTGTGGTACACCAAAAGCTACATTTGACTCGGAGCTAGAGTAGGTTCCAATTTTGGACACTCTGTGTCCTATTTGTAAGATAGCTCTGAAACAGGGACAGCTGGGTATCTCGTATTCCCAGGCATTCGAGCTTAGATATTAAGATGGGAATCGAGACCGTGTCGAAGGCCTTCGCAAGATCCAGGAACAATGCAACACATTTCTTTCCGTTGTCAAGATTCTGAGCTATGTGATTAACCAGTTTGTGAACAGCATCAGCAGTAGAAACATTTTTTCGAAAACCAAATTGGTTAATCGACAAAAGATTTCGTGCCTCTAAATATGCAACCAGCCTTGTATTTATTATCTTTTCCAGTATCTTGGACATCGCAGGCAGAACTGATATGGGCCTATATAGTTTTCGACACGATCACGGTCACCAGATTTAAAAATAGGGTGAATAATTGCCTTTTTGAACCAGTCAGGAAAAACACCTGAGTCAAGGCTCAGGTTGCAAACATATGTCAGCGGAGGGACAATAACGTTTTTATGTCGTTTTAGAAAACTCGAAGAAATACCGTCCCAGCCGACTGCACAATCACTCTTAAGTGAAAGGATTAAGCGCTCCACCTCTTGTTCATTTGTCCTGAGCAGTACAAAAGATTCCCTCTGGGGTTCGGATAGCGAAGTAGATCGAGGGTCTCGTAGGTATATTATCAGCTAGCCGTTTTCCTATATTTGCGAAATAGTCATTAATTTGATTTATAGTGTCCTGCTTATGGTGATTATTCGCTATGAGATCATGGGCTGAAGACTTCGGTTGACCTATGTTTGTGACATTTCTGATTACACGCCATAGCTGCTTAGAATTTCTACCTGCTCTTTCAAATTCTAGTCTCTCATAGGTAGGTACCACTTACTTTAGCGGCAAGAAAATTGCAGTCCGGAGCTTCATTAAGAATTTTTTTATGCTAAGGGCCGTGATAATTTTGGACTTTTTATCCTTATGCCAACTGACATTCTTTTTTAGAAAAGATACGAGTTTTGCGTATGTTTCAATATGCACGTTATGTTTTGTTATTAAAGTAGCTTTCAACATTGAGTAAATACTCCACATTGTAGATGATCGCCTCGTCTGTGATAAATCTAAAAAATAAGATGGCAACACCGTCTCCAAAAACTGCTTGCGCCCTTTGTAAGTCTCTATTCATTGAAGACATGCTCTCAGATATTTCTCGCGACACTTCTCAGGTAGGAAACTTAATTCTGCAATAATAACTTGTTGTTGGTGTTAAAATACTGTTCTCGTCGCTAGTTTCACTCATATTTTAATATTTTTTAACTTATTCAACTCTTTACGCCAGCCACGAAATTTTATTCCCGCTCTTTTATTTAAATTAAGGCGTGTTCGGAAATAGCACTCATGATATTTTTTTATTCAAAATAATTATACATAATTACGTAACATTATTGAAACTAGAAATAAATATTTACAGCTTAAATATCAGTTTTATTTGCAGTAAATACTTATTTTCGTTTAAACACAACAATAAGTTAAAAATTCAATAAATTACATTAAAACACAATTATCTTTTTGCAAAATTTCTTTAGTTAGTACCTACGAAATTCCGAACGTGTGTGTCTTTGAGGTCGAATTCAAAATCGGAACTTCGAAAGGGCTGGTCTTTGTCTCTCTCTCTTTCTAATAGCGGGAAAGAGATAGAGTGTGAATGTTTCGAATTGTATGATTAACCCAAGACTGAATAAGATAAGATTCGCGGCTTTCTGAAAAAAAAAAAAAAAAAACTGATTTCAGGCAGCAAAACCTACGCGTTTGAGCTACTGAAGTGAAAAATAAATTTTTAGTTTTTGACATTTTCTACGCCTGAATAATTTAACGAGCAAAACTACTTTCAGTAAAAAGTTGCAGCAACATTTCATACAGGCGCTTTATTATTTTAGCAATTATTTCTGTTTTCAAATAATACTTGGACAAGTGAAGTAGGAAAATGACTATTAGCTACTGAGGTATTATCAAAGGATGCCAAAATTATATTCATTCGCCATTCGCATCTTTTGATGCGAATGGTTAATGAATATAATTTTGACAAACTACCTACCTACATAATAATTATTAACAATTTGTTATGAACAGTAATGAAGGTCGATTTATTAAAGAAGGATTATCAAATAATTGTAGCTGTAGTCGAGTTCATACCACCAATTTTAGAAGGTATATGTCTCTATAAATCTAATTGTGTAAGGATACTAGGGAAATGGGAATGTTATGATGACTTGAATAGTAAAATTAAAAAAAGTTAATCGTTCATCATTCCACATTGCATTTTGTATGCAGAAATATAATTTAGTACTTAGTTGTTTAAGAAAAAAACATTTTTTTTTGTAAATGAAAGACTTACTTACTTATTTCTACCAACCTTTTTTGTTGTATCTCATTAAAAAACTAACAACCGTTCTTTCATATGACAGTATTATAACCCGCGCCACTAAAGAAATCTGAAGAAAATATTAGATTTTTTGTAGTTTTGGAGTATAGGCATGGTCTCGTCATTATGACGCATCATAATGGCGGGACCAGTGTTATCGTGAGATTCCGTTTATGCCGTGTGAGGTACAAACATTTCAGGACAGTTACAAAATAGTACTAAATATACGTGGTAGAATCTTTCAATTACAAGAGTTGGTCCCTCCATTAAAAGAATTTATGACGTTTATAAGTGTCCCTTACTAGGTTTTGAAATGGGACAGCCGAAAGTTGTAGGAATAGATTTTCGTACAAGTGTTACCGCTGCTGTGTGGCTGACTTTACATTCAAGCTAGAAAACATTATTTTGAAATGCATGGAATTATTGGAAAATGTACAATATGCAATCTATTTGCTGCAAAAACTAATGTACGTTTGCCCCGCACGGCCCCCCAGAAATTGCGTTATATGTGTGCACTAATGCAATGTACTCGCCTATAGGAGTATATGTACCTGTTTCTTTTTCAATGTACCTCTGTACTTTTGAAGATATTTGCAAAAAAAGGGGGCCGTGCCAGCCAAACGTTTTCAGCACGGCCCCCGTGTAACTTGAAAAATATATAGCGTATTGAAAAGTTTCTTAAACTCAAGCAATGTACTCTATTAGCACGTTATATGTACCGCAACAGATATTGTGAATTCGTAATAACAAATAATATATAGATGCGGATAGGGGGCCGTGCTGGAAAAAAAATTATAAGAAAATATCTAAAAAAGACAAAACAATCTTAGCCAAAAACTATTACAAAATAATTGATGTTTGGCAAGTAACATATGTAACGCATTGGTTTCTCATACACCTTGCTAAATTTGAAAAATAAACCAATTTTAGTTCATTCAGCACGGCCCTCTATAGTTGCCTATATCTTTTTAAATATGACATGTTTGTGTAAAAAATTCGTTTTTCTGAATTATGTATAGGAGTACATTCGTTCCAAATAAATTGCGATTCTGCTGTATTAGTACTTTAAAAAATAAATCGGATCTAAAATATCATACATTACAACTTATGGGGTGACCATGATTCCACGTGAAAATGGATAGAAAAAAATACTGCATAAATTCAGTAAATCTATAAAATAAACAAATCAACAATAACGTACCTAATCTATATTCACGATATATGTATAGTAGGTCGCTAATCGAACAAATCAACAAATATCGCTAAGCGTAGCTCAAAAGGCTTAAAAAAATCTACTGTACTGTTGTTAATTCCTTTGTAATTGAAATGGAACAGACGCAATGATTTGTGTAATATCCCGGTCACAATTAATTTAAAAAACCAAATTTATGAAGTCGTTGGTGCCATTGAATATGTAGGGAATTCAATGGGGACTCTGGGCCATTATAAGTGCCATACGCTTAGCTGTAATCAGTGGCTTTGCTACGATGATTTAGCCTTGAAAATTAACCTTTACAATTATCCCGCTCTCACGTCAGAGTTCGATGACTATATGATTCTATGAGTGGCGGCTCTGGTAATCACAGTGAAGCGATTGCCATCTCACCTTCAGGATCAAGCCGGAACCAGACTTTAACTTTGGATCATGGTGTTTTAAATACGTCTATTTTGTAATAATAACTATAGTTAAATAAACAGTATTTAGAATATAGTAAAGACTAGTTGCTAAAAATCTACTCATGAAACCGTGAAATGTTTAATAAGAAATCAATACCGTTGTAACATAATCTGTGATTACTTTTAACAAGTTAATTTATGGATAATACTAGTTTTTCTATGATTATTCCACAGGCAACATAATATTTCAGGTTTATGATTTTTTAACTTTATTAAAAAAATAATCTGTGATTTTATGATAACGTAAGTTCAAGCATGAAACGAACAATATTCTAATTATTATATTTGCTTGAAAAACCATCTGTGATTACGTGGGTTAAATTAGTTGCCTGTGATTATTCCAAATAATTAATGTAATTAAGTAAGGTTCAATCAATGTGATTTCTTGGAAACGTATTTGCGATTTTTTAAGCCTTTTAAGCTCTATAGTGTTAGTGATACATAGTTATAGTTTTCTGTGATTACTCCTTATGTAAACTTAACTAATCTGTGAAATGTAATTGTATTGTAATGTACGGTTTAATCCACGTGGTTTATTGGAAATATATCTGTGATTTTTTTAAGCCTTTTGAGCTATGCTTAGCGACATATTTTGTTGATTTGTTCGATTAGCGACCTACTATACATATATCGTGAATATAGATTAGGTACGTTATTGTTGATTTGTTTATTTTATTAAAGATTTACTGAATTTGTGCAGTATTTTTTTTATCCATTTTCACGTGGAATCATGGTCACCCCGTAAGTTGTAATGTATGATATTTTAGATCCGATTTATTTTTTAAAGTCCTAATACAGCAGAATCGCAATTTATTTGGAACGAATGTACTCCTATACATAATTCAGAAAAACGAATTTTTTACACAAACATGTCATATTTAAAAAGATATAGGCAACTATAGAGGGCCGTGCTGAATGAACTAAAATTGGTTTATTTTTCAAATTTAGCAAGTTGTATGAGAAACCAATGCGTTACATATGTTACTTGCCAAACATCAATTATTTTTTAATAGTTTTTGGCTAAGATTGTTTTGTCTTTTTTAGATATTTTCTTATAATTTTTTTTCCAGCACGGCCCCCTATCCGCATCTATATATTATTTGTTATTACGAATTCACAATATCTGTTGCGGTACATATAACGTGTTAATAGAGTACATTGCTTGAGTTTAAGAAACTTTTCAATACGCTATATATTTTTCAAGTTACACGGGGGCCGTGCTGAAAACGTTTGGCTGGCACGGCCCCCTTTTTTTGCAAATATCTTCAAAAGTACAGAGGTACATTGAAAAAGAAACAGGTACATATACTCCTAGAGGCGAGTGCATTGCATTAGTGCACACATAAAACGCAATTTCTGGGGGGCCGTGCGGGGCAAACGTACATAAAAACTAGCTAGGATTTTTATATTATTATAAATATTTTGATTTCGACTGTCCGAAATCTGATAGGTATATTGAGAATCTGGTATTCTGAGATGAAAGGATTAAAACAGCATAATTATATTGAAAAAAAGGCACATTTATTATCAGTTCGTTTTTTAAGTAACTGAACCTAACAAGGTCTTGTTATACTTTATTAAAGGCAGCGATGTCAACACTTTGAACCTGTAACAATGAAATCATACAAATAGCATTAACATAGGATACCTAATATTTAGACATAGTATTAAAGCCAACAGGTTCAAAATTATATTTATGGTAAAGTTCAGTTTCAAAGAGATGAAGGAGGAACAGATTTTAGGAACCAAAACTTTTTGATGATAAACCAACTCTGTTCTTGTAAAATTGTTAAGGGAACTAGTAACACTTTCATCAGAATTTACATCTTACAACATTTACTAAAAATTATTGTTGGAAGCTTATTCATCTCTGGGTAACTTGAAAATTGATGAATTCATGTTATCGCATACCTATGCGTAACCATTCACCACCTATTTAATCTGTCTGTTTGTACAAAATTTTGAAGAAATGGATTTTTTTTTTTCAATCTTTCAGTTCTTTAAATTAATTTATTTCTAGAAGATTGAATTGACGAAAATCAGCAAAAAGATTGAATTGACAAATTGTCATCAATTGACTCGAATTTTCGTTCCTGAAAATGGGCATTAGATTCCTATTGCCACTGAGTGCTTTTTTTTTGGATATTTTCAGAAAACCAAACTGTTTGATGTAATCAACATAAAACAATGTCTCAATGTTGTTTTATCTTTGTTCTCCTTGCCTCTAGGAACTTAAAAAAGTTCTATGAAAACATATCCACTATAAACTTAGTTCCATTTTTTTAAGCTCTTGAGTAGGTACCTACCATGTATGACTGATTCATTTACATTTTCAGTGTTTTGAGATAGAGACATAGTGTATACATAATATATGTATTATTAAATAATTGTAAGTTGAAAAAAAATGTGTATACTAGGAAAATAGGCTATTCAACTTACAAAGTCTTCGGCTTTTTCAATTTCTTCAGTTAACCAATCGATAGAAACTTTGTCATCTTCTACGACACAAGATATCTGTAGCTTGTGAATTCCATAGGCTAGCGGCACAAGTTTAGCTGCACCCCATAAAAGGCCATCAGTTGTAATTTCTCTTACTCCCTTTTCCAAAGCTGCCATGTCTGTTTCATCATCCCATGGCTTAACATCCAAGATAATGTTAGATTTTGCAATGAGAACTGGCTCTATAACAAAGAATTAAAAACAAATATTATGATAAATTGCTAGTTTTTTTTTTTGCCTTTTATAAAGTATCACAATTGGTGACACTTTATTTACATTACAATCTAGCCTATTAGCTAATAAGTAATTTAAATATAACTTAAACTGCTAAGTATTACATTGCTAGTTTCTTTAAAATTGTCAAAGTGACAAATACTTAATTATTCTACAAACTTTTGGCTTTCTTAGCGTTATAAGCTGCTAGGCGCTCGTCTCTTATTCTTGCAGCTTCTGCACTCTCTTCTTCATCATCAGAGCCAAAGAGGTCAACACCATCATCATCATCATCGTCTTGAGCTTTAGCAGCCGGTGCCTTGGGTGCTGGGGCCTGGGGATTTATTATTTATTAAAGTGATTATTTAGTTCTGCCAATTTTTTTTTTGTTAAAACTGGAACAGTAACTCACTTTGGAAGGTTCAGTCTTGGCACCACCACCTGTTGATTCCAAAGTCTCTACTCTGGCTTGAAGGCTAATGACCAAATTACGCAAGTCATTTATAGCTTTCTTCAGATCACCATTTTCTTTCTCCAGCGAGTTGACTTTGTTAGTGAGTTCTGGGTTAGGAACTCCTGCCAAGGTAGCAACACTGTCCATCTGGAAATATTTAGTATCTTATTAGTTTTTCAAATAGTAAACTTCTTTTTTGTCTAGAAAGCAAAAACTTTTAACTACTTATTTATAAAGTTCTATGAACCAAAATAATTTTATTAAAATAAAAAGTGAAAGACAATGTGTGAATATTAATCAAATAAGTTTACTCACACATTCTAAAGAATCTTTGATATGTTGTCTAGCCTTAGCAACTTCACTGGCCAAAGAAGTGCGAGCTACTGAAAGTGGAGTAGCGTGGACCTACAAAGTTTTAACATAATAATGTTTTATAAACTTCGAAAATGTAAATTATGTCATTTCAAAATGGATAATTTCCTACGAAAGAAAGTTCTTAAAAGCTGATAATTATACAAACCTTAGATAATGATTCATAATAATTTCGTTCAGCATCACCATAAATGTTTTTGTCCAACCAAATCTTTTCATGTACTAAGGCAGACATTCTGAAAATAATGAATAAAACAATGTTTACAATTCTTTGAGGTATATTTCTAAATGGTTATCAGTATATTTATTTTAAAATTTCTAATACAAAATTATTATTTGTGGTCTTCACTAAGCAACGACTTAGAGGTTATATGATAATTTACTATTTATTGACGATAAAGTGTGATAACCGAGCACCTAAGAATAAATTTATTAATTACTTTTAAATACACAAAACACGATAAGTTTAAAACATAATTTGGATTATATAAATCTCTAGTTGGCAGATTGACGGCGGCAGATAAAACTTTCAAATTTCGACAGCCTTTAGAGGTTATATTCTCATTGAAATTATAATTCATTTTGTAATTTAGATAATTAACAATACAAAACTTACTTATTATATTCTTTAGGAAATTAAAGAGTTTTTAAATTAAATGTATCACAAAATTATTGAATTCTAATCCGAAGTTTACAACAGGAATGAAAACCGTACTCGTCGGTTTTTTGGTAGGCGCGAAAGAAAGAGACAGACAAAATTAATGAAAGCGATACACAGTCTGAATATTTCAACCAATCATAGTGGAGCAGTAAGTTCCACGACGACACTTCGCACACGTTGACTCGTTGATATTGTTGATTGAACTTTGCACAGAGTAAAAACTAAGTTTATGACGTTGACGTTTATTATTATTTTTTCCGTTGGTAACTTGTACTAGCTTTTATTTCGATTGTAACTTTTAACTTCTGGATTATATTGCATGTTCCTACAAACAAGGATCTTTTGGCGCATGGCTAAAATCGTAACATTCATAATGCTACCACATTGCTCTTTTTGTGGTGTGGCCAGTTTTCAATATAATTTCTGTGATAATTTCATAAAGGTTTACATGAAACGTCACCCTTTTAATGTCATTCATTGCCTCGTAGCACTACGCAAGTACTTACTAATTCCATAGTAAAAATCTCCATAATTGGTACTTACAATAGGGTATTTTCCTGGTAATCCGGGTAATCTAACCGACGGACGGACTAAATATACTTTTTTACAAAGTATATTTAGTCCGTCCGTCGGTTAGATTATCGAAAAATAATGGACACGTATTTTTTCTTTTGTCAATCAAGCAAAAAAATGACAAAGATAAAGCGTGTCAAAATTTGGGAGTGACGCCACTTGCTTGCAAAAGTGTCGCAAGCAAGTGACGTTACGCGGAACTCTAACGGGCGATATCTTCATCATTTTTTATATAATCGACAAAAGAAAAAATACGGATTAAATATTTTTTGATAATCTAACTGACAGACTAATTAGATTTTTTTAGAAAACTAGCCTATTAAAATTGTACAATAATAGAACCATATATCTCTATGTAGTCTTTAATTCGTGAGTAGAACACAGTACTAAGGAGGGTAGACGTAGGTACAGACGCCAGCAGGTCAAGCTACCCGAAACTGTCAAATTTTCCCAATCAACCTTGAACCTTAATGCTTTCGTGATAAAGTTGAAAATCTATTAAAGAAATTTGACAGATTGTAGTAGCTTGATGTGCTGGCGTCTGTACCTTCCATACACAGTAGAATCTATGTAGTAGACTGTAGAAGTAATAATTCTAAAAGAAAAAGGCATATTTTTAAACTGAGTGACATGTTGAAGTTACTGATTTTACTAAAGTAGCCCGCGGAATTCAAAATTGCTTTCGTTTTCGCAATTTGCAGGTCAGTGTCAGGTTATAAGTTGGTTTAAATATGATTCCTGACCGTAACAAGTATTTATTTAATTATTACTAATAATTATAACCTGCAAAACAAATCTACGTACTAAAACTACTACGTAAATGTATTGAGATTATCTGTCCGCCGATATCGATAACAGCTAATGTGTATGTGTTGTGTTGTAACAATCAACTTATTTTATTAATGACAAAATTGTATTTTTATATGCAACACAAGCAGTAACAAAACAAAACGTGGAAAAAGACTTTCATCTTATCGCACAAAGATTTCACGAATGAAATGTTGTAAACATACTTATAGGGAATGTTCGCAATGAGTAGGGACCTCCCTTAAAAGTAGGTAATAAAAGTTCAAAGTATGGGGGGTAATAAGAGCACCATGCATTAGGGTTATCATGAGTCTTGGTCCAAAATCTTCTTCAAGTCAGTTCAGGTGGTGCCTCTTGCAAGTTCTTTGCCTTTTCCATGAATACCTACTTCTTAGCTAGAGTTATCACTATCACTACATATTATTATAAAACAAAGTCCCCCGCTGCGTCTGTCTGTCTCTCTGAACTATACCGAATGTATACGGGTTCACCAATGGGCGGGGTGATTCATGAGGAAGGTTTAGGTGTAAAATTCATTAAAGGTTTGTGTAAATTGGCTGAAATATGACGATGATTGTTGAAGAGGTCGGAAAAAATCATGTCGACTGGGAGGTTTACTGCTTTAGCTGCCCCGCGTAAACATTTGATGAAATTTGGCACACTGTGTGTAACCCGGATTAACTTTTAAGGTACCGAAATCCAGGTAGTACGTCCCCTGGGATATTTTCCACCATCCACGCGGGCGAAGTCGTGGGCAAAAGCTAGTAAATTAAAAATGCGAAAGTTCCTGTCCCCCCCGTAAAAAAATCCCCGAAATGAAATTCGCCGTAGTCCCTGGAAGGGACCACGGGGAATTTCTTTCTTTTTTAAAGACTGGATGGGCCTACCATGGGTAGGTTTATTAAGCTTCATGTATTACATGGGGCGTGGTGAAACTATCTGTGGTTGTTACTAGGGCGGCTGAAAAGTTTTGAGCCTAGGTACCTTAATGCGTCACTATTGACTCTGGCAGCTCGTCATCTATCTATATATATAAAATTCAAAGTCCTGACTGACTGACTGACTGAGACATCAACGCACAGCCTAAACCGCTGGTCCTAGAGACATGAAATTTGGAGGGTGTATTCTTCGTAAAGAGTAGGTATCCACTAAGAAAGGGTTTTTCGAAATTCCACCCCTAGGAGGGTGAAATGGGGGGATTTCGTTTGTATGAAAAATCTTATTCCTTGAGTTAATAAACTTGAAACTTGGCACGAATACTTATCTAAGTAAATTATGAAGTTAGCCATTTTCGGTTTTCATAAAGTACCCCCTAAAAGGGGATTGGGGGGTTTCAAAGTTTGTATGGAAGAATTTTAACGCGCGGTCCGATTTACTCGAAACTCAGTATTTATACCTCAAATTGAAAGTATAAAGAATATTGTGTATCAGAGTTTTTTGAAAATCTACCCCTGACGGGCTGAAAAGGGGTAGTCAATTTTACAGGGGAGGATTTTACAGCGTGGCTTGATTAACTCCAAAATTGGTATAAATAATTTAATATAATATAATAATTATGAACACATCCCAAAAGATTTTTCAAAAATCCACCCCTGTGGGTGTGAAAAGCGGAGATACAGTTTATATGAAAAATCTTATTCGTTATGGTAATAAACTTGAAAATTGGCACGAATACTCGCCTAAGTAACCAATAACGTTCATCATTATAAGTTTTTCTAAGCTACCCCTCAAAGGGGGATATAGGGGTGTTGAAGTTTTCGTGGAAGAATTTGAATGCGCGGTCCGATTTATTTACTCGAAATTCAGTGTTTATATTTAAGACCTAAAATAAAGAATAATATGTATCAGGGTTTTTCGAAAATCTACCCCTAATGGGTTGTAAAATCCTCCCCTGTAAAATTGACTACCCCGTCAATTTTACAGGGGAGGATTTTACTGCATGGCTTGATTAACTCGAAAATTAGTATAAATAATCTTTGAGTCAAGTTATGAATACATCCCAAACGATTTTTTAAAATTCCAGCCCTGCGGGGGTGAAAAGCGGGGATACAGTTTATACGAAAAATCTTATTCATTTAGTTAATAAACTTGAAGCTTGGCAAGAATAATTGCCTAAGTAAGTACTTAATTAAGTTTATCATTATAAGTTTTTCAAAACGATCCCTCAAAGGGGGATATAGGGGTGTTGAAGAAATTGAATGCGCGGTCCGATTAACTCGAAACTCAGTATTGATGCTTTTGACAGAAAATAATTAATAATAAGTATGTAAAGTTGTCGAAAATTTACCCCTGACGGGGTAAAAATTGGTTGGGGTGATTTGGTTTTTTAGGGAGGACTGTACTTGAAACTGTATGTAACATTTTCACGCCTAAACCACTGAACTTCTGATTTGGCAAAGAGATAGATGGCATCCTGGGGAAGCACATACTTTTTATCCTGGTAGCACGTTCCCGTGGGATAATTTCCGACATCCACGCGGGCGAAGCCGCGGGCAGAAGCTAGTTTAGTAATATAAATGACAAGTTTAATGTAATTAGCATCATTACGCTTTAAGTTATTGAACCGTAAACATCACCATGTCCGAGTCATCCGCGTTTTGTACGAAATTGGAGTACAGAGCTGTTATTAAATTCCTCACAAAGAAGAACAAAACGCCGACGGAAATATTTGAAATATTTATATATATTTACGTATCACGTAATAAAATAAATGTCATGGATATATTTTACGGTTGGTTTTTAAATATTACGTCACGTAAATTGAATGACCGACATTTGCAGCCGCACAATGATGGCCTCTTTCGAGAGGATTTCTCATTACTTTCCTGAGAACATGACGCAGCAGCCGTATTTCAGCTCGAATGTTTGGCTTCAGTGGCTCGTTTGTCCAGCCATGTGTCCAGGATGCCTATGTCAAAAACGGAACCTAGTCCCAATTATTATTGGATTCCACGAAGATATTCCATCGTGGGTGGTTGATGAATTGATCAGTCATTTCTCTTTCTAGTTCATTTATCTTTCAGGGTGAGCAAGTATTCCTGAATATGACATAATTATAATCAATGATTGTCTTAAAATGCTATTTATAACGGCATGTCATTATATCGAACTTTCGTGAAATGGCACTGCATCTACCCTGTCCGACGTCCGTAATGTGTTACACACCTGTTTTGTGTAGCTTTCACCGCTCATTTAAACAATTCTTGGAAGTTAAATAAGTGTCCGCGGTCTTGTGTTGGTCGCTACACTGTTTCGAGATTCATATTAAGATTGTCTATAAGTAAATACAAAAGGGAAGAAACTCTGTTAATTAATTACAGAGTTATAGGTAGTAGGTAAGTATTATTCTATCTTCTATCTCTCTCTTCTATCAGAGAGCTACTCAAAACACTGAGGTTTTAAAATGAGCTCTAGCATTCATTAAAAAATATTATTGCCTTTACACACATACGCCTTTGTATATTATAGGTAGGTAATAAGATTTTTTAATGAATACCGAATAGTCCTTATAAATTCCCTTTACACAATATGTGATTTTTGGGTTGATATAATATAGTAGTATACTTATTAGTCGCTAGTTAGTAGTATAGCTTTGGAGTACATACAAACACGCTACACACTTTACTCGTACATTAAATTATGGGTACCCGAGCCCTTCAAACTTCATCACTCCGACAGCACATCTCACCCTGGACACGAACTGCAGTAACCAATCTGGAAATCTCATAATCGGTTTCGAACTGTGGAAACAATCTGGCCAAATTGAGTAGGTATGGCTCTTCCCAAACACAGCAGTGTCTCACAGACCATGCCTTTTTTTTTTTGGATGGGAAATCATCAGAGGGTCAATTTCTTGTAATGTTAAGAACGTTCGCAGTCTGATCTGTCTCAATCTGTCAAAAAACCTCAAATTTCACTACATTTTGACAAGTTTTTGACATTTGTTTGTTTGCTGAGATGAGACTGCGATGCGACTAGATTTTGAACGTTTTAAATTACGAGAATTGGCCTTCTGATGACTTCTCTCGTTTTTGGCGGAGCGGGAGGGCGTGTCAGACTTTTACTGTCTAAAACCCACCCGTGTTCTTTCAGTTGTCTTTGCCACGGGCCACGGTATCTCCCGCAAACAACCCGCGGTCCTGGCAGGCATCGGCCCTGGAGGACCCCGTCATTTAGTGCTGACATTTTTTTGAGGCGCGTGTGGAACACAACGCGCTGTCGACCCAGGCCTGGTCCTTACCGGGCGGCGAGCTACCCATTATCGCCACCCGCAAGCCCGCGCCTACGGTGGCCGAGAGTCGGTTGTTGACCCGCGACGTCCAGGGCGTCTCCTGCGGTGACTAGAGGCGTGAGGGCGCAGAGATTGCCTCTCCCTCACGCGCTCCGCCTCCTCCTTTGCGAGCATTACTGCTTCGCAGAAGGCTTCCCATGCACTCTCGCGATGGCGTCGACCAGGGCCTGACGCAAGAGATTGCCGCCGCCGATCGCCGCCATGAGAACGCGGTGGGGCTCCAGCTGGAGGTCTGCCCAAGCCGGGCAGACCTCCACCGTATGCTCCACCGTGTCCTCCGGGCGATCCACACACAGTGACACCCTGGCGTTTCCTTCCGCCTTATCCTGAACAGGAACCTCCCGAAACAAGCGTGTCCGGTGAGGACCTGCGTCAGGCGGAAGGTGAGGGCACCGTGGCGCCTCTCCAGCCACTCCTCAAAGAGGGGACTTATCGCCGCAATTGTGGTGTGCCCTCACAGATTATGCCTCACATTATTTCCTGCTCATCATGCAAATGGCTGAGGTTTCCAGGTCGGACATGAGTAGTAGGAATGCGTAAATCGACACGAAAAGAAGAAGACTATGCATATTGCATTTACTGGTATAAAAATAGTCTGACAGCTTTGGGAACGATGCCCAAGCAACTGAGTGTCAGATCTTCAGAGAGAAGAATCTGCATTCAGCAGCACACTTCCCGTAGTCTATTTAAAAACCGGAGTGGACGCTCGTATCCAGCGCGTCGCGTTCTGAGTCTGATTATATTTAACTAATCATGTCGAAGCTACTCACCAAGACGGATCGTCCAGTTTTCTTCTGACAAAAGCAAACCATCAAAATACTTTTTTCAGGCAGACTAAGGAGAGATTCTTCAATGATTGTTGTTCACAATAATGCGAAATGTTTCCGACACTCAAAAACACTTGTAGGGTTCGGTTGTGAATGGCGATTTATGTTTAGTGGAAATGACATTATTACTGTTAGCTTTAGTTTCAGGGGCGTAGCTACCGCCGTATCAGCGATACGGCCCCCCCCCCCCTCTGGGGCCCCCTAACGTGTGTAAGCAAAAATTAGTAAAATGTTATCCACAATTTCACTTAATCTTCTGATTCCCGGGACAAAACCATATAAAAAACTGTCATACACACGTGCCTATAGAGTTTTCACTTCAAAAATGACAAAAGTCAAAAAAAGCAATCTCTTTTTTTCCCGGGTTAAGCATGCACCCAAAAGTTGGCAACATCCTACATCGGTTATTGCGGGTTTCCCTTGTTTAAGTCATTCACTTAAACGGGGGAATCGAGCAATATTTACGCGTTACAAGAAAACTGTATATTTAATTTGAATTGTTTGGCTAGCTCAATTTCTAGGAAGAAGTGATAAGTTATAATCAATAAATATTTATTTTAATTAATGCAGGCATTTTTGTTTCTTCTGTAAGAAATCCCTTCATTTGGGCCCCCGCAACTATGTAATTTTGATACATACCCCTCCAAGGCACGCTACGCCACTGATTAGTTTTAAAGATCAGCATCATTTCCTCTGCGCAAAGTTCGAGTACCTACATTAATACATTACTCTTCTGCCTTCCACTTCTTCCCATTTTAAGCCTTCTACAACTATATAATTTTCTATATACCTTCGTAGTGGATGCTCTACAACTTGATATAGGACAGAATTAAAAAACTGACGTAGGTATAAAAGACTTGACTGTATCTACGGAGGACCTTAACATAACAGATGAAATGTGGCTAAACGATGGGTATATTTTCACCTGACCCTTTCGGATGTGTTGTCTGATTATGTTTTAATATTTATTTAAATAACACGGGAGACTTACAGCTAAAACAAGTAAAGTCAATAATTAATTTAATTTAAAATCATTGTTGGTGTGTTTGATTAAGAACGAACAGATAAAATCAAAACTGTTCTCTTTCTTAACAAGGCCCATTCGCAACAGTATCCGGATCCGTATATCCGAATGAGCGTACTCAAAATAAAAATAAATGACTTTTGATTTTTGATTTTGAATACGCTCATTCGGATATAGGGATCCAAAAGCGTTCTTTGATAATCGCCGTTCTACATACGGTTGTGGGAATGCAGCAGAATCACGCTCAGTGAATTCAAAATTCAAAATATCTTTATTGTGGGCATATGTTAGTTACAGGTCTTAAAAATTAATTAAAGTTCCAATATGTCCTGCCTAATAGGCATACAATAACGAACGCGAGAGGGGCGATCAAAATACAAATTAATAATGACGTTATCGGTAGCAACGGTTTAATTTATCGCAAAGATTAAAGACAGATATAAGTAATAGGTAAATAAACACAAATGATTTTTTAAATACACCAATTCATAATATCAGCCACACAGTTGTCTGTTACAAACAGATTATTTACTTTGTGGTTAGCGCTAATTACCGCTATAGGTATAGAACGAAATATGTGTATGAAGTTAAAGTATAATAAAATTAGAAATACCTTAGATGTTTAGGTCATTGGGAAATAAACCAAAAGAATGTCAGTGAAATTATAGTGAGAGCTACATTGTCCTTAGAATGTTACCTATCGATACAATTTTATATCTAGATTTAATAGGTATATGATAGAGCTGCAACAGAACTGCTTAGGTTTAAAACATCTATGTCTCTATACATATTATTAATTAAAGCCGCGTCGTGTCTGTCTGTTTTGATGTGGTTTTCTCCATCATTTAGAATGAGATCGGGATGGTTTATGTATAACTGTATTTTACAGTAATCCCAGCTGTCATTCGTGGATCTTTGAGAGTCGATACGGGTCGTCAGAAGTCCGAAAGTCTGACAACCAGTCTTACCAAGGGGTTTTGTATTACCCAGTAACTGGGTTGTGGACGGCAGATATACATTCGCTCATGTAAAATACTGGTATTCAGCTGCATCCGATTAGGCTGGAAGCCGACCCCAACATAGTTGGGAAAAGGCTAGGCAGATGAAGTGGATGTTACAAATGCGACTGCTGATCGTCGTCTTGGGTTCAATTCCCAAAGTTGCGTAACTAAACACTAACAGTAGCAATATCTTTCATTGTGACAGTTCAACAACATTTATTGCTTTATTCATGTTGTTGAGCACACAAATTTTTCGAAAATATGAAGCAATGGTTTAGCAATATCCTTTAAAATTATTCAGATTGGATAAAACAGAAGATTGTTGAATATTTAAACTGTGATTCTTTGTTTAAGGCTATGTCGTTGTATAGTTTATATGGATTACTCTCAGGACGAATGGGACACAGAAAACTACATGGCTTTTCTATCTCGCAACGTGCTCGCAACCGTCCGTTTTTGCATGAATTTGGTGGCATATAAATACCAGCCAAGGCAATAGTTTGGCGGAGGATAGGTTTGAGGAGGGATGAAGCGGATGTGACTAAAAGAGTGATCCATGTAGATGAGGATGGAGAGGAGAGGAAGGCCATAGTATAGATGGATGGATTGTGTGAGAAATGATATGCAAGAAAAGGGAGTAAATGCTAACAAGAACAACAGTGGAGAATGGAAGAAGAAAACATATCGCGCCGACCCCAAGTAACTAGGACAGGAAGATGTGTATCATCCCTGGGGTCAAAGGCATTCTGAGAGCACCTAGGGGTAGTAAGTAATTTACGAGTTCTAAGCTGTAACATTCATGAGTTTTTAAACTACCCAGATGGTTATGTGCCGTCTCGATGATGCCGATGCTAATAAACTTCCTAGCCATATTAAAGAAAACAAATAATTTTTAAAGCGAAGACTATACTGCCCTGTGTAGCAAAACATACAAGTCTACACGTTCACAAGTTACACTTTAGAAGGAAGTTTTTACAAGTTCGAGTAAATCACTTTGATAAAAAAAAATCTACAGGGTTTGTATAATTCAACGCTAGTAGATTCTACTTGGAAGTTCTAAAATCAAAAAGGTATGCCGCCATATATTATAATCTTACCCCGCCAATTTTTTTAATGCTTTTAAATTGAATATGCTCTACTTAAACAATTAAAAAAAGTAGTAGCGACAAAGTATGTAACGTAGTCTTCAAACGTTACGGTATTGGCGGCTGCTACAATACTGCCTTTTGTTACACCATGCATTTCAGAAACGGTATGGTATGTTACACCATGCATTTCAGAAACAGTATGGTATGAACTCTGGTTCCCCACCAATGTAGAGCAATTTGTAAAATTTATTTGGTTGACAGGGTGTTGTTTCTGTTTGAATTTCTTTTTAAATGACTACCCAAAATGTTAATTAAATGTTCCAATTTTTCAACTTTAAGTCGAAACCTGTCGTTAAACTCACATCTCCATATAGGACCGTAGTTAATTCTTCTTTTTTTAAATGTTCTCGGTTCCGTTATTCTACTATTTTCTGCATCGCTTAAATCAAATGACTACATTTAAAAAAAGAAAATCGAATTAAAAAATTGATTGCGGTATCAAGCACGACACTCGTAAGCTTGTAAGACGGAATGGAGAGTCGCCGACGCTCTCAGGATTTGTCTTGATTTTTAACCGACTTCTAAAAAAAGGAGGAGGTTCTCAATTCGGATTCTTGTATTTTTTTTTTATGTTTGTTCGCGCATAATTCCGTCGCTTGCCAACCGATTTGAAGAATTCTTTTTTTTTTGGAAAGGGTATACTTTCCAAATGGTCCCATGAAAATTTTATCGAAATCGGACAAGCGGTTTTTGAAAGATAAACAAAAAAATCAACAAAAAAGTGAAAAAAGAAGACTTTTTTACAAAAAAAACAACCGACTTCCATAAAAACACTACAATAACTTTAATTTCGGAAGTCGGTGTCTTTGGTTTTTGTATTTCGTTTTTCGCCACCGACTTCCGAAATTAAAGTTATTTTTACTTAATAGTGTTTTTATGGAAGTCGGTTGTTTTATTTTTGTAAAAAAGTTTTTATATTCTACAAATTGTAACTTACAAGGGATTCTTTGATGAACAAAACGAATACAAGTAAAACTATATATGTGAAATAAATAACGACACTTATTGTGACCCGTAATTTACACGTGTAGTTTTGATAAACACATATTTGTAATAATGAGTTTTTTACAGGAAAAGTGCTTGTAATACAAAGCTTGTAAGTTTTCATAAACAGGGCACAGAAACTTTTTACAGGGTTAAAGATTATTTTGAGGACTAAAATGTTTGGGATTCATCTGCAATAATATACATGGGAAAATCCTGATATATTTTAACTTATCTTCCGTTTTTTTTTATCTATACACAGTGACATTTCACAATAATTTGTTATTTTTACACACTGACATTGATATTTATTATGTAGTAAGTATTCTATATTATTATTATAATGAATTGGGAATGTGAGGTCTATACGTAGGTCATTATGTTACGGATAGATTCATAATTGCCTGTCAGTTTGAGTACCTAATTAATGTGGCCTATCCAAATGTCCTTACTTTGGTATTGTTCGTCGCATCGTTGAGCTTCTTAAGTTCTGACTTGAGCTACTTAATAACTGACACATGCGTGCACTGTCTCGACAGATCCACTCAAACTTGTGTGGGTGCTTTCCTCAAGATACCACCTGAGACATTATTAACCTACATGGTTCTCATACGATCTTACCATCACAATGTAAATGTATGGAGTTTAAATAAAATGTTCGTTTATGTCTCTTCTCAGAGTAGTCCGCTAAAAAACATCGACCTCTTCTAGTTTTATTTTAAAAAATGATGTGTTGTTTTTATACAATTTACAAAATAAATGTCATTTATCACAATCATTTAAGCCGTTGATCAGCGGCAGTAACAATATGCAAAGTTGCCTTCTGCAGTGCACCTAGTCGTATTGTAAAGTCGACCTGTGTCACCTGTGTATTAAAGACTTATGCCACCCCTTGTTTTGCAAAGTCGGAGGTCCTTGCACATACATTATGCAATCTGGAGTCATAATTATCAATGGTTACAAAATTCTCGATATCACACAAAACAGTGAGTAAGCCCACATTTATCCGATATATCGTTGCAAGAAAGTTCAATATGGGAAGTTGCGTAAAGTTGGGCAATCACAACGTTGCAGGTCGCAGGTTTTGTAACGGCTGTAACCGACGTCGCTGCGGCCGCATCGGTTCGCGAGCCATCGAGACGCGGCGGCGTTTCTTGCCCCGGGCGCTGACGCCGCCGCCGCGCCGCCCCGTCGCTGCGTCCGCTCCACAGCTACGATGTCGGTTACAACAGGTAGAAAATATAATTCCATGTAAACAAAGAACGAAGCATTCTTATAAGTTCGTCTTCGCAATCAAATTTGAATTATACTGATGCACCGAAATAAAATATCGACATGAATTTCTGTTAAGGAGCCACCCTGGGCAACGTCCTCGAGTAGGAGGGCCAGCAGGCACGGAAGATAAATTCGTCGTTTTGGTGCGTGCGAGAGCGCGGCGCGGGCGGTGCGGGGAGGCGCGGGGGCGGCGGCGCCGGCGTGCGGAGGCTGCTGCGCTCAGAGCACCTGCGCCCGCGCTCCGTAGCGCCGCTCGCCGCGTGCTCGTGTACCCGCGCTCGCGCACCGGCCCGCGCCGTGCTCAGCGTCGTGACGCCGCCCACGGTATGTGAAACGCCGGTGGCGCGTCGGGGTCGGGCGGCAGCGCGTCCGCCACTGCGCTGCGCCGCTTGCTGGCGCAGTCGGTTGCGCCGCCCGGCCGGTTTTGTAATTTCGCCTGGCGGGCCGTGACGTCACGAGACTAGTTTGAGGCGCGTGCGTGACGGCCTGCGCCAGGACGCCCGCGCCGATGCCGCCCCCGACCTTAGCACCAGTGCAATGACGTGCTCGCTTGTCTCCTCGGCTAGAGTTGCTAGTGATTACAATAGTGCATCTGTATTCAATACGACTTGCATCAATGGTTTGTCGAGATGTTCTCACTTTTCAATTTCCTACAATTTGTTTTGAAGTTTTGCATGTGCGACTTAATTTGAGATTATCAAATGATATTTCATTAAATTCAAAAGTCTCTCTCTCAAATTATGTAGATACTTCATTAAAATGTTTTCTAGATACTTGTGTCTATAACGTAAACGTGTGTGCTGTTCGTATACTATACGCTAGTGTACAGTCATGACCAATTCACTTCTGCGTGTGAGTAAATTATGTGCGCTTATGTCTTGTAACGACGTGTTCGGCGAGCTTCATCTGTCTATGTGTGCGCGCACACTTTGACGACTGCGCTCAGCGGCAGAGCCTTTTTGTAATTTTATTTTTCCTCCTTCAGTTCAGCGATGTAATGCTCTTCGCAAGCAAATTTTTCCATTGGACAAAGATGGTGTCTTTATTTTATGCTTAAAGCTTAAGCATCGTCAAAAATATCTGTATAATTAAATACTCGTAGTAGTAGTAACTTACTGTCTAGGTACATTTACTTAATTGTATATTAAGGAAAATATTATGATGGAAAATTGTAGCTGGGATTTAATAATGGATATGGAAACATTACTGTTGTTTGAGGGTAGTTTAAAAGTTTTGTTGTCATTTTTTTATTTACACTTCAACAACGCTTTATATTCGTAATGGCATGTAGGCATAGGTATATTTTCGAACATAGCCAGTATAACCTCACATTAAGAACCATTTTTCAAATTAGAATGGGTACGATTATTTAAATGGGTGTTGAATGTCAACAGACGAAAGACAGTGTTTGTTAATTTCATTTGTATTATATGTAAATGTAATTTACATTTTGTTGTAAATAAAGTCACCAATCATAAAGAGACAAAGAGCAAAGTTTTATATCGTGAAAAATTCCTTAATGCACACTCGCCCATACGTATTATACCTATAGCAGTCTGATGTTGGTCACTTTCAAGCTCACGAGTCGGCCGTATCTCCGTCTCACTCGCGCGCTTGAGCCGCAGCCTCCGTAGCAATGCACCGAGAACTCAGTATCCCTCTCAGTACAGCTTCTGAACCAATACGATTCTTTTTGTCTTTTTACAAAATGAGTACGAAAGCTAGGTTTAGTGTATCCAGGAGTTGTGGGTATGTTTTTATGTCTGTCTGTGTTTTAGTACTTTTGGTATTTTCGTTATTTCGTTTATCAATACAACATTAAATTGTTTCATTTGGATGCTTTGCATGACTGTAACAAAGACTGTTTCGCGAAACGGCCACTGTTAGCGTTACCCTTAGCGTAACTGATTTGTTTGTAAATAATTGTTTACTGACAAGTTTGACAACCACGTGGATACAATAGTTACCAGTTTGTACCGTTCAGTGGTGCGTCTCGTTTCGTACGGCGCCGGCCGGAGCAGGGGGCTGCTGAACAAGTTCGGGCGCTTCTCGGCGATCAGGTGCCACTTGATACTCGTTCTTTTCTAACTGGATTTAAATCAGCTGTTACTTACTGCTTGCCCTTGGCGTCTTAGACACGCACTCTTTGCTAAGAACTTATTAAGAATGAATTTGGATTCTTATACATTGGTATAAGAATCGAAATTCATTCTTAATAAGTGAGTTCTTATTGAGTGGTCTTCCGTTCAACTGCTCTATTTGTATTATTTTTGATGTAACATGAATGGTTTGTGAACACTGATATTTGAGACAAGCGAGCGTCGTCCTTTACTGGTTGTTACGATTCTATACGATCTTTCATATTGCCACAGTATTCACAAGAGGTTATTTTTCAGAAATTAAAGTCAGGGGAGTCGAGTGTTGAGCGGGGTGCTCCAGTTCGGAGCCTCCGCCCTCACGAAGACGTCGCCGACCGTGTCTCGGTACGGCGGTATGTCCGCGTCGGCGTCGCCGTGCGAGGAGCGCGCGCGCTCGCCCCGCGCCGGCGCATCGCCCTCATCCGCGCCGCGCTCGCCAGCGCCCGCGCACGCCGTGCTGGCCACCATGACCCCCGTGCAGCCCGCGCACGAGTACTACCCGCACAAGGTCGAGATGGACTCTGATGACGGCTACCCTCCGGAGGCGCACTCCTACCGTCACTCGCCGCACGAAATGGCAGCATACGCCCCTGATAGCAAAGTGTCCGTACATCCGGATGTCTACGATCAGGGCATGGAGTCTATGGACGAGAAGACTCCAATAGATTTAATATACGAAGATGAAAAGCAGACCGTCATATATACAACGACCCCGGATCAAAAGCGTGTCGAGATGATCAGCGGGCAGCTGGATGATGGCCATCTGGTGAGCAGCGGCGGGCAGCTGGTGGATGGCGGCGTGTCCGTGGTGGTGGGCGCGCCCGGCCAGCCGACGGTGCTGGTGCTGGCCGACCACGTCGTCGACGAGCTCGGACAGGTCATCACCATTCCCAGGTAATGCAACTCTTCCAATCTGTCAACTCCAGACACCTTTTTGTGTTTCGATTCTTACCTACTAATATTTAACATCTTATAGATAATATGTACCTACATATTATCGAACTTTGTCTAAATGGTTATTTCCATAAACATCGATGTATCATATCGTATTTTATAGCTTGGAATGTATTAGATGATATGGAAATATCGCGGTGCCACTGTTGCCAGGTGTCTTTAATAGTGGGAAATTCCACTATAGTCGAATACAGTAATTCCTTCAACGTGTAAAATACAATCTTTATAGTCTTTTTGTGTTAGTAAAATATAGTTTTAATAAACATCATCTAAACAATTTTTTTACAATACTTTTGGTAATTTATGCATAATGGATATCTAAATTATGTTGAATAATAGCGTAGATAAATTAATTTATGTTTTACATCCCACAATTTGGTGAGTGTTAAGAGCGTACGGGTCACAGGTCACAACGAGTTCGTCTAATTAATTCATTAACGTGTTAACACGTGATCGTGAAGATTTGGATAGTTAGAAACAATTGATTGTGTGTGCAAGTGAGTGGTGTTTGGTTAGCTTAGAAGAATGAGGTGCTTGTGTCGGAGGTCCAGTCTCGGGTGTAACGGTTGTGCGCGTTAGGAGCGGCGCGTGTGGGCGGAGCGACGCGCTCACCTTGAACTTGCCGCGAGAGCCGCGTCCGCGCCCGCGCCCGCGCCACTGGGATGCTGCGATCTGGCCAATTGTATCGACACCAGCTTGCCATTATAATGGTAATCCCAAACGATCTTACCTTACAAGTCAGCCTTAGTGGTCCCATCTTTGATTCAGAAATTTGATCATTTTTCGCGACTATTAGGGCAAACCCGGCAAAGGAAATGAAAGGAAGGGTTAGGAATTCCACAGTCATGTACAAATCATACAAATGCAAGTGAGGAGTTTTTCTCTTGTTAGGGTAGACGAGGTATAACATAGGTCAAATATTTTGTAACAATTTTATGATTTAAAAAAGTGTCCATGGAGTTTCTTGCCCGTTCTTCTCCATAGGTACCTACGCTTTGGAATGGGCAACTAGCTTTATCTTTCTGACTGACTGACCCTTTGACAATTCAAAAGTGCCTGTAATTGGTTTAGTTGAATTAAATGATTTGAGTTTGAGTTTGATAACTTCTCACTCGCTACTAAACGAATTTCCAATTCTCAAGTTCACAACTAATGAGGTGTAATGTGGATTTTTCTGGATCTGGACGTGTGGTTATAGATACAGGGACTTCAATATGGCAGACTTTATAATGCAAAATTCCCTTGTTACTGGGTAACATTTTCACTACTTTATATTTCCAATCGGAATTTTATTATTCTCAGCATTAATAGAAAAAACAAAAAATAAGAGATAATAAACATTCTTTGTCTTACAAAGTCTCTTCAGCACAGTTCGACATTCGACATCTTCATGCTTGTTACCCACTAACAGAATTTATGAGCCCGCCCTAAGTTTGTAACAAAGCTAAATGTTCTGAATTCTTAAATCAAATGGACTTGAAAAAGGCTAAATCAGCAGTGCGATTCTGTAACCATCTCACCGTGAAAACATAGGTGAAGTGAGCGTGGAGTGAGCTGTAATTCCAACTAATGCTAGGGATTGACACTATTGACAGCTCACTTCACCTAACTTTTCACGGTGAGATTTTTACAGAATCGATCGGCAGATTTAAATTTCTGTAGGACATATCGTGACCTTAACTCAATTGTTTTTGGTCTAGTGAGTTACTGAAACGTACCTCACGGAGGCGTCATTAAACACGGCGGTTACCGAGTTGAACGTAACCGTCGCAAAAAGCCTCCGCCAGTGCCATGTGCTTGCATGTCATTCATATCGCATGACGTTCGTCTATATCTCGCGGCGCTTGTAGTAAAATTAGTTACGTCTGTTTGCTGCCCAGACGAGTTTCATAACCGGCACCTGTGTATTAGTTTATTCTAATGTAGAAATAATACGCGGACACGCCGCAACGATGTAATACAGTAACGGGAAAATTATGAACGCGTACAATTGATCAATAGTGTTAGACTAACTAATAAGACTTAATATCAATAACAAGAAATTTAATGACAGTATTTGCAATCATGTGGCAAATTAACATAATTATATTAGAGTTCAATTCAAACCACCTAAACTTCTAGATTAATATATAATATGAATTAATTCTTAAAACAGCTTACAAAGTAGGGTTACGTAAGTAAATCTTGATACTGAGCGCTTACGGAACGTTAAAGCTGTGCTACGTCACTATTTCAACACCGTGAGGCATTCGAACGGCTGTCCGTAACTGTCTCCCAACTAAAATCACTTACCATAATCAAGTCTTCCACTAGCTAATCTATAAATTATAGATATGTTATCTCTTTCTACAACCAGTTTATGGAATATATTAAGAAAATGGACTTAAAAATAGGAGGGAATCTATTTCATGTTCATGAGATATCGTGCGTGAGAATGGCGAATGGAATGACCAGAAATGATTTTTATTTTTGTTTTTGAATCAACGTTGATAGAGTTCGAAGCAGTTTTATAAAAATAAACTTAATGACGTCATTGTTATTCGCTGATAAAATAATATGATATTCGTATGTTTAATAAAAGTGTATTTAATGGGCGTTCTTCGGATTATTATTTATAAAAAATACTTATCCGATATGTTCTGTATCGGATTTCTGAAAAACATATAGGATGTCCATCTTTATATATCATGATTGTATAGTTTCGAGAGAATTAATGCTGATAAGGGAATTTAAAACGGGAGAGCTCTTAGTAAAAATGAATAAATAAGCTCGATATGGATTGGTAAGTGATAAAAACTCGGCTGAATCGTTTAGGACGGAGCGAGAGGCTGCGAGTCTCACCCGCCGCGCCTCCAAGACTTTAATGATGACTTTTTGTTGCATCACGGTACCTACCAAAGGCGGTGCGCGGTACTATAATACATACATTTAAAAAAATTAACATTTCTCTGGGTTCTCATCAGAAGTTATTTTTAGCTCACGTATTTAGTGTATGGTTTGATAAGAAAAAAAAATACAATTGCTCCAAGCTTAGAATATTGATTTTTCAGATAAAAACGCCACGTCTAGAGTAATTCAGAAGATCATTGAAAAGTACCTATTAGTATCATATTTAACACTTAATGTTAATCAGACGTGGCATTTGTATTTAAACTCCTTTGTGTAATCCCAAAAATCGTCGTAATAAGGTATGTCGCCCAGCTTCAGTGTTTTTCAGAAATGCGTCATCTTATAGCTTGGACCCCTGCAAGACGACAGGCCTCGCCCCCCCGCGCCCCCGTGCCCCACGTCCCGCCACAGCCTTATTTTATTACCTCGCTCGCGCTCGTTGCGGCGAGCCCTCGAGATGAGCTTACCATCGCTCGGGTTCTCGCCCCAATCATTATTTAATGTAATTATTTGGCCGGTAAACTGCTTTTTTGGAAATCATAACAGTTATGTCTATGCATGGCATGACGGGTTGGAGGCGAGCGGAGATCGAGGTGTCGTCGGACAAGCCGGACGAGGCCTACGCGGCGAGAGACCGTACACTTTTTATCGGGCGGCTTCGGCTTTAGTTGGTTTCACGCAAGTTGCCATATCGTGAGCATCACAACGGCTTAAATTGTAAATGTGATTTGTTTTAAAGTTTTTTAATAGTATGTTAAGGGTGTACGTATTTTAATCCTTAAAAGATTGCGACTTTATTCGTTTCGGTTTAGAATATCTGATGACGTTCCACACCTGCATAAAAGCTTTCTTTCTAGTAGTGATTGACCTGAAAGGCTGACATTAAATATGATTCAACGGAGCAAAAATATCTTATTACTCAAAAGCATAATTATAGGTACTTTACAAGTAAGTACATCTAGGCAACATACGATATCGTCCAGTCCAAAGGAAAAACATTTTTATATTTATTATAAAATATTGTCGCTTTTAGGGTCTGTCTGTGTGTCAACCTAGTTCTTCTAAAGGATTTTGTTTGATGCGGTTATCAACATCACTCAAGTAATTTATTCTGGAAGGTTTATGTATACAAGGTGTCGTTTTGCATCCTCGTCAAAATCAAGGAGGTAACTATGCTACTGATTCTCGACACGAATCAATAATAAAATAAGTAGGTATTTATTTTCTTCTAATTTTCTGAAATTGGCATGTGTGGGACACGCATTTTAAAACGCGGCCTGTGTGGAGACCGCACTGTAACTGCCCTTTTACACACACATAAAAACGCGACCGCTTATATGATACCATAACGCGATTCTGTTCTTTGAAAGTGGTGTATTCTGAAATACTGTCAAACTTAAATAACTAAAAAAACAAGTATGTATTCATTATTTACCAGGGATTGTAATTTTATTTGATAGATGTCTTTTATAACAGCCTCTTGAAATTTGACTAGGATGCAAAATAACAGCTTGTATAATATTTAACTTAGATATAGCGCGAGTGCTGTGGAGCTGTCTCACCTCGTAAAGGACGAGGAGAAATATTCGAAGTTAGCCAACCTTCAGTAATTGTAGAGGCATCAAAAGAAGAGACTATCACAGAAATCTCGATGTCTGACATATCACCACATCAGTACATTGCACCCGAAGCAGAGTGGGTCGCTAGTATAAAATAAAATAATTTGAATTCATCTCGTTAAAACTTAGTGTAAGTTTTTCATAGCCGAATAATATCAGTCGTAGCATACTCGTAGTTCAGTGTGGCAGCCAGAACACGTCCCGCTTCCTCTATGCAGACGACCTTGCCCTCACGTTCCAAGGCACTATCTTTGAGGAGGTTGAGACCCACCTGTCAGACGCTCTTGGTGACTTAGCCACTTATTACTTCTCTAACTCACTCAAGCCCAATCCGAGCAAAACCCAGTCTTGCATATTTCATCTCCGCGCAATAGAGAGGCGGGTCGCAAACTTAACATCGTTTGGGATGTGAGGTGGCCACTGTCCATCGAGCACAGCAACTCCCTTAAATATCTTTGTGCTACCCTGGATAGGTCTTTCACATTCGGCAAAAACTGCAAAAATATCAAGCTTCTGCTTGATATTTTTGCTGGGCACACTCGAAACAGTCTTCTCCGTCGACTAGTCTCATCGAAGTGGGGTGCTTCGCCTGACGTTATGCGGACTACTGGACTGGTGCTGTCGTTTTCTGCGGGAGAATTCGCGTGCCCCGTGTGGGGTCGTTCCGCCCATGCAAAGTTAGTGGATACAGCTTTGAATGAAACGATCATCACTGGTTGCCTAAAACCGACCTCGGTACAAATGCTGTATCCAGTCATGGCAAGAATAGTAGAGCGGTGGTAAGCTCCAGCGAAAGAGCTAAAATGGTTTCGGACACACGACACCCTTTGCACGACAACATCCTTGTGCAGCAAAGGCTTAAAAGTCGAAACAGTTTTTTAAAGTGTGTCGTCCCACTCACTGGCGAACAATCGTAAGAAAGACTGAAGCTGTGGCGAGACTGTGCTTCCTTACCCAAACCTTTCGTCCCACCCGCTGAAGACCTCCCACCTGGACATGAGTTGCCTTGGGTAACCTGGAAGTCTTTAAATAGACTCCGTACCCAGGTTGGCCGAAGCAAGGAAAACCGGTGGAAATTCATAGACGACTCCGACTTGGAGTGTAGATGTAGTGCTGTTCGGCAAACGATGGGACACTTAATATTGTGTCCTGCGTGTCCTTTCAGCTGCGCGTTACAGGAACTGATGGACGCTGGTGATGGCGCCAAACAATTGTCCGAATTCTGGGCCGAATGACGAGTCCATTTAGATTGCTATCGACACGCTTAGAAGAAGAAGTGTTGCACGCACTATGTGTATCTGTAATGCTGATAAGTGATAAATACACAATATACGTATGTTAATAATACATAATCTATGTATCAAATATCTAATAATCTATGTAATCTATGTATATTCGTCTGACAAAGAATCGAACGTTGGATGGACTATGTCGGCTATGACGAGAAGTCAATAAACTCATGAAAGCGCGAGATATTAAAAGCTCTTAGCAAAAGACATCAACGGGCGCTCCGGCACACTCCCGTAGCGCGATGGGGCGATTCGTAGCACTTGCTGAAAACTGTGCATTTTTTAATTCTGCGTATTCTTGTATTAGTGTTTGGTTTAATGTTATCATTTTTAAAAAAACATGTTTTTGAAACATACGTTTTTTTGGTTCTCTGGATGTCGTAAAGTCTTACATTTTCAATAAGTTCATTTTTTCATAAATTAATCTAATGTAGCCTAGTATGTCTGTTACAAAAATACAGAAATAACACTCTCAGTTTACCTACCTCATATTGAATAGTCACTGTTTTCAAACTCAAAGATCAGTGTGTCCTTTAAAAATTAACGATCATCCTTTCTACCTGATGCCGCTGTCCGAGTGCAAATAAAAAACGGTTTCCCCGCGTAAAGGGTTCACTTCCCATCACATGGAGGTTTAAGGTACCCGCACGCACACGCAGACACACACACATTCACACGTTGCTATGTAACTTTAGGCACCGACGAGCCAGCGTCCGACAGAAATCTCAACGGGGGATAAAATTTCTTCAGAACTAAAGAACATTGTGGATCGATTGATTAAAAATATATTATTTTTAGCTATATTCATTAAAATTCCGATCTGTTTGAGATTCTATTAGGTATAGAATAATGACGTTGCTTGGAATAAGTTAATTTATATGGAGTATATTTCCTCAACTTTTCGTTGATGACGCATTTAGTTTGGATCAATTTATAATTTGACCTTTTGTTGAGTTTTTTATGAAGGTTTATAATATAAATAATACTTAGAGCACAAACAATATCGGATAAAAATAATGTTTACGAGTAAATTTTTAATGGTAGCGTATAATCACTATATGTATTTTTTATGAAGTCAATGAATTTCGAATGGAAAGTATCACAATTCACATCCACACCCAGAAGTAGATAAATATTTCATTCTTTTTTTTGTAACCACGACTACACAACAGCAAATCCATTATAGGATTTTATTATCTTATATCAAGGTTTGGAATCGAACATCAACGGAGTGTAGGGTGACAGCGGCGAATGAAAACAGCTTCTATGTCTGCAGAGCTTACGACTGAAAATAAACCTACGGCCGGGAAGGGAAGTTAAATATTCATATAGATACGCAACTTTTTTTGTGAGTTAGGGGATTCCTTTGTGGTTAGCCTCTTAGTCGGTCGTGGCCACATTCAGTCCCGTTGTTTACCCTTTGTACATAGTGATTGTGCCGATAATTAAACGTGGTCTTATTCAAGACTGACCAATTAATACTAAAGTCGTTTTTAAATACATTCCATTTAAAGGCCGTTGTTTATTTTTATTGTAACTAATTTAAAACCAGTTTGTTTGTGACAATCTTACTTTAATATCTGAAGAGATTATGGTCATTTATGTGGTCCTTGCTTGTGATAAAAGAAGAATCAAAACTGACTATCAGACGGTTTTTGCTTTGTGTTGGGGCTTTCATAATCATACGAGTTCAATAATGGATCGTGCTTGAATTAATTTTCTAAACTTCTAAAGGAACTTTTCTATTATTTCAGCCACCTCGTATGGCATATTCATAATGCGATGGTCGGTATTATTTTTGCTCAGTCATGATTTAGGTACGCTAAGGCTGTAGGCCTCCTGTAGCGCCAACAAAATACGTATTTGGCTTTGAGATCGATCGATCAATGTATTAAAATTTTATTTTACATCAACATTCTCAGAAATCACGAGGAGCGGTTGACCGTTAATTAGAATGTTTCTGTAAATTGCTGCGTGACTTTTTCTGTTTGATTGCGTTTGTAAATCAACAATGTCATGTAAGATCACCCGATTTCATTCTTTCGCGAGTTGATGTAATAGTTAATAGCTGCAGGCTTTGTTCAAGTATAAACCAATGTTGCAGTCTTCACAGTTAAGCTGTAGAACCTTTAGTGTCGAGTTACAATAATAAGAATACAATAATAGCCACTGACAATAGTAATGTAATTGTCTAATTGTTGCGTCAATTTATAGACTGTTTTATTTTTTAAGTTCTTTCCCAAGACCACTTAACTATTTCAAAATCATTAACCAACTTTGCATAGATAGGTATCTATAATCATTGAGTCGTAAAATTGGAGAAACTGTTTATTCATCACATTGACATCGATGTACACACACAATGAAACATTGTGGACGAGTGCGTGGAGGCTGCGCGTGTGTTGTAGCTTATTAGTGTGATAAGGACAGAGCATGCTATTGATCTGTGTGACAGAGAGAAACGGACGTCAACAAGGCTAGCTTTACCTTATAAGTATATGAATGTACGTTTTTATTAACTTGATTCGTTATACGGCTTGCCATTATAATAATATATGGGTACATATAATCACAATTCAGTCCAATTTTAAGATTACCGTCTTATGAAAAATATAAAAATAAATGCATATTATTTTTTGGTTGACGTTTTTAATAAAACATAAACAAGTTATAAGGAAAAAATCTTATTTTTTATACAATAATAAAATTGAACAGATTGGATAAGATTTTTTGAAGTAAAGCAAATCTTGGAATTCTTTTGACTTTGCTCAATAAACATCAATTACATATAACACCTACTGTCAGGTTTCCAACACGAACTATCAGTATTTTCATGCGTTTTCTTTAAAAAGATGGTCCATTGGGAAAGATTTCATGACGTCACCTCACCGAGTCACTGGACTCACACAAAGACGAAGTTTTCGTGGAAGGGAATGTGTATCTTATTGCTATGTATTTATATACACAATTCTAAATTTTATTAATTTTGGACATATTACGCTACAAGGTGAAGTGGCCAATAAAAGTTGTTATTTTGTGTGCACGTCACGTTATAATTAACGACTGAAAGATTCTGTCATGTCATTGTGCATTCTACAATTTTAAAATGCGATCACGAATGATAATGATTATGGAATATCGTCATCTCTCAAACTCTTGAGACATTTCATTGACGCGATCTGTTATGAGGCCAATGTTCTATAGTGGACGTTTATGGCCCGATATGACATCACGCAACAGTATTAGATACCTTATACATATATTATGTAGTGTAAAACTATCTAGATCTAGAACTTGGAAAATTATAAATGCTGGATACCATTCACTTACTCACTACGAAGTCTCTGGAATGAACAAAACTTGAAAATGTGTATTGTAGTATTACTAAAAAGGGATTGAAAAATTTAAAAATTATCGTATTACCCAGTAAGTTACCGTATTACCCAGTAACTGGGTTGTGGAGGTCAGATAGGCAGTCACTCCATGTTTTACTGGTGTTCAGCCGCATCCGCTTAGTCCGGAAGCCGACCCTAACATAGTTGGGAAAAGGCTAGGCAGATGATGGATTGAGAAATTAAGATTTCTTGCAAGGAAAGTCAAAGGAATAGCTAGTATTTATTTAGTTTAATGTGACATTGAAGTATTGCTTACAGATTTATTATACATATTTCGTAACTTTAATCACCTTGGAACTTGGTTTTGGACAACATGATTTAGATGAGTCACACAACATGCCACAAATGGTTGGTGCATTTACAAAGTAATTAAGTTATAGCATTTCGGCGCTGTTAATTTAATATTTATGTAAATTACCATTTGTAAAAACTATTTCATTCTTTAAACAATAGGTTTGTGGTGGTGACTTTAAGTTTCCTTTTAAAACTTATATAAAAAAAAAATATAACTTAAAGAAAATATTAGCTTGCTATGACTTATTGCTACCATAAATAACTTAGTATAATTGGGTTCGATTAAATAGGAATCAGACGGCGACTTTGGCTCATTAAAATTATTAATCGGCTCGTGCAAATATGTAAAGTTCTGTAATTTGTTTAAGCACAGGGTATTACAATCTTTGTGCTTTAATATTACTACCTCTTACATTATTTTATTTTATATTCAAACAAAATACAGATTTTATTGTGGAAACACATGTAATTTTATTAGATATTTCTGATATATGTATAGCTATACCTTGTTTATGCTTGACTGTTAGAAGTGCTTTTGATGCGTCAGGAATAAGTAGATATATTTTTTTAATAATGACATCAGCTGCTTCTTGAGAACTATGTTCTCTTGTTACTTTACGTAAATACTTTTACGAAAGTACGATATAGACATTTACTTTTGTTTCACAATTCTGCTGTATCCCATTCCTATGTTAGACCAGAAAAAGGCAAGATGGAAATGTCGTTGGAAAAAAATCATGGTAAAACTATACATACTTTTAAGTTTAGTAGAAGAATGCATCTATCCTTAATCACTTCACTTTATGTAGATACCTATAATAGATCAGTTTAACGACAAAGTCACTAGAAAACATTGTTTCACCATACCAATGTAATAAAAATAACATAAAACACCCGAACCAGCGCGGCGTCTCGAATAAAAACGCCTATAAGCGTAAATTGTGCTTATCTGACGAAGATAGCAGTACGTAATAACTGTTAATTAGGAAAGTGCAGTATAAAACTATTCAACGCTTTAAACATGTACATACATTCCCAATTTGTACATCCGCATCGTAAAATCCATTGTATCAACGGTTTCAACCTTTCTCATACTTTATGTACTATAAAGAAGCAGTAAGGGTCCCTTTTGTCATTACATGTAAATATCACTGAGAAATATTTGGGAACGTTACTCGTGCGGTATAAAATACATTTTGTATATCGTGGAGCTAAGTTGCGAAAATAATACACGAGTGTAAAATGTATACTTATAGGTATATAATATCATGTTATACATTCAATGTTATGTACCATATCATACTTTTCAAATATCAAAACAGTTCAATAGATGTTTTAAGTTTAAGACGCACTTTACACCTTAAAAACTGAAAATGTTGCCACGAAAGAATACCTTTTTGAGACTTCATATCTTTTCGTGCCCTTACAGGTTAGGTTAGCTTACCTAAAGGCTCTTTTATATTATTTTTAGTATGATTATACAAATCTTGAAAATGGCTTCTGATATTGTTTATTATTCTGTTTAATTCCCGGTGTAGGCGAAGAGAAAAAGTTTTGTTCCGATAGTCTTTGAAAATTTCTTGAAAACGTATTACGTGAATTTAGGTTGATTGTTCTATTAAACCATCATACGTTTACCAATTGTTTACAGAAATGACTTAACTTTGATTTCAGTAAGGCATATGAAATGAATGCAGGCAGAATGATAATGTGCCGTGTGCTGGGATACACTAAACTAAGTATTTCCATTTCCTGTAGCACGTGTTATGCTAAATTTAAGCTGTAAATTGATGTTAATGTAATGCATTTCTGATACCGATTCATAATTATTGCGTTTGTATCTATTTTACAATTCCCGTGGACAGCTAACATAAACTATTCGTTATCTGTGTAATTGGAACTCGATAAAGGCGGCAAAAATATATGTAAATGGTTGGCGCAGGTAAAATGTAGGGATAAATGACTTTATACTAACTTCAACTGAGCTTTTACGTTTAGGATTCCACCTGGAATAATAAAAATAGTTGGTAATAATGGTAAGAAAACATTCAGGATACGGTTTCTTTAATAGTGCCGTAAACTGCGTCTTAAATAAATGACAAATAACAATAATTTGTATGTCAAGCATCGTTTGAGATATGATCGCTTTCTTGGAAGCCCCTGAGGTCGTTATGAATTTTATAAGTTAACGTTAAATAAATTTTGGAATTAATGTAATCAATTTCTCCTGTCTTGTAAAACATGCATGTAAGAATATTTGATTTGCGAGGGAAACAATTTTTTTAGATTGTTCGCTGAGATTGTTGAACGTTCCAAGGTATAGCAATGAACCTTATCTAACGTAAGCGTAGGCGATTGTATATGTAATTATATCTAAATATGAACTAATGGATACCGTGGTCGTGCCGTGGTCAATTTAATAGTTGATCGATGTCTGCTAATTGTATACAGTAGGAATATTTTTATAATACCTACTATAGTGAACGCTGGATGCTTGGATTTAAATTTTGTGATGGTAGATGATACTACGTCTCAGGTGTTAAAAAGCTACGAGGAATAGTTAGCACTGGATATCAGAGATATGATGATCCCTACTTTCTTTTAATTATTTTTAAGTGTGAAAGTATGCTAGTCTGTTAGGCTGGCGCTCATCTTGTTATGTCCAAACTTCGGAACCACTGATGATTAAATTTAACGCGGGGTTGGTCTCTGAAAGTTGATTAGTTTTCAGGCGAACGGAACCCTTGGACGCCATCAGTAAAGCTAGGAGGCAAGCAGCTATGGAATAAATATTAGTATCACACGTTTTAAACACGTTCGCGGAACTCACGATCAAAATAATGACAATCGATACTCGACTCAATCGATATAATATAAAAACCTTTATAAAGACGAATCCGCCAAATATAGAACATAAAAGTCTCAGATTCATTTTATAGCTTTAATGTCGGGTGTGAGGCAGGACTTAAGGTTATACATTCTCTCAGATAGCTCGACCTCGAGAGCAGGGTGTATGGCCGGGGTCCGAACTTACGACGACATTGTGGCAAGGACCGAGGCAAGGGCGCGCCTCTCACTCGCCTACATACGTCACACGAATGTTTTTCGGATGCCAATGTAATTATTAAAGTAATCGATATTGCTGGACTTGCAAAGAATTAATGACTTTTAAGCATGTTTTTTAATCAGAAAAGTTGAGTTCCATTTTCTTATATGTAAACATCTTATATTTATCAGTAAACATAGTTAATCACAATCTGTCACGCTAGGGCTGCCACTAGCCAGTTGTCTGATTTCTTTATTTATAAAGATCTGAATTATGATAAGGCATTTAAAGTAGCTTTGCGAGTATTACCTTCCTTTTTAATACCTAGTAATTCGTTGAAGTTTTAAATCAAACTGTTATGTTGTGTTGGAAAACTCATCAAAGTATGTTGAACTGCGAAGTTTTTGTTAATGACGAAAATGCGGCTTCGTTAAATGTCTCCTTTAGACAGAATATCAGGACCTACATAATGAATACGTTTCTTGTGATGGCACATCTCTCCGAATAAGTAAATAAATATATAATGTATTCTTATTAGTAAAAGTATTAAGTACCTACTCATTAAAACTTAGTAACCCATACGTCGTCCATTACAGGTTTAATCTTTATGAGTAACGGACTAAGAAAAGACGTTATCATTTCTCAGTTGCCTAGAAAATTATAAATTAAATGTGTTTTGTTAGGAGAACCTCTAACTACGGCATAAAGTATGCAGTACATTTATTGTAATGTTAGTAGTCTATCTAACCATAAATTAGGGATTGTGTGCTAGCTCCATAGCCATCGTTAGTTGGTTTGTCCATTACTTAGATAGCGTATTATTTAATACTTTATATACTTGCTACTGCATAAAAGATTTTCATTTTGATAGTTATTTACTTTTTTAGACGAATCAATCACCAAGTATATCTTTAATTTACCGTTAATTGTTACATAAATTACAACGTTTTTTTATGAACGGTCACAACGAAAGAATTTTTAAAGTTTTTATCGGCTACCTACTTGGTAAAGATAAAGTTTATCTTTTAAATTGAATGCAATCTATGGATGGACGTTGTGTTGGATCATTAAGCGAATACTTGGAGTACATTAAAAAAAAAGAAAGCCTCAAGGAGCAATATGGAAGGTTTTTTGTGTGGCGCAGTGGGTTCCGTACGCGCCACCGACGCACATACAAGGAGTTGCGATCCACCACGTCCGCTGCGTCGCGATGTAAATGATCCCCTTGAATAATGTATCCCTTTCCCGGCCATCTCTCTTCTACCACCAACGTATAAGGCACACGACAATCAACCGTTACTTCTAACTGCTCTCCTTCTATGTCAGCTTATAATGAAATAAGCAAATTGTCGACGTGATTACACTAACCACTTTTGGATTATATATTAGTAGGTACGTCATGTTTCGTCTGATGTGTAGATAACGTGCTTCTACCCATAAATGAGTGGTTGGTACTTATATGAAATAGTTTTATATTTTTACAAGCTTTTAAAATGTATTAGTTTATAAGTATTTTTTGTAAGTTGGGCCCTAGTTGCATGAAATAAATAAAAAAGGAAATGAAATAGTATAAACATACTGGCTTCATATAACACAAGTCACATCTCAAGTCAATACTTCGATAGTTTATGAGCTAGGTAAGTGCAAAGTGTATACACATAGGTGCAATAATTTCGCGTTACGTTGTCTTCGGTCCGAGTTCATGGCCTTCGGAGGAATTGAAATGCTTCGCACATCTGTTGAAATTACGTATTATTGTTTTTAGTTTATCTTTGTTCTGGTTTATGAGATGAAAAATACTGAGAAGCGGTATGTATCATTGGGTTTGTGGCGACATCTGTATTGCCACATACGAACTACATCTGACGTCACTCAAAAGCTACATCGCGCAAGAAATGTTATCCACGTAGTAAGTATATGACCATGTAGCACCTATTTACAAGAGTTATCATCTGCCTACAATCTTTAGGATCCTCCCTTTTTGTATGGAGAATGAGGAGCTCAACCCTGTTACTCATAACTCTAGAGGTCCCACACTGCACAGGTGTCTTCATAGTCGTTTATCCTGGATGTATTGATGTAGATTAGTCTTTTTTAATATAATACACAAATCTAAATACTTTTCAAAGACCACAATGTTCATTACATATATTATAATTACTTAATGTCTTTGAAAAGTATTTAGATACTACATGATGTTGTGGAGAAAACATATTTGTGTAGTCAGTACTGTAATGACGATATACTTATCTAAAATGTTGTTTGTTTATAGGCTAGAATGTTTATGTCTTATAAAATATTCTAACAGCAATATAGGTTATTATGAAACTTAGCAAATAAAACCGTCTATGATCTCAGCGAGTCGCTATTTGGTGTAGGTTCGCACTGACTCATTTTTGGTTGCGGAAAACGAATTCGTTATTTTACTATTGCGAACAAGCACGTTAGAACCTATTATGTTAATGATAGGAAGAACCGTATGTAGCAATCAAATTATACAAATAAGATATCATAACTTAATTGCAGGTTCTTACTTAGAATGACTAAGAATTCTAATACAAAAAAAAAAAAAATCGAGACGGAAGGTACGAGTACCTACGTGATCAAAATTCAGTCGTTTATAAGATTTATACCTCGTCACGATTCGCGATTAAGGAATGTTCTATCTTGTCATGAATATTAAAGAAAAGGTATGTAGTAAATGGTTCAATATGAATTGAATTGATTATATGACGCATGCAGTTGCCCTTAGAAAAGCATCTGGCTTGTCTAGAATTAAGAGGCGATATGCCCTAGGAGCGGGTCAGAATACCGCCGGTGTCGCATTAGATACAGCCGAGACATTGTATTAAGATTTAAGTACAAATGATTGTGTACTCTATTGTCATTTTCATTGAAACGAAAATTGCAGAGTGTTGTGTTAGGCAAGGCGCGCGAGCGGGTCACGACTGACGCGCACGCGCGTTCGTGACCTTGCCGCGCGCGCCTCGCAGAGGTCACACTCTTGTGTTGATGCTCACCACGCTTTCCATAGTTTCAAGCGCATCTTGTAACCACCGCAAGTAATCTTTAAGACAAGATTTTCTTGGTATTAGAACTAAATTAGTGATTTTCGCCTTACAAAGTGAGCGGAGCATTCCTTAGTTATTTATTTGCGATATACGAGAAGGTAACAGTTAATGAATTATATTGAAATGTATGTCTATCACTGCATTATTGTTTAGAACATAAAAACTGAATAAGTAAACATTTATTATATGATAAGTTTATTATTCTAGTGTCTGAACACTATCGTAATTACTGTACCTTATTTACACTTAAGTGTTTTCAATTAATTTTGTATACAACAGTTCCGGGTCGATTACCTACCGTACATTGTTAGGTTGATATCTTTAGTACCAATATCTAAAGAATGGTGCTACTGATATTTAACTTGCACTATAAGAAATTATAGCTGTACTTGCAATACCGAAGTGACATATTTACGCGAATAATAGGAGAAAAGGCACTGGCGGAGGAATGAGAAATGCCGCCATAACAGGGCTTTGCGCACTTTCTCCAGTCGAGGCTCTCACTCGGTGAGTCGGTGCACCCTTTAAAGAGTACAGTTAGCGTGAGGGCTTTATGAACAATAATCAATTAATTAAATTGGTTGTATCATTTATTAGCTTTTTTTATCTTTATTTATTTGAAAGGGTTTTATCACTTAGTGATAATGTCACCCATTTATTAGCTTGTTGTGTGGATTTGGATAACATCGGGCTTAAGATCAGGTTACAATCACCGCCAAGAACAATATAGAAGGCGAAGGGAAGAGGTTCCAAATTGTTTACGTTTGCAAAATAAATAAAGATTTATTTAATTATGATTTTTCTCGTGTACTGAGTGAATCATATAGTCGATTAGTTAACATGTCATTGTTGTTAGATGGAACTGAACGTATCGTATTAGGTAAAACAGAAAATATTACTCATCATAGGGATAAGTAATATTTACTGAGGACTCACGTCAGATCTAAATATAACCTAACTATAAAAAAAAAGAAATAATAAACAGCGGCTTCTTTTTTTTATAACATTATTACAAATTAGTTAATTGTTTGCGGAAATGTCTTATTAGCGGTGGATGTCATCTTTCGCTACATAACCTGCTTTTAAGAATTTCGCAATGACTAAGTACGGTGCGAAACGAATTAAGTGGAAGGAAGTTACGTTTCTACTCATGTACCTAGGTATTACCTGTTACGTTATGTGACATTCTTAAGAGGAAGTCGCACCGCATTCATGCCTATCTGCTCCAAACTTAATAATTATAGCTATGGTATTCAAGTTTTCGTAATGTTTGTACCTACTATTTTAGATATACTTAGATGTTTATCGTTCGTATATACATATATGTATATCCAAACTTAGATTTTCTTAAAAAATGGTATCTTATTGAACATTTATTTATGGTTATTTTAAAACATGATACTTACATAATAAAACAATTAAACAAAAACAAAAGCAATAAAATCAAATATTTGCGTTATACACTTTTATTCAAACCTTGAACTTTACAAATGCAAAATCGAGTGGCGAGCAGACCAAATTATTTGTGATATTTTTACACACACCAGATATGCAATTTCAAAAGTAAAAATTCTTATGAAAAAGTATATCGAAATCAATGTAAGGCAGAAACAGTTGCTATGACAAAAGGGTTCGGTGTTAAGGGCATGTAAGCACAAACAAAATTTAAAAAAATATACTACTGTCTTCAAGCACAACTCTAAAGTATCTCAGTTTCTTGCATTGTAAGCTATGGATATAATACAAAAAGTATACGATCATACTTTACAGACAAAGACAAAGTATAAGCAAAAACAGAGCGAAACATAAATACATGTCGAAATACTTTTGCAAATGAGTTTTGTAAATCATGAAAGAAAAGCGCTCACCGTTACTGCCGTACTTGGTCAAAAGTTGTAATGAGTGCCACAAATGGTATCGGTCCGAGGCGCGTCCACAGCTTGCACACGCTAATGTTCCTCATTAAATACTGGAACATCAATTTGTATCTGCACCACGTAGAAGAGCACCGATGCCATCCATTTTTATTGCGCTGTTCCATCGGGACATTCGCAGACGCCGATTTAAAAGAATATCATCTCTTATCTGATGTTATTCATATAAACGTATTTTATGCAAATCCGTTCATTATTATTCTTGATAAATGATTAACTCCATGACTTCTGCAAATTATCAAGAGTTCAAGGGCATCAGCATCATGAATTTACTTCGGAGAGGCTGTTAAAACAAATGGGTGTAGGTATTATGTTTTCTAGTCATTGCTAGCTGAGGCTTAAAAAGTATAATTTGATATAATTAAAATAATATCCGTGATGTTTGATACATGAATGTAAGTTGACTGGATTTGATGTATTCTAACAAGCAACAGGTTTCGATACGATAATAAACTCGATAATTTTTCTGATGCACCCCACGAGATGCGAGTATTCCGGTTAGTTCCGTTAAGTCTTCAACTAAAGTGGAATGTCCACTTATTACTTTACGCTCATATAAAATGTATCTTTCACCCTTTAGTTCAAGCTTGCACAAAGTTGTTGTGAAGCTGCAATCACATATAAAATCCTCGAGATATAACGGATTAATAGTTTTGGATTAGTAGATAATGCTGCCCAGAAATAGAGGGGCCTGTGGCTAAGTAATAACAGCCGCGCTGGTCGATCGATCAGGTTAAGCACGTTAAGTCGTTGGTCCCGGTTGTCAATCGTGGATCTTTGGCAGTCGTTACGGGTCGTCAGAAGCCCGAATGTCTGACAATCAGGCTTACCAAGGGGTATTGTGTTAACCAGTAACTGGGTTGTGAAGGTCAGATAGGCAGTCGCTCCATGTAAAATACTGATATCCAGCTGCATCCGGTTAGACTGGAAGCCGGCCCCAACATAACTAGTTGGCAAAAGGCTAGATTGATTTTGCTGTCCAGAAATAAGTTCAATAATAATTATTAATTTAAATAGGTGTGTTAGTGTTAGACTCCCCATTGCTCCCCAGTGTATAATATACATATTTGTATGTTTTGCAAGTGTAAAGTGAAGTATGGTAACGATTTATGGTGTATTCTCTTGTTGCTATTAATTATGAATAATGGTTAGCTGAAGCCTATTTAGTAGTTTTGGCAGGTTTTGTAGTCAATTCCCATAACAATAATTTAGCACAACACAAAATAGCTAATTAAGCCGGCGCCGCGGGAGGTGTTTTTATGTTCCCACTGCCTCAATATTATGGATGCTAGCTAAAGCTTTATGTCAATAATATATTGAATTCGGGAAATGTTTACGACTCTGCGTTTAAAGCTATAATTTACATTTAATAACGCTCATAACTGACCTTCGTGTGAAAAAAACGATTTCATGTCAGATAACAGATTCTTTTTCGAAAATTAGACATGACGTTTCGTGTATGAAGTTTTTGCCTCGTGTTTTGACCGTGGATCGTACACGTAAACATTAATTATTTAATCATTGAAAATGTTTTATGAATCCATAATTTATGTCTTCACCGTTTTTTTGGAAACTTATTTTAACTAAAAGATATAGATGACGTTATTTACTGTTAGGTAAAGAATTTTTTTAATACGGGTCAAGACACAGTGTCCGGACCATTATTACAAAAAAACATATTTTTTTATAAACAATCGGAATGCACTTAACCCTATTAAGCATTACCTATATAGGTAGGCATATCCTAATTATTGGTTAGCATCCTTACGTACGCATTAAATTGTAGCTTGTGGAAGTTTTTACGAATATGACCTATGCGAAGTGTCTGTTTATTAACGTGTTTTGCAGTAAACAAATAAAATTATTTGTTATTTCCGACGCTCTGTGGGAATTTTAGCTTAACGGAGCGCAATGGCAGTAGCTGATGGAGATTAGAGTCGCAGTAGTCGCCACGAATGACGTCCTGCGTCATTTAACTACACCCTTTTAAGCTGAACTCACTCCAAGTAAGCAGATAAAATGTATTTTTAAACTGCATACATAGATGTAAAGCCAACAGGTTCTGTATTTATACCTGATCCAACATACATGCAATCTGCAATGTTAGATTCGTAATGGATTTGATTATAAATGCGTTAAGTAAAACTATTATACAAGTGAAAGCAACTTGTATGAAATTCAATAAATTGGTATAAAAGATGTCTCGTTTTAACTTCTAAATGATCATCTTATTGTATTTAAATTCGGCTATTAATGCAGTTTTTATATAAAAGGCAATGAGACATCATCACGCAGCTGCCCAAAATGCTCAGAGTATTCATTTGATTAGAACCTGGTTATTTTTGTGAACCACTAATAAAGGATTTTTGGAAATTCCACGAATTCTAGATTTCGTTTGTACGAAATATTTTTCTTGGGTTTATTTTGTAGTACAAATAATTATCTAGGTAAATAATAAAGATCGTAATCAATAATTTTCCAAAACTACCCTTTAAAAGGATGTTCTCTACGAACTTCAACGCCCTGACTGCGCTGAAGTTCCAAGGGTAAAGTTCGAAATCTTGTCTGACCTATGTTTGATCGATCACATCGTGTTGATAATCTGATGGCTTCGTATTGAGAGTAAAAAACGTAGGTTATCTTGTTAACTTACATACCTCGTCCTTGTATTCTAAATAATTAATTTTGGTACCTGATCAAATGTCTTGTTCTTTTAGTAAGACATTTTTGTGAACATAAACAAATAAACACCTTATAGATTTATTAGGATTGCAAATTTTAAAAATAATGTCGTATTTTATTCATCGAAAGGTTTATGTTTATGTAAGTATATCTGCTACGAAAAGGGCAACGCGATAACATATAATGGTTGGAGGGCTCGATAATCTTTTTATACAAACTTTGTCTTATAAATAAATGGGTAATCAGTGTATATTACTTATATTAAACTGATTGGTGATCGCTTAAACAAAAAGAGCTTTACCGTTAATGTGTGCGGTGGATCATGAAAACTACATGACTGTGCGCCGCTGTGACTGTCGTACTAAGTTTCTCTTCCAGTCAAATGGTTAAAAAAACCACAGTCTTAATTAACAGCAAAGTTTTCTATTTAAGAAGAGCTATAAATCACTAAACATGCTCAATAATCTGCAGGAAGTTATATGATTAAAGTTTGAACGTTTAATATGTTAGTGTCGATGAACTATGAAATGATTCAGCGAAACAGTCTCATATCATAAATGATTGTAGACTTGTAGGTGCAGGTAGCTCTATTAATATACCTAGCGAACTAAACAGGATCATTGATAACAAAAATAAAATACTAATTAGATAGGTTGATCTAATTAATATTTTACTTTTGTTAAACGTTCTTGTCAAAGAAAGAGAAAAATAAGCTTTCTTTAGAGATAGAGATTCTATAAAGATAACTTGAGTACGAGTACAATCAACACCAATAAGATAAGCATTTGTGATTCCTACAAAAAAGTGTTTTGAAGGAATTACAAATGATTATCTTTTTTTAAGTTAAAATATTACCTACTACGCATGTGCTACATACCTGCATGATACAGTAGTTTACTTGCCGGATCTACCAAGAAAACACTTTTGTCTAGAGCTAGACTTTCCTCTATATGCAGGAAGTTTTCGACTGTTTTACCAAGTTGCGACTTTTTTAGAAGATTACGTTAGAAACAGCTTAGGTATAATAAAAACCGGCCAAGTGGGTATCGACCCATGTCGCGCAGTAGATATACGATTCCGATTCCAATAACCTATCTTGTTAAAAAGTCACTTTGAAACCATCGTATCATTATTTAGACCTATTCAACGTGACCTGAAGTGTTGTAATGTTTTTTTTTTGTAATTTCTCCTTATGCTTTTTTTGGCGGTTTACGCACAAAAGATTTGCAAAACTTCTTACGAATTGGTTTAAAACTGTATATTTTACGAAGATGTGAATGACGAAAAGATCTGTAACATCTAATCAATTAAGTAGGTTATTCGAAATGATCGAATTTGTAACCCAATCGATTTGTAAGAGATTTGTTGATTAATTAACTTGTAGTAGCTACTTTTGTCTTAAGACACAAAAATTGCTTTTCTTTAATAAGTTTTAATGGCTTGCGGCTTAATAAGAAGAGGCGTAAAACAGATTATCTCGTTTGAGTTGAAAAAAATCAAAAATTAGAATCTTAGCTGTGTAATATAACAAAGATTAAAAACTATTTTCTATAATTAATACAACCGTTGGAAATAGTTTCTATAAGTCTTTTATTATAGTCTCAGTCCAAGCTTAGAAGTTAAGATTTGATCTACGAATTACCATAATAGGAGTAGCTATATTGATTGAATGCGTTTTTATCTGATCGATCGCAAGAAGCGTATATGTACGCAACGTCTTTATAAGGATAATGGATTCTAGCAAAATCTTGTCATTTCCTTAGCATAATGAACAATATTAAGAGGCCCGCTAAGTGTAATTGGGGCTTGAGCAGCAAAGTGCTCGGTTTATGCGGCCGCATAATTACGTATAATAGGCGACTTTTGCAACGCACGCGCATTCAGAATGTTTAACTCCCCTGAGACAGAAGTTTTGAAACACTGGCTAATTATAAGTTATAAGGTGAATATTATGCGATTTACTTAAATGTTGCCTTTGTATTTACCGGTTCGGTTAAAAATATTTAATCGATTGTAGTTTTTGAGAAGACCGTTTATTTTTGGTATACCTACAACTTCATACGATTGTTAACTCGGATTTTGACTGCAACATATGTAGTCATCAAGTGTTAGTTTACCAACTGGATGTCTGTGTCAGGCCGATTGAATTACCAGTTTTTAGGGTTCCGTAGTCAACAAGGAACCCTTATAGTTTGGCTATGTCCGTCTGTTCGCCCGTCCGCAGCTTAGCTCAGAGACTCTTAGCACTAGAAACCTATAATTTGGCATGTATATACATATTAATCACGCCGACAAAGTAGTAAAACAAAATCATGAAAAAAAAATTTTTGGCACGTAAAGTGGGCATGTTTTTTTTTCTCGTCTTCTCCATAATGTGATCGTAATCGTTGGACAGGTCTTTCGAAACAAATTTTCAATTCAGTAATCCGTTTGTGAAATATTACGCTTTAAAGTGTTAATTTTTGTTAGTCAATCGTCCCCCTCCTGCCAGCTGAATAGTGGTTCTTGGATATGTGTAAAAATTCACGGTAGTAGCATATATAACGCAGTTACCTAAAAGGAAAACTATCATAGCTAAGTAGGCTTTACAAGTTTAAGAATAATGGTCGATCAACTTACATTGGCATGTATGGGAGAACATGATTTTCAACTACAATGTTAAGTTTGTTCTTGGGATACATTCATTCCAACTACGGAACTCTTCATTGTGCGTGGTCTGACACGCACTTGGCCGGTTTCTTTTATTGAGATCTCGGAAAGATTTTGAAAAAAAAAACAAAAACAATACGTATACAAGTTATTATATTCATGGTTTTTCCGGTTACTAAAATAAACGATAAACGGTTTCTGATAAAGGGCTCTCCTTGCGCAACTTATAGGTGAATTGGGGGCATTTGAGGGTAAACCTGAACCTTATATGTTCCACTCAACTAAAAAAAAACGACTCTTTTCTTGATAAAACTTCAGGACTGCCTACTACCTCTAAAAGCTCAAGGCTAAAGGGTGTAAGCAGTTTAAAACCTTGTCAGACTCAGTTTAAAGTGACATCAGTGATGTATCTGACTACAAAGCAAGATCCCGCAGACCCCGCGGGATTGCGCATAATTTGTGTGCGGGATTAGTCTCGCAAAAAATGTGCGGGATCCCGGCATTTCGCGATCCTGCTTCGAGAAGCTACCTAGAATTAACCAAAATTGATACCTTTTACAGAAATGAAGATACCTATATAATAAACAAAAAACATCCACAGTAATTACTTTGTTATTAACGAGTACTTAGTTATGTAGGTACCATGCTAATTAAACCATTCAAGTATTGAAAAAATGCGCTATTTATAAGTTGATTTTATTGTAATTGAATCAATTATTTATCACTCAAGTATAACTTCAAAATGCCGAAAGCATGTTTGTCTTTACTTTCAGGCAGGCTGTGCTATTTTTAATTGGGCCATAGGTCTCACAGCAATATTTGATCAGTGTTTATGAGGTTGCTAATGTTGTTACCAATTAGTGTTATCACAATGATAGTCGTATCAGTAACACCGGTGGGCAGCAGTTAATACAAGTGAGGCTGGGTAAGGGAATACTTTTGCAACGTATCGTTTATTCAATGTAAAAAAATCGTTTTAACACCATAGCTAACAGTTATTTCGCGATGCATTTACCTTTAAAGGAAATAATTATAGCGCAATGCATCTCTATACCGGACAAGCTCCGTTGACGCGGGATTTATTCGACACTTGAATGCTATAATTATCACTCTCTTCGCTGTATAGAGATAATTTAAAGATGTTAACTACCTACTAACAATACTTTACGACTATTAATAAGAGTACCCGTTGATTAAATATGAATTTGTTCCAACATGCTATTTAGTTTGATTAAACTTGTTGGATATCTTGGACGATAATAGGGTAGGTACTATCATACGTTCTAAAAAGATTTCTCTTTCCAACCATATAATGAACTGCTAGAGTTTTATGGTACCTACCAACCATGATACTGCTGGTATGAAAGTATTTGTGCATGCTGTAGGTAGATGTGCTATTGACTGATTGCCAGTTTGGCAAAAAAGCGTAGCTCCATCAAGAATGAAGACACCGGTTCCGAAGGCTCTGCTCTCGCGATAATTAATTTTGTCGCCTTTTTCGGATCATTGTTTTTGCTCGCATATTGTATCGAGGCCAGTACTAATCGGGACACAATTACGAAGAACTACGTCAGTATTTCATACATTTCGTTAAGTTCCAGTAACATTAAATCGAACTATGCGACTCTAGAATTAATAGGTACGTGTATTCCTCGAAATATTCATAGTGGCTCAGTAGCATCGCCCTCCCTATTACGGACACTAGTTATACGGTAAGCAGAAAAAAACTGAGTGTCGAAGTGCTTTAAACCGAGAATCGATTGCAGATATCTTGTAGAGTGGTGTCAGGTATGATTGTAAAATAACGATATATTCTTCCATTCGCAATTGCATATCACTGTAAAAGTTTTGAATGGCACATTATTTCTTGTTTACTCTGAATTTTAATGTCCTTGTTTTTATAGTAAGTTTATAAATGTGTGGATAACTCGAAAAGGTAGAGATGCGATGTGGTTTTACCAAATAACTATCTGATTAGGAAGAGCAGTATAAATTGATGACTCAAATTGCTGAATGAGGACGCGTACAACCGAAGGGGTTTAACGAGATGGTGCGGTCCGTCAGTGCATTCGTTTTTGTACCTACAGATAGCATTTTATTTAAAACAATAGTGAACGTGGTCAGCATATTTACGGCGGCGACCGCGACAGACTTGTCTTACTCTGCCAATCAATGGCAGGCTTAACAATCCTTGTGCGTTTTATTTTTATATACTAAGAGGATATAGGCCCCAGCATAATTTAGTACCTTGGCATTTACCCAATAAGCGGTGAAACTTAGCCACTGATTGATTGATACAGTCATTAGGTAAAAAGTAAAGGCATTTTCCTCATTAGGCCGTGACTTTTTTGTGGGATTGTTAAAGAGAATATCCCGGCATGTAAGCTACTTACAGTAATTGTGGATGTTACTGTCTTCGCTCTAGTATCTATTAGGTTAAGTTCTATATTAGTATAATTGGTATTTAATTACGAACTCAATCAAGGTCTTCTATGGATAATAATACCTGCCTACCCAATTTAATTTCACACCACAGTCACATTTTTGTCTTTCGCATCCCCAGATACTATGAAGCGTAAATACCATGTTTTCTTTTTGCACCTAAATCTATAGGAACCAAAATCAAACAGGCTAGCTAAGTGAAGTTTAGTCGTGCGTAAAATCAAAAGCCTTTAAAGTACCACTTTTTGACGATAGAGTGGTACTATATACAAGTGAAAGTTTCACCATAGCCATCATAGATGTCTCTCGCGTGCATGGACATCGTTGTAGTTCTCTTATTTGGCAACAGGTGGCGCTACGTGTAGCATTTTAAACATCGATTGAGAAAAAAAGACAACGTCGATTTCAATTTATGGAACATAGTACCTATACTGTTCATACCCACTGTTCGTTCTATGCTACCACATTTTTTTTGGTAATAAAATTTATTACTGACGAGTGACGTGATATAGTTTGATTTATTATTAAAGCCATCGTTGTTCGCCTAAATTATACCTACTTACCTACTCATCTAAACTTTAAGAAGGAACTTGGATATTAATTAAGATCAATAAGGGCCGAGTTTGCAATCGTCAGAAAACTTTTATCTGCAGAATAAATATGGCGGTTTGTCTTTTTCTATACAAAAGCTCTCAAGCCAAAACTTTTGTTCTCTGAAGATTGAAAAATCGACTCTAAATCGAATCTCTCTCTCTCTCTCTCTTGATTCAAGTATATCTATTAATTGCATAACGTAATCTGATGATAATCTTGTTGGATTGGATTGAGGTATTTCTCTAGACCAAAAATATAGTTCAGAAATTAGTTATTATCTAGGCGTCATAATAAAAGGCAAGTACAATAATATCTTTAAGCAACATTTGTCAGGTACAATTTCATCTTGTTAAATCCACCCTATTCCTCTAGACACCTAAGTACCTGCCTATACAAAAATAAACCAATGGTCGAAATTAATGTAGGTACCTTACCTACCTACTGGAGTATTTTAGGCACGCCACTGTAGTCCATGGCCGTAGAAGTACACAATAAGATAGATTTTACCGGGTTCTATTTTACCCTTTAAATTAATTATAAAATCAGTATCTACAGAAACCTATTAAGTATGCTTAATTCGCATGTAATAGTTCGAGATATTATTAGACTATTAAATTGCACCGGAAACTCTATAATTGGTGTCTATTATAACTTTATAAGCGAGTACCTACGATACTTTATCGTCATCGTAAGTACCTACCTATCTACATAGCGCATATCGCGCTGACACCTGAGCCAGGCACAAAGTGCACAAAGGTGCGTATCGAACTAAACCGTGCTTTACGTTTTCTTAGCAGTTATCATATCCATCGCGCTATTGACCTTAATCTTTACAATTTATGGTCATTCAGTACACACTACCATAAACGTTTTATTGACAGTCGTTATTTGAACCCGTGGCTAAGACGGTTTTATAGCGATTCGCTGTTCGTATTTTATCAACGCCAGTGGCAACGACGCAGTCCTCTCAGTGCTTGCATATTCAGTTCGCTCCAAATGTGTCCGGCGTTCCGCAAAAATGTTCACGAAAGCACTTGAAACCAATTAAATTACATAACAGCCAAACTTAATTTATGCACGGTTAAGATTGCAATTCTTATTGACGTAAGTTATAAAAAAGGCCAGTGCACGGTCCTGCAAGAATCGAAAACAAAAATGTGAAAACAGGCTTTAGGTAAAACCAATACAAACAAAGGACAAAATTACCAATCTGTTACGATATTCAATACAATGAATCTTATTGCACAAGATTTGTTGATATACTTTTCGCAGATAACGAAGTATTTCTCGATATTTCGGCGATCGACTGCAAAGTGAACGCTGTAAAGAGTCAATGTGACGGCTGTTTTAGTGCCTTTTGCAATATTACCAATATTTTAAGTTCCAAAGGAGAATATCATGTTTCAAGAGTTGTTTTTAATAGTTATATATTTATAGGTTTGTGGTATTTCCTTATCGAATGAAGAGAATGTACATTACATACGGGTCTTATTCTGTACGCTCGCTGTACAGTCAATGTAATAAATGGATGCTATGTACCTCCATCTGAACCCCACAGGTACGTACTGGTCAACGCAGAGGACCAGCAGTAATAATACATCGGCGAGATCGCCAGTACAGTCACGTTTCCATTGTTCGTGGGCGGCAGATAAAAAGTTCACAGAGAACTAATAATTAGTTTCAGGATCGAGAGTGAGCTCGAGAAACAAGAAGCTTAATTAGCACTCATAAAATAACTCGCAAGGGCAGGGCCAATAATACAGGGCTGCTCCTAAGTAACCACGCACCGGTGACCAATAGCACTGTAATTTAGGAACAATCGGAACCTACGCACCAGTCGGTATAAAGTAATTCAAAATTATGCCTTGTGGTCTGTTACAAATAGACAACCTGAATGTCCCATACTAGGATAGAACCTTTTAATTTATTATGTTGAGATATCGGCCTTTGCCAGCAGTGGGAAAGTATGGGATAACAAAGAAAAACGGAAATAATTTGTTATTGCTAAATCGTAAAATCATTGGAAATATGGCAAGTGAATATTATCACGCGGCAAATCATTTGTTTATTAATGTACATATCTGTTAATATTTATCCTAAATCCTAAAAGCTGGCTGCTGAAAGACATTTTTGATATATTTAAATTTTTTAAAGCTTCTCCTGTGCTTTACTATTATCTTCATAATTATTACTTTTAAGTGTTTTGTGCAGGTACATAATTAAATCAATAAATAGTAACATGGGTCTATCATAATTGAGTAGGTATAATGTATCAATGAATAATAAACGATCCTTTCAACGTATTATCAGTAGATAAGTTAAAAAAGCATGACCATTACTTGTGAATCATAAAAGTAATTAAGGTTTCGTAAAAAATTGCAATCTGGTAGATTTATATTTTTTTCTCAAAATCCCATTTATTAGAGTGGTAGCTAATGTCATAATCCACTCCGAACAGCAAATAATTGTCCTGCTACGCACTAGTCTTCAGTATCTTCACAATTTAGGATTTCTACGAAAAAGCTACGAAAAGTCTACGAAATAAGTTGTCTGATGCTTACTCGTATTTTAACCACAAAATGTCATCGTCTTATGAATAGTTTTTTGGAATTGCATTCGTTACGGTCATGTAAAAACAACAACTTATTGAATCATTGCGTTTATTACCTTCCATATCTTATTACATTATGCTAGGATATTTTAATGCAAACTCATTGTTTTGTTCTGTAAAATATGTATGTACGAGTATAGACCATCAACAAGGCTGTTAATAAATATTTGAAATGTTCTTTGTGTTTAAAACAACTCGAAGGAGGCATTAACTTATAGGCATGTCAGTCGATGACTATCAGTCCTACACACGACTTTGGCTCCAGTTGTATGACATTGTGGGAGGTGTCATTTGTAATGTCGAGCAAAGTGCAAGCGCGGGCGCTAGTCGCGTATCAAGCAGATCGCTGTAGTGATAGGTCACCGCAAGCACGCGACTGTCGCTCGTCTATGGCGCTATGCTCGGGCCCCGTTCCGCCCTTCGCGCTAATTTACTCCGAGCATAAATCTCGGAAGATCGAGTGCTGCATGTTGTCGCCATTCGTCACCGTTGTAAGGTCGTGGACTGAAAAACGAACGTGATTCGGTTATTACAAAGCTTTAAACGAACCACTTAGATGGCTCATTAAATAAATTTATTCCATTCGATAGTGATTCGATTCGACGATTGCATGTTACCCGTTGGACGATGTTTGATTAATACGGTTCGTGGCGGCGATAGCTTTTCGAGTAAACGAATATGAAGGTACCTACATACCTATATGATAACGTGAAGGTGTAAGCATGTCTACGTAGGTGCCGCTATCCAGTTCTTGTCTTATTCTCTGCTGATTTTATGCAAATTATTTCATGTGTAATAGAAATCTTAAGTTTCGATAATCGGCGCACGTTTGAGTCCGCCCGGAATAATTGCGTGACTAAGTTCCGAGACGTAGGTTCTGTATCAGGCTCGCAATTCATTCATGTCGACGCGGCTCTGTAATTAATGAGACAATATATTAGAAACGAATTCGTTTTGGATCGATAACTAATGTTAAAATATATCTTTAAGTTTTCTAAAGATTGTATGCAATGAGTGAATTAAACGACACTGTAAGTTATTATCTGACAACTTTTCAGTACAATTTGAATAATGAAGCTACGCTGTGCAGCTAGAACTAAATGTTTGTAAATAAAAGATCGAGTTCGCTAGGACTGGCTAATAGGAGTCACCGCCATGTTTGAACTTTGATTGGATTTATTGATGAATATAAAAGTTAGTTCGTCATCTTATTGACAGTTATGTCTTTTATTTGCTTGATGTCTAATCGATCTTGCTAATCTCCTATGTTAATTTTCTGAGAATTTGACCTAGCAAGCACAAACTCATAAAATCCAATTATAAAAACTAATTTTATGACAACGTTCGAAACGTTCCTCATTAGTGGTGCTACCTTTCTTTGATAAAGTAGTTTCATGCCTATGTAAATTTAAATAAAAGCTTTTTTTTATATAATATTAGCTTTATACAATACGAGCTTAATACAATATTTACGGTATTTGTTATTTTAAACAGATGCACCAGCCATCATACATCGTATTTTACAGTGGGCACTAACTACCGCGGCGGTTTCCGTGAGTCGTGGTGTCCATGATAAGCGGCCTGACCGTGCGGCGCCGGGTCACTATAAATATTGCTGTGTTGAGTCCCGTTTAAATTCTCTATTGATTGGACATGCGCCTCATTAATACTTTGGCACCTATAACTTTCATACTAATAGGTATTCGTCTACTTCCAAACGGATGTCGTCGTGTCAAAGACTAATAAAATTGAAATAAAATATACTCATTTGTTTGGTAAAGTAATATCGATGCTAATTATGGTGCAGTATATACCTACACCTCAAATTACTTGCCCAGAAGTTTTATCACTCTCTCACGATCGGACTTTTCTAACGGCTATCACATTTTTTTAATTAGCTTCCAAAATAGAGCCCTCATAAATTTTATAGCAACACAGAGGTGTAATGTAGCGTCGGGCTCTGCCCGCTGCGTGAGCCCGCGTCGCCGCCGGCGTTCATTTGGGTATCACAGTTTTACGATACCATTTATGATTGATTAATCAGTGATCCCAAAGTTGATCGCTTCCGCACTTATTCTTCTGATTGCAAAACATTTTATTTCGTCTACGTCTAGAGTGACTGTAATTTGTCTGTTTACGAGCACGATCTTAAAATTACTGCCTGAGGATATTGACATCGTAAAATTAAGACTGTCGTTTGATCAGATTATTATTCAGTGGTTTCATATGAAACTGCCTAGTCAACAATATCATATATAAAGGGGGGCGGGAGCTATGTGCTGATACTCGTTACTTCAAATAAGGCCAAGCGCTATTGTTCTGCTATTGTGTCTCATAAACGGCAAATCGAGTTTTCGTTACGTAAGATTAATGGCTCGTATTTACATTACATTTGTTAGACGAAAATTGACTTATAATTCAACTTTGTTCTACTTTTGAATCATTTACATTCAGTAGGTAACTAGTCTGATTCATTTAGATTGTAAGAGCTTACTTTACGATACTAGCTTTCGTAATGCAACTGTCATACGTGGAGGTAAGTCATAAATAATTGAGTTCAAAGAGATAAGTATCTGGTCCATAGAATAAAGGTTCGAGTAGTGCTCTGCGGCTGCTCTCGAATGAGTGACGGCTACCGAAGAATATGTGCGGAGCAGATAACAAAGCTCAACTCATCTCTGTTAGAATAGTGCCAGCCTTATCTGCTAGATGAAATTCCAGTTGTTGACCGAGGATGACCGAAATGGATATAAATGTGTAAAATATTCACAAAATTAAATAATAACAAAAGTTTATAGCTAAGCATCACGCTAACGGCACCTATCACTATCACAGAATTTTTATGTTTAACGATAAACACTAAAAAGTTGTAAAAGCGGCAGGTCTCGTCAGTGTAACATAATGTCCTCGTTTTCTAAGAAAACTTAGATGTTTGATAAGCGGCAAATGTTAGGCATCATATGATGTACCCCCTACAATTTTCTTTGACCCTGTGTATGGTATCTTCTGAGGACAAAAATTATACAGTAGAGAATACGTTGATATCAGTCGGGCATCTGACCGTATAATATTGCAATAGCCATTACGGACACACCGTAGCATCTTCAAAGTGCCTCGTAAACGCGCTACACGGCTACTAGAAATGTAATTTAGCGGTACTGAGAAAGAAACGATGGCTATCTTCAGATGAATGAAGCAGTGTTAGTGCACCGTCACACTTTTTTACTGCTTAAGGTGTTCTGGAAACTTATCTCTCAATCACTTGCCGTAACTGTATGTTATAAACTTATTTTTCAGATCTGCCCGCCTTGTTCTCGCTCCATAAAACTTTCGCAACTTGTAACACATACGACTCATACGCAATGCGCAACGCGCATGCCTGTACTAACTGTATATATACATTTATTATTATTGCCTCGTTGTTCGTTATGTGACATGATTGTAACGTTATTTACTCATTTTCCTCTTTTTTGCCTGGTCCGTACACAAAGGAGTTCAAAACAGAGCTTGAATTAGTAACCTATTTTGGTTACTAATAAAAAAACTTAGTTTTTTTTTTTTGACATTGGCTATTGATTTTATGCATACCTTTTTTGCAATAGCTGTTCTGCGATATAATTATTTGTATTATTACTTCCTTACATTTTGTATTATATCGAGCCATAGTCTACATACTTAAGTATCTTTCTGCGGGAACGTCAAACAATGCGGTGCTAGAATGTATTGATAAAAAAACAATACAGTACCTACGTGAAACAAATACTTCGAACACAAACAACGAACAACGCGACAAAAACTAGCGATACTTTAATTTTATTTTAATTGGTTCGGGCGAGAGTGACATTCGAGGCTGTCAGATTTAAGTCGTGTTCAAGGTGATAGTCTCTCTCGCGTCGAACTAAAATGGCGACCGAGTTGGCATTTAAATGCCATGCATTTTTAAATTCATTCGACGTACGCAATTAACAATTCGACTTCGATTACTTTGTCATAAACGTGCGCGTGTTTATCGACGTCGCCCGTTAGGAAGCTGTTTAAGAATTCATGACACTATTAGTGTGGAAATTACCTTTATGATTTCTGTGAATATCGAAAACGTTAGCAACAAAGTTTACGAGAAAGATATTAGACTCTTGCATTCTTTGTGCATAGCAAAGCCTGCATAACTAGTGTACTTACGTACAACGACGGGCGAGTTCCATAAAATAGGATCAATTTAACATTTATGTTGAGTTGAGTACTCGCCTACAAATAATTTTGCTTTACACTTTATTAATCGTGGTGCATAGTATATGCGTTGAACTCCCGTTAATTATGATTATTACGTGTGATTTAGAGTTTGTACAAGTGTCTGTATTAAAGTAAATGCTGGCTGATATTGTTATAAGTTTTGAAATACGAACATGCTGAACGAATACTTCACGGTTCTGGTCACGAAATCGTATTTTATCTGAACCTTCCATGTTTGTGTGCCAAATGGTATCAATAGTCTGTATTGTAAACTATTGTGGCAATTAATGATATTGTTCGTATGCACACCGACCGTGTGCTAGTTGATAATAATCGTATAATGTGGGTTGTTCACTCCTAGTACACGTGTGTATATCTACATAGTTGGCTAAGTAAACTCAGTTTTACCTACACGGAGTGAATTCCTAGAATAAACTGAGATGCTAAGAGTCTGGAAGTCAATTCACCTCGCAATGATGCAATAATCTACATCTTTAACGTTGCTTCAATGTATAAATAAAACCCGTCTCAGATACATAACTGTATCGTGGATGCTTTTAACCCTTACGGCTTGAATAATTCAAGCCCCAGGTATTTAAAACACCTTAATAATATTTCCACATTAATAATTAGCACACCAACATACTTATTGATTTAAAACAATTTCTACGAAGGCCTGCTAAGTCAAATTAATGTCTAACGACGACAAGTTTTCTTAAAATTTAATTAAAAGATAAAAACACGAGTTTTCATTATTTTTCATCTTTTAACTATATCTAAGTTGATAGTGATGCTTTACTTTATGTAACGTAAATACCTATGAGAGATCCGAGGATAATAAATATTGAGATAATTAACGTTAATGGCACCACTGTTGTTCTAGGTTGTGACAATAAGTGCGTACTATTTGAAAGTTAGTAATTATTGAGCTTGTCCAGTGTTACAGTGACTTTCTTAGAGGTCAGCCAGACAGTCGGGGCGATCAACTTATCTATTTACATTCTTTCTGTTTTCTTGCATGGATCGTTTTTGTTAAATTCAACAACTCAAACAAAGTTTTCGATTAAGCTTACTAAGGGCTGATTTTTCCAACGTCAGATAACTTTGTCGGAGTTATTCCTCCGACAAAGTTATTTTGAATTATTGACAGTTTTTCCATACAAAAACTGTCAGACGTCAATTTTATACCACGAATAAAAATTATCGGTCGATTGAAAAATTAGCCAGTTTTAGAAACTATTGATAGATAAATCCTGATATGAAAAGTAGGTAGATACATGCAGGTCAGTACATAGGATTAATTTAAACTTGCAGTGACTCATCAACATGTCAACTTCCTTTTATTTGTCAGCGATCAGAGTCCGAGCCCTGATAGTAAAGAAATTATTGCCTATACGAGCTTCCAGAAACGTTTGTCCGTAAACATTTTTATCGTAGAGGCTCGTAGGCGCTCGTACTTTGTGCATTCATATGACGCTGCAGCAATTATGCTAAGTCTGTTTATCATCTGTGTCTGAGTCACTACAGCGTTCCCTTTTATGGTAAACGCAATTTATTTAGTATTTTACAAATTCGAATGGCGCCGAACAGGCAAACATTAATAGTACTAACATATTACGTTGACATAGTCCATTTATTAGTAAGCGCTTATTTGTGGTTATAAGAAGACAGTCGCTGCAATTTAACACCGAGGGAGGATGGCCGCGACACATCCCGTCCTCGCCGACAATCAATTATCCGCAATCCATAATCACGAACAATTAATTTTTTCTCGACGTAGTTAATAGGACTGCGCTTTCGTCGGTTATTTTCTCGATAAGGGTCAAATTGATCCGCCCGCGGCCTATGTGAACAAAACAAGCAATTTACGGCACTCGATACATTACGGTTTTTATTATTACTCTACTCTGTTGCTTATCTTGTTACAGCGGGTTCCTCGCGGTAATAACAGTGCGCGTTGAGCACTGACTGCTTATATTAGTTTGCCTGCTGGAACTCTAAGTAGCGCTTCATCTGCTGAGTTAGGCGGGCTCATCCTATAGGTACCTACACAGTCAGTGTGTTCTCGTATAATTTCACTATAAATACAGCTGAACAATACACAAACCGTGACCGTTTGACCCGCTTGTAGTGTTTCTCGGGAGAACATAGATCGTCACGTGTACACAAAGGGGATCTTTTTTGATAAATCGCTGAAAAGAAACAAAGGGCGCATAAATTTATCGTCGGCTGGTGGCTTATCATGATCACGTCGACTTTCTCCGAGTGTCGATACAGCGCGAGGTGTATAGCAGCATCACACACGGCGCCCCGCATTCCCCCGCCGCCTGCGCCCGCGCCCTGTCTCGACTCTCAGAAAGCTACATTGATCACAGGGTACCTAAACTACCACATCATGTAACTGGCAGTTGCTTGAACTTGTACCTTTAATCCCAACCTTTAATAATCATGGCAGATTGATGGTCGTATTCTAAAAGTCTAGCTCTTCAGGTAGGTTTTGCGACAATTTCCCCATCTCACTTGGTGCATGCTCAAGTACGTATGTAGGTACATTGTTGATACAATAAATTAGAAAAGATGCAACAAGAATCCAAAATATTTAGATTCTTATTGGAGAATATTCACTTGAATTTTTTGTCTGTCAGTTTTTCCGGTCAAAAGCATCTCATTGACATTTTTTAATTTTTTGCTTTAATTATTTATATATTTTTGATTGGATTCCTTTAATTACCTGATACTTATACATGACACGTAAAAAAACCCAACAAGATAATTCCGTATCAGTTATTTATAGTAAAAAGTCTTGACTAAATAAGAAACCGTCCCCACCTAAGCAGGTACCCATTACGAAGCACTGCTACGATCGGTCGGTACCATCAGGTACAATTTGAAAAATAATTTTGTAATGCTACACCAAGTGTCTACCTGCATTTTAGAAGATGAATGGCGGCCGTTTGCACAATTTAAAGGGGTGTCGCACTCCCAAGTCCGTCTAGCAGTATTTCAAAAGATATAATCCATTCAAAATGAAAAGGGTTGTTTTTTACTGAGGAGACAATGTGTAAACAAAACATTCGATGACCACCGATGACCGGTACCCGTGAATGACCAGTGTGAGAAGCAACGTTTATTTCTCTGTGAAAGCTTGACCCTTCCTTTGTGTCACCAGTTATAGATGAAGTTTCATAGTGCAAAAGCAAGGGTCAGTTTAAATAAAGAATACTCGGTACCTACTGTGATTGTTTATTTTTTGCACGTCTTAAAACGGTTAAGTGAATTAATAAGAGAGATAAAAAAATCTCGTCGGAACTTCCCATGCATGTATTTTTCCACCTATAATTACGTGAACTCGGCATGGACTCCTCGAGATATTTTCGTGCGCACGACGTGAAGGGCTTGCACAAGAACTGTTCAGGCATTTCGGAGAACAGCAATGTGATAAATCGGACCCTCCAATTATTATTGCATTCGGTACGCGAAAGTACTCACTATACTTATGGCGATTATTGACCAAATCGGTACTTGTTCTCGTTACGCCAATCACATACTTGATTATGTACGGTGCGTTTTCATATGACTACCTACTTGCAATATTACAGGTGGCAATACCAATATGTAACTACGGTAGGTAGGTACTTATCTAGTGCGTATATAGCAACCAAAACTTATCTCAAACTAAATTAATGGTTAATTATGCCGTTACTATACATATATTTCTAATATTGTGATTATTATCTACCCCGATTAGAATCACGAGCTAATACAAAAATATAATTCAAACAATTATGTGGGGCTTTTATGTTTAGTAGAGATGAGCATCGATGTAAAATTGTAGACATTTCAATGACTACGAAGCAAATCTTATTAAAAACAGTAATTAAATTTAAATTTGACCCAGAATAATATCAAATTCATTCAGTTAAATTAAAGCAACTATACTACTAGACCTATACGATAAGCAAATTTTAGTTCGTTTACTTATCTAAACAAAAGTCCATTATAACATCAATGGTATGGGTACATGATACCAAATCTATTAAGAATCATATCGGACGGGCCATTAGCGATCTGCTTCACTAGTTAGTGTTATTTGGCTACTTAAAAAACGAACATGACACATTATCTGTGGCCATCCGTCTCGATCAGCGTGCTCCTCTAATTCTCTTATTCGCCGCTCCGAGTGGGCGCGCCGGCTGGCCGGTACACACACGTACTCATAAATATAAGGCATAATTTTGTAATTATGTAAAACGGTAAAAAAACCAAGTCTAAATCGTTTGCTATCTGTAACGCAATATAAATTAATGGCCGTTATAATAAAATTCGTAGACGGCAAATGTTTGAAGCATTTTCGGTTCCAATCAATTATTGATGTAAGTGTTCTACTTTTATCATTTTATTAAAATTAGACGATATATATTTGACTCGTTAGACGTAATTATAAGTCGTGATAGTATAGTTGCAGTTTTACTGTTTTACACACTAATCACGTTAAATTAGTCGCTAAGCAGCCAAGAATATAAAACAGTATCTAATGAGATACGATCACTCATTAGTCATATTTTATATGGAGTATTAAAATATAATCTAGTTGTCAATAATCTTATAATTTATTATGGTAATAAGATTACTTTTAATTTTATTTAACTACATTCACCCAGTTATATTAATGATCCATAAAATCCGAGGTTTTATATTAAATCGCGAAAAACATAATATGCACGAGTAAAGCCGGAAGGGGACATTCCAAACTTCCAAGGACTTGTAGTTTTGTAAGCGGCGGACGATAAGTGTAGATCTTTTATTGTTTTGTAACGATAATGCTAAGTCCGAATGGTATGACGGCGAACGTGAATTAGGTATTTGCATTTCCAGATGTTGGAGGTTTGTTGTACAGTGGCGCTATAGCATAATTAAAGTAACGCCGGTGATTTCCGCGTCGCGGACCCTCTACGCCTCTCGACTTCACTCAAATTTGACTTCTAATTACTCGACCACTGCCGACATTTTATGTTTCCTTAGGCCATAACTTTAATTAATTCTTACATCGTCCGAGCTTTTCTCACGCTATATTATAGTAATTAAATTGTAGTGTTAAGGTTCCTTATTCCATTCAATTTAACCTATCTACAACGTATTATAATTTGATTTGGTGAATAAAAAAAGAATGTATTAAGATATTGTACATTCATTAATTATGCTATTTGACATACTATACGACACTTGCATCATACTAGTTTAGCGTATAAACCTGTAGGTGATCAAGTTTATAATTCGTGGCTGTCCAAAGTATGTTGCCTAAAGCAATATACGCGTGCTACGATTGTGCTACGCAGCGAAAAAATGGCGAAATTAGCGACTACGCACTCTCGTAGACTCGTAGCAAGCAAACAAAGTAAAGAGCTATAAATAGTTAAGTGTACTCAATGTACCGTTCGCTCTAAACTAAGTAAATAAGCTTATAGCAAACTTCAAAGAATAAAACATAAAAAATATGCTTTAAACTTAATCCAAACTTGGTATGCACCGTCCCAGTGAATAGGTGCTGGCTACGAAGCAAAAGATTTATGTATAGTCAATGGAAATCAGTGGTATTTTGGTTGACTTCCTTCCTGTATATGTACCAGCTAGCAGCTCTATAAAAAAGAAAGCTCTTGTGTCACTTAAATGAGTTACGATTATACTATCGACTGTCATTTAAGTGATCGACCTCGATCAATGTAGATACATACATATCGTGTGGCTCGTTGAACTCTAATGTATGGAGATTTGGACTCGAGCTTGAGATTTTGATTCTGCTATTTCGCAGATTAGAAAAATTATTAATAAATGATTTAAATGCATAATATATTACAAATAAACGCATACAGCGTATTGGGAAGGTCTTATTATTTTTTCGTTAACGGTTTCGGCGACTAAGACATTACAAATAAAGTTCCATACAAAAGCTCCTGTTCAAACAATCGGCAACCCTTTATCAGCGAACAAAGAGGAAGAGCTACGATGTCACCCTTCTCCGAGCGGGTCGAGTGAGCGTTCGGCGGTCGTGTGGGGCGAGCGGCCGGCGACGCAGCAGTAGCGAGCGACGCCGCACCCGGACCGCACCACCGCCGACCGCGCACTGAACCATCCGATCACTGTCCGCCGCGAACCTGTTCCAAAATCGAACCCCAACCGACGCAGGCCGTGGGGCAGGGTGGACCGGACTCTGTATTGTGCACAAGTGACCCCTATTGGACGAGCGTGACAACTGACCGGTACCTGACCGCGTCATGCAAAACGCCCTCGGACGTTGATGCGGGGTTGCCCAGCTGCCCCCTTGGCGACCAGTTCTCAACTTGTTCCACAGGTATTTTCGATTATTGTCGTGGCCTGTTCTTCTTGACCATTGCTCAAGCTACGTATTGAATCATTATGATAGCATCGTGAGCCGTAAGGTACTGATGTGCGATATCAGATGTATATAATTGCTACTTATTTGACACTTTATTTCCTGCAACCTGCCACTGAATGTGTAACGTGTACCTGGCTACTTGTTATCTAGTGTAACGTTATACTATAAATCAGACGAGTCTTTGTATAAAAACAATGAACATTTTATGTACTACAACTCAATTCAAACAATTGAATCTGATAAATACGATTATTTATTTCATGAGTGAAAGAAATAATCGTATTAATCAGATTCAATTGAAGTTGTTGCGTTAATGATCGAGATTTAATCTAAAATAAAGTGGCATTAAATCTATATATTAAAGATTAAATCTCGATCATTAATCTACATTTATGTTAAAATCGGCTTTAATGCAATGTATACCTAATTGTGTAACCCTAATGACAATAATTAATTAAATTTATTTTATCAATCAGTGCTTTGCACTTATTAACTTGTGTAGGAACTTTAAATGATTTTGTTTAACTTGGAAAGACGTTACACGTGGTTACTACCAAGCCTGAGAAAACTTAACGGGGGTGCTTTATATCTTACGTAACGACAAACTATTTTTTTCAGTCACTGTAGTGATTCAGTGAAGTTTTAATGATTCAATCAACACGGGCTGAGAAGAAACTGTGAATGTGATGGTAGCTTTTCAAAAGTTCATCGAAGATACCTATATTCTAACGTGTGTAGTAATTATCCCTTAAAAGATTTACAAGCCTCTTTGGAGTCAGGGTTTGGCAGGAGCCTATGCTTTATATTCCGCTGCCAATGTTTTCTCGAGGAAAGTATAATGATGCATGGGAAGCTGAAACAACTTTTAGGAAGTACTTAGTCCTTTACACATTTTGTCCTTTTTGAGTATAAATCTTAGATATGCCTAGCAAAGGACGATTTGATTTCACACATAGGTAACTGGTGCGATAACATGTTTGTCACAATATTGGTCATCGATTTCATTTTACTCCAAATATTACATAATACGAGTATGTCTGTTTTTTATTTAATTTAAGTATTTTTTGTGACATCTGTTTTGATCTTTGGAACAGGAAAACTACACATAAAACATTCTGAACCTGTTTTATTTGTATTTAAACGAAAAAGAAATAGTTTGATTTATGTGATGATCAACTATGTAATGTATTCACTAACTTCAGGCGATGAACGTAGAAGATACACTACCTATAGCTAAGGCAAAGTAAGTTTTACAGCTGACATCGTGGAGGTTCCCAATAATTTTGTGACACCTGTCAAATGAGTTTGACTTTATTTTAATAATAAGAAAGTATTCACTCGTGACTGCACTCTGAACTATGATCTTTACCTTAATCTGTATCTGTATTAATTTTAAGCTAAAACAGCAATTGAAAAAAAAAAACAGCTAAGTGCGTGTCAGACCACGTACAATGAAGGGTTCCGTAGGATGAATTTATCCCAAAAACAAACAACAAACGATCAATTTTCCAACTGCAAATGTAAGTTTGTAAACGCATAAAATATTTTTATATGTATGTGATGAAACTATAAATTAACGATTTTCGGACTTTACCTTTACTTGTGCTGTGAAACCTTGCTTCTTGCCAAATTTTATGATTCTAGGTCAACAGGAAGTGCCCTATAGGTTTTAATTTGTTTGTGAGTGTCAAAATATGTCGCATAATGGCCGTATTTTTTTATTGCGTTGACTTAGAAGATTTCTTTTTTTAGAGCTCCAAGAGACTGTAGACCTACGTTCTAGATATTCGCGTTCCTGAGAAAAATGGTCTTGACAGATGGACAGACAGATGGACAACGAAGTGATCCTATAAGGGTTCCTTCTTTTTTCTTTTGAGGTACGGAACCCTAAAAATAATGTAATAATAATGTACAAAAGCGACAATATGAGATCCTTGGCCAATGCACCATTTGAGTGGCCAGAGCAATATAAAATCATGTGTTTATTTACACTACTCTTGTTGTTTGCGTCGTATGACTTGCATTCAATCAAATTGTGGGAGAACATTTTTTCCCTTAAGCTTCTAACGATTCCGTGTGATTAGCAAGATTGCCGCGTCTTGGAAGTAACAAAAACACGCGTATCCATTTAGTAGTGACGCATAATTCGAAATATATTCTGATTCTCGGTTATAGCAGATAATTAGGTGGTAATATCGCGGCACCACTTCCGCGTCGCGCCGCGCAGCGCTCGTCAACAGATTTATAGCGAGTTTGACCGTGAGACCTCAAGCGTAGCCGTTTTTTACCTAATGCGTTATTTATTAAAATTTGATTATAAAACAACCGAAGTTAATTCTATAAGTTGGACTCGTGTCAAATCATAGAATATAATACATTAATATCGTCAACTATTGGGTGCTTAATGAATATGTATGTGCAATGTTAATATATTTGTTTATTCATAACAAGAGACCTCAATTTAGCTAATTACGATATCAGATGTGAATAAGGATGAAGGTTGTTCATAAATGTAATTGCCAACATCTAGGTTCATAGTTTTGACTGTGAAGTTTTTATGTCGGCAGTAAAAATAATTACGAGTTTTTGGTAAAATTCCTCAATTGACATAGGAAGATAATTTCGACGAATATATTTATCTGTCTATATTTTAACTAGGTACGTTAGTACGAGTAATAAATAGTACCTACGCAGCATTAATGTTGCTAAGCGATTGATGTTTTAACTTTAAAATGTCACGTAATATTATTACAAAGACCAAAAGAGCCGCTAAAGAGCCTGATGCCTCGAGTGGTGCCATGTACCACGACATACATTAGAATAGTATTTTCGAATATCAAATATTGGTTTTGGCGGCGGTCGTTGTGCAAACAATTAATGTTTATTTCTCTAAAAACATCGGCGCGCGACCGCTCACGTTTTTGTTTAGATAATAATTGATTTTTTATTTACTCCTTGAGTGTTGCCGCACTAAGACAACGGCAAATAGCGTCAGGCACATTTTCTCACGGAACGCGGATAAGCAGTATCACTGTCCGAGTCCGTTACACTTTTCTTGCGAAAAACTCTCGCAGCTAATATTGCGTGCGGCGCGCGGCGTGCGGGGCGCACACGCCGGGTCCGAGCGCGCTCGTGTGTCACACGTCAGATCAAATACACGAGATAAAACTAAAACTAATGTACACTCTACTCAAAGCTTTTCACAATCACCGGTGAGGGCAATAAATAAAGCTTCGCCGAAGAACGGGAGCAATTAATATGGGCGCGCCCGACCCGCGTGAAAGTAGCAGACGCGGACCACATGTGTGGACCGTGGACGAGACGCCCGCGCCTGCGCAGACGTGTGCTGTGTATACTGTCAATAGTATAGGTACACGACACATTCGTACATGTAGGTGGAGCTCAATTGCATCGCGAGATATATCATATTTGTTATAATATGTTAATCCACTGATAGAATACATTGTACATATTGTGGAGGTGTTACACTTCTAGCATTTGAGAAATAAATTACATATTTTATAAGTTTATAAAGTACACAAAGTCGTAATGTCTTCCAAATACGGATAGCGGTCCAGTGCAAATAGTATAATTATTTGTTGGGGAGATTGTATTATTGTTATTGTGACATTTCCTTGTCGTATCTTAAGCTGCGCCGAGGTGAGCTTAAAGCCTTACACGAGAAGGTTTTCTCGACAGTCGAGAGGCGAGATTGTTCATGCGAGACACGTTGGTGAAAATCGCCCGGCGATGTATAGCGTTCATCTTTATTGGATATTCAAAAGAACAATACCTATTAAAGAACCATACAGGGTTGGGACGTCAATAAAAATATAAAAAAATATAAAAACTAACGAATCGTCATTCTACAAACAAAAATTCAATCAAATACATACATAATATCCAATTAGTCACTATATCTTAAAAGAAAGCAATTTATGTAATAAAGCCAGCTAAACAGTGAGATTTGTTACAAATACTGGTCCAAACATTCAGCTACACAAACTGCAGTGAAATTCCGCGGACAGACAAGCAGCTGATAGCTTTCTGCTCAACAAAAGCCCATATCTATTAGTATACCTATATAGAAGCTAACTACGCACCGAAGTATAAGTAGAAGCCGAAGATGGAACTATAAGTACCCGGTGTACACATTGAAAGCATTTATCTTTCTAAATTGCGACTAATAAAGAATAAATCATGAACTGGTATCATAATAACAGACTATGGTGCAGTAAAACATAAACGGCGCATAGGTGTACAATTACTTCCACATCCAATTACTTTGTTGGGCTGATATTCGGCTGACCCACATTTAAACATTTTGCGATAGTACCTCCTACGCATATGAGCGACATGTCGATATTGGCGTGTCGGTGATTTCAATATGGCAACGTGGAGCCCCGGCCGAGTCACCGAGTGTATGCTAATATGTGCCGCGGGCGAGCGCGGCAGGGCGCGTCGCGGCGTCGCACTATGTATGTAACAGTGTACACATGCTATGCAATTACCATTTTATTAGATGGTTAGCTGCCTTCAATACACTTGACGGAATTTCACTAAATATGTAGGTGTATCAAACTACGGTCAATCGCTGCGAGAATATCATGTAGCTAACTTTAAAAATGGTTAATTTTATTGTCGGTTTTGAAGAAGATAAACACTTAATTGAGCTTTTTTAAGAACAGTTAAGTAATTACTTCATATGGTATATGCAAGTAATTAGATATCTTTAATATTATCGAAGGTCTCCGTTAGTTGAATACATTTTATGAAAACATAATAATATCTTGTCTACCGTCATATCTGCCTGCTACGTTATAACTTCCTCAATTCTAGTTCAAGTAGTATCGTGTAAACGTCATATTTAAAGGATTCTAAAGTAGGGATATGTAATTACGTGGGTGTTCATTGTATCCTAACGTAGCGTGATGTTTTTATGTTTATTTAGCGTGTTCCCGAGAATCCCACGCGCGCTGTGTAAGTTTTTCTAGGTATGATGCGTGAGTGCAGCGCGGAATGCGGCCCACAAGACTGCGCTCTCTCGGACGCATTCAAGGGTAGGCAAGGCTCGAAATGTGGCCTCATTGGTCTTTAGAAACCGTATATTAAGTGGAATGATGTTTACACATATTGCATTAAAGAACCGTAGGTTTAGGAACACAGGACAACAATTACGTACTTACTAGTTTAAGAAAGAAAAGTTACAAAAATTGTAAAAACTTATATAACTGTTATTTATATTTTAACATCGATCAATTTTCACGGTTACAAGGGTCCGATGATCAACGCAACGCCTCGCACGCTTGTACATACGTGCGGAGCGCGGCGCGGGCGCGGCGGCGTGGCTACGGGCTACGCGCCGTAGATCATAATCGGACGAGTATTTATTGGTGCGCGCTTTCTAAAGCCCTGCGCCATCCCGCGACTGTAAAGCTGAATACTCAAGAATGTCAAGTGACACGCGATATTACATCCAATGTATTTTATTGCAACTTCGGGTCGTCAACATTATCGGCGTCTAAATGTGAATAAGCCTGAGTGGCAGGTGTACGTTTGGATTTATTACAAACTTCCTTTTTAGTAAAACGTTCGATGGCAGTTATTGTTGGACATTACTCATTTATCGAACGTAATTAAAAATAATCGGCTACCATGGGTTACAGTCCGAGTGAATTTTATTATTTCATATTGAGTAACTTTGAAGCTAAATGAGAAACTTTCAAAAGGTCGCGGTGGTACCTATAACTATTTGAATAGCTATCATTGCTTCGGTGATAGCTGTAGTTATTCACACAAGAAGTCATTTGTAAAAATTAATTTTAAAGTAATAGATAATTTTAATGTTGTACAGGTAGGTATGATGCGGCTCTTGTAACGGAACTTGAAATTTATTGCTTTCTTATATTTAACGAGTTTCAATCTCTTAAGATTCGACATGTCGACTTATAATGCGAGACATCTAAACATTGTAAATAAATAAACATTGTTACCCGTTACCTGAGAGGATTAAACAAAATTATTTAAGCACTAAAATACTTACATGCTTTTTTTTATTAAAGGAGGATCGGCAAAAATGTATGGAAGCTGGTCCTGGCACCAATAACAACTACACACAGTCATTAGATAGTTATTATACAATAACTCCTATGGTGGCTCATTTCAAACCGCTGTGTGAAAAAGGTATGGCGATGTTTCGTAGGAATGAGCTGGACGCTAAATAACAGAACCCCTGCATAGTTAATCACTTCTAGTGGTCTAAGTTTCGAATGTATGCATTCCGATGATAATACAATAACATGGTACCATCGAGTTATGGACCTGGACGCTAGTTAACGGAACCCTTGAATAGCTAGTAAATCCCTCGAAAGTGGGCTCATTAGATGTGTCTCAGCGATTACTGTTCACTTTACCTGATGACAATGACCTTACTGGTACCCATTCAAGGGTTCCGTTATCCTGATGTCCAGGTCAGTGTCATCAGGTAAAATGAACAGTACTCGTTGAGACACATGTATTGAGCCCACTGTCGATAGGTTTACTAATAGTTATTCAAGAGTTCCGATATCTAGCGTACATGTCCATCATCAGACCATCATACTAAGTATGTTGTTATCATCGGAATGCATAAATTTGCGAATATTCAAACTAAGACCACTAGAGGTGATTAACTATTCAAATATTCCGTTACCCACCGTCCAGGTACGTCCTACGAAACATCGCCATATCTTTTTTCACACAGCGATTTGAAATAAACCGCCATAAGTAGTAGTTATTGCTCTATATTAAAATGCCTATCTAATGACATTTGTTTGGTTGTTATTGATCGTGGGACCATTTTGTCCGGTCCTCCTTTACTTAAACAATTTAGGTAAGTATCGAAAATAGCCATACAGTAAAAAGGCAAATTATTGACTGATTTTACCTCTTGCATCAGCAAACTAACAGCAACCTTATTGTAACGAGAATAAAGATCACGATGATTTTGACAGACTTGTCAGTGAATGAATGATTTCTTACAAAGAAGTCATCAGATCTATACTAAATAATTTTAGAGACGTTTTTATTAGCCCGATCATCTCTGACATAATTAATATTATTGATTCACATTCGGAGTCGAGACTCAATTAGTGAAGTAGGTAAATATTTATTGCATTAGTGAAATCTGAAATGTCACACTTGCGACTTATTTGCGACACGTACATATTATGTTATTAACTCCCAAGAATTAATTCGGTATACACCGAGTACCACATAATATTGTCAACAATTGCTCAAAGTCCAAGCCACGATTGAATTAAACAAATCATCGTCAATTTGTATTCAAATTTATAACATTAGTACGCTACTAATAATAATCGTATTATTAGCAATCACAGTGTATGAACAACGTTATTGCGAGTCGCATCAAAATACTGCACCTAACCAATCTTGACAGTTGCGTTTTGAATAACCCTCGATATTATTCAAAGTGACATATCGGCTGTACTGTAAGCGCCAAATGTGTCAAGTTGATTTTTTGTTTTGTTTTTAAAGTTTTAAAAACCTACATTAATTAACTCTTGCGCGCAAGTATATTCCTATATTGTTTGGGTTTGAACAATACCCTTTTTTCTTTTAAATAATGTTCAAGTAATCAATAATGATCGAGTTATAAGCTAAAAAGCACATTTGATAATTTATAAGATAAAACTTAGTATACATTTTTTTTTATTTTTTCCTTGTCTATCTACTAAATAAGTAACATCAATCAATAAAAATATTAAGGTGTATGTGTGTGTGTGTGTTTGTGATTGAATACAGCTGAACAAAGTATCTTTAATCAATTTACTGCACTAACTTTAAATATCAATTTTTAATTTGTAATTTAGAAATATCTCCAATAATTTAAAACAAATGGTTGCCAAAATGTATGCGAAGTGTCTAAACATGTAGGTTGCGGTAGAGTAGCGCTCGGTGGTCGCAGGGCGGGCCTGGGGCTGCGCGCGGTTCCTCGGTACCTGCCGAGAGCGTGTGAAGTCCGGCGCAGGCAGGGGGTGCACGCCACAAAGGAATATTCAAATGCGCTCCTGGACGTGGCTCGCATGAATGTGCATTACCCTATGACCATATTATTTTTAACATGCGAAGATAATGGCTCATCGGGGCGATTCTTAATTTTTTGTCGCTTTCTTATACGCGACCCTTTATTAGGGCTCGCAACGCTTTAGGGTTTTTGTGCAACCGACGAATGTTGTCAAAGCGAAAATAATTAATTATTTACTCGCACCGTTTAAATATCTTTAAGCTGAACATTTGAATCAGCTCAAAAAATTGAATTAACGCTACATTTTTTGTTGTATCCTTCTAAAACCTACTTTCAAAAATATGTACAAAACGTATCAATAATATACGATAAAAACTCATGTGGACAAAAATGGCAAAATGCCAGCCATAGCACCGAGTTATTAATAACGATAACAAGTTTTTTCAGTTAAACAAATATGTTGGATGATTATATCCACTAACACTGATTAATTATCGCTGTTTGCGGTCTTTAACTTTGGCGCGTAATTAATTCCTGGCGCTAGATAAAGTTCAAATGCGGTAAACAACAATAATGAATTAAACAGTGTCCCGTCAGGCCACAACCGGTACTTATGACACTTTACCCTGTAATTTGGCAATCAGTGGTGTGCCCACTGGCTGCGCGGTGCGCACCGAGCTATTGTGCGCAGCGCCACGCTGACATCAGGAGCCTGTAATTTGCGGTTACTTGCAGGTGTTTATTACATTATGGCTGTGACGTGAGACTAAGTGAAACGAATAAACTGTACAGGACACGTTGGTTAGGCTTTCCGAATGTCATACCTACTTCCTTCAAATTAACAACTAACATACCTACCTACCGCGCGAATATTCATTAATATTTTTTTTTAAACTATTCTCTCTAACTTGGTCTTGGCCATCACTGTAATCGGTGAAGGAAAACATATTCCTAAGTCTGAAATCACCAACCCGCTTTGAGCAAGCGTGGTGATCGATGCTCATGCCTTTGTATGAGAAGAGGCCTTTGCCTTGCAGCGGAAGAGTAACAGGGTGGTATTATAGTAGTATTTTATTTTCTTCTTTCGTGAAATACCACTCACTCCCTGACTTAATAATCACAAAATCTCAAGAGCTATTAGACCTACATTCTTGAAATTTGGCAAGTATTTGGTGCAAGTATTGGAAATTACACAAGTTAAATAGGGGATACAATTTTGTATGGAAGTGTTTTTGTGTATATTTAGGAATTCTATACTCTATATTTGAAGTTCTTTATAACTCAAATCATTTATTTCAATTAAACCATTTACAGGCACTTTTGAATTGTCAAAATTAAATAGTCGCTCAATTAGTCAGAAAGTTGAAGCTAGTCGCCCATTCCAAAAACGTAGAACTCTATGGAGAAGAACGGGCAAGAAACTCCATGGACACTCTTTTAATCAGATCATCACCAAATATTATAGTATGAGATCACACTGAAAGTCTATCAATCTGCCTAGCCTATATTGGGGTCGGCTTCCAGTCTAACTAGATGCAGCTTTGTATCAGTATTTTACATGGAGTTACAGCCTTTCTGACCTCCACAACCCAGTTACTGAGTAACAAGCTACTCTTTGGTACTAATGGTAGTCCAACTTTTGGGCAGATCTCATTGAAAGTATACAAATAAAATAAAAAAATCGGTGTAAAAATGCCAGACATAATAACATACGCAAAAACAAAATGGAATTAAGAGCTTCCTACTTATTTTGTAGTCGAATTAAGTAATAAAATGTTAGACAATGTATAATGTTGGCATACTAATATTATAGATGCGAAAATAAATTTGCCCGTCTGTCTGTCTGTTATCTTTTAACGCCTTAACGGCTGAACGGAGGCACACGGATAGATGATAACCTGGGTTAGGACATAGGATACTTTTTAACTAGGTAGTACGATCCCGTGAGATAATTTCCAATCTCCACGGGGGTGAAGCCGCGGGCAAAAGATAGTGTCATACATGAACTTATGAACTTTAATTGAATAATAACATCGCAGAATTTTATAATTTCAACAATTAATCAAGTTTATGATACGCGATCGTGACAAAGCTCGCATCTGATTATCTCGTAGAAAAAGCGAATTAATTTATTCCGTTACTTTATAAGGCCATCTCGCATATTAATAGTGTTCGGTGATTTCACACGGTGAGCGGTGCACTGACCATTGTCTCCCCTATCATTAAAAAGAAAATTGCGAACCGCGCCATTGTTGTATCTTCAACCCTTTCTTTGCCCTGTGTCCATGAGCGTCACGGCGACCCGAGGTAATATCTCACAGTTTTGACAATCGCCCGATGGGGAGACACTCATTGTTTCGCAGCATCCGAGGGTCCCGCAGAGAATTTATGCTCGCCTGTCATAACAGAATGAATTTACGCATTGTGAATCAATACAGTGATTTCATCAATAGACAGCCTTTGTTTCTGGGTGTCGAGCTTACGTAATGTATTAGGATATGTCAGCAAACAGTAATGTGTAAGTGGATACTTTTAGTTGAGACAATGGCCACTCATTTATATTGTGCCAATATTTATGATAAAAAATAAAAGCTCGACGTCGCGACGACTGTATGGAGAGCTGAATAGGTATTTGTAAGTATACCTATCTGCAGTAGTCATGCTAGTATTATTAAGTCATCTAAAAGTAAAATATATTAATAATGCATTTATAGTGTTATAGCAGTATTAGGAAGTTTTAAATGTAAACCTAATGAACTAAGTCGGCAATATATTAAAAACCATACCTATAAAAGTTCGCGATCTGTAAAACAAAACATTTAAATTATTTTAGATGATGATAATATAGAATATAGACAAATCATGAAATCAGATCGGAAATGTTACAAAAAAAACGAATCCATTGTTATTAATTGGGCTATATTTGAATTTATTACGATAATTTCCTGATTATAGGTATAAAACTACATCAGGTACAAGTCGATTTGATCGCAGTTCGACTCAATGTGAATAAATTGTATGTAATTTATTGGACATAGGGTTACAGTAAAATGTATAGATTCAATTTATTGCGTGTGTACGTAAAGTTTCGCCTCTCAACAATTCCTGTTTACACTCAATACTGTAATTTCATAATTCAAGCGTTTAAATGCATAGCTTTTCGTGAGCGAACGCAAAAAAGCGCAGAGGCTCGCTGGAACGGCGATTACGGCCCTTAAAATAACATCGTACGTTTAAGTTAATGACAGACACACCGACAAAATGCACTTATAATTGCTTTTACAAAGAGTTTTGGTGAAAAATTATCATGTATATGGTATTACGACGAGGTTCTCCCACGGGATGGAGAGGAAGTGCTTTGTTTCTCCTACGCACGGTAGGCATAGGTAGTGTACGAGTATTACAATGTAATTAATATTGTATGGGATTAGGCTGAGGCGAGGCATACCTCGAGCTACTCGTACGTTTGTGTTGAAATAATGTATCGGATTTACAGATTCCAATCGTGCACAAGTACTAATATTAATTAATTTATTTACACTGCATTAATAAATAAACATATATATCTATTATGAGCCAAGGGCGCCCTCTGTTTTGCCACATTAAATACCAATGTGACACTCGGCCTGTATACTCACTAGATTTGTAGTCACGAGAAATATCGATAAGAACCTTTAATGAATCCTAAAACATGCATTACTATTACAAATTAATTTTATTTGTGATTATAATTAACTACTGTATAATAAATATTTAAATAATGTAGGTATTGATTTTATTAGATCACAAATTATTAGAAATGTCTTGTAAGAAATAAGGATTTGCATTAGGTATTAAATACACTTGGTTACAAGAGGTTAGCTTTATAGACATTGCGCATTAAAATAAAACAACTTGGAAATAATTACACTCTTTCAGGGTTACTTTTTGGTTAATTGTAACGGAGCTCTTAGGCTTTTATGCAACCTTATACATATTTGAATTTAAGCTATTAAAATACCCGTCGACCAATTGGCCTACACAATAATACTAATACATAGTATTGAGAAAGCAGATTTGCTCTACAAATTCCAATATGAGATAAAGTACGTTTATTTGGAGTGTATGTACATAAATAGCCTATCAGATTAATAGCAAAATATTCACAAGTTAGTTCAAAACACAATTTTCTAATAAGCAACCACTAACTTCGACAAACAACTGTAATTAATTATGTGAAGAATTAGAATGCTGACAGCTACAGATACTGGTGTCGATAAACAAAACTAAAAATGTTGCCATTATATAATGTCACAGAGATATTTAATGTTTGAAACATTGCATAAGCAATTAGCAGCTCTTAGCCGTGGACATACATCAGTAACAGTAGCTGTAGGTAGAAGCTAGCGGCTCTGGCGATAAATTCCCGCAACTAGTCGGTGGTTACTAGCCAATAATCGACGTTGCATATTTGCATAATTGTGCCCGCTAAGTGTCTGTATCTACATAAAATTGCGTCTTTTTCATGACTCCTCTATATTTAACCATGATGAAAATCGCTTCGATCAAAATATTTCCTCTGAACCTCAAGGCTCTTAATTAATATTTATTTTGATAAATTTCGACGACGATCATTTTATAATGACGGAATGATTTTGATAATATCATTAGTCATTATACATATTTTGTTCAACATGTAGGATCATAAAACTTTAACTTTATGAAGTATTTCTGTGAATATCAAATAACAGATAGGAATCTAATGAATTATTACGTACTTCCATTTGATTCTTAGCTACGTCTTCTGCTAGCGGCGCTGGCTTTACTAATAACTGCTCTTATTGGTTTCATTGAACTGTGAATGACGAACTAATTAGACTGTCGGAAGTCGGTAATAACCTTAAATCGTTATTAATACCAATAATAAACTAGAACATTGGTACAAAGTTAAAGGGTTTAAACTTTTATGCTAATATGTTTCGTGTTTTCATTCCACACTTATATTGATTATGGCGTTGTTGATGTAAGCAGGGTGCGAATGAATATTTATCAGTTTATAATGGCCTGAATTGAGATGTTAATTAGAGTAAAGGCGTATTAGCAAACTCTTCGAGTGCAACTGTTTGATTGGTGAGATTCTTTTTTTAAACCATTAAAGTATAAATCCTTAAAAACGTTATTCAAAGTCTCGAGAAAGACTTAATATAAAGTGTAACACATAATTATGCGGCATTATTGGTAATAGATTATGTGTTCAATGACATCATGACACGACGTGCGGTAAACGAGAACGGAAGATAGAAAAAAGTGTAACAGAAAACAATTTTATTACAGAGACATTTCCGTTCGGCTCGATCGGAGATAATTTTTAATCTTGAGACCTGAACACAGCTAATCTAATTAGATTCCAACTAGTGGGACTAGTCGATAAAAACGGTTATGATGTTGGAATGGACGCCGCTACCGAGCGACAATTATGTGTGGATATCTGATTGCAAGTGAACACAGCTTTTATGATTCGATACTAAAACAAGTACATAGATATACCGCTTATTACGTCTAGTTAAAGGCAATTGTTGATTTGTACACTTAATAAAAGTAACATGAGTGTACGATCTGTTGTGGTACCTATACATATGAATACAAGATTAACTTTGTGATGTATGTTTTTATTTAGGTAAGCGTATCGAAGAACAAAATAAAAAAAAATAGTGTCTAAACTTATCACAACAACAGTTATTAGTACAAAATGTTTGCTGCAAAATGTTTGTTTGCATTTGGTGTGACGTCCGAGATTGTTAAGATGCATTGCAACAAGGTATTTGTTAAATGTTTACGCAGCTACGGTAATGGATACAGTCACTGGATACCAGCACCAATGTCCGTTTGAGCTTGTACTACACTAATGATAAATGATTCTGGGGATTGCGTTTCCTTAAGCACCTTTTGCATTTAGGTTCACTTCAAGGCTCTTGAGAACAGACATAATTCTCTTGTCACTATTAGTTTAACTAATAACTGTTACAAATATAACCGAACATACTTGTAAATAGACTTCACTAATGGTCCTCAGTTTTGCGCAGGTTCTTGTTATTGATAATACATAGTTTGAAGTTCCTTTTTTGCAGAAGTGTCGTTATGTGAAGACCTATATTTATCTGTCTTTGGAGCACATGTAATTCTTCTGAACCTAATTATACTCCATATAATTTGTGTTGGCATAATTGCATTGTGAAATGGTATGATAGTGTAGTGGTGCGTCGCACGGTCGCGCCCGAGGGCGACTCGGACGGATAACGGAGCGCGGCCCGTGAGGCTGATTTATCGTGGACATCCACCGAACCTATCCGATTTGCATTTAGATAGCGCTGCGGTGCGGGCGGCGGGCGGGGCCGGCGCGCGGCGACCGAACACGCCGCTTTACTCTATCGCACGTAAATTAACTATAAAATTATATTTCTGCAAAAAAACGACAACGGCTATTCATCCCACTAATAAGATTTAAACGTTCTCGTCGATACTCTATCATCAAGCTTCGTACCTTTAATAGCGCAGTTAATGATGTTAAAATTTCCTTAGAAAGTTGAGAAAAGTTGGTTTTACCAAATGGGAATGAAGTCTTCCCGTTTATCTAGACTTAATTAGTAAACTGACGGCTCGATCTCAGAATACCAGATTCTCAAAATACAACATTCTCAAAATACCATATTCTCAAAATATCGGATTCTCAATATATCATTTATTTCGGACAGTCGGAATCTAAATATTTATAAAAAAACACCCAAGCTCCTTTTTGCAGCAAATAGATTGCATAGTGCATGCGCACTTAGCAATAAATACTGTTTGGTTTTCCTATATTACCTATTTTGTTTTATTGACATTGTCATGACGTTGAAAAGTCTTCTCCTAAGTTTTTCACATTTACTTAGTTGATTACTAAATAATTAAATAAAATGGATCAAAGTGATATGAAATTTATAGTAAGTCAGAAAGGCAAACCAGCGTTACTGCACGCAGGGTTCAGGTACAATTTCTGTTTAAAGAACAAGTCTGGAACAACGAATTGGCTTTGTTTCAGACAAAAGGAATGTAATACCTCGATACTAAATTAAAACTTAAACTAATTTTGGATGCGAATAATAAAATAATAAGGGATGGGAGGCATACATGTAAACCGGACAGCAATCGGAATATCATAGAAGGCTGCATGGACGTTTGCAAAAAAGAGGTATGTGTAAATTTCAAATCGGCCCAAACATTTTTTGGAATGAGATAAATTTAAAAGTCTAGAGCATGAAATACCGGAATTTACCACAAAAAAGGACACCTTATAATCGGTACAACAACACAAAATCATGACTTAGAGTAAATTGATAGCCGAATATTATTTTAATTTGATTGTTTTTTGTGACCTGGAATGTGCGAAATTACATTTAGCTGGCACATTCCTCGAGGGCCGTTACGTAGTGGTGGCGGAAGCCTGACGATGACGGCGCTAGGTTATTCAGACTGCTCGTAAATTATCTACCTCCGCAATTAGTAGGCGCCGATTTGGCGCATTATACGTTTCCTTCACCGACAAGCAAATATCGACTATATTGAACAGTCACCGACTTTATCGCTTGGTATTTTTCTTAATCTACATAATCTGTCTTTATCTAAATAATCTAGAATTGGTACCTAAGTACCTAAGTATCTAGCTCGGGCATGGTTGTTTCTCGCCAGAGCTTTCAGAAAATGAACAAAAAAAGCAGGATGTTAAAGGATTTATAATATAGGTACCTATTATTATATTATATTTCCAATTTTCTAATTTATTAACAACATTATAAAATATGAAAAAATTACAGCTATTGGAAGTTGGAGCCTTCATCCAATGTAAAAGATTCTGATCAACTTATATCTTATATTAATGGGATGGTATTGTGATCGCTTTATTCAAATTATTGCGAGTAAAATGAAGTTATTTTAGTGAACCCCGAATTCAATTACAATATCCAACAAAACTTGTGTAAACAAGACAGTTAGCAATGAAATGAAACGCTAAACATACTAATATGCGCAAGCTTATTTCAGATTTGCACGCTACTTTATAAAATGCAAATCGTATTCTATACAGGCGTACTACGTATTAATCGAAACTCTGAGTATAAAATATGGTGTCAGTGGACGTTGCTAAATGTTTTACAAAATGGAAATCGCAATTCAGACGGCTCGCATGTGTGGCGCGCAGCTTATTGCAAATTTTCTTCGTGAGAGCATTTAATCTTTCCGTCAAACAGATGTTATCCATTGCAACAAACCCAACCACTCCAAGGCGTAAAAGGAAGAAGCACACGCCCCTAATTGCGATATATCCCCGAGTATCTCCTACAATATGTAAATAGGCGTTGGAGGTAATTAAAAGCTTATCTCGTGGCCTGCCATCGCGGCCATCGCGGCTTCGCTGATTGCTTCGTAAAATGATTGACATGCTATTTTAACAGTGTACCGATAATGAAAACGTTCCTGCGCAGTTTAATTCATACTTTATTTATTGTTGACAATTACTATTTGCACAGGATAATTGATCGCGTTCTCACAATTGTCAGGCTGCTGACGAGTTGTTTGCGATTTTTTAAAAGCTGCGTAGCCGCGAGGCGCCTGCGCCGCCGCCGGCCTGTGTCCACGCACCGCCACTTACTACGACTACACTACTTTTTATTATTTGTGTCACTTTTTTAGTACAGAATTCCCGATAAATTATCTTAATACGACAAATATTTACATTCGTTTTACAAAGCTTATTGACTTGTCTATCTGTAGGTACAGGTATTTCTTAATCGTTTTAAAGAAGATTTTTTAGGCAGTGCGTGGTTAGAACGGTTTTACGTATGAACTGCTAAATGACGGTGTTTACTTAGCGGTCCGGACGATCGATCCGAGCTAAGAATGGAATTTGTAAATAACTTTAAGTGTCTGCCTGGTACTCGTAGGTACGTAGCATAGTAAGACATCAATTAAGATCGTGTTTAATCTGTTACAGCTGACTATAGTTGCTCAATTCTTCAGGGCCTTAATAGTCTCGCCAGTTCATCTGAGTAAAACAATGCGATAACAAATCTGAATGCATTAAATCAGCGTTGCCATATTTCCGTGGGCAGTGTCGCAGAACTTGTAGATCTTTGGGGAATAATGGCTTTGCGGTTTAATTATAGTCGCAGGAGTATAACATAATCGGGCATAAATCACGTTATATAGATACCTGCCAACCACAACCTGTTTCAATTGGCACGGCACAATGCGCGCGCCGTATTGTGCGCCTGCGCGGACCGCGGCGCTCCTAATTTATACCTTCATGGTGATTTAACGACAGCAGCCGAATCTATCCAAGAATACGTATCAAAGTTTTTACTATTGCTGCTTTATAGAATAAAATTCATTTGTAGTGTCATTTATAGGTTTTTTATTCGTATAGTTCGCGTCATGAAATTTATAGATATGGTCTCTTTGTTCAGTTGGTCGTTCGGTGAATATCACGTTTAGCACACAATCGAGAGCATTAACATTTCCATTGAAACGTGCAGACTTTAATCAGCCGATGCGAGTCGCTCAGGCGCTCAATCGCTCAGCCCAAACATGACTAACTGACAGAACTGCGCCGCGGACGCAGCTTCCCTTGAGAATATTGTTCTTCATTTGTTTCTCGAGATAACGACATCTACACAACCATCCCAACTTATTACTTCACGAAACCATTTAAGTTATTATTCATTTACACAATTTATATTGTTTACAGATTTATACTGCTCGTAGGTCTGATTTATAATAAAGGCTCTACAAGCTATTAAGTAACGCCTTCTCGATGAACATGGACCACACACAGCATTCAAATTAGAAAAGTCAGACAAAACGGAAACGATGCATTTATTTTGGGTTTAGAGAGGAGCGGGCGCCGCGGGCGTTCCTTCGTTCTACGCTCGTAACTCTTCTAATAAGACACTTTACGCGAGCTTAACTAGAGCTTAATGCGTGCAACTTCGATTGTATATATCATTTTGATTTGTAGTGAAACCGAAACATTTGTACGTCCCGCGTCTCGACAGTTAAGACGATTAGTGTAATATTTTTATGTGGCCGTTCGTGGTTAGAAACATTCTCAATTTACTTCTTTATAATTTCCAGATAACATAATAATATTTACCTCGTACGCTTTTTAAAACGGGATGTTTATTTATTGTTAAATGGTAGTTAAAGATAATTCGTTTTAAAATGATCGATGATAAGTGCTTGTTCAGTTTTTTGTCGTGTTCGCGCGGTGAAATAATTGCGAGCATATTCTTATTCGTCGCAGACAGGCGCAGGCGGCCTTCAATACCGTCTCTATTTCCGCACATCCCCTCACTGCTAAATGGCACAAATTGTCTTTTACATGCATGCCGTATGTAATGTTCATTGTTTTGTTTTTTTTTTTGCTAATGGCATGAGTTCAGGGTTTGTAATTTAGGTTATGCGCGTAGCTTCTGTTAATGTGAGCCTGTTGTTAAGGAAGGCCTTTAAAGTAATGTAATTTGGCTTTACATAAAAGTACGTATAAAATATTCTAAGATATAGTGTATATGAAAATTCAGCGCCGCATGTAGGTAGGTAAGTGATGTATAAAAAGACAACTTTGAAAAGTGAAGTATAATTTTCATTTACAACAATTATTCTCCTTTGTAAATGAAGTGCGTATTGATGGTGATGTCAGTGACGGCTTCACGTGACCGGCGACCGGCGACCGCGCGACCGAGCACGCACAATACAAAGAACACTTCTTATAATCGCGAGTTAACGTTGCATTCAACCGCCGCGTCAACCTACTGAGCATTGTCACTCAACGGTCACTCAACGGTTTTAAAAAGAATTGTGAATAACAATTTTATGCGCTCTGAATTAAATTTTATTTCCTGCCAAATGTCAGATTTTAAATAAAATGCTATGAGTGACTCTATAAAGAGACGTGCATACGGTCAACCATATTTAAAAAGAATTTCAAATTCTTATTCTTAGAAGCGATTGGATAAATAACGGTCTTAATCTTTGAATAGAATATAAACAATGACTGAAACTTGACAATACAATGTATATTTATGGCTTTCGCTAATAAAGAGAGAACCCCAACAAAACGGTATCGATGTGTCAATATCACCCCTTTTATTTATAGTCTTTCGTTAATTTAAATCGGAAATTGAATACGAGAACACCTAATAATAATTCATAGATACCGAAATTCTAAATGTTTGTAGGTGTATAGCCTATTGTCGCTTGTTTAGTGCCAGTAATTGTAAGCTTCAGCGCGTAATTATAGAGCGACGTTAAACTTTCAGAGTTGAATGCTACTAGTTACGCAGACAGGAGACATGACTTATTTAGTGCCCATGTTGCGTTTCCATCTTTAATCTGCGTGGGCGCATATTTCTGAGAAAACATTTCTTGTTGACCGTACATAATGCTGCCAAGAAAACAGAAGTAATAATGTTGGCCATACTTGTACGGTGAAGAACTCCGTAAATGAATCATCGCATATGCGTTCCTCGTCAGGACGCAAAAAGAGGTTTGTCGAAAATGCTCCTCGTTTAGTTTAGCTCGGCGTGGCTGCGTTCGCGCTCGCTGCTCCCTGTACTCATCCCTTATTTATTTATACTGGTATGGTATGAAGAATGTACATTTTTTGTGCTGCCATAACAGTGTGCGTCCAGCGCTGCGACAATCCAAGCCAGCGAATTCTTTAATTGACAAAATGCAGCGAAGTTACATTCCGCCTCGAATCGTTAGCTTTAATGTGGGAATACAAAATGGATTATTAATGACACATTTTCACTTTTGCACTAATAGGAACAATGCTTTTTTTATGGTTTAAATTTGCAAGTAGCATAATATATATTTTTGGAACTAATTGGAATTTTAGGTTTCTGTAAATTTATAAGTATAAATGTAAATTTCTTACATAATAGCCATGGGAAAAACTTAAAAATAATGATTACGTAGTTATATTCCTCTTAGTTTTTAGAAGTATGCTATTTCTAAATATACCTGTTCGTAACATAAACTTTTTAATGTTTAATAAGTACGTATTGACATAGGTTAATATTAATACCATATCAATTCACCACTCAATATTGATTGAATTTGTTGAGCTTCCTAAGAGTTTTCAAGAAGCAAGTTTTAATTAAAATAGCATTGAAGAGCTGGTTTCAATGTAGGTAGGTATGTGCATACATAATATGTAGGTAGGCACTACTTACGAAGTAATTTATGGTCTAATGAAAAATAATCGTTTAAATCATCAGTTTCTATCACGTCTTTCTCAGCGCTGGTAATGAGTCGTTAGTTGCGATAGGTACTAGTTTCTCTTATCATCGATGATAAAACATGCGTAGATTTGAGCCGCGCCCTGCACTTTCCCTTGAAGGTAGGTACTGCACCTGCCGGGTGAGCGAGGTGAAGCCGCGCGGCCTGTTCCGCCGCCACGCATGATTCAATATATCTGCAGTGCGACAACAACGTTTATGGATATGTATCTACGTGAGGTTATTGCATATGAGACAGGTTAAGTAGACCTACGTGAAAGTTTGTATCGCTACACCATGAAAGGACTACATGATTATAATGGCATTTTAGAATGTAGGTACTGGTACGAGTAGATTGGATAAATATAAATTAAACTAGTCTACAAATAGATCTTACTGCGCATAGCTATTAGGGAACTATCGAATAGTTCCTTTATCATAGTTTCTCGGATTTTAATTAAGAGATTAATAATGAAGCCGCGGGCTGCGACTGCAGTGCCAACGACCGCAGAGGATAAGCTCGGCAGGCGGGCGGCGGGCGCGCGGGCGCACGCAACCCTGCCAGACATGCGTGCCGCTCCGTTACGACACCTACACCAAATTTTTCCACATGCCCGAGCAGCAGATAAGCGGCGAGCGACGCCAACGTGTTATTTATTAACGAACCGAATGATCGATAGTTGGACGCGTCACCGGACGTGGACGTGGACGAGCGCCGCCTTTCGAAACTCGCCGCCGCCGACTGATCGTTTCGCTGTAGGTACGCTGTACACCTCCGATAAATCCATCCCGCAATGTCTCCGACTCGACCGAGCATGAAATTCATATTCTTTGAGACAACTTCATAGCCGAGCTTTCACTCAGGCGTATCTTCAGAAATATGTCATGTTTTTTGGAGTGAATAAACATTCCATGTTTTAGTTGCTAGGAGGTGTTTTCATTCTAATTGCAAACAAAACAACAGCAAGATTATCCCTTTCACAACATGGATTTTGTAAGATGTCTAAGAAAAGTCGTGCACGCTACGTCCATGTCGAATGCATTGTTTGTGTTACCGAGGCTTCTCCATCTCCAATCTCCAACCCTTTGCCAAAGTCATCCGTTCCGCTCTAGCATACGTCACGTCTCGTCGTGACAGCTGTGCGCGATACTTTCTAATCGCTCCATTCAATAGTCAACACCAAACAAATACACAAGGAGTAGACAACTTGCGAAACATTAAATGGCTCGAACAATTGACAGCTAGAAAAGAGTAATCAATTAATTATTTATAAAGGTGCCAGTCGAGCCAAGCTTTGTCAAAGTGGTTGCACAACGCCATGCTCCGAGTACTTCCAGAATGTAGGCAATCGAATGAGCTTATAATGTAAACAAGCTCGTGTGTTTACATGTATCGATTCGAGGCAAACGTGATAGGAAACGATCGGAAATTCGAGGTTCGGCTGCACAGGGCAGGTTAGACCAGTCCCGGTGGCCTCGCAAGGACCCCAGCAAACCTGTTAGATTCGTTGCACGATTTTTACGTGCGCACCTACCGGAATCTCATTCACGTGGTGCAGCCGCGCCGCCCGCCCGGCCCCCTGCGCCTCCGCCTGCCAGTTAACTCGTCAAATGACTCACGCTTCGGCTGGTTAAATGCCAGAAGCTGGCTTTTCCAGTTCTCTGATCCAATTCGCACATTCTATTCTTACTTGACACTAACCCAACATTCTGTAGCTGGGGTTAATTTATTGATTAGGTAATGATGTGAGGTAACACGATAATGACTTATTTAAAAGTTCTTGGACTCTGTAATTGGAATACCCTGAATAACCTCATTTCATAGGTACAAAATTAGAACTGGGTTTATGAAACTTTTGTTGGAATCTTAAATATTAGTATGTTTTCTTTTTTGACGCGGATTAAACTGGCAACTTGGTTAAGTCTATGGGGAGAACCAGGAAAATCTTTCATGTCGTAGCTGTCCGCAGCGAAACCACCGTCACAGGAAAGTAGGAGCGTATAAGTATGTCACATTTCACACAACAAATGCCAAGATGTATTAACACACCAGGAACAGGAATCAGGTAGAACTACGATCCGGTCAAACCCGTCCGACGCGTGCTTCCAACATTTTTTATTTATTTGTCTGCATCGTCGGATACCGCTGGGTGTGACGTCAGACGACCTAAACTGGTTAGCGAGGGAGCAGGGATTTGCCTCGTATCCTTCCGGTTCTGCAAGTGGTTCAGACCTGTTCTACATCAGGTTGTGCCAGCAGGCGACCCGGCCGCGGCCGCGTGACGTATGAGTACTACGGCGAACTTGCATAAAATCACCCGAATTAGACAACGCCCCTGCGTGTGTCGAAGCCCGTTCCGATACTAGTCATTTGACTCTCGCACCAGACACCAGCATTGCTGACTCATGCTCTGTATGCGCAACAATTAGCAAACGTAGCGTCACATTATGCGATGACCGCGGTGGGTACCATCAAAGGTCAGTATCCGTACCAAAATGGTCACGCCTAATAACTGGTTCGTAAGTTGTAGTCGACTCATTCGTAAAACTACAGTGGTTTTGTGTACCAGTATTTTACGCTATGTTTACTCGATTTACACTAAACTACGGACTGAATGAAGCATTACAAATAGTGGGGCGATAAGTTTAGCGATGAATAATCTATTTAATTTGATGAGTGTTTTGTTGGGCATTTATATAAAACATGTTTTATTGTTGCAGAAGACGCAAAGAGGTGATGGAGGTGAGCGGGGAGTCGTGGCGCGCCTACTACTCGAGCGCGGAGCACCCGCTGAGCGCGGCTACGTCGGTGCTTGGCGCCGTGGCGGACGACGGCCAGGGCCAGCCCATCGAGTACTACAAGCTGCCGCCGCTCGGCCAGGACACGCATCTCAACCTGCACAAAGATGCCAAACTTGTCGATGTCTGGCCGTGAGTCCTATATACTATGTTTTCCTTATTGTGAATTTTGCATGAACCGCACAACTCATTAGTCATATTTTTACTAATTGGCTCCAGAGTGTTTACACATTATCATTTAGCTAACTGTTACTTGGAAATATGTATATGATCGGTGTAGCAGTTAGGCATGTCACATTATATCTGAAATATGACTTTACTTTTTATTTATTATAAATACGGTGTTCGATGCTTAAAATAAGTATTCCTCTAAACACATACACATCAAGCGTAATTAATTACTCATAAATACGAACTTATATATTAAGAATACATAGAAAAATAATCGAATATGCAAATCCAATCACAAATATCGATACCTAACAATCAAGTGGAATCAGAAAATGATCGCGGAAAATCAATCGTCGATTCTCACGGCCGTACATCAAATTGAACGTTCGTGTATCGGAGCAATTATCATTATAATCGCCGAATTTCGTGGCGCGGTGAATACGGAATGAATTCGCGTAAAATTTATATGTAAACTATGGTAATATGCAATCTTTGTGTAGTAGAGTTTTTGTGCACGTTGATAGGCAGGCGGAGCCGGGGGTTGTGTGTGTTGCCAAGTCTCACGGACGAGTACACTGAGACAAGACGCCGCGTGGCTTCCGGCCCCACCGAAAGGTGTAAGAATAACAAATAATAAAAATGTTAATGTTCCACTCAATAAATCATGAGGGCTCATTTGAATACCTATAGCGGGATTAACGAAATGGCAGTTCGCAACCCGCGAACCCCCCGCAACCCCCGCACCCCCATCGCCCCTCGACCTGCCTGTGTATATCATTCCGAAATTAACATATTTTTGCTATTTGAATGCCTTTGCAAAAGAAACACGTGTTTTTAGAATAAATATTTTGGGATTAGCTGAAAATTATGACTTGTGTCAACGTTTAATTAATTATTTATTAATAACTAGAACAACTCTTTAAAATGAATAAATGAAGCATTTTTTTCCATTTTCATTGCAATTTTGAGAAACAATAATTTGATTCTTTATAAAATTAAATCCCCAAAAGAATGAAACTAAACAGACACATATTTTTTTTAATCTTCTAAATAATTATAAATACAGTCGGTGCATTCAACGAATTCCCATAGAAACGCGACCCCGATCAAATTATACTCGCTCTTTGAAAGAGGTTGTTAACAGCATCCTTTGAATAGCGACGCAAAAATGAGCAAACGCCGTGTCACATTCTTAATACAAGGAGTGCATAATGTTAACTTGACCCTATACAGACCATTTAAACTTTTATGAATGTTTTATTATGTTCCATAAACACTAGTTATAAAGGAAACTAGTTTTGAATCCGTGAAAATGTTAATTTCTGAATTTAATTTTGCTGTCAACAAAAACTACATTTAATATTGAATAATGTGAATAACTGGTATGTGTGGAAGTTGGCGTTGTGTTATGTAAGTTGTTCACATAAGAATAGAGAACTGTCGAAGTGGGAAAAGCCTCCCACGTGTCACCACACACGTCGGGGCCGCGCGCCTGCTGCCGGGGCCGCGGGCTGCGCTCCAGAATGTGACATTTGGTCGACTCCATTCCGCCCGTCATGCTCGTCACTGTTTACGGGAGTGCATAAATACAAATAATGACAATAGACGGATGTGGCTGGAAGCGGCTCACATTGACAAGGACGCCCAGGACTTGTCGCGAGTCATTGTCGGCACGCGTCCCACGCGCTCGGTTCAACGCGCGCGCCGCTATTGCTCATTCATACATTCAAAATTATAACGAATGCTCTCAGTCGCCCGCACCCATACGCGCGTTCTGTGTCTCCGAATGCGTTTGTATGCTAATAGTTCAGCGCCAGTGCATCGTCAGGTTTGAAGCACACTATTTGTTGTCTAAATCGCTCGTATTATTTGAATTGAATGCTCGATAGATGTAGAAATGAACTAGTTCCGTCTGTATTCCTTCGAGATTCGTTGACGTAGGCGTGAAAGCGTTTCGTAAACGCATTGCCTAGTGCGCGGGCGCAGCTAACCGCGCTCTAAGCACAGGACTACGCGGATGTTACGGGTATTAAATGGAAACGGCGGCTATAACCATTAATAGTTGTCGGAGGCTGTCGAATGCTAACGCTAAGATTAGCATAGAAACGCGCGGCGGGATGCCTCTGGGGAGGGCCTCGCCCTCTTGACCCTGTCACTGTTCGCACTTGCTGCACTAACGGGAAGTCGGTTTCTCCACACTAATGTACCTAACTTATTTTACGAGCTAATGATAGAAATTATCTACGTATTTAATTACTATGTAGGTAAGTACGCAGGTAATATTTACGAAATACAATTTAAATACTCGTCGTTAACTAATTTAGGTATATCTAACGTCAATTTGTATTAGAATTTGAAACTTAAGTAGGTAAGTGCAGAAATAATAAACCTATCTATATGTTAAAAATAAAAAGTGAGTAGTGTTATTTAGCGAGCGGGCTGAGCGCATGTGTCGTCAATGTCGCGGTGGTTTAACAAAAACTCAGGGAGTTGGAACCGTGTGACCCATTTAGGACTAGAACCGGTTTCCTCTTGAAGATACGTCGTTATTGTTAAAGACACAGTAGTTAATACCATTCAATTCCCTTGGATATAACGGACCCTCTTATGAGGATAATGCATAAAAAGATGGTAACATCGTTATGTCCCTGACAGTCTCGGTCATCACGTAGCGAAAATTATAAATGGGGATTGACCATTCTTTCTTGACCATTCTTTATCATGCGAATATATTCACAACAGCTGCGTAAAGAAGTCGTTAGAGAGTGGTCTGCCAAAAGTCCAGCCCTAGATTATTATTACAAACTTTGCGTTATAGATACTTTCTTTGTTAATTACGACTAAGGGAATAACTTATCGCGAAAATATAATGGCCTGAGACAGTTATATGTAATCTAACGCCCGATTTAATGACTTAGACAAATGGCGAAATCGTTTTCAATTAAAGTTTTTGATAATGTATTAGTTCCGTGAGAAAAGTAGCAATAAACCTACATTTAGTCGAATGATATATTCAAATAGAATAAAATTACATTGGTCGCATCCGCTGCAAGCGCCTCCTTCGTCTCGTTTATCGTTCGGTAGATTGTAATCTATTCGTCAAACGATGGATAAACTGTCGCCGCTTCAGATTTTGATATAGATAGAGCCCGCTGCGCATATGTTAGCTTATTAAGTTATTATCAAAGGTTCCGTGGAATTACATGAGAGTTTTCAGCATTTAATGTCTGAGATAACGACTGTACCATATTTGGAATAATTTATGGAGCAAGAATCTTGTAGAGCAGTAAATATAGGTACTATCTTAAACATATCAATAATAAATAGGTAGTTCTATCGACCTCTAAAGTGTGAAGCTAAAACCACTGAAAAGTTATGATTGAGTTTCAATATGATGATAGCTACCAAGATTTTTCGAAAAAAAGCATACAGATCAAAAATAAAAAATATTATGAATGGTGTCCTTTGTATACCGTAAGAGGTATTTCGATAAACGCATTGAGCGGCGCGACCCCTGCACCCTTAGCATCGTATTGTCGAGATCTCATCATGTGTGAAAGGGTGTTAAGTAAACATTGCAAATAATTATAATGGCAATTGCATCCGAGCGACGAAGCGATCCCGCTTTGATAAGAAAATTTATATTTGCATGTAAAATGTAGCTCACAGCTAGAGATGGTGATCATTCTTACCTTTTATTACAGTTACTGTTATGCTAATCGCAAGCAACATGACACTGATATCAGATTAACAGTTTGGGAAATCTATTCCGCTACCTGATCGACTTTGAGAAATACTTACACACCGGCAACGTTAGTTTAACTTTTGGGGGTGAACTTTAACATTAATGTTATAAAATCAATATTTTTTAGAACTGTCTTCGGTTTGTGAAATATGACAAGAGTTTTCACTTAGTCTCATGAAAATGTGAAAAACATGGTAAAGTTAGAAAGAAAGTCATAGGAACAATGTTTTTCTTTTCGTTTCGTTTAAATGACATCTATGTTTCTTATAAACACATAGATTTTGTTGTTTGTTACTATTATACTTTAGCGTAGCAATAATAATTTACATAGATTAACTACGATGCATCGTATCATTGAACTTATTTTGATTAGTCACAAATTCCTGTTAAACGTTTTTTATTTTATTTTATAAGCTAACAAGTGTATTTTTGTGATGTTGGACCAAATCACTCGATAGGAAGTCGTTTTATTTATTAGTTTTTTTTAATTAGCAATTTAATCTCGTTATAACGTCATGTATTAGTCCCGAGATTTTTTTACATTTGTAGGAAAATTTTGTTTATCTGCAGGTGAAGGTGCCTTTTCTTTGAAATCGATGAGTACCTACATACTCTGTAATAATTTGAAAACACTAAAAACAAATTAATTAAAAAATAGCTGTCTCTGTGATTTTTTTATTTAATTAGCTCCGAAGTGTTATGTTTTGCTATAAAATCAATTTGGAATGTAAATATATCAGATAAGAGAGACTTTCGTAAGCAGCTCGGTATCTACTCGATAGTGGCAGCACCCACAGGGCTCGAAGCGTCAGCTGTCAACGAGGCGCGCTTTGTCCCGTTTGTACAAGCGTCAACAATGAGCGACAAGCAAACACCGTATTGTGCTTCATGCATATGAATAACGATATCTACGCGACGCCGCCGGCATACCGACCTCGGATTAATACCAATAATTCAATTTGCATGCGTCGCAAAAAAGTTGGCGGGATAAACCTTCACAGCATCAAAATATCACAACTACAACTCAGTTTGTTTCTCGTGAAATTACAACAAATTCGATTCACTTTTCGCATGTCGCGTTGTTAGTTACTAGCACTGCGGAAATTTGGCGATACACACATACAGAAATATTTTATACGGCTGAGCTTTATCTTATCGAATGAGCGATTTCACACTCGTCGCGTTTCTCTTACAAATCGCGTGCATAAATCGTTAAGAATGAGCAAAGCGAGAATTGCAATCGGACACGGGCGAGGAGCGTCCGCGGCTCGGCTCGCGGGAGGTCGCGCGTCCCGACCAATTCGGACGCATGAAATAGTGCCGCGAGAGTCTCTTATCTAAAATAAACATCTGAGCGCCGGTGAAACATGTCTTCAATTATCATAAATCGGCGCGCACTGACAACGGCCGACGAAAGCCGCGCCCCGCGCCACCGCGCCGCTCGCGAGGTGCGCGCTTACATGCAAACAAATCAAAACGCTCCCATGTAAATGAACTTGCAAACGCTATTACATGTAAACCGTCCTACTTGTGACGTTCATGGTAAATATGCAATAAAATTGTTTTATATATATGGTGACTTCGTTAGTTCCAGATATATATGTCACACATCACAACTAGAAACCTTCCGTTTTCAATTGCCTATTTCCCAAGAAATCTGCCATAAATCCTTTTTTGTTTGGTAAAATCACGATGATCATACTTTTAGACTGTCGGTTTTTTAATTGTCCATTACAATAACAGTAACACTTGGTATGAAACTTACTCTTGAAAAATATTCGACTTAGGACGCATTCCACCAAACTTTTATACATAGATTAAAGCTTATACTGAGAATAATTTTGAATTTTTGACAGTTTTTCCTCCGAGGATAAAAGATATCTGACTTTGGTAAAATCAGCCCTTAATCGCCTAAACGTAGGTACCTATTATTTTTATTGGTGCAATTTAGTGGAACCTAAACTCATTTCACTAAATAATGACATTCCACCTTGTTTGTTGTGTAAAAATACTATTATGCTGCTATAGACGTATTCGTTACGAATCGGATCTAATCGGCTACCGTTGTTCATTTATATTCTTGTGGCAATCAAGTCTGCGTACAATAAATAGAAAAAAAAAATGTACACTGAACCATACATAATACTCTAACATAACACCACGACTATGTCCCAAGAAGGATACCATGTTGTACTTATCGACTTTCACAGAAATCATTAGTAATCGGTCTACGAACTGCTACGAATTTCGTAGAACTGCGTAGCAGTTCGTAGAACTTGCTAAGGGCACTTTAATTATAATCTTTTTTTTTACCAATTATCAATTAACACCGAATTTAAAGAACAAATTGTAATGATTAATAAGGCAGATGGTGACTGGTGACATAAGTTAGGACTTAACATTGCTAGGCGTAGCACTCGGCCCATCTGCAATTACTGTGGAATTTTGGCTGCGTAGCGCGTTTTCTCTAGATTACAAACTATAACAATATAGATAACATTTAAATGTGTATGCTAAAAGAGAACATTTTGATCACATATTGGAGTTTTTATGTGATGCAAAAAATATGTAATTTAGAAAAAAAAATGTTTTCTGTTTTAATGAAAGTATAATTCTCTGTTCAGTCTCCTGACGGTTGAATCTATAAAATGTAAAATGAAAAAATGTATCTGAATGAAACGTGTAGATGTAGTGATTTTTTATGCAACAATTTGCGCTCGTTGTTCTGAAAAGTTCCCAGCTTTATTAATAGATGGCAGCACAGTGATGACTTCAGATACAGAATACCTAGAAACGAATACGAAGTCACTTGTAATGGGTAGTTATAATATCAAAATATAATTTTATTCAAATAAATACTTTGAAAAATGTTTTTTATTATTATTTATAAGAAACTTGCATCAAAATGAGTTATTTAAAAATCGTAACGTGCATCAAAAATAACTCACCGCACTGATTGCTTGCTACTTAACAAAACGAACAAAAACAAAGATTTCAAAATTGTTTATTTAAATTAGTTAACATAAACTTAATGCGACCGTTATTGGCTATAAATTAAGCTTAAATAAATAGTTGTAGTGATATAGTGACAATAAATGTTAACAATTTTAAATTATAGGTACGGTTTGAAAGCAGGCTTCTATCTTAAAATACCTTTTTAGGATTGAGTAGAGCGTGCAGGCCAGATATCTGTAAAATAACTTTATCTAGGATTAGATATTTACTAAGAAATATAAAGTAAACCTTGTAATCATGTAAATAATATTGCAAACTGCAACAAGTATGATAATTTTATTTGTATTTTGATTGCTCGGAAAATACCATGTGACAATTTGACAGTGTGTAACACCTAGAGCGAGAATGATAGTATGACGAGTTAGCGCGCGCATTGCGAGGTCGGGCGGACTCGTAGCAGCGCGCGCGCACGTCGCCAATCACGCCTGTCTCCCCTCCGCAGGGCCGGCGCGGCGCTGAAGGCGGCCAATGGCGCGCATGGGGCGGAGCTGGCGGAGCTGTCGGGGCTGCTGCACGCGGGGCTCGTGAAGCGCGAGCCCGAGGACCTCAGCCGCAAGGTGGTCGACGAGCCCGAGCACGCGCTCAAGCCGCCGCGACACAAGGTGCGTCACACGTCCGCACGCCGCCGCCGCGCGCGCACGCACTCACACACTTACTGTACCGGTCACTCATGTATTATTTATCGCGCTTGTCGTACGATGCGCCGAGCACCGCGCTCGCGACGCACTAGCCGCGCCCGCCCGCGCCCAGTCCGGCCGGCAGTGCTGCCCGCCCAGTGCATCGCCGAAATCGGCGACTACCAAGGAACATTACACTTTTTCGGGATTGCACACATTGATAATCGTGAACGTGATACGATCGATCGACATTAGTGTACGTGAAGCTGTGAACTGTGCTTTGACGCGGCATGTACGCGTCAACGTTGCGGAGCGGACAATTGTCGTGGGAGAGCGCGTGTAACCGGCGCGTGTGTCCGCAGGTGGCGGTGGGCGAGCCCGGTGAAGCGGCTTCGCCGTCGCCGGCGCCGTCACGCGCCTCCTCGGCCGGCTCGCTGCTGCCGGACGCCACCATGTACGCAGCCCAGATGTTCGCACCGCCAGGCACCCCCAGCCCCACCCCATATGGCGACCAGTACTCGCGCCAGCCGGCGACCTTCGCCGGCGAGCCCTACTACAGAGAGTACTTCGTTGGCGAGGGTTACCAGCAAAGGGCTGCGCCTCCTTATGCTGATGCGGAGTCTGCTTCCGCTTCCGCCTTTAGCGATCGATACGCGACCCCTCGCTATCACAGCAAGAGTGTAATCGCGGCCGCTGGGCTCACAGTGGACCTGCCATCACCAGATAGCGGCATCGGAGCCGACGCGGTGACTCCCCGAGACCACGCATCAGCCGTTCAGCAGGTCGGTGCACGCCACGGGCGCGGGCGGGCGGGCTTCACACACACATACACGACAATAACACTGCACACTAATGTATCGATGTATTTACAGATCGTTTCCATACTATCGTAGGACTCATTCATGCATTCAGTCATATCCTTAAGATACATGCTGTGAGGAATCACACCATGTCTCTTTCTGGCTTCACATAGAACATTCATTTAATACCATATGGGAGACTTCATCTCTATTTTTCACTTTGAAAATATGTCTAGGTACATTTATACATTTGCATGTAAATATCGAGACTGTAACCCATGTAACGTTAAAGTTGCAAACTGACCCATTTCTTTGAAGTGGTAGATTGCACAATCGCCAAAGCCCACCCGCGCTCTATACTATTGTCATTTTGTATGTAGTACTAATTTATAATAAGTAAACTAGCTCTCTTACATTACTCAACTATCAGTTGACTAAGACTCAAATGTATCAGAGTAGTGAGGACAAAAAGCTCTGCCGAATTGCTTTCATGAAACTGCTTTGTTATAAGATCATATTCCATTACGATAATAATGAGCTATTCACATATTTTCACCGTACTTGTACAATGTACCTTTTGTGCACGTTTTCAGCAGGTCGACAAACTTACAGTAGAGAATGTAATCGCTAAGGCAAAAACTTCTTTAGAACAGTCTTCCTGAGATCTTCTGAAAATTGTGAAAGTAGTTTGTTCTGGTAGAAAAGATCATCTCTTTAAGATTTTTTACCTAACAAAAATAGACGATAGGTATGTAAAAATATAAATTATTTATACCTACTTGTTTGCATAATTGTGTTCATAGGGAGTTTAAGTTTGAATAAGTAGGTAAATATACCATTCTAACCAGACTCCTTAACCAATATTAGTATAATGAACAAGCCTTATTAGAATACCAGCGCAGCGGTAACTGGCTAATAGATAACATTAGTATAATAGCTAAGTCCACTAATTGCTGTGCGTTGATGTTCAGACAATAGAGTCGAGACCTTCAACTAACACAATTGCGAACACCTCGCATTTGATTTGAAATTTATGAGTTTACATATTAAAATAACAAATTGACATGACCGGTAATCTGGTTGAGCTAAGTGGTTTTGAAGGACTTAGCAGTTCCTAGGGCGTGGCGATCACGAGCATTGAAACTACTTACTTACCACCCGACTTATCTAGATTGCACATTTGTTATTTTGCCTTTTGTTAACTCGACGCAAAAGAACGACTGGACTGACACTAAATAAATTAAACTTGACACCTAGCTACTGAACATTGTTCCAAACTTGTCCATCGACTTCAAACATGAATTTTACATTCCTATAGAGCTGAATACATTATCTTGGTCAAATACTTAATTCCTTATTTGTTATCAGTATCCCGAGCTCAACATTTTCACGACATAACTGTAATTAGTTCCAAAGTTGTGAGCACAGGTAGTGACGATGACGTAATTACAATGATATTTTAATGTGTAACCATTATCATAAATTAGTTGCCAATTAGATTTAATTTATGAGAGATTGCGACATTAAATATCTCTTTACAAGTTTTGTTTTTACAAAAATCCAGACACCGTACCTACCTATCGAAATTTAAAAAAACAAATGACATAAAGGCAGAATTAACAATGTTAAACAATATTGGTTAAAAAAAGAAATATAATAAGCACATATTAAAATTTAGTACTACAATGTCAATCTAATAAGATATGCAAATAAGAATGTGTTAAATGTCATAAAAGATGTTGGGTGAAACCCAACGTTACGTTGTGAATACGTGTTACGTTGGAAATATTTTCTAAGCAAAAGTTCGCTAGAGTTGGGACCTAACTACCGGTACAGGTTCGCATGTTGGATGTTTTTGTTAGCGCCGTTGATTACAATGTTTGTTATTGTCCGCGCAGTCGTTCGACTACACGGTGATATGCCAGCAGCCGGGCGTCGGCGAAGATGGACGAGGGACACCGTCGGCGCACCATTCACCTGCGCAGGCGCCGCGTACCAGGCCTTGGCACGACTTCGGCAGGCAAAACGATGCCGACAAGATACAAATCGCCAAACTGTAAGTACTAACTTAACCCCCCATGATTGGTACTCTGGTAGCTCTGAGTAGCATCGGTGGTGTTGATCTCAGAATGTGCTAATGCGATCGAAAGACACAGGAATGTAAGAGCAATTCTCGTATAAAGTAATACAGCATTCATTCATACCCAACCGCAGCAATGCCATTTTTTATGCACAGTATCGAAAATAGGCTGCCGTTTGATACGAGTTCGACGAATTAGCATTTTATTATTTTTACCTAAAATGCTCAAAGATTCTGGGTAAATTAGTTATTATGTTAAATCATTCAAAGTTAAATATTTATAAGATACTAGTATCTAACTTAGACAGTCACTTAAGTAAGTCCTCAGCCATAGTAACATTGACAAACATGAAACATTTTATTAATGAAAATTCTCACAGATAATTAAGTACATCGTATTCTTAAAAGGGATAAAAAGTTTATTTAATATACATAATGTAAATTATATTAATAGTGGCCATTAAACAATAAAAAACAAAGTATCCTACAATTTAAACTAAATTGCGAAACATAATATTTACTGGTTTTCAAAGACACAATGTTCATTTCGGTGTATATTTTCTTCAGAGATTGGTTAACTACCTACATAAATTGCCCCTGTATAGTTTCGGACAAAAACCCAAACAACACGCGGCCGGTATAAAACACGTAACGTAAACAGTCAATTCGTTTTGATCAAACCTTTTTTGTAATATTTAAGTAATTTGCTGGTGTGAGTGGTCCGAACGACAATATTGACCGAGCACTTTGCACCTCCCCGCATGACGGTTATAATGTGGCCCTTTCTAGGAAACGTAGGCATTTTGTGGTCACTGCGGACACACACATTGAGAGACACAATGTAACTGCTTCTCAAACTACACAAACGGTTTAATATGTTCAACTCCTACATTGTTCGCATTTATTACCGTTTCAAATGAAATTGATATTACCTTAGCAAATACTGGTGATGAATTGCGCTTTGGCAGAATAGAACTCAAATCACGTTATTTAGAATATAGCAAAAAGCCCGAAAATCACAATACAAAACATACTTTTTGTTTCGAACCGATAACCATCAAAATTAAAAATAATGCTTAATCCATTCGAACAAAAGACATCAACGACATCTTGATTTATGTATATTTAATTATTCACTTTTCATTAATTATCTTGCAATAAATGGACCAATTTGTTAAATAAAGTTCTACCAACAAGAGCTAACCTTTCTACAAGTATATAGCTCCACTGTTACTTTCAAAGTACATGATTTTTTACGTCAAGAGGTCGTTAAAGTATATAATACCTTACCTAATTAATCAACTACCTATATCATTGAGGGACAAAATAACTCGGAAAAAAAAATACAAATTGAAGCAACAGTTTTTACAAAATATAAATACCTAATATGACACCGTACAAAGTGACACAGAAATGACACAGTTTAAAGTAAAACATCAATAAAAATATATCATTTCATTCATTACAGATAAATAATTAATTTAAAACATTAATAAAGCAAAAATAATGCCTAACAATAATATCATAACACATATAAAATTTAAAATGAACTATTACTAGGAATCTATATTTTTTTTAAAAGCTACTGGAATTATTTCATTTAGGGCTGAGTTTTCCATCGCCAGATAACTTTTATTCGAGGAATAAAATTGACGTTTGACAGGTTTTGTTTGAAATAACTGTCAAAATTTCAAAATTAACCCTCGAATAAAGTTATCAGCCCTAAGTTATGTAAATGAAGTAGCAACAACAACACCACTGCGTTGTTTTGCTTTGTCTTTTCCTTTCTATGCGTATTTTCTTTCACATAGGTACTCTGTGTTCATTTTTTCCTGTCACTGTATTAAAAAAAAAACTTGCGGTTTGCGGTTCTCAGGGTACCGACACATATCTGTCTAGATTTTAATGACTTAAGTGTTGGAAATTACTAAACAAAATGTGATATAATTTAATAACAATTTTTTTTTCAACAAGTGTGGTTTACGTGCGTTAGAGTTTTAAAATTCAGTGACACGCCAATTTGCCATTATAAAGTTGCATTATTTTATTCGAATCTCGTGACATACAATTAATATAAAAATAGAACAGGTATTTATTTGATTTCTATTATTAACCAGTTAATAATTTATACCTAACCAGTAATGATATAATTAGCTATTTGATTTCTATCTAAAACTGCGCAGACCGCACGTGGTGCGTAGCGGAGCGACACAGCTAAGGGGCAAACATGTGTGTTACTGTGGGAACCTATTATGTGTCTATTACTATTATATTTATGCTATGCCCTAGTTATTTTTAAGGATTTTACTAATGTGACGATTCTATAAAAAAAACTGTATGATTACCAAAAATGATTTATCCAAACAAACTCTTCAAAAGATTCTGCTGATTTTATTTGGTAAAGTGGCACTGAAACACTATGTATTCAGATAGATTGAATCACGTGTACCTACAATAGGTGCCGGCACTGACAATTTTCTTCCGTTCCGTTGTTAAGTAGTTACCGGGATAGTTCTTTAAGAGGTGCTAACTCACATTTCGTGATCTTTGAATACAACCAGTAAAAGCAGGTGTGAATTAGTAATTTCCTAACTGACAAGTTAATTTACTCGAAGAGTTCGTCTTAATTATTTTCCTCGAAAACGTACCGTGCCGTGTACAAATCACGTCCTAACATATAGGACGTGCTTTGTTTGATAGGGTTTGTTATGTTACTCGTTCAATGGACTTGAAGTAAATAAATGTGGTCTTGTTTTTATATTATTTTGAATACGTGGTTTGTGTCCCAGTGTAGTTAGAAATACACATAAATATTTTAGTAAAAATGCATTTAAATAAATCCAAATGATAACTTTCTTATCGATTTGTTGCGAATGCTGGCGATTCCAGCACATCAAAAGCCTTACATAATACATAAGTATGGTATAAAGGGACTCAAATGCGTACTTGCTAAATGGTAAAATAGATGTTTTTGTACATTTTAAATGAGTGTGGATGTGCCACAAAGTTATCAAAGGAAGTACCTATCAGTAAGTGTTATTCGCACAAGTACCTACTCGTATAAAATTGGCATTTATACAATGACTCAATGAGTAAAAGTTGATACATTTAATTAAGATTATTTCTTTTAAACAAAATTACCTTAGAATCAACTTATTTTAATAATTATATATTCTTATATCCGACGACTTATATAGGCGTCAGCCTGTACGAGATTAGGATGGCTCTAAAGTAGCTCAAAAACTCCTGAAGGCCAGCGGAAAACCCGTTCTTAAGGCCCTTCAGAAGCGGTTTGGTTCCGTCATACTCGACGGTAAAACACCACATGCATGGAACAGAGGTGTGGTGATTCTTTTCTTTAAGAAGGGCGACAATGCCTTTCTTAAGAATAATAAGCCCATCTCACTTCTGAGCTGAGCTGCATGAGCTGTTTTCAAGAGTCATCATGAACCGTCTTGCGCGTAGGTTTGACGACTTCCAGCCTTCCGAACAAGCCGGATTCCGTAAAGGCTTTAGCACCGTAGACTACATACATACGCTACGACAGGTTATACAAAAGACCAAAGAGTATAACCTGCCTCTCTGCTTAGTGTTTGTGGACTACGAGAAAGCCTTTGATTCGATCGAGACATAGGCTGTGCTGCAGCCTCTTCAACGGTGCCAGATCTAGTATTGGTAAATTGAGGTGCTGAAGTGTCTGTACGAAAACCTCACTATGTTAGTCCGACTCCAGGATCATACCTTGAAACCTATATGCTTCTGCAGCGAGGTGTGAGACAGGGAGACGTTATCTCTCCGAAACTGATCACTGCTGCACTAGAGGATGTCTTCAAGTTTCTGGACTGGAAAGGGGCTGGAATTAACATTAATGGCGAGTACATTACTCACCTTTGGTTTGCCGATGATATCGTAGTCGTCGAGACTATGGATGACCTCAGTACAATGCTCGATGACCTCAGTAGACTCTCCGAAAGAGTGGGTCTTAAAATGAACATGGACAAAACGAAGGTCATGTCAAATGCCCATGCAACACTCGCTCTCATGAAGATCGGAGACGGTACCCTCGAAGTCGTGGACGAGTATGTTTATCTAGGACAAACTGTCCAGTTGGGTAGGTCCAACTTTGAGAAAGAGGTCAATCGTCTAATCCGACTCGGCTGGGCAGCGTTTGGGAAGCTACGCCATATCTTCTCGTCCCACATATACCGCAGTATCTCAAGACGAAAGTCTTTGACTAGTGCGTGTTGCTTAAAGTCACCCAAAGGGCAATGGAGAAACGCAGGGAAACTCCAAGCATTGCCCATACTTGGAGTTTCCCTGCGTAATCGAATCAGAAATTAAGAGATCCGCAGGGCAACCAAGGTAACCAACATAGCCCGAAAAATTATCAAACTTAAGTGGCAGTGGGCAGGGCACATTGTTCGCAGAACAGATGGCCGATGGGGCCAAAAGGTTCTGGAGGAGAGAAGACGTAGCTTTGGAAGGCCTCCCACAAGATGGACCGTGACCTTGTGAAGGCCGCAGGAACCCGTTGGATGCGAAAAGCACAGAACTGGTCGAAGTGGAGGTGCTTGGGGGAGACCTATGTCCAACTGTGGACGTCTTTCGGCTGAATGATGATGATAATTCTTGTATCCAAACATTTGTGGTGATATCCCTCACAAAATTTAAATCAGACAAACTATAATATGAAGATGTTTTTTACATAAGATTTCGTAAAGTATACAATTTTCTGTCATATCATGCTACCATAGTCCATTTATAGTGCTAGGGAAAATACAAGAGCAGCTGTTTCTAAATTATTTCAATAATCGCGCCATGATCGACACTGTGCATGAATTATGTCCAGTACCTTATTTATGAGTACTGAAAGCTGTATTTTACTGTAATATTTTGGTGTAACATTGCGCAACAGTGCACTGGGCACTGGTGGTAAGCTCCTCGCCTACGAGCCAGCAACTTGTTTCCCCAGTTAGTACAATTGGCGCGGGATGATAAACTGCTGATACTGAATGGTTTTCTTCCATTTCTAGATCAAGATGTGTTCCCACATAAAATAATGATCGTAGGAGTCAGCGGTTTTACCCAACTCCCAGGTGTTGCGAAGTACCTACTCGTACTTAGTAGGTACTTTTTCATGCATGTTTCTTTGTGAACTAGTCTTGTTACGGTGTCTTCGTGTAATACTTCTATAGAATACTAAAATGACTTTATTTACACGCTGCCAAATTGGATTGAAGAAAAGGAACGGATGTAAGTCAACCTACCAATGAAAAGTAATTACTAGGTATATTTAAATGTGCCCTATAAGTGATCTAATAACTATATTGAAAACCGACCATGATGTGTAAGTATAAGTTTTTTGTTTATTACAAATAAGTATATGAGTCGTTGACTAAAGATATAATTCCCGTTTTTGAATTATCCAAATGGGACGTGAATAACAATCGTCTTTAGCAAACTAGGATCTAAGTAGAATAATACTCCTAAGTTATTCATAAAATCTTTTCCAAAGTAACAACATAAGCTTTCTAAACTTTAATTACAATAGATTTGTAAATAAATTGTACGATTTAACTTAAAAGACAAACATCAAAATACCCTTCAAATGAAATCGTTGGAAAAAAACATCGCGTCGCCGGCGGAAGCACTCGTCGACATGATAAGTGCATTAGCATTATTATCTCGATAATTACTTGCTTGCATTTGGCCCAAATAGCGCGGTCGCTTCTACCGTCTTAAATTACCTTCGTCGTCGATACGAGCCCGCTGGCCGCTCGCCGCTCGCTCTGTCCGATTACCAGCCCTCGCCAGCGCCAGTAATTCTAACGCCCTCACAAATGTTTGGTCTATTACTTACCGGTCAGTCAAGTACACCAATGCCTTTCGATGTATCAAACAGACACTTTATTTACCTCTCGAATTCTCAACACAGGAATGAGCTTTTAAAGGTATAGTAACTTAATCAAGTAATGTGTGTTATTTGATTATCACTTCAAAAGGCACCAGCACACATACTTATCTGGATCACAGAATTAGTTAATTAACTGATAAATAATAACATAACGACGTTTTTGTCTTTAATTTATTTCTATAAATATGTATTTCCATTTTACGTTTGATAACGTTAATGCGCATAATGTTGTAAAGTTAATATTTAATGAAAAACGCCGTTATTTTTAATGTTTCTTAATATTATAAGTTCATTACCGGAGCTTATAAATGTAGAGAGCAATATCGCAGCAATGCTTCAGGATTGCGGTACACACGCGATCCTAACATCTGTCCGCTTTAAGCCAAATGAATGTATACTTTAAGCAGCATTCCTCTGCCTCAGTTAAGTATTGAAACGACGTTTTCATTCCGTTTGCTCGATCACTTGGAGAGTTGCAATCTACTTATCTGTTTTATTGTCTCATGAACAGTACTTTACAGGCAAACCTTATTTGCCTTTATTATAATTTTCACATTGAGTTGCGATTAAAACGTTTCGTGTTGGGACAGTTACAAGCGCGTGTTTGTTGCAATTCTTGCGAGCGTGGTTGGTAGGAAAGGTTCCATGAATCGTTTGCGGGAATAGTAGCAGCAAATAATAATAGTTTGGCTATGATGATAGGGTTGTGTCGCCGCGTGTGTCGGTCGTCAGCCGCACCCGGCAATCAGCGCGGCGCCATTACGCTGGGTAAGCGTTCTCATTAAGCAGCCGCGTGCATGGTGCACCAGCTCCGTGCCACCGCTCCGCGTAGCGTGTAACGTGCTATCTCCTGTCCACCGCACACCGCCCCTAGTATTAAAAGATAATATCTTTTAATTTCAATGATGTTTCGAACAAACCTTCATCATCCTCCTTTACAAATAGACCTGCTAGTTTATTGCGTGGCTTGAAGATTGCCGTAGATTTTATCAAAACAAGCTAAAATATTTTTAAAGCTTGCAGGAGAAGCACAATTCTTGAGAAAATTATTCGCAACTACCTTTGCTGCGAGACTTTGTGCAATTTGCAAACTTTTAAAGCTTCGTGTCCCTCACAGTAGTATTCGTCTCAGCACACAATGGCGTTCAATTTCCATCAAAGCATGATACTGAGCGATGAGCGGCGCGCCTCTGTCTCGTATATACTTGTGGGTGAACTTCATTTACATTCTATAATTTGCTCAAGACCTTGCAATGTGACGTTTCAGATATAAACACAGTTTTTATCGTTATTTATATGGGAAACAAAACCAGTAGTCTGTCGACAATAATTAAGAAATATCCGTATAAGTAGATACATAGACACTTGCATATTTTATCCCTGGGCTTGATGACAACGAAAAAAGAGTAAAAATGTTAATGGCGGCTAACGAGTCATTTTTACGGGTTTTTAATACCAAAAGTGTCGCGCTGCTGCGAATTCGCTTGGTTTCATGTGACGTCTGTAGTCAGGAATTTCACAGTTGATTCCAAAAGAGTCGAAGCTTTTCCAGCAATTCTAAGAACTAGACTTGTTTTTCTGCACATACTTACATTGTTGTTTTACTTACGAGTTAGTGGCGCTTGGCCCTTTAGATTATGTTATTTCTGGGATCGTAGCTTTCCTTTGAAATTGCTTGTCAACCATGATAGAGATATGGTATATTATAAGTGTTGTTGAGCAGTACGTAGACTGAAGCTGAAAAACTGCAAGAAATGATTGTACTGTCCAATAAGTGGTGTTTTTGTCGCAAGTGTATATGGTTATAGAGGGTTCGTATTTATGCGCATCTAATTTGGGCCGCAGCGCTCGGAGGCTCTGCGGGACGCGAGCCTCTCCGTCTCTTATCGCGGCATGCGTTTTTATTGCGAGCACTTTGTTGTCGCTACGTTCCAAGACTTTTTGCGCACTCATCAATTTCCGCGCCTCGCCGATTGATTTATTCATGAAAGGCAAGGCTCTTGTCTCCACTCAGGAAGTGTCTTTTTTTGGCTGCTTCGCCACTGAAATTTGTAATGAAGCTCATTCGAAAACAATGTGTTATTTATTACTGAATACAAAGAATTCATGTACGCACACAGCCTGCACATTATACCTACATACATACATATCTATCGTGCTCTTTGTCTTTTTAGCCATTGCTTTTGTATTTATCGATCGGGAAGTATTGCAAAATTATAATCTTGCTAGTAGTACGAACAGTCCATCAAGTGTAAGTAAACAAAGGATAAGGGTAGTTGAAATGACAATACAAAGCAACATTGCAAATGTAAATTGTGTTCGGAATCACTTAGAGAGCATCAGATAGGCGAGCGCCCGCGCCGCCGCGCCGCGACCGATCCGTCACTGTCGGCCTGCGTTTGCATTACACGGCTTTTATCTTCACAAGCTCGGTTCAAATCGCAAACATCAGCGGGGCTGTTTACCAAATTGTTTTCAATAAGCTTAAGTAATGGTGTAACCGTAGAACTAAATCGACGCAAACTGCTTTATCCGCATTCCTCGGACAGATTTAAAGGATTAAACGTTCCATAACGATTTATTACTTTTTATCATGTTACATAAGTTAAGTCTGTGCCACAATAGGCTGCTCCGATAATGACTAGTTAGTTTGGTGGTGCAGTTTGTAAGCGCGAGAGTGGCGCGCGTGGGCGTCGAGATCAGCGCTGTGACAAGCAGAGCGCGGCGAGGGCGCGGGGTGCGCGGGCGGCGTGCGCGTCGCGCGGTGTCGCTAACGAGCCGCGGCACGCGATCACCGCTAAATTAGCGGGGTTTTCCTTCCGTCGGTCCAGCACTCAGGAAATCGCGAGAAAACACAGTTTTTCATTGCGCACTACGAACTGGATCTCCGCGCCTTTATGTAACGACGCCGCTGACAAGCTGTACCGCCGGTGCAATTAAGATTTCCACTTTTTGCACACTTTTATTGCTTTACTTCATGGAAACTTTATTGTCGAGAACGTGTATCCGTAGATAAGTATCTCAAAGAAGAAATCGCACTTTTTCTAAATGTTACAGAAACCAGCTCTTATTGTGCATTTTATGTTCCAACAAACATTAACGGCAAGTCGCCTACTGCGCTACTCCGTAATACACAAGTTTTTGTGTGTTTATCTTAAATCTTGAAGTCGCAGGTGTCGTACATGTCATAGCGACTCGTCGGTTCTCGGTGGCGATATAAACACTTATTCTTCTTTGTGGCAGGTTTTCCCCGTACGGCTTCAAGTACCACCTGGAGACCGCGAGCAGCAGTTCGCAGAGGCGCGAGGATGATCGGATCACATACATCAACAAGGGCCAGTTCTACGGCATCACGCTCGAGTACATCCACGATCCAGATAAACCACTCAAGAACCAAACAGTCAAGGTGAGTCTTTTAATAGAATTGAACGAATGCTAGACATTCTTAGTTTTAAAAGTCAATGAAATTATCGACGTTAACGGTTAAGTGGCCGGATGTTTACTTGTAGTGGACCTTAGAAAGCTGCGGCAGTGGTCACTAAACGTACTCGCATAGGGAATCGTAAAACACGCCGCGCCTCGGCGTCGCACCGCCGCGCGCCGCTCCGCGAACATCTCAATTTATAACTCCACTGCGCTACTGCTAAAATAAAATGAACCAAATTATTGCTCCTGTACGGAAACGTAATCAATGTACTTTGTACAATATTTACGAGCAGAATGTAGGTAACATGTAGGTATGCTTCATTTTATTAGATAGTAGGCTTTCTCCCTCACACAGAAATCATTAGCTTGGACTCAACCTACCATAGATTGTAACATCAGGTACCTAGAAAAACAATGTTTCTACTGAAAACAGATATTAATTTCAAAATCCTGAATGGATTCCCCCGACTATTTCGAAAAGCCAGTAACAAATACGTTTATCCATTTCAACTTACGATGTGCCTTCTTAATATTCCGTTCATTACGATAACATTAAAATGAAAACGATTAATGTGTTTTATGTAACTTAATTTAACAAGTAGTTTTACGTAATAGCCGGTAATATGTTGCGAGATAATTGTAACAAGGGCTACTGTAAGTAGTATGTAAGTAAGTGGTGGTAAGTAGATAAGTGGGAGCAGTTCGCCGGGAGACCGCAGGCGAGCGGCTCAGGTTCACCCTGCTCCCTAGCACCCGGTTCACCTTGTATTCACTTTCATCATATTTCTTTCTCCAGCTACTTGAATTACCAAACCTGCAAAAAGATCTCGTATTTACTTATATTGAGCACTTGCGGTGAAGTGCAAAACGAATAAGTTAATATCAATCGTTCCGCTGCTTAGCACTTTTCTTAGAACATGTTTTCACATTTACGCACTGAAAAACCCGTGTTTAAACCTAATGACTTGGTTTTCTATATTATCAATCTGCTTATATTCTGCAATCGATTTTCAGAAGCGAAAACAGTAGTAGATAGTTTCAGAGAATTTGCGATCATCTTGATACGCCTGCGTAACATATAATTGCTGTAGCATAAATACGAACAATTCAATATCTAACGATACAATGACGTGACTAAATTAAGCATAATTAACTCGTGAGAAACTTTGTTTAGACAAAAGATTAACCGCAACGATTATACCCACGTGGTATCGTGTTGGCGCGACGTGGAAATCGGAAATCCCATCATTATTGTTTCCTGACACTTCCCTGAAAAACGTGATGATGAATAGTACTTACCGAGAGAAGGTGGACACAATAAAATTGCACCATAATACACATTAACTATGTAATCTTGATAAACCAGAAATTCCACATTTGGTAATCTGGTTAATCTGGTTTAGATAATTGAAGTAGGTTTTTTTGTATTGTTTTGATTTTAATGTTATTGTTTGTACTGGTTATGAAACGGAACGTTACTCATACTACAGTAAGAGGCGTCATAGACGTAGGTATGCTTATCAATTTCGTTTTTATTCAATGTTGAATTTTCCGTTTTTTGACAGCGACTAACATATTCAAACACGTTTTATCTCTATTCAATGGGCTTAGATCGGAATAATCAGAGATACAATGCGACATACGTTTGAAGTTATTATTAAGGCAGTAAGTGGGCCGCGAGTCCGGCCGGCGTATCGCATTCAATACGGACTCAGATAGGTGTACCGAGCTTATCTCGCCGCAATCGAGTCCGCATTGTATAGCCGCGCCCGATAATTAAGACGACGCTTTTGACATTCGCCATATAGGAATACAATGACCGCCCCGGGAGTCCGTGCCTCCGCTCGGATAATATCGCTCCCTTTAAACAATAACCATACTGCATTATGATAAAACAATTTCAATGCGGCAAACATCGTGTTTTCTTAACGAGAATTCTTTCATGTTTCCAAAAAGAAAATAAAGGTTGAAGAATCTCATGTTATGCCTACCGGTGAAACTATGGCATGTGCAGACGAATTAGCTTAACAATTTAGAGAGAAACCCGTGTGAAATCTTCCTTTAACCTACAGTATTTTTCTAGCATTTTGGGTTTCATGGCGTATTTTATATGAATAAAGAATTGTTAATGGCTACATTTAAATCCAAACGAACACAAATTGATAACCATGCCTACACTATATCTACGAAACAATTTTATCGCGTTATCAACCGTAACTAAAAAAGTTTAATCCACACGCGATGCGAATTGAATACGTTTTGCGTGCCAAAAAGCGGTTAAGAGATTGTAAGAAATTTTAGTAAACAGAGAGATTTGGCCTGCGAGTGGCCTGCGAGTGGCTGCGAGTGGCCGGTGTGCGTGGCTGGATTGTAATTACGGCTGGCACGCCCCTGTTTCGGCAGAGCTTTGCCTTCGTCTGCGATACCATCGCCCCGTGGCTTTCCACCGACGAACACACGACACAACACGAATTCCAGATTCTGCACCTAATTAAACACCGTACAAAATACACGATTGACTTAATCTCCTCTTAATATTGGAAGCGTTCACACGCCACGGCCGTAACATTTACATAAATATTTAATGACAAATATCATTTTAAAATGTTATCTTAAGACGTTAGCCGAGTTGAATAGATTGAAATGTCGTTCCGCAAAAATAGTTTACGTGCAAAAAACATTATGAAAAGAGCTCAATCAATCACAGCGCATAGTGGCAATTAATCATCCGGCTAGTAACACGGAGACGTTGTTTGTTATTCTGCATTATTGCAAGGGTTGCGTCGCCCAGTCGCCCTACATCCTCGGAGCAAATATGTTAAGGTGTATTTTAATGATATCCGTCGTCATTAATCACACCTCATACTAGAGTAGAAATAATACAGATGACTCGTCTTAAGTTCAATCGTCTCATGGTACATACCTAATATGATAAATCTAATTAAAAAATTACCTCGAGAGTATTTGTAATTTTATGAATACCAATGAGTCTAGATTATAATTTTTATAGTCATGTAGATATGTGGAATAGATGGGTGTGTTAAAACAACACTACAATTAAAGTTCAATAAATGTGTAATTTACATGCTGACATTATGCACGCACTTTAATCGCTACTAATAAAGTTCCGTTCGATCTGTTTATTGTGAACTACGATGAAGCCATGTGTTGCGTGTCCAAAGCGCTTCTACTCATTCAGAGCATTTTTTACTCGGCTTTTTATCGGCGCACTGACATCATTGTGTTCACTTTCGTAGCAACGGAAACTCGCGTAACGAGACACGTCGTTGTTTATTTTCTTTTTATAATATTTTGCGACTTTAATGATTGCTCCCGTTTGCCTTTTTAAGGCAATCGTTAATGATGCCTTTTACACTGAACATATTACGCTTGATGAGGGATTATAACGGTCCACATTCTGAACGCGCGGTTCCTACCGCCGCGCACCTTTCGGCCGACTGCATCGATACAGACGAGTGAAGGGCTGTCATATGAGACCGACTGAATGTTCTCACAGGAGGCACTCGGCTGTAATGAAATTTTCGTACTCGAATTCGCGAGAAAGGTTTCACAATGTTGTACCAACAAAAAATGTATGCAAAAATTTGCATGTGCTCCGTTGAGAGTTGCAAGTTGCCAATCACGGCTGCAATCAATCACGTGTTGAGATGTCTCAATTTAGCTTGCACCCTCGTCTCAAGTTCGGCGCGGCGAGCACCCCGCGCCCGCTCTCAGCCCTGTCGAATCAGAAAAACGTTAATGATTATAAATTGCAGAATTATACAACAGAAAGCTCTTGATAACGGCATTTCTTTAAATCTTTAAATTACTTGCGATAGACATTCTTTATCAAATTTAATTTATCCAATTTTTTATCATGAGAAATAATGTATGATGGGTTATTTATTCCAAAATGTTTACTCATATTTACATGATTTGTATTATTTTGTAAGGATTAGTTATTTGCAACTTTGATTATTATAAATCTACATTATTCTTGCGTAAGGTGAAAATGTACTCAATAATCTATAGGTACCTAACTATCTGGGATATATCAATATGGTTATTTATCAGCGGAGCGGTCTCCTCTCAAGTTAATGTACTTTTTCTGTCGTTCCTTATTTTTTAAAGAATAATTTATGGGATTTTAATGTACCTAATTGCTTTTTTCGCCTTTTTTGTTTCTCATACTAATAAAAATTTCGGTAATTCCATTTTAAGATAAAAAACGGATAATTGCGTTTTCTGCAAATGAACAATCCCGTTAGCGGCAGAAATTCAATTAGTATATCTACAATATATAAGCATAATGCATCCATTATGGAATTCATTCATTTATTCAGCAAGCGAACATTATAAATACAATGTAATTAATATGTTTTGGCAATCTTTATTTTATTGAATATCTCCGAGCAGCTTCAGTCGGTCCGCTGCACACACGTGGTTAAACATGGCTGTGTAAAAACGTGTTACATTAATTTATAATCAAGTGCAAATAATGACACGTATTTTGTATCCAAGCAAACAATAAAAAACCGCCATGTACTCTTGTAGTGAACGCACGACGCGGCGCGGCGCGGCTAGTGCGCGCGCGCCGCTCGACCGAGCGTGAATTTTCCACGTTCGGTTTCAGGTTCGCATAACGCCACTCGATAACTATTACACTTTCGAAATATTACGTATTATTCGGTAATATGTTTATACGTAACCGCTGAAACTGCATAACTAGTCGTAATTAGCCCTGTAATATTTCTTTTGCATTTATAATAGAGCACTTTCTTCGAATTGCGAATTAATATGCATGTTGGTAATTGATTAATAGAATAACGTTAATTACAACTTTTTTAGATCAGGCATACAATGTACCTCTTTGTAAAATTAAACACACATTTATAATGAGAATTCAGAACATTAATTGATCGTATTACAATTATCAAGCTGTGGTTCGATAGTTTACTATCGAACCACAGCTTGCCTGGTTGCTGAAGAAGGAATTAAGTTATCAATACATGGAGATTGCCTCTCTGGTATTTAAGGGCATTTTCATTCAGTGCGACTTTCACCAGCTGATAGTCGTGTGACAGTAGAGCTAGTCGTAAGTAGCGTTACGTAATCCGGTCCGTCATTGTTTCGATATTGGTGGTGTCACGGCGCGGGCGTATTTAGCGTCAATCCTTGATACGATCGCCGGCTGACAACCGCCCGTAATCAGCGACATTAGGGTGATATAAGATACGATTATGCAATGCCAGAGTGACTCAAAGCTTAACCCAGCTGTTATCATCGATGCTTATTCAGTTTTATGGATTTGAGGCAAAAAAACGTATAAGTACCTACATTTACCAGCTTAGTTAGTTTTCCCATTTCCCCAGCGTGAATTGTTCTCATTGAAATATTAATTGAAAGATTAAGTTACCTACTACTGAAATGTGAGTAAAACTTTCTTAAATTTCAGTAATTATACTTTTTTTTAAGAGTTTAACTGACCTAAAGCAATATTGACGTGGATTACATTCGAAATCTTCTCTCACGGAATCACTGAATGATTTGATTAGTTCCGCCGTTAGTGCGAGAAGTGCACCTCCGTGATTGAAAGCTGTGCCCTCAGCGGTAGGTACCACATCTTAAGCCGCATCACGCTTCGTCTTGAGCCCTGCACATTACAATCTGACATTTCCTTTCGACATTTAAGCAGATTAGTGTTACAACGCGGCTTCGGATGTTAATCCGACGCTCGACGTGTCGCGGGAATTGCTCCGATTTAATCGAGATTTAGCGGTCAGTCCGCACTGCGCAACGCCACCATTAAAGCTATCAATACGCTCTGTAACCATCTATTTGCAACAGCTACTCCTATTACGCTGCAAATTAAAATGGTTGCTTTAATTTTAAAAAGTATACACGCATGAATGTGTCATTACTGAGGTATTGGTTTACGGATAAGCTCTTCTCACGCGATCCTGATAATATCACGTTTACGAAGACATATTGCAGCTAATACAATCTTACGTGGTTAATATTCAATTATAGTAGGTGGCTGTAACTGCGGCGGATGTGCGAGAACACTGGGCAATTTGTCCGGCGGCGGAAGCTGCACATCTCTAGCAATCTCCCGTAGCTCGCGGCGCGCTGCAGACGCCGCCCCGCGCCCTGTCGATAGACACACGCACAACATAATGCGCTCTTTAATATGCCCCTCCAATACTTAAACCGTTTTCACTACATGGTACCATACTTAATTTGAATATTCTTGAGCTTTTCTACAATGTATATCTATAAGTAATAGCGAAGGCTATCTTCTCATCTCAGAATGAGATTAGAAAGCAAGGCATAAAGTCCTACATGAATATTATGCTAGTTAGCGCCTACGAAGGCCCGTTTGAATAAAAGTCCGAGGAAAGGAAATACGTATACTGTTATCGCTTTGTTTACGGGGCAAAAATGGTCATTGATATATTTCACCTGATGTGAAATAAATACCGACACGTAGGCAACTGCGCGGCAGTTACACCCACAGTTTCGCTCAGAATTTATGTCGAAACCGACATTCACTGCGGAGAACATTCACAGCAAATAACCTAGGCGTTAAAACAACTAGCACAGACAACTAGCGCACTTAACAAACAGACGTATCCGTATCAGATATAGCCTATCGAGACGGCAGGACATTACTTCTGCGCTATCGATAAAGCTCAACGGTGAGCGAAATAGTTTTGCCACGCAGTGAACATAAATAATTGTCATAAAATAGATAGGAGCTGATGGATGGGCGCCGCGCCCGGCCGCCGCCTAACGAGGAAGCGTTCATGACGAGCAGGAACCCACTGACCGCCAGGCCCGTGCCTGCTACGTGAGCACGCACCCATTCGCGGATTTACGTATCTGACGCGTTTACATCACTGAACTGATGATGCGCTGACGAGTGCGCCCGACTATGTTCCGCTGGTTATCGCTATGCACTACTTGTGCGTTTATGTACATAACGTAACTCAAGATTAAATCTGAAGTAATTGTTACGTTAACGATGCTATTAACTCACGATTTATAGGTAAAAATAAGACAGGTGTGTAGACTCGGAGAGAGGCCCTTGTGGACTTGCCGACATAACAACAGCATCAATGAGAAATAGATATCGATATAGAAATAAAGTGAAAACATGTTCGGGCGCTATACTTAATTAGATCATTTATCTCCAACACGCGAGTGAACCTTGTCGCTCGATATTTTAACTTGCATATTAAATAAACATTGAATACATTTTGTAGAATTTTGTCTGGTGTAGTCGCAGTTTTAGGCGACGAAAATAACTGTGCTGAAATTCAATACTGAACTAATTCAATGGATACATAAGTAGGTATCCCTCGAATTTAAAATAATATATATATATTTTTTAAATAAGTTGGAGAAAACAGCTCTTTTAAATACTTATCTAAAAGAGCTGTTTTCTCCAACTTATTTTGTCATACAATCGTACATGTGTGAGTTTTAGTCACCCCGAATATGACTATTCGTATTATGATTTTAATAAAAAGCATATAAAGAATGCCTTTTTCAACCTCCACGCGACTTCGTCGGAAGAAATATTGACTCTATTTTCTAATGGAATGCATTTATTTGATTAAATTGCAATTCAAATGAATGCTATGGTCCAGAATCGAATTCTGTTGTTCATTAAAATTATTTCAAATTCAAATTATTTATTTAGTGGCTATTCTCGATAAGATTTATAGGCTCGCTAGCTGTCACATGAACAGTCCATCTGATTGCGTGTATGTGATATAAATATGCAATGGGTTATTTATTCAAATAGAGTGACGAAATTAAGGCAGAGTGGTTGTCGGAGCGTAATCGCATCGGCGTCCGACACTTGGGCACAACAGTCCCCAGCATGTGTGACACGCGGCGAGAGAAAGCGTGCTTAATCAGATAACTCAGATTGTCAACCGAGCTCCTGAAATCGGGTCGAATGTCGATACACTCGATTAATTAATTGACGGTCCGAAAAGTTGGAAGTAACTGGTCCACGAAGCCAAAACCGTAGACGTCTTGTGAAACTTGCGCGTTGCATTCATACCAATGAAACGGTAATACTACGTCATTATATTAAGGCGATATTCAGGACCGATTTTGCTTCCAATTGATGCAAATTACTAAGAAATTCCAGAAGACTAGACTAGAGGCATTAAGTCCGCCTTTGTACCTTTTTGTGCGAAAAGTATAAATAAATAAATAAGACTAAACACATATGCTCAAGATAACGTATAGCCATCTTTAATTGATTATAACAAAAAATACTCATTCATCAATAATGTATGGCTCTACAATTTCAAAATGTTCTCAAAAAGTTGTATCAATATTCCACGAAATAGTCGGTTTTATTACATTAAGAATGTGCTTAAATTGTTGTCCAAATTATAATAAAACATTATTTTACAGTTATGAGTTGAACATGATATAAGTTTATGCTACAAGAACACATAATTCTGTCATTTCGGATTAAAAATCCAATTAACGCGCGGAACAAGCGCGGCGCCCACGCAGCTCGCCGCTCACACGGCCAATAAGCACCAACATGACGGAGCCATCCGATCACCTGATACCTGTCCTAATACTTACATCCGAATCACAACTTTGCGCCAAATGATAAAACATTTTTACACTATAATAAATAACTTTTGAAATTCATTAGTATCGTCGTAAAATATACATACTAATTAAGTTTCGAAGAAAAAATTATAAAAAATAGATTAAAATCCTTAGCAAGATATTGATTAGTTAAACATTTATCATGTATGGATATATTTATATTTAATTGTGAAAACCATGCCTCGGTATTGCAATCAAAACATAACTGATGGTGTTAAAATTGCATGTTTAGACAGTTTCTCAGATAGGTTACAATAAGTTAAGACCATATTTTCTATCAATAATTATTTAAATAGTCGTACCCTTAACTCAGCAAAACTGTAAAAAAAAAATACAGGTATTTTGTTTATTTAAGATAAATGCTACGATATTGATGATTGATAACAATCATTAATATCGTAGCCTTTATCTAAATTTTTTGCATAAACATATAAATCTGAAATAAATAAATTAACGCTATCTAATCTTGAATTGAATAACATACATCTACATGACATTCCAATCCCACGGAACTTCTCAAATGAAGTGAATTAACATACAAGCAGCGATTAGTTAAATCTTAATGCAATTGTTGCCGGTGTAATGGTTTTCGCAATAAGCTTCACAAACTTGTACCTACATAATGTCAAATTAAAGTCGTTAATGAAATCAAAATAAAGCCTGTCTCTGATAAATTGTGCGGTAAGTCAAACAATTATGATTGCCAGTTATTACAATGTATCTTTGTCATGCAACAATAGCCAACATTGTTCAGTACCAATTGCAACCAGAAAATAGCCACTAAATTACGTAAACCGTTACCAGTCGGACTCTAAATTAGTTAGCAAGTGTTTATGAATCATTAGTTCCAATACAATAAACAAAAGTGGCCAGTTCAGTCAGCGATTAGCTACAACACATAAATAAACAGTGAGCTTGTAGAACATTAAAAACGGAACAGTTGTGAAAAGACCACATTTAATTTGGCTTCAATTTGAATACCACAGACGCTATATATATTAACTAATTCACAGTTTACAGTTAGCATTATGTATTTCGTCAAATGCTTACTGGCGCGCGGAATTCTAATAAAGTAGTAAATGTTTATATTTATTTATTATAAGCGATGAGACGGTGGGTAGAGGCGGTGTTAACCGTTACAATTTTATACATGGGCTGTCTATTAGTATGCACGGTTCCGTTGGGTTTACGCGTCGCGCCCGATCTCCGGAGAAAGCCCGTGTCCCGCTTATAGACTCGCTGAACTATTCGCCGACACAAATTACTCGTAAATTCATCGATTTACAGTAAAATAGTGTTTTTATAGCCCCGAGCCAACACTGTAACCATGGGTCCTTGCTGTATTTAATTGCAATGCGAGCGTAATTGCCGTGTGCAGACGCCGAATACTTCATCTTATTTAGCTTATCTTTTCCTATGCATATTCATGATTCGATAATGACGTCTAAGTCACAGTTAAGTTGTAAATAGGCATTGGAGCCAGGGACGGTTATAGAGTCACTTCTCTAAGTGGTGCAGTTAACCTAAGGGAAGGGTGCGTCAATCTACACACGTCTGCACTCGGCACACACGCTATCAAAAATATATGCGTTCCAACTGAAATGGATGGTTGGAATTATACTAGATAAACTCGTGAGCAAGTAAATAGACCTTGCATGGCCTGATCTACGAACCTAGTAGACGTTTTAGGGGAAAAGAAATGAAGCACCCAATTGGGTCTGCAAAGGAATGCCAACATCCGATATTCAATCGATGACAATGTAGTTGAACAAACTCCTGTAACTTCTCCATAATATTCAGATATTTCAATTTATTCGCCAACATGCACCTTGATAACTGACATTCGTGAATGAAGATGTATAGAAACAGTTTAATAGGTATATGTTAATGTGGAAATAAATATTGATATGGATCGGAACAAAATGATCTTTAGATTTTGTGCATAGATTTTGATAAATAATACTGAATAACTTTATTTTATCACTGCCGTAATCAAATACCTAAAATAAAAACATGCTAATGAACGGTCCAATTTGGAGACAACGGCACAAGGAGGAAGGAAGAAGCAGGCGCGGCTGAGCATGATGGCTCGTCGCGGCGATCCATCAATCCGAGGCGACGATCGGAGGTGCTTTCTCGTCGTTAGCCCTATAAGGCACGGTCGGTACCACGCCTCGCGCAAGCCACTTCTTTTTCACTTCATTTTCTAACGCGTCGATAGAAATCGTCTTAACAGCATATTTCACTTTTTCATCTGAACGGAAACGGCCAAAGGTTTCACGTTACTTTTTAAGAGCATTTAAATGCGTATGAAATTAAGATGCCCGCCGTAACGACGTAATCGCGCTCGTTTAACGTAATAGCTGAGAAACGCACGCCGGTAATCGCGTTTTGCGTATTCGCGAAATGCTCACGGCGCTTCGTCTGTACTTTCGCCATTAAAAGTTGGCAATAAATAAAGTAGAGGCATAGCTGCCCGATGTCAGGTGTTTCTAATGGCCACCCTGCCCGTTAATTTATATACCGTCTTATTTACAGAGGATATTACTTATTTAAACATTACTACGTAAGAGATTTATAGCTTTGCTTGAAAACTAATTTGTACTAAACATTGTATCTTTGATTTGTTTCAGAGTGTAGTGATGTTGATGTTCAGAGAAGAAAAATCTCCTGAAGATGAAATCAAAGCGTGGCAGTTCTGGCACGGCAGACAACACTCGGTCAAACAGAGGATACTAGATGCCGGTGAGTATTGCTACCAACATTTATATTATAAGTACTAATCAACGCGTTCAATCTTGCGTGAGTGATGATAAGTGAGTATTTATGTAATTATCAAATAAGATAATTTGAAGAACAATGACTGTTCAGTTTTTCTAAGTATAAACTGTATAGTAGCGCATACAAGGGTTTAAGACACGATACCCGTGCAAAAACAGAGTCGTGCTCGAGGCGACACAGAAACATGGCGCAGAGGTTGCGTGTGGTGGCGGGCGGTGGCGGGCGCTCGGCACGCAGGACCTAATTACCGAGCTGCAGGCAGATACCGCGGAGACGCACCCGCGCACCCCGCGCCACCATTATATCTCGTTAGGACATTTGCATAAATAACGCGCACGACGGCCGCGGCCCACACCGACCGGTGAACCTATCAATCGCTGCGACTAAAAATAAACACCTCTGGCGCCGCACCACCGCACCGCCTAGCTGGACGCTTCGCCTGCGCCGGACGCGCCGCGCTCTGCTCGCAGCTTTATATTACGCTACCTGTAATGACACATTCCGACATTAACCAGATTATAGATATAAAACTAAATGTGAAGTTTCCCCGACGCAGGCAAATGAAACTATGTAATAAAGATATCTGACACGATGAGCTCTATGAGACCGAGTAACAGGAAATCGTTAAAATTCGTGAGAAATCTCTTCGACGCTGTAGAAACACCTGCCTGTTTTGTCGCTGTTTGTTTTGATAGGCATAAAGTGGAGGTTTCAAAGACGTAGCTCGGCTACCTTAGACTACGCGTGTCGAATGTCTACAAAAAGGATAAGACATATAAGCAATCTTACAATATAGTCGCGCGCGGACATAATTACAGCGATGATATCGGGGAGCGCGCTCATTAGCATGTTAATTGCGCGATGGGCCTCGGCCTGCGCCAGCGCAAGCGCTCTGCCTTAGAAAATTATTGTTTTGATCATTTTACAAAGTCGCGATTTTCCTATCTTCGCAATATCAATAAACTTTACAAGCGAGTTGAAGCGAGGCTTTGCTATTGCTTAGAATTAGTAATGGAAATCAATTATGGTGCTTTTTTTAACCATTGCAAAGCGAGTTAAATAATACATGACTCTTATTTAATAGATATGCGTTAACCGATTTGTTAGGGAGTTACGTCATCAACAAAACGTTTATGCGTCGAAGTAAACAGCGCTGATATATGACACTTTACACATTCTAACATTACTTAAGTGAGGCCTGTAGCATTTGTAATGAGTGACGCCGCGGCCACAAGCACTGCCTATAAATTAAATCTCAAGGAAAATAAAAACATGGAAGCCATTAATTCGCGCGGTCGAGCAAGTTTAATGTCAAGGTTTTTTAGCTTATCTCGATGTTAGTTAAGTTTTATTTTTTCATTTGTTGACGTTATATTACATAGAATGAATTAATGTCTAAACACAAAGGAATTTTGTATTTTATATCTCAAAAGGCTGAGTTAATGTATTTGTTTTTAGTTTTATTATATCCGTAAGCGTTGTGGCTCCGATGTCATGGGCTCATTTGTTAGGACGTTCAGACCATAATTTAACATAGTAGGTATTTTTCTCAGAAACTTCCGATTACCTACTATACACGTATATGACGGAAGTACTAAGATAAGAAGTGGCGAGGGTAGGCAGAGAGGTAGTGCACCATGAATGTATGCGACGAACTTGGGAGCAGCGTCAAGGGCGACACCGGACACCTGTGCGCAGGCGTGTGAAAGCGCGGCGGGGCGAGGGGTGCGCGCGGGGGGGTGCGGGGGGATCGCAACGCACTGCGCGCCCGCACAATGCCTTCTCCGATTACCTACATGTCTTCGTATATCGCGTGTCCACGTTCAGCGCAGCTTCTTTGCCTCCACACTTATTTCTTTTGACAGTTTTCTTATATACCACACCTCACTGATTCGACAGATTACTCTTCAGTAAGTCGTTGTTTTGACGATATTAAGGAATATCCGTTTGTAATTTTATACATCGATGGTCATAATCATAACAGACAATTTATTTTCTTATTTACATTTTATATCGTCCTCGATTATTCTCTTGCCTATTTATGAGAACCGTAAAGTATAAATTTAATATTAAAAGTCAATTATATAGTTTTTAATCGTTGATTTAATTTTAAAAGCTCTGTATAACTATCACCATGTAGGTAGAATCTATAGTGAATACACATTTGAATACCTTGCCAGAAGTTCTTTTCTGCCGTCCCTTAGCTATTCAAATTCAATTTCTTTATTTCAGACCTGAGTCCATAGTGTTAGTATCTACAAAATAACTTAATAACTAGTGTTAGTAATAAGAGACACATACATAAATACAAATATCAGTTGGTATGATTTCTTATCCAGTGGCGCAGCAGAGGGGAATACCACCGATCTGAGAACACGCTCAGGAGACCGTTGTGGTGGCGCGTAGCCGGCGGGCTATGGAGGCGGTCCTTTTTCTTATTATGGTGTAAAAATCGTCTGTGCGCGCCTCCGCAAACATTGTGGACGCACTACAACGCCACGACAGCCCCAACAGTATCCTAAACGCGTTATTATATTGAACACGCAGATCGCTGTATGTCCTCTGCATAAAACGGGTCCAAAGACTGCACGTGTAGATAGACTGACAGAAAACTTTGAAAATAGTGACTTTAACTTGATTTGTGCAACGTGCAAATCTTCAAACCAGCATGTTACATCGAACAGCCAACGACCTGCGCTCCCTCTCCATATCCATATTTTCCTTAAGATCATCAGTGACCCAATGACCCAAGTACTTAAACTTAATCACCCAAACTAAAGGAGTGCCATAGAGCGAGACACCAGGAATATCGGAACAGTTTGTTCCTATGGCATGTGTTTTTACAAGAAAAATGGATACTTGCATACAAATAAGTGTACATAGGAAGTTTTTGTGTAGGCGGATTTATTAGCACATAGCAGGATGTTGCGTGGACTCGTAAATTTGTAAGAGCCTGTTAAAACAATAAGGTTGTCGGAGGGCGGCGTCCCCCGGCGGCTCATAAACACGTCAGTGGCGACGTCGCCTGCGCCCGCACAGATCGCCGTGCCAGCGCCCGACTGATAGCCCCCGCCCACGCGCAGCAGACAGACACTCACGCGCCGACCGACTAACACCCGCGCAAACCTAACACACTGCTCCAAATACTGCAACACTGACAGAACTCATACTTGTATTCAGATAACTCATAAATAGTTACCCACATCGCCAATGACCGTAAAATAATTAAGTAGTAGACGTTTAAATAACCACGATTGAACTATAAACTATCTTAATGACAGTCATTTTACAAACTTCTAATGAATTTACCATTAAATTCTTGCAATAGAGAATACGAAATTATCAATTAAAACAGACATAATATTTATATTATTAATAACCTGACTACCTCGGGTAACATGACAGGACGTCGTGAGCATGAATGATGCCATACCTTTAATAATAAAATAAAAGCTAAATAAATATACAGCAGGATTTTAATAAATAATAAAATAAGATACCTAGACGCGTAGGAGAAAAGATTTCCGGAATATCAACTGGAATTTATCTAGTCCATGTGCAATTAGTGCAGAATGCAAATCTGCTAATTACCCATAAACCTCAATCTAGGAAGGGCAGAAATGGAAACATTGCAGTCGTCAATAAATTGATCATATCACGTGATTATTCACGCCCAGCAAATAAATTTCCGTCCTCGATGACGTATTGTGCGTTGATATCTTAATCGAAATCTCCGCCGCCATTACTGCACAGTTACCCGAAGACAAGATTAATGACAATTTGTTGTTTTGTTACAGACACGAAGAACAGCATTGGCCTGGCGGGTTGCATCGAAGAGGTGGCGCACAACGCCATCGCCGTTTACTGGAACCCGCTCGAAAGCGCCGCCAAGGTACGTCCGAGCATCACGAACATTCTTCCTACCCAGTACCGAACTGTCACAACACTACCACACGAACCAGATCTTATTCCTTCTGACCAATTTACCATAACGCATTAAAAATGGAAGTTACTTTGTTCATGTACGAACACTAATGGGCTAATGTGTCTTCCTGTCAGTGTGACTGCGCCGAATGACGACTCAGCTCACTGATGCAAAAATATGTGCATATTTAAAGTGCATATATCGCTGCCAAGCATCGTGATCATTATAAACGTACAAAATTAAAACGCTGATCATGATATTACACTTATTAAAGTGTAATTAAATAGAGTCCTGCAACCATATTTGGTCGAGTGGCTTTACCAAATGAAACAAAAAGCGCGTGGGGCGCGCGGCGGTGGCGAGCGGCCGGGAGCGCATGCACAGGGCTTCAGCGCTCCACCGTGAACACTCATTATATTGTTGAATAATAAACAACACTCTGTGTTTTTAATTGCTTACATAAAATTATACAGTATCTACTACTAGTGGCACAAAAACGTATACTTCATTGATAATGTTATGTATGTACATAGCCTTTTAAATATTCATCAAACAATTAAAAGTCCGCGTGAAATAGCCTCAATTCTATGACAGTATGCTAATGTTAGTCGAGGGGGCAATTAACGTTTAACGACTTCTACATCGAATCACTATTTCGATTTTAATCATAAAGTTGATGGCTGCTGCTAAAAATTAACCTTGCTGTTTTAAAAGCGTTTCGAATGGGATTAAAGTTGTTTTTTCATTGATTTATGTTATTGCTGATAATTAGTTGGGACGGAGTTGCGGCTACTGGTCGGTTATCAATATCCGTAATTATTTATTGTTGGTCAGTAAATGGTAGGATGCGAGTTGTTTGCGACAATTAATACGCGTACGGACAGCCATCGTGACGGTGTCGGCGGCGAGTAAAAACGCGAGAGAGTCATTTGCATAGACCGCGGTAATGAGCGGGCAGCGCGCATACCGCCCTCTGCGACCACTCGCTAAGCTAAACACGCCCTACCTGCCAGTGTACACTCCACAGTGGACACTGTAACTGCACACACCACAAACTCAATGAGTTTCATTGAAACGCCTCTGGCAATGTCCACTTTTTATTCATACAGTTCTCTACGCATATTATTTTCTAACTTTATCTTGTTGTGCATTGCTCACGACACGACTACCGTGGCGCCTGTCTTTGTACTCGAGATATTTATATGCAAACATAATATTTATACACATCAATGTCTCGATTACCTATTAAGTTAGTTCTTATTTTTAACTTATTTTTGAAAAATACTTTATTTTTTTACAGATCAACATTGCAGTTCAGTGCCTTAGTACAGATTTTAGCAGTCAGAAAGGAGTAAAGGTTAGTCATCTATCAAAGTAATCTAAACGGATTGTAGATATAAATCTGTAGGCTTAATTAATAGATAAATCACTATTGTTACAATGGTAGATTATTTTAATGTATGGAAATGCACGTCGATGAAAATAAATAAAGCTGTTTACATATTGCTCTTGAGTATTGTTGAGGAAAACTGTAATTTACTTCTATATTGCCGATCGTAAATAATTTTACATTTTATTTCATCGCAGTGTTCATTGAATGCGTTGTATGTTGTGTCCATATGGGCTAAATATGTCGTTAGGTAGCATTTTAATAGCCGTGGGAATCGAAGACGAGTAGGTAGTAGGTACCCTTCTACAAATGTCATTTAATTTATTTTGTATTGCAAAATGTTAATTAAGCTTACCACATTGAAAGTATGTAAATTAAAGTTACGATACGTCGACGTCAAGGCATGAGGTCGGTAACCGCGTTGTCGCCGGAGACGCCTCGATAACCATGGAAGCGACGCACGGGCATGGGCGACGCGGCCGGCGGGCGCACGGCGCGGGCGCAAGGCACAGTAGCTTCGCTGCGGCGTCACTGAAACGCTTCCCATTCTCAGTATCAAGCAGAGCTGATAGCATCTTGTTTGTGTCTAGCTAACGACCGTGTGGCACTGCACGCTACAAATTAGTCGTGTGCGACTGATCACCTCTGCATGTGATCCGCTGTAAGCGTCGCTCTCGAGCCGCGCTTGTCCATCGCCTGATATGAAACCAGTCCGCTATCAGCCTCTCAATTACCTATCCAATGCGCAGTGACGCCGCCGCAACACCGACCTCGAACGAACGCAATTAAGACGTTTTAACGCGATTCGATTCAGACACGTGCATATTTTTTCCTTATTCGTAAATTTATCGCAATTATCCCTTATGAACGTTTATTAAAACTGTTTTTTTTTTGTTATCATTCTAAGATAAGTGTAGACTTCAAGCGTGAAATTGCTTGACTCAAAATATTATAGTCGATTTGTTTATATGACTATGTATGAGATCATGTGGATACCAAATAGCGTGAGAGATGTGTCTTCGAGTAATTGGTCAATTAGTCCTAACCTTCTTTCCAACTCCCCATTTGGCTAAAATTGACAAAAATGGATTAACATCATTTTGCAATTAGAAATCAAATATTCGAAAGTAAGTCGGTAGGTATGATTGTGTTAGACTATCAAACTTTATTTCTATTATTTTTTCGTTACAGGGTTTACCGCTACACATACAGATTGACACGTTTGAAGACCCCCGGGACCAGCAAGTTTATCACAGAGGCTACTGTCAAATCAAAGTGTTCTGTGATAAGGTAAGATGCAAAGCAAAACAACTGACTACTACCCTCATTATTAAATATTAACCAAATAATCAGCATACAATAATGTAATTGCATTACTTTTAAATTGAAGGGTGCGGAAAGGAAAACGAGAGACGAGGAGAGGAGAGCAGCAAAGCGGAAAATGTCGGCGACGAATAGGAAGAAGTTGGACGAGATCTACCACCCGGTGACGGAGCGCAGCGAGTTCTACACGATGGCAGACCTGGGCAAGCCGCCCGTGCTGTTCAGTCCGGCCGAGGACATCGACAAGCTGGCAGGGATGGACATCCAAGGCTTCTACGGACACGACGACTCGGCGCTGGCCGAGGCGCACCTCAAGGGCGCATCGCCCTTCCTGCTGCACGCCGCCAAGCCGCAAGCGCCCGCTCTCAAGTTCCACAACCACTTCCCACCCGACGCGCCAGGGTATGTACTTTAATATTTTTTTATATTACTTTTGCGATCACTTCTGATTTTACCGTCGACATCTGTAGACAACAATATAATTTTACTAAATTCAAAGTTGTACATAATAAGCACACAGATCTCGAAGCTTTTCAATAAAATGAAGTCACTCGATAGTTATATGCAGTCTACAAATAATACTTATAAATAATACTACAGAAAATTATGCGATTCTTCAACAAATCACGTCTCAATATTCTATAGCAATTTATTGTTATTATCTTATTTATTGATACGTAGTTTCTGTTATGTTAATATGCGGACAGAATAGGTCGTGGAATAGTTAATAGGAATATAGATGAACATTAATGAATGTCATACATAATATGACAGAGGTCTATTGATTGGGCTCTTTAAAATTATCCGTGGTTAACTCCTAAAGTCAATATTTGGCTATTAAATTGTTTTGACGAACTGCATTGGCAACTTTGTTGCCAGCAGTAAAATTGTTTTTAACTGGTTTTATATTGAAAGTTTTATTGATTATTGGCTGTTTTATAGTGTTGTCTAACGGCTTATAAATAACACTTCTAATTAATATGTAAAAACCACTTACCGGCCACAATCAAACTATCACCAATGTTCACCTAACTTAAGTATAATTTCCGTCAAAAGCTTCTTGTATGTATCATTGGGTTGTAATATCTGTAATTATGGTCATGTCAGTCTGTTATGTACATCCTTAAATAATATGCGGTCAGAGGTACTTTCCTTTGTAGTGTAGCTCTCTTGGCTACGATAAATATTAAAAATATTTTACACCTCTACGATAAAAAAGAAAAAGATCGAGAAGTTTAATATAAAATGTAACATTTGTGTAGTTACCGGGAGGTAGGAGGCCTCTCGCCGTACAGCGACCGCAAGGACTCGCTGGAGCTGGAGGGCGTACTGGGCAAGCGGCCGCGCGTGAGCACGCCGCCGCTTAGCGAGCGCGTCATGCTGTACGTGCGCCAGGACACCGAGGACGTGTACACGGCGCTGCACGTCGTGCCACCCACCACGCAGGGCCTGCTGCACGCAGTGAGTACCACACCTTATCTCACACTTATTATGTTATTTATCTGCTGCCGTGCACCTCGATACGTCAAGCACTGGGCTTGTGTGCGACGTCTCTAGGTGCACCTTCAATAACCTTGGTGATGTCAGCTAACCATAGAACACGAGTGAGCGAGACGGACTCCGTCGCTTTCTCGGTTTCTCGTCGTTCGTCAATGAATTCATTGTATACTTGTATGTGAAGTAAACGCAAGAAATCGAGACGCTTCGTCGGCGCGCGGGCGCCGGTCCGCTTGCCGGCCGGGCCGCCGCCCGCCGCTGTAACCGATTGGACGCTTTATAACCCCGTCTAATAAACACACGATCATCATAACCGCATGTTGTAATTAACATCCGCACGGCCGGCCGCCGCGCGCCGCACCGGACCTCCGGCGGTCCTCGCGCGCATTGTCCCTCAGAGTACGAAACCACTAGACCGGTTACTGAACTTTCGGTTCCGTTAGACGAAACGTCTCGGTTCAAAATGGCGAAAGGCCCATTTGTAACTCTTTTGTTTTTTGCTTATTTTCAGATTGAGAATAAGTACAAAATTTCAAGTTCGGCAATTAATAATCTTTATCGAAAGAACAAGAAAGGGTAAGTGGTTTTCATTGGCCTTAGACAAATCTGACAGCGTAAACGTACCGGCCGCCTCGCGTTAATGCAGCATCGCTTGTCCCGAGGGCGCGCCACTAACTGATAACTACGCAAAGCTTTACAACGAACACTCCCCTATAACTATCTAATGAGCTTCATAATAGGTGCCAGTCACTTAATCGCCTCCCCTGGTCCGAAACTACACCTTAATCTGGATCCAAACCTAAGCTGCATTGCTGGCAAACACTCGCACCTAATTAATGTTAACGAGCACATAATTACCTTAATAATTTGCAACTAAAATATTATTTTTTGTGTCATACTGTAGCTCTTTGAAAGAATCATCCGATTCATTTGCACGTGTTTTGGTCGATTAGTCAGTACCCCACCTCCAGCTAAAGACCACGAGTGCACTTACTGACATGTGTTGTATTTCAGGATTACGGCCAAAATTGACGATGAAATGCTGGCATATTACTGCAATGAAGACCTGTTCCTGCTGGAGGTGCGGCCAGCGGGCGCCAGCGAGGACGAGCGGCTGTACGACATCACGTTTGTGGAGCTGCCGCTTGACCCGTAGCGCGCGCGCTCCCCGCCCAGGCACGTGTCTTGCCAGCCTCCAGAGCCCTCCGGACGGCAGTTTTAACTATAAGCGTTCCCGATTTACACTCGTTACGTGAAAAATCTTTATGGGATAAGAAGGTTGTATCAAAAGTGTCGATCTCAGGTTGAAATTTACTCGTAAGCGATTCACCCTCTCTATTTTGAAACGAAATGTTACAGAAACTTTCAGTTATCGTTGTGAGCTAAGCGATCGAGTCGAAATCGTTGTGTAAATATCTATTTTAGTGCCTTATGAAATTACATCGTGATTCGATTGCCCGGTGATGGCGAACAAAAATTTAGATGTTTGGTTATCAGAAAAACGTAATGTTTCGTTAATTTAATGTAATTTAATTGTAAATGACGATGATCTGTTGCTGAATATGAACGCGTGTGCCATTCACTCGGTTATCATAGGTATGTAGTTAACATTTCAACAGGTACCTTTTATTCTTGCCATGATGATAAAGTAATAAATTCTTGTCACAAACTTATACGTAGGTATAATAATATATCTACACTGAGAAAAGCATGAAGTGCCTTCGTCATAATAATTAATGTTATAATAGCATAATGTAAGTGAGTTAAGTCAAATTAAATGCCATCCACTTTGTTAAGTTTTGTAAGCCTAAGTTTGCTTTATAAGCTCGCTCAATTCTTACAATTAGTAAAGTTGATATTAGTTTTAGGTTCAAGCATGCGTACATTGCTTCCTCCAAGTGACTAGTTCCGTTTAATTCTTACTATTTATTGAAAATGTTAAACTACTTGAATTATAATAAAGTAACAGGATGTTTGTATCTTAATTAGTTTCGAGTAATGCCACGAATCAATCAATGAATCATTAGAAACGGAAGCAATGACGTGAATTACAATTTTATGAGATAGAGCCGCGGTTCCGAATAATGTTGGATGTATAATAGTCATATAAACATAGTCACAAAATCGTCCATCCGAACAACATTTACATTATCATCGATGGGAGTGGTTTGTGTATAATTTTAAGATTTTTATTAATAATACATTTGTTATAATAAACGAATTTCGATACGTAGGTTATCGGGCCATGACAACAATTAGTTTATGAAGTATTTTATGTCCAAGACTTATTTATATTATAAGATTTCGTGCCGGATAGGACCATAAATTTCTGTAGCGACTTAAGTTTTATTTGTTTTTAAAAGCTATCCATAATGAATACATAGAAAAACCCGTAATAATTCGATATCAGAAATTGCATAATCATAATTAATCATTTCTCAAGAAAGCATAAAAATATTGTTAAGTTATTTCCACCGATTATTCAAAATCCAGAACAAGGTTCTGTATCAGTGTATGCGTGGTCGCGCGTCGCCGCCGACAGCGCGCGCTGCGCGTGTCGCGTGTCGCGAGTGACGCGGGCGCCCCAGAGCGGGCCGCGGAGTAGCGCGGACGGTTCGAATAACTGCCATATTATGACATAATTTAGAGTACTTAATGTTCTTAGGCGTAGATTCTTTAACATAATGTTAGTTCTTTTTACTGTGTCTCATGTGACTTGCAGGTAGGCATCGAATTTTAATTAAGATATAGTTCATATATTATATATTATGTAACGTGTTGTTTTTTTTTTCATTCAGCATTAGCTGCGATTGCGTTGTGACTTGTTCCGTCCTTCGCGTTTATCTTATCTTCCATTATTTTCGCTTTCCTACACTTGTTATATCTTCACAACTGGAGTTTTAATTTCCTTTAAATGTTATGTTTTGGTTACGAATCCGTTGCTCAATGTCCGTCGCCGCGCTTGTCGGCCGGATTCTAACAGCGTTGTTTTTATACTCATACGTATGCAAGTAATTATATTTATTTATATACTTATTAATATAAATTGTGCAGCTTTAATGTTTACTTACAATGATTTTAGCTCGTGATTCAGAATCTCGTCATAAGTCACAAACGTCAGTAGCAATAATACAGTGTAGTAGTTAAAATGTTAGCGTCCGCGGCGGGTCGCTACGCGCAGCCTCCGCCCAGCAAGGTTGTGCAATGTATAATCAGAGTTTTACTATAAAAATTGTATAATTATATGAAAATGGTGGATGATTACGTCAATTGGATTGATATATATAATATAAATGTAAGGAGAGCGTTGAGGTAGCGACGCGGCGCGGGCGCACGGCTCGCGGAGATATTAGTCACACTAGTTAAAACACAACCCGAAAGTGGTAGCACATTTTCGTTATTAAATTGTACTGTACTTAAGGTTTAATTGAATAGATGTTACGTTATTCTTTTATATGAATATTTGTAAGTTGTCATAAAAATATTATTAATATAATTATTTTTATCAAAGTTTATAATCTAAATAAAAATGTTTTTCTTGAAAACATCACTATAGTTTCAATGTTAATTATAAATACATACCTTATTATTGTGAGTTATATTATTTAAACAAAGCATGCATCGGAACCGCATTAAAGATCTGTAGACCCCTAGATGTAGCAGTGGTGTCAGCTGCACTGGACTTTACCAAGAGAGATCGAATGATTGTTCGTTCCTGGAACTGTCCGTATCCTAGACGGTTCGAGTGTTTATTTAAAGAAGAGTACAATAAAATACACTAACCTAGTACTAACATCATTAATCCCAATTCCTACCGATCATTAATCTGGAAATAACAGACGAATATCAACACTCCTGGAACAAATATGACATAAAAACATGAATTAGATAAATGAAACAGCATTGCAACTTCAATAGTTACTTTTAATGAATCTTATTATTTTACGTTAACAATTGGTATTTTTCATATACTGTACATTTAGAAGCATCAAAGTTCACGAAAGCGTCGAGACAAAGACTTGAAGTAAGACTAGAGACTCGCCTATAATTATCTGTTTAGATAAGAACAATACCTTGCAAGTAGATAATTATAGCAAAAGTTATTATTAAAATAGCGTTTCTTACTTTCCTTTTTTAACTTAGCTGATTTTTTTATTCTTAAAAGACTGAGGGCAAGTTTTGTTGCCCTTCAAAAGGTGTATAGCTTGAAGTCAAGAAACGGCTCTAGGTACAAAATATACTGCACAGACATGAAAAGCAAGCTAGATTAAAGTTTTGAGAAACATCTAATCTGAAGATCAGTCAAATATTCATAACTTCGACATCCACAAACTATAAAACATTCGAGTTTGACTTAGTTCGAGCACTTTTCTAATTCAGTAGTGAGTTAAGGGCTGAAATCTCAAATAATAATAAAAATGTAAAGCGTCTCCCAACGTTCCAACAGGCACTTAGTGTGAATACGAATAAACACAAGTGTGCGATATGCTCAAATAATAAAAAACAATGGCGTAATCTATCTAAGTTGCTGCATAAACTATTACCACACATCTAATTAATAATAGATCGAACAAACTGACTTAAAAATAACATTTCAAATAAAAGCTGTTTATTCTAATAACTGCAGAAGCCTGCTTACAAAAGACTAGAACGTTAGTACAATAAATTCTTAATCATTTTAATAAAATCACGTCCACTTAGTATAGAATTATGGATATAGTGTTATGAGCCATACGTTTAACTTTATACGGCAAAGCCTAGATTGCATTTTGTACTACCAAATTACTTTCAATCTAATAAGGTATCTTAAAAAATAAGTAGAATTTGATTAAAAAATATTGAGGTGATGGTCTAAATTGTATAAATAACGGGTACACGACACTGTTAGTAAAAACCAACTAAATTATTTATATTGTAATTTCCTACTAGCAGCGGGACACTACATAATTTACTACGGCTATAATCATAAATTATTCGTACGTATTTTTGCATCACGAGGCCACGAGTTAATGGCTCCACGTTATTGATAGTTATTCCATCTCCCACGCGATTATTATACTTTAGCGTAAAACTTTGTTTATTGAAATTGATCGGTAATTGCTAACAACACTTTCACATTCCAAAACAAGATAAATATTTTACTTTCTATAATGGCACATTAAATGCATTGCATTTTACTTAATTGTCCGAATGGATTTTGAAATATGGAAGTAACACGCTGGACCGTTACTGAAGCGCACGACGTTGGACAGGGGTCGTCTCTTCTTAGATCTGTATCTTGAACCGTTCCCCCTCGGAGCAGTTCTGGAATGATTGCTATTGAATGAGAGGCGAGCTCTGACTGTCGCTGAAGTCGAGCGTGTAGTACATGTCGGTGGTGTCGAGGGCGCTGGAGGGCGGCGGGAAGGGCGCGGCGGCCGGGGGAGCGCGCTTGTCCTGCAGCCAGTGGTGCGGCGGGCCGGGCGCCGTCGCGCGAGACAGGCGTGACAGCACGCGCGAGTACGTCTTATTTACGCGGCAGTGGCACGCCGTCACCTGCACATACATTGGTAAGATCAAAATATAGATAAGATAATCAGGGCGAATTTCACCAATGAAACTGAACGCGATCAGTATATCTAATTTTGCCCTCGGTATAACATCATCGTCATGTCAGCACGGAATCACCCACTGCCGGATATATGACTCCTTTTATACATTCAAGTGCATAACAGCTTCTAGACGTGCATCGTGCATTCCTCTGTTATTTACGCTACAATGAATAATCTTGTGTAATAATTTTCATAATATCAGGCAGGCATAACGGTTACGCACGCACATTACGTTGCATTGTTAAGATTGGTATCGCGAGCAACAACTTGATACCGATAAATTGAACTATGCCACAAGAAAAAAATTAAAATGTAATCTTGACTAATATTGACTACAGCTAAATGTCGAGTTCCTTATCATTTTGTGCATTTTCTAATTTCCACACAAAGCTGGAAATTAGTTTTATTTATTTAATACTTCAAGCACATACATGCATAGTTTTCATGTAGAGTAACCATTTTCCTAACAACATTAAATGTTATAAAAATCCGAAGCCAGGAAAGGAAAGGACTAAAAAAAGACTTAAAAAAGGACTACGGAATCAACTCTTGAAGAAGAGTTGATTCCGTAGTCCTTTTTTAGTGCTACGTACCTGCTACGAGATTGCTACACAAATTGATGTTAACAGCCACAACCGGGAATGAAATCAATAATATATTCCTTTTATAAGCTCTTATGAGTGTAAATGTAACCCACTAAAGAATTGTACGCAATTATGCAGTTTACCTACATCGATACATTCATGTCGTAGCAAAGTGCTACGTAACTGGGATCTCGTAGCAGGGTAACCCGCAGCAGCCCTTAAATGTTAATCTAACCAAAACAATAGATTTGCATAATCTCTCTCATGAGTGTTAATGCACCCTATGATAGTTTTGTATCCGTCTGTACAATTGACGTAATTCGTAGATATTTAAATTCAAGTCGTAGCAAAATGCTACGAAACCGGGAGCTCGTAGCAGCGTAGCCGTAGCACCCTTAAAATGATATGAGGATGATACATTTTAGTGTGTCCCTTATTTATTTAGATATTTAATTAATCATTTTAATGGGCACGATCGTCAGGTGAATGGGCAGTATCATCCCATGAACTTAAGAAAACCACGATTCAGCGTTCCCAAGCGTAGGTAATGTTTTGCAATCATAATTCATTATAGCCTAGTAAAAAATCCTCTAACAGGAATAGACGTTGATTGTCTGTTGTAATTCTTGGGTAGTTACCACAACTCCGACGATCGCAATGGCCGCGCCGAGCGTGCCGGCCGCGATGTAAACGTTGTGCAGTCGGTCGTGGTACAGCCCGAGCGGCATGCGCACCTCGCGCACCGATCCGCCGCCACTGTTCTCCAGCCTGCCCCTGCGAGGCTCCACGTCCAGGCCACCATCGCTGCCCACCACTGATTCTAGTATGAAGTCCTCTGTGGAAAAAAAACGATAGTATGAATTTTTCTAGTTAGAAGTAAAGCCGTTTCGAACCAGCAGCCCCATGCCACTGAGAGAACTGTGTGATGCATACTGTTTTCAAAATTCTGCTACGATCAACCCTGCCAAATAGCGATTTGGAAGGAGGCTCGCATTTAGTTGTCAATGCCCTTTTCTATGAGGTTTAAAGCCTACGGGGCGCCTACGCAAGTGCTACGAAATTAACGAAAATGGATTTTGCTCCTGTTTAACAACCATGTCAAATATCACTTTCCATTTTTGAAGAGATTTGATAGGTGCAACTCTAAATACATTCATTATCAAGTAATTATTTTTTTGTTATTTGTATTGAAAGTGTTTAGTGTAACTTTATTTCAAGTATTTAAAGTGTAAAATTTATATGTCAAGAAAACATAATCTGTGTGGGGAATAGTCAGTTGCTGAAAATTCACCTAGCCCACAATCGAACTGCATGATATTTTGTAGTGCGTGGACAACTCAATGAAATATTTCGGTCCAGGAGTACTGTCATGCAATTACCGTAGCAGTATTTTCGGCTAGCTAGCTTATTGAAGGCCAATTCTACTTATTAACGCGATGATATTTTAAATAGACCAAAAATAGTAGTATTCAAATATTCTTGAAATCGGTCTTTTAGAGTAAAAAGACAGTGAAAAGGCCGTGTTCGTAATCTCATTGCAGCCTTGACTCATGACGGTTAACTTTGTTTAAAGTTTGTGTAAAAATTAACAAATTTTCAGGTCGGTTCAATGTATGCAGCAATGTATGCAATGTATACTTTGTGATACTTAATTTTTTTGGTTTAGCAGAATACCTTTTGTGTAATTTTGCCGCTTTTGCGAGATTACGACTTGAATTTGAAAAATTTTTAAGTACGAAAATTAGCCTTCTGGTTTCTATGTAAACATTGTAGAAGTACCTTCGCAAAGCTTTCCGGTATACCCTGGTCGGCAAGAGCAGTAGAAGGATTCGATGCCACTCCAGCAGGTGCCGCCGTGCGCGCAGGGATTGTTGTCGCAAGCCTGTAATTATACCAGGAAAGTTGAGATTAGTCGTAAACAAGAGACATACCTAGTCCTGATTATAATCGTTGTTATAAGTTGAAAACAATTTTAAACAAAAACGTCAAAACACATACATACCTATAAGTACAACTTCATTAGGTTTAAGCCATTTTAACCTAGCGGAAGTAAATACTTAAGAAATAATTATATGTGTTATACCAAGTATGTATAAAAAAAGTCGACCTTCAAACTGATTAGCTTTATAATTGAGAACAGAGTATTGTTTTTATGAAACACCATAAGAACCATGTCACGATTATCTCTGATTAAGTTACCATTATGATAATTATGTACTTTTTTTAATTTTGTGAAGATGTTTTTGTGTAGTACTGTTTACGTTCTTCCATAGGGTTAGGAAACGATCCGTTCTGACTGCGTTCTGTTTTCAAACTCAGGGCGGCGGGATCGCCCCAAAGGGTTACCGCTGCCCTGGAACAGAAAGGGCTAAGGAAGGAACACGGGTGGGTTTTAGTCAGTAAGAGTCTGACAACTGCCTTCCGCTCCACCCAGAGCGGGAGGGGTCATTTGATGATTTCCCATCCAGAAAAAAAAGGAAACACTAAATTTTTAAGTGCCAACAATTTATTTTAATTTAAACATATTCGTAAGTTCTCGTATATTTCCAGCTTAGAGGCGGGCTCAAGTCTCGCATACCTCGCGTTTGCAAGCAAAGCGGTACTGTAACAAATTGAGCACTTACAGATCTGGTGGGTATGTGGCACTCATCGCCCACGAAACCGAGAGGACATTCGCACGCGTAGCTGTTGCCGCGGTCCAGGCAGATCCGGTGCGAAGGGCATGGACTTGGAGAACAAAGGTCCACCTAAATACACATAATACATTATTATCTCATTAATTGTTCGACATTATTTTGAATATATTGAAATTCGGTGACGTCACAAGTGCTGTTGATGAAAATGGATAAAACATGTCTATATAATCGTAATCATGTGATCACGTAACAAAAAAAAGGTTAAAGTAGAGTACGTATATACTTATTCAAAAATAATGAAAAACAATATACCTACCAAACAACACGGGAGTCATGAACGTCTTAAGGAAACGTTACTAAATCACTGATGTCGTTTTTGAATTGTAAAAGTGTAAAGTTGTAAAAAAACAACTTTGCATTTTCAGATCTATAATATAAAATAAGACTTATGCATAGAAATTAACAAAGCTTCTGTACTCCATTCTTTGGGTTTCAAAACATTGCTGGCATAAAATATATTCTTGAACCCGCATTCTAGAACGATGCTCAAGCATGAACCTTGATTCAAGCTGGCAGATTTATTTTTTATTCTAAAATTGAACCATAATATGCAATGTAACATAGTCCATAAGTTTAACACAATAAATAGATACGAAGGCATATTTTTGATCACTCTCTCGTAAGCAACTCTGTTTAAAAAAATGCATTGTCTTCGAACCAGAAGCAGCATGTAGAACAACTCCGTAGGATAAGAGGAAGTGCTTTTAATTCAGCTTGTAAGATTTTACCAATACATATATACTAACGAACTAACAAAGGAAGTTAAATAAAATAATAATAATTGTAAATAGACTTTTTAAGTAGTATTTCATACCTACGGTTATGATACTACAGAAATAGTACACACTAATAAATATGAAACGTTACATTGCGTTGTTGGGTACCACTACATCGATATAATTTCTATAAAACCGTTCAAAACTCAGCTGAAACTGAAAGCTTTCAGTTTCAGCGGAGTTTTGAAAGTAATGTTTACAAGGTACTCTGAATTATTTGAGCAAGTCGAAAGAATATTAATAATCACATAGCTTATTTATACTTTAAAGTACGCTTCCACGATGTCGTCTTTGCTACTTGTCGCGGATTATACGCAGTGATATCTTATTAATATGAACTGAGCGTGCGTAGGTCAGTCACCACCAGACACGAAATTAAGAATAATAATGACAAAAACGATGCAACTTGAATTTTAATCTTTTGTAGAAAAAAAACTTTCGACGATGTTCATTGAATACTTTTTGCCAGTAATTCGCTACTTTTTGTCATTTTCCGTGAAAAAGGGATACTTGAATTAGCATGAAAAATCCTCTCAATTCCCTGAAGAGCTTACTAAGAGATAACAAGAGAAAACACTAATTCGAACAACTCCCAAGAGGGTTAATTGGCTGCACCAAGCTTTACTAATCGAAGGGCTCTTCCATTAGTGAAGCTTGGTGCAGCTAATTCTTACTACTTCCCCGGTAATTTGGGAAAATAAAAAGCCATCTTTATAAAATATCATGGCTCTTTAATCGCGATTGACATATGAATAGATGCAAGACGAGTGAATCGGAATTTTAGGTCTCATTGCCCTTGGCCTTTAAGGGCAATGAGACCTAAAATTAGGATTAATGTAGGTAAATGTTCGTTTTTTAATGTAAAGGCTTCTGGCCAATTTAGTGATCAATATTGATCGATCACTAAATTGGCCAGAAGCCAACCAGGGACGATGTTCATTATCTCATTAGTATGTAAGGAGCGCTCGCTGACCTTGAGTTGGCACGTATTGCCGGTGTACCCGCGGCCGCAGGAGCACGAGAAGCCGCCGACGCGGTCGGTGCATGTACCCCCGTTGGCGCACGGGGACGACTCGCACTCGTTGTACTCTAGCTCACAGCGCTCGCCAGTGTAACCTGGATCAAGGAATAATTATATAAGAAAGGTTGCATACAACACAACAAACTGACAGGCTTTTTGAATAATCGGATGTAGGTAGTTAGTAGGTATATCCAGAGAGCGCAACAAACACACGCACACATGCAATGTATCTACATTTTCGTACTAGTACAAATATCAGTACGAAAATATTTATACTTAGTGTGTAACATCTCCTCGAGTATTTGCTTTTTATAACTGAATTCTTAAGTAACATGATTGCACAGTTTAGGATAATTTCCAGTTCAATCAAAATGCGAGCAAAAATAAGTGTGTCCAGCAAATGGTAATCTTCTAAGGAGAAAAATAAACGTTGAGGGAAGAGTAAATGTACAGAGAAAAAATAAAGTCACAGCTTCCTTATGACTAGACGCAATCTGTCCCAAGGGCTGTTTACTTGCAACCCGCAAAGAAACGTTCCTTGAGTAGAAAAATACTCTTGATTAATTCACTCGGATTTATTTGGCGTCGTAAAAAGCTTATTTCTGTATTCCAGAAGTTAATACATATTTTTCTCATCAAATTATTAGTCGGAACAGAATATATTTGAATTACAAATTTTCAATCTTTATATTCCTTTTGGGGCTTGATTAAGATTTGATTTATTATGTTATGTATTTATACGAATGATTGTTCATTGGAAATGTTTTTACATTATGTAAATTCATTCGTAATGACATCATATTTGTATATTTAATTAATTATAACAGTAACATCCTATTAGGTCTGAGGTGCATAATGGTTGATACATAAATTATTACAATACATTTCATGTTGTACAACATTGAACACGACCTTAACGTGTTTTAGTGGTGTGGACGCGAACAACGTGATACTTATAATTTGAGTTTTATGAACCTGTTACAAGCTACAGGAACACGATATTTTACACACCTTCAACGGTGCACTAATATTGAATAACATCAGCTCGTAAAAGCTACATTTACGACCTAGTATAATCATATACCTGCCTATTCGATTAGGTAACATAACACAACGTCACGCCTGTTTTCCTGGAAGGGTTAGGCAGAAATGTACCTATAGTACAGTCACGAGCACCAATATGTCAACACTTGGCAACTTTCAATTGGGATTTTTTCGTGAAATAATGAATACAACGTTGAAATACGACACATTACATAAACCTATGGGTTCGAAAATACTGTGTTCGTAACAACATAAAATTTCATTAGAGAATAAAGGAGTAAATCGCTTTTGAATAAAACCGAGTGTATACATACTTTTGCTCGTGACTGTACACCCACATTTCACCAGCTACGTTTAAGTCCCAAGTAATAGAGTGCAAGCCTATTGCCATAAACCGGGCGATTAGGTACTTACTGCTTTCAAAACATACTGAACAACAATATTGACATTATAATAACCATTCTTATCAGGCTTCGCTGCTTATCCTCTTAATACTTATTACCTAATTTCACAGTCACTCAGTTATTTATTAATTAGGTAGGTATAATCAAATATATTTTTTTACATTGACTAATCAAAAGGCCTGTTATAAGTAGCTGGCTAGAAAAACAATGGATACAAAAAAGTAATAATATAGTCGCGCTAAAATTAAGTAGGTACTACATATGCCGTTCAACGATTATTTTTACGCAGCTAATGACTTTGAGTGTTTGTACTTGTTGAGGCTGAATTCTTGATTAAGATCATATACAAAATTAATATTTTTATCAAAAAAAAAAATTATGTTCAATTCGGCAACTAACCGTAAATAAATCTTATTTGTAACTTTAGTGCAAAATCTTTAACAAATATAAACACGACCCACCTCGCAATAGATTACATGTGCAAGGCTGTTAAAGGACCTGAATATCTCCACACATTTTAATGTTAAAGAGTGACCCCTTTTGCTAAGGAAATTGTTGTTACAAATATTTGCATGCCATGTTTAATCTTGGCAAAACATGTTGTCTGCTCTATTTTTGTACTGTAAGACCATTTTATACCATGTTATATGCAAATAAATATACAGGGTGAATTATATGCTTTATTTCACTTAAATACTTACAAATTACTTTTTAAATATTTTTATAAACAAAAAGGTAAAAAAACACAATATTATTATTATTTTTATAGTTGTCTTTGACATATCTCGAGACCCTGGGGTCCCGGACTTTTGAAAGGCATACTAGGGGCCGAAGCCAACTCGCAGAGGCCTTTTACACGATGTTAAATGATGAGGAGACACCAACCGACGATTATTATTATTATTAAGAGAGACAATAACAATTATCCTACAATTTATATTATTTTCTATTGTTGTGAATTTCCGCTAAGCCCAGTTTCAAGTGAAGCCTCCGGAGTTAACAACGAGCGGACGAAACCGCATGAAACCGCACAACGGATAGCGGCCGTGGGCAGCCTTCCAACTTAACTCCAATAAATCACTGCGCAAATTTGCTCTACAGTACCCACATACAAGTTTCAACCATTATTAAATTGACCTAGCTCCAAAGCTTTATTTGACCTCCAACTTAGCTTTAGCCTTAGCCCAAAAATCACTTGTGTTATGTTACTACTAACTAAAGACAGACCTACCTTTCTAGTCTATAATAGTTCCTGGAAATGCAGCAGCCTATATTCACAGTTGCTAATAACAACATACTGCAATCACTAGGTACAATTAAATTAAGTGTCACCCTGTATCTGTGTACCTTTTTAATATCTCATAAATTTATATTATTGTTATTATTATAATCCACCTGTCAAGCGTGGAGATTTTGGGAGATCTCCAGCACCACAGAGCCAAGTCACAGCCATGCAGCTTCGAACACTTATTTCACTTTATCACAAATTGAGTTCGATTATCTTCACAAAAACCTCTCGATTATGACCAACTGAGAATTCGCTTGAAAAAGACAGTAACCAATGGTGGCCGTTATAATGAAAAAAATAATATAAACTTGATAACCAAAAACTACACGAAATACTATCAAACGCACTACACTACCAGCTGGCGTCGTCCCCTAAAAAAGAACATCAAATCTATATTTTTATTTTGTTTTATATATTGATACCCATCACGTCTACGGAGTTTCGCTAGCCAATTTAATTTGGCCCTGTATTATCAATTTCGAACATTTATATCTGGCTATACGTATTGTATAGCCATATCACCACCTATATAGCTATACATATGTGTATGCGTTTGCGTTTTCCAGTATAAATGGCGCGGCCGATTCGGGAGGCTGATTCGGGAGAAATAGTCTGTCATTAGGACCGTATTGTTACGGAGTGTAGTCCCAGGATATGTGGAGAACGATAATAGTCGATTCATCTCACTTGGAAACTTTTGTAGTAAGAGATTTTATAGAAATGGAATTTAGATATTATATTACTGCTATTTTTACTGGTGTAAAAATAAGTACTGGTTTCAGTGGTATTTCAATGGTTTCAGTCTACTACTCTTTGTCATCTACAGGACGGCAGGGAAATCGACGCGCAAACTTAAACCATGATTCTGGTACTAGTTTCTAGACAGTTTCATAGAAAAGTGCAATACCTACGCGGTCAAAATGTGTGGAACAGCAATTTTTTTTTTATAACCTACGAAATTTTTTAACGCAGGTTCAGAATCATGTACTATATCCATGATAAGGTTGCGCGTCGATGTTCCTGCCATCCTGTATAATCGAAGTGATCTATTATGGAAATTATGGGCTTGCTATAGTCCTTCTATGCACTAATAACAATACGCAGCTATGCCAAGCGCAGCGGAGGCATTCTGACTATCGTTTATTTCACCCGTATTTTAGGTAGACCGAGTTTAACAATGTTAGTCGACTCTTATTGCTCACTGGCCAAATTAGATGCACTGGTGTTTTTGGTAGATATACGTAATTGCTTCGTGTATCGGTTTTTTAGTTGTAGTTCATAATATACTGTAAATATATGTTTCTTCTACCTGATTTCTTTTTAAGTAAAGCTCTTTTTGCCCGACTGCGGCAGTATTGTAAGAAGGGGAATGTTTAACCTGCATGTAAGAATTTAGTATAATGTAATTAAACTATCAAATGAAGATAACAGAAATAAATATTTAAATATCCTCACCCGGTTGACAGAAACAGCGATAATCTTGTCCTTCAACGTCGTTATCAGTCTGTTCGATACAGATACCCTTGACGCAAGGATTGGACGCGCAGGCGCCTCCGGTTATAGAGAGCTCGCAGTGCGCGCCCGTCCAGCCATCCGCGCATGCGCAGTGGAAAGTAGTCGAGCCATTCATTGCCATACTCATGCAGGAGCCACCGTTCAAACATGGCGATGAGAAGCACGGGTCCCGCTCACACTTTCTGCCCGTAAAACCTATATGGAAAATCCATGAAAATGATCTTACGTACTCACAAACTTCTTAGATAAACTTATTAAATCATATTAATCACATAATATTTTAAAATTAAATGTAATTAGGAATCTCAATAAATGTAATATATAAAATGCCAAAATTGTTTATCAAACTCCAAATCCCAATTCTTAATATCAAAATTGCTTTACAGAAGTTTTGCAAAGCTCCTGTTTGAGGCAAAATGTTCAACAAAGAATAAAAAATTTCATTCTGATTATTCAAATTAAATTTAAAATAAAAATAATGAGGGGAAACCCTTCGTGAGTCATGCCGTGGCCTTTGCCTGTATTAATAGGTACCGTTATGTTATTTATAGGAATATGTTAAGTGATATACCTACAATACATGATACATATTATTTATGGACGTGCAAAACGGTTGCATAGTTACGTAAACGTAACAGCGCGCCATGCGGTCACCAGATTGCGTCACATCGATGCTCAGTTCACCAAAAACAAAAATTATTTTCGGAGCGCTTATAAAATCGTTTTTTATCTGCATACGTACCGAATGGGTAGATGCCATACGTTTGCCCTCCAGCGCTACCAGCCTAAAGTCTCGCCTTTCACAGATACATTTTTGACGTCAAACCGTGACTTTGTATTCTGTCTAGATGGATAGAAGTAGTCAGATATCTAAGTATCTCTAAATATATACGACCAGTTAAACCGTATAACAAATCCTATCGAGTCCCTTGCGGGGATCGACTCTGCAATCAGAATACAATCTCTCGCGTCCGCTACTTTCTTACGTCTCTCCACACAAACACGCTAGCTCTGGACGACTCAATTTACGGGTCATCTAGATATAGTCGGTTACTCCTTATTCGATTTTCGTATTATGTAAGTCCGAAATCGAAATGGAATCGAAGCGGATGAATGAATGAAATCGACTGAGGGAAAAGCTTACTGTTCCGTCCGGTAGTGTCTGGTGGATAGCCGGATTTACCATAGGAGACTCTCCATAGAAAAGATTTATCGTTACATAATCTCGCTCACTAAGATTTAAGCAATTATATTATCGACCAGTTTTAGTACCGTAGTATAAGATAATGATTATGTTTGATTTTTGTTAGGTACCGCTTAACATTCTTGCCAAATATTAATGCCTTGCATTGAAATAAACATACGCTACTTTCCGGGTAAGTATCCATAAAATCAAACGAAAATAAGGCGGAGTGTGACATGAATATACATTTTAGAGCATAATAAATGTTTATGTGTACCATAAGGGCAGAGACAGCGGTAGTTGGCGCCGTTCAGAGGTTGCGTGAGGTCGACACATATGCCGTTGTTGAGGCACGGCGACGGAGTGCACGCGTCGCGCTCCTCGCAGTGCGGGCCCACGTAGCCCGGGCAGCACTGGCATTCGTACCCTTCCTACGAACATGCCACATCGATTACCCTGTCACCCACATTACCCTTATCACAAACTACATCTATCTATCACGTACCATTGAAACGTTAGTGTAACACACACCCTTTCCTGAACAGTCTTGAGACTCGCCACAGTTGTCCGATTTCACGGTTACTTTTAGTCGCACACATTGAGTCCTCCAGTTTTCAGAAACAACTGAAACAGAAACCACTGATAGAAACATAGAAACCTCGTTGTATGTTTTACGACATTTCCATAAAACATTCTCTAGCAATAAAACTCGAAAAGATATCAAATAGAACGCGTCGATGAGTTTTCACATCGCTTACTTTGGCACGCAATGCATTATACGGTGGGAATTCCGCACATATTTATTGTGCGATCATAGAATAAAACCGTCCGTTGTCGTTGACGTTTTTTGCCTCGCACTTCCTTCCGTTTTCCGGTCTATAATATACATATCTGAACCGTTTCATCGCTCCACGTTTTAATAGCACATATTTTTCACGCAATATTTAAGAACAAAGTATATTGTAAATTTTCCATCAAAGTGATACTATGCTTTGTATTTTGGATACCTATAAGTAAATTAACGCCTTCAGTGAGATCCTTATCATACAGCGTGAAGAGCTTGGCGCCGCGCTCGTCGAGTGGAGTGATGTCCAGCAACATGCCGTCAGATACATCGCAGTGCTCGTGGCCCTGGCGCGTCACCTGGTACACAGCCGGCTGCAGCAGCGTGCGATGTACCCTGGAAAATCAATCGCTATAACGATTCGCCGAGCTGGTACAGGTCACTGCCTAAAGCTGCCGGCGGCGATATAGGTCACAGATTTACAGTTCTATTAATATAGCTGACCTTTCCCCATCAGCGTGTGAAACGTTCGCCTCCGGAGTGCCGTTCTTCACGTCGAGCTGGCCAAAGGTGTCGAGTAGCAGGGAGTCCGCGATGCGCACGATGAGGATGTCTCCGCTCTGAATGTCAGCGGAGCCCTCCCACGACACGATGACCGGGGGGCACTCCTCCTCGGCCGCTCCTGGTGCCGCGCTCCCCGCTCCCCCACTGCTCCCACACTCCTCCGCCATCCGCACCACAAAGTCACACACACATTAATTAATTATCAAGTCAACCTCTGAGAATACTAATTGAAATGGCCTCTGTCATATTTACTGCATCAAAGGGGTCCTTGACTGCAAGCTTTTAGTAACAGCTTAGAACGAATGAATTTTCAACTAAGAGGTGAGCATCAGACATGTACCGCTACAAAATATTACTACGACCGACGATATGCTCGTAAAGAGCAGAGGTCAGTAACGTTGACATTAAACTGTTATACATGCGATTATGTGCAATGACACTAGGAAATATAATCGGCAGTGCATGAATTCTGTAACCATCTCACCGTGAAAACTTAAGTGAAGTGAGCTGTCATTCCAACAAATTCTAGGAATGGACACTATTGGCAGCTCACTCTAAGCTCACTTCACCTAACTTTTCACGGTGAGATTTTTACAGAATCGATCGGCTGATCGCTGTGCTTAATATGTTAGTCTTCAATTTAAATAACATATGATTGCCGTGCCTTAATGAAAACAAAAAGTCTTGTTCCATCGTCACGGAGACACCGCAACGGTCCAATCGTACATAAATAATGGATTAGACGTTTTCCTTAACAGAAGTAATGAATAGAGTTCAACCACTGGAGCAAAAAAGCTTTTTTCCTTATTTCTCCTCCAGTAAGACGATTTATGGTTTATGTATTTGACCTCGGCATGCTCGCTTCTGTCACGATCAAAGTTGTGCGAACAAGAATATTATGCTCTGAAATAAGGGAGCGGAAGAAAAGACATTGTATAAATTGCCTATGGAGATTAAGTTTAGTACATTCATGTCTTGCGTCTTATTTATGGCTGATACTGCTACAAGCTTCATAACGCCATTACGCGCGTATAATTTGCGTTTCAATACAAAAACAAAACAATGGAATAGGCATAAGAGAATGGTTAAAAATAGAAATATATTGGTAAACTAGCTGACCCGACCGACGTCCTGTGATCCTGTCCAAATTTCAATAATTCATACAAAAAAGGATGTTGAGCTTTCCCGAATTTAAACGTTTTCCGGGAAACTTTTCCAATTTTTCTTTCAGTATCAACCAGATTCGGAGTATCACAAATATATTAAAACAAAAAAACAAATCAGACCAGCTGTTCTCAAGATGCGCTTACCAACGAACAGCATTTCATTTGTATTACATGGATGGTGGTAATCTACAATATTTGTTACCTATATTGTTCGCAAACATTCACAAAGATTTCACGATAGGTAAAATCGATTGCAAAGAAAAGACAACTTGACCCTGAGAAATGTATGTATAACCTTGCTGGGGATCGATATGCAACATGGTATGGTAGACTTTTGCTATGCTCATTGCAATAACAAAATATGTAGAGTCAACGGAACTGCGAATGCTTAGTCAGATACCGGCAAAAGATGAGTTACGATGCTACTAAAATATCAGTTAAATGAGAGGTTTATTAACTAACTCTGTTACAATTGTAAGATATTAAAATAAAACCCACCGATACCCATTCCACCACCACCTCATGATTACCTATTGTCCACTGTCATTATCCATTGTCATTGTCGTAATTATCCTTATAAATATATATGTCATTGGTGTAAAATAAAATAAAACGTAACCTGTACTAAAAGCTGTAGGGCAAAACGCATTTTAGTTATGCTTTACTTGACTGTACTATATCAACCCGCCAAGTTCTAAGCCGATAAATACAATTTTAAAACTTACTACACTGAATATTAATAAGAATACCGTAGACCACTTAAAAAACAAATTATTTTTGTCTATGAAGCTCCGTTGAACGTGCCGTAGCTTTAGATAACGGATAGTGAATTATACGAACCAATTAATTATGTTTCCGCCACCTGAAACATGTACCTATTATCTTTTGTTGTACTCGTAAGTTAAGAAAACATTCGTGCGCTTAGAAACTGATATCTAATGTTTTCTTAACTTTCACATGGCAACAAAACAAACTAGTAACACAATTTAGAAAAAATCAACACCTTTCTTTTGCATTATCTATTTGTGCATTTTTCCCGACTGTTTCTAGTTTTTGATGTCATAATTTGAACAATTTACAAAATCTTTATCTAATGATGATTGTAAAATACATCAAATGAAGACATCAAACGCCGGCTTACATCTGCATAATCAACCATTTTTCCACTGCTGGGCAACAGGCCTCCTCTCGGTGAAAGTGAGTAGGCCGTAATCCACCTCACGTCAGTGCGGGTTGGTAGATGTCATTGTCACATGTTTTTGAACTTGTAGCGGTATCTACAACGCCACATGCGAACAACGCGTCTTACTGACGTCACGCAAATCCTGCATCTCGCAAGCAGAGTTTACCGCGCAATTAGCATACATACGAACTTCTCGACATCAGTTGTGGGGCAGTTGCCCGCCAGACACAACACCCGTCTGGTCGGAGGATCCTCCCTTTTCTATGGAGGATGAGTGAACTTTACACCCTGTTCCTCATACCTCCAAACTGGTGACCCCGAACATGAACGTCAGTGCAGCCTTCGTGCACCTACTTCAACGTGACGTCATCATCGTCATCACTCCCGCAAGCTTTAGCGGCGAAGTCACCCAGCCAGCCAGCATCCACGGCTTCAACGAGTATCCTGACCACCAGCATGCAGCGACCGCGCATACCTGGTCATCACCCTCAGCCTCATCAGCAACCTCGGCACAGCACACTGCACTTTCGGTCAACAAGCAGAGCACCCTCTCCTGGTCGACACAGCAGCCAGCCTCAACCCGGCGCTGTACGACATCCGACGCACTGGAGTATAACGCAGCGCCATCCACCCCGACTCACTGGGGCATCTTCGCAGACAGTTCCGACTCACCGCGAACTATGCGCCACCCCGACTCACTGGGACATCTCCGCAGACAGTTCCGGCTCACCGTGAACTTTGTGGCAACCGGTTCCGACTCACCGGAACCTCAGCTGGCCTGGCAAGCATCGCAAGATACAAGACTCAGCCCACTATCGACCTCCGGCCTCCAAAGGGAGTGATGTAGCGGTATCTACAACGCCACATGCGAACAACGCGTCATACTGACGTCACGCAAATCCTGCATCTTACAAGCAGAGTTTACCGCGCAATTAGCATAGATACAATTTCCCAATATCAATCGTTGGGCAATTGCCCGCCAGACAGAACACCCGTCTGGTCGGAGGATCCTCCCTTTTCTATGTAACTTTACACCCTGTTCCTCATACCTCCAAAAACTTTTGGTTGTAGGACATGGACTAGGTTTCCTCACGATGTTTTCCTTCACCGTTTTGAGAGCAGTGGTGATGAAATAATTTACACAAAGTGAAGCTCCTGTCTGGGTTCGAACCTACGATCTACAACTCGTAAGTACTTCGACTCGACTTACATCCGGATGCAACTGAATGAGAAGAGTGAATGATGCAGAAAGCACAATCAATTTCTATTTGCCTAACAAACTTCACTTGAAGTTTTCTAAGAGAGATTTATTACCGCATTCATTCTTATCATGATAGATACAATCCTCAAAGATGTTTAGTATTCCAAACCCGTAAACAAAGACATAAAAACACATTTTCCTATAAAAATAATACTACGGGTCATATTTTCCCTGATTATTACAGCACGTTAGGTACATACTTAACTTTCCGGTGGATTAGTAAGGTATAGCCGCTTCCGATAATTCAAGTACCGAGCATTAGCCAGGATGGCACTCAATTAATATGGACCCTAATAGGTGTCCTCTTACGAAGAAGACGTAAACTACTTGTTACTAAATATCTTAGGCTTAGTATAATATTATCGGATTTTCTTGGTACCTACAATTTTTTCAAGAGTACGACGAAAGTAGGATCTGTCCCTAAAAGTACAGATTAGGTCTTGTATCGTCATCGATGTTGAGAAAAGATTTAGAAATGAGTGTTCACACACTACATACAATAATACACATACTGAAATATTCAGGGCATCCAGATGCACAGTGTGGTTTAAATTCTCAGACATGCTGCAACATGCTTCATTCGGCTGCATTTGCTTCATTCGGTGCTTCGTCTATCCTTGGCTCATTGCGAACTAAACCTTGGGTTAAATACAAGTGAACTGTAAGTGCACAATACTCCTTTGCTTCCAGTGACCGAATTACCGGAATTACCTACCTACCTAATAAATGAATTTAGGCGTGCCGGATGGATGTAATAAACTTTGTAAAAATGAATTTTAAAAGCTGATTGTTTTTAGCAATTAGTCGGTCGTGCGTGTAGTCCGCGACTTCGTGTGACGGATTAATTAACCCACGACACAATCAGGGGAGCCATATTTACGTGTTGGTGCACTCTGAAACTCTTCATGGGATGACTACCTAGATAACACTAACGGTTCACAAACATTATAAATGACTACCCAAGCAAAGTGTTAAATTTTTTTACTTAATTATATGTCACGTTGTTACCTAACAGAGCCAGTGAATCAAGTACTTAACTGAGGAATAATTCCCAAAACATGTTTCGGACTTAGTAACCAGCGCAGCGGTCTATGGGGACAGCCATATAACAGTGATCATCTTGAGGCTGATGCGAATACACAACGAGGTCAGTTCTCTAGGGGTAACATATCAAGAAAATGAACAGCATTTGCCATAACAACGGTCTGTTAACAATTACTAGCGAATATTATCCAAAGGGGTTGCTGTCTACGAATCAAGGCGATGTTATATTGTAATTAGTTGGTTTAATTGAGCGAAATTATCATTACCTACATTGTGGGTGTAGGTATATTATCAGCTGAAAAATAACGTATTGTGAAGTGAAATTGCAGCCAGAATTACATAATTCATGAGAAGTATACTTACAGTGACCGGCAGATTGAGTTCATGCGTCTCGTTGCCGCGCCAGAGGCGAGACTCGCGCGGCAGCACAGGCAGGTCGCAATCTATCGCCGCCAGCCGCTCGTGCAGGCGCGCCGGCGAGTGCGCCGCGAGGGCACTAGAACTAGTGTTTAACTTTTGCCTTCTTGCACTTTTCACTATCCCCTTTGTGCTTGTGTACACTTTAGCAGTTGAATGGCGCGCGGTAGCCGGGCTCTCCGTCGCCGCGTATGCTTTTGTTGTGTTTAAGCTATTCTTTGTAGTTGAAGATGCAGTCGTTGAGACCACGGTAGTCTCTAATGGTTTAGCGTAAAGCTTTTTAAGTGGTAAAGTCGGTGGGGCTTGAGAACTTGATACTGTTTTAATCTCGTCTTTAGAAGATAAAGTCAGCTCACAGTAGCAGGCGCCAGCTAATGACAAGATTACCGCGGTGGCCATTAACAAAGAGTGTGGCGCTCTGTGGCCGCCCATGGTGCTCTGCTTCATGCTTGTTCGTATTTGTTGTTTACAGTTAGTACTTATTTTCTATTTTAAAAAGGTATTTGGCACAACCGCTGTATTTGTAGCTTGTGAAAAGTCAGGAGACCTGGTAAAATAGAGAAAAGAGAATGAATGTCAATACGATGTATGCTAGACGATATATGCGGCTAGTAGGGGTTCGATTCCAGTATGTAGAGGTAAGTATTATATAACCTTAAAGCTATTCAGTCTCAAAGTTTTGGTACATAACCATTTCATAGAGGTATGTAATTACTATCCGTATGTACATAGGTACTGTAATACTAAAGTTAGATTGCTCATAGCTCATACAAACTTATAAAGCTACGCTCAAGCTATGAAGAAAATGACGCAGTGTTTCAATACCATTGCAATTTTAATATAATTATGTACATGTTTAACTGTAATGTAACTATTGCATGCCATAGGTATTTATATTAATATTACTGTAGTAGAAAAAAAAACACACTATTCCTTTCCACTGTCTACGTTTAAAAATAAACAGGAACCTCTTATATTCTTCTTCTGACACCTCTCGATGCGAACATCTATAATTGGACAAGCCGTACAGCCCTCACGTGGAGTGGCGACCCTCTTCAGAAACGAGTGCAGCCCTCTGATGAACTTAAGAAAGCTCATTTTCATTTAGAAACACAAAGGGTACTCTATCTTTAGCTACGAATATAAATTAATTGTTATAATTCTGTGAAACCCCCACAGTGCCATATCGTCAAGGTTGTGCCATAGGTCTGCTTAGAAAATAAATAGAAGTTAAAAATAACTACGACTACAGCTTGTCCAGTAGTAAACAATTAGTCTAAGGTAGATACAGAAAAAAATTCCTTCCAGAACGTTTATCACGACATCTATTTAATTATTACCACGTCCATTATATAAATAAAAAATGAGCTGAACTCCAGCGATGAACATAAATATTTCTTTTCTGAAATAACCTTCAATAAATTCTTTCAGTGGTCATGAACAATTTATACTTACGTAAGAACACAGGAATGACAATAATATCATGAGGGGTGAAAACAAATGCTTTCACAATTAATTCACAAGAAAGATAAATAGTTTCATCTCATCTAACGTTACCACTAAATTAAAATAATATTTTCGACTTAAATTATGTCCCGGTTAATTCAGTAACAATTCTTCAATAGAGTTTTATCCAAAATCTGATAAATTCGCATATATTAAGTTGAGCAAATATCAAAACAAATCAAGCTCTGATTAATTTATATAGACTGAAGCAATGTTTTGGCAGGGCGGCAGCGTAGCACAGGGCGGACGACGCAACCGGCCGCAGCCTCCGCGACACTGAGGGCGGCCGGGCACCCCTCTCACCCCCTACCCCGCGGACACCCGTGCCCGCACCCCTGCACCCCTCACGCGCACCCTCACACGCCTGTATCTTTGCTTCATTTTACTCCACGCCTGTATTACCAACGATTTCCTTAACGTTATAAGACTCGAAGTTGGGGACCATTCTGTTTTCTCCGAATTTGCATTTTACTTTTGGGATACGGGTTCGAATATATTTTGTGATGATTGTTCAAAATAGTATTTGTTTTGATAGCATCTTCTTTCTAAGAATGTTCGGCGCCAGAGGCGTCTCGTCGTAGTGCGGCGGATAGAGCGGCGGTGCGGTCTCGGGGCGGCGCACCAGACCCACTGTAAACATCAAGTCAGAAGCCGCCCACGATCCCGCGCTACCTGCTCTCAATATTTATTGCGTTACATTTCATTGGAATGTTCAATAACGCAATCCAATATCCTAGAGCACGAAGAAAATATTTTCTTTTCGACCAGCAACATAACAAAGCCTGAAGCTGTAAAAGTAATAGCTTAGTATAAAATCCCAAAAGCCTCATTTCTGAAAAAATATATCAAAAACACCTACCTAAATTCACGCTGAACACGAGGAAGGATACGATGAAAGAGAACTCATAAAACTGCCGCGGTGATTTAATGGTCAATAAGTTTTAAAAGAAAAAGAAGTTTGAAACGCCGAGGGTATTCCATTTTCTTTTATAACTACGCAGTTGGTACCAATTACTTAAAGCATCAATCTACTCATGCGTACTTATCACAACGATAGGGAGTCCATGCCTTTCAGTAATGTAAATGTCTACATCCCAGAGCAGTCCGTATCGTAGAAGTTAATTAGTCATTAAATAGATTGGTATGCTAATCAAAACAGGAAATTGCGTCCATTTCTGATATCCGGCGCGGTTTAATGAAGCGAACTGTAGTGCCAGCTTTAATAACATTTACGTACTTTCAATTGGGTAGGTACATCTCGCTGAGCATATTTGATTAAAGTTCAAATAATATTTTATCTTCACGTACTTAATGCGTGCGGAGATAATAATAATTAGTCATCATGAGAGTTAAATTGTAGTGAATATTTAACTTAGTCGTTATTAGCTGCTAATGATATAATCACGTGGTAATTACTTGTTATAAATCTGGTGGTTATCGACTAATTGCTTAGGTACAGCTTTGCTTTACATTGTAGTATTTTTTGTGAATTGTGCTAATATTAGATATTACAGCTGTGCCTGCGACTTCGTTCGCGTGAATGTCGAAATAGGGTTTCATGGAGTTTAATTATTTTGCGCGGAACCCTAATCATTTTAATCATTCTAAAATAAAAGTAGCCTCAGTTACTCCTTATAACATCTGCTATCTACCAGTGAAAATCCCGTCAATCGGTCCAGCCGTTTCGGAGATTAGCCTGAACAAACAGACAGACAGACAGAGAAAAAGACAAAAAAATAAAAATTGTTTTTATGTTATAACTACTTTCATATGCATTTAGTATAATTTATTCTGACATTACAAACAGACACTCCAATTTTATTTATTTGTATAGATTATACGTCGGATACTCTCTTACCTGACTAGAGGTACTTCTGTGTATTCATGTTACGCGTGGGTAATTAGGCGTGAGGTAACGGATTTCATGTACCTACCTATCCTATACCCAAATCTTGTCTAAATCCGCTCGCTAATTAACTGTCAACTGGAAAATCGCACAATTTATTATTTACCTGCTCCATAAAGGTAAATCTTGTCTAATTTATGTTTAAAAGCGAGTTTCGCTGAACAAAGTTCTTTTTAATGGAAAAACGCGCTGGTTATTCAATATAAAGAGCGTTCAAATTTTCCAACGTTTTCTCAATAAGTACCCGGAACCGGCCTACCTAAGTGCTTCCGATTAATAATAAAATGTAGATACTGACGGTTAATATAATCTGGTATAAGGAAGGTATACATTATAGAGTAGAATGATGATATTATATGGTAACTATATCTATTGTAGGTACACCATGTAAAACTTTAAATTAATTACACAAATTGAGAGCACAATGATGGTCTTATCCTATTAATAAAATATATACCAGAAAAAACATCCATAAGACCTAAAGACTAACTACATAATAACAGCCATTTCCCATTAACTTTTCTATTTAACTCTTGCAAAGTGGCGGCAAGCAAACTATAGCTGTAATGCTGACATCTAAATCCATTCTTGCTGGCCTGATATTGAAGGGTAATTAAGAGTGCAAGCAGTCTATACGACCCTATATAATGTAGTTGCTGACTTATCATTCTGCGCGAGTTGGCGAGACTCTATTAATTATTATAGAGGGGGATCGAAGGGTTATTGTTGCAGAACAATGGACTACTTATACTGTTATTGGTTTTGTTACACTCTAGTGTTTATGCCGTAATCGTATTATTGGAAAGTCAAAGGTTACGGCTTATAACTTTAATATTGTTCATGTTTTTTAGAAAGGTCAAGTGCGTAGTACTCGCGACCGGCGTGTGTGACCACAAGTATGAATGCCAACGAAACAAAAGGTGTACATATGTAACGGCTGTTGGCGTTCTGTAGTTTCTGCCGATCCCCATGGGAAGAAGGAATAAATGTATGTACTTATAATGTAATGTATATGTAAAAGCTGCGATGGCAACTTCTCAATCTGAAGTTGAACTTGGGTTTGAAATCTTATTTTCCTGTATTCAGCCAGTTGTAACCTGTGGGTAAGTTTTTCCTTGTTTTGTTTTTAGAAACTTCTTGAAGTCCTTTATCGCAAAAGCTCGATTGATGAGTAAACTACTGATGATATACCAGATACCCACAGTGAGAACAGCTGAACCCAAGTTTCTTATGAAAGAAGTCTATGTTTAGGTCCATGTCAACTGGTTTATATAAGATCTTTGTCCATTTTCAGCGACATGGTTTGGTTTAATTTCTCTCTCATCTCCCGGCTATTAATTTCCACGTGGTGATAGGGTTGCACGATTTCGTTTTTCTCCTCCACTTCGCTCTATCGTCGACATCCGCGACGGAAACATTGCGTCATTGGATTTTCCTGAGAGGAAACTCTTACCTTTCATGTTTTCCCGGGTTTGAAATTATGCTTATTTTATTATAATGGGGACGTTAGGTTAATGTACGAGTACCTAGTTGAAAATTGTATAGGTACCAACTAGGTACTTATTGTAGGTAGCACCTACCATAAATATAAATAAAATATGAGTTGGCCCACTTTTGCACTGACAACCGTGCGATTGTAATTTATGTGCCCGTCCAAAATTATTGAAAGCTAGACGTAAGCACTAAGTGTTTAGTTTTTACAGTGTTACGTAAGATGTAGTGAAGCGAGAGCGCGGGGGCCTGGGGGCCCGAGAGCCGTGACGCGGCGGCCTCGGGCGGCTGGCGGGGCGCCAACGTTCTGACGTGTGTGACTACCCTTATCTCCACTCGGATCCACCTCCGACATGCCTCGCTTCACTTTCAGCGAGCGACGCACAACGTGACTCTATTTAACGTAACAGTCATCTATTAATAAGTACGACTGCTATTAATCACTGACTCTGGCAAAGTAATTAATGAAACTTCCGCAAATCTATGAATAGAGAAGGTTGCGTAGGTAGGTAGGTAGGTAACTATTAAAGATAAATATGTAGATATAAGTACTTGGGTGTTGTTCCAGAAGGGTAAGTAAGTACATCATTCATATTTTGCTTTGTTAAAATTACCTACCTAGATAGAGATATACCCAAGTCATACCTGTCTATATCTCCACACGAAGAACTGGAGAAGGAAAGGTTATCAAAATCAAAACAAGTCATTTTATTCAAAATAGGCTGGAAATAAGCACTTTTTTAAAGTCAAAATTACATAAGACGTTCCTCCAAAACGCCGCCCTTCGCCACTTCCTAGTGCTTTAGCTGGAAAGAAGAAGTAGGGCTACAATCTCCCCATATCGTTATGTCAGTCGTGAGGACGATAGCTTTTGTGTCGCTGCCCCAAAAGCTAACGTAAAGTAGATTTTCGAAAAAACCGTTGGTATTAAAATTCTAACTGTAGGTACCTTACTATTCTACCCATAGATATAATTCTACCATTCCATTCCTACCTACTATTTTTTTAACACTTTTTCCTTATTAAAGTCTGGCAGAAGCGGTCAGGGACATAAATAATAAGCAGTGAAAGCTTTGTAGAAACGACACTAATCCCCTGTCAAACATATATTATATTTTAGTGTAAAGGAATATAATATAGTCATATAAACACATCCCACGACCTGTGACGCGTAATCCCCATGTAAGAGCTGACTAATGTTCTTCAATAGAAAAGGGTCATCACGATGACCAGTGCTTATCATAAAGAAAAAGGTACCTACGTAGGTAGGCTTCTCTGTAGTCTGTAGAGGCGACACTAGTGTGCGTGGCGTTGCGTGTGTGCGTAAGGAGACGTGTCCTACATGTCCAGCGAAATCGAGGTCACTGTACTGATTGGAATCGAGAAATGTATTTACCGATATGATTTTCTTGGTAAGTAGGTATGTAGCTACCTATAGAGACTTGACAATGAAACAACGAGCCAACTGGCGCAGTGGACCAGCGGTGGAGTGTGCTACTTTTTGTGCAACTAGGCGGATTTTATTCCTGCGATCGGAACAAATTACTGTGTTTCTTACTTTACTTCGGCAAATCAGCTAAGTACATTAAGAAAATTATTATTATTTTCCTATTGTAGCTGATTTGCCGAAGTAGGTACCTAATACTTACGTAATCTTACTTATTATTTTGTATTTATTATACGAACGTTGTAAGTAGCTAACTGCTAGCTAACTACCTTAATGCTAACTGTAAGTTTTCTAAATAAAATAAATAAGTAAACACTATAGGTACCTCTCATGATCAGCCTACCTACACATTGCGTCTCCTATCGAAAGCCATTTTACCTCACTTAACGGACCTCGGTTACTCTTATCCAGCTGCTTCCAGCCACCCTAGAAAGATTGTCGATTTTCCTAGCTTGAGGCCGTCCTAGTTTACGTTTGTCGATTCGTATTCTCCATTCAAGAACATCTATCTACTCCACACAGGTTCTATGGTTCAGTTTCCGTTAATACGAAACCAGATTGCAAGAAAAAGGTCATAAAATGGCTTCTGACACTTAAGTACGAGTAGACAAAGAAACTTCTTTGCAGTTACAGAGACATTCAACACACACACACACTTACACACATTAAGTAACACTCGTATCATTACTTACACACCCTCACTCGCCCAATAACAAACCACTCATTTAGCTCATTCCCAATCACACAACTGTTAATTAGTTAGATTTTAGCACGTTTATCTGTCCGAACTAAGGAGGCCAGAAGACCCATGACAAAAGTTCTTTACTTAGTATGTGCTCCTGTCTCCCTTCCATGTATTAGCATTGTACCTAAATAAAGTAAATTGGGTCCTCGAACTCGTTGACCCCAAAATAAAAATATCATCAAATACTTATATATATATTTTTTTTGTTTACCATGTTAAAATATCGATACCCATCACGGCTGCGGAGTTTCGGTAACTAGTTTAACTTAACCCTGTTTAGCGGGGTGAGCGCCTGATGCCTCGTCATGTCTAGGTGTACTTACAGCAAGGCAGCACCGCGAGGTCCTACCTACGAGTATAATAGTGGTGGAAAATATCTTGATTTAAAAGAGTGTCCAGTTTCTGGTCCGTGGTTCTCCATATGAACCTACTACACTTTGGAATGTGCTATATCTATAGCTTCATGTTTTGACTGACCGACTCCTTGACAGTTCAAGTGAGTGTAAATGGTTTATTTGAAATAAATTAATGCTTTGCGTTAGTTAGTTGGAATGGTAGCAGCAACTTGCCCGACCCTGTGACCCAGCAGTAGTGCCACCAGGGGGTCTACTCCGAAGTACTATCGGCCGTTTCCTGCTACGAAGTTACTATTTGGTTCGGTCGGTCCCGATCCTACACTCCTACACTCTTTCGAATATTGACTTCGCATTTTTCAATAATATTCGGTTCAACCTTGTGTCGGTCCGATCCGAACATTCGCACTTTGCACTTCGGAGTAGACCCCTGGTTTCTATGTATATTTATGAAAACGCTATCGTAGACGGCGAGTGCCGCCTGCTGCTACTACAGACGGCATAACAGTAGTACTTATTTTGACAAGTGAGTTTCACGAAACTAAAGAAGAGCAAGTCCCGCTGCCGTCGTCGATTTGGCTTATTCTTGATGTCACGTTTGGAATCAAAATCGCAGCAGCACTGTCACCTGCGTTTATTGTCAACCGCCGCTGCCGTCTACGGTCTGCCGTCCCCCTCGAAACTGTACTTTACGCCGAAGCTAGGTTTAAAGGAAATTATGAATAAAATTAAAATACTTAGGATTGGTCTTAGATTCATTTATTAGCTGCTATCTTACATATTTTATTGTAGGATTTCCAATACTTTTTATTCACTTATAATAACGACGATAATAATACGATTATTATTATTTATTTTCGAGGCACAATTTTCTTCGCGCCAGTTATCTTCATGAATAACTACCAAATTCTCAGTTCTCAAATTCACTTTATTTTTAACAACAAATCAAACACGACACTTGCTATCTTTGAGTGAAAAACTTAGTCTACTTTAAAATGCGTAGACGCGGTAATAATTTTAATTTGGGTTAACAATATAATGGGTTTAGAATAAGAAATATATACCTTTCAAATTACTATTTGATAAAACTATGCATAAATATTTACAAATCTATAAAAATAACAAAAACATTGAAACTAATGTAATACAAATATTGTATTCTTCTAAGCCTAATAACATAGCTACACGTTATTCTCAATATAACTAATGTTCTCTTCTAGAAAATCGTTCACAAGTTACAAACAGTTGCCTTTAGAATAGATAACACTTATCTTAAGTTAGTACATTACATAGCCTCAACTTCGTTCTTTGCTACTGGAACATTTACAGGCGGCACGTCATTCTTGATGTAATTCTGAAAATTAAAGAACAATTTTCAATCAATTTAACGACTCTGGAGATTTTGTGTGGTTTTGCTTTGCCCCATCTCAATCAAATCAGTACGAGTACAGCTGTACCGTGTAAGATATGAGATTAAATTGCGTATAAAAAAAAAAAACCATTTAAAAATCCAATCAATTACATTCCATAGTTTAGTCAATATTTAGCTGCATCCGGTTAGACTGGGAGCCGACAAACTAATTGGAAGCACCACTTCCAATTAGTTTGTATGACTTATTTACAGGTTCAATTCAAAGTACAGCTAAGCACTAATATTACTAGTGTTTCCATTTATTGTCGTCTCCAAGTTGTAGTAAATGATCAGCTTACCCCTTGCATGTCATAGTTGGGGTAGGAGTCGTGCGCTTGCGCGGCCATCTTGTCGGGGTGGCAGCGCAGGCGGTGCGAGCGCAGCGTGGACGCGTACGAGAAGCGCTCGTCGCACCACTTGCACGTCAGCGGCTTGTCGCCCGTGTGCGTGTACATGTGCACCTGGTGAGTGACGACACAGTTCATTACATGCTTTAACAGGTACATTTACAAGTGTTAGGTACTATATACATATTTATGTAAAATAAATATGTATCTAAAAAGAGCAACATTTGTCTGAAAAAAAAACGTACTTATTTAGTTTAGTAATAGAACCGACTTATTCATTAATGTTGTGTTGTCAAAGTTTTGAAAACTATTTTTTAAAAGCTAACCACAGATCCATGGAAGAAAGACTAAGGTTTCGAAAATCATTAACTCGGGTCTGGAGTAAATTTAAACAGCATTTTAGGTAAAAGACAATAGTAACATGGAGAATAAAGAAAATTGTCATAGCCATGGGACTTTTCTCTATTCCCCACGGTTTAAGTTTCTCTCCTCTGTAGTTCTTAAGGAATGCATTTGTTTAATTGCAAAAAGTAAATACCGATCGTTAAATTATGCTTTGTGCGACTACCTTCAAAGTCTGTCTCCTCTTGAACGCCTTGTTGCAGTAGGAGCAAACGTGTCTGCATTTGTCTTCGTGTACCAGCAGATGTTTGCGGAGCGTGCGGCGACTGTTCAGCACCCGTCGACAGATGTAGCATTCGTACGACGTGTCCTCGTGAGTGTCCATGTGCGTCTTCAGGTTCGAATAAGTCTTGAAACTGTAATAAAATGAAAGTATTTCATGATAATACTAAAGTTTATCTTAAAAAATAGTTCTATTTTAACGCGAATGAAAAAGTATTCCTTTCAACAGGTTTACTTAGTGAAGGATCCGATCAGAATGCATGCAGTATTCATGCCAGACTAGTATAATTCGGCTCGCGACATCACGGCGTTAAAATCTCATGAATAAAAGCTCAGGTAGAGTTTGAAACTTTCTAGTTGGTTAAAACCTGAGACGTAAGTAAAACTGTAGTATTATTTAATACATATATTATTTATTATGCAAAGTCAGGGAAACAAATCGCACCTTGATTATCAACTTATTTGGTCCATATTTAAATCACAGCAGTCTTTCTTTTTCAGTCGTATGAAATGGCTATATCTCATAAATAGCTTTACGTAGTGTCAATCTGATCAAAAATACAAACGTGTTATATTGTAAACGGATTTAAAACCGCATGTTTGTACAGGCAAGTATATCCCTGCATGTACAAACATACAATTTTAAGTAAGAACAGCTTAAGTTTGAACGAACGGTTTGGAGCAGTTCCTGCAGACGAAGGGCTTGTCGTCGCTGTGTATGGCGCGGTGCTGGCGCAGCTCCCCGTTGGTGCCGCACGCGTACCCGCACAGGTCGCACACGTAGCCCTTGATCTTGTCGTGCACCACGCGCTTGTGCGACGCCGCCGATGAACGAGTCGTGAATCTGGAGAAAACATTTCCAATTACAGTATGTTTTATAAACCAACGCAACTTGGTCCAACGCAGACTTCTTTACCACGCCGCAAACTCGCTCTTTACGTTGATTGATACAAAATAAAACAGTGCATAAAGTAAACTAAAAACTTTTAAAAATTGCATTCGCTGAACTACCCGCAAAACAAGAGATCAAATATTATGAGCCCGCAAAATGTGAAACATAAGGGAATACTTTAATTTGTGTATTTGTATGTATTAGAACTTAGCATTGTATTGCCTTCGTACGGTAAAACGTCGATCGCTATAATGTTCCGATGTTGAACTTACTTCATGTTGCACATGTCACAGCGATATATTTTACGCTCCTCTATCGGTATATGCGACCTTTCATGAGATTTTAATGCATCCTTAGAAGTAAATATTTTGTCGCATGAAGCGCAACAGAACTTTCGCTCTGATTTTGGTATATGTCGCATCTTGTGTTTATTTAAGGCAGATAGAGTTTTCGTTATTCGGGGACACTTGTCACATCTGTAAAAAGAAAAACACAAGTTAATATTTCAAATAGGATCTACAATTTATCTCAACTAATATTAAAAAGAGATAAGATTTGATTTTTTGTATGTTTGTTTGTTCACGTTCAAACGGCGGAACGGATTTCGATTAAATTTGGCACATGGGTAGAACATGACTTTTGTCGATATTCCTACGGGATCGAGACTTTTACGTATGAAAATGCGGGGCGCAGCTCATTGCAATATTAAACTTAACTTAAACTTCTGAAGCAGGAGACAAATATAATGTTTAATAAACTGATGAAAGATCCACTGGGGCGGGTCACGTTAGCCGCATGCACCACTGTGCACGGTGGGTACCTGAGTTTGGACGGCACAGCTGAGGTCGGCCTAGGAGAGGTGGCGAGACGACCTAGACGAGCACCGCAAGGTTAGATTGAGGTGGCTCTAGAAAAGGATGCCTTGAAGGATTTGTGGGAGGCCTGCTCAGCAGTGGGGCAGTATAGGCAAAGTAAAAAAAAAAAGATAACTTTCGCTAAACTGATACTTACGTCAAAACATTAGGATTCCTATGGTCGTGCACATGCTTGTACATAACTGACTTGGATTTAAGAGTGATGCCGCAGATACAAGTCACCACCGGCGGCACTTTGTGAGCATACTCAGAATGCGCTTTCAATCTATACCAACTGGAACACTCCTTGTCACAATGGGGACATAGAAACCTGGAAAAATAAATTAAATATTAAAAACACACACACACAAAACAGGCCCATGCAACCAAATGTCACAACAGTCTATCTAGTAGTAGAGCGCAATAGAATTAATGTAAACAATACCTTATAAAATCTTTCACATTCAAACTTGCATAATTAAAATTTTGTTTTCCTTCACTCTCAGATTCCTCTGAGTTCTTCCTTAATTTTATACTTTCTATTTTATGGTCTGATACATGTTTGTAAAGAACACTTTTAGATCTTACGGCAAAGCCACACAAGCAGTAAACAAATGGTTCACTCTTATGCTCTTTAGCATAATGTACTCGTAAGCCACTCCATGTCTTCAACTTCTCTCCACAGAAATCACACTGCAATCTAAAATGATAATATAATAATGATATCTAAAATAAATATAGGATTTGTTGACAACTGATGTGTTTACATCAGTTGTCAACAAATCCTATATTTATTTTCAAACCTAAAATAAATGTAATTTATTAATTCTATTTCATGATGCATATCTAATTAAGATTTCCCTTACTTGACAAAATCTTTCACTTTCAAATTGGGCTTTTTGAGAATTTGGTTAAACGCTTCTGCCTCCTGTTCTGTTATTTCCTTTCTTCTGATACGTTTACGTTTAGGCTTCAGTTCTGCTATAGCTATGTCATCAAGATAGTCATCATCCTCGTCATTATCATCTTCACCATTGTGAATATCAGCGTCGTCATGATCGCTATGACTGTCCGGGAACACGTCTATTACTGATAAAGCTGCCTCATTATTCAATGCACCTATAATTGTAATGTGTAGTTTAGCTCCTGTTCTGTATTACTACTTTTTTTTGTATTTTCACTCAATTTGTAATTGGTCCTTGGACCATAAAAAAATTAGTTTCAGGTCAAATAATTACTATAATGTAGGAGCTTTACTAATTACTACAATAAATAACTGCTTTCAACCACTTCATTTCAAGTTAAATTATTCATTAGAACAAGCCAAAATCAGAACAAAATAAATTCAATTATCCAGTAAGGGCTGATTTGTCCAACTCCAGATCATTTTATCGGAGGTAAAATTTTAAATTTGACCGTCATTCTATACAAAATCTGTCAGACGTCAATTTTAATCCATGAATAAAAAATATCTGTTGATGAAAAAATCAGCCCTAAAGAGATCAAAGCAACTTACAAACTATGTCATCTGCAGTTACTTCATCTTTAACCTGTAATTAATTTAAATATTATTAATCACACACAGATAAAAAAATCTTTAGTTGAATAGAATGTATATACTATGTGAACTTTTCTGTGTTGTAAATGCTGCATGTACTTTTAAGTGATTTTGTATTAATTAAATTGTGTTGGCATGCAAAATTTAAGCTTTTTAATACACATTTCTGGGTCTTAAGAGATTGAGTATTACTAATAAACAAAAGTTGTAAGTTCTTCCATGTTTCTAACTTATAAAATGACAAACTTCCATACAAAATTTTGTCATATCTTTTCACCTTCACCTCTTTAGGGGAAGAATTATCAAAAATCATTCTTTAGTGCTCATCTTTGATATAAAAGGAACTCTTGTTGGAATTTCATGCTTCTAGATCCTGCGGCTTAGGCTGTGCGTTGTCTGTCAGTGAATATTAGGTTTTTATAAAGTAGATTAACATACCTCAGATTTGATTGGGACACCAAAATCTACAGCTGCCTGTGTTCGTTCAAGTTTAATTTCAAGAGAATCATAATTATCATCATACATCTTTTTCAGTGTATCTTGGGCTTTATAACATTCTAGTACAAATAGTTGGAATGACACCATTTTTTCTTCACAATTCAAACAAATCTTCGTCGGTAAAGTGTCGTTCTCAAAGACCTAAAACACAAAGATAAGGGTTTAAAAAAACTGAAATGCCTCTAACTTAATCAAATTGGTAAAATAGCTATCAACTGACTTAGATGAAAATTGTATGAAGATTTTACTTTCTTATTTCCACAAATAGCTTGAAATAAAAAACAATCACAGCTCGCTAGAGCCACGATAGTGAAATAAAATAATAATAATTAAAGCAAGAATAAGTTATTTACAGTCAATGACTGCTATGTATTGTTTGCTTGTTAACTTTGTCATGAATATATGACGTATAGTAAGTAACACATGATTAAAGTAATACTTACGATAATTTGTATGAAATCTTGTAGTAGTTTTAGAACATTTCTATTACTTTCATCCAATAGATCTTTTGAAAACTCATCTTTTTTTGCACATAATCTACACAAGTCTTTCACACTCATAGCCATTTTGGCAAAGAACTAGTAAATATTATTGTTAATGCTATTTAAACATTATCGACTTGTTTTAATTCACTTAATACAATACAATCAGATAAACAAAAAATAATATTTATTTTATCATAGCCATCAAAGCAACCCCCATCGACAATAGGGATTTTTATTTTATTTTTAAATAAAACGCCAGTGAAAGCCAGCAAAGGCTAAAAACTCATACAGCCAAAGAGAGAGTTTATCCATGAGGGGTATCTTAGACGACCAATATGGTATTGTAAAACCGGTCACTCACATTACTACAAATATCTACAGTATCATCATCTCGGAGCTGTTTCTTACTCACAAAAAAATATTGCACTCCAGTTTACAAAAAAGCAGTGCAGTTCAACTTCTGCCCTGCTATAAGAGCTGGTGATAAGCCCCCAGCAATGAACAAATCGCAAATATAGATGGGCAATCCACCGGACCGCTTTTGTAAACACCCGATGAACACCCAATAAACACCCGATAAACACCCGTAAACACCCTTAAATACCCAGAAAATTGGGTGTTGTCCGCGCCTTAGGTATGTGAGTGGTGGGACGGAGGGGCCCTGCGCGCTACGTACGTGCGTTGCAAGTGCAACCCGCCGCCTCACCCCCGCTGTCCCTCCCGTGCCACCGCTCACATACATAAAGCGATTATTACACTATCCAATTTTAAGCAATGCTAACTAGGAAATCGACAGATGTAATCGCAGTAAGAACAGTTCTAACTGAACTGTTCTGTTATAGTGTTCCTAGTTAGCATTGCTTAAATTGGATAATGTAATAAGCGCTTAAGGCGCGGCCAACTAGTTCCGCGCGGACTATAAACCTGATGGATTTCCCATCTATATTCGCAAATCTTAAGTGTCCAAACACAATATGCCGAAGGTACGCGACCGAAGTTCCGCGTCTGATTTTACGTTCCGACGTATTCGGCTGATATGACACACCATAAGTGCCGAACTTACGCGGCCGAAATTCAGTTGCGCAACTTTGTGTCAGTGTGTCAAGCCGCCCGCTGCTCCCCGCTTCGGATCTTCTTCGGCAATCGAATTGAACTTCGGTCGCGTATCACGTGTGCTCTACAGAATACGTTGCCGCTGAACTTACGCCCGACCGAAGTTCGGCTGCACGCTATAACGCAACGTAATTTCGGCATAATGTGCCGTCAGTAATTCAAATACCATTGCAGGCGTAATCGTGCCGAACTTCGGTCGCGGACTTTCGGCATAGTGTGTTTAGACACTTAGGTAAAAGGTCATGTTTTTGATACAGAAGTTGCATGGAAGTGGATAGAATAGAATCATAGACTGGATAGTATGTACAATAGAACAGTACTTAGCCAAAACATAAAAAACAAAAAATAAATATCTGTAGTAACATGTACTTGGTTGGTGATACTTTTTTTTTTTTTTTTTTTTTTTTTTTTGTGGATGGGAAATCATCAAATGACCCCTCCCGCTCTGGGTGGAGCGGAAGGGAGTGTCAGACTTTTACTGACTAAAACCCACCCGTGTTCCGTCCTTAGCCCTTTCTGTTCCAGGGCAGCGGTTAACCTTTCGGAAAATCCCGCCGCCCCGGCAGGCTTCGGCCCTGTGGGGCCCCGTCCTCTGCTGACATCTCTTTGAGGCGCGCGTGGAACACAACGCGCCGTCCGGCACGGGCCTGGTCCTGATCGGACGGTGAGCTACCCATTACTCACCGCCCGCAGGCCCGCGCCTACGGTGGCCGGGAGTCGTCACGCGGCTCCCGACGCCCGGAGCGTCTCCCGCGGCGGCTGAGGCGTGAGGTATTTTCTCTCAGCCTCCCCGCCACCTCCTTCGCTAGCATGACTGCTTCGCAGAAGGAGGTGACTGCCTCCCACTCCCTCTCGCCCCGGACCATGGCTTGCACCAGGGCCGGACGCGAGAGGTCGCCGCCGTTGCCGATCGCCTCTACGAGGACACGGCGGGGCTCCGCCCAAGCAGGGCAGACCGCCACCGTATGCTCCACCGTGTCCTCTGGGCGATCCTGGCAGTGGTGACACCCGGGCGTCTCCTCCCGCCTGATGATATGCAGGAACCTCCCGAAACATCCGTGTCCGGAGAGGACCTGCGTCAGGCGGTACGTGAGAACGCCGTGACGCCTCTCTAGCCACTCCTCAAAGAGGGGTCTTATCGCCGCTATCGCGGCGTGCCCTGCGCTGGGTTGCGATAGTCGCGCCTTCCATTCCGCCATGAGATCGCGCCGGAGGTCCGTCCGCTCCGCAGCGATTTGCCGCGGGTGCAGAGTTTCCCCCCGGCTTAGTGCCTCCGCGCGCCAATCATGCAGGCGCGCGAGCACTATCGCCTCCAGATCCCATGGCGGCAGTCCGGCAAGGAGGCTTGCTGCCTCGCGCGAGATCGTGCGGTAGCCCCGGATCAGCCTTACGGCTACCACCTTCTGGGGCGCGTTCAGGTAGTGTGCGGCTCGAAGCCGCAGTGAACGCGCCCACACCGGGGCCCCATATAGGGCCATGGACCGCACGATCCCCGCGTAAAGCCTCCGGCAGGAGGCGTTTGGCCCCCTCAGGTTGGGCAGGAGCCGCTTTAAGGCGGCCCCGGCCCGTTCCAGTTTGGGGGCCAAACGTCGGAAATGCTCGACGAAGTTCCACCGGCAGTCGAGGACGAGACCCAGGTATCTCATCGTTGCCTCGACGCCGATGTGAACCCCTCCTACCATCAGTTGGGATCCCGAAGGTGGCCCGTACCGGGGCCCATGAAAGGACATGGCCTCGGACTTGTGCAATGCCACCTCGAGACCCAACCGCCGGATCCTATCCACGACTATCGCAGCCCCGCGTGTCATCGCGTCGGCCGCCGCCTGATACGACCTCCCCTGCGCCAGGACCAGCGTGTCGTCAGCGTAGCAAACTACGCTGACGCCATCAGGGAGGTCTGCCCGCAGCACCCAGTCGTAACCGATGTCCCACAGGAGCGGCCCCAGAACCGATCCCTGTGGGACACCGCACGACATCTCTCGCCGGTTCCAGTTCCCGTCGCGACCGGGGTAGATGACGGCTCTGTCCGTCAAATACGCCCCGACTACTCGACGGAGGTAGGTCGGCACCCGGTGATACCGGAGTGCCTCCCCAATGCAACTCCAGGGCAGGGTGTTAAACGCGTTGGCGATGTCGAGTGACACCGCCACGACGACCCCACCCCGGGACACCGCATCCCCCGTCGTGAGGGCTCTAACGCGCATGATGGCGTCCACCGTCGAGCGCCCCTTGCGGAAGCCGAACTGGCTATCCGCAAGATCCGGCCCCGTCCCCACCAGGTGCCCGACGAGGCGGCCCGCAATCACTCTCTCGAAGAGCTTGCCAACCTCGTCGAGCAGCACAATGGGCCGGTATGCGGACGGAGAGTCCGCAGGGCGCCCTGGCTTCTGAATGAGGACCAGCTTCCCTGTCTTCCAACGGAGTGGAAACTGGCCTCTCTCCATGCATGCGCTTAAGAGCGCCTCCAGTCGAGGCCCGAGAGCCGTCGAGGCCAGGACCCAGGCTTTACCCGGCACGCCATCGGGTCCTGGGGCGGTATTTTTGGCCTTCAGCCTGCCTACCGCCGCTCCCAGCTCTACCCCGGTCACTTCGGGTGTGTCGTCGTCGTCGTCCATGTGGTCCGCTTCGGACACCGCTATTGGCGGAGCCATAGGCGGGGGAGTATGCTCCCCCCGTGAAGGGAACAGAGCGCTCACCACCTCCTCCACCAGCTGTGGGCGGAGACTCTGTGTCAGCGGGGGGGCCCAGGTGCGGAGTTTATTCCGCACCATCTTGTAAGGGCGCCCCCATGGATCTCTGTTCAGAGTCTCCAGCATCTCCTCGCGGGCCAAGTCCTTGGCCCGCTGGACAGCCTCTCGGAGGGCGGTCTTCGCCGCTCTGTACCCCCCGTACAGCTCCGCCTCCGTGGCTTCCGCATCCGGAGGGCGGATGCGGCGCCTGCGGTGCCTGGTGTACCGGTGTCGCGCGTCGACGCACGCCTTGCGTAACGCCGCGATCTCCTGCGACCACCAGTACACCTGACGTCGGGCGCGTCCTGGCCGGACTCGGGGCATTGCCACGTCACAAATCTCGGACATGGCCTCCCGGAACCACTCCGCCTCATCGTCGATATCAGCAGGCCTGTCCGGTGAATACACCCAGGCCTGCACGATCGAGGCTTCCAGGAGAAGCTCCCGGTCCAGCTGCTTCAGCGCCCACCGCGGACCACTCGGGGCCTGTTGGACCAGCGCGCTGGAGGTCTGGGCGGAGACATCGAACCGGATATACCGGTGATCGGAGTAGGTCTCCACCTCCTCCATGACGCGCCAGTCAATGACCTGCTGCGTCAGAGCGGGGCTGGCGAACGAGATGTCCACTACCGACTCGCCCCGCATCCGCACACACGTAGGAACAGAACCCCGATTTAGGACGACCAGGCCTGTTTCCAGAGCCCAGTCCTCCACCATCCTGCCCCGCACGTCGGTGCACCGGGAACCCCAGGCCAAGTTCTTGGCGTTGAAGTCCCCGAGCACTCAACTCTGTTAAAGAGTTCTGGAACTCGGCGAGAGTTCGGCTCGGAGAGAAGTAAACTCCCACTACTACAATCTCTCCGAACCGTGCTGCTACGCACCCCTGTCCCTTCGTGACACATTCGAGGGACGGGGTGCCGGCGGCAGCCGACGAAATTATAGCCACTGAGCCGTTAAGGTCCTCCACCCAGTCATCTCTGGGCGGGACAAAGTACGGCTCAGCGACCACGGCGATGTTAATCGACCACTGCGCCATGCTCTGGAGCAACAAGTCCTGAGCGCAGGCGCAGTGGTTGATGTTCGCCTGGAGGAGACGTAGCGGAGCCATTACTCCTCCATTTCAGTCCCCTCCCGGGCCTCTTGAGGAGGCCCTTCAGCAGCGGCGGCGGTGGCGGCGGCGGCGGCGGTGGCGGCGGCGGCGGCGGTGGCGGCGGCGGTGGCGGCGGCGACGGTGGTGGTGGTGGCGACGGCGGCGGAGGGCCTGCCTTTCCTCCTGGCTTCGGTGGGTGGGGCGCAGGACTTGCTCCCCGCCCGGTGATCGGCCGGCTTGCCAGCAGCCGCACATGCGACGCAGTGCGGCGTGGCGTTGCACGAGCCGGCCTTATGTCCGGGCATACCGCAGCGGAAGCACAGAGTGCTGCGGTCCTCCGAGGTGCACATGGCGCTTGCGTGGTACCCCACGAGGCATCGATAGCACCTCAGAGGTCTGGGCTCCAGCAGCTTGACCTGCGCTGACACCCAGCCCACCAGGAGCCTTCCGCCCTCCACTATCTGTCTCGCCGCCGTCACAGGACAGCTTACCGTTATGGTTCGCATGCCCGTGAAGTCGGGACGTATGGTGCCCGCCTTCACCTGGTCGGCCAGACACCCGCCCGTCCCGACGACGGCGGCTACCACCTCCTTCTCCGTAACAGAGTCATCCAGGCCCATAATGCGCATATCTGCGCACTTGACGGGCCTGGAGACTCGAGCCTCGTCCGCGTTGAGGGACGCCCTTAGCTTCTCAGCTAGGGCGTCAGCGGTGGGGCCACTCGTCGCACCGGGGATCTCCAGCATGCGGGCACCAGTAGCGGTCACCCTATGCCGGAGGCCTCCGGTGATCCCCAGCTCCTGGAGGTTCACCGTCGCTTTTGCCTTTGTGAGCACGTCACAGTAGGTCACTCCCCTCTTGACCGCGTCCGGCTGTAGTGTTATGACTACAGCCGCGGTCTTAGGGGAGCGAAGCCTAGCCGCAACGGCTCGCTCCTTGCGGCGCCGCCTTTGCGCCTTTTTCCTGGCCGCCTTGGCCGCCTTCTTCCTCTCCCCGACCACTTGCCACTCTGCGGTGGTCGTGGGAGATTTTTCTGGGAGAGGCGAAGGCTCTGGGGCCCTCGCCTTCCCAGCCGCTTTGCCCTTCTTCTGGGCCGGCGCCGGTTTTTCCGGCGCAGAGGCTCCGCCAGCCGACGCCGGTTTCGCCAGTGCCGGTTTCGCCGGCGCCGGTTTCGCCGACGCCGGTTTCGCCGACGCCGGGGCTCCACCTGCCGACGTTGGTTTGGCCGGCGCCTGGGCCCGGCCAGACGGCCCGGGCTTAGGGGCGGCAGCGGTCGCGTAGGAGGTCGCCTTCGGTCCCGGATCCGTCCTACCCGCCAAGGGGGGGCGCAAAACGATCCCCTCCAGGACGGCGAACCGCGCCTGGAAGGTCGCCAGCTCCTGCCGAACCAGGTCCAAGACCTGGTTCTCCACCGGCACGGGCCTGCTTGGAGGTTCCGCCTGCACTTTATCGGGGACCTTCAGGCCGGCCAGGTCTGCACGGAGCCTCCGGTTCTCCTCTTGGAGAAGCTCCGTGGCAGCCGTCAGGCGAGCCACATCCGCCCGCAGTGCGGCCACTTCGCCAGCCGAAGGACCGGCGTAGTTGGCCGCCTCCGCTGCCGCCATAATGGAGGCCATTGCCGCGTCCATGGCCTTGTTCTTCGAGTCCTGGCGCTTCTTCAAGGCCACGACCCGGATTGCGGCCTCCACGACCGCCGCAAAGCCCTTCTTGCGTTCCGCCTCGGGGCTGCCAACCTCAACCGCCTCGTCGCTTGAGGGCTCCGAAGCCGTCCCACCCTCCTTTGCGGGCTCCTCCGCTCGCTCTGCCGCCTCCCGAGCAGTGAGCCCCCTCCCTTTGCCTCTCTCCCGGGCTCCTCCCCGCCTACTGGTGGAGATTTTCCGCGCCGAGGCCAGCTCCCAGTCAGAGGACGACTCCTGGCCGTCCAGTGACCTTGGCCGCTTGCTTCGTCCCTGTCTTTTTGCAGCGGCCGTCTCCTGGGCACGGCAGGGGCTCCCTGAGCCTACCGTGCTCGCTCCTCCAGATGCAGCGTCGGACTCCGACCCCGCATCACTCCTCACCTTCTTCGTTGTTTTGGGTTTATTTAAATGTTTCATAATTGTTCCCACGAGTAAAAAACTTTTTGTACTTGCTCAAAATAAGGTGGTTCGCACTAGCGACTAAACCAAGCTACCCATTAGTCAAGCTTCTTACCTCCCTCACGGTGCGCCGCCGCTTGGAGGTTTGGGGAATTTTTTATAGAGGTTAAATCTTCCTCGCGGTCCGGGCGGTTAAGCCAGGACCCTCGACCCCCGTCAAATGTCAGAGACATGACCTTGACAGTCTTCGGGGCTACGAGATTAACGGTGGCAGGAGGGGGGGGTTACCCCTCCTGCCTGCCCGGCGGCAGGGTAAGTGCACACCGGGCCCGCTCTTACTCCACAACAGTTGCCGCTCTGCTCCTCATAGCGACGTGTGTGGAGCGCTCCTCTTGGCAGAACATTAGCGTGCGGGCAGCGAGATCTCATTGGGAAATAATCCCAACAAGAAATCGCTGCCCGCACCCCGGGATGCACCGGCCCGAACACTGGTCTTCCCCCCGGACGTATCCAGAAGGGAACTCCAGTGCCCAGGCGCACGTGGAGGTTTTCTGCCCTGGCACCCCTGGTTGGTGATACTTGGCTTTGAGATTTTTCAAATTAAACGTTTATTAGAAGTTTTCTATATTGAAGATATTTCATCACTTCGGAGAACTATTATTACTTTAAATCGCAATACAATGGGGTTGAAAGCTCGTCATAGATCGTAGATGTCAGAACTCACTGCTGTGTCAATCACAAATTAAATTAAAACCAGCTAAAAATGTGTGCCACTTGGAGTATAATAGCATATAGTAAAAAGATTAACGCGGATAAAGCGAAACAAATATACTACTTGTATTCTTAGCTCTCGTCTTGCTTAGCATAATCCAACCGAAAATAAACGTGGTTCATCACAGTCCTAGGTACATACCAATCAGTATTTCTATGCAACAAGCTTCCCGTTAAATTTAAAAGCATATATAGCGCAAACCTATTTAAAAACAAATTGAAGACATATTTATTGAGGAAGGGCTATTACAGTATCGATGAGTATGTGTACATACCTAGATGATAAGCGACAATCGTAATATTATCGTTCTGGATATTAATAATAATAATAATAAATCCCTGGACATTTCACACAGCACCATTAAATTTGTCCCAAGCTAAGCAACCTAATGCTTGTGTTATGGTAACAAGATGGCTGATAAACTACTTATATACATTTTTTTTTTTTTTTCAAATACATACATATTATAGATAGAAAACCACCCAGACTCGGAACAAATACATGTAGGTCATACAAATATTTGTTCCGTGCGGGAATCGAACCCGCGACATGCAGCGCAGCAGTCAATCGCTTAACCACTGCGCCAACCGTGCCGTCTGTCCGTCTCTATTAATTTATTGATGGGAATTAATTTTAAATGGCATGGTTGACTATTATTATTTGTAATTTTTACACTGAATATGGTTTTTTTTTTATTATGTTTTATTTTTTTTATTATGTCTTTTTATTTTTATTATTGTATCACTCATATAGATTATTAAATGACATCTACACAATGTATAATGTTTTAAAATAATGACATGACTCGTGCCCACGGGCGATTTTTTAACGCCGTGTTGTTTTCGTGTTCTCAATTTTAAACGCATTAAACATTTTCATAATTTCATTGCACTCAGCGCAAGATGTATGTACTACCTATGCTCGGCTCAACACCTAGAGCTTAAAATCCAGTGTTCGATAAAAAATCGTCCGACTATAACTGCAAGGCTGCAACACTGCAGTACTTACTAATTCCATATTTCCATGGTGTAAGCTTTTTTCTTTTCATTCAAACTTCAAACAATTTTGAATTTCAGTTTCACTTTCAATCGTTCTATTCTTCATTCCATTCGTTCGTTGGGCTCGCTAGTTGTATGTTGCAAACAACTCTGATCGTTTTTTTCGTGTTTATTCAGTGTTTGGGTTTCGAAATATGCATCTAATAAAAAACTAATTGGAAAAACGATAATAATAGATATAAGTTTTATTATGTACGGAAATAGTTCTAAAGTGTTTACTCGCAATGATGAAGTAGCCCTCGGCATCTACCATGAAACAGTGAAAGACCTAAGATAATTATCAGATATTACAATGGATGTGCATTCAGATTATGTTGAAACTGCCAAGTCTATCCTATCCTTCGACAATATAAATTACTTCAAAGCCGAGGACAGTGGATACCACACATCATTTACCCCAGGTTCGTTAGAACATTCGGAACTATCGAGTGAATTTCTCGATCAGTCAGTGGTAGCAACAACAGCTTATATTGATCAAATTCAAGTAGATTATGTTACGCCTGAAGCTACCTATAGATACAGCCAGTTAAAACCCCGCAATGACAATTGTAACGACACGCCACCGCCAAGGCGGGCTGTTAAGCGTCCCTATTCGAGCGTCGAGTCGACGAAGCAAACAACTATCCCAACTCCTACAACATGGATTGCAGGCAAAATACAGAGTCTGGAAGTCAATGAAGATAAAGAAAATTCCACTATATCTTTACCATCAGAGAGCTCTCACAGCACAGGAAAGAATAAAAGATACATTTACAGATTAAACATATGCGAGCAGAAGTTTCCATATCCAATAACACCTATAAAGAGAAACTGTAGATTAAGTCCCTGTAGGAAATCTGGCAGAAAGCTAGACTTTGTCATACATTCCCTATCATGCGACCAGCATGAGCTACAGCCAGTATCACAAACTAAGATAGGACTTACACCACCTATTCTAGCCCGACCTGACCAAAAAATAGATATATTAGGATTGCTAAACCAGAATTGTGCCATACCACCTTTAAAAAATATTTTTCGGTATTTAAGTTATGAAGATATTTGCAACTTTGTTTCTGTAAGCAGTACTTGGAAAGATATTTGGAACTTTCATAACAGCAATGAAAAGAAAGAGGGGCTAAGAAAACATTTGAAGTCAGCTAAAGAAAATCAAGAGAATTGTGCAAAAGAGAACAGAACTAAGACCAAAACTACCAAGCTATATGATGGTTGCCTCAGCGAAATTCACAATGGAGTCAGTGACAACCCTGTGAGCAGTACTCCTATCAGTCCTCAGTATTCACCGAGGACAAATCGTTTCAGGAAATTCATAAAGGTGTGTATTTGGATATATTTTTATTATTATTTAAATGTTACACATTGAGACTGAGCCACGGAAATAGTATCTTGTCGTTATCCAGGTACAAAAAATCAAAGTCAAAATATTTTATTTGACATAAACCTACATGTGCCCATGTAGGTTTATGACTCCGTTGCTTGCCAACAGATTTGTAAAATTCTTTTTTTGTTGGATAGGGTATAAATGTCCCAAACGGTCCCATGAAAATTTTATCGAAATCGGACAAGCGGTATTTGAAAAATCAACAAAAATAAAAAAATTATCACAACAAAAAAGTGAAAAATAAAAACTTTTTTACAAAAAAAAAACAAACAACTTCCATAAAAACACTAAAAAGTGAAAAATAACTTTAAGCTTGTTTTCGTAAAAAAAACTTCTGTAAAAGTTCAAATTTTGGCCTTCAATATCTCCGTAACCAGATGGTTATGGTAGAAAAAAGGTACTAAATATTGAATAGTTCAAAATAGACCAACATTTATGGTCAATATTTCTCAAACGATTCATGTTAAAGATAAACAAATTACATATTTCTAAGGTAGAATTTTAGGTATTGAAATACTATATAGCTAGGATATTCCTCCGCCCACCCTATCCATTTCGTCCCTTCATTTGATGTCAAAATGGAGGGACCAAGGATTTTGTTAAATTACTCCGTAACCATTGAGGTAGCTCAAATTATTGCAAAGGTAGCAAATAGTAGATATTTTATAGTATTAAACATTTATGTCGGCTGATTTGAGATCGAAGACTTGGTCCCTCCATCTTGACGCTAACGTTTCTCTTGTCTTCATATTTGTATGTTGAATGTGTTTTCATTTTCACTAACACTAGGCGACATCTAAATGAATGCCTAAATAAATAATCTTGTTGTTGGATTGCACTACAATATTTACCTTGCCTGCTAAATTAAATCTTTTGTTTATTAATATTTCAGAGTGCATCACTGGACTCTCGGATGCAGCTGGCATGTGTAAGGTGTTCACAGCCGGCTAAGGTAACAGAAGAACCAACTGGAGAAGAATGGGTGGAGTGCACAAACGCTACTTGCTCATATCAATTTTGCAGATGTTGCAATTGCAGTAGGCACCCAGGTAAGAGTTGTAATCAATATGACCTGAATGCTCCGAGTCCTTCTAAAAGAAAGAAATGTGATTACGCTGTTGGAACAAGGAAAAGCAGAAAGAACTTGCGTAGACTTCTGTGATCTGCTGTTTTCAACAATTCAATTTCATACCAGTGTTTTTTAATTACATTCCATTATCTGAAAATTGTTACTGAAGTAGCTAAATTAGAATTATTAATTTGATTGTGTATCCAGTGAAATAATATCGTATTTTATGATATTTGAGATTAAGGGGTCTGTCTGACCCATGTCTGATTTTGTGCCATTTTTTATCAATTTATGAATTTATAGTTGACCACAAAGTCAGTAGGAAGTCTGTTTGGCAGTTTTAAATTAGGTTCCATTCATTATAAATTAAGGATCTGTACGGGTTTTCTTATTTTTAAATCCACAATTGATTTGTGGTTACAGGATCTTATTCATTACAGGGTATGTAAATACAGTTAAACAGGCAGTCCATGTTTTAAAATTAAGTGCAAACCAGACGACATGACTATGTGTGGTACACTTTTTCTAGTGTCCGACCGAAAGTTCGGTTTCGGTTTCGGTTTCGGCCGAGTTTCGGCCAAAAATCAAGTTTCGGTGGCAGTTTCGGTTTCGGCCAAAATTGGCCGAAACTTTTGCCGAAACCGAAACAGTAACAAGTAGTGATTTGATTTATTGATAACTGATAAACATTTTGCTATGAGAACTTAATTTGAAAAATAATAAAAATATTATACATTTTTTTTTATATTATCTATATATATATAAAATTCAAAGTCCTGACTGACTGAGACATCAACGCACAGCCTAAACCGCTGGTCCTAGAGACATGAAAATTGTAGGCTGTATATGAGAAGCACATACTTTTTATCCTGGTAGCACGTTCCCGTGGGATTCCGACATTCACTTGGGCGAAGCCGCGGGCAGAAGCTAGTATTAAATAAATGATTACAACAAAATTAATATACCTACTGTGTTTCCATTTCATGTCCTAATTAATGCAGAATAATGGGTAAAATGCACCAAATTTCAGTATTTTAAGGAATTTAATACTTAACCACGTGAGTTTCGGTTTCGGTTTCGGTTTCGGCCGAAACTGAAGCCACGGCCGAATATTCGGTTTCGGTTTCGGTTTCGGCCGGAAAACCAGTTTCGGTCGGACTCTAACTTTTTCATTCCTCGTAATGAACAAACTAAATCGCACTAAATATATTGATCTTCTGTTATGAACCATACGTCAGCGTCGTTAAAAAATCTTGTTATTTCTCACATATTCACTTTATATAATTGTAGATCCATGCAGTTTTCATCATATTATTTTCTTATTGCGGATCATGAGAAGTAAATTCGTTATTTTTAGCCAGCAATCCTTTTATTACGGGTCTCTCTACTGTTATCGCGACAAATACGCTATGACGACGTCATGTTGATATCGGCGACATTCGGCTGGACCGCTTCTGCCAATATCCTATTATACACTCACTTAATTTGTAATGAACAGTCACGGAAATTAATTGTTTATGAAATTGACACACTACGCCAATTTGCCGTGTTATAGCCATTCGGACAATTTAAGTTGATAGGTAGTCCATTTGATCAATACTTAACTCCGACTCTGCCTTTACGTATTTTCATCGTAAGGAGAGGCCGCATCGTTTTTTTGTCTTGTAAACGCAGGTGTGACTATAATTATTCATGAATGTGTAAGAAACACAAGGGTATGAAAGGATCGTAGTATGTGGCGTTCCGTAGTTTCTGCAATCCTAAAGAGAAAGCCGTATAAACCTGTTCATAATGAAAAAAAAAGAAAACTTAGTTGATCGCACTCGCTCGAGGATATTAAACTTACACACGACAGGTTCTTAGGAGTTCGTAAAATTTTCGAATAGTATAATTTACATAATTTAACTGTAATGTGTTCTAAGTCACATCAAATGGTTTTGGCAGAAAAAATACTGCCTATTCCATAATTAATCAACAACTAAAACTAAGACTGCCTGTACTAAGTATTCTACAGATTATAATACCCTTTAATAAATGAATAAAATCTACTAACTTTCGAATAGTAATTACTCAAAAGTAAGACTGTTTTTTAATACATCACTACTATTAATTAGTTATCTTTTTAGTATTTTTTTTAATCTGTAAATGCCACTGGGTTGATATCCGGAGAAACCCCATGGTTTTTAATCTCATTGTGACCTTTTTCTGTGTATTCTAATTTGTTCAGTCATCAAGACTGAGTCGTCATAAAGAACTGTTTCAATGAACAAATAGAAAAAATATGTAGAATGTGAAAACATCTTGGCTGAAGATAAACATAGGGTATAGTTTTTATTTTTTGTAAATTTTAGAGAATACAAACATTTTTGACTTTTATATGCCATACCCACAAATTAAAGCCACCATTCTCTAATCCCGAATGACTCCAGCCCGAAATAACTCTTAAAATACACTCAAAACCTATGAAATCAATAATCATGGAAGGTAAGAAAAAGTGGGCGCACAACTATATACCTACTAGGCGGTGACAAGCTTCTGATAAGCCTAAAGAAACGATGTGCTGTAATTTTGCATGTGACACTTGTGAGGACGGTGCTAAAGAGCAAACAAATTCATTTGAAACTGATCTTAATGCACATCTTCGTCTTCTACCTAGCCTTTTCTTGGGGTCGACTTACAGTCAAACCGGATGTAGCTGAAAACCAGTGGGTATTTAAGCTTTTCAAGGCACGGAGGAATCTCGGTATGAAATGGACGGATCGCGGCAAATGTAGTTAATCCTTCATCGATCGTCCCGTGCGACTGTAACTTAGCCACGAGCCGATGTTGAACTACGTCTCTTAAAAAAATAAACGAAACTACGTTATTCCAAATCATTGGATAATTTGTTAGTGCTACATATTGTATAAAATCCGTGCCAAGATGATTGAAAAAAACATTTTATTATGATTTCCCTGTCTATATAACATAACACCAGGAAACGTTAGGCAGGGGTACACACACACCCACATTTCGCCAGTTATGTCTCAATATTTTCTGCATTCACAATTAAACTTTTAACCTAACCTAGTCCGTCTGGGGGTACCTTGAATTTATGGTTTCAGGCTGGAGTTATTTGGGATAGTATTCTTTAGGGGTTCAGTGATTTGGGCTTTCGATTTTGGGTAGTATGGAATGTAACTCATATGACGCCCGAATTGCTATCCCCTTAAAAGGTTTTTTCTGTAAACATTCCCTAGTCTCTTTAATATTAAGATAACGTCATTCGCATATCAATGTAAAACTTCGATGACTATGGTTTAACCTTACCAATCTACTCATGGGCTATATTTGAATTTTAATATCCACTTACCGCCTTACCAGGCCCTTAATCCTGTGTAGTCAGAGCCCCACCTACCACATCTAATAGCTGTTGTCTACTTCTCAACTGATAACTACTAACAATGCTATCTTCTTACGGGCCACTAGCAATGGCCAAATTAACCAGCTAAATCCTACGGTCTCCGCAAATAAACGTTTTATACGGAGTTTAGGGATTTGCAGGTCATATTGTGTGACGATGGCTGGACAGGTCAGCAAGCGAATCTAAAATGTGTGTGACTGTGGCTCTTGCTGTTTCCTTGCTGTGGCGCCTTATTTCGACTAGTGTTGTAGTGGTGTTAATTGAATAATTCTTGGACAAACTTTTAATTTATAAGTTATGTAGGAAGAGTGTGTAGCTTATTATTATGCTTTGTAAATATGTATGTTGAGTACTGTTCAATAAAGTACACCTGCTGAAAGATAACGTTGATATTTCATAAAATATTGATGTTTGTTTGAGAAAAGAACCAGTGTTTTAAGTTTAGCTATTTATACCTAAATACCCGAAGGTTGTTGATGGTATGAAGGGACCAAGTGTGCACAATTTAATTTTATCAACAATTTGTAATACTCAATATTTAATTTTTAAATTTGACTTGATCTGTATGTCAATAGATACTGATTTTGTCCAATAATTAATTTTTAATTTCAAAATTCATGACATGTATTATAATAAGTGTTCGTTTTTGTCTTGTAAATAGTTTTATTTCAATTTATGTCTTTGATTGGTAATAAAAAACGTTTTAAAAACAAAAACTTTTTAATTATATTATACCTAAGAAGCGTATGTGAAATCACTGCATTATTGAATAAAAATAAAACAACATGTAGCCAAACTATTTTATTATACAATTAAAATTAATATTTACAAATACACTTAGAAGTAAGTTAGTGGTCGTTATTAAAAACCACCGAATGATGCTGATCGCTTAAAGTATTTTTGATAGATTAAAACCTTGTTTAGAGGGCTTATTACACTATCCAATTTTAAGCAATGCTAACTAGGAAATCGGCAGATGTAATCGCAGTAAGAACAGTTCTAACTGAACTGTTCTGTTAGAGTGTTCCTAGTTAGCATTGGTTAAATGGGATAGTGTAAAAAGCGCTTATAACTCGAGATTAAAACTGTTTAAGGCACTTCGTTTTATTGATATAATGAAATAAATAGTTGTCTAAGGTAATGGGTGGCGATCGACGATCATTGTAGAAATGTTCATGTCGTCATGACTAAGCCCGGTGGTATGCTAACTTTTGCACATTCATTATTATAGATTTCTTTCAGCCGAGTCCCATCACGAACTTTGGTATTTGATACGCCACCTGAGGTATTTGCATTATCATGGACATTCTGTAATAAAAATAATGAATAATCGTAAACAAAAAATAAAACATTGAAAGATTTTTTTGGGTAAACATTTGAATGGAACACAAAAGGGTTGGAATATTATAAGTTAATATTCTCAAGTAATAAAATATATGGTTTGTTGGTAAAATATTAAGTCAATAAACAATATTTACACTGTTCCGTAATATAAAGGTACCTACATAAATAAAATGGTAATGTCAAAACTGTACAATAAATATTTTTGGAAAAGTGTGAGAACGAGTCTGATGCCTAAAATATAGTTTTCAGATGTACCTATGTTCTGGACCGGCGCAGCGACGGCTGAACAGATTTGGATGAAATTTGGCACATAGATAGTTTATAACCTGGTTTTTGATCACGTAGTACGTTTCCGTGGGATATTGGCTCCAGAAAATATGTGGCTCTTTCAGATGCCAATGCATACGCTTTTTTATTAAACTTCCAAGCCACGTTCAAGATCTATGCCTTAATAAATTCAAATCATTTATTAAACGTAAGTTGTGCCAGAAAGCCTTTTATACTATTAAGGTCGAAGACAAAAAGGCTTGGGATTGAGCTGCTTCCAATTTTTATAGATTTAGTGCTTTGTTTTTTCTTTTGTATTTTTTTTATAATTCACTCACTTCATAGTCAAATCTAATTCATTCACTTTGACATTAATGAATTTTATATATACAATGACATTTGCTTACTTTGTAAAATATTATAATTTTAATTATTGTGAATGTTAATGGTCATTTTATTTATTTTTATTTTTTTCTCTGTTCTGTTAGTTTTGTCATGGTCTGGCAGTTTGAGTAATTTATGTGGCCTAACCAAATGTCCTTCCTTTGGTATTGTTCGTCGAATCGTTGAGCTCCTTAAGTTTTGAGTTGAGCTGCACGATTTCTGACAAATGCGTGCCCTGACTGGACAGGTCCTCTCAATCTGTGTGGTTCTTTCCTCAAAAGACCATCTCAGACATCGATCTACATGGTCTTCATATGATCTGACCAAGATTATGTCTGGACTTTACAAGAAACTGTGACCTCTGAGTTTGTTTTGGCCTTTCTTCTCAGACTAGTCAGATAGGAAACGCCGACCTCATCTAGTTTTTAAAATATAATTGACGTGTACAAACCTACTTACAAAATAAAATCATTTATTTTCCGTCATCCACGCGGGCGAAGCCGCGGGCAAAAGCTCGTTATAAAATAAGAAATTAATTTACAACATAATATTTTGAGTAGTACTGGGTTATATATACCATTACCATTTCCCACTTACCCTAATAGCCTTGAATGCTGATAAAAGAGGCTCGGGCAGCCCATGTCCCTTTTATTTACTCAATGCTGAGATTTTCGGTACGTTAGTGTGCATTCTTCCTTAAAGGCACAAGTACTTACCTTACTGAGAAAAATGTTTTCATGCAAGCAATATTTACAGTAGGTATAGAGTATACTGACCTTAGTGTTGTTGTGCAGGAAATTTAAGGCTAATTCCACCACCAGTTATACTTGCTGTACAGAAGGAGGGTCTCTGCATAGGTATAAGAATAAGAATATATTTACATAATCATTCATTCACAGATGTTCCTTCGATATTTCAATCCGTTGACATTATATAGCGTTTACAATGTCAAATAAGCTGTACCTAATGGAGCTGAACGGGTTAGGCATCCGACTGCCGTACGTGAGGTCGTGGGTTCGAACCCCAACTGTTGCACAATAGACTTTAACCCACTTCTCGATCAATCATGTCAAGGTAAGTTGGAGGCATCAAGAAGACTTGACCTGGCAAAACTTTTCGCATAAAAAGGTCAGAAAAAAACAAGAGTTTATACATTATTTATGGAGTACTGCGCTAAAACAAATGGTTTGTCGACTAACAGTCGGTATTGGAATGCGGCAACTTTATCGTTTTCATATACCGCTATGTTCTACTTTGAAGAAAGTAGTGAACAAATGGCCGACATCGATGACCCGGCTCAATTTGTAGTTTCTCAAGCTTGCCAATATTTGCATATTTTGACAATATGTGCGTCATGTTTGGCCATTATAATAACACGCATAGCACCATTGTTTATATATTTTCGTATTGGTGGCACTTTCAAGCACTCCTGCAGGTGTTAATTAGGAGTCAGGTAGGAATTTGAAGAAAATATTATTTTATATGCTTTTAAGCCTAGTTCTTTTGATCAGGAGGTATATAAAATGAGCAAAACATTTTTTTTTGTATGGTATGTTTGTCTGATTGCCTGTCTAACACATCTGGTACCTAACTAAATTCCTACACTCGGGCCAAAAACTAGCTAAATAAGATGGAATTATGTGGAACCAAGAAAGCGTAATATTACATGCCCCTCCCAATAATATGCCTTATGGCAACCTGTAGTGAAGCGCAATTTTCTTATCGATGACGATTGTAATTGCAAGTTTTTATCCCAAGTATACCGCTATCAACATCGATATATACAAGGCGTAAGGACAAAGCAGTGGTTAAGTTGCTTAATATAACTCACGAGGCTGACAGGCCATTGTAGAGCCAAGCGCGCCACGTTTGCGGCGTGGGCTGCGCGCCGTCGATGCGCGCCTCGATGTGCCCGCACAGCGCGCGCCGGTCGTGCGAGCGGCCCGAGCGCGCGTCGCACACCAGGCGCTTGCGGCACTCCCCGTCGCACGTGCCGCGCCGAGGACTGTTCTTCCAATAATGTCTGAAAAATTACGGCAGTTCTGATAAAAACTGTTTGTATAAACATGTTAATGATCCATTGACGGGTTTGAAAATGTATGAGGAAGTCTCGGCAGTATTGTCTCCTCGTGCAAATCGTACAATACCACGTTGTTGCTATAATTGCAAATAGTTGCCTTAAAAAGCAGCAATGCATCAGTTCATGCTAAATGAGTAGGTAGGTATAACCAAATCAAATAGTGTATTTTTTCTCTTCGCTTCTGTATATGCCGCATTTGTGTACGAGTGCATAATCCGATTTGAATGTAACTGCTTCTGAAGGGTTGGAGACCTAGTGTCCTGAAATACAGGCCTTACGCCTAGCTTAGACACGCAGTCTCCCACAGTATAATTTAAACTTTTATGTATTGTTCTTGATCTTTTGATGTACTTATATATTGTGGTGAGAAAATAAACCATTATCTTATCTTATCTTAATCAAATGATTACTTGTAGTATAAGTTAAAAACGTCTTCTTTGGTAGTCATATCATCGATGAACTTGTCCCAGTCCTGCGGCCGGAGCGCCGGCATCATGTATGAAGACCGAGCTGAGTACAGTTTATACCAAATCGGGTACCCAAACAGATTGGCCTCTTTCAAGTTCATGATCCAAGTCTCATGGTCGACCACTTGCTGAAAAATTTATTCAAGGTAAGTTATTTTATAATTAGTATGTATTAACTTGTCAGTCTAACTTCAAGAGTAATTTGCTTGTATAAGTAGTAAATCAATTCATAATTACCCGAGTAGTGGCTTCATGGTCACCATCTACATAATATATTCGATAACCTAAATTCAAATCGTAGTACGGAGTAACCGAGGGCCCAACGTACGCAATACTTGTAGCTCTACCTGCGAAAAATATAACAAATGACGGTAACTTATTAAACCCAACCTGAAATTTTAATAAGGTTTTATGTAGCTCAATCAAGTGGACAAGGTTCACCTACCAAGGTCGTTCGGATCATAAAAAACTTCAAATTCATCGAAATGAGTATGTCCGAAAAATTGTGCCGTTATCGTTGATTCATATCGGTTAACTATGGCGTAGTAATTGCGGCTCCATACTTTCAAACAATCGGAATGGCCCGGCGGAATGTGACCAATGATATGAACCTTTTCGCCACTGAACTCCGCGGATTGCAGCTCATAAATCAACCACTGAAGTTCCGTTGCTGGATCTGTGCTGTTCATTAACAGCCACCTGAAAAGTTAGGAGAATAACTCGTTTTAGATAGACTGCACATGTTTGACATAAATGAGGGTAGTTCAAACAGGACCCTAGAATGAAATGCCCTAAAAATCTAGAAGAAATATATGTTTAGGTATCAAATAGGTACAAAATTTTTGTAAAGGCGAATTGAAATTTTAGAGCCCTTTTTTTTTAGGTGGGAAATCATCAAATGACCTCTCCCGCTCTGGGCCGAGCGGAAGGGCGTGTCAGACTTTTACTGACTAAAACCCACCCGTGTTCCTTCAGTTGCCTGTGCCAGGGGCCACGGTATCTCTTTCGAACAACCCGCAGCCCAGGCGGCATCGGCCCTACTGGACCCCGTCAGTTCGTGCTGACATCTCTTTGAGGCGCGCGTGGAACACAACGCGCCGTCGACCCGGGCCTGGTCCTTACCGGGCGGTGAGCTGCCCATTGCTCGCCGTCCGCAAGCCCGCGCCTACGGTGGCCGGGAGTCGGCTGTTGACTCCCGTCCAGGGCGTCTCCTGCGGCGGCTAGGGGCGTGAGGGCGCAGATATTGCCTCTCCCTCACGCGCTCCGCCTCCTCCTTCGCGAGCATTACTTCTTCGCAGAAGGAGGTAATGGCCTCCCATTCACTCTCACTTCGTACCATGGCCTGGACCAGGGCCGGATGCGAGAGATCGCCGCCACGAGGACACGGTGGTGCTCCGCCCAAGCCGGGCAAACCTCCACCGTATGCTCCACCGTGTCCTCGGGGCGATCCACACAGTGGTGACACCCTGGCGTTTCCTCCCGCTTTATCCTGAACAGGAACCTCCCGAAACAACCTTGTCCGGTGAGGACCTGCGTCAGGCGGAAGGTGAGGATCCTGACATCAGAATGACTACCCAATTTTTAAATTCATATTCTCAGTTATTAATTAGGTACCAATTATTTAAACAAAGGTATCAAATAGTAGCAAATAGGTATTAGATTTAGTAATATTTTAAAGCTGATCTGTCATTTTGGCCAGTCATTCTGATGTTCACCTTTTTCCAGCTATGTTCCCGCTGAATATATACACTTGTATATTACATGGAGCGACTGCCTATCTGACCTCCATAGCCCAGTTTCTGGGTAACACGATACCCCTTGGTATGAATTGCCTAATGAAAATATAGAAATAAATATTTCTCACCAGTTCTTATTATTGCAGTAGTTCATATTGAGCGATATGATGCGGAAGCCCGGCCTCACGAGCACGGAGTAGAAGGCGCCGCGACGCACCGTGTGTGACACGCCGGCCGGCAGCCAGCGGCGCCATTGTGCGTCCAGCTCGTCATAGAGCCAAGCGATGTTGAGCTCCGAGGACGCTATGTACGGTGGCGGGAAACTGGAAGTAAGGCATAAGGATACAAGTCAGTAATCAATGTTTAATAGGTTTTTATTAGATGAAATCCGAAAACGGGGGTCTTTAAATTTGGGAAAGGGTAATGTTGTTGTTGTCGTTTTGGTTATCCTGATATTTTACGGAATTGTCTACACAGTGTAGTTAGGAGTACCTTCACTATACAGCCAATAAAATTCCGTCGCACAGCTGTGGAGATTACTCACTTTATTTAATTATAAATGAGCAAATAGTTTAATGGTTTTAGACTTAGTTCCATTTCGCGGAACAATAACATATCATTTGCAAACGTAACAGTTACATATCATACAAACCGCAATCACCTTTATTTGTATTAGAAAATACAAATAAAGGTAATTGCGGTTCGTGCCCAAGGACAGGTATTTCCGTCCAATAAGCAATTCATGAGTAATAGATCTGTGGTAATACTCGTACATCCGCATCCACTAATCAATCGAATGTCGCCCGGAACCTACATTCCAAGAATAAACGATCTTGAAAGGGATTGTGTCTGTAATTAAAATGACCCCGACGGACGTTGATAATTGCGACATACGCAGCTACACGGTTCATTCGTACCTATTGACTGGAGATGACTCATGGTTCCCAAGAGCCGGGAATATCGGCACACCGGGGAACATATCCGACATCTGAGCTACCGTCTCTTGTAGCACTTTCAAATTCTCTTCTTTGGTTTGGTTCCATACATCATGCGGTGGTAGATCTCCCGTCCATAAAATGTAGTCTATGTCCTGGAACAGTGCAACAGTACATTTTTAGATTGTTATAATAATAGTCATGAAGTTGGGATCTTAAAAGATATTAATCTATGCAGGATGGCTCATATCTTTTAACTTTCGGACTGCCTTTAATAATAATTTGAGGAACTGATGGGTCTCAACCATTAAACGGTTGTTATCGAATCAAGAAATTGCAATGCCTCGTAGAGCAATTGATCTTTACGGTGAATATACCGTCCCCTCTTTCCTTACATTATGTACGTTTATTTATCCTGGCTTTTAACTTTTTTTTTTTTTTTTTGTCGCTGAGAAATGCTTTATGCATGCCCGCCTCGCGGGGGACGAGACGGGGTATGTGGGACTCCCTGTCGGAATGACAGTATACCCACTAAAACTCAGCGGTGTTCCCTCATTCGCCGTGATGGGAGGGCCACGGGAATAGGCATAGCCTTTACCTCCATAGCCCTCCCGGCGCATGCCCGCCTAGATAGTATGGCGGGCCCCGCATGCCCCCCACATTGGGGGGCTACGGGAATGGCCGGAAGCACCTAGCCATTCCCGTCCAACACTGGTGGAGGCCTGTGCAATGCAGGCAACGGTGCCCCCGCACCCGTTGCCTGCTGGCCCCCACGCCCGCCTGAACGGCGGGCCCCGCATGCCCCCCAGGATGGGGGGCTACGGCCGCAGAGGATAGGGAGAGCGGCAACGACACACCGACACTCCTCTTCCCCTGCGGCCCCACCGCGTCCGCCATCAAACGGTGGCGGCCCCGTCAAGGCCGCGGAAGGTAGGGAGAGCGGCAACGTAACACCGACACTCCTCTCCCGCCGCGGCCTCCAATCCTCAGCCGCAATGTCTCCCTCACGGGGGACATCGCGGCCCGTCTCAGGTAGGCTGCGATGTCGCCCAAGCGGCACCGCAACCTACCCGCCGGCCGCTACGTCGTCGGCTTTTCCGCACAGCCTAGACGAGCGGCCGCTCCTCGGGTTCCTCTTAGCTTCACCGTGGCCCAATCCACCACGGCTACTGAGCCCCCCCGCCTCGACAATGCGGGAACCCAACGGGGGGGTCCTTGCTTTTAACTGGGTTAACCTCTATCAACTGAATAGTATCTAACGGTCATACGTACAGTGTGAGTGTCTGCTATGTGTTTTAACATGTGGTCAATGGTTCGTTTGGGTGTGTCGCACTTGCGGTAGTCTCCCCAGCGGCCGGCTCCTCCACCCGGCGTCAGCGCTGGGCCATTAGACGCTCGACAGCAAAGAGGCTCGTTACATTCAGCATTAGCACCTGGAATTAGATAACAAGAATTACAGTGTATCGGCTTGCTAAGCGCTGTCTCTGAGAATAATAGTTTAGTTTATGGGTGAAGAGACTGATGTCAGTACACCACAACAATATAATAATAAATAATAATAATAATAATATCCCTAGACATTTCACACAGCACCATTTGTCCCAAGCTAAGCAACCTAATGCTTGTGTTATGGTAACAAGATGGCTGATAAACTACTTATATACAATTTTTTTTTTGTAAATACATACATATTATAGATAGAAAAACACCCAGACTCGGAACAAATACATATAGGTCATACAAATATTTGTTCCGTGCGGGAATCGAACCCGCGACACGCAGCGCAGCAGTCAATCGCTTAACCACTGCGCCAACCGTGCCGTCCGTCGTATATAACGCTGTTGAAGAAAAAATGGTGCTCTGTTGAGTTTACAGCGAATTGATAAGTTTTGTATATTAAGACGTAGAAACGGTCACCTTCAGCATAGTAGGGGTCGAAATGTGTATCAGAAATCTGCAAAACTTTAAACGTCGGAGCTTTTTCGACGGGAGCGTCAAGTTCCCGCAGGGTAGGCTTCGGTACGGGAGGGAACGCCACTTCCCACTCGTGGTAAGGGTTGTAGACGTCGCCACACGCGTCTCCTATGACAAAACTGCAGATCTCGTCAGGACCTATTGTAATACGTTTCAATACGTAAACTACTTCACTCTGAAATATGAGAAACGTAAGGTAAATAACGATATCACAGAAAAGCAGGTCATATTTTTGTGTCGATGCGACCACGGTTTCTTACCCCGAACAATCTCGTGATGCCCTCGCAAACGCGAGCTGATTGAATTTTTAACGAAACACAAAATTGATAAATCATCTTATTGATTTCGTCTTTGCTTTTGCCCAGTCTTATGTAATGTTGTAGTAACCCGGCGCCAGCTTTGCAGGCTGTGCACGACACCTTAGACATAACAGAGTGCTCTACTTCGTAATAAACTTGTTTCAAATTGAGAAGTTTGAGAGCCTTTTCCACAAAAACTGGAAGGTTACTGCTCTTATCGCTATCCCATAGAAGACGAGAGTAATTTCGTTTTAAAGCTATCATGTGTGCTATTAGTTCAGTCTCGTTAGCAGATGGCGGTAGGGTATGATTATAATTAGAAGGAAGGAAGAATGGTTCCTCGTTGCGTGGGGTCAGTCTCCAATTCCAATCGTCGTTAGGTGGCATCCATTTTATCACTGGTCGATTGCTCCTTCCTGATTGTTGCAGAAATATAGGATTACCTGTGATGATAAAAAATCGCTTGGTTAAGGTTGAACTAGCATTGTTAAACTGATTGCCGAGTTAAGAGTGAACCACGATTAGGTAGTTACCCAAGTTCTTACCTGAAGTCATCATGACACTTAGAGAAAGAGTGGCGATCCATTGCACGAGCCATCGTATCCTTATAATCATAACTAAGAGTCGTAGAAGAAGGAAGTATCTGAAACAAAACAAACGAATGAGGTTAAAATGTTATCAACCATTTCAAACGGGTTAGGACCAACTTACGCACGAGTTCATTATCAACTTGTGCTATCGGATATCTTGCGCAGAACAATATAAAAATATTAAAATTTAGAAAAATAATGATCGACGTCAAAAGTCGCCCTTTAGAGTTCAGGTTATGTTGAACAAATTAGCCCAGGCTTTATGAATGATGGCGGTAACCTTCGTTTTTGAACCATCTTTACATTAACCACATATTAACCATAAATTTATTTATGGTTAATTAATTTAACCATATATTTTTTGTGAACTCTAAAAATAGCTCGTTCGTCGACCTTGGTAAGGTCTAGGTCGAGGTGATCGATCTAACCAAGTTTTTTATTGCCTTGGGTACAGATTAGTCTGTAAATAGGTTCAGTACCTACTGACTCTTTTTCACGTTGGTGGGTTATTTCACCGAAAATAATTTTATCAAATGTTGGATGTCAGTACAGCATCTATATTCAAATTTTATTTATGTTTTAAAATATCGAAATTGAGTTGATTTCAGAGTTTCTAGCACTGAAAAGTTATAAAAATGTTTGAAGTGGTAGCGTAAACTCAACTTAATTGTGTACGAATTAAAGTTATTTTCCATGAACTCATATTTGTTTACATTTTTGGCGAATATGTCGCAATTTTATTTTAGGTATACACTTCCCTTCGCCTTGGTTCCACTCTGGGGTATTTTCTGCCTAAAGAACTTGATCCCCTCCCTTAATAGTATTTTTTTTGCTGTAGCAAGTAAGTACTAGTATTATATTTAGGACGCCTATTAGTTTGATCACCCAATACTCATTGCGACAGTTGAGTCCTGTGCTGTATCAATGATGTCAGTGATGTAATCGAGAACGAACTAGATCACGCCCTAGTTTACCATTTAGGTATGTAACTAAGTACCCATAATACACATTCGCACGTACTATTATGATACCTTTACTGACATAAATAAACATTGGATAACGATGCTCCGGCGCCAGTTAAACTAACGCCACACAGAAGCACCGGTAGAGTTGCAACATTTTAATATAAATTGTTTTATGTTAATTACTGTAATAAAACATCACCTTTCCCAATTAGTTAATAAAAATGTCTATTTAATTGATAAATTGGATTTAGGCACGATTTTATTAACTTGGTGAGAACTTGACACCCTTTCATTCTTGTCTTCATTTAACGAGAAATCCAGTGTACTTACGTGTAGTTGATTTTTATGTACCTTTGAAAAATAATTCAGAATATTACCCTCCTTCTGAGGCAGTCAGACAATAAGGTACACTTCTACTAGCTATGCACCACTACCTAGAAAGGAGCCAGGGAACAGAGTTGCTTGATTTTTGCCGATCGATACCAGCACCCTTATTTTTTTAACACACTTTCCACCACAATCTGAATAATTTTTAAGGATATTGCTAATCCAATTGTTTCATATATTCGAAAAATTTAACGTAAATAACGCAATTAATGTTGTTGAACTGTTACAATGAAAGTCATTGTTACTGATAGGCTTTTACGCAATTACCCCGCTGTTTTCTTTCGTTGTTCTGCCCATGTCGGAGAAGGACTAAAGAAAACACGTGTTAATCGCCAAAAATCGAGCAAACTTGTAGGCACCTCTAGAAAATAACTAGATTGAAAAACTCAAAGCTCTGACGATATCTATGTAAATAGGTACACTCACGAGCAAAAGTATATATACACTCGGCTTTATTCAAAAGCGATTTACTCCTTTATTTTTTAATTAAATTTTATGTTGTTACGAACATAGCATTTTCAAACCCATAAGGTTTATGTAATGTGTCGTATTTCAACGTTGCATTCGTTATTTCAAGAAAAAAAACGCTATTGAAAGTTGCCAAGTGTTGACATATTGGTGCTCTTGGTGCTCGTGACTGTACTCGTAGCTAAGCTAGACATAGAATATTATGACAAAGCGTTCCTCGCTTAGGGGAAGTCAGCTCAAAGCGGCCATAGAAGGCAAAGCGGCCACGATTCATTTTTCGGATATTTGAAGTGATAGCGCGATGTTGCGATTCTGCACGCGTAATAAACCTCCGCCCCGTGCCGATAAGTCATTCGGTAGCAGTGGAAGCGAGCGGGTGGCGCTTAGTGACGAAAAATACGTTTTCGCATCTTTTGTTAAAATAATACAAGGTAAGTTTAACCTGTTTTGGTCAAACCTGTTTAAGTTTAAATGCTTGCATTACACGTGTATTGTTACTTGTCTATTTGGCTTTGTTTCTTTAGTATTAGCACCAAAATTTGATAAATAATGTGGGAGTAGTTAATTTTTATAACAAAATGGGCGATAAGGGCAAAGCGGCTCGGGCAAAGGGGCCAGGTGACCGCTTTGCCCTTATTAAAATATTATGATTCGATTGATATGCTCAGTTATTTTGTTTAGACGGTCAACAATTACAAACGTAAAACTACCCAGGCGTCTTGGGATGAAGTTAAAATTAAAATTATTTTTGTTTGATTTGCATGGAGCCATATGAAGATCCACCCGTAGAGGACTGGATTCGCTGTGATGACTGCCAGTTATGGGCTCATGAATCGTGTACGACATATTCCGGAACGGGAGCTTACCTACTACTGTGATAACTGTCAAGAAATCTGATCTCTGTTGTTATAATTTAATTTTAATTGTTTTATTAAAAAAAGAGGATTGGTTTTGATAAAAGATGAAGACTGTTGAAAGACTTAAGTAATAGAAGTACCTAACTGTGATTAATAAAAATGTCAAGTATCAACCTAATAGGTAGCAGTAGTTCCTAAAATGTTAACTAAATATTACAAAGTTAAGTTAAATTACTTTTAAGACCGATTGTGATTAAAACGAGTAGAAAATGTTGATTATTTTATTAAAAATATGTTTAATAATAATAAATAATGGTTTTAATATATATTTTTTTATTTTTATTTTGTCTAGCACGATATATTTCAACAAAAAATAAACATTTGCGAAGAATTTTTGGGGTGGCCTCTATGCCCTTACCACCATGGCCGCTTTGGGCGACCCCTCGGGCAAAGCGGTTTTTTGACAAGTTTTTGTAATCTACAAATCTAAGGCTTATATTTAAATTTGCGCGAAATTTAAATTGCAAATTACAAAAATTAAATAAATTCTCTACCTATTAGTATAAAATTATTTTAAAAAATGAATCGTTTTATAGGTTTTTTCTTAATTTAAAGTTAAGGTGGCCGCTTTGAGCTGACCTCCCCTAAATCGTGAAAGTCATAAAAGCGCTCTCTCTTTCTTAGTATACGATATCCTCTGTATAGTCGTTCATAAAGGTCCGTTATTCTAGCCATTATGAAGTGAATAACTTGTAAACAAATTAAAATTCTTTTACGAAACTTTCGAATCAAAATACTAACACCTTTCTTTATCCATATAATATATGAAAAATCATAAGGAAAGGTGGTCCATTACTGTCGCCCCATCTACCACTATTTATAGGAATGACTTCTATTGAGCCCCATTTCTCATGAAACCGTGACGCTACATGCATTTATGTGTCCTATCTATTAATTTTTACTTATCTCAGGTGACAGCTAAGTGAAGTTGGAGAACGAATACTACTTTACGTAAGTGAAGTAACTTTGTTTGCGACATTTCAAGTTTAAACAAAAGTTTCACTTTTTAAAGATTTCTCAAAAACTGTCGCAAACTTGTACATTTCTCATATGGATATAAAGACTGTAACTAAAGGCGGATTTAAGTCGTTGAATTAATTACCTATGTACATATGTTTTTTTGTATGAACAGGTCACTAACACTAACTTCGGAGGTTAAAGTTATAAAAATATTTAAGCTTTAATATTACTTAATTTATGTTTATGTTATTTAATTTACATAAAACCGTGTTAATGTTTATGTATGATTGACGAGGACATGATGTTTCTAACAAAGATGCTGTAGAGTCACTCTATGAATGGAAAAAAAGCTGTGTAATATGATCGTAATTTTATTATGGAATAGGTACCTACTTCAATAGTATTTCTGCTAATCCTTTCGTGCTTATGCGTGATGTGTGAATGTTTAATGAGTCAGCGGATTCTACAGACGGCAGTCGGCAGTTGTATACGGACGTGGAGGTCGCCACTTTCTCCGCGCTTCATTGACTTTGTTGGAAAGTGACGGTCGTATCGCACGATGCGTTTGCTCACCTATCATAACTCCTCGACAACAATGCAATTGCTCAATACTTTACTGTTATAGTAATCAGCTTCATACATCTTAACACAGTGTTACGTATTATGATCGCAATACCACCGAGCTTTGTAAACAGTTGTAAGAATTGATGTGTGGTCATTAATCCTGTTCAATTTCTTAATAGGTACTTAATTATTGTTGGATTCTATTAATCCTATTGTTGTTTAAGTCTGACTGATATGGGCCACTATATCTTGAAAAAGAAGGTTCATAATATATGGCATAAGCAAGCTATTTGCCGCAATTCTGGTAGGTTGGACGGCGCTTACAGAGCACTTTAGGCACTAAATTGAAGCTGGGTTTTTTTTTGGAGCAATGTATGGCCTGACGCCTCTCTCTTAATCCCTTTTCTGGTTCACTTTTATTACGTTTTGCATTGCATTTGTTACAAAGAAATGTATTTCACATAGGAACAGTCATTTGTGTGAACCGGAGGATATCATGATGATCACTATCATGTTTGCACACGCTATGCGAACTACTTGTACAAAAGCACTTGTTGGCATGCAATGTAATACTGCAGAATGTTGTTCATTAATTAAATTTAACTGCTTTTATTCTTTTCTTAGTTTTGAGATAATTATGTTTTGAGCATATTCTAAACTTATATATTGTACCTACATAGGTACAATATATAAGTAACTGCAGTAGGCACATGCCTACTGCAGTTGTACGGCGGTACCCTATTCGCCAGAAAATCTTTTTTTTTACAAAAACTAACACCTCTCATCTTACTAGCTGATAAAGCTGCATATGATAAGTCATATGCACCTTTATCTTACCAATATTCTAAATTATGATATATTATATCAAAATAAATGATTGATTGATTGATATAATAATGTAATATATTTTAATTATGTAAGCATAATAACAATAAAATGTTATTATGATGAAAGACTGTTGACACTCGGCTTGGCAGATCACTTTGTGGTAGGTATCGTGTACTCTACCTACCGTGACAATAAAAGAAATACATAAAAATCGGCATGAAAACAGCTTAAAATACTTAGGTACTTACCAGCTTGTTCAATTTGTTATATCAAATTGTTGATAAATTATGTACCTAATCTATATAATTATATAAAAATGAATCCCTATTTCCCTTGGTCACGCCATAATTTGAGAACGACTTTACCAATTTCATCCATTTTTTTTTAAGATTTCTAATACTCTGTAGAAGGTTCTTACGGAAAAAAAAATAAGAAAGTTGCTTTACGCGGACGAATTCGCGGGCAGAAGCTAGTTTGAAATAAATAAGACCATTTTATAAAATGAAGGTAAATTTAATCGAAGCGATTAAATTAATCAAATCCTTTTTCTTTGGTCAAATACAATGCATTGCTCATTGCTGGCTAGTATGACGAATTGAAAGACATTTTAGATTAGGTACCTAACTGTGAATAGTCAGAAATATATTAGTAAGTAATACACACCAAAAATATATCATGTAAAGTAGGTTGCCAAGACTTTACGCTTTACGCTTTCACTGTTAAAAAGTTATCAGATCGAATGTAGAGCCTAGCCCCTAACTCTACAAACCTTACATCTTGGTCAAAATGTATGGCTTGGCCGTTTCGCGACCGTCGCACAGACACTCCTATGGGCTTATGGTAAAAAATTAAGTCACTAGTCTTTAATGTTGTGTCAAGCAATAGTTCAATGGAACGGTCAAGCCATACTTTATCTTATCCTGAGAAGTTGAGCTCTCTAGTCTAGCATTATCCAGGCCGAAGCTATGAGGGTTTGCAAATACGACGAAACGCTTCGAGGAAAGGTTGGTAGTGCCCTCCTGCTTTTTGTTTTTGGCTCGTCTTGGCGGGGGCACTTCCGTGCCCCCAGATTTTGCCATGCAGTTCGCTACAATAATAGACATTGTCGCTAGGTAGTAGGTAAATGAACTTATTAAAACAATAAAACATTTTATTTATTGTTATTTATTACTTATGAGGTAGCAGAGGGCGTTCTGTTGTTTCTGGGGGACAAAAGGTGTAAGTTTATGTATTATGAATAATACCTATTAAAATTCCTTTATATCAGTTCATCGGCCTAGTTTAGAAGTGAGGTTGAGACTTGAACGGAGACAGTTAGATGAAAAAATGTAGCTATCAGTTCCTGCATCCATGCTAAATGTGTAATTGGCTCGTTAAAGTAGAGGTACATTTTGATAAACGTGACCTTCCTTTGCAAGATTGCAGAAGTTTCAAACAAAACAGGGAAAGTTAGCGTATTAGGAATGTTTAGTATGCCATGCCATACTGTGGTCTGAATATGACTAAGGATTAGTCTGATTTCTCTCGTATTGGCACAAACAATAAAACGACGAACTGTCGTGACATTCATTGGCCGCCAAGATCCCGGATCTAAGAGCTTCTAACTTTTCTGTGGGGCTATCTAAAGGGACGTGTCTTTGCTAACAGGCCAATAAACCTTCAAGAATTAAAACAAAATATCTGAGGCACAGTCACTGAAATAACGGAGATAATGTGTGAAAATGTCATGAACAACGCAGTGAAAAGGGTTCACATCTGTCACATCATCAACATCATCATCATCATCATCTGTCTGTCTGTCCGTCATGTCATGCTGCACCATGTGCAGCATGACATGACGGATAGTAATATATATCTATATATTATATAGTAATATGTAGATATATAAAGTGTATACCTCTTATTTGCCCACCCCGTACTTGTACATATTATTATTTTAACACGGTTTGTAAAAAAAAAAATATATAGGTAAGCAATATTTTTTTTTTATATTATGTAAATACCTACTTACCTATGTTAATTTCTACACACAGCTCTACTATAATAGAACGTTTTTGTTAATAAAATAAAAGAATTCGTCTCGCTCGTAACTGCATTTAACAAAATTGTTGCGTAAGTTTTCTCTCCGCGGATGGCAGTTAACGTCAAGGATTATTCATCCAGGCCGCTTTCGACTGCCAGCAGTTTGGTACAAATGTGCGTCCACTTTCACTGCCCACACTGCGTCATCTCCCTTTACGGCTATAATTTGGATATTCGTATTACCTAACCAACATAATCGGGCCATCGTCATTTTTAGGGTTCCGTAGTCAACAAGGAACCCTTATAGTTTCGCCATATCCGTCTGTCCGCGGTTTAGCTCAAAAACGATTGGTACTAGAATGTTGTTATTTGGCATGAGTATACACGTAAATGACGCCGAAAAAGTGGTAAAATAAAATTTTGAAAAAAACTATTAATTAGGGTACCTCCCCTGCATGTAAAGTGGGGATAATAATTTTTTTTTCGTCCTTCCCATAGTGTGGGATATCGTTGGATAGGTCTTTCAAAAATATTAGGGGTTTGGGAAGACCGTTTTTTGATTGAGTAAACCTTTCGTGACTTATCAAGCTTTAAAGTACCAATTTTCGTTAGAGTCAAGTGTCCCCCCCCCCCCTCTACCAACTAAACGGTTGTAGTTAGAAATTCAAATGTCACGGCAGTAGTACCTATATATAACGAAGTTTAAAGGAAAACTATCACACTTAAGTGGGCTTTACAAGTTTACGAGTAATAGTCGACCAATTGTATTTGACTCGAAAATTACGAACAACTCCATAGAATTCCACAATTTTATTTTTTTGTGACAAGTGACTAGTGTAGCTCTGTGTCCTGTATTTAAATTCAAAACACCGGCTATGACAAGTCTTAACCAAATCTAAAAAAAACTTTCTGTGCCAAATTGTCGGATCAGGTGAGGATTTGTGTAGGAAATCAAATTAGGTAGGTAGTCATGTTTGGCTTTTAGTTAGAGCATGGTACGAAACTATCAGTCAGCGAATACGACCCGCACTTGGCTGTTATAAAAACTACGGAACCCTACACTGCGCGTGGCCCGACACGCACTTGACCGGTTTTTTTTTGTTTAGTTTTCTGAATTACTTGTCCAGTTCCGGCACCGAATGTAACTCGAACGGTAATAACTAGAGACCGGATTTTATGCGAATGCATGTTTGCATAGGTATGCATTTGCATATTTAGGCTTTTTTTCAGGTTATTGCATATTTTACCTAAAATCTACCGATTGTTCATATTTTCAATAATGTTCGATAGATAAGTAGAAAAATACAAGTTTTATAAATGATGTCAGTACTTACAATGTTGATCATAAAAAACGTTGTTATAGTAGAGTAATAACAAAGCTATTAAAAATATTATAATGCGTACGTAAAAATATTATAAACAATTATATTACGAGTATGATCAGAGAACAGAGAAAATATTGAGGTAGGAATTCACACGTGATGTGAGTGTATTTGATCCAGAGAACTTATTCTATTCATATAACGTTCATAGCGCTAAAAGCTCGAAAGTTAAAGTTAAATTACTATTTAACTTTTATCGGTAAAGATAGATTTTCTAACATGATTATAAAACATAGGTCTGTACAAGATGTAAAATTGTAGATAATGATATTTCTATGACCGTTTAGCAAAGTGCTGTAATTTTCTATTTTATTCTAGATTCTTAAACGGGTCTAGATTTCTTGTTTAGGCATGTGCGTGGAACCAGTAATCTTTCTAGTGATGCTATGGGAGGTGGTACGGAGCAGGGACACAGACACCGTCTCACTCTGCTACACCGTTACTGTCGCGAACGGAACATTGCACTTGCTTGCATAACGAATGCCTTCCGTGGGGTTTTAATTATACCTAATACCTATTTGTTACGAAACATTCATTCATTAGCCCTCCACGGATGTATTACAATCTCATGTCTTATGCATACCGTAGGTATTTATTACGTACTCTTTCCTCGTTTGTTAAGTAGGTGACTTAATAAATTGTATTGGTATACAATTAAGCTGTACGCGCTGTTCTGTGCAGCGTTTATTTGAACGCAGCACCCTAATTGAGTAACACACTGCCGATCTCAATCTGAATAATGTTGAAGGATATTGCTAAACCATTGCTTTACATGTTCGAATTTGTCTGCTCAACAACGTAAGTACCTAACGCAACGAATGTTGTTGAAGTGTCAAAATTAAACCCATTGCTACAACTACCCCCCCGCCGGTTTGTTTTGAAAACTTAAGCATCCATTAAACAGTTAGCTGTGTTGTAGGTACTTAAATTCGTAGAATCTGTTTTGAGAAGACGATTCCTAGAATAAGTTAGTGGTTAGAGACAGAGAATCAAGTAACGCAGCATGTTAATATCTAGGTACGATAATTGCCAGAACAAAACTTGGCATGATAGATTGAGCAGGTATAGTTTCAAATGGCATATAGGTACATAAAATTTGAAGACATGAATACCGTAAGGGGTAAAGGGGGGATAATTGCGTTACTATGGCCATAGTAGGCCCAACCAAGAATCCACAAACCTGCAGCTATTATGCAATACAAGATCCAAGGCCGTAGAACCTAATAAACATGTACTTGCTTATGAACCTGTTTCGAGTAGCAGTTATCAAAGATACAGGTGTTAACTTACAGCATATGGCAGAAAAAGAACCATTTTCTCCTGCGACCTTTACGCGCCAGGTCCCTGTATTTAAAGATGAAGGCTATAATATGATCAGATCAGGTTCGTATGCCTTTTAAAATGTATAAAATACTTATCACATTCGGTGATTCTTTATTTACATTGCAATCTAGCCCATTGGCTAATAAGTAATTTAAATGTAACTTAACTTGCTAAGTAACTATAGGTTCGGATGCCTGAGCATTAAAAAGTTTATTGGATATTTCCTAATAAGTTCTCATTCATTGGAAGCAATTACGTAGGAGATTATGTCATAATTTTAGTTCATAACAAACCCAATCGAAGAGTGAGAGCAGAGTGTACATAAGTACCGACAAAAGTACAGTAGGTATTCCTATTTCCTATTGTGATACCTACATGTTTGTTTCTAAATGCATTATCATATTTCAACGAAGTGCGTTTGTTTTTGAAGTGCATGCAGCGTTACCAATCTTTGCCTAATCAAGAAGGCCATGCGAATGAGGGCGCAAATAGACTCGGTCAATATGTTTGCTGAATCGATACCGAACTGTTAGGTCGACGACATTACTACTGAGATCAATTGTTGTTCTGATCATCTGATTAACCTACGCCTAATTATAAAACCTTCATTTTCTAGTACACAGTAGCTAACCTCGCATTTTATAGGCTTTTCGTACAATGAGAAGTCAGCTTAAATACTGGAAATGTATAGCTTGATATGTCGTCGTGCGTACAAATTGACGCATTGACGATATAAAAACCAATTCCAGGTTAATAGACCAAATACCGGATAAAATTGTTATACGTTACGATAATAACATGCGGGTTTATTATTATGCAACTGCATTCTATCCCGCATCATAAAATTAAATTATATTAAACACAATGTAGGTAGGCTTTATGATATTACTTCAACACAGCGACGTCTTTTTCTTGTATAGCTCGGCTTACGTGTTCTGGACTAGTGCCAAGCTTTCTCGATAAGCTTTCTCTAAATTGCTCCTTCACATCTTGTGGTTTACGTGTACTGTAATATTATTTATTTATGAATCTTCATTTTATTTACTGTGGACTTGTAACTTATTTTCTGAAATATACAACACCGTTTTTATCGTTTCGTTAAAAAGTTGCACACGTCAAGTCTTGTCTTAAAGTGCGCAACTTTGAGTGAGCCAGGTATTTGCAGCGATTTGATCACAAGCGCAACACAACAAATTAGTCAGCTATGTGGACACCGTACACTTACGATATCCATCAAATAAAACAATCGCCAATGTTTCGCTTTCCCCCAACACTCGATCGCGGTTGTGATGCAAAAGCGCGACGTCGACAATGTCACGAGACTGTCACCGGTATCATCGATGCATCAGCCCCAGCCCAGCTATTACTGACGCGACAAAAATGTCGATGCACGTGCGTTATTTGAATACACACTTCTATCGCTCTAAATGGCAGTCATGTGCACAGGCCTTTATTTTTACTTGCGTTTTTATTTCAACATTCCACGGGTGAACTGAAAATATGACTCTATTTAAGTGCGTATTTTATTTGGATTCTTATTCTTATTCACTTCACACTATTATTTTGTTATTCGACTTTACGGTCTGATTTCATGGTTAGAGTACGTTATCATAAATCTAACGAAGGAATATTTTCCCTGGGCTGTCGAGCTTACAATAAGTATTTTTTTGCAACTAAAGATTAGGACTTTTGGGGGTATAAATATGATTGCCAATTATACAACACAGGGGGGGGGGGGTTTATTATTACAGGTATATTAAATGAGTAGCGATACCTTAACCATACCGTAGCGATTTTTTCTTAACCACGTTAGTCCTATATGTTATGCTAAATTGAGTTTACAGAATATTACCTCTATCTCTGATAAAAATGACTAAGTGTCTAACATTGTTGTCGTAAGAACAATTGCACATTTTACTTTCTGGAGAGTGCGTTCACACGCGCTGTCCCGGCTGGCATCCAGAATCCCTTTGTAAAAACTTTCGTTTGGTTCATCGAACTTACTTTCACCTATTGTAAGCACATGCTCTCATCGGAATGCACTTCAATTATATTTGTTAGCACGTCTCACGTATTAGATATAATACCTATTGTATGTTATGTATTAGATATTAGTGCTTCTCGCTTGAAATGGAAATTAGCTTTCATTTCATAAAGATCTGAGCGCTTCACACAACTACAAACATCAACTATCTTGGAAGTTATTCAGTAGTTTATGTAAATAGCGGGATACCCCGGATACTTACTGGTAAAGTATAAAAATCAAATAGCCGAAACTGTTTTCATTGGCAAAATTCTCTTAAATCTTGGCACGCAACTATCGCGATTGAGCGAGGTGATGTTATTTTACTTTCATTCTTAAATTCATTACATGACACGGTAGGTAAGGTATAACGTAGACCATATTTAATGTAAATTAAGCAGAGTTGAGTGTCTGCTAGTCGAGGTTGAGGGCGCGACGTGGTCATCGCTCAGATTTTTCTCATTTGCTATTCAGTGTCCGTGTCGCGCTGCCCCAGCTATCTATAGTGAAGTATAAATAGTGCGAGTAGCCGGCCTGGACGCCGGAAAACGTGTACGCATATCTAAACAATTAGATTAATATTAACGACTTGGTGTTTTTATCAAAAAACTACCTACTTGATATCTTGTGTCAAATCAATTTTGGTTTTGGGGTGAGTAGTAAGTGTATTTTACTCCGTAACGCTCATAAAAATGTCTTATATACTATAACCGGCAAAACGATAATGAGAGCCAAAAACATGAACGTAGCTAGCCGGTAACTCGGTTTTCATATTTTCTATGTCAGTGTGGAAAACAGATGAACAAAAACGCAAGATAGGTATATCGCTCAATAGATTATGTCAACCATAGCCATGAAATGCTTGGACAATTACGTACCTTCAAGTTATTCGTTATCAAATAGGTAGTTGTTTGTTTGCTGGGAAGTGGAAAAACTCTTCCGCTGTAGAAACAAATAAGACTGAGTTTTATCCCTGAAAACCGTTATCTTGTTTTTATTTAGTTTTACGGAAGTGGTAAATATTTGACTTTCACGAACTTGAACGCACGTCGCACAGTACTTTAATATTGATGAATAAATAGAAACTACCGTTATAAGACGATTGTGTTATTAAAGCACTTGTGAAAATCAGACGACAATTGACCTCACTGCCAGAGCTGCATGACGATTCCGATAAATAGACTGACCTCTTGTGTCGCTTCGACCCGTGCGATTACGCAGACGCTGCCTTACGCTAATACAGATAATGTTATGCCCGTTTCAAAACAAAGATTTATTGTTCTCGAGCAACTAACCTTCATAAATGGGACAATTTCTTTATGCTATGGAGGCATTCTTGGCGAATGACCTAAATGGAACAAACTTCTTTCGAGCCCAAAACAAATACTACCTACCTACTGTTTGCATAAAGGGATACGGGATCCCATTAATTGTATTGTTTGTTGGAACCAATGTAAGTAAAGTCATTGTAGAGCTCTGGAAAATTATGATTGGTTTAGGAAGTAATTATAAATTACTACACATTATAAAATAAAGTCGCAAAACCAAGCCAATTATTTAAATTTTGATAGCTAAGTATACAAAAGACAAGCAAAATACTTATACCTGAAAAATCATTCTTCACGAGTTTTATAAACTTAATAAAAATAATGTATAATGGCACAATGATCGTTTTTTATTAATCATTCCGCAAGTGAAAATTACTGTATCAATTGATAGTAGGTAACTTATTTTATTTTTACGATCACTTATCAACAGTTCATTGACCTAAATTTTATTTATAGTACCTACAGATTTATGTATGTGCACCTATGTAATTCGTCTTAACTATGTATCGTACGTCGTACCTACATATTATTATGGATATTTAAAGGAGTATTATATTATTACGTATTTTGCAATAAAAACTGTCCGTGACAGAGTGGTTCTCGCACAATTAGGCCCATGATCGTTCACGACGTTACCCAAAAGCAACGTGTTACAAACTCAAATCACCAATAAATAGGCAGAATGTCACAGCACTGCTGGTAGTCCAAAGGCGAACCTTACAAGACGCAAAAAATCATAATTTCACACACTAGTAATCTGTTACTAACGTGTTAGTGCTCATACTGCTCATGTACACAAGCGACACGCGTCAACTGCAGAGGCAACTGCAGCCGCAGACGCGTCGACGGCAGCAATTGACTTTGCCGATGACGCCTGTCGCTATTGTTAATGCAGACTTAGTAGTAAGACGCGTCGTGGACGACGAGCCTTTAGGGTTCCGTTTCCGTACCAAACTATAGCAAGCAGAAACAAAGTAAGTAATTAGGTACTGAAATTCATATTAGGTATTATGGCTAAGGTAAGCCTCAGCCTAATATTCGGTACATTGCTCTACTAGTGAAAAGGTAAGTCGAATTGAAGAACAAACTTAACTTTGCAGTTGAAAAAAGTATTCTCCCATACAGCCTAGTCTAGTCCACAGGAAGGTCGATGTTTTAGCTGGAAAATATATTTTCATGTAATATTCTACAAAGTATCTAACAGTTTTCGGTTTTTCTCTTTACTTCTTCTGTGACCTTGCTTCTTCCAAATGTCAAGATTGTGGGTCAACGGGTACCTACCCTATAAGTTTTGCAAGTATCAAAAGTGACATAAATGGTCTTGCCTTTTGATTGCATTGACGCTTGAACTTTTAACACCTCATATCTCACACCATAATGGAAAAGCAGGCGTTAGTAATCTTGATACCGTTTTTCAACTAAGACTCTTTCTTGAGACACTGACAACAAAGTGATCCTATTAGGGTTCTATTTTTCACTTTTGAGGTACGTAACCCTAAAAACGACACACAATATGCTCGTAAAATTTAAACCGTTATTCAAATCTTCATAAAAAAACTGATTACATGCATTCGCAATGTTGACATATTAGGTAGATAGGTAAATAGGAAAAACTGAAAGAAGTACAGTTGGAAGTTGTTGGTATAAAATCTATGTCAAATAATATGAGGTACCAATGATAATATTGATCTAATATGTCACGCACTAAAGCGAATTTTTCTCATTTCGCAGTCATAAGTCATTAACTGATAATCAGCCAGTTCTTTTTCAAGAAAGTCGAAGTCAAACAGCTGTTTGTCTTTGATATTTTATTGCTTTGTTGATGAATAGACGCAAGGGAAACCTTAGGCGCAGGCCAGACAGAAGAGACGTAAGACGAGGACGCGTCGCGGACAGGGCGGAGACGAGACACGGACGCGACTTTTGAAGTTATATAGAAGAGACGGGGCGCGGACGCGACGCAGTCGCGCAGTCAGGACTATTTTCGGCATTCAACAGTCTGATTTTGTCACGTCGACATGTCTTCTTCTGAAGATGAAGATGTACTAGCACTGGTACATCTCGCTAATATACAGAGGGTTAGACGTTACTGGGTACATCCGGTATGGCTAAGCAATCAAGACAATCGATTTTTTAAAATAATGGAGGACCTACACAATTACCCAGATCGTTTTGTCACAGTGTATAAAATGACTCCACAGTGTTTTAATATTATCATGTCCAAAGTGAGAAATGCTTTACAGAGAAAGCACACAAATTGGAGAGTATCTATTAGTGCTGAAGAAAGATTACTTATAACGTTAAGGTAAGTGAAATACATTATCTTTTTTAATTACTTTAATACTAACAGAAAATTGTGTTACATAATAAGGTTTAATTAACTTTTGAAATATGTGCACGCTCAAACCGATGTTGATGTGTATAATTTTTCTACACTAAAGTAATCCGATGGATTACTTTGGTGTAGAAAAATTGTACGTGTAGTTCAGAGGTAATTCTTCATTCAAAAAAGATGTATTGGTGACGTGTGCAGCCGAAACTGAACTAATTGTTGAATAGGGTGATAGAGTGAAAAACGTTGGGGTATTCTCATCCTGCACAGATATTGATGGAGATGCAACATTCTGATTTTGCTCTATTGTTGATGGAGGTGCAACATTTTGATTTTGCTCTATTGTTGATGGAGGTGCAACATTTTGATTTTGCTCTATTGTCGATGGAGGTGCAACATTATGAAACGGCTGTTGTATAGAAGACACCGTGGCTATGTTGTTTTGAGAAATGCGGGTAGAATATGCTGGTTCTGATGTCGATGCTGCCTCGTTTCCATCTAAGATTTGCGCCGCCAACTGCATTACTCCCATCTTGAACCTTCGTTTTTGAACAAGATTCATGGCCTTCATATCAGACAACATGCTTTGAAGGAAGGCAAGATCTGTATCAAGAGGTTGCATTTGTTTCTCGCTATTTTGTCGTTTTCTGTTAAAGTAATCAAAAGCAGATTGATTGACGTCTTTCAAAGTAGGCATTTTACTTTTTTTACTCGAGTCCGATGATAACGGCGAAGGATGATTTTGAGCCTGTGGAGAGGGTGAATGGGACGGAGGCCGAAACGGCGACATTGACTCCTCCTCATCAAGTTCACTTTCGTCCGTATGAGTATCTGACCTGCATTGTGGTTCTAGATTAGATTTGGAAGGTCTTGATTTCAAATATTTATCCAAAAAATGCAAGTGCTGGGCAAGGTAATATTCTTTTACCTTCTTGGCTGCAGAGCCAGATGGAAGTGATAGAAGTTTTTTGTATTTTGCATATCTGTTCCTTATGTTTTTCCAACGATCTTTGCAAGCTTGTACTGAAACAATCAAATCATCGAATAAATATAATGAAGTGAATTACTTATTGTGAGTTTTTATTCGCAGAGACTATAGAGCCTATATCAGTAATACGAGTACCTACTTATGTAAAGAATTAAGAATGTTACTTTCTGGCTCAATAGCCTCCGCGAATAAAAAATCACGGTGCACAGTATAGTAATATGTATACCTAATTTATATTTGTATATTTATTTACAGGTATTTCGCAGATGGGTGTTCATTTAAATCACTGTCAGTTTACTTTCTACGAGGAAAATCTACAATTCGAGAAATAGTACATAATACCTGTCAAGTTCTATGGCAAACATTACAACCCGAATATATGCCTACACCCAATGTAGAAAAATGGCTAGAGATAGCTGCGCGTTTCCATACTCTTTGGAATTTACCGAATTGTGTGGGAAGTCTGGATGGCAAACATATTAGAATAAAAGCTCCATCTAACACGGGATCAGCGTACATAAATTACAAAGGATACTTTTCGATTGTGTTATTAGCATTGGTAGACGCTGACGGGTTATTCGTAACGATAGATGTTGGGGAATACGGGAGAAATAGTGACGGGCGTGCATTTCAAGCCAGTGCTCTCGGACAAGCAATGCAGCGTGAAGACCTTAATTTACCGGACCATAGTCCATTGCCCGGAGAAGTACAACCTATGCCATATTATTTTGTGGCAGATGAAGCTTTCTCTCTGAAAAAAAACGTAATGAAACCTTATTCGCGGAATCAATTGACAAATGATAGAAGAATATTCAATAACAGACTAAGCAGAGGACGGAAATCAGTAGAATGTGCCTTTGGAATGGCAAGGACTAAATTTCAAGGACTGAGCATGCCCATGTGCTGTGAACCTGCTAAAGCTGATGTAATTATACAAGCAATGTGTATATTGCACAATGTTATTCGAAGATGCGATGGAAAATTTACAGCGCCATACATCCAAAATACGTTGGTTGGAACAAGAATTGATTCACTATACAGAGAAACTGCAGATGGTGTCAGGGAATACCTCACCAACTATTTTGTAAATCGGGCACCTATTCCGTACCAAAATAGGCACAATGTATAAACACACACACACACCATCACACACACACACACACACACACGCGCGCGCACGCACGCACGCCGCACCCTCGCACACACACACACTCACACAACGCATACACACAACACGCAGAGGAATTAAGAAAATATTACATTAATATTACATTAAAATATTTCTGTTTTACCATTAAAACAAAGAGTACACATTTTTTTATTTCTAATGTACTACGTAAAGAACAGATGTAGGTACGCACGAGGATAAGTTGATGTTTTTTAAATAAAGAATAGGTACTACTTACCGTTTTCGTTTATTGTCCTGGCAATCGATTCCCAAGCTTGGTCTTGAACATTTCTGTTACAATAGTCAGACCTATTGTAATCATAAATAACAGAATGATTCTCAATTAATTCACAAAACTGAATATTAAAAGCTAGGTCGTCACGCATTTTTATGAAAAAAATTATAACAACTCAAAACATGACGCAACCATTCAACGTCAAGACGGTACACGTGACTGTGCGACGCGAGCGAGCCCCTCCCGGCGGGCATGCCACCCCGCGCCCCGTCTTCGCCCCCGCCGCGTCCGTGCCCCGTCTCTCCTGTGTGTTTTGAACAAAAGGCGCAGACGTAAAAGCGTTGCGCCCGCGCCCCGTCTATTCTGTATGTTTTGCGTCACGACGCTTCTATACATTTTATATGAAAGGGACGTGGAAGAGACAAATGTCCGCGCCCCGTCTGCGTCTTACGTCTTTTCTGTGTGTCCAGCGCCTTACGAAGGTGGAACGTGTCCCAGGCGAGTGACAGACACAAAGACAAAGCTGACTTTAGCACCTGAGTAGGCGCTCCTAACCAGACTAGTGTTACGCTTGATACGATGCCAGTCGCACGATGCGATGTCGTGTTTTGTGTACGACGTACGTTTTAAATTACCATTAGTTTCATCCATTAGCACATCACGGCTTTAATAAATAAATAATAAAGTTTATTCTTCAAAAAAGTAAAAAAATACAACCCTGAAGGGTTAGGCATAGGTGCTACACCCACACATTTCGCCAGTTATGTCATTAGTATTGTCAGTTTTTCTACAATATTTATTCCGCAAACACAATACGTAGGTCTGTTTAGGTACTTACAAATGCTTTGTTTATCAAAGATTGATTTGTTTGATATCAATAGAAATCAGTAGATATGGTTTTTTTTGCCATCGGCACTGCATTGTAATGCATCAGCAGATCTGATAAAAATTAGGTACATTTACATTATTTATTGAAACATCTTGCACCACAACATTATACATATGTCACAAATTAAAAAAAGAATTTTGTGATAGGAACAGTGGGCAAGGTATTGTTGCTAGCTCTGTAAATATTTAAAATTGCAATAATAAAGTTAGTTAATTAATATAATTAAATAATTGTTAAGACGTTGTCCCGCTACTAAAACTGCATCTCTGTTATAAGATACGAGTATATGTATGTACTGCCAAGCTATTCTGTAACAGTCTCACCGTGAAAACTTAGGTGAAGTGAGCAGTCAATAGTGTCATTCCCTAGCATTAGGTGGAATGATAACTCACTTCACTTATGTTTTCACACTGAGATTTACAGAACCGACCGGCAGGACTGTTTCCTATTAAGACCTAAAGGAAACAATTAACCATTATTCTAACCCATTCAGCGAAATTATGTGTCGCGTACCTAGTACGTGCATTAGGTAGGTAGCTATTACTGTACCTAGAAGCTGATAGTAATTAGTTCCCACGTTGCTCCCTTGTTTATCGCTCTATTCATGTTCTATGTTTTTACCCAACTGCGCGACAACAAGACAGGGTACGTAACCCTGTCTTTTTACGCGTATATTTGTTATATGGGATTCTTTATACCCTCGAAGAATTATAAGGACAACGGTGTCTATCGACTTGTCTGGGTCGCGCGATGGTTAAAGGCCTACGAATATTTATTATTATAGTTACAGGCTAAGTTATGTTTTTATAATATTAAAATAGCGGATTTTGAACGTTAATAAGTAATGTGTTGATTTTTTTTTTTGTAATATGACCATTTAGGCTGTCACAATAAAGAGCTTGAGGAGACGATGCTAAAAATATAACATAAGTACTAATAATTTGAAAAAAAAAACCCGACTGCAACTAAAAAGTTCAAAGCAAGCTCACTTTTCAAACAATTTGATGCAGTGGCAGCAAATCTAAGATTGAACTCAAATTATTGCCACGAACTGCATCAGATTGTTTGAAAAGTGAGCGTGATTTGAACTTTTTAGTTGCAGTCGGTTTTTTAGATTTTATAATTGAATGCCGTAATTCCAGAGACAATTAAAAAGCCATTGTGTCTGGCGTGGATCCACGTTCGCAAACTTGTGATATTAAACCCTTCGTATCGCCGGCGAAGGGTCAAACATCAAAGTTAGCATGTCATAGAGTCGTGAACTTGTGACCCTGAGTATTGGCACTCGACTCGAGACTACGATGCGTACCTACTTAAGCGTAAATCAATAACGATAGAGACGTGAATCTTATGTAAACAAAGTTGAATGAAAGTTACAATAATAAAATTTAATGCGTATAATTATTTTCTATTCACATTTCTGCAGATTAATTGCTAGACGCCCACAGTCACAAACGCTTTCATTAATTTGAATACTCGATCTTTTATTTTGTGGCTCTATATTTTTTTTATAGATGACTAGCTGCGCCCCGCGGTTTCACCCTAATGAATAAAATAAAACCCATAAGTTTCGATCCCGGGGGAAATATCGGAATAGAAAGTATCCTATAAGTTTATCCTGGTTATAAACTATCTCTGTACCAAATTTCATCCAAATCCGTTCAATAGTTTTTGCGTGAAAGAGTAAGAAACATCCATACAAACTTTCACGTTTTTAATATTAGTAGGTAGGACTAATAGTGAGCTAAGCGAGGCCATGTAAAATCGTTGTTCATCAGGTGACGTTTTGTATGTTCTGCCTAGTGCCTACCCCTATGAGGAAAAGGCGTGAGTTTATATGTATGTCTACCAATGTCAAGGTTTAGTTCACCGTTATTAAAAGATTGTCAAGCACCTATCTTACGGCACTGTTTTGAAAATCGGTCATTAAATAATTCAACCTGGTTTCGTAATAAGCCTGTAGGTCATCGCAAACTAAAGTTTATAAGAACGAATATTATATATTCATGTAACAAAGTAGTTGTAGTTCAGTAGGTTAACGAAATGCAAATTTTGATAGAAAACGTTGACTTTTTCGTGGTGGTGCAAAAAACTTAAGCACAATTAGTACCTACCTAATAATACTATCCCGACCGATTTCGGTCATGGTGGCCAGTCTCAGCGGAGATTAGCCAGGTACGCAGGAGATATTATAGCGCACAAGTGTGTGCGTAAACACAGGTGCACTCTCTGTTCCTTTACTCTCATAGTCCGATGGAACGACAATCCGATACGACCGGGGAGAGATCAGGCGCAGGACGGTCGACTTTTACGAGCTTAGTATTGAACCGCCAATTTCCAAACTCCGAGCTGTTACTAAGAAATTCCTAATGGAAAACCAAATAACACTGTCCGACCTGGGATTCGAACCCAGGACCCCGCGGTCAGTAGTCGCGCTTGCAACCACGATACCAATGGAGCAGTCAATCTGTACCTATCCAACTACCCACTTAATGTTATCATCAACCTCCTGCCTTTATCTATGTATCTAGGATTAGCACACGAAACTCTACTACTAGCCATCGGGGTTTTAAAATTCCAATGAATGGTCCGTTTCCGTTCATACATTTTTCTTCAAGTCATCCTTCGAACGACACAGAGAGATTGGTTAAAACGAATAATTTTATTACTTTTCTACGATGCAATGTTGTCGCAGATGACTTTTCGGTAGAAAAACTTACAATATTTACTGAGAAAAACAATAAGTTTCTCAAACACATTGAGTAGTCGTGTTTAATTAAATAATAGTATCCACTTAATACTTACTGTTGTTAGAGGAAAATTTTGTTAAAAGCATAATTTAATAAATATTATGTTGTTTTCCTTTCATGACAAATAGCATACCTATTTGTCATGAAAGGAAAACAACATAATATTTATTAAATTATGCTTTTAACAAAATTTTACTAGGTATTTGAACAATGAATGTAATAATAGAAATTACAAATCATAATAACAGCGGTCGAGTCATAACAGCAATTTAAAAAAAAACAACGGTTTAAGTAATTTCTGTTAGATTGCAGATCAAACAAACAATCTGCCTAACCTTTTGTTGCCTAACATAGTCGGGTATGTTAGGGTCGGCTTCCAGTCTAGCCGGATGCAGCTGAATATTACTGCCTATCCAGCCTATCTGACCTCCATAACCCAGTTACTGGATGTGAGAAGAGAACGGTAAAACAGACAAATCATTAGACCTATTTATTTAGAGACTTTTCTGCGAATTTTGTGTAGGTAGGTACAGGCGCGAGCGACTAAGAAATTTGGTAAATCTGGGTCTATTTATTAGGTTTTATTTTTATAGGTATGCCAATAACAAGTGAACAGAACATCCTGTTTAACTATCTCCAATTACCAAGCGTGGTGATTCTGGAAATCTAATTTATTTATCAGTGGGTAGATACCTACCTATTCGACCTACGTAAATTCGTAATGATTGTGGATAAGTAGTACGTACGTAAATTAGTAACTTGATGTACTTAGTTCAGTAGTTGTATATAGGTACTTATAAAATTTAATTCGCTTTTCGTGTCTGTGTCTGTATGACCGCGTTGTTCTTCTAAACTGCGTAACGGATTTTGATGCGGTTTTCAAAATAACTTAGAGAATTTATTCAGGAAGGTTTATGTACAGGTATATACTAAATAGGCATATTAAACTAAAAAATCATAAAGAAATCTGATGTTTCGACAAAACGCTAGTAATATAACACAATACATAAATGTATACTACCTTTTTTCTCCGAAGGGTTAGGCAGAGGCGCTAGTAATATCTATAATATAAATATAATATTATAAATCGGAAATTCGGCTAAAAGTTTATCAACAGTTTATAACTTAATACATCTTACAATAAAAATACACGTATATGTGGATGATGTGTGTATTTGTATATGCATAATACAATATTTTCATGCATAAGCTTTGGTATAAAACCTACAAACTTGTAAAACATGATACCTGAATGAAGTAAGTAGTTGAAGTCACGCAATCAAGAGCTAGGTTCCTTGCCTCAGACACACAACAGTATGTACCTTAGAGATAATAAGTACATCCTGCACGTGTAGCGGAAATATAAAATGATGAACTGAAATAAACATTCAATTCCTTGTACTGTGGTGGACGTGGACGGTTTGATCCACTCCTTTGTTTTGTAACAAGGCCGCTCCGTGTGGGAACCACATCGTACCTATTTAATTATTTTACACACGAACTACTTACTTGCAAATAGCCTTTGCAATAGGCAGTGTAAAATAAGTTGGTACATCTGCAGGAAGTTTAGCATAAGCATAGCGTAATCAGCCTGTAAAATCTATAATGTTCCCACTGCTGGGACACAGATCTTCTATCCGTGAGAGGAAAGTGGCCGTAATCCACCACGTGGGCCCAGTGAGTGCGGGTTGTTGGATGTCACATGTCTTCGAAAATTCTCTTCCAGATCATGTCAGTTTCCTCACGATATTTCGTTCACCATTTTGAGAGCAGTGGTAATTAAATATTTTCCGAAATTAGGACAGGAGATAGTATCGACAAAACGTATGAGTACTTAAGGGATAGATACTACTCACCTTGATTGTTTTTGTTTTGTTGAACATGGGACTCCATATTTCCACGTGGCAACTTGGCAGGACATATCTAACTTATTTTTATTTTTTAATAAACAGAAAGTTGCTTTTCAATTTCGATAAATATATTCTAGCAGCTATCTAGGATAAGATTTATCAGGAAACAAGCCTGCATTCTTGATGTTTTGGCGACGACTGGTTACAATGAATGTTGGCATTTCAACATTATGTCGCGGCATCCTGATCCGATGCATACAAGTGTTTTTATTATAGCTTGACCCAAGGCGACCAGCGAGCTTACTTTCCAAGTATGATGCAAGAACTTAAACGCATCCTTATACAAAACAACTCTTCGAAGTCGTGTATCTTTTAAACATTAGGTAAGTTTTGTGACACGATTTTGACCGATCAACATTGCTGGGATTTTCTCAAGTTTCGCCGCAATTCTCAACCTTTCGCCCCCTATCTGTTATCCTTTCTAACTTAGGAGCACCCCTTAATCTACTGAATTTAGAATTTAATGGACTAGATCTCCTCAAATGTTGTTGGCCACAACTTCGCCAGGACTATGGGACTATGTAATCTGCTCCAATGATTTACGATTGCCACTTTGCAAATTCTACATATGAGATAATGTTTTTTCTATTGAACGAAAAATCGCAGTATTTGGACCTCAAGTATTGTGACGATAATACTTAATCATAGCTCGGTTTGTCTATTCCTGTAAAACTTGGCCTTTCTCTTTAAGAGTATGAAATAGAGGCCTAATTATTTTTTTTTTATGGCAAGGCTTGATTGTTTGTTAGTAAAACATTTCCGCATGAGCCGCCTTCAACAGACGTCGATCTCAAGATTATAGGCGATGTTCTACCGATACCTACTACTCAGCTAATCTTGATAGTTCCCTATTATGCAATAATGTAATTTCTATGATGATTAATATAACGGTAGTCTCGAGGACGCTACCGCTATGTGTCAAACCACAATTTCCTCTACCCTGGTCGTTACCATGTTTTGCTAATCATAGCAGATATAAGCAGACCCTTTACATGTAGGAAACGATGGGAAATCTATTTTAATTGAGGTCTTGTTATGAATTATTTTATTTCAATTAATATCTTGTTTTAATGATGGCACAATGCAATCAAGCGCTTGGTAGAAAATTAGAATTCCGTAACTTTTAAGTTCTAATTATTGAAAATATTTTTGTAATTGTTATATAATTGCCGAATCCATTGCATTCCTATTTGCTGGCTATTATGATTGTTAATTATTTTGGTAAGGAAAGACAAAGGTACTTAGGTTCAGTTTCTTGAAAATATAGTTATACTAGCTGTGCCCCGCGGTTTCACCCGCATAAGTTTCGATTCCATGGGAATACCGGGATAAAAAGTATCCTATGTGTTAATCCTGGTTATAAACTATCTGTGTGCCAAATTTCATAAAATCCGTTCAGTAGTTTTGGGGTGAAAGAGTAAAAAACATCCATCCATCCATACTTTCGCGTTTATAATATTAGTAGGATTTTCAAGAAACATTACATATTATAAATAGCGATTGATTAAAAACAAGGGATGAACAATTAAACACTGTGTAAATAGGTTGGCTTGATTTAAACTCAAATCCGGGACAGTGATGCTTCAAGCACGTTTATCTAAGTTTCAACCGCCGCGACGCTTAAGTTGTGTACAATTGAATTACCTACAATAAAAATAGCACACCGTGGAAATTGTTACAGCTATTTATATTCTATAGGGGTTCATACAAAACGTTCCATTATACTTATTAATTCTGAACACATTGAGAATCGCCGTTAACCTCCTTTGGCTTGCCAGAAAGAAAGTAGTTGCATTGCAATCACTTTGGTTTCGATGACATGATTCGCGAAAATATTAAGTGAGGATGCTTCAAAATTAATAATATAATATCATAATTAATAACATAACATGTATTTTGTATCTTTTATCATAGGTGCACTAGCACATAAAAGATACAAAATACTATGGTAGGTACCTAAGTTATCATTTACGGCGGTTAGGTAAGTAAGTATGTTTAAATTAAATAAAGCTTGTAAAAACATGACAGATAGTGCAAAAGTAAACTCATAAACGAATTACTTATGTATTAGTCGCTGTTTGATTCATATAGTTGTACCTACCTAATTAAGTTAGCGCGCCCGAGCTCTGAGCAGTACTGAGATGTCTGAATATTTTCGTTGAATAAAACTATTATTTTGGAAGAGACAAAAATGCTTTAAGATTGAGTATGACTAAGTTATGTTTTGGTATTCATCTTATTGCTTTTTACGCTTACATAAGGCTGGTAAGGAGACTGTTTACTCGAGAAAGTCACACTGTAACCGATCACATCACCAGCAGAGCTACATTCAGTTACGGAAAAATAACTGGATTCATCACAGCATCATCATTTGCAAACAAATACGCAAAAATGAGTACAAACGTGACTCCATAAGAAACGCTGGGAATTGTAAACAAATGGATTTCACTTTTTTCGATACTTAACAAAGATAAACGGTTACGGATAAAACAGCAGGCTTTAGCTTTACTTATTACCTAGTTACGCTCTCTCCAAAGATAATTTAACATATTTAAAAACTGTTTCCGCTTTACTATGTGTACCTATCTATAGTGCTGTTTCATTTCCTGTGTATCCCGAATTTTTCAAGCGTGCAAAGATGTGATTGGTATCTATCAATTTATGTCATTATTTTTTAATAAAAAAAATACCACATGGTTTGACTTCGGCTGACATTTAAGTATCACTTATCAGTGAGCAATAACCTAATCGGGGCTTAATTAATTAATCGAAAAGTTATAAATGAATCCAATCTATAATGCTTTCACTCTTGTAGTATAAGAAATAGGTAGGTTAACTACCTAACCTATTATTATTGTATTTGTATGTCTTCTATAATAAGTTTGGTCTGAAACGAAACAAACTGTCTTCATCGATAATTTGAAATCAGTTGTTATTGTTTATGCTACTTCTACCGCCAGTGAACAGATTTGGCATACCTACGTTGTAAAGTTCATTGAGCATATTTTTAGTGGTTCAGTGGCTTATTTCGGTTTCCACTATAAATAAGGAATATCTACTTCACATGAACCCTTTTACTATTTTATTAACAAGGTTTATGGAAGGAAAGTGCTACTTAATTGTTTTGCTTAGTTATGTTATCATAGTCAACCAAACAAATGGGAGTACCTAGGTATATCTGTAGCTACGAGTCAGAAGCGAATTAACAAAAACGGGTCTCATCTCAACTTCTTTAAGTAAATCAGATCAGTTGCGAAAATCGTATCCAATAAGTGAACAAAATAACAGTCCGCCTCTTGGTAACTCGATGTCGTTTCGGTGAGAAGTGGGACATCTGACTTTCTGACCTACACACGGTATTCTTGGATCTTCAAGTTACCGGGCAATTTTGACTGCCTTTGTATTCAATTAAATAAAAAAAGTTATGAGCTGGCTAGTAGCAATAGGTTTTTCTGTGCAAGGTGAAAGTTTGCAGTAACTTGGTGGATAATTTGCAATGATAAAATGTTTTGTATCAAACTCACCGTAACTGAAAAGAAGTGGTCAGTCCCTCACATGAAGTCTGTCCAAAGGCGAAGCAAATGCGTGCTGATCAGTGAGCGAACAACATTTCACTCGATTTCGTGTTGAACAAATAAAAACGTCGCATTCACATACTAATTAATTTTCGAGAGAAACTGCGCGACGTACGGTATAACGCGCATACGGATAGCTGTGTGACAGAACACTGAGGTGTGTGTCGGAGCCGCAGCACGTCCGAGCGAACGAGGAACGAGGCGAGGAGGTGGGCGAGTGACCACAACCGTACGCGGCGCGCGCAGTGAGAGTTGTGCCTTCCCCCAGTTGCGTATCGCAGGCACCACGCAGAGCGTCGAAGGCCGCGGCTGCATCCGCGAGATGCTGCATATGCACCCGTGTCCCACCAGCACCGCGCATCTGGGACCGCGTCGCGGTCGCGGGACTCACAACATTAGTCACGGGACAAGCGAGCGCATACACAAGCATTTTAGCAACCGACCAACAACCAATATCCGCATAAAACTTTCGTGTCAATCATTCTGAATTTAAACTACCTACGTAGGTGCATGATTTATAACATCCCGCGGTCATTGCTCGGTTGCAACGAGTGAATGTTATCGTTTATTTTTATAATTAGTTCATACAGAATAAACATGTGATAAATTGATAATATCAACAACAACCGTAAATACACCAGTCTGTACTTACCTACTTTAACACTATACAATACCGTAACATGGAATAGAAGTATCGAACGCTATGAAGTAGAGAATTTAAAAATCTATTCACTAGTTACTCACATAATCCTAACTTGCTCAGTTTTTTTGATGTATCTTACCTACCTACTTATGGTCATTTTCATTATTGCATACACATGGTGGCCCGTTTACAGTGGTCCAAAAAACGACTTTGTAACTTTGTTGACCTCTCCAAAGGCTTTCCAATTCAAAATTATCCCCGTGAATGTTCAGCAGTTATTTATATCTATCTATTTTAATTAGAAACTTAGTCCAAAGCGAAAAAAAATGTTCTACAAAACTCTTTCGAGATTTTCAGTCCCTAAAATTATACTATAGGTAAAAGGAGTGTGGGAAAGACTTCTCAGTAGTTTTAAAAACTCTCATGGATCTCCCTGTATATATTATATGTATGTATGTAGTAAGGTAAGTTAATATTTGAAAGCTTCAAGTTCGTCGTTCGCATTATCGTGCTTATAATTTATGTATCATTGAAAACACGCTATTTGCAAAGCACCTTAATAAAGGTTTATGATAATAATTGATACAAAATAGGTAGTTTCTTGTAAAATGAAAATTTCATCGCCTCAACAAGAATAAGTCAAGATAATGCTTAACACTTTGAGCAAAATTACCTAACGCGTGTAATGCCTCTACCGTTAAATTATTGACAGCATGAGAGAACAGATGGTCGTTCAGTTGCACGTAGCACGTGTCACTCTTGAACGAGCACGGACCTTGGCCGCTGGTACACCAACCCCATTATTTCATCCCTTTCTACCAGCCTTGCAGCTGTATTATTAATCCCTTTCGCACACTGGTACGACGTACGGGGTGCTGGTGTTGGTGTAAAGTTGTTAGACGTTGTCACCGGCAACGGAGTCCGATACACGGCACGCGGCTGCATAGCGACCTGACGTGTTCAATAACTTCCACTGACAATATTTTAAATTCATAGTTAACTGTTGAAAAGTGTGTTTAAAAGAACATGAGCTTCATCACTCCATGTAAGTGTTACTTGACAATTTAATAGTTTTAAACTTAGTGTTTAAAAAAATCAGCTGGGCTAGTTGAACTAGTATCTAGAGTCGGTGTTGAAATGCTAGTTTGACCTACAAATTGTTCTTGAACTACCATTTATCTTTTTTATTTATTTAGATTTATGTTTAGAACTGTGCTGCAAACATGTAGCCGGCTTGTTTGTGTACCTACCCACTAAATTAGTTTGTTAACATAATTAAAACAAATATGTACAATATGTCCCTTTTCAAGTTCATAAAATATAGGCTAAACAACCTAGTTAAGGTGAACCTTGAAAATGTGTTTTTTTTAGCTTAACGCTATAAGGTTCATTAAATACGATTTGATAAAAAAACATGCAGTGGCCGTTTGATCGTATTAATACAATTTACTATATTTATGTAGGTATAATAGTAATTTACTTACATTTTTTATTTTCATATTAACATATTAATCTGTCATTTTAGACTCAATACTAAAACGCTCGTTCGTATTTCCTACTTAGAGTTATGAATTTTCTATAATACCAACCGACAGTAAATAAAAATATACTGAATGATTAGGTAAATCAAGCTCTCTAACAAGAATTGTGTATCAATTTGAATTAGAGCGAAATGCACCACGCTAACACAAATTATGTAACACCTGTCTGTGGTTCACGTGCACAGCGGTCAAGGGTGAAAGTTTTTTCTAGAGAATAAGGGAAGTCGTAAATTAAATGAAAAATAATTCTACGTGTGCAGAAATTCATAGACGTAGTAATTGAAATTGCCATTGTAACTAAAGGCGAAAGGAATCGCTTTATAGAAGACTGATGTAGTATTTTATCTAAACTCAGTTAGACACTACCTACTCAAGTCATTCAATCAAAGTAAATTGACTACTTTACTTAGTCACCACTCCAGTCTAAACAGTCAGTTGTGTTTGTCACTGCAAACTCTTGAATCAGCAATCACAAGAGCTGCTTAGCAATTTTGCGTGTGTCTACCAAGAACGTAGATACTTACATAAGATAGTAAACCGTCGAATCGATCCAGCGGTAACAAGTGCCACCAGGATCTTGGGTTCTACCTACTCTTTAGACGAATCTCAATTATGGGGTTACGTTGGGTACAGATCACTAAAATTGCGTCAGACAGTAAAATAATATAAGTGAACGAAGTTGGGTAGCTGCTTAGTCTTTTGGATAACAAACGTGATGAATTCCTTGTTAAATTATTATGTGTAATACAATGGAATGGAATTGATTGAAGATAGGAAAAGAGAATTGCACTAAAGTCAAAGTCAAATAAATGGTGCTAACTTTACCTTAAAATAATATAGAGTTCAGTTGACTGTAAACGATATCATTTACACACTTCATTACCGCGGATTATGTTACTTCAACCTAATTGAAAGAACCCTTCTTTTAGTTAACCCCTTTGTTAAAGTTAGGTCTTCCTTGCTGTCACGAGCTTACGTTACTATTTCATGAACTGCGTAGCCAGCCGAAAAAGAATTGATGTTTTTTTTTTATAAGCGATAGCACTAACGCCTTTCCGCACGCCACTTTGCATGATCTATAAAATTACAAATATGTCTAAGCCTATATTTCTTCAGACAGAATAGAATGTCTTGGTAGATAGGAGTTTATTTTACTTACATTCTTTACGACGAAAGAAGTAGGTAGGTAACGCTAGGTACTAATAAAACCCATGATATACATAAAAGTGTAGGTCCCTCTAGTAACACACACTGTCGTTAGAAATGAGTTCATGATATCTTCTTTTTTGTTTCAGGATTTAAATAATGTTTATTTATAAAAGTAATGACAAACAAGATTTTTATATAGGACATAATGATATTATCAGGGAGTTTTGACGACTCCATAACAACTTCTGGTAACGTCGAGAGATCGATTAATTTGAACTCCTTGTACTGTTCCCATCTTTGGACGAATAGTTATTTACGTAGTGCAATTATTACAGCACCGCCTAAAGATAGAAATGTTATAACATACTGTTATACATGTAAAGGTAAAATAAGAAAATATGAACTGAAGCCACCAAGAAACTTCACGCCACATAATCATTCCACTCCTAACAAAGACATAACAATAGAAAAAGATGAAACGTTTGTAAATGAGCGACAAGAACGCCCTATTGATATAAACATAAGTCAAGCAGTTTGTTCATATAACAAAAGCTTTTCAAGAGACTTAGAGCCCACAAATGTGGAAAATAAACTACGCATTCCTTCCATATCACAACAGATTGATTCCAGCTTTAGACAAAAATATACTTGTTACGAAATGGATTCAAATAATGCAAGGCGTCAGAGACTGAGAAAAAGCCTGAGAGGTTTTGGGTGTATAGTTAATTTTGCTTCGGCTGATAGCCCTGTAAAAAAGAGAACTCAAATACAAGCCTGCTCAATAAGTGTGATGATTGTAGCTATCGTGATAATAAGTTTTATTTTGGTCAATTTTACTAACCCTAATTTTAAAGGTATGACCAACAAAATTAGTACAACCGTAGTGCCAACAAAAAATATAGATACCAATGAAACAGCGGCAGCTATTACTAATGTTTATTGGGACCTGCCGCCAGTGACAGAGATCAATTCTACGGAAGAATATTTTACTACTACAGAGTCTGCCCGCACTTTTAGCACTGAGAACTCTACATTAATAAACGTTATATCAAAAATACGTAAGAATATAAGAACATATCCAAAACATTCAAGTAAGCAGGCAGATGAAAGTGCAAAACCTAAAGATGTGAATAACCGAGATTTATCTCAAAGATTTTGCTCGTGCCAAAAAGATGAAATCTGCATGTTAGATGAAAACAGTGGCACATCCGTGTGTAGAGAGCCAATAGATAATGATGACCCAACAGGTACGTTAATTTTAATCACCACCTTTTAATTCACATTCGAATTGCACTTGGAACAGTGATTTTAACCACCATAAGTTGCAGCGCGAGCGTTCTTAAATCTTTGGTCAGTTTTTTACGGGCTGTATTCTCATTTTACAGAAGGCAAGTTTTATCAATCATTTTCAATCATAGGTGTTCCGACGATATATTTGTTTATGATGAATTTTATACTTGTACCTCAGGTTGTGGAGGATTGTGCGCCCTTGAGACGGAAGCTTGCCAACTAGTGGATAAAGCGCGAGGAGTGCGCGTGTGCCGCTTATTGACGCTAGTGACGTGCTCAGCAGATGAATGGCGGTGTCGTAACGGTCTCTGTGTGCCAGCGGAAGCCCGCTGCGATGGTTCTATTCAATGCTACGACCGATCTGATGAAACATACTGTGGTAAGGAGTCTCACCGTACATACATATACAAGGTCAAATTAAATTATCTGGCGAAACTACAGAGACGTAAAGGGTATATATATAAACACGATAAACAAATAACAAAAAAAATTCTAATCTCATAAATTCAAGTGTGTAGTTACTTTAAATTATGAGTTTAGATTTCTTTTTTGTTTTACCCGCGCCATTGACCCCGTAATCAGCTGTAGTCACTGGAGATATGAGTTTATAAAATAGTTTTATCGTATTTACACATCGATACCCATCACGTCGCTGATGTTTTGCCAGCTAATTTACTTTGACCCCATATAACTAATAGAACTATGCGGCCGGAGGCGCTTATACTTCTTGCGCATTATACCTACCCTATAACATAATTTAAAGTTTACTGTAACCTCAACAGAATGCGATTTAACGAAGCAGTTTCGCTGCGGACACTCTATATCTTGTTTCGCACACACAAAATTATGCGACGGAATTATTGATTGCTGGGATGGACATGATGAAGTCAATTGCACTACTGGTAAGGTCGTTTCTAATATTTTCATTTTTGAATATTTGCAAAACTGTTCCAATAACCGAACTGAAAAATGTATCGCAACTTTTTGAGTGGGTTATTATGAATGTACTCATTCGAACCTAACGGGGCTTCCTCTATCCACTTCCTCTTCATAGAAAACTACAACACAAAAGAAGCAATTTGAACATTAGACGTCACGTGGTTTTCTAATAGCTAGGTGCATTATTTTAGGAAGATACCTACATAGGATTGTAACGTGTAGTTCTATAAGACTATGAAGCACGCTGACTGATAAGGTTCGAAGTAGGCACTAATACTAGAGAAGCCTCTAGATATCTTGCTCACACGGATTATGTTTTGATTATAGAATGTCCTGCCGACCAATTTACGTGTACTGACGGCCAGTGCATTTTGAGTTCAAGATTCTGTGACGGGCTAGCAGATTGTGCTGACGGTAGTGACGAACCCGACGGCTGTGGCGGTAGCTGCGGTGCGCATGAAACACGTTGCAAGAATCAACGTTGCGTGCCGCGCGCTGTGCAATGCGATGGTCATGACAACTGTGGTGACCTTACTGACGAGTTGCATTGTTCTAAATAGTTTAATCCACCATTTCAGGTGGACCAGTAATTAAAAAGTGTAAGTACAGTCAACGGCACAGTGGTAACACGTGAACTATGTCTAGGTAGGTATCTTACTGCTACGACATAAAGGCGCTGTCAATATGCAAATGTTACATCAGATCTGCGGTTGACTGTAACTACATTACGGATTTAATACAATTTATCAGAACAATAAAGATTTTTTGAATAAACGGATTTTAATCATTCTTTTCGGTGAAATTATTTTATTCACACTAAGGACTGCTGTCTCTACTTTTTATACCTATATTTTATTTCTGCTGCAGAAGCAGAAAACCTCAAACGGCGCAAATATAACAACCTTATTGGGAGCTATATGTTTGAGCCGTTTGGGGTTGAAACACTAGTGACTAGGGCCTTGGGGTCCGAGTGCTCATCGAATTGTTCGGGATATCGCCAAGCGTTTGGTTGACTCTTCACGTGACCAGAGGGTTGGCCTATTTTTAGCCCAAAGAATTATTCTGCCAGCCTTTTGATGCAGACGAATTGTTTGTTGTTTTTTTTTATTATATACTTGTATCTTCTACCTATAATATAAAAATGAATCGCTGAATGTGTTGCTAAGCGCAAATCTCGAGAACAGCTGAACCGATTTCGCTAATTCTTTTTTTAGAATATTCCTTGAAGTACGAGGGTGGCTCTTACGGAAAAAAAGTGTAAGAAAGTTGCTTCACGCGGACGAAGTCGCGGGCAAAAGCTAGTATAATATATAATTATGTATATTTTAGTGTTAGCTTGAAAAATAGTATGTGTTGAGTACCATTAAAGAGACTATTTGTCCCATTATGTCACCCTATTATAGAAAATGGTTAGTTTATAATCTATCTGGCTACATTACGAAATATCTAAAAATTTTGAACTGCAACAAACCATTTACTTACAATTGAAAACATTATTTTTCGATAGTTTATAATCTGTCCATGGCAAACCGACAAATTGTAAAATGCATGCGACGGATCGCACCTTGTGCTAATACTAAATAGCGAACTGCGATCAACTTGGTCAGGATGTCCTGGCTTAGTACTGCGATCAATTCGGCTGCCGCCAAGACCGACAAATCAGGAAATTTATCGACAGTTTACAATCTCGCGAGATAATTTATAAACTAACGGTAAATAAACGCAACCTCGGTAAAGTATCTACACGCCACGGATCTTTATGTCTGTACAGCTAACTGCAGACCAGATTTTATCACTATTTTATGGGTTGTGCATTAGAAGCATTTTTTTTATACCCGACACCGCTTTCCGACATTTTTCGGATTTCTTCTAAGTTCGACGAAATTATAAGAGTGTTTTTTTTTAAACTGGGATAGTATTGGGAAATCCGAATCCATAGAAGATACCGACGCCGAAACGGTCATTTAGGAATTCTGTGATCCAGGTTTTTTTCTTCCGATACAATGAAACAGAGTAGATCAGCATTTTAAAGTTATGGACAACTTGCACTTGACCAAAAAACTCATTATGCCTAAATGTTATCATGAAAAAAAGCTTATGGCTCCTAAGACAGCTTCTCCACCCCATATATATTTTCGATTCGGATTTAGCCGTACTGTCCCTGTAAAATAAAAACACTGTAAACACAAAAAAACGCGGGTAGTGTTCGTTTTTTTGTGCAGCTTACTTCACAGACACCAAGTTCGAGGCGCTGGTGTACAGGATCCTTAGTTAGTTACTAAGAACAGGAACTACTGGGAATGAAACTACTTAGTGGGAATATAATGAACTTTAGTTCCCCTCCCTACTGCATGCCCGTAACTATTATTCCGTATGACAATGAGAACTCTGCGTAAATTTGATGTAATTCGCGGCAAATGCCTAGCAAGCAAAGAAACATTCAAGTATTATTCAATCGATTGACTTGGAAATTGATTGGTCATGGGTTCGGTTCCCAGGTCCGGCATAATTATGTTATTGGGTTTTTTTATTAGGATTTAATAAAGTTAAAAAATAAACCAAGGCATGCTATTAAAAAAAGCAGTTACTATAATAATACCAGCTTAATAGTGTCCCACTGCAAGGCAAACGCCCCTTCTCGTAAGTCGTACATACAAAGAAGGTACGAGTTCCTTTTTAGTTAGGTACTATACTCTATGGGTACGAGCATTAATCACTACGAGCAGCTCAAGACGGTTGACGGTTTCAAACTTGTATTATCCTATAAGTCCATACCGATGAAATTAAATAATTGTATAATTACTATGAAATTAAATTATTCCATGAGCTATCAAACTTTAAATTTTTATCAAGTCAATTTACCGATAAGGTATTTATTAGTAGGTTCTGTTCTGTATGTAATTATGTATAGATATAGACACACACTCTCTTTTTTTGTATTCGGTTTTTATCGGTTTAGCTATGAGTCTTTTGATCAAAGTCAGGCATCACAAAGATTTGCTTATTAAAAATACTGACTTAATTGACGCCCTAGATTCACGCCGCATTCAACATTTTTGTGTAAATTCCAATAAAAATTATTGTTAGTGACTATGATTAAGATGTTTTGGTATATTAAATTACACCATTTGATAAACAATTGTATGTCGTATGTGCTGTGGGTGCACTGCACACTTAAATATTGACATTTTATAGTAGCACATATGTTACCAAATGACTAATAATAATAATTGATTTACCACTTACACCTTTACTACCACTAAAGTGACTATTTTGTATTTGTAGCATTCCACGAACAGAATGCATGAACGAAATGAACAATGAATGAATGAACATACATTCGCTTATTCGACTATAGTCTCGAGCTCTCTAATCCCGAGACTTGCTTTTGGTCACATCACATCTCTATTCGTTACGCACGCTTTTAGTCTATGAATACCTGACGAGCTGTCTAATCTACAAGTCTACTCTATGAATTTAGTTTCTTTCGCTTTCTTTTTTAGTTCAGAGTTGGTCCGATATCTCCAAAAAATATTAAACTAACCTTAAGTTTTTATAAAAAAGGTCAGTCAACTTATTGTAAATGGCTGATAGTGACGATGAGTATGATCGTAAAAGACGCGATAAATTCCGGGGCGAAAGAGGAACTGCCGAAGGCAGCAGTTACCGTAGTAGTGACCGACGCGAGGAAAGGAGTCGTGGTCGCGAAGACTGGTCTGAGAGGTAATTATATTAATGTTGTTATAGGTGATGAGATCATGAGACCTATGTTTGGATACGAACAATCTACGTGTTCTGAATTCCTTGCAGATCCCAACCTCAATCCTTTGAACTTCCAAAACTTCCTACCCGAGTTAAACCTACAAAGCGTTCCGTAGCTGTTATTATAAGGTATTATTATATTGAGATGTAGGTCATCTAAAAGTTTTACGTAGTGATTTACCAGCCAGGAGTTGACTCCCATTATATAATGTAAAATAGGTATTGTATCCTAGCATAAAATAAAAAGTTGTACCCTCATAAAACAAATGTTAGGTAAACATTTTTGTAGTTAGCCACATTTTTTGTAGAAATAACTTACTCATCACCACTCATAGTTCCATCAATTCTGAAAAAAGGTATATTATTCTCCGGATCCTTCTCTTGACTGGCACAGTCACCTAAAGATGACCAGCCAAATTGAGTCCAGCCTGCCATTATCATCTTTTAGTTATGACCCAAGACCAGTTTGGTTTGTTATATAAAAACCAAAAGATTAAAAAGTTCAGCCTTTGTAAAACCTGAGAGATTATTTACTACAACTAGCTTCATCTTTCTGTGTGACCCTTTGATAATTCAAAAGTGCCTGTAAATGGTTTAATTGCAATAAATGTTTTGAGTTGGAGTTTAATATTTTTTTATTTCGAATCTGAGAAATAATTTTGCCAGATTTAATATTAAAAGATCAAGACAGCAGTTAGAACAATAACAACAACAGTAACAACATAATTTATAAAATATATTCTTTGACTGCCAGATCTCGAGGAGGTCGTTCTGGTCCTGACTACAGGGACTACCGTGGTGGAGCCAGTGCTAGCCGAGGATACTCTCCAGTAAGAGGAGAAGGACCACCAAGCAAGCGCATAAGACCTGACTGGCCTATAGATGAGAGAAGATATGGGGGCATGCCTCATGACTCGTATGGGTATGGCTGGGCCCATGATCACTTCGGCCCACACCCTGCACATCAAGGTTATGGACAGCCTATGGCACCAGTGCCTGCAAGGTCAGATAAGATACTATTTTTGTATATTATATTACAAAATGTAATTTTCTTTATTCTTATTCTGTAATCACTGATTTTGCAGGGACACAGTATTACCATTGGGAGCAACAGATGGCCCCCCCACTATGATGTCCTTCAAGGCATTCCTTGCAGCCCAAGATGACTCCATCTCTGTAGATGATGCCATTCAGAAGTACAATGAATACAAGCTCGAGTTTAGGAGGCAACAACTTAATGAGTTTTTCGTTGCTCATAAAGATGAAGAATGGTACATATATTATTCTACTTTGTATTATACTCATCTAGATGCAACCTAAAACCTTCAAAAATTATGGGGAAACAAAATTTAGTTTTGCATGAATAAATTAAAATGGGGAATTGAACTACTACCATGTACAACTTAAAGAATCAATAATTTGCTCTTTGTATAATTTGCTGGTTATCGAGAAATTCTAAGCATACAAAAAAATAAATTGACAGTCAAACATTATCAATAGATGTATAGAATGCTATAAGACCCAGTTATGCTTAGAATTTTTCAAAGATGCTACGCAAATGTTAACAGTTACCTTTTTTCCTACAGTCTACAGTGTATTCGCGTGGATTGCCGGACATCATTAAGAAAAATTTAATCAAACTTTTGCAAATGATTAAATGCTGTGTGTAGCTAGTTCATTTCGCGTTGACCCGTAGCGCGCAATGCTACAGGTTTCGTTTCTGTTAGGGGTAGGGTAATATATTCCACATGTGTGGTACAGGTGAGATTATGAGATTTTTTAAATATATACTAAGAAATGTATACTAAGAAATTTTATTTTTCTGTGACTTTACATCACAGAAAACTAAAGTTCAATCATTCTGGATTTGTCACAAAAGGTCGTTTATTTCTTTGCGTATGTAGTTAACTGGAGGATTGAATTTTTAATGCAATCTTCTATTTGTATTGTATGCATCTAAACTTATTAATTAAGTATGTGTAAGGGCTAAAACATGTTTTGGATTTAGCTTAAATCTATTTTTGTTATATTTGATATGTTTTCACATATCTAATTGTTTAGTTTACAGAACTAAACTACCTACTGCATAAAAAATGTCGTAGATTTATTATTTGCTGTAAACAGGGTTAAATTCTTTTTTGTTTAAAAGTGGGTCTATCCAAGTTGTTTCATTAGTGTTTTATGGACTAGTTGACTTTAAATTAAACACAAACTAATATAAATATTTTGTTTCTTAGGTTCAAGATCAAATACCACCCTGAAGAATCTGTTAAACGCAAAGAGGAGCAGCTAGGTGCTTTGAAGGTATAGAAACACACTTTTACTGATTGATATAAAAAAAATTCTTAATATTTTCCAATTGTATTGTAAAATCGAAAATATTGCAGAATCGGCTCAACGTGTTCCTTGAATTATTGGAGAAAGGGGAACTGGACAAGGTCTCCGTAGATGTTGATAAATCTGAGAAGTTGATCAGGCTTCTAGATACCGTGGTAATTAAACTCGAAGGTGGCACTGAAGAAGATTTAAAGGAGCTCGATGAACCCCCACCACAAGAAGTTATTAACTCAAATGAAAATGCAGGTACTGCAAATCTCCTGTAAACTTCGTATTTTTTATCATTTTAAAGTACTGTCTTCTACAAATTTACTTTTATGAATGGTCTTTTCAGATAAAATTGATGCTGACAAGCCAGTTGTTATAGACGTTGATGATGTAAAAGTTAAGGAAGAGAAAGAAGAAAACGAAAAGAAGGTTTGCTTAAAATTACAGTTTTTATAAAATTTATTGTTAAAAGTGAAACAAGCAAGTGTACAACTCCCTAATTCATGAACACCAATTATTTAGGCAGCCAAACAGTGATGAAGGAGGAAAGTTTTCTACTAGCAAAAATTTTTATGGTAATGAATAACTATTACATTTTCTGATAAACAGAAAGAGGAGAACAAAAAGCCTGAATCTCCCAAACCGACGGCGCCCCTTACTATGGAGATTGATCCTCATTTGCGTCATCTTCAGGAGCAGGCGAAATTGTTCTCGCGCTTCAACTCGACGGGAACTGAACCAGAAACGGAAGAGAAAAAAGAAAAGGAGAAGGAACCCCGTGAGTTCCACTTTTATTAATGACTAGCTTCTGCCCGCGACTTCATCCACGTGTTTTTTTGTTTTCCCGACCCACCCCGTCGCATCGCGTCGCCTGCCCGCCTTATTACTTAGCTTAACGTTCTGTCTGACTTTTTTTCTCTTTACTCGGCTCCTAACGATTCTAGCGTGATGTTAAATAGCCTTCCTCAGAAATTGGGCGTTCAAATACAAATAGATTTTTTTCAAATCCGATTCGCAGTTCCAGAGATAAGCGCGTTCAAACAAGAAAACCAACTCTTTAGCTTATTATTAGTATACTTATAGATTTTCATAATATTATTTATTTTTAATATATAAAGTTTATTTTTAAATATTAGAATATAAAAACGTTTAAAAATATTAAAAATAGCGGGCCGTGTCCAGAACTACCGCCTCCTGAATCAATATATTGATAGTTTGTGGTTAGACGTCTGCACTAAACGTTGCCTATTCCACTCTGCCCAGTCCCGCAACTACAATTTACTTCTGTGATGTGTCAGTTTCCACTACAGGGACAATCGTTACTTTGTTGTCCTACAAATATAATATCTGCACATAGCTTGATTCCATGCTATGATATCAACAGTTCTTTGTATTGCTTGCGATTTATCATACAGAATAACGACGAGAGCCAAGTTACTAAAGAAGGTTCTATCTTTTGTATTAACAGCACCACCAGGGTCATCATCCAGTTCGTCATCTTCAAGTTCGTCGTCATCCAGTTCAGAAGACGAAGGTGAAGTTACCAGCCGCCGGAAATCAAAGTCCAAGTCTAAAACTCCCGACAAGTCCCCTAAACTTAAGGAAAAGCCCAAATCAAAGTCTCCAAGTGTGGAGAAAGTTGCTGAGAACAACACTGAAAATAACAAGGAAAAGGAAAACAACAGTGGCGATGAGAAAGCTGAGTCAGTTAGTGACGTCGTTATCGAGAAGAAAGAATGCCGCGCCTTACACAAAACTACTTCCATATTTTTAAGAAATTTAGCACCTACAATCACCAAAGCTGAAGTTGAAGCTGTGAGTACAAGACACTTGCCTATAAAGTAGCATCCATCTATTTAAGATTTTTCAGTTAAGCTTGTTAAAGACTCCAAATCAAATCATTTATTCGCATTTATTGAGTATCGCACTTCAGACTTATTGAGTTTCTTTTGATATTTTCACGCAGATACAAGTACATGTTGCATATTGACATATTTTGTTTAACTTTTTGACAAGTTTTGTATACAACTAGTCTTTACAATTTGTATGTGTAAACGATAATAGAGACTACATGTAGAATACATGTTTTGGTTTTTAAAAGGCGGGGGTTACCAAAACCAAAAAAAGTGTATCAGTAACATCGCTTTTCTAAATTTGTTGTGCTAAGTACGAAATGAAATTGTGGTTATTGATGAAATTTTAATCAAAATAGGTAATAAAGTGAACTGGTTTCTAGATGTGCAAACGTTACGGCGGCTTCCTACGTGTAGCGTTGGCCGACCCACTGCCAGAGCGTCGCTGGTTTCGACGTGGATGGGTCACCTTCCGACGTGACGTCAACATCAAAGATATCTGTTGGAACCTTAATAATATAAGGGTAATTTTCATTTTTTTACATGTCACCAAATAAATTTTCAGGCTATGCGTATGGCATTTGCACTACGGCCGTTCGCATGGCACTGTCCTGTACGATAATTTACTGTAAAAAGTTGGGATCACACGTCAACATCCCACTATATACAGTGGGGTGTTGACGTGTGGTTCCAACTTTTACAAACAGTGAACCAAATGCAGTATGAATCTGCCATGTGGTCCTGAAATTATCGACGTGTGAATGGGCCCATAGTGCTAAGTTTTTTACCAGCTTTTATTGTTAAAGCATGATACATAATATTATGGTCTCCAATATGTGAGAGTTCAGCTTATTTTTTCCGTTTCTTTTTAGCTCCGCGAGTGTGAATTGGGTGCTATAGTTAACCGTGACCTGCAACGTCGCATCCGTCCAGTTTCGGGCATCACTCTAGAGCGGCCAGTCTTACGTGCTGACGCTCGGCTAGCCGCCCGCCTGGCACATCTACTCGATACGCGCACGAAACTGTGGCACGACAGCTCTGAGGAACAAGAAAAAGACGGTGATCAAGCGAACCGACCTGAGGTACTAATCTGACTTCACAACTTTTGCAACAATATTTAGCAGCTGGTTGGTTACGTCACATTGTATTTATACTTTTCTACAGAGCTTCAGCTTGAACTCAAAGAACCCGGTGCTCCATAAGATAACGGAGCATTTAATAGAAGAAGCTTCAACTGAAGAGGATGAATTACTAGGTCTCGAAGCGTCAACAGAATCTGTGGTTAGTGAGCAACCGGACCCAGAGCTTACGATAGTGTTGGACCGTCTCGTGCTGTACCTGCGTATTGTACACTCAGTGGATTATTACAACCATTGCGAGTATCCTTACGAAGATGAAATGCCCAACCGCTGTGGTATCATGCATGCACGGTCTGGGGCTCCTGCTAATAAGGTAAGCATCTTACAAACTATACATATTTTTTTCAAGAAGTTGCGTAGATCATACATCATGTCCGTTCTGTTGCAGCCAACCCAGCAAGAAATACAGGACTACGTCAAAGTGTTTGAACGCAAAATGTCTGCATTCTTACAAGACGTAAAACCACTTTCTGACGAAGAATTGCACAAACTTGGAATAAAGGTAAAGAGTTTTATTTCTTATTCCCCACGATAAGAAAGAAATCAATACTATGTAATACTATATATTCTAAATTTTGTTCTCCCAGGATACAGACGCCGAAGTTGAAAAGTTTATTCTGGCCAATACTCAAGAGCTGGCGAAAGACAAATGGTTGTGTCCTCTCAGCGGTAAGAAGTTCAAAGGTCCCGACTTCATCAGAAAACACATATTCAACAAGCATGGTGAAAAGGTAATAAATTGTTTTATAAAAATCGGAAACTAGAAAAAGAGATTTAGAGCCAAGCACACATTACAACCGCAACGAACAACAGCGCAAATTTTCATACAAAAAGTGCAGTGCGGCCCCGCCCGCCTGTAGTGCCTTCTTGCCTCCTCCATCATTTACGCAGTGTTTAATATGAACCAACGCATGGTTCATATTAAACTCTGCTCAAGTGATGGAGGAGGGTTGCAGCGCAACCCGCGCCAATCTGCGTTAGCCTAAAGGAGACATCATTGTCAACAAATTTTGCTATGATACTGATTTTGATATGCTGGAATCGTGAAAAAAAAAACCAGCTGCTCTATACATCTATGTTTGCATAATTCGAAAAAATGTAGGTAACGGTAGGTTTTACAAATATTCCATCAATAGTTAAAGGTAAACACAGCATTGTGTTGATGGGAGTTTAAAACAGCAAACCAACATGATAAACTTACCTAGAGCTCCTGTTTAACTGACTTCTTTTTTTATTACAATCAGTTCGTTTATGGCCGTGCGCCCGATGGGATTTCCCACCGGAAAAAACGTCGAATTTCTATACAAACTTCATGCTCTATTTAACCCCTTTGGCGGGTGCACTAAGGAATCAAAAATCCTTCTTTAGTGTTTACCTCGATAAGAAACTTTTGTGCAAAATTTTACGCTCCTAGACCCAGCTGTTGGTTTGTCTGTCAGTAAATGAATGAATTTAAGATTTTTATTAAGTAGATAAAGAACAGTTAATGGTTTCCCACCAGGTGGACGAGGTGCGTCGCGAGGTAGCGTACTTCAACGCGTACGTGCGCGACGTGCGGCGGCCGCAGCAGGCGGAGCCGGCCGGCCGCGCGCAGGCGCAGCCCGCGCACGCGCCGCCGCCCGCACCGTCAGTACTACAGCATATTATTACTATTATTTATACATCGTTGCTTTTGTGTGCCGAATTTTTCTAATATTTGTTTTTCGAAACCTAGAATAAATTAAGCCATTAATAGTAGTCAGAAACGCGAAGGAAACCCTATTTTAAATAGGCTTTCGTCCGTTATTGCCGTCGTTGGCATACGAGGCACTTTTAATTTGTCGGCTGTAGCTAACGGTGTCGTTCTAATAAAGTCATATGCGGTGGCCTGTTGTCTGAATTGCAACTGCATTGCCAACTTGACATTGGTTAAAAGTGGTTAGGTTACTGAATACTAGCTCCGTTTATCCGAACATAGGTGACAGAATAACAGTAGTCATTAGCACCTTGGTAGTCAGGAAAAGAGCGCAAATGAAGGAGGGTGTTGGAAAATAAAAAACGTACAGTTTAGCTGTATTAGATATTCTGTCCCTCAGCAGGTACGGTGGCGGACCGGGGGGCCCAGGGGGGCCGGGCGGGGGCCCCGGGGGCGCACGCGGCTGGGGCTGGGGCGCGTGGGCCCCACCCGCCGCGTATGCTCCGAGACATCCGCGCTTCTCGAGACCCAGGTAACCGCACTGCCATCTATACTAGCTTGTGCTTCACCACATTATTTCGTAGGGTTTTAACAAGCACTTCCGAGTTTGTTTCACAAATGGCGCTAGCTATGGTACGCACGGCGACTTATCAAGCTATACATTTTCAGTATAGGCTGACTTCTCATTGTACGAAAAGCCTATATAATGCGAGGTCAGCTAAAACTGGAAATTTATAGCTTTGTATATCATCGTGTGTACCAACTCAAATAAAGTGACGCCATCCAGTCACTTTACGTGAAAGTATATTTTATTGACAATCAGATGTTCGTTAAAGCCCTATTACAACTACATTCCATTTTGTGAACTTATCATTAAAAATACTGTGGTTAAGGTAATAACAAGGATCAGTGGCAATTTAAGTGTAATTCGCTTCAAAATAAATATTATCTTACCTTTTTGTGCTCTTTGTGTTCATATACTCAACTGCAATTCACCAATCAATAGGAATTTCCCGGACCATTAAATAATATCAAGGCGGAAATGCTAGGGTAGCCCGCCGAATGCAAGTTTTCCCGTAGAAGCGTGGTCCAAACATGATGCCTAGAGATGCCACTTGAGGTAATTGATGGATCATATCGTCAATAGCAACAAAAAAGAGATCATTAAAAGAACGAAAATTATTTCTTTACTTTCTATAGAAAGTCGCACAAACGAAACAAAGTTCCCAAGGTCCTCAAGTAATGTCCGATAGCCTATTCTGCAAATAAATATTTGTTGATAACTTTTTATTACCACACAACCTGATAGATACTGAGCCACAAATTGCAAATAAATGTAAGATAAGAATTTTGCTGGCTACCAGCCAACGCATCTCCCCTTAACTTAGTTCATGAAACGAAATGTTACCTTTGCATTAATCATCACTGCATCCTGCTTATTAGTTTCTTAACTGTGAGCACGATTTTCATCACATATATACTTTTGTTACCAATATTTATATTATTTTATTAGAATATCCGGTTAGTAATATTAATAAAACTTTATTTTTAATTAAGTTTATACATATTTCGTCGTTATTTGATGATATCCAGAAGCCCTTATCTTTTTGTACAGACTATGTTTTATTATGTTTATAAGGAGAGATTTTAGTAATACATTACCCTTCTAGACAAAACACCTATGTCAATATAATACAAACTAAGAATGACAAGAGTGCCCACCCGTTGTGTTCTTAAGCCCTGGGTACGCCGGTCGTTATTTAAAAAGTATAAAAATGCAGATTTAAATTCATGCTGCATAGATGCAGTGTAACGAGTCGCAACATTGAATGATAATAGGATATGGATCATTGGTTGACACGATTTAACTATATCAATGTCTTTTTCTATCCTTTAAGTACCTACTTCTGAGTACTTTTCACTTATAAAGTTTGATTTAGAGCCAGCACCCACTGGCGACAAAGCACGGCAAGGGATTTTTATGCGACGAATAGGATTATAATAGCATGACAATGAAATAGAAATATCAATGATAATCATTGTTGAGACATAAACTAAGCTGCAGTATGCGTAGGCATCCCATATCATGGAAATTCCAATTTTATTGTCATACTATTAATTAGTCATATTCCTGTTCGTCGGTTAAAAAACCCTTACCATACCGTGCCATCAGTGGGTGCAGGCCCTTAGTATTAAAAATAACGCCAGGAAAAGAGTGTTTGCTAAATAAAAAAACCTTTGTTCCGCCTACTTTCGACATCGAAAAAGAAAAGGCGGGCAAAACTGGAAAATATTTTACTTTATAGGACACCAATAATATTCTTCAAAAATTATGTAAAATATCTGCAAGTCTTTTAAAAACGCATAAATAAAGTACCTACTACATTATTTGTGCGTCGATTGTATATAGCATGCTTTTCACACCATCCTTGCATGAACTACACCAATATAAAAAGTTTATTGTGTTATTCACAGTATGGCAATTAATACATTCGAAACGATTCTAACATTATCGAAGACAAATAAAACAAAGGACTCTGTTAAACCTTAAAGGTGGTTTGGGTTTTAAGGTTTAACAGAGTCCTTTGTTTTATTTGTCTGTTTGTTAAACCTTAAAGGTGGTTTGGGTTGCCGGACGGCGCGTTGTGTTCCACGCGCGCCTCAAAGAGAAAATGTCAGCAGAGGACGGGGCCCCATAGGGCCGAAGCCTGCCGGGGCGGCGGGATTTTCCGAAAGGTTAACCGCTGCCCTGGAACAGAAAGGGCTAAGGACGGAACACGGGTGGGTTTTAGTCAGTAAAAGTCTGACACTCCCTTCCGCTCCACCCAGAGCGGGAGGGGTCATTTGATGATTTCCCATCCACAAAAAAAAAAAAAAAAAAAAAAGGTGGTTTGGGTTACAAGCAAAATTATGCATTTTAACTAATTTGCCTGAATCCAATAATAAACCAGTTTTTACGACTCTTATTCTAAACTCTGAATAAATAAAATACCTACTTACTGCGACGACTAGGAAATCTAAGAGTATAAAACTAATACAAACATAACTTAATATCTAGATCAATATTACTAGTTCATTCATATTTTTTGCATGACCTTAACATTTTGATTTATAAAGTTGCTTGTCTACCTGTTCTATCTATTATATTTACTGCTTCATTATTCATTTGGCTATGGTTTGATCTGGGTTTTTTCATCTCATTACTATTCATTGTTGTGCATCCTTTAAAATAGTCTCTGGCAATTTGAGATGTACATTTTCATAAGTTATGAGAAATGATTTCCAGGGAAAATGTGGACCGGTCCCGGCCTATTATTGCGTACAACGATCTTGACTTCCCGGACAGTGGTGACATATTCTAAACATGTGTGTGTAAATGACAAAATATATCATGTTCATAGTTTTTTATTGTTAAAATAAGCATTCCGTTTCATTTTATTAGTTGACTACCGACCCGCTCATGCTTCGTACGGGTGCAATGTACTGATGTTGCGAGATTTATGTGCTATATAAAAGTTAAATATTAATGTATTATAAGTAAATAAACCTTCTGGAATAAGTTATCGAAATCACGATGAAAACCGCATTAATATCCATTGTGTAGTCTCGAACAACTAAACGGTCACACAGACACACCCAAAAAGCGACCTTGTTTTATACTATCTATAGATAAGCTGATCATACATGTAAAGAATTCAAATTAAAAGTCTCTCTATACAAATTTGTATTATAATTTTTTAGTTAACCATTGTATTTTGGAACAGAACAGATTTATAACAAGTATAAGCATTTTTGCCAAATATGGCGCTTTACTTTCTCCGACTACCGTGGAAATAGTTATTTTTCAAACTTACTACTGTAAACTCGTTAAAATACTGACAGATTTTTGTAAGGCTTAATAAAAAATACTTTTTATTTAGTGACTATTCATCACCTTTTATTTTCATCACCTATGTACCTATTTTTCTCCTCTGTTTTTTTTTTCTTGTCTGTTTATATGTGTGTACATAAATGGTAAAAGAAATAAATACTATTCAGTTACATAGGTCTCGTTAGTAGTGGCCATTTAATCCAAGCCCCATACATTGTTGACCAATGTCCTTAGTAAATGAAAACAAACGTTAAATATTAAAATGTTCTTTGTATTTTAATATTGAACGTTTGTTTCCCATTTTAATTAAATTGCCGAAAAATCTAAAATTACTTATATTATGTAGGCATCTTAACAATATTCTTCAAAAGGGTTAACTTGTTATGTTTGCAATGTTGTCTTCTACCATAGTATTTATTGTACGATTTTCAATAAACTGTCCGAAATTTTAACATACCATCTTTTTATTCTAATTCCTTTACATGTAAAATTCCTTATTTACTGTATCACTAAAGATAACCTCCCGGGAAGCTGAGATTATAAATAAAATTTTAGTAGTTCATGCAGAGTGGTTTTAATTAGAAAAAAATATTAGTGTTTGAGAGTGCAATTATTTGTGTGCTGGGTGAGTTTCCTCTAACGTAGTAAAATGTGGTTGATTGTTAAAGGGGCGGCGCCGCCGAATTCCGTCCGGTGATACACTACCGCGACTTGGACGCCCCACGCGAACCCGACGAGTTTATTTAACGTGGAGCCTCGCAACAGCGACTAGCCAAAAGGATACAGCCACACTTAAGCACTTAGATTTTATCATCTTGTTGAAACTGACTACACAATTTAAATAATCGCTGTAAATAGTTTTATGTACTTACCAGTAAAGCTAAATGCATCGTGCGGTTACTTGTCTTAGAATATAAGCTAATTCTGTGAAAAATATTTCACATGTTAAGTGTATTTTACGAATACATAAATTATTTTCTATGTTTGATATTTTATTTGCATCAAGCAGTAGATAGAAATTCTTACTCTATAAGTTCTTAAAATTTGTTTCCGTGTATTATTTGATACATTCAGCTGTAGGCTGTAGTTCACGGCCAACATTTGATATAATAATTTATGTTTGGTCACAATACAGGCAAATTAAAATTTAGAATTAATATCTTGCATTTGGCAAAGTCTTTTCAAGGATTATAAAGTCCGTATTATGAACGAGATGATGTGGACTGGTGATGTCCGATGACATTCGAACAATTTAATATGGGGTTCTAAGTAAAATTGTAATTTGCGATAAATTAGCTACTTTCAAAATCTTGGTAAGTACCTATTGAAAAAAAATATCGGCCTGTATTTAATTGCTGCAGGGCAAAGGCTTTCCTTTCCTTGGTAGGTAACGGAAAGAGGCTTTTTGGAGGTAAGTATTTGAGTAAAATATTTAACCATACCGAACGAATTTAGGGGAAATGTACAAATAACAATGAATCGATGACCTCCACAACGCAGTTACTGGGTAGCACAATACCTCTTGGTAAGACTAGTTGTCAGACTTGGTCTTCTGACTACCCGTAACGACTGTCAAAGATCTACGAATGACAGCCGGGACCAACGGCGTTTGTGCTTTCCGACGCACGACCCCTCCGTGCGTCGGAAAGCACAAACGCCGTTGATTCCGACATCTAATGGATGGTCATCCGTCCACGAACCGACCACGGCAAGCGTAGCTTAACCTTAATTATTTATCTACAAGCCCCTGAGAATCGATGAGATACATCGGTAGGTTAAAAGTGATGTTATAAAGCCACATTGTAATGTTCTTATTCATAAACAACAAAAATGCAGTACTGAAATGCGAGCATTGCCTACATTACGTATTGGAATGGAATTGTGATGTCATACGTGGCGGATACGGAATCAACATCATGGAGTTCTTTCTAATAGCATTGAGAACCATTCGTTGTTGTAATGACCTTTTAGTGCGGTTCTTCGAAATTAGGATCGAACAGGAAAATTATTTATAATTTTACATGAGATGAATATTATGAAGAAACCTTTTAAAATGTTTCCATGTTGATATAACTTGGAAACATTTTCTCATCACTTAGGTATATAATGCTGTATCCTCTTCAAGGTAAGCTATTACAAACCTTGACCTCTGGTTACCTTGGATTGTACATTAGGCAGGAACGTTATTGTCACATACTGATATGTCTACAAGTGATCACATAACTACATTGGTAATGTATCATATTTCCATTACATCTTGGGGATAAATAAATTAATTAAACCATAAGAGGACAGTCCATTACGTGATTGGTATTTTTATATTCCGTGTAAGTCAGTGTCGAGTGCACGACTTACTCTGTATGTATGTATGATTGGTACCTACGAATATAGTAGGTAACTGTGGAGAATTTGTGGTGAGACCATCCAAGCGACGCGTCACCCGGATGTGTGCGGGATGCACGCTTGCGGTCACACGGCAGAAGCGACGCGACTCGCTACCTTCATTCACCGCCGTTTGTCAGCCCTCGCTTACGTCATTTAGATAATTTATGTAGGTATAGGTCCTAGCGATTACACTTTAGATCCTCTGTCAACAGATAAATCAAAGCTATTTTTAATCATGACCTTCATCAAGACCTTAGCTCAACGACGCCATTCTATAGTATGCCATGGATTCTGGAAGAGCTGATTTATGGTGAGCTATTTTCATGAAACACAACTTGCTGATGAACGAATGTAGCACGTCAGCGAGTTTCGAATGCTATCAGCTACTTACCATATTACCTGTAGCATATTGTAGCCCGTTTTAGGGTTCCCTGTCCGAGAAGGAAATACAGAACCCTTAGAAAAGATCACTTCGTTGTCCGTCTGTCTATCAAGACCTTTTTTCTCAGGAACGCGTAGAGTTATAAAGTTGAAATTAATTTCAAATACTCAGGGCTGCAATCCCTTGAAGCAGTGAAAAAAATCAAAGTTCTAGGTAAACGCAATCAAAAGATACGGGCGTTTATGCTCCGTATATGCCGCATATTTTGACACTCGCAAGGGAATCAAAACCTATAGGGTAGGTACTTCCCGTTGACCTAGAATCATGAAATTTGGCAAGAAGCAATGTGCTGTAGCACAAGTGAAGGAAAAAATCCGAAAACCGTAAATTTGTAGTTACATACCTACAAAATTGTACGGAAACCTTGGTGCGTGAGTCCGAGTTGCACTTGACCGGTTTTTTTAGTAAACTTTTGTTTACAGTAGTGTGTTGTGAAACACACTACTGTAAACAAACTAAAGAAGTTTTCACAACACACGACTGTTAAATACCTATAGACAACTATCTTAACAACTTACTGTCAGCATTTCAACAATCCCACATAGAGGTAAGCAGCCTCTAAAAGAACTCCTATAGACCTAACTGCGGTCACAAGGTACTTGCCCCTCGCAGCTCGTATGGGCAGCGTTATGGCATACCGCATCGTCGTCGTCCATGAATAGAAATTGTAGTACTTACCTATCAATGTAGCTCCACAAAACGTTACTAGGTAATTTTTTTTTTTGTAAATATTATGCAGGTATGGAAAGGTAAGTAAATATACAATAGTTGCTACTTTTCACAAATCTAGAGTAGAACATACATACTTGTAGCTTACTTAATATAAATGTAGCTTAATATCGATTTTCCAGAAAAGTAGAGTCAGTACAGCCAGTTGTAGATTCGTACAGTCAACCTCACATCAGTGGTAACGAATAACGATTTGACATTAACATCGCTTTTTTGTAGTAGCATTAAGGGCGATTTCCGTAGTATAAAGTGTTCAGGATAGAGCTTGAGACCAGAGACATGAGAGCTTAAGATATATTATAAAGATAGGTAGGTACTGCTCTAAGAAATGCACTCTTCAGGTAATCTGGAATCCTAATGTCTCTTGCCAGAATGTCGTCGCTTAATTACTTACCTATTTCTTCTCTCAAGAAAGCTACACTTTAATGTATTTTAATATTGAACGTTTGTTTCCCATTTTAATTAAATTGCCGAAAAATCTAAAATTACTTATATTATGTAGGCATCTTAACAATATTCTTCAAAAGGGTTAACTTGTTATGTTTGCAATGTTGTCTTCTACCATAGTATTTATTGTACGATTTTCAATAAACTGTCCGAAATTTTAACATACCATCTTTTTATTCTAATTCCTTTACATGTAAAATTCCTTATTTACTGTATCACTAAAGATAACCTCCCGGGAAGCTGAGATTATAAATAAAATTTTAGTAGTTCATGCAGAGTGGTTTTAATTAGAAAAAAATATTAGTGTTTGAGAGTGCAATTATTTGTGTGCTGGGTGAGTTTCCTCTAACGTAGTAAAATGTGGTTGATTGTTAAAGGGGCGGCGCCGCCGAATTCCGTCCGGTGATACACTACCGCGACTTGGACGCCCCACGCGAACCCGACGAGTTTATTTAACGTGGAGCCTCGCAACAGCGACTAGCCAAAAGGATACAGCCACACTTAAGCACTTAGATTTTATCATCTTGTTGAAACTGACTACACAATTTAAATAATCGCTGTAAATAGTTTTATGTACTTACCAGTAAAGCTAAATGCATCGTGCGGTTACTTGTCTTAGAATATAAGCTAATTCTGTGAAAAATATTTCACATGTTAAGTGTATTTTACGAATACATAAATTATTTTCTATGTTTGATATTTTATTTGCATCAAGCAGTAGATAGAAATTCTTACTCTATAAGTTCTTAAAATTTGTTTCCGTGTATTATTTGATACATTCAGCTGTAGGCTGTAGTTCACGGCCAACATTTGATATAATAATTTATGTTTGGTCACAATACAGGCAAATTAAAATTTAGAATTAATATCTTGCATTTGGCAAAGTCTTTTCAAGGATTATAAAGTCCGTATTATGAACGAGATGATGTGGACTGGTGATGTCCGATGACATTCGAACAATTTAATATGGGGTTCTAAGTAAAATTGTAATTTGCGATAAATTAGCTACTTTCAAAATCTTGGTAAGTACCTATTGAAAAAAAATATCGGCCTGTATTTAATTGCTGCAGGGCAAAGGCTTTCCTTTCCTTGGTAGGTAACGGAAAGAGGCTTTTTGGAGGTAAGTATTTGAGTAAAATATTTAACCATACCGAACGAATTTAGGGGAAATGTACAAATAACAATGAATCGATGACCTCCACAACGCAGTTAATGGGTAGCACAATACCTCTTGGTAAGACTAGTTGTCAGACTTGGTCTTCTGACTACCCGTAACGACTGTCAAAGATCTACGAATGACAGCGTTTGTGCTTTCCGACGCACGACCCCTCCGTGCGTCGGAAAGCACAAACGCCGTTGATTCCGACATCTAATGGATGGTCATCCGTCCACGAACCGACCACGGCAAGCGTAGCTTAACCTTAATTATTTATCTACAAGCCCCTGAGAATCGATGAGATACATCGGTAGGTTAAAAGTGATGTTATAAAGCCACATTGTAATGTTCTTATTCATAAACAACAAAAATGCAGTACTGAAATGCGAGCATTGCCTACATTACGTATTGGAATGGAATTGTGATGTCATACGTGGCGGATACGGAATCAACATCATGGAGTTCTTTCTAATAGCATTGAGAACCATTCGTTGTTGTAATGACCTTTTAGTGCGGTTCTTCGAAATTAGGATCGAACAGGAATATTATTTATAATTTTACATGAGATGAATATTATGAAGAAACCTTTTAAAATGTTTCCAAGTTGATATAACTTGGAAACATTTTCTCATCACTTAGGTATATAATGCTGTATCCTCTTCAAGGTAAGCTATTATAAACCTTGACCTCTGGTTACCTTGGATTGTACATTAGGCAGGAACGTTATTGTCACATACTGATATGTCTACAAGTGATCACATAACTACATTGGTAATGTATCATATTTCCATTACATCTTGGGGATAAATAAATTAATTAAACCATAAGAGGACAGTCCATTACGTGATTGGTATTTTTATATTCCGTGTAAGTCAGTGTCGAGTGCAGGACTTACTCTGTATGTATGTATGATTGGTACGAATATAGTAGGTAACTGTGGAGAATTTGTGGTGAGACCATCCAAGCGACGCGTCACCCGGATGTGTGCGGGATGCACGCTTGCGGTCACACGGCAGAAGCGACGCGACTCGCTACCTTCATTCACCGCCGTTTGTCAGCCCTCGCTTACGTCATTTAGATAATTTATGTAGGTATAGGTCCTAGCGATTACACTTTAGATCCTCTGTCAACAGATAAATCAAAGCTATTTTTAATCATGACCTTCATCAAGACCTTAGCTCAACGACGCCATTCTATAGTATGCCATGGATTCTGGAAGAGCTGATTTATGGTGAGCTATTTTCATGAAACACAACTTGCTGATGAACGAATGTAGCACGTCAGCGAGTTTCGAATGCTATCAGCTACTTACCATATTACCTGTAGCATATTGTAGCCCGTTTTAGGGTTCCGTGTCCGAGAAGGAAAAACAGAACCCTTATAAAAGATCACTTCGTTGTCCGTCTGTCTATCAAGACCTTTTTTCTCAGGAACGCGTAGAGTTATAAAGTTGAAATTAATTTCAAATACTCAGGGCTGCAATCCCTTGAAGCAGTGAAAAAAATCAAAGTTCTAGGTAAACGCAATCAAAAGATACGGGCGTTTATGTTCCGTATATGCCACATATTTTGACACTCGCAAGGGAATCAAAACCTATAGGGTAGGTACTTCCCGTTGACCTAGAATCATGAAATTTGGCAAGAAGCAATGTGCTGTAGCACAAGTGAAGGAAAAAATCCGAAAACCGTAAATTTGTAGTTACATACCTACAAAATTGTACGGAAACCGTGGTGCGTGAGTCCGAGTTGCACTTGACCGGTTTTTTTAGTAAACTTTTGTTTACAGTAGTGTGTTGTGAAAACTTCTTTAGTTATTTTTAACTAAAGAAGTTTTCACAACACACGACTGTTAAATACCTATAGACAACTATCTTAACAACTTACTGTCAGCATTTCAACAATCCCACATAGAGGTAAGCAGCCTCTAAAAGAGCTCCTATAGACCTAACTGCGGTCACAAGGTACTTGCCCCTCGCAGCTCGTATGGGCAGCGTTATGGCATACCGCATCGTCGTCGTCCATGAATAGAAATTGTAGTACTTACCTATCAATGTAGCTCCACAAAACGTTACTAGGTAATTTTTTTTTTTGTAAATATTATGCAGGTATGGAAAGGTAAGTAAATATACAATAGTTGCTACTTTTCACAAGTCTAGAGTAGAACATACATACTTGTAGCTCCCATTACTTGTAGCTTACTTAATATAAATGTAGCTTAATATCGATTTTCCAGAAAAGTAGAGTCAGTACAGCCAGTTGTAGATTCGTACAGTCAACCTCACATCAGTGGTAACGAATAACGATTTGACATTAACATCGCTTTTTTGTAGTAGCATTAAGGGCGATTTCCGTAGTATAAAGTGTTCAGGATAGAGCTTGAGACCAGAGACGAGAGCTTAAAATATATTATAAAGATAGGTAGGTACTGCTCTAAGAAATGCACTCTTCAGGTAATCTGGAATCCTAATGTGTCTTGCCAGAATGTCGTCGCTTAATTACTTATTTCTTCTCTCAAGAAAGCTACACTTTCATTGAATTTTAAAGCGAATCTAGTCTATTATTTATTCTGTGCATAAATTGAGTGGTGCGTATAATGCGCTGTTGGTAGATATCAGGTATTTTTCCTGAACCCAAAAGAACCGGCTGGCAGATTTCTTAAATGTCTTGTTTTGCTTCAACATTTTGCACCAATTAATTTTATAATCGGTAGTCTTTGCCCTGCAATGGAACATCACAGGCTGATTTGTCCAATGTTGATGTTAATAAATTGGTGCTTGGGTACAGTCAACAGCAAAAGTAGATGATCAAAATCAGAAATTCAATACTAATTAACGGAGTTCGCGTCAGAACTGTGTGGCGTCGAAGTGATTCAAAAGTATGACACTGAGTCTGACATACTTTTGAATCACTTCGACGCCACACAGTTCTGACGCGAACTCCGTTAATTAGTATTAAATTTCTGATTTTGATCATCTACTTTTGCTGTTGACTGTACCATACGACTAGGTAGCTATGCCTATTTCCCTGGTTACATTATGGTTCCTCCTACCTATTTTAGAATTATACAGCTTTTACCGGTTTTTGGGAATAATTATGGAAGCAATTTACATAAGTAGGATGAGGTGTTTGAACTTGAACGGGTAAGAATCTACATATTTTGAACATAGATAGGACACCGGTGACAGAGGCTCACATTATTACTCACACAACAAAAGCTATTCGTTTACCAATTTTATTAGTATCTCGCTCACATCTTATCGCAGACATACCTACCGCTGCATACAATAATAAAAATACCAAGCCGGAGAACATACACGTTATGGTTATGTCAGCGTGTTTTCCCGGCTGTTTCGTTTTCGGATGACATATGATTGAGTGAGTAATGCTTATTGTTAGATAGCTAACTTGATATGAATGCTATGAACCACATCTACAATGCGCTGCACAGCGCTTTAAGAACACTGGAAACAATACTCATTGCCTACGCTAATACAACCTCCGATTCGCGGTAACACCAACAGGTTTTTTGCTTATAATACACTAGCGTCTATTTGTGTATCGCTTTATAAAAGCAAGCGGCTGCAGAAGAAAAACATTGTGAGTGAGAAGCTTCACAATGATGGAGCTCACCTGTGCCTTTATACTGATATCAGCGAGCTTAGTGCTCGCTACCCCACACGGATATGGGGGTTATGGTGTCAAGGGTGGAGCATCTGCAAGAGGTAGGTGTTTCATTCTTTTATTTGGTGTTTACTAGACAAAGGTAAATAATAATAACAGTGTATAAACCATTATGGGTGAATTACCATAGATTAGTAATCGATTAGATAATTGTTATGTAGTTAACTAAGGTGTTTAGATGATTATTTCATAACGTAATGATATTTCGTTTTATTTGGCATTCTACATGTTATATTCATATCTTTATTTGCATTCGGTAATGTTTAAAGATCATACAATGGATTAAAATTGGAATTGTAGTTTGTTTATTATGAAGATGGAATATAAGCTAATCGGAATGGTTTGTTAGGAGCGCGATATGGATCGTAGCTTTGTTTCTGGACATCTTCCCGCATAGGTTCTTTATATCTATCTACTGTTTATTACTTTTATTTAAACGTAAAGTAAATAGATTTTTAGAATTTTTTACTATCTTTTTAATTTATAAATATTATATTGTTATTGTTGCTAATCAATGTGGTAAATATGATTGTAACCTTGAATGTTACGAAAAAAAAAACATAAGTAAGTTTTTATACATAAAACATTATTTAATTATCTATAAAGCTCTAATAATTCTGATGTTGACCGTTCTAATGTAGCTTGAGTATGGCAACGACGACCGTTACTTAAATTGTGTAGTTTGACATTAATAGCAGAATTCTATCTAGGTAGGTACTCATAAGTGGACTGGAAGATGTATTGTTATGAGTGTCCTATAGTATTTAGGTACTTAGTAGTTTTGTAGTGATATCTGTTGAACTATTGTTTATAGGATTGTTAATAAGTAATCCCTAATTAGGTATTGGGTACCTATATATAGGTATATAGTTATTAACGTTTTTTTTTTTATTATTCCAGCGGAATCTAGTGCCTCCGCAGGGGCCTTTGGTGGCGTACCAGTTGCTGTGCCACTAGGAGCTGGCTACTCAGGAAGTTTTTCCAAATCATCTTCATCCAGTTTGGCTTCTTCAAGTGCTAGCTCGAGTTCTAGCTCTAGTGCATTTAGTTATAGTGGCTCCGGAGCTGGTGGATTTGGACTGAACGGTGGAGCACCAGGCCATGGAGGGTGCCTATCTGGAAACTGTCAGACTGCTGGAGGTAATGGAATACCAGCTCCTCATGGCTCTTCTGCTCAAGGATATAATTCTGCTAATGCTGCAGCTGCAGCAGGAGCCGAAGCTGTATCAGGGTCGGGATGTCAAGGATTAAGCTGTGCCGGTAATTCTGAAAAATACACATCTGGACAGTGCAAACCAAATCTCCAAACTGGAACTCCATCAATTGATTCTGATTCCAACATGTGCACATCGGGTCAGTGTGGATCGGTTTCAGGAAACGGCGCATCTCCAACAGACTATGACTCTAATGACATTCGTGCTGTTACTGCATCATCAGACTCTGCTCACAATGCCAATCATCAATCTTTGGGTATTGACAAAACGTCATCAGCATATAATGGCGCCGGCTCTGATTGTTCTCATGGAAACTGTGGTCCGTCAGGGTCTTCAAGCGTAAAACCCAATTACTATGGTCATGATTCAGGAAATTATTATCAGGGAGCCAGTGCTTCGAATAACCAACAAGCATCTAGCTCGGACGCAGGAATAACTTCCCATTACCAGAAACCTTCGATACATTTGGAATCCCCTAAATTAGGTTCAAAATGCAACTCCGGAAACTGTGATGCCGGACCCCATAATGCTGGTCATGAAACTTCACCCTCAAGTTACAATGTACCTATTCATGGAGCATACGATAAAGGTGAACCAAAGCCTTCGTGTGATGGCGTCAAATGTGAAAACCAACCTAAAGGGCCATATACCCCTACAGACAACTCCGTAACAAAGGGACCATCGTCTTTTGATTATCCAAGTTCTACAAACTGCGCAGGTTCAAGTTGTTTTGGGAAACCAGGTAATCAAGTAACGGGTGGACCATCTTTTACCGCAAGCCCGGGTAGCGTTAATTTTGGTACACCAACAAATACGGTTGCGGGTGGACCGTCTCTTACCGTAAGGCCAGGTAACTTTAATCTTGGAAACTCACCATCTCACGTACCTACTTTGCCAGCTGGATCAAACGTAGCGCCTGGACACATTGGGCATAATGGCAAACCGAGTGATGAGAACAACAAACTGCCAAATGACAAACTTCCACCGTATACAGGAGGTTTTGGTGGCCCCGCCGGAATATTAAAACCCAATGAATATGATGTTCATGCACCAGCTGCTAATCCAAGCTACGGTCATGCAAGCACACCACAAAATGGAAAACCATTGGGAATTGCTCCAACAGGTTGTAATTCGCCTAGCTGTTCTGGGTATCCTTCTGCTTCTGGACCTACAGGCGGACCTGTGCCGACGGGTACATACATCCACCGACCAAGTGGTGACAGCCCTAGTGAAAAATTGCCACCGTATACAGGTGGCTTCGGAGGACCCACTGGGACGCTTAAACCAAATCAATTTGATGTTCATGCAACAGTTACGAATAAACCAACCTATGCACATCCCGGAAGTCCACCACACAATACACAATCACCAGTTGGTAACATTGGCACGCCGGGTTGTCAAGCAGCAGGGAATTGCGGTGGGTACTCACCTAGTGCGGGTGCTACGTCTGGGGCGTCAGCGCCGTCTGGATATTACGGAACTACGAAACCTAACAATGGCATACATTCTCCTAATGATAAACAACCATCGTATACTGGTGGTTTTGGTGGGCCAGAAGGAGTTTTCAACCCTGATAAACATAATATTCACTCAACCGGCCCTAGTAGCCCTGGCTATACCCCGTCAGGAACATACAACTCTCCTGCCTCTAGTGGTCATCCTGAAGGCTGCAAAACACCAAACTGCTATCCTTCTTTGAGTAGTACAGCTGCAGCTAATGCACAAGCCGAATCATTTGGTGTCACCAAACCTAGTTCAGGCCCACATCTCTCAAGCGTAACATTGCCAGTTTATCCAATTGGTTATGATAGTCCTTCCGGAGTTCACAGACCTAATGAAATCAGCGGTCCCGCATCAACACCGAGCTTTGTCCATACTCAGTCACCCTCTTCTCCAGACAGTTACTCACCTGGTTGTAAAACAGGAAATTGTGCCAATTTCCCTTCAAGTGGCCCATCAGTTGGTGCCAATACGCAACCTGGATCATATGGTGTTACCAAGCCTAATACACATGTAAACCCCGCGGCTCCGACTCATCCACAATATACTGGTGGCTTTGGTGGACCTTCAGGTACCTTCAACCCTAATGAACATAAGTCACCTGGTTGTAAAACAGGAAACTGTGCCAATTACCCTTCAAGCAGCCCATCAGCTGGTGCCAATGTGCAAGCCGGATCATATGGTGTTACCAAGCCTAATACAGATGTAAACCCCGCTGCTCCGGCGCTTCCACAATATACGGGCGGCTTTGGTGGACCTTCTGGTACCGTCAGCCCTAACGAACATAACTCACCTGGTTGTAAAACAGGAAACTGTGCCAATTACCCTTCAAGCAGCCCATCAGCTGGTGCCAATGCGCAAGCCGGATCATATGGTGTTACCAAGCCTAATACAGATGTAATCCCCGCGGCTCCGGCACTTCCACAATATACGGGTGGCTTTGGTGGACCTTCCGGTACCGTCAGCCCTAACGAACATAACTCACCTGGTTGTAAAACAGGAAACTGTGCGAATTACCCTTCAAGCAGTCCATCAGCTAGTGCCAATGCGCAAGCCGGATCATATGGTGTTACTAAGCCTAATACACATGTAAACCCCGCGGCGCCGACTCATCCACAATATACTGGTGGCTTTGGTGGACCTTCTGGTACCGTCACCCCTAACGAACATAACTCACCTGGTTGTAAAACAGGAAACTGTGCCAATTACCCTTCAAGCAGCCCATCAGCTGGTGCCAATGCGCAAGCCGGATCATATGGTGTTACCAAACCTAATACACATGTAAACCCCGCGACTCCGACTCAACCACAATATACGGGCGGATTCGGTGGACCTTCTGGAACATTTAAACCTAACGAAAATACGTATGTTACACCTTCTACTAGCAGTGCTCCTACAAATTGTAAAACGCCAAATTGTGTTGGTTCACCTACAGCTAGTGCTGACGCGACATCTGGAACTAACGCTCAACCAGGATCGTACGGTATCACTAAACCTAGTGCCGGGAACAATCCTTCCAACGAAAAGCCAATTTATAGCGGTGGTTTTGGAGGTGCTAACGGTTTGTTAAAGCCTAATGAATACACTGTTCCAGCTGTTAGCCCTTCACCTAATAATAAGCCTACAGGAGCTTCTACACCTGCCGCCTGCACTTCTGGGAATTGCAATCCCCAAACGGCCCACGGCTCTACTCCACACTCGCAAAATGGTGCATCGAGCGGAGCTCACGCTACCGCAGCAGCGACCGCTGAAGCTAATGCGGTTGCATACACTGGTGGATTTGGAGGACCACCTGGTGTCCTGGCACCCTATGATGATGGCAAAATTGGAGCTTTACCTTCCAACGGAGGACAAGCTCATGGGTCACAAATAGGCGGTGCACATGGTTCTCATACTGCTAACATTCATAGCCAACATGGCACGATTCCCGATGCAAATGGTGGCCCAACAGGTCCTGCAGGGGCCCATGGAATCACAGGTGCTCAAGCCGGCAGTAACGCGGGTGCTGCGGCATATGCTGGAGCAGCGTCCGGCGCTTCTGCTGGCACACATGGATCAAATTACAATCATGCAGGAAATATTAAAGGTGGCAGTCCTTGTAGCGGTGGATGTGGCGGGTCCGGCGGTGGCGCTTATAATGGCGGTTCCACCTACGAAGTTAGTGGAGGGCACGGCTTTCCAAAGCTTGTGTTCTCAGATGGGCTAAGCGGAGCTGGAAGCACATCGGGTGCTACAGCGAAGAGTCTCTCAGGCGCCAGTGCGTTTGGATTGGGAGGCAGCTATGCCAGCAGCTCAGCAAGCGCACACGCTTCCGCCGGAGCCTACACCAAAGGAGGTAAGAATTTTGAATCTGTTATCTTAGTATAAAAAGGTTTACTGTGATCTAATGTTAAATCTTTTCGTGCAACAGTGGGGACTTATTCTTGCCAATGAAAGGAATGGATGTATTTACCTACTACCAAAACCTTTTCATTTACATCATTATTTTTCTTAATATTAAATTAAAACTTCAAAATACCTACAACTATCTGCCTACTCTAAATTCGTATAGTTACCTACCTAAATTATTATGTGTGTCGATTATGAACATAATTCCTATACTAAATAATACCTAACAAGAGTAGGTAGTATTTCCCACAGTTTGACCCGGGATTTCACACCTGTTATTTTCTTACATTTTCATTCATTTGTTTCAGGTTACGGAAAACGATAAAATGCCGAACTGTATTAAAAACGTACTTAGTATTGTTATGGAAACGAAGACTTATTTAATGTAACTTTTACTTTTTAAGTACGATAGTCGATAGATATTGTGATAGCAATGTGATAAAATTAACGGACATTTCGTTAAAATAAAAGAATAACGGATTCATATTAAGTTATAGTCCCGCTCGACGTTTCTTCAAGTCCTTGGGTTAACATGACTCACAACTCAATTGTAATGAAGTACCTACCATTGTATCTAAAGACTATTACAAATAGTGATCCCAGATGCACGAATAAAACCCGCATGCTGAGAGAAAAACGATTATTGTTAAAGCATTATGTTAAAAGCAAATAAAAATAATTAAACCTATTTAAAATCGTTTTAATAAACCAGTATCCTTGTCTAATTACCTATGATTGAATCGAACGAATAAACAAATATTTTTAATCCTACTTATACCATATTGCTATCTTCAAATAATGCTTATAAGTAGTACTTTTGTAAAAACCTACACGATAGGGTTTTTAGTATCGCTGAGTGGTTCAACGGTTAAGGCTCACGCAGACAAGCGCGACGCAATTCTGGTAGAACAATTTCCATGAAATTTTCATAGAAATCGGGTCGCGTTGCGCCTGTCTGCAGGTCTTCAATTGTAGCTAGGTACTGCACTAAACATTCTTGCAAGTAATATTATTATATATGAAAAAACATTTAACTCTCGATGTGATCGAATTAATATGACTTACCTGACCAGTGGGACATTAATTATTCGATCGAAGACAGGATTTCTTTATGTAGGAATGTTGCACCTGCCCACCAAACAGCAATCAAATACTTTACTCTAAAAAACAAGAATAATGTATTTCCTTATTAGTTATTGAATCATAACTGAAGATGTAACAGATAATTCTAAATATGCATAAATAATACAAAAGCATCGTGTTCAGCCACTCCTCATTTTTTAAACATACAAAAGGCAAATCACATTTAGTTATTTTTTCTTTTGTTATTTATATTTCAATAACAAACTGTATTGAAGATCTAATCAATCTAATGTTTGGTTGGGAACAAATTACATCATTCTATGTTTGTTCCCACGAAAATCTTAGAAATGTTTTTTTTACAAGACTACGACAATGTTTAGGATTTTTTATAAGACTATATGGCCACCTAAACATTTAACACGCTACGTGAATCGCTAACGAGGTATACCACCTACTTTTTGCGGCTACGAGTACCTATACCTACCTGATACCTACTCCTAAAATTTACTTTTTACGTTGTTTGCATATGTAGGTAAATCTACTTATTAGGACTTGGCTACGGTAGGCACCCAGACCGTGACAGCCTGTCGTGGTCCCGTGCTGGTTTAACACTGTGAATTATTAGAAGTAACGACTTTGTGTCCCCTGTGAGGTACCTAATGCCTAAGTACGTGTTACGGCGTTACACAAGAACCAGGTAATCATCATCAGCATCTTTCCCAAGTATGTTGGGGTCGGCTTCCAGCCTAACCGAATGCATCTTAACACCAATATTCAACATCCAGGAAACCCCATCAAAATATGCTGAGGATGGCACCGTGTGGTTTTAGTCAGTAGATGGCTAGCAGAACCATGAGGAAATCCGCACCATATACATTCGGTACGGTGACCCTGACCACATCAAGTTCTTAAAACATACAAGTTCCTACCACCATTTACCTACACAGTCACACACACACCTAAAGATGTCGGTTCATTAGAATGAGTTACATATCCAGCAGTAGGTAAACGAAATAATGATACATTGATATTAATGCGATAAATGATAAATTATTTTATATCCTATCATTATGTAAGTACTTAAACACGAGACAATAACAAGGATTGCAATAATTATGTACCTACGTGTAGCCTTCTATGGAGGTAAATGGAGGGCTCATCTTGTTCTAATCGTAAATCACTCGATCCGTGTCATATGTTTGCTGATATAATCATCCACTTCTCTTATCCATTGTTCACGACTAGTTCACGGATGCTGTGCAAATAAATTATTCATAAACGTTCGACGTAGGTGCATCTGCCGTCCGCACCTCGTTGTCAAGGTCTTTAGTATATTTTAATAATCATGTAGTTATGCATGTCCTAGAACCAAAAATTCTAAGACGTGACATCTACCAACCCGCACTGGGCCTGCGTGGTGGATTACGGCCCACTCTCTCTCACCGAGAGGCCTGTGTCCCAGCAGTGTGAACATTACAGGCTGATTATGAATCATGTAGTTTTATAGGATATTAGTCGACGGAATGTGAAAGCACCGTTAAATTTATTACAATTAGGTATAGGTATCTAACAGTTATCAATATCGTGGTGCTTACAGCTTAATAATGGCATAAATTAAATACCAATGACATAATATTATTATGAACTATGTATATTGAATATATCTACTTTGTATTCATAACTATAATCACTGTCATTTCATCTATGATGTGAGTACCTACATACCTACTTAATAAGCTTTGTCGCTATTCTAATTGGAATTCTTTCAATGGTTACGAATTAATTAGGAATGTTACTAGGCGTATCTAAGGCACTTGTATCGATTAGACGAAGGTAACTATTATTACCTATAATCTTTTTCCTTAGATACCTACTCTAGTTACTTAGGTAGGCATAATTACCATTACATAGGTATCTACTTTATTTAGGGGAGCGGTGAATGCTTATGCGAATCCCGCACCCCCGGCCATAGGCAGAGGTGGAACACCGCGGTGGTTTTAGCCGGTAAGAGTCCGGCCTACCCCTCCGTCACCCCCACAATGGAGGAAATCCATGATGATTTTCACCGCGAAATCCAAAAAAAAAAAATCTACTTTATAGTTTCCACTTTTCCCTACTTTGATAATAAAAATGAACCACGTGCTATTACTACAATTACCGTTAGATATATTTAACTGTTAGCTCACAATCATAATCACATACCTATCTATGAATACTCACGCGGTAAAATTGCTTGCACCTATGTAGGTACCTAGTATGTAACGAGTCATACTATAGGAGCTAGTTAGGTATAGGTTAAGGTAGCAACATTCAATTTTCAAAAGGAATGAATGAATGTTCTATTTTCAAATATGATGTTTTTCTTACTAACTAAACTTACCAACAAGAACAAAACATGATTTTAAATTGTGACTGAAATCATTTCAAGATTTTTTGCTTCTCCCAATAAAATAAAATTTCACACCGTCCGGAGTCCGGACTGTGCGTACAACGGCCCATACTGTTCGTGGGTATCTACGTTTTGGCAACGACTAGCAAAATGAAAATTCAAAATTTGGCATTTAACGTAGGTGACAGAAAGGTTACTTTTACATAATATTAAACCACCAAGTTAGCCTTTAGGAATATGGCCTTAAGAATTACTTAGAGATATTTTAATATACAAAAAGCGTTAGTTTTTGCAAATACTTATTTACTTAGGTACTGTTGTCTCAGGTAGGTACTCTGTACTGAGAGCGCAGCTACTAACATGAGCGACATGCGTGACGCGCTGACCCTGATCAGCAAAAACAATTCCAACATGTCAGCACATACTTACTTCTTTTGGGTATCATCTAGTATAATTTTAATAAACTAATGCCAGTTTTAACTCACACTAGATGACACTTAAATGCCTAAATAAAAGATGTTAGGTTTTTAAGGCTCTGCGCAGCGTTGAAAGTTGAATATCCAACAGCGCGTTGTTAGTGTTAGTGAAAATGGGCACAAATATCCGGGTCTCAATCAGGCTAAGGGGATGTTGAAGTACATACAAAGTTAAAGAGTCTACTGTTAGACTTGGGTCTCTCCTAAGTACCAATACCATAGTAACACCGGTCCTCCCTCCGCTTTCTTCAGATTATCTGTTATTTTTGCACCTGCAAACTTCTTCAGGACGTCTGTCCATGTAGGTAACTTTAGGTGTGGTGGATCCTTTGCCACATTGCTGCCGGTTCGCGAACACCACTCAAGACTTCGCCTGCTCGAACGATCATCCGTAATAAATACAGCATACGAGTAGGTCCCAACGCGGTCACCGGCGGCGGCCTACTATTCAACCTTATTTATTTTATATAGGGTATAAGTATTTTTTTTAGGGTATAAGTGTGAAAAGTGTTCAACCGCGATTGATACAAGATCCTAGTACATACCATCGCTCCTTTAGTATAGGTTGCGGACCGAGCAAAAGCTATCTGTGTTTGTTTTCGTCCCGCTCTAAACCGCGGAAATAATTTTTATTCCATGGTTCGCTTGGAGAAATCCGGTTTTAGGAAAATTACCAAATTATTCTAAACGGTTAATTTACCTTAACACACACGTGTTATGGTCATGGTCATCTCAGTTAAGTGTAATTAAAAGTTCCAACAACATGCGAATCTGTGTTTGCTAAAAATGCTACTATACAACACATACCTACATAACTTGACGCTTGTTATCCCCGAAGGGTTAAGAAGAGCCATTCCTATAGTACCCTCACCAACATTTCGCCAGCTATGTTTAAGTGGCCCCTGGCCCAGGCAACTGAAGGAACACGCATAGGTTTTTAGTCAGTAAAAGTCTGACACGCCCTTCCGCTCAGCCTAGAGCGGGAGAGGTCATTAGATGATTTCCCACCCAAAAAAAAAAAATCTACGTTTAAGTCCCATGTAATTGGGGGCGAACCTATTGCCATCAAGCCATCAACCAGATCTTTTGCCCGACCTGGGAATCGAGCCCAGGGACATCATGCTCAGCAGTAGCACTTGCGACTACAACAAAGTGGTAATCATATACCATATTCGTCCATGTCATTATGTAAATGGATTTATAGTATTAAGGTCAATAGTTCGGCAGCTACTTACTGGCTGCATTATGATCTGCCAACCTTTAAAAATCGCCATACAATACAATATAGTTATGTATGGCTTTTTACGATTTCCTTTTCATACATTTTTACAAGCTCGAATGACTTTCAATAATCGTAAAATACAGTTTTTAAAACCTATAAGCACCTATCGAGTATTTGATTCTACGATATTATAGTCGGTGTCGTGTCGTTATGGTAGAGCCGGTGACAGAGCAGCGATAAATTAATTTGGTATGTATGAGTGAGCTTTGCTTCAAGACTAAGAACCAGGTAGGTAAAGGATAAACGTAAATAAAATGAAGTATAAGGCAAATCTACTTAATAAAAATAATTATTTCGTCATTTTGACGATGGAAAATCCCGTTGGGCGTGGTTTGTTGTCTCCTTAATAAAAAAATTAAATTCATTCACTGACAGACAACGCACAGCCTAAACCTAGAAGCATGAAATTTTGCACACAACTCGTGTGCATAATTTCCTTTCATAGTGAAGATGAGTTAGGACGGATTTTAGAAAATTCATCCCCTAAAGAAGTTAAATAGGGGATGAAAGTTTACATGGAAGTTCGTCATTTTATATGGGAAATCTTATCGGGCACAGGCTTGTTGTAGCCATCATTTACAAGAAAACCGTTCAAGTGCGAGTCGGACTTGCAGGAAAAACCACCGAAAAAAACACGTTTCTTGTATGGTGACCCCCATTCATTTTTAACTTTATTTTATTTTTAAATGTTTATATAGCGGCAATAGAAATGTATGAAAATATCAACTGTCTAGCTATTCCGGTTCATGATATATGTACAGCCCGCTTACACGAGACTGACGGACGGATAGCGGAGGCTTAGTATTTAGGGTCCCGTTGGAACCCTAAAAAACGAACAATATTTTTGGAAAATCCGAAATCAACTCTAATACAGGTTTCCTCCGACCCCCTGACCTCTAATGAATCTGTTATTCTAGCTATTAATTAATAATTCCATTCATAAATATAAATCCAAGTTTGTTTTGATGACGTAATTAATTGAATGGTAACCGTGCAATATGAGTATAATTGGATGTTTTGTATTTCTTTGATCCTATCGACGACGGCCGCTACGTCTCGTAAATCCCATGGTTCAATGTTCTTGTATCTTTATTATTGATCACCATAAGTACCTAAGTGCTACGTCGGCAGAAGGGAGTTCCACAAAACGTGATCAAAATATCCGGCTTCGAAAAGTAACAAGTAATGTTTTAATGTAGTTATTAGATGAGTGAGTCACTGCGGTATTTCAGGTCGTCGTCATCGAAAAGAGAATTGTCGGAAACGAGGTTGGTATGCACCCACTGCGATAAAAAGTCTATGTTAATTTATAGTTACTACGACTACTAGCTTCTGCCGTGACTTTGTCCGTGTTGAAATTCCTTGTTCCCTCGACCCACCCCGTCGCATCGCATCGCCCGTCCGCGCTATCACTTCGTTTTCGCTATAGCCTTCCTCAAGAATTGGGCTAAAAAATGCAAAACTATTTTTCAAATCCGACTGGTAGTTCCAGAGATTACCCCCTACACACAAACAAACAAACACATTTTATCTCTTTATGATATTAATTATTATAGATATAAAAGGGGCTATACACTAGAGCCAACAGGCCACCTGCAACATTCCTAGAGTAAACCTATTTAAGCGAATACCTTCACTGCAACGTTGAGTTCATATAGTTCGTCGCTCCACACCCACTCGATATCGACTAAGGTTGGTCAGGGCCGTATCCTGTCATACATTACATCCGTAAAAGGTACTGTATGTATCAGTAAATAAACATTACGCATCAATTACTTGTATTATTTTTTACAGCATTTATTACGCTTTTATTCAATTCACTTGCGATGCCAGCCATAAGTCTAAAAAATGCGGACCTGCTACATTTCTTCCTATAAATTATTATAAGCACGTTTAGCATTTATGTAGGTATGTTATTACTTATTTACATATCGTAAAGCAGAATATTATTTACACGACATTTAAAGTAATATATATTGTATTGCAATATAATATATATAATAGGTATTGCAAAATGTTAACGATTTTCTATTATAGGTATATACCTACACTACATAGACATACCTACTGCAATGTTAACTTAAATGACGTAACTAGCAGTTATCCTTTTTATTATGCAGGAGTTTACCTGTCACTTGTTGCTGAGGTTAGTATTGTATAATGAAAATAGTCTTAGAAATTTTACCACAAAACATAGGTATTCGTAGGGAATACTTACCTACCTATTATTAGTTTCATACGCTAGCCATGAAGTAGGTACCAAGTAGATAGAGATAGCTACTAATCAAATGACTTTTGATGGTTGATTTTATGGATATAATATTATACCTACAATAAACTTCAATGGAAAATACGTAATGTTCGGGAGATTCCATTAGCGTAGCGTTGATGCTGTGGCAGTGCTGCTCATTCCTAGGCAGGAATCTTTGTGTCCTCCAATTGTTTGATCTCATCGGGGAAGAGAGATAGTAGATCTCACATTGAATTAAATTAAAAATAAATTGAAAAAAATTACAGCTTAGAAAATTCAATTGGCCATTGTGTTGCGTGGCATTTCGTTAAAATTTAAATAAACACTCATGTGTAGAATAACTTTTTTGCTGGTAGCCACGTCATGCAGTGCTATATGGTGTATTTAGTTAAAAAAATAATAATATCAGGCTCATCATCTCAACCAGTCACCTTGTGTCACCGAGCGATGACCGCTAGCTTTTTGTTCATAATCTTTGCACCTAAGGATGTCACTATGGAAAAAGTATGATGTAATATTATTACGTTTATAAAAAAGCCTTAATAGGTCCCTAAGCCTAGTAAGAATGTCATTGTTCATCTTGTGAAGCACATAAAGCATGCATAATCAGCCTATAATGTTCCCACTGCTGGGACACAGGCCTCTCTTCGAGAGTGGGCTTTAAATGTATAATCCACCACGCAGGTCCAGTGCGGATTGGTAGACGTCACGTGTCTTCGTATTTTTGGTTCAAGGACATGCCGGTTTCCACACGATGTTTTCCTTAAACGTTTTGAGAGCAGTGGTGATGAAATAAATTACACAAAGTGAAGAGTTCGAAGGCTTAGCCATAAGGACTACAGCCCGATTGGCGAGTTCTATGAAACTCAGTGGAATGGGTTCGGTACAATGTTTAATTCCAAAGTCTTCTTGCTTTTTATTTGTATGAAAAGTGTTTCTGGTAGCCCATCCAGGTAGGTACTATGTCCACCACAAAGTGTAGCTTATAGTATATTGGTAGCTGTAAGTCTTAGTAGTATACATACTTATATTGTAAGTGGTTACACCGACTGCTTGTTACTCATGTCAAGTTGGCCATGGGATTAACTTGGCGGTATTTTAATAGGTGTTTAAATCACTCAGTAGGTACATATTATTCTCGTTTGCTGAATTTAAATACTTATAAATACTGTAGGAGAAGAGAACGAAGAATGGACTACTTAAACAAGAACTAATTTAGAAAAAAAAACTTTTCGTTTTACTAACATTTTCCAGAGTAAAACTTATCAACAACATTTACTCTACGCTACTTATTCAATATATTCGTTATTAGATGATCTCTAAAAGCTTATACTGGTCCGTTTTACCTTCATAACCCAACGGATCACACAGGAAAGCAAAATGGACTCGCATAAAAAGTTGTCAGAACATTTTGTTCACATCCTCGATACAGCCAGCACAAGCAGAAATAAGCGAAAAACTGTTCATTGGACCTATCGGGGGATAGGTCCAATGAACAGTTTTTCGCTTGATTCTGAAAATGTCATCGTCAGATAAACTAATTGTATTATTTTTCCTTTTCAGATCTCTTTCACCACTATTCTTAGATGCTTTTGGTCCACTGATGTCATCTAATGAACCATTTTTTTTAATCTCTCCATATTTCTCCGCCCTGTTTTGAATAAGTCCTTTTTACCTTTTGGCATATACCACATTAACTCAATGTCTGGTGAATTATCGCTATCATCCAAATACTTTGATATTAGTTCAATCATACATAAGTCACTTTGGGTACAGCGACGGCCAGATCATAATTATCTTAAGCCAACGCAAACGCCAAGTAGTGTAGGCCAATTGAAAATCGTCAATTTTACATAAACAACAACAAACATACTTTCCTTGCTAATACAGTGCTTCTGTGGACGGAGGCGTTGAGTACGCTGACAAGGAGAGGACGCATGAAGAGCTTCCTCATGACACAGCATTAGCTGTGTCTTGAGGAAGCTCTTCATGCCTCCTCTCTTTACATTATTCCTTACAAAATGACTAAGGTAGACCTTCGTACCTGCAGGGTCCGTCTTACCTTTTTTTCCCCTACCAGTCTTTATTGGATTTCAGAACTTATTATGTTGCTTAGAATTACGGTTTAAGATATACTATTTTATAATCCCCACCGACCTCCGCAGTCAAGTAAAAAAAAAGTGAAGATTTAACTTAATTCGCAAATGACAACCCTAACAAAGTTATTGTGTCACAATTTAGATAACTACCTAATAAATTATCAAGCTCGATTAAAAACGTTTATTCGGCAGAGAAGGATGTACAGTCACCAAAGGAGATAAGTAACCAGGGTCATCGGATATAGTTGAAGTTAAGTAAGGAACCGATGGATGTTTTCGAATTAAATAATTTAATTTGATAAATGAACTGTTTGCTTTCTATTAATTAATTTTAATTTTATTCGAAAATATCCATCGGTTTCTTACTAAACTTCAACTATATCCGACGACCCTGGTTACTTATCTCCTTTGGTGACCGTACCTTAACCAAAATATCCCAAAACAAGTGAAGAAGATAACATCAGTCAATTATTAAATTGCGTAGTGCCTGCCACAAAAAAAAACGACAAGTCCCATTAGTTACCATTACAGATATAAGGTATTCGTGATTCAGAATAATTATTGTTATAAAAATCAGACCAACCTTATGTTTTTCAACTTACAAACCTACAGTGGTGGTACAAGGTGTAATTGAAATAACTGAAAACCTGAAATGTTGTTCATGGTACTCATCATTATGTACAACTTTCTTAACGTCTTTCTCAACGTTATTTTAATTACACCTTGCAGGTAGCTGGGGTAGCCCTATGAGGCTTGAAAACATCTACTCTATAATATAATAAAAGGCGCCCAGCCCTACTTACCTATTGCAAAAATGTCAACTTTGTAGCTGTTTGGTATTCTTATTTTCAGTAATTAAACTTAGGTACTTACTGAAAAATAAATATTAAGAGCGTTGACAACGTACGGCATTTCATACAAACTTTCAAGTCCTTTTTTTTCGAAATGCATGAACCGATTTTAATGAAACTTCCTACGCATAAGCAGGATTTATAGGTCTAAAAAGTTAGTTAAGAACATTTTCGAAATGTCTTATTTAAAAAAAGATAATTGGAAATCTCTGTTTCTATAGAAAATTTAAAATCGGTCTAATTTAGCTGTAACACTATTTTTCAAAAATGTTCTCATTTAACTTTTTAGGTCTATATACCCTGCTTATGCGTAGGAAGTTTCATTAAAATCGGTTCATGCATTTCGAAAAACAAGGACTTGAAAGTTTGTATGAAATTCCGTACGTTGTCAACGCTCTTAAGTACCTACATACACACACACATAAACTCAAGCCTTCTTCCCATGGGGGAAAGCTGAAACTACTGAACGCCACCTGCTAGGATCCTTACATACTCCCACAGTCCAAGTAGTAGGTACTCATACTCCTTTTGCTTCGTTTTCGTTCATTTCTACATCGTCCCACGCCGTGTTAATCAAAAACGTCATTCATATTTTTAGTTGCTTTCCTGGCTTCGTTACCCACACATGGTTTATTTTAGTTTATCAATTCTAACTCTAGAGGCGTCTAAACCCAGTTGGACTTCCTCATTCAACACTGCTCGTAACTTATTTAACTTATTTATCGTAACGTATAATGCCGTCACGATTATTATAAACAAGTTTAAGTATTCTATTTATATTCTTGCAGAAAAAGATATTAAGACGAACCGGAGTACCTATAAACTTATAACTGGATCGTGAAATTCCTCACTATGTAAAAAGCTTTTCTGAATTAAACAACAGCAGAGTCAAGTTGCATAATATATGGTAGATATCTACTCAGATTAACAGAACGGATGGAGGAGAGTTTGCACTTTTTAGGATGTTAGATGTTACTACTACTATGCTACTAAATGTAATAGTCCTCCAGACAGAATTTTGGCCATGGCGACCAATCTTAGCGGATACCAGCTTTCGACCAGCTTTCCTTACACAATCATTCCCTCTTTCCTCACTCTCATAGTCAGATCAGGCGCAGGGCCAACGTCACGGCACGGCTACTTAATATATGAAACCAGCAAACCACCAAACTAAAAGATGTCGAAAAAAAGGTGGAAAAATAAATGAAAAGGTGTAGAACGACGATAGGTCAAAATTAAATGAAAGATCATTGAATGAATTGAAATGACATCTCATTGAAGTTTAAAACGAAATATATGATGAAACAGCTAACATAATATAGGTAGTAGGCAAATATTAGTTTATGCTTTTAATATTAGAAATTACAAAAGAAGTCATCGTAATATCCAGTAGCTTAATCTATGTCAACAATAACATGACCGCAGACCGCACACGCACGGTCGCGGTGTCGCGAAACTCGGCGCGGGTCAACTGATGACCGCTTAGCTTTCCCTGCACAATGCTTGAACTTTAAACTGAGCAGATTTTAAGATAAGATTAATAAAGATTAATGAATCGAATATGTTTTATTAACAGAAGAATATTTTATGAAACTGTCATAATGTGGGGAAAAAAAAATTGTGCAAGAGTTCAAAGCTGCACGGTAGATATACATAAAACGCTTTCAGATTACGTAGAATAGAATACTCCTTATTATGTACACCATATAAATTCCAGACATAAATATATAAATTTTACAAAGGGTGACACAATGAGCGGCCTTATTGCTAAGAGCGATCTTTTAAAGACAACCTTTGGATGGATTAAAAAGGGGACGGAGAGACAAATACTGTGGGTAATCTGTGGTGTACCGATAAATAGGTACATACATAAAGTAAATAATAATAAACATGAAACAGGAGCAAAGAAAATATAATGATGATATCTAAGGAGAGATGAAGTGCTTTTTTATCAAAATTTTAAAAGTGGATAAAAATTGAGCACGCCTTAGCGACACGGTAGGTAGCTACATTTTTGTACATATTTCAACGTAAATATTTTTAATCTACTTATTGGGTACTTATTAGATGTGTAAATCGTAGCGCCTAGCAAGTGCTTAATATTCAGAGTACTTACAATCGTATGAAGTGGATAATGTTAAGCAATCATTTACGACAGGCGCTGACTGAGAGCAAACAGATTGCCGATCTAATGGGCACTTTTAAGACTAGCGTAGGTCCTTGCTACGAAGTGACAATTACAATAATTAGAGTATGTTAAGCCAACAAAACACCGGAAACTATGAATAAGTCATCACGACCGTGGACAATCGTGAGGTGCGACCGTGTAAACATCCTTATCTATTCCGTATGAAGTCTGTTTCTTCGGGTGAGGTGTTGAGCAACGTTTCGCAAAACGCTTCTGCGGGCGACAATACCATGACAAGCGAAGACAAACACCTACCTTGTTATCTTATGAATAATGCCGATTATGTTGAGTAAACACACGCACACGCGACTCAATGCATTTTTCACGAATCTTTATCGTATACAGTGTGTGTTAATTTTGGATAATCTTTTCAATATTATTTCTGCTCAGCTCAAAACTTCTAAGTGAATTTCTCTTGCCACTACCTTCTGAAAATCTGAACAGTTTATCTGTTGTCAGTTCTCATGTGAAAAGATCGAAAGAAGAAGATCGAAGAAGGTTGTATCATTTTGGTCGATTAATTTTATCCATTACAAGTATGATGTGTGTGTCAAGCAAACATTAGACTTGACAGCAGATCGACTGATCAGAGATAGAATCGAGCTTTCAGAAAATATTATAGATATTGCTGTTTCTACTACCATACATTAACCAAGATTAAGAAAATATTATAGGTAATATGTCTAAGCACAAGTCTCAACTTACGTCTGTTACCCAGAACCGACGAGATGAATCCTGTTACAAATGTCCTGATAAATATGTGGATAACGCTGCAACGCGTATTAATCTGATTCGTTTTCTCTCTGTTCCTATAAGATTGCGTAACCAGCAGCATTTGATAAAAGTTTAAAGTAAAGTTCATTTACATATTGTGAAATGTCCATTGTTGTTTTTAGTGGACACATGTGGAATGATTTAGATACAACCTGTGCGTGCGGCCGGCGGGCGGCGGCGCACGAGTCACCTAGATGTCCCACCTATTGTCCACGCCGCGTCCACCGCTGGGTGAGCCGCCATTACCTCACACTTTCAATACTGGGTTACGAGAATTTTTCTTCAAGGTCCTCGTTTAGGAGCAAATAGAGGAGGTATAAATGGAAAGACGAGCAACAATAGCTCACAGTTGGAGTTCAGCAACTCGTTCGAAAATGTATGCGAACATCGGTTTTGTGATGTGCTTTTTAGTCGGTACGTGCAGTGAAATTAATTAACAATCGATACTTTTATTTTATTTGTTCGAAAACTAACGGTGTGTTTTCTGTTTTTAGGGAGTAGTGTAGCGTACTACCCGCAAAGAGAAGCACCCTACTACTCCGGACCAAACGACCCATATACAGCAGGCGTCAACCAGGTCCCGAACTCTATCCAGGAGCCATCGCAAAGACTCTTCTGGGGCAACCAGGGCAGCAACCAAGTTGGCGGCACTGGACTATGGGCAACTTTGACTAACAAGTTCCCGTTCCTGGGATCCATGTTTGGTCGTATGGAATTGCCTACGCAATACGGAGTGCCGAATCAGTATGACGTGTCTCCGCTTTACGGAGCTCCTGTAAACTTCTATCCGGGTCAGCAGCAGGTTTACCAACAGGTGCCTCAGCAGAGACCCGAGCAATTTGGTCAGCAGTTTCCACAGCAGTTCCCTCAACAGTTCCAACAGCAGTTCCCTCAACAGTTCGGTCAGCGCTTCGTCCCGTCGGGTCGGGACGTGGGGATTACTGACGACGCAGTGATAGTGACTCCACCTTTCGTGCCTCCAGTGCAGCCCGCACCATTCCCATCCCCCGTGCCTGCGCCAGCGCCGGCCCCAGTACCCTTGCCTGAGCCCACACAGGACCAAGGATACAGATACAACAGGCCACAGTACAGGTTGGAACTGCCCCACAAATAAGCCGAAAGTATGTCAATTTAGCAACTGACTGACCGTAAAAATTAGGTAGTTAAGTTATTGCACTTCTTTTAATTTTCTGTGTTTTCTTTTGGCAATATTGACATTGTCTGCGACGTGTGAAGAACAACTTGTGCTTGCCAAATATTATAAGTTAGCAAAATTTACACCATAATCGGTTCAGTTCAGTTTTTAAGTAAGAGTTTTAGTAAAAATCATATCTTGACACCACTGTACTACACTAGTTCACTTCATAATGAACCTTAGGTCCGGGCTACATCGTACGTACGAGAACTGCACCTGCTTTGGGTCACTGCATAAATTATACGCTGCATCTACCTTTATAGCCTGCCCTTTACGACTGCTTATTTTAAAGCATTTTTCATCAAACTCCTACATCAACGTGGTGCTGAGATTTATTTTCTTTAAATTAGAACTTACGAACGAGATTATTTAATACATCGAGTACGGGTTTGATGATAAAATAATGTTATTATATAGAACACTTCACGCTCTCTTAGTAAAATGACACCATAAATGTGTATAAAGGCAATAAAATAAAGTATGTTCAAAGTTTAATTTTTAATTTTTACCATCCTGAAACGTTTTAAATAATTATTCATATTTATTGCACATATAAAAAAATAGGATTCTATTCCTGTAAATTAATGTAGTTACTATCTTATACAAATAGGTACCTTAATTAATGTCAGAATTTTCCAGACTATGGAAAACGAGTAGGTAGTTAGATGCTATTTCATTATACATTTGGATATCAGCAACGACTGCATAAGCTATAAGTTATGTACAACACGACATTTAACACCCATTTCTCGTACCTTTGTATCGAGGACTCTAAAACAGAACATATCTCATGAAATTATATCACGTAGTAAGTAGTCATAGTCTAGGAATCAATGCAGAAGGCGTTACCTAACATTGCGCCTATTTACACTAACACTAGACGACAGATAAATGAAAGCGCGCTGCTGGAGTTCCAACGCTCGGCTCAGTGCTTAAAGTTGTAAATCTAACAGTGTACTTTTATTCAGGTATTAATTTAAGTGCCACCTAGTGAAATCGGGCATCTGTTCGAAAATGCATACACTGACTTTGATCAATAGTTAAAACGAAGCATGAGAGTTTACGTGCATTATAGCTGAGTGAATTCTTGATCAATATATTCCAGGAACTGAAGGTATGCCTATAAATCTACAATGCCTATAGCTTATGCAGTTGTTGAACTAGAGTAGAGCAAATGAGCAATAGTCATTAGTGAACAGATGAAGACTGGTCATAGTATCCAGCTCCGGACTCGTCCACACCTACGGAGGTGCTTGCTGACACCGAGCGCCCTTGCACCGGCCCGAACTGACGACGAGTCATTCCAGAACTGGGGAAGTAAGTAAATGTGATATTACTATAATGGCCAACAGACAACACAACAGGGCTCGGGGACTAAATGACAAAAGCCGCATGGGTCGATCTTCAAGGTTAAGCAAAGGCTGCCGAGAGCGGCCTGTGGGTGGGTGGCAATCCATTACATACTTAGACCCCTCCGTGCTTCGGAAGGCACCTAAATAAGTTGGTCACGGCTGTCGTGCGTAGATCTTTGACAGCCTAGTTGTTACGGGTAGTTAGCCCCAAAGCCTGACAACTAGTCATACCAAGGGGTATTGTGTTACCCAGTAACTGGGTTGTGGTGGCAGTCGCTCCATGTAAAATACTGGTGTTCAGCTGCATATCCAGATGATGATGAGATGATCGACAGACAACAATGCGGTTAAATGGAATTAGATTGTGGTCGATCAACGTCGAACAGTCGAAATTGATCGTTTTAAATCATAGCACAGTGGGCTAACTGCGTAACACACTATCAGTAGTATTGTGTTTCATTTTGACAGTTCAACAACATTCATTGCGTTATTTGCGTTGCTGAGCAGAGACATTTTTCGAACAAATGAAGCAATAGATTAGCAATATCCTTCAAAATGATTCAGATTGAGATTCATAGTGTATTAACTACTACTACACTATGAATATAAATATATAATATAATATTAATTTTAACAGATATATATATATTTATAATAAAACCGTTGAATGATTTGTATGTATTTCGATAGTAGGGTATAGTGTCAACTCATATCAAGAGCAGAGAAACACCGTAATGATCGATCGACTAACTTAATCTAACTGCCTGCACCACAGTGATCGATCATAACGGTCGATGACATCGATCGACCGCACAATCTGTGTGCACATTACGAACAGCGGGGTAACTGCGTAACACACGAACAGTAGGAATGGCTTTCATTTTGACAGTTCAACAACATTCATTGCGTTATTTACGTTGTTAACAGACAGTTTTATCGAACATATGAAGCAATGAATTAGTAATATCCTTCAATATGATTGATCAGATTGTTATTGAAAGTGTGTTACGAGAATAGGATGCTGGCCGACTGATACTGAAGAAGGGTCGGTAGATAAATGTTATGAATGGGTATTACTTACGATTAGAACTGGATCCTTCCATTACATGATCGAGCCCGGAGCCAGGTCTAACATCATAAGATTATGAACACGTACAATGAAGCAACTGTTCTTGTTAACCTATATCATTCCACTGCTGGATAGAGCCCTCTATTCATGAATTCCAGCTGTCGCAATCCAGGGGCAAATATGGACCACTGACTGGCCGTTGGTTTTGTCTACGGGGTTTGCCATGTTTCATATTTTCAAAATGTAATACCCACGTGAGTGTTAAAAATATTTGTCAACGATTTTAGCAATTTTCAGCTATTCGCCCATCATTATCTTGAGCGGAACCGTTTTTGTGTTTGTATGTCAATTAGTATCACAATAACATCATGTGGGCATACTATTAAGTATTGTATTATCTTTTAAATATTTCACCCCTTCTAAATACCTATTAATCAATTTACTTAAAATATTAATCATTATTATAATACATACCTATTTATTATTAATTATTTACATTATTTATTTATGACGGCACGGTTGGCGCAGTGGTTAAGCGATTGACTGCTGCGCTGCGTGTCGCGGGTTCGATTCCCGCACGGAACAAATATTTGTATGACCTACATGTATTTGTTCCGAGTCTGGGTGTTTTTCTATCTATAATATGTATGTATTTACAAAAAAAAAAATGTATATAAGTAGTTTATCAGCCATCTTGTTACCATAACACAAGCATTAGGTTGCTTAGCTTGGGACAAATGGTGATGTGTGAAATGTCCAGGGATATTATTATTATTATTATTTTGGTGGAAAAGTTTTCTTATGGAATAAGCATCACCTTTGTACATATTTTTCTGTTCTGTTTTTTTTCTTGACTGTTTAGTAAGTGTGTACATAAATGGTAAATAAATAAATATATATTGACAGTAGTACAGTACTGTACCCAACTGTTTTGTATTATTGATTCAGAAACTGGTAAAAAATAAATAAATAAATAAAAATTGGCCGCAATTTTCTTAGAGTTTCCGCAATACATGATTGGGTTGAGTAGAATGTTATAATAATTAAAGCACTTTTTTCAGTCGTAAAACGCTCCATAACAAATTTGCCGTATCTAAACAAAATAATTTTCATGAAACAACTGTCATATTTGCCGCCAAAACAAAATGGCGGCAAACCCATTGTTTTTTTTATATTCTAATATTTAAAAATATAATCTATATGTATTTATATTGAAATAAAGGAAGCATTTCCAATAATACCTTAAGATAGTCTGACAATACAGACCTTTTTTTTTGGGGTACAATTTAAAATACTCTCGTTGCAGGTTACAAAGGTGCGGAAAAATTAAACGCGTTGATGTCTTTTGAATGCAACTATGTAAACCGCTACGACATCAGTGTTCATTAAAGTAAATATTGAAATTGGTAACTAAAGTGATTCTTCTGGCATATATGGTCTGAGTAGGAACTTGAGCAATATCATTAAATAGTATAGTAGCTTTCAGTTATGAAATGAAAATGATTTCACCAAATCAGTCGGTAATGTAAGACTTTTCTCTCACAGGATGAGGTAAGTGGTATTAAAATATGAATCAAATGGCATTGCTTAAAACATTTATTAGGCTAATTTATTAATAATTAATTACAATAAATAGGAAAGAATCTTCCGGCAGTTGCACAGCGGTGCGCGTGCGCAGAGCGCGGCGGGCGTGCAACTGGTGGAAAATACGCGTTCAGGATGGATGGGCCGACACCATGGAGTTAGTCTAGTTATTCACTGCCGCCAACCTAGTGCCTAGGAACACACAAAATTATACAAGTTAGTTGCTGGTTATTTCAGATTAAATCATTAATTTAATTTAAAGAGATTAGGGCAGCACGTCAAATTGATTGTGGTCATGAAATGTAGGTAAGATGAACGTATTAGCTTTTCTACGTTCATATGCCACTTTAATTCGCGTGGGAACTCATTCATGTTTGTGAACTGAATTTGATGTATGAAAATAAAGAATGAATGATCGTGTGAATGGACTTGGCATCTTTTGTATACGTAGCTTAGCCAAAATAAAAGTCAAATGAAGCCAATATCTTTCATTCTTCTTAGCAAAATGAAGGCCACTGTGAGCACAGGTCCTTCATTCTTAGCCGTACAATAAAAAAAAAATCCATGACTGTTTATACTTAAGTATACGTCCGGTAATCAGGCTATCAACCATGTACGTTCTAACTAGATTCTCATTTAATCATTATTACCTGAGCGCAGGGTTAGACGCGCCATATCCACCGGAGGGTAGTCCCCAGCCACCGTTGCCGCCGTAGCCACCTCCGCGGCCGCCACCCCAACCGCCGGAGGACGCGCGAGCGTTCGCGTTCGCGTTTGCGGTACCACCACCATCTGAAAACACAGGTAAGCACATTAGATGATGTTCGAAAACAGTAGGTTTTAGATTAAAGTAACAAACGGCTTTTATTCAAAGGACTCGTACAAGAATTGGTATATCAGCCTAAGGTAGAAAAAAAAATGTAGGTAGATCTACCTAGGTATTCCAGACGCGAGCATAAAACCCTACCTCTGTATTTCCATGGACTACCTATCGCTGAAAGCATTGTCTTCAGTCTATTGCGATATGTATTAAATTCAAATTGAAATATTTTATTTCACATAAACATACATGGGCACTTATAATAAAAAAAATTAAGTTAGGAGCACATTTCCGATAATTGGTGGTGGCAAGAAACTCAACGGTTACTCTTTTAAAAATAAATGGTTTTTACAATATGTTCAAATTACAGCGATAATACGATAATACACACGTATGGGAAGACAGTGTAGGCCTGCTAACAAGTACCCACCAGATGTAGGCACCGGGTAATACGCAGGTATACACCACGATCACTCATCTGGTGATTGTGCCAACATTCTCTTAGGACCTTATATTGTAGGTAGGTAGGTAGAAGCTAGTACAGTCACGAACACCTATATGTCAACACTTGGCGACTTTCAACTGCAATTTTTTCGTGAAATAACGAATGGTACGTTGAAATACGACACATTACATAAACCTATGGGTTCGAAAATGCTATGTTCGTAACAACATAAAATTTCAATTAAAAACAAAGGAGTAAATCCGACCGACTCGTGATAAGATTTATATGGGGCATGGTGCGTTTCGACTCCATTATAGTCGTTACGACTAGTTTGTAATTAGTAGGTAGCTTCGTCTGTGCTCCAAATAACGGTATTAAGTTTCCGCCAACCGATAACACTACCTACAAGCTAACAGTCTACCCATAATATATGAGAAAGTTTGTAAGGTGAAATTCGTAACTTTAAAATAACAAATCCAATACTATCTCAAATTAAGATACAGAACAGCGGTCATAGAAAGGAGCACAAGCGTAAACCTGTTCATAAACCGACCTACTATCAATCAAATAAAATGATGTGGGTCGCAATAATAGACATTAAATAGAAATTTATGACCAAACGGTAACTACTCCACTTATTCTTCGGGCACCGAGTGATGTTTATCGATCACTTTTTGTGAGTATAGACCGCTTGACCGTCGCCCGGAGAATTCCGAGACCGTTAGATGAACGGACGGCGTCGCAGCCGCAACACTTTTAAGCTTACTCGACACGTCCCCGTTCTACATTCGACGACAATTATATGTACCGCGTCTCACCATGTACTGTGATTGTGCATACCAAGTCGGGAAATGCAGTTAGTGCATAACAATGGGCTTGAATGGCTTAAACTTGCGAATGACCCTCGTCGGCCATTCGATTCGGTTAGGCTGTTGTAGAATCTTTGATTCAAAATTATAAGTACGAATTGAATAGGTTTGCTTAATAGGGCCGTGCGCGGAGAAATTATAAAATCATATGAAAATTAAAATGATTTAAAAACAACAAAGGTTTACGCTTACAATGATGTCCGATTACGCACGATTACATTTAATATTAAATAACAAATCTTTAGAAATTCGTGACCAAGAAATAAATTCTGTGCAAAATTCAAGGACCGGAATGAATTGATAATAATTAATAAGTTCAAATGCTAAATAAAGGTTCATTTTGGATACGCTTATTTTTATTGAGACTACATAGTTAGCAACATAATAGGAAGATATTTCTCTAAATGATTGCTACCTTGGCATTAAAAATATTTATTTGTTCGTGAAAATCCTTCACTTCAAGTAAATTATAAGGTATAACTTTTCTTAATAATCTTCACTTGTTCAAGAACAAACGCGTAATTAATCATGAATGACGTAATGACGGAACAGCACCTAACATCAGTAAAGAATCGTTGTCAGTAGCATAAACAACACATTGTCACATCCATCAAAAACTCTATTGCTAATTATCCGTGTGACTACACACAGCCTTGATGTATAATGTTACCTGAAGTCTGAACATCAGACAACATATCGGCGTAACATTATTTTATTTTATTGGCCTCTTGTATAGTTTTCATTCTTCAAGTCGATTTTCAATTGCTATTTCAATATGCAGGCAAGTTAATACACATTGAGCCTCATTGAATATATGTATGTCTGCAAATAAGCTAATGGATTTACGAAGCTCTCTCTGGCTGTCAAGAGCTAAGTAAGTATTACTCACTACTTTTTCAAATACTTTTGATTCTGAAGAGGTTAAGTTCCTACCTGCTCGGATGTGCAGAACTTACTTATGTACCTATTTATTATTTACTGCATCATCATTCTAATATTTTTCCAGCTAGGAAAGAGGTTTGAGTGAATCACTATTCTTAACCGCATGACCGGTTTATTCATAATAATTGAACGAATGTACTTTTTTTTATTGAATACAACTTTTAAATATGACGACTTGCCGTTGCTACTACAACCGACTTCAACGGTTCATACTGTCAGTATTGTCCCAAAACAGTTGAATCTTGCAATTTGCCCTTTTTAGTATAAACATTTTCATTTTCAGAGGCAATACAAAACAAAGTCTTTTTTCCAGGACCTATACTAATTTTCTAAATTTTCAATTTGCTTTGGAAATTATACAAACGAGAGTGCCTCAGACTCTCAGTATCTCGACATAAGACATTCCGCACGTTCCAACATATTGCATGTAAAGCTGAGCGCTTTTTGTTTGCACAAATTATGCGCACGGTCGTTAGAAGCTTTACTGTTGCGTGTGACTTTCAGACTTTCTGTGCCATTAACGTATTGCGGCTTCTATTGAAGAGTAAAAGATGCACATTACTGTACTTACATGTAACGACGTAACACATTACGGAGCGTTTAGACCATGGCCGAGACCGTTATATTTAGTTACACGAGTCTTGCACTGCACATAATATCAGTAGCACTGTACCACAATAGAAACAAACGTTATGCGTGCCTACTACGCCTACATGCTTCACACTAACCTGAAAACCTCTGAAAGATAAGGAATTTCCAGTTTTATAAAGCAAAGATGTGTTTACACGAAGCGAATTGATCAGTAACGTAGGATAAGGCGAGTAGGTAATCAAAAATCGCGATTGGCCAATTATACGCTTACAATATGCTGGCTTTCTTATACGAGACGGACGCGGCATGATCGCTACACCAGTACTTATATATATTTATATTTTATAACTGAACTAGTTTTCGTCAGCAGTTTTGGTTCCGTTCGGGGGATTTTTCCAAGATAAAGAACTATGTTAACATTCGGCCCTTACACTACCCATCTCTATGCAAAAAATCACGTCGATCCGTGCCTAAAAGAATAACAAAACAACAAACACATTTTCGCATCGATAATATTAGTAGGTTAATAATGATAATAACTTACATGCTTCAGCGTTGGCGTTGGCGTTGGCGTTGGCATTGGAGCCGGGGCCGCCTGACGCGTAAGGGTAGGGCTGCAGGGAGCGGCGCAGGCGGCGCAGCGGCACACGCGCAGACTCGTGGCCCTCCGCGTCTATAGTGTAGTAGGCGCGGGGAACATAGTACTGTCCTTCTGGAATGTGCACAATGCACATATATGTCATTCGTGCTCATACTAGTGAGTCCTTTATACATATCAAGTAGCCAAGTAGGTTTCACAGCTCAGGGGTATTACTGAACTTTGATGGATCACGTTCGGTCCCCAGCTAGTTATATATTCAGGTATCAGAAATGTAATGGTACAAGAATTATAATATACGGAGAAAGCTTTTCTCAAAATGTCACCTCAGTTGTGTAGGTACCTACCTACAAATGACTCCTCCCTTCCTTTAAAACTAATTAGTGGAAAAACATACGTTTTATGACCGTCTTAAAATTTAGCCAGACTAGAAAACCTTGAACCTAAAGTAACAATTAAAGGAAGAATGTAAGCAGGTATCAATGAATCAGGAAGCTATTCACCATTATAAACTGAGATCATCACTAATCGCTGTAGTTAAACGCACGAGGCGTTTGCTTTTTATTTATGACCTCAACAAATCGTGACCGACAGGATTCGACCGAACATCATCATGCTAAAAGTAGAAATTACAAAAAATATCATGTTCTTATAACACGAAGGATCCTACTGAGTAACATGGTACCTATCCATAAAGTTGCAATAGGTACCTTTAGAACTCTGGTAAAGAACTTTTTGCAAAAGCTATGCAGCTACGAATGCTTTGATTTCTAGCTGTAATAAGCTACTGTACGTAACAATGTATGAGTGTTTGAATGAGATCAATCTATATTGTAAGAACCATATAAAATAATAGTGAAAACTAGTGAGAATAGGTAATATTTCAGGTCAAGCAAGGACTCTACAAAGCTTTTAACAATGTGTGAGCTTTGGGGATTCAAAACAATTCTAGAACTACATAAGAACGTAAGCTCAAACCTCCCATATTGTATGAACCATACGAAACAATAGTGAAAATGAGTGAGAATAATTAATCTATAGATTTATGTTCGCATAGTCATATTTCAGCTTTAGCAAAGACTCTACAAAGCTTTTTTTTACAATGTATGAGTTTTTGAGGGTTCGAAACAATCCTATAGGTTCCTACTAAAGGATCTAAGAATTTATCAGTTATACAGTTTAATTAACAACAAAACTTCTATTTGAAACACATGAGCTTACTGGTTAACTGTGCTGGTTAAAGCTCCTGCATTCCAGATATCGATTACAATAAATTATAGATAGAAAAGCAAGAGTTAACGATGTCAATATTAAAAGCTTCGAGCCAAGTTTCTTGGTTAAGTTCAACGAGTAGGTAACCCCTAGGCTTCGGCTGTAGGTAGGTCTAGTTATAGACCCCGGGTAGAAGCAATTCCAACTATTATTCAAAAATAAAATTTTACACACTTTGTAGTAAGTTGTCTCTAACCTCTGACGTGGGTAATCATCCCAGGGATGAGTGACCTTCCTGATTCATCAAACCAAAAAGTGAATCACCAAAGTAAACCCAATTACATGCAAGATCACTGATCTTTGTCTGAATCCAATCGGAAATTACATAAAATGACACTTAGAAAAGTAAATTACGAGTCAGCTCGGACGCTGTGGCGGTAAAAACCGGGGGGGCACTAACCTGCGAGGGCTACAGCAAACACTGCCGCCAAGATGAACAGAGTAATCTTATACATTTTCAACGTGTAGACTCCACTGATGTCGAACAACAACTGGCTTCTCCGTACTCGCTCACACACTTTATAAGCCTTATATATCGCGACATTGGCAGCGTCTCGGCGGAAACTCACGCGCATCTAGATGCACGGTCCGCAATAACGGTCGTTGCCGGCAAAAACCTATCATCAAATTGAATGGATACCAAAAAATGCCAATTTGCTTTGATAAAAACCTGAGTTCCGAAATGAAAGTAAGTAGCCAATTAGTTTTAGGGTACCCTAGCAATTACATGTTTAGAGCATATAAAATAAATGTTTTAAATATATGTAATTACTAGCTGCGCCCCGCGGTTTCACCCGCATAAGTTTCGATCCCGTGGGAATATCGGGATAAAAAATATCCTATATGTTAATCCTGGTTATAAACCATCTGTGTGCCAAATTTCATCCAAATCCGTTCAGTAGTTTTTGCGTGAAAGAGTAACAAACATCCATACATCCATACAAACTTTCACGTTTATAATATTAGTAGGATTAGTACCAAAGATTTTAAGAGACTTGTTCCGTATTCTCGATACCAACGGAACACGCAAATGTGTTCTCAAGCCGGTGTAAAGTAAGTCCTTACTTTGTTACACCCATCCAAAATCTAAACCGTGTAACCCAGATATTTGGCATAAAATTATAGACAAAGATATGTCTCCGCGGATCTATGTGTAGCTATACCACCTGCTTATGTGTGTCAGGAAGTTAATTAGATCACTAAAAGAGTCATTATAGTAGCGTGGGACGATAGACATGACAACTTTCTGACGAGATGCGGCTTCCAATACGAGAAGCAAGAGATTCCCCAAATACGTCAGCTCATGTGTTCAAATTAATGTAGGTATACGGATCCCAGATTCTCACTTTTCTTACGTGCTACAGCACTAGAGTAAGTCTCCACATCTTTAGAGTTTAACACAAAAATAAAATAAGTAAGTACCTAAGGCCTTAAAAAATGACAAAGCTTTTTAAAATATTTAGATTTCGTAGAATAAGCCTGTATTTTTTATCAATCTGGAGGTAGATCAATTTTGATTAACTAGATGTAACTTTTTGTTATGGCTTGACGAAATCGACGCTTTACTTTAACGAGCTGTTTTGTTGGGTGAACCAAACCTCGACTTTAAAACTCGAAGTTTATTTAAAATCTCTGTCGATTTATTATCAAAAGCCTGAAATTGGATAACTACCAGACTGAATATATAACTAAATTCAATCAAATGCCGAGAATAGGCTATCTCTACAATTTACAGGTAGGTAGGTACCTACCTGCGCCACCACAAACTTTCGATTAATATCTATACCTTTTTGTGTTTGGAATGAAGCACTGCATTTAGGTTTTCTTGGGTAGTGTTTGCTACGTAGGTTACCTATTACTAAATTACTGACCAACTTACCTACATATTAGCTGTGAATGGACTTTTGAAATGACACCACAAGTCTTACGACTCCAGGGAGTGTATATCAGGTAGAAAATGTGGAGCACATGGACTCTTCTCCTTATATTTAGCCTTAGCGATGACAGAGGTATCTAGCCAAGCAATTTTTGCCGATCGAATTACCGGCAAAAATTACAAACATCCAGATTTTCATCCTCTATCTAACCCACTAGAAGACGAATTTTCAAAACTCCTTCCTTAGAGCTCACTTTCGGTAGGATATAAGAAAACCTTATGCAACATTTCATGCTACCCAGCGGTTTAGGCTGTTGGTTTTCTGTCAGTGAATGAATGATTTTTTTTTTTTATTAAGTAGATTCTATGCACATATTCACATATCCAATACACTTAGCGTTCACTGATAAGGTCAAGCGTGGTTAATGAATGGTGCTAGAATGCATATAAATTAAATTTCTATGCATTCTAGCTGAGTATCCAGAGTGTGTGCACACTAATATGCATTGTGCAGTGTAGGTAGGTAGGTACCTACTTACGTTAAATTTCTGAGGAGGTTTCATACCATGTAAGGTGGCTTTTGCTTTCGTATACCTACTCTTTTCCTTCACACGGTATTTCCATGTCGATCACAAATAGTACCCACCCATCTAAGTACGTCAATTATGATAATAAAGTAGGTAATGTTTATGATTTTGACAAGATTACTACTTACTTAAGTGATAAAATAAACATAAAATGCTTAGTTCTTAATAAGTAGGAAGGTAACGCGTCATTAAACTTACCCATTGTTTACATGGTAGGAAACAATTAGTTCTAGCACAGTCAGCATCACAGAAAGGTTATATCCCAAAGTAATGTTATTTTTAACTACTTGCAATATTTCAGTTACAAGTTATGATAACGACGAAAACAGCCTAATTCCTGAATCATCTAGTTAATTTTAAAGTTCTGGAATTTTCATCTTGGCACTTCTGGTCTTCGAAACTTTTGTTAAAATTTTTGCCCAGAATGCACTACACACACAAATACACTTGCATGAGTGCATCACCTACTACGAAATAAAAATACCATTTAGGTACCTACCTACTGATGCTGACCGTACCAATTTAAAGAGGTGCCATAATAGGTAATGATATTAGATTATTTATTTCAGATCTATTAATATAGGTAGGTAATTAACAGTGTATGTGTTGTCTAGGAATAATCCATAGTCAAAGTTAAGTAAGTAATTAACTTATAAATATTACAACTTATTGCTATTTTTTACTAATCATTAGCTTTATTCTCAACAAAATTCTTAATTTACTTTAGCTGTTTGTTTTAACGTTTGTCACTGCAATTAAAACCAATTTAGGTATTTCCTTTAAGTATCCATGGATAACCTAGTGACGCAATATAAGTATATTAGTATATATAGTATATATATATAGTATATTGTAAATATAAAGCGCTTGAAGTCTCCGCGACCGGTTAGTGTGCATACAAAAGCGACACGCGTCAAAGGCAGAGGCCACTGCAGCCGTCAACAATTGCTTTTTTTTTTTTTATAAGTAGCATCTCGCAGTTCAACCTATTAGGTTGTCGTCTGCTTAACCGGGCTTGCCTGTGGATGGCTCAATAAATTAAGGCCTCCAGCCAGGGCTTAAATAACTTAAAAACTAAGCAACTACACGCTAAGGGCACCCCCTTTGGGATACAGACCTCGGTTTAGGGCATCACTGGGAGAGGGCAGCAAGAGACAGGCTGGATCGGAATTATTTAGGGACGAATTTAACTACAGGCTCATCGGCGCGGGCTGGCTCCAGCAAGGGTCGGGGTGGACATGGTATGGGGCGTCGCGACGGGCCTCGACAGCGATGATGGAAGGACGGCTGTCGGGACTTGCACTTTCTGAGAGTACTGGTGGCCTTACTACTCTCCTGTAGGAGGGTCGTGGCGTCGTCGGGGATGGTAAGTGTACGCCTCGGTTGGCGAATCCTGCTGCTGGGAGGGAGTGCATCGGGCGGCAACCGCAATCATGGGTTTGGGGTGCTTTATAGCAGTATCAAAGAAACGCTTGGAAAGGCGTTTCATAAACTTCTGGACAGCGGGCAGCCGCTCGTGTATTTGAGTACACTAAGTAAGTGCTTTTACATAGTACACACGAGCGGTATGTTGTTGACGGCTGCCGCCGACACGCGTTTACGGCTGCAGTTGTCTCTGCGTTTGACACGTGTCGCTTGTTTGTAAGAGCACTTACTTACTTAGTGTACAAAACAAACCGCAAGTCTCAAGTGGGTAATCCAGTTGGAACATCATAATGGTAATTGTAGACATAGACAATTTTTTTTATGTACAGGTAATATAGATAGCATGCTCTCATTATTATCCATAAAAATCTATCTATACAAATAAATAAAATTGAAGTGTCTGTTTGCAATATCAATAAAAGCTTTTTAAGTAGTAAAATCCCTATGAAAGTATATACTTACGGTAGTTATAAAAAAAAAAACAATTTAAAAATGTCTGTCTGTTTGTTCCGGTTAATCTCCATCAACTTTTTGTCCCGGTAGCACGTTCCCGTGGAATAATTTCCGCCACCGCGAATGCTAGTTACATTACAAATATAAGTGCAGAAATTTTACAAGGGGTGACACAATGGGCGCTAATAGTTCATAGCTCTATTATTCCAACGTGCACAAGCGAGCCTTATAAGAATAAGTACCTACATGAGATACCACTACTATACGACAAAACCCCTCTTTTAAGACCTTATCAATATGGCACGAAATACACACGTGCGGTGCGCGATTAAGGTGCTAACCAAAGACATTAAATTATTTGGTGCTAACGAAGCACCTGTGTAATATTAATACACCCGTTACATGATATTGGCTCTTAGAATTTAACCGACGTGTCGGTACGCCATACGCGTGTATTTCAGGCCATCTAGTTGTTTAGATGGCAATGGCAGGCTCTTAAGGTATGGAGCGTATCTATACTGCTATAGGTACCTACCCATCTATAGGCGCTATAGGTTCTAACTTATTCATTCCGAGAATGATCAGAAACAAAATAGACTTGCAAGGCATGGCTATAAAACTTCTCCACAAGGTGTAGTGGATCATCATGGTAAAGCAATAAAAATATTGAGTATTGATCTGTACGGCTTTCACTTCTTGCTAACAAAGGTTTTAAACTCCTTTTTTGTTTCGTCTGCCCGGCTCCGCGCGTCTTAAAAATAGGAACACTTTCTCATTGTGAGTCTTTAGTTTGATCTTGTGTGAGGATACCAAAATCAAAGATTTCACATGATTTCTTACAAAAATTTATTTGAAATAAAAATAACATCAAGCTTTTAAAATTGACAATTCTCATGAAAATTATATAATAATTTATGAGCACAATTTCACATTACGAAGAATAATTTCATTATTTCTTTACTTCACATTAAATTATAACAATAATCACGGATTCAATCTCAAAGTGTAACGCAAACGAGGCAAAACGTTCATACCAAATGCGATGAATATGTAGAAAGAATAATATTAACTGAACAGCTCCTGATTACAACCTTACAGCAACTGAAGAAAAACATCCATCTCGTTAAAAATATAGAAACTGTTAGCTATAGTAAAAGTATACTGTAAATATAAAAATATAATTTAAAATGTAAACTCGTATTGGAATTCATCATATTACAACAAAAAATAATTTCTTTAAATATTGAAATGCAAAATAAAAATGGAATTTTCATCATTTAATGTGTATGAACACACAGTACTTCAATATTCTTATCAATATATTCATATAAACAACAGTTTAACCTAGACTTCATTTTTTTACACTTTAGGAGATATTTTTACAACCCTGTATCCACTATACTTTTAATGACGATAATATGTTCCACAGTCTAAATTAATGTTTCGTAAAAAGAAAATACAATATTATTAACTACGATAAAGTAAGTCTTGTCACGTACGTGCTTGATACTTATTTAATTAACATCAATTACCATCGACATGGATTACATATACCAGAGTCCGTTACGATCTTACTATACAAAAGTACGGTTTTGTGCTAGAACATTGATACCTAAAGGGGAAGAGAATGTAACTAAAGTGTAGTAGTGGAAAGACTCAGTTACAATGGGATGACGACAACCTAACATTACAGTTAATGTCAAAGTATTGTATGAGTGAGTGCGGTTCACTTCGCCTTGACGGCGGTCTGTCGCTGTCGCAGCGTCTTGTTCGTGTTCTGGTCCACCTCGGGCAGGTCCGACTCGTCGACCGGGGCTTTCTTTACTGTTCACAAAAACAACAACGTAATATTAACATCGATCTGAAAATAACATGTACTTTTCAAAGATGCAATAGAATTCACAATTCTTGCAGAAATATGTCGAAAACGGCAAGGGATGTTGGAAGTCTATTTACCTTTCTCCTTCTTCGGCTTTTCCTTTTTCTCTTTCTTGGGCTTGGCTTGCGCCTGTTGACGGATCTCCTGTCTCTGCTTGATGGCTTCAGAGATGAAGTTGAACATCAGATAAACCTATTCAAAAACAAAAGAAGAATTATGTACCTACACATCATAAACACTGACAATAAATTATACGTATTTTAAAGACTTCCCAGTACATCAACTAGTAAACTGTACATACCTCAAAGTATTATAGGTACATGACAAGTTAATCAGCTTCAATAAGTGTAAAACACAATTTATCAAGGTCAGCAGATAATAAAACATCGTTTAAAATCGTATGAAGTACACAAATGCAAATAAAATGTTTGCTGACCAAGTTAATTAGAGAACAGACTTGCCAGTCGTGACATCATCCACAAATATTATATAAAAGGATTGCAACGGTACTTGGACAAACATGTGATCGAGGTTTTTAGCGGGAGGGTGAGGCTAATATGAGCCAAAGACAAGTGTATCTTACCTGGAACGAGACGAGCAGGGACAAGGCTGCGACGCGGAGCACCAACTGAGCGGCGCCCGCCAGACCGAAATAGAAGGTGAGCACGCCGAGCACCAGCGAGCATAGTCGCACTGCCACGAACACTGAGCCGTTGATCAGGCCCAAGACTGCGGAAAAGTGCACGTTAGAATAGGAGCAAATAAACCCATCATCACTAGAATATTTTAGAATTTTCATCTCTGGCACTGTGTGAAAAATAAAGAGTTGATAACAGAATAATCGTGTATGCATAACAATAATCAATTTGTTTGTCACGCATGGTAAATGAAGCAATTTACCCTTTAAATCATTACAAGTAAATACAAGGCAAAAAAAATTAAGCTGCCAAGCATAAATCAGGATGTCCTACAACTATTCAAACAGATTACTAAAATTAAAGACTTTCTTTATAATATTTCTGTATATGTATATTCTGTAAATACTAGTAAGAAATACACATCAGGAACCTTGTGATCATGAGGATACCCAGCCTTGAAAATGATTAATGTGATTTTGCACTTACATTTGTCTAACCAGTCTTCACGTTCTCCCCTGAGGATGGTGTTCAGTCTGTAGCTGTGAGCCACAAACTCGGCCAGAGAGTGCAGCACAACCAAGCAGACCCCCACACGTTGGAACCTGATAAAATAAGAACACTCTTATCACAATATGTTCAGTCTTACAAATCCTGGCGAAACTGGAACTTTACGAAAAACAATTTTGATGACGTCAAGTGTCGTCAGATAGGTTGAACCATGCTTCTATCTTCTCAAGAAAGAAAATGTTGATGAAGCCTGCATAAAGCAAACTATACCCAACTTTATCCTGTTAATGAATTCATAATAGTCATGATGAAAGAAAATGTCAGTACAGTTCTGCCTCTACCTCAATTATCTTTAGATATCCCACAGTGTTATTTTTAAAAGCATGCAGCTCAATTATAGAGGTATGTTAATAAAAACATTCACTTGGTAGTAGGTATAATTATACAACTGCTTATCTAAGCCATAATAAAAGTCAGGAGCATTAATTGCTGACAAAAATAAAACAAGCCTACCTACACAGCATGACCAGTAGTATTTAATTAAGTTACATAATAAAAATAAATCCTGATTATGAATGGTTATAGAAACTGAAAAAGGATAACATCAACCTACCAGATAACTAGTAGAATTACTTTGTTAAACAATGATAATTTCAGTTGTAAATGTAATTGGTTTTATCAATAATTTTGGTATCAATAAGACAAGTAGTTGATAATATTACCCAAAGTGAGATAGATGTTCTTATCTCATTTTTTTAACTCAATTTTTTATCATCAAACAACAACACATTTCAACTCTATAGGGGGCCTGTTGTTTGCCCGTATTTGGTTTCTTGTCTTTTTTCATTTTATAACTATACTAGCAGTGCCCTGCGGTTCACCCGCATAAGTGTTGATCCTGTGGGAATATTGGGATAAAAAGTATCATGTGTTATTCTGATCTATACGCTATATTACTGTAAAGTTTCAGTATTAGAATCTGTTCAGTTGTTTTTGCATGAAAGAGTAACAAACTTCCATCCATCCTCAAATGGGTTAGGTTAAATATAACTACAAAATAAAAATACACTTACTTGAAGCCATAAGCCAGTGCAACAAATGCAAATGCAGCAGAAGCGTGTCTGATACGGGCAAGCCATTCGTCTTTCTTGATGCGTTGGAAGTACAACTCGGGGACGGTGTGGATCCAGTATGCTGCTTGTACAATCCACCAAAGCTTGAGCAGGAAGCTCATTGGATGGTTGGGGTAACCTGCATAAACAAATGGAAATGTCAAAGTAGAATATGGGCCATAAATACTTTGATGCTGAACCACTCATGTTGGAGAAAGTTTGGCTCTTAGTATGCTAAATAAACAACCACATTTCCAATGTCAACATTTTTACATGAACAAACTATTTTTTTTGTAACATTGTAGGCAAAATTAATATCTTATCTTGAAAATTGCATAAAATATTAAAAAGATAATTCGATGAAACAGCATACATATTCATAGGAAAGCAGATAGTTCCTGATTTTTTTTCACTTGAGTATGTAATTTAATTGATTAATAAATCATAGAATAATATGAAACTGCAATGATAACAAAATAGGTAGTTCCGTGGAATTAATGAGGTAGTTTGTTAGGTACTGTAATTGATAACATATCTCATTCATTACATAAATATTCATTTCATAAGAGAAATCATCAGATAATGAATGTTGTTTGATAAAATTCCAATGGTTAATTTATTCAAAATTATTTTATAATAAATTATATACAAATTTTCTTTAATGTAAATTTGATTTTAAAAAAGTAGTCTATGTATTGAATATTCTATGGTCTCATTATTTTTAGAACAACTCTAATAATGATGACATTATTCAAATTATCTTTAACATGACATTGCTTCATGAGCAACAAAGTGCCACCAAAAAGTTATTCAAAAAGTTAGTTATTATTTAATATGAAATATTTACCATCCCACAACTGTGAAATATTGAAGACAAATCCTTCACGGATGATGGCATCCCCTCCCCACACAAGAGTCACGAGGTGGAACACAACCAGCTGACCAGACTCATTCAGGGCACTCAGTCTTGATTTGGACAGATGAAACTTCTTTGATATTTTCTACAAATGAAAATCACAGTTAAAACTAAACCATCTTCAGTATACTAGGTGTAGGTCACAAGTTCACAACAGCAGGTTTTTAAGATGTTTGCTGACTTAAGCATATGTTTGAACAATGTTATACTTACATCCAAGAAATACTCCTGGAGGATGGCATGCATTACAATGCACACCAATGAGTAAAAGAATACTGCACAGGCGTCTTTCCATCCTGCTTCGTAAGAGAATGGTTCTCCTTTTGGCAATTCTCTGGTGGGCTCAACTCCACTGACATTGTGGTGCAGGCTGATGAATAAACTCGCTATGGGAGTTGTCGACTGCAAGATTAATACAACAGCTGTTTCATAAAATCAGTTACACGCATACAATTCTATGGAAAACATATTTACGGAGGTACCTAGCTTACGTGGCAGACTTGTTACTCACCTGTACCATCAGCCCGACCAAAAACACCATCACCACACACGAAACAATGTCCGCATGATTCTGGATCACAAATTCATGACTAAAAATAGGTGGGTTTTTGTTAGATTTTCTTCCAATTGCAGGTTTAACACCCATTTTTCCCGGCGATAACCTTTCTGAAAATGTACTATTTGTTAAAACAAATTTGAATGTTACATGTCATTCATAAATTAAAAATTGATAACATGATTGATTAGTAATAGAAAACGTTAAAGTTAACGTACCTCTAGGAAGGCGGAGTGAATTATACCAGAATAATAATATTTCTGACAGGAATCCAATCGACGTGACACTTTCACTTGCTACGCGGTGAAACGTCAACGTCGTTTGTTGATTACGGATATACGGCAGTTGTTGTGTTGGCACTTGGAGGTATCAACTGCAGGTCCAACAAAATTATTATTTATTCATTTCAATTCAATCTCACCTTAAACAACTAAAAATATACGTAAATGTAATAAACAGATTCTAATTAGCCACAAAACATGTATTTTTGGTAGGTTTTCTCTGTTTACTATCTTGAACCGGAAGACCTCAGCCATAAAGTAAACTATTTCCATAGAGTCCTTAAACTTTTTGGCTTTATATTCTCGATATCCTTAGTAACGAGTGTCTTGGGAACATTGTGAATTTGCCTAATATGTAGTGCCTACTTCAAAATACAATAATTACATATCAAAATTATTATACTTGCCGCTTATGTAACTATTGTTGAACAAACTGCTTCGGTGCTTCTTCTGTGCATGCAAACTGAAACCATGAATACTTCTGTTTCATATATGAGTGTAATACGCGGTCTAAAGTAGCGGTATCTACAACGCCACACGTGAACAACGCGTCATACTGACGTCACGCAAATCCTGCATCTCGCAAGCAGAGTTTACCTCGCAATTAGCATACCTACAAACTTCCCGACATCCATCGTTGGGCAATTGTCCGCCAGCACAGAGTACATTATTATTAAACTGGTATCCGCCAGATACAACACCCGTCTGGTCGGAGGATCCTCCCTTTTCTATAGAGTATGAGTGAACTTTACACCCTGTTCGTCATACTTCACCAACCAATAACCGTCCAATAATTCCTGCCACCCTGTATACAGTTAGCCCAGTATTCGCTAAGAGCTTTGCACCTTCAGTAGCGTCCATCAACTCATGTAGCGTGCAGACAACAGGACACGCTAGACACGATATTAAGTGCCCTTTTCTTTGTGGAACAGCACCACATTTACACTCCAGAGCGGAGTCACCTGCATTATTTTTAGCTGAAGAAATTCTTTAGCTAAAATATAATTTACCGTCAAGAAATCATTTTAAGGCCAGACTTGTCAGTGAGAATCCTTATCCTACAAAAAGGTCACCTGGGTACGCGTTCTCGTAGTCTTCTCTATTTGCACCTTGTGAGTAAGGACCAAGTAAACCTCAGCTATACGAAAACCGATGTTATTTTTAGTTTGTTTGTCTGTAGACTTTCTTTTTTATTGTAGGTTTGTTGCTGCTTAATAAAAAACCTAACGCTTCCAACGACACCTTGTTTGTCGAGCAGTTGAAGAGTTATGAGGGCACAGATTAACATACATACATAGCCTGTTAAAAATCTCATAGTCTCATTTGCAATATTGTGCCGGTGATGGGTCCTCGCCTAATGTGCCACAAATAAGCTTTTAATTCAAGTGTGCGTTGGTAAACCGCTGTAAATCATAACCCTCCTTTGGCTTTGTTGTGGTCGGGTAAATATAAGCTCGAAATGGGTCATATTTGTTTTTGTGGACGTCCCACAAAAGACAGCCCGTCTTTTGTGAGACGACAAAAAGTATTTAAAACAATCCAACAAAACTACGACAAAATTTTATTCAAAACTTTCAAAATTATGTATTCAACACTATCTTCATACATTCTTATTACATAATTTATGTTGATGTATTTGATTATATGAACAGACATATAAATGTTTTCTCGTTCAATATTGTCGAGCATAGTATATTTTACCAATTTCCGCTTATTTTCTAATATATTATTCTTAAAACATAATCTTGGATATAGAATTCTTGATTGCCAAACAAAAAGAATATAAAATTTTCAAAATAAATATTCTTAAAATAAAATCTCAATAACATCTCCTCTAAATAAATTATAAAAGTGATCCTAATAAAATAAATTAACACCATTAGGTATTTGCACAAAATTAACAAACAGCCAGTCCACAGCCACTCAGTGTTATATTGTATGCTGTACTTTAATGTTTATTTTAAATAGATTATTAGATATTTGTGATAGCACACAGTAGTCTGATCTATATTTACATTGGCCTGTGGTAACTGATACATAAAGCAGTGAATCACACAACGACGGTGGAAATAAGTCACAGTTAACACAGTAATCCTATATGTTAGATTACATTGAATGAGTGTCATGAAAATGATAAATTATTGTTACCCTACAACTAAAATGGCTGACTATTAATTATTTCGTCTTTTACATAAAGTCTATAATGGTTCCTAATACTTTTTTGAAATCATCTATGATTATAATTTAAAATTAATTTCGAGCGTAAATTCTGTGCCATTCGCTAAATAAAACACTTGACTACCAGAGATTACAACAATAAAAATGACATCTATCAAAATTATATGAAATTATGCACCTTCGTAACATTTGATAAAAAAATAAAATTAACTAATAGTTTAATTATATCCAAAAGCACATAGTCCAAATGGACGGGTCTAAGTAGATAAAGCACTCCCTTCAAACAATGTACGTTATATAGTACCTAGATTTAATTCTCAAATGATTTAATATTATTATCCACTTTTGATAGACGCATGCTACTTAAGCATTTTATATAACGTTTTCAGAATCAATTTCTCCCTGTTCCACAGTCATGTACATGCCTTCTTCCTCGTAAGTCGACTCGTGCTTGGCCAGGATACGGAGCAATGGACGCAGTTTCATCCACCATTGCTGCTTCGGTATTCTCTGACTGTAACAATGAAGTTCAAATTATTTTCCCGTTAGAAGTTATCACCATTCGTATTCAGCTAAAAGACGTTCACCGCGTGACTGACATACGACTTCCCCCAAGGATTGCCACAACGACCGGTCTTTTACATCAACCGGATTTTTCAACATTTACTTAATCGTCGGTCCACCTTTTGGGGTTAGAAGTTTTATTTTAGCTAATATTTTCGTCTGTTTATTTGATCGAAAGCTTTGAAATCGATAAAAAATTAATGTTATCTTGTTGGATGCACTGCCACTAGACCATAGTTGTCAATATTAGTAACTATTATAACTAATTAAGCAGAAAAGGAATTCATGAACTATCGAACATGGCGTGTATCCATAGGGACCGACCTAGGGTCATAGGACGTTCATTGCAGTCTGCAACCTTATCACGACAGTATTTCATGCAAAAGGATTGTTGCATGAAATACTGTCGTGATAAGGTACCTAAACAGTACCAGAAGAAAAGTGCTGCCAGATACGATTTAAAAAAATCCGTAGATTGTCTGTATAAAAATGCGTAGATCTAGCAACGCTGTAGAAGAGAGGAGGCGTATCGATGCCAGGTCGTTTTTTTTTATTTTACTTACGCAAAGTTAGTCTGATTAGCTTTCAAGTCTTCAAGAGGCGAGAACTTGTACTGTCTCTTGACGATGCCGAGCAGGCAGGCAGAGTCGGGCAAGTTGGCCGGCCCTTTCTGAATGGTCTCCACCAGCCAGTGCAAGCACTTGGCGGCCATCTTGGTACCCATGTTGCGATCGAACGGGGTGGGGCAACCGCCTTGTTGCATGTGACCTGTCAAATAATAACAATAATCATTTATTTCCCAAAAATACAATCCATTTTGTTAGTAATTACATAAACAACTTAAATACTTGTGATAATACACACATTTGGCAAATAAAATAAGAATTTCAAAGTCATCATCAAAATAATAATCAAATACCTATAAAATACATTATTACAACCAAGGTACAGTTTGAAGGGAGTACTTGTGTCCTAGTTCAGTGTCCGAGCGTCTGAATAGTGACATGTATGAGTTCTGGGTTTTCATTTGGAATTACAGTTCGCCGTGTTATGATAACAATTCTGCGACATAATATAAGATACAGTTTGTGGACCAAAGTCACTTTATATTATCTTAATAAAAGTGGGATTTTGCAGCCGCAAGGCGCCTGCGTATTGGTTAGAAAGATAACTGGGATTTCGCCTTAGGGTCGTAGTTTAGCGATACTAATAAAGGCAAGGTAAACAATATGGACTCGATGCCATCTGCAAATATGTCGGGTACGGATAACATAAAAAGTAGAACGCGAGACTTGAGATGGTAAGTAGGCAACGTATCCGCCTTCCTATCAGCAGGGGGTCTACGTCCTAAACACGAAATTCGTAGTTTCGGACGAAGTTACTGGCTTTTCCAACTTCGTATCACTTACGGACATACGATTACTTCGGGGCTTGAACTAAGAATGAACGACAACACGATTTGATAGTTGTCCCTAATCTCGATATGTTTTGTCAGACCAAAAATTTTTATTTGTCACTTGTTTTGGCGGATCTTATTTATTTATTTATTGGCCTATTTACAATTGTTACACTGTTCATCCTTAAAATACAAGCATACCGTACAATATGATGCGATAGACACATCATGCAAAGACAAAATTATAACATTAATATAATTGTGCAGAAATAACGCTTACAGCACTAGTGGGTAGTTTTAGAAAACATGACAAAGAAAAAATAATACAAAATTAAGAAAGAAAAAAAACAGTCAATTGTGTTGGTTACTTTTTATGGACTTGGCGCTTGAATTTTTGAAGTGATGTGGAAAAAATCTCTCTGATTCTGAAAAATCTATTGATTCATCGCAATTATTAAGAAGCTTGCAAATTCTGGCGATGGGGGAATTGGATCCTGAAACAGCTTTGCGGAATCGGGGACGTAATAGTTTGAAAGGGTGGCGCGGATAATTGTGGGGTAGGTTAAAACCAAACTTACTTAACAACTGGGGGCAGTCTAATTTACTCTGAATTATATAAAGAAAAACAAGATCCATACCATCTCTTCGTTTTTCGAGTGAAGTCATGAAAAAATGTTCAAGCCGTTTTGCGAAGCTCGGAACTTTTTTGTCTAATCTAGCAAAAAAGGCAAGATGGTATAAAAATCTTTTCTGGATCCTCTCTAACCTAAGACTATGTGTTGCATAGTGGGGACGCCACACAACCGCGCAGTATTCCAATACAGTACGCAGGAAACAGTTGAAAAGATAAATCTTAGTTTTAGGCTTGCGAAAACATTTAGCATTACCTACGTAACACAAAACCGAGTGTCTACGAAGCTTTTTTTAATAATGTTTTCCATGTGGGGAATGAATGTTAATTTACGATCAAGAAGGACTCCCAAATCTATGATCACATCAACTTTACTGAGGTCCGAACCATTCATACTGTAATTAAAATCCATAAAGTTAGCCTTGCGAGTAAACGTAATTTGGGAACATTTTTCTACATTAAGTTGCATGCTATTATCGTTACACCAGTTTAAAAGTCTGTTCAGGTCTTCCTGAAGTAATGTTGAATCGGCTAGAGAATCTATAACGCGTGCTATTTTCAAATCATCGGCGAATAAGAATGGCGTGAAGATAAAGAAGCAATAAGGAAGGTCGTTCACAAAGATAATAAATAATACAGGGCCCAGATGGGAACCCTGCGGAACACCAGAGGTTATTGTTCATGGTTTCAGATTTATAGCCATTGGCTACGACATAAAAATATCTATCCGTTAGGTAAGAGTGCAGCAACTTAAGCAGAGAACCAGCAAAGCCGTACGCAGCAAGTTTTTGAATCAACACTTCATGGGAAACTTTGTCAAAAGCCTTACTGAAATAAGTTTAAATGGCGTCGACTTGCTGGTTCCAGTCAAGCGAAGCTGCAATAACATCAACGAAAGCTACTAAATTACTGCGTCAATTTGAACATACCAAATTACAATAAAATTCTTGAGTTTTAGATCGTAATCCACGAGTGTTTTGGTAATATATGTTCAAGGAAGCGAATTTAACTTAGAATAACCTTAATAACAGCTTTTGGTTGAAAACTGAACATTATACAATTGACTGTAGCGAATCCATATCCTTTATAATCTTGGTATCATCTGACTTTCTAACATAAATACGCCCTCCTCTGATCCAAACGTAACGATACCCTTTTTCTTTAGCTTTGAGACGTGTAGCCTTGTGCAGTGCCTTATTAGCCGGGCTCAGATGCTCCGTCACGAAGATCGCAGACTTCGCACCATTAAGCTCGAGATGGGAGGTGTTTAGCTTTTCACTGACTGGCTTTGCTTTATGGAAATTTATCGAAGCTGCTAGGAAAGAGTCCCGAAATCTGGGAGTGGAGAATTGTACAACCACTGATGCATTGACTGATGAGGAGTACAATTACTGATGCATTCCTCTTTAATGTCGCAACCTATGGTTTTCCCCAGCTGAGTTACAATATTGAGAAGGTTATCAGTCTTCTTCTTACGGACGGGCCCGTATCTTCGTTGACGGACATAGAGAGTAGACCCCTATTGTCTTGATAGGTTTATAATGAACAAATCACCGTAAAAAACCACATTTAAATACATACCAAGCACATTCATCCTAGCAGTGAACAGTCCCTTCCCCTCTTCTGAGTACAAGCGGTAGATGAAGTCGGTGTTATAGTTATCATTCGCCTTCTCGTTACGTAGGATGAGACCGCGCTGGATCCCGCCGGTCATCTTGGACGCCATGTGGTATACGTCTTGCTGCAAGTCCTTGATAGAGAACTTCTCCTCGTAGATGTAGGCTGCGTCGGCGCCGCCGGCCAATCCTGATCAAATAAACACATTATGATAAGAACTATAACGGAGGGACTCGTGGCTAAGTAATAACAGCCGCACGGGTGGATCGATCAGGTTAAGATACGCTTGCCGCGGTCGGTCTGTGGATGGGTGACCATCTTTACATACCGAGACACCTCCATGCCTCGGAAAGCATGTTAAGCTGTTGGTCCCGTATGCCATTCGTGGACCTTTGACAGTCGTTCTGGGTATCGTGTTAGCCATTAACTGGAAAAGGCTAGGCAGATGATGACTCTTTGGATTATGTCTGTCCCATACTGAATTTATGTGGTTGTTTTGGTTCTGTTTCTTTAATTACATATAGGTACTTTGATGCGAGAGAAAGTCATATATATTTACCTGCTAAAGTAGATAAGTAGCCGCAGTAGCCTCCCATGGTCTCAATAACGAACACACGGCGTTTAGTTCCCTGAGAGAAAAAAGACAAGGAGAAAAGATTAATATTTGTATTTATTTCAAATATAAGTATATATTTTAGTCAGTATTGAACATTACAATGTATTTCTCAACAGGGTCACAAGGGTATAATATATGTAATTATATCATGCACCCGGATATACCCTTGTTACAGGTCCGGACCTACAGATCCTTCTGTATAGTCGTCAAGCCTAACATACTCTTAAGTATTTCAACAAAAATGTGTGTAAAATAATGTATCAACAAACCTGAGCCGACTGCCGGATACGGTCGCAGATCTCAGTGATCTCATTGAGCGCGGTATCGGACCCAAGCGAGAAGTCGGTGCCGGGCACGTTGTTACTGATGGTGGACGGAATCACCACCAATGGGATGCAGAATTCCGGGAACTGCGCGCGACCCTCGTAGATCTCCAGGCCGGCTTGATAAGCCTATGGAAGTGTTAAAAACTTTTGATATTATAATTATTCTTATTAGTTTTGGTTTTATTTCCATCGATATCGCCCGGAATGTAAAAACAGGGCTTCAATCTTGGTAGACTGAAGCCCTATTTTTATTTTCCATTCCCATTCAATTCGCCCGGAATGTAAAAATAGGGCTTCAGTCTACCAAGACTGAAGCCCTATTTTTACATTCCGGGCGAATTTCGCAAATGTAACAAAACGCGATCAACAAAACATCACCGAAACCACGTTCAGGTGGTGTCAGTGTCACCATTGCTACGAAATCTTGTCTTGATCGCGTTCAGTTTCATTGAAATTCACCCTCAGGGGTTATAAGGGTGGCCGACGCCAGGTGGTGTTAGCCAGCCCTTATTCTATGGATCTAACATCTGAAGACGGGATGTTGAGTTCTCAACCTGAGCTGCACCAAGTTATATACAACTGGTGCTCAGCTGACTAATGGCGGGAAAGGCCACTATACAGCATTCACATTAACATAAAATTGTCAGTGTTCCTTAAAATCGGTTGAAACATAAAGAGGTTTATTCATAAATGTTGCTCAAACCAAACATCTTTGACGTTTAAACATCCCTTATCTTTAAGCAACGTTTATAAATAGAGGGGATATTTTCTTAACTAGAAAAAAAAGTAATTACTTCTTTGTTTATAAACAAAGAAGTAATTACTTTTTTTACTACGTGATCTTATCAATTGCCAGTATGAATTTACAGAAACAATGTCATTGATTAAGTTCACCCCAGCAGTATAATTTAATTATGGTTTTTAATAGGAAATTCAATCAATGCTTATTAGAACAGTGTGGCCGTGTGGGTATACTTAGTATGTTGTTTTATATCACGAAAGCGCCTCAATCATTGTAACAAATCTTGTGCTAAAATTCATAAAGGTCACGTGATGCGCGCTTGTGACTTACGGGTATAAAACAATGGGTACCTCGAATCCACCAATGATAAGCAGGCCTTGAATGTTGAACTGCTTGATGCGAGCCGCTATTTCTGCCTTCTTGTCGCCGGGGAGAGTACGCTTAGTGCCCAGGAAGGCTCCTCCTTGACCCACCCATCCGGTTACATCAGACCTATACAACGATAGATTATTTAAAAACGTATTAAATTAAAGGCAGAATAAGAGATCTATGTACTTAAATATCTTAAAAAACAAATTGTACCTTATTTACGTAAATAAATGATTTTGATTTTTTAAGACAGTAATGAACGGCACTTGGCATGAAATGTAATTTGTTTGGTTTGATTGATTGAGTACCCCTCACGGCTCAGAAAAGCGGTTACCAAATTAATGCATTATGCGTCCATTCGTGCTTATAATTATTCGATTCTTCGATTAAGTATCAAAGTTTCAATGTCTATGCTTCCGAAGAGTCGTTACAATTACTTGCTGTGATCCCTTTTTAACTTCACTTCTGCTAACACATAGCTACAATGAATACTGAAGGAACCACACGAACCATTCCATATTAACGATATTCCCGCTGATGAAGCCCTCCATGCCGTCGTGAATGCCGAGCACGGTGTCTCCGCGGTAGATACAGTTACGTACGAACGAACGCACGGCTGCGTTCATACCGCATGCGGGCGCACCTACGTGCATCACTGCTAGGGTTAAGCCTTCCTACAGATTACAAAGAAAAAGAATCATTATTTTGTTCCAGTAAGTACACAACACATGATGATTGATACACATAATATACATAGACCATAATAAGTTGTCAGATTGTCAAACTTATTATTGATTGTTTACATTGGCTTTCTGAAAAAAACACCGTCCAATCAAATCACTGAACCATGAGTTGACAATCTGTCAGGTAATTTTTGAGTTCATTAGCCTTTCAGGAACGGGGGGGTTTATCATTTCCAAGCAATCATGAGGATCAACTCAGCCAGTCGCAGTTCCCTGCTGGACTTTCCTACTTAACAACTTGCTAACTCTGCCAGCTATGTCAATACTTACCGCCTAATCTCTTCCGAATATTTTGATTCCAGATTTTAAGCTTCAATGTACCTAAGTTATTTTGGCGTAATGTGGCTGAACTTTAAACCTCTGTTTATCTACATCTTCAGGGAATAATGGTATGCTGTTATGATAAGATAATGTTCGGATAGGACACTGGGGATTTTTTGCCGACTATTGAGGAAAATTGTAATAAGTTTATCTGATAGTAATATTATCTACGTAGGTTTATACTTACAGCAGGTTTGCCAGATGCATCGAAAGCCTCCTTGGGGGGCTTCAAGCGGGTCAACATCTTGTAGGTTTCCAAGTTGCGTGCAAAGCTACGCCCGCGTAGTTGCACGGCCAATTCCCAGTTTTTGTCGGCCATAGCCTAAAATATTTAAATGAACAGATTGATTAGATACCATATCCAACAATGTTTCAATTAAGAGTTTGACTGAATGCCAAAATCGTTTTAATTTTATTTCGCCAAACTTCGGCTCCGTTTACGTAACATAATAGTTTTGTGGGGCGTCATAGGTGAGTGACATGTGTAAACAGATCTTTATTTATCCCATATCTTTCCATACAGCGTAACGCCTAGATGACTACTGTTCTAGCCATCACGTAATGGCAATATTATGTTCTTGTAAACGCAGCCTCACAGCCAAAGCCAATGAAAGCCAATTAAATTGACCACAATTTGAGTAGGTTTGATTAAAATTGATTACCTGAGCGACGGCCTTAGTACGTCTCACACACTCCATGAGAGGCAGACGTACGGCTTGGTTACCGTCCAGGGACACCACACACGGCTCCGTGTCGGGAGAAGCTTCCATCAAGGCCATAACTGCCTCCGCACCCATACGGCAACCCTAGATAACAGTGCCATTTAAGTAATACAGACATACGCATCGTTGCTTACATGTCATGTCCTTACATTACCTATTGTATCAAGTACAAGGCTACACGGTTGAACTACACTAGAGATAATAATGCAATTTAAATGATTGGTTTTATTTATTAGTTTTTAGGCAGTGAACGAAATTCGTTCACTGCTAATAGATACCTACTTCGGGGATACATTTCCGATTTTTTTTTTTTACCAGTCTAATCATATCAGTTAGAAGAGTAGGTACTGTAGCACCAAGTCGTTGCAAATTCTCACCAGGATCCTGTCGAACGCTGAGGGCGATCCTCCTCGCTGCACGTGACCCAGCACGGTGATACGCGTGTCCTGCTGCAGGTTCTCTACCACCACATTCTTCACCAGCTCGGCCGTGATAGGCTTACCTTCGCGATCAATAGCACCTTCTGCCACTATGATAATATTCAGACGCTGGCCTGATTTCCTTTCCTACGTCATGAAAAAAAACTATTACAAAAAGTTCGTCTATTATTACAAAAACATACATGATATATACGAACACACTTAAAGGTAAAGCAATTAGAGAGAGGTAAGCATGCACGATTACTATGATTAGTAAATAGGAATATTATGAGCGTGAATATGGAATCTGTATAGAATAGTGCGAGGGGATTCTAAGTGTTCCTTATATCAAACAATTTTATAAGCAGATTACATTACATAAATAAATAACACATAACCCAAGCATTTATAAAAGTTAATTGAAATAAACTACTTTTCAGCCAGTACGCGCAAATGGCTGAAATCAACTTCTATTAGTCAATTTAAATTGAGTAGGTACCTATACATATAATTAAAGCTTGGAGAAGATTATTATTCATAAATATTTACGGTTGCAATGAATTAAATGAAAATAACCTGTTGTTTTTTGTTTAGATATAGTAATAAGTACCTTATACCTCATTAATTTGCTAAACCTGATTTGCTGAAACATAATATTGATGAATTTAAAGAATTCAGTCAAATTAGTTTGACCTCTGACTGATCTTGTACATTCACTATTGTGAACATTGTTACATCACAATTTCTCAGCTTTACAGTGACGACGCCGAGACACTTCTTAGAATATTTTCATCTAATGCATTGATCGTCATCATATTTTGCTAAAAATCATTTAAAAAAGCTTATTATGAGCATTGTGTGTTATCAATATACATTGCCTCTCAAGTAAGCCTGCATACCTGAGCCAATCTTTTGCAAAGCTTTTCGACCCAATTATTGGGAACAGGGTCCTCAGGAATGAATACTTGATCTGCCTCGCTCGCCAGAGCGGCCACTAATGCCAGATAACTGCAACAACCAGTGCCCGAAATGGTTCATGCAAATGCTCCCAAGTTATACTCAACAAATGATGGATATAATGAAAAACTTTTTGAATTTCAAAATCATTATCTTGCCAATGGATCTGCCAATTCATATTGATGCATGAATAAACCTTAAAGTTCAAGTGTTCCTGCTCCCATTGAAAATAAAAATTAAGTCCTTGCCTCAGCTATTTTTGCACACATTTTTTGTTCCCAATTTTGAGGTGCTGGGTCTTCGCAAATAAAACTATAAGTAGCGTCGCAACAGAGTGTCGTGTAAACTGCAAGAAAACTAAAGGGATATTTGAATTATAGGAAAAAAGTTAATGTAATGTTGTCGAGGACTTTCTAATTTAATGTGCGGAAAGAACACAAAGAAGGAGCCAGAGCTTGCCTGTTCTAATTTATCACAAAGTTTATCTCTCCAGTCAGTAGCTGGTGGAGCTTCAGGGATAAACACAAAATCCGCTTCAGATGCCAAAGAAGTGACCACAGCAAGGTATCTAAACGAATAAAGAATCATAAGAATATTACAAAGTGATACTGAATTGGCACACATCCATTATAACTGGTATAACTGTAGAGACAATAAGCATGTACCTGTGATCCAATGATACGTAAATTTAGAAAGTTTATTTGTTACATGACACAGTAAAAAATAGTTGTAACACATGGAAGAGTCAGAAGAACATCTTACCCGCAGTGCCTGCCCATGACCTCCATAATAAATGTTCTTTGATGGGAGTATGCGGTGCTCACAATAGCATCAATAGCTTCAATGATGCGGTGCAACGCAGAGTCTGTACCTATAGTCATGTCTGTACCACAGAAGTCATTGTCAATGGAGCCCACCTACAAGAGAAGCATAATTATTTTGGTATTTACCGTGAAAGATCTGTGTGGATAAATTAATATCCCAGTTGCAAAACATGAGTTGTTGATGCAATTATCAACTAAAGTAAAATGTAAGATTTCATAACATGAACAAATACTAAGTCACTATTTAGGAACATGCAAGCAAAGTAATAAAAATTAATAGTTACCATGCCAGCAATGTGCAGGAACTTATATTTCTCTCTCTGGTCTTTAGTGATCCTATTGTTTGCAAGCAATTCATCCAGCAAGCTTGACCATTCTTCACGGAATAAATTGGCACCAGTTAGAGAACCGTCTCCTCCGATTACTACTAAATTGGTGATACCACGATTTACCAAGTTGTAGGCTGCCTTAAGGCGACCTTCTCGCTTTCTGTACCAAACAATGACAAATTATTTAAAAACAATGAATAAAAATGAAGTTACAATATTTGAATATTGATGAATGTTTGTTGACTTATAACATATGAAACATTTGTTTATTTGCAGGAGTGTTCTTTTTTTGTTGTTGTTTATATATCTATACATAATAAATAGTAAATAAATAAAACCTACATGAACTCCATGCAACGAGCTGATCCAATAATAGTGCCACCTTTATGAATGATCGAGCTGACAGAAGACCAGTTTGCCTCTTCAATATTATCACCTCCGTCGACCATGCCTTGATATCCTTCACGGATGAAGTATACCTTGCAGCCAAGGTAAATACCCATTCGCACCACTGAGCGCACGGCGGCATTCATACCCTGGGAGTCACCACCACTGGTGAACACTGCCAGGCCCTTCCCTTTATGGGAACCGCGCCCGATAAACCTTTGAGTCGTCTCCATCGTTTAAACTTTTATTTTATCCAAACACCTATAAATAATAATAATGCAATTTATACTGATATTACATAATACAACACATGTATTTTATCACTGTTCATATCTTATCACTGCACTCGTTAAATAATGTTTTTTACCGGTAGCAAAATTAATATCTACGTACCGAAAAATATTAATAAAATCACCGAATTCAAAATCTTGAACTTCACCAAGGTGACCTTTGGTGAATGACATGACAAGTGTCATTTCATTGTATTTAAGGAGATAGAGACCCATCATTTTTTCTCAACTCTACTAATAGGATTAAAAATTGAAAGCTCGTCATACGTTGCAGCACTGTTCTCCGTCTACAAGCCGCCATAGTTTTGTTGTTAAGTTTAAGTTCATTTTTTTTTGTTGAAGACTGGAGGCTTACGACAGGAATAACCTGATCGGAGTTGAAAACGAACTCGAGAATGATCTACCTAACTGAAGAACTTCAGAGATGTTAATTCTAGCATTGATCTAATCTAAACTAATATTATAAAGCTGAAGAGTTTGTTTGTTTGGTTGAACGCGCTAATCTCAGGAACTACTAGTTCGAATTTAAAAAATATTTTTGTGTTGGTTAATCCATTTATCTAAAAAGGCTTTAAGCTATATAACATTACAGCCACGGGGCAGGCAAAAAGGGGGACCGCACCGGTACCCGCGAGGGCCCCAGCCCCGGCAGCGAAACGGCCGCCCCCACCGCCTCCTACATCGCCTACGGCTGACGCCGATTGGCAGGTAGCCGGGGAGAAGAGGAAGGCGGGTAAAACTGCAAGGACGGCCAAAAAGAAGAAGAGGCGGCAAGGGCGCAAGGAGCGAAGCGTCGCGGCTAGGCTTCGTGCCCCGAAGACCGCAGCTGTAGTGATCACACTAGGGCGTCCCTAAATGCGGACGAGGCCCGAGTGTCCAGACGCACCAAGTGCACTGACATGCGCGTCCTGGGTCTGGACGACTCTGCGACGGTGGAAGAGGTGGTGGCCGCCATCATTAGGAATGGGGGGTGCTCTGCCGAGCAGGTGACGGTGGGCACCTTACGTCCTGACCTCACGGGGATGCAAGCCATTACGGTGAGCTGCCCCGTGTCGGTGGCCCAAAAATAGCCGGGGAGGGCCGAAGGCTCCTGGTGGGCTGGGTTTCCACGCAGGTGAAACTGCTGGAGGAGCCCAGACCTCTGAGGTGCTTCCGCTGCCAAGTGGGCAACCACGTGGGAGCTAAATGCACCTTGGAGGTGGACCGCAGCAGTCTCTGCTTCCGCTGTGGTCAGCCCGGTCACAAGGCCGGCTCGTGCAATGCCGCATGCCGGCTTGCCAGCTGCCGCACATGCATATCAGATGTATGTGCGGCAGCTGGCATGCCGGCCAATCACCGGGCTGGGAGCAAGGCCTGCGCTCCACCCGCCCAAGCCAGGGGCAGGGGCAAGCCCTCCGCCACCACCGTCACAGCCGCAGCCGCCGCCACCACTGCCGTCGCCACTGCCGCCTCCACTGTCGTCGCTGCCGCATCCACCGCAGCTGGGCCCTCACAGTGGGATCAGGAGGGGGCTAATATGGAGTGCCAATAATGGCCCCATTACGCCTCCTCCAGGCTAACATCAACCACTGTGCCTCCGTTCAGGATCTGTTGCTCCAGAGCATGACGCAGTGGTCGATTAACATCGCCGTAGTCGCTGAGCCGTACTTTATCCCGCCCAGGGACGACTGGGTGGAGAGCCTGAGCGGCTCAGTGACCCTCATTTTGTCGGCCGCCGCCGGTAACTCGTCCCTCGAGGCTGTTAAGAGAGGACGGGGTTACGTGGCAGCACGGTTCGGGGAGATAATCGTGGTAGGGGTATACTTCTCCCCGAGCCAAACTCTCGCCGAGTTCCACAACTCCCTTGCGGAGCTGAGAGTCGTCGTCGTCGGGTTCCGTTCCCTCCCCGTGCTCGTCCTCGGGGACTTCAATGCTAAGAATGTGGCTTGGGATTCCCGGCATACGGACACACGGGGCAGGATGGTGGAGGACTGGGCTCTGGAGACAGGCCTGGTCGTCCTAAACCGGGGTTCAGTTCAATCAGTGGTGGATGATTGTCGTGAGCGGTGGGTGGTGGTCGTTCGCCAGCCCCGCTCTGTCGCCGCATGTCGTCAACTGGCGTGTCTTGGAGGAGGTGGAGACCTATTCCGACCACCGGTACATCCGGTACCTCGAGCACGTCGATCCGACAAGCCCTGGGTCTGGCAAAATTCACTTGTTCAAATCGGCATACAGTACAGCAGATTGACAACAAGGTGCTTGTATAAGTTTGGCAAGTGTAAGGAGCCGGCATAAGAATAAATAAATCGCCTAAGTTGCAAATTATATCGATAGATATTCATCGAAGTTTCTCGTACTCTATTTTAATCTCCCACAGAGCCTGCGAGAACAGAAAGAAAAGGAAAAAAAGACAAGGGAACGAAACGGTGTTGTATTATAAAGTACATAATTTAAGTTGTTGTTGTTATTACCGTACAGAATCCCTTGATTTCTAACTTAACAAGTACGGGAATATTCTTCCACAATATTTATTAAGTGTAAAATTTTTGCGACTTTTTTGAAATTGAAATCAATTTTACAGTGTTTTCCGTCATCCTCGTTTCATCTTGAAATCCAGCAACCGTAAAACAACCAACAAAATGTCTGCGGAATCTGATATGGAATATTCTGACAACGATGGAGACGACTATGATTACTATGGAGAGCAGGATGACTGTGACATGGAAGCTGTGGATCGAACTAAATCGGACCCGGAGTATTTTTTATATACCTGCCTAAAGGTGGAAGAAGTAGAGAAGTTGTTGAATGAATCGATAGAATTGCTCAGCAATAGCCTTCAGATAACGCCTTCACTGGCCAAGGTTTGTCTTCTATCATGTTGATTGACAATGTTGTTGTCAGGCATAGATCAGTGTAATAAATTGATGTTTGCAGGTAACACTCCATGCGTATGAATGGAATGCTCAAGAGATTATAAATAAGTATAAGGAGAATGCGAATGAGGTGTTGGTGTACAGTCGCGTAAAGTCGCGCGCGCCCGTGACACAGGGGGGCTCCAGTCGGTCCAGCTGTGCAGTGTGTGCCAACACTCCACCTATACACAAATACAGTGCACTTGCTTGTGGACATTACTTCTGCAATGACTGCTGGGCGATGCATTTTGAAGTACAAATTATGCAAGGTAAGTAATTACTCCAATAATATCAATTTTAGTTCATGACATGTCAGTTTACACTGATTCTGTTATTGTCTGCATCATTTATTATGTCACTTTGACATGCTGTATTGGAGAAAGGGCTAAGGCTGTTCAGCCAAAACCTTGACTCATAGACTAAGTTGTAGGACATGAAACAGCAGACATCAAACTATAAAATGATATTACAGTCTTGCTTAGATGTTACATGTTTGTGACTAAAAGCAACCTTAGGTAGGTGGCTCTTTGAAACATGAAAATAAAAATATTGATTCCTTACTACTATTTCAATTTGGACATAATTATCTCAAATCCTAGATAATATTAACTTATCTATCAGCTATTTTATCATAGGCTGGCTTTGTCACAGACTGTAAATGAATGGCTAAGCATAATCAGTTGTTGTTAGCTATCAAACACATAATTATTCATTTATGCTTGGTAGTCAGAATCATCACACAAAAGGATTGGCTTGTTTAGGAAACAGATAACCATAAGGATCTTTTGCTCGATATCAGGGTATTTGATGTTTATCTCAGTCAGTTGTTTTTGTATTATGTAATCATTGTCTTGCTTTGTAGATCTATGGATTTTTTTAAATCAAACTTGTTGTTGTGAGTCATTTGACCTATGTTTGCTATATTATGCTGTCACAATATAGCATTGTCAGCTAAGTGAACAGTTCCATGATCTTCTTCATTGTTTTGAGGATTGTAGGGTAAAAAAGAAATCTTTATTACATAAGAAAGTGGTAACAGGGACTTCACACAAAGTCCCTGAAACTGGTGTAAGGTGGTTAACCTGTATTTAAAATGGATAAAAAAATCCAAATGATCTATTATGTTTCAGGAGTATCAAACACCATTCTATGTATGGCACAAGACTGTGAACTGAGAGCCCCTGAAGACTTTGTGCTATCACATGTGACCAAGCCTATGCTGCGGGAAAGATACCAGCAGTTTATGTTCAAGGATCATGTGAAATCACACCCAGAGCTTAGATTCTGCCCAGGTCCCAACTGTCAGGTTAGCACATTCCTGTTTCAAGCACTTGAAATTTAAAATTCTCCAATATTTTTCGTGCTACAATAGTTTTTGTCAATCATTTATTCATGAAATTATTATAATTTTAGTGGATATTTCGGGCATGGGTTCGTGAGGGCGCCCGTCGCGTAGAATGCCAGGGTTGTGAGCTATTGACATGCTTTTCATGTGGAGCGCCACACCATGCACCAACAGACTGCCCCACTATTCGCCGCTGGCTCACAAAATGCGCTGATGATTCTGAAACTGCAAACTACATTAGTGCCCATACTAAGGTAAAGGAAAAGTTATCATGTTTGTTAAGCAGTATTTGTTCATCTTTATCACAATGATAATAAAGTGTATTTATATTGTTATGATAAAGTGAATGTTTAGTAAAGAATTTAGTTTTGATATTTAATGTACAGCTTTATATTACTTTTTTTTATATGTCACACTGTAGTGATCTCTGTAGTGAAAAATGGGGTTCATCAATATCTTCTGTTGAAGATTTTTGGTAAAGAATAAAAATAATAATGTGAACTGTTATTTATGGTTACAGGACTGTCCTAAATGCCAGATCTGCATAGAGAAAAATGGAGGCTGCAACCATATGCAGTGTGGTGCATGTAGACATGATTTTTGTTGGGTTTGCCTGGGAGACTGGAAATCACATGGCTCTGAATATTATGAATGTAGTCGCTATAAAGAGGATCCCAATTTGACCTCTGATAGCCAACATGCTCAAGTAAGCACTCATGTAATTATTATACTATTTTACTTTATTATATTTATTTTGGGTGCTAGCACAATACACTAATTTCATTTTACCTTTTTTCAGGCGAGAGAAGCTTTAAAAAAGTATTTACATTACTATGAAAGGTGGGAAAATCACGCTCGATCTCTTAAATTGGAAGAACAAACTTTAGCTAGTTTGAAAAGGCGAATTAATCAAAAGGTAAGGTATTAGCAACCCGCACTGGGCCTGCGTGGTGGTTTACGGCCCACTCACTCTCATAGAGAGGCCTGTGTCCCACAGGCGCGGTCTGAGGGGGACCCTCCCCCTCAGACCGCGCCTGTGAGACACAGGCCGTGGGGGTCATAACCACCGCCCAAAATCATTCAAGCTGTAGAGAGTCTGCATGATTTACGTGCCTTACTAACTTACTACTTGGTGACCCCCCCAAAATCTTGGGCTGCGACCATGCCTGGTGTCCCAGCAGTGGGAATGTTATAGGCTGATTCAAATTCAAATATTTTATTGGAACAAAACATACTACAATTTCTGTGTACGTTAATTGTGCTTAAAGTACTATGATGTTCCAAGAAGAGACAGTAAAGAAAAAAGATAATAAATGTTATTTAAAAGATTACTGAATAACAGGCGTGTTACCCTAGCAGAATTCATTCAAGATTTCAGTGCTATATCTAAGTGTGCATACACACGAGCGACACGCGTCGATGGTTGCAGTTGCCCATGTCTTCGACGCGTGTATGCACACTTGAGTATAATATTAATTTATTATACTCCTAAGGACGAAATTACCTTTACAAATGAAGAAGAACTAGGCGCAGACGCGAAAAGCGACTTTGTTTTATACTATATAAAGAAGGTGTAATTTTCATTTTATTTATAGGTTATGGCTGGTGAAGGCACTTGGATAGATTGGCAATATCTTTGGGATTCAGCAAAGTTATTGAAGAGGTGTCGATACACTCTGCAGTATACATATCCCTATGCCTACTACATGGATAATGGCCCTCGAAAAGAGCTATTTGAGTATCAGCAGGTTAGTATAAACTTATTGTAAATACTAAAGTAAGTAAACTACTAAATAAGTAAACTACTATTTACTTACCTACCCAACATCGATCTTAAAAAACTGCAAAATGTAAAAGAAACTTTATTAAAAACATTCTATTAGATGACACGTGGAAGTAGAACGGCATGTTCGACAGAGACGATAACTAGGCTAATTAGCAAAGTTTTAATGTGCCCCTTTTTACTTATAATATAAATGTTACCTACTATTTTTATTCCAGGCGCAGTTAGAAGCTGAAATTGAAAACTTATCATGGAAGGTAGAGAGGGCAGAAACGACTGATAGAGGAGACTTAGAAAACCAAATGGATATTGCAGAAAAAAGACGAACTACATTACTCAAAGATTTTCTGGAATTCCATACTACTAGCGCCTCAAGCAGTAAAGTATAATAATAATATCACGATCTTCAAGATTTATGTCTTAAATAAATAAGTACTGTATGTCAACACATTTGTATAATATTTGTGAAAGCTAGAATCTTTTTGTTCTGCCAAAGTATATTTATTAACATGACTTTGCAATAAAATAGTAATAATAAACTTAGTTGTTATTTTATTTTACTAAAGATACGGAATAGTTTCAGCAAACGTATACCAGCATGCTTCGCTTATCACCATAACATCAAGCCAGTACTCCCTGTAGGTGAAGGCCGGGTTGATAGACATTTCGCCAGTAATGTTTAAGTCCCTTGTAACAGGGGGCGACCCTATTCCCATTACTTGGCATAAATTCAGACTACTGGCTGTCAACGCGTACCCTAAGGGCGTTTGTCCACCGCCACGGTTAACGAAAACGAGATGGCAGCGCAGAAGGTAGCGATACATACATTTTGCTATAGCCACGTGTCCACCCCGGGATGTCACGCTCTAATACGGGTGAATAAGTGGTGTAAGGGACTAACCACACTTATTCAGCTCTCTTCAGCTTTTGTTTTTCATTCAGAAAACAACAATTTTGTATGGAATGCGTATGCATCCGTTTAGCTTTACGGATGCGTACGCATTCCATACAAAATCGTTGTTTTCGTTAGTCCCTAAGGCTACGGTTTCCTAGAAAAGCGGCGATCGCATCCGGTTGGTGGATTACCTTTCCTTTCGTAAAGCGCATAAATTACACTATCTAATATTAAGGAATGCTTAACTTTAAACTTACTAACTTTTTCTTCTGGACATTTTAAAGTTTGCAAATCATTCTAATTCATTTAACTATTTAATACCTATATTTCTCTGTATTTTGATTGCATAAAAGCCGTTGGTGATGTCACCTACAAACGACCATATTCATTACTTCTGTAATTTTCACGACAAACTTCTTACAAGATTCAATAACGTATCTATCCGTTACCGTGTTGTTACTACATTTCTTATTTACTTCCTTGGTAAATGAAAATGAAATATTTTTTTCACTTCATACCTACTAATTGAAAAAAACTCAGCCTACCGCAGTCCACTGCTAGACATAGACCTCTCCCAGGCTGCGCCACAATACTTTATCCTGATATCCTCCGCCTTCCGCATCCAGTGTCTCGGGTTCCCCCTCCCAGCCACCTTTTTAAGGTCGTCGCCTCGTCAGTCTTTAAATCAGTCTATGCGTCAGTCCAATCAGTCCATCTATCTAAAGGCCGACCGCTTTTAGCTTAACTGAGACGTTGCCTGACGTTTGCTGCGCGGTTCGGGAGGGGTGATAGTCGCTACACACACGCGTCTGTATCGATTCAAACGCGTATTTGAATCTATACAGGTGTGTAAAGGTCTACAGGCTGCGTCTGACTTGCGTGCGTATCGCGTCTGTATCGCTACAAACGCGCGTTTAAAAAACGTGGTGTGCACAGGCCCTTAAGCGGTTAACAAGCCCTTAACTCGTCTGCTCCACCGGCCATCGATTCTTCGACAAACAAACACTAATAACTACTTTACCTATGTAAAACAGCTGAAGAAAGGTCACGGCCCATACAAAATTTACCCAGGCCCGACACAAAAGAGATTTAACCTAGTTTTTTGTTATATACACTGGGTTAACACATACTTATTAATTGCTTTGTTTTTCTTCAGGTGCAGTATAAAAAAGGCGTTTTTCACCCACTTGTAGTAGTAAGGACGTCCAAATGGGTATACCATTTGGATTTCATTGAGATTAAGAACCTGGTTCTTTTTTATCCTTTAGTAGTTTTCCATTGACCATTCTACAATGGTCACCTCGAAAAGGACACAGTTCAGTGTTTACCCGACTGTGGGAAAGCCAGAGGAGGGTTATAATTTTGACAGGCTATGTATGTATGTTCGTTTGTTCCCTCATAACTCCTAAACTAGTCGTATTTTAAACGAGGTACTTATCGTTGGAGGCGTTATAGGCCTATAGGTAACCCGCGAAACTACATGGTGGCTTAGAATTATAGTGGATTTTAGTGCTACCGATTACTTTATTTTTTAATTAGTACTTAGACCGTGTTTGGATTGTATTGGAAGATAGTTATAGAAGTACTTTCTGAAAATATTCTGGTTATCTATAATTTGGTTTTAAATTTAGATAAGTAAATGTTTGACGTTTGTCTATTTGTAAAAAAAATACCCTCATTTATTTCTATTATATGAACAAGTCTCCGAACCACTGAACAAAAAAAAAATGCCGAGAAATTACTAGTACCCAAAGAGTATAGTAATATTAGCTAGTACAGACGCCAGCACTACAATCTGTCAAATTTATTTAATAGATTTTCAACCTTATCGCTGAAGCATTAAGGTTCAAGGTTGATTGGGAAAATTTGACAGTTTCGGGTAGCTAGACCTGCTGGCTCTGATTTGAGAATGTTACCAATTAATAAGTTTAAATGTAAAATGTTTTCTTGGCTCTTGGACATGACATGTGTTTTTATTCCGTCAATGAATTTTTAAATCATACTTGTTGATAGAATATTTTAATTAAGATTAATAATGACATTAGTACTTTGACATTATTATGAATTCTTGGACATTGTAATTTTTATTTTGACATTATTGATTTATTCTTTGCTAATATGATTTATATTTTCAACATTTTCACAAATAAAATATAATTTAATAATTATAATTTTAGATATAACTATTAATATTTTGACATGATAAATAATGCATTTTTGATAAATCATAACCAGTCTGCATGCATAGCTTTTAATATTTTACACCAGCAATGGTATGTGTGAAACAATGTTTAATATAAATTAAATTAAATGTAAATTCTTATTATTTATTATTATTATTATTATATAAGGCCATAATACTGAGAAATAAATAAATACACACACAAAAAAATGAACACAAACATAAACTTAAATCAAAGACATTAAATTATTTACTTGATCTTAAATCTCTTTGACTTATTTTGAGTTTATTTAAGAATCATTCATACATAAACTCTAATTAAGAATTAAAAAAAAATGACAATTACGTGAGATTATGTCTGTAATTGTCTGACTGGTTTCAATAACACTAAAACCTTTCTAAAATGATAATTATGTAGGCTGCGTAACAAACTATAGGTGTCATGATCACTAACCCCAAAATAATTTTAATAAAAATAATGTTAAAAACTAAAATCTGACATCAGTTTTTACCATAGAATTAGTATGTAATTACTTACAAGCACCGAAAAATCGGTCTTTTAACAGAAAAAAACTGATTGATCGAGGCTAGGCTAGGAACCTAGGATTATTTCCAGAGGGCGGCATCTTTTCTTATTTTGTTTCTCCGGAAATTCAGTGATAAACTCTGAATTTATTCAGAGGTGATAAAGGAAAAATAATTGATATAATAATTACTATTCGTTTAAATAAATAGGCTTTGCAATAAACGAATATCCCTTTGTCCTAAGCCTAACTCAAAAATCGACTACTATCGATAATATCGATTTATCAACTTGCTACAGATCCCACTGAGTGTCATAGACAATAATACAACAATGGGAATCCCAAGTTCGTGGTATTTAACTATTTATTAGTGTTTTCCAAACGTGCACCTCTAGTAGCTAGTTAGGGACAGGGTATAAATGTTCTGTGGTAGCTAGTAGCCAACAAAATGGCTACCACGAATGATTCGAAGGCGCCTGTGCGCCAAGTAAAAAGAGTACAATTTGGTATATTATCTCCAGATGAAATCGTAAGTAATGTTTTCAAACTCTTATTTAAGTAGTGTTTGGAATATTACATAAATTTTGAGTGCGCAAGAACCGAAGAACGTGATTCATGTCAGTTAATAAAGTGGCACGCAGTTTGTGGTTGTGCTCTGGGCAGATACAAATATTTGCCAGTGCAAGTTTCCTTATTGTGAACTTTCAGATATCTGCTTGCATATGCATTTATTCTTATCTCGTTACGATGGACTTGGCATATATGTACAGAACAAACGTTTTGACATAACAATCAATGACTAATTTGCAGTGATTGTTGCACAACAAAATAAGCCTATAACTTTGAAACTCCACAACCTTCACCTTTTAATTTTATGGACCCGATAATCAATATCTAGAAAACCAAAAACTGTAAATTTGAAATGCAATGTTCAATCAGTGTTTCTTGTAAACAAAACTGCATGTTATTTAGCATCAAGGCTGCTGCAACTTGTATGGCCTTCGAGGGTTTGCATGAGGCTGAGTTAATGTCCAGATGGTCCTACAGGATTTATTACAGGCTGTTGATAGTTTGTTGTTTGGTATTTACATGTAAAGTTGTACCTACTAAAGGCATTTTATGTAGCTGTAGGATTGACCCGAAGACAGGTTTTTACAATAAAATAGTTTTCAAAAAAATGTCAACAACATAATGTTATATAAAACTTTTAGCGACGGATGTCAGTCACCGAAGGCGGGATTCGGTTCCCCGAAACAATGGAGGGTGGCAGACCCAAACTCGGCGGACTTATGGATCCGCGACAAGGGGTGATCGACAGAAGTTCCAGATGTCAAACTTGTGCTGGAAATATGACTGAGTGTCCTGGACATTTTGGACACATAGATTTAGCAAAACCAGTTTTTCACATTGGTTTTATAACAAAAACAATAAAGATACTGAGATGTGTCTGTTTCTACTGCTCAAAGCTACTTGTCAGCCCAGTAAGTTTTGTTGTTTCTATATTATTTTATTTTCATGATATTCACATTATAGTTGAGGCTTATTGTCAATCATTTGTTTTTTAGACTAACCCAAAGATAAAAGAAGTTGTGATGAAATCAAAAGGACAACCTCGTAAGAGACTGACATATGTGTATGACTTGTGTAAAGGCAAGAATATTTGTGAGGGTGGTGAGGATATGGATATAGGAAAGGAAGGTGAAGAAGGGAAAAGAGGCTCAGGGCATGGTGGTTGTGGTCATTACCAGCCCTCCATAAGAAGACAAGGTCTTGATTTGACAGCTGAGTGGAAACATGCCAATGAAGATACACAAGAAAAGAAAATCATTATCACAGCCGAGAGGGTGTGGGAAATACTTAAACATATCACAGGTATAATTTAGACAGTACATATGGATACGCGTGTTATCCCCATTTATACCTGTCTCATTTCTTAGTATTCCATGACAGAATGTGATGAGTTTGGTTGCAAACATGAAAACCTCAATACATACTAAGATCATCAATGTGAAAAAACATAAACATTAAAAAAAATACCTATAACATTTTGAATACATTTATATGAATGTTCTCGGCTGAGACAAGTTTATGCCTGTGTAAAATGATCTGAAATCATCAAGTATTATCAACTGATAATTCCTGATAATTTTTTATAATAACTTTTATTCAGTTATCTTTGCAAAAACAAACTACATTGTGTGTGCAAACAACCTGTGTGCACAAATAACGGCTTTGGTCTGATTTGGGACACATTTATACTTTTACAAAATCAAAAGTAATTTATTCCAATTGGTTAGAATCAGCACTTTTTGAATTACATAAGGACCGGGCCTCAAAATGCCCATCCTTCACCATTTCCTAGTGCTTTAGCTGGGAAGAAGAAGTGGTACAACAAACCACAACCACAGTAAACATTACCGTGCCCCAGCAGCCAGACAAAGGTTTTATGTGATGACTCTAAGATACTCTTGTTTGATGACACACAAATCTGATCTTTTACCTATCACTAACCTAGAGGAGTTCATATTCACATATAATTGACTGAAACACATAACACAATGATTTTAATTGAAAAATGTTTTTTCCTTGTAGATGAAGAATCCTTTATACTGGGTATGGACCCTAAATTCGCAAGACCTGACTGGATGATAGTGACAGTGCTGCCAGTGCCGCCGTTGTCTGTGCGACCTGCTGTAGTGATGTTTGGCTCAGCCAAGAATCAGGATGACTTGACTCATAAACTTGCTGATATCATCAAAGCAAACAATGAACTGATGAGAAATGAACAGTCTGGTGCAGCGGCGCATGTGCTCGCTGAAAATATTAGACTATTACAGTTTCATGTAGCAACATTTGTAGATAATGACATGCCGGGCATGCCAAAGTAAGTGTAATTTGTCATTCGTAAGAATCCTTATCGTCAGCATTATTGTAGCTATAGATAATAGGGGAAGAACATATATTATCTATTTGCCTACAATACTCAAGATTTTCAATATAATATCTGTTGTTGACAAAAAACACTATTTTCTAGTATTAATGTGATGATTTTCTATTTCAGAGCTATGCAGAAATCAGGAAAACCACTCAAAGCAATCAAGGCTCGTTTAAAAGGGAAGGAAGGAAGAATTAGAGGGAACCTCATGGGAAAGCGAGTCGATTTTTCTGCGCGTACTGTCATCACGCCCGATCCTAACTTGCGTATTGACCAAGTAGGAGTTCCTAGATCTATTGCACAAAACTTGACATTCCCTGAGCTCGTAACACCATTCAATATTGACAGAATGCAGGAGCTTGTCCGCAGGGGTAATGCGCAATATCCCGGCGCCAAGTATATTGTTCGCGACAATGGTGAAAGAATAGATTTAAGGTTTCACCCAAAACCATCAGATTTGCATTTACAACACGGCTACAAAGTAGAGCGTCATCTGAGGGACGACGATCTCGTCATTTTCAACCGACAACCTACACTACACAAGATGAGTATGATGGGGCACAGGGTAAAAGTACTTCCATGGTCAACATTCCGTATGAATTTAAGTTGCACATCTCCCTATAACGCTGATTTCGACGGCGACGAAATGAACTTACACGTACCCCAGTCAATGGAAACGAGAGCTGAGGTGGAGAATATTCACATAACGCCGAGACAAATTATCACTCCCCAGGCAAACAAACCCGTCATGGGTATTGTGCAGGATACACTGACAGCTGTAAGGAAAATGACTAAGCGCGATGTTTTCCTCACGAAAGAACAAGTAATGAATCTACTTATGTTTTTGCCCACATGGGATGGTAAAATCCCACAGCCTTGCATTTTGAAACCCCAACCACTGTGGACTGGCAAACAAATATTTACTCTCATTATTCCTGGTCCCGTAAATATGATTCGAACTCATTCCACACATCCCGATGAAGAAGACGATGGTCCTTACAAGTGGATCTCTCCCGGAGATACGAAAGTAGTTGTGGAACACGGGGAACTGCTCATGGGTATCCTGTGTAAAAAGTCACTTGGTGCTTCAGCAGGTTCCCTGCTGCATATTTGCATGTTAGAGTTAGGTCACGAAACTGCCGGTCGCTTCTACGGTAACATTCAGACTGTGATCAACAACTGGTTGCTGCTAGAAGGTCACTCTATCGGTATCGGCGATACTATTGCTGATCCTCAGACCTACCAAGAAATTCAGCGTGCCATCGTGAAAGCCAAAGAGGATGTCATAGAAGTCATTCAAAAAGCTCACAACATGGAGTTGGAGCCAACTCCTGGTAACACCCTCAGACAGACATTCGAAAATCAAGTGAACCGTATTCTGAACGACGCTCGTGACAAAACTGGTGGATCTGCTAAGAAATCTCTGACTGAGTACAATAACTTAAAGGCTATGGTGGTTGCTGGTTCCAAAGGTTCCAATATTAACATTTCACAGGTTATTGCTTGTGTAGGTCAACAGAACGTTGAAGGTAAACGTATTCCATTCGGATTCCGTAAAAGAACATTGCCGCATTTCATCAAAGACGATTACGGTCCCGAGTCTAGAGGTTTCGTAGAAAATTCATATCTTGCCGGTCTGACCCCATCTGAGTTTTATTTCCACGCTATGGGAGGTCGTGAGGGTCTTATTGATACTGCCGTAAAGACTGCTGAGACTGGATACATCCAACGTCGTCTAATAAAGGCTATGGAGTCTGTAATGGTTCACTATGACGGTACCGTTCGTAATTCAGTCGGACAACTCATTCAGTTGAGGTATGGTGAAGATGGTCTGGCTGGAGAAACTGTAGAGTTCCAAAATTTACCGACAGTCAAACTGTCGAACAAGGCATTTGAAAAGAAATTCAAATTTGATCCTTCAAACGAGAGGTATTTGAAGAGGATCTTTAGTGAAGACATTATCAAGGAGTTGACAGAATCTGGATATGTTATCAGTGATCTTGAGAGCGAATGGGAACAACTCAACAAAGACAGAGACGTTTTGCGCCAAATTTTCCCAAGTGGTGAATCTAAAGTTGTACTGCCTTGTAATTTTAAGAGAATGATTTGGAATGCACAGAAGACGTTCCATATAAATAAAAGAATGCCAACAGATCTCAGTCCCATCAAAGTAATATCGGGTGTCAAAGAATTACTCAAAAAATGCGTTATTGTAGCGGGCGAGGATCGCCTGTCGAAGCAGGCTAATGAAAACGCTACTCTACTCTTCCAATGTTTGGTGCGTTCGACATTATGCACAAAGTTTGTATCTGAGGAATACAGACTTTCATTAGTAGCTTTTGAGTGGTTGATTGGAGAAATCGAAACCCGTTTCCAGCAAGCGCAGGTGAACCCTGGCGAGATGGTGGGCGCCCTGGCCGCACAGTCTCTCGGCGAGCCCGCCACGCAGATGACACTGAACACTTTCCATTTCGCTGGTGTGTCGTCCAAGAACGTAACCCTCGGAGTGCCGCGTCTTAAGGAAATCATCAATATTTCTAAGAAACCTAAAGCTCCCTCTCTAACAGTGTTCTTGACTGGTGGTGCTGCAAGAGATGCAGAAAAGGCTAAGAATGTACTCTGCAGACTGGAACACACAACACTGCGCAAGGTGACCGCAAACACTGCGATTTATTACGACCCTGACCCACAAAACACAGTTATTGCTGAAGATCAAGAATTCGTCAATGTTTACTATGAGATGCCTGATTTCGACCCGACAAAGATCTCTCCGTGGTTGCTACGTATTGAATTAGATCGCAAGAGGATGACAGATAAGAAACTAACCATGGAACAAATTGCTGAAAAAATAAACGCTGGATTCGGAGATGATTTGAATTGTATCTTCAACGATGACAACGCTGAAAAGCTTGTGCTACGTATTAGGATTATGAACAATGAAGAAAGTAAATTCCAAGATAATGACGAAGAAACGGTTGATAAAATGGAAGATGACATGTTTTTGAGATGTATTGAAGCTAACATGCTGTCAGACATGACTCTACAAGGCATAGAGGCTATAGCAAAGGTGTACATGCATTTACCACAGACTGAAGCTAAGAAACGTATTATAATCACTGAACAGGGTGAATTCAAGGCTATTGCTGAATGGTTGTTGGAAACTGATGGTACTTCATTGATGAAAGTACTTTCTGAGAGAGATGTAGACCCCATAAGGACATTCAGTAACGACATTTGCGAGATATTCCAAGTACTGGGTATTGAGGCTGTGCGTAAGTCAGTAGAGAAAGAAATGAACGCCGTGTTGCAGTTCTACGGTCTATACGTGAACTACCGTCACCTTGCCTTGCTTTGTGACGTAATGACTGCTAAGGGTCATCTTATGGCCATCACCCGTCACGGTATCAACAGGCAAGACACTGGTGCACTTATGAGATGCTCGTTCGAAGAAACAGTCGACGTTTTGCTGGACGCCGCCAGTCACGCTGAAGTGGATCCTATGAGAGGCGTGTCTGAGAATATTATCATGGGTCAATTGCCGCGCATGGGAACTGGTAAGATTTACATTTATAACCTGAACTGTAAAAGAAAAAAAAATCTTTTCCACAAATGACAACAAAATACTTACAAAATAAAGACTTAAAACTCGGATCATACTGACACCTTGATATAATCATTGCTGACGAATAATTTAATTGTTTACTAGGCTGCTTCGACTTACTACTTGACGCCGAGAAATGTAAGCTGGGTATGGAAATGGGTGGTCTCGGTGTGGGAGGAGTGGGCGGCGGCATGTACTTCGGCGTCGGCACTCCTTCCATGACGCCGCTGATGACGCCGTGGTCCACACAGAACACACCTGGATACGGCAGCAGTGCATGGTCTCCAGGCCAAGGTAAGAACTGATTACTTTGACATTTATTATTTATTTGAAAAAATACATGTAAAACATAACACAGATAAAAATCCAAGTTATTGCACAGTTAGATTTCAATAAAAACAGACATTTACAGTAAGCAAGGATTATACCCAAAAAAGCAACGAAAATACGTATACAAATTAAAGTTGCAACGAATAAATTAGGCCGAATACCGAATATTCGGTCAGTTGCGTTGCCGAATGTTCGGCTTGATTAATCCACCTTCGAAAATTGGTGCGCACACCGCATTATGACAGAGCTCTCACATATAAGAGCATATATGAGAAGATGATTAGCTCGTTGTCACATTACGCTTCGCCAACCGCGTTAATACTTGTTAATAATGTGATATTTTTGTGCAGGTTTAACATGCTTAGTTATGGGATGAAAACAAATATTTTTTTGTTGTTGTATTTGTATAGATCTTTTCTAAAGTTTTGTGACTTGAACTGTATGACGAATAAAAAAAGGTCTTCAGTTTGGATTTAATTCGAACAATTCTTTACGTTACTTTCCGTTAATCTTTTAGATACATAAAGAAAAAAAATACGCTTTCTCGAACTAGCAATGTATGTTCAGCATTAATAGAAGTTGCATGAATTTACTGTGTTTTTTATTTCTGTTTTTAGGTATTCGGTCGAATATCAAAAATTTACCGAATACCAAGTAACTGAATATTCGTTGCAACCCTAATAATATAAGTATTTAACAATTTAAAGAAACTTGTGAAGTTAGTGAGTTTTATAATTTCAATTCAATAATAAAAAAATTGTGACGCTATGTATTATTTTGTTATAGTCGGCAGCAGCATGACGCCGGGTGGTCCATCATTCTCGCCGTCGGGGGCGTCTGACGCGTCGGGCTTGTCACCGGCCTACAGCGCGTGGTCCCCGCAGCCGGGCTCGCCGGGCTCCCCCGGGCCCCCGCTGTCGCCATACACGTCGCCGGCCGGGGCCTCGCCCTCGTACTCGCCCACCAGCCCGGTGTACGCGCCCGCCTCCCCCAGCCTCACACCGACGTCACCACACTACTCCCCCACGAGCCCGTCGTATTCACCGACATCACCAAACTATTCACCGACCTCACCTATATATTCGCCAACGTCACCGAGCTACTCTCCTACATCCCCTGGCTATTCTCCCACATCGCCCTCTTATTCACCAACGTCACCAAGCTACTCACCTACTTCACCGAGTTATTCTCCGACAAGTCCAGCGTATTCACCAACATCACCGAGCTATTCACCGACTTCACCTAGTTACTCACCAACGAGTCCCTCTTATTCCCCGACGAGTCCGTCGTACTCACCGACAAGCCCAGCCTATTCACCGACATCGCCCGGCTATTCGCCGTCTTCACCGAGCTACTCTCCGACTAGTCCTGTCTACAGTCCTGCTTCACCGAGTTACTCGCCGTCGTCGCCGAACTATACGCCGACGTCGCCCGCTTATTCTCCAACAAGCCCCTCATATTCGCCGACGTCACCGGCGTATTCACCGACTTCCCCCAGTTATTCACCATCCTCGCCTAAATATTCTCCATCTCCTAACTATTCCCCAACATCGCCGTCCGTGGCAGGCAGGAGCCCTACTTATTCACCGACGAGTCCACAATACTCTCCTACGAGTCCTCAGTACTCGCCGACCAGCCCAGCTTACTCGCCCTCGTCACCACAACACCCGGGAAGCACTCGTTACTCGCCATCCTCACCAAATTATTCGCCATCTCCAAATTATTCACCTTCCTCACCGGGTTATTCTCCATCTTCGACAAAGTATTCGCCGACGTCTCCGACCTACACCTCGACCTCGCCCAACTATTCTCCGTCGTCCCCCGCATACTCCCCGTCGTCGGCAGGACCCTCCACATACTCTCCAACTTCACCAACATACTCTCCTACTTCACCTAACTATGACGACGGCGACGATTAGTCTTTTAATAAACTTAATTTTTTTATTTCTATTTTATTACTTCTTAAATACTATTTGTAAATATTCTCAACTCCCCTGTTCAATTGGGGGAATAAATACAAAAAAAAAAAACAAAAAAAATGTACTTTAAGATTAGTATGTGTAATAATTACATAAGTTTATATCAAGCAAGATTACAAAGCTCTTTTATCCTAACAACATTTGATTTATTCGGGTTTAAATACGTAAGGTACTGTCGTTTTTGTTTTGTAGCGTTGTTGTAGTTTTGTCGCTAATACATCGCCATTTCTATACAAAGCTTGATTTGACTTTTATTGACATGAAATTAGTAAAATAGTCGTAACTGATGTTAGAATTAAGTACTGCCTATAGTTCGTTTTTTTATCCCAGAGACTAATCTTTTATTATATTTAGGCCGATTGTTCAATCATCCGATAACTTTATTTGAGGAATAATTTTGAAATTTTGACAGTTAGTTCATACAAAAACTGTCAAACGTCAATTTTATTCTTCGAATAAAAGTTATCTAGCTCTGGAAAAATCATTACACCAGATTAATCTGGAATTAAAAAACGAACTATACATGGAAATATTGATTATGTTAACTTATAATAAATACATTTTGTTGAGCAATTTGGTGGAAAAATAAAATTACACTATTATATATCGAACGTTTATTTTATTAACTGACCCAGTTTTATCAATACCCATACATACTACAGTAATCTTAAAAATCGCAAATAGTAGTTAAGTAAAAAAGTAACAATACACTTGGGGCATCGAAAATGTATTTGGGGTTTATTACGAGATCAATAATAGGTTTAACCCGATGAATGTCGTAATTACAGACACAATTAAAAAGCCATTGCGTCTCGCGTGGATCTACGTTCCGACATGAAGGGTTAAAGGATCAACAAATTAACAAGTATTTAGATACTTTAAAAGCCACCGATATTATGACAACATAATAAATAAATAATGGATTACAAACCTACATCTACATTACTAAAGGTACCATTATATCTTAGGACAATTACAAAATACAAACCATTATCTATTGTGCTTTTATAAATCTCGAACACAGCCATTTTATATATTTTATTAATATTACTTACAAACTAAGCCAGATCATTTATTTAAAAGTTATTATCGGTATGTTTGCCGCGAAACATACGTATCTTCCTCGACAGACATCCTACGATAAATCAACTTTACTATATAATCTATCATGTAAAATGTGCTTTATCCATCTACCTATGAGCAACACTTAATATAAAACATGACCTTAATTAAAATAAATACAAATAGGTAACTAATGAGTATTATGGAAGCCGTCTTGAAGCAATTCTGTTCTTATTACTAAGTTGATTTATTTTCCTCGATATATTTCTATGATGCGGTCCTGATCGACGTACTCGAAGATGTGTGGCGCGTCCATCAGGATGCCGACCGTGCCTGCTGTGGTCACGATGAAAAATATGTACAGCTGCAGCCTGTCGATCACCATTGCTACGTACTTCCAATCTTCACGAGTCTGTAAAATCAAATAATATTGCTGATTAATTCTGGAAAAACTAACACCATTTACAGTAAAAGCAGGCCTCCGTCACTCCATGTACTTGCGCGCTATAATTATAACCTACCGCCTGGCCGAGCGGTCTCGGGCCGTTTGCGGACCAAATTCAGTGTTCAATTTTAATCGTTCCATTCGTTCGTACGCGTACCTACGATGCCGTCTGGTGCCGTATGTGCTCTATACTACTACGCTCTATCTCTATAATTATGTTTTATCTAGATGTGTTGCACAGTCAGAACCAATTTATAAAAAATATATTTTATAAACGATACAATTTTAAACTACCACCTATAGTCAGAACCTGTGGTCAGAACATATTCACAGTTCTCAATTTAATTTTATCGAAGAGGCAGCCCTGCGTATGCTGTGGGATCGCGCGGTGTGAACCAATCACAACTGTACTTTTGATGCATTTAGGCACATTGTAGCATGCAGCGGCTGCTGACGCGACGGAGTAGGCTATTATAGCAGTACCTAGGTATTGGAAATTTTCTACTGAGTGAAGTATCTATTACGTAGTAACTATTTAGTAATCTGTGGTAAAAGTACGGTCGGAAACAGACGTCGTTTTAAAAATAAATAGCTACAGATCTATCCTGTGTTATATACCAAATTGTGATCGAGTTTTTCGTAGGTCGATCCATCGTTATGAGATGACAATTTTTTTTATATAGATATTATCGAACCGACCGTCAGTAAAAAGAGAAAGACTCAAAGGACTTTGGCTAAGTTTCATAGCCTTATAGCGTAGAACATTGCTTGAAGTAGGTAGGTACCTACCTATTGATAGGCACATATACTCACCTGAATATAAAGATCTTCGTTACGTAAATGCTCTGCGATGAACTCTACTGCTTCTGTGGCCTTCGCTGCTTCTGGCGACAACAGCAGCGAGTCGGAGCTCTCCGACTCCCTCCGTTCCCCTCCGAGACCCAGGCCGCCGAGAGCGCCGAGTCCTCCCAGGGCGCCGACCTCACCGCCGCCGGCCGCTCGGTTGATCTTGCAGTTCGGATGGTGCAGGTCCGACATCTCCATCGCTTCCATTTTGCTTTGTGTTACACCAATCGCACTAAGAAGTTAGTATATTCCCAAGGTTCACAGATTAGAGAGGTTCACTAGCATCTAGTGAGTGCTATGTGAGCAAACGTACCTGATGTGTTTAGGCAGGTCGTGCGGGGCGGCTGCATGCGGCGGAGCGCCCATGCCGGGCATTTCCATCATCCACCGTAGCCTCGTCTTGCGCGGACGACGCATGAGCAGGCCTGTAGGCAGGTAGTGGAGGAAGACACTTCGGATCCAGAGAGGCATTCTGTTAAACAAGAAGTGCAAATTAGGAGTGTAATTTTAATCGAATCTATCTTTAAATACCGTACAATTTAGATTTCCATCGCTAAGAGGGGAAGAAGTGCATTATTATTATTAAATCAGGGCCCTATACCACAACATTTACAAGTCTACACTACAAAATTGTTGTTGTTCTACAATAGAAAATATTCATATCACATTAATTATGCAACTATGAGTTACAATTTACAATCTAGGTTTAAATCACTACGGTTTACGATTTACATATTTGTAAGGTTTTCCCGTTATAATATTATGTGGCTTAGAGTTTTGTGGTACAATTTCTCGTAAGATTTACAAATTTGTAAATTGTAATTTTAAAGTTTTGTGGTATAGGTAGGGTCCAGATTACCTGTGTGTTCTTGGACCTCTGAAGTTCCAGTTGATGATGATAACCGTGACTAGAATACTGACGGTGTTCATGATGAATGTGAAGAGCAGGTACTTAGCGATGAGCGGTAACACGAGGGATGTCGGCGGTAGAATCTTTGATACCAGTAGCAGGAACACAACCAGTGACAGTAAAATGCTGATACCCAATGTCACCTACGAGAAAGAACACCGTTATTTTTAAATGAAACAGTATTTTTATAGACAGATTAAATGTATAAGAAAATTGGTAACGGTAATATTGTCTCACCTTTTCACCAGCTTCGGCAGGCAAATAGAATACCAATACACAAAGGAATGAAATCAATACAGTTGGCAGGATCAAGTTGACTGTATAGAACAAGGTCTTTCTCCTAATTATTATGTAGAATGTAATGTCAGTTTCAGTAGGATGGTTCCCTTCATAAATATTCAGGTATGCTGGTACTTCAATGATGTCCCATGTTCCCGACTTCCAGTAATCTGACAGATCAACAAAGTTTTTGTTGTTGTATAAGGCGAGGGACACTTGGTCACCGTTGAAGGTCCACGATCCGAATTTCATGATGCACGTTTGTTGATCGAAGGGGAAGTATGTTACATCAATTGTGCAGGAGCTCTGAAAAAGAAAACATAAGATTAACGATAAGATATGTATGAAAAATAAAACTGACATGTGTGTGTGCAACTACCATCTATAGCGAAGATGATAAGTCATTCATAGTAATTCTACGATTACATAGTTACCTGGTAAATAGCTGGAGGTACCCATAGCACTTCTCCGTTGGGGTAAATCAGGACGTTCGATTTGTATCGCACCTCATAGTTGCCGTCAGCGCTGGAACAGCAGAAGACCCATTAGCATCGCAGATTAAATATAATAATATAAAAAAAAGTGCCTAAGGAGATATACTAACTTGTTGAAAAGCACGATGTCAGGTTTCCACACCTTGTCGGGCGGCAGGCGCAACACGCCTATGCCGCCATAATCAGCCTCATCCCACATCAGCTGATAGTCCATCCATACTAACCGGAGCCACACGTTGGATTTCATGATTTGATTCTTTTCGTTCTGCAAGAGGTATGTTTCAAAGTTGATGTATTATTTTCTTGTAGGAAACTAGATTAACTTGTAATTAGCGTGAAATATTAGTTTTAGTCTTAAGTCGTCAACACATAGCGTTTAGGAAACGCAGTGACCAATGCTTTCTCTGAGGCCTTAATTTGATACCCTCCAGTGAGAGGCTAGAAGACTTTATCAAGGTACCTATTTAAAAATTGGGTATAAACACGAGTAGGTACATACAACGTTAATAAGCTGCACGAAAGCTAGTCCGAACCGCACGTCCACTTTCTGTGTCATGTTTTGTACTGGGCGGATAAGTTTGTTGTAACCACGGAACAGGTCGCGGACCAACCGCTCCTCGTCTTCGGAACACCATCCTGGAACATATGTAGGTATAGTTATCAGCAACCATTACTTCCGATAGGTATAATTACCCGAACTCAATTTGGCATTCGAATACATCAACATGATTCATTTAATTTGAATACATGATTGGCAAAAAGGGAGTGTTAATTCATTTCCTTCTGGTGAACGTATATTACGTGACGTTTATTGACGTGACTACAAGTTTACTTTTGACCAATCAACAAAACCTATCTCTGACGAGTTATTAAGCAATAAGCTAGGATCATATTTTATCTAAAATTCGATTCCCATGTTTCAGTTGGCACCAAGTAATAATAGCATTGGCGAAAATTACGGGCTTCTTTCCTTACGTATAAAAGTTAATTTAATAATATGCATAGGTCGTCTGTGCTTTACTCTTTTCATCACGCATACAAATAAGTGTACTCTGATCATAATACAGTTCATGAAACCTGAAAAGTATTGTTATTTTATCAAGTTTAAAAATGATCGAGATTTTATAAGCTCGCTATTAAATAAACGGCTGATATATTATATACGACTTTCAGTTTAATTCACGCATATGGATGTTGAATGTTAGGAGTTCATTTGAATCTTCCTTTATAATGGTTTTCCCGTAAGTAGTAACGTGTACGTTAGCATCCATAGCAGAGATGATGCTGCGACGCCAGATCAATAAAGAGCCAACCGGAGATAATGTTGTTTAGTTTACACTTCTCGAAGATAAAGCGATGATTTTCAGTAAGGATTTACTTATTATTGTGATTTTTGTAATGTAATGAATGCTTCACAATTAAATAAACTCGATTAATTAAATAATAATAACCAAAAGCTGAATTAAAATCTATTAAACTTAATTGAATATAACACATAAATTCAGCTGCGTGTCTGTTATACATATTGTGTCCTGAAATATTGGTATATAACGTATGTAATACATATTTTGTTTATATGCACCTCTATTTACATCGCTAGCCGGTAGCGCCGCTTTTATGAGATAGATGAGGAGATAAAGTAAAAAATTATGAATGTAACAGTATTTTTTTGTGGATTCTTGCGTATTATGGGGTTTGTTTGTTAATGATTTGTTTATGATGTGTGTGGTACCTGAGTAGAGGAGTGTGAGGATCGCGGCAACGAGCAGACAGGCGCGCGACCCGCCCGACATGGCGGCGCGTACTGCCGTGCGGTCGCGGCCGGGCGCAACCCGCCGCGCTGCGCCACACCCCGCCGTCTTCCCGAGTCCTCCCGTAGCGCCCGCCCGCCCAAACCACTCTATGCACTAATGCATGCTGCATATTACTCGTATTCCATTAGCTGAATTTCAGTTACTTAACGTGGTAATGAAAACTGGCGTGCTTTTTTGTGATAACAGATATACCTTACCGGTACCTTATAGTAATTTTCACCTAGAAGGAGGGGCTTGTGGCTAAGAAATAACAGCCACATGGTTCGATCGATCAGGTTAAGCTACACTTGCCACGGTTCGTCCGTGGATGGGTGACCATCTTTACATACCTAAGACCCCGTCATTCATTCTTAGATCTTTGACAGTCGTTACTGGTCGTTTTACCCTATAAGTGGGTTGTGGAGATCGGATACTTTTCATAAAAATAATTTTAAGAAAATAGCAAAATATATATTTTACATATAAGTGCCAAGTTCTCGCTGTTGAATGTCATCAAAATTGGTTCAGTAGTTTAAGTGTGCTAAAGTCGGAAACTGGACTGACTCCTTATCTCATTTACTATAGTGTCTAATTTTCAAATGTATAGTATTTTCCCAATTCTTACACTTACCTACCCATCTACGGTCAATGTTTCATACGTTTCAGGAAGGCTCTATTTTACGTGTGTTGGTACCTATGCTGTTGGTGCCTTTTGTGGAAATTAGCTAGTGATGCGCATGTGCAGTTATCCCGTGGGATATCATCGATTGCTCCGTGACTCCGCTCCGTGCCAAACGCCTCCGCGGGAATATTATGTAGGTCAGGGATGATTTACATAACTCACGGGAATTCGATCCGAGGGAACATCTACAAGCGAGATTAGAGCCCCAATTGTGATTATGGCTCAGGAATAATATTTTTATTTTGACAAAAAATTATACATGACTAGGATAATTTATGTGAGCTTTTAGGTTGCGAGGAATAAAAAACTGTTTTTCGGAACGTATTAGTAAATTATTGGGCTTGAGAGCTGCAGTGCTATGCTAGGCTTTAAATAAATGTAGAAACTAAAATAAATAAAACAAGTGTTTGTTTCATTCGTTTATATTTAATAAACAAAGTGCAATTCAGAGTTAACCCTAACAATTGAACAAATCTTGGGGACAACGGGCTGTCCCATTGCCGACGGAAGGATGCCGCACAGAGTTCCATCCAATACAAAGATGAAGCCCACGTGTGCGGGTCTGCGGCCTCCACCGTCCGGGTCGTCACACAACCTCTAGCGAATGGTAAGAAGATATAACAGTAAATAAATGAATGACCAAAAACATTGACTTATAATCACATCCGGTCCGCAACTTCCATCGGACCGTCTAAGATTACTAACAGCACTGCCTCGGAAAAGGAAAACATTACAGGAGCTTTGCGAGGGTACATTCGCTTGTCGGGTGTACCCGCACATTCTCGCTGTTTACACTACGTTTTCCTTTTGAGAGGCTTACAATGTTTCCGAAATAAATGAACGTCGATGAGTAAGAACAACAAACGTAACAATCGATCATGACGGAGCAGTAAACTGAACGAGTTGAAGTGTTTCGGAGTGTGGCAGACGAGCGGCAGGACTGGTCAGATGTCAGGATATAGTGAACCTGTACTTGTCAACTGATCGTGCGTCGCATCTGTCAATGAATAGGCACCTTTGTGTTAAACCCTCTATGTAACGAAAAACCGGTTCATGTTACAACTTCTTGTACTTATAAAATGTTGTATATCTTATAAAATGAGTTAAATATTACATGTACATGTCTGAAACGATGGTCATATCTTTTGAATTAATCTTCGAAGAAGAAAATTTTATAAGCTAATATTATTTTCAGCATACGAATTACTGTAACTGTATGGAAAGAAGTACAAACGTGATATTAATATGTAATTTAATTATTATTTGTAAAAGTCGTTCCGAAAGACCCAGATATGACTTTATTAAAATAATATTTGTTTAACTACAACTTTTAACGAACGATTTATTAAGCTATAGCCATGGGTATTTTATTACCATTTATAACAATATCGACCCGTTCACAACGAGGCATATCACAACCTGTACCAATTGAATCAACATTGTTTGTAAAGTTCTATACTAGCTACTGACACAAATATATCCGAAAATAAAACTAGGGATTATAACCACGATTCATGGAATCGAACAAGAAGGAAACAAAGGGCCATTGTTTCACCGCCCAAACTCTAAACTGTACAATAGATTTCAAGAATCGAAGAAGTTCTAACAAAGTTTAATTTTTAAATGCGAATCAGGTCGTTCAACGGTAAGAAGGAAGACGTTTTTGTGCAAATATTTTCTGCCGCAGTCTTGTCTAGTGGGTGGCCACATGCTGCGGTGTCTGCGCGTGAGTGTGCACCGCGGCGCGTGGCGGCTGTGCCTGTGTAGCACGTACTGCCACTGTTTCGCTGTGGGCGACCGTTCCGGGGACGGAACGTCTGGTACGGAACCGCTCATTGAAACTCATGCCATACGCTCATGGGAACGATCGGGTAAGAGTACGGAATTAATTCCACTGAGCGTGACGACCGTTTATCAATGTATTCTTGGAAGAAAAGGTACACAATCGCTGAAGTTCTCAAGGGTTAAGGTTAGTCGGATGGGCATTTTTTTGTAACGTACAGGGTTGGCAGTTCAGCGGTAACTTATGTCTACAGGGGGGCGCGGTCGGCGAGGCAGGCGGCGGCAACTCCGGCGCCGCGGCGTCATCGTCCGCGCCACTTCGCTCATCACAACTTAACAAATATTCGCGGTATCACAGAACTTTTCGCATGCGTATCCGCAAGCGGGCGGGTCGCTACGACACCATGATGTGCGGCGCGGACAGCAGCACGGCTAGCGTGGCGATGATTGTGAACAGGGTAAAGATAATAAGGCACAGTCTGTCCACGACCATGGCGGCGAACTTCCAGTCGCGCGAGACGTCCGCATCCTCGTCGTCCTTGCGCATCTGGAAAGTATATTCACCATGTTAAACTACTTGCAATGTATACCAATCAACTATTGAATGGACTAAACTACTGTGTGGTCATGTTACCTGATCTGTGATGACTCGGATCTCCTTCAGTATGAGGGAGAGCTCGTAGTCGACACCGAAGCAACTGTGTGCGGCCAGGCCCGCGCCATTCTCCTCACCCGACCTGCAACGAGTACGCTCTGTAGATAGCAGCTACATCTGCACCCTACTCTACAGGTGGAGCCGAGGAACGGAGGGCACTACAGGAGTTATGCCGATTAGATGTTATAGACCAGACCCAGAAGTAGAAATACAATCGAAAGTGAAACTATGTGATGGCCCGTGAAAGAGTATGTTGATGTTGAATGTTTGGATACTCGTGATTTAGCTGTTAGGGTCGGGTACTGCGGAACGTTCGAGGCTGGGGTGAATTATCGTAACCGTGCTATTTACGGCGAGTAGTGTTCGTGTAGATCGTCGAGGGACCTGTAGTATCGGCAGCATTGCGGCTGCTGCGCTTGCGGGTGGCGGAAGTCGTCGTCGATGTCGAGCACGTTGGCGAGGAGCGACTTAGAGGAGCGCTCGCGCAGCTCTAAGTCGGGCGGCGGAGGCGCGCGCGCGGGCGGCGGCGTTGTCGCCGAGCCCGGCCGCGACATGCGCAGCACCCACGGCAGCCAGTACAGGAACACGCAACGAATCTGCACAATACACCACGTTACATATCTTCTTACAAAAAAAAAATCTTTGCGTAACTATCGAAGTAACACCACAAAAAAATACGAACCCAATCACTCATTTCATGTGTGTCTGCGTGCCTATGGTGGTAGTTAAGAATAAGGATGGTGGAGACGACGGAGGAAGCCACCATGAACATGATGCAGTTGAAGTAGGTGCCGAGCAGCGGCACGGCGTCTGACGTCGCTGGCATCGTCTCCGCCACCATGTTGAGGAACACCGTCAACGATAGTAATATCGTCACACCTAGGTATTATGAAAACGTTCGATGAGCTCTATTTAAATATAAATATACCAGATATAAGCTTCGCAAGAATGAAGATTACGGTTCATACATACGTCGGGGAAATGGTTTTGGGACAGAATAACAATGCAACCGTGGTCAATTATCATGTATTGGTAAGTAACGTTTTTAAAACATAACACTGTATAGTATAATTTCTGAGTAGCTACCGTTTTACGTACAGGTAGAAATGACCTGCACGATGTTTAACTTCAGTAGTGTGTATGATTACACTATCTGATGAGATGGCGAGCTTATCTACTGCTAGTAGACTGATGATGCTGACGATGTATGTATAATGTTTAATGTTTTTACCTAAAGACAACTTCTCTCCGGAGTCTGGAGGCAAGGTGAACCCCAACAGCGCCATAGAGGCAATAAGCACGCAGGGCACGATCAGGTTGAAGAAGTAGTAGAGTGTCTTGCGCCGGATCACCACCGCGAACGTGATGTCGATGTACGGCTCCGGACAACAGTTGTAGTAGATCTCGTTGCGCTTACCCGGGACTCCTATACAACAAGAATGATAGAAGAATAAAATATTTGACCTCTGTTAAGTAAAGAGTCACGATAGGATCGCGTAAGTGACAAATCTGTATAATAAATATGTAACTAAACAAAGTTTTCGTATGTAAAGTTGATAAAATAAAGATATCGAACACATTTCGATGTTATTAACCTCAGTTTTAGAATTAATGACCAATCCGATGAGGTATACCATCATTAAGTTTGAGTCGTAAAGATAACATACAAGAAAGCTTTCGTAGCTAAGATAGATGGAAGAGATTAGATAACGTAATTATGCAAAAACAAAAGACTAAAAAATGTATAACCTATTAGTTCCCATTCGCCATTCGTGACAAAACTGCTTATATCTCCCCCTCCTTCATCTTGTAGTTGTAGATCCAACTGTAAAGAGAAAAACGTAAATAAAACTGAAAATTAGTTCAGAAAACATCAGTTTAATGTTAGTAGTTTTAAAATTGCGAACCTGATAACCGTCATAAGTCCAGCTGCCAAACTTCATTTCGCAACGTTGGTCGTCGAAGGGAAACCAGGTGATGTCGATCTTGCAGGTGCTTTTGAAGATGCCAGGCGGCACGTACAGGCATGAGCCGTTGTTGCGCACCACTACGTTCGTCGGATATGTGCTGTCGAACCCTTCGTCCGCGCTGTTCAAAAAAAGAAACACATTTTGACAATGCATGTGTATGGAAGATGTACAACAAACGTTTTGCTTCGTAGGGTAATACGTAGCCCGCGGCGTTCTATGATCGTAATATTCATTGCGCGTAGCGTACTACGGTTGTAGCATTCGTAGCGCGTAGCATACTACGATCGTAGCATCCGTAGCGCGTATCGTACGTGGCGTTCTACGATCGTAGCCTCTGCAGCACGCGGCGTTCTACAATCGTAGCATTCGAAGTACATGGCGTTCTTATTCGTTCCATTCGTAATACGCAGCATTCTACGATCAATCTAAGAAACGCTAAATCTTAATAATCGAATCGTAGCACTCGGTGTTTTGCAGCCTCAAAGCCTATTCCAATAGAAAAAAATACAGACTCCAAAAACCAGTAAAGCATTTACGTTTCGTAAGTAGCGACCCATTTTGAGACCCTACATAATGAGAGGAGAAACAGAAAACAATTGCCAATGTTTCACAAGTTTCGGAGCGCTGTCTACAAAGTGTATAAGTTCAAGTCTAAAATTACGCCTGGGGCTTAAGTTGACGTCAGCACTTTAGGTCCTTAAAAGTCTGTAGTATGTCACGACAGAGATTGACACAAAATACGTGTTGTATAAAGCTCTATTTATAAAACTAATGAAATGAGTCTCGATGCTACGAGTCTATAGAGTAAAAAGTTTTTAATGGATATTTGTCACGCCTGTTTTAGTCTGTAAGTCTAGGTTGCAAGTAAATTAAGTTAATAATTTATAACAAGAGAAGGGTCATCTATGTAATAATAACGTCAAACTTCGGCCATTAATTTGCCAGAGAAGCGTGGTCCCTAATTATGACCATGCCTGCCCATGACGGCTCATTGTGGCGGACTATGTGGGAGGCTTAATAACCTGATGGACCTTTGTGCATTTATTTGGAAACTAACATTAGTAGTGACTTATGAACTAAAGAATTTGATTTTTATTGTATTTTGTTTTATATGTGGTTGTAGAACAACAAATCAATAGTTTCACTCAGCCTTAGAACCGGGTCATTGGTATAAATGACTAAAACAGCAATTATCACGGGAAATGATTTAGACTTTCGATTCGACGTTGATGGATATTCAATTTAATTAGCAGTACCTTTATATTTTAATGATTGAAAACGATAAAAAACATATTAATCTTTTCTTGATAAAACTAGTGAGTTATAAACATAATATTAATCTTTATTTTTCATCAGTGGCTGGGAATAATTAAATTTACTGGCGCTTTCCAATCTTCAGTAGACATTTTGGGTTATATCGGCATAAACAACAATTACTTGAGTTTTAATCTCACGCGAAATTAATGAATTCTTAGCACGTTTGTTTGAAAGCATGGAAACGGATGCTGATGGTTGAAGATATGTAATCATATAAACAGTAGGTTTAAAATCAGTGTTATGATAAAATATCAATATAGGTAGGTACATATACCTATTAGTGATAGATTTGGGTGCAGTGGATATATTCAATCCGATTGTTATTATATTTCGCTTCAAGGAGTTTAAAGTTAAAATAGTGTTATGCAACACAGCAGTCCATTTTCGGACATAATTGTTCTTGATTGATATTGCTCTTAATTTCGCTTTCGTCTTTGGTTCTAATGTTTCTTGGAAGGTTCATTAGGAGTGAGCGATTGTGTTTATATATAGGTACATATGTGTGTTGTATACGTACCTGTTGTACATAAGGACGTCTGGTTTCCATAGTCTGTGTGGTGGTACTCGTAAATCTTTGACCCCGCCGAAATCCGAAGTGTTCCACCTCAAGTTCATATCATTCCATTCCTGGATAAACAAATGTATAAGAACCGCACATTTACGTAACAAATAGACATGTAATGCATACACAGTAACACACTTATAAAATATCATTACTATGCTGAAATCATTAATTACTTTCTTGTTTCTCTACACGCATGAACATATAAAAACTTATACTCACTAGTTTTAGCCAGATGTTTGTTATTAAAAGCTGGTTCTTCTCGTCCTGCGAACATTAATTTGTATTTTATTGCTACTACTCAGTCCCGTTTGTTCATAGTTTGAACTCAAATTAATCATTATTATTTCTACTGCGAGAGTCGGTCAACAAGGATTAAAGAAAAACGTGTATATAAACAGGTTTCGGGACGTCTTTTAGACAAAAACTATCAATAATGTTTGAGTGTTGACGCACACCAGTACAGTTGTGTGTTGGTGTGCACTTAAAATGTGAGGACATATTTAGAAGACTTGATTGGTTAGTTGGTTTAATCGTTTTCGCAGCGGCTCGTATCGTGATAGTTTATTTATTGAACGGTGCATTTGGATAATCATGGGAACACTATCCATCTTGTATTTGATGTATGTAGCAGTTCGTTTGTTTGTGTATAAAAGTGGATGCTGACCACGTCAATGATCTGCATGAGCGTGAGGCCGAAGGAGAGCTGCAGCGGGTCGCTCTCGTTGACGACGGGCCTCTCGAGCACGTTGTAGTGGTCCAGTAGGTGGTGCAGTAGCCGCTTCTCGTGCAACCCGCAGCGTGCCCCTGCGCGGACAGAACACCCTCGCATTACACTCCTGTTCTTACTAACGATACGCAAGAGGCCGGATACGCAAGAAAAAAAATAAAACTAATAACATTGATCTTTATTCGTCTCCAAATATAAACATTTGTAACAGTAAAACCTACATCTAACGGTATCTATCCGCAGCGGTATGCAAATGGTGCAATCTTAAGATTTAAAAAGGCACTCGGCATGTCTGAGTCCCTCACGTACGATTGGAAACCCTCACGTAGTTAAGGGATCGACCGTGATTTCACATTACCTACAGGGGATTTTTTACTCAGTGATTTGAATAAGGTAAATTCGAATTTTGAAGATACTTCATAGTAGTATTTTTTGAAACCCTGAGTGATTCTTTTTTTTAGGGTTCCGTAGTCAACAAGGAACCCTTATAGTTTCACCATGTCTGTCTGTCTGTCCGCGGTTTAGCTCAAAAACTATTGGTACTAGAAAGTTGTAATTTGGCATGAGTTAAAGATGCTAAACAAGTGGTAAAATAAAATTTAGAAAAAAACAATTATTTAGGGTACCTCCCCTACATGAAAAGTGGGGATGATAATTTTTTTTTCGTCCTTCCCATATTGTGGGATATCGTTGGATAGGTCTTTCAAAAATATTAGGGGTTTGGGAAGACCGATTAAGTAAACTGTTCGTGACTTATCAAGCTTTAAAGTACCAATTTTCGTTAGAGTCAAGTGTCCCCCCCCTCTACCAACAAAACGGTTGTACATAGTTAGAAATTCAAATGTCACGGCAGTAGTACCTATAGGTATATAACGAAGTATAAAGGAAAACTATCACACTTAAGAGGGCTTTACAAGTTTACTAGTAATAGTCGACCAATTGTATCGACTCGAAAATTTCGAACAACTCCATAGAAATGTCGATAGATGGCGCTAAGCGTCAGTTGTATCGCGCTATTGTTTAATTCCTAAATAAGTTTTATAAAAAAAAAACAGTTGCTGTCGAATAAAATTATATTATGATTAAATTATATCTGGGCTCATTTTTAGAGTGAATCCAAATTAATAAATGTTTTTATTTATTTATTTTTTCATTTTTATTCTTTTTTAGGGTTCCGTACCTCAAAAGGTAAAAACGGAACCCTTATAGGATCACTTTGTTGTCCGTCTGTCTGTCTGTCTGTCTGTCAAGACCTTTTTTCTCAGGAACGCGTGGAGGTATCAAGCTGAAATTCATATCAAATACTCAAGTCTATGGTCTCTTGGAGCTGTGAAAAAATCAAACTTCTAAGTCAACGCGATCAAAAGATACTCCCGTTTATGCCGCAAATTTTCGACACTCGCAAGGGAATCAAAACCTACAGGGTACTTCCCGTGAACTCAGAATCTTGAAATTTGGTACGAAGCAACGTCTTATAACACAGATAAAGGAAAAATTGCGAAAAGCATAAATTTTTAGTTACATCATATAATAAAAATATTTTTAATAATTTTAAACTTATTACCCCTTTACTCATGAACGCGTAGTGGTATTATATTGAAATTCTTAACAAATACTCAAGTCTATAATATCTTTAAGCTGTAACAAAATCAAACTTCTACGTCAACGCAATCAAAAGATACAGCAATTAAAGCCGCATATTTTGAAACTCGCAACTACTCGCAAGGGAATCAAAACCTAAAGGATACTTCCAGACGACCTGGAATCTTGAAATTTGGCATGAAGCAACGTTATAAAGTACACATATAGGAAAAATTCCGAAAATCTTAAATTTTTAGTTACATCACATAGTATATTTTTTTTAATAATCATAAACTTACTAGCTGACCCAGCAAACGTTGTTCAGCGATTAAAAAAAAAAAAACAGATGTTGGCCGATTCTCAGACCTACCCGATATGCACACAAAATTTCATGCAAATCGGTTCAGCCGTTTCGGAGGAGTTTGGAAACAAACACCGCAACACGAGAATTTTATATATTAGACTTGCTGACCCAGCAAACGTTGTTCTCTTCTTAAAGAAATGAAGATTTTTCCGAACATACATAATGTTTTCATATATGTATTGACAAGGTACCGTCAGCTTTCCACATTGTTATGTTATGGATTTCATTTAGCAATAAAAATACCATAACTTTTACTTATATACCTACAGGTTTGTACGGAACCCTCGGTGCGCGAGTCTGACTCGCACTTGTTTAATTTTGACTCAGTTTAGTCGTATTTAATAGTTACGAAATTTCATTTTCGCGGTGTATCGAAATCAGATTAATATAGGTACATAGGTAGGTACGTGAAATTGAAACATTTCATTTCATAATTGGATTGAAGGAGGAGAATATTGATTGGATCATGGATGTAAATTTTTGATAAATAAAAAATTGTTTTCTTTCTACTAAGTTGCAAATGATGATGGATTGTTTTGTTTATTTCATTTAAATTGATTTATTTGTCATGTCAAACACATTGTCAAACAAGAAATGTAATAAAGAAACGTTTACCACGTGCTTGCTTTTTTATAAATCTGTTAGTATGCTTTATTTATTATGACAGTTTGTTGACTTGTGACATCTAATGTATATCAGATTGATCATAAACCAAAACTAATTCAGGTTTTTGATAAAAAATCTGGGTTGTTACAGGTTTATGATGAAATTGAGTTTAAAATGTGTCATCTTCCGGTTTTTCATCAAAAACCTAGGTTTTTGATCAGAAACCCAATTTTATGAAAAACCTGCGACATATATATAAACCAAATGGACTTTCTCTAAAATAAAATGTTGTTTTATGTATTACTTATAGATCATTTTATATGTAATCACAATTCGTAAATGCATTGAAGTTCCCTAAAACTACCGAAAGTTCGATAGTCTGGCGGATTTACCTCGTGAAGAGAAATACAGAAAAACAAGGAAGATTTATGTGGTACTCATTTACATTTTGTATTACGTTTGCTTTACGAGAATGCAAGGGTTTTGCTTGAGGATTGTATTAAAATGAGTCTTTTATGACCAAGGAGCCGCCGCAAGGAATATATTTTAACAAACTACATTGTTTATAAAGGAATCTTTATAAACAATGTAGTTTGTTAAAATATTCCAATATAAAGATACAATTTCAAAGTACCTAAATAAACAAAAAAACATTGGTACTATTACTACAATTATAAGGAAAAGCTTTCATAAATAACAATTCCCGTGGGATATGGCAAAAACACCATTTAACAAAGAAGTGGATGTGTAAGCTCGTCGATTTTTGGATATTGGAATTGAATACTTTTAAATCATAATAATTTACAGAGCCAAAGGTTTTTGTTAAAATTGAAGCAATTGTTGCAGTTTTTTCTAATCCTTTCCCCTGAGGATTATTCCGCATACTAAACAAACATCTGTTAAGTCGAAATAAGTAACCAATTCACAGGAAATAAAGTTAAAATAAACAATCAAAATTATTTCATTTTGATTGTTTGCCCATTGGATTGTATTATTGATTTGCTCTCAAGTGTCGTTTCGGTTGAATGCACGTAGTTGCTAAAGTCAATCAATTAAACTCTCACGATGTATTTCATCATAATATTAATCGCACTTAAAACTGCAGCAATTTATGAAATAAACTACGCTAATATCCTTAAAACATGACTCTACTGTTTGTTTAATTATTTTAAGTGAACTATGGAGGTATCCATTTGTAAATTGTCCATTATGTATAACGAGGGACAGTATAGATAGAAAATTGTTTCAAGAAAAGCAATTACTTGCAATTTATTAGTTTGCCTCATCTTTTGTGAACATTATCGATGCTGCTATTTCGTACTGTTTGGTGTCGACAGAGCAAATCGGTTTCGTAAGTAGTTTTAGGTACCTACCTAAGTATTGCCATTTTACTGGGCAATTTGTCTCGATAACATTTTTTGTTCCACGTGTAAGTAATGCCTGTTATTTGTTCTAGTACAGCTATGATATATCTCTGAACATTATTTTAGCCTATTATCAAGTAATTGCATATTACGCAGGATATTGGATGATCAATTTCACATGATAATTCGCCACAGTTACGCGTTGGAATTATGTCTATTATGTTCCGGAGAATCTAAAAATGCACAACACATGTCATGTAGTTTTATATTCTAATGGTAAAATATAAATTATTTGTTATCTAAGAAACCTTGATTAGTAAAAAGTGGAGTGGAGTGATTTTATCCTATTTTGTAGGTAACTCATGTACCTATTTTTAGAAGATAAAGATAATACTTTTTCAATATAAAATGATCAAACACTTTGAAGTGTAGTGTCTGAAGAGAGCTTTTTATCTTACACTTGATACTCTTGAGATTATTCAAGAGCTAGCGATCAAATCTCATCTCGTTGCCTTTGAAGACAATGTTGTAACTTGAATTAAGCAGAGATGACTATCTTTTAGCACGGTGAGAAGTAAACATTCTTATGTATTTAATGTTTATTTATTATATTAGATCTAGCCATGCGCTCTGTTAAAAAAATTCGATTTTGTAACACAAACACAGACATGGCTGCCATTTTCCTTCCAATCACGTTATTCTCATGGTAAAGATGAATAAAACTCTTATACTCGTATCTAAAATATTGACTAATCTTACTTAATTTGGTAATGATGTGGATGACACATGTTTTGTAATTTTATTGTGTTGTTGTAAATGGAATTTGGAAAGATTTATGATAGAAACGTCTGTTGTGAGGCAAACGGACGGTCTAGTGAGATGGATCGGGATGGTGAGGATGTAGTGGTGTCTGGTGGCTTACCCCTCGGCCAGAGCAGGCACAGCAGCAGCAGCAGGCCCGCGGGCGCCGCCAACAGCGAGCGGCGCGCCCGCCCGCCCATGTCAGCGCCGCGACGCCGCCGCGCCGCGCGCCGCCGCCGCCGCCGCCCCGCGCCGCGCCATCCCTCCCCGAGCGCGCGACCCGACCCCCGCCTCCCAAACGCCGCACTCCCGCTTCTCTATTAGGATCTATCGAACACGATCGGCTTAAAATTCAATCTTTTTACGGTTTTCATATGTATGCAACTTGTTCACGACCGCTCGCCGACGGCTACGCGTGCCGGCCGATCCTCAAACATCGCCTGCTGCGCCGAGGGATGTGTGTGTTCTGTCACGGCGTGTTTTTGAGCATTGTTGTTCAGCGGAGTGCGGCCGACCGTGGGGCAGCGGAGCCGCCGGTGTGCGGACTGACGGAGCGCCGGCCGCGCAGCCGCGCGCCGCCGCCCATTCACCGCCAGCCGCCGCCGCGCCGCTGCGCGCTGCCGACCTTGTCGCGCGGCCTGCACGAGGTCCTCGCTCCGCGCCACCACGCGCACCACGCACACCACGCACACCGCGCGTCGCACCGCCGCACCACCGCTCCACCACACCGCTACATCACACACCCCTCATTGATGCTTATTAACCACTCACAATTATTTGTCTATCCAAACTGTCTCTACATGTGCGATTAGATAAACTTTTTCAAACTCTTTTTTTAATATTTAAAGTTATAGGAGTACTAGTTATACTAACATACCTAATGGAATACCTACCCTGTTATGTTCGAAGTATTTTTCGTAATTTTGTGTAATTGTGTTCATGTTCAGTACCTATGCACCTGAGACTCGAGCGTAGTGGAAACAAAAGCTGTTTAACTTATTTGCCTTATTAGGCTTTGTCCGAAGGGTATATGAATCTAGTAATTTCTGTATGTATGCCTGTATTTGGTCATTGTCTTTGCATGATTCCCGAATATGAGTGTTGTGTGAGTCGGCGACAGTGCGGGGATGCGGCGCGGCTCGGGCGCGGGCCGCGTGCGATCAATGAGGCCGCTCTCTTCCCTGCTCCAGCCTCCCTGCACCCCCCGCGCACCCCACACGTTCCCCTTACCATGCTGAATTCATCCCGTGACTATGGCACTTCCAATTCGAACATTAATTTAAAAATATTAGCTGACACACTTTTTTTTCACGGGGTCGAATAAAGTAATGTTGAAAAGGTAATCTTGATAACCAAGGGCCATTAAACCCCATTTTATTATTTCAGTTTGCAAAGCCGTAATATAATTTCCACTGGCGTAAGAGGATTGTTTATCAAAATGTTTATAGGGGGTAACTTTTGGAGCTTTTGCTCGCTAATTCTGCCATCGCCTGAGAATCTCGGCTACGATCTCTTGATTCACAGCTATTATAATAAGGCCTTTATAAATAAGTCGTTGGAGTAGAAGTAATTCTGATTGATGAACAATAAAAGAAAAAGGTTTAACAGAAAAAAAAACTGATTTGCAGACCAGTTCAACAAAATTAATATTATAAACTTGGTTCTCGAACTTTCAATATTATTTCTAAAATAAAAAAGTCTGAAAAATAAAGTAAATGTACATGAATGTTAGTTAAAAATATGTAGTAAGTAGAACATAGAAATAAAAAAAACATAGAACACAATGTGGCTCGCGTGTCGGGAGAGCGCGACTGCGAGCATGCCTGCGCCTAATGTCGCACAACCTGATAATGAAGGGTGTTTGCTCATTACCGCAACCACTTTACGCTCCTACGCGGCTGCGCTCACCGCTCACCGCTCACCGCTCACCGCTCAGCGACACTTAACACTTTGCAGATATTCAGAAACTCATATTACACACGCTACACTTATTCCTACCCTTCACTCAAACTCATAACGAAGGTTCTTAAATTACGTAAACGCCAATGATTAGAACTTTCCAAACAAGATAAAATAATTGACTGGCTCATTAATTCACTCCTTGAATTAATTAGTACCTTGAGATAATTAGTACCGTAGTGCAGGCAATTAATTATCAACAACAAAGTAAGGACGGGAACAATGCTATAGTTGGAGTTCACGATCCAGTACCAAGTCTTTATTAGGCGTTGGATATGTTTTGTTAAATGGCAAATGTGTTGAGAACTAGGAAGTTTGCGAAACTCGGAGAAAGCGACCAAGGAGTAGGTACGTACCGTTGAATGGCGCAGTAAGAACAAAAGCAGTTCATTTGCTAGAAACTAGGCGAAATAATGAACGTCATATACCTGACTCCCTGAGTGAAATGTCAAAAGTAAAGGTTAAAAGTTACGAGTGCACAGGCGCGAGTGTATGGCGCTGGTTCGCCTGCATTAGGCACTCATCGCCACCCACATAGGCTTCCACATGTGAGCTTTGTGCCAACATCACTGTACTGACTTCGATACTTTAAAAGCTTACAAAAGCTTCAATTCTTTACGGCGCCTATACTTATTCTACAATAAAAATACATGTATATGTCGCAGAGTGACAGGTTAGGGCGCTTACCAATATAAATATGTATGTTTTGTGTGTTTTTTTATTTGATTCCTCTCTGCAAAAAAAAAGAAAAATGTTCTAGCATTGAAATTGACATTGCAGTGTCGATAAAGATTTCGAGTCTCAAGAAAAGCCTTCGCCACTGCGATGTGCATAAATCAAAGTGGATACTTCTTGAATGTTCATAACAATATTATCTCAAGCTCATAGATTATAATGATTACCAACCTATCTATGGCTTTGGGTAAGGAACCTTTCATCTCGCTGGGTGGGTAACATAACTATGGCTTTCAAGCCCTCGAGGTGCTAATAATTCTTTTGAAGAGTACGGGCTTACACTAGAAGCATTTCGATGTGTGTCGCATGTGTTGATGTCGTAGCTATTACTAGTCACAAAAAATGTAAATCAGTGTAATACTAAAGCCCTTCTGTTTGCGGTATTCTTGTATCGTTCTAAGTGCTGTGATATAGTGCTCATTTGATTGTCCTTTTTGATGTTTCTCCCGCATTTCCGGAAAATGGCAATTTCAGCTGAAAACCACAGTTCCTGACCAAATAACATATATTAGTGTGAGACTTCTAGAGAAAATAGAACTATTGTTTAGTATTCTTACGCGCCTATGATCTAAACTTATCATGCGTTCACTTAGTTTCTAAAAATAATTGGGTAAATTTTGTTCATTTCAGAAATTAATACTTACATACTCGTGTATGTAAGTATTAATTTATCAAAGTCTTAAAGTTTATAAGGTCACTTATTTTTTGCAATTTTTCCTTCTTATTCTGACAACTAATTTGTAGTTTTCACGTGCCATTTATTCGGAACGCAACCTCGTTCGATGCTAAAATATTGATCGAAACGTAAGTATCTATTTATGTGGCTAATAGGTACCGTTACTCATAAAAACTGGTAACAGTGTATTTGAAAACTATCTAAGATTACAGTTTTTTTTAGTCGATATAAAATTGCTATCGTTGTTTTATGTGTGGATCGTAAGTTGAATTTGTGTAGCGTTGGTGTGGCGTGGCGGTGCGGCGTTGCGGCGCGGCGGCACAGCGTCGCGTGACCGCTCGATGGCTGCCTGCAAATTGCACATTACACGCCGCGTTCGGCCTGCAACCGACCATTAGTGCATTCCCGCAGATTACTTCATAGCGAAACCGACCACGTTAAACGGTAACATTTTTTATAGACTAGCGAAATTCGTTTTGAAAGACATTTTCAGTGACACTGAGATGACTAAATATGACCGAAACTTTAATTTTGGAGGAGAATACAGTTTACATCGGCATTTATACCTATATTATTATAAAGCAAAAAGTAAGTAGACACATGTCGTTGACATTATAACTTTTGAAGTCAGACAATGTGACTTTGAAATGGAAATTGTTGAATTGGGTAGGTAAATGTAATTAAAAATAAAAGCTTTTAAAAAGTTAGAAATTGATTAGTGAATAAACTAAATTGCAGGATTGCTTAATAGGAGTGGCGATTTATGGAATAATTTGATTGGGTATTTACAATACGGGTTTAACTTATTTATTTACAGATAACCAATTGCGGTTATTATAAATGTGAACAAACGAAGCGTTCACTTTAATTAATATTTAAAGTGATCTGAAGCACGATTGTAAAATAATCACAGCGGTGGTTCGTGGAAATACTTTCATGTTGTGAAACATGTCGATGAAAAATTGTATTTCATTTTCATGATTGCTTCATTTGATTTATGGCTGCGGAAAGGGTGTCGTTAATATTGCACGGACTATGAAATGTACCAAATTATATTTATGTGTTTGTATTGGGCGAGCGAGGGCGACGGGTTGGTCGCACTGATTACTTATTAATGACCACGGCCTGCCAACCCCCGAACGCCGATAAATATTTTCCGGAACAAATTGTATCATTGATCGCCAGTAAACAAACAGAAAAAGAATACCAATTTTCTCTGGCAACTCGGAGCAAGAAAAGTCATTTTCAAAGTAAAACAATAAAAGTGGTAAAATGTAGGAAGGTACCTACTTAAAATATCGACTTAAAAGCTTGTGCTGAGCGTGATCTGAAAGTAGCTGGTGACAGTTTTCTAATATCAAAACTATGGCTGTATCCAGCTATGTGCTAAGTTAGGACTAGGAGTCTCGCAAACGTAATATACAGCGAATGAAAACAGCCGCCCATAGAGGAAGGGGTGTTACCGCAGACATTTATTACGTGACGTTTCTACGTCTTTAGGTCGACCGACAGTTTTGTAAGTGCACGGTGCACTTTTACACGGAAACCACGTAGAACTATCACGAACATAATATTTTGAAAGACTGTCTTTACTGGTCTTTACTTAAATATTTCCTACAATATGAGATTTTAAACGCGCCAAGAGAATATCTTAAGGACAGATTTATCGAAGCGACGGTAAGTGACTGGGATGTTTGCCTTCGGAGCGCTGAGTTCCGGATATGAAACTCGTGACAAATTGTGGAATGTTATGTGTCTGACGGTGACATATGGTTTTATAGCACAAGAAGTCTTTCATTTTGAGAGCCTTCCATTATGTGACGGGAAAACATTCGTAGCTATGATTTGTAGCTGTATGTATGTCTATGTATGTATGTCTATGAGTATGTGACTTACTTATTGATTTTTCTCTGAAGGGGTAAGCAGACAAAGTGGAACAAATATGAGGTATGTTTAACCACACGTCATGTTGGGTACCTTATGAGCCATGTACACCGATAATATGTTAGTTATGGGGTCGCAAGTAATGATGATTGCTGGCCTGTCGCTACGTGCAAGGAAACCAGCTTTCCTCGTTTGACTTTTACAACTTCGGCGAACGAAGATAAAACACATACTACATTTTTTAAATTTCTAGGTCGTAGTACTTAAAATGTAGTCAGTACCCTAAAAGTTGCAGCATTTTTTGCATCCGTTTTAAAGTTGAACTAACGTCGGCAAAAAGTGCAAAAGAACTTCGTCCAATTTTGTAGAATTATATGATTCGGAAAGGCGAACTGCGGATAAAGTTCAATTAAGAGCATAGGCAGGTATGTTCATTACAATTAAGTTAGTGGTTCTCAAAGTACGTAGGTAGCAGCTCACACGTGTAGAGAGTACGTCGCTGTGAGCCTTACCGGGTGTAATTGGGTGAGCGTCTCACGCCTGCTATGGAAGAAGTCGGCGCGATTTTCATTAACCTCAAATGACAAAAATGCCGTCGCCGTGTTTGTTCCTCAGATAGGAGTGTTGTTTAACGACTGCGGAATATTCTCCATGATGAAACTTTTGACTTGAGTAATTTGAATGGGTTTTCTCATTCTTCTGTTGATTAAAGATTAAATACTTACGTGTCAAATAATCAAGACAACAAATAGTTATCAATACTCTACTAATATAAAAATGAATTGTAATATGAACCACGATTTTGACATCTAAATTACTCTGATTTTCATTTGTTTCACATAATCTATAGCAACATCTGAACTATTTGATCTGAATTTCCTAACTTTTGTGATAAAACAGAGCATCTAAAGCTGTGAAATTATTATACGGATCATTTAACACGTAAGTTTGGTTCACGCTTGACTGGTTTTTTAATTAAATCTTTTAAAGGTGGGTATCTAAATTTTCGACGCACGTAATTGGTCGGGCCACCGTAATGTTGGCTATACCTACAAGTATACATATAATTTATATTTTGCCTACAGTGTCTAGGTAATTAACACTCCGGTGGATATGTATGTGCGATTATATGTTAGACAGCCGCAATAATTTAGGATAGCCGTTAGGCAGCAAGATGAAATTAGCTGTATCTAACGGATACGACTATAAACATTGGACTCTGATTAGTTTATTAACTACTAGCTTCTGCCTGCGTCTTCGTCCACGTAAAATTTCTTGTTCCCCGACCCACCCCATCGCATTGCATCGCCAGCCCGTGCTATTACTTCGTTTTCGCTTAGCTTTCTTTTTTACTCTTTTTCTTTTTGCTCGGCTTCTAAGAGTCATAGCGTGATGTTAAATAAGCCTGTGGCCTTCCTCAAGAATTGGTCTATCAAATACAAAAAGATTTTTACAATTCCGACCGGTAGTTCCAGATATTAACAAAGAAACTCTTGGCTTTATTATTATTATAGTCCTTAAATCATCAATGAGCATAAAAGGCAATGATTTAGTAAAAATAAAATAAGTCACTTGGATTCTGGAAAAGTTCTACCTATCAATTTAATTCTGTCGTTATCTGTAATTTCATGTCGGCGTTAATTAGGGGGTGTCTGTTAGCCGGTGATGTAAGGAGGTAAGTCTGATGTCTTTAGAACCCCTTGTTATTACTTTTTCCAGAAAAAAACATTCATTTTCTGACTTGACAGTTGAGTCGGCGAATTTATTTACGGAATTAAACAGCGATTTGTATTATAATGTGTTGTTGTTTCGCCCATAGCTATTCCAAATAAATACTGTTACTATCATCCCACTGCTGGAAAAAGGTCTGTCACCATGACTTCCAGCTCTTTCGATCCAGCGCTAAAGTGGGCAACTGGTCAATACTCAATACTTTTATTGCATTCCACATGAAGGTATTCTTAGGTGGTAAACGTGGTGGTCGTTTGTTTTCTCCAAATTAAATAAATATATTTTATATTTAAATTACCAGAAAAGGAACACTATCTTTCTACTTCATCATAGTTGTGTATGTATGTTTGCAAGTATATTCCATAATATTTGTTTAGTTTTATTAAGTGAATTATACATGATTTTATGTATTTTTTTTGTCTTCTTTACTCTTTCACACGCTGTCTCTCTATTATCCTATCGCAGGTATGCTGGAAGAGATTTCTTATGAAATAAGCATCACCTCTGTACCTATTTTTCTGTTCTATTTTTTTCTCGTCTTTTTATATATGTGTGTAGGTACTTATATAAAATAAAAATAAAATAAAATATTGATTTTTCTATGTACGCACAATAAAAACATAGAGAAACGACATAAACCATTTGAGTACAAAGGTATACACAACATTTTGATAGTATTTAACTGCTTGCAAATCAACAGTCAAAGACGATCCTGGGACTGTTTAACAGGGCTCGTGCCTTTTTCGACGCTCGGAAGCTTTTAGGGTTATTTAAACTTTAAACTTCTTGGTAAAGATGAGACAACTTTGTGTTTAATTAAGAATTAATTAATATTTTGTAGAAACTGTTTACTTTAGTTTGTAAGAACTTAAGTATGTACTTGGTTCGAAAAAATATAAATTAAGAGAGAGGAGAGAATTTTATTATTTTTTTCTAAATAAAAATTTCCTAACGTTTTACGGCGTTACGAAGGTTTTTTCTAAAGTGAAATTTTAAAATTAATTATTTGTGAAATTTCAATAGTGCAATTTTCAGTATAATCATGTAAAAGTTTAGGTCAACATCCGTAAGGGTTTGAAGACTTCCACTCAAGCTCGGTGCGAGTGACAACGTTTTCTTCGAGAGGTGACGATTTCTGACGATGATGGGTAAAACCTTTTTAGGGCAGAGGAGGCCGTGCCTAGTTTCGTTAGTAAATTTCTGATTGGTATAATTCAAAATTTGGTAAGACAGCAAACGGTTCTAAAGAAATGCTTGATTGAACTTACTAATAAAGATAATGGTGAATATAAAAATAATTATGGTTATTATAAAATAACTGCCTCGTCACAGTGATATTGGTTTCATCAACTGCTCAGTAGACATCTAAACTTGAGAAATTTTTGATTGCGCAGGTATCAGCTGTATCTATACCATTCACGAAATCATCGTATTGTTTTGGTTCATTTTGATGTGCACACACCATTCAGAGATAAAAGATAGTTTCTGTTTCATCACGGGAATTAGCACTTAGATCGCCGAATAATTGAATTAGCGGTTGATTGTCTGCATGACAAGAAGGAAAAGTGGTTGCAAACTTATCTCTCGTGTTATCTCGCAGAGAGAATTGGCAATTACTTTCACTGTCTTTCAGTTCGTCAAAGTCTAACTGAGTGATGTTGATCGAGCCAAAGAAAAAGTTTTTTGTTACGTCTGTTGTGTAAGATTGACCCACCCATTATGTCAATAAGTGAAGCCCATTCAATATACCTACTGTACACTCACGATATCTGAATGTCGTAGAATTACCTAATTCAATTAGAACAGTATTAAGTTGGCTTTGACGATGTCTTTTCCAGTCGAGGTGATACCGCGTAGCTATGGACACGAAAGGACAGATTTGATTAGGAGAAGAGCGTAGGACTGATGTTCCTACGACTTTCTTCGCATAGTGGCATAGAAATGTGAAACTTTCTTGTAGATCGAACGCGGCACGGTGTCAAGTGCGATTATAGCGAACATTGTGGCAGGGCGGCCGCGGCGTGGTGAGAGCGCGGCCCGGTTGCGACCGGTCGGCCCCGCCTGTGCGCGCGCGCACACGCCGCTCTGAGCCGCCGACGTCGCGACGCTCGCTCGCGCTGCGCCCGTGTGCGCTCCACCGACCCTGCATCGCTGCAATCCGAAGGATTTTATACCGAATATCGCGAACCAACACACAACTACCCACGCACGACAGAAGTTACGATGTTTTGAACGTTGTTATGTGCCGTGGGACGTTTCAATACAGTGAATGTTTCTTTGCTGAATTAAGTGTCTGAAAATTTATTTAATAAATTGGTGCCTATTGGAGGGAACATTGTTAGGGTGAGTATTATTTAATAGATTTGGTTTGTTCACGGGGGAGTCCTTGGGCTGGGGTTGTATGGATTGACGTGGGTAATATAAACAATGGTGTGCGGAGCACAATTACTATGCGGGTTCCCATGTCGGGTAGCGGGCTAAGGTCAGCGGAGCGGCCGTGTGCGCGGTAATGAGATTAGGGAGGGCGGCTCGCGCGCTCCCGCATCCCGGCGCCGCGCCCCCGCACCCCTCGCCCGCGCGCCACCCCGCACACACCGCGTGCGCCGCCCGCCGCAATCCTTGTTCTATTTTCCCGCCCGCCCTAATGATACGGCATTTATTTAAGCTTAAGTTATCAATTATTTAATGGGATTTTAATAGCGAAATAGGCATTTTATTTATATCGTTAGTCGTAGCCGTGGGTATCAATAGTTATTATGTTAATTAGGCATGTTTGTTATAGTAGTTGGATAAATAAATTGCTGCATAACGACTTGTTTATTTTTACATGAATTAAAACAATTTCAAATATTTTTGTTGGTAAACTAACTTGTTTTGTTATTATGTTAAAGAACTACAGTTACCTAATAGAATCTACTCAACCTATGAGGCTGTAGAATTAGAGAGAGATCAGCTGGGGAAAACTCCTGATTTAGATATTAACTAATACAAAACTTTAATAGCATATTTTGCTTTTGAAACAAATAAATAATATATTTCTTTTCATATGGTTAAGTAAGCCTAAATATACTTAAGTTAAACTGGTATTTATTACAAAAAAAAACAAAGTTAAACAGAAAACGAACAGGATAGTAGTTACTTTAAAACAATCGACGTGTAAAGTTAATTAAATTAACTAAGATAACATCAAGTCAGTAGATTGGCTCGTCAGTGATGCTGAGACAAGCTAACTGTAGCCGGTGGTTAGTGAACTTTAGAGTAAAGTGTGATAATACACGTCTGATCACCTCCGGAAGGGGCTTTCTCTCGTTACTAAAGTAACTGTACTGTAGGTATAATATCAGCTATTGAAAGAAACTCAGAGGTAAATAACATCAAGCGTGCTTAATTTTAATACACCTAGTGTCGAATACTTTCGTATTAAGTATATTGGTTTACTTTACTCTGTATTATTTATTTATTTACTAGCTTTTGCCTGCGGCTTTGCCCGCGTGGAGGTCGAAAATTATCCTATGGAGACGTTCACTGAGTTTAATAGAACTTTTTAAGAGGAATATACATGTATTGTTTCCATATAACTTTATTGGTTTACATGAACCACGCCAGTAAAGCTTTCAGTCGGCATGATTGTTTCCGAAATATTCAACAATTATCGCCATATTTCAGCCAGTTTATAACCCTACAGACAAAAAACTAAGTTGGTCTTTATGAAGGTATGTCATAGAATGTCATGCTTTATAAGTTTATACCATCTTAAATATGAGCAGGTACATGCAGATTCAAAGGTTAACTATCACTATCGTGGATGTACCATTGTTTTCCTTTGAGGTACAGATATCCCCTTTATAAATTAAAATTTATGAATAGAAGAGGCAGGGAGGATAAAGGATATAAACGTTTTGTAAAGTATGGCTCTCGCACGAATTTCATATTTCCGCGATTTCACAGAAATACAACATTCTGTACAGTATAATATGTTTAAGTTATTCTTGAATAATAACTATGTAGAAAATGTATGCATACCTACATAATATTATATTACATAGCTAGCATAGTATACAATACAATATACATAGTCTAACATTTTATTTTAACAGGGGAAGTTATAAATAATTACACATATTAACACTAACGTATTAAAAAACGTCGGAAACGTCGGCTATAAAAAACGAGACACATTTAATATAGCGTATAAAAAAACGTATCGCTTTAACAGATTCATTCATATCGATTAGCGGTGTTTGTGTCTGAGACGCTGAGATAAGTTGCAACTAGTTTTAATATAAACGGTTATAAAAATCCTTGTATCGAGGTAGAACAGGCTTTTCGATATTATTTGGGTGTGCGAGCTGATTGGTCCATCGGTTATGCTCGGACGCTCATAGGATGTTCACCTCTAGCCGCTGGTCCATGATGGCGGCTGCGACACCGCTAACGTCTGATGTCATGCTCGCCGGTGACAACGCCTACGATTTCCTAACATTATTTAATAATTTATGTTGTTTTCCATTAATATTCAATATTTTATCAGCAAAAGTAGCTTTCGATGTTGACGTCTTTTTATACATGCATGTTGAATGTCCATAAAACCATCTTGTTTTTTTTATTATCACTATTGTTTTAAACATGAATTAAATCGATTAAGGGCTGATTTTTCAATAGGCCGCTAAGTATGACGGTTGGACAGCTTTTCTATAGATAATTATGTCAAAGTGTCATATTTATTCTTCAGAACAAAATAATCCGACTATTGAGAATTTGAAACAACAATTTGGACTTAATGGAGAGTTTTTTTTTTCTAGAAAAAGTAATAAAAAGTATTAAAGATTTTTTATTAAAGAAATGCAAATATTAAAAATATTGCATAATATTCGCTTTAAGTTTAAGTCAAATTTTGTCAAATACCAATTTCCAAGATGAACGAGGTTAAAATTGCACGATGAAACGGACATTATCCTCTCATTTATCACGAACATATACTTAATTTGATATTGAATCTGACGGCCTTCATTATTTACAGCTACAGTTTAATTGAATTGGTGGAGTCTTGACTGTTCCTCAAAATATCTTCCAAGTAATTTTATCTACGTGGGTTGTGCTAACGTATTTTTCTAATCTCAAAAAAAAAATCTCTAAAATTTTGCATCAAGCTAGTCTAAATCGGTTTTAATAACTAAATTACTACTTAATCTAGTGGGCGATACTGCTCAGCGGGGGAGCAACTTATTAGGTTTCATGTTTTGTACCCGACCAAAACGGAACGTTCACCTTTTTAGTTGTTGGACATTTGCACGCCGTGGCAAGCCAGCAGAGAGGATTTATTTACTCCAATAAATGGTATTAGGCGTTATTATGTGTTTATATACATTATTGTGCTAACAATCTATCAATTACACGACATTTGTTATGCTTTTGTCATGCTAATTTGGTTTTCGATGGTGATAAAGGCCATTGTTAGATGAATTTCTATGTAAAATACTTATATATGTCGCTCAGATGACGATGAAAAGAATAGGGAATTCCAGATTTATTAGTTATCGGGCATGGCAGGTATTACAGTGCTGGGTTGATACAAGCAATAAATGTTTATAGACATAACATTCAGTTGTAAATAAGACAGCAGAAATTAAAATAATATGCTTTATCCGATGCAGCGCATGAAAGTTAATTAAAATACAAGAGACCGGGATTTCAATTTATTATTTGCGGTATCTCTGGAATCGATTAATTCTTCGTTGAAATGTTTTTCCAATGAAGCGTTTAAGTTTAAATAAATTAGCGGAAGTCTGCTCGTGGAATGTATGTTTTTGAATTTCATTTTGGCTATCACAGTTCGTGATCCGCGGTGTTCGTTTGTTACGCCTGTCTGGCCGCTGTTTTTGGCGACACATATCTAGATAATGTCCAAACCACTCGCCTTTTGCGGCCCGCTTCTTCTTTATAAGCGGAGATTTTATCAATCTTATTTCAATTTCGTGTGAGATAAGCGAAGGAGGGCGCTGCGTGGTACTCTATTGTAGGTCTCCATACTTATGTTGTTCGCTAGTTGTTGACTGTTATGACGCGCCGTTTGCCGCGCCGCTAGCTATGTAAATGTCGCGTGCCGATGGAGTCATAGGTTCAGAAACCAATATATTTATTGCAAAATTGTTTAGAAAACGGAGTTTTACATAATAACGGATATTAGAATTGACAATAAAGGCTTTAGAGAGTTACTCGGAAGGGAAAATACATAATATTGATATGTCGATCGTTATGTTTAGAATTGCAATAAAAGGATAGGGCCTATATTTTATTTCATCGTAGCATCAATGGGGCAAGTCAATAGAAAAACATCTATCCATAAGCTACTAAGTACTGTGCTTTTAAAGAAAGCACTTTGGGCTGGGAAACTCTTACCGACTAGCCGTTCACACTGTTCAGTACGTGATACCACACATCATGCTAGTCATTATCACATCTTATTCATCAAGTTCCGGTCACATTATTACAGAAAAAAGATACGTGACACATACGAGACAAGAATATATATGAATATGGGTAAAAGTAATCTTCCTAATGATGTAGGTGCGTAACTCAGATAACGGAATATTGATCGTTTATGAGTGGGTCATTTTCGACCCATTATATTTGAATACGATGATTGGTTTAAAAAAATGGCATGTTAATTAGTAGTAAATTACAATGAACTTGACCACCTTTTGGAGCTACGTGATGTGTATCTATAATCAATGATATTTCGTGTTTCTGTGTGATTTGACGCATACCGATGTCAATTTGACCTCTAGAACTCTCTAGTTTATGCACCAAGAAGCTGTGTACCTAACGTGTAGATGCTACTAATGTTCCACGTGATAATGTTTCCGTAATATCCGGTTACGGTACGAAAGTTATGGACACTGTCCTTGCTGTTCACATTAATTAGGCTTTCAGTAGGTAATAATTATGTAGGAAGGTTGCGTAGCAGCCTGCTAGTTTATTGATGAACCAACTTGATAACTTTGGAAATGGCACAACAGAATCTTCCTTCAGAGACAGTTTATAATTGACTCGAAGATAAGCTTTCAAAACAATCCGTTTGCTCCAAAAACGGTATCAAGGATTTGTTTTGAGAAATCCCCAGCGATTTATTTTCTAGTCACGTATCACGTAAGAATCTTCTACTTACATTTAAATAAGCAGAATGTATGGCGTTGCAACGTACTTAACACGGAGCGGAGTAATAAATAAGGCTCGCATTGTGTCGGTATCGTGTACGTTGGTATTGCATGCCACCACACTGCGCTTGCACAACCCGGGGATCCTCTAATTAGATGAGTTGGTGCGATTGCCCGTCGCCGGGCGCTACGACCACGAATATTGCGTTGCGTTACACTTTTCCTTTTATTTTTCATGTCTTAATATGCATGGCTAACTGTGTTGCGCACTAATCGATCACGGCTAAGACGTAGTTGTTTTTGAAAGTTGTTGCGACATACACAACCACTGCACCTTTAACTTTGATTATAAATGCGGATTAGAATAAATACTTATCTACTGGCGATTATTTATTATTCCTACGTGCAACTAACATAAACGTAGATGTAGGTTCGTTGCGTTAGTCTAAAGAGGTCGGTCGTTTCATATTCTGATAAGGATTGCAAATCCTGATGTGGTTCTTGGGGCAATTTTATGCAATAAAAGGAGGCGATGGCATCCTTAAGTGGAGCGATTGAGTAATGTGGTTTTTAAAGGTATGCAATTTAGTTTAAAGGAGTGCACAGTTGAGCACTCGTCACAAGCAGACTAGTCGTATGCTAGTAGTTACAGGTATGGGCTGATAGCTATCAGCCTACAACTAATAATTAGCTGATTATTGTATCGATCGGATAAGAGTTGCAATTACACGATATGAACAATATCTACTACTATGTAGATATAGTAGTAGATATTGTTCATATCATCATCCTCGCGCCATCCCATCTTCCTAGCACGGTGGGCTGTGCTGGGGCGGCTGCTGCAGGAGGACAAAACCTCAAACGGCGCAAATATAACAACCTTATGGGCTAGAAACACTATACGGCCTTGGTCCGAGTGCTCATCGCATTTTTCGGGACATCGCCAAGCGGTTGGTTGACTCTTCACGTGACCAGAAGGCTGGCCTATTTTTAGCCCAAAGAATCAGCATTGCCATCCAACGTGGTAATGCTGCCAGCCTTTTGGGCACTTATCCCATTGACAATGATGCGGACGAATTTTTTGATGCCCAATGAGCTCCTGCCTTTTACTATATGTTTTCGTATTATATACTTGTATATAATTGTATATATATTTTAGTGTTAGCTTGTAAAAATATTAATTAATCAGTTTATGTTAAATAAATAATGTAGATTGCATTGATATATCAATGCAATTTGGGATAAATAAGCGATGAGTAACTGCATCTAATTGTCATAAAGAAGTGAAGAAGATTTCATGGGCCCTGATGAGTCCAACATCAGTTACAAAATAACAGGAAGAGGTAGCGTAGTCATTGGTTATATAAGTTTTATCCGCAAAAATTAAGGTTATTTGTGAGTTATGTAGCTCATACAGTTCGGTTATTAAAAATTTAACACCAGTTGTTATGGGCTGACTATTGTATCCATCGATCGAGAGTTATGAGTGTGTCCAATGTGTAAAAAGTGATTCTTGCGTCATGGTTTGCCTGCGGCCTCTACAGTTAATTAGATTCTGCTGGCTTGATTGTGTGATAAAGAGCACAACTACCTATGCAAAGTGATAGCAATGTTTGCGCGTCTGATAACTGATAAGTGGTACATTTACTTGCAAATCGCATGGGTGCAGTGACTGCTGTGTTTGTTTGTACTGTGTCGCTGTCACAGACGACTTCTCTGGGGTTGCTGTGCTGCCTCACAGTCTGTTTACATGCTGCTATCGCTGACCTGCCCCTGCTGCCACTCCTACTGTGCTATGTCTAGCAGATTAGTAGATCAGTGTTGTTCAACCTGCCGGATCTCGCCGTTCGTTAGTGATATTGTTGATTCTATGTAAATTTTTCTGCCGGTTATTGTGTTTGAGTTTCCGTGGGCGTCCTATTGTAGTTTTGGTAAGGTGGAGATGATAATTGTTCTTAGATCCTTTGTTCTCAGTTTGTATCTGTAGAAATATGAGGTTTGTGTCTACTAACTTTGACACCAGTCAGTTTTAAATGAAACGAAAGAGTACCTAACTAAAAAATGACAGTCGCTCTAAAAGTCTAAACATTAAACCTAACTTAGAGAGAGAGAGAGAAGACATTAGGAACGGACGGTGTGTTGGTGAAAACTATTTGAGATTGCCAGTTTGGTTTGAGATCGAGTTTTAAAAGTTAACTTAGGAATACGAGTTACTTTATTGCTGGTAGGCATGTAGCCGAATACTTACCGACGACCCACTTCTTGTTGTTGCACTATCAATGAATTTAGTTCTGTTCGCTTCGTGGAGCAATAAACGCATGACCATCCAACATAAATACTGCAAAGTTCAATGAAATAAAAACAAATGTGTAATCTTGGCTAACATCGTGCACGGTTGTACATTTATCGACATTAGCATGTATACAAACGATGAAACAATAGCAGAACGTAACGTTTCACCCACTTGTTCATAAGCTGCGTAATTAGCGATCTTCCAAATTCCGTCTAAAACAACACGCTTACGCCAGATTACTGGCGAGTCGTGAACACAATGAATATTCATGGGTAACACCATTACTACTGCATTATGAATGGATTAGGCATGTGTTATAATATCCCAAGTTCATGAGTGACTGACTAACGGTTTTTTAGATACGTTCTCCAAACTCGACTCGTAAAACTATTAAACAAGATTTGCCTACTTTCCATACGTAGGTGTATTATTTTTTATAACTGGTCGTCGAACATGTCTAAATAGAATCTTCTTTTGTATTGTAGGTTACGGTGTAAAGATTCAATTATGAGATATCGCTAAACAATACCACATACGATGCAGCAACCTTTCTTTGTTTACGCGGTAACAAAGTGAAACGAAGTTGATTCTGTCGATGTGTTTGTGTTTGCTCCCATTCTCCTGGAGTCTCGTTAGCCAAGGTCACGCACTAGGCTCCGCCGACAGACGATATTTTATGTTTTTATCAGATATTATGAATTAAAATCCGGTTACTTCGTTCACTGCCTTTTAGGTTGCAAAATGTTGATATCTAGGAATGAGGAGTTTAATAACTAAACGAAAACGGAAACATTCAACCACTAAATTCCCTGGTATTATCGCTGCTAATTTAATTCGTAGTAAGTACAGCGTGTTGTTGCTTACTAGGAATTTGTTAGTTAGACCACTTTACATTACTCAATTTCGTTTTCATTTATTTTCCTGATGACGTCGAGTAAAGTGAAAATTATTGTTACATTCATGGTTTAATCTTAATCTCCTATTTATGAATAGTTCAGTTCCTACATTCCTGCATAATATATAAATTATAGTATGTTGAACTAAACGAGTTAAATAAACATCAGCTTATCTCACTATCTAAATACGTGCGAAGTTAAACCGGTAAGGACCAAACCAACTGTAGTAAACATTGCGTGGCCGGTTGGGAAGCAGACAACAATTTGGTACGAAAATTGTCGAGAGCCGTGAGAAAGAGTGGCCCTTCGGAACGGGACCCGGGAGTAACGGGCCTTCGCAGCCGCAGCCCCGGGCGATATGCTAATGCGTCGATTCTCCGCGAATGCCGCCGACGACGCCTGCACTGCCTCTGGTGCTACTAACCCACATCTCGCCCATTCCAATGATGCGACTGTTTGTGGTCAACACGTTCCCTCGCTCGCCACGAACACGCTCGTTATACTTTCATATCGATCAACGAAAGTTTCGGACGCTCGTGAGAAGGAAGTAGGTGTGTGTAGTTATCTAGCGAGAATGATCAACATCATCAGAGATACCTGCTTGGTGTGAAGGAATTTGTTGAGTAAACGGTAGCTATACGTATTAATAAAGAGATGAACATGATGATTCGTCGATAATGGATGATTCAAACGTTCAATTTGTGATTAAGGAGTTTTAGTTTTATTTTGGTACATTATTCCATATTTGGTCGAGTGGTTTGTATCAATAGCCTTAACGGAGATCGACATTTCCGATCTTGGCTCATCTCAGAGCGTTCAAGTGCAGCGCAACGGTGAAAGAGAGAGGCTGCGCGCAGTTCTTGCGTGCCGTTCGTCGCGCGCGCAACTCCAAACATTAACTATTGCATTTTTATTACGTAAGCTCATTAATATTTTTTGTTTGCAGGTTCGAATCCGAAAGTGGTGATAGAAACTACGCGGGCGTGTTTCTCGCGGAATGGCGACGGACGCAGCTGCGGAGGACTTCGTCACCATCGTCCCGGTTGGCGAGGGCCGACCTACCGCTCGAGATCCCTCTTTCGTCACCGTGCTGACGGTGGGCGCAGCGACCGGCGCAGCGGAGGTCATCGTGCGCAGACCACGCGGAGAACGTCTCGGTTTGGGACTCAAATTCGAAGGCGGATCTGCCGCCGCTGAAAACGTACGGAGACTTCTCGTGCAATCATGTGCAGAGGACAGTCCTGCAGCAAATGCTAGTGCCCCTTGGGGAAAACTCATACCTGGAGATGAAATATTAGCAATAGATGGTGAATCGGTATCAAATTTAACTAGAATAGACTGTGTTCGGCGACTCAAAGACTCAGATGAAACATTAACTTTGCTTGTGCGACATTTTGAACAAGACAGCAATACAGAGCGTAACGGCATGGACGTGATAGAGTCCCTTATAAACTCAAAACATTCTTCTGAAATAGTGCGACCTACGACATTACCACCGCCTGTGCCACCTAGGAAACTAGGAAAGAAAAACTCTTTTAAAGACAAACAGACTCTTCAAACAGTTGGTGAGCAAAACTTTTCTAATAACGAGAGCCAATCTGAGTGCCAAATGAACGGAAAACATAACGGCATTTCTACAATAACAAAATTATCAAGAAAGTCTTCATTTGACAGTCATATTCTTCGACAAAGTAAAGAAGGCGGTATTGCTTACTTGAAAAAAGGGTCTCCAGAAGAAGTTAGACGTCTAGTGCGACGTTTATCAGACGGAAAAGCGATGCCGCCTGAAGCTGAAGTGTACATAGACCTACTATCATCGGAGTGGGAACGCTGCCTTGTACTAGCTGACGCTGAGTCCGATGACACAAGCAGCTCTATTTCCACAGTTGTAGATAGATTGGGATCCATGACAAGCTCTGTAGAGAACAGCATTCCATCAACTCCAACTATGCAACCTAAAACTATCGATATACAGAAAGTTCTGAATTGTATTGAAAACATCGACACAAATATTTTAAAAGACATGACTAGTAAAAGGTTTTTAGAAAAACGATTTGAAATAAATACTGAATCAAAATTGACAGAGAAAAACTTTATTACAAACGGTTTTAACAGTCAGGAAAACACAACGCAAAAACTACTACATAACGACAAAAACAATAACAACACGATTGTTTCAAATGTAACGAATAACGTTGAAGTGAATCCACAATCTCTAACAAAAAAAGTTGATAGTAAATCTGATAATGTTGCCGAAAAACCTAAACCTATGCCTAGAAACACGAAAATCGAACGTTCTCTTAGTGAGAAAAAGCCGAGACCAACACCCGTGCCAGAAGTTCCGCCACCGCCAGTGCCGGACTCTTTATTGACTGCAACTAAGAAGAACTGCATAGAAACATGGTTGCAGCGTTCAGAAGCTGAAATGAATAACAAAACTGTTGAGAAAGTGGAGGAAGCTCCATTGCCTGAGGCGTTACCGCGTTTGATAGATTTCGTGCCCAAGCATCAGTTTAAAGAGAACAGTAGCGAATCACCGCTGACGCGGCCGACGTCGGCGCCGCCGCCGCCGCCCACCGAGACGCGAGAAGATGGCTCCGGAGCATCCCTCGACACTATCGGCGAACTGGATGAATCAGCAGACGTCACTGATAATGTGTAAGTACTTTTGCTAAGTTTATTGACTTGTGGTTTGTTCATTTAGGTTTTCTTCATATCAAATCATAGAAAAACCAGGACATGTACTTTTAAATTACTAAGATTAGGAAAAGGTCATGTGGGGATCATGTTGTTAGGGGTGGGGTAATGAAGGCATGTTTTTCAGTTTTACCTTTCACGAATTTCCTCTCAGTTACCCTTTAATAGCTAGGTATCCCACACAAAGTGTGAATATATCCAAAATCTTTTTAAAACCGAACATATTTAAAAGATTTCACGACTCAGTAGTGTAGGTCAAATTAATTTGTTAAGCGTTATTTTCATAACAAATCATAGTTTGACACGCGAACATTCATGCGAACAACCGGAAAAACTTAATTTATCAATTACAAGTTATGAATATGCATGTTTTTTAATTTAATTAACAGTGTAGAAATACACCCAGGTGGTTTTGAAGAATTAACTTTTGCAACAATAAGATCAAGGTGAAAATTCAGATTAAGTAACCATTTATGAATATTAAAATATACAAAGCGCAAGTTGAAGGTTTAATTTGCGTAGATAATGTAAAGTTATTCAATAATACGCGCTGGATTAGATCTAAGATTTACTTAGAAGAGATGAAGTACCGCAAATGTCTTTGTCGGTGAACAATAACCTTTCGTGGCGCGACAAATGCACCATCAAAAGATTTGTTCCGCGTATCCGTCACCGGCTCCGCTTGCTTGTTAAAATAAATACGAGCCATTTGGACGTAAACCTGGCTATTCGTCGTCGAGAGTTGATGGTCTATCTCGTAAAATACACTCAACGTGTATAAGTTTTAGTGTGGGACATATAAAATGCGAATTGGACTTTACATATCCATTTTATTTTAATGTCTTCAACTTCATGTTTTATTCTTTACAAAAAACATTATTTTCTTATGGAAAGTTTCGGCCACAAATGCTTAAGTTACTGTTGTAACACCTGCACATAACGGCATTTAAAATGATAATAGGTAGGTATAAAAAAAACTAAATTTCCAAGTCGCAAATAACAAACATGTTTAAAAATAAAACAAAACAGTTGTTTTGCATTAATTAAAATCGTGTCGTCTGATGCACGTACGAACATAGGTACAACGAACTTCGCATGAGCAGGGAAAACTCTTTCCACAGAAACTCGGCCATCAATGAAAGAAAGTAAATTTTCACCTGAGGGGAAGTAATCACTGGTTGCAATTGAAAATATCCATTTACAAGTGAGCCGAGCAAATGGGTAGTAATGAAGCTAACGTTTCCAACAGAACTGGAAGCGAGTTTTATGTTTTCTCTAGTTTCTTGTGATGGGCGGCAGGCGGGCAGGCGGGCTGGCGCGCTCGGGCACAGCTGTGCCTGTGACGGCCGGCCATGATTGCTTGGAGGCTTTGGAGATATTATAATCAAATGCATGGATAGGATTATTTTAATTTGTATTCATCTTATACTGTACAGATCGATCAGTATTTAGCCCTTCTTTGTTTTTGCGTTATCCATTCAAACACACCTCACGATATCTTGTACACGCGGGTCATAAATTAGTCCACGTCTGTGTAGCTGCCTATTATTGACATTATTCGGACAATACTGACGCTCACAACTAATTTAATGCTTTGTCTATTTCATAGACATGCACGTGGGTTCGCCATATTTGCATTAGGTAACAATAAACAGGTACCTAGTTGAACCGCATTTGTGCTCTGAATATCTGAAAACTGGCTTGCACACAATGATTCATGTAAGTAAGTACATAGATAGATAAACGCGAACTAGATTCCTTCTAATGTATTCCGGTTGGTTAACTCTATGTGCATGTGCGATTCACATATACTTTAATTACTGTCCATTTTTCATGGAATTCTGAATATCTATTTTATTGTTGAACTAATTAACTTTCATAAACTGTGATAGTGGTCAATTAGCTTTTATTTATTAGTGGTGTACACACCATGGTTTTTTGAAAATATATGCTAAATAACATCATTAACTTTATAGCAATGTAAAGAAAGCAAGAGAGTTGAAACAGGAAGACATTAACATTATGCACTTTTAATGTACAATTTGAAGAGAGACCACAACTCCTGTGAACTTTTTTACGTAACCAGCGAAATTGTTTCATAAAGATTCCGCTAAATGATAAAATACCTAAGTTCATTGTTTTCTCAGCAAACAATACTTTTACTAGTTGCACAGGAACAACGGCTATAAACAAAGAAAAGAATATTTTATTCGGAACGGCGACACACATGGAGAGTTTTCTCTATTTTCATGCAAACTAGCGGGTAACAATAGCGGGGTGGTAGGGGGCGCCACCGACCAGCTGCGCCCTCGCCCTCACCGCGCTCCAAGTGCACCGAGCAGCTACTTGTGCATATAGCTAGTCGCAGCCCCGACACAGCCACGCCGATATTACACGACACATATACTCCTGCTTGCATCAACCCTGGGCCACCAGGCGCCGCCGCCGCCGCTACGATTTGCGTTCAAAATGATCGCTACTGCCGACTGTACGCTTCAACTGTCTATAAGAGAGCAGAGCCAACGGTAAAATTAGCGAAATGAAGAGCTCTGTCAAATATTTGTGACCCACTTCTAACAATGTTTGAGTGCTTACGTACATAAATCTATGTATACCTATTTAGGTACACTTTTCAATTAAGACTATGTGTACACAAAATGTATACAGTTATTTGCCAAATTCTTGTTGTTTACAGAATTTTTGCTGCTTAATCGTTAAATAAGTTTACTCAGGCCATCTTGGGAGAATTTTGACCTAGAGACTAACAGCTTTGCTTAGAAACTTGTAATTTGAAAGTGTTCTTTACAAATTACTCGAACATTAATAACGGGTATTCTAAACTACAGTATGCCTATACTTATTGAGTAAAATCATTGACATTTATGAAAATTATGGATGTTTAAAAGAGCATTTTCTGAAAGTGAATATTTCATATTAAGGTCAACTGTAAATAGTTATACGTATTTCAATGACGTACCTGTATAAGTATTCATTTTTGTAACATACATATTTGAAAAGACAGCAATGAGTTAATTTTCATTACTTCTGTTTTAATTTACACACGGAATGTTAAGCCGCACTCGACGAAAGATACTCAAATTCTATTTGGAAAGACAGCAAAGAGTTAATATAACAATGCTTTATTCTGGTGTTCAAGTCCAGATGTCGCATACAAATTCAAATTCGATTTAGGTTTAGTACAAATCGCTTAACAAACAGCAGCTGAAACTGCTATGTAAAGTACATTGCAGTTTCACATAGATTTTGTACCGCGTTAACTTAGCACACATTAACGTAAAATAATTATTTGAACTGGCACGTATAGTTTGAGTGCGGTAATTTTCATTACTTCTGTTTTAATTTACACACGGAATGTTAAGCCGCACTCGACAAAATATACTCAAATTCTATTTGAAAAGACAGCAAAGAGTTAATATAACAATGCTTTATTCTGGTGTTCAAGTCCAGATGTCGCATACAAGTTCAAATTCGAAAAGCTCAAATTATAATGCGCCTGATCAGACACTTACAATGTAAACAAAGTGCTTGAGATTAGTGAAATATTTCAAATTCAATTTTGCGTGTTGTATAACTGAATGACGTACCGTTGAAGAATATTAATCAAAGCGTCATGGCATCAGAACATGAAATAGAAAGTAGATCTCTATCATTGTTTGACCATTCATCTGATACATCTGAGAATTATCTCTTAGCATCATAAACATCACAAAAACATACGAGTATTGATACGGATTGTTAAGCCTTTAAGAGCCTTGTCGACGACGGACTTATATGTGATGTAGAGAGACTCTTAAGGCAGGAGCAGGACTTTACCTCTTGTATTTATAATAGGTAGTACTCCAGCTAGAGCAACATACGCAGTTTGAGTCTATGTTTGATTAATCTTCGAGATAGCTCTATTGCTGTATCGTTAACGAGGCTCATTAGCAGGACTGTCACGCACTGCGAATTAAAGAGACAGTTCTGTTTGTATACCAGTCATAATAAATTAATGTTTAAGATCCATTCAGTGATAAGTGATCAATTAAGAAGATTTACATGTGATACAAAATTTATACTTCGGTGGAGTATTTTGGTATGAAATAATATTTCATAGAGCCTACCTTTTACCTATTTTCTGAAAGTGTCGTTAAAGGTGGTCAGGGGTTCGTGTTAAAGCATGAGCTACAACAGGCTCATGTAGATTGTTCGGTAATAAAAACAAAGACCATGCCAAGAATAGAGATAAGGAAAATGGATCCTTTGTCGTTGCAGTGTTAAGAGGTCAAAAAACTGTAGTGGACATTCACAGAATATTTATCTTGTTTTATTTATTACTTTCTTATATCGCGTTTGAATCGGATTTCTACTTTAATAGCAGCTAATCATTGCATATTTTGCCACTAGCTTGTTATGAAATCCAATTCGTATAAACAGTATAAGAACGTGATTCGGATATGTGATACTGTTGCAGGAATATTGCTGACTGCAACAAATCAGCAGGCTATAAATTTAGTTGCTCAAAAAATCTTTATTATGTTATTTTATACGCGAGGGCTCTAAACAAGTGTTTGAAAATTAAAACAAAAGTAACACGAAATATGAAGTACGTCTGATGTGTATTGTGTTCAGAAAGGTATCATTACATTTAAATAGACATCTTAATGTGTTTTCGGCGTTTTAATGTACGTGTGAGTTCACATTGCGTAATCTCTAACTGGAATTTCACGTTTTGAGTCTACATTTTGAAGTGTTTTGTGCAACGAATGCAGTGTGCAACATTCCTATTATATCTAGATGTGTGTGTAAGCTCTCAACTGTATGTAGATTAGGTAATCTATTGTCAAGAGGCTCTCCAAAGTAAACAAGGACTAAGTGCTTGTCACATTCGCAAAACGTTAATTTTACACGTGAGTACAAAGATTCCTTTGTTTTCTGATGATTCTAACATATTGATCATCAATGAAGTCATACTTAAAAGTGGGGTTGGGTTCGTCAGTTTATACTAGAGTATTAGTTATGTTTTTCCTTCGAGAATATTGTCCGTGCGTGAACATTAATAAAGTCTTGATGGTAATGACTCATGTCATTTGCTGTAATGTGACGGTCGTTTCCTATGTGCAGACTTAAGATGTGACATCATAAAATATATGATACCTCTATATCACCTAATGTCACGTAGGATAAGTCATGTCCGTATCTTTAACATTTTTAACAAAGAACCGCTAATTTATTTAAATTAAAGCCATTTCCGGGCCTCGCTAATTATCGATATGTTTATTGGCATCCTATTATTATAATTTGAATGAAAAAAATTCGGTTGCCCTCCCACGCAATGTTAGGATTAGTAATTTATAGGGCCATAAATTTATCTTAAGAATAAGTACTTACTTGATTTTTTTAAGCACCTATTATAAACACTGATACTTATTGAGTTTTGTATTGGTTTTAATAAAAAGTAAGTTATTTAGTGAGTAGGTGTGTGTCTACTGTTCGTAAACATATTTTTCTGCAGTAGATACCTACTTAGGTACTCCTAATACAGCAAAGAAAGCATTAACATTTTTATGTAAATTAGTCAACACGTAAACGCTGACGTGGATTTAAACCATCGATCATATTCTTTCGTCTCGTTTGTCTACGCGTCTACCACAAGCGCGACCCAAAAACCTCTCGACGGAATTTTATGGCATTTTGTTACTTGAGCCATAAAAGTGTTCAATAGTGGATAGTAAACATATAGTACCGTCACGCTTTCTATGCGGAACTAGCCAGGGAACACTTACGTCCTTAGGTCTCTGCAGCGGCCCAGCGCTAAATAAATTCAAACACCATAAACGGCCACTCTACATATTCATAGAATTTGATTGGTTGCTCTACCTCACCCTATTTATATGCATTATTCACGATTTTATCTATCACCGGATAGGCAGCGTCCTAGGCTGTACCTACAGACGAAAGATAGGCAGAAATGTAGGAGATTTTAAAGTGGCCCTTAAAACTGATTACCTACATGAATACAGAATTACAGATCTCTATTTAAGATGTCGTTAAGAAATATTATCTGGCTGTCATTTTTCTAAATGTTTAAGCCTACTTTAGTTTTCCATTAATATTACTTACCTACCTAATCATTTTACCTATATTTACTTAACTAATTTAACTTTTAACTTGTTCCTGCAAAATTAAATTCATTATTTTGTTGTATGCCGAATATTACAGAAATTACGTTCGACTTTGTCGGCAAAATTCAAACAGATTTTTTTTCAAATTTTCGGGACTTTATTGCCTTAAAATGTCGGTCAACTTATATGGGTCAGGTTGGGCTTATGGACTCAAATTGGGGTCGCGGCGAAATTTAAAAGAATAAATGCAAATCGGGGCAGATTACTTTCGCAAATGCACGAACGATACATATGTCGTTTACTAAGGCTCATTAACACTGCAAACTGCGTATTAGTTGATTGAATGAGCAATCAATCCGTTATCAAGTGCCGATCTGTGCTTTATGTTCCGGTTTTGAACAAAGAAAACATTTTCTTCCGGTATTTTCTTTGGAAGCTAGGTCAAGTCAACGTCTTCTTTGATGGATTGTTTAATTGCTAAAGATGGTTGGTTGGAATACGGCTGCAATAATTACCGCATTGCGCCTGCCGCCTGCCCTGCGCCGTACAGACGTGCCAGCTCCATGTAACCCGGTACATACAAAGGCTACGTGCGATGTAACTTCTCCCTCAAACTTACTTCATAACAACTGAAGTTTACTAGTTTATAGTTATTGGAACTTAGTACAAATAACTGTTATTAGAGTACATTCTAATGTTCTGAAAACTAATGAATTGTGGGTATTTATATATTTGTTACTGATGTCTAATCATACCTGATGAATAATAAAACGTTTCTAATTATTTTACTTTCTCCATATTATTTCAAACACTTGATTATGGTATTTAGGTTTAATACATGTAGGTACACAAATAGTTTTTAGTACTGCTAAACAGGTTCTTAATTTCAAAATGTTAAGTTGGTTAGTAAAATACTGTAATTTTGAATATAAGAAGTTTAAAACCTTATTAAATAAATTCTTAGACTTGTACGAATAATAAAAAATAATGAAAATTTCACAGTACATATAATTTGAGAACCATTTCAAACTGTTTAAGATGTCGTAAATACGTAATACCAAAAGGAAGACACTGCACGAGAAAGGAGAAATTTAAATTGGTTTTCCTGTAGTACTATATGTGCAAGTTTATTACGTTTCACACATTCATCCATTATTCCTTCGGTCGTACTGTGTGAATTCGTCAAAGATTTCGCTAATAAAACACATCCGCGCTGAAGAGAATGTAATTTAGTAAGCTTTTATCGATGTCAGTAAATAATTGGAACCGAATTTTAAACTATTAAGCAATAAACATCTCTGACAGAATTGGTCGCAGTCCTACATATTTGTGAAGGCAATGTTCTTTTATAGATAATCAAAGCAATAATGATCACGATATGACCCACATACTGGCTTGAAAGAGAAAACATGCTCAATAACGAATACCATAATAATGAGAACTTACAGAGCTTTCGACCGCTCTTCATAATGGATAGGTGTAATGTAAACGATCGCAGTAGGTACACAATATTGACTTGTCCCAGAATGCGACTGGGCGTGGTCACTGCATATAATCTATTATTAGAGCAACTTTGTTTTACATCGATGTGCAAGTCACCGCGGCTAGGCTCGCGACGAGACGACGTTCGAGGTCATTCAGTCATGTACTCTCTAACGGACCATCTTCTCAGTTTTACAATCGTATTCTGTAAGCGTCTGTACGTGTAACACTTATTGGTCGCAAATGTTGGCCGCCGACTTCAACTAGGTTTTGTTGTCATTGAATTCCAAATAGCGCAGTTAGTGCTCATTGAGATTTAGCGTAACGCAAAATGCGTTCTACTTACACGATTTTCTTTTTGCTCGTATCTATCGCTTCGTGTTCGGTTGCATTTATAAATCTTGTCATTGGAACATTATCTCACATGACTGGTCCATTATCTGTTATTAAGTAGGCTGAATGGTCTGATGTGGGTACCACGCGGCCGGCGCGCTAACGGTACCGCGTCTCCGTCGCCGCCGCACTGATTGGCCCTGCAACTCTCAGACGCCGTCTCTGCAATCCAATACATCTAATACTGTTATTAAATTTATGTTTGTATCTGTCCATACTTTCTCTCATGTGTGATGGTAATCATAGGCATCGATCACAGCGATGTTATCGACACTCAGTTTTTGTCCGCTTTGCATTTTTACGCCCACGTAAGAGTACGTTAAGACAATGCTAAGTATGATTTGCAAATTATAGATATCTTTTAGTTCAGTTGAGTATGATAAACCGTCTGATTATTTTATTGGTCTGGTTGATAATATACATATATGTATAATCTCTAATCATATGTCAACGTCTCATTTGTAAAGCTTTATGTAAACCTAATGTACCTAGGTTTGCTGATCGGTGCACTTTTTCAATTGTGTATGTAATCAAATCTTACCTACTTTTGCAAAATCAAAAAAACATGATTGGTAATTTGTATAAAGGAAATAAATCTGAATTTTATGTACCTATCTCCAAAGAACCGCAAATCATTATAGTTATCAATTAGTGTGTTGATGCCTGACATCAATCTAAACACAATAAACAATGTATAAAACTGTAATAAACAAAACCATTTTATTAGAGAAAACTTATTTTCTCCAAAGTAGGTTTTAATAAATGAAATATTTGCAATAACGCGGCCCGGCGCGGCGCACAACGCCGCATTCTAACTTTGTCATTTAATTTAACCCGTATCGACGCGGCGAATGTATGGAATTCCAAACTGGAGAGGCGGAAGCGGTGAACGAGGCGCCTTGATCTTGTTCATATACACTCACCTATAATGTGTGTGCCACTGTATGTATACTATGTTCATGAGTAGGAAATATAGCAAAGTGACGTTGCGGTGACAATAGCACGTTCGACCCTGTTCGCACGCTTCTCCCACTTTCCATTTATCGACTTGTTCGCTGCCCCGTTTATAAGGGGGCTATTTAGTCATTTACATGTACAAACAATTGTATCTTCAGCTAACAGTTGCTAAGTGTTTGGAGACAAAGGAGGGCGAAGTACCGAACCTTTTAGAATTTCCCCATCCAAGTTAAACTTTTGTCTTGTGCTTGTGCCTTCAGTGCCTTGTAAATACAAATAGAACGTGAATTAGCGTTCATTTAAACATTTGCATATTTTATATTATGAAATTCATTCTGGGTGTATAGGAATTCAAAGAAAAAGCAAGATTAGTTGTGTAATAATGAATTTTTACAATGTATAACTTGAATTTAGATAATATTAGAAGTACATAGAACTGATTTCTTAGAACGCATTTCAGTGTTAAAACGAATTCTACTATTAGTTGATTATATACTTGTACTGTTAAAAAATAGTGTTAGTAAAATAGCAAGACTTTTTTAAGCTAAGTTTTTTTGCGGTAGCATTACATGCAAATTTACGAATAGATACGGATGCCATTATAAATAAAACGCGATGCGTCCTTGAGATTGAACACGCATTTCTTCTTATTTTGGTGGGATGCAATTCGTCAAACCAAAATAGCATTCAGGTTGGCGTTCCGAATCTGAAGTTCAATAAACGCTTTTTTGTGATAATGTCACTCAATCCGACACTTAGATTTTTGATTCATTGAGTTTTACGGGTTATTCACCGTAGAAAATATAACCAGTTTAGAGGCTGGAAGGACTGTTAGATAACGAAGCTTCATCAATATTTTCATTGCAAATATTAGCTTCAAAACGGGCTCGGGATGTAGGTGACTTTATTTCATCGTGGCTGATCCATCAAATACAGCTACGGTAACCCTTAGTAATGTATCTGCGGATAATGAAGTGAAGGCTGATGCAGTGATTCTGCGAAGTGTAATCTCGGGGACCTGCTAACGGTACCCGCACCGTCGACACCGCCGTCGTCGGCTGATCTCGGCCCACCCTGCTTATCGAACTGCTATATTTTATTAAACCTTTTATATACATAAACTGCGTTACAATTTTATAACCGTTTTGTGCACTGTGATTGTTATTACAACTATCTGGACGACTTAGATGACCTACCCATTCATTATCATAAGTGTACGTAAAAACTTTACTTACGTAGTAAACACATAAAAATGTTAAACAAACATAGAGTTGTATTCGTTTTGAAGTGGTTGTTTGTTTTGGTATTGAACGAGTAGTGGTTTAGTCGTTCAGGAATACCAGCTTACCAGCTATTAGTTGTTCAGGAATTTCGTAGACTAATGGTGTTTACCGTCGAGAATTGATATTCATTATGATAGTTTACAAACAGCTAAGGCAGCTATGTAGTCGTTTTGAGTTGTCATTCAGAATTGTGAATGCAACTTAACCTTCTAAATAAATAGATGCAGGTATCATTGACAGATGATTGACAAACATAAAAAAAAATATCGGTACTAATGGCACGTATAAATGATACAATGATACAAATGAAAAAAAATGAAATGGTATAAATGATACATGGTACAATTGATTTTTGTTATATCGCAGTGATCGTAGAAAGTCAGAATTCTACGTACCGACATATCGATCGACATATATGTATGTTGATTTCTTAGTATAAAAGTACCAATTCTTTCTTATTACCTAGTTTCTGAAGTTTCTGCAATATGTGTCATCATCATCTGCCTAGCCTTTTCCCAACTATGTTGCGGTCGGCTTCCAGTCTAACCGGATGCAGCTGAATACCAGTATTTTACATGAAGCGACTGCCTATCTGACCTCCACAACCCGGTTACTGGGTAATACGATACCCTTTGGTAAGACTGGTTGTCAGACTTTCGGACTCCTGACTACCCGTAACGACTGTCAAAGATGACCCTAACAAACATAATTTTATCAAAAACTCAAATCCGAGCACTCCGTAGGTGCAACTTTTAACACGGGCTCCGAATGTCCGGGAACGTGACATAAATAACTCCTACAGACTTCATTTAATTTTAATTGCATTTCAAATTACCAAATTGCATGCAAATCTATTTGGAGACAAGAAATAAAACAGAATAATAAAGATAATAATTACATAATACTAATAATATAATACGCACATAATTACTACAAGATAAATTGAGAATCTCGTCATAGTTGAAGTTCGTTTTAAAAAGGATAAAAAATGATTTAGAAATAGAAATTTTGCTTTCAGGTTCAGTTTAAAAAAAAAAACAAAATCGAAAGTAATGTTGCACGCTATTTCTACTTCTAACAAAGTAGTTATAGCGTACCTAATGTAGTTCTAATTTTAAAATTCGTTATGCCTAATTGATCATACCAATTAGTGTGCTGCCAAGATTAATCTAGAATCATTCTAGGATTTAGATAACAAGCGTAATAAATATTCATACAGTTTTGTGGAACCATTTAAAATCGGTACTAAATCAATTAAAAGCAATTAATTTGCTCTTGAAAAAGTCAATGCCGTATAGATGCATTCTTGACATGACCTTAACACTTAAAGCCATATAAGCTGAACATATGAGAGCATATGATAAAAGACAAAAACTGATACCGGTTTTACTATAGAAGTTTTAGGTGATCAAGTAGTTCGATGTTTGTAACTGAATAATATCGTGAAGGCTTTCCGGTGAACGAGAACGCCAGTTGCGCTTGCGCCGCCTCGCCGGGCGACAGGGGCGCGCGGGGAGAGTCACGACGTGGTTAGCCTAGCTTACGTTAGGTTAGGCTTGAATCCATTTTGCCTTTCGCGATCGCTCTGTATTTCTCCTGTGTAGGTTATCGTTTGATCGTAAAAATAACTTTTAATGCCCATGGAGGAATGCGGAGCGGGGTGGGCTATATATTGGAGATTCTCTACAACATTCAGTAAATTTTATTTATTTTGTCTTAAATGCGACCGCTGGAATATAATAAATATTTATTGAGAATGACCTCGTGTACTTATAGTCGTAAATAGCTTACCTAATTGGAAAATGTATATACCTATGCACTGCGAAGCCTTCACGTGACAATAAACATTTAAGAATGCTGTATGTCTTGTAGCTATTTAAAATTTATTTTCATTGAAGAAATTCCTGTCCTATGATATCGGTCGCCTTCATGATTCAACATCGCCAATCTGTTGGCATTCTGTTCCATTCGTCGCCGCCGCGGACCCTGACATTTCGATAAAGGCAGCCGATGACCTGTTTTCGATGTTATTCGTTGTCAAATGTTGTAGAATGAATTCCAATAATGTTGAAATATTCTGAGCTGTAAATTATATGACTGCGTTTGATTGAAATTGATTTAGTTCAGACTAATTAAAGTTGATTTAGGCGCGAAAACTATTCATCGTTTCGCAACGCAGCATCTCGTAGCATCAAACTAGTGATCCAGAGTCAGTATTCTTTTGAAAAATATTGCTGCCTGTGTTGTGAGTTACTTTACCTTTTAAGGAATCCACGATAGTCAAACTGCATCCGGTATTTTGTGATTGTGGCACATTCCGTAAAACATTTACAAACCATTAGTTACACTTTCTTAATGAAACAACTGAATACGGTAGTCAGGTGGTTTATAAGTTTGTTTTTGATCACTAATAAATAGTAGGTAATCGAAGAAAATCTTAAAATAATAATATAGTACACTGTATTTTAAAGAAAACTTTATGTACCAAAAACTGTCATGCGTCAATTTTATTCCTCAAATAAAAGTTATCTGGCGATGGACAAATCAGCTCTTAGATAAGTAAAAAGCTTCAAAGGTACGTAGGTTACAGTTTTCAGCTTTCATTAACTGTTAGTTGTATGATTTTCCATTGTTATTATATCTTTGTAATGTTCATGCTGGAAAATTAAATATATCTAGTAAATGTGGTGTAAAGTATCCACTATCCACTAATAAAAGGTTTAAAACAGTGTCGGTTGAGCGGTTGAGCGGCTGTAATGGCTGGGCGGTGTGTCGGGCAGAGGGCGGGAGCGGGCGCCACCCGCCGCCGCTAATTGTTACTATTACAGAAATTGGTCACTTACACTGAATCGCGATAAATCACTACCCGCTGTGTAGGCAGTGGCAGTGGGCTCGAAGCGTGCACAACCGACGTTCATTCGATTACTTGCCCGCTTTGTAAATAAACTGTGCACTCACACGTATTTCGTTGCAAAACATTTTATTATTCATTATTGTGCGCATACCGGCTACTTTTCGTAGCGTGACTGTAACTTACCCTGATTTTAATGCGATTGACTATCACTATCATCTAATATTTTATGAGAAATAGTACAATTTATCATGTAATCCGCGGTAGAGCGTCTCGACATCATTGTTGCATTCGTATTCTAGTTTCGATGCTCACTATGTTTTTTTAATTGCAGAAAACCAGTTGAAGTCATCAAAAAGAAAGAGCGAAAATCATCGTTTGAGAGGAGTTTTTGGGAAGGTGAGTAATGTTCTATTCTGACTTGTCTGTCAAGTTTATGCAAACCATAGCTCCCTGAGTCTCATAAAATAAAAAGCTTCTACCCGCGATTAGGTATAGAACAGGTAGGACTAGTCATTTTACAAACACGATGGGGAAACCTGCACCAGCCTGAGGAATTCTGTTCCTCAAGTTGGGCGATTATTTCGCCTTTAGGTTGGTATTCCCACTTATATTGGTCAGTGAATAAATCCGGATGCATGCACAAACACCGAGACCAGTTGTTGCAAGACTCGTGTGAGTCAACTAGGTGATGGGCTATCGGCAACCTCTCACAGCTTATGCAACTTTTCGACCAGTGGGTCACAAAAGTCACGTTCAGTTTCACTGAGTTCTGTTGCTTTAATAAATGCTAATGGCGTTATGCCGATACCGGTCGTAGTTTTGCATGCCTCTTCATCTTGAACATAAATGAAAATAGTGTGAGTTGCGGCAGATCATATTCGTGTTTTCCATCGCAGTTTCTTCATTTATTTCAATTGTTATAAAGGAAACAGGACAAAGATAAATAATACAGCATTATAGGTACATACTTGACAACGTATTCTACATAAGAGTACCGTTTACAGCGGTGAAAAGCATTGTTTTCTGTAAAACCACCGACCCATATTCTAAAGTAAAATTGCAGTTGCCTATTCACTTAAATTAATATTACTTATTCTCGTCAATAATATTAATGAGAAATGCAAGTTATGGTTCTTAATCATGAAAAGTAATGGACCTGAATAGCTACCGTATATGTATTTCTCAGAATCCGTGTTACATAATAAGATTAATCGACAGCAAAAATGTTACAAGAATAAACTAGCATTAGGAATTCCGATAGAGTTGTGTGATAAAGAAGTAAATGCAGCACGCGTTAGCTTGAGCCACTCGGACGCATATCAAATAGTCGCGGTTTGAGGGAGGCTGCCCGTGCGCAGCTGTTCAATTAATCGGAAAATTATAAGTAATAAAGTTGTAATTGAAGTGATTTCAACGAACTTGTTTGTAGACACGCAATCCTCTCAAGTTGTTGATGGGTCGTCGTGGTAACAGTTAATAATTATGTTGTAAGTTTCATTATTTTTTGCTTGTGTTAAAAAAAAATAATTAAGGAATATGCTAATGGACTATTTCGTTGAATTTAATAACTTTATTTTGTAAACAGCTTACAATTACTGTTAATGATAATATTTAGAGATAATGTAGAGGTTAACATGGTCACATATTAGCATTTTATAACTACCCGCGGTGGTGCTGAAACCCGTTCTATAAAATTAAACGATATTAGAAAAATATAATCTTCTAAAATATATCTATGTAAATTTCTCACACTAGTGTTGTTGAACTCATAGAGAAACTTGTTATTTATCGTATCCTTAATGGGTAAAAAAATTTCAAAGTATTGAGTATAGTTATATCAAAATCCTTGTCCGGGGCGTGAAAGTGCACCTTGCGCAGGCGCGGCCACTGTCGCACCTGCTCCGGCGCAGCACATGGCGTAATGCAGTTTCGGTGCAACGCTTGGACTGCATTGCTGGCGCGCCACAAGATAGAATAACAACAAAGTCAAACCTTTCAAGTGTTCCAGTTATGCGATACTAGTTTTTGCATTCATCTTCACGATATTACATAAACTTTAGCAGGAAACATGTGCAAACATAATTTTTTGAAAGGCCAACCATGATCGATTTATTTGAATACCAGAGTTCATCATTTCACAATGGAGATATTGCTTTGGTTAAATTCTGCCATACAACACAAAACTATTACAATAGAAGAAAGGTTTGAGTCATAGATCAAATAGATAGCTGTTATTCTTAATATCACGTTTGTTCCGTTGACTTCGCTATAAAATGCACTTCGGCGCACATAAGAATTATTATAACAAAAATCATAGGGCGTGTGCATCATTTAAATGAGTCAACTGAGGATTGCTAAATAAGAATTCCATTATAGATTGCTCGACATAGGAATCGAACCTCACGACTTCACCGTCACTGGCATCACCATCACCGGCTCTGGCGTTTTCATTAGTTAATAAAATACTAACTTTAATTGCGCGAACTTAGCTTCTTCATTATAGCTCTACAAATCATGATTTTGCAATACGTTTAATATTGATTACACCATGTTTTTAATTATTGGCTCGGCTATGAATACCTGTCGTCTGTACAAAGTTTCTTTAGCCTTAGGTGTCGGTTGCGTGCGCATAACTTTGAAACACATACCTGTACATGAAATATGTTCGAAAACATTTTAACTGCATGACCACGACTTTCGATGAAGCAAAGAACAATTGTATTTTTCAAGCCTGAACACTACATAAAAGTACTTTCAAATAAATTCCCGCGAGGAAAGTAAGGTGGGCTGGAATCCCGCGCACGATCATTAACTGACGACCACGACCTGCCCGTCGGCTTTCATTGTTTAGCCACCGCTTTGCATATCGTCTCAACAACATCATTTTATGATTGAAAGTGATTGTCAATTTGTGGTCAGATACCATCTCCTTTATGACCGGGATAGGGAAAGGGATTCGCATTTTGTATGGGCGTACACTTACGTGGGATTTAAGACTATGTCCGACCAAATACTTTCTGGGGATGGGAAAAAAACAAAATTACAGTAATTTAGCCTCAAATATTTTGTGGCGCATTAATTTATCCGGTTGCCATTTAAATTGGAAGTCTCGGCATTTCCTCTGAGGAGCAAACAAAAAATAATTTAAAATCAAAGTGATTTACGTTTAAAAGTGAAGGGCATAAGGTCTGTATTACCAAGACAGGATTTGTGTATATTTGACGGGTCCCAGGGCATGCTTTGGCCTGTTTGACTTGCTATACAGAAAGGTAACCAACTAGCCACATACCGACATAAAAGTATTTTATTAATTGTGCTATAGGTACGTTGTTAGCGATGTCTGAATGTATTCGCTGGCCATTCACTGTAAGAAAGTTTCGGCACAAAAAATCGTACCTTAATCGGCAGCTTTTAAGATTCATCTACGCGCGAAAGACTGGTATCAGCTTATTCTTCATTGTAAAAACGTCTGCAGCTCAGATATTAATTGCTTAATTAACCTTATTTATCACATGAATGTACATTATGTGCCATGTAAGCGTAACTAACGTAAGCGTTGGGTGACAATCCATTGTCGGTAGATGGACTGTTTAACGCGACACATAAATCTAACTTTGATAAGTCTAGTTAATAAATGCCCGACGACCTTTACAGATATAAATGTTGCGGTTATTACTGACTTGTTTGTTCAGATTACGTAAGACATGTCACTAGAGAAAGTTAATTTAGTTTTGAAAGTGAAATCGATTGCACTTTCTTTCACTTATCCATTTCATAGTTTCGCTGTTGGATCCGTCGATTATATTCAAAGAACAAGAAACCCAGTTCCCTGTAAATTAGCTGCACAACAACACCGCATTCGGTGAGGTTCGTTGTGTCATCGTTACTTATACCTACCGCAAAGTTCTTACATAAAGCTCCGGTACCTCTCTAAAGTTAAAATTGGCTTACTTTGAAAGAATTTCTTATAAAATATTTATAAATGAAAGATATAAAAAATCCCAACTCCAGCAACGACTCTATATCTATTCCTATATTGAGGTAGGTATTACAGGAGGGCTTCATAAAAGGACGGGAATGTAAAAAAATGTGCAAACAACTCTGCAAACACGTCGGAGCGGTTTAAAGGCCGCGTCCGGATTGCGAGGGGCGGCGGCGGCGGAGGGCACAGGCAGCATTCCAGCCTCCCGTGGCCACGGCGACGTCACTCCTATATACCTACAAGGCGCATTCCACGATGGCACTCGTTCTTTCACCGCAAATATGAAAAAGAAAGCAAAAGAAAGCGGTTATTATGGACCAGTTAAACATTAAAAGGGCTACATTTATATAAATTGGAAAATAAATTAGAGCTAGGAACGATATTAGAAAGACTTACCTACATGTGGACGGAAATAAAAGATCAAGTTAGTTGGGGCGCCTCGACCCTGACATCTGTGGTGCGCGGGCGCCGTCTGCTGTGCGCGAGAGCTTACGGTCGCCGCCCTCCAGCGCCTACTGGCTAAAAATAGCACACGATACCGATCGATGCTTATTGCTTATCGAGATCAACGTTAGAATACTAGAATTAGTTCTTCCTTCAGGGAGTTCCTGGTTTCAGTAAGCCAATGTTGCGTGATGTGATCGTGTTCATAAACGCGTGTCTTTAGGTCACAGTGTTAGTCAGGCCTGCGGCCGGGGCGGCTGATAATAAATGGTAGTTTCAGTCGGTGGTGATGGGCCCGTGTGCCGGCCTGTCGGGTGACGGGTGTGCGGTGGGCCGCGGGGGAGCGTCGCGTGCGCAGCTCGGTGTCCGTCCCTGGCTCGGAGCAACGCCCCCGTCAAGGGCGGCGACGCTGCAAATTTCTGCAAGTCCACCGCGAGTCAGTGCATCGCGCCATGTCGCGGCGGCTCCGCGCTCGCCGCTCGCGCTCGCACACCGCCGTGGGCGCACGCCACTGCACGCACCGCCCTATGTAAAATAACTGTTATTTCGGTCGTTAATGGACACGTTCCGCATTCTTAACTCGATCCTCTTTCTTCGGACTTTTGAGATCCGTAACATTATTCCGTTGCCAAATAAGTGGATAGAGGTTTTCGGTATCGGAAGTTTTGAAGTTTTTTTTTCTGATCAATTTTCCGAAGTGCACAATGAAAGTAAGTTTTCAGTACGAACAGGATTCAAAAACTGGTTTGACGAATGAAAGTGTAGTGTTATGAATTGGTTCAAATGACGATCACCTTGGAAGTGATATTTTGTTTTGTTCACAATGTTGGACACGAGGAAACTGCCGAGGCGATCGGTGTCGCTTCATGGTTCGTATGAAGGATTTATTTATTCACAAAGCTTGTTGTATAGACTTAAAATTAATTAATTAAAGCATTTGTAAATTATCGTCACATATACAGCCTCAGGTTATGTTTTGTATCTGGCGCGCCGAGCTAAGCCGCAGCCTGTGTATGTATGTATGTGTGTATGTAGAGTTGACCTAGCGGTCACCTTCTTCAGGCCGCTTCCTAGGACACTTACATTGCCTTTATTCGACAACGTGTTTTAATCCAGAGGCAAGCTTTTCTGGTTCAATTACAAATAGTTTTGGTATTATATATGAATTGGACTTTATATGATTAAGAAAATTCATGTTACGTATCTGTAATTATTTTTGAGGGATTGGCAGCACGAGATGGATTAATTTATTAATGTTAAAATAAAAAAAACCTTTTGTTTTTTGTTTTTCTCAGTACCAATTATTTAATTGTTTTTCATAGGTAGGCAGTACATAATATGCCAAATGAACAAAAAAGACACACTCCAGAGTTGTTTCTCTGACTACCCTACATAAGTTCCGTCAAGAGGGTCTATGTTGCACTTATTTCCTACGTTTATGAAAACTTGCACGGCAAACTTTGAGAAATAATATAAAACTATAATCCTGGAAAATAGATAATATTCATAATAATCGAATCGTTATGAATGAGTAGGTATTACGTTGGTACCGATATCCCTAGCAATTATGTGTTTCTTGATAACAACGTTGATAAGATGGTATGTTGGAATGTGTGTTTTTAAATATATCCGTACAAAAGGACATCGTAACCAACTGAACAAACTGAAGATATATTGCCGCCACTGAGGCTATTCTGTTTAATATTAAAACTATTTAGTTAGGACATCCATACTTATAAGTGCAGATACTGATGTAACTTTATCCATCCATCCATTATTTCAAATACTTCATGAGCACAATTTTTATACAAATAATATTTCAGCAATACTTCACGTCTGTATCTACTTTTTGTTTTCAGTCGTGACCATCGACGTAATTCATAAGTTTACGCAACTGAATAAATGAATTCGAATGTCTTTGTTTCAATTTAATGACGATATAAAATTAATAATATTGTTAGTATCTACCCTTGAGGTTGTCCATTCTAAGACTGAATTTCAGTAGGTAACAGTTGTGTAAATATGTGGAAGCGTGCCGTGTCTGCAAAATTGGTGTACATTATTTTTACTACGAATACCGAGGTGATAAACGTCAGTTGTATCACATCTCTTTAATTTAACCCATTTTGAATATTATCTGTCTCAATATTCAATAATAATTAAATTCGTATAAATGTCATGGTGATCTAGTAAGATAAGTTCAAGAATGTTCGAAAATAAATGTACGAATTAGAATCAGTGTAAAGTTGCTAGTCTTAATGCGATGTATACCCAAAAGGTGATAGTGTTAGACTCAACAACATATAGCGTTGTTCAAATCAGACATTCTCGTTGTTTACACCGGATCGAAGAGGAGAAAGAAGGTACTTTTACTGTAAACACCTTATTGTGATTTGACAATGTCGTCGTGCATATTTTATAAATGTACAGTTAACGACTGTAAGAAAGACTTCAGGGGGAATATAAATCAGTACAATTAATACATTTTCTTTGTCTACCATATCTTGAAATCATTTGCATATTACCACAAGTATCTGACTAAGTATCACTTTTGATGAAGTACGTAATGTGACGCATCATCTTAGCTAATACAGTGTTGGTCAACTGTAATAGGACACTGCCAGTGATTCATAGTGCTAACTTATTTGAGTAACTTCCTTCAACGATAGCTGACGTTTTATCACATCACTTGAAATATTTCCCTTGCTTGTGAAATTAAATAAATGTATTTAAATTTTAGTGTTATAACCATGCGGTTGCTATAAGTTGAGGTATTTACGATAACACCAGCGGCGAGAGCTGACCTGGATACAAATATTTAGTTTGTTAACTTATGTATAAGATGCTGACTACACACTTAGGTAAATTTCATTTAAGTGTTGCACGCGCATACCGATGTCATTGGCGAATATATTAATTGAAAATGATGTAATAACGGGTATGTATCGGCCTTAGTTCATTTCAAAAGGTTGGTGTTATCTTAACACAATTGGATCAGCTGTTCTTATAGACACCGTTCAGACGAGTTCGCGTGCTGATAATGGCTCAGGGAAAATGAAGTGGCTACAGGGAGCTATGTTATTTAAAACTGTTTACCTGATTTAAGTAATTTTAGAGCTGGATTTGCCGGTAAGATTTGTTATTGATAAATAGATATGTGATATGATTATCCTTACTTTTTCAGATCGTGTCAACAAAAGCGACGCTGAAGACAAGAGTTTGTCTAATGACGAGACACCTCTACCATCATGCCCACGACAACCTCCAGATGGAGTAGAAACTCCTTGCGAGGCTGTGGAGAAGACCCCGGAGCCGACGTCTCGCCTCCCCTTGCGCATGCCGGCGGGCTGGCCCGGCGCGCGGCCCCGCTTCTCTTATACATCCAGGACACAAGATGCCCGTAGTGAGGCCAGTGTTAAAGACAAAATTGCCATGTTTTCAAATGATCGGGCGACATCTTCAGATCGCTTGGATAAATGTGGCACATTGCCAGCTAGAAACCCTTCAACTGTGAGAAAAAGTACGGTCCCATATGCTAGCAGCTATACCGACGTATCTTCTTTGGATAGACGTTTGACGAAATCTCAAGACAATCTTGATGAACTACCTCGTTCGTACAAGAGGCACACGGAGAGACCGGAAGTTTTGGGAGGCATGGAACGTGCTTCAACTGCTTCGACATACGTGTCAGCAAAGAACACGTCCCTATATGCAGAGGCTAAACCCTTATTTTATGGAAGTACTACCACGTTGCCTTCGAGTACCGATCCTTCATTTGCTAAGACGGTGTATCATGTGCGCAGTGTTAGTGATGACAACGGCAATAAAAATATATCGAAACACAAATCGAATTTAGACTATTTAATCGAACAAAGGAAGAAATCAATGTCCAAATTAAGATGTTTAGTTATACCTGAAGTACAAACTCCAATTGTGGATCTTCCCGAAATTAAAGTTCAAGATGCGCTTTCTAAATCATTCCTTTTGAAGAACAATCAAAGTAATGCAAGTACGAAAGTTAACAAACCAAATAATTCAAAACCCGTCAACTTGAATGAAACAAAATGGAAAGCCGACATACTGCCCAATAATCTGCCTAAATATTCTCCAGCTTTCAAACGTAAATCGCTACAAGTGTACACGCCTTCAAATCTTTCTAAAGAATCTACTCCAGAACCTAATTACAATGAGAGATTAGACCCAATGAACAAAACATCTTACAAAACAACTAAGTCTCTTAGGTCTACCGTAGACACTAATGGGTTAACAGGCAGAGTGCCCACAACAACATTAACAACAAGCAAGAATTTATCATCAGACCATATAAACTCAGCGAGAAGAGACCACAAAGACAATATATTAAATTACATCCGAGACTATAAGAACGTGGATATAAAAATATGCACTGCTACCGATGTAGTCGATAGCGACAACGATTCTGCAATGAGTTCCACGCAGTCTAGTTACCGGTCTTCAGCTTCTTCTCCAATGCATAATATAGAAAATATGGAGTCTGATAGCTCACGTCTATCACCACGAGTTTCACACTATGCAACTTATTCAGTATTTAAGACCGAGTTATCGAATAAAGCAAATGCAGCGGAAAAGAACCCAGAAGATTACATGAAGCGTAATGTGTGTCGTTCCGTGTCTTCTGATACTAACGTGTCACTCAGTTCGTCGGCAGGTTCGGCAGCTACGTCTGGATCGCAAGCGAGTTGCAGTTCACTTGAAAGCTCTGTCGCTGACTCCGATAAGAGAAAAGTTTCGAAATCGTATAATATCGATACGATCAACAGACGAAACATTTTGGCATCAGCAAAATGCAGGAGTGGCAGAGATGCTAAACTTAAATCACCTGTTGTGGAAGCTAAGTTCTCACACGAGTCTTGCGACAGGTCCCCGAGTCCAGTACACAAAACGTCTGAGCGCCTTTCTACACTCACGCCATCAGTGAGTGTTATGTCGAATAAAGGCGAAAACAGACGGCGCAACAAAGTTATTGCCGAAACTGACTCTGATAGTGACAGCGACGCTAACGTCTGGCAGAGAAAGAATGATTTCAAAAATACACGTCTGAAACGAAACTCCAGTTCAGCTAATAAAAACAAACAAAGTGATATTAATTTAGAAAATCCTAAAGTTGAAGATGGCCCTAAAGTTATATCTGAAAAGATAATAAAGGAAATTAAAAAAGCCGGACTTGATAACTATAACAATAACAAAACACCAAGTCTGACAGACAAACATGAGTTTGCTGTAAAAAAACTTGATAGTGGCCTGTCCAACAAACAAGAAAAGACTAGCAAACCTGAAGTAATCGAACAACACAAAACTATTGATAGCATTGATGGAAACTGCAACAACGTGAAAACAAAAGAAAAATCATTAGAAGTTAGTAAAAAAATCGAAATCGATACAACGAGCGATAAAACTGATATTAGTTCTGCAGAGGAAGTTAAAGTACCGACACAAACCATTCGACTGAGACGAGGAGCTGGTACAGGCGTAGGAGTCATTTTGGCCGGTGGGATCGACTGTGAAGCGAAAGAGGTTACGGTGCGTATATTTTATAAATTGATTGATTTAATAAAGTACTCGTTTGTTTCTTGTGTGCCTTCAACTTAAAGTTAGACTAAAGTTTATTAGTTGAATCTAATCTTAGCTTTTGAGAATGTAAAAACAAAAATGATCTCCCTAATTTTATAATTTTCCCTTTACCTGACCCATGATTACATAATTATGATTCACGGCAATGGTTTAACCATTGTGTTTGCTTCGTGAACAGTGAATCTGTTAATCAGATTATTATTTTGTACCTTTTATTAAGTATTGTGATGATTTTCATTCCAGGTTCATAGAGTTTTAGCAGATAGTGTGGCGGCCAAAGCAGGACTGAAGAGGGGAGCCAAAGTCAGAAGCATAAACGGCTGCGCTATGGCAGGGTTAACACATGCACAATCTGTCACTATCCTTAAGGTAAGCACTGTTCTAATATTGTTATTTTCTACATTCGAGGTAGTGTAACATGTACATATTCCTTCGGTGTTTACAAGCCAGAAAATCTTTACATTTTTGTTAGTCCGAAAGTAAACGTCGAAAACATACTGAAAAAATCTTTAATATCCTTTTTCAAAGCCAAGCCAAGAATCTTTCTCATTAGAGAAACTTAATTTTTGTACTGCACTGCTGAAGGGCAGACACTAAAATCCTATCGGTAATGCTTAACGAAATATGTATTTAATTAAACATGAAACTAATTTTGTTTTTCAGGAGCAACGTTCAGAAGTTATAATCGAAATAGAGATCGAAAATCGACAAAATGCAAACGGTGTAGGATGCGGCTCTGACAAAGGTTTGTAACGAGCTTAATAATAATCTGCAATATGTATGACTTGTAATTTTGTTTATACAAACTTAGACTGACTTTTCATTTTGTTCTACAGCGGAGTCGAAGGTCCGAAATGAGGTGGAAAATAAAGATTTGGGAGACGAGAGTAAAACTACCGGTGCTGTTGTATCGGTGCTGTTGGAGAAGGCTGGCGGCGGAGCCGGGCTCGGTTTCGGCTTGGACGGAGGCCGTGACTCGCCGCGAGGCGATCGTCCACTCACCATTAAGAAGCTTTTTGCAGGTCAGCTTGTAAAACTTCTTAGTTAAGCTATTTACATAATTAAGAAAATCTCATTGAATGACTGAAATTAGTACCTAAAGTGAGTTTTTAAGTTTTGAAATTGAATTACAGGAGGAGCAGCAGCACAAAGCGGTCGTGTTCTAGTCGGTGCAGAACTTCTATCAGCTGGCGGTCAGTCGATGGAAGGATTCACACGCACACAAGCCTGGGCGGCTCTCAAGGCTCTGCCTGCTGGCCCGGTTACCCTTGTACTTAGGAACCCTAAAGGCAATATGGATATTTAAATACAAATATTGTAAAATAAGTTTGAATACAGTAAAGCCTACGCCTACAACAGTGATGCCAAATTGGTTATAAAGATCTCCTTGAATAATTGAGTTTGGTGACGTGTCTCAGAGCCCGGTTAGCATTCCGATTTGCAGATTCATTTATCTGCGAGCTTGCGTCTAAGGGAGAGAGTAAAACGGTGCTAACTGACACCATTCAATTTAGGAAAGTGCGATGAAAGTGTAGGGTTTCGGGACTGGTTATTCCTTCTTCTTTTATTTACAATTTGCCTCATTCATTAGTCACTGTTTCTATAAGATTGTAAATAGGTAATTTATGTTATCTGTCTGTAACGAATTCTCGTAAAGATAGGTTTATTAAGACTGTGTCTCATTTTTGTTAAAATCGTTTATTTATTAATTCGGTTTAATTAACTAGTCTGGACTGTAGAAATGTTGAAGACAACATTGAATTTTAGGCCATGTACTTAAAGTACATGTGCGAAAAAACGAAGATCAAAATTGATGTCATTAGTGCCATTTTTAGTTTCATGAATCATTATGCGCACACGGTGATGTACATAATTGACATAATAATTATAATCTAAGCTTGTGAAGCGTCGATAATAAAGCTGAGCTTTCAGAGTAAGTACGTACACATAATAATAAGGATGCGTGCGGTTTCGATGGAGATCTATCATTTTCACATGCAATAGGGCCCACAGATGGTAACTTAAGAGTAGATAATGTCGAATGTAAGACTATTATCAACTATTTTGCTTCATTATATGGTGTCTAATCATAATCAGCAATGTATTTCTAAATGTAATAATGTAAACTATTTTAATTTTACTCAAGCAAATGCCCTAAATAAAAAGTTAATATCGTAAACATTTTTTAAAGCTGATTGTTGAATGTATTCTTATGCAACCCTTTACTTGCCATGATACTTATTGCCAATTGCGGTACCTATCATACCATTGCTTAGTTATAATGCATCGAACTATTTAGTTAAGGACTTGTAAATATTTTGTTATTTATTAATAACTGTTTTACTTAGCGGGTTATGTTAAGTCCGTCGTCGCTTGTCACTCATCGTGAATTTTGCATTAATGTTGAAACAAACGTGAAAGTACATGAACATAATTTTATGAAATTCGACGTACCCAACTTAATTAAATTGATGTATCTTACTGACTTCTAATTAATTGTACTGGCAATAGAGTTTAGTGATGTACAAAAATCTGTATTTAAAAGTCTCTTTTGTATTCTTTGTAATAAGAGCCAGCATGTTATTTAATTAGCTAGATACAAATAGATTATTATTTTTGTACTTACTAGTAACATTGAGGAAAACTGATTTGTTAGTGACTCTTAGAAGGACTGTATTCTTGGAAAGTGGTGAAACATGAATCTCAATTGAACACGACATTAAACTTTACCAGACATATCAGAAAACTTGAGAGTTTATAATCGAGATTCGTGCTTGATCATCGTTCTAGAATACGGATTTTAGAACTCAACGAGGTGGCAAAGGCTGCAATACGTATTATGACTTACGAGCGGATTCGACACATAACTATTCTCGTCATTAACATCTGATTATATACCCTTTGATGAATATACACAATATTCTTTATTTACTTATTAGGTGATATATCTTAGTTACTATTAATCTTTTATGTTACTATATTATATTATATAATCACCGTAATAAATATTTTTGTTTTCTTTTTAATACCTTTATTCAATACTAAATAAGTAATTTTTGTTATTTATTTTATTTATGTATACTTTATTGTACACTAAAAAAATACATAACAAAAAATAGATCAAATACTACAAAATATACAATGGGCAGCCATATCACTTTTTGCGATTTGTACAGGCAACCTTGGGATGGACAGTGAATTATTAGGACATAAAATGGGGTCGTCGTTGGTGCAAATCATGTGCAAATAATAAGTACTTATGTTTACCGTACTTTGTGAAAAGTTCTTCACTTCACTATCTACCTGTAGCACTTGGAGGTGTTTTATAGGGAGTTAACGTTATTCTCTCCGAACACTAGGTATTCTAAAGATTGGTTCCAGAATTTCTAAGGACTGAGTAAGTCACTTGAGACTGCATAATATAAGAGACAAGAATGCTCGATGCAGAGTTCGGTCACCTATCCATCACAACCTTGCAGCTGCGTGCGTCATTGTAAGTGAAAGCAAAAACTTTATCATCCCTAATAATTACCTCATCATCTGTCTAGCCATTTCCAACTATATTGGAGTTGGCTTCCAGTCTAATCATAGTCAGTATTGAACGACTGACTATCTGACGTCCTTGGTAACACTGGTTTTCAACCTATGGGCTTCTGACTACCCGTAAAAACTGTCAAAGATCTATGAATGACAGCCGGGACGAACAGATTTACGAGCTTTCCGAGGCACGGAGGGGTCTCGATATATAATATAATGTATGGTCATCAATCTACGAAACGATCGCGACAAGCGTAGACCCGTGCGGCTGTTATCATTTAGCCTCGAGCTCCTTTAATTACCTACCTACGTATATTCTTCATTATCCTCTACCCATTAACGGTTAAATAGGGCCCGAGTCACGAGCATAACTAGTTCTGTCATTGGCACCCTCTACATATATATTAACGGTTGCAATTGTTAATTAAGTCGAAATAAATTTCGTCGTGTAATCACGTCGTTCGCGTTCACAGGCGATTAATGTCATGACGTTGACGACATTCAAGAGGTAATGAGGTTTGCTAGTACCTACCGAGCGCTTCATTCCGAAGCGTAAATGCATGTATGTACCTATCTACCTATTATGTATATATACACTTTGTTTAACGAATTCACGCTTTTACGGAATGTCGTCCTTACATATATGTCTGCGATGCAAATGAAAACCCTTTATTTGGACCGACGACGATGCATTCGGCTACATTTTAAGATGTACCTACCGAAGTACGTAAGTAGAATATTTGTGTGTAATTGGACCCTGCTGCTTTCTACAAAATAATTTAGTTTCAGCACCGTCCTATTAGATTTTTGATTAAATTCACTCGCTTTTTATTAGTTGAGCTCGTTCAACGAAGATACTTATTCTGTAGAGTTTTAATTTATTTTTGCCTTTATTCATTGTTATACATAACAGTTACATTTTTAAATATTTTTTGTCTAACTATGTACATAGACAACACAAAATATAGAAATTACTTTCATTATAATTCTAATAATATTATTTTAATCGGTTTTAATGAATTCTCCCTTTTGATGGAATCTGGTATTTTATTAGGGTGATGTGAGCTCTAAATTATCCACGTTTCTTTGAAATATTAAGACTAAATGGTACCTCTTGAAATATCGTTGGCCGACCAACAGGATAACAGATCCAGAAATAGGTGACATCTACCAACCCAATCGTGAACGAATCGAATATCGTCAACAAGGGTTTGGAAATTACTTAAAGAGAAATGACGACAGCGACCTCTAGTTGTTTAAAAACAAACTGTGATAACAAACCAGTAAGCAAGATGAATAAATATGGAATATTCTTCATGATCGATCAATGCAGCAGCCGGTGGGTTGCTTATGTTTAGCAGTGGACACTTTGCGGTGGTTGTAATAATTTATGCTACAATTCTTTATCGTTATTGCACAGGACTATGGGCCATGGAGGTTTGGTCCACGAGATTAAACATCAAAGCAGAAGATCGTATTTAATATAATTTCTTATTTACAACATTCACGGGTTACCTGTAAAAAATGTATAAGATACCGTAACAGTCTCAAGTGATTTCAATATGTTCTCAAGACAGGATTGATCCACTTTAGAAGGAAAGGGTTCCAGAGTGAATGTTACGACACCTCAAATATTGCAGATCCATATATATTTTAAGTAGGTAACCGATCTAAGACGGTCTACGAAAGGTCTACGAGGGTCTACGCCGTAGCCATCCATTAAGTAGCTAATAAAAATAAAACAACGTATCCGTTTTAAATATTTATATTGTTGCGTAAGTATCTACAATAAAATACTATATTAAAATGCAAAAATACTCAGTTAGCCACCATATCTATCATTGTTATGTTTTCTAGTTCATTGGTCGAATATACTTAGCTTAGTGTAAAGCTACAATAATGATTTACTGAAATATACACAATTCTATTTGTAATAAAGGTAAACACATTATTATTATAAAAATATTAAAATCCTGTCATACAATATGTTACAGTCTTGTAAAAAATAGCGCTAGGACTAACAATTGTCCATTTTTGTAATAAAATATTTTAATTTTACTTTCATTGTTGTATCCTTAGTTGTATTGGTCACATAATTTTATATCATACTATTTAGTCAACTAGCAACCCGCCCCTACTTTGCACGGGTGCAATTAACTGATGTAGCGACATGACAAACGCGAAGTTTCTGTGCTATATTTTCGTTAAATGTTAACACAAATTTTTCGGAATTAAGTCCCTATATGATAGTGAAACCACATCAAATTCCGTTGAGTAGATTAGAAGAACAAACGCAGACACATAGACACGAAAAGCGACTTCGTCTTATAATATGTATTGATACTGAAGAATAGTTGTAGATTAACAAAGACAGATACACCGTATATATATATATACATAAAGTCCTCCAGACCTAACTTCGGCCATGGCGTTCAATCTCAGCGGAGACCAGTCTTACCTAGTCGTGGGAGATATTATAGTTCACAAGTGTGGATATACAGATGAAATTCATGTAAATATTTATTTTAGCTGAAGTTACACCTTAACTACACTGCAAAGAGGTAAAACAAGAGGAAGGTAAAATAAATTCGCCAACAAGAAAGAACAATAATATTACACGAGAGATTAAGGACGTGTATTTGTGCGTTGATACAATCAAATTCTCTTCGAGTAAGAATGGTCCCTTTTTTCACATCTCGGGATTTGAAGCTCTCAAAATACACCTGAATTAATGCAATGTTTTTATTCGAATGAAAGCACTTACCTACGTAGACTTACTAAGTTACCTTAAAATATTTAAGTTCTTAGTAAAATAAATGTATTATTATTACATGTACCATATGTACAATAAATACTAAGTAGATGTCAAATACGTTTTAGGATATAAAAATAAGTTAGTTGCCTTAGAATTAGGATAATTACAAAACACTACATGTTGCACTCAGCTTTGAATATCAATATCACAGACAATTTTTATCAAATTGTATCAAACTGTGTGTATCTAATACTTTTCGTTTGCCTTCGTTAGTTTGGTTAGTCTTAATCTACATAACCAATCAATATGCAAATTATAACCAAATATTTTACCGGTTACACCAATTGCATATAAATTATTCGATAAAGCCATTCACAGAGCTACCTGCTTTCTTATAATTTAATAATGTATATTTAGTAGGCTATTCTAATTAGACACGGATATACACTTTCATCAATTAATAAATGCAATGTTACAATACTTTTTGTCAAAGTTTAATAGTGTAATACAAATTTTAAATACACCTTTTGCCAATAACGTGAAATACAAGTTGCCAAAATAGGTACCTAGATATTTTCAATATACAATCCAAAAATATTTTTACAAAATACATTTTATGGCTTTTGTTTAAGCAATATCAATTTCAATCACACATTTTTAAATATCTATCCTTATCCATACTTCAATTATTCATACGTTTCGTTTAAACAGTTATGAAAACTAAGTATACATACTGGAGAAGATACGATAACAATATAACAGCACGCCTGTTTTGGCCGAAGGGTTCAGCAGAGGTGTTCGAACAATGTTAGCTTTAATCAAAGTCAGTGAGGCGTTAATCGGAATTCTTGGTATAAGTTTCGAACAGTTTTTTTAAACTTTATTTTTTTTCTGAATCTGGTCCTGCTGTTCGAAGTAGGGGACGATGGGGGAATTGCGGACGCGGGGTAAATACGGACTAACATATATATCTACACTATCCCTGCCGCCCGCGTCCCGCCGCCGCGATCACGCGTTACGTTCCTACTATGACAATTTTGGGATCCAAAAGTATTGGCAGATTAGTTTACGATGGCAGTTTCTAATAACTATAACATCGTTACTTAGTTAGGTTATTTATAGACAATGTTTAAAGAATTTGGACACTGTCCATCATATCTCGTGGATTTCTTGACAGGTGAGTGTTATTTGTTGTAATGTATCAATATATTCTCCCTACGTGCTCTTTATTTTCGAATGCTTTTTCGCTTGTCTGATCTTCAATTGTTTCTGCCGAGAGACACTCGAGCTCAAAGGTCATGTCTGACGGACGCGATCCACCGTATTAAAATTCTGAGCTCAGTAAAGGAGAAAGTAGGTAGATAATGAATACACCGTCCGAACCACGTAATGAGTGAGGTGCTACCACAGCAAGGAAATCGGGTACCGTGTAGACATTTGTGCGTCACCTCACACTAAGTTATTTCTGGCGTCTCCTTTGTTACTCTTCTGGCTATATGGATGCCTAAAACAGTAGATTCATACCATGCATGTAGTGCTTACATAAGCGATTCGATATTAAATGCGCGGTTAAACTGGGTATGAGATTCCATAAAATATGCATCACGGTTGTTATACTAGGTAGCTACATAATGGAAAGAACTTCGGAGCATTTTAGTTATACATGTACTCGTACAACTGCGTATAATTCTCACAGACTTCCTTACGATTAATAGCAGCAGCTACATGATGAAGTACCTAGATGTGTGCCTTGGCAGCGCTTTTGAACAGGAGATAGCAATATTGTAAGTGCTCCTAAAGCGAACTCTATTATAATCATCGTGTACCAAGAAGCGAATATTAAAGGGAGATCTTTAGAGGACGTAATGCAATTACAACTCCTCACAACTTTACAGTCAAAAGCACCATAGTTGTAGGAGATCCATGGTCGAGTAGATTTGGCCACGTCATTAAACACGAGATGGAAATGGTTAATGTAAAACGGTCTTAATTGATCCCGATTACAATCATCGTGTATCAAATAACAACTAATAGAGGAGAACTTAAGAATACGTCATGCATTCCTTTATAAAATGCTTACGGTCAAACCACCATAACATTGATGGTGGCACCTATATGGTGAAGTAGATGTTTGCCCATGGCAGCACCTTTACATACGAAGTGGCAATTGTTAGTGTATTACGTCCCTTTACACTTTACGAGGCATGTTATAAAAGTTTCATTGTGATCACGTCTACCTATAGGCGTTCGGTGCCCTTGAACATTTAACCAAACCCTATTGTAATCTGCGCGAGAGAGGAGACCTTTGGAGTATTCACAATTCCTTAAAAACCATCCAACCTTTATACGATTAGTGGTAGCAGCTACATGGTGGAGTAGATTTGGCAACACCCACCACGAGCTGGCTATTGTTAATGTCAAACAAACATCGTGTACCAAGTAGGGTAACTACTTATAGAGGAGACCTTTAGAATACGTTATGCATTCCTTTATAAAATCTTCACGGTCGATCCTCTATATATTATATAGTAGTACAGTACAGCTACATGGTGGAGTAGATGTCAGGAGTGTAAGCAAGCGCCTGCTGGTCGTGCACGAGGTCGCAGCAGGCGCAGCGCAGTCAGCGCGACGGGCGGCGCGTCACCCTCAACAGCACGGGCCCGGCGCGCACGTCCTTGAACAGGCGGATGGCCTCCCCGTGGGTCAGACCAGCCGTGCAGCGACCGTTCACCGACAGGATCTCGTCACCTGGAGATTAAACACAGTCAAGATTTAAAACCCACTTTTGAAAAAAGGCCTGAATAACATAATATATATTCTGTCTGTTTTTCCCGAAGGATTGAGCAGAGGTGTACCTAATAGTACATCCATATTTCGCAAGTTATGTAATAGGGGGCGACCCTATTGCCATGAACTGGGCACGAATCCAGGCTGCTACTGAGAAATTCCAGATGAAAAATTCCAATAACACTTCGCCCGACCTGGGAATCGAATCCATGTCCTCATGCTCAGCAATAGCGCTTGCGACCATTACACCAACGAAAAATAATAAATAAATATAAGTACTTTATATGTCAAAAAGACGATCCTTAACGCTTCTGCCTTAGTCCTGTTGGAAAAAATTACCATGACTGCAGCAACGGTTTCATCATGAAATTTACACCTCGTTACTCAGTAAAACGCAGTCTGCAGTAACTTTCCTGATAAGGGCGATAATGGCCATTCCTACACCTTTTTTATGAGCAGAAACGCTTTAATTATGTCTAAACCATTACCCCAATTTCACAGTCCTTATCTCAGCGCGGACTCCATAAATGCAAATGAATGAAGATAATTATGCCAGACATTCGTCAGTTTAAAATCTATTTAATTAGGACCAATTAATATTTGGCCAATTACTTTTAATAGCGTATCAAAAGTATGGAAAATGTTGGGGTTTCACTAGGAATTGCATTTGGTCCGTTTTTGTTTTAGCTAAAATGTCTGTAGATATTCATACTACCTACCAATTCTTGCCGCCATTGGATTTTTGTTTTGAAAAAATCCTTCCAGTAAAAACAATATTAAAAATTCTAAGATGGGTTTCCATGATCCTACACCTAAATCTTAGCTCAACCAATGCAACTGCTAATATTTAAACGAAAAGATGAAGGCACCCAAAGCCAAATATCCTTTCAAGAAACGAGAAATAAAATAAACATTTTATCTGTGTATTCTGTTTGAAGAGAAACGTGTTTTTGATGTTTTTTAAGTGTAAATGAACGTCAAGACACATTAAAAACACGTTTGTCCTCTTTCTTTACGACATGAGTATTAAAATTGTACTTAATGTCAATGCCTGTTTTAGCTAGTGCCTACCTAACTTTCCGGCACATACCGCCTATAGCATAGTCGTCGAATTATTTGGAAATATAGCCTATTCAATGTGAAAACTTACAACCTCTTAGAATGATCATAATAACAAGGAAATCGAACGTTTAACACTTGCATCGTAATTCGTGTTTTTTATTTGAAGGTACCTAGTACCCTCGCATTCTACAAGGGCGATCTAATAGCCACGTGCCAGTGCTAATTAGCAGGGCCGTTTGCTCAACTGAACATAACCTTAAATTGTTATTTATAGCGAAACAGCAGGTGTAAGTAACAGTTAGGTAATACAACATGCAGCTGTCGTGCAACAGTCGCCGAGGAATTTTCTGCACCTTTCTATGAAGTATAATAATGATGGATTGCATTAATAAAAGGTTACGGCTTGTTTTGACGAACCAATGTTTGTTTTTAAACGGGAACTTGATGGGTTTAATATTAATGAACGTGACATTTAAGTGATGATTCCATCTTCAGAAGCTTATTATTAGAAAACATAGTCAGAGAGAAACAAAATATCAACGTAACTCAGACTAACACACCTTTTCGTTTTACTTTAGGTTGTTTGATTGCAATCGACTGCCCATAAATCACAAATCGGGTCATGAGGCGTCTGATAACGAAAGGTAAACAATAGCAAACTTTGAAATCTGTGTCAAGTAAATAATAATATGATTTTAAATATAAAACGTACCTTCTCTGAGTGCAGATTCAGCTGCCTGGCCATTATTGAAAATGGTTTTGACAAAAATGCCCATGTCTCCACGCGGTGAGTCCCGCCCACCCACGATGCTGAACCCGAGACCTTTCCCGCCGGCTGACTTTGTAAACCGCACCTGCAATATTATTAAAGGCCAGCTTGATAACATGACACTTACAAATTACAAGGATATTAAGAATTTGGTTCACAATAATGAATGTCAACCTACATATAATGTAGTTCATACCTCAAAAGTGTGTGTATCTCGAGGTTCAGGAGCTGGCGGTCGCTTTCCCATCTGTGTAGATGCCGGCGGCGCGGGAGGCGGCCGCGCAGATCTGGGAGTCGCACTCACACGTAACTCTGCTACACCATTCCTCAACTGCTGCATTGGCTCCTGCCGTGATTGAACCCGTGGCAATCTATATGGCTCCTCCCATAGCCTCTGGGAATCTTCACACGGGAGTCGATTGTATCCATTCCTATACGGGACCCCTAATTCTACATTTTCACTGTAGGGTCGACGACTTCTTCCCTCTGAACTATTCTTCCTTCTTTCAGGCACATAAGTATAGTCAACCACATCTCGACTTTCGTCTTCTTGACTTATGAGAGGTGTGCGGTCTCTTTGCGCTGCAGCTTCTTTAGCTGCTCTGTAAACGTTTGGTGAACTACACCGCCTGCGTACTGACTGCGCCGTGTGTCGCGGTGGTGACGGTGACGGTGGATGCCGTGTTGCTGTAGGACTAGGAACGTAGAAAGTGGACGGCTGTTGTGGTGGTGGCGCCAGGACATCGTGAGCGGATAGTGCTCGCCTCCTAAGCCCACCGCCAAGCTTTCCTAAAGCACGAAGCAAATCTGGAGCACCACTTGTGACACGAAGTGACGCTGTAGTGTAAACTTTCCCTCGATGTCGGAATGACAGCTTGGAAGGCGGTGCAGGGGAGCAATGTGGTGGCGGCCTCGGTGGAGAAGGTGAACAGCGCACAGGACTTGGCTCTCGGTTACCGGAGCCAGGCCGTAATCGTGAACACCGACGGCGAAGTTTTCGCCATCTTTGAGACAAGTTAGCGTTCCATCCTTCTTCTGAAAAGTCAACATTCGATGTAATAAACGGACTGAATAATTTAAATTCTTGGTCAGTTACAAAGGTTTTTAAAATTAATAAAGAATACGACAGCTCTATTCTTGCAGATGTAAGTAGTTGGAAGTCCAATCTAACATCTTCCAGTTAATGTTCTAAATAAACCGAGCGAATGACTTACATATGTAAATGACAGTAACGACATATATGGTGTTATGACACATAAGGAAGTTACCTTTCTTGTTGGTGTCGGCGTCGGAGGCGTAGTCGTGCGCGCGCGGGGGCGGCGCGGGTGGCGACGCGGGCGCAGCGAAGCTGTGGCGCAGCGGCGTCATGCGCAGCAGCCGGGGACGGTCGCCGCCACCGCCGCGGGAACCCCACGCAGGGGCGCCCATAGTCATCTAACCCCTGAAAAAACGATGCAGGGTATTTTTTTAATAAATGTGCCTAAAAAGGGTAACAATAAATAATGTGTCATACTTGGCATACTTTAAACTACACTCGAGAGCAATGAATCCGGGTCACTTGAAGAATCCTAAAAATCTCGGAAACTAAAAATGCTAGGTTAATGCAATAAATTGTATTTAATAGACAATGTAATACTCCTTAAATGAAGTTATTAAAACTTCTTAGTTATTGTAAAGTTATATCATAAAAAAATCAAATTTGAAAAAGGGCCACTTTCGAAGATGGAACTACGAAATTACAGCATTTGGTTTTGCTTTTGTTTGTAATCTGTCATTTATGTGGGTACATAAACCATGTTGATAGTGCTCTATATTCATTATTCAAGCTGAAATTATGTCGCTTACGCCTGAAGAATGCACCAGAATACTTACAATGCTGGAAACCGGCCGGAGTCAGCGCGATACAGCCAGGACTGTCGGTGTGTCGCTGTCAACAGTACAAAGAGTTCTCCGACGTTACGAAGAAACTGGTTCTAACCTACGCAGACCAGGAACGGGCAGAACCAGGTGTACCACAGCACGAGAAGACCGATACTTGGTGAACACCATGCTTCGAAATCGCTTTCTCACAGGAACTGAACTCACAAATCAGTTTCGACGCCTCGGAGGAAGTAACCCAAGTGCATGGACAGTAAGACGTCGGCTTGCTGAATCTAACTTAAAACCCCTTAGACCTGCAAACGGCCCTAAACTGGAGCGTGGGCATCGTATTTCAAGACTAAGATATGCCCAGAGCCACGTAAATTGGAGTATTGAAGATTGGTCAAAAGTTATGTTCTCCGACGAATCAAAATTTATGCTCTACAAGCACGATGGAAGACACAGAGTGTATCGAAGACCAGGGGAAAGATTCAAGCAAGCATGCATCGAAGAAAAAGTAGCCTACGGTGGTGGGTCTGTACTTGTGTGGGCCGGAATTTCTTCTGAAAGTCGCACAGAGCTGGTGATCATAGAAAACGGCTCTTTAACTAGCGTAAGATATGTGGAAGAAATCCTCAATGATCACGTTGGTCCATTTATGGTCAATTTAGGTGAGGATGCTATATTTATGCATGACAATGCCCGACCTCATACAGGCAGGATTGTGAATGACTACCTTCAAGAGATGAACATTACTCGTATGGAGTGGCCAGCGCGCAGCCCGGATATCAACCCGATCGAGCATGCTTGGGACGAGCTAGGCAGATGCGTAAAACAACGAAACCCTCCCCCAATTACGCTTCGTGAGCTCAAAATTGCTCTCACAGAGGAATGGGAGAATATTCCCCAAAATCGTATAAGGAACTTGGTGTACAGCATGCCAAACCGCGTAAACGCAGTAATGGAAGCACGAGGAGGCAATACGAAGTATTAAAATTCAAGAAAATCGTAATAAAGTTCAAAAATTTCATGTTTCCTATTTTTGTTTTAAGGAGAGATCAGCAGTTTTTTTCTTTATGTAATTTTGTGTTAATAAAATGTATGGTGACATTGTCTATTAAATACAATTTATTGCATTAACCTATCATTTTTAGTTTCCGAGATTTTTAACATTCTTTAAGTGACCCGGATTCATTGCTCTCGAGTGTAGTTTTAAAATAATATATTTTGATGCTTTTCAGCTGCATCTTTTCATTCACGTTAAATGGTATGTTAATTTTTGAAATGCCTATAAATGTTTATTTAATTACCATCGATTTATTTTCTCAATGCTCATTAAAGTTTCATTACCAAACGGTAAGTGTAAAGTATTTTATTAGGACAAATTGTAAAACGCGAAGCCCAATAAGATTCCATTGCGGAGTCGTGGATAAAGTAGGTTGATGGGTACTCATAGTCGTGATTACTGTAGTTGGACTTAATAAACTTGAGCCATCACGCACCGCTAAATATAGTAAGTAACCACTTGTGCTTATTAGAAGCTCGATATAATTAGATGTGACTTTATGCCCACTTACATCTTAAGAGGGACTTCCAGCTTAACAGGCATGTGCCTGTATGAATTAAAAGTTTAAATATGTTATAAAACTAGTAGCGGTTGAGGATTATAGAGGCATACACATTGACCACGGGGCCTCCCACACGGCGTGGGTTTAGGTCGGCAAACAACGACGTCCGGTCACCGGAGCCCTGTCGCATAACTTCAACAATTATGTCTAGTCGTGACCTACATAGTTAGTAAAATATGCGTTACCCGCGACTAGGCTACGCCAAAACCAAGGGCCAAGTCACGATTTTCTCTCCTTCAGAATAATATATTTCGTCCATTCATCTAGGCGTTGAACAATTTACGCACTTGGTAAATCAAGCTACGACGTTTTTGTCTTATAAAATTGTCGTGAGAAACACGTGAACTGCTTATTAAGTTTCAGTTCTAATAATACACGCATTACTCATACCTTCCACATCTTAATTATAGACTCACATTAAGCCGTTTACTATCTTAGACAGATGTTATTGTAATTAGAATCAAACCCAAACAACGTTTCGTCTGCCTAAGTAGGAGCTGCGGAGCGGTACCTCTTGCGGATATCCGCTCCGCCAGACTCACCCGCCACTCATACTAAATAGTTGAGGCGCACTTGATGCACTTTATGCCATCTATCGTTTTATTTTTTTATGGCCATGAGTTAATTATAATTTATAACCGCTTATTTGATGGCTGGCTGAACAGAGCTCGCGTGCACTACGTTGTTTAACGACTAGTTTTGATTTGTGCTTCAGAGTGTGGACTGAGCACTAAAACGGTAGGTGTACCGACTGTTCCTGTTACACCGACTGTGGTATTGAAGGCCCGTAGTAAAGGAATTCCTTCCTTTAATTATTATATATCAGGACAAGGAGTTCCTCTGGTGTAACACTGCCAATAAACCGTTTTAGACGGGTCTCTATTTCTGAACATGTGAAATTCCTGGCTCGACCGGATCGGGCGAGACTCAGCGGCCGAGTCGCCTACTAAGCCGCAAGCTCAACTTTCCTGATATTGTCCCACAGCCATGTCACAGGAATATTTACTTTTGAGGAAACGTTTAAACTTTACAAATCCATTTTATCCGCAGTCTCAGAAACAAAACAAAAACTAAACCAGAATGGTAGCTTAGTTATGTACTTTCAAGTACATAACTAAGCTACAAGTACATAATAATATAAAAACATACATAAGGGCATGTTTCGGGAGAGCAGGATAATATTAAACTCATGGGATGTGTAGACTTGTAGACACCGTGAGGACGCTGGTAAGTAATTAAATTCCGGGATTCTGATCCCAAGGGTGAACTTTACGACCGATAAAGGGCTCTGCGGTCAGACAAAAAACAAGGGGACGGTAATTTATGAGTATATTGAGTTTGACCAGCTCTTTGAAACGGAGTCTAATTCAGAATATCAAATGAACAATGGCGTACGTAACTGTTGTTTCATTCATGAGTTTGAGATATCTCGAATTACAATACAAAACATTATTATTGTATTATATTTCAATGACTAATACAAGCTCTTTACAGTTATAATGAATTAATTAAGCTGCGCTAATCTCAAATTCGAGAGTGACGTAAATATTTATTTAATTAAGAGAATGATTCATTATGTTCTCCGTAAAACAAAGCTAATTCAATTTAAATACAACTTGTTGTATGTGTCACACGAAACTGTGAAATTGTGTTTACATACAGATCCGGACAACATAATTTGCTAGTAATTGGGACCTTGTTGGTGACTATCAATACCGGACTAAAAGCGTTGTACAGTACATCAAAGTACAGTTTTATTGTACAGCACCATAACATCTAGCCGACTAGTTTATCTAGTTAGCTACAGTGGAGGAAATTGGCGTTAATTTTGCCGGCGCAGTACCGTTGTGAGCCGAATTTGGCGGCGTTTGCGCCGTTTCGCTGGTCACTGATCTTCCGGTCACTCGCTTTACTGTCATTGGCAGTTACGGAAATGGCAGCATTTATAACCCTTATTAATAAAAATGTTCTTGTTAATCAGCGTGTTTGAAGCGATAATAATGGCGTTGGCGCCTCAATATGTCTGACATAGTTAAAGAGACATCAATGGAGACGCTTTGAAATCGTAACAGGTTACTCCCACGCTTTTGTTACGTGCTGTTTGGGATACTTTTTTCTATAAAACCAGCCACGATCTCGTTCAACGACAATAGATCTATTAAATCTAAGCTTTCCTGTATTGTTTGTGCGCTATTAGTAGACGGCGTTATACAATTTTTAATACGCAGTTCTATTAAAGTTGTTACACAAACAGAACTTAGTCAGTTTCTAAAAGTAACGACAAATAGCATTTGCAACACATCAATGTTTGAATGTGGTCATCCTTTTCAATCATGATTTTAATAAAATACAATAATTGTTCTACTCAGCACATTTCTTGGCTCAAGGAAATCAGAATTTGTGGCAATTCCATGAATTGCAACTTTCAAACACATCGCACACAAACAAGCAATTAATTCAAAAAGCCATTCAGTTTCTGCAATAAATACATTATCAAAATGAGCACTTGTCCTGTCCCCAAATGAGTACGTGACAAAATCAAAAGCAGAATTCGTAGCTTCAGCAGATGGGTGAGACCGGGGACGCGGGCGCCTCAATTGTTCCCTTGCGGCCCTTCTTTGAACTCAAGTGGACCGCCATTAAAGCCTGAATCCATTAGTTGTTCATTCCACGGGAGTTTAAGTGTCCTCGACCGCCTCATCGCGATGTGTGAACTGGCAAAATAACAGTCTCTATCCGTTATCAGGAGATTGGTTCAAGGTAGACAGCTCCCTAATCAATTAAAAAGTGATTGCGAAGAAACTTCAGTTACATTCAATATTTTTCATTTGCCCAGAGTGCCTGAAAATTGTGGTCATCATATTCTCGTTATGCTACGAGTATTATTATTTAAAATGATTAGTATCGCGGTTGACCATCAAGGTTAAGAACGTAACGCAAACCTGATATCTATATACTTTTATTATGAGTTATAGTTCTGAAGTTTGTTCTAGACCTAGATTATCAACATATTGGCAGAGACAAGTCACTCGGCCGTACAATATTGTTGTAGGCATTTATGGCTAATATAACGTAACTGTTTGGTGGGCATGTTGCGCCCACATTTTATTAACCAAACTAAGATTTATGCGTAACTACGAGAGCGATAGTGGCACAATAGGCCCTAAGGAATGTGACCCGCGTTATGTTCGTTACTTACATCAGCGTCGCCCCTTTCATATAATCAATTCATAATATGAAGGACCATTATGTAATAATAATATATAGGTACTTATCAAACCGACTACTTAAAAGGTGTGAGTCAACGATTCTTTTATAAATGATATTGGCTTCGTCCAAGGAGACGCATATCGTGTTTAGAACTTGTGATACGTTCGATTCAGGATCAACGAATACTAGAATGAGTATAAACAGAAGCCGTTGCTTTAATTATTCACGCTTTTCCGATAAGCTATGATTAAAACTACACATTTTGTTATTACATATGTATTATTTTTAATTTTATAACAAATATAAAATGGCAAGCTCTGTATTTTCCTCAATAATAAGTTAGCGAAGACAATATCTTTACTGGAAAAATATGGTTTACCACAAAATAACCGCGAGAAGCTCTCAAAATAAAAGTAGGTATCAAACTGATGTCATAAACGCAACTAGCAGAAAAACAATAACACAAAACGGCGCTGGTGAATGGTGATCACTGCGCAGTTTTAAAATAATAACCTTTTCAAGCAGCTTATAGCGTTATTTATAATTTGTATGAACAAGTAGGCCGGCTACGGTATTGCAATACGGTGGATCTGTTGTTCGCAGTAACATTGTTTGCAGTGGAATTAAGAATCTACCCGCGCTCTACATCTCAGCTCATCGAATGAATCTGGGAAATTGCTTCTCGCTCTTTCTATTATGATGTTCATCGTTATTTACTATTATATTTTTTTCTCAGGAGAAATCGGTTGCTCTGATTTCATTGTTGTACAAGTAAGCCTTCAAATCATGTTCCGCACAATAGAAGCAGAACAAATGAACACAAATTAAACACTTACCGTAACCGGTTATAATTATAATATCGTGAATATTCATTGTTTGTGGAATAGGTATGCGAAATATTCATAAAGATTTATATTTATACGTATTCTGAAGTCATTTCTGGAGTGCATGAAGTAGAAAGAACAATAAAAGCGCGTGTGAAAATATTTGAGAAATCCTTTAGACGACGACATCAAGTTTGTATGCGCTAATGCGGCTTTGAAGTTATGCTAACAATTTTACTTAGAAATAAGGAAAATTGTACAATGATGTTTTAAATCGGTGTGGTCATTCACTCTTTGACTTCCAAAATGATTGATTATGATTAGGCATCAGTTTACTCTCTTATACACAAGGAGGTATGTGTAGGGCATGTTCAATATAGGTGAATTTCTCCATTCATAGAAATATTAGAATGGAAAAAGAATACCTTTCTGTAAGTGAAAAATTATGCCTTTGTATCTTTTTTGTGTATTTGTCACACATTTAATGTATTCACAGTATTCTACATGACAATGGGCATGAGCTGAAAAGTATGAACTTCCCAATATGACTCACTCGTTGAATGGAAACCGCGTCATTAAAATAACAAATATGTTGAATCTAACATGGAGAGTCGAAAACTAACCATGGTATGGGCAAATTGGGCAATGCATCGATAGAAAAATGGAGCGTTGTTTAGTCATAGAATTAACAGAATACTTAGGGCCGATTTTTTGATCCATAGTTAAACTCAATCAATTGTAAAAAATAGTAACTAATGGTTAAATTTTTGCAAAATGTGTTTTTTTTATCAATGTTTAGTTTAGATAAACTAAACATTGATAAAAAAAAACACATTATCATATAATATAATATCATTGCTAATATTCAAATAATTAACTATTGTAAAAAAATAACCTTAGTGTATCGGTCAATACACACAAAATAATAACATGTGTGTGATGTCTACAGGATTTCCTTGAAATAACACCATTTTCCTGAAAGTTGCCCAGAGATACACTACCTAAATGGTGTGGCTAAAGTTTAGCATGGTGAGTAAAATAAAAAAAAAAAACTTTAATTTCTATTTTCCAGCATAGATACATTAACTTTCTTCTTTTCCAGATATGAATGAAAAAGCACACATCGATATATTTTTATTGGACATGTGAAACTGTTTTATAAATACGTGGGTACTATGCTGTGCTCATATAGTATGTCAGTCCGTTTCAAGTTTCAATTGATGGATGACTGACGGCCGCAATTTTCGCCGCCAGTAACGATGTCGTATGTAGGACATCGTACAGGGTTTCGCAAGAGTAAAAACTCAGTAAAAGTAAATTTATGTATATAAACAGGTGAACTCATGTACTGTTTGCATCAACACTGGTGTTTTAAGTCAGAAATATTTTTTTATGAGAACACAATTTGTTGCACGCCTGATTTCGAGTTTGTGATTTTTTAATATAAAATGGAGTCTCATCGTGAATTATTTTAATGGTAGCCAGAGTTAGACCTGGACAATATTTGCGTAAGTTTGCATATATTTAGAAAGCCAGTGGAAAAAAATGTTATTAAAATTAATCAATTGTGTTACGCTGTGACGAGCAATGTTCATTTGAGATACATAATATTACGATATTCTATGTTCTATGCACAATTTTTTGACGACTGTATAAATAATGACAGGGTAACATGAGTAGAAAATGATACGGTGTATAGCTACATGACATTCCCACAAACAACCTGTGACGGTATATTTAATCTCCAAATGAATTTTACTATTCATTAACATAGACGTATACTGTGTTATCTACTTATTAATTAGGCGTTATGTATCTAACACAATGTATAAATAAATACATATGTATCTAGGTAACTTTCTTTCGTCATCAACTGCCAGTAAAGTCTTAATGAAAAGATAATTAGTATTTCCTAATCTACAATTGTTATCTCTTCAAGCTGTAATTGGTCCATGAGAGCCCTACTTACATGCAGCTTCGTTAATCAAAGACGTCATTGTCTAGATTATCGGCGTGGGAGACCCGGAATATACGGTGATGTGTTTATCATACTGGACTGTACCTACCATTACGTTCATGCTGTAGGTACATTACAATCATATCAGCCGCCAATCATCTCGTGTGAGTTTTAGGTTGTAACTTAAAGAGATAACGCAATCTACTTGTTAAAATTCCCCTGAAAACGCACAACCTAAGCCGCTGCGCTGGTTTGAAAATATGAAATTTTGCACAAGAGTTAACGAAGGTGAGCACTAAGGAAGGATTTTTAAAAATTCATCCCCCAAAGAGGTTAAATAGGGGATGAAATTTTGTACGAAAGTTCGTCGTTTTGCCGATGGTTATGGCTTGTTAGTTAATAATGCTCAAGACATTAATGGATTAGTTTCCCATCCTCTACTAAACCTTTACTATAAAAGTATGTCAACTATAAATTTCTTCAAAATCAACCGATGTCGAGTAGAGGATATGACTTCACATTGCGATTAAATTATAATGCCAATAGAATACACAGTCACGTGAGCGAATTTCAGGAATTATTTTGCTCTACACTCCTCAAATCTTTTGGGGTTCAATCTATGGTATTGCTGAAATTCTAGTAATGAATATTTTTAGTTAGCAATTTTGACATATATATGACAAATCAACAATGACAAAAATATATTTAGCTAGATATTAACAAATGCTAACGACTGCTACATATATGGCCACCCATCAGCTTTTTTTGTTTAAATAAAAAAGCTAAGTTTTAATAATAATTAATTAAAAGCTAAGCAGGCTATTAAGCTGTTACTCTGTTATCTTAGATGGATGACTGTACAATTCATGTAGGTAATTTAATACCTATAAAGATAGGGAAATACTTACAGGTTATTACGTGTTTTTGTTTTCGTTAAGACTGTTTACAATATTATTTTGCTTAGAAAACAGGAAAGTACATAATAATATTGCCGTTTTTTCAAGACATACAAGAGTAGTGGGTAGGTACCTAAAAGTTGGCAAAATAGATAGACCTTAGGGATTGTACAATACTCGATTTCATTGGCAGAACTCTTGTTTTCATTTTTCTATAGGTGTTTGTAATTTTGACTTATTTTTTCTTTTATACTAGCTTTAATGGCATTGTTATTGGAAAATTTGATGTGATTCGACTAATTTTATGGAACGAATGCATTACCTTCCTATTTCCTGTGAGCAATTACGAAAATTATTCTCGCATTCTTAAACACATATCTAAGTATTGTTTTACGATAAATTTAAAATGACGCTGGTATATTTGTGTTTAATTTTATTGTGTGTATTTATCACAAATGCACCTTTTGAACGGAACTATTATTGTTTGTATTTTCCTGGATCACGTAATTGTATGCATAGGACTTATGAGTATTGACGCCAGAGTACTTACTGAAGGTTATTTTGTGCCGGAACTAGCCATAGCCGTTTAGGGTCAGCCTACAAAATGCAGTTAGGCAGTTTTCCTTTATAGTTAACTTGTTTGTTTAATAATAATACTTAATTATGACTAATCATTACCACAGATGAACCGAGTCATAGCTATATTTTCAGTACATAAAGCTGACATAAACAATAATAGTCATGATGCTATTGCGGTTAGGGACTGATCACTAGTTTATTGGATGAACGTCTCATAACAAGTACCTACGCACAAGTACTTACAGATGCGCGTGACTAGAGACGCTCCGAAAGGTTAGAAACGTTAAAATTCATGTCAGAATAATAAAGCCCGTCAAATGTTGCACACTGCACTCTCGGCGGTTGGTATAGATCAAGGACTTTAGAAATATGGAAGTAACGATCCGATGATTTGATTGCTCGGATTCCAGTTAATGCAAAAATATCTCTATTATCTGTTATTAAGTAATTTTGTTGCTATTATAATGATCTTCCTGATATCTAAAAATAATAAAAATCAAATGCCGAGTTTCAGCTGCACAACAATCGATTTCAATTGATGTTAGTTAAGAGACTGCACATTCTTTTTTGTTGCTGTCTTGATACAGATTTTGCACCCACGGCATGCTCAGATTTTGGTATATTTATGCTCTACAGTAATAGATTTAGTGGATTTGAGCCTTAAATGAACAATTCATAGCCACCTATTGAATTTGTTACTAATCTTTTAGCCCACACTTGCTCGCTATAATTGGTAAATCTTGTTTGTGTCCACGGTAATAAAAAATAACCCGGTTTCCATTTTAGGTGATGCAGAATCAATAACTGCCGTTTCAAAGATGCAACGTTTTAATTTTTAAATAAATTTTGTGTGACATCCGGTTGTAACGGTTTTCAATACTTATTCCTACCCTATATTGTCTAGATTTCGTCTGTAGCTTCTATCTGATCGTCGTATTTCTTCATGATATTCCAAGCAATGAATTATCACAACAATTATTCAAAACTTTATCAGACATGGTCAGGATAGCAGAACAGCCCAGCTGTTGTCCAATTCAGGCTGCCAAACAAATGGCTATAATCTCCTATATCATTTGCACAACAATATCATCTAAATACCTCCTAGAGATTAATCGCTCTAATGGATTGATGCAAGTCACAATAAGAACCGCAACATGCATACGGTATAGGTAATAAAAGAGGGTGCGGGATGAATGCACGGCGCTGACGGTGCACAATTAACATTACCATTTAATCAAGAGAGAATAAATCTTATTTCCATGCAATAGGGGCTTTGAAAACGGTATACAATTTTTGGTACGTTTGTCTGCTGGAGTGTGGCGGGCGAGGGTTCAAACTATGAGGGAGCGTAGAAAAGCAACGAACGATACGTTATTTTTTGTGCAAATATTTTTCAAGCATTATTTATCTTTTTCCAGGTGACTGAACTGGGGATATTTAATATTGAATCAGAAATTACAAAGAAACTGAATTTGTTTACATTTCATTAAAAACATAAAATACGTTGTAATAAAGTTTTCTTTAGAAGTATTATCATCCACAATAACTTTATATTTTTAGAGCCAAAAGAAGATAAAATTTAAATATAAGAACAACGATTTCTTTTATAATTACAAACATTTAAATAAAATACTACATGAACCACAAATCAAATTGCAGTATTGGTTTCGCTCAGGAACACAGGTTCAATTTGGCTAATAGTTTACATATGAATTAAATATGTAAACTGAAGTAAAATAATAAACTATTTTGAAACAAACGAATAAAAATATCGCTTACCTTAAAAAGTATAGCAGAATTTATCCAAATTGTGTACGTCCGGTGGGCACGTTAATTTTGAAAACGATACCATGTCGGTTACTAAACTTGAAAATTAATTTACATACACAGTCTGCACAGACACTGCAATAATGCACTCGATTGTACCCAGATATCGATCGTGACGTAACGAAAATGCACACGATCACAAGCCGGTACGCGCGCTGCACTGTCGCACGTTCGTCTAAAGCGAATGTCGAATTAATACTAACATAACCTCAAATTTACGCGCGCCGCTCGAGAAATTGTTTATGCTGTCTGTACACCCATAAATGGGGTTCAGTTGTGAAGAAGAAGGAAATACGACGGATCCCAAGAGAGACAAAGAGAGAATGTTGACAAAGGTGTATTATGATGGGGGAGCCGACGATACTACGATAGCGTTTCTCGTTAACGGCGACGTCCTTTACTATTTCAAATCAAAACAATACTTTTACACTTCATTTTTAGTACAAATGGCAGGTGTTTCTGAATGGATATTAATTTAATTAAAACATAATACTTGGAATATAGAATGTCGATCAAGTTATTAACGTTATAATTAGTGAACACGAATCTGACATCGTGTTCTACATTCACAATATCTCGACATCAACACACCTATATTGATAACATACGATATCGTGCTGAATGAATACCACCATACAGGAAATAAAATATACATATTTCCATAGAACTCTTGCGTAACGGCTTTAAAGTTTAAATAAAAACATGTGCAGCCAACATATTTGGCGAGTGGCACTTGAGCGTCAAGACAAGTTGATGACAAAAAATCTTTTATAGCGTAGCGACGGTGTACCTGCGCAGTACGCACCATCTCCCCGGGGTCCCATTCTCAGCCCATAGAAGCCATTGAAGCGTGAGGAATGAATGATTTTAAACAGTCAACTAACAAATACCTGCTTTAAATTCTTCCCACTCCGTGTAATCTGCATCGGCTTTTTTCTATGTCCTATTGTTTTTGTTATTACCTTATTTGAAATTAAGAAGGGCTGGTGAAATTCACCCTAAATGAATGTTTTCCTAAGAAATTATTAGGGCTCGGATTAAAGTAAATGCTGACCAACACGGTCGGCATTTACTTTAATTTGTAATTGTAACTACAGTTCTGAAAATGTTTACTTTAGATATTATTATATTGACTGCACGATGTGCATCGCAATTTATACAGTAATTTCTAGCAATAAAATGCCGTCATAATTGAGTCTGGAAACTGCGGAGTACCTTTCTTTGAATAATTAGTTTTAATTATTGATGAGTGAAAGATAAGGACAAGGTCTGTAATAAGTCCGTGGGAGGAGAGCCCACACGGCACACCGTCTCGCGCCTCATATCGGCGCCCGCAAGGCTGACTATTATTTTATCTAAGTGCAAACAAAAGGGCATTTCGAAGAATAGGATAGGACTTCACTACACATACTAATGTCATATGTGTTTGACTTATTTTTTACCTACGTTATCATCGATATGATCATGTTTATTTTACTTAGAAAGAACGTGAACGCATTAAATTCTAATCAAGTAATCGTACATCCGTTTTCAAATTTCAAAACGAAATGAACTCAAATCATTTAAACCGTTTCAATTACCCGTCGATTTAACTTTATAGCTCTATTCTCTACGCATAAATATTTATTGAATGCTTAAGATAAAATTAACAGCGTTTAATATTTAGCAGGCCTCCTTGACCTGAATGACCTTTATAAGGTATTTGTCAAGTCCATAAAGGTAAGGGGCTTAACGAGCCGCGTGTGTTGACTGGGGAACGTATCAACGTAGCGGTCGCGGTGGCGCGTGTATCCTGCGTGCGCGCAGCGGCTGGCGGAGGGGGCACGCGCACGACTGCCAGAATGCGTGTCGTTAACGTTTGCTAGCTATATTACCTCACGAATATAGCATGTTCCATAGAATAACACACACATATCAACTTTATATAAACAAAAGGTCATGTTATGCCAAACAACACGTCCAATACATTACTTCTTAAGGATTGAAGTTGAACACAAAAGCCAATTTTCAATACAAATCCATTGAAGTTTGACAATTATCGATCCCTAAGCTCAGTACGGAAAGTTTATAGAAATCGATCATGTATTACGTAGACCCACATGTGAGATCGACAGATAGGAACACACTGTATAGTGTTATGGTTTCGAACCCGCCTGTAGGTGTGGGCGGGTGGTTTATTTTATTTAGACCCTTCTAAACACAACGAACAGTGACGAAGGCGTCTAAATGGCGCCGACGAATGTCTGTTTATATTAAGATATAAAGCATTAATTCGGGAAACTCTCTGATACCTGGCTTATAACATTAAAGTTACTGATAACTACTGTACTCTACAAAAATGAATGGCAAAAAGTCAACACAAACAAAGATACGAGTAGTGAATTGATAAGGATATTCTCAACACTTAGATATCTACTGAACTTGAAGTTGCGTCTGAACACACAGTACACCGACTGATAAATAATTTTCTACGTCGCATGTGTGAGTAATCAGCTTTGTTTTAATTCAGACTTGCCGGTCGTGTTGTTGTTCCGGGCGGGTGCGTTGCACGGAAGCCGTTTGGTCGTAATCACGATTACAGGCGGGGAGCATATTACGCGTTCTAAACTTCAAACATTCGTATGTAAACATTGCTAAGCGTATTATTATTGGATTGAACGTGTACTGTATACCTGTTTGATTAAGCGAATAACTATCGTTTATAGTTCCAATTGTGTTGAACATGAAAATACTGTTCAAGTGTAGATCTACTGCGGTTATGATATTGTTTCAACATCGTTCTGCGTCTATTTCATACTGTAAATAGTTTTTGATTTTAGAAATCGACGTAAGTTTTGATTAGTTTTTCATTTATAAACCAAGCATCTGTTCTTTTGTATTCTCAAAATCCTCTTCAACAGACTAGCACGCCAAACTTAAAATGTCACGAAACTTCAAAAGATACTTTCCGCATTGATTTATGTAAGTTTCTTTGTACCGGACAGGAAAAGCTCGGTGGTCGGTCTTTGATATACACAGACAGACACCCACACTCGTCATTCTTGTTGTAAGCTGAACAACGAAAGATACGTCAACAAACACCGCTCAGTTCAAGAAGTTCTCGGAATTTCTCTACGTAGGTACCAATCCCATGGAATGTCTATAGATTAGCTTTAACATATTATCATTCTTAAAATAATAGAATACGTATTTAAATAATAATACGAATGTTTCCAGTGTTGGTACTTTGGTAGGCACCTAATAAATGCACAATGTGCCGTCCAGACTAGGAGCGGCGTTGCGAAGGTTAGACACATTGTCCAATAATGCTATTTGTGTCACTTGAACTTTGTACTGATCAAGGTTTTCGACAGGACAATAATATGAATATCTATCTAAGCAGTCTAGGCAATCTGGCAAACAAACAACGAATACATAATAGAATAAGGAACTAACCAAACGAATCGGATGATGGCATCGATAACAATCTGTCACATGATGTTTTGACACGTTACGTTCATCGATCACTTCTACATAGCCCACGACTCATTGATTTTCTTTCACGTAGTAGGTGGAAGAGAAAGAGTAAAATTACCATACGAACTTTGACATTGGCACTACTTTCACTAACTTTTCATTTGGTTTTCTATACACGAAGAATGTGACATAATAATAATAGGCCATTCTCCCAGTGATCAAATCATACTATCTTACCTGAGAAAAGCATTTCATGACCAGACTTGAATTCTCTATGTAACAAAGGAAAGGGCAGTAGCTGCAAGTAAGACCCGATAAAAAAATTAGACAACTCGCAATGCAACACAAAGGAGTTTCTTAAACACCTTTGTCTTAAATTGTTGACGAAATCGATTTTGTAATAAAAATGGTCGGTTGAGAATAGAAGTGATGTAAACTAAGTATAGCGATAACCATTTATTATATCACCGGATACAACGCATATTTGGCAAGCCTAATTAATGCGAACATTAAAAATAACGCTAATTACTCGAACTTTGAAGAAACAATGTGAAATGTCAGAACTATTTATGCGCGGGAAAAACGAGTCCCACGGCCACAAGTGAGATATGTAATCACTACACTAGATCTGGATGATATCATTACTCTTTGATCCGGGTCGCCTTGGCTGTTAAACGTTTTTAAACGTCTTACTATAATTAGAACTATGTTGTTTTTGCCATTTGAATATCAACAAGCTAAATGTAAGATTGATATGTCAAAAGCTTCTCAAGTGCAAAAAAGACGCTCGTGTTTACTTTTGAATACATTTTGCGCAAAGTGTTGTGTGTACTAAGCAGTTAGTAGGTCGTAACATCGTTTAAAATGACATCGCTTTGTGTTGCTAGCTGTAAACTAGAGTTTTCCATTACCGCTGGATGGCTCAACGTTACGCTGAATGATTCGTGTGAAGAAGCCAACAACTCATTTACTGAGAAGTCTGCACTTCCGTGAGAAACACGTAGAAAATTATTAAAACAAACGGTACATATTCCGGTAGTTATCCGCAGACATTCTACGGATTTTGTTGGCAATTATTACACATACTAAGTGAAATTAATGAAAAGTAATAACATAGGACAAAATAATGAGAAATTTTATACACATATTTTATTACAACTTTATAATTTCGTGCAATGATATTTTAAATACGTTAACCGTTCGTCCAACTGTCAACTTGAAAAAATACAACTACCTACTACTTCAAGTAGCAGTTGTATTTTTATTTTAACCAAAATGTCACTAACGACCTTAAGGTGAAAACTTTAGCGTGAAATATGTAGCAGAAGCAAAAGTATTCACTATACTGAAAAAATCATATTAGAATACTGTTTGATCTTAAAATTGATCTGTCACCACAAAGATTGGTCATTTACAAGCAAATATACATAATATATCTGCTTGTAAATGACCAATCTTTCATTGTGAACCTGCGACAACTTGCTGTCGCAGGTTCACAATGAAAGATTGGTCACTTCTTTTTTTTTTTTTGGATGGGAAATCATCAAATGACCTCTCCCGCTCTGGACTGAGCGGAAGGGCGTGTCAAACTTTTACTGACTAAAACCCACCCGTGTTCCTTCATTTGCCTGTGGTGCCAGGGGCCACGGTATCTCTTTCGAACCACCCGAGGCCCTGGCAGGCATCGGCCCTAGCGGACCCCGTCAGTTCGTGCTGACATCTCTTTGAAGCGCGCGTGGAACACAACGCGCCGTCGATCCGGGCCTGATGCATACCTTGCGGGCGGCGAGCAATGGGCAGCTCGCCGCCCGCAAGCCCGCGCCTACGGTGGCCGGTAGTCGGCTGTTGACCCCCGTCCAGGGCGTCTCCTGCGGCGACTAGGGGCGTGAGGGCGCAGTGATTGCCTCTCCCTCACGCGCTCCGCCTCCTCCTTCGCGAGCATTACTGCTTCGCAGAAGGAGGTGACTGCCTCCCATGCACTCTCGCTCTGTACCATGGCCTGGACTAGGGCCGGACGCAAGAGATCGCCGCCCAAGCTGGGCAGACCTCCACCGTATGCTCCGCCGTGTCCTCCGGGTGATCCACACAGTGGTGACACCCTGGCGTTTCCTCCCGCTTTATCTTGAACAGGAACCTCCCGAAACAACCGTGTCCGATGAGGACCTGTGTCAGGCGGAAGGTGAGGGCGCCGTGGCGCCTCTCTAGCCACTCCTCAAAGAGCAGCACGGAATTAAATTAATTAATTATTTTTACAATTTATTACATGAATTTTACATAGAAATGTTTTTAGATTGAAACACGTTTAGCTCATTTAAATATTGCAGCTCCGCATATACTTACGAGTATCTAACCTACGCCATCAATAAAGAAAAAAATAACATTTTTTGTGCGCCGTTTATGATCAAAAGTAAATAAGTAACGATGGTTTCGGTTTGAGGAAAAACTAAACAGCCACAAGGCGGTGTTGCAAGAGTACCTTCGCACTGGTCGTTTGTCTTGCTTAGGCATTAGACCGTGCGCAGACCTAGTCAAGACTATCTGAAATCGTACTATTACTCTATATAAACAATGATGGTGAGCTCACCGCAAGAAAACAATTTCTACAACAATACAGTATTTTGTCAACAATATACAAAACAGTCGAACGTTTAAAGGCGGCGTAGAGGTGGCGTAGAGGCGGCGTAGAGGCGCGTAGAGGTGGCGCAGAGGCTCGTAGAAGCGGCATAGAGTCGGCATACAGGCGCGTAGATTCTGCGTAGACGCCGCGCATACGTTATAAATACGCCTGCATCGTACAAAAACTAAATACGAAGGGTGCCTTTAAGATATAGTATAAAAATAATTATAATAATCGAAATAATTAATTTTGTAATTTAAGCCGTTTACTGTACATGCAGTGTTGGCCTTTAAGTGATTGTTACACTTGTAAATGTATTTTGTCAATTGTAATGTATTCTTTTATGTGTAAACAATTGTTGGCTAACCTAATAAATAAATAAAGATAGGTATTATAATTCATTAAAAACTTTATCACACACTTCTTTTTAAATCCCAAATTATCTATTTTTTGCGTATTTATTATCACGTTCCTCGTCAATGAAATTTTAATAAGCACCTCTTAAGTTCTCATGTGAAGAACAAGTCGCGTCTCGGCAACCGTATACGGTTTCATCATGGGAACCGACTGCTGTTCCACTCGAACGACCCCACTATCACCCGCCGACAATTGTAATACTACCGTTATTTGTTGAAATGATACTTACGTCGATAAATATGCAATTACTTGACACACGAATCGTGAAAGGTGAAAATGATAAAATCCTAAGTAATATTTGGCAAAAAATTTGAGACATGTATACTTTGGGAAATAAACGACATGTGGGATCATAGGTAGAATAGTAATATTTTTCTAAGGTTGAATAATAATAATAAGTTAGGGAAGCCCACACATTAAACGCTAAATGTATTCTAATATGGTAAGGACAATTGATAGAGCCTCACTTGTTCGTCACGTCTTATACCAAGGTGTCGTGGGCACGCTAAGTGCCAAACATGTACCATTACTGGCAATCGTGTATTTGTCTGCTTGTTAAATAACCTTGATAATGATTTGCTATACATATATCGTATGAATCCATGTATAAATAGGTATCTCTCATTTTGACTAAGTCATTTGACACAGATTAATATACATAGTCACAAAGATTTATTTTGCTTTGCTGGGATAAATAACCATGTGGGAGTAAATAGAAATAATTTCAGTTCTAAATACAGATCTACAAATCCGTTTAGCCGTTGCTGTGTGAAAAAGAAAATCGAAATGTTACCTTTGGCTGTGGGCCAAAATAACTACTACGTGGAGACAGCCAGAAGGCTTCGCGGCAGACCCTGTAGAAGATGGCGGGACGAGCTGGAGGAAATAAACGACCCGTAGTCCACATAAGCCCTGGATCGAAAGAGCTGAAAGTCATGGGGAGAGGCGTTTACCCAGTAGTGGGATGACGCAGGGTAACAGTAACACTATCTGATAACGTACACTATATACCTTTACAACAACCCTTCTTAAGAAAGAAAGATATAGTAAAATCTAGTAAGTTGGTTATATCGTACATACAGCTCACGACCAAAGCACCAAGCAAAACATTAGCAGTCGCTTAGGATTGCAACGCGGCAATTACAGCGTATTGCACTTACAAGGTACGAGTACGTATGTCACCACAACAATGGCGGACTTTCACTACGGCTTGGACAAGTACAACGACCACGCACATCTAGGCCGGACGCAGTTTCTGGACCATAAAGGATATGGCCTATGCATTGTTCTCATGCATACTTTCGCCCTCGTGTTGCATGCTGTTAAACGTTACGCAAAACGTTTCGTTGTGACATGGACAAGATATGTTTAAGATACCGACACACATGATACGTTTCTACGATGAAAGAATGAAATCGTATATAAGCCATTGTTTTTTTTAAATGGCTATTTAACATAATAACGTTATGCGTGTGTATTATAAAATGTACATACCGGAGTCAAAGCACTTTATTATTGTTACGTTTATAACTAAGAATTGACTCGCTATTTCCTGAAATCATTGTAAATGCGACGGCGGCGATGCGTTACACCCAGCAGACACATTATTATGGTTCATATTTTTTTCTTACTAGAGTTAAAATTAATCCTTTCTTTGTTACTCTTACATTGATAATTATAATCACACATGAAATCTACCTACCAGATGCACGGACAGACGAGACGTCATACAGTTGTAGATCAACACTTTTCAGTCTTCCTTTCATTTTCTTGCAATTGGATCTAAAAACATGAAACAGTATTTAGAACTCAATTATAATGAGTCGAAGACCTACAACTACGCAGACAAAGTATTTCTTAATAAGTGTTGAACACTGAAAAATCTTGTTACCTACATCTCACCAAATAGTTTATGTTTTGTTTTTGTAAGGGCTGATTTTTCCAACGCCAGATAATTTTATCCGAGAAATAGTTTTGAATTTTTGACATTTCTTCCATTCAAAATCTGTCAGACGTCAATTTTATTCTACGAATAAAAATTATCAAGTATTCCTTTAATCCAAAATACAGCTCTGAAATACACACAGTGACATGCTATCTATCTTCAAAGATTATTAAAGTGTAACAGAGTTTCAGGCTTACTGCACACTGTAGTGCTTGTAGCACTCCCGTTAACGCTGCCCTTTGGGGGAGTCAAGAAGCAAATAATTTAACCCTGCAGCTATCGCGTAAATGTTATACAGTGAAGCGTGAACGAAATGCGCATCGGGGGAAACGTTTATTTTACCTTAGTAAACCGCTGCGAGCCTCGGTACGAGCGTTCAACAGTTTTTAACAAGCTGTAGACACCGGGGAAGATTTTTGAGTAATGTTATGTGTTAGGTTAAAAAAGGGTCGGCTAATATTGAGAGTATTTAAAAATAATGGCCAAGAACGCTTTTCAAACTTATTCTAAGTTTTGTTTTACCTTCTACTCTAGGAAAACACTGGAACCATGTGTTTTTAACAATGTTATTGGTATAAATGTAAAAACCGAAACCAGTCAAACTATTCTGTAAAGTTTCACCGTGGAAACTTAGGTGAGCTTGAAATAAGCTATCATTAGTGTCAATCCAAATATTTCACTTCAAGCTCACTTCACATAAGTTTTAGATAAAGTTTTTGGTTCCATAGTTTAAATTCTAAATAGAAACAGGTGATCTACAAGAAAATCGTAGTTGACTTCTCATTGAAAACTTAGACAATTCCATTTCCAGCATTCTTGTTTTATGCGGATGTCTACACTCATTTTCTGGAGGGAAAGGCGACAAAGTATGGCTCAGCTTACATTTAGAAATTACATTGGCCCTTAGAATACTATCACGTTCGCTAATAACAACCTGAGTGAGTCAGAAGTGTTTACCGTTGATAGAATATTAAATGATCGAATCGTTGAAATGACTCATTCGTTTACATAAATGATATGAGACCGTTGAGCATGACTGGCTGTTGTGGTCTGAGGTAACCAAATTAACCAATGCTGTGGTTCAAGATGTGCGCTTGTTATTATTTGCTTTTATTTTTTATTTTATGCAAAGCGACCTTGATGGCTGGCATTGTGGTATTTATCACGTTTGATTTTTTAAAACTTCTTCGTTTTGTTAGAATTTGTATTGTCATTGTTTTGACGATGCAATATTTACTAATGGGATATGAAATAGCCAAAGACATTAAATTATTTACTTATTGAAATACTTACTTTTTCAATGATTTTTCAGGAATGTTTTGATTTCCAGCAGCACATTGGGAATACTTAGGTAGTACTTTTAGTACCTACGCATTGAGAGCTTGCAAATTTAATAACGGACACAAAACTAATAAAATAATTGTATGCATTCAGCTAATAAAATAAGTGGGTTCTTCTTTAATTTCCATAACTTTTTATTCTATGTAAATGGCAGCCAGCTGCTTGCAGCTGCTGTAAAATTGCAGTGAAAAGTTCTTTATTAAAAGAGGTTTTATTCGATTCTGAGATATGTTCCTTGAACCTTGAAAGCAAAAGTTTTGTAAAGTGGAAGTTGGAGGAAGTTACGAGTATTTCTTCAAAATAAATCCTGATTATAAAATACCTTAAAAAAATCAAGTATTAAAATAACCTTAGTAGGTTATTTTAATACTTGATTTTTTTAACTACGCTTATTAATTAAACACATAGCGTGTCTAACTTTTTTTGTGGTAGGACTGATATATCTAATCTATTTAAAAGTTATCGTTGCATCACCTGATCGCTAATTCGCACATGGTCATGATTTTGGACACTTTTCTAAGCTGTTTAGCCAATGATGTCACAAGTAATAATTGGGATGTCCTAGGTAGAGTTATTTATTGTCTTAAAAATAAAGTAGGTAAAATAATGATTGGTTAAGTGTGGGTTCCTTATAAAATCAAAAAAAAACCATTTAAGTTTAACTAAAAATTTGTTAAATTGAGAATAACTTACATTTACATTTTATAATTCTGATGATTTATTATAATTTTTTAAATTATTACATATTTAGTCTGAAAAAGTACCTAAAGCACGCAGACCAGAAAGAAAAAGAAACGCCATTTGCAATAGGTAAAACAATTAAAAATAAAATAATGTTTTTAATTTTCTTTTAATGGCTTTCTTATTTTTTTTTTCTTACAATATCAGTCAGTTTTTATGTAAAAACGTTATTCTTTTTTTTAATGAATATTACGAGTAGGTATTCAAACTTTTTCTGTAGATCTATGTTATGTAGGTATTATAACATTATTGATGCAGTATTTCTGTTTGAAAATGTGGGTACTATTTTACTTGTATTTGTAGAAAAACAAACGTTTGTGTTTGCTTCAAAAACTACATTGTTTTGAAATTGTTTCCTTGTAATTATTATTTTGTTAATTCTATTTAACCATTTTTTTGTTTTCTTACCCGGAACATCTGACAGTGGGAAAACCAATGGGTAAATTAGGAAGGTAGGTAGGTACTGCTACGTCAAATGACGTTATTTGAAGTACGAGCGAGTAGTAGCCCTTCGTGGCAATCTTCGTAGCCCGTTTGTAGCTAGATTTTTTTCTATATTTCAAGGCTATAAAAATGTAAATTATTTCGACATAATTGTTACTTAAAGCTACCCAATTCAACTAAACTTATTCCCTATTTCAAGTAATCTCAAACAGTGCCACCTTTCGAAAATAATCGCTACTTGGTGCAGGCTGGTTTTGTTTCGTAGTTGGTTTACGGGTTCGAACGTGAAATCACACAGAGTTAATAACATTCTGTATATCCACTAGATGGCGCTGGTAAAGGCACCGTCATTCACTGTAGCTGTCACAGAGGGCGCTGCTTTTATCCTTGACAACGTAGGAAGCGATCCGAGCGAGCTTTTTCCTCCCACGCAAAGCTCAAGCCACTACGAACAAAACTAAGAACGACAATTTCGGTATATGCTATCCATTGCTTGCTGTATTTCTTTTGTTATTTGAAGAGTTTTAATATAAGAAGCAATGGATATGGCTCAATCAAGATGATAGTGCTTGAGTGTAAACCGGTGGTGTCATGGTGAGCTGGAGTTGTGAACGCGGGACCGGCAGGCAGCGGCCGGCGGCAGTAGATTCGTGTTCGCTAACAGTGGCAGGTGGCACGCTGCCACACACTACCACCAACTTGCGCTCGCGATATCATCCCTTTTGTACATAACACTTGTGACCCCCGTTTGGTGCAAACTTCATTAACTGATAAGTTTAAGACAAGTTTATGTTATATCATTGCAAAATGTGAACTTTATAAAAGTGTCGTGAAGTGTTCGGAGAAATACCGGCTCCGTCAGTCATGTCGTCAAGTACGATTTAAGTGCAAAAATTATCTTGCTTTTTAACTTACGATGTTCACCAATACTGTATGTTACTGTTCAGCTTGAACCGTCTACTGGACAACTTTGGACTTAGTTACTTGTAAGTAGGTAAGCATATTTTTAAATCAACTTTGTTTGATGTTTATTTATTCAAGTATGTAAAAACTGTGCAGGTGGTATATTAATGCAAATAGTTACGGCTAGTATGAATGGTAGCACGAAAACCTGAGTCAGAATTTCATTTGTTTAATTACTTTATGATGCGTGACCATTCTCTTTCGTTTAAGTTAATTATCGAATTTAACGCGCATAGCATTGAGGTCAGTACATCCATTCTTTGGGTAAATGATGTTATGGTTAGGTTGGGTGGTGTTGGACAATAGTCCAGCGGCAGTGTTTTCCATGAAGGCCGGCAGAGCGCGAGGCCACGGTTGAGTTGAATGGCCGCCGCCGTGGCTGCGGTCGTCGGCGCCGTGCATCCATCGCTGGCCGCACTTACCTCACCTTGGCAATAATCTCATTTTGTTTCGTAGCGGAACTGATTATGCAGTAGCCCCATGTACTTTTGGAGCCTATTACGGCAAAGTTTTTAAATTACAAACCAGAGGTGACACCACTTCTGGAGTTGTTACGTCCTATTTCCGCGGTGCTCGGTGCCCTCGTTGGGTACATTAATTTAAAGTTGTAAGAAGGTACATCTACTAATTCTAGAATGCCTATTTTATATTCGTGCTTGACATTTTCTGGTAAGACCCTAATCTGGTAAAGTTACTATTAGGCGTAAGTAATGTTACATCTGTGTCCCTACATGTAACATATTGGTATCTTCGGATGAAGACGGTCTCCAGGGACACTGCCATCTTTCTTCCTTTCTATCTTGGCCTGTCAGTGATAACGAGGTCGATCTCATCTATAGCTTTCGCTTGGAACCATGTCTTTATGTTCAAACCGTTTTTCTAACAAGTGCGAGTAGCTAAACCAACTGACTAGTTTCTTATTTGAAATATTGCTGAGCTAATGAACATTATTAGAACTAAAATTTAACGACATCCTCTTTCAGTAACTATTAAAATAGATTGACGACTTGATAACACTGTCATTAGCAGATAAACATTAAAATCTGAATTTGCATACATAATAATTATGTACATCGATAAAACGTAATGTATAGCTATCTTAATATTTAATAATTTGCTCGTATAAATTATAGAGAGTCTGTAGTAGATTCGGGAGCAATTCGGCCACCTCACGAGAGGGTCAAGAGGGTTCTTGTCCTCGGCAGATTTGTAAATCGCGGTCCACTCAGCGGACCACCCACTTCAAAACCATCGAAAATCGACCCCTTGACTTATACTACTCTTTTGTCCTCGGGTTGTTAAGATATTTCGAGAGTACCTACCTACCTACAAATTGTTCTTGTTACGCGTGCTTATCCCGCAATGTAATTTGAGTCAGGATAAAGTGACCTTTAATATTTACATAAATATCAACGTAACATGTCATACAGGTATGCAAAATGTATTTTGATTTAGAAATAAAGAAAGAGAACGAAAAGTATTTTATTTAGCAAACGCACTAAATATAAAAATAAGCTTTTTAAACTAACAAAATTACATTTTAAAAAAAACAAAAGAAAACAAAGAAAATATAAGACCTGTGCCTGGCCAAAAAGGTTTCTAATTCAGCATAATACTGCAATATTAAAAAAATTAATACAGCGCTGTTATTCTGATAGGGCTCGCAGTGATGGCCACCACTACGGGGGTCACAACTACGGACATCTATAAATCCCCCTAGGGGATTAAAAAAAAGGGAAATAAAGCAATAAAATGTAGTTTCGAAAAAAACAAAAATAAATAAAAACCGTAATTATGTACATTTACGATGCTCGGCGTCACATAGAGTTGCTCTTATTATTGTTTTCTAAGAAAAATATCGTAGAATGGAAGCTATAGGGAGGTGTAGCAACAGAGAAATCCTTTATAATCGAGAGTTTTCAAGGTAACTAACATATTTGATCATCATTAGAGCTTGTTATTACTTTAGCAATATCAGCCGTGGCACTGATAATTATGATTTAAGTGGACAAGTATCGACTAGGTACGCCTAACAGACAGGGCAGTGAGTCCCGCCACCAGCCTAGCCAGGGTGGTTGACCAAACGGCATGAACTGTTATCGTAAAGCCTAAACCGAAGAAAATATAGTGTCCTTATTAGAATGATTTGATGCAATAATTGATTTTAGGCCCTAGTCAAGGCTGAAAGAATTTGATTGGAATTTGTTTACAGAGTTGGTCATAGCCAAAGTCAAATCATTGATTTCAAATAGACACATAAAAGGCTATTCTGAACATCAAAATATACAAAAAAAAAGCCTTTTCCAAAAGGTAGTTTTGTATGGAGACGAAGGGGCAAGAAACTCCACCTTAACTCTTTTAAAAAGGTTTTACAATATTTTGTATACATTAATTATATAATTACATGTGAATGTGATATTATTATGTGTATGTTGGGCTAGGTTATCTCGACTAGCAGATCCCTGTACAACCTAATTCTGGAAAACTATGAACTTTTCAGGCGGTCGTACACAGAAATGAAAATAGTATGTAGGTAATTGTTCAAAATGGAACAAAAATAAACGTATTCTTACTCAACATGCATCAATCTTTCCAAAATATATTGAGGTAGGTAGCGAGGTAGTCTCCTCAAAATAAAGTTATGGACCGAGGATGGCTCGTCACTACGAGTATAATGATGAATCTCCAGAACATTTTATAAATATCATTCTTACCCAGTTATTATATTGCTGTTACCATCCCAAGGCATAAGGTACATGAAAAACTTGACCCAAGCAATATTGACCGTAGTAAGGATTGGAACTTTTGTAAGGGTGACTACACATTATTGTTCGATCTTGTTCGCTCTGCTCCATGGCAAGACGTTTTTCGCTGCAATGACGCGTCCACCGCTGCTTGTAAGTTTTATAATATAATGTACGATCTATTTGATTCCTCTATTCCAAAGAAGACGAGAAGGACCTCTGGTAATAAGCGGTACCCAGTCTGGTTTACTAGAGATATCGTAAGCGACACTCGACGTAAATCAAAACTCCATAATAAATGGAAACAATCCCGATGTGAGGCTACATATGCTCTGTTTAGCGCACTGCGGTCGGAATTAAGAGTGAGAACCGAGAATGCATATAGAATGCATTGTTCTAATGTGGAAAACAGCCTTGGAAAAAATCCAAAACTGTTCTGGCAGCACATTTCAAGCCTGCGATCTAAGGGTGGGTTTGAGCCAGACGTTGTGCTTGATGGCAGGGTCTATTCAGGTGTCAAAGCTGCGGAGGCATTTGCTAAGTATTTTTCCAGCGTATTTCTGCCGGACGCACCAGAATTGGATCCGAAATCAAACACGGTGAATAGTGAGGGAGGCAATTTTCCCCTACCCGTTTTAGTCCCTCCGGACGTGGTTAGGGGTATTTCCAAACTCAAACCCTGCAGTTCGGTTGGCCCTGATAACATCCCTGCATATATCATTAAAGGATGTAGCAGTATATTAGCAGCCCCTTTATGTCATGTTTTTAATCTAGCTCTTCAGTCGGGCGTGTATCCGGAGCTGTGGAAGACTTCACGTGTTACTCCCATCCCTAAAACCAGTGACAAGACATCTGTCGAGGAACACAGACCCATCGCTATATTATCAACCATTGCAAAGGTCTTTGAACATATACTTTACACTGTTATCTGTAAACAAACCAATATGTATCTTTCTGATGCTCAACATGGTTTTCGACCTGGTCGCTCCGTAAACTCAAATCTGCTGATTCATGTTGACTTCATATCCAGTAGCCTGGAATCCGGTGGGCAGGTCGACACTCTGTATTTTGATTTCCGGAAGGCTTTCGACAAAGTGGACAACGACGTGCTTTTAGCAAAGTTAGGGGCTACGGGCTTTTCATCCGGCCTTCTTAACTTCTTCGCCGACTACCTACGGGATCGCAAACAGTTTGTCCGGCATGGCTGCTTTGAGTCGAAGTCTTATTACACTCGCTCGGGCGTGAGTCAGGGATCCGTATTGGGGCCGCCTCTGTTTCTGGTCATGATCAATGACCTAATTTGTAAGATCCGATTCGCAAAATGTCTTCTATATGCCGACGATCTAAAACTAGCTGCGCAAATCAGAACAGAGGTGGATTGCGAACTCCTACAAAAAGATATCGATACCGTCTATGAGTGGAGCATTGCGAACAAGTTGTTGTTTAATATTAGTAAATGCAGCGTTATGACTTATGGTCGAGGGTTGAGACCAATAAAATACAATTATAATTTGGGGGGTATAGTGATCACTCGTGTCACCAGCGTTAAGGACTTAGGAGTGACCTTCGACCGCAGTCTGACATTTAACGACCACGTGTCTGCCCTTGCAAAGGAATCCTTCAGGCGTCTGGGATTTGTCCTGAGGAACGCTCGTGACTTTCGCAATCCCAGTATTATTAAAATTCTGTACACCACTTTGGTTCGGAGTAAACTCGAGTCCAGCGCCTGTGTCTGGCATCCACATACTGCGTCCCAGACACTGATGCTTGAGAAAGTTCAAAAAACCTTCCTGAGATTTTTGTATCAAAGGCTGTACCATTACTTTCCATTCATGTACCCAACGAATTATCTTCTAGGGGTGTTGGGCTTCAATTCGTTGGAGGTTAGAAGGGGCTTTGATCAGCTCACGATTGCCTGTAAAACCCTAAGAGGTCGTATTGACTGCCCTGAGCTCCACGGACTTTTCTGCCGTCTATCTGTGCCCGACAAATACCTTGGGCACCGTCAGACCCGCCGTCATAACTTGTTCGCACCACCGCTATCTAGATCTGTTGCAAGAGCCGAATCGCCAGTATGTCGGACCCTTAGGATGCTAAACGTCCTCCTGACTGCCGACCCTGAATGTGATGTGTTTGCTGATGAATGGAAGAAAATAATGCGTGCTTGTCTGGTGTTTTGTGAGAGACGATATGCGAGGGTGTCCACCGTTACATGTTAGTTTAATTTAATTTAATTATCAATTAAATAATGTTGTTATTAATTATTGTTGTTAATTGTTGTTTGCTGTTTGTTTGTTGTTGTTAATTTTTTGTTGTATTTAATTTATTTAACATTTACTTAAACAAATATTAGTAATTGTATCCACGAATTGTATATCTTTGAATTTGAATTTAATTTTTGTATTGTATGTTATTTGAATGCTTATTTTATTCTAATTTATTTTTTATTTTTTATAATTCTACGTTAATTAATGTAATTGGACCTGTGCCGTTTTAATTAACTATAAAATAAATTAAAAAAAAATAAAAAAAAAAAAAAATCGCATCTTACAAGCACTTAGGGCACATATTGGGATATCAAGGACGTAAAAGAAATTATTCCACTTATAAAGTCGTTACAATATTCGTAGGTATTTACATAACGTTAGCCTACGGCCTACGCAAAAAAAATATATCTCAAACACGGCTTTGACGTCTATTTAAATCAAAATATTAATAGGATAGGAAGGACGCCTTCTTACATGCATTGTTTAAACTTAAACAAACGGTCAGTACTTCTACAGTCCTTACAGCCTACAACGGATATGTTGCACCTATTCTAAAGTACTGTGTTATTTTTTGGGGTAATTCTACTGATAAGGAAGCGGTATTTAAAGTCCAAAAGAAATGTATACGAGCCATAACTAGTATAAAAGTAACTGACAGCTGCAGACCATTATTTTTTAAATTAAATATTCTTACGTTACCATGTATACCTATATATATTAGAGGTTATAAGGTTCGTTAGGAAAAATACAAACTACTTTAATAAGTTAAATGGCAAAAGATACAAATTCAGTATATGTTTACCAAGCAATAAAACATCACGTATTATGTATGGCTCCACGCATATATAACCATTTACCAATTTCCCTTCTGGAGATAGGTGATCTAAACATAATATTTAAAAACAATATAAAATCACTTTCACTAAAAAAAAACATATTACCTACTCTGTCACTGAATATTTACAGGATAAACTTTTATAATGTTACTCCATACGATATTTTAAATAATGTATTTTATTGTTAAATTCTAGTTTCTTAGGTACCTGCTTATGGTAGGATATGGCTAATCGACACTATTTTTCGTATGAGACCTTTTCTTTTGTACCCATATTCGCAAATGAATAAATGATTATGATGATTTAGGGATCTATAATGACCGATTTCTAAAATCGAGTTGAATGGCGTGCAATAGTAGAGGCCTATGTCCAGCAGTGGACTGCTGATGATGAGGTTGAATGACCGATTATGAATTTGGAACAACATTAGTATTTTGGGTCTATACAGGGGTACTACTTCCTAAGCACTAAATCCCTAGTTTCAGCTGAAGTTATGGGCGTTTCCTATTTAAATGATAAATGATAAGATATCGTAAAAGATTAGTTTGGGGATGACAACACGATTTGACAGTTGTCCCTACTCGGGATGTGTTTTTACCCGTTCGAAAAATTGAATTTGTCACTTGTTTTGACCGATCAACTACTTTCGGACGGGCCCGTATCTTCGTCAACAATACCTCTAATTTTCCTACATTTTTAACAATATTTTGACATTGATTGTCGCTGAGATGAGATTGCGACTAGATTTTGAATGTTTTTAATTACGGGAATTGGCCTTCTGGTCATATGTATAGTCCAATAATTGTTCATTCATTTGATCTTCTAACTCAATTTCCTATACATATGTCCACGTGTAACAGATTCGAATAGGTTCTATTTATTGTGACGCACATGTCGGAATCTGTATGCGCAGTGCTGTATTATTGGGCACGGCATGAATATTCGCGGGCATGCGGCGAGCGCACGGACATGGCGATGATGGAGGCGGCGCGGGCGCGGGAGGACGATTCTGCCGGAGGACAATGGGGCCTTTGCTGCAACAATGCCCATTTCCGATTACCAGATTGAATCGTGTCTGTCAAAGCGCCCCCGTTCCAATAGTGGTGGCGGCGGCTGAATTAACGCAATTTTTGTAGCGATAAGCTGGGTTCATGTTTCATTGTACAGACCTTTTTACTATATTGAACTGCAGCTCATATTTTGCGTGGATAACCTCTCGCCCACAAAAATACCGTATTTATTAATAAAGGAGAAACTTTTAGTTCGGCATTAAAACTGGTAAATGGGAATACTTATGTTGGTACAACAACAACTACGGCCGGAACAGGTCGAAACAAACGTAAAGTGAAAAAGTTGGGTTTTGTTGCTGGTTTAGGGGAGCCAAAATCATTCCGTTGAGTATCAAATAAAAACTTACAAAAGTGAGAGTAATAGTTTTTCGATACATAAAAAAGTTGACAAAGCAAACAAACACACGTTGAATTAAGATATTCTTTCCGGTTAGCAGCCGTGTAGAAGAACACCGTAGATATTGATCAGGTACAAGATAAATGGGACACTGACTGCGGAAGTTTCACTCACACTTGGCTCTTTTCTCGGGTAAATGCAGTTCATTGACACAAATAAAAACCAGAATTAAATGTTAAGTCCGCGCCAGAGTTCACAAGTGCTTAGTAGTTTTAATGTTTAGCAAACTGGTGCGCAGTAGGTAAGTTGGTTCGTACAGTGGAACTGTGGAACCCGTCACGAGCTGTTTGCGGTCAGGAACTTCCAATAGGAATCGAACTAATAATACAGCTCCATCGTTACAGCACTCGACTCCGGGGATTCTCAAAGTTTCGTTGTTATTTAATTTAACCTCTCGTTATGCGGGCGGATGAGTAACGCGCAGTCTGCGAAACGACGCCTGGCGTACTCATTGTTGCGGAAATTTAGACGAATTTGCGACGATCGTGTTTCATTAAGGGGCGTTTTAGTGCGAAAGGAGCACCGCTTTTAATTCACAAAGCGAGTGCGGTGCGAACGTAAAACAAAGTTTTAGAGGGGTTCTTCGTTAGTTGCTCACTCATACAAGGTGGAGAAGCGCCGCGCTACGTCGAAACGCACTGAGTATGTTAATCGCAAGCATGTTTCAACTTCCTTCTTATGTACCGCCTATGTGTGTTATGAGTTCAAACTTTGCCTAGTACCCGAACAGCGAGCAGCCTCAAATCTTGTTCAAGGTATACCAGACTAAAGATTAGCAATAAATCTTTTACTAAACTACAGATACTTTTGATTGCCTTCACAATTTAGATCGATTCGAAGTACTCACCTAAAGACAAGGGCATTCAAATAAATATCTGTGGGTGTAAACATTTACACTTGCCGTCAATAAGGAACAGCTTTAACAAGCTCAAGGAGAGTCTTAAATGTTTATAGCACGATAAAGTTAGAAAGAAGTGATGAGGAGATTTGTGACGTAACGTTATGTGAGGCAGGTGAGGCCACGAAAGCCGTTTATGTTCTACTCAGCGGTGTCATCTCCCATATATTTATGACTCTTTCTGCAGCCAAAAGCTGCTTCAAGGCGCTAAAGCAGAGTTAAATGTGATATTATAAATATTTACCGGTGCAGTTGAAAAAAGTAGCGGTATGGGCCGTGGGAGAAAGTATAAATTATGATTTTATCAATTTGCAGGAAGCATCTTAACCTACATGCAATTTAATACTTCACATCCACAAGCATATACACGGTTGTGCAAATATAAACATTTACAAAGTTAAAATAAATAATGTTGTAAGATGCGTGCTCATAATTCTTCAAAGAGGTTTTATTTATTAAAATTGCGAAGTCGGCGCTCTGCTCGGGGCAGACAGCGCAACGCTCTAAGAATCCTTATGTGATAACTGCAGCTTTTTAATTAACGCTTCTATTATGACGTCACAAAAAATAACGATCTCACAATTTCCTCGTTCATACGGTTTCCGAGCTTGCGGATTGAGCGGCGCAGTTATGAGCGTGCGAATTTTATGTGTTTAATGCTAATGTACTCGCTCAACGTCACATGTGAATAATAACGTAAACAGGCCAAATGTTTTGTTTTCAATGCAATTTTCTGTTTTTTATTGTGAGGGATTTGGATGGACTCATTTGTCTGCTACGTGATAGCCGATTATTTAAAATTTATTAGTAGTACCTAAGTAAGTAGAAAACACGACTTGGATATTTTATTCAACCGTAAAACTAAACAAATGGAACAGTATTTCCAGCTGCTGCTTCATCAAAAAACCTATGTATGCTTTTCAAAAATATAACCCGTCCAATATGTCACACAAAATTGAATACTAGTTGGGAGCTTTTCCAAACTGCTTCGCTAACAATAACAGCGTTTCACTCACATGCTCGCTTTATTAGTTTTTCTATTGACGAGCTGTGTTAGATAGAATAGAAGTGACCTGATAATTTTGTACAAAACAATTCAAAGACGTTGACCCTTTCATAGTAATCACTGGCGGACAAAATAAAACCACAGCATCGCGCTTCGGCTTAACTCGAAAATAATAATGACAGTATAATTAGAGTGCTCTATAATAAACAATGCAACGAACTAGTATTAATTCCCAGGCGAGTTGAAAAATGTTAAACTGTGGGCGGAGTAGGCAAACTGAGGTGAGCCTTCGTATGGGATGCGTTACCGAGCGCCGCCGCCGCTCACTGATTGTTGCCGAGAGCGACCCGCGCCGCCGCGGGCTACCTGCCTTAATTTGAGACTCCAGAAATTACTCATAATAATAAATGTACCTACTAATTTTCGAGAGAAAGAAAAAACCTTTCGTTGAAGAGGCTGGAAGTACTTGGAACGTATTACACTATGAGTCAGGCTTGAATAACTTTAAGCGCTAATCCGACCGTTTGGAGGTACCTACATGATAATTTCGTATTGCAAGAATGTTGTTAACATTTTATTGGTTAGCTTTACACAAGCAAAGTGTATTCGCACATGTCCTAGGTTTATATGTGTAAGTTTCTACTTATACGCTCTTCGCGACCCTGTTTTTGGCTTGTTTCCAGCTAACTACTCGGATCCAAGTCATCTGTTAAGTTTATTTCAAGGATATAGTGCTTAATGCATTACATTTTATATTCAGAACTGGCCATTGAATAATACTGAATGGGTGTATAATGGGCTTTAGTAGATTTAACCGCCAACCATAATCTAGACGAAGTAAAAGAAGTAGCACAAACAAAATCTATGATAATAATTACTTCCGTAATCTCCCTGAATAATAGGGAGAGCAAATATACCGCACATAAAGCGTACCTTATCGGTGTAATTCTGCGTGCGCTGTAGGTTTATCGTATCGAAGCGCGAAAAGTGCGGCCGGTGTTGTGCAAAGTTTACGACGTCCGTCCGCCGAGATACGGCCTCTGATCAATTTATTCCCTAACGCTTCAACATCAGCCGCGTATGGTACAGACGGCAGCACGTCAACGTAAACCCTATACATAAATATAACTACGACGCGCTGCGGAGTGTTAGAAAGAAAGTATCCTTGGCACGATTGGTGGAGTTTTCAACGTTTTTAAAATTGCCCAATGGTTGCACATACTAAAAATTGGGAGCCAATTATCATGTTTTACTAGGAATAAGCCACACCCACTCGCCCCTGCGCGTCCGCCGCTGCTCCCGAGTTTCCCCGATCCTTCACGAAATTAAACGAAAGTCACTCGTCCGTCAGTCGTCACAATTCACATCGTTAGTTTACGTCAGTCAGTTGCGTACGCATTTGGAACCCGTTAGGGTATATAAGTTCTGTGATTTAGAATCGTACTGTGTGCTGTGCTGTGCTGTGAACTTTCTTAAAACAATTTATAAATATAATGGCGCCTCAGTTGACGCAAATTCAAAGAGAGCGCATCATAGCGCTTCGATTGAGTGGATGCCGGGTGATAGATATTTGTCGGCAGACGGGCATAACGGTGAGTAATATTTTTTGTAATCATAATATTATAAAGGCTAATATTGAAAAAATGTATCAATGGTGTTTTTATACAGAATTTTCGAAATTAGTTAATGCTGCGCGCTGTTCCAAGCGTCACTAAAATGTAGAGTAACCGTGAAAGCTTAAATTCAGAGAAATAATTATACATAGGTAATGTAAACAGAATTCGATGAACTATTATTTTTGATTCCATTTAGTCATGACTCATGACACATTCTAAACAAAAGTTAATCCAGTAGGTAGTGATTGGATTCTATAGTAAATATCTAAGCAATTACGCACTTTCTTTTTGTCCAGGGCCCAGGGGCTGCAGTCTCGACATTCATCGATCGCTTTACGACCGAATTCGGTCGCAACTCGCAAAGTCCCGGATTGACAGGTGTAATGTATGGAGTGACAGGGCTTTGCGACCGAATTCGGTCGTAAAGCGATCGCTTTGAATGTCGAGACTGCAGCCCCTGCTTAGTTAGAATACGTTATCGCATTGGGTGTAACCCTGTAATGATAGCGATGTTTGTGTGTAATTAAACAACTTAATAACTTTATTATTGTAGTGTAGGGAATTATAAGTGTTGATACATCTTTGCCTATTGTCATTGAGTAATAATGGGCAAATAAACTATAGCTATTTGTTTCGTTCCAGAAAAAATATGTTTACTTCTGGCTTCGGCGGTGGGAAGAAAGCGGAACCATAGAAGCCCATCGTCGCCAACTCTACGCGAGGTCCACTACGGTACGACGGCAGACGCCGCACACTCTGCCGATCCTTTTCTGACCACACGAATAACATCAACTTCGTACAGGGTGAGTCCATCTGTAGCTTGTAATCATACCTTATCAGCTCAACTTATTCATCACTTTCATAAAATATGGTTTTCTTAAAAAGTGAATAACAAAATTGTGATTAAAATCATACCTACTACCTAATAGACATGTAGTAGGTAGTTGGAAGGGCGCTCGGCACTCACGCAAACCGGATTGACGCGCGCCGCGCGGCCAGTCTGAATTGTTATTACTTACTACTTATTATTATTACCTACTATGTATTAGATACATCTTCAGTTCTTTACAACCCACCTCAACAAGGGTGGAAGTTCTCAATTCGATAAATTGTTTTTTTGTTTATGTTTATAATTTGAAGAATATTTTTTTACCGTCCCATACTCATAGTCTATTCAACTAATGCTTCAAATTGATGTTATTTCAAGTTGAACAAATATCAACTTTATTTCAATAGTTATTAGGTTGATTTTAGAGTGACTAGCACTACTAGACTAGCAGTAATAAAATGATTGAAGTTGTTGCGTAAACTGAACTTTATAGTGTAGGACTTAAAGTTATTTTTCCATAAACTCATATTTGTTTACATTTTTCGCAAATAAATCGCGAATGCAGATTAGTTAAATTGGCCCGTACTATTTGTCATATTACGGAATCCTAGGTAAGTATTAAATTGACAAAATTTTCTTTGTTTTAGATTTCAATGGACACAGTCAGGAGGCGCCTTATGGACGCCGGAAGACCACTGCCGCGTGCACACCTGCAGGGTGGTGCAGGCGTGGTTCGCGGCACAGGATGACGTCATCCGCCTACCATGGCCTGCAAAGAGCCCCGACTTAAACTCAATCGAGAATCTATGGGGTCTCATGTTTCTCGATTAGGATGCTTCAGAAATCCGCAACAATGAAAACTTGCGGCGAGAAGCCCATACTACATGGGAGCAATTCAGAGGCAAGGACACCTGCTGGAACATGGTGGCCAGCATGAAGGACAGGCTGGTTGCCGTTTTAGACGCGCAAGGTGGTCCGACCAAATATTAAATACTTATATTATATTGTAAAGTATATATATTTTCATTTCATTTCAACAATCATTAAATTTTATAGTAATATTAATAAATAAATACCTATATTTGCTTAAATATTTGTATTGTTATGTTATTACAGTTTTGCAGTATCTTCTAGGTATAGTTATTAGAGGTTAATTTACTTTTTATTTATAATTTAATTCAATCAAATCATTATATTGTTTTGGCAACGCTTTATGCTCCCATGTAGTAGTATTTCATAACAACTGAAAGGCCGATCTTGGTGCGTATTTCTGAGGTCAAGTTTGGGCTCTTTTAGGTCATGGCATATTCTATGTCGCTAATAAGACCCGAGCGAACTTAGTTTAGTCTACAACACTATAGGCAGTACACTCAATGTCACCGACACTGACACCGTGTCAGAACACTTAGACACTCGGTGTCGCAAGGTGTAGGTATTCGTTGAGTTTGTGTGTTCACACATACAGACACTGCACGGCGTATAGTGTCGTAGCCTAAACTTACCATTAGATGACGAACTCCGATTCTACGGCACTATTAAATAATGCACTTCAATCACCCGGGTTTCCGTTCACATTAAATAGTAGCACAGTTTTACAATCCATAAGTTAGGTATATTTTAATATTGTAATTACCTATTTTATTTATCAAAATAAAGGTATTTCCAACCACTGTTTCTCAAACGCTTATTCTTCTAAAAGCTTGTAATAAATAAATATTGTCTACTTATTTTTAATCTATTGTATAGTTTGGTTTTATAAATTTTGTTGTAAGTAGGTATATTTAAATTTAGAGTAGGTATAAGTTTATTTGTTTTCAATTAATATTAAATAAAAAGATTAAGATTATTATTCCCCATTTTATTTTGAGATTTTTTCGAACGTTCACACGCGTTCCCGTAGTAACCTATCCTATTCCTATGTCCTTTTCTGATAGGTACTCGTAGGTATGCAAAATTCCATGATGATCGGTTGTGTAGTTAAGGCGCCAAAAGCAGAGGTCGGAGCGCAGGCCACACCGCCAGCTTGGCGGGCGGGCGGGCGAGCCGAGCGAGGCATCGTTTCACCTTTTTTCATACTTGGGTTCACACCGCGAACTACAGAGATAAGCTACCGAAGTATGAAAAAAGGTGAAACGATGTTCGCCCGCCTAGCCCGCCCGCCCGCTAGCTGGCGGTGTGACCTGCGCTTTATACGGGGCCCCGATGGCATATTTATTTATTACTTACTCAAAAAAACTTTTTTGAAAAAAAAAACAATTGACTTCCAAAATTATATAAATAAATTTCGAAAGTCGGTGTCGTTTGGTTCGCATTTTCGTTGTTCGCCACCGGAAATTAAAGTTATTTTTCACTTTGTAGTGTCTTTTTTGGAAGTAGGTTTTTTTTTTTGTAAAAAAGTTTTTACTTTCGACTTCAAAAAAGGAGGAAGTTCTCAATTCAACGGTATGTTTTTTTTTTCTTGTGTGTTTGTTACGCGATTACTCCGCCAATCGTGAACCGATTTCCAAAATTCTTTTTTTGTTCGAAAGGAGATACTTCTGAAGTGGTCCCATAAAAATGTTATCAAAATCGGACAAGTGGTTTTTGAAAAATCAAAAAAATTATCACAACAAAAAATTGAAAAATAAAAACTTTTTTACAAAAAAAAAACAACTGACTTCCATAAAAACACTACAAAGTGAAAAATAACTTTAATTTCGGAAGTCGGTGCAGACTTCCGAAATTAAAGTTATTTTTCACTTTGTAGTGTTTTTTTTCACTTTTAAGTTGTAACTTTAACCAGTGATTTTAGTTTAAAAACCAAACTACTGAACCGTTTTTGAGGAAATTTATATGGGACCAATCTGAAAGTATATCCTAAAATTTTGGAAATCGGCTTATAAATAACGGAGTTCTGAGGTAACAAACATAAAAAAAAATACAGTCGGATTGAGAACCTCCTCCTTTTTTGAAGTCGGTTGAAAACGTCACTGTCCTTTTGTAAAAGACCCCACCAAGGTAGTTTGATATGGGCCCCATTACGGCTAGCTACGCCGCTGCGTGAAAACTGAAAGAGTAAGAACTATACAAACTCACTTTCGCATTTTATGCGGCTTCACCCGAGTTCCCATAGGAATAGGTTCCTACGGGAACCCCTGCCCTTTTCTTTTCGAAAATCGAGTTGAATGGCGGCAATAGGAGAGGCGGCAGTCCACGGCTGGACATAGGTCCAGCTGTGGACTGCTATAGGCTGATGATGATGATGAAGTAACGATAATAATAGATTAGAATTTTATTTGAAAATTCATAATCTTCGAAATCGTATCTTATTAGTAGCGCAATAAGGTTGAACTTGCATGTAAAAGCAATTTCGGTAGGTATAGATAATTACGTTACTAAGTTCAAACTTATTATTTTAGTAGATAATAAGATCGTGTCGCGGACGTAACGTTAATCTCAAACACGGCGGACTGACAAGAGACTCTAAAGGTATAATTAATTGGCTAAACTTCACACAGGTTCGTGATGCGGTAAGTATCCATATTTATTTCAAAATTTCAAGGAGATTGTGTTATGGGCTTTCAGCAATAAAAGAGCAAGGAACGCAAGAAAACTGTTGACCGCCAGCCCGCCAGTAAGTAGGTAACAAAACCCGGAAAAGGTTATTAAAAGCTGCTTGAAATGAAAAAAAAAAATGTTTTTCTCACATCGGATTATACCTACCTGGCTACTTAACAACATTCATAATTGTGTAACGGTGTATACCATTCCTACCTACCTGTTTAAATGTAGGTAATACCTACCTACTTAATAATTATAGGTAATACATAGAAATAAATATGTAAAAAGGAAGGATTAAGAAGATATAATTTCAATAAAAATTGATTATCGTATCATTGCGCGGGCCGCCTGTTTTTATTACCATGCCAGTATTTCTATTCGATTCAATTCAAAAATATTCAACCTGCTACGCTATTTCTTATCGCATAGTGTCTTATTCTACACAACGACGCGCACACGCACACACCCTCACGTACGCGCTGCAGCACGAAATATTACGAGCAAGAACTGACAAAAAGCTATACATCTCTTTCGCACGATTCTCGCTGTTGTTGCTCATAACGCGTTCAAGGTCAAAGTGGGGTAACTTGATGTGCTGGCGACTGTACATACATGCAACTCGCGAGTAATGCGTGCGAGTTATTGCCGAATAAAATCGAGCTGGGTCATTTGACTTAATAGGAATACGTATGAGCCCACCGGATATCGTAATTCGGGGGAAATAATGACGTAGAAGTAATTTGTTTTCCACCTTTGCCTATCGTTCATTGCGTTCGGTACTAGGTAATATGTCCTTATATAAACAAACATAATAAAAAAAACGTGGAATGAATTCAGTATTGCAATGAAAAATCGCTAGCCAAAATTCCAACCATTTAAATCAAATTAAACCTTATCGGTGAACATCAATGTAATTTTGAGAGGTCCTCATTCAATACCTAGGCACTCTACAAACGCATTCCATTGAAATTCATAAAACGTAGGTAGTTTCGGCGTCATTTAGTAGCAGTTGGTACAAAGCCACTCATTCATGCAGTGAATCCGGACGAAATATTCACGTTCCGTTAGTCAAACGAACTACTACATATGAGTAGGTGCCTGTTTATTACTTATTGATACGAGTTTAGTACCTCCTGTTTCGATCATTTTACATACTTATTTGTCTGTGGTCAATTCAATGTCACTTGTTATAGGCAGGTTGTATTGGGTTTGATATTATATCACATAAATGTAAGTTGTGTTGGATTAGTACACATTCAAGGTAACTTAAACGTAGTAAAAATAAACATTAACATACCATAGAAATGAAAATAATGACTTTTGCCCAACAGTAAGCTCATTGGTTAAAAAATTAACACGTTTGTTCAAAACGTAATTATGTCGTTAAATCTTGAAAGCTTTTTTACGCCTAGAAACTTATAACTAAACTGTTTATCCTCACGTATATTCACAATTAGTAGTCACGAGAGCTTTCTCAGTAAGAAATGTCATTCTGGGCCGGGAAATAATGGAATGTCATCGGCGAAAGCGTTATTTCAAGTAGTTCATGGAAAAAGATTTGGTCTCAACTCACTACCTTGAGGAACCCCTAAGCTTATCACTCTTTGTAATGTTTCCAATTAGAATTATTTCAACCAAGACAGTGCTAGTCTCCGTATTTCCAAGTATTCAAGGAAAATTAATTGTAAACTTGTATTGAAAGCCCGGGCAAACCTTATTTACTGAAAAAGCTTAAAGGTTTGCTTGCTCGTATTCTGTACATTGTAGCATTTAACAACGTTTTGTCCAATTATCTGTCTTTGTGCCCTTTTAAAGTGTACAAAGCAATTAGATCGACTTGTGCGTACACATTAGAGGCCCGGCTCGACAATTTTTTCAAGTGTGGAATTGATAAGCAGTATTTACTATTATAAAGCAGTTTAGATAGTGTCGGCGGGCAGCAGGCGTCACAAGCCTCACGCGTCGCCATCAGTATGCGCGCGGCGAGTGCGTGTCGGCATGCGACGCCGTCCGCTCGCACACTCTGTTTATATCACCAATAACTAAGAAACATTTTGATACTAACATATTTCAAGCCATACATGTACTCACTACCTATGTCCTATCTCACATTTACCGTTAACTGCAAATCAGGGATTAATTGCATCTACTGAAGCACATACTCGACCCTTCGGATACGATAACAGACCTCCTTTACAGCTCAAAAGGATTTAAATACTAGCATTACATAATCCCCCAGTGCCACTAACGACATCTTAATTGCCTCGCCTGTCGTTTGTCCTCTCCGTGGAATGAAAAGTTACATGATACTTATAAAAAAGCGCCCTTTGATGTCCTTTAGATTATATTTATTTCCGTAATCACAGGAATTACAGAAATAAAATCGTTCTAAAAAATAGACAACATAACACCGGGAGGAATTTCTTAGAATAAATAAATTCTCTCTTCCTTTGTCTCATAAATCCTTTGTCTCTGCCTTATAAATTCTGTTTTTTTTTCATAAATCGCTTGTTATGCGTAACAACAAGGCATATTTCTAAATAGACTTCGTGTTCTACTGTAAATGTTGGAAAAATTGTTCTCGAACATTTTTTGTTGAGAACTGTTAAATCTCGTTACCTCGATGCACATGGGAAATATTATACGTGAGAACGTGATTATTGTGAAGAGACATTACCACGGAGCGCGAGAATATTGCCGGAGACTCATGTTATTTAGATATCTAGTGTTGCTCGTCGCCGATGCTATCGGTCTATCTCGTGTGTATCTTCTCAAGAAAACAAAGGAAAATCGCAAATATCGAGTGCAACCGCGACAGAGCGGGGTGCACACTGCACGCTGGGTGCCGGGAGCCGGGTGCCGCCGGGTCGCCGCGCGCAGCCACGATGTCAATCGCAACTCCTCTTTTTACTTCCTGCTCAGTCAGACAATGGCGGGAAAATGTCTTCTACGTGTGGGGACGAGGCACGGGGTGTGGGGTCAATAGCGGGAGCACTAATCTCTGTCGGGATCGTTCGGATTAATGGCTCGTATTGCCGTGTCTGTTGTTTGTTTCCACAATTCTTGGTCCCTCTTCCTTCTAGTTGTTACAAGTTTCTTCGTAACTTTCAGGCGTTAGAGTGAATTTACTTTTGCAATATAAATCACTACATTTTCTTTTATTGTGTCGTATTATCTTGAGTCCATTGAAATAACTTTATTCGTTAAAATTAAAGTTTCACTCAAACATACAGTTAAAAATGTATCTACTGTAACATAGCGAATATGGCATATAATTTTATCAAAGGATTGATTAAATTATTAAAGACAGAGAGGGCAGTTTGGCGACCTTCAGAAAGAATCTTAATTCAATTCAAAATGTAATTTCAAGAAGTGTTCTCACTAATTAAAACTGTCACTAACCCATTAACAACATTAATATTCCAACAAGAAAGTTCTCCAATAGCTTGTCGCACTCTTTGGCCTATATAATATGAACGACTTGTCTACAATCGCTGCCACAAAGAGGATGGGACACTTAATTTACGATGTTGCCGGAACACTTACTACGACATTGAAAAACAATGAAAATGAAAAGCCATCGAGCGGGTCCAAGCGCTCTTGACCGACTTGGAAAGAGCGCAACGCGGGAACCGAGAATTTATCCTACGGCAAACTGGATTTTATTTAACACAAGTGGAAGCAGAAATTAAAACCTCTTGTTTATTGTGTGGAAACAGTTTGGTTAAGCCAATTGTGTTAAGCATATTTAGTTTTTGTGAACAGAATTGAACTTACAGCTCTTAATATGCACGATTACACTTTATACTCAATTCGAATTAAACTTGGAAGTAACACACTGATGCTTGAATATGAGGATGTAATAAAGTAACCCTACAGTAATACTGGCAGAGCTATCGAAACTTTCAAGTTTGCTCCCTCACAGTTGGCAGCTAATGAACATAGGTAAAATCCTCCTAAATACTGCGAATAACCGAAAACTGTATTTTCTTTTTGTGTACGTAAAAAATCCAGCCGAATCAAATCCGCCTATTAGGGAGGGCGCTGCTACTAATTAAAATAAAATTGTTAAAACAGAAGCGGGTGCGCGCTCTCTCCCCACACCAGACTAACTTTTAACGAGGATATATTTGGTTTCGACCAACCCTTTGGTGATTTTACTATTGAGTCTGACTGCAAATAACTCCTTAATTGACTTCAAACAACTTCTGGCTTTGTGGATAGAATACCGAGGTTACTCTACCTCTTGTATTAGAATTTACGGTCTACCTGAATATCGTTAGAGACCGTAACCAAATACAATGGCTATATAATGTAACAAATTACGTGTGTGGATTGGGTAATCGTTTAAAAGGTTTTTAATGACTCTATTGACATATCAATCAATGTTTTAAATGTCACCCGTATCAAAAGGATTGTGCCACTTCGACGTATCAATTTGTTTTCGCTCTACCGTCACTCAGATTTGTTCAGCTCGCGTTCAAATAGAAATCAGTGTCAAACTTGCTTACAGATGAATTATGTCTTTTAATTTGCTTAAAAGTTTACTATCCTAGTTTACGTTTGGTGTCACGTTTACGTTGCTTTGCTGTTATATTATGAACACCCACTTGTGTAATGCTACGTGTAGGTTTCTTAAGTGACGTCATTTGTTGCAGAAGTCGCATAGCGGCTGGGCAGCCGGGTGCGGCGGCTGCGGCGGCGGGATGATGGACTGCCTGTGCCCCGCGCCGCGCACGCTGGCCTGTCGCGTGGTGCTGCTTGACGAACGAGAACTGCTGCACGAAATACAGGTACCACGCTATTTACTGCAGTGCATAATATACTTACACCACTCTAATATACACAGGAAGAACCCTCGCTCTTTTTATCCGAACCATTACCACTGTGGTGTGTCACCACACACTTTTTGTTTCGATTCAATAGTGATGGTGATAATACGATTCTTATAGCGGATGTCGACGAAGGAGTTTTTATAACCCCAACCATATCCGCGATAGATTCTCCGACACTCCCGCGTCCCGGCGGACGCCGATAGTATTTTTCAATTTTCCTTTCTACATGAAACAACTCGTGGATTTTTCTCCATTTCTCAACCCGCACTCGTGAAATGCAGCTATACCGAGACGAATTATGTGAAGTACACCCAGGGGCTCAAGGAAGGTCTTTTATATGCGAAGCTCGGGTCCAAGGTGCGGGCGATGAATTCACTGAATCGTACGTCGGCTCTATGAATATTAAATTCTATTTGACTCGCATTGTCGCCGCGTGGTGAATGTGAGAGTGGCTCGCGAGCCACTAGCGGACCGCGCCTACCTCGGACGCGGGCCCTATCAACGTGTCCCTCCTGTTTACCTTCACCACTATTACTGTACGAATAAGTCTCAAACGAACTTCAATAACCATTTTCATCTAATCACAATATCTCCCATGTAAATGCTTAACTTGAACAGCATATGTTAAACTTGGAAGCTCATAAGATCGTGGCAGTCACTAAAGCCTCTCATTCTGAGATAATACTCATATAAATCTCCATCGTTACTGTAAACAACCGAGGAATTTATGCCAGAAATGCTTTTGTTCGGTCTGTATGAAGACCCGCAACTTGTTCGTCAAACAAATTCTCAAGATATATTGGGCTAAAATCATCCAATTTGGGTAAAGTGGGACCGACACGAGTTCGACGTTTCTTGCTAAATTGTATGGATATTTTAGATAAATCACCGTCCTTTCGTAAGTTTTCCCTATCTACAAAGGAACATTTGTCTTTAACGGATCTAGCGAAGATTTTTCCTAGAGATGAAAATAATATTCAGATTTATGGCCGCAGTGGCTGAGAATTGGATTTCTGTCACCAATGAGATTTCATTCAACTAAATTGTATTGATCTCATAAATTCAACCATTCCAGAGATTCTGAACTGATCAATCGTGGAGAATCTAATAGACTGATCTTTTAAAGTTTGAGGAATGTCGAAGCGTCCGCGGCCGTCCGTAGCCCGTAATTGGTTAGACTCATACTTAAGTTTATTATAGAAAATTACAGGCAGACGACTCGATGGGATGATCTCATCGCAACACTACTTTTGTGGAAACCTGAAAACTCCAATCCCATAAATATATATTGGTTAGATTTTTATAAAATAAAATATCTATGCTATTTTTAGAAATGTAGAACTGAGGAACTGAAGAACAGAGTAGGCATGATTCAAGTCAAAATACAAGAGCTTACTTTAAATAACGTAAGAGAATATTGAGTGTTGAATTGTTAAAAGCAACAAGCTTTTCTTTTGTCAAGACAATTGAGTGTCGAGCGACGCGGGCGCGCCATTTTATTTGGCTCAGATAGTAAAGGGGAAGACAAGGAATTGCACAGCAATTTATGAAGCGGGCCTAGTGTCGGCGGCAAGTGGTGCGGGCTTCGACGTGTATTGTCGCGCCGGCAAATTGACTCGACGGCATTTCACGGTCTACTGCGCTGATGCACCTCGTTCCTAGTTCTGCTTTATTGATGACGTCTTCATTGCCTGTCCCTTGACAATCAGCCAGCACAATGGAGCAAGCAATTACCTGTCCATTCGTGGCTGTCGTGTTGATTAACGTATTTTGCTAACTGTGCTTTCAACTTTGAATGAATGATCAACTCGCGACGCTAAGGAATAAATTCGATTCGCATATCATAGCATGTTCAATGTTAATAACCAATTTCTCTCACAGTGAGGTGCTCATCGCCAAGCAGAAAGTATTTTACCTGTTTTTATAGAAACATATTTAAAATCACCGTTTTATTGGAAGCTGTCGTGAATACTAATTAATCTAGATAAACATAAAGGAGAGAAACGACTTTCTTTTATTTGACGATAAATATTAGCATAACCCTATTAAAATTTCACTAATTCCGAACTTATGTCTCAAAGCCAAATATGCGTCCAAGGCCATCCGTGGCAATGGAAATCTAATAACTGAAACCATATTTTAAACTCGGCTATAAAACAGAAATAGTGGCTCTATGTTTATTAAAACGAAGTGAAAAGTAAATTGATGTGTGCGGCTGTAGGCCGTGGACACCCGACGACACGACACAGAGTCGGTGGCGGGCCGGCGGCGGCGGATCGCGTGCTCGTCGCCGTCGCCACTACATCTACACCGTGCTGCCAGATTTTCAAATCGTATGTTATTTTTCGAGCTTCACGTACGCTGGGAGCAAACGCGCTCTGTTATTAAATCATTTATTATTCAGCCCAACGAACTGTTTCGCAATTTTCCCACAAGCTTGCGGAGGATCCTATAGCCATACACTTATAGCGATATGTTGTTTCAAACGCACGTAGCTCTCTTAATTGCGACTTATTTAGCCAGTTGGTATTTGAGTCATTATTTGATGGTGGAGTGGTTTGCCGTCTTTGTACTCTGTTTGCCCTGAATTATGAAACAGTTTGACCACTCTTAAGTGACTTAACAGATTTAAGCTCTGTTGTTAGATTTTCCATTAAATACAAACAAATTAGTTCTATGCACGTGCCAATTATTAATTCAACGATATTAAACTATCATAAATGAACCACTGAATAATCACAATTCAAATCTGCTTTGTTGGATCTATGCACTATGTAGGTAAATAGTAAATATCATCAGATGTTGCCAACTTGTTTGTTACAACAACGGATAGTATTTAATTTGTACGTAGGCCACATCACATAGATAAACAAATTAGACACAATCTGAACACATTCATCATACTGATAATAAAATAAAACCAAAAATATCTTTTCCCACCCAATTGTATCGAAAACCTTAAACAAAACGCACATTATAAATAAAAGAACCTTTACATTTTGAGTTGTTTGGGAAAAATGTAAACTAGCACCTTGGGGAGTAGTTACGACGTCACAGGCGCACACGCAAGGTCTGTGAGATGCGCGTGAGAGCTGCGCAGTGCGCTTGTTGCTCTCCAACCCGCTTATTATGTTACCGAGCCGACTACTGGTGTTACTGGTCCAGGCCCATCGCGTGCGCATTAGCCTAATTGTGGAAACCTGAGCATCAAGAAATGCTAATCAGAGATAGTCTGACTGCATTATTGCTCGCGATAGCATTTGATTTCTAACAGTACTGCTTTATATTACCGGTCCGACCATTATCTAGTTTCTTCGCAGAAGTCAAGCGCTTCCGCAGCATCGATTGATTCATTTAAATTGCAAATCTTCTATTTGTAGAACAATTTTTGCAATCTAATTGTTTATGTATTAAATTGGATGGAAATTGACGAAGAAAACACTCATCTCATTTCTAGATTGTGTTTTAACTGATTTAAGCCTCACATAAAAACAAAGTACCCCATAACATTCAGGCGAGGCTAAGCAAAATTAAATTGCAAGCAGACAAGAATTTCTAAGAAGGCATTCCTCTGTCGATACGAAACGAATAATGAGAGCTTATTTTCGCCAAATTAAATTAGGACGGGCAATAAATTCAGGTAACTACGCCGTTATGCCATATTCAAATGGTTCTTCTACATGAAAACATAGACTTGACCTTAAATAAATGTTTCTATGTTAATTAGATTAGCGCTGTGTAGGTACTTAGATACCCAGACAGATTAATGATGATTAAGATACCCCAAATACAAAATAATATTGAATATTGAATTGTTCGACGCGACTGTGATTTATTTTGTCCGATAGACATTTATGGGAAAGCTTGATTTAAAATGTGTCACGAATTTACTTCTAATAAAAAGATACTTTATGTTCGTAAATGAATAAGTAAGTGGTCATATTTCATAGGAATATCGAGAGACAACTTATTTATTTGACATTCAAAATATTATTAATTTTTTTTTAGTCAATACTTTCGGTAGCTTATTTCGTATACCTACGTAGTACGACAGGAGCCACACAAGAAAAGAAGATAGTTTTGTCATTGTGGTTAACGTTACCCTGCGCTTTGCGGTTTGTAGTAATCGAGCTCAAACGATTTTGTAATAGGTTTAGTTCCACGGTGGTCAGTAATTTGTTTTTGAGGATACTGGTAATACATCATTGGGTTATAACTTATAAACCTTACACGGATTAAGGGACATTAACGCACCAACGCGCAATGTGTTAACATGAATTCAGCACATAAGAATCATATCGTCAGACGATTTTTTCGACGGTTATTAAATGTGTCGGTGTACCACCCTGGATTTTAGCTAATTCCAGACAACTACAGTGACTAAGTTTAGCTATGCATGAGCTACCAAAATATGCAAAATTGATTAGATTCCAATGTTTAGCCAATTTTGCCGAACTCACTCATCCCTTTCCTCTATTAAACAAACAATGTTCGGTTTGAGGAAATTAATAAAGTTCATTTGTTTCAGGATAATAATACTGGTCAAGCGTTATTGGACGTGGTGTTCCGTCATTTAGATCTCCTGGAAACAGCTTACTTCGGACTTCGCTACGTAGACCAAGATAGCCAAACGGTGAGTAAATATTCAGCATTATCCAGCACCCTAATTGTGCACTATCGACCACAATCTGAATCATTGACGGATATTTCTAATCCATTGCTTCATAAGTTCGAAAAATTTGTCTGCTCAACAAATAAAAGTTGTTAAACTGTCAAAATGACATGTACCCATTGTTACTATTAGTGTGTTAGGCAATTACCCCACTGGTTAAGGTATTATACAAAAAAACACCTATTTCCTTTGTACTACAAAACTATAGAAAGTGTAGCCTCATGTTTGAAACTTTGTAAGTACCTATTGTTTGTAGTTTCCGTTTGCATAGGTATTCAATTCGGGAGACAAATGAGCTTGATAAAGTTTTCTGAAGAAAGAAAAATGTATCTTACAATATTACGACCGTACAAACTAGATTCCAATATCTAAAAAGCAAAATATAAACAACAACAAACAAAGACAGGTATTTTTAAAACTTTCAGTTCTTCAAAGTAGAGCCATTTTGTAAAGATGACGTTGTGGAATTGGATTAGGAGATTATATCCCATCTGCGAGATCTTTTTACTTGTCTGCGTCCGGATTTGAAATGTAAGGAAGGACTTTAAACTGATAAAAGTATTTGTAGGAATGAATAACAGTTTTTTGAAATACATATATGCAAGATAGAGTTTCGAAATAGAAAGAAGAATGAAAACAACATTTATTTAGCACAGACTAAAAGGGAAATAAAAATCCAGAAATAAAGTTATCTGTGGCTGGAACTCTCGCAGTATGCGCAACAAAGTGAGAAAGCTAAAAACAATTCAAATGAAATCAAAATTAATAATAATAATAATAATCGTGACAGCCAATGGCTTAATAGCCAAGAGCCTCGACCAACACCTGAGGAGGCTCTCGTTGGGCAGCTGGATCAAGGGCTTGATTCAGAAAGCGGTACTTCTGGACACGGCTCGCATTCAGGAGGTTCCTCTCTCTGGAGCCCTGACCGCCGGTAGCTTGGACCCTGTTCCCGATACCGGTGGGCTACTATTTTTTATATTTTTAAATGTTTTTATAATTTTTATATTCAAATATTTAAAAATATAATTTATATGTTTGCTTTTAAATAAAGGAAATAATAATAATAATAATAAGTATTTATTTTCTCACCACAATAAAAAATCCAGACATTGTTACACATGATATATTATTCGGTTTAGTTTACTGTGGGAGACTGGTGCCTAAGCTAGGCTTTAAGGCCTTTCAGTTCACCAGGTCTCCGCCCTCTAGCAGTTGGATACATTGCATGATAATTATAATAAAAGTGATTGAACAAATTTTGAATTAGAAGGTTCTATAATAGCTTTTAGAGTCTGTAGCTCAACGTAAGGTGTTTGAAAAAATAAATAAATAATAAATGAATGGAAAAAACAAAAAAGACAAAAAAGAAAATGTATAGTGTTGGGATTGTTAGTAAACATTATGTAGTGAGGACGTGAGTAAGATGTGTTTCGTGTGTGTATGCTAGAGTGCGTATGTGGGGGTGTGTGTGTGAGAGGGTGTGGGTGTGGGTTTATTAAATAGCATGTTATTATACATTAAGTCATACTGGTAAGTAGTTTTTCGGTGTCATCATTGTTGAGCCCCTGTAGCCACGTGGCAAGCTTCTTTTTACATTGTCCTTTATTAATTGATTCACTCATATTAATTAACGCACATTCACGACGCGATCATACGCGCGATCATAGCGACTCATAGCGACGCGCGCGTTTCTCGATTCATAGTTTTAAAAGCATGTTTGAAATCAACAGTTTCTATTTCAATTAATGATTCTAAGGGCTGATTTGTCAATCATCTGATAATTTATTCGAGGAATAATATTGAAATTTTGACAGTTATCTCAAACTTCAATTTTATTCCTCGAATAAAAGTTATCTGGCGATGGAAAATAAGCCCTAAAAGTAATTAATTGTAGTTGCTCTGGTTTAGCGTTTGTATATGTAGGTATGTATAGACTTAGGTACCATGCGTTAGTATTGAAACTTTAAAAATTGTACCTAATGTTTCTGTATAGAAAATGCTTTTAACGACTTTTCCTCGGGTTGATGAAGAGTTTTCTTACTAGAAAAAATCATTGTTTTTGTTATATTCAGAAGCGGTCATCACACGAGCAGTGGTGGCCCACTGGTAACGGCTAAGACTTATGAATTGTAGGTCGTAGGTTCGAACCCAGACAGGCGCTTTACTTTGTGTTCATTACTTAATCACCACTGCTCTCAAAACGGTGAAGGAAAATATCCCGAGAAAACCGACACCAACCTAGAACCAAAAATTCGAGACATTTGTGTCATCTACCAACCCGCACGGTGGAGTACGGCCCACTCCCTCTCACAGAGAGGAGGCCAGTGTCCCAGCAGTGGGAACATTATAGGCTGATGATGCATAATTTAACAAAGCATTAAGATACTGCAGACATTTATAAAGATACAATACCACCAATTCAATATATTACATATAATAATGTTTTTATTAGACTATCAAAATTAATATCACAATATAGTAAATCATTTCCTACAATCGATTTATGACCGCTACGAAAGATAAGAAATTAATACATTCCGTATCTATATTTCTTTCCCAAGCATTGAGGAAATCCATTACTTTTATGAATCGTTCACATTTATATTTAATTTTTTTTGTGCAGCATTGGTTGGACGCTGGGAAACGGCTGCGTCGTCAACTTCGCGGCTCCGACCCACACACTTTCTACTTTGGAGTGAAATTCTACGCGGCAGACCCATGCAAGCTCCTGGAAGAGATTACCCGGTAAGTACGGAATGTATGCGTCATTTATTGTTGTTCGAATACAGCTGTGCTGCGTTCTCAATATGTTAAACGCCTTTAGTGCAAAACAATAGCGGTCAGGTCATTGTTAGTTAATTTGTATTTGTACCGTAAAGGGTATTGATGAATTTTGGTAAACAAATAATCCTAATTACAATTAAAACATACAAGTAGGTATATTTGATAAAACAGATACTTATCATGTACTTAAATCTACCTTTTATAATTACATAGGAAGGTTTCCTGTATTGAAGGTTCTTTCTCTCTTACGTTAATGGCTCGTCGTTATCTACGAATAAATAAATGAGCTGTTCAATAATACAGACAGTATCTAGATAGAATACAACATTATTTTGACTGACAAACATAATTATACGCGTTTTGAAATACATCATTACAACTCGAATGCTACCTCATTTAAAAGTTTATAAAGCTTGTTAATACTTCGTCAATGACGTCGAATTTTATTATCAACCTTCCGCTGTGGAACTCGTGTGTTGAAGTTTTAATAAGAACATTTATGTATACTGTTGACCTGTATCCAAATCAGACGAACTGTCATACACATATATGTACGTAGACAGCTTTACACGCGTCGGCTTTACAAACAAAATCTGTTATTATAATGAGTTCCAGCAAAACCGCTAACTGCATGTGAAAATCAAATTAATGGTTGAACATTAACAAATTATACAGAGCGATATTTATTAATGTGGTTTTCCATCAAAGCGTTGAGTGCGGTATGTGTATAACTCGCACGTGTCCCAACACTGCCCGACACGTAGGCACTAATGTAAGTAACGCTTTCACAACATCATTCATATTATAGCACATTAATTCAGGAGCGCGAGGGATGAAAGTAGGAAGTGATAATAAAACACATCTGTGTTCTTAACGTCCACCGTGTCAGCGTTCTCCTGTTCTCCACCGCGGCACGCCGGCACATTTCTGTCACCGACACACAAGCTATAAAATGACACAGATATATCCTTTTTAATATTCAATGAAGCATAAGACGTAAATGACGACACGTACTTATTTATAGACAAATGCTTTACAGAGCTTTACCAATAACATTATGTTATCCTTGTTACTTTGCGCTTCAATCTATAAGTAGCTAAGTTTTATAGTGGTGTTGTATCACGTTAAACTATGACCCCCATATAAAAAGTTTGTACGTTATTAAGAACATAGAGTCCCGAGAGTGCCCATTATTCCTACATATAACAAGATAAAGCTGAGAGATAGAGGGACATAATTAGTGTAACGTTGCAAGGACAGTAGTCAGACTTTTATGGAGGTAGTAAGTACATTTGTGCCATATATGGGGCGCAACTAAATAACGACATTAACCGTAATAATAACAACATGACTCGGTTATGTACTTTACAAGTAGGAGCTCTATTGTGGCGAGAGTGACATAACTGGACACATTACCGTTGAAACACAATAGCCATAATCTATACGGTGTTCATGTATGAGCGCTGGAAGCAAATTACTTAGGTAATGCTGTATTTTTTACTTCAAACTATTAAAATTTCATAATCATAAAAGAGAGTGAAGTCTAGTAAGGATACAAAAGAAGGTGTAGTGCTCTCGTAATAAACGCGGTGAGCTCGTAAACTGACGTCGCACTGATGAAATGAATGGGGCCAGGCGTGCAGTGGCGCTCCGTGCTGCGCTCCACTGTCAATGGTGAAACATAAACACAGGAATTTCATTTCATGGACAATTTTAATTGGACACCTTTTATAAAATAGGCCCCTCGGTGTAATATCTGCTATTCACTGAAACAAGAGTCCGCTAATTTTTTTCTATGGAGCTACAATTTAATACCTGCCTAAAACATCTTTTGGAAACCGCGGAGAAACTTTCGTCTACTTGTATTTCCTTTAAACTTTACAACAAAGGCTACAATTGAAGTCAGTTAAGTGGAATTTTCCATTTTATTCTTTATTTTATTCGTTGTGAATGCTGGGCGGGTACTGGGATGTTTTATTAAAATTTCGTTATTACCGTGTTGACGGTGCACCCGGCGGCGGCGGCGCGATCCGCGTCTACATCAGTAGGTACCTACGTACTACGTACAACACGGGGAAACGTCTTCCTTTAGGTAAGGGCCGCAGTTTAATACTCGTAAATTCTTTGAAAACCTTTGCCTTGATGGTCTTTTAATATTTAATTTCCCTCTAAGGGCAATCTTTTCGCAACGCGTTTGACGAGTTTCTCCCAGTTAAGGAAAAATGAAATGGGTGAATAGAGATTTTATGTTTCACGAAAAATTCAATTTGAGAGTTAGAAGGTTAAGTTTGTTTCAATGTCAATCGTTTATGATGGGTCGTGTCAAGCTAATAATACATTTATTATATTTATGATCTTCATTTCAATCTATCATTCTTGCAGATATTCAGCAATTTAATATTGTAGGCTTTATAGTTTAAGCTAATATGTGTTTGCTTGTATCAGGTACCAGTTGTTCTTGCAACTGAAGCAAGACGTGCTGCGCGGGCGCCTGCCCGTCAACTTCGACCTCGCAGCCGAGCTCGCCGCATATGTGCTGCAATGTGAGTCACACTTTATGACTTGTCTTATACTTATGTTTCAATGTTATTACACTTATGTCATAATTATGTAAGTTTAATGTTAACCATGTGTCGTGTGAATACCATTTTTAACACGGCTGCGCGACAGCGAAAGCAGGGTTATGTTTTTCAAGTGTAGGTATCTATGTATCTTTGTATGTGAGATTATTTATATCTTCGTAACAACCTAACGGCTGGATGGATATCAACTTTTCAGGGTCGCGTGATGGTAGGCTAGGCCAAATATAGGCTAAATTACACAATATAATAAAAGTGTATGTTTGTATGTCAAAACACCAACTTTTTAGTAGATGTATATGATTTCTATATTTATGATTGCAATTTATATAGTGTACTTAATAAAGAGTATTCTATTCTATAATTTCTAAAGTATACACGGTTCTTACAATAAAAACATTTTTTTTTGTTTGTCTGTTTGTTCCGGCTAATCTCCGAAACGGCTAGACCGAATTTGACAGGACCTTCACTGGCAGATAGCTAATGTTGAAAATAAATTAGGGAGCCGCGTAAAAAAAAAACAAAAAGACCAATGTGTCTTTCTTTTCAATGGAAGGAGTGTTACCTACAGCTTTTCTACGTGACACATTATTGATACCCTATATCCACGCGAACGAAGTCGCGGGCACAGCTAAGAGGGTTTTATAAAATCAATGTGGCGGATTTCAGATGCCAATATTAATGTCTTGAACTAAAACAAATAGCCCCATGACCATGGGTATACAAATAAAGGGCTTGTGGAGACGATTCCAAAAATATAACTAGTAAAAGGTTGAAACAAAAAACAGGTTACAACTAAAAAGGTTCTAGTTTTTAATTACTTATTTTATTTTATTAAAAGTCGAATATTGTGTCTTGTACTTATGGTTATAAAGAGCTATGTGATGTGCGTATGTGTAATACATTTTAATTATACATATGTTTACACCACTGTAACCGGTCTAATATTATCTTTAATATTTCCCTTGGCTGTTGAAATACAAAAGTAGGTAAGGGTCTGTCGAGACGTCGACTGAAAAATATCTTCCTTTATTATTAATTGTACTTTGATTAAGTAGGTACTGATTATGACAAAGGTTTGTTTAAATTATACCTACTTATGTTTCAAATTGGTTTTTAACTTAACCGGATAAAAACCAATTCATAATCCATAAAAAACACGTCAAAAACCAATAAAATAGGTATTATCCACGGATTCCAAATAAACTTAACTTAATACTCACCGTAAAATCCATTTAAACTACTGGGTAGGAAATAAACAAGTCGGTACATTAAAGAAAACGACTCCAAACTCTGGCTGAGACCAATAACGAAATGCGGCATGGACTTAATCCGATGACACTTAGGGAGTATATTTGTGTAAACATCGGCGACAAATTAGAGTTTCTCGGTGTGGTACGAGTAGCGTCGGTAAAATCCGCAAGTGCCACCCGTGCTCCGGTTACAAAGTGGCTGCGGGGCCACTAACCCGCCCGGCTTATTGTGTAACTAGCCTAGGATTCGCTAGCTTAGCTGTAGCGGCGACTGACGTGTTGCTGACGTCACACCACATGTTAGGATTTTCCTAAGGTCTACACCTTTCTGTTAAATTTGCCTGTAGTCGTCCAGTGTACCTGCTTTGCACAGCCTTCTCAACATACCTCTCCGTTGACTAGAGCGAAAGCAATATTATATGCATTATCAAAATACGCTCCCAAAACAACGTAGATGGTAGATTACTTTGCTTTTCCACATCCCTGGTACAGTTCTCATCAATACTTTTGTGACCAAATCCTATAGTAATCACAATTTCCATTGTGACTGGGATCTGATTGTATCTGTATCCCCGGTCATATTATTATCGACTGCAGATGAAACCATTTGCGAAACTCGGCTCAATTTCAGTTTAAATGGCGATTTTATGAAACAGTCATAATGATCATGTTGAACCTTTCGTTTGATTGCGCTGTAATCCGATATTCTTTTAGTACCTATTCGGTTATATGTGTTTTGTAAGTGCAAAATCAAATTATTTGATAAAGTTGTATACGAATAACATTTGAAACGTGGATTTATATTTCGTAATTCGACTATGGATCGACTAAATTAAAAAATCTTGGCTGAAAATTGTAAATCATATATCTAACGATGGGTTTCGGAAAAGAAGGAGTCACTTTTGCGAAAAACAATGGAAATACACCTATGTACTTGTTCACTGTCACCTTGTGAGCAGCAGACCGTTCCCCAAGCATGGTTATTTTTTGACTTCGGCAATAATTCTCCTGACAAACACTCAGAGGGCCATGTCCAGGGTTGGACGTTTATGGGCAGTTATTTAGTTAGTGATACATACATATTTATCGTAGGTACCCACATTTATTGCAGGTACATAATGTATTGACCACTTGCGGTCGCCACGCTATGCGTACCCGCCTCACACACGGTTACTATTTCATGCAATAATACACCTATTTTATTAACTTGATTGCGAATCGAGATTCCAGGAAAACGACTCTTTTATTTACGGTTAACTTTGAGAAACATGATTCTGTGAAATAGGCACAATCTTGGAATTACTTAGGCAGTATCTTCGTTTCATTTTGTACTTGTAATATTGTTGTAAGTTGACGCCTACAGGAAGTCATCAATAATATTTTCCAACAACGATATTCAGCAGTAGATTTCCCAAGACAGGGCACAAAAAGTTCCCAAATGATTTAATAAGTTGGTACCTAACCTACACATCTAATTTAAGTAGTAATCGTCGTTCTATAAAATTGTTTAGTACACGCAAGGGAATAATAACGTGTGCGATCATGTGGGGACGTTGACTCATCGCCAGAGGGGCACATGATAGCCGCAGTACGCATGAACACTTACATACAAACTGCCGCGAATGAATCGAAATGTATAGCGCAATAAAAAATATATCCTGCTAAAAGGTCGAAAGAGAAAAAATAGGAATGGATTACGCACAAAATCCCAAGTGTTTTCCGTAAAAAACACACCAAACTAGGCGCGCCCCCACGACATTGCCTCGTGCTTAGTTATCAATTTTCCACTCTGAAAAGTGAGTTCTGGTTCTGTGGTTCAGATCTAAAGAAGAATATCGCTAATCAAACAGACATGTATAAACTTGATTATTCTCTCATGAGTCATGACATGATAGCAGAAGACAAAGACTATCAAGTAAGTTAAGAAGTTATGCTAAAAGTTCATCAATATTCCATCCATATTTGCTTAAAAATGGAAAATGTAGCGCATGGCCCAGAATGTACAATGATTTTGAATGAGTCGTGGTGACCGGGCACAATAACGCATATAGTCATTTTTGCACTGGTTCGTGAGTTGACCTTACTGAATTTAAATAGAATTCGTAATGAGAAGTGATGACGCGAAAGACACTTCACAGTGTTTAGCGTCAAAAGATAAACCCTAGAAATTGTAACTAAGTCCAAGGAGTTTGTTTAATCTATCTTCATCGCATCAGCAGTATATAGAAAGCTATTGAGTCGGACTAAATTCCGCTTCCAGTAATAGCTAGTGCCATTCTTCTGAGATTCTGCAGCGGCGAGACGAGAAGCTATCTTACCGCAAACGCAGTAAAATTTATCAGGCATTCCGCTTCGCTACTTCAGACTCCGACTCAGACTAATAGACTGCACCCGCCCGATATCTATGCGGATTATAGAAATGTTTTAAGTGACAAGTTTTTATGTAAAGTTCATCCAACTCCATAAAAGTTTTATAATTCGTATAATAATAAATACTTATTTATAAAAGTCGGAGGTCTAGAGACTCCCAATTATGGCCTAATTTACGCAATCAAATTCATTTTTATAAACATTAAGAGATAATTACATCTCCTCTCGACCTTACCTTTGAAGATTCACGTAATTAATTACTCTCCCAGTTTGATATTCGCTTCAATATTTATAATTGACTTTGTAATGTAATTAATTTTATTGCTATGTTCTTATGATGTCGTTATTCCTGAATAATATTTGATTAAAACATGAGATGTGTTAATATACGTTAGAATACCGACGGTTACACAAATACTTTGTATTGAGGAACTTCAAAGTGAAAGATCCCATACCAACGAAATGTTTTACTAAAATATTTATGAACGATTTTAATTAGGAATTCAGTTAGTAAGTCATAAGCTGTAAGCGTAAGGATTAAGATTTATAGCCCTATATTATACGCATATTCTTTATGCTACTTAGGAGGTCTTATACCCTTAGATCAAAGAAAAAAGAACCATCAAAGTACCATTTATGTTAGTAGGGCAATCTAGCGCAGTAAGTAGGGGCGGCGAAGGTCTAATATCGATGCGTTATTCAAGAGGTAAATGAGCCATCAGCGGCGCAGCATCGTTTGCATCTAATCTGCCGGCATCAGCGACCCTCGTACGACCTCAGGGGACACATACCGGCGTTATAACCGTTCTCAACCGCTGGTACAACATTTTTGCGTGTTACCGAACTTTGTTCATTTTCAATGGGCCCTGAAGACTACTGCAAGAAATTCAATTATGTATTCTTAATTATTATCAGCTTGAGTGAGGAGTTTGTTCAGTATTTGGCTAAACAAAGAACACACTACAAATATAAGTCTTATCGTTAATAAACGAAATGTAACATCATAAACATTGCATTCCTGCGATACCAAAATTTTCATATGTAGCGTTTTAAACGCTCGTTCATATATTTATGAAACAAGAATGTAAAATATTTGCGTTTTTCCGCCCCTTTACACCCAAATGATCCACTCTCGTTACCATCGTTATGTTAAAGGTATGCCTATTACATGCCTCGTAATAAATTGCACGTGAAATCATCCCTTTTATATTATATACTTGATTCTTCATACATACGAAAGAATAAAGTATTGTTACGTGCTCTCAAAGCGTTCTTCAAATAATTTCATATTCGGAATGAGAGCCTCCGTCATGGCGGCAATATTGTGGAGTATTTTTATAAACAGCACGATGCACTGGTTATCAAAATCACATCATATTTGTTCGGATGTTAACGCAGAAAGTCTATTACAGCACTAAACATGATTAAAATATTTCGCACGTTGAGCTGAGAACTGCAAGTCGGTATGAAAAATAATAACTTTCAGTTTAGTGACTGGGTGTGAATCTTCCATGTTTTATCAACTTTTCTATTTGTAAAAATAAACTAAGAAAAAGCACCAGAGAGCAACACGACAAACTTTGGACGGAGCTGGGCGAATGTAGGCAGGCCAAGGAAGGTACCCTACGTGAGACGGTCAGTAACATCAAGGCGTTGCTGGCCTTCCTTGAGGAGCTGGGGTGGATCGAATGATCGATTTTCCCACCCGTACGCAAAATACGCGCATTGTCGTGGAGTTGCGGACACCAGCCCGTATTACCTATTACATATAAACTAAGAAAATCTGACACGTCATGAAAAAAAAAGAGGGTAGCGTATGACACGATAGAAGTGAAAACTTACGACTGGAGCCGAGTATACGCGATTCAGCGTCACCGACCCGAGCGTGACGGCTTAGTTTCGTTCACTGTTCAGAAAGACCGCAAAGCGCGCATAAAGAGGTTTTTACTTCGAAAATAAAACTCACAACGCTGCTGTAACTTCATAATTATATTCTTCGCAAAAGAATATCTCTATCTTCAGAAAAATTTGAATAACAAGACTAAAATGCTATTAATCAAGCAACATTGTATTCTTATTTCGTCTAGTCGGTAGTCGGAGAGACGAATGAAGCGAAACAATCTGTCCCTCGCAACAAGTTAACGGACTCGTGTAACGCGTTCACATTAATCAAATGGATGGACAATCGTAGGTACTGGCGCCCGCGCCGACTGAGATGTAAGCACAGTACCACACTGCGGGATTATAATGCTGAATTATCAGTCCAGAAGGTACGCTCGATGTGTACCGTACATTAATTTCAGGCTTCAGGAGCTGTGGCATGTTGCTCTACTCAAGTTACGTAGCACTAATAACCACTATTTACCTTCATTTAATTCTTGACTAGTAGATATCATTGAGTTGGTATACACATTAAAACTCGACTGTATTTATTTTATCCATTTTCAACTTTCCCACCAGATTGTAGTTTTTTTTCAGACGTTTTAACTGTTATTCAACTATTAGCACATGTGTACCGAGTAAAAAAATATACAATTAGTGATTGCTAGCTTAATTTTGTGAAATGGCAAACATCTGTTTTGTTCTATGTTTTAATTATATGACTGCGTGAGATCTTAAAAAGTTACAAAAACTTTATAACAGTGCCTTTTCTCAATGTCATTATGTCTAGTAACTTATCGACTTTGTAATTCTCTAAAGCTCATTTAAATTGGCCAGTACAATAGTTTACTAGCGTGTCTAAACGCGACTGTTACAAGTTTTGCGAGTATCATTCATTTATCGTGCGCGACGTGTGGGCGGCTCGCCTCTTTGCCAAATGATAGATGGTCTCTTACACATCACTCACACTTACTAACATAAAACAGATTCCGACTCTGATTTATACCGATCGGATAACTGATGGAAACCATAGCCAATAAGATTCTTTGAACTTGTCCAAATAACAAAATGTGACGTACAGGTGGTGGATATACGCGAATGTTTGTTGTAATAACTCATTCACATCGGGGGACATGGCTTGTGGCATACAAAATAACTGCTTTATGAAAACCCATTTAATAAATATCGCTAAATTTAGAAGTAATATTAGTATTACTAATATTCCACTAATATTTATAATAGACTAATAGATCACAAAGCAAACAAATCTTTTACAAACTTATTTTGAAAGAGATATATGTAATTCTCTTTGTATCATGCCTTTTCAAAGCATCCATAAAATAAACCGAAGCGAGTGAGTTTAAAAATAATCAGATTTATGGCCGCCCCTAGCTACTTGCTCGGAAATTAAACGACAAGCATAAATATGTACTTAAATAAAAAGAAAAAGAGCGCTGTCTTTCAACAGATGGATGCTTCTACGTAATGTCTGATATTCAGGGTAATAGGAAACCATTAGATATTTCGTTAGATCATATTTTACATAAGCTTTCATAGATAAACAGTCATCTAGTTGTAATCAGCATCTTGACTGACTGCCGACGAGAGACGTTCGCAGTTAGATACAGGGTGTGGCCCTTTAATTGGGGAGATCCTGCCACATCCATCTTCTCGGCAGGCGAAACGTCAGCACGATACTAGTATTATTTATTCACAGGTGGTTATGGTACTCGGCCCTTGATATATAATTCAGTAGATATGTAGCTAGTAATAATTAAAAATAACACTGGTACCGGCTTATTCCACAAATCCCCATTGTGTACTCTATGAGACTTCAATATTCACAAATCCCTATTAATGAGGATTCTCAATGCGGATTTGTGGAATACACCTGGGACCTACATAAAGAAAACACTATCAACGCTAATTCAGTTTTATTTCATCAAAGTATCTACGTATGACACAAACCAACGTTCTTCAAACATTGCTAAGCGTGTGATATTAGTAATGACAACGTTTTATTCATCAGACAAGCGTGAAACTAATGTACGAAAGGTCCGAACATCTATGTGTGTACTCCGCTAGCGTACCAGATGTTGCGATTTCCGAGGACAAAAAAAAGATATACGACGGGAAATGACTGTCAGCCTCGTTCACTAGTCATAGTTTTTTCTAAGCCCGCTCCGTACTTATGTGGATATTTCTTTCTCACCCTGCATAACGTGTCTAGTAAACTACGTGGAATGGACAACTATTTTCTTTTATGTGCCTCTTGGAAATTATTGTCTCGATCCTCTCCGGAAAAGAAAGTTTAAATCTGTCGGTGAGGGTAATCACAATGGTATACGTAGGTACCTATACTTCCTCCCCAACGACGTTACCCGCAAGCTAACCTCAATTTTGTAATCAACGCGTAGATATACATACATTTATTGTGTTTACCTTGCGTCGTATATTTGGTTAGGACACAAACCCCGCCTTTACAGAGTTAATTGCGATTGTAAAAGAGCTAGAGACTATCATAATAGCGATAAAACCGCGCATAGAGGATTTGTTCAGGATATTTTTGGTCAACTGCACGCGCCTAAACGAGATGTTTGTTCCAAAAATGGAAAAGCTCCGCTCTCCCAGTTTATTTCTACCTACTGTTTGAAGTATCCTGTCAGCTAAATGAGTTCACCGTGACAATGTGTGTCGTACGCTATTTTATGCACTACACTTACAGCTGTGTATGTTGCCGTAGGCTTTGTAATAAAGTTATCTGAGTAATGTTCATTGTGTGTATAGTAGTTATTGGTTGGTTTTGTGCAGCGGAGCTGGGCGACTACGACCCGAGGCGACACGGGCTCGGCTACGTATCTGAGTTCCGCTTGCTGGCACACCAGACGCCCGAGCTGGAGGCGCGCGCCGCTGAAATACATCGCACACTAACGTAAGTACCAGCACTGTTCATTAGTACCAATCTTATTACACTATTAAACACTTTTTATTACCTATCACTTCAAAGTTTAAAACTTGATCAAGACTTCGTAATCTAATTATAACTCATATCCTGTAAAATATGGACGTCTACGTGGAGCCATTTATTTATATTTCAACTCCGAGAATAGACATCATATTAATTAAGAACTTGTGCACCCAACGCGAGGAAGTCGAATCCTTCCTGTTATACGTACTATTGTCTTAATTAACCAAGAAGAAGGCAAGTTGCTAAAAATTAAGATTTCAGAGGCGCAGTTTCACGCCGAAAGCGTCGCCGCCCGCCCGGAAATTAAACTTCGTCGCCTTTCTCGCCTAATTGAATGAATTTTTAACTGCGCAAAGATGCAGTCTGCGGCCGCTGGCGCGTCACAAAGCCGCAATTACATGCAAATTATGTGTACCTACCTACTTAACACCAAGTGAGCCGTGGCCTAGGGCGGCGACACCGACTCGCCACGCCACCCGCGCCGCCCGGATTATTCATTGTTGCTTAGCCTTTTGTGGACTTTTGTCCTTAATGCCTCCTATTAATTAAGGATAACAGTTTAATTGACTTTTAACTCTCTTTTCTTTGAAAAAAGAAATTAATAACAGCCCTCTTTCACAGGGGAATTTCGCCGGCACAAGCTGAATTGAGCTACTTGGATAAAGTGAAATGGCTCGACATGTATGGTGTAGATCTGCATCCAGTTTTGGTAGATATTTGTCTTTTATAAACACATCTCAATAGAAGAAAGATCAACATGCCTGTTTAAGAGTTAACAAAATGTTTCTTTTTGTATGACAGGGTGAAGACAGTGTCGAGTATTTCCTCGGGCTGGCGCCAAGTGGTCTTTTACTGTTACGCGGAAAACACACAGTTGCGAACTATTATTGGCCGCGCGTCTCCAAACTTTATTACAAGGGACGCTACTTCATGCTCCGTGTAGCGGATAAAAATGTAAGAACTCCTTGTAACAAAAATACAAAGAATGTGAGTTAGACGAATAAGTAAACATTAAAATCGGGCGCTCCACTTGACCCATTTCTCGTTTCGGATCGCGGAGAGTGATAACGGGCGCACTTTGAATAGTGGTACAAGATAGAGTCCACCTTGCGTCGCTTCCTTGAAAGACATTCGTAGGCAGGCAATTACAGATAAGTCGCGTAGAACTGAGCGCAGTATTTACAGCGCTGTGGGCGCGGCGATAACGCGGCGCGGCGCTCGCGCTCAGCCAGCCGCTGATATACCGCCGGCAAGCTGGCCAACGCCGACTTTTCTTTACTAAGTCCTTAAGACTATGGTTTATGCTGTGTACATTAAAGATTTCTCCAAACATAAGGCATTTATCAAAAGACGTTAGAGAAACGAACTGCTTGCTATATTGTCAATGGTTTAGTTGGGAGCTCGATATTGTGGTATGAACAAGTGTCAAATAAAACTATACATTGTACAGATAACCAGTGAACATAATAGCCCGCAAATATCTATTGCTGACATGTACTTTACCCACAAAGCTCCGAACATGCGGGTGGTAGTAAAATATGGCTAATACGGCCATAATAACCGACGACGCTACGCAATTATTATTATTTTACTTGTTTAAAAGCTCTTGTCAGTAATGCCCACGCATTGTGAGCTTGGGCGGACCTACCTAATGTAACTCCGTATTTGGCTGTAACAAAATAGGTGCTCCAATCTTAGCCAGGTACACACGCTAATAATAACCGGTATGAAACTCTACAGTGCTTACTTCGTGACGATTCCTGGCATCAGCCAAAATGAAACAAGTTTCATAATAAAAGCTACCTCCGTCGAAGTTCGCAGATGTTTATATTACCCTCGCTTGAACGGTTAGTTAAAGGTATTACACGATCGATACTTAAACATTCAATATCGCTGGAGATAACGTATTTTAAGCACATTCTTTTCATAGCCTTCGAAATAGAGCAATTCGAGATTCACAGAATCGTAAAAGAAATCTCGAACATGAAAGTGATAAGCTCTGGAGTTTACTGCTGCTTGTTAAACAAAATCTAGACATAACCTGGCTTATCTTGAACAAGGGTACGGCTAGGAAGGAAAATATTGCCTGCCTAACGTTATAAAAATACAAAATTTGACCTTCGTTTACTGAAATCGCCTAATAGGATCCTGAAAACAATTTGAAAATAAAATTAGGTACATAATATTTTAAATAAATTATGAGAAATAGTAATCCAGGAGATAGCTAGGGACATTGTTTTAAAAGTATATTCTGTTTTCGCCTTGGTGACCAAAGTTGGAAAACGAGTTGTTTTTACTTTAGGGCAAACTTAATTTATTCCTGGCTTCCTCTAAATTATTTAGGTACTTTAATATTTTATTCTGATGTAGAATGACACGTCAACGTACGGGTTCGAGTCCCCGACGAGGTCAGCCTGCCGTCACTTGTGGCGATGCTGCACCGACCACCACACCTTCTTCAGGATGCAGCAAACATCACCAGCTTCTGCTGATATTTTCGCGTTAGGAACCAGGTTGAGGACAAGGTTAGTTAACAACAAATTCTAATTAGAAATGGTGTTGCTAAAAATATTTAAGCAAGTAGATTTTCACGAAGAGAGATAAATGTTTACTATACAGGGTCAAATTAAAGTAGCTAGCGAAACTTCGCAGACGTGATGGGTGTTGATATCTAAACATGATAAAATGAAAAAAAATTAAGTACTTCATGATTTTTTTTGGGGCCAACGACTGCAGGTATTTTAGTTACTGGAAGTATGAGTTTAAAAATTCAGTTTTTTTATCTTAACTTCACATATTTGATGGGTATCAATATCTAAATACGATAAAATAAATAAATCATATATTTTTTATTTTTGTCATGTTTAAATATTGATAGCCACCACGTCAGCAGCGTTTCGCTCGCTAATTTAATTTGACCCCGCAAAATACTCATTATGATAAGATGTCGGTTCGGGAGAATCCAAAATTGTGGCACATTATGATAAATGATTTTATTTTGGTAAGTAGGTTTGTACAAACACTTTTACACGTCAATCATATTTTTAAAACTAGATGAGGTCGGCGTTTCCTATCTGATTAGTCTGAGAAGAAAGGCCGAAACAAACTCAGACGTCACAGTCTCTTTTAAAGTCCAGACATAATCTTGGTCAGATCATATGAAGACCATGTAGATCGATGTGTGAGATGGTTTTTTGAGGAAAGAACCACACAGATTGAGAGGACCTGTCCAGCCAGTGCACGCATTTGTCAGAAATCGTGCAGCTCAACTCAAAACTTAAGGAGCTCGACGATTCGACGAACAATACCAAAGAAAGGACATTTGGGTAGGCCACATTAATTGCTCAAACTGCCAGACCATGACAAAAACTAACAGAACAGAGAGTAAAGTTAAAAATAATATAAATAAAATGACCCACATAGTCTTCACATTCACAATAATTAAAATAATAGAATACTTTACAAAGTAAGCAAATGGCATAGTATATAAATTCATTAATGTCAACGTGTATATAATAAAAAAAAATTGTTTTAATATTTCGAGAATATCGAACGTGGATAGCTTTGGTCCCTCCATGTAAAATAGTGATAATAAGCTGCATCCGGTTGGACTGGAAGTCAACCCCAATATAGTTTGGAACGAAACTATATTTTTTGTACAAAAGTGATGAAGGAGGGTTTTTGCAATGCGTTGCGCTGCGGCCTGCTCCAATCTGCTATAGCCTTTAAAGTCTTATTTATTATGTTTGTCCAGTGGTAGAGGATCAAGACCCCGTCCCCCACCCGCGTTCACGCGGACGCCGTCCCGACGCAACGCGCGACCGCCACACGCTTCACACGCATCGCTAAATGACGGTATTGATATGATAATTTTTCTGACAAACTCATAAATATCTACTTTCACAATATTGATTTACACGCCACGCTGTCTTTACGAAAGGTTTCTTTAACACAACATTTATATTCTTTCTAATTATGGAATGTTTTGACGTCATCAGATGCTTGTTATTATTTTTTTGATGATTTCACGAAAATTTTGTTTCAGTGCCGAAACTAGAAGACTTGAGAATAAAAGACTGTCCCCCAGAAATCAAACAACCTACCTCAGTTCATCGACCAAACTCGTAAGTTTATTAACTAACTTCACTAAATTAATTATAGATGTGTCCACAACACTGCTCTACGAAAAAAGATTTTGGCGACCTTTTACTTGAAGAGTGGAACTTATTACTCGAGAAGTATGTTCTTTATTTGTATGTCAATGTTTAGGCTTAGAATCAGTGGCGAAGTGATGGGTTGCGAAGTCCCCACGGTGGGTGGCTCGCCGCGGTCGACTCGGTCAGCACCAATACGGCGAGGCCTGTACTCAGCATCGCCGACGGCCACCAGGCCACCGCCAGCTCCACGACATCGCTCCGCATCAGTTGACTCCCAAAGCTCTAATGACTCACGATCCAATCGCAAGTAAGTTCCGCGAGATATGACTGTGATGCTCATCTGTTTATGATGCTAGTACTATATAGCCACATACTCCCCTATGTACCATTTCGAGCAGCTATCTTCACTTAAGTTATAGGTTTATTGGACCAAATATTTGCTCCACACAGTAGCTTTCTACGAAGCACGTAGGAGTCGTTGCTTTCTTACGACTTTGTTACCGCTTCAAAAGTTCTTACGCGGTGAATAATGGTGGCCTCTCTTTAACTTTCCAACTAAAATTCAAAATCCATTATTATCACGCGAAACTTTTTCAGTGTCCATTTTTTTACGTCAGTGTTCGCTGTCGAAAGTTTTTTGATACATGCTACGTAAAAGTGAGTTTTCGAGATAAGTAGGAGTGCATTAAGTTAGGTAAAATAGACTATTTAAAAATGTTTTTGTGTATATTAGACACAAGCATCGCTCACGAAGACAGCAGTCTGATGCGGAGAGTGAACTGTCCCGGGGTTCAGGTCGGTCAGGTCGGCGTCATCGAAGGCATCGGTCCCGGCACAAGCATGAGTCCGGCTCGGAGAGGGATGACTCACAACCAGATACAAAGTTAGTAGTTCTTAACGATATTATAAAGGACCAAATGTACCCACAAGAAATCTAAAATTAGATGTTAACCGTAACATTGAATTTACAGAGAATATGAACTGGTTGATTCCGAGTCACAATGGAAGGAAGTATTACGACAAACTACAGTTGGAAGCGGAGTCCAAGTAAGTGTTCTAAATACAACATAATATTATGAGTAATTAGCGTGAATGATAAAAAACCCATTGTTTGTAGGTGGCGAACGTTCGTCGTTCACAAATGGAACCCGAGACTGGGACACATCGATCATCTCACAGACACCGAAGGCACCGGAAACATCGGTATAATAATTACCTTTATCTTATTATTTTATTAATTACCTAATCATTCTCCAAAAGGAATTATTTTCATATCTTCTATCATTTTTAGATCTCGGTCGGGATCCCCCAACGACAAGAAATGGTTGCCAAGTGAGTTGAAACAGCACCTGGAGTTCTCATTAGTGGATACTACTGGTATGACGGAGGAGCAGCTGAAGGAAATACCGTACACTGTGGTTCAGACCAGTCATGCGCGGCAAACTAAGCTTCGAACTTCGTCAAAGCATAGGCAGTACGAATAACTTTTCCTTATACGATAAAAATGGAGTATATTTGGTATTTTGTTTCTATAATTTATTTACGATGATTAATTACTTGTAGAGCCGAAAATGGATCATTAGCAAGACGAGATAAAAGTTCCTCATCTCACGGCAAGAACACCCACGATACTCACAACCAAGGATCGATTCGATCTAGTTCTAGCACCCTCAGCACACACCGGACCGGTCACGAGAAACATGGAAGGTATGCAGCGCTACCCATAAACTATGATTTATTGCACAAATATGGATGATTTACGTTGTGGGTTTTTGCAGACGAGTTTATCCGAGCTACGATGAGCCGGTCGGGAGGACGGGCGATGATTTCTTGACAAATAACGGGTACAAAGGCAACGTGACGCCGGTGTCGAACAACAACAACCCCTACAGTCCTGTCACCAACAGCAACAGTAACAGTTCTAGCGGCGAGCTGATCGGCAGCGCGCGCGTCTCTCACGAGCATACGGACTCAGGGCTCGGCGCCGACCAGGACTACGCGTACTCTTCCGAGAGGTGATTATATTGCGACTCCTGTGAGCTCTAAGCCATATGGAGTAGCCTTGCAGTCTTTATTTTTTTACCCTTTAAAACGTAAGTCACAGGATGCTAGGCTGATGGTTTAGTGGACTCTGTGACAATCACTTCTTATCTTGAAGACAATTGGAGAGTATTAGTTTAACTAACTGGTCTTACTGGAAAATCAAACAGCTGTCATGCAGCATCCCCGATTTGCCTCAAACTTTTACCATAACATCTGGGTGGAATGAATCGTCAGCGGTTGAAGGTGAAACGGACACCAGAAATAACGTCACCAGTGACCCTATTATTACTTTATCGGCAGCAGGCGAGTGGAATCTGATGTAAGGCAATCTGTCGGGTGCAGGTCCAGCGACAGTGCCAAGTGCGGCGCCGGGAGCTCGTCGCGGACGGCGCCTGTGAGTAGGCAGTGGGCGGCGGGCGAGGTGCTGGGGGCGCGCGGCGCGGGCGCGGGGGGCGGGGGCGCGCTGACGCGGCGGCCGCCGGCGGCCCCGGGGCGCGCGTCGGGCTCGCAGCGCTCGCTGCTGTCGGTGGCCAGCGACTCCGCCACCGCGCGCCGCCCCCGCGACCCCGCGCCGCGTTACCCTCACCCCGCCGACGGCTTTTCTCTCTTCGTGAGTGGGCGCTTTGCTTTCTAACATGTCTTCCGCTCACCGATGGCCCTTGTTACGAGTCCCTAGAGAATTAAAAAAGAACCCTGAACTTGTACGACATGATAACCCTGATGCAATTTCGCAACCGAGTTTTATTTATAATCATATGCACAGATTTCATTTTCCGTCCCCGCTTGTTCTTCACATAAAAAGTAGAAAAACAAAACTGCTGAAAGTAAAAAATATAACCGGAGTTAAATAAGCTCACAAGGGCCGTCGGAATAATCCACAGTTCCTGTTTCTGGGTCGCTGAAAAAGCTAACAGTGTACAGGCTGCTGTAATTCGAGAATATTTTTATGTGCAGAAGAGTTATGTACATCTTATTACGAATAAATAAATAATTTTAGTATCAAGTATTCAACGTAAGCGTAGCATAGAACAGACATGCGTAGGTTAGCCTAATTTCACTGACGTTCTTTGAAAATATGTAGTTCTACTTATATATTTTCTTATATTTCAAAGATATTCTCAAGACTTCTACTTGCTTAAGGGGCTTATAATTTCACAGAGTGCTATTGTTTGTCATTTATGGCCAATCGGAAACTTTTGTACTTAGTCTTTTAATGATGATCAAATGGCTCTACTTTCGCACTTTGTACGCGCCTATCATTCGGGTGCTTGACGAAAGTCTTCTTTTATAAATACGCATATATATCCACTGTTTAATCCATGTATAAAGCTATAGGGTGTGCACAGGTAGTTTGTCTAGCGTGTATGATTATTGGGATGCAGAGACATGCTAGCAACAACAACATAATGGTGGGCTCGAGCGGGTCGCTGGCGCGGCGGTACGCGCGGCCGACGCGCGAATCGCGCGACCACAACGCGAACATCGCGCGCACGCACGCGCGCCTCGCGCACCACCGCCACGACAACACCCTCGACATTATCCTTAAACCTCTCATAGAAAGCACGCAGTAAGTAAGGCACGCACCGACGATCCACCATGTTTGTGTCGCAACACTAGCGGAATGAGTAGCTGCACGCACCCCTTGGTTTGTTCATTGTTTCGTTTGTCTTTGCATGCTGGTGACGGATAGTGGTGTGCTAGTGTTAAGTAGACTAACCCTTAACTAACACATGTCTAACTGCTAATGTTTTGTGTTTACTCCAACCAATTACGTTTTTAATTTGTGTTACTTTTGTGTTGCACCTTGTTGTGATTAAAATGTTGATAACCGTTTTTATCGTAACTGAATATACAGGTTGTTTGTTAATTCGAAACCCAAAAAAACAACAAGTACATTTGTTGATAAAGTTGAATGATTAAATCAAGTGTTAACATTAATTTGTAAAAAAAATAAAAGTCGATTGTATAACCCAGGCTGCAGAGCAACTGAGTACGCCAAATGAAGCAACATCTGGTCTCGCTGGCGGTGCTTGTACCACATCTGGCAACGGCAACAAGTCCGCTGGAGCCGCCGAGATGAGCACTGAACTCTAAACTCTAACCTGTTACAAACATTACAGTTTAATTGTTAAACGGCTATAGGTACTCATCTTCATCTTATTATGTTTGATAAATACTCACAGTAATATTGACTTATTATTTGACTGAGTTATGTTGATGTTAAATAGTGTAATAGGGTTTTTGAAAAACCCATGACTTAGGCTATAATTCTACAGTATTTTTATAAAACGTTTTATAATAATGTAATAAGTTAACCAATATTTTGGCCTCAAAGATTCTTACTGTATATTCAAATAATCTCATTTTTAGTGAAATATTTTTTCTGATATATGAAATGCGTAGTTACAGTTAGTATTAAAGATAAAAGCTGTATTCAGTAGGAAGTACGGATTTATTATTGTTTTCAGTTATGTTATTTCATATTTTATTTTAATGTAAATATATTTTTGTAAATATCTAAAGCTCTAAAAAGTTTGTGTCGTCATAATATTTCAATGTAAAAGAAACATACATTTAAATAACAAAAGAATCTCGTGCCAAAGATTTTGTGAAGAACAAATCAGTTACGAAAAGTAATTTTTCTGTGTGTAAGAAAACAATTTACTTACGGAAGTTTACCATTTCATATAGAGACCTACTTAAAATATGTATGCAGTGTGTGTGTTTCTAACATTCTTTATTACCTCAACTCTGAAAAAAAAACACATAAAAAATCCAATCTTAAAAATTACCAACATTTCAAATTAATATATACATAGGTATATTGGATATTTATTTACTCAATCATTTACGACGGGTATTAATTAAACTATTTTACCATTCTCATTAATGTAAGTAAATATACGTACTACACAAAATCTTGTACAGTTGTTATGTAGCTTAGTGTTAATTAATTCAAAATAATTTAGCTCTAGTTGGTAAAATATCTGCCTATTAATACCACAACATGAAACACAAACATAAATTCCTGGGCCAAACTGTAATAACCACTTTGATATTGACTTCAAACTGACGGTGTATTACTTTATTCCCTATTTTATCGGCAGAGGCAAAGCATAGTTTTAGAACCTGGATTCTTAGAATAGTTTCACGTGAAAATAAAACATTTTCCGCCAAGAACAGGATACTTTTCCCTTTGCAAAATGTCGCATGTAGAGCAGACATTACGGGACTGCTATCGGGTGCCACTTCAGGGCGCGTATGGCAATGTGGGGGAAGGGTTCGAAGGACCATAGTCTCAGAACTCATAGCATACTTTACATGTTCTATAAAAAGATTCATCCAATGAAAAAAACGGTAACTAAAACGTAATAGTTGAATGTTCCGCTGAAAATTTTTCCTGTTCCCTGCCACTACGGCCCGCTTCGCCACACAGGCAAGGCTCCGTTGTACATAACATTAGACAATTAAGATGTAAATAAATTGCAATTTACGCATAGATATGCTCAGATGTTGGGATGTCGTCGTAGTAATCTGCAGCTAATTCTATACACTCATTCGGTAACTGCAGTCAATCTGAAAACCACTTTGTAAATGATATTCCCAAGCGATGCGATGAGTCGGTCAAATTGTGTAATGTCAAGACTGATAAGATTGCGACTTTAATGCTACTCACACAATTTTTGTAACCGATTATAACAGTTTCTATGTATTTTTTCAAAGTCGTTTCGATTGTTCACATTAAACGATCTATATCAATTCGTGTGTTTTCTTGTCCAAGCAACCTCATAACGATAACTAAATCGTTCCTTTATTACAATAAACCCATAAAGTGACGTCATAAAGGCCGTTTATTAATCTACTTATTATTAATGAGCGCCATACAGCATCACAAATGATTTATCGATTATCTGACAAAGAGTCTGGCTCTGGCATTAATTAAGCCGTTCTGTCTCAGATATCGGCTGCGTCGGACCACCATTAACACTAAAGAGGATGACTTGGTACCGTTACCCGAGGAGTGTTTTGGAAATAAAAATATATTTCGGCCACTTTATAAACAATAACCTGCATATTTGTGTAACGTTAATAACGAAAATATTTTGTGGGTGAATGTGTTTTGTTAAAAAGGTAATATTCTGATTTTAAAAATTTTAATTGGGCGCCGATTTAGATACATACATTGGAGTCATTGGGCTGCTTAATTTTTAATTTCCATGCCGCGTTTTTTATACCTGACTTACCGTTGTCTTATGTAGGTAAGTACTTGTATTAAAAAGCTTCATAATTGGCCATTGTTTACTCAATCCAGCGGACGCCGCGCCGTCCCCAAAAAATCTACAGAACTCAAATTCGAAAACGTAACACTTTTACAGTAAAAAGTCGCCCTTTTTATTTCCTTGCGCCCCGTACTAGCACTAAAACAAAAAACTACTCCAACTTTTATCAACGTCGCTTCTGGAACAGAAGCGACGTTGATAAAAGTCGACGAGTAAAATTAAATATCGTCCAACACATTGACTGCGATCCCCGCATCTAAAATCCGGCTAATTGAGCACACGCGTCACTCGGGCCCAATTTGCCTGCATGAAAGCAAAAGACAAAATAAGGTGGCGCAGTCTATCAAAGCTCCGATGTCCACTATTCGGCGAAGGGTGAAAACTCATTACCAGTAATGAAAGGGTTCCCGGGGCGTGTATGATTACTAGTTAATTGGAAGTCGGAAAATCAGAGGGCGACCAAAGTTACCTTATTCATACAAAGTGTCAGCTTGTGGATAATGTGGCGTAAGTTGAAGACGTCTTCATTAAACGCTTTATCGTGGAGCGTGTCAGCGCCAATACAATGGATTCATATTATTACCACACACAAAAGATTCAAGATTCAATCCGTATATCTATTATTATAAAAACATCTAGGCATATAATATTTTTTATTACTTATAAGTTTATTTTTTATTAAAATAATGAATAAGTATAGAGTTGAATAAATAGATAACAGTCTTCATAGAGTGGTAACGCAACGGCAGTTTAATTGAATTAGTTGGCAACATTTACAATCTCAAGGATGTGTTAATGGCGTCGTCAAGACTCAAAAATATTATTATAAAATGAGCAAATGCATGGCGATTTAAAGAAAAGAAAGAAAGAATAACATTTATTTAGACACAGTTCGTGAAACGTGTAATACTTACAAATAAAAAACCGAAAATTATATTTTAACAACAATAGTGAGCGCTGAAAACGTCCAATGATGTCTGACGATGGTTTTCTAATACCTAATCCAATAGATAATGTAATCAAAATTACATAAGGCATTACCCCAAAACGCCCGCCCTTCACCACAACCTAGTGCTTTCACAGGGAAGAAGTGGCGCAACAAACTCCCCAGCAGCACAGCTGTCTGTTCATTTCAATTGCACATGGCATAATGTAATTGTAACCTAAAATTCCGTAAGATCTCGGCGGGCTGTTCAGAAACACAACGGTAGCTTTTTAGCTCCTTTCATTTCAAAGACTAGACTACAGCCTTATTCAAAGCCATTCATGAAATAAAATACAGAACGAAGTTTCCATGTTTTTCTTCCAATTCCAGATCACGGTAAAAATAGAGATGTGATTGTTTTTGTATAATGTGCTTACATAAATACGTAATAGTAGTGCTGCCGTCTCTAATCACGCAGAGTGCTTGTCGCCATATATTAAGTTCAGAGCGAGGGTTTACCGGTCGCATTCAAAGCATTCCAGCCAGGATTTCGAAGTAAGCTCTCACACAGAAATTTGTTTTATTACTACGAAAAGCATCACAGATGGGTTAGTTATTATACAGCCTGCAGTTTTCACAACAGTATTAATGCGAGTTAATATTCAGTGGAATATTCCGTCTGTCGAGCTCATAATGCCTAGAGGCTTTTAAGGTATGTACTTAATAGCGCTGATGGATTTATCGATGGTGAGGATTATTACGATATAAGCCGAAATGTGGAACTGCATGTTATGGCTTTAGTACCTACTCACATAACAGTAAAATTTAATTAAACAGAGGTATTGTCTAGGTACTATGAAATAACAATGATTTACGTAAGTGACTCCATAAATGATAACGCTAGATATTGAATAATACTAGAATTAATCAGTGTTAAAATGCAATTAAAATTATTACGTATACCCATACTTTTCATTATTACCAACGTGAAAGGATTAGTAATAGGTACCATGTCAATACACCCACACAATAGCGAAACTAATTAAATCACGTTTATAATAGTTCATGTGTGTAGTACAAGCTATACCTACCTATGTATTCATATTGTTTAAAACGCGACACATTGTAGCATTGAACAATTAGCCTTTGATACAGCTCGTCGCTAAATCATATTTGCAATGGCGTATCCCCTGCTGAAGGCAATATAGTCAGGCAATATCGAAACGTGAATGAAATTTACTTTGCACGTATTTCGATCGGTGCGTCGAACTTAAACGATTAATTTGTTACGTTTTTGTATAAAACTGGATGACACGTAGTTATTTAAAAAATGCACAGTGAATTTAAGTTGTCAGACACAAAAGTAATGTGATTTAGTAACTCCAACTATACCTACTTCTGAAACTTAACTGTAATTTGTTGGACTAAAAGATATTAAAAACTTTTTAAGAACGAAAGAAAAACACTTGCCTTTACAGTATTTTATTCTGCAGTAAAACGAGGAAACTTCCTCGTTTTACTTTCCTGTGTAACATGAAATAAATATACTACGAATGATACTATGTAAAGTATTGCAAGCAAAGCTAAGAGGTAAAAGAATTTAAAGTAATGTAAACACGAAAAGTTTGCTTTCGAGTTGAGGCAACTCAAGCCGGAAGCGCATTCGAACTCAACTGCCTGGAAAAATTAATTCGAAGCTGCGGCGACGACGAGGGCGCCCTCTCCCCGAAGCGACTGCGTGCGGCCTTCGCTTTTCACGATCATTTTCGCTCCTCATAAACGAAATAAACAGACTTTAAAATATCATACTCGTATCCCCTCGCCCGCGGGGCACCTCCTCCCGCGTTGTAATATTACTGCAATAATCTCGCCGAGATACGAATAAATATTACCTTATACCTCATTAAAGTTTTAATGAGAACAGCTGGTGGTGTAGCATGAAAAGCCGAAATTGCATATTCAGGGGAAAATAGAGAGGTATTGTAAATGTATGTAGATGCGGGAGGTGTGGGCGCGGCCACGAGCTCGTGCAGTCACCGGCAATTAGCACCGTGACAATGACATTCAAAACGTGTGCAAATAGAGCAGACGGTGGATACGAGAGCATTCCTCCAACAACACCGGCCCTACATTGTATACGTTCTGACAACTTGATTTGTCTGTATAATAATACAATCTGGGAGAATGTTCATGTGACAATAAACTGTTACGACGACTTCCATATTTCAGGCACGTTCTTGTTGTGGCATTTACGGCTTTGTAATAGTGCTCGGGTATCGCAGAAAGCTTTCTAACATTGTGATACTTCATTCTGAAATACTTTTCAGGTATTTTGTCGACTTTGTAAGTTGACTTATTGTTTCATTGTAATGAATTGTAAACTGTGTGGAACAATGAATAACGAAATCTAGAAAAAAGCCATTTAACTGCTAAGCTGTGATTGAATTCAGTTGTGGATGATAACAACAATATCAATTAATTTGTAGCAGACAATAGAAATTGGTGCGATTCAGAATGCTCGCTGACCCGGTACCTACAAATGCTTTGTAGCAATCCTCACATCCGGACATTATTGCTATACGTGGCTTTCACGGCAGCTGCACCGACGGACGAAATTACAACTTACTAATATTTGATTTTATTTATTTGTTAGCGAAATATTGTTTTTTTTTATATTTTAATCAAACATACTGATGTCTGGCTGGCTGTCTGGTTCTGAATTTTGTTGTGCTACACGTTTTTGATATTTTTAATATGATTTAGTTTTTTGACCAGACCTACCTACCAACATAATTGTGAACTACTAGGTACCTACATCTGGTTGATTTATGTATGCTTGTTTACAAAGTGTACTTTTAATGTGAGTTTTAAATTTTTCTTTCTATATAATAAACTAGCTTCTGCCCGCGGCTTCGCCCGCGTGGATGTCGGAAGTTATCCCACGGGAACGTGCTACCAGGATAAAAAGTATGTGCTTCCCCAGGATGCCATTTATCTCTTTGCCAAATCAGAAGTTCAGTGGTTTAGGCGTGAAAATGTAACATAAAGTTTCAAGTTCAAATCCTCCCCTATAAATCGAATTACCCCTTTTTGCCCAGTCAGGGGTCAATTTTTGACCACTTTACATACTTATTATTAATTATTTTCTGTCGAAAGTATCAATACTGAGTTTCGAGTTAATCGGACCGCGCATTCAATTTCTTCCACACAAACTTCAACACCCCTATATCCCCCTTTGAGGGGTAGTTTGCAAAACTTATAATGATAAACTTTATTACTTACTTAGGCAAGTATTGTTGCTACGTTTCAAGTTTATTAACTAAATTAATAAGATTTTTCATATAAACTGTGTAATCGCTTTTCACCCCCACAGGGGTGGAATTTAAAAAAAATCAAAAATTCATAACTTGACTCAAAGATTATTTATACCAATTTTCTAATTAATCAAGCCACTTATTATAATCCTCCCCTGTAAAATTAACTACCCCTTTTCACCCCGTTAGGGGTAGATTTTAGAAAAACCCTCATACGTGTTATTATTTATTTTTAGTCTTAAGTACACACACAGTACACTGAGTTTCGAGTTAATCGGACCGCGCGTTCATATTCTTCCACACAAACTTTAACACCCCTATATCCCCTTTGAGCGGTAGTTTTGAAAACTAATGATGATAAACTTTATTGCTTACTTAGGCGAGTATTCATGCCAATTTTCAAGATTATTAATGTAACGAATAAGATTTTTCATATAAACTGTATCCCCGATTTTCACCCCCACAGGGGTGGAATTTTGAAAAATCATTAGGGATGTGTTCATAACTTGAGTCAAAGATTATTTATACCAATTTTTGAGTTAATCAAGCCACGTTGTAAAATCCTCCCCTGTAAAATTGACTACCCCTTTTCAGGCCGTCAGGGGTAGATTTTCGAAAAACCCTGATACACATTATTCTTTCCTTTCAATTTTAGGTATAAATACTGAGTTTCGATTAAATCGGACCGCGCGCTAAAATTCTTCCGTACAAACTTTGAAACCCCCCAATCCCCTTTTAGGGGGTAGTTTATAAAAACAAAAAATGTCCAACTTCATAATTTACTTAGATAAGTATTCGTGCCAAGTTTCAAGTATATTAACTCAAGGAATAAGATTTTTCATACAAACAAAATCCCCCCATTTCACCCTCTTAGGGGTGGAATTTCGAAAAACCCTTTCTTAGTGGATACCTACTCTTCACAAAGAATACACCCTCCAAATTTCATGTCTCTAGGACCAGCGGTTTAGGCTGTGCGTTGATGTCTCAGTCAGTCAGTCAGTCAGTCAGGACTTTGAATTTTATATATATAGATGGGCGTCTACACATCGTATTCATTAAATTAAATGTTGAATCATTCATAGCCTCTCCCAATTGTCGATTTATTACTAACGATCATAGGAAATGGTATCTACTATCACTATCACAGTACACTAATTGAAAGGACTGGCCAACTATTTCTGTCTAGAAAAAGTAATTAGTCCTATAATTTCTCGTAAAACTTTGTAATACCTAGTAATAGTACCTATAGTAGTACATACTTGGTCTACTAACCCGTTGCACATAACACACGGACGCTGCAAAACACCTTGCCATAAGTTACGATACCCTTATCAGAAACAGCGGAAGTTGCCCACCGGTCTTTTCTGTAAAAATCTCACCGTCAAAACTTAGGTGAAGTGAGCTTGAAGTGATCAGCAGAATAGGTCGGCTGTTTTGTGTAACAAGAAGTAGGACTCTAACAAGTAAACACACTCAAAAGTTACATTGTTTCTTTAGTACAGTCAGTGGCAAGCAATAATCCGTGAAATATATGTACAAACTGCGGTCAAACATCGCGAACGAACTTGTCCAATCACGGCTGCTAACAATAGCCATTGAAAATACCCAATGAAACGTAACGCAGTCCTCAACTTTGTACCCATTGACTTCGTGACAAACGTTACGTATGTTATTTTATGTTTTAACAATGGTTTCTGCCTACAGAATACCTATATTTTTTTAATAAATTCATTTTAATATTTTCCTCTGACTGTATACAACTTTATGCTGTTTTTGTCATTTGTATGTAGTCTTATGTATGAATTGGGTTTATGTGCCTTATATTTATTTACTCGACCATAAATATATTTTGTTAAATTATTTGATTAAACTTATTTTTAGTTAATTTCAGATAATGTACGTAATCGTGTCATTTCTCGTATTCAAAAATGAACATGTTTTGAGTTTGACTTAGAATATTAAACAAAGCCTCTTGTTGAGTTTATTTGCGAAGAAGTTCATCAAAAATCAATAACGCGAGCCGCAAGAAGTGCTAAAATTTCAATCCAATTAGCCGCGCTCTGCTTCCCCTAAGAAAATATATTTCACCGTCCAAATTAATTTAACAATAAATTAATCCCTTTTGACTTCATGTAGGTTTGGCTGTCTAAATAATTTCAGGAATGAAAATAAACAGAATTAAATATTGGGGCAATCATAACGTTCACGTGATACAAACTGAAACCTTACCTACATATAACACAATATATATACAACTTCTCTGTCCAGTTCAATAAAACGAATCACGCATTCTGTATTTTTTTTTTGTTGAACTCTCATTTTGTACATTCAAAAGTTCATGTATTCACGGACCGTCAGAATTTAAATAGTCTACTGAAAACTTATGTCTGAAACACTACACCAAACATTCAAAATATATTACGCTTCAGGTCAGGTAGGTACCTGTCTGTTTAAAACCACTGCACAGGGGTGTTCTAAAATAACAAGAAGTTACCCGGCCTTCACAATTTGTATGACTGGGTACGTAATACCTACATATGAAAGTACATAGATGAAGACAAAGTTCGAAGACAGAACAGCTCTTGTTCCAATCGTCGGCATCAGTGGCTGCTAGACGACGCTAGCAAATTATGTCGAGTACTACCTCCACGCAAATAAGCTACACAATTGAAACTTTATAATCGAGGATCAACTTCGAAACAGTCGTTATGTGTACATTTATGAGCATCTACGAAACTTAACTGCTTTTGAACAATTAAATGAGCAACATATATTCATGTACTTAGAGTTTTATGTCTTCATTTGAATTTAACTAGTCTGTATCGTGATTACATTCTCGTTTATTTGTGCAATAATGAACGCCGACAAACTCTGCTAAACGAATTTCTTATTATTCAATCGGCCACTCGATCGTTGCTAAAATTAAATTCAATTAATATTTTCTTTTCACAAACGTTGAAACTGGCCGCTCCGTTGAGTTAATTAAATTCTTGTGGAGCTGTGATGCTGAAAGTAAAATTGTATTTTTTCCAAAGCCACGTAACTACCATTACATATTTCAGTTTATTACTCTATAACCATTAGTCTCGATTACTAATATCTCAGTAAATAAAACAAATTCAACATTGAACAGCGGACCCTTTGAGTGAATTCGTTTGATATAAAGTTTACTCATAAATATGATTTTGTCAATGTTGTTTGTTTACTAGGAGAATTAAAAATACAAGGATACAAAATTAATTCAAGCTCTGTATCTCTAGTTATCTCGAAGTAAGATCTGAGAGTTCTAAGTAATCAACGTAGCTACAGCCAAAGATGTTCGTAGCACTCCCGTAGCAGAGTGCTACGAAATAATATCTACTACACTTATCTCACTCCTGGGTACTTATAGAACTTCAATACATAGTTAAAATTCAAGTCACTCGGAATTTGTCTAATATATTGTAATAATATAAAGAGGTAAAATATGTTTCTTTGTATGTACAGTCACGAGCACGAATATGTCAACACTTGGCAACTTTCAATTACGATTTTTTCGTGAAATAACGAATGCAACGTTGAAATACGACACATTACAAAAACCTATGGGTTCGAAAATGCTATGTTCGTATAAACATAAAATTTCATTAAAAAATAAAAGAGTAAATCGCTTTTGAATAAAGCCGAGTGTATACATACTTTTGCTCGTGACTGTAGGGGGTAATCTCTGAAACTATCAGTCGCATTTGAAAAATTCTGTTTGCATTTAATATCCCAATTCTGGAGGAACGCCATAGGCTATTCAACATTACGCTATGACCTTTAGGATCCAAGTATAAAGAAAAAAAATCAGAAAAAACGCTAAGCGTAAGCGAAGTGATAGCGCAGGCAGGTGATGCGATGCGACGCGGTGGGTCGAAGGAACAAGAAATGTCACGCGGCCGAAGTCGCGGTTACAGCTATGTCTATTATATGCATCGTAGTATCAACGTATCATGTACACAGGCAAGGTTCTAATATTTATATATCATAGAAGTTTCCCATTTAATTGAATAATATTAATACCTCCGTATAGTGGAGTCCTTTACGCGTTCACTTCAGCAACAAGCTCGGTTTATCAAAGGCTTGTGGGGTGATTAAGGGCTTCAGTGGCAATGACGTTTGATTTAGCTTTGTGGCAACGTACACGCAACTTAACGCGAAACTAGTCGCCCTGTAACTGCAGTACGAACGGTTAAGGATTACTCTTGGATTAATGTGTTTCGTTTTATCGTAGTAGATAGGTAGCGGTGTAGTCGTTCGTAACTGAAGGAGGTACTTACTGTTTGCTGAAGAGATACTAAGTAAGCAATAATTACAGTATGTTTAAAATTGTTGTTTTGCAAATTCTTTTGTAATTTTTTAAACCCAATTGCCGTATAATCTTCATTAAAAAAACATGTTTCGCAGGTTTAATTACAGAAACAAAACAACGTGTATTTTGGTTCTGTAAAGCTGTATAAGCTATCTACACAAACCTGGGAAAATATTTATAGTTCCCTTTCCAACAACTACAGTAATTGAAAGTAGATTGTAGTTGAAACCTGTAGCGCGTTAAGACTCGGTAGTGCAGAAACAGTTATTATCAAATATCCTAAAAAAAACTTTACATAAAAAAGCGTACTAACTAACCCGCAACCCGTACATACCGGGCCGTACCGGGCTCAAAAAAGTGGCGACACAACAAAAAGTCTGGAAAAAGAATTCCCATATTTGATATTGCATGTCCAAAAAATAAAAGTCCCGAGAGTCCGACAGGGCTCTGCAACAAACAATACTTGCCCTTTGTTTGTGCCTACTACGCAGTTATAAACGCCCAACAAAATAATAACCGTCTATGGATTGCTATAAAACCTATAACATGGCAATAATTCAAGAAGAAAGTGCTAAAAATTATATATTGCCTTTTATATTCTAAAAGTAACAAAAGGGATGCCGAAGAATCCATCTACGCTTCAATCACCAACAATGAATGATGCAGCAATCACGCGCTTAGCGAATACTAGTTAAGCGCGTGATTGTGGTGGTGGCATCACAGATAACGTAAGCTCTCCGCATTCATCTATTAGAAACCCCAATGTCAGCCGTATACGTTTACGGGATGAGCTACATTAATTAGCTCCCACGTCTTTAATTTTATATATGCGTTTCGGTTCAGGCGGTAGCACTGACCTACAATAACTATAAAATGTTATTCGCCCCGTCCCTAACAACAGCTATTTGTAGGAGCAACATAATCAGATTGGTTTGTGACATGGCCGACTTGTCACACGCTCCGCCACGGGTCTCAATCACAACCTGTAACGATTTTCCTTAACAATATTACCGGGCAACGGGCGTATCCTGTAACTTTATTACAATTTCCTTGTTTCCAACATAACGAGTGGCAGGGGTCCGGAACCCCCGACTCTAATAGTTATCTGTTTTGTTATTAATGCCCTTATACGGATCTCCAATTATATCGTCAGCACCCTTACTTCAATAGCGACACGGCCTTCTATTTGCTATTACACTAGCTTAATTGATACAAGTTAATATCACAGCGAATCTAAATATTCACTGCTCAGGTATGTATGTGGGAATCTCGAGTAGAATACCTACACGTGAGTGTATATGTGATAACAATTAATTCATAGCCGTGCTCCGCGTGTCTAGTTAAAGGCTGGGATTGGATTACATTCTCAGGTAAATTAATCATGGTGTGACGGATAGACATCCGTCTGCCGTGATAACCAGCTAATATATTCCGCTCGCCGTTCACGTTGTGTGAATAGTTCCCAAAAGTGTTATCAACCCTGTAGTTACGTAGCATCGCCCGTGATCAAAGTCCATTGTAATCCGATACGTTATGTAACGACGGTACCTTGAACGTCGACGGATACATTAAATTGATTTGTTTCCTTAGGGAAAAGCACGCAGCGATATCTTTAAAACTTATAATGAAGGTTCCTCTCCAAAATTCGGTGTAAAGTTTTAAGAGGTTGTAAATTACAGTAATAAACCACTTCAACTTGAAGTATGAATTTCTGTAGTATCAATTGTAAGTACTTATTGTGAATTTCATGTAGAGCAGAATTTCTATGTCAGTGGATAAAATATGTTTCATAACAGGTGGAATTACTCCTACGCTTTGAAATGAAAACATACTGAAGTTAACCGTAAGGTGCCTTCACATCTAGTCTACGTCTCCAATGCGCTAGAGAGGGATCATAAAATTTCATTGAAAGTCGACAGAACTGTAAGTAGAAAAAGTCTTACGTATCGAGTTCCGCAAATATTAAAAGATTCTATAGGTAATATTCTCCCGGTATTACCGTTGTTTAGTCTCATACATACCTTTCCTTTCTGGTAAAATAAAAAGGCGGAAAACTTCGAACGTAACGATATTATGCGCTTTCAAAGATATTGAAACTTTTCCTTTCTGTTTATTAACTCGCTTCTGTTATTGAGGTGTACCATTAGGTAAATATCGGAGGTTCGATTTCAACCCTGCATAATCAACATGAAGTCAGTCAGTCCTAAAATTCGGTCAGATTTTACAACAGCTTACATTACAGTTACATTAAAGTTAGCACACGACATGGGTTTACCGGCAAAAAGAGACCTGTCTCAGAATAAACAATTGTATTTTATTTGTAGGGGAAAACAAGCAGTAGTATAATAAAAATAAATGGAAACAATTTAACAATAAACTTAACAAATACACTGCCCACTACATTTTCCACAGTTTACAACTTAAATATTTACTAATTAAGGTCAGAGCTAAATTAATAATATAAACAGAAAAAACTAAACGTAACAAAACAAAACTCTTGTTTGTGCGTTGTATCCTACAATAACAATAAAGATTTGTTATTAGCTATAGTATCACAAAGAAATATACCTTTCATTCAAAGATTACAAGGGAAGTGATTTCGTAAATCCTAAGGTCGCTGCCACACTGTGTCTAAGTTTAACACGGCCGCCCGGTGTGGCTCGGCACGCGGTACGTATGTAACAAAGTCGTCTGCAATTTGTCTCGAGGAACCTCCGGCGTTATGATTGGAATTCTTATCGTTCTTTCAAACAAACGCTGTCATATGACTGGGAGACGAGTGACTCGCGTTGTTTGAGTAACAGATTAAAACAAATATTTCTGTGAAATGGTAAATTCTAAAATTTTGGAGATTTTGCGATATATTCAGTCCCATCAAGGACTTCGAAATTCTACGGATGTATATTGGCAAACGACGTGGACTTCGACCTACCCAAATATATGCAAACCTGATTTAGAAATTACTACATGTACAAATGAATTAAAATTAAAGTAAAATCCCGGAACCAACCCCCACTTGCCACAGTAACATACTTAAAAAGCTTTTTAACTGGAACTCCGGAGATTTGCATTAACCGTCCAGACCCTAAGAAATGGAAGTGTTGTAATTAGCTAATTTAAATTAGCATATTCTCTTGCAAACGGAATAATATATTATTTTGTATGTAGGTATCTAATCTAATTTATATTATAATAAGCAGACTTTGACTAAGATTATTAAGACCAGTAACAAGTGTTGGTTGCGGAACTGCAATAGGATTCGTTATGGAGTGATAGCAGCATCAAGTTTACTAAGGTGTATTGTGTAGGTCAGGCGGATTTAATGGTAAATTACTAATTTAATTTAAAATTGAGGGGTTTAGTGGATAAAAGTCCCAACTGCACCTGCTTCCAATAGACCAAAAATCTCAGTCCCAGTCGTTGAAGTTCTCAGTTAAGCTACACAATTACTGACAAATGCTTGCACTGACTAGACTGGTCCACTCACATCTGTGGGGTTCTTTCGTTAAAAGTCCATTTCAGGCCCTAATCTACATTGTCCAAACATGATCTGATCAGATTAGGTATGTCATCATCTGCCTAGCCTTTTCCTAACTATGTTGGGGTCGGCTTCCAGTCTAACCAGATGCAGCCCAGTACCAGTATTTTACATGGAGCGACTGCCTATCTGACCTCCACAACCCAGTTACTGCGTAATACGATACCCCTTGGTGAAACTGGTTGTCAGACTTTCGAGCTTCTGACGACCCGTAACGACTGTCTAAGATGCACGAATGACAGCCGGGACCAACGGCTTAACGTGCTTTCCGAGGCACGGAAGGGTTTTGGTATGTAAAGATGGTACCCTTTCCACGGACCAACCGCGGCAAGCGTAGCTTAACCTGATTGGTCGACCCATGCGGCTGTTAATACTTAGCCGCAAGCCCCTCATCAAGATTAGGTATGTCTGGTCTTTAAAAGAGTCTTTCACCCTTGAATTGTTTTCGCTATTTCTTCTTATGCACCACCTCCACCCAGCTTTAAAAAAAAATAATATGGCAAGTAAAAGTGATTCCGATATCCTATTTACAGGAAAAACAATTTCATTTCTTTCCTTTAGTGCCACTAAAATTAAGAACGGCATAAATAATATAATCGGGTCCTCCACAAAGGAGCACACCACGCATATTTTGTTAAAGATCGGTTCCTTTATTTAAACTAGAACCCGCCAACACACCCGGCCAAGCGCCAGGCAAAAGCAGTTCTGTAATATAAACTCTCACAAATAGAACAACGGTATACTGCGGAACTGAGCCAAATATTAAGAGAGTTATTTCCATTTACGAAGTTCGTATTAGTCCATGAAACAAAGCGGTTTTTGGAACTAGCCAAACAGTAATAAATAATTTACAAAAGCGGTCATGTGAAAGAGGATCCCCTCCTCTGCCGGGGTAGCCATGCGGTGGTTAGGTATTTGAATTGCTAATGACTTTCCCGGTCGAATAACTTGGCGAGTCACGTTAACTGGTTTCGGAGACACTAGATACATTGCCGCGAGTTGTTCTGGTGTCACCAACTCTAGGACCCTTATTTGCTGTGAGCCGCCATCTATTCGATCGACAGTGTTACTGTGTAGCGACACTACACAGACAAATTAAACTGTAACTGAGCACCATTCCATTCGTCACTTCGTCTAAACTAGAGATACGATCAAAGCCTTTATAAACGTTCACTTGAGCATCTTAATTGGGTTTAAACGTAGCAATAATTCCCGAGCAACTTTGTTTCAGGTGCTGTCAACAGTCTTTCAGACCACGGAATATACGTGTAATACGTTTGAAAAACTCGGATATTTAATTATTGTCAACCTAATAATATATGTAGCCTCTTAAGTTTAGAGAAGGTTGACTTGTTGAAATGGGAATAATATATGAGATATTTGCGATAGCACATTCGCTGAAACCGACGAGTCTGAGCCTAAAGCAAATACTACTTCGAGATTGAGCCGCAGTAACAAGATCGACTCTTATATAAACCTAGGCGTACTGCCAGATGAAATAAAGGTCACGCAAATATTGTTTTGAGACGAAGGTAACTATGGAACATAAGGCTTTCTTGTTACGACAAACAACTTCAAATTTACTTAATGAAAGGGGAGTTTTTGAATAGAATACGAATTTCAGGCTGTCGGGATTACAAAATAATCTTTTGGCCAGATTACGAGGTAAATTATAAAATACTTTCTTGTTTGTTGTACAAAACACAAGCTTAGCTACATAATATTATACCAAGTTACCGAGCACCTTCATCGAGTAAGTACATAGTAGCTTACAAATTAACAGCCAGCAGTTTGCTTGTTATGTTATGTAGAATAACGACGTTGTTATTATGTAGTTTACTTGAGCATTACTATGCTCAAGTAAACTAAAACTTATTTGTATAGCGTTGTGCACACTACTGTGTGCACAACGCTATACAAATAAGTTTTAGACTACAGCTACCAATACACTTTACGCTACATGTCCTTAGATAAAGGTCACAGCACACCTTTAAAGTTTTTCCGCTAAAGAGCATTACTTGATCAAATTTAATAACATTTAGCTGTCATGTAGGTACGGTGAAGGGATAAACAAGGTAGGCGAGTGACGGGGGCCGGTGGCGGTCACTGCCGCGCTGTAATTAATTGCAAATTGTGGTAATTGCCCCGTCTCCGTCTGCCGCGCGCCCCGACACAAAGGGGATAGGCACAGAAGGCACGCACCATACAACGGGCGAAAACAGTAGCAGGTACACGTCTGTAGAAGCATGCCTACGGCGATCTTAAGCGAATCACACACTACAACGTGCCGTATCGCGCACCGTCGCGTTACGTTAGACAGGGGGCAGACAACGCGCCGCGCCTGGATTTTTACATACAAATTCAATAAAAAATATTTCGGGCATTTGGCTCCGTTTCCCAAAACGAACCCCAACCACGAGTGCGCTTGCACTACACGTTTTAGGTGAACCCGTTGTTGTGTGCTTGCGTTGCCGCTCGCTGTTAAGAACGGACCTTCTGCACCTATATATTTAGTGGCCCCGAGCCCCGTGCCCACTACAGCTGTACACCCCCGCGCATTGTGGCCATACCCGCTTTCACTTTACATAGCACACAGCTACGATAAATCCACGTCTGCAATATAAAACATAATACACCCACTAGCAACGCCACGTGTTGAAAACAATAAATAACTCCCAGGCAGTAGCCTGACCAAACATTTCTCACATTTTTAATTATAAAATAATTTGGTTGATGAAAACGAAATTCCGAGTTTTCACAAGATATTTGCTTGAAAATTTTATAACAGCTTTTGTAAAGGAACAAAATTTATCCGCTAGTATTTGCGTGATGCTGGAAAATATATTCAGGCAAACAGAAAAACAGACAGAAAATATAAAAACCCCCACTACCACCACTATTTTTGGCATTGAAATCGTTCCCAGACCTCGTATCAATTACTTTTTTCCAAAACTATTAAATGTACAGTTTTGACTTCGCTACGATTTTATTATATGTACTAGCTTCTTCTATGTGCTTCCCCAGGATGCCATCTATCTCTTTGCCAAATCAGAAGTTCAGTGGTTTAGGCGTGAAAATGTTACATACAGTTTCAAGTACAAATCCGCCCTAAAAAACCGAATTACCCCTTTTTGCCCCGTCAGGGCTCAATTTTCGACAACTTTACATACTTATTATTAATTATGTTCTGTCAAAAGTATCAATACCTATTGAGTTTCAAGTTAATCGGACCGCGCATTCGATTTCTTCCACACAAACTTCATTACCCCTATATCCCCCTTTGAGGGGTAGTTTTGAAAAACTTATAATGATAAACTTTATAACTTACTTAGGCAAGTATTCTTGCCAAGTTTATTAACTAAATGAATAAGATTTTTCATATGAACTGTATCCCCGCTTTTCAACCCCACAGGGGTGGAATTTAAAAAAATCGTTTCGGATGTACCTATTCATAACTTGACTCAAAGATTATTTATACTAATTTTCGAATTCATCAAGCCAAGCATTATCATCCTCCCGTGTAAAATTAACTTCCCCTTTACAACCTGTTAAGGAAAGATTTTCGAAAAACCCTGATACATTTATTCTTTGTTTTTGATCTTAAGTATAAACACTGAGTTTCGAGTTAATCGGACCGCGCGTTCAAATTCTTCTACACAAACTTTAGCACCCCTATATCCCCTTTTAGGGGTAGTTTTGAAAAACGAATAATGATAAACTTTATTGCTTACGTAGGCGAGTATTCATGCCAATTTTCAAGATTATTAACCTAACGAATAAGATTTTTCATATAAACTTTATCCCCGCTTTTCACCCCCACAGGGGTGGAATTTTGAAAAATCATTTGGGATGTGTTCATAAATTGACTCAAAGATTATTTATACCAATTTTCGAGTTAATCAAGCCACGCTGTAAAATCCTCCCCTGTAAAATTGACTACCCCTTTTCAGGCCGTCAGGGGTAGATTTTCGAAAAACCCTGATACACATTATTCTTTCCTTTCAATTTTAGGTATAAATACTGAGTTTCCATTAAATCGGACCGCGCGCTAAAATTCTTCCATACAAACTTTGAAACCCCCCAATCCCCTTTTAGGGGGTAGCTTATAAAAACAAAAAATGCCCAACTTCATAATTTACTTAGATAAGTATTCGTGCCAAGTTTCAAGTTTATTAACTCAAGGAATAAGATTTTTCATACAAACAAAATCCCCCCATTTCACCCTCTTAGGGGTGGAATTTCGAAAAACCCCTTCTTAATGGATACCTACCCTTCACGAAGAATACACCCTCCAAATTTCATGTCTCTAGGACCAGCGGTTTAGGCTGTGCGTTGATGTCTCAGTCAGTCAGTCAGGACTTTGAATTTTATATATATAGATAGATAGATGGAAGAAGATATAGATGCATAGGCCAGCAGCATTTTTTTGTCCTCTAATAAATAGACCTCCAGACCGTATCTCGGCCGTGTCGGCCAATCTTAACAAAAACTAACCTTCGGCGCAGGAGATATTATAGTGCACAAGTGTGTGCGCAGACACAGGTGCACTCTCTCTTCCCTCACTCTCATTGTCCGATGGGAAGGCACGCAATCCGACACGACCGAAAACATATCAGGTGCAGGGTCAACGGCTTGACCTGTTTTCTGAGGCACGGGGTATTTCACCACCCACAGAAATTCCCAACGGAAAAACCCAATAACACTTTGCCCGACCTGGGAAGTGAACCCAGGACTCACCGTCCAGCAACCGCGCTCACGACCACGAGACCAACGGGGCAGTCAATCTCCTCTAATCTCTTACCATAAGAAACCGATTAATGAGAAGCACATTGTCGGTAGTGGACATTAACAAGACGATTATATCTACTGATGTGGCCATTTACATAATCTGAAGTGAAGAAATACCTCTAACTTCATTCATAAGAGTATTTCCCATATTATACTTGTATCGATATAACGTGAAACGTGCAGCATGAGTCAGATTATTAAATAAAGCTCCGCGATATAAACGCAAATCTTCGAACTGCGGTTGGTTTGTACCTTTTATATCGCGTGGAAATTTTATACCTCCGAAAAGGATGAAAGCGCATCAAATTCTTGCGCGCTATTTTATATACCTATTTGATGTTTTATGTGTAAATTTTATGCAGGTTGATATATATATCAACCTGCTTAAAATTTACGTATACGTCATATCCTCTCTGAAAATTATATGATTCATAAAATTAAAATGTCTGCTCTGCAATTTACTCTTATTTTTTTCTCGCATTGCCGTTTTAGTTCTATAAACATAATACTCCTTAAATAGCCAAATAAAGTTTTGGTGAGAGAGTTTATATTCAAAGTTGGTCACTTTGTCTGATAGTAGCCCGAATTTATAGTCCCAGTGTGACGGTGATGATATCGTATATTAATGTAATGTTACAATATCTATTAACTTTAGTAGTTATCGGCAATTTGCGCTCAGATAGACCCATAAAACTGATAATAAAGAACTTATGAACCGGCCGCTAACAACGGCGATGTTTATCGCAACGTCGAAAACAATGTAATTAAATGTTAGGAAGTGTGTAATATGAACACAATACGTTTAATTACATAGATAAAGTACACACTCACAGGGATATGTAAATTAAATTCAGTTTCAATTCATTAGTCCATTGCAGTTTGATTTCAATTAGAGAAAGTCAATAGTGGTTGCGGAATGGACCTCATTGATTTCCCGCCGGACTCACCGACAGTTTGAACAGAATAATTGCCATTAGAGAAAGAAAAAAAAAATTAAATGAAAATAATTTTATAGTCTTATTAGTCGTAAAAAGTGTGTAGCTCGCGGCTTACAAGATGTCGTACCAACTTACCTACCTATAAGAAGACAGTATTAATAAAATATAAGTGAACCCGAGTGACGCGCCCTCTCGTCTGAACGTCTAGACTAGACTGACTTGTTTGCCTTATTTTGGTCTCAGCCCAATTAAAATGTACAACATTTTCAAATTATCCAGCAATCCTTATAAACGCACAAAATGGGGTGAAAAGGCTTCAAATTACATAAGACCTTCGTTGATGAAACACGAAATTGGAAATTGAAGCGACTGTACAACATTGTGCGCAGCTACCATTGTTTCATTAATTACTGAACACAACTTTAATTTAATTTTCGATGTTAGTTGTAATAGCTGAACCAATATGTCAATAACAGAGGGGCAATTCTCGTAACTTTAGGAACGTTCACAGTCTGATCTCAGTGTCAATCTGTCAAAAATACCTCCAATTTCCCTACATTTGGTCAAGTTTTTGACATTTGTTTGTCGCCGAGATGAGACTGCGACTAGATTTTGAACGTATTAAATACGAGAATTGGCCTTCAGATTATAGGGATACGAGTATGTACAAAATTGGAAGTTTATGTAAGGTCTAACCAAATAACGTTAAATGATTTAATTTTAGTAGCGTTCTCGATCTAATCACATATACTGACAAAAATGACCTACAAATTCATTATTGTGACTAGTTTCTGTATAGTTTTTTTAAAACAGGAAAAGAAGTTTTATGTTTAGTTATTAAGAATCTAAAGCACTGAATACAAGATTTGTGTCAATATACCTCACAACTTGTAAAGACAGTCATATCCATATAAACTGTAGGTAGGTACTAAACACAATCATATTTGAAGGCGAGTGAGCCGCATGCATCTGCAATCCTGCACGGTATGCCCGATAAGGCAGGCAAAACCATATTGTGGTCTAGCTAAATCGTCTGCATTAGAACCGTTCCGCGGATTGAGGACACCACATTACACTATTGTGGAATTAAAGAGATTCTGTTTTCGTACAGATTCAGACGGTTTTACCGTAATCGCATTTCGCAGGTTGCTGAGCAAAACAATTCCAAATATCTACATAATCTTGTAAGCAAAAGTATGTGTTTACTAAGAGCTGTGTTTACATGGCCTTTATGTCTGCTTTCATTAAATTTTAATGCTTAGGTAAGGTAACGTTATTGCCGTAGGGTAACCTTATTAAACGCAAATGTATCAAGACACTTACTTTTTCTTGCAACAACATGAAAACAAACTGTTGAATTTTTTTTTTTTTTTTTGTTGTACAAATACTATTAAATCTTCAAGTTTTAAACTGTATAAAGTTAACACTATCTCAGAATAAGTCTGTTCAACGTCTATGTAGCCTGAACGGTGCCAACATACCTACATACGTCAAACTACAGAGCCAGGATAAAGTAAGGGTGTAGGTACAATCAATGGGTGCACCTCCTTATCGTAGCGTAACGAGAGTGAGAACCCTTTCGCGGCGGCCGCGGCTCCACCGGAAAATTGAATTGTAGCCTTCGCCGGCCGGCCTTATCTCCGCGCGTCGACTTGCCGCCCCCGTCCCGCACGCCCCCAGCCCTAACACCTATGGAATTTTCCGTCACGTACCTTAAATGTTTCCTGCTTTATTTGTATCAAACACAAAAGGTCCAGTCCATGTGGAGTAAAGTCAATGTTGAAGTAAATAAAGTGCCGAATCGTGGAATACTAAAAAGGTTTCCTCGCTTCAAGCAATTTCGTTTGTGTTACAGACACGATTTAAATCAAAGTGTAAATGTGGTGAATGTTAAATACCTAATTAGGGTATCGTAACTTGTTTTTTATACAGTATAATATTATAGGCAGTACAGCTTCAAAGTTTATAACTATCGTACAAGACTACAATATCATATTTTTGAATAGAGCTTTATGAACAGAGCTTAAGACAGAGTGCTTCTTAAAGAAGACAACGGAGTGACTTCTTCTTCACAAAGTATATTTAAGCAGTGAAGGAATAAAGTCTTGTGTTCAACAGTTGGAGTAGACTGCAATAATGGCATTTAGAGAGGCGGCGAGCTGTAGCAACTGTAGCAAGGTAGGGAGTGAGTAAATTTCAGGCTCGCCGTGAAACTTATTGCAACTTGTTTACTCGCCGTCTTCGACGCCCTTTGTTCTGCTACAACTTCACAGACGCCCGCGGACGGTTACTCCCTATAAATACAATTTACATTCATTACTCTCGGAAGCTAGCACGAAATAATAGCTACAATAATAGGCAGCTGGCACACGGCCAGAAGAATGTTAAACGTTACAACCATTACAATGCACTGGAACAGGTAAATCTTCCGCACTGACTCGTTAAACTGCTCCGACGTATTATCGGGCGAGCTGAAACGTTATTTACTTTTACGGAATGATATCGGCACTAAAGGAACATTTTGCCTGCGCAGCGGAATGATCGTAAAAAGTCTCTTCATGCAACAATGTCGCCGGGGACAGTGTAACCCCAGACAACAGAAGCTGCCATCAAACTTTACTACAAATGCTTTACTACAGCCGAGTGTAATACTGCGTAGCTACGAAGAAAATTTAATCACAGACGAGTTCAAAGAAATCTAATAAAAATGAAGTAGCTTTCATGTTTCCACTAAATATATGGGACTAAGTAAAATAATAAAATGGCTAGTGAGGGGTAAATTTATTACTAGCAATAAAGCTAAATCAATCGTACTGAGCACGAGGGATCTCGGCCGACCCCTATCGCTACATCTCTTGGCAACGCTGTCCCCTAACTGGCCTAATTCGTGTTTACAATGGCCATGCCCTGCAAACCTAGGGATTTGTAACGCATGCAATATACACATGCTGCAATTACTTAGTGCCATGGAAGGCGAAAAAGTAAATTCTATCAGATAATTATAAAGACAAAGATAACAACGCCATAACAATTATTATAAATTCAGTGTTTTTACTTCTAACCCACTTTGGTTAGAAGTAAAAACACTGAAAATAAACGTTAGCCAAAGCACATTTCGCGGCGGAGTGGTCCCCGGATATCGACTTAATGAAGAACACTCGGCGCCATCACGCGATGTGCCTCCGCTATTTAACAGGATGGTCGGCTATTTACGCAGATTAACCCAAGGGATCTAGTGGAAGACGCCATTTTTCATTAAAAACTCTATCAAGGCTGGAACTTTATTCGAAAATAGACGTCCATTTTTTGAAAAAACTTTTATCCTGATATGATGTCTGAACTAACAAGGTTTTTAAGGCTTTAAAAGCTTAGTAGCTGTTTAATTAGGTACATATTTAACCGTCTTTGCCTAATAATGGTTATAACTAGGCTTCTTGTTTCGTGTTCTTGTGCTTAATTAGAGTGGTTATAACCTCTCATAACAAGACTTATTACTTAACAAACTTCAATGGATTATAGATATAACTGAACAACTCTTAATTAGTCCTGCTCTCCAGTTTGGAATCTTAATTAATTCCCATCGATATCGTCCTATTCTGCAATGCTGAAGATCGTATAATTATGTAAATGTCCAATTAATATCTGATAGGTAGTGCTGTATTTGGGCACATAGTTACTTTTGTTAGCGGTCCGGCTGAGTGGCTAGTTGATAGGCTCATCGCGTCGCTATCACGGATCGACTTAATCAAGTGCACTCCGAGGGCCGGTCCATTACCTTAACATATTGCCTCCATCGGGCGACGTTCTGCTCCACCTCAGCAGCTTAGGATGTGCACACACGCTTAAGTCAAGATTATAATGAATAGTGAGGTCGTTTTATAAAAATGTGAAAAGTTGAATGGACACTTTTAAAATTCTTGAAAATTTTGTTCAATTTTCTTGTGATATTACATATTCGACCTAGATAATATGAACATTCAATACCACTGTATTTTATTTCATCAAAATCACACCTAATTGTCGAATAAAACAAGGTATTTTTGGAAGCTAGCAACATATTGTACACGTTATAAATAACCTCAACCACAATAAAACATGTAATTTTCCTTACATTTCCTCAAGATCTATTTGTCTTAAATCTAATTTCTAAGTTAATCAGGGTAGTGTGCAAACCATCTTAAACTAACTAGTTCCTTTCTCCGTCCAAGTAAGAGGTAATTTGTTACCTATCTTATTTATCTACTCCACTAGATTAGTAATTAAGGGATCGCCCTTAAACACACTTTCAAGTTTACTGAGCTTTATACACAGAGCCTAAAAAAATATACGACTTGTTTAGTTGAGGTAGTAAAATTCTACTTCTTTTTATCGTTTGTTAAGTTCTATAGAAAAAAGATAATATTCTTTGAGAACTTTTAAATTGCCTTCACTCTTTTTTATCAACTACAAGATCAGAAATTAACTTTCAACATCAATTTTATTATTAGGAACAATGTCAGCCTTAATTAAAGCACCTTTTCGCTACTAAAATTGATAACAGGTATCTATTTTGACGTAATTATCCAGTGTAGCGTATTTCACGCTAATTATAAACAGTTCAGTTGGCTAACGATGTAATGAGTATTTTGGATCTAGTGAGCAATGCTTAGAAGTTACTTATCTAATAAGGACTACTGTCAGCACGGCACGGCAATGAAGTTTTATGGGACGAATAGAAATATATCTTAACAGTATGACAATAAAATTTAAATTTCAATGATGATGCCTTAGAGTGTCGCGGCATGCCTAAGTATAACGCGCCATCGTTGCCGTTGAAATGTAAGTTTTATTGTTATACTATTAAGTTATATTTCTATTTGTCGCATAAAAATCCCTTGCCGTGCCGTGTCGCCAGTGAGCCCATACAGTTTAGTAAATCATTTCTTATAATAGTAAAATTATAAGATCTAAATTATATGATAAGAATACGAGGATCAGTTGATTCCATGCCAAATATGCAAAAGACGTAGCTATTTTAATACAAAACTTTATTCTAAAAGAAAATGCACATACTTATATTTTAAAGCCTCCATGGCCTGTTTATGTATATTAACATGCATGAAAACAGACTTGAAAGTTCTCTTCAAATAGGTATTTAGATGCGGAGTGGTAAACATGTTGGTATTGACTTGCGTAATGAAATGCATCTTGTTTATACATGCTGCGCCTACGCCTGTGTATATTGATGAACATAATATATTAGGTCCAATGCATTTGCCATCGTTTTTATTTCAACATTTGTTTGTATAACTTTTAACGTTTAATTGAAACAGGCATGCACGTTTTTCTGGCTGTGTTTACCTACCATCAAAATGCACTGAATGTATATTATTTATTTATGAAATCCGTTCACTCGGTAAATGTATATATCAGTTGATATTTTTGTTTGGTTGTTATTTCGGACATCAGAGTTCAAAATAAATAGAATATTTTCACAAAGGTGATAAAAGCGTAGCTATAGCTAGTAATTTTTATGTTAGTAACTAAGTATCCATATCAATTAACCAACTTCATTAACGAAATCAAATATGGACAATAAAAAAAAAAATAGTTTTATGATTCCGAGTTTTAGATAAAAGATACATTTTTTTGTCATCGACGTGCCAGTCAGTCGTGCCGCGCTCTGCGAAATATTCGTTAATCCTTCCACCGGCGAGCACCGGAGCACAGTAGAACACGAAAAGGAATACAAAAAAGGATAATATTTTTTTTAGGGTTTATCATGGTCTGGGGACTCGCATGCCGAGGGGCGAGAGATAGCGTTCGCAAATTAATTCCTGTACCTTTGATCTCGGCGGCATTGTCAGTTTGTTGTACAAATAAGCAGCAGACCTGCCAGCCCCGCCGTACAGCCTTCACATCTCCCCCGAGACTCCACGACCATGTACTGAGCTCGCTAAAAGCAGTTTAAGCTGTTACAAGCCGAATAATAAAGCTAGACCCGTCTACTTTATAAATAGACGCGGCTTTTCATAAGAATTTATGACCCACCTTCGCACTTGATATCATAGTAAATTCATTTTATGTAAGACCCTTTTCTTATTATATGACGAGTATTACTCAGCAGTCTTGATATAGCCTGCTCATGACTTTATATTGTCATTTTGTTGGGATGGCCGTCCAATAAACAGAACATAGCAAGTCCCAGTCACGTAGAGAACCTTCATTAATTTTTATGTTATTGTTCCAAAATCGTTTGTGTACAAGATGAAAATCTTTTTAATTATATTGTTATCTCTGTTTTCGGGACATAAGTAGAAACATTAATTGAACAAAATAAACCCGACCTTTAATTTAATTAATTTAATTATTCCTTGATAACCAGCTTAACTGGAAGGCCCACATAGATGACCTGAGTAAGAAAATAAATAAATCAGCATACGCACTTTTCCAAATTGCTAGAAAAATAAATATGGATGCGCTACTAGTTGCATATCACGGCCTAGTAGCCTCAATTTTGCGATATGGTATTATTTTCTGGGGCAATTCTACTGATAAAGATATCATCTTTAAGGCACAAAAAAGGTGCATAAGATCAATGTGCGGTTTGAAAACTGATGTTAGCTGTGTACCATTCTTTAAATCGCTGAAAATACTTACCTTACCCTCATTATATATTTTTGAAATTAGTGTTTTCGTCAAAACAAACATGAGGTTGTTCGAAAAAGTGTCAACGTTACGAGATGTTGAAATTCGTAGCCAATACGCAAACTCTTTAAGCAATCAGCGCTGTAAAACTGCCTTAGTGAGAAAGAGCGTTTTAGGTATGGCACCGCGCATTTACAATAAATTACCAGATGTCATAAAAAATTTGAATGTTACTCAATTTAAAAAAAAATTAAAACTGTTATTAATTGAAAAATGTTATTATACGACTGATGAATTTCTGAATGATAAATTAATGTAGACTTTTTTATTTATTTGACTGGAGAAACAAAGTTTTATTGAATATTGTGACTAATTTTATTGTAATTTATGTTATTTTATGCATTGACTGTAAAAATTATTCCATATTGTTTTTATTTAGCATGCAACCATATTTGTACGCCTCTTGGCATAACATAGCGACCTATGAACCTTAATATAAGAACTGTATTCACTACCTATGTTAAACAAATAAAAAATGATTATGATTATGATTATGATTATGAATATTCGTAATGATTCAAACACATTACAAAGTACATAAACTGCTACGAAATTCGTAGCAACTTGCTACGAGAATTCTCAGTTAGTTAGTTAGTATTACTTTAAACAAAACTATTATGTAACTATTAGAAAAACGTACGAGTGTGTCCTCGACATGTGTAATCCCCGCTACAAATACAAAAGCAGTGAACACTTGGAGGAAATTCTCGCATTACCTTGCGTTTTTGCGAGTGCTACGGGCTACGAGAGTGCCATCGGGCGGTGTTCTGTTCCACAGAGGCGCACGTTGTTATTTTACCGTGCTACGCTCCGTAGCCCTCTACGTAATGACGAACTATATCCAGCGTTTACTCTATCAAAGACATCGTTCCTTTCAAAGACAAAATTAAATAAAACATTCCTCTTTTGTTCTTATTGTCAGTTGGATCCACGCTGAAATGCCGATAATTGATTAACGTAAAATAGCGTTGTAAAGCTGACGCGCAGATATCTATTTTATCCCTCTTGGATGCCGCTAAATAAGTCCATAAAAATATGGCGACGTAACCGTCTTATACAACTTTATTATACCTGTTTGTGTAAGAGTTAATATATCAGATAACTCGAATGAGCTTACCTACCCGGGTAATAATTCCCATTGTGACGTTTCCATTCCACAATTGCTTACGTTTGCAAAAAAAGAAAGCAATGTAATATATAAAGTTCTGTATTATGGAGTATGGGAGATTGTATTAAGGAAAATAGTGTTATCAATCACCGAGCAAGTGCCTGGAGAACGCAAATAAAAAATAACAAAGTATCTGTTACACTGGGATAAGCCAGCAACCGGGCAGCATTCAATTCGCCGCACTATCTCTACGAGCCTCTAAAAGATCGCCCTAAACCCACATCTTTGTGTCAAGTCGGAACGATGTCTATCTGCCGACACTCTTCAATTTATACACTCGCCGCTTTTAAACTTGCACTCCACGATGTATAAGTAGGATTGTACCCACATGCACACAACAGCCTGTCTAAGGATTCTTTGTTTACCAAAGAAAGTTTAAAATTAGTTTCCCGTTTACTGATAAATAAAGTACGTCTAATAAATTCTAATTAAAACTTGGGTAGGTAACTTATAAAGTTAGCTACATGAAACATGCTTGAATTGCAAAATTCTTAGCTTTTAAGCTGAGAACGTGACGTTCATATCAGCGAGTCGGGCCTGGAGTTGAAATTTGGATATAAAATTGAGTGAGAAACTATGTATAAGCTTAAAGCTGGCGTACTGCGGACGGCCAATTTTCTTTTCGTATCCTTTTGGATTTAAATAAAATTTGATATTGTTAGAAGTTGTAGTAGAGCGGTGAAGCAAGTTTTCCGAAATCCCGGCGATAGTCGGCACAATCATAACCGGAGCTATCCTATTTGGGAAATACGTAATAGAGAGAAGTTCGCCGCCAGGCAGGCGCTCACAAACGAGAATGCGTGCTCGATGTGCTCATTCCGGCCTATTTGCTAGAATAGCGTCGATATCCTGCCGATGAATCGCGACTGGACGAGCGGAGCGTGATCCCGCATTTCATTTAGAGCTTGTTAAGAAAAATTACCGATGTACTATGCTAAATAACAATCGCCTATTACTAAACTATGGACATTCTATCTACCGCCGGGGACAAAGAAATCCTCTCCTTTGAAAATCTTTTAATAGCGCCCTATTGCCAGGTACCGGCAGAATAATAAACTTTGTAATGCGAAAATACGGATAATAGGGGAGTCTGTACACAATAATAGATCTAGAGGTACAAAGCCTTTGTCGTTTCGTTCTTAATCTGATAATAATTGAACTCAATTTCGTTGTTATTATAACAGGAATGAACCCTCGAGCGAGGTTGCGTATGTCCCGTGTCTCGGAACACCCCACACATTGCCATAGTGATTGTAATAATAACTTTGTTACGGAAACTTCCTTTCAAAACATATTTGTAATGTTCCTAAGTGTGGAAGTTTTGAAATATTTGTATATTATTATTCGCTCATGTATATTATATTAAATTAGGTCGCACCTGTTCTGGAAAACTTCTATTAAATAAAATAAATAAATAAAAATGGTTTATTGGTAGAACAAGTTTAGGTTTTTACAATTTTTTGTGATTGGATCCTCCTTTTAGGCAGATAGTGCCTGTGTTAGGAGAGTCCGCTCTTCCATAACAAGTCGTGTTATACAATAAAAAAAACAACGTATTATTATTATACTAAAAATACATAAATTAAGACTAACTTACATTAAATCAGAAGTGAATGAGTGGGTGTAAGTTTGTGGGTGAGTATATGTGGGTGAAAGAGAGAGTGTGAGTGTGTGTATGTGTATGTGTCAAGGTTTCAGTAGTGTTTCAGTATCATTGTAGGTAATCGTTTGTATCCATTCCATTATTACTTTTTTACTGTCATAGTAGTTTTTGGGATAAATGTAGACGTATTTATTGATTTTATTATAAAGCGCTGCAGATCGTTTGCTAAATTGCATACTGGCAAATAAAGTCCTTGTCCTAGGGACATTTAATATCATGTCTTTCCTTCTTTTTGACAGTATACCAGCATCATAGGAAATAGACTTATGTTTTTTTAATATAATTTGTAATATGTATAGTTTCCTGACTGAGAGCAAGTTACTGAGTTGGAATAGGTCCGCAGTAGGATATCTTTTTCTTTTAAAATACATGCACTTGATAAGAGCGCGTTGTGCCCTTTCTAGCGTTAGAAATTTTGTTTTGGCTGCACCACCCCAGACGGGGATGCAATAGGAAAGTACTGACTGGACTAGCGCAACATAAACCATTTTAAGGAAATCTTTTTGATGGCCTGAACGATTACCGGCAGTCCTCGGAACGACATATCTAAGAGTCCTGAACATCCAGCTTAATTTCCTGATTCTATTGGCCACCTGGTCAATGTGTGGGTACCATGATAGTCTCTGGTCCACAATAATACCTAGGTACTTAATATGAGGTACTTTATTGATTGTTGAGCAGTCACAATCCTTGTGATTACCGTTATTACAATTATGAATTCTTACATTAAAATCTTCCCCTGGTTGTGTACGTTGGCCGACACTGAAGCAAATGTAATTTGTTTTTGTAATGTTTAATGTAAGCAAATTAATTGTTAACCACTGGGCGATTTTTGTCAAGCCTGTCTCAGTACTAAGCCTAACATTCTGCCAAGTGTCCCCGGTGAAGACTACAGCAGTATCATCCGCGTAACAGAATACTTGTGCGTTTGCAATATTAATGTTACAGAGTTCATTTACGTAGATAAGGAACAATGTAGGTCCCAATACGCTTCCCTGAGGGACGCCATATGATGTGTATGCATCTTGACTAGTGTACTGACCCACTCTAACTCTCTGTTTCCTGTTTCTGAGATAATCCTTGAAGAGGCTAAGAGGCGTTCCACGAATTCCGATACACTCTAGCTTTCTTACAAGGATTGGGACAGAGACGGTGTCAAAGGCTTTTTTTAGATCCAAGAATGCAGTTACACATTTTTTACCTTTATCGAGCTGCTCAGTTAAATGATTACTTAGTGCAGTAACTGCATCTTCAGTAGAAATCCCTCTACGAAAGCCAAATTGTGACTCAGATAGTACGTTGAAATCTTTCAGGTATGTTAAGAGCCTTATATTTATGAGTTTTTCTAATATTTTTGATATAGAGGGTAATACAGATATGGGCCTGAAGTTGGAGACATCGTCGCTGTCCCCACCCTTGTGCACTGGTGTAATAATGGCTAGCTTTAAGGAAGTTGGAAAGATGCCCTCGCCAAAGCAACGATTAGCAAGGTGGGTAATTATGGGAACAACCTCCTTTCTTATATATTTCAGAAATGCAGTAGAAACATTATCCCAGCCAGACGCACTGTCAGATTTAAGGCTCATTAGGATATGATTCACTTCGACATCGTCAGTGTCTAACATTACGAAAGAGTTGGGTTGAGTTCGTTGTAAGCAGTGTGGGTAATATTGATCATAGTCTAGAGTTGGCTGGATTTTTTGAGCAAGGCGCTTACCAATGTTCGCGAAATATTCGTTAATATAATTAACTGATTCTAGAGGAGTTGATTTTATATTAAGTAAGTCTGTATTGGAATTGTTTGTTTTATTTGTGTAAGTTATAGTTTTAATGTTCTTCCAAAGTAATTTGTTGTTAGTAACTGATTTTGTAATTAATTCTCTTTCATATATTCTTTTTAATTTTTTGATAAGATTATTACAGTGATTTCTATATCTAATGTACGTTATTTTTAATATGTCGTTGTATGGATCTCTTTTATTATCTTTTTGTAGCTTATTTCTATTTTTAATACAACGTAAAATTCCTGGGGTTATCCATGGTTTTATAATGCGCTTACTGTTAGGGATTTTAGTGATAATAGTATTTCTATTAATGGACTCCGTTAGTTTGTTTACTAGTAGGTTAGTCAGAGTTTCAGGATCATTACAAAAAAGCAAATCTGCTAGATTACTTTCTTGTATGTGCTTAAGTGCTAGCTCAAAATCCACAGTTGTTCTAGTTTTGTTAGCTAATGGGGTATTTTTTAATTTCGATAGGGAAAGAAGTGTGGTGTAGTGATCTGTAATACTAGTGTGTAGGATAGCGATTGATGCTGAAGTTTTTTGTTTTTTTATTTTCAGCATGAAATGGTCTAAACAATTTTCATTCCTCGTAGGTAGAGTATGCCCAGGTAATATTCCATACAGGGATAGGGTGTCAAGGTAAGTAGTTCTATTTCTGTGTTCAGAAGAAGATTCAGCATCTTTGGGTCTAATGTTTATATTAATGTCTCCCGCTATAATGATATTTTTCTGAGTTTGTAGAGTATCTAAATGGGAACTTAAGGAACTGATAAAAGCCTCCGTGTTCTGATTTGATGGTGATCTATAAATGCATAATACAATATTATTCAGTATGTCCAACTGCAAACAAGACGCCTGAGATAATTTTATTTCCTTAATTTTAGATTTTAAATTATTTTTAATATAGACAACCACCCCATCGTTTTGGTTCAGCTGGTGGGACGTATTATAGGAGGAGTAATTATTGAGATGAGGGATAATTTTTCCAGGTGTTAGTCGACATTCAGTTAGTATGATAACATCAGTTTCGAACTTAAAATTCGAAAGAGTAAGTATGAGATCGTCAAAGTTACAAGAGATACTCCTTATATTTTGAGCGACAACAGTAAAGTCATTTCTGTTTATATTCATGTGCTTAGCTAACTCCGAACAGTCACATTCAATACTGCGCGCAATTTCAATGCTGTCTATCTCATTAAGGGTTTGCAATGAGTCACCCATTAAATACGTTTGTCGATAGAAAGGACGTACCATCAAGTCGTGTCCTTGTTAATATAAAAGCAATAAGGTTGTCTTCAGTTTTATACATAATTTGAAACCGTTTTTTTGTAGTGTATGTAAGTGTGGAATGAATGTTGTCGGTATGTTTTCGAGTATGTAAAAGTAAGTGGATGTGTGTTGTGCGTACTAGTGAATAATTATTGTGATTATTATGTACGCAGAATATGTTTGTAGTAACGAGAGAACAAGCTAAGTAAGTATGTAAACAATACGTTTGTGAGTGGTTATTGTTTTTAAGATAAAATGAAAAAGTGCATGCGCAAACAAGAAGAAAAGTTCGAGAGAAATTAATCACATGGTAACCAAACAGAGATGATCCTAACAAATAACTTATAGTAGGCGAATACATAAAAAAATACAATAATAAATCGATATATCCTAGTCATTTACCGATTTTCAGCTGATGAATCTGTTGCTCATTTCTCACAGTTATGGTTGGTGAATGTTCGTCTTTCTTTAATAGAACTTTTCCATAGGCAGTCCAGCAAAATTTAAATTCACCAGATTTGGTTAAGTCCCGAGCAAGGAAATGCAAGCGGGAACCCTTCGGAGTGAGGTGCTCAGAGAGGAAGATAGGAGTATCTTCCTGCGATTTGAAGCCTAGATGCTTACAGGATAACTTGGATTTAAATTTGATAATAAATGCCTTACCCATTTTCATAATTTCTGATTTAATCAGGGTCGACCCGGTTTCAACAATTATTGGCGTGTTAGTTATCTCACTGTTTTTTGCACGTGTTCTATATATGTCTTTTATGTCGTGTTTTGTGAAAGTGCAGTCTAGGTTTTTAGCGAGAGACATAGCCATTTCAATCAGGTCTTCCTTAGTTTCGTTAGCTCTTCTTGGCACATTCTTTATTACAAAATTGGTCTTCTGATTGCTTATTTGCATCATTTCAATCTTTTCCTCTAGAATTTTGATATAATTTTTGTCTTCTTTAGCCTGGCCTTCTAGTTGCTCAATTTTCTTTCTAAAATCTTCATTTTGGGCAGTAAGATAAGCAATTGAATTCTCTATTTTGCTATTCGATTTCTGGATTTCATTTAAGGTAGAAGTAATGCGCTGAGTCTCTTCTTCATGTTTTTCGGAGAACAGGCCCAGCATCTTTCTAATCTCTTCCTTGAACGCCTCTAACTGCTTATCAATGGAGTCCTCCATGTCACCCCGGCCTCTCTTCACCCGCTGGTACACATAGGTTGGGGGTGTATGTAGCTCCGACTGGTTAACGTCCGTTTCCGATAGGGACTTGTTCATTGTTGCGTCGTAAGTATTAGGACACCAGGAGTTAAAAGATGTAGGTAGGTAATTAGCGCTGCTTAATGAGTGGGCGGGGCAGGCGCGGTGCGTTGTCCAGTTGCGTGATATATGGGTGTGGCTAGTGCACAACCCAAGATGGCGAACGTGCGTAGGCGCACGGGGGCGGGAATATTAACTACGGTGAGTCAGGTACCAGGCGCACACGTACACGCTGTCGTACGTAGCTTTTGACAACGAGTACCGACACCTCCGCGATGTTATGCACTCCTATTTTTTTAACTGAATTTAAATAGATAACTTTTTTAAATAATATTTATGAATAATAACGATAGCACTGAGAACACGTTAGCACCTTACGGCGGTCCGGGGGAAGAGGACTGTTGTTTGTGACGTTTTACATCATTGTCCATAATTTTCTGTGTTTATATTTGTTGGTGTACAATAAATTGTAATATTAATTTCCCTAGTGAATAAATGAGGTTGCTGTCATGTAATGTTATTTATTCAAACAAAATCCTACTAATATTATAAATGCGAAAGTTTGTATGTATGGATGTATGGATGTTTGTTACTCTTTCACGCAAAAACTACTGAACAGATTTTGACGAAATTTAGCACACAGATAGTTTATAACCAGGATTAACATATAGGATACTTTTTATCCCGACATTCCCACGGGATCGAAACTTATGCGGGTGAAACCGCGGGGCGCAGCTAGTTAAATATAAAATCTTATTCAGTGAGAATAAGATTTTATATTTAATTAATTAATTAAACACTGCCCGAGGCAGACTCCGTGGCATTCCTGTTTGCAGTACCTAACACAATATTTAAAATGCAAAAGTAAAAACCAGCGAGAAGAAAACATACAGTAATAATCATATGAAGTACATGTCACTCAATGTTATCTTTCAGTGTAAAAATAATGAGATCGTAAAGTACGAAATGAGGGGAGGTCGTTTGGCGTTCTGTATCGTGGTGCAGAAACAGTCGCTTCACTCCCGGAACCGGATGCACGCCATCTCCGACTCCGATCGAAAACCGTACCGTGCCATACTTGTTGTATCGTTATTATGATAACGGGAGTGTTAAGCACAACCTTTTGCTAACCTTTTTGTACCCCACGAGCTTTACGTAAGCTGTATAAATAAATGCTCTCATAAAATATACCCACGAAAAACACTTTTATTACTCCACACTTCTGTGTTTGAAGTATGTACTACAGTTTTTGCTCCCTATTTTAGTGATCGGCTGATTGATTGATTGATTGGTTAGTGCTTTTGCTTGTGCTATAATATAACGTGTGTGTATTCACGGTCCATCGGCAATCGGGCTTGTTCGTGATGCGTTCAATTTGCCAGCTTCCTTTGATGCATATTTCAACAAGTTTCATGGCGGGCGCGTCACAGACACCGAAACTGAAATTTTACCTTAATTAAAATTGTTCGTATCAGCAGTGGCGTAAATCGCTTTTATCAAGCGGACATTACTCACAGGGAATGATTGTGAACTGAATCAGTTTTGCCAATATGGAGGAAGCGTGGCGTGAAATTTTTAATAATGACTTCAACAATTGGGACGCCATCTAGGTACATTAAACAATGTACAATCAATCGCTATCCGATTACCATAAATCACGTTCCAGCTATAGAAATCGTAAACAATAGATACCTGAGTACATCACCTATCTATTGTAGTACACAGGCTCCTATTAATGTCTGAAATCCGTCTCGCACCGGTGTTTTCTGTTTTCAGATAAATTATATTTATCAACAAGAAAGTAAACAATGTAGTATACGTATTTATTGGTATGTATAATAATGTTCACAAGTATACTTTAGTCCATTAGCTAAGCTCGTGACGCGGGTACTCGGTAAGCGGATCAGAGAATAGGTTTATGCGTAGGATAAGACGCCAGAATGGTCTTGCAAAGTTAATGGAGGCTTAAATAAATCAATACAACAAAAATATCGTTTGCAAGCTATGGTGCGGCGCATTTTAAAGCGAAATTAGGTGCTTTATATTAATATCATGTCGCTGTTATGAGAATGTGCTTAGCTAGTGTCTAGACTGCAGTAATGAGCCGTATTACAGTTTCGATAACACTCGTACTGGACCAGTGTTTAGTTATGAATCGCACGTGAATTCGGGAGTCACATAGATTTTTCGGATGATTTCCCCTGGGCCGTCAGAGACCACTTTAGGTTCTCTACATTACAGCTCTACACGAACCTACATAGGTACGTGTATGTATTTCGTGTCATTTTCTGTTAAAGTACATTACTACAGACAAAGCCAGTCACTGGAGCCATTCAATGACGTCATTTCAATTTATTTTTCGGCAGCAGAATAAATATCTAGGAGCTTAAAAATTCTGATCACATCGCCCGTCTTTTGCCTAATGCGACCCACTCAAATTCAACTTACAGTAAAGTTATTTGCGGGTTAACTTGATTTATAATTACCTAGTAAGACGCCTCACAGACGTTGAATAGAAGTTATTTGAAATAGAATTACAGCGGGAGCCAGACAAAGTGTGTAGTGAAAGCGCAGTATGCAAACTTCAAAGAAACTGAAGTTAATGAAGACGGCACGCAATAAAGTTTGCAAGTCGTCAGGTGTCGGCAGACGGCGAGCCGTGTAGTCTGTGCTGGTCTGTAGTCTGTAGTGTACGACATCACGGGTGCCAATTGAAGTGCAAACATTCAGTTCATTATTTTCCGAACAACTTATTAAACCTGACTTGGTTTCCGCACGTCCTTTTCGGGTAACCACTGAAAAAGCGCTGTGCTGTAGGCATAGCACAGCATCATGCTCAGTGCTGTCGACTATTTCTGTTTTGTGCTCATGCTCATAGATCTATTTTGTTATTATTTTTCTTTATTATTCGAATTAATTATCTTTTTGTTTGTACGTGTTGCTATGACAAATAAACCTTTTTTTTCTTTATTTTCTTTCTAATTGTTAATATTGAAAAGACATTCACTTAGACATCAAAAGATGAGTCCCAATTATTACAAAAGGATAACGTTTCGTATGTCTGTAAAAGGCAATTCATTAAACCACACTTCTCAGTATTTCATTGTAATATCTGTTTCTGCTTCTGTAACATAAATAAATAAAAAGAGTAAAAAAAATCTAAAAGAGACAAGAAGAGAATCAAAATTAGATACTTCAGTAATAACGGTGACTGTTAACACTCAGGTCAATAAGTCCTCGCGAAACGATGCATCACATTTAATCTGACTGAATAATTTAGAGTCAGCTTAAAAGCTTGACTGATGTTTCAATAATATCAGTCTAGATGTTCTCATAAATGTTTCAGCGTACGGTTTAGTCAGGTAGCTATTTAGTTGCCTGTACTTATGTAAGACGTTTCCTCTTAGTAAATAATTACTGTTAGCCGGAAGTACAGTCTGAACTTCTGTGTAGTACCGTCGAGGTGCGGGTGTGGCTGTGTGCGTGCGGGAGGATCAGGTGACAATCGGTGTTTGAGGCATTGCTGTTTGTTTCCGCCGCCCCCTGACAATTTATAAGCCCTTCGTTTGGGCACAAAGGATTGCCTTATCTGTTTCCAAATTCATGAATTGTTTTGCGAGACGTCACGACACATGAAAGGTTATTTTGTTTACAGGCGCTGTTCCAGGTGTTTGTTTATTATGTATTTAATAGGATTTAAATTGTAACCCACCTACTTTGGATACGTACCTACATATATAAATCTTTAGCGAACAATGACTCGTAATAAGAAAGTAATTATAAATATGTTCGAGGTTTCCTCATGTGTTCCTTATGAAGTTTAATTAACGTGCACAAAAGTACGGCATCGTACACAAGTATGGGTAAACCCAGTTTTCGAGCAACAAAGCACTTCACTTATTGGAAAATCCGAGCTAAAGCTAAGAAAATTCAATAATATGAGGGCAGCGAGGCCGCAGTTAGCAGCGAACTGAGTCTAACAACGCGTCGTTTATTGAAAGTTATTTGAAAGCCGTCTGCGGTGACCGCCTGCCTATAAGAGGTTTCATGTTATTTACGAGTTGCTGGCCCGAGCGTTTCACATAGTGTTACGTGTTATTGGTCTTGTAGACATTTTATGTCGTAGCAATGAAACTGGTTATGGTTGTTTATTGCTGTTGAATATTTGCTAGATAAATAACATACATTACCTATTTCCATATCATGAAATATGAACTTTTGGCAATGATAACATTAACAGTTAATGTAATGAGAGTGCTACGTGAGTGCTACGAGGTGCTGCAAGCAAACATATATGGTCCAAAACCTGTTTTTATTCGCTTTGCATTTTATGACATTGAATATTAACCAGCTTATTATTTTACTATCTAATAGTTCTGATAGTCACTGTCAAAAACAAACATTGGTTTGTGAAATGCGTTGATTAGAGAAAGCGCTCACGGGACGCGAGCATTGTCCCGGCGTACCATCGCTGCATCACGCAAATTGAGTTCGGTAGCACGCGCAATAAAGTACCTACACACTGACACACGTGCGCACTACGTGACACAGAGTACTCCCCGAATTACGAGCATGACGTCATGACAGCCCGCCATATTTCCAAGCACTTGGAACATTTCCGCAGAGATTTACTCATAAACCCCAGAATACTCATAGACCTGTCCATAACCTAATTGAGTTTCGCTGTACTCCGAGCCCAATGTTTACTGCAAACGTGTACCGACGAAGTTTACTAATACAATTTCATATTAAAGCCATGTATACAAGGTTGCAAATAGGACATGGTCGCCCGATCTGTTTGCTACATGGTAATAGTTGTGTAAAGCCCCTAATAAATCCCAGTACAATGGTTGCCCCCGTCGCCCGCCGCACCTGCAGGCGCCCGTCGCCCGTTTGGGAGATGCAACACAACATGGACGCTACATTCATTGTGAACCGACTTTGTGATCTATATTTGCATTTGTCCATTGTATAAGATAATATGAACGCTATATATGTATACCCATATCGAGTAAAGGATTATTCTAACCGTCGGCCTTGGATTTCTAGCTCGCTTTACTTACGCTTTGATCTCGCTCGCTTCATAATTCTAGTCTTACCACATATCTCATTTATGTTCCCGAGCTTAGATATTTATTTGATAAATTTCCAGACTTGTCCTCATCTTAGATAAGTCCCCCGCGGGCGTCTTTGTAAGTACAAACGCTTGGAAATTGTTTTAGATGGAAAATGTTCTGGAGATAATTATTTATAAAAACAATTACCGCAAATATTGTGTAGGTGAGCGTTATAGATATGCTATCCAAAAATAAAACAACAAAGGATTTATGTTCGAAATCAGAAACATTTAATTACCTATGTCTAGTTCTGTTATTTTCCACCGAAACACTAAGCCGCGCCACTAAGCCGCGCGCAACACCCATAAACAACTTTCCGTTAACATCGACAATATCCACATTTTAACTGGCGAACAAAACCGACAGTGCTGACTGTTTACGAAGCGTTTCGCCCTGCATCTGTGCAAACCTGCGCGGATTTTAATGCTGAACTTTTGCAACGGGAGGCATTGTAAAAGCTGACGGGTTGCGACCATTAGCGCACTCGCTAATTACGGACGTTCGGATGTGCCGGCCAAATCCGCGGCCCGACAGCGGTGCGCTTAACAACGTTGTTATTGTAACCTATAAATACTATTGTACAACCACAGGTTACCTACAAAATATAAAAGTGCGTACATATCACAACCGCGGAAAATGTGCTCAACGCCTGAAGCCAAACAATTAACAGATTTATATAAAATCTTTTCGAGGTTATTCCTATGTAATCCTGTTTACGTAAATACAAAACAAAATTTCAAGTGGAAATGGCCTCCTTAGTTTTCCAATTATAAAGCGAAGCAATTTAAACTCGGATCTTATATCGTAATTTACATACTCCGAATCTAGATCGCTCGAGTTTAAAATTGTTTGATTATTACTTCTCTGTAGATATTCATGTTACACAGTTATTACTTGAATCGCAGACACGAAATTGTTTTCCAGATAGAGTAGGCACGAGTATCATAGCCACAAATTCTAGGAATGAATGCTTAGATAGTTCTAACGAAGATTTATATTTAGAAATTCGTGTTCCGAAAATTTTCAAATTATGTCGTAGCATTTTACATTTTACCTTCATTTCATTTCATGGCTAATAAGCAAATCAAAAATCTTACTTACACACATTCGTACTTTACTCAGATACATTCAGAAACAAGTAAGGCTAAGGAACGTCATGCCTGAGATAAGAGTTAGTATCTAATCGGATTATATATTCACTTTAGTCCTTTGATACGTCTGCACAAAGCGTCACGGAGCGTCATAGGACGCCATTTCTCGTCGCGCGGTTGACGCAGAAATTACCTAAGCTTAGACAAACGCTTGGCAGACGACGCGGCGCTAACTCGGCGCTGGAGTTGCTCCGCGCTGATTGTCGGCTCCGAATCCGCTGCAGGCAGATGCGACGCTAACTACTTATTATACTAACAATTGTTACATGTTCCTTGTCGTTATGTGGATTCTACACGTGGGATGCAAACTTGGCGACGTGTCTTCCTACTTATAAAGATATAAGTACATATATCTATATAACTGGAAAGACGTTAGGTACGTATAGCAATACGAGAGTTTTTACTTATATCGGTACCTAAGTCTATTTGTTTTGTTCCAAACATTGAAATGTTATAAACTTCTATTCTAATTTAAAACCTACCTAGGCACACATACCTGCAAATTGAATTCCCTACTGGTGATAAAACGAACCGCGTCCTAAAGCCTACACAGCTGTCAATTCGCACAAACCCTCTGACTTTGCAGCATGTGACTGAAGGTTTTCGATTTGGGGCCACACACTCATGCCCCTTGAGGATCGATTTCCTTTCATTGTCAGCAATAAATTCCCCTGCTTTCTTATTTACAACATGTGGTACGTTCCAAAGTTGGACCCAAAATTCTTGAATAGATTCGTTTCTCACGTACCTACAAAATGGCATAGGTTTTCGTCAATACGCAATAATTAATAGTAATTTAAAAACATGATGGAACACCACCAAGTCACCCAGCAGAAATTCAAATAGGCCATTGAAAAGCAAAAGAAAATAGCTTTAAAATGGTAATGTGGTTAGACGACGCCCAGAGTGTAACAGTGAATACTTTGTCACTTGGTAAAAAAAGGAAATTGCCGTTTTAATTATGAGCGGGTTCGTAGAAAACCAAGAATCATTTTCTTTTGATTTTAAGACAGTCATATACAAATATTAGTTGGTTAACTGAATCTACTACTCTACAGGTAAATAATTTTCTCATTGCCTTAATAACAATGATTGCCGTTAACCAAACAGGTATTCAGTCACTCGGGTAGTAAAACAAGGCTGGAACGGTTGTCAAAGTGTAGCATGGAGAAACAATTTTCCTGAGCATTCAGCACCAAGCTCGAACCCCTGCGGCATCCAATCAACCGCAAAGGAAATTAAACTGTTGAATGTATTAACGGCTAGCTTCGAATAATAATCCTTTGTAACTACTCTCAATATCGCCTTAAATGTGCTGGTGTCGATCTATTGAATAATAAACAGGATTACAAAGTAGCTAAGTGCTAATGACTCCTGTGGTAGCCGAAATTGAGGGACGACATTTTCAGCCCTGTACAGTGTACAAAAAAATTTAAATGTATTTTATTTTCAGCTTCAAACGATGAAAAACTTTACCTGAGTGTTCGAAATCCATTTCCTGATGAGAGTTACTTTGGAAAACTAAGTGGAGTTACATACACTGAGTGTTGAGGAATCGCTGAATTAATCACAAAAAAGTATGTTACTGGAAATAACGTCTCCTATGTACTCGTGCATACGTGATATAACGCAAAAGATCATGATGGTTGAAAAAGCTGGTCTCCCACTTGATAATAAGTAAACGAATTTTGCCAACGTATTTTTAAACTAAACGTAATCCCGCACCAAGTCGAGAGCGGGCTATTTATGAAGTGTAATTAAATATATAAACTAAAGGTACACCTACATAAATTAAACCAGAGTCATTAAACTTTAGGGAACACGTCTAAACTACCCAATATGTAGGTTCTGTTACTATTTACTCATTAGCCCGCAATAAAAGTTACTCACACCCACCTTTAACCGTTCGGGCTATTTATCACGCGGTTGTTACAAAACTTTTGTAGAAAGAGTTTTCGGAGTGGACCCCTGTGTCGTCCCTCCTCAAGATTGATGGTTCCCTCAGTCAACTGGTTGTTCATGGTGCCCATTCTTCCCGCACTCAGCCTTTGTTTGTACTATTGTTGTGAGTTTTACAATTATCATTAAGATCCTTGTCTGCGTGGAGGCGTGCTGCTCACTTAATGAAATTGAGTCCGACTGTGTCTATTCAAACGTCAGTGGAACACCGTCGCACAACATTGCAAAATGTAATGTGTTTAATGTTTGCCCGTCCATCTATCGTTTTCAACTACCATGTTCGATTTCATAGATATTTACCGACAATATGAATAATTCAAACGGATAGTGTGGCGTGAAAGAGTCTCAAAGGAAATACGAGCACCTATGGAGTTTAAAATTGACGGTGCTGTCTGCTCGCCTTCGTTTCAACGTCTCGCACGTTAGCCTCATAATATGAACGAGTCGGCACACGAGGGGTGTACAACACGTAGCGAACTAGCGACAGTGATACCGTCCCGCGCATCTCGAGACTATATTGACGCTTCATTGAAGGAACCAATGTAGGCAGCAAAAGATATGAATTATCGATAAAAAACTGATTTTGCAATCGAACGTGTAAGTCACTTTTCCACTGAAAATTAATCCCAAGAAAAGGCATAATGAGGTGTGTTTGGTACCGCAGACATATTGCGAAAGTTTCTTCAAATCAGTCAACTCCCCTTTCGCGTCTGTGGGGCTCATTCAGGCCACGTACCGTAGCTTTCATTCAAATGGACGTGTCGAGTTTTCGTGGCAATTCGAATACTTTATCACAAAGTGGAGACCTATAAAACATTCAGGAGCGATAAGTAAGCAAATATATGACGGCCATGAATATTGTTATTTTGGGGATGACTTTAATGAACAACTGACTGGTATGTAAGCTATTTATTTCGTAGAGTTCTTTCAAGTTGAAAAGTTTTTTATTGTACTGAAATACTATAATTATCACATACACATAACAGAACATCACGCCTGTAATCCCCGATGGTAAGGCAGAGTGTACTTACCTATAGGTAGACCCACATTTCGTTATCCACTAATAATACTGGTACTTATCATTTAACCCAAATAGTTTATGTAAATTGTTTATGTATGTACCTACATAAAACACAATCTACAATAACTTCCCTGTCGTTCTTTTAATTAGTTAAGTAAAAAGTAACAATTATTCCGATAAGAACGGTGATTGCTAATCCACTCCTGGTGCCGACTGTATTTGCATACATTAAACGGAGATTAATAACGGTCGTTAAGCTTGAACCCTGAAAAGCCAGATGTGGGGGCTTAGGAATTCAATATACATATTTATTGGATTGTTAGGGAAATCATTTGCAGGATTCTTCGTTAAACTTAGCTAACAATGTCCGTACGTTTCTTGTAGGATACTTTATCTATTTAATATTAATAACTAGCTGCGCCCCGCGGTTTCACCCGCATAAGTTTCGATCCCGTGGGAATGTCGGGATAAAAAGTATCCTATATGTTAATCCTGGTTATAAACTATCTGTGTGCTAAATTTCGTCAAAATCTGTTCAGTAGTTTTTGCGTGAAAGAGTAACAAACATCCATACATCCATACATACAAACTTTCGCATTTATAATATTAGTAGGATTAATTAATAACAAATTGATTGATTGATTGATTAATTAACAAATTATTTGTAACCAATTATTACTATCAACTTGCTGAAATTGATAGTAATAATTAGTTACAACCCCAAGATAGAGAAGTGTGGAAGAAAAATAGACGTTGCGCTGATCCCAAATAAATTGGGAAAAGGGTGAATGATGATGACGATTATGACATCTCTTTAAGGCGTTGCCCAAACGTAGGACACCGTAAAACACTCAGTTTTTTGTGGCACAGTTAGGCGTATTGGTACATATTACAAGCCAGAAAAATTAAGTGTATTGTCAAATGTTCAGAGAAAAGACTTATTCAAAAATATTTCATAAAATAGTACCATGATAAAACATCGCAAAACAGAACTCAAAAACAAATTTTTTTTCGTCGCATCATTATTCCAAATTTTTAGCGTAAGTCATATTTTATGTAAAGCAAATTATAAAAGGGAATTCAATCAACTAAAGAAATACATAAAAATTATTCCACTGAGTTGTGCATTTACTTATTATGTAATTAAAACTGCAAAATTGCTTCTATTTTAGTGGTCATTCGATTCAACTCACAACAAACGCATTGCTGTTTTGGACCTCATTTGTTGCCGCGATGCGTAAATTTCCTTCTTACCAAGCCTTAAATATTCTCGAATATTGTGATTGTGAGCACAATCTTCGACAGTAAGTTAATTAGGAAGAAAGGCGCGAATGAGAATAAAATCACATAACGACAGAATAGAACGAGGTGGTTTATACTTAGCACAACACGACACGCTAGAAACAAAGCTATTCAGTCGTGCCTACACATTACCGACTCGTCTGAGCACCACAACGACCCATTATCCCAACTATTATACCGAACTTAGCCAACTATAAAAAGCAGTTCGGGTTTACGGAGTACTTGTTAGTAGTGCGATGTTCTATTATTAGCATTTAATTAATAGACGGAAGGAATCGTTTGCTTGGGAACTTTCTGATTTTTAAACTACTTATCAGCATTTTGCCTATTTCACATTGTTTTTGAAATGTTAGAAATTCGGGTTTCCTGGTAACAAGGATATATTGAGGACATAATTGGGTGTAAAATTTAACCGGTTGCATACCGTGATTACAGAAACATTTTATAAGCCATTGTGTCTCGCGTGGATCCACGTTCCGGCGAATACGAAGGGTAAAAAAATCACAGGTTATTGATGAACAACTATGAGTTGATATGTGTAGAGTTCATTCATATTTTCAGGTTTTCAGTGCATTGAACCCGTTATTTTTTATATAATTTATTTACGAAAAGGAACAATCAGTTGGAAAAACACCACAAAACGTCGACAACCAAACTAAAATAGAACTACAATGACAAACGAAACACGCACATAGGTACTCGTAATTCACGTGAAAGTTAATTTACAATAGTGTCTCCAAAATGGCGACATTTAGCAAAGCTGCTTGATTAATTTGACTGCTGCCGCCATCGTAATGTGCCAAACTATCACAGTAATACTCGTACATTACGGGAACCAAATATTAGCTTTACTTTCCCCCTCCCAGGGGAACAGCCATTAAAACGTTTTTTTTTAATCACGCTTACCAAACGTAATTGCCTATTATACAGGCTGCTTTAAATGATAAATCAGTCATGTTTTCACTTCGGCCGAAATGAAATTAAAAACCACCTTACAACATGAAAAGGAAAACAGTCAAATAATATTTCGAAAATACTCGTACATGTTTTGTTTTCTGATATTGTTCTTGTCCACAATTCTGAAAAAAAATCTCTCAAAAGCTTTATAAACATGTACGTTCTGTAAGTAGCACCCTGAAATGTTGAGTCTCCTAAATATATTGCATTTTCGGGTGAAAGATGATGATATATTTGAAGCATTTCCGCGAAACAAACCACTACTTATTATAACAATATTACAATGCCACCCGCGGCGAGCCTTCGGTTTTATTACATAACGCGCACCATGCTACGAGTACATTACAGAACCATTATGATATACGGCCACTAAGCGTAGGGCAGAGTTCCATCAAAATTACCCCATTGCATGTAATATTAAAATAAAGAATTTTATATCTGCGTCCAACATGACCAAGTCCAAGTACCTAAATAAACACACTGTTAATTTAATCATTGTAACTTTCCATGTTAAGCGTTGCCTAAGGGTGTTTGTAAGCTGAGACTGGCGTTTCTATATAAGATTTAGGCGCGTTTTTTTCCTCTATTTCCCCTCAGCCAGCGATCTTATTAATTATTTTTTACACCGCTCCCCACTGAGTAGGGAGGATGGAGCAATGAAGAGATCCTCTGCACAGCGTTTTACTGAACAGGTACTTTGGTACAGGAAGGAGTACCTATAGATAGATGCTGCACGGTGTAATTTAGTCTATTTGCAGGTTGTTAAATATTTTGTGAAACTCTTCGCGTGCTAGGCAAGTCCGTCTCTGGGAAAGGCTTCTTCAAAATAGAGAGGACGATTTCATAAAGCACAAAAATAAACTTGTAATTACGAAACTTAAGTTAATCAAAGGAAGTGATCTTCGTGATCAGTAAATCAGCGGTGTCCCAACGTAGAGCCGCACAGCATTCACATAAACAAATGGGCGTCAAAAAGCGGCTGACAGCCAGCCGAGGTTTCATACAATTCCTTTTCGAAGCCTACAATAAATTACTAACCCCCTTCCTTTGTTCTGTATGTACACGTATCGGCAATGTTTGGTAGCAACATGTATAATTTACGAGTGTCACATACGTATAGGGAGCTGGCTGCTGGCTGACATTTATCACGCCGCGCTCGTCACCCGAACGTGCCGTAAATCGTTGCATTGACGTCACGTATTTGTTTAAATTCAATCGATCCAAACGGTCGTGTATACAATTTAAATTTTCCGAATTTTACAGCTGTTACTCCATGTTCCATGAAAGTTAAGCTGTGTTGTAAAACGGATTTATACGCTTTGCATTTTAGGTACCCTTTACATTTACGAACATGGCAAGCGAACCGTAATGAAAAATTAAAGCAATATTCTGAATTCAAGAGGTGAATATAACACTTAACAAAAATATTCTATTAGGAACTGCCATCAAAACCCATTTGCTAAATAACGTATGGTAATATCCAAAAATTGGAAATGTGTTATTGCTCGTCTTATAACCCTAAAATGCAAATCGAATCTATTTTCGCATGAGGGAATGTTTGCGGGAGGAAGTCTGAAATAAGCTTAGGAAAGTACGAAATTGGCTTGGATATGTCGATATTATTTAATGTAGCGTACCCCCGAGCTTGTTTGTCGAGTGGAAAATATTTATTACAATTTACCTCAACTAAAGTATTTTCATCTGTTTTTCTTACTTAGTAGGCACGTTCCAGATTTTCTTTGACACTTATTTGTATATAAAAGAGCTGAAAGGCCGAGTAAATAAGTTTTTCAAGGAGCGGTGTGCTGTGTCACACTTAATTGGCCCCAAAATGTCTAGACAAACGAGAAAAAAGTTGTAAAATTATTATTACGATGGCGTTTTACATCATGTAAGAAAATTTACGCAAATATATTTATGTACCTGTCTGAAAAGTTTACTTGTTTATAATCAAGTCCTGACTTGTACCCACGAGTTCAAAGTCAATTTGCATAAAAGGCGCGGAAACGAATAATATCGTTGATATTGGGAAACTTGGAGGCAATGTTTTGAGCTACGCACACAGCTAATAACACCCGACAAGACGTTCGATATTTGCAGTTGAAGTAGGGCTGACACCTGCACCTTTACCTAATTCCAAGGAAATGAAACCAACAGATTTAACGCAACAGCGGTTACTATAAATACCTACACACTTAACATGGGTAAAGATCATTAATTTATAATTTCCATAGTTTTCTTTGAAAAAAATATATTTTAACTCTACTTACCATTCATATCATGGAAGTCCTAATTATAATTCTAGGAAGATTTGTAACTATGTACATAATTATACAAAGGAATTAAAAGGTGAGAATTATCCAAGTGTTTAGTATGCACGATACAGCCCTAACACGTAAGATTGTAGCAGTCCGCTGTTTGCCAGAGTCTCTGCCCTCTTCCCGCATACAGAGCCTAATGCAAATATTTTGAAACTGAGCCATACCATTGAATAACATTCCCGTAAACAAACTAATTGCGAACTAGAAATTTTAACGTTAATTATGCACAAACTTGTTTTGAGTTTATGTTACAAAAACATTGGACTCTACACATATAAGTTATATATAGTTCACATCAATTTAGTTTTAATAAAGTTCGTTGTATTTACACAAATAAGAGAATAAGACAAAACCCCTGCATCCAATATTACAAAAGAATCACCCGATGTTTACGCCAGCACTCAGGGGAAATAATGATCGGAAAAACTGTCGGCAATCTTGCTCAATCCTAGCGCTGTAATGTCGACGCTTCAGCTACAGTTCACAATTTCACCAAATTAATATTGGATGAGATCGTTTGAATGGTTGATGCCTGTAATATACCAACAGATACTACGTGTAAACAAATTGCAAATAGAGTATTCCGACTACGCAGTGGAAATAATATTCTGTATAACGTGTACAGAATTGTGATGAAAATCGATATTCGAGATGTAACAATTGAAAAGTAATCAGCTTTATGTTTAAAGCCCTTTTGATCGCAAATAGCGCTTAAACTGTCGGTGTGTAGCGTCATAGCGTGTAGGAGAATTATGTTAAAGCTACAGCCAACTTTGTGAAGCTTGATAGTGACGCTGAAAGGCATTCCTCATGCTCGTGTATCCCGTGTGTATAGGTATAGGTACCTACATGGTAATGTTCGCAGACTTGTCTAATTTTGCTCCGGCTCACTTTGTTTTGCGTAACGCTCCACAGTAATTCTACTGAATATAAATGAAGTTTCCCTTGTTCTATGAATAACATTTGCTAAGAGCGCAATTTACATTTTATTTAAAGCCGTTGTTGTGTATTGTATTCTAATAGCAACATTTTTCAGGTTCAGTTGTGAAGACGCGATTTCACTTAGACCGCGTAGGTAAGTACCTACAGGAATATTATGCCGCATTTAAGCTTTCGTTGAGAGCAAAAATTACTTGTCTGAGTAATGCCCTGCTTTTATTAACATCTAAAAATATTGCCGAGTGGAGTGAACACGCCCATGATGAGACCAACGAGATTACCTGTGACGTTTTTCAGAGAAGAAAATAAGAATACAATTTATTTTAGTTATAGCAGGAAAATGGGTTCTTAAAAATCAACGTGATGTTTATTTACAAAGTCTTTTGATGGGAAATTTTATAAACAAAAAATTAAATAATTAAAAACAATACACTTAATGAATATCTTCCCTTAATCTCTTTAATCGTGTTGAATATTGCGACTCTATTATTCTCTTTGTCTTTGTTAATTATACTTCATCAAAAGATGGATAATGTAACTTTCTCCCTAAATAAGTAACTGTATAAGCTGGAGCCTCGTTCTGTCACGTGGCTAGATCCTTCCGCCTCATAAGTTTTAATGATGGCTGAAATATTCTAAAGATGATCACCTGCATGCAAATTATGATCGCCTTTATACAGTAATTTAAAATTTTATTCCGAAGGTTTTTCGTAAATTCTCATTCGAGGGGTGTGCTCAAATTTCTGTTGAGAAAAGAGAAAGTTAAAATATCTCTTTGCTTGGAGATAAATTAATTTTGTGTTTTTAATGCTCCGTCTTTTTAGGTAGGAGTGTCTACTTAAAATCCGGTTTAATGTTTCGTCCCGTTCTTCCGTTTCTTCTTAAATTAAGGTAGCATTAGTCTGAAATTATTCTACTCCCTACTACTGTTGGGATAATTAAGACTAAATTCGTAGAGCCGCTCGTTTATCATTTTATTTCGCAAACAAAAAAAATGGTTTCGGTCTATTTTCAAATCGTAATAAAATTGTGATAATTATTTTCAAATCATTTATTCACCAAGTAACAAAAAACAGAAACATTATTCGTCGATCTATAATTAAATAACATTCAACTTCGACACGTGTCGTTTAAAAATATACTTTCCCAATGATTTCAGCGAGCCCACACTATAAACAAATGTTATTGTGAAACTGGATGTTATGAATTATTCACGTGGGAAAGGTTACCGACGACGAACAACTGTAACAACCAACGATTCCTAACAAAAACTTTGCAGTTTTGTGCTGAAACAATTATTTTATATTTAGTTAACTGACGAATGTTATATCAAACACTGAAGTTATAGAAACCAGTAGGTAACTCTAAAGCTTATTTTCGACGAAAAGTTCGGCGTTCGGTTAAAATTTTGGCCACCGCTTTTAAAACTTAGATTGAATATGCTATTGGTTGACTCAATATTTATATGTCACAAACTTGTAAGTTCAATAAGTAACAAGATTTGCGAAAACCAAGCAAACTGAAATAAGGAAAAATTATCGTCGAATGAGTCGAACCTGGCACCCAAAACAATAAGCTGTCTGCGAAGTTTTTCTTCCTTCATATCAATAGATATGAATCTTCTAATATGATATGATTATGAATCAATAGATATGAATCTTAATGAAAGCTTATTAGATAAAACCCTCCAGTATTCGAACGACTTCGACAGACTATTAAAGACGAAAAATTGCCACGATTGGCTAACGAGTCCGTACTCGAGCGAGGCGCTATCAGAACTCTGAGATAACCACATCCAAGTAGCAAATATATCTACTACCTAAAACCTTCAGTGGTAAAGATGGCTAGAATATTAGTCTTAAGTTTTTCTTTGACCTTTTCAAAGGGTACGTTCAGCAGGGAATTTGCAACGTTTTAAGTTGAATTATTCAAACTGAACCTACCGTGACTGACAGTCAGCAGTTTAGATTTTTACCTTATTGAATTGCCAAAATCTTGTCCCATATGATCCTGAAAACTAACGCCGAAAGTTTGATTATTCCGTCACAAATCCTTCACACGCGTCTTCGTGTGCCTGCTGCCTATATTTAATAAAAACTCGCGAGGTACTTAGGATTTGCAATACGTATACATGTAGGTAATCCGCCCGAAGCTGACTGCCGATCTGAGCATGAAGTGCTCTGTCGCAATGATAAACCTTTGTTCTCTGTGACGAGTTTTTAGAATTGTTATCGAGTCTATTGTAGGCGGTAATGAACGGCATTTCGCTGAAAATGCCTGAACAGTGAGCGAAGATAAGTGGACTACCACGGAGGTGAATATTGACGATATTATAACTTTAGTAAGCATTCTTGCTAAACACTGACAACTGTAGATAGTGAAGAGAAGTGAGCTATACATAAATACAGGGGTTAGAATGGGGTACATTCAGGCAATACCTCATGCAACCAATCACAAATATTTGAGCACATCACTAATATGTTTTTCACAATCCTGAAGAATGCAACTGAAATTCACTGACAAGAAATTTTAAAAACTTAGTTTATTATTTTTTTAAATAATTTTACCCTTAGGTACAATTTGTAAGAAATGTTCAAGGTATAATGTACCTGTATAATTTTTGTTCTATCTACTTATAATTGCACAACAATAACAAGGATCAGCATCAACACCAGATTACAGCTGACAATGTTTAAAAAAATATTACAACATAAATAAGGACTATTACTGTATGTACCCCAGATCCATGACTGTATAATTAATTTATCACTAAGCACTAATACTCTATGCAGTCTTTGCACGGATGGCAGCACGCTTCCCAGTCACAGCCTGGAAACCAGACTTGGTGCTGGCCACAGAGCAACGGGATCCACATGTTTCACACTGGAGGAAGAATAATCGAGTATCTTTCTGGAGGATGGTGTCAGGGAAGCGGCATGTATGACATGTAACATATTCCTTGATATACCGACGAAGGACATTCTCTATCTGTTTCTGTTGGAAACGGCCTTTAATAATGAGTTTTACAGATCTCTGTGAAATTGGCAAAGGATGTTTTCTTAGTACCAATTCTGACAAATTAGAGAGACGTTCATGTAACAACAGCGAGTGCTTCAGTTAAAATTCGGGTCTTGTTTCTTTATCTACCCGTTACATGAAGTTTTTCCTACTTCATAAACTACATTGTTTTCTTAGGAAACTACTCGTATAGGATATCATAATTATACCTAAAGTGTAGTTGAACAATGAATAGGGGACAGCTTTACTGTTAATACTGTTACGTACAGTATAAAAAACTAATAAACATAAATACGGTGTCACAATTTATAAAAATAAAAGGACCCCTTGTAAAAGGCTTTAACATTGTGTACAAAACGCACGATAAAATAAGACAAAGCGCCCAGAACCTAAACAAAGTGAAAAGTCAGCTACATTTGGGGTTGGTTATTGTAGTGAACCATAATTCAGTTGGAGGGTAGATAACTTCCAGCGGTAAATATACTCGAGGGCCTGATACCGCTGCTGCTACGATACAAATGAAATAATCTTTGATAAAATTCCGGTGTATTTCGTTTATAGTTATGTATTTAATGTACATCTTGAGAATAGCTACAAACCTACAGCTTCATCTGAAATGTTTCTAACAAGACTTCCAAAAATTATACGGGTGAATAATGTGAATTAAATAGAATACCGCATACGTGACAACAAAATTATGAATCCAGTTAATCACTAGACACAACAACACGCCAAAACCCCTATTAATAATAATAACGTGCGTCTTCAAAAGATATAAGTTGACAAAAACATAGTCTCCGATAGCCTCTCGCTCCGCGGCGAACTAATACCATTATCACTGATACGAAATAGGAGGCAGGCCACTCAAACGACTCGATTGTACGTCCCGAGGGGGCACCCGAGAGCGCGGCGCGTCACAAAGGGCATGTGTACTAGCAAGCGACGCAACAGTCGCGCGGGGTAGGCAGCTACGTGCCTCGCATCCCACCTGACTGACCTGTCCGGACGGTGCTCGTACGACGCAGCGCCGCTCTTCAAGGAGATTAGTTCCCCCTTTGCCTTTTCACAGCGCTAGATAAGTATCTGCGACGAGGAAACTTTGTGGCTAGTCAGGATTTCAAGTAGGTACATGAAATTCTATTAGATACTGAAATCATTCGTTATTAAAAAGTATAGCGTCGTGTCGTTTTGTTCATTACGAATTCTACATGCGTAAACTTACAGCACCGGAGACCGGGGTGGATGTAGACTAATTAAATTTTCATAATACCTCAAACATTCTGCTCGAGTAAACTAAATGAACTTGTGCATGACACCTCCGCCACATACAGAACCCTATTGAAGTTGTGAAGTTTAATTATGAGAGAAAACAAAATGTTTTCGAAGATTTCATATATAGAGAAAACAAAATAAGCAATGTGCAACCTTTATAACATCAGACTGGACCAACCCAAGAGCTTACTATTTGGTCCCGAACAATTTAATAAATCCTAGTGAAAATGTTTAGGATACAAATGTACTTCAAAATAAATAAGATGGACTAAACCTACTCGTAACTTATTCAAATGACATGTGGATGGGATAATGTACAAAAATATCGCTCGACGCTGTACGATAAGCCTATTTTATACATACCCTTCCAATTTTTATATCCTTAGCGAGACGTGTTTATCCTTAAAAAAAATATGAGGAGTGAGAAATACCAAACTGATTTTCATAAGAATCATAAATAATACCATTTGCACAGAGCGGTAGAGATACATACCTACATGTTTACTTATTCGGCACTCAAATGCAGACGCATTTACAACGTATAAATTCATCATTTAGGCAGATGGACGAGTATTCCACACAAAAACAAAATGCTGAGAAAACATTTTCGGTAAAGTAAAGATTTGGGATCAATAACAAACTCAATTCTCAAATGGAAAAAGCCCACAACCAGAGACTAGATAATGAAAAGGAATACGGCGAAGGCTCAATGGGCGAAGTTCTTTTTTATCAAAACTTCAACATGTCCCGCAGTTCAATTGAACTGGGAATTCAATGAAATACGCTCATTATTGGAAGAGTGCGCTTTGAAAACTAATTGAAGTCGCAGAAACATGACGAAACAACTATATACTTCACATTATTCAGTACCTAATTAAGTGCCTATTTGCATATACAACACATTCCATTATACAGCGTGTAACAAAATCCTTCACGAAGTCGTCATCTACGCATTCTGTAGGTACATATTAAGTAACTTTGTGCAGAAATAATTACTGGGAAACCACTTTTATTTTTGGTGTGAAAGAACATTGTGCTTATGGTTGCATGCAACGGATCGAAGGATATTTAAAGTTAAGTGATAACATTTAAAACTTGTTTTCGTAAAAAACATAAAAAAAGTTGGAACAGTTGGTCCAGCAGTGCGATTCTGTAACCATCTCACCGTGAAAAGTTAGGTGAAGTGAGCTGTCATTCCAACCAATGGTAGGGATTGATACTATTGACAGCTCACTTTAAGCTCACTTCACCTAACTTTTCACGGTGAGATTTTTACAGAATCGATCGGCTGTACAGAAAAAAATATCGTAATAACAGGAAGAACAAGTGACTCTCGGCTTCTTTAAGGTTATTTTTACTCCAGTTATGTTGAAGCCGGTTCTCAGTTCTCCAATTACTGAAATAGCAAATGAAAAAGCAAACCGTTAGGATGAGACTTCCTTATTTGTATGAATGAAAGGAGAAAATGTTATTGTGGAAGAGGAACCACATTAAATCAGATCATTAGCATTTCCTATAACGTAGGAACGACCCGAGCCAAATGAATTAAAAAAAAATGGATATGTATAAAAAACGATGAACAAATAAAGTAACAGCTATTGTATGTACATAATAAAATGAAGAATTATAATCCTGAATCCTCCTGATTTCCTTGAAAACCTGTTCCGAACGATATTCATGATGGTGGTGTTTTAGAGCAATTCTTATAACGAAGGGTATGACTTATTCATGCTCTGGAAGGTAGACGCAATAAGTTCGAAGACTTCAGATGGCGAGCTGTATAATGAACGAGACAATAACGAACGCAGAGTGTCCTGACGACGCCACGGCTGATCACACGGAGGCCTACAAAACTGTATTGCGAGACAGCATTAAGGAAACCAGTAAAACACTATGATACAAGTACAAAACAAAAATTTATTTGTTTTATAATAATTGAATAAGAATTCGAAATCAATTTAAAATCAAACATGAGTAATTTAGATTTCAGTGGCTATCGGTGTGTGGATCTGCCAAATATTATTCGGCAACTCCCGTCCATAAACGTCAAGGCATGTCCTCAGCAACGGGGCGCAAACCTGTTATTGAAATCATAAAATTATTTTTGAATAAATCTTTTCATGTCAAACACAAACCTTTTGAACGTTTGTACTAACTTTTCCATAGAAACCCATGGCCCAACAACCGACACGAATACCTAAATTATGATTTGTAGCACAATGATTTATAACAACATCTTGGTTGACCTGGAAATAAAGACGTTACGTTAATTGAATTCCGACTCCCGAGGATCGTGTACCTATTTAATTTCTATGTAAATTATAATTAATTTACTCTACAAAAGTATTATGATTTGTTATTATAAAAACATTACAAGTAGGCCTTACATTAACGATAGTCCCTTCCTGTTCGAACCTCGTGATATTGGGGCTCCGCACGGGCAGCACTCTCCAGCGAGTATTGGACACAAAGTGCTTGCTCAGGTATAGTGAGAACGCGCCGCACAACCCCGGAACAGGATCCGGATCATACCTTATGTATAAGGGCTGAAACACAACGCACCTTTCACAAAAACCTGCGTATCAGGTATATAAGAAGGGACAGAGCTTATTGACATGAATGGAATTTTCGTCCCTTACAAAATGTATGGTTCTCTTTTCAAGATTAAATTTTTCCGGATCCTAGCAATTTTGTTTTCCTTGTGTTTTGTTATCCTATGTCCTCTGTACTATTGGATAAGCTGATTTTGATTGGGTAAAATGCGTTCTTCATGAACTAACCTGATAGATTTTAGTTTGGTTAAGAGAAATATTTTGTCATGCACAGAAAATACAACCTGTTTGTCAACAGACGATGCAAGCTTTAGAAGAAATTCTTGATTATATTTTAATAGTTCGCCAGTTCGATCGCAGTAGTCAGCGCTGGCGATTATGAATGCATTTCTATGTGCCGGTTCTGAGTACGGGACCCCCACAATAGAACAGCCATCTTCTAGGTCTTGAGAATAAGAGATGTCGTCTGACGAGATACGGCCGCCCAAAAGGAGGCCCGTCTTGCCTTCAACGGGCGGATCGCTGGCTATAATGGGAATTAATTAAATATAATAAAACCGGATGTAGGCTTACAAATAAAATGGTGCTACGATACACTAATTAAATTAGGTAGGTTAACAAACAATTATTATTAATAAATATTGTTTACCTGGTACATGTGGCGCGTATAGTGATATTTTCGAGCCAAAGGCAATGGAACCCGATGACTGGGTGAGAATCGTCGGCGTGTTTAGATTCTCGGTCATCTTGCGGAACCGCGCCAACATCAGATCACCTTTTTTCATTTGTTCGAGGAACACGTTGAGCTTATACTGCATTTTAATAAGAAAAAGTTAGTGTGAAGAAGAACTACGGTAAACTGTGCCTGGCATCTTTACTTTCCATGATAAACTTTACTCATGAGTGATCATCTACCTAGCCTTTTTCCAACTACGAGTATGTAGGGGTTTTTTTTTCCAGTTTATTTGGATGCAGCTGAATACCAGTATTTTACATGGAGCGACTACCTCTCTGACCTTCACAACCCAGTAGGTAATACGATACCAGTGGGTAAGACTGGTTGTCAGATGTTCGGGCTTCTGATGACCCGTAACGACTGTCAAAGATCCAAGAACAACGCCGGGAGCAACGGCGACGGCGACGGAGGTCTTGGTATGTAAAGATGGTCACCCACCAACGCACCAACCGCGCGATAAGCGTAGCTTAACCTGATCGATCGACGCGTGCGGCTGTTATTACTTAGCCACAAGTCCCGCAAATTTACCCATGAGTACTGTATTAAATATGCCGCCGTTTCATTTTAGTAATCAAAAGATATTTAGGTACAGTAGTCATGGGTAAAGTTGCTCATGTAAAGTATAGATGCCATAGTTGAAGGTTAGTGTACTAAGATTAAAGATAAGCTGGAGTGTTGAGATTATGGATTATGTAAGTACTTATTCACCTCCTCCAATGTCGCTGCTTCATACCAATTGCCGAGACGAACTCTGTTGCAATATACAATACCTCTATCAGCTTCTTCCTTGTTCATTTTTGCTAAATTAAGTAATTAATTCAAAACACGAGTAAAACAGCAAAACCACCGGAAAATACGACGTCACACGTCAAACGTTATTTAAAACTTCATACACGTGATAATACCAGAGACTACTGTGGATTATACAGCTAAAATAAATAAACACACATAGATAAAAAAAAATTGAAAAAAAAACAACCGACTTCCAAAAAAGACACTACAAAGCGAAAAATAACTTTATTTCGGAAGTCGGTGTCGGGTTCACATTTTCGTTATTTACCACCGACGACGTCCGAAATTAAAGTTATTTTTCGTTTTGTAGTGTCTTTTTTGGAAGTCGGTTGTATTTTTTTTACAAAAAACTTTTTATTTTTCACTTTTAAGTTGTAATTTTTACCAGTAATTTTGGTTTAAAAACCAAACTACTGAACCGTTTTTGATTAAATTTACATGGGAACAATCTGGTCACCTGGGTATCAAGTATATCCTTACAAATATAAAAAAGAAATTTGCATTTCATCATCCGGCAATTGGCAGATTTTTACTATAATGCCACATTATTTTTCAAATAGGTCGGACACTATTTACTATCGCATGATAGTAAATAGTGTCCGACCGAAACCGAATTTCGGCAACGGTCTCGGTTTCGGCCGAAACCAAAACTGAAACTTCCTTACAAGGATCATGTTTTGAGGGAAAAACCGGCCAAGTGCGAGTCGGACTCGCGCACCGAGGGTTCCGTACAATTTAAAATTATTAAAAATATTTTTATTATATGATGTAACTAAAAGTTTACGGTTTTCGCAATTTTCCCTTTATTTGTGCTATATGACGTTGCTTCGTACCAAATTTGAAGATTCTGAGTTCACGGGACCCTATAGGTTTTGATTCCCTTGCGAGTGTCAAAATAAATCACTTTTATCTTAAGAACAAATTAACTTCTTCGTCTAAACTTATTTCGTCATTTTGTACACTTCAGCAACAACAAAAAGTAACCACAAAAGCTCAACGCCTAAATAGGTAAGTAAAACTTATCCCAATGCAAATATGAAATAATACTTACGAAATAATAATACCTCTATCAAAAACAAAATATTAACTTCTAAACTTAATTCGTCATTTTGTATGACACTTCAGTAAAAACCAATATGTAAAAAAAAACAAAAGCTTAACGAATAAATTATAAACTACCTAATCGTAATCATAAGAATGCAAAAGGGGACGACTAGATACTAGGCTAGACTAGGCACGTGAACGCGGCAAAATGTCTTCATCGCTTGAAATTCAACGCGCCGAACATGACCGATCGCAGCGCGAGAAATCCCGAATTTAGTTTCGGTTTCGGTCGTAGTTTCGGCAGGTTTGCCGCCGAAACCGAAACTCGTTATTTTGCCGAAACTCGACTGAAACCGAAACCGAACATTCGGTCAGACATTAATAATAAATACCTCTAACGATCGATACTCGTAGTTAGTACACTAGCAACTTAGAATAGCCTACCCTTTACGAAAAGCCAAGGATGCCGTAAGAATTTGGGACTCAACGGGGAGAATGTCAACAACGCGTAGAACCGGAGCGTTATGGCACTAACAGCCTGTTAATTTATTATAATTATGTACTGTTATTGTTCTACCCAATATTGTCGCATTTAGGTGCAATTGTAACCTTTACACACAAATGATATTGCTTCGTAACTTTTTACGAGCAACGCAATTGAACCGCTGCCTGCGTAGAAAATATAAATGAAAAAAATGGAAGTTGGGAAAAGAAATTGACTGAAGATTGAAAACTGGGAGATACGAGTAGGTATCTAGATAGTTATTGCTGTTAAACTTAAAAAGGACTTCACCAGCATTCACCACTGGAAATAAACTTGATTGTGACGATTTTATACAACACGTCTTGGTTGTATATTTGTAAGTGTAGGTTACCTACTCTTTAAATATATTTGAAATTAATTTAGGTACCTACTTTTGTTCATATTAAACGTTACGTGGAGAAATAGTAGAGGTATACAAAGGTAGTCGTAATAAATACGACTACCTATACCTCTAAATGCTATGAATGCCTGGCAAATTATTTACCAGGTAGGTATCTATTGTTCAGTCTAATACCAGTGAATCCATCGCACATCCAGATCTAATTAGTGAATAGATTTACACTAATAATGGCCGAAATTAATTAATACCGGCACACAATCATTTGTTAGATGATAGAACATGTATTATGTTCTGTATGTTAGTATCGATAATATAATCCACTAATACGATTCATGCCATTGATTTCAGTCTTCAAAATGGATTGTAAGATCGGATCGTAATAGAATTCAGAGCCTTCTGTCAGTCATTTTACACGTGCAGTCTGTGGATCAACTTTACGCGGCGGGCTTACAACTGCAGTGCTTCCGCAATGTTTTCGGATAAATCCATCGATCCATCCGTCGATGATTTCTTCGCCACCATCAGAAAAAGAACTCCATCGATGATGAACAGTGTGCGTAGTAGCACCAACACCGTCCTCAGAACGTTAGCGTGCAAAATTGATAGTCCATTTACTGTGTACTAGACAGGTGTACACTTGCACAGGAGTAGGAAATAGGCTTTAAGTAATTATTGTGATACTTGTTTTGTTTACTAACAAATTAGTAACACTTTTTTTGTGTGTACAACCCTACAAACGTCTTTTTTGTAACTATTTTATGGACTGTATGTCTGAAATAAAGATAAATTAAGATCCGAGACACTTGTGCGAACGGACTTTTGCGCGAAGAGACAGTTGCCGGAAGGAGACTTGCGTGAAAAGACATTTCGGCAAATAGACTTTTGCGCGGACGGACTTTGGCGCGAAGGTATCAAAAATTTTTCAAATTTTTACAACCGCCAGCTTGGATTTTCATTTCGACCCCAATTAAGTTATCAGCGACCTCGAAAACCATGAAAATGACAACCATGTCGAAAAAAAATTAAAAGAAACTAAAGAGAAAAATAATAAAATATTTAAGAAAAAAAAATACTTGCAAATTCACCCTTGCTCTTAGAAAAAATACAGGCGTGATGTTATGAAGAAATCTCATTTCCGCTACTACTACTGTCCTTTCGCGCAACGTTTTCGCGCAAGTGGATTCGCGCAAGTATCTTTCGCGCAAAAGCCCATTCGCCGACAGCGGTTGAGGTGTCCTAGAAAATCGGTGGCTTCACTTAACGGCCGTAGTGACGGCTGTCATGAAAATGATGACAGCGGCAAAGATTTAAATCATTAGATTTGCTCTACCGCGTCAAAAGATAGTCAGCTGCGTTTTGGACACTTTTTCGCGCCACTAAGTACGGTAAGAGCAAATCTAGCGATTCAAATATTTGGGCAGCGGGGTTTGGCTTAACCGAATTAATGCCGTAATTACAGAAACAATTAAAGTCATCGTGTCTCGCGTGGATCCACGTTCCGAATTAAAACGAAAGGTTAATGTCAAATACTGAAGTACCTAAATGATACATTTTCATGACGGCCTTATTATTATTATTTATAATATAGGTACCTACTAGCTGCGCCCCGCGGTTTCACCCGCATAAGTTTCGATCCCGTGGGAATATCGGGATAAAAAGTATCCTATGTGTTAATCCTGGTTGTAAACTACTTGGCTATGTGCATCATAAATTTCATCCAAATCCGTTCAGTAGTTTTTGCGTGAAAGAGTAACAAACATCTATCCATCCATCCATACAAACTTTCGGATTTATAATATTAGTAGGATAGGATGTCGGAACCGATTTCCCAGGAAACCAAAGCTTTAGACGGTCATTGAGAGGACCGACAATCTTTTAAACTATGGAGTTTGGAAGAACAACGCGCTTCTTTCTTACGTCCTAAACAAAACAAAGCAGGCGTCTCAGTGATTTTCAATTACTTAATTGGTTGATGGTTCGCCTTGTGAATTTGTCCTTTGTTGTGCCATCAATATGTTTCTAGGTAAGTATTGCCTTTTCTTATTCAGGAAAGAACTCGCGCACTGAACCAGAATACGTGAGTAGGTACCTAGCTACAGCTCAAACAAACAAGGTAATAGCCAACACAAATTTATATTATTTTATGTACCTACTCGTGACAATAATATTGAAAATATAGAAACATACTTACTTGACAAACATTATAAATTATGTTAAGACATCAAATAACAACACTTGTTCGAAGATAAAACTTGCATGTTTCACAAACCAAAACTTACCTGACTTACCTGTTTTAAATATCAAATAACATAAACAATAATTTAGATTTTTTAAATTTGGTTAACGACACAGACCGTAATGCCTGTTAATCCTTAGACTTTGTTTCGACGTCGCTAACCAGAGTGAACACATTCTCAGCTGTAAATCTTCCGTGAATGTCTATGTAGTTGTTGCAAGTCATTCCACACTCCTGCGAAAGTTGAAACAAATGAGTTAACTTCAATCTGAACTAATAATTCGGTTCAGTATTGGATATTACCTACAACCTAGCATAATCAAAATCAGCCTATAATGTTCCTACTGCTGGGACACGGCCTCATTCAGGCCGTAATCCACCACGCGGGCCTAGTATATTGGATAGTATAGCTTTCTTCATAACATATACTTAACAAATATAAAATTGATTAAAAAATACAATGATATCCATGATATAAATACTAGGAACAAACACAAATTTGTTGTACCTACAACAAGGCTCAAGAAAATAGGTGGCTCGTTCAGATGCCAATGCATACGCTTTTAGAATAAAGTACCAAGCCCCGTTCAAGACTTAGGTCTTAATAAATTCAAATCATTCATAAATTAAGGGCCATCTGGTTTTTGATGATCTGAAAGATGATATGGATCTAGAGGGAGCGTAGAGCATTGTCAGTTAGGGCGAATATGCTGGCCCGCAGATTTTCTCGATGCACAGACGCAATTAAAATAACCCTTTTTAAGGCATACTGTACAGCACTGTACTCGGGAGCTCTGTGGTTCACATATACCCAAAAGGCTTACAATGCTCTGCGTATCCAATACAATAACGATATTCACAGTGTTAACACTAGAAATAAGGACAAACTACGTGCCCCCTTTCACCGGCTTCATAAGGTTCATAACTCATTTGTTGGGCTTGGTATAACCTTTTATAACAAGATACCCTCTTCTTTTCTAGACTTGCCTTTTAATGCGTTTAAAGCTCAACTAAAATCCAACCTTTGTTCAAAGGCATACTATTCTATCAACGACTACTTAGACGATAAGAATAGTTGGTCACCCTAGTCCTTCTCCAGAATTAGCTTACTGCAGAACCCAGCAATGCATAAATGTGTAAGCTGTCACGCCCTTTATGCCTGGAGGCTTTTATTTGGGTAGTAAGTTTTTTTATTTACATTTTAATTAATTATTTTTTAGCTTGAGTACGTATAGTTTTTATTATATTTGTTGGTATATTGGCGTGGCTAGCTGACATATTATGGCAAATAATTAAATTTTATGTTCTGGTTTTGTAATGTTAATTACCGAACATAAGTACCTACCTAGTATTGTATACATTCAAGTATTTTTTTAAAATTGAACAGACAGCTGTGCTGCTGGGGAGTTTGTTGCGCCACTTCTTCTTCCCAGCAATAGCACTAGGAAGTGGTGAAGGGCGGGCGTTTTTGGGGGACTGTCTTTTGTAATTTTGACGTTCAAAAAGTGCTGATTCTCAGCCTAATTTGAATAAATGACTTTTGATTTTGATTTTGAACGCATTCAGGGTATTGTTGCGATTGCCGCGCTTCTGTAGTGCCTCGGCAATGTTTGCAGATGCACGCACTATAGGCTAAGCTATTTTTGTTACTAACACTATAGACCATTGTAATTTGAATGGATAAAGATTATTATTATTATTAAACGTAAGTTGTGTCAGAAAGCCTTTTATACCGTTAAAGATTCTAACGAGGACAAAAAGGCTTGAGATTAAGCTGCTTCCAATTTTTACATATTGAAAGTTTATGTTTTTTTCTGTTTTGTTGTTGTTTTTTTTATATACCTACACTTTGACATTAATGAATTGTATATATACTATGACATTTGCTTACTTTGTAAAGTATTCTTTTATTTTAATTATTGTGAATGTGAAGACTATGAAGAAAAATAAAAAATAATATAAATAAAATGACCCACATTTTATTTATATTATTTTTTATTTTTCTCTCTGTTCTGTTAGTTTTTGTCATGGTCTGGCAGTTTGAGTAATTAATGTGGCCTACCCAAATGTCCTTTCTTTGGTATTGATTGTCGAATCGTTGAGTTGAGCTGCACGATTTCTGACAAATGCGTGCACTGACTGGACAGGTCCTGTCCATCTGTGTGGTTCTTTCCTCAAAAAACCATCTCAGACATCGATATACATGGTCTTCATATGATCTGACCAAGATTATGTCTGGACTTTAAAAGAGACTGTGACCTCTGAGTTTGTTTCAGCCTTTCTTCTCAGACTAGTCAGATAGGAAACGCTGACCTCATCTAGTTTTAAAATATGATTGACGTGTAAAAATATTTGTACAATTGTTAAATGATTTTATTTACAAAATAAAATCATTTAACAATTATTAGCAAGTAGGTACTCTTTCCACTCTTCACTGATTAAAATAGGTTCACGATGAGCGCTACAGTGAAATATAATTAGAAAATAAAGACTAAAATCAGGATTATATTTGTAACCATCACCACGCTGTGACGGTCTATAAATGCTCTTGAGTTATTTTGTCCATGTGAGAGGTAAAGTTTCCATAAAGAAAAACATTTCCATGAAGAAATGAAGATTTGTCAAATATTACTCACAGGCCCAAAAAATGTCTGCATCCAGTTTTGATTCAAGACGCATAAACTCTTGTCTGCGACCAGGTTTTTTATGATTAGCTTGGCACCAGTCTAAAAATAGTTTGGAATTATGCTCAATAAATAATACATAAAACTACAATTAAAATTCTAATTCCGATAACTTGCTGTTGTGTTACAGGGCTAAAACTGAAATTATGGGACATAGATAAATGGCGGCATGAACTCAATTTTGAATAAAAATTACATTACTAACATTTGCAGAAAATACATAATCTTGAATAAACAAAATTCAATGAGTTGTGAATTGATACTCATATACTCATCGTAACCCATCCGTCATTTTGACTCTGGACCGATATCCATCCATTGCTTAATCATGACACATTGTGTAAAAATTAATACATTTCTTGTGTTATTTCCGTCATACAGAGCGCCTTTTATGATGAATATTAGCGCTATTTCATGAGGACATTATTCTCGCTCCACGCTTTATGTAAAAAGAAAACATATCGTCCCAACTGTTGTTTGATCACTCAACAAGTCAACACCATGCCTATATATCTACCTACTATACCACCACCACACCACACTCGTAACCTCTAGTCTCTACTCTGGAAATCGCATCCCAAGCCACAATTACCGTCTAGTTTGAGGCTCACTGGAAGAGTAATACTTTGTTTATAATGCCGTGTTTTACCTGTGTACCACCTGCTTACTCTATTACCTGGATAATAAATCATTTTCGATTACTATTAAACGTAACCTAACTAAAAACTGTACCTTGACAGGGCTGCCCAATCCCTCAAGTCTGTCGCACGGCAACAGTGGCATGGTTGTGAATCGACAGTTGGTGTCTTTGAGAGAACTCAGTCGCAAAGGCATGCGGTCCGCGGGCTCTGGCGCGCCTGCCGGGGTGTAGCGTACGTAGAGGGACGCTGCCTGTAGATACGGAATCATTATTATACTTATTATCTACCGATAACTGTAACTTCCCTTAAGTTACAGCTTGTGGCTGAGTAATATTTATAAGCAGTAGGTACGGGTGGATCTTCCAGGTTAAGCAACGCTTTCCGAGATCAGTCCGTGGACAGGTGAGCATCCCTTACCTACGTACTGAGACCCCTCCCTCCGTGACTTGGAAAGCACGTTAAGCCGCTGTTCCTGGCCGTAATTCGTAATCATAATGTTTGACAGTCGTTACGGGGAGCAAGAAGCCCGAAAGTCCGACAACCTGTTTTACCAAGGGGTATCGTGTTACCAGTAACTGGATTGTGGGGGTCAGATAGGCCGCTCAATGTTTCTGACGACACGGTTGGCGCAGTGGTTAAGCGATTGACTGCTGCGCTGCGTGTCACGGGTTCGATTCCCGCATGGAACAAATATTTGTATGACCTACAATTAGTTGTTCCGGGTCTGGCTGTTTGTGTATGTGAGTTTATACGAGTATGTCTGTAAACGCACCCACGACACAGGAGAAATTCGTAGTATGGGGCGACGTGTTTAAAAAAAAAAAAGTTAAATAGTGGTATTCAGCTGCATCCGGTTAGACGGGAAACTGATGATAAACTGTGACTTAACAACTCAAGTCCTAAAAAGCTGGTCGCTTCCAAGCTTTGTAGCTCTACTGAGGAATCCACCTAAACCGAGTGAAGAAACAGATGTATAAATACTTTCTAAAATCTTGACCAGTCAATTCAGAAATTTTGACGTCTTGTAAATACTTTTCTCCAATCCAAAGTTAATTTCCTACAAATACTTTTTCAGTGACTGATAGAATTTCTATGCCTTGAAATCGAGCACAGCTTCAGATATCTATACCTACTACGATATAACTATGTATCTAAACTCCGTACTTAGTTTAATCATTAGGGCAGTTAATGACAACCCAATACTCATTAGCGCGCAGTTATGTAGTTACATGGTGTAATATTACCCGGCACAGCCAGTCACTCACCAGCAACATCACTGTCTATGTTAATCATATACATTATATAGTAAGTTTTAATGCAAGATCTTAACATTCTCACGTATGCACGATCCTATAACACTGATGTATTGTTATTGTTAGACAAAAAGTTAGCAAAACAATTTAAATTACCTCGGGAGCTCCATAATTCTCAGCCTTTAGTAGAAATTCGTCACCATATTTCAATTTCTTTCCATATATGCGTTCATCCTTAGCGCTGCAAGCAAACCGAATGCTACGTAAATAAAGTGCTCATATAGGTAATGATGAAACAGACGCGCTCCGATGTAGACACTTTCCATTAAAAACAAAAAGATTCGAGTACTGTTCTGTTAGGTACCCCATGTTTGCACCAATATACAAAACATACATACATAATCTCACACTTTCTCCCATGGGGGTAGGCAGAAACTAAAGGACGCCACCTGCTACGATCCTCACATATTCCATATGTATACTACTGTCAACCGGCGTGCGTGTATGACCAAGTGCATACCTGTCAGGTGCATACTTGACCTTTCTGAAGAACATTCCCAATAAGGTCACTATAATATGTCCTCCTAGCGAGTCCCCCTCCCGGCGTTTCCACTCATCTTTGCCTTGTGTTGCCACAAACACCTTTTGTTACTCGCCTTTCATTCATTCTGTCAACATGACCAAAAGCATGCTCTTTGACATCTTCTTTAAACCACATCGTTGCCTTATCACATCATTCCTCAGCATATCGTTCATAGTCACACCACACATTGCTTCGCAAGGAACGCGTTTCCTCAGGATTTATTCTACATTCGTGCGTGAACCGCCAGTCGAGCCGTTTTGGACATCACCTGGTTGGTCACAATCGCATGTGTAGCACCATTCACTTTATTTTCCGCATTTACTCAATATTTCATTTTTTTTTTCAATATTTCCATTCTTTATAAACTGACTCCCCAAATATACGAATTAATTTACAAGCGCCAGTCCTCACCATACAAGGATAGTGTCCACCAAAGTTCTTCCCTCCACACACTGTCATAGGCCTTGTTCAAGTCAACGAAAGTACAGTAGACTTTCTTGTGCTTCGTCAGATGTTTTTCGGCTATGCACCTTGAGGAGAAAATCTGATCCATACAGCTCATTCCCTCTCTAAATCCTGCCTGCACATCCTATATTTTCTGATCTGTCACACTTATCACTTGATTTATTAAAACCTTCGCATACAGTTTGCCGACAACAGTCAAAAGACTAATGTCGCGGTACACTCCTGCTAAGAGCCTTTTTTAGTGGTGTATATAACATATATTTAACTGTTGTTTCCACTGTTTTTGTTTGTTGTAATCGGCACACATCAAACAAGTTGTTAAGACTAGGTTGTAAAAACCTGCAAAACTTTTAGAAAACATGTCCAAAATGTGAACAAAATAATAAATAAGTGGAAATTCCAAACCAGGTCTGAGGTAATTAGTTAAAAGAAGTTTGTCAGGCAAACCTGACGACGACGAACGTGTTCCGGCAGCATGGCGTGAGAATGGGCGACAGTGTCATAAGACAGCCGTCACATATGTTCTGCATATAATCCACCTGCCGCTCCCGCACAAGAATTGACATAGCCAAACCGTACTGCTGCTTAGTACCCGCCATCTTCGGTTTTGCTAACAACGAATCAATATCAGTTTAGCCGTTTCTTTTTTAAGCATTTAAAATTTATTTCAAAATGAAATGACAAAATGTGACCAGAAGAAGGTTTAGCTATATATCTTAATAAGAAGTATGGGTAAAATATCTACCTGGCATATCAGACGCAACTACTTGTGCATTATATCCATATAGAACGAAAGATCCACTTAACTTCGGCGCTCTCTGAAATTAAAATAAACTTTCATAAAATTTCAGTTGAACTAAGGGAGCCCGGCGACCACGAGCAACTTTTGTCGCGGCAACTAATTTGTCTCTCACATCAAGTCCACGGACTTGTATGAAAGTGTGCGCATGTAGCGACGCGATAAAGTCAGCACTTCCATTCTTTTGATGTGAGAGACAAATTGCTGAGACCAAAGTTGCTCGTAGGCGCCCTCCCTAAGACGTTCTTTTTCATATTTCGATAATTAGTTATGCTGGATATGCTGGATTGGATAGTTAGTTATGGAATTTATTGTGCTGGATTAACACTTCGGTGTTAATCCTGCACAATAAATTTACGTTCAAAATGATATCCAAATTCGTTTTATTGATCATGATCAGTTTGTTTGCGGATAACATTGGAATACAATTGTATTTATTCCACACTTATTATAACTCGAAGGTCAAGCACATTATTAACGAAACATCACAAGCATCCATTACCTCCTTCAATAAGTTGCTGAATAAGGTTCTAGACTTCTGAAGTAACAGTTCTCGTCTTTCACGTTTTCTTAAAAATATTTTGAATTCATACTGCAACAAAGGTTTACTTCTAAATGAAACTGAGAAAGGTATATATTTTGAGTTGCATAAATACCCAGGTATCATCTATCCGATAGATATACCTGGGTGTCTATGCAACTCACTCCCATCTGGTGGAGTTTTGTGAAGATGGTGATAATGGTGGGTAGGGGATTTTCAGGTTTCATCTTGTTACACAAAGGAACATTAAAGACAAAAATAGATAGGAACCTTTCTCAAACTACTATCCGAACTCTCACCGATTGACCACTAGGATATCACACTGATTACACCAGATGGGCAGGTACCTTTGATTGTCACCTCATCATTTGCCTTGCCTTTTCCCAACTGAGTATGTTGGGGTCGGCTCCCAGTTTAATCGGTTGCAGCTGAATACCAGTATTTACATTAGGCCAAAGAGATTTAAGATATTTTTAAGTAAATAATTGAATGTCTTTGCATTAGGCTGTCACTGGCTGGATAATAGCTTTACTTATTAAAGCTATCAGCCAGCCAGTGACTGACTCCCACGATCATACAGGCCCGTAGACTTGATGTGAGGGACAAATTAGTTGCGGAGACCAAAGTTGCTCGTGGTCGCCCTCCCTAACGTGTTACCTCATTTTTAAGTCTCTCCTCGGACCAATTTCCAATAAGAACAGAATTACTATAAGTCATATCCTCAATTATTTCTCAAACCTAATTTACGCGTTATTTTGATCTTGTTATTTACTTAGAATATAGCTTTGGTGTTGTGGTTTTAAATGATTATTTACAGTTGAGTGTTTTGAATAAATACATGTGATTTATAATATTTTGGATGTCGACCACAGACTACAATATAATATCGTATGTCGACTGTCAACAAAGGGCGCAGACTGCGCACATGAAAATGTTATTTACCAAAAAGGATAGTTACTTGTACCCATTTTACCCCATTTAATTTAATTTCTTTAGACTAGCTCAAATCAATCAGACCTACAAGTATAAACCTGAAAAGGGGTCATCATCCCTCAGGGGTTTTTTTCATTAGGTAGGTATGTGTCACAGCCAAAAGAGAGTGAAAGCCTAGTGAAAATTAGAAAACGGAAACAAATTGCGTTAAAACTGTGCGGTCCAATTCTCAAGCTTTTACACTCATTTAGTAAAATCACACAGAAAATCTAACTTATCCAAGTCAGGGTGCTCAAAGTTACGTGCTCGCTTCCCTCGCTCTTGCATTCTCTTACGGCCGAACCCAATAACCTAATTTCAGTTCACGACAGATCGCTACTAATGATAGCCAGTATTATCATATCTGGGAGCTTACTCCCAGCTCATATAGTACGGCAGCTGCACGGTGCTTTTTTGTACTAAGTCATAGAACAAAAAAGCAGTGCCGTTCAACTTCTGCCCTGCTATAAGAGCTGGAGGCTAGCCCCTGTCCTTGAATGTCGTCTCACAATCATATCTAAAGGCTATCTGTCTAGCGACAATAATAGGTGTATGTGGTCAATGATATTATATTATTAGAATATTATTGGATATGGTTCTATAAAGGTTCTATACTTTTCTCTTCTCGTGCGTTCCGTTACAGAATTTGTATAAAAGAACTTATTTAATTGTATACTCTTAGTTGACTGGATTAAGTTATTATTTTTATTAAATTAAAAATCTGTAAGTATGTAGTGCATTATACAAGATTTTACTGAATTTTCTGAACAAATAGTTAACGCTGGAGAGGAGGAATGAGACCAAATGAGACAATGAGACGTAAGATAATTGACAGCTTGACATAAGAAACACTAAACCTGGTTGAGGTTACTTTTAAATGAGGTTTTATTTCAGTGAGCAAATAACTCACTGCTATTTTACTGCAACGAAATCTATATGTTAGTTCAGAACAACTTAATTTGCTCATATTATTTTGGCCAATGCGGCATTTATAAGTCCTTTTGATTCGAAGATATAGAAGATTTTCATTTCAAAACAACTTTCGCTTAGCGTACTTGAATAAATTCTTCAAATAATGAAAACCATGTTAAAATCCATAGCGCAGACTGTATGAATGGATGCTACGCACTGTCGCAACGAGGTACGGCGTAGCTTACACCGTGCTACGATTGCAATGAACTCAATGTCTTTAGAAAGGTTTCCATCCTTTTTCTTTGTTTTTTACAGATTATTTTCATTATTTATTTTTGGATCCTTTAATATGCCATACATTTGTGTTCACATAATGGGTTATTCAGACCGACGCTGTGGCATTGTCCCTGTGGCAGTCGACAGTCACATTTTTTTTTAAGTCGCTTGGCTGAACCGGGTACCCAACCAACTTAATTATACGAAAAAAGTATTTCGAATGTGCTTAACAAAGCTGCATCGCAGTGATTTCTGATTGTAATTGCCCGTTGGGGGTTCACCGTCCGCTTTTTCCCTTTCTACGATTGTTCACGAAAAAACTCACTCACAGCACTAGAATACATCTCAGACAAACGAAATACTCACAAATTAAAATTTTATTTTGGAGCGACAACACTAAAAATATAAATTATATCATAAGTAAGTATATGTAATTAACAAATAATGCACATGAGAATAAAGTTATCACCAACCTCAAATAATACAGGTTAATCACCTAGCAAAACGTTCATCAAAAACAAATAACATTAAAGAATAATTATAAATACCTAATAACTATCTATTAAAAAAGAAAATTATAATAAGTAGATATAATTAACAAAAAAATACAAGTTAATCAAATAACAAGACCTTAATATCAAAATACATTAAAAAATATTATATGAAACCGCCACAGTCCTTGTAATGTCAATCAATCCTTGGACTTAGTCTCGACGTCGCTAACCAGAGAGAACACATTCTCAGCTGTATATCTTCCGTGAGTGTCTATGTAGTTGCCGCAAGTCACTCCACACTCCTGCGAAGGTTGAAACAAATGAACTGATTTGATTCTCACCATCGAGCAAATAATTCATTTAAGTATTGGTATTTATGTAGGTTTATGGAGCGCAGTATACTAGGCGTTAAATTAACGGTATTCGAAACACAATGCTGCGCTCCAAAACAAAGATAGCTGACATGGCTCAAAAGGCTGCCCAACGAACAGGACATGTCTGCCGCGTGACAAACTGTGGGCCCAAATAGCACAGAACTGGTAGGTACCCTGAGACACAGAAGCGGAGCCTGGACCTGGATAGGTTAGGTTAGGTAGGTTAATAGGTATAGGTTTAGGTACCTATCATAATTATTATCAGGCCGAATTTCGTTTTCGTGTTCGATCGAAAAAAAAAGTGTGTTTTCGGTCGAACTCTAGTTCCCGATGACACAGACGCAAGTGCCATTATAGTCTTAACGATACACGCCATGTGTGTGCCAGGATACACGATGACTTATTTTCCGAATAATGGTAGAATTTCCATGAAGAGAATGAAGCCGGCATTAAGTTCGCCTTTGTATGTACCTTTTTGTGCGAAAAGTTTAAATAAATAAATGAATATACCTATTTAATGATTACTCACAGGCCCAAAAAATGTCTGCATCCAGTTTTGATTCATGACGCATAAAGCCTTGTCTGCGACCAGGTTTTTTATGATTAGCTTGGCACACGTCTGAAAATAGTTTGGAAACACGCTCAATAAAATAATATTGGAAAATTATAATTAAAATTCACTTATCGCAGGATAAATTTTATAATGGTATTACAGGAAACTATGAGAAATTTCGGGCGTGAGCTCAATTTATTGACGAAAAACAAAGAAAGAAGTTGTACTTACCATTACTGGGCCGCCCAATCCCTCAAGTCTGTCGCACGGCAACAGTGGCATAGTTGTGAAACGACAGTTGGTGTCTTTGACAGAGCTCAGTCGCATTGGCATGCGGTCCGCGGGCTCTGGCACGCCAGTCGGGGTGTACCGGACGTAGAGAGACGCTGCCTGCACATTTAGAACCATCATTATTATTTACTGCTAACAATATCAATAACTATAGAGGCTCGTGGTTAAGTAATAACAGCCGCACGAGTCAATCATCCAGGTTCAGCAACGCTTGGAATCTTAGACAGCCGGTTTATTACAAAATAGAGCGCAAATAAATGGTCTATGGGTACAAACTAACAAATTGTGACCGTCTTGTAGGTTCTTTTGCTCCAACCCAAAGTTAATTCGAACATGATTGTTTTTAAAATAAAAGTTTAAATGGTAAACCCTCCTTATTGGTGCCCAAGATACAGGCTTGCCTAGTTTGGGGCCAAAGTAAAATCTCTGTAATTTTTTGAGCATTAAGTTTTTATTTATTTAATTTATTTATTTATTTTTCTACAGAGACATTTTCAGTGGTTAATAGAGTTTCTGTAACTTGAAATCAAGCGCAATCCAGATATCTACAGCTATATAGGTACATATGTATACCTATCCACATGTATGTATGATGTATGTATCCTATTTATATGTACTTATTCTAAAACAAACTTATTAACACCACAGCTGCTCTTTAGCAAATCGATATAAATTACATTCACCGTGGGATCTTCATAATTCTCCGCCTTTAGTAGAAATTCGTCACCATATTTCAATTTCTTTCCACTAATTCTGTCATCCTCAGCGCTGCAAGCATACCGTACGTAAGTGCTCATAACATAATTATCATGATGATACAGTACAGACACGCTCCAATGAAGCTAACACTTTCTATTGAATGCAAAAAGATTTGAGTAGGTACGGCCGATCTATTCTGTTAAAATAACACCTGCTGCTAGCGGTTGACACTATACAGCGCACTTCACCTTAGTTTTCACGGTGATATTTACAGAAAGCTATAAAACATGTAGGTATAGGTACTAAAAATACATGTTGTCTACTGTTTTGTTTATAGTTTAGGTGGTAGGTAGGTAAGGTACTTCTAAATCAAGTAGGTATTGTGAAAACGAAGGTTGTAGCAACCTACAACAAAACTTGTAGAAAACTTGGCTTTTAAGAGAACAAAATATGTAGAAATTCCAAACCACACCAAGGTAGGTACTGTCATACTGCTTATTTACCCACTGCAATAAAATAAGTCAAACACAAAGATTATTGGCACTGCAAAAGCACAAGACTGTTGCTGAAGCGCTTGATTCTTTAGTGTCTAATAAAGTAACGGTGTAAAAGCAAAAAGCAGTTTGTCAGACAAACCTGACGATAATGAATGTGTTCCGGCAGCATGGCGTGAGGATGGGTGACAGTGTCATAAGACAGCCGTCACATATGTTCTGCATATAGTCCACCTGCCGCTCCCGCACAAGAATTGACATAGCCAAGCCGTACTTCTGCTTGGCCCCCTCCAGCTTTGGTTTTGCTAACCACGAAACAATATCTTAGGCGTTTCGTTTTTTAGCATTTAAAAGTAATTTCATAATCAAATGACAGAATGTGATCAGCAGCGGGGCAATTATGCGTAACACACATCAGTAGCAATGGCTTTAATTTTGAGACTTGATCAACATCATTGCGTTATTTACGTTGTTGAGCAGACAAAGAAGAAGTAGCAAAATGCCCCACTTCCGACTGCAAAGATAAGTATCTAAAAAAATCGCTAAAAATGAGTATAAAAAAAAAAATATACTTCCGGTGATCATCCTTACTGGCTAGCACATAAAAATTGCTCTAAATATTAATTCAGGGGCAGATTAATACCTACCTGTAATATACTAACTTTTGATTTTAGTTTTACAATAGGATTAAAAAGCAATTAAACACTGTAATAGCTCATTTTGATAATAGATATTATACTAGGTTGTTGATAATAGATATTATACTAGGATATTAAATATTTTACTTTCAATCATGCAATACCTACTACTCTAACGATCATAAAAGGGGCAGGCAATATCAAGTCCGGTAAGAGTATAAGCTTTGTCACAGTAAAATAATCACACGTAATATACCTACACAGTACCGAAGAGTGCCAACGCAAGCGCAGCAGTTTAGAGTGAGATCCCTAGCATTAATTGGGAATGACAGCTCACTCCACGCTCACTTCACCTAAGTTTTCACGGTGAGATTGTAACAGAATCGCACTGCTGAATCGCACTGCTGGCACGGCGCTGGACTGCGAGCGGAGCGATTAAGGAGCACGCGCGCAGGTACACCTCTTTTGTTCTCATGTGAGTGAGCGAAACAACAATAGTAACCTCGGTTTTTAACTACCTGAGTGACGCCGGGATATTGTTAAGTAGCTCTCCGTGTGTAATACCACAAATTATTTTATAAAATAAATAGATCAGCAATATCTTAATAGATAAATAGTACCAATGGATAAAGTATCTACCTGGCATATCAGACGCAACTACTTGTGCATTAAATCCATATAGAACGTAAGTTCCACTTAACTTCAGCGGTCTCTGAAAAAAATGAAACTTTCATAAAATAGAAACTACTACTACCAGATCTACTACCAGAGACTACTATTATCAGATGTTCGGGCTAAACACCTTTTAAATACGACATAATTGTATGGAGTAAGACCCTTAGGTTCTTTAAAAATCGTTATTTTAATATATATTATGGTTTAAGATAGTGTAGGTAACGCCGGTCGTGAAAGTCGGTATGCGTATTTGCCAACTACTTACGGAAATCATTGTTATTTCCAGCCAGACATGACTGTCTGGCTACACTTTCCATAATCAGCCTATAATGTTCCCGCTGCTGGGACACTCTTCTCGGTGAGAGGGTACATAATCCACCACGCGGGCCCAGTGCGGGATGTCTAAGAATTATTGTTTTTTTTTTCTCCTAAAGTTATTCTTCAACGTTTTAAGTACAGTGGTGGGTCAGACGCTTTACACAAAGTAAAGCGCCTGACTGGGTTCGAACCACAGACATACAACTTGGTAAGTCGTTGCAGTTACCACTGGGCCACCACTGCTCGCACACTATGCTCCACTATGCTCGTCCATAATTATTATCGCGAACACTAATACGCGTGATCTACGTACACGGCTGACGTCGTTTGTGGAACACTATTCCACACTAACAGCCTGTGTAAACTGATATCAGTGTTTCAGGATAATTAATAACAAAGTGCAACATAATAAATTTTAGTTCAAAATTTCATCCAAATTCGGTGTATTCATCATGATCCGTTTGTTTGCAAATAAGATTGGAATACAATGTATTTCAACACTAAATTATAACTCGAAAGTCAAGCACATTAATAACGAAATATCTCAGGCATACATTACCTCACTCAGTAGATTGCTGAATAAAGTTCTGGACTTCTGAAGTAACAGTTCTCGTCTTTCACGTTTCCTTAAAAATAGTTTGAACTCATACTGCAACAAACGTTTACTTCATAATTTGTGAAACAAGATGTTATTGCGCCACCTGCTCAAAGCAGGAGTCAGGAATGAGTTACACACCCTGCACCCTGATTGCGTACCACACTATCAATTTACAATCTGAATTATTTTAAACACTATTGTTATTACAATTATTTCAAACATATGAGGTAGCTCATATGTTTGAAATAATTGTCTGCTCAACAACGGAAACAACGCAATGAATGTTAAGAACTGTCAAAATGAAAGTGCTTGCTTACTGATAGTGTGCTAAGCAATTACCCCGCTGGTAGATATAATACAATACATAGGTATATATCTGTCAGCACACTCAACGATTGCCCATAGGAACATCATATTTATTACACCCCGATAGGTACTTAGGCTAACTTCGACCGTTACCTATTAACTTTAGAAAGGTTACCTCATTTTTAAGTCTTTCTTCGGACCAATTTCCAACAAGAACAGAATTATTATAAGTCATAACGCCAAATATTTCTCAAACCAATTAATTTACGCCGTATGTTGATCTTGTTATTTATGTGGAATATAGCTTTGGCGTTGTTTTTAAAATGATTACTAACCCCAATTAAGATTTTTCAATAGATGTACTAAAAAAATATATTGGATTTCGACTGTCAACAAAGAGCGCACACTGTGACACAAGAAAATGTTATGTAACATAGAGGATAGTTACTTGATTTACCTCATTACATTTAATTCCATATTCGCCCTTAAATCAGCCAGAACTAGAATACAAGAGTATGTTTACCCATAACTGTAACCCTAAACCTGAAAAGGGGTCATCATCCTTGACGCGAGTTGCGTAGCATGGCGTAGCAGGGCGTAGCATGACGTAGCATGGCGTAGCACAGCATAGCATAGCGTAGCATGGCGTAGCACGGCGTAGCATGGCGTAGCATGGCGTAGCATGACGTAGCATGGCGTAGCATGGCGTAGCATGGCCTAGCATGGCGTAGCATGGCGTAGCATGGCGTAGCACGGCGTAGCATGGCGTAGCATGGCGTAGCATGGCGTAGCATGGCGTAACATGGCGTAGCATGGCGTAGCATGGCGTAGCATGGCGTAGCATGGCGTAGCATGGCGTAGCATGGCGTAGCATGGCATAGCGTGGCGTAGCGTGACGTAGCATGGCATGGCGTCCACTGACCTCTAATAAACAAGTACGCTGCACTAAATATACTATACGAAATGACAGTTGTTTATTGTGCCGATTTAGAGCGCCCCACCTGAGCGTCTCAGGAACTAAAATTGACACGCTGCGCTGTAGTAAAAAAAGTGTTGCCTTTCTAAAAAATGGTGCTTCTTCGTACAAATATTAATAAAATCTATATTTTTTTACCTAATGTATGTACGAAGCTCAAACTAAAATTCGTTAAAGTAGCAATTAGTAAGCAATTATTGATACAACAAACTTTAGAAATTCTGCGAACACGGAGACCACCATCCATCATGACGTCAGAATGGCTGGTCAAAAAAATATTCATATTTCTCTGAATGTATCATATGTAGCAATTATTGAAGAAATGTAGCAAATATAAGCAATTGGGTAGCAATTCTTGAATATACTTTCAGAGCCGTTTGCCATAGGCAACCAGCCATTCTGACGCTAACCGCTAACGGTTTACTCTCTTGCTGGCTTAAAATGCTCATACTCAAGTTACATAAATTCTAAGGGAGATAAAGTTAAAAGTTTGATTGAAGAATGATGTCAAAGTTCACTGAAGTTCATAAGTTTGACCAGATTATTTCAACAATTTGGTTCTGGAAAAATTATTATTGTAAAGTATTTGTATGGAAACCTGTTAATTTTAAATTCAGTGGGTTTAATTGAGATCAATATTCACCAATTAAATCTTTGTCAAATCAAGCAAAATGGTATCGAACAAGATTTATTTTGTGATTCTAATCATTTCATTAAGTGAAATTAAATTTAACGACTGCCTCACACCGGCTTCACTAGATAAAACTTTCCATAAAGGAGTAGTTGCTTACTCAGATGAGCGATGGTCATTGTGCATTGAAAAATTTGAAGAAGCATTGCATCTATACAAACTTTACAAATCCATTTTAATTAATTGTAGAATAAAATGTAACAGGCAAATTTATGAATCTCAAATCAAAGAAGACATCGACGACCTTAAAATATATGAAAAGTACTTCAATAAAAGAGATTGCCTTAATAAATGTCAAGATAAAGAATTCCTCAGTGTGAACCTGAACAGAACTCTTGAAGACTCTCTGCTACATGACATGCAGGCTAAGAAACCATATGAGTATCTGCACATGTGTTATTTTAACCAGCATATGTTTCACAAAGCCGCTTCATCTGCCTACACTTACCTGGTCGCCAATCCGGATGATGAGACAATGAAAGCCAACATGGAATATTACATTGTACAACCAGAAGTAGACCCAAATGAAATAGTTGATATGGAAAGTGATGACTATGTGGTTATGTATCATTTAGGTAAAAAGTCATACAAACAAAATAATTGGGCAGAAACAGTAACAAGCATGGAAGAAGTTCTAAAAGACTATTTTTCATCAGAAAACAACTGTCGCGTAGAATGTGAACGCTTGCCTGGACAGGAGTGGTCCTCAGAATTTGTGATAACTATGTCAAACAACATAGCTTCCCTTTTGCATTGCCGCCAACAGTGCCAAGATAAACTTAAATCCCTTACATATGATTCGGGAGTGGAGTTCATTGCAGATGTGCTTAATTATATACAAGTATCATATTATCACCTGGAAAAATATGTTGATGCTGCTGAAGCTGTTGCAAGTTATTTGGTGTTGATGCCGGAGGATGAAGACATGTTGGCCAATGTTAAATTTTATAACAAACATGTAGATGGGAAAGACTTTGTTCCACGATCTGAAGTAGTTCATTACTTTAAACGTGATACATATGAGAAGAATATTCTGCATTTTTTTCACCAAGGACATAAACATGACGTTGATTTTAACTCCATTCTTAAATCTTATAATTTTTTGAAGTAGCTTATATGGCTCCCATTATTTGGTGCTGTTGATGGAAAACTGATAATATGATGTTCCTACTTTTTGTAATTTTAATTTTTTTACAGCATTTTTGAAATGTTTATACTTTTTATACTTACTTTTGATAAACTATTTACATAATTAGATAGGTACTTAACTACTAAAACTGTAAGGTTTTCATGAGCTAATACTAGACAATAAGAATAAGGAAAGTACTAACTAAAATCAATACAGAAGTGCCATAACTACCTATGTAAAACCAAAGATTTTATGCTTACCCTAAACCTACTTTGATTATATTTTTATAACTTTCTTTTATTTATTTTTTTTGTGAACATTCCTGGTTACAATGATCCACCCAATTATCCTTTCTATTGAACAGACCATTTTCCATAAATTGACCTTCACAGAACTACATATCAGGTGTACAGACGCCAGCACTTCAAGCTATATCTGTCAAATTTCTATAATAGATTTTCAACTTTATCGCTAAAGCATTAGGTTCAAGGTTGATTGGGAAAATTTGATAGTTTCGGGTAGCTTGATGTGCTGGCGTCTGTACGTTTTACCGAATGCAATCCTGGTCGAGATCTCGCGTGCGCAGACTGAGGTCGAGACTGGCCATTCAAGATATCGTCGGTACCTACTAGGTAAATCTTAAAAAAAATATCATAAAGGTAAATCCATTAATTATTATTTTGAAAATGGCTTTTCAAGGAGTGCGCGCTCAATCTCGAACGAGATTGAGGTCCAAAAAATGGCTCGAGATTTCATGCCATGGTTGTAGGTACAGTAATGCGGTTAGGAACATAAGAGCAGATAGCAACAGTCAAGGGTAAATAACAAAACATTGGTAGCTGAATATTTTTGTCAATTTCCGCAATGTGTTTAGTGTTTACTGGAAGATGTGATCCTGCCCATCATCTCCAGTCAGAACACAGAATATAATATGTAAATACCCGAGTCAGAATTTGCAGCCCTATGTCAACAGAGTACGGTCCATGTTGGGCAACACGCAACACAATGTGCTACAAGAAACATTATGGCCCAAAAACGGGCCCTCTCGGTATTGTTAGTGCACAAAATGACCCATTCGTGGAATGCTCCTTGCCACAGGGTATTTAACTTATCAAACAGCCCCTTTAAATGTAAATTCGTGATCGTGGTGAAACTCTAATGTTATGTTTAGTATAGGTAGGTACGTATGTGCTATGTGTCATTTCGAAATTGGAATGATCATAAGCTCTCGTCACCAAGTCATGTAGCGCACGATCCCGTGCTAGTCAGTATTTACAGAATGTTTTTTTTTTGTGTAGCAGCCGAGCAGCCGTTCCCAAGATAACGTTTTGTTTTTTGTTATCGTGTTTTATTATCTCAAGGAACATTCTGGAATGAATGATTGAATAGCAACTAGCAACACTGTTCTGTACGTAGTACAGTAGTACTACATGGTCACAGACGATAAAGACTAAAATAGGTACCTACTTTAATACTACTTTCTACATGTACTGATTAATTATAGCAAAAATGTTGATAACCACATTCTAGCGAACTTTATTAAATATATAAATCTTATATTTTACAGAAAAACACACAAAGATTAATTAGTTTTCTACAAAAAAATCATGAATTATCGTTTTAATTCAAAGAAAATAAAATAAACATTTTTTTTAACACTTCTCAATCATTTTTACTTTACACAAAGCCGTATGTATGCCTTGAAGCAACCCTTAAAACATTGTTTGCCTGACTGCCTTGGATCCAATGTTCCAATGTTTTGTTAAATAAAAATGAATACTTATTAATGTAATAGACATTATTGAAGTCTTCGGGTTATTTGTTAAAAGATCAAAGCATATTATTTGCTATAGATTCCGGGCCGTGGCGATGTGAATATTTTCAACGCACTAGCAACACAAAAACTTTTTCAATACTGGCGATACTTTCATGGGATTGTGCTCCGACAGAGGGCGTTTCATGTTTCATGTTGCTTTCTGTCAAGTTCTTGTAAATTCTAGGATGTCTTTCGTAATTGATAAATTGTTGGCAAGAATATAAAAGGTAAGTTTTGAGTTATGTTATGTCATATGACAGCGCGAGCGTAATCATTTTGATGCTCTGTGCTTACTTGATATAGTAATACATGAGCCTAACTATTGGTCAATTTATTACCAACACACAGGAAGTAATGCCATGTTGTGCGCAGGTTTAGATACTTATCGAGGCATGGCCGATGCTATCCTTTTCACAGAGATGAAGTAGAAAGCTATCCCCAGCTAGCAAAGACATGCTGAATATGTGTTATTACTTGATTGTGCTGTTGATGCCTAATAAAATTGTCCTACCATATATTGAGGTACAGGTCTAGTACTTTTCTATAAAAAAATAAAAGGTACCCACATCTAGATACTTACCTACCTATCTTATCTATATCTGCACAGTACCATAATTGATTCAGAAGGGTGAGCAGAATGCTCTGATCAGTTAGAAGCCCGTTCTACATGACATAAACAGTTGTGTTTAGATCTTCAAATTTTTGAAGATATTTGGTAAACTGGACTGGACTGGTTAGACAAATTTGTTTGTAAAAAAAGATGCTACCTACTCATCTGATTATCCCAAAATCAACATAGCATTTCGTTAGTTTTCCAATTTATTGTATTAATTGTAATTATTTTATTGTACCATTGTTTCAGATAAATAAAGCCATGGAGAATTTAAATGACAAACTCAGCGTTAAAAATCTCCTGTTTAATAAGAGTTTCCCTAACTATGTGATACCAATACCAGTGAATGGTCACAAACTTTATGCATGTACAGGTTGCGGGGACAAGTAAGTAATTTCATATAACATGTCTTGATAACATAACTGTACGATTTTAGTTAGGATTATTTTGGTAGATTATTATTACATTGATAAGCATCCATTTTACAGGAAAATATGTATAATTTTCACTAGTCAGAATATGATATACTTACCTACTTACTTAAAAGTTATTTTCAATCCAATTTGTAAAGGAGACTGGGCAAAAGTGAAGCAATAGCGATACAGCTTTGATATTTGTGTAGGGAGGGCTCATTTATACCCTGGGGAAAAGGGGCATCAAAATCTGACCAGGCAAGTAAACAAAATATTTTTTTTTAGAAAATCTCAGTTTCAATAAATTCTAGAGTTTACTTTATCACCCGAAGCAAAGGAGGGAAATGTGTTTATCAGCCTATTCAGGGTTCAGGGTCAGCAAATTAAATTGATACTGAAACTCCGCAAACTTGATGGGTATTGATATAGATCTAAACATGATAAAACAAATAAGAAATTATAATAATAATAATAAAGTATTTATTTCACAAAAACATACTAAACACTGCACTGTATACATTGTTTGAAAATAATATTTAAGTACATTACTTAATATGCAATAGTAGACTCTATCTTTTAAACTAGCCTGTATCTTAAAAGATAGAGTTCAGCCAACATGGATTCTGTTAATATTCTCAACCAAAAACAGGTGAAAACAGTGTCAATTAATATTTGTACTAACAGCTGTTAGAAAAAAAGTGAAAATAAAATAATAACAAAAACTAATCTTATGTCACACAAGGAGTGTGATAAACAGCAGACATGCATGTGTATGTATGTATGTGTTGGGGTGTGTGTGGGGTGTGTGGGTGTGTGAGTGTTCAAAGTGATTCCATGAATGTAATAAATATGCAATATGATGTAGATTTTTATATAAATGCTTACTTAAAACGTAAAATTGGTGTTGGGCAAAAGATGTTTTATATTTAACGCCTGCCGGATATTTGTGCGCTTGTTAGGGTTAGATTTGGGCATGGATGTATGAGTCCTGAGGGCCGACTGGAGGATGAACAGTTGTCTAACAGTCAGGACCTCACAGTCCTCGTAGGGTTGTTTAGTTGATATCGGTAGGTTTTATACACATAACCTTTAGTACAGCTCTTTGAGCTCTCTCAGCTCTCAGCAAGTTATTAATTAATTTGACGATATGTCTGTCCGTCTGTCACAGCTGGATATTTCAAGAACTACTAATGCTATCAACTTGAACTTTGGAATAGCTTTGATGACGTTTCTCCGACTATTTTGCAAATAAGATATAATTAAATAAAAGATATAATAAGATATACTTAGTTATGAAATAAACATTTCAGTATTTGTAAAAAAAAAAATGCAACGGACTGAAACGGGCTCTTAGATATTCGAAGTGGGGCTACTAGGGCATGTGGGGTATCATATGAAAGAGCGCTGTTTGCACATTCTCAAACATTTTTTTTAGCCCGCATAGTTTTCGAATTTTGATGAACATTGTAAAAAAAACCGTTCTCCCCCTTACCTCCGAACTTTGCATAGAGAAAAATCTGAAATTATTCTATGTGATAGAAGTTTATGTAAAGATTACAAATACCTCTAAATACCACAGTTTTTCAGAAATCATCAGAATGGTACGGAACCCTCTGTGCGTGAGTCCGACTCGCTCTTGACCAGGGGGTCTACTCCGAAGTGCAAAATGCGAATGTGCGGATCGGACCGACACATGGCCGAACCGAATATTATTTAAAAATGCGAAAAAAGTTCGGATTGGCTCAGTTGGGTCGGGACCATAGTCAATATTCGAAAGAGTAGGAGTGTAGGATCGGGACCGACCGAACCAAATAGTAACTTCGTAGCAGGAAACGGCCGAACATTCGGCCGATACGATACTACTTCGGAGTAGCCCCCTGTTTTTTTTTTTCAATTTGAATGACCATTAGGGATCTCTAATGATATAAAATTGATATATATGAAATAGTTATTCATTAGGATTATATTGTTACGAGCTTCGGGTTCGTGACAATAAAACTGCCGATATAAATTACCAAAAATGACACTTTAATTAATCAACACAAACACACTACTAAATAAACACAATTATTACACTTAGGTCGCACTTGAAGATCGCTTTAGATGTATTCGCATGTATCGCTTCCAACACACTGTGTCGAATCGCGGTTATTCCCGGCCTTATATAGTGCAGCAGATTGTTCTAGTACCTTCTATGGAAACATCTAGAATGTTCGGGTATATACCGGCCCCGACTGAACTCTGTCGACAGTTCTAGTATCGAAATTTCTAGAAGGATCTACTTGTTCTACTATTCGATACTAGATGGCACTAGTGGTAATTTAGTTCTGCTATTTGATAATAGATGGCGCCAGTGGTAGCTAATGTCACCGTGTATCAGGCATTAATTGTGGCGCGCAACAATATGAACTAAAGAGGGTTGTATTAATGATTATATTATAATTCTGTAAAGTCATATTTGTTCATCGCGAATCTTTTTTTTTTACTGTTTTTTGCCCATTCATTTTTGGGCATTCTCCTTTAAGAAGATGCCTCCTGTTCACTTTATTGGATTGCTTGACAACAAAACATGCTTGTGCTAGGGCTAAGGGTGATTTCATGTCAACGGGTGACATCGACGTCATGACCTCACGTTCTCCAGCCCACGCCGTTTGAATGTTACTTGCTTTTACATTCATCTTCACATCAGCACCGACATACCTATCTAAAAAAAAAAAAAACTAAATGACAATATTCAAACTGTAAAAACGAAAATCCAAGGTCATCCATCACGACGATGAAACCAATAAAAATAATAAGCTGTTATGAGGTAGTTTTGCAATAAAATGTACAGACAGCCACGACAGTTGGTTACATTGTCATATTTTGATGATACCTTGAACCTTTATGACACACGTTAGGAGTTGTTGTATTGTCAAACTGACATACCTAATTTGTTTACGTTTTAAACTGAATTTGTTTTTATTTTTTAAGTATTTAAAATGTAATTGCTGTTATTATTATTGTTATAGGTATAATAATGTATTACCAAAAAAAAAAAAAATGAATAAGTAACTATAATTGTAAATATCCTTTTTGGCTTTGAAATACGTAAAACATGTGTGCATGTTGTGTTAGCCTGTAATTAATTGTTGCACTTATAGATGTATTAGGAAATGATTTGTTAAATGTATTGTGTATACAATTGTTGGCTAACCTAAATAAATAAACTGACCGTCACTGCCTGTGGGAACAACGCATAACTAATTAGGCACTATTTAGATTACCTACCTGTACAGTCAGAGCCAAGAGACTTAAACGTACAGACGCCAGCAGGTCAAGCTACCCGAAACTGTCAAATTTTCCCATTCAACCTTGAACCTTAATGCTTTGGTGATAAAGTTGAAAATCTATTAAAGAAATTTGACAGATTGTAGTAGCTTGATGTGCTGGCGTCTGTACATAACATGTAAGTCACACGTTATTCGACTTTACTCACCGCATCCACCTATCCATGCCTACCAATAATCCCCTTTATTCATAAACTTTGCTTAAAGTTAAGCAGTGATTAGCGACTGTTTAACCATACATTTTTGACGTTTAAACGTTACCTAACTTTAGTCACCGTTTATGAATAAAACCCAAAATAAATGCGAAAGTATCTCTGGCTATCTCTCTGTTACCAACCAATGGACCGATCGTTATAAGTATTTGACAAATAGGTAGCTTGAAACATGGAGAAGCACGGCTACTTTTCATCCAGGATATTTCTATTTACAAAATGGTGAAACACAAAACACGCAGACGAAATAGCGGGCAACAGCTAGGCCTTTATAATACTATTCGATTTACGTGTGTTTTCTTTCTTTTACAGGTTCATCTTTGAGTCCAGTTTTAATGATCACATCAATCGCAAGTCTGTAAGCATTACCTACATGTGCCGGAATTGTAACCAACAGAGAACTTTTTTCAACAGATGTAATTTACTTTTTCATATAAGATCACATGGTTTCAAAACAGCTACGATCAATGTTACAGACTTAAAATTAGAACCATTACCGATAAGTAACTATAGATTTAAACCTTTAAGCCCACCAAGCAACGATGTTATAACATCTCCTGTAGCGACAGCAAGTGAAACTACAACAGCAACTAAAATTACAACGGCAACTGAAATTACAGCACAACAAAAAAAATTAAAAAATACATATACCACAGTAAATTGTTTCGAATGTAAAGAAAATGTAACTAACTCGGGGCCCCCTTATAAAGATAGAGTCAGTCATTATATGCAGTTTTCAAACGACGTTATATATTCGTGTCCTATATGTTTATTTGCACTGCCGAGTATATGTGCATTTAAAGCACATGTGCGTTTACATTTGAAATGTCCACCTTATTATTGCCCAGAATGTGGTTTTCACCTTGACAATAAAAATTTGCAGTATCCATACAACCACGATTGTGAAGGATTTAAGATGATGAGAGCAACAGCCAGATTAAGATGTGCCGCGCCCGATTGTCGCCTTTTCCATCCCAATGATTATAAAGAGCACATGAAAGAGTTGCATATGAAAAAAGTTTATAAATGTCCATACTGCGTCGTTGCTTGTTTCAACGCAGTAAGTATGCAAGACCATTTAAAGAGTCATAAAACAGAAACCAAGCCACTCGTTTTTTATAAGTGTGAAATGTGTCCCGGGAAATTTGTTTTGCAAAGTCGAATGGAGTGGCACTTAAAAAGTCATCAATTCAACATGGAAAAACGCAAGGTTACTTGCGTTTTTCCATGTTGGCCCTGCGGTTCCGTTTTCAAGGATATACCTGTTCTACTTAGTCATTTCCTAGCAAAGCACAACACAAATAATACAATAGAAAGTACATTGATTAGTATGCTGTCTGAAAATGGTATGTATTCAAAAGATTCAGGTAAGCCGAAACGAGTATATCGCGTTGTAAAAAGATGTGACCTATGTTGCAGAAGTTTTATATATACATGTCAACATTCTGATTTTCATAATCTGCCTAACGAATGTCCATTTCAATGTACTTCTACTTTTGGGTCTACGGAATTGGATGTTATGCCTGATAAAACGCAAAGCAACACCCATATTACGTGTCACCTTTGTAAAACAAACATATCACAAGACTGGAATGAAATCAAAAAACATTATGCTGCACTGCACAAAACATATAAGTGTTTAGATGCTAAAATAGTCCTTACTAGAATTGATGTAAAGAAATTCCTAACTGAACACAAGACTTCGGACACCAAAAAAACGATTGATAAGAAAATATCTAGAAGAAGTAGAAGACGCAAACAAACTAAAGCTTCACTAATCTCTATTGACGTTGATAGTGTTCCGCTTTCTATACAAGCGAGTAAATCTAAAGTTGCAGACAGTACACACGTTTGCAACATATGCGGTGATAAATATGAACAAAAATTTTTATTAGAAAGACATATGCTATCGCATAGAGATCCTTGCATGGCATATCAATGTATGGAGTGTGGACAGAGTTTTGTTGTCAAACCCTCATTTTCAAAACATCTGTTGTTGGAACATAATATATCTGATATTGAAGAATATATTAAAGAAAAGCAATGCTACAATGAAAACGCTCTCATTAAATACCAAAGTAATGATATTATTTCTAATGAGCCACTTCGTGAAAATCAATGTAAAATATGTCGTGAAGACTTTGAAGGTCCAGAAGATTTGGCGAAACATTTCCGAGTCCATGGGATGGCATTCTTATTGAAAAACAACCCGAATAAGATTGAATAAAAGCTGAGAGAAGTCACTTTGCAGCAGATCAATGGCTGGTTCCATCCGTGGCGATAATAGTAAAGTAATGGAGGTGTAATAAAACAAAAATCACCTGCTCTGTGGACTTATTACTGTACGTATAGCTGGTGTTCTCAAATTCCCAGGTTTCGTAGCGCAGCAGAGGCGCGAGGGTCTGAAATGTTTACCCACAGCATACAAGTAGAGATACGGTAAATATTGTACATAACATACGCATTGCCATCACAGAAATGGGAATTACAACTGATGACACTTGTTAGATTAATGTTTAAAATGAATAACCAAGGTGACACATTGAACAGTTATTGTTTTATTAACTGACTTAGGTACATAGGCCTTTAAAACTATCCCTGTAATATACATTTATATTATAAATATTGTTTACTTACTAATAAAAACATTGATATCTAAATAAGTATAGTAAACAGAAGAAATAGGTATGCAGGCAGCTAAATACAAACGACAAGCCATGTGCCAGATGATGGGGTTTTTCTATCGGCAAAAACAACGGACTTCCATGCAAACTTTCATCAAGAAAATGTAAATAACAGATGCTGTGCCTGCGCTAAATAGGCAAGTTTTTATCTTATGCTTAAAGCAGATGTAAATTTTATGTCTATACCATTCTCTTGTTGACTATACCTACCTATTGTAAAGGTAATCTTTAATTTAAGCATAGTTCCGTTTGAGAAAATACCTTCTATTTTAAGACATGCTGAATTAATTTAGTTGAGCTAACTTCGTCAAAACAAATACTGGGCAAAAGTGGTCCAATGTCCACCAATAACGAGACCTATGTGACTGAATAATCTATCTATTATATAACGAGTAATTTTTATTAATACACCCGTGAAATTAAATCTGTCAGTAAAAAGTGATAGTGAAATGAAATTATTATTAAATTAAATTATTTTAGCATAAACAGGTTCATTGATTTAAAAAAATGTTATGTGACTCAGGCTGGCTGGACAAATCTTCAAAATAGCTCGCATTTAACTAGGTCAATAGGGCACCTTATGTGACGGCTAAACACCCTTATTTCAGAATTTGTAACGCTACAGAATCTTAGATAATCGATCGAAAACGTGTCCAGCCAGCTTGAAAAACCACTTTTCGCTGGTCTCTCAATCTCGGTAACGGAAGTGATTTTGACGACTTTTTTTTTATCAACAGGCGTCACATAAATTGTAACAGGCATCGAGCTAAAAGTTTTGTGATACATACACATACAGCGGTTTAGTAGAAAAATGCAAAAATCTGTGTCCAGCCAGCTTGAATTTACGTATAAAACTTCTGGCTGGCACTTCCGAATCTCAATAACGGGAGCGTTTTCGAATATGATTCCTTTACTAACATTTAGTGACGCAATGTGTAACAGTAATACCTAACGTTTGATTTATGGCGTCACATGTAAAGGTCTGCACACAGCGGGCGCGGCGCGGCGGGACGGGACGGCAACGCGATGCTGAGCAGTTGTAATGTACTAGATATGACACCACACAGAGCCGACCCGCTCTGCTCCCGCTCTGCTCGGCGGTTACCCGCAACGGTAACCGCCGCTCCACGCCGCCGCCGCGCCGAGCGGGACTACAAGTCAGAAGCGGCGGGACAATTTCCGTTTACGTTGTTTTTTCTTAGCTAGCGCAAATAAGAGCAATAGCGTTTCCACGTCTGAATCGCTCAACATATTTTTGATGAAAGAAAGGCGCGGCGGGACGGGATGTGATCGCGCCCGCAGTGTGAATACCGTCGCCGCCCCGCCACGCCGCGCCGCGCCCTCTGTTTGCAGATACCTTAGGGTTTACGAGAAATCAATAAAAACGTCCAGCCAGCCTGAGTTCAAGCTGGCTGGACACATGTATCTCCGCTGTCTGATGATCTACGACCTTCGAAATGTGTTCGAAATTTTGTGACGGGGACGATAATGATAACCTAAATTTGAGACGGAGAAACTTTGCGTAGTTTCAAAGCTAATGATCATTTAAATTTTCCCATACAAACACTGCGGTAGGGTTACCAATATTGTAGGTTTTATGTAGGACTAAGTATATTTTGAGGGGTTTTCTTTAATGGACGAAAATCCGTGTATTCTTCGTATTAGTATCCGGGTATACTAATACGAACAACTGTAGGTATTTAATCAATAGAAGACAAAAGTGTAGAAGTTAGGAAGGGGGGGTAATTTTTTAATGTTATTGATTATTTACGTGCAGATATCTACTCTTTTTAGTAGGTAGGTATTGGTGTTTTTCATGGTAAGTACGTAGGTAGATATTGTGTCAGGATAACTAATGCTCTAACTAAGGTATTTAAATTAAAAAATAATGTTTGCTGTAAATGAAATCACATTTATTTATTTGTACATATACAGCGTTTCAAATGACGACGATCAACTCCATTTGCGCTTCAGTAACCCCGCCTTGTACAGACGCCAGCACATCAAGCTACTACAATCTGTCAAAATTCTTTAATAGATTTTCAACTTTATCGTTAAAGCATTAAGGTTAGAGGTTGATTGGGAAAATTTGACAGTTTCGGGTAGCTTGACCTGCTGGCGTCTGTACCAGAAAGTTGTTTTTACCGCCACCCTAAGTGTTTGAAGCGCAAATGAAGTCGGTGGTTGTCATTTTAATCATCTATTATAGCTGAATATACTAAAATATTCTTCAATACCTATTTATAAAAGAGAATTATTACACAAAATCAATCACAGCATCAGTCTTCATTTTTTTATTAAGTATTTGGTTAAGTATTCTTTATTGATTTATATGACAAGACAATCACCTTTGGTTTTAGTACGTACTACCTAGTTAGCTATTTTTTATAGGTGATTTATATAAAGAAAGCCTTATTTCTAAATATATTCTCATTAAAAACAACATACAGTATAAAAACACTTACACGATTTAAAAAAAAATAAGGAACATATTCCAGCGTAACATGAACCTACAACATGTTACATTTAAATAACGTAAAACCTCTCGGTTGCTGGCTTAAACAATGCAACTTTATTTGAAGAAATTTGCTGAAATATCATTCAGTCAAATCATCAATTGGGTTTTCATACAAACTAATCCGCTGGCCGAGTCAATTTTTATATAAAAGTTTTTTTTAGATTTTATTCCAGACATTTTACGTTTTTTATTTAACTAACACTTTATGTTTATGTTACGCTGTTGTATTATATAACACAAATCTCATCACTTCGAAAAGTACATACAATGCTGACTGTCGAGTTTAGTTCTCATTTCCAGTTACATAAGATAATGAAATAAACGCGAAATACAAGTGGGCTCTCTTGCAGCGCTGGTAGTCAATTATTATTTTGAATTAACACATACTTACGCTTTTTACTGCAGGAAAACCTTTTATTCCCACGGGATAATCAAATCCAAAGCAGGCGTGGCTGCTACCGGCCGATTAGTCGATTAAAAAGAAATCCTTTATTTATGTAAAAATTATGGTCACCTCACAATATTAATGGATGTTTGTATGGGAAAATTTAAATGATCAATAAATATCTTTGAAACTACGCAAAGTTTCTCCGTCACAAATTCAGGTTATCATTATCGTCCCCGTCACAAAATTTTGAACACATTTCGAAGGCCGTAGATCAACAGGCAGCGGAGATACATGTGTCCAGCCAGCTTGAATTCAGCCTGGCTGGACATTAAGTTTTTATTGATTTCTCGTAAACCCCTACCTACATGTGACGCCATAAATCAAACGTTATTACTGTTACACATTGCGTCACTAAATGTTAGTAGGTAAAGGAATCATATTCGAAAACGCTCCCGTTATTCGAGATTCGGAAGTGCCAGCCAGAAGTTTTATACGTAAATTCAAGCTGGCTGGACACAGATTTTTGCATTTTTCTACTAAACCGCTGTACGTATCACAAAAATTTTAGCTCGATGCCTGTTACAAATTTATGTGACGCCCGTTGATATGCAAAAAGTCGTCAAAATCACTTCAGTTACCGAGATTGAGAGACCAGCGAAAAGTGGTTTTTCAAGCTGGCTGGACACGTTTTCGATCGATTATGACGATTGATATTCATGATAATGACGGCACGGTTGGCGCAGTGGTTAAGCGATTGACTGCTGCGCTGCGTGTCACGGGTTCGATTCCCGCACGGAACAAATATTTGTATGGCCTACAAGTAGTTTCCGGGTCTGGCTGTTTGTGAACGCACCCACGATACAGGAGTAATTCCTAGTGTGGGGCCACGTTTTTTTTTTTTAAATAAAAAATAAAAAAAAGGTTACTTAGCTAAGATTCTGTAGCGTTACAAATTCTAAAATAAGGGTAAATTTAGCCGTGACATAAAGTGCCCTATTGACCTAGTTAAAGCTATTTTGAAGATTTGTCCAGCCAGCTTGAGTCACATAAAATGTTGTAAGTATCATCATTACATTCGTCTTGATACCGCCGGCACCACGAGTGACGCTAGCTATATATTTATTTAAAAAAAAAAAAAATAGAATGGCGGTTTTTGTCACCAATAGCAGTAGGTGTATATTTTTATAACATTTTCGTGTACGGATTCATAACAAAAGGCTTGAAGAGACAATTCCAAAATGGTTGAAAATAATGCAAAATCAGAAATGTCAATAACACTTGCAGTGCAGTCTTATTTCATTTATCCGCCAATTTTTATATGGCCGTCTTAATAAAAGTTACTCCTATATTCAGTGATATACTTAGGTCTCGTTGTGATGGACAATTGGACCAAGCCAAAGTCCAATATCCTCTATGTAAAACTATTTAAATCTAAGTATACACGTCGTTCAACCCCATATTTTCATATTAGCTGTTCCTGTTTCGCCATTTCAGGATGATGGATATATTTTAAACAATTTGTGCTTTGAACAGGCAAACGCCGTGTGTTATTTTACTTTTTCTTAAGTGTTAAGAATCGCATGGTTTGTTCAAATTAGGAATATATTACCGCACATTCGAATTATGTGATGATGTCGATCGTTTTTTTTGCCGTATGAAAGCCAGATGCAAGCTTAAACCTTAAAGCTGCTGTCAGACTACGCTATAATATAATAGCCTATAGTATATAGCTCATAGCACAACAATATCGCGCACCATACATTGTTATGGACACGTTCACACTGTACTGTACTTTATATTATTGGCTTACTATTAAAATTAATACTAGGTCCTTTGCTATACTATATGGCACTATAGTATAGCGTACCTAGTCTGAAAGCAGCTTATCACATATTATATTAACATAGCAACCTGCATTCTAATTGCGTAACATACTATTACTCTCAATTTGAAGCATATTGCTAATCCATTGCTCCATATGTTCGAAAAATGTGTCTGCTCAACAACGTAAATAACGCAATGAATGGTGTTGAACTGTCAAAATGAAACCCATTGCTACTAATAGCGTGTTACACAATTAACTTGCTGTTCCTTAATAATTATAATATTTATAATACATATTCCAAAGATACGAAATCTTTTCTTTGTAAGGTGCACTCAGTCGATGCTAGTCATGGCATAGGCAGATGCATGGATTTTTTAATTATAGTTTGATTGACAAATGTAGAAAAAATATTAGTGTCACTATTTGCACCTAATTACTTTAAGTGTAGTCATATTAAATGTGTTTAGTTCTTTACGACTGAGTATTGATAGAACATGAAATTACGATATAAAACGTATGTAACATAAAATAATAATAAAACTAGTTCGCTAAAGTCAGTCTTTATTTAATTAAATAAATTCAAATGTAACTATGGCCTGTTTCACCACTTCTAATAAGTTCTAGTTAATTTGTCCGGCAATTAGTTTAATAAATATTTATCTGGTTGGTTTTATCCAGACATGGTGAAATATGCCATTAATTAATACAAAACACGTAAAAGAAGACTGAAGAGTTTCACTCATATCGTGCCAGACGGGAATATAAGTCAATCTATTTCCGAAAGGGTGACTGGTAATCGTGTGCATGCCTTGAAATGGGTGATACTAGAGCTAATTTGCAACATATTTCCAGACTGGGTTTTTGTGAAGTTATAAATATTATCAACCTTATCAAGATTTTTTTTAGGAAATTTCCCACATCTTTGAACTTTTTTCTGATAGCTCATGAACTAATGAAACTGTCGAGTACTAATTTAACGAAAAAAATACCCTTACGTTTAGAAATTAAGCGTTGTTAAGTTCTCTTCACTATATTGGCAGTTCGTGGTCGATAGGTAGAACATTTGTAAAAAGCTTAAAAGTTCTATAACTCCACAAGAACTCAATGTTGCAAATGGGCTCTAGTATCATCCATTTCAAGGAATGCTACCAATTACCAATCACCATGTATACTTAAATAATTACAATAAAAACATTTAATTTAGGCAATACATATTTGCAAACCATTGAACTTCTAAACGGATTTATTAATTACGAGCCTGCCTGTTTGGAAAATAATAAGTCTAGACTTGAACTTCATAAATAAAATAAATTGTTAAAAGTAGGTACCTAAAAATTTCAATTTTGTCTATCATTACATTACACACGCATACATAATAAATAATAATACAATACAACATACATTAATATTATTTTAAAATAGATGGCATCCTTAAAATTACAAGTATGAAATTTAATACAATTTTAATACTCAATTATCAATATAGGTACAATGGCACTAATGGCAGTCCTGCCATCAAGTCTAACATTCGAGTTCCCAGAAGGCCAGAAATTATAATTCATTTAAAAATTCCGAAAATTCCAGAATTAAAAGTTTCCAAAATGGTCAATTTAAAAAGGTTGTATCAAACAAAAAGCTTTATCTAAAAACACGGCAAATGCAAAGAGGAGACGGCCTAAGCAACTTTACAGTGCACTGTGATACTCAACCAGGTCCTGACGTCATCATGTAGACGTGGCCTTAGTCAGTGCGCGGTTGGCGTTCGTATTCGTACTGTGCACAACTTTGTAAACGTTCCCATTTTACAGCATTATTCGCGCTAGAGGAAAAAAAGAATGAATTGTCGTATTTTATCTTGTAAAAATTACTCGGATAGACGTTCTGATGCTTTGGATGGCATCACATTTTATTTAATTTTATGCGTGATTTATTAAAATAGTTCTAGAAAAATCTCGTAGCGTCGGCGTTTCCGAACATAATTCTACCCGACACTAGATGGCGACACTTGGTGTCATGGAAACTAAAAATATTTAGGTACGTAGAGCTCAGAACAAACATATTTTAATAATCTTAATACTGAAGTTTGTTCAACATTCATTCTTAAAGACCCTTTAATGGCCAAAATACTATTCTTGTAGTTTTTATAACGTTTTGTAAACAGGCCGCCATCTATCGTCAACTATGAACAACAAACATAAACATAACAGAAGATTAAAAATAAATTATTAATTAATAATAAATGATTAATTAGAAATAAATTATTTTACTGAATGTCCCGCGGCTATCTCATAAATGGAAAGTACTACTTAATTAAATACGTTGGACATAGCCCACGCACAAAATTATAGTCCACCTGAAGGACTAAGGGCGGAAACCAAACCCGTAAGGATGGTTCTTATTTTTACACAGATAAAAATTAAAAAAAATGCCTGAAAAAGTCTAAAAACAACACTATACTATACTCCCATACAAACGAATGAAATACAAATTTTGTTTCGACCTGGGTCGGGGGTAAGTACAAGAAATTTTGACGCGGACGAAGTCACGGGCAGAAGCTAGTTTCCTATTAAATTCTATCTAAAACAACTTTACTTATTTAAAGTACTTAAAGCCCACCTAGTTTATTTAGTTACAATTTTAAATGATTTATGTTTTAGATTTCCACCCGAAGATAATTTATAGAGCAATAGATTACAAAAATGAATAGACAAAGCTGGTCTCCGACTAAATATACAAAGATTTCTTGTCATTCTAATGATGAAGATTTCATAGTGACAAATGAGGCCATAAAAAATTAAAGAAGGGAACTTTGCCTTGTTTAAAACTGGATATGCAGTCTGTATTAACCAGAAAATTCATATTTATTGTTTTATACTTTTTCAATAAAAAAATCGCATCAAGATGGTTCGCAAAATGAATAAAAAAACTCCGAACTGGTACGAAAATTCTGAGAACGACCCTGTTGCATCCTGCACTTAGTGACATCCAGTGCGAGATAGTTACGTAACTACAAAATAAAATCGACAGATTTTGTTTATCACAAATATACCTTATTCTCCACTTAAATAAAGAGGGTGATATGGAGTAGATCCTTTTAAACTTCGCCTACAAGTAGGGCATTTCTTCTCATCTTTCAGATACTCTTGTATACATTTTATGCAGTATACATGTCCACATTTAGTAGATGCCAAAGGATTTTTACCTAATTCATCCCAACATATGGGACACCCCCCAAATTTGTTTTTTTTTTCAGAAACTGGAGATGCTGCATCACTCTGAAATATAATGAAAAACATAAATTAACCCTTTGTATACCAGAATGTGGATCCACAGGAGACGCAATATCTTCTCAATTGTTTCTGTAATTATGATGTTCAACCAGGGAGACTTAATATTGTAATTATGGCATGGTGTGCTTGACAAAACTAACTTTATAAAAATTTGCTATGCTGCATACTGAGAAGTCATTACATAATATGAAACTGTGTTCCCTAATGTTCTGTTGTCAAATAAACTGTAAGGAATAAGATTTATGCTGAATACTGATAGTTTGGAATCTGTACCAACATTGCTAGTTCTCTTTTCATTGCATGAGGAAAAAAAGCTACCTTTCTCGGTTCCCAAAGACTAGATGTTTTCTGCTTTTTTATTTTTTTCTTAGCAATATCAGCAGCCGTTGGCCTTATTTTGGGTTTCACATTTTTCATTGAAGCTGCCCTGGAACGGGGCACTGAATCATATAGGCTTTCCGTTTCATCTGCAAAAAGATAAGTAAGTACATAAAATATATTTAATAAAAACATGGTACGCATTATTTTGCAGCATTCTTTTATTTTGGAAGTTCATTACTTATTCTTACTGTCCAAAAAAGCTTGGGAATAACATTTTTGTTTTAAATCATCAGACTTATGTGGGTACCCACCAACACTTCTAGCATTAAGTTATCTGAATATAAAACTGATAATTCCATTTCTATTAGATTTAGCATTGATATTTCAGTTCGTTATTACATTTATAAATACTTCGTAGACTGAGCTAGGGTAATGAAAATGAAGACAGTCTGTTTAGACCGAGCTCTATATAATATTAGAGGAACCACTTACTACATAAAGAATCATCGGTGTCCAGCAAGTCAATGACTACATTCGCTATAGCACAATGATCAACTAATGTAAATGAATTGGTCAAATCAATAACGTCATTTGATTTCGACATTTTAATCTCAGTGGTTTCCCAGATTCGCCAATTAATCAATAATGTTTTTAAAGCGAGAATAGTGCTTTTCCGTCCGTTTATCCCATTGGTCTAACCGTTACAAACAAAACAAAGACAAATACGGATTTACTGTATATTAATCTATGGGACGGGTACGGATGTCGGATGTGACGATTTTGGCCAAGTGCCATTATATTAATCCTTGTGTAGGTGTACCGCGAACCGATCGTAGGACTAGGAGTAGGAAGTTAGGAACCGATAAACCAGCTGTGTTACGTCAAACTGAGTCATTTTTTTTAACGTTAGGCTGCTATCAGACGGTCTGCATCGCAGCAACCACGCGCAGTCGATATAGGTACTCAACTGCATGCAGTTATCTGCAGTCTGATCTGACTTTGCGCAGTAGACGCCACGTATCTAGACCAGCCAGGAGCTCAGTGTAAGATTTGACGTCGAAATGGAAGCACAGACATTACTTTCTTACTGTATGCGGTTAGCGATGGATAGCGTGCGTCGACGCTACACGACTGTAGCCGACCCCGACGGCGTAAAGTGGAAGTCACGACTGCATGCAGTTGAATATATCGACTGCGCGCGGTTGCTGCGATGCAGTCCGCATCTATGGGCAGTCCGTTATTAGTCTATGGTCCGTCTGATAGCAGCCTTAGTTGGTACTCTGTCATAGATAAGTACTCTGTGGTCTGCTGTCTTGACTCTTGAGTGTTTTTACCTGTGGTTTTTACTTTTTTAGTTTAGCCATGGTTGTATTGGTTTAGCCAAGGTGCCCGAGTATTCTAAACTAAATATTATTGGGACTCTATAGCTACAGTAGCAAAAAAATCCTCTGTGTTTAAAAGTATCAAATTATCAATCCATGTCGTATGAACTCACGTTTCTTATTCTGTGATAAGCATATTCAAACTTACGCTTAGTTGTGGATATTGAATCAACAACAATTTGCAAAGCAAGTTATTGTTTCTATAAAATTCATAGCAGTGGTCTTCCTAATCAGGTGATTTTATCTACAACTGCATTTGTATTTTCAGAATGCACCTCGGAGTTAATATATCAAATGCTTTGCAACAATTGGAAAGTGTAAAAGCAGCTGTAGACCAAAGTGATGACCCGAAGTTGAAGGTAAGATGTTCAACAATTACATTTCAACAGTTAACAAAACTTCCAGAATTTTATGATTAGGATCACAGAGCATAGTTTTGTGGGATATAATGTTCCATAGCATATTTACAATACTGTTGAACTATGGTTCTCACTTGTATCCAAGGTTAACATGGACAACAATCAATGTCCTTGCATTTATTGAGATATTTTGTTTCCTTCGTCAGTTGTAAGTGGTCCAATCAACTTGTTATGTTATTTTAGTACTTTCCTAAATTAGTTTTTGTGTTATTTTATTCCATTCCATCAATTATTTGTGAAAAGGAAATAATCCTGAGGTGATTTACGTGGTAAAATGAGACTTTTTCCTTCATTCAAACAATTATAGTTTTATAAACTCTTATTTATTTTAATTTGTTAGGTATTGATGATAAAAAGTTTTAATTACTATACAGGCAGCAACTAATGATGACTTGAATATGCTGATCAATTTGCTGGAGAGCCCTATACTCAAAAGTATAGCGACACTGCATGATTCAGTGGGAATGCTTGCAACTCAGGTTGCACATCATCCCTCTATCATTCCCGGGGACTTTGACATCACCCCAGCAGGTAACACTTTAAATACACAATTGAAAATATCAAATGGTGATATTGAGGATCTGTTATACACCAAACAAAAATTGACTACCCTCTCACATTACATAAAAACTGTTTGGAAGTTGGAATGTGACCATGACAGGATTTGAGAGCCTATGTTCAGAGTGCACTAAAGGAATCTATTTGAATGTGTTTGTTGAATGTTATCTGACCTAAATACATAGTTAAATAGTATGAGATGCGAATAGCAAAATACAAAAAGCTAAATACGAGAATGGGTTAGTTGCACCTGTGTCGAACCCTTTTGGGAATATAGGAATGATATTATGTCGTGTTGTTTAAAAAGTATTTTTTTTTTAAAGTAATGCTCCAAAGAAACCTTTTTTCTTGTAACATACTATTTTATTTTTATTTTAGGAGACCTTGCCCTTCAAGCAAGAAACTTGTATGGGAGCAATGAGGGGGAAGAAGAACAGCGTGTGCCCCAGGTGTCACCACCACATAGCCTGGAGTTTGGCTCTGGCTCCGACAATGAGCGAATTCTGGGGCTAGACAGCGGATCTGTGGACTCAAACATGTCCCCTAAACAGGTATGTCCAATGTAATTGAAGATTTTTAAACCAAAGTCTTATTCTGATCTTTCACACCATATTTGTAAATTACTACTTATCCACTCGTTACCCGTGGTCCCGGTGGGTCAACCCATTACCGAGTCCATGGGTAATTTTAATTACCCGTGGTTCCATAGAATTAAGGATTGTTCCCGGACTTCTGACTATATCGATAGAAAATGAAATCCGTCAGTTATATACAATACATATAATTTACTCATTCATAAGCAAAAAATAATTCCATCCTTGGAAACAAAAACATAAGTACTCATACCTGAACTACAACACAACTATATTGAAAATGATGAATTCATAACCGATACACTAATGACTTAAAAACTATCTTAACATTTCTAATGCATATCCAACTGACATTTCGCCAGTAAATTAATTCCATTAGTGTATTGGTTATGAATAATTCATCATTTTAAATTCCTATTTTTGTTCTTGTTCTAACTGGACCGCTGTCCAGTTAGAACAAGAACAAAAATAGCTATTTAAATTTTTATTTTTTTCGATTTCTTTTTTTTTTTTTCAATTTATTTTTCGATAATTTGACCAAAACGTCCAGGAGACGCATTATGTTTGTGCAATTAAAAAAAAAAATATTTAGTTATGCCAAGACTCCAACACGTTATTGGTTCGGTGCCTTTCTCCGAAGACACTGACAGTTTTAACAATATCATTATTCAGCCAATAACGTTGCAAGTAATTTAAAAAAATCTGGATTTTAATGTTTATGGTGTTGCACCGTGATTGAACATATTCCCTCCCCTCCAAAAGTCGTTCACTTGGTAATAATGGCAATACTGAACACAGTGACACAACTCTGGCTTGGAGTTTACTTTTTGTTATGCCGAATATCTTTCTGCCCATCCTCCACATAGCTTGCTACCAGTGATAATAGTACCCTATAATCTCAATATTGGGAAAAACATTATGTATGGAATTTAAAGCTCCAAGTTCAAAATCACAGCGATACTTTACTGGTTCCCAGTTTGGAAACTGGGATTTTAATATATTGAAAAGGGCTGTATACGTTTCGGTTTTCTTATCACTCAGTAAAGCGTAAATTATTGGTTTTGTTTTAGTTGTACTAGCAGTACTGCCTAATTCAGCGTGTATTGTAAAAAAATCAACGAATGGAAATGGGCTACAATTGAATGTTGCGTCACCAAATATTTCCTTTGTTTGCTCAACTTTAGCTCTATCTTCTTCCATACAGAACGCCAAAATTGTTGTGTCTTGATAATAATATTCTGTCATCACTAAATTTCGGTGTTGCAGTGGAACTTGTACTTCATGAAATGTTTTAAAATTCATTTTAGTAACTCCAGCATATTCATTCCGCGCGATATAAAGACGATGCGTGACACTGTTGAATTCCGGAAAGGGATGCAATGGATACAATATATTGTTCTCTTTCAAACTCAAACTCAAATCATTTATTTCAATTAAACCATTTACAGGCACTTTTGAACTGTCAAAATTAAATAGTCGGTCAGTTAGTCAGAAAGTTGAAGCTAGTCGCCCATTCCAAAAACGTAGATCTCTATGGAGAAGAACGGGCAAGAAACTCCACGGACACTCTTTTAAATCAAGATATTATTACAAAATCCTGGGTACATTATTCTTATTGCTTCTATATGTGAGAACAATGTAAAAAATAAACAATTTAAAATATAACATTAAAAATAAGCCCTGGCAGTTAGAAGATGACCAGTCTCAACCAACGGCGCCCGTTCACGAACATGACGCGTGGATCAGCACCACCCAGCGTGTGTTGGAACATTCGGTTCCCTACAAAATGGTTGACATTTTGTAGGGAACCGAATGTTCCAACACACGCGCCACCATCAGTGAGACATTTAAGTGAGCATGACATATTCTCAACTACCATGCTCTTTCAAGTCAACATCAAAATATCATAAAAAACGGATCCATGGTTCTGACATTTACAAAATTTAAAAAAATGCTTCTAAATTATACAAAACTATAGTTTGCAATTTTTTTAAGAGGTAAGAAAAAAATATATAAAAAAATACTACCAATCAGGAAGAGGTATTTAATATTGAAGTATTAAAAATAAATCTTGATTGAAAAAAATAAACATTAAGTTCGTAATGTCAGAAACATTACCTAAGAAAAAAAAAAAGAAAAAAAACGGGAAGCATCTCCTCCAAATATTGAAATTGTGATCAACTAGTGACCCCAAGTGCCTGTGGAGCAGGACCAGCACTAAGCCAAGCATTTTTATCTACGATATACTCATCCAACTTATAATGGGCTTGTCTACATAGTGTGCGTTTAATGCATGTTTTTAATCTTTATCCATCCAGCTCTCTTTCGCCTCTTCATATAATTGTGTAATAGGACGATCTGTTGTTCGCGCCTCCGATGTTAAACTGTCTAGAGATTCTGCTAGTTCATTTGATATAATATCCGGACATGTATGAGATATGTTTTTATTACAATCTGTTCCTGTAAGAATGGGAATACAAACGTTAAAGCAAATAATGAATGTTAAATTATACTACTTTTACGACAGCCAGCATTAAAATTTCAGAAAAAAACCGATACTCATTTTGTTAATAGTTATAGATCCTTTGCACTGATTTTTCCGTTTCAAAGAACAGTTCCAAAGAGATGATTCATTTCTCAGTATGCTTGTAGTATTGATGATTTTTGAACAGCAAAACACTAGGTACCTTTCTTTCTTTTAATTATGTTTACCTTATGTTCCATGTTAGCAAATTAATTAACTAAAGTTTCCGCAAAAAATATTCAATTTCAGTGCGTACTTTCTTGTAAATAATTATGTCAAAATGACCCAAGAGAACAAATGAATAAAGATCCTATTTATGACTAATACAGGAAAAAGTATGTGATCTCTTTTGACGTATCTAATATGCTCTTATTATGGATTTGTATTTTTTATCGATATATTCAGAAGTCCAGGAAACAATCCCTACTGGCATGGAACCACGGGTAATTGAAATTACCCATGGACCCAGTAATGGGTCGACCCACCGGGACCACGGGTAACGAGTGTACTTATCTGATTCTATACAAAAAAGCATTATCTTTGAAATGAAAAAACAAAACATACATGTAAAATTTCAACTTCATGGTATAAGTGGAAGTGGTTTTAATTCAGCTCGCAAGATTTGACCTATACATACTAATAAACTAACTAACTAAGTAACCGACTAACTAACAAGGCAAATTAAATAAAAGCTTGTAAAAAAATACAAAGTTCAAGCAACACAAAAGTGTGGCTGTACAAAAGGGAATGACTGATAATAGTCTTAGTTTATTTATGGGTATTATTAATGGGTAATTTCTGTTTTTGCAGAATCGTGGTTTACTAGACTTATCAAGGGCTGATGAAACCCTAGGGTCTCTGTCCCACAGTATAGTAGGCAGTGACTGGGCGCAAGTTGAAATCATCAATCTGGTAAATGATGGCACAGGACTAGGATTTGGTAATTCCATTTTTATTTACTTATTTATCAATTCTATATTTTTTATCACATTGGTTTCAAAACCTAAGGTTACATTTAAACTGCTTTTTAATATCACTTTTCCCTATTGGCCATCCTCAAAAACCTTCATAAAACACATTGCGCCGTCAAGGTCTTTCAATACGACAACGAGAAAAAGCGGAAGCGGAAATAAGCGATAAGAATGAAATTTCCTTGAGCTGTGTGAACTTTTAGGTATAATCGGCGCAAGAACAAGTGGCGTTATCGTCAAGACAATCCTGGCGGGAGGTGTCGCTGACAGAGACGGCCGTCTGAAGTCTGGAGATCATATCTTGCAAATTGGAGATGTAAGTGGGGATACTTAGAAAGAAAGAAAATACATTTATTTGCGGCAAACATGACTCATAAAAAAGAACAAACGCACAAAAAAAATAACATGTTGGTGGTAAACATGTGTCACATTGACGCAAAACGGCCATCGCTCAGCATCATGCTATGACCCTATACGAGACAGAGCCCCAGCGCTGGTTTTCAGGAGCAGCCGGCGGGTACTTGGTATTTTGACTTAACGTTGATATAAGCGGACGGATATATCACCTTAGGAGGGTTTTTATAAGGTAGACTGGCTCCAACATACTACTTTTCTGATATCAAAATTAATGCCTAACTGTTACTGGTGGTACTACTGGTGGTAGTTTCTTTCAGTACAAGCCATGTGCCCGATGGCATTCTTACCAGCAAAAATGAGGTACTTCCGTACAAGCTTTCATCCTCTATTTTTTTTATGCTGACGACACTGCCCTTCTATTTTCGGCTGACTCAGAAAAAAATGTCTACAAGGTTGCGCAACACGGATTCAATATTGTTAATAAATGGCTTCAACATAATTCACTAACACTAAATGCAGAGAAGACAAATTATATTAAGTTTTCGATGCGCAAACAAACATCAACTGGCACTACCTCGACATTATATGCTCATTATTGCACAATTCCCACAAATAACCAATGTGTTTGTCCTAACATTAAAATGGCAAATACAACAAAATACCTTGGTGTTATAATAGATGAAACACTTTCGTTCAAGCAACATATAGAAGCATTAAATAATAGAATTCGCAAGTTAATATTTGTTTTTAAAAAGTTACGCTGTATTGCTGATCCAAAAATAGTTAAACAAGTTTACTTTGCTCTATGTCAATCGATTTTAACTTACTGTATTACCACATGGGGTGGAGTGGGTAAAACATTGTTACTAACCATCGAGAGAGCTCAGAGGGCGATTCTCAAAGTGTCTACTTCCCGCCCTTTCCTTTTTCCTACTAACCTCCTATACAAATCTTGTGAAGTATTAACAGTTAGACAGCTATTTATTATGGGCATTGTATTAAAACAACACAAAGCTCTACCCTACAGCACTAGTTATACTAATAAAAGGCGTAAAGATATAGTTTGTCCACAAAATTCTACAAAACATGCTTTTATAGCCAAATTTTATCAGTACCTCGGACCTCTCCTATATAATAGACTAAACTCGAAAGCAAACATTTATTCTCTGAACTATACAAATTGTAAGAGAATCCTCAAGGAGGCTCTCCAAAGTATGTCTTACGAAGAAACAGAGAATTTACTAACTGTGTTAAAGTAATTATAGGTATACAAATATTGTAATTATCAAATTTAGAAACTAGGAGTTATGCTACTCAACATAATTATAATTATTTTTCTATTGTCAACTTTTGATTATTTATTATTTTTTTAAAGACTATTTTAGCTCTTCACGCCTGAAACACAGGATTACCTAGTTCAGGCACGTAAGTCTTAGGAATATAATTTACATTTAAGCAAAACTGTACTAATTTTCATGCCTTACAATTTTTTGAATAAAAAAAAAAAAAAAAAAAAAAAAAAAAAAAAAAAAAAAAAAAAAATTTAACCTCTAGGACGAATTGACTTTTGATAAACGGATATATTATACGGCGTAAAATTTAATGCTTCTAGACCCAGCGGTTTATGCGTTATCTGTCAGTGAGTGAATGAAAGATTTTATGAAGTGACTGGTCCCCCAGGCGCACCTGATGGAGATGGGCTCGGAGCAGGTGGCGGGCGTGCTGCGCGCGTCGGGCTCGCGCGTGCGCCTGGTGGTGGCGCGCGCCGCCGACCCCGCCGCGCCGCCCGCGCTCGCCGCGCTGCCCGCGCCGCTCGTGCCCGCCAGGTACGGCAACATACGTGCCTGAGGGAGATCACGACTTCCAACTTGTTCATACACTACAAATAATATAATGTATAGTCCTCCAGACCGCATTTCGGCCTTGGCAGCCAATGTCAGCGGAGACAAGTCAGCGACGCGGGAGATATTATAGTGCACATGTGTGTGCGTAGATACTAATAATAGTATGTGAAGAAACTTACAGTTACTCCTTCGATTTTGGTCCCATTTGCTCACGTATGACGATACGAATGCAGGCCGCTGCGTGGATTCAGAATACGTGAATGTCGTGGATACAGAATGTCACAAAAACGGTCCCACGCAATAGTGCACTATTGCGTGGGACCGTTTTTGTGACATTTTAATCTTCGCAATTATGAAAAAATGTGTAAAATTCATTTTTTTAATACATTCATTAAAAAGGCCCACTATCGCACACATAAATAACGTAATATTGTCATGTCACACTATAGATGAAAAGCGAAAATATGACGACATGTCGTAATTATCAGGATTCGGGAGCGAAAAAGAGACAAGCATATTGTGTTGCTTTCGTTGACGGCGACGTGACACTAAGTTCAGCTGTGCTACCTATACCAGTTGTAACGTATCTCTTTCAGAGAGCGTACCTCCTTACCTCTTTTAACTTATATAATATTATTGATTATTCGTAAATACACCAGAAATCTAAAAAATATTTTGTTTTCGTAGACTCCTGTCAGACCCGGAAGCTCTGGACCGCTACCTACTAGACGCAGGCTTCGAACAAGTGTTCCACACGCAGCCTACACCCGCCCCACATAACTCCACCGCCTCCAGATTTGTATTCGACCGATCTATCACACCACCACCTGAAACAGGTAACTTTTAAATAATATCAATTCATTTTAACTTTTAAAATAATAATAAAAAAACGTGTGCGTTCGGGGGACCCCCGTCAGGAGCAAAGTTCCTTACGCGATACTCGCACGCACACACACATTCGTATATAATAGAATGAGACAGAGAGAGAGAGAAAGTCGCATAGAGGGTGCATAACACTTTTCCTTACGTGACGATTTCCACCCTACCAGTCAACTGCTACCACAAGCCGCGTTGAGGAACTCTGTTCCACTAATATACTCTTACTACTAATCTACTTAATAAAAATCTTAAAATCACTCATTCACTGACAGACAAATCACAGTCTAAACCGCTGGGCTAGAAAGTTTCAGCTGTCACGAAATTGAGCATTACGGAAGGAATTTTGAAAATTCGTCCAAGTAATAAGGAGTTTAATAGGGGATTTATAATGGGGGGTGATGAAGGTTTGTATGGAAGTTCATAATATTTTTTCACATGGCTTATTTATTAAAGAAATAGGCATACTTACAAAATCAAACATAAATTTAGTAACTATATTTGTATATTTATAACTAATCAACAGATGCAGAGTCACCTGAAGTGGATAGATTCACAGTACAGCTCAAAAAGGACGAAAATGGTCTTGGAATCACCATTGCAGGTAATTCATTGACAATAATTTACAATCTCAATAATCAAATGATAACTATACTTTTCTTACATTTTGTATGTATCCATCAGGTTTTTTTGGTCTCTCCAAAATAAGCTGAACTTATGATCTTCTTTGTCTAAAGAAGCTTGGCTTAATCGGTTTCCCCTTTTTCCAAATGGGCTCAACATCACGAGCACACTCAAACTTTAATTATTAAGTACTGGCGATCCGCCCCTGCTTCGCACGATTTTTACGACTTGACAAAACATCGATATTTCTTTACAATGATGAAAGCCGCATCTTTTAAATGATGATGAAAGCCGCATCAAAATCCATTGCATAGTTTAGAAGAACAACGCGGTTATACAGACAGGCAGTTACGGAAATCCACTTTAATTATAATACGTGTAATTTCATATCGTTTCTTTTTTACAGGCTACGTTTGTGAAAAAGAGGAGCTATCCGGTATATTTGTGAAGTCGGTAACGCCGGGCAGCGCGGCGGCGGTGAGCGGCAAGGTGCGCGTCAACGACCGCATCGTCGCCGTCGACGGCGTGTCGCTCGCCGGCAAGTCCAACCAGCGGGCCGTGGACGCGCTCAAACAGAGCGGGAATATTGTTACACTGGAGTTGGAGAGGTAAATATTATACATACATAATATGTTTACTCACGCCTTTTGCCCATGGGAGTAGGCAGAAACTACAGAACACCATCTGCTACAATCCTTAATACTCCTTTTGCTTATTTTCTCCTAGGCAAATATGATTGTAGTTGATGAAATATCATCTTTCGGGTAAACCTACCAAATACAAAATAGGCAACAAGTGGTGCTTCAAAGACCAAAAACCTTCAAACGTAGATTGGAGAGGTGGTACCGTAAAATTTATCGTCCAAATAAAACTGTTAACGGTAACTTCTTAGGGCTATTTATGAAAATTAAGACATTATTATTCCAGTGACGGAAAGAATCGTGACCGTTAAAGGGTTCTAACTAGCTCCTGGCCACTATTTAGGAGATACTGTGCATATTGCGCTCCATTTACATAGTTTTAAAGTATTTAGCGACACTCATTCGTTTTGTTTCATCCCCAGATACCTCCGCGGGCCGAAGTTCGAGCAGCTGCAGCAGGCCATCGCGGCGGGCGAGAGCGCTGCGCCCGCGCCGCCACACAACCCCTTCCTGCACATGCACCGGCCCGACGCGCTCGCCTCGCCCGACCACGACATACCCCTGGCGCAGCTGCACAACTCGTGAGTATTCAATGTCACCCGAACTTTAAGAACATTCTTTTTGCCATTTCAACAGAATGCACTCTATTCGGTTAAAATGGCAAAAATAATGTTGGCAACATCGCAAATAGCTGACCAATATTTCGCTGTTTTTAATAATTAGACAATGGTACATGAAATGTTGAAATATCGTAAAACAGCGAACTTCGACGTTGCCAACTTTCAGAATGCACAGCCTTAAGTAATTTATCCGCTTAAATAGTAAAGCCATCGACAGCTCGCACTTCGCGGTAGTTTTCGAAGGGCCCGCTATTTCAGCGGATGGACTAAACAGCAAGTGGTCGATGCTGCCGCCCCGACAAATGTTTTTTTGGTTGGGCTACTTACTTAATAGATAATAACAAATCAAAACATAACGCTTTGCTCCTCATTACCACTGTTTTGTTTTAAATATTATATGAACAACATTATTAGATTGGAGCAGACGAACTAAGTAATTAACATTTTCAAAGCTCCTTTAGAAAAACTTTTGCAAGATTTTGCCTTTATTTGTAAGTATGTGTGTTTGTTCGTACAGAATAACTGTGGACGCGCCTGTGGAGGAGGCAGCGAGCGCGTCGCCGCCGCCCGCGCCCGTCGTGCCGCGCGCGCAGCCGGCCTTCGAGATGCCGCGCAGCAACGAGCAGAAGGACGCCATCAAGAGGAAGTGGCAGGCTATACTCGGTGAACAAGCACTTTTGTTTTTAAGCTGATTAGTTCATAATAATACCAGCCTATTACTGTCCAACTGCAGGGCAAAAGCCTCTTCTTATATCTGTATGAGAAGAGGCTTTCGAATTAGAGGTATTTTTGACAGATCGAGACCGAGATCAGACTGTGAACGTTCGAGAATTGCCCCTCTGACTTCAACTGTTTTTTTCTACAGGTGACGAAGTAGAAATCGTAGTAGGCGTGGTCGTCCGCGGCGGTGGGGGCCTGGGCATCTCGCTGGAGGGCACGGTGGACGTGGAGGGGGGCCGCGAGGTGCGCCCGCACCACTACGTGCGCTCCGTGCTGCCCGAGGGGCCCGTGGGCCGCGCCGCCGTGCACCGGCCGGGAGACGAACTGCTGGGTAACAACGCCATTGAAATAATCGTGGCCGGCTTGGAACCAGTCCAGAAAAATAATGGACGTAAAAGACGGGACGTGCAGGAGTGCACTCAAAGAGTTGCTATGCGGCAACTGTTACCGCTGTAGTCCCGCATCAGCTATGTGTGGACTAGTCTAGTGCAACTCAAATGCTAGACGAAATGTTCGTCGTTCATAATCAGCCTAAAACGTTCCCACTGCTGGCACACAGGCATTCTCTCGGTGAGAGGGATCGGGCCGTAACCGTGGGCCGCCACGCGGGTCGCGGGTTGATAGATTTCACTTGTCTTCGAAGTTTTGGCAGTGGTTTGGTGCCATGGAAACTTGTTTCGTCATAGTAAGCCGAAAACAGTGTAAAAGGCAGTGCAAAGAGTAAATAAAATGTCAAAGACTATTATTCAAATTAAATAGAAGTCCAAATCTGAACCTTGAACTAAACTATGATACTACTTAACTATTGTTACGAGCTTCGGGTTCGTGACAATAAAACTGCCGATATAAATTACCAAAAATGACACTTTAATTAATCAACACAAACACACTAATAAATAAACACAATTATTACACTTAGGTCGCACTTGAAGATCGCTTTAGATGTATTCGCATGTATCGCTTCCAACACACTGTGACGAATCGCGGTTATTCCCGGCCTTATATATTGCGGCAGATTGTTCTAGTACCTTCTATTGAAACATCTAGAATGTTCGGGTATATACCGGCCCCGACTGACCTCTGTCGATAGTTCTAGTATGGAAATTTCTGGAAGGATCTATTTGTTCTACTACTCGATACTAGATGGCGCTAGTGGTAATAATTCTGCTACTTAATAATAGATGGCGCTAGTGGTAACTCATGTTGCCATGTATCAGGCATTAATCGTGGCGCGCAACACTATTCTAAAACTAAAGCAGTAGTTTGTCGTCCACAGAGGTGAACGGTCACCGCCTGCTGGGCATGAACCACCTGGAGGTGGTGTCCATCCTGAAGGAGCTGTCCAGCGAGGTGTGCATGGTGTGCGCGCGCCCGCGCCCCGCGCCGCCCGCCGAGCTGGCGCCGCCCGCGGCCACGCTCGTCAAGGTAATGTCATCCTGAAGGAGCTGTCCAGCGAGGTGTGCATGGTGTGCGCGCGCCCGCGCCCCGCGCCGCCCGCCGAGCTGGCGCCGCCCGCGGCCACGCTCGTCAAGGTAATGTCATCCTGAAGGAGCTGTCCAGCGAGGTGTGCATGGTGTGCGCGCGCCCGCGCCGCCCGCCGAGCTGGCGCCGCCCGCGGCCACGCTCGTCAAGGTAATGTCATCCTGAAGGAGCTGTCCAGCGAGGTGTGCATGGTGTGCGCGCGCCCGCGCCGCCCGCCGAGCTGGCGCCGCCCGCGGCCACGCTCGTCAAGGTAATGTCATCCTGAAGGAGCTGTCCAGCGAGGTGTGCATGGTGTGCGCGCGCCCGCGCCGCCCGCCGAGCTGGCGCCGCCCGCGGCCACGCTCGTCAAGGTAATGTCATCCTGAAGGAGCTGTCCAGCGAGGTGTGCATGGTGTGCGCGCGCCCGCGCCGCCCGCCGAGCTGGCGCCGCCCGCGGCCACGCTCGTCAAGGTAATGTCATCCTGAAGGAGCTGTCCAGCGAGGTGTGCATGGTGTGCGCGCGCCCGCGCCCCGCGTCGCCCGCCGAGCTGGCGCCGCCCGCGGCCACGCTCGTCAAGGTAATGTCATCCTGAAGGAGCTGTCCAGCGAGGTGTGCATGGTGTGCGCGCGCCCGCGCCCCGCGCCGCCCGCCGAGCTGGCGCCGCCCGCGGCCACGCTCGTCAAGGTAATGTCATCCTGAAGGAGCTGTCCAGCGAGGTGTGCATGGTGTGCGCGCGCCCGCGCCGCCCGCCGAGCTGGCGCCGCCCGCGGCCACGCTCGTCAAGGTAATGTCATCCTGAAGGAGCTGTCCAGCGAGGTGTGCATGGTGTGCGCGCGCCCGCGCCCCGCGCCGCCCGCCGAGCTGGCGCCGCCCGCGGCCACGCTCGTCAAGGTAATGTCATCCTGAAGGAGCTGTCCAGCGAGGTGTGCATGGTGTGCGCGCGCCCGCGCCGCCCGCCGAGCTGGCGCCGCCCGCGGCCACGCTCGTCAAGGTAATGTCATCCTGAAGGAGCTGTCCAGCGAGGTGTGCATGGTGTGCGCGCGCCCGCGCCGCCCGCCGAGCTGGCGCCGCCCGCGGCCACGCTCGTCAAGGTAATGTCATCCTGAAGGAGCTGTCCAGCGAGGTGTGCATGGTGTGCGCGCGCCCGCGCCCCGCGCCGCCCGCCGAGCTGGCGCCGCCCGCGGCCACGCTCGTCAAGGTAATGTCATCCTGAAGGAGCTGTCCAGCGAGGTGTGCATGGTGTGCGCGCGCCCGCGCCGCCCGCCGAGCTGGCGCCGCCCGCGGCCACGCTCGTCAAGGTAATGTCATCCTGAAGGAGCTGTCCAGCGAGGTGTGCATGGTGTGCGCGCGCCCGCGCCGCCCGCCGAGCTGGCGCCGCCCGCGGCCACGCTCGTCAAGGTAATGTCATCCTGAAGGAGCTGTCCAGCGAGGTGTGCATGGTGTGCGCGCGCCCGCGCCGCCCGCCGAGCTGGCGCCGCCCGCGGCCACGCTCGTCAAGGTAATGTCATCCTGAAGGAGCTGTCCAGCGAGGTGTGCATGGTGTGCGCGCGCCCGCGCCCCGCGCCGCCCGCCGAGCTGGCGCCGCCCGCGGCCACGCTCGTCAAGGTAATGTCATCCTGAAGGAGCTGTCCAGCGAGGTGTGCATGGTGTGCGCGCGCCCGCGCCGCCCGCCGAGCTGGCGCCGCCCGCGGCCACGCTCGTCAAGGTAATGTCATCCTGAAGGAGCTGTCCAGCGAGGTGTGCATGGTGTGCGCGCGCCCGCGCCGCCCGCCGAGCTGGCGCCGCCCGCGGCCACGCTCGTCAAGGTAATGTCATCCTGAAGGAGCTGTCCAGCGAGGTGTGCATGGTGTGCGCGCGCCCGCGCCGCCCGCCGAGCTGGCGCCGCCCGCGGCCACGCTCGTCAAGGTAATGTCATCCTGAAGGAGCTGTCCAGCGAGGTGTGCATGGTGTGCGCGCGCCCGCGCCCCGCGCCGCCCGCCGAGCTGGCGCCGCCCGCGGCCACGCTCGTCAAGGTAATGTCATCCTGAAGGAGCTGTCCAGCGAGGTGTGCATGGTGTGCGCGCGCCCGCGCCGCCCGCCGAGCTGGCGCCGCCCGCGGCCACGCTCGTCAAGGTAATGTCATCCTGAAGGAGCTGTCCAGCGAGGTGTGCATGGTGTGCGCGCGCCCGCGCCCCGCGCCGCCCGCCGAGCTGGCGCCGCCCGCGGCCACGCTCGTCAAGGTAATGTCATCCTGAAGGAGCTGTCCAGCGAGGTGTGCATGGTGTGCGCGCGCCCGCGCCCCGCGCCGCCCGCCGAGCTGGCGCCGCCCGCGGCCACGCTCGTCAAGGTAATGTCATCCTGAAGGAGCTGTCCAGCGAGGTGTGCATGGTGTGCGCGCGCCCGCGCCCCGCGCCGCCCGCCGAGCTGGCGCCGCCCGCGGCCACGCTCGTCAAGGTAATGTCATCCTGAAGGAGCTGTCCAGCGAGGTGTGCATGGTGTGCGCGCGCCCGCGCCGCCCGCCGAGCTGGCGCCGCCCGCGGCCACGCTCGTCAAGGTAATGTCATCCTGAAGGAGCTGTCCAGCGAGGTGTGCATGGTGTGCGCGCGCCCGCGCCGCCCGCCGAGCTGGCGCCGCCCGCGGCCACGCTCGTCAAGGTAATGTCATCCTGAAGGAGCTGTCCAGCGAGGTGTGCATGGTGTGCGCGCGCCCGCGCCCCGCGCCGCCCGCCGAGCTGGCGCCGCCCGCGGCCACGCTCGTCAAGGTAATGTCATCCTGAAGGAGCTGTCCAGCGAGGTGTGCATGGTGTGCGCGCGCCCGCGCCGCCCGCCGAGCTGGCGCCGCCCGCGGCCACGCTCGTCAAGGTAATGTCATCCTGAAGGAGCTGTCCAGCGAGGTGTGCATGGTGTGCGCGCGCCCGCGCCGCCCGCCGAGCTGGCGCCGCCCGCGGCCACGCTCGTCAAGGTAATGTCATCCTGAAGGAGCTGTCCAGCGAGGTGTGCATGGTGTGCGCGCGCCCGCGCCGCCCGCCGAGCTGGCGCCGCCCGCGGCCACGCTCGTCAAGGTAATGTCATCCTGAAGGAGCTGTCCAGCGAGGTGTGCATGGTGTGCGCGCGCCCGCGCCGCCCGCCGAGCTGGCGCCGCCCGCGGCCACGCTCGTCAAGGTAATGTCATCCTGAAGGAGCTGTCCAGCGAGGTGTGCATGGTGTGCGCGCGCCCGCGCCCCGCGCCGCCCGCCGAGCTGGCGCCGCCCGCGGCCACGCTCGTCAAGGTAATGTCATCCTGAAGGAGCTGTCCAGCGAGGTGTGCATGGTGTGCGCGCGCCCGCGCCGCCCGCCGAGCTGGCGCCGCCCGCGGCCACGCTCGTCAAGGTAATGTCATCCTGAAGGAGCTGTCCAGCGAGGTGTGCATGGTGTGCGCGCGCCCGCGCCGCCCGCCGAGCTGGCGCCGCCCGCGGCCACGCTCGTCAAGGTAATGTCATCCTGAAGGAGCTGTCCAGCGAGGTGTGCATGGTGTGCGCGCGCCCGCGCCCCGCGCCGCCCGCCGAGCTGGCGCCGCCCGCGGCCACGCTCGTCAAGGTAATGTCATCCTGAAGGAGCTGTCCAGCGAGGTGTGCATGGTGTGCGCGCGCCCGCGCCCCGCGCCGCCCGCCGAGCTGGCGCCGCCCGCGGCCACGCTCGTCAAGGTAATGTCATCCTGAAGGAGCTGTCCAGCGAGGTGTGCATGGTGTGCGCGCGCCCGCGCCGCCCGCCGAGCTGGCGCCGCCCGCGGCCACGCTCGTCAAGGTAATGTCATCCTGAAGGAGCTGTCCAGCGAGGTGTGCATGGTGTGCGCGCGCCCGCGCCGCCCGCCGAGCTGGCGCCGCCCGCGGCCACGCTCGTCAAGGTAATGTCATCCTGAAGGAGCTGTCCAGCGAGGTGTGCATGGTGTGCGCGCGCCCGCGCCCCGCGCCGCCCGCCGAGCTGGCGCCGCCCGCGGCCACGCTCGTCAAGGTAATGTCATCCTGAAGGAGCTGTCCAGCGAGGTGTGCATGGTGTGCGCGCGCCCGCGCCGCCCGCCGAGCTGGCGCCGCCCGCGGCCACGCTCGTCAAGGTAATGTCATCCTGAAGGAGCTGTCCAGCGAGGTGTGCATGGTGTGCGCGCGCCCGCGCCGCCCGCCGAGCTGGCGCCGCCCGCGGCCACGCTCGTCAAGGTAATGTCATCCTGAAGGAGCTGTCCAGCGAGGTGTGCATGGTGTGCGCGCGCCCGCGCCCCGCGCCGCCCGCCGAGCTGGCGCCGCCCGCGGCCACGCTCGTCAAGGTAATGTCATCCTGAAGGAGCTGTCCAGCGAGGTGTGCATGGTGTGCGCGCGCCCGCGCCGCCCGCCGAGCTGGCGCCGCCCGCGGCCACGCTCGTCAAGGTAATGTCATCCTGAAGGAGCTGTCCAGCGAGGTGTGCATGGTGTGCGCGCGCCCGCGCCGCCCGCCGAGCTGGCGCCGCCCGCGGCCACGCTCGTCAAGGTAATGTCATCCTGAAGGAGCTGTCCAGCGAGGTGTGCATGGTGTGCGCGCGCCCGCGCCGCCCGCCGAGCTGGCGCCGCCCGCGGCCACGCTCGTCAAGGTAATGTCATCCTGAAGGAGCTGTCCAGCGAGGTGTGCATGGTGTGCGCGCGCCCGCGCCCCGCGCCGCCCGCCGAGCTGGCGCCGCCCGCGGCCACGCTCGTCAAGGTAATGTCATCCTGAAGGAGCTGTCCAGCGAGGTGTGCATGGTGTGCGCGCGCCCGCGCCGCCCGCCGAGCTGGCGCCGCCCGCGGCCACGCTCGTCAAGGTAATGTCATCCTGAAGGAGCTGTCCAGCGAGGTGTGCATGGTGTGCGCGCGCCCCGCGCCGCCCGCCGAGCTGGCGCCGCCCGCGGCCACGCTCGTCAAGGTAATGTCATCCTGAAGGAGCTGTCCAGCGAGGTGTGCATGGTGTGCGCGCGCCCGCGCCCCGCGCCGCCCGCCGAGCTGGCGCCGCCCGCGGCCACGCTCGTCAAGGTAATGTCATCCTGAAGGAGCTGTCCAGCGAGGTGTGCATGGTGTGCGCGCGCCCGCGCCGCCCGCCGAGCTGGCGCCGCCCGCGGCCACGCTCGTCAAGGTAATGTCATCCTGAAGGAGCTGTCCAGCGAGGTGTGCATGGTGTGCGCGCGCCCGCGCCGCCCGCCGAGCTGGCGCCGCCCGCGGCCACGCTCGTCAAGGTAATGTCATCCTGAAGGAGCTGTCCAGCGAGGTGTGCATGGTGTGCGCGCGCCCGCGCCCCGCGCCGCCCGCCGAGCTGGCGCCGCCCGCGGCCACGCTCGTCAAGGTAATGTCATCCTGAAGGAGCTGTCCAGCGAGGTGTGCATGGTGTGCGCGCGCCCGCGCCGCCCGCCGAGCTGGCGCCGCCCGCGGCCACGCTCGTCAAGGTAATGTCATCCTGAAGGAGCTGTCCAGCGAGGTGTGCATGGTGTGCGCGCGCCCGCGCCGCCCGCCGAGCTGGCGCCGCCCGCGGCCACGCTCGTCAAGGTAATGTCATCCTGAAGGAGCTGTCCAGCGAGGTGTGCATGGTGTGCGCGCGCCCGCGCCCCGCGCCGCCCGCCGAGCTGGCGCCGCCCGCGGCCACGCTCGTCAAGGTAATGTCATCCTGAAGGAGCTGTCCAGCGAGGTGTGCATGGTGTGCGCGCGCCCGCGCCGCCCGCCGAGCTGGCGCCGCCCGCGGCCACGCTCGTCAAGGTAATGTCATCCTGAAGGAGCTGTCCAGCGAGGTGTGCATGGTGTGCGCGCGCCCGCGCCGCCCGCCGAGCTGGCGCCGCCCGCGGCCACGCTCGTCAAGGTAATGTCATCCTGAAGGAGCTGTCCAGCGAGGTGTGCATGGTGTGCGCGCGCCCGCGCCGCCCGCCGAGCTGGCGCCGCCCGCGGCCACGCTCGTCAAGGTAATGTCATCCTGAAGGAGCTGTCCAGCGAGGTGTGCATGGTGTGCGCGCGCCCGCGCCCCGCGCCGCCCGCCGAGCTGGCGCCGCCCGCGGCCACGCTCGTCAAGGTAATGTCATCCTGAAGGAGCTGTCCAGCGAGGTGTGCATGGTGTGCGCGCGCCCGCGCCGCCCGCCGAGCTGGCGCCGCCCGCGGCCACGCTCGTCAAGGTAATGTCATCCTGAAGGAGCTGTCCAGCGAGGTGTGCATGGTGTGCGCGCGCCCGCGCCGCCCGCCGAGCTGGCGCCGCCCGCGGCCACGCTCGTCAAGGTAATGTCATCCTGAAGGAGCTGTCCAGCGAGGTGTGCATGGTGTGCGCGCGCCCGCGCCCGCGCCGCCCGCCGAGCTGGCGCCGCCCGCGGCCACGCTCGTCAAGGTAATGTCATCCTGAAGGAGCTGTCCAGCGAGGTGTGCATGGTGTGCGCGCGCCCGCGCCCGCGCCGCCCGCCGAGCTGGCGCCGCCCGCGGCCACGCTCGTCAAGGTAATGTCATCCTGAAGGAGCTGTCCAGCGAGGTGTGCATGGTGTGCGCGCGCCCGCGCCGCCCGCCGAGCTGGCGCCGCCCGCGGCCACGCTCGTCAAGGTAATGTCATCCTGAAGGAGCTGTCCAGCGAGGTGTGCATGGTGTGCGCGCGCGCCCGCGCCGCCCGCCGAGCTGGCGCCGCCCGCGGCCACGCTCGTCAAGGTAATGTCATCCTGAAGGAGCTGTCCAGCGAGGTGTGCATGGTGTGCGCGCGCCCGCGCCGCCCGCCGAGCTGGCGCCGCCCGCGGCCACGCTCGTCAAGGTAATGTCATCCTGAAGGAGCTGTCCAGCGAGGTGTGCATGGTGTGCGCGCGCCCGCGCCCGCGCCGCCCGCCGAGCTGGCGCCGCCCGCGGCCACGCTCGTCAAGGTAATGTCATCCTGAAGGAGCTGTCCAGCGAGGTGTGCATGGTGTGCGCGCGCGCCCGCGCCGCCCGCCGAGCTGGCGCCGCCCGCGGCCACGCTCGTCAAGGTAATGTCATCCTGAAGGAGCTGTCCAGCGAGGTGTGCATGGTGTGCGCGCGCCCGCGCCGCCCGCCGAGCTGGCGCCGCCCGCGGCCACGCTCGTCAAGGTAATGTCATCCTGAAGGAGCTGTCCAGCGAGGTGTGCATGGTGTGCGCGCGCCCGCGCCCGCGCCGCCCGCCGAGCTGGCGCCGCCCGCGGCCACGCTCGTCAAGGTAATGTCATCCTGAAGGAGCTGTCCAGCGAGGTGTGCATGGTGTGCGCGCGCCCGCGCCCGCGCCGCCCGCCGAGCTGGCGCCGCCCGCGGCCACGCTCGTCAAGGTAATGTCATCCTGAAGGAGCTGTCCAGCGAGGTGTGCATGGTGTGCGCGCGCCCGCGCCGCCCGCCGAGCTGGCGCCGCCCGCGGCCACGCTCGTCAAGGTAATGTCATCCTGAAGGAGCTGTCCAGCGAGGTGTGCATGGTGTGCGCGCGCCCGCGCCCGCGCCGCCCGCCGAGCTGGCGCCGCCCGCGGCCACGCTCGTCAAGGTAATGTCATCCTGAAGGAGCTGTCCAGCGAGGTGTGCATGGTGTGCGCGCGCCCGCGCCGCCCGCCGAGCTGGCGCCGCCCGCGGCCACGCTCGTCAAGGTAATGTCATCCTGAAGGAGCTGTCCAGCGAGGTGTGCATGGTGTGCGCGCGCCCGCGCCCCGCGCCGCCCGCCGAGCTGGCGCCGCCCGCGGCCACGCTCGTCAAGGTAATGTCATCCTGAAGGAGCTGTCCAGCGAGGTGTGCATGGTGTGCGCGCGCCCGCGCCGCCCGCCGAGCTGGCGCCGCCCGCGGCCACGCTCGTCAAGGTAATGTCATCCTGAAGGAGCTGTCCAGCGAGGTGTGCATGGTGTGCGCGCGCGCCCGCGCCGCCCGCCGAGCTGGCGCCGCCCGCGGCCACGCTCGTCAAGGTAATGTCATCCTGAAGGAGCTGTCCAGCGAGGTGTGCATGGTGTGCGCGCGCCCGCGCCCCGCGCCGCCCGCCGAGCTGGCGCCGCCCGCGGCCACGCTCGTCAAGGTAATGTCATCCTGAAGGAGCTGTCCAGCGAGGTGTGCATGGTGTGCGCGCGCCCGCGCCGCCCGCCGAGCTGGCGCCGCCCGCGGCCACGCTCGTCAAGGTAATGTCATCCTGAAGGAGCTGTCCAGCGAGGTGTGCATGGTGTGCGCGCGCCCGCGCCCCGCGCCGCCCGCCGAGCTGGCGCCGCCCGCGGCCACGCTCGTCAAGGTAATGTCATCCTGAAGGAGCTGTCCAGCGAGGTGTGCATGGTGTGCGCGCGCCCGCGCCGCCCGCCGAGCTGGCGCCGCCCGCGGCCACGCTCGTCAAGGTAATGTCATCCTGAAGGAGCTGTCCAGCGAGGTGTGCATGGTGTGCGCGCGCCCGCGCCCGCGCCGCCCGCCGAGCTGGCGCCGCCCGCGGCCACGCTCGTCAAGGTAATGTCATCCTGAAGGAGCTGTCCAGCGAGGTGTGCATGGTGTGCGCGCGCCCGCGCCGCCCGCCGAGCTGGCGCCGCCCGCGGCCACGCTCGTCAAGGTAATGTCATCCTGAAGGAGCTGTCCAGCGAGGTGTGCATGGTGTGCGCGCGCCCGCGCCCCGCGCCGCCCGCCGAGCTGGCGCCGCCCGCGGCCACGCTCGTCAAGGTAATGTCATCCTGAAGGAGCTGTCCAGCGAGGTGTGCATGGTGTGCGCGCGCCCGCGCCGCCCGCCGAGCTGGCGCCGCCCGCGGCCACGCTCGTCAAGGTAATGTCATCCTGAAGGAGCTGTCCAGCGAGGTGTGCATGGTGTGCGCGCGCCCGCGCCGCCCGCCGAGCTGGCGCCGCCCGCGGCCACGCTCGTCAAGGTAATGTCATCCTGAAGGAGCTGTCCAGCGAGGTGTGCATGGTGTGCGCGCGCCCGCGCCGCCCGCCGAGCTGGCGCCGCCCGCGGCCACGCTCGTCAAGGTAATGTCATCCTGAAGGAGCTGTCCAGCGAGGTGTGCATGGTGTGCGCGCGCCCGCGCCCCGCGCCGCCCGCCGAGCTGGCGCCGCCCGCGGCCACGCTCGTCAAGGTAATGTCATCCTGAAGGAGCTGTCCAGCGAGGTGTGCATGGTGTGCGCGCGCCCGCGCCGCCCGCCGAGCTGGCGCCGCCCGCGGCCACGCTCGTCAAGGTAATGTCATCCTGAAGGAGCTGTCCAGCGAGGTGTGCATGGTGTGCGCGCGCCCGCGCCGCCCGCCGAGCTGGCGCCGCCCGCGGCCACGCTCGTCAAGGTAATGTCATCCTGAAGGAGCTGTCCAGCGAGGTGTGCATGGTGTGCGCGCGCCCGCGCCGCCCGCCGAGCTGGCGCCGCCCGCGGCCACGCTCGTCAAGGTAATGTCATCCTGAAGGAGCTGTCCAGCGAGGTGTGCATGGTGTGCGCGCGCCCGCGCCCGCGCCGCCCGCCGAGCTGGCGCCGCCCGCGGCCACGCTCGTCAAGGTAATGTCATCCTGAAGGAGCTGTCCAGCGAGGTGTGCATGGTGTGCGCGCGCCCGCGCCCCGCGCCGCCGCCGAGCTGGCGCCGCCCGCGGCCACGCTCGTCAAGGTAATGTCATCCTGAAGGAGCTGTCCAGCGAGGTGTGCATGGTGTGCGCGCGCCCGCGCCCGCGCCGCCCGCCGAGCTGGCGCCGCCCGCGGCCACGCTCGTCAAGGTAATGTCATCCTGAAGGAGCTGTCCAGCGAGGTGTGCATGGTGTGCGCGCGCCGCGCCCCGCGCCGCCCGCCGAGCTGGCGCCGCCCGCGGCCACGCTCGTCAAGGTAATGTCATCCTGAAGGAGCTGTCCAGCGAGGTGTGCATGGTGTGCGCGCGCCCGCGCCGCCCGCCGAGCTGGCGCCGCCCGCGGCCACGCTCGTCAAGGTAATGTCATCCTGAAGGAGCTGTCCAGCGAGGTGTGCATGGTGTGCGCGCGCCCGCGCCGCCCGCCGAGCTGGCGCCGCCCGCGGCCACGCTCGTCAAGGTAATGTCATCCTGAAGGAGCTGTCCAGCGAGGTGTGCATGGTGTGCGCGCGCCCGCGCCGCCCGCCGAGCTGGCGCCGCCCGCGGCCACGCTCGTCAAGGTAATGTCATCCTGAAGGAGCTGTCCAGCGAGGTGTGCATGGTGTGCGCGCGCCCGCGCCCCGCGCCGCCCGCCGAGCTGGCGCCGCCCGCGGCCACGCTCGTCAAGGTAATGTCATCCTGAAGGAGCTGTCCAGCGAGGTGTGCATGGTGTGCGCGCGCCCGCGCCGCCCGCCGAGCTGGCGCCGCCCGCGGCCACGCTCGTCAAGGTAATGTCATCCTGAAGGAGCTGTCCAGCGAGGTGTGCATGGTGTGCGCGCGCCCGCGCCGCCCGCCGAGCTGGCGCCGCCCGCGGCCACGCTCGTCAAGGTAATGTCATCCTGAAGGAGCTGTCCAGCGAGGTGTGCATGGTGTGCGCGCGCCCGCGCCCCGCGCCGCCCGCCGAGCTGGCGCCGCCCGCGGCCACGCTCGTCAAGGTAATGTCATCCTGAAGGAGCTGTCCAGCGAGGTGTGCATGGTGTGCGCGCGCCCGCGCCGCCCGCCGAGCTGGCGCCGCCCGCGGCCACGCTCGTCAAGGTAATGTCATCCTGAAGGAGCTGTCCAGCGAGGTGTGCATGGTGTGCGCGCGCCCGCGCCCCGCGTCGCCCGCCGAGCTGGCGCCGCCCGCGGCCACGCTCGTCAAGGTAATGTCATCCTGAAGGAGCTGTCCAGCGAGGTGTGCATGGTGTGCGCGCGCCCGCGCCGCCCGCCGAGCTGGCGCCGCCCGCGGCCACGCTCGTCAAGGTAATGTCATCCTGAAGGAGCTGTCCAGCGAGGTGTGCATGGTGTGCGCGCGCCCGCGCCGCCCGCCGAGCTGGCGCCGCCCGCGGCCACGCTCGTCAAGGTAATGTCATCCTGAAGGAGCTGTCCAGCGAGGTGTGCATGGTGTGCGCGCGCCCGCGCCGCCCGCCGAGCTGGCGCCGCCCGCGGCCACGCTCGTCAAGGTAATGTCATCCTGAAGGAGCTGTCCAGCGAGGTGTGCATGGTGTGCGCGCGCCCGCGCCCCGCGCCGCCCGCCGAGCTGGCGCCGCCCGCGGCCACGCTCGTCAAGGTAATGTCATCCTGAAGGAGCTGTCCAGCGAGGTGTGCATGGTGTGCGCGCGCCCGCGCCGCCCGCCGAGCTGGCGCCGCCCGCGGCCACGCTCGTCAAGGTAATGTCATCCTGAAGGAGCTGTCCAGCGAGGTGTGCATGGTGTGCGCGCGCCCGCGCCGCCCGCCGAGCTGGCGCCGCCCGCGGCCACGCTCGTCAAGGTAATGTCATCCTGAAGGAGCTGTCCAGCGAGGTGTGCATGGTGTGCGCGCGCCCGCGCCGCCCGCCGAGCTGGCGCCGCCCGCGGCCACGCTCGTCAAGGTAATGTCATCCTGAAGGAGCTGTCCAGCGAGGTGTGCATGGTGTGCGCGCGCCCGCGCCCCGCGCCGCCCGCCGAGCTGGCGCCGCCCGCGGCCACGCTCGTCAAGGTAATGTCATCCTGAAGGAGCTGTCCAGCGAGGTGTGCATGGTGTGCGCGCGCCCGCGCCGCCCGCCGAGCTGGCGCCGCCCGCGGCCACGCTCGTCAAGGTAATGTCATCCTGAAGGAGCTGTCCAGCGAGGTGTGCATGGTGTGCGCGCGCCCGCGCCCCGCGCCGCCCGCCGAGCTGGCGCCGCCCGCGGCCACGCTCGTCAAGGTAATGTCATCCTGAAGGAGCTGTCCAGCGAGGTGTGCATGGTGTGCGCGCGCCCGCGCCGCCCGCCGAGCTGGCGCCGCCCGCGGCCACGCTCGTCAAGGTAATGTCATCCTGAAGGAGCTGTCCAGCGAGGTGTGCATGGTGTGCGCGCGCCCGCGCCCCGCGCCGCCCGCCGAGCTGGCGCCGCCCGCGGCCACGCTCGTCAAGGTAATGTCATCCTGAAGGAGCTGTCCAGCGAGGTGTGCATGGTGTGCGCGCGCCCGCGCCGCCCGCCGAGCTGGCGCCGCCCGCGGCCACGCTCGTCAAGGTAATGTCATCCTGAAGGAGCTGTCCAGCGAGGTGTGCATGGTGTGCGCGCGCCCGCGCCCCGCGCCGCCCGCCGAGCTGGCGCCGCCCGCGGCCACGCTCGTCAAGGTAATGTCATCCTGAAGGAGCTGTCCAGCGAGGTGTGCATGGTGTGCGCGCGCCCGCGCCGCCCGCCGAGCTGGCGCCGCCCGCGGCCACGCTCGTCAAGGTAATGTCATCCTGAAGGAGCTGTCCAGCGAGGTGTGCATGGTGTGCGCGCGCCCGCGCCGCCCGCCGAGCTGGCGCCGCCCGCGGCCACGCTCGTCAAGGTAATGTCATCCTGAAGGAGCTGTCCAGCGAGGTGTGCATGGTGTGCGCGCGCCCGCGCCGCCCGCCGAGCTGGCGCCGCCCGCGGCCACGCTCGTCAAGGTAATGTCATCCTGAAGGAGCTGTCCAGCGAGGTGTGCATGGTGTGCGCGCGCCCGCGCCCCGCGCCGCCCGCCGAGCTGGCGCCGCCCGCGGCCACGCTCGTCAAGGTAATGTCATCCTGAAGGAGCTGTCCAGCGAGGTGTGCATGGTGTGCGCGCGCCCGCGCCGCCCGCCGAGCTGGCGCCGCCCGCGGCCACGCTCGTCAAGGTAATGTCATCCTGAAGGAGCTGTCCAGCGAGGTGTGCATGGTGTGCGCGCGCCCGCGCCGCCCGCCGAGCTGGCGCCGCCCGCGGCCACGCTCGTCAAGGTAATGTCATCCTGAAGGAGCTGTCCAGCGAGGTGTGCATGGTGTGCGCGCGCCCGCGCCGCCCGCCGAGCTGGCGCTGCCCGCGGCCACGCTCGTCAAGGTAATGTCATCCTGAAGGAGCTGTCCAGCGAGGTGTGCATGGTGTGCGCGCGCCCGCGCCGCCCGCCGAGCTGGCGCCGCCCGCGGCCACGCTCGTCAAGGTAATGTCATCCTGAAGGAGCTGTCCAGCGAGGTGTGCATGGTGTGCGCGCGCCCGCGCCCCGCGCCGCCCGCCGAGCTGGCGCCGCCCGCGGCCACGCTCGTCAAGGTAATGTCATCCTGAAGGAGCTGTCCAGCGAGGTGTGCATGGTGTGCGCGCGCCCGCGCCGCCCGCCGAGCTGGCGCCGCCCGCGGCCACGCTCGTCAAGGTAATGTCATCCTGAAGGAGCTGTCCAGCGAGGTGTGCATGGTGTGCGCGCGCCCGCGCCGCCCGCCGAGCTGGCGCTGCCCGCGGCCACGCTCGTCAAGGTAATGTCATCCTGAAGGAGCTGTCCAGCGAGGTGTGCATGGTGTGCGCGCGCCCGCGCCGCCCGCCGAGCTGGCGCCGCCCGCGGCCACGCTCGTCAAGGTAATGTCATCCTGAAGGAGCTGTCCAGCGAGGTGTGCATGGTGTGCGCGCGCCCGCGCCCCGCGCCGCCCGCCGAGCTGGCGCCGCCCGCGGCCACGCTCGTCAAGGTAATGTCATCCTGAAGGAGCTGTCCAGCGAGGTGTGCATGGTGTGCGCGCGCCCGCGCCGCCCGCCGAGCTGGCGCCGCCCGCGGCCACGCTCGTCAAGGTAATGTCATCCTGAAGGAGCTGTCCAGCGAGGTGTGCATGGTGTGCGCGCGCCCGCGCCGCCCGCCGAGCTGGCGCCGCCCGCGGCCACGCTCGTCAAGGTAATGTCATCCTGAAGGAGCTGTCCAGCGAGGTGTGCATGGTGTGCGCGCGCCCGCGCCCCGCGCCGCCCGCCGAGCTGGCGCCGCCCGCGGCCACGCTCGTCAAGGTAATGTCATCCTGAAGGAGCTGTCCAGCGAGGTGTGCATGGTGTGCGCGCGCCCGCGCCGCCCGCCGAGCTGGCGCCGCCCGCGGCCACGCTCGTCAAGGTAATGTCATCCTGAAGGAGCTGTCCAGCGAGGTGTGCATGGTGTGCGCGCGCCCGCGCCCCGCGTCGCCCGCCGAGCTGGCGCCGCCCGCGGCCACGCTCGTCAAGGTAATGTCATCCTGAAGGAGCTGTCCAGCGAGGTGTGCATGGTGTGCGCGCGCCCGCGCCGCCCGCCGAGCTGGCGCCGCCCGCGGCCACGCTCGTCAAGGTAATGTCATCCTGAAGGAGCTGTCCAGCGAGGTGTGCATGGTGTGCGCGCGCCCGCGCCGCCCGCCGAGCTGGCGCCGCCCGCGGCCACGCTCGTCAAGGTAATGTCATCCTGAAGGAGCTGTCCAGCGAGGTGTGCATGGTGTGCGCGCGCCCGCGCCCCGCGTCGCCCGCCGAGCTGGCGCCGCCCGCGGCCACGCTCGTCAAGGTAATGTCATCCTGAAGGAGCTGTCCAGCGAGGTGTGCATGGTGTGCGCGCGCCCGCGCCGCCCGCCGAGCTGGCGCCGCCCGCGGCCACGCTCGTCAAGGTAATGTCATCCTGAAGGAGCTGTCCAGCGAGGTGTGCATGGTGTGCGCGCGCCCGCGCCGCCCGCCGAGCTGGCGCTGCCCGCGGCCACGCTCGTCAAGGTAATGTCATCCTGAAGGAGCTGTCCAGCGAGGTGTGCATGGTGTGCGCGCGCCCGCGCCGCCCGCCGAGCTGGCGCTGCCCGCGGCCACGCTCGTCAAGGTAATGTCATCCTGAAGGAGCTGTCCAGCGAGGTGTGCATGGTGTGCGCGCGCCCGCGCCCCGCGCCGCCCGCCGAGCTGGCGCCGCCCGCGGCCACGCTCGTCAAGGTAATGTCATCCTGAAGGAGCTGTCCAGCGAGGTGTGCATGGTGTGCGCGCGCCCGCGCCGCCCGCCGAGCTGGCGCCGCCCGCGGCCACGCTCGTCAAGGTAATGTCAGCTGCGGATACTATAAAACTGTTTCATACACTCGCGCCTTCTTCCCATGGCGGTAGACAGGCAGAAACTGAACGCCACCTGCTACGATCCTTACATACTCGTTTTGATTCGTTTACGTTCATACACCTGAAGGCCAATTCTCGTAATTTAAAACGTTCAAAATCTAGTCGCAGTCTCATCTCGGCGACAATCAAATCTCAAGAACTTGTCAAAATGTAGGGAAATTAGAAGTATTTTTTGACAGATTGAGACAGATCAGACTGTGAATGTTCTTAAAATTACAAGAATTACCCCCCTCGTCATACACGCACACCGGACTACTCAGCTAACCTTTCTGAAGAACATTACCAATAAAGTCACTATAACTATGTCCTTCTACGGCGTCTCCTCGTGGCGTTTCCAATCTGCCTTGCCTTTTGTTAGTCGCTTTTCATAGTGTTCGATTAAAACTAGAACAATATCAGAAAATAGATAACACCCATGTGATTTTGGGGCGGATCGTTAGTAACAGTGATATTGTAACATTGTGCCAACATTGCAATACATCAACCTGGTTGGGGAATTACTTCACACACATGACATGACATGACAGGTATTGCTATCAAATCATGATAAAACAAAAATTATGTCTAAACCAAGGCCGGTGCGACTTACCAGGCCGATTGATGCACTTTTGATACTGCTGAGCTGCGATTATAATAACAAAATATCATTAATCAATGCTAAATCTTTTACGTTCGATAATAATATTAACGTAAAGTAAAAACTATCTAATCATGATGAATTGTGGAAAATTACCTGTTTAATGACAATTAAATTCGCAAAACGAGTACATATTGAATGAAAGATGTCAAAAAGTGATTGATGGATTGATGGCTTGATATATTTTATAAGCGTAAGTAGGTAATTCTTTATACAGTGTATTCTGTAGTTAATGGTGCGTACAAATTGGTTACATATCAATCGTATTATAATCACACATTTGTCTAAAAATAGCGTTTACGAATGTCAAAAAAAGGTCAGTCCAGAGTACCTATGACAGTGTGCTATGCTATCAACTTAATAGACCGGCTTTACCAACACGGCATGACACTTTCCTAACCACCTTAACCAATTCTTATTTTGATTTCGTAAACATATGAATGAACACTCTTATATAAAGAATGCGCCTCTTTTTGTAAATCTCAAATACTTCTTATTTTGGTATCCTAAAAACACTAAAATGCTACCAACTAGGATGTATTGGTGCGATTGGTCACAGTTCTAACAAAACCCGTTTGGTCGGGTGGTCGGGGTATCTAGCTTAGTTACTGCAAGTAACTTTGAGAAAAGGCCAAAAATTTTTGAGAGGTTCGTTAAATTAAGAAAGCGCACATTATTAGAAGAGCACAAAGTTTTTAGAGAATCAATGAAATATTTCCCATTTTCTAATAGCTCCCGCCGACATGGCAATATACAATTACCACATCCGATATACTTTGTACCGATGTTATATTTCACGAAGGCGCGGCAGTACCTCAAAACAGTGCCATAAGAGTCAAATGACGCGCGCTCGTGAATTGCATCTTTAACCACACTTTTGTTTTATTTATGATGATAATTTGATTTACAAAAAAAAACGTGTCGCAGGCGAAATCGGATGGAAGCCTGGCCGGCGCAGGCGCAGAGGAGGGTGGGTCTCTATCTGCGGGCGGCAAAGTACGTTCGCGCAGTTTAGAACCACTAACAGGCCTTGCTATGTGGTCGTCTGAACCACAAATTATTGGTAAGTTGTATGAATCATAACTTCTATTTAGCATACTGGAGAATCTGCTAATGATCTAGTGAACACCTAAATGTTTCTTTGTAGCAAAATTAAACATTAAATGGTTTTGTTTCAGTTCGCTTTTTTAATGAAGTTTGCACACCGTGATACCGCCATGAAACTCGTTACTTTTCGATACACTTGCTCTGTTCCCAATATTTTACAGCAAAACGTAGTCGTAGTGTGCTTACCGTATAAAGAGTGAAAGAATGAGTTTTACCAAAAACATATCCAGTTATTTCACACTATAAATGTTTGATTTGTATTCTACAGAATTAGTAAAGGGCGAACGAGGTCTCGGCTTCTCGATCCTGGACTACCAAGACCCGCTGCGTCCGTCTCACACGCTGGTGGTGATCCGCTCGCTGGTGCCGGGCGGCGTGGCGCAGCAAGATGGCCGCCTCATACCCGGCGACCGACTGCTGTTTGTCAATGATCAAGTTAGTGAGACAAGTTTATTGAACAGTTCTATCGGAAAAAAATCTGAATGGAATAATTATACAGATCAGAAGATCCATCACACACAGAATGCGTTGATAATGGCTATCATTATCAACGCATTCTGTGTGAAAAAAATATATCACGTGTGCAGTCAGTCCATCAACTAGTTTAGATTTTATCTCTGGTAACAATATCCTGTTGTATTCCGTATTCATACCAGGCCTTTGGTGTGTGCCATTTTATGGTTGTTATAATGTGCGTCTTATTTGTGCAGAATAATCCATTATTCCGTGTTTCATTGTAGAACCTGGAAGACGCGAGCCTAGAACAAGCAGTAGCAGCTCTAAAAGGTGCACCTCGCGGTGTCGTACGCATCGGTGTGGCCAAGCCACTGCCGCTCGCCGACGCGCCGCCGCCACTACCGCACACCGCGCCTCCTAGCCAACCTTAGACATGGACACACCATATTATAAAGAAGCGCAGAAGTCATCCCGAAAGAGGCGGTAAGGAACTTTCATAAAATTATGAGTGCTACAAGGACCTTTTGGCGCTCGAATGAAGGTGACAGGGGGGCGCTGTTGGTAAACATTTGGCAAATGTCAATTTGTAATGTATCTAAAAAACAAGATGGCGGCGTTGGTTCCGATTTAGGATACGTGTCAAAAGAACCTCGTAGTGTTGTAAGTAGTTACAGTTGTAAGGTCCTGAAGCACCCCAAAGAGTTGTTCATTTGCCATTTGCTAGTGTGTCAAACTGCGTGTTTTCACCCAGCGCCTATGACACGTGTGTGGTCTTACCGGCCTTTATGAGGTTAAACTTCTGCGCATATTTGTTTTTTTTTGTGCCCAAGGTATTGCTCATTAAAAAGTTATATTCATCCAGACTTCGGTAGGGAGAGATTTAACCGCCAAGTTGCAGCAACCCTATAGCTATTTTATTTTATAAGTGAATGTTACTTTTATAGTCGGTGCACCGCGTAATCATAAAACAAATGAAAGAAGTATGCATGGCAGTTATCAATGATTACTACAAAGATTTGATTTGACGTTACTGTCGGTTTTCGTCTGGCCGCGAAGTTGCAAGTGGAAAGGACAACTCTATGTCCGCTATCTCGCTCCAACTTTTTTGTTTGCATTGCGTGAATTCTCATGCAGCAAATTATTTTACTTTAAAGTGTTATCAAAACAGTTTGAATGAATTGTATAAACCAAGACTTAAGAACAAATTAGTCCATCTCTCCCTAACGATAAGATTAATAGTAGTAGTAGTGTTATATTTTACTGCGATATATTATTAAGTTTTACTCTTGACGTGCTAAAGTTCATCTTTGTGACTAGTATTCTCATAAGAATATAAAAAAAATATTGATGATAAACAAAGTTTTAAAACGATTTTATTAGTTAATAAAAAATAAAAATGGAGTCATCTATTAATGTATTAGTATAATCATTATTCACGTTTCTTTCTTCGAAACCTTTTGACCGTGTTCATCACCTACGGATTTTCATACACCTAAGTTAATGTATAGGTAGGCATTCAGAAAAATAAAATACAGAGAGGTTTTGTTTTCAATAAATAATGAAATGTCTATGCAACAAGATGTACGCAAGTTAAAAAAATATGGATGTCACGAAATCAACTTTAAACGTTAATATCTAGGAAACGTGACGTCACTACGGGACGTGGTCTTATTATGTTTTCTATTTGCATTTATGTCAGCTAACGATGCGTGGCCACCATTTTGAAAAAGAAAAAAAACAAGATGGCGGACAGGTTGGTATGCCAGGCAGGCAGGCATATAAAAATCTTCAATCCCCTTTCATATACATTTCTAATAGCGGTCAAAGGTTGTAAGTACTTAACTTTGTTCATTTCATTTTTATGCATTCCATTACGGTAAAAATCATGACTATAATGTAATTGTGACAATATTCTATGATAATGAACTTGTACTTAACGTTACGGTGTGTTTCCTTTATTGAGTAAGCAGAAAAATATGTTATAAGCTAACATTGGCAACTTGATGCGACGACACAATTAATGTATGTAGCTTTCACACTGCGAAAGAAACTTCACACCAACAACAACCACAACCTTGAAATTTTAAGGAAATACCCATCTTATTTCTTACAAAATAAGTTTTATATTAGATTGTTCTCCATAGCATGCGTCTTGTTTCGTTACGTCGCGTTGCTAATGTTCTGTAACGCTACTGCGTAGCTCGCTTTTATCTCAAAACAGCTTGCAAATAGACTTTTTGTACTTAATTATTACTATTGAGTAATCTGAATTATCTTGTATTCCGTACAAAAAATACTCGTAAAATGTGATTCAAATTGTTCATTTATAGGACACATATCAATACAATTAGATAAAAATGAATCTAAATATTCTGTGATGCATTTCGAAATACTTTATGGTCCAGGGGCCGTATTACGAAGTAATTATGCCATCATGATTCCAGTACGAAAAAACGGTGGAGCTATCGGTCATGTATAGCTCCGTCTCTCTCTTACGCTGGAATTATGATGGCATTAAACCGTCAACCTGTGTACTTAACTGTCCAAAAGGCTTTTGTCAATTTGTTATGAAAGAAATATAGGAAAATGTTGTCAAATCGACAATTATTATAAATTATAAATGTATTGAATTTAAGAAACTTTATTGATAGTATTATAACGTAAATTTATCGTTTCAAAGTATTACAAAATATTTACCTGAATTATTTGTATTTAATCGTTCTTGTTAACTTGTTATTTCCTTTACACATTTATTGTCCATTCCAATTTTATTGAAATATATGTAGGTACTTACTTTAGGAATAAAATAAAACCTAATTACAGATTTTGTATTTTATTAAAACCACCTTTAGATTTTATAAAATATATTTTTTGTAACAAAAATATAACCTATTTACACCTTTGCGTAAAGTACTATCAATCACATTGATTCCGATGCACTAGCCCCTAGTTGAGCAATAACAAATTAAGTTAACAGTAATTATTACGTTGTCCCTCGCCCTAAACACTAAACTTATGTTTTACTCCTTATAAAAGTCTTCTATGATGTCTTTGTACTTTTCGTAAACTACATTCCTTTTGATTTTCAACGTTGGTCCTGTAAGTAAATAATTAAATTATGAAAAGGTAATAGTAACACAATACTGCGCTCCAGAACTATACATACACATAGCTGACGTGGCTCAAAAGGCTGCCTCACTTAAATGATACTGGACAGGTTACTGGACATGTCTGCCGCAAACGCAAACTGTGGGCCCAAATACCACAGAACTGGTGCCCTGAGGGAGTGAGTCGGGGCCGCGGTAGGCCACGTAGGGGATGGTGGGACAAGCTGGATAGGTTCCGTCATAAATGGAAGGAGGACGCGCGGGCTCGTGAATGTTGGAAGGGTCTCCACCCCTAAAGGCCTCCCTCCGGAAGCCTTTGCCCAGGGGTGGAACAGCGTAGGCTAATAAAATAAAATAGTTGCCCAAGGTTGTTTTAACACAACAGATGCTTGTGAGTGTGTCTTATTTTACTTGCTAACTTTGGTCTGGCTTGGTTTCAGCAAAGAATTCAGAAGGTTTTTGGTTCTAGCTGTGATGGTCTGGCTGTGTTAGAGGTTTTAAATAACGAAAATCTACGCACCTAATTCTCCAGAATGTACTGAGAAGTCTTTGGGAAGGATCGCGAATTTCTGGATTTTCTGCGCGTTGGAAATGGCGTGTTTGTTGGCGCGAGTTATCCCTGCTTCAATTGCTTTGTAGACCTGAAAATAAACATTCATTTATTAGAAACTACTTCTGTTTAGATAGGAGGAGGTTTTCTTAAAAGATCTTTTATGAAACTGAATTAATAAGTTGTCAGACTTACTGCAGGATCCTTGGTGTTGACAATTTCGCTGATCTTGGTAGCCGAACTTCCGAGGCTGGCCACCCATTTCCTCGTCTCGTTGTCCAGATCGTCGAGCGCTTCAGCAGTCTCAGAGTTCACTTTAGCCTGAAAAATAATGAGAAAACTAGGTTTAGATGCCTTCTGTAGCAAAAATATATAAAGTGAAGTTATCGGAGATCAGAGCCTGATGATACGAAACCATAGTCCCATTCCCCAACCAGATGGTATTCTTGAGAATTTCTAAAATACACGTAGTATTTAGGTTCTTCGGTCCTAACCCCGTACGGACGTGCCCATCGCCGGCGGGTGCGCGGCTTCACACACGTCTTTGATTCGCGAACGTGTCGCTAGGTACGTGCCGTTCATCTCCGATTGATCGATATGTAGGATTGCAACACGCCGCTGTCTTGTCGTAACTACAGTCGTTTTAGTCTATATTCGTTCTTTATCATTATTAAAACGTAATTCCTAATATCCTTGGTTCCGTAGAAGAGCGACCAACTCTGCTCTCTTATATGGAATAGTGTGGTATAATTTAATTACCTTAAGCGTAAGAAGTACAGCGAGGAACTTGCGTCGGTCGCCGATGAGCACAGCATAGCCGATCTGCAGTAACTCTGCCTGCACCGCCTGCTCGATCAACACCGGAGCCACGTTCTCACCGCCCGCAGTGATTATCAGCTCCTGAGGAATTAATCAATTATATAAAACAAAAACAACTGGAACAGTGGGTGAACCACTTGATAGTCTCAATCTGCTGACCTTTATGAGCTATGAGGCAGTCAGACCATATCCCAGGAGAAAGTGATAAGAGACTAACTAATTTGTAAAATTCAAGTCTTCTTCCTCTCTTACTTTGCTCATGTCTTTGTAAACCTACCACCTAAGTTCACATTGTGGAACATAATAAATAAATTCAGTAATAGTAGTTGAGCCGAACGCATCCAAATAATATTAGCAACAACGCAACGGTTATACAATTCAAAATTTAGTACATAATCAGAGGCAATCGCAATTTTACCCTATTGCCGACTCCATGAATCATCATTCTCAACTCAAATTCAGGAGGAAAAACTAATAAGTACAAAAGGTTTTCCTATAAAATTATATGCCCTCAGTAAATGCTCATTTTAAATCTGTTTCATAACAAGGGTAGGTATCGAAAAAATACCTTTATTCTTCCAGTAATATACAGAAGGCCGTTGCTATCGACTCTGCCGATGTCTCCCGAGTGTAACCAGCCCTCGTCGTCAATAGCTTCCTTTGACTTAGCGTCGTCATTGAGATAGCCCATGAACACGTGGCGCCCGCGCATCATAATCTCTCCTGGCCCGTTGGGACTGATTGAACCTCCGAACATAGTTTCTGTGCCTTCTAGAAGTGCACCGGCTGAGTCCAAGGAAAATCTGTGGAAGGGATAGAAGAATGTCATCTTTTATTGTGCTCTAATACAAAAAAAGGAGATATTATAGGACATACAAGTACCTACATAATAATATATCATTCGGAAGTTATTTGTGCATTTGGTTCCAGGAAATCGTTTAATCATTTTGGTTAATCTTCATGATTAATTAAAATGATTATTTGCCGTTTGGCGTATTCCATGACTCATGTGTTTAGGGAAAATATTTATCGCATGGCACAGTTACAGTTATTCATACTTATTACAAAAATTACATGGTCGCCGCTATCAAAAAATACCAAGACATGACAATACTTGATCAAATTTCTTTGGAATCAATCACATAATTATTAATCATATCTATGACGTCAATATTTTTTTCCTGTTCCAATTATTGTTGGCTTTGTGTTACCTATCGCCTTTTAATCGTACACACAATCACTTGTTACATCGGCAACTAAACATTATCTCAATGGTGACAAGCAAAAAACTACCTAGCGCGGTGGGTAATGCAAAACAGCAGTAGGTATACAGGTTGTACAAAAATACCCATCACCAAGCCAAAATCTAGTGATGATGGAAAGCATATTATGTGTAGCTCGGCATCGTTAAGAGTCTCTTTATAGCCGTTATGGGATTCGCATTCTCTACAGTTCCATGTTTAAGCAGAAACATGGGCTAAGCATAACATGGTTCCTCCGTTATTGTTTCTACTCACTTGGGGTATATGCTGAGAGTGTGAGCTCCGGAAGCTTCACTCATGCCGAAAGCGTCAACGATGGGCATATCGAGGGACAAGAAGAACTTCTTTATGTCAGGTGACAGAGGCGCCGCTGATGTCACGAACGTCTTGCAGTGGTCCAGCCCCAGGGAATTGTGCACCTTGTCGAACACCATCGACTTCGCACACTTGTAGCCGAACGATGAGCCGTCAATCCTGCAGATATGAGGAAATTTAGAGATAGGTTTAATGCTAAAGAGGCTGATTTACACGAAGTAAAGTATTTGCACGCGAATGCAATAAGTCGGAGCAATCATGAAAGTTGTAGTGTCTGAAGAATGTTCAGATGGTGCAACTTTTAATATTACTTCCAATTATTGCATTTATCGTGCAAATAATTTGATTTGTGTCAATGGGCCTTATTAACCAACACCTGTGTGTATGAAGAACATGTCAAAAATACATCGAAATTAACAACCAAGTCAAACGCTTTTCTACATCTCATCATGTTGCTATGGATGGGAATTATGATAGGTACAGAATGCAAAAAAGCACGTGGGTAGGTGTGAAATGTATTGCTGTAACATAATTTCAGGTACTAGGTACAAGAAGACTAGCTGTGTGCTCGCGTGGAGGTCGTAGGAATTATTTTTCATAGTACTAGGTACTAGGTAGAGGTATCAATGATAAATGTCGGCTTAGGAGCTCGAGTCACGTTTGCCGCAGAAAATTAATATGTAAGCAGCTAATTATTAGCTATTTGCGTGTATTGTAGCCTGCGCTATATTTACCTACTTTAATAAGTAGGTAGATACCTGGGTGTAATACGAACCATATGTTTACCATTGATTGAACATTACTTTGTTTTGTTCGCAAACAAGGCCAAGTACATTACCTACGTATAAGAGTGTCATTCACGGTCGTTCTGTTGGTAAACAATGATTAAACTGAAATGACTTATTGTGTTCTTTAATTAAATTATATGAATAAGTAGGTATGCAATACACATGCAATCTGTAACAAAGTTAATAACATCGTTGGTTTTTTTTTTTGTATGAAACCGCAAGTTTATAGGGAAAATGCTGTTAATTTGGTTTATGGGCCATTTGTATGGGCCAAACCAACTGCGAAATGATTGTACCTACTTATAAAAAAAACTAACTACTTACAAACGACTATTTAAAAAACATCTAATGAAATGTGTACCTACACATGCTAATAAAATACTCAAGCTCATTTCATTCTAGTAATTAGGTGCTAAATACATTGGGATGCATGCTCCAAACGCTACAGGGTTCATTGACCTTACATACCAAAACTTGATCAGTTCGGGAATGGTGAAGTCTATTGGCAGACTGTACATGCTGCTCGATAGCGCACTGATTGAAAAACATTGGCATTAATATGACTATTTTGCCCAGCATCATTTTTTAAGGCACGTCTTCTGTCCCGCTGGAGACCGAACGTCACCTAAGATCTGTATTCTCCACACCAATTTTTATTTTCACCATTTTATTCAAAACGTTTACCTAAATAAACGCTTTTACAGTCCAAAGGTTACGTCGGCATACCTTTTTCATGTATTATTCCTCCTTATCTACTCGTTAAAAATGGCGTAATATACCTACTAATCGTAGTAGGTAATACTTATTGTTATCAGTGCAAGATTGCTGCGCTGAGTCACCTGTTACGTTACGTGCGGAAGTTTACGTTACGTCGGAAATCTGAAGTCTGGGGGACAAATTATATTAAGCATAAATACTATCGAAACTCCTGACTTTTCGGGTGCAAAGACAGTTTAACCTGCGTTTGCGCAGTATGCAATGATGCAACATCTCATCAAAAATATTTTTTGCACATCCCTCCACAATGCCAATGTTGCAATCCACTGTTCCAGGCATAAAAGGTTTTCGAAAGTGTTAAAAAGTCACTCATATGATACAGAGTGTTAGAGATATCGATTTGCAAACTGAAACCATGAATTGACACATGGACCCGATAGTGTAGAAATTATTCGTCAGTTATGAAAAAAAAAAAAATTGCTCTTTCATAGAAAAGTGCAATCCCTACGCGGTCAAAATGTGTGGAAATGCAATTTTTTTATTTAATAACCTAAGTACGATAAATTTTAACACAGGGGTGTCCAGAATCCATGGTAACAGGTTGCGCATCGATGTCCCTGCCACCCTGTATAAGTAAAAGCAAAAAGCTATGAGACCTAAGTCTGGTTGCCTTACCCATTGATCCTGGCAAGATGGTACTTAAGACCTTTGTCCTTCGCACACATAGCGATTTGCTTCTTGATGTAGCCGCTAGATGCGCCCACCGCCATGATCTTCTCGTACATCTTCTCCCATACACGAGGGACGCCCAAGAACCTGTTGGAATCAATATTTAGTAAGCTTAGAAACTTGACTATGACACCTATGTATGGGATTATGATAAATGGTGAATCTTCACAAAGCAGTGAAAATAATAAGGTATGATGGTTGGAACCTTTTTGGTTGCAGACAGTTCAATCTATGGATCTATATCAGGTAGGTACACTAACACAGCGGAAAGTTAGGCTATTGGATTACACTATCTTGTGTCTTGAATAATCGAATTAATAGAAATTCGTCTCAAACTTAGCTGTGATTTATCAGATTCTATTACTTTTTAAGGATTTTAAAATCAATTAAGGAAAACGTACACCAGACATTACAGATATACTTATCGTAATATCTCACAGATATCTATTGATCACCTAATTACGTCACACTTATTCACATTTTACACATAGGTAGTTACCTAGCTACCTAGATAAGCAGGTGAGTTATTTATAGCAGAAACATAACTCAAATAGATAGGTAGCCAAGCAATTAACCTAATTATTTCACATAAAAACATATATTATGCCTATGTAGGTACCCACAGTAATCGGACTGTCTCATGACACATCGATCCCAACAAAAAAAGAAGAAAGAGCCCAACTTTTTTTTAATATGTCGTGTTTATTTACCTAATTAAGGATCCTGCAGACTGGCACGGCAAGACAGCTTGACGCGACTCTAGTAGAACAATTTCCATGATTTTTTTGAGAGTAAGAGTGCGTCGCGCCTGTCTGCGGGAGCCTTTATACAGGGTGTAAAAATACCCATCACATAGCCGTTATCTATGCATTGTAGATACATCAAACTAAGTAACATTGAGCAAAGTTATTGCTGGGAAACGACTTTTATTTTTGTGTGAAAACATGTTGTTCACGGCAGCCCGTAATTTAACGCAAGCAAGACATTGTGCATATGGATGCATGCAATGGTACTGGAGTAATTGTGGTATTGAAAGTTAAGTTATATCAATTAAACCTTGATCTCGTGAAAAAAAGTGAATAAATGTTTGAACTTTGACGTTTAATATTTCAGTAACCAGGAGGTTCCTACGTATGGTTCAATGTCGGAGAGAACACGACTGACTCTCGGCTTCGTTAAGCGTCTTTTTACGCCCGTTATTTAAGAGTGAGAACACGTTAAATATTCGGTGCACGTTACCTCGTAGGTCGCACTTCCTTCAGCGTCTCCACTAGACTGCCTTTGAGCGCGTCCGGTTGTGCGAAGAACACGGGAATCGCGTTTGATAGAGTTGTGTAGATATCTACCACCTGAGAAAGAACATGAATATTGACATCTTTACCATTTACGATATAGGCATATAAACTTGAATGAATTGCCAATTAACTTGGGAACAAAGTCAGCTATTTTGCGATATCTGTTTCAACATTTGCGCAACGATTAGCTGTGATCTGAATAACATTGACGCATTTCGTCCCCAAATCACTTGTTGAAACCATGTTTATCACAAATATTTTATGGTGGGTCAATAGATTGCACTGCACTATGTAATTTGTACTACGACATTATGCACATTAATTTGTACTGTGATAACCTTTATAGTCGACCTTATTGACTTGCATGATTGATAATCAACCATTAACTGTTTTGCTTTTACCCCTCGATTAGCGAGAAATAATAATTATGCCAATGTAGTATAGTCCCATCGAGGCAAGAATAAATACGTCACAAATTGGTAGTTCGGACCCTAGACCCTCGTAGATAGCTGACTAAAAGAACTGTAGCATCCAGTACATCATATGCGGGACAGCAACAGCTATTAACGTAAATTAATGACGGGCAAGCGACTAGCAGACAATTAGATAGCCAGCAGTTTTCTCATTCTAAGTGCTTTTGAGAACATACTGTATCCATCAATCCTTTTCTTAATTATTATACCTACTTAGTAAGCCTGAGCTATTCTTAAGAGGCTGACGTTCACAAGTGACCATAACGGCCGATTTCTTTTCTACTTTCTCTCATACCTGTGCAGCGACGTGACTGAGTGGCAGGAAGGAGATGATGCGGTCGTGGGTCGGCTGTAAGTCAGCCACTCGCTCACCGATGGTGAACGCGTCCCATGTCAGGTTGTCGTGGGACAACATCACAGCCTTCGGAGGACCCACCGTCCCTGACTTTCGGAGAAATAGGAATCATTAGCAAAAATACAACAAATACATAGGAGACGAAACGGTGATTAGGTAGTTACTTTTCTCTACGATTCAGTTTCCTCCAGTTATGACCTAATAAGGGCCATGTTTATGTCTGCGGTTTTAAACCTATATTTATGCCTTTGAGGGTGATGATGAAATAACATGGAGAAACCAGGGTTTATAATTATTATTTATTGAACTGTTGACATCGTTTAATGCCTACATTCTGCTTACTGAAAATAGGGTGGTATGGAGCTGATCGATATACCAGCTGGTAAAAATTAAGAACTTACGGTGTACACTAATGTGCAGCATTCGTTGACAGCAATAGTCTTAAGGACACTGTCGAGCTGCGTGTTGGGCTCCTTAGCTCCCATTTCCATAACCTGTTCCCACTGAAAACAAAGAAGTTTGGTCCAAATTAATATGTAGAAATATTTAAGTGACGAAAAAATCCGCGATAACACGACTCGTGTTATCTTAGAGCTCTTAAACATTTACCTCTACGAATTTTCTCCCTGCCTAGAAGTAGGTACCGCTTATTTCAGTTCAACAGGGTCTAGTTTAGCTGTTTCTCATGAACACTACTTACACTATAGACTCCGGGCACCGAGGTGTCGACGGTGCCCTCCCACTGTATGAGGGCCTTCAGATGCGGCAGCTTGTGCCTGACTGAGAGGATCTTATCCAGCTGCTTCTTGTCTTGCACGGCGCAGATGTTGGCGCGAGACGAGAGCAGGCAGTGGTAGCAGGCATCCGCCGAGTTTGTAGTGTAAATACCCGCCGCGTAACCACTGGGGAATTACATTTGAAAGTTGTTGAATTTTCCATTACATTCGTCATGTGGTGGAGGTCATCTTCGCTTTGTAGGTACATACATAGCTCGAATAATCAACCATTTCTCGTTCAATAGTTGTTATAATAAGAAAATAATAATATGGTATATGGTGGAACAATATGTCCGTCAGTAAATGGTCAAGTGAAATTTTAGTTTTTTGTTAGGTACTTACGAATAAATATTTTTTTTGCAAAAAAACTTTTTTACAAAAAAAAAAACAACCGGTCGGTGACTTCCGAAATTAAAGTTATTTTTCACTTTGTAGTGTTTTTATTGGAAGTCGGTTGTTATATTTTGTAAAAAAGTTTTTATTTTTTGTTGTGATACATTTTTGTTGATATTTCAAAAACCGCTTGTCCGATTTCGAGAAAATGTTCATGGGACCATTTGGGAAGTATACCTACCTACCCTTTCCAACTAAAAAGAATTTTTCAAATCGGTTGGCAAGCGACGGAGCTATGCGCGAACAAACATAAAAAAAATACAAACATCCGTATTGAGAACCTCCTCCTTTTTTTAGCATTCGGTTAAAAATATATTTTTACAAGCGTCATAAAAGTATAAACCCGAGACATGAACTTTATTTCATACTATACTATTATCTATCATATTAAGACCGAAACTATGACGTATTTGGCCCTTAGTAATAAATAAATTATAGTTTATATAATAAAATAATAAATAAATAAGCTGGCATAGTGATTCCTTATCTTAAGCTTGTTGTAAAGGGTATAAAAATGCTAGGTATAGCTAATTTACATATGTCACTGTTGTAATCTTTTGACCGAGTACAACGATTGTGTACTTGTGGGTACATACCTACCTAGGTTCGTCCATATGCTTCCGAAATGTAAAATACTTGTGAAACAATAGGTTCACTTGTTAATTGAACTACCTTATTCATTAAATTTGTAAGATGATGGATGTAATTAAAAAGTTATTTTAGTTTAGGAAATTAAAAAAAGCAGAGTTTAGCTGTTTAGTTTCCTAAACAGTTTTTTTTTAATTTTGCTATTTTAAAATGACTGGTGCAATTGTTTTTTTTCTGTCATCATGACATTATTTAGTATATATATATATTAGCCTTCATTTTGGTCTAGCAAATTAAAAATCACAGTAAAGGTAGTAATGTTACAGAACAACATCAACACGTCACTTTGAGACTTGTTTAAGCAAGTCGGTTCGGCAAAAAAGAAGAGATTATTATCACTCAAGTAGCCAACATTTTTGATGGGAACTAAATAATCACCTATTGTTTAAATTCATGCGAGACAGATGTTTTTTTTTTAACTTTAGTATTTGCGTCACGAAAATACACTTTAATAATTGACAACAAATATGTACCTACTTGGGGAAGTATCCTTTCCCACGAAAGTTACCTAGGTATAATAAAATTGTACTAACCCGGCGTGAATGGCTGCTAGGTCGGCGACGAACCATTGTTCCGAGTTGAAGCCGAGGATACAGACGGAGTGGTATCGCTCCAGGCCCAGCTTTATGAAAGCTTTCGCCACTGTTCGCACGCGTTCCTGGTATGTTCTGAAAAATACATGAAAGCAGACGTACGTAAAACAATGTGAGGGTTACAAGGGGAATTTCAAGTTTACAATCATTGATATATAAATTGATATAATTTATAGGAAATATAAATTCTGTTAATCTTAATTATCGTTATCTACTAATCTAAGATATCTAGTTGAATATGTAATAAATTGTAACTATGCCTCATCTATCACTCATCATTCTCCTGCCGCTATCCCAATTTATTTGGGATCGGCGCAATAAAGAAAGAAAGAAAAATGCGTTTATTGGCATTACACAAAATGAATACATATTAAAACTATAAATACAAATATAAGTAATAAGTATTTAGTTTAATATGTAATAAGTATTTTTCTTCCATACCTACTACCTATTAGTCATCATCTCAGTAGACGGTATTCACCCCTTTCTAACCATATTATCATTCACATAGTCCATTTATCGTGTCTTTGATCTTCCCCTACTCTTATAGCCATCATCGACAGTCATACCCAAAACTTTCCTGAGTTAAATTTTCTAATATAGTCAGCAAGTCAAAAAAAATGTGCCTGTTTTGGGATCACCTTGGCACCTTCAGTTTAGCGCACGTGAGAAAATATAAAAATGCTTAGCTACTTCTTTAATAAAATTTGCTGTTATCAAATTAATTCGGCTAAGTCAGATATCTATTACATAGGTATAAATAAATATTATTATGCATTTTTCTACACGAGGTATTCTTATCGCGGTATTAACGGCTTAATTGACAACCGCTTATGCACATTAATCTTAATTTTTTAAATTATTTATCATTCATGAAAATGGATTAAATTTTCCGTTAATCTATCATAAAAACGTGTTTGGTATTTCAGTGGGCTTATGAACTTATATTAAGGATTATGCAAAGAGAAGGACATGCAGATAATCTGTAAACTTACTTGTAAGTGATTTTGTGCCATCTGCCATCTGATTTTTTTGTTGCTAGCGCTGTGGCGTCGGGGTACCTTGCTACCGTCCGCCTGAGAAGGCCGGGCACTGAGATGGGGGGCTCCGCAGCCAGCCCTCGGGCCTGCACGTGTAACTTTACATGGCCCCCGGGTACTGAATTAGTGAAATTTTCTGACGGTACGACCTGATCCGGCCCTGAAAATTGGACATTACAATATTATGAAAACACCACGTGCCCAATAACAGTTCAGTGTTTGTTATAAGTTCTGTTTGCAGCTCGTGTGTTGTACAATGGCAAACGTTATCAAACATGCATTAAACTGGTTAAGAAATCGCTCATTGAAAGGTAATTGTTGCGATCGCGCCATTGTTATCGTTTGCATCTATAATATAGGTATATAAAATGATCATTACAAAATCAATTATTTCTCATTTATTACTGATGGCGAAGTAAACATCGTACTTTAAAGTTTACCTCGTCTTGCGTAGAACAATACATTATTGCCGTTTTATAAATTGCGACAAAATATTTTATGAAATCTGAGCAAATTTATTTTCAGAATGACGTCAATTAAGTAGTACCTACATAAAAAACAGCTTAGCTACCTATTTTCGTAAGAATGGAAAGAAAAAATTGATGCCACAACAGCGCCCTATTAGTAGAATAAAATTAAACTAATCTTTTGTAACCATTTATTCCCACGGATAATCGAGTGTCGCCTCCATGTGCAGAGCTACTAGGTATATTAGGTATTGGAGGGATCTAGTCCCCCACTGATTCATTTATATTAAAGAGTTAGTGACACGACTAGTGGGGTTATCACATATAGGTATTTCTAACACTCCAAAGAATAAATTGTGCGATATTTTAAATCAACATATGGAAAATTATGCACTAAAGCTACTTCTTAATAAATATATGAATATTTAAAAGAAACGGAAATGACTTGCGGAAATACGGATTTTCGGTAAGTTCGTGAGTTCGAGTAATGGTTCTCTGGACCCTGGAGGTTTGTCAACTCACAATTAATTAATTAATATTTACTTATGAGAATAGTTAAGAACATAGCTTTTAACATGCTACTAAAACTTAATCTCACAATTATTGTCACAATACTAGATGAAAGGGAAACTGTAGTGAAAATAAAGGGCAAACAAATCTATAACTTACCGTTCAAATGTTTCGCTTGACTAATTCCATTGGGCACTTGCATTTTACTAACTTTTACAATTTCTTCGCCGTTCTCCACGATGACTGTCGTGTTATTCTGAAAATAGGAACATTTATTAGTTCTACTAAAACAGAGAGGTCGCAATGATACATCAAACACAGTGCGTAGAATAACAGTAAAAATATATATCTACACCTACTCCTACACCGAGCCTAAAAAGTATTCTGTGACCTACAAAAACTAGTTTAGTTTTATCTACACCACATTAGTAAGGTGGTAATTTAGATTATAAGACAAATAAGTAGTAGGTTTCGAGTTCTGGTCGTTAGACTAATCATGTCAGTTTATTTTTTCAACCTTCATTCGGTACATTTTCCTCATCTGTCTCTTGTTAGCAATTTTCCGGATTACAGTAACAACATGTTAATGAAAGGGAAAAAATTACAGTGTGCGCTTGATCTACAATTTGTTGCATACGCCATGAAATCTCATGAATCAGCACACCCTAATTGAGTAACACACTATCAATCTCAATCTGAATAATTATATTGCTAATCTTGAAATATTTGTCTCTTCAACAACGTTAATTGCTCAATGAATGTTGTTGATCTGTCAAAGTGAAAACTGTTAGAGTGTTACGCAATTTTCCCGCTATGCAATGGTACCTAATGTCGCTTGATAAGGTGTACAACACAAATACAAAGAAGTTTTGTCGTCTCACCATATACCTACTTGACGTCATCGATCTTAAAACTAGTAACAAGTTGCAAAACTGAAAATTTTGCTTATTTTGGTTAAAACATTTTTTTTCTGACCAGGGGCCGTAATCTCTATGACACTATGAATGAAACCGCGCGAAAGCGAAATGAACGCGAAGTTGCCGTGAGTAGCTAAGGAATTGACGTGGTTTCAAAGTATGGAATCTTTTTTAAGTTATGGAATTTACTATGAGCACTCAATGTGCTCATAGTAAATTAGGGCCCAGCCGATCGATTCTGTAAAAATCTCACCGTGAAAAGTTAGGTGAAGTGAGCTTAGTGTGAGCTGCCAATTGTCAATCCCTTAGAATTAGTTGGAATGACAGCTCACTCCACGCTCACTTCACCTAAGTTTTCACGGTGAGATGGTTACAGAATCGCACTGTTAATTCTATTTCCCATAATAACTACCTATTATTCCATTAGAAGTTTCGCTTCCTGAGTTCCTGTTTCCTCCCTTTAGAAGTGATGTAAGTTATTTCAAGTTGCAGCAGACAGAGGTATAAATTCGACTTCTTTCAATGTACGACACATTAAAAGAAGAGGAGCGAGACTCATTATAATGTTGTAACACTGTTTTTTTAAACTATGTGTACAATAAAGAAAATTAATAAGAGAAGAGACTTTCCAAAGTAGGTTCTTTAATTCTGGAAATCGCAAGGGAATTTTTAATATACCTACACTCTCGTTTCAGGGCTAATTTTAGGTACCTTTATTAATTATAATAAGGGAAAGAGAATAGTACCTGTCATATTATCATATAGGAGAACTGGTGGGAATGAACTCCCTGATCATGATAGGCCTAATAAATCAGGAGGTCAACGTAAGGATATGGAGAGCTAAATCAAGACAGGGGGCGGCTAAGTGCAGGGTTCATTACACTTTGATTAATATGTCTGACCCAAGTTTGTTAACCCGAATACCGAGCCTTTATTAAAACCCTGTTTTTCATTACCTACGTACTTTTTCATTTTAATGTTCAATACATTATCCGAAAAGCCTTTATTTTTCAGACGTACGTGATTCAATTGTTTCGTTTGTTGTTAATGAATTTTGACGTGACAATAAGCATTTAGAAAATAATCTGGTGTGCGTAGCTATAGTAAAATCTAATTGGTTTATTACACTACTAGCTTCCGCCCGCGGCTTCGCCCGCGTGGTATGACGATAATAAGTAAACCTGTGTCCTTCCCCAGGGTTCAAAGTATCCCCATACCAAATTTCATCAAAATCGGTCCAGCCATTTTGGAGATTAGCCGGCACAAATAGACAGACAGACAAAAAATTTAAAAATTGATTTTTTATTATACGTAAGTACCGTATATATTATGTACTTTCAAATGCATTTAGTAGAAAGCTGTTATTTTTACATTACAAACAGATACCTCAATTTTATTTTATTGTATGTATAGAAGACACGTGTATAGCTACACGACTACAAGGTGAGTGTAATTATAGGGACGTGGAATGCACTATTCAAGGTGTATTTAAACGAAACGATACTCATTTAGCGAGTCCAGAGTCCAGACTGTACGCAATTACGGTGGAAACTGACATTAATCGCTATCTGTTATTATTCCCATTCATAATTTAAATCATAATATGCAAACCACTATAACTACTCTCGTTTATAATGTAAATAAAAACGGTTAATGTATGTAACTAATAACAAAATAGATGTAGATACCGGGATTAGATAATACAGGACCAAAAAAATTATAAGCAAAATTAAATAGGTACCTAACTAAATCCCAAAACTTCTTTGCGCGTTGATCAGCCGATCAGCATCGCTAATGATTATCGGTATGTGTTGGCTGCCAACACGCAGGTACCTATGTGTGTGTGTGTGTGTATATAAAAGTCACAGTTAATAATGTTATACCACACAATCGAACAACCTAGCACTATCGAATTTGACTGCTCAGAAGTTAATAACACTAAACACAGGTAGGCAATTTCCTGAAAATATCAAAAATCTAAAAATCTTACATGTTGCTCTGAAGTTAATAACACTAAACACAGGCAGGCAATGTTCTAAATATATCAAAAACGTAAAAATCTTAAAGGTGACCGGTTCGAATTTATGAATAATTTTAATATTTAGGTACTTATGCAAGTTGTTATTAATTTAGAACATAAGTAGGTAGGTAGCAACTAACAATTTCGTGATTGAGGTTTTAGGGTTCGTGTTAGTTAATGCAGTTAACACGAAGCTTAAAATCTCAATCTAAATCAAGGTAAAGCGGGTTTCTTTACACATTTAAGAAGGATTTAAAGTTATTTGGAGCTTGATCAAATTAAAGCTCTTATTTAGTAATTAGTCAATGTAATTGGGCCCTAATCTGAATACTTATTGATGGTAATTCAAACGTCAATTATATATTTAATTATCGACCATGATCTAAATTAAACGAAAGTTGTAGCAATTTTTAGCAGTCTCAGAGTTTCAAGTCTGTTTACACACTCCTTTTGGCTGCATATTTTTTAATGGGCAGGTGTTTGGAGGTACATTTTATTATCTATATATCAAATTCCTTCATAATCATTTTTATGTGGTTTTATTGGTACCTGGATTAATACGCGCGATAAATAATCGCTCACCTCTAATCGCAGGCGCTTAGTAACCACAAAAACATATCCATTTAATGGAAGAAGATTTATTTATTACTTTTGCTTATCACTCGTGCAAGGTGAGCCGAGTGGATCACCTTGCTGCACAGTGATAAGAAAGTTCGTGGTTTTACATAATAAATAATAATATGCAGATATGTTTTTATTATGTAATATATAACTAACTAATCCTAATAAGCTAGATAAAAATCTAACCACTGATTATACCTTACAAATGCCAAATCTCATCTCGCTCAAAATTCTAACATCTCACTGTTGTTTTCATACCCTTAGAAAATGAATATAACTTCCGAAAGAGGAATTGTCGGAATAAAGCGTGTTTTTATAGAGTAGTTAATAATAGCATGATAATAATTTGCACCATATTAAATCCTTGGAATGATTCACTACGACACGTTGTAGAGCTGTATCAGATCAAACATTGATTGGACTCGATAATGTAATAAATGAACCGGATTAATAATTGCAGTATTTATCTAATCTGCATTTTTAAGCTATTTAGCAGTACACACTGTATGATTTAAAATAGTATGTTTTTTTTTTGTTTTCTTATGGCTCATTTTCCAATCCGGCGAATAATTTTAGGTTTAGACAAAACTGTCTAAAACCTCTGTCCGTTTACCTGAATAAAAATAATTCGGGTGTTCACCCGAATTATTTTTATTCAGGTAAACTGTCTAAAACTTAAATTCATTAAAGATTCATTCTTTGGTGGATTCAGACTTTGGTGAAATCAGCCTTCAATAAGTTCATTTTTAGCAACAAAGCGTGGAGGCATGCTCGCTTATACGATACACCTACACTGCTCCGCCGCGGCTACTACGGCTACGCTGCTCCTACACGATTGCTACGCCCGCCGTAACAAAGCCGCTGCGCTGCTGCAATGTATCTACGCTGCTGCGACCGCTACGCTGCCCCTACACTCTTGCTACGCCGGATCTACGCGACTACTATGACTACGCTGCTTTGACGTGTTTGCTACGCCGTAACTAAACCCCTGCTACGCGGCATCTACGCGGCTACGACCGCTACGCTGCGCCTACGCGGTTGATACGCCGGATTATCGCAGCTGCTAGGGCTGCGCTACTTCTATGTTGTAAGAAAGCCGTTGCTACACTGCGTCTACGCGGAAGTCCCGCTGCTTTTGCGTTGAATAACTATGTACATCCGACTAACATTGAAAAACGAATCCCTCAGCAACTTTGTTGGTACACGTTAGTTATTATTCGTAGTAACATAGATCAAGTGTAGCTACTAGCTACCTTACTAAAAAAATACTATTTCTTTGTTATAAGTTTCCTAAAATAAGACAACCTTAAAAATATATTGCTGCCAGGAATATATTTTTGTAGGTTGCTAGCTTGTTAGGTGCTTTTTAATCGTAGTCAGTATTTAAAATAATAGGTATCATATTAAAATAAGAATGAATTAGAAATAAGTACTCGTATTATGATCGTAATTAATTGCATCGTCATTTATTTACACGATAATACATATTATGACCTACAAGCTTAAGTACAATTCGTTGTATTCTGCACTAAGAAATATATATATATATTTTATTACTAAGAATATTTTTTCAAAACCGTCAAATCCGTTATTTAAGTTTGAAAAATAATTTTAATGAAACTCGACCGTACGTAAGTTTTCAATACAGTTAGTTAGTTTGAATTTACTTTAAGCGGACATAAATAGATAATCAGATTATATTTAAAGATCTTGAACTAATTAAAAAAACAGGTTTATCAAATCAAATCAGTAGCACGTGAATCACAGGCATGCAATGTTCGGCATGGAGCAACAAACACGCGTGATTAGTGAGTCATTAGCGCCGTCGCGTCTCTGTGAAGAAATGGCCGCACTGTCGGTGAAAACTCCGAAACCCATACATTATAGGTACATTTCACACTTCACCTGGCACACTGACCCCGCCAGCCACATGCTGACGACACCGAATAACGACACATCTATCACGAACCAATTAATCTAGTGAGACATTACTGGCGACGCTTAATTTAATTTCAAGTTAGCGCTGACTGTCGCTGAAAACCAACGCTGGGGCTGTCTTGCATAGGGTCTTAGCATTATGCTAAACGATGTCTGTATTGCGTGGATGTGACGCATATTTTCCCCCAAATATTTTTTTTTTTTTGGGTTTGTGTTTTTTCTCTGCGTCATATTTACTGCAAATAAACGTATTTTCTTTTTATTTAAATTATCAAATTGTTTACGCTATGCCCTCTCTATCCACCTATTTAGAACAATCGATTTCAAACAACAACATATACATTTAAACGACAATATGAAAACAGGTGCCAAAAGTAACTCACGCCACCTTTGTCTCAAATCGTCGTGAAAACTCGTGGCAAGAGATGATTCCGATTTTTATTTATGGAAGACTAATGTCAGTGAAGTCGTTAGTTCAAAAGAGAAAGTTTTTTTTTTGAGACACGTTAAAAAAAAGTCAAGTACAGTCACGAGCACCAATATGTCAACACTTGGCAACTTTTGATTGCAATTTTTTCGTGAAATAACGAATGCATCGTTGAAATACGACACATTACATAAACCTATGGGTTCGAAAATGCTATGTTCGTAACAACATAACATTTCATTAAAAAATAAAGCAGTAAATAGCTTTTGATTAAAGCCGAGTGTATACATACTTTTGCTCGTGACTGTACACGTAACTTAACACACAACAACATCACGCCTGTTTTTCTCCGGAGGGATAAGCAGAGATGTACCTAGATATAGTACACCCACATTTCGCCAGTTATATTCAGTAATGCTATGTTTTATCACATACATTGTCTCTTTTAAAGAACGTATTTATTTTTCGTATAATGTTATGGTAAGGCTAGTGCGACTAACATGTAGATTCAGGATTATTTTTATACCGGTTCGCGCTGAAGTGTTTAGTTCTACTACTGTACCTACCTATATAATGTCGCATGTACAACAAGAGACGGGAAACATTTGGATCTTGTCAGTACCCGATGAGAAAAACAAACAAATATCAACAACTTAGTTATAATAAATACCTACAATAGCAATCCTGTAAAGGCAGAAAAGAATACAAATTCTGACGATGTTGTGGTATGTAAAGGTTTAGACTTTTCAGGGCAGTTGTTTACAAGTTTTCCACAAACTAACAAGCAGACAGATTACAAGAATAATATTTACAATTCTCACAATAATCGCCTGCTTCAGATGTCCCACCATATTTGCGGTATTCATAGATATAAGCCACACGAATAAATCGTACAAACAATTTCTCCTCGAGAAGGCGACTGCACTTGTTTAAAACCCTATGTTAAAATAAGCCTAATGTTAATTTTTTCGTAAAACATATTCTTTGCATGCATTCGATTGTTTTCAATTCAATAAACATGCAGTCTCTTTTAATAACAAACCCTCCTGCTTCAGTTCTTTGCTCACTGCTGAGCGTCGTGATGTGCCAGACCACTTTTTAACGATCTCCTTTCATTTGTGACGATCTTTGGTTTTGTGCGTCGGAAGATATTCGTGTCTAGGTGTAGGCAGGCATTTGGTCAGACCATCATATAGGGTTACGTATGTGCCCTAGGATTCTTTCTTTCTATCTTTCCGGTAACTATAAGTTTTGCCAGGTTATCGAATGGTTTCCTGGTGATATGGCCGAAGTATAGCAGCACTCTCTAAACACTCGCAGGCCTTCTCGCAGTTCTTTTAGGATGAATGCATTCGTCCTATGTGTGCATCACATCTCAAACGCGTCGTTTTGCTACTTTGATGGTCCAGTATTCTACACCACAAAACAAATAGGGAAGGTCAGAGCCCCACTATGTGCACTTTTGGCTTTCTTATTAGTATGCTACGGTCCCTCCATACTTTTTCAATTTGGGTCATCGCCGATTTGGCCATACCGATGCGTCATCTGATTTAGTCCTCGTTTTGCCTGTGTTGGGTATGCTCGATCCTAGGTAAACAAAATCCTGCACGATGGCACATTGCCCGAGCATGTCAAGGTGTTGAAGAGCGTTGGCTCTATCGACGACCATCAATTTGGTTTTGGCCTGGTTGGTTAAGAGAGTCCCATTTCTCAACCGACGCTGTCCAACCGATTCATCAGCTGTACTGCATTAGATTCGTTGGTGGTCAACCGAGTGGCATCATCGGAGAAGCGAATGTTAGATATTTTCAGGCCCCCAACCACTATCCTTTAATACCATCCCTGTAATGGTTTGCGCAACATGTACTCGCCATTTATATTGAAAAGAATAGGAGAGATGATGCATTGCCTTCCTGCCTTACACACTTCTTGAACCGAAACCCCGATGATCTCGTTGCGACTATCACGACGTCACCATGATACGAAACAAACAGGTTCTTGTCGAGCGCAATAAGATGAGAAGACACACCATTTGGGATAACACTTGCCACAAGTGGGTCCAGTTCACACAAGAAAAATGACACACTTTAAAAACTACATTAGGTATGTATGTTACAGACAGGTACTTACCTAGGTATCTAATTACCTATACCTATTATGTAGTATTAGTTGTTCTAATCAGAAAAGTTGGTACAAAGTGATGTCTACATTGAATAAGGCACCAGACGTGTCCTAGATTACAACATACCTACTCAAGTTATTCGTAATGAAGATTAGATTAACTAAATCAATTATATGTAAACCTAATTCAAGAATAATTTAGTTTCCAATGTTATTATCAAACTTTGCGATCCTTTATTTTATCATTATTATATCAACATCGTCATTGCTAGGTGACTACTGCCTATTTGAAAGCGGAAATGATTTTGTTGCGTCCATGTCATTCTGCTCAGCATTTCGTTTCCGTTGATGCAGACATTTACAAATAATAGCTGGCTGACACGTGGCCAGGGTTTTAAGAATACATCGCCATGCGTTATGCAAGTGACAATATGTATGAGGTTGTTCAAAACGAATCGCGACGGTATCTATTCAAAAACAATAAAAGGCTGTTTTGTATCTAATTATTAAGCCCTTGAATTTTCTTTTCTGACTAGTAATTTTTAGGGTTCCGTAACCAAGAGTGCCAACAGGATCCTATTACTAAACCTCCGTTGTCCGTCCGTCTGTTTGTCAGCAAGCTGTCTCATGAACCGTAATAAATAGACAGATGTTTTCACAGAGTGTGTATTTCTATATAAAACAATAATAAAAATAAAGTTAAAAATAAAAGGGCCGAAAAAATCACGTTTCTCGTATGGAGACATTCGAGAAACGTGATTTTTTTGGCGTTTTTTGCCTTGTGGTACGGAAACCTTCGTGTGCGAGTCCGACTCGCACTTCTTGTGTTTCTCAGTTGCCCTTCGGTAAACATGTAACAGAAATGACAATGCAACTATTTTAAAAAAAGTGTTCCTAAGGAAAACCCCCTATCAATCACTAGGGAAATATAAGTAGGTAATTATTTACTGACCAGGCATTATTTAAAAATAGATTTTTTATGATCTACAACGAAGGGCCTTGTGGCTAAGGCCAGGCCTATTTCAACGGCTGGTAACAGCCGGGTTGATCGATCAGGTTAAGCTACGCTTGCCGCGTTTGGTCCGTGGATGGGTGACGAACTTCACATACCAAGACCCCTCCGTGGCTCGGAAAGCACGTAAGCCGTTGGTCCCGGCTATCATTCGTGGATCTTTGACAGTAGTTTCGGGTTGTCAGACTTTCGGGCTCTTACTAAGGGGTATCGTATTACCCAGTAACAGGGTTGTGGAGATCAGATAGGCAGTCACTCCATGTAAAATACTGGTATTCGGCTGCATTCGGTTAGACTGGAAGCCGACCTCGACATAGTTTGGAAAAGGCTAGGCAGATGATGATGTATGATCTACAACGATGCAAGAGCAATTTACGACTTAGGTAATCATTGTTACAATGATAAACGAAAAATTTTCTCCTGTTTAAGTGCAATGTTTTGTGACTGTAAAACGCAATAAATTATGTTCATGTAAATGAAGTAAATGCGTGTTATTTATCGTAAAGAAAGTTTATAGTGGTCACAAACGTGGGGTCACCGCTATCTTACGTACGATATCAGTCACTAAACAAATTACAGAAGAAATACGTATCATAGTTGATATAAAAGCTAAATGCTAAGGAAACAAACAATTTATGTTACTTTATCTAAATATTTATGTGAAATGAATGCAATATCGCGAGAAAAATAAAGGTTTATAAAAATCTTAAAATATTGTAAGAATTATTGTAGAGATTGTACTGAGAACCAATCTTGTAGGTAAGTCAGAATAAATTTGGTAACTATGTGAAGTTAGGCAAGATAAATATCTACCGTCTCGTCGCGCCGCGCCGCCTTGAATTGTTTTATACCTACATTACCTACTAGCTGCGCCCCGCGGTTTCACCCGCATACGTTTCGATCCCGTGGGAATATCGGGATAAGAAGTATCCTATATGTTAATTCTGGTTATAAACCATCTGTGTGCCAAATTTCATCCAAATCCTTTCAGTAGTTTTTGCGTGAAAGAGTAACAAACATCCATCCATCCATCCATGTTTATAATATTATTATAATAAATAAATAAATACCTAAGTAGGATATTCTTCACCTAATGCAAAATACAAAAGGCATTTCTAAATTTTTTCAAGAATTTTTGACTTCCTTCTTTTTTATGTAGGTGTGATGGTAATATATGTATATTTTGTCATGTTTTTAATATAAGTACTGGGAAGTTCACACAGAAGGCCAATCCTCGTAATTTAAAACGTTTAAAATCTAGTCGCAGTCTCATCTCGGCGTCAAACAAATGTCAAAAATTTAGAGAGTTTAGAGGTATTTCTGACAGATTGAGACAGGACTGTGAACGTTCTTAAAATTATGAGAATTCGCATACCTATATGCAATATGCATGTTGCTCCAGCCACAAGTTCAGAAACTCTCTAACATTTAGACGTAGGTAATACCTATTATGAAGCCTTTTTTTGAGCTGAGCTTGGTTCGCATAGTCAAGACATGTTTGTTAATCCACTTTTATAAATATAACCCCTTCGGCGATATGTGGAATTGATAACAGCTTGATAATGAGAGCGGTTATCACTTATCAGCGAATGGCGTGACATAGGCTTGGCTGCGTGCGTACATGTGAAATGCAAAGTTATAATCCTACTGAGGACTATGTGCGTGAAACTACCTACGCGATGTGGTACGGTATTAATAAAATATGAATTTCACATTGTGTTATTATACGTCGTCGTACCACTTAGGTTCCGGTTTAACTTGTTACATGTATTTTAATATTCTGTACTGACTCAAATGTCACACAACGCGTTATGATTACACCTAAATGTATCAAACAACACATTTATTTATTAGACAGAACGAGGAAAATAACCTCATGATTTGATATTACGTACGTAACTATTGTTTAACTAAATAATTACGTAGACGACTCTACTGAACTGACAAACACTTTATAATTTATTATGAGTTTGTAGAAAACATGTAGAGTAGAATTTCAGAAAACATGTAGACATCAAACCACAACTAGTAAGTTCAGCAAGATATTGATTGGAAGAGAGTTTTTAATTTTTAGTACGGTACCTAAATCAGAAATGCAAAACCTCTCATGGCTATGTAAATTTGGGCAGACGACCGAGTAACGGTGTAACGGGTTATTTGCCCGGCGCGGGAGTTTCGAGTGTGTCAACTAGGACGTCTTATATCAGAGGATATCGTGAGCATGTTTCTTGATGTAGATAAAGTTAGATTGAGAATATGGTGATGAAACTGCATGAGTTTATTGTTATTCTAAAGTGACATGACTTTGAGAAATAGGTATATAGTATAATATTATGCCTATCAACAGCTGCTGGTCATTGAATATGTCTCTTTATCATAATTAAGAAATGCGTAGATACGTATTATATAGTAGCATAACTTAAAAATCGTGAACTAAGAGCTTACCTAAACAAAGACTGAATCATAAAATCAAATCAGAATATTTGAACAATCCTTCACTGCACTTTATAAATAGCTCTACTACACTGAAATGTCATTGCACGATCTCAGCATGAAAACTTTGTTCAAAACGGACTTTTAACTCTGGAAAAATATAGAGATAACCGCGATCGACAGCTGACCCTGTGTAGGTCGTCGTGTAGACGGAAAATACATAGATTGTGGCGACCGAGGTGACGCGAGTGCCGCAGCCAACTGGCGACTTGCCCTACTGCGCGACCACGTTACAGCTCGAGTATAAAGTTCACTTCACTGTTCGCGAAGACATGCTACATAAAACACCTTAAATTTTCGCGCGCAAATAACATTCAAATATAGGTAATGCAAAAAAGTGTTCATGGTGAATTTGGTTGATTCGATCACGGAAAGAGAGACAGGGAGTATTATGAGAACATAAATAAAATACGTACGGCTCCATCATGGGTTAGTTGGTCCACGTCCATGGCGCGATGTTCGTTCACACTGGAACTTGTCACACTTTTAGTATCACGGCGCACGTGCTCGACGGCGTCCGCGCAGATGACTGAGTGCGCGTCGTTTACACGCGGTTGTAGTTCTCAACCGGCACTGATAAACAACACTTGCTTTGGCTAATCAAAGGGTGATTGCCACATTATTAGTAATGTACCTATTCTTATTAAAAGTAAAACTATCTTATCATTTTTTTTTTAATGTAGCAGTAGGTACGGCGAAATTTTCTTCGTGAGCGGCTATTTCCGCTCTATCATATCCTGTTCAGCATGTTTGTGCAATTACCTCAAATAATTAGGCACAATTTTGATTTTTTCAGTGCTTGGGAAATGTAAAAATGAATGGTCCCTAATAAACAGAATATTCTTTATTATCTATTCTATTTACTATTCTACTACATAATATCTAAAGAAATGCACATTGGTACGATACTATCGGTCTACTATGATTGCTAACTTGCGCGTAGGAAATAGTTGTTAATCAAAGTAATTCAACTTACAAGTAGAAATTGCTTTCTGTTTTTATTCAAGTATTGGTTTAGCTCAGTACCCATCTACCTATAGTACCCATAGTGTCTTCCCAGCTATCAGCTATATAAACGGAAATTCTCACAATACATAATAGAGTAATACTTAGGTAGGCACATATTATAATACTTTATACTACTCACCAAGTTCAAATTAAGGTCATCAAGCGATCAGACTTAACCTGGTTAATGTGGATATAATACCTATGAATCTGCACTGCCTATCTTCAGATAAATAATTAAATGGATTATCTACCTACTTTGTAATCATCATAATCATCAATCATGTATTATTTAAAGACCCCCACGGACAATATGTTTGCATAGGATTGCTCAATGCATTGGATAAACGATATTTTTACTCGCAGTTGAGGTTTTCGTAGATGCCATCAAATTGTCATTTGTCATAATCGGACCATCAGTCATGATGAAGTGACCATTTTTTTTCTTTCGTGTTCCTGTGTGTGTTCCTCTTTGGTGGTATCAGAAGGCCAATTTTATTATTCTCGTAATTTAAAATATTCAAAATCTAGTCGCAGTCTCATCTCGGCGACAAACAAACGTCATAACTTATCAAAATGTAGGGAAATTAGAAGTATTTTTTGACAGATTGAAACTGAGATCAGAGGGGCAATTCTCGTAATTTTAAGAACGTTCACAGTCTGATCTCAGTCTCAATCTGTCAAAATACGTCTAATTTCCCTACATTTTGACAAGTTTTTGACATTTATTTGTCGCCGAGATGAGAGTGCGACTAGATTTTGAACGTTTTAAATCACGGGAATACGGGCCCAGACTGTGAACGTTCTTAAAATTACGAGAATTCCCCTCAGGTCAGAGATAAAAATTCTGCTTAAAACCTCTTACTTATACATATTCTTCTATTATAAAGTAGGAAAAATCCCGTGAAACTCGTAGATCTCTTTTTGAAATGAAAATTTGATACAGTGTAGGAATGTTTAGTACACCCACATTTCGCCAGTTATGTTTAATCAACAACACATCAACCGGGCACAAATCCAGTTTCCAGGCTGCTACTGCGAAATTCCTGATAGAAAAAATACAATAACACTTTGCCCGACCTAGGAATCGAACCCAGGACCTTATAAAGGAGTGATGTTATACATATTTATGTTGCAACATAGTAGGTAATGAAGCACAGCATTGACAGCATCACACCCATTAAATGAAGATCAAAGCCACCCACTTTTCAAGCTGTAGTCTATGTGCGGTGGTTCAGCAGCATTGACAGGCAGTAGTCTAAGAATATGGTTTCTAACGTGGCCCAGGACGATTTTTATATGGAAAACATAAGACGGAGACGTGTAAGCGCTCCTGCACACGATGCCGCCACCGCGCCGTCGCCGCGCCGACGCCGCACCACTACACTGTACATACGAGTCGCGCGAAGACCGCCACCGCGCCGCCGCCGCGCCGCCACCGCGCGCGGTCCTCGTCTCGCCACCGCGCATCTATTTGATTCATTCCATTGCCGGCCGCGATTCATACGCGGCCGGCAATGGAATGAATCAGGATAATGAAATAACTGGGAACGCCCGCGGTGGCGGCGCGGCGGCGGCGCGGTGGCGGTCTTCGCGCGACTCGTATGTACAGTGTAGTGGTGCGGCGTCGGCGCGGCGACGGCGCGGTGGCGGCATCGTGTGCAGGAGCGCTAAAAGTGAAGCTGGATCTGAATCGGACTGTCCGCAACCTTTATTATGATTATCAGATAAGCATTCCATAATCAGCCTATAATGTTCCCACTGGTGGGACATAGGCCTCCTCTCCTCGAGAGGGAATGGGCTGTATCTACCACGGCGGGCCCAGTGCGGGTTGGTAGATGTCACTTATCTTTGAATTTTTGGTTCCAGGACATGCTGTGTTCCTCATGGTGTTTTCTTTCACCGTTTTGAGAGCAGTAGTGATGAAATATTCACACAAAGCAAAGCGCCTGCCTGAGTTCTAACCCCCGACCTAGGTACCTACATCTCGTAAGTCGGGGCCGCTTAGAGAGAGATTATTAGCATTAGAGATCTCGATATATGTAGTTTAAAAAGCGGTCATCCATCCAGAACGTGATCACAGCAGATCTCGGATATCGAATTGCCAGCCCCCCTTTTAGCCATGAGTCCCTCCTTGTTTTAAGTACTTATTGCACCGGACGTCCCAGCCTTGTCGCAATTTTAAAGCGTGATTGGCTACTCTCTCTAGGGTTCTATAGTTAGAACAGTTGACATACCAACCGATACCTATCGACTTAGTTCTCTTCTATTCAGAAGTACAAAACAATAATAATTGGTCGCCTGTTATTAACAGGTGACTGGAATCGGTTGGTATGTCAACTGTTCCACAATCCCACAATTTGATAATATTTCAAGTTTCTTTCATAATTTTTTTGCGTTATTAAACAGGACGTTGAGAAAACATAGCGATAGCACTAGGAAGTGGTGAAGGGTCATCTAGCGATGTCCGAGACGGCCCGGAAATATTCCCCTGTTTCATGCACATTATAAAAGTTGACATCTGCACCCTAATTGCGTAGCACACTATCAATCTCAATCTGAATCATTTTGAAGGATATTGCTAATCCATTGCTTTACATGTTCGAAAAATTTGGCTGCTGAACAACGTAAATAAAGCAATGAATGTTGTTGAACTGTCAAAATGAACGATGGGTTTAACATGAACTGCTTAGATTTTCCTTACTTATCGAGTGGTAATTCGAGAAAGCTGGAGGTGACTTTACCTGTAAAATGAGGCCGAACAAATACTAAAAAAAAGCCTTTTATTTTAGTAGGTAGGTTTGTCGTAATGGGTTTAGTTATCTTATATAGATTAATTTAATTTAGTTTTGTTAGTTTTTTTTTATCTATTTATTCTGCAAGAACCCCAGTTTGAGTAAAGATCCTCCAAAGATACCCACTTGTATCGGTCTTGTCCTATTTGGCTCCAGTTCGAGTCGGCGGTTCTACTGATCTCGTCTTACCAATGTGTCATTGGTCTTCCTCCGTCTCTTTTTTCTTGTGGGCCTCTCAACAGGTTTGCTTTTACGGTCCATCTCTGGTCTGTAAGCCTCGCTACGTGGCCTGTCCCATTTTTATTTTAGCTTTTTTGCATAGCTCAAGGCGTATAGTGCTTTTTATTAATTTATTGATGTTATTTTTGGGTCGTATTTTCTCTAGTTTTGCAGCTTGGCTTTGACCGTTCCACGTTTGACATCCAAAATCAAAAGTCATTTATTCAAATGGCTGAGAATCAGCACTTTCCGAACGTCAAAATTACAAAACACAGTCCCCCAAAACGCCCGCCCTTCACCTTCCGTATATCAAACACGGTAAGAGGTTAGAGTTCATGATCAACTGTTTAAATACTGACATGTTACTTTGAAAACATCTTTTAGACTCCAGTATTTGTTATTTGTTTGCTGTATTATTCTTTCTATTTATATAAGCTACTACAATCTGTCAAATTTCTTTAATAGATTTTCAACTTTATCGTTAAAGCGTTAAGGTTCAAGGTTGATTGGGAAAATTTGACAGTTTCGGGTAGCTTGACCTGCTGGCGTCTGTACATGTATTGTTCTGTGTATTCCACTGGATTTCCGTTACCTCTTATTGGTATTATACGACTATTTGTCATGGCATTGTCAAAGTCTTAGTGAGATTGATTTCTAGACTACATTTGCATTAGGCACTTGTAGGGATTCGATCATGAGCTGCAGTTGTGAGCGTGTCCCAGATAATATCATAACACCGTCGGCGAATATTAGATGACTTTAGAAACCTTGTATACATATAGATTCCTAGTTTGCTCCATTCCAGCTTGTTGAAGAGGGCTTCAAGGACAGCTATAAATTTTTTTAGGCATAGCGGGTCGCCCTGTCTTGCCCCCGCTTGGGCCCAGGGTTTCTAGTTTTATTCTACCCCCATAATGTTATTAAGCTATAAGTATATTTTATGCTTATAATGACCCATAATAATTTCGTTGACTCCTCGTCTTTACAAGCTTCCCCAAATGCTTGGGTGTGTAACCGTGTCGAAAGCCATTTTCTAATCAATAAATGTGAGATATCTAAGAGGTCTCTGCTGTTTTGGAAATTTTCTCTAGAGTTACCTCGAGAGTGTGAATATGGTCTACTGTAGAAAAACCGTTCCTGAAACTCACCTGTTCTACAGGTTGTCTGGTTTCGATTACAGGATAACAGGACTGCTTCTTGTTTGCGTTTATGTTTGCGGAGAACAGCTTGTAGGTATAGACTCGGTAGCAAACTTATCGGTCTAAAGTTCCTTAGATCTTTTGGGTCGCCTTCTTATAAATTAGAATGATATTAGATGAACAACTACCTACTTAGCCAAATAAAAGCAAGCTGAAAATTTAATAGGTACATACGGTCGGTATGGAAGGTAGCGCATAATATTTAAAAAATGGAACAGGTGTTATTATTATTATATTGTTATTCAGATAATAAGAACTAACAGCTATTACATGAAATGTTGAACCGTAGTACCTAAGTAAGTATATTGAATAATAATTATGGGTAATTTTATGTAGATCGTATGTAAGAATCTACTTCTGTGGCTGACCATACAATGTTTCACACTAACCAAATGGTTACAGACAAACATAGAAAGCTTTATGATGATTTATTTATACTAGAGGTCGGCTAAAATTATCCTTTCTAATACAAAATTGTTTAAGTACATTGGAAGTTTACATACTATGCGAATCTGCCGAGATGTAAATATAGGTGCCGCGATAGCGTAAACGTTCCAATTCAAGCATTGACAGTACTTACGTTCAAAAACACAATTTGCACTACGCGCACATAATTTCTGAGAATTTATTTCAGATTTTATTATTGTTAAAAGTAAACAGCAAAATACGCCAATTAATTAATTCTTCTAACATCGTCAATAAAGAAGCTAGGTATTACAAACTTTTTTTGATGTAAATGTCGACGATTTCTAAACGAACGGAATGTTCTTTGTCGGCCATGTTTTGCACAACAACATCACGTCGCATAGCAAACGTCAACTATTCGTTTACGAATTTCAGAAAACTATCCAAATATTCGCATAAAATAAACCAATTTGTTTTTATTTCGCAATTTAATTAAATGTCAAAATGAATCGAGCTGAGGGGTTGGTGCAACGAAGAAACGTAAACGTAATTAAGGACAGTGCAGAATTAAAGGAAAACCACGACGTCGATGATAAGAAAAATGATAAAAGTTATGATGACGGGGATTCAAAGGAAACACGATTGACACTCATGGAAGAAGTATTACTTTTAGGACTAAAGGACAAAGAGGTAAGAGAACGCTCTCTTCGGCAGTAAACAGTTATTATAATGAGGATGTCGTGACCATTCCATCTCATATATTGCTGATTATTTCAGGGTTACACATCATTTTGGAATGATTGCATATCCAGCGGCCTGAGAGGATGTATTTTAATTGAACTTGGTTTGAGAGGCCGCGTAGAATTAGAAAGAGCTGGTATGCGTAGAAAGGGATTGTTATCTAGAAAAGTAATAGTTAAATCAGGTAAGAGAATGGTTTATTTAATCTATTTATCGCACTTAGATTACGTACTGAAATGAAATGACCTAAAATAAATACTAAAAGCATTTCTTTTAGTATTTATTTTAAGTCATTTCATTTAACTGTGGGTCACAAGTACCATCCAATTTGAAAAAGGTCAATGACTGCTGTTAGCTAGTCTAGTGGTTAAAAAAAGGCAATGAAAGTTGATAACATTAATACCTATTGATTCCCTCTCAATTAGTAATGCTACAATCTGCCATAATTGCATATGAGTTTTGTGTGTTAATTCAAATTAATGGCTCTACCTGTAAATACCATAAAGCATGAATTGCGATTTTTGAGGTACATATTTCTATAAAGTAGAAAGTTTACTTTCATTTAAACCACAAATATAATAATAATACCTATTGATAAGCGATACATTCTAATAAGAGTGTCCTTGTAGTTTCTTGCCAGTTCTTCTCCATAGAGATCTACGTTTTGAAATGGTCTAGCTTCAACTTTCTGACTAACTGACCGACTATTTAATTTTGACAATTTTGAATTGTCAAAATTAAATTGTCTGTAAATGGTTTAATTGAAATAAATGCTTTGAGTTAGAGTTCATTAATTTTGTGTAACTTGAATAACTATTTTTAAAGGTTTGTTATCCTTAACACAGGTATGTGGATGAGGTTGGTAATACATATAACCTGTATGATTTTTTAATTATTTGTATAAATATAAACTTGATTTCAGATACACCAACTGGTGATGTTTTGCTGGATGAGGCCTTGAAACACATGAAAGAAACTGAACCGCCAGAGACAGTGCAAAGCTGGATAGAATACCTAAGTGGTATGTATCAATAGCGCAATATAGTAGACCTTAATGTCACATAAATATGGTCTAATATCTTTCAACAATGTTTACATAATCATCAGACCTGTTAGAAGTTCTTATAAATGTACATTTTATAAAATCAATTTTACAAGTTACTGCTTGTGGCAATTAAAGAAGGGTTTCTTATTCTTTACTAAGTATATCAGTTTGACTTCCATTTTATAATATTTGGGTCAAATAATTTCAGGTGAAACATGGAATCCAATGAAACTAAAATATCAATTGAAAAATGTCCGTGAAAGGCTGGCAAAAAATCTTGTAGAAAAGGGAGTTTTGACAACAGAGAAGCAGAACTTCTTGCTGTTTGATATGACTACTCATCCACTGACTGACAATGTTGTAAAATGTCGCTTGGTCAAAAAGGTAATTTTAAACATACATCTGCGCTGTCCAATTGAGGACTGTTATCAATTTAAGATAGTAATCATGTCCTTCCTACAAAATGCTTGTAAAATAAAATGATAACCAATCCTTTTAAAATAATTGATTTTGAATGTAGATATAAGATAAATAAATGTTGAAACTAAAAAACATGTACTGTACCATACATAATTACCTACATAGGTATACAATTGATATACAATACACTTACATTGTTCCTTTCCAATAACATGCCTGTTTAATACTGTTTGTGCTATTAGTTTCATAAAACATAAACAGGTGATTCTTTCTAAACAACTTGTATTTCAAAATGAAAGCAAAGCGTTGGAGTTAAAAGTATCCACAACATGTGTTACAAACATTATTGCATTACTTAAACAAAAGCAGACAACATTTCTTATTATTGATATAAATAGAGATGGTTTACATAACAACAACATAATCAGCCTATAACATTCCCACTGCTGGGACGCAGGCCTCCTTGCTGTGGTTGGAGATGGTTTAATGGGCTTTATTTATAAGGTTGTGTTAAAGTTGAGTAACATTCAAACATCAAAAATGTATGGTTAAACAGTCGCTAATTACTACTTAACTTTCAGCAACGTTTATGGATAAAGGGGAATGTGTTCTGATAATTGATATTAATATTATGATTGCAGGTTCAAGAAGCGGCTCTGAGGCGCTCGATCACCGATGTCGCTCACGCCGACAAACGATCTCTGGCGCTCTTGATGCTTGCCCACTCGGCTGATGTACTAGAAAACGCGTTCGCGCCCCTCTCCGATGAAGATTATGAGTTAGCGACGAGACGCGTGCGCGCGCTTTTAGATCTAGATTTCGAGGCTGAAGCCATGCGACCAGATGCCTGCGAAATTATGTGGGCGGTGTTTGCAGCGTTCACTAAATAGCGGTAACGCGTGTCGTCATCACTGTTGGCAACTAGAAAATGGTAAATTTGTGTTGGATTAAAATAATACTTTTTAGCCCATTTTGTAAAATCTAAAACGAATATAAATAAACATGATCACCTTTAAATTATATGAAACATAGAAATAAATTAATGACACGGCAATATAAATTTTATAATAATGGTTTGAAGGTGTATCGCGTGTGTTACAGATAATATGAACTTGTACAAAAAATTCATTACACATTGTTGTTAACTATGTATATCATTTTATTTAACCAGTATTAAAATAATTCATTGAACTCATTTGAACATTTAACAGAGATATGGGGAGTATTGTATTTTTTTAAGAATATCAAATAACTGCTTCTACATAACATACATAGTCATATAAAACATTGTCATATAATTATGGTTTTACTTCGTATAAGTGTAGTTTCTAAATTTATTTTATCTTTTATCATAGCACAAAAGTTTGCCTTAACTTATTTGGTGTATAATACTTTTTGTGTTTAAGCTTGTACAGCTGGTCGATAAAAGAATATGCGGCATTGACATTGCCGTCTAACTACATAAATAAAAATGTATGCTGTCGGGGGACCGTCGTCAGGAACAAAGTTCCTTACGCAACACTCGCGCGCGTACACACTCGTATATAATAGAAACAGACACAGAGTGAGAGAAAGTCGTATGGAGGGGCGTAACGGTTTTCCTTACGTGACGATTTCTACCAGTCAATTCCTACCGCCAGCCGCGTTAAGGAACTTCGTTACAAAAATCTTTCTTTGTAATGGTACAAAAACATCTGAAAGCGCTGGAGCTAGAATTTCATTTATTACGGAAGAGTAGTTGCTGGGGAAAGTTGGGGAGTTTGATTAATGCATTTTCACGATGGAGAGCTACCAGAGTGTGTTCCCACTCATTGTGATATACAGCTGCAATAAGATCTATTAACTGTTTCCATTTTGAAATACCTATTGCTTATATTTCTGCATATTTGTCTTTGACACTGTAAGGCAATTATGTTATAATGTTACTGACACCAACTGTGCTAGTTTACACATTCTTACGTATTATTTGTAATGATATAAGTACTGTAAAGAGACGTTTGTTGAAATTTTTATTAAGTAGGTTTTTGTATGTTGATCTGCTTTTCAATAATAAATTGGATTACCGTTTATTATGTATGTAAATGATTGAAGGTTCTGAATTATTATATCCTTTAATTGGTGTTATATTATTATGAATGTTTTTAGAGTTTTGTTATACATGTTTAATTATTCAAATTGTGTCTGCAGTGTTTGTATAGTTGAACTGCGCTATGTTCATAGTAAGAATGCGAATACCTTTTACTTTTAGCATGAGAGACAAGAGTGTAAGATTTAATGCCAATTTTTTATTTAAAACTTTTGATGGGTAACTTTAATATATGCAGAGTAATTTATGTTTGTCCGAAATACACTAACAAAAAACAACAACAAACAAATATACTTAACATCCCTGTGGTTATTCTTTTTTAGTTTCAATATACGAATAAACTACAACTGGGTAATACTAAGTAACATTAACTATGGCGCATAGAATTTATAATTTTAAAAAGCGCACGAGATTTATATCCCAGTATCTTCTAAGGTAATAGCTGCCAGTCTATTCTGTAAAATTGTCACGTGAAAACTTAGGTGAAGTGAGCTATCATTTCATCTGTTGCTAGGGATTGACACCATTGACAGCTCACTTGAAGCTCACTTCACCAAGTTTTCACGGTGAGAATTTTACAGAATAGCACCGCGCGAAGGTTTGTTTTATCATTATTTTAATTCATGTTTAGTTGTAAATGAATAAATATACAAGTTATCGTGGTTTTAAATTAGCTTGCCATAAATGAAAAAAACACAGGTTATTTACAACACTCATTTGTGACAAGCGTCAGTAATAAAATTGCCTGTATTTATATTCCATTTTTTGTGAAAAAAAAACACGGCACTGTTTTATAAAAAAATATAACAAAATCTATAAATATATTATAATGTGTTGTCATTTGAAATGTGATTTATAAGTATCTAGAAATAAATTACTGATCACTCCATAGTGTTTATGTTTAATTTCTAATGCATAAATGATAAATGGTTTACATAAGATCCTTATAATCAACTTAGTGCCTAAGTTACTGTTAGATTTGAGTTTGTATATAAATCGATATTACTTTGGTTTGTATATTACCATAAAGCCGCAACTATAAAAAAGTTGATAATAAATTCAAAAGTGATGGAGACATGTATAAAATTAAGGTAAATAACTATGTATCATACACATATTATAGTATTTAGAAAATTACTCAAATATATTCCTTAGTAAATATTATTAGGTTTTTTACTCGAGATTGGTGAAAAGGACGCCCCATACACTCATCCTTTTTTTTAACTGCCCTGTGCTTGAAAAGCAATGTCCAAAATTGGTGCAAATAAAAGTATTGGTCAAAATAAAGTACAAATAACGTAACATACGAACAATACCTATGTCCTATGTATATCATCATTACGATAAAGCTTAAAAATGGGTCTGAACTAGGGAGATAGTATAACCCCTTTGAGACTTCGTTCGGATGACGTAAGCGCGTGATACTTGAGGCGTGGATGGCGAGAGCGGTGAATGCGCGGGGGTCGTGCGGGCCTCTGGTCTTAATAAAACTGTTGCAGGTTGTACACTATTATATCTAGGATCATATCTCTTATTCTCTATTTGAAATATTTTCCATTGTCATATTACTTATATCTATGACTCATAGATATATGAGTATCATCCTACCTACCTACCTTTTCCCAACTATGTCGTGGTCGACCTTCAGTCTGAGCGGACGCAGCTGAATACCAGTATATTCTTACATGGGTCAGCAGCCTATCTGACCTCCACAACCCAGTTACTGGGTAATACGATACCCCTTGGTAAGACTGGTTGTCAGACTTTCGGGCTACTGGCGATCCGTAACGACTGTCTTAACGTGCTCAACGTGCTTTCCGAGGCACGGAGGGGTCTTGGTATGTGAATATGGTCACCCATCCACGGACAAACCGCGGCAAGCGTAGGTTAACCTGATCGATCGATATTCTTACATGGGGCAGCAGCCTATCTGACCTCCACAACCTAGTAGTTACTGAGTACATAATAAATACGAGACCCCCTTGGTAAGACTGTTTGACAGACTTTCGGGCTTCTGACTACCCGTAACGACTGTCAAATACTACGAATGACGACCGGGACCAACCTAGTCTCGATATAGTACCTAATTGTTGGTGACTCATCCACGCCCACGGACCTAGCTAGTAGCTTAACCTTCGATCGACCCGCGCGATCATTATTATTTAGCCACGAACCCCTCTATTTATTTATTTAAATATATTTTTTTATAAAAAAAAAGAAATCATAAACATAACTGGGTGTACTATACGTTGACTTCTGCCTAACCCTTCGGAGAAAACAAGCGCGATGTTATGTTATTATTTATTTTGTTAAAAAAAAGAGTATTTGCAAACCTCCTCCTTTATTGAAATCGGCTAAAAAGAAGATTCTCAAACTCATTAATGCGCTAGCCCATAGAACAAAATAATGTGGAAATCGAACCCACGGCCATATTGCCTTCATTAGGCCAACCGAGATTTTAAGCAGTAGTGTTCATAATCCCACTAATATTACAAACGTGAAAGTTTGTATGGATGGATCGATGTTAGTTACTCTTTCACGCAGAAACTACTGAACGGATTTGGATGAAATTTGGCACACAGATGGTTTAGGTATAACCAGGATTAACATAGGTATATGTATGATACTTTTTATCCCGATATTCCCACAGGATCGAAACTTATACGGGTGAAACCGCGGGGCGCAGCTTGTCTCAGATAAATACATTCCATTGCCATATCTACTTTAGTGAAATGTATTCTCAGTTGATTTTTGATTGACCATTTGTAGGTAACAAAAAGGTTTTAGGTAATACCTAAGTTTTTAGTTGCAATGGAATTTGAACTTTGTTAAGTATAGGTATGACATTCAGTTTTTTACTCCATAACTTGAAAATTATCTTAAAATCTTGGCGCTAATATACCTTACCAATTTTTAACCGACTTCGAAAGAGGAGGAGGTTCTAGGTTCTTCTGTATGTATTTTTTATGCATGTTCATCGATATTTTCATCAATTGTAGACCGATTTTGAACATTCTTTTTTCATTTGGCAGGGGAAGTTTAGGCGTTTTGGCTTAATCAAATTCGGACCAGCACCCCAATTGCGTAACACACAATCAATCGGAATCTGAATCATTTTGAAGCAAATTGCTAATCCATTGCTTCATAAGTTCGAAAAATTTGTCTGCTCAACACGTAAATAACGCAATGAATGTTGTTGAACTGTCAAAATGAAACCAATTCCGATTAATCGTGTTATAAAATTACCTGGCACTGTTGTTTACGTAGCAAGTAGTGGTATACAAATTTGTGAGGCGTAGGTAACACAAATAAAAAGTGAAAAATAAAAAAAAAAATACAAAAAATAACAACTGACTAAAAAAAAACTTGAATTTCGGAATTCGGTCTCTTTGTATATTTATTTTTTGTCACCAACATCCGAAATGGAAGTTATTTTTCACTTTGTAGTGTTTTTTGAAGGAAGACGGTTTTTTTTTGTTTTAAAAATATTTTTTTATACCGGTTGGCAGTGACATCCCTACCCTTCTATTATAATTATTTAGGGTGAGATGTCCAACAGTGAACCAGTGGTACACATTGAACCACCCTTCTTACTTTGTAAACGTTACGTTGCTAAACCGTGCCGTGGACACGAAAGTACTCAGTTTTTACCGCGCCGCCCGCTCCCCAGTCGCGAGCGAGCTAGCGCCAAAAACGCCCGCGTGGTGGACCGCATTATAATTTTCAGCGACAAAACAAAATAAAGCGTAAGTACTATCTTTTGTTACTACGTCTGTTATGTATAGTTTTTCTGTGTGAAATTTATTATACTTATTATAGTGTTTATTGGGGTATCGTATAAAACTGAATTTACTACGGTAACTCTTTTCTTTTGCTTTTAACATAACCTTAAATGTTGAATGGTGGGTGTAGTACACAATGAACCACGAACGTAGTTTGAACAGTGAACCACCTATAAATTGCTACTTTATGGTAGGTTTTGAATTTTATACATAATTTGTATTGAGTTGAAACATTAAATTGTATTACTTATAATGCTATTGTTTCAGCATGGGGCGAAATAAAACAGCGCAAAGGAAAATTGGACGTCACACGAAAGAAGAAATGTTACAGGGTTACAGGCTATCATGCTTGTAAAAAATTGACAATCCATTCGTAAAGCAGCAAAAGAATACGGATTACCCTACCCAACTGTAAGGATATATGTAGACCGACACTCCTGAGAAAGATTTAATAGCATCGCGAAAAAAAAAAATGTTGAAGTAAAAGTAAAGAAAGTGAAGAGTAATTTATATAAAGAAAAGAAGAAAAAAAAAAGAAACTCCAATTATTGATGAAGATTCTAATTCCGAAGGCACTTTCTATGCTAGTGGATCTTCATCTCAAGTTGACTGAGCAATTGATCTCTGTGAGCCAAATATATTTGTTAAAATCTTTATAACAATAAATATTTCAAACACATTGTTAAAACCATTTAGGTTTAATAAAGTTGATTATTTGATAACATATAAAAGACGTTTTATTTCTTTACCTTTAGTTTTGTGGCATAAATAGTCATAATTTACTGTAAAATAAATAGGATGGTTCACTGTGTACATATTGGTTCACTGTTGACCTAGCCCCCGGTTCAGAGTGTCCCACGAGGCGGACTCAGTGAGCCATTTCCCATCTTTTAAAAAAACTTTAATATTTCCTACCCTGTTACGTTTGGGTCTAAAATTTATATGCAAAATTTAAGGTCAGATATATGAGAAGTACTGTAGTAAAAAAATATTCATTATGTTTAGAAACAACTGAGATTTGAATGTGCAACTTTTTCATGGTTCACTGTTGAACACCTCACCCTACTGAGAAATTAACAAAATAATTAGGTACCTAGATATGCCAAGTTTTAGCTTAATCGGATGCCAGGCAGCGGTTGTGAGAGTAGGTACTACTATTTTGTAACTGCAAACACATACGAACGAAGTGTTAGCAAAAAGCGTGCACCTATTATGTAGTTAATGTAGGAAGGAAGGCTTTGAACAAAATAGCTGAACGAAGGGAAAACACATGGGGAAATCCAAGGGTAATTCTGACTCCACCATGCAACAAATACATCCACTGTGTTAATTATGTACGAGCATGACATAGATACTTACCTAACTAGGGATGTAAGCGAGACCACAGTGGAGGCAGAGACGCAGCGCAGGCCCTAGCCCTAGATCAGGATAGAGCGAGATTGTCTTTTGACGGCCTTTGGTCGAACCTTTCACATCCCATAAATTATATTAATTTATTGTTAAATAAAAAATAAAAAACTTTTTCAAAAATCAACACTTATACAGGTTTATTAACAACAGAACCATTACGCCTGTATTCTCCGAAAAGTAAGGCAGAGGTGTACCCACATTTCGCCAGTTATGTTTAAGTCCCATGTAACAGGGGGCGAGCCTACTGGCATCAATTGGGCACAAATCCAGACAGCGGGCTGCCTACTGAGAAATTCCAGATGGAAAAACCCAATAACACTTGGCCGACCCAGGAATTGAGGACCTCATGTGCAGCAATAGCGCTTGTGACCGCTATACCAACGAGGCAGGCAAAAATATAAGCCGGTTTTTAGATCCGTAGTTAAACTCAACCAATTGTTAAAAATAGTAACTAATGGTAACATTTTAGCAAAATGTGTTTTTTGATCAATTTTTAGTTTATCTAATGGTTATTTTTTTTAACTACTAGTTAATTATTTGACCATTAGCAATGATATTATATTATTAGATAAATTAAAAAAAATAAAAAAAACACACTTTGCAAAAGTTTTACTATTTTTAACAATTGGTTGAGTTTAACCACGGATCAAAAAATAGTAGCTCTTGTTATTAAAGCGTAGGGTAACCCTCGAAATTCAAATTTTCTTAGAGGTCAGTAACAGGTTGTATGTTGATGAAATTCACGATCGTAAGTTTTATGTATTTACAGAATACCTAATTAGAATCATCAATGCGAAGTGAATTACGCGGGCTACTCTGGCGCTTTCGCCTTAAGAACTGATTGTCACTAATCAGTAAAAATTTGAATTCCAACATAGTGGTTATATCTACCGCCTGCCTTAGGTAAGTTTATCAAGCTGGATGCAGTAAACAGCACAGCTAACCCCCCGCCAAAATGCACATGTAGAAGGATGACCTTGGCCAAACAAATGCGCGTCGTTAATAATATTACAGGTTACCTACTTTCAAAAATAAATATGCTGCTCCAAACCGATAACCTTCTTGCGTGTATTCTCGGGAGGTGCTGACTCGTCGATAGCTGGAACGCGAATGAAACACCTACGGCGTAGCGCGTAGGTCGTAACACGCGCTCTGTGACGAACTACCCGCAAAATTTTATAATAATGGATAAGACTTTGTTATGCTGTTTGTTGTTTTTCTTTGGTATCTCTGGATGGGTAAGTACCGACATAAACTATACGGTGGCCATTTTCAGCACATGTGAATGTGGATGGGGTCCGGCAGAAAGCACTGACGACCAACCTGTGCTACGCAGAAGTGAGAAGTGGGATCGGCCAACGTCATGTTAGCCCAGGTTGACGCGGACGCGTTTTCCCGCGGCGGTTTTTTTTTTCACGAACTGAATATTCAACGCTCTACTTAGCGCCGAGAGTTGACAATCCAACAGCGCGCTGGGATGCGCTCTGTTTCATTTTCCATGTTTGGCTCAACATCGACAGTTGAAAATCCCCACCGCGATATTTTCACGTCCGTAGGAGCGTGGGCTTTTCCGTCTTTCCGAGGACCTACTGTCAACTAACAACGTTTGCACGGGGTTAAAAAAATAAGAAGACATAAAAATATTTTAATATTTTATTAAAAACTCACACTTCTGCCTTCGCACGGTGGATAAGTCTTGTATCTCTTTATATGACATAATTTCAATTACAGTAATTCAGTTCACATCTCGTTAAACTATATTATACTTGTGTGCAAGATCTTGCGAATTGGTTGGGATATTATCAGAGCAAAATTACAATTTTAAATTAGCGCAATTCAATTTTATATCTAGCAATGTGGGTTGTATCTAATGTGTCAACATAATTGGTGTGCTAAAGGATCGTTTTGTGTTATCTAACGAACAGTTTCCGGCCTACGAGTTCCGGTGACACGACACTGCCAATACATCTATTATTATAGAATTGAGTAACATTTTACTTATTTTCTAATGACGTGAATTTTAGTTTTTATAAGTCTAAAAGATCAAATTTACAAAATACTGGAAAGATATAGTGTACATGGGTGTGTCATTGTCACTAAAATGTGTAGACTTATAGCTAGAACAGTGTTTTATTTTTATTTAATTAAGTACAGAATATTTTTTTAGGTAGGTTAGGCCGGAAATCATGATAATCATATCTACCATTCTAACGGATAGTTCACTGTTAGTTTTAAATAACCAAATAAATAGGTAGTTAGGTATCCAATATTTATCATCCTCGTACATTATTATTTATTATACTTAGTGCAATCAATTATGATTAAGTAGATATTTTACGAATAAATCGTCAACTATGAATTTCAAACATTGATTTAGTTTAGAGGGATTATGCTAGAAACAGATAATGCAAGTAAAAAAAAAACAATAAATAAAACATTCAGCTCGCGATAATTACGCATCTACCGGTTGGTTCTGTTTCTCACAGCCTTACTCTACGCCACACACTCCTTAGAAATCCTACGATACTAAAGTTTAAAGCATTATTTCTAACTATACTTATTACCTAAAATGCTGGTGTTTATAATAAATAAATAATCTTATATAACACATAGTGGCTGTCGTAACCCTAAAGCGTTTACATGGCAGACCTAAATGTTTGTTTATATTTATAACATTAGGTTCTTAAACTAAGTTTAAGTAATTAAATTAATTAAAACAAATGCTCGTTTCATTTTATAGCCCAAAGATTAGAAGAAAAAACAAAATTGGACCGCGACTTCTTCTGTTCGAGTACGCACTAAGATTAAATAACTCACCTAATCAAGTTTAATTCGAATAGATTACCCATAATAGAGGCCTCTATTATGGGTAATCTATTCGAATGTCTAATCGAACGGAAAAGTCGGCAAATAACAATGTTGTTTCTGCACAAAATTAGGTCTATGTGGCAACGTGGTCCTGGCAATAGGATACAAAATGCAATGTTTATGGATAACACAGTCATGTTAATATCAATGTCAGAATTCCATGAGCCTACATTTGTATTTTAAATCTTATCGAATAACTTAGCATTGATAAAAAATAATAATATTGACAATAAAGGAAATAATCTAACTTAACAATATTCAGATGTTGGATATTTTTGGTATCCTTGTGCAAATTTAACTTATTTGAACATCGTAATACTGGGATAAAGCGCTTGAGATCGTACGTGAATCTAAATGGTGGAAGTGGATGGACTCCGAGCGGCAGCCCGCTGTCACCAGGCCTCTGTGTACCGGATGTCGTACTCCTGTAGCTGCGGCAGGCGCTGGCGCAGGACTTCGAAAGCATCGGCTGATAACTTGGTGCTGTTCAGGTTAAGACGCCGTAAGTTTGAGAGACCTGAAAAGAGAGCCAAATTAAATTTTGGATCGAAATTCCGGATTGGTTACTTCTCTTTTCTTCTTTAAAACACGAGCTTTTTCAGAATAGCTGCTGTCAGTCAGCAAAATGGTAGGAGGCTGAATGTACGCCGGAGAGACTCGTGGCAGCAATTTTAATGCTCATTTTGAGTTCAAAAGTAGGTACTATTATATGGGTTATGGGGGTAGAAATGATGATTACCTGATAATGCCTCTATTCCTTTGTCAGAGACGGGCGTCTCGCAGAGGTTAAGCACCTGAAGTTTCGGAAGATGCTCAGCAATCAGTTGCACACCGCTGTCGCCAAACTTTGTAGCCCACAGGTTCAAATAGCGAAGAGATGGCAGCTGCAGCAATAACGTTTTGTATAAATTGAAACCCATTTTGAACCAGTAATAGGTACTTATGGGTCGGTGACTCCACGAATGTCCTTGTTGTTCTAATTAATCAAGATTGAGACAAATTCAAAAATAGTAGGTCAGTTAAGTGTCAAGGACTTTGTTTACATTAAATAGAAATAAAAACGATCTAAATGTAACGATTACCTACCTATGCGTATTTTAAGTAAACTTGTTTTGCCGGGCAAACAGGTGTTGTTCGTGCGTCACAATATTAATGACATACCTTAATGAGATGATGTGCACAGGCGCTGGTGACACCGGTGAAAGCGAGGGAGAGGCATTCGAGGTTGCCGAGAGCGCCGGCGTCTAGTAGCTTGGCCACGTCGGCGTCGGTTGCACGCACCGGCAGGGCCAGGCGACGAGGACCGCCTTCTGATTGCTGAAATATAATATGCCGATTGTAGAAGATAATATGCTTGCGACGTTATGACTGTTCGATACTATGCAAGGTTGGCACTCACTAAACACAAGCTCTTTAAAGAGCTCTTATTTTTTTACAATAAAACTTGTGCGCAAAATTGCACTGCCTGACAGTTAGTGCTGTACTAACACTCTAGCAAAATAAACACTAGTCCATTGTCTGGCAGCTATGTGTAGAACTCACCAGTCGTTGGAGGTTTTGCTGTCTTTCGCACAAATCTTTGTAATATTTCTGGCCAAGTTCGGTGCCTTGCAGTGCAGCAATGATCTCCAACTGAGTTTGCTCTCCAGTCGTGACTTCCCATTCCAAAAATAAACATAGAGCCTCTATTGCCGCTGGCTGTAAGAATAAAAATAAAATATTAGGTTTGTGAACTCAAGGATCGAAAGGTCATATTAGGTATTGAAAGTGAGAAGGGTCGGTACTCACGTGAGCAGTTAAAGCGACTAGAACAAAATCGGGGAGTTGCTTGCTCATACTCTGCAGAAAACTTTTCCGTTTACTGCAGCAATTTAATAGACTTCCAAGCTGAAAATTAAATTTTACATTATTATCCTTTCTAGTATAGGTTAACGAAGTTAAAACAAGTGACTGTTTGAACAAAGAAACCAATTTACCATATCTCCCCAAATCTGGCACAAATCTTCATTTGGAAGAGCAAGTAGTGGGTCGGAAGGTGCTGCTGCTCTCAGCCATGTCGGCGGGCACAGGCGCGCGGCCCGTGCGGGGGCCACGCATGCGTGCGCCGCGCAGCGCTTGTCATGCGCCAGCGCGTTCAGCAGCTTGCCCAGCCGCTTGGCGACGCGAGGGCAGCTCATGGCGGCCGCACATAATGGAACTGGCTGCAGCATGGCTCCTACTACGACGAGCCAATCCTCGTATTCGCACCTGAAAACGAAAGGAAAATTCGACTCTAGTTCGTTTCGACTTCTCTAGAAATATCCTGATCAAAGATGTGTAAAGCTTTAGTGTAAGTTTTCTTTGTGTAGGCACATACGATTCTGCGGATGTTAACGTAGTAACTACCCAAGCGTGATTTTGAAAGTGGTAAAGTACAGATACAATGCGATTAGTCAAACTTACATGTGCTCCAAGATATCTGCAAAACACAGAACTTCGTCCTCATTATCATCGCAGACGTGTGGGCTGGCGGAATCGCGGAAGTAGTCATCTAAAGCAGCCAGTGCGACGGCAGCCAGGTTGGGGGCGGCACGAGGGTGCGGGCACGTGGCGCGGCTCCCGTGGGTCACCTCGACGAACCGACGAACCAGGGCACTTCCTGAGTTGTGCGCGCTTAAGGCACTGCAAACAAAAGAATGATCCAAATATAACAGCTGTTTCATTTAGGTAGGATCTACCAATGTGTAGAGAGAGAGAATTCGCAACGCCGTAAAACATGTGCGACTTGTGACTATTGATGCACCTTAACACCTCACTTCAGGTCGGCGACGACGGTCGACGGTCAGTTTCGTAATTTACCGAGTGACGGAACTGGCTGGTGGCCAGTTCTTGAAAGCGTAATCAATTTGTAAATATGTTCTTTTTTCCAATGATCAGTTGACCAAAATAGTACCAATCATACTTCATATTGTTAGATGTTCACGGTTGCCTACTACATTCAAATATTCATGCTAGATGCAAATCGATTAATTAAACAAACCTAAAATAGAGTCTCTGAGCGTCTAGTCGGGTGCTGCGTTATTTATACGTCTCGATTATGAATAACTTATGCCCAGTTTCTATATTTAACTCAATAACGAATTGTTTTGCTAAACAGCGGCAGCGCTACTAGACTGATCAATTTTACAAACAGCATAAGTGCAATAATTCCCGTAATTGACGTTCAATTGACGTTAAAAACGTTCAAAATGTAAGTAGTCGCAATCTCATCTCAGCGACAATGAATGTCAAAAACTTGACAAAATGGAGGAAAATTAGAGTTATTTTTGACAGATTGAGACTGAGATCAGACTGAACCATTGGCGTAGCTAGGGATTTTGTCTAGGGGGGCAACCGTCCTGCTAATCTAACCACAGTCAATTAATGAGTGTCCAACTCTGCAAACCTTACATCTTATCTTGGTCAAAATGTACGTCCTATAAGAGTTCTGCCTTTTCCTTTTGAGGTACGGAACCCTAATAAAAAGCAATTAAACAGTAAGTACTTCAATACTGCCGATTTTTCTAGGATGGGCAAAGAAGTTTTTAAAGTGGGCATTGCTTACACTTGAGCCCCCCCCCCCCCCCCCTAGCTACGCCCATGCTGTGAACGTTCTTAAAATTACGAGAATTGCCCTTCTGATACTACTTTAGACTGAAGATATTACGCTTCGTTATTTTCTGTACTTTTAACCGACGACCATCAATTTCATTTGATCAAATACCCAATATAGTAAGCTCGAGAACCTATAGACCTATGGCTAAACATTATCGTAAAATCGATTGACGTCATTTAAGTACTCGAATTGATTGGCTTTGTTAAAAGCAATTAATAATGTGTATTGTAACCAAATGAGGTTATAGTGCTGGTACAATGTTATGCAGGTCACTAACATGACGGGAATAAAATATGTTTTTTCCCTGAAGAACTTTTTGCTAAGTCTAAAGGAGACTTCATGGACATTGCACAAAAGCGATGCGGTGGAACACTAATGGTTCCTTACTGTAGCAATTACTTTTCATCGGATCATACAGAGATTAAAAATGACGTAGGTCATAAATTGCACTGTTGTCTAAATAGTGCTTTTTCAGTCTAAGGTTATTCCAGTTTTTATGAGTAGGGAAATTAGTTCATGTAGAACCTAGCTCTGAAAAATTATATTTTGTTGAAATTCTACTTAGATATGATAAAATACACCCTGAACACTGAAAAAGAATGTGACTATACCTGATATAATCTCTAACAAGCCGCCTTGCATTTGGGGCTCTAGCAAAGTCGACGTTGCGCGTGAGCACCCGGCGTACGGGTGGCGCCAGCGCAGGTAGGGGCGCAGCGCGCGGGCGCCGCCGACACAGCCGCGCCAACAGCCCACACAGGTCGCCCGCTACACACCGCTCCGCCAACAACGGGGCTGCAGCACTCGTGACGTTCTCTGCCCACTCCTCCCAGTCGTCATTTTCCTTATTCTGAAAAAAGTGTAAATTTTAGCGGTTATCTTATCACTCATGAGTCAATTTCTGATTTCGTTTTTTTTTTGTGTACCTACTGAGTGTTGCGTTACAGCATGCGTCATAAGAAAGCGGACGGAGACTGACCCCAAAAAGTTAACTACGTAGTTAGTAATGTGCAATGGCTTTCGTGAGAAACCTACAAGGAAAAAATTGAGATTCTAACGAGTTACATTCCCCAGATTGCTTTGTCCAACCTCATGACTGACGGCCACTCATACTGGTTAAGGTTAATAATATGTATCAAAGACCAGCATCCTAATTGCGTAACACACTATCAATCTCAATCTGAATAATTTTGAAGGATATTGCTAATCCATATGTTAAAAAAATATGTCTGCTTGAATGTTGTTGAACTGTCAAAATGAAACTGCTACTGATAGTGATAGTGTGTTACAATTATCCCGCTATTTCTTTTGTTTTGACTTATTTAGCTTTAGAGGCATATGACCCATCAGTAACTGATCTTACAAAGAACAGCCCTGAGGTAAAGGCACAAATATCAACACTTGGCAGACAGACACCTACTGAAAGACTGATGAGTCAACCAGAAGTAAAACTTTTATGAAAGCGATTTATTGGTTCGTTCTGTAATATAAATTGTTTAGAACTGCAGTAAATAAGCGCCGCAGTGACGTTAACTCATAACTATGCCAAGTAGGTAGTGTACAAGTAGGTAGGTATAGGTAGGTACTTATTACATACATGCTGAAAATTTAATGGGTTACAGCTATGACGTACGAAAACCATACAATGAATTTAATAGACGGGTAAATGAAAATCTGAAACTAATGTTACCTAGTTACATATCGCAATGTTTGTACGCTGACATAGTTTTATGATTTATTCTGGCTAATCGCTTTATGGATTACAGTCCGAGATAAATCATGCTGCAAATTTTTTACGTTCACCTATATAATGTCTGACTAATTTCTTGGCCCAGCTACACATTATTCAACTGTAGTTTTCAGATTGAATGAAGCTGTTATTATAATTTTTAGATCTCTGCTGCTAATCTAAACAAATAAATAAATTTTAAATGTCTGTTTATAATGTCAAAATAAAAGCTTTTAAATTTTGTTGAATTCGAACAATTTTTAAATATTTTGTCAGTCTGTCTGTCCCTCTGTTAGTTCCGCCTAATCTCCGAAACGGCTCAACCGGTTTTGACGGGCTTTTTGCTGGCTTTTATTTCGAAGAAGAATTAGGGAAAGCCGCGGGCAGAAGCTAGTAAATAATAAATAAAATACATATAATTTAGACGAATGTTTGTCTATAATGTTGTAGTATTATGGGGTGTCACTGATCCCAGAATCCATTCTGGTATCAGTGACACCCCATAATACATTAGTAACTAATTGTTAATAAAAATACAAAGAATGTTTTGAGCAAATGTTATTTATCCATCTCATACGCGTATCAAATGTACAAGTAATGCGAACGTCAATATTTGACCACGTGTGCTCTGCATGCCTTGTGATAAGAGCGAGAAACAATTCGTTTCCGTCATGAATGGTGAAATTGTTCATTCTTTACTAAGATTATATATATTAAATATTTGTGGAAAAAGCACAGTTATGGATGGCGGCTCTGATTGAGTAGCACACGTGGGTGTGGGTATCCGGTGTTAGATCCCGAGTACCTACGTCAATCGATTACATGAGGAAATCTCGAATCACATTTCATGTAGTGGATTCACATATTCTGTGTTTGCATGAAAATGGAAGATTTTCATAGGTGTGTTATTTATTTCACACAGTTCACACCGTGTTCATAAGATTAAAGTTTGTTCACGTCTTTTGCTTAGCTACTAAAATATTTGAGTATTGGTCTTTAATGTTACCTCGGAGAGTAAATCTGTGAGGATCTGAAGAGGCGCACGCGTCACACTTTCGTCTTGTAAAGGCGTGGTCATGACGAAATCCACCATATTCTGAAATAGGATAAACAACATGAATAAATATACTTATATTACATTTTATTTAAATAGAATATTTATAAATGAATATTTTTTCTTATTTACCTTCAACTCTTTTAAAACGACTTCCCTTCTCACAGTCTTTGTAAGAAAATTCCTGTACCTTATTATATTTCTCTGAAAAATAAATGCACTTGTTAGAATATGTACTGTAAACAATTAGACATAACCACAACAGGAAAGAGATAATTTAATGTCAACTTACCCTCCATACAATGGAATAGTACCATTGGTCCCGTGTATAAGCATCGTTTGCCTAGAAAATAGAACGTCATGGTTAGTTGCATTCTTTGGCTAGCATTATCTAGGGAGGTAAACGAGGTAAATGAGACAAGTGAGAACATTATTATTCCTATGTAGGTAACAGGAATGATCTAGCAGATACCTACAAATAACTAGGAATAACAAACCTGCAAGAGCAGAGATCCGTGAGGCATGACTATTCTGAGGCAGTACTTTCTGGCAGGATCCCAGCGTGAGATGCAGTACACCTCCTGCATACAACTGTACGACAGCGGGTTCTCTAGCAAGCCTGAAGGCTGAAACAATCATAATTAAACCAATTATCAAACCATTCCTTTTCGCTAATATGTATTAAGTAGGACTAATTAAATAATAATTTATCAATATTATTTTCAGAAGTGCCTCGCTTAATAAACAAATAACAATTAATAAAAGTTTAAAGCCCTAACCGCAAGTACGTAAATCGGAAATTAAATTACCTACATTTACAGCGTTGACCGCTTCCCCGGTTTCAGGGAAGGGAAAGCCCTTTTAACGGTAAAAACGATATCTCTACGTTTTCTTATAGAGAAGATGAGAGTATAGTAAATAATGATAAATAAGGTTTGGAAAGTCTCATTCTACACACGCTAATATTGGAAAGTAGCTCAGTCTACTCTTATTGGTATTATTGAATTTTCACCTATGTACGAGAAACAATGAGTAACAGAAGAAGTACTGAAAGTGGTTCTAAATCATTTCAGAATAAACATGGATTTCAAGCAATTTAAATGACTTGCAATATTTTTCCCTAACAGCGTGTAAAATATAAGTAAGGTTTATTCTGAATTAAAATAAAACATACAATCAAGTTATACCTAGTTAATTAATAAGAATGACTCCTAACTTACCTAAAACTATTTTGCTACTGACGAGCAATATAAAAAGGCCACTTAAAAAGTGCCTAAAGAAATTTAAATATCTCCTAAACCACACAAGTAGTTTCATGAAGTGTGAAAATCTTGAAAACAGTAATAATGTTTTCATTTTTTTTATTACACATATAAAACCTTATTAAGTAGCTACATACTGAATTGTTCGAAATTATGTATAGAAAAAAGTAAAAAAAAAATGTCACGTTTCATAATTTTGGATTGCATATGAATTCTTTTATTTTGGCGTTGATTTAATTATTCTTTTTATCTATATTTTTTAACTAAAATAGCTTGCAGCAGACGTTGACTTGTAGATAAAACCTGGAGCGTGGGGATTGGCACAAGAAAACGGAGGACTATGCCCAGCAGTATGTGAAGTTGGGCTGCGATGATGGCTGATGCTGTCGATGCTCAGCCTCTAGCCAAGGTAAAAGCCCTTGGGTCACGGGAAGTGTCAACCAGTCGTTTGGAGATTTCATTGAACAGAATAAAGGACCCGAAATATAATTTCTATAAACCAGACTCGTCCCCTATTAGATGGTAGGTACTTAGTTATCTAAACATAACTGGTGAATAGTGGGTGTACTTTAGGTCACCCTCCGGGGAAAACCAGCGTGTTATCAAGTGTATTTTTTCTCAATAATCTTATTGCATCCCATGCATGTTTAACGGCCTGCACTTAGTCTGATTCCAATTTCAATATTTATTGTTTCATTACTACCTTCCTATATTTCCTACACAAAGTTATCCTTATAAAACCAGGATGTGTAGACATTAAATAAATAAACTTGGTTATAATTATGACCTAATTAAAGTATTAACATTGATGGTCCATGAATCAACTAAATGTAGGCACCGGCGGGCGTACATTCAGCTGATTCATGACCATTCCGACAGTATTGCGATTCAGTTTAGGTCCATTGATGTTTGTTTAAATATGTATATGTTAGGAAAGACAGTTCATCACATGAGTAGTCATGAAGAAGGTCGGCTTTCGGGAATTTCTACTGTGTTTCGGTAAATCTACATGAGCACGCGACGATGGGTCATAGTAAAACATAAGAAAGCGTTTCATGAGTCAAGTTTTGGTTGACAGTACTGACTCTAGGTAAATATTACCTAGAATATTTAATTACCAACTGTCGCAGACTTAGTTTATACATGCCAGATGGCAGCGACATCGACGTACAAACTGTAACCATGAATTCAGACCCAGATTCTAGACCCACTAGCGTAGAAATTCTTAGTCGGTTATCAGAAATCTGCTGTATCATAGAAACTTGCAATACCTACGCGGTCAAAATGTATGGAACATCTTTTTATTTATTACCGACGAAAAATGTCTATACTCCTGAAAAAATGGTCCCTGCCACCCTGTATATTATAACTAGCTGTGCCCCGCGGTTTCACCCGCATAAGTCTAGATCCCGTGGGAATATCAAGATAAAAAGCCTATGCTACGTCCCAATCCAGGTCATGGTCTACCCATGTGTCAAATTCCATCCAAATCCGTTCAGCCATTTTAGCGTGAAAGCGTAACAAACAAACATACAAAAAATCAAATCTTTCCTTTTTATAATATTAGTTGAGATAGGTATTCTATGTATTGGTCTGTAGATTGTACTACGCTCAGCACAAAATATCAAGCAAAAATAAAAAGTCCGTTATCGTATGTGGATTGGTAGTCATATAAAATTGTAACTGCGCCATGTAAGCATACATTAGTCACTAGTCGGTATCTTGACAAAATATGCACATATTGGATGGAAATTAGAATGCCTACAGAAAAATATGATACTATAAAGATAGGTAGTCCCAGAATGTGTTTGCTACGATCAGACTTTATCACTTCTGTCGCTGTCTCTTCGTGTCGCTGCCACGACTGCAATTTAGATTCTGTAGGCCCAAAACTTTGCCACTTCCACGGCGTTGCCGGTGTCAATGCAGAGGTCACTTTGACTGCATGTTTTGGGACACAGAGGGCAGGATAAGAAGGTGGAGCATGGTTTACGACATAGCTCCACAACCACACCCCACTGGCGTTCCGTCAAGGTAGTCCCACTTTGCCAGGTTGGACTTACATCTTCCCACTTGTGTCCACAGACGGTTCAGGGACTTCCAAGTCGACCATGAAAGGTTACACCCTGCAGGGAGATGCTCCTTTGGTGGTAGATAGTAAGTAGGAGGGGAAAGAGTATCCTGCCACAGTTTGCAACGAGCGTCGGCCGGGTTTCCTGACAGGCTACGTTAGGTTAAAATGGATAATTAATTAAAATAACGATTTTTGGCAAACAGGTATCTCTATCTTTGACGCACAGGCACTACTCGTTATGTATATTAGTCGGACATATACAACTACACTTAGCAGGGTATGTTTTTTAAATCGCATTCGATATACTTATTTCAACTTTTTATGGAATTCGAAGTTGGTTCAAATTACATATACCTACCTACAAAATAAACATTATTGAATAGAGGCTAGAATATGAGGCTGTTGAAGAGTTACTTACCTGGGTCTGTTGATTCCATTACACAACGTTTTTCAAGTAATAAAGAAAATATTAAATAAATAATAATTTGTAAGCTCACAAAAAACCGCCCGACCTTTATGTAATGCGAAGACACTGCCTCCCAAGATACAGGATTTTCCTAGTTGGGGGGTAGGGTACTTATTTCTTTGGACTTTTGACCCTACTACCTACGTTTTGTTTCCAATCTCTGTCTAAAAGTTATGGCTTATGTTTAACTTACCACCAGATATAGTAACTTATAACAGACAAAAATAGTAAATGATCACCAAAATTAAACCCGCATTTTAATGTACACCCATAGTTTTAACATCTCGCTATCCTATTTAAGCAAAATGACTCCAAATAAATCATGTTCGGTTCTCGACAGCCTGCAAAAAATAATCTCTTTTTTTCCATATTTTTTTCTATAAAATCTAGTCGTTTCTGGCGTAGGAGGTCACAGTTTTAACCTAACCTAACAATTTTTTTTAAAATTAACCTTGTCTATATAGTTTGCAGCAAGCCGGAGACATAACTTAATATGGGATCATAATACTTTATTTGGTAATAAACCTACATTTTATGGCAATCATAGTGGTTTATTTAGGCAGAAATAGCGCATTAATTTGCTCGCTAAGATTTATTTTACTACCTACATTTGGTGTTCGAATACAATTTGAAGTGCAAGAACTAAGGGTATCAAAACATTTCATCATCATTATATTTAACCCCAAAATTTATTTATGTTTGCATACCTCTCTGTAAACTTGATTATCAAAGTTTATGTTTTTGTGAATAAAAAATATTATTATTATTATTTTAGTTGTCTTTGACATATCTCGGGACCCAGGGGTCCCGGACCTTTGGAAGGCGTACTAGGGGTCGAAGCCAACTCGCAGAGGCCCTTTACACAATTCTAAATGATGAGGAGGCACCAACCGACGATTATCAGGCCCCTCTTCCCCACTGGGCTCACTGGGCACGTGCCCAGGGCCCCGCGTTGGATTGGGGCCCCCTAGTCCCTACTCCATTATCAAACGATAACCGATAGCTATTCTATTCGTGCCTGAAAATCAGGCTTATCGAATGCAGCATGTTTAATCAATTTCAATATATATAAAAGTTGTACCTATATATATATTCCTTTAAAATTAACTGTTTTATAAGGATCATCAGTCAATCAACAAAATAGTGCTTTAGTGCTGATGTGCCCGGGGCCTCTAATAGGTGAAAGACGACCCTGACGATTATCCCTGTATGTACCATGCAAGTGCACATTATTATTAATGAAATTGTTAAATAAACGACTTTTAGGATTAACAGTCCATTTATATTTTTTTTAAACAGTTTAAGAACCATTTAAAGTCATTTATAATAGAAACATGCTATTATACCTACACTTGATGAGTTTTTTTAGATACATCTAAAATTCTAGACTGTTATAATTATTAAACTTTTTTATTGACATGATATACTTAATATATATTATTATAGAGGCAGTCGCTACAGCTGTAACCGGTTAGACTGGAAGCCGACCCCAACATAGTTAGGAAAAGGCTCGGCAGATGATGATAACTTAATATAATTGTATTTATTTTTTGTCTCTTGACATTTGTATCGGTTACACGCATTTTATTTTTGATATAACTACATAACATTGGATTTGCAAAACTATTTAGAATATTTTTTGTACTACGAAGATTTGTTTTAAGACCTTAAAAATAAAAATGATACAACTATTCTATATTATTATTAATTATTATTTTACTTTATTTTTATGCTTTTAATTTCTATGTCTTCATGTTGTTTTAGTTTTTATTGTAACACAATGTAAAAATATTGTTAATAAAAAAACACTTTACGCAAGTGCTCTTATTTTGGAACAATCTAGGAAAGGTAAGCAGCTCGGTTTGTAAAATGTTTGAGTACCTTATGCCGCCGGTTAACTAAACGGCTAATTAAACCAGTTGGCTGCGATATATGCACCTAATGCAATTTAAGATATTTATGGCATAGGTACCTACACAAAACATTGACATCATTTACAGACACTTCATTACCACAATCTACCGCCACCACAATGACGCAAATCAAATCAAATTTGAAGCTAACTTCCTCTTTGTTAAACAACATTTAGTTTTTCCATATTGGGATTTGTTAAACAACATTTTGTTTTTCCATATTGGGAAACAACCTATATTTATAAAAGCATTGCGGTCGGGTCACAAGTACAATATACCAAATATATTCTCATTATTTTCCAAAAATAAATCTGCATTTCATGATATGCATAAATACAATGCACCTGTTGTACGTTCATAAATATTCAACATTATAGGTCGATAGACGTTTTACAGCTGTAAATAGCTAGCAACCTATTTTCGTGTCTCGCGTAGATTCGATGGGGAATTAGGTCAACTAAAGAGAAGGGCGCAGCCATCGCTTTGTGTGGAGAACGCTCGGTAGGCGGGGCAGTGTACGGCGATGTATGACGTCTCGGAGCAATGCCCCTGCGCGAGGTGCACGGGCCCGCTATGACGTCACGAGAACTCGCGACCCATCCTTGCCCTGCCGCCGTACACGTCGACATTGTCTCCTCTCAGCTGGTTTCACGTCACCTCGCAATCGACCTGGGTTTATCGCCCGAAAAATGTTTTTACAGTGTGTAAACTCCGACGTAGGTGTTTACATTATTGGTGTTTAGATTAACAGAAATGAAAACCGGATATTTATTTAAGAATAACAACCTTGATAGAGTTTTTAGTTGAACTTGTTAATCAGTCAAGGTAAGAGAATTTTTCGCTAGTCGCGGTCATCAGTGTGTAGCTGGGATAGTTTCGGCTATTTCATTTCGATTGTTTTCTTCGAAACTGTTACTGCTATTTACCAACAAATTCAATGTATCTCTCCATCTACAAGAGGCTCGAAGACTTGTCATTCTTATATTAAACTAGCTTCTGCCCGCGGCTTCGCCCGCGTGGATGTCGGAAGTTATCCCACGGGAACGTGCTACCAGGATAAAAAGAAACTCTTTGCCAAATCAGAAGTTCAGTGGTTTAGGCGTGAAAATGTAACATACAGTTTCAAGTTCAAATCCTCCCCTAAGAACCGAATTACCCCTTTTGCCCCGTCAGGGGTCAATTTTCGACAACTTTACATACTTATTATTAATTATTGTCTGTCGAAAGTATCAATACTGAGTTTCGAGTTGATCGGACCGCGCATTCAATTTCTTCCACACAAACTTCAACACCCCTATATCCCCCTTTGAGGGGTAGTTTTGAAAAACTAATAATGATAAACTTTATTGCTTAATTTAGGCGAGTATTCATGCCAATTTTCAAGATTATTAACCTAACGAATAAGATTTTTCATATAAACTGTATCTCCGCTTTTCACCCCCACAGGGGTGGAATTTTGAAAAATCATTTGGGATGTTTTCATAACTTGACTCAAAGATCATTTATACCAATTTTCGAGTTAATCAAGCCACGCTGTAAAATCCGCCCCTGTAAAATTGACTACCCCTTTTCAGGCCGTCAGGGGTAGATTTTCGAAAAACCTTGATACACATTATTCTTTCCTTTCAATTTTAGGTATAAATACTGAGTTTCGATTAAATCGGACCGCGCGCTAAAATTCTTCCATACAAACTTTGAAACCCCCCAATCCCCTTTTAGGGGGTAGTTTATAAAAACAATAAATGCCAACTTTATAATTTACTTAGATAAGTATTCGTGGCAAGTTTCAAGTTTATTAACTCAAGGAATAAGATTTTTCATACAAACAAATTCCCCCCATTTCACCCTCTTAGGGGTGGAATTTCGAAAAACCCTTTCTTAGTGGATACCTACTCTTCACGAAAAATATACCCTCCAAATTTCATGTCTCTAGGGCCAGCGGTTTAGGCTGTGCGTTGATGTCTCAGTCAGTCAGTCAGGACTTTGAATTTTATATATATAGATATCAACGTATCGCCGGTTTTCTCCAACGCAGAAATGTAACTACCTATAGTAAACCCACATTTCGCCAATTACATGGAATATTTATGGGGGAGCATATTGTCATAAACCAGGCACAAATCCAGTCATTCATTATTTTATTTTATTTATATCTACAAAATCTCTTGTTTATTGGCACTCTGTATACAATACAAGATACACTGTTATAATAGCTACAAAAAGAAAGATTGTAAAATAAGCCTAAAAAAATAGACAATTAAAATGGATCACTAGAGGAATTCGGACATCAAGTAAAATTAAACGGTTCTTATGTACACGTAATGGTAACAACGTTGATTCAAGTGTCTTAAAATAAGTATGTCAATCTGTATAGACAGGTTGTAGTTAAGGCTAAAAAACATGCAATAATGGAGCAAATAAATAGTTCCAATAATCTAAGTAAAGAGGTGTGGAAAGTAGTAAGAAAATGTACAAATAAGGATAAAACGATTAAACCGGAAATTCGTCTCAAAGTCAATGACCAAATTGTAGTGGAAATATCTGACATTTTAGCAAAACAGTTTAACTATAAATGTATCTCTAGGGTAGTAGAAAGAGACCAAAACACAGCATTTTTACAAAAGTATACAATTGAAAATAATGATGTAATGACAATTGCTTCTATCACACCAAATGAGGTCTAAACCATAGTCAAAAGTATGGAGAACAAGTATTCTTGTGGTTATGATGAGATCCCAATATCCGTAATAAAGGTACATATTTCCATACTAGCTGAGCCTCTATGTGAATTTTATAATAAATGTATTATGGAATCTATCCTAAAGATCACAATAAAACGACTATTAGCTCAGTTGCGTGTAAATAGAGTGTTAAACCAAAGACAGTTCGGTTATCAAAAATCTGTTGGTACTTCTGACGCCATATACATACGAGTATACCCTACTTGATGATGTTATAGGAAAAATCAATAATAAAATGAGAGTAGCCGAAATTTTTCTTGACCTAGGTTCCGCGTTTGACACCACAGAGCACGAATTACTTCTTACAAAAATGACGCATTCTGGTATAAGAGGTAAGGCCTTGAAATTATTCTCTTCATATCTCAAAACCAGAAGAATGTTCGTAGAAATTGACAAAATGCAAGATGGCCCCAAAAAATTTAACAAATCAGCAACCGTAATTATGACGACGGGCGTCCCGCAAGGATCCATATTGGGATTATTAATGACTTGATCAATTACATGAATACAATTTTACCGGACATTGATATAGTAATTTTTGCAGATGACACAAATGCCATAGTAGCAGCAAATGACATAGATAAATTAATAGAGACTGTAAATGCAGCATTACAAGCACTTCATATGTTGTTCACTATGAACAAATTGTTAATCAACACTGCAAAGACCAACATCCTATTATTTAGAACGACAGCCCGTAATAAGGACGACTTAGAGGTTGTGTTGAATGATAATAAAATTGCTCTCGTCAAGGAAGTTACATTCTTTGGTATACATATAGACGAACAGCTAAATTGGAAAACCAAATTAAATGCTATAAATGTTTTTATGTATGTTCCGCATGTTATGCTCTAAGATCACTTAGAACAGATATTTGCATTGAACAATTGAAGATGGTATATTTCGCGTTGGTAGAATCAAAGATTAAATATAGCATAATGTTTTGGGGAAACAGTTATGACTACTCGTATAATATCAAAAGAGCTTTTGTTTTACAAAAAACATGCAATTCGCACAATAGTCCGAATCCCGCAAAGAGAGAGTTGCCGTGAACATTTTATAAAACTGAATATACTTACCTACAGTGTCGAGCATTTATGTATTTGTACTTCTAAGTAATATGGCCAAATATATGCATGAATATGAGACAGCAGAAGAACGACAGATTAGAGAATATACACGGAGACAAGAAGTTATACGGTACAAGGTACAGCCTAATTTGAATATTGTGAGGCACAGTCCCATAAACGAGTATCAATCGGTTATATTATTTAATAAGTTGCCTCTACATATAAAATGTGCTATCTACTCAAGCTCCTTTAAAAACCAACTGAAAAGTTTCCTATTGAATAAGTGTTTTTATGCTGTTGAAGGTCTATAATGAAATTCTTATACTATAATTATGTTGTATTTTGTTGTTGTATTTTTTATGCTTTGTTGTAAAGTTGTAATTTTCTATGTAATTTCAGATAAAACTTATTGTTCATGAATAAATGACTAAAGACTGACCATGTAATGACACTATGAGAGGCCTACCGATCACAACGTACCGAGCTGCGTCTAACGTAATGATCCCATACAAATCTAATTTAAGTAATGATGTGAGCTCACCTGATTGGAATAACAATGCTTTTCAATAAGTGTACTTAACAATAATATTACGAAGGTTATGAAATGTTCAACTGAAGTATGACAGGGAAAACTACAAATATCCTATCATTGTTTAAACCACATTAACTATTTTTAATTCAACCATAATAATAGGTACATCAAAGAGTGGCGTCTATAATAACAATGTAAAAAGGTAATTAATAGAATAAAATTACCAATTAAATATAATGATGTAAACGACCAGTACGCTTTGACGTCAGGGATATTATTTATTTTGTAAATATAATTAATAGGTTATGAAAAAATAATTGAAATGAGTTTTGCGCTGTTAAGTGTGAAACAAATTAGCTCTTGTGATAGAGAACTGGCAACAAAAAAATAGGTATTCGGTTTTACAGATTGACGTCAGAGCATAGGTATTAATGACATTATTTTGTGGAGTAACTTTACGATAGCAATAGCAGAACGTACGAGTGTAAAAATAACAGTCGTGACTTTTATTTTGATCCCCTAATTGTGTGTTCCCCGAATAGTTCGGACACGCGTGCCACCTACACGTGGACCTCTTCACTAATACCTACCTTGGGATGGTTACCAAGTAATAATGTTGCCCACGTTATTCTATCGTGCCACTATCTGATCATTCCATCCTATAACATGCTATGCTGAGACACAGTTTCCTGAATCGGAAAATAAAATGCTACCTTGCAAGATTTTCCGAATTTTCTTTTAGGCGTATCCTCGACTTTCGTGGCCCACACACACGCTGCGAATGATAATCGTGACAAAACATTATTATTTACCATGTTATAATGTATTTAAATGTCTAGATTCTAGATACTACTCCCGCAATATTAATACAAACTAGCTGCGCCCCGCGGTTTCACCCGCATAAGTTTCGATCACGTGGGAATATCGGGATAAAAAGTATCCTATGTCTTAATCCAGGTCATGGTCTATCCAGGCAACAAATTTCTTCCAAATATGTTTAACCGTTTTAGCGTGAAAGCGTAACAGACAAACATACAAAAAACCAAATCTTTTTTCTTTATAATATTAGTTTAGAAGACTAGAGAAAAATATGCTACGGAACATTACCTGCTACAACGTTACGAAAATGGAATAGATACAAGACACGACGAACGTACGAACGGACACGAAGTATTTAGGAAATATCAGACTGAAAACGCCCACTTTACTACTGACCGTGGGTTTTCCCTATGACAACGAAAGACGCAGGCGGATCAGACATGCCGCATGCGTGATTATTGTACAGGGATATGTAGAAAATAACGCTTCTGGGAAAGACTTTCTTTGCGAGACAGGGCGACTTATTCTTAGCCGGAAAATACCACGCTTGACCACTACGGACAATGTTATTTTTATTGTAAAAATTGTAAGTATTTATTCTTTTGCTTATTTATCTAAATATTATAAATTGAAAATGCTGAAAAATCGTAGAGATATTTTTATTTGACTAATACCTACGTTGCAAAATAAAAATAAGACAAATGACGACGTCGTAAACAATTTGAATAAGTACTTTTGAGACATTTTTTAAAGATGAAGATTTTGTGTCTTTACATTTCTTGTCACAATTACGAAACGTACGATAACCGTCGGGCACTGTCGGGTGTCTTGCTGATACTTATATCATTATGATAGCTGGATGACGTGCGTAAACCGCTGCCACGTTTTTCTAAGCATTGTGTATTACTGATAATAAGAAACGATCACGTGATGACTTTCGCTCCACCCGATACGAAGTACAAATAATTTAAGAATACGAAGACGAAATATTGAAGTTCATTTCATCGGCCATACGCGTACGATACGTTGCACACGTACGCATGTGCGTGCTGCGTAGTGATACAATTATTATAAAATGTTTCAATATGGAATTCCCATGTTTCTAATAACGGTTGCAACATTCCCTAATGACCTTACATTGTTAAAGAACTACCTACGCACATACCTGTGGTACCAACTTTGTGGTTTAACAATGTGAGGTAAACCTTGTTTACGCTTTTAACTTCAAATGGCGACCGTTTTGTCGATAGGATTATTGTAATGGCGGCGTCTATTTTAACGGATGATAACATTCTATTTTTAAAAGCTATTCTGTCTTATAAAGACAATGGTAGGGAAAACCAAGCGTGCAAAAAATAAAAATGTACAGAGTAACAGTGATACTTTCTGGTTCATAGATTTTATAAAAAGGTCGAGCCAGTATTTTTTATTAAAATTTTCAGTGTTATGATTGTTATAGTAAGGCAAACTGCAAGTAGTTTTGATTAAACAGTGTACGTCAGAAAACTGTTATTGCTATTGTTTTAGTCGAATCAACAGCGAAGTAAGTATTGACACGTCAAAGGCGTTCATAATTTCTAAATGTACAAATGCACTTAGTGAAGCTTAACATAATTATTGACTATCAATTTTCTTAATGGAATAGGGCCCTGGAACAGTGACGTTGTAGCAAAATGTTTAGTCTAACTGCGGCCGACCCCTGACATTAGCGTAGAACTCACGCGTCTGACAGTTCCGCTTTCACTGCAGACAAATGGCGAATGCAGATATTTGTCTTTTGCTAACAATTCTGCTGAAAAACTGCTGTTTTTCTCTAACAATTTTTCACAAATGAATTCACATGGACCATAATTATCTAATTTTAACATTATCAAACATCACCAACTTGATTTTATTCTCCTTTTTGATAACTTTAAACTGCTATCCGTAAACATAGAGCATAAAAAATAACACTAGGTATATAAAACTTATCCCGGATCCAAAACATGCCAATGTCCTCGAATGTCACAAATATAAGAAAAAACTGGACGACATTTTATCATTTGGCAAAGTGAGTTTTCTTGTACATCAAAGCAGACAAGTCTTGTGGCCTCTCATACTTCAGTTGCGCGGGCGCTTCTACCGGACACGGCAGTTTGTATGCAGATAATTATAAAGGAAAATGACAAGAACGCATCACATACAAATAAGGCATGGAGTAGATAACTACACCTACTTCAATAAATGCAACGCTGTTTTGTTATCTATTTCAATCCTTTTCGTTTACGTCACTTGGCTTAAACAATTAAAGGAGAATGCCCAGGCACAGTACTCTTGAAAACTGTCTCGTGTCTCAAAAAGTTGAACAGCATCAACTATCTAAAATAAAAATATATTTTTTAAATAAGACTTAATTAATATTCATAATGGGATAGTATTTTGAACAATAATTAGTACTTTTAAGTTTCTGACTATAAGGTACGCCATTTTTTACTATAGCCTGTCAAAACTAGGGGTGTCCATTTTTTCTATTTCGTGTACTGTGCCTAACTACCTACCCGTCTACAAAAATACATAATAATATCGATTCTGTATTGATTGTTCGATTTATTTTTGCATATCAAGTTAAATAACTGTTTATTTAAGAAAACAGCTGTATACAATATTTTTAAAAAATCGATAAATAGCTCGCAAGGTAAAATAAATAAATCAGTTTCTATATCCCCACAGAATTAGACATTATGTAGTAGGTACATTTATCTATCTTTTCATTGAAAATGAGACGAGAAAATAGTGTGCGGTGAGGTAGATATTTGGTTGGTATGGTTATTAGCTTTGGTTTTATTTATTGTTGATATTGAAATCGGAATAGTTTCAAACGTCTAATCATACTAATACTCCCACGTTGATTAAAAACAATAAAGATTTTAATCTGTAAAACGCAATAAGGTTTTTATTTTTTTATTGTTGCTAATCGATATGTTTGCTTTTCTTCCTATAATAAGCATAAAGAAGCTTAAACACAAAATAAATAGGTTCTCAACGCAACAACAGAGTTCTAAATCACATGTAACTTGCTGATATTTGTAAGTGCCGGTAGTTGTCAACCGCGGGAAAGGCGCCTAATTGTATTCGTGAAATACCACTGGGTGATTTGTGGAAATCGATTAAAAGTCGAATGTTTTAGAATCATTTACCAGCACGGGTACAACCTTGATTGACATTTATTGCCCGTCTGTCATATACATTGTCAAGTTAACCAGCATGTTTTTTTCTGCTTGTTTTGGTACGCTGTGCGTCGAGTTTGAGCCTTTTAGTTCCTCCGTTACTCCTGCTAACCCATTCAAAATAAACATACTTCCAACCCGCTGCACCGTGTGTGTTGTATATTACTAAAAACAGGACTTTTTGTGTTGTAATACATTAAACATGGCGAGTGCGACTGTGGAGCGATGTCTCAACTGCTGTTTGAGATTAACGCCACTTATGCGCAGACTCATGTTGTCGGAGATTCCAAATAATATCATGAACATTTTACGTGTCTGGATCTCACCAACGCCGGTAAGAATTATTAACATTGTCGTTTTGATATTATTTACTTAGGAACTGCGCTTTTTATAATGTGTACCATATGAAAATCTTAGAGGACAATAAGTACAATCCATGTCTGTATGTTAGATCCTCACCTCATTAGTTGGGTTACGGATTTTAATAACTTAGATAGGTACCTGCTATTGTGTCGGTAATAACATAACTTATTAACTAGGATTGTATATTTCTACCAGTTTAGTTTATTCTGAGATACATAAAGCTACCTCTCAATTTATTGTATGTAGTTTCACAAAAGATTTGCACAGAATTGGAAATTGCATATTTTTGGAAGATTAAAATAAAGGTATACGGAATAATCATTCTTTCATTTATTGTACCTAGTGTAGCTGTTTTCCATTCCTTCCTACGTACATAGACCATTTCATGAGACCTACTACAATCTATTATTTGAGTAGGATCTAGATATAACACTGAGCGATTGACTATCAAGTAATGATTCTTCCATACTTTGCATTATTTTGAATGAAACGCGGGAATAAGATTTTGAAGCACGAAGATGCTCCAAATCTAAATCAAGACTTGGTGAGGTGGTCACAGGCCACCAGTAACTGGCCACCTGAAATAGCTAAACCGCTACATATTTTACACAAATGTACTTCAAAGGCACAGAGCTCACTCGTAAACCCATTCAGTTCCCTTCAAATAGCTTTTTTCAATTAATTTTGTGGTCCAACATAACCTCAAAATAATATTTTAATTTTTCAAAATATCTCGGTAATGCCATTGTAGTTTGTGTTGAACTTTTTGAGGATGTATTTAGACATGTCATCGAGTATTTTAAAGATGATTTGATGAAGACACAACAATGTTAAATTGAGTACATTTGTCCATAGTGCCGTGGGCAATCTCCTTTTTAATTAAATTTATTTTTAGTCTAAACACGGAACAATATCTCCTTATAGGGAACAATATCGGTTGAAACTCCTCTGTATATCTAAACTAATATTATAAAAAGAAACGAGTTCATTTTGTATGTTTGTTACGCTTTCACACTAATACGGCTGAATGGATTTGGATTAAATTTGGCACATGGGTGGGCCATGACCTGGATTAAGACATATGACTTTGTATCTCGATATTCCTATGTTATATCTTTAAACCAGAGCTGCTGTACAAAGTACAGATCGGCAAACGTGTAGCTACATTTATGGAGCATATAACAACTCGTGGTTACCCAAAAGGCTAACGATTAACATCGAATTTGGATACCAAACGCAAATGTTTTCTGCGTACACATGACGTCAAAGGTGAACTGTTTTGAACACCAAAAGCCGTTTATGTAGGTAAATGTAAACATTTGTGTTTTCTTTCTCTCGGGCAAGTTTGGCTCCCTACTATTCTATAAAGTTATTTGAGAGGTGCGTGGGGCATCTGTAAGGCATCAGTGGGGCTGTAGTGCAGCGCTGCGCATTACATAATGCTGTGAACAATCACATATCGGTAGCCGGACGTTTAATATAAAAGTGGTGACGCACGAACGCTCTCTTATCTTTGATTGACCTCGTTGAAGGGTTCGGTCCGAAGTTGCAATCTAATTTAAACAGCAAACTTCATAATAGTGATTATTTTTATTAATGCTAACAAGGTATGGGGTATTGGTTTGCACTTTATCCGGCGGCACGTCATAACAATTAATTTTGAACGAAAACGTGATTTAAATATGTTAATGGCATTTTTTTCCTGGAAATCAATGTACTATTCAAATTGAATCCTGAATTTTCATGGATTTGGGTTTATTGATCACTCCTTGAAAAATAACATGACTGATTCAGCGATTTGATTTGATACATCATGCGGTTGTTGTTGTTTAAGATTCTGCTGAGTTAAATGTTTACTTTGCGAAACGTATTTGTAAATAGCACTCTAATATTGATTGCAAACAATGCTATCGGATGTGGCAGTATATACTTTATTATAGAGAACAATGAACACTTACGGCCTAGAGTAAATACGTGTTATACATAGATATAGGTAGGCCTAAGTGGATGAGTCGTGGTACATTCGATAGTTATCTGATAACACTGATGGTTATCAAACAAAGATAAGAAAGGTGTGTTCATTTTTAGTCGCCATTAAGGAAAATGATTAATTATCTATTTACGTATTGTTCAAAGAACCAAACACGTGCTGTTACAAAGAAAGTTTTACTACGAACATGTTAATTTGGATTATTGTCAATCACTATTCGTAGTTCTAATGTTAATTACTTACGGAATGACGTCATTAGAAGTGAAATGAGTAATCAATTACGTACTCCGTATAATTTGTTGATTGAAGAATTCTTATCATCACAACATCAAAACAGTTAGTCGCATGTTAAAAGGAAAAAACATTTTTATTTGTGTTTTTAACTTGTTTAGCGGATCATCCGATAGATATGAAATAATATCATGATATTTATAGAAGTAGAGCTAGGTGGGTTATCAAAGATTAGATGTACATTTTTAGCTCGTCTAATGAGTGAATAACGAACTGTACTTATATTGTAGACGTACTTATACAATATGTAACATAGTTAATGCCTGATCTCATACAACCCAATTAGAGTATTGGGTTAAAAGCATACAATGACCAAAACAAATTTTTTTCAATGCTAAGTATAAAGAAAATCGTGTTGACCATTAGCAGCATTACTTTATGCATTCTAAATTGAGTTTTATTGCCTTGAAATAAAATTATTTTCTTTGGCGCAATCGGCGGTCAGTATGGGAAAAAACAAAATTCAAAATAAGAATAGTCAAAGTTAATTAAATTGATTCAGTAGTTAATTATGAACAAACTACTTTCAGGACTTGTGTTTATTCTGCTACACATTGTAATATGTATATAAGGTGAAGGAAGTCAAAGCAACCAGCGGGGGTAATTGGGTAACACACTAAATAGTTGCAATGGCTTTCATTTTGAAAGTTCAACAACATTAATTGCGTTATTTATGTTGTTGAGCAGACACATTTTTCAAAGAAGCAACGGATAAGCAATATACTTCAAAATGATTCAGATTGTGATTGAGCGTGTTACGCAATTAGGGTGCGGGTCTTTTCTGAAATGTTAGGTGCCTACTTGAGCTGGTTTTTTTTAAGTATAATAGGCAACCAAACAGCTGTGATGTATTGGTTATTTTATATTCTATATTTATAAGCAAAAACAATAATTAGGGATTTTCCTTTGGTGTCGGGGCAAAACCAGGAATAGGGAAATGTTTTGTACCTTTTAGATACTATGCCTGAAGTAGGTACTTATTCGATTCATTTTCGCCATTTCCTTCATGAAATAACGCCGTAGGTAAAGTTATACGAAATAAATCAAAATCAACGAAAGACAAAAAGGAAAAGACAAAAATAAATCAAAATCAACGAAAGACAAAAAAGCAAAAAGGTTTTTGATCAAGTACGTTTTTTAGAGTTTCGCCGCAATTGAGGATTATTATTTTAACTTTTTTGGATCTTTATTGATTCTATTTACTTTATTTTACTATTTGAATAAAAAAATCCTTAAATGTTCATTAAAAATAATAGAAAATCAACTAGAAAGTCAATCAGGATTCCTATAAAAGTGTATAATAGCGTTTGCACAAAACCATTGCAATTTTTGCATCGTAACTGAAAAAAATTGCATTGATATGGAGCGACGACATCATTTGACAGGAGAAGAGATGATGAGCGCCGTTGGAATGTTGCAAGCTGATTGGAGGCAACGTTCTGTGGCTGTCGCTCTTGGCACTACACAGAGCCTCATAAGCCGCCTCTGGACACGCTATCGCATCACGGGTAGCGTGGCCGAGCGACATGAAGGACAATCTGGCATCACCACTCTCAGACAGGACCGGACATCCAAAATACTGCTCGACGGAATGGTACCATGACCGCCGTGATGTTAGCTACGTGGCTCCACAGCTCTTCAGGCTTGCTGATAAGCGGACAAACCATCCGAAATCGTTTACGTGAAGTGGGTCTGCATTCCCGAAGGTCGCTGACAGTTCCACCTATAGCACCCCGCAATAGTAGGGCCCGTTTACAATGGGCTCGCGAACACAGAAATTGGGAGGAAGAAGACTGGCGCTGTGTTTGCTTTTCCAATGAATCTCATTTCGGTATGAGACCGAAAACAAGACGTACTCGAGTTTGGAGGACCTCTGGACGTCAAGAACGTTTGAAATTTTGACAGGAAGTTCATTCATATGGAGGGGGAACAATAATGGTTAAGGCCGGTATTTGGATCGGTGGAAGAACCGATCTCATTTGGATCAGGGGCAACCTCAATGCTCAGATGACGTTGAATTTGAATTCGAAAATATTTCGCAAGGAAACGTAGCGGCTCCATTAAAAACAACGATAAGTCACGAATACTCACATCTTATTTTCGCAAAGCAATTCTGTCCGCATTGCTATCAAACGTATAAAAACACTCGTAAGGAAAATAATCAACTTTATTTCGTTCAGGTTTTGCACTATGAAATTTCCGTGAAGACGAAATTGTTGTTTGAGATTAGGTGATTCTTGATAGATACTTACAGTACTACAATAAAACGATGATGTGTGTCTTTATAGCCAACAACAATAGCAGCAAGATGTTTTGATATTTTAGATGCTAGTGAGCTATCAAAACACAAAACGTGATTCAAAGACTATTTATTTGTCTAACGCTGAAATGAACTTTAGTAGGTATAGATGCCAGCACATCAAGCTACTACAATCTGTCAAATTTCTTTAATAGATTTCAACTTTATCGCTAAAGCATTAGGTTCAAGGTTCAAACTGTCAAATTTTCCCCATAAAAATGGGGAAAATTTGACAGTTTCGGATAGCATGACCTGCTGGCGTATGTACTTGGTGTTTCTATTGTTCCAAAATTTTTATTTAAAACTGAATTTCCTACAAGTTCTGAAAATAGAAAAACAAACTACTTACAAAAAAGACATTTGCTACGAAAATATTTGTGTATAATTATATAAATATTTTGATGTCACAGACACTTGGTACAAATATCTATGATACATTAAAATTCTTAATTATTACGCATAAATAAGTCTGATGAGTAATCGATGACGTATATTATATGTTTATACAGATGTTAAGAAGATTACAAGCTATTTAAACATGATATTCGATTGTTATAAACTATGCATAACTAAAGGCCGCCTACCTACTCTACCTAGAAAAGCCAAAAACTGTTGACAGTACAAATATCAGTAATAGCCTTACGTCAAAGCAATTAGACGTAATGGCTGAGCGATACGCTCATAAAAATTGTACTCAATTAGGTAAATATTTGAGACACACTTTGGTCATTAAACCTCGCTACGATATCATAGTCAGCAGCTAACCTTGTTGGAATTATTACGTTGCCCAATAGACACGCTTAAAGAGTTAAACTTTTATAGAGACATATCTAATGAAGATTGAGATTTGAGACGGTAGAAATTAATTAACCGACTTCAAAAAAGGAGGAGGTTCTCAATTCGACTGTATTTTTTTTAATGTTTGGTACCTCAGAACTCCGTTGTTTATAAGCCGATTTGCAAAATTCTTTTTTATTTGTAAGGATATACTTTCAGATTGGTTTCATAGAAATTTCATCAAAAACGGTTCAGTAGTTTGGTTTTTAAACCAAAACTACTGGTAAAAATTACAACTTCAAAGTGAAAAATAAAAACTTTTTTGCAAAAAAAAAAAAAACAACCAACTTCCAAAAAAGACACTACAAAGTGAAAAATAACTTTAATTTCGGAAACGGGTGGCAAACAACGAAAATGCGAACCCAACTATACCGACTTCCGAAATTAAAGTTATTTTTCACTTTGTAGTATCTTTTTCGGAAGTCGGTTGTGTTTTATGTACATTTTTATGAACTAGGCACTTCGGAAAATATAGCTTGTGGAACAATATTGAAGAATGATCGTCCGGAAATCTGGCAGCGCAATATGTTATAGTAAAATATCAAAATACATATACCTACACAGAACATATTATTTCAGGGACATTGTTTGAAATCAGAATGACGTAGTTGTTACGCAACCATTATTATGAATTTGTATCCCAAATGTCGAATAGTGCGCAAGCGGTCATTCCAATGAATTTTGGGTGTTTGTAAACAGAAACAGAAACTTACCGTTTTAGAAATAATGTGCTGTTCATCTAGGCATAGCACATGGGTTTCCCACCGCCTCAGGAACTTCGCTGCGAGTATCTTGTCTACAACAGTTCTAGTGTGCTGAAAGCAGCACACTCTGAGGGATCCCTCTGAGGCCAGCTTGTACCGGGGCCCTGGGGGCGGCGCCGGGGACCCAGCATTATTGGCTGAGTCCACCCCTGCGTTGTCAGCACAACACTCCGGACTTGAACCCTGCAGAACAACATTTTTATTGTCAGTAAAGTAGCATAGTCGCGCTAAACGATTGTCTCCTAATTAAATGTTGGGAAATTCCGGAAAAATATTTTCTTACTCTCAGGAATTTTCGGAAATGTTTCAAAAACTCCAAAAGAAAGTCAGAAAAAACAGTGCTTCATAAAAAGACAAACAGTCTAAAGTAGAAAATAATGCAAATTATTCTGAAAAGTCGACAAAATGAAAAGCGAAAGGTCAAAGAAAAGCTCTTCACAAGCCGCTGTCTAGGATAGATTATTACGATCGTTACCATAATTATTTTAAGTTTTGTGTCAATAGCTAGACTTGCACTATCAAAAAATCGCTAACGAGATAAGTTGGAGGTCTTTTACAATAATAAATTATGTGCTCTACCTTCTTGGCTCTACGCTTAACTGAAATTAAGTGAAAGTTCAAATAGTTGGTGGTTACTAGTAGACTAGAAATGTATTCGAATTGGTTGAGATAATAATGTTTTTTAGACTTTTATATGACTCAAGGATACCAGAAACATTGCTATTAAGATTTCTCTTGAAACTGCTCTAACATAATAATACAATTTTAACGTTACGTTTAAACTTTTAACGATGTCGTTTCCAGATGGCCAAGGATACGAGAGTTGATTATTTTTTTGAGAAAATATTAGTTTGGGATGCTTTATGGTAGGTCAATACCAAAAAATGGTGCCTCATTTAATGAAAGCGTCTAACGGGCCTCTGACGGGGCCGAAGCCTTCCAAAGGCCCGGGACCCCAGGGTCCCAAGATATGTCTTGACACAATAATACCAAACAATATTTCTAAGACATGCCAAACTCAATTAACAAATAATAAACGATAATTTTCAGTTCAATACAGTTTTACCTAGCCTACAGACTTTGTATAGACCTAATTAATGTTTTTCCGGCGGTATTAATAGCAACAAAACCAAAGTCTATTTAAGTAATAAGTGTCAAAGTTTAGTTACTAACTTCAGTGCTCATATTTTTTAAAACAATCCTTTTTCACTATTTATAATAATAACTATGTGCGCACATTGTGTCCGATGAAAAGTTTCTGCTTGCCGCACTTCGTATATATATAATGATAATTATTATATTTATGTATATAACAACAATGACGTCAGATCTGACCTTGTACTTTAATTTAAATGCAAATAATTATATTATAAATGATAATTATCAGAGTTGTGTTTCTACATAAATGATGTTTAAAAATAGATTGTTATTTTTTCATTTGAACTTTCTTTATATTTTGTCTATAAATACAACCTTCGGGTGTGTACATTCTAATAATATTAAAACAGAATGCTGTATAGAATAACAGCGTTCATGCGGTAGAACGTAGAAATCAATCTGGCCTAAAACTATATATTGTAAAACCACCTTCATTGTATATTAGTTTATCTGTTTCAATTCAACATCTCAATGGAACCTTTGATTTTAATTCATGGTTTAGACAAGGATAAATCTTCGAGAATACTCCAGAGCACAATTTGAACACATGTTCGGGAAAATTACAAGCAATACCTTCAAATACAACTAATTTGTAACTATTTTGTGTTCCCTACCTCAAAAGTTTCTATATAGGTAAAATAATAACAATAATTGTGTACGTATATATGTACGTGTCAGAGCACTCGTACTAATATGTAGGTGTCCAACAAACAATTATTATTTACACATTGACGTAGGTAATTAATTTACCTTGGTAACCGTTTGCGTATTTTTATAACAACGCTCTGGCTCTGCTATGATACAGACTGTTTTTAAACATATCGCTCTGTGGTTTAATCTTTGATTTTATTTAAATAAATGTTGAATAAGTAAACATTTTTGTACGGATTACATATGACTGCGACTGGCTGAAGTCAGCCACCTCGTACTGAAAAATACCGGCATTCAAAGTTACTGTACCTAGATAACCTAGGTGCCTAGTACAACCAGCATAGTTATTCAATAAGGGAAATGGAACAGGATTATGCTCTTCGAGGCACAGAGGATTCTGGACCTCTCTGTGCCTTGGAGAGCATGATCCTCTATGGTCCAGACTCCAGACAAAAATATTCCTATATTGCGTTTCCCAAACCTCTCTATGCACAAAAGAAATGTCCACATTTCTCAAAAGCTGGTGGGGGCGCGGATCAAATGACCGCACGGTTGCTACTCAGACACGAGGTTCTCAACGCTCGTAATTCCATGCAGACCCATTAATCTATAATGCCATAAATCTGTATCTGTTGATGCAGATGTTTACGCTACGGTTTTAGCCTACTATTCGGAGCGTATAGCCCAAAACAACAGTTCTTGTGTATACGTGAAGCTTCACTAATCCGATAAATTTTATAGCATCTACTTTTATCTCATATTAATAACGGCAAATTAGTGGTCATTAAACACGTGCGTTCATAATAAAATGAAAAAAGAAACCGTGAAAATGTGAAGATGATAAAACGGTCACGTTTCAAAGTACACTGGCCATGCTTTTCCAAGCACTTTCAAATAGCACTTTCGCTAAAAGCTCTACGAGAAAATAAGCGCGATGTGGGTGGTCTCCATATTGCAACGTAGAAACGACAATACTATAACTCTTCGGCTAAGGTATTTACTGGCCATTAAGTGCCTGAAGAATTGTAAAGAACCGAACTAGTACACTCACATATACGTAGGTTAAATATAAAACTGAAATTCAGAAAAGTCTTTTAAATATGCAAAATATTAAAAAAATATACAAAGCAGCCAACATCAAGGGGATCGTCAAGTCTTACTAAGGAATAACAATTGTCAATTAGCATAAATTTTAATTGAACCTTTCTTTATTTAGTTTTTAAGTTCCAAGTTTACATATTTTATACATTTTTGACGTAGCAACTCGTGGCGAGGCCGCTGGCGCTACGTCAATACTATGTTTGTTTAAATCAATTCTGTTTATTAGACGTTGAGCCATAAGTCAAACTGATATTATGAATGTCGTATTGAAGAAGGTAACGTGACCTAAAATTATATCTTTGATTGTTGCTATCTTATCTGGTGCAATATCGGAGTGCAGAGTGGGTCGGTGCTGGCGCATGACACGACCCACATCGTGGTCGGTGTTCGGTGACGTCATTGCGAAAATTTGGGTCATGAGGGCGCGGATACCGAGGCAGCGCCACCGCGCTCCTCCGTTTGAGGAGATCGACCCGAATGGAGAACACTGAACAGCGCCGCTCCACCGTGTACATCACACCGTGCTGTCACATTATCTATGTACTCAGAGAAACAACAAATATCTTATACAAACGTCATGATTTTCCAAACCAAGAATCAACTTTACCTAATACATTTTGAAGAAGTAAATAATAGCTTAGTAATAGATATTCAGTTCTGTGCTCTTCTTAGTAACGCACGAGATATTAATATTATGGCGATTTTAAACTGATTTAACCTTCGCTGTGCTACTACTTATACCTAATCAATTTATGTCAATTACATCATAGTACCTCATGTAGGTACGGCCGTAATTAATACTAATAGATACTGTTAACATGATCAAATATACATCAGATGAAGTTAGTATAGATAAGAATATTTCGATGGATAGCGCTAATCCAACTGATATTTGTTTGACTGTACTTGGAAGCGAGCTCGACAATGTAAAGATACTTCCTAACATGTAACTTTGTTGTTGATCAGTAGTAGAGTCCTTAGAATTTTAAATTATTTCTGTCACCTTCTGCATGAAGGTTGAAAAGTGTGAGGTTAATAAAATTCGAGGTTTCGTGTAATCTTATTTAAAACAGATTCTGGCGGTGACACTGAAATGCACTGAGCATCGTTGCGCTCGTAAATAAATGTAGACGACATTTTGTGATAGCTTTTATTTCCTATACTTTTATTCATTCGTTCACTTCCGATTACCATTCCACTGTTTTATGGTTTCATCGTTTTGATAAAGAAATAAAGAAAGAAGAAAAGAAAAAGTATTTATTGGGACCAGCACAGTGATATCATAAAACACCTAAACACACTTTTCAAAACATAAAACAAAAGAAAAATGAAAATATAAACTGAAAGTCCTGTAAAAGGCCAAAAGGCCCTATCTACGCACGTCATTTAAAAAATGATGGTTTGTTTAAATATGGTTTCAAAATATCATAAACGTCTTCAATAAGTCTTATTCATGTATAGTAGGTAGAGTTTTATAAGGACTTACAAGTTTCCCGTAAGTGGCTTTCACTGTTTAACCGGAAGCTGATTTGTCATCGCATGCTGACGTTCTTACATAATCATAATTATGCATACTGGTCAGCGCCCATAGTCATATGTTACGACACCAAAATAGCTAACACGAGACTTTCTGAACGTCCATGAACTCATTTAATACCGGTATGGTTACCGTTAGAACTGAAATCATTGTGTTTTGATTGCATTCACGCCCCCATGACGTCCTTTAGGGAGTTGAAGCGGAGCAGGAAAATTAGAACATGTACACAACATGAATCATCATAAGTACCAACAGTGAATAGTCAAAATGGGTTTCTAATGAACGGCTGTGGTTGTGTAGTGATCGTTTACCAGGAAGCACCAAGGCTCATGTATTGATTACATGGAATACCCTCCTAATCAATTATTTGTATGCAGGCGCAAAGGTTTTCAAATACCGCCTATTTTCCGGTTGCGAGAGGAACTTAAAATAATAGTATCGTACCGTCGTACGTAGGTGAAACAATAGCTTGTAAAAAATCAATATGAACGAGTAACCTTGTAAATAAATGAGGTATTTTTGTAACTACTTTTTGTGGTAGGACCTAAGTATTTGTGGTTATATTAGCAAAAATAGCTTAGTACCTACTTAGGTGATTCAGTATACCTATCCGCACTTTATGCCTTCCTCCCTAGAGGCGTTTTAGCCATAGCTATATTAATATTTTGTTCGAGGATGCATTTAAAAACAGATGAGTCTAAATTCAAGGACTATTTACGGAACCTATTTTTGTGCCTGTGTCGCTAAATACCTTAAATCAAGACTTTTCCCCTGCACGCTCAAAGTTTCAAGTTCAACATCGAGAACCGCAGAGATAAACCTCTATTATAATAAACTGATAAACAAATGGGTAACCATTTAATTAATGTATCTTGCTAGACTGAGCAATAGCAACCTTCATTAATTGGTTGCTCAGGGTTCCAGTTAATATGAACTGTCTAATCTAACACAGCTTGTAATAATACCATAGTATCAATACCACCTACCATCAGTGGTCTCTAAAGTATAGGTGAGTCTACGCTACATTTTTTCATAAGCAAAATAGAAAAGAAAAAGCTAGCTGAATGTTGAATAAAAACATTCGAGTTGGGTCTTTTGTTGTACAGATTTGGTGACGTGAAGTGACTGGTCAAGATTAAAGTGAATCGTTAGGTCGAACCAATCGATACAGCACGCTAGTGGCCGGCGCGGCGTGCGGGTCATGATGTGACCGCGTGCTCCAGCCTGTAGCAATTACATATATTATACATCTGTTCGGACAAACCGTCGTCCCACTCAGCCAGGGGTGAAGGAGACTGTACCATAATTAAACGGAACACTTTTATTATAAAAAACACGCTTCATGCGCCTGCTACCTACGAGAAATGTTTTCAAGGAAAATCTCACTCATTTTATAATATTGCTTTTCTAAAATTGCCTTCGCTCAGAGTAAGGTTTGTTACACAGTAGGTATTGGCCAGCTATCACTACATACACATAATGTTATCTTCAGCTGAACACGTTCTATCGCACGTAGTTTCACCATTTTGTTGCGCGCAGAGATAATATGCCGTGGTTGTGTCGTAGCATTTTGAAAAGATCTCAAAATACTTTGAGCATCGCTTTTATTTTGTTTAATCATTCATTTTGATAACGTAATTCACAATAAATATAATACTTTGTGAAACAGGTATTAAATATTTAGAGATGTAAAATGAACAAAAGACAACCTACTGAAAAATACCCAAGTAGGTAGGTAGTAAGCTTGACTAATCTGGGTAGATGCAACTAGAAAATTGGTGTTTTATGACTTTCTATGTTCAAATCAAATATGTAGTTATGTAAAAGATTTCCACTGAAAGTAGTAAGTAATGTAAAAATTAGTACTAGTAATGATATTTACTTTTTGTTCTACCTGCATGATGCACGTCCGGAAGCTACTTTCACTTCGCTGTTTGCGCTCCTCTTTTATTATAGGTACGATTTACCACTATAACAACACTGCACTTATGAATAACGTTTTGGACGTTTATATTTAATGACAATCCGTCACCAAGTGCATTCAAATACTGTGAAGGAAATTAAGTACATAATAACAACAAATTGCGTTTATTATATATAAGTATCTATTATAATTTATCAGCTCAAGATAAAGAGGGATACCTGTGTCATTTGTTGTCGCTGATAAGATATTTGGCAGGTCCAAAGAACCATCCAAATTGCCACTAATTAGTCAACTTTCCTGAATACCAGTGTGATGGATCATCAGTGTTTATTTGGCTAACGCGAAATTATCTCGGCCTTTTACTTTTAGTTGTGTGTCCGCCAAAATAACTTGTCCACGTTGTTGGTAAAGTGCCGAACCCCGCAAGCGCCGTAAGTTCGGGATATCGGAACAGCTGTGCGGCCAGTGTTGTTGGTAGATACATAAATAAAGCCATAACTGACGACGTACTGATGACGTCAAACTGGATTTATACAATAATTTTCTGACTTTTAATGACGTTCATTTATGGGTGAAAGGCTGTAAGATGTGCTTGAGATACAGTTTTATTGCTGTTTAACGAACTAAAGCGTCTTTTGTTTTCTTTTTATTTTACGAGCTGTGATACTTGACTGTCACTGTAGTAGTTGAAGTTTATTTTTTACTATTGAAAATTGGAGTGAAGTATCACAGCATCCAAAGCTACCAATTATGTATGTTTAACAGTCGTGATGTAGGTATAAGGTATAAGCGATTCGTTCATTTCTGGAAATAATTTAACAGGACAACAAGATACGTATACATCATTCCTTTGGAATTAAAATTATTGAGTTTCGCTCTAAATAATTAAAAGACACATTTTACAAGATACCTTATTGAGATGGTGATTTGTTTGAGATGCGTAAAATAAACGTTATTGTCTAGGTACTAATCTATTTTTGAAGGTCATACAAATTAAAACTAGTTCTCTCTTAAAATACTATTTCATGCTTGTGGGTGTTAATCTTCGTATGCAGGTGTAATCCTAATTGCCAACGAAAATACGGAACTGAATAATAAAAACATCCATCCCTTTATTCATAAACGTTGCTTAAAGTTAAGTAGTGATTAGCGGCTTTTTAACCGTACATTATTGACGTTTGAACTTCACTTAACTTTAATCATCGTTTATAAATAAACCCCTTAATTTCTAAGGTATCAACGTTCACGAATTAAAATGTTTACCTACGTGGCTACGTCAGATTTCGTCATAATTATGACAAGCCCACAAAATATGAAGCATAGGTGTCAGCAAATAATAAGTATGTCCATTAATAGATATCTGTGTAATGTGTTACATTACAAGCAGGCTCTGCGCTGTGGTTTAGAAAAACCGCGAAAACGGAACCGGATTACTATTGTATCATGATCCCAGAAGGTTTTAACATCGAGGTTTTGTACTTCAAAATGTTATTATTTATAGCCCTACTTAAAAAAGGCTGCATCCTAAGTAATTAAATTAATGTAGACGACTAATTAACAATTCATGGCACGAACATAAACTTTTGATGTATGTAGAAAAATGCTTTGTTTTCGACGAGGTGCGTGCGTCTTCGGTACGCAAATACTTGCTTATGTACGTACTTACTTAGGTGTTATGTAAATAATCAGCCTTCGCGTCGTACATACATATATGACGTTTGATAAGAACGTTTACAGGTAGTTTTTTTTTCAGCCGTCAGTAAATGCGACACGATAAGAAAATTTAAAGACTTACAAAATAGTCCGCGGAGCTCTGGTCTGCCAGCGAGGGTGAGAGCAGACAGCCGGGAGACGGCGGCGCGGTGGCGGCCGGTGGCGGCGGCGCCAGCGACAGCAGCTCGCCAGCTGACGCCGACATGCTGCCGGCCGCCGCCAGGCTGCGCAGCCGGTCCGCCAGGTCCGTGTGCCCACCGTTACACACTTTGCTCACGTTGCCGTCTTTATCGTCTTTGGAGCACAGATTGTTTATGATCCGCGGTCGTCGCAGCTTCCTAGACGCAGCACGCCACCGCCTGAGGCGGCACGCGGCGTTGTTCAGAACATCCTCCGTATCACGGTTTTGTGGCTGCTCTTCTTCAGAGTGTGTAGCGTCTTCTCCATCTACCTGCTCATCTATGAAAGGCAGAGTCTGTGACAAGGCAGAGGGGGATGGTTCCCCATCACTGAGAGCTGTGCTCGTTGGAGTCAAAAAATCCCTCAGAGCGAAAGCTAGCCTCTGATCAGCGTTAAGCCCCATCGGCGCATTATTTGGAACTTGTTCGGCCGACATACACCGACTCTCATCGATTTTGCCATCTTTGGCATCAGTCTTCAAGGCACCATTTTCATTAGAATTCAGATCTACGTTGATTTCTTGATTATATGAAGGCATTTTGAAAAATCGGCAGTTAATAAAATTCATTAGCAGTTTTATAAAGCCGCATCGGCACTGAGGGTATACTTAAAAAATACGTCTTATTTTATGACCTGAATATCTGACTGAGGCGTCTCTGATCCCGAAATTCATGTAACTCAAAACATAGCATAGGCAACAATCCGCACATTTTTATCATTAATGTGATACACTAATTTTAACTTTTTATATCTACTGCAGATTTAACAGGCACGGTTAATTGATTCGTCTCGTAACGTCAACTCACTAAACTAAAACAGAACGTATTTCATAAAGGGGCTTCACTCGAATCTGTCATAATTAAAACTCGCGGCAATATTAAAATTATAGTATGGATTGCATTCACAATCGGCCTCGAATTACACAAGCAGTGTACGCAAACTGAGCGGAGCACTACTGGCTGGCGCTATCATCCTAAGCTATACATATACGTGACAGTACACCTCTTGTTTGTATTGACGTATGGTCGGCCTGCGCAGAGCGTGAGTTTGTGCCAGTGGCGCCCTCAGTGCGGATGTCAGGCGAACTGTAGCAGCGCCATCTGTACCAGCGTACACTTCGTGCGATAAACTGGACCGCCTCACTAACAACGATCAGCACTATTGTGTGGATGAATCAGTCGATGCAGAACATTTTCGTAAGGTGGCAGTGATACAAATCGTGGATAATGACCTGCCAATTTTACATCTGTAACAGATCAACGTTTTGGCCTAAACGTGCCGGAACTCCGCTATCGTTATTATTTTGAATCAGTCTCGTTTTCCGTGTTTGTAAACTGATCTGATGGACTGCGCAATAATGAATAACATTATTGCGTTTATTCGTCATTGCACGTCATACATCTCAGATGAACTAGTTTTAATTTTCAGTTAGTTTATTTAGTAAACTAACTGAAAATTAAAATTCAACACAATATGTTATCTTATATTCTACTGAAGACATAATAAAACAGTTCTTTAAAATAAAAACAATATGCATAATAATACCTACGGATTTGCCTACGTTTTTGGTATTACGGACATAGGCATACGAGGATATATTTTTTTACCTTTTCCTCTGGTTCTTAATTTTGGGTTTGGCACAACAGCAGTATATAATAGCAGCTTCCTGTAAACAATCGCCATTTATTGTTGCCTCCAAATAGCTTACAGTGAAAAAAAAGAAAAAAAAAATTACAAACATACAGCCTACAGGGAAATAAAAGAATGTTTCTACGGGGAAACATGACTAATTTAGATATCTTACATATTAAAAAATCATGACGCACATAAACCACGCGCACATAAAATCTATAGGCCTGCGTCGCCTAAATAAATAAAAATTTTCTTTTCCCTGACTTTTTTTTCAAAAGTTAAAAATGCGTAAAAAATGAGCTCAACCGAATGATATTTCTGTCTACCTATAAGATAGAAATATCATTTGGTTGAGCAGTAAACTAATCATTTGAATCAAAGGAAAACACAAAATGAACGCAGATTTTGATCTAATGACTATAAAAAAACAAGCGATTTATTTGACGTCTCTTGCAATTTTTACAAGGTTTTGATTCGTTTTCACTTATTTTATTAAGGGCGGACGTTAACAATGACGATAACCATCGACAAACCAAAAAAAAGCGTTGTTTCAAATTACATTTACAAAATTATGACCTTGCCGTACGTCAAATAATAACGAGTACGTAATCGTTATTATTTGACGTACGTATGTTACGTTAACCAACCGTTTGAAAAAACCGGCCCTAAGTAATCTCGGGACCTAGGATCACGATAAGTAGATTATTGCGAGCTAATTTGAATCAACTTCTCGGCCTAAAGTTTGGATAGTTTATTTATTGCTGGCGTGACTCAGATGCGTTTACGGGAAATTAGCCGGAGAAGGGAACACACCAGGCACAGTGGAAAGTCATGTGGGAGACTTTTGCTCAGCAGTGGGACAATACAAGCTGATAAAATGAAAATACTCGTAGGAGGGGCTTGTGCCTAAGTAATAACAGCCGCACGGGTCGATACGCTTATGCCGCGGTTGATCCGTGGATAGGTGACTATCGTTACATACCAAGAGTCCAAGACCCCCCCGTGCCTCGGAAAGCACGTTAATAGGTACAGTCGTCACGCTACGTCAGCACTTTAAGCCGTTGGTCCCGGCTGTCATTTGTGGATCTTTAACCAGCCGTTGCGGGTCGTGAATAACCCGAAAGTCTGACAACCAGTCTTACCAAGGGGTATCGTCTTACCCAGTAACTGGGTTGTGGAGGTCAGATAGGCAGTCGCTCTATGTAAAATATTGGTATTCAGCTGCATCCGGTTAGACTGGAAACTGACTGCAACATAGTTGGGAAAAGGCTAGGCAGATAATGACTCGTCCCATTCTGGGGACATTGGAAGAGATGACTTGATACTGCAGTAAGGTCCCATCCCCGAACAAAAGCATTACGCAAATTGTCTTTGTAGCAATGAAAATAAGGAAAATACAAGTTGAGAATGGACCGCAAAATGTAGCAGCAATTCAGTGGAGCATTTTAGAAAAAAGTAGGTACCTAATAAATTCTGCTTAATGGCGAGATAATTTGGTAAGATCCCGCGATTAAGCAGTTAGTTTAAACTGAGTAGGTCCAAAATCCCGCAAATTGTATAAATACATAATCACATAAATACATGTGTTACACATCGATACATTGTCTAAATGATGGTCGACTATTTGACCACGCCACGGTCTCATAACTATGCATGCTCAATGGCTTTGTTGTATCACACTTCATTGTCCACCAGCCAAGGACACGTGAGGCTGTATAATTATTATGTTATAATAAAATGTATGTAACCCCGAACACAATGTAAATAAAAGCATATTACCTAACATGTAATTCCCCTTTAACTAACATTCAGTTTTTTTTCGAAATAAAGTTAATTAATACGGTACAATTAGATATAATTTCGCGAATAAAAGGGTATTAGCCAAATGCACAGATTAGATATAGAAGATACAGTTGAATTTACATGATATAAAAACACGTGAATTATTCATGTTATCTATACTAATATAAAAAATAGCTGAAATTTCACGCGGACGTAGTCGCGGGTAGAAGCTAGTATCTATTGTATGTTGTGTTGTTTATTATCTCAGTTGTTATACATATATATCGTATCTGTATCTGTTTTACTGAGTGTACAGACGCCAGCACATCAAGCTACTACAATCTGTCAAATTTATTTAATAGATTTTCAACTTTATTGCTAAAGCATTAGGTTCAAGGTTGATTGGGAAAATTTAACAGTGTCGGGTAGCTTCATCTGCTGGCGTCTGTACATAAATAATACAGCAAATAAATAGCTCAGGAAAAGAAAACGCGTCATTTAGGTCTTAGAGGTGATGTGGAAACAAAATGCATAGTTTACCCAACATTTTGAAGTTGTTATCTCGAGAGAACCGGTCCTACGGTCCTTCCGGTCCGGTCCTTTGTCTATGATCTTTCTACAAAATGATGTACTTTAGGTACATATTTTAAGCCCGCTGCGTCTGTCTGTCTGAACGCAATAAACTCAAAAACTACCGAACGAGTGTTTGTATGGTTTTCACCAATGGACGGAGTGATTCATGTAGTTTCGACGTGTCGAACTTATCCATATGTACCAACCATCTTTGTACCTACCTTATCGGACGAATAAATGTCTTTGTCTTTGTGGTTTCGTGTAAATTGGCTGAAATATGACGATGATAGTTGAAGATGTCGGAAAAAAATCATGCCGACTAGGAGCTGTACGAAAACAATGTATTACGGAATTAATACATTGTTTGCCTAGATTAACACATAGGGTACAGACGCCAGCAGGTCAAGCTACCCGAAACTGTCAAATTTTCCCAATCAATCTTGAACCTTAATGCTTTAGCGATAAAGTTGAAAATCTATTAAAGAAATTTGACAGATTGTAGTAGCTTGATGTGCTGGCGTCTGTACTTAAATTTTAATACCGGTAGTACGTCCAATTAGGATATTTTCCGACATACACGCTGGCGAAGCCGCGGATAAAAGCTAGTAAGGAATAAATTTGTGATACCGCGAGATTTTTGTACTAAACTGATTTTCGGAACTTTTGACAGTTTTTTTTATCGCACAGTATCTCAATGCACTTTTCACGCTGTTTTTCTAATCTATCTTCTTCTACTTTATTTAAATAGAAATGCTAAAATCAAATGCTGTTTGTTGGTAAACGAATCACTGTGAACGGCTAAACCGATTTAGCTATACCTAAGTATAGTCTGAATTAGGTTTTTATGGGAAAAAAATAAAATAAAAATAAATCCGAATAATGTTCGAACTTCGATGTACGGGAAAAACTGAACGTCCTTATCTATAGAATGTTCGTATCAACTCACTATTCATGGGCAGGATAACGTATGTCGCGTCAGCTAGTGACTAAATAAAAATAATCTTCCTGAGAAACATCAAAATAATTTTTTCGCAGAAAATATCTTAGTTTCCGCTTCTGCGCACATGCGCACGTCGTATTTCGGGTTTTTCTGTTCGACTTTTCGAACAGCCTCAAAACACAAACTGATCCTTATAGATACGGATAATCTTTTTGAAAATACAGATTTTGACGTCATTGATGAGCTGGCCTTTGGTCTTCACGTTTTGATCATGTCACTGTGATAAAAGACAATTTAAAAATAAAAGAGCAAGTAGAACCAGAGCAAACAGCACGTTAAATAATATATTACAGTGTTGTTATAATCCATTGTTGCAGTTCTATACTAGCCATTATGATTCAAGTGCGTGAGATTACAATAGTTTACTCTTTCATCTGATGACGAAAATTACGACCTGTGCCTGCCAACAAAAGATTAGTAATCCACATTTCGTTGATTGCAACAATTTGTCGCTATATGATCATGCGCATTACACCATGAAGGCTGCAATTGTTAGGGAAATACCATCAATCGTAATTTTAAGGACGTATTTAACGTTTAGCTCATCATCACCTTCAACCATATCAAACAAACAGTGATCGGTCGCGGTAGACGGCGCGTCGTTCGGTTAAATAGGATTTATCTCTCTTTAATATTGTATTCAGAATGTGTCTGTGGATTCTGACAGCTTGTTTGGGGTTGCTTCCTACCAACCCGTCGCCAATCGTGGTGGTGCCCGGAGTGCCCGCACCAATCATCGTGCCCACAGCAGCACCAACTGCAGCCCCAACCGCGGCTCCAACGATGGCCCCTACGGCAGCTCCAACGGTAGCTCCAACAGCAGCTCCTACTGCGGCACCAACACCACCTCCTACTGCGGCACCAACAGCAGCTCCTACTGCGGCACCAACAGCAGCTCCTACTGCGGCACCTACAGCAGCTCCTACGGCGGCACCAACAGCAGCTCCTACTGCGGCACCTACAGCAGCTCCTACTGCGGCACCTACAGCAGCTCCTACTGCGGCACCTACAGTCGCTCCTACCGCAGCACCTACGGCAGCACCGACTTTAGGTGGAATGATTTTATCTCTCATAATTTGTATCGATCCTGACGTAGTATGTATATTTAATCCTGATGATACCATCGCAGGCCCGCTCCCGATTGATCCTCGGCTTGGCACCACTCCGGGTCCTTCGGCAGCTTTGAATATGCCTCCGATTACTGGCTATAGTGCACAAATACCATCGTTCGACACCGCTGTGAAGTTCCCAAGACAACGTAGAAGCGTAGACCATAAATATGCTATAAGCATGAAACATTTTTTAAATAGTGTAGGAACAGATGGAAAACACAAAATTGTGAAGAGACAAAGTAATTGTGCCTGTGTGCCATCTGGGACTTGTGTCCGAACTAGTACTTCGGGTGCTGGTATGATAGACATCAGGATAGTCACTCCGGTAAGTGGAAGTAAAACTATGAGCATTCCTTTTTTTTATATCATCTGAAATATCAAAAATTGTTATTAAAACTATCCAGGTAGCAACTCAATGTCCAGCTGGTCAAGAGTATTGCTGTGGCAACACTAACACCCCCGCGACGATAGCTTGTGGTTTACTACAATCTGTACCTGCACTAGCTATCACTCCAGCCGCTGGACAAGCTAATTACGGAGAATTTCCTTGGCAGGTGTGTACATTTTAAAGCTATTTAAAAGATCATTTTGATATTTTGTTTTACATTACTAAAATGATTTCTTGTCTCCATTATAGGCACTCATATTGACGAAGCAGAACGATTACATTGCTGGAGGTGTTCTGATAAACTCACTAAATGTTTTGACTGTTACTCACAGATTATTGCCTTATGTGTAAGTAATGAAAAAGCTTCTTAGAGCCCAGTCATTTTAGCTGTAGCTATTATATTAAAATCATGTAATCTATAGAGTGAGGTCAATTGATGTCAATGACAGTGTTTCAGGAACTGTTCCGAATGTTAAAGTTCGTCTTGGCGAATGGGATGCAGCCGGTACTTACGAGCCAGTTCCCTACCAAGAGTACACGGTGACCAAAGTGTTCAGCCATCCGTCGTACAATGCGAATACCCTGCAGTATGACATCATGGTCCTGCGATTGTCAGCGGCTGTGCCAATTACACCGAGTGCAGGAGCAGCAGTGACCATAAATAGGGCTTGTCTGCCACCATCATCGACCTCTAGTTATACAGGACAAAGGTGAGTTGATAAAGGAAAAGTAGAGTAGAAGGTGTAGGACGATTTATATCTATGGTTTAAGTACGATTTAAATTTGAAATATTTATTTTTGATGACTCCTTATAACTTCATCAGCCTACAGCAGTCCACTGCTGGACATAGGCCTCACCAATTGCAAGCCATTTAGCTCGATTCTTGACAATTCACCGACACTCATTCAGCTGCTACCCTGCGAAGATCGTCAATCCACCTAGTCTGAGGGCGTCCTACCTTACGTTTGCCGATTCGCGGTCTCCAGTCAAGAACACGTCTACCCCAACGGTCATCGGTTCTACGGCTAATATGGCCAGCCCATGCCACTTTAGCATGCTTATTCTGTGAGCTATGTCGACAACTTTGATTCTCTGCCAGATCACCTTCTCATAGATCCCTCCTCGCTGAGCGACCTTGAATTTATGGACCAGCCATACTGTGAGTGTCCACGTTTCGGCTCCGTAAGTTAAAATAAACAGGACGCACTGATTGAAGACTTAAGTAGTATTTAAGAAGCTTCCCAAACGCTGCCCAGCCCAGTTGAATTCTACTACTTATAATTTAATAATTTTATATCGTCCCGGCTTTTAGTTGGGAACATTCATCTTCCCCGATCTATAAGCCTTGGGCCATACGCAAATAACAGTCTAAGTGTTATTATTATTTCCAGTTGTATTAGTTACAATGATACATTTTTGGACTTGAAATCTTCTTTCAGGTGCTGGGTATCAGGTTGGGGTAAGAACATGTTTGGGGTATCAGGTCAGTTCCAGCAGATACTGAAGAAAGTGGACGTGCCTATAGTGGCGTCAGCGACATGTCAGTCTCAGATGCAAACCGCCCGGCTTGGAGCTACCTTCGTGTTGGATACCACATCATTTATCTGCGCTGGAGGAGAAGCCAATAAGGATGCGTGTACAGTAAGTGCATATCTATACATACGAATAAATAAAATTGAAGTGTCTATTTGTAATGTCAAAATTTAAGCTTTATACTGAATTCATATGAAAGTATATAGGTACGGTATTTATGCCAATTTTTTTTAAATTTTCTTTCCGTCTGTTTCTTCCGGCTCTCTCCGATGCAGCTGGACTGATTTTAATGGGGATTTCACTGACTTAGGCTACTTTTATTTGTAAAAAAGAATTAGGGTTCCGCGCAAACAAATGAAAACCCATGAAATCCAATTTGTTTTCCGACATGCACTGCTAGTTAAATACATAAATGAATTACTGAAATGAATTGACGATTGATTGACGGCACGGTTGGCGCAGTGGTTAAGCGATTGACTGCTGCGCTGCGTGTCGCGGGTTCGATTCCCGCACGGAACAAATATTTGTATGACCTACATGTATTTGTTCCGAGTCTGGGTGTTTTTCTATCTATAATATGTATGTATTTACAAAAAAAAAAAAATGTATATAAGTAGTGTATCAGCCATCTTGTTACCATAACACAAGCATTAGGTTGCTTAGCTTGGGACAAATGGTGCTGTGTGAAATGTCCAGGGATATTATTATTATTATATTATTATATATTAATTACTCTATTATTTTCTGCTTAACGCAAATGTAGCGATTCTTCTTCTTAGCATATGGTTTGTGCGGAGACGCTGCACACTTGAGATCTGAGCCGTCCATGAACCCCCAGCTGTGGAGATTGTCTTTGCTCCGGCCGACTTCGGTTCGAAGTCTTTAGAGATTTTCAATGTAGCGCTTAGTCAGTTACTTTTTGCCGCCGACGTTCCCAACCTGTTTCTATTGTCCAGGGGTAGGAATTCATCAAGCATAAGCAGATACTTATGGTGCTACCTCACAGCTTCACCTCGATAGTCAGACGGTTGGTGACTAATGTATTTTACGCCGTAATTGTGCCTATTTTATGGGCGGCCTTCGGTAAAAGCTATGTTGTAGATTCCTGCCTTTATTACTTCCTATGTTATATATATGGCATAGTTTATCACACTGCTATTTCATTTTGTTAACATCAATGGTGTTGTTTTATGATGGCCATATGGGTTATGGGTACGAGATACCGACTTGGCAACAATGTTAATCAAATCAGAGTATAGGATAGCACAGTTTAAGTTAGAGATTGTATCAAGAATGATAGTCAAATAATGATTATCAAGTTTAGTAGCAGATATAAACGATATTAGGAATTGGTTTTGCTCATAGGCATTTATAATTGCCTACATTTAACGAATTTTATTTTCTTAATCTGCGACCATTTAGAACATTTCGATTATCATTGGGTCATCAGTTATTTTCGGACATCATGCTGAATATATTATATTTCTTCTTGTCTTAACTGTAATTCTCTCTCCTTGCAGGGTGACGGTGGTTCAGGCCTGGTGTGCCAAGTGAACGGCCAGTGGGTGCTGGTGGGGCTGGTGGCGTGGGGTTTGGGCTGCGCCAATGCTAACGTGCCAGCTGCCTACGTCAACGTTGCTGGGTTCCTTCCCTGGATACAAACGCAGGTTGCCACCCCTTGAGGGCGGAGTTTATCGTAGGATCTATTGTTTATAAGCTATGTCCTTAGTGACAACTTATACATCGACTTTTTTGTAAACATTTAATAAAGGATCAAATAAACATCCTCGCTGTTTGTGATGATTTCTTTGTACTGAGTAAATACAAAGAAAGGCGAATACAAGAAAACAATTTTGTTGTTGAAGCTTAACATAATATATTAAGTTAACAGTTTATACAAATAGCCATGTAAACATTATAAAACATACTCCTAGCCAACATAAACGATAGGTACGGACTACTTACAGGAAATACAGCGTTCTGAACGCAAAACTTTAACGACTAACCTTTAACGAAACTAACGACTTAAAGATAGCTCGTACGGACGTAATCTAGTATTGCAGCGGGACTCGTGCCCGCGTCAGGGACGACACATTCAATACTGCACGACGGGAGGCTTCAGTCACTCCTCGTCAGGCTTCTCTAGTTTCACGACAGGAGCGGGCGAGGGCGGCGCGGGAGGAGCGGGCGGAGGGGGCGCGGGGGGAGGCGACGACACTTCTATATACTCGTCAGTTCCTCGCTCCTCTTTGATCTCCAGCTCACGCTTGACCTCGGCTTGGGGTGGAGTCGTTCGAGGCTCCGGCGGTGCTAAAGCGGCCCAGGCGGACGCAGCACCGCGAGCGTACGCCTCATAGAAAGCTCGTTGCGCAATCTCTGCCTCTTCAAGATGCACGAAGGCGTGGTTATCAAGTTCAGCTCGGAAGAAGAACTTGAGTCCGCATCGTGCGCAGTCGTAAGGCCTGGGCGCGGACGCGTGCTCGGGCAGGTGGCGCTGCAGGCCGGCGGCGCTCGTGAACACGGCCGAGCACAGGTAGCAGGTGAAGGCGCCGATGCCCGCGAACGTGTGCTCGATGAGGTGCGCCTGCAGGCGCGTGGGAGAGCCCAGCGCGCGGCGGCACAGGCGGCAGTCGTGGTCGGCGGGCGGGGGCGCGCGCGGGGCCGCGTGGCGCGCGTAGCACGCCGAGCAAGCACGCGCGCCCTCGCCGGCCTCGCCCTCCGGGAGGGCGCGGAGACATATGGCGCATCTGAGAAACAGGAAGAAAGAATAAGTATTTTGTTTGATTGGCATGTACACATATTATGGTTGGCATATACAAACAAAAGAAAACTACAACAGGCCAAGAGTGAGTCGGGCTACACAGTTCTCAACCAATCTACACTGAAACGGTCGCTGTAAAACAAGCATACCTAAGTGTTGACTTTCTTACATCAAGCATCAAGCTTGAGTCCCGCAAGGCAATTTAATGGGTCCAACTCTGTACCTTTTGCCGCTGTAGCTTTTTACAGCTGACCTCCCAACGTTCTCTTTCAGTGGACACTTCACCAGAAGTTGCAGCACAAAAGCTTCAAAATAGTCTCGATCGTATATCCAAATGTCTCAAAGACTGGCGAACTGAAGATTTGTCCAACCAAACCAAACCCGTCCAGGTGACTTTCATTAGAAGATAAGTGGAACGTTCATTTCTTCCAAATTTTGAGCTATATATTCAAGGCCGCTAAACCAAACATTCTTGCGATACCAAACACGATATGTTAATTTTTTTTTTCTAAGATTGAAATGGAGCCTATTTTAGTAATACTTTAGAAACGTAACCCTAAGAAGACCAAAAACGAGGCCAAAAAGAGGTAGAGGTACAATTATTTCAACAACTTATAAATTATTATTTTTTTGTTTTGGTGTTGTGTTATGACTCCGTATCTTACCTCTGCTCGTCCTCCCCGGGCCGCAGATGAAAGCGCGCGTGCAGGCGCGCCTCGGGCTCGGACGCCAGCGTCTGGCGGCACACCACGCAGGGCGCCGGCAACGCGGGGTGGTGGCGCGCCATGTGCGACAAGAACGACTCCTCGGATAGCAGCCGAGCGCGGCAGCGGGAGCAAGTGTCGCCTGATACTACCTGGAGGAAGATACAAATTCTAATCATTTGGTTCCTCTTCACAAACAATGACATCATATTATTTCAAACACCTTAAACCTACGTGACATTAGTTTGTGAGAGACTGTGCTGTCTGCACTGGGAATGTCTGTGTAGCAGATCACCAGGGTCCCACCACACGGTAAGTAAACATAATAAGTTATTTAGTAAATGCGAAGGGATAGAGCTTAAAGTAAAAATCGATGATAAACTTGCAGATTAATTGTAAAACCAAATCAAAACCAGAAAAAAACAATGGTTATCAAAGTTTATAAACGCCAATTAACAACAATTAAAGAACTTGCTACAGGCAACTTGAATTAAATTGGGCAAGGTATTGATTTTGCATATAGAGTTTTTTTAACAAGAATTCATGAAGGTGGCTTATTTGATTAACAAGAAGGTAAAATGTATTCAAGTTTATTAACCTTGCAATGTGTGAGCTTATGTTCTGCCAACACTGCAGCAGACGGCAGCACCTCATCGCAGATCAGACACTTGTGTCTCGCCGCCGCGGCTCCAGAATGTGCTCGCGTGTGCGCCTCTAGTTCTGCCCGGCTGCGCGTGCGCTCCCCGCAGTACGCACACTGCAGCGCGACGGCGCCGTTCTTCCGCCGCCGCTCCTCACTGGCGGCCACCACCGCAGTGGTCACTCCGCCGCTGTCAGCTGTCGGGGTACACGGAGATCGTGCGTCATCGCCACCCTCGCCTCCGTTAGTGGAGTCCATTCTTTTTGTTCTTGGTAATTCTCCGTTAAGAACCTGCCAAAACACATTCGAGTTAATAATCAGGCTTTGAAATATAATTACGAGAAAACATACCACAGAATCAAAATATCGATAGTCGCTTACCTGCTGTTGCATTGCATGATGAGCCTGCATGTGTCTTTCGAGCAAGTACTGCACAGCAAATGCATCATTGCAGGCAGGCACGGGACATCGATACGCGCGATGTGGTCTAGGAGTCCTCGCGGCCACCCCACTGCCAAGTAGGGCTCCGCAGGCACATCGTGGGGCTGCAGCCGCGTGACGAGAGCGTACGTGAGCGGCGCCCTCGGCCTCCGAGCGGAGAGCACCCGCGCCCGCTCCGCAAGAACGACACACCCAGACTTTGTTTTCACCACTATGAGCTACTGCAAAGTGAACCTGAAAATAGAACAAAGTATGTTATTAACAGGGTGTTAAGTTTAAATCTACAAGATTACAACAATTTTTGTATGAAGGCGTTACCTGAATTGCAACTTTCGAATCAAAAATCTCCTTGCAAAGAGCGCATCTATACAAGTGATGCGCATGCAGTTCAAGAAGATGTTTCTGCAAGTCATCAGGAGCAGCGAAGCTCCGAGCGCAACTGTGGCAGGTGTACTCGCACGAGACTGCCAAGTAATGTGCCGTGAGGTGACGCTCAGACGCTGCAGCATCCGCAAACGTAGCTCCACAGTGAACGCAAGGCGCAGGACTTGATCGTAGCTCCCCTCCTTCTTCAATATGCCCTTTCAAATGAGCCCGAAATGCTTCAAAATCTGGGAGCGCAGCATCACATTGATTGCAGAGAAGTGTGCTCGGTGATAAGGTTGTTTGTGGCGTGCCAGATCCGGAGCGAGGTCGTTTGACTGGGGGCACTTCGTCAGGTGCCCGTCGGCTTAGATCAGTGGGTAAAGGCTGATCAACTTGAACTGGCCCTTCGCCGTTAAGCAGCGCTGAGTGTGCTGCTCGCACGTGGAGTTGTAACTGTTCCATGCTGGTGAAGGTGTCGCGAGTGCAGTAGATGCAGGCGAGCAGTGTGGGCGGCGGCTGAGAAGCGACGCGTCGCGGTGGAGTCATAGCTGCTGTGTCGACGCCATGAGCACTCACCATGTGGGCCTGAATAAATAAAAACATTAAATATGGTAAACATGGCGGAGAGTGCGAAATGTTAAAAGTTCCATCAGATTAGAACCCATGTCTTATATCAATGAATGTTTTGGTAGTTCTGAATATACCTGCAACAGGTCTGGTCGTCGGAAGGCGTCTCCACATCGCAGACAGCGCAAAGCCCTGCGCCTATCAGGTTCACGACCCTCACGGTCTCTCTTATGTCCCTGCATGTGTGACGTCAGAGCGGCTGCGGTGTTGTACCCTCGGTTGCACACAGTACACTGGAACGGTTTCTGATTGTCGTGTGTCTTCATGTGGATCTTCAAGTGGTCACTGGAATTTCAAGTCATCAAATTATTATACGTCTACTGTTGTGATTAGTTCACAAAAATACCAAAAACCAATCATAAAGTTGGCTTAAGATTTTACAGCAGATTAATTCGATAAATATTTCAGAAATCGAAACTATCGTATACACCTATCGTCTTTGCCTGTTGAGTTCTATTATTCAGTAGTAAGATGTAAAAACGATAAGATCCGAGTAACAAAAATACTGCGTGCGGTCTCTAAAGGTTACAGAGTTTATTCTATTAAATTCTTCAAGTAACCGGCGCGATACAACACTCGCAATAAAACCCACTTCCAGTATCTTCCACTATATTTATACATTTTTACGGTGTTGTAAGGATTTGCAAGGTTGGTGAGGAGGTAGTAGGTGTTGTGAGGAGTCCTTAGTTTATCTTAAATCCTTCGTGTTAAGTTAAGGCGTACCCAAATAATGTGCCTGTAACAGCTAAACATCCGTATAAGGATTTTAAAATTGAGATAAATCGTCTTTTTGTGACCAAGCTGAGACGTCAATTTGTCATATGAGACATAAGTACCCACATAAAGCACGGACCAAACAGAACTAACAAAGAGGCTTTTCACGCAAACTACAGAATAGAGGCGTTCGCCCAAACACCTCCGCTAATGGCCGCACTCGCCGTGCCCGTTTAGGTACGGGCCATTATTTCATTTTTGTGAGGCCCTCGACGTCATTTGTCAGCGCATCATCTCTTTTCACTCGTCGGCGGTTCGTTGGGCCGACAAATTGCATGGAATTAGTCACGTGGTCGCGGTAAGGTGACGAAAAAGGTGACACGTCGCCTTACGACCGAGAGCGCGGTGCCCGTGACTTATGGTGATCAATCTTACTCTGAGGCCTTTGTCATGCACGCATCTCCTGAGCATTCTCTTAACCATATATTAATCTTCAATGCCTTGGGATTAGACGCATTAGCATTTCTTTTATACATACTACCATTTGTGGTGGTACACTACCTACGTATATTTGGAGGGGTTATAGGATTTAGTGGTGGAATAAGGATTATAAAACTAAGCGATGTACTTACTTAACTAATATGGAACTGTCGATTTGTGACCGCTTTCCTTCTGAGTTTTAATGGCTTAAAGTAGTTTTATATCGATCGTTATATCTTCAGGGTATCAGGGAATTCCGACAGTCCTACAATTCTTACCTCCTGGAGAAGGCGGATTCACAATGAGCGCAGCGGTACTTGCGATCTCCGGTGTGTAGCTTAACGTGGCGGTCGCGAGAACGCTTGTGCTTGAACAGGCGCGAGCAGAACTCACACCTGAATGGCATCTGATCCGAATGGGTCTGAAACAATGACATAATACATAACATACAAGAACTCACGTCTTATATCCTCGAATGTAAGGGTCGGTGTTTGTACTATGAGAATGAGACCCCTACAACTATAAGATAAACTATTCATCGTAGAAATAGGGACCATAAAATAACGGGCAATATACATATTATGTAGATCTGGCGCAACATATGAAGTAGAGCTTAAAGAGTTTTTACCGTTTTCCGGTCTGTTTATCGAGGATCTTGCCCTCAGCAGCCACTGATGACCGATGTTCTAAAAAAGAGGCAACTTCAATAACGTATACCTACGGGATCTAGAAAATTAATTGTACTAAACCTAGGTAGATGAAAGTTTAGATACTTTTAGTCGCTATACAATGAAGCTACGGGGCAAATCCAAAATGTTCCGACTTTAGTTTTCTTCTTGTTCCCAAGCATACCATCAAATCTAATAACATTGTAATCGATTACATGAGGAGCGATTAAAATGTGTACACATTTACGTCACACAATATCGAATCGAAATAACTTCGGGTGCGCTGATCATAAAAACTATCGTGAGAACGATCTGTGAACAATGGACTGACTACCGCTGCGCCTGCGTGAGCTGGCCAGCTTACGGAGTTACGATCTACCGGCGTTTTGTGTCAATAGAGAGAAAAAACTCCAAGGACCCAGTAAGCTCGTCGTGACGTCCGAATAAGATATCAACCATTGGGAACCGCTGCTTCATCGCCGCGATCGATTACGACTGATAATTGTTCAATTAATTATCTGCGTATCGATTCTTTTGATCTTATAAGTACAGCTATGCAACGAGATGAGTTTGAGTAAGCTAGTAGCGTGCGTTGAAATTAAAATGTTCAGCTAAATGACGGGCGGTTCTCTCTACAAACCCAAGTCAACAAATAATTATAATTTCTAACATTCATTTTGCCGCAGCACCAAATCAAACAAATCCTACTTCTTATTGAAATGGTAGTTTCACAACGAATCCGAAGCTACAGTCTAACGAATCGATACGTGTAACCGATAACATTCCTGCGCGGGAGCAGCGCGGGCTTATCACAATGAGATGGATTTGATCGGTAATGTTCACCGGAATGCTTTTGCTGCGAACAACACGTTTTGAGTTACGTCTTCTTGTAACGGTAGATAGGAACCAAAAGTAATGCCCAGGCTCGACAGGTTATGAAACATGGCAACCGTTAAGCCGTGTAAGCAGTTCGCAGATTTCACCATACACACAAAAGTCTCGCCACATAGGTGCTACTATGTTATAATACGCATTTGTGCCTAGTTTACACGGCGCATTTCGCTAGTTTGGGTAGGCAAGTTGCATTGCAACAGTCAAAGGATATGATCTAAAGTAGACTATTAGGAAACCTGCTTAAATATTATGCGAGGGCATTTCAAGTTTATTGTAAAAGGAAGTCGTCGCAACTACAGCTTTGAGGTCATTATTTACCTAAGTATAACATACCTAGGTCCTAGGAGCTCATTGGCTTCAAATATAAAATCAAGTGAATGTGGAATCGAAGGCAAATTATTATTGTATTACCATACATTTAAATACCGTTACCGTTTACATAAATGACAAGCGGAGTTTTGGGGCACGTCTACATACATGGCAAAAAAAAAAAAATACTATACTCTTATTTCTCAAAATACAGTGCTATGTGGTGAATCCTGGGTGATACTTTATATCGTTGTTAGTTATCAGCGATATCTACAGAGTCCAGAGTGTCCGTGCGTCAGTGTTTGTCTACAGAGTCCCGTAGACAAGTAAACTGTAGCTACGAAAACTCGAAATAAAGATAAGGTAAATCGCGGATCAAAATTTCGACACTGATAGTAATTTAGGGTACGTCCACACTTGTGTGAGCGAAGTTATGCCACAAATATGCTTATTGATTTATTATGGGAACACACATTATCGTCAAACAGCTACGCAGCCATTCGAGAACTCCAAAGATATCTTGAATCTACGTGACGAAATACGTTTAGTTGTAAAAAGCAAGTATTATTGGGCTCACTCAAAAGATTATTCATGAGTTAGGACATAATGAGGATGGTAATGCGGCGCTTGTGAATAGTTTGTGGCAGGGAGATAATGACAGCCGTCCACGTCGCCGGCCTTCGCGTCGCCGTGAACTGGAGCCGGCCACCACACAATAGACTCCCAAACTGACAGCCAGTTCACGCTTTTACTAATTGACCACCTCCGCGACATTCATTTAGAACAACGCTAAACAAATGTTACGAATGATTGACTTCTATTCCATTTCAGCTAACACGTTTAGCGTTTGGCACTAAACAAACATAACAAAAACATGAAGCAAAATATATGCGTGCAAGTTTTTAGAATTTGGATTACGTAAAAAAGATACAGGGGATCCAAAAAGAAAAAAGATGTTTGGCGAGGATTTGGCGGGCTCGTGCGATCCCAATTACCACCGGTGCCGCGGTGGCAGCGAGGCTATTAGCGCCACATCTCAATTTGTTATTGCATGCCTTGTTAGCTGTTACTGACACACCTCCTTGAGGCTGGTAGCCAAGTAACAAAGAAGTATCAATTGTTGCATATCTAAGTAATGTATTCAGCACTTCTCATAACGATATTACTTATTGTTGTTGCGTTTCTAGCATTATGTTTTAGCCTAGCTTTGTGTTTTGATCGTTACAACAATCATGGGCTGTCCTATTTAAGAGTTGCCAGCACTTACTTATCCTGATCCTAATGCATGATAGTTTCCTTTATTTCACTTAAGCTTTTCCAAGCTTTTCGATAACCAGAGGGCCTAGACAAGTGGCAATCGCTTTCAAAGCATTTCGATTTCTACAACTATTTTAAACACCACCCTATTTGCGTGATACACTATCAATCACGATCTGAATCAAATTGAAGGATATTACTAATCCATTGCTTCATATGTTCGATTTATTTTTTCGGTTCAGCAACGTAAATAACGCAATGAATGTTGTTGAACTGTCAAAATGAAAGTCATTGCTACTCTCAGCTCAGTGTGTTCCGAAATTACCCCGCAGGGTTGACTCTTTCGGTTGTTTATGTCCGTCCCATACATTTTTGACTCTTCCTTCAACCTTATCGGAGATAGAATGTCGGTTTGTCTTGGCCCCCAGGATTTATCATTTTAATGCTAATGCCTGTATATTATACCCATTGAACTCCATTGCTGCCGTCTACGAGTCGTTATTAAAGTGTTACATGCAACGCTAACTTATGCAAAGTTGCGAGCACTTTGTTGTGATAAAAGTGATAAATTACCGATCCACTATTATAAATCTATCGACATGTTGTAAGTGGGTTATGATGATTTAATCGCAGCATGCTGTGTCCCGGCAAGAAACCTACACATCTTACAAAAGCCCATAATAAAGTTATGAATTAGGTAAATACTTTACTGCAAGTTTTAATTTAAGACCTTTCGTATGATTAATTCACATATTATTTCCAAGCTTGGGCAGGGTCTTGGCCACCTAACATTAAAAAAGTATATGTAGGTAAGCAAAGTCTTTTCTTATTGAAGTGTCGAATTTCCTAAGAAATTAACTCAATCGCGATGCTTATCTCTAAGATTATTTTATTACTATATAGACAGGGCACCTACTGGACTATCATGAGTGTAATCCACAGATTGATAAGTGCCGCGTATCCTGGTACAGTCAGCAGCAATTATTATGAGCTCGGAGCCGGCCTAATTGGGCTAAGTGGACCCGCTTCCGCCGCCTCGGAGCTTTCTTCTCAGATCTACTGTTTTACTATTATTTTATGACAACTATAAAACTAGAACTTTCCTTTACTTAGGTATCTAACTGTTTTGTCGGAAAATGTGTTTTAGAACATTATTTTATACTTTAGAAGGTTCACCTTTCGATTGTAGAATCAAAAAAATCTTGTACAATTCTTAGCAAGTTTCTTTCAAATGTTTAGGACATTAATTAAGCTTCATATTCACCTGAAGGTACATTTTCAGAACGTCAACGGAAATTCAAATATCCTCAAATACTGTTATAATTTTAGAAATTACAGTAGACAGCAAGTATTTAAATGCAAAACGCGGTGTCCTGTCAGTTGAATAACAATTAATTTACAAATTTTTACTTGGCAAGCAACTACTGGCAAAAACATGATTTGTCATTTCATCAATAAACACTAACAAGTTTTTCAAATAATTCACTTAAGAAAATAATTATCCTAAAAACTTTTTTTAATATAGTATATGTAGGTATAATAATATACGAGTATTGTTATTATTTGGCAAAAAAATCATTTATTTTTTCATTTCATAAAACAACGTTTGGAAAAAAACGTTTTACATATTGACTTATTATTACGCGATTTCCTAAAAATTAAACTCATAAAATAGGCATTAAATTAGTTAGTAATTTCTAGTTAGATTGGGTAAATTATTTAAAAACAAAAGGTTAGTTTAGGTTAAAACTCGGGGTCACAGTTTTAACCTAACCTAACCATTTTGTTTTACGCACAAGCCGAGCTTGCGAAGCGGGCAGTGCCGCGGCAGCGCCCGGCGAGTGCCCGAAACGACTAGATTATATAGAAAAAAATTGCTTTAGTAGGTTTTTTCACTGATATATCTCGTCATTTCGCTTTTCACACGCCCAGTATAAAGATTTATTCTTTGATGTTATTTTGTTATAAGTATAGGCAGTATAGCCATCAATGTAGACTTTAATTCCATTTATATTCGATTTGAGCACTTCACAAATTAAATTACTGCTCATTTGCAATACAACACTTGTTTATTAAATAAAATACCTACTGTACGCGTTAATAACAGAATAATTCACATCTACTTCGTATGTCAGTGCAATAATAGTTTTAGGGAGGCAGTTCAATAAAATTATACAAAACAATACCTTCATGATCACTGTGTGACTGGCTTAGAAAATTTATTATAAAATGATATTTTGTATAAACGTGATTTTTCCAAAAGAATCTAAATATGAAAAATTTATAAATAATTAAATATCATCCGAAAATTCGTTAAGAGAAGCATCTGCCATACAAATGTTTGTACAGCGAATGTTTATAAAATAAAACATTTGCGGAATCAGTTGTTTATGAAATAAATAGTATACGAAACCTTAATTGTAAACTAAAAATTTGTCAATGGTGTTTTGGTGAAACATTAGTGAACCGCAAAACGCAGATTGTAGACTATCTAGCGTCATATAAATCCTAAGATTACGCATCTATCAGCTCAGTAGCAGATCACTTATCTCACGATTTTTATGGCCTTATAGTAGGCTAAGCACTTCACTAGATATTCACTTAATTGTATTGATTAAAAACCAAAAACGACCAACTTCTAATTAAATTCCATTCACATAAACTAGTGACGCGACTCGCAAGTGATATTTAAATCACGTGTTGTGATTAGCGGTGAGTGACGTGCGAATTTTACCGCGAAGCGCCCGCGCACGGCGCACTACCTCGGCAGTACGGCAACACATAAACATAGCAGCGGCATGTTTACTCCACTCACTTAATTGGAGCAATCGGCCCCTGACAGAATTAATAAATTTGATCGTCCGTGCACGATAAATCGCGCCCCGCTCCGGCCAGCGCCCATGCCCACGCACTCACTTAAGAGGAAGCTACCCTCAACGTAGGCCAATTAGACGCTCGCAAGATTGACAATCGATTAATCGAGAGCTGCTCTCTTATAAGACGTTGTTTTATTGTGTTTGCGATATTACTGTTCGCAATTGATTGTCCAACAGGTAAGGTACGTTCATATAAATGTTTTTTTGCTTTTACAAAATATTGGCCCTTGTCATCATGATACTTCGTGCGAGAATTCAATAAGCGAAACGATCTGGGGTCGCTGCGGGAGCTCGGCCCCTGGGTGCACCGCGGAGCCCTGCTGGCCGCCGCGTGCTGCTCCCACCACGACACTACACAGCGCTTATGGTAAAAAGACACGCGACTGGTATGTATCACGGCTCGTTATTTAAACTGCTAACAAATACCGTGAGAGCGACCGACATTACGCGCCTAATGGTGGTGAGCTTTCCGAGTAAAGCGCACCAAGAACATTTTAAACTAGTTTGAGGTGAACGTGATAGCCAATAAAAGCTTGGGAATGGGCAGCGGGCGGCTACTGAGCGACTTTCTCAGATGAATAACAGTGCGAGATGCTCGGTTCACATGGTCAGGTGCGGCAGAGCACGAGGTCAGGTGGGCCCGCTGGCCCTCATCGCTACGGGGATAACACCTCAGACCAGACCTCACGCAAGCTCCAGTTTGATATTATTTATTATGTTCATACACATTCAATGTTGAAATTAACATAACTTTGTTTGTATCCAAACCGGTGCTCACTGCAAAATAAGTCACCTTCTCTACAAAACACAAAAAATCTTAAGTACTACACGACTAGAATAAACTTAATGTACCCCTTCACTACTTGCCGCGGAGCGCATGCAGAAAAATGTTAGGCTTTATGATAAAAAATCTTAATATTCTTGTGAATCACAAGTTCTCCGAAACAGTAGCTCTACTTCGTTGGTGCTCGTACCTACTGTTATTAAGATGTGAATCTCTCTGCGCGCTCAATTTTTTTTTCATCCTTACATCCTACCTCGAGTTAGTATGTCAAAATCATTATGACTGTTGTTATAACACATTTTTAAGAATATCTTAAATAACAATAACACATAAATATATTATTCGGTTTCAGTTTATTCCCAATTTATTTCGATTATTGCAACTTGTAAGATGCCTAGGTATCTAGGTACTTAGACATGCATTTGATGAAGAGTGACATAGGAAATGTTTATAAACCGTTTCTGGGATATTAAAGGCGCATAGATCAACCAGAACTGTCTTTCAACTTAAAGAACATCCCTACGATCAGTGAAATCGTATCTCAGGTGCTCGTAATGAGGATTGGGAGTTTACCAATCCGATAGATTTGATGAGACAGGAGACTGTTTTGGAAATCAATCCTAGCGTAAAACAACACACGTCACCTATTTTGTGACGATCGTAAAGCCCTGTATGTCATGCTGCTATTTCTCCACGCCGAGGTCGACTTTCTATATTCTTCCGCTCTAGTCTACCTAGTGGTGCAATATTACAGCACTGTGTATAGTGTGTCCACAGCACTTGGAAAGTTTTACGATTTCGATTACCTCTATCAAGCACAATACGTATCGGACGGGTTAATTAAGCTGGAAGGCCAAGAACTGTTCCAAGCTATCGATTGTATTTCAGCTTAAAGTAATATTTTCCACGAGACGTTTTACTGCTTTACGATTTCTCCGGAGGCGCAACGAGAACAAGACGAATGGCGAGTATGCGTGGACTCTGTAATTGATTTATTCTTATAATGATCGCCTTTCCCAAGCAGCGGCGCGATGATAAAGGTGTGGCGAGCTAGGCTAGGGAGTTGTTATCGCAAGCCTATTTCCGGCCGTCACCGCGCTGCTGTCGCGGCTCCGCGACGCGATCATCGCGCGATACATTTGTCGGCGCACACCCGACACCAGCAACGGTCGCCGCGATGCGCTGATCGATATCGACGCGAGCGCAACACGCCAATTGCATACCGATAATCTAATGAAATCCTTTCTAGATATTCGTCTGGCTTATCTCAAATTTATATGAGCAAGACCTCCCCTAATTTTAATTTTGAACGAGGTGACGGTTTTGCCACTTGAAGTGTACGTGCCGATCCATATCCGCATGTAGGCGAGCAGCTCGCGGCGGCATGCAAAGTGACGTTTCTATTTGTCCTATCTCAGCTAGATCTGTCTCGGCGTGTGTCGTAATCGTAACGCGGCGAGATCGGCGCGACACAAAGGAGCCGAGATGTACGGCCGGCATAATGGCCGCTCACGTCACAGCCCTCAGCTCGCCAGCGCTGCAAGCCGAGAGCGATGCATATCTACGCACCGGCTCTGTAAATGGGCTGTTTTGGGTATCTACTTGCTAATGAAGCGAGGGCATGCATGGCGAAACTGGGCTGTGGATCCACAGATATGATTGCCGCAGCAGTCGTATTGTCTGCGAAGCTGTTAGCTTCGTTACTTTATGGAAATGAGAGGATGGCCAGTGGACGTATATAAATTACCTACTTCAAATGTTACTCGCGTTAGTCTAGATCTCTCTGAATATGTCTTACGGAGTTTAATGAAGATTACGAGTGTAGGATGGGATGCGTTGGTTAACCGTCATTCAAGTACCTAGGTAACGAGCAAAAGTAACATCGTAAACATAAATACCTGTTCATGTTTCTTGAGATAAGAGAGCCTGGGGAAGGCTTTATCGCAGAACTGGCACTGGTAAGGGGTGTGCTCGGTGGCGCCGAGCGTGAAGGGCGGTTCGGCCTCGGCGTCGGCGGCGTCGGCCGAGGTGGGCGTGGACGCCGGCGACGGTGACGGCTCCGGCGTCGACGACGGCCAAGAGCTGCCCGCCGTGCTGCCCACGCTGCCCAGCGCCTCTGATGTAAAACAACCAAAATAAAATTATCATATCTGCTTGCTGTAGTTTCTGTATGCACGGAACGAACATGATTTATGTAATACCAGTTAGACTGGCTTAAGAATAAAGGCTGACTCAATTGAATACACCGCCCATCTCTAAACTTACTAGCACCCTACCAGGGAGTGAAAGTCACAGTGAGTTCTTTTTTGTAAATCTTCACTAAGTAGATTTTGCATTGACGACAGAGGATGTTGAAGGTCTGCGAAATACCAGAGCACATTAAGTGATAAGGCAGCCCTTATAAGAGCCAGATTTAACACGATCCTCCGCCGGCTTGGTAGTAGGTTCCATTGGACCTTAGAATGACGACATATTATGACTAATTGATTACATAGGTCAATATTTATTATGCTAATCATCAAATCTTATGAGTGTGCGTCAAGTAATTAAAAGAGTTGGGAAAAAGATAATATGTCAACGACAATACATATTTCATATTTAGCGCACAAGCTTTTAACCTTTATAAAATCCAAGTGTGTAAATGCTATAATCGGCATGTTTGATGACTGCTGGTGGAGGCTTAAAAACATAAAATTTAGGGTTCCGGACAACTAAAATAAAGAACAAGGGCAGTAAATAACACATCATTTAATTATTTCGTGAATTCATCGATTGTTAAAGTTATATTAGTTAGTAGTATTAGTTTCTATCTATAATATGTATGTATTTACAAAAAAAAAAAAATTGTATATAAGTAGTTTATCAGCCATCTTGTTACCATAACACAAGCATTAGGTTGCTTAGCTTGGGACAAATGGTGCTGTGTGAAATGTCCAGGGATTTATTTATTTATTATTTATATTAGTGGTACATAATGAAGTTTTTTGAAATCCGAAGTCGTATTTCGCGCCAATCTCAATATTTTTATTTTTCACAAATATCACACAATCACATTTACATGTAGATACGATTGAAAAAATAATTTGTACAGCAGATAGACAGATAGACGCGGCTTAACTAAAATATGTTTTTAATAGCATAGAAATGAATATGAATGACCCGAAAGAAGAAACACAAATAAAAAAGCACTTTCAGTTTTTCCCAATTTTACAATTTTACGGGCAAATTCTCCAATTATTCTCTCCCTAATAACCTTATTCAGACTATTACGAATATTTTAAAACAAGGAATAGCTAAATCGGTCCAGCTGTTGTCAAGTGATGCGCTTGCCAACGAACTTCCTTTCATTTTTATTCAAGCATACTGTTTTTTAATGGCTTGTTCAGCCAGTATCTTCAAAAAAGAATAATCCAGTCCTTTTTGGTATTAAAATAATTCAATACAAATTTTTCAAAAAAACTGGCCTCACGAGGTCAAAATAATTACGAGATGCCATTAAGTTTTCTTCATAATGTTTTTCTCTTCTGAGAAAATGGCTTTTCATTCATTACTTTTATGAATACCGGTCAATACTAAATAGGAAAAATAAAATTAAGTAACTCAAATAAATGCATCCTCTTTGGTGTGGTAGATTTGTAGAGATGTATTTTGTAAACCTAAAAGCTACATTACCATCATCAGTTCAATTCAGAAGATATTATTATTAAATAAAACCACTCGATTCAGAAAACTGGAAATAATTTAAAAACTAGTTAGGTTAATTTAAAATTTAGGTATTTTGCTCTTGTGATCGTTGGTATCGGTCGAAGATCTTACCAATTGCGCAATTTTCTTGATAATGTTGTGTCCACAAGCAGATAATAATAAATGAAAACATTACAATGTATCTAAGTACTTTGACCTCAAAATAGACTAGTTGTGCTATTCTGTAAAAATCTCATCTTGAAAACTTAGGTGAAGTGAGTTTGAAATGAGCTGTCAATCCCTAGATTGCCTAGGTTTAGGTAGGATGATATTTCAGTTCTACCTCCTTTCACCAAAGATTTCACTGACTGTCCAAGTCTGTTATTCCCCATAAAACCAACGATAGTACATCCCAAGGTGTCTCTGAAACCCAATTTATGATTCTTCATTTACCAATAAACGCTAAAAGTCGTTACCTGTCAAATTGTAAAGAATAATAATATCAATTTGAAGATTTTCCAAGGTGTGTAAAGCACATTACGGGACACAGTCACATCTCGGGATAAAGCTACCATAAATATCGGTAAGGGTCCATATTTCGGTGTTAGGGCTAGAGGCAATATGTCTGCGGCACCTCGGAGTGGCGTGAAATATAAACAAATTGAATGGGCCACGATGACGAGCGGCGTCGGCGCTAATGATGACTAATGTCGGGAGGTAGCGAGGCGCGAGGCTGCCTTATGCCTAGCTGCGTACATCCCTGACGAAGAACACTTGTCTAGGTATATAGATACTTTGTAAGGGGTGCTATATACATGTTGGGGTCGACATGATTCGGCACAGGCCGGGTGGCAAATCCGAATGTATTTGCCCGCCCGACTGTGCCGAATTGTGCCGAATCTAGCCAACCCCCGAACGAATAAGAACAACAAGTATGTAGCACGCCTTACTTTTTAATGTTAAATTGAATGAGGTAGTGCTGCTGTGTAGGTTATATACCTACTTACCTACCTAAATATTTCAATTTATTGGAAAAAATGGCAATTTTGCAGCTTGTTCACACTCGCACGCTCTCATGTGCATTCTAGGGTCCTAACTTAGATTATTTTATCTTTAAATATCTACATAATATATCCGTTTTGATGGTAAGATTCGACCTAGAAAAATATGATCATTAACATCGTTACCTGAGAAAAATCTACTCCCAGGTCTCAATAATTCACTGCACAGGATCCGAGATAGATAGAAATATAATTAACAACATTAATTTGCAATCTACCCACATTTAAATCCATCGAGTAGGTGCTTAGCATAATAACAGTAATTTATCATGGGAATAAGCTATTCATTACATTTTTCGCAATATAACATTTCTTTTACGACTTATTTCCCTTCCGAGCACATTTAATAAGAGGAACTATTTATATCAATCTGTCGCACTCCACGCCCCGGACGCGGTAACGACTTCCACTAATGGTCAAAATAATGATAGCTGGGAATATACTTACAACATAATAGAATTGGATATGGAATCGTACGAATTATAAAATCCTGCGTTTGAAAAAGAAGTTGGCAAAAGCTTCCTGGTATAGTCTCTGCCAGCTTCTCCGGTATCGATTTAGTTAGGTAGGTACCTAAGTATTTGATCGATCAATCTGCCTAGCATTTTCCCAACTATGTTGTTGTCGGCTTCCAGTGTCACCGAATGCAGCTGAATACCAGTATTTTAAATGAAGCGACTGCCTATCTGACCTTCACAACCCAGTTACTGGGTAGTACGATACCCCTTGGGAAGACTGGTTGTCAGACTTTCGGGCTATTGACGACCCGCAAGAGCTGGTCAAAGATCCGCGAATGACAGCCGGGAACAATGGCTTAAAGTGCTTTCCGAAGCATGGAGGGGTCATATGTAAAGTTGGTCACCCATACACTTACCAACCGCGGCAAGCGTAGCTTAACCTGAACGATCAACCTGAGCGGGTTATTACTTAGCCACAAGACGTATCGATGTATCAATAATTCCGAAAACAACTGAAGAAACAGTAATGATTCGTCAAGGAACGAGGCCAATAAAAAGGCAAGTCTGGCCAACAAATAACACTTGGCGCAACAAATAACGGGACTCGTGCAATTTTAGCAGCGGTCGGTGGATGTGGCCGGTCACTGAGGATAGCCGTAATTAGCAGCGATTGCAGGCAATTCCTCGGCGGGTGACGGTGGCGCCGCCGCCGGCGACCGGTGGGCGGCGGAAGCACACTTCCTAATTGCGCCGTCTACGAGACACCTCGACCGGCGCCTCGGTAATCAACGCCAATCGCTAGCCGACATGGAAAACCGACAAACCACTTTATAATGCTCGTAGACCTTGATTTCGCTAATGCGATGTTAAGTTCTAATAAGATTATTGCTTATTTTTATAATTTTATTCCTCTCGCTGCAGCCAGGATATGCCGTATTATGTGAACTTAATCATATTGCTACTTTTCTATAAACACTAGGTACTACACAACTAGATACATGTGTTATCGTCAACATTCTTAATTTGTGTTGGTACCTAATAAGTAGCTGTGAGAACCAATCAGGAACCTATATGTTTTGCAAAAGCTGAAAGATAACGCTAAAAATCCTCGCAATTTTTTTTTTACAAGAATGCAATAGAACATACAACTTGACGCTCCAAAACTTCAACAGATGCTCTTGCTCAACGCATTTCTTAATTGAAGGATGCAGAACAGACAATGATCCGACAGGCCTTGTAAATGCAATTAACTATCTAAGGAAGTGCCTCTAAAAAGCTGTAGAAGCCGGTGATGTAAGCCCACAATAACACCTGGCCCCGTGTGATTGATTCGGATTTGTTTGCACGCAATTTTCAGGCTGATTACTTGCGACGACACGGATAGGAGATTAACGAGTTGATTAAAGTTTAATTGCAGCGGCTACATAAGTGGAGAGCGGAACGACGACCATTCATTTACATTAAGATAGCCGAATGATTTTTTTACGATCTTGTATCATGCGGCGTCCTACAACCGGTCTAGTTCTTGCTAGTTATTGAATGATTAGCGTGTGCAGTTTTATTCTTATTTTAATTGACGAGATAAGATTTTGTTATGATTTTGATCCACACTTAAGACAATTTAAATAAAGCTATTAGGCTTACTTTTATTGTATCAGCCATTTAGAATGTTTTTATTTTAGATGATTTTCTTTGTTAGTATTGGAATTTTGGTTTATTTTTCTTTAATGGACATCATAAAATGTTTAAAAGTAAATGGTGACCAATAACAGTTACGTGTTCTTGGCTTATGATCAACAAATGATTAATTACATTATGGTACCCTCTCAACCATTATATTAATTTATTTCGATTTCAATAATTAGTTCCTAATGACTTTACAGTTTTGAGAATAAGATGCAAATAACAAACTCTGAATAAACGTTTGAATAAAAGCTCTAGGTACTTAAGTGAAATAGATGCTAGTCTGGTCTAAATTTGATGTTTTTGGAATAAATCATAACCAAAATATGTTTTATTTAAAGCCTCTGTGATAGTGCTCACTCACGATAGCCTTCAGGTAAATCGTTTTTAAAGAATATATGGCGTATTAATGAACGTGCTCGTCATTAGTCAAGTAAAACATTAAGGTATTGTTTATAAGTGTGACTATTTCATTTTTGAGCTTTTGTTGCAAATTTTTAGAAACACCAGTCACGCAAGCTTTTCTTTTTGCTTATTTCAATTAAGTATTTTGGTTTTCTCCAGCTCGTCCCACCATTATCTACGGAGTCTGTTGGCACGACTCCTGACTGTGTCAGAGCTCCATGTAGTGGTTATTTAGGCCCACAGCTCATTAGGCATACGGCAGACGTGGCGAGAAAATAAACGACCTGTGGTCCAGTTTAGCCCCAGATCGAAAGAGCTGGAAGTCATGGGGAGAGGCATTTATCCAGTAGTGTAATGATGCAGGCTAACAGTAACAATACAATACAAATAATTGGAAAACAAGTATACAAAACAAGTGTTGCAAAACAAGTATTCCAGTCTTATCCATAAGTATTGCAAATATAAGACATAAGTATTGCAAAACAAGTATTCCAGTCTTATCAAGGGGGTCTCCACAACCCAGTAACTGGGTTGTGGAGGTCAGATAGGCAGTTGCTTTATGTAAAATACTGGTATTCAGCTGCATCCAGTTAGACTGGAAGCCGACCCCAACATAGTTGGGAAAAGGCTAGGCAGACGATGATGATGAAGTATTGCAAAACCGTGTTTTTGACCTTCAAAATTAAATACTGGGACAACTGAGCACTTACTTCTGGTACCCGTTTGTTTAAAAGAAATAAATCAATAAGTTAATTTGTATGACAGCCACCTTGCGAGGTGGAATTTTATTTTCAACTTTGTATGTGCATTTATTAACAATTATTTAAACTTTCTGCAACAAACACGAAAAGCTGTTTTTATTTTTGTTCTTATGACTTCGCTACTAATTTACTGACTCAAACTTAACGTTACGATATTTGCTAAAACAGCGGGGTACTTAACTGCTTAACACATTTTCAATCACAATCCGAAGGATTATGAAGAAATTGCTAATCTATTGCTCCATGTGTTTGATAAATTCGTCTGCTCGACGACGTAAACAACGCAATGAATGTTATTGAGCTGTCAACGCAATGTGTTACGCAATGAGCCCGCAGCATGTGATCACTTCAAAAGTTGAAGTGTGTGAAGCAACAAAGCGCGTAGGCATCTACGCGTATATTGCGCCTACGCTGCTCGGTCGCGGCTGCTACGCTGCGTCTACGCGGCTTCAGAAGCTATGTATGTAAATGAGTAGATACTGGATTCAGGAAAGAAAGAAAGAAAGAAAATACATTTATTTGCGGCAAACATGGCGCATAAAAAAAGAACAAGGAAGGAAGAGAGAAGGAAGACAGAGCAGAGCGCAGCGGGCAGAGGAAGCGTAGGGCTGGTCTTTAAGACCGTATGGGGAGGCCTATTTCCAGCAGTTTTGGCTGAATGATAATGATTAGATTGAAAGATATAAGAAAAGCATCAAAGTATGCTCTATGTTAGAGGGGTTGGTTTCCGCACCTAAGTCCTTCAGGTGGAATATTGGGTTGGAATAACCACTAACGGCCACTATGGCGCATGGTGGCCGTTGGTGGTTATTTCAACCAGCCCACCTCCCCGCAGAGTTGATAACATCTCCTGGTATGTTAAAATCTCTGTAAGATCTGGGTGCCCCAAGGATTTCTGTCCTGTCAAGGATCTGGGTGAAGCCTGTGCATTCAAAGAGCACAATCATGCGCATCGGTTTCCTCAGCCTCCATGCCAGCCCTGCATAGAGGACTGTTCCTTATACCTATTGTGCGGAAGTGATTGTTTAGTGAGCAGCGTCACATAGAGAACATAGAGCATCAAAGTATTCGTGCTAAAAAGCTTTTTCTTCATCCTGGTTAAAGAAAATCGAATTTAACGCCCAATGATTTATTTTTATATTAGGCACCATTAAAACCATCTAACCACTTCTGCCTTATCCTTCGGGGAATACAGGCGTGATGTTATGTGTATGTGTTACAAATGTATTATACATATATTCATATGCCATCATAGATGCATACCTTGATGCCAAGGTACTTAGAATTTTAGTATAGTATTATATAGTATTTTGTCCCATTTGCACATAGAATGTGTATTGTTCCTTTCTCCTCATTATTTAAACACAACTTTAAACATATTGATTTCCTTATACTCCAAGTTATCCGTTATCGATGAACACCAATTTTATTGTTAACCAACGGTTTTAACAAGCTATTATCAAGCTTTGTTCGCTTTATGGGCTGTAAATGTGTTTCCCGTAAAGGGAATGTTTTTAACACTAAAAATATAAATTGTAGTACCACTTTTAGATGCAACCAGACGTAAGCATTATAAACACGTACATAACTCGTTTCAAATATATGGCGGCAAGCAGTGTGCCTATGGGTTAACAATGGACGACGGCGGTGCCTTGTTCCTAAGCAGCAGCTACGATTTAAACTATAATTTAACACTACCTATCCACAATCATCTGCACCCTTACCGTGTAACACACTATTAATCTCTATCTCAATCATTTTGAAGGATATTGCTAATCCATTGCTTCATATGTTCTAGAAATTTGTCTGCTCAACAACGTAAATAACGCAATGACTGTTGCTGGTTGAACTGTCAAAATTAAACCCATGACTACTGATAGTGTGTTACGTAATTATCCCGCCGTTTATTATGATTTAATTTTCATAAGTGGAAGACCTCATTATTTCAGGCAACACAAAACTGCAATGATTGTCATCTTTTAAGCACAAAAGTGATGCTGTAAAAATATAAAATCATGAAATCTGCCTTTGAATAAAGATCTATTTGTCTAATTCTGCTTGGATATGAAACACTTCATCAGCCTGTCAATCCGTCAAACGAAGGGATTGGTCATTGGAATTAGCACGAGAATTCCCAAGGGGAAGTGAGGCAAGTACCTCACGTGTGACATGTGATCTCTTATTTGTTGAATGAAATATGGATTTTCATAAAAGAAACGCTTGAAATTTCTACAGTTATGGGTACAGACTTAAAATCACAATCGGTTGTATAGTAGCTTTGTACAATTTATGTCTGTAATTTATATGGTGTACATAATAAAAAGTATTATATTGTTATGTTTTTGGTTATAGAAAATCCATTCAGATTCGTACAAAATTCTTCGAAGTCTTGTGCCAAAACTAAACCATTAGAAACTAGTTTTCTATGCAACCGGGACCATAGGCTTTCGCCAGTAATTAATAAAATAGGAAAAGCTACATTATGCCTTTTCTCTTTACAGTTTATTATTATAGATTTCATATGTTTTATGGCTGCTCGTATGAAATATTATGGCCAAGGAAATAATATAATGCTTATTGGTCGTAACATTCACTAAGAAGTTTTATAGATGTGTGTTGGGTACCTTAGTACCTATAGTGTACCTACATGCCTACTTTGAGAGATTTTTCGGAAACTCCATACCATACGTTATTATCCGGGTGTTTCTGTTCTAACCGAATATGAACAGAAACAGCCGGGTAAAGTAAGGTACATAATAATCACGCCTGTGGGTTAGCCTATTGCCATCAACCATACAACACCAACCGTACCACCGTACCGTCCATACGCCATCACCCATCTCACATAATTATTCGTATTTCAAAAGTATTCATACAATCAAGTAAATGTAAAGGCATTGTCGCGTCGCAGAAAATTGTCAACATATTTTGATTGGAATTGATATTTGACTTGTTAACCATTTATTGAGTGACAGGTTCTATCTTGCTGATGACGAATGTCAACACCAGCCAAATACCAAGAGATTGAATTAGGTTCCGTACTTTTTAAGTTGTCTTATACAACTCAAAAAGTTAGAAACCTAACTGAACATTCAACATTTCGATTTAACCCTACAGCAACGGAAGGTTTAGAGATTTTCGTCTCGCAGTTTTCACGAAAACCGTTTATGGTACAATTACAAGCATACGATTATAGGGGACTGTAAAAATACTTCATGGTTTTTATATTTATGCCAATCAGTGCGAATTGCACAACATAAACCCTTATTCTGGAATCAGATAGGTAGGTAGTTAATTGCCCCAAGCGGAGGGTAACTGAGGCAAATTCCATTTGCGTTCCCCCAGGTAATTCTTGAGATCTCATTCGCAATAACAATCTGGACGTGCAAATTGAAAGTCTTCCACTTACTTTACGTCTACCAAAATAAACGGAGATCAGGGGCAGACGGGACAAACGTATGACAAATCTGACAACAACGCAGAATGGCGAGACCATTGCAACGTTGTAAATTTAGTAGACTTGACCGCCAGGAGTCTGGTGAATTAGGGACACAGTCGCTGGGTATAAGTACTGTATCGATGTGTATTGCTGTTCTTCCATCATAAATTTCCTTTGGAAGTAAGGAGATTCTTAGGACTTTTATGTAAATACTCTGGGCGGCTTTAAGTACCCAAATATCTGCTTTGCACCCTACCGTACACATAATTTATCAATTTCCGGAAGCTATTCGCTAAACGATCAAACACATACCGGCTACCCCATCCGCAACGTTTCAATACGTCCGATTGATTCTAGGGATATTTATAGAAAGTTTATAGGGGGATAATTTAGGCCCTTAATACAGAACCTAGCTCAAGACTCAACCTTTACCTACTTGAAACTAGTTTCAACCAATCAAATGTCTTTAAACAAGTTTTAAGAAGAAGGTATCCCAAATACAGTAATAAAATTAGGTACTTTATGTTCAAAGCAGGTTTGAATTCAAATGGTAATTTCCTAAGATCTTATCTTTTTATCATTGCGGATAAGGCAACAAGACATAAGTGATTATAAACCCATTTTGTGAAAAATATTAGGAAGCCGACCCCAACATAGTTGGGCACTAGCACTACGCATATTGATTCTTTGAGAAAAATATTAGGTAGCTAACTGTGTAGCCGGAGGTCCAGATCCAGGGTTAAAAAATGATGGTAACTTTTCCAACCTTAGTAGTTTGGAAAGAATGTGACCACTGAATCCTCCAATTTGTACGCCATCATTAAATTAAGTGTTGCCAGATTATTTTGGACTTAAAGTAGAGGTCTGTTCTCTACTTTAAATCTAATTAGAATCGAAATGAATACACAAACAGACTTATCGATATTACAAAAATAACAAACGCTGAGATCATTTTTACGATATATACGCAATTTGCAGTTTTTTTTTTCCGATACGATCTAGAGTGAGCTCAGTCTAAACAAAACAAATAAAACGTTCTCTGCTCTACATCGGGAGACTAATTATCTGAAAAAGTTCATGAATACCAAGACAGACGTATTGGTATTCATATTTAAATTGATTGTATGAGGGCTATGAGACACAAGTACATGATATGGGAATTGAGATCCCAAATTCTTATTACCTAATTAATAACACAAAATAGTCCAGAAGAACTAATAGTTGATTAGGTACTTAGTTATTTCCCATTGAAAATATGTGCTGACCTTTTATATCCTCTGATGTGACGTCGTGGTTTTCTTTGTTCGCCTGGATCTTCTCAATGAGGTGCTCCAGCCGACTGCTATTGCCTTTGAATAACATGATCATATCTCCAGCAGCTTGGAGGCTCTCGATCCTGCTCGGAGGTGTTCGTTGATCCAACTCGCGCACTCGGGCTGGTCCGTGTCGGCCGCTGATTGCCGCAGGTGCATCGGTTCCAGTTTATTTTGGAATTTTTTGCGGGTGCATTTATGCGAGTGCGAATTAATGCGCGGCGCGTGTCGGACAGGTGCCACTAATTGAAGGGGCGCGGGTCGCGGGCTGCGCTTCGTGCGCTTCCTCCACGCCAATTATTTGGGTGCCTGCTGCCGACCGGCTTAATTAGCGACAATCATTTTTGGCACGCACCTTTATTTTCCGATTACAGGTGGTTGTGAGTTTCGAGGCCAGTGTCGTCCGTATCGGCGAAATTATATAATGAGGGAGTAGTGTCCCGGTGGTCGTCGAGCTCGTGCCGTGGTGCAGTGATGCAACGGAACGCGCGCCGAGAGCGGCGTGTGGTGCGCGACTGCCACGAGCCGCGCTCCGGTGGGCGAGTCGCGCCAGCTCCGAGGTGCTGCACCCTGCGCCCCGCCTGGCCGCCCCGCCCACACGACCTCCCCCCCTCTTGCACCCACTCCCTCTTTCCAGCTTTCGAAGAATGGTCATAGTGGTCATAAACACCAATGTTATGTGAACTATCTTCCACCTTCATACCTCCAATTTCCAAAGCAAACATTTGTTTCTACAATTATTGAAATACAGGTCGTATTTCAATAATTGTAGAAACAAATGTAATATCTACTTTCAACATTAATGTTCATCTTAAGACCGTAACTATATACATAAGAACACACGTGCAATATTTGGTCTTGAACACCATTGGCGTGTTGGCACCATTGGCATGTTAACTTTAGGCTACTTCACTGCTCTATTTGTTAAGGTGACAAGTGCTCAAAGCATAACAAAGCTTTACCTAAGTTCTTTATTTTGCCCTTGCCAGAAGGAACAGATATTGCAGTATAAACAGACATCTTCGTGTAAAAGTTCAAGAATTCCCCAGAGTACCTAATCAGACGTCACATGACATATCGCATATGAGTTTGACAGTCGCAAATACGGCACCCGGCTCGGGTAATGAGTCGAGTGACAGGAAGATGACGCTAAAAGCTTTTCAAATCTAGAGCGTCGAAGGAAAACTGGTTTTAGATTTTCCTCGTTCCACCCACGGTGTGGGCGCGGCCAATGGGCGCCGGCGCCCCGCGCGCCCTCCACTCCGCGCCGCTCCACTAAACTTCGCTAAACGCAATGCACTCCGCCAAATACTTTACTCCATGTACATTTTTTTCATTTTTTGTGGACGTGCCTTTGTCAAGAGGCCTCTTTGTAAACCTTTTAGCTTTGTGGTAGCAATAGCAATAGACTCTTATATTCAATGGGTATTGTTTCAAAAGAGATGAGATCTACAACGTTATTGTAATGTGGATTAAAGTATGATTTAAATCGAGAGCTAGTGATGGTCACCCGGCGTCCGCGGATCGCTCCTCTGGGGGCGATATCGGCGGGCGACGGTCGCGGTGTTGCCTTTTAGTTGTGCATATATTAGAGGGATTACGGAGCCTACACCGCAGCTGCTGTAATTTAACGGATAAACTCGAGAAATATCCGCGTGGAAGTACGAACACCAGATTTGGGCCAGTGGGAATTATTTGGGACAAAGTAAAACGTACTACGTTTTGTTTTGTTAACATCAAGTTTTTTGAGCATGATCATGTTATACTTAATTGGATTGTGACTATAGTAAACTCATCTAATTCTGTGACTCGCCTAATTCGGTGATATTTGGTTTGAGCGCTATCATAGGGCTACACGAGTGAAATCAATGGTTTGAAATACAACCTTAAGCCTCTGTGATAAAGTTCAAATTCAAAACCAAATATCACCGAATTAGGCGAGTCACAGAATTAGATGAGTTCACCCTACTTTACAATTGGCTTTTCAGGTTCCAGAGATTCTTATTACCTAAGATTTATTATTACAAGAAATTCAAGAAAAAGACTCGCTATAAAAAATATTGAATGAGCACGGAGACTGCATGAGACTGCATGAGCACGGAGATATACCTACTGCTGCTGAAAATTCTTAAAACTGCATACAAAAATAACGCCGACAGAATGAATATATATAAGTATTGTTGGTTTTCATTCAAGGAAAAGCAGATGGGAGCATATCTGTAGTCTATCTACTAAAATCAAACCTGCCCTCTACTTCTCTAGTCTATATTTTCTCTGACATTCCTTCATAATTAACCTTATGGGTATAGGTGAATATAAAATGATATCTTGTGAATGTGAGAACATTGTAGGCCTTGTAGACTGTAGATTCGTCGACCATTTTCTATTTTATTAAGTACCTGGTACTTATTGACAGGCTTACACTGCCCTCCCATACCTATTAACACTGTAATTTGAAAACATTGTAAAAGCCAATTATTTTTAAAAGTAACCGTGGAGTTTCTTGCAGACTCTTCTCCAAAGGAAGCGACCAATTGAAACCGTGCACTTAGCTTCTGATGTTTCATAAGTGCCCATGTGATATGTGAAATAAAATATTATCAAATACTTTAGGTCGAAAGAGCTGGAAGTCATGGTGACAGGCGTTTGCCCAGCACTGGGATGATGCAGGGTAACAGTAACAGTAAAATACTTTAGTATCAATCCCAGTATCACACACAACATTGTAAACACACACCACATCTATTCAATAAAGTCACACATTTCACGTGAATTACAGAAACTTGACAAATTAATGAACATCAAATATGTATGAGCCGTTCGCGGGGCAGGACTGACATCGAGTTGTCGGGTGCCCGTCGCGCCATCGCCCGCTGCAAAAGGGTTAAACATTAATACTTAAGCGAGCCCACCTCACTCCTGACGCAGCCGATTACTCTGTCACACAGCTAAATCTCCGAGCCTGAATAAAGTATTATGAAAAAGTGCTTCTTATCTACGATGCGACGTTGCCAACGCGGTCCACTTTGATGAGGGTCTGAATTTCAGCTGTTATTGCTCATTCTTTACGTTTTATGGGGTTTGTTACGTTATTGTTAGTACCTACATAATACTTTGGTGGTGATTATTTTACCTACCTACGTGGTAGAATATAAGGTCTTTACTTCAATGAAATCTTTAAATGGGTTGTTGGGTCTCGTCGATACTTATGTAGAAATGCCACTAACTGGAAGATAGAATCTTCATACTTGAAGTGCTTAATTGAATTGTTACAATACCCATGTGTTTTGACTTTGGTATCCATTAGGATTAAAAAACGATTAATTAATTATGTAGGTAGGTTCATTCGTGCGTCATAATTACATGAAATCTAAATTTAATTGAAAAATGAAATGAAATTTAGATTTGATTCCTTTTGTTTTTATTTAGAACCCTTTCACAGGAAATACAAGGAGTAAATGTACAATAACTATAATGTTGTAATTTACCAAATCCCCAACTGATACCGAGTGAACGCGGCAAGCACGAGCATCTTGAATATTTGATAGCGAACTGACTGAGCCCCCCGCTTCTTCCGAACTTACTCTAATGTTCAACCCTTGATTTGTATTTGGACGTTACGACTCGTGAAATCTATCCGCTATCGCATCATTAAACTTTCATCCTTTGTTTACACAACTGACAACAAAATTGTTGAAATTTCGTATTTAGGTAGATTGGTAGGTACTTATTCCTAATTGGGAAACTACTGAAATGGCAAAATATAGGTACTTAATTCTAAACTTGTATCTCTAACCATCATTTGTGTAAAGGTTTTAAATAAAATAAAGATAAAAGAACCACAAACGCCAATTAGTGTAGACATCACGATAACCGCTCAAAATATTTGAAAACAAATTTTTTACTTCTCTATTTAAATATTTATTTCCGAGCATGACGGTGCGTTGTCAACAAACACCCATATACACATACACCCAAATGTTTTTTGTCCGTACCTGCGTCTCCCGGGACCCGACGAAGTGGGACATACGTCTGTTCACGTCCTAATAAATCAACGGGACAGCCGTCATTCCGATGGATTAGGCACGTCCCTATTCTCCCTTTGCGTCACTTTTTGCGTCATACGCCTTTCGTACAACTCTATCGCGGGCTTATTTCTATAATAGCTTATGTTAAAGCTTTCGTAATGTAATGATGATAGAATGATTTTATTCATGTTTAACATTTTAGTATTTCTTGGGACATTTAAATTGGCAGGTAACGTCGATTGTCAAAGAAAAACGTTTTTAGGATCATGGGTTTGACAAAACACATACATATTTTTAATAATGTGGCAAATGCATACGTGACATGTAAGTAGTTTTAAATTAATTATAGATCTCATCGGAGAAAAAAATGTGAAACTTTTAAGGACCATATTCAATAGGTACCTAATAAAAAAAATGCTCCAAAAAGTAGCTTCCTTCCCCTTTCTTGAACCCTTAATTCTAATACAAAGGGTAGTTCACGGTTTATTTGAGAGATAATTCGGAACATTTCACAGTCACCGAGAACCGTAAAATGAAGGCCACACAGGACAAACAAATCGATGGGGGTGAGGTTTTTTGGTAAGATTGCGTAGAGATAGCGACGGCAGGGTGGTCCGCCATGATATGCCACTTCACCCAACACAAGAGTCTTTTTTTTATTCGTGTTTAGCTTAGAATTAGTTTGTTTACGCGCAACAATGATGTTTTAGGGGTTCAACCACATTTATATATTATAGGGTATTTGTTTGAAGGGTTCATAGTTCATACTACAAAGTACAACGTTGCTTTAAACAATCAAATCACCCCTCGATTATTAAAATTAACAACTAATTAAATGTTTTAGTTCTGCTTTACAACTATTTCTGCTTAAATATACAAACTGAAGATTAGAGTTAGATAATGTTAAAAGGAAAAATCTATCAAGACAGACAAGCAAGAGACAACAGAATTTGTGGCAATTTTGAAAAAATCTCGAAACATATCTGTGGGTGACGAAATCTACAATTTAAAGTGTCGAGATTCCGACACGAGCGTGTAATATGTGTAATAAACACTGGCGGCCACAAAATGTGACCACTTTGATATCATCAAGTTGCCCTCGTGATCCTCCACCATCGCTTATCATTTTTTACTTTCACGGATTCACACATTTTTCTTTACTTTTTAATATTAATAAATAATTATAAAATACATCTGCAGAAGAGATGTAGTGATTAACAAAACTAAAATGAAAGATAAAATACTCGTATGTTTGCAATTTCTTGCAACGGTACCAATATTTTTCACTGTAAGAATAGCTAAGATGGCAAGGTTGGTACTTGCCTTCAAGAAAACAAAAGAAGATAATTTGTGTTGGCATATGTCACAGCGAGGACAATAACTTGATAAATTGTCACAAGTAAACCACAATAGAGAAGCATGCTGTCAAATGCGTAGCAATGAGGATCTAGAAATGACAGTTGAATAGTGTATGTATGTCGATAGGCGGAGTCACGTCCTGCGGCGATGGTATCCCTGACGCGGCTTTCTGTGAGCGCTACATCTCACACGAAATGGGTCAATTAAGACGTGGGAGTGACGCATACGTGACCGTAACGCCTGATCTCCGTACCGATACCATTCAGTGCTACGTTTCACGCCTTTACCATCGTAAACTGCTGCTGCCACGATCTCGTATCTGTTTCTCGTGCGCGTGATATCTACGTACGAACTATCATGCGCATGACCGTCGCTGATATTTACACCACTTTATTGGGGCGGTTAAACGCTTTACTTAATCGCTTCTTGTCCATTAATTTCTCCATTGAACCAAAGGCATTCAGTGAGCATGTCTGGGCGTGAACCCCAAATCACTTCCAATACCGGTAGCAATTAATGACGACACGGTCTGGGTTACTGCCCTTTTACTTCGTACGTCTATTACTTTTGTAAGTGGCCTTAGAAATATTAGAAACTTGAATCATAATGTTGCCAAATGCCACGCTTTTTGTGATTTGACTGGAACTGTCAATTTTTTAACCGCAACGTTTTTGTGTTGGGTACAAATAAGGTAATGTTCCGTGGGAAACTGTTCCGCAGTAATAGTGTAAAGAGACGTTTAGTCGGGCGGCAGGAGCGTGAGCGCGGTGGAACGAACCGAGGCGCATGCGCGGCTTGGTGACAGTTCCGCGCGGCCTCTGCGCCTACTACGTCGAGGTCACCTCGCCGCCCGAAGCTACTGTGACCACTTAGATCGATGAAAATAAGTAGGTACCTATATCTACTCTACAATTACATTTCAGATCAAAACGAGCACTAGAAAGTGGTTAAATAACGTTTTTAGACAGTTTTTTCCTGCACCATTATGTAAAAGCATAATACTGAAACTTCACGGAATTTCTTCAGGCAGTTCACAACAAACAAAACTAAAGTCCGATCGACAATCAATCTTTAACGCCTTTAAAGTAAACATTTCCTTATTGCATTTTATTATGTACAATAAAAAGTGTTTCTTTTCGATAATAAACTTTATTGTGGGAGTAAGTAGACCGTCTACCAAAACTCTGTCTACTTAGTCATAGCAGTGACAATAACTAATCTGCGACAAATACAGTTGTTTGACGGCCGTGGTGCGCGCGTGATCGTCAATTGTCACGGCGCGGCGCGCCGCGTCCCGCGACTTTTTACCACCTTTGGTGAGCTATGCCGTGTTAGTGCACGACCCTCTGTATTACCACGCTCCGACGATTACTGCAGTTTATTACATGATTTTTAAAGAAAATATAAGTAGAAAGTTCAATGTACATTGAACTTTAGCCACCAGCCACCAAATATTAGTTTTAATATATTTTATAACGGCCACTGGTAAAGATTATCTAAAAGAATGAGTTTTTTTAAGGTAATTTATGTGTATTAGACAGGGCTTTTACAGATAGCAGGGGCGTGCGACAGGCGAATCGGCACGTAGTTCCGGAGCTGCGCGGGCGCAGGTGGCGGTGATGCTGCGGTTGCGACGACACCTGCACTGCACGCTCTGTGCGCAGCGACCGCTCCAAACACACCTATCACCGCGAATTGATACTTTTCTCCAAAACAATCAAGGTGGAATGAATCATGTTTTTCAAAATCATTGAATTTATTCGCATAATGTAAGAAGGAGAAATGTCCAATAGTTTAATACAAATATGACGTCATAAAAGCTGACTGCGCAAGACAAGCCATGTTCACAAAAGGAAAATAACTTGAGACGACATTAGAAATTCTAAGACCAAAGTTATTTGCATAAAAGGGACTTGAATTACGCCCTATGCGACTTGTACAGGAAGCCTCGCCCTCTTAACTGGCCGGCAGTGGTCCGTGCGTCCGGCCATCGTCCGGCCATCGTCCGGCCGTCCGGTTCGTTCTAGCCGCTCCACTCGAGATCGCGACTAGATGGACTTCCGCCTTTTAACTGTTCTTACGAGACTTGGGGCCGTTTCATTCATTTATTAACTGCGGGCAAGAACACAGTAAATCACCCCTGATTTATTATATCGTACACCATTGTTTAACAGCTTAATTTAACAAATAACGAGGTGAAACTTGCAGTTTTAGCATAACAGTCTTAATTTGGCTAAACGAAAGCTGTAATTATACAGTTACGTGCCTGAATTACATAAAAGAACATTAAAAAAATGCGTGGTTATCATGAAAATTATTCGCTATGTGTACCTACCTCCATTCAATTAATACAATCTACCAATCTCTTTCGAAGAAACCTGATATTTACTCCATAACAATAACACTTTACCGAGCTGTAGACCGTACCGTTGTTTGCAAATAATCGGATGTGCGTCTTCGTTGTATAGAATGTCGAACTATAAACTAACTCAAAACCGGCAGAAGCAATGAGCGAATGCGCCTAAACAATAACAACAATAGACGTAGCACCGCACTGGAAGCTGGCAGGAAATGCCGGAGAGCCGAAGATGAAGCGAGCTCCGCAAACTAGCACGCACAATAGCCATAACATAACAAACAAAGGACTCGAGACATCAAACATTCTCCGTGCTAGCTAACTTATACATCTTCTCTTAATTACATGTTTATGTTCGACGATCAGTTTGTAATTATACGAAACTAAATAGAATAATCGATTACAGCTACTACTTACTTTAATGAATAGAACCTTCAACAATAAATTCGTAACTATTACCTACAGCTGTAAAAAGCCCACCGACACAAAATACCCAATTTAACACCATCCATTTAACTGTGAGGCGGTCTAGCTGAGAAAAAAGTGCGGAAGTGACTTTGATTGCCACACAGAGTACATAATAGGTAGCTATCCGATAACTGATTACATTCAAATTGTTTCACAGTGGCGATAAGTTGGGGGTGAAAGGCGATTAGTTGCGCACGCGTCGATGAAGACGTCTGCTTCGTTCAGTCGATCACCTGCTCCGTGATTGTTGGCACCGCATCCAGCTGGCTCTGCGGTTACACAGCCAAAATACTACTTGATTGCATATTATTTCGGATATCGTCTAATAGAGCTATTGAGAAGTCATTTACCTAGATGAAATCAATTTTCCGAAGGATATCTTTATAGGTCTACCACCCACTTATCAATGTGAAAATAACGCTTATTTTTATATAGTTCTGATGTTATGGATAGGTATTATAATCTCAGCACAAGAAAACATTTTGACTGATGATAAGATGTCGTAGTCCACGACTCGAGTCTCGGTACAGTGCGACACGTAAGTCGTAACATGGTCGCGACTAAGGTTCTCACAAACTGTGACTCACACCCATTATGGTCTCATTTAATCAAAGCCATAATCATTTAAAAAACCAGTCTCTCATTCCGAGAATGTCGCCTTTAACTGCTTACTTCAAGCGTGAATTATTAACGTTTACAACAATTTAAATTGTGTTTGGTGTCCAAGCAAAAAAAAAATGGCTACGAAAGTAAATATCTACAAGATGAGTTTCTATTAGGAAACGTAATCTTGGCCACAATGAGGATACTTGATGAGTACCTAATAAGGTGTGAACGCTATATTCTGCCGGTGGTCGATGGAAACGTGACTGATGCGTTTGGCGGTAGCTACAGCACCACAAAACTCTGTAATTACTGTGTTCCCATGAAATGTTTTCAAAAGGCCTCCATGCGGCTTGATGATCGTATGTCTCAACACCTTAGGTACTTACGTCACTCGTTAAAACCGCAACATTATAAGGTGCTTACTTGCCCAAATTAAGGCAATGTAAATTGTAATGCCAAGTAAGGGGCTGTGTAAAATTAGCACGACGCAATATTAACACATCAGTTTAAGTATATATGTTACTTTTTACTTCAACAAAAAAGGTGACAGACAATCAAAATGTTAAGACCTCCAAGTGCAGGCTCGTGTTTTGTTGATACACCAATATTGTAATGATGATGACGAGATATTATGTATGAGAATAGCTACTGTTTACAATGAATATTGACTTTATAATAAAGTGACATATTTTAAAAGGATGCTTTGACCCTTGATTCTCACCATATGAGTCGAGTGGTTCACTCCCAGACTCCCAACGGATGAGCATCCTACTTTTGGGTGGTCGCCCAGCGTCCGTTCATTTCACGCATTTTAGACATCATTATAGAGGGACCTACGAGCTTCGACCATAACCGAATAAACACAGTTAATATCAATGATTATTAACACTAACGTAAATTACTTCGAAATTGATTATCACTTCGTATTTGTAATGTACTTATAATGTTATTGAATCATTTTGTAAAGTGTTGATTGCTAACCTAATAATCCACCCCCTGGTTGGTGCAGGACTATAGGAAATATACAATATTTCGTAGCAGAGGACAAGGGCCTCATCCCGCTCTCCTTGTCAATGAGAACTGGCGCAAACCTGCAGTACTTGATAGTAACGATCGCAGGGAAGTATGGCAGGGGAAGCTTCACGAACGCTTCCACGCGTCCGTATCATGGCTGCGTTTCGGCGACCTCTTCGAGGAAACCGAAGGTTTTTTCTGTGCGATTATGGATGAAGTTATCATGACGAATAATTATCGAGAATACATTGTCAAGGACGGTACGGTTGGCATCTGTCGGGAAATGGAGAAGTGGATCTTTGACAGTCGTTACGGGTCGTCAGAAGCCCGAAAGACTGACAACCAGTCTTACGAAGGGTATAGTATTACCCAGTATCTGGGTTGTGGAGGTCAGGTAGGCAGTCACTCCATATAAAATACTGGTACTTAGCCACATCCGGTATTCGTCTTAGTAAAAATAACTTAAGTATTAGTAAACAATATACAATCGATACCTACGGTAATACATGTAACTGCCAGCAGTGATTTATACATATTATTCTAATTAATATGTATAAATTATATTATTTATATTTATACCTATGACTCTTTGCAGCAAGTCTTCAGTGGTCATCAAATGACCACAACAATTAAACAATGTTTGTAAACGCACCCACGATACAGGAGAAATTCCTAGTGTGGGGCAACGTCTTTATTAAAAAAACAAACATAGACACAACAGCGACCATTCTGTCTTACTGTCCAGTGATGGCAGAAGTTATCGCCAATAAGAATAATCCTTTGTAGATCAATTGAAAAGAGAAAAGCTCTATGGAAAATATGGTATGGAGGTTAAATACAAGACCTCACTAGGATACAAATTGTTTAATGAGTAGTGTACTATCTATTTAAGAGATATGTAAGCACTGTCTCACACACGCAAGTAGTGAGGTAGCTCCTGTCACCAATGTCATCTGTCAGTCACCACGAATGGCGGGAAAAGGTCAAAAGTGAAGTGACCCTGCACGAGAGGGTTGGTGTCGTAGTGAGCCAGTGTTGTGATATAATCAACTTAAATACGGGATCAGCAATATTATAAAAGCGAGGACGTGCAGCATGCACGGATGCACGGTTGTTAGGCGCATGGGTGCTGGGTGGGTGCTCGCGTGGGTGCAGGGGGCGGGGCGCGGTCCGCCCATCGCGACGCCCAACGCGCCACGCCCTACAGCAACTATTACTAAGACATTTTAAATGTTTCATGAGATTTTAATATCATTAAAATCTCATGAAACATTACATTACATTACAAATCACAAATAAAATTTTATCTGAGAACATCAATCTGTTTCTTACCAAACTTCAACTATACCCGACGACCCTGCATACTTATCTTATCTTACTTATCTCTGTTGTTGACTGTACATGTTAGTTTATTTCTAATATGGTTAGCTCTCTGCATATTCGAGTAGAGAGCTCTTTCTACTTAGCTCTATCCTACAACTTAATCCTGATTACATTTTCCTGCTTATGTCTGTAGACTGTGTGTTATTCATCCTACTAGTCCTATTATCCTACTTTCTATATGCTTCTACTAATATTATAAACGTGTAAGTTTGTGAGGATGATTGGATGTATAGATGTTTGTTTCTCTTTCACGTAAAAACTACTGAACGGATTCTGATGAAATTTGGCACACAGATAGTTTATAACCAGGATTATCCCATTTTTATCCCGATATTCCCACGGGATCAAGACTTTGTAGGGTATGTTAAAAAGTGTTATATGTGGGTATGTGAAAATAAACCAGTTGTGACTTGGAATCGCAGTTTCACTCATCGCTTCCCGCTATTATATTTCATAAATATAACTGGCGACGAGGAAAACAGTTAAATTCGTGAGAAAAATTGAAGAATTTGACCTATCAAGCAAAAAGTGGCTAGCTTATATCAGACGCGTGGAACAATTCATAACCCTAAATGAAATAAAACCAGAGTTACAACGTTGGTGACGTTGGTCGGAGCGGCAACATATGTATGACTTAATGTGTGATTTATGTGCACCTAATCATCCAGAGAAAAAAAACATTTCGTGAATAAATAAAATTGTGGGTGTAATTATTATATTTTTAAGAACCTCATCTTCCTGTGGTCTGAAATTACATGTACTGGCCAGGTGTTTGAGTGTAGGATGTAGATATTCACTGGGAGATTCACCCGTGTTCTGACGTCTTTGTCTGAAAACATGGCGTTCAGCAATTCGGAGCGTTTTGGTTCAAGATGATTAAGTTATTGCCAAAATACATAGAACAAAAGATTAGATCCGAATTGCTGAACGCCATGTTTGCAGTGTACGCAGTGAACGCAGTGTATATTATATAATCACAGAGTGGTCATTCCAAGGGCATTTAGGCAGCAAATTCTAGGAATTACATGAGGGACACTTATGGGTAGTCAACATGAAACATCTATCTCGAAACTATGTTTACTGGCCACAATTGGACAATGAAATTGAAACATAGTGTCGAGAATGCAGTGCATGCCTACAAAAGCGCGATGCGCCAGCGCGTGCTCAGTTGCATCCGTGGGCTTTTTCCACAAGGCCCACGGCCGTGGCAACGTTTAAATATTGACTTCGCTATATTTCAAGGTAAATATTATTTAGTGACGGTAGATGCACACAGTAAATGGATAGGAGTTCAAAAAATGTCAGGAACGAATGGAAACTCCACTATAAATAATTTAAGAGAACTTTTTGCACGATGGGGGACCTCCATTTAGCTCGTTTGAATTAACCAACTAAGTATTTAAATATAAACCTAATAAACCACACAATCACAAGTCCATATCGACCATCCGGTAACGGGGTGGCTGAAAATGCTGTCAAATTGGTGAAACGGGCAATGAAAAAGGCAATACATGAAGGCAAAGATATAGAATACTGCCCTCTCGAAATGTCTGTTTCAATATCGCAATTGTGAGCACGCCACTACCGGAGTGGCACCAGCAGTAGCTATGTTTGGTGGGAGATTACGAGGTCGGTTAGACATTATAAAACCATCCACTGAGCGTGCAGTGGAGTTGTCAGCAGAGCGAGCGGGGCACGCGCGGCCCGGCACCGAGCGGCACGTGGAGCCCGGCGAGCAAGTGCTGGCGCGGGACTATACCGTGCTCGCGCTGACACATGGGTAGCAGCTAGTAGCAGTAGCAGTAGCAGTAGCGGTATCTACAACGCCACATGCGAACAACGCGTCATACTGACGTCACGCAAATCCTGCATCTCGCAAGCAGAGTTTACCGTGCCATTAGCATAGATACAATTTCCCAATATCAATCGTTGGGCAAATTGCCCGCCAGACACAACACCCGTCTGGTTGGAGGATCCTTTTCAATGGTGGATGAGTGAACTTTACACCCTATTCCTCATACCTCTAAATGACTAAATCTAGTCCGGAAAATCAAATTAAGAACACTTCACCATCATGTGAAGATGAAACTGCTCAGAATCAACTACAACTAGACGCTAATACCTACGGCTGTAAGCCCCACAAATGCAGAACCAGTTCCGATTTCTGATATAGAAAGTGTTAAACTTAGGCGTAAATACATATAGGTACCAAAGCAAATACGCCAAGTAATTAATATAGATATGTTAAAAAAAAACATTGTAACATTAGATATATATATAAACACGGTATAGTACTCGTAGATTAAAACTTAAGGTAATTACATATAGCACAAAGGTGGTGCACTTGGTGGTTATTTTGTTCATACATTTTCTAAACAGCTACTAGTATTAAATAAAAACAAAAATAAAGTTAGTATGATAACGATAAACAAATCTACACGAGGTACACTACAAACGGTGTTTAACGACATTTTCGATGAGCATCATAGGCTTATATTATATCTTAAAATGTATTGATTGCGCGGGCAATGATCACAATCCTTTCCGTTAAAGATCATCAGTTATATTTTGTGTTTTTATTTTTATTTAAAACTGATTTAGAAAATAGGTAGTTTATTTGTAAACTAAACTAAGTACCTCCATATTTTAAGTAATGTTTTAAAGGGGGATGTTGGATGTTTTAAAGGGTGTTATTAATTAATGTTATAAAAATAAACCAGTTGTCACTTGGAATCGCAGTTTCACTCATCGCTTCCCGCTATTATATTTCATAAATACAACTGACTTATGCTGGTGAAACGGCGGGGCGTAGCTAGTAAAACTTAAACGTAGTTAGATATTGCTTAGACAGTCTTAATTGTAGCTAACTGTGAATAATCAGCAGGACTAATTTAATTTTTCATTGGATTTAGATTCGTACATCATTCAAACTGCAGTTAGGTGTTTAAGATCAAAACGCAGACACATAAATAGTTTGTTAACTTACACGAGGTAGTATGTACTTTTTACCTAATTAGTACGCGTAATTAGGCAGTATTAAAGTCAGAGTTCCTCTCTTGAAAACTAGGTTTAGACTACGACACTATACACTCAGAGTCTCTATGCACCGAGTGTCTTTGTGTGTGCACGGGTGTCTCTAATTGTGACACGATAATTAGTGTCGAAACAGCGACTGTGTGAACACGTTGTATCCAAGTGTCCCTTGTGGTTACCGAAATTTCAAACAGGTTCGATTTTTTTCCATACACTCCTAAAACAATGAGTTTTGAGTGAAGTAAGGACAGTTAAAGTCAAATCATTTATTTCCAGTAGGCAATTTTAAAGCACCTTTGAACTTCTGAAGACTACCAAAGGTTTTATAGTGTTTGAAGAAGGACTGTCAGAGCTATGGAGCTTCACCATATGCTTTTACCATATTTTTATATTTGTTTCATTTAGTTACAATTCAATTTTTCAACGTCATGTGAAAAACACTGATCCTAAAATAGGTCTTTGTGGTCCTGAAGAACAATTCTCGTAATTTTAACAACGTTCACAGTGATCTCAGTCTCAATCTGTCAAAAATACCTCTAATTTCTCTACATTTTTGTCAAGTTTTGACATTGGTTGTCGCTGAGATGAGATTGCGACTAGATTTTGAACGTTTTTAATTACGGGAATTGCCCTACACTGATCTTTTCTGTAAAATAAATGACCTCATGAATTAGCGAGGAGGTATTGTCGTGTAGCGACAAGAAAAACTAAGTTAGGGGTGATGAAATGAAAGAAAGGGAGATAAAGAACAATTAAAGATATATTTACAAACAGTTTAAAAAATAGAGATGGGTTGAAGAGTGGAGTGTAATATGTGGAGGTGGGGTGTAGCGATGACGATGAGTGATAGGAGGCTGAGGAGGCTGAGGTGGAGCGGTTGCTGGCAACAGATGCGGGTACAGAAGTCCAAGTACAGATGCAGGTACAGATGAGGGCAGATGCTAGTGCGTGCGCGGCCGGAGGGCACCCGTAGGAGGGCCCACGCAGGAAGGCAGGTCGCAGCACGGCAGCAGGAGGAAGAGGCATGGCGGGCGCTGACAGCCCACCAGGTAAGGCGGCCCTCAGAAGTTGATGCGTGTGCGGCACGGAGGGCACTCGTAGGAGGGCCCACGCAGCTACGCCGGTCGCAGCACAGCAGCAGGAGGAAGAGGTACGGCGAGGACGCACCCTCCAGGTAAGGCGGGCCTCAGATAAGATGCGGCCCGACAGGTTCAGATCCGTAGCCTTGAGGACGGAGCACGGAGGTGTAGTAAGGTGGCTCTGGAGCAGACAGGCGGCTCTGGAGTATCAGGCCTTAACCTTAGTGTTCGCTTTAGAGGCGAAACTCGAACTGACCACTGCATTGCGTGGATCAATAAGGAAAGCTCGTAGAACAACATCATGTAGAAAATATGAATTTGAGATATGAATGCGACCAGTGTTATTTCTTTGGCTAAGTATGTATATGTTTGTAATAGGCCGTTAAGCATTTGATACTGGCAGGTAAGGATTTGAAAGTAAACGTTACCATGATGTTTTAAACATCAAATGTCCGAACTGTCATAATAAAATAAATATTATTAAAATACAATAAAATCTATAGTTATTTTGTAATAAAAGTATAGTGTTTAAAGGAAAAATGATATGAATCAAATTACCAACCCATGGTTGACACTGAATCGTTGAAATCATATGTTAAAGTTTGTCCGTGTACTAAATGTGGATAAAACGTGTCCTGGTGTCGTGAAAAATAATCAGATCAGCACCTAACGGTAAAGGAATGCTTATTCTGATCTGGAGGAATGAATGAAAGTAACTGTGAGTATGTACCTACATTATGTTACAGTATGAGTACGGAGTTCTTTTAAATATGTATGTCTTATTGCAGGGAAGATAAATTAATACGGTAAACCTTATCGAAATAACTAAAAATACAGATTTGCTCAAAAGTTTCAGTAGATACCGATAATAGCTGCTGTCAAAAGCCTCATTAGGAGCAATGCTATTTTGGATTTTAAAATGTGAAGGTTTTATTTTTATCCATTACTTTTTATGGTATGATGTAATAAGACCTCCAAGTAAATCGATGCTTGTTTCGTAATACAACCAAAATATTGAAAACCACGACCAGAACCATAATCTACATTTACGCAAAATGGCTGCAGTGGCACTAGTGGCCATTGATGCGTGTTAGTATTGGAATCGGAAACGTAAAAAACAAAACGACAACGCCACTCTACCTATAGGCAAATATTTTCAACCGCATCGTTGAACTAAGTAATTTTCTCAAAGTACCTATTGAAAAACTATGACAACTTTATTGTTCATGAACACGCTCTAGAAGACACGAATACGAGACAAATGTGATTTGAACTTTCAGTTCTCTTAACGAAATAGTTACATGCGAACTAGTAAACTAGCTATACTGACTACAAAACAACATTGCCATTCTAACCAGCGACACCAGCCAGTGGCGAAAAGTTAAAATCCCAAAACTTTTCCTCGACACTAGGAAAGTCACTTGTTAGTAAGTTGATTCCATACTTTTCCGGTAGATGTCAGTATTCGGTGTTGGAGGTTCCGAGAGCTCCACCCCTGTTCAAAACCCCTCAGTTTTCACTTTCCTCCCTCTCGTCGACAGAGTGCGCTACAAATATTATTCTTTTGAATACGAATGATATTATTAGCGATAAGTCTTCACAAAACTCTCTGGCCATAAACTTTTTATTCTAATACAGAGATATGCAAATAACGATTAGTAATTCCACGTAGCTATACGTAACAATAAAGATAAAGCAATACGATTTAAATAAAGCGATTATCATCAAGTAAATTCAGTTAGTGAAGTGGCAAGATCCACGAGTGTAGTGCGGCGGCGGCGGTAGGCCGCGGCGAGATGAAGGAGCCACGGGCCCGCAGATACCATCACCGAGCTTTGCTACACGTCGCCGCCGCCGCGCGCCACGAGCCTTGCATCAAATAACTGATAAAATACTACGCACATCTTTAATTTCATCTGCAAAAATCCAAGTATATAATTTTGATTAGTTCTTTTAAATTAATTGGCGGTTCATAATAATGTCAGTAACGCGGACACGACCTCGCGATTCCCACGCCGCCGCTTCCCTCGGCGAGCGACCCCGCCGTGCCGCCATTGTCACTCACTGTAGCTACTCATCAGTTATTGCCTTTACGTATTAGCATACTGCTGTGATCACTCAAGCAAATTTTCATAGAATAATCATCGGCAGTGGTGTTCCGCTCTTGATCAAACAATATAGCCCCACGCAGACGAATGATCGGTCAAGGTGAAAATCGATGACTGGTGTGATTTCATGCCTTTGGTGCCACTATAAAAAAAATATTTTTTTGTTTATACCAGATAAACTTCTAGCTCATTGGCATATAGATAAAAAAGTAGGTAGTGGTAGTTTAACGATGACGTGTCCAGAAGTTTTTAATCATATAATATGATATGCTCAGCGCTACTTATTAAATAAATCTTATAAACTTTAAAATTGAGCGTGAAACTTTGGCAAGGTTTGGTATTCGGGACTTCGGGAGTCCGGTATCTCTGTCCATGCATAGTTAAGTGCATCTGTGTCAAGTGTCGACGCAATATCGGAGTTTCCCTCGAGGCCAAAGGCTGTCGATTTAACTTCTTGGCTGGGCAGCGCGCGGTGGACAAACAATCATGAGCCAGTGATGTTCACACGCTGCAGAGCTGCTCATGCATAGATAAGGAGGCTGTTGCGTCGCGCCTGGACCACCTCCCTAGAGGCAGCCGCGTGTCTTGAGATATTACTTCTTTCGCTACCATGACAAGTTTTAGGTGAAGCGGTGCCGTTATTTATGCAAGTTTAATCTGTAAAATATTATAAGCGAAAACTTTGCTTACGTTCTACTTGATTTTGTTCTTTTGATTTTAGGTCATTGCTGCATAGTGGATAGTAGACCTAGATCTTGTATCAAAAAATAATGTTATACCGCTGTCTAATCAATGAAATACCTACACACTAATAAAAAAATATTTGTTGGTTAATTGGCTTGTCAGGCAAGCGTGGTCCATCGACGACTACAGGGCCATAATTCTCTGTGACAATGAACGAAACCGCGCGAAATCAACGCGAGATTGGCGGGATTAGCTAAGGAATCGTTAAGTGGTCATAGTGAATTAGGGCCCAGGCGAGTATAAAGCTCTTTGCCACAACAGCCAAGTATGTATAGAGACATTGAAACTGTATACACCGTTAAATTTTGATCGTTTTAATTTCACTACGGGACCAGCCCTTATACGGGTTGCAGACCAAGAGCTAAGCTAAGTTAGTTTAGCTTAGCTCGCATAGCTGACGCAGTTTTCCATACTTGTGTGCAGACCGCAAACTATGCGAACTAAGCTATGTGAGCTAACTAAAATATGCGAAGCTAAGTTAGTTGTGTATGCCGATGCGCAGCTACACAAGCTAAGCTAAGCCCCTCCCGCTGCCCCGCACACCCTTTGCACATCCTTCGCCAGTGCTGTCCAGTGTTCTTTGTTGTACGCACGGTCGTTTAGTAGCGATTATGGAGCTTTGGCTTAGCTGTTGGTGTGCACGCTATTTATTTCTAGCTTAGCTTAGCCTAGCTTGCTTGGCATAGCTTAGTTTAGCCTTGGCATAGCTTAGTTTTCGGTCTGCAACCGGCTTAAAATCGTGAAAAAAAAATCAGTTGTTCCATAGATTTATGTTCGCATAACTCGACATAATGTATGGATCAACTGATTTTTTTTTTCATAATGTTGAGTAAAGTGACTCCTTTTAAGGATTAAAACGAGCAAAATTTAACGGTGTATATCTGCGTCCAATTATTTGAGACAGATTAGGAAGGCACGCAGTCGGCACGGTGGCCGGTGCGGGCGGTGGTGCGGTGCTGTGAACAACAGCATGGTGAAGTTTAATTGAACCGAGACGCCGCCGGCCCGGCCGGGACACCACTACTCACGAGACCGACCTCAAGCTATCTGACAATAAACCTAGTGATATCCCATATTACCTCGCACTGTGCATATCTAATGGATTTTTATGATTTTGGACAAAACTGAGTCGTTGTTGGTTTCTTTTGAGTAAATAAAGATATTTGTTGATTTCTAAAGCAATTCAGGTAAATTGCATTGACACCACTGAAATCAATTTCAGCACCCTAATTGCGGAACACACGATCAATCGGAATCGGTTTCATTTTGACAGTTCAACAACATTCATTGCGTTATTTACGTTTTTGAGCAGACACATGACAGATTTTTTGAACATATGAAGCAATGGTTTAGGAATATCCTTCAAAATGATTCAGATTGAGATTGATTGTGTGTTACGCAATTAGGGTGCTGGTTCATTTTAACCGACTTCAAAAAAGAAAGAGGTTCTTTGTTCGTCTGTATGTATTTTTATGTGTGTTCATTGATATTTTAATAAATTGTGGACCGTTTATGAAAATGTTTTTTTTTTTTTCATTTAACAGCTTGCGCGGTGGTCCCCTAAAAACTGTATTAACTTTGCTTGGGTAATTTTTAAATTAGCTTCGATAGAACGTACTTAATACACTTGGTTTATTTTGATGATGGTATAAAACTTCCTGTAACTGTTGTTTACATAGCAAATAGTGGTATAAGAGTTGATGTGGGATAGGTAACGCAACGAAAAATTGGAAAATAAAAACTTTTTTACAAAAAACAACATACTTCCAAATAAAAACTCTACAAAATTTAAAAGTCTTAAATTCGGAAGTTGGTGGCAAAAAGAACGATAATTCAAATTCGGTTGTTCTTTTTAAGTAGACTAATTTCGCTAAAATATGCAGACAGAAATAGGCATATGAAATTATCTCCACAAACCGAGCCAAAGAGGAGTAGAGCCTTCGTTAGTTGGATTTTAGTTCGAGAGGATTCATTTGGAATCTCTTTAATATTAGATATCAAATAAAAGATAACAGATAATCTATTTGACATTTTGGAGGTATGAGGAGAATAGGGTGTAAAGTTCACTCATCCTCCATTGAAAAGGGAGGATCCTCCAACCAGACGGGTGTTACGTCTGGCGGGCAATTGCCCAATGATTGATATTGGGAAATTGTATCTATGCTAATTGCACGGTAAACTCTGCTTGCGAGATGCAGGATTTGCGTGACGTCAGTATGACGCGTTGTTCGCATGTGGCGTTGTAGATACCGCTACATCACTCCCCTCCGGAGACCGGAGGTCGATAGTGGGCTGAGTCTTGTCTCTTGCGATGCTTGCCAGGCCAGCTGAGGTTCCAGTGAGTCAGAACCGGTTGCCGCATAGTTCACGGTGAGTCGGAACTGTCTGCGGAGATGCCCCAGTGAGTCGGGATGGCGCATAGTTCGCGGTGAGTCGGAACTGTCTGCGAAGATGTCCCCAGTGAGTCGGGGTGGATGGCGCTGCGTTATACTCCAGTGCGTCGGATGTCGTACAGCGCCGGGTTGAGGCTGGCTGCTGCGTCGACCAGGAGAGGGTGCTCTGCTTGTTGACCGGCCGAAAGTGCAGTGTGCTGTGCCGAGGTTGCTGATGAGGCTGAGGGTGATCATGACCAGGTATGCGCGGTCGCTGCATGCTGGTAGTAAGGATACCCGTTGAAGCCGTGGGAGCTGGCTGGCTGGGTGACTCGCCGCTAAAGCTTGTGGGAGTGAAGAATGACGTCACGCTGAAGAAGGTGCACGAAGGCTGCGCTGACGTTCATGTTCGGGGTCACCAGTTTGGAGGTATGAGGAACAGGGTGTAAAGTTCACTCATCCTCCATTGAAAAGGGAGGATCCTCCAGCCAGACGGGTGTTATGTCTGGCGGGCAATTGCCCAACGATTGATATTGGGAAATTGTATCTATGCTAATTGCACGGTAAACTCTGCTTGCGAGATGCAGGATTTGCGTGACGTCAGTATGACGCGTTGTTCGCATGTGGCGTTGTAGATACCGCTACAACATAAACTGACACATTTTTAAGGTTTTTGAGTTGTACTCAGCGCTTAGAGGACTCCTACGATAACATTGATTGATGTTCGATACGATACGGTAGCGTATCGAGTGGTTCTGAATAGCTATGCTGGACCATTTCAGGTTAAAGTTCTTGAAATGACAAAAAATACAAAAAACCTTTCCATCATATTTGAGGCAGATTGTATTTTCGTAAAACTTGTGCCTGCTGACACCCATCTCACGAGTATCCTCGACACCCTGCGACACCTGAGTGGAGCAAGCGCCCACTGATGCGTGCTCCTGACCCGGCAGAACCCTTTTCACGGTTCCCGCATTCAGTTAGAGTAGAATACATTTTAAGTCAAGTTAAGTATTGAAAAATCTCAATAAAAAAAAGATTGTGAAGCGTCTACTGCTGGCCGTGACTCCGAATTTATCTATACCTACATACAGGATGGCATAGCTATGTGGTCAACTGTACGTCGCTTGCTCCCGCGTCACCAGTTCTGACTCTCTGTATATTTTGGCTGCTACGACCAAAACTACAGACGCAGTATAGGTACAGGGAAGTTTTATAAAAATGTGGTTATTATTTTAGTATATTGTGGTGTCTTACGGTTTCCACAAGAACGAAGTCTCGGGCAGAAGCTAGTATCTACTATATCTAAACGGTTGTACAGTCCTTGCACAATATTTTACCTCTAACAGCAGCAACTCAACAGCAACATTATTGTAATAGCAAGAAAGATGACTATGATTTCGACAGACTTATTAGTGGCAGCAATCTAACTGCACCCGTATGTTAACAAAGATAAAGTTCAAAGTGATTTGACAGAACTGTAGGACCCGTCACAGGATATCATTATTGAGTAAAGTCCTTTCACAGATATTTTATCTCAAATTTTGCATCACTGTTCACAATTTTTGTCCTTACAATAAGGTTGCTTTTGGATTGCTGCGACTGACAAGTCTGCCAAAATCACAGTGATCTTTATAATCGTTACAATAAGGTAGCTTTTGGTTGCTGCTGTCAGAGGTAAAATAACTATGAACGAACTGTAATAAAAAAACTGATTCCCATTTGGTACTTACAATGAGATCTTCCTCGAAATTGTTTCAAAATCAATTTGAATAAAGAGATTATATTCATGAGGTGACCTCAATTGAAGTATTGGGTGTGAACGTTAATTTGTTGATTTTTTTATCCTGTAATACATAAAAATCTATTCATTAATTCACTGATCGTAAAGGTGGCCATCCACATGAGAGGAGCAACAAAGATTCAGAGATAGCGTCTCGTCCATGTCTGCATAAATTCTAGGTGAATTACTGATAACCTATCACACTAGCTGATAGACTGCTGTTTATTTATGTTTATGCTTAAAATAGGTTGAATTACCTAGACTTATTGCTGCTAGGATAAACAAATATCTTATCAGCAACTGCGCATAAACTATTAATAATGCGATTACAGAACGAATACAGAATTCAGTTTATCGGGCTCAAAGGTAAACGCGTTTCCTATTTAATTATAATTTAAATATGAATGTAGAGTAGGAGGTTTATTATTGCCACCTCAGACGTCCCTGGTCCGCCCGAACCCTCCTGCACCATATTATCTTCCTACGATCTCTAAGCACTGAACGCATAAATGCCCGGGACCCATTCATCCGCGCAATTCACCATAGAAACAATAAGCGTACCCTTCGCCGCGCCCGCTTGAAAGACTATAAAACGCGAAAAAAATAATTTATTTTGTACGTACTTCTTGGGAACCCTTTATTACTGGCGAGGGCAATCGAATGCTTAAAACATTGCAATCGAATACTCGCCGCCGGTAGCGGGTGAATGGTGGCGCACAATGAGGAGCAGCCGCGCGAGGTGTCGTATGTCGGCCGCGCGTCGCCCACGCCGCACCGCACCGCGCCACACCGCACCGCCGCACCTCTTACCACCGACATACGATATCGCCTTTTTATTTCATAATTCCTACACAAAAGAATCGCTGCAAAGGCGTAGGGTGAAGACAATGATCCCGGAGGTAGAAACCGCTCGGAAACCCTTTATATCCAATTTATTGTCTCAAAATAAAATCGGGTGCAAATTAAAATATGTATTGAGCCATACGACCGGTATCGCCAAGCCTTTTATAACTGTCCTTTATGTTTTCGGTATAAATATTAGATAATACGAGCATGCACGTATGATGAACAGCCATGAGGTGCAGTTAGGGGAGCATATAGAGAGAGAGTAGGAAGTAACAGATGCGGTACGTTCTCACAAGAAATGGGAAGGATGTGAACACAAAGGGTGCCAAGAAGAATGTGACAATTATTTGTTTTCTGTATATTAGCCATATCACAATACCGTTTTCGTCTGTTTTATACGGTTAATGTGATAAGAGTCGAAAACAACTCGTCAGAGCCGCTAATAAATTGTGGAGGGGGCTTATCGAGATTGGCGATCCGGTGTAATGTGTGTGTTTGGGTAATCAGATGTGAGCCTTCCAACTTTTAATTCCCCGAGATCGGGGCGCGGGGTGGCGGGGGGTCCGGCGCCAACGCCGATATCGCATATAAAAAGGTTGCGGATCGCTCGCTCCTCCATCCGGCGATTGGCTAGGCGGCGCCCGCTGCTCCCCGGGGCCCTATACGAGAAGCGAAATGGGCCCCAGAACACCCATAAGAGAGCGACCCCGCCCGCCACGGCCGAATAATTAGGGCTCTTTGTTTAGATAGCGGCAATTTTATTTGGGAGAGAGCGGGCGCTGGGGACGTCTTCGGCCATTCCAACCGCCTGATATTAATAAGAAACGTGTGTGCCGCAGCCGACTAACAGCCATCGCTGAATGAAAATGCCGCTCCGATTTTATTTTCTTGGAGAAGCACAGCCTTCGTAAATATATTACATTAATATTTTATAACCTTTCCACAATTCCAAATGTCTACTGGATCCTTTGGAATAAACCAAACAACTCCACGTTATTTTTGTATTGATAGCAAAAGTTGTGAAAGTGTGAATTACAACAACCACAAGTTCAAAGAAAAGGGGAACGTTGACAGTGCCAGGCAATATCACATAAATAATGCAACCCACAAAATTGGGATTTTGATTTGTTTTCTTCCTAACTTTTATTTGTCTTTAGCTCGAATAGGGAACACAAAGGTTTAGTGTTCACCTTCACTTGTTCTCCGATCTTTAGAACTTAAGCTTCGTCGTAGTGTTGTTGTTAACGAAGTGGAAAATTTAATGACTTTCGCGAGAAGGTGATTGTATAGCACGTTGGACCAATGACATTACTAATTGCCAGTTTTGTGAACGCACCCAGAACTGGTTATTTATTTTGATCTTCTATGCACAATAAATTGTGTGAGATAAGGTAGGAGTTACGAGAAGTTCATATCAAATTTAGAGGATCATTTTGCAATAAAAAGCAGAAGTTGAATTGCACTGCTTTTTTGTTCTAGGACTAAGAACTTACAAAAAAGCAGTGCAGTTCAACTTCTGCCCTGCTGTAAGAGCTGGTGGTAAGCCCCCTTCAATGCAAAATATATAATTTTGCAAAAACTTGTTTAAATCAAATCACTATGTACCTATTTATTCTTATATTTTCAGGTGGCAAGTGCCTGGTGAAGTGATACATTCCTCTGACGTTAGATACTATCCCTTAAACAGCGTCAACTTTAGGAATAGATAATACAAATAAATATCTTAAAAAACCAAATCCCTAACTTCGGGCAAGAATTACTATTAAAAGAGAATTGTTACTGAAATTGGAGATAAAAGGTATCCCAAACCGACAGGCTGGTACAACGGTCACTGCATATTGTAGAGATATGCATAGCAGTCGGAGGGCTGCGGCGCGAGTCGAGTTCCGCGGGGGCCGCCACTCGCCTCGCCTTTGTCTCGTCCCCGCAAACTTGCCATAAATGTTAATATGGGATCTTCTCACATTTGAATATCTATTTCTTCGCGAGGCCGGTTCGTTAACGCGGCCTTGAATTTTAAATTTTATCGCCGCACCGGGAGCGCCGCAGATGAGGTGCGCGCCTACGTGCTCTCCCCGACAAAATAACCGAGGGAAACTTCGTTTTTGTTTGTCTCCTTTATTTTTTGTAAAGTGAAATAGATGATCTGGGGAGAAAGTGTACTGTTATTGTGCCTAGCATGCATAAAATTCTCTAGTATAGATAATGTAAACTAAATGTCGCAATATCCAGATTCAAATCGCTTGGCACTAACCGGCACAGTCCTACCTAAACATAATGAGGTTGTTAATTAGATGTCTCACGATGAGAACCCGGCACTGTACGTATTCGTAACTACAAATTGCGACTGAGTTCGCTTAATTACAAATTTTCCAGTTTCTGTTTCGTGTGTGTCACGTTCTGACGTCACACATTCTGAAGCTGCAAAAGTCCGTAGCAAAGTTCTGGAAACTCGTGCTACGCCAATTCAGGGAAGAAAAAACTTGAGGCAAATAAGATTAGCGATGCTAAACTGTAATTGCTTTAATTAGCTCTCCCATTGCATTGTTAATCTTACTAACTTTTGTAACCTGTTCACAAAGGTACAAAGTCAACAAATAGTTAATGAAGAAGACACCAGATTGATAGGGTAGGTATATCATTTAGTTGTCAAATTAAATGGAAATATGCTAGTTTTCATCCGACGTTGCCACTTTATCATTGTTGGTGGGTCCATTAGCCGACAATCCGGCGCGGCTGTTCGATGTCGCGACTCGGTGACGATCGGAAAGTTTAGCTGCGAACATTTGAATGCGCCCCCACCTCCCCGTCTGACCCTCAATTATTGAAAATGCATTTCTGTCCGCGCCCTGCGCCCGCTGCACCACGCCACATCGCAAATGCACATTTTAAACTGCACCTGATTGCAGAGTCGTGTTACTATCCACGGCTAAAAGTCGTGCTGTCGCTTTATTTAAACCGAAAATTGGCTTTATTATAGTGGCCAGTTATAACTCCTCCGAACGTCAAACCGACGTTGATTGGTATATTGAAACAATTAAGGTTTGCCTGGTGATATATTGATGATACTAACTGTATTGAGAATGCAAAACAAGCTAATACAAACATGACGGTGTTTAGGTTTATTGACATCAATCATTTCGATGACCGACTAGTAGAATACAGTCTGGCATATTATGAAGTACTCCAACATTTCTGTCTCTCTTGAAACTTGAATTCAATCAGAAAAGAGCTTCTTTAACAAAAGCACCATGATAATAACCAACAGCACAAAGTCGCCTGAATAGTGGACCATTTTTTTTTTTCAAATGGAACGCAAATTTTTCTGGCAATTAAAATCATACCATTCCAAAAACGAACAGCTTATGAAAATAAATCGTCATCTATGATAAGATTCGTACGTGGCCGCGGTCGCGAGTGGTCCCCCATTCGTCGTGAACTAAGTGACGAACGGTGTACACAATTTCGGGCGTCCGTTTTAATTGTAAGTTCGGAACGGGCCCTGTCCGCAATGCAATTTTAGCTTCCACATTTTCCGTTAGAACTGTATTTGCTCTTAGTCCGACTCCCCTTTTAGACCTATTTTAAAATAGCCGGAATAACTGTATGAGTTTTGATTTTCTTGTCGCTGAAGCCATTTTCCATGAAGTATTTTTATGATAATATCCCTGGACATTTTAATAATATCAAGATGATGATGGTTTTGTTTGGCAGTTTTTGTTGACTACAAAATGTACCTACCTATCATGGTCATGCCAGGCGTGAACTGAATTATTTTTATGAGTATGAGTATATATTTACATCCTCATAAAAATAAATTTCTTACAGAAAATACTTTAATTTCTTATGACCTGAAAAACGGGTTCTCACCTTATCTACATTCCTACAAAACAATTACAAATGTTGCTCAACGCTAAACACTTAACGCGACATATAAATGAGAAAGATTCCGCGCCCGGCTGCAGAGAGCACATCGCTATAAAGGCGCCGCTTCCGCAAACTGCGTGTCGCGAGTACGTCCTAGTCGTAGCCGGTTTAGTGTCGCCAGGAGGGAAACTACGATTCCTCTGAGCGAGAGTATCTGCTCCTCAACTTTATGTTCATTTTATCTTTTCGGCTGTATTGCGAAGCGGGGACTTCGGCAAAGGCCCTCCAGGGCTCCGTTAACGCCGCGGCCGGCCCTATCACCTCCGACTTCAACACTTTTTTACACTTCTCTATTCAAATATTAATATGGGAGCGCCATTCCGTAGTTGTCTTGTAAGTTTAATTTTATTCTTACGACACGTTTATTATGAGTTTGCGTACTTTTACATTATGGCTGAGCTAAATTATGTTAAGCACTTTAAACTTACCTGACTCGAAGCTGTCCATGCTCTCCGATTTAATATCCGCCACATCTGAAACAATAATGAATTAATTTTAATTACATAGGGCCTAATTATATTAATCAATGCAATAAGAACGCCCATTGTGTGACCCTTTGTAAAATTTCTATATTTATGTCTATAATTAATATGGTGTACATAGGTAATAAAGAGTACCTATTCTGTTCTATTAACGTAGTAAAAAAAAATCCTAACGAGAACCTAAACATTTTTAAGATGAAAAAAAAAACCTTTTCTGTCATAAATATGCCTCACGCACACCTTTCATATCTCCAAAAAAACTTGCGAAAGTAAACCGTCGGTGTTATGAAAGTTTAAAAAAGATTTTGTTTCAGTTAGGGAGCGGTAACCACATGAAGTTGGTGTGTGCCGGAGGCGCGGTCGGGCCACGGGCCGCGGTCGAAGGCTCTAATCCACTTTGCCGCCGAATCGAGTCGGACTCGGTTCCCTACCCGAGACACTTTACCTCTGTTTTAAATTCGGATGGGTGATCCAGTTTAAACTTTCAGTCTAATTTTGTAGTTTGGGAGTCCTTTTCGAATATTTTGCTGTAGATATGTATATGTACGTATTTGGTGTAGGTTACTTACAAGCACATAGGTATTTAGTTTGGTTTACTTTTGCGATACGTTTTTTCGTACCTAATAAAATCTAGAAAAACTTACAAGTAACATTGCATGTACATTGCTTGTAAGTACTTCATTAAAGTCGCTGACTTTTCTTGAATAAAATATTAACGGACTTTAACGGAATAAGTACCTATACCTACATTTGTTTTACTTTCTTAAGGAAGAATGACCATATTGGACTAGGAAAAAAATAATTAGCTACCGTGATGAGACTATTACCAAAATGAAATGCATAGTTAATGTATTCATACGATAGCATTATTAATAAGTCTTCAAAAATACAACTTTTGCTTATCAGAACGCAGGATCATATGAATATCTTAATAAGTTATTACTGAACATATTCGTAATTTTTACGTTCTTAGAGATGTCCACACTTTTCCTAAAGTTTTAATCGATTTTATATTTAGATCGAAATTCAAAAAATATCGTTTCCAATATGAAAACTCCCTTTCCCAGTCACACTTTACACAAACAAATACACACAGTACTGGTACCAATGATGTATGTAACATAAAGGAAGACAGTCCGGTCACCCCCGGGGGTCTGCCGGCCCGGGGGACTTCGTTACAGCCGAGATATGCAGCCGCTTACACGATGACCGCTTTCTCACGGGGCCAGAGGCCATGGACCGATGAACGAAATACTCACTCGAAATATGCAGAAAGTTTCTTGTATCGTATAAAAGTAATTATCACCCGAGCCACTCTCTACGACCATAGTAACTTACAGTTCAGTTTAAATATTTGGACATTATCTACTAAAATCAGTGAAGGAAAAACATTGTGAGGAAACCTGGACTTATAGTCAATATTAGTCTAAAATCGCCAGCCTGTCTTGAGTAAGCGTAGTGATCAATGCTCGTGCTTTCTCTGTATGAGTAGAGGCAGTTGCTCAGTGAGACCTTAATGGGCTGGTATTATTATTATAACATTTTGTAAAGACAGGCGAATCTCCGTGGGCAGCTACGCTTTAAATCGAATTCACTGAATGTATAAAAATATGATTTGATAATATAGAGAGCATACCTGACTAGAATTTTGCAATCGAAAACCAAAGCAATCGATAATATTATGAGATCCATAAAAAAAAAAAAACACTAAAATTAGTTCAAACGGTTACGAAAAGCGTAGCAAGCTCGTAGAACATATAGACAGCGCTAAAGTAATATTGAGATACAAACAAAAATGACTAGCTCTTAATTAACATAGATATCTACGAATACGATACGAAATATTGCAGATAATCAGAAAATGCATGCTACGATTAAACAATTTTTGGGGTCTACGAAATTATTTCGTAGCACTTTGCTACGAAGTCCGCTACGCTATTAGACTAGAACTAACACAATAAAAATGGATATAACGTTTACAACACGTCCTGCATCATCCATATAAGTATAATGGCTAACAGTAGTACGTCAGCTAAGTAAGTAGATAATAGAGGAGCACGGGGGTGCTTGCAACATTAATGTGCAGAGGCGCCGCTCACCGCCGCGATTGGATCTTGTGAATTAGTAAAGCCGTGCGGGACGCAGTCTCCTTGCCGATGCTAAATTAATCTGCGTGAGAGTGTAACTTGCGCTAAGTGTCCCCACGCTGCCAGTAATTGATCGATTAGCTTATTACGAGTATTGTGTCTTGCAGTTGACTGGAGCATGGTTTAATTATTGTTTTACAAATAAACTTGTATCGCCCGTAGCAAATGTATGTAATTATTGTTTTACAAATACATACATTTGCTACGGGCGATACGTTTGCAGTATATTGGAGGCATCATCTGCTGGCCAGAAGTCATAGCCATAGGGCTTACTAGCGTAACAGTTATTTCCACATACACAGAGGTATTTTTTTTTTCAGTGGAATACGTATTTGCTATTCTTATAATTTCCATTTCGTTTCTCTAATTCAAGTACAAGACAATATCAATCATGAGAATGTTAAGCCGATCGCATGGGCAATCGTAGCAAACTTAGCCACTTGTGTAAAAGTTCTAATCCAGTCAATGGCTTCATGAGGCTCCTCCTGACTGGGTTACTGGGTTTGTTGCTAGGAGCCTTGCTAAGCCTTCTAGCAACGTACCCGGTAACCTAATTAACTTATGACATATTTTAATCGTTATGTATTCATGAATCATACTAGTTATATTTATTTGGCAAGTGTTTACTTAATTAAAGCTCAAATAATTCCCATTTTGCATGCTTTCCTAAAAATATGACTGAACAATCTAACATACTGAATGCGCTCCTTTTTGTGAACCTCAAATAATTCCTACTTTAGGGTCCTAAAATATTAAACAGTCAAGTAACTGCGACCAATTCGGCTCGCGCGTGGTTAGTCACAGTTTTAACCTAACCTTTCCCATTTGGTCGGGGTACCCTAGCTTAGTTACTGCAACAAACTGTGAGAAAAAGCCAAAAAGTTAAAAAAAGTGTGCTTAATTAGGAGCCCAAAATAGTTTTAGAGGTTCATTCATTTAAAAACGCGTACATTATTTGAAGGTCAATAAGTTTTTGGAGGATCAGTTAAATATGTCCCTATTTATTTAAGGACAATTAAATACATCACTCAAATGTAGCCTGTTACAGTCGCAGTTAGTAAGTAGGAGTTGTCGGTGCGCGGTGTCTGTGGCCATCGTTAGTCGTCACCGTGAGCGCAACTCGCAAGATATTAAATACATCCCGGTGGAGTGGGCGCGGCAAGCGGCCGGGCTCTAAGGCTGGCGCTAGATTTCCCACGGGGGCACGTTAATTTTCTGCCGCCTTGAGCATAGGGCCCCCCAGAGACACCCTACCTTTCGCGTAGCCATTCAGACTGAAGGTGTTATTCCGGTAACGCCGCGGACTGATGCCGATATGCCTCTCCAGAGAAAACTTTTTCACGTAGCACTGAATAAAAATAACAAAGCGCACACTATAGTGCTCAAGGTGTGTTCTTAGGTTTTTACGTTTCGTAATGTCTAAAATGTCACGTAAAAGCAGAATAAGTGAGAGCTGGCTACATCGTTTATTATGTAAATTGTAAACGTTGTTGACGGCTATAAAACAATAATGTTGTAGATGTAATAAAACTTGAGTTTTTAAATTGATGGAATGATGGCACGTGCAATACATGCGAAAACTACTTTGTTCGCCGTGATAGTATATCATTATAAGTTTTGTAACAGGTTTTTGTGCGCAGAATGCATTGACATTTAAACTTTCAGTTTCACGCGCATTGGACATTGATACATGTTTTCCCAATTAGGGACATGTTTGATATTTTTTTGTTTGTTTATTTGTTTCTAATATCCAACGGCAACGACTTCTATTTTTTAAACTTGGCAAATCTTGCAGTTTCTCAATGTATGGTAACCGAAGTGGTAACCCTTAATGGAGACTGTTTCATAAATGGCGAGATTACCCAAAATATTTTTATAATAAAACTGAAATATAGGTACGTGTAGTGGTGCCCGGGGGAGGTAGAACGGCAATCAGTTCGTCTGCCCCGAGAGGCTGCATTAATCACGATCCGAGCCGCCATCGCGCCACCGACTACGCGCCACGCGCAACGCAAAATACACAATACACCACACACTAAACTGTGTTTAATTGCTAATTAGAAACGTGCAAGTGAACTCAAGTTTTGCTTGGTTATAGTTACTTCCTGTGGATGAATTACAGCTCCGTGATAACTATCAAAGTTTTCACTTTTCATGACTCTTCGAAGTAAGAAGTATGAAGTTTCCGTATCGAGATGTTTAGGATGTTCACTTGTGTAGGTAAAGTAATAAGGAGGTTCAGTCGTAGCTAAAATAACGATGACAAAACCGGTAAAAAAAAATATAAGTAAGTATTAACAAAGTTGTGTAACGTTTCATACAAGTGCAGAACGTGAGTGTGTGCGTGGCCGGGTCGAGGAGTACTCCCAGGAGACGGAAGGAAGTGTGGCCGGAGAGCGTCACCTGGGACCCGCCGGGCGAGGGGAGCTCAGACAAGTAACAGACGTAAACGATGAACGCCTTTGTATCAGCAAAACAGAACAAAGTAGCAAACTTGGCGATGACGAAACGATATCCACGATGTGGATTAAAATCTTGTCCCCTGTGTAAACAACAAACACTTTTAGTAATTAAGCATTGAAACAACGGGCTCAGGTCGCGGGTCATCCCCTCGTGGCTGTTGATAATATCTAAATGCCTAATGGCTGCTGGGCCTGTGACGAATGTATCGGGCCCCCTCCCGCGCCCCCCGCGCCCGCCCGCTCCTCCACTATGTGATAATTCCAAACGCTGCGGCCGCGCCACCTGGGATCATGCAGAGCCGTACTCCAATCATGGATATACTTTTATATATTTTTACAGTTTAATGAAAAAAAAGTTGATTGTTGATGAATGGGCTTTCCCTTTTTTAATTCCTTTTGTTAAAAGATTTTCCAAGAGGTTCAAAATTACTCCAAGTTGAGCTTATTGCGATTGGACTCACGTTATAAACATGTTGGTTGCCAAAAACTTGATAGTAATAATTGCCTGGTATGTACCAGTTTTGCTTTTGTTTACCAAATGAAGACAATTCAACTCGATTGGATTGTTACACAACAAGTTAATCACAATTTGGCTAGAATTCAGTTCCAACTTCGTGAACAATTCGGAATTGTTGACACAACGGCAGCGTGGCACGCGGCGCGGTGTCGCCGGCACGCGCGTCGGCGCCGCCTGGAATTCCGAATGCACCCCCGATGTCGAACATCGGCATTTAATTAGCCACATACCGGTCGAGGAACCGTCCTACACCCGATCAGCATAGCACGCATTGTTGACCGTCTAAGTTGACAGAATAACTTACACAATATTTAGGATTTAATTGACATATTTGGACGACACAATCTTTGTCGCTTGGATACTTCGAAATTAACCTGTTGAAAGGGCACCACACTTGAAATTATTTTGTTAGGTTATGAGAGGTGCATTGGTTCTAAGTCACTTCATCCCAGTCATTACAAAGGTTTTTTTTTTAATTCCAGTGTGTAAAGGAAAGTCTAAAATATTTTGGTGTGGAGTGCGGTCCCTGCGGCGGAGTCCCACGGGAGCGAGCCCGCGCGCCCAACTTCGGGCTCAGCGGCGGCGCCCCCGCGCGCTCTCCCCCCGCACCCCGCGCGCCACCACTCACCCCCGCAGAGAATACATTTGCGCAACACGAGTGTTGGCCTAACAACGACTGCGACACCGGGAACCACTCACTGGGAAAAATTACTCATTTTCCGATACTGCCGCGGATAGTTCAAGACTTGTAGCGAAACAAAGCGTCCTACAGCCGTTTGTTCCTGCGCCATCGCATTTGTCCTTCCGCAACATGCAGTAAAGGACTTGCAATAAATTTGAACAATGAGTAGTTTTTATTATTCTTAGGGTGCCTGAGAGGAAGTGCCCATTGTTTGTCACATGCAACTTTCTTATTATTCGATTGTTTTACCTGCATGTTGATGTCTTTACATACAAGAATATGCATAGTAGGAACGTCAGTTTCCCTAAACGAAAACATCCTTTTCTATGGTTGTTTCGAAATAAATGGTGGTTATATATTATCTAATAACATTTTTAAAACACCCATTGTAAAAAGTAATATAAAAGACTGCTTATTTTATATTTTCTACGATGATAAGTAGGAGCAGAAAATACAAAGTTTATAACTCTAGTAACTCTTCCAAAGATTTTGTTACGACTAGGCAACATAAAAGCTAAATTATCTGGGTGGCATAAAATTAAAACGTCAACGCCGCGGTATGGCCCACTGTTTTAAAAACTTCTTAAGTCATGAAAGATAAAGTGAAGGTAGCTTTGGCCGATGATGAGGCGCGGAGGCCAATTTATTTATAATCTCTGGTGCAGAATTGGCTACGAATTAGCATGTAAATATTTGAGGTCCAAGGAGCCGGGTGGAGATTTATCGCGAATGGCGCGAGATAAGCGAGGACGGAGTCGTAAAGCAGCGCGCGAGTCGCTCGGCGTAGCGGCATCAGCCGCGCCGCAACACAGCACACCCTTTGACGAAGTTGTAAAAAGAGCATTAAACCGCAGTAAAAACGCATCGGCCGCGTGGGCGATGCCTGGGGTTGCTCATTATTTTAGTGGCCTCCTTATGAATTTCAATGAGATTTAGACATAATGAGCCTCGCTCAGAGGTCTCCGCGATATTAAATAGTGTACTCTTATCTTAACTCTGAAAAGTTTGAGATAATTTATTCACCGTTTACCTACATCCATCTTTATCGTATCTTGTGCTCTATAAATAGGGCTGGCGTAATGAAAAACAGTTATTATAAAATTCTCACCTTCCACATCTTCTCTCTCATAGAGTTCTTCTTTTGTTTCATTAGGGTCTGCATCTTCACCGTCTGTAACAAATAAAACTGTCAAAATTTGGTTGTTAGTATATACGTCTTATTACATATCATTTATGTTACAGCTTGTGCAACTACTTCAACTTTCTGACTAACTGACCGACTATTTAATTTTGACAAGTGCCTGTATAATGGTTTAATTGAAATAAATGTTTTGAGTTTGAGTTTGGGTGAATGTCTGTTAAAAAAATGTATCCTTGATTAACAAGAGCCTCTGGATCTGTCATTCCTGATCAAAGATTGTTCCTCGGTGGCCATAAGCACTGCTCGCGCAGTTTTTATGGCCATGTAGGACCCTCTACTTTTTACATGTATTTAGTACTAGTTCTATTACATCAAATAATATCTACATATACACTAACAAGGAACTATAACTTACCTACAAGGAAAAAGGTGGTAAGTTTTTTTGCTCAATTGTTCAACACTAGCTCACGTAGCATTCAGATGCGGGGGCAGCCTACATGTGTGTTCATAGCCACTTGCCGACAAACGCTAGCAAACTTCTAATTCCCTTAGCTTATATTTGACAAGGTCACTCTTCAAAACTATATGTTATACAATCTAAGAACCTTGGGCCCCTATAACCTTGAATGAAGCTACTAAAATAATATTAATTTAATAACTTTCAGTAACATACAAACAAAAACAGAAAAAGACCAGGCATAAAAAGGCGTGAGTAGGTAGCGGTAACGATCGATCTTCCTAAATTCTAAAGTAAACCATTCATTATACATGTACTCAACAATCATAAAACCCTTCGCGTCGAGCGACGAGCGACGGATCCGTCACCTGGGGCCGCATATGACAAGCCAAAAGTAAAGACGATAATGTAAATGCATCGAACTCGAGAGTTTTTCTTCGTTCCCCACAATTCACTCGAGGATGGATGTCTTGGAGCGTGAAGAAGCTTCAAACAAATGGGTCTTTTGTATATCACAACATAATGTATTCGAGTCGTCTGTTTAGAAGTTTAACTGATCTGCGGGTACGGCGCGCGGCGAGCGGCTGGATAATCTGACGATGGATGCGAGTCGATAAACGCGACCAGTGAATAGTGCGGCGCATCAAATGCATCTGACATGTGACTAAGTGCTGGGTGCGGACGCTACCACAACTATAAATTATTCGCATGTGTGCCAACTGCGTATTAAATACATTTCACTCAGCCATTCTTCTATGTGGAGATATTTCATTAGTGTATTATAACTGGGGAATATGTATTTATTATAATAAATTATTTCCCCAGAGGCGGTATAATGAACAGCGAACTGCGAGAGTTTATTCATTAAAGATATTTGTGTTGGTATAGTTTAAACTTTCCTTTTCTCTATAAGATAAAAAAAATATACTTTATCCATAATCACACTAGCTGACTCAAAACCATCAAAGCTCTAGAAGAACTACTTGGTCTTGAACTGCTTCGATTATAGTCTAGAGCTCCAGACACTCTCTCTCTCTTCTTACAAAATTACATACAAAATTACTTCTCGGTGTTCAGTGTATGGTAATCGGTGGAAAAAGTACCAAGCAAAAGGACCATTCTCGCCATACTTCTTACACCTACTCTCCCTATTTCTGATTCAAGCCTATTTCCTAACAATTCGTAAATCAGAACGTTAGCTTCACAGTGTCGTGTCGTGTGTCATTCGCAGACGGACGTCGTGCACCCAATGCGCCGCTCGTACGTCATCCGTTATCGGCGCCTCTACGTCAGTGTCAGCCGAAACTGCACGCACTCCCCATATCCTGCCGCTTCGGCGAACATACTCGTGTAATCGCTTAAACGCATTGCATCTATCGTTAGCTAGATTTTCTAATAAGTAGGAGGTAGTTGTGTAAGTCGTCCGTAGCAAAGAAAACAATATGAATCGAGGTTAGGTAGGATTACCATAACATAAGGAATTAATACTAATCTTATTTGGTCTTATCGTCTGTAGTATAGCTATAACCTATAATATATATCGTCGCTTTAGATGTGATACCTCGTAACTGCAATTATTGGTCAATTTTGATGCGAAATTGTCCATCACGCAATTTTCCATCTTTCTGGTGATACCTAGGAGGTCTACTTCACTTAAAACTGACTTTTAGTGAGATATCGTAACAAGACTTTGAAACACTTTGCCAGGTGGGACCTTGTAAGTTTATTTAAAATTCAATAAAATAACCAAAAGCATGCAATGTACATAATTATCAAAACAGTTTTTTGTCTCTCCTGGAAAATTGACAGGTTCGTATTTACGAGGTGTCACATCTAGAGCGACGATATTTCAAAGTCATCCTGTACGAAAATATTCTTGCAGAAGTGTTATGTTTTCGTATTCTGACCACAAAATCACCATGATCTCAAGCAAACACTTACAAGTGTCATAGTTATTTCAAAACGAAGGACTCATGTTGCCATCGATACTAATTACTAACTATGTGTAAGTTCTACGTTTTTTACAAGGAATCTAATAACCAACCACATTTGGATAAAATTGCAGCATTCAAAATAATATTACTATCGAATAATTTCGCATGATAGAAATTGGCTGCAAAAAAAATCTTACCTTCAAATGTTTCATCAGCATTACATTCTTCATTCTCATCCCCTTTGTTTTCCTCGTTGCACCCCGATTCGTCCTGCAAATCGTTAGGTTCATCGTCATCATTGTCATCATCTTCTTCCCTATCACTAAATGTCCTTTTTCTTCCTCTCTCGGCCGCAGCAGCATCGTCATTCCACTCTTCTTCTTCCGCTGAAAAGATTGTATAATATTTGCATCATTTATAAATCTAAAAGTCTTAAAATGATAATAATATTAAATACAAGTACCTATATTCAAAATTAATTAATATAAAAATGCATTCAAAAATTCCTCCGCATCGCAGGAAAAGTGCTCAAAAGGCTGGCAGCATTGCCACGTATTACGTTTGTATGGCAATGCTGATTCTTTGTCCAAAAATAGGCTAGCCCTCTGGTCACAGGCAGAGTCGACCAACCGCTTTGCGTTGCCTTGAAATACTAAGAGGGGATTTCGACCCCATGCCTGCCCCATGACCCTAGTGTTTGAACCCCAAACGGGTCGAAGATATAGATCTTAAAAAGACTGGAGTATTAGCGCCGTTTGAGGTTATCCGCACCTGTAGCAGCCGCCCCAACACACCCCGCCGTGTTTAAATGATGGAATGGCGCTTGCACTTGCTTGTCTCTGGTCTCTTCCCATACTCAAGCGCCATTGGGTATAAATTAGAAAACCATATACTCGTAGGTATATAAATAGAGAAATAACTTTTTTAACTAGTTACGAGTATTTCTGAGCAAGAGAAAATAGTTTTCACGCTGTTTTATCGATTAGGTAGTTCGCATCGTTAGCGTTGTTGAGTCAACGAGGTAATTTATATCTTTGACTGTATCACTAGCCTGCATATCTAATGGCTTTTACTGTAATAGGAGCTATCAAAATCGTGTAGCGTTATCTTACATTTTGTTAAAGTGTCCTTGTCCAATTCAAAACGCAATAGTTGTTTTGACAATTTCGAGGGATTTTCGTGTAAAGTGACGGTAGTTCACAATAAGAGCGGGCCGTCGAGCGGTCACCGACGTGAATCCCCTTACACGTTGCTCTATCTACAATTATGGTAATCTTATAGTGTATCTCCAATTTCGGTAAACGACTCGGGTGGTAGTAATGATAATGTTGAAACAAGACCCACCGAAATATTATTGAGAATTTAGACCGAAAATAACTAAGTGTATCGTCAATTGTTATTATTCGTTTCCATTCCTGCTAAAATTGTGTTTTAGAAGCGAGAAAGGCTTTTGGGTGCTTTATCCATAACGTTCAAAATGCAGTAAGTAAATAATACATATATCTTCTTCGTAGATCGTGTGTCCCATTTACTTGAGGTCGGCCTTACTTGTGCTTATTTTCCACTGAGCACGACTTTGTGCGGTACCAGAGTTGAATATTGAGATTCTTATAGCTCTTTTCCAACCGTCGACAACCAGGTGACGGCCGTGGTGGTGGTATTCCACGAGTAAGTACGACGCGTGGACGCGTAAGACAAGAGCTAAGTGCTCCAGAAAAATGTGCGCCTATGTTACTTGGATCCGGAGAAACTTAAATTTTAAACGCTTGTTTTTCGTCGGTTATTAAAAAAATATATTGCTGTTTCATACATTTAGAATTTTTTTTTTTTTTGATAACCGACGAAAAATTTCTACGCTACGGGGTCTAAACTCATGTGCTGAATTCATGGTTACAGTTTGCGCGTCGATGTCCCTGCCACCCTGTATATCTATAATGGATAAGATGGAATGGTTGGATGGAATGAATCGGATGGATCTGATGATGTAAGAGTCTGTCAGACTACAACCACACGGTGTTCTTCAACTACCTTTGGCCGGGGTGCTCACCTTGTTTCGACCCTAGGAATCGTATTGCTCCTTGGCTCTACCTTAGCTAGTTCAATAACCTTTCTACGTTTCCGACCACAGCCTAATTTATAAAATTAAGTTTTGTCCATCGACTTTAATAAGGTTACACCAATCTACAATAGGTACTAGTTTGGTGACATAATTAGCAGGCAGGCGGTGGCAGGGCGCGGGACGGTGGCGTGATTGCGCCCCGTTGGCGGCCGCGCCCTCGCCCGCACACACTTCGAATTATACAATTAAACACAAAGCTGTGGACATTACGTAAAAATTGACACTCCCGGATTGTTGTCACTGTAATCTATGCTTAGCACGGAGTGACTTCCTACTAAAGTTGTGTTAAATCAGGCTAGTTCGATCTGTCTCTTTGACGACACAACATTTTCAGGAACGGCTCTAAAAATGATCGTTAAATAATTTCACGAGGTCATCATTACCAACCCATGATTAAAGTTAATAGCCTATTCGCATGTCAGCACATAAATAAATCAGTCTTGTAGGTAGTTCATATTTAGATGAGCTGAGGCTAGAGGAGCGTAGTACCGGGGTCCCAGGAGACTCAGCCCGGCCTAGTGGCCCGGGGGAATGTCCATCGATTCATCAAAAGCAGGCCAGAGGCAAAATCCTAGCAATGCCACGGAACCCGCACTGTCCCTGAGGCAGTGTTCGTACTTACTGCAGACTTTACCGACCTAACATTTTGTTACTGTACACCAGAGTGTACTTGTATGGTATCTACGGGAGAACGTTGATGACTAAAACGATAAAAAATAATACTAAACTCAATGTCTCATTTTGCTTGGCAAGATTGCAATACTATCATAAAAGTAAACCTAACTAGCGAAGCCTTATAGCCATATTTCAATATGAAATGAAGTGAAGAGCCCTAAATGAAAAGCATCAGCTCATAGCATTGTCGTCGATCCGATTTTGGTAGTAATATCTTTCAATTTTAGCTTTTGCTCTGGCCGTTAAGCTTTTCATTTCAATCGACTTTCAATACGAGATTTTTCAGAATGCTATATATAATAAGGAACTTCTTAAAATAACTGTATTTAACTGAAGCCATGTAGGACAGAAGCATATTCATGTATTTTTTTTAATTTAATTTAATAAAGCAGGATTTGAACCTGTTAATTTCAGCTAAAAAGCTATCGTCAGAATATACCTATTGTCAAAATTCACAGTACATGTTCTACTCATAGCACACACCAATTTCGTAGAGAATAGCGAGGTATGACGTCCGTGGAGCCATCTTGCACCATCGCGATAGCCCATCATAACTCGAGCGCGCAATGTGCCGCGCGGGATCCATTCCGCACCAAGGAGCCGCCCGCGCTGATACTCACGCCAATTCAATTTTCTTACTAACCGTATTGCTTATTATACGACACCAAATTCTATGGGATGACGAGTTTTGATTTCAATTTTTTCTTATTGACTGTTAGAAACTTTCGAAATTGCGTTAACATGTTAGCGAGAAATTCTGTTTTTTTTATTTCAAGCTTTATCTAATTTTTAGAGCGAGTAGATGAAATAAAAAATAAAATTACCAAGCAAAACTTTCTGCACTGCTCTGACTGGAAAATGCCTCGTCTTTCTGCCAAATCAGTAAATCTGTGTCAGTAAATTACTGATTTGATCAAATAAAGAAAACATAAAGAAAGGTCTGAAGAGCTTACAAAAACTATGTACGTTTCATTAACATAAACGGTAACACTCATTCAGAATATAAAGCCTCAGATATCGGATGTTTCATTGTCTAGGTAAAACGTTCCACAAGAGGCATTAACCTACTCAACGGGCGGCACTAAATGTTGTAGGTACGTACCTAATAATTTTGATTAAGTACCCGGGGAGCACAAAGGAATAATAACAATCCCATCTCGGCGTAAGTCATTGTAGTTTCGCTCAGTTGTATATCCTTGGAAACTGTAATTTTAATGTGTTCGGAGTCGGAGGCGTCGGTATGATGTCGAGTGGGAATAGCTGAGTAGCCGCGCTCCCCGAGGTGGCCGGTCGGCAGGAGTCGGCAGGACCTGGCCTGCCCGCGCCCGCTACATCGTTAACTAATGTACACTCAACATGTACAATGTACTTACATTACCCATGTATTATGCATGTCTGTTTCCGACTTTCCGTAATCGAAATATCGGAGTTCATTGTTCACTTCAAAGGATACCTACAACTGATACAAGTGACCCATTAGGGATATTTCAGGCGTACCTAAGTATAAAAGTGCTTTCCCGATATATAAAGGTCTTGCTTCGTTACAGTTAGCTAGCGGACCCTGTGCGGGCGTAAGTACTGAAGTTTAAAAAACTATGTAACCACCATTTCATAACTTATTTAATTGAACATAAAAATAATAAAAAAACGAAATCTAGCTTTTCGTATGGATTGATTCTTCAGTTGACCTTTTAACATTTCAGTTCGTGAGGATAGGTAAGGGTTAGCTATCAATTAAAAGTCGAACGTCTCAGCTGGTGTTTTCCTTGGAGAGCGAGCCGCGCGGGGCGGTGCGGTGCGGGGCAGGGTGGCGGGGGCGAAGTCCCGAGGGAGCAGGCGGCACGCGGCTGCCGGGCCAGGCCTCCCGGGACGCCGCGTGGGCGGCGGGCGAGAACTTGGCATCCTCTGGGACTACCCCCACTACCCCCTAGTCCCGGCAGCCCGGCTCACAACGACGCCACCGTGATATTTTTAACAGATACTGTTATGCGCGACTCTCGGAAAATTGTTAAACCACATGAGTACTGTAAATAATTCCTGAAACCTTCTAAGATTTTATGTAAGTGCTACGTAAAGACTGGTTCAGACTGGAAGCGCTACGATGTTAGTACGTAGAGGAGTGCGGTTAGTTAACTGGCTCAGTATGAGATAGAGCTACCGTTCCTATCATCACATCACATTATAAAAGGTCTGAAAGTTACGGATACCTACTGAACGAACTATGTTTTTACTGAAATGACAGAACGTTGTGTTTTATTGTGTGACATTGAATCCACCCCCAATTCAGTTAAACTTGCCCAAGAACCATTGCTAAGTAACAGTCAATCAATCATGAAAAACGTGATATAAAAATGACACCAAAATAACAAATATTTCACATACATCGAGTGAAATATACACAATGATATAAAAAAAATCCTTCATAATGTGATTCATTATGTAAGTACCTTGCCCACATTAATATTGTTACCTTTTATGGATTTTTTGCCGCGAAACAGGTGAGTGATTTATGACAGTCGACTGGGATTTGAAAAGAGAATTCCTCGCCATGTTAACAGATTGCATTAATGTTTTACATTTTTTTTGTTTTACTTATCCAATGCGCGAACTTTAATATATAAAACATGTTACAGTGTCATTTCATCTCAAACAAATTCCGTGAGGAATGGAAGCGAGCCTACAGTACATAGGTATGTCTAAATTAATTATGCTAAAGATGTGATATATTACACACGCCAACAATGTCACTACTTGCAACCAAATCTTACAATACAAACTTTTTTACATATATTTTATAGACACTTGGCATCAATGTAGAGTGTTAACTGTAACACAAGTAGTTTAAATTGATGGCAAAGAAATAAATATCCTTATGTATTTAATAGAACAGAATCATAGAGTATAGGTACAGAATAATGACTTTGATATGAAAATGCATAGCCAATTACTGAAACATAACGAAGGCTAACCAGATTCATCACCTCCTCCAGAGTTCGCACAAAGCAGCAAGCAGCACAGCAAATTACATCGATTAAGCAACTCACGGGCAGCCAACAGTAGATGAGAGGTCAACATCAACATAAAACTGTTATGATATGGCTTTAGCGTATTTCCCAGAGGCACAGGGGAGGTGCGCGCCACCCAGGGGAAATTTCCCGGCGATTCTCTGCGGGGCCTCTACAAGTTTTATGGACGCGCAACACCTAGGGCTGCTACAGCTGCTGGATTGACGTTTCTAGACTAATAACCTACTTAGTCGATGGTTGTATTGTGGAAGAATACTTTTGTAGTTCTAACGTCAGCTGTCGCATTTGATTCTGTATTTTTTTCGGACTGTAAATCTTTGTAAGTCAAGTTTACCATTGACATGTTAAAGTGCTTGAGTTTACTGTATAAGCTCTAAAAATGGTTTTTGGAAACAGATTTTTAATCAGAGATTGACAGCCCTGCGAGCACCCCGCGCTAGCCCCATGCCCTGGCGTGGCCATCAACTTCTTATCGTTACAAATAATGGTGCTCAAGGTAATAAGTGCCGAAGAACTGTGCACTGATTAATTTTAATAACCATTGTTAATTAACAAGTTTATATTGGAGCCAAATTCCAGTCCAACAAAGGAAAGCTCTTGTGTGTGTATATCTATTTGAATAAAGGTATTTTTAATACATAATTAAAAGCAAAACCAGGGAAAAGGAAGATACAAAACAGGACTTAATTACAAAATTAAGTTATCCCAACTGCATTAGTGTAGTCTGAACATCGGAGCACATAAGCTCAGTAAAAAAGTTGACGTACAAAGCCAAATTGACTTAACCCTCTTCAAAAGGCTTACAAATACGTCCATCCAAAGCTTTTACCTCGAATAAAACATTCATACGGTTTATTGTGATCTTTACACCTTCCACCCCCGATCAATCCGTTATGTTACGTACATTATGTAATTACAAATTATGCATACTATGGACCTGCTTGAATATTTCAGCAAACTGGACGTTTGAATTTTGTATGAAAGTTACTTTACTACGACATTTTGGATAAGTACCTATTTGTTATTTGGCTGAAGGCCCATGAACATGAGGGTCTTCCCTGGTCTGCCTTAAAAATCAATATCTATGTTTCGAAAATGATGAAGAGGCAAAGTTCATTTACAAATTTCCATTTAAATTTATTTTGCGAATCCTGATATTGAACTTTCAAAAAGTGAGAAAAGTTTATGCAAATCAATTTCCGCTCTATCCATATAAGACCTAATCTAGATACTTTCCCTAATCATCTATTACTAAGCAGACACATTATAGTCCTTGAAAACTCGAGCAGGTAGAAAACGACGTTGAGTAAACAATTCAAGATACGGCAATTCGTTTTTATTGTATGCCTGGGACAGGGAAGGATTAACATTTTCACTGGATGTAAAATTTTAATTCCTCCGCATGAGGGACGGGACGTTGAAATTGACGTGTTATTGGACCCCAGCGAGGGAAGCTGGTAACCTGGCAACAGACGCAGTATACACAGATCAAATCATAATCAAAAGACGACTGAGGATTTAGGCACATGTGACGAATTCTGACAACCCATCCGCGAACTCCTTTAGTGTTTCAAGACATAAATTCGGCGGTTTTTCCGAGATTCTTTAAGGTGAGCCTATTTTTGAAAAACCTAATCATAATATGAAAGTTTTCTTACATTTATGTAGATTATCCTGACAATATTACTCAGGATATTCACGAACTGACAAAAAGATTACTTTGTCTATCATACTTTGTGAACTCTGCAAAAGCAGAAAGCAACAATGAAGCCATAACACAGTGCGTTATACGTATACACAAACGTACTGAAGAGCTAGTATTGCATTAGGTATCCCTGGAGTCAGCCGGAGAGTCGCAGCATCCTCGCGCTCCCCCCGGGACGCATTACGAAAGTACTAGACGCCACTAGATCGATACATAAAGTTACTACATTACATAGCTGTTAGTTCTGCAACAAATAACATTGTTCTCAGTACTTACTGAACTGTAAAACTATATACATCTAGGTATTATTTAGAAATTGTGATGTAGTATGTTGTCTTATGTATTGAAGACTGACTAAACCAAGTATTTATTTTCTTTTATTGTGGGATGTAAAAGCGTTTAGTATAGAAAAAATCAATGTGCTAGTGACAGCTACTCCTGGCTACTCCGAAATCTATCAACTACAAACAGTTTGAAACTTTCAGGAAATGTAAGTAAAAGTTTGTGCGACTTCATTGAACTCTTCTCAACTCTAAGCTAGGCTCCTCTACTGCTAATCTTTGACAAAACCTGTTCTATTTGGTTTAGAGCTTTAGCTTAGTAGCTTCTATTGTGAAAATAAGTAGTAGGCTTGTCATTAGGTAAGTATCATAAAAACAATCAAACGCCCCATTCAATCGCGTAATCTGCATAACATACCTACATTCCTAGATACGAGGAGTTCTAAATATGCTTATCCAGAACACCATAATCGTCAACCACTCGAGTTTGAACGTACATAAAGGTTTTATCATCTGCATCGACTCATTGAGTGTGATAAGTGGCAAAAATCCTTCGAAACAATGACAAGAGATTTTTTACTTGCAACTCTACCAAACTGTTCCAACGTAGCCACCGAACGAATGCGTTAGTGATGACGACGGGTCATCCTTTAAGCCCGCAGTGTGGCTGCATGCAGAGGATACATCGGCGCGATGTTTGCCGAGCGGCGACCGCGACCAGTCACTGATAAAACGTTGATATTAGGGCGCCACGACCGCAGCGCGCCGCGGTCCGTCCATCACCCGGACCGACGCCCTCTCATTGACGCCGGGCCATTCATTGTTTACTTAAACTACGTACCTACGTAATTTGGATGGAATTGAAGTGAGGATGAATATTCGAGGGTAGTTAAGTAGAAATATGGGTACTTAGTGTATTTTCAAGTATAGTTGTGTAATTTATTGCAATACTTTTAACACCTTTTTTTTTTGCTTTGTTGCTAAGAAACTAATAGCAGAAGGTCTACGGAGCTTTTGACATTGATAAATATTTGTATGACCTACATGTATTTGTTCCGAGTCTGGGTGTTTTTCTATCTATAATATGTATGTATTTACAAAAAAAAATGTATATAAGTAGTTTATCAGCCATCTTGTTACCATAACACAAGCATTAGGTTGCTTAGCTTGGGACAAATGGTGCTGTGTGAAATGTCCAGGGATATTTAGCATCAATTTACATACACCATCTGTAGATCGTTTATTTCCACATTTTTGGACACAATTGCATAGGATAGCAATGTGCATCCATACATTCTGGGGACATCGACTGCCCAGAGCTCCATGGCCTTTTCTGCCGATTATTTGTGTCCGACAAATACATCGGACACCGTGAGTGCCGCCGCCCGGCACAATCTGTTTGCGCAACCGTCATCCAAAACTGTAGCCAGAGCCGAATCCCCAGTCTGTCGTACTTTAAAGATGCTAAATGCCCTTCTGAATGACAACCCGTGAATGTGATGGTTTCTGGATGAATGGAGTATGCGTATAATGTTTGGTGGTCTGTGAGAGAAAGTATGCAAGGGAGTTTACTGTTCCATGTTAGTTTTAAATTAAATGACATATATACTATATAAAAATTATTTTCAACATAATAATAGTTTCTATTTTAATAAATGTAATTGGTGTTGTACCGTTTTAATTACCTAAATATAAATAAATAAATTCCATACGACATATTATAGTCACTATACTTATAACTTATTTTAATAATATTAATACCAAACCAACTATGTCTGTATGTGTGTTACCTTTTCACGCCTAAACCTAATTTCCTAATTTTTTTCATCCTGGGTATTTAAATTAAAAAATTATGAAATACAAAATATACGCAGACGATATCGCAGACAACTTAGGTTATAGGTAGACGTATTTATTTATTTATTTGCCAGAAACATGGTATATTATAAAGGTGTTCATAATTATAATTATAGTGCTACATGTCTCACCGTTTTAACGGTATGCAAAAACAATTTTATACGTATAATACAAGAAGCAGGTGTTCCCAGCCCTGTATCACAGGGATCTAAGTTTATAGATAGATGTTTGAAATATTACCTATTAAGTCTTCCTTACCAAATAAAACCCTCATTTACAGTAACTAATTGTGATTACTTTTAGACACTAGGTACTGATGGACGTACCTACACACGGACGTACGACATAGGTAGGCCTATATAACGGACACTAAGAGATCATTCGAATTCATGGCATTTCCATAGACCACCACGCTTTTCCACCTGATTGGTTATACCACTGCTATTTACGGTAACGAGGATGTTGTTACCCCTTGTAGGCATTGCCATGATTGACCCATGGGAAAAATGTACACAGGTACTGCAGGTTTTCCGTTAGCGAAAATACAAGAAAACCTTTATTTTCTTTTTGTGTCGAAGCCCAAAGTTTTTACTGGGTTTTGCATTGCAAAAATAATTGATATTGGAAGATTTATTTTAAGTTTTTTTCTTTTAAGTATATTCTTAAGTGTTTGGACTTTTAATTCATCTTAAAAACAATATATCAGAACGTCCTTACAAATTGAGGGTGAAAATAAATTCAACTAAGTATATCGCAGTTTGTTAAATGACAACCTAATAAATAATAACAAGTAACATATTTTCTTATCACAAACTTACGTTTAAGCGCCCTCGGCTTAGCTTGCTTTCTTCGAGACATGGTCCCACGCTTTATCAGCGCGTAAAAATGCAACTATCACTTCATTTCACCTTCTATAATCACTTAGAACTTGGTTTACACAGTAACGTACGCTCTACAAGAAGTAGCGGTAAAGTTTATCGGGAAAGTAAAAGTGCGCGGCGTCGGGAGTGCGCGACACGTGCCACGCGCGGATCCTCCCGCGTACTGAGCTTACTGGCGCCCAACAAGTGGCAATAACAATATTGTAACCTTGCGCGCAAACTCGCAAGACATGTGCTATCCCGACCAATGTTTGAGTTTTCTTTGCCGAAAGCTCGACACATGTTAGACGTCTCTGTAAAGTATGGCATGCAGAAAACATTTAAATGGTTAAGCATTGGTCTGCGGCTTGAAATAAATTAAATAATCACATTTTGAACACACAAGATTAGTAAACAAACAAAATTTTCACTATTGTGAAGAAGAGTTTCTAACCTTTGTTGACCTACGCACGACTCCTAAATTCACTTCCGACTTACTGGTTTGTTAGAGAAACTGCACCATTCTTCTTTGGAGAAATTACAGGACAGTTCCTGTTGTTACTGTGTCTGGCGATCGCTACCGTACTAAGATATTTTATATTATGTCATCAAATTGTTAGGTTTAAAAAACACGTGGCACCAATAAGACGGAGCTAGAAACCATGCAGCCCGAAACACAGTCGAAACTTTTAGAATCTCAAGAATTTATAAATCTGAAGAAATGTTAACATTCGTTCACCAGATTCGATAGTTCCGACTAGGTACATTTTATAATGACACCTAATGTGTCACTTATAAATTTTTATATCTTAATAATAAGACAAAACATAGCGCACCTATTTATGTAGACCGCACGCACTGCGCACTGCGCTATGTGACCTATGTTTCACAAATAAACTGATTGATTGATACCAACGCGGCAGCTAAGAAAGTATTCTAGGAACCTCAAGATTCACTCAAACTAGCGCCTAAAAATTAATTTGGAGGGCGTTTCTGAAGTCTTTGTCAAGGCGCCCTGAGTCCGGTTTGAGTCGAGGAAATGTAGAATTAACGGACTTAGAATATGAGTGACAGTGCTAGTTATCAGACCCAATGGATCTTGTCTGATCCCTTCTTAATGGGTGTCTACTTTACCTACCACGCCAACAACGAAACTGCTCAAAGGATTTTAGCTACGAACTTATTACTTCTTCTAAATTACGTAAGCTATTAAAACATCAACATCAACTCAGCCTATCGCAGTCCACGACATAGACCTCTCCGAAGTGGTGTCACCAGCACCACACCCGGTCCTCCGCCTTCCGTATCCATATGTCCCAGCCGCCTCGGCAGTCCATCTAGCTGGCCGGTCCCAGGCTACGCTTCCCTACGCTACGTTAGAGACACAAACTCGATAGAAGTAAGTATGTAATACTGACGTGTAATATACTTAACTTTTGATTACGTAATATGTAGTAGGTATTGTCGTATAGCGACAAGTAAAGCTAAACTTTAAAATCAAAGGCTATTAAATTAAAGAAAGGGAGGTAGGAACCAATTAAAGATATATTAACAAACAAAAGATGGTGATGGACTGAAGAGTGGTGTGTAGTATGTGGAGGTGGGGTGTATGGATGACGATGCGTGATAGGTGGGTTGAGGAGGCTGAGGTGGAGGTCCAGTTGGAGCTGAGGAGGTAGGCGCGAGGTAGGTGCTGGCAACAGGTGCAGGTACAGATGCAGGTCCAGGTGCAGGTACAGGTACAGGTACAGGTGCAGGTGCAGGTACGTACAAGTACAGGTACAGGTGCAGATGAGGGCAGGTACTGGTGCATGTGCGGCACGGAGGGCACCCGTAGGAGGGCTCACGCAGCAGGACAGGACGCAGCATGGCAGCAGGAGAGAGAGGCACGGCGGGGACGCTGTCAGCCCGCTAGGTGAGGCAGCCCTCGGATGAGGTGCCGCCCGATAGGTTCAGGAGGGTCTTCAGAGTCCTCTGGCGAGGTGCGCTGGCGGTCCGACTGGTACAAGAGGCCTTCACGGAGGACGGAGGACGGAGGCGTAGAGAGGGTCCGTCAGGTACCGGAGCGGAGAGGTACACTGGGTGTTCCCGGGATAGGTGGCCCTGTAGTATCAGGCCTTATTTGATGTGTTCACTTTAGAGGCGAAACTGGAACTGATCCTTGCATTGCGTGGATCTATAATGTCAGCTCGTAGAATAATATCATGTAGAAAATATTAATTTGAGATATGATAATGGCCAGGGTTAGTTTTGGCTAATTATGCATGTATTATTCAGCTAAAAAGATACTGGCAGTTAAGGATTTATAAGACAAGTTACCATGGCGACGTTTTAAACATCAACCGCTTTATTCATAAACGTTGCTGTTGACTGCTGACTGTTTAACCATACATTTTTGACGTTTAAGCGTTACTTAACTTTAGTCATCGTTTATGAATAAACCTCCAAATGGCAGTACTGTCATAACAAAATTTATAATAATAAAATACGATAAAATCTATAGTTATTTTGTAATCAAAGTATAGTGTTTATAGGAAAAATGATATGAATCAATGTGGACGAAATAACCAACCGTTGGCTGTCACTAAATCGTTGTAGTCTTATGTTAAAGTTGGGACTGTGTCTGTGTACTGATTGTGGATAAAACGTGTCCTGAGGAATAATCAGATCAGCGCCTAACGGTAACAGAATGCTTGTTCTGACCTGGAGGAATGAATGAAGATAACTGTGAGTATGTACCTACATTATGTTACAGTATAGATAAGGAAACTGGTCTAGGTAATTACCGAAGTCGTTTATGATGATTAATTCAGCCTTTAATTCATCATGGAACGCTTATTAATCAAATACTAGCTTATCATTCAAGAACAGCAAGTAGTGACGACAAGGTGGTTGACAATTAAAATAAATAAATAATATCCTCAATTCTTCATTCATCAATCGCAGCCCGAAAAAAATCCAGATATCCAGGTCGGTAAATTAGTTTGATTTTTAACATTAGGACAGGTTGTAACACCCACAGGGTATGGTAGTGTTAAGGATTTCATTGACAAAAAATGTTAATGTCAGTTATATACTGAAAAATTTGCATGCCTAACATTATATTGGCAAAACATGTTTTGTTCTAAATTGTACTTTTACCATCTTTTTATACCGTGTTTTTATGCAAATAAATATATTATTATTGTAACAGCTCAAATGTTACAAAAACTGTACGCGATAGACGAGTGGGGGGAGTAGGGGGTGAAACACGCAGGTTGCAGGTCCGATATTATTCGCACAGGGCCGTAATTCTCTATGACACAATGAACGAAACCGCGCGAAATCAACGCGAGATTGGCGGGATTAGCTGAGGAATTGACGTGGTTTCGAAATAAGGAATCGTTATGTGGTCATAATGAATTATGGCCTAGTGAATTACTGTAAAGGTTGTCCACTAAAACAACCTTATGTTTATGTAGTGCAGGCTGGCTGTAAGTTAACGCGGGTTCCATTAGCACATTTAAGCAACTTAGAACGGGGTGTCAAATATTTTATTAGGTTTTTTTGTTTAGGAAAAGACAGTAGGTACTGGTTTAGTTGGGAATGTGTATAGACGTTCAGTCAATATAAACGTAAAGAATTCGTATCGTTGTTTGATACCTCCCGGGACGTTGAGGGCATCTAGCCCTTCACAGTATACGCAAAAAGATCTATTGTGTTTTGTTTTTCAACTGCATGCATTGTATGATACAGTGATCATAGATGACTTCAAAATTGGCGCAAGCCTTTGTGTGCGGTAAGCCTTGTTGTGATAACGTTGCTTATTCCATACTCTTTGTCTCCACTTATTTGATGTTACACACCGGCGCGCGGCGGCGCTCTCGTGTTCTGTCTTCTTCTTTATCATCATCGTCACAGTCTGTATAAGTTAAGGTAAGAGAAGCTGATAGAGACAAAACGGCTCCGGTCTGTCCTCTAAACTACCATTTTAAAAGAATGCTGTTCGGTCCAATGACGTATAGGTAAATCATTGGTTCGGTCTGCCACCTTTCATCGTGTCATCGATTGTCGATTCTGCTCTACTTGACAAGATGGAACATTATTACCTACCTTATTTAGACGATCTGTTGGTAATAATATCTCAGGAATACCAAAAGCATCTGCAAGACCTCGAGGCAGGTTTTTAAACGTCTGGCCGAGTTCAACCTCCATGTGAATAAGGACAACTGCGCTTCTGCTCGGGAAAGCGTTAAATATCTCGATCATCATATTACACAAAATGGTGCTCCCACCGACCAGGAAAGGTGTGTGCTGAACTCAACATGAAGGTACCAGGAAACCTAAAGCACCTTACAACCTTTATATAACATTGTTCATGGTTCATAAAATTCATATCCAACTTCTCAAAAGGTGCCGAACCATTGACTTGGAAAAGTCAAGTACTTATGGTCTTAGGACTCAGAAGAGACCCAAGAATTTAATGAGCTGAAGCGTTTACTGACCACAGCTTCAATACTGGTGCAAGCCAATTACAGTCAATTCAATTCAATTCTCAATTCTTTATTGCGTACCATAACGTGTAGTCGTCCTGTCATTCTGCGTACCTACCAGGGGCGTAGCTACCGCCGTATCAGCCGTATCAATGATACGGGGCCCCCGGGCTACAGGGGCCCCCTAACGTGTGTAAGCAAAAATTAGTAAAATGTTATCCACAATGTCACTTAATCTTCTGCTTCCCGGGACAATACCGCAAGCATTTTTGATTCTTTTGTAAGAAATCCCTTCATTTGGGCCCCTAACTAATTTTGATACAGGGCCCCTCCAAGGCACGCTACGCCACTGGTACCTACTGAGGTAACTACGCCTTGGGCGCAGTTTAATTGCAGGGCGACGGCAATCAAGAAAGGCCAATTGAACATGCCAGCTGACTCCTCGCCGACGAGTCGAGCCGACGCACCTCACCTGATCGCAACTACTCTACCACGAAGGATGAAGCACTCGCTGTAGTGTGGACACAGATAACTAAGTGTGGGCGGTGGAACGGTTCCAGGCTTACCTAGACGGTCAACCAGTCCCACTGGACTGGTCGACAGTCTAGGTAGGCGTAGAAGCTAGTGATCACTGCCAAGTGATTGGCAGTGATCACTAGCCTCTTCGCCGGCAGGCAGATTAGGTCGTTGACCTGAAGCTCCAATCTTTTTCTATTGGAGTTTTAGAGCCCGATTCGAATATACCATAGCATAGCTATTCACTACCACTCGATACGCTTCCGTACCCTCTCGAACGTCAATCAATGTTATCGTAGGAATCCTCTAAACGCTGTTCACAAGCCGAAAAACCGAAAATTTTGTCAGTTTAAATCAAATAGACGATCGCCATTCTTCCGACAGCTGTTTGCTGTTGGGCGCAAGGCAGATCTGGGGATCTACTCCGAAGTGCAAAGGGTGAATGTTCGGATCGGACCGACACATGGCCGAACCGAATATTAGGTATTGAAAAATGCGAAAAAGGTTCGGATCGGCTCAGTTGGGTCGGGACCATAGTCAATATTACCGGCATACCCCTCCATCACCCCCACGATGGAGGAAGTCCATGAGGATTTCCACGGTGAAACCAAAAAAAATAAGAATTCACTCATTTAAAAGACTAAGACCGCCCATTGTGTCACCCTTTGTAATTTTTTATACATTTATCTATGTTTCTGTAATTTGTTTTTACTAGGCCCCTGATTTCATATTATTTATATAATAGGAAAATTATTTTTGATTAAAATTTTACCTCAAACGCTTTAGTGTAGTGTAAATGCTTTAGTCATATCCTTGTATAAAGCCACAATGACATGGACGACTCTTTAACAATCTAAAAGTGAGTTGGGGTTGAGTTTGAATCGTTACCCGTGAGCTGTTATTACATAGCCAGGAGGGATCTTTAGAGCTAAAAAGACTCTAAGCCAATTTAAAAAAACCCTCTCTTTGAATTCCACCCGTCAGTGTCAAACTCACTCAGCTGTTGTTGTCAATGTCAAAAGAGTCAAAAAAATACGGAGATAAAATTTAGATTTCAGCGCAAACAAATGATAAATTAAAAAATACCATTGTTTACAGCATTAAATTATTATTTGCAGGTTATTCAAATATAACAAATGGATCTTCCGTTTGAGGTACGTACATTTTCACATTGACTAAGCAATACTTCCGCGTCTATCAAAAACTAAGGTTTTCTTTGTTTGTCGTTTAAATCATTTTTTCACGTGATTATCGATCATGCAGATAAATTTTCTATTGTAGTTAGTACGCCCAAAAATTACACTTTACTTTAAGATCGTAATATGCGTAAGAATAAATTCATTTTATTATCATTGTTTTGATTTAGAGACTAATCAATAAGAACGTACTCTGTATCACAATATTTATATCCCTAAACTACTTTCAGGTATTAGTTTATCTTTTCAAGTACTTACCAAAATCTGATAGGAAAGCTGCCAGTGAGACATGCCGCTCATGGTACTTGGCTGCAAATGATCAATGCTTTTTGAAGAACAAAGTGGCTGTATTTTACAAAACAGTATTATCTGATGAAGTATCCTCACCACTCACCATATTTGAGGATTCAGCTATCACATATTACAACTATTTATTTATTGAAGTGGAAATAACAAGTAAACAAAATGTTTTCTGGAATAGAATGGGAGAACACATTTGCTGTTTGACCTTAAGGAGCTGTGATATTTGTGAAAAAGTATTTGTTTATATGCTACAGAAATGTACAAATCTAGAAACTTTGAACATACAAAACTGCAAAGAACTTTTCATGTCAGGGCGTCTGCTGGAAGGGAAGAGTGAGGGATTTTTAACTGACAATCTTGAAAACTTGAAATCTTTAAGTCTTTCAGGGAATCAGTACTTGACAGATGCATTGTTCAATAGATTTGTTTCTGCTGCCCCAGCCTTAGAGGAGTTAAACTTATCAGCATGCTCCTTGCAGTTCCATCTTGGTTTAGTCAAGAAGTTTTACCCTGCAAGTACTGATATATTCAGGAACCCATCAGAGAGTGTATTGACATTTTATTTTATACTCAAGTTGATTGTTATTAGAGCTAGAAATATCAAACGTTTGCATTTTTCTTGTACTCTTATTGATGGAGCTGCACTGAAGACCCTATCAGAAGTACCAGATTTAAAGCTACACTCCTTACAAGTACATTCCTGTGATCAACTCACTAACACTGGTATATTATCTCTGGCTACACACCAAACATCTCTAAGAGAGCTTGATATAGGCTTGTGTACACGAGTGACAGACCAATCACTTGTACTTATATGTGATAATCTAGTCAATTTGGAATACCTCAACATTCAAAGATGTAGAGCTGTCACAGATTCAGGATTAGCGGAACTGAATAAGTTGAAGAAATTGAAGTCTTTAAATATATCACAATGTGAACTGTTAACAAAAGATGGTCTTGAAAAAGGTATTTGTGTTGGAGAAAATGAAAGACTTGAAGAACTTGATATCAACTCATTGAATATAGACCAAACTGGAGTTATTATGCTTTCTGAAAGACTTCCTAACTTACGTGTACTAAACTTGAGCTACTGTTTCAATGCTGTAACTGATACATCAGTGCAAGTCATTTTTAAGAATCAATTGTCACTTCAAACTTTAAAATTTAGCCATTGTGATAAAGTGTCTGATGCTGGATTAACTGGCATGGGAAAAGTGGAAACAAAAGGTGGCGATGATGTTCCAATTATGTCTAGTATTGATGAATCACACATTACGCCAAAAATCCACTTGGGGTCCAGAGCAGAAGAAGAAATAGTTCGTGATGCTAGACGAAAAAGAGATGTCTTGCTTATGTGCGAACAACTGACAATGGATTCATACACAGGTTACTCCTTAGCTCGCATGAGGGGTCTTAAAGAGCTGGATATAAGTGGATGCAATAGAATAACAGATGTGAGCTTGACCTATGCTTTTAATTTCAAGCAACTGATTAATCTAAACTTAAGTAGATGTCAACAAATTACCTGTAAAGGAATAGAACATCTAGTCAAAAATTGTCCCAGCATTGAATATTTTGATCTGACAGACTGCTACAGTCTAAAAGATGATGCTGTAACAGAAATAGTCAAAGACTTGCACAGATTAAAACGACTAGAACTAAGAGTAAGTGAAATATCAGCCAGACTCTTCTAAAACTAATAAACATATCCGTTCTTGCAATATTAAAAATTAAAAAATATTTTTTCAGGGGTGCAATCAGCTAACAGATAAGACCTTGGAAGCAATAAGTATGCACTGCAATAAACTTCAGTTCCTGGATGTACAAGGGTGTCGCAACATGTCTCCAGAACTGGCTTGTTCAATCGGATCCCTACCCTCTCTGCATACTGTGTTGATGTCCAAGCCAGGACCTTACATAGACGATGGAAAAAAGAATAGAGCTCCTGCCCCAGCTTTTCTCCCGGCGTTGATGAGAAAACTTCGCTTACACTAGGTTTGTTTTATTTAAAACAATTTGTTATAGTAATCAATTTTAAAAGAAAAATATTACAGAGGAACCTCTAAGCTCTGTCCACACTAAATCGAATTCCGCTCGGGATGCGGGACACCATTGCGTGCGTCGATTGTTTTATTGATTCAGAAGTCACAACTATTTGTGCCAGTTTTAACACCTCCATAACATTTTAGTTGATACCATCAGCCCGAGCGAACTGCATCCCGCCCGGAATTCGCTTCAGTTTGACCAAAACTTAATGTTAATCTGTCTAGCTAGGTCATCTGGAGTAAAGACAACGAAAATGATTATCCAAGTTACCTCAGTAAATATGTAAATCAGTGGAAACCTACTTGCATTTTTTATTTGTAATGGTTCTGCTAATCAAGAATCCAGGCAATCAAGCTTGCACTGTTTTGTGGGAATCTTTGTAAATGTTGTAATGCACTTCCTTGCCATTCATATTTGTAACTAAACAAGTAGATTCGACCTCGTTATTGCTTAATCACATTCATAACTTGAGGAACCATACTGTGATAATGGAGTTACGAGGGCGACTATATCTAACAGCATTAACATAGGACACTTTTTTCAATTGAGTTGTAGGTACAGGAAGGTAACTATGACTTGTGTTACCTACAATACTCTTGCTCACTCCACTACGTCATCCTCTAGTTCGAACGTAATTAACTATAGAATCGCTCTTACTATCGACTGTCTCAAGGTCAAGGTAGAGACTAGCAACAACAAAATTTATTCTCTGATTTATTGTACAGGAGGAAATTGTGTATGATTGTGATGTTTACCTTGACAATTTATTCTCTTTACTTTAGGTGTAATTTACTTGATAGTCTTGATACCTACCTAATATTTATAATGCAATATGTGGCTAATGTTTATGTTAAATTATATTAAATCAAAATATGTAATTATTGTTCGTGATGAAATTAAACTTACATGTTCCTGAAACAGGAGTTTTTAGCAACTGTGATAACACGTTATATACCTATAATTATCTTTTTAAAGAATAAGAATATTTTTATTTGCAATAAGTACAAATTCTTTAAATACGTCGCATTAAAAGCTATAACCACATTGTTTGTTTTTAAAATGATCTCAGACGCAACTCCCTGATCCTAGGAGCTACCTATCTTCATTCTACTTTTTTTTCTAGCCAATGCCAATAGGCTCCTACGCACGGGTACCGACTTTCCAAAGATTAATATCGTTCGATAGAAGCTACAGATGATTTAAATAGCGAGCTCGATAATTTTAGGAACGTCGGAATTTTAGTTTTAGTAGTCGGGGTGGGGTTACTTTGTCTCATATTATGCAAAAAAGTTTTAAAAACACGAAGAGGACCTAGACTGAGGAGCGAACTCAAAAGCTTTAGTTGTACCCTGCCTCGGATAGCTTAGATTTGACGATAATTTTGAAGACTGATTTTAAGATATTTTTTTATTTTAAAATAATGATATAGGTACATGGGAAAAAATAAGCAAAATAATCATAGGGCATCAAAAAATTCGTCCGCATCGCTGTCAACAGGAACAGTGCCTAACAGGCTGGCAGCATTGCCACGTTGTATGGCGAATGGATAATATAATAATCGTGAACTCGTTTTAAATTTGTACAAAAGGCCGTGTTAAAAGATATTTTGATTGCCTTTTTTTGAACAACTTGCAACTTATTTTAGTTATTATTAGTCAGGCTACTCCAGGCTGATGCAGCATTATGTCAGACATGGTCGGACGAGGGTGGTATAAATGCGCAACTTAGTGGCAGCGCTTAACTTCGTATTTCCCTTCAGAACCTTTTCGCGAAATGCATCAGTGTTTTCACTCCAATTAATTTTGATAACTAGATGAAACCTACACCGAGATATTTGACCGAACAGTTCCAGGGTATGGAATGATTTTTAAAGTTAATGCGCCTGGAGGGTAATGATCGTTTACGCGAAAAAATAATAACTTCTGTTTTACTGGAGTTGAATTTTGGATTCCATCTGGTGAAATACGTGTTAAGTAGGTTTAGTGTAAGTTGAAGCCGCCCAATTATTAATTCAATATCCTCTGAAGAAGTATATGAGGCAGTGTCATCAGCATATATTGCCAGATGAGGTTGGTTGTGTTGTGTAGGTATGTCATTTAGATATATTATGAAGAGAAATGGTCCTAAATTTGAACCTTGCGGTACACCAGATACAATAAATTTCGCCATAGAATTGTAATCACCTATGAATGTAATTTTATTGAATTTTGCCTACTTAGAAATAGTAATAGCGTAACATAGTGCTATAGCTGCACCGCAGAAAAAAAAATCTCTTTAAAACGGGTAGGTAAATGACTGCATAAAATTATATATAAAATGGAGTACATTTCAGTACAATATATTTATACCTACATTTCAGTACAATATATTTATATAACTTTTCATGTTAAAGTTGATAAAAATACCTAAATCTATAGTGGTCGTGGCAAAAAGGTTTTACCTAGCACGGCCACGGTCGATATGTTTTAACAGCGAAAATATGTGACTACATTTTTTAAAGTCGTTAGTACCTACAATAAAGTACACATTTTTTCATGAATATGTACCGTATTCAAATTAAGGTAATCTGGACCAAAGTGTGTAATTTTCATATTCATAACCTAAGTAAATCAAAAGTTATCTATCATTCATCGTTTAATCGTATCATTTATCTTTGAAATGGACACGTCTATGGAGAAATGAAACAAGCAATCTTAATAATTCTGATATATATTTTGATCAGTGGGAACCCTAATTACGTAGTTTGTATTTGACGAGATAGTTAACTCATAACCGTTTCTATAAGTTATGAGAAAATATTATTGAACTTGGGGGTAGGTAGTCGATTGCGTTTCAACCATACTGTTTTTCCGGTGGAACCGTGTTGTCATTCTGTATGTGAATGCGTTTGATAAAAACAGTTAATTGTTGTAACATTACCTATTTTAATATCCGTATTAACGTGAGCGACATAAATAGTATATTTTGTTAGCTACGCGAAGGATTAACAATGAAGAGAAAAATACAAACAGGAAGGAAAAGTATAGTGCTGTTGGAAGACCAAAAAAGGTAGGTATTTGAAAATAACAAATCATCTTTTATTCACGGCATACCATCATCGAATGACGTAGTGTTTACTGATATTAGTAGACAACCGAATTTTAAAATGTAAATGACCCCGAAATGTTTATACCTGTCGGTAAAACGCAATTTCAATTTTTTTTTTTTTTATGTAAAATCTTTAACGGATAGCGATAATAACGATAAGGAAATAGAACATGATGAAAGTAGTGACTACGATGATGATAAATTGCCTGTAAAATCTGAACAATTTCATTTCCATTTAGATAAAAGTTATAATTGCACATAGTTGGATCAATATTTATATAAATATAATTTTCAAAACCATTTTGGCTTGTTTCATTTCTGCATAGATGTGTCCATTTCAAAGATAACGATGAATGATAGATAACTTTTGATTTACTTAGGTTATGAATATAAAAATTACACACTTTCATGTACTTAGGACGTACTAAATTTCCACATTTGATTTTGCACGAGCTCTAACGATTTTCATATGAATTCAGCGATAACATGAATCATCAAATTGGCGGGACCAGTGTTTTAATCACATAACTTGAATTTGGCACTTATAATTGTATTGAAAATTGAGTATATACATGTACATATGTACTACTAAGTCTTCGGGTGTCAATTACCTGCCTCTGAGTAGCGCTTCCAGAAGGTACCGCCACTTTGATGTCAAAGTGGCGGGACCAGGGATGTCTTGACATACTTCCTTTACCTTTAGAGGTACAAATGTCTTCTTAAGGGTACAATTAGTACATATGTAGTACAAACAGTTTAATGTGGATACATTTTAAATTGGAGACTTGATCCCGCCATTTTGACGCTCACCTAAATTTGACAGGACTAAACTAATAATTATCCTTTTCTTAATGAAATGGAAAGAAAAATATGCACTGAACTTAAATTTAGTTTAGTTTGTGAACAAGGGAATCGGCGCCAATGTCATTCAAGGTCTGGATACTAGCTTTAATTGAGTGTTGTAACTGGATAACTTTAAAGAACAGTTGACGTCTGAGGCAAGTAAGTACCTACCTATAATTTTTGTGTTTAATTTGGCTACTCTCCAAACCACGTCTTCTTTCACATTAACCATCTGAGTTTAATGAGGCGCGAAGATTGAATTTTTAAATGGCCAAGCTATCATCGGATCGAAATGTTCATATAACCTGGCTGAACTTGTTTCAAACAATATCCCCAGTCTTCCCTTGTAGTTCAAGGTAAAGAGTACCTAATCTACCACATCCCGAAGTTGTCAAAGCCATGCTTTCGAAAAACAGCAGCATGCTAAATAGGCGCCCACGACACGACAATGTAAACGTCGCAACTACGAGCTGGCCCTAGTGGGTGCTAGTTGCGGCGCTCAGATAGAAATCAAGAATTTTGACATAAAATTTCTGAAGTATCGTCATCTGCCAAACCTTTATTTTTAGCCTTTTTACATAAGTAGCTACTGAATCCATAGTAACAGGTTGCGTGTCGTTGTCCCTGCCAACATGTATGCTCAGCAGTAAGTGGAACAAGGCTGAACAGGATGATGATGGTGATACCTGCGGGAATTTGTGAACAAACTAACCCTATTCTATGGGTTTTTTTCTCATGAGAATAGATGCCGTAGCTGTAAGTAGTCGGTTTAAGTGAATAATTTCACATTTTGGTTAATTTTAAATTCCATAAGCCATAAAGTCGAAGACATGAGACATCTACCAAGCCGCACTGGGCCCAGTCCCTCTCACAGAGAGGGGGCCTGTTTCCCAGGAGCAGGGGCGTAGCTACCGCTGTATTAGCCGTATCGACGATACGGAGCCCCTGAGCTACAGGGGCCCCCGAGATGACGACTAATAGAGAAGTATGGAAGAAAACTGTGTCTGCCTCATTGGTCTAGTGGCCGCAAGCGCTACTGCTGAGCATGAGGTCCTAGGTTCGATTCCCGGGTCGGACAAAGTGTTATTGGGTCTCGGCTTCCAATCTAACCGGTTGCAGTTGGAACTGACCGCCACAAGCCAGTTACTAGGTAATACGATGCCCCTTGGTAATACTGGGTGTCAGACTTTCGGGCTTCTGACGACCGGTAACGACTGTCAAAGATCTACGAATGACAGCCGGGACCAACGCTTAACGTTCTTTCCGAGGCACGGAGGGGTCTCGGTATGTTAAGATAGTCGCCCATCCACGGACCTGCCGCGGCAAGCGCAGCTTAACCTTCAATCGACTCGTGAGGCTGTTAATTACTTAGCCACGTGCCCCTCACCTTCTAAATCAGTATGCTATATTCTTTATTTTGTAAAAACAATACCCTCTGTAGCTTCACAGTTGGGTAAAAAGGGCCCCCAAAAAATTTTGATATAGGGCCCCATTGGGATGAGCTACGCCACTGCCCAGGAGAAGGAACATTATAGACTGATTATGCTCACGCATCTTTCTTTCACACGGTCGTTTCTTGTCTTCCTCTACTCTTATAGCCATCCACAGTCATGCTAATATTATCTGTTGCGACTGTGCTGACGCCAACAGTAAAGTCACTGACCTACATGCTATCTATTGTTTATGATAGATAAATTATATTTAAATGAATACTTTCCTTACAACATTTTCCTCGTTCGTCCGCATAATGCCCATACCAGTGTAACCTATTTTCACACAACGTTTCAGTCACCTGTGCCACTTTTAGACTTCCTCTTATATACTCATTCCCTATTATATCTTCTCACATCCATTCTTTACACACCCTTTTCAGCATTCTCATGTCAGCTGCATGCAATTGCCTTTAATACATCTCTTTTGTGGCCCAACATTACTAATCCAAACAAAACAGCAAGTGTAACCATTGTTCTATGAATCTTCCCCTTAAGTTTAAGGGGAATGCGGGAGTCGCTGGCGAGTTATGCAGGGTAATTGCGTAACACACTATCCGTAGCAATGATTTTCATTTTGACAGTTCAGCAACATTCATTGCGTTATTTACGTCATAAAGTTGTGATTATCCGCCCCCGACTTTTAGTCATTTTCCCTGAAGACGGGGAAGTTTTAGAAATGCTCCGTCTAGTTCCGGTTTGTCATCTCATAACAGGGTTATCGAAAAAAGGTGATTCTTTTGCCTTTGAACACGCTTGGGTTGTTATTACAAACCTTGTTTCACGATTTAAGAGGTGAGAATTTTGTACACACTAATTTTTCGAAGTTAAGAAGCAAATGATTAGCAAAATCTTTCAAAATGATTCAGATTGTGATTGATAGTGTGTTACGCAATTAGCTTGCTGTTATGGTGTAAATTTAAACAAATTATAAATTTCAATATTTTATTACATTGAATTTAAAAATAACTTTTCCATATTTAACATAGATAATTTATTCTTACTTGATTTGCTTTAATCTTACCAAACTTTGTTCGTAATCATAATTTAATGTTATAATACAATGGCTGTATGTAGTACCTATATAAAATAATTGTAACTAAAACTATTGTGGTTGTATATGTATGTTTAAACGAGTTATACAGTTATATAATAGTCAATTTGTAAATTTAGGTAGTTCTGCAGTATCTATCTAAGTTTTAGCATCAAATATCTTTATCAATTTTTAGGTTAAGGAGGTTTAGCTTGACCATATAGGAAACTGGACAATTTTATATTTATTTAAACGAACTTGTTTTTCCATGTTTTTTAAACTTTTTCATTTGTGATGTACCACCTATGCAATGTAAGCATGCTGCCTGCTGAGCATTACCGAAAATGCACGTTTATATTAATACTTTCTATTTGCGAGTGATTTCTTAATGCATTTTTGAGATAGCGCAAAATGGGATGTTAGGCTAGTTTACACTCTAAAATTAAGACTTATAACATTATATTATCTTAATAAACGATCATATACTTCGGTCTTTATAAACAAAGTATATAATCCGTCAACAAATACGAAAACGTTTTATAGTGACACACATGAGCGAATCCTTTTTTAAACCTTATAAGAAAGTTAAATTTTGTAAATAAGTATTCATTAAATATCCCTGTGAAAAATTTCAACAAAAGCAGTACCACTGCTGCATTTAAATACATAATAAACATTGAGATAATAAACAAAAAATGGTTCAATGCACCAAAATAAATAAACAAATAACACCTCCGGTGTGATTAGCTAGCTACATACATTCACAAAAATGGTAAACGAAGATGTAATAGATAACCGATCAATGGAAATATTCTGCAGTTCCATATATCACGGATATTCGCACTCTTTTTAATAGGAACCACATTGTTAATGTTACAATATGCAATGAAAAAAAACTAATATAAGATACGTTTATGACATTGCTTGACTGATTATTCAAGAATTATATCTTTTTATGCCACAAACATTATGTTGTCTTATTTGTAAATTTTGTAAAAAAAAAACAACAATAGCAACGCCGCTGAGCTGTTTGCATTCAAAATGAATGTATCTATTCATCTATATATAAATAGTATGAAATAAAATCACGTTTCTTGCCTATCTGTGTGACCGTTTAGTTCTTCTAAACTGCACAATGTATTTTGAGGCGGTGTTCATCATAATTTAGGGGATTTCATCCGGAAGGTTTAAATGTATATTACATTATTATTTAACTTAATTATGATAATGAATTGTCGATGTTTTGTCAAAAACCGTGCGAAGCAGGAGCGGATCGCTAGTCTTTTATAAGGCACCAAAGCAATTGCACCGACAATCACATGCTATATGGCTATTTTTTGTGGGAATGACTACCATATACTTTTTAAATATCGATCTCATTCAGCTGTCTTAATAAATATTTGAACGAGTGCAAAGAACCTCAGTCACGCGATAAACATACTTACATGTTATCATTATCATGTTATTATATTCTATTGCTATACAAAATACTCATAATTATTCGTCTATGATTAAAAAAAACAGTTTGGATCAATTTATTGTTCAATGTGCGAGCTTATATTTATGTAATCATTAATTTAATAATTTATAAATGTTAACAAAAATACACACTGTTAAGTTATCAGACTGTTCATATTCGTGACAAAATTTCGAAACTGTACATAATAAATTATTGACATCAAACTTAAGTAATTACACAGCGTAACTACTACATAATGTAAGTAATATTAGCCTTATCCCGTGCTGTACTTGTTTTATGAATAAAAATATGGATGAAAAACTTATACCTAGCTTTTTGGTTAAATTTTGTAAATCTTTAATATATCCAAGTAAAACAGAAAATCATATCATCATATAAGCTTTGTTATTGGAAAAGACAGTATTTTAAAAGATAACCTTTCGTTTAGACGCATTTCCTTGTTATTTGTATAATATCTTCTGTAAATTAGTTTCTTTAAAGTTTTGGCAAACAGGCAAACCAATGAACAGATAAACAAAACTCGTATTAGCAATCTCTAAAGCTAATTGTATATCTTATTTTTGTTTTTCTTTCTCGGTTACATGTATGACTACACTAATCAGTTATCAAAGTCAGTCCACACGAAGTATTATCGAAGTGAAATACTTAAATATCACTTTTTAGACGAACCCTTCTTCTTGTGGCGTCGTTTTTTAGGCTTTCCTCATGGTTTCAACGTAAAGGAAGGCGAGCGCATCTGCATCTGCGGCGTGTTTAGCGTCGAGCTGCTGGGACTGGGCACGCACGGCTCCTGAGAATTATCGCACTCCAGATCTGGTATGTTTATATCCTCAAAGTCTGGAATATTCCCTGTATACGAGATTAGCTGATTCCCTTCAACTGAAAGTTGCCCAAAAAAATATTATTAATATTTTTAAATAGAAATTTAAAGACCGACTGCAGTTACTACATACTAACATTATAATGTAAAAATAGCCTAAAAATACTAGAGGACATCTACGTCATCAATAATATAACAATAACGATATAAATGTAATAAAACAATGTCATATAATCAACCATGCTACTACTTCAAAAGCAGTCAATAACTAAGTACCTAGTACATAAACATAATAATAGTTGTCAATCCTTAATGATAATAGGTATACGTTTGAGAGCAATATCATACCTATAACATAACTTAAAATAAATCACTACGTACGTTAAACATACAACCCACGTCCAAATTTTATAAACAAAAATGGAACATAAAAGTTAAACGCTATAAAAATGCAGCTTTAGTGTAATGCCCAGCGCGCAGCATTAAAAAATAATTGAAGTAAACATAATGCAATGCGCTTTTTCGGGTGACATAAAAACATAATACTAACATAACTTTCAGAACCGATGATGGAGAATTAAAACATAATTGCCTCTGAAAAAAAATAAGCACTAAAATGTACTCAAATCTATCAGTGGGATCAGTGGCGTAACTCATCAGAGGCCCTGGTGCAAAGAGGAATTTGGGCCCCCGTTACCCATTACACCCTCCACGGTGTGACTTTTTTACAAACTGTATTTGTCTTTTCTTTGGATAATATTTATTATATTTATGAAACTTTTGTATCCCAGGGGGGTTACAGGTTTTTTACCACAAGCGCTGGGTGTCATGTGCTACTACAGGTTTGTCGAAAACGTAAGAGTTACGAAAAACCTATGCTGAAAGAGCGAGCGAAGCGAGCTCGAAAATTTTTGCAGCCCGCGTCAGATTGGTTAGATTTTCTTTTGATCATTCATAGTATGAATTGAGGAGGCGGGCTCATGCCTTTCTGTATTACGACTTACTTTTTTCTTAGCTTAACATATTATAATAAAGCCTTCTCGTAGTTTAATGGGCCTAGACCGGTGCTGAGTTGACTTAGCAGACCCAAATCAAAATCTCAAATTTTGACTGAGTGGGCCCCAAACACTGCGAGCCCTGGTGCCCTGCACCACTTCACACCTTAGTAGTTACGCCACTGAGTAGGATGTAATATCAGCGGTTCCAGTTTTACAGATTTCTGAATGTAAATCAATTTCTACAGTCTATTCGTGCAAAATCTATTAAGTATAAAATCTACTTTGCAGTGAGGTATGTGATAAATAAATTACTACCATTATCCTCAGTAAACAGGTGCTGGACGCGAGTGTCGTCACTGCTTACATTCGAAATCTCACCTTTCTGCTTCTTTGCTTTAATTAACAATAAAATGTAATTAAAGTTAACATTTAACATTTATTTTATAACTATTGTGCCTTATTTTAACATGATATTTAGTTAGACATACAATATTTTCACAGCATTAACTGTCTTTATAAAATGTCGCGGCAAAAATGAATCTCTTAATATTAAACCACTTGGTGGGATTGGGGAATCTTAAATTTGCAATTAATTATCCACAAATTATAGATAATAATTTCCTCATAGATAACAACATTAATGTTCTAACAGTTCTGTTCATCAAAACATTTAGTTATAAAAATCTTTATATTATTGACATGAAATTCACAATTTCAGTGTGTTAATATGTATATAATCAGCCAAGGGTTTTAGGTCCGTTTGAGTCAATTTTGTCACGACACAATCTACCTATCTTCCGTAGCACTGACCGGAACCACCACGTCTATATAACCCTTTACCAAAAATATCCACCACGTCATGTGGCCGAGACGCGGTCAGCGTTGATAAAATCTTGCAAGATGAGGTAGTGACAGGCTACTTTGCAGGGGAGGCCTCGCTGTTACCGATCAGCCAATCAAAATCAATCATCGGATACTGTTTGGTTGTATCTACAATTAACATAAACGTGAATATAACTCTGAAAACACATGCAGATATGTACTGGCCTTTTAGATCGCAATGAGTTGTTGATGGAAGTCGTGCGTGTGCATTTTGGTTTGAGTGATGTTGTAGGTAGGTATATGCTCTTAATCTTATACATAATGATAGAACGAAACTGGCATACACCTTGGACAGGAGTTTATTCTTTAAACTCTGTCCTCGTTACTAAATTTCTACAAGCTCTATTAGTATGTGGTTGAATAAGCAAATATAAAAGGTACCTTGTTGTGTTTTGTAGTGCAAGTGATTATTATGCGTTATGGATGAAATAGCAACCTTCGCGATTCCCACAGCATTGTGGGAAGAAATTATAACCATGACTGGAAATTTGGACACAGTATCTCTGCTTCCTTTGAACATTGTAGGTATGTTTATAAAAAATAACATACAATTATATTTTAGCTATTAGTAACTCACCATTGTTAGCTGTTTTCGTCCTGTCCTCCATCGAATTAAAGGGCAGGCCGTAGAATGGATCATCCGACCCAAATAGCTGAAATAACATTAATAATATTATACATTTTTATCTCCAAAAAAATAAAATATCAATATGTAAACTGACAATGATAATACAAGATAATATGACGGATATATCAATACATCTATAATTTTGGCATCATGCACCGGCTTTGTATCTACCGTGATAAGCATTTGCCCTTTAGTATGTTTGAAACCATCAAAGTTAGACTAAGATAATGAAAGGGACTGTCACTATTATTCAAAAAGAAATATCCATAAATCATAATTATCTAGCATCTATTAGTCCTGCTGATTAAATATAACTATTACATAATTATTTGATGTAGGCTGCAAGGAAGGAATAGCGAGAGACATCGAAGGTAATATTCTTGCATCAGCGGTCTATGGACAATACAAAAATCATTTTATGCATTTTTCTATCATTGATTTGTGTTAAAATCTAGATTATATAAGCATTAAGAAACTAAAAGAAACAGCATATACCCAATGGATCCTACACGTAATTCAATCTACCTAAAAAGAGAAAAACCCAATGGCCATTACCAACTGTAATCAAAACAATCATAACAATATAAAAATATTATTATATACACTCTGGATTGTTTCTATGTGTTGTAAACCGGTCTCTAGCATACAGACAGTCAGAGTCAGACACGCGCGTCTGTGTGCGTGAGAACAGCAGGCAAATGCCGCACAACCGCACAAGGCTCTACATGCGGACCAACACGTTGGCTACAACGTGACTTGCGAAGCGCTACCAACCTAACAATCTTAAAATATCAATGTTTACAGTGCGCTACAGATTGGAGCTCTTGCTTGTGTGCGTGTGAGTCCAATGGACGCATTCACTAATAACGAAGTTTCATAATGTTTTGAACGGGAGATTATGGAATCTGTACCTCAAAGGTGGACAACGAAATTAAGGTAGATATAATAAGTTAGAAAAAGTATAATTAAGTGGTTTTTATTTTATAAATAATTGGGAGAAATGCACAATACTTGAATGTATTCAAATAAAACCAGAAAAATTATAAATAAATTAAGCGATTGTTTTAGAATGAATATCAATCTCTAACCAAGATAAATTTACAGATAACCCTTGAGATACAGAAATGTGCCAACTATGAAAACTACACTTCAATTGCAAAATTACCATTTTTGCAGAAACAAACTGTTCGGTATAAAACATAAGTATACATACGCCCAATAACGTGTTTGTGTCAAAAGCGTAGCTGTCACTCCGAAGCAGTTCTCTTAGCGATTCAATGTCTGTTTGCATAGTATCCAAATGATCATCAATATCGTTCCTGAAACATTTAAAAAGTTCCATTATCAACTATGCTTCTTGTAGACAAATCCAGCCATCATTTAACATTAAGTTTTGTAATACCTACATAAGAATGTATTGTATGTATTGTTCAACTTTACAGTTATACATTTAATTTTACAACAACAAAAACACTAGCTAAATTACGATTTGTTTTCCCAAAACCTAAATAGTTAGTATAGCAGTTCCCGATTGCCAAAATTGATGGTTTGAGAGCTCAAATACATAACAGACATTTTTTTCTCTTTGTACCAATAAAGCAACTTATTTTTTAATAAGCAATGCCTATGTTTCAGTTAAGAAAAGCTTAACCTTGGCAATTGATTGTCTAATATAGATATTTATCAAAGTTTTACACACAGATAAACAAGCAATATCATAGTTTAAGAATACTTTCAATAAATATTTATACAAGGCCACATCTGCATCTGTAACTCGGAATAATTATTATTATTATATATTCACATACTTGTTTGAATTTGTTCCAAAGAGGGAAGAATATTCCTCCCGATTTTTGCTGAGGTTATCTCTCCTATTCCTGAATTTCGAAATTACATACATATTATACACATGAAAAATGGCTAGGTTGACTTTACCAACTGCAATATAATAACATTTTGAATAGAACTTCTTTATTCTTCACATATTGTGATAAGGGAGCGAGGGGGGATTATAAACATAGAAAGTACCTACATATGTACTGAAAATAGAAAAGAATTAAAAAGTGATAGGTAGTATTTCATTAATTACCTTGTCTGGAACCTATTAGTGTTGTTGTTTACAGTAGCTAGAGTCATGTTGTTCCAATCAATATCATCCTGGAGTTCTGTTTTGATATCGGCCAGATTCAAGGTAGGCTCAGTACTTTTGTTGCCTTTCTTTGTTTTTCTACTAGCTTTCAACTCTGGTCTTTCTATTTTAATATTGATGCCACCAAGCAATTTGTCCCTTGACGTTGTTATGAGAGACTCATCAACCAGATCTTGCAATGCATTTTGCATACTCATGTCATCAGCAGCAGCAACGCCAGCATCGCTCACTGAATCATCGCTGGCAAATATTTCTGCTGGAAGCTTCAAATCTGATGGTGGGTTTAATGTGTTGTAGTTTCCAGATGAAAGACCTTTACCTGAGGATGTTACCGTGCTCCTATTAGCAGAATTATTACGGCCTTTTTGTTTGGTTGGTACTTGCTCAATTTTAACAACAACTGGTGAAGGTGAGCCCATCATATTGTTCATCACTTGATCCATGCCAGGCTGATCCATTGTGGGAGTTGCAGGTGTTGGGGAAGCTGATGTGATGATGGGCATGTTGTCAGTTGTTCTCTGCATACCATTGATGCGGGTTATTGGATAACCTAATCTGTTTCCAACTGAAATTAAATTTTATATTAAGTAAAGGTTTAAGTATCAGAAACTAATAAGGACAAACATAATTAATTAGAGGTACCTGCGTCAGGGTCATCGCCATCTTCCATAGTGACATGATACATCGAGGATGTGGGATCACCGGGGCTGTGGCCAGTGTTGGCATTAGTCATGCTGGGTATGTCAACAGTAACAAACTCAGATTTGGGCATGGAGTCATGAGTCCCCTCACTGTGCATCAAATCGTCGTGTGCCAGTTCATGTATAGTAGGTCCATCCTCCTAAAAAGTGCATATTCACAGAATTATCTTTAAATAACTATTGACTTCAAAATTGTTTAATCAATGTAGTATGACAACTTACCAAATTATCCTCACTTAACTCATCCAATAAAGTATCTTTGTCCAATTTCATATTCTTTAACCTTCCAGGATAAGATCCGTCTGCATTGTGAGCTGCACTGTTGATCATCAACTGGTACGGTCTCTTCACTCCAACATTGTTTCCACTAGTGTTTGGTGGCCTAGTTGGTTGTACTAGTGACATCAGGAATTGGATGAGCTAAAATAACATTTTATATGAATTTACTAATATGCTGTGGTATTACCATACATTATACTATAAGGCAATAATTTAAACCAAGTAAAAGTAAAAAATATAATAAACTGACATTGTTTACAATCTGTTGTTGTTTTATGTGCTTCTGTCTAAGAATGGCTACTTCTCTCCATAAAGCTTCATTCTCCTGTTTCATGGCACTGAACTTAGCATCAAGACTCTCCTGCTTGCCTTTCATTTGTTTCACATCTGTTAGCACTTTGTTCATAAGCTCTGGCTTCAGAAGAACTTTCTCCCCACTTTCGTTGCTAGTGACTATTGACTTTGGATTGGCAATCTTTCTTTTAATGTGCTCTAATAGATATGCATGATTTTTCATGAAACAAGGGTGAGAAAATTCTATTTCATCTTTCTCATAGCGCAAGCCACCATTTTCTACAGATGTGATCTTATGAAATCCATACATATTCAATTGCCGAATAAAGCTTGCCATATTGTTGTGTTTGTAGTATAAAGGAAGGAGCTCCCTTGCAAAGTCTGCCTGATTTTTTATGACAAATGTTTTCCCACCCTGTAATATAAAAAAAAACACATGATACTATCTTTAAGAAACTACCTTGAAAGAAGGTTACAAGTCACAGTAAAGTGACAAAAAAGTACTTAATTTAATAACAGACAACTGGTTGATGACAAGGTTGATTTTCTGACTGCAGTCTGAACAGACATTACATGCACAATGCGTTGATTGTTTACAGTCGGTATCTACTTCATACCATACACTTTCATTAATAATGTCATGACCCGTCTGGACAGGGTATAATTTCCAAGTATTTGTTTGTTGTTGTTGCTAAGAAATGCATTGAAACTCCTAATGAGTTATAGTGTTTTCTAACATTAGACAAAGTACTAAGAATCAAATAGTAGGTACTTTCAATCCAATAGGCCATAATAATTAGGTACATATCTACATCTATCTATAAGTGTATATTCAGACTAAGCACACAAATAAACAAAAATATCCAACATTTTGTCAATAGCTGATTGTAAAACAAGATAATAATGTGATCAGCAGCCTAAAAACTTTCCTCGGACTAAAAAGTCTTATGTATCGCCAATTAATTCGCGTCATGCCGAGAGCATGGTAGTAAACGTGACCTGTAAACTATTTATTTATTTATCAAGTTTCACAGGCAGTCTGTCAAATTGCAACATTTTTTAGGTTGTTTTCGTAATGACTTTCTATTGGGAAATCTCGCACTAATACGCGTCGGAGCTACATAAGATGATAGTGAACTGTTTAAGCAGAGTTTTTAAGACTATTATAAAATTATAAACACTCACAGGGCTCCAAGAAATCAGATGGTTCGTCTCTGTATCATTAACCAGTTTCCATAATTTTCCAAGGAAAGCAGGCACACTGGCCCCAATTTCAACTACTGAACGCATGATAAACTGAATTGAATATTTAACACTGGGTATAAAAACGACTATTCCAAGTCCTCTATCGATATTTTCAGAAATATTATATTGTTACACTCAAGAATTGCGATTCTCAAATCGCCATTTTAATTATTAACTCACACACTCTCACAATTATTGTTCACACTGATGTGATTTTCAATAGGTATACTGTGTACATCCAGTAATCGACACCCATACAAACAAAGAAGTGTATGCCAACTGCCAACATCTCATGACAAACTACTGCGTTCAAAAAACAAACTCTCCAAGATAACTGTGATTTTGGAAATTACCATTTTGAGCTTTAATTATTTATTATTGAGCTAAAATATTTTTTTGAGGTGATCATGCATGCTTTTTTCACTACTTACTGGCGGTATGTATTAATTTTTTTTATAAATAGTCTGTGTTCACGGCCAATCTCTTATTATTTTAAATCCTAATTATCAGGAGGTATTATGAAATGAGAAGATCGATGTTTGTTCGTAGTACTAGTGAGGAGACAAGTAAATATCAACTTGATTTTGATTAGTGTGACGTTACGACGACGACGTTACGCTTACGCGTTACGTTGACGCTTAAATAATTATCATCACCTTAATTCACAGCACGGGTCAACTTCACCCACGGCTGAGCATCCTGTCTTTGCTTGTGCCCATAAAATGCCAATTCTCACGCTCCTATGTGCACTTATAGTATGTACTAATTCCATGGACGTGGATTTGATTAGTATTTAATAATCTGTGGTGTTCATTCGGTCGCTCAATGGTCAATGTCAAATGAAATGAAAATAGGGATGCACGATACTTGCATTTGTATCGATGCTTTGGATTGATTCGGATTGTTACTATTCGAAACGATTCTAGGATCGTATCAAATGGTTTTGATCCTATCCTTCAAATATAGAATCTATCAATCTGCATGACCTAGTGTCAACTGTGTTGGGGTTAGCTTTCAGTGTGTCCTTTCAATGCAACTGAATACCAGTATGGAGCGACTGCCTGTCTGACCTCCACAACCCAGTTACTGGGTTTCACAATACCCTTTGTTATGACTTGTTGTTAGAGTTATGGGTTTCTGACTACTCGTAACGACTGTCAAAGATCTACGAATGACAACCAGGACCGTGGCTTAACGCGCTTTCCGAGGCATGGAGGAGTCTCGATTTATGTATAAAATAGTCACCTATCCATGAACCAACCGCGGCAAGCGTACCTTCAATCGACCCATGCGTGCAGCTGTTGTTATTTAGCCCTAACGTAATTCCAGGAAATATTTTGTACTTCATGCATCGTCGTTGAATAAGTCCGTTGTAGTACACATACATTTAAAAGACACTTAGACACTTAGAGAATAATAAAAGCAAATATTCATAATAGCAACAATTAAGTTGAAAAAAATAATTCTGTTCTAAGTTGCCTTATTTGTCAAAATGCACCGCCGCCAAATTAAAAACATTCTAGATAAGTTTTTACTTATTAAACAGCTAGAAACCCACACAGTAATATTTTAAATTGAGTGATCATCAATTTATGTCAATGTAGTACCTACCAACAACGATCCATTAATTTGGATACCGCTACTTTTGCAGCGATGCAATCATCAAATCATGTATCGCATTCGTATAAATCGATTCAAAATATTGGAGTATCGTATCATGTTGCATCGATACTGTAAAGTAACGGACGGAACGGATCGCGCATCATTAGCTAAAATAAAAACCATCATCATTTCGTGAAATTGTGTCTCGATTGCATTTAATTTTTCATTAAACGTAACGGAAACGATTGATAAAGCTCTAATTTACCTGGTGCTAATAAATAACATATTTAAATAGTAACTGCACAACCACAAGTAACAAGATGGAGGTAATTAAAGTGAAAATTAGAAATCATTATTTTTAGTCAACCAACTCTACCTGTTTTTTCAAATATTTTGCTAAACGTTTAAATTTTCACTTATAGATTGAGATCCTGAACGCTTCTGGATCTAAACCTTTAGGGAAGATAGTGGTAAATGAAATTTCTACTATAAAAAATGTGAAAGAGAAGGTCTACCAGACCGTCAAGAGATCCTTGCACCCCGACCGGCAAGCTGTAAAGTTAGAAGCCAAAGGGAAAACCTTAAAAGATGAAGAAACACTTAAATCTTTAAACATTCAAGATGGAGCAAAGTTGTATGTTAAAGACCTAGGACCTCAAATATCTTGGAAAAACGTGTTTTTAGCAGAATATGCTGGACCATTATTTATTTACTTATGGGTTTACCAAAGACCATGGATCCTGTATGGTGTCTCAAAAACATCGCCTGGAACAGTGGCAAGGTAAGATTTTTTTTATGTCTTAGAATATTATAAGAAATTATCAGTGGTTCTATTTCAGCCATGAAATTATGATTCCCATCAAAATATAAAAGAAAGTAGAAGCCATCAGCAAACAGGGGTTAATTGAAAAAATAATTTATATTACAGAACACAGCCCTAAATTGAGACTGACACAAATTCTTGAAAATAATATCGACGCTCCCAAGCAATAACCCGGTAATCGAAAAATCAAAATTTTACAGGAGAAAAGATTTACTGATTTTATCAAATATCTTTTCAACAAGTGGGACTATTAAAGTCATTGATGTAAAAAAAATACCTTTCATTTAATACATCAATGACTTCAATAGTCCCAGTTTCGAGTACCGGGTTATTGCTTGGGAGCGTCGATATATACTTATGTACATTTAATACATACATTAAAGAATGTCTATCACCTAAGATTGTAGTGTCCATAATCCAACAATACTATTGTTTTCAATAATACTGCCACTGTTAGCCTGCATCATCCTATTGCTGCGCACAGGGCCCCATTACTTCCAGCTCTTTCGATCAAGGGCTAAAATAAACCACTTGTTATTTGTTTTATCCTGCTTGTTTAATAATTTAGCTTGGATCCTGTTTCCGATACCAGTGGCCTCCTTTTTTTTTAATTTAATTTGTATGTATTTAAATGAAATAAAGGATATAATCTTTTATTACAGTGTTGCAACTGCATGCTGGGCTGTTCACTATGGTAAACGGCTCCTAGAGACCCTATTTGTTCATCGTTTCTCCCATGGCACCATGCCGCTGCGCAATTTGTTTAGGAACTGCGCATACTACTGGTTGTTCACCCTGTATGTGGCATACCACATCAACCATCCCCTATATACTGCTCCATGCAACACCTGCTTCTATGTGGGACTTGGAGGATTTATTGTAAGTATACAAGTCATTGTTTCAATTCAACCTCTTTAGTTATACAATAAAAATATCTGAAGGTCAAAGTCAAATCATTTATTTCAAATAGGCATATAAAAGGCACTTTTGAAAGTCAAAATTTTAATTAAAATAAAATTGAGTCTAGTCACCCTTTCCAAAAGGTAGTTTTTCGTATGGAGAAGAATGGGCAAGAAACTCCACCGTTACTCTTTTCAAATGTTTTACAATATTTTGCATACATTGATCATATGTATGTAAAACATTGGTGAAGATGATGCGATGCACCTAAAAATAAAATTACTATACCACAATAGGTAAAAGAATTAAAATGGATTAATGAAACCATAACATATAAAATTAACTACGTGATAGATATATTTACAAACATTCTAAAAGTAAGAGTAATATGGAGGGACAACCTTCAAGTTTATTGGTAGTCTTTTTGATAATTGATTAGTATGAAACGTAATAAAATACCTAGCAGGTTTTTTAAATCTGTAGATGTTTTTAGTAACTATAAATTTTAACTGACTATAAAAACACTCGCTAACACCAACATAACATAAATATTAACTATAAAAACATTTACAGTTTTAAAAAACATGAACAACTTGTCTGTTCGTCTGAATATATAAAACAATATGTTTTGGAAAGTTTGCAACTTAGCACAGAAATATTAGTGCAGGTACCTACTATCAATAATTAAATATTCATTCAATTTGTTAAAATACATTCCTTTAAGTAACAGCTTACTACATCAAATACCTAGTTAGGGTAATTCATTTCTAATTACAATAAAAATGAATTAAAGATCAAATAACAAGCATCTAGTATGCCAATCAGTAATACACTTGAATTCAAAATACGCATTTTTCGTCAAAATCTAAAGTATTGGAACAAGTAAACACGCGGGCAGAAGCGATTGGCATACATTTCGTTTACTCATTGTCAATACAAGAACCTCTGACCTTGTATAAGTGACAAAGTCCGTTCAATCGACAATGTTAAGAGGTAATGCATTTTTCAATGAAATTATATAAGAATCATTAACGGTATCATCATGAACAGTGAATGTGATTTAGTTCTTATTCAATAGCTATATGTTTCGAGTAAAATGAACACGAAGGTGCATGCCAACTGGTAGAATTTACATGTAACGTAACAATAAAATTCACAATACAGTTTTGGACATAACTAACAAACAACCTGTTTTTTAACCAACTGACGTAATTAGTATTGCTCGAATCCAACCTGTTACGTACTTTACCGATTCACGTAAGTGCTAACAGAACAGTACATATCTAACTTAGTAGATAAGGTCCGTATCTACGTAATGTTCTTTAAAATAAAATAATATTAAAACTGATACCTAATTAGCATGGCGACCGGTTATTCCATTTATCCGAAATTCTAGACCGGTTATTCCATTTATCCGGAAACGAATGTCCGAGAATCCACCCTAAGGCTATAAATTCAGTTTATCCAACTAGGCCTAGGGTGGAATCTCGGACATGCGTTTCCGCGTATCCACCTTAGGGTGGATAGAGTAACCCACGGCGACTTACATTTATTATTACGTATTCTTTATTTATCACATACATCTAAAGACGGTATGTCATATACTTACGTAAAGTTCCGCTTATGTAATTACTTGAGTCTTAACTATGTCAAATGTTTATAATTGCGTAACTTATTGACGGAAAGCAACATAATTGCTATATACAAGTGTAAATTGCTGTTACAAGTTATTATTAACTTTGATTACAGGTTTGTGAGCTCGGCAACCTCAGCATCCACTTGTTGTTGAAGAACCTGCGCCCTCCTGGTACCAAAGTGAGGCGCATCCCTGTCCCCGATGGCAACCCCTTCTCTCTTCTCTTCAACTTCGTCTCTTGTCCTAACTACACCTACGAGTTCGGATCGTGGATGTTCTTCACTATCATGACTAAATGCGCTCCAGGTGAGGAAACAATTTGTTTGTGAATATTTAATTGATTTCTCAAAACATTAAAGGGAAAATGGTACTATTTTAGAACGTCAATCATAATTGTGTATTGCTAATCCTTTGCTTGAATTATGTTCGTAAAATGTGTGCTCACTAACGTAATTAACGCAATGAGTGTTGTTGAACTGTCAAAATGAAGCCCATTGCTACCGAGTGTGTTATGCAATTACCCCTCAGGTTGATATTTATATACCTAAGTGTTTTTCAAGAAATAGACCTACCTAACATTTTATAATTTCTTATTAAATTTAAAATTTAAAAGTCTAATGAACGTTTAACGCTTCATGAACTTTGCTTTGTTTCCGTATATCATTTACCTGCCCATTATGTTACGAATGATAATTATTTATGAATACTAAACAAACCTTCGTTTCTTCGACGATTAGCACTTTAGTTTTAGAGACGGTAGTGTATTTTTAATGTACCTGGTGTCGAAACTTTAAATAAACTTTTGTTTTATAGCTGGTTTGTTTGCCGCCGCCGGGTTCTACCAGATGGCTGTGTGGGCCATCGGCAAACACCGCAACTACAAGAAGGAATTCGCAGACTACCCCAAGGGACGTAAAGCTATCTTGCCTTTTATCCTATAAGCATTTACTTAGTTATTATGATGTAGTAGACATTGTACGCTCAATGCTATTCGGCGAGGACTCATCAGTCACAAATATACTCCTACGTCTTATTTCTATGGTCGGGTTATAGATAGAGCTAATATGGGTGATGGCTTGTATGTATTGTATGACATGGAACGAAACGACAACGAAAACTGTCCTTGATGCCAATCATCAAGGACAGTTTTCGTTAAAAGAATATTAATTTATATTTTTTCAAATATGTTTACGTTATAGAATATGGCTTATTTAGTTTTTTATAAAAACATGTTTTTACATTACACCCAACGATAGTCAATTTATGTTCAATAAAAAGTTTTCATATATTTATTATGTTTTATATTCATCTCCCAATAGTCTACTATGTCAAGCTATCGTAGGTACTTGTATATCAAGTAGGTATGTTTATATTATTAATACGTAAGTTTACCAGATAGTTTATTGAAAATTAAAAATATAACATTAGGTACATAATTAACCACACATCTTGCAAGCCACATTAGAAGTTTTAGAAAGTTTAAGCAATATCTTCGGTATCGCCCACGCATTCGTCATCTTCAATACACCTAACTTTGACGAGTAAACGCTCATTTTCTTCCTTCAATGCCAAAATTGCATCTTCCTTTTCCTGTAATAAAACGGGTATACATAAAACCTGGTCAAATATTAGTAAACAATAAAACATGACAACTTTCCACTGTTTCGTGTTGTTTTTTTTTTTATTTGAACATAAATGATGTCGTGGAATTTAAAAAATAGGAGGTATCTACCGTTCAAAATCCAGGCATTATCTGTATATTTCTAGCTATTACTTATCTTCTTAGTGATTAGGATCCACCTATGTTTGGCGATAGAATTATTACTCTTAATTTAATTTGCAGTTCCTATCCGTCTTATTACAAAACGAAACCTAATTTTAGTTCTAGCCTAAACTATTGAGCCAGTAGTTGTATTTCGAACTTTATTTCGATTTAGGCAAAGTGCTTAATACTAAAATGACAACTTAGCACCGAACTAAGCTGTCTTTTTTGTAAAAATAACTGCATTTCTCCATCAGTTGGGTTCTTAATTCAATAACTGGGTCAGTGGTTTAAACCGGATCGAAAGAAAAACCTTGTTTTGTAATAAGGGGGTATGTGTTTACACGCTGTGGTATCATGGGTCCTAAACTCTTAATCTAGTATCCTTTGCAGTAGTCATCACAATCAGCCTATAATGTTCCCACTGCTGGGACACAGGCCTCCTCTCCGAGTGGAGTGGGTCGTAATCCACCACGCGGGCCCAGTGCGGGTTGGTAGATGTCACATGTCTTCGGATGTCACCGTCCCAAACTACGCTGTACGAGATCTCGACTCCAATCTCTTGTCTCAAGTTCACTGCAAACATGGCCGGTCGAAATGTACCTAAAGTGTAATAAGTATAGTCTTGCCTCAATCTTTTGCTTGAACTTCTCATCGAGTTTCTCGCGGTCCTCGGTGACGTGCTTGAGCTTGGCCCGCGCAGTGGCCGGCGGTATGTACCGCGCAGACAGGCCCAGGATAGACTCCATTTGGAAGCATCGAGTCCGAGTCGATTTCAACTCGGTGCGCAGATTATTAACCTCCGTTAGCAGTGTACAGTTCTCCTAGAAATAATAATTTCAGAGTCATCAAGTCCTTATACGACGAGTATCTTGTCAGTTGCATTATGAGGCCTGGCCGAATGTCAGATTATAATCAGGATATTTTACAATGCAATGATTTCGAATTATGAGTAAATTCTAACAATTTACCCGCGAGGTCGCAAGATGCTAGATGATAGACGGGCTCGACGTTAGAGTGGTTGCAACGAACACTTACTTACGTCCATAATTTTACCGATATCGCTCTTAGAGCCTCCCAGAGCCTTGGTGAGCTGACCCTTGAAGCCTGCCACCTGCTTCTCCAGGTGATCTCGCTGACGGTTGAACTCTCGCACCGCTTCGTCGTCCGCTATGCGACTTCGCACAAAGTCAATGTCCTCCACGTATTTGTGAAACAGTGTCTGCGAATATTCAAAATATGAAAGACATGTAGGTATCGTTATTTTCTTGATGCTCAATTTCAAGCCATCAGCTTGTTAAACCCACTTAGAATGCAGTATTCAAATTACGACATAAATCATACATAGCGTATTTGCAAATCACTGCGCTAACAGTAACACCTGCAATGACATACTCACTTTCACAGCTGACTTTAATTTGTTTGGATCTTGGAACTCTGCTGTCATGTTGTGCAGATCGATTTTGATTTTCTTAAGTGTATTTTTTAATGTTAAGTTTCTTTCTGCTTCGGCCATGAAATCTTTTTTAGCAGACCCCAATTTTTCATTAAGCTGCGTAATCTTAAGTTCTGAAATACATAATTAAAAATAATACAATATATATACAATCGGTAGTGAATACTTTCTCATAAGCTCTAATTGTGCTGCAGGGTAACTATTTGGTGTCTTACGCTATTATAGCGTAAGACACCAAATATTTCCTACAGGCGCGAACAATGGTTACACAACTAAACACTTGACAAACAAAATTTTGTAACAAAACTAAACAAAACAGGTGCGAAAATTGATACCTTACTGTGACTACTTAGTGATGACTAGGTGTAATATCCTACATGATAGGCGAAAAAAATTACAACTGAAGTAGAAATAATAGGAATACTGTTTTACCGCGGGTTGCTTTTTTCTTTAGAAGACTTTCCAATGAAACTTCCAATTCAAGTATACGCACTTTTTTGGCTTTAATCTCGCGTTCTAACGGGTCTATCTGTTATGCAAAGGTGAAATGATGTACATATTATAATATTTCTTACAGCTGTAACTTCTTTCCTACTTAATAAAGGGTGGAATAATACTCCAAACAGGCTTTTTTACTGTTCATACCAAGTTCATGTTTTGCATTTAGTAATTTTAACTCTTCATTTTCCATATCATCAATTTGATGTCTTAATTCTCGTATTTCTCGCTCTTTTGGCTCAATCTACATATACAGTTATCGTCAACGGTTAAATATTTAACATTTAATCATTTAGTAATGTAAAATATAATTATAGGGAACTCACTTGATTCTTCAGCTCAGTTATCTTAAAGTTCAATACAAACTTATACTTTTCAAGTTCTTGTTTCTTTCGTTTTAATTCGTATATTCTCTTTTCTTTGTCCTGTATTGAACTATCTCTTTCTGCAATTTCTTTCTTCAAATCAGCAACGTCACGTTCCAGAGTTGAAATGACTTTTTGAAATTGTTTGTGTTCAGCTGCAAATATCATTATTAATAGTTAGTTCGCATAACTTGAATTCGCAATAATATTCTTACTGGATTTTTTTACCAATGCGCAAACTAACCATGAATTCAGCATAATATATGATTATAGACCCCTTAGAGCGGTTTCGCACTTTGTCCGATCCGAATCCAAGAAATGACGGTCCGAAGTAGCCATAGTACCATAGTTGTATGAGGGGCGTCCTACATCCAAACTCAGTTCGTCCGAATTTAAAACATTCCCAATTCGGATTGAACTTTGATCTTGAATTCGGATTCGGATCGGACGTAGTGCGAAACCGCTCTTAGCGTCCACGCTAAGAGCGGTTTAAGAGAACATTTTTTCTTCGATTATTTAAAAAAAATGTTGTCGCATACATTTTGACCGCGTAGGTATTGCACTTTTCTATGCACAACAGATTTTTTTTTTTTATAACCGACGAACAATTCCTTCGCTAGAATCATAATTATGCTCAATTCATGGTTACAGTTTGCGCACTGGTTATTTTTTTTTCCTCTATATAGCAAAAAGTACCTTTTAACTGTGATATTTGATGTTTGAATTCATCAATGTCTTTATGTGCACTAATTAACTTCTTTTTCATAAGGCCAGTCTCTCCTTTGAGTCGCACATTAGAATCTTTTTCTTCTTTCAACTGAACTTCGTATGCTGTGCGGATTTCAATAATTTCACGATCAGCATCCTCTTCGATTGACGATTTAATTGTTTCATGTTCTCTTTTCTCCATATCTGCTTGTTCTTGTAACTATGGTAGAAATAATATAATAGTTGTTAAAAATAAATCATCGTCTACCATATTATAACTCTCACGGGAGAAAACCAGCGTGGTTTATTGCGTAACACACTTTCAAAGGCGCAATGCCTTTGAAAATTCAATAACGTTCAGTACGTCATTTACGTCGTCGAGCAGGCGAATTTTGCAAACTTAAGAAGCAACGGATTAGCAGTTTCCTTCAATATTACGAAAAGAAAATGTGTTACGCAATTGAGGTGCTTTTCTCGTCGCTGTCAGTCCGGTTTGTCATATTATACAGGATAAACAGAAAGACGGTCACTACCTTTTAATATTGATGATACCAAGCGATTTCACTCAACGCTAAATAAAGGAAAAAAAATATTTTTGAGAAGTCACTTGCTTCGAACGGACTGACGAATCTCGACACAAGTGTAAAAAAAAAACATCCCTATATTTAAGAATAGGTTAGTCAACAATTAGGAACTTGAATCTGTTATCTGATTTTGGATCTGAATAGCTATTTACAAGCATTCGACAGGCTTTGAATCGAAAATGACAGATTTTCGGTTACTTGATTTGCCTAGTCCCCGACAGCAAACAACTGTCGATGAATAGCGGCCCAACCCGAAAATTTTGTCAGGTTAAACCAGACACGCCGGGCACGCCACAGTTGCGGCGATAAGTCCCCTCTTTGAGGAGTGGCTAGAGAGGCGCCACGGCGCCCTTACTTTCCGCCTGACACCGGTCCTCACCGGACACGGTTGTTTCGGGAGGTTCCTGTTCAGGATAAAGCGAGAGGAAACGCCAGGGTGTCACCACTGTGTGGATAGCCCGGAGGACACGGTGGAGCATACGGTGGAGGTCTGCCCGGCTTGAGCGGAGCACCGCCGCGTCCTCGTGGCGGCGATCGGCGGCGGCGATCTCTCGCGTCCGGCCCTGGTCCAGGCCATGGTACGGAGCGAGAGTGCATGGGAGGCAGTCACCTCCTTCTGCGAAGCAGTAATGCTCGCGAAGGAGGAAGCGGAGCGCGTGAGGGAGAGGCAATCACTGCGCCCTCACGCCCCTAGTCGCCGCAGGAGACGCCCTGAACGAGAGTCAACGGCCGACTCCCGGCCACCGTAAGCGCGGGCTTGCGAGCGGCGAGCAATGGGCAGCTCGCCGCCCGGTAAGGACCAGGCCCGGGTCGACGGCGCGTTGTGTTCCACGCTCGCCTCAAAGAGATGTCAGCACGAACTAACGGGGTCCGCTAAGGCCGATGCCTGCCAGGGCCGCGGGTTGTTCGAAAGAGATACCGTGGCCCCTGGCACAGGCAACTGAAGGAACACGGGTGGGTTTTAGTCAGTAAAAGTCTTACATGCCCTTCCGCTCAGCCCAGAGCGGGAGAGGTCATTTGATGATTACCCAACCCAAAAAAAAAACTACTATTTATAAATTGTCAACATTTTCAGGTGTCGGATTCGTGATCAGCGATTAGAGGACTCCTTCGATAACAGTGATTGATGTTCGATTCGACACGGAAGCGTATCGAATGTTCGTGAATAGCTACGCAGGTCTCTGAACTGTGATGAACTTGAAGGTAGGACAAGCGAACTCCCTGCAATACTTACCTCTTGCAGCATTAAGTCTTTTTCCTCTAATTTCGCTTCAAACATATCATTCATTTCCCTTAGGGCTTGTCGTTTGCTCTCGGCAAGTGTCTCGAGTCTCTCCTCATAATCTTTTCTCATTCGAGCCGTTTTATCTTCAAGACTCTGTAAGCAACATTGATTTAAATAAGCATATATCATAATATACTTCTATATTATAAATAAAATTGAAGTGTCTGTTCGTAATGTCAAAATAACAGCTTTTTACTAAATGCACATGAAAGTATGAGTGATGATTGACTGCCAGGGTAGCGGGATCGTCCGAAAGGGTTACCGCTGCCCTGGAACAGAAAGGGCTAAGGAAGGAACACGGGTGGGTTTTAGCCAGTAAGAGTCTGACACTCCCTTCCGCTCCACCCAGAGTGGGATCGTATCATTTGATGATTTCCCAACCGAAAAAAAAAGTGATGATTCACTGGCAGATAGCTGATGTTATAAGGAGTAAAACGAATTAGTAAAGAGACACATTATTGTATTCCGACCTCCACGCGAACGAAGTCGCAGGTACAGCTAGTTACTAGATAATAATTTAAAGTTTATTTGAAATCTTACCTGATATCTGTCGTACTCGCCAATAAGTCTGACATTGAAATCAGCTTCTAAAGCTTGCAACATTCTCTCGTGGCCTGACCGCAACTTGGCGATATCTTGTTGAATCATGCCTATTTCGTGAGTGTGTTCGTTTTCCATTGTCTGTCAGGATAAATTAGAACGTTAATTGAGTATAAACAATTAATTACTACCTGACTGATAAGTTAGCCCAGGTATGCACCGTCGCGTTTTTCCCGCAGCGATTTTTTTCGCGCACTGTATTTTCAACGCTCTGCTTAGCGCCGAGAGTTGAAAATCCAAAAGTGTATTTTTTTGACGCGCTGGGAAACGCTCTGTTGGATTCTCAATGCTCGGCTCAACACCGAAAGTTGAAAATCCAGTGCGCGATAAAATCCCGCCGCAATATTTTTACTTCTGTGCATCATGGGCTTAGAGGCAAGTAAATACTTACCTCATTCTTTTCCTTGAGTTCCTCAATTGCGGCGCAGTAACCTTCGTGAACTTCTTTCAGTTTCTCTGCCTGTGTCGCCTCGGCTTGACGCAGTTGATACGTGTGCTCCGTCTCGAGTTCACTCATTCGTGTACTCAACAACTAAACAAACACATTCGTTCAATTAGTAGGTACCAACATTACCGATTCTTTATGAATTTTTCGCTGTAGGTATGAGATGGCACACTTTAATTTCCTTGAAATGAATTCGAGATAAGTGGACTTCATTATCGATACCTACTGCGACCTATTTTGCATACAAAGGCTTTGTCTGATACTTATGAATAAGCAAGCATCGAAATAATGAACGGCAAGTGTGTTTCGCATTCAACGAGTCATGTTGTTTCTACAAAATATCTCTACACAATATTATAACAAAAGTATTTAGTAAAAGCTTTAGGATACTAACATTTATGTTATTAATTTTTTCTTGCAAATCCTTCTTACTTATCAATATTTCTTTAGAGTATGCAAAATCTTTGTCTAAAGCAATAGCTCTTCCGTCAGCGTTAGTCAACCTCCATATGCAGATAGAAGCATCTTCGGCGACAGAAACCAAAGTCTGGTCGTCGTATGAGAGTGCGATACCGGTTACTCGCTTGTTGTGCATATGAAACTCGTTATATACGGCTTTGTCCAGCAATGGCAGCTGTATGGAGGTGATGCCGCCCAGGCCGCCGCTGATGAACAGCATCAGGTCCGATCGAGATAGTATAATAGTATCAAGGGCAACGCCAATCAGACCCATGTTTCTTCTTATGGTATTAGAACCTATTTCTTTGATCTCTCCATCTGATCCAATTCCATATGTGGTTTTTCCAGTGCTTAAAATAAATGTAGTTTAAATATTATATCATCAATTACTGTATTTCATTTTCTTCTCGGTAAATATACTTAATGTGACATGGCTTACCCATTCACTGTGCATCCGGAAAACTGGTTAGTTTTTAATATGACTTCTCCGACTCGTTGACCGGTAACCATGCTCCATTCGTACACAGCACCCTCGGTGCCGCACGATATCATTGTTAAATCATTTGCCGACCAGGCTAGACACGTAATCTATCCAAAAATAAACAATTCGATCGTTACTTTTCCAAATCTTAATATACAGGTATTACCAGAATTAAGTAAAAATCTCACCTTTCCGTTATGGCCTTTTAAATTAAAAACATTCTGAAATGACACCGATGAAAACACTTGTATGACTTGGCCGTTTACTGCAGCAAAAAGGTGCCCGTTGCTACTAAACTTGGCTTGCTTACAATTCCTTATAGGAAACTCTCGCATCACTTCAAAGTCGTCTATCAACACCACCATAAAGCGAAGTTTATCCGAAAAGCCAACAATCGAAAACAGACCTGAAAATACATAAAATTCCATTTTATTCTAGGTCTCACATATTTATAAATACTTATGACCCTATATGCTTGACGGTTTCTTAGTATGTACAGCTGCAACACCGCCACAACGTTACTTTCGTCTTCTAAAAACCTTGTTCTATGTGCTGCTTACCAGTAGGATGTAAAGACAGGCAATGGATTTCTTCCTGATACAGTTTTATCATCTCTATGTCATCCGTCATGTAGTTCCAAATCCTTATACTCTTATCTTGTTCTCCTGACGTCATAAATATTGGCTTCCATGCACACATTGACAATGAGTTAATCCGACCATAATGCATCGGTGGTCCAAGCTCAGTGAATGCTATCTCTGGATTCTAAAAATTATAAGAAGTTGTGTAATTTGCTGTGATGTCGTTTGAAGCGTTTGCAGTACTGAAAATCAAAAGTAATTTACTTTTGATTTTGAGTACAGCAGCTTATGCCAAGCCAATCTTACCTTGTATGCACTCGCGCTCCATGTGTCGTAGACGGTCTTGACGACAACGAGATTGCAAAGTAGGTAACTAATCAAATAATTAGCATAAATACGCTACACCGACGATGAGAAGCGGCGACAGCAGTGCGTCACAGTCTATGGCCCGTCTGAACCTCCAGTTCCTTACTACAACTACTGAGTTACCTGTAACATGTGCTGCCCAAACAACTTGACAGTATATAACTGTTTCCTCAATGTTGTAATCAGTAGAGTTTCTTGATTAGGATCAACTGTTATGTGTTGTATTTCGTCTAGTGGCGACCACAGTGGATGTTCTCGAGTATGTCTGCAAAATATATTTTTGTGTCAGAAGGATTGTAAATGTAATTATTATTCAGTTAAAATATGACATTGTACGCACTTGTAGGACTTCTTTGAAATTCTGAAAAGGTTTCTCTTCCTCCAGTGATGAAGTGTCTCCTTTTCGAACATGTGAACATATCCCGGTCCGCAACCGTAAGCAAATCCTGGAGAAAAAGGCAACGGTGCGGTTTATAAGAAGATGTGACAAAAATTGAAAAGAGTAAGCTCAGGTGGTTTGGTCATGTTGAGAGGATGAATTAAAGGCGAATAACAAGGCAGATGTGAGGACGTATAGTGACCTTATGGGTGATGTTCTTCAGAAAGATCAGGTGCGTAGTACTCGCAACCGGCGTGCGTGTATGACCAGGGGGTCTACTCCGAAGTAGTATCGGCTGAATGTTCGGCCGTTTCCTGCTACGAAGATACTATTTGGTTCGGTCGGTCCCGATCCTACACTCCTACACTCTTTCGAATATTGACTGTGGTCCCGACCCAACGGAGCCGATCCGAACGTTTTTTCGCATTTTTCAATAATATTGGTTCGGCCATGTGTCGGTCCGATCCGAACATTCGCACTTTGCACTTCAGAGTAGACCCCCAGATATATGAACGTAAAGGGCTAACGTTGGGGAACGTGTACCTCTTCGTCGCCTAACTGATTCTTACAACACGCATTTTATTGAACTGGATATATTTTGTCTATGTAAGCAATCATTTAAGAAAATGGCTCTGGATATTTTGGTTAGCAAGTATTTTAAGTTAAATTAAGCTAAGCTAGTAACACAGCATAATTGTGGCAGCGACTAGTGTTTTATATTTCTTTTTCTTTTTTATCACTTGTCTTTAGCACTTCTTTTAACCTTTAGTTAAAACTTAGTTTAAGTATTTCTCTGTATTTTGTAGCATGTAACTGTTTTTTGTCCCTAATAAATAAATAAATAAAGGAGACAAAAGGAGTTGGTATGCAAGGATCGTACCAGGTGGCGTTCTGTAGTTTCTGCCTCCCTTGGGAAAAAGGCGTGAATGTGTGTATGTATGAAAACTATTTTTTTAAATACGTTACCTTTAGGGAAATTCACAAAGTTTGTGACTGGATAAGTTATTTCTTCTTCTTCTTTCTCATCGCTGCCAGAGTCTTGTTTACTAGAAGTACTAGCCTTATCGCTTTCTGGCTGCTCTTGCCTGTTTATAACGACATATTGAATTAATAAGAAGATATGAGTAGGTAGTCGTCTTTCGAATTAAATGATTGCTGATGAATACTGATGATATATTAAAATGTGCATGTGACCCAGCTTCGTTCTTCAGGTCCTCGGTTAATGTGCCTAGGGTGGCCCGTCTGTTCTCTGTGTGGCTCTAGAGTCTGGACGCACTGCACGCAAGGCAAAATAAAGCTGCCAGACATAGTCAGTCTCCGGACACGTTTATGCTCTGTCTTTCAAGCGTAGGTATAATTATCAAACTTAGATCGTCTAAGTTAGATAATTATATCTACGCTTGAAAGTATAAAGTACCGATTATGTACCATTTGCGGCCCTGCATTGCACATGCACTTGCAGCACTTGCTCTGCAAATGATTATGGAAGGGCCTCGACACAGTTTGTAATCTTTGTTTTTTTGGCATATAGTCCACAAATACCAATACTTCTCTGTCTTACAGTAATAATTCATCTAGATCTAATAAAAGGATCAAAAACTTACTCCATTTCTACTTTCTTTAGCGACATCTCTACGACTTCAGAGGCCTTAAAAACGCAGTTTGGTCGGAGTTCGCCATTCTCCACCATCATGATCATTCCGTTGTCCGTCCCGAACATGATGCGATCCGGTGTTAACCACATGCAGGTGGTTATGTTTGTCTACCCGCACGTGAAACACACCTATTATGTTATTTACTGACACACTTAATAATAATAAAACACTGTATAATGTTTTGTCGTGGCGGTTATAACACCTACTAACAAAGCAGATATTTTCAAAGGCACAAAATATTACGCATTAAAATTATTATGAATTTCTTACGTTTTCAGCTTTGCACCAGCCCCATTGGCGCCAAACTGTTTCGGCCACATTCATAATGCGGAAAGTGTACGGGCCAATAATAACGACCAACGTGGCATCCGTAGGGTTGCATAGCACCTGTTAAATGCAAAATGTCTTTACTTGCAGTAATAAAGTGGCTAATTTATCTATGTCAGAATTTTATGTCAGATTTATCTAAGTCACTTACGTTTGTAACGATGCCTTGGCCACTCGGGTTTTGCGCTTTAGCGTGGCTCTCAACCTTGCCTTTGTCCCAGTTGTAATAATATAAGTACCAGTCTGGCTCTCCTGTTATCGCCACAAGATATTTAGAATCAAAGGTAAACTGCACACATGCGAATTCTCTCGCTTGAGAGTTCTCGAAAGGTACAGTCAAGATCTTCCGCCGTTTGTATGTAGTCAGATCGTAGATAGTTATGATAGGTTTCTGACCTTCATCAGCGATTTCGTTTAGTGCAAGCCATCGTCTGAAATGTTTATGATTAGGTTATCACTCCTCTATGCCTTTAGGTACCTATAATAAAAGACTGACACTGACCGGTTTGGCGCGAGAACAAATGACTTGATAGGTTTGTGTTTGTCCTGGAGTCTGATGAACTTCTGTTTCTTCTGTAGATGGTTGTGAATAACGATGACGCCACCAGCCGGGTACAAGATCTCTGATTCTGACAAGTAATGTGCATTGTACCTGTACGAGAATACTTCAATTTTATTGTTTTTGTCATGTTTTATTAGGTATTTTATTCAAGGTTTCTTTATTAAAGTAGCTAATTCTTAAGTACTTAGCAATAAAATACATTAAACAATGCGCAGTTAGCCTAGGCATCACTAGTGCCATTGCCTATAGATGCCTTCTTGTCCGCTGAGAATCTATTGTTATTATAGTATGTTATAGGTACGCTAACAAATATCTACAATTTATTATGTAATGTAAACAAACATATTACTCATAAAACTTGTTGCTATTTGTACTTACTCAATATCTGTGCTAAGACCGTAGAATATACGCGCCGAAATATTGGGAGGCGTCGGGACGGCCATGATCGATTTGATTTACAATAATTAAATAAACATCGTAAAACTACCACCTGTAATCATAAAAATACGAAACTTGTATAGCAAACGCTTTCTATCAAATTGAATAAGTCAAACTTGGTCAAACTGAAACGGTTGTCATGGATACTGGTTTAATAGGTAGAGTAAGTAGTAATGTGACCTATTTCGTCGAACTGTTCGAATCGTTAAACTGACGCAAATCCTGCGCGGGGTGTCTGACCACAGGGGCCTAATAGATGGTAGATGACACATGACTTAGAATTTTTGGTTCTAGGACATGCCGGTTTCCCGACGATGTTTTCCTTCACCGTTTTGTTGGTGTGATTAAATAATTTACGCAAAGTAAGTAAACTGCTTGCTTGTGTTCGAACCTACCTACGACCTACAACTCGGTGATTTCCTAATCGTTGAAACAGTCGCGCAGTAGCGTCCCGCATCACGCAAGGTATTCGCCTCAGTGTGGCCAGAGCTTTATTGCGCCTACGCACAAACGTTTTAACTATTCACATGAAATATAAGTTGTCTAGGTACCCACTTTATAATACTCAGATACCTACTGAAAGCTGTTTCAAAATAATACGACTTATTGTAATCAAAAGTTGTTACCTACCCTAATTTGAGTCTAATCACATTCAATGCGTGTCTATCTATCTAAAAGTTGCAATGTCTAGAACTGTTGAGTACTCCCTAGCAAGAAACTCAGTCCTATTAGTTACATAGAGATATTACAGCACCCTAGTTGCGTAGCTCACTATCAATCACAATCCTGTTTGATTTTGAACGATATCGCTAATCCATTGCTTCATAATGTTCAAAAATTTGTCTACCTTTTTTTTTTTGTGGGAAATCATCAAATGACCCCCCCTCCCGCTCTGGGTGGAGCGGAAGGGAGTGTCAGACTCTTACTGACTAAAACCCACCCGTGTTCCTTCCTTACGCAATGAATGTTAATGTCTTGTTGAACTGTCAAAATTAAAGTCGTCGCTACTGTGAGTGTGTTACGCGGTTACCCCGCAGGTTTACGTACAAAAGAAACTGCGCATTCACCATTTAACTGAGCTCCGTCTGATTGGACCTCAATGTCGTTTGTAGTGGCGCATCCTCTCTGCAATTTCCGAGATAAGTCTCTGCTTCCTCCGCCCGACGACACTGCCAATACAAATCATATTTACACGTGCCAACATCACATTTAACATTAGATTTTCATGACCAACCTTACGGAAGTAAACAGGTATATTTTATGCGTTTCTATAAATTCTGCACAGGAAAGACATGCAGTCCGTTGCAGAAAGTACCTACATATACTTATAACATAGAATTTAAGACTCATAATATTGTCTTTGCGTGCAAGTAGTACCTAAAGGTTGAGTGAAGGTTGCTGTAGCGTAAATAGACAAAGAATTATTGCAATATATAAACAAAACAGTATCTAATATTTACATAGAGTTTTACGGAGTCTGTAGCCTACTTACTACATGCAGAAATTGCATAATTTCTGACGAACTAACAACGGCCGGGTTGGTTGGTAGAACTAGGACAAATTATATCCTGGAAGATCTTCTATTAGAAAACAATAAAATGTAGGAAAAGTAAAATCAATGAGAAGGAAAATCCAGCAGATTTAAGATGTTTATAATTAGCCAAAGCAAGTCAAATAAATGTAAGCCCAAATAACTATGTATATTCAAACATGCGCAATTTTGTAAATAATCATGTATTGTTAGAAGAGCACTCTTACACAGAATGCAGCTTAATGTTTGCGTTGGCTGAAAGCCAATGTATTAAAACTAATGCAATTTTCATTTTTCTCAGAAATCTTGAGCGCTTATCTTTGCAGCTCAACTTGATAATAATAATAGATACCAGAATTTTATTATCCCACTGTAGGGCAAAGGCCTATTATCATTCAGAGAAGGTACGAGTATTGAACACCACACTTGCTCAAGACGAGTGGGCGATTTCAGACTTCAGACTTCTGTTATTACTTTAGGTTTCCTCATGATGTTTTCCTTCACCGATATCAATAATGTCCAAGATAAACTCAGACAATACATAAATTAATTTCTATTCACCTGTGTAGGCACAACCTGTGAATAGTGGGGTGATAGGTACCTGTAACAATACCAGAGATAAAAACAATCTCAAACTACTGTTTGGGATTGTTTTTAATCTTTAGTATTGTCTCTAGATTGAGCGGTACTCCGCTCTAGCAATCTAGAGTCTAGAATCTAGCAGCGCTATAACTTTGGAAAAAGTTCCAATAGTCTCGATGTTTTTCGACACACTTCTTCAACTGCTAATTTCGCGGTCTAATTTAACGACTCGCTTTTTATTTATCGACTCAGCAAGTCTAGCACGTCAGGCTACATAGCTAGGTAGTAGCTTTCTCTTTGTTCCTTTTCTCGCGAGTCGTCAGTTGTTAGGTACGGTAATTAGACGCCGCCGAGCCGAGTTTAATTAACAAATAAATATCTCCCTACTAATAATTGTGAGGTGCCTCCCAGATTGATTGGATGTGATTGTGGAGCTATGTCAGAAACCATGCTCCACCTCCTATCCTGCCCTCTATGTCCCAAAACATGCAGTCAAAGGGACCTCTGCGCCGCCACCGACAACGCCGTGGAAGTGGAAAAGTTATGGGAAAATAAGATTTAAATAAAATACAGTCGTGCCACGAAGAAAAAGAAGAGCCTGTACTCGTATACCCTGAGAGGCTTCCTGCCACCTTCAGTGGGACGCCAGATGGCAGTTGCATATAGATGAACCAAAAACTGAGGCGAGCATTTTGATAAACCCCAGGATCATGATGACGAAGAAACTTCCTCTCTCCTTAAACATCATCATTATATTAGATACAGTTCTTTGCTCTAGTTTCATGATTTTATTGAAAATATGATAAGTAGGTAGGTATATGTTTTATTTATTGTGTATGTATGTTAATGGTACCTAAACCACAGGCTACCTACAGTGTTGTCTCTCCTTCTCCCATTTAATCCATCAAAGGTTGTCTTAAAAAAATCGCTTTTACCATAAAGACCGTCTTTGCGCGCGCCATCACCTATAAAATTTCTTTCGTATGGTCATATGGTGCACACAATAAAGAGTAGGTACTTATTCTATTCTAAGGAAATGTTTAGCTAGAAGCCAATGTTATTAAAATTAGGAGCCAAATATCTACATTGTATATGAATGTAAACTTTAGGAATATTCCTCGTTGCATCTTACAAGCAAGATGCCGACAAGATGTGTTTAGCCCGTAGGTACCTATTCGTATACAGGATGCCCGGTAATTAATGGATAACCTTGAAACGGATATCAAAATAACATAAATGGCTGCTCAAAAAAAAAAAACCTAACCGAATAGAGATGTTGAGGATCCGTAAGTACAGCGTAAGTATTAACGACTGAAATGGGAACTGCGGGGTAATTGCGTAACATAGGCACTATCAGTAGCAAATTAGCAATGGCTTTCATTTTGACAGATCAACAACATTCATTGCGTTACTTACGTTGTTGAGCAGACAAATTTTTCGAACATATGAAGCAATGGATTAGCAATATTCTTCAAAATGGTTCAAATTGAGATTGATAGTGTGTTACGCAATTAGGGTGCTGAAAAGAACGAATTTATTACTGTTATTAAGCGCCTATTAGGTAGGTACCTAATTCAAAAATAATCGTTGCAACATTGCACACAGAGATAAAAAAACCTCATTTAAATCGATACACATTTATGGGAAAGGAATGTAAACAAACAACTGCAGTTGCATCTCTGTTTTTAACCGCAATTTCATACGACAGCTCCATTATAATGCCTAGAAAGTGGGCACTTAGATAATAGACGTTTGACCCAGTCAATTAGTTCGCGATATTGGTCTCGATGATGCAATACTAGACAATTAGACACTTCCTAATCGAAGACGGCATATTTAGGTAGGTATGCTGGGGTAAGTTCGGCGCTGGGATAAAACCGTACCTACGTATCAAATCCTGGCTAATTTGGCAATACTAGGTACTAGTAGGTAATACGGGCTCGGGGCTAGTGTCCGCAACTCCGCGTCAGTGCGCGTATTTTGCGCCCGGAAATACTAATGCTGACAACATTGTGTCCTGCGCCATTTTATTCTGGCCCGGCTGTACCCACCAGTCGCTCTGACAAGGTAGACTGGTGCTACGACCCACTAGAAAAAACCAGGCAATTTTTGCATTTTTGATCGGATGGTTTCCTTTTATAGACCTTATTGTTCAAGTACTAGAAGCGCCTTTAAATCAAAGTCCGGACACTATTTGTCTTTACACTTTCAGTGTCCAAAACAACTAAGATTAACCCTCTATTGCATGAATTATTAAATTAAAAAGAAAAAAAATATTTTTATGTTTTAATGTGTTTTAATAGGGCTTGTAAGACAAAATATGAAGTGAAAAAAAAAATAAGTATCTTATTTTAGAAAAAAAAAACAGAAGCCAAAATTGGCTTCCCATGCAATAACGTCTGTGTATGAGACTGCCATTTTTGGCTTCCTATGCACAACAAATACCAAAACTTACACAACGTGAAATTCCCTAAAACAGTTTCTTTTCTCATTCAAGCAAAGATACACGTCACATTTCTCACATTTTATATGAGAACGCAAAGAACAATCATTCTGACATATATTATATATATAATTATTGACGATTATTATATATTATATAATAATTGACGATTCTTTTGGTGTATCGGGAAATGGTCAATTTTGTCTGTACGTACTGAATTTAGAGGTAGGTCTTGCACTTTTGCTGGGGTTTTCCGTGCCCTTTTTCGAGGTGCGAAAGATTCATTTATACTGGTAGGAGTACCCGTTCTAGATGACGTAGGAGTATTTCCTCTTGACAAGGTAGGTGTACCGGGATTACTGATACTAGGACGGCCTCTTTTTCTTGAGATGCTTTTGCCAGCCTTGCAATAATGTTCAGAAATTATTTTCATCATACGCTGGCATTTTTCCTTCAGTCCAGATATTTTTTTCCTTAACTGCTCGCTTCTGTTTCAAATTTTTAGGTCTAGGATCAACTATTTCGTCATCGGAAGTATCGGAATCGGATGGTAGAATAATTATAGGTTTTTCACGTGTTTGGTTGCGCAAGCGCGAAAGCGGAACATCGTCATCGGAATCAGATAGTGAATCATCGTTACTAAGAGAGCCATCACCAGGAATAGGTTTAATGCAGTTAGCAGTGCCATAAAAGCGTGAAGGAAGCATTCTGGAAAGATAAAAAAAAAACTCTGAATGCATGCGAAGCCATTTTAGGCGCAAACATACTTCATCGTAAATACATGCGAAGCCAAAATTGGCTCCTGTAGAAAATATTGAAAATGAAGTATAAGGAGCAAATATTTTGAATAAACTGTGATAGGGGTCAAAAACAGAGGTTTTGCAGAACATTATTTACATTTTTTAACATCAATTTTCTTACCTTTTCTATTTAATTTCCACCAACAAAGCTGCAATAAATTTCACTAAGAACGACGTCGCGTACGCACCGGAGAAAAGTGAGGTTATAATGACACATGACGTTGGCCATAGATAATAAAAATTACGTTTCGGTTCAGTTTGAATTCCTTAATATTACTACATTGACATTTTATAATTTTGTTTAAAATTAGGGTAGAAATAAATTACTAAAGTTGAGCAGCCAAAATTGGCTTTGTATGCAATAGAGGGTTAACCAAACAAAATTTAAAGCTAAGCTAAGATTACCTAACCATCTGCGCCATATTTAATAAAATTGAAGTAAGTACCTACGTATACTTACAAGTGACGAGAAAATATTTTTTTCGCAACACTATTTCAGCTACCTAGTCGAAAATCCGTCCGATATTAGGTACCCCAACGCGGTATTAGCTAAATAGAAGAACCAATTGTTTTCTCCGCTAATAAAGACATTTTAATTGGGTTCCGTTTAGTTCACATAAAGACCATACCTATGGAAGCTTTTTTATATGTATGTAAGGTTCATGCTCTGTAGATATGCAGGTTAATTATTTCCAGGTAGGACCCTACCTGATTTTTAATCTTTTTGGAATACCTATAAAAAAACAAAGCTGAGTGAATAATACAATCAAAACAAAAACCTACCTCATCATTGGTTTGGGTAGGTTGTACATACCTACCATGAATAAGCAGCTGAATAAATTCGTTTCTGCGGATAAAGGATTGCCTTTCCAAGTGTACTCGTTCAAAGTGCAAGCATTAAACTACAAAGAACAAAAGTAGACGATGACTAAGTCGTTTTATGCTCATTGCAGGCAGTAAGCCAATTCTGTAACATTTTACTTAGTTAATAATAAAAACTAAACGTCCAAGACATTAGCTTCGGTATTGTTTACACCTGCCACTGGTGATCGATACAAAAATAAACCATTAACTAGGTACGGTCTACGGCCGTGGTATCAGAATATTAGCTCTATCGAAAGTCTTGCTAAAGTATTCATTTTGTTTCCTCAAAGTTGTCGATACTGTATTTTAAACCAGTAGAAATAATCATCGAATTGCCTCAACCTATGCACCCTAATTTCGTAACACACTATGAATCACAATCTGAATCATTTTGAAGGATATTTTGCTAATCCATTGCTTTATCCACCAACCCCACTTATGGCCCACTTCCTCTCACAGAGAGTAGGCCTGTGTATACCAGCAGTGGGAAAGATTATAGGCTAATTATTGCTTCATATGTTCGAAAAATGTGTCTGCTCAACATCGTAAATAACGCAATGGATTTATTCCATTCTAATACCAAAAACTAATACCACTGGTATTTGTTTCAACTCATATTTTTTTTCTATTCCGAACCAATACCATTGTTTAAACTAATACCAAAACAAGTTCAAAGATATAAGGTACAGTCAGTAAAAATGCTTTGTATGTAAATATAACCCTTTAATTGAAAAAAAAAACAGATAACTCCAAAAAAATCAAATTTTGTTAGCAAACGTCTTGTTCAATGATAAAATATCACTTAAATAATCAACTTTAATATAATTTTAGTTCCTCTCTATACCTGTATAATATTTTTTTTTTGCAAAAACATCAAACAGGAAGAATTTACTTACAATCTAAAAATTACAAAATATCTCAAAAAATTAACTCTTAATTTATATTGAAATTTATCTGACATAGTTATTATTAGATAGGTACGTAATTATTCACGTCTACCTATCTCATAACAACTATTTCAGGTAAATTTTTAACAAAAATAAATCACTTTTTATCTAACAATTGTAAAATATCACAGAAAATCAACTTTTTGTATAATCTAATCAGTCATTCATCACCTACATAGCAATGAATCAGCATTTTTTTTTTTGCAATAATATCTAATATGAAAAATTCACTTTAAATCTAACAATTATAAAATATCACAGAAAATCAACTTTTTGTATAATCAAATCAGTCATTCATCACTTACATAGCAATGAATCAGCAATTTTTTTTGCAATGAATTCTAACCTTACCTAACAATTGTAAAATTTCACAGAAAATCAACTTTTTGTTTAATCAAATCAGTCATTCTTCACCTATATAGCAATGAATCAGCAATTTATTTTTGCAAAAACGTCATACATGAATAATTCACTTATAATCTAAGAATTATAAAATATCACAGAAAATCAACTATTAGTATAATCAGCTAAATGACGTGTAAATAATTTCTTATATTTCAACAATTAGTAGCTAAACCCTTATTTTTTCTAAGCAGTGACCTACGGAGATTTTGTTTTTGAGGAGTTGGTCAGTTACGTATGTGATCCACGAATTTTTCATAATAGTTGTCTGTGAAAAAACTTTGGAAAGTTTTAAGCATTATATTACGATTACATAAAAATATTGAAAAACAAATTTACTTTGATTAGGTTTGACTGCGCTGACTGTACCAAATTCAAGTTGTTGGTATTCGTTCGTACATTAAATTAAATTATTTAAAAAGTGGTATCCGTTCGGAATAGAAAAAAAATAAGAGTTGAATCAAATACCAGTGGTATTAGTTTTTGGTATTAGAATGGAATAAATCACGCAATGAATGTTGCTGAACTGTCAAAATGAAAGCCATTCTTACTCTTATGTGTTACGTAATTATCCCGCAGTAGAAATAATAAATCGATTTGCCTCAACCGGTTATTCAGACCGCGTTAAATTCAATCCATAGGCGTGAATAACGCACCCTCCAATAGCCTTACCATTCTCTACTACAAAGAAAAGCAAAGGTCATTTTCACCTAAATATTATGTAGGTGCCTATAGGCACCGACCTCCTAGTGAACTACACTATAGGGTAGCTCACCTTTCGTATTTGTGGTGTAGTGGATCGATACCACGAAGGCGGTCCGTTGGTGGTGGTATTTTAGTAGTGGTGGCCCACTGCTCGCGTGCCGCGGCTTGTATCACAGTCTATCACTGAAATAAACTGCGGCACAGTTAATTATAAACGACGTAGAAATCACACAATAGAACACTCGTTGTTTTTGTTATTTATATTTATTAGGAGTTAGGACTCGGGTGCCTATGTTTAATAAATGCTTGCTCTTATTGTTTATTACCTATTGTTTACTAGCTTTTGCTAGCGGCTTCACCCCCGTGAATATCTGAAATTATCCCACTGGAGCGTACTACCTACCGGGATAAAAAGTAGGTATCCTATGTCCTAATCCCATGTGCTAAATTTCATGCAAAACCGTGAGATCCAAACATACATACAGACTATAAAATTATAGGTTACGAGTAGGTAGGTATACCTAGTTACAGGTAGAGTAGTAGGTAAAGTAAGCAAAAAAAAAGAGAATTTCCCAAAAACGAGCTGTATTCCAAATTGGTAGATGCAGAGAAAATCTAAACTCAGATAGATTGAGCTCTTGAACTCAGCGGTAGAGTACGGATTGTACGGAACACTTCCTAAGTTTCTATTATTGTAGTGGTATTTCCTTTCATTATGTAGGTTAAATGCGCTATAGGTTCTTAAATATGTTATCGGCCAAATATGAGCAAAACAGGTCGCCTAATATAAATATTTCAAGGCGCGATTAAATTTTCCGAAGTTGACGTGACCTTCGAGTTCTGCGGGTGACGCGGCTCCTGCATGGCGTCATCTTAGGCAAATATACCTACGCCATAACGCCACTGTTTACGGTACGAGTTGTAAAAATATGTATTATCACTAAACAAATGTCCTCTAAATGGAACGCGGGCGCTACAAGACGCTACATAGCACTGCTCCTTAGCAAAATGCATAAAGTATTGAGTAGATATGGTACTCGTAGATCCGCTGCGGATCCTTCCAGCAATGCAAATAATGCCTGATTTTTTTTTGAATTTAATAACGTAGTTAAGGGAACCGCAGCTCATTAATTTGACTAGTATAAAATATTGATTGCGTTAGAAGTAGGTAACTTTCTTTTTTTGCTGATGTTCAGTTAACGGTGTGCAGTGAAGCAGCGTTGTTGGTGGTGCATCGCACGCGCTCGGTGGTCGGTGTCGGTGACTCGCTGCGGTGTGATAACGTCGTCGGCTGACGGCTGTCGGCCGCGGCGCGGCGGCCGCCTCGTGTGCCGCTAGTGTGCCTCAACCCGCGACGCTGAGCGCCACGACGCCCGATCTCTCGTCACACAACGCCGCGAAAACAAACACCGTAATAATCTCCCCGCGATAAAACCATACAACGCGCTATCAGTTCTTGATAACTCACCAGTGTGATAACTGATAAAATAAGTGGTTGACGCCTAACGTACTGTGTATTATGTAAAACTTAAAAAAGTGTATTTCCTGACGCAATTATGGCTGCGGCGACTGCTCCCCGTAAGACGGTCTCCATCTATGACTACCCGGAACATTTAAATCCTTTCCATGAGGAGGACAATCACAACAAGATCCGGTTCTGGACTCTCGGCAGGAGACTCAATCGGTCGAACAGCATCAGTTTTTCCGGACTGAAGGACCTTAAGAATTCATGGTGAGTTTAAAACAAGTCATATTTATTATTATCTTTGTTTTATAAATTAGCTCTCTCCTGCGAATACTGTGACAACCTTGAGAATCGGTTTCAGGCTTAATTATTATCTCTGAAATTGTAATTACATTTCTAACGGTGTGTTCTAAATAATGATTTCTACTTGTTGGACTTAGCTCGAGGCTATACTTAGTTCAGTCATCGAGTGTCGATAAATTGTCAATAACAGACTGATGCAACTTACAAGTCTTATAAACGATAATTTATGTAGGTATAAGTTTTACAAAAATAACTGTGTTAGCATGGTGAAATCATTAGAATACCTTTAGACTATGTTGGATTCCTCCAAACTGGAACTTCGAGCCGACGATGATTCACGAGGAATACAAATATTGTGATAATATAGTGTCAGTCGGTGCGTAAGGCGTGCTACACACTTCCCATTTTTCTTATATCTATGCTTATTCTGGCCACCACAGCGTGGTGGGGCAGGAAGATCAAATGTAATAGTATTTCTTCGGCTCTCTCTCGGCTTTGTTATTCAACAAATCCGAACGAACCGTATGTGCCGACCCGAACGAAGCAAGCTTAAGTATTATAAACTGTCTGTATTTTTACATAAGTTTTCCCTAACATTAAAATACCATAACCAAAATAAAATCAAACAGGTACCTAGCGTGTTTATTGTTGGTAGAGAAATGCGCAGTCGCAGCAGCAGTAATAATTAGTAAAGTAATTCTAGTCTGGCAAGAAGAATTGTTGTTTTAGGCTTTCATATCTCGCGTAAGAATAATCTAGGTAGGTACCTATGTATATCTAGAATAAAGTTTTAATAGGAAATACGATGTGAATAATATAATAACTTATGTAAATTCACGTTTTTGTATTCAAATCGTGGGAATGGAATCACCTAACCCAAATCCAAAGTTATGACAATGAATATTATAAAACGATTAATACACACAACTCGTGATATGCAGTTTACCACATAACCTCAACATTATCATTGGTGCTAGGAATTTGTAAGATTTCATCGGTTGACTTCTATGAATCATTGAATAATTACTTACGAAATTCATATGTAATACTGGATTGCAGAATCTTTATGTGCCTAAAGTATACTTAAAAGAAATTAAAATTTCGTACCAACCTAGCTAGTGAAAAAAGTATGGCTGGTCATGCGAACTTGACTAATTTGCTGACGATACATTTAGTTACCCAACGTCAGCAGTCATTAAAATATGTAATTATTTTGTACTTATTGTAATTTCTTTAGTTGCTCATGTCTTAGAGATCAAGGACAAACTGATTTATGTACCTACATACATAGCAACTATGAAAATCTCAACATCACGTAGGAAGTGACAAGTTACCTACCGGTTGATCCATAATATCCATTTAAGCTCTGGCCACACTGAGGCGAATCCCGCGCGGGATGCGGGACGCAATTGCGCGTGTCAAATACACACGCGCGGCACATGTCAACGGCAAAGGCAACTGCAGCCGTTGACGCGTCGATGGTAGCTATCGACAAGCTGCCGCTCGTGTATTCTACTACGGTGCTCAAATACATGACCGTCACGTTGTTGGCGCGGCGGCTACCGTCGACGGCTGCAGTTGGCGCGTGCTGCTCGTGTGTATTACACTAATTATAATTATTAATCGAAGTCACGCACCTATTCACGCTGGTTTGAGCACCTCTATACAACTTAGTTGATACAATCAGCGCGAGCGAATGTCTTCCCGCATCCCGCGCAAGATTCGCCTCAGTTTGGCCAGAGCTTTATGTATGGAATTTAAGGCAGCTATTATAAGCCTAATAGGTACTACATACTTACGTATTATTATAAGATTCACTGTACACACAACATGTATAATTGGCACATAATTATGGAATTGATGAGTTTACCTACTTCTTTAGATAAAAATAAGTATGTTGTTGCACTGCGCTCAGGTAACACAATTATTTAGATATTTTATTTATTAGGCGTAACGTATACAGGGTTCAATTAAATTAGCCAGCTAAACCACAGATTACTAAATAGTAGCTAAACTCCGCAGACGCGATGGGTTTCGATGATATCTAAACAAGAGTTTTTCTCAACTCACAATTCAAGTAACACGTACAGCACTAACAGCGGTTTTTGACCTCCCAAAAAAAACAACAAATCTTTTTATTTTTCATTTGATCGTGTTTAGATATCGATCGATAGGTACCCATCGCGTCTGCGGAGTTTAGCTTGCCAATTTAAAGTCAATTTGCCAAGCCTTTTCACAACTATGCTGGGGTCGGCTTCCAGTCTAACCGAATGCAGCTGAATACCAGTATTTTACATGGAGCGACTGTCTATCTGACCTCGATAACCCATCAGTTTACTGGGTAACACTAACACGATACCCCTTGATAAGACTGGTTGTCAGACTTTCCGGCTTCTGGCGACCCGTAACGACTTCCAAAGATCCACGAATGACAGCCAAGACCAACGGCTTAACGTGCTTTCCGAGACACGGAGGGGTTTCGGTATGTAAAGATGGTCACCCATACACGGACCGACCGTGACAAGCGTAGCTTAACCTGATCGACCGACCCGTGCGGCTGGCTGTAATCACTTAGGTAGCCACGAGCCCCTTGCCAATTTAAAATAACCCTGTATAAGTAGATACTTTAAGAGGCCCTTTTTCTCAGGAACGCGTGGAGGTATCAACCTGTAATTTATATCAAATACTCAGGTCTACTGACCCTTGGAGCTGTGAAAAAATCAAACTTCTAAGCCAACGCAATCTAAAGGTACAGCCGTTTATGCCGCTTTTCGACACTCGCAAGGGAATCAAAACCTACAGGGTATTTCCCGTGAACTCAGAATCTTGAAATTTTAAGAGGAGAGCCAAACAAAAGACACAAGAATTGAGTAATCGCAATTCTTATCGAAGGACTAAATAATATCAAGTTGGAAGCATCATTACTTGTTTGTTTAACCATATCAACTAGTGTGTGAATAATGCAAATGCAATTGTCGTCAGATGTTTATTTATAGGATTGAAGTCACTCTTCTCGCTCTTGCATGCTTATTGAGTAATACGTGATTGACATCTAATTTACCAGTTTACAAATACGTGTGGCGAGACAATCACTGTACTGCAGAGTTTTATAGGACCTACTTACGAAGTTGGTCCATCGTGTCATCGGTTGTAGGATCTAAATATCCTAAAATATGTAAATGTGCTGGGAAATTGCTGGTACAAAGAATGTATGTAAATGTGCTGGGAAATTGCTGGTACAAAGAATGTACCGACTTCGCGCGAAAATTCTTGCTCCTCCAACCCACCCCGTCGCATCGCATCGCCCACCCGCACTCTTACTTCGATTTCGCTAAGCGTTCTTTTTGTTTTTAGGGTTCCTTACTTCGAAAGGAAAAACGGAACCCTTATAGGACCACTTTGTTGTCCGTCCGTCCGTCTGTCTGTCAAGGCCCTTTTTCTCAGGAACGCGTGGAGGTATCAAGCTGGAATTTATATCAAATACTCAGGTCTACGGACCCTTGGAGCTGTGAAAAAATCAAACTTCTAAGCCAACGCAATCAAAAGGTACAGCCGTTTATGCCGCAAATTTTCGACACTCGCAAGGGAATCAAAACCTACAGGGTAGGTACTTCCCCTTGAACTCAGAATCTTGAAATTTGGTACGAAGCAACGTCTTATGGCACAGATAAAGAAAAAATTGCGAAAACCGTAAATTTTTAGTTACATCATTTATAATAAAAATATTTTTAATAATTTTAAATTGTACGGAACCCTCGGTGCACGAGTCCGACTCGCAATTGGCCGGTTTTTTTTTTAGTTTTGCTTGGCTGCTGCGGGTCGTAGCGTGATCATAAATAAGCTTCCTCAAGCATTGGGCTATCAAATCCAAAAAATATTTTTTCAAATCCGTCTGGTACCTAGTTCCAGAGATTAGCACGTTCAAACAAACTATTCAGCTTTATTATTAGTACTAGCTGCGCCCCGCGGTTTCACCCGCATTAGCTTCGATCCCGTGAGATTATCGGGATAAAAAGTATTATAATACTTTTTATCCCGATAATCTCAATATAGCGTATATATACCATATGTGCCAAATTTCATCCAAATCCGTTCAGTAGTTATTGCGTGAAAGAGTAACACACATCCATCCATCCATACAAACTTTCACGTTTATAATACAGGGTGGCAGGGACATCGACGCGCAAACTGTAACCATGGATTCAGCACATGAGTTTAGACCCCATAGCGTAGAAATTTTCTCGTCGGTTATCAAATAAAAAAAATCTTCTGTTTCATAGAAAAGTGCAATACCTACGCGGTCAAAATGTATAATAATAATATAATAATATCCCTGGACATTTCACACAGCACCATTTGTCCCAAGCTAAGCAACCTAATGCTTGTGTTATGGTAACAAGATGGCTGATAAACTACTTATATACATTTTTTTTTTGTAAATACATACATATTATAGATAGAAAAACACCCAGACTCGGAACAAATACATGTAGGTCATACAAATATTTGTTCCGTGCGGGAATCGAACCCGCGACACGCAGCGCAGCAGTCAATCGCTTAACCACTGCGCCAACCGTGCCGTCAATGTATGGGACAGCAAAACATTTTTTTTTTAATAACCGACTAAAAATTTCTACGCTATGGGGTCTAAGCTCATGTGCTGAATTCATGGTTACAGTTTGCGCGTCGATGTCCCTGCCACCCTGTATTAGTAGGATACTAAATATCTAGACTAACAACTGGATGGAACTAAATATAACTGGCGAAATGTGGTATAGGTACCTACTAGGTACACCTCTGCCCAACCCTCTGGGGAACAGGTACAGGCGTGAAGGTATGTTAAGTAACTATCTAGACCTAATGAATGAAATAGCTTTATCAAATCTGATTGAATCATCAGCACACTATACATACGTAACCTACATTACCTACCTAAGTAGGTACCTATATCACATGTCATGAGTGCACTCTATCGCTTCTTTGATTTTATATAAATTATAAGTATTTCATTCCAATCTAAAAATACTGATATGGCGCATGACTTCATTAGATAATTATAGAAAGAACATTTACACTTTATCAGATACATCGATCACGCTGCATTCTGCCATGCATATAAGAACACTAATATCATACTAATATTTGCAATTGAGTACCTACGTATTGATTCTGAAATATTATTTATGTACTTATTCCACACGGTAAGAAAAAATATCGGACAAGTGCGAGTAGGACTAACGCCTTGAGGGTTCCGACGTTCGGCTGCCCGCGGATTCACGGAATTATTTATCATTGAACTTCGCAGTCCATTGAAGTGTTCTCCTATAGATACATCGTTCTACATCACGGTCGTTGCTCCTAAAAACTAATGTTTTTATGTGAGACTAGCTTTTGCCCGCGGCTTCGCCCGCTTGGATGTCGGAAAATATCCTACAAGAACGTACTACCAGGATTAAAAGTACCCTACTCGTATGTGTTCATCCAGATTTCTTCCGATATATTCAGCAATCATCGTCATATTTCAGACAATTTACACAAACTCTTCAATTAAGTATACGTACACCTAAACCTTCCCCATGAATCACTCCGTCAATTGGTGAAAATCGTATGAAAATCTGTTCGGTAGTTTTTGAGTTTATCGCGTTCAGACAGACAGACAGACGCGGCGGGGGGAGTTGGTTTTATAATATGTAACGATAATGCTGATAACTACAAAAAATTAACAAACCTTTAGATTTTAGCTTTTGTTCGGTCTTTCAAAGTGAGAGCTTGCTTCTTGCCAAATCAAGCTGCTCAACTGCAAGTAGGTACCCTAATAAGTTATGAAAAGTTTGTTAATCATCAAAATAATATCTGACATCATTTACCGTATCTCCTGATAGCGTTGACTTAGTATTTGATATTACTTAATTTCAACTTGATACCTCCACCCGTTCCTGAGAAAAAAGGTCATGACAAACGGTCAACAAAGTGATCCTATATGAGTCCCGTTTTTCTTTTTGAGGTACGGAACCCTAATAAAACATCCATCCAATAAAACATCCGCAAGAGCTATACAAATATTAAAGTAAATCTTATCGACATAAGTGTGAATATTACAAAATGTCAAGATATTCTCTAAGTCTGCCCCGGTGGGCTAGTGGTCGCAAGCGTTACTGCTGAGTGCTCAGCATGAGGCCCTGGGGTCGGACAAAGTGTTATTGGATTTTCTATCAGAAGGCCAATTCTCGTAATTTAAGAGCGTTTACAACGTACGGCATTCATACAAACTTGCAAGTCCTTGATTTGCGAAATGCATGAACCGATTTTAATGAAACTTCATACGCATAAGCAGGATACATAGGTCTAAAAAGTTAGTAAAGAACATTTTCGAAATGTCTTATTTAAAAAAAGATAACTGGAAATCTCTGTTTCTGAAAGTTTGTATAAAATGCCGCACGTTGTAAACGCTCTTAAAACGTTCAAAATCTAGTCGCAGTCTCATCTCGGCGACAAAAAAATGTCAGAAACTTGTCAAAATGTAGGGAAATTACCTATAAGTATTTTTTTACAGATTGAGACTGCATGAGATCAGACTGTGAACGACAGTACAGTAGCAGCGGAATTGTCCCGGGTTGATGGCATTAGGCTCGCCCACTATTAGGTCTGTACTTGGGACTTAGGTATACATATCTGGCGAAATGTGGATGTACTATAAGTAGGTATACCTCTGCCCAACCCCTCGGGAAAACAAGGCGTGATATTATGTTCTGTTATTCTCTAGGTGATGTCTGTCATATTATCTAGTCTTTAGATTGTTAGCACAAAAACGCAGGACATGAACTCTTAAATCCGGACAATTTACTTATCATGTGGGTGATTCCTCCGACTTGGTACCTAATGCTGTAACACAAGGTCAAAGTTATCGCAGGCATTGTTAAAAGTAAATCACAGAAGACGTCATGTTTTTTTTTAAATGTTCAAAATTAGAAATAGGTAGTACCTAGTTCACCTATAGGTCCCTAAACGGACACCGACCTGCGGGCTGCGGGGTAGTTGCGTAACACACTAACAGTAGCAGTTCATTTTGACAGTTCAACAATATTCATTGCGTTATTTACGTTGTTGAGCAGACAAATTTTCGAGCATATGAAGCAATGGATTAGCAATATCCTTCAAAATGATTCAGATTGCGATTGGAATATTATGTTACGCAATTAGGGTGCTGGCAAAGCGCAGCACAGGGGGCCTAAAAAGGCTAAAAGCTATTCATATCCTGAATTCCCAGCACAGTTTTCACATGCTCAAACTCAAACTCAAATCATTTATTTCAATTAAACCATTTACAGGCACTTTTGAATTGTCAAAATTAAATAGTCGGTCAGTTAGTCAGAAAGTTGAAGCTGGTCGTAAAGTTGAAGTAGTTGCTACATTCGTACAGTAGACTCCACGTCGATTTATCGTAGTACGTTTCAGTATAAGGCCAGCTAACAGCTTCTCTACTGTCTTCTCTACTGTGTACTCGCTACTGTCTGTCATCACTGACATGCGGCCTATAACTCCTGGTAGTCATCTGAGTAGTTACGCAATTAATGGTAAATAACAATAAGACTCCACGTCGATTTATCGTAGTACGTTTCAGTATAAGGCCAGCTAACAGCTTCTCTACTGTCTTCTCTACTGTGTACTCGCTACTGTCTGTCATCACTGACATGCGGCCTATAACTCCTGGTAGTCATCTGAGTAGTTACGCAATTATTACGCGATATTCAGCGACCCTTTCCCTAAATCAGGATGGTTTAATAAGAGAAAGGGAGGAAGATAAAAACACATCCCTAAATATCGGGCCCTAAATATCGTGTACCTAGTGTAATAGAGGTATATTCCAAAACTTGCGACGTCTGTAACCAAGAGTTACAGGTAGCAATAGCAGCATAAAGATACGAACGAGTAGGTTGGGTACTTACGCAGTACTTAAATAATAAATATTTAATTAAAAATAAATCGACTTATAAATAATGCGTTACAAAGAACATAAAACAATTTGAACCGGTCGTTCCATACGTGCATTGGCACAGATCCAAGTCTTCGTCGCTGGATTAGGTTTATTTAACTGTGCTGTGATTATTTTGGACAGGATATTTGATAAGCATGCAGGTACTAAAGTAGCCGCAGTATCAGCAGCATAATGTCTAATAACATTAATTTTTATGAGTCGTATGACCACAAAAGACAGTGTTATGACTTTACGAAGGATTTTGTCGGAAGTTGTAGAAGTGCTAAGCTCGTAGATTTACATACGATAATACTTAGCTACTACTAACACATTCTTTTAAATTTAAAGGGTACTTGCGACATTTTTACGAAAATGCGTTGTATATCGTAAATGATATGTAGTGGAAGCCCAGAGGGTTTTTGAGCAGTTAGTCAGAAAAGTTGATTGCTGAGTAGGTGCGGCATGATGAGGGAACACCGAAAATTCGGGGGCGTCGGCCACAGGTGCCTAGACCACTGGGGGCCTAAGCCACGGATCCAAATATATTTGAAAAGTTTTATATACGAGCCCCGTGGTCAGGAGTCCACTTTCAGATTTAGAAAATGGACCAAAAATAAAGTGATCTTCAGAGCCGTTGATTTTGGTATGATCGTGTGCCGCCTAACCCATTGATTTAAATAGAAGACATTTTGTGGGCTTTCCCAATTAATGCAATCTGACGACTTTGAAAACACAAATTTGGAGCATTTTTAAAATGATATTTAGGGCGAATAAAAGTGGTTCTGTGCAATAGTGTTACTTGTCCTGCACCCTAATTAGTAAGGGTCTACTCATACTTATTCAGCTCTGTTCAGCTGAATAAGTGTGAGTAGTCCCTAAATGCGTAATACACTATCAATCTCAATCTGAACAATTTTGATGGATAGGATTTCTAATCCATTGCTCCTAATCTGAAAGTGGACTCCTGACCACGGGGCTCCTATTTGAAACTTTTCAAATATATTTTCGGTGTTCTCTCATAATGCCGCTCCTACTCAGCTATCATTTGCCCTGCATAAGCTTGCCCAAAAACCCTCTGGGCTTCCCTTATTATTACTTAGTTTAAAAACAAAAAGTTAATTTAAAAAACCAATATTATTTAGTTTTAAATATTGTATTTGTCTTTCGCTTACGATAAGGGCTTGATATAACTGACTGGGCACATTGTACCTACTCTCATCTACTATTTAGGTTGTGGTAACGGGTTAAAAGATATCCTACTTCATCATCTGCGTAGCCTTTTCCCAACTATGTTGGGGTCAGCTTCCAGTCTAACAAGATGCAGCTGAATACCAGTATTTTACATGGACAGATTGCCTATCTCACTTCCACAACCCACTTTCTTGGTAAGACTGGCTGTCAGACTTTCGGGCTACTGACGACCCGTAACGACTGTCAAAGATCCACGAATGATAGCCGGGACCAATGGCTTAAAGTGCTTTCCGACGCACGGAGGAGTCTTAAGGTATGTGAAGATGGTCACCCATCCATGGGCCAACCGCGGCAAACGTAGCTTAACCTGATCGATCGACCAGTGCGGCTGTATTACTTAGCCACAAGAAGTAATCCTACTTATTAGGCTTTGATTTTAGGACCTCCCCATTGCCTAGTCAAACTAAGTAGGTACAAAATATTTCTTTAGATTTTGCATTTTACGCTCTAACTTTCTGTTACAAATCATGTTGCCTTGCATCTTGCAGGATTTGTTGTTCCAAGTTGATTACCTACTCAGTCCAATCAGTTGAAATATAAGAATGTAAGGATATACTTAATTAGCGCAAAGATATTATTCACAATTAATTATCAGTCACAACCTATCCTAGGTAGATACGCAATAACCTTCGTAATCAGTAGATGACATACCTACTCCGCAATTTATTTTTATTAGTTACACGCTATTAGTAATTTAATACGAAGGAAATATTTATCTGATGTATGCTTAACACGAAGCCACAACTCAGGATGAAATACACAAGCGTTCAGTGAATACAATTACCTACCTTCCTACACCGTACCGTTGTACCTACATGCTACGTGTATTTTTTATCAAGTTTTTATTTGATGTGGTTGGCTGCATCACCCCCAACTAGGTTATAAGAAAAATTACTCTGCACCCCAATTTTGTAACACACTTTCTGTCACAATCTGAAGGATTTTAAAATAAATGATACATTGCTTCATACGGTCCCGCTGTTTCTATGAGCTCATCGGCACAGATAATCATCTAAACATGATAAAACCAAAAATAATGTTCTAAAATCAGATATATTTTAATAATTTTCTATTAAGGGCTGATTTTTCCAACGTCACACAATTTTATCGGAGAAATAATTTTGAATTTTTGACAGTCCTTCCCATAAATTTACGAAAACTGTTAGACGTCAATTTTACGTACCACGAATAAAAATTACCCGTCGTTGAAAAATGAGCCCATAAATATCAGTTTAAAGAATATATTTTTTTGTATAGGTACTAAACAGACGGAAGCCCAATTGTTATTTTGTCATGTCGTGTGTGATATCGAAACCCATCACGTCTGCACAGTTTCGCTAGCTAATTTGATTTGACCCTGTATAACATTCTCGCGTGATCAATCAAGTCGCGTATGTACCTACATACGTCACTATTCAGGGTAAACGATCGCGTATTCGCGCGACAGTCGCTTCGCTTTCGGCTAGGATGCAGGGTCAGCTATCATTATCTAAGATTCTCCTAAGAAAACTCTGTTTTTGTCGGGGGTTAAAAATGAAAGAGCGACCGAAGCCAGCTCTAAAATTGGAGTATCCTGAATTCCTGATTGACATGGATTCTTTATACCCTCGAAGCATCCTAACGGCTGGATGGATTGATTTTCCATCAACTCGCCTAGGTCGTGCGATGGTTATAGGTTAGGTGAATACCTAACATATAACCATCGCAAAAGAAAAAATAATTTACCATTACCTTACCTATTATCCCCACATATGGTTATGGTACATACATTTTTGTTTTCTAATTATATCAAAATATAGGGCTTGAAGAGCCGAATCCAAAAATATAACACACTAAAATGTTGAAAACAATAATAAAAAAATAAACAAAAACCCGACAGCGAATAAAATTTTCAAAACAAGATCATTTTTCAAGCAGTCTGATGCAGTTGGCACCGAATCTGAGATTGAACTAAAATAACTGCCATCAACTGCAACAGACTCTCCGACCGAGGTGGTGTTGTGTCTGGTGAGTGTTGCGTTTCTGACTCTGTATTTGCGCAATGTAGGATTTTGCGTGACGGTAGGTGTTGGTGCTCATACACACGAGCGACACGCGTCAACGGCCGAGCCAACTGCAGCCATCGACAACCAGCACCGTACCCGCAGCCGCCGACGCGTCTACGGCAGCAGTTGCCTCTGCTGCACTAATGTGTAGTTCGTATAGATGCGGCCCACACATTATTGAACATTTCACCTACATATCTATCTCGTTATTTCTTTTCATGCCCCAGTTTAATTAACTAAAGCGGCAGAGTTGCACAGTCATTCAACCGATTAAGAATAAAATAAACGAGAAACAAGACACCTCACTCTTTTGAATTCAGTCCAAGTAGAGCACGAGTCTTTACGAGTGCTGTTAGCTATGTAGGTAGACCTAATACTTGTCAAGATTTGTGTTCCTTGCTGACGAATACTTGCATAAAATAAATGACGCGAATTCTCAATTGCTAAGTAGGTGTCGCATTGCGAAACAATAATTATAGGTGCAGGTTTTAGAGTGGGTACCTACCTACCTACCTATAGATAGACAGTTAGGTACCAAAACTCTGATTTTTCTGCGATCAAAATGACAGCTGTTGACAAAAAAAGTTCGATCGCAGCTGTCATTTTAGTCTAGGAAATTAAAAATCAGAGTGTGTATTTCTAGATTTTATAGTGTCTGTGAACACCAATATTGGCACGCACGGTATATTTACTATATTTTAACTTTGATTGATTGAGGTATTTTAGCAGAGTGATATTAGATATAGGTAATTGCTGATATACAGAAAGTATGCCGAGCGTACCTAAAAATAAAATGACGTAGGTAACTTGTAAATATTAAAAATAACTATGAATGATGATATTTTATTATTATGTTAAGTCGGGGAATTTAATTGTTAAGCAAATACTGTGGTATAATAATTATGTTAGGTACAGGAAACATATAAATATGACGTATGCACTCAGCACTGCCAGTAGGTACGTTTATTTTTTTTTACAAATTATAAAATATATTTAGGGCTGATTTTTCCAATCTAAAGATAATATTTATTCGTGGAATAAAATTGACGTCTGACAGTTTTTTTATGGAAGAACTGTCAAAAGTTCAAAATTATTTCTCCGATAAAATTATCTGGGGTTAGAAAAATCAGCCCTAAATTATGTATTCTATTTTGCGCTATCTAACATACGACAAGCACAGAATTTTTGTTTTAAACGTCATCGGTCGATTATTCAAACCCACACTATTGCTGCACTTTGTATACTACCATATATTACGTATCTATATGGTTAGTATACAGGCTGACGCAAAAAAGCGCTCAGGAATATATAATTTTTTACTCTCTAGTAAAAAAGGAGGGGCTCTTGGCAAAGTAGGTATTACAACCGCACGGGTCGATTGACTAGGTTTAAGTTTGCTTGCCGCGGTTGGCCTCGGCTGTCATTCGTGGATTTTCACAAAGACCATCATTGTTACGGGTCGTCAGAAGCTCGAAAGTCTGATAACCAGTCTTACCAAGGGGTATCGCATTTATTAGATACCCAGTACCTAGAAACCTAGGACCCAACATCGTCTTAGATAAAGAGGTGCTTGAAACTGTAGGCTCGGCAATTTTTCTAGGACTAACAGTAGATGCCAAACTTCAGTGGGGACCTCATATATCAAGTCTAGCAGGAAGGCTCAGTTCGGCTGCCTACGCCGTCAGGAAAGTAAGACAATACACTGACTTTGATACAGCTCGTTTAGTCTATTTTAGTTATTTTCACAGCGTTATGTCCTACGGTATTCTGCTGTGGGGCAAAGCCGCTGATATACAAAATATAATTTGTCTAGCTAGGTGCCAGAGTTTCTCTAAGAGATTTCTTTAAAGATATTGGTATTCTCACGGTTGCATCACAATTCATCCTTGACAACATTTTATATATTAGGCAAAATTTACACTTGTACACTAAAAATAGTGATATTCACAGTGTTAACACTAGAAATAAGGACAAACTACGTGCCCCCTTTCACCGGCTTCATAAGGTTCATAACTCATTTGTTGGGCTTGGTATATAACCTTTTATAACAAGATACCCTCTTCTTTTCTAGACTTGCATTTTAATGCGTTTAAAGCTCAACTAAAATCCAACCTTTGTTCAAAGGCATACTATTCCATCAACGACTACTTAGACGATAAGAATAGTTGGTCACCCTAGTTTAACGCAAGACAATGTTTAAATGTTCTTTCTCCAGAATTAGCTTACTGACAGGTTATTGTTATTAACTTATTTTACTTCGATGGTCTTAGTTTATCTTTTTGTGACTTCAAGTGACAGCTATGTGAACAGAACCCAGCAATGCATAAATGCAACCACACAGAGTACTCTTGCGCTCCTCAACTCGATCTTATTAACTCAAGATGTGGACCTGTTCACTGACAGGCTGAACAAAATTATATCCGCGAGAAAGGTCCACCTCACACACTGTCATACTCAAGTTAAGGCGACGATAACAGACTTTTGTGGATTTTAAACTGGGAGTTCACGTCTAAAACGAAAATGTGAGTTACACAAGAGCATTTTTCCTAATAACGTAACATGTGAATGTTTTAGATTATGTTTATATTGCATAGTGCAAAAAAGAGCAATTTTTATAAAACCACTTTAAAGATATTTTAATTATTTATCTTTTTAGAATACGTGTTTTACATAACTAGGCTAAGCTGTTTTTTTCTGAATTAGTATTAAATAATAATAATACCTATGTTAAAAACAACTGTACGCGTATATTGCTAATTGTAACTTGTTTGTAGACGCCTTGGGTTGACCTGTTAAGTCTACAAAATAAATCTAATAAATAAATAAATATGTAAGCTGTCACGCCCTTTATATTCACATTTTAATTAATTATTTTTTCGCTTGAGTACGTATAGTTTTTATTAAGTATATTTGTTGGTATATTGGCGTGGCTAGCTGACATATTATGGCAAATAATTTAATTTTATGTTCTGGTCTTGTAATGTTAATTACCGAACATAGGTACCTAGTATTGTATACAATCAAGTATTTTTTTTAAATTGAACAAACAGTTGTGCTGCTGGGGAGTTTGTTGCGCGGGTTGCGCCACTTCTTCTTCCCAGCGATAGCACTAGGAAGTGGTGAAGGGCGGGCGTTTTTGGGGGACTGTCTTTTGTAATTTTGACGTTCAAAAAGTGCTGATTCTCAGCCTAATGTGAATAAATGACTTTTGATTTTGAAAAGTATTGGGTTGTGCTTGTGCCATAGCGACATTGTTGCCATCGCGGGCAAAACGGTATTCAGCTGCATCCGGTTATGCTTAACGTGACCAGACGTCCCGTTTTGAACGGGACTGTCCCTTTTTATAATTACGAGTCCCGGTGTCCCCGAACTGAATTCTGGGACACAAAATTGTCCCGTTTTCGGAAACCGCGCGAAAATTTGAGTAGTCGAGCCGGCCGGACGGCCGCGGCCGCCGTCGGATTTTATGTTTGCCTGCTACAAATGCTCCAGTAGAAAGAGTTTTTTTCTATGATGAACAAATTATCTATTTCATTAAGAAAAGGAGTCAGTTAGTCAGCGCCTGACGTAAATAAATTGATGTATTTTTAGTAGCCATGTTTTTAATCACGTCTAAACTGTCTATGGCGTATCTTAATTTAACAGGACTAAACTAATATTTATCTTGTGTCCTGTTCTTAATGAAATAGAAAGAAAAAGATGCACTGAACTAAAATTGAGTTTAATTTGTGAACAAGGGAATCGGCGCCAATGGCAATGTCCCGTTTTGAGTCAAAGAATAAATGGTCACGTTAGTTATGCTGGAAGCCGACCCCAAAATAGTTGGAGAAAGGCTAGACAGATTTATTGACTCTACTAAAAAAATAAACGTGCATTTTCATACAAAAAATAATAGGGTATTTTTTCGCATTTCGGGGTGACCCCAATATTAAAAGTTATTTATATTCACAACCAGAAGTCCTTTTATCCCCAGAAAGATTGTCACTCAATTTAAAGTTTTATAAAAACCGTAGATGTAGGTATTATTAAAACTAACTAACTACCTAGGTACTTAAATGTATCAAAACTTGATAACGAGGACATTTAAGGGCGGGCGTTTTTGGGGGACTGTCTTTTGTAATTCTGACGTTCAAAAAGTGCTGATTCTCAGCCTAATTTGAATAAATGACTTTTGATTTTTGATTTTGATTGACCTCGATTCTTAAGGATTCTGAGAAAACCAGCCTATACCTAGATCCTAAAATGTGTCCTAATACTTACCTACTGCACTGTCTCCAGTCACCGTCTTCACTAGTGCTAGAGCCAACTAAGCGGTAAATTTTCGGTAATCTTCGACTTTCCGAACTAGCAAACACGTCGCGCCGCGCGCTGCAGAAAAACTGCCCACAGGAAAAACTTCGAAGTTTTGTACTTCCGCACTTTGTAGTAGGTAAGTATAGTGCACCTATCATTGCGCGTTTGTATGAAGTTTCCTCTGTGTCCGGGTCGCACCTCGTTATTTGTAACTCAATTGTTTTGTAAAGTTTTTAATCTTTTTTAATTTTCCATGGTCACGACGGTAATACTTACATTTGTTATTTATTAAATCGCCGCGCGTTTGTATTTTCGAAGATATTCTAGGTACACTGCTAAAAAATTAAAAGTCATTTATTCAAACTGCTACGGTTGAGAATCAGCATTTTTGAATGTCGAAACACGATGAGACAGTCCCCCAAAAGGCCCGCCCTTCACCTCGATCTTTTGGCACTCGAATGACATTGACATGGGGGCGCTGTTGGTAAACATTTGAACAATTGTTTTGTGAAATGTATTGAAAAAACAAGATGGCGGCATTAATTCCGATTTTGGCCACGCGCCAAAATCTTGTAGCGCTGTACGAATGATTGCAGAATCGCATACTTTTCTTGGGAAATCTGTAGGTACCTGCATGTTACATACACAATGTATGTAACAATATTGCCAATAATAATCATGAAATGTGTATGTTGCATTCGTATTGTGACTTGTTCGATGTCATTGACCCACTTAAATATTCAAATTAGCAATAGCTTCCGTAGATCGACACAAAATCTTCGTTGTTAGAATTATTTTCAGTTTTACAAAGTTATCTGCAGGTTGGTACTTAGTTGATTCTTATTGCGACTACTACTAAGCCTTCGGAAGTGGTAATTAAAACTAATTTAAATACGTACAAGCGAGGTATTATTTACATCAGATAGGTACCTACTTAACAGATTAAGTATAGAGTGCTATTGTTCATGTGCGTTATGGAATGCCTTTAACACATAAGATAAAGAGGCTAAGGTGAATCATTCGTCCAGCAGAAGTGTGATAAAACCTCTTTAGAGCGTAAAAGTGGGTCACGCCCCGTTCAGTTCAGTTAGGATTGTTAGAGCAATAGGCACACGGCCCGTTAATTTTCTTCACCGTATGCCTACACCTACGTAGGAAGGTCACAGCCTTGGCAGGGGGTATAGGGCATAGTGGCACTACTTACATGCTTTGTACGTAACAGTAAGTCGAACAGTTTATACTAAGAATAAAATGTACCTAAGTAATAAAAAAAAATTGGATCACTTACTACGCATACCAATGAGCCGCATTGCCGGCAGTGGAGACCGCAAAATGATTTATGCTGCCGCAAGGCGCTATACTATGACCATACCTACTCAAATATCACCAGGCAATGTTTAGGATTGCAATTTGTTTACCACGTCATCTAGGTAATCGTTACTCACCTCTCAATATTAAATATGAATCGCATAAAACATTTTGAAATTATAAACTGGGTAGGTAGGTATGTAAATATTTACAAGATGCCTAGGTACTTATTGTGTCCTCAGTTCCTCACCCATCACTCTATAAATGTAAACAAGTTTACAAACGGATTTTTCCTCTTCAATAAGCCCTAGTGCACACTACGTCTCTAATAAGAATTTAGATGTAACCTACCTATACTTATATAATTACATTATTCATCAAAACATCAAAGAATAGGCTCGTATCAGCTTTATTTTTAAAAGCTGACTGAGGTAGGGTAAAATATGCCACTTATTTTCTCTGATCTTTGGCCCACGGACAAAAATTTATAAGAAAATTTCTATGGAGCCACGCATGATTATTAGGGACAAGATTCACAGACCGCACTTTTGACATGACTTTGCAAAGTAGAGTAAGCGCCATATACGAATATGAACTATATTCAGATAAATTAATTTTGCATGTCACGCTTGCTCACATTCGCTTACTTATACGAATAAGAACATCACACGCATGTCAATAAGGTTCACATTTGTATGAAGCGCTTGCTTAGTAAAGTCAAAGCGCAGTCTGCGAAACTTGAATACGGGTGCAGTGCGTACGCCACCCAGGACGTAATGCCAATGCGAGAGATGTCACATCAAATGCACTGCATACGCACATGCAGTGCGTGTGACATCTCACATCGAGCTAAAACATACAGCAGTGCGATTCTGTAACCATCTCAACGTAAAAACTTAGGCGAAGTGAGCGTGGAGTGAGCTGTCATTCCAACTAATTTTAGGGATTGACACCATTGATAGCTCACACTAAGCTCACTTCACCTAACTTTTCACAGTGAGATTTTTACAGAATCGATCGGCTGAAGTCCTTCTGCACCCGTATAAATCAGTGAGGCCCTTTCATACCCACTTACTATGTATTTTATATCGTGCAGTTTTTTCATTTATGGATCGGTTGTACAATCACATAAGTACTTTTAAATAAATAGTTTATTACTGAAGAACTGAAGCAATGGATGGCTGGTGCATATAGCAAATATGCACCAGCCATCCATTGCTTCATAACATGATGTTCGAAAAATTTGTTTGCTCAACAACGTATGAGGCAATGAATGTTGTTGAACTGTCAAAACGAAAGCCATTGCGCCATTAACCCGCTGGGCTAGTCATTGCCATCGCTTCAGTGCAGATATTGGATAAAGTGCAGTTTACGAGTTAGGTATTGTTGCTCTTTCCGAGCCAATGTTATTGGTATAAGCCCCGTCTGTTATACCAATCATCTAAACACCCATTGGTTTAAAGTACCTACTACCTATACAAATCCACGTAGGTACATATAGATAATGTCCAACACTCACCTTGGTTCAACCTTAATCTTTATACCTAGGTACGTTCATATTTAATGATACCACACAAAACCTAGGTTCATGTTACTCGTGAATTATCAAGTTTCCACTTAAAAAACTATTTGGAACAAAAAACATGTTGCCGTCAAGACATCTTGTACCTACTTATTTATAATGATCATAAAGTAATTTATAAGATTGATACTTAGGTAGGTTAGGTAATTTACCTACGTAAGATTCAAATAGCACTCTTGCAGTTTAAAGATCTTGTGTTAGACTTCAGAGCTTGCCGCATTTTCATCATCTGCGTCATGTTTACCGCAAATAAACGTATTTTCTTTCTTCCTTCTTTATTTTCCTATAGGACACTCCCAAAAAGTGCAGGGTCATTCCTAGTACTTTCACTTCATCGTGATCATCTTCGTACCAGGTTGGATGCTGTCCACATATGTATAAGCTGCTTCAGCCGAAATATGAAACTTTTGTAAACCGCATTCCACGCAGATTACCCATTTTTCTCTACTTTTAACTAAGGTCTGAAAAATGTTTGAAATACACGATGACATGACACCAACACTAACAAACACTTAAGTTTTCCCATGGACTTTAAACAGACTAGAGAAATAGCACTACTGAATCGTTGATTATGATCTGCAGTGCGATTCCGTAACCATCTCATCGTGAAAAGTTAGGTGAAGTGAGCGTGGAGTGAGCTGTCATTCCAACTAAATGCTAGGGATTGACACTATTGAGAGCTCACTTTCACGGTGAGATTTTTACAGAATCGATCGGCTGGATAAAAAAATAACTCTTGCATAGTGAAACGTCAAAAATCAAATTAGGGCTGAGGTCACCCATAAATGCTTACCTTACAAAACGAGACATACGATTAGACGTAGAATCAGCTAGATTGTGGTTAGTCAGCCTAACTTTAGATAAGTAAGTAGAGAATTAGAGATAGATATTAGACATACATAGGTACTTACATAATAGTGACTGTTGTAATCTTTGACCTCAACAAGTGACCATTACACGTGGTTCACTCCGAGAGCAAGTTCTTTGTTTCTACATCACCTACCTCAGATCCTCCCTTAGAATAGATGCCAAATAAGAAGAAAGATGAGTAGTAATCGTAAAACACCCAGAGTGAGGCCGTTACTCGTCATAATCAACCTATAACGTTCCCACTGCTGGGACACAGGCCTCCTCTCTGTAAGAGCACAACACGTGGGCCCAGTGCGGCTTGGCCAATGTCACATGTCTTCGAATTTTTGGTTCTAGGATATGCTGGTTTCCTCACGATGTTTTCCTTCACCGTTTTGAGAGCAGTGGTAATGAAATTAAATACACAAAGTGCCTGTCTAGGTTCGAACTCACTGTTACTCGACAAATCTCAAGTGCCTACCTAAGTCAATGCCGGGAACCTACCCACGGTATGAGTATTCATCGCGACTGCAGCGAACCCTTGGACTTGCTGCAGTTCAAGTGCAGGTCATGCAAATCTGTTTATCTTAGTGACCTAGGAGATTTAATGTCATACAGACTGTCTGTTTACAAGATACTGAGATAGCAAACGAACGACTGTTTCTATAGTGAAACACTAACAATCTCCGACTGGGTCGACGTTATTTGTCGCAGAATATCCATAAAACTGTTCCATTAAAATGTTTATCGATAGTCTGAATAAGATGCTGATTGATGTATGAGTCCCACGAACAGTGATGTCTCAGAAATATAAAAGTAAATCAGAGAAACTAAGTAGGTAGATGGAATTAAATCAAGCCTTTTATTTTTAATAGCTTAGTGCTCTTGAAGAAAAGGAACTTTCTAAGCTGCTGGCCAGCATGCCTTTGTGTGGCTTGTGTGTGTGTGTGGTGGTGGCTTAGAAAAATCATAAGGGGAATAAAGGGTAGGTTAGGCATAGGTTAATTAGAAGAGACTGACACGTCTGGTTGAAGTGGTTGAAATGCGGCAATAGCTGTACGTCTGTCCAAGTCTGTGTAGCAAGAGTATTTTAAGCACACACATTTAGAAAAACTAGAAATACATATTTGTTAAAAGACACCCATAGAAAAAGTGGTGAAACTTTTACTTCTGGTGAATTTGCATAGGTACATTGTCAGGCGAATAAAACACAATGGCCCAAGTCGGCAGGCAAACGTTGGCCACTCATTCGTCCGTCACGCACGGCACAATTGTGACCGCTCAAGTGGAATCAAGTGCACTAAACTTCCATTACTTTTGTCAGTATTGCGCCTACAGTATCTGCCTACAGACATCCGTTAACAGCATTGTGAGAACTCCTGCCATAATAACCATTAACTAGCGCTGTATTCATCTCTTTGAGCACTAATAGATAGGTACTAGATGCGGGCTCCTACTTCCCACGATGTGTCACGGTAATAACGGGGATCAGATGCTTCCAACATAAAATTATAATGACTTATTATATAAATACATAAATAGTGTTTTTAGAGTTCCGTACCCAAAGGTAAAAACGGGACAGACGGACGGACAGACTGCGAAGTCTTAGTAATACTAAGACTTCGCAGTCTGTCCGTCCGTCTGTCTGTCACCAGGCTGTATCTCAAGAACCGCGATAGCTAGACAATTGAAATTTTCCTGTTGTTTACCTAGTCAATGGTACGGAACCCTTCGTGCGCGAGTCCGACTCGCACTTGACCGTTTTTTTTTATATTTTTGCTTCGAAATCCCGCGAAATTCAAATTTCTTAAGTTTTTGCAATTTGCTAGTTAGTGGCACTGCCGTGCCGCTAGCTACAATACAACCACTGTGGCAGGTTGTATGTTGATCAAAATATGATTCACGACCGTAACTCATATGTACAGAATTATAATCATTAAAATCATTCATCCCTTGGACTTAATTCCAATTTCTGTTTCCAGGGCCCTACGGTCTTTTATGAAGAAAGGGAAGAAGGGGACGTCTTCGGAAAAGTCTAGCAACACACAATTGAATGGAGACGCTTCACCTATTATTTACCGAAGAGCACTGCAATGTAAGAGCACAATCATTGACGTAATATCATTATTTACAGCGTATACCCCGGCGTCCTAACCAAAGCGATCGGTCAATCATTCGTTCAGAAAATCGGAGGGTGCTCCCTGTCGGCGCATCAACGCATTCGGCTTCGCCGTTCAAAATGAACGCGACTGTCGCCTGGTCGCGCGTTGGTCGCTTTGGTTGGGACGTGGCGTAATGCATTTCCGAATAATTTATAAAAAAAAGTTGTGTGTGATGATCTAATTTTGAGTGTTATATAGAGCAGTGTTTCAAAAACTTACCTGTGAATATTTTTATAATTTATAAAAATACTTATTATTTTCAGATTCGACGTCACCAACAGGGGCGCGCAGTACGATAGCGTCTCCTGAGAGGGGCGACCGCTACGTATATGGTGGCTCCATCACTCCGCTGCCTCGGTCTCGGTTCCAAGAGCGACTGCGCAGCACTAGCCACCATGAGGTTCAATCACTAAGGTGAGGTCTTTAATCTCACATTGTTTGCCGTCTATCTGAGTAGATACACACTTTAGCAATAAAGTAACATGACGTGTGATTGTCTCAAGCCGCATCAAGCAAACGGGGACTTTAATTTTCAACCTAAGCTACTTTAACTACCTTGTACCCGCGGTACCTACTTTATGCTGAGATCACAGTGGTTAGCGGTTAATCTGAGTTAACTGAAAGAGTTCTGTTTGTGGCTTCAACCGTATCTTATAAATGCATATAGGGTTTTCGAAGTGGTCAAGGAAAATCTTATCTTGTTTTCCTTATACTTAACGATCCACGACTTAATATTGTTCTCTAGAGTGTGCATAATTATGTCATCGCTAAGTCATAGTTTCCTCATTCTATACCAGCTTACCAAAACACATTTAATGATCTGCTGTTCTCTACAAAATGCAATATCCCTAAGGCATGGGTATTCTTATCCATGAGTATAATAATCATTTTATAAAATTTATATCAAATAATATTTAGAGAAAATATTAAACGTTTCCAGTGCAACCCCTCGCCTGGCCCGAAGCGAATTGTCGGGGTCTCGGCTGAGCGTGGAGAGTACGAACCCCTTCGAAGAGGATGGCCCTGTGCCGCCCGTGCGCGCCTCGAGACGTAAGAAAAAGCGCGCACCCCTACCGCCAGGGCCAATCTACACCACCCCTGAAACTGCAGATACTATGGTAAGGCCTGAACTGAATAATATACTATAAAGCCAAAACTGTCAGATGTGTCCGATCCATCTGAAAAGTGCTAGAGCCAAAGGCCGACTTACCTACTAGAAAAAGACGAGTCCATTTCCAGCTCAAATGTCTTAAAATAAGAAATATTCCGTAGTATAAATCCTTAGATTGGTTTAATGTTAAGTCAAATATTATTTTGGTTTTGTCAAAATTAGGAGACGTCCTGCCAGTCAACACAAGAGCAGTAGACCTACACAGATAATTGGCGAATACTTCAAAGGTGTCACGTCCTTTTTACTCATTTTATGGTGATTTCATAATCTCATCTAAGAATGACTCCACTTGCACTGAAAGCTATCGACCGACACCACGTATGCACACTGTGTAACAGAACAATAACAGGCTTTAGGGAAACAACAATAACATGGGTAGTCAATAGCCATTCAATATTATCATCTAACACTGCTGTATGTTGTATGTACTCTATTTACATGCTGCTAACATTTGGGTGACCTTTGACGAACGTCTATGTAAAAATAAATTATTTGCAGCTTATTTTAATAAAGTATTTGAAAAATACGTCATTGATTAAATTTTAATACATACGAGTTATGCCAAGCTAAAATACTTTTGTTATTGGCATAATTGTTTTCGGAATTTATTTTTGGTGCGTTTATGTACATAACACTACGGATAACACTTCTTTTCATTTCAGGTGTCCGTTGTCTCTTCAGAAATACAAATAAGTGAGAGCGAAGAAAAAATATTGAACAAAACTGAGGGCGATTTAGAATTAGAAGATATGAACTTGAATATTGAGCTAAAAATAGTTGAGGAAAAAGATGAAAAACACAAGAATACTGACGCCATAGAAGATAAACCAACCACTCCTAATACTGTTAATAATAATGAAGTAGTTGACGTCTCGGTTATCAGAGAAGAAAAACCGAATAACGAACAAACTGATACAGACAACCAAACAGACATCACTGAATCTAATGACAACGAAGTTACGCTAAGAAATAGTTCTTCAGAAGAGGATATCCTGAACTCATCCGCATTCCATAAAGTAGACATTGTAACATACAGACGCAATTCCAGCGTTAATGAAGATGACATACGATTACGACGAGGTAATTTAGAGGACTTCCAGTCATTATCGAATAAAAGAAGCAAGAGCCTTACTAATGCCTTAGACACGACGTATACAACATACGATATTAACTTAAATGAGAGCACAGTGCACATGGACACTAACGGAAATGACGGGCCCAAGAAAGTTGTATGCAAACTTTACGACGATCCGCAAACAAAAAAGAGTATTGAAACGATTTCAAGTACTGAAAAGGAATTTCTAGAAATAGACAGAGCTACTAGAGAGCTCGAAAGAGAAATAAATAAGCTAAATTCCGCCTTGAACGAAGACGATATTCCAAGTGTAGATGCAAGGCTGTCAGTGTCAGAGATCAAGAAAAGGTTTGATAAGAATGATGCATCGTCACCTAATCCAATACCAAAGCCTAGGAGGAGTCACTATGGTGGAGGCTCAAGTACTCCTTGAATGTTAACCCTTCCAACTTAATTATGGCTGTTTAATGTGGATCCCACAATCATTTACCAAAATTTTAAATAATAAAAATTAATATATTTTGCATTCTCACATGTACACGATTCGCTATAGGAAAATAAAAAAGTTAAGTTCTATTTACACTTATCATATCAAATGTTATTTTATATTATGCAAATGAAAGAACAATATTAGCTGTAATCCGAATGAAGCCCTGAGTGTTTTACAATGAAAATTATACAAATTATTATATTTAAGTTGTGACTAAAACGAGAACAATCCTGCGAGTGTACACTAGTAACTAGTAAATATGTTAGTATAATGTGTTGTAACATGTGATTTTTAGATAATAACGATCGTGGTTTATATGTAATCGGATCTCAAACATTTATAAAGGGGATTGCAATATGTGGTTTTAAAGTATGATCATAACACATGCTTAACTCAGATAAACTAAAATACTTGTACCTTCGTTACATAGCATAATATGATAAAAGGAAATAATACGTAAATCATAGCTTAAAGAAGAACATTGTTTTGCCATAAAATATTCTAAATATTTAGCGGCGTAGGATAATTTATTTGTGATAAATATTTTATTATATTGAATGGTTGCTTTGGTAGTAACACATAACCATCACCACGCGAGTAGTCTGCCAATGGTATGCTATTGACACGAACATACTACGACAGTAAGTGGTGATATAGTGCACTATGTTTTTGTGTGCAAGATTCCTAATTATTTATACAAATGTTCACATTGGGATTAATTATTTGTTAGTTCAGTCATTGTTGTTTAATAAATTATTATTCTAATGATATTGTGTAGTTTCATTAATCTCAATCTCACTATTGTGTAAAGAAAGGAGTGTGACTAAAACATCAATAATATTCAGTAAAATATGTATTAGTAGATATACTAAAACTCTCATAGACAATCAACATTATTTTTACTCTTAACAAACAAAGTTTACTCTTATAACCTACTTACTTTATCCTTCATATACTTTATAAACCTCGGTAAGTTTGAGGATGCAGTACTGACGAGTGCCTTGTATTCCTTCGGAAGCTTCTTTTGTTGCCTTGCCTGAAATACAGATAATGTTAAAAACATGAAACACTACCAAAACCATTTTCTACGTGTCATACGACTCCAAACTTACTTTATTTCGCAGTATTGGCGCTAGAACGGCCAACTTATCGGCCAGCTTCACTTTAGCAGCCAAGAAATCTGTTTCATCTTCGGAATATAAATCTACGAGTGTGTCTATTGCTTCAGCTAGAGCCCATACTTCGCTCTCCTTATGTGCCTGTTCTATAATAAAGTCAGTGATGGTGCATATAACATTGGACGTGACGTCATTCAAGTTATTGATCAATAGTGAAGCCAGGATGCCAACCATTCGGATTAAGTTTGATCTTATCTCAGGGATTTCACATTCCCGAACTCCAGTGAGCATTATCTGGAACAGAATAATGTTACAAATTATGAAATAAAAACGTAGTACACAGGTAAGTTAGAGAATAAATTCGTCATTATAGACTTCTACGAAAATATGTTAAGGTTGGTTGCACATTTTAATAAAAGCGAAATATCTATTTGTTTTATTTTATTTAAGTAATTTAATATTATTATAAATATCCATCCACCATAAAATTTTCTTTAAAAAAAATTGTAAGACATGCAGGACCCACCGATTTGGTGACTCTTTAAAAAAAAAAAAAACTTATCCATTTAGTATTTTACGATTGGACAGCTGATTATTTTTAAATTATTTTCTATTTCTGAGGCATATTATGAAAGTATGATTGACACCGAAGGTGTGTCAAATGCTTTAGGGTTTTCTAAAATGAGCATCCAGCTCAAAACAAAAGATTAAATGAATAAAAATAACACCTCATTTGAACAAACTAGAGAAAATAGAGGTGCCAAAAAACATTCAACACTTTGTAATTTTAACTTCTCAGGGTGAATTCCACCAAACTTTTATACCTGGAATAAATCTTACCCTGAGTATAAATTTTGAAATTTTGACAGTTTTTCCATGCTAGACCTGTTAAATGTCAATTTTAATCCATGGATAAAAGATATCTGATTTGGGTAAAATCAGCCCTCAGGAGTGTTAACAACAGATTAACATAACATTACGCCTGTTTTCCCCGAAGGATTAGGCGGTAGTTAGAGGTAACCTATAATACACCGAGATTCCGCTAGTGTAGTTTAAGAATCACGTTAAACAGGAGGAACCTATTTACCTAGCCCGGCACAGATCCCAACTCCGGGCTGCTGCAGATCAGTTGGAAATGGGAACTAAATGAAATGACGATTGATTGAATGACTATGAACAAGCAATATGAACTTAAGAGAGTTATATTGGTGGTTTTAATGATTCTTTGGTGAATATTTATTTTTTATGGGTGTGTGTAATATTTTGCTACCAGAGAACCTGTTACTGAGCTGAATATTGCAAAAATATAAGAAAAGTTGTATGACTTACCTCAATATCTGATAAAGCCAAGTCACTAAACAAATTACACTCATTACTATTGTGATTTTCTTTAAACTTAATCTTGTCTAAAGCAGCTCTCATGACTGCTGTTGCAGCTTCCGACATATTAAAATTCTCTAAACCTTGTTTAAAAACGAGTTTTCCTGTATCTACCCAGATTTTATAGAGGCCATTGACTCCACCAAGATTTTCAATAGGAAGTGTTGATATTAAGTTATTTATGCATAGTAGTGCTCGGGTTTGCAAGCTGAGAATCCTGAAAAGATTGGATATTGTTTAGATTTCAACATCTTATTGGATTGAGACAGGTAGATTAAACATAAATTTAAGAAACCCACCTCTTGTAAATAACTTGTGATGCTTCATATTCTTTTAATATTAACATAACATTCTCAGCAGGTAATTGGGTTCTAGCCCAAACTTTATCAAATATTTCCAGAGATATAAAAGCTTCCATCACTCCAGGGGGCAGCTTGTCTTCTGCAAGAATGGTTTCACTACCATTTTCAAAAAGTTCTTCATCTGCATCATCACTCTCTGATGAGTCATTGGCTTCCAGTTCATCACTATCTACAAGATCATTACAAAAATACACCTTAGTAAAATTGAACTGGATATAGGATAATTTGTACATCAATGAAAAAAGAATACACTTCTTACCTTCACATGAACAAATATTAGCAATAATTTCAACAGAACTGTGTTGGGCAATAAGCATTTGTGATACAGATTGCATCTGGCTTTCCAATTGTTGTGCTTCTTTGCCTTTGGGTGCTTCTACTTTTCCTGATCCATCACTCAAGGGCACAGTACTTGATAACTGACTACAGATCAGTCTGTGATCTACTGACAGTGTATTAGCTAATATAGACATAATGCTATTGAAGACATCAGTTGGCAATGTTGCTATATTACCACCACATGTATTGATTATCACTCCCGCTGATAGGGTTTTCAACAATAGTACTGTGGGATCTCCTCCCTCCAGTCCCAACAAGGTTTGCAATTGTTTTTCTGCATTAGACTTTATCTTAGCCATTGCTGTAGGATTGTCTTCCACAACCACACACATACATTGTAAAACTGCTGTTACAATGTCACTACTGAAAGTCCCAAGATCTAAATAACGAGGAAATATGTCTAATATTCTAGACTGTCCCAAGTATTTGACAGCCATATCTGGAAAACAACAAAAGAATTCAATTAAAGCTTGAAAATAATTTGACATAACTCGTTGAATGCTGTAATTACAGACACAATTAAAAAGCCATTGTGTCTCGCATGGCTCATATTCTGGCATATGAAGGGTTAAACCGTACTTAACATTTTACCCACCTGAACTCTCACAAAGGTTCAAAAGTAAATTAACAATTTGAATGAATGTATCAATATCCTCATCTTTTGTTTTGGAACTTGTATCAGGCACCCAACTTTCAGCACGCTGGAAAAACGAATATTTATTTTGTTTTAGTATAAATTGCCCTGAGAGCAGAGTCATAATCAGTTTATAAAGGGTGATTTTTGAGATGGGACTTCAGGGCATAATCCTAGACTTCAGGGCAGCAATGTGGTCAAGGGACTCATGACTTTGATTTGGAAAAATATATAACTGCTTTTTTATTTAATTTTAAATGCTTTTCTGAGCCAGGAATCAAACCTGATCTTTTTGTAAAAAGCACTCTGTTTATATTATACTGAGCAATAGTGTTGCTGATAAGAATCAAATATTGCAAAGGAAATTGTAATATGCAAGGATAAGTGCCAAGTCTTTTAAAATAAATTACATAAAATCGAAACACATTATGTTTGTTTACAGCATTTGATCTTTACCAGCTACACTTTTATTAAGAGCAAAAAATAATGCTTTTTAAGTAATAAAAAAAGTTGGACTGTGTGTTAAGTTATGATTCTACATAATCTTTTTCCCATCTTTTTATGCAATTGGGTTTTTTGGTTCTCTAGTATTACTGTCTTCTTTGCATAATACATAAATTAAACAAAAAAACAATCTCAGGGTCTATTATTTGCCATGAAACTATCTGAATTTCAAACAACTTGTCTTTTCTGGCTGTAGTGGCAAGCATAATGGGCAAAAGAAATTGTTATAAAATTGTGGTGGTGACACAAGGTTTGTATGCAAGCCGAGACACTGCTATACATTTTAATCATCTAGAATTCTAGCTAAATACTACAAGTGAATCACATATTAAAATTGATTGAAAACAAACCTCATGGAAAAAACATGTGACAGGAGTCATGATGTCCTGTTCCATCATATCATCACAGGTGCCCAGGTCAACTGCAGATAAATTCCGGAGGGTGCCAGCTGCCGCATTCCTCACTGAGCTGGCTTGGTCAAGCAACAATGGAGCTGCCACCTTCACCAATCCGCGACTTATAAGCTGAGGTACATTCTCTGGATTTTCTATCATCATGGCAAAAGTTTGCAGACCACAGTACTTTTCTTCCACATCAGCACCCTTAAATAAAAGAATAACATTATAAACTCGGGCACTACTTTAACTCACACACAAATTTATTGTCGGTTAAAATAATTGTTTAATATGTCTACCATGTATCTAAAATCATAATTCTTCTTCTTTTCGTGTCGTTAGTACTCTTCTTCGATATTTTATATTGTTTGAGCCCAGTAGGTGGTGACGTAGATTGCGGCATCAGTGGCATTCATTATGTCATCCAAGGTGCAGGTGAACGGGCACTTTTTATCTGTTATATAGTATCAGAAGTGGCTCCTCGTTACATGCGGAGTACGTATACGAAATAAACAAGTAAAATATTTTGTTCACCTGTAACTGATCCAATATTGTTTGAATCGCATTTTCCTTGCTGTCAACTGGGAGTTGCTCCTCCTCATCACTAACATCTGCCGCCAGGCTTTTCCTTGCTCTAGTTGCCTTGGATTTCCTAACTTTTCCCATTTTGTGTTAATTTAACCTTCAAATGAAAACACGCCGCTTTTCGTTTTCACCAGAGACAGTCGTCACTTGTGATGTCAGCTGTCACTTGTCAGTTGTCATCCACAAGTGTTGCCAAATCCAATATTTTTTTATCCGTAGGTTGACCTAAAATGTAGCAGTAGATTGCCTCCATAGAGTACATTTTTAATTTCCTTTAAAAAAAATAACTAAAACAAACAAGTAATATTGCAGCCGGATTGATCTTCGTCGATTTGGCGCTGACTCAAAACCAAAATTACTAATTTACTTTGGGACTTTTTAAACTTACTCGAAAAGGTTTTATAAATTTTCGCTTTTCATCGCACAAACATAATAAAATATTATTTCTGTGCTTTTTCGATAGTGTTGCGCTGTTGCGAATAGTTTTACTCAAAAATTAGAAGAACAAACGAAAATCTTTTGTTTACTTTTATTTACCTTTCAAAAATATTGACGCTACATTATCTACATAACCATGCCACCAATTCACTAAAAATCTTACATATCAGTTACATCAAATTCGGCTATTGGCTTGTTGCGGAGACCCTAAGCGTTGCCAATGGCGTCGGTCAAACGTTGTTTCCACGTTGTTTCGTCGATTCGTTGATTGGTTGATTGTAATACAGCATAGACTACATAGAGGTACAATTATTACAGCAGGCTTCTAGTTGTTCAGTCCGTTCACAGTTCTTTACCTCTAGGGCTAACCACCAGTTATTGCAGGGTAGAAGTTGAACTGCACTGCTTTTTTGTACTTAGTCATAGTACTTCTCAAAGTTTGGGGGCCTATCAGGACCAGGACGAGGGACCCGGGACGGACCGCCCCTGCCCAAGCAATGCGGCATGCGGCGGGATGCATAATAATATGATCGCGGAGGAAAGGCACTGCAAGAGGGTTCACCCCGCATTTGCGCCCAACTGCGACTGCTACTGAACTTTTCAACTGCATTACGTAGTCGCTAAGCAAGGACAAGGGGCTATCGGGCACACCCCGTGATATACCGCAGGATGCTGCCGGCATGCCGAAGCTGCAGCATCCAGTAGTGCGCCGCTGCCCGCTGGCTGCATCGCAAAATATCAGTGTGCGCTGGCCGGTGGCAAATCCTCCTCGACGCCGTCCGCCGCCGTCCGCCGGTGTACGCTTTTCCCCATACAATTCAGGTCTTCTCATTGTCAAAAATCGGAAATCTACTAAATAGTTTTTAATTATATTCTTTGTTTTATGTTTTGCCTAAGCCTTTACCAGACGCTACACTCGAGTGAAAGTGATTTCACACCGGCGGAAACCACCTTGAATGGTTAATTCCCGAGAACAGAAGTAATTAATGTTCATCTGCTTCTTTCGTTTCATTTTTCGATCATTCGGTAGGCGAGAGAGATGCAATTTTTGCAAGATTTTTGCCTCTTGCAAATACAAACAAAAAGTGAAGCGTCTGTCTGATATCGGATTTGTGATTATTTTATACACTCTGTAGTATATTATCCATTATCTATGTTTGTTAGTGTCGGTGTACAAGTCGTAAAGTAACCAACTTTATTTTGAATACGAAATCTACATTAGTTTTTATAATAATATATATTTCTGATTAGTTTTAACTATTTATGTGACTGCAGCAAAATGGTAACTATTTTTGGTTTCATAGCATAACAGGACACGTGACACGACATAGGTACGGGTACGGCTGTACCTAGGCTACGCGTGCAGGCCCGTCATGGCCTCAAAGAGGACATCATAATGTAGTTGTGGCTTATCAGTATCACTCTCCTTATTACCTACCTATTTCATCCTACACATTATTCCAGAAGTAGGTAGTACACCTACCTACATATATTTTTATTATGTAGGTAGGTCGGTTTTGTTAGTTATGTTGATACCAGCTTCTGCGCGCGACTTTGCCTGGGTGAACTTCAGGATTGTGATTTTGGTTACCAGGGACCAAAATCACAATCCTGAAGTTTTTTAATCTCAATCCTTTCTTTACCAGGGTGCGTAAGTACCTGAAAGGGAGTGGCGCGATAGGTTCAGGTTCCACTGGTGCCATGCTCGACCACCTTCTGGCAAGTTCGTTGGCTGCATCGTTACCTAACGAACCGCTGAGTCCTTTGATCCATTGAATGGTTATGATATTGAGGCTAACCTCCTGATTGAGGCGTTGGTAGCACTCGTATACTAGCCCAGAATCAACTGTGTGGCTGCTTATCGCTTGCAGAATAGCCATGCTGTCTGAAAGTATGCGGATCGAGTGGTCCATAACTTCCCTGGCCATGATGGCTGAAGTGGCTAGAGAAATACTCATGCATTCGGCCTAGAACACTGTGTTATGAACCCCCAATGGTGTAGCTATGTGTATGTTGCAGTCCTTCGAGAAGATCCACGAAGATCGCCAAGCGAGGGGATGGGTCAAGCACCTGTGCCACTATGTTTTGGATCCATCGCTTGGCGATCTTTGTGAAGTTTTATTTTGTATTTTTTATTTGTTGAAGATAAATTGTTTGGATACCCGGGTTTATGGCTTTAGTAATGAGGAACTCCTTATTGAATCCCTCAAGCAGCGCGGTGTGTAGTGTGTCTCTCTTACCCCAGAGATTAAGTGCATTTAGACGTACCGCCGGCATCATTGCTTTCTGCTGTATTACAGGTGGAGCGGTGGTAGTCCCAGCATGGCTTCCACTTCTGCAGTCAGAATAGTCCTCATGCAGCCCGTAGTCGCCAAGCCGGCTAGTCTTTGCATGCGTTGTAGTTTGTTGGAGGCTGTAACTAGCTTGGTGCGGGGCCACCAGATCTCGGCCCCGTAGGCGATCATGGGGTGGATCACTGCGGTGTACAGCCATAGTATAATTCTAGGGGACAGGCTCCACTTCTTACCTATCATTTTCCTGCATTGCCAGAAGGTTATGCAAGCCCTGTTCAGTTTGTTGTCGAAGTGACTGCTCCAGTTTAACTTACTGTCTAGAATGACCCCGAGCTACGAGGTATATATCGTTGACCAATTCCGAGTTCTGTATGGAACAATTTTGGTAGGCGGAGAGGGCCTAAAGCTCGTTTTTGGGTAAATAGGACTATAGAATATATATGAATTCAGTGCACCATCTTTCTACGATACGCAGCACTTACCGCAGAGAGGTTGCAGATCGTATCTGTCACCTGCCCCGAGGATTGCGTGAGGTCATCTGCATAACCTATTGTGTAATAGCGGTTGGCGTAGAGTTTGGTGATGAAGTCATCAATCACCAGATTCCATAGGAGGGGGACAGCACCCCTCCCTGGGGGCAGCCTCTGGCTATCATGGCCAACTGCTCCTCCTCCTCAAGGCGAACCACTCGTTTGCTTAACATGTTTGTAATCCAGTCCGTTAGTACCTGTTCTACTCCATGTCTGGAGAGAGCGCTGCTGATGCTGGAGAAGTTGGTTTTTTCGAAGGCTCCTTCGATGTGTATGAAAGTGCCCAGACAAGTACCTTTTTGATGAATCGCTTCTTCTATCTGGCTGACTGTTAGATGAACAATGGATATTCGGTAGTAATTGCGATTTGCGTATTGCTGGAACATACACAATCAACACAAAAACAGACAAAAAATGTAAAAACTATCATTGTCGGCATTAGAATCGTTCCCAGATCTAGCAATTACTTTTTTTTCACATTTAATGTTTGACTTCGCTACGATATTATTTTATTTAGATATCTATAGATTATGTTGATGTTGCAGGTTGTTGATTATTTTGACAAATTAACCTTTTTATGCGAGATGTACGACGCAGAGGCCGACCATATAATAGAATTAATCCTTAATTATTTTCCTTTTGATAACTCATGTCAAGTATTAGACGCAAAAAAAGGGACAAACCTATTAAGACGGGTACATCTGCCAACCCTTAAACTGGAAATGCTGCAAATTGGCAATACGATCAAAGTATTCTCAAAACTACTACTTATAACAGATTGTGCACCGGCTACTCGGAAGACAATGTTTAACCAGTTTGAAAGGTAACGCTAACCTACCTACCGATACCAATCATTGTATTTAGTACCTACGCACGGCTACACATTAAGCTATACATAACCAGTATAAGCTGACTTCTGATTGTACGAAAAACTACAATGAGAGGTCAGCTAAAACTGGAAATGCATAGCTTGACGTGTAGCCATGTGTACCTATCTAATGTCTCGACTCCCGATTGGCCCCTATAGCGCATCACACCTTGCATGGTTCTTGATTCAACGGTTTTTTAGTGTTTCGTAATAAAATTGTATCCAAAAGGCACGAAACCCTATTAATTATTAAGCCAACTGTGCTTGATGCGTCTATTTAGTTTGTTGGGGTTAGTTCTGCGCTGGGATAAGACCGTATCTACGAATTAAATTCTCGGTTATTTTGGCAATACTTTTTAATGCTACAATATTCTGTTTTGTACCATTTTATTCATCGGATTCAACCTCACCTTCCAGTTCCCACCAGTCGTTCTGGCAAGTTGCACATGGTGGCACGTGTTAATAATAATTGGCTAAGTAGATATTCATCCCAACTACGGAACCCTTCACTGTGCGAGGTCCGACACGCACTTGGACGATTTTTCAAGGGGTTTCTTACATATTGTTCTATTCAGAAGCACAATACAATTTGGTTTTTTTTTCAGCACTTTCGCTTTAATAAAACCTGTGCCACCAGATATGCATGGAAAAATAATAGCGTTCATAACGAAGAAAGGGTTCCGTATAGTCCGTATGAAAAACTGCAAGATAAGCAAAGATTTTGCAGTGACGCTATATGAGCATATTTCTGGAAATAAAATGCTCCCGTAAGTAGTAGATCCCTATTCCTAAACCCCAATGTACTCGAATTCCCTCTGACGTATGGTAAAATCATACCGAAATATTAAGCCAAAAAAACTATTTCTTTTCGACGGCACGGTTGGCGCAGTGGTTAAGCGATTGACTGCTGCGCTGCGTGTCGCGGGTTCGATTCCCGCACGGAACAAATATTTGTATGACCTACATGTATTTGTTCCGAGTCTGGGTGTTTTTCTATCTATAATATGTATGTATTTACAAAAAAAAAATGTATATAAGTAGTTTATCAGCCATCTTGTTACCATAACACAAGCATTAGGTTGCTTAGCTTGGGACAAATGGTGCTGTGTGAAATGTCCAGGGATATTTATTTTTTATTTTTTTTTAAAGTGTTGTAATTAACTACGTAACTGGAGGGGAAGTGATTGGCCTAGAACTGGTTGGACCGAACGCGGTTGCCGAATGGAGGCACTGGTTGGGAGCAACTGACCCGGCTGATGCCGCACCTGGAACCCTGCGACAAATGTACGGATCTAATATACTCCAAAACATCGCCCACGGTTGTACTACGCGGGAAGATGCTGTTAAGGTAGGGCTGCTTCTGATAATCATTTATTTCCGCACTTTTACGCAGGATTCTGAAACAGTTCTTCGGCATTCGTTTCTCCTATAAACGGTTCGCCGATAGAACTTTCCCTTTTGAGAATTTCATCGATAGAACCTTTTTCTGGTGAAAGATTTGCTGACACAACTGTTAGTCTATTGACGCGTTTACACCAAAGGTTTATTCAGTGGCGTGCATTGGTTTTCAGAGTAGGTAGGCAGGAAATTAATTTCGTCGTATTAACTTGAACGAGTAAAGACCAATGACAATGTGCGAATACTCGTAGTACGGGAACCAAGTAGGCCGTCTGGCGACTGTCTACTGCCGCGCGTGTTTGTATGAAGATTTTGTTTTTTGTAATTTAGTGAGTTTCCTAATTGTAGGGCACACACACTAAAATGTAAGTAATTGACAGGATTATGGTGATGTTTCGAGGTAGGCACTGCTTATATGCCTTTATGCAATGCACGCCACTGGGTTTATTGTACATGTAGTACAACTAAAAAGTTTTGTGTACAACTACTTTGGGTACTGGGATTAAGAAACGGACTTTAAGGAACAATTGAAAAAGAAAGAAAATACATTTATTTAACACAGGCTAAAAGACATTCAACATAAATAAACTGCAAAAAAAAATAATTAAAAAAAAGTGTAAAGTGTGCGTGCATGTGTTGCCCTGGCTTGCCTATGTACTCGTAGGTAGGTACTACATCACAGCTTAGGAGTGTTGTAAGAATTTCCGTACAAAGAGGGTTGCAGATACTGTCTTGTTTCCAAGGACTTCCTTGTCTGCTCTTCTTCATAGAGATCGACGTCACATATTGTGACTACGTTTTGGAACGGGCTTATTACTGTAGGTTTAGTTTTGTAAATTACAGAAATTGCGGTTTTCGAGACATTAACGAGTTAGTAAGTTAATATGTAGTTAGGTAACTTCCAGCTAGTGGATTATTTTACGTAAGCCTGTCTCTGCAGCTTGCCGTGCCGCGTCCCAACTCGCTCCATAAAATACTAGAACGGTCTGCTCAGCAAAAGATTTTACCGTTAGTAAGAGGCTGGTGGGTGGCACAGGTCATTCACATAGAGCAAGAAGAGACTCGGGGATAGGCAGCTAAGGGACACCATCTACTCTAGCTTTATTGCTAATTACTTCACCAATCTTTACTTTTTCTGTCCGGAAATTAAGAAAGCCTGTAAATACTTAGGCTTAGAGCCATTTCCCGGATTTCAGCATGTTTTAGCTTGCCCACAAGGGTAGGAATACTGACAGTGTCAAACGCCTTGGCTAGGTCCAGAAAAACACCCAGATATTTTTGCTTTGTATCAAGTTTTTCAGTCACTTAATCAACGAGTTGGTTAACTGCGTCTACGGTGCTTTTCTCAGACCTAAAACCAACTTGTGCGTCCGATACTAATTGCGATTTTAATGAGTTATTATTTGAATGTGTCTACGATTCAACAATTTCTCCAATATTTTTGACAGTGCTGCCAAAACTGAGATAGGTCTATAATTTTTTAACACCCTTGTGAACAGCCGATGTATTTTGTAATAATCTGGACCGTGAAAACATAAATATACTCCGTTCATTATAACTTGCCCCTTTTTTATACGTTTGCATTTTTGACTGTTACTACACAAATATAAGTAGTGCAATTGTGCAATTTGTATCGTAGTTCCAGTGAAAATACTTGTTGTTGACAATAACGTTGAAAAGTAGTGCAAAAGAAATAATTGTGGTGAAGATTGGCACTTTTTGCGAGTTAAGCGCTTATTACACTATCCAATTTTAAGGAATGCTAACTAGGAAGTCGGCAGATGTAATCGCAGTTAGAACAGATTGGATCCAATTTAGTGTAAATTGGAGGTCCAATCGCACTACTTCCTAAATTGTGTACAATCGTTCTTCACGAAAGCGTCTGCATGCGTCGTCTGACCGATTTAGAATCCAATTTAGTGTAGTGTAATCACTAGCTTCCGATTTCCGAGTTAGAGTGTTCCTAGTTAGCATTCCTTAAATTGGATAGTGTAATAAGCGCTTAAGAAAAAGCATACAGTGTATACAACACATAAACGAGGGGACTGGTTAAAGCATTGAGATATTCTATGTCAATGTAAAACTGTTAAAGTGAACGGTCCATAGGTGAAGTGATCTTGACGTGAGCTGTTAATAGTGTCAATTTATAGCATTAGGTTGAATGACAGCTCCTTTACCCAAAGAGGTTAGAATTCTAGATAGAGCGATCATAATAATATTAATATAGGTAGTACAAAGCCGTCCTCTGTGTGAGTAGTGGCAGCGATATGAGAATCAGGCGACGGCACATCAGCTAGGTCAAACAGCACGCGGACACATCCGTGCTTTATCGAGGGTTATTTCGCACAGGACATGAGGATAGGATAGAAATTAGAAAGGGCTCCTTCCTCCTCCTGGCAATAGTATAGGTGGCGTTGTGATCGCGCTCAGATAGCTCATTTTTTATATGACCCATTGAACTAACTTAATTGGTTGCACTGTGCACGCATAGATGGCGCTTTTATATTTTGGGTGAACATTGGCGCGAACACGTTAAACCACTAATCATTATCATAAATCAAGTAGTTCTTTAGTAATAATGATCTGTTAATAATTAATAGTCTATCACCTTTTGTAGATGTTGGAATTATTTTTTGGCCGAAACAAAGAAAACGTGCCTCGTTTCCCATTCAGAGCAACATTTAAGGACTGTACTTGTTGCGTGATCAAACCACACGCGGTACTAGATGGCAACGTCGGCCCTATTCTAGAAAAAATATCTTCTTCTGGAAAGTTTATGATCTCGGCCATGGCTATGTTCTCCGTGAATATGCCAAACGCTGAAGAATTCTATGAAGTATATAAAGGAGTCATACCTGAATATAGGGTTAATATCTTTATTTATTTATTTACGTAGGTTTCCAAAATGATATTTCGGGCGGGAAAATGGGTTGAAAATGGGTAGTAGTCACATGGATGGGCCATGTGACTACTACTGGTGCTCCAGAAAGAAGCCTCCAATATTACACTGTTTCCGGAGTAATGCTTACGGTTTCCTACCTACCGTAGGTACTATTCCCAAGCCCTAACTCTAGATACGAACGTGATTATTGCACTATATAGAATTTTCGTTTAACAATAACAATGCACTATTCCATTTCAGTCTGCATGTATACACCTGGCAGAAGGAAAATGTATCGCATTAGAAGTTAAATGTATAGATTCTAGTCTAAACTGTGTCTGTGAATTCAGAAAATTATGTGGACCACGAGACCCGGTAATCTTTTATTGTACCAATAGTCTGTACCTACCATAAGTATGTGACGAAAATGTACCTAAACATTTATCACGTCTGACGCTGCATGGCCATTGAAATTTTAACTGCCCCGTTGATCTCGTAGTCGCAAGCGCGACTGCTGAGCGGGGAGTCCTGGAGGATTCGATTCCCAAGGTCGAGCAAAGTGATATTGGGTTTTTAATAGAAATAGGTGTGTGTATAGGTACACACGCAGAGAGTGATTAGTCGCAAGCGATGTTAAAATCTGTGTGTGGACGTGAAATTTTGAAATCGCTAGCGTGTCGCTGCGCCGGTCGCCGGTGACCAATGTCGCTGCTTGTGTACTTATCGTTAGGCATACTGACCATAAATGTGAATTTAACATTTCAGGATTTATGCCGCCAGTTGTATCCTGAGTCCTTAAGAGCCTTATATGGCAAAGATATTGTACAAAATGCAGTGCATTGCACAGATCTACCCGAGGATGGTGTCAATGAAGTCGAGTACTTCTTTAAACTGATAGCCAATGAATGAGCGCTTTTTTATTCTTTTTATTAAACGTTGATAATATTGCCTTAATATCAGAAAGCTTTATTTGTAAATAGCGCTTTATCTTCAAAGTTAAAAAGTTTTCGTTTCTTTTCTGGACAACGTTGTTTGTAGGAACCCAACTGTGTTTCTACTTTCTACCTTTATAGGTAAGTAGGTAATTGAGTATTTAGATCAAAATCCAACTTTTCTAAATACTACAATAATTTACGTTATACCTAGGTTCAAGTAGGCGGTTATTCCGTTTTCCACCCTAAGGTGGATGCGCGGAAACGCATGTCTGTGAATCCATTCACACACAATCCAATTCCATTTGCTTATACATTCCGTTTATCCAACTAGGCCTAGGGGGGAATCTCGGACATGCGTTTCCGTGTATTCACCTTAGGGTGGATTTTTTGGGGTGAATAAACGGAATAACCCCACGTAGACACCTACTTATATTATGTGTCTGTGGCTTCGCCTATCAACTGTGATTCTGTCCACGGCACTAGCTTTTAACAGGGCTAGCAATTCTAACGGGGCCAAATCGCACGCTCTCGGTGGCCAGTTCACATCACCTCCACGTGAGACGACCATGCTCTCAAATCGCTCGTGCAGAATGTCCAATGTGGCATGAGCTGTGTGGCACGTAGCGCCGTCCTGTTGAAACCACATGTCGTTGGTGTCCATATCAAACCATTCAGGCCAAAAAAAGTTGGTAATCATCAACCTATAGCGCTCGCCGTTGATGGTGATGCCAACGTCGTTCTCAAAGAAACATGGACCGATGACGCCGCCAGCCCAAAATCCATACCAAACAGTGACTTTTTCGGTATGCATTGGACGCTCTGGGGCTGCAGTCTCGACATTCATAGCGATCGCTTTACGACCGAATTCGGTCGCAAAGTTCCGGATTGACAGTCGCCGACATCGCTATGAATTTCGAGACTGGTGGCCTCCACACAGCGAATAGTCCTCTCGGTAGGACGATCATGGCGACCGTAAAATGGGCGAAGCGCGGGGAACGCTGCCCGAATAGAACACCCATTTTGATAAAACAATTTTATCATTTGCGCGTGTTGTTGAACGCTATAACCGTCCATGGTGATTTAGCAAAACAGACTGAATAAATGACAGTCAATTTGACAGATCAGATGTAGCTTCAACAATAAGGTCGCTATCAACTGTCAAATTTCGGAAGTCCCTATTGGAAGACCCTTTACAATAGCTCCATACATTACAGGAAAACAAATGAATATAGCTTAAAATATAGGTACTCAACATGGAGGGCGTCCCGTGTACCTACTTAACCCAGCTGATAGATGTTGTGCACACATCCTGTGGAGAGAATAGGATGTGCAAACATTGGAACGCCCGCGTGGCGCCATCCAAGAACGCTACACCAACTTATCAAACTAGGGACAAAAGATCTTTACTGCATCTCAAAGTCTCAGCTCCATCAGCGGGCAGCCCAATTACGTAACACAGTAGCAATGGCTTTTATTTTGACAGTTCAACAACAGTTATTGCGTTATTTACGTTGTTGAGCAAACAAATTTTTCCAAGATAGCAATATCCTTCAAAGTGATTCAGATTGAGATTGACATTATGTTACGCAATAAGAGTGCTGCCGATCGATTCTGTAAGAATCTCACCGTGAAAAGTTAAGTGAAGTGAGCTTAGAGTGCGAATTGTCAATAGTGTCAATCCCTAGGATTACTTGAAATGACAGCTCATTCCACGTTCACTTCACCTAAGTTTACACGGTGAGATGGTTACAGAATCGCACTGCTGATCATATAGATGCAGACTATTGTTTGTCACCCTTGACAGGATTAATTAATTACCAACGATGTGAATAAAGGGTGTGAATTACCTATGATTGTTACCAAGACTTTTTGTACCATGGCCACATGGGGTATCAAGAATTTGAAGAGACGAATCTAATAATATAACACAGTTAAAAGTTGAAAAATAAATACAAACAAAAACCCGTCTGCATCTAAAAAATTCATAACAAGCTCACTTTTCAAGCATGCAAGCTGTTCAAAATATCTGAGATTGAACTAAAAAAACTGCACGACCCTCTACCTACTGTCTATGCAAATTGTCTTATTTTTTACTATAATTGACGAAGCGTAAGTGCTAACTGCAGTCACAGTTTTTGGAAAAATGGTACAGTCACCTAGAAAAGCTTCAACTCTCGCGTTTTGTTTGATTTCAATCGATGCAGTTTCGTTTATGGGTTTAACTCAGAATACATCTGTATTCTGAGGGATTTAAAGACTCTTCTGAACTATCTGAGATTAGAGTAAGTAGTTACCAGAAAAGCCACTAAATCGCAAAAAAACGATATTATGACTTTATGATGAGTCACTTTGTATCTTGAAAATTATATTAGATATTACCTAGACCAAAATGTTATTTGCACAGGAAGTGAAATTCACGAACCTACGATTTTATTTTTAACGGAATTTAACACCTTGAATATATTCAATAGGTACCTAGTTCAGTATTAATCTGATCAGCAATAACTTATGGATGGAATTTCTGTTTTACATAATACTTAAATGTTAAATTAAAGCTTAACTAATAGAACCAGCCAAGTGCGTGTCGGCCCACGCACAGTTAAAGGTTCCGTCGTCTTGATGAATTTATTTACGCGTGCACAATATTGATTTTATCGGCCGCAAAGATGTGTTTGTATTTCATAGTATTTATCGATAAAACAAAGTTATTTCTACGGTCGCAACCGAAAATATCCCATATATCTCAAATGCTATTGACTTAATTAGCATAGTCGCATCATAATCTTTTTGGATATGGGACCCAACAATACCCAACATGCTCATATGCATTCATTTTTTTTTCGCAGAAAAACCTTTACAGTTTTCATCCATTAGGTAAGTCTTAATAAACGAGTAAACTGGCTGTGTGGCATTCAGACAGACGGACAGACTTGAAAGAGAAGAAATTATTAGGGTTCCCTGTTTCCATGTCGCTACGGAACCTTAAAAACAGCTGGGCGCAAGTCGCGAGGCAGATGCGGCGGCACCTTTGTGAGTCGCCGACGCCGCCGACCGACTCATTTGTTTCAAAATCTGGCCGCGGGACGGACTTGTCGGCTCCCCGCTAGTGCTGTCCGACTTAACACTTGTCGACAATTTCAATTTAAATAATTCTCATTACCAATGTTGCCTCATCATATTGTTTTCATTAGATACTTGAATAAATTAAGTGAGTTTACTAAGACTTGCTTTGCTTAAAATAATTGCATTGTAGTGAATGTGCACTATGTAAAAATAGATAATTATGTAAAAAACTAAACATGGAATTGACCCAATCTAATTCAATTTTATCTTTAGCTATTATTTTTTTATTACTAATGGGACGGCAGCATAGACATTAGACAATAAAATTAGTTTTCTTTTTCACACTTGCATCCAAAATAGGTACCTACCTACTTACCTAGATACTACTTACTTCTTTTATATGGGTGTAAAACTCACTTCTGTGATAATAAGTTGCAAGTTGTGATGAAAGTGAGTTCGAGACCTCCTATAGAGTAGGTACCTAAACCATAATTATAAATAAGTTCAAGAAAGCATCGACATCGAAGAAGCATATTATATCTACACAGGTCGATGCAGTAGACGATAAAGTGACTTCAGCTTCACTAGGGTGCAGCGAGGGCCGGGCAGGCGCGCGGCGCGGCGCCCGGTAGCCGCCTCTCGAGCTTTCTTCATAAATCAAAAAGTTGTTTTTGTGTCTTATCGGCGGATAATCGGCGGCTGCTACCGCGCTGCCGATGCCGCTCACCCCCTCCCCCTCCCCCCACCGCACGACCGCTATCTCTCGGATGGACTTAACTTTTTGTCGAATTTTAATGGGAATTAAACATAACGAACCGATAATCATTAGGTACGTACGTCTTCCACCACTATACTATACTACATCGTTTTCGAGCCAGCTTAATGGAAGGCTATTAAAGGATTTTAGTGTAATCGATAACGAAGGGTTATAACTAAAATACTATGACTCCACTAGTTTGGAATGCGAGCGAAGTTGACTAGACAAAGTTTAAGTTAACAGAACCTTTGTTTTCGGAGATTAAAAACTTTTCTTCTTGTAGCCGTTTTAAGATTTTGGGTTTTAAAGATTAGACTTCAGTTTTTTTTTGAGTAGGTAGGTAGAGCACTGTAGGTAATTGATCAACCTACAGCATGATGAGTTTGTTAAGTTTGAGAGATATTTAGGTATATCTACTTAGTTTGTTTTATGATTGGAGAGGATCCACGGTTTGGCACACTGAAAAAGGATTTGGCATGGCTATTGTTACCTATGGCAGTTTTGCATAGACAGATAATTTGGTGTAACGTCGAGACTCGAGTGATGACTTGATGAGCGTGGCGTAGGTATGCGACTATGCGTATCCATCGGGCGGCGGCGGCGCGGCGCTCGTGTGATCGTGTCAGCACATCTACTTCGCCTAATTGCACCCCCGCGGCGTGATGGATGGTCCGCGCCAGGCCGGCCGGCACCTCCCTCGCAGCGCACCCCTCCCCGCGGCACACCCTACGAACAAGGGTTGTTCCCAGAAATTCCATTATCATTGGACTCGCCTCGTGGGCCGCTTCATTTAACATTAACAACGCGCCGACTGTTACAATCGCCTTATTGTATTGAACGCAGTAGTTCCTGAAATTCCGCAATTTGGTAGAGCAGAGTCTGCTCTACCAAAAGCAGACTACTTAGAAACGACAAAAAAAAGTCTTTGGTAAGTACCTAAAAGACTTGCCTAGTTTTTTTTAAATAAACCCGGATTAGATAGGTACTTTATAATCATCTGCCTAGCCTTTTTCCGATCCCAAATTAATATTCAAATAATTCCGGTAGCTATCGCAATTTTGTATGTATGCTATCGCCAATACCTATATCTGAGCTGTTTGAAAGTAAGTAAAACAAAAGAAAATCCTTTTTAGGTCGACTAATAAAAATAATGTGCGCTGCAAGCAGGAATAATCCTTACGGAGGTAGATATAGATTTGTTTGCGTTCCCATTGAAGGACCACATTTGAATTTTGAGCTTTTGAATGCGTCAGCTTTTAGTAAAAGTTCTCAAACAATTGAAAATTCAGCCTCTAGTTTGTAAAAGTAGCCACTCAAAAGATACAACCTGTTGATGTTGATTAACTTTAGTTTCACTTGTTCCACTAAGAAGAACCTGAAACTACTGAGAAAAAAAAGTCTCACTAGTTCCATGGAACAATTGCTGGTGGAACTAGTGAGAATGATCCGGTTAAAGGTGGTCCTTCAGTCGTGCCTGACAGGCATATCCATATCTCAAAATCTAGTTACCAGTTACAGACCACAATGGAATTTGAAATTTACTTGGGTCTAATGTTAGTAAAAGTACTTGAACGATTGTGAATTCAACCTCTAGTTTGTAAAAGAAGCCATTCAAAAGTTACAATCGATTTAAGGTGGTCACCTCTTCTTAGTATTTCTTCCCAGGAATTCGATTATTATTTGAAATAAAACGGTAGATATTTTGATACTGTTTAGTAAAGTAATCGTTAGTAAAAAAAATTACTAAAGGATAGACTGTAGCATTCGTCAATTTAACTTCCGAATGCTACGTAAATTAGGTTATCTTTTAATAAACATTTCAATTGAGGGACCACCTTAAATCGATTATAACTTTTGAATGGCTTCTTTTACAAACTAGAGGTTGAATTCACAATCGTTCAAGTACGTTTACTAACACTAAACCCAAGTAAATTTCAAATTCCATTGTGGTCTCCACTCAAGGTGAACCTTATGGTGATCGGTTGAGGGACCACCTTGACCACCTTCTGCATGCTAGTTCTTTCTATTCTGTGAAAAGGAAGGGTTGATATTCATTAAATTAGTTTTACAAATCTTTTACTAAGAGTAGTAAATCAAAATCAAAATCAAAAGTCATTTATTCAAATTAGGCTGAGAATCAGCACTTTTTGAACGTCAAAATTACAAAAGACAGTCCCCCAAAAACGCCCGCCCTTCACCACTTCCTAGTGCTATTGCTGGGAAGAAGAAGTGGCGCAACAAACTCCCCAGCAGCACAGCTGTCTGTTCAATTTAAAAAAATACTTGAATGTATACAATACTAGGTACTTATGTTCGGTAATTAACATTACAAAACCAGAACATAAAATTTAATTATTTGCCATAATATGTCAGCTAGCCACGCCAATACCAACAAATATAATAAAAACTATACGTACTCAAGCTAAAAAATAATTAATTAAAATGTAAATAAAAAAACTTACTACCCAAATAAAAGCCTCCAGGCATAAAGGGCGTGACAGCTTACACATTTATGCATTGCTGGGTTCTGCAGTAAGCTAATTCTGGAGAAGGAACATAAACATTGTCTTGCGTTAAACTAGGGTGACCAACTATTCTTATCGTCTAAGTAGTCGTTGATAGAATAGTATGCCTTTGAACAAAGGTTGGATTTTAGTTGAGCTTTAAACGCATTAAAAGGCAAGTCTAGAAAAGAAGAGGGTAACTTGTTATAAAAGGTTATACCAAGCCCAACAAATGAGTTATGAACCTTATGAAGCCGGTGAAAGGGGGCACGGTGAAAGGGGGCACGTAGTTTGTCCTTATTTCTAGTGTTAACACTGTGAATATTGTAAGCATTAATTTATAGCAGTTATAAATTTTAACTAGATTTTGAGATATGAATGCCTGTCAGTCACGACTGAGGGACCACCTTTAACCGATTGTCTTTTGAGTGGCTACTTTTACAAACTAGAGGCTGAATTTACAATTTTTTGAGAACTTTTACTAAAAGCTGACGTATTCAAAGCTCAAAATTATTTGGTCCCTCAATGGGAACGCAAACTATAGATTTTGGCGATAGTACATACATAATTATTGCAACGATGCATGTGTCCATGTGTCGCTGTCTTAGGTCGCTGCTGTGGTCTCTAATTTACCAAACCGTAATAAAATTAAAATATTTTATTGTCAGGCATCAAGGCCCATAGGGTGTTGGTAATGGTATTACATCTTAAAAACTATATTAGTAACATGCAGGAACACTAAAAAGAAAAATACAATAATGGTAATAATGAAAATATATAGATCAATGTCAATAAGCTATAAAATATTACATCTACAGAAGAAGACATTTTAATATAGGTACCATATTATTGTTCATTCTCATAATCGACGAGACATCCGACCCCTAATAGCCATTTTAACGTTTTCGGTTTTATGGATTTTATAGGAATAACAAAAGGCTCTATAGAAATCCATGATTTATAAACGTCGTAAACTTGTAAAGAAATGTTTCATGGCACACATTAAAATACTTAAACAAAAAGGTCGTTGAGCTACCTTAGCCTTGTTTTTAGTACCTACCTTAGGAAACTATCTTTTTTTCTAGACATGCCAAACACTAAAATAAATAAAATACAATTTACAGGTCAAATGAATTGCGCGGTCACCTTTTGTGTTGCATTGCATTTCTTTGTTCGTTCATTGATGGAGAACAAAGAACATAGGGATGGAGAACGTGGGCTCAGTCACGGTAATGCCGTGGCTCAGCTCAGACACTACTTCGTCAAAACTTAATAAAGGGGTGTTCAGAGTGTAGATTACGAGGTTGTCGTCAGAAATCCACCCTTTTCCGGCCGATCCAATGAAACGGAAGCGAAAAAAGATCAATATTTGGACAGAAATGATTATAACGCACACGACCGGACGCGAATACCTTCAGCGGCGCTAATAAAACCTAAGAACAGGATGCGATTTTCGACGGAATCATGTTAACTCGTCTGTTCTCAGCGTTCTCTTGTCACAACAGAGTTTAGTTTTTTGTCGACTCGTATCGTATTCGATTGAATTGAATCGGATATCGAGCCAGCGGCAGCGCAGTTTGTATGCCTCGAGCGGATTCTCATTGAACCGACATCGCGCACTTCCGCAACACAATCCGATCCCAGAGCTATTGAACACGACCCGATGTTTATTTTTCTTGGAGCTTAGGTACCAAGATGTAATTTAAATAGAGAGGGAGTAGCAAACAAGTAGGTAGATAGTTTTATGACAACAACCGAATAAGTCAAGGCCATACGAGTGGTTCAGGTTACCTGTAGATGGCGTAGAGCCCGTAGAGCTAATCCAAATGAGGCACTCCGAATTCTAAATACACCAAGCAGCCTCAGCTTAATATGAGCTACTATCTATCTGATGTAGTATTATTATTTTGAAACTGACACTGGATGACGACGGTTCTTCGTGCCTCAGAAGGACATTTTCAGGCGTTGGTCCCAGTTGCGACTTTAGTAGGTACGGTAGGCCGCAGGACCACTGTCCTATATCAAAATATCACTATGGGTACCACTGTACCCATAGATGTATTTTTATATTTCTCTGGTAGTAACAAACCAATAGCTACGCTAGCTAGTTCGACCAAACAAAGTGTTACCACTGACGTGCGGTGTACCTATCACATTTGGGATATATTCAGCAAGCAATCTAACAGTAAAATAATCTCAGTGTCCCTGTCCTGCAAAACCACAACAGCCCGAGTGATCGAGTGGAAGCACTTTCATCCAACAGTTGATAGCTTGGTACGAGCTTACCGGCTAGTGCAACTTCTGCTATCGTATACGAGTAGGTAGGGCTAAGACGGTTCCAGAGAAGCCGTGCTTATCCGTAACGAATTAGATATCTATGTAGTTACTTATTTATCAGTTTTCCTTTCGTTGTTTACATTCCGCCTCGCTAAGTATAATAATTTCTTTAAAGTTTACACCATCTGATAACATATCTTCCTTTATTTACGCTACGCCAATGATTCCGGAGTTATTTAAACAAGTTGATAGATAAAGAGCGATAGGAGAGCGGTGCTCTTGTCATGAGAAAGAACATCAAACAAATAAAGAGATCCTCTCAAGTCGACTGAGTAGCACCAGTGTGCAGTGGTAGCTCAGAAAACGCAAACAACGAGGTACTTACTAAAATTAGACACTTTGTACATTGAAAACTTTATTGAAGTACCGCTGTATTTGTCGGGCTGCGCTTAAAAGCAAGATTAGTAGGTATGCGGGTATGCGAAGTAAAAAGCACACTGCATTGTGAACCTAAAAGCGCTGCAATAAGAGCCACTTACGAGCAAGTTAGTTGAAAATAATAATTAGGTAGTCATCAGATTAAATAGGTAGTAAACAATTACTACGTAGTTATTATCTTTCAGCAGGTCTACATTTATAACATTTTTTATTTACAAGTTCCATACGTTGTGTTCGGTCGGAAATACATATGAAACATTTATGATTATTTTGATACAATTTCTGGCTTTGTTGTAGTCGATGTAAAATTGTAAAATATTAGAAATTTCTTAGAAAGTGGCCTCACATCGGTCAGCGCGCAAGACGACTGAGCACAAATTCAAACCTGTAATTTGAATATGGAAGGCGGCGCGCCTGGCCGTCCGCTGTCCGGAGTAGTCCGGAGTCTGAACGGGGCCGGCCGTGCCGCCTCATTAAATAAACCACGTGAAACTAAACTAGCCCTACCGTAACCGTACTACATTTCGACACCTAAACATCACTACATTCCTAAAATCACTCCAGTAGGTAGGTATTTACTAGGACCTGCTTAGTTAGCGCCAACAGATTTATTCGACATTTTAGAATTCCGAGCTCGCAAACTTTTGCCAACATTATCTGCAATTCAATGTCTGAATGAATCATTAAATTTTCAACGGAATATTCCTGACAATCCTGACGACCATCTTCTTCATCATTTAATTTTCAAGTTCTTGGCTGTAACTACAGCCATTAAGAGTGTCCCTTGGAGTTTCTTTCCCGTTCTTCTCCATAGGCACATATTTTAATGGGCAACTATTCATATTATATCTGACTGACCGAGTCCTTGACAGTTCAAAAGTGCCTGTAAATCGTATAATTGAAATAAATGCTTTGAGTTTGAGTTTGTAGGTAACTTACTGCAAATAAAATGAAAGCTTCAAACAATCGACTCTGTTTTATCGGCTGTCAGCGCAGAGCGGACTAGTTGTTATTGAAGAGGACACATTCGTAGAATGTCGGAAATAGCGCTTCCGAGTAACTGTTACGTTGGATCTCTTGTCGCCCGTCCCGTGTTTATTTATACAACTTCTGTAATCTGATGGCGACCGACTGCGGAGATCGTATCACTCCACGACCTATCATAGATCCTGTGTTCCACGACTGGAATAACTGTCTTAGCTTAGCATCACATAAGGTTGACACTGTTTTGTAATATTGAATATGCGGACACAAACTTTTAAATTCCTTATTTATGGTACTTGTTAATCAACAACAGATTTACCTTACTGGTTTTTAGTATCATTCTAAAAGTTCAATCAGCGCCGACGCTAATTAACGTTAGGTGTTGTTCATCTACAGATGAACAAATAAATCAGATCTAACCTTTTGATTTGGACGGATCTTCGCCCACGCAAGTTCACCCAACTACATGAATTATGTTATGAATGATAACATAGGTACCTACATACATATGGACATGCGGAGTAGGTACTTAGGTGTTCAAAAATTGTACAGTAGACCGCACGTCAACGGTACCAACATTTTGACCATGAGCTGGCCTAGCGTAGCACGGAGATCCAACAGAATGAAAGGCAAGCTTATACTGGCTTTGGTATCTACTACTGACGTGTGGCGGTGTGGCGTACCATACCGTCGATACCAAAAGAAGAAGGTAGTTGTTGTACTTGTTGTAGTCGTGTAGGTCGAGATGAACTACCTACACAACATTGTGGTAGGTAGGTGGAAACAGATCGGGATCGTCCGAGGTTTGCGGCGTCGTCGGCGGCAGTGGTCGGGCGGCTCGGTGGTTCGGCGCGGCGAGATCAAAAGCTCGGCGCGGGTCGACGCACGCGGCTCTCGATCGCCGCGTCACGTCCCGCGCGCCGCACATCGCGCGCCGCCCCGGCTCGCCTGCCCGCGACGCCCGCGTCTTCAACAACGACCTCAACTCAATTCGTTCGCCCGTTTGGCCGACTTCGAGATGCCGCATGCCGCCCTATCGGCACTCGGCGCGCGCAAAATAATGCTCAAAGGAAGCCTACCATCCTTGAACCGGTTATTGTTTACAAACGACCAGCGTTTAATGGTCGTAAATTGCTTTGAACGAAATATTGCGGCCTTGCTATTCTGTACGCGTGTATTAAAAAAACTCTGACTAGGCAGAAAGACAAAAAAGTATAATAATTAACTTAGGCACGTTATTTTATTCAACAACCAACCTTACACTAATAATTCAACATCGGTCGCGAATCATATTTTTTTTCTGACCTGCAAATTGCCAAAAATTTAAGAAAATTTTTATGCTACGGGAATCACTTTCGCGTTTAGTAAGTACATACCAATTATACTTACTCTTTTATTTTTCACTTTTACAATTTTTCTGTAAGAAAAACCCTAACCAAACGTTCATCACTTAGGTACAAGTAAGTAAGTACAACATAACTTTAAAAATAATGAAAACCACACAGCCCTCAACATCACACGCGACTTTCATGTGTGAACCCCGTTAACTTCCCCCTTACTCAAAAGCGAGTTCCTCCTAATCCCCTCGGAGCATAAATTGTAGAAAACAAAAAATAAAACGTAAGTAGTTATAAAATCAAAGCTCGGCGGTGCGTTCGCCGTGGCGCATGGCGGCGGCATGGCGTGTCCGACGGCCATCGTAACGCAACGGGTTGAATTAATTAGTAGTGCAGTGCTCGGCGGCCGAGCCACTCACTGTCTTTATAACATAATTTGCACTTCGTGCGGCGAGATCAAAGCCGAGGCCGTTCGATGGCGGCGCCTTTGATCACGACGAGTCTTTGACTGCCGCCGCCTCCGCCGGCCACGCCTCGAAATAGTCAATTTGTCGCTGGTTTTTTCATGAGACGAAGTGGTACTTTTACGCGCACGGAAACATCGTAAAATATTCTTTATTTCATTACAATAGAAGGTATAAAAGTTTTATATTCGACCTGGCAGAATTTAATCATGACTTTACCAGAAGTACATCCTACTGTTAAATGATTGTAGCAAAGTAATCGTTTTCAAACTGGCGCCGCCGATAGATAGATTTTATTAACGATAACACAAACAGACTTCCATGCTATCATACACAATGTTATCTAGTTTCGTTTACCTATGCAAAACGATAAATAATGCCGAAGTACCTATGTATTATAATATAATAATATCCCTGGACATTTCACACAGCACCATTTGTCCCAAGCTAAGCAACCTAATGCTTGTGTTATGGTAACAAGATGGCTGATAAACTACTTAAATACAATTTTTTTTCGTAAATACATACATATTATAGATAGAAAAACACCCAGACTCGGAACAAATACATGTAGGTCATACAAATATTTGTTCCGTGCGGGAATCGAACCCGCGACACGCAGCGCAGCAGTCAATCGCTTAACCACTGCGCCAACCGTGCCGTCATTGTCATTGTCATTGAAAGTTTAATACATTTTACCGGCGATTAATACAAGCAAAAAAAATAGTTTGAGGTTTATTGGGGTAAGTATAGGTACACACGGCACACATTAAGCTATACATAACCAGTATAAGCTGACTGCTGATTGTACAAAAAACCTATACAAGGAGAGGTCAGCTAAAACTGGAAATATATAGCTTGATGTGTAGCCGTGTACAAAAATAACTAACCTAACCGAACTTGTCTATTGCCTAAGGTCAGTTGTAGAAATATACTTAGTTAAATAAGTATATCCTAAGTAAGTGTAGTGTAGTGTAGTAAGTGTATCCTATCGATGATAGGATAGGACGCTTCGAAATGTTGCCACTACATAAAACGTAAAACGTTTATTGAGGATGATATTCTCTTAGCATGTTGTACATACATTTCCTTTTTGTTTGCTGTTTGTTTTTTATTTTTGTTTTTTTTATATTCCTGTTTGTTTCTATCACAATTAAATTAAAATGTATTATTTTGCTTTAAGTACGCTGTACCAGTACAGCGTCAGAATAACTGTTTGCTTTTAAAATATGTATAATTGTCTTATTACTTGTTGATGAATAATTGTTTGCTGCACCGGACGACGTCATTACGTCGGCGCCGGCTGTCGCTGAAAACCAGCGCTGGGGCTCTGTCTTGCATAGGGTCGCAGCATAATGCTGAGCGATAGCCGTTTTGCGTGGATGTGACGCATGTCAACCATTTCCTAATGTTTTATTTTCTATAATATTGTTCTTATGTTCTTTTGTGCGTCATGTTTACCGCAAATAAACGTATTTTCTTTCTTTCTTTCTTTCATATAATAATATTAATTAAAATTAATTAATTAATTAATTTAAGTATATTCTATCTATAATGGGGTTTATTCATAAACGATGACTAAAGTTAAGTAACGCTTAAACGTCAAAAATGTATGGTTAAACAGTCGCTAATCACTACTTAACTTTAAGCAACGTTTATGAATAAAGGGGATTATGTATGTATTTACAAAAAAAAAAAATTGTATATAAGTAGTTTATCAGCCATCTTGTTACCATAACACAAGCATTAGGTTGCTTAGCTTGGGACAAATGGTGCTGTGTGAAATGTCCAGGGATATTATTATTATTATTATTAACTTGCATGTATGTACCTATTGCTGATCATTACTATTTCATTACAATATGAATTACCTAACACTTTACCCGCGACTTCTTCCGCGTGGATTTCATATTTTTTCCCAAAAATTTTAACACCCTTAAAAGGTAGTTCTCGATAATTATAGCTATTAGGTTTGAAGTACCTAAGGTAATGTAATACGAGATTTCATTAAAAATGTTAGCGCTGTTTTATTTTAAATTGTAAACTTGTCCTTTGTTTCAGGTAGGCGCGCGAAGCCGACAAAGAGATGAAATATGTTGGTAATCAATTTGATAGCGCAAACGCAGACTACTGGCCGACGATGATGGTATCGCGACGCACATTTGACCGATGGCGATGGAACTGCTAACACACTGTTGTAAAACTTGTTTTAGGCGGACAGAACATCTACGCTGTTATTTGGACCAAATATGAAACTCGATCTTAACGTTAAAGTTTTTTTTTTAACATTGTTCCTCTCAACCAAAGCGCCTGCCATCTAATCTCTTCACCACCCTTGGTTGACTGGTAGAGAATGCCTATATTTTTGTGCGAAAAGTTTAAATAAATTGTTTTTTAGGCAGGGTAACAAATTCATTCATGTTAACAAACTATATTCGTATTTTAAGCAGTAGATTTAAAGGACTAAAATTACACTCTAAATAAAATTACCTATAGATGTAGGTGCATAATATCTAAGTATAATTTATGAGGAAATGTTGCGGAGGGTCGGACGTCTTGCCCAGTCGCGCGCGGTGCCATGCAGCGGAAAGATCAAAGTCACAAAGATGAGTATCGTATCGCTGCCCGGCGGCGGAGACCCTGCCTTTTTAGGGTTTCGTACCAAAATGATAAAAAAGTAACCCTTATAGTGCGACTTCGTCTGTCTGTCTCTCTGTCCCAACTGCTCATTTCAGGAATTATTGACGCTATCGACTTGAAATTTGGAATACTTATAAATAAACATTGTTTATACATTTAGATAACAAAATGCTAGGAATTTAAAAAAATATTGTTATGTTTAGTGCTAAGTAAAAAATGGGGGGCTGAAATTTTTAAATGGAGTAAGTAAAGGTCAATTGGGGTACCTATATGAAAGGGCTTTATTTGCACATTGGAAAACATTTTTACATTCTTAAATTACTTACTTTTTAACTTAAGTAGGTACTTTAAAAAAGACTAAAAATAACTACCACAAATCTGCTACAAAAATTGATGGATTTTTATGTAAATATGACAGGGGAAATAAAATGATGCCACTTACTAGATTATTACTAGTAGGTAATAAGCAAAAAAAATTGTTCTACCAACGGAACCCTCGGTGGCGAGTCGGATCTCGGATTCCACTCGGCGGTTATTTAATATAATTTTTAACCACTTAGCTCACAGTTCTCCATTTACAAATACCTAAGTAGGTACTTTTAAAAAACCTACTGAAGTAAAATAATATTTTTTCATGCGGATAATGTAAATGTATTCAATAACTTTGCATACATACCTACTCAAAAAAACATAACCCTGTCTTTGCTCTCGCGCAGTCGGGTAAAAATAAGTGGGGTAACTTGGTCCCAACACTTAGCTGTGGGCATTTTCTCATGATTAATTACACAATTAGCATGGTGTGCGAGTACAGTTTATGGCTGTTAGAATTACAACATCTCTCGCAAATCATAATATGGATATTGCACAATTTTACAAGCTGAACCACATTTTCAATGCGCGAAAGGTAGTTCTAAAACCGCGACTCGACGTGATGAATCAGTTTGGCAATATTACTACGAGCAAGCAAACTACCCGCTGCCTCTGGTTTTATTCTTCTATTCAATATTTCTACGTAAATTGAGTACCTAATTTTTTTCAACGACTCAAAAAAAGTTGTACTGCATGCAGCAGCTTTTGCTCTCTATATTTGCAGTTGCAACATTAAGAGGATGCCAAACGATGATGGCACGTGACGCAATAGCCGGCGGCGCGTTTGATCTCCGCTTTGTATCCAGTAAATCCAGTAATGGATCGGCGAGCAGACAGAGTTGTCGCTCGCTTGTGATGTTGCCGCTAAAGAGCGCGCCGACAAAGGGCCCCTCGGTAGCACAAAGCTATTGATATCATTTAAATCCCTTTGATAATCACCGACGTTGTTACATCCCTTTGGGAACAGGGCATAGCGTTTGTGCATGAACCCGTTCTAATTACTGAATGTGTATGTCTGCTCTGCATTTCACCTAAGTGCTGACATTTACATAGGTGTAAGGATATTGTTCGCTTATACTATAGACGCACTGACCAGTGACCAGTGAGGGACTTAAGAACGAAGGACCTGATACCTAACAAGTAGCCAAGTGCGAGTCGAAGACCGACAGGGTTCTGTAAACTGCAAATTGATAGGTAGGTAACTGTTATTTCAATTGATGTGAGGGACTTTTTGAAGAATCCAGACTGGGGCTCTATCGACCTTATCCGGTGTATTATAAGTATCAAAAGTACAACAATTTCACGTGGAATAAGCATTAAAACAAGCATTTCCGAAGTGAGCAAGCCAGGCCAGCATGTAAATTGGCAATCGTGCAAGCAGGCAAACAAGCAACAAAGCATATATGAAAGCAAGCGGTTTCAAAATTCGAACATCCACCCAATTATATCGGAGTCGGGTCCGCCGTGGAAGATTGGATAGTCGCAGCAAGCACAGCAAAAATGCAGTCATACAAGAAAGAATATAATTTATCTGCAAATGGTTTCAGGGTTTAATTATTACGCCAACCAAATTAACTTAAGCAAAGCAAGCAGAAGCAGCCCAAGATCTTGGAGGGGCCACTTGGCCCAAGTTCTGATTGAAAGAAAGAAAGAAAATGCGTTCATTGGCATATTAAAAGGGGATACGCTGAGATAGCCCGCGAAACTTAAATGAACTTACCTGTTTTTTGCAATTTACGGGTCAAAATCCGATTGTAAGTACCCCTAAGTTCATAATATTATAATCCCATTGATTGATATTTCATGAAATAGGTAATCATTCAATAGGATTATATGAACTTACGAGGGTTAATTGATGATTTTAATTCTTTTCAATTTTTAGTTTTGTGCAATATACAACCCGACACTGCTCTGCAAATTGCAAAAAACGTAAGAAAATTTGAATTTCGCGGGCCGACCCTGGCGCTTAACATTATTTTTGTTTAATTAAATCGGACAAATGCGAGTAGGACTCGCGCCCTATAAGTGTTCCGTATCCATCTCTAAGCTGTCCACATTACCTGTTCAAAAAAAAACTTAATGGAGTAAGTAGATAGTGGACCGATTTTAATTAAGTAAATAAAGACTAATGCCCATTTTCGCTTACACTAGGTGACACCTAAATGATGCCTAAATAAAATCACGCTGTTGGATTATCAACTTTCGGCGCTGAGCCGAGCGGTGAAAATCCAGTGAAAACTGAACCAAAAGTTAGTGAAAACGGGCATAAAAGGTACTATTACTTATGGAAAGAAGATGATCTACCATTATACTCAATAAAAAATATATTCTGAATTTCGAAATAAAAACCTTGACTTATTCAGTCAACTTTTTATTTGTGGTTACCTCGGAGATAGCTCAAGGGACATTGCGTGATGCGTCCATGAGGTGGTCAGTATATTTTTCAAATAAAAGTAAATTAGGAAAAAATTCAATTCAAACTACGTTTTGAATTTCATTTAGGTAATTTATCCACATTGATTTCTTACGAAATGTATGGGAAAAGTTTATTGCGATTTGTGGCTTTATCCTAAGCCTAACCTCAGTCAGTCCTTTCTAGCTAACTGTACTATTGTTTTAAATCCTTTAAATACAGCTAGCTTAGGTACTTAAAAAGTTCAGGACAGTCCTAAGGACGTTTTCCAGTTAGCAGTTAAAACCCTGTTATTACTGCCCCAAAAATCCATTCTGTATAAACATAGCACACCACTGACACCCCCTGTATATATAAATTAGAGAGAACTATAACACGTAGGTACATACCCACCATCTATAATAATCACACTTGGTAGCTATTAATTCGGGATCACTTTTTAAGCGTCCGACATACGAGGGAACAGGTTTTGTTGTAGGTGAATGTAAAGAAAAAGAAGTGTTCACGCCGTAAAGTATAAGGGGATAAAAGGAGATACGTAATCGTATGTTATTATTTCTTTCTTTGAAGTACCGAGCCGACAGAACACAGAACATGCCGTGTCTACCTACTACAAATTGCATCTGTGCCCGCGCCGCACGTTTTGATGCCCTCGTGCGCATCATACCGTTGTTGTCTTCATAATAAAATTATGAAGAAAACATTTACGTAGGTATGTATATAAATTATAATGACCTGTTACAATTTACAAAAAAGTAGGTTGATATTTCAATACCATAAGTACCATAACGTTTCTCCGAGAAAACTGGGGCTACACTTTTTAATCGGGGGCACAGAATAACTAATAGTAATACGTCGGGAGCTCTTCAAAACAAAACTGCGAGATAACTAACTCTCATCAGTTCAATGAAATGTTGAATGGAACAAAATATGTGCTTTATAGAACTACCTTGTCCAACGCCTACTTGATGTGTGATCAAGTAAACAAGTGCTTTTACAAGAAAAGCTGAAGATTGGAGAAGTGTGATGAAAATACGTGAGTGGGCATTGCCCACACGACGCGATAGAAGTCGAGCGACCACATCTGGCGACGTGCCAGCCGGCTGAATAGCAGAAATAACGCCACTATCAACATTCCAGGTCACTTCGTGAGATTATCTTTTTATTATATGCGTATACAAAGATTTGATCTTCTTACAGATACTAAACAAACAATCTTGCCGAGCACGGGATTACTAGGAAGGAACTTATACTTGCTAACAACGCCAACGTAATTATCGTCGTGTTGAATGACAGCATTGATAGTTTAAATTCCTAAAACTGGAAATCACTGTTAAATTGTAGTATTATTTGTAATTATAACTATTGGACGTTGTATATAGAATTAAAATATAAAAGCCGCAATTTATTGATGATATTGATAATCGTCCGGCATAGCCATCAACACTATTTCGTGGAACACGCCACGCCACCCACGTAGAGCCTGCGCGCGAGACCCTCCCGGGCGCTGTGTATGGTCATCTTATTGTAACGTCATCCGATAAATACCTATGTTATGGTAACAAGTAAAGAAAGGTAGGCACTACCTTGTCATTTATCTGTCACTTTTAAGGGTGCTCAGTTTGACTGCAACCCTCTTTGTGCCTATAACACATTTGGTGAGTTATTAAGAAGTTGGTGCATATAGCGACTATATAAGAGAATTTTCATTAAATACTTTCTAATGAAGGAGAGAATAGGTACAATTTAACGTCCTCGTGAAGTTTTCTTTATTACAGACATAAAACTTACATAAACACTGTTTGTTGTAAGTCAGTTTTGGAATACGACCTCATCTTGGTCGACGATAACTTTTCGACAATAAACCTAACACGAAGAGGTCGTAAAATTCTAATTTGAAACGTTCTGGCTGTGTTACATCCCTGGCCTGCCCGGGCACCCCATGGGCCTGCACCCTCCACCCGGGGTCTAGTAGTAAACAGTGTATGACACAACATTTTCTCTTTGCCTTAATGAAATAAATTGGTTTGGTTATTTTTAACGACCAAGTCAATTTGGATGAGAGCTTTTCTTCCAAACGTGGATCAATACCTAATGTTTCATTGCCGTTTACACTGAAAGCAGAACCCCAACAACGTTGAGAAAAAGCTAGGCAGATGATGATGGTATAATAAACATAATTAGAAGAAACCTTTCCAACAAAACATTAGTTTTTATGAATGGAAATTGGAATAAATAAATACCTACCAGATATGTCTTATTTATGTACTTATATTTGTGTCGCTTAACTTCAAACTCGGATAAATCCAATTCTGAGATTTTTTAAAATTTTGGTGTTAAAAGAAACGGAAAAAGAAATGCTTTTAAACAATTTTATCAGTTGTGTATAAATCCGCATGGTTCTTGAGAAAATAAACCGTTAAAATCATAATATTTTATCTAAGTCAGATAAATCCATGACACAGTTTTTTTCAAATGTAGTTAAGTCCATGAGAGCCAATCAGGAATTGCATTTGTTCAACATGGCCGTCAGTTCACGTAAACTCTGCGACAGTAACACGTTCACTCCCGCTTTTTATTGTTTCTGTTTATTATTTGGACAGTTCCCATGGATAATTCCATTAAAATTGTGTCACCGAGTAAGGCCCGCAAGCGACCTAATATAATAAATCCACATTGAGTTTTTTCAAAGATAGATAAATTGCATTCCATTACATCAAATGAAGGTAAATCCAACTTAAATATTACATTTTTGAAAGAATGAGTGATTTAAATACTGAATTGGCTAAACAGGATCGTTTTATTCAATAATGTTGCCATAATAAAAAAATACTGTGTTTTAATTCATGAAATTAAGACTAATAACACTTTTTTTTAAATATCTCCTAACAGGGTAGAGTGGATTTATCCGAGTTTGAAGTTAAGCGACACATTTGTCTTTCAAAGACGGAGAGAAGTACGGAGTCATTTGAAGTGAAGCTCGGCTTGCCACTAACCAAGTCCTACCTACTATCTACCTACCTTAATCTTTTTAGTAATCGCTTACTTCAGGGTCATCGACCGCATGGAGGCTGCCATTGCCAACGTAGCGGATGCGCGTTCACCTTTCTCTCTATTACTGCCCTATAGGTATTTACCCGCTGCTCACTTTCTTCGCTAAGTAAAAGTTGCTATAAACATGAAACCACAACCACACCATACCAAAATACCGTAGATAAATGTATTGTTATATTTTCGTAGGTACAGTAGGTATGTAGGTAATTAAAGGTTAGCAATCTACATGTAAAATAATGATGCGAGCACCTTTATCTAGTAGGTTTGTAAGTACGTATTCATAATGTGCTGTCTTAATTAAGTCGTCAACATCTGTCAACTTGCAACATGCTTTGATGAGTCCTACCTCCTACCTACGACGCAAACATTTTTCTTTCTGACAAGTTAGGTCGTGAGTCGTGACGAGCAGTGCAATGTTTAAGTGTAGGTAGCACAATACACACCCAATTGCCACGATAACTTGGGAAAATCGGCCGAGAAGAAGACGGAAGAAAATTGCAGCGGAAATGAGAAGCGGTGATGTGGAGTGACTGGAATTGATAAAGTTAGAATTAAGTATAATAGTTAGAGGAATTTGAAACAGACAGAAAAGTAGAAAAGAAACCGTTTAACTTGGTATGGGCATGTGACATCAGACCAAAGAATGTTTGGTCTGATGTCACATGCCCATATTTGGATGAATTGTATGAGAGATGATATGAATAAAAAGGGAGTCGAGTTGATAATGTGATAATAAACAGGGAAGAATGGAAGAGCCGAAGAGGATTTTGTACCTATCCCAGGTAACATGACACAAAGTCAGGTAAAAAAAAGACATGGTACAATCGCAAGGAGTTGTGAATTGTTCTTTAAAGCTTTAATATAATATAGTCAGTAATTCAAATGAATTGCTGAATTACCCTAACCGGCACTAAAAAAACTTGCGTGTGTTAGGTATTTATGCTCGTGACTGTACCTACATGGAAGCTTTTAGAAGGATTTTTTTTCTTGTCACTTTTACTCCAAGAGCGTAGAGCGTATTAGGTAGTGTATTTATCTACTAAAAATCTTAAACTCTCTCACAAACAGATAACGCACCACCTGGATACCACTATAGAAGCATGAAATTCACCAGAGTTCCAGTCTTACAGGCTGGCCCGTTTACAGTGCACAGTGGACCAAATATTTTAGAAGCCTCTCGCTAGGGGCTTTTAAAAACACCACCATATTTGTCAACATTTTGTTCGGCAAAATTCTTTACAAATGTTCAGTCCCCAAAAATTTAATAAAGGGAGCGTGGAAATGACTTCCCAGAAGTTTTAAAAACTTTAATGCACCGTTGGCTTGCCAAAACCACCACCATTTATGTGAAGTGGATTGGATACATCTTTGATACTTCTTGGCTTAACATGTTTCCCAAGTACAAACAAGAGTTAATCCCGCTAATCCACATAGTTCCAAAACTTCCTGGTAAGTATCCATGTACTCTAACGCTTCTTGTTTGTAAGGATATTATATCAATGCCAAAAAATTAAACTTAAAATAAGGGCAAGTAGGTATTAAGAGCTCAAATGTTACTAATGAGTATTATGAGGCACAATATTATTAATAAGGCTTGCCAAACAGACAAGGGGTTATGTACTTAGATAAGGTACGTTGAATAAACAAACTACTATGTAGGATTCGAAATTGTTATGGGTAGGTAGGTATGCTTACTTATATACCATAACACAAAAATTTACATACACAGGTATGTAGATACCCATTATAAGAACATTCCTATTACTTGCCTATATTGAAAACTTTGCAAAGGCTTTTACAGAAGACTGTCTGTGACTGACACCTTGCTCGGGACGATTGTCGTCACGCATACGGTTGTATTTTGTACACTATCGGCGGTATTTGTTTCGCGATCGCGACACAGCAGCCGCCAGCCGCCAGTGCCGCCACACCACACCGCGTCGCACTATCCCGCGCCCTCGCCGCCCCTCCCTCCCTACTCCCTTCATCCATCAGTCAGTCACTCTACGGCACGCACGAGGGACGGTCGCTCGATTTCTCTCTTCGCTCAACATTCACGCGGACAACTGGGTCAAAGGCTTCGTGCTAACGCCGAACGAATTCTTATACGTCCTGTGTTGTGACCGAATACAGTGCGAGTGAATTAGAATTATAGTTAGTGATATATCAAATTAAACCTGCGGTTCTTTTGAAGTGTACGGGATGCGTGCGTGAGCGCAGCGCATGACGTGCTACGAAACGTTGAGAGCTCCGGCACCCGCCGCGGACGCCCCCATGGCGCACCACTTCGTCAAGTGGTGGCGCAACAAGTTTAGAAATGGATACAAGAAATTTAGCAGTAAGTTATTACCATCAAAACTATTTACTTGTACCTGCAAAGCTCCAAAACAATACGTTGTTGTTACTATTTGACACTGCCCTGTCGATCGTGTGGTCAAAAACAAAATACCTACAATGTTCTTGTCTTCCATGTAGCAACAGTCGTGGATTAGGTTCAAAAAAACAGGAAAACATGTTGGTATCGTAATAAATACAAACTATAAAATATTGTGTACATAGAGAAGTGTGATACGAATAGCAAACTTCACAATATTATTATAAAAACCGGTCAAGGGCGAGTTGAAATAGAGCAAGAAGGGTTCTATAAATTATGTTGTTTACATTTAAAACAACGCCATCTGGCGATTCGTTACTTACTATTGGTTTTTGAGTTGAGTAATTGTTTCAACTTATTTTAGGGTTCCACTCCTAAAAGTTAAAACGGATCCTTCACAATATCACTTTTTTGTCCATCTATCAGAAGTTTTTCTCGGGAACTATGCAACGTTGGAATTTGGCTTTTTTTTTTTTTGGTTGATTTTGGCATAATGTTAGGTATCCAGGATCGCCGGTCAAAGACCAAAAAAATAAAATATATGGGTCCCCCCAAATAAACATATTAAAGTAAATCCTACAAAACCTACTTTAGGTGCTTGCTAGCGCAGGTTTTATTTACTAAGCGCAATACTACAGTACCTACTTGTATAATTTCGTTGGGAACCCTAAACTTGTGCGACCCCAACTCGCTCTTGGATAGTTTTTATTTTGCTTCGGTATTGCAGTTCGATTAGATGAAGTTATTTGTGAAGATCTACTTGGAAACTACTTGCTCGTGCCCATTAGACTAGGTATAAGTACCTACTTACTAATTGAATTAACAAAAAAAATGGCAATGGTAGTTACCAACTCGTATGTAGGTAGGTCAGGTCAGGTAGGTACGTACTAAGTACTTACTCGAATATATTTGGGTTACTCATTGTCATTCTAGATAACATAACACAGAACAAAATCTTAAAGTTGTCCAGTTTTGACGGAGGTACTACCTACTTTTATATTTTATGCTTCGTTTTTCTAAACAGGGAATAGGAACTACTACTATTATTATTTCCACATTCTAAGTGGGTATGAAACAGAAGAGAGATCGTTCCACTAAACTATTATAATCTGATGAAAACAATTTCAATCAAAGTAGGTAAACTTTTCCACGTGGAAAAAGTAGGACTGATCTACTGACATACCTGCCTGTAAAGAGCAGTCTTTCAAAGTTTTAAACCAAAATTGAGAAGTCAACTATTGCTACAAAACTCAGGTACTTACCTACTATTATTAGTTTTTTTTAACTTATCGTGTCTATTCAATTATCTTAGTCAGCGCTGTGTGAAATATCAAATAACTAATGTAAAGGTTATACCTTTATCGTGCTTATTATAAGATTTTACGATCTCGCACGATGTTATCAACAGTCGGCAAGATCAAACACGGGCACCGTTGGCACGGCGACGACCCGCCGACCGGGCGATTCGTTCGCGGCAACATGAATTGAATGGAAAAAAAAGTAAAATCAAATAATAGGACCAGTTGTCTTCCGCTACACGGCCGCGGCCCACGTACACAGACCCACGTTACTTGTTTCTTTAGAAGAATTACTTTTCAGTTATTCGCGTTGTAGACTTTGTTTATTGAAAGCATTTTATTTACTACTAGCTGGTGCCCGGGATTCGTCCGCGATGCATGATGAAAAGTAGACTATGTGTTGTGTTCCAGTTCGTAGCATGGTCTACCCATGTGCCAAATTTCATCCAAATCCGTTCAGCTGTTTCAGCGTGAAAGTTTAACAAACAAACATTTAAAAAAATCAAAGCTATATTCTCTTTATAATATTAGTCTAATACATTGATTGGCATTATCAAACTGACACAAACATGGATCTTCATAACGTGTGCTTTATTAGATTCCATGTCCAACTTTATAACCACAAAATTAAAATTGCAAATCCTCAAATTGATTATGTTAGCCGCGCATGAAATAAATTAACACATCATCAATTCAGTCTTTCGTAAATAAATAAAGAAATTCCGGCTTCTTAATATTATGTGAGCAACAGAGCGCCCACTTAACTAATACAACTTCAAAGCAAACAAATAGAAATAGCTCTTTGATCTTGTTCCGTTTAGTTACAACAAAATATTATAAACTGTATACCTACCTACTTCATTAAGAAATCGTCTTTCATTTTAATAATCTCCTGCTGCCGTACAGTTCGTAAATAGAAACATGCCGAGTTTGTAGACTGTTTTGCTCATTTCATAAACTTCAAAGTGAATTTTAATTAAATACACTCCCAACATAGTAGCGAATTATGAGAATTAGGTTTTTCAAAGGAAACTTTTTAAAGACAAACAAGTTATTTCGTATAAACTAACCGTAATCACATGACTATCTCGGTTTGTAACTTGCTTGTTTAAAACCATCTATATTTTATTTCTTTTTGCTATTATTATACACAGGTTTTTTACTGAGAGTTTTCAAGGCCTTTTTAATATTTTTGACATTTGGTACTTAACTCGAAAAGTTAGCAACGAAACGCAGGTTGTAACGTTGTAATAAATATAACGCGCCTTAAATCACTGTGCAGGAATGTGGTTACGCTTAGCCGCATTATTACGTATCCAGTAGATGTTGTTACCCATGGAGTTCAGTCGTTAGGAGACATTTGAGACATGTACCGGTCCCCGAGTCCACTTCTCATCTAGACACGACTTTAATTCAGATTTGTGATTTTTTATAATGACCCTTAAGGCTGCATTTTCAAAAGCTATGCAATCATGGCCGCAAATTACTACTTGTTATTGATAAACACTGCGAGAAAAACGCTAAAATAAGAATGCTTCTAAATTAAATTTTGTAAGACGGATAAAAGAAATGCCGCCTCTTTTGAGAGAAATAACATTAGCGGCAGATGTGCGATGCTACGGTGGATCCCAAACGTTCCAATCCAAAGGGCGACCCACTCACCGGGCCTTCCAGGAAATGTCTCAACGCTCCCCGTAACCTTGTGTCGTTTACATCTCTCCGGCGTCGCTCGGCTCGGGCGCGGGCGTTGGTCGGTCCGCATCAGACACTTTTTGAATTTCGCCGACAATCTTTTGGGTATACAACTTTTTTTTTTCTGGCCATTATGTTACTCGCATTGTATTCCCTCGGCAATGATTACAATGACTAAAATAGCATGAAATACGAATTGAAGATAAAATAAAATTTAGTTTTCGTACCGGTTTTTGAGTTGAGTGGACCAAATAAACGAGCATCAATTTTGTATTGGTCCTGCCCATTATTTTATATTCTTCGCTTGCCATTAATTAGTGATGCTGGGCTTCCCTTTTTTGTGTTATCTACTTCTTTTTGTTTTAAATTATTGATTAATTTGAGTTTACATGGCGCCAGCATTGCTTTATTGCGATTATCCGATTTTTAAACACTAAGTACACTATTATCAATCCCAATGAAATTGCAAAGCATTTTTGTTTTTTCGGAACCAAGTCCGTAACCTGGCTTGCGGTAGGAGTTGACTGGTTTCAGTTTGTGGAGTTTCAAGCTTGTGGACCGATTCCAGTCATGATTTGCAAAGGGCAACTCGAATGTTTTTCTACGATATGTTTAAAAATGCGAATTCTTTAGATATTTATCTTTAGGATGTGCGGTAAGGGCATGAAAAATTACCACGGGCTGGCATTCTAATATTACCTAAATCTGTTACCTACTCTAAAATAATTTAGATTTTCTGAACGGCGTAAAATAAGATTTAGCCCCGAAAAAGAAGGTATCAAAATCTGACCCAATTCAGCAGTCCCAGCACATTTCTCTGTCATAATGAGGTTACCTCTAGCTACATATGGGGGATCAATAATATAAACTCAGTGGCACTTACCGACCTCTTTCGTTTTTCAGTTGGTACGGAGAGCGAGCGGACGGACACCGAAGAGCTGGTGGGTCGGGCCGCTTCCCAGTGCTCCGCGCCCCCCGACCTGTTGCCGAGCGAGGCCAGAGCCCTGCTGCGGCCAACCACACCGCCAGCGCCGCCGCCGCGCTCCTCGCACGAACCTACCTACAAACCACCACCGTCACCCACCCCGGCGAAGGAGAACAATGATGATAAACAACCTAGACTACGATTTGAGGTAAATCACACATCCAGTCAGTAAAATACATAATTTATAGCGGTCAATAGTACGAAGTAGAATATTTAGTGAATGTAAACGACCGTATTCTCTAGCAGATCAGCAGCTCTTGATTAAGTAGGTACACTTTTCATATGTAGCTAGCATAGAGCACGGAATCCGTGCCCTATGGTAGCAACCAATCTTAGAGATCGTCGCTTAGTCCAAGAACCAACGATAACTGTGGCATTAAAGCATTGTATTCGGTTTCAACCCGCATTGGGTCTGCGAGGTGTTTTGTGGCCTACTCCCCCGCACAAAGAGGAGGCCTGTGTCACAGCAGTGGGAACGTTGTAGGCTTGATTATGTTATTGAATACTTCTTCGAATAAGGCCAGTATTTTCTTTCAATACGATGTGACATTGCCTCGAAACTAGATTTGAGAGACGATTAACTTCTACCCATATCTTAATTACTTTTTAATCTCCGGCTTATTTTTTTCCGTTATTTACTTTAAAGCCATTTATAGCCCAGGTAGAATAAACTTATTAAAGCTATTTCCACCCACCGTAAAATTACAAGAATCCGTCAGTTTAGCGACCCATTTTTTTGCCAGGAATTTATGGGGATCAATGAAAAATTCCCACGAAGTTTGTCACTCGCAAACAGAGATTCTAGGAAATATTATTTTAGTATGGTTACCCAGGCGCTAGCCACCCATGCGGGTATGGGAATTAGAAAGTGGCGATTAGTAACCAAGCAAGTCGTGACTTAAGATTTAATCAAATTCATGTCTTTACAATCTACATAATCATGTTGACATCATGACTGCCTTGCTGGTGGAGTGGTCGTTAGCGAGACTGTGCTGAGCGTGGGGTCCTGGGTTGGACGGTGCGGTGTAATCCGGCGTTGTCGTTATAGCCCAGGAAAATAAGATTTATCTACAAAACTTTACAAAATATAAGAATCCTCCTATAAAAAAGCTAAAAACAGATTTTGGCGACCTTCGACACTTAATAACTTTTTTTCCGCACAAGTGCATCAGAGCATCTTGTGCGGAAAAAAGTTCACACACTATTTGTAATGCTCAAATAACGACAATACCGGTGATAAATCTTCACTAGGATTTGTTTTGCAGTTTTTCTTGGGCTATATTCTAGTTTTTGTAAAAACTGTGTGTATCAGACTTGCAATGCAATTAGTTGCAATTCAGAAATGAGTCCCCAATCCCCATCGCCACTCGTCCCCGTCACCTCACACATTCAGGTCCAGTTGAAAACCAGCGTCAGGCACTTGTTGTCTGGCATTTTTGCTGAACTGGGCCTTTTTGGCGCAGCCGTGAGGCACACTTTCCTGGTAATTTCTTACATCGGACTTCACACTTTTATTTAATCTTTGTTTTTATTGTTTGTATTATCCGATGTATGTATCTGATGTATTGTGTCTTTTAGTTTGTGCCAAATAAATGTATTTTCTTTCTTTCTTTCTTTCAAATTAACTGACGAGGCTGTCGTCCAATGAAATATTTCATACTGTAGAAAACCCACTACAATTTTGTGTCGTCAATATTATGCCGTATTACTAACCAGACGCCACGTCCCCTATTCAAAGTTTAATATGCGTGACGTTTCATTGTAGAGGCTACGGCGGGCGGTCCGCTTTACCTTGTTCTGCTGTAAACTAAAGGCAGTGCTAGTTTCCTTTAAAAGCGTGAGGAGATAAGGAGGAAGCCCGCCTAGTCGGTCGCCACGCGCGTTATGTCCGGCGCCATTGGGTTATCTACTACAACATAACCTTTCGACCGTAATCCCAATAAGGAAACGGTAAAGGAACACTGATTACTCTGAATACTAAATAGCTATCGAATAGACATCCTGTTTCAAATCACTGAATAAAAGCTAAAGGAGATTATAGCGCTCGGTGATGATCACTTTTTAAAAATGCTAGCGAATCAAAATATAACGTAATTTTACCGAAAAGGTGCATAAACTACTGGTTATTTATTGTCATAGTAGGTGGGGCGTTGCGTAGTTTCTTCCTACCCCCATGGGGGAAAAGGAGTGAATTTATGTGTGTATGTTTACAATGAAAGCTTAAAAATAATTACAGATCGTTTTTAGAAACTAGATAAACAAAAATACTTAGGTACCTACCATTTTACATTTGACTATTATTTGTATAACCTACCTGCCACATACATTATCGTTGCTTTTCGTACTCGCTATCACACCTACACCCAGCACATCGTCCGGACGAGCTGAGCAATCATTCACAAGTTGTGGGCGATTGTTTTGAACGTATTTATTTGAATTTTACCGAAAATTACGTGTTTACCGGTTTTCATCCCTGGGCGTTCTATTTCTTCAGCCTTTAGGCCCTGAGTAAAGGGCGAGTAGCACCCGGGAAATAGGCGTGCCTTATCAGACTAGTTTGTATTTTGGATAACAGTTTGACATACGTGTTAAGTTTTTTAATAGAAGTATCCAAAAGTAGCTAACGATTTTTCCTTTTTTTAGGAGCTGACGTGTGATGTAGAGCTGCAGCATCCAGAACCTTCTAAGCAACAGCCGCTGCAGTTCTCCTTTACACTCTATGACCTCGATGGACACGGCCGCATGACCAAGGACGTAAGTATTTTTTAATACGTGTCTAGAAAAATAATAATTAAACATCTTCAACTCTTGCATTTGTAAACCATAATGTTTAATTTTCAGGATATAGCGGGTATCGTGTCTACAATATACGAATCTATAGGAAAGTCAGTGACAGTACCGCACTATGGGTCAAAAACTATTCAAGTGCGGTTAACAGTGGTGCCAGAAGATGGCAAAAGTAGAAGCCACCGAGAGAGGCGAGAGGCCCGGAGACGTCGACGTAGGGATTATTCGTCCGCTGCTAACGCGACGCCTCCTGACTGCATCGATCACAGCGAGGACGAGCAAAGAGGAAGACTTTCACCTGATGATGACATCTCTTCCAAGTCCTCATGTTCAGGCGACCGAAGACCAGTTCACCATTCACCAAGACAAACCACATACCTTCAATCACGAGCCCACCGTCAGCCACGCAGAGAACATCGGGAACGAAAACATGCTAAAAAACGTTCCGGAAGTTTACAAAGACGCGAATTACTAGAAATAATTCAAGCTAACATGGAAAAAAACCATATGAGCTTCCAAGCCTCAAGGTAAAACGTTTTAAAATACGGAAAATAAATATAAGTACAATTATTATTTTCTCATATTAGGCAGTAGCGAAAGAAGTTTTTACTCGACGTTTTTTTACGATTTTATATTTGTCTAATATTGGGTAGTTTTTAAAGACTTGAATATCAGTTACGACAGTTACCTTTTTGTACTTATCTAAACACTCTATTTTCCTTTTTACAGGAAGCCCTGTGAACCTGTTACTATTGAAGAAGAAGTTACAAACAAATATCAAAAGCTTCGAAATAGATCTTACACTGTCAGTGAGAAGCCAACAAATGCATTCCAAAAAAAGAAATCTGATAATTCTGGCAACGGATACCTAGATCTAGCAAGCGGCGGCGATTCACATCTATGTAGGTACGACCGTTACCTGCATGCTGTGATTTGTTCGTCGGCGCGCCACGCGAACACTGGATACCATCAGAAGCAGACGCAGATACCGCGGCCGCCGCGAGCGCCGCACGCGAGACCCGCGCGCTCTCGCTCACATGACCTACCCGCGCAAGCGCATGCAACGCAACAACCCAGAGTATTACAAATAATATTCTTATAGAATTTATGAAAGGGCATCTCCGGTCACGGTTTTGTCCTGCTCACGTGCTGAGTATGTTTGTTCGTGTGTTTGTGCTAGGATTATAATTTTATTGTTCAGTTACCAAGCGCTGTTTGAAAGCAACTTTAAAAAAAAAATAAGGAACGAATTGTGAGATTTATTTCTCAAATAAGATGTTCGAAATGTTTGCCGTCTATTAGTATTAATAATCCATGCCTAATTAGTACCTATCTATAACATTTCTCCGGACTATATTGATCTGTGAATAGACTTATTATTTATATAACAGATTAAACTAACCCAGTATTGTCTTATTAGAGCTAAGTCAATTAATTGAAGATTATTATGATTTACTGTTTTTATCTACTTTACTTACACTATCTCTAATAGCTGATATTATGCTACACTCCAACACTACCTATTTTTTTTATTAAAGTTAGCATCTGGTGCAATTTAGGAGAGGCCAATGTTCAGCAGTAGACTGCACTAGGGTAAGTTGACAGTAATTTAAACGCGGCCTTAGATATTTAATTTGTCAAAAAGTGCCTTTGTGGTAACTTTGGTGTTGAGTGAAATTTGGGATGTAGCAGAGTTCATGATGTAATGTATACTGATAGGTGATAATGCTCAGTAGACTATGTACCTTTGATAATACAAAACTCATTTTAGAGTTTCATAGACTGATTTTAGTTGTAAGTGTTAGGTACTCCAGCGATAGTTTATAAAAATGTTAAATGAACGGTTCAAGTACAATATACATACTTAAGTTAAGGTTGCTCATCTACTTACTTTTAATAAATTGTTTTTCATGTTTCAATGTGTGTTACAAAAAACCCTCCCCATTACATTACCAATATCAGTATTCGTTATTTTAAGTTAATGAAAGAATCTCTATGTTTATCTACCTCTATTATGCTTCCATAATGTATTTATAACTTATTGTGGACGGCTGAAATATGTTTACATTAGCAGGTAGGTCTTTGTGATAATTTGTTAAAGAAGTAGGTAATTGTATGTAATGATTTCAACTGAAATTGTCCAGTTGTCAATGTACAAAGTGCTCTATCTTGTCAAAAATATTTATTGTCAAATATAATCATGAGATTAATTTTACAAAGTCTTTTTGTTCTACTTAGCACCTCATCTACCAATAAGTCTTCGTCGCGTGGTCAACCATATCACCAAGAACAGCATTAGCACAGCTGTTATTGCTATCGTCGTTTCTTTAGGCAGCTCACATTTGTGTACTGAGTAATCACTTGGTGTAAAGGTCACCTAAAATGATGACATGTTTTTAATAAACGCTTAGCATTTTTTTTTTGTGTAAAAAACAGTCAAATGTTAACTTACCAGCAAATATTTGGGATCAGGTCTATTCCTCCATGAGAAAGATGGTACTGAATGTTCATAAAATTCAAATGTTTCTGGTCTCTCATATACATGATGCTGCAAGCAACCATGATGTGTGTGACCACCAAACACAACTTTGGGCTTGATTTTAGAAACAAGGTATTCTGTCGCTTGCTGAGATAGTGCGTCAATTTTAAGGCGAAAGGGCTTATTTCGTTCAGGTAGTGGTGGCGCATCTGGCTCGGTACACGACGCGTCTGACACTCGGAACAGCGGAAAATGCTGAAATTAAAAGTAATCTGAATTATACAGGTCGTTTCTAGTTCGTTTGGTTAGTTAGTGCCGTGTACCTCGTTGGTCTAGTGATCGCAAGTGCTGCGCACGAGGCCTTTAGTTCGATTTCCAGGTCTTGGGTTTTTTCCATCAGGAATTTCTCAGTAGTAGCACGGATTCTAGGCCTGCGCCCGGTAAAGTGCAATAGGCTCGCCCCCCATTACATGGGACTTAAACATAACTGGCGAAATGTGGGTGTACAGTAGGCCTGCCTAACCCTGCAGGAATTCTAGTATCATTAAATTGGATTGTCTCATTATTTTTATGTAATAAACGCACCTGCATTAGTATTGGTCTACTATAATTAACTTTCAAGATACCATCGTAACAAAACTTGTGATTTTCTGCACATTTCAATATACCTAGAACAAAAACACATAATTTAACCCTGCTCATGTTTCTGCACATTTTTCCTAGATTGTTCTGTCCCGCTCCAAGGCTAAGGCATCCCAGTTTGTCCGAGAGCCGAACATACGGTGGCCCCAAATAACAGAGTCAGCTGGCGCCCCTAGGCTAGCAAGTGAGACGTGTGAAGGTTAAGGCCACGAAAAAGATAGCAGGACAAATTCGATATATTCCTTAAAATCTGGATCGCAGTAAGGAGCAAAATACAGGATTGAGAGAAAATACGTCACTTTACTTCACTGGCTCTTAGTTTCATCAGTTTGGAAAATTATGTACTGTAATTGTGTATGTGTTGTGTGTGTATTATGTGTGTGTTGTACATTGTGTATTAGCTTTGGCCTGCAACTTCATTCGCATGAAATTTCATGTTCCGCCGACCCACCCCGTCGCATCGCATCACTTGCCGGCGCTATCACTTCCTTTTCGCTTAGCGTTCTTTCCAACATTTTTCTTTGTGCTCGTTTCCTAAGGGCCCACCCTAGCGTGATCTTAGCCTATAGCCTTCCTCAAGAAATGGGCTATCAAATACAAAAAGATTTTTTAAATTCGACTGGTTGTTCCAGAGATTAGCGCGTTCAAACAAAAAAAAAAACTACCTTTAGTAATAGATTACCTGCAACTTTAATAATATCGTTTCTAGCTTTAGTGCATAGATTACAGGAGTCGCCTTCCATTGCCATTGAATTAATTAAAACAAAATGATTTTCTTTCAAACTTATGAACTGAACTGATGAAGAATTCAGTAGTTTTGAGAATCTTTCAGCTGAACCCCTTCTTATGCTAAAAAAATAAATAAAACAAAAAAATTACGAATTTTACATACATAAACAACATAAAGAAGGAAGTAAAGTATTTTTGCAGTATTGAGTATAAAAATTAGCAGTGTTTAACATGCAAAACTTCGCATTATTTTAAAGCATTTTACTAATTAAAGTAATACTTTACTGATGATGAAAACCTATATCATGATTTCCAGCAACAACGTGCATTAGCGTATCCCTAGGAACTGGGAACAATTGGTGGAAGCGATCTACATAATCCAAAAATTGTTTATCATTACTCCACTCGCCTTCATCGAAAAGATCTCCTGAAAACATAATAAACATCTGAACTGAGAACCTCCTCTTTTTTTGAAGTCGGTTCAAAACAAACATACATGCATGACATAGCATTATGAAATATCTTACTTACAGCTGTAATGATGATGCATTAAAAATGTTGTGTTTAACAAATAATCGTAATATTTCTATTTTCTGTACTTATGGATGTTTTAATCGAATGGAGTTATAAAGTTAAATTAGCAGGACCAAACTAGCCAATAATTAAATTTATGTATGTTTATAATGGCATCCCATTTAGCGATAAAATGGAGTGATTACGCATAACAGTGATAATTTAAGGAAAATCATGGTACGTATTACAAAATTGCTAACGTACTACCAGAAGTACTCAATTTAATAATTTGCTATTTAACTTTACCTAATACAAATACCACATCTGGTTTATGCATAAGCATGATTGCTTGAAATGCTTGATGCATCTGCCACTCTCTTCTCCATTTGTCCAGCCAGTGCCCTTTCCGTGGACCCAGTAAATGTGTATCCGCTAAGATAAATGCTTTCAGTGACTCCTTATCACTGTGTGGCTGCTCTACAGCAGGCCAAGAACACTGTAACACAAAAGAATTGTAGAATAAAATAACCACAACTAAAAACAGCAAATAAAAGTTATTTGTTTGCAAATAAAAATAAGTGTTGAATATTTACCTGTAAACCAACAACATAGTAAATGAGATATTCACAATAAATTGCTGTGAATAGTACACCTAAAAGAAATATCAACAGTCTTTTTGTAATGCGCCGCATTGTCTTGTCATTAAATTTTGGTAAAATAATCAACTATTTTAATACTGCTATCAGATCTTATCAACTGAGTCAACTGACACAGACTGTACAGATAACGATAAGTTTGAAACCAGGTTTGAAATATAGTTTTGACAGTTGTGAAAATGTTGCTAGTGTTAAAAATATATCGCAAAGAAAAACAAAATGATTGCAGTGTTAGCCTCATTTATTAAAAAATAATTATGATTATAGAATACATAAGTTGATGTTAATATATACAATTACAGTAATAATCGAGGGTAAAATTGTAAAATGTCATAGCGAATTCATAATTCAATGGTTTATCACAGTTTTATTTTAAATTATATTCTTGTGAATATTGAAATGAAAAAGATAGATATTAATATTACAGAACAGTAGACAGAATTACACAGAACAAGGATTTTGAAAACTTAATTTACCCTAATAAAAACGCTTTGTACCACTTGTAAATGTCTTGTTTTAATAATAACGGAAAAGCGAATTAACCGACATAATATTATGAATCGAGCACACTGTTTAACCAAAAGTCATAAAATTCCATCATTATTTCAAAGTAGATTACAAACTAACTATCATTATTAATACTAAAAAATACATTAACTTCAATACCTACCAATGTTGTAGTGAGAAAGGTGTCACAACACAATACATATTACAGGTACTCAATAAATATTAACAATATTTGGTATATAATACTTCATTAAAAATTTTGATCATTTGGTATGTGGAACAGGTTTTATTTACTCATAACGGAAAACTCGTGCATAGTCTGCATATAAAATGCTGACGAAGATTCCTCACTGCGATACCTCGCGGTCGTGGTTTAGCTCACTACCTCGATGTCACCTCCATGTAAAACAATTGCACGCTAAAAAAACGCACGCACATGCCAGGCATCGAGGTAAACCCCCAAGCGCTCGGAATATTTTATTCAACATACAACCTGACACTGCAAATTGCAAAAAACGTAAGAAAATTTGAATTTCGCGGGCTAGTCTGATTGGCCCCTGCGTTGATTCTAGCAGTCTTCACATACATTCGGTTTTTAATTTTCGCTCGTAACGTCGGAAAGAATCTAAGCAGTTCATATTACACCGTACATGCCTCGATGGTAAAGTTACTTTAAGTTTTCCGTCATGTAAATAACCCTAAACTTAATATAAGGAATACATAATAAAATTATTATTAATAATTATGCTCAATACTCACAGAAAAATAGGAGCAATGAGAACGGATGTGCGCAAAAGTGCGAGCGCCAATATCACTGATATTGATAAAACATTGTCCATTTTTTTAAAGTGAAAAAACTACAGAATAATCCTCTTGTACAGTGGCAGCTCCAGCATTGCGTTGCGTTCCGTGATTTCATTTTGTCCAGGCCTTAGTATCATAAAATTAAGTACAGTTAGGACTTACCATAAAACTTACTATTTAATAAGAATATTAGTAGGTTAACATTAATTTTTGCTTTCCCAAACATGTCCATGATAGCACAACCTTCATACTGTTTTTGAAGAAGATCTTGTATATCAACTTCAATGGATTCCATCTCGACACCCATGAATTTTCCTTTAATAGTGAAGACTCCATTGTGGTCTGTTGGGGTAATGTCAAATTGGACGTTTTTGAACTGAGATGATGACAGCCCATCTATTTCCAGGAGAACACCCCTCTCTAACAACTTGGCACCAGAATACTTCACAGTCAATTTTGATTTCAATTTCTGCATGTCCTTCCCTGATCTTCTCAAGCAAGCATGAACGCTTCTGTAAACATTGATTAAATAAATGAATTTATCTTCATTAAGACGCCGAAAGGACCTGTGAAGCGCGGTACCTGTCGGGCTGCATAGAAAAGATAGAAAGGACACAAAGCTAGTAATTTATTGCAAAATATGAGTAATGGAAAATAAATAACAACCAAGTTCGGCATTCAATACAATACGATACCTTATTGTTATTAATAATTATTAATAATGTTGTGAAAAGTGAATGATTAATAAAGTAATTAATCATGTCATTATTACGTGACATTATGAATTATTTGTTAAAAATTAACAAATAATTAATAATGTCACGTAACACAGATATTTTGGATTGAAGTCAAAGTAAGAAGTTAGTTTACCATTCATTTGTTTTCAAAACCAAGTTTTCAGATTCAATATGTTCAAGAAAAACATACTTTTCTTCCAGTACTACAAACTAAATAGATTCGGCTAAAACCATTTTAAAATAAGTCTCTCTGGAGAATTCGTCTTGTCAGCGCAATGTGTAAAGACCAGTTCAGTCCAAAACCAGCCCTCGCGGTAAGGACGAGGTGGTTCAATACGGTGCGGGAATAGAGATATGTACCTGGAAGGACTTTGGGGGGACCTTTGCCAAATAATGGGACAGCAACAGTTGCTACTACTAGATATGAAAGAGAAAGTGCAGTAAATACTTACTTCTTGCCAGTGTGTAGATTAGCAAGGCAAGACTTTATGTACTGATCATAAGATTTGCATTTTTCTTCATAATACTTTGTCTTCTCTTGTAAACTTTGTTTTGTACGCGTCAGCGTCGCTAAAGCTCTTCTTTGCGCCTGTCTATACTTGCCTTTATTACATAGATCAAGCGCAATGGAAGTTACTAACGCCTGGTAACCATCTTCTCGTGTGACATACCCTTCATCTTCAAGCATTTGCAGATTCTTACGAAGTTTAGCTATATGCTCCCGCAAGGTCATTGCTTCGTCTTGCCTAGCCTGACCTGAATAGATACGTCTTTGTATTCTTCCAGCATATTGCTCTTGCTGGGCCTTTGTAGTGCCTATACATAATGCTTCCAAAAGATGTTCACCTGAAATACAGAATTGCATGTAATATTCTTCCTCTTAGTTTCCTGAAGGTTTTGATTGTAGAAGTAAAAGAATACTTACCATTTAAAAATGGAATAATAGACACACATAGCTCCTTCGTTTTAATAAAGAGTTTGTTCAAATCAGTCATGTCGTCGGAAGGCGCCTGGTACATATTTGTGAGTGCCAAACATACCTCTAACCTTGCATTCTCTTCTGTGGTGTCCCCCATTTGCTACAAAAACGGAATAGATTTACAGGTTGGGGAAAAGAATATTCAAATATATATATTTTACTTAACAAGTTATCAATATTATACATACTGTATCAACATCTCTGGATGCAAGCTGGGCGACTGAGGGCACATCGCCCAAATCATCCAGCAAGTCGTTTAGTCGGTCCCGAGGATCGGGAGCTATTATGTCTTGATATTCAATTAGGAGTGCGTGTGTGTCAACAATTTCCTAAAAGTAAAGTAAGAACTATTTACGTGACTGTTAATATTGATATATTATAGAAAACATGAAGGTAGAAAAATTGATATAATTATGAATAAATAATAAACTATTAGGGACATTTAGGCACGGCATCACTACATACATGCAAGCGCATTCTGACGGCAATGGTATCCTTAGGCATGCCGCGACAAACTTAGACATCATCATTGAAATTTAAAATTTACTGTTATACTATTAAGTTATATTTTTATTAGTCGCATAAAAATACCTTGCCGTGCCATGCCGCCAGTGAGCGCAGATCTTTAGTGAGGTAGGAGTAGGTAAGTCCTTAAGGCACGGCCAGGGATACCGATATACCTACTTATAATATCTATATGGGGCAAATCATTCAGCTCAATAGAAACCATTTCGAGAAATAAACCAGAGGGATTAGTTAGGTTGGGCAGACTTTTCGTCGCCTATACGATGTGACGCAGAGCTATGTTTGAAGACTAAGGTCTCTACGCAGTGTGTCTTTCCCGTTATGACATGCGGAGCCTAGACTTGCACACTGACATGTGTTACTGACGTGTTGTTCCACAAATTCAAAGTTGATCAGCTAGAGCAAACTCGCTCTAGCTGAAAGGGCGAAATCCGAAATGAAATAATCTAGAAAACAAGTCGTGGTACCGCCTTAATACAGAGTTTGCAAGTTGCAAGTGGCAGAGGACAGGCCATGTCCGTTACAGTCCTTTAATCCGTTATAGTAGTTGGAGCCAAGTCCTCACTCCTCGATGATTAAAGACCGCGTATCGACAAACATAGGGTGGGACGCCCCCGAGGTAGATACAGCAGATGGACTGGCAACCCTAAGGCTGCTACCATCCGAGCCGCCTCTCTAAAAAGGCGGCTCGGATGGTGGAGAACCGGGCCTAACTATATCAAGCAGTAGACTGCGATAGGCTGTGTTGATGGATTAATTGCAAGGATTTTACTAATTGGGGTAAAAAAGGTTTTAAAATGATTATTTGAAAAGAGTCTTTGGTTTTTTTGTTAAATACTGTACCTGAACTGTGATGTAGATGTGTGGATGATGTAACATTGTGGCTTCTGTATATTCATCGACTGCGAAGTATTCTTCAAGAGTAGGTCCGCGGCAGCAACGCCGGAACAATTCTTTCATTTTCTCATGACACTCCACAATAAACGGATTAAGGCAACGCAGATGACTTGATTCCTCTCCAAACTTTAAACAATTAGAAATACAATAAGAATAAAATTATCAAAATTATATTGTAAAAAAAATCTTTAAAAAAATTGGCTGTACTTACACCTTTTTTCGCTGCGGAAAAGTGTAGGATTTTGGCAACTGATGCAAGATTTTTTCGTTGATCTGTGGTCAGGCCAGTGCCATTGGGTAAAGTGATAATGTGGAATGCATCAGGAGCTACTATGGCTGCATTTAGAAATTGGTAATAAACGAGATTTCCAATAACCTGAAAAGCAAGATTGAAGGTTAAAGACATTGATAAATAAATAAGTATAAAATATCGTAAGTAATCATTTTAAAACGATTAGTTCTTATTGTATGTACGGTCACCAAAGGAGTTAAGTAACCAGGGTCGTCGCATATAGTTGAAATTTAGCAAGAAACCGATGGATGTTTTCCAAACGGTTTATTTATCAAATTAAATTTCATTCGAAAACATCCACCGGTTTCTAACGCAACTTCAACTATATCCGACGTCCCTGGTTACTTATCTCTTTTGGTGACTGTACACCACCATTAAGGGACTAACCACACTTATTTAGCTCTGTTCAGCTTTTGTCCATAGAAAACATCGATTTTGTATGGAATGCGTACGCATCCGTTCAGCTTTACGACCGCGTACGCATTCCATATAAAATCCATCCATCCAGATCCACGCGAGACACAATGGCTTTTTAATTGTGTCTGTAATTACGACATTTAATTTGTGTATAATAAATATACTTTTGACTAACCTTTAGGATGTCTTTCTCAGGGTTGTGAGGAAATTTCGAAGTAAGAGCTCTGTGTAAAACCCGAGCCATGTATGTTATACAAAACGGTAACAATTCAGTGGAATTAATGATTTCGTCCAGAAACATCGAAACTATTGTCTTGAGTTGAGTAAGAGCTTTCTCCAGCCGAGATTTTACTTCAGGATAAGTTAGTGCTTCTTCTTGAGTCACATTGTATGCCAGTTTCCTAGATAAAGAAAATGTATATAATATCATCAACCAGTAACTTATTGTTAAGAATATCATTATTATTTATATTTACTAGCCGCGCCCCGCGGTTTCACCCGCATAAGTTTCGATCCCGTGGGAATATCGGGATAAAAAGTATCCTATGTGTTAATCTTGGTTATAAACTATCTGTGTACCTTTCAACAAAATTGGTCCGGTCGTTTGAGCAGGAAGAAGTAACAAACATACAAACACTCACAAACTTCCGCGTAAGTGAGAAATTTCTTGTTCTCCGGCCTACCCCGTCGCATCGCGTAAAACGAAACAAAAACTAAGCGAATTCCCGCGCTATTATATCGTTTTCGCTTAGCGTTCTTTCTACCTTTTTTTGTTTTGCTCGGTTCCTAAGGGTCCTAGCGTGATGTTAGCCTATAGCCTTCCCCAAGAACTGGCTTATCAAATGCAAAAAGATTTTTTTAATCCGACTGGTAGTTACAGAGATTAACGTGTTTACTCTTCTGCTTTATTATTATTATGGGTAATATAAGAAAAGTTAACTTACGATATTTGACCAGTTTTCATTTCAGTTTCATTCCTCCATGCTTTATAAATTTCGACAGGCCCAGTTTCAATATTAAGATCTTTATCTTGCAACATCTTATTAACAAGTGGGCCAATTATGGTTTGCAAACTGTTCAAACCAGACAGCTGTCTTGAAAGACTAACAGCCATTTTTAGCACTAATGGTGTTGATGCTATAATATCAAAAGGGTTGACGACCTTACAGCTTATTTCTTCTTCCAGAGTGAATCTAAATAGTTTCAGCAACAAATATTCATCCCTAGCATATGCACCAAAGTTGTACAAACTTAAAACAACATTTTGTAAAAAGAAATTGGTTTTGTTCTGTGGTATGCAAAATAGTAGCTTTGACAAATAAGTCGGATTTGTCTGTAGCTCATAGAAAAGATGTTGGTACCCATCTAAAAGCCTTTTACTTTCTTTGGTCAGAGATTTTAAACCCTTAACAGCTGTTGAAACTGTCATCATCGATCCTTTGCCATCAGGGCGGTTTTCTAAAACAAGTTTTGTCATTGAATTGTGCTTAACTAAATTATTTAGCTTTAAGCCATGGGCAGCTACTTCCTGTAAAGCAATGCGGTTTTGAACAAGAAGTCCAATTTTTAAATCCATGTCATCAAGTTGTTTAGATAGTTCCTGATTTTTTCTAATTGACTGAACCACTTCAGATTTCTGAGTTTGTAACTCTATTTCTCTGTCATAATCTTCAGTAGAAAAGTCTAACATAGGTATGAACTTTTTAACTACTTTTAGTGGAGGATTGTTAGAGTAAAACAAAGACGTGAAAGCTTCGCGTGCACGATGTCCTCTCCAAAGAGCCTGAATTTTAATTATTTTATGTTCCTGAAATAATACATTCCAGTCATTAATAAATTAAAGATACAATTAGTAAAAAAAAACAAAAAACTTTTAGAACTGCATCATACCTGTACTTTATACCATGCCAATGGATTTTCTTTTCTCTCCCTTTTTAACTTGGCTTCTATGGCTTTCATTTTTATCAAAGTTCCATATTTTCTTTCAATTGTAACCTTCCTCCACCATGCTTGGATTTTTACTATGTACTCTTCATTATCTTTAAAATAATCAAGTCTATCCACGAGAGCTTTCCTGAACATGTATCCTCTGCCATAGGCTTGAAGTTTTATGATTGCTTTCTCTATAACCATCTGCATATATTTGTTAACATGGTGTTTGTTAGTTTTCTCAATGATGGTGTTAATATCTTTTCTGGTTAAGTAACGAGCATGAGGAACAAAATCCTTAGGGGTAGACCAACAGTATGTATATGATTCTACATCAATGTATACAGTATTACCAGCATCTGTATGGCAAACAATCCATGGACAAATGTGATGACCCCTCTTTTTTAAGGCTTTAGAAAACATTTGAAAATAAATATCTTTACAAGTGCTTTCAATCGTCCTGGAAGTAGATAGAACCGGCTGCATGAGAGCATTCCAAAACTCTTCTACATTATTTTTCATAACTGCCAAATTTAATTGAACCAATGATTCAGTGAGTTCCTTAGCATTTTGAGATTCTGAATTAACTTCACTAACTATCCCAACAATATCTTCAAGCCAAAGGTTTTGAGATTCCTTATGAATAAGTACTTTTTTTAGCATTCGTAAATAGAGATGACTTTCTTCCTTCTGCAAGGATGTGCTTAACTTCAAGCATGAGTGTTTCAATAAGATCATTAAAGTGTCTGAGTCTTCTTCAATAACTGCCTTATTGATATGTTCTATTACTGATACCACTGTAATTAAAGATATTTAGTTAGTAAGATACTAATTTTACTAGCACGACATGCTAATACATTACAAATATAGGCCATAGGATAGTTCTTTATTTGCACAGAAGTAGGTACAAGTTAGAGATGGTAAGTTTAAAATGATCCTTATACTAACTACCCTAAGTAAGGCATGCAAACAGTTTTAGTTCAAATAATAAAGACCCATTAATATATTACATAAAATATGCCATATGTAATATGGTTTATATGAAATTCAATACATAATTTGGAATAGGCAATACAATACATAATATCAAGTTGAATAAAATGGTATTATAAATTTGTCAAGTTCAAGACCAATGCCAAGCAATTTTGCAACTAGGACTTGGTCAACTTTTTGTCCATTATAGCGTAAATGAAAGACTTCTGGTGGAATCCATTGATACAAATGCATTACATTAGTCTTTGGTATATTAATCATTAAATTATTTTGGTCAAGCCATAATGTTTATCATTTATGTTCATATGTTTTTTTGTCAATACATTTAATCAAGGTAGTACTATCGTCAGCGAATAAGACGATAGGATGTTTAATGTGGTGAGGTAGATCATTAATATACAGCAAAAATAATAAAGGGCCCACACTGCCTGTGGTATGCCATACCTAATAACTCTAGCCTTAGATGAATATTTTTCTTCGTGCTTAGTTTTTAGACATATTCTAGATATTTCTGTGTGCTGCTTACGATTGTCGTATGATTTTAAGAGATTATGTACATTTCCTCTGATGCCTATGTCTAGCTTGTTTATAAGAATTTCGTGATCAACACAATCATACTTACATTCCTCATTGTCATCATCTTTCATGTTGACCATATCTACTGAGTCTCTAATATCATCCAGTGTTAGCAATGGGCATGCACATTGCTCTCTTATTTTCACTTGTAATGCTGTTGCCAAAGCAGACAAGTACCGGCGGCGACAATGCGGACGCAGCGCTTCCAGGTGTAACTGTTTGGAGTTGAGGCAATTCCATACTGCAGTATCATCACCTCGGTCTACAGCTTCGGATATAGACGCAATCGCTAGGAGATATGATACTGAAGACGCTATTTCACTTTCATTTAAGTTCTTTTCCAATTCAAACTTCTCTAATTTCATTTCTTCATACAAAAGTGGTACAGCATACTTATTAATTTTGAAATTCAATTCTAAATGACGATTATTCAATGCAACATACAGGTCCTCAGGGGTCCCCTCATCTAAAGCTCTGTTGACATTATTGATAGCTGTTTTATGGTCTGTATGTTCAAGAGCCTTCTGGTTCCCTTCATTGATAATGTTTTGGAATAGTTTGTGCCAATTTGTAACACTCTCCACATCAACATCTTTATTGTAATCATTTATTTCTTTTACTACATCACAATAAAAATCTAGATTATTAGGGTTGTAATCTTTTGTCTTCACCCAATTTTCTTTAAATATTTTGTCCAAACAAATAATATCACCATTTTGGGATGCAGAACATGTTTTCTTCCATAAATATTTGTAATTAACAGCAGTTATGTGTCCTTGTATTTCAACAACAGTTAGCAATTCATCATACTCATCAGGAATGTAACTATCATTTAGCGAATGATTATGAGCTGCTTGTACTTTGTCATATTTGGCAGATTTCAAAACCTTCCTATACTCATCTATAAGCTTATTTTGTACATGTTTTAACTTCAGTTTTGGGTTGAGTATAGCTGAAGTTATTGATTTGTCCGAGTCTAAAAGGTTGTTGAGCTCTACAACAGCATCATGCATGGCAGCACCATCATTATTGGCACTATTATTTTTTGATAAAATGTTCCCAATCTTTTGAAACATTGGAAGCGGGTGTTCACATTTTTGCAAGTCTTTCGAAATAGAGTCCAATTCTTCATCTATACAAAGAACCAAAATAAAAACAAATTAGTAGATACCAATGGGGTTTTAAAAATTAAAAAGAATAAGAAAAATTACCTGTGAACATGGCTTTCCCAAACAAATCATGTATAAGTGGGGCTTTGCCAAGCTTGAATAAATGTGAACTGAGAGCATGAATGGAGTAAATTACTCTTGGCATATTCTTTTTATCATAAATATCAGTAGTCTCTGGCTGAAAGGTCTGCAACAAAATATTATTAATTTAACTTGAAACTTAATAATTATGATTGATACACTTGGAATATCCAAAATTAATATTTACCATAGGTAGCTCAGTCTTTTTCAGGACTTGTAGAAATTTGTTTATGTTATCGGTGTGCTTGAACTGAAGTCCCATTACCTGAAATTCAACAATAAAGTGATATTAATAATTAAAAAAAACGGCCAAGTGCGAGTCCGACTCGCGCACCGAGGGTTCCGTACAATTTAAAATATTTTATTATATGATGTAACTAAAAATTTACGGTTTTCGCAATTTTTCCTTTATCTGTACTATAAGACGTTGCTTCGTACCACATTTCAAGATTCTGAGTTTACGGGAAGTACCCTGTAGGTTTTGATTCCCTTGCGAGTGTCATAAACATAAATTTGTGGCATAAACGGCTGTATCTTTTGATTGCGTTGGCTTAGAAGTTTGATTTTTTCACAGCTCCAAGGGTCAGTAGACCTGAGTATTTGATATAAATTCCAGCTTGATATCTCCACGTGTTCCTGAGAAAAAGGGTCTTGACAGAGAGATGACGGACAAACAACAAAGTGATACTATAAGAGGTTCCGTTTCTTCCTTTCGAGGTACGGAACCCTAAAAATGGTATACCTTCTCGTGCGGAGCATGAGGAATTGGCACTTGAAAAGAGAGGTGTATGCTCAGCAGTGGGTGAAAACAGGGTGCGAATAATGATTGATTCTCTTGTTTAACCTTTGAGCTAGTCACTCATTATTTAAGTATTATATATAAAATCGCAGGTCATACGATTTTAGGGTTGGTAGTGATTTAACCTTCATTTGACTAAAAGAACCCAGGACACAAGAGCGAGCAAAATATATATTTAATAAGGTAAGGTTTTCTTTTGACCGTTCATGCAAAAATAGGAGTTGCAGGTATATAATAAAGAGTTAAGTGTGTCGACCTAAGCAGAAAAGTCCAAGAATTAAGAGAACCTTGGACACAAAACCAAAATTTGGTCAGTGGGTCATCTTAGGGGCGGAGTTCTTCTAATAATACTTATACAATACAGTTACATAATTAAATACCTACTCTCTCTCTTACCTTATATCGTTTTTGATCAATGTCGTAAATTTTATTCAAAGGCAGCAAGTCTGGAGAAATAAAATTTCCTAATTTTGCCAAATAAACTCCGTTTCGTAAACTTTCTTCAAACTCAGTAGCTGGCGGTAATTTCTCCCTTAGACATGCTTCCAGCCAAGTCTTAGCTTCTTCCAGTCGACATAAGTATTCGTAGGCAATAGTTCTTTGTCTTATCGTGTCCATTTCCTGTCCCGTCATGCGAATATCAGAGTCGCCTATAAAAATTAAAACAAGTTGCTATCAGAATGTTATGTAGTATTGATTTTTCGAGTTGTTTATTCTTTAAACTAGCGATAGCTCACATAGCTGCCAGCCAAATCAAGGAAGCTAATGGAATCATGGAATGACTACTTACAGTCGTCGATTTTTCCAATTCGTACTTCGTCAATGTCCTTCCCCATGGTGGAAGAATTCTCACAATGGCCACTATATTCTCATTTAAAATACCTACTGCAACTTCACCTTTACATAATTCATAGGATATGGAATATTCATCAAAAGATTATCTCCTGAAATCTTTGGCTGCATTCAAAATCTTCAAAACAAAACGGCTGGCGATCGGTTATTTTCATTGACCTAAGAAAAGTATGGACTGGAAATACCTACGAAAAAAGGGTGCATACCTACAACTCGTATTGTCTCATAAAATGGCTGCCATTGCTAGGGTTGTGTCAATCAAGTAACATCGGAGTTACTATAACGAGTATCGATACTAAATACGAGTTTTACTAGTTATCACGTTTGGATCATACCTAATATTATGTACTTACTTAAAGTCCGTTGTAACAGAAAAAGATGAGTAGGTTATCCTACCTTCTGTTATCTATACAAATAAATAAAATTTAAGTGTCTGTTGGTAATGTCAAAATAATAGCTTTTTACTAAACGCTTATCGTCTTAACAATACTTTTAAGAAAAAAAATAGGTAGGGGAAGACAGTGTAGGTCTGTCAATATGTATCAGGTACATAACAAAATAGAAAACAATGTAAAAGCCAATTGTTTTTAAAACTGTAACCGTGGAGTTTCTTGCCGGTTCTTCTCCATAGGAAACAACCAATTGTTACCATGCACCTAGCTTCTGATGTTTCATAAGACAGTGTCCATGTAGGTTTATGTGAAATATTTTTATTTTGGTGCTGTAAAGTTTAGTGTGCACCACAGGCCGGACTTAGCGGCTAGCTAGGTCACTCGGACCGAATAAGATGCAGGATTATTTTTGTTAACATCGCAGAATATACGGATATCGTTTCAGCGGAGGAACTAGTTTCGGAAACTATTACAGCAAGTAGGCAACGGTACAACACTATTCCATTATGACATATGTTTGTAAACAAACGAATGAATTAACAAATATAATAAAAAGGCCTGTTATATGGAAATGAACCCAAATATCAATACTTTAGCCATAAATTCATGATCGCGTTACAATTGTATCATCAAATGTGTAATAGTGTATGTATTAATGTATGAAAACCGGTTACTAACCTGTGCAAAGACAATTGAGGTTGATTTGCATTCTTTCTTGCACCACACTTCACAATACAACACAGAGGCATGTTCAATTTCTATTTTCCAACATTTACATGCAGTTTTAAAAGGTAAAATCCTCGTAATTTTTCGCAAATCTCAACTTTACAAAAAACAAACAACCATTTGACAGCAAAACTACCACGAAACTCGTCGCATATGATGGCTGCTACGGCACTTACCTACAACTGTCCCTACGTCACGACAAAATGTTGCCATAATTAGCAACAACTTAAAATATAGTTGTCTCTTTTATCAAATAAGATTATCTCACTAGAAAGAATGAGACATAACGATATTTCAAATTCTGAATCATATTTCACTCATATTTGTATAAGCAAATGTATGTATAGATTATCGCGGCGTCTCCATGTTTATTCCTATCTCAATGGTTATTTTTGACTTGCTCCACAGATTATGTCCAATTATGTCTATTTCTATTGCATAACTTCACGGCTTAACTATGGCTTAACTTGATGGGTTTTTTTTTTTCAGGGTTTTTGATGCCAAGTCTTTTAGTACATTCACTCGCATGCTCCGTTTTTGCTATAGTCTGTTCCAAACGAAACTGATGAAAATGTAAATAAATGAATCTGAAAACGTATACATGTGGATGCCAATTTGTAGTCACTTACAAATTGAGTGCTTTGATTTGATTATTTATATTACACCTCTCACACATTTTTTTAATGTAGGTATATTATAATAAAAAATTCTGGTCTGCCGGCGCGCGGCGTCGGGAGTACGGTCCTAGCTACTGGTGGTAAAGACTCCAGAGACAGGACCCACCTCACGATGCGAGCAGTATCGAGGTACTGCCTTTTAAATCAGGCTCTTGATCCAACCCCCTAACGAGAGCCTCGATAGCTGTGATCAAGGCTTTCGGCCATTAGGTCATTGGCCGTTACGGCAATCGGCACAGTGACAACTGAATTTACATTCCACATGCCAACAATCTCATGTGATCGACTCACTACACAGTACTAAGTACAGTACCACTACGATAGAAGCACCCGTGATGTCCTTGCGTTGTCATACGTCATTGCGGTCACCGTTGGTTTGCACCAGTCCTCTTTAGCCATGAAGAGCGGAGTGAGCCGCTTGTCCACTGCGACCCCATCACTTTGGCTTTTAGAAAGTACACTCTGAGACTGAACACCTTCCGATATTATTTTATTTCGATTTAGACAAAGTTCTTAATATTAAAATGACAACATAGCATCAAATTATGCCGTCATTTTTGTATAAAGAACTGCATTTCTATAACAGATAAGTTCTTAATTCAATACCTAGCTCGGTGGCTTAAACCTGAAGGCCAAATTCTCGTAATTTAAAACGTTCTAGACGCAGTCTCATCTCGACGACAAACAAATGTCAAAAACTTGTCAAAATGTAGGGAAATTAGATGTAATTTTTGACAGATTGAGACTGAGACCAGACTGTGAACGTTCTTAAAATTACGAGAATTGCCCCTCTGATCTAAAGAAAAACCTTGTTTTGTAATAAGGGGGCTTGCGTTTGCAGAGGGTCTTCACAATTAGAACACCTCGACGCCCGCACTTCCGCGGAATGTACAGACGCCAGCACATCAAGTTACTACAAATTGTCAAATTTCTTTAATAGATTTTCAACTTTATCGCTCAAGCATTAAGGTTCAAGGCTGATTGGATAACTTTGACAGTTTCGGGTAGCTTGACCTGCTGGCGTCTGTACATTAGCATCACCGATGATCGTGGGTAACGCATCAGGTTTGCGGTTAGCAGTGTACGGAACCTCCTATACAGGGCGCCTGGCATCATCCAGGCGGCACACGTCCGTCAAATTTGGTTCAGATGCTCTACCCACCTCTAATCACTCTGGAACATGCGATTTTGCGTGTATTGATCAACCCGCTACGCCGCGTGTACCGCCGAATACGGCTCGCCTTGCACAAACTTTCTGCAACTAAGGCGAACTGAATGTTATCATAATTATTAAAATTTGTACCCGAATGATCCGGCGTTGAACGTATTTTTGTCTTCGTGGAATGGAGAGACGCTTAATATTTTTTTCCAAACTTGACTTTGTGTGAACCTTTTTTGACTCATTATAATAGTGAAGAACCATTAAAAAATAATTACAAAAAAAAATTGGTCTTCATTCTTTGACATGCATCAAATTATTCGATGGCTGACGCTGTGCTGACGCATAACAAGTATTTGTGCCAAGAGTAATTTATAAAATATTTAGATATTTTCTGATTCAAATGGGTTCAAAGAATGAATCTATGGATTTTGATGTTACTGTAACGGAAGAGGAAGAAGTAAAACCATTATCTCGGTTACCATCTGGTCCTTCACTTGAACCCATAACAGTATGTAAATGTTTAACATCTGCCGAGTCGTCTCTAGGAGAAATTATTCCAGAACGGAAGAAATTAATCTTCTCAACAGTATCTCGAACTGAAAATTATTTGCGCGAACGTCGTATACCTGAGCTTGTGAGATTCATTCTTACTAAAATATTAGCAAATAAAACCAAAAGTAATGTAGCTGATTTAACGGCGAAACTTTTAGATGAATGTATGATATTCCGTGCTGGTCTTGGAGTCGCTCCGGTGTTGTTCGAAGAAAGGTAAAAGATAAAACGTACTAAAAAATAATGACAAAAGCCCTTAGACTAAGAAAAGTATAGACAGCGGGTAGCTCCATTTCATTCCCACAAGAAAGGGATATAGTATTGAGTCATTAAAAGTAACAGAAAAGGACAAAGCTATACTATTTCCGTCTCTCAGTGCGTGCCAGTTTTTCAAGGCCAGTGACTTAAGTAGCTAAACAAACTTTGACAGTTATTTCGTCTTTGTTAAATTGTGAAGTTTATTTTGGCACTTTTCTACATCATTTATTAATTTAATTGCTTGCTTAGATTGTTTTAAAGCCGAGATAAACCTATAATACAATGCGGTGCAGTGTACTTAACTGTAATCTCCCTGTTTCTGGGTAAAGAGTAAGGTTATGAGTTCTATAGACATTATAGTTATGTTGGTATTTTGTCTCATGTGTAGCCACGCTGCCCGTTACTCTATAGGTTTCTTACTCTAAGCAAAAACCAATCAATCACAACGGAAAATGTGTCAATTTTTAATCCGTAGCAACCTCAATGGGATAAAGGTGTAGTAGATTCATAGGCCAGTCATATCGAACATTAAAATCGCAAACTAACGGCTAGTTCTGATTTTTTAATATGTTGACTAGTTAGGACCAGTAGCGTATAACCAAGTTTGCAGTTTCGAAATACCACCTGTGCCAACTTTGCAGCACTTGAAAAACCGCGAATTTTCGCACGTTCTTTGGTATTCTCAGTATACGTCCTAAACTATGCGTTTTTTTTAATCTACACGTTTTTAAAGTAGACTAAAATTGCTACAATTTGAGATCAGAACCCGCTCTGTAGGTTCAATAAGCAAACTTGGACATGCGCTAACGGTAATGGTCCTAACAACATAGGTATAAAAAAATCAGAACTAGCCGTTAGTTTGCAATTTTAGCGATTTCTAGTGTTAGATATGACTGATTAGCCTATCAGTTGGATCTCGGAGGTTTGTTTTCGTAAGATTATCTGTTTCACAATGATGTTCCTAACCCCCCCCCCCCCCCGCCGAATGTCATTCCGGCGCCCAAGCATTTAACTACCCGGTATGTTATAGTAAGGACTTTTTGCATTTAATTTAACCCTCTAAGCCGGCGCCATGTTAACATGTTAAAATCCTTGTAAGGCGTCTCTGGTGGTACAGACGCCAGCAGGTCAAGCTACCCGAAACTGTCAAATTTTCCCAATCAAACTTCAACCTAAATACTTTAGCGATAAAGTGGAAAATCTATTAAAGAAATTTGACAGATTGTAGTAGCTTGATGTGCTGGCGTCTGTACATACTACAGGCGCCGCTGTTCCCCGTTCCCCGTTCTATGATATTCAGTCATCCGTAGGGATTTGGTCAATACAAAGCACACATTCACATAATGATTTACATAATTATGTAGGTAAGTAGTTGTTTTGTTTTGATTGATTGGTATATCATTTATTAATTTTCTTTGTTGTGTTTTTACCTACTACATAAATACCAATTTATTTTTATCGCTTAGACATTTAGAAGCAGTTGTCAAAAGTTTTGATCCAGGTCAACGAGGATGGCTTAGCCAAGGACAAGTTCGTAGAGCATTTACTACGCTGGGTCTAACTCCGCCAGCTAATTTGGAAGAACGGATTCCAACCAATGTTGTATTGAATAATTTGCGACAAACACAAGAGAAAGAACTATTTGATTTGTTGTCTGCTGGAGTACCTGGATATGCAAGGGAAGAAAGTATACAGGAAAGTCAATCTGACTGATTAGTTTTTAGAGACCTACTACATACAAGGCAGTACCTAAGTTTGCACCTTGCGCTTCTCCCACTGCCCTACCCTACCCCTTCCCGAGTTCACGTGGAGATCAGCGGGGAAGTGCAAACTTTGCTCAGCTGGTAGGTTGTAGGTAGGTATGTTATTGTATTTCACTGTTGGGTATTGTTACTGTGATTGGATTGATTGAATTTGTATTTTTTCTGTACCAAAATAAATAATTTAGATTAAATTTGTTTTTTTTTTATAGCAAGTAGATTCAGCTGGATCTTGGATTTCGAAGCTCCTCTCCAATAGAAGATTGAACTTGGTGTCAAGGGTCTGATGACGGAGCCAGAGGGTGTATAATGGAATTCTTATGGGGCTTAGTAGCCCCATGAGAATTCCATTATAAACCCTCTCTCTCTCAAAATCGAGGGGTTTATTAGTATAAACCCCTCGATTTTGGGGTAATATGATCCGTTTCGATGAGATCAACATATTGCACTTGGTGCTGAGGGTTTGATGATGGAGCCAGAGCCAGGAGGTGGATAGATGGATAGTGGAAGTCTTTAGGGGCTGCTTAGTGTGTACCTCGAGTTTGAGGTCATATGATTCGTTTTGACGAGTCCAATACATTGCACTTGGTGTTGAGCGTCTGATGATGGAGCCAGGAGGTGGATAGTGGAACTCTTTAGGGGCTGTTGTAACCCCTCGAGTTTGCTAGTAGCCCCTAATCGTCATAACTTCGTTGACTTTATACTTATTAACATGAGAATCTTGGCACAATCAACTCAAACGTAGAAAATGCCTATAGATTCAGAACGATCTTGTTAGTAGTAGAAGTTGAAGTAGTTGAACTTAATGAAGAATATACAAGACGAAAAAGATAAAAATAAAAATTATATAAAATTTGTGTATTGTAGCGCACTTATAATTAATTATTCACTAAGCGCTCCACGCTTTTAGAAATCAATTTAATTATTTTATAATTTTTTGTGCGTTTTGAAAGCGTGTTTTACTAATTATTTTATATGGTTTTCGAGGTTTGGCAAGCGTGTAGGACTGGCATTAGTATCCAGTAAAAAAGTTACCCTGCCATAAAATTCTATTGACATCGACATCTGTCAATGTCAAATATTCTCAAACAAAACTCTAAATGTAAATAATTGCATTGCTAAACCGATTGATATTAATTTGGTATAAATCTAGAGATTTCCTGAATTGTTATGAAGTTTTATTTAAAAGCAAGTAGCGATGTTTATCGTGGGAATTTTCTTACACGTAACTTTTTTGTTTTCAATTTTTGACATATATTTTAAATCACCTATTGTGAAGAATGTGGTGCCTTATCAGCCACAGCACGAATACCTGGCTGAAAGACTCGTTCTCTTAATGGTTGATGGACTTAGAGCAGAATCGTTCGTTAATCATACGACAATGCCGTTCTTGAGGTTTGTGTACTAATAATACTGGACATGCTAATAAAAAAAAAACAGATGGTTTTGTCGTTAATTTGATCAGATTGTCGTTACATAGAATCTTTATTTTCATCAAAGGATCGTATCAGCCTTCAATATTCGCACATTCATACTATGTTATTACTTACTTTTACTATGGGTAGGGTTAAAATGTTTGATACAAACATTTATTTATTCCAGGTCTGTGGCAAATTCTTATGGTAGATGGGGAATTTCAAATACTCAAGTGCCAACTGAATCACGTCCTGGGCATGTGGCAGTGATTGCAGGTTTCTATGAAGACCCTTCTGCTATTGCCAAAGGGTGGAAAGAAAACCCTGTTGATTTTGATTCCGTCTTTAATCAAACTTCATACACTTGGTGTTGGGGCACTTATGACATAGTGAATATTTTCACAAAAGCTAATATTGATGATCACATAGTGGTACATGAATTTGACCCTTATGACCAAAGTTTTAGTTCAGATAAAAACACTACACTACTAGATGCATGGGTGTTTGACAATGTGAAACAGTTTTTCCAAAAAGCTAATTATGATAATGCTGTCAAAGAAAAATTGCAAAGTAATAAAATAGTACTGTTCTTACATCTACTGGGAACTGATACGGCAGGGCATACTCATAAACCGAAGACACCGTAAGTTTAATTATTTTTTTAATTTATAAATTTGTGCTATAATAATAACTCCCCCTTTCACCCCAGAAAAATAATGTAAACCTAATAACTACAGGAACTTCTTAACTACATTGAAACATGTTGATGAAGGAATAAAGGAAATTGAAAAAGTAATACGAGATTATTATAATGATGATGGAAAAACCACTTTTTTGATGACCTCAGACCATGGCATGACAGATTGGGGTAACATAAATTATTGTATTATTTTAACTTCCGGCCCGGGAAGAGGTGACGAGACGATGTAGATGTGTACCGCAAGTGTTGGATCGAGGAGGCTCTAAAAAAGGATGCCTGGAAGGATTTGGGCAGGCCTTTGCTCAGAAGTGGGATAGTGTAGGTTAACTTAAAAATAATAACTTCAGAAATAATATTTTTAATTATTTAATACTAATCTCCCTATGAATATGATAATAAGTGGACATAGCAGTCATTGTGCCCATAGTTTTTAGGGTCAATGGCTTAATATAGCCAAGAGCCTACCTACAGAGAACACCTAAGATGAGACTAGAGGTAAGGTATTGAATTGACCTTGGATAAAGGAAAGCTATTTGTACTAGAAACATGGCATTCACGGCATGTATCGGATTGCAGGGATATCGACACACAACCTGTTACCATGGATTCAGCATGATTCTGGACCCTGTGCTGTAATTTTCAAATTGGTTATAAAAAAAGAAGTCTAAAGTCATGTGGTGAATTTATGGTTACAGTTTGCGCGTGGATGTCCCTGCCACCCTGTATATTGTTAGGAGGCTACTTTATCTCTACAGCCCAGGGCCCAGACCACTGGTAGCTTCCAACCTTTTCCCTGATGTTGCAATATTCATAAGGGATCAACGCATTGACTGTAATATAATACTTTTTACATAGCTGCATATCTTGTTTTAAAGGCTCACATGGAGCAGGAGACGACCATGAAACTAAAACACCTTATGTAATATGGGGTTCAGGAGTAAAGCAAACGGAAATGCTGCAAGCTGATCCTGAAACAGATGGCTTGTCCTTAGAACATAGGATAGACATTAATCAAGTGGATTTGTCTCCTCTTATGTCTACTATTCTTTCTATTCCTGTGCCTGTAAATTCTAGAGTAAGTATTTGAAGGTCTTAACAAATAACCATTGAACTGAATTACCCATTCCTTTCTGTTACATAAAAAGCAACAGCCTTATATAGTTAGAAGGCTATATGCTTCTACAGCCATTTTTTTTTTTGCATTTGTGTCTGGTTGACATCTATCTATATTAAGAATAGAGTATTGTATGAGCAGTTGAGGTTTTATTCTCATCATTAAAAATCATGTTGAAATTAATAGGTGGCGATTTAGTGTGATTTTACCGATCATATTCAGTCATAATAACTTTCGCTATGTAACTCATTTCCGATTCGTGTGATGCTTGTTAGACTTAGAAGTGTGATTGTTTTGAATTTCAGGGAAAACTAACAACTGAACTGTTTGATATGACCTTGTCTAACAAAGCAAAAGCTATATATAGCAACAGTAGGCAACTAGCATCACAATATAACAAGAAAAGACTTGATGTGGAGGAATATGCTATCTCATGTCTGTATCAACCTTATGAACCATTCAGCAAAGGAAAATATCAAGAGCTTATACAATTCACTGAGAAGCTACTTGCTGAAGAAGAGTATGAAAAATTAATACTATTGAGTGAAGAAATTATAAACCTAAGTCTTGCTGGCCTCAAATATTATCACAATTATTATCAGCAGCCACTTCTAGTTCTAGTTACTTTATCATTCTTGGGATGGATAGCATGTTTGCTAAAAGTTTTATCAGAACAAAAATTCAATACTCAAGCAGTAACTTCTAATTTGAGAATCATGTCTTCTACGAAATTGGGGCGATTCTTGAATACAATATTTTCCTCTTTATGCTTGTTGTATATGTATTTAGTCTATGGTATGATTCTGTAACTTTTGTATTATTTTTTATAATTAAATAGTTTGGTAAAATTGAGCATACATTAATTTCAAAATTAATTTCAGCCCAAAACTTACCACTCCAGTATTATTTGTATGGAATGATGCCTCTATTTTTATGGTGGTATGCTTTATCATCGCTATATCTTTGGATGCAGGGGTATGGCCAATTTCGGATAAACAGAAAATTCGGCTTATTGTTAGTTGAGATTTTATGTTATACCCTGGGTTCTATTGCATTGGTAAGCCATATTATTTTAATTATTTATTTTTTTGATATTTTATTTTTCCGTATGCCTTTTACTTTAAAAATTATTTTCAGGGTCTGTCTTTTACATATAGATGGGTGTTGAGCATCCCACTTTTGGGCATGGGTATATGGCCATTCTTCTCTTCAACAAGGCACCAATTATCAAAGACGATTCTGATTACTTGGCCTGTTGGATGTTTGGTACTTAGTGTATTTTCCTTTATGCCTGTTGTTGGAAAAAATGTTTTTATTGAACTAGTGTAAGTAATTCAGTGTTTGAATTAATTGGTATGGAAATGAAATCTTCTAACATACCAGGAACTAACTGATATCTTTGTTTTCAGCATAACTGCTGGTATTATTTGGTTGATAGCAATTTTGCTATACATTTATAAAATACTGTTACCACTTTGTAATAGTAATTATGAAAATAAGAGAGAAATTTTACTATCTGCAATACAAGCAGTATTACTTATAATATCCCTTCACAATATTTATGTGCAATCTAAGAGGTTTGAACAAGGCACACCAGTTTCATATTTCTACCAGACATTAGCATGGTTTACAGCAGGTAAATTAAAGTTTGTTTACTGTTTGTGCTGCTAGCGCCGCTAGTGGTGAAACTTGGCAGTATTCTCTTCCATTGGACATGTCGCAGCCAACTGGTTTAATTAGCCGTTTAGTTAACCGTCTAGCCTTTTAACTAAACGGTGGCCGTTCAACTAACGGCCTGAATGATATTCAATAAATTATAGTTTAGGTTGGAACTGTAACCAATCACGTACGAGCCGAATTGGTCGCAGTAACTAAGCCAGGGCACCCCGACCAAATGGGTTAGGTTAGAACTGTGATAACCGCGTGCGAGCCGAGAGAGCGAAGCGAGGCGAGCACTAGTTCCAATGGCCAGGCGGTTGACTAAACGGCTAATTTAACCAGTTGGCTGCGACAGACATACTATACATGAGGATCAATGTTTGAACAAATTTATATTATATGTTCAAAATTTCAGGAATTTCCTTAGTTCTACCTCTATTGTTTTCAAGGAGACTGGTATGTCGCATATTGGCAATAAACACGTCCATCTTAAACTTCTACCTTCTTCTATCAGTCTCCCATGAAGGTCTGTTTATAGTTGCTTTGATTTTTAATCTAACATGTTGGATATACATTGAATGTAAACTGCTGCATATAAAAAATAATAAGGTAAAGTAACAAAAAAACGTTTTACTTATGTGAGTATTTTTTAAAATAAAATCCATGGAAGTACTTACTTAATAGTTTTATCGATTTTATTTACAGCTAATAGAAAGCAGTTTTGAAAAAAATAATGAGAGTACATTTACAACAATTGAGAGAGGAATAAGCAGTCAAGATTTTAGAAGAGCTTTCTTTTTCGTATCCTTTTTAAACATCTATACAAATCGAGATGAACTTTTTTTTGGAGATTTATTTCCAAACTAGTTTCTACCCGCGACTTCGACTTTTTCTATTCGACCGCGTGAAATTTCGTGTTCCCCAACCCACCCCGGCGCTTGCCCGCGCTAATAGGTACTTTATTTTTTCTGACTTTTTTTTTACGGTGGGCTCCTAGCTTATTTTAATAGCCTTCCTCAAGGATTGGGCTATTAAATGCAAAAATAATTTTTGAAATACGACTGGTGGTTCCAGAGATTACCAAATTTGACCTCTTTATAATATTAGGTACTTACTTACTTATTTATTATCCAAATAAAAATCCTCAACTTTTCCATCAGATATTGTATATTATATTAGCATTTTTCGGGACTGGAAACATAGCATCATTGAACTCATTTGAAGTCAGATGGGTGACCTGCTTTTTAACATCGTTTCAGCCTTTTGTAATAACTACACTTATATTGCTGAAAACTTTAGCTCCATTTTTGAGCGTAGCTTGTAGTTTCAGAGCAGTGCAACATTTAACTAAGGTATATTGTATGAAAAAGTTAATTTTGTGTTTAGTCACCTAATTTAACATAACATCACGCCTGTAATCCCCGAATGATTACGCAGAGGGGTACCTCTAGTACACCTACCAGGCATAAATCTATGGGCTAGCAAACCAGTCTGGATTCTGAGAAATTCCTAGTGGAAAATCCATATTTAAGTTTGTTTTTAGTCACATAAATATTCATATTACTTTTTCTTTTAATTTCAGGCACCAACTGGTTATTTAATTATCATTGTTTTAATATATTCCAATTTAATGGGAATACAGTTGTTGTACAATGTGAAAAATACTGGAAGCTGGTTGGAAATTGGAACATCTATATCACAGTTTGTTATAGTTCAAGTGATCACATTATTTATTGTTTTAATTAATCAAATAGCTAAATTGTTAACTGATATCAGTATTCCTAGTTTAACAGATAAGTTATTTAAAAGTCGGAAAAAATATGTATAAAATAAACTAATTTTGTTATTACAATTATTAAGTTTATTTATTTTTTAGTAATTTCACATAATTTACATGTATAATTCAAAATCTATTCTATTGGAAGTGTAGAATTGACTGTCTTCTCCTTGCTTTCTTACCCAAACACCAGTTTTGAAATGTCCATCGGTTGACCATTTATGCATTTGCTCAGTAGAATGAGGCCCTGATATATCTTCATCATTTTGATTCCACTTGAATTCCCATTTCATTTCTGGCTGTTCTTCCTCATCCTTATCATCACCTGTGTTCTGTTCAGGGTTGTTTTTATCCAAAACAGTCTTTTCCTTTTGATCAAAGTCATCAGCATACATATCCAAATCAGTATCTTCTTTCTTATTTTCGTGTTTAGCTATGATAGAACCAATTTTTTCATAAGTTTCTTGGTAAATGTCCATGTTACCCAATTTAGTCAAAATTTGGTTGGCAAGTTCTGTTACCCTGGTTACTATTGTACTGTTTTCATCGACAATGCCAGCTTTTTTCCTTTTCCAGCGCTCAGCACTTGATATTTTTGAACTGGCACCTACAAAAATAGAAACATTCCACAATTTATTATGTATGACCATGGTGAGATTCTTTATGTTCTAAAAATTTCCTTATCTAACGAAATTGACTTTTGGCCGAATTATGTTAAAGTAAAACAAAGAAATAAAATAAAATTCAGGTAAAGACATTCATTTCATTACTTAAAAGTCACCATTTGTCAATAAAGTATAGATTTTAATGTTCTTGTTTTCTTACCAAGACGCTGAAGGGTTTTTGCAATTGTTTCTTTGGGCTTCATGTGCTGAATAATTTCTTTGTAATTTTCAAGTAAATTAAACTTTTCTTCTGGCTCTTCATCTTCACTGCTGGATTCATCCCCAAGCCCTTTGTTTTCATCATCTTTGTGCACTTTATACTTGTCTTCTGGCCTACCCTTGACTTTGACCCAGTCTATATTGTCAAGCCATCCATCTCTTATCTCTTTCTCTTTTTTCCAGTGATAGTGACCCTGATTATCAAAGTGACCCTCTTCAAGTTCTTCTTTCATGTTGAATGGAGTGATGGTAATCTGTAGCAATATGAGTTGTAGTTATAAAAATAATGTTGACATAGTTGAAAACAGTCTCATTATCTCATTTATTTGAACAACAAACACTATCAAAACTAACAACATCTATATTAAGTACATGTGTGATGACGCAACATTTAACACACAATTATTGCTAGATTTGAGAGAGTAGCTTATGACTAGATTTGCAGAGATTGCCTTGTGTGTGTTACTCCTGTGACAAATAAAACAAGCATTTTATTCACAATGCATTTATGACAGGATTAATTATGATTTAACTGCATTTAATATGCTGTTTTATGTCTTACAATCATGAATACTAAACTAAACTGTATTTATGTAAATCATATCAACTCATTATGCAGCTTTACCATTTGGCTGATTGATGGTATGCTGGGGTTATGAATTAATATGCTTTTAGTCCTGCTGAATGGAATTAAATGCTTCACAACTCTGCTATTATTACTGATTCTGTTGAGCTTAGCTTTTTTGTCTCAACTGTCTGGACTGGATAACAACTAACATGTTAGGTCTACATTCGTTTTAAATGAAAGATAGTTTATCAAACTCTCAGATTCTCAGAAAACTCAATAATACTGAAATTGAAGCTGTTTGTGTTGTAGACAGTGACAATGGTATTGACTAAATTAATCATAAAATTTATACTTAAAATGCAAATCTTAGATAAGTACTCACTTCACCTTCCATTCCAGCAACTCCGTCTTCTTCACCTTCGATATCGTCTGCATGGAGAACATTATTTCTTTCTTCCTCAGCACCACTGTCCTCTTCGTCGGAATCTAGCGAATGCTTTTTACCTTCCGTTTTCTTTATAACTTCTTCAACATGAAAAGCTTCTGAGGCTGGTCGCTTTGCCATTTTACAAAGCTATAAATCAATTTGATTATAAACAATCTAACGTAGTATAAATAATATCGTAAAATTGCAATGCAATAGCACAACGATGCGATGAAAAGAAAGATTGATCGATCATTTGACTTAACAACATAACATTGTCACATCTAAATCAGTGTTGCCAGATTTAATAGGTTTAATTTTCTTTAGAGTATTCATACAAAAAAATACGTTCTTCTTAGCTTAATGTTATTCTAAAATTCTCTCGCCGACTGCGGCTCTAGGCCACCCGCCGGTACCTTGTTGACTTAGCAGACCTGCCCGGACACTGAGAGGGCCTCCAAACACTGCGGGCCCTGGTTATTTATTTATATATACTTTATTGTACGCCACAAAAATACATAGCATAAAAAACACATGAGACACTACAAAATATACAATTGGCGGCCTTATCGCATTACTGCGATCTCTTCCAGGCCAAACCTTAACATATGGTTACTTCTAACTTAAAACTTTACTTGAGCCACAGTGTACCCGACGGGCGGGTACCTATATACTTATATTAAACTCATAGTACAGATATTTCGGTGACGCGAACTCAATAAGATTTACCCGGTTTACGGTTTACCCCTACTAAAAATGACTTAGCGCACCTAAAGAAATTAGGTACCTACTTCAAAAAGCCTATACTTAGAGAATCTAGGATGCAAGAGCGAGCGAAACAAATTAGGGAATTTCGGCACCCCCTCGTACGCAATGTTCGAAAGGCTAAGGTTAAGGCCAGATACAAACGAGTTTAAGCTTTTCTTCATAACTCGACAACTTAGGTAAGTTCTCTTTCTATTTGGTCAAAAGAAAACAGAACCTATTCAAGTCATGTTGCCCAAATTTTCAGGTTCGCTTCGCTCGCTCTTGCATTCTACATTTTCTTGATTCTCGAGCATTTTTTCCATAGCTCGACCAAGGCAACTAGCTCCTTTGGAATGATCATAAGAAAATCTAACCTAACCGAGAGTGTGAATTTTTGAGCTCGCTTCGCTCGCTCTTGTATTCTACATTTTCATAGTTGCTTGGGCTTTCCAGCATAAGTCGAAATCGAAAGTGTAACTCCTATTATTTTTTGTTTGAAAAAAGCAAAACTTAACTTATCCGCGGCGGGTTGTTAAAAGTTTCGATTTTTCGAGTTAGCTCGCTTCGCTCGCTCTTCTCACCCTACATAATCTACTATTTATCGAAAAGTGCGTCCTGTGCGTTATAAAAGCTGCGTCCCTGAATAGGATAAATAATGCGGAGCTGGAGAGGTACATGAACAAGAAAATAACATCGTCATTAATCCCAAAGGTTAAGGTGGGTGGGGTAAAGAGGTGTAGGTACTGTATGCTTTTGAGAATTCGTGGTGGAAAATCCCAATAACACTGCCCAACCTGGGATTCGAACCCAGGACCTCATGCTCGATAATAGTGCTTGCACCCACTTGACCAACGAGGAGATACCTTGGGCTGCAACCGTGTCTGAACCCAATACAGTCACAAATAGAATACCTATATACTATAAAGTAAAACTATTATAGTTATACTAATCAGTGGTCACAAACGCACAAGTGTTGAAGAGTATTAATTAAATATTAAAATTGCACATGATAGGTACTCACTCACATTGGTTCATGATTTCTTAGTTTATCTTGGACATCACTAAATGAGTGAAGGAAACATCATGGGGAACCTGGACTTTTAATTAATATAAGTCATCATGCCATCTCTATATGAGAAGAAGCCTGTGCCCTGCAGTAAGACAATAGGCTGGTTAAAAAAAATCACTAATCACAGAATCACAGAGTTCAGTAAAATTATAATATAGAGAGTCATGTTATCAGCGCATACTTTTCACAAGGTAAGCGCTAGCCCTGTATACTGCTACGCTGCCATTCTGTCAGCATGAGTGTGTAAAAATCCCTTTTTATATGCTCAGGCAGTTAGTGGGTAACTAGGGATTAACAGTTTTCAAAGTATTAAAAAACAAAAAGCATATTGTGATGTATAAGTACAGTCTATTGTTTATTAAGAATACATACAGGCAGTATCATTATATTTGTTACAGATCTAGACACACCTTTTAGTTTTTCTTCCATATTAAGGTTTTGTTATTTGAAGGCATTTCTACTGTGTCCATTAGGGACAAATTATTTTTTTCTGCTAATTTTATTAGATCTGCAATATCTCTTAGACCCCAAGCTGCATTACGCGCTCTAAGCGATGCATCAAATTGAACATTACTCTCAGGCGTTATTTCACCATCTTTACTATAAGGCCCGTAGGTAATCATAAGAGCATCTGGTTTTAAATAATTTCCAGCATTTTCAAACAATCCAACTGTGCATGCATATGGGCTAATGTGAATCATGTTAGAATTATACATATAGTCAACACTGTTTTCCTCAAAACCATAAAATGATAATTTTTGACTTATATCAACCAGTTTTGGTGGCAGTATGTTTTTTGTAGGACAATTTTCAGCATAGTAAGTTATACTGCCTAACAAATTATCATCCACTTCAGTTGGTTGGAACCTAACTCCAGGGAAGTGTGGAGCAAAATGTGCCAAGTGTTGTCCAGAGCCTGCTGCTACCTCCAGGAATAATGGGCTCTCTTCATCCTCAACATTTTCAACATCACAAATGATAAACCTTTTCAAAACCTGCAGTATTGGATCTTGGTTTCTTGATGCAGAAGGATATATTAATTTGTGATTTTTTATGCTGAAACAATGTTTATTTTTAATATTTTGCTCATTCCATTGAATGAATGATGGTACTTTTACAGTAGAGTTCATTATCAGCTATTAAAATACATTAGTTATATGCAAACAAATGCGACCGTACTGTAACAGTAGGTATTTGACTTTCTTTTGTAAAACGATACATACCTTTCTTCCCCAGTAAAATAAGAAGCAACATCTTTAGCCATTGAAGTTGGCTTTAGATGAAACCGTTTGTTAACCAGAAATCTTAGAATTTTGATGTTTATTATATACCTTGTTGATTCACCAAACACGGTCACTTTCACGTAGTACCGGTATTAGAGGAATTTATTACAAAATGGATCTTTGGTTACTTTTACGGTTTCTCCGGTATCTTGCACTTCTTGCAGACAGTACAAAATCGATCTGAATTCCGAGTTTCGGGATAAGCTGGCAAAAACAGCTGTTTTAATTTTAAAGACAGGCGACAGCACAGAATGACAGATTGCATACAGATTGTTTTGACTTTTGACATGAGGGTTTTTTTTTCACAAATATTTTCTTATCATAGGGACGTGGTAAAATAATAAAGTAATATTATCTATCATCATTCATATTTCCAACGAAATATATACAAAAAGTTTCTAAATAATAATAAAATTATGATGTGTATACATAGGTATAAAACGGGGGTGGGAAAGGAAGGAAAGCAATCGTGAGAGTCTTTCTTATAAACGAACGGCACATCGAAGTCGCTGCGTGTGTATCATTAGTATTATTCATTAGTCTGAATTTTATGAAAAACTGACATACCGGGAGTACCATAGACATAATTTTTATCAACAACCCATCGTATTAGACATAATTATTAATTGTAACAACCCTAGCCCTATTTGACATTGACAAAATAACAAACAAAAACATGTCAAATCGAAAAAAAATAACAAAACTGCAAAAGTCAGTCTAATCTAAGACAACAATATTCGTAAAACGCGAAAAATACGAAATGAACAATTTTCAAAAAGAATTTGTGATGGGCATGTTCTTGGACAATGACAACGCTTGTACTATGAACAGATTAGTTGTAGCAGTGGCTAATATAGTAAGCGAAAACAATGACAATATGAATATGTTCAGCACGGCTGTCGAAAAGGAATTCAATCACACATCGCAGACTGTAGAAAACCAATGTCCCGGAATTGTACCTGTTACTCGCCGTATTAAAGGATTTTATGAAAATACTGTGCGAAATTTTACCGAAGAAGATTACGCTGTGAGATTCAAAATGAAGAGGAGTACTGTTCAGGTTAGTTTTATGTAATTTCCTAAAACCTAGCTTATTAATATAATTTCAGCTATGATAGGCTATCAGCAGTTGGGTAAAGGTAAACGCAATCTTTTACCTTTTATTTAGGCACCCTGTATCTATGAACTATTGTCAATTGCTTCATGTAAAATACTTGTATTTAGTTGTATAATGTTAGACTGGAAGCTGACCCCAACACAGTTGGGAAATAGCTAGGCAGATTGTATACATTGACTGCTGTACCCATTACCTAATTAATAGTTTGCTTTGTTAAAATTTCTAAATAACCAGTAACATTTTTCTTTCAGACACTCATAAACTTTTTGAAGAACTATGTGAAGCCTGGGAATATACCCCTCGATAAGAAAGTTCACGTATTTCTTTGGTTATTGGTGAGTGATTGTTCTTATAATGAAATAGGTAAACTATTTGGGTTGCACAAATCATCAGTGAGCTATATATTTAATGAGATAGCTACCCACCTCACTGAACATAGATTTAGTTTTATCAGCTGGCCGTCAGTGGAGGAACAACATATTACGAGAATAAAGGTGAACAGCAGATTTAAGTTTCCCAACTGTGTAGGTTTTATTGACGCTTGTCGTTTTAAAGTCGGGTCAAAGAGAAATAAAAAAGATAAGCCAGATATTGTTCTCTTACAAGCAGTCTGTGATGAATCTCTAATATTCCTAGATATTCACGTTGGTGAAATAGGAAAGACAAGAAAAAATAGAGTTTTTAAAGAAAGCACTTTAGCACATCAGTTAAAGAATTTTATGGAGTTTGAGAATCATATTTTGGGAGACTCTGAATATAAATTAAAGAAAAACTTAATTACTCCATTTACAAGCGAGGAGTTGTTAACTAGTGAAGAGATGAAGTTTAATGAGATTCACTGGAAGACTCGCAGCTATATTGGTCATGCATTTGAATTAATGAAGGAAAGATTTAGGAAGTTAAATCATATTGATGTTGTGAAAGCCGAGTCTGTTAATCTCCTTTTATCTGTGGCATGCATATTGCACAATTTTATACTGATACATGAAGGGTGCTCGGAAGTGAAAGAGGAGGCCGTAGCTTGTGATGATGGTGTCACTATCAACACCAGTATTGTTCAAACTGCTTTAGAAAAGAGACAGTTTTTGTGTAACTATATTAATTATATTGATACAGAAGATGTTTGAGGACTATCCAAAGGATAGATAGTATAGGTAGATAAGTAATCATAAGATTAACTTGTTACTTTTAAGTCTCAATATTTTTAAGAAAACAATAATGTAAGTAGGTAGTTATTAAAATGTTCTATACTATTTTAATCCCACAAAGCGACGCGCGCTTTACTTGTGGTAACCAAGTGTATAAACACGCTGTGAATGTGGTCCGTGAAGACAAGTAAGTAGCGTCAGGACATAACACACACACATACACTTTCGAAGTAAAATTTCCATTATCTTGGACGGTACAGAGAGATCCTGCGCTTACACACATTCACATTGTGTTTGTTCACTTGGTAACCACAAGAAAAGCACGCGTCGCTCTTGTGAGGTGAGAATACTGTACTACTTCTTCAGTTACTTGTTAGGGCACATTTATATGTATTTATAATGCAATAAAACCACTTTGTAATGTTTTAATACTTATATTTTCTTTCTAGTACTGAAATTTATATAATTGCCAGCATTATGATATAAAAAATATAATAAATAAAACATATTTTTGAGTGAGTAGTGAGTACTAATGACATATTTGGATGATATTACAGTATGTATTTGATATTATATAACAATATCGGTATTATTATAAATTATCCAAAAATGTAATATTTAATTATTTATTATACACACTAAATCATTTTGAAAACAAACATTTTGTGATACTCACTTTATTTATACGTACAGAGATAAATTGCTTAGTATATTCATACCCTCTACTGCTTATTTACTTTTATGTACAGAAATAGATAGTTATTTTATTTTTGCTTAACTTAAAGACACTTTGATTGTTTTACGGTGGGAATACTAGCTCAAGTTTAGATGTCTGGTGGTTATTTCAGCCTAATAATTATTTTAATCCACATCAATAGTAAGGTCACGTTTTATATACATAAAGATGAAATTAAATTAAGTCCGTGGTATAAACGCAAATCTGCATAGGAATACATATCTATTAGCTAGTCAAGCTTATTTGGTTTGACATTAGTACATTGATATTGAGAACGAAATAAGCTTGTATTTTATAATATTTTACAAATAAATAATTTTCTCTGTCCCGATGTATCCTACATAACATTAGGCACTAAATTGGCAACCTACAAGGCACTATGCACTTAGCACAGCAATACATGCTATAATAATAATTATATTATGGTTTTATATTGTAACAAAATTTATACCTCTATTATTTACTACAGCTCATAATACTATTTTGCGGTTCTTGTTAAACATTGATTTAAAGAAGTTCATCGATATTATGAAAACGATCTTCTGTAGCTAGCACAGCTAAGCTATTACTTAAGTAAAAATCGTTCTGTTCTAATCATACAAACATAATGTATATGTTCGCTTTGTGAAACATTACTTACTGCAAATTAAATGTGCCTAACGAAATTGAAATACATACTAAGTCAACTGATATTTAATTTTAATAATATTCATTACATTATGAATATCGCTGTAATTTCGCTAAAATCATGCGCTGACCATGTCAAGCCATGATATCGATGAGCCTGTTTGGCTGTAGATACTAGTAACAATACAACGCTATATACACATTTAATTATATTTACAATTATAGCTGCACCTTGATATTATCTCCTACGTATTTAGGATTATGGAATGTGACAAAACTGTACCTACCTAACTAACACTAAAGCCGAATATTTACAATCGGTGTATAATAAATGAGTCCTATCAGTCTGATTTATTGTTGTCCTTTAATTTTTATGAAAGATGTAACGATTTTTTTTTCATTTATAATCGATATCATTTAATGATTTCATCTAAAAACAACAATAACACGTTCCACTCTTTAGAAACACACTCCCCAAATGTTTACAGTCATTCTGATAATATATCATTTTTAAATGCAATATTCACGGTCCATTTACTTGAGTAAATAACAACATTAGCTATAAGGATTAACCAGTAGACTGTACACAGGCAGGAGACGAGACACATTATTTACACAAATCATAGTAAACAAAACATTGGGTCCACATTAAAACACTGTCTTAGCCGAACGTTTCCGGAAGACTTGGCACACGCGACACGATAATATCGTCTCAATCACTTATCAATGGATCCATACACGGTTTGTTTCGGTAATTTTCAAATGTAAGTCTTTTTAACTTTCTGTAAGGTTCCGCACTTGAGATCCTTGTCGAGGGACTCGGTAGAGTTTCGCAAGTCAAGCGTGCGCTCCTTGCCGAGCTCCATGTGCAAGTTGTCCTGTTTGGGACAAACATTCGCCACCATGTTCACGTTTTTCGACCGAGGCATGTACGCAGTATTGGCATTCAACGGGGTCTCCAACGGGCTTAATCTGAAATAGACACTTTAATTAACTAAAGTTATTCATTGTTATCGTTATATTTATAACCTACTGCAAAAAGTTGTTCGTGTTATTGTACAGTGATTTGCTAATGTGTTTCTATCATTAGCATGTTTCTCATTAAGGTTGATTTATATGTAGAGATATGTTACATGTGTAGTGCAAAAACGATTTGTGACTAAGCATGTCGGATCTGTACAAGGTCAAAGAAAATAATAATAATTAGTGCGAGGGCTTAAATGTGGCAAAAACTTTCAGCGACCACTTGCGGATTAGGTACAACTATGACTCACTTCTGGAAATCATAAAAACTCGCCTGTAAAGGAAAACTGGAATTTAAGTCATGCTAACTATGAGAACTTTTCATACGAATTTATATTAGTTGAAATATTATGTATTAGCAAATGTAAGTAGGTACCTGTTCAAATGATTGTGTTGCTCATTGAAGGGTGAGGTATCGGTAAAAAAGGGGTGTCGAAATCGCCGTGAAAAAAGGTATCCGATAACGAATCCGACCATGAGTGTGACGAGGCAGGACGCTACGACAGCCGTCAGCAATGCTTGTGCGCTGTAGATGTTGCCGTCAGCGGCCTCCACAGTCAGCAAGTCTGCACAATGAAAAATTCGGGTTAAAAACTGAAAGCTCGTCCGTGCTATGGCAGCACTCCTGTAATGTTACTTACAGTCATAACTGTGTCTCTGTTGTTCTTTGGTTATAATAATAAATAAAAAAACGATAATAATGTCTTGTTGAGTGACCCATTTGAATGAGTTAAGAAAAATAAATGTGTATATCATTGGTAGTTGATATTAGTGGAAAATTACTGGTTTCTCCATTTTCTCCTTTGCATAGCTTTCTTCTATTAACATATTTGTGAAAGAAATGTACCTTCGTATAGATGCAATTTACAGCTGCGCCAGGGGCTCATATTAAATCATTATTATACGTACCTTGTTTACAAATAATGGATAGTGACAATTAGCAGACAAATTCATGGACGAGTGATAGGTAATAGCCACATCGTATGTGAGCAAGTGGCAGTATTTGTCCCCACTAATGACATGAGGTGAAAACACAATTATCACCGGAATCAATTTATAAAACAATACATAATAGTTCATAGTTGGTGTTTACCTGTCTCATGTTTGTTGTTAGTAGTTGTTTTATCGTCCGACAAAACATTCGTTTCGACAACTTCTATTAATATTTCATTTTGGATATCGTCAGTTTTCTGTCGCAAGTCTGATTCTGATTGGGTTGGCTTCTTAGTGCCTGGATTTCTATTGCTATGTCTATCACCCGGCAAGAGGGCTGGCAACTTATTACATATATCAGTCTTTCCATATTCTACATTTTGTAGAAACCTCTCGGGATTAGGAAATTGCCTGTTTCCAACCCAAGAACACACTTGCTGCTTGGAGTCCCACGCACAGTGTGGATCTTGCAACGCAACACAATCCCTGAAACCAAAGCATAATTCATTAGTTTTTTTTTTGTTTCGATGAATAGGGAAGTATAGTAATATTATAAGTTCTCAGAAAATTATATTTTTTTACCTGCACGATAGCACGTTTCCACAATGGGACAAAGTCACAGCTCTGATTATATCGCCAGAGGCAACGATTAATTTTTCTGTGGTTAGGGCGACATGCATTTGTTTGATGGGCACGCCTTGAGGTAATACTTGTACTTCTGAAATTACAGCTGTTCTAACAGGATTTCTGCTATACTCGTCTACACTGGCATCAAAGTCTCCTTCATTGGCTGCTACATTTACAGCTTTGATAACTCTTCCGTCATCCGTACCGATATACATGACGTCATACTTGTTTCCATTCATCGCTTGAACTTGAGGATGCACGGCAATGGCGGAAAATCTATATTGTAAACTAACTCTAATGAGAACTGGCCGCGCTAAGAATGATGGAACAGCTTTATCCATTAGCGGGTGTGTTTTTATAAAATTCACTGCTGAATCAGAGAGTGTTCTGCTGTCTTCAACACAAGATCCCGGTCGGTTTTCTGGTAATTTTTCTTTTTCTAGAGGCAGCCAGTTAGAGTTCATACCTTCTTGGCCTTTGAATGATCCCTCAAAAGCATCTATGATATCCCTCATAGCGAAAGCGCATACTGCTGAGCCTCCTATTGCATTCTGAGGCGTAGTAAATACTGCGTATATTATATCATTTTTGCTACTGCTTTTGCCATACATTCCATTTATTAGTTCAGTCGTAGCCTCTGTAAAAAAATATATTTTTTATAAAACCGTCTGAATTAAAATTCTGCACGGAATACAAAATCTCTATTAAACTCAAGAAACTTACGGATTTCATCGAAGTAGAAAGGATATTCTCCAGGCATGGAACAATTTAGGCGGGTTTTTAAGAACGAAGTCCAACGGTCGCTGAACGTATGAGGTCCTCCTTTATCGTTAAGGCAGATCCTTGCTACTCTCGAGTATACTGCCTGTAGAGATAATACGAACAATGGTAAACTATCACATTTTATAGTCATAAGGTTCACCGCAAAATAAAAATGTTTAAGACTGTATCATAAAAATGGTATATAAACAACACTGACCTTTCCGCAGTTCATGAATTCGACAGCAGTTTCGCGATAGAAGAAGTAAACATGGCTGGTAGAAGCTACAGCTCCCACAAATGAAGGATCGTTGAGCAGTCGGAGATCTGAGCGCTCAGTTCGTACGGGTTCGCGATAGATCAGGGGATCACCTCCAGAAAAATCGGCTGCCGTTGCTGTGTATAATTGACCGTCTGAAAGAAAGGAGGATTATTACACGACTGCCCAAAAAGGAGTGTAACGTATTCAGGGTTGATGTATGTTTGTATGTGAGTTTATTTATTCCACCATAACTTTTAAATGCCTGAACTCATTAGGATGTATGGGGTATCGTTATAATCCTTACATCATCCATTTTTTTGAAAAAAAAAAAATCAATATGTAGTTCGTTTTTGGCAGGGTAGCCGTGTTATTATTATTATATTTTTTTTCATAATGTAGGTAATATAAATGATCAAATCCATGTTAACATGGATGGTGGATAATTGCGTCTAGTCGTGATCTTGTTTTAGGTTTCGTTTTGCTCTTAAAGTACCAGTTTTTGAATCTCTATAGCTAATTAAATAATAAAATCATAAGCCGCTCGTAAAATTAACACAAGAAACAGAGTTTTGTGTAATTAACACATCTTCATACTACTCGTGCCTCTAGATAGATGGGCGACACATATTTTGCTATAGTTTTTATTGCGGTGTCGCAATATGTAATTTTCTTTTGTTATATTTTATGTGTGCAATAAAACAGTGGTCTTCAAAGGGTTAGGTAGCTTGAGCAAAAACTTTAGTGGCATAGTGATATAATTTTGCTTACCAACAAAAATTGCAGTCGAATTATGTTGTGGATCGTAAGGACAGCGGCCTGATCCGTCGATTTCTTCTAGATGGTGGTTGGGTGGGTGCCTTGCGTACCGACGACATAACGGTTTGAATGCATTGGTTCCACACACCAACAGACGTCCGTGCGACCGCGCTGCTACTCGCGGGTAATTCTGACATTCATCGGCAGACTTGCCCTTTAATTGGCATAGCTCCCTGTGTGCGTCCGTCGATTGCCACTCCAGTCGCTGTGGGTAAAATTATTTATGTTTATAGTTTTTATGATAAAACTGTGTGTAAAATGTAAATTGTATTAACCAATTTGAATTTGGTAATAGAAAATAAGTCAAATATTGCATTGCACAACCAGAACTCTTAGTCAAGCGCGTTAGTTAATCCGATGGCCTCAGCGCCCGCAGCGCCCGCAGCCGGCCTGCGTTAGCTAACCGACAGGACGGCAATGTCGCGCTTGCCTCCACTATTTGTCTGTACAAGTCTGGTTGTCTCGTGCGTTATATTTGACTTAATATTATTGATTAATTTGATACATTTGTCTTTCATCAAAACTTGTTGTCTTATTTGTTAAATAATTTAATCTGGGTTTTGGGTCGGTTCGACAGAATTAACTTTCTCTGAGCATAATAAATAAAGTGAAGTACGGCGCAAATGTTTTGGCCAATTTGCACAATTTGTACCTACTGAAGCTGACTAAACGTCTGTTTTGCAAACCAACTTACTAGTAGCAACAAAATTCGCTAGTTATGTGTTATATGGCTATAGTTGACCATCTTTCACGTTATATTGGGTCAGCGTCTAAGTACTTTAAACGCTACGTGTCGATGTCAAAATGTATTGCAACGTAACATGGATAATGTGGACAATATCGGCTTAGCGTGCAGTTATCTTCGCGGCAAGATATCGATAGCGGTATAGACATTGTCCATCGTTATCACTGTTAAAATACTAAAACCTACTTTCATTTGCACCCAAAATATAATTACAGTAGGTAGATTTATTTTTATAAAATAGGTGTGCTATTTAGCTACAATTTTCCTTCTGGGGGTTAGATTGGTAATACACTGGATACAAAAAAAAGTTGCTCAGGTTGAAGAAAAGTAACCGTATAGATATGATTAGTATTCGGGCGAGGCGGAGTATCTAGCTGCCCAGCGCCGCCGGCCGTGAATAATTCAACGCATCACCGCACTGGCCAGCACTAATATGTGACGAGTAATTTAAACACCGAGCACCACATTCAAGTCGAACCTTTGAATGCTGTTTTTTTTTATAAATGGCCATTTGTAATTTGTTTGCACTGTAAATTTGCTCGGGCATATATACCTAGGTATCGCATTAGATTATGGAACTTTTGTATTAATTTGACTTTACCTACACAGCAGCAGTTAATTCTCCGCAGAAATGCTAATACCTGGCTCTATTGACTATGACCTACAAGGATTCACTGTTAACCTCTTTCCTTCCGATTTTATACAACTTGAGCAGAATACGAAGTAGCTCTGTAGCGTCTTTCTACCTTATAAAAATGTTTTTCTTTTGACTCGCACTGGCGTGGAAACCGGACACAGATGTTTTAGGCAAAAAAAAGATACCTACAGTTTATTGTATGTTTTGCGTATCTCTGCGTGACTATATACCTAATTTCTATTTATCTCTGTAAGGGCATTGAACGGATGTCTGATGTACCGTCATAAAATACGCCTACAAACACAGGACTGTTTTTCATGAGTGAAACGTTAGTAATTTTTGGCTTCGTGCCAAACAATCTCTCGCCCTACGTCCGTTCGTCCATGTTGTTTCGTGTTTTTTTTCTAACAACGTCATCGGAACCTCAAAAACATGGAGCACCTATATCAGCTAATGCTTCTATGTGATTTATCCAAATAATTGTTATAATTTGCACGTTTCGTCCAAAAAATAAATAAGTACTATTGAGGCGTCTCTTTATTTATAGACTCGTTTAATCTGTTAGCCGACTGTCAATAGGAAATAAACTTTTATTTTCAGCCATATTTCTCGATACATTTTAGTACCTCATGATTATGATGCCTAACTGCTCCACAAACGATGGGACACTTAATATCATGTCCTACGTGTCCTGTCAGCTGCACGTTACAAGAACTGATGGACGCTAGTGATGGTGCCAAACACGTAGCCGAATTATGGGCTAGGTCCATTTAGATTACCATCGACACTCTAAAAAGAAGAAGAAGATGATCCCTAACAAGAACATATGTAATTGTTTATCAGATATAGACACAGCACCTACCAAAATGCACAACCAAGAAAAAGCCAGCAATAAAAAACGTAATCCTATGATTCCTCGCTATAACACTTCGACAGCGATGGTCCAGATTTTACGATAAGTAAATAAAATCTTATACCATTTTACAAAATAAACATTCTGCTGCGCGAAGTGGGTCGTAACGTAACTAAGAATAAACAGTGAGTGCACTAGAATACCTACTATAGTGGTTTGCGCAAGATTAGATACATAAACCTGAAGTAGAGTGCGATACCTATTAAGGTTTTCGTTACTGGTTCGTTCAGACTGCCACTACAGGCGGATTAACTTGGCCAAATCTACGGCGATATCAATCTGGACTATCTGGGTACTGTTCTGGAGATATCCCTTATCAAGGAGTCCGGACTTTAATCAAATACAAGATAGGACTTTTCGTCAAGTGATGTGTAAAGACTACTGTTACCAATAAAAGTAATTTTGTAGTGGGCTTTCCTATCACGCGCGCCCAGTGCTCAATATTATTGGTTCTTAGATAAATGATTTTTTAAGGTTCATTTATTTGAATAATACAAACAAACTACATAATAGAAGTCCCAGTAATCAGAAATTCATAAATAATTTATTAACTTTATAGTAGGTAACATGCATAATGTATAAATTGTATAATTACCTGTTCTACATTTTCTGACAGATCGTAGAGGCTTAGGTTGTACACTGTGTTCCTGCGAATACACAAAAAGTATGTTGTAATGGCCGCTCAATATTAACTAAGTAAATAATTTAAAACAATATTATGAGAACAAAACAGGTTTATTCTGAGAATGGTCGCACCTGATTAAATAATACGAGATACTTAGTATTTTGTAATATGCCTTCTTTGGAAATTGCTGACCGACGTTAATTCGCTTAATAGGAACGTTTAGGGCGATGTGAATGGAGTAGTAAAGTAGAATTACCTCATTTAAAAGTTGCTTTAGTATAATAATAACACATATAATGAAGTGTTAAATTACCTGCCGCCAACTATAATTGAGAAGTCATCTTTGTCTAATATACGGAAGTGGTCCGGCGCCGTCGCGTTGCCAACGAATTGCTCTGACGTTTCATCACCTGAAACAAACAAGAAAAAGTTTAGTACCAGTCTACTCAATGTCATTTATTTTACAAATCCAAACTAGCCACACTCTGATCTAGAGAAAAGCGCTAGAAACACGACACTATAAGACAGCAGTAGGTATCTGCTAAAGCTGGTGAATTATTCAGAAAGATCCGCGCGCAGTTCAGCTCTCTAAAACACTGTTGTTCCTCGCAAAGCTAAATTACAATGATGAATATAATTCTTTTTTTTTCAATTTTAGTAGTTAATCCCAAGTCTAAGCAGATTTTTTTTTGCGATAGGAATGTTTAAAATATATATAATTCGGCAAGTAATAAGAATCTTTACACGCTTTTGTTGTTGGTTTGAATGTGCATATTGGATATTTTTTTGTGCAGATCAAAACGCATAATGTGCTGCGCTGTGTGCCTATTGTGCTGCGATTAAACAACAATGAACATTTGCGATTTCATCACAATTGGTTGGGAAATTCTCACATGTCACATAATACTCCGAAATGCCGCGAAGTTTCTTGCACCTGCCATGGCAGGCATGTAACAGGAAGTTTTTTTTTGCAAATATGTAGCTATGAAGCTATTTCCATTACCAGTTTTTCTAATCATGAAACTATGAAAGAAAAGTTTTCACATGGAGTAGGTATACCATTCCGGACATAATATGTAACGGGTTTGCTTTCTTGTTTCAATATAATAGTAATTATATTTTAGGAGAGTTCGCTATTAGTGAGTATTTGTATGTAACCCACCGTATTGGTATATAGCGCCACCTATTTAACATTTGGCAACTCTATAGAAACTCCCTCGGCAACATAGAGCAGAGAAAACTTTTTACTTTCCAACATATGCAAAAGTAAATAATGATGTTGTTGTTATGTCGTGGATCTTACCATATTTGATATGTATGCGTGCGTTAGCATCCGGCATCCAGGCTTGAGCCGTAGACGCAAGGAGGACAAGGACCGCGCGCACGACGGCCATTTTAACTTAATATCTCCTCTCTATGCGCGCCATGATTCCGCACTTCTGGCACCCTGTAACAAAACATTTAAAGAAATTATTAAGTTATTTAAATGAAATTGCTCTTACAGCTTAATATATCATCTCATCCAAAAACAAAGGAATTTATTTTTATGTTAGTTAGGAAGTGAATATAATAAAAAGTTATAACCCACCTGAAAAAAAAACTCATATCTAGGAGACCAGTCAAAAGCGTACATATCCTATGTTCATATTGCGATAACAAAGTAAAAGACTTAATCCACAGTAGAAGCCTCGCGTTTCATAGCCTGTGGCTAGAAGTGTTAAGAGATTGCTACCGAAGCTTCAAAGAAGCATCTATGAACTTTTGGAATGTTTGCGAAAACAACAACGATGTTCCGGTACAGTTATTTTTTTCTGCAAATATGTACTTAATATGTTATACATAAATGTAGAGTACATAGGATGTAGCAGGCATATTGTTACATTTAAGAGGCGTTGTTATGCCTAATTTTCTTTTGGAGCCAAACGATAATTGGACAAAATAAGACTAATTATAAATGATAAATGTAAATGAGTGCGTGAGATGTCGTTGAACGCATGCATATCTAGTGGCGGGTCTGGTTCTCGGTCACACGGGACGATCGTTTGACGCACGCATCATGCATCCGCACACGCACTCATTGCTCAGGATTCGCATTCTACTATTTTTTACATTTTTTTAACTATTCTTGTCGATCGTGAGAAACAAAACTCGATCGTCCCGTCCCTGTCGTGATCTCAGCACCCGCCGTTCACTTGTTACGATATCTTATTTTTAATCCACCTTTTATGCCTCGCTCGATACAGTTTATTGAAGACATTTCATTTTTTATTCCTACAGATATTACAGTGAATGGCCATCGTAAACCGGATAATTTTGATCTACCTTATAAATATGTATTTAATTGGTTCGCATGACATTATTTTTAGAAGAGGTTTCGTAATGTGGCTATCATTCTTTATTGCTTATACCTGCTTGTTATAATTGCTTATTGCTTACTGGCTATACAGTAGATACAGTAGAAATATTTCAGATGGACAGTGGGACCTTGGGGGACACAACGAACAATGCAGTTTTCTCCGAAATCAGGATTAAGTATGACAACTTTGAACAATTTTCTTTAGTTAGCTAAGTAGAGATTTTGTGTCATAGTTTTAGCTTTCGACCTTTATTATGTACTATCTCAAAAGCTCAACCTATATTTGCTGTTATTTGGGTACTGTATAAGCACATCCCTCATCAGCACTTTAAACGAAGACCGTAACTGAACTTGAAATACAAACGAGCGAAGGAATATGGTACGAAAGATCGTAGTTTCGATAAAATGTAAGTCGACAGATTGTTTCTATTAATTTTAATTAATTCATGGTCAGCGTTGCCGGATGGACACTTTATTCCTACATACCTAAGCATGTATCTACGTATAGTTTTAGCTCTGTGATGGTGAAATTGTGCTATTTTTGCCTTCCACAGCAGAAGCTCTTCTTTATATTTTAACATAAATAAAAACAATGAATGCATATTAATTCAACATTGTGTACCTATATAAACAACTAACAATAAAAGTGATTAATGGAAAATATGCAAAAAATAATCACATGTCAGATGTTCTGCATTGTGTAACGATATTAAAAAGGGTTGAGAAATTTATGTAACATGTTGCTCGCGTACTCGCACAGATGTGGCGCAGCACAAAATGCACGGAGGACTGAGTGCTACGCGCGGAGGGGACGCGACGCATTTGATATTTTCACGAGTCTGTTACGTTACACCACCGCGGTGCTGTTTTGGGAGCAACTGTTCACTGATGTATGCTATTTAAACTGGATTGCGTGAATTTTGCCACCACGACACGATATATTGCACTTCGAACGGACAATTTATGCGCGCCGAGTGGCGAGCGTACCGGAACAATTATTGAAGTAAACAAATAGCGATTACCGGTACGAAGGCAAAACTAGTTAGGTAACTTCATGTTGAAGTTATATTACAGATTGCGTAGGTTTTACTAAACTACTTTCAAATGTACAGGACACAAGTGGAAGATCTGCGCCATGTTTATATCAAAATATCAAAGAAATAAATAATGAAATCTTACGTCTAACGTCAAATACGAAATAAGAAAGATAATAATAATGTAAAAGAGGTACTTATTCGAATGAATATTTTATAGAACGAGTTAACAGTAGTACTAGTTGCCACACTGCAAGCAGGCAAGGTGTCGCGATCAGTTCTCATGTGTATTTCTCGTTAGTGTTCAATTTATGAAACAACATGTCCATGTACGTCGGTGTCTTGCACATTATTATATTCACTTGTGTTATTTTATTGGTATGAAGAGTCTCCCGCAGATTACGCTGGCTCAATATACGGTAAACAAAATAAAGCTGCAGTTGCGCGAAGCCGGTTGACACTTGAGCCTCGAGATGCGGCCGCGACGTGCTGAAGACTTACTCGATCCCACGCGGATCAGGAAGCTGCGGTTCTTTTCTGTCACTTGTAATAAATAACCATTTGAAGGAGCGTGGGGCGGTTTAACGTTCGACTTGAAGGACATAAATGCTATGCTGTAACGATAAAAGGCAGTTTCGCGCCACTTTTCCATGTCGGGAAACTCATTTTCGCTTCTGGACGTGTCACGCCTTAAATGTATGTTTTTCGAAGGTGGACGTACAATAGCGGCGCTGCCTGTACTTATGGTTTAATATATTATTAGGTACTATTGTATTTACTTCAAACATTAAACTTTTAAATCATCATTTGTAATAAGAGGGTAGTGCAAAATTCCGTAAAGACAAACTGTTCCTAGATTTGTCTGAAATAGCGACAAAGTGAAGAGTTAATTAAACTCTTATTAGGTTAACGAGTGGCTATTTTAGAACGTAAGACTCGGAACGAATACGTTATAGAAATCTAGATTTAAAATACCGTTTTTATAATTAATAATGGTAAATTAACTATTTATGTAAGTAAGAATGAGGTCTTTTAAATTTTTCGAAAGTCAGGCATCCACGTATTATTCTGTGCAAGAAATATGAAGCCAACTTCATGAACAAAGTACCTACCTTATGATTTTTTTGACATTTTTCCTCATATAGGTAGGTAATAATTAAAGTATTTAGTTTTAAATCTTATGATTTTTTCTTCAACATATTTACATCATATAGGTAGGTAATAATTAAATTATTTAGTTTTAATACATAGGTAATACTGTATGCGAACACTCTGTACTGTATATAACTCTGGTTTATTTATCTGGTATGCTCATATTATTAACTTTAACATCCCTGAATTTTCATCAACAGATTTTCAATCAGAAACAGCCAGATTTCATTACGTGGCTTTATAAATCTTGTGATGGCTTTTATTCAAATGTAACAGTTTGCATTGCCTTTTTTAAATTAACTTAAAATTGCCTTTTTTTAATTAACTAAAATAACTTTGTCCTCTTTGGTAATATAGGAGTATATTTGTTAACTTACGTAGGTGCGTACCTACCTAATGTATCAGAAAGTTATCATTCGATTATTAATGAATTATAATCGAATGATATTCTTTTTATCTACAGAGAAGTGAGACCTACCAAAATAGATATTAGTTTGGGTTAAACATCCACTAACGTGCATAAAATCGACTTATTTACCCAATTTGTTAGATAGCTATGCTAGCGAACTTCCTAGTGCGTAAATCGTGATAAAAATATGATTTGTGCCAATTAATGTTCGTTACTTCGTGTTCTTACATATTTACTGATTGTGGCAGCTATGATAAACTGTACATAAAAACCTAAATATGTATTGTATCACCAACTTGCTTGCGTGTTACGAAAACTTATCAGTTATCAGTAAGAACCGTTCCTAAAATAATTACTAATAACAAATTGTTTACGAATTTACACACGGTACACGTGTTTGAACGATACAAGATGTTTATGTGAGACATTGTCTGACACCTGGGTACCTACCTACCCGTTGTTCTTTATGTAAACAATTGATAGGTATTATGGTCAAGAACATTACGAGGATGTGACACATTGTATAAATTAATTACTCATTGTTAATGGTTTTCCGGTATTTTCATTTAGGCATACAATCCAAGTACAGTCAGGAGAACTAATATGTCAACACTTGACAACTTTCAATTACGATTTTTTCGTAAAATAACGAATGCAACGCTGAAATACGACACATTACATAAACCTATGGGTTTGAAAATGCTATGTTCGTAACAACATAAAATTTCATTCAAAAATAAAGGAGGAAATCGCTTTTGAATAAAGCCAAGTGTATACATACTTATGCTCGTGACTGTACACATTCTATATTAAGTAATAACGGAATATTATTGCCATATTAGGTGTTATGTTGAAAACGTTTTTGTAACTATGTTGTACCTACTAATACCTATGTATTCTGTGCTATGACGTTCAAACCGTTATTGAAAGTTTTATTATTTTTGGTAAACCCTTAGGTACCTAATGGATTTTTAACAAAAAATATCCCTGTCGGTTTCCATAGCACCTATAGTGATCTCCGTAAAAAAAGACACACCTAACCTCAAAACATTTTAAAACGTTGAAAATTTTGGCCAAAGTAAGTTTTGGCACTTTTGGCAATATAGATTTTTATCGAAATGTATTCCGCTATTATGTTTAGTATGGTCTGCGGGTGAGGGTAGAGGTACTTTATCGGTCGCTTATTTTTAGATATGTGAGGTGTCTCGGTTCGTGGCCCGTGTAATGTAAGGTGTAGGAACGAAATGGCTTCCTTAATGGAGCTTGCAGACGTTACGTTAGCAACTTACTCCTATTTATACATTATTACTTAGTTATCTTCTAGAAAAACAAGTAAAACCAACGCCGGGGACTGTCAAATGACATGACTTTGAAAGTCCCCAAAAACACCAACATAATATTTGTATTACAAGTACAAAGAATACTGCGAATCTTACTAAAGCTTATTCTTCTTTACTGTTTTTATTGTTTAATAAATTATAGCGTAGGTATATTACAGCCAGGAATTTGAGATCATTTTAATTTCAAGTTATGGAACAACAAACAGAATGTCATACTTAACAAAGTTCACGTTCCATTGCAAACAAAAACTTTTTAGGACCTTTTTGTTACAAATGGTCACTAAAAATCAACTTAGAATACATTCCCCTAAAGTAGTTATCTGATTAAGTGGCGATGGAATGAAATTATCTGAGATTATGAACACTGCTTTAGGTACTCTATTGAGATTTCGATTTTGACTTTTGACGCAAATAATGTTTTTATTGGTTAATTCGAAGTGTTTTGATGTAAACTGTATGCTGTGTATGTTTCTTATAAAGACGGTACCTAATAATAGTACCTACCTAATATACAAAAATTTGATTGATGCGAAAACTCTAGAATTTCGTACAGTGTTAGTTTAGTAAATAAGGAAGGGTAGGTGTAGGTGTATGGATGATGCACAGTTAAAAATATATTATTTTCCAGTGACCGGGTTATTCCTGCGGGAATTCATGTCGACTATGGAAACTACGTACCTACGAGTATGTAATTTACTGGCATGTTGTTACGTGATAATATGTACTTGTACCTACTACATTATGAGGATGTATAAAATAGTTTAGTAATGACTGATTCACCAATGAGTCTACCCACATTAGCATCAATGAGTGTTGTTATTAATGGATGCTCATAATCTAAGTATTATGATGGAAAATTGATTTGAAGACGCATTCATAGAGTCATACAAAAACGTAGATGAGTATGCTTAGTCTATTTAAGGGCTTAACATTCTTACATAATTATCTCATTATTTTATTTAGTTAAACGTTAAGTAGAACTAAATGCGTTGCTTCTCAGATGCATGTTAAAATTTTGATATAAGATTTACCTACGTGCAGTGTCCCCCATGAAATGCCCATCCCCTGCAAACGATTAGTATCTAGTATATTTCTTTATAAATAACTTCCTGAAAGGGTAAACTACGTTTAGCATGCATGTTTAATAAATATATGTATGTACTCTACGAATTAGTATCTAAATTTTTTGTATGTAAATCAACGTGCAATAGTTAAAATTATTGAACTATTTGCAGAATGTAACGCAAATTAACTTGTAAATGAACTTTAATAAGCCAAACTATTATTCGATATTGCTGCAAATAATTTTGTATTTTGACAAATCCATTGGAGCGATAAATAGGATCATGGTAATTAATTTATTGGGCTTGCAAACATGGTACATATTTTTAATTAGGTAGGTACATAAAAATTGATCAACAAAAATATCACCACCCCTTGTGGAAATAATGTATAGTATTTACTTAATTAAAATATAAACTTTAATGGGTAGACCAATCATGTCTATCTAAAAAAATCCACTCGAACCATGATTACGTTTGTGAAATACTATTTTAATTAGTGACGGAGCAAAGGTAGGTAATTAAATTAGTTTCTGTCTGGTGAGAAACATAAAAAAAAATGAATCCTTAGGTAATTAAACTTTCAGGGTTCATAATACACGCGTTAAATGCAATTTTTTGAAATATTGATAAAATAATTTTTGGAAATATTACTTTTGGCTTATTAACTGACTGAGTGGCTAGATTTTAAGTTCAAGCGTTAAAAAAATTAAAAGTCAAATACAGCGCGTGATTACATTTTTGGAGTAAGTGTTCCACCAAGCCTTGGTCTTGCATTGACCCATTGGCCCTAGTTACAATTAGTTAACATTCGGTGTGCCCCGGCGCATCTGGTATTTTCGTTACTATCATAAGTATGACACATGACGCGCACACAATTACGCAGGATGTTGACAATGTTTTCATTCATTACTATTGTAAACTAGAGTAATTGTCGCTATTTGTGAATCAGACGTTTAAGAATCTTACATTGTGACTTGTGATTATAATTAGATAGGTCAATGACACTGCTTTTGGAGGCAATTCTGAAAATGTTTAAAATTATCGCGTTGGTATCTGAAGATTTTCTGGTGATCTATTTTCAGTTTTAACGAAAGAGCTAAGTATTTCGAGAAAGCGTTGTTGTTGGTGTTATGTAACATAAGGTAAAACAAATTATGCATTAATTAAGTAAACAAGGATGAATAACATACATATTTGTACCTATTAATAACTACATCTGCCGGGATGATTTGCCTCTGGGCTTTCCCTGGAGAAGAAGACGATAACGGAGGAAGAATTGATCAGTAGGCGGGAAGCAATCTACTTAGTTGGGACTACGGATTTAACCCATTCATTTATAAACGTTATTTAAAGTTTAGTAATGATAAGATACTGTTTAACAATATAATTTTGACATTTAAACGTCTCTTAACTCTAAGCGACGTTTGTGTTACCTACCACACACCACACATTAAGGGGTTTGCCTCTCCTATTGCACGCCATTCAACTCGATATACATCTTACAGTGCAGTAATCTCTTTGGTTTGGTTTTTGGACGCAGGACGCGGTGCAATATCATTTAAGCCGCTTTTGTAATTGATATTGCTAATTCGTGTCCCAGTTGTTGTACCAATTGTTGCAAACGCCTGACTCCTTCGTAACGGTCTAAGACAGTAAAAACTCGCTTATCTAATTACTCATACAATGTACATAAGTAGATACGACGACGTTATCATTCAATTACTCTTTATACTGTGTACATTTCTGAGTAACCAATTCATTTTTTTTTTTAACTAATCTCGTATTAACACTAAACAAGTTAGCTTCATTAGGCCGGTAATAGTACTAATTGGTTCAGTTTCGAAATTAGCAAGCATCATCGCAAGACTTTCCAAATTAGTATAATAAGTAAGAAAAGAGGACATAACAGTGCGCTTTTGAGTGGCGATGGCGGTACAATTTACACCGTTGGCGTTGAGTGTCTAGTTGAGTCGAATCGTTGGTAGAGCGGCCCCGCTCGCTTGCTAGTCGCTTGCCCTGTGTCAACAAAGCTTGCTCTCTCCTTCACTCCCCTACCCTACGGGTTTTGTTTGTGCCGCCTCCGCAACGCTATGGGCCCAGGCCCGTTAGTTAAAACTGTTTAAATAATATCTTTGTGTAAAGGTATAAGAAGTTGCCACTGGTCACTTACCAATTTTGAATATTCCCAGCTTTGTAATCCAATTTCGTTTTTAAATCACAGGTCATCGCATTGTTAAGGTAGTATAATTCAAACACAGCATTCAATTACACTCCACTCATTCACAAATATCTGTCTGACATAGTCAGATATAAATCACAACGCTCACGAAAAATCACAGATGCAGCACTTGGGATCACAAAGGTAGTAACCGGTTTGTAGAGAGTGTAACAAAAGTAGTGTGTTTACAGTGGGCGCGTTGACGAAGCCAGCGTAGAATATCGCTGTGCGTGCTGTCGCAGCGCACTCGGCAGGGGCACTAGCGTAGCGCTACAGGCGGCGCAAGCGCGGCCCCACTATCTCGCTCTCCGAACTTGCCCGACAGGCTCGTCTACTTCTGAACGTGCGCGTGCGTTCGCTGCGCCGATGCCACGTTGCGTCTCACGTTGCCAGTTCTCCACAATATTTTTTTTCTTGTTTTGTGTTGACGCTTCTAAATGAGGGCCCATAAAATAGAAACGTAGTTCGACGAATAAAAATTAGGAGGGTTATATTAGTTAGTTACTGACTCTTCTCTTAACTAGTAAAAGCTTCACGATGCATATTGCTTTATTGAAATTGATAGGAGTATTACTTCTCACATACTTTATTTTAGAGCAGAGAGTTAAAAATGACGAAAATTGAAGAGTGCAACAAAATGAGAATATGTTTAAATAATAATAAACCCGTGTTTGTGAATAAAGCATGGTAGAGCACGAAGAGCATAACTCTACTGCAACTATTTTGCGTATTCCACTGCGGCTGTTAGTTATTGGTATTATTATTAATACTACGATTTAAACTCACGAAAGGACAGACACATGTGGCAGTCTCAGTTTATTATACGCGGCGACGCTCACCCCTCGCTGTGCGCCAGGTAGAAACCAGCGAGCGCTTGAAAAAAATGCCCACGACTACAATTCGCCCTCTACTGCTACGATAAACTTTTGTCCCAATATTTATGGCCATTTTGTTTTGACCTAAGAAACTCAGTTAGATACTTATTTATAATTTAGTTGAAATTCCAGAATATTGTGTTTTCTTTTGTATCTTTTACTTCTTCTTGGTTCTCTGAAGGGCTGATATCAACCTGACCAGAATAGAATATGGAAGTAATTTTGTAAATAATGATCTCCGCCGGGTACAATGCATTTATATCGATAAGAGAATTTTTAAAGATTTAGAATGTATCAAGAATTAGCTTTATTCGTACAATTCAAATGGTCTAGAACTAGATTCGGCGTGGGTAGGATCATTATTAATTAGCTAATAGTCCGAGGCTTGTAATTTACGTAATGGCAACTTTCTCTTAAACATAAGTGGCTAATGCATTTCGGGAAACACTGGAGTCGTTTGTTGGAATAAGATGTTTGGTTCCAATCCAAATTGAGGCATAGCTACAGGACTTCCCACGTTTGTTGTGGGAATATTTGTACGTGTCAGGTGCTACCTGGCCCCGTACCTGCGGTAATGCTATTATGCAGCCACAGCCTCCTGTCAAATGTACGGATAGTGTGGTAATAACAGACGCAGATAAAACTGTTAGTGAAAAAAATTGGTGCAGTCACTGTAACATTTATTAAAATTTTTTAGTAAACCCCGTTTCTTAGTAAAAAAGTAGTTTTAGGTGACAGAGCTTTTAAACCTTTACTACTCGTCGTTTGTGTTTTAAATTGTACTTTATTGCTGTTACTATGTAACAGCACATGCTCGACTTGTCCCAGTGGTCATGGTTCCGATTGATCACTGTAGAAGTTCCGGTTTGTCACCTTATAAAATAAATAAATAATATATTTTTTTAAATTTAATATTTATTTATTTACCAACAAATTATTTTTTAAATTTAATATTTATAGGCCTTTGCCCAGCAGCGGGACACAAAATAGGCTAGTAAAAACAATTATAACCCCGATTCGTCACGTGTCATTAAAAAAAAGTTGCAAGGTACAGTTGCAATCGGATGTTCTTAGCTTCAATATGAGTACTTAGAGTGGATAAAAACTATGTACCTTACACCCTACTTAATATTATAAATAGGAATTATGTAGATAGCAGCTTTTCTTTTTGACTGTATTTTAACTTAAATAAAGTACCGATGACGAGTCGGGCTCAGCTGATTGATTCTGTAAAAATCTCACCGTGAAAAGTTAGGTGAAGTGAGTTTAGAGTGAGCTCTCAATAGTGTCTCAATCCCTAGCATTAGTTGGAATGACAGCTCACTCCACGCTCACTTCACCTGAGTTTTCACGGTGAGATGGTTACAGAATCGCAATCATCACTAAGAAAACAAAAATGTTTGAAACAGTTGTGAATCGTGGTACATATTTTGTTTTGCAATGACGAATTGGCACAGTAGCGAGTCGGCCATGGTCCATTTATCACTTCTTCTCATGATAATTATATTACTCAGATGTACCTATTTTTTTGTAAGATCAATCATGAGGTAAATCATAAAAATTCAGAAATAGCAAAAGCATTACCGTAATAGAGCAAATATAGTAGGACTGTAGGAGCATTCGATATTGGCCTATGGCTACGTAACGTCCGACTTTCTCCTGAATAACATATTACGGAAGATAAGCTAGACGACGTCCAAGATGGCTGATAGGCAGAGCAGGTAGCGGGAGCGCGCGCCGGGGACACTGCGGTGGGTTATCGCGAACATTTGTCACAACCAAAGCTATTCAACATTATGATAAAATGTTCCCTAACTTGCAAATACAACCAATTCCTAAACATACCTTTCTTATTCTGAATCCTTGGGTACCAAAAAAAACTTTAGAAAGGTAGATTTAATGCAGTCACATTAACTTGGTGTATTTTAGCTCCGAATTACGTTATCAGATCTAAAACGGTTTACGATCTCGGCGGCGCTTATTTGCATATCAGTGACTGTGGTTGGGGGTGAGCAGTGCGGACATGCTGCAAGCCGGGAACAATATATTTCAGCCGAAGACGACGCGCTATCTCCCGCTTTTGTATACAAGACCGAGAAAGGTACCTTTACCTACAACTGGCATTATGCCACAGGCCCACAGCTAAACAAAAACTTATAATAAGTACCCGAAAATGTTTGGATTCCATTACTTGCTGGTTAATTGGTTACCTAGCTTTCCTGTTTTGCACCTCATACTGCAAATCCTAAATTAACCCAAGTGTGGTTTAAAGGAGAATTGATAGCGCTTGTTGTGAGCACTCCATGTAAGTACAAAATAAGCACTTCAAAAGTTGTGCAGTTTGCAATATCTTCGATAAGGCGAAAATAGTTATCTCCGGTATTCAGTAAGCGGTGAGCCAAGAAGGGTAGAGCGGCGATATCTGTTAGATGGAGCTTCGCTAACGACATCGCCCGACATCTCACTCGCTGAGAAAACCGCCACATCTTTTCTACATAGAGCGCTCAGATAAGCAGAGAACGCCATTTGTCATTATCATATCCTGGCCATTCGCTCGGCTCTTATTAATAATGACTCACAATGAACTGTGGGGAAGAAAAAAAACTACGTGATTGAATGCAGCTATGAATCTGGAACTTGGGCGTGTAATCCACTTGAGTTTTCTAAATTCATCTCGAGCACGTCGACTGATAAAATTAGACTGCTTGGGACCGTGTGTGTTCCTCTTTTATTATATGTTCGTAACATAACTTGCGTGACCATAGAATTAGACTGGTATGGTAATGGCAGTTGTGTAATTTGTTACAAAGACATTCGAATTCCATCGTAACGAAATCCACGGCTCAATTATTGGGGTGTCTCTTTTGTTCTTGAATAAACTTCATTGAACCTAGGTTCTGTATGGGTATGTGTTGGTTGAATTTTATCGTAGCTTCGAAACTACACCTAAATTTTAGTCACGCAACATACCTGAAAATAATGAAAAAACGCAAACGCGCGTGTTTCTCCATCAATTTAAATAAATTAATAAAGCATCTTCATGTTACTGAAATCGACTTCAGAGGTCATCAGAAATATAATAACGCAACTTTTTATCATTTCCCACGCTATTGTCGTTCTTCCTTTGTGATAGAACTGTCCCATTTACGGCCACATACAGTATGTGCAAACGGACAGTCTGCTTTATGTATAGCAGAATCCGTGACAATAGAAACGATTAGGTTAACCGCTTACAACATGTAGGTACGTTCGTACCAGAGAATTAAAACGGTTGATGGTATTATGCGGGGGCAGGCTTGGTGCTTGCTATAGTTACAGGTGACATAAAGCGGGCCGCGGATGCGATCGGACGTTCTAATTCCAAACAAATGCAAATAGGGCGGTACAGCCGGTGCTGGTATAGTGGACATCCGCTGAATGGAGGCGTTTTGTGCTCGAGCGCTAATGGCCGCGTAATTGGCACGAGGTTAATCGCGGCCACATGACCGTTTCACCTGGAATATATTATACTCTTTTATCTTTCGCTATCGAGACCACCATATTTACATACCAATTGGCGACTTGAGGAATTTTTACATGAATGTTGGTACATATATGCATGATACTGCCATTCTGCCAATGTTTTCTTCGCTCCTTCAGGTTTTCTGTGTTTACTTTAGGCATTAGGTATAGAGAAATTAGGGCTGCATGGAATCGACAATAGGTACCTACCAATTTATTCTATGATCAGCTTAAGGTATTTTAGAGAATTCGAGTGCGGGCGGGGTATTGGATAATGAGCGTAGGATAAGTGAGTTGGTGTCAGCTGCGTGTCCTTGTCCGGTTGGTTCGGTCGCTTGGTCCGCTCTCCGCAGGAAGTCGCTCATTGTACCGCTGACCCGTCACCCGTGCCGGAGCGGCTACCAAACCACCGCCCAGCTCACTAGCCCGATATATTACACGGTACACCCAATCTAACATCTGTACGACCCACATAGTGAATAGAATTTCAATTAACAATATCAACCAAGTTGTTAATTAGTTTTGATTGCCTACCTACGAGTAGAAACATTGGTTGGATTGGAACTATACATACCTACATGTATGCATACGTGGTGTAGCCATTTCGTTGCCATTTTTGTTTCGTCATCAGATAGGTATTGCAGCTATCATGCATCAAGTAGGTTGTTTAGTTCCCTTTGCCTTCCGCCACGTTTCCAAAACGTGACATTTTACCGTAGGAACAAGCAAAGCGTTTTTAGAAAACAGGGGATACGTTGCAAAAAACGCAACCACTGCAATGGCGAATACAGGCCAACGAATTAGTATTGTGCTCGCAAAAACTAAACCAAACACAGTGGAAGTGAAATTATTCTATACTCAGCTACAATGACTTCGTGAAAACAGCTATCAGCTTTTGTAAAGTCATCTATACCTACTTAGTTACATAAAATAACTTAAACAACAACGTATTCCCGAAGTTTGAGTGAGGTTGGACACTAACAGATGTGAGAATGTCGTGGAATATTATGGGTAGGTATTACAAGTTTTAGTTAGATTGTTAGCCTTGTAGTTTCAAATCTTACATTATTCATGTTTCATCATCACTCCACGTATGTTATAAGAAAATATCATTAATTGTATGGCTGTGTAATTTCATAATCAACACAAGAATTTCATAATCAATTGGATTGATTTTCTAAATGAGAATCTGCGGCTATAAACCGATCATCAATGAATTCAGTAACAGTCAATCAATAGTCTCACTGTAGAGATTTTCTTGTAACTTCTTATTCAAAATATTAGTTAAATCACACAGAGTGCATAATCGCCGCGCCAGCAGCGTTTAGAGACCGCAGTGTAGGTACTAACAAAATTCGTGCCCCCGAAAGTGCGTTGAGCGTACATACAACTTCTGTCACTCTTTTTTCTTTCTTTTTTCTCTATGGTAAATCACAATTCACGATAGATGTAGAATACAGTCATTTCATCGACCATACTGACATAATGATACGAGGCTTTATTATTTAGGTACCTACTTTGTTTCTATCTCTGAATATTTGGGGTTTTCATTATAATTTTTTTTCTTTACATTCTTTACATTGTTCCTAAGGGTCATACATAATTGTCTGAAAGCTATATTTAGTTCCACGGAAGGTCTAAATGTAAAAGAAAGGGGTGTGTGCGGCTAGGGTCCGGATGTGCGCAAGACTCCGTAATTACGCGGCGTGACGTCACGGTCGGTCGGCTGACTCCCACGCGAAACGCGACCTCTTATCACGACAATTAAATCGCACTGACATGCACTGCCCGACCCTTGACATCACACAACGAGCTCTCTCAATTAAAAATGTAGAGTATCGTACTGTAACGCAACTGTTGTACCTACCTACTTATGGTTGGCTGCGCTAAAATGCGCAACCTACATTTTATAATAATGGACATTATAATTGCTGTGCAAAAGAAAGACGCGTATATGTGATGGCTGGTAGCAATTTCCCGTGTTTTAAATTAAACACAGCACAGCGATATTCAATCTGAGGGGCAATTCTCGTAATTTTAAGAATGTCACACTCTGATCTCAGTCTCATTCTGTCAAAGATATCTCTAATTTCCCTACATTTTGACAAGTTTTTGACATTTGTTTGTCGCCGAGATGAGACTGCGACTACATTTTGAACTTTTTAAATTACGAGAATTGGCCTTCTTATCACATTAGGTATTAGGACGGTTAATGTTTAAGTCATAATAATTCACATAAGGAAGTATTTCACGTGCACGGCTTACTTCCGCGTAGATCCGCGGCACAGTCGTATCTTGTGTAATGCCGCCACTACAGGAACAGAATGCGTATAATTAATCTCAAGTATTGAGTGTGAGAAAATAAAGCTAAATGAGTCGACACTCGTGAGATCGTAGAACAACAAAAGTCGGCGAGCCTCGGCGACGCTAAATGCGATTCCCACAATTGGCAATATATATTTGTTGGGAATTGCTTTGTGTCAACGATAAAAACATAGTGTTAGTTACTAATCAGTTAGGACAAGAATGAGGTGTAAGGACAATGGGCAATTTTGCTCTTGTATTCCCAACGTACGGGTACAATGGACCGGAGTGCATATGCAGCCGACAAGATTTCACACGATATGCAATGCGAGCGAGCCCGCCCAGGGTTGTTTTACCATTGTTTGACTCTTTTCACGAGGAAATTTTGTTACGTTGCTTAAAAAAGTCGCACCCACATGTTGAGTTTGCTTGTTTCAAAGATATTTGGAATAGGAACTGAAAGTCTCATCGTAATAGGTACTAAACCTATTCTGTCTAGACAGTCTGACGTATTTTTTTTTTATTGCAAAATTGGCTAGCTCTTGACCTCGATGGATGAGGTCTATTATAGAAAGAGCAAGCCCAGAAGATGCTTATTCACCCTTGCTTTGAAGGCTGACGGTCATACGTGTAAGGGAACACAGACGCTGGCAGAGAGTTCCACACTTTTACATGGACGTGATTTAATGTAATGTCATCGGATTATTGCCATTTCAATAAACAACGATTGTTATTCGACCGTACCTACAATTAACAACCTACCAGCATCTCTCGTCGTTTTCCTCCTTTTTTGAAAAGTCCAAAGGTAAACTTTTCTGTGTTATCCTAGACCAGTGGTTCTCAAACTTTTTTGGTGACGGAACCCTTTTGGGAAGCAAAATACTTGATGGAACCCTACAATAAAACAATAGTTTTTAAAAGTGTATTCTTTATTAATAAGCATAATAAAATTACAATGTAACAGTTACTAATTATTACTTACTTTACCACATGGCAAGTACAATAATAGAAGATATTAAAAAAGAAAAAAATCTAACTAATGGGAGGTATGAAACTGTTTTTTATTTTTCATCAATTGGTTGATATCAGGTTTGATAGAAGACAGTTGAAGTCTCATATCAGGTTCGGCGTCCAGTCTATTGCGATATTTTGTTTTCGTGGCTGCATAGGTTGAGAATCCTGTTTCGCACAAATATGTTGTTGGGAACGGGAGAAGAATATTCAGAGCCATTTTGCCAAGCATTGGATATTCATCACGGATTCTGCACCAAAAATCGTTGAGAGGCGTCGTTTTGAACAGTGACTCCATACTTGTGTCTGATGACATTTCTAAAAGAGATTCATATATCTCGTTTGACATACTTTCGGGCTTTTCCAAGTTAGGTAAAAAAGGATTATGAATCCATGAATTCAGTTTCATTTTTGTATTCTGTTCTTCGGGAAAATACTTTTCAAAAGATGCGCGCATTGATCTGAGATATTGGACCAATTCTCCAAACACATCATTTTGAAACATTTCTGAGTCGTTATCGCTAACAAACTCACTGAGTGACGTAAAGCTTTCTATTTCTTTCTTACCAACGCAAATAATCCAAAAATCTAATTTTCTTTTGAAGGCAGTTATTTTGTTATAGGCCTGAAACACTGTTGTCTGTTTACCTTGCAATGATAAATTCAATTCGTTCAGTTTTTGAAAGATATCCGCCATAAAAGACAATCGGAACAACCAAGTTTTATCATACAAACGGTCCTTCAAATTAAAAGAAGTATCTGCTGAAAGAAACATTTGTAACTCGGCTCTAAGTTCAAATAGCCTTGTTAAAGTTTTACCTCGAGACAGCCATCGCACTTCTGTATGGAGCAGCAGTGTTTTATGTTTGCTGCCATAATCTTCACACAATAATGAGAACAATCGGGATTGTAGTGGTCGTGATTTGATAAAATTAATTATTTTTACCGCTTCATCCATAACTAATTTTAGATTTGACGGCATTTGCTTCATCGCAAGTGCTTGTCTATGCAGAATACAATGGCTGGAACTACAATTAGGCGCTTTATTTTTTATTCGTGACACTGCTCCTGCTGTTTTACCTGTCATCGCCTTGGCCCCATCTGTACAAATGTCAATGCAATTGTTCCAACTGATATTATTTTCTTCAAAAAATATATTTATTTTATTAAAAATTTCTTCCCCGGTAGTGTTTGTGAGCAGCGGTGAACACATAAGCATGTCTTCTTTAAAAGAACTTTCATATGGATATCTCACGATAACCAGCAAGATAGCCAAACCAGCGACATCAGTTGACTCGTCCATTTGCAAGGCGAATCGTGTTTTTTGTAGACGTGTAACTAGTTCTTGTTTGACGTAGCTTGCCAGATCATGGATTCGCCGTGAAACAGTATCGTTTGATAGCGGCACAGTAGAAAGATGCTTTGCAGATTTTTCATCGAGCATACATTTTGTTATGTCTAATACACATGGCTTTATTAAATTCTCAGCGATAGTGTGCGCTTCACCTGCTTGTGCAATGCGATAGCTAACTAAATATGATGCCTCCGTGGCCTTTTCGTTGATAGTTTGTGTTACATGCATCATATTTTTTTGACTTTCCAATAACTGATCTTTTTTACGAACAAAAAATTCTTTATTCTTGTCTTTAGACTCGGGGTGCACAGTTTCTAAATGTCGGCGCAATTTGGCAGGTGCCATGGAACTATTAGGAAGCAGTTTACTACGTAGCATGCAGAGAGGTGAGCCGTTGGAATCAACAAATCCGAAACTGATATATGATTCATCATACTTCCTTTTTTTCGTCTTTGAAACCGTCGAGCTTGACGTCGCGGCATCATCGTCTGGATCGGTGATTGCTATATTCTCCGTGCGTACTGCTTTTGAACATTCAGCGTCATTAGAAGATGTTGTTGCAACACGTTTAACACCTTTAAGCCAACGTTCCATTCTTCTTTATTTATAATGTTACACGTCAGGATAGTGGGGTCTAAATAATGCACAATCGTTACTGCGTATAAGAGACTAAGTTTAGTACAATGAAGAAATGTATAAAACTGAGACAACGAATACAGCAGGCAGTAGAACAATGAACACTAGTTTCTCGCTAGCAAGCTTATAAGTAGGTAGGCAGGAACTTATCGCTCCGAACGCTAATTGTCAACTGACTGACGAGGCGCGACACGCGATCGCCGCTTTTATACTTAGTCCTAGACTCGATCTCGAATATTCTCGAAAATACTCGAGTCGGCGCCTTTGATAAACAAAAAGCAAAAATAAAAAGAGAAATATAAAAATTACGTTGTAAACAATCTCGACTTTATTTTTTTAAGTTAGAGTCGAAAGTCGCTTGTTGACAACTATAGCGTCTAATACAGAGGCGGCTTTTATCAAAGGGACTGCGCGCTCACAAGTATACCTACAAGTATACATGTTGATACCAAAGTTATGAGATATTGTACCAGTTATTGTAACACATGTTTATACAAATACAAATAAATAAATAAATATACATACGCGCGGCCGCGGTGTCAAAACGTTCGACCAGAGAGAGGTGTTTTGATTTTTTTTCTAAATTCTTGAGGAACCCCTACAGAGGTATCGCGGAACCCTAGGGTTCCGCGGAACACACTTAGAGTATAGCTGTCCTAGACTATACCAACCAATGCTTCGATGTCAGGGAAATTAATTGTTTAGTAAATTGACTACCAACATAAAAATTTACCGTATATTCAAATCACAACTGTTATTCTTCGACATTATATGAAATACCTAAACACGGTAAATTCACGTAGGACTGTGTGTTGGTCATAATGTATGAGAGCGTTACATGGAGTTACGAAAGGAACATGGGTTTGGATTAAGGCTTAAGTTTAGCTACCTATTCCTTTAAAGTAAACTGCATTAAAATAATACTAAAAATCGTGTAGAGAACGATTGTAAATAATATTTTTGAGCCGTTTATGCAGTGGAAAATATCGCTACTGGTTGTTTAGGATCGTCGTAAGGTTCTTGAACAAAGAGTTTACGCCAACGTAGGCATGGGCCAGAAATAGGTACTCGTAAACAAACAGCATTTAACATGGTGCTAACAGCCATAAAACACGTATAAACCCGGAGGAAACTCTAGCGGCATGAAAAGTGGGTAGGTGTGTATGTACCTACGTATATTGATTTTTAATGAAATCCAAACAATACACTCGTTAAAATAACGCAGCAGTATTTACTTAAACTCCGTTTAATTAATTATATTTAAGGTTTCAACTCAATGATAGATATTATTTCACATTTTCGTTGTTCATTATAATGATGTAATGATAATAACGTAATTTAAGTATTTTTAGTACAACATCTAGTACCTCCTTCTTCTGAAAAAGCGCTTTCGCGGAAAATGAAAATATTTTCATTAAAATAGCATTATATCCGTAATATTATTTTCGATCACCTTAAAATTAAAAATTTGAACCTTTACATCTAACTGAAAAAATACGACACCAACTCACATTTCAGGAATTGTGGAGTGGAGTATAAAATTATAGTCTAGTCAAATTTTTACGCACGCTCTAAGAATAGCAAACTCTGATCCTGCACCGGGGCAAATGAGTATGTATAGGAAGATTCCTCGCTTAGACGGTATCTCTTGTTTGTGTTTTCCAAAAGTTGAGCCATGTACCACAAAGTATCACATTTTATGTAAACAATTTGCGCTTACCACTGAGTTACGACTTACGACCAACAACCAACTAACTTTGGGGTCGTTTAACAAAAATAGACACCGTTTGTCATATAGTGGTGCAATGTTTTACATCCTGCTTGTCCTCTTGTCCTTTTTGTGTACGTAGTCACTGTATTCAGCGTCATTTCGTGTGTTTTGTGTTGGTACAAAGTGGCGGACACCGGACATCCGCGCGGCCATTGCGAGATGCGACGCAGATATCACATTAATTACATTGTACGTACAGCTAAAAACGTTTATTAAGTAACTTAAAAATTAAAAATACACTTCTCTTTCTTTGTTCGTGATATTCTCACGATCCTAAAGAATAATATCAAGTTGTAATTTCCATTTACAAGCGGCGTATCAAATGTCTACAGATACAAACTGTTAACCTAGGCGTAACTTAAGCATTCGCCAGCCAGTCAGCGTAACAAATCGTGGATTCAATTTCACTAAGTCGATAAGTAGGTACAAGTATATTTTAACGATTGCTGCAACTCTAAAACTCTCAACTAGGAAGGTACTTTTAAGTACTTGTAGCTTTTGACTGTTCGTACCTGTTGTTTAGCGGACGGATGACGTCAAGTAATCACCGGCTATTTTAAAATTTCCCGAACAACGGGCAGTAATTTCGCAATGTAGTTGTGTTACATTCATCAGCGCGTTAGTTCGCAATGTTCACATGGTCACATCGCAGTAAACAACTCAATGACCCTCCGCACTTCTATACAATTGGTACTGGTACTGTGTGCTACAGGCCTATAAGTACCTACTTTGAGATCATCTTTCCAAGATTTTCCAGAAAATACTGTTGTCATGTTAAAACCAGTGGGGTAACTGTGTAATACCCTAATAGTAGCAATGGTTTTTATTTTGACAGTTCAACAACATTCATTGCGTAATTTACGTTGTCGAGCAGACAGTTTTCGAACATAATATGAAGCAAGCGATTAACAATATCCTTCAAAATGATTCAGATTGTGGTTGATAGCCTGTAACGCAATTAGGGTGCTGATGCGTTTTAAAATTTACAATAAGATTCCAAATGAAATCTTGATTTATAGGAACCGTTTATTTTCGAAAACCGTACCCGAGAACGAGAGATTTGCAGAAACCCACAAAATGATGCAGCAGTATAAATACGGGGCCATTAAATCTGTTGTTCCAGCAACAGGATTGTGTAACAGTATCTGAGAAAGTGCCTACAATGGTGATTTTCACTCGGTTCGCTTCGTCTGCTTTGAGTTGTACCTACATTATTCGTATTTATTATTTAACAAGACAATATCACGCTACTCCGGATTTAACGAGAGCTCTCTCGCCTTCCAGTAAGAATTAATAACCTAAGTAAGTGTTAAAAGTAGAAAGTGTTTGTGTGAAATAAAAACAATTTGTGTAAATTCTTGTTTCTTGTGAAATTTCTTAACAATGCCACCAAACGAGTGCTGTAGCAATTAAAGCATTAGGTACAGTCATGTAATTATGTTGATTAATTTGTATCGCAATCAACCGGTAATTTTGCGAGCGCCAGGTATGTAGGTGTTACATGTCACAGTGGTATACCTACCTATTAGTCGATAACGAAGATTAGCCAAGAGCACTAAATTAAAAAATTAAAGCAAGTTTGCTTGTTGACATGCATTTATAGTGGAAATGTCTACATTGGCGAAATTGGACAATATTCCTGAGTTTTGCAACTACTCTGGCAGCACTGGTGGCCCAGTGGTAATGGCCCCGACTTTACGAGTTGGGTTCGAACCCAGGCAGACGCTTTCTCTGTGTAAATTATTTTCACTGCTCTCAAAACGGTGAAGGAAAACATCGTGAGGGAACCTATGTCCTAGAACCAAAAAATCGAAGACATGTGAAATCTACCTACCTGCACTGGGCCCGCATGCACGGCCCACTTGCCTGTGTCCCAGCAGTGGGAACATGAGGCTGATAATGCTTACAAATACTGGATGCATCTGGATTGGAACGTCGTCCAATTAATTGCGTAGGGGGTGCGTCACTTATTGTCATTTACAAACCATCAGCTGATGTGGCAAAGTTAAACTGCATCTTCCAATTTGGAAAAACGCGTGGGATTGAGTGTATAATATGCTTATAGAAGATTAGTTACGTTACCCGATGAGGTAACATGAACATTATACAAGGTGTTGGTTATAAAACGCTGTGACTCTAAGATGGAGCGGGCACATTTAACCTTAATTGTTTGATTGGCTATGCGTCGCGTCCCGCGGGCCATGTCAACTACTCCGATGTCTCAGCACCCTTGTGGAGTTACTGAGTACTCGGTCATTGATAGGCTCTAGTACTTCGGAGTACTAGTGAGTCAACACCAATAGCTGAAATATCGTTGTTTCTGAGATTTGTAACAGCGTTTACATCGACCTTTCATCGTCATGGTAGCAGCCTGGTACACGCACACGACTGCAACAGCAAATGGAGATGCTATTAGAAGGGTACAGTTAGTGGTTGCGAAATCTATATTGTAATTGCCACAATTAAGTAGTGTAATTACCATGATTTCTAAACTTAAAGCCTAACATCTTATTATTACAGCACCCTAATTGCGTAACACGCTATTAGTCACAATCTGAATCATTTTGAAGGATATTGCTAATCCATGCTTCATATGTTCGAAAGTATGCTCAACTCAACAACGTAAATAACGCAATGAATGTTGTTGAACTGTCATAATGAAAGCTATTCCTACTGTTAGTGTGTAACCCAACTACCCCGCTGGACAAGGTAGCTACTTATCTCCCTCTTAACACAATCTCATAAGTTACCTACGTTTTGTATGAAACCCTCAGGAAGACTCTTTTCACATTCGGTTCTTTATCGACCTCCGCGAGAAAACAATAAAGAATAAAAGCTAACTTAATGCAATTCTTCGTAATGATATTTATCCATACAAACATCTATCTCGTTATTTATTGGTTTCGTGATTGTCGTTCTTAAATATTCTCAGAACAATATCATAAAACATGTCTGTTTAGCCTCGAGTCAAGTTCTGCACTCAAACGGATAAGTTATTTGCATAAGCGAATTCGGCGAACGACGCCGCTCGGTCATTATTTAATGAGGTTCACCTAACATGACAACACGACGAAATAACGACGTAAATTACACACAATTATGCCTACACGCATCGGTGCTCACGTTCTGTATATATACGGTCATTGTTGCGCTGCGCAATTCATATGTTTTGCTGGCCAACACGTCTCGTTTGATTACACCCTCTAGGCTATGATACAGAGTTCATCCGCATTTGGTCTGACTACTAACTAAACAAGCGTGGCACTTGTTCGCTGAATATCTAAAATAAGCCGATGTAGAGCTGCACCGTAGCATTTCCTTATGAACGCTAAGACTAGTGGGCGGCGCGTGGCGCGGCTCGTTGCACCGCATTCGCTAGTTTATGCTTCCCGAGACCAAAATAATTCACAATCGACGGCATCCGTTATTGAACGGTGAATATTGGTGCCGACTCCATGCCTCACATTATTATGACGATGGAGCAAGGAGCCGCCATTTAAAAATATCATGCTCATGTTTTGTCATCGTCGTGTTTTGTTTCAGGTACCTATATTTTTCACAATAATTCATAACTGAATGAATGTAAAATTAAAAAATTCATAACAAAAGCGGTGGCATTTTTTGTAAACATGGCTTTGACGTAACAATAACTTCGCTTTCAAAGTTATTCAAAACATTCGAGAGTTTTTTGCAAAATAGTTAATGGAACGTGCGGCATGTCGGAGTCGGGCCGGCGCGCGAGGTTCCCGCGCGGGATACAGCGGCACGGAGTCATCTCGAGCGGCCGAGCCGCGTCGCGTCGGAAGTGCCGGCCGGTTGCGGGCATTCCTCAAAATCTTTCCGATGAACTGGCCATAGCGTGCATAAATGTGTGTCAGTAAATGTTACGGTTACAGTTCCATTCATGCTCAACATGAGCGTATCCTTTTCACGTCGGACCGTATACTTTTGTGCGGATACTATGATTAAATCGATTACAAATGTATCAAGCGTGGTTATAGAACAGAGCAGTTCGTGGCCATTGAAAAGACACAGTTTAAATGAAGTAAGATTCCATTCGATCTATACCTGATGTCGGCTGAGACTGCACACGTATGCGCATGATCAATTTATTGTTGCGTGACCTATCCGCCGCCTTTGTTCCCTCACCGTGACATTCATAATTATTCGGAGCAAAATGTCTGGGTACTGCCATCTACTTCTATGTTTTTTTTCTTATCTGTGATCTCGTCCATACCTACAATTTCTACTGATTAGTCGCTGAAGATTTTTTGCATTGCATGAAGCACGAACATTGTTTTCAATTACTTAACTAGGCATGCTCCATCTACCGTTAAATAGAATTTAATGCAGTTTTAATGTATGGTGTGAAGCGGGAAGCCGATTAGCTTGAACCCATACACACAACGGTCGCGTGATGCTTGCATTGCGATATATAAATTGCTGTTTGCAGAGACAATGGAATGGCCCCTGGCATTAAACGAGCAAAAAGATCTTCAATCTAAAGCCAATTTTTATGTAGGACAAACAGATTACTAAACCCTGATTATAGTTTAATAGCATGTTTAAATCTTAAGCAAGCATGTCTTATCTACTTTTGTTAAGTTGAGGGCAGGGCAGTAAATACTCTTTGTAGTGTTACAAATGCTTGATTTTGAAACTGGATATTTAAGGAATTCTAGTCAATTTGTAAATACAATTATATCGTTAAATTAGATTGTTGTTATCTATCGAGCCTGTTTATTACACCTATCTGTTTATTTTGTTTGGAAAAACTTCTATCTCACAGAACAACATTATGACATTAAATTAGCTTTTTAAACAATGAGGATAAAGACTGCCACTTGCTCACTTCAGCAGTGCGATTCTGCAGTGCGATTCTGTAACTATCTCACCGTGAAAACTTAGGTGAAGTTAGCGTGGAGTGAGCTGTCATTCCAACTAATGCTAGGGATTGACACTATTGACAGCCGATCGATTCATTCGCATTTATTTATTCATTAGCATTATTTGGAATGACAGCTCACTCCACGCTCACTTCACCTAACTTTTCACGGTGAGATATTTACAGAATCGAACTGCTGCTCACTCTAAGCTCACTTCACCTAACTTTTCACGTTGATATTTTTACAGAATCGATCGGCAGGTGTCGCCACTGTTAATTGTACGTACAGACGCCAGCACATCAAGCTACTACAATCCGTCAAATTTCTTTAATAGATTTTCAACTTTATCGCTGAAGCATTAAGGTTCAAGGTTGATTGGGAAAATTTGACAGTTTCGGGTATCTTGACCTGCTGGCGTCTGTACATGAATTGGATAGCTGTCACTGCCCAAGTTTTGTTGTAATTAAGCGTCTTTTTTACGCATAAAATAATTAATGGGGCATATTAATTAATTGTGCGTAAAAAAGACTCTGTACAGCTTTTAACAGCAAAAAATATGTCAATTATTTTATTTCATAGCGTTAATAGAAGAAAACTATGAGAGAAAGCTCTGCATAGAAAATATTACAAAACCAGTTTTTTCCACTTTCTACACTAATCTTTTTAATAATTTTGGTACTTAGGTACTTTTGTTTTCGTTGTAAGTATACATTTTTATTATTTAATTTTTTTGTAATTAAAAATACACAACAACAGATACACAATAGTGACCGAACATTCAACAGTGCTGCCACCGCACGAGCGAGCTTTCAGTTTTTAAGAATTTATTGAGGCTGTCTTATGTATGTGCGTGCCGTTATTTTAACGACACATAAATTAAGAATGCGAATAGGTATAGGTAGGTAATTATAAAATGCCAGATTTATTTTCTGACATTTATGTAGGTACTCGTATATGTATAATGAATTCATGATACGTTGAACAGCGTGTCTGGTCATGAGATTTATGAGTAAGACTAGTTATTCTTGCGACAAGACAAGACGTTTCACAATACATATAGAAGTGACATAATCATAACGAGGGAACTAAAATTGTCTGGAATTCGTTCACGTTGTTATTGAATGAGAACGACGGTAGCATCGCGTCGACTGGCGGCACAAATTGTTGATTACAAAAGAGCAGCAATTGAGACGTCAGAGACGCAGGAAGCGAACAGATTGAAACTTATGTCTGCATTGCAACTCGGCCAATCACTACTCATCTAGTTTATAAGTAGATTGTTTAAGAACCGGCTCGTTATAAATAACTAGAGAGAACAAACGAAGCAGCGCAGCGTTGCGTTACAGATATTATTTCACCAGATAATACGTCGATATTACCGAATATCTTACTACACTGCCATCAAATATAATTGTATCTGTTGAGAAAGTTACATGCACCTTTAATACCTACATCAATACGTGGTTATAGTAGGTACTACAGAACATTTCCGGCGAAGGTGCCATTGTTTGCAAATTACTCACCAACAGCTATTGTAACTTAAATAAATGTTTTGCAGTTGACATGTCATACGTTGCTTCGTGCAAAAAGTCAAGTATAATGTGAGAATTATTTTATTTTATAGAAGATTGGAAAGCGTCGAGTGGTGGTTGCTGTAGGCAGATGAGAGAAAGCGCGGTCGTAGGTCGCGGCCGCAGCCTGCGGGGCCCTCTGTCACCGCGGCGAACAACGAGATGATGCCGCGGAACTTGTTGTGAAATATTCTAACAATATTATGATGCAGCCACATCACTAGTGATCAAACGATAAGGTTAACCTTTAGCAAATACCATAGAGACAAAAAAAGATTCCATTCCTTCAATAACAAACAAAACAAAATTAAAAGATGGTTAGCAAATTAGTAAAATATTTATGGCGGCCACGAAAGTTGCGTTGTTTATGTATTAGTTTGATATCTATCAACGTCTCAACGTTACTGGTTACTACTCTAAAATGTTAAATATTTGTTCCAGCAAATGCATGTTATGGAAATCCATTTACCGAACGGATGCAACTTCTAGAGATGGGATTATTTTATGCGCTGTAAAGTCTGTGCCTATGTACTCGTATTTCATTAGTGAGGTGCAACGTGGCACAAATTGGCCAACGCAGTCGCCAACGACCGGACGAATCTCATTAACGGGCCAGATTGATAGCCCTGGAAAACGCTTTAAATTATTTCACGGTACATTAATATTGAATATCACACCATCTGCAATGTATAGCACAAAGTTGATAATTATACACGTAGCTCATCTTGATGATGAAGTAACGTGATATCGTTGTTCGATCACTTCGGACAGACCTCACGAATGTTCTGTTGGCTATAGGTGTCTTAAATAGTGCATAACGTAACATAGCATAATCAGCTTATAATGTTCCCACTGCTGGGACACAGGCCTCCTCTCTTCGAGAGGGACCAAGTGGTGTTTATTATAATTATACTTACCGTAGCAGGGTGATTGCTTGATTTTTTTCTTTTAATCCTATACAATCCTAATGTTGATGGATGGAGAGGACTGAGGAAGAGGAAGGCCAAAGAAAAGATGAATGGATTGTGTGAGGAAAAATATGAAAGAGAAGGGAATGAATTATAACGTGACGGTTAACAGGGGAGAATGGAAAAAAAGCGTGTTGTACCAACCACTCGGAACATGGCACAAGGGCAGGGCGAGATCCTATACAATCCCAATTTTCTTTAGATGTTTTAAAAATAATATATTGAGATTTTACCAAGAACAGTTTCTAAAACCGGTTTCTAAAGTCATTTCTAAGCTTCAAATATTTTTATCAAACAGAATATAATAATACTAATACTATGACGATTGTGGAATTATTATTTGATAACAAACTCGAGGCAAGAAAAATAGTAGACAAAACATCTGTCGCTACTAGTAAGTATAGAGGTCACACATCCATAACCTACCTACTTCCATACTCTAATATTTTATATTATAAAGTATCTCTATCTGTCTGTCTGTTTATCTATCTATTTGTTACCTATTCACTCCTAAACCACTGAGCCGATCAATATGAAATTTGGCAGATAGGCAGCCTGGGGCCTGGAAAAGGACATAGGCTAATTTATCCTGAATATTTGTATAAAAAACGATTGAAATACAACATAAAGACAAAGTCGCGGGGAACAGCTAGTATTATTATAATCTATTAGAATCGATGTCGGCGTGTATTGCGTTAGACATGTTATAATAAAATAGAACTGCTCATGTTCAGTGTCAAAGTTCAATACAAGTTCATAATTTCGTAATAATTTTGTATTATGGTTCATGACGTTATTTATCGTAAAACTTTAACTGTGCCATAAGCTTTTTACATCAGCTAAAATAATAATGTACATAAAAGTTTATATATTGCACTAGCACAGTTTCAGAAGGTAACGTGCACGCTACGATAACATCGCGAGTCGTTGAAACGGGTGACATGACTGCAAGAAGTGTTCCCGAGTCACGTACCACTGTGTAATTTGTACGTAATTGTGCTTGAATTTAAGCTGAGTCAACACGTCGCAGCCCAAGGGGCCGCCGCGATGTAAGCTCTTGATAGTACATCAAATATATCCGAACCTAATTTAAATAGATAGGTAACGGTTTGTTGCGCAATGGGACATCGACCCGCGCCCGAGTGAAGTCCATTTGATCACTTATGCATCAAACGCGTTCCGACACTCTCCCTCCCGCGGCCGCCACCATAACAGTCTCGTACCACCATGCAACTAGACTTAATACCGCTTTAATAGCCCCAGTCAAGTTCAAAAACGTTTCAAATTTAATAGTCGGCATGTGCCACAGTCGAGCTATATATCAATCACTTCTTGCTTTGATTTACATTTTTGTCATTAACACAAAAATATAGCCCTGTGTACTTCAAACAGAGAAGACTGTTTGAGATGTTTATTACCTACAAACAGAATAAAAAAAATGTGACATAATTTATAGAGCTAAGTTAATTACCATTTTCCTGGCTAAAGAGTGGGTCAAAGGCAAGTGCAAAAAAAAAATCCGAATGCAACTAAAAAGTTCAAAACAAGCTCAGTTTTCAAGCAGTACCTACCTACTCTTAGTAGTTCAGTTTAATCCCAGGTATGTTTACTTGTACTTTACTTTACATATTTTTAAATCTATGAAAAGCTTAGTAAGTTTCTTCTGCTTTGTGGTCATCAGGTTTTTCATCGAATGACTTGTAGGTTTGCTAATCTGCTAGGCACAAAACATAAAAAAACTATTCGAGGAAAAATGTGTCTACAAACGGAGCCTGTTGAAAAGGGTTCTACCGCAGTATGGGAATTCCCATAACATGAGCACCTTACTTCTCTAAGGTTAATTGATGGCGTACGGTTTGTGAATGCGTGCAAGAATGCTGCCCTTGCAGATTTACTGCTGTTAGTGGGGCAATAAATTGTTTATCCTTGTCTGTCGGTTTGGGCTCTCGTTAAACTACAGTAGGCTACCTCTATAGGTTCCAGAACACAATTTATTCCTATAGCGACATAATACGACTAGTTGGTCACAATTATCCGATAACGATCTGTTGTTTGCATTAAGGACTGTACTCTCCGCGAGCATTTGCTTGGCGAATTTGTTTTGGGAATAATCTTTGTGGGAGCTTTTGTTACACAATGAACACGTAACGAATAGCCGATCTATTCTGTAATTTCACTGTGAATACTTAGGTGAACTTAGCTTGAAGTGAGCTGTCATTCCAACGAATGCTAGGGATTGACACTATTTACAGCTCACTTCAAACTCGCTTCATCTAAGTTTTCTCGGTGATATTTTTACAGAATAGATTGGCAGTTTGGTACAACTAACCATCACAAAAAAAAAAAAAATGGTATTGTACGCGCAAACGAATGTTTGTTTCGCGAATGAATGTTCGTTGCGTAAAAGCTCGCGTAACGAATGTTTGAAAACAAATTCGCTTAGCGATTATTCGTGGTGAATACCGTCCTTAACATAGTGATTTCTACAAATTATCAAGCTTATAACGTAGAGTACCTAAAGTATAGCAGCCTTTGTTGATGCAATGTATTTGAAGAAGCGCGCTTTCAATGATTCACACCTTTGATGTTTACGTCCAATTCTAAAATGTCAAGGATCTCTTTACGTTCTATGTTATCTAACCTCAACCTCAATAGTATTATTCCTCTGGTTTTTATTCTTAGGAGTATTATACGTAAGACTTGGAGTACATAATTAATGTTTATGTATATGGATGTGTAGTCGTAGGTAGTGAGCAGAGAGCGTGTCTGGTAGAACTTCCCTCCTCTCCGGATCACTGCGCAGGATCGTCCGTTGACTTAGTATCCTGGTAGAATTGAATATTTTGTGGGGTCAATTGCATTAAACTTACATGCACTTCGTTAGTTTTAACGTTACACAACGTATACTTACTACGAATATATTACAGCTTTTGTATGCATTATGGGATGGCGAGCTTCGTGAACATTAACGAGAGACGGGCGTGCTAAAGTTAAATTTAAACATTTGGTGGAAGCCACCCACATAGCACAGATCAATGCTGGCATAAGTCGATTATTCAACCATATCCCGGGGGAAATAATATTAATGTGGACATGGCGGCTTTTTCACGCACGTAGCCAGCAAATGGAGTTGGAATTTTGTGAGATGCGTGAGGTCACGAGCGCACGACCGCTATGTCCATAGACGCGGTTGTGTAAAAACTCTTCCGTCATTCAACGTAATACAGCAAAAACTTAGAAATTCGGTCTAGTATTCCTTTTTTTGACAATCGAAAATGTAAGCTTTATGAAGTAGTCTAGACCATCTAATCTTCGCTGTAACTTACACAAAAGCCCTTTACCTATTGTGAAAGTCTGACAATCATTCTTAAAATACAATTCATATTAAAGACGAAACAGAATCATTGTTTTGTTATTTTAACAAGTGCCTATCAATACTAAAACCTTGTTAACTGTAATTGACTCTTTTTGATGGATTTAAGAGGACAAGATCAGTCGAAAAAGTTCCAAAGAAGCATCAAGCGTTGTAAGAAAAGTCATCAATCAAGTGCTATAAAAAGAGGGAATCCGCATCGGGAGACAACATCTCGAGCGAAATTTATAAAAAATGATATTTTTTTTCTTCAGAACTGACACAGGCAATTGAAATATCACTGAGATATTACGAAGAGAGATCAAATCAAATGCGAGCTTTTGGAAAAAATAATAACTTTTTTTCCTTTATTAAACATCAGCGTATACTTATGAAATTATTTGTTTTGATTTATGTAAGCTATCAAAACAACAAACGATCTTCTGTTTTAGGTTAAATCTGTTGACCTCTTAGGTCAACAATATCTATTAAAATTCTCCACTGGATATAACATTCCACAGCGCTTCATCTCCCACTGAGTATACTCGTATCGCAACATGTGTAATGCCAACTGTTCGACAACTACGACATTGTGAAACTGATCGAAGGCAAGAAGGCCACTCCTAATACTCCTATGTCAACATCTAAATAAGTATTTATGTTTCTAAGTTCATTAATTAGCGTGTGTTACGAGAACCGATGAAGGTTATGTAATTATTGACAGAGAGCTTGGAAGTATTAGTGTCGTATTTATCATACTCGCAGCCAGGGACGTGATAGTTCGCAATACGACCTGCATCGGTGCTGTGAGCCATTGCAAGTGAGAAATGTGATCAGAATACATAATAATAACACATACAGACACACACTCAACGGTTCACGCTGCAATTTAGATAAGTGGTAGGTATGTAGCCTTAACGGACAGTGGTGGATAAATGAACTGCCACGGTCGAACATGTAGGTAGGTCAGGTAGCTACCTATTATCACATCTTTTCCCTCAGGGTTGAACTGAGCACAATACCTATCACATATTGGCGTGTCGATTTTAAGCAATACAGTAATGGCAATAATGTTGTATTTGGTTACGATAGGTAACATTTTATTCGGTGAAGTAGAGTAGTAGGTACCGCACGCGACCGCTACGTTTTCGTCTAAAATAATCTTCGAAACTATTTTTTAACGTAATAGGTTTTCCTAGAATAATATTCATACCTATCGAGATAAAAATTTACGAAAATAATCCATTAAATTAATGATGGGCCAAACTAGAAGTGGGGCCGTGACGCGGGTACCGGTCGCTCCCGCGGGACTCGCTCCATTTGTTACCCCGCTCCCGCTCCTCTCGTGCCAGTCTGAGCTGCTGTCACACTCCACGTCCACTGAACGGCTCTTTGTCATTGATTATCCGAAATGTCGTGATCGGTCAACTGGTAATCATTTACTAGGGGGAAAATATTAACGAAAATTCTCCTTACATTGGGTAGTTAGGCCACTTAATCACTATCAGGGTAAAAGATTTCAATAAATCGGTGATATTCCTCGGGTCTGCATCGACATTGACGTATTAACTGATTATGATCTCAAGGTGTTCTGAAAGACGAGTTTATCTAAAATTCAGAAAGTCCAAGAAGCGCAAAGTATGTTCATCAAACGTAAACAAGCCGGTCTATTTTCGTTTACCTAATCTCCGGTACGGGGGCTTAACCCTTTCTAGGGTTGCCAGGTGATCGACATGATTCTCTACACCTATTTATATTTACGATGCAACAAAAACTCTTTGGAAAGTCATACCATATTAACGTAGAAAAGTAAGAGACGAAGAGATTCAAAGGCTCTTCCAGGGATTTAAAATTTCAGTTAGCCTGAGCGTGATATCATGAATAGTATTGCCTTTATGAGAAATGAGAAATTGGAGCGAAAAAATAAAACTAGACATGGGCACGCTAGTGGTTGTTCAATTGGAATAATACTGTGTGTTTAGTAAGGTGTAAGTTTTAAGAAAACTGTTTATTCCTAATGAAAAATATAGCAGAAGTAGATACAACTCGGGATTTATTTGGACTTTACAAAAAAATTTAATGCGAAGATATAAACCACCCATATAAGAATTATGATCTGTCAAAGTGTCACTAAGTGATCTATGATATTCCTTTTTTCTAAACCAGTTACGACCTCGTCTCGTTTGAACTTTGGTATCCTACTGTTGATACCGTTTGGACGCCTGTTGAGGGTCAAAATTTAGTTTAAGACAAATCTGAATGAAAAAAAATGACAGCTTGAAAAGCTTGATCCGACCATAGGTACCTAGTCATTGTCATGAAAAAATATAGGTACTTGTAGAGCACATGAATAATAATGTTAATACATGAGGTTATATTCTTACTTATAGGTTTATGTTAGCAGTATATTTGCAGCCCTATCCCGGTATTAGCGAGCGTGTGCCCGCGGCTCTGTTCCGGACGTGAATGGCGTCGTGAGGAGTTGTGCCACGGGCCGCGACTCGCGAATGAAGACGCTCCCATCCATTCCGCTTGCATACTTGCATCACAGCCATTTTTGCATAATACTCGCTTTATTGCAACCGCGCTGAATGTCAAACGGTACGCCCAATCCCTCTGATATATGCTTATACAGAATTTATTTGTACTAGACATGCCAGTGGGCCGCGGTGCCGCCCTCTACACAAGCCAAAGGTAATATATGGACGTCGCCCCCTTCGGTTTAAAATTATTTAGCTACACAAAACGTGTCATAATAATATATTTAACTATGGAAAGTTTTTATGTAAATACTTAATTGACCATGACATTGGTTTCTCATTTGCATATTGTTACTTGTCACCAAAACAAAAGAATTCCCGTAAACACTTAATTCAAGTTTCGCTGTATATGGTACCCTCTTGTTCGCGTCCATTTGTTTAAGTAAATATTGTGACTTACATAACAGTTTTGGGGCCTTCATGGAAACCTCAAGTATCTAGAGATTGATGTTTACATGTATGGGGTCGTACCGTGGTAGGGTAGGTAAACAATGGACTACGCCAGCTATACTCTAAGTGTGTTCCGCGGAACCCTAGGGTTCCGCGATACCTCTGTAGGGGTTCCTCAAGAATTTAGAAAAAAAATCAAAACACCTCTCTCTGGTCGAACGTTTTGACACCGCGGCCGCGCGTATGTATATTTATTTATTTATTTGTATAAACATGTGTTACAATAACTGGTACAATATCTCATAACTTTGGTATCAACATGTATACTTGTAGGTATACTTGTGAGCGCGCAGTCCCTTTGATAAAAGCCGCCTCTGTATTAGACGCTATAGTTGTCAACAAGCGACTTTCGACTCTAACTTAAAAAAATAAAGTCGAGATTGTTTACAACGTAATTTTTATATTTCTCTTTTTATTTTTGCTTTTTGTTTATCAAAGGCGCCGACTCGAGTATTTTCGAGAATATTCGAGATCGAGTCTAGGACTAAGTATAAAAGCGGCGATCGCGTGTCGCGCCTCGTCAGTCAGTTGACAATTAGCGTTCGGAGCGATAAGTTCCTGCCTACCTACTTATAAGCTTGCTAGCGAGAAACTAGTGTTCATTGTTCTACTGCCTGCTGTATTCGTTGTCTCAGTTTTATACATTTCTTCATTGTACTAAACTTAGTCTCTTATACGCAGTAACGATTGTGCATTATTTAGACCCCACTATCCTGACGTGTAACATTATAAATAAAGAAGAATGGAACGTTGGCTTAAAGGTGTTAAACGTGTTGCAACAACATCTTCTAATGACGCTGAATGTTCAAAAGCAGTACGCACGGAGAATATAGCAATCACCGATCCAGACGATGATGCCGCGACGTCAAGCTCGACGGTTTCAAAGACGAAAAAAAGGAAGTATGATGAATCATATATCAGTTTCGGATTTGTTGATTCCAACGGCTCACCTCTCTGCATGCTATGTAGTAAACTGCTTCCTAATAGTTCCATGGCACCTGCCAAATTGCGCCGACATTTAGAAACTGTGCACCCCGAGTCTAAAGACAAGAATAAAGAATTTTTTGTTCGTAAAAAAGATCAGTTATTGGAAAGTCAAAAAAATATGATGCATGTAACACAAACTATCAACGAAAAGGCCACGGAGGCATCATATTTAGTTAGCTATCGCATTGCACAAGCAGGTGAAGCGCACACTATCGCTGAGAATTTAATAAAGCCATGTGTATTAGACATAACAAAATGTATGCTCGATGAAAAATCTGCAAAGCATCTTTCTACTGTGCCGCTATCAAACGATACTGTTTCACGGCGAATCCATGATCTGGCAAGCTACGTCAAACAAGAACTAGTTCACGTCTACAAAAAACACGATTCGCCTTGCAAATGGACGAGTCAACTGATGTCGCTGGTTTGGCTATCTTGCTGGTTATCGTGAGATATCCATATGAAAGTTCTTTTAAAGAAGACATGCTTATGTGTTCACCGCTGCTCACAAACACTACCGGGGAAGAAATTTTTAATAAAATAAATATATTTTTTGAAGAAAATAATATCAGTTGGAACAATTGCATTGACATTTGTACAGATGGGGCCAAGGCGATGACAGGTAAAACAGCAGGAGCAGTGTCACGAATAAAAAATAAAGCGCCTAATTGTAGTTCCAGCCATTGTATTCTGCATAGACAAGCACTTGCGATGAAGCAAATGCCGTCAAATCTAAAATTAGTTATGGATGAAGCGGTAAAAATAATTAATTTTATCAAATCACGACCACTACAATCCCGATTGTTCTCATTATTGTGTGAAGATTATGGCAGCAAACATAAAACACTGCTGCTCCATACAGAAGTGCGATGGCTGTCTCGAGGTAAAACTTTAACAAGGCTATTTGAACTTAGAGCCGAGTTACAAATGTTTCTTTCAGCAGATACTTCTTTTAATTTGGAGGACCGTTTGTATGATAAAACTTGGTTGTTCCGATTGTCTTTTATGGCGGATATCTTTCAAAAACTGAACGAATTGAATTTATCATTGCAAGGTAAACAGACAACAGTGTTTCAGGCCTATAACAAAATAACTGCCTTCAAAAGAAAATTAGATTTTTGGATTATTTGCGTTGGTAAGAAAGAAATAGAAAGCTTTACGTCACTCAGTGAGTTTGTTAGCGATAACGACTCAGAAATGTTTCAAAATGATGTGTTTGGAGAATTGGTCCAATATCTCAGATCGATGCGCGCATCTTTTGAAAAGTATTTTCCCGAAGAACAGAATACAAAAATGAAACTGAATTCATGGATTCATAATCCTTTTTTACCTAACTTGGAAAAGCCCGAAAGTATGTCAAACGAGATATATGAATCTCTTTTAGAAATGTCATCAGACACAAGTATGGAGTCACTGTTCAAAACGACGCCTCTCAACGATTTTTGGTGCAGAATCCGTGATGAATATCCAATGCTTGGCAAAATGGCTCTGAATATTCTTCTCCCGTTCCCAACAACATATTTGTGCGAAACAGGATTCTCAACCTATGCAGCCACGAAAACAAAATATCGCAATAGACTGGACGCCGAACCTGATATGAGACTTCAACTGTCTTCTATCAAACCTGATATCAACCAATTGATGAAAAATAAAAAACAGTTTCATACCTCCCATTAGTTAGATTTTTTTCTTTTTTAATATCTTCTATTATTGTACTTGCCATGTGGTAAAGTAAGTAATAATTAGTAACTGTTACATTGTAATTTTATTATGCTTATTAATAAAGAATACACTTTTAAAAACTATTGTTTTATTGTAGGGTTCCATCAAGTATTTTGCTTCCCAAAAGGGTTCCGTCACCAAAAAAGTTTGAGAACCACTGGACTACGCAAATAAAGCAAATGTAAATACGAGAAATAATTGCTTCGTGTTGTGCCAAAAGTTGTTTAATTTAGGATTAATATACCTATGTGTTGAAATGTTCTATTAATTGCGTTTCAAATGCCTAAAGATTCTTGCATGCATAGGTAGGTACCTACTTAACAAGCAACCTTGTATTTGATCATCTTCAGACTTTTGACATTCACTTTTTATTATGACATTTAGGTAGCATTCAAATAGCATATAATTTTAATCGATACATTTGCTGATACATATTTAGATTCTAGAGCTGAAAAGGTCGTTTTTAAACGCTATAATATATATAGGTCTTATATGTATTTTAATTATACAAAACGCTACTTTTCAGGTTCAATCGTTTCGTTCGGAGGAGTCATAAGGGAAATCAATGTTGGTACAATTGGGGACAAGGTTTGATCATGATAATAAAAATACGTCTCAAAATATTTCTGATTCGGGTCTAAATTATTTAGTTGGTAGTTAGTTACTAAACCTACACCTAGAGTGACCATCGTCACGAGACATTCTTTAGTAAATGTTTCTTTAACAACGTGACGTGCTAGCGACAGGTTAATTGCAAACACAATATTATGTTCAACGGTATTTTAAAATAAAACATGTCACCTCGAATGCAGCGGACCAGTTTCTCGGGCGAGCTGACACCTAACCTTTATGCCGCCGTTTTTATAATAACAATGTCTTGCTTGATGTTATCGCCGTTTCATTCTATATTCTACCATTCATATATTGTAATTAAATCGATATTTCCTCACCTTTGATGTAATCAAAGTTACAGCAAAAAATTAAAAGAACCCATACTTCATTAACGTCATCGTGAAGCTATTGTGTCCGAATAAAACAATGAAGTCTCACTGTGTGAGAATAGACGTAAATGGATCAGCAAAAGAGCAAATTATCGTGAAACAATCGAGGAGTGATGTAGAGTCGGTGACTCACGAGTCTGACACTGACTCACGGACGGCGCTAACAGATATTCTGGGAATAGCATATAGCCTTGACAATTGCAAGGGGATTATTGTTCACCGGCTCATGTCTCCGAAATATATCAACATGAACTGAACACATAAATGTAGGTAAGTATTCCAATTATCATGACTTGCTTCAGACATGAGACTGATATTAAATGTAAATGAATTCCAAGAATCAGTTTCGGTAAAATAGGTGCTAAGTACTGGTTTAAGCCAGGTTGTTACACAAAATACTAACGTTAATTATAGGCTATAATCCTATTCAAGTTGTCGTTTAAACAACATGAGTTATGTTAACAAACATCTGTTACTTCTAAGATTGATATTGTTCACCACTTTAATAAATCTTATACGATATCTTATTTCAAAAGACATAAATCTGGTCCATTGTACTGACTGTACGTGTGTCACGACCAATCTCAGATATAACCACCAAAATTTAGCGAATAGTGCGGGTCACAATCTGGATCGGTATCGTATCGCTAGTGGTAGGGATCGAATGCGTCAGTTGTTCGATTCCATCGAATAAAGATAAATGGGTCTGTGAGTGCGGGCTAGGAGGGTGTGCGGAATATGAGGGTGCAGGGGCACGGGAGCACGGGGGCATAGGGCTAATTGGCTGTCAGCTATGAGTCCGGTTGTACACGGCTCTCATTGCACGCTGAGTGGCATAGACGGTTAGCTGACGCCCCGGGCCTGTCCTGGTGACATGCGGCTAAAACAAAACAATGACGCCTGATTGGATTGGTTAGGGAATATCTGAACCATATCTCCTACATACGTAAGACATACTACCTACACCGCCCAGGAGTTCGCCACGTGGAGATAATCAGATTACTGTGGGAGTACAATCTTGGTTTGCTACCTTTTGAGTTTGCGTGTACAGTACTGCCTCTATCATTTAAAGTCAAACAAGTAGAACAAACAGCTCGAAAGGTAGGTATAGATACATATGCATAAACAGACAATATGACAGCGAAAAGCAATACCTAAGTTCCCTAAATATTAGAAGTGATTTACCGGCACAAGCTGTCACTTCACAGTTCTGATAAGCTTAAAATTGCTCAGTGCGTGTATTGTGGGGTAGACCATGCATAAAATATATATGTACATAAACAAAAAGTTTGAAAACGGGTAGGATACGTGACCTGAAATGTTAATGGAGACATCGCTCACGGTGACGTTTACTGAACCGCTGTCCTTAACACTTTTCCTCAACATTTTTTGCGGGTTTGTTTACTTAAGTTAGTCTAATTGCAATAAATAGGGACTCTACTTTAATAGGTAGGTATAAACAAATGCATTTTTGTAACAGACTTCTGGAGCTTTTATGATGATGCACCTCAGCTCAGCGCTTGCCCCCCGTGCCGCCGTGTGCCCGTCTCGGCCACGTGGAGCCTTCATTAGCATTATAAACTTATTAACGGGACAGTCCGGCTGTTACACGCGCTTCAAACTCGTATTTGAACAATAAACTTGAACTCACTGCTTGTATCTAACGAGTTTCCTAAATTCCCGTATCAATTTACTATATGCCCAATAAATACTGTTTGTTTTGTCAAATGACCAAGCAATCAATAGTTCTTCGAACTTTAGTTGTTAAGTAGATACTTGCTGTTGTTGTAGGTTTTGTAACTGTTTACTATAACAATTCATGGTTCACCGCGTCCATTTGCCAAGGTTTATTTAACGAATCGTATAGAACGACAAAAAAGCGTCTTCGTCGGTGGTTCGCATGACTAGCCAAGGTGAGTTGTGTTTATTAACGTCGCCATTCAAAGCGCGGATTTCAATTAAATCATTTACAGGAGGAATCGTTTGGCAAACGGAAATAAATGGATTTTATTTCCGATTTCGAATATCTCAAATCCTTCTTTATTCGTTCCTATTAACGAGAACACATTTAGCAATTTACAAAGAGGAAAAAACGCAATTTCGCATTCACGACCGCAGCAAAACAGAGAGGCTCACATAAATCTGCAGAGACATACAAAGCGAGCGGGGAGCGTCCCGGGACAAAGTAATGAACTAATTACATTAGTCTCAGGATGGTCGCAAGAGATGCGGCTGAAATGGCTAAACCGACCGACTATTAGTCGCGTGATGCTCTGAGAATAATGATGATTGCGCGCTAACAATGACTTCAAATTACTTAAACAGAAAAACAAAATACACTGCATTAAACAAGAAGGAGATAAGCTTTGTCATTTATTTGGGTTATTTTATTTGGGCGCATGTCATAATAATGTTTGAAGTTTGCAGTAATTAGATTAGGGCACCCGAATCAAATGGGTTAGGATAGGCTAAATCTGTGACCAACCAACAGGTGCTGAGGCAGCGCTCAGCGCGCGCTACATCAAAATTGGTCGCAGTAACAACTTTTTATTGTTTTGTATCTTCCGGACACATTAATTTCCAACTATTTCGTTATGGTTGAAAATTTATTTAGGTACAGACGCCAGCACATCAAGCTACTACAATCTGTCAAATTTCTTTAATAGATTTTCAACTTTATCGTTAAAGCATTAAGGTTCAAGGTGGATTGGGAAAATGTGACAGTTTCGGGTAGCTTGACCTGCTGGCGTCTGTACCTAAACCAATAACTTCGCGTGAATACTTGAAAACTTTGATGGTACATAGAATTAAAACTTGATATTCGGTAATTACTGCAATACAACGAGGAGGAGTACCATCGGCACGAAAAGTAGAAGTAATTACCTTTATGATGGTATACGTGACGCTGTTGCCAGTCAAAGTGACAGGCAAAAGTGATTTTTGACCCCGAATTTAAGCAATCGTCAAAATTGATTGTAATCTTCTCGAGTCATTTGGTTTATTACCACGGACCATTTAATTTGTCTACGCCATTGCGGTTTGAGAAATATCTTATTCGGAGATGATGTCACTTTTATGATATTAAAATTTCGACAAGAATGGGGAAATCTCCGGAGATTTCTACAGATTGGAAATATAATTACAGTAAAACGTTTGCAGGGGTAACTGTAAGCGAGTAATTAATGTTGAATTTGTGCTTGGTGTCGGTATGGTTTCGGTTCATTGAGCGCGGAACGCTGTCTCCACCACAAGACACGGAAGCCGGGGCGGGCGCGGGGTCCGTTAGGCCTGGTTCAGGAATAGACGTTCTTGTGGCCGCGCCTGTGTGAGACCGCACGCTCGCCACCGTGCCTGTCAAAGGTCTTCAAACGCAATGTTGTGCTCGCATATCCGCATTAAAGAATATGATTTTACATAAAATCATCACGTCCGTCTAAAAATAAGCTTAAGCATACCTAATCAGCCCATAATGTTACCATTGCCGAGACACAGGCCCCCTCTCTATGAGAAGTGGTTATCCACCACGCGGGCCCTGTGGGGGTTGGTGGAAGTTACATGTCTTCGCATTTTTGGCAAATAAATAAAGTCATCTTTGATTGCATTTTGTTTTTCCAAAAGCTAAGATAAATTATTATCGTCTTCGCGGAAAGACTTCTATAAATTGATCCCCGAATCAAAGTAGGTATTTAAATATTAAGTAGGTAGTAGGTATATCATTCAAAGCTAACAATATATAATTGCAATCCCCGATGTGCCTGCAAAGCGTAGTTATTACAGCATTATCATCGCATCAAGATCGCACGTTGTAGCGGTCTGTGGGGACCGCGCAGGTCAATGTTCAGCTGTGAACGTGCACGGGATGATGTGTGCGTACAATGGACATATACACTTATATGATCATTGTAATATTCAGGATAACCGTACTAGGTATAAATTCCTACCAGTACCTGAGGCACACCGAGAAGAGACCAGGGGCCCATTCGCACTTTGCACTGACACATGGCCGAACCGAATATTATTGAAAAATGCGAAAAGGTTCGGATCGGCTCAGTTGGGTCGAGACCATAGTCAATATTCGAAAGAGTGTAGGAGTGTAGGATCGGAACCGACCGAACCAAATAGTAACTTCGTAGCAGGAAACGGCCGAACATTCGGCCGATACTACTTCGGAGTAGACCCCTAGATTATACCAGTTAGGGCTTTGAAAACAGATAATTCAGAAATTAATTGTTTATTTTTTTTTTGCAATGCAACCGTAAACATTAAGAGATGTTTTACATCTCTTAATGTTTACGGTCGCATATACTCGTATAAGTTTTTATATTTTATTGTCATTAATGTGATATATAATTAAGGAAGCCTTCAACTTTGCTTTGAGGTTCACTCACGCTGTTGACCAAGTTAATAGCTAATTTGTCTGAATTCGTATTCCAAACTAGGATCGGTTTTATTATTCACAGTGTTGCGCCAATTATCAATTTAACATACGACTACAGTTTTTTTGCTGAATCCCATAACATTTTTTTGGGATTGTCCTTGAAAAATCATTTTTAGATTCGAATGGAATAATAATGTTGAATAAATTATGTTTAATGGTGAGTGGGTTTGTTTTTTACCGGAGACCGGTCGCTGTTGAGTGTTCTTTTTTGTACGTAATCAATTTTAGATTTGGAGTGTAGTCGTGACCCGAGCGCGTGAGCCTCCGGCTTCCGCGCAGGGGTCAAGCTAACCAACGACACTCCGTAAAGAGAAAATTTCAGACACAATGAAAATGTAAACTGAGAAGGCCTTAAATCGCAATTATGTGAAATGTCTTCATTCCATCCTACAAGTTCAACATCACAGCATATTAGATCCTAACACGTAACTTTAATCTCTATCGATTATCGGCGAACGATTAGGGAACATGTTACCATAATCACTCCTATTGACCAGAGATCATTATCATTATAACAATTTACTTTGTAGAATAACGTCGAACGATTAAAAATTCCCACCTAATCAACGAAAATTCGGAATTAAACACCTACCTAATTGGAAGTTCGCAAGACGACTTTGGCTGGAAATTAATTAATAGGTCATTAATATAGTATACGCCACTAACATAAACATTGACTTCCGGCCCCACCCGCCGTACCCTGTTTTAATAGAGTCGTTATTATTCATCCACAATTAACTTAGCGAAAAAAGGCTTGCCTCACTTTTTAGCACTTAATACACGAAACGTTTCTAGATTGTAATTTGCATACAAAGAAAGGGAGTACAAAACCGAGACGGTGCTATTTATTACAAAAACGTTTCAAAAAGCGGCGACGCGGGAAGAAAATTTCAGCAAGAATATCCAGTTGAGTAAAGTCCCGGACAAATTGTCGCCGTGGCTTTTGCGGACTGCGGAGGATCTGTGAGGATTGTTATTGATGTGAGGAGCGAGCCGAGCGGCCGCACTATCTGATAGTCTTCATTATGGGCGATCATGCGTGCCGGATACACAGCGCGGAAAGCGGAAAAATCGTGAAATATGGCCGCGGACGTCACACTTAACGCGTATGAATTGCTACAAATCCTCGTCTATTACATTTTATACCAAAATACGTTTCTGCGTAGCCGCATCGCTCCGTGAATCGATGCACAGATATTTCCTGCTGATGTCTGAATTGCTACAGTGAAGCATAGTTTCACCGAATTCGTGTTTACGATTGTTATAAAAATAACGGAGATTGTTCGTAATATCCGTAAACCATGTTATGTATTCCATTGAATATTTTGATGCACTCTTGAGTCATAGTGTTATTTAACGATATTTGTGTAAGTAATTGTTAACTTTATGGATCGTGCGCTCTCTTGCTTGGCTAACGATGTGTGTGTTTGTTTTCCCAAATGTAATAAATAAATAAAAATATTTTTATAAGTACTACTAGTTTTATCGCATTCGGTATAACCTGTAATGATAGTAATTTGAGATTTGAATAATAAAATAATAAATAAATAAACGATAATGTTCAGACGATATATTAAAGTTACGACCTATTTTATAAAAAAGTAGGCCGTATTTAATGAATATGTGTATAAATTATGCTACCTACAGAATATTTTGAGAATTTATCTCCAACAATAAATAACAAGTTAACTCATGTATAAGTGCCTCTAGTCGACTGTATGGGTATTAGGCACCTACCTATTATCTTCTTGCGTGTGTTGCAAGGAGCTTATAGACTACCCTTCGCTATCGCCTACCTGTCATAAGACGATTATAACAAGTGGATTGGGAGCTACACATCGGAATATTGATAACATGATGCTGCGAAAATTTACAGAGTATATTATTTTCTTCACTATCTGGATATATTTTCTGTTTGACACACTTTCTGTTCCCATACTCCTAAGACGTTGGAGTACATCGTTGTTCGTGGTGTTGCGCTGGATTTGATTACCGATTACATGTCAAACAGGACGCAATGTGTGAGAATGTAGGATTACACAAGTCATCCAGAAAAAGTCCTACTTGGGGTACCTCAAGGCAGCATTTTGGGACCGACTTTATTCCTCATTTACATAAATACCTTATGTGACCTTCATCTCACACGCGGTTAAATAATTACATTTGCCGATGATACGGTTCTTCTGTTTAGAGGCAGCACATGGAGCGAGGCTTTTAAATTGGCAGATGAGGGTTTTGGTCTAGTTACAACATGGCTTGACTGCAACCTTCTTATCCTAAATGCTCAAAAAACTACATTAGTACAAGTACATTGTCTTCAGCATTCGTAATAGTACTCAACCACAGATTAATTCCTCATTCATCAAAATTCATTCATGCATAAATCCTCTATCTTGCTCCTGCTACTGTCTTTCACAGGTATCTTCCATCAAATATCTGGGTCTTATTGGTGACCAAAATCTCTCTTGGAAGGAGCAAATAGCATCAGTGACTACTCGAGTTAGGAGAATGATCCACTTATTTAAAAATCTGCGGAATGTTTGCCAACCGGAACTATTACCTACGAACTATTTATTTTTCCCTTTGCCAGTCAATAATAACTTACTGTGTCTCTGCTTGGGGAGGCGCATCTAAAACAATAATTTTATCCCTAGAAAGAGCGCAGCGAGCTGTACTCAAGGTTATGAATTTCAGGAGATTTATGTACCCTATAACATACACTATACAGGGTTATTGGAAAATCAACAACAACCTCTTAAGAGGTCTTTATAAAGAACTGTCATTACTTACGATTAGACAATTGTTTATAAAAACTACGATCCTACAGCAACACTCTAAACGTAGAAAGGATTTAGTGTATTCGGTTCCTAGGACCAAAACGGTATTTGCTAACAGAGCTTTGCAGAAGTTTGAGGTTGCGAGATTTGTCAGGCTACAATTGCGAAGCAATTTTAAATGAATTTCTACTTCAAATTGATTATGTTAACACAGAAAAGCTATTGGTAAGCCTATCATAAATACATACATACCTACTATTCATATTCACACACATTTAGTCACATACACCACATAAACATCAACACAACATCTTTTAAACAATATTTGTCTAAATATTTTGCATATAGTTAATGTTTTCTAATTTTACCCACCTTACGATTTGTAGTAACGAGAGCAATGTAATAATTACAATTGATCTACCTGCTAAACATCTTAAAATACTAGGTTCAATGATGGAGTATGTGAGTGTTGGAGAACGAGGAAGACTGACCTACCGTTATACAGGTTTTACTAGTACGGAGGTCAGCGTGAATTACTCTCTAACTACTATATACGTTCGTCATGAGATCTTATGTTATTATTATATTCTTTTCATTGTATTCTTTTTTATATATATATATTATGTTCGGAAGGTGGTTGTTGTGCTGCTAGAAATAAAAGTTAAAAAAATATATATAATATCTATATTCTATAACTAGCGTTAGTGCAACCAATTCAATCACCAATATCTGGGTAACAGTGATAAATAAATCTTACGTCTTTGCTCATATCGCATTCAAGTTTCAAGCAATATTTATTCAGCGACGATAATAAATTACCTTTTTTCGTACTACGTATTTGTTACGATCAAATCCCAGTTGGTACATTTTTCAGTATGTACATAACCTAATAAATTGTGTCTATCGATACGAAGGATGAATGCCTACCAGAACTGAATGATTTATCTGTTCTGTGTTCGTCATAGTAATAAGAAGCAGAAAAACTTTTCTATATCCGATTTCATTTTGAAAAATACATGAAAAATACCAACGATTTTTATGGAAGTGTTTTCGTATTTTTAATCTGGGAGTTTTTATCGAACCAATAATTTTAATTCACGTTTCTATCTTCACACAGTGTTTCACAATATGTTCAACTTTCCTAAAATATTTTCATTTTGCGCAAAATTTATATTTTGCTAGATTTACAGAGGTTTAAAAAAGTTAAAAAGTAATACAACCTCGCCTTAAATACAGACGTAACGTATTAGCTACATACGTAGCTTTGGTATATTTCAATGGTACGGGAAGGAACTAAAATAAAGTGTAGGTTAGCAAAGTGTCACGCGCGTCGCGTCTGCGCATTATGCTTTTAAACCGGCTTGACACACATGCATTCAGCGTTAGATTTCACTGGCCATATTGAATTGCAAAAGAAGCTCTAATGGATAAAAACAAAGTTCGACTAATAACCTAATCAGACGCGGCTGTTGATTTCAAAAGCTTTATAGGAACTTCTTTGGAATCTGAAACCTTAATATGAAAACTTAGGTGAAGTGAGCTTGAAGTGAGCTGTCAATAGTGTCAATCCAATCAAATGTTATCGCAGTGAGATTTTGGCTGAATTTTCCGGCTGAAGTATTAAATCTATATATCTTAATACTATATTTATGCCTAGAAAGGAATAACAATTTAGTTTTCTTTACATGCAGTACGGTACAACCGTTACTTAACATTAACAGTTGATTAACTTTGACCAACACGTAATCCTGACGACTTTATGACAATAGTATCATTCTTGTTGAACATGACTTGGGTACTTTTAAATTGCTATAGCAAAGTGACTGCATTTAGTAGGTTAGCAGGTAACTGTTTCGCGGAATTTGTTAAGAAAATGTTTTTTTTTTAATTTAAGCTTGTTGAGCCGTAATTATTCAGATTCATTAGTGCAAATGAATACAACAATAAGTACATTTATAACCACGTGTTTTATTATAAAATGAGAATCGCAGATATACGTTTTAATGCGGTTATCGCCGCATCTGCGGTTTTTAATATTATATGTATAATTTTCTGTAATTAAACCAAGCTGACCTCATTTTGTCTTATTTTATATAGATTTAATAAATTCGTTTCGAATGGTTTTATTTTGTTTTATGATAAGGGTAATAATAATGGACGAGTCTCTAGGACCTTGCTCGTACTTTAAGCATGAATTAATAATAATCCCTTTATGTGAACCGTTTCTCATCGTTGTTTTCTGATTAGATGAGAAACAAAATGGATTCAGAGCTTAAAAAGCGTAATTAACACCTAAAAAAGATTTTATTTAAAAAAATAATTTTGCTGTCACAAAAAAAAAAATATAAAGGTACAGACGCCCAGCACATCAAGCTACTACAATGAGTCAAATTTCTTTAGGCTCAAGGTTGTTCGGGAAAATTGACAGTTTCGGGTAGGGTCAACCTACCCGAAACTGTCAATTTTCCCGAACAAAATTGACAGTTTCGTTGCTGGCGTCTGTACACCCCGTGACAGTCAGATTAAAAAGATGTGTTGGTAAAAACTAAAAACAGGTGAAACTAATAAAAGCTTGTTATAAATACATTAATCTCAATACGCCAACACCAACAGGCGCGCTATAATATTATGAAATATAAAATTGATTCACGGCTACGAAAAAACGGCGTAGCACACGCGTAGCAGTTCAGCGTCTGTATTCCGTAGCCTACGATAATAATGCAAATAAAGGAAAATCAGGGAGCCAAGTTTATTCTGTCCCCATCCGAACTATTCTCGGCGCAGAATATAATCCATATTCAATTCATAATCGGAATACATTATAATATGTCGGCGGGTGCGCGTGCGAGACGACTGCGCGGCTGCGGCGCAACGAGCCACATTCTTCGTTCGACAAACGAGCGACTGTGGGCCCTCAATTATTCCGCCAGCATTGTCCCGGAATGTCTAATTTGCTCACGTAATTTTGGTCGGAATTTGTCCCCGGCCGACGGATGCTGGGAACTATTTTTATTGCTTGTTTCCTATTTTCTGTAGTCCATCGGGAACAATATAACTTGAAGCTCGCGAACTCTAACCAACTTGTCTCCGAACAAGTGTATTGTGAATTGCACGTCGCCGACTGCTGCACGCGCCCGTGACGACGTTAAATATGTTTTCTTTAACTTTGTTGTTTGGGCCCCGTGAGAAACATTCCGTGTGCCATGTATAGTGTGCCGTACACTTTGTTAATCGAAACCTATTGTGTTTCAGCGTATTGTAGGAGGAGCTCTTTATTCGTGTGGAATACTTGTACGACTATTAATTGTAGCGGCGCTGACTCGTTATACACTGGTAACGTGTGTACTGCAATAGCTTACGTTTTGTATCTTAGTAACTGTAGGGAAGGCTGCTACTTGCACATTTATTACTTGTAGATTTATTCGCATAAACTTTCAACCCTGTAAAGTAATCCTTTAATGACTTTTACAACTTCGCGGAACATTAAACTCTTTCGTATAATCTTTTTCCTTCTTTACAGCCTGCGATTAAATTACTTTTATATTCATGACTATTGATCAGCCGCTTGACTTACTTTGAAGTTCGAGTAGGGATTCTTTATTTATTATCTTTTATTAGGTACTTGATAAAAATGAAACTTTCTGTAACTCAAAGCAAAATAAAGTTTAAACTTTAAATGGTCATTCGATATGCAATAAAAATGTAAAGTACAAAGTGCATAGTGATAGATGTAATTGAAAACGTTAGCTATAGGTATGATGTTAACAGTGTATATAGAGATAAGTCATTTTGGAATGATGCCAGGACGTGGCCCGTGGAGCCCCACTCCATTTGCTCTTTACATAACTCAGTATTCAAGGGATCATTAATCTTCCTAGTTCCACGCCAGGCCGAGTTTAATTTTAATAAACGGCTTTAGCCATACTATGGTATTAATTTACATGCCTTAATGAATGGAACTTGTTATTTGGATTGTTACGATTTTAATTGTGATACCGAGCAATCAAAAATGTATTAGTAAATGTTGTTATTGCGCAATTTAACGTGTTTAAATTACTATGCAGGTGAGAAGATTGGAAAGCGATAAGTTCTTCGGTTATAATTGTTTATGGTATTTTCAAACAGTTGTTGAATACTACTTATATTATTCTGCTTTACAGTTCATATCATACTGTTGTTTCCCCTGACACACGCGACATTATTTGTTCCTTCTTTAGGTTCTATAATAATCGTAAATGAGCCCATAACTCAAGAGAAAGCACTACGCTCGTAATTCTGTTAGTAGTCGCTGATGTGGCACGTAATACAAGATTTTAGAAGCTCTCTAGCCCCAAGGGAATGACCCTTGAATGTTCGAATTCGTCCTTCATCAGACCCACGCTGGGTATTTTATAGCCCGGGGTCAAAATTGTACTAGAACACAGGTGTGTGATTTTGTTATGTCAGACGTTAGGACAAACGGCTAAGCGGACTGTTTTTGTTCGAGTATGTTGGAGTATTACGATAATTATAGACATCTGTGTCTTGTTAGATTGCTTACAGTTTACGTCTGCCTTTTGTAAAAAAAACTACGCACCTTACAAATAATTGAAAAAACGTTCTGCGTAAAAAGCTGTTCGTAATATCGGTCCTGAACACCTGATACGAATTTGGCGAGAAATTACCGCCGCATATAAAAAAAGCTCCATGGAACTCGTGAATTACTTTTGTTTACATTTCCGCGCGTTTGGTTCCCGCGTGTTATTCACTCGGTTCAATAGTACCGAAACATTTGGAAAAAAAGGCGAGTGGTTCGTTCCAGACGTAACCATGAAATGTGTGATTTACCCGCCTTCTGGGAAATACCTTGGAGCGCCGCTCGCTGCCGATGCGGGTGTAATACCTTAATTCGGCTAATCTCGTTTTCGACCGGAGCCCTGCGGTCGGGCTGCCTCGCGCTGATCCTCACTCAAACGCGATTCACTAACGTCTTGTTAGATCATTGCTGTCAGTCCGTCCTTATTAATCAAGCTCTTAGACAGCCACTATTACGGAAAATAGTAGACTGTATCTGTGCAGAAATATTACCTTTTGTAGTAGTAAAAAGTAAAAAAAACTAACGTAAAAAAGTTTTACGACAGTCATATTTTATAAAAACAACTATCCCTGAAATAAACGGCTACTGGCTTTTAGCAGACAATTGTATTTAATATAAAAAATAAATTAACCAGTGCAGTATCCAGAAGCAAAACTGGTCTCGTGATAGTGTGCGGACAGCTTTTTATCGCAAGTTTACATCGACATGCAAATCTCCATCACGACACTCGCCTGCCGTACTTCTAAAAGTAGTTTCAAGAAAAACTGACTTACAAAGTGAGCAGTGTAGGTAATATTCCATGTTTCTGCAAAAAACTAGGTAACTAGTTAGCTTGTGCAATGAATAAATTGTATCTAAAGATTTTTATCTCAAAAAGTAGCTTTTCACGAATTCTCTCTGGAATGTAAAGCGGAATATCTCAAGACCTAATCTTTTATACAAAGAGACTCTGACAAAGAGCAATTAGGACGCTTTGTAAATAACTTCAGTAAGGTTTTATGGTTATATTTCGTGAATAAACTAGCATTGACTCATTTTAAAGTAGCGCAGACTGGGACTGTACTTTCTCTGGCGCCGTCCGTAGTTTCGACTCCTTATAAGGAGCAGGTAAGTGAAGTCCATAGAACAACGGGCTAAGCTATATTTTAATGGCACTCATTATCTACCAGAGCAAACAACGTGGTCTTTCCTATTTCATCAAATAATAACTCTTTACACGGAGAGCATGACGTACAAATAAGGTTGTAGACATATTGAACTATTGATGCTTGTGTTCTGTATCATTACCATATTGACTATGTACGTGCTTCGACTTTTCACTGCTCCTCCTAGGAATAGTAAAACGAAATGTCTATAGTGTGGTTGCATTCTTCTTTATAGCGGTGCTAACACGTTTAACGTTTGCCCATTTCTCACTATAGCCATTTCAGTAGGACACTTTTATTTGTTGTTCTCTGAAAGCTTGATTTAACCATTTGAAATGTTTGCAGAAGCCCCGGCCGGATAAATGGCTTGTGTAAAAGCCGCCACTCAAAAAGTTTAAATGATTCGATTACTTTTTTATTAGGCCAGCTGTTCAATGTCAGATCTCGTTTTATGTGCAGTGGAGACTCTGTTTACATTAATCATTGCTGAAATGTATTTATTATCATCATCTTCAGACTAGTCTATTTAGGTCAAACTTTAAATATGGAAACGATTCACATAAGATTTCACATAAGTACGACAGGTTTTTTCAAACAAATATTGTGTGTAAGGAAACTCGTTTAGAGAGGTTATCTCTTGCAGAAAATTGCTTTGCATCTCCAAGGAAATATCACGGACAGGAAAACGCTTCCGTTAGTTGTGACTCACTTGAAATAAATCTTCCAAAACTGCTGAAAAAGCTTTTATAAGTGCTCATATGTACCCACGTATGATTACCGTTTACAAAATTCTTACTGTTATTTTTTATATTAGATACAGTTTGAACTTTAGAAGCTTTGATAAATATTATGATGAATCTTAATATCTGGAATCAATTTTGAATATGAAGGATTTTTCAGTTCAATATTCCATCATTACTTAAGAACCTAGTTAGGTACTACAATCTAATACACTATAATGTTGAATTAAATTCAATCTTCTATAACAGCCGAGGAATAAAATTATCCTCTTGGTATAAGGTCTTAAATAAAACCGGTATTTATAAGTTATCTATACAATCTCTTTAATCTGGCTTTTCATTACGTACTTTATCTCTTCCGCATCTATCCAATTTCGTAATTAAAACGTTAAGGCGACGTGATATCATACACAGTATAATTAAATCAAAAAGCGGCCGAACCCGAGTGGGGCCTGACGAGTCCATAAACGGGCCACAGACAGGCCAATTTGGTGCGTGTGGGGATCGTGCAGGGGTGCAAGTCACGCGAGGGGCAGCCCCAACCAATGCATATTAATACACAGAATTACATTACCAACCATCGTTTATCATTAACAGTAAGCACGAAACTGGCCAGCTCTGCTAATTGCTAAAACAAACCTAGATATGCCAGCAATTTTGAATTTTTGTTTTCATGTGAATTAAGGATTAAATCCGGCCACCTCTCGCGTTGGTAACAGAACGTAGCGGAGCAGTTTATTTCGGACTGTTTATAAAAACAGTTAAACTTCATCAATGATGAGTCATTAGCACTTCAAATGTAATAAAACATTGCCCATTAAAATCTTCCTTTCCATTGGTCGTGTACATCAATTATGGGGTAAAACGTGAGCTAAATGAAAGGGGAGTGCAGGACGAAGCACGGAGAGCCCAGTGAGTCAGCTCGCGCGGCCAGACGGCGCCATGCCCCGCCATGCACTGTCTTGCCCACCCCTCCCCTCCCCACTTTAAAATTGTACTGCCGATGCAATAACATGGCTGAATTATTATTTTCGCCGACGGAAGTCTATTTAACATATAAAGGGGTTCATAAATTGATGAGGTGGGTAAAATATTTAATTAGGCTCGTTAAAATAGTAGTAATAGTTTATAGTTTCTATCCCTGCATGTTGAACACAACATATTGCTCAAAATGTAACTGCGGTTTTCAATAAAATTTCTATTATGTAAAGATGGGTAGGAGTCACAAAACTGAGCTTTTAGAATGGACGCAGAACAAAACCCAATAATGACAGTTTAAATTGTTCGTGCAGCTTTCCATACGGACTAACTACGATTTAAAATATTTTATTTCACTCTGAGTTTCCAACAACAAGGCAGTGGGGGCTGAGAGCCGGCTGTGACCGCACTTTGGGATAATGTTACACGATACAGCGCAAGCCGTCCCGTGGTTTGGCACTCGACGCAAGACGCAAGCCGTCATACCGGAGCGGGGCTGACGCGGCTGCACGCTCGCTGCGACCACTGGGAGCCGGCCCGAGCAGTCTCTTGTACTAGATAACACTGATGTCTCTAAGGAACCTCAGCTGTTGTTGCAAATATTCTATGTTGCGTTACAAGACGGTCCTCCTCCGAAGGATATCGTTTTTCAATGACATGGTTCTAAAATTTGGATGCTATTTGCATGAAATATAGCTTTCTGTCCTTAATATATACAAACGTTGCCACCGTTCATGTTGCCTGCATAGGAACTAAATGGAGACAGTGTGGCAGACGCACGTTCAGTACATACAGGATCTTTTTATAGCCAAGGCGCCGCAAATAAAACCGAATCAGACGCATAGCGGGGCGCGGCGCGACGGCGATGCTCGACGTCCGCGCTACTTGCATGTAGCGGGTAAACAATAAACTCTGGCTATACATGTTTACAAGTTTAAGTCAAGACGGCAGCTTCGACCGCATGGCGAAGTTGTGTTTGTTCAAGCACAACGTTCGTATCGTTCAAGAAGCTTTCACTCGGTTCGATGCCCCGCCACCCAGCCACCCAGTCCGAGCCAACGGAGAGAAATAGTCCTAACAGTAGTTTGAAACGATCCAGTTGATGTATTACGTTTATTTATATTTCTGACAGCTTTCACAGCTTTCAAAAATAAATAGCACTAAAGATTTGTGAAATTGATGTGTTCTAATTATGTGCAGTGGCAGATATTACGGAACATGATGGATCTTAACGCTTGCTCGTTTCGTTATTATACTAATAAACTTGGATAGCCTGCTATATTTATAAAAAGCAACACATTTTGTCAAACAAAGAAAAAATAAATGTATTAATCATGGATATTGTTAGTAAAGTTTCAAAGGATAATGCAAGAATTGTCAGTGGTCTCTAAATATAGTTGTAAAGAGTGCCGTCAGGCGTCTGCGTCGCTGTCGCCGGCGACGATTTATCGCGAGACATATTCGCAGCGCCCGGCGACACCGCCGCGCCGCGCGCTGCTCTATTTACATTCTACTTGTGTCCGTATGAACCCTATACTTCACTATACTTAACAAAGTACCACACAAAAGAACACTTCAGCCCTATGAATTGATTATTCTTAAGACCTTCGTAGGTTAATGACATTCACGCACGGCCTTTTTGTTACTTTCAAAAAGGAGCGCGCTTTAATTGTTTTTTTTTTGTATGAAAAGCTTTTGTTTCGTGTACCCTTGGCTTGCTGTTCCTTGAGACGGAAAATTAAAGTACCTATACAAGGGTTTCTAAATAACAACAAGCTAAGAGGCGAGCAAGACGATTGTCGTTCCGTTATCATCCACAAGAAAAGTATAGCTTTAATAAGGCAAGACGACCTCCGCCTCCTAATGTAGCCGGGGCCATTACTTGGCTCCCCCTAATGGATATTTACTCTTACAGCAAACATAAAAAGTCACATCTTACAGACAAGTCGATAGTAAGAGGTTTTGTGGCCGCCCGGAATATTTATTTAACACAAAACGTATGAGTTACAATTTTCCCAATGTGACGATAAAAGTCATTAAAATATCGACTTTCAACTTGAAACACTTTTAGAGATTTGAGGTCACTTATCATAACGGGATTATCTTAAATGTCGTTCCAGTGGATCTTTAATGTGAAGTAAAAGTTTTGATCGGTAGTAAAAAGTTCCTTTAATTTATGAACGCTAAGTACACGCTAACAAACTTGGTGAATCCTTTAAACAATTCCAATGAAATGAATGAGAAATACCGAATGAAATTCTTGTGGGCTTAAACATTTCTTTCCACATTTAGCTACCCAACTAGGGTAGCTTTGTATTTTGGTATTAAACCTAAATGCCAAAGAGACGATAGAAAAGTTCACATTAAAATACATTGGCGACTAAATAGTATAGTTGGCGTTGTTTTAGCGAGTTCTAATTCAGTGGCGCCGCGCGGCGGTGGGCGGGCGTGCGGAGGGCGGGCGGCAGACGGCGGGCGTTTTTGATGCCCTTGAAAATAACTGCATAGTTATTCCTGATCTAGAACGTATTTGTTTGATGTAATCTATTTCATCATAAAACAAAATGGATTATTGTGCTTTTATGTGCACATCTGTTATCGTCTGACACATAACGTCTGAATTTAATGCGATGAATTTCATATTTAACTGCCTTCAGCGATTGTGTTATTGACATGATTTCACTTTCAGATATATTTTCTCAGTAAACACACGTGAATGACGAAATGTTACCGTTGGAATAGCAATTTGAAGAATATTTATTTTCTCTTCCAACAACCTACGCAGGTAAATGCTTGCTCGTAGTTCCACTTACGTACAGTACAATATTATTCAGCGCTCAAGGTTCTCTTTTTAATCCGTAATTTCCAACTTTACCGACTGACTTATAAGGCTATGAAGACTTTAGACATTTACACTTAAACAGAAGTAGTGCAGGCAACTTGATATGGGCTGATTATTATAATAAAATAAGACGTCTGACAGTTTTTGTATGGAAGAACTGTCAAAAATTCAAAATGATTCCTCCGATAAAATTATCTGGTGTTGATAAAAAAGCCCTTACATGAAATTAAATAATTCGACGTTCGTTCCTATTCAATCGAGTGTGCCTTTAAATAACGGAATTTAATAATAAATGAAATAGATTGAAATGATTCCAAACAATGTTCTGTTTCAATGTAATGTAACGTCTGCGGTCAGTTTCTAACTCATTACGGTACATTCACAAAACCGCTGAAACGTTCATTTGAGTCCTTCATTTCGCCGAAGCGAGGAGTTAGAAATCACAGAGAGTAGTAACTAGTAAGGTAGAAGATCTGGTTGCGGTTAATTACGGCGACACGTTGTGGCGGCCGCTGCCGTGTAACGGTCACGACACCCTCCGGATACCGTCAGCGACCGGACCGATGCCGGAGTGCCCGTGCCGCCCCTAATCGCGCCGACTAATTGCGCGTTTAGAAAAACCCCTTAATGATCCCGCATTACGTAATGCTTGTCGTGTAACGGCACAGTAACTGCTGCCATTAACATACTCTTGTGTATTCGTAACGTCGGTTGACATCTCGCCAGTGGCAAATGACAGGTTTACTCTGTTATTTCCTTATGCAATTTCTGATATGAATCACTGTTAATAGCAGTGTATCTTCCAGGTTGTTATGTTAAAATTGTCATTAGGTACTCATAAACTATTTCTATGACCATAAAGCGATGAAATATCGCCAGGAATTTTTAATGACTAAATACAATTTGTGTTTAAAAGCTCAAAAGGAAACGTCATGACTAAAATCATGGTCCTATAAATACATGCATTTAAAGTTAAAATAATATATGTCAGTGATACTCGAAATTCTTAACATACCTAGCTGAAATTGTTTTCTTCAAGTCTCATGATCGTCCATAAAAATAGAGTCATACATAATATCTGCAGCAACATTATCTAGTACCGGTCAACAGTTAGGTACCTGAACTTATTTGTACTAGCATCTGCCACTTCTTATCGCATTTTAAATGGAACAAGTCAGGTGTGTGGTGTGCTGCAGAGTCCAACGAAACCATATGAAAGGTCAGCGGGGGTCAGTGTCCCTGCGATAAGTTTGCAGGTGCCCGGCAGCTGCGAACACGCGATAATTAGACACCATTGTACCATGATACAGGAATTGATATTAAACATTGTGGTACTGATAAAAATATGAATGTGGAGGACAGATAACTGTGTTTTGTTGAAGCTGTGAGCGAAATAGATACCTTCATCTGCTCGATAGTTTTTAGTTTTCGCTGTCAGGTTTTTTCAGTGTTTAGAGTTTTGTTTTACGTTATTCAATCAACTCAGCCAGGTAGATCCACGGTCGGTGGTGTAATTTCACTGCTAGAGATAGGAGAGATCAAATGTATGTAATTAAGTAATGACGGACCACGGACCTATCTCCCATCAAAGTTTTGATAAGAAACAGGGAGGAAGTAACAAAAAAGAGCTTTTCTATTTACAACATAAGTACTTACTTCCTTCAGTTCGATTACTTGTCTAAGTGTTACTGCGAAGAAAATTATGGATCCCCAACGTAATGAAACGTAATGAAAGTGTCTTATCGATGTATAATTAAGGACGAACAATCGGATTACCGGCAACAAATTAAATTACCTGCTCTAAGGCGGGGGGAAAGGTGGCGATTAAAAACCGGTTTTAACACGCTTTTGTGTGCAAAATGGAACCGGGCTTCTCTGAAATATTCACGCCTTGGACTTAGGTTTATCTGTATGATGATCTATCATCCTCTATTTGACGTTAACTTCGTCGGCCTTAAGCCAGACTCACTGAACTTTGCCATGACTATATTAGAGGAACAAACTGCGAATGCCGTCTATGTCTTCGAGTCATTTGTCTGGTGGTTTACCGTATGGCCATTGACCTGCTTCTAGTCACTATATAAAAACCGCATTTGCTGACCACCAGCTGCCTACCTTGACACTGTAAGCTATCAGATTGTGAAGGCTTAAATCAATATTAATTAGCCTAACACTTTTTACCAAACCACTTTTTCGTTTGCTCTAGATTAAGCTAAAGATACCTACGTAATGTCTTTATCTACTTGTGAACTCAAACAAATCCTTCATCAGCATGATTATGATTTCTAAATATATGATCCTGTTTCTGACAGAATTATTAATCATAACATCATCACAGCATCAGTATTTCCTGTCCGTCTTTCTGTGCGGCACGTTATTTGCAGAATAATCCATAGCGGTACGACCATACAGCAGTCGGCCTCAGGTCATCAATCATGGGACCGCAGCAGCCCGGCTGCTCCTAAAAAGTACATGATCCTAAGAAAAGAATTACGTAGGTACATAACATGCTAATCCCCGATTTATGGCCCTTCGCGTTATTTACCCTCACATTAATCTATCTTAGCTATAAAATGTTGTTGACAAAGTTTGTTTCGTATTCTCTGTCTATATTTGGATTGGAACCTAGTACCTACTTTTCTGAAAAAGCGTAATTTTGTTGAGAAAACTACAAGGTCGCAGAATTCGTAACAGGTGTTAGGAGGATACACGGTTTTGTGTGTAGGATAGGAAGATGATGAAAAAGTATTATATGAAAAATATAATTGCTCGATTTTTTTTCAATTCGCGAAAGTATGTAGGTACATGTAAAAAGGTCTTCTAATACTGGAAGTTAGGGATGAACTAGACTAGCAACAGAAAAATAGCTTTCAAAAAATGGCGCGACCGATCTAAAACTTAGAACCGGCAATCAAAAATGCTATGTAATTTAAGGGCGTTAAAATGCCAATGTATGGGTTAAACTGGAAACCTTCCGTGGAAATGGAGGTAAACGATCGAGCAGCCTTCTTGTATCGTCAAGCATTATGTTGCTACTAACCGCCCGCCCACAGCTCATTCACGTTCGAAGAATAAGGTACGTGATCGTATAATACGTTATTGCAAGGATTGTGTACCTTGTACGGACGCCAGCACATCAAGCTACTACAATCTGTCAAAATTCTATAATAGATTTTCAACTTTATCGTTAAAGCATTAAGGTTCCAGGTTGATTGGCAAAATTTGACAGTTTCGGGTAGCTTGACCTGCTGGCGTCTGTTAGGTACAGAAACAGTTAATTCCTACAAATAGTGAAAATAAGTCTTTTATATTCTAGAATGAGTGTTTAAGTCATTTATGCACCGTGGCAGCACTTCCTCCATTATATAATCGAAGTACAATAGGTGCCTACGCAGAGAATGAAGCGAATTCTTATAAAAGTATTATACGGTAATGAATCAATTGCCGACCTCACAAAGATTGTGACTGCCATTGGAACAGCAGTTGACCTCCCAATCTCGGCGACAAGTATTCGTGATATCTACCGCCTACCAGGAAAATCAGCCACAAATAAACCAATCGTCGCTGAGTTTACAAGTGTTCAACTGAAAACAGAACTTTTATCTCGCTTGCGAGGGTTTAACAAGAGGCAACCCAACAAGGAAAGCAAACTCAATACGGAGCTGCTGGGATTGGCTGGCCAAAAACGTGCAGTCTATGTCGACGAGCATCTGCCTAACTCCACGAAGAAATTATTTTATATGGCGAGGGAATTTGCAAAGAAGCAGGAGTTTGAATTCTGTTGGATTGCAAGCGGCAATATTTTCTTGCGTAAACAACCGGGACATCAGCATATCCTCGTTAAGTCGGAAGCTACTCTACAAGACTTACAAACGAAGACATGACTACACAATTTAGATATAGTAGATCAATTTTTCTACAGCATATCAATTAACTATTTTCTTTTATTTAAGTTTCTTTTAAATGTCTGTCCAATTATTGTTATGTCAAATTCAACTGATTCACCCCACTTATATACTACAGTACACACACATATTATTTACAAAGTTACACAAATACATACACCGAATCTACATAAACACATATTTACACTAACACTCACGCTTTTTCATATAACTCCAATTTCTGTTCTATGGCTTTCTCCGAATGCTTACCTCTTTGTGGCCAAGCTATTCTTCGACATACTAGGTTGTTCAAATATAGCATGCATTATTTATTTTAAAAATGGCTAATTTAGTTAACAATTTACTACTAGACTTAGACGATATTACAGTTGCTAAGGCCTTTACTTGTGTTCCAGAAGAATGCACAAATTATTTAAAGAAGTCAAATAAATGTATTACTATTCTTCACATTAACATACGCAGTATCAGTAAGAATTTTGATGAACTTCTAACCCTATTATCCATACTCAAAGTGCCTTGTGACATTCTGATTTTAACTGAGTGCTGGTTAAGTAAAATTGCTAACCTTCCGGTGTTGGACGGCTACAACTCTTACTATACTAAACAAATTAAAAACCAAAATGAAGGAGTGGCTTTGTACATAAAAAATCACATTGAGTGCACCGTAAACGAGCCGGTTTTTACAAATGGAAACTGTCTTACATGCCAAATAAATAATAAATTAGCAATAATTGCCATGTATCGTTCGCCATCATATAAAACTAAACCCGAATTTGATTGCTTCCTAGACAGTTTAGACAGCGTTTTTTCCTCCTTCAATAATTTCAAAAGTATATTTCTTATTGGTGACACCAACATAGATATTAAACCGTCTAACCAAGATGAGCGCTGTGCCAATTACTTAACTCTCAATGCCACTCATGGACTTTTGCCTGGGCATTACTACCCGACCAGAATCAATAATTGTATAGACCACGTCCTATTGAAATCAAATAGACCTACAAATGTACTGGTCCTGCAATCTTATATTACTGATCACCTACCGCTCTTGGTTGAAATCGACGATACAGAAATAACGAAACTGTCTGCTCCTAGTTATAAAATCCCAAAAATTGAATACTGCAATGTCATAAAAGATATTGAATGTCAGGATTTTTCTCATGTTACCAACATGGAAGATCCTAACATTGCCGCCACTAATTTAGTTAGCACAATACAATCCATCATAAACAAGCACACTAAAAGAGTAAAAGTTCCGAAAAAAGAAAGAAATCTTAAACCTTGGATAACTCCAGGTCTATTGCGTTGCATTCGTAATCGTGATAAACTACATAAAAAGGCTCGTAAAGTACCTAGTAATGATATTTTGCAGAACACATATAGACGCTATCGGAATTTTTGTAATGGCCTTCTTAGGAAGCTTAAAATAGCGCATGAAAAGCTTGAATTGGAAAAAGCAAAACATAATCCTAAAATGTTGTGGAATAAAATTAAAGAGATTACTAATACTAAAAAACAAATAAAACCACCTCTTGAACTCCTAAAAATGCATCCTAACCAATATACTGCAGCCAGTGAGGTATGCAAGTTTTTCGCTACCATAGGCACAAACCTAGCGTCTAAAATTATCTCTACCACACAACCAGCTACTCTACCCAAAACGTCCCCTCATAACTCTTTTGTTCTCCTTGCTGTTGATGACGCTGAGGTCGAGTCCACCATTATGAACTTAAGAAATGATAGCGCCACTGGTTGGGACGGTATATCCCCTACTCTTCTAAAATTATGTAGAAAATCTCTTGTACCATTAATAACACATGTAATCAACATATCCATAGCAAATGGAATTTTCCCCGAACCATTCAAAAAGGCCCTGATCCATCCGATCTATAAGAGCGGGAACAGGGACTGTGCGAACAACTATAGACCGATTTCTGTTCTTTCAGCCATTTCTAAGGTTATGGAGAGGCTGATAAATGGTCGTCTACTGAACTTCTTAGAGAAAAATAAAATTATAGCGCCCAACCAGTATGGCTTTAAAAAAGGGGTCTCTACAGAAGATGCAATTACCGATCTTACAGAACTTGTCACGAGAAAGTTAGACGACCATAAAAGTTGCCTTGCCATATTCCTGGACTTAACAAAAGCCTTTGACACAGTCTCTGTTCCTACTCTTCTCTCAAAAATGGAAATCATAGGTATTCGTGGTAAAACGCTCGATTTGTTTAAAAGTTATCTCCAACATAGAAGACTCAGTGTCAAGATTGACACATGCGTCAGTGGTGAACAAATTGTCTCATATGGAGTGCCGCAAGGCAGTGTACTCGGTCCTACATTGTTCCTAGTTTATATAAATGACCTTTGCACACTGCCACTGTTCAACTCCAATATCTTCACCTATGCTGACGACACGGCAATCGTAGTTTATGGTGATACATGGGCTGATGTGAAATATCATTCTCAACAGTCGTTACAGGTGGTTATGAACTGGCTGCAGCATAATCTACTTTCCCTAAACGTATCCAAAACCAACTTCATACCATTCTGTGTTAGTCACAGAACCAAAGCCCCACCGGAATTTACCATAACTGCACATTCATGTGATGATTCCCCTTCATGCTCTTGCACAACACTATCTCGTGCCAGTCACACCAGATACCTGGGTGTAGCGATCGATGACGGGCTGAAGTGGTTCACCCATGTCGATAATTTGGTTTCGAAAGTTAGGAAGCTAATCTACATTTTTAAGTCGCTAAGACATTGTGCGGATTCAAAAACACTGATGATGGTGTACCTTGCGCTTTGCGAGTCCGTTATTGGTTACTGCATCCCGGTGTGGGGTGGCACTGGCAAAACTAAACTGCTGGGTTTGGAGCGGGCACAGAGGGCTGTTCTTAAGGTGATGCTTGGCAGACCGTTTAGGTTCCCCACAACCCAATTATATGCGGACTGTAAAGTACTTACTGTACGACAGCTCTTTGTGCTTCGAGCCACGCTCTGGAAACACAGCCAACTTCCCCCTCCGGATCCTAACAAGCGATCACTAATCACATCATGCCCATCAATACCCCACAAAACGTCCTTCGCTAGTCGACAACTGTATGTTGTAAGTTCCCTTATGTATAGAAATATCAGCAAAAAAGTTCAAATAAATAAGTTAAATAGATATGAAGCAAAAACCAAATTAAAAAATTGGCTGTACGACTTGGACTATTCCAAAACAGAAGAGCTACTCATCTTTCCCTGCTAGTCTCGCAATTAAATGTACAATCACACTCCACTACGCTTGTACTCAACCATGCTTAAACCAAATTATATTTGTCTTGCTAAATTAATCATCCCACTCAAACCTAATTGTGAATGTTAGTAGTTATTTAACAAACACACACAACACATACACACACACACACATAAACACGCGCACTGACTCTCATTCTCACGCATACTTACACACGCAGTCATTGTAACAAACTACACATTCATATTCCTCATTTAAATTTTCTTTTGTTCCCTCTTATTTTTTATTTTTATTTTGTATTATTGTAATTAATATTATTTCTTTTATTACACCGTTCATGTATTTTGAATAAGGTGCGATGAAAAGGACTATTTGTGCACGAAGTAACAGTAGAACACTGTCTCCTAAGGCACAGGTTTCCCCTAGTTTAGGAGGCAGGGGTTTCCACCATTCCAGACACCTTTTTACAGCAAATTGTTTTTGTAACCTATATTTACTACTTATTTAGCAAAGGTATTTAGTATCAATAAAGTTATATTATTATTATTATTATTATTATTGTTACCTGTTAGGCATAAAGTATTTCTTTCGCTGTTATAAGTTCCATCCAAATTGTAGGTACCCCTAACAATGCTTATGCTAATTCCGACATTTTGATGTGACCTCTACTTTTGATTTCTTGCTCGAAATCAAAGTTACGTTTGGCACGACACCGTTTCGCAATTTGATCTAGAATATAAATTATTCAGAATGCAATGATTTTACATAAATCACTAGTTAATCCTAATTCATATTTATAAATTATTTATAAGATGTGAACTATGCTTAAGTAGTGTCGCCAGATTGTCTGCCAGAATATGTGATAACATAATTTTCCTAAGTTTAACTTAAGTATTTTCTTAGGTAATGATGTCAGCGGCTCGCCTTGAGCCGAGTTGAGCCTACATTCCGCCTCATTCCGAGGCGCACGTGGAAACCTGTGTAATTATACATTTACTGCAATTGATTCGTATGCGTCAGTCAACTTTAATAGTGAGCGCGGGACCACGGCTGCACTGCTCTATATTTCGTAAAATGTTCGTTAGTTCATCATTCCTTTGTTGCTGCTAAATCTATCGCTGAAATTTTATAATTGCTACATTTCCTGGTATGGCTTTAGAATAAAAATTGGAATTGCTTTTAAGCAAATTTAAATCGATTTCTATTCGTCAGGCTTAAGTGAAGTAAGTTTACCTACTTGGTTGTGGTATAGTCAACTGAACTGAGGAGTGAGGACCAGTTCTGAGAAGTTGAATTAATTCTAGGTTGAGTTAAGATAACGCCGTTTTCCTTTCAACGTCTACAGTTTTATCTCCTTTGTGCTGTTTACAGTTGTCACTTGGCGGTGAACTTATTAATGTGACGTCATTCCGTCGAGTGGAGCCAGTTTCTCAGATAATAACAAACAACTTTTAATCTCATAAACAATAAACTGAAATGAGTGATATGATACACTCTTGATTCAGAGAAATATTGTCACTCACTCGAAGGCGGAGAATTATTTATGACTAGCTGTTGTAATGCCACCTGGTATTCATATTAACTGGAACATTTTGAAACTGGAAATATTTTGATGTGACAATCGATAGACGACGTAGGTAAGACGGTGTAAGTAATAGACAGGCTAATCTACTTAGCTATCACGCGTAAGTGGATGAAAGAATGGACCTTGAAGGTGTTATTTTTTGGGCTCGCGATGGATTAGCGGCGCGTGGGCGATCCTCGGACCCGCGGCTTACCTCCCGCGGACTTGTGAATGAACAGGTAGGTACGACTACGCCCACGGACTTACTCGTTTATCGGTGATTCTTATCGACATTACCTCGTTTATGTTACATTAGTTTAGATAATACTGTGATTTGGTGTTCTGTTGCTACGAGATATGTTTTATTTGTAAGATTTGCTTTTATAGCTACCATAAATCTGTATTTTAATAATATGTACCATTTTTATGAAGCCAAATCGCTCCGGATGTATGTTTAACCAAGATAAAACTACAAGGACACCATAAAGGCAAAAACTATGACATCCACACGGTTGGGGAATTCCCTCGGCATTTAGAAGAGAAACATTATTTTTCTTTGTTACTCAATCCTGACGAAGCAATCGTTTTCTCTGAAACCCTGGAGAAAGGAGGTCAAGCACAAAGAAGGACCTAATTAGTCTACTATTGGTTCCGAACTTCCGACAAAACAAGAATAGAATAGTAGCGGGTTTAGAGGTAACTACTTAAGCGGAATTAATATAAACATTTAAATGGCTTAGTGAAAACACGAAATCTAAGTGAATGAGACCACTAGAATTAGTGTACCTAACTACTTTACTTACCCATTACTTGTGAATAGAGTATTGGTGTTGTGGCATTTATTACTCGATACCGCACTGCTTGTACTGTAACAAATGAGAAAATTAAAATTATTACGGGCCTGTGTAGGTACTCGTTAATTAGTTTGACCAAGAACCTATTAGCGTGGGTACTATTCAACAATCGGGTATCGTGACTACTGCAGCATTATTGTAATGTATTTATTGGACTCTATCTCTACTGTAAACTGTTTTTTTTTGTGAGAATGGGAAATCATCAAATGACCCCTCCCGCTCTGGGTGGAGCGGAAGGGAGTGTCAGACTCTTACTGACTAAAACCCACCCGTGTTCCTTCCTTAGCCCTTTCTGTTCCAGGGTAGCGGAAACAATAAGTAACCTACATATATGTTACTGTACAAGATGTCGCATGACGTAAAGTCAGTATTGTGCTTGGTTTGGTCGCAACATGGCCGTCCGTGCCGCCCGTCGACCGACATTGACAAACTGATGCGACAACCATGTCGAAACCGTTGAAAATTGACGAGCACGCTTTTCAGAATTTCTTTAAAAAAACCAAATTATGTAATTGTTGTTACGCAATATTTAATTTTATTTATAGGTTATGGAGGTCGAAGTTTCGTAACTTATAAGTTTATAACGGTGTTATACCGTGGTTTAGATGATCCGCTAATCGTGGGCGCCCTAATGGTGAGATGTCGAGGGGTCACTGATGACTTCACACTCCCGCTATTGTGTAATGTATTACCTAACGAGTTTCACGCAATGCTGGTCGGCTGGGCCTCTTCTTCACTATACTAGGTACACTACGAACTATAACGTGAACTCAAACAACTATACGTCTATGTCATAAACTTGTACTGAGCGTGTCATGTTCCTGTACATTTAAGATTGATTTTGAAATAGTGGTCTCTAAAGTCTACCAAATTATTGGTATCTAATAGATATCTCAAAATGAATAATCCTGTTGCTCGTGATGGATACTGGTTTTATGAAGTCAAAAACATATTTCGCCAAATAATCCTGGGGTAAACCCAGATGGAGCCGCGGTTTAAGGCTAGTTAATCCGCACAAATCACAATCACAACACAATCGTGATTATCGCGGCAAGTAATTAAAAGTTTTTTGTGGTCATTCATCCCACTCAATCAATTTTTATAATTCAGAAACAAGTTCCGTACCGTTAGCTAGGTAATTTGCATTGATTGTTTTTAGTTTTATTAGACTTTCCAGAATCGACACTATAAATGTCCATACAAGGAAATTTTAAATTACCTAAAAACCATGCGTAGTTAATAAGTGAAATAAAATATTGTAGAAAACCGAAACTCGTTTATTTATTAAAATAATTTAACAGTTAGTGCATTTGAATGTAATTTAGCAATCTATTTCTAACGCAAAATAACGAAACAAATAGAATGAACAAAAAATACCGAATGAAATATAAAAAAATACGAAGATCTGATGAAGCAATCAATCGTTGCGGGTAGATAATTAGCAACAGTTAATTATCTTATTATTCTATGCGGCGCGTGCTAACCGCAGACACAATGAACGATAAAAAGAAAATTACTATTAGCTGACAATACTTACGCAACTATTGTTACCAGTTACTACGATCAGTAAAAGGTATTGTACCGAAAGGTACTCGTACAGAACAGAAATGAAATACCTTGTTAAGCAACTGTCGTTTTCATCTCAATACACGACGTAATCAAATTTAACGGTTATTGAAGCCGATACAAAAAGTTACCAGCGAATTGTGGCTGACTGGCGAACCGTGGCAGGACGACCACTGATTATTATATTTCTAATAATTTTGTTTATGTAATTGCTTGATATGGACCAGCGGATACATTGATAAGGTTTCTATTAGTCAACACTAAAGGAAACCCAGCCTTAAACAACATTGCCTAAGGAAAACAGAGATATAATAAGTGCATTAACTAAATAAAATATTCCAGTTACAATTTTATGCAAGGTGCTCTACAGTCTGTATTAATAAAATACTTACAAATGGGTGTTGTTGTACGATATCGTGAATGTGCCGATGTGATCAAGTCCATTTCATACTTTATGTAGGTGATACAAAAGTAAAAGTTGCGTACAAAAGCATTGATTACGCAGAGTCGCAGACAAGTGCCTTGACTTGTTCAAACACAGCAGATAAAATATATATTATTATTATCTAGTGTTGTGAAACGAGAACCTTCATCAACGCTACTTGATGGCTCAGTGTCGAACTCTGATGGCTCAATTACTGAACAAATAGGACTCCGATTTGTAGATACAAAATATTTACAAAATGCAATAATCTTGGCGCTTTACAATCTTTTCTTATTTACACCTTATTGGCAGTGTTGGTTAATCATTTGTAATGCAATCCCCTGATTATATCAGACGCTATTTGTAACCAATAACAATACCCTTACTAGCAAAGAATAAGACAGTGCTCTTATTCTTTAGAATAGAAATATTATCGGAGGAAACGTTCAAATCTTTGAAAAGTACGAGTAATGATCGCCTTGGGATATAGTCTAATGGCTGTCTTAATCGCTATCCGCGGGAAAATCGAGGTGTAATTAACATTAATCATATAGATGTGGGCTCTGAGGACTGATGGTGAACATCAGTCGTTGCTGACGGCCGGTCCGGTCGCTTGGACTGATATACGGCACAGCGCCGGGCTCCGGACGCCGGTTGTGAATGACGCTGTGACAAAAGAAACGCGCTGCAGATGACGCTGACTAATAGTCGTGCACTGTTTAGCAGAGAGTGGCTGCTGCGATAGTATTCTATCTTCGCGACTAATTAACCAACAGTGCTCTCTGATGTATAAACATGAACGACGAACAGGACGTCTGTTGATTGATCATTGATCATTCTACACCATCGCCTGTTGAAGTTTTGAAACGATAATTCTCATATTGTTTCCGTATTTTTTCAGTTCAATTTATTGTGCTGACATCGCGTGACGGAAGCTCGCGCCGTGCCTGGCTCTGCCGGTGTCCCGGCGCGCCCGCCGTCGTCGCTGTCATGTCTCTGGTCACGCCAGCCGCCAGCCCACCACCACTGCGCCGCTATGCGGAAGGTATGTGCCATATTATTGCCACGCTAAAATCTTATGAGGATTCATAACTTGTGAGTACATTATAGTATTCCAGCCTTGCGTCTTTTTATGAACTGGAAGTAGACTTGAGTACCTATACAGCTTTTTACAATATCTTGAACAGGTAGGTGCCTGTTCAAGATATTGTGAAACGCGTCCGGCCCTTATAAGAAAGGCGCAAAACTTATGACAAGGTGTTCCATATTGCCTGAGAGATCTTGTTTCTCGACTTCCTTTTTGGTGCAATGTGTCTAAACATCGGCTTCCTATAACTGTAGTGTAGTCGCAACTGTAGTAAGCCAGCTGCATGAAGCCGGCTCTCGTAAATCAGCGCCTGCGCATCGACATCGACCGACCAATGGTGGAGCGCATCGCTAACACGCCGTCATGCGCACCTGCCGCTAAGAGGAAGCTCTAATGAAGCCCGGTACATCTTGACTTTAATCTCTGATAGTTGATAGTGCAACAGAAACTTTATATTATTAAATATTAGAACAAATTTAAAAAAAGGAAAAATGTGGTAAGTAGTATGTTTGTTAAGTTATTTCTGTTTATTTTTAATATGGGTACATAATATGGCTACATATAGCTGATAAGCTGACCTCGCATTGGTTCGACTGGCCGTACTGTAAGCGACAGATTGTACTGGAAAAGTATAGCTTGATCTGTATCTTTTCCCTTACAAAATATTTAAATAAAAAAAAGCATTAGAACTTATAACTATAACATCTATTCTTTCCCATCATCCAAGGTATCTCATTTTGGTATAATTTTGCAGTTCAGTGTCTAAAATTAATTTTGACTCACACTCTTTGAATGTTTTGCTCTCGTTATAAAAATGTTATCGAGAAGCACTTTTCATTGTTTCGTTTTAGCCTGACTCGGTATAATATCAGATTTTCAATCAGGTCGGTAAAGGCTTGCATTTTCTGAGAAATTATAACATAATCTTCGATTCGATTAACGTCGGTTATTGTTTCTATATGAGGGATAATGCAAAATCCAAGCGGGGATGTCACAAATCTATACCGTATTTCTGGAGTTCTCCAGTTCCTTTCAATTAATTTAATAATTTACTTACTGGCCACGTATAAATTGAATGTAAGAAGCGATCTGCGTGGGGGCAGGGGGGGGGGCATGTGTGCGCTGGGGTGGCATGCAGCCCCGCAAACGATTAAAATTCAAAGCTTGTAGAAATGTAATTACTTCTCAGTCTGGTCAGAGTTCCACCGACTTTTATTCGGAGTAATTAAGTTTAATGTCGGTTTTACATCTCAACTCGAGTTCTGAATCGTCTTTCGAATGAGTTAGCTGATCAATGTCGTGATCTTCATTCCTATTATCATTACAACTGCGTAATATTTCATTAGGTGTGTTTTATCGTTACAAAGTTCAAGTTGGTCTGTTTGTGAGCTCCCCATCTGGTCTGGTTGTAGTTATATGTATTACAAGACGGCTATCCGGCAGCAATCGCGGTATTGTTCATTCTACGTGGTTGCTCAGGTGTTTTCGCCGCACAATCAGCAGTAAAAAGGAATGAAGCTTTCATAGAAGATATTCTGGACTGTTTTTATGCTTCATAATAGCATGTTTCGAATTTTGTAAGCTGGCAAATCTTAAGACTTTGAATTAATTCATCCCTCCTTCCTATTGTGATAATAAAGTACCCTGGCACGCTGAACTTATCTTGTGGTTATCACAAAGGACTTTGAAAATTATTTTCGTCCTACAACAATGGATTTATTATTAATTTTATGGACTGGAGAACTCCGGTTTAGATAAGTTATCTTAATGGTAAAAACCCAGTGGATTATCCGGTCAACAGAGCGTACGTTTTATGTAAAATATAATAAGTAAGTGATAATACCGAAATGTGGGTGTACTAGGTACCTACACCTCTTCCTAAATATTCGGTGAATCCAGGCGTGATTCCCCGAAATCATAATGCATTTGGTAATATCGTTTCATAGACAGGGTATCAATGCTTATTCCGACACGTTGACCGTGTTATTAAATCTACAAGTAAAACATTATACACTAGCAAAGTTTCTTATGAGATTATTTCTCGTTGATGCTTTTTCATTTTCACAACATTATGTGCAGGTGAAATTAAGTGGCGTAAAGCCATAAAAAAAGAAAAAATAATCTGTGATGTTATTATATATATATATGTATATAATTAAGTTCATTAGGACGAGCGGACGAGTGGACTCATGTGTACCACTAGCGGTACAAATTTGTATCAGCTCGTCCCTGAGAGATATAAGTTAAAAATTATAATGCATTTGGCAGATGATGGTGATATCGTTTCATAGACAGGGTATCAATGCTTATTCCGACTCGATGACGGTGGTAATAACTATAACTATATAAGACTGGTAATTTATAGTTATTTGGTAATAACTATAAATTAGCAAAGTTTTCCCTAAGATACTTTCTAGTTCACGCTATTTTAGTCTCACAAAATTATCCGAAGTCGAAATTAATTGGCGTAAAGCCATAAAACAGATAGATAAAAGATCTATAATAACTGAGTTTCAGTTCAGTGAAGCACATATACTAACATGCGTAATACAATTCATATTTACGAACTAAATCATAACATTTATTAGCACGTTTTACTGTGGTTAATGTATTTTCTGCGAAAGCGCGTGTTGTTTTTCGCTCTTGCCACGTTTACACCGTTACATACTGTACCTACCTAGTACCTACATATATCTCCAATTCTCCACTTTATTTACACCAATGCTTTATGTTTAAAGTGGAATAACAAATACAATGTGCGAACAAAGTTTAAATGGAATTTTCTAGGAAACTTCAAACGATAAAACGGATTCTTGTAACTGAAGAACTCTCGAAAGATACAAGCCGTGTTGGTAATTACATAAAGAGTTAACGCAACAGCTACTGTATTTGTATTTAGCGCTAACACGAACATATTGTTGCCGTAACTAAAAGAGTAGACTTAAGACTGCCTAGTAACTACGTAAGTATGTGGCTTCTGCGAAGTAGATAATATCTAAAGCTTACTTTCACAGAAAACCATCATAACATTTTATCTCTGGGTATACCTAGAGTTAAAAAGTTTTCCAGCGTCTTTAGATATGAAATCTGCTATTATTATTCAAATGACGGCCATTCAAGATCAATGGGTCTATGTGTGTGTGCACCGCAGCGTAATGATAAGTCGCCAGTCGCCACCCCAAGCTGTTCCATTGTGGCTGGTCGATGTGGCCACTCAATTGAATTGAAACTGTATCTGGTGCCGGTCACCGACGATACAAAATGGCCCAGTGGTCGTGCCGCGTGCGCACAGGCAAGCATTAGTAAATCACTTGATATCGATACTCGATAATGCTTAATGTGGCTGCTATAGGCCGTATCTGCGCAGGCAAGATGGTGAATTATAACCATCTGTAAAATAATCACACGCTATTTTTGACTTTATCGTGACTGCGATAAAGATCAAAGTTTTATGCATAAATTGAACCACGACGGTAACAGTAATGTTGCAGTACGTATTTACATTATCTGCTATTTACTTTATGATTGTCAACGATAATGCAGAGTAAAGTACGTATAGATTTATATTATGAGGATTAAGTAGACAAGTACTATAAGCGTGTAATCGTGCCTGAGGCGACTTACAAAGCTCGAGCACAGGACAAAATCTGCATAATTTGAAGCTAATCTCAGATTATAATATAATTGGAAATAAACGAAGTACCTATCTTGTAGGTACATATTATAATTGATAATTATTATTATCCCACGTTTTGTATTTACCAGCCTCAAAGAAAGTTTAGAGGCAATCCATTACTAGTCCACAGTCTGGCGTTGACACAGCAGGTAGATACGACATCTGTATAAAGCTGATACCGAAGTCAAAAAATTCAAAGTCAAATCATTTATTTCAAATAGGCACATATAACGCAGTTTTGAAAGTCAAAATTTCCAAAAAAAAAAAATAGAATTGATTCTAGTCGCCCCTTCCAAAAGGTAGTTTCGTATGGAGAAGAATGGACAAGAAACTCCATGGTAACTCTTTTGAAAATGTTTCACGAACGACTGAAGCACCTTATCCTTACATTTGAATATAAGCACCTAATTGGTATTCTAGTTAACCACTACTTAAATTACGTACATCACTAAATATTGTATGTTTATTAACCCTGTAAATAGCTCACAATCTCGTAAAACTATCACCGGAGAAGTAAATTGTCTCTTCATACAATTTATTACATTTATTTAAAAGTATTCAACGATGCATTGAAAGATTTCTCTGACAAACAATTTCAAATAAATATTTAATCAATGATAATCTTTAAGTGCTTTATGTTATTTGCGAAGTATTTACAGTTAATTAACCATTAGTATTACTATTAATTATCAAGTTAGTAATAACGGTTTTTACAGAAACAATGCCAATAGGGTTTTAAATGCCTGTATATCACAGCACTATTAATTACTCAGCATGCTTAAATAATGGTCTATTCAATAAATACTATTGCTGTACGTCTCGTGCTATTATTTGTCATAAAAGTTATTCTAATTGTCTGTCCAAGTCGTCGTCTCTTTAATTATCGCTTGAGATATGCTCAAGCAATAATTAAATAATTATTACCATACATACCATTAAACAAGGTACTAAATAATTAATATCATCTTTATAATGTTGTTTACAGACTGTATGACCGACAATGTGCTTACATCTGTGAAATGCACATAATTGTTTCGAGCTGTGACTTTTTTCGTTCAAAACAAAAACAATGCAAATAAGTAAACGGCTGAAGTTTTATTCAAGGTTGTTTAAAATGGCAATGAAAACCATTAAAGTTGTTCTTTATCTAAAACTACAAGCCGTTTCTTGCAAAACCTTCTTGTTTCACAAGTTGAGTTGTGTGGCAACAGTTTAATTCAACATTTTATATTATGTCACCAAGTATCTGTTCGATCGTAGGAAAATTCTTGACGTGAGATTAATTGCCGCCAGAAGACCGCTTGGCGACTCATACGCAGGTGCGTTCTATGTTGTGTTGCATAACACTCAAGCGCATTCCATTAGCTTAGGGTGACCATTAGTTCGGATTTCCTGTCGTAAGATGGTTTAAGATAGTGTCTGACAACTGAAGTTGTAAGTAGGTACAGTGGTGTCAAATTAATAATTATCTTTTGATTTATTATTTACGTTAGATAGAGGCTTTGGAACACGGCTATTATATAAGGGCTGATGTTTCCATCGCCAGATAACTTTTATTTGAGGAATAAAATTCACGTTTGAAAGTTTTTGTATGAAATAACTGACAAAACTTCAAAATTGTTCCTCCAATATCAGATGATTGAAAAATCAGCCCATATTCTCACACTTTTTGTATGATCTTCGGGTTAATTTTTTTTTTCTATAATTATTTTGATTTCAACAGCAAAGTAAGCAAATAACAAGTAAATATGACAGATTCTGGTATCTGTACCAGCATCTGTTATATAGAACCTATTTAAATGACAGACTACATTTAAATTATTTTAAATACATATGGGTTGTGCAGTTTATAACAGAGTATCAAGAATATCTGTAACAAACCAAGTAGTAATAATTTCATGTTAGAGTGTCATTCTGAATTTCGACAGTTAATTATTTCGACACGCTCGCATACTAAAGGCGTACTATCTACCTATGTACTTACATATAGTAAAATTGTAAAGGGATCAAATGTATCATTGCACTACGTTTTTCAAAACTGCTACCGACGTTTAGACGTAATGCAAAATGACTCTACAATCCATTTGCGACATAAGTGTGTACAGTGTAACTAGACACCACGCAGACATAGCGTCGATGCCATGAAAAGTCTTATAACGGCCTCGTAGGCTTCTCGTAGAGATAGCGTGGGCACCCCGTAAGGGCCGCGTAGGCGTCTTGTAAAGGCCTCGTAGAGGACTCGTAGGGTTTCCGTAGAGGCCGCGTAGGCGTCACGTTGACGCCGCGTAAGCGTCTAGTAGAAAAATAGCGTTCATTATCCTGTTCAAATTGTTCTCAGACAACTGAATATGTTGTATATCTATATGTTTTGTGAAACTTGCTGGAACGTAATCTTGAGGTGGCACCCCTTACTTAAATCATTACAATACTGGGTTTACGGTAACACAAGTCACCTTTCCACGAACTAAGCTCATTTTCATCATCTCTCGTTCATCAGTGTACATAGATAGGAACCAATTCTCAGTACATACTTACCTAATCTTACTACATATAATGTTAAAGTTTAGTATTTCTTACATGTTGGTAAAATTTTAGATAATGAAGTGCAGTGCAGTGCGTGCCTGTGTGCGTGTGTGTGCAGTGTGTGTTTACTAATGCGAATGATTGGTATTAATGGCAAGAAAATTTTATATTATTGAATAGTAAATAAAAAAGTAAATTGATAGAATAAAAGTGGCGAGACGCACCGAAAATGCCTGGAAGAGCTATTGGGCCATGAAAGATCTAATGAAGGCTAATCTTCCTTTGCCCCTTAAGAGAGGACTCATTGACGTGTACATACTTCCCATCCTCACATATGGCGGACAAACGTAGTCTTTGACAAATCAGCAGAGGTCCGCCCTCGAGGTTTGCCACAGGACTATGGAACGGAGTATTCTGGGTATCAAACTAACAGACCGGGGTAGGAATACGGCCATCCGTTCCATTACAAAGAAATCTGATGTCACCTGGAAACCTGCCATGCTAAAATGGAATTGAGCTGGACACATCTGCTGCATGTCAGACGACCAATGGGCCAAACTTACGACCCAATGGGTCCCTCTTAATGGCAAGCGACATCGCGGCAGACCCAGACGGAGATGGCGGGATGAGCTGGGACTCCTTCAACAAGAACTGGTTCTCAGAAACTTTAAACAGAGAGAAATGGAAGGAGAGTAGTATGGTCTTTTTCCTTGCAGTGGAACGTCACAGGCTTTTAATAATTGAATAGTAACAAGATAACCACACTTAACTTACTTATTAAAAGTAGCTATAATTTGTTGATTGCGGTTGTTTTTGTTTATTAATTAGCTTGCAAACATCATCGATTTTCATGTAATAGGTAAATAGGCAAGGTTGGTAGCCTACCTATATTTGACTTGAAATCGAAGATGTTAGCTCATGAATAGCAGCTGGCTGTATGTAGGTACCGCATAAATATCGTCAACAACAGAGCCAAGCTTTGTTTTTCAATAATCAAGAAAATCGATGTATAAAGCAGGGATATGACATTATTACTTATACTCAATACTTTTATTGCATTCCACATGTAGTTATTCTTAGGTGGTAAACCCTGGGGTGTATGTGTGTGGTGGTGGGGTGTTCTGTGGTGGTTAAACCTTAAGCTCAACTTTTTGGTTATTCAACGTAATTTCTTGAGTTCTTCTGACTTTGCTCTTTTTATTGACACATAAGAAACGTAACGTAGCACCGTAACGTAACGTGGGCGCCATAAATAACACATAATATTTCTTATTCGTAGTCGAAAGCCTGTGGGTAGACGTACAAAACTACGTATTGACATACTTGACATTTTGATTCGTTGCCGGCACACATTGGACATATTGCACAATATTATATACCTACATATAATTGCGTAGATACACATATACCTATAAGTATCGTTTCATTTGTCAACCGTTCAAGACTATTAGCCTTCAGCTCACAGACAGCCTGGCCCCATCCGGACGATGACATGTCCCGATGTAGATATGCCTAAAATAAACATGCAGCATGTTATCTGCACAAATTAGACGAACATAAGTACCTACCAAGCCCATTTAGCAGTAGGTACATGTAGCTCACTCACAATGGGATGGGTTTTTACAATCACTGGTCAATGTAACGTACGCGATCTTTTAAATGTCGCGCGACAACATAAAAACTAACGTTGATTAAAACGATTGATACATCAGTGTATTTATTATTCAATAGAACACGTCATTACCTACGGTACCTACTGCTTATTATATTTCAATCTCTATGTCAAAACTATCAACTTTTTTACATAAGTTACAAAACAGACTTATAGTTTTTTCGTTAAAAGTTTTTCACCATATTTAAGAAACTAGACACTTTTCGTTTTAACGTAGCGAATCGATCTTAAGGAAAACTGACACCGATAGAGGCTTGGCTCGGCACTAATCGATTGCCAATATTGAATTATAAGTTAGTTGCACTGTGAAACGTTATATTTTACGGTTAGTTTCGCACTGAACAGGAATTTCTTTTTTGCTACGTTCACAACGCACGTAAAAAGTTTAGATGAAAATATAATGTCTATTTGTTAACAGCGTTTTTTTAGCAAAGTAAACGGCACCCTAATTTAGTAACACACTACCAATCTAAATCTGTATCATTTTGAAGGATATTACTCACACTTACAAGTTCATATGTTTGAGAAATGTGTCTGGTCAACAACGTAGGTATATAACTAATATAACGCAATGGATGTTGTTGAACTGTCAAAATGAAACCCATTGCTACTTATAGTGTGTTATGCAAGTACCCCGCTGGACCACTGTTGTACTTGTATGTATGAATGTCAACAGGCCGTTGTATTCACTATATCTAATCGCATTTCTAAATATAGTTCGTTCGTTAAAGAAAATAGCAAATGACCACGCGTACCTACACTAATCGCTTAGCTAAACATCGTACTGAAAGCTGTAGTTTGTTATCTATAGTTTAGCACCTCCAAAGTCGTCGTTATCCAAGCACAAGGTGTTACTTTTAGCCCCATCCATTCCTCCAAATGAATTATTTACTCGACTTTGTTGAGTGGAAAGAACTCCTCACTTATCCAAGTTAGTTCTTGTAAACTACGTCGGCATAAGTATTACTTACGTACGTTATGCATTTGTATGTGCATAGTGATTTAGAATAAGAATAGGTATTGTGTTACTTGTGAGCTTATTTACCTACGTGAGCAGGCAAATCGATCGTCTAAACGTCGTTCGTCGTTTATCGATTTATCACTGCCTTAAAATTTGTATTTCGCTATCAGAAGCGATAGCGAAATACAAAAGACAATGACCAAAAGTCGTACCAAAAAGTCTCATGCATCAAGATCAAAATATTATAGTTATTATTTTTTTTACGACATTACGCGTCGGGGATTTGATTTTTGAACAGGTAATTTAATTTAAAGTAAAAAAAGTGTCGATATCGTTGTATTCCCTTTACATGACATTCCGTTTCAAATGACACGATTAATATAACTTTGAATTTTGAAAGTGTCATAATCACGTCTTTCAAAAAACATGTAAAAAAATTACTTTGCTAATTCTAAAAAATAACTAGAATAAAATAGAATATAATTTTTATTTAAACGATTATCATATTTTTAGAGCAATAATGGCCGTTCTTGTATGACATGTCAAACAAAATAAATTAGGTATCTACCTAGTTTTGTAGATATTTAGATTTTTTGAAAATCTCCGAAACCCGGGGTTTGTTTACAAAAAGAACTTTTGTAGGAGTTAATATGATAAGAATAGTCTATAAAAAACAAACTTTGACTTTGATGCAGCATGGTACGGGATTCCATACATCCATGAGCATTGTCCTTTAATTAAACGTATATTAACAAAGTAGTCAATTCGTAATTCAGTTGTTTCGAAATTTTAATAATGACAAAGTTCAATAAACTAGGCAATTAATAAGCATGTTACAATTGTGAATTCAGTTCGTGGCACAATGGAGAATACTAGCTGAACGGCACCGAGATAACTAATTGCTAAATCTGTGTACTATATGAAAATTAATTTTGAACTTAAGATGTGGAGCACGAAGTTTCAAGGTTAGCGTTGATTAATCGTGGTTTTACTCCCGACTTCACTCACGCCACACGCAACATTGAGATGAATAATCAAGGGTGCTTCGTAATAATAGATAAAACCTTGCCATATGAGTGATTATTTTCGGTCAGACAAGTATAAATACACACTAGAAGTTAAGTAAAATTGTTACTAACCTTATGGACTCCTGTCTGAAATAAAAGTTTTCTATTCTATAAATGTAATATGGACCCTGTGGTGTTGGTTGCTCGAGTAATCACACAAAGAACTTATTTAATCTTGCCAAAAAAAATATAACCTACAACTTTGTACCGAGCCACCTTCGAAGTTTATGTTGCGTCGTGACGTGACCTACCTGTACAATCACATTCCCCACATGCTCTCGGTACGAGATTAAAGAATCAAACCCATTATGTTAATGTACATTAGGATTTATTTCTTTGTGGCGTTCTCTCCGGCGTCCCATTATGGATTCAATAGTAGTTTAGTCTGAGTCCACAGTTCGTACATTTTACTTTCACCGAGCGGTATGTAAATAGAGCTTGTTCTCTTACTGTTGTTTGTGTCGCTCCGATATTGTTTTCTAAATAGATGCTTAATAACAGTTACGTTCGATGCCCCGGAAACAATATTAGATTTGTGAGCTCAATATATCTTTATATAGACGTAGTTCAACATTGGACTATTAGACTGAATGTTTTCATAACTAGCGAACAGCAACGACAGCGGTCTATATAATCTGTGGCCGGTACTAACAATGGTGTGATGATATTTAAACACTTGCTGGACAGACACCTCGCTTAACCCACCCCTGGAACAATAGGCTCGTTAACTTCAACAATAACAGTTCACCACCCGGCTCTGCCTGCCCGGCCCTGTTATAATCGATGAAAAAAATGAATCAAAACCTTTCACATAGATGCCTTTGACCCGATACCGTTTATTTGTGGTCCATTTTGTTCGACGGGCGACATTTTGCGTTGTCACAACCGGTCTATTAAGTCTGTGTGTGCGTTATCTGTGTATGTGTTAGTTTAAGCTCGATACATAAACTAGCATGTTGCAGACTCGTTGTATAAACATCAAGTTTTATTGCTTGGCTGTGTTCCACGCACGAACGTTAAACCCGCTTGAGCCCTGGAGCTGTTAGTGTTTGCAGTATAGTTGGCTGTGGGGTTAGCACTGTATGGTAGTAGGTTGTCGTCTGCGGAGTGCGGGGGGCATGCGGCGTCTCGCTCGCGGCATCAGTATGCAGCGCGCGCGCCGCCCGGCGTCCCTCTGACCGCTCGGTAGGCTTTCACGCTCAACGCACTGACTTTTAAGGATAACGTTACCCTGCCAACTACGCGTAAATTGTAAGTATACATTATGAATAAACTTTCTCTTCATTATGGACGACTCTACGATTTGGATCCCCGGTAGGTACAGTACATTAATTCAACAACATACAATTGATTGATTTTCTCGATTCATACATTGACTTCAGGAATTCTGTACATTTGTTTCTAGGGAAGGCCATATTGTATACCTATACATATGTGTATCTTCCAGAACCCATTCCAAATCTCAACTCAACAAGAAGTTCAAAAAGCGCAGTGTTTAATTTTTGTACAGGTAAGACAATGTTCATAACATAACACCATGGAGAGTTCTACAACTCTAGATCAGACGACCCGTATGGACACTAATAATGGAGAAACTGTAAAATAATAGTGAGTTGCCAGGTATTATGTTAAAGAAAAATCAACTGTTCTTCACAATTTTCTTAAATGCACAGAGCTGTATTTCTTGCAGTTTCAGGAGCAAACTGAGAAAATACTGTAACGTTCTAATGCTTTCAGCTTTTCATATGTCTATTAATATGAACACAAGACTTCAGATAATTAAAGAATACTTAGAAAATACTATGAATCTCAAGAAGTTCTTGCAAAATTCGCTCAAAAGCTTTACGTTTAGCATATTTTCATTGTCTTGCTAATAAAATATTGAAGCAAACTGAAATGAAACTGCCAAACAGATACACTGGGTTCAAGAAATGTGTGTAGACTTTTGTACCCAGTTAATAATTGATTTAGTTAGTTACTTCACTGAACCAAAGATAGTTCGCGAGATCAAGTGATAAAGTCTGATTGTTCAAACCCGCTGGCGCCGTGGTTCAAGTCCCAATAGTATACCTAACTGATGGACGGCTGCCAAACCCGCAGAACACTTACTACTACGATATTTTCATGCCAAAATATTATATCCCATATTCAATATTGCGTTTTGCCTTTATCAGACTTGTTTCGCATTTCGTGAACTCGTAAAGCCATTTCAGAACGTTACTCAATAACTACATTTTTCATTACCAATAAAATCTTTATTTGGCTTTATCGCAACAGTTTGACCGCTCCGTATCTATATACATCATCCATCCCCATCAGATACATCTGTAATTATATGGGTGTCACGATCTGTTCCACGGTAGCTTTATAGTTATACATAGTATTTACATAATGATAATACTTATGCCATATAGCGCGGCACAAAAACAGTTGTCCATTCTTTATATGTTGTATATAACAACTAAAACGCAGCATATGTATTCAATGCTGCGTCTGATGCTATTGTTTTGAAACGAATTACTATCCAGAACATTAAATTAAATCCTCATTCGTAGGCGGCGGGAGTGGCGGCTGCTGATTTGGATGCGCGCGAGGATGTTGAGCGGCGCGGAGCGGGGGCGGCGGCGTGCGCGCAATCACAATACGCAATTATATTTAGCTTGTATTGCAATTATCGCACGTTGAATTACCAGAAACTGTGTCAGGGCGCCGCGCTTGCGACACGGGACACTGCGAACACCTACAACGTTATCTAGCCGCTTAAAGCTGTAATCAGCTTTGAAAGCGCCACAGCCGCATTCGTCTGCGATAACTGCGCCTATATAAATTACGTAGCGCGACACTCGCTGAATAATAAATTAGGGCTTAGCTAAAACGACCGCGCTCTAATCTCTGCCCATGATCTCTATTTCGGATCACCGATTGTTGATAATGGGCGTTCCGATATGTTATTAGTGCGCTATCTATGTTAATAACTACTGGTTGTCAGAACTTACAGCCGAAGTTCAGCCTCACTGGCAACATATTGAGGTTGAGTGCACCACGCTTCAATAACTTGCTTTAGTCTCCCAAACTGCTTGATTAAATACAAGATTTGGGATATATTAGTAACACAACATCATCTTGTGTAACATAATTCATGTATCGCTTGTTACATAAATAAAGGCTGGTACCTTACCTATTACATATTATGTATTTTAGAATCTCACCAATAGATGTTTGTATTATGCAATATCTATTTATGTATTCTCTTATTAATGTTTATTAATCCTTCAGCTGTTGCTCTTACCTAACAATGATATGTATGTACTTAGTAATGGATAAATGCTATCTCTATTTAAGATACAAGTTATCTTACATTTTCTACTTAAAGATAGCCTTGGTAATAAACTTAAATCGTACAAGACATGCAAAATGTGGTCATAGTTGTGAGCAGAATCTGATAACGATCTACATAGACATAGAGTTAAATACAATGCACAGAATTAGATAATATAGGCTGTGTGTGCGGTGTAATAACTACAGTTACATGTAAAATGTAAACAGCGGGATGTACCGCTATCGGTCCACCTCCAACCAGTTTAATGAAGAGATTTGGCACGACTGCGACTGCACGAGCTTTAACGGTGTCTCCCAGCTAGATTTATAAACGCGTTTATTATTGCACACGATATAAACACGCTTTTATGTAAACGTCAACATTATTATTCAGTTGCCCAATTTGTGTTCGAATGCAAGCAGGTGCAGCCATTCAAGCTCCTTGCTCATAAAACTTTGCCAATGTAAAATAGTTTATTCAAGCCTTTGTATAAGCTGTCAATCTTTCGTGATGAACGCAATAGCGGTGCCACATAAGACATAAAACGTAGAATGCATCAGAATCAGGCGTAAGAAACCGCGCGAGCGTCGATCACGACTCGAAACAAATACTTAGACGGTACCGTTTTGTCATGCGGCGGACGACGCAGATTGCCGAGCCGGGCCTGCAGCCCGCACACACTGCACTATGTATATGTACTACACCGGGGCACACAATGGGCGCGGTGACAATGGCACCGACCGCCGTCACCGCTACTCCCAATATTCCTCATTTGCATACTCCTCTCGTCGATGCACGTCTACCCCGACATGTCTCTTTAAGTCGCAAGATCCCGCACGTCAACACTATACACAGAACTTGAGCGCGCAAATTACTTACCAAAGAACTTGTGTTTTAGCGCTGACGTCTAGTTTAAATATAACAAATATGTGTTCTGCGGGAGTTATTCGTGTCTTTGCAGCTTAGATACGAAACAAGCAATACTGTGAATAATTTAGCATAATAAACTATAGAGTTATCGTCTCTTGGGCTTAGAGGTAGCTAGTAGGTATCACTTCAGAGATCGCTACGGCTATACTTTGACTTCTGAATAGTTTCGTGGCCGTAAGTCCGAAGTTCCACCAAAGTCTAATAGAGTTTTAATACGGTACTAATTGACAAATTGGCTGTAATTACTTAGCCACCGAAACACCAATTCCTGGTAACTAAACACGCATGTCGCTAATTCCGTAAACTGCAGAACAGTTAACTTTAATGGCGTTGGAATTTATTTTAGCTGGTGCTAACTAAAGGCGTGTAACTTTAAAACGTACAAATTGAACACAAGATGGGGTAGGCGTTTCCGATAGCGCTTTGTAAAAAGAAATGTGCGGGAAGACAATTACAAAAACGACAAAAACGCTGGAAGCAATCCAGCGGGCATGTTCTTAATTGGATGAGACCACTTCCTCTAAACGACATCTCGCCCAGTGCGCCCCGCCGCCGCCGGCGCCGCGCCGTGCCGCACCGCACCGTGCCGCGCGGCGTGGCGCCGACTAGTGCATCTCGACAGCTTTCATATTCAACTAACAAGGCTTGTGTGGATTGTGTTCTCTTGTTGCATCATAGAAATAGTAACAAATAACAATACGCACCTTTGTGTGTTTAGTGTACATCCGCACCATCACATAATAATAATCTTCGGTAGTTTGTAGTCCAAAATCACATACAAACTGCCTGCTATCGTATTCATTTTCTAATCAGGTAGACAAATATAATAATACAAAACGTTCACGTATCACTATAATACCGATATAATCTCCGAATACTATTTCCATAGCGTAATCTCGTCACGCGACGTGGTCCATTGTTCTACTCGATACTACATCAAAATAATGGCCGTTTGCAAATTAATGAGACAGCACAGTTAAAACATTGCTGTTGCGTGTCTCCAGTACTTTTTCAATGAGCTCGCTTAGCTTTTACGAGCTCTCGATGCCATTGTAAGCGAAAACAGCGAATAGTAATCAACAGTAAAAACAAATCTCTTTTGTTTATACTGCACGAACATTACTCAAATAGACGTTGATGCATTACGTAGATAATTACGATTGAACGCGGGGTGAATATCGTAAGTAAAGAATGGAGTGACAATTTGCTTGATAGCTCGCTCTCTCTCCTTTATCGTGAGAAAGTATATCTCTGAGTTTCGTTGACAATAGCTGTCTCATTCAGACCGTTTGTGAACTGATTATTCAAAGTGCTTTTTTGTACACTACTAATTTCATTGTGGCAATAAAATGTTAGTGAATAAGTTTCTTTTGAAAAGATTGCATTACTATTCAGTAATGCATTGCATGCATTATTGCCGTACGCTCTACATCAGGGACGAGATCATATTATGATCCTCTCAGATATTATGATTCTCCTCTTAGTACTACCTATAATCATAACATTAATAACTCATTGATCAATTCCCGGAGAAGTGATCAGAATGCTTTGTCATAGTAAGTAATGGTACCTGTAGCTAACTGAATCGATTACCAGGAATTATTAAATTAAAACATTCATATTATATCATAGAAATGAATGACTTGTAATTTCTATGGTACGACCTCAATATCGATTCAACTTATATTCCATTACCACTAGGTTGTCAATCCATACGACTATATGTAGATTCATATTACGAGTCGGACGTCAAATTCGAGTTTCTATATCGCGACTTCGCGAGAATGGGAGTCGACAAAGAGTTGGACTGGATTTGTCAGACAATGCAACGTCGCCTTTCTGCCATTTAGAGCTCGTATTTTAGAATAGTAGGTGCCCGATATACCTAAGGCATGACTTGCAATCTATAGCAATAAGTAATAAGTCATCGGTAAACTGTGGGTGAACTACAATACGCCTCTGACAACACGTCTGTCTGCTTCTCAAGGGATCCGCTTCAAGGCTAAACACGTGTGGCGGTGACGTGTGTTCTATGTACTGTATAGCTACTAACTGGCCACGTACGCTTGTACAATTTGTTCACCAGTCTGTTTCAATTAAAACCTCTACAAAATGTACTCATTACCGCCCAGTTAATTCAATTAGCCGGAACTGCCAGCGTTGGTACGTAAGACAAATTTAAAGCGTTTTATTAAAAGTTTCGCGCCTTGTCTATGACGTTACTCCAATTCTTTTGTCCCTTTTCTTTGAAAAGTTTATTTAAACGCTAACTTAGTGTCTAAGTCACGTCGCTTTAGAGAACTTAACAATGAATTCAATCTTTTTCTTTGAAAAGTGTCAATTAGAACACAAAAGACCAACTTTCTATCCCAAAGTGACTCTTACGAAGGAAAGAAGTATAATGATAGGCTTCAGATGAAAGAATTAAACGCATACATTCAGAGTTTTCCTCTCTCTTAAATAACAATGAGACAAGAATATTGTCTCGAGGAAAGTGTATGGATATAATATAATACCAACGTTGAATACATTTTTTATGGAAGTTGTCCGAAATGTTTCATGAAACCACAGAAAATCTGGAGATATTTTTCTTTTATAATTTGCAGATTTGAGTACAATACCTAAATACTAAAATTGGCGTAGAAAAATAAGGCGACAGGCTTTGTATTGTAGGATAAATCGACGTAACAAAACAGTCCTCAAATTAAATTAAACCAATTTCGCTGACACCGTTTGAAGAGTGACAAGTTAAAAAAAAACAAACAGGGTGATCGAAATGGCATTGAATGGGTGGAAGTGACCGGTGTTTGAACAATCGGTATAATTGTCAGCGTTGTCTTCTGCCGTACGAAAGTCGGTCAAGTAACGTCAGTTACGTGACCCATTTATTGCAATTGCCACGAATTGATCTCCATCAGTGTTACAATAGACTACGGATGCCAATCGATTGCAAGATTGTATTCAACGCACGAAGATTTGGGCCTCAGTTTTACACTCGACTGCTCTAAAATAAGTGCTGATTGAACACGCTGAATAAATGTATATCTAAACGTTGCGGTGGTCGATACGTAGCTATGTTCGAAGGTTCGTCGATGGAAATGGGAATGCTGAGATACATTGCCACAAGTGAAAATGTAGTAACAATGCCGGCTTAATTAACTCTAACAATCACATAGCTGTAATGAATACCGGTTCTGTTGTTTTAAAGCAAGTCAAGGGGAAAATATTGTATGGACACCGAGCCCTGGATCCAATTGTGTTATTCGGCAAGCGACACTTGTGCGGCCTCCCAGGAACATTAGTAATGGCATTGGGTCTCGTTAAATTCAATGATTTGTTGGCCTACTTGCGCTTCGTTCCCACCTGACAGCTTGTAGTTCGTTATTATTTATAAGCTGTAAGCTTCGATACGTAGGTACTTGAATACCAAATGCTCCAAATAAATATCCCTTGGGTTTAGATAAAACGAACAAGACACGTAATTAAACATTTGTTTTATTTAAATATAAACTTAAACTTTTTGGGAAAACTTAGTAAAGTACTTTCGCTTTGAATTGTGGATCATGTTGTTTAAAAAAGAAACTTTTAAAAGTTTCTTTATTTTGTTTGTTTCTTTAAACAAAAGCATTAAATAATCCTGCGAATAGATCCTTACGCTAGTTTCAAAATCGTTTTTCAATAAAATTAGGCATTCGCAGAGCTATGTCGCCAGGTTTGATCGAATAAAATTGTGTTGGTACTTAGTAGTCAGCGTGGTCGCCACATTTAAAGGTTACGGAGCAAGTTCAACCACTCTTATTATCAAAGCATTCGATACTACTTACAACCTACATTTGCGATTAACACCCATTACATTTAGGATAAATGGTTGAACTTGATAAATTATCGTGTCGTTCATACAATGACATTGTTTTAAACTTGATGATGATGAATTAATATTGAATGAATAAAAAACATTTACTTTAAGAATTTTCCGAAGTGTTTAGTATTCATGTAAAGTTTCGAATGGATACTTAAATATTTATTCGAGAACATTCATATTCAGTAACTATGATAAAATTTAATTCTGATCTTGGCATTCTTATTAATTCATTATACCTAACTACTAAAAAACATAATGTATCCTCATTCCTCCAGTCTAGACCGGTAGCAGGTTTACGTTTTTATTAAAGCTACAACCAATGTTGTAATATAATTCACGTGGGCTAAGATAACATTAATTTTGTGCCAATTTCTCTGGAATATCGGTATATAGTAAAGTAAAGGCTGTTCGCCAGCCTATAACCTCGACCCTTATAATCGTTAACCCCTTCTGTGTCTACAACTCATACCTTCATAATATTATATGTGTATGGTATGGTGACGTCACCCGTTTTCCCGCGGGGTCAGATGGTTGCACAGGATAAGTGGCGCAGTGAGTCGCGAGTCGAGATGAACCCTGGGCTCCCCTGAGTTACGGTAACGGCTACCCATCCACAGACGTTACCGTCAACTTATCTAAGACATCAGCCGTACATTTGGTGCCTAGATGAAGATGGCCGAGATAGTTTGTCCAATATTTTAGTCAAGCATTCTGTATGGTTTCAAAGGTAAAATATGATGCATTCATTGTGTTTCGGCTCTCAGAGATGTGACAGAATCGGTTGTGCTGGCTGGAATAATTAATTTAATTTTTGGTTTCGTATTCTGTTTCATTTTGTGGATGTGCATCTAATAATTCGTTTGAATTGTAACGATCACCTGAGTAGCACACACACCTATGTTTGTGTTACGTGCTTTTATGAAGCTTTGTGAACGTTTGAACGATTTGTCATGGCCAATGCACTGTGTGGACGCCATAGCTACAGGAAATGGTGTAGGCACTGTAATAATTTTGTAAACAATATTTTTTTTCAGTAGGTACTCTGAGATCAACTTGCCACACAGTTGAGTGATTAATGAAATGTTCAACATTTAAATGGTACTTTCATTTTAATTACGACATTTCAACAAATAATTACTTAGTTAGGTACCTACTGACATTTTAATAATAACACAGTGCTCTTTTCATGAGTAACGTAACGTGTGCTACATTTTTATTAATTTCGCTGATGTAAGTATACCTAATAATAATAAAATTTAATGACTCGTGTAAGTAAAAGGTGAATAATTAAAAGGACTTAAAATAAACCTTTGCGCTATTGTAATGTATGGAGTTAATTGGGCCTTACCTTCATGTTCAATGTTAACTTGAGTCGTGCAACGCTCACCGCGGTTGCGGCACTCAGCCTTATTCCACCACGGAATTATACTGACAAGTACCCACTTTCAATCATACGAACCGGTCCGAACAAAGAGTTCACAGTTTCTTAATACTTTGCACCAAAATTAACAGAGAGCACGCGTTTAATTAATTAGAGAGAATATTTAACAACATTTGACAGTTACCGCCAGTACCAAAATTAGGTGAGACAACTTTTATTTACCTGAATTAAGTCGTCAGTTGTGACATGACAATTTGTACACACTCGTGATGGCATAATACACATAAGCGGCCACACGTCAAATTCTACACAATAGTAACAAAAATATCAATGAATTCACGTCACAGAATAGAAACGTCACACAAAACATAGTGTAGGCGTAGTACCAGGCAAACGGCGCGCGCGCTTCGGAAACACTCGGCAAAGCTCGGCTTCGAGTGCGAGTAAATAAGAAAACAACTTCCCTCTCTCGCTCGTACTCAGAGCGACAGCGGAGACTTTAGATTAGATCACTGAACTAAAAAGAAACAGAAACTTGGTCGTTCGTCCGGTTGGCGTCGACGTTGAGAACCGGTTTTATTGTAGCTTTTTAGTCCTTACAAATAAAAGTCATGCATAGATAATCGTGCAACACACAGCTAGGGAGCTTTACGTAGGGATTGGGTGTTATAGCGATGGAAGGAAACTGTTACCGAACGGAAATGGACACCAGCAGCGGGTCCATTTACATAGGACCAGAATATACCAGCCGAGACTTAATTGAATGTGCTTAGTGTTTATGTATATTTGTTGTATTTCCGCTCTATAATCTCTTAAATACAGCAATAAATACAATTTTCGTCTTGATGTGTGTGGGAATACAGGAAAACATTAATTTTGAAATGAAATTAAATACCATTATTGTCATCGCTGCGAACTAAACATCGAGTTTTCTCTGCAGAACAAAATTACCATGGAGATGGCACAAAAGATTACAGAATTTGAAAGACAAGCCTGCATGAAAGTCCTAATTAAAAGTTTCCTTGGGTCGTTACTGTTGCTAGATTTTACAGTCCTGAACCAATACTACAGGAGTGGACATAGAACTGTTCATACATTTAAGACCCGGTCATTACTCCGTGGAACTTCGACGTTAAGTTGAAATTTGAATGTGTCCGGTGGCAGCACCCGCAGCGGTGCTCTGGTCCGGTGGAGGACAAGAGCCCGTTAACGAGAGCAGCGGTTGTTTGTTTTCCCACGCCTTTAGAGTCTTGACAACAAGACGAGCGATTTGTTTACTGTAATAACCAACTCAACTAATACACTAAGCTCCGTGTCAATGTACCGTCAAAATAAATAACTCGAGACATTATTACACTTTTAATATAACGCTATTAACATCAAATGAATTCGTGCGACGCCCCGCGTAAAAATGTGCCTCATTTTCCCTAATGGTGATATTATATTAAATGAATACTTAAGAGGCTAGGTAATAAAAAAATAACAAATTAGCTAACGGACGGTATTTTAACAATTCGTTTCAACTTACCTGAAAGCTACCTCCGACATTTAATTATAAGGGAAAACATTCAAGGATATTAATAAAAGAAATTGTCTCCATACCTTGTTCAGAAGATCCCGCGAGGTGAATCCGAAAAGTTGTGTTTAAGAGTTTTATTCACTTATGTCTCTAATGTGTCCTCACATGCCCGATTTAATGAAGCGAAATAACCTGTTTGATGCACGATATTCTTTTTACTTAAAATACGTGGAACAAGAAAATGTTGCTAACAACTAGTTTTACTTCGAAAAACTCATGCGAATACGTAGTATGAAAACTCTATCAGTTCTCAAAAGTCTTCAGGTAGATGACTAGTAGTTAGTACCGTATGCAACTCAACGTTAAACAACAGTAAAAGTCTTGTTTTCGCTCAACATTCGGTTACCGTCGTTGGCTATCGGCATCCACTGACATCACTCACTGTAAAGTACACGATCGTCGACAATATTCACGATAACGAACAGTTTCAGGGGTGAATGTGCGCGTTCGTCTCGCTGGGCGGCTGGCGCGACACTGGGCGGGCGGTCGAGCGGCCGCCCGCCCGCCCTTGCGAAAAGTTCACGGCAACAAAGTGACTTTCTTTCTGTTTGGTGACATTATTACATTTCAATCATGTTGACTGTTTGTTCAATAAATAGTGCCTTATTTCTAGAGGGACCTGAGAACCCGCACGTCATTATTTCGGCTTTATTACGAAGGCTCACAAATTATATTATTACGAAACAGTCCGAGTTTATTGAACTCGTCTGTGTACTTAAACTTTTCGTGGAATACACTAACCTGATATTTGAAAGTGTAATCCTTTCTTTGTGAGCTTTTTTATATTTTATCTATTTTTATCTGTTACCAAATTTATTAAAACTTACCTAAAATAGTTTTAGAAAATAGTGCTCATGTTAATGTTCACGCTCAATTAACTACTGTCGGGGAACGAGAACCTATGGTCGTTGTAGGCATCGTGCCATACAACTATCTCTGTTTGCCAACTTCCAACCGAGCGTATAATATCATTCCACAGTATATAGTGACACGATGAGCTACCTCACGGGAACATACCAGTTACTATTATAACAGGGCTACAGCTGCGTTGGAAAAACCCTAGGAAGTTAACCTTTTACGGTGAAATTTCATGTCGGACGAAGTATTAGTTGGGTTTTCTGTAAGGAATTTCTGAGAAATAGCCCCAGGTTGAACGTTCCAATAATTGGCGATTAGACTCCTTATTACAGCAGATAACATAAATCCATCCATGTTGGTAGGTAGGTACTCCTATGTTTCAGTCTTTTAGCTATTAAAATCGTGGTATCTACAAACATATGGTACAGATGTGATAGAATACATTATCCTAGATTTCGATCCAACTACGTCAGATAAAATAAAAATAGTTCTAGATGGAGTTCTGCGGTAAAATGTACCTGAAATGGGAATATACATAGAGTTTCAATTTAATTTAGATTTAGAATCACAATACACGTCATTTTACCGAGCAAATTCGCAATATTTATGTAGTTAGGTAAAAGGTTCGATCATTTTTCTGAGAAACAAAAAAATGCTCGTGTAGCACACACATGTAGCTCAGTGCCAGTAAATACGTCATAGTACGAATTATAAGTCTGTGGTACGAATATATTTATGGGTTTTCCTTAACGAAATTCTTCGGGCGCATTATTTAGGCGCATTTATATAGATCAATACTTTTTTTTTACTTTGATCCAAATTACGTTTTTCCCTGTGGGTGTTTCTATAAACTTCAAGCTACACGTGCAAAAAACACTTACCTTATACATCCAGAAAATATAACCATATAAGGCTTTAAGAAGTTGTTCTCTTTGGGAAATATACTCGCTCAACCGCAGCGCAAATCACTTAATCTGCAAATGTAACAAAGTAAAATTGTATAATATTTCGGGTAAGTTAACTAGACGTTAATAGCCTTGCTGGCAGTCAACAGGGCTCATAGATCCAAGAAAGATATTCCAGTTATTCGGCGATCGACGACAACGGCTCTAGACCGGAATTCTGTTGTGCTTAATAAATGTTTGCTTCTACCCTGCGGTATGTAGATCAAGCTGAAACTGAGAGCTTAATCCAACAGACACTATCCTAAGCCTCTAGTTACATGGCCGTGTATTCTCGGATGTGAGCTGTAGGGAATTAGTCTAGAATTACTTCTAAAAACTGAGTTAAGTGCTTCATTCTGGTGGAAGGAAAAGCTTTTGGTGACTGCTGAAGTATGCGATAGGGGAGATTACCATATGAATCTGGTTTCAGGCAGTATTTAAGTTTTTATTTATCTACTAATAAAGCTGAAGAGCTTGTTTGTTTGATCGCGCTAATCTCTCAACTACCAGTCGGATTTGATTTTTTTGGATTTGATAGCCCTGTTTTTGAGGGAGGCTATAACTAACATCACGCAAAACAACAAAGCCCTTAGGAGCCGAGCAACAAGAACAAAAAACAGAAAGAACGCTTAGTGAAAATGAAGTTATAGCGCGGGCAAACGATGCGACGCGACGCGGTGGGTCGCGGAACAAGACCTTTCACGCGGACGAAGGGCAGGAGTTAGTACCTACTTTATTATTACGTCAGCATATGGTGGTTTCTGAAAGGATATGTATTATTTTGTACTATTTAAAAATCAAGCCAAAATAAAGGTCTTTTGGGCTTCTGTGTTGAGCAATGAACGTTGGTGAGCTAAAGTGATAAAAATATTATATGATGGTGAATCTCCGAGGTTGAACGCACAAGAAACAAGGTCACATAGCGCGTCTGTAAACGTCGTCCTCACGTAACAGTTTTCTATTTTCGTTTATTTGCACTAACAATTTCAGCTTTATGGCATTCGAGGACGGATTTCTGTCAATAATATTAAAGGAATTTATGAGCGAATACCTTATAGACAAACCCAGAACGAGATATGGCGATTCGGCACGCAGATGGTTTCTGGAATATGAAACAAACATACAACTACTTTTTGTGTCACAAAGCGCTGCTCTTTTACAATATTCTTAAAAGTTCCAGGCACCGAGTAACATGGCCGTTACATACCTTTGAATTGTTCCTTTTGATGTGTAGAAATAGAAGTCGCCAACATTTTGCTGTGATCTATCAATACTAATAATAAAGCCGGAGTTTGTTTTTTTTTTGTTTGAAGGCACTCATCTCTGGAACTACCAGTCAGATTTGAAAAATTCTTGCCCAATTCCTGAGGAAGGCTACAGGCTACTTAACACCAGGCTAGAACCCTAAGGAGCCGAGCAGAAACACGAAGTCGCGACCAGAAGCTAGTACATACTTAAATGATGATTCAGTTAATAGAGCATCAACCTCAGGTTTGTGCGATAGCCCAGACATTTGATATGAGGAAACAAGCCCGCGCGTTTGGTCCCACGTATATCTTGGTTCAGATAACCCGCGAGTTGACATCTTTCTGATTTACAACCTTATAGACGCTTTTCTCAGAAGGTAAAGTAACGACAGTTGTACGATACTGTCTCAAATACTATATGTTTTACGTGTATCTTTAGAATTAATGATCTGTTAGAAATGAACTTTCGTGGCGATAGGTGACTAATATTCCTCTATAAGAGACTCTTTTTCGAAATTGTTTGTCAGGTCTAATTTTATTAAGGGCTGATTTTTCCAACGCCAGATAACTTTTATTCGAGGAATAAAATTGAAGTTTGACAGTTTTTGTATGAAATAACTGTATAATAAAATTATTCCTCGAATAAAGTAATCAGATGATTGAAAAATCAGCCTTTACTTACATATTTATGTGCTAATGGCTGCGTCATTTTTTCTTCTAATAGATAATCATATTAATTGCCATCATTTCATATCATGCTAGTATTCAGCTGCATCCGATGAGACTGGAAGCCGACCCCAACATAGTTGGGAAAAAGTAAGGCAGATGATGATGAATTGGTTATCATTTGGATCACGAGTGTTACATCACCTGATGTAGCCCTTGTCATCCAAATGATATCTAATGCCGATCTAAAAGTCTGATATCTCAAGCTCTATTACAGTTGTTGTGATTAATAAAACGAGTAATCTTCATTGAACGATTAATTACATCAAGAGCTTTTTAGACACTGCTCACCTCATCCCTTCAAGCAAACCGCACCTTAATGCTCAGTAGTAGTATAAGAAGAATACCAACTCATTACAGTAATATAGTTTTAGGAAGCATCAACCGCATTAAAAATGGCAGTTCTAATTTCACGCTCGTGCGCCCCACGCATGAAGCTTTTCGTCGGCAAAAGCTCCCTTGGCACCCTCGTGCCCCCGTTCAATTAAGACGAAACTAATGATCTAGGAACAAGTTAGCGCTACTACATGTTGTATTACTATTGTTCTATAAATAGCCTCTAAATTGTTGTGAGACTCATTCTAGTTCATTACGACCCTATTGTATGGTCATCTCTATGTTACTATGCAGTATGAGAATGAAAAAACGTCCGCATCGAATTGATAAGTCGTTATAACATTCCTATCGTGACTGTAATCTGTATGGACCGTATCAGAAGCCGAAAACAAATTACTCTATATATACCATTAAAGTCGGTAGACACCCGCCACGTCGGTCCCGCCGTGTGTAATAAAACTATTGGGAATTTTAATAATAAAAGATTGTGTTACTGCCTCCAAGCAGACGAGGGATACTTTCAAGCGAGATTTCACTTTAGGTACATTGAAATGTAACCTTGTTACTGGAATGTTTTTGGTTGTAAAATGGTTACTATCTTAGTTACCGGCGCGTTGTGATGCCTTCGAGTAATATCATGGCGCGACATATTTTTATTGAGTTTTTTAGTATGTGCCTCAAAGTTTGTAGGTAACTTGCCGATTATAAGGTTTCATATTATTGGAACGCACTGGTTCCTATAGCATTGGTATTGGCGATATTATTATTGTCAAAATTATTATCAAGGCGAATGTAACGTTTGCGAAATATTTTAATGCAGCCATAAAAGTCCCAGCCGTCCGAGTAAGTATGAGCAATTAAGAGACGTTTATAGAAAGCAGGATGTGTGGTGGTTGTGTGCATACGCTCGGAATCTGCGAGATCAGTAATAAGAACCGGCAACAATCTACACAGAGATGGCACCGGATGCCGATGAGCCGGAGGGAAAAACTCATAATTGGTTCTGCGTATCGCTGGCGACTGCCGAGGCTCCACGCGCGGCCGCATTGCTCGCGCGCCCTCTGTACGCCATTAGAGGAAATAGCATGCAACTACCTGCAAATAAAAAAATATGCTTGTCGTGGACGAATAACATCCTGATTGACGTATCAATTAAAATGGCACAGCCGGACCTGTCGGTGTATATTGGAAATTAGACAAGTTTTTGTGTCTGTACGTGGATTTATTCATAGGTTTTACCAAAAGTGCTTACATAAACTCTCTGATGTAACTGGATTTATAAATGCTAGCACGATTGGCAAACTTAAACACGCGAATGAAGTGATACCGACTAATTCAGTTTGTATGAGCTGACCTTTACACAGACTGGTTAATTATTCAGTTTCATACTCGTAATTAGTTAATTTTAGTTCAGTAGTCATACTTACGTTACGAGGGCAGTTTTCCTAACTTAATAAACAAGGGCTCGCACACAAAATTAATTACATTGTGGATTAGATACACGTATTGAATTTTAACTAATTAATTTAATTAATATGAAAGATATCGGGTAACAAATGTTCCGAGGCGCCGAAACAGTGGCGCTCCGGATTAAATTATTCAAGTCACGATAGGCTCGACAGTGAGTGTCCTGTGTCCTCTGCGCACCGAGCCATCAGTGGGTTGCTCTTACTGCTTCAATGAATGGCAAATCACTACATCTTGTTCGATAAACCATTGTCTAATAGAGGATGCTTGTTATTCATGTGACGCTCTGCAGGACCTGTCCGACAATCGATACCCATTCTGGAGGGTGGCGGCGACCGAGTCCCGGTTGTGCGACCACAAAGGGCAAGGAGACATGCAAATTGTAGCTGTATTATCTGGCGTCGGATGCGGCACCAGGATTTACATAGGAATGGAGGCGCCGTTAGCGGTAGTTAGACGGTTCCGTGGAAACGTGGACGGGCCGGGTCGCGTGGGTTGCGCACTATACGTCGCCCGCGCGGCCCGCGCCGTGCGCACCCCGACACACCAGATGATTACAGAAGCAAATCTAGGACGCTCGTTCATAACTCGAGCAAAACGTTCACAAACTAAATCTGCGTAAACGTCCCATTACCGTATTGAAAATCTAATATTAAGATCTAGTTTCTGAAGTAAAAGAAAATTACCACGCTGTGCTCATTCCCTGCATTAAAAGTTATGTAAGAATTATGATAGCTGGGTAATTTATTACTTCAGCCGATTTAGCAAACACCTGCACGTTGCATAAAACTGCAATCGAAATGCAACTCATGTTTATTACTAAATCTAACAGAACTGTCCAAAATAATAATATGTTTGTATAGATGATCAAATGATCAAAACTCTCTAATTAAACTTATTGCATTTATTGCATGATTGTAGCGGTTAAAGTTCAAAAACGATATTTAATTTAGCTAAAACACGGTGTTTCATCATTGTAATCTGTCTAAAACGTTGGTCAGTAATTAATTTGGCTGGCGGTCAGTTTGTCTGACAAGACGCGTGGGTTGTGCAACTCGTGACGTATCGCTCCCGCCTGCGCCCGCGCCGATTTCTGCATTAACCTTGGACTGCAAACAGCAACTAGCTATGCGTGTGCCGCAATTTGTACGCGAAAGATAAAAAAAGGAAAATCTTGATTAAATAATTGATTGTAAACGATAAGAGAAATGTTCATGTTCGAGATATTAATTAAGGCTAATCTTATTAATTAATGTGTTGTTTAAAATCGATATACCTAATTATTCTGTAACAGGAAAACTATTTTCAATTATGTTATTGACATCAAAAATAGCAGTGATCAGATTAAATAGAATATTGTGTACAATATTGACTAGTCGACATTCATCATTCATTCAATGTTGCGACACCATCTCGCTGTCTCTAACAATTATGTAAGAATATTCGTTATTGAATTCGTAACACGAAGTTATTCGTAAGTTGACTTTGTAGTTAATAATTTAATGCTATCAAATTCCGAGTATAGACTTCTAATAATTCTTATAGACTACTAGCTGTTAGGCGCGAGTTCGTCTGCGATCCAGGATGGAAAATAGCCAATGTCCTCACTCAAGTCATGGTCTATTTGTGTGCCAATTTGAATTTAAATCCTTTCAGGCGTTTTTATGTGATTGAGTAACAAACAAACAAACTCACTTTCGCATTTATACCGTGCAGCCCTTCCCCTTCGGGGGAACCGACCTAAACACTTATATTTAACATAATTAGGAAAAACTAAAATTTTATCAGCCTAGGGTAATTTAGGAACAGTCACATGTGGTGCCGAGACCAGTAATCAACCAATAATGTTCCCACTGCTGGGATACAGAGAGAGACACCTCCTCTCTGAGAGAGGGAGTGGGCCGTAATCCACCACCGGGCCCAGTGCGGGTTGGCATATATCACTTATCTTCGATCTTTTGGTTCTAGGACATGCCTAGGTTTCATGAAACACGGCTAATGAAAGTCGCTAGCCTCTTGTTGCTCGCGCCGCCGAATTGTCCGCCCGTTCACTTATCTCACTATCAGTCCAAAGCGTTACTGCTCACTGTTTATTAACGGACAATAAAATCTACAATCTCGATTGTGTACTACACATTTATATTAACTTCCAGATGTATAAGATAACATTGACAAGCAAATAATTCGGTACTCTATCATTATCGCGGAATTACATTGAAGTATGTCCTTATGTCTGTTGAAGTATTTCCCTTTTAATAATTAATATACTTTGAATATTCGATTCTGCAAGTGTGCTTGGCAAATAACGAAGTCCATAATAACGTTTATTTAATTACACAAAATTACTAAGTGTTCATTGTCTTTAAAAGGTCTATTAAAATAAGCAATCGGTGTTGTTACTTTTGGTCTTTAATTTTCTAATGAAGTTGAAGATTACTTGGAGTGAAATGGACGTTTAATCTTTGAATGTGTTATAGGAGAACTATCCTCAGATACAAATGTTAAAAGTGTGCGAAGGGAGCTTCATTTGAGGTTCCTTTTAGTTGTCAATAGTAAAATTATTTTTTAAAATTTAAACTTGTATGTTTTGAAAACAATTGCCACCAAGTGAGCAGGACCAGGTATTTACTTTGTACAAAACCCACAACACACCACCCAACACACGCAGAGAGGCCCATTGTCAATAATAGACTCGAATTAAGGCATAAAACTTGTTCGGGAAACCGATTGTCCGGTCCGAAGTGTATCGGAGGTTCGAGTGAATGGCCCAATAACAACAAAATGTAGACTTTCTGTTGTGCTCCATGCAGGAAATCATAGTTGACAGATAATGGGCGCGATTAAGTGTCGCCCGAGAAGTGGTCCGCCCGCTGCATGCGGCGACTGTGCGAGCCTTGTTTATACAACTTGATGGTACTTAAAACCCCCAGTAAAGGACTTCAATGTTACTTGGAACGCTCTTTACAAGAACATTACGAAACGTAATTGTGTTTTTGAAAGTAGTACCAGTATCGTTCATGCAATAGCTTTCTAAAAAGTACGCAGTTTCCGCATGAATTAAATAAATAAAAAATTTCAGGCTCGCCATGAAAATAAAAAGCGAAAAGCAATTTTTACTTATCAAAGGAATTTTTGGCGTATCTGAAAGATTCGTCTCGCCAATAAGTTGATTTCAGTTCGAAACGAATTGAATGAAGTGGTCTTGAAAGTTCCTTGAATTGATTGATCAAAAACTTGAATTGTTTTCGTTTATTCAAAGTTAGCGTAACAAAATCAAAACTTGCGGGTGGTTGACCTAAGGTTGCGGTCGTTTTCCAAAATCCACACGCTATCGTGACGATAATTCACGCCAAAATTATTCGGTCGTCGGCATCGGCCGACTCACGAGCCAGATTATTGATTATTGTTGGCTGTAACTTTAACCTTTCATAAAGATAAACGTTTTCATTTGACATTGTATTTAGTGGAATGGAAAGTTGCTTTCTTTTTCTAACCTGCGCTCTATTATCTAAAACAATTTTAAATTATGTATGGTTTCTTAGTAGTTCGGTTTGAGAATAGAAAAATATAATGAATTCAAGTTTTTTGACATCAAAGTTTCTATTTGCAGTTAAAGTGTTCTTTAAGAATAAATTAGATGCCGTTTTGAATGCAAATTCGAAATGTATAGCTTTAAACGTTTGTTGAATGATAAGTAAAACTGTTTGCATGAAATTTCTTATTGATATTTTAAGAAAGGCTCGGTGGATGGTCACGCACGTTTATCGCCGTCTCGCCGATAGTCGCCCTCTTAACTGTGACCAAATCAATGTTTGATCTTGGAATTGATTGGAACTGTGATTTATAGATTCCGGGACCGATTCAGAAACAATTCACAGCGAGACTGAGAACGTTTGTATACATACAGTGATTGCGGCGTACACCAAACTATTTATAGGTGTATTCACGTTGTTGGGCAGCATCGAACCCGTGTAATTATGATATTACAGCCTCTTGAATACGAGAACTTATCCAGAGCAGACTTGACTGTGTACAGTCACGACCACCAATATGTCAACACTTAGCAACTTTCAATTGCGATTTTTTCGTGAAATAACGAATGCAACGTTGAAATACGACACATTACATAAACCTCTACGTTCGAAAACGCTATGTTTGTAACAACATAAAATTTCATTCAAAAATAAATGAGTAAATCGCTTTTGAATAAAGCCGAGTGTATACATACTTTTGCTCGTGACTGTACTAGTCAAGTTTCTTTATGACCGACATTTTGACCAAATGTGTTGCCCGAATAAACAGTCGCGACGCACAAAGACATGAGGTAAATGAATAATCCCAAGTGGAAAAGTCAATTCGGTGGGTGAACTGAGCCACAGGAATACAAGATGGTAAAGACAACACGACAATAAATTAAACTGCGTATATCTAATGCCGTTCCCAGTCTGCATACAAACCAGTCAAATATATCCCATAGTCTAGTCAAGGTTTATCAAAACCCATAGTCGGCCCATTACTATTTAGTTTATTTGAAAAATCACTTATTTAATTTCGATGTTAGGATTTATTTGATAGTTTCAAAATATTGTTATGCATTAGTATTGCCAGTATTTTCAATTATTGTTGTCTCCACATTGTATAAACTAAACTTCCTATTCTGCTGTAAACTCTGGTACCTACAGCTAATTCAAAGCCCAGAATTTCAGGAGTAGGTATAATATCGCCGTCATAAAACTATTGCATCGTAGATAGATATTAAAACACACCACTGCTCCACAGTTCGGAATTTCTTGCTCAGTTTTATATAAGAAAACTCTGCTAAAGAAAACAATATCGTACTCGATCGGCCGCGATTCCAAAATGAACAAGTGGAGAGGCGAAAAAACAAGCTTGTTATCTTCAATTAGTTTTCGAAGAGAGCGATCGGGGCCAGAATCATAAAGAGGGCGCAATATAATCGGGATTGGTACAACGAGAATTTGGTTTAAAAACACGCTTTGCGGTCCAGTGGCCGGGACGGAGTGCAATACGAAAAAAAGGGAAAAGGGTTGGGTTTCTCACCGGAGTTGTGTGACCACCCTACGTTACACCTCCGCGGGTACCAAGGTAACCAAGTGTAATAGTACACTCAGGCACGGACGACGTAATTGACCTTTAGTGGGGTCTGGCTGAAAACTAAATTAAAAATGTATCTTCATGTAGGTAGTATTTCAAACTTTCAATACGACTCATAGGCTCATACAATACTTTTAAAATTAAATTGGTAATTTTATATTAAGATATAAAACTCGTCTAAATTATCTTGTCTCAATACTCAAGAACTCCGAAAAAGGTTGTAAAAATTGCGCTATAAAAATAAAAAAATATCAGCAAAAAATGTTGTATTTTTATTACTTTGCCAGACGAAGCTGGTCTCGGTATAAAAAGTTTAAAATAAAAACAGTTGCGAGTGCCTACGCGGCATATGTATACCCTACACCTGTCATTCCAACAGGGTTGATCCTGCACGTCAGCCCTTCTGAACAAAGGTCAGACCATAACGCTAACTACCTGAATATTTTAAAGGTTTGGTACATACATCCCTCAAAAAGAACAACAAACCGCGCTTTGACCCCGCATTTTAAATTAAATAAAAAATCTCACGTCAGCATTTGTAGTTCTGTTTGCGTTGAAAAATAAAATTAGACATTGTGGGAATGCATTTGTGTTATTGTCTGATGTACATTCTACATGAGATAACTTTGCTTGTTTCATTATTCAGTTTTAGAATATGTTTGCGTGTCAACTTGTTCATTGTTTAAATTAAGCAACATTTTTATTTAAATTTTATTACTTGCTACATTCTTTTCCAAACTGCATTCTTTCTTTTTAAACAAGTTTATTGCTCTATAATAACATTTTATTTTATTTATATTTTTTCGCAAATTCTTTGTCGGTCATTGCTTTCTTTATTTCTAAACAATTCTATTCGTCCCACTATCGCCATCTATTGGACGCGGTAAGTAACAACATGAGGTTGAATCGTTGAATAAATAACCTCCATAAAAAAACCTATTACCACGCTATTACAGTTGTTCAAGTAGAGTTTTCCAAATATATGAAAGTTCCTTTATTTCTAGAGAAGTAGAATAAAACACTTGTTAAAATAGCTGTGTGAAATTTACCGCCACCATTCGAAAAATAATAAAATAGAGATGTAAGTCGATTTGTCTGAGTCAGTGGCGCGACTTCCGTTCGAGTCGCCACGTTCTGGGAAACTGGCTGTACTCAGCACAGCCCGACTTTACTATAGGTACCTCATTTTCGTGATTCACTGTCTGTTAGTCATATTTTAATCCTAGTTTACCAAATCCAGTCATTATTACCTAATCTTTTTTTTTCATTTCAGCTATTAACAAGCACGTTTGCCGAATGACATGCGTTGGCTGTGGTACATAATAAAATGGTAAGTGACCTTTTGTATTATTTCGCATTAAGTTGAATGAACCACGAATATAGACTGGTATAGAAAGTAAAGCTAACACGCACATATCATAATTACATAGACTGTTTGTCCATTGAAGTGAAAGTGCCGCTTAGTCACTTTGTAACCAAGTTGAGTCAACATTTGTGTAAGTCACAACGTATTTGGCAAACTGACTGCTAGACACTACGATGAACCATCAGCAATTCAACATCCAAGTTCACACCAAATGTTTATTTTGTTTTCATTGAAATCTTCGTCCATCAAATATTTTGCGCGTTTGCTTCTTTAAACAATTTTTTTTTAACAAATAGACGAGGGAAGCATTTCTTATAATAAACAAACTGACTTGAAATACTGTACTTATGTCAAAACAATAATTGCGCTACATCCGGGAAACGATACTTACCTACATCATCGAAAACACTCGGCGGAAATTAGGACCAACAGTTCTAAACTGGGGAGGAGTCTTTGAAGCTTAAATTAACAAGATAAATAATTAATTGAGCTGCATGTTACTAAACCGTGATAAAGCGCATCTTTTAAACATGAAACCATTATATTTTTCTATTAGGTGTAATATCATTATACGCTACGACGCGACGCCCACACGACGCCCGCGCATGGTCCCGCTCCCACACATCGTCACAGAGCTTGTTAGACCCTTGCTTTCGTTTTTTCTATCTCACACGGTCACGATATATGCATATCAATTACAGAGGGACCATATTAACGTTTTGTGCTTTATTTATTTTAATATGCAGCCATAAAGCAAAACGTGTTCAAGCGACACAGCTGCTGAGTACCGTGCATCTGAACTCTGAAGTTGCTTGCGCAATACCGTGCACTCATGCAAGTAGCTATAAAATATAGAGAACGTTAATCAACTTTAGGACAATATTGGAAATATATCGAAATAATAACAGCAAGGGACGTGCGAATGAATTTATTTAATGGCGATGCATTGGAACCTTTCGTATGCGGTGCGACGTCGAATCGCCGCCGGTCAGCGCCTCGCCATGCGCCACCGGGCGGTGTATAATTCATTTCGCCCATAGGTTCCATCAGACACGATCGATTTACATCCCAACGACACGTGAACGAGACTGCGCCGACATCACATAAAACATTTCTTTTTTACTGACATTGTTAGATCGACACATCCCAGATTTAAAACAAGCACATTTATGAACATTGTTTAACTTTGAATAACCAAAGACAAATAAAGGTATCCATTTGTAAATACTCGGAGTAGAATTCTTAACAACTTTACGCTTCAGGAACAGAGGCAAGAATGAGTAAAACAAACGATACCTTACCCGGGTGTACCAACAAGTTAAGCGAGGAGTGTAATTGGGCCCAAATTGGAAGTTGGGAAAAATATGGCCCGGATATTTCTTGTAATAAGTTATTTCCAAAACCGGTCCTAGCCTCGTTCACGGTCACTTACTATATAAATATGTCCCCTGGAAGGCTAAAAGTTTGTATCGCCGCCATTGCCGGTCTACTGCTCCCCAGTGCATTGTTAAAGCCAAAATCAGATTAAACTTAACCTTTGCAGACCACTATTCCTGGCCCGCGGCGGCAACGTGATTATTGAGTTTAGAGCATTTTGTACCGAAAATATTTGAACAGACGACGATAAACATACTTAAAATATATTTGAAAAGTTTCTAGACCATTATATCTACACAAGTCGGCCAAGTTATTGTGAACGACAGATAAATGTAGGTACAAAGGAATTGAAAACATGTCAAATTGTCAACCCTCCTCTCGATGGACTTATGATTTCTACTTATAGAACAGAAAATATATTGTAGCGAATATACACGTGATATTGCAGACGTCAGACCATAAATTAGTAGCTATTATTATACGTCAGGTCGAGAGCGAGCAATCATCATCAAGCTGTATCCGATCGATATTACATCAACAGTGCTAGCTAGAGCAATGCTATAAAATGTGATCTGTATCGCTTTCCGCTATAAAACCTGCTAATTTATAAAGAGAAGTTTCCTGTTAAACATGAACTTAATGGTGATTTAATTACCTAATTTACTATAATTATGTAGCGGTTTTTGGTGGGAAGTACCTATAATAAGAGAAGCTACCTACAATCATTTTCTTATTAAGACCAAGTGATCGGCCAAGAATTGAATGGCGTGCAATAGGAGAGGCCTATGTTCAGCAGTGGACTGCTATAGGCTGATGATGATGAACGACCAAGCAAGAGTGAACAGGCATCTTCTGGGCACGTTCCAGACCTGGGACGCTGGGCAGACCTCATCCATCGCTTTCCATCAGGCGAAAGCAGGCCCATTCAGCAATAAAAAAAATTTTGTAAGTATAGAGTTAGGTCTAATAATTTATTCTTATTCAGCTACCTACTATAATATAAAGGACCCAAAGATGTTAACAAAATAACAAGAAATTGCTAAGCAGTGATTTGTTAGACTAAGAAAGGGCTAAGACAATAAGTCTAATTTAGGCAGCTCCCTGAAATTCCTTTGAACACATTTCACCCTAAAATCTTTGACTCTGGCTTAGAACATTTTCAACTACTTACTTGTGAATAATTGTCTCTATCATTATTCATTACTGATGTAATCTCCAACATAGATAAAAGCGGAAATCCATAATATTTATAACTGCATATTCTATAATCAGTTTTGTATCTAATTGCAATTTTAAACATCGCATATATAAAATGGTCGATTATGTGAACATTATTGGATATCGTGACGCCCACACAACGAACGAAAATTAGAGCTTTCACGCTGATAGTGTTTAAAATAGTTTTCATAGATTACTAGATCTATTCGGTAAAACTCTCATGAAGTGAGCTTGAAGTGAGTTGTCTGGTAAGTGAGCTCACTGTTTCTGGTGTTTGTAATAAAATTACTTTTTGATTGGTACAGATACCAACGGCACACTCTTTCTGAAATGTTCTATTTTTACTTGGAAAATTGGTGTTGTGAATGGTATTGTTTTTTCTAAAATAAAATTCTATTTATTTACTTAAAACTCACTTCATCTGAGTTTACAAGGTGAGATTTTTACAGAAGCGACCATCGGGTACGTACCCAGTAACTGGGTTGTGGAGGTCAGATAGGCAGTCGCTCCATGTAAAATTCAGCTGCATCCAGTTAGACTGGAAGCCGACCCCAACATGGTTGGGAAAAGGCTAGGCAGATGATGATGATTTTACAGAAGAGACTGGCAGGATTTGGGACGTATCGTTTAGAATCGTTTGTTGTAGCAACCAACACCAGAGGCATCGCAAAAACTATGCTTGGTAAATAAACGAACCATCTTTAGATTTTTTAGATTAGATTTTTTAGATTATACCCGAAAATAAATTTTGATTTATCATCTTTATATATCGACACCCATCATGTCTGCTGAGTTTCGCTATCTAATTGAATTTGACCCTGTAGGTATAGGAACCAGTCAACAATAGCCTTTATGTCAACCAACATGAAATCACAGTGAAGTAAGTCTAGAAGCGTACGATTTTATCGTGTATAGTTGTGTTTATCACTTAGTCTGCAACGTTTGGCAGCACTGCCAGATGTTAAGAGCTCGTTTAAATTAGGCCACCTAGACCGAGTTGTTCTCTAAACTTGTGAACCGTTGATTTGGCAAATTGGCACCGCTTCTTACAAATTTAGCACACGTTAGTTATTATGGAAATTCAGAGGTTTTATATTTTAGTTGTACGTGCGGGACTGTACCGTCATAGGGTGACTCCGCCCGCCCTAGAATGGCCATGAAATCTTTACTCATATCTGAGTCATGTCTGATGTCTGACTAACTTAAGTAAGGCTTAAAACATAAAGAAGTATTCAATCAATGATTAATTATTCGAAAAATAGTAAGAAGGTTAAGAGGTATTTTTGCAAAATCAGGATTATTTCTATAATAAAGAGTTTCAAATACCTCAAAGCTGCTCTTTGTTAACTGCCAATTTAAGGCCTGTATAATATCTACGACAATACTCAAGCTTTGAACTCGATTCTGTCTGACACATTCAAGGCTTATAATATTCTAGAATACGAGCCTTTGATCTATTGTGAGGCCATGACAGAATCCTTCCAGTAACGCGGTCCACGTGTAACATACGAATTTGATACTGATACCATACAAATAACGTACATCAATCCAAACCAATATTTTACATGCTCTCTAAAATATGAAACTTCAAATACAAACTCATAAATATTTGTAAAATCAAAGGCAGTAAATAAAACACTGGGAACAAACAACACAGATGGTTTCGCATATATTCCAGTTTCAACTACGGAACTGAAGCACTTTTTCGGTCTGACAGTGTCGTTTTTCATTTGATATGTACTATATTTATTCACACTTCGCATATCGCAGTAGTTTATAAACAAGGATTTTACAGTTTGAAACAGTCCACACTTTTCAGTGGAAGCGTGGCTGTCGATTAATTTTGTTTCCGATCGGCAGTCGGCGATTACGAGGCTCGAGTGCGCCCAAACAACTTGAAATGGAGACATTCTCAGAACTATCCATAAGGAAACAGAACTGAACTTAATTAACATGGAAGTCCATGGCCGCTGCGACCGCGACTTGTTTATCTGTTGCATAATTAATTCGCGACAGGCAACACCACGAACTTGTCGAGCATGACAAAAAATAAACGCACTTGTTTCATTTTACTGAAATACTCGTAAAGTAGTCGTAAAAGGCGTGTCAACGATACAACTATGTCTAATATACTTTTTATGACACAAAAAATATTCAGCCATTTCCAGTAACATCTAGCACGTGTCTAGAGGTCAAATCTGTGTGACAATTTTGAAGTTCATATTACTAGGTCGAAAAATGTACAACATACGCTTTAAGTATGAGCAATTTGAGCAAATCAACGCAACTAGGCCACATTATTACACGACGACCGCGAAGTGATGTGACTAGCTAGAACATCATATTTCATGGACCGTTAGCAAATTATTCTATCTGTGCCCATTACCGTAATGTGCAATTTGTACATGGGGCTCGTTAAACTAGAAGGTCTATTGCCTAAAGTGGGCTGAACGCAAAAAGGTCTTAAATATTTTAGAACACCAGTACAGTTGGAACATCAGAACTCTTACCTGGCGGAATTAAATGTTTAATTTCTCTTTCGTGACTATAAACTTCTGAGCCAGCTACACGTAAGTCTCGCTTGATAGCTTATAATAATAAAATATTTAACACAATCATAAAATCATCGAATGCTTGACAACGCATTAGCTGTTTCCTAACCACTATAAAACCGTAAGCTAATTTACCATTCGTTAGCATATTACGACAGTTCCGTTCGTTTTATTGCTTTATATGCGGCTATATAAGTTTTTGTTTACATTTTGAATTGATTGGATATTAATTTCTTATCAGTCACTGTGTTACATATGATTCAGAGATTCAACGTGTAAATTGCACAAACGGATTTTGCTTAGTGCATGTTATTTTTGTCCTAATCTCGTCGTTGGGCTTCCATTTACGTAATGTTTTATTAACCCTCTCAGCAAGGAGTCTATCTAAATACGTATCCGCTAATGTATAGATGCGTATACATAAATACGCATTGTTTTTATTGTTTCGAGTTCGTAGTAGGTTCCTGCAAGGCAAGTGCCTTTTGTACCAAATAATAGCGTAGTACTATTAATAAGGCAGTATGTATGTAGGCGACGTGCTTAAACTACAGGTATGTCAGTAGAATTGTGAAGTAGGTGCACATAAGTCTGCTAGACTTAACAATGAGCAGTTTTCCTCGTACACCACCTACCTACTATAAAATGCATGAGCTACAACAAATCCATATAGAATTCATATGCAATTCGCCGAACACAGATTGTTAGTTATTTGAATATTAATTAATAGATGCGAGTTTTATGGATACAAGGCAAGTCTTATGGTGGAGTCAATGGTTCTTTGTTTTATAATTATGCCATGACCATGTTGGAGGAGGAAGTGCGCGAGTGTTTTTTTGAGCAAATGGCGCTACAAATGTAGGTTACTGTAGTTTTGGAAGTGCACTGTGGCATACAGAAATTTGCGAATTGCGCACGTTTTTACACGGACACGCACTGAGCTCGGTGATTCTACAGCAGTTGGCTAAGTAAAAACCAACGTAACTTTCCAAATATGAGTTTAATATTTGGCTATTTTCCTGTAAGCTGTAAAGGAAAACTCTATTACAGTTTGTCGCAGAAAAATATCTCATCAAAATTCGACATCATAACACTCTCGTAGGCATCATATTTGGAATCGCTGGGAAAACATAATTTACCCGAAAGTCGCGAAATAGTCCATAAAATAAGTTTTATTCGAGATATAAGAATTCATGAGAGTAAGTGCGGGGCAAGTGCCTACTTATTCAAGACTAGATTATAACGTCGTCCTACAGGAGCGGCCGCGGCCTCGTTTATCCTAATAGTGTCATGATTCTGTTCTTTCGTGTGTCGTGACGTCACCCACGAGTGGGCTTCATTTTGGTGTGTCGGACGAACGCGTAAAGAAGGATTAGATACTTGAAGTACCCTAGTTTAGTTCCTATCTGTTTGTTCAGCCATTTTATTGCTGAGTCTAAGTTCTCCCTGTTACGTGATACTTTTATTGTTGTTAGGCTAACGCTATCTTTTTTCATTCCTGCTGATTAGCAGGAATTAAAAAAGATAGCGTTAGCCTATTAAAGGCCGGTTTTATTTAAGGCCGGTTTGCTGTGTCATACTCATTTCTGTATCTTACTGGTGGTTGATGATTTGACAGTAGTTTGTAGACACTACTTGACCCTTTCTTCAAGCACTTACTGGCATACGGCCTAGTTTTAATCTGAAAATCTTCCAAGTTCTACTCTGTCGAATTCACCACCGACATCCTCTACTTACGTGTTGCGTCAACTGCAAGGTTCCGTATTTGGTAAACCGCAGGATACCTAGCATGGCACACTCAATGGCTCGTTACTCTTTGTTCCTACATCACTTTGCATGCTACAAATGAGCTGCGACGTAATACCTCTAGCAGACAGCAATTCAGCATTAATTGGATATTGAAGGTTTTGGTCTGGAGCCGCCAACGAACTAATGTTTAATTCATTTGACATCATTAACGTGATTAATGATCAATACAACCTGCATCGGCGCTGGCGTCGCGAAACAGGAGAAAGTTTTAGGTCACTAAAGGTTACCGTTATTAATATAATCCGACACGCAAACCAATATTCATCTTATACTCAATCACCCGGTTCGTACGCTCAGCTCACATTAAATCTTAATAGAGGTTACGATAGTGTCAAGTCATGTAATATAACAACAAGCACAGCGTTGTCCTACTGAAATATTGAACTACTTCGCTAAGTATTAACAGATTGATTTTGTTGTTCTTTTCTATTGGTCCTTGTGACTCTTTGATATATGTACTAATGTGCTTAGTAACCAATTTAGTTTAGAAAGCCCAACAAAAAGCATGTTCACCCAAACCACGTATAATAGTGACAGTAACAAATAAGTTCGGTAAAAACGTCAAGAGATAGCAAAAAGCTCGATGAGAAAGTGACATTTTTATCTCGACGAGTAAGCGTTCTGGTCCCGTCCTGCTCGAAAAAAATGGGGTATTCTCTCGCGCAAATGACGTGACAGAACCTACCGAGTTCCGGTCGCCCGCAGCCATAGACGCACGAACCTTTCCGCTGACGAGCCGACCCAGTAACGACTGTCAGCAGAACTGAAAGCGTGTCATAAACGTTTCTGATTTTTACTGTGGCTTTTTATATGCCCGACAAGGCGACAACATTCATAAACTTAGGAATATCAGTGGAGACTAGATGAATATTTCTTTATAAAATATTAGAGTCGTAATGTGAATGGTCGCTAAGTTCCCGGGATTCATATCGTGGATAATTTTAGTTAGCAGTAGTAGATAGGAGGCACGCGCCCTGAGCGAGCAAACAAAGGGCGCAGCGTGGTCAAGTTTGGCGATTCACGGGCAACGAGCCGGCCGCCACAGCCATATCTCCACGCCGTGCACCGCCGCATTGCGACTCACCATTGTTGCGCTCACCCAAACACCATTATGCAAAATAAATAGCTTTTAGCGTAAGTAATGACCGGGGTAATTATAATGTTACTATGGAAATTAATGTTTAAAGCGACTATCATCGTGTAGCTTTAACGATTTAACTTACGCTGCGGCGAGAAGTACATACGATTAAATTGTATCATCTGTTAAACAAAGTTGAGTACATGCATCTCGTTAATCGCGAGGCGGATAACAAATTCACAACGCGCGACAATGTCGACATTGCCAGGGGATACGCTTCCGAGGAAATGTGAAAAGTTAGCAACTTAGCCGTTATCTGGAAACTATGCCTCACATCTGCCTCGACGCCGTGCCAAATGGAAAAAGTGGAGTTTAATAACTGTGATGCTTCAATAAGTATGTAACACATTCGATAGTTTGATTGATTTTGTCTTTTCACTTGATAAATATGGCCATGGGCCAAAGTAGCGAAGTAAAATAAAGCGGTTTTAAAATCGTGGAATGTAATGTAATTGGCACTTTGTTTCCAAGGTTCCATAAACTTACGAGTAAGTGGGTAAATGATACAAGTACAAGATACCTACGGAGAATAGTTATTTTGCACCTGTACACTTATAGGTAGGTGAGAATGAATTCTTGTTCTACTACGTTTGATAATGTACCTAAAATGAAGTACACACCTATAATATAATTTAACAACCGTGAATAGAACAATAAAAATCAACGAGAAGAATCAAAAGTTTATCTAAAGCTTAGCGGAGGATTTCAGAGATTTATTTCGAAACTCTTATCTATTCTCGTAAACACTTTACACCTCCAAAGTTTCGAGTGAGCAGATAAGTTAATAGATTATTTTTTGAACGCGACGTGGAGTGTGAAGTGGTAGGTACGTACCTATTTTTTACCAGGAACCGGTCTCAGCACTCAGCTCAAGCCAGTCTTGTAAACTTGTCAAACCCGGTTTCCGTGTGCACCTGATTTTTAAACAGTAAATTTATTCAAGTCAGTCTTTCTATTTTTAATAAGATTTGCATCGGCCCCCGCTCACTGCTCACCGTTGATTTGGTGAACCAGTCCAATCAGAATGCTCGGACACCTTGCTGATTTTTTATTAAAATTATTAATTAATCTAAAATACGAGACATATTCCAGTTAAAATCAAGATAATCTTGTTTGTGTTCATATGTAAATTAGTGATTTAGTGGACTTAGTTGCATAAACACAATTTATGGACTGTAAATCATGGCAGTATTAAACGAGGTTTTCGGGTTTTTGAAATACAGTATTTTCGTTATTTCACGGCTACGAGTTGTAATAGGATAACGAACAAGTATGGCGGCGGTGTGCTCTGGCTGCGTTTTAAGAGGCTTTGGTTTGTTATTAGCTTTACAAATGTGTGAGCTTTGTGTAAAAAAATACGGCAGCCGAATAAAAAGGAAAAAAGTATTTGGGGCTTAGCGATCTTTTCAGAGCAAACCTAAATCGTCTTATTAAAAATTATGTTATATACAGAACGTAGGGAACGGAAATTACATTCTTGTGTGTATAGGACAATAGACAACCTTGGAGGAGGGTTGGCTACGTTAAAATTGTAATTTCTGTAAAATATTTTTTAATAGAGCTTTTCAGGATTATGAAAAATCACCACCAGTGCGGGGTGACCCCGGCCACCCACTGGGCCCGCGTGGTGGATTACGGCCCACTCCCTCTTACTAAGAGGAGACCTGTGTCCCAGCAGTGGGAACGTTATAGGCTGATTATGCTATTAAAAAATATTTTGCCATATTATTTTATAAGGAAAGATACTGGAAATTAGATACTTGCAGCAGCCTATTTCCTGCTCAGTTTTTAGAGATTTTAAATTGGAGAAATTCAAAGAATAGGTACTTAGTCGTTAACAGAGAATTAATTTCGATTAGGTAGGTACCTGTTTGACATAATTTCTATGGAGATCCGTACAAATGTACGGTCACCAAGGGAGATAAGTAACCAGCGTCGTCGGATAAAGTTGAAGTTTAGTGAGAAACCGATTGATGTTTTCGAATGAGATTTAATTTGATAAATTGACTGTTTGTTTTCTATAAATTAAATTAAATTTATTCGATAACATCCATCGGTTTCTTACTAAAGTTCAACTTTAACTATACCTACAAACTAAATCTAGTATCTCTGACTATTGAAATCGGTTCTGAACATTTTCAAAAGTCCTTCACGATCGTATTTATTAGCGTTGTACACAACTTCTTGTACGTATAAAGTAGCGGCACTTCTGAACTTTCTTCATTCGCTAAAGGCACCAGGCAAGTGCTTGCTCGTAAGTTTTATTTGCTTGTATTAAACATCGAGCCGGTGACCGCAACAGCGTCGTTACATAAGAAATAAACAAAAGACAGTCTGCTATCATGCCTCTGATTACTATGTGAAACCCTGAGAGAATGTTATGTAAGATACACTTGTTTCATGTAATCATGTCTCTCATATTTTTCACGCAGCATTTAACAGCTATTAATCTATATAATCTTTGAAAGTAAAGACCCCCGTCGATTGTGACATAACAGTCGATCTATCTTGTAGAAATCTCACCGTGACAACCGTGACACTTCAAGCTCACGTTCAGTTCGCTTCAAGTTCACTTGAAGCGAACTGAACGTGAGCTTGAAGTGAACTGTCATTCCACCTGATGCTAGGGATTGCGGAACACACTACCAGTAGCAAAGGCTTTAATTTTGACAGTTCAACAACATTCATTGCGTTATTTACGTTGTTGAGCAGACAATTTTTTCGAACATCTATACTCTATAGCAATGGATTAGCAATATCCTTCAAAATGATTCAGATTGTGATCGATAGTGTGTTACGCAATTAGGGTGCTCATCATTGCGTGGATTTCTTTAAGCTATTTTTAAAATAACACGTGTAGGGGTACCTATTGTCGCACTTTTAAAACTCCCCATAAAACTTTGATTCCTACTAGTTTTCTAAGAGCGAAGTCACCAGATGTTCCAAGAATCAGAGTCTGCAATTATACACTTCACTAGAAGAAACTAAGGAGAACTTATTTAATATACTTGTATTGGAGATGTTCAATACTACGAAGTGCATAAACAATATTAAATTAGAAATACCAGCGTTGGAAACATCAATATTTTATCTTTAATTTTCTTCATTATTCCTTATAGTTAATAAATTGTTGAGCCACAAATGTTTTAGCAGAAAAAATGGCAAATATTATTAGCTTAATTGTTGTCTATTGTTGACCATGTTGACGTTGAATATTCCATGCAAAAACATGTTAAATGAGAAAATCGCGGATATACAAACATACATACGAGTAGGTACATACGGGTCGAATACAGAACCTCCTTTTTTGAAGTTGGTTAAAAATACTTTGGTTGCTGCTATTTTTTTATTTTGAGCAAAGAGTTAGAGATACGTCCAGCGAGTTCTTGTTCTCCACCTCAGTGACCACCAACGCTTAAATCCCATACAAATTACATGTCACAGCGATAGTTACGTGACAGCATTCGCCACGATTTATCTCTTGTAAGTACAAATACATTAAAAATAATTAACTTGCCTCATACACTAAGTAATACGAATGGAAGTGAAAGTACAACCTGACTTATCTGTCCAGTTAAATTGTAAATGTTAAGTAGTTGATCGAAGTTTTTTTATTAAGAAAGAAATATGGAGCTTGTTTTATTGGCTTACTAGTCGATTCGCACGAATTTACTCGCCCGAAACGTGCGAATCGTCACTTTTAATTAATGTTATTTTTTATATAGTTGACTCGCATGAAGTAATTTATTTGTGGGCGAATCGACAACTTCAGAAATGTATTAGGCAATTGGCACATGTTGAATTTTATGTAAGTGATGTAGTTAAGAAAAAAGTACACGTGGTTGTCGTCTCGCCCACAAGTAAATTTACTTCGTGCGAAATCTCAATCTTCACACACCAAGACCCCTCCATGCCTCGGAAAGCACGTTAAGCCGTTGGTAGCGGCTGTCATTCATGGATATTTGACAGTCGTTACGGCTCGTCAGAAGCCCGAAAGTCTGACAACAAGTCTTACCAAGGGGTATCGTATTACCCAGTAACTGGGTTGTGGAGGTCAGATAGGCAGTTGCTCCATGTAAAATACTGGTATTCAGCTGCATCCGGTTAGACTGGAAGCCGACCCTAACATATTATGTAGTTGGGGAAAAGGCTAGGCAGATAATGAGCTAATGACATATAAACCTTCCGAAATAAATTATCTAAATCAGTGTTTTTCAACCTTTTTCATGGCGTGGCCCCTTTAGTACGGAAAATATTTCGCGACCAAGGGGGTCGCGAAATATTTTCCGTACTAAAGGGGCCGCTGCTTCTAACTTGGAATTCAAGTCTGACACCTTGGGTACCTTTTGGTTAAACATAAAAATACAATTCCCACAATCAACCACTGAAGCTTTGAAGTGTTTGATTCCATTTGGAACCTCCTATAATTTTAAAGAAACGGCGGCCCCATTAATGAGGCTTGGCGACCCCTTAGAGGGTCGCGACCCACACGTTGAAAAACACTGATCTAAATGATGGTGCAATTCGCATCAAAATCCGTTGCGTAGTTTATAAGAACAACGCGGTCACACCAGACATGAAAAGCGACTTTAATTTATAATATACATAATAGATATCTTATTTGTACTGTTTGCCCAACTTATTATGAACATTTGATTAGCAAACGCAACAATACAAATTCGTTTCGACATACGGCTACATTGTTAGTGCAATTCGATCTAATCATCACTAGATTTTTTTTTCTTTATAATAAAATCTAGTTACGTGCTCCACTACAATTGAGTGAAGAACTAAAAGTCACGTGCAAATATTTAAGGGAATGGAGTATGATGTTTGTAAGTCGATGGGCTAACAACCTGTCATTACTGGTGTGTTATTGCAATCTTAGAACCCATTACGTTATTGCTTCATGTTGCTTCAAACGTCAGGAATTATATCTTAGAAGCAACCGTCTGTCTATCACAACGTTTCATTGAGATCTCCCAATGCGAGCCACGGGGTGTTTCTTTACGTTTTAATTTGTTTTCAAAATTCCCCTTGTGTTTTCAGTAACGAATACGTTAACGTTATTTTTTACTCGGATCAGTGGGGTAGTTGCGTAACAAAGTATCAGTAGATTACTACTGATACTGTGGTAATTTTGACAGTTCAACAACATTCATTGCGCAATTTGCGTTGTTGAGCAGGCAATATTTTCGAACAAATGAAGCAATGGATTCGCAAAATCCTTCAGTCCCATTCACTGTGATTGAAAGTATGTTACGCAATTAGGGAGCTGAATCACCATTCTCCTGTCCTTATCCCAATTTATTTGGGGTTCGAAACATGTATTCTTCCAGACTTTTCCATTAGTCGTCATCTCGGTAGTGATCCCCTTTCTAACCATATCATCATTCATTCACACTGTCACAGAGTCCATCCATCGTTCCTTCTTACTCGGATCTCAATATTGATGTAAAAATGCTGTATTATTTTATAGTTTTCTCCCAAATTGAATTTTCACGAAGACAATATCACGACGGGAGCGAATAATTGTTATCACACGTAACTGTCTGCACTCCACATACTCGGTGCCAGCAGCTAGTCTTAAGTGTTACGACGACACGTATAAATGTAAATAGTGTAGTGTACCGGCATTGTCTTACCGCCATTATGTTTACATAATGTCCTCTACTTTATCATGTAACCTTTTTTTTTTACTCGACTGGCGTTTACTTCGTTTTCATTAAACAAACCTCATATTTCCAAGTTTTTTTCATAAATAGCGCATCTAAGTATAGTTTATCTGATACAATTACAAAACTCCCACGACGACATCTCTTGATCCGACCTTTGCCCACAATTTCACTGTCATTCATAACCATTACGTCCAAAATTGGAGTGTTTACAGAAATTTGACCGTCAGCGTCGTGATACAACAGTTAACTGAATTTCCATAGTCGTGGGGGTCGATTATGGAGCAACGATCAGCCGTCACGAGCCGCTAAGTTTCTACTCTACATTAATTAGGTTTCAATTTGCCCAGACTAATAAAGCGAGCTCAGAGTTGGCTTACGGGAGAGTAACTTACCGTTAGCGCAGTAAGTACCTGCTTATTACAGAGCTGAAAAAACAGCGGTGCTGTTATAACAGCTGCAGTTAGCATAAATACATGTGTAATGTTCGTGGAAGATGTTGACCAACACGTGTCCGTGTTCGTAATGATCTGCATGCGTTATGACAAAATTAAAGCCTTTCATTTCGACCATATTTTTGGTTTTATGGATCACTTAACATTAAAACGGTTATTTGTAATGGACTCTCCATAATTAACGAGATCTTTGACTTCGAACGTTCCTTCGACTTGATATCGATTTTGATGATGATAATCATCATAACTATTAATTTTATTAATATGATGAAAGTAGGATAGAAACTAATTTAATTAAATTGGGTTACCTGCATACGTGCATGCTTTTTCTATCGCTACCTTGCTACACACATTTTTATAAGGGGGAGGGTTAGGGGTTCTTTTTTGTAACCTGTTTGGGTTACAGCTTCTGTATAAAACATTTTAAACCCGCCACGATTTATTTTTTACTGATTTAATGATGGCGAGAATCACAACCTTCGAATAACAAGTGCGACTGCTTATAAATGATTAAAACTGCATAATTACGTCGACTGTATTATTAACTATTCAGAAAAACATTGGTATTGGTAGGTATTTCGCAATTAATAAAAACATTAAAAACCCGTTTCGCAAGTCGTATGCAAAATAAGTTTTTTTCCCATTTGCGCATAAGTGATGTTATTTCCTGACGCAGTTTTAACTGCACCAGTGCACCTGGTACCTGTTATCACTACAACTTGAGAGCGTGGTGTCCTTTTAGAATAAAATAAAAATAACGATTTTCAACCAAAAAGGTAGAAACCCGTTGCATTAAACAAGAAACGTACGTACGTAACCTATTTTAGAGAAATTCTCGCCCATAAATAGTCAATATAAAGTCTAGTGTCCGCTGCAGACAATCTCTATCAGAGAGTCCTGGTAATTCAGTGTCACCCTCAGAGGCAGGCCATATGTTTTACTGACTGGCTTCGATGCTCTTTGAACTTCGAAATGCTTCGTAAATTCCGTGGTTTACGGCGAAGGCGACCCAGCCGGTCAAGACGTTGCGATATCATTTTTACTATCTCCAGAACAAAAGCTATGCTTAAATAATGCTCTGACGGCTCTGAGGTTACGGAACGCCCGGGCAGCCGCAAAAGTCTCGGATAATCATTTTGATCTATTTATCGCTTGCCCTTTTGTTTTAGTTTACAAATTGATTGCTAACATCAAGTTTGCCAATAACTTGTTTATTTATGTAAAAAAATGGATGTTTCGTAACGCTGGTCAGCGTTTCCCTTCAACGTTGACCTCAACGTGCTCATTTTTTAGTTGAGATATAGTTTTTTAGCATAGGTTTGTGAGATTGTGAAAAAAACACACTGCAAAGGCCGTCAGCAGTTATGTGAAGGCATGGGGAGTTTTCAAAAGAAAAAATAATAAATTGGTACGTAGGAACTGAAAGAAAAAATAATTATTATTTATTTACACAACAGGATCCATTTTGTTAGTAAAAAAAAAAGCTTAAAACTAAGTTAGTTCACACATAAACGCGTATAATTTTTAAAGAACGGACAGTCATACCTATTCGCTATCACACTCAGGATGCTGTTGCTACTCACACGCACTCTTTGCAGCAGTGACGCCGCTTTCATGCGCAAGATCGCCGCAAAACCATCTGTGCGTGCCTCCATGAACATGGCGGACGCGTTGCAAAACGGAGGGAGCCTCAGCAGCATCCTGAATGCGTTATTGTATTGGACCCGCAGAGCATTGACAGCCCTTTGCGTATATACTGTGTTTTGTTTGTTGCGTGTAACAAAATCATTACGTCTCTTGTACAGCAGGCAAACCTGCGGGCCAGTATATTAGCTCTGACCGTTAACGCTCTGCGTTCCCTTTCTATGTCACATTCGTCGTTCAAAGATTCCGTGACTATATGGCCCAGATATTTGCATTCACAGAGTCTTCGAAGTTCAGTCTTACACAGCATAACAGGTGGAAACTTATCCATTCTCCTGCATCTAGGAACAAAAACCAAGAACTCGCTCTTTTTCATGTTATATTGCAAGCCGTGGCTGGCAGCATACGTCTCACACATCTGCAACAGTTCTCTGAGACCACTGATATATGGAGGCAGCAGCACCGTGTCATATGCATACCGCATAGCTGATGCTATTTACACAAACTCCATCAACATGGCATCCGACAGGCCTTCTGCTGAGTCCATCTATCAGATTATTCATGTACAGGTTGAAAAGAAGTGGAGAAGATATACCCGCCTGCCTCACCCCGCATCCTAAAGTGTATGGATCCGAGAGAGCCCCATCCATCCCCATCATTAGGTACTACTTTGGTATCGCGTAACTTTTTCCACAGGACATCATAAAAAACCGTGTCAAAAGCCCAGGGGGTCTACTCCGAAGTAGTATCGGCTGAATGTTCGGCCGTTTCCTGCTACGAAGTTACTATCCCGATCCTACACTCCTACACTCTTTCGAATATTGACTATGGTCCCGACCCAACTGAGCCGATCCGAACTTTTTTTGCATTTTCCAATAATATTCGGTTCGGCCACATGTATCGGTCCAATCCGAACATTCGCACTTTGCACTTCGGAGTAGACCCCCTGACCGGCTGGTTAATGAAGTTGTTTAAAAAATTCTAATAGAAAATGTATTTGAAAACCTGAACTTGGCTCAATATGGCTTCGACTCTATCAAGTTGAGGTTTTCAATCTACTCAACTTTGTGTCATCACTATTATATAATAGTAATGACACAAAGGGGAGTAGATTGCCTCAATTTCATATTATTGTAAACAAAATAATAATAAAAAACCCAGAAAAGTATATAGAATCGTCGAATTACATTTTGGCCGGATGAAATACCAGAGATTCAACTTTATGTGGGCGAAGTAAATAGAGTTATTTTTTGCTATGCCACCCGCGGTCTCTCACTCCATCTGATTCGGCGTTTATAGCTGGGATAGTGCGAAAAGAATCGTAAAATCCTCGATAAAAGCTTTTATCGCGTCCACACTTCAGCGATTGCTTCCTTTCTCGTTTTGTAATTCAGTCATGATTACCTAAATTCATATTACCTAAGGCAAAACGATTTCCGCAAAAGGTATTGTGCTCAACTTTCAATAAGTTGAAAAATAATCTGAATCAAATACAATATTTTACAGCAATAAAACCTATTAAGGATAATTTATATCGCCCATTTTAGAAGATAATTCGCCCATGAACGCTCCCGAAGGCATCGCGAGTCACGACGCGATCTCGCTCAGCTCTAGGGAGAGCAGCTAACCTCGTTACTTACCGATACGACTCCGACTAGATTTTGCAAGCGAGCAATGGGCTCTGTAATTCATTATCGGCGTTGCACCCGGCGCTGCAGCGCGGCGCGGCGTCGGCGCGACTGCGGCGCGGCGTGCGGCGACCCGCGATCATTTGTGCGCGCTCGTGATTACGGCTACGCTCAATGGGAACCGATTTCCTCTCATACACTCTCATTGAGCGCCACTTTCTGAACGCATTATCACGCTAAACTATCACGACTATAAAACAGGGCTTCCTTAGCTATTGCAATTGGATGAGTAATTTACAACATCCGTGGTCTTTTACCGGTTAAGCAGGCGCAGCTAGGGAGCATCTCCACGGAAAGTTAATAACTGCTGTTAAGCGTGGCTTATAATTTGTTAGGTGATTGATAGTGGCTGAGCGCCGTGAAATACGTAAGTAGTTAAGCTTTAGTAAATTAATCATAGACTGCTTTACTCGTATTTGTAGGTCTGTATTATCTAATTTTATGTGATTCGAGTACGCACGGCTACACATCAAGCTACACATAACCAGTATAAGCTGACTTCTGATTGTACGAAAAACCTATACAATGCGAGGTCAGCTAAAACTGGAAATGCATAGCTTGATGTGTAGCCGTGTGTACAAACATACATTTTCCAATGTTTGTCTGGCTGTTTCCGTAGGCTTGCTACTAGCTACGAAAAACACTTAGATTTATGTCCAGTCTGTGTTGTCGGGCACCATGCACAGACACATCGACTTCCAATGCATCAGTTACTACTGTCAGCAACATAAATTTCCGAGTGCGTTCACGTTAACAGAGCGGATGTCAAGAGATGAAAAATATAGTCGCGACGGGCAGGGAGGCGCGGTGCGGCGCGGCGGCGGCGCGGCGGCGGTGCGGCGGCGGCGCGGGCGACGGTCCATGTCAATGCGACTGATTGCGACTGCACCGCGGACTGAATCAACCCGCGCACACAATGCCTCATTTGCATACACACACCTCTACATACGTGAACAGCACAATTTTATCAATGATTAAGCTCAAGCTACTGACGCATCTTGGATAAATAGCTTCCCTGTCACGAACATGACGATTTATGGAAGGATCTTTTTCTTTACATAGTCTACTTTGTTGCGTTTGTTGAACAGTCACCATTTACAAGCTGACTATTGTTAATATTTGAATAGCTTACTTTGTTTAAAGCAAGCAGGACTTTGAGCCTTTATTAGCTAGCTAGTTCTAGTTGAAGCAAAGTAACCCCTATACCTATTTTGCCCCATCGTTGATTTATTTATTTATATAAACTTTTCGCAGAAAAAGCTACAAAGGCGGACTTAATGCCTTAGGCATTCTCTACCAGTCAACCAAGGGTGGTGAAGAGATTAGATGGCAGGTGCTTTGGTTGAGAGGAACAATGATAAAAAAAAACTCTTAAACCTATGTACATAAACAGGTTATATACACATACATACTATTACTATAATATATACTTATAATAGATTGTTTTCTCTTTTTTTTTTTTTTTTTTTTCTTGAACTGATTGTGTCTGCACTCTACGTATATCACATAACACGCACGCACGCTCCTCTCTATGAGGTATATCAGCTAATATGATTATGGAACCAGCAAATCTCCGCACGTGATATTCATAAGGGATTATTTTCAAACATTAGGACGGACGTGACTTGTGCTAAATTACTCAGTTAAAGCAACAAGTATCAGTGTATTTGTCTTTAATAATAGCGCCATAGATCGCGTTGCTGGCAGGCTTACATTATATGGAATAACATCAAATTGTACTTAGCTTAGGACCGTTTAAAGCGAAGTACTGGTGGTTAAATAGAGCGGGAATGAAGGGAATTATTTGTAGTTGGGCGATTTCGATGAGGGTCGGTTCGTATTTGCTCGCGGCATCACGCGCTAGTAAACCGCGCCTTGACGCGGCGCGCGGCGCTACGCTTTATAAGAGAACGATTTGCGTTTTAACCGACTGTTGACACGCTCGAGACCTAGTCGTTCTTTAAAATAAATGGGACCCTAATTGGAAAACTCCAATTTAGATTGTTTGCAATGCCCCTTATTTAGTACAGTTTCTAATTTTATTGTCATGACCGCGGGGTTGTTTATATTTTTACTTCCTTCGTTATTGATCGTGCCCACCGTAATAAGTTGTTCATGTTGCGGTTACCCGTCCCCAATAGGAGAAGTTTTAACTACATCATTGTATTCTAATCACCGTTGGTACAAAAATTTAGTACATTGTTTCAATAACAATTGCGTGTTGCGTTAGCCGTTAATTCGAATAATAATTAGTCGTACTAGGTGACTCCGGCTTCGATGTCTCGATGCAATTAGTGTTAAGTTTCTTCGTGTTCAATTTTAACGCGAGTCCTACTTTCGAAGGCTGCATAATTCTTTGTGTGCCGGTTGATTATACTATTATAAGTATCATTTGACTTTCTATTGCAGACCGCATTCAATTGATTGTTGCCTCGTGGCTAACGGCCGCGGCCACCTCAGTAGCCTGTACAAGCATGACTTATTATGAGATGAGATCTTATCCAGTTCCATACTTATCGCAGTAGCAATGAATATAGCATCTAAACATAGTCCCTTGATGAAAGAAAGTGGCTGGCGTTGTGGGAAATAGCGACACAATGAGTTCGAGAAACAATAGGTAGGTACGCCGATTGTTGTAAACATAAAAGACAGAAAATTCTCAGGACTATTGTTATAAATAAAAATATTTTTCTGAAAACTTTGTTTAACTCATCAAGGTTAACATTCACACGACCCTGGCTGCTGGGATACAAGCGGGTGATCGACCAAGAGCTACGTTTTTTATATATTGATGTTTTGGCCATTGGTTAACGCATACTAATAATAATATTACCAGCTTATGGTCCCACTGCAGGGCAAAGGCCTAGAAATATTATTTAAAGGTATAGAGAAGACCACGCTTGCTGAAGACGGGTTGGCGATTTCACACTTATATTAACTACTAACTTCTGCCCGTGACTTCATCCGCGTTAAATTTCTGGCTCTCCCGGCCCACCGCGACGCATCGCATCGCCTACCCACGCTATTCCTTTTTTTCGCTTAGCAAACTTTTTTTTTTTTTGTTTCTCGGCTCCGTAAGGTCCTAGTGATGTTAACTAGCCTTTCTCGAAATTGGGTAAAAAAATCAAATCGGACTGGTAGTGTCAGAGATTGGCGCGTTCAAACAAACAAACTCTTCGGTTTTATTATTAGTATATCTGTAGGTATATTAATAAGTCTCCTCATGATGTTTTCTTTAAGCCTAATTTAGTTTAGCTCTCTGTCTATAACCGGCTTTATAACACCAGTTCAACGGCTTGAGGAAGACATAGTAAGATTTGTAATTAACATTCCGCTAACAAAATTAAGGTAGGTGCACAAAATCAGTAGTCTGGGCTTGGATCTTGGATCTGGTGGAAAATCACATAGAATTCCAAATTCTCACTTCCAACCTAAATTAATTTAAATAAGGCTGGCAGGTGGCAGGATGACAATTACATTAGTGTTTCTAACCATTTCACACTCACTTTCACAGTAATTAAAATAATAATCCTCTTTATTCTTTAATTAAGTAGTGATTAGCAATTGTTTAACCACACATTTATGATGTTTAAACGTAACTAAACTTTAATCATCATTTATAAATAATAATAAACCCCACCTATAATACATATAATAATTCATAAAGTAAATATTGAAGAATGTTCATCATTTATATTTATATAAGAGAAATCAAGATGAAACGCAACGCTTATAAATACAAGTACTGTACAACATACCAAGAACAATCAAAGTGTTTTCAATAAACTCCCAAAATGACCATGTCTTGGTCGAAAGTCGAGGAAGTTATTATATCTGCTGGGTCACCGTGTTAATTGTTGCCAAGACAAATTACAACACTTAACTGTTCCGTATGTTTTTATTTCGTAAACCGTAAAGAAAGAATGATGGAAACTTCGGATGCTTGCTATGATGTCATTTTATATCTTTACTGTCTGATGTACATTCACACGACAGCAACTGTTATGGAAAACGTGTGACTAACAAATATTGGTTTACTTTTACAACATCCGTCGTAACTATATTTTATGAGAATATAATAATCTTTTCTATAAACATCTCTTTATGTAGGTACGGTACGGCTGGAGGGGAAAGCTCCGTAGTTCAATTTACAAATGCTGTTGGCACATTTATATAGTCATTTGAATGCATAGATACTGACGTTGTCGTATAAAAGTGTCAATACACATTTTATTTTATGGTTCCCGAGTTACGAGCGCACAGATTATATATTGTTAACGATAGGAATCAGTAACTCCGACCTTTCGCGCGGTTGTCATAAAATCCCGGCTACCGTAACTCCGTAATGACTTTTGTCACGGCTGCGGCTGCCTCGTCAGCCGTGTATTTCTAGAAATCCTCAACAGCTCCCAGCCCCAATCAATTTAGTGCTTCCTGCCTTAGAAATAGTAATGTTAGAACCATAAATCTTATTGCATCCGTACAACGCAATAGTCTCTACTAACACGCATCTAAAATTCTAGCTTGCAACTGTCACTATGATATATATCCGATATACTGTTCATTACAGTTCTTTTATTTTTCACGTTCAACATAATACGCGTTTTTAATAAGATAATTACCTACAGAGAAATATATTATGTAACACGTCAGCAGCGTCTCTCGTGCGTAGACATCACGTCTACCATCTACATACGATCCAAGCATTGTTGTGTAAGCACTCAGCCGGCACCAACTACTCTTGATTGGTACAGGAGCAATAATATACGGAACAATGTAGGTAATTATTAAGACAGCCATCGGCATCATAAAATATGGACCAGTCAGTCTCAGTGCTGCTATTGCATATAATATGATCTGAAAAATATCACGCAGTTCTTCGCTAATTTACGTTCGTCGTAAAATGTTTTACTCCTAAAATCTTATTTTTATTGTGACACAAAAATGCTTTTATAAACTTTCGATCTGATAAAAACTGACTCTCCGTGATTCAATCACTTCAATACAAGACAAATTCAAACATAACGTACTGTTATTATATATAGAGACGTAAAGCGAGCAACCGACTCAACGTGGCTCTTTACTTTTATTTTTTCTCGCTTATTGGCAAAATACAGTTCGAAACGAATGTTTCGATTTTATTTCTCTTGAAAATAATATTTTTATGTAGTTGTCTCCGATCTGGAGTAAAATCGATGACTATAAAGAGAATAACAAAGTACGTCGTTGGTGTCCTCCGCTGGTGCGAAGACGGCACTTCAATCAGCCTTAATGTCAGGTTATGCAAAACAACGGAAATGTCAGCTCGCACACAGTCATTGATCACATCGCGTCGATTTCTCACACTTACAAACTTGCACAATTATTATTATCCAAAGCTGTTTTTAAATTAGTTATGGTAAGGCACTTGAGCTATACTGCAATACACCAAGCGGCTGTCAAATAATTATGATTTTACGTTTTCCAATAGAGGCAATCGAGCCGTAACAAAATTATGGTCTACGAATTACGATAATAAAGGACTACTATATTTGAAATAAGTGTCAATTAGAGAAGTCATAGCAAAGTCGCAGTCCGTTATTAAAACGAAGTCAGCTCAGTTCTTATTCGTTTACGTAAATATTTAATTGATTATAAATCATAGGTTGTGTCCAACATGAATCCAACATGAAGCGATTGAAGACGTAATGTTATGATTACTCTTTAGTCATAGTGGCTACGACAATAAAAAATTATGTGCCTATGCTGTGCAAAGCTACAGTCACACTGAAACGAAATTAGTTTCAGCCAAGTGTTATTACTGTACGTAATACGCTCATTTGTGCGTACAGGCACACTGCACACTTGAGCAAATAACACCCTTTTTAAAGAGAAATTGGTCTCCGGAGGCATTTCGTTTACTTCAAAGAGGTCACACACTCGTGTCCGACAAAAGAGACACGTGCGTTTATTTTATAGTTAGCGTTTTAATGCGAAATCTACGCGCCCGAGCCGCCTGGACAATTATCAGCCTGTACACAATAACAAAAATCAATAGGAGAATAGGCATTCATCGCATAGTTTAAATATTGTGTGATAATCGTGGATGAACTGGTTTTAAACATTTAGGTACACAGTATTTCATAGAGTAGCCGTATACCGCGGTCAATGACTCCTAGTATATCAACAATGCCAGCTAAAGTTTACAACTTCAGTTTCATGAACATTGTTCTATTTATAGTTTTAGGTACAATATAAAAAACCAAGTTCTAGATTTATATCCACTGCCTTTCTCCAAATATAGCCGGGTTAAATATTTGCTGAATAAAAACAGTGCTATGTTTATATTGCGACGTTTGATCTTCACCTTTGTATCATCTACCTTTTTTTTATTGTTCGGGGCAACGAGCCCTTGTTGTGGAGTTGATACACGCCACGTGGGTAGTCCTTATTCCTATTTGAAGGCCGTGTTAACCGGCTAATGTTTTAACCTTGTAGATTTCAAAGCTCGGTCACCTCAAGGAAAGTAAATTAGTTTCCCCTTATATTATTAGGTCTCCACCTTTGTGTCTGTATCACGCACAATGTTGACTAAACCCACACAAAATTAAATGACCGTGTTAAAATATTGATGGTTTAAAGCGTGACGCTGTACTGAACCACATTCTGCATTCATTATCACTAAAGCCTGTGTAATGAAGTAGATTAAGCCCCGGTACCCCTTAGTGCCGCGGTCGTGTTCAGTACAAATTAGCAAATAATTTCACTAATGAAAGTGCGATGGCCCCACCGCGCTCACTAATTTATGTGTACCTGTATAATGGCTGGCCAATGTTAAATGTTCTGGTTATGAGTCTAGTACTGTGATTCGGCCAATTGAGCCTTTTAACGTGAACACCACACATGCAAGGCGATGGCGTAACTGTGACAATGTCCTCGAGCCGTGTGAATTATAGATGGTTGGCACGATATCTGTGAAAAAGCAACGACTTTCACCCACAATTTTATTAACAGGTGCGACGGTAGCTGCTTGTTTAGACATGCGCGTAATGAAATAACACGGAGCTAAGTAATTACATACTTACAATACCTACAACGCGTAATTTCGAAAGTGACAACGTTTTAAATCGTTTTGAGCTTGGATCGATTGATTGAGAAACATTAGGTACCTACAGCAAATTAAGATTGAACTTATTCTTTTATTTTTACGATCGGACTACTCAGATATGATGAACCAAACCTACCTTCTCAAGAAAAATCGGTTTCAAAACTACGCGTACAGCTACCTATATATTTTGGTCTTTAATATCTACCAGTCTCTACCGAATTCAAACCGCTTTGATACAACAATAAATTGTATAAATTGGACGTGGTATCACAGAATACTGAATAGTAATACGGGTTGACAGCAAATCTCGTCTGTCGAGGTAAATTGACAGGTATGAGCGGTGCTAATCACCGCGACATAGCATCGCCTGCCTCCCGGCGCGCCTCGCACTGTCGCACAGCTCGGACACACCAACCATACATTTACATAATGAGATTACAATTCATGTAGTGCATCCCTAATTGCACTAACTTTATATTGTACATTTCCACCTAATTTCTAATGTAATTGGAATATGAACTGTTCAACTTTACACTTGATGTAACTGAATATAACGCTAGCATTAAGAACTTTAGCTTCGAGGAAATAAAACTTATTCATGACTTGTCAAACTTTCCCAAATAATAGAAATACCTCTGGCGAAATATGTAAATCTTCCTGAAGTTAGGGCCAAGTTTCTTTATTTCTATTATAGTTTAATGTATGTTATTTATGAGGCAATGCGTCTTAAAGATAATGATGATGACACCAGATGTACTGTAATCGTTTTTACAATAGTTTCCCACGTCGTTAACGTCAATATAATAAAATAAATTTTCTATCGATATATCTAATCTCGGCATTTGCCGGCTCCGGCCGCAGGAGCGGTCTTTGGATCCAGTTTTTCTAGCACTCGGGAATGCAGTCCATTGCACCTGCCGTACAACTACTACCTTGAAAATAAATCGTAATTGATAGCTTACTAATCAAAACAGCGCAGCTTTATAGCTCTACTGAATAATGTTACTGCTTTCTAATACCCGCTGATCAATATTATGGTATGTTTGGAATAGTATCTATTACCAATCAGTTTATAAGCATAGGTACCGATACAAAGTTAATTGAACACATGCGTTATCTTTGCTCGTCGAGCCGATTAAATTTTTGCATACCAAAACTTTCAGAGCAAGAGCTCCTCAACATTGGCAATAAGAGCATTTGCAACTTTATCCAAGTCCAGAGACTTGCATGAAGTTGCAAATGTAGTACTTACCTAATTCAAAAAAAAAAGTAATGAACAAGAAATTTGAACCCAAACGACAATTTTGAACTGCCAAACTTATTCTAAACTTAAGTTTAAGTGCTGTATTTCATGACCGGAGTTAACGTTGTAATAATTCATTTTTATAATGAAGTCAATAAATGTAATTACAACTACAACAATAAAAACTCAGTTTATAGTTGAACTTTGAACGAAACTAGTTGTAAATTGGTTAAACATTAGCGTCGCGTGCCACATCAATATGTAATAAATATAACTGTTGGTGAACTTGTGGCGAACACTGAACACCATCGAACCGAGCTAGCTTGAACGCGCCCAGAATATTATTAGCGTGACACCAGACTACATTTTTCTGTCTACAAAATTTTCATACAACTTGCGAGTTGCGTGTCACCGAATTTATATGTCACTTCGTCAGAAGAAGTAGTTCAAATAAAATTTCCTTTGAAAATCTCTTTGTTCAAACAAAATCTTCATTTTAAAAGTATCTACTATCAAAAAGCCCGTTCAAAGATGTAATCAAAAATACTCAGTTCATGCTCCTGTTCCAGAAGAGGATGCGAACTGGAAGAGGGTTGATAAGGAAAACAATCTATCAAAGAAATTAAAAGTACATTAGATAGGTTTCTCGGCAGATGGAACCATTTACCATGCCGTAACTTCAGAGGGTGTATTTATATACAGGTACGAGTAAGCAGGTGAAGTTAAGTCTTCCCACGAAATTGTCAAGCTTTATACTTTACATATTGTTGACGACAACGACATGTAAATATTTAACATATTTAGTTATTTTATCATTTATGTACACACATAAATAAACAGACAAGAAAAAACAGAACAGAATAATAGGTACAGACGTGATGCTTACTTCATAAGAAATCTCTTCCAGCATACCTGTGATAGGACGACTGAACGTGACTGCCAGAATTAAAAACTGCACCAATTAATTTCAACGCAAATAAGGAAACAGACCGAATAAATGGCTTATTGTCTGAAGGATACTAACATCAGCCTACGTAGCTGTGTTCCAAGACAATACTATTGTCCTCACCCACACTAAACTTGGGTGTTTCAAACAAACTAACATTCGACAAACTTCACAATGGCAAAGGTAAACAGGATACTCCATTGTTTTAACTTCGGCCAATAAATGATTGTAATCTTCGCCGAATGAGCAAGTTCCCGAGACGAACTTTTAATTAAAGTTGAAATTCCCAAGTTATTTCGCATTACAGCTCATTATGCACTGAAAAAATAAATTCAACGTGTATCCAAGAGAGAATTGAGCGACCTACCTAGAAATATAAATTATTTCACGATGCACATTTATCATCCAGTGATTCAGTACCTATTCATCTCCCGTCAAATCAAGTGGATAGCGGAACATCACGATATATCGTGATTTTGAGAAACAAAAGGATATGAAGACATCATCACGTGTGTTGGTAAGGTGAGCTTCAGACTGCACAAATGCTTACATAACATACAAATTACTTATTGGTGGCACGTTTACGAATTCATGGGTTTTATAAAAAGTATTCCACGAAACACCGTGTCATTTCCGTCGCGGTCGCTGCACTTGCGCACCTGGATTGAAAAATTTGCCAATTTAGCAGAAAGTGGAGGAGGTATATTAACTTTTCCCTCGTGAATCAGCCGCTTACACGATACTGTGATTGCGTATACATCCTGCTCAATGAGGAAAGAAGGACGGAAGCCCACAGAGACCGGAATGTGTTAGGAGGATGTATCGTTACGCCACGATCGAAAGTAAGGGTCAAATCACAAGTTCGATTGCTACTTTACGAACGTTTGTAGGAATCCACTACCCATAAATTATTAACATTCCATTTGGATGGTTAATTGTTCAGTAGACGACGGATGACAGCGCAAGAAATAAATCAATTTAAATAAATGAGAACTAAGCAAGGATTACAGAACTTAATAAACTTGTACGAAAGTCTCCAATTTCTCTTAGTAAGTCTGTTGTCAGCCCGCCCGCCGCGCCCGCCGCCGCGCGCCGCCGCGCTCCGCTAACACCGCCAAGCCCAACCAAGTTTCCCGAGAGGCGTGACATTCATATTACAAAAGTTATAGCTCAATGAAATATGTGGTAAGTTAGTTTTTACCACTTCCAAATCCTCGAATCCAGCGTAACTTACAGCAAAAACCAACTCCAGTAAAATTAATTTGATGATGTTACCTACAGCTTCTTCCGCGTCAAGTAATCCGATTGCAGCGTCCGTTATAATAACGTCTAAAGTGGTCGTTTTATAATTAAACGTTATCGTGTAAGAAACTACCGCATTCGAAGTGCGCGGTAGGTAAACTGGTACTTTGTAATTTATCGTGACCTTAAAATTAAATCTGAAACTGGATTCAAATCACACAGAGAGTAATTAAGCGTGTAATGTTACGAGATATTCCGCGCCCTCATTCCGTTTAATTGCTTATAGCTATTTTAATATGAGTATCAGTAAACGGTCATACGCAGCTTGTGCAGACCATTATGGATAAAGTGTCTATTTTACATATTATTATTCGAGGCTGCTCAAATTCTGTGCGCGTGTGTGAACTGATGATAACAGATGGCTGCTTCGAGTTAATCGCGTGTCTCTTCTAAGGTCACGCAATGGGCCGTTAGAAACCGTCGCACGACTGTATTATCTTGCAAAATGTAGCATACCATATAACATATTCAATGGGCACTCATTCGCAATTTTTAAAACACCATGAGGTGACGACTGCGTCGAAGACCAACGCTTTGCGCCAATTAGGAATATATGGCAGCTGAAACTATACTGTAAACTGTCTAAGGCTTTTGATATTTATTTTATTTTTTATAATATGACATGTAAAAGTGATTCCGATACCCTATTTACAGAATAAACAATTTAATTTCATTAAATAACAAATAATATTTTTTTTATGAATACATTATTCGCTTGTATCTTGGGGACTAGATTCAGGAAGCAAGATTTGATATACTTACTTAGTTCAAGCTGAAAAACACAATAGTCAGCTCATGTTGTTGAGTACAGTTAAAGGAAGTCCAAAATATTCTTCAGTTTCCTGAGAGTATCCTTTTAACTATTTTGGCGCCTAGTGTTACCATATTGGATAATCCATGGTGTTACGACTTTATCCAGCCAGACACATTGTTATCTTGGTTGCAAATAATGATTGTGCGTTCTTGGCCTTATGCGAATTGGAACGGATAACGCGTGCGTGACCTACATGCGAACGATCACCAACATCAGCCATTGTTACTTTGTTACTAACTATGCTAACGTATTTTTGGACACCCATATTAGTACTCTGATAACGGCACAGTACACACTTTGTATAGACGTTAGGATTGACTACCATAACCTAAGAATATAATAGTCTTTTAGCACAAGACCTACGTTCATGTAGGTGCCTAAGTACTCGGCTTTCTGAGTGGTGATGTACTTATTTGCATGTTTATGTAAGAGTGTTACGCCAGATAGTAAAATTTTGTGAAGATACGTAATTTGGATAGCTACATTTTGTTACACTGTAAAGATGTCAAAAGTGATAACTACATATAAGACACAGACACAGATCTCTCACAAACACATTACAGGCTAAAAGTTATGTTATGTCTGTGTTATAACTATAAGATAGTTTATTAGGTGTCTTAAAAACAAGTTAAACGCGTTCCATAAAACAAATTGGTGATACCTATTCTGAACCATGTTGTCGACCAGTTATTTTGACATCTACACATATTTTATTAATTTAATATTATTTTGTAGCTGTATACGAGGATTTAATTTGCATACATAATAAATAAGCAATCATTTTAACAATATAATATTTAAGATTTCCGTCATTTCCTTAATGTGGACAATAATATACACTAATAATTCTAAAAAGACCATTCGTATGTTAATTTGCAGTGACACTTACTAACATATGCTTACGCTGGTTATAAAATATTGGTAATTAACATATTAATGTTTTGTGTATTTTACTTAATGGGGGATGCGATAAGAAAAGAATCATATAGGTCATACCATTGATTGATATTTCATGAAATAGTCATTCAATAGGATTATATGAACTTAGAGGGGTGTATTGATGATTTTAATGATTATAATAATGTCAATACATACTTGTTACGCTCGCGAATCATATTTTGTTCAACATACAACCTGATACTGACCTGTAAAAAAATTTGAATTTCGCGGGCTACCCTGGCGCTTACCTCTTAAAAATCTGAACCACCGGCGCCACTCCAGGAGAGCTTGGAGTGGCGCCGAGCAGGACGAGCTTTAAATAAACAAGCACAAAATGATCAGATACACAAATCGAGTGTCTATTTCCATATCGATCAAGTGGTACATGTGTTCATCTCCCGCACTTACGTTGCTGTAGGTATCCTTAACGAGTTTATAGACCTATCACGTGTAAACCGGGTCATGCTTCTAATAAAAATAAAAATTGTTTTAATCCAGCGTCTATAGAGTTTTTGCACGGGATCGCGCGGCACTCGGCAATATATAGCGATTTGACGGTTTTACCTCCCTTGGATTATGACCTAGATTTAATCTTTCAACATCTACTTTAACGACGATAATATTCTCATGTTTTCATACACATGACATTTACAAAACACGAAGTAGACTCATCAAAGTTATAGCTACGGTTATGTACTGCGCTGGCGGTGATCAACCGGCGCGTCGTATATATGTAGATAATGTATGCCTATCTACAAACTAATTTCCCTGTAAATTGTTAGGGTGTGATGTTGTTTTAGCGAAGGGTGAGGCTAGAATCATTAGCTAAGATTACCTTAAAACGTTGTACGACCTAACATTGGAGGGCGCAGAATAATCAAATTGTTATCAGGGAGTCCCACGTCTTGCGTTAGCCGTTTGTGGTAATATCGCCCCGTGTATGCGGGGACACGCGCCACTGCGCACCTCATATTTATGTAAGGTGTATAAATCTAACATATTTAAATGTAAACTCTTTGACGATAAAATTGCGGCTAGAGCCTGAAACGAATGCTGTGAAACAGGCAGAATTCAGTAGGTTACCTATTGGTACCCTACGAGTTGTTTACTTAGGCTTAACACATATTTACATTTTACCACCATTTTACAGTTTTGTGTTTGCTTAGTTATTACAGCCGATCTATTTTGTAATAATCTCACCGTGAAAACTTAGGTGAAGTGAGCTTGAAGTGAGCTGTCATTCTACCCGAGGCTTGGGATTGGTACTATTGACAGTTGACTTCAAACTCACTTCACCTAAGTTTTCACGGTGAACTTATTATAGTATAGATCGGCAGGAACAACAAAGAATATACAACCTGATGCATCCACATCAGGTTATATATCTAATATAGAGGATCAATAGGTACAAAAATCACAATTGCAACAATAAACAGGGTGTGTATATTAACACAGATCGTGTTTGAATTGAAAGCGTAGCGCGTAGGCCGTGTTCAGCTTTGCACATACGAGGATTGTCGCCGGAGACAAGTTCCCCTACAGACATACCATAAATCGTAATACGGCTTTACACACAGCTTAAGTCGGCAATCTAATGTCGCTAACATTCATATTGGAATACGGATTTCAGGCATGTTTCTTGAAAATGCCTTCATAAAATTAGGAATAAAGCAAGATATTGAAAATATAGTTTATTGAAGGCAATCTCGAACGGGTCGAAGTGGCGGTGCTTGGGGGATGAATATGTCCAGCAGTGTATGTCTTCCGGCTGATGATGATGGAGGCAATCTCAAGCAAGTCCATTTGTATCCATATAAATCTCTATTGCTCTATCTAAGCTCTCAAAACGGTGAAGGAAAACATCGTGGAAAAACCGGAATGTCCCAGAACCAAAAATTCGAAGACATCTAACATCTACCAACCTGCACTGGGCCCGCGTGGTAGATTACAACCCACTCCCTCTCGAAGAAAGGAGGCCTGTGTCCCAGCAGCAGTGATATCGTTATAGGCTTATTAAGCTATGCTAAATCTTTATTCGAAGACTAACTAATTCTTATTTCATCAACCCCTATACTTTCCATCACGCTACAAAAGAAAAAATATCCTGTAAGTTTTATAAACGGATGTGTTGCTGAAGCCATAGTACAATAGAAAGGATAATATTTAACAATAGGTACAATTCCCTAATGTAATTTCCAAAGAACAGTTTTATTTGAATAGGATTTCCGTGTATTTTTTTGTGGTTCAGCAAGTAAATCCTTATGTGGTTATGATAACAATTTGTCATACTTACTAAAATTTATTTGTGTAACCAGGATCAGTTTTGTTTACCTACAAAATTACATTTGCGTAAATTATAAAAAAACTTTAACATAAAATCGTGAATGGTACTTTTGAATTTATAACGTATGTAGAACCGCGTGTAGCTATTGTTTGTTCCAACTATGATTTATATTGCTAAATGTAATAAATAATTCATACAATAGATCTAAATACATAATAGCGTCAAATGCTATAATTTAAGACGTCCTCCCACGCGCGGGCATCCGCTGAAAGTGACTTACGACACTAAATACTTTTTGCAAGGCAAGATGAAAAATCTAAAGCATTGTGTCTTGTGTCGCATCCTCCGTTTGGCAACATCCTGTGCGCAGTGCGTTTGTTGATGGTACATTGATAACAAATTGCGATATCATTAATCATGAAACATGTATTACCTATTATATATTTTATTATATTCTGCCCTTGACTTCGTCCGCGTGATATTTCGTGGTCCCCCGACCCTCCCGTCGCATCACATCGCATCGCCTTCCCGCGCATGTTCGTTTTCGCTTAGCGTTTTTTCTGACTTCTTAGTTATTTTCCTTTTGCTCGGCTCCTAAGGGTTCCAGCGCGATGTTAAATAGCCTATAGCCTTCACAAAGACAAAAATATTTTTTTCAATCGGACCGGTTACAGAGATTAGGGTGTTCAAAAGCACAAACAAACGCCTTAGCTTTATTATTAGTAGGTACCTAAGTACCTACATAAAGTTGTCCAAAAATAGAAGGCCCGTTTTGAGATTGACAGTTCTAGTAGTTAATAAAGATCAAATTCGCAAAACACGTATTCGTTTGTATGAAACTGACAGGTGTCAAGAACGCATTCTCAAATGTCAAAACGGGCCTTTTATTTTTTGACAACTTTAGATTATCTGAACTTATTTCGCTCCTTTAGCTAGATATTCATTAGAAAGTGTCAGGCAATTTTATTAAGCACACTTCTAATCTTAATTAATTACCTTCCTTAACTTAGAATTAGTTTGGGGACTATGACAAATTTTATTTTGAAGGTAACAAATAGTTTAATTGAACGAAAATAATTTATTTAAATTAACTTGACATTTTTCAAGTAAATGTAATCTCAACTCAATATATCAATTAAGATGTCTACGATTTAAGTTTTAATGTAAGAGCAGTTTCTTCAAATAATGTCCAAGTCAGAATTAAAAGTTTATTAGACTGTGTTACGAGTATAATCTAATTCAGATTACCTACGAGTACGTGACTTTAAATTATTAAGTGGAATTATTTTTTCGTTAAAGTCTCAGTTTTGAAAAAGTGAGTGAGATATTTAAACTTTGAAGTGAAATATATTTTAATAATTATTCATCATCTGCCTAGCCTTATTCCAACTATGTTGGGGCTTCCAGTCTAAACAGATGCAGTTGAGTAGGTACCAGTATTTTACATGGAGCGACTGCCTATGTGACCTCCACAACCCAGTTACTGGGTAATACGAAACCCTTTAGTAAAACTGGTTGTCAGACTTTCGGGTTTCTGACGACCCGTAACGACTGTCAAAGATCCACGAATGACAGCCGGGACCAACGGCTTAACGTGCTTTCCGAGGCACGGAGGGGTCTTGGTATGTAAATATGGTCACCCATCCGCGAACCAACCGTGGCAAGCGTAGCTTAACCTGATCGACCGACCGTGCGGCTGTTATTACTTAGACACAAGCCCATCTATTTGTATTAATTTACAATGAAACAATACCAATATTGGTCCATCAAAAAGTTTCTAATATCAGCGCCCGAATCCAATATCATCCCGAATGTTTTTAATACAATGTGCCTAAGTAAGTATGTAAAACAAACATTTCAAACAAAATACATTTACTTATAAATGGATACGTTTATAAGTTTCGGCAGAAACAACAATCTTATTGGGCTTTTGAAGGCTTTCTTTGGAACCAGTTTAAAGTTTGTCGGCAGCCGGCAGCTCTTGGGTGACCTTTTCTGAACGACAACCGTGTCACTGCCTTTTTAAAAGAACCCTGCTCCTTTTTATAACCTTGGCTGCATTTTCCTGTTGGCACAGTGAATGTTATCACAAAATGTAAGCGGCTATTCTCTGAAACACTTAACATTCGGTACAATAGAAAATTAAAACGTTTCGCCTACAACTCAGAGAAATGTAATTTAGGTTGGCAGTAAGTAACCAAGCTTTGTTATGTTTCCGATGTAAGTAGATAATATAACAAAGTTCTACAAATGTGACGTGTTAATTCAGTATCAAAGAATTTCAGTTACCATTTCCCCCTACAACGAACGATACATCTATAATAAAAATAAATCAAATAAAATGAAGTTTATTTGGAACAACTTAAGTTTACAATTTACGAACATAGCCACAAAAGTAAAATACTGAGGCACAGCTATCAACGCCCAACTCAAAATATATGCAAAGACATTGTTCCAGACTTCCCAAGGAAAGTTAGTTAATAATTAATTGAAGAATTACAAACAATTTAAAAAAAGGAACAAAAAAGAGAATGTACTCTATGTGGAGGTTACTATGTAGTATAAATGTAGAGCGGAGGTGGGGTGAAGTGTGTATGTGTGTGTTAGGGTGTGTTTACCATGTCCATGACACCATAAGTTGCTCAGTTTCTACATAAGACAAGGATTTAAGCCAATCAGTCACTTTTCTCTTCAGTAGATTTTTAGCCATAGGGTAATAAGTGTTAATTCCTATATTTAGTGTCATTGTAAAGTTCAGAGCTGGGGGCCTAAAAAGGCCACTTTAAGCAATACCTCTAAAAGCTATTCATTTCCTGAATTCCCAGCAGATCATTAGCAATTCCTCTAATTTTCGTTAAATGGTTACACATAATAGTTTAATCACCTACAATTCATTTCATATCAATCATATTTGGTGTAAACATTGGTGGACCATTTTACGAATTTCCATAAAAAACTGTCAAACAGGTAAATTGCGTGATATGAATTGCACACATCATATTATGAATTGTCAGTTTTGACCATTTTACGATTTTTAATATGATTCATATTGTTATCCTATTATGATTCTGCCAAAGTGGCCTTTTTAGGCGGCCTGATGGTTGATGTGGCGACGAACCAACCTTAACCTGCAGCGCTCATTCTTACAAACTCGATCGGCACCGTCGGCATCGGCACGCCGCTTTTTTGGTAGAGGCTTAGGGTCGTAGTCAAGTCATTAGGTACAGTCACGACCACCAAAATGTCAACACTTGGCAACTTTCAATTGCTTTGTTAAATTTTTTCGTGAAATAATGAATATAACGTTGAAATAAGACACATTACATAAACCTATGGGTTCAAAAATGCTATGTTCGTAACGACATAAAATTTCATTAAAAAATAAAGGAGTAAATCGCTTTTGAATAAAGCCGAGTGTATGCATACTTTTGCCCGTGACTGTACACATCAAGCTATACATAACCTGTTTATGTATAGCTTTATGTGTAGCCGTGCGTACATAAAGCACGATGACTACCATAACACCTCATCGCTATCGCCTCTGATTCACGTTCAACAACAATAAAATGGAAATATTGCTGTGAAATAGCTCCAATAACTCCTATTACACGCTATAATTTCATATAGCTTCTTTGTAAGCCTTTTGAGTATTGAAATAACTCCCAACAGCAGAGCACACGCGTGCCGGATTCTCGGCCACGACAACTGAGGCGGGCATAATAAATCGTAATTGCTATTAGTGCCGCTATATCAATTAATGTTGGATTTAATTATCTGCAGACTGTCTAGTCAGTAGATAGCACCGCTGGCTCATAAATCACTGGCATAGTCACTGTGTGCACCTACCACCTAGTACTAGGACATACGACTGTGCAATCGATTGTGACCAATCGTGATCAGACCGTTTTTAATCTACTTCAGTTCGAACAAAAGGCTCAAACCAACATGCCTTTGCACTTTGATTTTGGCCATTATTGGTGCATGATAGTAGGTTACGAGTTTACGATCGCGTTTCTGCAGTTTCCCTTTCTACGTTGGACATTGTACCTATATAATAATACTTAGTTGTTACTAACCCTATACAGGGTGAAAATCTTTATTTCGAGTGACCCTATACAGCACCCTAATTGCGTAACACACGATCAATCGGAATCTGAATCATTTTGAAGCAAATGGCTAATCCATTGCTTCATAAGTTCGAAAAATTTGTCTGCTCAACACGTAAAGAACGCAATGAATGTTATCGAACTGTCAAAATGAAACCGATTCCAATTTATCGTGTGTTACGCAATTAGGGTGCAGTTTGGTGGGACATCGTCGGGGAACCCGTTACTATGGATTCAGTACATGAGTCTGAACCTGCGTTGAAGTCTTTCGCCGGTTGTTAAAAACAAAATTGGCTGTTTCATACATTTTGACTACGTAGGTATTGCAATTTTTCTCGAAACAACAGATTTTTTTTTATATACTACAAAGAAATTCCACGCTATGGGGGATCTAGAATCATCTGCTGAATGCCACCTTGTATATACGCATTCGCTCGAAATAAAAATTTTGATTTTATTTGATTAATAATGACTGGATAAAATTGATAACTCTCTTTAAGTGATGTCACTTCTTAGCAAAACGCCTAAATTATTAAAAAATATCGTTTAGTTGGAATTTCATTTCAGCAATAAGCAGGACAAGCAGACATCTAAGAAATGAAAATGTAGGTAGGTACTATAAATACCTACATAGGAACTTTCATCCGAGTGATAAAAGCAAAAAAGTTTACCCGTCTTGTATGAAAATGTGACATACAAAATTTCGTTTAAGCCTAAATGAAATTTCGTATTTCACATTTCATTCATGAAAAAGACACACCTTACGAAATTCTTATTACACCTGAAGATTCGTAAAATTACCTCAACGCGGCGTTGTTATAAGAACACATTGACATTGTTTAATGAATAACAATGGAAGCAACACATGTGGTCTGAGATTTACCTCAGAGACCATTCGTGTAATCTTAACAGTTTTTGTCGAGTCCTTCTGAGCTTAACTAATGCTTAGTAATTCACACATAACAGTTCTTGCGAGCTAAATTCGTTCTTGTTTTTGTTCCACGAACCTTCAAGAAATTACAGTTCTTGTTGGTTTAAAGGAGAGATGATAATACGGTAAAAACGAACATACGTGAAAAGACTACTTACTGAATTAATTTAATAGGTATTTAATAGGCATTCAGTTCATTTGAAAACATATTAAACAACATAATTAAATAACATTGAGCCCTAGCTGTGGGATCTATGCACTTAAGTGAACTGGGAAAGTAATATGCTACCCAAAAGCATGTAAATAAATACATTATGTTTGTTGGCCTGACAGCCCACAATTGGCAGGCTGCTCATTTGAAGAGGAGCTAATAAAGTCTCCAATATCTTACATAGATGCAGTGCTGAAACTTTTTTACTGAATTTTTTTTTGAACTGATGGCCGATGGGGCTGAAGGGTTCTCGAGTTGCGTACGCGTACCGGAAAACGTAGCGTTGAAAGGCCTCTCACCAGAAGGACCGATGATTCATTGTATTTTGTAATATTAAAAAAAAACGCATATCTAAAATACAAAAATATAAGTGCATTACATAAACTAATTAACTAAATTATTTAAATAAATTATTTAAGTTGATCAAATTTAGTTAAGTACCTTTTCTAACGGGCCCAGGAAACAAGTTTGAGTTTCGAGTCGGAGCGCGGAACTATTTATGCCGGAAACTAACAGTAAACCGATATCTTCTCTCTTTTTTAATCCAGTAAAATTTTAATTTTTCGCCAAACAAAATAGGTATTTCCTCAGAATTCAATTATCACATGAGCTCGCTGAAAACATTGCATATAACGTAGAATATTTTATGGCTGGCATGGGATCGAAGCTGCCCACAACATTTTAATTACGTTCAATTTATTCATTTAATTTTATAGGTTTTGGGTGATAAATAAATTATACCGTTATTAAACACCTATAATTAAATTGCGTAATGTTTTAGTGGTCATTAAATAAGCCTTATTTGTCATCTATTTTTGGGCTTTGGTTTGGTTTATCCAGCTGCTGTTACTATAATAAAAATAGAACTTTGTAACTGTAATAAATATTGAATGGTAGAAAATTCCTTTAAGTCCGCCTCTGTACATTGTATGCTTAAAGTATCAAGTAAATAAATAATAAACTATCATAATAATGAAAACTTTTCTATTACCTACCCAAAATCTAAGTCATTTCCAGTATTCCCTTCCACGTCAACTCCGCCTACATCAGTGACATTGACAGCTAAAACTTTTTATAAATTGACATAAACGGTCTGCAATACTCAAGGTACAAAACCTACCTTCACACTTCCGAGTCCACCCACTTTTCAAAAAGTTCATTTAATTATATTATTGCTAGTGAACACTCCAGGAGAGTCACCGGCATTAGTTTTGCGCTAAAGTGAACCCTCGAGGAGGGTTATTGCAATAGGTTTATAATCGCGCTAAATACACCGTAAAACGTATTTTGTATCTCTGGGGTATTTACATGTATCTTTTAGAAGTTACTAGCTGACCCGACAAACGTTGTTTTGCCATATAAATTATTTCTAGCTGCCCGGCGCTACTTCGTTCGCGTGGTGTCCTACCCCCTACCCTACCCAACTCCTACACTACTCCTACCCTACTCCTACCCTACTCCTTCCCTAATCCTACCCTACTCCTACCCTACTCCTACCATACTCCTACCCTACTCCTACCCTACTCCTACCCTACTCCTACCCTACTCCTACCCTACTCCTACCCTACTACTACCCTACTCCTACCCTACTCCTACCCTAATCCTACCCTACTCCTACCCTACTCCTACCCTACTCCTACACTACTCCTACCCTACTCCTACTCTACTCCTACACTACTCCTACCCAACTCCTAGGGTGGACATACCTTATCACTTACGGGTTTGAAAAAAAAAAAAAATAAAAAAAAAAATAGATGTTGGCCGATTCTCAGACTTACTGAATATGCATAAAAAATTTCATAAGAATCGGTCAAGCCGTTTCGGAGGAGTATGCAGACTAACATTGTGACACGAGAATTTTATATATAAGATAAAAAATTTCATAAGAATCGGTCAAGCCGTTTCGGAGGAGTATGCAGACTAACATTGTGACACGAGAATTTTATATATAAGATAAGCCAAATCTGAAAAAAGTCGGGACATTTCGAGGTTTTTGGAGCACCACGCAGTTACCGTCGTCGTCTTTCGAAACTTCAAATTTGGTTTTACACTATTAATATATTATATCTAAACAACATCACATAAAATCAGTAGGTACGTTGCATTTTTTTGCTACCTACGAGGTTCTTTAAGACTTTAATATGCGGATATGACATTGATATTTTCAAATTGACAATGATGATAAGATCAATTCTAGTTTGTTAATAAGCAGTCCATGCAAATAAACAAATAAAGAACAGGGTTTCAGACTAAACTTTTCTGTGTACGCACAGAAAGAATAATCTATCGAAACTATATAGGCTTCCGCAATACATACTCGTGGTGTCCTCTGTCGTCAAACGACTGATTCATTTGAGTTTGTAACTTGACTTGCCTGCTTGCTGCGCACATGAAGCATTCGTTCGCCACACATATAACCGTTCGCCAGTACAAAATATACTTAGCTATAACGGAACAAGTTTCAAGCCTTAAAACATAGGTGGCGCTGCCTACTACACCTTCATGCTTTGTTTATAATTTTGAGGTAAGCAAACTGAATATAGTTGGGTTCTGAGTCTAGATCATCGACAGTACGCGTTGGGTGGTCCTTCGGATTTTTCTGGTTTTTTATTTCGAGTATGTATGTATAAATTATTCAGAGATCTTAAACATGTACCCAACTAATAGGTAATAATGTTCTTTCTTTATGTTTTTTGTTCAATCATTTGTAGTTTTCGTGGCACCGGAAATTCGGAATGATTTGTTGGTGGGTTGTAGGTATGTTAGAATGAAAGCCAATGCAAATTCATATGCGAGTGCTGTTCAGTGACATTATTAACTGGAATTTCCGGAGAGAGGCGAGTGAATCAGTGTCGGAGGGGACCGAACTTAATTTATTGGTAAACCTAAGCAATACGTATTGTACAACATTTTGAACTCGGCCCAACGTTCGAACCCGCAACGCTTGCGGTCGTGTGCACGACAGCTGACAAACCACTGGTGACACCGGTGCGGTTTCAGAGCCATTCACGTTAATGCACGCGACGCTTTCCATAAAATCGCTATAAAACTGTCTCTTTATGCCAACCAATCATTGATCTCTTCCCAATTGATAACTCTCGGTAACTTATAGCGAAAATCAGCTGATCAGTCGCATTATGACCCTGGTAACCCAGTGTCCGTCATTCTTGCATAATCAGCCTATAACGTTCCATCTGCTGGGACATAATATATAGGCCTCCTCGCTATAAGAGGGAGTGGGCTATATTCCACCACGCGGGCCCAGTGTGGGTTTGTGGATGTCACATGTCTTTGACGTTTTGGTTCTTGGATATGCCAGTTTCCTCACGATGTTTTTCTTCGCCGTGCAGTGGTAGTGACATTAAATGCCTGCCTGGGCTCGAACTCCCGACCTACAACTCGTAAGACGTGTCCGAAACCACTGAGTGACCACTGCTCTCCGTCACCCTAGACTTATGTGTAACTTCGGATCACGATCCTTTGTGACACGTAACTGATGCCTTCAGTTCGGATGCAAAATAATCTTAATTGTTTCGAACTTACCATGCTTCGAGGAAGATAAATATTTTTCAGTGACTGGTCTGCGTTTTCAGACATTGAAGGGACTTGATTATGAAAACATAATTCAAAGATATGAAAACATCATGCAAGAGGTTTGACGTCGTACATTTAATCAAAACAAGAAAGAGATTTCTTTTAAATACCACTATACTTTATGAGTGCAGTTTGTTTAGTCATCAGTACATAGGTAGGTATACATACTCATCACAGATTTCACACTCGGTCATTGTCGCCGCTACTATTTCTAGCAACACGTGTTCTATCAAAGACATTACATACCGCGTCAATGTTATAATTAGGTACCTATTACAAGTGGAAAATTAGAGCATTGAACGATTGCATTAAAGATTTATTTAGTTATTTATGGGAGGAATATTCTGAACTAGCTTTTGCCCGCGACTTCGTCCGCGTGAAATGTCTCGTTCCTTCGTCGCATCGCATCGCCTGTCCGCGCTATAATTTCATTTTCGCTTAGCGTTCTTTCTGATTGTTTTTCTTTTTGCTGGGCTCCTAAGAGTCCTAGCGTGCTGTTAAAAATATAGCCTATTCTAAAGCCTTTCTCAAGAATTGGGCTATCAAATGCAAAAATAATTTCTCAATTCCGACTGGTAGTTCCAGAGATGACCGCGTTCAAACAAACAGACACACTCTTCAGCTTTATTATATAGATATTGACTTGAACTTATGGAAACTTTACACGATAGTCAGAATTTTTTTTATTGACAATGGGCTCACTCTTGACCTCAATCCAGCCCAGAGGCAGGGATGAGATCTACGGTGGAACGAGCTTGCCCAGAAGAAGCCTATTCACTCTCGCCCTGAAGAGATTAGGGTTGTATTTAAAGTTGTATGAATTCGCTCATCATCATCATTTCAGCCGAAAGACTTTCACTGCTGGACATAGGCCTCCACTGCGACCGGTTTTGTCCTTCTTGCATCCAACAGGTTCCTGCGAACTTCACAAGGTCGTCGGTCCATCTAATAGTGGAGGCTTTCCAACATAAAATCTTGAATTAATAGATATTACCATAAAATTACAATTTATCGATCGTTTTTTTTCCATTAGTAGACTATCATAAATAAACTGGAATGTAATATTATACTAACGATAAAGTGTGTTTTTGTATAATATTAGGGTCAGTATACGCATAGGTAGTGAGGCATGAACCGCGGATGGAGAGGAAACCTAATATCCACGGAAGCCACTGCCATGTCAAATCACCTACCTATAGGTATATTACACACATAGTTGCTCCACACACTTATGTACACGCACACGTAGGAGGACAAGCTGTAAGTCCAATTTAAAGTCTCACACCTACGGACATTCTGTCGGAAATCCAATTTTTCGTAAATATTATGGATCCTTTCTCCATTTTGAAATTATGTTAGCAAATTTTCTTAGAAACATGTAGAGACTTATGGAAGATTATGTACAAACCTGGATAAGGTATTTAGCACCTATAGATGATGCGTTCTCTTTATTGTTTAAAGTAGATATAAAATGGGTATAAAAAACTTCTTTATGTTACACTCTTCAGCTTTATTATATAGATATTGACTTGAACTTATGGAAACTTTACACGATAGTCAGAATTTTTTTTATTGACAATGGGCTCACTCTTGACCTCAATCCAGCCCAGAGGCAGGGATGAGATCTACGGTGGAACGAGCTTGCCCAGAAGAAGCCTATTCACTCTCGCCCTGAAGAGATTAGGGTTGTATTTAAAGTTGTATGAATTCGCTCATCATCATCATTTCAGCCGAAAGACTTTCACTGCTGGACATAGGCCTCCACTGCGACCGGTTTTGTCCTTCTTGCATCCAACAGGTTCCTGCGAACTTCACAAGGTCGTCGGTCCATCTAATAGTGGAGGCTTTCCAACATAAAATCTTGAATTAATAGATATTACCATAAAATTACAATTTATCGATCGTTTTTTTTCCATTAGTAGACTATCATAAATAAACTGGAATGTAATATTATACTAACGATAAAGTGTGTTTTTGTATAATATTAGGGTCAGTATACGCATAGGTAGTGAGGCATGAACCGCGGATGGAGAGGAAACCTAATATCCACGGAAGCCACTGCCATGTCAAATCACCTACCTATAGGTATATTACACACATAGTTGCTCCACACACTTATGTACACGCACACGTAGGAGGACAAGCTGTAAGTCCAATTTAAAGTCTCACACCTACGGACATTCTGTCGGAAATCCAATTTTTCGTAAATATTATGGATCCTTTCTCCATTTTGAAATTATGTTAGCAAATTTTCTTAGAAACATGTAGAGACTTATGGAAGATTATGTACAAACCTGGATAAGGTATTTAGCACCTATAGATGATGCGTTCTCTTTATTGTTTAAAGTAGATATAAAATGGGTATAAAAAACTTCTTTATGTCGGTAGTTAATTGTTTAAGTAAATATTATTGGTAACATGATATGCTGAGAAATTCTGCTTCTGAATAAAACAATTGTCTTTCAACAATTAAAGTTCAGTTCAAGCCGTTATCTAAAATACGTAACACCATTCCATATTCTCTTGATTGGACTCATCATTAAATGTCTAAAATAATTGTTGTATTTATACTTTACCTTTTTTTTCAACTGCAATTGTTGGATAAATTAATAAGCAATTAAGTGTAACATGAATGCCTAATTGGCTGCTAATTGAAAGCATATTATTTACTAATGTTCAGAAGTTTAACAACCGGTAATCAGTCATTGGAGATCCCTTGACAATTGAATATTGCCTATAGGAGAGCAGTTGTCTTATAATTCTCCTCGGTATAGGGGCTAATTTGATGTCACACAAGTGGAGTGCTCCATTCATAGCACACGCGCTCGCAACCGCGCACAACACGATACAAATAGTTCTCAATAAATATATTTAACTTAGCTATAAAACAGTGTAATGTTAGCACAGATGTGAAAGTGTTTTATTTTACTAAATATTGTGTGTAAGGTGCTCCACCGTGGGTGACAAGCGAATGTTACAGTTTATAGAAGTTTTCTTTGAAACTCGCATAAGCGAACTGCCAATAAGAGATCATATTTTAAAAAAATGAGTGTGAAATATGGAGCGACGGATGTGGACACAAAAACAGAAGATACCAACAAAGAAGAAACCAAAGAAGTCGAAATTAACTTGAGGTAATTTACTCGTTAGCATTCCTTATCAGGACCATTTATCTAATCTCGAGCAAATTCAGTTTAGTGCAACTTATCCAATTAGTGACATACGAAACTGAGTTAACGTAAATGAGGAAAATGGCCCGGCGTGTTACGCCGGGCCATTTTCCGGGACAAGGAACGAAAATGGTCCGTTTCCCACAAGCACTTGCGAGAATACCTCTAACTACACATTTCCCCCTTGCGAAGAATATCCTCTCCGGGTCCTTTCTTAACCAATTTGTCTTATTTAGCGTACAGCTTCGATCAATTCGGATAACAATAGCAGTGTAATGTAACGCTCAAGTGCAAATCGAACGTCTTGAGAAGTACCTACGTACTCTCCCACAGCATGGTTTTGTGGTTGGGAACTTGTATGGCGTTAGGCAAACACTTATTGATATCACATACACTGCACCGTGTGCTCTATATGACTCTAAATTGAAACTGCTTTATTGATGCTGCATTTATTAGACTTGTAAGTCTGTCTGCGGTAAAATAACTAGGTCGGTCTCTAGTTGTCCACGCGGTGGAGTCGCTGATTGGCCATAGTCTAGTCTGTACTTAACAGATGCTGCATTTGAATCAGTCTCATTTGAAAACACCGGTTTGTGTGCTAAATCCAAAATATCATAAGAAGCTAATTAAAAATAGTTTAAGTGAGCTGGAAAACAGTTAATACCTTCACGATTCTTTAAAAAATACAAGACCATATCACTGTACGTATAACAAACAACGAATTGTTGACCTCTGTCTGACTACTTTAACTAAATTCAAGTTAATTGGACGTACTTAGTGAATATACCGTCGTTCTGTCTTTGAACCGCCTGACTACAATTCTTAGAGATTAAACGAACTTACCTGTGAGTGAAGTTCGATCCTAATTATATGAAGGCTTCGTCCGAAGAGATTAGCATTTATACACATGTAGTAACGCGTAGTACACACCATTCCACACTGTTTTTAGAATATTTTGATTTCTTCTGCATTTTCATCTTTTTTTTTGTGGGTAGGTTAGTCCACCTGATTCCTCCACCCGCAATCCGTGTCATTTAGTTTAGAGTCTAGCCCATTCACTTCATATTTTACGATTGATAAGGGTAGAGACTGAACGAGAGGGTGGAAGGGTTGCTAATCTCTAAGTCATTGCGAGTTAATCGAGTATAGCTTTGCTGGACAAATCTCTGGTTTATTATCAAAAAACGGAATAACGAGCATAGGTGGAGTTGCCCCGATTCTAGATGTTTTTATAAGGTCGGGAATTTTAATTTTGATTTAATTTGGAAACTTTTAAATATTACAAATTTTAATTTTTGATAATGTATCACCCTATGTGCAGTGACGAGAGCTAACCGAGTAATTAATTTTTTGGAATTTTTTCAAGGCTCATGCCTTCATTAGTGTACCATTTTCCAGATAATTTAATACCAAAGACGAGTCCCAGGTCTCTTTTAGGCAGAGAGGGTCTAGAACGAAATACCCCTTAAACAATCTTTTCATATCTTCATTCCCGGAAATGTTTTCGTTAGTAATTAAACTCAAAGCGGACCGGTATGAATTTAATGTTACGTATTGGGCACCACCATTATACGCAATTGTTAGGAAGATCATAATATGTGGAATTGATACCTCATACGTGCTCAATTTATTCTCATTACAATAAATGAACCACTTTTTATAGCACCCTTCATACTGTTTATAAGAGTTCTCCGAGAGAGAGTTAGGTACTATATCCATAGATGAAAGTGGGATACCTCTTCTAATCATCGCCTTGCGGATAAGATCCCTGCCACCAGTGTTATGCTTTTGCGCATGTGGAGACGACTGAAATCAGTAGATAAAATTAAATTATCATTAGCCCTGAACATTACCATTTCTAACACTAAAAGACTTAAATAATGGGTACCTACCACGGTTGTGTTGACCAGTGTGGGACAACCGTGATACCCTTGGCGTTATCAGACTGAATTTTTCGTAATGATTTTAATATCATAGTAAACGGAGGAAACGCACAAAAATAAAATTCTGACCATGAAATAGTAAAAGCATTTATTGCGAATGCATCCGATCTCTGTGGCAGGAGACGTATCTTGGGCATTTATTATTTAACCGACTGGCGAAAAGATCTATGTTTGGGGGACCAAATTTTGTAATAATTTTAAGATAGGCATAGTCTGCAAGTTCCCACTCAATATCAGGATGCGTACGTCTCGACTCCTTATCTGCTTCAAAGTTCTCTAAAGAGGTACCTAATGTATGAAGCGAAAGCATATAAATTTCTATGTTCGCACCATTGTGCATTGCCAAAGTTGCTTCTTAACGTCTGTTAAATGGGGGAACTGGATGCCTCCCATCCTGTTGACGTAGGAAATAGCGGTCGTATTGTCAATTCTAAGAAGAATCTGGGAGTTAGATATATCTTTAGCAAATATTTTAAGGCCAATATAAGCAGCCATCATTTCTAAGTAGTTAATATGCTGGTTGAGTTCAACGTCTCCCCACAGGCCACTAGCTCTCTGATCACCACACGCAATTCCCCGCCCCGTTGTTGAGGCATCAGAGAAAATTTCAAGGTCATATTTATCCATTTTGATTTTACAAACAGAATGATCGATAGCATGATTCCACCATTCAAAGTCTAATTTTAATGAATTTGGTATATTCATAACTGTTTCATAATTATTGTTTGAAGTTTTTAAATTAAGGTATTTACATCTTTCAAATAGTTTTGTATAGAGCCAGCCATACTCCATAGCAGGGCAGGCAGATACCAAAAGACCAACAAATCTAGCAAAAGCTCTGATTTTGCATTGTTTTAAATTCGACATTCTTTTAATTTCTAAATTTTATTCTATTCATCATTACATCACCATTGACCATTCTTTATAATCTAAACAAAGAATGGTCAATGATCATTGATCACTCATGATCCAATGATCCTTTCATTTATATAAAGGGTTATAAAATTCCCTTTACTCGGTTACCAATGCAATCAGTACCTCCTAGCATTCGGAAATATTCCGAGTCAGATAGCACACTTCATTGAAGCCATCGGCAATTTATTATCATTAGGAGCTATTTCGGAATGTGAAGCTCGATCTGACCAATATTTGTCAAATGTCTTTTTAATACCCAAGTCAAACGGAAAGATGCTTTATAACTTAAACTTAAAATCTTTTTGACACTAATCACTTCAAACTGGACGACTTGAGAACTATACTAAAACTGATATCACGAGATTCTTACTTGTGCACTATCGACTTAAAAGACGCATATTATTTAATTAATATTGATAAAGATGATCGAAAATATCTCAGGTTCCAGTTTGAGCATTCTATTTATGAATTGAATATCTTACCTTTCGGCTTGAATACTGCTCCGTTTGTATTTACTTACAAAAAAACCAGTGATGAAATGATTGAGAACACGTGGATACTTATCTACTATATATTTAGATGACATTTGCATCATTGGTCATGATCAGCAAACATGTTATAAAACCTGCAAGAAACTCAAAACCTCCATAAGAGCCTTGGTTTTAAGTAATTAAAAGAAAAACGTCATTTTAATCCTTCACACACTTGCAGATATTTAGGATATGTTATAGCTACATACAAGAAGGTTTCAGGTCACATTACCAGAAGAAAAAATGAATAGAATAAAATTAGAAATTAAAAGAATGTCGAATTTAAAACAATGCAAAATCAGAGCTTTCGCTAGATTTGTTGGTCTTTTGGTATCTGCCTGCCCTGCTATGGAGTATGGCTGGCTCTATACAAAACTATTTGAAAGATGTAAATACCTTAATTTAAAAAAAATTAACAACAATTATGAAACAGTTATGAATATACCAAATTCATTAAAATTAGACTTTGAATGCTGGAATCATGCTATCGATCATTCTGTTTGTAAAATCAAAATGGATAAATATGACCTTGAAATTTTCTCTGATGCCTTAACAACGGGGCGGGGAATTGCGTGTGGTGATCAGAGAGCTAGTGGCCTGTGGGGAGACGTTGAACTCCACCAGCATATTAACTACTTAGAAATGATGGCTGCTTATATTGGCCTTAAAATATTTGCTAAAGATATATCTAACTCCCAGATTCTTCTTAGAATTGACAATACGACCGCTATTTCCTACGTCAACAGGATGGGAGGCATCCAGTTCCCCCATTTAACAGACGTTACGAAGCAACTTTGGCAATGCACAATGGTGCGAACATAGAAATTTATATGCTTTCGCTTCATACATTAGGTACCTCTTTAGAGAACTTTGAAGCAGATAAGGAGTCGACACGTACGCATCCTGATATTGAGTGGGAACTTGCAGACTATGCCTATCTTAAAATTATTACAAAATTTGGTCCCCCAAACATAGATCTTTTCGCCAGTCGGTTAAATAATAAATGCCCAAGATACGTCTCCTGGCACAGAGATCCGGATGCATACGCAGTAAATGTTTTTACTATTTCATGGTCAGAATTTTATTTTTATGCGTTTCCTTCGTTGTATAAAACATAAAATTAGAAGATTAAAAAGGAAATTAAGACGCAAACAGCGTCGATCGCGTGATTATATTACTCGGATGACTCACAATTATCGTCAACCACAAGTTTGTGCCGCCGTTCTCCGTTAGATGATCAAGGTATTTTTTTTTCTTCACTTTGATTGCATAACGATCTTGTTTACTTTGTTTAAAATTTTATATACCTACCAACAACAATGTACCTAGGTACATACTTCATAGTTTTTTCTACTCGAGGAATTAGTGCTACGAACAGTACAGTGAGACTGTTTTTTCACTAATACGAGCCAGACAAAACAGATTTAATTATTCTTTACGAAATAATAGTTGGCTGACAGTACTTGCTTGCATTGGGAATGTTTCTTACTGTTTATTTCTAACAATTCAGTTCAGTCTTTTAGTCTATTATGTAACTAACAAGTGTTTTACATTGAAAACATTCAAGATTTTAACTTAGTGAACAACTTGTTCAATTTTATTGGTACGATTATAATGCAGTCATTTCCCGGCCCGCCGAGCAGTATACAATGGAACTGTCTCATGGTGCTAGATAAATTTGTCTGTGGACAGTACGTGTTATCAAAACTTGGGACTGTCACAATATAATATTGACTCGCATTGCCAGACTACATGGGACTTTACGTCTCCTTTTCAGACGGAGAATAGGGGGTTGTTTAACAATGAAGCGGATATCAGACCTAGATCAGCCTTCTCCCGAGCTACATACAGATGTAGACAAGCAGCCCGAGGTGGAGCTGGAACCAGATCCACTCGCCAGCCCATCACGCGATGAAAACTCTGTCCAAATTCAGTCAGTCGCGATAGTTGCGCCGGATCCTGCGGCCCCTCCACCGCCCGTAGGCCCAGAGCCTGTTCCGCTTGCAGACGCGACGATACCTGCAACAGAAGACTCAGGACTTGATAATGAACTGTCGGATATATTAGGCACTGATCCTACAACGGATAAAAAATATGGAAAAAAAGATTTATCGATTAGATTTCAACATTGGACTACGGCGGGAATAACAAAAGATCTGATAAAACAAGGACCATGGACCTGCAGGTTTTACCGTGTTTAGCGACGTCTGTAGTTCTGTCGCTGCTGTGGATGCTGAGACTGCTTGGATGAGCCGGCTGGCCAATTGGGCGTCGAGGTCATTGCAGGCTCCTTCACTCTTGGTGGACTCGTCGGCCTGCGAGTCGGACCCGGATTCCTCCAGTTTAAATTCCTTGAAGGAGTAGCTGTGCTCTGTGTAAACTTCTTATTGGCAGGTTTAGGTGCCGGTGGTTTAAGATCTGTGATCTGTACCAGATTTATTTATGGCTTTTGCAGTTTTTATGGTTTCAGCTAAGTTCTCACCAAAAAGAAGCTTACACATTTTTGTATTCTGTAGCTGCTCTCTAACTTCTTTCTTTACAGCATTCAATATGAAGTTTCTCCGCGTCACAGAGTCAGCGTGTTGGCAGTCGCAGATGATACGAGTAGCATCCATCAGAAGTTTGAGTAAAGCGGTGTTTTTCTCCTTAGCAGACAATATAAGCATGATGACTTCTCCTAAGGAAGTAATGGCTAAGGTAAGTTGTTTTTGTTTACTTTCAATAGCTTTATCGCGTTTAGCAATAATATCTGACACAGCTGCTTTTATTTCTGCATTCAATTCTGAAGGATCAACTAACTTGGCATTTTCAGGAGTTAAATAATTTTCTTTAAGTTTCTTACGCAAATCTTTTCTTATCCCCGCCGTAGTTTAATGTTGAAATCTAATCGATAAATCTTTTTTGTATATTTTTTCCATATTTTTTATCTGTTGTACGATCAGTGCCTAATATATCCGACAGTTCATTATCAAGTCCCGAGTCTTCTGTTGCAGGTATCGTCGCGTCTGCAAGCGGAACAGGCTCTGGGACTACGGGTGGTGAAGGGTCCGCAGGGTCCGGCGCAACTATCGCGACAGACTGAATTTGGACAGTTTTCATCGCGTGATGTGCTGGGGAGTGGATCTGGTTCCAGCTCCAACTCGGGCTGCGTTAAGTCTACATCTGTATGTAGCTCGGGAGAAGGCTGATCTAGGTCTGACATGACCGCTTCATTGTTAAACAACCCCATATATTCTCCGTCTGAAAACTGGAAGTAAAGTCCCATGTAGTCGGGGAATGCGAGTCAATATTATATTGTAAGTGACAGTCCCAAGTTTTGATAACACGTACTCTCCACAGACAAATTTATCTAGCACCATGAGACAGTTCCATTGTTTTGCTCGGCGGGCCGGAAAATGACTGCATTATTATCGTAACAATAAAATTGAACAAGTTGTTCAATATGTTAAAATCTTGAATGTTTTCAAAGTAAAACACTTGTTAGTTACATAATAGTCTAAAATACTGAACTGAATTGTTAGAAATTAAAGTACTGTCCGCAAACTATTATTTCGTAAAGAATAATTAAATCTGTTTTGTCTGGCTCGTATTAGTGAAAAAACAGTCCCACTGTATTGTCCGTAACACTAATTCCTCGAGTAGAGAAAACTATGAGGTATGTAGGTTAGGTACCTAGGTACATTGTTGTTGGTAGGTATATAAAATGTTCAACAAATTAAACAAGATCTTTATGCAATCAAATTGAAGAAAAAAAGACATACCTTGATCATCTAACGGAGAACGGCGGTATAAACTTGTTGTTGACGATAATTGTGAGTCATCCGGGTAATATGAATCACGCGATCGACGCCGTTTGCGTCTTAATTTCCTTTGTAATCTTCTAATTTTATGTTTTATACGATCACAATTATCACCTTTCCTTTTAGGCATTATAATATTATAACAATAACACTAGATATTAACTTTTTAAATAACTGTAATCGCGAGCGAGTGTGGAACGGCGCGGCACTAACAGCGGCGAATGAAACGGATTGCGGGCGCAGAAATCAAGTGGACTAATCTACCCACAAAAAAAAAGGAAAATGCAGAAGAAATCAAAATATTCTCAAAATAGTGTGAAATTGTGTGTACTACGCGTTACTACATGTGTATAAATGCTAATCTCGAGGACGAAGCCTGAAGTATAATACATAAGCAATTGGCTCGGAAAGATTAACTCTTGTTTTATTATCCAATTGTATTCAAAATTCTCTTTGTTTTTTCAGCGGCTCGTTCAAAAGAAAATGGTGGCGGGTCAGTCAGCACGTGCTTTTCGGCCTGGGTCATGTGTACAACGACCTATGTGCAGCCATGTGGTTCTCGTACATGATGCTGTTCTTCCAAGCCGTACTGAACATGAGAGCTGCAGTGGCTGGTGCTATGCTACTCTTAGGTAAACCTCTGATAATTATTATTGACGTTTACATGGCAGCTAACGTCTGTGTATGATTTGGGATTAGAGCTCTGGGAATTACCAAAATCATTGACTGTACAAGCTATACATATTCAGTATAAGCTGACTTCTCATTGTACGAAAAGCCTGTACAATACGAAGTCAGATAAAATTGGAAATGTATGTATAGCTTGATGTGGCGTCGTGTGTACCTACACGGTGTCCATGTCCCAAAGTCATTCTTTTCGTTCTGATTATGTAATTTTCTTTGTTCTGTAATTCATTATGCATGTACTGTAATTTCACAGTCTTCACCTGTTTTGTCATTTACATATGTTTTATAATAATTGCTAAGTCGCTAAGTTTATGAAAAATGTATTCAGCTGTGCTTTGTTCATTCCTATTCTTTTGTTTTTCTTTCTTTATTCAACAACAATGTTAATGGAATGGAGCGATATCTATTATTATAAATTAAAAGCGTGGATGTTCCATTATGTTATAAATATACATACCTGCCATAAATTATTTAGCGATATTTTTTTTCTTTCACCTTAAATACTGTTGAATAAGCCTTTCAGTTATCAAAATTATTTAAGCAAAATGTATGCAAAATGAATATAGTAGGCTAAAATAATATAAAAATGATTATGACGATCGTAGATTTCACAAATAAAGGCAGTCGCTCCACATAGAATACTGGTATTCAGCTGCAAGCGGTTATAGTTGGGAAAAGATGATAGGCAGATGATGAGAAGATGAGATTTCACAACTCTTACGGAGCCTTACCAGCTGTATCGTTTTCATTATTTTCGTTCTATAACATTCTTAATATGTAAATTCCAGGTCAAGTTATAGACGCATTGGCTACTCCAGTTGTGGGCGTGTTAGCTGACAGATTTGGAAGCTTGAAGTCCTGGCATTTAACTGGTAGGTATACTAATAATAATAATACTAGCCTATTACTGTTCCACTAAAGGCCAAAGGCCTCTTCTCATACATAGAAGGTTCATACCTTCTTGATCACCACGCTTGCAGCACGCTTGCTCGCTTGATGGGTTGGTGATTTCAGACCGTTATTAGCTATAAGTCCAGGTTTCCTCGCAATGTTTTCCTTCACCAATGTCAGTCCACCAGTGTTCAAGGTAAAGTCAGAAAGTGCATAAATGAACTCGGGAAGTAGGTACAAAGTGGTGTGAAAATGAATAGTTACGTTAGAAAATTACGTGAACTTCCGAAATTGCTTGATTAATTATTATCTCCTTTATTTCATTAATTACAAACAAATTATATTTTTAAATATGAGAATATAAAACATTAAAAAATATTAAAAAAATAGTCGCTCACCTGTAGCAGGAACAGGGTCTAAGCTACCGGTCAGGGCTCTAGGGGAGGAACCAGAAGTACCCCTTTCTGAATCAAGCCCTTGATCCAGCTGCCTAACAAGAGCTTCAGGTGTGTCGAAGCTCTTGGCAATTAATCCATTGGCTGTCACGACTATCGGCACAATGAACGCTGAGTCCATATCCCACATGACGACAACATCGCGAGCCAAGTCAAGATAATTGATTTGTTAGTTATGATAATCTTATTAATGTAGCGAAATGAGGTAATATAAGTACCTGGTTTCCACAATACTTATAGCTAACGTAAACTTTGGATCTTCTTTCCCATTGTAAGTACTTTGGGTTAAATCTCCCTCATAGTTTATATAGACATTCAAAACATCTTTTGTGCTCATTGTCATTGTGGCTGGCGGTAGTTCGAAGTAACGGCCACAAGCACAAGGTTGTTTACTAAACATCAGACAGAATTTTGGTGATCGTCGCAAAAAGCAAGGCTCATTGAAGATTCATCATCACAATATAGGTAGGCTTTATAAAAGTATGGCATTCCTACTCATTTGCAAACAATGGAAAGGAGCTCTATGCATGCCAAAAATGGTAATAAGCCTTGTGTCTTTTATACATCAGCAATCGGCATCAACCTGTTAGGTACACTGTTGAAGTTGGGTTTCTCCAACAACCGCTAAAATAAGGGTGATGAATATGCATGACCCTTATTTTAGCACTTGTTGGACCGATTACGACCGACCGTTCTGAATAGATTAGAATAGAATATCGTTTATTGTGGTTGTAGATGGTTATCAAATAAAGTTGGTCAAAATTAAGAAGTATATCTACATATAAGCAAAACATTTATACTCTATAATGTATTTAAAAAAAAACTTAATATACCATGTTATATGCAAATACGTTTTATTTCTATTTCTACAACGTAGGTAGGCACCTCTAGGGTGAACTAAGAAAATAAATAAAATGAATATTCTAACATGGATAAATGATAAACAGAAAACTGAACTAGGTCCTACAAAATTACCTACTACTGATCAATTTTAGAGGAATTCCACCATCATACAAATTAACATTCCTTGTTCTCGTTGTAGACAATTTAACTTCCCAAAGTTTTAAGTAAGTAGGTAGGTATAAAATCTTATAATATATATAATTCTTTTGTACGTGTGTTTGTCACCTAACTCCACCCAAACGGCTAGACCGATTTGGATGAAATTTTGTGTGGATATTTCAATGGGTTCCTGGGTGGTTTGAAAACACAATTGGACCCGGTGCAGCAGCGCCACCTGCGCTGCTTTTGCGGGCAGGACGACGCGACGTTTGCCGGGTCCGCTAGTATACAGGGTGGCAGGGACATCGACGCGCAAACTGTAACCATGGATTCAGCACATGAGTTTAGACCCCATGAAATCGAAATTTTTCGGTTATTAAAAAAAAAATTACTGATTCATACATTATGATCGCGTAGGTATTGCACTTTTCTATGGAACAGAAGATTTTTTTTTTTTGATAGCCGACGAAAAATTTCTACGCTATGGGATCTAAACTCATGTGCTGAATTCATAGTTACAGTTTGCGCGTCGATGTCCCTGCCACACTGTAATAAATTCTTTAAATCCAAACTACATAAATCGCTTATTGGTAATTGTTTTTTATAGTGTGAAAGAATTTATTGATAAAAAAATAACAGATAAATATGGTTACTTACTGATTTTCATTACATTACCTACTTTTTTAAGTACATACTGTTATTGTTAAGAATTCACTAAAGTTATTAGACTTGTTAGAATAATAATTTCAACAAATTATTTTTTTTTACATGTAACGTGTAGGTATGTTTATTTGTATGCCAGTCCTTGGCGAAACATGGCATATATATAAGATCATAATTCTATTTATAAGTCCTTAATGTATCGTGTTTTAAAGCAAATAAATATATTCTATTCTATACTCGTAGGTACAGTCACGAGCAAAAATATGTATACACTCGGCTTTATTCAAAAGCGATGTACTCCATTATTTTTTAATGAAATTTTATGTTGTTACGAACATAGCATTTTCGAACCCATAGGTTTATATAATGTGTCGTATTTCAACGTTGCATTCGTTATTTCACGAAAAAATCGCAAGTGTTGACATATTGGTGCTCGTGACTGAACAGGCGACACGTATAAAACTTTTTACTAAAAAATACACATTTACAATTTCAGGTTGCGCCTTATTGACGTGTACTTTTCCCCTGCTCTTCGTGAGATGTTGGGGCTGCTGGCTGACGAACGACCCCGACTACCTGTCGTGGTGGATGCCAGTCTACTACGGAGTCCTCATCGTCGTCTTCCAGATCGGATGGGCAGTGGTGCAGATATCTCACCTAGCGATGATCCCTGCCATTTCAGATAACCTACAAGTGCGCGCTGATTTGACTTCAATCAGGTATTTTTTATCACCAGTGTTATTTTAAATAGCCACCAGCTAATTTAGCCCAGAAATTACTGAATAAGTCATCATTTCTGAATCAGTCATCATTTTTTTTTCTAAATAATAGCAGCCGCGCGGTTCGTTCGAAGGTTATGCTACGCTCGCCGCGTTCGGTTCATAAATGGGTGACCATCCTTTACATATCGGATCCCTCTGAGCCTCAGAAAGCTCGGACATTGGTCCCAGCTATCATTCTTAGATCTTTGACAGTCGTTACGCGTAGTCAGAAACTCAGAAATCCAAAAAGACAACAAGCTTCACCAAAGGGTATGGGCAGACGCTCCTTGTAAAATACTGCTATTCAGCTGCGTCAGGTTAGAATGGAAGCCGAGCCCTAGCATAGTTGGGAAAAGGCTGGGCAGATTGATTTGGCTAAATTGGAACATTGTACCTACTCAAGTCGAATCTTGAGATGCAGATCCATACTCTGACGGCACGGTTGGCGCAGTGGTTAAGCGATTGACTGCTGCGCTGCGTGTCGCGGGTTCGATTCCCGCACGGAACAAATATTTGTATGACCTACATGTATTTGTTCCGAGTCTGGGTGTTTTTCTATCTATAATATGTATGTATTTACAAAAAAAAAATGTATATAAGTAGTTTATCAGCCATCTTGTTACCATAACACAAGCAGTAGGTTGCTTAGCTTGGGACAAATGGTGCTGTGTGAAATGTCCAGGGATTTATTTATTATTTATTTATTTATATGCGGTAGATACACAATATACATAGACTGGCCCAAGAGAAGGCTCCGTTGTTAATGTCTGCCCTGCCCAAATTAAATATCGTTGCCTAACGGCCACAGCCGGCTAATGTACGCAAATACCCGACTCTGCTCCAGTTTCTCATTGTGAAGAGAAAAATGAAAACACTTGAGTAAATTGATAATATTTACGTAGTACCTACCGCCTACCGGGTAAAGACAGTTAATACAAACGTTCGTTCTTATGGGAATTCTTAGTCTCCAACTAGTGAGTAGGTAAAACAAATCAATGAAATCAACATGGAAAATGGCACCGATTTCCTTGTTCACAAACTAAACTAAATTTAAGTTCAGTGCATCTTTTTCTTTCTATTTCATTAAGAAAAGGACAGAAGACAAATATTAGTTTAGTCCTATCAAATTAGTCAGCGCCTGACGTAAATTGACGTATTTTTAGTAGCCATGTGTTTTAATCACTTCTAAAATGTCTAAGGAGTATCTTAATTTGACAGGAATAAACTAATATTTATCTTCTGTCCTTTTCTTAATGAAATGTAAGCCTAAGTACATAGGCATTCGTAATAATAATTTAGTCAATGTTGCCTTTTTCAGATATATGGCTTCAGTGACGTCAAGTTTGGCTGTGTACCTAATAACATGGATGGTGCTGCGAGCCAGCAACTATAGCACGTTCATTGGACCCATGGATGACTACAAATTCAGGGTAAGATATCAAACCCGTTACCTACACGGTTATTTATTGTGATCTTCGACTCAATGATACTTAGTTCATTTCTACTGATCGCTTTCACCATCATTAACCGATGTTAGCTTGATTATCGTTTGATTCAATATCCATTTAATAACATGCTGGCATGCAATATAATTTATCTACCTTGATGCAAGTAGCTGCCGATCTATCTATACGTACCTATTCCATTTTATTACGATGCGAGCCTACCTCAAATCTGCGATCGAAAGTGCATTTCCAAATATGTACCTAAACATATATTATGAGTTTTTGGAAAAGGGGTCGAACATTTTCCTATGGATCCAATCGCCGCCATTTTGTATTTTTTTTTTTTCAAAGTTTTCGCGCACGATGGGCGTAGTAGATATATATGCAGCAGAGGACAACTATACCAACAAAAATTGACCAGTAATATCCCTATTAAGTGTCACGTTTCCGATATATTTGGAGATAAACATCGCCTTATGAAAACTATTTTTCGGGTAGAATATGCCAGAAAGGTTTACGTTAAAAGTTACAAATAAAATTCCGTTTTCAATATTTTCATGGACAATACCATACCAGTCATTAATCAACTTAATTTACACAAGCATAAAGTTGATACATATTTGTTTAAATGGTAATAACATCTATTGCAAACAAGGATTTGAATAGACCAAAGTCATGTTCTAGCACCTCCTGAGGGTGAGGTTGAGGTACCTATTACCTACCTACCGATCAACATCATGAGTTCATACAGTGTTGATGACCGGAACCCTAATTGCGTAAAACAGTTTTAATCACAATATTAACAATTTTGAACGATATTGCCAATCCCTTGCTTCATACCTATGTTCGACGACAACAACAGCGTAAATAACGCAGTGATTGTTGTTTAACTGTGGAAGTAAAGCCATTGCTATTGATAATGTGTTACGTACCTAATTACCCCTCTATCTACCTAACTGTGATTTCAAACGAAAACTCACGAAAAATCGTACGTAGGTCCCGAATCCGATGTTCAAACAAACTTAATAGGATAACTAAGTACGAGTACATAGGTAGGTGTTTTGCGTAAAAAATTTACCCTCTCTATTTTTCAGGATGTATCACTAATAATATCTGGGATCGGGATATTATCATTCCTTCTATTCCAAATTTTCTTCAAATTAAAACCGAAAAAAGAAGAAAAAATAAGCAATGGTCACGCGCTGAATAATGGATCGACTCCAGTACAAAACGAAGAAAGTGGAACTCTTGTAGTCGCCAAGTCGAAAATTATGTATTTTCTTCGTATGCCGCTTCTCTATCAAACTAGTTTATTGTAAGTATGAGAACTTCGCCCGCTCTTGCAACTTTGCTCGCCTTTGCTCTTACCAAGACGAACCAAAAACAAAAAGCACTACCTACCTTTTCTCGAAGCTTTTCGTCGTATTTTCAAACCCTCATAGCTGCGGCCTGGATAATACTAGAGAACTCAAATTCTCAATTAATTTTCGTTAATTTTGATCAAGATGTAAGGTTTGTAGAGTTAGGGGCTTGGCTCTACATTAGATCTGATAACTTTTTAAGAGTGAAGGCGTTATGTAAGTCTTGGCAACCCACTTTAAATGAAAAGATTTTGATGGGATAGGTACTTACAACTTACTTAGTAGGTACCTACAGACTCCAGCAGGTCAAGCTACCCGAAACTGTCAAATTTTCCCAATCAACCTTGAACCTTAATGGTTTAGCGATAAAATTCAAAATCTATTAAAGAAATTTGACAGATTGTAGTAGCTTGATGTGCTGGCGTCTGTACATACCTAAGCAACTTATAGGTAGACACCTTATAACATAACCTACTTTGTTTTCCCTGTTTCAGATACGTATTCTCCCGGTTGTACTGGGCTCTAAGTCTAGTCTACGTGCCGTTGTTCCTGGAAGAGCGCCTAGTGTACAACCCTAGCGCTGGATCTGAGCTGGTCGCGAGTGTTCCCCTAGTCCTATACATATCGTCATTCTTCTTCTCTTTACTTCTCAAGAGTAAGATTAATCGATTCGGGAATCAGGTAATTTCAAGATACGGATACGAAGACCTACGGTTTATGATTATGTGAATTGATTATAGATATTCCCACGCAATTTTGTTCACGTCTTGAAAGTTGTTCACCATAACGGAGTTGTTTTGTAAAACAGGGGATTCTACAATCCATCTGCGACTTAAACATTATTTTCAATAAACAATTTCCTCCACAGATGGCGTATCTAATAGGAAGTCTACTAAGTCTGATAAGCTGTCTATGGATAGCTGTAGCTATAGATCCAAAAGCTAGTATAGTACAAATATATATGGTCGCTACGATAATTGGTAAGTCTTTCGATTCCAAGCCTAAAGCAATTTGTATTAAGGTAAAAGGTGTTATATATACCGCTCCGTAACCTTCAATATCAAATTCCTTGTGAAACGGGAGCCTATTACATTTAAGGCTCATAACATAGCTGGAGATTTCTGTTAAGCATGCCATAGGGCCCGTATTTGTGAAACCGTTTTCATTAGTCGATAGGGAACGATTATGGTACCTATACGGAGAATCTACACCGCACGTTTGGCAATTGCTTTGAAGGCTTATTTTCATTGGGTGAGTCTCCGCACGCTTTTTACCAACCGATAAATTTCATTGGTCGCTACACACGCTACGAGAATTCCCCGCAGACGGTGTACCAAAAGGCTGAGGACTTGACTTTCATTAGTCATTACCCCGCCTGTGGGGCGTCCCCGTATGCTGTATATCGACCGACTTAGCGACTATTGATAATAAGCCATTATCTTACAAGCAAAGTGAACTTGAACATAATCTAGTGGTACCTAAATACCTGGAAAAGAATGCATAGACGTTTAGCCGGGTTGGTACCAACTGCTTGGCGAGGATTCACACGTCATTGAGGTGAGGGACCTATCGGTAGCCAGCGCTCGCCTTACCCACTATCATCGCTTTTATTATTTTTTTCAGGTGCGGGTAGTTCAATTACCCTCGTGTCCAGCCTGTGTGTGACTGCGGACTTGATCGGCCCACATTCTCATCAAGGAGCCGCTATCTACTCTATCGTCACTTTCGCCGATAAACTCGTGACGGGAATAGCAGTAGTCGCCATCGAAAATTAGTTAGTATACATTTATTGATCGTCAATTAATTTCATAATTTATGCCTAGTCGGTGGATCGATCCGTGGATGGGTGACCATCCATTATGGTAGGTACTTACATAAAACAACGAAAGCACGCTAAGCCGTTTGTAGATCTTTGACAGTACCTAGTGTAGTCAGAAGCCCGAGTCTGACAACCAGTCTTAAATTACCAAGAGGTATCGCTACCCAGTAACTGGGTTGTGGAGGTCAGATAGGCAGTCGCTCCATGTAAAATACTGGTATACAACTGCATCCGGTTAGACTGGAAGTCAGGAACCCGACCCCAACATAGTTGGGAAAAGGCTGAGGATATTGAATTAATTTTCACATTTAGTAAACGGAAAGGAAGCGCATATTTTGGAACTCAACAACTTGTTATTTTTTGTGTTTGTGTTCTTTCTTTGCGTCATGTTTAGTTTACCGCAAATAAACGTATTTTCTTGATTTCTTCTTTCAAATATAGCCGTATCTACTTATACTTACTCCCTTCGACAAATATACCTAGGTAGCTAGCTACGCATGATATTCTATTATCTTAGGGCTGTTTATTCCAATGCCAGATAATTTTATCGAAGGAATAATTTTGAATTTTCGAGTTCTTCCATAGAAAACAGACGTCAATTTTATTCCACGAATAAAAATGTATTAACTGTCGATTGAAAAATCAGCCCTTATAATAAAATTCTATAGGTAGGCAAATAAATAAAATAATATTGTAAAATCGCTAAGCCAACTTGTTGAAAGTATTTTTGGGTTAGGTGCATGTGTAAAGTAGGTAATAATGAACGAATAACTTTTTTACGTTTTAATTGGTTAAATAGACATAGGTATAGATGGTATGTTACAAGCAGTAATGGTTCAGTAATACATTATTTGAAAGTCCCATCAAAAAATTCCGGATCATTTCTTAGGTCCGGTTACACACAGTAAATATTTTTAGCATTTTAAATATCAGGTACAATATGACATTTCTAATTCAATATTGTACGGCGGTAAAGCTTAAAAATCAGTCCGAAGTGTTAAATCCGATATTATATTATTTATTCCAGGTTTATTCCAGGCCCAGGCCCAATGCTTTAAAAAAAAAGCTGTTTTATTTTCCCCGAAAATCGATGAAATGGTTCCTTTGATCACTTTGCTCTTCTACCCATTGTTTCGGATTGAATCCAGGGGGTCTACTCCGAAGTGCAAAGTGCGAATGTTCGGATCGGACCAACACATGGCCGAACCGAATATTATTGAAAAATGCGAAAAAAGTTCGAATCGGCTCAGTTGGGTCGGGACCATAGTCAATATTCGAAAGAGTGTATGAATGTAGGATCGGGACCGACCGAACCAAATAGTAACTTCGTAGCAGGAAACGGCCGAACATTCGGCCGATACTACTTCGGAGTAGACATCACAAAAATCAGTATAAACTGAAATAACTCTGCTAAGACTGATTACTATGATTTACTGTATTACAATATTTTGTTGTAATGTCATATTGGACCTTCCTCATTTTAAAAGATTCATTAATGGCCGCCAAACAGAAAAAAATAAAAAGGCACCTAAACATTTTGGTCACTCGCTTTCATCTCCTTAAACGATACCTACTTACAAAAAGCTTAGCATAATCATGCTGGTTTCCTCACGAGATTTTCTTTCACAGTTTTGAGAGCAGTGGTGATGAAATAATTTACACAAATCAAGAAAGCGCCTGACTGGGTTCGAACCTACGACTATACAACTCGGCCGTTACCACTGGTCCACCACAGCTCTACAAAAGTTTAGATTACATTTAAAAAATAATTTGGTATTTGTTTGTTACAGCAAATGTGAAAATGAAGCAGAATGTCCACAATACTACAGGGGAGTCCTAACATATGCCTGCGGTGGAAGCGCAGTCTTGGGCATCCTATCTTTGTCTTTCGCAAAATTTATAAATAAGAATAAAAATGAAACAGACTTATAAAACTCGCATAGGTACATAAGTTTATATTATTTATTGTTTAAGGTTTGAATTGTGTACATATAAGACTTATGTTTAATACAAAATGAAAGTGGCAATAAATAAAAAATATAGTTAGGTACAGTCTTAACCTACCTACTATTCCTTATTGCATATGAATTAGAGACTATGTAAATATTGTGATGCGATACAGATCATGATATTATGTAGGTAAGTACCTATAGCCCGATTCAAACTTTATGGCTCAAGTGCGCTACTCGCTGCGCAGTAGGTACCTCATCTCAAGCCTGCTAACAGGAGATTTTGTTACTGCGCAGCGACTCGCCTCAAGTTCCGAACCTCCATAGTTTGAATCGGGCTGTAACTAACTTAACGCTCGTTCACACGGCGCTGTCAGTAGGTACGATATTTAACTGTAAAATAAAATGATGAGATCATGCGTCCACTGTTCACGGTAAATATGAAATTTGGCACATAGATAACTTCGGAGTTGGGTCCTGGAAATGCGACATATGCTTCCTTTCTTTATGGATATTTGTATTAAAAAATTACGAAATGCAAAATACACGCATGCGAAGTCGCTGGTAACAGCTAGTGCTGTATGTGTATAAAACTACCGCGTGATCAGAAAATTCTACAGCAAACTATTCAAGGCCGTGTGAAGATGGGCTTAAACTGGAGTTTTTTTTTTTTTAATAAACCAGATATTGCATTCATATTGGTTTTATTGAATTTAATTTAAATACATCAAAAAATGCATCATATCCATATATATATGTCTCGTTAGAAACCTCCTTTATTACAACCCTAAGATGAGGTCTGTTTAAACTTGTTTTAACTTTGTTAAAACTTTGCAACTGTTTAGGAATTGCTGTTACAAAAAAAGGTGCTTCTATGTAAACACTATACAATTTGGCACAAGATGTCACTAATAAAGTTGGGTCACCAATTGGACAAAAATCCCATTGCTTCGTATCTACTAAACTTATATTTTCTAAAGTTTTACACTTACTTAATAAATCAAAAAACTGTTTGAAATCCATGCCCTTATCAATTAAGCGTATATTTTTCAAGGACCGACTTGCTTTTATAGCATGAAGAATGTCGTAAGAAGTTCTACATGCTGCGATAGCTGCAATTTCAACTGATAGTGTAACTAGATTATGACACCGCTCAAATAAATGCAAGAAGAAATCTGAATTATATTTTACATAACCACCTAGACTTAAAAATGTAATCTTACTAAAATATTGGCCGTTACATGGCAGGGAGGCTGACACTATCTGATTTGGTAAAAAAACTAAAGTTAGCTGGGCCTTAAGTTTGTCTTTCAATAAATTATCATAGGCTAGTATTACATTGGGCATTGACGCTATCCTCTTTCTGTCTAGTACTTTTTCAGATTGAGTCACCTCAATTGGTCTTGGTTTTGTATAGATCCAATCAAAATTTTGTGGACAGCTAACATCAGAGAGTGCTTCATAATAAAAAGGGAAACATTGCTTAACACGGTTATATAATTTTTGAAAAAATATGCTATCAAATTGTGTGGTCTCTCTATTCCATAGCATTAAGGCAACATTTCCTTTACGATCATTCTCATAGTCTGTGTAACATCGTATATTCACATTAAAATGTTCACTGAAGAATTTCGTAAATATTGGTGAAGCATACACTGAGGGGACATGCCTCTCAGGTGTGTAGATTATACAAAACTCATAGTTTTTAAATGGTATCATTGCAATGACAGGGAAACTACTAATACTTTCAAAAATTCTTTTTGATCTCCAGTTTGTCAACCAAAAGGCAGCAAAGTGGCTAAAGTGAGGTGTCGCACACGGTGCAATTGTCTGGTTAGTTAATGTAGTCTGCACAGTATCTAGTTCGACAATACTGAATTTCAGTGTGTCTAATTTGGATTTCTTTAAAATATGAAATACTACTGTAGAATATACCAAACTACATAAGGCACCCACAAAATGAATATTTTCAAAATGTTCAAAAAGTAATTGACACTGCTGCAATGTGTCATCTGCTATCAGAACAGATGTTTGGCCAAATTTAAAGTCAACGGTAATATCTTTCAGAGTTGGACATACACTATGTATTGCCAATAAATCTAAAATATTTAGATTTGTGTATGAGATATCCAAAACTTTCAGACGTTTTAACTTCTTAAAGGCTGGTAAAACTTTTGTTTTGGTTAAGTCAGGAACACCACGCATATCAAGTTCTAGCAGATGATTTGATATAGCGCTAAAAAAGTTTAGTTTTAATGTGTTCACTGTGGCCAATATACTCAGAGACATATTGCATTGTAAAATAACACCATGCAAACTAAGAATATTTCTGAAAAAATTGCAAGCATTATACATGCTGCATAGTGACGAAAAATCTAGTCTTCTTACAATCATCACAATAACTTCTTCTGGAAGGTCTGTAATCACAGCCATTGTAGCTGTAAACAAAGAAATTTCATTATTTTAATACTTTTGCCTTGCATAATTTATTCAATTAATTTTTTTTAAGTACAATAAAAAAAATACTAGATATTTGTGGGTATTATTGTACATTTTTTTAAATCAAATTGTTTGTTGTTATTTACTTACCCTAAATGATCCGGACAAAAACCACAAAAATGATTGATATTACTTGCACTGCTTCTGCACATCAAGTGCAAAAATATTTTCACGTGACTCTGTAAAAATACATTACTTTTAATTATGTATGTACATCTTTCATTCTTTCTTTCACTTTTCTTTTTTTAGCATGCTAAAAACATTGCCGGCATTGCTTGTGTCAGCTTACTATTGTTACTAACCCTATGGACTCCTGTCTGAAATAAAAACAATCTATTCTATTCTATTGCAATTTATTTAATTGATGTGTTACTCGGACAGTAATCTCCGAAGTCCGAATTCGCCCTTATGAAAAAACGCTGAATTATTGATTGAATAAAATTTATGCTCTGTGATTGATTGTGTGACAGTCGTGACAGATTGTGATTGTGACGTATCGTATGGTTGTATTGTAGCAGTAGCACAATCAAATTTTGTCGCTTGCATGGAATTAGTATGTACTCGCTCGCAGTGTTATGAAACGGGGTCTTTTGCTAGTGCATGTCGAGCCCACAGACAAGTGCCTTACGCAGAGACTTTAGTCGGCAGCGACAGCGACTCGCTGGCAATTACAAAATCTCACATCCACACACAGATTTTGACAGCCGATTTGTCACTAACGATGTCAAAATCGGTGCGAGTATGTGAGAATTTGAAATCGCCGGCAACTAAAGTCGTTGTGTGTGTAACTAGCTAGAGGATTGTTTACCAGCATAGCTATTCACAACCACTCGATAACCTTCCGTACCGTATCGAACATCAATCTATGTTATCGTAGAAGTCCTCTATATACTATGCATAAATCTAAGGGCCGTATTACAGAACCTCACTCAAAACTCAAGCATTACTTTTAACTAGTTTCAACCTATCAAATGGCTTTAAACGAGCTTTGAGTAATGCTTGAGTTTTAAGTGAGGTTCTGTAATACGGACCTAAAACTCGAAAATGTTGTCAGTTTAAATCAAATAGACGACCGCTATTCTTTCAACAGCAGTCTGCTGATGGGGGCAAGCCATATCAGGTTATTGAAATGTGTCATTTTCGCTACAATAGCCTGTCGGATGGTTGTGAATAATAAAAATAATAACCCCACCGCCGTATCTCTACGTTGACATCGTAGTGGGGTTTGCGCACTCCGAACACTAGGCCTGCGCCCGAAGAGTTTACTTTGCCGAAAGAGGTATAGGGTGAAGAGCCAGACCAAGAGAGATACAAAAATCCGCTGGCCAGCATGTGGCGAGCTGTTGGGCAGTAGCGACCCCATGGACCTATCTCCCGGGAGAAATCATGTTCCTGACCTCTGGCTTGCCTTTATTGGCCGGCTGGAGTGGAGACTCGCAAGAGCAAACGAGCTCGGGGAAGGAAGTATTCCAGTAAGTGCTCGTAGGGATCTTGACCATCTTCCGAGCTCTGGGATTGTTCTGAAAGCCGTGGAATACCTCTCCACTCCTCATAAGCACCTCAGGACTTGTTGCCCCCTTGTTGCTACGTCACTTTGTGCTAGCGACAGTTTCCGGGGGCCATTATTGAGTGTGCAATTCACCCCCTACCATTTTATCCGTGTTTATATAAAACATTGATCAGGCAGGGGCCGTAGTTCTTCCATAGTTATTGGTAACCAGTTCACTAGCTTAGCCACCCAAACCAGGTTTGGGTGGCTGAGCTAGTGAACTACTAACTAACTAACTGAAGAACTACGGCCCCTGCCTGATCAATAGTTCAAATTTGTATTTTTCCATATCCTGCAATAGTCCTACACCAACCAGGGGTTATCCTTGGTGCACTGGCACAATGCATACAGGGATAATCATCCATTTCAATAAAATTTCCTAAGGGGCCTATGCGAGTAGCTTCGGCCCCTCGTACGCCTTCCAAAGGACCGGGACCCCTTGGTCCCGAGATATGTCAAAACAAAAAAATAAAAATAATAATCGTTTAATAACCAAATAGTGTTCTTACATTTCCTTCTTCTAATAATTATGTATGTACAAATAAATTACTCCTAACATTATTGTTACAAGGGAAACATAATTTTATATTTTAACTTATGGACTCCACACTAGGTCGAGCCTGTCTCGAATAGCTGCTGTTTATAGTTTTGATATTTGTATACATACCTACTTAATTCTATTTGATTTCAAATTGTAATGTTATTTTAATCATGAAAGTATAATTATGTTAGGTATGGGTAATTATAGTTTTACATCGGTACACATAAGATTAGGAATAAAAACTATGCAGGATTAAAAAAGTACTTCTGATATTTCATCATGAGACAATAAATATGCGGAATTAATACACTTACATATAGTTCCGTGCGCAAAAGGTGCTTTGACGTGGAGTTGCGGACACCACCCCGTATTTTTTATTTGATTTATGTAGTACTTTTGATCTACTTTCTAACACAATCATGCGACTTGGTGAGTGACCTATTAAAATACGAGTTATTTTTAATTCGTAAAATAACAAGCTTTGTCATTTTTACTTTGCAGAGAAAGAAAGAAAAAGTACCTAGGTATTTATTGTGACTCGCACAGGCAGAAATGAAAACATTTTTTTTTATACGGAATCTTTTTTAGAAAAAACGCAAGTTCTTGTCGAATACCTAGTTTATCTACCTACTTTCGCATTACAAATAATTATGTTCGTTACTTAAGGGGTATTTAGTATTTTTTTATAGTCTGACAACCAGTCTTACCAAGGGGTATCGTATTACCCAGTAACTGGGTTGTGGAGGTCAGATAGGCAGTCGCTTCATGTAAAATACTGGTATTCAGCTGCATCCGGTTAGACTGGAAGCCGACCCCAACATAGTTGGGAAAAGGCTAGGCAGATGATGATGACTTAAGGGGTATTTTACATTCAATTTTAAGGGATATTAGAAATTGCATATCAAATAAATAATCGCCTATCAATACATAGGTACTCATCATTTATATTCTTTTTTACATCAAATAACTTACTTCGCTACAAATAAACTAAATGCTTCAAAACTCAAACTGCAGATAATTCGAAATTATACATCAATATGACATTACTTTTTTCCTCATAATGCAATACAGTTAAATTAATTTTTGTACAAAAATACTACATACATAGCATAAATACTGACTGCACAGCAAATTTTCCATATTTCATAGCAAAATAACTATCCCAGTCGCTTACGGTGTGAACATAAACTTAAGATTAGCCGGCTAAACTTTGGTTTATCTTTGAGAAGCAGCTAAAGTTCGATATCATGTTAGTTTGTGTCGTGATATTCCATCTTTAGCCGGCTAATGTGCACATTAACCAAAATGAAACGGCTAAAAATGAAATCGAAAAAGCTAGGTTAGGTTAGGTTAGAACTGTGACCACATAACGAAAGACCACATGCCAGAAACATTTTACTTTAGGAAAAATCGATGTACGCTGCGAAAATAAATTGTAGTGTGTTTAGTGATATTTTGAGTTGAATATTTTGCTGTGCAATCAGTAATTTTGATGGGAATTCGGAATCTTATTGCATAGAAAAAGGATATTTTTTGATTTGCGTTTAAATACTACCCCAATTTTAATAGATTTTAGGTTGAAGTCGACATTGGTAAGTAACTTAGACCAATTTGCTTACAACTGTTCGCTGTGCGTTTGTGTAAGCTTTGGACTTGGTCATCAAGCAATAAAAATAGTTTTCTATGCAATAGTGAGCTCGGTGCCGTAGCAGGGTTCTAACATAGTAGAGGAAAAAAAATGAAAGCTGACGTAGGTAAGACTTGACCGTCCAATCGACAGCGACATATTCACAACGTTCAATTCCCTATCGGATTTGATAGTAAAGTATATTTATAAATTTTAAATGTACACTATAGTAGCACTATGTTACGAAATACCTAATAATAATAATTTATTTACCACGTGCCTTAAAAGGACTTAATTTTTCTATCATCAAGTCCGGACCTACAAAGCTACGCACGTTGAAGCTTCGGCACGGAGCAGACAGCGCATCGAACAGCTGTTGTGTGTGAATAAGAGTGCCGCGGCTGGACAGCTTTTATCTCCATTTATAAATTACGGATTTAAAAATAGAACGTTTACCTGTTTTCGAAACACGAGGGTTTAATAAGGGAACCTTCGACGATCAATCTGGCACGGCTGATTTCTAAATGGATGTCAGACTAACTTTTGCCTACAACTTCACTCGTGTGGATATCAGTAAGCAAAAAAAGAACGTTAAAATTATCCTGCAGAGGCGTACTACCATAATAAAACCCATTCAGCCGTTAACCAAATATTCAAACTCACAAACATAATTATAGATTTTCACAATTTTTTATTTAATTATTAAAAAGCTAGCTAGCTTGCTAGCTTATATGTAGGATTGGATAAATGGATAGTAGGAAGGATAGGATAAGTATAGGGGTTGCAGAAGTTTGGATTGATCGTGTACGTGTAGTATGTTTAAGTACTGTCAAAGTCAAAAGTCAAAGCATTTATTTCAAATAGGCACCTCTAAGGCACCTTTGAACGTCAAAAATTAAAGTAAAATAGAATTGATTCTAGTCGCCCGTTCCAAATGGTAGTTTTCGTATGGAGAAGAAAAGGCAAGAAACCCCACGAAGTCACCTCGGCGGCCATTGCTACACACTAGACGGCATTGTCAACACTTTCCATACAAACCAAGTCTGTCACCGTTTATTCGCACTACGACAGAAATCTATCATAATAAAATGATAAGTAATTTTCAGTCAGACCATCGAGCATATCAATCAAAATGTTTATTTTTTTTAACAAAAGCGGAAGTGATGCTTGCTGTAGTTGGTAGAATTGCCTACGCGGGCCATAGTGATGTGTAGTATTAGAATTATTTAATTGTAATAACGTAGTTAAAAGTTCGTAGTTACATTTTCGTTAAATGGGTATAATTTTTTTAAAGTCACACAAAACCCATCACAATTTTATTAATTACAAAATTGTTATCTCTAATGTATACAAAAATTACCAAAAATAAACTGTGTTGCGTTTTGTGTGTTCTAAGTAAAAATAATAGTAGGCTGTCACGGGACGCCCGGAAGATGTGAAACATTGAAATTAATGGGTATTAAAAGAATTTATAATTAATTAGCTGTTCCCCGCGACTTCGTCTGCGATGCAGGATGAAAAGTAGCCTATGTCCTTCTCCAGATCATGGTCTACCTATGTGTCAAATTTCATCTAAATCCGTTCAGCAGTTGTAGCGTTAAGGCGTAATTCTTAAATTTTCTAATTTTCTGCGCGACTTTCTAATTTTTTTTTCCGTAATAACCTACTACAAAGTATTAGAAAACTTAAAAAAAACAGATGGATGAAACCGCTGAAGTCGGTCTCCAGTGGCGTGACCAAGGGAAATAGGGATTAATTTTTATATATACTATAATTATAGAAGAAACCCATGACGCCATATGATAACGTTATGCTGTTTGCCGTCACGCCATACGAGTCAATTTTACTCCCACCCAAGGTACTCCTTTATAGATACAACTAGATTAAACAAACACTATAAATACCTAAATAATCATCTTTGGCTGAGGTATGTTTATTGTCAGAAGTTGTGGAGGGATATTATTATCCTTTTTTATGTACCCCTAAACCTACCACAACCACAATTTTACTACAGCGAAAGGGCATCCTAAAAAGGTGAATACGTTGGTACTGTTTACCGTATATCAGTAGTAACAATTTGACGTTGACTGTAAGTTAAATTTGTCCACCCGTGCCACACTGCTCTGCCTCTGCGTGCACAACGAATACTGTAACTGTTGTAAAGTTTTCTTGAAATTAGAATTACTAATATTTGTAATTTTGTCTTGATCTCATGACATTTTACGTTAATTTCTCAATCATTATTTTGTTCTATCTCATATTAACTTTTGAACAGAAGTTGAATTGAAACGTTCTGTTGTGATTTTTGTTTGTATTTCATGACGTTGTAAATTCGTTATAACGTTGTATTTTTGTAAATAGCAGTTATCAAAACCATGAATACTTAGGTGTCCCATCCCTACACAATTATTTCGTCAGGCAGCTGGCAGATGGCAATATGGCTGTAGCTTTCGAGATTCGCTGGCAGTGCGCGGTGCTCGCATCATTTCCAGTACAGAAGTAGTATTTCTGACGGCTCTAAAGTTTCGTTTTTAATTTTTTTAGTGGTTATTGTCTCTGTTTACCTTAAATTAACTATAGTTTTGTGGCAAAATTACTGTTCTTTCATTTCCGTCGTCACCAGAATTTATTCGACGACAAAATGGCGTCGCTTGACAAGATTTTACTGCAAAATATTTTTTCGCATTTTATTCGCTTATCATAAAAGTATGCCGAAAAACTTGTTGTCGTGTGTTTTCTTAACATTTCTCTTAATGAATTATCAAGTTTTTCTTCGTTTCGGTCGTTAATTATATAAGAAACCGTGTATTCCTTGAATTTACTACAAAATGCACTTGGTAAGTGATTTTAAAGGCTTTTCCTATATTGTTTTTGTGTATTTGTTTATTTTATTATATTTTAAAGGTTTAAAATATTCATGGAACGTTCTAGAAGTCTTGGGTGTGGCCCCGAAACAGGGTGAAATTTTAAGACGTAATAGTGAATTTGAGGGTTTTTGTGATTGTTTACAATACATTTTGCTGTTTTTATGTATGAAAACATTCTTGTCCCACGCAAGAAAGTGTTTGCGATGATTCTTTGTTACGTAATCTTACCATAGCATGCAGTGAAAATGATTTTGAAAAGGGACCCATTTTTGCAATTAAGCTTTGAAAATTGGTCTTGCTGAGCATTACATCTGAAGACACTATCATTTGAGGTTATGTTACGCGTTTCTGGTTAATTTCCATCCATTTCAAGTGGAAATACTGGTATAAATTCTAATACTCTACACCTCTCCCCAAATTTAATTTATTTTGTTATATTTTTCTAAGTTTTTGATGTTTTCTGCCTGTATGCGCTATGCTTTGAGGTTATTTATTATTATTTCTTGCTTTTTCGGTCCTTACTAGGTTCCAGATCAGGTAGAATCAGTGTTAATCAAGGCATATCAATGTTAGGAACATTTAATTATTATTTGCTTAAAAAAAACTTATTTTCTGGGGCCGTTAACCTCTTGAACTCCAACGATAGGTACTGTGCTAAGGAAGCCTCTAACATCTGTACAGAAAACAAACAAATACAGAATGGTTATTGTATACTGATATTGACTTGTAATTCACACTTTAGTACTGGTTTTTCTTTTTTAAATATTTATTAATTATTTATTTTCATCTTTAATCAGTTCTGACAAGTATTTTTTTCTGTTTTATGAAACATAATACAGCTAAGATAATGATGACATAATATGTATTATTGTTTTGGTAGCCACTATTAACGTGGAAATTTGTTTCAGAAGGGATTCATGAACGAGTCTGGAAGTGATTCGAATAGCGATAAAGGTGAGAAGAGTGATTCCAGTGGATCAGGATCAGGAAGTGAGAGGTGGGTTATGATTTTAACATTAATCTGTTGTCTTTTTAATAATCTTTATTGTTTTGTAATAATAGCTTTATTTAACAGTGAAAGCGGGTCTAGTTCATCTGGTTCTGGATCTGGAAGGTCTGGGTCCGAGAAGTCATTGGGCAGATCACAGCTTAGTGATGATACAAAATCATCACCTAAGTACAGTAATGCCAACTCATCAAAATCTGACCACCATACTGACAAAAACTCTTCAGATGATGACTCTCCATCTAAATCTAAATCACGAAATAGCAAGTTAAAGTCTGACTTATGGGAGGATAATCCAGACATATATGGAATAAGGCGATCAGCCAGATCAAGAAAAGAACCAGATAGACTTAAATTAGCAGATAGTGATTCGAGTGAAAGAGGCAGGACACATAGTAGAAAAAGTAGAAAAAAAAGGTAGTAAAAAAAACCAAATACATTATAATTTCAAAATCTGTTCCTTTTTTTAACAAAAATCTAATATTTTAGTGATTCATGGAATTCAGACTCTTCAGATAGTGATAGTGACTTAAAAGGTTCACCACCCCCACCCTCCAAACGACCAGGCCAAAGAAGTGTACCTCTCAGGAAAAGAAAACCAACACGTAGAAGATTTACCAGTGACGAGGATGAAAGTTCAGAAGGCACTGATGATGAAAACAAAAGGTAAGAAACCTGTTATTATTGTAACTTCTCTTAGGTGAGGTGCGGTCAAAACAGATATAAAAGCTGGACTAAGAACAGGTGATATACTCCTTTATTTACAAACATTGCTTAAAGTTAAGATACATTTAATCATCAAAAATGTATGGTTGAACAGATTCTAATCATTAATTATTAACTTTCCCTTTATGCAAAGTATATCAATAAACAATTATCCCTATCAATAAACCCCTTATGTATAATGGCAACAATAACACATTTTATATAGTTTTCTAAACAAGGTTTATTAATATTGAGTCAATTGAGTGCTATATATCTCCAGTCATTACATTTATATGTTTGGAATGTATTATGTTTTATTTAGTTGTTGCAGTATTCAAAATCTACTTAACATGTTGACTGCCAGACAACAGACAATAGAAAATCTATCATTGGCGGTCACCAGTGACCGCGGTGGCAGTAAATGCCTTAATAAAAATCTTAAATTCACTAACAGGCAATGTAGCTCTGGGTTAGAAGCTTGAAATTTTGCACAAGAGGTATTAGTAACTGAAGAATTCTTGAAAATTCGTCCTCTAAATGGGTTAAATAGGGGATGAAAGTTTAATTTTTACCAATGGGAAATTGCATCATGCACATGGCTTGTTATTAACCATATAAAGTTATAGCGGTAATGCAATCACTTCAAATATTTCAAAAAGCTATTATATAATAATTTTTGCAAGAAACAATTCTCATGTTAACATTTTTAAATACATTTATTACTGGTAATACTTATTGAGCAAATAAACATTTTTAAATTATATTTTTCTTGTTTGTGATTAGACTTTACATTATTCGAAAACATACATTTCTAAATAAATTTGCTTCACAGAATGTCTGTTGTCTTAAAAGATGGTCCTATTAGTTTTATTCTAATGGTTGCAAAAAAAATTATACAACTTCGAAAGCACAGCAAAGCTAATTGCTGGCTAAAAAAAAAAAATGACAAGAAAAAAGGTGCTGAATATTCGAAAGACGAAAGTTAACATTTGTCGTGGAAGATGTAATATTCGTTAAAAAATGAGTTAAATTTTCTTATGAAAATGTGCCAAAACTTTCATGGGAAAAAAAGGCCGAATTTTCATGAATTCTTAAGAAATTCAAACGAATATTCTTTTGTAAGAAACTATGTCGAATATTCATTTCAAACTTTGTTTATAATCGTACATTCCTTATTCTCTCTCTGGAAAATTTTTCACTATTCGGCTTCTGGACACTTTCACTATTCGGTCGAATACTAAATACATATAAGTTCAATATTCGGTCTATGTGGCCAGATTTTCAGTATTGGCCGGATACTGAATACTTTCAGTATTCCACCAAATACTTATTTTCTCTTCTAAGGATGTTTTAGGTCTATTTCGTATAAAGATTTATGTTCTCTACATTAACTATTATGAGATGACAATAACATGTACAAAGAAGTCAAAATTATAGTTTGTTGTTGTTATTCGATATGTTATGGTACATATATTACGTTAAGCAGTTGGCAGGATACGGGATAGCCGTGACCGGTTAGCAAGCTGCAAGCTGAATAATCAAATATCCGGCGATCGGATATAGGACCTAATATTGCCGCAAAGCGTGTCTTAACATCTAAGCGAGCTTACGGAAAAAAGCCACGCACGATCGATGGATTCGCATCGATTCGGGCATCGTAGTTCATGAGTGAAGACAGTGAACGTCATATCGACTAACTATTTATTTTTGTTACAAGTTATAATATTTTAGATTACTCCACAAATAATTATAATATGTTCTTGCTATGTTCCTTGTTTGAAGGGTATGGGTTAAGGTGTTGTTACAGTCACATAACGATCTATCTGTTTTTAGTTTCGCTTCTGAGATGACAACGCATCTGCGATACGTCTGGTATTGCATCTTTCCATTGCTAACGGTGACCACTTATTATCAGTTGGGCCGTCAACTGACTTGCCATCTAATGAATGACATTTAAACAATATTCAATTTTATGATTTTTTATTTATTGGAGATTTGGGATCTACTTTCCAGTATCCGGCCGGATACTGGATACTTGCTGAATATCCGTTCATCTGTATGTAGCATTTGGCCTATCTATTGGTTGCAAAACTAATAAACTGCTAGTCGTAGCAGAAAATAATGATCGGCCAGTAAGCCGAACGCCGAATATTGCAGATTTTTTTGGCACTAGCCGTTCTTTCAGTATTTGTTGTAATTTTTTGAATTTTTCATTTCATTGGTAACATTCGCCATAATCAAAAATCCTTTTTTTTTGAAAATAATGTAAAAATACGCTATCAGCAATTTCCTTGTTATGAGCGAACACAAAATGGCAGCTCATTCAGTGACTCACCGCGCGTACTTGACCGAGATGGTTACGTCTGACGATGACGTCAGAAACAATTTTGTTTGCGCTAATCCATAAGAGATGTCGCTTGAGTATTGCATTTGTTGATTGGTTTGTTTTGGTTGTAGGGCAGCAACGCGTCGTGCGGGCGCTGCAGTTAGTTACAAAGAAGCAAGTGATGAACAAACTGATTCTTCTGATCTTTTGGAAGTGGAAGGCGTGGATGGTGAGGCTGAGGCGGAGCCTGAACCGGAAGACCATAGTGAGACCATTGAAAGGGTCTTAGGCATCCGTCGCGGGAAGAAAGGAGGTAGTCTTTGCATTTTAGTGATATTTAGATACATTTCTATTTTATTTATGATAATATTGCATGAAACTGAAATTGTCTTGTGTGGTGTTCTGTAATTTTTGCATTTTGGTGCAAATACACTGTTAAATTTTAGCTAATGTCTTCTTATCATTATGCAGTCACTGGAAATGTGACTACACTTTACTATATAGAGGAGCATGGAGATCTTAATGAAGGCTGTAATCCTGATGATGCTGAATCAACTGAGCCTCAGTACCTGATCAAATGGAAAGGGTGGTCCCATATACATAACACATGGGAGTCTGAGAGGTCACTCAATGAACAAAAGGTTAAAGGGCTTAAGAAATTAGAAAATTATATGAAGAAAGAAGCTGAACTGTCATGGTGGAGGCAGCAGGCAGGTCCTGAGGACATAGATTACTTTGAATGTCAAAATGAGTTGCAGCAAGAATTGGTGAAGACTTACAATAATGTAGAGAGGATAATAGGTGATTATTTTATTGGTTTATCATTAACAATTTATTAATAAATTTTAAGTAGAACTAACAATATTTAAATTAGCAATATTATAAATAATATGTTAAATATGGTTTCGTAGTCGTATTTATCAAGGCCACTACTGTTTGCTTTACTAGCGGAACAAAATCGGGAATTAGAAGGCGGCGGAACAGCTCACGAGTATTTTTGCAAGTGGGAATCACTTCCGTATGCTGATGCTACTTGGGAAGATGCTATTTTAATAGAAAGAAGATGGCCAACACAAGTAGAGCATTTTAAACACAGGGAAGCTGCTAAAACAACACCTTCGAGACATTGTCCAGTCTTGAGGAGAAGGCCGAAGTTTCACCATGTCAAGGAACAGCCAGAATACATGGGAAAAGACGCGGTAAGTGTGGTTTTGCTTAATTTTCTGCTAGTATGGTCTTTTATAAATATTCTTTTTCTTGTGTTTTTTGAAGATCCAATGTAAAAGAGGTTAGTGTTTAAATGAAATTATTGAAGCTGTGTCTATTGTAGCAATGATCATTTCAAGTTTTGATTTTCGAATCCTAATTAAATATTTTTCCATGTATTTTTTTTAGCTTGTACTATTAATAGAATTTTTGCGAATGTTTTATTCATACACAACATCGGCTACAACGCCATCTATCGGTCTGGGCTTGAATTAGCATGTTTGATAGCTTTCGGTCGAGTTGTTCGACACATTAGTTGAATGGCGCTCTACTCTACTACTGCTTAGTAGCCATGACCTAGTAATGCGTAATCTTAAGGAGCCATAATTATTATTGTTGTTTTAATAAGGGCTGATATTTAAATACATAACTTTTATGTGAAGAATTGACAGTTTGACATATTTTCTATAAGTTAAAAAACTGTCAAACCGCAATATTTATTCCTCTGATAAAAGTTATCTGTCTATTGAAAAGTCTGCCCTAAATTATGAAGCAGTTAATGAAGAAAAAAATTAAAACACTTGAAATATTTTAATTTCTTTAAATATTTTAATTATTTGTCTTGACAATATCATGTTTTCGTATTGCATTTTAAACAAATTTTAGATTTGCAGCTACTAATAAGAAGTAATTGTACCAAAATATCTGTAATTAAAAATCATTTTTTTTTCAGAGTTACATATTGAGAGATTATCAGATGGATGGATTGAATTGGTTGATACATTCCTGGTGTAAAGACAACTCAGTCATTTTAGCCGATGAAATGGGCTTAGGTAAAACTATACAGGTATGTCTTCAAAATATTTAGTTTTTAAAATTAATTGAACCTTATTAGAAGATGCAATATATTTTTAATTTGTTTACATCTTTTTCAGACTATTTGCTTCTTATACTACCTCTTCAAATCACAGCAACTGTATGGACCGTTCCTTTGTGTTGTGCCTTTAAGTACAATGACGGCGTGGCAAAGAGAGTTTGAGCAGTGGGCACCGGATATTAATGTTGTTACTTATATTGGTGATCTCAGTAGTCGAGAAATTGTGAGTAATCATATTTCTGAATGCCTAAGACCTCGTCCTATCCATAGCGTTCGTCCTGTTTTCCGAAAAAATGAGGGAATGCGATGATCACATATTAGTGCGACGGATCGCTTTGGTTAGGACCTGGGATAGAGTGACTGGTTGATTTACTTTAACATAACTGAATGGATCTTATTCTTCTTTCAGCTCAGACAATTTGAATGGAGTTTTGCGAGCTCTAAAAGACTGAAATTCAATGCCATCTTAACTACATACGAGATTTTACTCAAAGATAGACAATTTCTGAGGTCCTTTAGTTGGGCGTGCTTATTAGTTGATGAGGCGCACAGGTTGAAAAATGATGATTCTCTATTGTATAAAGCACTTAAGGAATTTGATACAAACCATAGATTATTGGTCACTGGTACTCCATTACAGAATTCTCTGAAAGAGTTATGGGCCTTATTGCATTTTATCATGCCTTACAAGTAAGTATTAAAACTGGTATTTGGTATGAAGAAGATATTTTTATTGCAATAGTTTCATAATTTCATTTACTTCAGGTTTGAATCTTGGGAAGAATTTGAGAAAGATCATGAAGATGCTGCTACTAAGGGTTATGAAAAATTACACAAGCAGTTGGAACCTTTTATCTTAAGAAGGCAGAAAAAGGACGTAGAAAAATCACTGCCTGCGAAAGTAGAACAAATATTAAGAGTGGAAATGACTTCTATTCAAAAGCAATACTATAAATGGATCCTGACCAAAAATTATAGTGCCCTAAGGAAGGGTGTAAAAGGGTCTATAAATACGTTTATTAATATAGTTATTGAATTAAAGAAATGTTGCAACCACGCCTTATTGACCAAGCCCGAAGATTTTGAATCTAGGGCATCACTCGCCACGACTGATGCTGTAGAGGTACAAATCACATTAATTAATTAATAGGTTATTCCTCTCTTAAATATTAGCAAAATAATAAAATTGCATGTTGTTTCAGAAATTATTAAGGGGCTCGGGAAAATTACTCCTATTAGATAAGCTGTTATGTAGGTTAAAGGAAACAGGCCATAGAGTGCTTATATTTTCTCAAATGGTCAGAATGCTGGACATTTTGGCTGAATATTTACAAAGGAGACATTTTCCTTTTCAACGTCTTGACGGCAGTATAAAAGGTGAAATTAGAAAACAAGCCTTAGACCACTTCAATGCTGAAGGCTCTACGGATTTCTGTTTCCTACTGTCAACGCGCGCTGGCGGTCTGGGCATCAATTTGGCTACTGCCGACACTGTAATAATATTCGACTCTGATTGGAACCCTCAAAATGATTTACAAGCCCAAGCGCGAGCGCATCGTATTGGACAAAAGAACCAGGTAATTATATTTTTTTATCTATTTTATGTGTAAGTATCTTGTCGTATGTGTCTGTTTGTTTTGTGTTGAAAAAGTTAAATTTAAATTTGTGCAACATTTCAGGTCAACATTTATAGGTTAGTTACTGCTAGATCTGTTGAAGAAGATATTGTTGAAAGAGCTAAAAGGAAAATGGTGCTTGATCACCTTGTTATCCAGAGAATGGACACCACTGGGCGGACTGTTCTACAAAAACGAGATGCGTCCGCCACAAGTGCCAATAATCCATTCAACAAAGAAGACTTAAATGCAATATTAAAATTTGGTGCTGAAGAGTTGTTTAAAGATGATGATGAAAATGATGAGGATCCTGTCGTAAGTATTAATTACTTAATGACATGATTTTTATTAAATGTTGAAAATATTTTGTAATATCGATATTTTCCTACTTTCACAGTGTGATATTGATGAAATCTTGCAACGAGCTGAAACCCGCGACGAAGGTCCTTCTATGGTGGGAGACGAGTTACTCTCGGCTTTTAAAGTTGCTAGTTTTGCCTTCGATGAAGACAAGGCGGTAATGGAAGTTAAAAAAGAAACAGACGACGACATTAAAGATTGGGTAGGTGTCGATTTTATCTCTCTCTAATTCTTTAAATTTTCCAAATCATATTTTAGTTAACCAGTAAATACAATCTTCTAGGATGATATCATACCGGATAATATTCGGAAGACCATCGCTGAGCAAGAGAAAAATAAAGAAATGGAGGACCTGTACCTTCCTCCGAGGAGAAAGAATCTTCAAGCAAATAATGCTGATGGAGGTTAGTACCCACATGACCCAAAAGTACTTCCGTTCTTTTTTTCGTGCGCTTTCCCTTCGCGTTTTGAAGGGGAGTCGTTACTGTTTCGAAGCCGTTTTTATAAAAACAAATTAATATTAATTTGTTGACATAATATGTATTAATATTCACAATCAACAAATAATATCTTAATCCACCATGAATCTGTGTGTCACTTTTCTGCACTAATGCGGGAATGCAAAGTAAAAAGCACGCGTGTGTAAATAGATTGCATTGTTAAGGTAAATGCGGTGCAATTAGAGCCACTTTTCGAGCGAGTGTGTTGAAAAAATTTAGTTGAGGACCGTCTTATCAAAATATAGTATGTCAGGCAGGAGATTCAAAACATATTAACCGTTTTTATTAATGTGTAGCTGAAGGACGCAAGCGTCGCGGTCGCAGTTCGGCGGATGGTGGCGACGGCGGCGACTTGGACGGAGACGCTGAGAGCGACGGCTCCGACGCCGGCTCCGACGACGACCGCCCGCGCAAGCGAGGCCGGCCCCCCGCCTCGCACAGGGAGAAGATCAAGGGCTTCACTGACCAAGAGGTATGAAACAAGACAATAACATAGCAAGAAAATATTTTAAACTTAATTATGGTGGTTGCTATACCTAATTAACGGCGCTGAGCTTTAACCTTAAACTTACGCCCACAGTTCTTTCCGGGATGTAGTCAATCATATATTCACAATTTTACAATTATTAACCACAGCTTATAAAATTCCAGATTCGACGATTCGTCAAGAGTTTCAAGAAATTCTCTGCTCCACTAAAACATCTTGATAGTATCGCGTGTGATGCTGAATTGCAAGAAAAGCCGTTAGCCGAACTCAAGAAGCTTGGAGAAATTCTGCAAGAGCGATGTAAAGCAGTGCTCAATGACACAACGGAAATAGCAAGTATGTTCAAAACTTTTTTGTATAAAAAAGGAAATTGCTAAGGATTGTGTAGTTATTTGAACTACTGGCACTGTAGTTACAACAGGTCCTATTTATCTTTACAAATAAAGACTTGGGTCTATCAGATGAAGCAGTAACCCCAATAGTACAATAACATTACATTCACCAATATGGTGGATTGGGTTTGACCATTACTTAATGAATGTTTACTCTAGGAGGCCTGTTTAATCTTTAGTGGTCTTAGCAATATGATACGAATGATCATTAACATTGCAGATGAACAAATAGAAGGTCGCAAAAACTTAAGGAAGACGTTCAAGCTTGGTGGCGTGCCAGTCAACGCCAAGACGATGGCGGCGTGTCAGGACGAACTGGCGGCGCTGGACGTCTTCCTGCCAGACACTAAAGAAGAGAGGCTCAAATGGCAATTAGATTTCAGGTGTGCAACCCAAACACATTTCCTTTCAAAACGCTGTAAATAAAATTTATAAAACAAATATATAGGTATTAATCTGTTATTCGCCTAGGCTTTTCGCAACTTCGTTGGCGTTGGCTTCCAGTCTAACCGAATGCAACAGAATACCAGTATTTACATTCGAGATCTAAAAATATAATTATTTTGTTTAAATTTTTGTAGGACAAGGCCAGCAAACTTTGATGTTGAGTGGGGTGTACCACATGACTCTAAATTACTGGCAGGAATCTATCAATACGGAATGGGTTCTTGGGAAGCTATTAAGATGGACTCATCGTTTGAAATTGGAGATAAAATACTCACCAATGAAGATAAAAAACCTCAAGCAAAGCATCTGCAGTCGCGTGCCGAGTATTTGTTAAAACTTATAAAAAAATTGCTTGACCAGAAGAACGGCAAACAAAAACAGAGGAAACCTCGAACTAAACGAGGTCAAAAAGAGCCTGTTACTAAAGATATTGTAGAAGATGATGGTAGTTCTGCAGATGAAAATAAGAAATCGAATAAGACTGGTAAAAATGATAAATTGGATAAGGTTTGTAGCCTTTGTATAGCACATATATATTTTATAGCATACATTAAGCACTCTAACTAACAATCTTGCACCACAAATCAATAAATGAGTTTAAAACTAATTTATAGGATGGTTCCATTTCTGAGAATTATTGAAAATTGCAGAAACAAAATGATGTTATAAATGTGTTTTGTGCTAAACGCATTGAGAGATTAGTGGTGCAAGTGGGCCTCAAAATGTTTTCATAATTCAATAAAATAAATCTATCTTTTTCTTTTTTTAGAATAAGTCTAAATTAGAGGATGTATCCACACACGATGAAACATCAAATGATAAAAAAGAGAGAGATAAAAAACGCGCAAAGAGAGATAGCAACAGGAAATCTGATAAACTCAAGCCACGCAATAAGAAGAATGCTGGACCCATGCATTTTACTGCCAACAATGAACCAAGGGCACTGGAGGTTCTAGGTGACCTTGATCCATCAGTTTTTGAAGAGGTATGTTATGGAAATATTTATCATATGAAGCAGTTTCTCATTTATAATTAATTTAATTAACATTTATTATGACCATTGTATTTTACTTTTAGTGCAAAGAAAAAATGAGGCCAGTCAAGAAAGCCCTACGAGCACTCGACAATCCAGATCAGACATTGTCTGAAACTGATCAAGTTGCCAGGACGCGGGCGTGCCTCACGCAGATAGGGAACCAAATAGACATATGTGTAGATGCATATCCTGATCCTGAAAAGAAAGTTGAGTGGAGGAGTAATCTCTGGTACTTTGTTTCAAAGTTTACAAACTTTGATGCAAAGCAGCTTTATAGGTTATACAAGTACGGACTGAAGAAAAATGAATCGTCTAGTAAGAAAGATGGTAAACACAAAGAAAATCTTAAGGTTAGTGTCTTTTTATGAGTAATTTCAATTGTATCTTTTAATTTGTATGAGGTTTCTATAAAATCTGGTTTAATATTTCAGAACAATAAAAATAATCACAATAGTAATCACGTGAAGTCGCATAAAAAAGATGGCAAGACTGATAATGCCAATGATAAAAAAGAGAAGAGGCCTAAAACTGATCGAGACAAATTCGATAAAATCAATGATAAAAATGCACATACTTCTGGAATAAAGAGAAAGTTAGAAGAAGGAGAGTGTGACCCAGAGCCGAGTGAAAGTAAACGTCATGAAAGGTAAATATCTATATACAAACTGGGATTTTGTGTTAACATTCATTTGGTAACTAATAGTCTTCTTCAACTCTCATTCCAAACGCTCGCCTGCTTCCTCATTTTTCGTTTTCATTTTAATATTCTTTATCTCATGGAATCGCTAACCTCTCCTGTTGTCGCTCACCGCCATTATCGCTTTGTCCATCCCTGCAGACATAAACACAAGCACAAGGATCGCAAGGATAGGGATAGGAGCCTGAAGCGGGACGATTTGATGTACAGAGAGCGGAGTCGGTCGGAGCGAGAGCGGGACCGAGACCGAGACAGGGAGCGCGACCGAGACCGGGAGCGGGACCGGGACAGGGAGCGCGACCGGGACCGCGAGCGCTCGCGCACGCGCCGGGACAGCGGCGGCGTCAGCGCGGCGCGCTCGCGGCCGCCCTACAGCCTGCAGCACGCGCACGCCGAGCACGCCGCGCACGCCGCGCACCCCGCCTGGACGCCGCCCGCCTACCCGGGCCCGCGCCAGTACCGCACGGAGCGCACGCCGCGGCCGCACGACAAGAGGAGGTGAGCCCTTTTATTTGCTCGTAACTTGTAATTTTGTTTTCCGCCGATATGGATTCTATGTAGTGTTTGATGTTTCCAGCAGGTACAGTAGTTTCGGCGGAATGCCGGGCCCGTACGGCGGCTACTACGACAGCGCTAACATGGCGGGTAGCATGGGCTTCCCAGCCGCGCGGCCCTACCCCGACGAGTGGCGCGGCTACACGCAGCCGGAGTACCCGTACGACGAGCGGGACTACGAGCGGGAGGTGTACCGGAGGGATTACGATCGTCGAGCACCTCCCACATAATGCCGTAGTTCCGTTGCCTTGTAAATAAATAACATTGTATTTTATATTTTGTAAATAGATAGCCTGTAGACATCTCACTCCGAGAACGCTGGTTTAACCGTGAAGTGTAAAGTTTAAGTGACAAAAAGTGCTGTGGTTTTTATCTATGATGTGATAAGCGAAAGCGCATCGATATGAAATGAGACGTTAATTGTGACATTTTGTAAGTAAGACTGTATAGTAAATTTATTTATTGCTGAATCTGTCGATTGATTGTTAATGTACAGAATTTTAGAAAAAAATACCATTAATTTTTATATTGTTCCAATTTAGTCGCAGTCTTAATGTTTTTTAATGTCTAATCCAATTTTCTATTTATTTGATGCCTCCATATCATGATTTATGTATTTAACTTGACAGAAACAAGTGATATTAATAGGTCGTAGCAAATGTACAAAATTTAGCAATTGTTAGTAGGTTTGCATGTAATTTAAAATCATGTGCAATTTCAAGAATTTGTGAATAACTTGGCAGAAGGGGCACATATTGTCATTGCATTTTAGCAGTGGACAGGAAGGAGTTTTAATTTGTAAATTCATTTCTCATTTTGCGTGCATTTCCGAGTCCTGTCATGGCTCGTACAATCCTATTTTTATACATTATGTAAAGTCTTATTCTCTGTTACATGCAATTGTGAATGTAATAAAGAGTGAAAACGTCTTAAATGGTATATACCATAATAAATAAACATATTAAAGTTTAAAAGTGATTTTTATTGTTCCAAACATGGTGCGACTGAGCCTAGATTAGGATGTCCTGACACGCTGTGAACCCGAGATTGGGGTGGTCTGACACGCTATATGGCTAGATTGGGATCCGTTATGTCCAGACGCCAGCACATCAAGTTACTACAATCTGTCAAATTTCTTTAATTGATTTTCAACTTTATGGTTAAAGCATTAAGGTTCAAGGTTGATTGGGAAAATTTGACAGTTTCGGGTATCTTGACCTGCTGGCGTCTGTACAGCGCAGGCTTGTCAACAAGTACCTGGTACGTAATGACAGGTCCACACACACACTGATATTGAATTGGTTTGGACCCGTTAATGTAGCTTAAACTAGCCAAAGAGCTAAAAAACAAAATTTGCTTAGCAAAAATATAATTTATTTCAGATAAACAAGTATCCGTAGGGTTACAAACATTTATTATAGACCAAACTAGTTTTTTTTTTGCTTGGCTCGAGTCTTAGCGTGAGCGTATAACCTCAATAATTGGGTTATCAAATGAAAAAGTAATTTTTAAATCCGATAGGTTGTCCCAGAGATTAGCGCGTTCAGACAGACAGACACAGCGGCCCCGACTTTGTTTTGTGGTGATCTAATGATTACACTAGCATTCATGAGATTGTAAAGGTGGAATGAACAGCACCACACTTTCGTCCAATTTATATTCAAAAGGTATTGATCATGGCTTCTTATTGGATAAGAAGCCAAACAGTAGTAAGCTACTTAAAATAGGTACGTTAGCGACCTATGATGATGGTATTTGGCAAATAAGTTTTAGTGGGTGCTTTCACACCTGCGGGGTAATTGCGTAACACACTAACAGGAATGGCTGTCATTTAGATAGTTCAACAACGTTCATTGCGATATTTACATTGTAGAGCAGTGTACGTTACCCCAGCAAGAAAGTGTCTCCTAGGGTTATAGGAGTAAAACGTATAATTTGTGCCCTAACTGCTGTAAATGTGCCCCCACATAAAAAATGTGTGCCCCCTGTCGTTTTGGAAAAAAACGGAAAAAACGATTCCTGCTGGGGTAACGTTTTTCTAGCAGGAAAATTCTAAACGAATGATCGGAGAGAGAAAAATTGTGCATGGCCAGAGAGCTTATATGTGTGCTAAAATGTGCCCCCAAAAATAAAATCTGTGCCCCTTCAGGTTTTCGAGATATTGCATTTCCTGCTGGAGTAACGTTTTGATGAATCGTATATCTCTACAACCATTGCATGTGCCCCTGTGGAATAAACATACACGAGTAGCTCTTAATGTGTGCCCCTATGTGCCCCCAATTAGATTTAAGAAAATATTTATAGTTTTCAAGTTATCGCGGTTTCATGAAAAACCGAAAAAACATCGCAGCGCCTAAATTAGACCAGGCACAAGTTCGCTGAAAACTGTATTCGGTCCTTCTTGACGCTAATAATAACTATACAAAGTTTCAAAACTGTTCATGCATGCGTTTTTGAATAATCTTGCTAAAAGTCAAAACGATGGTGTCATAACTTTGACGGCAAAATACAAGGAACCGGCTCAATCCCAGATGTGTAGGTGTAAACCAAAATCATGTGCCTTTATTCAAAAATATATGGTGAAAATATTCAGCTTAGAATGTTTCGTATTAAGTAAATATTAACAAAAAACCAAAATATGTAAGCAACGGCTGGTTATCCGACCAAATTTGAATGACTACTAAAAAGCGACGGATTCATACATATCGATGACCTTCTTTATTGGATGTATTATACCTAAGCTGTTGTCCGTACAGTCGCGTTCAAAAGTTTTGGGGGCTAATTAAAAAATATATTAAATGCACCCTGTGACTATAATAAATGAAACAGCTTGTTGATGTGGAAATTATTATTTTTATTCCCATAATTTTAATTCTTAAAGTAATTATTGCATCAAATCACAGATCAAAGTTCCTACCTATAAATATTAGAAATTATTTGCGCGTTGTGTAGTAATTATTATTTAAATCACAGATCAGTTTTTCATCTAAGTCTAACATATAATTAGTAAATTCGCATCACAAAAAATCACAGATCATCCAATAACAACTTTATTTTATTACTTATTACTTTTCTAAGTCAGTGTACTCGGGCACAACACGTGTGAACCGGTTAGTGAGTAAAGTAAAGAAGGTCATCGATATGTATGAATCCGTCGCTTTTTAGTAGTCATTCAAATTTGGTCGGATAACCAGCCGTTGCTTACATATTTTGGTTTTTTGTTAATATTTACTTAATACGAAACATTCTAAGCTGAATATTTTCACCATATATTTTTGAATAAAGGCACATGATTTTGGTTTACACCTACACATCTGGGATTGAGCCGGTTCCTTGTATTTTGCCGTCAAAGTTATGACACCATCGTTTTGACTTTTAGCAAGATTATTCAAAAACGCATGCATGAACAGTTTTGAAACTTTGTATGGTTATTATTAGCGTCAAGAAGGACCGAATACAGTTTTCAGCGAACTTGTGCCTTGTCTAATTTAGGCGCTGCGATGTTTTTTCGGTTTTTCATGAAACCGCGATAACTTGAAAACTATAAATATTTTCTTAAATCTAATTGGGGGCACATAGGGGCACACATTAAGAGCTACTCGTGTATGTTTATTCCACAGGGGCACATGCAATGGTTGTAGAGATATACGATTCATCAAAACGTTACTCCAGCAGGAAATGCAATATCTCGAAAACCTGAAGGGGCACAGATTTTATTTTTGGGGGCACATTTTAGCACACATATAAGCTCTCTGGCCATGCACAATTTTTCTCTCTCCGATCATTCGTTTAGAATTTTCCTGCTAGAAAAACGTTACCCCAGCAGGAATCGTTTTTTCCGTTTTTTTCCAAAACGACAGGGGGCACACATTTTTTATGTGGGGGCACATTTACAGCAGTTAGGGCACACATTATACGTTTTACTCCTATAACCCTAGGAGACACTTTCTTGCTGGGGTAACGTACACTGTAGAGCAGACAATTTTTCCGAACATATGAAGCAATGGTTTAGCAATATCCTTCCGAATGATTCGTGGTTGATAGTGTGTTACGCAATTAGGGTACTGTTTTCTGAATGGACCTTCGAACTTCTCTAGCGATTTAGTTACCTGCAAGAGTTAGGGTGATCATCAGTCTAAACAACACATTCCATTTCATGGAAACCCATAATATCCGATTCGTAAAAAAAACTACTTCGTCTATACTTAAAAACATAAGATTGATAACTTCGATGCATGTTTGAAAAGTTTTTTTTAAGCTCCTCATGCAGGTGACGTAATTGACAGCAGTTATGCTTAAGTTATGTGGTCGAAAAATATAAAACAATTGTGACCCACAACAACCAACCAACTACCTTCAGAAGGTAGTAGTAGTAGCGGGGCAAAATGTCCTGGTTGTTGAGTCTGACGTAGCTAGGTAGGTACTTACATCCATAACAAGAACCTCAATAAATATGTAGAAGGTATGACATCACGTCATACCGTCATTGACATGCATGCATCCCTTTGGTTTATAGCTCGTGTCCATTACAAAATGTAGCTGTACCTACCTATACCTATCTAATACAAAAATTCAGTCATTCGGCTTATATACCTACCTACTTAAATCCTATAAACGTAGTTGGTAATCAACACTCACTAATATTATAATGTAGGAAAAAAATGCATTTGAGGGCAAAAGGTTTTTGCAAGAACCGAAACACTAGACTAGACTTAGTTTAGTCTTCTAAACATAGAGGTTCGAGTTATTGACTGAGCAGTGAGCACCTATCTATAGCACGTCCAGTTAAATTAGTCCCTTTCCCGATGGTCATATCGTTGATATCGCAGTGCGCATGACCGAAAGGAGTTCATTCAGACAAGTGCTTCAGTTCAGCTTCAGTAGCCCTCTGTCGATTGAGGGGGTAGCGCGCCAACGATGAGACTCAGTGCGCAGAAACAAAATACCTAGCTTGTTATTTTTACTTGTAGACATTGTCGCCTAAGATGCTTGCTGGTAAATAAACGTGTTGGACTTTCATACAACAGTCTTAGTAGTAATGCTAAAAGCGAAAATTGGGTGAGTTAGTTGTAATATTCCATTGCTACGTTTTAGATTTCAAGTTGATCATAATACCTAATTAAGTTTACTTGTAGGTAATTTATAAATATAAGTAAGCAAACTTTAATATTGGATCGTAATGCTTTTGAATTATGAATAAATTACGAATGCATTCCACTCACCGTAATAGCAGCAAGGTTGAAGTTATTAGATAAAGTGTTTTCGTAGAATAAAGTGCAATGCGAATATATGATGTGTGATGGTGGAAACAAGAAGGGCCAAGTGTGGCGATCCTGTCGGACCATGGTGAGCGCGACGCTGCTGGCGCTGTTGGTGCTGGTGGCGGCTGCTGACTGCTGTTACCTGTTCCCTAGTGGTAAGCACACTAATCATTAGGTAACTAGCCTGTTCCGTCTGTGCTTGAGGGAACAAACCCGTCAATTTAATCTGGTATTGTGTCAGATTTGATACAACAGACTAAAATGGATGAGCCTATGCTTTATTATTGAAGTAGGTAGGTACCGAACATATGTCTTCCGGTGTCAACTTGAAGATGGATGACAGCCGGAAGTTTTTTAAGCAAAAAAATTGTAAGTACCTGCCTACCACTGTACTGTATACTATATACTGTACTGTACTGTGACCAGTGACCTGTGAGTCACCGACGATTGCCACAAAGGGCATTATGTAGAAAAATAGTATTTCACTAGATATGTAGGTAGCTACCTAGCTATTAATAAGTATTGCATTTACAATAGATGAAGGATTCCATATTACCGTAAGTTGAAAGAAGTATCGAACTCTCCGTCTGTTCTCATCACCAGACGTACCGGACCCGTGCAGTGGCGTGACGTGCGGGCCGGGTGCGCAGTGCCGGCCCACGCCCGATGGCCGCGCGCACAGCTGCGAGTGCCCCGCCTCGTGTCCCAGCTACGGCGACCACGAGGGCTCGCGGGCCCTCTGCGCAAGCGACGCTCGCGACTACCCTGGCGACTGTGAGATGCGCAGAACTGCCTGCGAATCCAACACTAATATAACTTTCAAGTATTACGGTAAATGTGGTAAGTATTTCAAGTGGAACTGTTTTGAGATATAGATTATTTGACTTTACAAAACCACCAACTGGTTCACATAAATAAATGCTAAAAAGATAATACCACATTATGTTGTTTACAGATCCTTGTTCCGGAGTCACCTGTCCCGACCCTGAGGTGTGCCAGCTGGACGAGCGCCGCTCGCCATCCTGCCGCTGTGCGGAGCCTTGTCCCCTGGAGTTCTCCCCCGTGTGCGCCTCCGACGGCAAGACATACTCCAACGAGTGTCAGATGCATCGGGAATCCTGCCGAGCTAGAAAACAGTTGAAAATCATTTTTAAAGGACAGTGCAGTTCTGGTAAGTGCAGATTATGACTTGGTAAAAGGAAATAGTAGTGCCATGATGAATGGTTTTTGTTTAGCAAAGGTGTGGGTTAGGTAACTTTCTTTTGGTACCGAGTTAAGTTTTCGTCGAATTAGCAGATACCTACCTACACTGAATTAGCGCGAAGACTAAAAAGGGTGAAACGTTTTGAGTTAGTTTAGTGCAGTTCGAGTGAACTTAAACTGCAATGCAAGTGCTGACTTATGATAAAGAACGTTACACGTGCAGATTGCTTAATTTATAGTTGCTTAGCAGTTTAAGTTAGGTATATTTAAATTACTTATTTACTTATGACCAACTGTGAGACCTACCTACTTTATAAAAGAAAAGAAAAAAACTAGCTTCAAATTTTTCTCTGCTAAGTTGTGTTTCATGTAGGTAGGTGAATCTTATTCTTATTATATTCTTGCAGGGGTGAACCCTTGCGCGGAGGTGGAGTGCCGGCACGGGGCGGAGTGCCGGGTGGAGGGCGGCGGCGCCGTGTGCGCCTGCCCGCCGGCGTGCGAGCCGGTACTGCGACCCGTCTGCGGCTCGGACTCGCGCACGCACGACAGCGAGTGCGAGTTGAGACGAGCCGCCTGCCTGCTTGGAAGGGAGCTGAGAGTACTGCACGCAGGAGCTTGCGGTACATATAGTTGTTCACGGATTTTTTGGCGCGAGGCCAAAATCAGAACTAAGACTAACGCCATGATGACAGACAATGAAGAGTCCTTATTTTCTCAATAAGCCTAGATTTCTATTAAATTTTTGGGTTGGTTAACCAGTTGCCACTTGCCACATAGGTAGTTAACACGCAGAACCGATCGTAAGACGCTGGATGCATTTGGCGCAAATTGAAGAGGTAGGTGGAGAGAATTTAAGGCTTTATATTGCCCAACATCGATATCAGCATGAGGTGAAGATAAACGTCAATGTTATATTTCTAAATCCAGGTTCCAACGGCGTTTGCGCCGACCGCGTGTGTCCACACGGCGGCGAGTGCGTGGCGACCGGCGGCCGTGGCGTGTGCCGGTGTCCGCGCTGCTCCAACGAGTTTGCGCCCGTGTGCGGCTCGGACGGCATCTCATACGGCAACCGCTGCAAGTTGCAGCTGGAGGCGTGCCGGCACCGGCGCGACGTGCAGGTGCTGTACGACGGACCCTGCAGTAAGTAGCACTTTGTTAACATAATAAAAACTTACTAAAAAGGCAACCTCTGTAAACTTTAACTTGAGAAGAGAAGTATAAATTGGTAAAAGGCAAGCGTAGGAATCCACTGGATGCAGGAAGCACAGAACCGGCCCTAGTGGCGTTGTTTGGAGGAGGCCCATGTCCAGCAGTGGACGTCTTTCGAATGAAATGATAATGATAAAGTGTAGGACATAATTCAATGTTAAATAATAATATTACAGACGGGTGTGAAAACAAGAAGTGCGAATTCTACGCCGTTTGCGAGAGCGACGGCGTATCTGAAGCCAGCTGCGTCTGTCCCAAGCACTGTGAAGAAGGCACCGTGAGTATTTTGTTAGATAGTAGGCACCCGTGGATAGTACCATCAACCAGAATGGTAGCTTCATTCAGTTTGTTTTGCTTTTTTAATACTTAGTTTTATTTGCAGGAAACGGAAGAAGTTTGTGGTACGGATAATAAAACTTATAGCAGCGTTTGCGCACTGCGTGACACAGCTTGCAGGGAGAAGAGGCGGCTTCATATCAAGCATATGGGATCGTGCGGTAAGTCATAATATCCAGTCATAACGACAACTTCCTTTTCTAATTGAACGTACTAACCGTCAACATTGGAATTTCCATCATGAGTTCATGACGGAAGGACACATTGTCATGTTTTTAATAAGATATTTTGAATTTGGGCGGGCTTCATTGACGGAACCCCTCAATCTGCTCAAATAAACACAAAATGAACTTAATTGTCTTCAGAGTCGTGTGCGGAGATCGCATGTCCAGCGGGCACGTGGTGCGCACGCGGCGCCTGCGGCTGCCAAGCTGCGTGCGCCGAGGCGGCGCGCGAGCCCGTGTGTGGCGACAACCGGCGGACATACCCGCACCACTGCGCCTTGAGACGAAGTGCCTGCGAGGCGAAGGCAAGAGGCGACCCACCACCCAGAGTGGCGTACTACGGCGAGTGTACTGAACAGGATGAGAATGGTACTGCAGGTAAAGTACTATTTGTTAAAAAGGAGTATGTGGTCGAATGTTTTCAATGCGCCTTAAGACCTAGTGCCTGTGAAGCTAAGGGGAGACGGGAGACTCGCCACTTAAGTGGCGTACTTTGCACGTCGAGTGGACTGAACAGCATGAGAATGGTACTACAGGTGAGGTGCTATCTATCTACTGGGGTCTATGGGAAGATAAAGACGAATGTCCAATTTATAAGATGACCATACACTAGTCATGAAGACTGGTAAATGCCAGCCCAGGGTAACGGTTATGTGGGGCTCGCATCCACTAAAAAGTCATGGTAACCCAAAAAACAGACAGCCCCACAGTTGCAATACTTTCTCAATTCAGTCACAGTTTTATCAATGAAAAGCTCTTTCATTTACAGACGGGAATAGATCATCGAAGTACACGGACCTGACTAACGAGATCCGCGCAGGAGACGAGAACGAAAACTCGACCGAGGCAGTGTCGGGCACGGCCGTGTGCGCCCGCGTGCAGTGCGCGTACGAGGCGACGTGCGCTGTTGACTCTAATGGACAACCCAGGTAAGTGAATCTTAGCATAGTATGGAGACGATAGATGATTCGATAGAGGGCAAACCTTAAAATTTCAGAGAATTTTAAAGAAAAAAAAATAACGTTTCCAGCAATACGAGGCTTTTCATATTTTTTCGCTTGGAAGTACTTATAAAAAGGTCAAGTCGGACTCTTGCTGCGTAATTGGTTCAAATAAGGATTGGGATTTAGGATTTACAGTGTGGGTGCCCCATATACAGTCAGGAGTACTTGAAACTAACTTTTCCAGGAGAGCGCAGAAACAGCTTACTAGGTTTTTTAATGCCTAATTATCTTGTTAGTGTAAGGCCCATTAGGAAGAGAATTAAATATCCGAATAAGTTCCGAACACTTGCTAGGTTTAACAAAGGGGTTAATAAATAGAGGATAAAAGTTTATATGGACGTTCGTCATTTTTGCCGATATAAAATCCCATCGGTAACACTCACACTCATCCCACGGGCTGTGCTTGTAAAGTAAATAAAACCAAAGTGACGTACTCCAGGTGTGCCTGTCTCTTCGACTGCGCGGCGGCGGCTGCTGCGGCCACGTCATCAGCCCCAGTGTGTGCGTCAGACCTGCGCCTGTACCCCACCCTGTGCCATATGAAGCTGGAGGCGTGTCGGCGACAGGAGGACTTGCGGCTTCGACCCCTCCCGCTGTGTCGAGGGTTAGAGGTAACTGCAAAGATTTTTCGGTTTTCCTATATTTATCCACGCACATTAGGCAAATTCACCCTGTATATGTGACTTTATGCACTAGGTAGGTAACTTTATTCTATAATATAACTTACTAACTGACCCAACAGACGTTGTCCTGTCCATATTTCAATACTTCCCATAAAAATTGCTCTTTCACTTTCCCGAATTTTGCCAGCAACTATTCAATTTTTTCTTTCCGAAAAACCTGATTCCAACAATAACAAAAAAAAAAAAAACAAATCAATCCAGCCGTTCTGAACTGATGCGTTAACCAAAGAACAGCATTTAATTTTTATTATATAGAAGAAGTAACACTGCCTGCCCCAAAAAAATATACAGTTGAAGAAAGAGTGGCATCTTAGATTTAGTTTTTGTAAAGCCGGGGACATTAATTGTGAAGCAAATTGACTACCAACTTAAATAATTGTCCGTATATTCAAATCAATCAAACAGTGAAGGAAAACATCGCGAGGAAAGGTCCTGGAACCAAAAATTCGAAAAAATGTGACATGCACCAACCCGCACTGGGCCCGCGTGGTGGATTATGGCCCACCCCCTCTCACAGAGGAGGCCTGTGTCCCAGCAATGGGGAAATTATAGGCTGATTATGCTATATTCAAATCACAACTTATTCCTTGACTGTTGTATGAAATAGCTATAACATGACTGGTCGATTCTGTAAAAATCTTACCGTGGAAACTCAAGTGAAGTGAGCTTGATGTGAGTTGTCAGTAGTATCAATCCCTAGCATTATTTTGAATGACAGGTCACTCCACGCTTACTTGACCTAAGTTTTCACGGTGAGATGGTTACAGAATCGCCCTGTAGGTACAGTCACAGAAATTAGGTCATCATTAGATCATTCAAAAATAATAAAAAAACAAAAGTAATTTATTAAAATTAGGCTGAGAATTAGCACTTTACGAACGTCAAAATTACATAGGACAGTCCCCCCAAAACACGACTTCCTATGTGCTTTCACTGGGGAGAAGAAGTGCACCGCACCGCACCAAACTCCCAAGCACTATTATGTAAATTTTTTATTTGTTTATTTGCAGTTCAGGCCGTGTGGTGTGGATGAACCGCTGACCGACGTTGAAGGTAGACCTATTGACTGCGGAGGTGGACCTCACAGGAAAGACTGCCCAGTTGGCAGCTACTGCCATCATACTGCTAAAGCTGCTCGGTGCTGTAGGAAAGGTAACTTTCTTTATTGTATAGCGGATTTACAATCAGAATTGCGCACTTTGGGAGTACCTAAGTGCCCAGTTCCGTTAAATGATCTATTTGGAACTTCTGACATTAGAAGTTCAAATTGAACTTCGGTTTCTAGTCTATCCATGTAATAATTTTGCCTCACTGTAGCGGTGTAGACTGTAGGTATCAGAAGATAGTAACTACACACATAAGCTGCTCCATTTGGTAACAGAAAGTTAATTGCGAAATACAAATAAACAACAGTAGGAATGGCTTTAATTTTGACAGTTCCACAATATTCATTGCGTTATTTACGTTGTTTAACAGACAATTTTTTCGGACGTATGAAGCAATGGATTAGTAATATCTTTCAAAATGATTCAGATTTTGATTAACACAATTAGGGTGACGGAATCGAACTTTCCATTGTTTCAAAAGGAAAGTGGGAGGAAGATGACAATACTAAATAAAATATTATTTTCTCATTGAATTAAAACATGTCACAATTCGATTGCAAGTTAAGGCACAGCTATGACTTGCAATTTAATCGTTATTCAGAAAATCTTCTTATCGGAGAAGTGCTTATTTACACAGAGTTTAATTTGTGTGACAGTAATTTAACGGTACCTACTATTGTTATAATTATATGTGAACGTTAATAGTACAGTTAACTGCATAGATAAAGAGTATTAAAGAAGGTACATCAAAAATAAATTCATGCAAATTTATCTTAATTAAAGCATGGTCCGTTTGTGTTTGTCAGTAACCGAATGGCAGGTGAAAATCGAACATTATACCGACCAGAAAGTACACAAAGTAAACACTGCCGGTACCTACTAATATACTTGTTTGCATAATTTATTTAGAAAGTTGCATTGCCCACAAGACAAATACGAGCTATTTACATATTTGCCTGATCTATTTATGGTAGCCGAAGAGAAAGACATTACCGATCATGACGGGGCCGGATGTGTACAAATCACACATGGTTTTATAATGAACGTTACGTTGTGATTTCATTAGCGGAGCTGTCGTTCAATATGTCGTCATAGAATTATGTACATAAAGGGCTATTAATACTTCGGAGTTCTCGAAATTTTCATCATCTACATATTTAAACCATTGTTATAGAGTCTAAAGTCTACAGCAATGATTAGAAGTAGTAAAAATGCTATCCCCCTTATTACAAAACAAGGTTTTTCTTTCGATCAGGTTTAAACCACTGAATCAGTTTTTGAATTAAGAACCCAACTGTTAGAGAAATGCAGTTCTATTAACAAAAATGACAGCTTAGTTCGGTGCTAAGTTGTCATTTTAGTATTAAGAACTTTGCCTAAATCGAAATACAAGTACTGGCTCAATAGTTTAGGCTAGAACTAAAGTTAGGTTTCGTTTTGTAATGAGACGGTATAAGACTAACTTCTTAATTTTTTCGGCTCGCTGTGCAGGCGCATGTTTTAATAGACAATTGATTATTTGAAACGACGGATCTCTCATAAATTTTCCTGGCAATTTTAAATAAATAATTTCACATCACAGATAAGGCAGTTGTTGAGAAGAAAGGCTGCCAGGAGTCCTGGCACGGATGCTGCGCGGATGGCGTAACGGCGGCGCGTGGCCCAGGCGGTGCTGGATGCCCGGCAGTATGCGGATGCCACCGGCTCGGATCCGTGAACGAACAGTGTGATGAAGAAGGACAGTGTACTTGTCGGCCCGGTGTTGGAGGCCTGAAGTGCGACAGATGCGAGCCTGGCTACTGGGGACTTCCGAGGATTGGCACTGGACATACTGGTTGTATACGTGAGTGTGATGGGATGTGATCCCTTGATGCACGTTAGCTCTCCAGGGGCTTGCAATTATATATAAGTAATTCAGTGCGTCTCGTTAGGCAATGCTTGTTACTCTAATACGACTATGATTTTATTTTGTAGTATAGTGGTCTTAGATATACCTAACTACGATTCTCTTTATTAAACCTAACAACCTTTTCGTCTTCTAGCTTGCGGTTGCTCGGCGTTCGGTTCAGTACGAGAGGATTGTGAACAGATGACTGGACGCTGTGTTTGCAAGCCGGGCATACAAGGCCAAAAGTGCACCATTTGCTCCAACCACGAACATACTCTGGGTCCTAATGGATGTTTCGACCGTGAGTACAAATTATTGAATGTCGTCTTATAGGAGTTGAGTTTTGTAGGTATAGCGTGAGCAGAAGTTTTATTCCCACTTTTTTCAACAGCGGAATCTACACAACTGCCTGCCACGAACTGCGACCACATGACGTGCTACTTCGGCGCGCACTGCGTGGTGCGCAGCGGGCTCGCCACCTGCGAATGCGGTACAACAGAGTGCCCGCCGTCGGACGGACCGTCTGTTTGTGGTAGTGACGGGCGCACCTACCTCTCCGCTTGCCACCTGCGCACGCACGCGTGCAGGGCGCAGGCGGACGTGGTGGTGCAGGCCTTCGGGCCCTGCAGCGAGCAGGCGCCGCACGTGCGCCGAGGTAGTCGCTCCAGTAGATCCAACCGCTCGTCCCTCTCACGACAAAATAGTGACCCACACAGCAACACGCCCCTGGAACCCGACAGAACATCGCTCAAAGACTTCGAGTACATCAAACAAAGCCCCAACTCACTGCAGTTCACAGACGCTTCCGTAGACACCAGTGATAGCGGCAAACCCGACAGTCCTGAACCCGAGCTGACATGTATCGATATACTCCCACCAATTGGATATCGCTAGAGTTGTAAGCTAGATATGTTGTAGAATTCATTTTCGTAGTAGAATATTTGATTTAATAAATATAATTCAGAATTTATATCCTTCAACTGATAATTCGCAGAAAAAACGTACACTCACTCTAGTAGTGTCATAGAAAATAACGTCGAAGGAAATTGTGCTAAATATAGCAGAAATAAAAGCCAAACTTTTATTGAGGACGTCGAAGAAGAATTTGATTCAAACGAAGTGGAAGATTATTCAATGTACGAAGAATATTTAGAGGAGAATAGCCGTGATATGTACGAAGTGCCCTTGTTTGATGGTAAAGCGAGAATGACTGCTCGCGCAAGGTTTCCTGCTAAACGCTTCGATATTTGGGCTGAGGTCTCCGCTGTTTGCGGTAAAGGCGCTTTAGTGAGCGCTTCCGGTACGAGGGACCATTTGTGGCTTGGATTTGTGGAAGATAGGGCCGTGTTACGGTGGGACGCCGGGAGTGGGCCATTTGAATTGCACACCGGAAAGGTTAAAATTGAGGGCAAATCCAAAGTATCTGCGAGGAGATATAAGAAAGATGCGGTTTTAAAGCTTGGATCGTCTGTGGCGAGAGGATCGTCACAGGGGCGTATGAGTTCTTTAGATGTCGATCCCTACATCTACATTGGTCAGCCCCCGGACAATGTTACAAAGTTAGCACCATTTTCGTTCATTTTGTTTTTTTTTTTTTTGTAGAGAAAAGCGGTAATCGTTTCATTCCATACCTTGGTGCAGATTGTCAGGTGCGTCAGGTATCTCCGGCTTCGTGGGCTGCGTACACCGGCTGCGCGTGGGTGGCCGCGACTTGATACCTCCATCCCGAGGACTGACGATAACTTCGATGGGGCTTCGATCTTGTACTCCACACAATTTAGCTAGGCTGGTATGTCCGTAGCAACCCGACTAGAACCTAACTTTGGGTTAATTGCTTCTGGCAACTTGTACTGCCCCAATTTAATTAAAGAAAGTGATCGATGTTACAATAACTCAGTGATATTATTATTTTTGTTTTAAAGAATTTATTCCACGGTTCGTTACACACATCTTGTTATTTAAATAACCCTGTTCATAGTAGAACTGTTAAATTTAACAGATTTTAATGTAGAATTTGCAGTAATAATGTTATAATGTTTGAACTATTTCAACTGTACTGAAACTATTTCCTAAAACTATGCTATACCTTGCAATGTGATATTCGTGTAACTGTAACTTCATACGGTTTCTAATACTGTAACATATTGTTATCTTTAACATATCTAATTCTATCCATTTTATAATAAATTATCTCCTTTTATATAATACGGTTATTTGAAATATTTATGTTTTTCATTGCTTATGCAAACAATATACACAGGATATCAGCGTACCGATACAAAACATCTGCCTATCGACTTGGGCCACCCCTTATGTCCAGTGGTAACATTATCTTTACTCGTTCTCGGCTCCTTGAACCCAAGTATGACTGGGATGGATTGGTCGGAACCAACTACCTATAATAACCTAGAAAAAAAATTAGCATTAAGAACCTCAATACAATTTGCAACGGCAACATCATTAAAAGATAACTTTTGAAGACTCAAGTGGCTTCTTCCTTTTCAGAAATTTCATATCTAAACCTTGATTTGACAAATACGGAGGTGGTCTAAATGCACCCCATGATGGCTGAGTAAACAGTTCCGCCGCACTGCAGGTCCTCGACCATACCTTATCTAAACCCTTACCGATCAAGCGGGGAGTGAGACAGGGCGACACAATTTCAACGAAACTTTTCACAGCAGTCCTAGAAGACATCGTGAGAAGTAAAGATTGCGTATTGCGAGTGTTAACATCAATGGCGCCTACCTGTCCCACTTAAGATTTGTAGATGATCTCGTACTTTTCGCTGAAAACTTCGATGATCTCTGGAAATTCTTCAACACCTTTATGATGCTTCACGGTTTATGCACCATCTCTTCCTACCAATTTGTGCGCCACGATATGCGACTGAACTTGTTAGAACTTTTCTGTATCCTACTATTATCCTGCATACGCACCATGTACACCATGTTTAAATAAATAACATTTACTCACTTATGCTTCTTTTAAAGTAGGACTTAAAATGAATATGGCCAAGACGAAAATTAGAACTTTTTCAGCTTTGATAATTTTTTGTCCATACAAAATCGTCGTAAGTCGGAAATAAAATGTTGGGGATGGTTGACCAGTATGTCTATAGGCTTATATACCGAGTTCCAAACGTCGAGATCCGCAGACATATGAAGGTTTTTGATATCTGAAAACGAGTAATGTAACTCAAATGGAGTTGGGCAGGACACTTGGCCAGGCGCAGTGATGATAGGTGGAGTAAGGCAGTGACCGAGTGGCGTCCATGGACTGGGAGATGAAGTGTCGGTCGTCCGGCGGCGAGATTGGTGGGCGCCATTGTTTCCATCGCAGACCTGATGAGAGATATAGAATAGAACCTGGAAGAGGATGGCACAAGAGCGTGGGGATTGGCACATGCTTATGCTCAGCAGTGGGTGAAGTCGGGCTCTGGATGATGATGATGATGATGGCTGACAGTCAATCGCTAAGCCAAAGCATCAATGACGTTGGCACAACTTTAATTTCTATTAATGCCTTAAAATAAAAAACCATACCGAAAAAGTTATAGGTACCCATTCAGTCAGTCAATAACACGGCAATTAAAGAACGGAACCACACTATATAATTCAAGTTATAATACTCTACCCTCAGTTTCATTGCCGGCCCATTATTTCCTTATCAACGTTTCACCCCCACTTCCCTTTCATAATCCCTCCTTATCGCTGTCTACTCCATAAAAACGGGGGCCTTCAAATTTTAAAACCATTATTATGTTGCAGGAACAAGTGGGAGTCGTAAAGTTATTTTATAAGTTTTTAACGACACCATAGTTCGTAATAGGTGTTTGATTTTAATCTGATGGGTCCTTAAGCCAAGGTTAATGTTCAGAATCAGAATCTTTATTTCAAAGACAAAGACAACTCAAAGACATGACATTTATTCGTCGGATGTGGTACAGTCACGAGCAAAAGTATGTATACACTCGGCTTTATTCAAAAGCGATTTACTCCTCTATTTTTAATTGAAATTTTATGTTGTTACGAACATAGCATTTTCGAACCCATAGGTTTATGTAATGTCGTATTTCAACGTTCCATTCGTTATTTCACGAAAAAATTGCAGTTGAAAGTCGCCAAGTGTTGACATATTGGTGTTCGTGACTGTACACGGCTACACATCCAGCTATACATAACCAGTATAAGCTGACTTCTGATTGTACGAAAAACCTATACAATGCGAGGTCAGCTACTAGCGCCATACAAATATTTAAAATGTGAACCTAATGTACACGTGGGTATAAAACCTTACTTTTAATACTACTTATACTCTAGTAAACAATACAAAACACTTATAAAAACACAACAATAAGAACATTTCTATTAAACAGATAAATAATTAATCTACATTATTATTAAAAAAATATATTATTTACTTATTAATACTTACAACCACAAAAATCTTTAATGTGTAAAAATTATTTTGGAGAAGCCCAATTTTTAGACTTTTTTGTAAAAATTAAATGGTAGCTCTCTTATTAGTTTTGGAATATGGTAATATATTTTAATGTACACAAGGTAGCTGTTTCTGTTAAGGTAAATTGGTTTTTTAACTTGGTGGGGTCCCTTTTTGCAAATCTATTGTTTTCGGCTACTGTGGAGCTACTGTGGAGATTTGATTTGAACATACACAGTGTGTGAGATGTTACAACATTTACATAGGTTCTCCATGTTTTGCCATTAGGCGTACAAATACATTTAATTATCAATTTAAATTCAAATTAATTAAGTACTATAACAATTACTGATTATTATAAATTATAGAAAGCACCAGAGTAATGAATCAACAATTCCCCTCCAGAATGTGTGTATGACGAAGTATTTTTGATTTTGTCTTTTTTCTACTAACTTTTTGGGTTGGTTGTCTAAGAGGGACTCGTGGCTTAGTAACAGCTTCAAAAGTCGATCGATCAAGGGTAGGCAACGCTTGCCGTGGTTAGTCCGTGAATGGGTGACCATGTATCCGTCTCAAACTCTTTGCGGTCCGGATATAATTCGTAAATCATTGACAGTCGTTACGGATACCTCTCTCCGTAGTCCCGAAAGTCTGATAGGTAACCTTACCAAGGGGTACCTATCATTTTACCCTGAAACGGGTTGTAAAGGTCAGATAGACAGTTGCCCCTTGTAAAATACTGGTATTTAGCCGCATCCGGAGTCCGAGGAGGATTGCAACAATTTTCACGCCAATGGACATATTTCAGCCGAAAACAGTCTTAGCTCTATGCACGTTTTAGATACAAATAGCTAGTTCTATTCTATAGGATTTTGATAGAACAAATAGTAGGTGAAAATGATCTCTAGGTAGATCAGTAGATAAAAAAAACGACATAAACTGACATGGGTAGGTATGTCACAACTCGCCTAGTACCGAGGGAAGTTCTTACAGAGGTGGAGGTAAGTTGTGACTCAGGTGGTTTTTGAGATGTAAAGGAAATTAATTAACCCCTTGAATGTCGTAATTACAGACACAATTAAAAACCTATTGTGTCTCGCGTAGATCTACGTCCTGACAGATGAAGAGTTAAATTTAAATGGCCAAATAAATGTAAATACCTAAGCAACATTAATCAAAAATCAACTGTAGTAAACATTCAATAATAAGAAAACTACAAAATATCACATTATTACACACACACCAAATGTGATTAAATTTATTAATGTATTGACATTAATAAATTTAATCACATTTAAAATAAAAATAAAATAAAATAAATAAATAAATCCCTGGACATTTCACACAGCACCATCTGTCCCAAGCTAAGCAACCTAATGCTTGTGTTATGGTAACAAGATGGCTGATAAACTACTTATATACATTTTTTTTTTTTTGTAAATACATACATATTAGGTATAGATAGAAAAACACCCAGACTCGGAACAAATACATGTTGGTCATACAAATATTTGTTCCGTGCGGGAATCGAACCCGCGACACGCAGCGCAGCAGTCAATCGCTTAACCACTGCGCCAACCGTGCCGTCAAAGAAGATTTGGTACGAAATTGAGACAATTTGTGTGTTTCCTTCGAAGACATGGCTCGATCTGTCTTCCGAACATTTATTAGGCATTGTGAAACAATAAAACAGCAACCCATGCAAAAACACACCAAAAGGCATGTAGAAACCTTACAAAGTATTAAGATAGGAGAGTTGTTACGCAAAAAATCATGCCTGGTTCAGAATAACGTCACTTATCCTCGAGATGTGCAGTGAAGCTAAAAAGTTAATAGGTACCTATCAAGACTTTAAACTTTGATATTCAATGCATATACGGGTTACTAAAAAATACCTACAACATAACACGTAAAGGTTATAAAAAATTTAGGGAAAAACTTACTTTCGTGATTATTTTCGCCATCGACGTCACAGAGTCACTTCCACTCCCCGTAGGACGCCGCGACAAACCGGATCTTTTAGTGCGTCAAGCAAGAGACATAACGCGATATTGCCAGCTCCCTAACAATGATAGAATATGAGAAATGGACTTTGTAACTACTCTCCTCGGTCTTCCCTAAGACTGAAAACGGCTGGGCAGATTATGGTTTATCGGCGATTGAAAAGTCATGAGTGGAGATCATACGACAGTTAAACAATCACATCGAGGCGAAAACATCATAAAACTGCACATACTAAAAGCTAAATTAACAACAACGTAAATTATTACGTTAACACACAAGTAAAAACATAAAACAAGTGTAAAATAATAAATTATACGTTTATCACATAAAAATATTAGCACTACCACAAACCCACCATTTATTACCAGAGAAAAGTCGTTGTAGTCATCTTGGCGAGTTATGGTGAGAAAAATAAATAAATTTTTAGCTCGCGAGTGTCGCCCGTAGTCATTAAGATTGAGGTGAACCATATGAGCACTCACTTAGGCGGCAGACATTAATTTCGTCATAACAGTCATTTGGCCAACCGCCTGCGCCGCAGTAATATAGCTAAAAGCCTCTATTCATTATTTCACCGCCCCCCTCCATCGCTTAAAAGCTATCGTATTGATGTGACTTTCTGCGAGAAATGGGATGATGGAAATTAAGGTGCCTTGAGCTACAGATTTTGATATTATCTCCCGTTAAGCTGACGTAGTTACTAGCCGGAATGTAATCCGCAACGTAGGTATTCCTTCAGGAATATATTAATAAGATTTTCTTTTGTTGTCAGCTTCTGTACGTAATACGACGAGTATAGGTAGTAGTGTGGATATATTATGTTCTTAGTATTTTTCCGATATTAGAGCCAGGAGCAGTGCGAACAAGAGTGTAGGGCTATATGTCACACGCGTTCATTACAGTGAATAATTAATGCGCCCCTGTCGGGAAAGGTAAAAGCCTTCGCCAGAGAGTCGGCCACCTATGTCTGTACAACACACGTCGTTACCGGCTAAGTGCTTATGAAGTATTTGTTAAGAATGACAACAGAATAGATGCCTATTTAGTACCGATGGTTTAAAGAAAGGGTCGGGGTCGAGGGTCGACCGGTTAAAACGGCGTAACAAAAGGGAGTTTATAAGTGGTGTTAGTGAAACCTGCGGCCCTCTCCAGTGATTATAGGCTTATCTGTGCCTACTCTTTATTATTATTTAGGATCGGCATATTTTCTAAACGGCCCTTCCTTTTATTTAAATTATGCTTGTTTTAATTATTCCTCAAAGGAAATCCCATTAGACAGGTTCGTAGATCAAATTACATTTGTTGATTAAAAATGTTTTATGGCCTTCTGTGTGCTTTCAGAGTTTGCTATTTCCATCGTAATCATGATTATGTGATGGCTGTGTGTGTTTACTGAGATTGTTTGTGCTGTTTATTTTACTCTGTTTTAGGGATGTTCTATTATGTTTAAAATATAATGCTTACTTAAGGTCTTGTACTTACATATTGTATCTACATTGTTTTGATAACTTTTCAACTTCGTATAACCTCATGGTGGTAATGAGTTCTTTGTTAGGTATCAGTTTCCCCTATAGCTGAATTTAATGTTTAGGCATTAATGTATTCAAAATGTTTATTTAGCCGGCGTTGGCGCTATATAATGTGTTGTTTATTACATAACGTTTTCATAGAAAGCGCCTACTCCACGACATTGTTAGAATTTTCAAACGGGTTAATATCAAGAGCGACTGAGGAATGTTTAATTACCGCTGTGACATCCTGCGAGGCGAGGAGACAGTTGGCGCTAACACAGCGCGCCGCATGCCGCTGTAGGCTTTTCAACGCATTTCTTGTAATAATTGTGTGATGTAACTACATATTAGCTGAACGATAGCTAGATATCTCAGGCAGAGCTTTGCTTAAACTGTTTGATATTCTACAATGAATAAATTATTAGTGGTGTAGCTTTTCAAGTTAACATTTACAACAAAGTTTTTCATTCCCATGTACTGTTTTAAAAAACCATAAGAATTCTAAATACGTACAACAGCAACAGGTTATGAAGTCGCGGGCAATTTTTCATAAGAGCGCAACGCGAGCGTTCTCATAGATTTCACTCTTGGCGAGGAATTAGCGCGAAAGCCACGACAATTATTTACGACGTTTCCAGTGCGGAATTACAGCCTGCCGCACCACCGCGGCCTTTTATGTTTATTCACCGGTTATAATTCCACGGCGTAGAGGACTATTTGAAAACGTAAACGTAGGTGCGCCCATATTTCACGCCAGCCGCCGCCGCGTGGCAGTTGTGAAAGTAATCACTACAAACATGTCGAAAATGATCCCCACTGCACGCTTAGATGCGGGAGGTTAGCGCGCCCTCATTTGTAATGCACTGACAGAATGCATAATGGAATGCGGATTTGTTTCAGGCCAGTTGGTAAGTTCGTTAACTGACTGCTTTGGTATTGTGATTGACTCTACATATTGATAAATAGTAACAGTACCCTATTTTATCTGGATTATATCATAAATATGATATTTCTAGTTATTAGAAATCGATGTATCGATGTTATCTGTTGGGAAATACATAAAGTACAAAAGCAAATCGAAGGTTGTCGTCGTAATCATAAATAAAGCTCGGCACGAGTATGGCCTATCGACAATAATAAACGGTGGCCATAACTACGTACCAAATGAGTATTTACAGGAAATGCAAATGATCAAGGTGTCAAATATCGACCATTAAATTTGGATAACGCAGCTTACGTTTATATTTCGCACGTAATCCGCCCGACGTGTAAAATACGGCGCGTCAGTAAATATTAAACTCTGCAATAATTTCGCTTGTGTCAGTGTCATAAATATTGTCCAGAGATTTTCATATTAATTGCAGCTCCACTAGAGCACCTCTGTACGCATGAATTTTAATTTTATGACCCTTGTTTACATCGAGCTTTGTAAAAATATATCTCTAATTTGTTAATACAGTGCCCATTCTAAAAACACGTGTCTACGTATTTCGTTATCCGTGTCTCTTCCAGTTTACTTTATTGTGGTTACATCTTGCTGCCTTCTTCCTCATATACGAGTATATTACCCTTCAGGGTTCTTAGAATAAGCCTTACATTCTTACAACAGTTGAACAAATTGTTCGTAATTGACTTTTACAAATTATATTGCGGCAAATAAATGTTTTGCAGTAAAAACGAAGAGAGAACGGTCCTCAAGAGGCAAGAAAACAAATTGATTTTTGATGTTGCGGCTCGCTCATTCATGATAATGATTTTCTGTGCCATTTCCACCTGATTGACTGACAAAAACTTAATTTATCGATAAACTATAATAACCGCGCTATGTAAAAGGATCTTTTACCGAAAACTCATTATCTGTGATTGATTGAATTAAGTTCGCCGTTAGCTGATAGTTTAATTATTATGATCACGCCTCTGTCGTACGCACAGTTACCTCCTGTGTAATTACGAGGTCTGGTTTAATGGGTTTGGTGGATCATTGGCTGTAAGTACTTCAAACACATTGGCTACAATGACAGGACGCGCTCATTTTATTTCATATGCACCTATTCAATAACATTCATGAGGTATGAAATGTCTTTCTTATAGTATTTTTGATAAAGCTGATGAAAGTTCTTTCGGACCGTTTGGGCCGAAGCTTCAATCGTTTTATACACGGGTCAGTAATCCATTAGATAAATATCTTTAGTAATGACATTTTTATAGATTTCGTATCACACTCTCGTCCTATTTTATATTATGGTAACCGTATAATCACGATGCATGTTTTGTCAGTACTACATTAAATTTTATAGAGACGTTTGGGTAACAAATGGGTTTTCTATTAAGACGTGGATAGGAAAACATTAGTTCGTTTTCTAGCTCGACAAATCAAGATAGTGTCGCGATAAACGTCGCATCCAATCACCTGGTGTCCTATTACCAGGTGCGTGGTGTTATTTACGCGGGACCAATCAGTATGTAAATATGTAGGGTAGGTGAACGTTCTGGAGTGAGTGGGCAGAGGCCCTGCGCGCACAGCCTCCGGCGCGCCCTGCGCACGAGCGCACGCTTATGGCACAGCTCTAACGTTGCAAATCCCCCAGTGACGTGCTATCCTTATCTGATAAACGTAAACCGGAGCTCGGGAATTAAATGTATTGACTTATAGGGACGTTCATGCCATTAATTGTTTATTTACCATTCGCGATGGCTCTCGGCTCGTTTATATTGTTGATGTTTGCTCTGGACATGGTCGCCGCGGACGCGCAGCTGGTGCAGCGCGCCCGTCTGCGTCAAGCGGTCTCCGCCTGCAACACAAGTGTCACTTACAACAAAGTGCTGCTGAAACACGTCACGCTGCTGTCAAAGTACGTGTTCACGGGCAAAGTGTTTAGTGTGAAATCCGGTTATAATGGAACGAGAATATACAAAGTGAACATACGCCGGGTATTGAAAGGTGATTTAAATGATATAGGTGTGCTGGTGAAGTTCGGAACCGCAAAGTCTTTACGCTTCAGTGACGCCACGATTTTCGTGGAAAGCTCTAGTATTTCGTGTCCACCTCTACGTATTCGCACATACGGTATATTTTTAACTGAAAAGAGACGATATGGAGGCACTTTGTGGCTTAGCTTAGTAATAGAACCTTTGGTGTTGACGTTAAGGAGTTTAGGAATAATCGAGGCGGTTGTCAAAGGTAAGATTTATTTTATGATTGTTATGGCTAAGGCTAACCATTGTAATCCTAAACAGAAATTCCATTTGTACTTGTACGGATCTAACATAGACCTTGGACGTTGTTTATGACTCATTGTCACTGCCAGAAAACGTAAAATTCCATAAATTCTCTCGTACTCGCGAGTACTTCAACCAGACCACGTAAATCAGTAACCAGTTTATGTGTTCGCGTTGTTTTAATAGTGGTGCGTAAATAAACAAGAAGGCGGCAATTAGTCGAGGGGCGGGGCGACGTCAGCGCGGCCTGCGACGCGGCGACGGCGACCGGCGACTTATTGCTACCTGTTACTGGTCGAGACTACCGACTCGAGATATCGATATTGCCGACCATTTTTAAGTCAATCAAACTGGCTGCATTTCCTTCATGCTCACTTCCCGTTACATAAATTAAAACGTAGTGCTAATTGTTAAGGGCGAGGTTTTTTTATTGCTGCAGACTTGGTCTTTTGTACGTTTTTGAGTTTTTATTTTGCATTTAAGTAATAATAAGTCAATTAAACAAGCGTTTTGACTTACTTCGTTTTAGCTCTTTCAATATGTTCTTTCAATTAATTAGGACTTATTGCATGGGGTTCAGGAAAAGCTCTCAAAATAAGTAGATGATCGAAAACAATGATGATGTTTGTGTATGTGAGTTTATATGTCTGTAAAATTCCTAGTGTGGGGCAACGTATTTTTAAAAGAGAAAGAGAGAATGATCGATACCTAACAGGAAAGTAGAATAAGTATGAAAATTGATTGAAAAGTTGAATGATGATGTAGTGAACAATTCGATTTCAGACTTCGAGTAGGTAAGTATTGGCTTTTGTAATTTTAAATACCTAATTAATACATTATTCAAGTAGGTATATGGTCAAGTCCATTTGGGGCTTGAACATAAATGCAGAAAACAATTTTTTTTATTATTGTAATAATTTATGTTTTATCTTTTTATTCTTATACGTTATTGTTGCCTTTTATTTCACTATAGGTATAATTATTTTTTTCCTAGACAGCGCTTAAAATCTACGAATTGAGAACTCATCGGTCGAGCTGTATTTTAATAGAAAAAAGTTATTTGATAGCAATATTTTGAAAGTGTGATTATTAAATAACTTTATATTTTTATTATTGTTGCTCAAAGATTAAGCCTGTTATTAACATACTTATTTTTTGGGTTTCATAATATTTGGACCATAACGATGTAGATATAAAAAAAATCAACACGAAAAGTGTTGATTTTTTTATATCTGGATATTCGTTTACTCGTTTTAAAATTTGTGTCATTAGGTATGCAATTTTAACAACCTTATTTTGAACATCTTGCAACTTATTGGAGCTGTTAGCAATCAGACCAATCCAGGTGGAGCCTATCAAACATGGTCGGACGACGGTAGTTAAATGCGTTTGCGTAACTTAGATCGTCGATTTAGAATAAGGTTTTAACGCATTTACAGCCTTCAGGAACTTTACACGAAGTGCATTTAATATTGATATCTAGAACTACTTACTCCCAGATATTTGATGAGACCAAATTATGAATAATGTAAGAAAAAGTTTTGTATAACCAAAAATAAAATAGCTAAATGTAAAAATGTGAAAAGATGTTTTGTAATCACAAGAAATAGTTTAAAAACAACCCTTTTCCTTCAAAGCATCTGGTTCGTGATTATGTTCTTGGTGCGGTCCTTTCAGTAATTTATATTATATGTAAAGCATACCCCCAAATAATAATCATACCCTCAAATTAAAACTATAAATATCATTCATATTAATAAATAAACAATAGGTAACATTCTACCCACATATATTTTTTATTACACTTGGTAAATGTTTATTTCTGAGTATTAGTGAAAATATTATGGTACTTATGTTTAGGTATAAAAGCGTTATGATAAAAAACAGTAGGAGTTTAAATATATTTACATTAATGATATTATTAATTATAATTTTCGGAAACATGAGTGTTATGAACATCGGCGATAGCACTACAAATAGTAGGTATGAATGAAAACTATAGGATGAAAAATTTTAGGAAGAGTGAGCATTCGGATTACAAATCATTATGAAGAACAATTTCGGGTAAAGAACTTTAGGTGAGCCAATATGGACCCGTTTGAAATAGGTAACTATTCTAAAGATTTTCTTTTTGACTTACCGACCCCTTGATAACTCAAAAGTGCCTGTAGGTACCTTCTAAATGGTTTAATTGCTTTGCTAAATAAAGGCTTTGAGTTTGAGTTTTGACCGCAAACCATCAAATCACCTACAGCTATCTGCTAATAGATTTCCGTTCTCAGAATTATCTTGTAGTGTTAAAGCAACTGCGCGAGAGACTTTGCCGATAGGTGGCTCCGTCAAGTTAATAGCTAAGTTTATTGCTTAGAAACTATTTGTAGTTTCGGAATTATTGAACAGACAAAATGGCCTTAAAAGGTAATTTATTAAGTACAGCAATTTCCGATTGTTACAATACCTACAATTAAACTTGCAATTACATCTTCGTCTATTGAACACATGGGAACATTAAATATGATTGAACACAGTTTTGTGTGTGATAATTGACAGGAAATCAATAAACAGAAAGACAAATATGTACATTATATACTAAAGCCAAAAGCCCATTACTTACCTATTCAAAATATTGGAAAACATTTTAAAAGAGTAGCGGTGGATTTGCTTATTCTTCTCCATACGAAAACTACCTTTTGGATGGGGCGACTAGAATCAATTATATTTTAATGTAATTTCTGACGTTCTAAAGTGTCTTTTTCTTTTATGTGCCTATTTGAAATGATTTGACTTTGAAATGAAATGAAAAAAAAAAGTCGAATATAAAAAAAATGTTGATTGAATTATTATTTTTTGCTAGAATTAACTGCCATGCCTTCCTCGATCTCTTTTAAAATCTATCTACGTATTAAAAAAAGAACTCTTATCTGCGCACCTACAGAATTCCTCTAATTTTCGATCGTACAGTTAATAGTTACTGGATCAAAGTACGTTAGCCAGGCGTGGGCAGACGGGTGAGCTTAGTCTATTGTGGTCAACGAAAGGTTAAATATCACAGTAGTATCATAATCATAGCCAGTGAAAGGTTTCCAGCGTATCGCCCACGGACATCACGATAGCCTGTTTCTATAAATTAAGCCTGTTAGTGCTTATCTTAAATATTCAGATAAGGGTAGATAGAATCTAAGTACTTATGCTTAAGTTATAAATATGAGTCTGAAGACGTTTGTTACTCAATTACCGGCTGAACGGATTAGTAATTTGGCAATCGGAATAATTTTTAAATTCTAGCCTTTACTTTTGTTATTATTATGTGTGATTACTCATTTCTGAGATTATTGGTAAACCTATAATTGGCGACTGTGTAAGACCGAGGCTCTTGTGATCTATAGTACTTAAGCTTATATTCTACATAGAACCTGTGGGTGTACCTTAATAAATAAATAAATAAAGAATACATAGGTACAAAGTAGGTACTGGATTAAAGCTGCGGTTTCCTAGAAGAGCGCTGGCCGCCACATAACGGTCGCAATGACGGCTGTCATGAATTTGACGGCAGCTGGGTTTGGCTTTACGGAGACAAAAACACTTTTTAGAAAAACACACTAACTTACTTTCATAGATAACTTTTTAGTGACGGCTTTCGCCGGTAAATTGCGGACGCTATCTAGCGGCCATCGTTCTTCTAGCTTAATATTTGGGATGATTATGTATTTTCGCATACATGCAGATGTTCCCCTAGGATACGAATGAACGGCAGGCAACTGCTTTGGCATCATCCGTATGGAAAGTTCTGAAATATTACCTAGGATTTAAGCATGGGCCTACGATCAGCTAATGACGTGTTCATCAAGAAAAGTTGTTCTATTTTTACGACCCATTTAATTTAGATCTGCACCTGTGTTTTGCAAAGCCCTCTAAAATAACAAGCAAGAAAAATAAAATTGTTAAATTATGTATGAACTGAAAAGCAGTTCATGTCGAAACAAACAAAGTCAACAAAAAATGTGGTCGACATTTTTTAATAAATAAAAATCAATTTCCCTGGAACGTGTAATGCGGGTAACTGCGGGAATATTAAATTTTCGACGTGCATGTCTCCACAAAGTTCGTCATGTTCTGAAGTTCAGTTTACCTGCCCGCTGCACCAGATATTAATATTATGAAAACCACAACTCGACGGCAACTTTTGTAGGTAAATAGATGAATTTGAGTACCGAGTCAACTTTGATACTGGGATACGAGTTGCACTTTATTTGTTTAGTTATTCTACGTCTTATAGTGGTTTTGGAACACATATTAGTATTGGAGACAGAACAGTATTTTTTTAAGTAAATATTTTGTTACTAATAATAAGTCACGTGTTCAATTCTTGCATCTTTATAGCCGTTTTCTGATAATTAGTGCTGTTGCGGTGATCCGGCAGAGAACCAAAGCTGTCGACATAGCTCACCGAATAAGCAAACTGAAGAGGCAATGGCCCGGCCATATTAGCCGTAGAACCGATGACCGTTGGGGACAGTTGGAGTAGACAGACGTGTTTTTAAGAGAATTCCGCGAATCGGTAAACGTTAAGGTAGGACGCCTCTTTGAGGAGTGGCTGGAGAGGTCACCTTCCGCCTGACGCAGGTCCTCACCGGACACGGTGGTTTCGGGAGGTTCCTGTTCACGATAACGGAACGGTGGATCGCCCGGAGGACACGGTGGAGCATACGGTGGAGGTTTGCCCGGCTTGGGCTGAGCACCGCCGAGTCCTCGTGGCGGCCATAGGCAGCGGCGATCTCTCGCGTCCGGCCCTGGTCCAGTCCATGGTACGGAGCGAGAGTGCATGGAAAGCCGCCACCTCCTTCTGCGAAGCAGTAATGCTCGAAAAGGAGGAGGTGGAGCGCGTGAGGGAGAGGCAATCTCTGCGCCCTCACGCCCCTAGTCGCCGCAGGAGACGCCCTGGACGTCGGGAGTCAACCGACAACTCCCGGCCACCGTAGGCGCGGGCTTGCGGGTGGCGAGCAATGGGCAGTTCGCCGCCCGGTAAGGACCAGGCCCGGGTCGACTTCCGCGTTGTGTTCCAAGCGGGCCTCAAAGAGATTTCAGCACGAACTGACGGGGTCCGCTAGGGCCGATGCCTGCCAATGCCGCGGGTTGTTCGAAAGAGATACCGTGGCCCCTGGCACAGGCAACTGAAGGAACACGGGTAGGTTTTAGTCAGTAAAATTCTGAAGTCATATGATGATTTACTACCCAAAAAAAAGGTAGGACGCCTTCGGGTTAGGTGGAGCGATGATCTTCGCAGGGTAGCAGAAAAGTAAAAAAAAAAGAATTAAAAAAATAATAATGAATTCAGTATTGAGTAAGTACGAGTAGTACCAGCTGGATGAGAGTTCCCGAAAATAGAGCTGAATGGCGTGAAATTGGAGAGGCCTATGTGCAACAGTGGGCCTCTGTAGGAAACTGCTGAATTAGTGATGAGTGGCTGTTGTGTACCATTTTCTTCTTCGACACATACAAGCAATTACGATCGTGATGGTCTGCTTCTATCTTCAAAGGTTAACCCCAAGAGGTAGAAGGGCGATTCCCTTAAAAAAAGTTTAGTAAAGTATTTACTTCTGTTCAATATACCACCTGCTTATGAAGAATTAACTGGAGTTCTGACAATGACTCATTCACCAAGTTAATAAAAACTTGGGTCGTGAGGATTTTATGTTCATTTCGGCATTATATTTCACACATGGTCGTTGTTAAGATTATAAGAAAACATAAAGTTTGACGGGCGATGTTTTATGTCGGCGCGGGCGACTGTCTGATTGCAGCCATTACGCCGAGCCGACCGAGATACCGGGTAGGAGTACCTACCGACTACATTTTGTCATTGTTTTGTTCAAGTAAGAATATCTAAAATTAACTTGTTTATCTGAATTATCATGTTTTCCTGTGGAGTGTTTACATAACTAATGATTTACAGTAACCAGGAATATTTTCAGGAATGGCATCCTGTTTTTGTATGTAAGTAAATAAATACTACAAAAGAGAGGTCATAGTGGTTGGAACAAGGCTGCTGCTGCCAAGGATGCGATGATGATCATGTTTTAAATAAATTTGTGGATACATTAATGTTGTATTTACCAACGCCACCGAAGTTTAATGTAAAACATATTCTATCTGTGTACATATTTACCTACAATAAATCCATTTATATCACAGAAATTGTTAAAGTCTTTTATAATTTACTGACTATCAATAAGATTACTCAAATAACTATTCGATAATGTTCCCATTGCTATTTCTTAATAGTAATGAGCATTCAGACTTTATAGATTTCATGTTTAGCTATTCAAAGGATGGGATTATGACGCCAATAAATAGCAACGCCTCCGTAGGTACAGACAGAAACATAAATTGTTGAAATCAAGTAAAGGAGTGGTATTAATTTTAGTCCATTCTTTGTAGGTTATCGAAACTCAGTCATAGCAACGTGAAAAATCAGGTCTCCGGCCAAATACCATTCTTCGTAACAATACATGATTTACTTTTGTTACAAAATAAAAAAACTAACATAATCTTGTCACCAGTTCCGTTAGTCCAGATCAAAAATCTGCAGGAAGCTTTCTTCCTTTCTTTTTTTATGTGTCGAGTGACTTCTATTGCCGACCGTAGCTGCACTCACGCTAAAGGAACTGCGATCGCTGGCTCGTTCGTAATCTATCCACTCCTACGACACTAACGACTTTCCTGGAACTGTGTAATTACTTGCCTGTTGTTGCCTGTGTGTTAGCTAAATGATTTAACTTAACATACCTACAGCTAAAACACATTAACAATGAAAATAAAGTGTCCACTTTGACGGCTATTGATTTTATTCATGGTCGTTTGGAAGATTACCTTCGTAATGGCTTTGTGTAAATAAAAAATCATAACGGTTGTTAGTTTGACTATTTCATAACTTTCTTTGGCTAGTTCAGCTTTTCTAACCAAATAGGCAGAGGTTCTTAAAATATAAGCTGTTTCAAGTTTATCATAGCAGGTTAACTGGTAATCAAAATATAAGTAACAACGTAAGAGTAGAAAGCTTAATGTCTGAACTTCGCAGGTCGTTAAAGTTGATGATCGAGTTCGCTTGAACTCTGACTAACTTGGGATCCTTTGGGATAACAACGGCAACTATAAACTCAGGAGTCAGGCCGAATCGCGAGCGTCCGTGTGCCGCGGCCACTTTTATTATTAAATCGAAACACCTTTACCTTTAGGCGGTTTTAAATGTAATCGTCTATATGCTTGTTACATAATTAACTCGTACTGGATATCATTAAAAAGGAGTGACGGTTTGAGTATTCGATTCGACGAATTTATCGGATATAAATCGGTCTTCCATAATTGTTTATGTGGGATTAATTGTTCCGAGTGGGTCGGCTCGCCGACGGCGGCGGGCGGTTCTCGTATATCACTAAACTGACGCGCGATTCAATTATACCACGAACTGACAGAGGCTGGTCGAATGCATAAAAGTTTCCATGCTGCAAGTGCTCCATGCTCCTTCATATAGTCGTACATACGTGCGATTTGCATGGTCGTCACTCATCGTTCGTAAAAGCTTTTTAATTTTGTTGGTATAACGTTCACTTCTTTAATCAACAGGGTTCAAGGACTGTTATTGTTTCTGCCAATTGTTTTGTCAATTATAGGTAAGCAGCTTTGAGGAATCAGAATAAAACTGTGGAAAGGTTTCCAATTGGTTGCTATGACGAGAAATTATGCCAAAAAATATGAAATTCTATTTATTAAGTAGGTATGTAGTTAAGTTCTCAGTTTAGTATGTTGTCGACACAATATGCTGGAATATATCGAAGTTCTGGCACATTGGTTTGCGGAAACCGTAGATCTGTATCTCGCAGGTGGTGAGCCATCCATTGCTCATCGAAGTAATTCAGTCTCTGGGATGGCAAGGCATCTACGATGTCATCTATGTCTACATATGTGTGTCTTTGACTGGTTTATGATCGTGCGGTTTCGTAATAATAGGCAACCCCTCTTCACTCGATGTGGATCGTAAAATACCATAGGTAATTATGGGATACCCACTCCAACTCCCACTATGATGAACATCGGAGAGGTACTCTCGAAGTTGTGGACGAGTATATTTACCTAGGACAAACTGTCCAGTTAGGTAGGTCCAACTTTGAGAAAGAGGTCAATCCGACTCGGCGGCTTCGGGAAGCTGCGCAATATCTTCTCGTCCCACATATACCGCAGAAACCGCAGTGTCTCAAGACGATAGTCTTTGACCAGTGCGTGTTGACCTATGGCACTGAAACGTGGTCACTCACTATGGACCTTATTAGAAGGCTTAAAGAAACCCAAAGGGCAATGAAGAGGGCCATGCTTGGAGTTTCCTTCAGTGATCGAATCAGAAACGAAGAGATCCGCAGAAGAACCAGGGTAACCGACATAGCCTAAAGAATTGCCCAACTTAAGTGTCAGTGGGCAAAGTACATTGCTCGCAGAACAGATGGCGTTGCCAGGCTTCCCACAAGGTGGACCGATGACTTTGTGAAGGCTGCAGGAATCCGCTGGATGCAAAAAGCACAGAGCCGGTCCAAGTGGCGGTGCTTGGGGGGTGGGCCTTATGTCCAGTATAGTCCGTCTGAAATGATGATGCCTCTCAAGAGGAGGGCTGTGTGTTCAAATCCGTCTGTAAACAGCGCCATACTACAACAATCTGTCTGCTAAGCCTATTTAATTCTTGATTAGGTATGTCAAAAGAAAACCCATGTTCTGCAGTAGACATTAATAGGTTGTTAAATGATCCAGTAGCTAGGGAACCCATCTCAATGCAATTCAAATGTAGGTATCATTCCACATTTAAAATAAAACCAATACAAAACAGAAGTCTTCATATAGCACTCACTAGATTATGAAGTAATATGAGTTTCAATTAAGTGTCGAACCGTACGATAGCAAGTTATCGAGTGTAACGTTAACGTCTCATCCGGGCGGCAGAGGGCGCTGTTAAATCTGGCGCAGATAATAAAGTGGACCGTATTTACGACAAGCTCGTAGCCAAGTTATAGGTCGATTCGATTAGTCCGATACAGAGTTTACGGAACGTGTTTACGGCAGCTGAGCAACTTGTGTATTTAGCTGCCACACGTTTATACACAACTATTTGTGTCGTGTTTTGCTTATTTGTAGTTTCGTTAGTCACGATGTCACGGGTTATAAAAAAGTTATTTCAGTGAGTGCTTACAATTTGCAGCCCTTTTCAATTGATTTTAATATCATCGTAAGGCAGACGTAGTATGGGTTTAAGAGCTTGTAAGTATTTAATTTCCTCTGTTCTACCACCATTGTTACCATCGAAACCAGTAATTAGGTAACAAAACCTACTTATACCAGCCTTCAATACCTACTACAATAACTACATCCTCGCTAGTCAACTGTTTCGTTCCGTTTTGAGAATCTTAAAAGAATCAATCATGAGATGGGCAAAGATCATCACTCACTGGACACATGAGGGAAGACATCGCTGTCGAGGCGAAGGTGGTGTGAGGATCTCTTAACGTTTGCTGGGCCAACATGGCCAGAGATCGCACGAGACAAGACAAACCTCCCGTTTAGTAAAAAAAGGGGAGGCCAGGGGAGGGCAGGGAACAAAAAGAAACAATATAGTGCCCCTTTTCCTCAATAGATTCACTTATGGAAATTGTAACTGACGCTATCACAATTCCAAACACATCCTAAAAGGAAAGTATCATGAACTGACCCACACCCTAATACCTTAAACAAACGTTATCCTTGAATCAGTATTGTTTTACTCAGTAATTTATTGCTAACATCTTCCGAAATTAGCCTCTGTTAGTTGTTTACCGTGCTATTGCCTGACTCTCATTGCGAGCTGGGGGTCCTTTTACTAACCTTTACAAACAGCATAAGTAGGGTTTGGTTATTTGCAATGAATATGTTGTCTTGCTACGGCATTGTTGTTAACATTGTCCTAAAACAACATTTTGAATATTTGGTCTGTGACTCTGTGCAGTCGGGACTTCGGGGGCAGATATCGCTGCTCCCGCCTACACCCTTATTATGCAAACTGTTCGACATTTGCAGTATCTGCCGCGGAGAAAATGTACGTGTACGGAGTGTAAAAAGACTATTCTAATAACTGTACGTACATACTTAAGGCCACCCGCATTGTCTGTCATGTTTGTCTTTTTGCCTTTACTTTGTATTGAATTTGCTCTGGCATGAAAGGGTTTACCCCACTCGATTATTACCCCTACCAGCGGTAATTCTTTTACAGAATCGATAACAATATTTCCTTACGTGGAATATTGGAACTTTTACTAGAAAAACAGTCGCCGCACAAGGAAAAACATTATTCGGGTCTTGCACGCAGGTAGCAAATATACAGCATGAAGATTATTACATTTGAATTCCTCACCATGCTGTTGTTTTTTATGATCGAGCCAGCTGAAAAGCATTTCTTTTTATCTTATATCGAGTGAAGAACACGTGGCTTATAGAGAAGAGTAGTGAGATATTGTTTATATCGATTTCAACACGTGCGGCGATAAAATATCGGTTTCAAAGATTGCAGTAGTTCAACGTGGATATACTTATTATCACCTATTTTTATGATAGATAAGGAAGAATCGTATAAAACGCCACAACTGTTAGTTGATTATTTAATTTTGTCTACAAAACATTTTTAGGAGTTCTAGGAATTGGCTCTAAAAATTATGTTGACAGTCAGGTAATTTGCTTCTCGTAATTAAAACACAGGCTGATCACGGAATCCAATCGGCCGAGCAACGGCGCTTGCGACGATTTTATCAAAGAGTCGAGGTAGACACATTACTTAACTTTACGAATAAAATTAGAATAACGAAGGACAAGTAAATTCACTTGTTAACGTTAGTTATAATTTATAATATAGTTCGAGTGTGTTTATTTTTCCTACATGAATCTTGTGTTCAAATACTGCCCTCAGTTGTTTCAGTGGTTCGTTTTCAAAGCTCGGTGGAATTGTGTCTAGTAAACATTGCATGTTGTTTCAGAATGTGAGTCGTTCAAAATGTATGCTACCTTACGGATTTAATCACTGGTTTCAACTTTTGTTACAAGTTTACATAGGTACCTTCGTAGTTTATGTATAGAGTTGTTTGTCTTGATGGTCGCATGCGCTACTGCTGAGCATAATGTCCTGGGTTCGATTCCCGGGTTGGGCAGAGTTATTAGGTTTTTTATCTGGAAATTCTTGGTAGCAACCCTGAGTCTGGATTTCTGCCTGGTTCATGGCAATAGACTTGCTCCCTATTACATGGGACTACTTAAACATAACTGGCGAAATGTGGGTAACCAAATCATAGTCATACCTATGATACGGTTACCAACACGCCTCGCTTGTACTTACACGCCTCTGCACAACCCTTCAGGGAAATTAGGCGTGATGTTATGTTATATGTTGTTTTGTTTGATGTTACATGATTTTAGGGAGTATTTCATTTACCTAAACATCGTGATTAAATAATTCAATAAATAGAATATTAGGTAGGTATTTCAATAAGATAGCAAATTAAGGACCTATAATATACAAGCGTATTTTAATAGTAACAAAAATTGAAAATATTGTAGGAATAATCTGAAGAGAACCTACGAAAGAACCGCCAAAATGCCGTGTAGCGACAAGAAAAGCTTAACTTTAAAGTCAAAGGTAATTAAATTAAAGAAAAGGAAGTAGAAATCAATTAACAATTTATTTACAAGGTAAGGATGGAGATGGAATGGCAGTGGTGTGTATAATATGGAGATGGGGTGTATAGATGACGATGCGCGATAGGTGGGTTGAGGAGGCTTTGGTGGAAATGCAGTTGGAGCTGAAGTTGTAGTTTATTGACAACCCTACTCTTTTAATATTAATGTTAAATATAACAATAAAATTGGAGACCGTGTATGAACCTGAAACGCTGTTTCTTAATTTAATAAGTTAGTTTGGGCGCAGACGTCGCTCGCGTCGCACGCATAAATTGAAATCAGCTCCTGTTATGGCTTTCATTAAAACCTTTTATGATCCGGTGGCAGTTCCCATTTCACCTGTTCCAGCCGCGCATGTTAAATTATTATGATTTTAATGATACCTACGTAAATACATATGCAAAGTACGTGGGTTCACCAAGGACTTTCAGTTGAATGAATTTTTATTTTATCATTTTAAAATAACGTCCGAATAATAGCATTCACCTCATTATTACGATGAATAATGTATTCTGTGGCTTCATTTTTATATTTTCGGACCCACCAAAACATGGAAAGAGGTGTTCTTATTTTCTTTTATTATTTATACAACGTTAAGGATGATGACTTAATTGAGCTTACTTTTATATCAACGTGTTATGCATTCCAAAAAAAAGAACATTGACTTCCGAACTTTCTCATTGGAAATTTCGTCATACTTCATTCGGTATTTCAAAGGCGCTGAGCAAATGTATGGGCTTCGATGACTTTATACTAAATATTAAGAGGTTAAATTATCTTAAACGGGACAATTAAGATTACGGCGTCGAAAGTGGTCGTAATGTCATTGCCGGCAGCCCATTTACAACGCAAGGGCAAGTAACCACGGGGCCTATCAGTTTTATTGGCTTTATTTATATTTACATGTGTGCACTGCGGCTAATAATGTCTCATTCAAGAGGATGAATCACGACGATGTCCAGTGAAAGGCATGTTATTGTGTAATTTAACTAATTAACTGCATACCAGTGGGTTAGTTAGAGTCAGGAATGCAGTGTCGTTTATGAATATGTTAGTATAAAGAGTTTACTATAATGCAGTTCCTCTAAAGCTACACATACTGAAAAATATTTAAGTAAGAGATTCTAAAAGATCAAGTAAGTTAACCGAATATCTCCACCTGACCACCATATCTGTCCATTCCAAAGTTTCTTGGAAGAGATCGCAGAAAGCGATAAGGCCGCTCATTGTATGTTTTTTAGTGTTAAATGATTTTAATTTTGTTATAATGTATTTCCTGGTGTACAAAAAAGTATCTATAATATAAAAATGAATCGCTGAATGTGTTGCTAAGCGCAAATCTCGAGAACAGCTGGACCGATTTCGCTAATTCTTTTTTTTAGAATATTCCTTGAAGTACGCGGATGGTTCTTACGCAGAGAAAACATTAAAAAATAGGTTAGCAGTAGGGTAGAAGTAGGGTAGGAGTAGTGTAGGAGTAGGGTAGGAGTAGGGTAGGAGTAGGGTAGGAGTACGGTAGGGGGTAGGCTAGTATTTATAAACAAATATGTCTATGGTAAAAAACCTGAATCTAAAATTACTATAGAAATCCTGCTAAACCTGCGACTGAAACTAAATAGTACAAATAGGTACACAAAACTCCTTCGTTCCAGAAATTCCGTCCTTGGCCCCACGATTTGTTCCTCGCAAATGGACCGAGAACCTTTATTTAGAGATCATTTATTATTTAGAGTATCCAGCTATTTACTTATTGTCGGACTAACGAGATGTTCGCGTGTGGGCCAACGGCTACCGGACCTACGACCAGTCCCATCTCGACTGTCTCCCTCTCTTGGGAATGCAAGGACAACGTCGACTGCATAAGGAACTATTTTGAACATTGTTTGAACTTTGAAGCATAACTGTTACTTCTTACTAGTTTGTTTTTGAGACAAGAGAAGTACGTAGTGATGTTTGATGATATATTTTTAATTTATAAAATATCTTTCAATGAATTCTTGTCGTAAATAAGTATTTCAGGTTTTTTGTTTCAGATGATGTTTGCGTTTCATCTTTCACGCGTGCGATCTTTGAGATAAAACACTGGGATAAAACTCTTTGGGCTCTATTCTAGTTAATACAAATCTTGGATTCACTGACAGACAACGCACAGCCTAAACCACTGGGTCTAGAAGCATGAAATTTTGCACAAGAGTTCCTTTTATAACGAACAACTTTTATTCCTTTTATAAATTTAAGAAAAATCATATGCAAAGGGTAAAAGAGGGGATGAATAGAAGCTTGTGATGTGTGGTTGCGTGTACGGTGCTGGTAGTTGTTGTTGGATGAAAGTTGGTAATTTTTGCCGATGGGAAATCCCAATCGGGCACACGTCTCAGATAAAGTATTCACCTATGTGTAGTGTAACAATATAAACAAACGTCTGCCGTGAACTTTTGAGGAAAAGGCCTTGACTTGCCCTGTTAGCAGACAACGGGTTTACATATGCAAGTCATCTTGTACTCGTACAGTCAGCCTCATAATGATGTACTGGATCACTGACAAGACTTTAAAAAAATTGTGAACTGCAACAAACCATTTACAATTTAACACATTACTTTTCAATAGTTTATAATCTGTTCATGGCAAACCGATCAATTGTGAACTGGTATACAACTTGCATGCGACGGATCGCACCTTGCGCTAATACTAAATAACTAAGTAACTGCGACCAACTTGGAAGTACCGCTTGCCTGTCGCCACAGCGGCAACGCTCGCTTCGCTCGCTCGACTCGCGCGCTGTTGGTCACAGTCATAGTTGTAACCAAACCTAACCCATTTGGTCGGGGTGCCTTGGCTTAGTTACTGCGATCAATTCGGCTACCGCTAAACCAACAAATCAGGGACGGTTCACAATTTTACGGGTGATAAAATCGGTCAGATTTTGAACCCTGTCGGTAAGTGCAGGTCCGTTCACGATTTGTCGGTTTGATATGGATAGATTGGTCGGCGATTGGTTGGTTTCGGTTTGGTTATAGTAAACAGTATGGTACAGTTCACAATTTGTTCACAGTTTACAACCTCGCGAGATAGATTATAAACTAACGGTGTTCACAATCATACGGAGACCTAAACAGCGTTTTGAGGCTGACTTTACCTCAGCAGTATTCATTTAATACTGTTTTATTTGGTTAAGCACTCTTGCAGTAGGTACAATATAATCAATTTTAGCACTCTATTTATGCACTCAAGTTATTATTTACTTCAATCGGCTTCCTTTAAGTAGAGCAGAAGCTAAGTAACAGTACCTAAGTTACTGTAAAGTAATTTTAAAAGCTTTCATGCATTTATTGAACATGTATTAACATGATAATATTATGTTCAAGGAATAGGTACTAATGATGAATATTTATCAATACTAAAATTATAAAGAGGTAAAATTTATGAGTTTGTGTGTAGGGATTGTGTTTGTAACCTTCAGAACTACTGATCCACACCCTCATTGTGTAACACCAGTCACAGCCAATCACAATCTGAATGATTTTGAAGGATATTTCTAATCCATTGCTTCATAATGTTCGAAAAATCTGTCTGCTCAAAAACGTAAATAACGCAATGAATGTGGTTGAACTGTCAAAATGAAAACCATTGCTTCTGATAGTATGTTACGTAATTACCCCGTAGATAGTGTGTCACAGGATATAATTGTTTTGTTAAAACAAAAAATTTCACGCGGATGAAGTTGCGGGCAGAAGCTAGTGTATAATTCACAGTTTTAGTACACTAGAGTAGATTATAAACAAATTAGGGCAGGACATAATGTCGTTGTTTGATAGAATCTAGCTCAATTTAAACAGTATTAGTAAATGTTTTATTGGTTATAGTTATCAGTAATGACGTAAAATAGTTTCTGCTTTGTTGTTGTTTAGGATTTTTTTTGGAAATCATAATACACGAAATTTAAATGAAGTGTATCAGAAGTACTATTAAAACCAACCACAAAATTAACCTGTATCAATCTGTAGTAGTGTACTAACCTACATTTTACCGGTGGGTAAAACCAACAGAACGCTGCTAATCTATTAACGTTGCTGATCATACTATTGAATACATAAATTGTACAGCTACCCTTGAAAAATAATTATTTCTAAGGCTCAATTTACACTGCTGCGGAACGGAGTGGAAGCGAGTTTTCGTAGCGATATTTTACATAGCCAAATGAACTTTACGTCAATTGTCTAACGTACAAACTAGATCCGAGTATATTACTGCCGGAATTCCCGAGAATGCGCGATAATTCCCCCCCAAGATTCGCGACCTGTGCGTATGTGTGTATCTAATTTGTGCGTTACTCTTTTGACATAAAGTTCATTATGCTTTGTACAAAAAAAGCGCTTCCACTCCGTTCCGCGGCAGTGTAAATTGAGCCTAAGACAATTTTTTTATTTATTTATTTATTTGGTTCGCCAACAATTGTATACACTATTATAAGCACTTTAAACATAAGCAAACAATTGGGAATAGAGTGCAACAATCACTTGTAGGTAAACTCTGGTCTAAGTAACAAAAAATAGCAAGTCTAAGTCTAAGTAACAAAAAATAGCAAGAAAAGACTATGGGTATGTATATGCGTTTGTGTTGTGTGTGTTGTGTGTGTGTATGTATGTACGTTTGAGTAAGTTGCACAGATTAGAGCTTAATAAATTAGTTAAACTAGATTAACAGATTAAAACAAAATCAAAACAGACTAAGCTAAACAAAACTAGGTACCAATAATATTATTATAAGAGCAGTGGTGGCACAGTGGTAGCGGCACCGACTTACGAGTTGTAGGTGGTGGGTTCGAATGCAGGCAGGCTCTCTACTTTGTGTAAATATCTCAAAACGGTGAAGGAAAACATCGTGATGAAACCGGCATGTCCTAGAACCAAAAATTCGAAGACATGTGACATCTACCAACCCGCACAGTGCCCACGTGGAGGATTTGCAGCCCATCCCTCTCACCAAGAGGAGGCCTGTGTCCCAGCAGTGGGAACATTATAGGCTGACTATGCACTCAGTTTGTGTACTGTAGAGGTTTGTCTGCCGAAGGCGACCTCATGTGGTGCAGGCCGGCTATAATTTTATTTAGCGCAGGCTGCGTTCCTACGTTCAAGCTAGTGTCAAATATTTTAATTAGGATTTTTGTTTAGAACAGTCAGTGGAAATGTAGTCAGAAAAATGTAAAGACGTTCTTACAATATAATCTTAAAGGAGTCGTATAGTTGTTAGATTCCTCCTGTTACCTTAGAGGGCTCTTCTAGCTCTCTATAGCACTTACATAATGTTAGTCCAAGCGGCAGCTCGCCAGTGGTAACAAAACTAATTTAAGCTCCGAATTACGCTATGCCAGCAAGGTCAAATGTCACTGACGTTCAGCTTACTTGTGCGTAGATTTGTAAGTAAATTTTGACAGCATTTACTGTAACAATCGGGCATCAATCATTTGCTACTTGCTTATTCCCAAGAAGTTGTTTTGTTTCAGTATACTTACCTATGGCTACTTTTGCTGAACGTCAGGACTATGTGCTGTTAATCTGCACCCTAATTTCGTAACACACTTTCAATCACAATCTGAATCATTTAGAAGGATATTGCTAATCCATTGCTTCATATTGTTCGAAAAATGGGTCTGTTCAACAACGTAAATAACAATGAATGTTGTTGAACTGTCAAAATGAAACTCATTGCTACTGTTCGTGGGTTACGTAATTACCCCGCTGATTTATTTTCCCGTTGTTAGTGTGACTATGTTGTGTAAGCCTAAAGTTCCTGACCACTACTATTTGACTGTGTGTTTGGGTTTATCTCGTTAACTACTGAATTGATTTCCATACATATTATAGAAGGTAAGCATCTGGTATACAAGGATTGTGATAGTGTACCGCTATCATTATTCAAAATATCTAGCTATTTTTGTTGTTAGATTCTTTGAAAATTATTGAAAAGTATATTTTCCTGGTTGACGCACAACAAAGTGATCACGGTATGGTGTTTGAGAACCCAGGTGGATGTTGCTACTATTCCTGTAATCTTTCGGTCCCTCTTTACGGCACCCATGGGATTGTCTTTCCGTAGGGGAAAAGAACCTCATAGTTATTGATAAAATACGATCGTAAAATGTTCGAAGGGGAGGGGAAGTGGAGGAGGGGGCTATTGCACTGACACGGGCCAGCGTTAAATGCTTTTTCACTAGTCATATTTTGCTGAGGCTACAAACATCCTATAGGAATATTGCTAACAGCTCGGCTGTGAGTACGTTTTACTTTATTTTTTGGTGGTAAAAATACTTTGTTATAGTCCCACATTTGCTGACTGCCTTTGTTTCCATACAATTTATTATGAAACCAAATTGTTGTTTTCACTAAAAATATGAGTAGATACGTTTTATTTCGCACTGTAAATATTTTGCTCAGTATTTCTTTTAAACCTATTTTGCCGTTGGCGTTTTTGTAATAAAGATTCTAAATAATATACGCACTTCGGTCCTTACCTACAAATGCATAGGCAATTGTAGCAGTCCTGGGTGTCGGGACATTGTGTAACAGTAAGGTGGTAACAATCACTAAGATGTACGTATAAAGTCAGCTTGTACTCGGCTTTGACTCCAAAATTAGCCAATTTTCTTTCAAGGTGGGTATTATTAGACTCCCAGATAGCTGAAAGGTCTGAATAGAGTCAGTTTGATTCCAATTTATTTTATTTACGTCTCAGAATCTAATAGATTTCGGATTAAGTCCCACAATGCTTCTTAATTTTAGGTACGAGATTACATAAAAGGAGAGAAGAATAAGGCTCGAGGTCGTTGTTGGTTTCACTTTTATGGGGTTGGCAAACGAGCTTCTATTGTGCGGCAGCTATCGATTCAACAATGCAATATCGTAGACGAAAATAACCAAAGTTGATTGCGCTTTCGGCTCTCGCAATAATTTTTCTCGAGTAGGTACATTATCGTAAGTAACATGTTAACATCGAGACAGCGCTTGTTAATCTGTAGCGACATAAATCTGCCTCGTCTCATCTAGGGCACCTATTCTGAATAAATTCTGGTAACGATCCCATTGACATTGTCGGCACGGCAGCCGATGTTGCCGCGTCTGAAACATGCAAATGAAGACATGACGCCGACACCGGGATGTTTATGCTCGGCGCTCGGCTTTCGGCTCAGGCAGAAGCGAGGCCCAGATGTTAACACTAGTGTCGTGTTATCGCCCTCGCCGCCGTCTTAAACACGTTTTACGTAACGCCGAGCACTCGATAGCTATCTACATAAATTTGCGGTTATTTGTAGTCTCATAACGGTGTAATTTGCGGGAACAAGGTCCCAAGTGCTTCCATTCGCTTCATGTTGTATTCCGGCAATATAATCAAGGGTTTAACGGAGTAGAACACTGTTGATGGCTCTGTCTATAAAACGATTTTTGATAAGTGTAGCGGCGTTAATAAGGTTCTTTCTCGGAATATAAATTGGTCCAACCTCGACAAAGTACCGCGCGAAGGTTCACATTTTGTTACAAACGAGTTCGGGGCACTCTTGTCGATCATCGAACTTAATTGAGTCGGCGGCGCTATCGTCACCTTGTTGCTAATTGAGGTGTTTTCAAATTTACTACAGAGAATCATTAGGCGAAATAACACTATTATCGAAGGATTACTTGCGTAGTACGTAATTATAGTAGACCGGGTGGCAGCCATTTGCCTTTGTCTAAAGTGTAATTAAACCGAGCGTAGCGTAATGCCCACGCGCACCATTAGCTCGGCAGATTCCCTGCTCCCCGTCCCTGGTCCCCCTTTTTCCCCTCCATCCATTTCGCCGTGAAATAAGTGACAGCGGCGAGCAATTTATCTCATTGATCCCTTTGCATACGTCTCAGTCAATGCGCGCGCCGGCGACGCCAGCGGCAGGGCCCGCCTCGAATGGATTTACGGGATTTCATACCAACAGAATAAGGGGGATGTGGGGCCGTTTATGCTGAATTACTTATACATTTTTGTTGGGCCCTCTGATCTTTCTCAAGTGACATTTGTTTCAGAATAGAAATATTGTGCGGACGTGAACCAATCTTATTTTGTGAAGTCCTCGCGTTTGCGCACCCTTTAATACGGTGTAAGGAGGAGATCGATAAAAAGTCAGATTGTTTTATCTATTAGGTACGCAAATTCCTAAATTACCAAGGGCTGATTTTTCCAACGCCAGATAACTTTATCGGAGGAATAATTTTGAATTTTTGACAGTTCTTTCATACAAAAACTGTCAGACGTCAATTTTATTCCACGAATAAAAATTATCGGTCGATTGAAAAATCAGCCCTAAGACAAATCTACTTACTAATATTATCCAAGTGAAAAAAAAAACCTAACTATTTTACACGTAAAACCGAACGCATTTTCCCTCGCGTCAACAATTTTACAAAGGAGCGTGATGGATTTTATCGCTAAGTTCGGCTAAGTTACGGGGCCCTCATGAATTTGTTCGCTTACTTTGATGTAATGTGTCGTAAAGTAAATGAAGTTTGCATATAGAGGATGGTCGTTTTACTTGAACGCTATTAAAACAACTCGACCGGCGCCCGCGCCGGGAGGACTTGACGCAAATACGTCGTCAACATAACGAACGGTGTTGTAAAACAGCTTTCAATTGCCCTTTTTAGATGATAGTTTTTTCTAGCTATAAAAATGTAGTGCCTGATAAAGTACTTTTAACTTGTATGGTTAATTGTGCATATACTTTTTTTTCATTTTTTTTTTGTCTCTATGCGACTGACTGGCAACACTAAGTTACACGTGTCAGATAAGAAACACCTTCAAATGTCGTCCTAGTCTTCATTTTATGCAATTTTTATCTGCTCTAAATGCGTCGAGTGACATTTTTAATCAACTTCTTTAACTAGGTTATTTTATTATATAGAATATTTTTAGCTTCTCATCATAATTTACATGTTAATGTAACATTTTGTTGTTCCATACTTGTTTGTAATGTTCACAATCTTGCTCCTAACAAGAATACAGTTTTGTTGCAGAGAGGAGGTACACACTACTTGTTGGTACACCGACCTTGCTCCAAATATATGCCTTACTTTATGGGTAGGTATAAAATATGTTTTACCTTCAAAATCATTAAAAGTTTCAAAATAGTAAAGGTACTCCGTATCTATATACATAATCGGCCTATAATGTTCCCACAGCTGGGACACAGACCTCCTCTGTGAGAGGGAGTGGGCCATAATCCACCGTGCGGGTTGGTGGATGTCACATGTCTCTCAAATTTTTGGTTGTAGGACGTGCCGGTTTCCTCACGATGTTTTCCTTCACCGTTTTGGGAGCAGTGGTAATGAAATCATTTACACAAAGTAAAGTGCCTGCTTGGGTTCGAACCCACGACAACATGACGTAAGTCATGGCCGCTTCCACTGAGCCACCACTGCTCTCAAGTGATACGTAAAAAGACGTTTTAACTAGGATCACTTAAGTGCGATTTTGCTTTGAATTTGATGGTTATGAGACATCAAGCGCTTCTTCTCAAAAGCGCGGTAATATGATGGGACTACAATCAAGAAGTGGCAACACATTGCCAATAGAGATCACTATAGGCCTCCAAACCGAATTTCTCAACAGAGACTAGCCAGCGCGCGGAAGATATTTAGGGGGTTTATTTATTAACGATGGTTAAAGTTAAGTGACGTTTAAACGTCAAAAATGTGTGGTTAAACCGTCGCTAATCACTACTTAACGATACTGAATAAAGAGGATAGTGAAACTCACTCTACCCTCACTCTCATAGTCCGATGGGACGGAAATCCGACACGACCGGGGAGAGATCACCCACTACACAGGTAGCTGTCAGTGGATGCTAGGGTACGAGTATGTTAGTTAGTTATGATATGCTACGTTACTTAGTTAATAAACACGCGCAGCTTGTTTATTTACCAAGCTCGCCTGATGAATTATTTCCCACTGACAGCTAATGAAGTTGCAAAGTGCATAACTGCCCACCGAAATGAGTCTGTGCCTAATTTATTTGCGGTTAGCAGGAAGATGGACGCCACGCGTCGTCGGCAAGAAATGCAGCTCCGCCTTCAATTAACATAATTGAAAACTTGACGCGTCCGTTAAGTACCGTGAACAAAATAAACTATGGTTTCCACTATTAAATGATGCCGTTAAAATTAATGCATTGTAATCGAAACAACAATAACTTTGTATGAGGGTTAAGTCAAGAAAATAATCTTAAGTTTGAGATGAGCGAAGTCTGAAATAGGAATACCGCTCTTAGGTAGGAATAACGGGGCCGTAGAAGTAATAAGTATTGTGTTTATTACAAAACGGGCAAATCGTTAAATTCTTAAGCCATTTCCAGAAAATCTTGTGTTTTCACAATGATGACTAGGACAATAGATATTGCTTATTTGCTTATAAGGTGCTCATAAATAATTTCTCTGTAGGTCGCGAAGGCTAGCGAATTTTCCCATAATCAACGTCATACGAACGTAGAGTGCACGATCGAAAATCTAATTAGTATTATCGATAATAGATTAGTCAACAAAAATATTATGCTTAAAAGTTATTGATAGATAAACATCTTTAGATACATACTTATTATACAGGGTGGCCAATTCGAAGGTATTCAACTTTAAGTTAAAACAATTTTTATTACTAGCGAAAATTACCAGATATTTTTCCACAATTATATAATGCAGGCTGGCAATTTCGAAAAATAACCGCCAGATCTCTATCTTTTTGCTGGTTTAAAATGCGATCGCTTATCACCGTTTTCCCAACTTTCCGCATACTTTATTAGGTAGTCACAAATTTTCTGTTTTTAGTGATCAAAGTTGACGATAACACGTCCCTTTAGATAACGCTACAGTATAAAAGTCAAGACCTGATGAATTGGGGGTCAGTTAATGTCAACATTTATGGTTTTTTTTTTTTTTTGGAAACATTTTGTGTTGCATGGTTACTGGCTTACTCTTATTGGAACCAAGTGTTTTCTATCTCTAACTGATTGATATGATACAAATAAAAATGTAAAAATCTTAACACTATTGCGATTGCCAGTCGCAGTAACAGCAGCACATATCCTGTAGCCTCTTCATGAAATAATGGTGCAATAACTCCATCTTACCAGTCAGACAAAAATAGTTTAGGGGTCCCGTCTGGGTCAACAAAGGTAGCTAACTTCTTCACAATAGTTAAAATGTTGTTTATTAACAAATCCTCTGTTATCGAAATGGGACCCTTACTAATTTGTTGAAGGTCGTTTGGTCGTTTTTCAATCCGTTTAGGAACTTAAGGATAAAATTAGTGAAATTATTGCGACATTCATGGTCTTATAGATGGTGCATAACCAATTTGCTAAACAGGAAAACATCGCGAGGAAACCGGCGTGTCCAAGAACCAAAGATTCGAAGACATGTCACATCTACCAACCCGCACTGGGCCCGCGTGGTGGATTATGGCCCACTCCCTCTCACCGAGAGGAGGCCTGTGTCCCAGCAGTGGGAATATTATAGGTTGATTATTGATATCAAAGAACCGTAAAATTTGGCGCCAATTAAAAATGGTGGCAAAAATTTGGCCTCCCTATATAAGAGCCAAAACTTCTTTGAAGTGGCTTATGGACTATTTACATAACACCTTTTTTGGGATTACTTGATGCTTATTATTAAAATTTATTTCCACAAAGTTGCAGTACTTTTGCAGCTTCCATAATCAGGGATTAATCCAGGTCCTTTATTTATTTCGTGGGACTTATAAGAACTTCGTTACCTTTTATTTGTTTTATATGTATAGACATAAAATACAACAACATGTTGTGGTTTCCATAGAAAATAATAGATCATGCACCTCCTGTGTACGTATCGTACTTAGCAATACTATATTGCGAACTTTCCTGCTGTGGAATGTTTGCAATAAAGTATTCCTAAGTAGAACCTAATAGTAGGTAGTCATCGTAGCACCAGACTGTCTGATACATCAATTAATGAACAAGATATTGCGATGTTTCCATTAGCTACGATTCGATTAAGATGCAATTGTTATGCAAATACGTGTGCTGTGATACTTCATTGTCTGTTTGTTCGTCGAGTGGGCCCCAGTGGGCTGCTAATTAATGGAATCTATATTCGGCCGAGACGGCAAGGCGCGCAGATTCGCTTCAAGCTTCACTCACAATGACCCGCTCCGTTCGATCCTCGGTACGCCCGAGGTTCTATTATGTCCCCCTATCGCCTCCAATAGCGAACGCCTTTGATTTTGGAGCGCACCATGAGTCGATGAGAAATAGCTGTTCGTTCTCGTAACAGCGGTTGCTTTGATGGAAGGTAATTCGTGGATTGTAATTCGTAGTTACGAAAGTTCATATCCACTTACAAAACTCTAAACAATCAGGAGTTGCTAGCGCTGCCCACCTTTCAAATAACGATGTAAAAGATCACGCCGTAAAACATAATCTTTACGATGCACAATGTGGCAATTGCATCAGAAACGCAGTAATATATCGTGGCACAATGGTAGCTTCGTGGTATAAACAGCCACACAGATTTATGATAACACCAAATCATTTTGGTGTATATTCAAATGGCGCGTAGTCGACGCCAACCCTACACTAGTTTTGGGGCACTTTCCATCCATTACCGCCCACATTAGTCGGGTAGTCAATATCTCAGTGCGGTATGCAATCTCGTCGGAGTAGGTGCCGTCCGTCGGGGATCGCTCGCATATCTGCCATCGAAGCCTCTCCGTGTAGGCATGCTCCGCTCTTGTTCCTACGCTGTTGTCTATAAATCTATGTTCGTAAATTCTTCGTGGCGGGGATTTGAGGTTCAGCAACTTGGAGGACTTTGTTATTGAAGTTGGTGCGATGGCTTGAAATGTGTAATAAATGAAATAGGTGCTTTGATGTATTTACACAGCTATGAAATTAATTATGCAGATACAAAGTTCGCAACAAGAAAATACTTTTTATTTCTCTTCTGTTTTGTACAATTTTCTCCATTATAATTAAATTTTACAGCATTCTTTTTGCTCCTCGAGTTTTCGTTTCAGCCAGTGTTGCGTACGCAAGACCGTTACTGCGAAATTAAATTCATTTTGAGTGCCAGTAAGCCGTATATGGAAACCTCAAAAGCCGTATTACGTTGACACATACGCTTTATACATACGTGCGTTACGGGCTTACTGTAATTGCATACGATGCGGTTATCATCGTGCGATGCTACGCTTCGATTTTATTAATTTAATTAAAATATTTTTTTAATTCATTATGACGATTCCGATGCATTAAAATTGCCGGTGAGCCTTAATTGGTGTCGTGATTTTATTGAATTTTTAACGTATTGCAGTTAAATATTTTTGGTGTCTTTCCATACTTTTGTAGCTATTTTTATGGGTTGTTGTGATGGGTTCGTATGGGTTATTGACACCACGTATATAACAATAAACTTTATACGTACCTACCTATCTAGATACAAAATAAACGCCTCCACGTTGATTTTATAAGAAAGACGTAACTTTTATGTAAAGCATTGAATATATTGGACATCACTACCGCAAATCATTCTGAATGAAAACATAAACAGTCAATTTGGGTTCACACAAAAACCGGGTAAAGTTTTCGTAATGTCCGAAGCGGCTATGAATAAGAGTGGTCGAAATTATGGTGTTGTATTTCTTCTGAACGGGTCGGTAATAGGCATAAATATTGATATCAGGAATCTATTGCTGGCGGGCACATTGTCTGAACACCTGCCGGCCGCGTATCGCCGCGGTGAGCAATATCCGCGGGCAACCCCGCATAAATATCCATGATGTTTCAATTTATATTCATGATATTAGTAAGTCAGACGGAATGCACGTCACATTTGATTCTCTTTGTTGCTAGAATAAATATGGAACGATGAAAGTATTCCACCTTTGTGTTAGACTGTACTCGTGTGTCCTAGGTTCCGATCCCCGTGTCATGTTTATGAACTTCGTATTTTAGAGGTTTGTTTTTGCGGTTTAGAAGTTAGGGCTGCAACGCCCCTGGCATTATTTTTGTGGAAGCATTTTAGATTTTACATTCTGGGATACAATTTTCTATTATCATAGATACGAAATTCAAGTGGAGATAGTTTACAAAGATGAGGTATTTTTCAGTGGTTTGAGAATGGAGGGTATTTTCAATAAAGTCTCTGTATTACCTAAGTAGGTAGTAAAAATTTACTTTAATTTCCCCCAAAAAAAGGACGCAACTTGTTCAGATATCAAATTATGCGAATTAAATGCACGACAAGATATTAATTGGGCGACGTGTCCGATATTTTGATAGGCATAATATCACTGTATAGCAACTTAAAATCTCTGTATATTGTAGTGTATTATAAATAAAGGAGATTGAAGTCCTTTCATTGTCTGTTTTATTTTTATTAAAGACTAGCTTCTGCCCGTGGTTTCGCCCGCGTGGATGTCGGAATTTATCCCACGGGAACGTGCTACCAGGATAAAAAGTATGACCTTTCCCATCTATCTCTTTGCCAAATCAGAAGTTCAGTGGTTTAGGTGTAAAAATGAAACATACAGTTTTAAGTTCGATTATTAATGTTATATTTTAAATTGTTTCTTTTTTTACATTGTTCTCACATATAGAAGCAATAAGAACAATGTACCCAGGATTTTGTAATAATATCTTGATTTAAAAGAGTGTCCGTGGAGTTTCTTGCCCGTTCTTCTCCATAGAGATCTACGTTTTTGGAATGGGCGACTAGCTTTAACTTTCTGACTAACTGACCGACTATTTAATTTTGACAATTCAAAAGTGCCTGTAAATGGTTTAATTGAAATAAATGATTTGAGTTTGAGTTTGAGTTTCGAATACTGCCCTTAAAAATCTAATTACACCTTTTTGCCCCGTGAGGGGTCAATTTTCGACAACTTATTATTAATTATTTTCTGTCAAACGTATACTGAGTTTCGAGTTAATCGGACCGCGCGCTAAAATTCTTCCATACAAACTTTGAAACCCCCCATTCCCTTTTAGCGGGTAGTTTAGGAAAACATAAAATGGCAAACTTCATGATTTACTTAGTATTGTTGCCAAGTTTCAAGTTTATTAACTCAAGGAATAAGATTTTCCATACAAACAAAATCCCCGCAGTTCACCCTCTTAGGGATGGGATTTCGAAAAACCCTTTCTTTGTGGATCACTAAGAACACAACATCCAAATTTCGTGTCTCTAGGACCAGCGGTTTAGGCTGTGCGTTAATATGTCAGTCAGTCAGTCAGGACTTTGAATTTTATATATATACCTAGATAAACCCAAGCTCAACAAATAAAAATCTTTTATTTCAGACCCATAAAGAACTTAATCCAAAAGACAACTTTTCCCTGCTCTATGAAAGCGTAGGTATACCTTACGTAACTGCAGCCTCCTGCTTTCTCTACTGCACTAAATCCCTTACTCTACTGCCGAACACCCACGGCAAGTGCCGCGGTGACCTATTAGGAACCGAGACAACATTATTCATACGTCAAAAGTTAATTAAAACCAGCTTCAGCTGAAACGGAGCAACGTCGTGTGAAACTAAATGTTATTAGTAAGTTCTAAACATTTCTAATGCCTCGGGAACAGCGGCCGTCATGTAGAGCATGAGTTAGTGCCGCTATCGAGAGCAAACCGTTCACTAGTGACTTCTAGTATAGCTTATCTTTATATATATCGTAGTTCACCTTAACGTTACAGCCCAAAGGAAGTGATACCGGGTGTATAAAGACGTAAAACGAAGCCGTGGGTCACCTATTCCTCCCCTTTATTGTGATTTTTTGTTTGTAGGTACTCCAGCACTATTTGCCTCTGGACGCTTTTAAACGTGTATACTTTTTTTATACATCTTTCTCACACATAATTATAGATTCAACATTAATGATGTAACTAATATTATTGTAAAAATACAATTTAAAAGAGTGTCCATGGAGTTTTAGCCCGTTCTTCTCCATAGCTACTACGCTACTAGCTTCATATTTTCTGACTGACCGACTTCTTGACAATTCTAAAGTGCCTGTAAATGGTTTAATTTAAATAAATACTTTGAGTTTGAATTTGCACAAAAAAAAGGAAAACTTCGGGATCCAGTATCTGGAATTTGGGAAAATTCTGGTTACGGAGATATTGGATAAGGTGAAAGTACAACAATTTTTTTTTTACGAAAACAATTTTTACCCTTGAACTCTTGAGTTTTGAACCTTGTATCGTTGCATGCATCCATAAGAACAATGTTTTGCGAGCGTTACATTGTTGGCTACCGTAAATCGCTATTTTTTACATCAAAAATAAAAGTCGTTTCCCAGCAATTATTTTTGTACCATGTTACTTAGTTTGATGTACCGAAGGCGTAGGTGACGGCTTTGTGATGGGTATTTTTACACTCATAATAAACTGCAGGAATGCATTCAGTACGTCATCTATCGGCATCTATTAGCTTTTGAGCTTTTTTCATCTGAAGATAAGCTACAATACGCTCAAAAGCTAATAAGTAGTTATTTTCATGAGTGCATTTTCATGTGTGTGTGTGTACGTGTGTGTCATTGCATTGCATCTGCTAAACAGAAATACCTTCCCTAAAAAGCTTCAAGAGTATCTGTTTCATTGAGTTTTTTCAACGCGAAACAACAATCCGGCCAATTTCTTTTACATGGAGTTCTACTCCAAAAACTTCTACAAGTATCAGTTAATTTCAGCCACGTGCAGATAGAACTTCACAATCTCTAAAATTACAAGAAGTTCTTAAGATAATAATGTATGTAATGTAAAGGGAGGATATAAATTATGTAGATATACAATGTATATGCTCATCATCATCACCACTGCTCACAGAACGGTGAAGGAAAACCTCGTGAGGAAACCGGCATGTCCTAGAACCAAAAATTCGAAGACATATGACAGGCATCATTTGCCTGTTCTTGAAAAACTGAAGATTGTATATGTGTCGGTCGGTTATAAGCACTTCAGGGTAAACTTGTGTGTCGGGTAGTGAAACGGGTTTCAAAGGGAATTTCATTGTTTCAAGCTCTAGACTTTGAAAGCCGTCAGGGATGGCAGGCAACGTCTGTGACTAAACGGTAAAACTGACCATCCCAGAAGGCTTTGACAAAATTAGCAAACCCATAAAATGGTTAGCAAAATAACCTACATAGGTACCTACTAATCGTAATAATAAAATAATTACACCACATCTTACAAAGAAAGAAAGAAAATACGTTTATTTGTGGTATATATGACAAAGAGAAAGAACTCGACACTAAAAAAAAAAAAAAAAAAACAACTTGGGGGAAAATATGCGTCACATCCCCGCAAATCGGCCATCTTTTTTGTTTGTTTTCTTACTTATACGATATTTACTTATTATTGAGGATCAACATAAACGACACGTAGGTATATCAGTTTATTTACTGCGTACCCAAACGTACCTACATAATAACTATATATCTTTAAAATAAAGTGTAAATTCCTTTTGCTACTGAAGCTAAAAAGCAAATGATTGCGTTAAGTTTCAAGCAAGCTGTTCCATCTTTTAAAACCAACTATATTCACAACTAATGAAAATCATTTTTCAACCAGTGATTATAATAAAATAATAGCTGGATCTGGACTGGAGATTCAATATAATTCGCTGTTAACAAATAATGCATTTATCGCAGTTTACGCAGTCATGCCAAATAGTCTAAATGTAGTCGTCATACATAATCTAGAGGCTATCTGTGCGGTGTATCGACGTGTCATTATTCCTTTATTCGCTCTGATATACTGATGTTTTATGCAATTTTTGTTCCCAATACGAATAAATATTTTAAACCCGTCCAGTTCATGCATATTATGCGAGCGGCTCTAGTATAATCCGCGAGTTAAAAATATTTTTATCTCTGTTATTTTCCTACTATTGGTGCCAAGTCCGTAAGGTACCGACTGAAGAGTATTTCTTGTTTTATAAGCATGTCGTGAGGAAATTAGAGTCAAAACTTATCAACACATCAATTTAGTATATAACGGGTTCAAGTTTTACATAAGAAAGTAATTCTTTTTATTTTGAACCAAAGGCGTAAAGTAGAGTCCGGCCGTCGAGAGAATGCGTTTCTGACACTTGTCAGTGCGACAATTCTAGTACCTAATAAAGATCAAATTCGCAAAACAGGTATTTGTTTCTATGAAGCTGACAGATGTCAAGAACGCATTGTCTCGTCGGCCGCACTGTACGTCATTTTATGTATGTATTCTTTGACCGACTCTAAAAAGACAATATTTTAATGTTACCTTAGTGACTTTAAAATAATTTATACCTTTATAAGAAAGAACTATCCACATAAAAAAAGGATTTCTCAAATAGACATTTCCAATTAAATCAATACAGGTATATACCAATATAACTATTTAGGGATAATGGTGTTTCCGCCAACGGCATCGTCTCGAAATAGGTGTTGACTGTACTGTCGAGTGGGTAAGTAGAAGACAGTGTCCGTCCGCCACCTCCGTCCGATTGGATGATGGCAAGAGCACTCCGGGGGAGAACTAATAATAGACACAGTAGTAGGCAGGGCATTGCAGTAGTTTTAAAAGTACTTTATTTAAAAGAAGATTCTGATATTACTTTTAAAGTTTTAGCTAGTGAACATTAAGAAATAAAAAACATATCGTAGCCATTTGAAACAATTTCTTATCTATTGAAATTTTCTTGTGAAAATATACCCTCAGTCAACACGAATCTAAAACTTTGGGTTTTAATGTTACTCTACTTGTCAAGTATGACCGCCTTTTGTAATTAAGTGATGTATAAAAAAATATCAAACAATTAATCGTAGTGTCCGATTAATGCGTGAAGATCGTTAAAAGTTTTCGTAGACCTACGCCTACGAGATTCGTAGCGTATTGTCTTTCACAGCGCGCGATATAACGCTACACATTTTTCTTTATCGTAAAAAAACTGCTACGCAAATAACGGTGTAGTCCAAATATATAAGCTATAGTAAATACAGTACGTCAACTCGCTATCAAACTACGCCTGGAATAAAGGCTTATGGAATTGTCGAACAGATAAAATATACATATCGACGAGTAGTCGTATCTTCCGGAAGTGGTGGGCAGATAAATTGAATCATTGATGGGATGTCCTCGTGCTCACCGGAAGTTCCGCCGGCACCCGTCAATGTAAGTTCCGCCCGTGGTTAAGTTTCAGATTGACGCGCCCAATTCAGTCTAAATCTGTAACTAATCCATCCAGCCCCTGATCGGTTGACGTTAATTACATTCCAAGCCGGATAAACTAGGAGTGGCTGTCTAACTATCGAAGACGAGCTGACATTGTGGGTTATGTTCAATAATTACTTCAAAAACTTTGGGTATATGGAGAGGAATAGTGTTGGTGTATGTAGGATGTGTTTATGTAGCTCTAAACATGAGATATTAGGTAGCCAGAGTGGTATAGCCCGTAGGGTACGGTATTCACAGATGTAATCGGCTCCAATCATACAAATGCCGTATTAATTGTGACTGGTTGCCCGCTGCCGGCCCATCGGCAGTGCCGCAGTAACCTGTTTCCGCATTCGACGTCGCAGTATAGCTCGTAGTATATTCCGGATCGTCATCAAACTGTGTCAGCAGCTCATAAACGCACGACTTAGTGGAGCGGAACTGAAGTGTTTAGTGTAGGCAATAAACTGTAGATCAAGGAGCTTTATAACAAAAAGGCGAGGTCTAACGGACATTACTGAACAGTACATTTGGTCCGCATCGCCGCTCTCGCTCAAACGAACCCCGAGAGCCGTCCTTCAGCGCTCAACACCTTTGTGCTCTAAGGAACTTCTGGTCTGTTGAACCGTGATTCGTAAAAGACTAATGATGTCCCATTTTCAGGTGTTTTTCTATTTGTACAAAATAAGGGCTCTTATACCATTTTGCTGATACTTTTCGGATAACTTAAGAAGGCTTTGGTCGGCAACGGTTCTCTTTGAAGAATTTTAATGACATTTTGATGTGGCTGTAAATATCTGGAGTTAATCAATCGGCAAGATTTTGAAGCCAGCCTATATGGGACCAAAAAATAAATACGGATGAAAAATATGTTGCTGCACTGGAAAATGTCCCTTAACTGACGTTAATTTATTAATGGCGCAAATGACCAATGCGACAAAACATTGTAATTTATTCATCACATTTTCATTATCAACGAGTAAATATCATTTGGTAGACGAGAGTCACCTACATATATGTAGAGGTCGATGCAATATAAAAATTATTTCAAGTGACGAACAAGGGTTACTCCAACACGCTGGGAAACTTTGAGGGAACTTGCCACAGTCGCTGCTTTTGGTAGAGAAATGGGTGATCTTAGTAGAGATGATAGAAGATGTTTTCAGTAGAGAACATAGATGCAGCTCGTTTGCCAAATTGAAATGTGTTGTAAGATTTTACGATTTTACAGTTTAGACACTTTTAACCTCTTTATAGTCGGATAGATATTTAATCGGCAAGAACCATCAAGAGTAATAACGCAAGTAAGGGAATTTATTTTTAACATTTGTTGTGTAATGCGTTTGTGTACTGAATTGATTTGTAATTGGGATTATAAAAGATAGCAGACTGGAAGCTGACCCCAAAAAAGTTGGGAAAAGGCTAGACAGATGATTATGAATTGTGATTGAAGGACTTGTAGGTAACTATGATAATTATTAATAAATAAACTAAAGCAATATTTGAATTGCTTAAAGTCTGATTTTGCAAAGCTCTTTCTCAATTCCGACAAACCGAAGAACTTAGAGTAGTCATGCAAATGAACCGTAAATCCTATGGAGATATGAAAAGATGGCCGCTTCACCAAAATTACTTCGCAGCGTATATTTTAAGCGGGAGCATTGGTTTTGATAGTCGTGACCCTAATTACTGCGCTCCCGCATTAACATGCACAAATGTGCGTAAGGCTCTTGTTACAGCGGCGAGTGAGCGTGCATTATGACCGTTGTGGAAATTATGACATAGCTTTGCGTAGTGTTATTTTTGTGCAATTTTCATTTATTTAGTGAGTTTCGCTCTTGGATACGTATGAATATTTATACAGAACCAGCCAACTAATAATTAAATAGGTATATCTTTCACATCCTCAGACCTCCCATCTTTAATTACGTTAAACACTAACATTGACAACGTCATTTTACGATAATTCTAGTAGAAAATAGCTATTAAGTGAGTATCCGCCTCTGGCTATATGTTGTCCACTCCATAAAGAATATTTTTAACGAGAAAGTAATCTTAATAAGCTCAGTGCTGGTATCGATTTGCATTTTCAATTTAATGCCTACGTCTAACGTTGTTGCGTGTGATCAAATTTTTGTTCTATTCCCTGTAGTCAGAAGGGACATAGTCGAGTACTTTTTCTTTCCCAAGTTATGGCGTTTTTCTTACTTTCATCGGTATATTAATTGAGTTAGTCAGCTGTAATAGGGGTGTATCGGTGTTTACTAACCGGGGCGGGCTTAATGAGCGGCTTGTTGCAGTTTGACAGAGTGATTTAATATCGCGGCGTGATCGTTTCAGTAAATCGGGATTAGTTTAGGGTGAGTCCGAAGCGTGAATTATTGCGGGGAATATGCCGCGTTGTCGGTACCGAAATTATATTCTGCGTCAATATCATGTGTGTACAATCAGCTACGTCGATAGATTTTGCTGTCTGGCCGGCGATGTTCAATTATAGACTCAGTTTCTAAGCAATAAAAGCGCTTTTAGAATGTAGAGCTTTAGCAAAATATACAATTGGAGTGGTTGACCGTATTCCTTCAAATATTTATCGCCGTTCATAAAGTTCCGTAATAGTATTCCTAAGTAAAACTTGAGCAAATCTGCGATTTGTAATCTGTTTGCTTTAACATCTTAAGATTAGAGAATGACTTCATTATGATAACAAAATGTGAATGAATCAACATTAACCTTTTACAATGATCGTCCATATCTATCAGTGAGATATGATTCTGAAGTTGAACACTAAATATCAGGTGGTAACCCACACGCGGTAAGTGGTTCACGAGCACATCAATTACACGAGTACGAGTGTACGGGTGGTAGACCGGCGGAACAAAAGCATGCCAACAACTCGAACGAGTCCCGTGGTTCCGTACGAGGGCCGTATGCAGTTATTAACACAAACAAAGCTGCATGTGTGGGAAGATGTGCATTGTGCGTACTTTTTATTCTTTCGACAATGGCCTCGGTTTGTTATTATTGCATTACCATGATGTTTTCGTTGATATGTTTGTGTAAACACCTTTGTTTCGTTATGCCTATGATTCCTCGTTCAATAAAATCGGATAGTTATCTAAAGATACTGTGTAAGAGGCCGTATTTTAGCGAAATAGACGGCAATAAAGATTATAACATAGTTATAAAAATTATACGTATAAAATATTAACATAAATTATCGGGTCTCGCTGGGGTACAGCGTTTCACCATTAGTGTTGTAGTTTGTTGCGGCGCAGATAACATTCCCGTTTTGCTGTTTCTGTATCAAGGTACGTATACTGCAATTACACCTCAAAGATTTGTTAGCATCGACTACAGCTGTGGTACACGCTATGAACTGGGAAATTCTTGCGAACCATGTTTCGGTGTACCATATGTACAATGTCGCGTGGAATTCAACAATTAAATTAACATGTACCTCTTGCACGACACTCCTATTACGGGTTGTCGCACAATTTACAGCTCATCTTCTTGAGATGGATTTTGTTTATTTTCAAGATATTCGCTTTTTGCAGAGTGACAACTTTTCAAGTGCCCAGAACTGACAAAAATTATGACATATTTTTTCAATTATAATTTAATACAGCTAAAAATTAATTCCTTTACCAAAAAGGCGACAATGCCATCATCATCGCCTATATCTTGCACCATTCTTAGGCGAGCGGTTCGCGGCGCCACATCCCGTCCGCCCACGCGCGCACGCATCGCGATCGCAGGCTTTCACAACCACGCTTGCGTACCACGGACGACGGACTCCGGCGAGTTATGCACAACACTATCTAGCTCACTCCAGATGGATTTATTTGCCTTCGACTGCCTTCCAGAGCATGCTAGTCATTTGGCACGTCGAAAATGCTGTTGCGATCGTCCGCTGTGACTTGGTTCGGCTTGTTCTGGTTTGTTAGCTCATTTCTTGGAGCTTTAGTGTTCGCTGGTGTAGTGCGTTGTTATTTTAGTTTTAACACATCACTACGCTAAACAAACATGTGAATGTCAAAAAAGGAATTTTTACAAACATTGATGACAGTAATTACAATGGCGTGCATTGTTTATGTATAGCCATTTAAGGAAAGCTTTAAAGCTAAGGGACCTTTTTAAATGCCTACTTAAATCATTGTAACAAATCGATGGCTCAATTAAGAGCCAATTAAGTATTTACGATCACAGTGAGTGAGTACAGAGGCTTCCTTTATTCCGTGGCGGAGGCTGCGTGTGACAGGCTTCAGTCAGCGCCGGCAAGCTGCGCGCGCGCACGCGTTTCTCGCACGCACCGATCGGCTCCACTCCCTTGTTTGTTTACCAACAACCCGATCGATGGACCGTGAGAAACATCCGCCGTACTCATTATGCTCATGTTTCGAATAAATGACTTTTATTCCTCGCATAAAAAACTGATCCTATCAGGGTTTTAAATATTCAATTTGATGACTTTCTGTTAGTGAGATGTCAACGCCTCGACCCTTTAATAAGTCGTCGTCGCCACTTTATACGCTTCTGTGGACATAAATAACGTGCATAATGTGACAGATACATTTGTTGCGACCGCATTCAGGAGTGTTAACCAACGATTCTGCGCCATGAAGCCCTCGATGCTTATTGTTTATGTTATCGCGCTGGCGATCGTCGTCGGTGGCGAGATCAGGATCCGCGGCAAAGTAAGGAAAAGATACTCGTCGCACAGGCGGCACCGCGCCGTGCTGCCGCCCTGTGACTTCAATGAGACGATTATCAATGATGAGTGGTCCTTGATGGAAGCGATAGGGAAATCGAAGTATATTTTTACTGGCAAAGTTCTGAATGTGAAGAAGTTTCGATCTGAAGATGAGTCTTCGAGGAAAAAGTCTAATTTGTACACAGTGTATTTGAGAAGATTATTGAAGGGGGATATGAGTGATTTGAGGACGTTCGTGAAGTTGGAAGGGTCTCAGGAGACTTTGAGTGGTTCGACGTTGATGGTGGAGCGTCCTCGTGCGCGGGAGTCGTGTGCGCCGGCGCCGCGGCCGCGCCTCTCCGCGATCTTCCTCAGCGACGGCGCGTACGCAGACAAGGGCAGAGGACCCACTCCTAGACTTCGGATCCTGACTGACCCAGTGCCGTTAACCCTTTATCATTTGGATAGAATTAATGCTGCTGTTAAAGGTAAGTTCATATCAACCTTCCTAACTGAGCCGTTGGTACATACCACCATCAACCACATATAAGTAGTAACAATTTGTCGTTAGGCGCTGTACACCTTTATGACTTAGCAGCAAGGGTGATTTTTGCAGTGCAAGTGTTATTACTGATCTGCAGTTGACTGTACCTATACACCACGTATACTTGGACTTTTAATAATACTATTCAGTAACTTGACAGTTCGAAGCAAAACAGTGTACGAATTTGCGAAAAGGATGAATTGTAATAAATTGTAAAAAATATATATATAAGACTAGCTGCGCCTCGCGGTTTCACTCGCATAAGTTTCGATCACGAGGGGAACATCGGAATAAAAAGTATTCTATGTGTTCATCCTGGTTATAAACTATCTGTGTGCCAAATTTCATCCAAATCGATTCAGTAGTTTTGGCGTGAAAGAGTAAAAAACATCCGTCGATCCATCCATACAAACTTTCTTTTCGCGTTTATAATTTAACCACAAATAAATTCCAAAAAATGCGTAAGTTCTACCTATTGGAATATTGCAAATAATTATTGTACCAGTAAACACAACAACAACAAAATAGATTTAATTTTTAACTTTACATAGTCAAGCGTATAATTATTTACAGGTCAATGATTCTTTTAAACGCGGTGTCCCTTTGTTTGAGTTAGTTATGTATTCAACGAATAAAATGTGTTTTAAGTTTTAAATAGTAAGATAACTTATAAGTAAAGAATAAATATAACAGTTTGACATATCTTCTATACAAAAGCTGTCAAACTTCAATCATTATTCCTCAGATAAAAGTAATTTGATTATTGAAAAATCAGCCCTAAGTTATTCAATTCAATTAAAACTATGATGAATACCCATAAGTAAGATCATATAATATTTCGTTCATTCTATTTTTCACCTCACTACCTTTTTTTTGTCAGAAACGTGTATCCCTCCTGTCCCTCCAGCTGTCAAATTACTGAATAGGATTGAAAGTCCAAAGTTCATATTTTTTCCATAATTATCTAAGTACTATTTGACTATTCAGTTACATGACATGGTTGTCGCAAAAACGAAATATATGTAGCCGCTAGTCGCAGAATTCAAAAAGTCCCTCACTCAATCTATAAAATTCACACGAATCAAATACACGCGATAAAAATTCATATCTACACTGTGCAACATAAATAAAACAAATCCGAGAAAAGTAATGCAATGCAATCGGTTTAACTTCATACAGCTTACAACAACGTGTGGGTGTTGCATCCATAGCGTACATAACGTCGGGAACGTATTAAAAGTCGATTTTGATCGACATCTTGACAACTGTTCGTTAACTTAATGGAGTGAATGCGATCGGAACGTTTGCTCGCCGCCCGGGCTTAACATAAACATAGGCGCGCACCGAACACGATCAATCAATGTATACCGCACCAGATTATTGTTAACACAAACGTATTCTAATTAACTAAGCAAACACTCCAAATGCCAATGGTAATTGTAAAATAACATCGGTTTAATAACAGTGTAATTCCACCTTAAACAAATACCGATGTAATACAATATCCAGACCTTATTTATTCATGGCTCCTTAACAATTTCTATCAGATTCATTTGTGAATCTGCAATATTACTTAACGTTGATGAAATGCTACAAATTCCTCTTTTATTTATTACTGTAATATCTTTTATACCTTTTATAAAACCGAGTTGCCCAGTAGGAAAGAATGTAAATAATATTACGCTGAGATGCTCTTTAATTGAATTCACTGTGGGTCACGAATAGACTTTGTTCCAAGTCAAATACTCTGCAATAAATTTTATTGCGAAAGCCATTTTAACCCAAAAATTCCAAGAAGAATCCAATTTAAGCCTCGCATAATCCGGCGATGAGATGAGTATCGCGGGATAGTCCGCGCCGTCGCCGTCAACCGCGCGGCCGGTCGCCGCCAACCGCGCGGCCGGTCGCCGCACACCCGCGCGTATGGATGTGAATCGCACGCTCTATCTGACACTCCATCGTAGAGCCACAGACACGTGACTCTTTGTTGTTATGTATCACTTCAGCGTCGCCTTAGTTAGCGAATGCGACGTTGCCTGCGACCGAACGATCCGTATCAGGCCAGAGGCCGCACGATCCATGGGAATCCTTACAGATAAACTAGGAGACCCACAGACGGACGCGATTTAATCTGCTTCATTAGGCGTTTAAGGGCTCGCATGCTAAAGAAGCTCGCGTTAGTCCAACTGAACCTTCGACAATAGAGATTTTTCAAAGATATTCTACATATTATGATCAGTGAGGCGATGTGTTAAGGAATTCCATCGCATCGATACGTCGATGCTTCACCGGGCGGTTTCATATCTAAAACTATCATCGCAGGAGGCGTTATAGACTGTAGAGAAAGTAATGACTGAGTATATTCGTCACGATAGCTATGTACCACACACGAAGCGTACATCTGATTGCATACTGTGCGCCTGTAATGACTATAAAATTAAAATATCTTACGCTAGTAATCTGTAGGGAATATTCAATTATTATCTTGTTATAAACACGGCTACTTACTTTATGCTCTATTAGGAGGAAGATATTGATCTGACGCGCCGTCAATTGTGTTTAACGAAATTAAGTGCAGTTGCACTTAATTTCGTTATATATTCAAACTTCGAAAAAGTTTATGGGCTGTGTCCACTCAACACAACTTCGTTTGACCAGAATGGTAATTTTCAAGCATCAGAAAGAGATGATGACGTGATTTGTGAACAAGTTATCTACTTAAATGTTTTTTGTGTAGCTATAAAGTAAACAGGTAAACAGAATAGTCTGTGAAAAATGTTACAAAATATAAAGTGCGACGTTGAAGATTCGTCAAGAAAGCGAGCGAGCCGACTCGCCCGCCCACGCTCGTACCACTTTCCAAATTCCTCGTGTAAGCGCTTGCAATCACCTATGTACGTGCGACGACGACTAACAACATTTTTTAAATCTCGTTTACAGTTCTACTACATAGATTCCCTTGCCATAATGATATAAAACTCTTCCTAGACTTAAATGATGTATGTATACCTATCTAATATTTCTTATAAGCTACTATCGTCGTTAACATCAATTAACCGTATTTCTACACATTTGCCTAATGAAATTCAATAGACAGCAATGTACAAGACACTTCTTAAACAGCGCCTTAGAAACCAAAAAAAAAAAAATAACATAATAGAACAAAAAACATTTTGCCGCAATTAAACCTCGAAACACATTTGTTGTTCAAAATTTTAGTATGCTGTATGAAACACAGGGAAAGTTTCTCTGCTAGTTCACCCCCGAATTTGTACATGAATATTCAGGGGCGCAGGCGGGCAGGCGGGAGGCGCGTGGCGCATTCGGCAATAACTGTTAACTTGTGCCACGTATTGCTCTATCCTATCTGTTATCTGGAACCACGAGCTCTCTATCGCTGACAGCGCACATTCAAATGGATATTCAAATTATTTTGGTGTCAGATTGCTCAACTAACAGTTACCACTAGTAAAAGGGAAAGCTTTTTGCTAACACGGCTTTACTACAGGAATATAGACATACACGGCTACTTTCCATTTTAAACCATGATGCCAATTAGCACGGCCTGTACTAATTACCTACCGACTCGAGTCATAGTTTAACGTAACGTAAGTCCATGTTTGTTTACGTTGATGAAGGTTGTATCGAATTGCGAGGTCTCCCAGTCCGCGCGCGAGGCTGCGCTAGCGCACGCGTCTCGGTGGCGCCACGCTGACAGTTTGCGCAACTTTGTGTTCCACGTGAGTTTACGAGCCACTTCTAAAGTTTTAACGTATAAGCCACTGAAATGGCTTCGATATACATATGACATCGAACCCAACAACTAAGTAACAATCAAAATGAAGCTACAGATTTTAGTGTTATTGCTTTACTGCTTCACGATAATTCATGCCCATATCCGTATAAGGGGTGAAGTGAGGAAACGGGATACGGTTTACCGCAAGAAAGACATAAACGGCTCCAAATGTGTTTTAAACGAGACGATAACTAATGACTACGAGATTCTGTCGTCAGCCGTGTCTGAATCTAAATACATTTTCACCGCCAGGGTCCTGAGCGTGAAGAAGATAAAGCGCGGCACGAAGCCCACCGCGAAAGTATTTATGTTTTACAAACTTTACATCCGGCTGGTCATAAAGGGCAACATCGACGACTTGAGGAGTCACGTCGTTTCTGGAGACGAGCGCACTTTGAACGGGGCGATAGTGTTTGTCGACTGGCTTCGGACGAACAAGTGTGCTTATAAGCTGTACAGACATTCGTCGGGAATATTTTTGAGTGACGGATTTTTCGAAGACTCAAGCAACGGGAACAAGCCACGGCTGCGGCTGCTGAACGAGCCTCTTCCACTGTCACTTTATGATTTGGATAGAGTGAATGCCGCGTTGAAAGGTAAATGTTTACTGTGTTCTAACGTGTCGGCGCTTGTGACCACTACGTGTGCACACAACTTATAAACTTATGTGCTTTTATTGTTCTCTTGTGTACGCTGACACTTTATACTACTTCGCTATGGTTTTATATCTATAAGACTTTTATGCCTAGCTGTGTTCTGAGAATATTTGAAGGGCCATTAAACATGTAATTGAAGTTTTATTCTGGTGAAATTGAAACGAGTAGCCTGAAGTTATTTTTATGAAAAGCTGGTAAAAGCTTTTACATTTATGCATAACATCGTGGCAACTGTCTCGCTCATGATTAACGCTGACTGTAGATAGCAAAAATAAAATTGTGTATTTAACGAACGGAGGAAACAAAAGGCTGACAGATACTTTTGAAAATGTTTGACAGCGCAGTTTTTATCGGACTTTAACAATCCGGCGATATCACACGTTTGTTTTTTGACGTGTGCGCGCATAAACTTCTCGCAGCGCTCGGATTACACGTCATTCTATACGTGAAGTTCTATATTTTATTTTTTTATTTGTTGCTTTCCTTTTTATACGCTTTCGTTTATTACGTCATGGTGTATACTAGTGTGTTCTGTTCTATTGAGTATGATAATTTGTGGCACAGTTCCACCTCTACGTCTGAGTCAGGATCTGTGCAAGGTCGAGTGTCAGTGGCATTAGGTAAACGCCTACTTATTTGTTTTATACATAGAATTACTGTGGGGAAATATTACCTTAATCTGTGTCATAAGCTTTGTCATCAAAGTGACGAATGTGTTGGAGTGAGATGCCAAGACGTTTGTAAGCGAGTGTTGAAATCTCGCATGATTTGCACCGAAACATAAAAAGCACAAAAGTGCACCTGACGTCACCTCTTACGTCAGAGGGGTAATTCTCGTAATTTTAAGAACGTTCACAGTCTGATCTCAGTCTCAATCTGTCAAAAAATACGTATAATTTCCCTACATTTTGACAAGTTTTGGACATTTTGTTTGTCGCTGAGATGAGACTGCGACTAGATTTTGAACGTTTTAAATTACGGGAATACGGGCCTAGGTGTAGTGTTATTACTTGCTTAAATATATCAATATTTCATCAAATTGGTAACATATTTTTTTTTAAGACCTTTCAAAGACATTTCAAGTAAGCAATAAGTCTTTGCTCCGAAGTTAGCTACTTCTTCACTTCACTGGTTCTTAATTAATAATATTAAAAAAAAATCAAAGAAGCATTCTATTATTTGACAAAAAAATCATTACAAATTACTTTACCAACGCAAAAAAATAAAATCACGCGGTCCATTCGAGCCGCAGTTAGATAAAAGTAAAAATATTTTAATGGGACATTTGCAGTGTCATTATGGGCTCATACGAAGCCGTGGGCGGGGGTCGGAACGCACTGCACCATGCAATTTACTCATTCGAGGACGAAGCTATAATGTCTTATGGTCTATTAGGTACCATTACGGGTCTACCTACGTCTGAACGCGAACGGTTCCTAAACAGGCGCGGTAAACATGTACTGAGGTACTTAAATACCGAATTTAGGTGTTTATTTGTGTGTAGATCTGTGTTAGGTTGTTTGCCATAAATATCGTTAAAGGTAAGTCGTTTCTGACACTCTCCATAAAGCTTGCGCTTCTAATTGAGTGGTTCTGAAATAACTACACGTAAAGTACGCAGAAACCAGAAACATAGAAGAATGCTCTTTTTGGGAGCCAGCCACAGAATTCATCCATAAAGTAACGTAAGTACAGTCAGGAAAATATACAGCGTGGCAGGGACATCGACACGCAACCCGTTACAATGGATTCAGTATATTATGATTCTGAACATCCCTTATCATCCCATCCCCGCGTTAAATTTTTGTCAGTTACGTAAAAAATAAATAGCTGTTCCATACATTTTGACCGCGTAGGTATTGCACTTTTCTATGAAAGAGCCGATTTTATTTTATATAACTGACGTAAACTGTCTACGCTATGGGGTCTAAAATCATGAGTATGTGCTGAATTCATGGTTTCAGTTTGCGCGTCGATGTCTCCGCCACCCTGTATTGTTTGCAGATTCAGACACAGCGATATCTAATTAATGCTTTTGACAAAGTATGATACTCGTGATTACAATGTAAGGATAATTTAAGACCGCGGGCTTGCGGACGGCGAGCAATGGGTAGCCCGCCGAGGACCAGGCTTGGGTCGACGGCGCGTTGTGTTCCACGCGCGCCTCAAGGAGATGTCAGCACTAACTGAGTTCGCTAGGGCCGATGCCTGCTAAGGTCGCGGGTTGTTTGAAAGAGTTACCGTGGCCCCTGGCACAGGCAACTGAAGGAACACGGGTGGGTTTTAGTCAGTAAAAGTCTGACATCCTGCTCCGCACAGAGCGAGAGAAGTTTTTTGACGCCTACCCGCAAAAAAAATTTTTTTATTGTTTTTCTTCTTCTTGACGTTTTGACGGTACATATATGTTTCTCATATTGTTTGGGCTCAGTAGGTGGCCACATTTATTGCGGCTGCAGAGACGTTGTTCAGATCGTCAAGGGTGCAGATGAAAGAACATTTTGGAATATAGTCTGTTCAGGATTCAATTTGCTAAACAATTCGTTTTTCTGTCTGTACAATATGAGTGTGCTTCCAATCAAAAATCGATGCTAAATAACGGAACCATAGGTTTAATAATAAGTACTTTAATATTCAATATTATACTTAAGCAATATTACTAAAAGGCGAACGATGTAGTAACGACGATAATAAATGCGTTATAATACAGTAATAATATGCGATATTTACTTTATAAGGTCGTAGATAAGGAAAATGATATGGGATTGGGGACATTTAATTTTATTAACTACTCCTTCGCCCACGACTGTCAGCAACTTGCTTCGTGCACTTGTTTCCTTCATTTATTGGAAAAACAAGGTTGAGGAAATTGCTAAATAATTTATTTATTTATATCAAAATGGTAGTACAGAATTTTGAAATAAATTAAAATTGAATTAATTATTAAAATTATTTGTTGTAACAACAAACATAATTCATTATACAAATTAGGGAATCGTAAAACTACAAAAAATACAAATTACAGAATTGAATCTGGCGTCCTAGTTCGGTTACATAGTATAACCTGTACCTATTAGTTCGCCAGCCCAGGTTCCACAGAAGGAGTAAAGAAATGGTTGCACTTTTTTTGTTTAACGTGAGCTAGTGACCCGCCCCTGCTTCACATCGTTTTTTCGACTTGATAAAACATCGGGATTTCTTTACTAAAATAATTATGTAAGAGTAAAATTAATGTATACGTACGAAGACATTTGTGACATCCGCCAACCCGCACTGGGCCCGCGTGGAGGATTACGGGCCACTCCACAGAGAGGAGGTCTGTGTCCCAGCAGTGGGAACATTATAGGCGGATTATGTTATGTGTAGGGTACATATATACAACCCTTCCGGAACAAATTCTATAAAAGATGATGACAACCGCCAACAACAAAATCCAACAACAACAACTCGGTCACACAGACAGACGTACCTATCTATCTATAAAAACACGGAACATTATCACGTTTCCAGTAACATGTTGCTGTAACAATGTTGCGCAACATTGTTTCTTAATATATACGTAGCTTGTTAAATTATACTATTCTATTAAGGGCTAATTTTTCCAACGCCTGATAATTTTATCAGAGGAATAATTTTGAATTTTTGACAGTTCTGCCATACAAAGTCTGTCACACGTCAATTTTATTCCAGGAATAAAAATTATCTGTCGTCATCTGTCATCTGATAACTTTATTCGAGGAATAATTTTGAAAGTTTGACAGTTATTTCATACAAAAACTGTCAAACGTCAATTTTATTCCTCGAATAAAAGTTATCTGGCGACGGAAAAATTTGCCCTTATTATTTCTTCCTTAAACGTAATAAATAAAATAAACTAGGCTATAGTTTGCTAACAGGTTTCTTTAGATAATCGCGTAATATTCTTCTCAATATTTTTCCGCTGGGAGTCTTCGGGATTTCCTCTATGAAATGGACACCGCCTCGCAATTGTTTCCACGATGAAACCTAAATAATAAAAGATGTTGTTAGTTCTTTCTTTGAAGCTGATTCGGAAATAATGGCGTTAATTAAGCACAGTTTATACGAAAGTAGAGTGAGACCAGCGGAGTGATTGCATAACACACTGTCACTAGCAAAGGCTTTAACTTTGACAGTTCATATTCATATTCGTTTATTTGCATTCTACGAGGTATACAGATGTTCACAAAAGGCTTATAGCTAAGAGCCGTTGTAGACCCTGTCAGGGCACAACAAAATTATAGTTATACATATTTATTAAAAATCTAAATCGTAGAAACAAAAATCAAAATAAAATTCTACATGAAAACTAAGGTAAGTAAGTAGCTATTTTCTTAAAATACTATTTTTACATTTAGACATATTTACTTAGGTAATATAATATAATAAGTAACACAAACACTTATTTAATAGATCATATTTTAAGATTACAATAAAAGAGATCAGTTTTACGTGTATCACAATTTGAGATTACAATGTAGAGTAGGTAACATTTTATAATTTACTTTTTGTGTATTTAGAAGTCATGTTATGTTTAATTATATAATGTTCTTGATAAATATCCACATTACGTTGTTTTTTTTTTTGAACATGTTTAGCAATAGATTAGCAATATCCTTCAAAATATTTCAGATAGGGATTGATAGTGTGTTACGCAATTTGGGTGCAGGTGCGCACGGGTGTGTTTATCTCGCGTTGAAAATCCAGTGCGCGATAAAATCCCACCGCGATATTTTTACGTCTGCGCGAACGTGGGCTTAGAAATGTGGGCAAGTGAGTTGGTCCTGAAAATATAAACCTCAACATGAAAATAATAAGGCACAGACGCCAGCCGGTCAAGCTACCTGAAACTGTCAAATTTTACCTATAAACCTTGAACCTTAATGCTTTAGCGATAAAGTTGAAAACCTATTAAAGAATTTTGACAGATTGTAGTAGCTTGATGTGCTGGCGTCTGTACAGCCAGAAAGAATAATTGACAGTTGTATATTATATATGCTCAAACACGGCAAATTAGGCGACGTAGGGTGGCAATTTGTTTAACAGTAACACAATACATTTTAAGGGATATTTTCTAAAATAATATTGTGTGCGTGTGAAGATAATAAAATCAATCAATAAAAAACATTTCGATAATATTTTGTTTATGATTCACCTGCAAGCCGATAATGTACAGTTGAAAAAATACGATAGGTAGCTTAAAATATTTTGTTGTAAAAACCCAATTGATACATAAATACTCAGGGGTACTCACTTACTCAGCACAATCTTTACGTTATCAAAATACCTACATACTTTAGGTTAACTCGTATCGTTAATGTGCGAAAAACTTTAATTAAATTGTGTCGGTCATCTAGTGTTAAGATTTTTATTTATTATGGAAAGAATAAACAAGTTACCTACATAATTTGACTCTTCAAGTGGCCTATTTTTGACCAAAAGAATTAGAATTGCCATACAACGTGGCAATGCTGCCAGCCTTTTGGGCAGTTTTTCTCCTGACAATTTTTTTTTGTTGATTCGGACAAATTTTTTGGTGCCCTATGATATTTTCTCCTCCCTTTTTTTTATATAATTTTACATATTATAATTATTATTTTAAAACTAGAGATTTAAAATTGTGTCATATATTATATAAACAATTTAATATAATATAGGATGCATGGGTCGATCGATCAGATTAAGCTAAATAAAACCACGGAAAACACGTTAAGCCGTTTGTCCCGGCTGTTATTCATGGATCTTTGACAGTCGTTACGGGTCGTCAAAAGCCCGAAAGTCTGACAACCAGTCTAACCAAGGGTTATTGTAATACCCAGTAACTGGGTTGTGGAGGTCTTATAGGCAGTCGCTTCATGTAAAATACTGGTATTCAGCTGCATCGGGCTAGACTGGACGCCGTTCCCAACATAGTTGGGAAAAGGCTAGCAGATGATATAATGCAGGAGAACTCAATAAAAACTAAATCTTTGCACAAGATACTAAATGAATTTAATTTTATATTTATTTGTATAATTGGTGGTTAATGGCAGTAGGGTCTAGAAGTATGGAATTTTGCGCGAGAGTTCATTTTTGAGGATGGGAAATCCCATCAAGCACACGGCTTGTACCTACTGTAATGAAATATTAAAAACCAAATAACAATAACAAACGTTATACCTAATTGCGTATTTGGCACCTAACTTTAAAACTATAAAACAAAGCGTTTGGTTTTTTTTTATATACATATATTGGGTAGTAAGATATTCTGAAATTTTTTACCCAGTTTACTCCATGTCCGTCATTTATTTCAGATATCTTTTAGATACAGTTAAGACGCTGAAGGTGTCAGTATAAATGGGCCTACCTTCAAATCTATTGTTATCTAGAACCTTTCATAAACACTTATATGTAGATACGATATCTAATGCACGGGTGGTCGTTGATGATTATGGTATTACTTGCATTGTCATCGTCTTTCTATGATATCCTAATATTTTAATCATACTACGTAATACTTGATGCATAACAAATTAAATGTTGCAGCGGTTGTTTGTACACACGGCTACACATCAAGCTATACATTTCCAGTTTTAGCTGACCTCTCATTGTATAGGTTTATCGTACAATCAGAAGTCAGCTTATACTGGTTATGTATAGCTTGATGTGTAGCCGTGTGTACCTAGGTAGGAATAATTAATGCACAGTCAATTATCGATGTATAAGATCTTTTGCCAATTCAATTTCGATTTCGGATGGTTTTAAATTGTATGTTTCGTAAATTGTAAATTTTTTAGTCTTCACGTATATACACATTAAACTTTTTAATCATTAATATTGCCCGCATCCTGAATACCTTATTTATCTAATAAATAGCTTTAAAAGGCTATAGATTGATATTTAGCCCATTAAAGCCCAAAAATTCTTAAATATTACATTGTGTACCGTGAAATTAAGTGCCATTTATCAGTGTTATTTTTTATTGACATATAGATCCGTCATTATTTGCAACAATATTTTTAATTTATGTGAGCATCATAAACAGCTCTATGATCTGGTTACAATATCAGATAGGATTAACAAAGGTTTATAAAATTGCTCCAAGGCCAAATGAAGAATTATTTTCAAAGTTACCTTTCCAGCAACGAAATTGATAAGTTCCTTGTCAGTGGCTGTTGATCCTGCAGTTTTTACCACAAATGCTGTTGGGAGTTCTCCAGCAAGAGGGTCTGGCTTGCCAATTACTCCTACGTCTTTTACACCGGGATGCTGGAGCAATATCGCTTCTAGCTCTGATGGGGCGACCTGCCAAATTATAACAATTACAAAATATTTCTGTGCATTACTGTGTGTCATTGATTTGCTACTTTAGATCTGATTACTTACTTGTCCGGCCTTATACTTAATCAGTTCTTTAATTCTATCTATAAAGTAAAAGTAGCCATCTTCATCATAGTAACAAATATCTCCAGTTCTAAAAAATCCCTCTTCGTCTTGATCATCCTTCAAGTTTTTTCCAATATAACCAGCAAATAACGTAGGACCCTTAACGCGAACTTCGCCTTCCTGATTGGGTCCTAAGGTTTTTCCAGTTTCGACGTCTGCTATCTGAAAGGCAATTTCATTAGTACCCCGAGTTAAAGACGTTTCAATTGAATCGGTAATGTTTTTACCTTAACGATATTTCCAAGAACAACTTTGCCGACACTTCCTGGTTTATACTCTGTGTCTGTCTCTTCAGTTAATGCTCCTGTAGTTTCTGTCATTCCGTAGCCTTGTAAAAAGTATTTTAGACCCTTGAATCTGTTGAAAAGCAAACAAATGAAAAAATCTCTTTAATGTTCATTTCTTGTATAACCAGTGGGGTTATTAATTCGTTGTTGTACCTTTGTTTCGCTTCATCAATAACCGCTAAATCTAAAGGTGCTCCTCCGCAGTGTATTGATTCAACCGAACTCACGTCGTAATTCTTTACAATTGCTGATTTCGTAAGCATTACTACTAGTGGAGGTACCGCCAATAATGATCCCACCTGGAAAATAATTGCCATAGGTATTAAAATATGAATATGTTGTTATATAATTTTGGTGTTACAATGATTTTATAACTTACTCTATAGTTTTGAATACATGATAAGTATTGCTCTTCTTTGAATCCAGCTAAGTATATTACAGTTCGGTTGTGAAGTAGGTCATCCATTGCACACATGATGCCAAAGGTGTTGGACCACGGTGCGATCGTCAGAGTGCTGAGATCCTTGGTCAAATTGCTGTATCAGTAAATTTTGTTATTGGGTATACATTCAAAATAATCGTGTAGTCTATTTAATAAAATTCTAAGCAATTTACGATTTTCTATGTTAGTACTAATATTACGATCAAGTTGTGAATGTTAATTATAGGTACCGTGTATTATATTGAAGATTTTGTTGCCAAAACAAATCTTTGACCACTTTTACTATAAGTGGGGTAAAAGTGGCGATATAGACGATACAGAAATCAAATAAAACAGGATATATAAGCAAATGAATATTATAGCTCACCAAGGCTGATTAACACCAGTGATTAAATTGAGGTGTGACAGCTTAACTCCTTTGGGTAGCCCAGTTGTGCCGGACGAGTACAGTATTAAAGCCGTTCGTGCCAACCCTATGAAATGGAAATAAAACATGTTTTAATATTTTAGAAGAATAACTTGAATATTGTAGCAGCCAAAGCTGAAATCACCGTAGTTTTGTAAAAATACTTAATTTGACTATGTAAAGTATTACTTATTCAGGATGGAAATCGACCTAAAAGTTCTATTGAAATTCGTAAATATTTTCTTCGTATAAATTCACGAAACAGTTCTCTGCCCCCTTGGATCAGTCGTTAAAACAGAAAAGGGTTTACTGCGGAGTTTCTCGACCCAACTTGGACAGAACCCATTTTAACATTTACAAGGTATTCGAATTAATTATCAATTAGCATTATTATATTATTATTCTTACCATTAACAGGATCGGTGACCGGTTTGAAAGTATTTACATTAACATACGTTTTAATTAGATCGTTAAACTTTAAAAGTTTTGGATCATTAGCAGAATCACCAAAAATGAAGAATTTTTTCACTATGTCTGTACCAGCCATGGTCTCATAAAATCTTTTGTAAGTCTCAGGTGAGAGGAACAAATACTTTGGATTAGAGATTCCCATCGTATGCACCAATTCATCTGGAAAAAGAAACAGCTGTTTGAAATTTACTTTAATTAATCAGACTTTCAATCTTTAAGATAAATAATAAACTCAGTAACTCTTAAAGGCGATTTAATTCTGTAGTCTACGTAAAATTCAAAAGTAAATTAAACAATGATGACTTTAAAATTGAAACAAAAATTAAGCGAAGGCAACTCAGCTTCTTAAAACTCACTTTTGCCGTAGGCAGCGTTGAGAAAAGTCACAGTAGCACCACTACACCACGCAGCGATCGAAGTAATCAAGAATTCCATTCTGTTCTCACTGCACACGGCGACCACTTCATCACGTTCCACACCTAAGCGCATTAGCGACGAGGCAGCATTCACTACCAACTGCACCAACTCACCGAACGTTATTTGTTCCCCTGTCGCCCCATTGATCTTCGACATTCAAAACATTTTCAATTAACAAAACATTTAAACAAAACTCATCCTAAATACTATTTTCACTTCTATTCCTTACCAAAGCAACTTTGTCTTTAGACCTCAACATGTTATCAATGGCAATTTTTCCATAATTCATATGTGACGGTATGGAATACTGTTGATCTTTATAAATAATTCCGCGCGTACTTTCTGTTGGACTCATTTTGTTTTTATTATAAACAGTGTTTTCGATATGGAAGACGTATACACACTGACATTTAGTCAGAAGATACGATATTTATGTAACTAAAGAACAATGTACATTTACTCAGAGATAAAATGAGCGTAGCCTTGACAGATAACGTGATTATTAGATTGCATACTAGAGCAAAGTGCGAATATAAAAAAAAAATAGTTTATTTATAAATTAAAAATAACGTTTATATTAATTTGTCAAATACGTTCTTAGGTATGTAAATAAAGACATGTGCAATTATATTAACATTACCTAAAGTACACTCTATTGTTGCTAATCTCTGAAATATCGAAATATTCCCTCCGATAAATATCAATGTAAGTAATACGTTGACAATTCGGCTATATCAAGATGCATACCACGTGGCGACCGGCGAGATGTAAATGATGTAGATATATTTGTTTACGTCCGCATGGGTCAGGCTAAGTGAATAAATTGAGGTGAGGCTGCACCTAATCCTAGCTTGCTTCAACTAGGTCTTACTGCACATTGACTTCTTAAGTAGCCGTAGTTGTCATATCTAGAAATCTTTGCATAATTTGTTGTGGGTAACCCGTTTTACTATGGCTCGCGAAATATTTTTGAAATATTGTGTTTTCACTTATTTACCCATAACGTAGGTAAACAGTGTTTTCAGTTGTAGATTTTTATTATTTCTAATCTTGTAGTTTTAAATGAAATGTCGCTATCTTTGTTGATCCTACTTATCGTAGAACCAACATGTGAGATACTATATTGGAAAGATAATAATCAAAGAGATTAAAAATCTCTATTTGAAGGTTATCATTTTAACCTTCATAGTTGTTTTTGATAATCATTGTAAAGCCAGAAGAAGCAATTGAAGAAATAACAAAACCAGACAACAATATATATATGTAGTTTAAACGTCTATACCAATGTCTCATTTAAGTATTTTGTCTAATAGGACATAGGTACCTAATCGAACTAAAGCTTTTTGATACTGATACAGCCAAACGAAAGTCAGCTTAATGCTAACTAATTAATACCTATTATTGATTGTATGATAATTGAAAGTATTCATACCCAGTATTTTTATATTCAGAAGTTTCTTTGTTTAGGTATTTGCTTGCAAAATGAGAAAATTCTAGATTGTTGTTAATTAAACAATGAAAGTTAAAGAATATATTCTTTAACTGTGTGTTTTTGAAAAGCCAATATATATGATTTTTGTCACAACTATTCAAAAAAAGTTAGTGTATACTACTTCGTAAACAGGGACTAAAATATCTCTTTAATCCCTAGGGACTAAAAGTGATTTGAATTTGGAATGTAGATATTGTTAGTAAAAGTTCCAATCACCAAAGAGATCAATCACGAGTATTGTATGAATAAATAACAGGCTGTATGATAAAGTAAAAGCGCGCGAGCCAAATAAAAAAAAAAGTTTATGAAAAAATAAAAAACGCGAGAAAAGCATTCAGCCTTCGTTCGTAATTGTTTACTCAAATTAGGATTTTACTTAGTTTTATAAAAAAATATAGTGATAATAAAATAAATAAATAACTATTCTTACTCATAAGTTGCACTTTCTTGATTTTTTCTTGATAATAAGTAGAGTGTCCACTTCGGGAGCAAAGCTCGAGTGACGTATTTTGAATCCCTCGCTGCTCTGAATTCAAAATAGTTGTTTGCTCCCTTGGCAAACAATCTACTATGACTTAGGTACTAGTTAAAAAACCGAAAAAATTGCGGAGAGCCACCTAGAGCAATATTAACTAGCTATTCAGCAATGGACCAGTTATTTCTTTTATTTATTGAGCTATTTTAGCAAATAGTACCAGACTTTATCTGTTAATCCGTTGACGGCACCAGTTTCTGCATAAAAGCCGGTATACACAGCCCTGTTCATCCCACTCAGGGCTAAGCCTCTCCCTACATTATTCTTCCTAAAAAACAAACATGATTATAATTAGAGATAGAATTAATAGGAGAAAACTACCAGCCTATAATTTTAAGACTAACAACATGCACATAATATAGTTTCTCGTCACGAGATCTCGTAATAATCTGTGATCTACGCACATGTAGTGAATCTGGATGTGCACACGTGCGTGTGATTATATAATCCTTGTGCTAAACCTATGGGGCACGCTTGCGCTGTGAGCACATTAATTTTAACGCGTAGTCCTATACTACTTATAGGGAATTATATCCCTCTATTGGTATATACAAGGTCAAATTACATTAGCTATATAGCGAAACACTGCGGACGTGATTAGTGTCGACATCTGAAAACAACAAAAAATAAAAAGATTTGATGATTTTCTTTGCGGTCAACGACCGTTGGTAGTGTTGTTACTTGAAGTATGAGTTGAGAAGATCTGTTTTTTTTTTGTTTGATCGTGTTAAGTTATCGATGCTTATCACTTTTGCGAAGTTTACAAAAAAAAACAGATTTTTCAAACTATTTTTCTTTATATTTCAAGTAAATACACTAAACAGCGGTCGATGAACCAACAAAAAAAAATCAAATTAATGTCTTTTTTGTTGTGTCATGTTTAGATATCGATACCCAGTAAGTCTGCAGATTTTCGCTAGCTAATTTAATTTGACCCTGTATTATAAAGGGAGGGAAATTAATTGTGTATCAAGTTAAATACTAACTTGAATTATCCGTTTAATCAAATCACAACAGTTATTCTTTGACAGTCGCATAAAATGGCTAAGTATAACACGGAAAATTGACGTAGTGTGTCAATTTGATAAACAATTAACTTCTCTGACCAGCCTGAATAATTGAATTCCATATTTAGATACTGGATAGCACCAAAAGGTAGTAAACTTGTGAAAAAAACCTAATTACTGGAAGCTGCAAGTACTGGTACAGAATCACCATGATAATAAAAATATCTGGCGCACCCCGGGCAGTCCACTTGGGTACCAATCTTACTGGCTGACTAAATTTAATACTTCGGTACCAGCTATTCGTGTATCGTTTCGGGTTACTAATTGTTTTTTTAATTCTGCTCATTGATAAGAAGATTGTACCTATGATTAGCACTGGAAGTTGAACTGTTGAACATCTGATAACTCAATTAATTTTTATATTCTGAAATTCGCGACTGCGTGGACAGGATTACCTAGGTAGGTATGTACAGTCACCAAAAGTAACCAGCGTCGTCGGATATAGTTGAAGTTTAGTAAGAAACCAATGGATGTTTTCGAATGAAATTTAATTTGATAAATTAACTGTTTGTTTTCTATTAAATAACCATTCGAAAACATCCATCAGTTTCTTACTAAACTTCAACTATATCCGACGACCCTGGTTACTTGTCTCCTTTGGTGATTGTACCTAGGTAATCCATTCCACGCAGTCGCGAATTCTACTAATGAGATTGTTGAATATTCATTATGAAATCACCATAAAATTGCCTAGAAGAATTTATATCATCAAATTTTTAGGTAGACCTTGGAACACCCAATATAATGATCTAGCTTTAGTTTTGCCTGAATTTTGGCACAGAACTTAATTATGTAAAGTCAAGGTTTCTTAGAACACTGGTTAATAAAATCATACCTACATTCACAGAACCTATTTCGTATATCAAACGACATCGCATCATATCGCGGTTTCAGATGGAAAAAGACATCCCCTTGATTTTGCTATACCTAAGTTGGGATATCCGCTTTAGATGTGTAAGTAGCCCGAAAATCTGACAACCAGTCTTACCAAAGGGTATCAAATAGGCAGTCGCTCCATGTAAAATATTGGTATTTAGCTGCATCCGGTTAGACTGGAAGCCGACCCCAACATGGTTGGGAAAGGCTAGGCGCATGATGATGTGCCAAGAAGTTAGGCTGCAGTGGCATACCAAGTGTGGTACCGAGCGCCAATAAGAATACTCGGACATGTGGTCACAATCACGAAAATTATAGATTTTTTACGTGTTTTATCAGATGCATATTTGTTTTATATCCACATGTATAAAATAAGTATGTCGAAAAGAAACTTTACCTACACAAAAAAAATAGAACAGTAGAAAGGTTCAGAAAGCTCTATCTTAATGTATGCAGTGACCTAAGAAAAATCCAGGTGATTAGTGTGACCGGCTATTCAGCAGGACCCTTGCAGCAGGATCAGGGCCCCATCAGTCTGGTGCAGAAGTGATTTTATTTTCTGTAATTAGGTATTTGGTAATCATGTTTTCTTTCAGGGCTTAGATTTCTAGAGTCAGAAATCGCTAGCAAAAACGTTATTTTTTGTTTTTGATGTAAAAACTTGTATAATGTATATAATATGGACGTGTCTGTTTGTAATGTCAAAATAACAGCTTTTTACTAAATGCATGTGAAAGTATATAGGTACGATACTTATAACAAAAAAAAAAACAATTTTGAACATTTTTGTCCCGGCTAATCTCCGAAACGGTTTGACCGATTTTGACAGGACTTTCACTGACAGATAGCTGATGTTCTAAGGAGTAACTTAGGCTCCTTCTATTTTAGGAACTACTGAATGGATTTCAATAAAAGTTGGCAAGAATATAGATAGCATCCTGGGGAGGTACTTTTTGCCCCGGTAGCACGTTCCCGTGGGATAATAAGACATCTACGTGGGCGAAACTGCGGGCAGAAGCTAGTATATATAATTATGTATATAATTTAAAGAAAGAAATAAAGAAAGAAAACAAAGAAAAAGTATTTAACATATATATCTCTAATATTATTAGTGTTTTTGTGTATGTATGTTTGTATCTACCTATTAGTTCATAATGTTATAGAATTTTTGTATATTATTGATTTTTAACAAGAAACTTATAAAGTTAAATACATTTTACGACTGATATAAAAAAAAGAAAAGTGAGATAAATTTTTTTATTTAACATTACCTTCGTAAATAATTATATCTTCGTTATAATATTATTCGTTCGTATATTAATATTATCTTCGTAACACACTTCAATAGTTCCATCTATTCGATAACAAATCTACATTAACAACTCATTTTATTGTTTTATGTTACCAGCTGTTTGTTTTCCGCGGTATTCGTGGCAAAGTGGTTTAAGCACGAATATAAATGGTGTTCAGTATATTTCTGGTCCGTTCCACTTACAATGTATCCTGGAAATGTTTCAACTGTGCTTTCTGAACGTTCAGCAGATGTCTATTTAAACATTTCTCACGCATTCAAATGTCCGTATTATCCGTATAATATAATAATTCTGAGTGTATCTACGGCTCCAGTGGATGCACGGTACATTAAGTTACTCGTGGACTTGGATTGTTGTGGGTAAACGTAATTTGTTAGTACGGCTGCGTGTGCGCAGGACCGGCTCGCCCACGCGCTGCGCCTGCGACGCTCCACGACTCTTCTCACGCCGTGACTCATACGCCGTGATTATTTGGTACCTTATAAATGTCGATAGCGGCTCAGCTTAAATAAAGCATGTTACGCTCATTTAAACACAAAAAAAATGTAGATCTCTTTACTCGAAAAGACATTCTTGTTAAGATGTTTTCTTTACTTACCGTTCCCTGAAATCAAAGCAAAATTGTGTACTATTTCGGGATTGTCTCGCACTAAGTAAATAAATTTGGGATTGTTCTTTTCTTCTTTATCCAAACAAACTAGGTAGGTGTTTATCTTTCCTCTATGACATTATTTATCAAACAAATACAAAGTCTATTATTGTACACCTGTATCTGACTGAACTTAGAACATAGCTACTAAAGAATAAAAACTGTATGAATGGTTAAATTTTTTTATACAATTTTTATTATCATGTAAGTACAAGTATATGGTAGTACTCCGGATAGTAGTAACCTCTACCGAGTACACAGCACTATTTTACGACAGTTAATAGTTAGTGATCTCTTGGCTATATTTGAGGTCAGTCCCGCTAGGACGACGGCTCCACGTTTACTCAATAAAATGACCCCCTGTAGTGATGGGACAATTCATGGTAATGTCCGCAGACCGGTCCTCTCCTCCAACATAATGTCCTGATTCATTAAGCTATCGGAAGATTACACTGCGGTGGTCGCTCTCAAAGTAATGACCCCGACGTATTTAGAAGCTGAGTGAGCATCGTTGCAGACGAAAATTTTATAAGTTTAGTTATTCCATTTTTGTATCGGAGCCGGGTTTAAAATAGTGGATAGATTTGCTCCAACTTTTTTGCAAACCGTTGCTATTTAATCAACCCACGTATACCCATATCTGCCTCCAGGGGTTGTCAACTATTTTGGAGCCGCGAATTCGTTGAAAATATATCATATTGAAAATCCATCTAAAAATTACTGGCTGTTATTTACAAACCTCCTACTAAACTTAGAGAGGGTAAACATTTTAGTCAACATGAGTTTATTAATATACGACCGAGATTATAACAAGGTTTCGCTGATGCGATAAATGTAGGATATATTGGTGGGTGTTCGTGGCATCGATAGTCGATTACGTCATAATTACCTCCCGCGTTCCGCAGATATTAGGCAGATATTAGTTCAGTTAATACCTCAATAATGGCTCGGTGTGTATTGATGGTCTAAATCAAATTGAAGCTATTGTTTGCGACCGTTAATATAACAATGAGATTAACCTATCGTGATTTTAACTAAGTATCGCTTGCACGCCCGGTTAGCGCTCGTTTGTGAACACCATGTATGTATAAACACGTCCCTTATTATTAATGCTCATCTATGGCTGAGATTGTAACGTTTATATTGCATTTGAAGTATTCATTATTTGCGCTAAGATTTTATAATGTTTCACGGCAGTCATCACACTGTCGTAAATTATAATATTAAGCTTTTCCGTAGAGTCAATACCAATTGTTTTAGAAATCATCCATTTCATCGGAGGATAAATATACAAAATTGATATATTAACAAGAAGTTTCATAATGAAAAGTTGTGTAAGTAACTTGTAATGATAAATGATTTTATTTTGTAAGTAGGTTTGTACAAACACTTTTACACGTCAATCATATTTTAAAACTAGATGAGTTCGGCGTTTCCAATGACTAGTCTGAGAAGAAAGGCCGAAACAAACTCAGAGGTCATAGTAAAGGAGGTTATCCTTACTGTATAAAGTAAGTATATACCTACACCTACTTTAAAAGAGACAAAATCAACGGAGCAGTTATACAGAACGATATATCGTTCTGTATAACTGCTCCGTTGGTCTTGTGGTCGCAATCGCGACTGCTGAGCGTGGTCCTGGGTTCGATTTCCAGGTCAGGCTAAGTGATATTGGGTTTATCAATAGGAATTTCTTAATAGAGATTTCTTCGGAGTTTGGAAGTTGGTGAGTCTGTGATACCGCTGTGCCTCGGAATTCACGTAAAGCCGTTGGTCCCGATCTCTCACCAGTCGTGTCATATTGCCAACTCATCGGACTATGAAAGTGAGGGAAGTCGGAGTGCACCTGTGTTTGCGCATACCTGTGTGCAATAAAATACCTCCGTTCACTTGGGTAACCTCCGTTGAGACTGGCCGCCGTGACCGAACGCACGGTAATATCCTCTCTGATATAATTATATCTTTGGTTAATATTTAACCCGATGAATGTCGTAAATATAGACAAAATTAAAAAGCCATTGTGTCTCGGGTGGATCTACGTTCCGACATATGAAGGGTTAATAGATCCTCTCAAAACCTTTTTTATTTTCTTATGATGATCGCCTTTTTCTAGGTGCTCTGTGATCTTCTTTTAACTTTTTGGTCATTGCCTACCGCTTAAGTTAGTCGATTAATTAGGAAATCATTATGGGTTGAAATTTTTACAGTGTGTATGTCTATTGCCGCTAGAACAAAAAAAAAAACTAAAAATTAAAGGTCCATACAAGAAACGTGTTTTTTTTTTGGCGTTTTTTGCCTTGTTGTACGGAAACCTTCGTGTGCGAGTCAGACTCGCATTCGGCCGGTTTTTATTCTTTCAAGTTTGTTTTATAATTATAGGAGTAAAATAAAAATTGAAACTAATCACTTTATCCGGACGTCTAGATCAGTCACGCGGAGGTTTAACTCGTCTCGTCTAAGAAATGACGTAAACGACCAACTTCACGGTTCACCTGCTACTAGTTCTAAGGAAATGACTAATGACTCTCACTCGCACACTTCACACGGTCCCCTCGAAGTTTTGAGTGAAAATTTATAGAACATTATACTCGAAAGGTTTAGTAGCGTGCGTGGCGAGAACTAACAAAATATCAATTTAGTTGAACGGGTCCCGTTCAACAAAATTTGTGACAAGTTTTCGGCTTTGTTATGTTCATAAATATGTTAAGTTGTGTTTGTTATTTGTTGCAACTGATACCTCATCAGTCACGTTAACCTGGATAGTTATGCTTTACAGTCATTCATTCCATAATTATGCATTGAAACTTTTTGTAAGATGTAATTTTGGGTGGTTCAAAGGACTTTTTTAGGAATGTCAACTGGCTTTTCAACCTAGGAGGTTGTCGTCTGTTTAACCGGACTTGCATGTGGATGCATCAATAAATTAAGGCCACCAGCTAGGGCTTTTTTTTTTTGGATGGGAAATCATCAAATGACCCGCTCTGGGTGGAGCGGAAGGGAGTGTCAGACTCTTACTGACTAAAACCCACCCGTGTTCCTTCCTTAGCCCTTTCTGTTCCAGGGCAGCGGTAACCCTTTCGGACGATCCCGCCGCCCTGGCAGGCTTCGGCCCTATCGGGCCCCATCCTCTGCTGACTTCTCTTTGAGGCGCGCGTGGAACACAACGCGCCGTCCAGCACGGGCACCAGCTAGGGCTTAAAAAAACATTTTTTTTTTTTTTTTTACCAGCTAGGGCTTAAAAAATCTTAAAAGCTAAGTGCTTACACGCTAAGGGCTATACGGAATACGGACCTCATCTTAGGGCGTCGCTGGTAAAGGGTAGCAAGGGACACCTAGATCGGAGTTATCAGAAGGACAGTCTGATCTAAACAATTTAAACAGGATGTTTCGTATCATTGACATACATTTCACATTTAATTCAATTTCCAACGTAGAGTTCTGTCAGATTTGAATAATTCAGTACACACCAGCCTACATTATTACAGTAAGTAGCCAAGGCAAAAGTATCTAAAGTACCAGCAACCGTTACACTGAAAAATTCACCGTAACTACAGGCAGCTTTCCCGATCGGGCGCGTCACACCCATATATAGAAACAAGTAAAGCAAGATTACAACTCACTTAACAACGTTTAAAGAATATATTAACATCTTCTACCGATGCGACATTATTTATTAATGTGCATCTAAGTGGCCGTCACTTATGGTGGTCACACACGCCACGTACGACTCACAAGTGTAAGCCCAAACATCGTAACGACTTTGTTTCACGAAGCTCACCGCCGTTATTACGTGTCAATAATGGTAATAGAAATTAGTGCCTTAGTTAGAATCGGAAAAGACGTGGGCGTCGCTCACACCAACACGCGATCGCCACGCCATCATCGACTTACAATCACAAAGAATTCCTTCACAAGATTTATTACCCACATTTACCTTCGCGGCTTAGTGTGTAATTATGAAAACAATTATTAGGTTTTCCTGCCCCTTAATGAGGGTTAGGCAAATATTTGGCGTGGGTTCGTTTTGACCCTTAATAAAACATCCTTTAATACTAGATAAAAGGTGTTAAGATTAATTGTCTGTACAATATATCGGAACTAATGTCACACAATAGTACATACCTAAATGAATTACATGTTAATTTTTTATTTTTAATCACTTGACATTAAATAATCTAGAATATTTTGACATTACATTGAAAACTGTTTGACATTATATCTCAAACCTGGTTGACTTTATATTTAAAAGAGTTTGACATTAGATATTAAAACTGTTTGACATTATTTTTATAACTATTTGGCACTGTTTTTGAATGTTAATTTATAATCCATATGTAGTTCATTGTATTTGTTTTGTAAATTGCATGTGTATATTATATTCAACATAATGTAAATTGCTTTATGAATAAATTAATAAAATAAAAATAAATTAATAAATTTAGAAACCAATTTTTCACTCGAGGTGTTTCAATACCTTTATATACAACAGGAAATATTCATTGGATTCGAATTTAATCGTGATATTTATGTAGATAGTCGGCTGCATCAATTTCAGAACATATCGTTAAGATAGCGATAAGTATATCAATAACAAGTGTCGTTATCTGGCATCTCTATAGTTTACAAGTTTTACAAGATGCACGTTTGCACAGAGCGGCGCGGGCGCAGTGGGCGGGTGCGAGCGTGAGAAACAAATAACTGGTGTCGCGTCCACGGCCCCTTCAGCCTCGTGAAGAATCGGAGCCCGTCTAATGGCGACCACACTGCTGTTATAATTGCTTTTAGGCAATCACAATTTATTACTTGTCGCGTGTCGTTATGGAGTTTTACAACGCTTGTACTTTAACGTTGAAATACTGCACAACTTGTAAGGATACTTTTATCGAGCGAGTCAGGACTCGAATAAATTGGTTTCCCGGTTTTAATAATTAGCTTTATATCCCTGTGTTTTGTTTACTGTTGCTGCAGAGTTTTTTATTTGCAGAATGGCAAAATGAAACAAAGTTATTTTCTGGAAAAATATATTAGCCGTTAGTAGTATTTACTGTTCCCTCTTTGATGTAATATGAGCGAAACTAACAATTTCCAATAAGTGCTGGGCGTTGGTGGCAATATTTTGCGCAACGAGTGCAGCGCTGAGTACCGCTATCACTCTTAATTTAGTATCGCGGACCATTAATCAAAAATGCGCAAGGTAGGAAATTGAAATCGTGATTTCACAACGAGTGAAAGGTACTCCCAGTCATCAATACTTGTTAAAAGTTACATGTTTCAAGTTTACAATGTCTTACTGCTACAGTTGAAATATTAGCGTGAAATGTTCCGCATACTTATTACATAGGTATGGTCAGCACGAACAGTGGTCTATAAAGATGCGGCGACCATTGACATGGCATTTGCATGGAATGTGGCATCTATTGACCAACTTCCGATGCCCATAACCGCTGACAGAATGTGATGCGTTTCATGGGTTTATGTGTTGCAAATTGTTTTACATCGATGTTTATGACAGAATGTTTCTCCATTAGTTGGTAAGTGAAGGTGCTTAAAGTCTTAACGTGTGTGTAAAGTTATGTTTGAAATATTGCGAGTAGGGGTTTTGAAGTATTGAAATATTATGATATAATAAGCCAGACTTCCAAGGAGTGCTGGCCTCAACTGATGAAGGATTACCTACGTGAGATACTAGAATATCAGAAAAAAAAATTGAAACATGGGCAGAATGAAATGTAGCCAAACGACAACGAGTGTGACGAGCTTTTTTGTTTTAAATTGAAAATAGCTACGTATAATTTTATACCTTATTCTAGATCATTTGACTAGGTACATGTAGGTACCTATTGAAAGATTAATAGGAAAGTTAGACTTATCTTAAATACTACCACACGAGCGAACAATTGGAATACGGTGTGAAACATTGTTATCTACAAGTCGAAGGACTGTATTAAAGATCTATAAAGCTAGCGTGACTAAATTGCTTTCCCCCCTCAAGATAACTGGACAAGATTAATGAGCGTAACGTGCAAAACGTTTAAACCCATTTCCAACTGAAATCCGACTAGTCAGTTCCATATATTAGCGCCAGCGAAAACGTTCCTGGCACAAATTTCCATCACTAACATTAACCAAATTAGTTAGCTTTAAACCGTCCCGTGAACTAGCCGGATCTCGGTCGTTATGCCAACGAATTGAATAAATTACATCTGTGCTTGAATCCAACCATCAATAATTCTTGAGAATATTAATTTAAGAATCCTTTTGCAGAACAAAAGCGAAAGTAAAAATGCTTAAGGCGATTTGCGGCACTTGCTCCGAGTTCCACAGCGAAGAAAATGAACAGTAACTGGAAATTCTACCTCCATGCACTGCATGCACTGCAGTGGAAAGTTGTGGTTAAAAGTTGATCTCGAAAGTTACGAGCCATAAAATTGTAAAAATAAATTTTAACTAAATCAGATCGCTTAGCATAAAAGTAAGTAAAGTTACGATGTTACATCATTTTGCCAATGCAACTGTATGGTATTCTGTTTCCGTTGTTAAGCGAGGAGCTTCTCCGTGACGACAATAAACCCATATCGTAGGTGGTCGCACATTGTGAGCCTCATATACAAACATATTTTTATTGAACTGTATAAGGTTTTACCGCTCCATCCAAGAAATGTTTACGGCGCTTAACATCTAGTCTTTTCTCGAAAGTACATATAATATTGTGCAATCAATAGTGAAACGTTTCAGATTTACTTCGTGGCTATTGTAATTTGATACCGACCGTAAAACATCAGCAGATTTGTTACCTTTTGTTTCGTAATTTTTCAAACCAACTGATTTATTTGAATAAATAAATAAATACATCGTTGCTAACATTTCGTAGCATTGTCTTATGTCTATCTGTTGCATTCCTAGGGCGACGTCAAGATCTCTGAGATATAAAGCTACTTATTTAAGACTGACTTGCTTTATAATCCATTATTTTGCCCTGCAAACATATCAACTGCATTCTTGTCAGATTTCTGTACCATTTCTTTGAAACATGTATTTAAATGGAGAGTGGGATAAAATGCTGAGAGCAGTTTTTAGCATCACACAATTGGTTTGTTATAAACCTTTGGACTCGCACTCCATTCTGTATAATAAATAATTTAGATAAATGTAGCAGTCACAATATTGTACGCACGCGCCCACTAATATGAATGTAAGTTATATTAAGGTCACAGACAGGCAGACACTTTCTAAAGTAAAATAATTGAGTCAATTTATCGAGCGTCTCCGCGTCTACAAGGATCGGTGACACTTTAGCGGGCATTGATTACCACTAAGTTGTGAGCGATTACGCATGCTATGTACGGTCTGCGTCCCGACCAGTCTTACCAGGACAGCCTACTTGATGATGCCACATCGCATAGATTCGTGGTAGGTGATTAATACGCTAGGTAATTTGAATTTTAGTACGCATACTCGCCGACTAACATTATACGAACCAGTACCAGTCAGTATGTATAGTCAGTACCTAACCCATTATACCCAGCAAGCCTCAAATTGCTCGAACACATTTGTATTACACACATATTTACCTTCACAGGTAAACTTCGCCGTGAAAAAATAAAGGTAGTCAATTGGGTCCCTTTTTGTTTTACCTCATATTCACTTCTACTGTGGGCCGGGTTCAACGTCTAGCCTTCCCTTTAAATACAAGACGAAGGTTAAGTGGTGTGCTGTCTGTTTCACTTAAACCGTTGCCCGCAGCCCTGAAGTAAACGGTGGCCGCCACTTGTATTCACAACATTATATTATTATGACGGCAAACCCGCGGTTAAACCGAGACAAAACAAAAATGAAACGCTGACTTCACAGTTTCGTATTGTACTTTACGATGGACGCTTTGTATATTGAAGTTTGCCGAGTGCTTACGCTGAATGGACTTTAAGTGAGTACAGAATTTAATTTCGGTTTCGGTACGGTTAAGAGTGAGAAAATTGTGTTTCAATATTCTTGAACTAGATATTCGTGGAGAATAGTTAAGTCGGTGTACAAGTTTGCGGTAGAGGTGAGGGCCCTCGACGGCCCTCGTCTGGCGGTCAACTCAATACACACTCGTTCGCAATCGTTTTCGCTGGCGTCGAGATTGCTTAGGTTGTTGCTTTTGATTGAATTCATCCGAGGAGGCCGCCCGCCGCGCGCCGGCCTGACCCGGAAAATTAACCCGCCAAGATAAATGCCGATATGTGTCAAGTGGCTACCAGAAGGTATTCTACCACGACGACCACTTAAGCCTCGTTAATGTTTACGTATTTTTATCCCGCTAAGAATATAAACTGAAAAGAACTTAAATGCAAAGTGAAAATTCCGTCTTATGGTTGTCTTTTTTCTTCACTGAGTTTCTGACATACCTGCTTTTGTTGTGTATGCAAATGCATAATAAATATATGCTCAAATAACAAGTCTTTGTCTTGCGTGTTCCCAACATACTTACAACGTTTGCGACGGTAAAGCTCAGCCTATTACACAGTAGGTAATGATGACGTTATGATTCTGAAGAACAAAAATAATTCAGTTTAATCAACCGCTTGGCAATCTGTTCACGACTGTACCTGGAGGGTAAACAGGGGCAGTAAAATTAAGTGAAATGTGCGGGAAGTGACGGTTCATCATAAAAAAGTTTGAGAAACATAAAAAAACAAGGGAACTTTGTATAGTAATGCCTTTACAAGTCCCTAATAATCTGGCGGTGAATCAGAGCGTCAATGTGAAATCCGCGAGGTTTTATTAGTAGCATAAATAAAGCAATTAACACCATGAGGATTTACGTTATCCAATTTAAAACGACTGTACCGATTATTGTTTCTGATGTTGTACATAATTGCTCATAATTGATAGCTCGTAGCCTTTATTACTGTTTCATTATTAAGTGTAAAGTTAATGTGCCTGTGTGCGTGCAATCCGATTCTGTGCAAGTTGTAATGGAAAACGGGCCTCTATCGGAAGCTCTTAAATTATTCTATGAAACGCACCGTTAAAAATGCATTTTTACGTTTGTTGTATTAAACAACAGCGAGATTGCGCAAACAAAGATAAATCTGGATCATAAAATGAAGTAAAAACTACACGTTTGATCTGTAACTGTGTTTGCGCTCTTACCCTCACAAATCTAAAACTTATACGTATGCATACTCAATTAGTCGTACAAACAAAAGCAGTCGACTACTGCACGCTAGTTACGTCCTAACCTAATTAAAAATGTTAATTAAGGTGTGTACATTAACTTACTTCGTAATTAAGTCTAGCAAAGACCTAATACACGTCAATGGTGATAGTTATTCCTCAAAGTTGTACCTTCGTTAGTGCGGGAGGGGAGGAGTCATGATGTTTGTCACGTACGACGACTTGTTCTTTCATGTTGTCAAAGGCTTGTTCGTAAATTGAAAGCCGCTTATATCGTAGTTTATGTCTCCTTTGCGGCGCGATGTCAATGCGACAGTCTCCCTCGATACGCTTCAATGTTCGCTAAGTATGATTGCTGTGAGCCTGTGATTCCTGTGAACTTTCGGAATCATGCCCGCTGCTTGATAGACTTAATTTACTCGCACGGCTGAATGTGTTCGTGATTTCGCGTTTGTATTTCGTGGCCATCGTGGGTAAGTAATGAGTGCCATATTTTGGACCAAATTGTAGCCGACTTAATGTGTCCTTTGCGCGTGGAGTCGATCGGCCTGAATTTTATAAAAAATGTAATTAAAAAAAGAAAAACTTATTTATAGTAAGCATTTGAAAGTTTATTTCTGTCGTTGGTTTACCTTCAGTAATTAAATTTCATTTTGTTTCATATAGTCAATTAATCATGAAAGTTTCCAAAGAAGACCTAAAAGTTTTAAACACGTATTTTTTAACTAAAATAAATTAGGCTCTAAAAATGGAAACTTCTAGTTTTTTTAATCAAGGTGAAAAGGGCGTCATCCACATTTAAATACTCCAAAAATATTTTTTGGCGGTCGTCGTCACACCGTCTCGAGGGTGTCTCGAGGGAGCCGTCACTTCGTCGAATGGCGTGCATTGCACATGTGGGTACAATGCGTGCCAGCTTCAAATAGATTTCTACCAGACCCACTAATGTTTCTTTTGCAAGTAAATAAACTTTTATGCAGCATCGATGTAGGTAATAATTGAAAAATCTAATAAAAAGTTCAAAAGAAATATACAACCTTTTTACTACGTCTACGAACACAATGCTATCTTTATTTTTATATTGTGGCCGCCTATCACACCGTAGCAGCAGGCGTATTAAACTAATGTTTAAACGGTTTACAAAGTTGATAGGGCATGTGGTCCGATAATGCGCTTAACTCGGCAGGGGGAGATGTTGCGCATAAATCATTGCTAAGTGAGATCGGGTCCGGTGTGTGAACTCGTAAATCACCCGTGTAAATGAGGCCCGGCTTGAAGCCGACGTTGATGGTGGCCTATCTTTAAAGCGCATTATATAAATTAATCGACTCCCAAGGTCGATTAATTCTGTAAGGGCTTACGATAAAGCTGAGCCATACGAAACGGTAAATATTATTACGTTTCTGATTCTTCTAATGAATTTCTTGATTAAGTATATCATTATGTTATTTTATTTTTTTACGAGATGTAAAATAGCTTGTTGTCTGTCTTCAGGGGTTAAATCAATCGATCTGCCTAGCCTATTCCCAACTATTTTGGGGTCGGCTTCCAGTCTAACCGGATGCAGCTGAATACCTGCAGTATTTTACATGGAGCGAGTGCCTATCTGACCTCCACAACCCAGTTACAGGGTACAATACCGCTTGATAAGACTGGTTGTCAGACTTTTGGGCTTCTGATGACCCGTAACAACTTTCAAAAATCTACGAATGACAGTCGGGACCAACGGCTTAACGTGCTTTCCGAGGCACTGGTCGAGGTCTTGGTATGTAAAGATGGTCACCCATCCACGGACCAACCGCGGCAAGCGTATCTTAACCTGATCAATCGACCCGTGCGGCTGTTATTACTTAGCCACAAGCCCCTCAAAAGCCCCCAACAAGCAATCATGGTAGGTAAATCCAAAATACTTAGATATAAGGCCTTCATTCTTAGAAACGAGCCTATCAGCTCTCTTCAGATTCCTGACTTTCCTATTAGAAAACTGTAATAACACTAAAAATCAAACTCAACTCCACTCCACTCCCAAAAGTGGTGTAAATGTGTCAATAAATTCCTTTTGATACGGCTCTTAGGTAAGTATAACATAAAACATTGGCATAACAAAAGTTCTTGCAGCATACCGTGGAAGTCGTGGGCAAAAGTATAATGACTGTACAGTCAGAGTCGTTCAGCGTGATTTATATTACGACATAGCCTCATTAGGTAAATGTTATTTAGTGAACACAGATAGAGATACTGACAACATTTATTTAGACTGTGGTTTCTTTAAATAAAGGGGTTCTAGATTGTACATGAATGTGTGCTATGCTATTAGTGTTTGAATGAAAATGACTCTACATCTTTAGCCGTAACAATATGTAAATAATTAAGCAGGAGGTAAAAAAACGTACAAATTTCCTTTCACAATAAATCGATTAATTAACTAGAAGATGGTATAAAAGATTTCTTCCACCTGATGATCGATCTGCATTAAATCAGATGCGATTCGAGATCGATCAAAGATCGATAGGAACTTACTACAATTTTATTTTTAACTACTTTGATAGCTCTCTTTAAGCGGATGTAAAGATGAATTATGATTATTAATATTGTCATAGAATTTATAACACAAACCAAAAGCGTTCCGTTTCCCTTATGCGCGGTAGAACTCCAAAAAAAGAAGCAATATAAAAAACCTACGCGTGCATAATTCACGACAACCTATAATCCAGAATAGGCATCTACCATGCCTTTTATCTTAGGTTACGATCGTAGTGTTACGATTGCTTACCACTACGCGTAGGCATACCAACATAATGCTATACAAATGTGCTGCGTTCCCAACAGACCAAGGTGTAAATGCTCTTGTAATGATCTATTTACATACTGGCAAGGTAATATCGAGCCCACAGCTTCCCTACATCGATATTCAACGCGATCACAGATAGCTTTTTAGCCCTTTTTCTCGTAATTCCAATCTTATTTGATGTTCGTTCGGACATACTTTTCATCGAGATAACGAGGCCAGTTTTTATAAAACCTGGCTTTGCTACTTAGATCTCACTGTATTGGGATGTGGAAATGATATTTTCATTGCTTAATTTTCTTTAAGTTTGCTATTGGCTTTTGGTAATGAGATAATAAATAATTGGGAGGAGGATTTTGAAAGAGGGGATGTAAATATTTTTTGTTTTGGTTTCACCTTAATAAAAGTTTACCAACAGCTTCTATGAACAATATATCATAAGTATAGGCGGTAACAATTAGTCTTTGTAACATAGTGGCCAATTACAAGTTAACCAGCATTCTCAAAAATAAGTGTATACACAGAAAAATTAAAAATATAAAACTAGTGACGCTAGGATTCAGGTATATGAAAATTAGAACATAATGAAATATGAAATTTCAAAACAAAATGTAGAATGTAGAATTGATTAGCTCTGTATCCCCAAATTCTCGTTTTACTTTCATCATTTTATACTTTTTTACCTATAACAATAGCTAAGTAATCACGAGAAGGCCGCCTAATGACGGATAATTGAGGCAGATTAATTATGCCTTGACAGACGTTACTGTCAACACTGCCTAGGTGTGAAATTGATCAACTAATAGATCCATACGATCTTTCCCTCGATAGGCCGCCATCATACGATTGCCTGAAGATATTTTTCTTCAGACACTAAACGTGTGATGGCTTTTTATAATACTTTCCTACGTACATGAATAAGTTTGTAGGTACTATAAACAGCCATTCGTTTATCTAAAAACATACATAAAGTCACGCCTTGTTCCCAGGCAGAAAAAACTACAGAAAGCCACCTGCTTACGATCCTTACATACCTACTTCTTTTGCCTCGTTTACGTTCATACATCTGCATAGCTATTCACAACCTTACGACAAGCTATCGTATCGAAAGTGACACATTTCGATAACCTGATTTTACTTGCCCAGCAAATAGCTGTCGGAAGCATAGCGGTCGTCTATTTGATTTAAACTGACAACATTTTCGGGTTTTCGGGTGAACAGCGTTTAAAGGACTCATACGATGACATTGATTGATGTTCGATACGGTACGGAAGCGTATCGAGTGGTTGTGAATACCTATGCTGGTCATACACGCACGCCGGTTGCGAGTACTACGCACCCCACCGACCGTACCTTAATAGTTACAAAAAATGTCTGATTTAGTTCCTTTAATGTATTTTATGTGGGAATCGGACCAAATCATACCTCCGCTGTCTGAGTCGAAACTTTTCTGGTAAAAGCGACAAAATCCGAACGAACGCTGAATTACACTTTTTACCATGAATAATAACAAAACATTTTGAAAAATAAACTATGAACTTTATCAAAATTCGAAAACAAGTTTCATGCAGCTGCAACATGCGGAAAAGTCGAGTTCCATAATAATTGGGAGAGTTATTCAAATGTTACCTGGTTTTCTGAATATAATGTGAATGGTGGTTTATCCTGATGGAAGTCCTTACGCGGTCGAAAGAAAATCTGAGGTGCGGATTTTTTTTTGTCTGGCAAATTGGATAGTTAAGTAGAATTTAAGAAAGCAACATAGCAAAACGCACAAACAGTAAATCAGACAAGATTTTAAATAAGTTATACAAACGAGTTCACGCTGTAAAAAGTCGAGACAAAAGTCTGTGGTCTGTGTTGGCCCTAACACGAGCAATTAATTACGTAGGTGATCGAGTGTAGAGACAGAGTAACTCCACTTGTAAACAAGGTTACTCGAGGGTCTGTCTGGGGCTTTGCTCAATCCTCTCGAGCCAATTTCAAGTCTACATCAAACAAAATTATGTCTTATTAACCGATACTTGTATTTCATATTGTATTTATATCGTGTAGGGTAAGACGATGTTATTAATCAAAAAGAAAAGTTTTAATCCCACCACCAGCGCTGGGGCTCTGTCTCGTATAGGGTCTTAGCATTATGCTGAGCGATGGCCGTTTTGCGTGAATGTGACGCATGTTTACCTCCCACTTTTTTTTTTGTGTTTGTTCTTTTTTTTTTATGCGTCACGTTGCCGCAAATAAATGTATTTTCTTTCTTACTTTCTTTCTTTCTAATCCGAGCAACTTTATTTTCAGGACCTAATCAAATCAAATCCAATCCATTTATTTGCCAGTATGAAGGTTTAAAATCTTAAAACTATAATGGCCCCTTTACATTCTATTACATCATGATCAGCCTAGCTTTTTCCCAACTATGTTGGGGTCGGCTTCCAGTCTAACCGGATGCAGCTACATTCTACCATTACATATGGTGTGCAAATATTTAATTTTAACATGCACAATGTTTTTAATATTATTAGGTACATTCATAAAAATAAAATAAAAATAGACACCACAGCGACAACAATAACATCTCATGCTTAAGGATTTATAGGAACAAATTAATTAATTGATGTCAAAGTTATACCTATGTCAATTCAAGAGATAAAGTTTAATAAAATGTCAGATTAAGAAATATAAATAATTGTAAATTGTAATTGATAATGTCATAACTATTATAACTTCAGTGTTGATATACTTAGTAAAATTCAAAAATAAATCAATTATTATAAGGTATATATCGGTAGTAGGTATGTAGGTGTATCTTTTTACTCGAGTGATCTGTGGGTGAGCTATAGGTACGCGACGATCTTATGACACCCTGCGGGTTCAATATAACAATGCGTTCAGAATGTTTTTAAGGCTACCGTGGCGCTGCAGTGCCTCCGGGGTGTTTGCAGAAGCCCACACGGACGGCTTCAAGGCCGCGGATTCGCAAAAAATCGGCTTCTTTGCTGCAGCGTCTGCGGGGTGCTAAAAATGGCATTCTGCAAGTCATTGCTTCTAGATTTGACTGCCCCATTCAAAAACACTGGGTGAGGGTAGTGAATGGTTTTGTATAAGTAGTCTACATAAAGATAAGTACTAACAATAGGTACTAACATAATTGTAAGCTAATATTGTTGCTAATATATACTAACAAGATATGGATTTTAATTATCTGAAATAAATTATTCTATTCTTTAAACCAATATTATTGATTTATCTTTCCTTGTCCGCGATCTAGCATGTTTTCATTAAGCATATAAAAGCATTTTTCCTTTAACCATTGCGTTATCTATTTTTTAAACATGGTCAAAGGTAAATCTTTAAAAGCTAATGTTTTAAGCTTTTGAGTTTTTCGATAGAAAATATTACAGCACGGTACACGTCTGGAATAAAAGACGTATTTTACGAGGTATTCAATTTTCCATATTGGTATTTTCATAAAAAACCTTCATCAAATTGCTGGTTTACCGATTTCTATTAGGCAATAGTAATTATATATTTTCCTGCGTTTAGGTTCTCACGGATGGGAATTATTTCTTATTTATATAATACTTTTATGGTATTTATTGGTAAAGCTTTGTCTGTAATAATATTAAATATGAAGTTAAGATATCTCAGCCGTTGTTTTAGACAGTGTGTGGGCGAATTTTAATAATTATAATGGTCGGATACAATATCAAATATTAACGGACACTTGTTTATAATACTGTTCTTCGTATTACCTAACAGTCATGCAGTCATAAAGTTTATGATCTGATCTTTATAATATAATTTAATTAATAATTATATTGTGATTACGTAAAGGAGTATTTTATTACGACGAGAAATTGTGAAATTTCCTTGTCAATAACACTCACACGTTACCGTAATGTTTGACCGACAGAATTTTGCATAGCATAATGTTATGTTAACTGTTATTGCTGGTGTTAAATTTATGTTTGCGTGTGGTCAATGGGTTGAATGGGAAATAAATATTTTGATAGCTACGGCACCACGTTCTGGGCTCGCCGGTGGTTCCTACAAGCTGTGTAAAGAGAGCGTGCCTTAACGCGGTGTACGTTTCAGTATCACGCGAACTTCCTCATCATAATAATAATACACTTTCTGTTCCGTTTAAGTATTCAATTTAGTAACTGGTTTGGAGGCAGCGCTGCACGCGAAACCGCGCGTTAAATCAGCGATAGAAAACTCAATGTTCTCCACGTGAAGTACTAGAAAGACGATTGTAAGTAATTGCACGTTCCACATTGATAGAGTTAGTTAGCAATAATATCACCGTATCGGTACATAAGCTGGCATCATTAGCCTAATGATCGGATTTAAGGGGTGCTTCACTGTCGGTTTGTGGCAGATTTTGTGGATTCTAAACCCGTTTTGATAACAGGATAATACATAGATGCAATAGTATTATACTCTGCGCCAAGTTAATTAAGCTCGGTGATTCCACTGAATCCGAGGGAATTTGGTAATTCAGTCTGTAATCTTTAATCGGGGTCTGTGTATAAGTATATATCAGTGTTATTAATGCGACATGCATACAGACGTCTTGTTTAAATAATCCGCTTAATAGGTGTTTCTACACCATCAATTTTATAGCTGTAGAAATTATAAATCTTAAGATTAATGGGCCGGTATCATTTTTATTATTCGTTCAACACGTCGCCGCGTGTCTGTTCGACGTGTTTAATTATTTATTGGTCTAAGACGTGTTTATACCATATTTTATGATCGATTAAATGCGAAATGATATATTTATGAGCGTGTACGTAGTTTTGCGTTGTGGCGCCATCTATATTTTAGTCAGAGTGCTGTGTTCGATTATGTTATGACTGCGCGGGGTTGTGTACGCTGCTTTATAGCTCGTGCCGAGTCCAGTTGGCCGATAAATAACTTACTAAGCACCTAGATCATGTGACTACAGCGTTATTTATACGAGTACATTACCGACGATTGCGTGTTATGTAAAACATAGGTATCTATTGTTTAGTAAGCTATAAGGATTAAGTTTATAACTATAGATTTTCATGAAGGTACCTACTAGGGCTATCTTTTGGTGTTACATATCCCCTATATACGAAACACTAGTTTCTGCCCGCGACTGCGTTTGCGTGGCATTTCACCCGCGCTACCTGCGTTTTCGCTTAGCGTTTTTTCCTTTTTTTTTTCTAATTGTTCGACTCCAAATAAAGGGTCGTAGCGTGATGTAATAAAGCCTATATAAAGAATTGAGCTATCAAATGCCAACTTTATTTTTCTAAATACGACTGATTCAGATTTCTTAGCGCATTTAAACAATCAAATTCTTCAGCTCTTTTCCAACGCCACATAATTGTATCCAAAGAATAATTTTTAATTTTTGACAGTTCTTCCATATAAAAACTGTGGACATCAATTTTATTCCACGAATAAAAATTATCTGTCGATTGAAAAACCTGCCCTAAGTATATCTACATATAGACAACCCTCGAAATAAATCCTATCTGTTCAATACGAATAGACACCAGTCCGTCAGGATACCGGCCCTAGTATATTATTATAACGTGTCAGTAATCCATGGAACTGATTACATTCATAATTAATATCGTTTCGGCTGTCCTGTGGCGTATGGCAGCCGGTCAGGATCCGTCCGAACTGATTGACGGACAATTTGACGTCTTTTCATTAAGTTAATGGAGCCGCCGAGACTTTGCTCATTAATTAAGACAGACGTATTGCTGAGAAAGGTGTGTTATGACATTTGGAGTATTGGTGTGAGTGATAGGTTATGAAACAAAAGGATACTGTTAGATTATGGTGGAGACGCCCCTACGAGCATTTATGATTAGCACGTGTAAGTAGTTTTATGCGTAACGTAACGTAGTCGTGTAATACTTAAGTAACGAATTACATGAGTTTACGTTACGTTATACGAGATTGATTAAAAGACTACCTTTGAGTTTGGTCCTCATTTAATTTTAATTATTTGACGGGTAAATGTGTTTGTAAAACGCAATTTACATAATAAACATCTTCATTATAATAAACGATCAAGCAGAGCTAAAAATCAAAACGTTAGTTGTAGTCCGTATTTATTCAAAAAGTTTAATTTATTTACATCTAAAAAAGAAGGTACCTACCTAAATGTAATTGTAAATGAAAATCATTGTGTTTCTTAGCAACTAACAAAGGCTGGGTATATAAAGACTTTTCGTAAAAAAAAATTACCTTCATAACTCAATATTTTCTCATTTTCTTCCACATACCTACCTAATATTTTATCTGGTTCTCTATTTTCATCTAATCATCTCGTTCTTTTATAAACTCTCTCAAACGTGAAATTACAAAAAATAAAACATACATTTTTCTTTCTCCTTTGATGACTAGGATTAAATCCTTTTGTAAAAACCGTTCAACTGATGCCGTTAACCGTTAGTTATGGCTATAAAAATCCCGAATAAATTCCCGGGTGCTCTGAAAATAATAGGACAAACTTTATTTTAACTAAGGTGTCATAAAAGGTTTGTATTGACGAAACTTATTTACATACAAAGCCTTGTGCCCGATGGGCTTTCACTTCGGTAAAAATGACGAACTTTAACACAGACTTTTATCCCCTATTTTACTCCTTTGGGGGATGAATTTTCAAAAATCCTTCCTTGTTGCTCAACTGCTCACCTTCGTTTTACAGGGTTATTTTATACTGGCTAGCTAAATTCCGCAGACGCGATGGATGAATACGATAAAATAAAAATATTTGTTGTTTTTTTTTTTGGGAGGTCTAAGAGGGGCAATTCTCGTAATTTTAAGAACGTTCACAGTCTGATCTCAGTCTCAATCTGTCAAAGATACCTGTAATTTCTCTACATTTTGACAATTTTTTGACATTTATTTTGTTAGTCGCTGAGATGAGACTGCGACTAGATTTTGAGCGTTTTAAATTACGAGAATTGGCCTTCTGACCTCTGTTAGTGTTGTTACTTGAAGTATGAGATGAGAAAAACTGTTTTCTTGTGGTTTATCGTGTTGAGATATGAATACCCATCACTTCTGTGAAGCTTACAAAAAAAAAAACAGATTTTTTAAACTGATATTTCAGGTGCCTACAATAACTGCGGTCGATGACCCAACAAACAAATTTTTGTTTTCTTGTTTTATCATATTTATATATTTATTTATACCTTTTGCTATTTTAATTTAACCCTGTATACGGAAATCTTGTGCAAATCAGTCATGCTTCTAGTCCCAGCAGTATATGCTGTACGTTGTCTGTCGCAGAATGAACGAATTCCATCATTTTTGTTGCACTTTTTTTTTCTTTGTTTGGTACTAAAGTTTTTTTCTTTCTGTCCAGGTATGTCGATTATCTTCTGTTCAAGTTTGAAGTGTACTAAGTGGTAAGTTATGTCCAAATAGGAGGTTTATTTTCACCAACGAACTGACCCCTTCGACGCTAAATTATAACAGCCGCACGGGTCGATCGACGGTTAAGCTACGCTTGTGGCGGTTGGTTCGTAGATGGGTAACCATCCATTACATACACATATCGAGACTCTCGATATGTGTATGTATGTACGTGCTTTCCGAGGCACAGACGACTCTCGAAAGCACGTGAAGCCGTTGGTCCCGGCTGTCATTCGCAGGTCTTTGACAGTTGTTAAGTCACAAGCTGAAAAGTCTGCCCACCAGTCTTACCAAGTGGTATTGTGTTACCCAGAAACTGGGTTGTGGAGGTTAGATAGGCAGTCCGTGTAAAACTCTAGTATTCGGTTAGCTGCATTCGGTTAGACTGGAAGCCGACCCTAGACTAGGCAGATTGATTGATCTTCATCAATCGATGCATGCATACCTACACAGTTATCATTACGAATAATCCCTGAGTCATTTTACTACTTACATACAATCTAAAACTACCATCCAAAAATACCAATGAAAGCTTAAAACTGAAACTGAAATTATTTTGACAAAATGATTAATTCACTGAAACGTGTTGGAGTAACAATAAGAATTAATTTTGGTGGCTTCCCTGCTGTGAAAATCCTCATCTTGAGCGGTTGCAACGTTGAAACTTCAGTCACGAACAGCCCAATTACCGCAGTTTTAATACCGTACCTTCAGTTTAGTTTGTAAGATACGATTATTAAAACTAATAATTTTATTAAATGTTATGTTATTATTATCACTGACTGCCTCGTTGGTCTAGCACAATTTTGGTGCAGATAATCTTAATTCGTTTAGGATTACAGCCTATAGCAATCCACTGCTGGACATAGGCGTCTCCTATTGCACGCCCTTAAACTAGATTTTCGGCTACTCTCATCCAGCTGCAACCAGCCATCCTGCGAAGGTCGTCGCTCCAGCCTAGCCCGAAGGCGTCACACCTTACGTTTACTGATTGATGTATATTATTTGATTAGAAAATCGATCATACAACGTTTTTTTCAGGAAACTCATTTGCTACTCACATAGCTATACTAGCAATGCTACTAAAAGTTGTCAATTAAAAACATATAAATTATTCCGACACAAGGATGACGTCAATATTGGGTAGGTAATTACTGAGGTTACTGACTGGAAAATTACATTGATTTTGAATTGATGTAATCTATGGAGGTACGACCTACCTGAAGATAGGGTGTGGAGGCCGCGGCTTGTATGTAATTATACAGGGCGTTTTTAAACACACTTATTAGAATAATAGACTAACTCGTCTCCCTTAAGTAATGAATTAATCGTCCTAGTGCTTATAGGTATTTGATTAGATAGGATGTCCAGGACTTTCGTGTCAGAATTTATTACAATACTAGCTTTTGCTCGCAACTTCGTTCACGTGGAAGTCGTAAGACGCCACAATTTATTAAAACAGTAGTCACATTTCTACAGGCTGAGTGATAATTTGACGTATTCCTGCGGGGACGTGACAGCGGGACCCATTTTCAACAATTAGGCGCATCACACACTACCGCGCGTGATTTTTTACATACAAATTCAAGAAAAACGGGCTTTCGCGCGGGGAATTGGCCTCCGTTTCCCGCGTCCCGTCACGTGGCGCATTGTAGTAGGTATGTGATGCGCCTTAAGCACCCCATAATGCCTAGGCGAAAATTTATGGGATTCGAGAAAAACAAACTTTAATATTTTTTTGGAAATTTCTCAGCAGCCAAAATATGAATGAAGAGAGTCAGTACTGGTTTCACGGGAGCAAGCGAGAAGCAGCTCGTCCTGAGGTCGGTAGGTACTCGCAGCCTTGAGTATTAATAAAAACAAATTTTAGTATTTGATTTTTGTACTCACACTAAAAACCTACCTAAATAGCTTAACCATTTACTAAATTGGATCTGTACTTGAATTTCGTGTCAAATTACGTAAATCTTTGTTGTTATTTTCGTCTATCCACCGAATCCGAAACCGTAAACCAACAGCTGTCAATAGAGAAGATATTTATCTGTTGTTGACAGGAGTTTTGACAGCTGCTTTACTGACGTCTGTAAATTAATCCCACCTACTATCGCTGTATGCCGACTATTAATTGGTATTGAATAAACCTTTGAACGGAAGCTAAACTACATATATGCAGGCATAATGGAAATATACAACGTATCCCATCGCAATTTTAGTTGCATTGGTAGACTTAATTTCAAACTGTATAAACTAACGGAAATCAATTTCACATAAGCTGATATCGACTTGGTTTTATTTGTCAAACAGACACGGAACGGTACAAATATGCAAGTACATACAATCCGCGCCGGATGCCGGTCGGAAGTCGGATCCCGGCGGCCCCGTGTCGCCGCGCATCACTTCCTACCGCGTTTCCAAAAAACGATACCGACATTATTTTTGATATTCATATTTTTTTAGATCATTCGTGCGTGGACGTGTAGCATTTTAAAATTTTTTTAGAAACGAAAAATGTTATATTTATTTTTGTGAAAATTTATTTTTGTTGGGGCTCTTTTTAGACTTAGACTCCCATATGTACCTATCTAAGACCAGCAAGCGTAGTAACATTTGTTTGAATGTAAATAATGACTACTATGAACAAGCAGGTCACAGGGTTAACTCAGCGGCGTACTGTTTGATCTATACATTACCTGCGTACCGATTTCGCAAAACTAACATATGAAACTGTGTCTAGATGCCATGACTCACAATTAACGACTAGCCTTTGACTGTGATTCATATCTGCTGCCATTCATATAGTTGTAGGCTCAATTATGGTGACAACACAAGCCCTTTGAGATATTAGTGTTCCTAATACTTAGTGGAACTGATGTTAATCTTTTAGGTTTCCACTCAGGCTATTACATTTACGTGATTGCTTCATTGGTCGTTGGCACTTTGGCACAGCATGTTCCCAATAGTGAAAGTTGAAACAAAAGTCGAGATAGTCAGTCTTTTGACGCTGGCAATACTGCTATCACATCTGTGCCATGTCACGTGTGAATTTGGAAGGTTAACCTGGACGATATAGTGCTGCTGAGCGCATCGGTTTGTGGCATGAGTACATTGTTACAGATTTGTGAGGCATATGCACGAGAACATGGTCTTAAATATAATGTGGCGAAAAGTCAGTTCATGGTTTTTGAGGCCGGCTCTAAATGTGTAGCAGTACCTCCCATCAAACTATACGGGGTTCCCTTGGTCAGAGTGGACCATTTCAAATACTTGGGCCATGTAGTAACATCCGGTCTCAGAGATGATGCTGATATCGAGAGGGAGCGGAGGGCCTTGGCTGTAAGAGGTAACATGATAGCTCGCAGGTTTGCGCGTTGTTCAGGGTTGGTGAAGCAGACCCTTTTCAGGGCTTATTGTACCTCTCTGTACACGTGCAGCCTGTGGGTAAATCACACTGAAAAAGCATACGAAGCCCTCCGCATCCAATATAACAACGCATTCAGAGCGCTGATGGGGCTGCCGCGACATTGTAGTGCTTCGGGCATGTTCGCCGTCGCTAGCGTCGACTGATTCCATGCAATGATGCGTAAGCGAAGCGCGTCCCTGGTACGCAGAGTTCGCGGCAGCTCCAACAGCATGCTGGTGATGATAGCCGGCAGGCTCGACTGTCCATATATCAGACGCTGCAGTGACTTGCACGTCACCTACAGTCGTCGGCTGTCAATATGAAATGTTTTGTGTGGTTATTGTTTTATGTTGTACCTATTGTAATGTAATGTATAATGTATTCAGTGTGTTCTAGTGTAAGATTTGTGCTATATTTAATTTCTGTGTATTAATGAGTCCTTGTTACTTGATAAATAAATGAATTATTATTTTAACCTGCAATTCGTTTTTCGAACGATGGTTTGTAAGGCCCACTTGCACTACAAATCACTAAATACGTTTAACGCTTAACATAATTTAAAACATCATTCTGTCTCTATCATCTTCAAACAATTGAACGAACATTTGAACGACGAAACATAAACTGAGCAATTTGTGGTGCAAGTCGGCTTAAGGGTTGCTTAAAAATATATAAGTAGGTCTCAAAAAAATCCATGTAGCATCAATCAACTCAGCCTATCGCAGTTCACTGCTGGATATAGCCATAAAACCCTGTCCTCCACCTTCCGCATCTAGTCCGGCCCAGCCACCTTATTGAGGACCTCCGTCCATATAGTTGGGGGGCACTAAGCTTGTCGATACACGGCCTCCACTCCAAGATTCCTCTGCCCCACCTGCCATCGGTCCTTCGACGAACATGACCAGCCCAATGCCACTTCAGCTTGCTTATTCTGCAAGCTATGTCAGTAACTCCGGTTTTTTTCCGGATACCTTCGTTTCTGATCCGTCCTTCGTTTCTTCGTTTATATTATTATGTAGCATAAAATCTCAAAAGTGCGCCCTTGCTCAGTCGCGCGTTGCATTCAATGTAGCCGAGCTTTCAGTCAATATATTAGAAAAGTTTTCGGATTCAATTACAGAGTACAAGATCATCTAATAAAACATTCGATATATACCGAACAGCAAACTAAATACTTGGAAAGTTTCTTAAGTCTTGTTAAAGTTGTTGTGATGTATTAAATCCGTAGTAAGCCAGCTTAAGATCGCAGTTGGCTGCTGAATTTCGATTAGAAGTTAATATATGTGTGTGTGATAGTAGTTAAACCTCTAAATAGCCATAAGCGCTTTCACAAATATGTGTTGTTATGAAATAAAATAAAAACGGTTTGGGCATTGTATTCTACTAGATGAAACCTTCGGTAAATATAATTAGCTTTTACTACAAATAAGAATCCTAAACAAACTCATAACGGCTATATACATTACAAAAATACAGAAAATACTAACTAGGTTTTTTTCTATATTACCTACGATTTTCGTTCTATAGTACTCTAAATACAGTGAAAACTATATATAAATTACTATTTTTTATAATTACAACCACATGCAATAAATCACACACCCGCACTAAACACAAAATTATAACGCCAAAAATCACGGAACGCAATTTGCAATTTCCATCAAAATATTCAAATTCGCCGCCATTATCATACTAATATCATTAATCAGGCTCACATCTCTATGTGGATTATAACAAATTGAAAACAATGTCTCAATACCAGCCACGGGGGAAGGGTGGGGGGTGCCAACGACGAAGCATGGCATGAATATTCAAGCACGCGGTACAACTAGTCACACAAAGTAACCAGTGTCAATTACCATGTACATTGTACTAACTAAACGAATCCAAATATTAGGTGAATGTAGGGAATTAGTTTTACACGTGTTTGTTGTGTTGTGGACAAGAAAATAGTGGAGTGGTTTAGTAATCTTTTAATTAGCCACACGTGCTGAAGCACTACGTTTCTTCTGCTTTGATCTTTGTTCTTAATTTAGCTTTTTAGAGCTGGAAAAATGAGAACGAAGGTGGTTTCCTTCTCACTTTCCAGGATGTTTGTGCTCATTGTTTTATGTAGAGCTGCAAAATGTATATCAAACTAAGTTTAGAGTAATGCAATGTTTTATAATATCGTGGACATTTGAGCTACAGGAGTTTTCATTGATAGGAAAACTAATCAAGAGAATTTCTATGAGTAGTTGTCTGTGTCTTCTTATTCTAGGTGTATTTTTTGCTGTAACGCCAATAAACACGTTTTTCTTTCCCTTTATTTTATTGAGTTATTTTTTAAACTGTACATTTTCGTAGCAAAGTAAGACAAAAAAATATACTTAACTTTTTTAATTTTAAAAACAAAGTGTTAATTAATGATCCAATATTATTGATTACTTATACGAAAAAAACTATTTATAGTTTAAAAAAAATATTGGTCGGTCTTGTAAATCTAAGTTAAGTAAATTACTTAAAAAAACTTCAAAGAAAAAGAATTAAACAGCAAAGACTCCGTAAAACTGAAATCAAGATCATAATTTAACCGTTCACTATTTTTGTAATTAAAATTTGCATTTATGACACCTAAATAGTAGTGTAACTACACATTAGACCGTTGTAATGAGATCGAGTCACCGACGTTTAAAACAATTTATGCAAATTGGTAATATGAGTATATACATACAAATTAATAAAATTCAAGTGTCTGTTTGTACTGTCATTTTTTTTTTGTTATTTTAGTTTATAATACGGAAGTACCGTATACTAAAATAACAAAAAAAAAACTTTTGTTTATTTTTCTGTTTGTCTGTTTATTTCGGCTAATATCTGAAACGAATGCGCCGATATTTACGGGACTTTTAAAGCGGGATAGGCTTGTTTTATTTTAGAAAAAAAATTAGTCAAGGGACGCATTATTGTTTTCCGACATCCACGCGAACCAAATCGCGGGTACAGTTAGAGTTTTATATAACCCTCCACCGCTGGCATCACAGTGAAGTTATTATTGTTTACAAGTTAACTGGCTAATTAGAACCAGTGATCAGGTCTCTTACCTAGAAACGCGTTTGCGTCTAATTGCATTTTTATGGCTTTGAGCAAATTAGAGCTGCAACGGTGCCGTGAACTTCTAATGCAATTAAATTGAAACTATTGCTACTCACCTGTGTAACGTACGATATAATTTGCCTGTAATTTCAATTAATTGACACCTTCCCTTCCCTATGAGGGTGGAATATTACCGACATGCTCAAAGCATTCTGGCCTGAAAGGCCTGAAACACAGGTTTGAATAAACCTACATCAGGCAGGTCGCTATTGAATCCAGTAGGCTTTTAACCAATATATATATATAAGTTATACACTAGATTTATTTTAGGCATAGTTTAAAATTTTCCTCATAATATTAATATGTAATTTTGTAATGATGTAACTTCTATGTAATTTATACTTATGTAAACTTATGAATAAAAAAATTATAAAAAAATTAAAAAAAAAAAAAATCTTGATGTGTGTAGGCACTACTTTGATCGCTTCGTTTATGTTGCCCTTTACAGCAAGATCCTATGTGAGAATTAATTTGACAAGCAAAAATAAACTTAAAAGGAGAAGGTTCTCAATTCGTTTTTTTTTAATGTTTGTTACCTCAGAACTCCGTTATTTATAAGTCGATTTCTAAAATTCTTTTTTTTTAAATAAGGTATGCGTCAGTGATGGTCCCATATAGATTTTATTATCTTTGCTTGGGTAGTTTTTGAGTTAGCTTCAATAATACGAATTTTTCCACTTAGTTTATATTGATGATGTTTTAATAACTTCCTGTCACTGATATTTACACAACAAGTAGTGTTATATGAATTTGTGTGGGGTATAAGTATACAACTAAAAAGTGAAAAATAATAACTTTTTAAAAAAAAAAAACAAACAACCGACTTCAAAAAAAAAAACACTACAAAGTGAAAGTATTTTTCACTTTGTAGTGTTTTTTTGGAAGTCGGTTGTTTTTTTTTTGTAAAAATGTTTTTTTTTAGGGTTATTTTAAGAATACAAAGCCATAACACCGATACACAAACAACTTAGCTACTAAAGAATCATTACAACTATAGCACCTATAGAAATTGGCTTTATCCAAAACAAAGCGTTTAAAATCGCCAGGAAGACCGCTGATAGAATATAAAATCATTGAAAGTAATTCAGAAGTTCTCAAAGATTCCCAGCAAGACTACGTCAACGAGTAAACTCTTAAACTGAAAACCTTTCGAACAAAGTTTTTATTACAAGAATATACTAAACGATTTTATATCGAATCGTTTGATTCGATTTATCGAATAACATTTTACTTACGGCGCAGCTTTTTATCGACAATCGTATATTTATTCGCAACACTTAGCAGTACAAATATGCGATGGCAAACATAATGTGCAAATATAGAGTTGATTGTTTAAGTTATTGTGTTGTTTGACTTAAAACGATCTTCAATGAGCTGGAAGGTGCTTTTGTTTCTACCTATAAGTTATTCAAGTAGCTTTGCAGTAGGTAGCTGCAGGCACTTCTGGGAATAAAGGTTAAAATACACGTGAGCTATATACATAGGTATTGACCGTATTGATTCATATTTACTGAGCTTTCAGATGCTGATGAAAATTGAAAGAAATCATTGATTCACGTAAGATTTTCAATCAGAAAAATCGTATAGAATAATTGACAATCGAAACCATGCTCAAACAATCAATTTTCCAGTGCATATTTTTTTTTCTAAATCTCCTATTAATTTGATCAAACATTCTGTTCAGTTTCAATACCAATTACGAGAACCAATAATGTCTAGTTGCAAAAAAAAACTGTCTTCATTATATTATTCCAAAAACTGCTTTCTGAATCCAATTTTCCTATAAAAATATTTTCGTTGAGTTGAATTTGTAACCTACGGTTTTGATAAGAGTTAACTTACGTCACAAAAGATAAATCAAGTTTATGTGACGTCCCCTGCCATAGCAGGATTTATGTGACTCCCAGCGTTCTTTCTAATGTATTCCGTTAGTGAAAATAAAATATGTGTGTTCCAAAATATCATTTATATTCGTATCTTTAGTTTGAGTTTGCTTCTATGGGCGTACAATATACCAATTATTAACGTTAACGACTCAATAGAAAGGATCATCTATTCAATTGTTTCGCCACAACGCCAACGCAACGTGGCTTGATTTGAATAAAAAGTTCTCTCCGAATTTGAACACAAAGACCAATAATTAGGTCCGATAATAAGAACGAAGCGTTTATCCCACAAGCTGGCTATGTAAATGAATATGATAATATAAAATTTAACATAAATGGAGCAGAAATTGTGGAGTCATGGTGGTAGTGATCGCTGGTGCGGCTCGGGCGTGCGGCGTGCTTCCCGCCCGTGTAACCGGTGTAGGAGAACCGTGATGCAGCGAATACGTGCTGTTACGTACAAATAACGAGAATATTCATGAGAATACTCAACATACCAATATCCAACATACTTTTGACTTTTTGAAGTTTTTTACTTTATTAAAGACAGACTTAAAATAATATTAATAATATGTAATGGTATATAAAAAGAGGGAAAAGAACGCGGTCGAGTTTTTTGATGCCTCACATGGCATCAAAAAACTGACCCGCGTTCTTTTCGCCCGCATCGCTGTCAACTGGAAATGTGCCTAAAAGGCTGGCAAAAATACGAACTGTGTCTCGAAAAAGCAAGTGGGCACTCGGACCCCATGGCCCTAGTGTTTCAACCCCAAACGGCTCGAACATATAACTCCTAAAATAATTTATTTCATCCAAACCACCTCATGGTGTTTAATTCATTGGATTTTGGAGAAAAAATACACTGATATTGTCCGACTGAATGGGATAGGAATGTTTTTGCTTGACAAATAGTAGCCTCACGGTTCACTTTTTGCATAGCACCAAGAGCCATCAACAAATGTTTGTTTACTACTACCTCTATCGAACTCCCTGGAAAAAACTAAAAGAGGGTGAAAATTGAATATTTTATTATCCATAGTTTATTAATATAGAGAAGATGTAGGTATATTATTTTCGGGCATATACCTACGCAATGTGCTTAATATGAACTTTCTGAAGTCAATTCTATAAATAAGACATCCTAGCCAAAACAAAAGAGATGATATAATTGGTAAAGGAATATGGGCCTTGATATTAATATATCGCATCTTTAAATATATTATACTACTTCCAATAACTTGAACTGTCTTCATATTTCAACGGGTCGTGGGCGCACAGTTTGGCTCGTGTTATGAACCTTTGTATATCTCTTTATTACTTCTACTAACTACTCGTTAATGTTTCTTATATTATAAACGAGAAAATCGTTTTATATCGATAGACTAAAGAATGTGTCCTCAATTCAGTCAGACCGACCTCCACGTCTCATATCTATTTTTATTATAATTAGATGCATAATGTTGGGAAATTTCATCGATCATTCTTTAAATGGCGCCTTCTCTTGGAAATCTATAATTAATGCTCAATAAATTGATGATTTGAAATTTGAATTGTTTGTCCATACATTTACGCATCAATTTATAAGTTATAAAATAATAATTACATTCTTTTATTGGCTTTAAATTGAAATCTTCTCCAATAAGTGACAGCTTTAATATTTGATAACAATCAAGAAAGAAAATCGAATTAATTAGTTGAATAACTTCGAAGGCTAAGGTAAATTAGTTTGTGTTTCATATCTTTAAACTGTTATCCAAGTTTAATAAAACGGAGATGATATTTTTGACACTAAATATGTATGAATCGATTACATACATTTACATTACATTTATTTTAATGTGAACTTATTACAGATTTGGAATTTAATGTAATTTTACCTTTAACGGTAAACTACCTAGTTTCAAAAACAATAATTCTGACATATTATTATAGCTGTATATTTTAGAATTATTGTTTTAGGAAGAAGCAAGGTCAATGATAGTTATAGAATATAGATGTGAAACGAAAAACAAAACAGTGGATCTTAGAGATAAAGACGCGAGCGAAGATACAATCAAACAGCTTTTATACTGCCAATAGATTCTCCACAGTGGGCGGACTGACGCTGATAAACAAAATAAACAACCACTATATCTATTCAATTACTCAATAATGGGCGGGTATTATACAAGTATTTCATATTTGCATGGTAGAACTTCGGCCAGGGCTAGTCCCGGCCTCGGTTCGGTTCGAATTACAACGCGGTGCTCGCAAAGAAAACCAATAGCCCAGTTTCACGCGACTGGTTTTATTGAAAAGCTCCATACGCGCATTTTTCCAGCCTTTTTTATTTTTATTTTGCGGTAACTACAGCATTTCTAGCTGTTTATTGCACACGCGTTGCGGGCGAGCAGGTGTTTACATTAAAATAATGGTGTAAGGATTTGAGGTTCTTAGCTTTGTGACAAAGCTGTGATTCGGAATGTTCGTAGGTAATCGATTTTGTAACAGAATCTATACAATACAAATATGTAAATTCAATGGAAGTGTATGTTTGTAATGTCTAAATAACAGGTTTTTACTAAATGCATGTGAAAGTATCGGTACTTATAAATTTTTTTTTTTTAAATTGATGTCTGTGGATCTGTCTGTCTGTTTGTTCCGGCTAATCTAGGTAACGGATGAACCGAGTTTCACGGCAGACAGCTCATGTTACAAGGAGTAACTTAGGCTACTTTTATATTAGTAAAAGAAGAAAAAAGAAAACCAAAAGGTATTAATGTAACGCGATCGAAATTTGCGGGCAGTAGCGAGCTAGCTAGATAGTATGTAAACGCTGGTTTATAACTAGGACTGTATGTATGACTTGTCTAGTAGACTATTTGCCTACCTTGGGAACCAAAATCGTGTTCGAGGTTGATATGCAATTCGTCGTACATCAGCCGGATTACGTAGAAGAGCAGTGATGTTTAGAAATCCCGCTATAGGACGAAACAAAACTGTTCCACCGACTGTTAGCACCGTTAGAATTATCCGCATGGGAGTACACACCACACAGTACACACCCAGACGCCTACGGGACGTGTTTATGGAGGCACCCACAGATCGTCGCGAACAAGCCTCACTGCTGCACCGTCATGTCAACATGCTTTATAGTCCCCATAAAAGAATAAAAGCTTTAGTGTTAACAATTATTGAAGTTCTCAAATACGACCGCAATAATTTCAAGTTTCAACCAAAGAATCTATTGACATTAAATATTTATTTTACGCTCCAACTTCACGTTAATGTAAATATTTAGAAGATTTATTCTCACCGCTCTTATTTTATAGTTCAAAAATAAAAACAGTCTTTATTGTTTCGAGAATCAGATTTGTTGCTAACCGGAGACTGTTAACATAAAACGTGCATTATTGAACTTATATTGCTTTGACATTTAGGGCTGGTACGAGTATAAATTGTTTCACAATCGGAAACTAATTCGTACGGTTATTGTTTCTAAATTGGTCTACATTAAATTAAATATAATTTAACATACCATGAAACCTTTCTTGAAGAGAAGATTATACGAAATATTCACGTAATATACACGAATGTTTGATTAAAATTGAAGTGTTTGTTCGAAATGAGTCAATTATGTTTTCAATATTTCTGTTAAAACGAAACCTTCATCAAAGCGTGGGGCCAATTACAGTAAATTAACATCCACATCTATTCCTACATCTGCGAACGATTAATTAACTCCCACCGAGAAAATCATTAGTTAAGTGATAAGTGACGTCTGGTGGATCGGACCTTAGTCCTCAGTATCTATTCTGAGTTCTTCGAGCTTTCGTGGCTTGGTACAGTCGTTTTATCTCAAGATGGAACGCGCGTTTTACTTTTGGCAACCAAGTTTACACGCTGTGAATGTGTGCAAGATTACGTGTAGCGTCAACACATAACACACACACGCACACTCACTTCTGATTTCGCTATTGTCTCGGACCACGGGTGGTACAGAGAGCTCCTGCGCTTACACACATTCACAGCGTGTTTGTATACTTGGTAATCACAAGAAAAGCGCGCGTCGCTTCGTGACATAAAAATACTACATAAGTGACGTTTGGTGAATCGATCCTTAGTCCTTACCCGTACGTATCCGTCTACATCGTATTTATTCTGAGTTCTTCGAGCTTGCGTGGCTTGGTGCATTAGTGTGTAGCGACACGCCCCGTACGCGGACAATGCGACACAGACAGAAAGATCTATCTGTTTGGGTTACATGAGCTCGTGACCGTGTACTGACCGTGTTTTGTTTTTTTTTTTGTCCTCGTCCTCTTCTAAGGGCCCTGTCTTTTGTCCCGCCACAAATCCAACCTCGGATAATTACGACATTCATTCGACAAAATGGTCAGGAGACACTGGAGTTTGAATTTGGACTGAAGTAGGTAGTATGTGATATGAAGTAATTAATTTCAAAAGAAAATGAAAATGGATACTTTTCAATGTAAAAAACACACTGAACCGCGTAATTAAAAAAGTAATGCTAGAGTAACATAAAGATAAAGTTTAATCAACTCAGCCTATTGCAATCTACTGCTGGACATAGGACTCACCCAGGCTGTGCCACAATACCCTGCCCCCTGCCTTCCGCATCCAGTCTGACTTAGCCACCTTTTTGAGGTTGTCGGTCTATCTAGCTGGAGGGCGTCCCACACTACGCTTGCTGATACACGGTCTCCACTCCTGGGGGTCTACTCCGAAGTGCAAAGTGCGAATGTTCGGATCGGACCGACATATGGCCGAACCGAATATTCGAAAAAATTTCGGATTGGCTCAGTTGGGTCGGGACCCTAGTCAATATTCGAAAGAGTGTAGGAGTGTACGATCGGAACCGACTGAACCAAATAGTAATTAGTAGTAACGGCCGAACATTCGGCCGATACTACTTCGGAGTAGACCCGCAGGACTCGTCTGCTCCATCGGCTATTGGTCCTTTGCCATCTAGGCCAACCCACTGCCCCTTCAGCTGGCTTGCTCTGCAATCTATGTCGTTCATTCCGTTTCTTTTCCGGATAACTTCGTTTCTGATTTTATCCTTCAAAGAAACACACAACTATAGGCCAACCGTTTAACTGAGACGTTGCCTGAGGTAGAAGCGCGGTGCGGGAGGGGTGTAGTGACGTGATGCGACAGCTCAGTGATTCGTCAACTTGTGACAATAATCATTCCTCCCGCACCGCGCAGTTACCTCAGGCAACGTCGGCCTATAGACTAGACTTTCACATGTAAATTAAAATTTTATTTGTTTCAAATTGACGTTATTGCAAGTTAAACCAATATCCACTTTATTTTAATAGTTGTGAAGTTGATTTCAGAGTGACTAACACTATTGAAAAAAATATAAAAATGTTTGAAGTTGTAACGTAAACTAAACTTCATTGTGTAACAATTAAAGTTATTTTTCCTTAAACTCATATTTGTTCACATTTTTGGCGAATATGTCGCGATATTAGATTAGTTAGGTAGCTTTCATACACGCATAATAGCACAACATTATAGCGACAGAAGTGACAATGGGCATGGAAATGACGAAGTACGAATGTACGATCCAATCAGAACTTTAGCATCAAACTATTAATTACAACATCGTAGACCTCCGTGATTAATTATATATGTTACGGTAGCATTGATTGACGTTTGGCGAAAACATCAGTTCCAGTTAGCTACCATTTTCTATTAATTATTAATTGTATTCTATAATGAAGTCCTATACTCGGAAACCTTCATATAGCTGATGATTGAGTTTAGTAGCCTGTTATTAATAGGATCCAATATGTCAGGATCGACTATTATTTATTTGTAAGAAAAACGTATTACTAATCATGTATGAGAGTTAAACTAATAAAGCCTATTCGAAGAGCCTAGGAAAGTTAATTAATAGCTTCCTAGAAAGGCATAATTATAATTGGTGTTGATCTAGTGGTTGCTAGCGTTACTGCTGAGGGTGAAGTCCTGGGTTCGATTCTCGAGTCGGGCGAATTGTTAATGGGTTTTTTCATCTGGAATTTCTTAGTAGCAGGCCGGGGTCTGGTTTTCTGCCTGGTTGATGGAAACCCATCTCACCCAGGACTTAAACATAACTGGCGATATGTGGGTGTACTGTAGGTACACCTCTGCCTAATCCTTCGAAGAGTACAGGCGTGAGGTTATATTATGTTATAATTCGACGAACAGAGGACGATACGGTTGGCGCAGTGGCTGAGCGATCGACTGCTGCGCTGCGTGTCGCGGGTACGATTCCCGAACGGAACTAATATTTCTATTGACTACAGTTAGTTCCGGGTCTGGTTGTTTGTGTATGTAAGTTTAAATGTTTGTAAACGCACCCACGATACAGGAGTAATTCATAAGGTGGCGCAACGTATATAAAAAAAATTAAACCTACAAAAAAAAGAAAAAGAGATCATTAAATCTAAGGAAACAGCCAACCAATAAAGGTCACGTTAAAATCTCTCCCAGAGTCAAAAATCGACGAAATCAACCCAAATTAATGGACGCTCACAAAACATTACGAGCTTTTCAACAGGTTTCCCTACGTTTTATCTACTTTTTATCGTCGGAGTTTCAAATCAGTGTGTTTGAGATCAATAACGTTCCTATTGTTTAATAGCTAAGCTGACCATTGTTCGGTAGACGGCGAGCGTAAGTATACTGTAATGGAATTAAATTGTATATCAGCTTAAAGGAAGCGTGCACGTTGTTGGCGGTCTTTCACCACGATATATTGCTTTTCACGAAGATATTTCATGTTAGAATGTATGTTGGCAAACCAGTCATAATGAGACGTATCGTATTACCCAATAAGTGGGTTGTGGAGGTCAGATAGACAGTCGGTCCATGCAAAATACTGGTATTCAGCTGCATCCGGTTAGACTGGAAGTCGAACCCAACATAGTTGGAAAAAGGCCAGGCAGATGATGATGATGAATGTATTTTGGATAACGTAGAAAAAGTCTACTTGATACTTTTGCTGCGGCTTCCGATTAGTAATTTTGAAGTGTTTGGCTTGAACTTCAAATGCGCACTATTCAGTGGGTAAAGTAAGGGCTGATTTTTCCAACGCCAGATAATTTTACCCATAAAATAATTTTGAACTTGTGACAGTTCTTCCATATAAAAACTGTCAGACGTAAATTTTATTCCACGAATAAAAATTATCTGTCGATTGAAAAAACAGCCCTAAGGGAAATTAATTGACAACCGACTTAAATTGCACGTAGGTATATTTAAATCACAAATTTGATAAACAATTACCGAACATACTTACCTACTTACCGAACGTTAACTTCCAGATACTTAGGTATTAACTTGATTGAAATAAAAATGTACCTATTTCTGACAGTTATAAAATATAGCAGACAGGCGCGATGCGACAGCGCAACTTGACGAAAGTAGAACAATTTCTATGAAAACTTCACGGAAATTGTTCTACCAGAATCGCGTCGCACCGTCTCGTCGCGCCTGTCTGTGGGAGCCTTGACGTTTCGTCTTCGGCCATTATTAAAATGGACATGTAATCGATTTCTATAACAATATTATTTCTCTGACTGCGACACACACTTTTCCTCTGAATTATAAATCGCATCAGTAGCGCAACTACAAATTGCGTTTACGGATAACATAAAATAGGTTGCATTCCATTCCTCCCTATTATCCTCCCACAAAGGATCATGTCCTGAAGGTGTTACGTTACAGGAGACGCGGCAAATCTGTCCATACCTAGCGCGATGTGTCTGGGAAGCCATTGGTGTCGTTTAGCTGTTCTTACACTCCTGGCTTTGATAAATTGAGGCGATAAAGGTGTCTGCTTGACTTCGTTTGTTTTTCCAGTCGCCGTTATCAATCACAAAACTCGTGTCTATTTTCAATTTATGAGGGAAGTATACATATAACCCTATCGACTGATATTTCATGAAATAGTAATTTCATAGGGTCAATACCTATTACGAACTTTGAGGGTTGTACTGATGATTTTAAATCTGTAAATACATACCTACTTGTTATGGTGGAGAATCATATTTTGTTCAACATAAAACCTGGCCCTGAATAGCAATTTCCAAAAAAAAACATAAGAAAATTTGAAATTCCCTAGCACTCCCTCCCACATTAATTTTAGGGTACAGTATTAAAATATACCTAAATATTTTGTTTTGACATTTCTAGGCTATTAACGTACAGCCTTGAAAAATCAAAACAACATTTTTGAGAAAAAGAAGGTTTTTTGGCAAAAAAGAAAAGCAAGCTTACATTTAACACACTTAAGTTTCCTTCATCACGATATTTTGTAAGGTATTGACCCCCAAACTAAGCAGGGTTTGGTAGATATATTTCTCGTAGCAGTCAATAAGAAAAAAAATGTAAAAAACACAGGCATTTCTAGGTAGATAGGCAAAGAGCCTCCACTTGCAAACTAACAGCATTAAACTCCGATCACCAGATCACCAACCAATCAGATTACGCCGATATTCGCCCACAGCTTCAAACCCGGCTTTCACCCGAGACGTGACGTCATAACTTATTTAGGCATAAGCCAACGACCCGTTCTGTTTTACCTAGAAATCCAAGCGAAAAATATATTCGTACCTTTCTATATCTACATATATGTATATAGGTACGAATAAATATCTATATAATAAAATAGTAACGAAATCAAAAGTGTATAATGAATATTTTTGAAAAAAGTATTTGCTACGTGTGATGGGAACGATTCTGATGCCGAAAATATAGTTTTTAGATTTTTGTTTGTTTGTCTGGATATGTGTTCCAGATTGGCGCAAAAATAGCTGAACAGATTTGGATGAAATAACTTGGATTAACACTTAGGGTAGGTTTTAATCCCGGTAGGTGGTATGTTCCCGTGGGTTGTTTTCCACGCGGGCGAAGCCGCGGCCAAAAGCTAGCCTAGAATATGAAGCTACAAGTGCGACAGACGTGTGACCTGCATACATTTTTGATTTACTAATAGAACGTGGAACTAGATCTAAGAAAGGTTTTTTCCCAGCCTTCTTTGCATATCCTTGCTTGACGCTCTCTAAGGACGCATAAAGTATGTATTAAGTGTGGAGTTTTCATACATTTTCATGCACGAATGGAACTTTACAGTGTGGAGTGCAGTATGTACTGACTATGTAGTGTAAATAGATGGAGATTTCTTTTGTGTTTTTTTGTTTCGCGATCTCATAAACAAGCCTCTGAATCCGTCTAAAAGTCTAAATAGAAAGAGCCCGTAGACGTACTTCTCAAACTTGAACGCTCTGTAAATATTAGACAATGACTTCGACTCAATCAATCCATAATAAAACAAAACATCGTCATAATCGTTGATGATCTTTTAAATAAATGAATTACAACTTTCCCTAATAAATATCACTGTTTGTTTATTGTTTGTTTATGAGAGAGAAACATGAAAACGTCCGGTTAATAGAGACAACTGAGGTCAATTAAATTACCTTGTAACTATCGTTAAATTATTAGTTCCTGTATTGTCGTACTTAAGCTTTAAATGGAAACCAATTAGCGGCGTCATGATGGGTATTCAGAAAACATCTAAACGTTTTAACGACCAATTTTACAGTCTGTAAGCTCTTTACTCCGCAAAGTGTTCACAAAGTGTCCGCTTGAAAGTAATTAAAATAAAAGTAAACACATGTATTGCAACAACTCAGGGGAATGAGCCGTTCCTTTGCTGCCTACCTTTAATAGTAAATAACGGGTAAAGTGGCAGTTAAATCATTGAAATTTATCGCTCGAAGAGTAAACGATGGTTCACACGAACGAACGTACAATTCTCAAAGGTTTTATAGTTTGAAAATGCTATCAAAAGACGCGATGAAGCATTAAGGACGTAGAAAGTTTTGTATTGTTGTAGAATTATGTTCAGTTTTATGTGCATGAGAGCGGCGGTTACTCTCGCTCTGAGCGCTTTTATAACAATTTGTTTTGTGTCTCCACTCGCGGCTCTTCATTTGAAAGAGTTTTTTTAATGATACAGTTCGCTATACGTGATCAGCTGTAGGAGTTTGTAAATCCCTCGCGGATTACGTTTTCGCTCTATCCCACTTTTGACTTTCTCCCACTCTGAGGTGTGTCTTGTTTCTCCATTTCCAACATTGCACTAAGTAATTCAAAATATAACTTTTATTACCTTGAGGTTAGTGCTGAGCATTTCAATATGAATAGAGGTTACGTAAAGCTCGTAAACATATTGTAGGTGGTCGTTTTCAATTTCCAGCCATTTAAGCTTCGACACAAAGGTTGTATCATAATACTAAAGTGCTAATTCGCAAACTAATGCCCAAATCCGCAAATGTTATGCATAGTCAATGGATTCACCGAAATCTAAACTTTTATGACAATGTTCTTCATATTTTATGGTTGTTTACGCCTACATCAGCATAAGTATTTCCAGAATAACCGCAGATACGGTTCGACAAAGCCATTGCAAATACACAACGTAATTCGGAATCATTTATAAGATTGAAATTCACGATTTTGGTTAACTCCATCATTTGTTTGTGGTGGCAAATCACTACCCTTTTAGAGTAAAACTAATCATGAAGTTGCCATTCGTGGTATTCGTTTAACATACCAGTAAAGAAGCTCGGGATCGGTGGCATTCATCCATGGCGTGAATCCCATTAACTTAGTAATAGGTGTTATAATGGGACAAAGCAAACACGGTGTGTGTGCGAGCCATCTCACGAGAGAGTTGCGAAAAGCTTGCAATAAGCGCCTTCGGAGGTAACAACGATATTAATACACATCAAGTTAAACATAATTACTTGTTCACTGCATATTTAATTTCCTTCCAATATTTGTGCGAGAGATGTATGTAAATATTTTTCTGAGCGGCGTTTACTGATGTTGCGACGAGATGGCAATAACGCCGACAGACGTAATGAGGAAGCCTGGTTGTAAACCCGCGCTACGTTCACCGAGACAGCAACGAACACTTTTTAGACATCATCACAAACATCTTAAGGTTGAAAATCGTTTGTGGATTGTTGGGTGCAGGTGTATAATGTAAGTTTGCGATTGTGTCCCGGCGCCGCGGGGCTCGCTATAACGAGCGCCCTGCGCTGACGGGGCGCCGGCGATCGCGACAAACCGCCATCGAGTGAACCTCTTTTATTTAAAAATTAGCTCTTGAATTTTAACTTCAAGGGTCTCTATCTTTTATGGAGTTGCATCCTTAGAAGACCTTTTAAAAAAACCACTTTAATAAAAATACGAGAATATCACCGGGAGCGCGACACCCGAGGAAAATTCTTCTGTAGTAAGGACTTTGTATGTTTTCCGACTACGGAGTTTCTGACTTGTTTAACTTGGACTATACATTTATATTGCCATACAAACGCCGTGCTGCGCAGTAATGTTTAATAGTTCCAGCACTATAAGTTCTAGATTATACTTTTTATGAGTTCTGTAGTATCTTGGTTAATTACAAGTCAGCAATTAATACACGTTTGAAATGTGTGTTCTTGTTAGTTTCCTTCGCTTATTGCGTTGTTAGGCACGCTCTGCGCAAAGTATCTAATTTATGATGTTTCAAGTGTCCATTCCCTTAACTTATCTATAGTTAAGTATATAATGTGCGTGCACATGGCTCGGATGGCAAGTTATAATTAAACTGACGATATGTTCGCAAGTAACTATTAATTAGACCATAACTGAGCATTGCAATAACGGCGCACAACGAGTGAGAGATGAGTTAGGATGGAAGAGGCTGCATGCAACTTAGATTAGAAAGTAACATGCCTTATGCAGCGACAGTCCTACTAGACACAGATTAATGAAAACTGCAGACTTTAATGCCAGTGATCTATTTTACAAAGTACGGAGAAAAACAGTTGGATTTATAAATGTATGCAAGCGAGGCGGCAGATGCGGTTATACGATGAGAAAAAGTTGTTACATCACAAGCTCCATATTTTAATAGTAATTTTATTTAGTCGCCATTGAATAGATATGTGTAACACCCACGACATGTCAGTGGACAGTAATATTTCACGGCTGGCAGTTAGAGTTGCCCTCTGTTGCAGCAGCTATTTCCTAATGCAATAAACTCTTATAGCTTCTTCTACTTTTCCCACGCTCACGCAAAACTACAACGTTTTCGATTGAACCAACACTGGTTTCGACAATAGTGTCATATTTCATATTTTTAACATTGTGTCTCTCCGCCAGAATGCCTTTGTACATAAACGCGTTTATGTATAAAGGGATTCCGCGGTGCGTTGTTTTATTTGTGGACTGTAAAAACTTTACGCAGGATTACACAACAAAAATAATGATACTGCAAAAAGTAATGCGACGTTTATCCTCGCTCTACAAACAATTCATACCTCAGCTGTCAGATTAATCTAAGGCTCGGCGTGCATCGTTGATTGTGCGAATAATAATCCGACGGAGCGGAGTCTCGTATAGTTCACGAGAGCGTCAAAGCCGAGCGCAAAGGAACAAAGCCTCCAATTACCCGAGCGGGCACGCCGTGGGCTTTTAGTGAATAATGAGCCGCTTATCCCGGCGGATGACGGCTTCAGTAGAATTGTTCTTGAGTGGGTCTGCACGCGGACCACCAGGCCACTCGGGACGCGTCGTCGCCGCGGCGTCGCGTCACGTCGCCGCGTCGCTCCACACGCGCCCGCTGCGGTCACCGCGTCAACACAATTTCGCGCCCGCCTCTTGGTTTTCCCCCTTACTTTGACATTTTACACAAAACGGACGCGGTCACCGCACAAGTCCCTTTTCAATGCCGCGCTCGCTTAGTGTTTTGCAGAAACGAATAAAACAGTACCTGTAAAATGTTACAGCCTATAAACCGTTGGGAAAAGATTGAATCGAGCCTACAACAGAAAAGGGCGTTCCAACATCTTATTGGGGTTTATTTGCTGCTTCCATAATAAACATTGTAAAGATATAGTCAGTAAGGGATACATATAAGTATGTACCCACATGCGAAGATGGCGACAGTTAATTGCAAATAAAGACTCATGCGACGGTAGAGTCGTAAAATAATACTTTACATTATTGGGAATAACGATAACCTATATTATATATGAGTATCATATATGTATCCATTTGGCACTGCCGTACTCAAATGAGTACCTACGGTAATACAATCAAGTATATTCACTAAGTTTAGAAAGCTATCTTATTTTATATATATTATTTTTCATTTAAATTTCGTTTATCTAGTTTATTAAAACAGGAACGATAAAATTGACTACAGTTAAAATTGTTGGCAATAAGAGCATTGTAACTAAGTTGTAACAAAGTGTATACGGGTGCTCCTCAGTGATGACGGATCAATGAGCTTACACATGTGGCCGAGACAGACTGGTTGTGGTAAACCTTGTCAAAAGATTTTATCCAGCAATGGCATAAAAAAGGCTGCATTGAGCGAGATATTATATTTATAGCTATTGCCTGGTGTTTACACGTTAAAATTCAAAGTGATCACATGGATCAGCTATAGCTTTAACGTAGCATTGCGCGGTAGTAAATACGACAAAAAAAAAATCCGCTTCGAGTCTTCGCTGGTCCAAGGCTTGTCTCAATACGTGTAGAATATTATCCTCAAAAGCGCAAAATGGACAAAAAACGTAGTGTGTCAAAATTCAGTATTACCAAAATTGGCTACATAAATCGGCCGTTGTACTCAAATGAGTACACCACTATCTAGGGATCAGAATTATTTTCCTCCTTTTTCATGATAGGAAAATAAGCCTTTCGTAAATAAGTCACATTTACTTTATGTTTGGCGGTTAATGGGTTAAGAAACAGAGCAGGACAAGAACAGCCCTTAACAAATAATTTTGTCCTTACTAATAAATTCAAAGACGGTACATAAATAACGATCTTAATAAGAATAATAAACACTTACTCGTTGCTCAGCGAAACATTTATTTTGGAGAAAATGCCAACATTGAATAGGTGCTCGGGAAATTGTACTGACTTCGGAACAACAAGTATATTTTTAAGTGGCCGTGATTTCGCTCGTAGCATTGAGTGAGACGGCTTTTATTTTCAAATAAGTACCACTTGCCCTTTTACCTTTCCGCAAATATTTTCTGTCTGTTTTAATGTCGTAGTTCTGAAATGTATTGTGTTGTTTACCGAAGTAGCCAGCTAGTTAATAATAAAAGAGGCCTTTTTGGGATGGACTTTCCTTCTAACAATGAATGGTCTGATGATGAGACAAATCAGATAGACAAATCTGATATGTGTCAAATCATACATCAAAATTTAAAAAAAACATGGTGTCTTCGTTTCTATTTTCTGACGATCGTCGCGTCTGGCGGAAATCGCATGGAATCGGCCTTGCTGATTGAGTTTGAAATCAGAACGTTTGTCTGCAGTCTACCTTAGCTATTACTACACATGTTAAGAATGCTGGCGTTATAATAAGTATGTAGTTAAGTATATTCTGTTGCCTCCTGAAATTCTTATAAAAGTGTTAAAGCATGTAAATAGTAAATAATAACTTTTAAATTTTCCCACATTTCATGACATTTCAATACCAAGAAACCCTATGCGGTAAGTAAGTAAATAATAAATTATTCACGTGCCTTTCTTCTATTGTCGGTAATTCGTTTCTCCACATTTGTGGTAAACAAAAAAAGGATTCAAGTGCGTTCTTATGTAAAACAATCGGTTTATTGACCTATAATTATTTTTTATGTTTGGCACCTAGCTTAGGTGTCACATTAATTCTCTTGGAGCACATTAAACAAACTTTAATGTCTCCCGTGAACGATTCGATCGCGACTCGAAACACGGCGACGGCCATGTTTTATCGTGAGTAGCTGTTGCCAGACACAAAATTGCGAATTAAAAGAAAATTCACTTTTTATGGCATCGTAATACTGTCGCTGGCAATTTCAACGTTTAGTGTTCTCATTTTAAATGTTCCGTCTTTTGATATTTGATAAGGAGTAAGGACCCAAAGATTGCGATTTTGACCGACACGGATGTTTAAATTGTCTGAAATAATGGTAAATGGAAATAAGTAAGATCTTTATTGTTTGTCCCTCGTATTTCAGAAACGTTGTCACTAGTAAAGGTTTAGCAAGTTTGCTTGCAAATAGTGGTGGCCGTGACTTTGTTGCTTAGTTGTAGGTTCGAACTTAGACGGGTGCTTTACTTTGTGTAGCATACTTTCATCACCACAGCTCTCCAAACGATGAAGGAGAACCTCGTGAGGAAACCGGCATGACCTAGGACCAAAAAATCGAAGACATGTGACATCTACCAAAACGTACTAGGCCCGCGTGGTGGATTAAGGCCCAGTCCCTCTCACCAGGAGGCCTGTGGCACAGCAGTGAGAACATTTTAGGCTGATTATGCTTAAGCAAAGCCTTTAATGTACTATTGGCAGAAAAAGCATTACGTTTGATACGGCTTAGGTAATCAGAAGAAAATAAACAAGTTTAGTGAATGAGTATCTACTTGGAGGTACGGGCTGTAAGCAAGCGTTCTCTAGAGCAAAAATTTATAAGTAAGAATCCGTAGAGCTTTTTGCGTGGGCGGAGCCACGGGCATTTGTACTGCAATATTATAACAAGTGTGTAGTTTCTCGACTATCAAAGTTCTCTAGAATGGATCGTATAACTAATCAAAATTCAACTCTAACAATATTCTAAGTAAACTATTTGTATAGATAGCAATCTAAATTCTGTTTCAGCGAAGAATTTAATCAAAATGCTTTTCGTCTCAACCAATCCGCCGAATTACCCACCACTGTAAATAGTGCTCAACATGATATTATTCAGGGTGGATTTTTGTGATGGGGCAGTAAGGTTAGGCGCCCTAATCGTTGTAGTTACAGAAAATCGGTCTTAGGAGACTGTCCTTATTTTTTTGGAAAATGTTGTTCCTTAATCTCAGATTTTGAATAAAACTTACTGTCAGCATGAAAATGGGTCAAAACTATTTTGATACAAATTGATCTTGTTTCTTATAAAGACCAAAAAGAGTTTTTTTCAAAGTCTGACATAATTTCTCAACAAAAAGGTTAAGGTACCTGCCCTTGCTGCCTCATCTAAAAATCCACCCTATATTATTCAGTAAGTAAAGCATCTAAGATGGCTAACGACAAGCACCACCTATTTGGTACCTGCCTACCTAGCCCTTAAGACGAACCCAAGATACTTTAATATGTATCAGAGAGAAAGTGAGAGCTTTATTTGGAGTAGAAATGTAAAGGTTTTAAGACAACCTTGGGAGGAGTATTGGGGTTAAAGAACGCTGGGAACAGGCACCTAGTTTATATAGTTCAGTTATTGTTGTATAGATGGCGCGGGTGCGCGGGGCAGGCGAGCGGCCGGCCCAGCCAGGCGAATACAATTTGTAGACCATTTCTCTTGCATGCCGCGCGACACTTCTGCAGATTAGGGCGAAAGGAAAATATAGATACAGCTGCTCAATATTATTTACGCATATAAATTGCCGTTCGGTATTTGAATTAGTTGTGTAGTCCATCCCTTTGCTAATGTAAATAGCGCGTAACATATTACTCGTAGGACTTACGAGTGAGATTGTAAGCAAATGCGGGCGAAGTAAATAAGACCAAGACCCTACAAATTACTTTTTAAGTTTTTATTGATATTTCTTTTTGTTTATTATAAAGCTCAATGTCTGCGGGTACACGATTATATCAATGAAATTTCTCTTGTCAGTGTACTCGAAAGTTCTTACTCACTTTTAAGCTAAGTATGATGAATTAAGTTGAAGATGGCATTGAATATTCATGAAACATTTCAATAGGTCGTATAGCGACGAACAAAAATCAATAAAATATAGGGAACAATGCCCAATGCAGTAGCGTTTACGTTAAAAGTGCTAAGTGAATCACTTAAGTCATTTACTAGCTTAAAACTGTAAAGCATTGTTGTGATTTTTTCTGGTTACACAGAATGACCATTTTGTCGGTGCGTCCAGTTGTGCATAAAATAACAATTGACGCGAGCCGGCATTGTGTCCGCGCGGGCGGCGGGCGGCGTCGGGCGGCGCGCTGCTCTCGCTCGACGCAATTTGTCGGGCGTTTCTCTTGTGTGTCGCCCTAACAAAGCTACGAATCGAGCTGACGCGAAACTATCGATAACTCTGTGCGGAATTAGTGCTTTTGTTCTTATTGTCCCTTCTACCTCGCCAGCTTTTTCGCTACACGTTCCGTTGAAGAATAACCATAACTGGCGCACTCGTGAAAATTATCTAGTTGGCTTAACTCGATAAACGTTGAGCGGTTGAAATATTCGAATTCTTCTGCTCCAACTGTAACGGATTTTTTGCTGAAAAAAAAATCGAAGAACAAGTTTCTTATTTCGTAGTTCACGACATTTTATATGAGGACTGGTATTTTATTTAAGTGCCGTTTCAATGTAGTCTAATATGTTAGCGGATGGCTGTGGCAGGCGGCTGCGGCTCGTTTAATCTCGCCGCTGGGCGTGGGCATCTCATTTTTGCGGCAACAGAAGAACTTTTGTGGGCCCTAACTGTCATAGACTTGCGGACTTTTAATAATATTAGATCTTCTTAGTCATGTGCGAATTTCACGGTCTGCCGCAAAGGCTGGCCGCGACATTAAAGTTACGTCCCCTCTGCTCATTGTGATGATAAGCGAATATGAACTTGTGGAGGCGACATTTCTATTTTCATAAATATTTAACTAAGGGAGAGAACCTATTACCTAAGTAAACGTATTAGAGACCGTAACACTTTTCTTTAATTTCCGTCTGTTTGCTCGTTATTACGTTTAACTGTTTGTTTAAACAGAGAGCTTTTAAGTTATACGCATACAAACAGATGCGCTTCTCTTGAAAGCTGTTGGTCGAATTTTAACGAGGCTTTTACTATTACCTTCGAAATTAAAACAAACATAATTATCTACTGTGGCACAAGCCGTTTTAAAATTAAGATTGCCTCCAACCAATATTGTAAGAGTGAGAGAGAAATAAATTTTACTAAATGGAATTCTGCATAATTATTTTGAAATAAATTATTTTAATAAATACTTTTTAGGGCTCATTTTTCCAACGCCAGATAATTTAATCGGACGAGTAATTTTTAATTTTTGACGGTTCTTTCATACAAAAACTGCCAGACGTCAATTTTATTCCACGAATAAAAAATACCACGAATGAAAAATCAGCCCTTATTGTTGTTAAATGAAAGAGGGGGGTCCCACGACGGGAAGAGAAGATAAGTTAAAAAAAAGTTGGGTATTTTGAAAAATATCTGTTCATTATTTTATTTATTTTACCATTTATGTAAAATATAAATTAGTTTTACCTTTCGGGGATGTTTACTTTAGTCTAACGTAATCTCATAACATTTATAGTAGAGTTTCAATCTTACAATCATTTTTGCTACCAGCAACATGTGCGAAGTCATCAAACCAACACCAACCAACATTGCTCACAGACAAATATTTTCACTACCAATTAGCATGAGCAACCATTTCTTCACCATCCACAAATAATAATGAAATCATTTACTCAAATGGTAGCTGGGCAAATCAGTTAATTTCACTAACCAGTGGAGTTGTTAAACGATGGAGTTGAACGTGCGACCCCGCGGAGACACTTGAGGTTACCATAAACTTGACACTTCACAACTTAGTTACTATGAAATGTTCCACTGGATCTTAACTCTCTAACTTTATTCTTATTGAAAACTACATTAAAAGTGTTTTATGACTGTTTTTTAGTGTTAGCTAATCTGTGGGCGACCGTACGGAAATTATTGTTTTATGGTTAAAGTAATGTTCCAGTATTTACGTAAACGTCGTATTGTTTCTGTAGTTTTTATTACGACTGATGTGCATGACCGTACCTCCTAGCCGAATGTGAGTATCGCGAGGATAATTTACCTGAATAATGACGTACATACGGAACTTGATTGTTCGCGCGAGTATGTCGTATTCATAATAATCGCGCGGCGATCGCGACGCGGCCTGAGAGATCCAGTTCGATCCAGATCGTTGCAGTTATATAAATCTTCTTCTTACTTCTTCACTTTCAGTAGAGTAGTCGTTGTATTCTCTTGTATTGTGTCTCCATTTGGCTCTGTTCCTGGCATTGCGAGAACGTTCAGTCGTGGTGGAGAACGTGATGAGATGTGACTACCGTGTTTGAGAGCTACCGCGGAGTTCGTGCTTTCTATTCTGCCTTGTATTACCAAAATGTTAAATTAAGTTCTTCCAAGTGACGACTTACTCGAGTAATTATTCGGATTTGAACAGTTGATAAAAATAGATGATAACTTTTGTTTATATGTTTTGATTCAGTGCATTCAACACACCCCAACACGTCTCATCAATCAATTTTGTACCTACCATCATGAGAACTTAGTCATATCATAAAGTTATAATTAAATACTTGAAACCTGAGGGGCAATTCTCGTAATTTTAAGAACGTTCACAGTCTGATCTCAGTCTCAATCTGTCAAAAATACCTCTAATTTCCCGACAGTTTGACAAGTTTTTGACGTTTCTTTGTCGCCGAGATGAGACGGCGACTAGATTTTGAACGTTTTAAATTACGAGAATGGGCCTTCAGGTCGTGTTCACACCTAATTCCTCTGAAAGTACATACAAGTCTTGTAATATTATAAACAAAAACTGGTTGCGGTGAAGTTGGCAGGTGACTGCAAACTTGCTGTAGCTAGGTATTGTTTATGCACCATTTGTATCTTAACATTCAATATGCAATTTCTGTGAATGTTCTCAAACGACATTTGTGCACTGTTTGATGTTTCCGGGCCTCGTAAAGGAAAGTGTGATTTTCAATTGTTTGAACTGCTTTTTTATGTGAGTCAAACACCGCCTATTTGCTTTGTAGGGTTTTGCCTGCTGCTAGCCAGCAAAAATGTATTGCAATAACTTGTTTGAATAGTTGCATAGATTAAAATATAAGATGGGTATAGACAATGATATTCCTTTTTAACACGCTTTTATTAGCCTTACTTGTAATTTTTTTTTACTAGCGTAGGTACACTGTCCCACTCCTGCCTGGACAAAGGTCTCCCACCACTCCTTCCAGTTTTCGTGAACTCCGCGTTCACTTCCAGTTTTGACGGAACCTTATCTCCAGCTCGTCCTGCCATCTCCTTCGTAGCATGCACCGACCATGCCTCACAAGCGGCCAATATGTCCTGCCCAGTCCCATTTAATTTGGGCAGTCTTATGAGCAACGTCAGCTATCTTTGTTTTAGAGCGCTGTATACCTACCTACAGTTCTTTTCCGAATTTGAAGAACGCATTAGCAATATGCAACCGAACTAAGTCTGATGAACATAAATAGAAGAACTAGCTTTACTGTATACCCTTTACTTTTTATCATTTACCCTTTGCACCTCAGTTTTGTCATTTACAGTTGCGTTTTATTTTGCAGAAATGAATTTGTAAAGACGCAGTTGTTTGTCACAATTATTCTGCTGTAAGCGAGACACTTCATTAAGTTTTCAACTGAATTTCTCTGAAAGGAGAATTTTATTGCTGTGTTTACAAATGTATCTTTTGAAGTGAGAGTTATTGCTTAAAATTACAATCGTATTGTAAAGTTTTTGAAATACTTGAGAAGTTTTTACAATTATTGCCGCTTTTTGTATTTAATCAAAGATCGTTTTATGCGGAGGAAACAGAGTTATTTAGATTGTTCATTTACTAGTGTTGTTTCGAATATTTATTAAAAGTTTGCAGAATATTTTGTTTTCAGTCAACAATATTTTATTAGCATTACATTGCTCTACAAAAACGACTAAGGTGTGAATCCTTGATTTCATATTAATTAAACCGCTTCCTCATCTAATCTAATGCGAGTAATTATCAATATTTCATTACGTTCAATTAATACGGATCAAGCGGCTTACTGTATTTCCTGATAGATCGTCTTACTATGCGTAATTACTTGTTATTAATAACATAGAAAACGCTCAAACCCGCTCTTACTCACAATTAAATGTAACATAATAAACTGCAGAAAAATCAGAAAACTTTATCACTCATTTACTCAATACAACTAATTGAGGACTTTGATTACATTAGTGGGAAACCGTTTCGCAGCTCAACTTGTTTCTTGTTTATCCAACTGAAATTTGTTGAAGAAAACTGAAGTTTGTTTGCGTTCCGTTCGATCGCGCGTGTACTTTGCCAAGTGGAGCGCCGCGACCACAAAATGCAATTATCGACCGCTGTCTGCCGCAGCTATGCTCGAATTGCATTCCGATGTTCAAGCCAAGTATGAGCCCGTACCCACGGCCCGCCAAACACGACGGACAGGTGACATACGACCGAGAGGATGGAAGAATGGAGTGCTAGGATAATACGCTTTTCTGTTTACACATCGTCTTCTAAGAATCAGTAGGTAAACTTGTACTGCGTTGACGGATTGAATTGAATTGATGTGATCTACGACCAACACCTCTGTGAGTGTGAATATATCAATTTTAAAACTTTTTTTTTATTGGTGGTGGTGTATAATTGGATTTTGGATGACGTCTCTGAGTGTGGAAATTGTGACTGCATTGTTGTATTGGGTCCTACCTGTTAAAACAATTAAAAGTGGTAATAGTAAATACATAAATCAAATTACTAAGATTGCAATAAATGCACTAGGTAAGTAATTTATGCATGTACGGGGCATCATAGCCTTCCCTTGTCGTTTTTGACGGCAGCAACAAAAAGACAGCAGGTCCTTATTTTCTTGTCCATCGCCAGTAGATCTCGGCAGTAAAGATTTTTTCTGGCCTAACTTGGGTCGAGCAAAGTGAAAGCGTTTTTCACATGTTAGTCAGCTGATACTATAGCGCTCCATTCCTTCTTCCTCCATGCATACACCAACAATAATAACGTCAACTTTTATACCTTCAAAAGTTATTGTCTCCAACTTCAATATAAATTTCCCTTTTAATAACTACGTTGGGACCCACCGTAACTATAGATTTATACCTGTCTCCCATAGTAAAATGAATTTCATATCTGTGATTTCCATATAAGCATTGTGTTTACGTGCATATTTGCTCGTTATTATTCTCATCCTCGGCTTATTGCACACACGACGCTCTTTCCCTGCAACTTTCGTAATATCGTCCGTAGAAGGCACTTCGATTATATTGGTAGATTAGGATCTTGTATGCGTATTTTAGAATCGATATTACCTTTAAAGTAAACGGTGGATATTCAATGCCTTATTCTGTGGAGACGTGGAGTACCACAGGGGATCATCGACAGGATAATGTAATTCGTGCAAGGATAACTAAACTTTTGCTTTAATTGTCCGTCCGATGGTGTAAATTAGCATAAATATTGCATGTGCTTGTGTTGATATTATATGGGTTTGTAGTAGTTTTAATAAGTTTCCGCGGCTAGCTATTTCACATGGATGTACCGGAGTTACTCGTACGTTCGGTGCGAGCTTGCCTGGTGTTAATCAGCTAACTTGTGGCTTTCGTTGGAGTAAGCCGCGCATCCTTAATAACAGCTATTTAAAGGAATTAAATTTTAACTTGTTGTTGCCCTCGTATTCACTCGTACCTTAGGTAAAGTATTACTTGTGCCTAGATGAAAAGTATTCTATTTACCATTCATCCAAATCATAGTCTATTTGTCTGCCAAAATGCATCTAAAATCGTTCAGCCATTAAAGTGTGATTGAGTAAAAAACATACAAATCGGAAACTTTCACACTTACATATAATGTTATGATGATGATATTTTGATAAGCGAATACAGAAATGTATGAAATACGGTAAGTACTTGAAATCTTTTCTATTTACGTACCTTACGTTGAAGAATTTTTTCGCCCGTTTTCCTCACTTGATCTGGAAGTCTCAAAGGGGATACAGACGCGCCACCTGTCAGTAAGAGCCCGCTTACTGATACAATACATCCTCTTATCTATTGTCAGGATAACGTGACGATATATGGATTTAACAAATAGATGTTATACACATAGCTAATGATGATAATAATTTTAGACCATATCCTGGTAAATTAATATTGCTAAATAACTCGAACAACTCATGGCAATTTGTAAAGAAAAAAAGATAAAGTATTTATTGGGAATTGCACAGGAATATCATAAATTAACACATTATATAACTTGATTTTATGTATTATTTTTTTGTCTCCTTTACTATTTCACACACTGTCAACATCTCTGTATCTATTGTGTTGTCTTGGGTGTGCTGGAAGAGATTTCTTTGTGAAATAAGCACCACCTCTGTTCCTATTTTTTCTTGTCTGTTTATATACATATTTGTGTACATAAATGGTAAATAAATAAAATAAAATAGAATGACAGCCAGGACCAACGGCTTAACATGCTTTCCGACGCACGGATGGGTGACCATCTTTACATACCAAGACCCCTTGGTATGTAAAGATGGTCACCCATCCATAGTTAGTATGTTGTGTGTGGATATTAAATTGTAGGTAAATATTGTGTCCCTTTTTTTTTTTTTTTTTTTGTGGATGGGAAATCATCAAATGACCCCTCCCGCTCTGGGTGGAGCGGAAGGGAGTGTCAGACTTTTACTGACTAAAACCCACCCGTGTTCCGTCCTTAGCCCTTTCTGTTCCAGGGCAGCGGTTAACCTTTCGGAAAATCCCACCGCCCCGGCAGGCTTCGGCCCTGTGGGGCCCCGTCCTCTGCTGACATCTCTTTGAGGCGCGCGTGGAACACAACGCGCCGTCCGGCACGGGCCTGGTCCTGATCGGACGGTGAGCTACCCATTACTCACCGCCCGCAGGCCCGCGCCTACGGTGGCCGGGAGTCGTCACGCGGCTCCCGACGCCCGGAGCGTCTCCCGCGGCGGCTGAGGCGTGAGGTGTTCTCCCTCAGCCTCCCCGCCACCTCCTTCGCTAGCATGACTGCTTCGCAGAAGGAGGTGACTGCCTCCCATTCTCTCTCGCCCCGGACCATGGCTTGCACCAGGGCCGGGCGCGAGAGGTCGCCGCCGTTGCCGATCGCCTCCACGAGGACACGGCGGGTCTCCGCCCAAGCAGGGCAGACCTCCACCGTGTGCTCCACCGTGTCCTCTGGGCGATCCGGGCAGTGGTGACACCCGGGCGTCTCCTCCCGCCTGATGATGTGCAGGAACCTCCCGAAACATCCGTGTCCGGAGAGGACCTGCGTCAGGCGGTACGTGAGAGCGCCGTGACGCCTCTCTAGCCACTCCTCAAAGAGGGGTCTTATCGCCGCTATCGCGGCGTGCCCTGCGCTGGGTTGCGATAGTCGCGCCTTCCATTCCGCCATGAGATCGCGCCGGAGGTCCGTCCGCTCCGCAGCGATTTGCCGCGGGTGCAGAGTTTCCCCCCGGCGTAGTGCCTCCGCGCGCCAATCATGCAGGCGCGCAAGCACTATCGCCTCCAGATCCCATGGCGGCAGTCCGGCAAGGAGGCATGCCGCCTCGCGCGAGATCGTGTGGTAGCCCCGGATCAGCCTTACGGCTACCACCTTCTGGGGCGCGTTCAGATAGTGTGCGGCTCGAAGCCGCAGTGAACGCGCCCATACCGGGGCCCCATATAGGGCCATGGACCACACGACCCCCGCGTAAAGCCTCCGGCAGGAGGCGTTTGGCCCCCTCAGGTTGGGCAGGAGCCGCTTTAAGGCGGCCCCGGCCCGTTCCAGTTTGGGGGCCAAACGTCGGAAATGCTCGACGAAGTTCCACCGGCTGTCGAGGACGAGACCCAGGTATCTCATCGTTGTCTCGACGCCGATGTGAACCCCTCCTACCATCAGTTGAGATCCCGAAGGTGGCCCGTACCGGGGCCCATGAAAGGACATGGCCTCGGACTTGTGCAATGCCACCTCGAGACCCAACTGCCGGATCCTATCCACGACTATCGCAACCCCGCGTGTCATTGCGTCGGCCGCCGCCTGATGCGACCTCCCCTGCGCCAGGACCAGCGTGTCGTCAGCGTAGCAAACTACACTGACGCCATCAGGGAGGTCTGCCCGCAGCACCCAGTCGTAACCGATGTCCCACAGGAGCGGCCCCAGAACCGATCCCTGTGGGACACCGCACGACATCTCTCGCCGGCTCCAGTTCCCGTCGCGACCGGGGTAGATGACGGCTCTATCCGTCAGATACGCCCCGACTATTCGACGGAGGTAGGTCGGCACCCGGTGATACCGAAGTGCCTCCCCAATGCAACTCCAGGGCAGGGTGTTAAACGCGTTGGCGATGTCGAGTGACACTGCCACGACGGCCCCGCCCCGGGACACCGCATCCCCCGTCGTGAGGGCTCTAACGCGCATGATGGCGTCCACCGTCGAGCGCCCCTTGCGGAAGCCAAACTGGCTATCCGCAAGATCCGGCCCTGTCCCCACCAGGTGCCCGACGAGGCGGCCCGCAATCACTCTCTCGAAGAGCTTGCCAACCTCGTCGAGCAGCACAATGGGCCGGTATGCGGACGGAGAGTCCGCAGGGCGCCCTGGCTTCTGAATGAGGACCAGCTTCCCTGTCTTCCAACGGAGTGGAAACTGGCCTCTCTCCATGCATGCGCTTAAGAGCGCCTCCAGTCGAGGCCCGAGAGCCGTCGAGGCCAGGACCCAGGCTTTACCCGGCACGCCATCGGGTCCTGGGGCGGTATTTTTGGCCTTCAGCCTGCCTACCGCCGCTCCCAGCTCTACCCCGGTCACTTCAGGGGTGTCGTCGTCGTCGTCCATGTGGTCCGCTTCGGACACCGCTATTGGCGGAGCCATAGGCGGGGGAGTATGCTCCCCCCGTGAAGGGAACAGAGCGCTCACCACCTCCTCCACCAGCTGTGGGCGGAGACTCTGTGTCAGCGGGGGGGCCCAGGTGCGGAGTTTATTCCGCACCATCTTGTAAGGGCGCCCCCATGGATCTCTGTTCAGAGTCTCCAGCATCTCCTCGCGGGCCAAGTCCTTGGCCCGCTGGACAGCCTCTCGGAGGGCGGTCTTCGCCGCTCTGTACCCCCCGTACAGCTCCGCCTCCGTGGCTTCCGCATCCGGAGGGCGGATGCGGCGCCTGCGGTGCCTGGTGTACCGGTGTCGCGCGTCGACGCACGCCTTGCGTAACGCCGCGATCTCCTGCGACCACCAGTACACCTGACGTCGGGCGCGTCCTGGCCGGACTCGGGGCATTGCCACGTCACAAATCTCGGACATGGCCTCCCGGAACCACTCCGCCTCATCGTCGATATCAGCAGGCCTGTCCGGTGAATACACCCAGGCCTGCACGATCGAGGCTTCCAGGAGAAGCTCCCGGTCCAGCTGCTTCAGCGCCCACCGCGGACCACTCGGGGCCTGTTGGACCAGCGCGCTGGAGGTCTGGGCGGAGACATCGAACCGGATATACCGGTGATCGGAGTAGGTCTCCACCTCCTCCATGACGCGCCAGTCAATGACCTGCTGCGTCAGAGCGGGGCTGGCGAACGAGATGTCCACTACCGACTCGCCCCGCATCCGCACACACGTAGGAACAGAACCCCGATTTAGGACGACCAGGCCTGTTTCCAGAGCCCAGTCCTCCACCATCCTGCCCCGCACGTCCGTGCACCGGGAACCCCAGGCCAAGTTCTTGGCGTTGAAGTCCCCGAGCACTAGCACGGAGAAGGGATGGTTCCTGGCGACGACGACACTCAACTCTGTTAAAGAGTTCTGGAGCTCGGCGAGAGTTCGGCTCGGAGAGAAGTAAACTCCCACTACTACAATCTCTCCGAATCGTGCTGCTACGCACCCCTGTCCCTTCGTGACACATTCGAGGGACGGGGTACCGGCGGCAGCCGACGAAATTATGGCCACTGAGCCGCTAAGGTCCTCCACCCAGTCATCCCTGGGCGGGACAAAGTACGGCTCAGCGACCACGGCGATATTAATCGACCACTGCGCCATGGTCTGGAGCAACAAGTCCTGAGCGCAGGCGCAGTGGTTGATGTTCGCCTGGAGGAGGCGTAAAGGAGCCATTACTCCTCCATTTCAACCCCCTCCCGGGCCTCTTGAGGAGGCCCTTCAGCAGCGGTGGCGGCGGCGGCGGCGGTGGCGGCGGCGGCAGCAGTGGCAGCGACGGTGGTGGTGGTGGCGACGGCGGCGGAGGGCCTGCCTTTCCTCCTGGCTTCGGTGGGTGGGGCGCAGGACTTGCTCCCCGCCCGGTGATCGGCCGGCTTGCCAGCAGCCGCACATGCGACGCAGTGCGGCGTGGCGTTGCACGAGCCGGCCTTATGTCCGGGCTTACCGCAGCGAAAGCACAGAGTGCTGCGGTCCTCCGAGGTGCACATGGCGCTCGCATGGTGTCCCACGAGGCATCGATAGCACCTCAGAGGTCTGGGCTCCAGCAGCTTGACCTGCGCTGACACCCAGCCCACCAGGAGTCTTCCACCCTCCACTATCTGTCTCGCCGCCGTCACGGGACAGCTTACCGTAATGGTTCGCATGCCCGTGAAGTCGGGACGTATGGTGCCCGCCTTCACCTGGTCGGCCAGACACCCGCCCGTCCCGACGACGGCGGCTACCACCTCCTTCTCCGTAATGGAGTCATCCAGGCCCATAATGCGCATGTCTGCGCACTTGACGGGCCTGGAGACTCGAGCCTCGTCTGCGTTGAGGGACGCCCTTAGCTTCTCAGCTAGGGCGTCAGCGGTGGGGCCACTCGTCGCACCGGGGATCTCCAGCATGCGGGCACCAGTGGCGGTCACCCTATACCGGAGGCCCCCGGTGATCCCCAGCTCCTGGAGGTTCACCGTCGCTCTTGCCTTCGTGAGCACGTCGCTGTAGGTCACCCCCCCTTTAACCGCGTCCGGCTGTAGTGTTATGACTACAGCCGCGGTCTTAGGGGAGCGAAGTCTAGCCGCAACGGCTCGCTCCTTGCGGCGCCGCCTCTGCGCCTTTTTTCTGGCCGCCTTGGCCGCCTTCCTCCTCTCCCCGACCACTTGCCACTCTGCGTTGGTCGTGGGAGGTTCTTCTGGGAGAGGCGAAGGCTCTGGGGCCCTCGCCTTCCCAGTCGTTTTGCCCTTCTTATGGGCCGGCGCCGGTTTTGCTGGCGCCGAGGCTCTGCCAGCCGACGCCGGTTTCGCCGGTGTCGGTTTCGCCGGTGCCGGTTTCGCCTGCACCTGGGCCCGGCCAGACGGCCCGGGCTTAGGGGCGGCAGCGGCCGCATACGTGGTCGCCTTCCCCGAAGCCGCCCTACCCGCCAAGGGGGGGCGCAGAACGATTCCTTCCAGGACGTCGAAACGCGCCTGGAAGGTCGCCAGCTCCTTCCGAACCAGGTCCAAGACCTGGTTCTCCACCGGCACGGGCCGGCTTGATGGTTCCGCCCTCTCCTTGTCGGGGACTTTCAGGCTGGCCAGGTCTGCACGGAGCCTCCGGTTCTCCTCTTGGAGAAGCTCCGTGGCAGCCGTCAGACGAGCCACGTCCGCCCGCAATGCGGCTACTTCGCCGGCCGAAGGACCGGCGTAGTTGGCCGCCTCCGCTGCCGCCATAATGGAGGCCCTTGCCAGGTCCATGGCCTTGTTCTTGGTGTCCTGGCGCTTTTTAAGACCCACGTCCCGGATCGCGGCCTCCACGACCGCCGCGAAACTCCTTTTCCGGTCCGCCTCGGGGCCGCCAACCTCAACCGCCTCGTCACCTGAGGGCTCCGAGGCGACCGCGCGACCGGTCTCCCCCTCCTTGGCGGGCTTCTCCGCACGCTCGGCCGCCTCCCGAGCAGTGAGGCCCCTCAGTGCGCCTCGCCCCCGGACTCCTCCCCGCCTGCTGGTGGGGATTTTTCTGGCCAGCTCCCAGTCAGAGGACGACCCCTGGCCGCCCACTGACCTTGGCCGCTTGCTTCGTCCCTTTCTGTTAGCAGCGGCGGCCATCTCCTTTGCACGGCACGGGCTCTCTGAGCCTTCCGTGCTCGATCCTCCCGATGCGGCGTCGGACTCCGACCCCGCATCACTCCTCTCCTCTGTGCGCTCCTTGCGCGGTACCTCTGCGTCGCACAGGCGCTCCAGGCTAGCCCGGAGCTCCTTTTCTTGCGACGCAGGTTGACGCGGGTCGGCGGTGGTGTGCCGGCCCACGAGACTATCGGTGCCCCCCCCATATACGGTGGGGCTGCCTTCCGTAGAAGGACGGGATTGTGCCTCCTTGTGGAGGTTGCCCGCCTGGGGAATAATTCCTTTAGTCTGCTTTTTCATTTTTTCCTTTTAAGGGTGAGGTCCCTTTTCGCGCTAATGACCGGATCCCCTCCGGCCATTCATCCCCTCGGCACGCTAGACCTTGGGATTGGGGTGATTTTTTAGAGAGGTTGTCTTCCTCGCGGCCCGGGCCTCAGTGGCCCGGACCCCCGGTCCTGAACTCAGAATTACGGTGTGGCCGACGGCTGGGCAAAACCAACCGCCGCCCCGGCGTCCCCACGCTGCCGCCGGATACCGGACAGACGCAGCGCGGACATGGACTCCCTTCACGACCCACACTCCCGTGGGTGCAGCGGCGCGAGCCGCCCCTCCCCAGTCTACGCCCACTCACCTTCCTCTGTAAGCAGAGGGGGAGTGGACGTACTATAGCCCGGTTCCCTTCACAGACCATCAAGGATGATCGGTGATTGGAACCGTGACCCTTCCCCGTTTGTTGAAGATTAGCCGCCAGCCCCAAGTGTCCACCAAAATCTGGTGGGCACTTGGAGCCGACGTTGCCCAGGGTGCGCCACGAGGAGGCTCTTCAACATGCACCCCATATTGTGTCCCTTAGGGCAGTTTCGTGAACGAAAATTATCGCAGCAGTTTACGCGCGCTTGTCAATTTGTCACATTAATTTTGCGATAATTTTCTTTTGAGAAAGTGGCCCTTCGACTAGGTAAGCTAATGAAATGAAAAATTGAATTTGCGAAAATCAGCTTGAAATTCTAGGAACTATCAATTTTACGTTATATTTCAACGTAGCCATCCAATCACGCATTTTTGAACCGAATAAAATTCAAATCAGTGGACAGTAAGCCAAATATTTTAGGTCCACCGTTGCTCTGAAATAAAATGTTTTCAGCAATTGATGAATGAAGCCAATCAGCAATGCCGGGCTAATGTACAATACATACCTGACTATGTTATTTAGTATTTTATGTTTGAATTTGATGAACATTATTAGGTTAGTTATGGAAATAATCCGGACGAAAATAGTTATGTTCTTAATTTAGAGAACAATAAGACAATTAGCAAATGGCTATAGCTGCCAGTTACGCGGGAATTACTTTAAATATCCAGACTTCAGTACTTAATCGAATTAGAATTAGTAACTTAAGTTAGTTAACTCCGATTATTCGAATGGAGGAATGTTTGGCCCGAATGATGGACTCTGTTAAAAGCTTTTCATAGTAGTTTAGTGGAAGATTAAAAAAAAACTGCGCCAGACTTCACAGATAAACAACAATTTCTCTTACAGTTGCTAGGACGAGAGAAAATCTTGCATATTCGTCCTCCATCTTCCAAGCTTTGTTACGCCAGCATATTTACGAGCAAGTAACTAAATATTCAATTTGCGGCTCGTATCTCAGTGTTAGTTGGCAGGGACACGCAAACGACACAAAGTGCGTAAATTCCGGGCCTTGTGTAGCATGTCGCCGTCACGGAGAGGTGCTGGGCCAGTGTCGGGGCCAGTCCGCCCACGCTGGGCCACGTGCAACCGTGCTCCGACAGGAGTGCGACTTGATTACTGCTGATCTACAAGGCCATTTTATAACGTTGAAGGAATTCTGTGGGATGAATGTACCTGCGGCAAATCAAGGAGAAAGCTTCGGTTTTGTTTACTATTCGAGAGGCTACAGCAAGCTATAATAATAATAATAAAAAAAACTATTTTCATAATCTCTTAACTAACTCGTTACATTAGGTACTAAATTAAAAGATTAACTAACTATATAAATAAATAAAAAAACAAAAGGATATATAGGCGAACAAAAAACAAAGAAAAAAATAAAATTCAAGAGATTCATTTACTTAATAAATATTTTTTAATATTTTACTTCTGACGTGACGGTGCGAAAAGGTAGGCGGTAAGTATATACGACTATTACTGAAACGCTACAATAAACTCTACAACTAATATCAGCCAACATGTTAATGCAATTTAAAATAGTAATTAAAATCGCAATAACATGCTGGTAAATAAGTTCTTATGTACTATTAAATTTTCATATGAGTCTTACTGCCGTGTAGGAAGTGAAAACCGTTTATTCCAAACTGTTTTCTTTTATTTTTCCAGTTTTCTCAATATAGTAACTACTACAAAACTAGAAGCTCCACATTCCATAAAAGTCTAATTGCCTGTATACGATAATTACAGCGTGGGTTTATTTACTCAGAGATATATTTATCTATTTACTCATACAACCTTTCAACTGTCCAATTAGCACCTTAACTTAAACACAATGTTTGTAATCTGGTCTTAGATCACACGCTACACGTACTCAGGTACCTACAGCTCAATTACCACATAACATTTACTATGTATATACTAGGTAGGTACCTAAACTTGCCACCTAATCTAATATACACATGTTTTCACTTATTCGCGTATCCAAACAGCATTCTCACATATTTATAGAATTGTATAATAAGTAGGTAACTTACGCATAATATACGTCCTGTTGCGTATGCGCTCGTCACCTAACTTAGAGGATCAATATCCTCCATTTTCCGTTCGTTGGACCAACTTGTAAATTACAATGTATATTAATTCGTTTTTTACATTTTAAATTCATATACATTCATGCGTATCCAATATTGGATATAAACTTTTTACACAAATGTAACTGGAGCAAATATTTTATTGTTCTCATCGTACAGCTTTAAATTAAACTGCTTGATATTACAGTCTTATAAAAGAAACAAGTAAATAATGTTATAAAATCTTAAACAACTCCATCGTGCTATAATATTATAATTATGTATTACGATGTCTGTTCTTGGAAACAAAAAAGAAACAAGAAATATTATTTGAAATATCGCGAACGTATTGGTAGTAATGTGTTTACAAAAGCTGTAGTAGCCGGCTTAAGGATTAAAATACAACAGGTTGCAAGTTGCAGCGGATCCGATAAAGCCTCCAGTCGAGGTTGGCACGGCATGCGGCGCGCGCGCATACCACTACCACTCTTGCACACCTCACGATTACCGTGCATCTTCACAACGCGATGTTTCTACCAACATTTTCCAATAAAGTACTTCATACTATAAACACAAATATAACAAAAATCAAATAATGCTTGCATATCTAAAAGTTCTGAAAAAGTATTGTGACACAAAATGTTAAAACCAATTCTGATTATAGTGTTTGTGCTAATTTGTATCACGTATGCGGACTTTATTGTTAAAGGCCAAGTTAAAAAGCGGAACACAGTAATAAAAATAAACGACAATTTCTCACCGAGGTGCTTCAATAACAATTCTGTATTTAGAAACAATGATACCTTAAAACGGATTGTGTTCGCGGCTAAGTATATTTTTACTGGGAAAATTTCGACTGAACAAAAACGGAAGCGTGGAAAATTTAAAAGGAGCATATTCAAAGTGTTTGTGAGGCGAATACTGAAAGGTGACGTCGGAGCGTTGAGTGAGATATTGAATTTTGAAACAAGAACATTCAATTCGTCCAATCGGGCGTACTTATTAGCTGAGGGTGGTTCGCTGAAGCGCGGCTGTGTCGGCAACTCGCAAGGATGGGCGGCGTTGCTTTTCAGTTCTGACGAGTTCACCTCTCCCCTGAAGCTGTTGGTTGATCCTGTACCATCTAACCTTGATGGCGTGCGACGGGTGAAAGCTCTGATCAAAGGTAAATACTGCAAGGCTTAGCGTTCATAACATAAAACGGAATAACAATAAGTTATGTAGGGAATTTTGCAAATATATGTTTTGGAAATAGAGTATTTTTAACCCCCGAAAAAAACAGAGGGGTGTTATTTGTTATTGTGTTTTCGTCACGGGTTTCCATGTTAAGGAAACAATTTTACAATTTAACGAAATAAATTTTCAAAAAAATATGCAACAATAACTGCTACACTAAACTTTTCCGTGTATCTTTAAAGTCGGACTTGTATTAAAATCTATAATATTTGTAAAACAAAAGAGATGCCCACACAGGTACTTGTACCAACATACGTACCTATTATGTTCATGGAAAAAAGAAACAAAATTTTAGACATAACACGACACAAGCTGAAGGCATTGCTACAGATCTTTATGTAAATAAAGACATGCTGGAGATGCCTACATCTTTATGTATGTACCATAATGCAGATTGTTGTTCTGCATTTTATTTCGGTGCTCTTCTTAGGCGTTGTCGTTTCAAAGGAGATGTAGGTCACACATTTCTTCCTTTGTCAGCTGAATTTTTGTAATAAAACTTGAGCATAATGTCGACATACCAATCTTAAAAAAAATCTTTTTAGTTTAGCTAAAGGGCTGATTTTTCAATCGACAGATAACTTTTATTCGTAGAATTTAATTGACGTCTGACAGATTTTGTATGGAAAAACTGTCAAAAATTCAAAACTATTCCTCGGATAAAATTATCTGGCGTTCGCTTTCGTGGCGTTGGTCGCCAGATAACTTTTATTTGAGGAATAAAATTGACGTTTGAAAGTTTTTATATTAAATAACTGTCAAAATTTCAAAATTATTGTTCCTCGAATAAAGTTAACAGATGATTGAAAAATCAGTCCTAGAAGTAATAATGTTTTATTTCTGTTAAGTTAGAAAGGTATTCAAATATGCGTGGAAATTGTAATCTAATAAGCATTCTAAAGGTAGAAAATAAATTAGTTATAATGTTACTCACGGCCTACAAAACCCCTTGCCCTGTAATCATTCATCTTTTTCTACTGATTGAAGCCAAGAAAAGTTTTAACATCAAGAGAGACACTTTTCTTACTTTTTACCAAGTTACAATCTCTGAAATCTCTGAATATCTGTACCACCATTACATAATATTCTAATGTTTTCTGGTGGCCGAAATATAACTTTTGATACGAAAATAGACACAGCTAAGAATTTGAGATAATTTTCAAGTTATGGAACAACAAACTGAATGTCATACACAACAAAGTTCAAATTCCATTGCAACCAAAAACTTATTAGAACCTTATTGTTACAAATGGTCACTCAAAAATCAACTTAGAATATATTTCACTAAAGTAGATAATTGAGTAAGTGGCGATGGAATGTACATTATCTGAGATTATGAAGACTGCTACAACTACTGCGCTTATTTTCACCTTGAGCTTTCAGAAATGAAGCTTTTGCACAAATGCGTGCACATACTCTTAGACTTAAAATAATGATGGCCTGTTTTAGGACACGTCCACAAGTCTAAAATATCTAATTAGCAATTTTATTGGAGTATTTCTTTAGACATTCCTCTTATAAAAGGTTGTTTTTAATAAGAACCAAGATTATGTCTGGACTTTAAAAGGGATTGTGACCTTTCGGTTTGTTTTGCCATTTCGTTGCAGGGGTAGTCAGACAGAAAATTTCGTCTCTATATACTGACTTATTTTTGTGATGAACTGAAGTGGTTCCGATACCCTATTTATAGAATAAACAATTTCATTCATGTCAAGCTTGCTTAAAGTGTTTTCCATTAAGGTAATATTCTTCATTCCTTCATGTGTAGAATGAAGTCAAAATACTCTTAAGTACTTACTGAGCACTGTGCAGGTAAACAATGGTTTACTTACCTACGACTTACATACACAATGTATATACAGAGTCAAGCATGTAAGCTTATGCTCTCATAACAGCGAATGTTCAAGTAGGCTTACCGGTACTCAAAATATTCATTTGCAAGCCGTGTGGCCGGTGTGATTTCCCACAAACATCCATACAAACTTTTATTCCCTATTAATTCCCTTAAGGGGATGGATTTTCAAAAATCCGTGCTTCATCATCTGCAGCCTCTGCAGCCATCTAGCCCTTTTCACACTATGACGGATATGTATGTTGGATGTTGGGGTCAGCTTCCAGTCTAACCGGATGCAGCTGAATATCAGTATTTTATGTGGAGCGACTGCCTATCTAACTTCCACACGATACCCCTTGGTAGGACTAGTTGTCAGACTTGCGGGCTTCTGACGACCCGTAACGACTTTCAAAGATCCACGAATAACCGCCGGGGCACTCGGGGATCTCGGTATGTAAAAATGGACACCCATCCATGGACTGACCGCGGCAAGTGTAGCTTAACCTGATCGATCGACCCGTGCGTCTGTTATTACTTAGCCGAGAGGCCCTTAAAAATCCATCCGTCATTATACATATTACAAGAAACTCTTGTGAAAAATTTAATGCTTTTAGCTAGACCATGTGACTTATAAGTATGTACCTATGCCTTGCGTTGTCTTTCAATTAATTAATTTTAATTAATAGATATAGACAGATTACTATTGTGGGTGCTGCCTATAATCCTAGTGTTACCATACACAACACAGCAGCCTACCTATACATATTAAAATTTTATTTACGTTTCAAATTGACGTTATTTCAAGTTAAACAAATATCAATTTTATTTTAATGGCAATTAAGCTGATTTCAGAGTGACTAGCACTATTGAAAAAGTTCTAAAATTGTTTGAAGTCATAGCGTAGACTGAACTATAATGTGTAGGAATTAAAGTTATTTTTCCATATACTCATATTTGCTTACATTATTGGCAAATACAAATGTCGCAATTTTATTTTATAAGTATTCCTTCTGCCATTGCCTATGCATGTCATAATCAGAGAATTAAATTAATTTGTAAAGAAACAGAACAAAATAAATAACAATAAACAATTCTCTTTCAATCGAAAAACTCTCTGCAGAGTTTAACATAAAAATTCAATATAGCAGGACGTGTCGAGGGAACATCCTAGCTATCAGACTGTGGTCGATTCAAATATTTATGGTGATTTGATGGTGTCGTATCGGCGGCCTTTTATCTCACAGATGATTATCGGGTGTGAATTGTGTGGCCAAAGGTGGACTGCAGTCACCACGGAAGACTAAGAAACTATTGGAGTTGGTATTATTTAAAAAAAAAAAGTTTGTTTCAAAGTAAGTAGGTAGTAAAAATCTTGTAGTAGCAGTATTTCGTTTTTTAACCGACTTCTAAAAAAGGAGGAGTCCGTCGCTTGCCAACCGATTTGAAAAATTCTTTTTTTGTTGGATAGGGTATACTTTCCAAATGGTCCCATGAAAATTTTATCGAAATCGGACAAGCGGTTTTTGAAAAATCAACAAAAATAAAAAAAATGATCACTACAAAAAAGTGAAAAATAAAAACTTTTTTACAAAAAAAAACAACCGCCTTCATAAAAACACTACAAAGTGAAAAACTTTAATTTCGGAAGTCGGTGGCAAAAAACGAAATAAATAAAAACTAAAGACACCGACTTCCGAAATTAAAGTTATTTTTCACTTTGTAGTGTTTTTATGGAAGTCGGTTGTTTTTTTTTTGTAAAAAAGTTTTTTAATAAGAAATTATAGTCGTTCATCAATGATTTACTACGTGCGAACAGGTTGTTCCAGTAATTAAGCTTTCGTAATGGTCATTACAAAATAGTAGTTGGATCGGTGTAGCAATTAAACTCTTAATTTATAATGGTTTGCAGAGCTAATGTTGTCTGAGTTGGCAATAAAACCCAAGTTTCATGTCTATATTTTATACAATTTTAGTGGTTCTGCGTACATTTTTGTTGTTTACATTACACATTTTCAACCCATTATTTATTTATGTTGGAGTTTTGTCATAATGCGTAGTATTGACGTTATATGACATGTCCAAGATTGTGGTAATTTGATTATCCGTGTTGTAGCTAAATTGTGAACACAAAGTTCCACTCCTTGGTCCAAAATGTATTCGTAGAACTGGTGGGCGTGGGTGACGACCATCGTGGGAAAACGTATCCCCAAAATTGTACGTCTGTGCCTTTATAACTGACAGGAAATGGGTTCCGTATTATTCAACACAATTAGTGCCGTGAAATCCTTTGTTTTTATTTTAACGATCCAGCATTTACTTAAATTGTAGTTGTCGGTCTGTCTGTCCGTCCACTTTGTTACTTGACATACAGGCGAGAAAATTCAACGGTTTCGATTCGATAAGGCGCTACAAATCGTTTAACGCGTTCTCATTTTGTGTTATAAAACATACCCAGTAAAACTGTACAATGTTTTGTTCATGTCTTTGGGATTACAAACGCGTTGTAAATTAAGGTTTACCTAAAAGTGGGACAAGATAGCGACAAGATCACCAATCAATTCGGAAAGATAAGTCCTTAGAAAGATATATTATAATGAAGACAAGGTCGGCGGTAGATAAAAACAAAAATGGTCGTTGGGACAAGGGTCGGATGGTCCTCCCGGCGTGCGCCGCGCTCGAGGACGATCAAGTTTATCGGGACCACCGGCGACGAGTCCACCGCTGGACAACTCCCGACAAATTTATTGACACTCTTTCAATTAAACCTATTGTTGCCGGGAACAGACACAGCGGTCATAACAGAATAAAACACGATAACTCGCCGCGTGTATTCGTAATGCGTTCCCATATCGACCTCCGCCCGTTCCGACCGCCGTAAAAGGAGATTTATTAAAACTATTTGGAAACTGATTCGATCGAAACCGAACGATTTGACATTTAGATAAAGAGTAAAATTTATTTTTCCCTCGAATACGCCGCTCCGGCGGAGTGACAATGGAATAAAAAGGTTATAAAATGCGACGGTTGCGACCGCGTCGCCCACGTCCCGCGGGTGTTGTCGGATGTTCACGGCGGCGCTGCATATCTGGCCCGGGCCGCGCCGCAGCTGCCTCGCTCAGATAAAACGCGACGAGTACGTTATTACGACCTGCCACACCGCTGCACCACTGTACCGCCGCCACTCGCAAGCACGTGTAAATTTCCAGTGTGAGAACACGCGAGATAGTCGCCGCGCGTGGGTGCAGAGAAAATTCACGGCGCCACGGTCAGCACCGGCCGCGACACACTGTCGCGAACTCTTCTCGAATATTTGTGTAAATCGATGTAACTGTACTAATAAGGTCAAAACATGTTATTTAAAGAACGTTTATCATTCCACGATTAACGGTTATATTATGTTGCATTGTGATGTTCTTATTGGTCTTTGTATTGTTGGAACAGACGCTGCATAGAAAATAATGGTAGTCAGGAACTATTACGTCGAGAATAAATAATTTTTATTCATGACTATTCTCTATTGGTAAACTGAGCTATATGTTATCGTCCAATAAAAATCATATATGTTTTGGAACTCGACCATTATCTTAATGAGCCCTAAATATATTATAAACAATAAATTATGATAATTTTATACGTTTTCCGTTATATTTTTGAGAGGTAGTGAGATCGTTCTCAGAGCTATAAATTAATAATAGGAAATAAACGTAGGCAATATTAAAGTAATAAAGGTACTCCCACACTACTTAAAGTTGCTTCTTGTCGTTATAATGCTTAGACAATCAAAGAATCATCATAAAATAACACGTCTTTGTTAGAATTGTATTATCATTTCTCGAGATATTTCGAAATGTTATTGTTTTTGTACGCGTTGAGGTAGATCAGGGCGACGGAGATAATCTCCTTGGGGACGTGACACAAGAATGAGATATTTTTTTGCTGACGCATTGTTTTGGGAGTCGAATAACACACGACGTGCGAGTGTTCTAGGAACCGAGGCCTGACATTGACTGTGTGGTGGCAAGCCGGGTCAACGGGCCCGCCCGAGGACGACACCTACAATATAATCCCTCGGTTTTCTTATTTCACTCAGCACTAAGCTTCTACTTGTATCGAACGATCCAAAAACCTACATACATTGTACTACACAATAAACAACTACTTTTATTCCAGTGGAAGAGTTCAACGTTGCTGTAAAATTTACATTATGTAGGAAGAATACTCACGGGTCTGCTATTTGCTTGCTTTTAGCTGAATAGAATATTGTGAATGTTAACATCACGACATGAATTTCAATTTAACGATGGTCTGCGTTCCGGCGATCCTCGGGCGGGATACGTTGCAAATGTTACAATCTTAGTTGGGAATAAAATCTATGATATCGGCCCTCGTCGCATCGATTGCCCACTAACCGGCAAATTTCAAAAGCTCCACTGGCTCCGGTAACTTTAGACGTTTCCTTAATTTACATATCTCCTTTGTATCCACTCGAGTTTCCATAAAATTTAACAACACCCGACTTGACGTGTCCTCTGAGCACCCAAGATGCTACTTTACGACGATTCTCAAGACCAAGTTAAGGTTATGGCTATAATTCAGTTTTATGAAACCCCTTTCAGGTAACAAAGTGTGTGTTTGGAAAGTTCTCACATAACTTACATTAGGCCAGTGTATTAGTATAATGGGTATGCTGGAACACGTTCAACAACATCTGATAGCATCTGTTGAGATTACTTCAGTAACCTGTTTCGTGGCTATAGTGATTCTTTTGTCTATTGTGTATCGAAAGTTGTTGGAACAATACCTAATATTAATTTAATTCCTATACATTGCGAAACGGGATCCAAACCTGGTAGTGGGTACTTTAATTTAAGTGTAACCGTATGAGGCACTAGATTAAGGCTACCCAAATACTTATTGTTATTTTATCCAAGAGAGATTTCAAATCTAATAAGCGTTAATTTGGTCAGGATGACAAAACAGTGGGATAGCTTGGGTTGGTCGAACGTCGTATGAAAACAATTGTTGAAACAGTCGGGAGTCCTAAGGTAATACCACCGTCATTAACTTAGACTAGTATTTTGCTTTCAAAGGGGGCACCGGTTTGTCTGTCGGTGAGATTCCTTTAGTTGTCTGTGTTACGGGACGTTATAAAGCAATGAGAAATTCTCAACAAAGGTTTATTGCTTCAATAACGTACTTTACGACTTTCATTGCGGAAGAGCACGTGTCAAAAGTGTAGCAGACATACACACGAGAAGGCTGGCGATAAAATTAAAACTTCAATAAATGTCGATGCCCTTAGCAACCTTTCTTTATATATTTTACTTCAAAGAAGATATTTGACATGTTTGCTCCATGGCTTTTCTTTACAAAGAAAGAATATAATGATGAGTCTTTACAGAAAAATAATCGGCTTATTTTGCCAATGGCTTCTCACTTTTCATACCTACTAATAATTCTTAAGAAAAAATATGAGGTAGATGCTTATTTATTACTTTGAAATTAAGCAGCTTATGAAGTCGAAAGTGGGAAGAAGATATTACCTATGGGAACTAACAGAGAAGGGATGAATGTTCAACATTATTGACAAGATGTTGTTGAAAGTTACACGAGTCATTATGGTGGAAGGACCAGTTGCCCGCTTTCGAACAAGACGATAGAAAGAAGGGATGTAGACGTCATAAAGCGGTGTTACGGCGCGGCTGTTGGCGTCATAAAAGAGACCGACTCCGCCGCCAGCAGTCGCTTAAGAAAGCTCAATTTGAATTGAAACGGTTCGGATGCTTTAGTGGCCGAGTGAATTTTATTCAAAACTCTCTCGTAAGATCAGCTTGCGAAAACATCTGCTGGTGACACACATTTGGAGAGCAGGTCGAATCACTGGGTTTCTGGCTGTAACTTTACTCACCTACGTATCGTTATTAGGAAATGTAGGTACATTTGTTACGAAAATATAGGTAAGGGTTTATTCTTCAGCGTTCTTTTTAGAAACAGCCAAGTATATTTGCTTTTTGTGTCTGTCTGTGAGGCCACCTTCATCTTCGAAACTACGCAACGAATTTTCAACGCATAGAGTTTTCATTACCATTTAGATAATTTATTCCTGAAGGTATAAACCTTATACACAAGGGTATGTATGATAGATACATTAATGTTAAACTTAAACGGGTCGGTCGCTAGAAATGAAATGAAATTGTTTATCCTGTAAATAGGACATCGGAATCGCTTTTACACATCGTATTATAAAAACTAAAATAAGCTAGATGAGGTCGGCGTTTCGTATCTGACTACTCTGAGAAGAAAGGTCGAAACAAACTCAGAGGTCACAGTCTCTTTTAAAATCCTGACATAATCTAAGTCAGATCATGTGAAGGCCACGTAGATTGATGTCTGAAATGGTATTTTGAGGAAAGTATCACACAGATTTAAGTGGACCCGTCTAGTCAGTGCAAGCATTTTTCAGTAATCGTGTAGCTCAACTCGGAACTTGAGGCAAGTAGGTAATATACATTCTACTATGCTATTTTTTTTTAAGCAGGGAAACTTGGCTTACTATACGGATTCATAAACACCATCAATTTGAATATTAAACAAGAACCTACAGCTAACAAGCTAAAGCTTGATTATTCCGCTGTACATCCATCGTTTAATATCAACTGCAAGATTGATATGATAAATTCATCATAAAATTATTCTGTTTCAACTAAAGGACTGCAGTGATCCATCATGTTTATCATTCACTGTTAAAACTGGCTCTTCAAACATTGCACCACCTATCTGATTTCTAAGCTTTGTTCCTAAAACAAACTAATTGCTGTTGGTAAATAAATAAATGATTATTAATAACCAACGGATGATACATATATATGTAGAAGGGTAATTCCGTAACACACTAACAGTAGTAATGGCTCTCATTTTGACAGTTTAACAACATTCATTGCGTTAGTTACGATGTTGTGCAGACATTTTTTTCGAACATATGAAGCAATGGATTAGCAATATCCTTCAAAATTATTCAGATTGTGGTTGATAGTGTGTTACGCAATTAGGGTGCAGTTCACTGCTACGAAGAGGTTGTGTGAAAGCTACTTCTTATTAACCTTTTTGGCGCAGCCGTGAGGCACTATTGTTGTACGTCACATTATTTTTCTTTTTTTAATTTTGTATTTTGTGTTTCACGAACTGTGTCCAAATAAATATTATTCTTTCTTTCTTTATTAATTGTAAGATTTAGGGCTGATTTTTCCATCGCCAGATTACTTTTATTCGAGGAATAAAATTGACGACTGACAGTTTTTGTATGAAATAACTGTCAAAATTTCAAAATTATTCCTCGAATAAAGTTATCAGATGATTGAAAAATCAGCCCTTAGTCTACAACGCGCCAACGGCCAGTGTGTTGTTGGAACCTATAGGATAACATTATTTATTATTTTAATAATACAGTTTAAAGTATAAATACTAAAATGATAAATAAATCTTATCTATTCATTGACATGTACATTTAAATTCCTTTTATATCAACCAATGGGACCATTATAATTCCATTCAGGGCCCTTTTTATTACGCGTTATTAATCTGACATCACAATAATACAATTTCGCATATTAAAATTAAAGACATTCAATTTTGAAACGTAACTTGTAGTTCATAAGGTCTTATTGGTAATTTTTAAGGTCATTGGGATCCCAAAAGAGACTCGTGCGCAGGTAGGATCCGACCGACATTCCTCAGCTTTGTTCGGATGACGATGCGCCCACGCACTTCCGGATGCGGTACAAATCTTAACTGTTAAACCCATTACACTTAAATCTTATTGGCCGTTAATATTCTGTCATGATGACAAATACAGAGATTCCTTGGTAACGCTTTCCTGGGCCTTTGAAGATAGCGATTGAATGTATTTTATGAGCGATTGTTGAGTTTTACAAGAGGTGTGTGCGAAATTATAAAAGCCAATTCTACAATTGAATTTCTAGACAACACGAGTGATGATACTAAATATGTAGGTAAGCTTTCTAAGAGCTGCGATGAGAGGGAAAAGCTAAAGAAAACCGCCTCGGTTGATATTAACACCCAACTAAATGATTTTGTACCAACGATTTCCATAAAGTTTTTTTATTAAATATATAGTCATTAGTTGCTTGTTGCTTTCATATTCATTTTCCATTTCTACGAATAGATATTTAATTAACCTAGCGTAGCTTATTATATGTCGTGTACGCCGTTCACAATTCCATTTGTTTAATTTTAATGACTAGTATATTTGAGAATTAAAAAACTAATGGTTATCGTTTAACTATAGTTTCTTGCATCATTGTCTACCTAATAGCTAGTTAGGAGATGTTTACCGTGCCGTAGGTAGATAATTAATGTTTTTTTAACTGTCAACACGAGACAACTGTAATGGCGGTTACCATTCATCAAGTACGATGATATACGATTTACGGTAGTGGTTTTTATTTTACTTTTAAAAGTCGACCTCGCCTCGGGTGTCCTGATCAGTTTATTTTTGATAAGGCTTCGTTATAAATTGCGTATGGACCGATGAGGCTTACTAACGACTATAAGATTAAAGTGAGTTTGCACTTAAAGTATCGTGATCATGCACTTAATTCTCATAGAAGCATTAGGTCTATTTAATGTCTTATTTTTCAAGGACTTCGAATTTCTCAGGAATTACTGTGTCTCATAAAGACTCGAAGATATTTTCTTCGAATCTGGTGAGTTTGTCTCTTGATTATCAAATACAAATAAAACGTGGCAATGCTGCTAGCCTTTCGAGCACTGTTCCTGTTGACAGCGATGCGGATGAATTTTTTGATGCCCTATGATTCTTTTTTCATATACACGTACATACTATCAGTGTTAGCTTATATTATGTAAATATTATCTTGATTAATAAAATGAAAATATAAACATAGGAGTAATAAATAGTTTGTAATATCGCTATTTGCTACCACGTTTATTTATTGTTACGATTTGCGGTGGGTCCCAAATGTTAACAATTGAAATTAAGATCAAATTACATTTTGTTACCAGATGGAGTTTACTTCTGCGGTACAGCGATGCTGTAATAACAATAACCAATGGAATGTTTCAACACCTAAGTACGAATAACAATAAATTCCATATACGGAGTTTATAAGAAATCAAGCGAATCGTCATGTTCGGGATAAAATTGGAAACTTTATGAGCATAAGCTTTTTCCTTTTATTCTTTCATTTGCATTAAATACGTGCTCAAATCATAACACGATTCCATAAAGAGTCATCTCATAAAAATATAGTTGTTTTTGGTGAGTGACTGTGAAAAGACTTGGTTTTTTCGAATAAATATTGTTTTTATGGGTGAACCTTCCGTTAAAGACACAATAATATAAATAAGGCACCCGGGTCCGTTCCGGTTGTGGGTGTAATATCTTGCGGTTCAACGTTACATAATGATTGTGCGGTGTGTTGACTCCTCGCCCTAACATCGCGACACCCACTTTGATTTACTCACAACAATGATGCGGGGGCTCTGATATATTGTTATACAGTCAGATGAGGTAACCCAGCTGTTTACTAATTGTTTTTATTCCTTATTGTTACAGGTATGGTAGTGTCTCCTCTGACAAGGTCGGGTGGTATGTACAATATTATTTGATTTGAATAAACCAGTCTTCATTAAGTATACTAGTAACATCTTTGTTATTTTTTTAAACCGGCTAATTGCTTTCAATAAAAGCCTTTTAATTTCACAAGTCGCTGCGACATTTTGGAGACAACATGTCAGATAAGCTACTTACAACTTGTTTTGGAATTTAAATTATTAAGGCATTATCCTTAATATGTATTGAAGTTTGCAATTTAATCGAAGAATGTCGGGCGATATCTACACATCTTCATCATCTTTATTTAAGAGGCGTGTTTAAAAATGTTCGTTAAATGTTTTATTTTAAACAAAACAGTACGGTTTTAAACGTTACTTAAAATCTACTCGAGTCGAACGTGTAGTTTTTATATTTGGGGAATAGAAGCACGAATGCTTTATTCGAATTATTACGAACATTTTCATACTTTTTCTGTAATTAGTCCGCCTGAATGTCAATTAGTGTAACATCCCGCCTGTTTGCACTGACAGCTTTCCATTAGGTTTTAAAAACCATGTCTAAGTTAAATTTCTGGCAATATCGGTCTGAATTTTAATTTCCCTGCCGAATGAACTACAAAATTGAAATTGCTTAGTTAGGTCAGTGAGTTTTATTGTGACTTGAAATATTAGAATGATCTAATATTCGGTTTCCAGCCAGAAAGAAGTTAAACATGGCCTATTTGAACCCTAAACAGATTTCTGTTTTTTGACGGAGTATATTTTGTTCGGCATGTATTTAACTAGCTTCTGCCCGCGGCTTCGCCCGCGTGGATGTCGGAAGTTATCCCACGGGAACGTGCTACCAGGTTAAAAAGTATGTGCTTCCCCAGGATGCCATCTATCTCTTTACCAAATCAGAAGTTCAGTGGTTTAGGCGTGAAAATGTAACATACAGTTTCTAGTTCAAATCCTCCCCTAAAAACCGAATTACCCCTTTTTGCCCCGTCAGGGGTCAATTTTCGACAACTTTACATACTTATTATTAATTATTTTCTGTCGAAAGTATCAATACTGAGTTTCGAGTTAATCGGACCACGCATTCGATTTCTTCCACACAAACTTCAACACCCCTATATCCCCCTTTGAGGGGTAGTTTGAAAAACTTATAATGATAAACTTTATTACTTACGGCAAGTATTGTTGCCAAGTTTCAAGTTTATAACTAAATTAATAAGATTTTTCATATAAACTGTATCCCCCGCTTTTCACCCCCACACGGGTGGAATTTTAAAAAGTTCATTAAAATTCATAACTTGTGTCAAAGATTATTTATATCAATTTTATAATTAATCAAGCCACTTATTATAATCCTCCCCTGTAAAATTAACTACCCCTTTTCACCCCGTTAGGGGTAGATTTTCAAAAAACCCTCATACGTGTTATTATTTATTTTTAGTCTTATGTACACACACTGAGTTTCGAGTTAATCGGACCGCGCGTTCAAATTCTTCCACACAAACTTCAGCACCCCTATATCCCCTTTGAGGGGTAGTTTTGAAAAACTAATAATGATAAACTTTATTGCTTACATAGGCGAGTATTCATGCCAATTTTTCGAGATTATTAACCTAACGAATAAGATTTTTCATATAAACTGTATCCCCGCTTTTCACCCCCACAGGGGTGGAATTTTGAAAAATCATTTGGGATGTGTTCATAACTTGACTCAAAGATTATTATTTATACCAATTTTCGAGTTAATCAAGCCGCGCTGTAAAATCCTCCCCTGTAAAATTGACTACCCCTTTTCAGGCCGTCAGGGGTAGATTTTCGAAAAACCCTGATACACATTATTCTTTCCTTTCAATTTTAGGTATGAATACTGAGTTTCGATTAAATCGGACCGCGCGCTAAAATTCTTAGATACAAACTTTAAAACCCACCAATCCCCTTTTAGGGGGTAGTTTATAAAAACAAAAAATGCCCAACTTCATAATTTACTTAGATAAGTATTCGTGCCAAGTTTCAAGTTTATTAACTCAAGGAATAAGATTTTTCATACAAACAAAATCCCCCCATTTCACCCTCTTAGGGGTGGAATTTCGAAAAACCCTTTCTTAGTGGATACCTACTCTTCACGAATAATACACCCTCCAAATTTCATGTCTCTAGGACCAGCGGTTTAGGCTGTGCGTTGATGTCTCAGTCAGTCAGTCAGTCAGTCAGTCAGTCAGTCAGTCAGGACTTTGAATTTTATATATATAGATTGAACCTCAAATATTTTATTTTTTTTAAACGTTGCCCCACACTAGGAATTACTCCTGTATCGTGGGTGCGTTCACAAACATTTAAACTCACATACACAAACAGCCAGACCCGGAACAACTACCTGTAGGAAATACAAATATTTGTTCCGTGCGGGAATCGAACCCGCGACACGCAGCGCAGCAGTCAATCGCTTAACCACTGCGCCAACCGTGTCGTCAAATTCCCACTTTGTTTTCTTAAAAATATTATTGACCAGTCTATAATGACTGCACCGCTTTTTGTGATCGTCAAAAATATCCTTTTTTGGGATTCTAAAAATACTATATAGCGATTAATATAGCCAAGTAACTGCGACCAACTTGGATAAAGCGCACGCTCGCCTCGCGCGCAGTTCTTACAGTTCTACCCTTTTTTTTTTTTTTTTTTTTGTCGCTGAGAAATGCTTTATTCATGCCCGCCTCGCGGGGGACGAGACGGGGTATGTGGGACTCCCTGTCGGAATGACAGTATACCCACTAAAACTCAGCGGTGTTCCCTCATTCGCCGTGATGGGAGGGCCACGGGAATAGGCATAGCCTTTACCTCCATAGCCCTCCCGGCGCATGCCCGCCTAGATGTTATGGCGGGCCCCGCATGCCCCCCACATACGGGCTACGAGAATGGCCGGGAGCACCTAGCCATTCCCGTCCAACACTGGTGGAGGCCTGTGCAATGCAGGCAACGGTGCCCCCGCACCCGTTGCCTGCTGGCCCCCACGCCCGCCTGAACGGCGGGCCCCGCCTGAACGGCGGGCCCCGCATGCCCCCCAGGATGGGGGGCTACGGCCGCAGAGGATAGGGAGAGCGGCAACGAAACACCGACACTCCTCTTCCCCTGCGGCCCCACCGCGTCCGCCATCGAACGGTGGCGGCCCCGTCAAGGCCGCGGAAGGAAGGGTATCACCGACACTCCTCTCCCGCCGCGGCCTCCAATCCTCAGCCGCGACGTCTCCCTCACGGGGGACATCGCGGCCCGCCTCAGGTAGGCTGCGATGTCGCCCAAGCGGCACCGCAACCTACCCGCCGGCCGCTACGTCGTCGGCTTTTCCTCACAGCCTAGACGAGCGGCCGCTCCTCGGGTTCCTCTTAGCTTCACCGTGGCCCAATCCACCACGGCTACTGAGCCCCCCCGCCTCGACAATGCGGGAACCCACCGGGGGGGGGGGGGGGGGGTTACAGTTCTAACCTAACCTAACCCATTTGGTCGGAGTGCCCTAGCTTAGTTACTGCGACCAAATTCGGCTCGCGCTTAGTTGCTACTCGTAACAGTTCTAACCTAACCCGTTTGGTCGGGGTATGCTAACTTAGTTACGACCAAGTGAGAAAAAGCCAGAATTTAAAAAGATGCTCATAGGAGCCCAAAATATTTTTAGAGGATCATTCATTTTAAAAAGTGTACATCATAGAAGGTCAATAAGTTTTTAGAGGATTATTTAAATATTTTTCAATTTTTTCAATTAAAACCCATTATTCTTTCAGCGACAGTTTCCTATGAATGTTAGACAATAAGCCGCCGATACGGAATTTAAATTTTAATCAAGCAAAATAAGTGTTAAAATAATCCTGTTTGGTCCTTCTACACACTTCCCAAGTTATTCCTCCTGGCTGAATGTTATTTTAATGTACGCAATAACGTGCTTCATGTGCTTTTTGAATACAGTTATTACTGCGCGGAAAAGCGGAATTTATAAAAGAGCATTCTGATTAACACGCCGTTGGATAGTAATTATTATATTAAGTCCTTTGTGTGCGCAGTCAAGTAAACGCAGCCTTCCAATCCAGAAGTTGGCTAGGTTAGTCTGCAGTCAAGTCTTCTCTCTACAAATAACATAAGTTAGAGGCTCGCCCGGGGCTGGCTTTCGCCAACTCCTGTTTACATACACAGGCACAGTCAGCGATGGCGCCACCATCGCTTGACGTTGCTGCGTGCCGTTAGTGTAAATATGACAGGTTTTAGTGAAATCAAAATTTTGTGTAGAAACACTAGAAGCCTCACAACCGACTCTGGTTTGCATATTTAATACTGTTTGGCGCTCTATTCGAGTTCACTTCTAGTATTTGCACTGCCCACTTTAACTGAATTATTCTGGGTACATGTTAGTATGTACAGCGAAACGAGAATACATTAATGCGAATATTAAATTCGCATTTTGCTTGGTGACGTTTTATAAATAAATTGCTTGTTTTTGATGTGCCGACTCGTGAATGTCGCTTTGCGGAAAGGTTGCTGAATTAAGCGAGAATAATTTATTTAAAAGTAACTTAAGCATATAAAAGTGTGACACAGGTCAGTTAAGATGACTAAGGAACATGTTTACCTATATCTCTTATTTAAGGCCCAAAGACGAAAGGTTCTCTTGTATGTTTTGTAACCTTGACCAACAAAGTCTTGCGGAAGTTTTGAGTCAGTCACCGTGTCAATACGTTGTTCATTGAGCTATATACTTGTCTCCCCCACAAAACCTTTTGACTTTGATTTTAACATCTACTGGAGTCAAATACTAAAATGCGTAAATAGTAAATATTTTCTTGCATATCTAAATGTACCCAGATACAAATATTATAAAACAAAGTCGCTTTTCTCGTCTGTCTGCGTGACCACTTAGTCTTCTTCCATCTTCTAAACTATATTATGGATTTCGATACGGTTTTCACCATAATTTACTTCCGGAGAGTTCGTATGTGTATAAAACATGAATATTTAACTTAGATGGAGCAAAGGAATCTTGATGTTTTGACATGTTGCCATTGCACCCCTTCGAAGCAAGGCGGGTCGCAGTTCACAATAACTAAGATTATAGAGCTTGCACAATTCTAGATATAAATTCTACAATGTTTCATCTCACACTGTGTAAGAGCGTTTAGTATTAAATAGTCGTACGCTACTCAATAAGTGCATATGTAAATACAAATGAATAGATATTGACTCTAAGTTGTTCCATAATTACATGTATTTAGGTGCCAACACTTCTATGCCTCGGTTTGACTCGTTGTCAATCTACACAACACGTGTAAACCGTCTCCATCCGTCTATGGATGTAACAGCATATCTCTAAATTCAATTATTAGTAGCAGTAAGTATGTGAGCAAGTTCTGATGTGTACTGAGTACATTCCTTGCATAGGTGATGTTTACACGACATCGAGCTCGCATACGAAATGCCTTACAAAATACAAGCTTTTTAGCTACTAGCCGTCAACGGTCAACTTCAACTTTTTATCTATAAAGTACTTATCAAAGTGATTGATAGAGTACGCATAGTTGTATACGCAATCGAGGCTTGTGTAATCAAGAAAGAAGGTCGCATACGCTATATCATCAAAATTCATAGCCCTAAGATAAAGGCGAACAAGTAGGTACCCAATTGCTCGCTCCTTGGTTATGATGTGGGGTAACTTGGAGCGTTTGTGCAGCGAAGATAGGTGTCACGTATTAATTTTATGGTGTATAATGCCATAGTATGTTCACGTCATCAAGTCCTTCATGGCGCTGGGAACATGCAATAGGCCGACGTGCGCAGATCGCGGCGCAAGATAACACCTCACCCCGTCACTACGTGCGCCACTAACTCTCCATATTTCACGTTTTTATTAAAACAATAAACTATAAACACTTTCCAAACTTTTAACGTTTCATAAAAAAGTTTAAGTTGATTTCAATGTTGCATTTTATTTTATTTTCTTTTCAGTTTTCTATTTAATTGAACTGGTCGAAAGTTCTAAGTTAGTTGTTAAACCCTCTTAATATACTTACTTCATTATTGTTTTTTGTTTAAAAACTAAAGTTAAAACTGTTTAAACTCCGTTTTATAAAAGTGTAGGCATTGCAAATCATGGAATGTGAGACGGAAAATTAATTAAATCTCGTTTTCATAATAATACAGCGACGACGGCTCGACCGCTCGTAGCCCTAATTTTCCGTCGATCATTGTTAGCATTACCACCTCTCTACGCAAACCATAGATATCAACATATATTATGGATACTCTAACTAGCCTATTCTCTACCGGTAACTACCTATCACCACAAATGATAGGATGGCTGCGAGAGAATCAACATCATTCTATACATATATACTTATTACGTTGTATGCTCCATGCGTGTCAGCAATTTAACTGAGTTAACACAATTTCACTTCGTAATTTATTACAAATAGTGCTAATAACTCAAGTAAACTGCCGATTCGCCTATCGACCGGCAGTATCAGTCAGTATCATAAAATCAACTGCGCATAAAGCTTGCAAAAAACTTCATTAACTTTATATTTGACTGCCGCGATGGTGTAGTGGCCGCAAGCTCTACTGCTGAGCATGAGGTCCTCGGTACGATTTCCAGATCGCGCAAAGTGTTATTGGGTTTTTCCATTAGGAATTTCTCAGTAGCAGCCCAGAGTCTGAATTTGTGTCTGGTTGATGTCAATAAGCTCGCTCCCTATTACATCGGACTTAAACATATCTGGCGAAACGTGACTACACCTGTGCCTAACTCTTCGGGGAAACAAGGCGTCATGATGTAAGTTAAATTGTTATGTTATATTTATTAGAGTAACATAAAACAAGGGACGTTTTCACGTATTTTGTTCTCAAACGATTGTCTTGTACAAGCCGTAATTAAGACTCCGTCGTCAGTTACATGTCTTGCGAAATATTTCGCGGAGTTTATTGGTATTGGTGGTTAGGCGCCGGCGCCGGTCAATGAGTTATCTTCTCACAGGTAAGTACTGAGGCGTCCATATACTAAGTGCGATCTTAGCTAGTTGAGGATGCAATTCTATGTGTAATAAGTTAACCATTTAGTGGGCTTAGGGTGTTAGCTTATGCAACTAACATAAAATGAAAGGTAAATAATTATTTACATACATGTTCGCTAGTTAAGACTGTCCTCCAGTTTAGACTGTAAAACTAACTACAGGAAACGGATCATTGTTCCTAGTAAGAAATTGTTCGACTCTCGACCAGGTTAAAGTTATGATCTATAAATCCTAATGCCAGTTAAAAGCCAATGCGGTTATTGTTGACGTTGCCACTGGCTGAAGCTAAACGAAGCATGCCTACAATGTCCCAGACTGCATTTTGTTGTAATAACCCTTAGGTAATTGGCAATAACGACTCGAAATAGTCGTGTTAGAAATTCCTTAGCGAAGAATATATAACTTTTAGAATGTCTAATTGGCCTGTGGCATTCGACAAACGATTGCTTAGGAATGATATCACCTGTTCGTGGGTGTTCGCAAAGTTACTGCCTTACTTAGAGCTTTAAGTTAAGAGTTGCAGTTTGTTGGTAAATAATTATTAATTTTATAGTTTTAAGGCGTCGCGCGTCGTTGCAATGCACAGTTAATCAGCGCGTCGGTCCGGCTCGCCCACGCTGGCCGGTCGTGGCGCCAGGCCGCGCCAGCCGCCAGACGAAGGCCCCACATCAATGCACCACTTACATTCGGCCAGTTATTAAAGTTTTATATTCATATTGTGAATTTAAAAGGTATGCAATCAATAAGACATTATGGATCACGCAAGCGTTTATTGGCTCTCTTTATTAAGGAGTTAAGTTTGTTCATACTCAGACTCGTGGTATGACTGTTTTTGAACAAAGCATCTTAATTGGTTAAATTGGAAGGCAATATCAACAGTTTCGTCACTCAACTAATTTGCTGTCTAGACTAATAGCACACTAAAACGATATCGATTAGTGACTAACATAATACACAGAACTTTATCTCCCTAATTACTTACAAAGCCTATAAAGGATCAGTAAGAACATTCCATTAGCGATACTGACACAGCTGGATGAGCCGTGTGCGGCATCGCTTCGATAACAAAACAAATTATTAATGATCCACAGATATCAGTCGGATCGTAATTGTTGTGAGGAATGTGACTTATTGATTCCTGTACTTCGGTAAACTGTTGACCCATTTGTACATAGATCAGGGCAGGGAGGCAGTTTTTCGTACTAACAACGGTACTTTGTGTGGGTGATATATGATTCAATTTTTGAACAAAATAGAAACCTGAAAATGAAAAATAGGAGCAATGACAAAGTATAATTTTATGTACAGTTTTGTTACAAACACGTCAGATAACTAGTAGGTAACATGCAATCTATGGAAATAAGTTTGCGAAATCGTAATTTATGTAACTTTTACGAACATGGTTTCCGCTCGGACTCATAAGCGCAGTAAATAAAATCATTAATTACTCGTAGATTTTCCCAGAGCTTAAATAAGGAATGTAGGCTTGTGGTGGCTTGTTGGCTTGTTGTAATATTTAATATTGAATCAAAGATATTGATCTACTAATTTATTATTATCTGAATATTAAACGAACGTAATTGATAATATTGATTTATTTGCTAGCTGTCAAACTAAGTCTTGTCTAGGATATTTTGACGAATACCTTAGTAAGACGTGAGATTTATTAGAATTATGCCACCCTGTATTCACCTATGGGTATCGTAAAAGACTATTCGGGTTTAGGGGATAGTATCGGAGGGACGAGAAGCAGTTTCTATCTGAATACTGATAGAAATGTTTTCCAAAATGAAGACTGGTACCATCTTTTATCTTCCGTTTCCGTTTCTTGTTAACAAAGTAAAACGAGAATCTCGCAATATCAAAATACCAGGGCCCTGTTTTAATAAACTTTACAAATTGGAAATTGTATTTTACAAGTCACAAATCTACAAGTTTCTGTTTAATAAAGAATACAACTTACAAATTTACCTTGGTGGAACACTGACAATATTGTAAAATTGTACCTACAATTTTACATGTTACTGTTTAATAAACATTTTCTCCTAACAGGTGACAATTTACATAGTTGTAAGGAAAACTGTTTTATTGAACGCATAATTGTAATTACAAATTTACATATTTTGTAAATTGTAGAACAATTCCGACAGGTGGACTCGCATTTTATACATTGTTATACATTAAAAATGTTTCTAACAACTGGTAGTGGAAATAGTGACAGTAGTGATGATGAATATATGAGTGAACGGTTTTGATTTTAATATCGTGAGTTAGTTTTTCACTAAACCGACCGAATAAAACATCTTTATTCTCATATATATTAGAGACAGAATCGTGATCTTATTACTGTGCGCTACTGTGCGTATTACTGATTGTAATGATTATAATTCTGGAAATACATATTTGTTACGGCCGCGAATCATATTTTAATCAACGTACAACTTAGTACTGACCAGCAAATTTCAAAAAACGTAAGAAAATTTGAATTTCGCGGGCTACCTTGGAGCATCCACCTTAAGGAAGCCTTTACATATAGTACCTGATAATATACTCGTATGTAGATGATGAAAAATAACATAAGAAGAATATGTACGATCCTATTGATTGTAGGCTTCTAATAAAGATACTGAAAATAAAGTAAGAAGACTTTACATACAAAATCCTCAAATAGATTTTCGAATTTTATCTAACGTTAAATTAAATTTCTTCCGACTCGAAACAAACATCTTAATCAAAGGAGACACAAACGTACACACAAAAGACATACTGTTTGTATTCATGCAATCTGGATGAGAGCCGTTATAAATTGCAAAAAGGCGAAGCCCGCTTTTGAGAAAGCGATTTCTCGAAATGCTTTACAATACAATACGCTTCCGAAGCATTGTGTTGAGATCTGGGCGTTTCCTCGCTTACACAGGATTTATATATTGTATCCTACTAGCCCCTTTAATATCTTACATTTATAAGTGTTTGGAAACACGTATAAAGTGACACGAGCAAGCTGTGTTTTATCTATAAAACAAATGCTGGTTCAAAGTAAATTATAACTGAAAAGAAAATGGGAAATGGACCAATAAAAAAAATGAGTTTGCTCGCGTAATAATGTGACATCTACCAACCCACACTGGGCTCGCGCGGTAAATTATGGCCCACTCCCTCTAACCGAGAGGAGGCACGTGTCCCAGTAGTGGGAACACTATAGGCTGATTATTCCTATACATAGTAGATTATAGCCCACTCTCTCTCGATGAGAGGAGGCCTGTGTCCCAGCAGTAGGAACATTATAGGCTGATTAAATGTCATCAAAATTATCATCCTCAGCCTATAGCAGTCCACTGCTGGACATAGGCCTCTCCTATTGCACCCCATTCAACTCGATTTTCGGCAACTCTCATCCAGCTGCTACCAGGCATCCTGCGAAGATCGTCGTTCCACCTAGCCTGAGCGCGTCCCACCTTACGTTTACCGAGTCGCGGTCTCCACTCAAGAACGCGTCTACCCCAACGGTCATCGGTTCTACGGCTAATATGGCCGGCCCATAACTGAACGACGAACTGAACTGACGAACTGTAACTACGAGTAATGCGTCGAAATGAAGCCTAGGAAACTTTAACTGAAAACATTCTGAGAATTCAATTTATTGTTTAATATACAACAACCTTGGAACATTTACCTTCACTAGACATTTTGGAAAAGTAACGTTACTGTTCCCAAATTAGCTTACATGGAAAGTGCGCAGACGTGAGAATATAAATAGCCACTTTTCACTAATTTACATAGACTTAATCACATGGTAGGTACTTAGACTTTCGTTTGCTTTTCGCGAAGGTAACTTGAGCCGTTATGCTTAGTTTGACTTAACAATGCTTTCGTCTGTTTATTTACACAGGGTATGTGAAAATACTTTCTGTTTAGTGCCGTGGATGAGAAATATAAACTTTCCTAAGGAGTACGATAAAACCGAATATTCATCATCATCATCATTTCAGCCGAAAGACGCCCACTTGCCGGACATAGGCCTCCTCTAAGCACCGCCATTTCAACCGGTTCTGCAACCGGTTCAAGCATCCAGCGGATTCCGGCGGCCTTCACAAGGTCAAAACCGAATATTTATAAAACCAAATCTACCCACTAAGTTTTTACTATTAAATCTTATAAAAAAAAAAATCACAAGCATATATACATACATATTTTATGGAATAATTTTAAAAATGAAGATTCATGTTTCATGTGCTATCAGAAGATAAAACATGCTTGACCCTGCCCTAATTTCCAAAAAACAAAACGGCCCAAAATTATAACTTAATTATGTAGCCAAATCTGATGAAAAGCAAAACGTAGGCGTCCTTATCTGGCAACTCTTGATTGCAGACCCACGGAGTAATGACTTAATACAATGCTCTTACGGAAATTGTACATTATTATGCGGCCATATGTCCTACCCTATCATTAGGGCGTCATCCACTTGAATAATCCGCAAAACATTGTTTGAACATTTTCATAATTGGTTATTGGCAACCCTGCGATATGCTCATTAAGTTTTATTAAAAAGATTACTCGCGCTTTGTTGCTCGTGATTTTGTCGCTTTTTATTTTGAAACGACTGTTGCTTTTTGTTAGGGTCTGATGAAATTATGCATAGGGTATTTGTATGTGCCGATAAAATATATGGTCGAAAAGACATGCGACTTTTATAATCTCTGCATATCTCGGTACACGAATAAAGTATTTTTGTTCACTTTTGAATAAAAAAACTTTATTCGTAGAGATGAAACCGACTATTAAAATGGCTATGTAGGTAAAAGTAATAAGTGAAAGAACTTGATCAATCCTATGTTTTTTACTTTCTCTTTATTACCTACGAGTACATCGCCATTTTAATAGTCGGTTTGTCTTTTAGCTAATGTAATTTGGTAAGGGATGCTATAAACATAGCACTCACCCAGCACATACGCACTTAAATAATTCCATAAGTGCGGTGACTCGTAAAATACTCACGTATAAAGCAAACTTAAAACATTTGGCCCAGATACAACCCCGGCTTGGTAGCCCTCGTCATTTCAACATAAATATTGCCGTAAGTCAACAGAAAGATGAGACAATTAAAGCTAAAGTAAATACAGCCCTAGTTTTGTTACACCCTTGTGACTAATATAATATACCCACGTAAATTGTACGACTTATTTAATTCTATTCATAACCGTAATCCAATGTTATTACATATATACGTATCCATTTGTGTAAATTAAAACAGTCATGAATTATTTAACAGGTACAATTGAAAAGATAGCGCCACACAGACCGACTCTCTCACTAACCCGACGAGACTTCTGTACGACTATTAACTTTATCAAATCCGCAATTAATATGAACCTAAGTTGTGTTTGAACATCTCTAACTTAATTAAGACAGTCAGTTTACCTTATCCAAGTATTGCAGCGTCAAAATGTTCTAAGTTTGGGCAAGTTATCTCTAAAGTTTCGCAATCTACCTCGTAGGTCGGACCAATCTCTCTGCAAATGGGTCTCTAAGTAGCCTACAGCAGTGTCTGTCCCCTACAACTCTCAAACGTTGTTATGAAAATCCCTCCTGCATAATGAGGACTAACGGGTTATACCTGACGGACGCCAAGAGCCGCAAACTTGACCACTAGGGCTCCCCCCGAGGGGGGGCTGCGCTTTAAACCAAAACAATTTTGTTTATTTACGAATGCGCCTGTCTCTCGTTTTAATTCCGGAGTGTCAGTGGGGACGACCGAAATGAAACATTACAGGCAAATGTTACACAAACAGAAACTTTAAAATGCAATCTTTGCGGGAGTGAAAGATTAATGGTAGGAACGTTTAAACGGTCGGGGGTGACAGTGCCAAAAATCCTCGTCGCATCGTATGTGAGCGGTAACAAAAACGTCTCTGAGGAGAATCCCCTTCATTAACACTGTGGAAATTAGTGAGCGTTAGTTTGAGGCGCACTCGCAAGAGGGTAGCCACATGCAAGTCATTATGCGGACGATCATTGAATTAATTACGTAGATGTTACGAGAGCGGAAGCGTTGCAGAGCTGAGTCGCACCGCGCCGCGACGCGCTGAGTCCGCGCGGCCTAGTAGCGCCACCACTCGCCTCACAATACACGCGCTATGCCACTGATGAATTAACTTTTTACATTTTGTTTTCGTTATGCGTTTTTTCCCGTATTCAAAGTTTTATTAAGCCGACATATTCATAGAAAAACTATGTAAATGTTTGTACCAGTCTCCTCAAAAACACAGATAAAAGTTTTATAGAGTCACAAACTATGGATAAAAAATGTTGCTGTTACAAAATAAGTTTTCAATTTCAGTTGGGTTATAAATGTCTATGGGGACTATAAAGTACCCGATAGCAACTTGAAAATATAGCTGCTCTCTTAATAGGTGACGGAAACCATGCTGTGCAAAAATATACGGGAGCACCTTACTTACTTACAATGCTTATTTCTTTGAGACTGGTATTTTTATTGCATTTCAACAGAAAATAATAAAACATGTAGGTATGTACCACGCATATATATTGCTGCAGGTTTTACTTATCAGATAAAACGTGCGGCTGCCACTGTCGTTCGTGCAGAAAAAATAGACCATAAATACAGGGATCGCTTTAAAACGAAATTGCGAATTGATTGTCGTGATTCACAGTGAAGTTTGCATGTAACCCTAGATAAGGGTTGTAACATTCCCCGTTGGAACACGGGCAGGCCGAGGGCGCCTGGACTATTACGTAACAGGCCAGTCACTCGCAACTACATGACGCCGCCACTCTGTGTTCTTAAACCTGATATGACTGTCACAGCACTCGTATACCTAATAAGATATGTATTCACATGTTGATAAACCTATTTAGTTACCGTTGAGAAGCATAGTGTCGGCGAGTGTCGGTCGCTGGTTACATAATAAGTCCGTGGACTTGGCGGGCGTCGTGCGGTAGGTGGGCAGGCGGACTGAGCGGCTTGGCGAATCGAATTAGGTCGGGTGCGCGATGGTATCTTGCCTACTGCAACACCCGCTCGTCCGCCCTCCGATAACAGAATGTCTGAATACCAGATAAAGCGCGTTCATTTGCTTATTGCTCTCTAGTTGATGACGTCCCGTTTAATAGTCTAGGGAAATGTTTTTCCGTGACCGTGTCTTATCTAGGCGAGGCGGTCGTTCTTCTTATTTAAATAAACCAGGGACGTTAATGACGTGTTTTTACGACGTCTCGTTGTTTAAGAGCGAAATAATCTTATATACGTCGTAAAAGGTTGGCCCTACCCGCATTTCTTCAGCGAATGGTTACAATACACTTTGTTATTTTTCAATTCACATAATAAAATATAAAACACATCTCTCACTGGATGATTGCTGTTACGATAATGTCGTGTTCAGTGCGCGGCAGCTGGAAGAAATGATGTTTTATTGGAGTGCTTCCGAAGCTCTTCCGCTGATATAAAACATTGTTCCATTCTTGCAATAGTGGACAAGTGTTATATCACATCGGATTATGTGGCTTTACAACTCCATATTGTGTTGCAATTCTTTGCGATTGTACTGGTATTTCGACGGGCTTTGTGTTCACAAGAGATACCACTTTGGTAATGCTTTCAGTATTCGCCGTTCGTTCGTTTGTATTTACCCTCTATGTTGGGATGCAGTTTTCAATGAGGGTCTAGAATTACTTTGTTTGTGATCACTGTAATTGGGAGACTGGTTAGGTAGTTATAATGAAGGAGAGCATCCATCACGTCCGTGGGGTAGAGGACTGATGTTAGTAATTTTCATTAAATATGGACACTGTTGGACACTGTTTGGTAGTTTCATATTGAGTTACTGGACACGTTCTGTTGTATTTTTGTTCTACTTGCTTAATATACCACCTAACTACATAAACGTAAGTATTTGTTTATCTAAGTATACAGCAGTATATCTCAGCCCAGGTCGCGTGTACTTCTGTCCGGGGTTAGATGCACATTTTAAAACTTTAACTTATTTCCAGCTATGTCAGGTCACGTTGAAGGTGCACGTTCTTCGAAATAACTAAGAAAATACCAAGTTATCTGTGGGAATGGAAGTGCTAGCAGCTCGGTAGTTAGCTCGGTATTCCCTACATAAAAAAACCTACTTTTGTTTTTAGTTTATTTTCGTAGAAGTAGTAGTTGATCGTATGAAGCATTTTAGGAAGACTTTTTCAGGTTTCAACCTGGTTTTCAGTAGAATCAGAACATAAAAATACTTCTGAGTTCTTGAAATTTTCCTCATAACATAAAATAAAAAAGGAAAGGAGCAGTGGTGGCCTTGTGGTAAAAGCCGCGAATTACGAGTTGTAGGTCGTAGATTCGATCGCAAGCAGACACTCTACTTTGTGTAAATTATTTCATCACCACTGCTCTCAAAACGGTGAAAGAAAATATCGTGAGGAAACCGGCATGACCTAGAACCAAAATTCGAAGTGTTGTGTCATCTGCCAACCCACACTGGGCCCATGGGGTGGATTACGGCCCACTCCCTCTCACAGAGAGGAGGCCTGTGTCCTGGCAGTGGGAATATTATAGGGTGATTATGCTGATTAGAATGCTTAAGCTATTAAAACAATCCTTGAACTAAAAGAAACTTAAAATAAAAACATTTTATAATATTATAGACATAATAACATACATCTTCTGTACAATATACAATCTAAGTAATATTTATCTTACGGCAAAGTTACCTACTTTTTAATTAAAACATTTGTAATGTCCCGAGAAAGGTGATAGATTACATTACCTTCTCGCAGTCTGCTTCATTAATTAGAAGCCTTCCTTTAACTGAGTCCAACTTTTTATTTACAATTTCTTCTACTACCTTCTTTTTTTTAACTGTGGCTACCTACTTGGCTCTGTTAACAAAAATGGCTACTGCTCTATTAATAATTATCCAATATCTTCCTATCTATCTAATGGTCCTAGGTGACCTGTGTTCTAGTGTCCTAGAATCTAGGCCAAACTACTTAATTACAGCTTCAGAAGTACCATCTATGTATCCCCGAGCTCACAGGAACTAATAACTCATAGTACAAGAAAACACGAGCGTTTTTCGCGTCGTAAAAGAGGAAACTTTACAGCACCGCTTCAAACAATATTAAGATAAAACTACCCCAATTTATTGTACCTAATTTTCGCAAGCGAGGACTTAATGTTAGGAAGCCAAGTAGCCATGAAACCTAAAAGCAAAGGTAGGTAAATGACAAAACGCCCATAAAACTTCCCCCATCTACCGGACCGAAGTTTTCATAACTAGGGGGAGAGGGGGAGTTCCGTGTCTCCATGAATTAGTAGCGACCTCATTAACCCACATGAGCCCGCTCCCACTTAGATCACTATGGCATTAACAATTAAATGAACACAGACGATGCGCCCGCTATGAGACACTTCCCCTTCTGCACGTGAAGGGTTAAACCGGGTAATTGCATCAGTCAGTAGGGTGGAAAGTTAGTGTGTTAAATTTCTTAGGTCATCATCCTGTGGTATTAAACTTGCATTGCGGCTAAGATTGGACACTACATTATTATCGTGTGGGTTGTAAGAGCTTTAACAACTAGGGTCCAGTTATTTTCGCAACTGATAGAATGGGGAAACTTGGTATTATTAGCTTTTATTTGACGATGTCGTTTACAAGAAATACAATTAAATAAAATAAAAAACGATTTGGAAGAACAAGAACTCGGCTAATAAAATACTTTAATAAAGTTGGTGTTGAAATTAACAAAAACGAAGGTATACCTACAAGCAGGTCCTCACAGATTCTGTAACAAGATATTTCAGAAATTGTATCCTAGCGGTTTAATTGAAAACGACAATACCCAATTAGAATATCCGTGAGCCAACTATGTATATAATAATGTAGCGGGCACGCCTCCCGATAGAATGTCGACTTGACAATAAGGCCTTAGCCAAGTAGAGCAGTGGTTGTGGTCATAAAATTGCGAAGGGAATGCCTCGGTTTGGGCGGTTGCGTGAGACCGTAGGCGTAGACCCGGCCACCTTACCTAATGTGTCGCCAGTCTTTCTACTCAGACACTAAAGTGCACATGTTACGAGTACTTACGACCCGGCCGCACAACCCACTACTAACATCCTTCACCAAATTCCACATCGGAATTCCATCGACCTTATTGGAACATTGAACTAGCAAGTAATATCGAACCAAATTCCTTTAACCACTTCGCAACATAATAAAACGTGCGTCTCCTCCATCATAAGCTGTCAACGATTTTCATAAATTTCTAATGTGAACAAGCTTCTCGTAGCATCATAGCGTACCCATTGAGAACCGGTTGCTAATTGAGCTGTTATAAATACCGACTTTTGCATTCAAATGGTGCTCCTTTAATAAATTCGAGCGAGTACCTCGACAAATAAAAAACTTGGTTGTTAATGCCTCAAAGGTATATAATTTCAAAGGTATCGAATGCTACACTTAAAATGAATAATGATAATAATATAAATACCTCAGCCATAAAACTGCGCGTGGGCTGGGACCTCTACCTCCAGTATTATGTCCGTGCGACGAATTGCTTTTTTTCTAATGCCATGGTGTTTCAATAATAAAGACAATAATTTGAATGGCTCCTTAATATCACGAACTTTGTTGTTATTATTATTATTACTTGTGTATATTATCGCGCCCGGAAGTCGTTCCGTCACGCAACCAGATAATTTAGTTCAAGGATGTACAGGTAGATAGCACAAACTATAACTTACTATCCATTAGCTACAAAATTTGAATAGTTTATGAGAGAAAATCATTTCAAATACTATCCAATCACAAAGAGAATTTCGTAAACGTTCAAAATAATAGTGCTGAACAAATTCCTTTCGCAATTTCGTAGCGTGTCGCGGTTCAATCCTGGTCTAATTACCGTAGGGCTGTGTGTTCGGTATATCGTCCAGTGTAAAACGAACTCTTCTAGCTTTATCTTTTCAATTGTTGTGTATGAGTTTGGTTGTGGGTCTTTGCATATGTGAAGGTCAGGTGAGAATGGTCACGGTATGGTAGTAAAATAAGAACAGTGCGTGCTGTTGGTACCACAGAAGCCATGATATTATTGGGACTGAATTAAACAGGAAAATGACGAGGATCGTTTGTTTTTAGTGTATTAACGCTGGTAATACCCGGTAGCTTAAATTCTGCACCAACGAGGGGAAAATGCCCAAAATCAATAGAAATGTTAACAATATTACGTTCCTTACTTATCAAGTTGTTAGCTTATACAGGGTGTCAGGAGAACGCTTCCGAAGCCAGAACGTAGATTATATACAACCTTTATGCAAACGGATACCACTAACCTTTCGCCTGAAATTGATTATTTTCGCGCGTCACGTGGACTTGGGGTCGTGAGCCGCACAGCTGTCGGCAAGCGCGCGCGCACTTTGAACTTGAGGTCACGCGCAAGCGTCAGATGATATTTATTTACGAATACATTGCTTGTTAGAGTTGTAAAGAAAAAAAATGTGTTTAATAGCAAATAATGGTTTAATTTAACTGTTCTCACAGCATAGTGTACGAAAAGTGCTAAATAAAATAGGTAAAATTGTTCATTTTTTTTTCTCATTTTTTTATGGTATCGTATCGAGAATCAGTAGCCCTATCACCTGTCTTCGTTTTCGGAAGCGTTTCCCTGCCACCCTGTATAGGCAGCAGATGCGAGACTGCATTACACGCATTGTGACGCAGTCATTTACTACTTCATATTTGAGAAATGTGAAAGAAAGAAAGAAAAAGAAAGAAAAAGTATTAAAAAAAAAAAAGTAAAGTGTAGCAGTAAATGTGTATGTATTATATCCAGCAGTGGACTGCAAAAAGCTACATTTACTAGTTATTTGCAGATATTCTTCAAAAGCACAGCCTGCGGCAATAAATTCAAAACAGAAACAATATCGTAAAACAATTTCAGAAACATATAGCAAGAAAAATCGTTGGCCACCTCGAACCGTCAATAAATAAAAACAGTTTTTAATAAAAGTGCTGCGTCCAACTAGCGCGTGGCGGCGCGACGCGATCGGGCACCATATTGCATCCGTACAGTATAAATTCGCTAATATGCCTGAACTCGTACGATAAAGCCTAAAATCGCAGAAGTTATTTTACTGCTGGAATAATTCTTCGGATTTTTGACAGCGCAATCGAAGTTTGCCGCTAGGCCCTGCCGCCGGGTTTAATTAAGAGCTGGTACAAACTCCAATTGCTACGTATCGGGGCTCCGCTGCGCTACCGAGGAATTGTCGGTTACTTTATGCTATTACACGCAAACTTCATTGATACTTTAATTGCTCCTGACAAATTTATACCTTCTACTTATATTATTCCGGATAAATATTTCTTTTGTTCTTAAAATGCAAGATGGCGCCGCGGCGTTAGTGTACTATTAAGACCGGGTAAAGTAAGATCAAGGGTCGTACGTGCACTTTCATGTTAGTCCATGGTCAGTTTAATGGCACATGTAATTTCTCTAGGTAATTCTAAATTAATTACTTAGGTACTTATTTTTTTTTTGTTATTCCTATACCTGCTGTTCCACTCTCAGGCAAAGGCCTCCCCGAAGTCCTTCCAGAAACTCTTTTCTCGCGTCATCTTGAATCAACCCGCGTGGTACGCGTCCAGGTCTTCTAGCCACCGCCTTCTTTAATTTTTTTTCTGTAAAAATAGGTATACCTATAGGTACCTCAAAAATGTGTGGAAAAATACAACTCTAGGATTAAACAACCATTGTTTGAACCAACTAGACCGTGTTGACGTCATTTACAATTATTATTTACTATCCCGCTTCAAAAGGTGAAGGCAAACATCTCGAAACACCCACACGTCAAGCATTGCGCCCGATCGGTAGCGCCACCAGTATCTTGTCTGTCCAAAAAGGATTATTAACTACAAGCACCGCATAGATTAGAACACCTAAGCAAGTATTTGGTTTGACTATTGCTCGCTCCAAAATTGCTACTTACATTGCAAAACGATTTCTCTACGATTGGATGAAATATCTGCAGATTAGAAAATCATTGAAGACGTAACCCTATAACGTAATATCAACGAAATTGCTTATTAAAAATCCTACCGAGTAGCGTTTACAATAATTCTGCGAATTCGGCAATCGTACACAATCAGCTCGAAGGAAAGATTTTTTCGTCGGTCGTCCAAAGCGTGTCCCGGCCGATTCTAACGAGCTCATTGGAAATTCAAATGGAGCTGGACCGCCGCACCCCGTAATCAATAATATTACATGTACGTGCTTCCTGAAGTCACCGCGCCAAGACCGCTCCACGGACATGAGAATACCATAGTATCAACCTCTTTTTAACATACTGTACGGTTTCCGAGAATTTATCTCTTTGACTACCAAATCGATATATAGGCACGACCGGCACTTTATTACGTCGTTCCCGATGAACACCAATTAACGTAATTAGATTTTTATTGAAAGAAACTTTCTATTCCCAAGGCAATGAAACATAATATTATTAATATTACTGCAGAACCTCGCAGTAATAACCTCTTAAGAGTCTTGTTTATTCATAGGACAACTCACACGAGTACGCGTAAAAGCTGACTTTGGTTATCTGTAAAGTGTAAATGAAGTGACAATCCTCGCGGCCTACGTCCGCATTAAACGATGCACTTACTTACTTGATCGTATTTAAATGAAAACGACTTGATAAAGGTAGCGTGTTCTACAAAAAACCAAGTGCAATTACGATATGATAGAATGCAACGTGTATTATGAGTTGCATAGTATGGGAAGGTAATGAGACCACATTACCGCAGATATCCATACAAATTATCAAAGTCCAGTAGTCAAGTTGAATCTAAAGTCGGATCCCTAAAGCAATTACAAAGTATTATTCATTCGAAGCATAGCTTACCCGACGATACTATTCGTGTAGTGGATGCGAGGAAAATTGCACTAACTAATGATCATATCGTTTCTTGAATACAAATTCAGGTCTTTCAGCACACGGCGGGCAGCGGCTGCCCTATTACAGCCGTGTTACACTTGGTAAATTGAAACGGCGATATGATTTATAGTGAGACTTCACGAGCTGGTATTACGACCAGCTTCCGACACGAACGTGACGTGAACTTCAACAATTCTACACAAATTAGCATTTCTTTCACTATTTCTAGCATTAGGAATTGTGCGCAAATTTAGACCACGTTCATTTCTCATTACACAGATTTTTTAAGGACGAATTATCCAAATAAAACGATTCTGAAATACGAGGAAACGATTCTTACCGGAAAACAGTACTTGTAAAATATTCACACGGCGTTTTGCTCCGCGTGCGGCGCAAATTCAAAACACATTAATCTCGCATAACAACATTTTAATGGAACGGTGTAAATTTCTTCAGTCCCAAATTAAATATCAAGCCAGGAATAGGATGTTCGCATGGAAATGTGCTCGTTTAGCAAAAAGGTTGGCGGAATATGGAGAGGCTTCTAACTGGGGGCTCTTAGTTTAAAAGTCATATTTAGCTAATTACGCTGCGGCTGCGGCGTCCGGACGGCGGTTTGGCGTACTGTGGCCGAGGATTCTGCTCCAAACTGTATCTGAATATATTACAGGCGCAGTGCATATTAAAAAGATAATGTAAGCCCGTCGTGAGACATAATATCCTGTACATTATAATTTGCTAATCAACTGACTGATAAACGGTATCTAGCGCATAAGAATATAATTATTTGTTCTTCTTTCTTTTTTTCTGAGCTAAAGTAGTCGTTTATATGCACTATGTAATGGTATTTCGACATTGTAGTTGTGAGAAACGGGTCGTTTCATGTGAAGTGATGAAGATGTTCTTCATCACTACACGCCTAACCCTCAAGTATGCTAAAATATGTGCTACATTTCTGAAATAAAACAATTACGTTTTCTGTGTAGCTGTGTATATTTATTCAATTATTTCCATTAAGTTATGTATAAAATTCGCACTAACCTGAAGGCCAATTCTGGTAATTTAAAACGTTCAAAATCTAGTCGCAGTGTCATCTCGGCGACAAAAAAATGTCAAAAACTTGTCAAAATGTAGGAAAATTAGAGGTATTTTTGACAGATTGAGACTGAGATCAGACTGTGAACGTTCTTAAAATTACGAGAATTGCCCCCCTGAAACAAAGGAAACAGTCTGTTTTTCACAAATAATTGATAGTGAAACTGGGCAGTAAATTATAATTACAATTTTCAGTAGTAGTTGAGCTACATTAGTAGGCTTCTCTCATAGGTAGATTTCCTCTAAAAGTTTATTTTTAAAGAGACAAATACACCAAAATTGTAAACAAACATTATTCCACACGGACTCAATATTAAACTTACGCAAAACGGCTTTGATATCCGTTGGATTTGTAAACAGCTCGCTGTGTTAGTCGGAAGGTCTCAATTGACCTCCATTCGATAATTTTTGCAGCTGTAACAACCCTGGGGGCACAAAGTTACGTAAATATGATACTCCGGTGTGCAGTTTGTTCAAAAAGTTCCGTGCTTTATAACGAGTTGGGATAATATGCTGGATTAGCTTTTGCACCTTTACTTTTCTTAAGCCTTTCGAAATAAAACGATTCAAACAGATAAGGAAGGCAGCGGCTTTCCATATATTTGTCGTTATCAGGACGGTGTGATTGTGGTTGGTGCTAAGGCCCGTGTCAACTTACAATGTTTGGGCCTTTTTTTATAAAAAAGGTGCCTTATCTTCTTTCAGAATAGGTGTCCCGAAATCCCTTCCACAAACAATCCATACTAATATTATAAATTCGAGAGTAACTATGTCTGTATGTAACCTTTTCACGCCTAAAACACAGAACAGATTTCGATAAATTAGGCAAAGAGATAGATGGCATCGTAAGGAAGGACATGGGCTACTTTTTTCCCGATAGCACATTCCTGTGGGATCATTTCCGACTTCGAATAGTTATTCATAATTTATGGTTTTCAACTTCAACAACCCTGTAGTTTTAGAAGACTAGATATTTTCGACAGTATCTAAGCGAATGGAAATGTAAGTAGTTACGTTATTTAAATAAAGTAGGTACGTATTCTCTAACAACCCAATCCATTGAATTACGGGCAACATCTTGGGCACGTCTGATGGCAAAGAGATTGTTATCTAAATATTGACAGAAGGGCCTAAACGAGATCGGACCCCTTGTTACAAACAGAGTTAATAAATTGATTCAAGATAAACATGCCCCTTGTCGTATTTAAAGGATTATACTATTTGAATATGGACCAGATAGCCGTTACACGATTACTGAAACTCCTTTCAGCACGGATAACTATTTATAAATAGCTTATTGCCCTCGAGATTTTTTGGGTTTACCCGTAGGAACCACTTTGCTCTCCTGAATGAAATATTACAGTTTATTTCACCCTCGGGACACGTACCTTTCAATAGAGAATGTAATATACAAATCGATTGAATAGTTCCAGAGATTAAGAGTAAAGTAAATATTAACAAGGATGTTGTTTACATTGAATAATTTTCAACGGAACTGAGATATTTACGTCAGTAATAGTATGCAAATACAAAGTAGTATTAGAGACGTGCATTAGCATACAGGCCATTACAAGTCCGTTGGTTTGCAGCGGGTATAAGTTCCGATGTATAGGTCAAGTATTTATAATGATTGCGGTGTACTCGTAGCCGTCAAATTGGCTGACTACACATAGCGGTGTGTCACGAACATTAGTACAACATGTGTATTAGTGAGGTATCGACGCGGCGCCGAGGTGACCCGGTTACTTAGCGCCTCTACCTTATTGCGGTGCTCCTACAAGTGTCTGGGGAAACTGTGAGATGTTATTACACCAGAATTTATGAGGTGAATTGCCCCTGCTAAGTTCCAAGCTTGCCGTAAACAACAATATACAAGTTATCCAATGTTTGGTCGACGCCGGCCTAATGTGACGTGCGGAATGGAAAGAAATCCTCGCTGAAGAATTCGTGTAAAGCTGTACCGTGTTATGAGACTTTATTAGATGCTTACTACAACTTGGCTCGTTGTGTAATAATGTTTCTGTAAATGTTGTGCTGAAAGTTTCGGTATTTTATCCGTCTAATGGAAGACTAAAAGCATTATTTAAGCAAATAAATTCTGTTTTTAGCCTACTTATGTAATACATGTCATGTATGTTTACTTATTAAGGGCTTAAAGGGCATGTCTTTTTCATTAAAGTGAAGGTGAATCCTAATACGAATACCTACTTCTAAAAAGCTTTTAATGTTACCCATCACGCAATAATATAATTAACAAGTTATTACTGTCATTACAAGGGTATTTATTTTATTAGTTCTCTGATGAATAATTTAGAATAAAATTGCTGTAATTTTTAAAACATTTATCATTTTTATCGTTATCGGTATTTTTTCATAAATTACCAAGTTTCTGAACAAAACAGAAATATAGCCAAGAACCTACTTACCCCTAAAAAATCCCGAGTCGACATTAATAACCCAGTTACTTCACACTTCTGCTTTAAGTCACATTCTTTACCGACCGCCGACTACGGTTGATGGCCCAGTTATGCGGCTTCAAGCAGAGCTCGTTCACGCGGAGCCACCTGCCCTGCTTATTCACCTACCTTGCTTATTTCTAAACGAACAAAAGTGGGGGCTATACGTACGTGTTATTCTACGAACATCGTGCGCTAGAGGAATTAATAAAACGAATTTTCAGGTTAGGGGCTGAGCCCGCTGGCAATGGCTTGCTCCGAGCCATTTCACATGTGCCGTTCATTAAGTGAATATGATCGATAGTTGAGCGGAACCGGAGGTTGGCCGTAGCGCGCCGCTAGATCATTACTGATATGCGAATGGCGCCTGCGGTTCGAAAACGCCCTTCTGGTCGTTATTAATTGCCCCACGAACAAAAGCAAATGACTCGGTAGAGGTGATCCTGCTAGGGTGGGTCGACGTTATCCATTCAGCCGGTGTAGACGTCCGCGAAGAGAAATGTTCATTCACGATAGGAGAATTTATGACTTTGATTTACGCGAGACTTTTCACGTGGCGCCCTCGACGCCGTAGTTCGTCCGTAAATAGAGAAGGGTCCCCGGCTGACGTTTGGGAGGCACGTTATTATTGCATGTTACGGCTCGCGTCACTGTCAACCATTCAACTTCCACCCTACACTGAATTGATACTGCGAGAGATGTTATTTACATACTGACGGGATTATTTCTCACCTTTTAAAACGATTATGATGTACAATCGAGTGCGCTTCGAGGCAAAGTGGCTCGAGCCGAGATTAAGCTTATAACGAAATGAGAGCAAATCCTGTTACTGGCGCAGACTGTTGGGCACTTATTGTGATTTAGTGGACTCAAGTCCTGGTGTTTTGTCTAGTTTGGTGCTTTAAAATGATAAATGTTCTCGTAATAAATCTATTTTTTAAACTAAAAAAAGCTTGGTTCACTGTTTGTTAGACATTGGAAAAATAAATGTGCGAGTCATTCATATTTATCTTCTTGGTTATTAAACTTGCAAATGCTTGTAATATAAATAAAACACTTTAGAAATATGAGGTTTAAAAAATACGTAGTGTCGTTGTCGTCGTCACATTGTTCGGCCGCCATTGCAGCGGCAGTTAGGTAGTTTTATCTCACACAATTTCAATTTTTCATCTGCAGCTGTCAGCTCGGCGGCGGCAGATAAGTAACGTTCGCGTTCGCGTCGCGTCCCCGCATAAAAGTTTGTTCCCCGCCAGTTTGTTCGCTCCACTTCCTTTTATAAACTTTTTGTATGAGCCGCCACCGGCGCGATATCAATAATTCTTACAATTTGTGCTCGTATTCAATCGATGGAAGCCGACTACCGACTCCAACCTTATTCACTACGACATACCGATAAACATCTTTAGGTAAGTACTTAGAATTGGCGTTTGTGTGAAAATGTAATCTACACTATTAATCAGCCGCGACGTGAATTGTGAGCCTTGACGTTGACATTCGTGATTTCAGCTTGATATTGCTTTCGAAAATATAATAATGTCAAAGGTGCGTCATACTTATTAATGAGGCTTGCCCTTCATACCCTTTATGTGGAGTTCAGTAGAGTGAAGGTCAATAAAACATTGCACAACCCTGAATGTGTTCAATCGGCTGGAAACATATTATGTGTGGTACAATCGGATACTTTTTTTCTAAGAAACATAAGACGTATGCTATTGTCGATGTAGCGAAATAGAGCATCCAAACAATCGGGAACATACTTTTCATAAAGTTTTGTCCGTGCCGTATTGAATTAAACGAGAGGTTTGGACTACAGATATCGTCTGAAGGTGGCTTTGTATTCTGGGCATTTGTATTACAAAGTCAATCAACATCTCACTCCATTCAAGAAGTTGGACAATTGATAACTACAGTTGAAGGCTGTCGGATCGGCTCGTTTGTTTAGTGTTATTTTACGGACAGTTAATTAAAGCTGTGCCTGCTTAGTTTGACTTGGTGGAACTTTTACACCGATAACAACATTAATGAAAACTCGTCTGGATTTGGGCGAAGAGTGGCGGTGACAGAGGCGGGCGCGACGGAGGGCGGGCGGGGTCCTCGGGTGGATGTGCCAGTCCGCGCCGCGCCGCACTGCCGACCTTACGTCGCCGACGTCGCGACGCCCACAGCACTCGCGATCGCGAACCTCGATATTTTCAGACTGTTTATGCCGCGAACTATACGCGTGCGATGATGGGGACTTCCACCCTCCCGGGAAGAGAGAGGCCTACGAATGTGTTCAGTGTACCGTTTGGATGTGTTTTCGTTTCATATAACATGTGCTGAAGGCGAGTTCCGTTTATATGGGTGCACTGGTTCGTCGCCCTACGCGGTCTGTCACCCACTTTTGATGATTAGAATGAACTAGTTTGTGACGCACCGTTCACATGATGGCAGAACTATGATGCTATTTTGGTTAAACGAAGACTTATTAAGAGGTCTTTGACGCTATTCGACTATGATCAATGTGAGACACTTAATTAAGTTTTATGTTAAATACTAGATCTTTAGAGTTTAATATAGACATACGTGAAAAATATTATTACCTACAATTTTTGTATGAAACTGTGTATACTAGATTACTCCAAAAAAAAATATATATACTAGGCATTCGTAAAATTAAATTCGTGTTTCCGAAACACAACCATCAATTATTTTAATTGTAAGTTTCGTTCGTTGACCTTTAACATCGTCATTTTTTCTGTGTTCCTACGTGCTAAAATGACTTAAAAATATTTAAATGATGTAGACACAGTCTTGCACGCGATCCTACTTCCCTGGGTTAACTAGGTACGTGGAAAAACGTTTATCTAAATAATGAAAGTTCGTTAAATGTATAGAATTACTTACGGCGGAAAACAGTAAACTTGAATAGATGTGGGGAGAAACTTTAGTTTTCTCCATCTTGCTTACCCGCATTTATGGTAGAAACTAGTTTTAAAGTCTAAGTACCTATCTACGAGCTTTCTCTTTACAAGTAAGAAGAAAATGTTGCGCTGAAAGTTTCAGAAAAATTGCCTTTTAATCGTGGCTAAATGGGCGAAGATTTATCTAAAGAAATACGACGGAGAGAAATGACTTAGTATAAAGTCTAGGCAATGTTTTTCTTACTTTAATCTAAACGTAAGAAAATAGAAGAACGAAAAAGACCTTAGTACTTACACCTTAGTAATGTCAGCTGTTTGTCATCCGGCCAAACTGTACAATTCAAAAGAAGAGAAAGAGTGTTAAAAGAGTGAGTGAGTGTGTGTGAGTGTGTGTGTTAGAGTGTTTAATATTATTGTTGCTCTTCGCCGAAGTTCCTATTTACTACAACACATGTTCAATTATGTTTTTAACTTAGCAATTACACGAGGCTTTAAGTTATGCTGCAATTACCGCTGGGACTCGGTTCCGTTTCAAGTAACGGAAAACTGCACCAGCAACCATAAAAGTTTATTATTTGACAAATAACTGCACTATAAAAATAACACTTTAGAACTTTTATTAAGAATTCAGACGATTGTTTCTAAAAGGGAATTGTAGAACGTAGATATAAGCTAATTTTCTACTAGACTAGAGATTCATTCGTTCGAAGACGTTATCGCCCAAGCCGTCAGTTGAACGACGAAATGCACTCAAGTGCATTTTATCGCTGCTACTAATAAAATATCTTGCGTCACTTCTTGATTGGCAGTAAACGTTCTACGTAAGTTATAACGTTAGCACTTTTCATTAATTTCCTGCGTACTCGTATATAAAGGGAATGGTTACCTAGAATTCGATTGAATAAAACGGTCTACGTGGAGCATGCAGTAGCATTCTTTGCTAGCTTTAAACCTACGCATATCACGAGTTTCCTTATTTTTCCTCTTCCACCTTGCATGATTGAAACACATGGAATATGTAAATAAAGCTACGATGTTTTCATTTTCCGGTTTACATACAAACATACGAAAATGAATCTAAATTGTAGATCTACGGCGTAGGCAAATGCTACGCCGTAGCAAGCTTAGGAATGTAATATAATATTCAGTTCCATTATATTTTTATTCTATAAAATTAAATTCCCTTATTATGGGATACTGAACCAGAAACTATATTAATTAGCTTATATGAGAACATAATAATTATATATAGACTTTGGCTGAGGTTATTATTATACCGAACTTCAGTATTATTATGTGTACATTCGTATAATAATTAATAATTAGTCTCATGTGAACTGAAGGTTAATTATGTGGCATTTCTAAGAGAGGTACTTATTTACTGAAAGAACAAAGATGTGAGCCGCTGATTTATATGATGGATTTTTTAAAATCTCTAATCTTTCTTTATTACTAAAATCCTTCGATCTACAATAGCACTAGACTTCCGATAAGCGCATCAAAAACGGCTGGAAAAATAAAACCACAAACAGCGTTGTGGAAGCAATTTTTTCAGCCTTATTTTGCTTTGAGATTATGATTTATTTTTCCATAAATAATTTGTTCTTATGTTCAAAATACCTTTACTTTTCAATTAAAGTCGTAAATATACTGCAAACAATAATAAACTTTATGTTTGAAAGTTAAGGTTTATAATCAAGTTATATGCAATCGCGGCTACTTGAGCGATGTGTTTTGTTCCTAATCTTTAGCATAATTGGCCTATAATGTTCCCACTGCTGGGATACATGAATCCTCTCTGTGAGAGGAGGTTAATCCTTAATTTTGTGCGATTTTTTATTAAAGCTAAATCGATCTTATTTTAACACAACTAAAATGAAAATTACAATGGCAATTTGTTCGACAAGCTTTAGGTATACATGTGTACTAACGATACGTGTTATTGTATTTCCAATACAAATTACACACCCGAAAACGGTTCCACCCTTACTATCATCTGTCTTGGTTGTAGCACTTAAGCCCGATCTATTATCGCCCTTGTAATTTTCAATACCATAAATCCTGGAACAACATATTATATGTCTGGCGTTGATAGCCAAATCTAATTGTTATTGCTTACCTTGTTTCGTGTGACGTCACTCAGTAACCGTAGGCCCCAAAGGTTTTAGCGCTGTTTTGATTATACGCACATATAGGCGATGAAACATTTATTAATACGCAGAAACAATTAATTTAGGGTGCGGGTAGGTAAACCATATACGCGCACTGATGGCTCGATATTGCTCGGTTAAGCATTGCTCGGGCCAGTCGTTACTTGGCTGGGTGAACTTCACCGTACTACACATGATTTCTCCTCGCCATGATTAATGTTAACCCGTACCTTTTTAAATACTTAACAAAAGGTACGTAGTAAACCTAAACTCTCCGGGACTTTATGTTTCCGGCTACGTTAATTTTGGTGCTTCTTTGCGCATTTCAAATGAAATAAAAAATAAAACAAAAGAGGGACGGAACAGCTGATCCGTGTTTTGCATGTTTTAATTCGAGCTAATATTAAATATTTGGCGAATTCGTGGCTTAAGTATATGGCCTCCTGGGTAATAACTCAGTTCGTATTTTTGCTAAAATTAGAGTGGCCTATTTTTGTATTCATTTTATCAACAGCTGTATTCAGATACGGCCTTATGATAATTAGTTTCCAGAACATTGCTCTATTTTAATCAGTTGTACTAGAAATTCAATTCAAGTGTTATGAATGAAAACAGTCCTATTTTTGTTGACTGAGCAATTTTAATTTTCATAAGGTGTGAGTGGGAGTCTATTGGGGTACGTTGGCGCGTACCACGTGGATGGTTGTAGCCCACTTGCCGCTCCGCGGGGTAATTGCGTAACACTCTTTGTACACACCAATAACATTGACTTTCATTTTGACAATTCAACAACATTCAGTGCGTTATTTACGTTGCTAAGCAGACACATTTTTAGAATATATGAAGCAATGAGTCAGCCATATCCTTCGAAATTATTAAGATTGATAGTGTATTACCCAATTAGTAACACGTCGCTAAAATTGTAGACCTAGCAACAAAACGCGGGGAGTACCTACATATCGTAAAAAAATCGAACGATTTTAAAATTGAAAATACCTTTTTCACAGCATTTATTGAGTTCTACAAAAGTATTCATATCCATGTGTTTTATTAATTTTGCTTGTCGCAAAAATTGAGAGCAAATTGGATAGAATCAATGTATTCTTGATTTAAAAAATCGTTCGAATTAACGTTAAGTTTCCATCGCACGTTCGGCTCTGGCCTCGGCCACGGCTATGGCCTCTGAGCGCTCCTGTTCACCAACGTTGACGCTCTGACGTTTGCCAAACTTCACACACTCGTCGTCAAACAAATAGAACAAGCATTTTTCCGATTGAAGTGCCTGTTTTTGCACTAGTGTTGTTTATTTATATCGATTATTGACTATTTTTGTTTCAATCGGCTAAACATCGAGGAGTTTTCGTTTGGGAGTGTTTCAATTCAATGCCAGATGTAGCTCTAGGTATATACAATTAACTTTTATTATGCGAGGAGACAATATACTCATAACAGGTTCATAATATTTTACAACCTTCTCTATAGGTTATCAAATATTAGAAGCCAATAGTTGTCTTGTCATTATTTATTTAAATAAATACATAAATTAAAAACCTACTTAATATTATAAACGCGAAATTTTGTGAGGATGGATGGATGGATGTTTGTTACTCTTTCACGCAAAAACTACTGAATGGATTTGGATGAAATTCGGCACACAGATAGTTTATAACCAGGATTAACATATAGAATACTTTTTATCCCGATATTCCCACGGAAGTGAAACTTATGCGGGTGAAACTGCGAGGCGCAGCTAGTATTATTATAAAGGACATGAGAAATAAGCGGATTTTTTTAAAACTATTTATTTAATGCTTTAAGCACACGTCAAAGGCTAACTTAATCCTGTAATGTAGATCCACACGAGACACAACAGGATTCCTACTATTTCTATAATTGCACCATTTTGAACCGGTTAATAATAGATCAGTTCAGCTCTAATCAAAGATAATTGTAGTTTATCTACATGGTTATCAACCTATATAAATGCTAGTTTAACCAAATAGGCAAGAGCAAATACCTATTGTTACCAAAATAGGTATACATTGTATCAATTACCCCAGTTACAAGAATACAGTACAGTCAACACCAAAAGTAGATAGAAAGAAAGAAAGAAAATACATTTATTTGCGTCAAACATGACGCATAAAAAAAAAACACACACAAAAAAAGAAAATAACAAGTTGGGGGTAAACATGCGTCACATTCACGCAAAACGGCCATCGCTCAGCATAATGCTAAGACCCTATACGAGACAGAGCCCCACCGCTGGTTTCTGCTGGTGGCTGGTTGGTAGCTGATCAAAATCAGAAATTGAAATTGAATTGAAAACTGATCACGAATATATAGCAGCTGTACTAGCAGTAAATGTTTGGTATAATTTACAATCACATACTTTTGAATCACTTCGACGTCACACAGTTCTGACGCGAACTCCGTTCATTAGTATTGAATTTCTGATTTTGATCATCTACTTTTGCTGTTGACTGTCCTTAGTCAAGTCAGATTTTGCATTTTTAATAACACATTATGTAGTTGTAAATAGAACGTGTTCGCCTTAAGATTATGCCATAAGATTTAAAGTTGTCCTAAAAGCTTTAAGAGAATTGAAACACGAAAAAGGTGTTAGCTTTTTCATGTTCCAATTCTCATAAAGTTTTTAGAAATTATGTCCGACGGGAAACGACCACCGTTATTTATTTCATTATCATTTTTTTTTTTACATTTTAGTACTTATTTTTGGTGATAATTTTGTCTTTTGTTCGTAAATCCAACTATGTGGAAACTTGTATGAATGATAGGAAACATATGTGTGTTCTTCAATATTATCATCATTTGTCCAGCCTTTTACCAACTATATTAGGGTCGGCTTCCAGTCCAGAAAGTTGCAGCTGAATACCAGTATTTTTCATAGTGCCACTGGCTGTCTGACCCCCACAGGCCAGTTAGACACTGGATAACACAATACCCCTTGGTAATACTGGTTTGCAGACTTAATGACTGTCAAAGATCAATGAATTACAGCCGGGACCAACGGCTTAACGTGCTTTTTGAGACACGGTGGAGTCTCGGTGTGTAATGGATGGTCCAACCCATCCACGGACTGACCTTGGCAAGCATAGCTTTACTTTTGATCAACCCTTGCGGCTATGTTATTTAGCCACAGTCATGTTGGTGGGTTTACCTTAGGTAATTGTTTATATAATTCCAGAATAATTTGACTTCCGTAGCTTACTTGCCGCGTTTCATATTAGCGTCTATTGTTATATGTTTAGAAACAAAAAGAGGTGGGAAGGGCTTGTGGCTAAGTAATGCCGCTGCACGGGTCGATCGATCAAGTTAAGCTACGGTTGCCGCGGTTGGTCCGTGGATGGGTGACTATCTTTATATACCAGGCTCCTCTGTGCCTCGGAAAGCACGTTAAACCAATAAGCATCACCTCTGTACCTATTTTTTCTGTTCAGTTTTTCATTGTCTATTTATATGTGTGTACATAAATGGTAAAATAAATAAATAAATAATAAACCTTTGGTCCCGGCATGGATTGACAGGCGTTACGGATCGTTAGAACCCCGAAAGTCTGACAACCACTCTTACCAAGGGGTATCGTATTACTCAGTAACTGGGTTATGGAGATCAGATAGGCAGTCGCTCCATGCAAAATACTGGTATTTAGCTGCATCCGGTTAGACTGGAAGCCAACCCCAACATAGCTGGGAAAAGATTAGGCAGATGATGATGATGTTATATATTTAGAAAACCCTACCTGATATCATCAATTTCTTTCCGTTCAAAAATATTATTTGAGGTAAAATTATTATATCCAGCTTTTACTTAAAACTTAAAATACTTATAAGGTAGGTAGGTATCAGATTAATTTATCGACAATCACGAGCACAAGAGCCCGGTAAATTAATTAAAAATCTGAAAGTGTGATCAAGTAACAACCACTTAATAAAGTTTGCTTAAAGCTTACACTTTCAACAGCAGGAAAAAACGAGCTTTTTGTTTATTTTCCTACACGCCTATATTTTATGCCCTATCGATGACAACCTAAAGGTGCTTTTATGAATGGCGGAGAAGTTATGGGCTAACCTTTCTGCGAAGTGAATTTCACTCCGATATTTTTCAGTTTTCTTTTGCTCAAAGCTCTTCTTATTATCTTATATGAAGAGCTTTGTATAGATAATGGCATGTATTTAATTAGGCGTCTATAGAATCCAATTTAGCACTCCTAAAAATTTTGTTGAACACTCTAAAATAACGATTGGGCCTCTTTTTGTGAGCCTCAAATAATTCCTATTTTCGGGTCCTAAAATGACTGAAATAGCGCAGCAACGACTAGTTGATAAGAGGTTCAATAATTAAAATAAGTGTGCATCATTAGAAGCGCAAAAAGTTTTCAGAGGTTCATTAATTTAAAAAAGTGTCCATCATTAGATGTTCAATAAGTATTTAGAGATTCAGTTAACATTATTTCGCATAGATAATTAAGAATGATGAATGATTGCGGCTTTAAGTTATATGTCAGTTCTCTGTTCGCCATCACTTAGTTACAACATGAAACTTTGAGTCGTCAACAGTATTTTTTTAATGTCATAATATTATATAGTCCGGCAAACAAGCTGTTTATATAACAATGAAAATATCCAAATAAGGGCTGATTTTTCAATCGACATACACTTTTTATTCGTGGAATAACATTGACCTCTGACAGATTTTGTATAGAAGAACTGTCAAAAATTCAAAATTATTGTACGGATAAAATTATCTGGCGTTGGAAAGATCAGCCCTAAGGAATATAACTTTTATTGAAGAAACATAAATATTAAAACGATTCACACATTGACATACTCCAAAAACTTAAAGAGCAATCAATTATATTAGTATAACGACAAAGTTATCGAACATTACGGCAAACAGTTTCAGACGATTCTATTTCTAACTAGAACTAATACTTATTTGATATGAGCCTCGTTAATTAATGATAATGAACTGTGTGAGCTTTGATACCCCCCCCCCCCTCCCTTTGATACTTTTTACTAAAATTACGTTATCACTAAGAGAGCAGAGGTGCCCAGGGGTAATGGCTCCGACTTACAAGTTGTAGGTCGTGGGTTCGAACTCAGACAGGAGCTTTACTTTGTGTTTATAATTTCAACACTGCTGCTCTTAAAACGGTGAAGGAAAACATCGTGAGGAAACCGGCATGTTCTAGAACCAAAAACTCGAAGATATAGGTATGACCTCTATCAACCCGCATGCGTGGTATATTATAGCCCACTCCCTTTCTAAGAGAGGTGTCCCAGCAGTGGAGCTTTTAGGCTGATTATTCTATATTATCATTACCTATCTAATATTTTAAATGAATAAAACAAAGTCGCTTTTCGTGTCTGTCTGTGACACCGCTGAGTTCTTCTAAACTGTATAATGGATGAGTTCCATTTATTTATTAACACATTCATATTTAACTTACATATAACAAGAAATGTCGACGTACCTATTGACATGTCGCTACATTAGTAAATTGCACCCGTGTGAGGCAAGGGCGGGTCACTAAGTTATATCTATATAATATAAATCTTATATCTATCGTTATATCTATATATTTCCCTTGGTCGCGTCACAACTTGAGAACGACTTTACCGATTCCGTCTATCTTTTTTTTAAGTTTTCTAATACTTCGTAGAAGGTTCTTACGGAAAAAAATAATAAGAAAGTTGGTTTCGGCGGACGAAGTCGCGGGCAGAAGCTAGTAATAATATAAAACCGATACGTGTCGTTCATAGCCATTTATTCAATAATTTCAGTAATTTATCCAGACACCGAAAACTATTAAATTGATGAGTTAATTGTCATGAATTATAGCTCCAGTTTATAATTAGACCATTACTTTAAGTGCGTGGTTCCCACTAATTATACACCGTGATTAAATTCAGTCAGTATATACTCACATTCCAGAAACTTTTACACTTTCTATTTTCCCTCAGCGGTATGTATTTAAACAAATGACGATTTTTGTGACCAAAGCAGATGTTCAATAATGAATAAGGGTACAGTAGGTACCGTAAGCATTTAAAATTAGTAGCTCCCTAATTTGAACCGGGTCGGCAGTCACGAGTCGTAACTTGCTGTCCCTCAACTTTTATGTAATGACTTTTGTTTGTTTTTAATTTAATTAATTCCAACGGATTATCCTAGTTATCGCAGGGATTCACAGAAAAGTTTATTATTGAGTCCCCCCTCGAAAGGTCGACGAACCTATTATGTATTATGTTCGGAACTTATCTGAATTTGTGTAGCAAAGAGTGCCGATAAATTAAATCAGGACCCTGTTGCGATACTTGCTTGTTACGTTCGTAAAGGTAGTTTGGGAGGTAATCAAGTTATACAACTCACACGTGTCAAAATCAGAGAAATAAATACGGTTAATTTAAGCTAGGGGAGTTTGTTTACTCACGTCGCTACTTCTTTGTCTGCCGTCCTGTGTAGCTGTAGCGCGGGGTGAGAGCGAGAGGCGTGGCGCGCGGGCGCTTGTCCTAACACACAAGATAAATACCACCGTCGAACAAGACGACTACATAACTTTCTGCCTTCCGATGTAACGCGTAATAAAATCAACCAAGTTACTTCACTAACTTAGTCTCCTCGCTGTTCGTTTTGATTAACAGGCATTATCGCCGGGAACACAATCCGATTAACCTTTTATAATATCATTAGCTGTTTCCGAAGATTATATCAGTCCGTAACTTAAATAGCATCAACGTATCTGCCATCACCTAATGGTTGTCTAATTCATTTACAGCGCCTTTAATGATGTTTTCTCCAGTGAAACATAAGCTCAAATGAGGCGATTAAGCGTTGAAGATGAACAGGCCGGGCTACGATTATACCGTGCCTGCATCCACCACCTATTACGCGAGTAATAACCGGCCACCGCAGTACGAGCGCGGCTACGGACAGCTCACAGCCGGTCCTCTCTATAGTCCCTCCTCCCATCCGCTCTCCAATTACGCAGATGTATATGAGGGTAACAACGATACCACTCTTCGAGCGGAAGAGAGGCACTGGTATATAGAAAACCATAAGAATTTACAACCCAATAATTATGAAGTCAGTGTCGACGCCATACCTCAAGATGCCAAAGTTAAGAAAGAGGAGGAGAAGAAAAGTGAAGTACCAATCAGACGCTCTGACGCGGGGCAGCCGCGCCAGAGACGGAAAGAGGACCGGTGCTCGTGCGAGTGCTGGCCCAGCACCGACAATAATATCGTGCAAGATAGTGCGGGAAACGAGACGACACGCTCGCTGTCGGGGGTCGACATGGTGGCGTCGTACGGGGTGTACGGGAACCCTAGGGATGATGATAGTTCAGGGTTCGCGCGGTTGTCGGAGAAAAGTGCTGTGTACGGACAAGGGAGCGATGCTCCGGTGCAGGGTGTGATAGTGAACCAGCAGGGGAATAGCGCGGTGGTGCGCGCGGCGTCGCCGGCTCCGACCGGTTGCGCTCGCTGCTGCCAGTGGTCGTCCAGCGCGCCCGCCGCCAACTCAGAAGACTACTGCTGGATACACTACTGTCGCCCTGCGCTCATAGTCTTACTACTATTATTTTTTCTAGTCTTGTTGGGCGTTTCTACTGGTTTCTTACTGACGAATAACTGTAAGTATCTACATAAATTTTAATAATCCTATTTAGTCTACATTGACCTTGTTGTAATAGGTGTAATGACCGCCGCATTGCGGTTCCTGTTTCATAGTTTAACTTGGTTTTTATAGACTGTTATTTTTGTTTAAAACAACGTGCGTATATCAATGTTTATATGTTCCCGTCGATACGAGAGATAATAAAGAGACTTCATGGGTTAGAGGTGTAAAATATATCACTAGATATAAAGCCGAAATCCAAGTCAAAATGACTATTTCACTATCCTCTAGCCGACCGGTTTTCGATATTTCTGTAAACTCAATCTAGTTTGATAAAAGGTTTTTGTAAATGCACATGGCTCTCAGATAGTCTATATTAAAATAGACCTTTCTCTCTGTTGTTCAATTTTAATGTTAGAAAAGCCTTACCATGGTTTGAAACGGACGCGTCTATAAATACGTCGACGTGCCCACTGTCAACTGCACTCACTCCTCGCTAACCAGATTAATTCGATCAACTTGATCATTGCCGTCCATTTATAAAACCCATTGACAGTATTATGTAGTGTCACTCGAGTCGTGCCTAGCGATATTTTAGATTTTATTTCCATTCCACCAATACAATCGGTATAAAAATAGATTATTTTCTCCTTTCTTGGTGAGACTAACAAGCCCAAACGCGCCCGCCGACTAGGAACCCCCCCTTACCAATCAAATCCGCCAAGCGATTGTTTTTGCTTACTGGGAACAAACTACTGTACGTTTTACGACCGCCATTGTAAATCAATGCATTCCTAACTTTTATTTTCCATATCGAATGGTTTATTAATGGCGATTTAACATTCACTGGAATATTAACGATATTAATTTGTAAAGCTTACTGAAGTTTCGTTTCTGAATTCACAACTGGGCAGATAATAAAGTGTTGGCCTTAAAATCGCGAAAACATAAAGCAAACAGTTTTAATTACAAAGACATTATAAAGTTTTAAGTATTCCAGTTTTCAGATGTTGAACAAATTATGATTTCGAGACGTAGAGTTGTGAAGTTGCACCTGCACTGCAATCTCGCGGCGTTGGCTGTTACAAACACCACTTAAGTGTCAACAAATGTTCAGTGTTTAAATAAAATATGGTATGGTAGAGAGTACCTATATACCTGCTATTTTTCTGTAAAATAATTTTTTAATTATTTTTTTACCTCTATTAGAGGTATATCCATGTAAAACGATTCGCATTAAACGTTTATATTTTGACTATAGCGGGTACTTGTTCCTTCATTTATTTGCAATTTATACATGATTTATATGTAGATTGTGCTTACCTACCTACTAGTTATGTGTGCAGAGCGATCCCTTTTCATTCTTTTTTAATGAGAAAATGTTTAGTCAATTTAGTTTTCATTCATGATTATTTTCTCTAAATACAAAAACAGTAGTTCATTGAAAGGCCGTTTGCGAATATACTGATAATGGTTTTATTGTTTCACTTGGCCTAATCAGGTTCAAGTTTCAGAACTTTAGATTAAAATTATTAGGTATATGGAAGGACTTCACCATTCGTAGGCGTAATGACATTATTTAACAACAAGAATAAACCATTATTCTTATCCAAATGAACCCAAAAAATAACAGAAAGTAAATAAGGGGATGTGTCCCAAAAATTTAACCTCGATTTAACTAAATCGAAAGACATATACAGTTATATTGCGGGTGTATGAATACCGGGTTCCATTCCGTTCCGCTCGTTTTTCTCTCTGGCAGAACATTAATTTTAGTGGCACTCTGGGCGCACACTCACAGTCAGATTTTCAAATTGCGGTGAAACCATTGGAATTAAGGAAGTAGCTTAAATATTCATGGAATGAAGGGAAAACGTAAAAAAAAATCAGAGCCCTGTCTGAAATATTGGCGTTTGTTTTTTGTTAACATTCAAGTCAGACAATCTACAAATATTTTATTATAAAGTACAACAAAATACTCCCGAAATACAGCTGAACACCTTATTTTAACAGTACTCTGAATTTTTCTTACAAAAGCTTTTTGACATCAAAGAGCAGTTTGGTGTCGTCAGCCCTTTATGGGGCTTTCAAACCCCTTACACAATTCATGATGGGGAGTCGGAATGACGTCACTTATACCCCGACACCTCGCCTGCTATTTCTGTTTTAATTGCATTAATGCCAGGAATATTTATTAAATAATGAAGGTGACAAATACAGAAATATTTTCAGAGAAATATTTTTCGCAAATCTTTAAAGTTTAGCGTCCAAAGTTGCTCACTTATACCTGTAACATATTGCCTTCGTCGCTTTTCATGAAGCAAATTTTATTCCTGTATAAACTTGGGTGTTGGAGGACGTGTGGCGCAAAAAGTTGCCGTCGAACTTTGAGAGTCGTCGATTAACTTTTAATTAATGAAAGGCAGAGCTGGGTTCGAGAACAGTTTTGTGGATATTGATAAAATGGATGGCAACATTTTGTCTGATAGATAAATGGAAAAAGTTCAAAATTTTCCGGCTGAATACGTGCTAGTGAATTCAATATTTCCAAATTTTGAACGCACAGCTGCATGTACCTAAATTTTCATCTGCTATAGCTTTTTTCCCAACGAAAGTCTCCAACATAGACGTAGTGGCAGTTTTTTCAGTTTAAATTCGGCTATAGTAAGGCGCTTGGCACACGCAACATTCCAAGGTCCAATTCCCATAATTTCGGCCTCCTAACAAGCATAACGTAACCTCACTGATGGACCAATCAGCGCAATTGTTACTTAGCCAGGAAACCCCCAAGTCTAGGTACATACAAGATCCAATAATGTTTCACATATCCGCGTAGTGATATTGGTTTACAATTCTCAGTTATTGGTTTCAGAATGGTTGCCGATAAACGGAAATAGGTTGCTATACCACATAATTGAGACCTAACACTGTAGGGTTATTGGCTAACTGTACTAACTGTAGATACGATATTGAACATATACTTCATAAACTGAGAGGATGTTACATGATCATGTTTTAATTTTTTTCTTTAAAAGAACATAGAAATTGCAAAAAGGCTCATGTAGTAGATTATCGTCAATGAGTACAATCAAGTATTAAGTCAGCCGCTTCCCCTCGGTCGGCAGTAGCAAGTAGATACTTGAAAAAAAAGATAAGCTGATACACTTTATGTTTCCTTTCGTTAAAAATCACCATGCAAATTAAGTAGATTACGTGAATATCATTAGGTATTATTATTTAAAGAACCGCCTTTATAAGGCAGCATTTACATGCTTCGATACTGTGTGGGAAATAAACAACTCGCGTTTAAAATGAGGATAATGGTTTACAGTTTATTTTTATTTTTTACTTTAAGCGCACAAATGTACAGAGGCGGACTTAATACCATAGGCATTTTCTACCTCTCAACCTTTGTGATGCAGAGACAAATAATGGTAGGTGCAATTATGATAATTAAGGAATACATAGTTTTAATACTCGTACATACATACACAAATACCTATTAAAACTATAAGTACTACCACTAAATAATAAAAATAAATAAATAAATATTTTATTCAGTATTAAATTGGTAAAATATTTACATAAAGTCACTAGTCACTATTTTTATTCAGGTAGGTACGGTAGGCTACATGTACGGTAAGTCAGTGGCAACAAATTCAGTAAAAGCAGGCATCTTATTCTATTGAAACTCCGTACTACGCTAGGCCAGCTTGAGATCAAAGTTTTACCGGTGACATATGCGACAAATACTGTACATACCTTTTTAATACTTGTTCATTCAAACAAAAAATATTTAGACATATCCTAAACCAGGTACTTATAATTTTTAAAGCCAAATTTATAAATAGCAGGATTTATAAATAGAATACAGGTGTCAGGAATAACCTAATGAGAATTCTGGAAGGTGTTCGTAAGCAAATTAAAGTCATTTCCCGAATTCATTGTTTAAGAGTTTGCAAATATTAATTAATGGCTGCCTTATTATAAAGGCTTTTTTCTACCACTTTTTTTCCTCCACTATTTGCTGGTCGAAATTGACAATCAACTCGCAGTCCACCGCTGGACATAGGCCTCTCCCAGGCTGCGCCACAACACCTTCCGCATCCAATCTGTCCCAGCCACCTTCCATCTAGCTGTGGCCACAATAAGCTTGTTACGCGAAATTGACAATCGCACATCTATTCTATAAAAATCTCACCATGAAAACTTAGGTGAACTGAGCTTGAAGTGTCCAATAACACTATTGACAGCTCTACCCCTAGCATCAGGAGGTATGAGAACTCTCTTCAAGCTCAATTGAACCATGTTTTCACGGTGAGATTTTTACAGAATATAGGTACCGGCTGGTCCCTTTTGACAGCCCTTATTTTGTTTCTAGAGTACGCACTGTATAAGTTGTCATTTCGTGAAATCTCTTTATGAAGCTTGTTCTAAGAAACAAATGTTTAGTTGTCCAATAAGAGCCCTTAGATAAAAGGTACAAATCCTTAGAAAAACCGATTCGTGGAAGGTAAACGTGATAGCTAACAAACAAATACTCTCAAAGAAAACAACTGGAACATCACTCGTAAATCTGACGGGAAGAGATCCAGCCACCAAGTAATCAGATTATCTTCACGATCATAATTAAATTAAAATGGTTGAGGTCGTGAATCGTAATTTTTTATTAAAAACTTTGTTTCTTAGGTCTTGATTCTCGAAAATTACGACTGTAGTAGCAGTATCTAGTCCCCATTTAAATATTCATAAACCCAAAAATACTCAATGTTTAAAACATTGAGTATTTTTTTATTAAAACAAGATCAAATCGCTACTCGATTGCTTATGGTATTATTTTGTTAGACTGAATTTTTTTAATATCTTTTATTTGATTTCAGACAGTTTTTAACTTGAATTATAAGTTGTAGAATCAAGAGTTGCAATACAAGATAGCGGATAGCATAAAAATACTAATGAAAAAAAAAATATTTGTAGGTACTGCACCAAAATAATTCCCAAATTCTTTATTTATTTAATACAACCTAATTGAACTTAGGGCTGATTTGTCATTGGACAGATATTTTTGGTTTGTGGAATAAAATTGACGTCTGACAGTTTTTGTATGTACGGAAGAACTGTCAAAAATTCAAAATTATTCCTTCGATAAAATTATCTGGCGTTGGAAAGATCAGCCCATAATCCATGATACGTATCTTCAATAAAATAATAAAACAAAAGAAAGTCCCAGAGTTATTAATATCGCCCGATGTCAGTATAATAAAGCAAATAAGGAACAACATCTTACGTACGATATTTATCCTCTCGTTCAACTGAAGAACACTTTTATTTATGTCCATAAAAATCTTTATGTTATATACAACGTGCCGCTACAATGGCGGAATTAATTTAACACATGAGTAGGGCTACTGGCTAGTAATCATAAAAAAATATAACATCATAAAATAATTCGTAATTTGAAAACTACCGCCTGCGCCACTCGCCGACATAGAGCTCTGTCTTCTTTCCTTCAATTCGCCTACTCTTTACACCTTATTCATTTTTATTTCATTAATTCGATGTTATGATCCGTGACCCCGGCAAATGACCCCTAAGCAACAATTCTTTAAGTCAGGTTGCCCCAAGATGCTAATTTAGATAATTGAAAATAAATGAATAAGTAAATAATAGCGTTTACTGAAATTAAAATATGCCCTTATAAAGAAAACGCAAAACCGTATACGTGTGTAAAATTAATGTCGCCATTAAAGCGCCACGCTGTATTATAGCCGAGCTTATAATACAACTTGATTACACAGAAGGTGTCCCTATTGTTGGCAGTACATAGATCGCAATAGAACAATAATTAACTATGTTCGATGCTAAATAAATTATAGTTGGAACATAGGGCTGGCGACAGCTTACCTAAGTAGTTCCAGTAGTTCCACAACTGCTATTAGATATTCATAGGGGAAGGCCGAGTTTATGGGTTAAAGCGTCTCCTCTAAGATTATTCTGTATTGCTAATTGCTAAGCAATGTGCATAATGTGGTAAGTTTGTGCCTCTACACGGGTTGGAATCCTTTGGAAGGTGGCACTCTGTCTTTCAGTAGGCTTATGTGGGCCCAACATACGAAGACCCTTTGGAGAGTTTTAATCTTAAGTTTAATGCAACATTAAGATACAGTCGTCGATAGTCTCCCGGCGTTTAATAACATGGAAAATTATAAGGATGCATTTAATTCTCTATTGCAATATGTTTATATTAAAAGCCCACCATATTACTTTCCTAATAATAAACTCTTCGTCAGTTCTTCTTGCTACTGCACACGCTCTGAGTGAAGTATTAATATTCTCGTGTCGACATATCTATGTATGAATACGTACATATCTCTAGCGTTACTAAATGTTTTGCATGTTGCAACAACTGCGCAGTTAGTTGGAACTCTATGCAATAGATTGTCGAAAACTCGGAATGGATCGTTCTTTTTTTAACGGCAGAATTAATTTCCACCGGCGCCGGTGCGGCAGGGGACTGCTCCACGAGTCACGTTCAACTTCAGCTTTTGAAGCCGAGCGCGAATGGCTAATCGATCGATTAATTTTCACGCCGTTTGAACACGAATTTCTCCTGGAATGCAAGGATTGGAATCCCTAATACCTTAAAATACACCCTCTTGTAGGACACAGGTACTCACTATATTAAATAACTCCAAGTTTTTATAGGCTAATCGGACCGGGACAACTATTTAATCGTTTCGCAGAGCTTTGTATTTCATTTTACAACTACCAGTCCCAAGAGCCCATTACACCCATACCAGCAGATAAAACCGTAACAGTTTATTGCCAGTTGAGAACAGATTATTTCATCAAATGGCCTATCATAAATCTGTGTTTTATTGAATTTCAACGAACATGAAATTAAATAGATATCAGCTATAAACAGCAATGATTCCCGGTGAGCATTTCAATCGACCGATACGAGATTAAGTCCGATGCGAACGCAACAGGAAACTGGAGCGAAATCGATTCATACAACGAATCGAGCAGAGGCGGCTGTTATGGCGCCGCAACAAATTGAAATTGATACCATCGGTGGGCAGTAGCGAGCGGCCGGATATTACGGGTGTCAAGCGCAATCACGCACTAGCCTGCGAGCACTGCCCTGGCCACTGGTTAGGTGGACGCCGTATCTAACACTTTGTTAGATCTGCGCCGGCCTCCGTGTTGTTCGTGCGTAATTGCGCCATTCACTCGAATTTGGCAGTCGATGGTGTGTGGCATACGTGTTCATGAATCCACTTAGATGGATATTTCCAGCGCTATTTTCGAAAGCAGTTAATAGAGCGTCCTTAATTGGGTCAATGAAAAACTTTAAGGACGAATGAACCTTTACATTTTGATGCTCAGTGTGCTATTTATAGTGTTCTGTATTGTGAATGGAAGACATACTTAGACGGTTTTTGTTATATAGTAGGTACTAACACCTCAATAATTAATTTATCAGTATCTTCAAGGTTTTTTTTTGTACCTAAGTTCCTTAGATTTAAAGTTATTAACAAATGCTTTATTTCTACAGATCTACAATATTGAACTCTGCACAACAGTAGGTATTTTTTGCTATACATAATTTTATTAATTATTAAGATTTTCAATAGAATATAGAACTTAAGAAAATACTATCTTTTAGATAAAAAAATGTTTAACTGACACAACATTTAATTTAATTTCATGATTTCTAGCTCGGAACACTTAAAACAAATAACCAAGGTCATAAAAAGTTTGCATTAGAATATAATTTTAAAAAAGAACTGCTCGTTTTTGATGAAAAAATTAATGACAGCCATTTTGTCAAAAGAATAAATAGATTAAAAAGAAAAACTTTATGGCATTGCGTATTATTTTCACCCCGAGTGGCCAGTGTTTTAAATCATTATTATAAAGAGGTTTCATCAAAAAAAAATTGTATTGACCTTTTCTTTTCGGGTATAATTTCTTTTATAATCAAAACGGTAAAAGCGTTTGCTGTAAATAATAAAGAGTTTGTAATCAAAGTAACGTGCCTGCTTATAATCTGCGGTGTAATATTAATGGTCTCATATTTTTTTTTCGTACAAAAATAAAAGTTTTATGTTGTGTGTTGGTACATAAATTATGAAATACGCGACCTTTCATTTCAAATACAATACACACAAAACAAAGGTGCATACCGTCCAATTATATTGCATAGCTCGGATTACATGGAATGAAAATTGATAAAACAACATCATAAATAAAAAGGCTGCATTATAACTGGCTGTAAAAAAATATCTAATATATATATTTTTTTTAATAAATAGATTTAAAAAAAAAACCTAGTGGCATCGTGTAATATTTTCATCACGAATGGCTAGTGACTGATGTTTTTAAAAATCATTATTTTAAAAGAGGTTAGGTACGTCAAATAATGATTTGATTGGCCTGTGCAGTTGCCGCGAACTATACTATTTTATTAAGTGACTTAATTGTATTCCATTTTACATTTTCGTTTTTTTTTCGTATTTCTTGTTAAGAATTGGATATCGTATTATAGGCCCTTGTAGTAGTAATAGGTGAGTGTGAGGTATCTTACTTAATAGAATAACAAGAAACACACTTTTCGAAATTACCGAGTAACAGGTAAATAAACCAATTCTATAATTAACTTAGATTCTTTTGTACCACAGGAAGCGGATAAAAGTCGCCTTTTATAGGTATTATTTTCTTTGTATTATAACATGAATGAGTCATTACGAGTCGCGAGTTCACGAAAGGCTTCTCTCGAGACATAATTCAATACCTTTTGTGCATATTTTTTTTGTGACTCGTGGTACTTATTACGGTAAAAACCTTCGTGATACCAAACCGTTAGTCACATTCATTATCGTTGTATAAATTATGCCCTCATACACAATTATTGTATAGTTCAGGATACGGCCGTGGTGTTGTGCGTGATCTATAAAACGTAAAACGTCGGCGACATTTGATAATCTGCTGCCTAATGATATTGCATTGATTTTATCTTTCTAATTTCCATTTTGTTGATTAATGCTATTTCAGAAGGGAATTGTATTCGATTGAAAGGTTTCGTGGTTTGTAATTAGGTTTGGAATCTCATTTCGTGTTTAGCCGCTATGTAATTAGTGAATTACTCAGTTATTTTGTGGTTTTACGGTGTAGTTTGTTGGTTCAACAGTGAGTTCAAAAGTTAAACTCCATATTTCAGATATTCGCGATCATACTGCGCGAAAGAAATATACTGTTCAAATAAATTCAATGGAGCAAAAATAAAATACTAACTTTTAGTGGAAGATAAATAGTTTAAAAAGTCGAAGTGTATCTTATAATAATTAAATAATGTAGCTTGGCTGGACCAACGGTTAATTAGACTTAAGATATTAGTTATTATTTTTCTCCTTAATTCTGATCACGTCATTTCATTATTTATTTTAGTCTTCTCATTATTTACCAGTTTTCTTACCATAAGTGCAATTAATTTATTATGATTTTGTATGGTTGTATTGTTTCAGTGCAATGTGACTAAATGTATTGCTTTTTACTTTGTTTTGTAATCTAATCATAATAATTATGTAAAAATTGTATGTTTTGCTAATATTCTTATAGTTTAATATTTTAATGAATTATTTTTAACCTTTTAATGTGAATGTTGTGCATGCCTATAAGTGATGTATTTACACAGAATTGAAGACTCGTGATTACCTATTGTTACTACCCTTGTAAATATATCGTTGGTGTGCCTTGCTTAATAAATAAATAAAATAAATAAATAAACGGCAGACCGTGAAGGTAATGATACCTATCTATGGTAAATTGGACTATAATCGATAAAGTTAGGACGAGAATTGAATGTTCTATTCTCCAAATTATAGCGTTCTTACAGGTAATAGAAGAATTCTTGCATATTCAAGATTATTACGGAAAATTAGATGTAATACGATGGAAATCTCTGCCGTAGATAACGATACGGTAAAGTAGTACCTAATGTCGGCCTTGTTGAAAGGTTTAGGTGCCGAAACCTTATAGTACGATATTCGAAACGACGTACTCGGATTTTATTACAGATTTGTTCAGAACATCTTAAAATATTGTTAGCTAATTTTCAGTCTGCAGCACTTAAGACAGTAAATTAATAGGTTTGTAAAATTAAAGTTACCATTACCATTACTAAATACTGATAAAATAAGAACAAACATCGCTCATAATATTAGTTCAAAAAATCCAAGCTCTTTTGGGTTAGTTATTTATGTATGTATAGTCCGGCAAGGAACAAACTAGATGGCCATCCAGTAGGAAGTTACAATGAAAGTTTAACTCCAAGAGATCATTAAATGACTATGAAGAACGAGATAGTAAAAGAGGCGACTCTAGCAAAGAGCGACTTTAACAATTGCGACTAAAAGTTTTCTAACAATTTAATTTAGTTTGGGAGTAAAGCGGCGATTTGTTTAACGTCGGCTCCTAAGGCCCGGTTCACGTCACAAGCACCGGGCTCCTAACATTGTATGCAGCGATCGAATTCGTTTAACACGTGACTGGACACCAGCGGTAGTTTAATAGCCTCGTATATGTAAAGGACAGGCGCGGTCTACGTCCAACCAATTTGCAATAAAACAATATGGCGCGCCGCCCCAGCACACCCCAGCTTGTGGCCGACCGTTCTGCCAGCCTCTTGTTGTATTTTATATTTATCCTACTCCGTACCAATTAGTCACTAACTTTTATGTCACATTACCGATGTTACGTCATCTTTTCAAGCGAAATTAATCCGAGAAGGCAGTAATGCCTCTTTGAATTTTTTTCGTTCTCCTTTGCCCACCTTTTTGATATTTTTTGCGACGTACTCGTTACAAGTCGGATGGAAGAAAGCAAGATAAACTAATTAACATGCAACGGACGGAAATCGGATTAAAATAACTTTTAATGAACCTCTATCCTTTAATATTCATGAAAGCGTAGGTACCTACTTAATAAATAACGTCTCAGTAGCGTATTAAATTATACTTTCTCGACTCTAGTATAACTTAAAATAATCTTCTATAGGTACCATAAAAAGCTGAATCTTAGAGTTCGTTAAGATTTTAGTGCTTATAATATTAAATGTAACTTTGTTTACTTTTGGGAATTATGGCGTCTATTATTATTTTAAATCTTCAATATTCCGGTCTCCAATAAATTCCTGCTGTGAGGCAGTTTTTGTGAAATAGAGTTTTCAATCTACAAACCGTTAAATACTTAGTACTTTTCGGTTTCAATGGCACCTCTAAAGACAATCGTAGCTATTTTCGCATGTGAGCCCACGACAACTTATTCTTATTCTGAATTCTGTAGCGTATTTTCATAGTATATCCAAGGACAGTTTCAAGAATAGGCTGAAGAATCTTATCTAATACTTGAACACCGAAAATTCTGTTATGATGTCGTCATGTTTGCCGAGCAATCCCTTTGAAATCCAATTTCCCGAGTATGTTTGTACAGTCAATGTACTTGTAGCTTTTTGATACATTAGGTGCTCTTTTATTTTTTAATTATGAAGGGAAGTGAGCACGTTTAAAGGTTTAAGGGTGATTTAAAACAACTCCCCTAAATATTGCTGAACGGTGTTGGAACAAAGCCGTGTAAAATCAATACAGGCAAAGTAAACCCGTATAACTGCCGGTTCCGTTGTGAATTGGATTTCAAAGTAGCAGTACTACATTTTTGTGGACACCAAAGCGAATGTGACGGTTGAGGAACATAAAAATAAAAGAGATGGTATTGACGTTCTGTGTGAAGCGATCCATTGCGTAAAGTTAAAGTAAATAAAGACTTATTTGCTCCTATTACTGGTATTGCAGGTATTGCTTTGAAGTGCCTAAGCTTGTAAGGTACCTATAAAGTTATACTTGTTCTGATTAGTGTAAATAACTAATACATTAACTTATTATATTATAAATTATGGATTAGTATTTAAAATACCTTTTATTTAAAGTAAAATCTGACGAGCTACAATAGGTACATTTATTAATAAAATATCCAAGCCTGTAATGTAAGCAAGTAGTTTTACGTGTTTGTATTTTCAGTTGTACCAACGTTATTTATTTAGCTTTTGACAAAATAAATATTATACTTTCTAGCTTCGCAATGCAGACGTCTCTACCGTAGATGTGCTTTGCATATAAATATAACCAAAGTTTGGTTAACATTTTCACCGAAAGACGTAGAAACCTAATATATTCGTCTTGGTATGTCTAATAAAATACCATGTATGGAGGCATTTGCATGTCAAACTATATGTAAGTAAGTAGGTATTAAGCAACTCAAAAGAGGCTAAGAAAATATTGCACCTTTATTTTAATGGATATAATGAATTTAAACTATTGTTTTAGGCGGGAAACAATATAATTGTGTCAAATTCAGAATTAAAAAAAGTTCCTACTCAAATAATTTCTGAAAGTACTGGCTGTTATAACAAGGGCTTGTGTCAAAAAAAAATAAACAAAATCTGTTGATTGTCGGCGGGAAAAGACAGCTGTCATTTTGAAATAATGTTTGATACCTATTTTTTAATTTTATTGTGTATGCTAAAAACAATACCTTAGTTTTGGTTTTCATAATATTATCTAGATCTATATAGATCTATATAGATAGGATCTATAGTGATATTGAGATAATTAAGCATAGTGACCAGCAGTGCTCTGTTAACCTTGTTGCGGTGTGGTAATAGTTCGGTTTTACAATTACGTTGTATGGTTTGTAAACAAAATGGTTGCGTAGTTTTCGGTAGTGTAGTTATGAGCGATTAAACGCTTCTAATGGATGATCGGTTGCAATGAGATGTTGTCATTATGTTGGTATTTATGGGGCATTCATTATGAAATGTAATAAAGTTCTTGGGAAAAGCAGCAAATTTGCAGGAAATGTGGGGGGAGGGGGTACATAGGTAAATAATAGAAAAAATATATTTTCATTTAAAAGAGCGTCCATGGAGTTTCTTGCCCGTTCATCTCCATAGGTACTGTATGAGAGGTACTTACATCAATAAAACAATATCTTTCAGGTAAAATAATTATTACGAAATCGTTTCACGTTTTTTACTTCTTTTTTCTTCACCTTTGGCATGCCAGTCAAGTCTGACGCCTGTGTTCTACCTTCTCAATTTGTATTTATTATGTTATACCATTATCTTATAATAATTAAACAAAAAGGTTCATGCCACAAACCATGCTGCAGTACTTACTACGCTGTGGAAGGGGCAACTAGCGTCATCTTTCGGCGTCCCCTTGATAATTTAAAAGTGCCTGTAAATGGTTTTGTTGAAATAAATGCTTTGAGTTGGTTTTTGAGTTTGAATAACAAAAATATTTAATAGCTGTTTTAATTGTTTCAGATTTACACTATCAGCCTAGACCTCCAGCTCCGGAAGGTAAGGAACTAATTTAACCTTTTTAATTTATTTTATTTACAACTAGCTTTTGTCCGCGACTTCGTCCGCGTGAATCAACTTTCTTACATTTTTTTTCCGTAAGAACCATCCTCGTACTTCAAGGAATATTAAAAAAAAAATATTAGCGAAATCGGTTCAGCTGTTCTCGAGACTTGCACTTAGCAACACATTCAGCGATTCATTTTTATATTATAGAAGATACTTAGGTATGTGTACATAAAGAGGACTTATTTAATTATAGGTGATGCAATTTTGAGTACAATATGTGTTTTACAGACGTTTACGGAATTGACTTCTTAAGTTCAAGTCTGTAGGTCAAAACCTGGCATATTACTTACTAAGTTTTCTAAAGACCGTATTTATTCACCGCTATGATTGGTCTACTTACGTAGTGCGATTGTTCATAAAAAACTCAATTACTAAAAATATTAGGTGCCTACCTAAGTTACCTACATTTCAGAAAAAAAAAAACAAAAAAGTGGAGAGATTATGATTCAAAAGTGATCTAGGATAAATAAAACCTATAATAACTTAAAATACTACTGACTTCAATTCTTTATTTCTGATACTGTAAATGCAATTACGTTTCCATCATTTATAAACTACAAATTGTGATCTACTTACTTACATTAGTACAAATTTTAGTTTTAGTTTTTTTGCGTAAACGTGACATGTTAACACTACATTCACTGTTATTCAATGTTATTACACACTTACACAGCTTTAATGAAATTAATTTGTATCAGACAAACATGTGATTTACAAGTATAAAAATTGAATAGGATAAAACTGTCAAATACATAAAAATGCATAAAATGTGAGTGAAATAATCCAATTAAAAATAAATATTGATGTGCCATATCTATTTGGTTTCATAAATTATTATTGTTTTTTGTGTTATTATTGTTTGTGACAAAAATTCCACGTTACTATTTTATTATATGTACTGCTTGTGAGCTTAGAGCTTTCCGTTTGGTGTATGTTTCAGAGAATTAAATGCTTTTTGATAGTCTACAAAGGTCAAAGAGTATATTTTCCCATATTCATTATATTTTTCTATGACTTGATTTATGACATGGATATGATCCATTGTTGAAAAATCGCTTCGAAATCCAGTCTGTTCTTTCAAGTAATTTTCGTTCAGTATTGAGCTAATTTTGTTTAGTTTACCTTTGAAAATATCAAGCTGTTGGGTCGATAGATTATTTATTACAGCTTCATCACCTTTTATATGGAGCAATATAATGGTAGACGATGTCCATTGTTTATTATGATGTCTATTTTTATTTTATTTTTATTTATTAGGGACAAAAAACAGTTACATGTTAAGTTCAACAATTATGATTAATTACACAAATAGGTAAACATATAACCCACACTACTGTCCACGGATTAATATAAGAACGAGTTAGGAACGGAAATGAATTAAGTGAATATAAGTTAAGGTTGCGGTAAAAGAGAATTTATCTATGGTGAGTATGTTATCGAACAGATTGTAACGACGTTTATAATGTTGTTGTTATCGAACAGATTGTAGAAACTGTACTACTGACTTATGATAAAGCAAATTATCGTTGGAAAATCTGGACTGGAATCCTTCAATACTCACATCAATCGAATCAATGCTGTATTAAAATTTCCTTCCACCCTTTTAAGCAAGTACAATTACCATTTAGACGTGTAAAATTACATTCAATGTTATTACACAGCTTTAATGAAATTAATTTGTATCAGACAATCAATACATACCACATAATTATATAGCTGTAATATAACAATGTAATAATTTTATTAACAAACTGATAACTATCGAGCGTGCTTAGAATTCAATTTATGTTTAAATAAAACACAGGACATATCAATACAGATATTTAACTGAACTAATTGATATTTCATTACTATTGCAAATAGTTTTACTAAACTATCTATGTGTTTATTTCGGTTATGCCCGTATTTTAGAGTGGTATTTTCATACCGTGTTTTCATGAGCTCTCATACGCTAAGTTCAAAGAAAAAGAACGCTTTTGAAATCCGAAAACAGAGGCGAAAAGTAGAATATGAAAGTTATTGAAACCGTAAACATGAATGTTGTCTCACGAACGTTATTAAGTATATAAAAACGTGTATATTGCGTGTAATACTGAAGCTATGTGCCTAAGCTCCGTTCATAAAATTATTACATCATTTATATTACAACCGATTCACTTAATCGACCGCTTAAAAAGCTTTTCAGTTTGATTAAATTTATAGTTTTTACACGCTCGTAACTTCGTACGTAAAAGCCCAACATCAATAAAATTAATGAATTGAAAACGTGGATTACGTTTGAAAATTAATATTATGGGTTTTACTTTCGCGTAACTTGTAACGGATAATCTGCAATGTGTATTTTGTGTTCAGTATGTGGGTCGTGGAAACTGGATTACTTTTCCAATGTGTGTTTACTTTAAATATGTTATAGGGTAAAAGAGGTATGTTTTCAAAATGTATTGTAGTTTGAGAGCCTCGATGAGTTAAATGCTTATGTTTGAAGCTTAATATGGTTATTTATTTAAATAGGTGTCTTTCTATTCCATTTGACTAATAGGAATTTAAAGAACTCAACTCTTGATAAAATCTTCGGTGTTTAAATTATTTCGCTCTACTGTCTCTCTTGTCTACTTATGTTAACTCTTTTAGTTGCGTAGGTACATATATCAGCTGAGTAATAAATACGTCGGTACGTCTTCAAAGCTTATCTTTAGTCCACAATCCACATGTGTAGGTACCTACTGTGCGAGTGACATGCCAACTACGTCGGTGTCTCGAGCCAACAAAATTGCTTTGTCTCTGAGACTTTCGGAGGGCGCGTCCCGAATTATGTGGGTGACAGTCAGCTCCTACATTATATCGTGTTATTATTGTAGGTTTATTCGTTTCAAGGAATTGTTCTAATGAGTATTGCATTGTGAGAATGTATCCTCATATTTTCGGAAATGTAAAAAATAATTCCTCGTTCTTAGATCAACAAAATTCCAACAACCTCCGTCTTATTATAAAATTCAACCCGCATGAGTAGAATTTTATTTATACACAGATAATATGGATAATTTAAACAGCTCTCGCGCCTGAAAAAGCGCCGCGGTGAATTTCCTAATTTTCTTCCATTCACGGAGCATCCGCCATCATTTTTATCTCCCCTCCCTGTCTCCATTTATCTCGGGCTTCTCCAACAGCGATTCGCGTTCTTACATTTTGTTTGTTTCTTACAAAATTGTTATTTCCGACTGCTTTCTTTTCTTAAGCGGATTCGTCTGTAACCTTTATATGAAAGCTAAGGAAATGAGTTCGCCGCTGAATTCTTATACTTGACCTCTTTTCAAGAGACAAATACAATAATGAAAACAATTTGTCATCTTCAAAGTCACAGGTTATTTATATCTCACAATCACAATGGGGTGTCTAAGGGATAAGGATCCTTCTATATTCCCACCGAAGTTTAATTATAAGAATCTTATTTTAATCTAGCATTTCAATTGGAAAATTTGAATGAATGTCACGACTTTGCGAGATTTTAGTCGACGGTATAAATTATAAACTTAATTATTTTAGTTACCTATTATATAAACACGTTAGTGTTAAGCAATTCTGTGTAAGTGCTTGTGCACTTCAACCAAGTTTATTATATTTCTAGTCGTCGCGTGTTAGTCGTTGTGAGTTAGGTTTAGCTTCGCATACAAAGTTAATTTGTTGAATATAATGAGAACAACTAAAGTGAGTTACGCTGTACTGTCACTTACAGAGTGCTGAAAAGACTAAACTAACAGCACGCTGCAATGAAAGCGCTTGCTGAAATCAATGAGTTCTTACTCAGCTGCTGTCTAGTCTAAAGATTTTCAAGCATTCCCACCCTCCTATGGGCGCAGGTGTTGAGATGTCTGCTCTATTTCTTACCATTATTAAAACTCCCGATAGAATTTCTTTATAAAAACGCTCGGAAAATATTAACATAAACTTGGTTGCATGAATGATTTAAATGGAGAATTTGTTCGTTTTTTACGTAAATCCTATTAAAAATCGTGAAATGTAAGAGAAATTGAAACCTTTTCGATTTAAGTTTTTTATGGTTTTCACGTCTACTCAGGAATATGTAGGTACCTACGTGATTAGATTGATTGTTGTAGAAAAAGGTGCACGTGCAAATGATACATGGATAGGTATCGTTTATTAAATAATAGAACTTAGTAACTGGTGCACACTTTGTAAATATCAGATAATTTTGATTAAATATTTCGTCCATGAGCATGACCTTTTTGTAAAACATCTTTATTAAGTTCATAAACTTGGAAGTATTATTGGCTCACGACTGCCAGAACTTAAAAGTTTATGATCGAGAAGAAAATTGTAAATTAACTTTTAGTAAGCCGCTGTGTGACTTTGCGGCCGGCAATATCTGCTTAGAATTTTAACAAGGCGATAGAAATCGGTAATCTTTAAAGCTTGTTCTAGCATAATGCTGTGGCGAAACGAGAACTCGCATCTTATTTTAGTCCACCTTAATAATTTAGTCACGCCTCTGACTCCCCAGGTAGAAAATTGGAAATTGTGTCATCCATAGCGGAGTTCGCTAAAGAATTATATCTTGCTCAAAGAATTCGCCGGTGGCTTGCGGGCCGGGATATCAGTTTTATTAGCGCTATTCACGGCCGAGCCCGACGACGTACCGTAATCAATTCCGTAACTTTCTGAATATTAGATATTCTAATGTTTTATATTGATCAGTTTAATAATAGATTGTGTAATCATTTATAGGCGTTCCTTAAGTTGTATCCATAACGTAAATTAAGGTAGAAAGCTAAAATTTACTTGCCACCCTTTGCGGTACTGTTTTAAATAATATTTTCAGTGAACACAACACAGAGTTACAGTAATGACTTTCACAGCCACTCAACAACACTCATGCATAATAAATATTCAAGTAATATTGCGAACACTCTGTGGGCTTCCAGTACATACCTTCCTGCTATTTGCATAAGTTAAATTCAATTAATTCATATACATTTAAAACATTTTACGTTCCATTGCATTTTTAATTTCAATGCGTCATGGTTACTGACGTGAATGCTGAACAACTTTTCATTTTTCAGAAGCGTGTGAAAAAACATTTTGTCGTTGGGGCGCGGAGTGTGTGTCCCTCGGGGACGGGCGGGCCCACTGCGCCTGCCCCGCGACGTGTCCCACATCGCCGGCGCCCGTGTGCTCCACCGCCGGCCGCACCTACCGCAACCATTGCTACTTACGTAAGGAAGCCTGCGAGCGACGCCTGAACCTACGCGTCAAGCACGAGGGCGAATGCGGTAAGAGTCGTCAACACCTAACTTTATTTATTTTATGATGATTAAATGTTGCTGGTATAAACGTGAAATTCTATTGGAGGCTCAGTGTACATTAGGTTGAGATAACATTATTAATACGTCCGTTAATTTAATTAGACTGCGTGCAACGTTTGTGATATGGGATTCGTGACATTTAACCTAGAATAGCATGCATCTGTATTTCTGAATATTGAAACAGCAACACAAAGCTTATGTGGCACAATGATATTACTAATACTACCCGAACAAAGGCAATTTATCACGCAGATTCGTGACATTGTCCAGCTACTCAAATGCCATTATCAATTTTCATTGCGTGCATTTCAACGCGAAAAATATCTGTGTAATTAATTTATGGCGTAGAGTGCAGCCATATGGATAGATATTTTTTATAAATAACGCATGTTAAGTCTACTTATATAATATTTATCTTTTTACACGTGGAAATGTTTTAAATTGTTGACTGTCTATATTTTTAATTTAATCTATTTAAAGTTAGTCTATTTATTATTGCGTATTCCAGCAAAATTATTGGTATTTAATTTTCCATTCAAATAGTCACTTTAGCTGACGTTGATGAGAGCCGGCCCTTTCCAAGACCTTTACGTAATAAACTAACATTGTTATTGGGCACTTACCTATTCAAGTGATTTTCACTTGTTTAAGGAGTTTCTTTTATACAATCTTACCTTTCGGCCGGGTATACTGGCCACTTTGGATCCGCTATTTTTTTTTTATGATCTTGTGAGAATCACTTGATTTTCTAAATTCCAATTTACGTTGTTTTACTTAAATTGGTACGATAATTGACGACCGTTGGTCTAGTAGTCACTAGCGTTACTGCTAGTATGAGGTTTTGGGTTCGATTTCTAGGTTGGGCAAAGTGTTATTGGGATTTTCCAGCAGGAATTTCTCAGTAGCAGTCCGGAGTCTGAACGTACTGTCGCCCTAACATTTTTCGCGGATTTGTTTGTCGCTACTTTGATACGGAGTCCTGGATTTGTGCCCTGTTGATATCAAAAGGCTCGCCTGCTATTAAATGAGATGATGAGACTTAAACCTAAATGGCATTCGGGGATTACAGGCGTAATTTTATGTTGTGTTATATAGATACGATATTTGCATGGGCTGAGAATCGGTTAGGCAAAGTCTGTACTATACAGATTTATCATCATAATCAGCCTATAATGTTCCCACTGCTGGGACACAGGCGTCCTCTCAAAGAGAGGGAGTGGGCCGTGCTCTACCACGCGGGCCCAGTGCGGGCCAGATTTATACTAAACAAAAAACAAACCAATATCTGATTATAAGAATGTATGTGAATAAACAAACGTCAATAACAAATAATAAAGTGTGTACTCAAAGATCTTGGCGCCATGAGTAGCACCACCCGTCACATCGAGTATTAACAGTGTCAACCGCTCACTACGAGGACAGCTACTCGATAAGATAAAGCATCTTTCTGTCCTTAATCTCGTCACACTTCCAATGGATCCCCACGACTTCGCAATCGTCACACAATTTACTGCCAATACATGTGTACAAATAGCTTTTTGTTACTTCTTTGGTCTCTTTATAATACTATTTCTTTGATGTTATGGTATTTGTATGGTAGTAATACATTTTGTTTATTTATTTATTTTTAGCCTATGATGTTGTTCCACTGCAGGGCACAGGCCTCGCTTTCTACTTTCCACTCCCCCCTCTCCATAAATGTTATACATAACATAACATAATCAGCCAAAAATGTTCCCACTGCTGGGACACAAGCCTGCTCTCTTCGAGAGGGAGTGGGCTGAAATCCACCACGCGCGCCCAGTGAGGGTTGGTAGATGTCACATGTCTTCGAATTTTTGGTTTTAGGACATGCCGGTTTCCTCAGGATGTTTTCCTTCACCGTTTGAGAGCAGCGGTGATGAAATAATGTACACAAAGTAAAGCACCTGTCTGGGTACGAAGTCGCGGCCGTTACCATTGGGCCACCACTGCTCCCATAAATGTTATTAGATAAAAAAACAATTTAAAGACACTTTACTAGTAAATCGTTATATAGGTATCATGAACTGTGGCGGTCTCGGTCATGATTCATGATTGAGCTTTCTTTGTAAAAATTCTGATTCCCAATATATATGTACATAGATAGGCGTAAATACTGTAACCTTATGAGTACTTACATAACTACAGTTTTGGGGTCGAAACGCTCGGGTCATGGGGCCCGAATCCACGTTTCCTTTTTAAGGAAATTTCTCGCCGACTAATCGGCATTTCATATGACCAGAGGGCCGGCTCGTTCTTTGCCCAAAGAATTAACTTTTCCATTCAACGTTTCAATGTTGCCAGTCTTTTTGGCACGTTTCCGGATGACAGTGACGTACAGACAGACACGTACTTTGACGCCTAAGTGACCAAAAATCAAGAGGATTGTTTGTATTTATTTGTATATTTTGTTAGTTAGTCCTATGTTCCTATGAAAGTTCCTATGAAAATGCGATTAAAGCCTTAAAAAATTATCTCACGTGAATTTGTAATTTCTCTTGTCCCACGCAGACGCTGGCGACCCATGCACAGGAGTATCGTGTCCAGTAGGGGCGCGATGTGTCGCAGCGTACGGCCAGCCAGAATGTAGATGTCCCCGAAGTTGTCAACGACGCAAGCCAGTGTGTGGGACTGACGGCAGAGAGTACCCGTCCGTGTGCCATCTCGACAAACATGCCTGCGACAACCAGCTCAATATAACCATCAAATACCATGGGAAATGCGGCAAGTTATACATAACCTTTAGTAATTGAAACGAATTATTTATCAAATTGACTACTACCACCTTAAGGCGCGGTGAGAAGCAAATTTTAGGTAATTGACAATAGCGCATCGTGGCAACAAATATGGTTCAAAAGAGCGATACGTTTGATGTTAGTTGAATCCAATGACCACCAAAATAAAAGTAATTTTGCAGTTTTAATTAAATTTACAAACAAATGCACTGCTCAGTGGAATAGTTTTTAGGTATTTCTTTAGTTGATTGAATTCCTTTTATTATCATTACATACAATATATAGTTTACGCTCAAAATTTTGAGAACTATGCGACGAAAAATATTTTTATGAGCTCTGTTTTACGATTGTTGTATCATGAATTCATGATACTATTTTATATTTATGAAATATTTTTGAATAGGTGTTTTCTTTGAACGTTTGATTAATACAGTATTTTTTTCTGGCTTGTAATATGTAGATACCAATATGCATAACTTTGTGACAAAAACTGAGCGTGGTACGGTGTCCTACGTTTGGGCACCGCCTTAAATTGTCCATCTATTCAAATCATAACTATCATTCCCTATCAGTCGTATGAAATAGCTATTACACGGCAAATTTTCGTAGTATTTCAATCCGCACCCTAATTGCGCAACACACAATCAATCTCAATCTGAATAATTTTGAAGGATATTGCTAATCCATTGCTTCATTTATTCAAAAAATGTGTCATTTGTGTCTGCTCAATAACGTGAATAACGCAATGAATGTTGTTGAACTGTCAAAATGAAACCGACTCCGATTGATCGTGTGTTACACAATTAGGGTGTAGCTCAACATTTCCCTGAATGTTCATGTATTATCAGCATTTCGCAGAGAGTTGCTAGACATAAGCGTCTTCCAGTTATAGCTGAACACAAATGTTTGCTGTTGACAATTTGCCCGTAGTTTTGTTAGATTCATAAAAGCATAGCGTTGTACTGAACTAAAAGTTGCATGTTTGTCCGTTCAAAACAGAGTCCATATAGTTACGACATAAACAAGTTATGCTTCTGACTTGTTTGTTGGTATTAGCTTTCCATATGTTAATTACATAGTGTTTACTGTTTTATTTCTCATACTGTTCACACGAGTTAGGTCTAGGATATTAAGAACATTTGATTCAAAAAAAGGTTGTACAAAATTTTTATAACAATTCATTAATCATTTCATGATAAAAGTCTCTTTTTTAATAAGCCTGCTCCGCTACAGTTATTTTAATGAGGGATTATTAATTAAAATATAATGGCCTCGTATTGTTAGTGTCGATCTTTGAGAGCATAAAAGAACTCGTTAAGAGCAGGTCTTTTCTTAATAATAGACGCGGAGCACACAAAAAGGGTCAACATTTCATTTTGCCCGTGTCAGATGACGTGACTGTCCCGGAATAAAATCGGGCTTTCTAAGGAAACGTGCGTAGAAAGGTGACACGCCTTCTGTCACTCTCCTTTTATTGAAAAAGATCCACCTACTAGATATGAGTGAATATCGTTTTTATGTATGTAAAGCTGTACTTACGTAACATTAACTACTTAATAATGTAGGTCAATATATTCGTTCGAGAGAGAGATATCAAAGTTTAGCACCATATTATTTCCTACATGTTAAAATATTCTACAGATATTTACAAAACCTTTTACATTGTGAGCAATAAATTGCCAACCCTCCTAAAAGTTAGTGAAACACTAATACGAATACATATTTTTTCCTCGTATAACACATAAATTGGGTCGTCTGTTTTCTTTTTCATAAAAGTAATTTAATCTATTTTACTCTATGTATGAAATTTAAGTACATTTCGCTAACCCTTTTCACTGAACTTGTCCCAGCGTATTCGATCTGAACTAAATTTGTACAAGACCGAATGCCCGCACATTCCAACATCCTTTGTAAGATTCTTTATTTACATTACTCTAGCTTGCTTCGGAGCTTTTATTAGATTGTTTCTACATAGTCTGTACTCTTTTATAACACAGAATTGCTCTACCTAAGATGAGAACTTTTTCTCTGACAAAAGTAAGTCGTCTTTTGTAGACTTCCTTAGCTTACATCATGTTCTTTGATTGTCTTATTATAACTTTTAATTTATCCTTATGTTTAAACGCTTTCCCAAGAAAATAAACCTAATTTTTAATTCTTTCGCCTTCTGAAATGCGTTTTTCACACAGACCCCTGTTCGGAACATGAATGCGCTGACGGTGGAGTATGTCAGTTAAATGAAGCGCGAGCGCCAGTCTGCAGATGTGGTCCACCATGCGATCTGTTGGTGCGACCCGGCTCCGCTGTGTGCGGCTCCGACTACAGAGACTACCCGAGCGAGTGCGCTCTGCGCCGGGAGTCATGTCGAACAAGACAGCAACTCACTATCGCCTACAGAGGAGAATGCGCTTCGGGTAATTTTTCTTATCTATTCTTAAACAGTTTAAGCTTGCTAATGTTTTTGAAAAGATTATTTTACAATAAGTACTCGTACACTCCAAAACCTAGTCTCTAAAGTCTAAAATTAAATGTTTGTTCGAAAATGTAAAGCACCAGCTTGTTTTTATCCGTGTTGAGGGGCCATTTTGTCCTTAGAAAAGTAATTGGGTATGAGCATCGAGGCGTCAAGTCGACCGTAAACAAATTGTGGCAGGAATGGAATAATCTCGTTACCTAGTATTAAAGCTTTAATATTACAAGTGCTACTTTCTCTCGCTTTCTGTCCATCAGAGTTAAGTAACTTTTGTGTTAAATTGTTCGTAATAAATTTATGTCCGGGTCTTTGAGATTTAATAGATTTGAAAGCTGTCACGGGCGTGTTTAAATTGATTGTTGGAAATATTTCCTTTAATTTGTAATAGCGCAACATCCGTGCGATTCGGTCAAGTGCGGAGCTCGCGAGCACTGCTCCCTTGACGCGCGCGGCGTGGCCGTCTGCGGTTGCGGGTCAGAGTGCGAGCCGGTCGTGCGGCCCGTATGCGGTTCGGACGGCCGCACATACGACAGCCGCTGCCACTTGGACCGCGCCTCGTGTCTAGATAATCGAGATGTACGAGTTGCTTACACAGGACCCTGCGGTGAGTTGAATGTTTTGAAACGTAAAATCGTGCTCGTGAATGTATGACGCGGTTTATCCAAGTTCGTGGTTAGCTTTGACTTTGTATGAACTTTGGCTTAGGTTGACCAGTCAGCCTTACTGACCACTTTTGAAGCTAAAAATAAATATGGAAATTCGGTTAGCTATTTTGTTTTGTAACCTACCTTGCCACTAACCTGCCTAGCCTATATGAATTTTTAGTAACTGCTGCATGTTACTATACCTATAAATTCTAGCGTTCATTCTATCACTTACATAATATGTATACCTATCATTAGAAACGTCTCAACTTAACACTTATCGAAATTAAAACAATTCAATAATTTTCCTACAGGCGTAGAAAACCCATGCGCGCGCGCGTCATGTCCGTGGGGCGGCGCGTGCGTGGCGCGCGGCGGCGCGGCGCAGTGCGCGTGCCCCGTGTGCGACGCCACGCTGACGCCCGTGTGCGCGTCCGACCGCAACACGTACGGCTCCGAGTGCAAGATGCGCATGCACGCCTGCCAGGAAGCCGTCACTGATGGAGAGCTGCGGGTGCTGTATAATGGAACATGCCGTGAGTACTATCTACGTAACAAAAATATTTACACCAATCAGTTTGGCCCATGATCTGATGCGATGCGCACACGTCGTTTGGAATATATATCTACTAGGTACGCGTATGCATTTAGATACTTACACCTGTTATTATTAAGACTTAGCGAGCAAATCATTTATAAATGCCTACCTTATTTTAATCATTCAATTTTATCTTTCTTTCTGAGGTAGTGATACTGAGAAAATTCCGTCTTGTTTTAACATGAGTTGCAAAACTCTATCTTAGTACCTGCCTAAGCATTTTCTTCTAAGTAAATGTTAAATCTCGAATTTCCAAGTCATGTTCAGAAACGGAATAAAATTGTCCTCAAAACGAACCATGTTAACCTCACCACCACACCCCCACGATCACCACGTATTATAAGTACCTAATATACTTAGTCGTGTACTAATCCCCTGGTAGCTAGCAGTTACCCGATTGCCTAGGCACAGAACAGATCGTCTCTGTGAACTAATTTATTAAAAGAACTTTACTAATTAAATACAGATAACCTAAATATAAACTTTGTAAGTGCTGTTAAGAACAAAGCTTATCTTTTCAAAGTATAATATTAATTTTCGATATAACAAGTGTGTTCGTTCGTGATTTATTTCTTTAATGTTTACGTTCTAAAGGAGAATAAAATGCTTTCATAGGTCATTTAAATTAAAGTCTCCTCACCGCACCGCCGAATCCGGAGATGAAATATAATTTATTTCTTCAAGAAAAATTGCTATCAATTTCCCGTGATGAAAATCTTTTTCTTTATGAAATTGTCAATAAAAGGCGCACAAAATTCTTTTGGAATAAGAAATATTTTGCGGTGCTCAAGATTTTGCCTAAATTATTTATGTAGGCAATAATAAAATACAAGGAAATAAAGTAAGTAGCAGATTTTTACTTTTACGGATTTGTACTGTCAGTGAAGCTTGAAGTCATTGTACAAGTTCAATTTCATGAAAGAAAAGCTTCTGAATAAGGAAAGCGCTAGAATTGGCAGCGATTAGCGTTCATTTCACTTCCTACATTATACCTACATGTAGGGTATCTTCTCTTGAAAATACGTTACTAAAAGTAACACGTTACTACAAGAACAATAACGATGATAGAGATGCTTATTTTATCGCTATTGTTCTGTTAGCAACATGGGACATAAATGTATAACTTTGTTGATATTAAAAATCATGTTAATGAAAGAAGCCCAAGTGCTTGCTGCATCGTGGCCACTCAGCATTTAATAAAGCCGCGTACTTTTACATGAGCACTCATTTATTTCCGCTGAAACTCATTCAGTTCAATTTGTTCGCGGGACTCAACACAGTAATAAATTGTACGTTACTCTATCATTGCGCACTGAAATGTCAATTAGAGATTAAAATGGCTCAATGGAAATCGAACGCGACGCGGATTGATGAACGGAGAGTACGGATTAATTTTATTATTTAAAGGCGTCCGAGCGTGGCTATTAATTTATTGAAACAATATTTGATAGAGCCGTTCACCGGCGCTTAGTCACAGTTTAATGGAATTTCTTTCAAAGGGTTCCAAGCTACCACTTGTCGATAAATCACAAAGGCCACTTTATACAAGATTACAGCTAATCAATCATTCTGTTAGAAAATTACGTTAAAACAGAATTCATGAACTTTGTTTGATTTACTTGTTATTGAGTTTGTTTGCAAAAAAGATTAGGTATGTATATGGATTAATATTAAATTTCGATTACATCAGGGTCTGTTCAAAACAAATAAATTAAAGCTTTGTTCCCTATTAAGTTTACTTAGGTTGAAAATCGTTTAAAATTAAATTACAAAATGTAGACCTCAATAACTGAATTCACATTACAAACCACGATAAGAAAGACCCACTGGGCATTATCACCATGCCATGCCAACGAAATAAATAGTCCTTCTAGTGTATGTACGAGTATGTTAAATAAATATTCTTATTAGACGTGTATTGTTCAGAGACTTGCTCGGACATCGTGTGCAAAGGCGGCGGCGACTGCGTCGTGGACGGCGACACCGGCCGGCCCATATGTCGCTGCAACCACAACTGCACCGAGGCACAGGTATTGTACACTACTGAATTTACTGCCCCCGTATTTATTGCCACTTCGACTTGGTTGTGTAACTTTGTAAGGATATAAATATTTCCAACAATGTACAATAGCATCAAAAGACTAATTTTGCTTGCAGTAGAGCGCAATCCGTTTTACGTTTGGCATAAAACAATGAAAACGTGTAATACGTAACTCTGGCGAAATACATCTCATCTCTAATAACCTAAGATTCCTGCGTAGGAAGAAATGGCCAGTAAAATATGTAATAAATACTAGGTAGGTTTGAAACCACCTCTGCCTTTCTAACTAATACGTAACTATTGGCAAAGCGTAACGGACATAATCAAAAGTAAATACCATTAAGGTTTAGCAACTATGAGTTACTAGCCGGCCACCTGTAAACCTCAGTTAGCTCGTCAGACCGCTACGAGTAAAGTAAATGAATTGACATTCCCATAACATTATAGTTTGGTTGGTTAAAGCATTTCGGTGAAATTTCCGCCTCCCTGCCATTGAGGTACGTAGCCTCAGAAGGTAAGACCGAGATGACAAGGAATTCGAAGCTTCCATACGTGGGTAACTTACGGGTATATCTATTATAATTAATACATATAACGTCCTTTAGAATGTCATAGTTGAACGGTATTTCAAGTGGTATTAAGGTACAATATATTGAGCAATTACATATTAAGTTATGGCAGTTAGCAGCTCAAGTTGCTACTGTTTAAAACTACGTGTGATGTAATGTGTTAACTTCCGGAGCGAATTTGAGCTCTACAGCCGAAAATTAGGTATTATTACCAAACATAATTAGGTCATTCTTATTACATCCACTTCATCATCATCTGCCTAGCCTTTTCCCAACTATGTTGGGGTCGGCTTCCAGTCTAACCGGATGCAGCTGAATACCAGTATTTTACATGAAGCGACTGCCTATCTGACCTCCACAACCCAGTTACTGGGTAATACGATACCCCTTGGTAAGACTGACAACTTACTGACTGTTTATTATTACATCCACTTATACGACAATAAATTAAATTTAATATAATATATCTACTGACGTTTGTTTGAAAATAACACTTTTTTAATTTTGTTAGTTGACATTATAAAATTTCAAGCAACTATTTCATATTTATTTGGTTGAAGATCTAAAAAGCAGATAACGAAACTGTAAAAAAAAGATTTCACATCGCGGTTACATGATAGTTTCAAAATAATCCTATGAAGTAGTTATTGTCAGTGTTTTCATTTATTGTCATATTCTCGTCTCCACGTTGCATATTGCGAAAGACATGAAATAATAATAAAAAACTAATCACTAAGCACTGTAGATGTATTTGAAAATCATTACGTACATTCATAAGCAACATTCATAACTGAAATATTGGAAACGTCCAGTTATATTCAGAGCATTTTAAAATTAAACCAATATTCACAAAGTAAGAACTTTATACAACTCATTATATAGTCAATCTAATAACCTCTTAAGAGTACAGTTTCGAACCAATCAAGTTAAGCCAATTGTAAACAATTCATCGAAATAAGCAACTGACAATACATAATTGGTGAAAGAGAAGCTGTGATTATACTGCTTTGGTTTGGATCCGGATGATAATAAGCTTAACAATAATATCGCGCGGATATCCCCATCATTTTTGTTTGTTAATTAAGATGCTCACCTTGGTCCGGATTAAAGTTGCCAATTATACTTTGATGTTACGACAGTAAAATATTTTTGAGAATTCATAACAAATTGCTCGAGTCAAATCTTCGCGGGAAGATAAATGAAAGTCAGGCGGGCTGTCCACGATAAATAATAGATTTGTGAGCCGTGAGATTATTCTAGCTTATTTTCTTATTTCTACGTGAAGATGCTCAGATGGGTGGTCTTGGTACGAGTATCTGTCCTAAATTGCCTTATAAGTTACGTTTTTGGTGACTTTAGTACGTAATGGATGGCGCCTCTTACATTACGAAAATTAATGTCATAGCGAATATTACGGCCTGGTTTTCCTCCGTCCGTCTTTTCTTTGGAAATTATGTGTACGTTTCAGCAAAAAGACTGCCCCAAAAAATATCACTCTTTGTCTACTATTGTTATTTTGCCCAAGTTTGTTTGTACTTGATTTACTTTCCGAGTCTAATGTTTAAATCATGCCTAACAAAAACGAAATGGCACGATCCCTTGTATTTGTCAACGCTTATCGTGAATTCGTTCGTTGGTGGCAGGAATCAGACGTGGCATGCGGGAGCGACGGGCAGACATACCCGTCGCAATGCGAGCTGGACTCGACAGCGTGTCGAGAGCAAACTGATCTGCGGCTTGCATACAAAGGCGATTGTGGTGAGTGTAATGCCAATCTCATTATATTATCACAAGTGAAATTTTTGTGTTTTGATTCTAGGAAATTTTGAACGTCGTGCGTATATTCTGATTAATTAGCTTATGCTTGAGAATCTCATTCATTCTTCTCACTCATTTTAAGTGATGCTCTTTATGTCTTTATATGTATTTTCTTTTTTTTTCAAAATGTGCAGATGGTACCGTTAATCTATTTGCTGTATAAAATATCTCCCACTCTATTAGGGAAAGGGTCTCATTTCTTTAAGGTTAGAGGTTGCGTTTATTTGCAGACACAACGTGGATTAGTGTTTTCATCAGGATAATGCTGAGATAATAAATTAAATGTCAAGGAGGTTCTTAATTACGTCGCCATCGCATTTTAATATTTCTTCTATGTCTGGACGAATTTCGGTTATGTTTGCACTGGAAAATGATAAATGATTTTATTTTATGTAAGTAGGTTTGCACCAACACTTTTACACGTCAGTCATATTTTAAAATCGAGATGAGGTCGACGTTTTCTATCTGACTACTCTGAGAAGAAAAGCCTAAACAAACTCAGAGGTCAGTCTCTCTTAAAGTCCAGACATAATCTTGGTCAGATCATGATGTAAACGGGAAATTTGCACCGAAAATAAACGTATCTTGAGGACCTGTACATCTCTCAACTCTCTCAACGTCAAATTTAACTTTTAAGATTTGGTAATGGCGATATTATACCTAATTAAATTAAATGTTCAGATTTTTAATTTTCATCAGAAGGCCATTTCTCGTAATTTAAAACGTTCAAAATCTAGTCGCAGTCTCATCTCGACGACAAACAAATGTCAAAAACTTGTCATAATGTAGGGAAATTAAAGGTATTTTTGACAGATTGAGACTGAGATCAGATTGTGAACGTTCTTAAAATTACGAGAATTACCATATACATAGAATTTTCTTTTTTTTTAACGTGGAGAAATGCTCATGCGTTCTGCACTATCACGGGAAGATAGTGCAGTTATTATATTAAATATTTATATTATTATATATTAAACTCCACGGTGTCCTCCTCTGCCGCTTACGGCGGGAACACGGGCACGCGTTAGCACTCATCCGTGAACCCGCCGCGGCTGTCGTCACCGGGCCCTCCTCTGAGGAGTACTCCCCGTCACCGGCGCACCAGAACACATAGCACGCCGTGACCACCCCAGGGACCTAACCAGCACATGGGCGCCAGATGACCGCGTGTCTGGGACGAGAATTTCCCCTCAGATTTAATCTAGAAAACATCACCTGTTTTGAGTACACCATCTATTTTACAAAAACAACAGACTCGCCAATTAGTTTAATTAGCCGCATTTTGGCATGGCTTATATCTACCAGGATATGAAACTACTAAACCTCTAAAAGCTTTTAACATGAAATCACGTGGAATTAAAGCATAACCAGTTCCCTACTTTATCGTTATTACGCAGATTCAAAGTTTGAACTCCAAATCGGTTAATTGATATTGATAGCTAGTCTATTAGAATTTATCGACCAGACTTCCATACATTAGATACTTAGCCAAGGTTTCTTTTATTTGGGTATAAATAACACAATATAAACGGTCTGCAGGCTTTGAACTTGTTGTGAAAAGATGTTTTCAAGTGTTTACTGTTTGAATCCGTTTTGAAAAGGTTCAGTACGTAAACAAAAACCTGTAGCAAACGAAATTTTGTTAGCTATTCGTGAAAGTTGATACACAATTCTTTCTGAAAAGCTCACAAAAGGCTCATTTAACAATACAGGCTGTGGAGTTAAGCAATGTGAAAGTTGAGAATTAGAATATTCAAAAATTGAAGCTAATATGAATGAGGTCAAACTAACAATGCCTTAAAGTTAATATGTAGAGCACCAGAGTTCAGGAATTTTAATTAATCACTTGCTCGTTATAAAGTTGTAGATATAAAGGTGAGTTCACAAGATTGATGGGAGCATCTTAGTTTCAATTTAGTTACCATGGAAACTGGTGATATATTTAGCCAACAGGTTTATATTTACAAAAACGATATTAACAAAGAAAAGCTACACGTGTCAGTCCTGAAGCCTGTAAGTATTTATGCCATTAAGCTTCGTGATTTTTCATAGAGTGTAAGCATTTTATAGGAACAAAGAGTTTCTATAAAACCGTGATAGGCTTAGGTATTGCGCAGAGGGATTAGTGATCGATAGCGGATTAAAGTCTCCCCATAACGGGCGTACCCGAAACAGAGTGAGATTAGGTAAATCGCCTTTGTGATGTGCATCCTCTGGTTACTTTATTAATCGCGGGAGGTCTACGTCGGAATTAAGACTTTAATCCGATACATTTATTGAAAGACTTTAGAAGAAAAAATCTGTAAAAACCTGTCACTCAACTCGAAACGATCACTTCATAACACCATGAACAAAGAATATTAATATTCCATTAATATCCAACTTATCTAACATTCCAAATTCGTCGAATTGAGGCTCGGAATACTTTATCTTTCAAAATATACGCTACTGAAGTAAATAAGTACCGATATATCAGAGATATATTGGAAATGAGCGGACTGCGATTCTATTGTTAAATTTAATTTCCGGAGGTTGCTTTAATATAGGATTCAGCGATCTAAATGGCTTCAAATCTTGACAGTAAAGACTCATAATTTGTTCGCTCATATATATTTATAGATTCTTTGGGCGCCATTGATTTTATTTTCGTAAAATATTTCTTTACTAACATGGAAATGTAGGCTATGCTAATATCGCATTAAATACACATAACATTCAAGGATCTTCACATAGGTATGTGTATATAAATCGCAACAATAGCATCTTTATAAAGGTTCGCTCTATTTCTTGAAACATCGTTACAATTGGTACATACAATCTTATTTTTCATATTCAGCGTTTGCCTTTTTTATTGCTTTCAAGACCTCTGCATTAAACATACCTACATTCATTCAGATAAAAATTTAATGTACTAGGTAAATAAAATACCTAATTTAAGTTTTGTAATAAATATTTTATACCTGTGCTGAAGTCACGTACTGCTCGTATATTTGTATTCATTTACATCACAAAATTATCATTGTTTTGAAATATTAGCACAACTATTAAAATGTAAAACCACAGACAATGAAAATTGAGGTTATAACCTTTTATATTCCTTGTAATAAGCAACCCATTAATTTGCGGGTTCTTGTTAAAGATTACGAAACTTTAGTCCTTACCAATTTCAACGGAAGATATTGTTGTGTCTACAGTGTTCCTACTTTAAAATTTTATTACAAAACATCTCCTTCCATTTTCCGTCCGGCATTAATCGACCGCTTTCACAAGACTTTCATTTTGCGGAGAAGTGGTAAACAATCGTTATTAAATTTGCACGGGTGTCTTCCCTCATCTCTCAATGAGAGAACGAGGAAGCCTAATTTTCCTTAGCGGCAGAATGAGAGAGAACTACAGGAAGCACACAATTGTCCAACGTAATGACATTATCTGTTCAGCCATTCGTTTCTCGAAAACTTCAGCCGGGGTTCTTACAAAGTCTTAACCTTGCAGCGCAGACGAAATAAAACTCGCGCTTGTATTATTATTTATGACTCACGCAATTCGCGATGCGCTCGTACCGACTTCCTGAAAACCTTTTTTATAGATTTAATTCAGCTTGAATAATATTTGAGCTTGAATGATAGCTCCTTTTATCTATTTGGTATTTCTTTAACAGCTCTGTGTGATGGTGTACAATGTGCCTTTGGAGCGCATTGTGCTGCTGGCGAGTGTATATGTCCTACGGACTGCACTGGCGCTGCTCGTGAACCAGTTTGTGGCAGTACCATGCAGACTTTTCCCAACGAATGTGAGCTGCAGAAGGCAGCATGTAGACTACCTCCACCAGCTACACTACACGTCATCTTTTATGGAGACTGCAAAGACAGACTAGCCGTTGTGCCTCCAATCGCTATGAGTACGTATCACAAGCCTATTTTTATCTTTAAATATTTTCCGCTTCCTAATGTAACACAACTAACTCCTTCTAACTCTGCTACAGTTCAGTATGTCGTTCCTTAAGTTCAATTAGCCTGAAAATAGTAGTTCATTAAATCGCTGGGGAAGGTCCCCGTAAAACTGGTTGATCCAAGAGAAAATATTTACTATCGGATCGACATCATTCCAGTTGTTAATTTGTTAGCAGTAATTTCAATAAAGCGACCGATCGTCAATCGATTAACTAACTTTCCGCTTTATCGCTCGACTAACACGCAAATATTTGGGTGGGGGTGTAGCGACGACCGCGATGACCACGACGGAGGCGGAGGACGGCTCCACGGCCGCGTGGCGCGCCCCCGCGCCGGCCGCGCCGGGCGCGCCGCCCGCCTGCCGCGACATCCGCTGCGACTTCGGCGCCAGCTGCGAGATCGGCGCCGACGGCTATCCTCGCTGCTCCTGCCTTTTCGAATGTCCACACGAAACCGAATACTTCCCTGTCTGCGCATCAGACTTCCGACTCTATCCCAGTCTCTGTGCTATGCGTAAAGAGGGATGTCAGAAACAACTCGAGTTAAGACTCCGACCGCTGGATCTTTGTAAAGGTTCGTCATCATGCTTGTTAACATATACTAACACTTTCTCTTAGATTATAAAAATATTAGTAGAGCATAGTTTCACATACCTATCATTATCGGCAATGAATTGTTGTTAACCGCAGGTATGGAAGTAAGACCGTGCGGTAATAATAAAGCAATGATTGATCCTACCACTGGCCTCGAAATAGACTGTGGTAACGGGCCGCACCGACAGGATTGTCCTGTTGGCAGCTACTGTCATATCACGCTGACTGCGGCTCGGTGCTGCCCTAAAAGTGAGTATTACGTATTCACATAGAAATAACTATGAATAGCAATTTATGCTTTCATGCGACATTGCGTACCTTCTGCTTTTACATTTAATAATTTCTCCAAATATATATCACTAAAATCAATTGTTTGAATCTATTTTCTATCGTTATTTGTAGATATTGAATTATACCTTATCCATTTAAACTTAATATGTCTCATGGCCATTACCCTAATTGAATACGCTGTCCATTTAGACTAAACTTTCTAACATTTAACATCCAACAAGTGTAATAACCATTTGTATTGTACAACTGTACCCTAGAAATGTACAGCTGTTATAATTATATCTGTGCCAGACAAATATTCCATTTAGTCAGTTGATTTTAATTATTTGTACAGTTACAATTAATCTATTTTAATTAAAAGCGAAACTGATTTGTAGTGGCCATCATATTTTATTATAGTTATAATTTTACTATTCTGTGATATTTCCACAAAGCGAACCTTGGTTTCATGCATATAATATGATACCTAACTGATGATTTGTCAGAGTGAAGATACTAACGGTACACGGCACCAGGCAGTAAATTGGATACAATCACGCTAGCCGTTGCTGCTTCGGATCCTTTGTCTCCATGTTATAAAATAGGGTAGTTTATTCACTCGTGTGGCACTGGTGGCACATGCAAGGGAAAATTTGGTTATAATTTCGTTAATAAATTATTGTACAGACGATTCGAGACAATTTGAGGAAAAGAAGATGTCTCACTGTTCGGAGTCGTCGTATGGGTGTTGTTCGGACGGTTCGACCGCAGCCACGGGTCCTAATGAGGAAGGGTGTCCAATCACGAGTTCGAGTTGCGGTTGTAACCGGCTCGGCTCGGTGTCGGATCGATGCGACGAGGACGGCCAGTGTGTTTGTCGGCCCGGTGTGGGCGGCCTCAAGTGCGACCGATGCGAGCCCGGCTATTGGGGGCTGCCGAGGATCGGTTCCGGTCACACTGGATGTATTCGTACGTATACTTCTTGATTATTATTTGATGCGTTCCACTTTTCCATTATCGACACATTCTTATATTCCAATCTTGTAATTTATTTTTCCTTCAGTTTCCATTTGTGTAGAAAATACATTTTACCTTCCAATCACAAAATAATGTTCTATTTTAGCGTGCGGATGTTCAGCATTCGGTTCAGTTAGAGAGGATTGTGAACAAATGACTGGTCGATGTGTTTGCCGAACCGGGGTTCAAGGACAAAAGTGTACCGTGTGTGCCGACCACAGACGCAGATTAGGACCCAACGGGTGCTCCGACCGTAAGTCGTATTTTCTTTAAAAAAAAACAACCCCACTCTTCACTGAGATTTAGGGTCCTCATTACAAAGGTACTTACAACAATGCCATGCCTGACCCATGTCAAGATGTTTTCGTATTAACCGTTTTTCTTTTTCGTAGGTAGTTATTTAAGCACGATTGTGTGCATGTACTTAATTTTCTTCCTGTTTTTCTTTATTTTGTACAAAGGCAGTAGGTATACAATTGCATGTAGGTACTGTAGAGGACTAGAAGAGTCCTCTAAGTACCAGGAGGAATCAAACAACTCTTATGACTCCTTTAAAATTATATTCTAGAAACGTCTTTACATATTTCTTACTAATCTAGCACTGACAATCCTAAATCAAAATCCTAATTAGAATATATGACACTTGCTTGAATGTTCGAATGGAACCCGCGCATAAATATAGCCAGCCTGCATTATATGAGGTCGCCTTCGGCAGACAACCTTTACAGTACCTACTGTTGTACAGGATGATCAATTTAATTAGGACGCCAAACTATATTGACTTGGGAAACTAACCTACGCAATTACTCCTAATCAAAATCTCCCTTTTCAGTACAACGGAGATTTTGATTAGGATAGGAAAATACTTTTGTATGTACGGGACGACTTCCCAGAAGATAGGTAAAGGCTTTTATCTATTCACAAATAGAGCCTAATATGTTCTGGTTCATGTTACCACGGACCATTAAAGTACCTACCACAGTTAGTTGAAACACATGTAATAAATGACACACTTTGAAGTTTGAATTAATGAAATTCTGACCTTCTCTTTTGTTTGGTTTCCAATATTGGACAACTATGTATCTGTCACTCTTATTGTTCGCTACATAAATCATAATTGTCCTGTAGCTGAAACAGGGGGCGTGGTATCGTCGTGCGCGGAGCTGTCGTGCTACTTCGGCGCGCTGTGCACGGAGCGCACGGGCGGCGCGCTGTGCGAGTGCGCCGCCGCGCCCTGCTCCGACAGCGACACCAACATGCTGGTGAGCACACCGCCTTATTCCAATCTAACTTGCTGATATTGCATTTTCAAATCATGAATATTACCTCCATTATTAGCTTACGAATTATTAATAACCCATAATTTATTACAATTTAGAAGTTATCTGTGTCAAGAAGTTTTAGCCCATTTATATTCACATCGAAGAACTCGACCTTGTAACTTTCCCGGTGAGACGTAACTAAGTTTAACCAAAACCAACAGGTATGCGGTAGCGATGGCAAAACTTACGAGTCTGAGTGTCACCTCAAATTGCAAGCGTGTCGCACGCAAGAAGATATTGTAGTGCAAGCGTTCGGGCCGTGCAAGCTGGGCGAAGTGGCTGGCACGGCTGGCCCGCCGCGGCCGTCCTCGCCCATTCAGTTCACGCAGCAAGACGACGGCGCCGCTTCCAAGTCCACCAGACACCTTCTCAACCCAGACAAATACTACAACAAATACGACTGGACAAGGAAAGAAACGTCCAGTGACTTCGACAGCATCCTATCCGGACAAAAATTCAAAGGTGAGCCTTCTGCCCAAACATTTTTGGCGTGTTTAACACTTTATTTGCAACAAAGTGTTTGATTAAAAACGTTTGCGGACAAACAATTTTATCAGACAGTATCCACTTTTCCATCCTCTGTTATTATTACGTCAATATTGAGTCGCCAATATTTAATTTTACTCTCGCATCCGTCATGAGAGTTGCTTTTGGATTTACGCATTTAAAGTATCGATTTATAAACAATACATTTATTTTTCCATTCTATTGGAGTTTTACCTTACTGAATGTTACATCTTTAACCCACAACAGTTAAGATGAACACGTTTTCAAGTGTTATTACCTGCATTGAGTAGATTTTATTCCCATGGAAATCTGGGATAGGGACTAACGAAATTTTGCTTTTGTATCTTAGTAATAGTCAGTCAGTTAGTCGGCTGTTATTTTTACATTAGTAATTTCTTCTAAGTTTACCTCGACACGTTATTAATTTTTTCAAATATTGAAACATCGTTGCCTTCAAAATTAACTGATTAAGTTACTTTAAAAAGTAGATGACGCCTAAGCCCACAGTCTAAATAATAAAACTATCAACACAGATTAAGTATGTATCTTCCGCATCCCATCTAGGTAGATGTAGCCTTCTGGCCTCAAATATGTGACATTATGACTATTCTTCATAGCAACCACAGCAACAGTGGGTTCAGGCGCAGTGGGTGCCTTGCTAGGTGACTTATGCGCAGACGACGGCGATTGCTCCGCCCTGCCCGGTGCGGAGTGCGCGCGCGCGGCCTGCGTGTGTCGCGCGGGACATGTGCCCACGCTGCATCGGAAGGCGTGTGTTGGTAAGTTCTACGTTATAGAGAGGCTGTTGGATATTATTTATCTTGTGAATTTTATGAAGATTTCTTTGGGAACTGGGCATTTTTCTGGCATCCAAAAAGTATCCTTTGTCACTTGGGAATAGTGCAGCTTTCTATTGGTGAAATATTTTTTGTATTTCATTCATTATTCCCAAAGTTTCTTTTAAAAACATAAAAAATATTTTTGTAAGCGACTGTAGAAAAAAAACTCAAAAAATAAAATGATGTGCTCAATAAAATCTCTAAAATAAACTCTTCTGTCTTTCTGTAGTTTTCTCTATAAGGAATTCTGTACATAATAATCTAACAAAAATAGGTAACATTTCATTTCATTCATAAGCCGACAACTTGTCATATTTACTTACGGTAATACATTTTCAGAAACTTATATTACGCTAGCGTTACCACTCATCCTTTTACTTAGTGTGACACATTCCCAGATTTACAAAGTAAGTAGCTCTTTCTCTCATAATTATAAACTTGATAAGTTGGAGTGGCTTGTCTGTCCGCCTGAGAATATTCTCGCATGAAAGCTTATCTCACTCAGTCATGTGACTCGGAGATCAAACTCCTTTCTGGCGACTAACGGCCGTTCCCAATAACCTATCTATCACCAGTTTTGACCTACTAAAGATAGAAAATTCTATTTATCATCGGTTTTGATGTCCCAATATAATACTGATGGTTAGGACAACTAACCGCCATACGCTAACTATCGATGGGAGGGGCTATCTCATAGTGCAGATAGATATTTCTATGAAATTGCAACATTATGCGTCCCAATAATATTTTGACAGCTATCCGTCAGTGATGTCAATACTAAAGATAACCAAATTTGTCAATCCGTCGAATTGCAGGGATATGCATTGTTTATTCAACTAATATTTGTAGAAGTGCAGTGTTTTCATCATTCTTAATAATGTCTGAGTCTAGTGAAAGTGATTTATCAATGTTAATGGAATTATCTGATTGAGACAGTGATTTTGAAGATGAATCCCATAAAAACTACAAGACCCGCGTAAACCATATGAACGAACTAAATAGTAGCGAATTCACGTATAGATTTCGCTTAAACAAAACTGCTGTTGGTAATTTATTAACAGAAATATATCCTTTGTTAAAAGTAACCTCAGAAAGGTAAGAACCAACTTGAATGAGAAATATACATTCATTTAGTGTTCATTACTCATTGTAATGTACCTATAACATTTTTAATGCTTTTTTGTTCATTTTTCAGAAATCATGGGATATCTCCTTTGCATCAGCTACTTTTAACCCTAAGATTTTATGCATTAGGCACAATGTTAGTGTCTGTTGCAGATTTGTCTCAAAATCATCAGCGGGGCGTATTATAGCCAATGTCTCATCTGCAATAGCAAGGTTATATAGAAATTATATACATATACATAGCAATACTCAGGAAGATTTTTACAATATTAGCCAATTTCCAAGAGTTCTGGGTGCAATTGATGGCACACATTCTAATACAATCACCAAGTAAGTACATTGTATTTTTAAGAAAATTAACTTTTAATATTCATTCTCTACATTGTGTGATTGTTTTAATTTATAGATTCTAATATTGGAGAAGAATTTAGAAATAGGAAAGGATATTTCTCTATGAATGTGCAAGCTGTGTGCGATGCACATTTAAGATTTATGAATGTTGTTGCCCGTTGGCCTGGATCAACTCATGATGCAACAATCTTTAACAATTCAACACTGAGAGGTACCTAACAAAGTGTTTAGTGGCTTCATACTACCTTCATATTATTATAGTGCACAATCTTTAGTCACTTTATTCCATTCTAATGAGACATCTCATTGTGAGACTTATCTATAATCTACCCTTCTTGCAGGTGTTTTGGAGTATGGAAACGGAGATTTCCAGTCATATCATTAAAAATACGGCTATCATTATCAACTACACAGTCAATAATAATAGCAACAGCTATACTGCATAACATTTGTAGACAGATGAGAATTGAAGATGTAATGCCAGAAGTAGAAATACCTAATTATAATGCAGTCCCAATGATATTACATGAACCTAGTGATAGTAATATTGATGAGTGACAAGACTTGATAAACCATTACTTTGGAGGGTAAGTTATTTGTGATCCCATGTCTTTCATGCAGGTATTCAATATTTTATTGAATCATAATACATAAATTATTATTAATGTTATATTTTATTTGTTTCAGATTTGATTTGAGTGAATAACTTTGAATTATGTGTTGGGCATTCAATAAAGAAAAAGAAAACTTTATTTTAATACTTATTTATTTTGCTCTAAGTCTAATTTTAACTTTCTATTTGTTAATTCCATGTTTTCCAACTGAAACGGACAACCGGGGTACGTCCAGTACCTACGGTCGTACCTGGGACAGTCTCCCACGTTTTGACGTATGCTCTGATGTACTACTTCTGAGTCGGGTGACTCCGCTGGTGACATACGTCGCACGCACCCCTGAATGCGTAGTCTGTACAATTACTAGGAAGGGCTTCTTAGAGACGGGCAGCGAAGAGGCGGTGAAATAAAAGAAGATATTCTTGTTGATATTTGCTTGCAGATTTCGGCTTCTTGCTTGTAGTGTTGCCTCTTCGACGGCTGAGCTGCGACTGACTTTTCGTGCACTGTAGAGATCGCGTCGCCCCCGTAAGGGGGCGAGGCGAGCGGTACCGGGGCTTTGCCCCCCGGCCGCAGAGCGCTATGCGGTGGCCCGTAACTACGGGCCCCTCCTCCTGTTTGCTAAGGCTTGTAGCCTGTCGGGCGCGCGTGAGTTGCGCGCGCCTGTGTGAGTGATTGCTATGTGTTTTTCTGTAGGCGCGCCTTGCGCCGACTCACAGCGCCGCTATCTTCACGACACCTCGGCGGTCTGTCCCCGCCAGGTGAGACCCCCAGTTACCTGGGGGAGGCCCGGCGGGGGACGACCAGCGACGGAGGTGCCGACTCGACGCTCCTACAGAATATGGGTGTATTGCTCCCGCCCGTCCCGTTTCCAGAGCCAGCCGGTTACGTTCCGGGCTAAAGAGCAGTCGTGTGTGTGGGGGCGGTATTGTGTTGTGTAACACCGCCCGGTGTCTACGTGTATCGCGGCCCGCGCTGCGCATACACGTGTGCGTTTGGCGTCTGTGCAGTGGTGACTGTATGTGTACGCTACGTAACGCGCCTATATTAACTTAGCACACGTTACATAGCGAATGTATATTATGTATGTGGAGTTCAGTTGTGTCTAGTGAGCCGCGTGAGCCGCATTTTGATTATAAAAATTTCTTTATAACTTTGGAACCCGTGGTCCGATTTTTATAATTCAAACGGTATTATCGGTTTTATATCTAGACCTTTCATTTAAAACAAAAATTATTAAAATCTACCCATAAACAAAAAAGTGATTTTCCAAGTTACGTAATTATGTATGAACAAAATTTTACTTATTGGAATCCTTTCAAAAACAGTCCTATCCGTTCGGGATACAAAATCTAATAACAAATATCGACAACAAATACTAATTAGAATTTAGAAAACATACAATAAATCTCTTTAAAGTTTTAACTATGAACATAGAATTATTTACATTACGTTTTCTTTGTAGCGGTCCCTCCACTACTTGCGCCCTGGTACCCAGATAAGGTCTCGTCGCCGACACCAACTCTAATTCTCTAATGCGTTGCGGACCATAGTTGACGCTCCTCGCTACGTGAGGAATGACGTAATCCAGCGCGACCTCGGGATTGAGAGCCTGCATGAGTTCGTGCGGCACCTCGCGAAGGGAATGTTCGCGCGTGCCGACGCATCGTCCTGGCCGCATATCCAGGACATTGCGCCCTGGCACGCGCGCCCCCCCGACGCGAAACCCTTGCCCCGCGACCTGGTAGCGGACGACGACCCCACACCACCGGACTGACGCCTCTGGTGAGCCGCACCCAGGTTACACGCGGCTCACTAGACACAACTGAACTCCACACTCACAACACACATTCACTACGTAACGTGTGCTAAGTTAATATAGGCACGTTGCGTAGCGTACACAGACAGCCACCACTGTATTGTGTACAGACGCCAAACTCACACGTGTATGCGCAGCGCGGGCCGCGATACACGTAGACACCGGGCGGTGTTACACAACACAATACCGCCCTCACACACACGACTGCTTCTTAGCCCGAAACGTAACCGGCTAGCTCTGGAAACGGGACGGGCGGGAGCAATACACCCATATTCTGTAGGAGCGTCGAGTCGGCACCTCTGTCGCTGGTCGTCCCGAGACAGACCGCCGAGGTGTCGTGAAGATCGCCCCCTTACGGGGGCGACGCGATCTCAGCGAACTCTAATTCTAAATTTCTAATGTCTTCCTTTTAACAATGTAATAATCAGCAATAGCTTGATTCCGTGCAGCTCGAGTCCTTATGTCTTCATCCAGTAGCCTATGTTTTTGTTTATCTGAAAATAAATATGAGTATTATTTAAAAAAAACTGGTTTTATTGCAATTATGTAAATTAGTTTTTCCAGATCACCCCAAATTTACTTAAAACTGTTTAGATTACACATACATAAAAATGTAAATTACCCAAATGGACAATAGCCACCTCAAGCCAATCACCTCAGCATCTCCTCCTAATGTTACATTGTAACCCTCACACGTTGCACCTAAAATGGATGCCACTCTGTCCAGTGCATCATCTGGTGGGATGTAATCTGGCTTGCCACCACCTGTCTGCAAGTATAGTTACATTAATACCTACACTATAACACATATTTAAATAAAGATAATATCTATTACATCCTGCGGTTCATAAACACCACACACAAGAGTAAGGACGAAATGATTACCTTAATTTGGTTCATCCTAATTTTGGTGGATCTTTTTCGAGCGGTTTTTTTTTAATTCTCCCATTTCAATTTTAATTGATCGGTTCTTCGTGGGCAACTTGAAATCGATGCATTGAATGCATCTGTCAGTTTAGACCAGGCAGCTTCTTTAAGCTGATTATTTGTAGCATTTGTAGCCTTGCTTGTTATCACCTTATTAGCTTCAACAAGATCAATAAGCAAGGCCACCTCATCCTTGGCTAAAGGTACACCTTTTGTCTGAAAACAAAACAAATATTAAATACAGGGTTGATCTTAATTACATGTAGAGAAAGACGAAAAAAATATCAAATTGTTCCGAGGTTTAGTTTGCACTGTAATTTACTAAATGTCATATAAAAGGCCTCTGTCACTTAATAGGAACGTATATAATAATGTCTGGTAATACTTACAGTGCTCATTATATGTAAAAAAATAAGCAGAATTCACTAAACAAACTTGATAACACAACAATAATAGCGGTAGCGTCTGACGTCTCTACGAGTTGAAACTTGAATTGACACTTGACTACGTTTCGTTCTTCCTTTTTACGCGGAATATTTGTTCGCTAAAATAATGACAATGAAACAGATCACTATGATTACCAATCTTATTTTAGCATAAAAATATCACCAATGCTATAATTTGATCAATTTGTATTGTTTTACGAAAAAGTTATATGAAATAATATTTGTTTAAACGTTGATCTTTTTTGTAGCTTTTGTAGTAACAAAACGTATGGGAGGGCTGGATAGCTGAGCTTAACTACCGATGTCGATGCCTCAATAGACGTTATCGTCACTTGTGGGACGTAAAATAAGGATAGATAGAAGTCTACTATTTATCGTTCATAACAAGATACCGCTTACTGAGGATAGGTTATTGGGAACGGCCATTAGACCATTGGCTGATTAGCTCTCTTAGGGCGATAAGTGCCGCATGACTGGCCCCGTTTTGCTCGAACGGTAATCCACTGAAATAATACCTAGATGTGTCATTGAAATTCGTGATCGTCACTAATTGCTAGATAAGCTGCTTAGATAATTTAATGCGTCTGAGTGCTTTCTCTGTGTGGTCCAAGTTTGAGCGGCTGACCTGGATTTTCAGTTTATGTCGTAAAGGTTTTAACAATTTGCTACAAATTAATTATAACTTACAAAATACTACAAGTATACACCTTATTTTGCAACTTTTTATCAGAGAAAAGTTTATGAATAGGCGCTACGCTGCCTACTGCTTAGGGCGGACTAGGTTTTTCATTTATATATCTATTCAATTTCGTGTTTTAAGATATTTCTTATTATGAAATACCCTAAACGCCGCGTTTGTTTCAAGAGAACAATGGAACCTTTTTCTTTTCACAGAACAAACGCCACAAGAGACGACTGAAGAATATAGCGCTTGTTTGTCAGAGCCATGTTACAATCTCGGCACATGTATTGATTTGCCTGGATCCACTTACACGTGCTTGTGTGCCGGTCCTTACACCGGATTGAACTGCGAGTCCCTCGCAAAGGACGGACTACTGGGCTCCTACATAGAGACTCCGTCATTCGACGGCACTTCTTTTATAAGACTAAAACCCTTGAAAGCTTACCACAAGTTGAATATCGATATCGAATTTAAAGCCTTTTCGGAGAACGGCGTCATATTGTACAATCAGCAGAAACCAGACGGCACTGGTGATTTTGTTTCACTCGCTTTAGTAAACGGATATTTAGAGTTTAGGTAAGCAATATTTTCAAGCATCACTGTGAATGTAATAAAATGCAAAGATTATTGGATTTGATAAAACGACGATCTATCTGCTTTTGGATTTCACTTACATTTTAATCTTATTCTCAATACAGGTATAATCTTGGAAACGGAGTGTTAATACTTACCTCACTAGAAAAGATAACGTTAAACGAGTATCACAAGGTGTCAGCGAAGCGATACCATCGCGACGGGATTTTATCAGTCGACGATATGGAAGATGTGGTCGGCCAATCCAGTGGCCATTTAAAAGCACTAGATTTGAATGAAGACGCTTACATTGGCAGTGTGCCTACTAACTATTCTAGGTAAATTAAATATTTCACATCACTAATGTCATTATTCATACAATTGTTTAATTGTTACGTAATAATCAATGAAGTGTCTAATAATAAATGTCTTCAAACAGAGTCTTCGATAATATTGGCACCCGGAGCAGCTTTATCGGTTGCGTAAAATACTTGAGGATAATACGTCATCAAGTGACAAAGAAATTGGGCCGACTGGACTCATTAGTTGTTGCTATAGAAAATGTTCAAGAGTGCCAATCTAACCCATGTATGAGTATGCCGTGCAAGAATGGAGCCACGTGTAAATCTATAGACGGGTCAGCGACCGAATATGCTTGTAGCTGCCCTATCGGATTTCAAGGAGCCAATTGTGACGAGAGATTAGATCCGTGCGAGTCGAATCCCTGCGGATATGATGAGGGGCTATTGTGTGACATAGGAGCCGACGGCGGACACGTCTGCCGTTGTTTGTTTGGAGGTGAAATTGGTTCCAATGGAAATACTTGCAACAATGGTCAGTGTTATTACGTACAAGCATCCGTTATTGAAGATAACAATTATGTTAACGTAATTTAGGTATGTTGTAACTATTACATGCCCAATTTGTTTACAGATGTAAATGTGGTACAGGAAACTTGGTCCCCTCAGTTCAATGGGACGAGCTACATTGAATTGCCGCCACTCGAAGGTCTGGGCAAAGCGTTCCGCATTGAAATTTGGTTTTTAACGAACCGATTTTCCGGAATGCTCCTTTACACCGGCCAGTCTAATAAAGCCAAGGGGGATTTTATAGCGATTAACCTGGTTAATGGTTACCTTCAGTTTAGATACAATTTGGGAAGCGGTATTGCGAACATAACGTAAGTACCGTGTTTTAATTTAAGGAGAAATTTATTTTATGCGATAACCTAAACGGTCTGAATATTTTTTTATGTTTAGAGGGTGGTTGAGCTAAAGTGTTATTTTTGTTGTGTGTAGGTCACCGGTACCTATAACGAAGGGTCGTTGGCACCGAGCTCGAGTTTCTAGGTCAGGTCGCCATGGCAGTCTGCAGTTAGACCACCATCCTACTCAGAGAGGACACTCGTCTCCTCCACTAACACATCTAGAACTCACTCTGCCGCTTTTCATTGGATCTTTACCGTGAGTGAAATTGATTATTTGAAATCTTAATTTTTTTATCAAATACTACATAGCTTTTATACGGCAGGCTTTAAAAAAATCCAGTATGATATATTCTTTCAGTTAACACTTCAGTACTAATTTATTGTAAAAACTACATTGTTAGAATAAATGTTAACAGTTTCACTTACTTGCATAAACAGGAAATGACTGTCTCGTTTCGGACACGAACATGACCCATAATCACGTTCTTTTCCGTGGCGAGGCAACTTGCCAGACATTCATACTAATAAAAACTGTCGGAAATAGATTTAACTTTCGCCATTTCACCGTGACTATTCTTTCAATCGGAGTCTACCTTCCCTAGCTCTTACATCCGTCCGCACAAGATGTCAGGCGTGACCAGCAGTTTCATAGGCTCAGTGCAACAGGTCTTTGTGAATGGGAACCCTTTGTCTCTGTATGGGGATGAAACGGCAAAGTGCGCGATTGTGCAAGACGAAGATCGACTCCCTTGTGCCACGACTGGGGTTACTAAGTACACGGGACCGCCGTGTGGAGACGGTAAGTGAACTGAAACACTCATGCTCTTTTAGAAAATGTCTAGGTAGCTTGAAAGATATGTCGCTTAAAGGTGAACTATTGCTAGTAATACACAGGAAATATTTTGAATTCTCGTTAATACGATCGATATTATTGAACTGAAAGTTGAATATTGGTTATTTATTGAATCAATCATAGGTACCAATTCATTGAATCATTACTTTTTAAAAGTTGACATTCATAAGACTCGTTTGTAATTAATTACAGATAGATACTCGTACGTGTACGTCTATATCACGCAAATAATTAAAGACTTTGTTTTTGTTTGACTTACATTGATGGTTCAAAAAAGATCGTGTAAAATTCAAATTCATTTTCTGCAATAGGTCTGACTCCATGTAAAAACAACGGCTCCTGCATACCTCTACTAAACGAATACAAATGTACTTGCCGTGATGGGTACCAAGGCAGGAATTGCGAGGTTCAGATCAACGTGGAAATGCTCAACGAGAGGACCCCGGTCAACTTCGACGGAAACAATTACTTCTCCTACAGAAGCAGGGGCAGTCGCAGGTAAGCAACTATAAAAGGCACATTCATTCCACAAATAACGTCTGTATGAAATTCCCTAATGTGCAAAGTTCATGTTACTTAACAAAATTTAACTCAGCCATAATAATGCAGAGTTGTAAATTTTCCATTTTATGAATATGGTTCTCTTGACTTTCTTGTCTAACGTACTTACAGTTGTTGTTGTATAAGGGTTTTATTGCTAAATCTACTAATAATGTCTTCGGTTTTATTTTAATTTTTGCGAGACATGGTATCGAATGCCGGCAACGGAAAGCAACATTTCGATATGTGTGCTAATTGATTTTAATTATAACTGATACTAATTTTCTATCTTTCTAGCTTACATACTAACAAAGACGTCGGTGAGGGACACTATGGTGTGAGATAACATTTGAAGGAATCACCACATAATTACATAAATTAGTCGTAATGCGTCACAGCAGTTAGTTTAGGTAAAACATTATATATTTATTATTTACTCGTAATTGTAGTGAAAGTGGGAACATTTAGCAGTCGTGTGGTTTCAGAAACATGAATACTTAATGGCGACACGTGGAAATTTCTCCACTTAAAGTATAATTTGAAAAGTTGCCTGAATTTAATGATACCTAATATTAGAGTTTATTTTATATATCTGAGCGTGTCGCTTTGTACCTTGCTTTCAATATTTTATTTGTGTTTTTTTTTCCATGAATTTTCTAATATTATGTTATTATAAATATGTAATGGCTGTGTTTCCATGTGGTTTGAACTTAGAGTGTATAATAGTCCATAAAACTTTTATCATTGTAGTGTTTTCATGTTAGTCCATAGTACTGATCAGCAATTCATTTCACGGTACCTACAGCTACGCAGTTTCGAGAATGTTAGGGAAAGATATGGATAGTAACAATTTATTTTCATTTTAATAGCAAACACTTCAAGTAGAAAATACATAAATGTTTCTTCTTAGAAATTGTACATAAACAGGAAATTATAATACTGGAAAGACTAAGACTTTTCTCAGCATCGTATCCTTATTTGTCTAAAGTTTATAGTAAAGTACTGTAATAATACGCATCAACAAGCTTCCCTTGGCCTCCGCTCCGAATGTATAAATTCACGGGAAGTCAAATAAGTTACATGGAAGTTTACGTATTTACATAAACACGTTAACGTAACAACGTAGATTGTAAATACTGCTTCCAGATAGTGTCTTTGTGTACTCACAGTCTGCTATTTTATTTGTTCTTCTATTTACATCTTTAATTTATCGAAACTTTTGGTACAATTGAGTTGTTCAGCAAACAACTGTTTTTCATTGTTTTCCGCATTTAAATATTGGTTTACTTCGTCACGCAACGTGATTATTAGTTTGGTTGTTTACTGAACTGTACCGTACTGCGTGTATTACTGTATTTACCAAACATTAAGTAAATAACAGGTTCTTTACTAGTTAATTATATGAAATGTAAAGCGGTACGCCTTAAAATTCTGCTTGCTATCAAAAAGTCATTAGTGGTCTACCCATAGAAATAATTTTGACGAACTTACCAAAATCTACCTAATAGCTAGTTGTAACTATGGGTTATGTTTCTAACATTATAAATAGGTACATAAAAATAAAAATATTATTTCATAGGTATTAAATATGTATAATAAAATCATCGTCTGCCTGGCTTTTTCCCAACTATGCTGGGGACGACTTCAACTTCGATTTTCAGTTTTTACATGGAGCGACTGACCTCCACAAACAACTCAATGGGTAATAAACTAATAAGATACCCCCTAGTAAGATCATCTTACACAGGTGTTCTCAACAGACCAGGAGACTTAATAAACTTCTGGAGGGAGGTGGGCTGGTTGGAATAACCACCGACGGCTGCCATGGCCCACGCACAATGGTCCACTTGTAGGACTAAGTGCGGAAATCAAACCCGTAACATAGAACATACCCCTTAGTAAGACGGGCTACAGATTACCCGTAACGGCTGTCAGAGATCTACAAATGGCAGCCAGTCATTTGTAGATCTGATGATGTACTTTCCGAGGCACGGAGGGGTAGATATTTAATGGACGGTCACTCATCCACGGACTGACCTCTCGTTCGATTGACCCGTGTGGTTGTTATTATTTAGCCACACCGTGTTTGATAAAAGCATAGCTAAACACGTAGGCTCATTTATTACGAATTTCCAACCTTTGTTAGGATTCCAGTCACGTAACAACAAGGGATTGTTAAAAGTATATAACACAAATGTTTATTCTTATGGCAGCAGTACTACAAGACGAGCGTGCATTTAAAGAAATTTCTAGTTGTTTATATTAAACACAATCCTAAAAATACACGCAGGATAAGTAGATAATTAGGTACTTTTAACATTCCACGCTTCCTACTTCCCACGGTTATGCGATGAGAAAACTCAACCGAAATCCAGTTAGTGAGTGCCGAGCTAGTTTTGGGCTAATCTCGAAAATTACAGAGTTACATGTCGAGCATAGAGATTGGCAAATAGACACAGGAGAACTTAGTCCTATAATGTAGGAAGGCGAACCGTGTAGGTAATAGCAAAATATCATTTTGTTTTAAAACACAAATAAAGGGAAAAGTAAACTTAATATTATGCCCACAAAATTGAGTGTCTAAATAAGACCCAAAACGTGTACCTTAATAAATAAGGTCTTTCATCGAAATCTAATTTTCCAACTGATGGGTCTATTGGACTTGTACACGAGGCAAGGGAAAAAGGGAATTTTTGATTCCGTAGGCTTTTTTTTTCTTTTTTTTTGGATGAGAAATTATCAAATGACCCCTCCCGCTCTGGGTGGAGCGGAAGGGAGTGTCAGACTCTTACTGACTAAAACCCACCCGTGTTCCTTCCTTAGCCCTTTCTGTTCCAGGGCAGCGGTAACCCTTTCGGACGATCCCGCTGCCCATTCCGCAGGCTTTACAATAGGTACCTTGACAAGTAGTGATATATATATGTATGTATATATATTTTTATATTGTTATATTGTTTGGTCTTATTTTTGTAATTGCCATAAACAGCAGCTAAGAAGTAAGGAAAATTGGTGACCAAAGATAGCTTTAATTATTAGTGACCTTTCCTTTCCTATATACAATATTATTAGCTATCTGATAATAATATAATATGAAGGCAGATTACTATTTTTTGCTAACTGACATTGTATACATTTCGAGGGCGGAAGGGACTTTGATATATTAAATGTTGCTCCTTTTTCTCATAAGAGATATTCTCATTATAATGGCCAAACGGAATACTTACAACACGTCAAGGATTCTATTAATGTATCACCAAATTATATATCGGTTATTTTCGATACCAGTATTTTTCCAAAGGTTAGGATACGCTTTTTTATAGGAAAGCAGTTATGTTAGGGAGAGGGAGGCATTTTTCCTGCAGTAGGACATACTTACAAGCTAGTAAGATTAGATTTGATTGTTAAGCCTAAATGAAAATGCTCATAGGCAATGTAAATATCTCTGATGATTTCTAGGTAGGTACTTTTAACTACATAGGTACTAACGAAACAGGTCCTACCTTACTGAAACAATGCATGCAATATGAATTTTGCCACTCAATGTTTACTAACAATAAGGTCTTATATCCTAAGACACGATATTAAATAAAACCAACTATTTTAGGAACAGCGGCGCCCGCGGTATTAGATATGAAATAAAATTCAGAACATACAACGAGTCCGGGCTCCTTATGTGGAGGCGGAAAATCGGTATACGACCTCGAGACTTCATCGGTCTAGGTCTGAGCGACGGGAAACTTCAGCTTATTTACACGGACACTGACATAAAGGAGATGAACTTGGCGACCCATGAGGACTGGTTCCAGTGTGTGGAGTCCAAGGCAAGGGTTGATGATGGGAGGTGGCACACGGCCACAGTGAGGCGGAGGAAGAGGCTTGCCATGCTGCAAGTGGATGATACTCCGCCCGTTAGAGGATACTCGCAGTCACTGTTAGTACCCTCGAAGGCAAACCCCAAGCTTTGGATTGGTATGTATTTTTTCACTGACAACATTTTTCTTTTAAATTATCTCATCAATCGTATTTATGTTCAATTTAAACTGGCACTATTGCCTGTTAACGATAAAAGCTTCCACCTATTTGATTTATTTCCAATACGTTAACAGTTAAAATAAATATTATAGCACGTTTGCATGCAGAACGAGTCAAAACAATGAATTGTATTGTAGGTACGTTTTATCCCGTAATCTTTTGTTGCCCTATAAAATAGCAAAGTTAAATGATTGTTTGTTCATAGGAGGTTCTCCATCACTGCCCCTGGGTTTGCCAGCGGCCTTGTACACGGGCTTGCGAGGCTGCGTCGCCAGCGTGAAGGCGAACGGACGACATATTGATCTCAGCGCGCCCATACGACCTGCGACCACGGTACGACATTGTGACTGACGATACGACCAAGTCGTGCGACCCGCGCACGATTGTCAGTGTAAATTGCCAAGTGGATTGTGAGATTTAAAAAGTATTATTTTGTAGTTGTTGTGTTGAATAGTGTTTTAAATGTACCTGTCTAATAATGTACCTACCGATACATATCCGTTCCGATATTTTGTTCGTATTATTTCAACTTTACAGCTTTTTAAAAAGTCCATGAACATATCTCTAAAGAGATATATATTTCATATCGCCTCGTATAAAAGTATTCATATATATTTAACCAAAAGAGTTTGTTGCCATAATACGTTATGTTGTAGTTTTAGATCGAATAGGAACTATATCAATTACTATCTTTTTATATCGGTGCTCGGATTACACATCAGAGGTATAAAGAAAAAAAAATGAAATATTAATTATGTGAAAGTACTGAATTAATAAAAAAGACTCTTGATATTTTGTTGTTAAAATTAGCAGAAATATATAATCTAGTTAATAGATTAGTCAATAATACATAAGAATAGTTTCTATTATAAGCGAGAGCAAAAATATCATGTGAGAAATTATAAAAAAGTTTCTAAAACTTTATTGGTGTAGAAAATTATGATGATCGGGCTCTAAAGTTGTCAAAAAATAAAAGGCCCGTTTTGACATTTGAGAATGCGTTCTTGACACCTGTCAGTTTCATACAAATGAATACGTGATTTGCGAATTTGATCTTTATTAACTACTAGAAATGTCAATGTCAAAACGGGCCTTTTATTTTTTGACAACTTTAATGGTGACATTCCAGCTCCTGAGCAATCTCTTCAGGACATATTATTAATGTACCACGAATAAGCAATCGTAAATTCATATTTTGACGAACGTTTTCAGACTTTTTTATTTGATAATGAAATTATCATTTTGATTCCATTTTTGCCATTCCTTTTATAATGTGAAGTATGATATTTAGCAATTATTTATAAATGACAGTGCCATAGTAATTGTACAGTAGCTGTTTTAGGATTTTTATATACTCAGTGTTTAATGCATAATACTAGGTTGTGTTTGTAATTTCCTTTCGAATAGTACCTACCTACCTATTTATTTTTAGGCTATTACCTACTTGTGTTATTATTGCAATTAACATTGTTTTCAGATATTGCATTAATTTCAGGGTATATCTTATACAACTGATTAAATTAGAATCATAAAGTTTTACGTTTTGAATTACTTCCTGAGTTTGATCAAACATTGCAATCTTTAAATGATTGTAGGGTGACATTAGAATTTTCTGTGCCATATTTTATTTTCAAGAACTTTTTGCATGTTAATGTAAAACTTGTGCAAACAAAATTTAGTTTTACGTGAAGCGCTAATATTTTTAAGTGGTTTTACATAATTTTCATTTTTGTATCACCTGAGATTATTTTCATAGTTTAATCTTAGTACAGACATTTTGTAATATATGTACATATAATAATAACTATAGATTAGAATTTTTTTACAAGCCGCTTTACTGTTTTATCGAGATATCTAATAAATGTTACGAAATGTCCGTTATCCTAGATTATGAATTCCAAGTGAGTAATCTGTGAGTAAGTTTAGCCCATGTGAGTACGTTCTAAGCAAATCCCTCGGGGGTTAATGTTCGCAGTTGTAGGTATGAGTGACATGAGGGTTCGTCCAAACTTTGGACACTTGACCTACAATTATGACATGTCTTAATCTCCTTCATAGACCAGCATTGTATTTCAGTTCAACATTCTTGAACCCTCTTCACGTGGCATATGTAATCGATCTTCCTAACTTTAAGAATCATTCATTACTCTTGCTGCAAAATCAACTATTTAAAATAAGGCCGGCTGTAGGCTAGTTATGTTACGAACTAATGAATAACGAATTTCAATTTTATTTCTAAGCCTGTACATTTTAAAGTAACTACATACGTAATGTTATGTATAGAAAATTGGTTTAATAGCCTAGAATCAATTACCTAAGGTAAACTTTAGTTCATTCGTTTGATGTTACGCTAACGCAAAACTACGCTCTTTAACTAAAAGCTAAGTTCGTTTTTCTACATTTTCGTCTAGCGAACTACTTGTAAAGTATTATACTTAATACTAATTAAAGTAAAACAATGACAATATTATAATTATATATATCAAAATGGCATTTAGAGTTACGTTTTTCGTGTTAGACATGCTTCGTGGTCGAACGAAACACAATTCACTTTTTAGATGATATTTAGGACAACCCTATTGCTGTTTATTCGGACTTAGTGGTGAACGAGTACAGTCCTGTGTTGTACTTAGTATTATGTACTTAATTACAGACAAGATATAAATATTAAGAGAATATTGTATCCGAATGAACGCAAGTGAGGGTTATCAGCAATAACCTACCTTTAGGTACAGTATTGTCACTGGTTCGTACATATCTTCCAGTCCAGTTTGTTACGCAATGTGTGTTTTGATGTAACTATCTTAGTTTAATAATACAAAACCATAAAATAAAATGAGACTGCAATCCGTAATAATGTGTTTATTTTCCAACCCTTCCCGAAAAGTAATGGCCCTTATAAAATATGAGCAAACATCCTTCAGCGTTCACATTATGGAGGAAAATACGATCGAATGGAAAGAAAACGACAGTGAATCATCGACGATAACAGTTCAGTTAAATGAGTTTCTTGCTTATCAGTGAATCAATTTACGCTGTGAACCATCGAGCTAGAACTAACAGCTAGTACCTCAACTCAACACGAATACCGAAATTCTACCATTTTCAATCTACAAGCCGATTAAGCACAAGCTAAACTCGTAAAACCCTGAGGACGTGTCTTATCAAATTCTTGATCGGAATTTATGGATAATAAATTAGTTAACTGTTTAGCCAACCGTGCCCTTGTACCGATGGGGCTTAGGTGCTGCGAATATTACTAATAGCCTTCAAACACGAAAGCTTTTAATTTAATGATATAGACAATTGTGGGACTGGCCACTAGTTTATACAATGTACAGACAACCGCCGATAGCTATTAGGCGATTGGATTGATGAGCGGAACTTGTTTACTTATGTTTGGACATGCCCCTCGATTGTTTTCCTGCCTGATGACGTAATAAGGAGTTTTGGGAATCGACAAGAAAAATAATTTGATATTATCTTCTGAAGGATTTGGGTCTCTGTTGCTATGGGATATAATATTAATCATCCAAAGACGATCGACTATTTTTTATTTATCTTTATTACGCCATGAACATTGAACCAAAAAGTAAAGGCCTCTTCTCATACAAAGAAGGAGTGAGCATTGATCATCACCACGATTACTCAAGACGGGTTGGCAATATCAGACTTATATTATTCTCACGATGTTTTCCTTCACCTATGTCAGTAATGTCCAAGAAAAACTCAGATAGTGGTTGCCAGTAGCAAGTAGTTGTTTATTATTCAATAAGCATCAGGATGAGAGTCAGTCCCGCACCCTACGGGGAATCCACAGTTACAGCAAATAAAAAAAAAGTTAAAAAAATAAGTTTATACCGCTACAAAATCATTCTTCCAATCCCTAGCTTAGGCAGATGCTTTATCAATAAACAAAATATGCAGTTTTATTTCCTTAAAATTTGAGGTCATCGTTTCGTTGCCCACATTACACATAGTTTCGAATTTAGCCCTGATGAAATGATTTTAATTTACGCAACTAATATAATATGTCAATTAGATGCACCCAAAATATTATTATTTTATGATCACAATTCTATAATTATATGTTAAAGTCGCGAATCATATTTTGATCAACATACAATCTGACACTGACCTTCAAATAACATAAGATTTTTTTTTTTAATTTCACTACTACCTTAGCGCATCCCCTTTAAAGCGTATTAGGAAAGTCTTCTCAGAGTAGGTTTACAACGCGTATACACTGAAAAGGCAATCAGTGCCATCCTGTAGCAAAATACGCGGCGTAGCGTACAAGTGCTACGCCGCGTAGCGCACATGTGGTATGCTGCGTATGTGGCCACAGGATGCCCGAGGTTATTAATATTTATTTGTGAATTATATTTGTTTATCGATTTTTGTAAAAGTTATTACACAAAGCTTATTGTGTCCACAAAGTTTTGTTTACGAAATACGTAATAAATGAAAAAACTTATTTGTTCAGAGTGTAAACATGTTTATTATTTCAGCAGACATTTCTTGAATAGGATTTGGGGAAATCACTAGGGAATAGTAAAAAAGTCAACACCATGATATTTGTTACATCTTACTATTAGGTGAGCTGAAACAAAGTTAGTATCACATAAATTCGGCAAGTACAGGAGGTATCAACATTTCTTTATTTATTTGACAATAGTGCGTAATATACGACGACATAAAAAGGCGAAACGAACAGATTGATATATCATCCTCTATACAGACCCGCCTCTAATCTCAACTAGCCTGAATTATGGTGTAGAAAATATCCTCTCATTCTTTGCATAAGCCATAAATCACGTGAGCCACCGGAATCCCTGGAGGCATTATGAACGAGGAAAATAAGCAATAGGTAGATATTAACCAAAAAGTGAAACGCCGCTTAGGGTGGATTTCTGAGATATGTGGGAAAGAAAACAGCCTCACGGAGAGGCAATTTAAGAATACGCCGCAAAAATTCTCATGTATTACCTAACGCGCTATTGGATTTTAGGATAATACAGAAATAAAATGTTTGGATAACTTACTCAAAGAAATTCACAAAAGAAAAGTTCAAAATTGTGTAACTCCTTCGAGACGTATTACAAAAGTAGTAAAACTAAATTGAGAATTCAGCCAATCTATATATTACATGACAGTATTTCAGCTCATTACCTTTTCATTTAGTTTCTTTCAACTTTTGTCCCTCGATAAAATCAGAAAATCGGGTACACATTTTATTTATTCCCAGAAGTTTCAAGTTTATTAAGGTTAAAAGTATGGGTATACGAAAAAAGCAATAAAAGGTAACGAAATGGAATCATAAAAACATCGCGTGTTCGGCGCAAGCGTTTTATCACTTTATTAAATGTTTGGGTCGTTGGTGCAGGTAGAAAGGTTTTCTAGGTGTAAAAGAGGTTCATTCTAGCATGTTACAAGCTGCAGTTGCATGATGAGGAGTAATAATCGCAACTTTATTACACTTGCATCAGCTAATTTAAAACATCTACAATAGACGTTAATTGTATGAACAATTCCATTCACATTCTAATTTCCATGTACTTGTGGAATAAGCAGTTAATTTACCGTGAACTGTAATTTATAACACTAATAAACGCTAGTTTTGTATATTTCAAAGCGTACCAAGCAGTACTCATTTTTTCCTTTATTGATATATTAAAAGTTGTCAGTTCAATCGAGCTCGAGTAAAGTCTTTTTGTAATAGACTACTATAACCTTATTTTCACTAATATGTACTTATTCATCAATAACTAATGACATAGGTTACGTTAGTCAGTTACAAAAGGACTTCACTGTAGCTCGGTTGAACAGACATAACCGCATAATATACTAGCATACGACAGCATAGCTTATGCGCTGTTACATTGATCATATCTTCCTGACCCTGTAACATGTTACTTGGGGTCGGCGTAACACATTTATTTATTTATTTATTTATTTATTTATTTATTTATATATCAATTGCTTGCTGCACTTACAGTACACACCAAAGCGCGCAACAAGCCAACAACATACATTTAACTAAAAAACTTCATGCAAACATTAAACATAAATTTACTGCTATACATAAATATGTCAACTTCCGGCTCATGAGCAATCAGGGCGTTCAGCAGATTGATCGCCTGGGTTGTGGGTGCATAACGAGCAGTGTGGGTATGCACTGGCGGCGCCGCGAACAGGCCCCGCGAGGCACAGGTGCGCGACATCCGCAGCCGGTCCGGAGCAAACAATGAACAGCGAGCTAGTGTAGTCGCGTCATCGATCTTATTATTGAGCAATAAGTAGTAGTGCATCAACAGCGCACACTTCCGTCTCAGTTCCAAGGTGTTGACTCCTACCATTCCCGCAACAAACAGAGACGGATACAAATAGGGATAATACCCATATATTTTTTTATATAGGTAGCGAGCAAATTTTCGTTGGACCCGTTCTATCATGAGCTTGTATTTTTGCTCATGTGGATCCCATACAAGCGCATTGTATTCAAGTTTGCTACGTACAAAAGAATAATAGAGAGTGAGAATAACATTCCTGTCTTTAAACCTACTTGCCTGTCGCATAACAAAACCAAGGGATTGAAAGGCTTTGCCACAGATATTATTAATGTGCTGATTAAATGTCATATTCACGTCTAAGGTCAGTCCAAGATCTACTATTTCGCAGACGCGCTCCAGAGGGACCCCCGATATGTGGTAGTTATGTTGGATGGGCACACGCGAACGGGTAAAGGAAATAACTTTGCACTTAGAAGTGTTAAATTCTAAGTGATTGGCTTCACTCCATTTTACCACCATATCGATGTCCCTCTGCAGTGCCTCACAGTCATGCTCGCTATTAATACCCAAGAATATCTTCAGGTCATCCGCAAACATGAGACATCGGGCCGTTGTGACGACCTTCGGGAGGTCATTAGCCATTACAATAAATTGCGTAGGCCCCAGGGTGCTACCCTGGCTTACACCAGAGCAAGTTAAATATGGAGCAGATTTATGTCCAAAGATTTGGACATACTGAAAACGATCAGTGAAATAACTCGAGAAGAGTTGAAGCAACTTCGGGGTAAAACCTATTGCGGATAATTTTTTAAGAAGGACGTCAATTTGGACACGATCAAACGCCTTCTTAAAGTCAAAATAAGCCACGTCAACTTGCTTATTTTTTTCCATTTCGGTGACAGTAAAGTCTACAAAATTAATGTGGTTTGTCACAGTGGATTTACCAGCCCTAAAACCATGCTGACACTCAGCCAGTTGGGTCTTGATCTGCCTGGTGATGTACTGATTGAGTATCGACTCAAAGACCTTGCCGAAGGCTGACAGAACCGCAATAGGCCTGTAGTTGTCCACTTTTGACCTGGCGCCGCCCTTGGGTACAGGAGCAACCCGTGAAATTTTCCACTCTGCAGGATAAGAAGCTGTTTGTAGGGCTAAGTTGTATACAAACAGAAGTGGTTCTCTAAATATTTCCGAGCAGTCCTTAAGAATAAAGGGTGGGATTCCATCAGGCCCAGCAGATGAATGGGCTTTTAGGCGGCGAATTGCTGCTAATATGTCGGCTGAGTCAACCACATCTATGGCGATCCGCGCAGAGCATAGCGGGTCTGTTGCCTCCAACTCAGCATTAGCTGCAGACAAAACAGGGTCATACGGCAGGAACACTGAACTGAAGTATTCAGCAAACGCATTTGCTGCTTCTACTCCTACCACGGTCCGCCCATCATATTCAAACTCAGTGCACGTTTGTCTACGAGCCTGTTGACCTTTAACAAATTTCCAAAAACTTTTAGGATCCCTCTTTATATCCGCCTCTGTTCGTTGGATATATTCATTATATACCTGATCGATTAGCTCTTTAGCTCGCTGTCTGTAAAATTTGTATAATTCTCTATTAAACTCTAATTTAAACTGCTTGATTTTTTTTAAATGAAAATACTTATCTTTTAAAGTTTTAACTATGATAGGCGTAAACCACGCCGGATACTGGTACTTAGAATTTTTATTTGTTTTGTTTTTTTTTGGTACGTGTTTGTCAAAAATCTCATGTAACTTGCGGTAAAGTAATGTGACAGCTTCGTCAACGTCTGTTAGTGTAAATATATCGTCCCATTTTGTTGAATACAACTCACCATACAAAGAATGGAAATCAACTTTACGGAAATTCCATTCTGTCGGCTTATTACTCGTATCATCATCACAACCTGGATAACGAGGCGCGCGCGCCATGCGACCCCGCGGCTGCACATCACACTTACTTCGCACCCTCACTAATAGTGGCGGATGATAAGCATCAGCAGGGACCACTGGCTCAACATCGCCACTTACATCAATCGTCTCAACGTCCAAACTGCTCAGCACCAAATCTAACATAGTACCGAAATTATTGCAAACTGTATTGTATTGCATTAATTTACAAAAAGTTATCAGATAATTATAATGCATAATAACATTGTCGCTACAAGAATTTAAATTAAAATCTCCTAATATCAACACATCCAATTTATCGAACTTTGCAACAACATTCTCTAACACACAAAAGGTATCAATATATTTGCTATCACTTGACCTAGGAGGTATGTATACGACACAACATATAATTTTAGTAAACTTTAGTGTTATGATACCAATCACCACCTCCATATCGCTCGAGTATCCTTCAATATCGACTACTTGTTGTACTTTATACTGATCACGTACCGCGAGCAGCACACCACCCCATCCTGCATCGCCAGCACGATCCTGACGCAAGACTGTATATCCCGGAGGAAACAATTCAGCATCACATACGCTGCTAGTCAGAAAAGTCTCCGTAAATGCAAATAAATCAGCTGATTCAACTAATATGGCCTTTTTACAAATGTCCAGCTTTGAACGCAGACCTCGGACATTCTGGTAAAACAAATCGTATGTCTTAAGCTGTTTACTAACCCTCATACTACTGCGGTTTTCGAAATCCACTTCTCCATGGTTTAATATGGACATCTTCTGCCCAGTGCTCGGGTTTCATATAATCCTCAACATGTTTTGTTGGCACCGTTAACTTAAATGACGCATAATCACCACGCGACTTTAATGCTTCCACTGAACAGTTGTCATCAACACAAATATTTCGTAGGTGAGTAATCACTTGATCAGCTGTAGTACCAGTTTGGACGTAGTACAAATGCAAATACGATTTCCTCTCCGCCGCAGCTAATGTACATACAGCCGAACCCGGGGTAGCCGTCCCACGAGTCACATTATGAGGTGCACGACGCATTCTTTGCCGTTTGACTTCAACCCAGTCCGAATCATTGCTGTTGTCATTTAACTGCACAAGATTCACCGGCGGCACTGTTGTGTTTACGATCTCAAGTTGTGACGTTTCTGCCGGCAGCGGTGGGGTCGAGGTAGGGGGTCCGTTTAGGCTCGTCGACACATTCGGCTCGATCGCTTCTAGCCGGCCCGTGAGCGAGGCAGGCGATACGTTGCGCGCTCCCTTCGTTTTACGAGCGCCCACGGAGAGCGCCGTCTCAGCCCGAACGCGGGCTTCGCGCACTGGCCGTTGGGTCTGCTGCCCTGCTTTGACAGTGCTCTTACCCACTTTTGCTCCGATTTTTGTGATTATCGCCATTGAACTCGAATCATCACTGCCACCAATAAGTTTACGTATTAATTGTGTTTGATCGAGGACGACCTTTTCCAGCGAAACTATTCTGTTTCCCAATGAGTGCACAGTTTTTGTGAGTTCGCAGATTGTAATTTCCAACGATTTGTCCGCCATTTCTAATACTTTTTAAATAATTTGTACGGAGCGATTAGCGAACGACCTCCGGCTAGATGTAGGTGTTCTTCTTCCATTCTCCCCTGTCAATTGTCACGCTATCATATATCGCTCTTCTCTTTCATATCAAAAATTAAATTTATGACATGTTGAAAAATAAAAAATATTCTTTTCCATTGCATTTTCTATGTGAAAAATTCACTTGGAGAGTTGCTAACCCCGCAATAACAGCAAAAGTGAAAGCTTTAACACCGGCTTTTATTTTGCATGAGGGATTAGGTCCCAGAGGCTAGATTGTTCTACGCAGTTTTGAATTTTCAGTCGAACATTTTCGCAGTGAAAGCTTGGCACTCGATGCATGCCCGTTACGCTAGTGATTCATACGCGACATGATTTGTGGCACCCCTATCGGCGTTGTCATGGTTTGGTAAATACCGTGTCAACTGCGATGCAATTGATAAATAAATCAAAACATTACTGACTAGATTAATTAATGATGATAGCAGGCATTAATAAAATACGCAAATCTATATTTATTTTGCATTCAGATGAAATATTAAAACGAAATCTTTATTTATTTTAGTTTGCGCGTTCGTAGAATCAGTAACAATGCTGAAACAAAATATGTTATGTTATGTCTAAGAAATATTATGTTTGAGGCGTAGAAATAATATTTCACAATAGAGCGATGGAACAAAACTGTGAAGCGCTTTTGTATGGCTCACAATCATGCAAGTATTTTTCTTTCAATCGTGTATAAATAAGGCTAAGGTGAACATGAAGGTATACAGATTCCCACCGTCTCCCGGGATTTGTATCTCGTCTCCCCGCAGCGCGAGACGTGTCCTGAATACGTTCGCGATTCTTGGTGATATGCGCAACCCGGCAAACCTCCCGTTTGAGAACTCGCTGAAAGAAATCCAAACGTTACTGTGGACATATCCGTACGATTTTGTCTCACGCCAATGATACACAGCATGCGATGTATATTCAAGGAGTTTAAACTGGAGATGGATATATTCGTTGCGTATGTTAGGTATAACTATTTTTTGATACGTTAAATTTATTACGATATTAACAAATCACCACTACCTATTATAGACTATCACTTGTGAATCCAGAGCGTATGTTCAATCAGCGCGATAACGTCATCGCTAGTATCGCCACCTCATCTAACGTCATCATTTAAACTTAAAATATAATTCATTCATGAACATGACGCATTGGGGGCGCAAAGCGAGTCCACAACGTGTTGGCTCGCAACCTAGAATTTTATCGTGGCTTCTTATCATGTAGCTATGTCCACAGTCCCCGCATAAGACACAGTCTTCACCCTAGATTGTATTACAAATGTACATTATGTACTCTCTCTCTCTTTGAGCACAGACGGGACTGCAAACGAACTCCAAATGACATTATCTCCGTAAGTGATAGTACGAAACGAATAGCTGCTCGAACTGTTTGTGAATCAGAAAGAGAATTAAAGATAATCATATTACTTTATATAAATGTGATGACATAGAATAAAAAGTGGAAGCTTTGAAAGGCGGGAGAGAAAATAAATTGGGGTTGATATATTGTCCCTGTGGAGTAAGAGTAGGCCCACGTGATATGAAGCTCCATGATATATTACCTCCGTAAGGTTGTTACGATATAAGCAATAGAATAATAATTTGTGTAAATGGCGTCATGTGTAGATACACACTGAAGATTAATGGAAACGAATTTCCTCTCCGCGCTCCGTCAGATTAAGAAAGCTTTGTATTCTTTTTCGCAGTGACACTGACGTCTCGAGTAGGCTACTATAAAAGTCTTTGCAAAGGAGCTGCGTTTAGGTAATGTCGCTCTATGTAGGTAAGAAAATATGTATACTACATAGCTACGTAAGTATAGGACATGCTTACAAATTACGTTCAGCAGAAGATAAACTACCTGAGTATTCGGTCGGTAAGGTACCTACGTCTTGCGTACGAAGTTGCGATAACAAGAGACAACATTATACCTACATACGTTTAGAAAGGGCCGTGTAACAACAATATAGGTAACCGTGAGGGCCATGGAAATCGGACTCCGTGACTACGATAAATCGTTTAATTCCACCCCGGTGACTCGGCCGATTGCGAGAGGCCAAAACGCCATCACAATTTACTGCGATCCAGTCCCAACGTGTTAGAAATAACCTGCTGCTTCGCCAGCATTTGTGTAGTATTTGAATGGACTTAATAGTCAATCGATCGTATAAGTAGATACCAATAGGAATTACGGCACTTGTATTGCAATTCGGGACAGAGCGGCTCCCGACGCCTCGTTCTGCTTCATTTGTACATTTGCGAGAGCTCACGCACGAACCCTCGATCAATCAATATCCAGGTAATTAATATAGGTACGTTATATTCACAAACAACGTATGTAAACAAATGCTAATGTGAACGTTACGAGATAGCTGTGTTAGGAAACATAAATAGAATTTCCATTTCGTAGCTAAGGCCCGGGAGCACAGATTATCACGCTTGAGTTATTATATGCAAAACCTCAGCAAAACTCGAGCGTTTCAAGAATGTTTAAAGCTTTGTACCAGGACAAACGCCTGAATACCACCGGCTAATGAAATTAAGGTGAGAAAGGAATCATGAAATATTACGAAACATTTGTGAAGTACATAACAATGTGTGATTTTTACGTGTGAAACCTAATATGTATTCATGGGCTCGGCTAAAGTCAATTTGCTATGTATCGCAATGGTAACGACATGTAATCACTAATATATCATAGTGTATGGCTTGAAGCTCGGCGTAACGGCACGTTTACCCTGATCGTGAAAACGTGGACGATACGATATTGTGTTGTATTAAGTATAAGTTAGGTACTAAGGCGACTACTATCTTGATGTCCATAATCTTGGCAGTTATAAACTAATGGATTCGAATAAAATACGTATAATAGCTGACCCGGCGAACGTCGTACCGCCATATTTTTTTTTAAATTTTCTTCTATACAAACCTTGTTCTGACAATAACGAACACAAAAAAAAAGAATTATCAAATTTGGTGCAGTCGATCGGAAATTATGCGCGTACATACATTTCGGTGATTCATTTTTATTTATATAGATTGAAGGCGATGCATTGGTATTTGAAGAGGAAGGCGGCATGGCCAATAAAATATGTGGTGATTACGATTATTTAACATTTAATTGACCTAATAACATGAATATAAACTTGTTTTGTTATCTTTTTGGGACCATTTTGATTCTACAAATATTTGATCAATGCCTAGCAATGTTTATAATTAAAGGGAGCTATTGTTTACATTAACAAATGATACCTAAAAAGGAAGTCGAACACTTAAAAATATGATCTGCCTCATTGTGCTCATACATTTGCCAAATGCGACCGAAATGAACCGAAGCCAAGGAAAAAAAGAATTGACGAAAAGGATACTTAATAGAAATCAAATTAAGAACACTCAGGGGAATTATGGCTTCAAATAATAATATTAAAGCGATAAAGTTGCCAGATAAGAGAAAACCTTGTAAATATGATAAAAAGGAAACCTGGAGCGAGGGAGATGTCATTTAGTTACAAAGAAAAAGAAATAAACCACATGATATTTCATTTAGTCGAGAAACAAAAAAAAAAATCTCCGCAGGAATTCGTAGCAGAGTATTTTATTTAGTTTTATATCAGAAGGTATTTCTGCTTATCTCTTCATAGAAGTGCTATCATGGCAATTTGAATACCAAGAGTCTGAATAAGAAAGAGCGGTATCCGGTCATTTTATAAGATGTATCACCGAAGTACAGAGATGTATAAGAACACAGGAGATATTGTATCGTGCGCCAAAAATGTTTATAAAACCACTATATGAAGGTTCTCATGTTGTAAAATTCACGTAAACGGTTTTTGTATCACTGAAACGCATATATTCAGTTTGATATGTTCGATACAAGTGCCTACTTTAGCATTGTGCTTTTACAGAAAAGGAAAATGGACAGTCGCATATGAACCAGCTAAGTGACATACCGTGTAACTCAGCTTTGTAACACAAACTAATTCTGAAGGCCATTTTGAACTAACTAGTTCGTCTCTGAATATCAATTCGAGTATTAGTCCCAAAACCAAAATCGTAAGTCCCCCTTGGCGAAGTACCCACCTACTACGGGGACTTATATCAGGTAGTACGGTTGAAACAAAGTCAACTAGTTTCGCAGCCAAAACTAGCGTCTTAGTCTAGTTTGGTATGTCGCAGAAGTTCGCTTAAGTCGTATTTAACTTAACTGAACAGCTTGTGTTGCAACCGCATACCAACAAATTTTGACACCGTAGTATATCTACTTAGGTATATCAGCAGTGCGGTTACTTCAATTTACTTTCAACTTATCTGCACTACTCGTACTTCGAATCAAACGGTTTGTTTATCAGATTTCGGGATCTGCTTTGTAATTAAACTTTTACTAGATGGAAGACCGGTAAGCATGTACGTTGTGCGGGGCGTACAAACATTTAACGGACGAACAGGCTTGTATACAAGATTTATGGCAGTACTTTGAATTATTCAACATCCATAGTTTTACCTACTTACATAAATATTGTAATAAGGCGAACCAATTTATTAATATTCATGTCTACACTAGCTCTTTCCAGGGTTTTGTTCAAAGAAAATTTTTCTTTTAACAGAAAATTACGTTTGAGTTCTCGTCTTTGTCTTCTTTCATTCCTTTGTCTTTCGTGATGAAATGCCAAAAAAGATTACCAACTGCATAGCTCAGGAACATTATAATTGAAGGAAGGTATACGAGACACACGAGATTAATTAGAAAACTCATCACGCAAATTAAATACAGTAAACAATAATGGTCTATAGCTGATGATACCGCTATAATGGCCGATCTCTTGTCCCAACCAAAGCTTCTCGGACCGCCTCGTCAAATCAGATAAGACTATCAGTAGGTTTATATTAATTACGCCTCGTTAACGCGTAACGATCAACACTACACGCCTATCAAATCACTAGTGATTCTCTCAAGTCGTTACAGAGCGAAAATTAAGTCGAACTTACGACGCCGAGCCACGACAGAGGCTTTTAATACCGCTGAACATGCAACTATTCAATCACTACCGCGAACCGTGTTTCTGTTGTAAATAGCTCGCCTATTTAACAAAATGCCATCATTAATCTTTGTTTTGATAAAGCGTTTTCGTAAATTTTAATGGCGGATGGCTTGGACAGGAAAATGTTATTTTGATACCTGTCTTCTGAGCCTTTCTCTCTTACGTATTTTTTACGTTTGTTTTTTTTTCTGTTATCGCTGTTATCTTAGTCGGAAATCGTAAAAGTGAACTTACCTGTAAAAATACAGATGATATTTTAAGCAAGTTCTTAATGGACAAAATAAAACAATTTTCGGGCAAGAGATTTTAAGGCTATAAAATATTCATACCGGTTTCGTTAAAAGTTTGGACTTATTTTTACGATGTTTTTCTTTTGCGCTGTTTAATATTTTCTTTTACCTGAGAAAAGCATTACAATATGAGTAATAATTTATTAGAGTCTATTCTTAGTTTCGGGAAATTAATAAAATCGTGTTGACTTAAACAAAGGAAAATATATTAAAATGTATCAAACAGACAAATTAAAATAGCTAAATAAGGTAGCAAATTGGAAGCCAAAACTTTTAAGTATATAATATACTCAGGTTCACAAAATTCAACTTTAAAATAAATATGTAACAAGCAGAGTTATGTGCATAATAAATGCATCTAAAACTAAGCTACACTGAAACGAAGTGTTACAAAATGTGAAAGAGTTTTACATTTAAATCCTACAGAGCAAGGTTGGTCTCACAAAGTCAGAAACAGTGGATCGCGGCGTCACGGCTGGCTGCCTCCTCCTCTACGACAAAATGCACTCACGCCTCCGCCGGGCCGCGTGCACTCACGAATGCATTTACATATTGATCTCCAAATCACAGTAGCCGACTGAATCGCAAATAAAATGCATATTTGCGAATAGAACGCTGATTTTCAAATCTTAGGTAAGTTTCTCGCGGAGTTCTGGCCTGTGCTGTAATTTACGACAAGCTTTTATTTTTCAATCACAAGTGAAGCGAAATGACCACTTCGCGTTTTAACTATCGTAACGGTCTCCTAGATGCACCTTAAACTCCAATCAAGACTACTTCCCTGTTCATGTTGAAACCAACCTTAAACCGACGGAGCTTCAGTTCGTTTTGCAACAACATAAAACTCTTTGAAGTTTACAATTGGATAATTTAGACGTCTTATTCAACTGTGACTCAAATCATTATTTAAATCTGTATTGTTTCCGTTTCCTGGAAATCGAATTAATTGTAAATTGGTACAAACTTTTAATCCACTTTTGAATACAGGGGTAAAGTTTCGGATGAACGTTTTCGGTTTATTTTAAGTAATTATTGTGTCTATTGTTAAAATCAATCACAACAGTGTTTCCGGAGCACGCAGCTTGGGGCATGAAAGCTATGGCATCAACACGACCATGATAGTTGCCATCACTGATAGTAATTGGCCTACTTCAACAAAAGCAACATTAAAAGCCAGAGCATTTATTGACATAGAGCATGACGCACGCCGATCCATTAGTGGTTTGCTGGCCCATCCCCTGCACTACGGTGTGTACCCTGCACTATACACTGTTGCAACTTCTTGGTAACACCTAACAAGTGCTTTTGTCCTGAGATTTAGTTGGCTTAAGTTTGACAAACTTGTACAATGGATCTGTCAAAACTTGAATTCTATTACTTTGGTAAGTCAGCTCGTTAAGTGATGGTATCGAACAATTTATGAGTGATGGGATTAAAAATATCCCAGTGCGGCCAGACAGTCGATTTTTAGCCGTTTTAGCGAATTAGGCTGGAAACATTTCAAGATAATCAGTCTTTTTTCTCAGGATTTCTCTAACCTATATTCGTCGAGTCACTTCTTGGAAGTAAAATGAAAGCTTTTTTTCAGATTTATTGAGTCAGAGTAAAGGCATTTCTTATAAATGTTGCTACTGATTGGAATCATCATTATATATATTTATTTTTATATTATAATTTTATTTTTCATATGAAAGAAACAAGTCTAGGAAACGTCTGAAAAAATATATAAACGTATTTCCAAGAAACTGATTTAGGTCGACACATTTTCGAACCTTGAAATAACGTTTCGTATTAAGGGATTTTTCCAACGCCAGATAACTTTTATATCGACGTTATATTGACACGCCCTAACTATCCGGTACAGACACCAGGGTTTGGCAACGGAGGTCCAAACACTTATTTCTTTTGGTTTCGTTGGAAATAGGCTTATGTGGTAGTAGATGGAATAAAATTGACAAATAATCAGGGTGGTTATTTCCTCAAAAGACCATTTCAGACCCTCACCATGGATAAGATCCTGACCAAGATTATCCGTTGACTTTAAAAGCAACTGTGACCTCTGAGTTTGCTCCGGCATTTCTTCTCAGAGTAGTCAGTTAAGGAAACGCCAACCGCATCTCGTTTTTAAAATGTGTTTGTACAAACCTACTTCATCATCTGCCTAGCCTTTTCCCAACTATGTTGGGGTCGGCCTCCAGTCTAACCGAATGCTGATAAATACCAGTATTTTACATGGAGCGACTGCCTATCTGACCTCCACAACCCAGTTACTGGGTAATACGATACCCCTTGGTTGTCAGACCTACTTACAGAAATAAAATCATTTAACATAAAATTCGACAGCTGTTTTTATGGAAAAACTAAAAAAAAATCAAAGTCAACCTCGGATGAAGCATTTAATCAAATTAAGTTCCCAACCAAATAATCATTCGTACAAATAAAGCCTGTATAAAGTCTACCATGAACAGCAGAGTTTACCGAGTGTAACGTGAAAACGGCAATGCTTAGCAATACGTTACAGCGGCATGATAGTATTACATACAGAATGCCGCGACTGCGTGGAACATAATTATTGTCAGCTACCGCAAAATTTCATGTTCGGTTGAATAACACAGCGCAATGATTCCGTAGGAAGGATGTTTGCGTGCCTCAACTTTGATGATTATAAAGTTATACAATTATGAAATTGTCTTTTGGTTTATTTTACTTTGGTGTTTCTGATGAGCATACGTACATTAATTATACCACGCCTGTTCCAGAGGCTTCTTAACCTAGTTACACAAACATTTCGCTGGTAATAAAAAGTCCTTCAAAATGTGAGCAGAGCTTTCTTAAATTAATCGGGCTTAAATTCAGACTCCGGGCTTCTACTGAGAAAATCTTAATGGAAAAATCTGAAACGTTTTGCCCGATCTGAGAATCGAACCTAGCAACACTACGCTTAGCAGTCGTGATTGCGATCCTGCCCTGCCAACAAGGCAGTCAAATCATTCCGGCTCAAGATAAAAAAAATGCATGTACAATTAATCAGAGTATTTCATCTTTCAACTAGTCATTACAATGTAAGTACTGCAATAGAAACCGTTGAAAACCTCTTCAACTAGAAATCAGTGTTAATTACAATCTGTAGAGATCTCCAGTGGTTTTGCTTTCATTAATGCAAGTATATTGTACTACAATTGAACTCAAGCGCGCATCTAGTTGTTTCATTCTAAAAAAAAAAGCTGTTTTCGTTATCAAAAAAGTAAACAAAACCCTTATTCTATTCGATGAAGAGGTTTTCAAAAAATATAACTGAATTGTATGTGGAGAATGAACACTGGGTACCTATTCCTACGACGTATATGGCATACCTTTAATGGTACTTGAAATGCATGACGACAAGTTGCCATGAAATAACGTGAAAAAGTATTGGACAGAGAAAAATAAAAGTAGATACTACCTACACTTTGATCTTCTAAAGGAAAGTGATGTGGATTTTTGTAAAATGTAAATTATCGTGCGATTAATTTTGTTTCCTTCGGTAAATAATGAGTGATGTAGGTAAGTCATGAACAACTTGTCTTGTAGTTGAACATAAAAGGGTCTCTCTTCAAAGCAAAAGCAAAAGTTTTATTAAAGAAAAATAAAAGGCTAATTAATTTTGCAAAACATGTCGTGTAGCGACAAGTAAAACTAAGTACGGGGTGATAAAATTAAAGAGAGGGAGGTAGAAAACAATTAAAAATATTTTATTAACAATAAAAAGATGGAGATGAACTCGAGTGGTGTGTAGAATGTGGAGGTGGGGTGTGATGAAGATGATGATGGGTGACTGAGGAGACTGAGGAGGCTGAGGTGGAGCAGTTGCTGGCAACAGATGCGGGTACAGAAGTCCAATTCAGATGTGGGTACAGGTGAGGGCAGGTGCGTGCGCGGCACGGAGGGCACCCGCAAGAGGGCCCACGCAGCAAAGCAGGTCGCCGCACGGCAGCAGGAGGAAGAGGCACGGCGGGCGCTGACAGCCCACCAGGTAAGGTGGCCCTCAGAAGTTGATGCGTGTGCGGCACGGAGGGCACTCGTAGGAGGGCCCACGCAGCTAGGCCGGTCGCAGCACAGCAGCAGGAGGAAGAGCACGGCGAGGACGCACCCTCCAGGTAAGGCGGGCCTCAGAAGTTGATGCGGCCGGACAGGTTCAGGTCCGTCGCCTTGAAGACGGAGCACGGAGGTGTAGTAAGGTGGCTCTGGAGCAGACAGGCGGCTCTGGAGTATCAGGCCTTAACCTTAGTGTTCGCTTTAGAGGCGAAACTCGAACTGACCACTGCATTGCGTGGATCAATAAGGAAAACTCGTAGAACAACATCATGTAGAAAATATGAATTTGAAATATGAATGCGAGCAGTGCTAAGTATGTATATGTTTAAACCTGGCAGTTAAGCATTTGATCCTGGCAGCTAAGGATTTAAAAGCAAACGTTACCATGACGTTTCAAACATCAAATGCCAGAACTGTCATAATAAAATAAATATTATTAAAATACAATAAAATCTATAGTTATTATGTAATAAAAGTATAGTATTTAAAGGAAAAATGATATGAATCAATGTGGACGAAATTACCAACCCATGGTTGACACTGAATCGTTGAAGTCAATGTTAAAGTTTGTCTGTGTACTAAATGTGGATAAAACGTGTCCTGATGTCGTGAGAAATAATCAGATCAGCACCTAACGGTAAAGGAATGCTTATTCTGATCTGGAGGAATGAATGAAAGTAACTGTGAGTATGTACATTATGTTACAAACAGACTAACTGAAGCTTGATAGAGAGATATATTGGGTTATGGTGTTAAGTAATATAAATAAGTAGGTATCAAGTTACATAATTAAAATTCTCCAAATAGAAATAATATGAAAGATATATTTATATCTCTTTCCATACGAGATAAGTTCTTAATTTTGTTTTGCTCAACTATAAATACTTACATGGCACTTATTAAAACTTTCTTAATACCATACTAAGAAATGTTTTCTCAGAAATGTTTACTCTGGTTTAACCTGTAGAAATATTTTCTCAGAAATGTCTAATCTGGTTTAGCCGTACACGGAATCTCATTACCGTGTGCCTAATAGGGAAGCAATAATCAAACATTCCCAATACCGTCGGAAGTGTTCGGTACTTTAGTCACAAAAAGTGAAGCGCTTCTGTGAAAATAAACTGACGGCTGTTCGGAAGGCGACGAAAGTTAATTTCACGGGTTGTGAATGCTTCTTCAGAACTCATCCCGCTCGAACAATCCGCGACTCGGTTGCCATTAATCACCGCGCAGACAAATATCATTAGTTCTCTACTCCGCTACGCTGCCGCACCTAGCGGTTTTTAAACCATTATTGATTACGTTTGTTTTACATTTTACTGGTTTTACCTAAAAAAGAACTTTTTTCTTTTAAGGGAAAAGAGTTTTGAAGTGAAATAGTTACATTTTTAGATAGATCATTACGTTTACAGTTAGCATTTTAGCAATCATATAGTGTTAATGCTGTTAATAAGTCGGTAGTCAATATATGATAAGATTTCCTTTCTCACCACAATATTACAAAATACATATTACATGATATCAGAGTCATACCTACAACATTTTAATATTGTGAGAGACTGGTGCCTAAACTAAGCTCTAGGCCTGTATTTCAGGACACCGCGTCTCCGCCCTTTTACAAAATGATACATTTTATTTTGTTATCTACTTGTACATAAAAAAAATAAAAAAATCAACATTTTAAAAAGATTGGTGGCTCGAGTGGAAATTTTAAACTTTACATATTATAAACTAAACTTTTGTTAATTAGGTTATTTGTGTGTGGAAGTATATAATTATATTATTTAACAAACCTTCTTTCCTTTCATTTTTTTCATTAGGTTGGTACTAGTAATCTTAGCATTAAGTTGTTTCACAATAGATACGGATACGAAACGGGAATTTTCTCTTCACCTAGTTCCAAAGAAAAACTTAAGTGTTATGTAAAAATTGGTATATAATACCTAGGTTAGTCACCATCATCGTGCTAATGTAAAAAGTTTAAAGTTTCTTTAGAAAATTTCGCAAAGAGCCAGTGGATGACATGCAGAAGTTCCTCAACTTGGCCTATAAATCATACGAACGTACCGTAATGTTGATATATTAGGTAGATATAGAAAATCTTAATCCACTTTTCCTGTAAAAACGCGGAGAGGGCATAACTTTGTAATCTCGAAAGAGTTTGAGATATATGAGTTGGGAAAAGTCTGCAACGTGGTCTTGTTACAGAATAAATGCATTTTTCAGGAAATAAATCACTGCGTTCACGCTTTATCTTAGTTCCCACCCACCACAAACTTACTCACATATATGCTAAAGGATTAAAAAGGCTTATCCCCGAAAAATAAGTTGAACTGTATGTATTTCGATTCAAACTTATATTTGTTCATGCTGTTTTCATGAAAAAGTCCAGAACCAGTCAAAAGTTTAGAATTTTATGTACTAAATTACAATTTTAAATATAAATTACATTTCTTTTTCGGTAACATTGTAAAATACTGTGGGTACTAGTGCTGCTGAAAGTTTATTTCCACTTAAAACATCTTTTTATGAGCATAGACTGCCATGACAACTCTGACCCAAAACATCACATTGGCATTTCATACCTTCACCCGTGATCCACACTCCGTATTATGAGAAAACAGTTTCTGAACAAAATTAAGTATTATGTCAGCTATATTGCAAGCTCTTGAGCCGAGGAAAAGAACAGTGAAATTGTCTTTGAGGATAGTAGAAACTCGAGTGCTGAGTGAACGCTACGTGTCTGCCTCATCCCCTAGGGATTGGACCAGGGACGCTTAACCGGCTACATTCCTCCAAGTTCAGTTTAACGACTTGCCATGTTTCATTTATTGTCGGTCGCATAGCTACTATACGTATATTATTAGTGTTAAATAACTCTTTTGAACTACTGCGTGTTATACAAAACTAAACTGATGAAAAAAAAAAACATTTGTGTCTACTAATTTAGTCAGCGCCAAACAAAAAAAAAGCGCCTATTATGATGGAAGCTTTATTGATCTTCATTAAGGATTCGTTTGGCGCCGTCTCCATCATCAGACCCTCGATGACAGTCATACCCTAGCTAGGTCTAAAGTTCTCATCAAGATGAATGAAAAAACCCAAATCGTGTTTGGGCTTATTTGCCATACCTGTAGCTGCTGTAAACTGTAGAGGAGCTCTCTTGGCTGTCTTCTATCTCCATCATCAGATCAACTCCAGGACTCCTTCATGTTGTAGCGTCATCAGAACTACATGAATGTGGGCCAAGTTCCAAAAGAATCGGTTCACAAGTGAAAATTCAGTAGGTGAAAAATCAATCAACCCCATTTTTTACCATTAGGGGTAGATTTAATTTTTATATGGGACCAACTTCCAGGTAAATCCTATCTAATAAAAAAATATTGTCAAAATCGGACAAATCTGTAAAAAAAGCAAATATAACCTACAACATTTCTTTTCGTCGGATAAAAATGTGGAGAATTTGTTTGAACTTTTCGAGATGCTCTAACGCTGTTTTTCGATTTTCTTGAGCAACTTTTCAGTAGCTACATTGTCATAGAATGAGCACCGTCTTACTACACGTCTAATTATTTTTATTTTTCATAATGCATAAAAGCCTAATTTATCCTAATTTAATTAACCATGATTGCCTCCGATTACAACTAGACACATATCAGTGCCGACCATTCTAAGCTCATCATTGTCTGTTTGTGTGTGCAATAGATGCTCAGCAACGATCCTTGATTACGAGCCGCGCCAGCTAATCATCTCCTCTCGTAGTGCGTAATTATGCAGTGGTTTAGGATAGCAACACTGCTGTCTAGTGTACCCGTTCTATTTTAGTTATGGCTTGGATGGGATTAGAATTGGTTTTGATAATAATTATTGGATAGGTGGTATTCTGATTATTTCAGTACCTACATGTTGTAATTTACCTAGAAATTGAACAATTCAGGCTTCAAAATAATTGTCAATTCGAACTTCAAAATACATTCATGAACTTTCCTAATAATTAAATTAGCAACATGAAGTCCTATAATTAATTAAAAGTTCTAATTTGTATGCAAAAGGTAGGAATAACTTTGCGTCGGAAGTACTGATGTTTTCTGTCTGTGGAAAATCGTTGTTTTCTTGGATTCTTGCTTCATTTCTGTTATATAAATAAAGGCTAAATTATCAAGTTGAGGTACCCCGTCGCTTGTTTGTAGGGTTAATTGAATCTTTCCCTTACATTGTTTAATCTAGACATAATAAATGAAACTGAACTGAGTCGGTCTGTGATCGTAAAAAATGGTTGTACCAAAACGTACCTTACTTAATTACTTTTAGGTACAATTTTAGTAAACGGTCTGAAAATTAATTTGAAACTCACAAGCTTTAGGGCCTCGGAAATTGTCAATATTCAACGACCATCGACAAAACCAAAGGACACTTTTAGTTCGAACAGAACTGTTTATATTATTCAATCATTATCATTAAGATAGCAATACATCAGTAAAGAGAAATCCAAGTCTAGTTAAACAACACGATAAGTAATTTATCAGCCCAGAAACCCAAATCTCCCGGAATATATTTTAGCTAACTGAAATGGAATCACAAGTCTAGCCACTGGCTAATTTGAAACAAGATAAACTGACCTTTGATTCGCCTGAATGCCAAGGGAATAGTCTAACGGTACTCTAATTTATCATTTACTACAATAAGGATCAGAATATTTTATTTTAGATCCTTGAACTTTAGTTACCATTTGTAAGATCCAGGGGGTCTACTCCGAAGTAATATCGGCCGAATGTTCGGCCGTTTCCTGCTACGAAGTTACTATTTGGTTCGATCGGTCCCGATCCTACACTCCTACACTCTTTCGAATATTGACTATTGGTCCCGACCCAACTGAGCCGATCCGAACTCGCATTTTTCAATAATACCTATTCGTTTCGGCGATGTGTCGGTCCGATCTGAACATTCGCACTTTGCACTTCGGAGTAGACCCCCTTTTTTTTTTTGAGGATGGGAAATCATCAAATGACCCCTCCCGCTCTGGGTGGAGCGGAAGGGAGTGTCAGACTCTTACTGACTAAAACCCACCCGTATTCCTTCCTTAGCCCTTTCTGTTCCAGGGCAGCGGTAACCCTTTCGGAAGATCCCGGCGCCCTGACAGGCTTCGGCCCTATCGGGCCCCGTCCTCTGCTGACATCTCTTTGAGGCGCGCGTGGAACATAACGCGCCGTCCGGCACGGGCCTGGTCCTGATCGGACGGCGAGCTACCCATTACTCACCGCCCGCAGGCCCGCGCCTACTGTGGCCGGGAGTCGTCACGCGGCTCCCGACGCCCGGAGCGTCTCCCGCGGCGGCTGAGGCGTGAGATGTTCTCCCTCAGCCTCTCAGCCACCTCCTTCGCTAGCATGACTGCTTCGCAGAAGGAGGTGACTGCTCGTATAGTTTGTTTACACCGGTTCAAAAGTACGCGTTACAGATTTTGTTGTATTTTTAAAGAAAAACTGACCTTTCTAGTCTTTGTTTAGGCTTGTGCCAAAAAGCCAGAACTTCATTTCGCATTCAAGTATTTCGTGACAAACGTTTTGGCGCATGAAACTAGCAATATGTCTGAACATACTCGTACACGTCGCATACTAAAGCGAGAGCGGCCACAAGTTAAATAATAATACGTTCATTGTTGTTTCAGTGAACTTTACTGGAGAAACAAGTTGTTGTAATTTACTTAGGAGGTAAGCAGTGACCAATTTCCGCTAGATGAATTTTCGATTGTGTAATTTTGAAACAAAAGACTGCCTACTGCAGAGGGTGGAAGACAAGGTACCAACTCAAAAGGTATCCTACAGGTTAACAGCACGAAAGCACATATTCAAAAGATTTTTACTTCCTACTATAATAATATTATTTAAGCGTGAAAGTTTGTGAGGATGGATGAATGGATGGATGTTTGTTATTCTTGCGCGCAAAAACTACTTCACAGATTGGGATGAACTTTAGCAAACAGATAGTTTATAACCAGGATTAACACATAGGATACTTTTTATCCCGATATTCCCACTGGATCGGAACTTATACGGGTGAAACCGCGGAAACTGCTAGTCTAAGAAAAAGTGAACTAAACTACGGTACTTACCAATAATAATAATTATTCACTTTCAGGACCAGGTTCACTTGTTCTGTCAGTCAGTCTCGGAAAATAATCAGCCGTCCCATACATTCGATTACGATGATGATGCCTTGGAGAAAGTTGTTCAGTTTAATGGTCTGCACACACTTATATTTGACCACACCTTTCTGATACATTCTGTATAGTATAAAGAAGTCTGAATTCGCCAACCCGTTTTGAGCAGGCGTGGTCATCGATGCTCATGCCTTCTCTGTATGAGAAGGGACCTTTATACAGTGGGACAATGATAGGCTGGTATTACTTTTAAGTACCTAGTGTCTTTGAATATCTCGGAACAGACAGCTGTGCTGCTGGGGAGTTTGTTGCGCCACTTCTTTTTCGCAGCGATCGCACTAGGAAGCGGTGAAGGGCAGGCGTTTTTGGGGGACTGTCTTTTGTAATTTTGACGTTCAAAAAGTGCTGATTCTCAGCATATTTTGAATAAATGACTTTTGATTTTGGCACTCTGGGGTTCCGGTCTTTAGGAAGGCGTAGGTACGAGGAGTCTTGGAGGAACTTTGAATGGAATGCGTTACCAACCAACGATTATCCATGTATGCACTATGCAAGTGCACCCAAAGACAACCCCCGGTTGGTGCAGGACTATTTGCAGAACATGGAAACAAAATATATTGGGCTATGGATTTCGGTGGCTATAGTGGTTTGTAACCAAACCACTATAGCCACTTAGAACTTTGAAAGGACTATATCCCTTGCCTGATTAATGTGTTACTTGTTATTATTATAGATACCCGCCTCTAGTTTCAATATTTCAAACAGGTACATTTTCAAGCAATTTAATTTAGCAAACCTCATAACATTTATAACAGCTGCGCTTTTTCTCAAAAAAACTACAAACAATTATTTGTTAGACCAGCAAAAATCCGGTCCGAGGTCCGAGGGAGTATTCCACGAACGCTACGGTGCACCGCAGCGGTCGTGGAATACCACCGCGGTGGTGCAGATTATTTCCAACACCTGTATTAATAAAGCAATTTCAATTCATACAACCCTAAGCCATTACAGTGTGGTGGGGTATTATAGTCAAGTTTATGAGGCCCGTGTGACCTCACGAATACCTTGATCTGTTTACACACAGATTATTGGGAGATATTTTTTCGGAATATCCGTCAGTTTATGAAAAACTAGTTTGTGCGCGTTTTTGTCCGCGTGAAATTTCTTGTTCCCCCGACCCACCGCATCGCATCGCATCACCCGCCCGCGATGTCTTCTGACTTTTTTCTTTTTGCTCGGTAATTAAAGAGGCAAACGAACTCTTCAGGATTATTATTAGTAGCCATATATGTCGGAAATACGTCAGTCACACGTTTGACTATTCGGGACGCCAGCGCCACCAAGCGGCGCTCGACAGAGTCTTAGCCTGACGTTCATGCGAGTCGACGAGAACGCAGTAGCGGTACGGAGCAGCTCTCTTGAACATCGGACATTGTACGGACTATTATTCGGGCTGGACGATTGGCCGTTGATGTAGATATTAAAAAGAAGCGGTGCCAGGACACTACCTTGAGGTAGGCCGTTTGTCTGCGCTCTCCAACGACTCCTTTCCGAGAGAATATGGATAACGAGAGAGACGTACCATCTCCGTCATATAAAATTAAATATAATATATAGATGCAATGGTGTCTGTTCATGGATGTGACTACGTACGAAACCATCTACATAAAGAACAACCACTTCGTAGCTACAGATACTGATCAGCGTCACCACGGAAAGTCAGTGTCCCTGTCTGGTAGTTAGAAGGCCGAGTTGTTCCAAAAAGTGTAAGGCCGCGGGACGATCGACGTTATTGTTTGTATGAATTTTGACGTAAAAATGTGACTTGATTGATTGGAAAACCGGAAAGCGCCCTCTGTCGGCGCGACCACGCGATCAGGTTCACCGAACAAAGACTGACATATGGACGCGACAATCGCTTTTAAAAAGGACGCGGCCAAAGAATCATCGGTGTAATCGATTTAGTTTTGCTTTTAAAAAAAAGGTGTTTTTGAAATGTGTATACCGAAAACGCGACGAAACCAACAATTGTTTTATTCCGATATTCAAAAATAATATTGTCATTCTTACAACAAAATACCAGAATGCAACTATTTTATTTGTGGTACAAAACTGTGTTTTGATTTCATCATTAACTAGCTGTGCCCGCAACATCGTTCGCGTGCATGTCGGAAAATAAATTGGATTCAATGGGTTATAATTTTTTTTCGAAGAAACCTAATTCTTTTTCTAAAATAATAGTAAGTTACTCCTAAGCCTAAGTTACTCCTTATAATCTCAGTTATCGGACAGTGAAAGTCCCGAGAAAATCAGCCCAGCAGTTTCGGAGATTAGCCGGAGCAAACAGTACCTAATAAGTACAGTGCAATTATTTAGCTGCATCCGGTTAGACAGGAAGCCAACCCCAACATACTTGGGAGATGGCTAGGCTGATAATGATGAAGTACCGTATATACTTTCATATGCATGTAGTAAAAAGCGTTATTTTGATATAACATACAAACAGATTTTTTTGAGCACAAAGAACAAACGTAACGCAATCCAAGTAGGTTTGTTTTTTATTTTTTCAACTATCACCGAAGCTAGCCTGCACAATGTGATATTTAGAGCCATATTTTCGTCTCTAAAACTACCCACACATTTTTGTAGTACCGACCTAGGCAAACAAAAAAAACAAAATAAAATAAATCTCTACGCATCAATAAATAAAATGTCAAACAAAAATAGCAACCTTCATATTGTTAGTATAACTTCAACACTTCACTTTATTAAGCTCAGTCTCGTTTGATACCTGTTTGTACCGAGCACCAATCAGGTCGCCATTTTAAAAGTGTATTTGCAATGATCTCGACGCTCTTCACTCCAAACCCGGATACTTTGAGGCGTTAATTACAACGCCTCACAGAAATTGCCCCGGGCAATTGGCGTGGCCCCACATTTACAGGGATACCGGCGGAACGCCACGAACCAACGTAATGGCCACAACACAGCCCCATTCAACAAAGAAAACAGAAAAATAACTAATTACTTCGCTACCCACTTCGTAAATGCGTGGTACGTTCTCGCGTTTTTACAAGCTTTTTATTTAACGAGGTTTGAGACTGTTTATAAGATTTGTTTTTTATTTTTTACACGATTCCGTTTGCCGAAACAAAAGTTAATTTAATTGTTTCGTGTTTTTGGTGAATGCAGCTCACGTGGAAGTAATTAGCAAGAAAAGCAACCACGGCAATGTTTCACATTCAACATCTGACCGATTCATTTAATTGATTGCAACGAGATCTGTAGAATTTTTATTAATAGGTACAAGTTATCATTCAATGAATCAAGCTTTATAATAACATTATATACGTTTTTGTTTATTTTACCTTTTGGCACCACGAAAACAAGGATTTTTAAAACATAATCTTCAAAATACCAAAGTGCGTAACTGCATTAAAGAAATAAGTGGTTATTCATTTCTTCTACAAAATTCGTACTCTGCAAGACCCAGACCTTAAAAGTGCCCAAGAGAATACGGGCTAACATTACTTAGATAAACTGAAAGGTTAAAAGTTTTCAACACCACTCGGAATTATCAAACTGGCACTTATCCTGAATATTTGGCCATCTTATTGGAGAGGGAAAACCTTTGAGAGCTTCGCGCTTTTCTCACAAATCGCTTACGGCAAAAGACCTTTTTTGCGCAAACCGCAGGCGAAAATTCCCACTCTGGTAAAAAGCAACATTTTTCTTACGTTATAACATTTGTGAATTATTTTATTAAATCGCAAGAATTATGTATTACGTCGAAGAATTTTATCCGATCTTTGGAGGTAGAAACGATTATCTTAGGATAATGTTTCTAGAAACCGATAGCATAAATATTATGACTCATGACTATAGGTAGGTACCCAAACATATTCTAAACATAACAAAGGTATTCTTTCACTTAGTAGAAATAGTTCCCATAGAAAGAAAGAAAGAAAATACATTTTTTATTTGCGGCAAACATGACGCATACATAAACGCAGAACCAAATAAAAAAAAAAAACAAGAATGTAGTTTTATATAACTGATAGTAGGTAGGTAACCTCTATCTAGCTTCTAATATTTTAATGTATATTTTTACGACAGTAGGTATATAGCGACATTGTTGTTTCATAATATTATAATTAGGTATTCGTATTACCCAGTAATTGGGCTGTGGAGGTCAGATAGGCAGACGCTCCATGTATCTATGCTCTAAAATGCTAGTACTCTGCTGCATCTGATTAGACTGGAAGCTGAACCCAACATAGTTGGGAAAAGGCAAGGCAGATGATGATCATTATAATTATTCTACTTCTCTGTCTAAAAACGTCTACATTAAAGGCTTTATTATTTTGGCCAGCAGTGCTTACGACACACGATCATAAAATGTTTATATCTGCAACATCTGTTTTGTCTATTATTTAGCGTTGGCGGTGGTAGGTACCTAGGCACCTACTTGTTTCACGGAAAAATTAAAAACAACTTTTATTTTTTGCTCCCGCTCAGCTGAAGGTTTTCTTGAGTGGTAAAATGAAAACTTGCTTTTAATAAAGTAAGCACTTGTTACTTGCATAAGCAACTAGGTACTTCTTGTTAACCGGCACAACGTCAGAAGGTTCGCTTTCAAATACAGGAACATAATAGCTGACTGTACTAGGTATACCAACTGTGCGTTTCTCGGCAATTTATCCGACAATACCTCCGTAATTAAATCTCGGATATCTTAGCTGGAAACTGCGGCTCCTGCAAATGGAAAGCTTTTACTCTAGTTTACATTCATGTCATGTGGTTATAAGCCATATCAAAATACATTTAGCAAAGGTAATAAGAGACAACTCCTGTTTTAAGTAATTTGTCCCCGTCACAAAACAACAGGTCCCCGCTGGATAAACTTTGTGATTTAGTTCACTCATTGCGGCTGTTCCAATGTCGTAAAACACTCGCTTGAAAGTGCTCTCAATCTGGAAACAATTCGAGCATCACTAAAAACTGTGGCGAGGAACCGGCTGCTGGTTTCACAGTTCCACTAGTGTTTATACAACATCAATATTCAAAGCCAGTAGAAAAATCGGGCGTTGCGTCGCGGGCGGGCGGGTGGTGGCGAGGAGCTTAGCTGTTCGCTTCTAGGCATGTGTTTATGCAGCGGGTACGCTTCACTGGTTTCTTCGACGACAAAATGCACTCACGTCCCGTCCCGCGTGCACTCAACTAGGAATTCAAGATGTACTTATTGATCACGGGATCAATCTTTTTTCGCCGCACTAGTTTGCTGAAAGAATGTATCGTTGAAAAGTTTATTTTTGAGTAATGAATTTGGGTCATTTTTGAGCTCGAAAGTACGTATCATTGCTGCATAAACGTAAATACTTAAACATCATCCCTAGCCTTTTCCCAACTATGTTCGGGTCGGCTTTAAGTTTAACCAGATGCATCTGAGTACCAGTATTTTACATCGAGCGACTGCCTATCTGATCTCCAAATCCCAGTTATTGGGTTATACGATACGCCTTGGTTGTCAAACTGTCGGGCTTCTGACTACCCGTAACGACTGCCAAAGATCCACGAATTCAAATTTCCATAAACGGAAATACTTAATTTTAACTTCCTTAATTTATAAACATAAACATGTAGTTTATGTAGTAATCCAAGCCAGACATTGACAAAAAAAACAGAAACTTGCATTACAGTGAAAAAATTAACAATAATTCCTTTACCTCATAAGCCACGACCAGTTCCTATAACTATACCTAGTCTAGTGATAGCCTGAAAGAACTGGACAACGATAGCGTAAGAGATTACAGACTATGATCGGTTCAGACACGACCAACACGACCCTCTATTTCATTGTAGCGAGCAATCAATGCTGGCCGAAGCTCTGCCGAAGTGAACTAGATAGTTCGTATTTACCGCGAGCGTAATTTGTCGTGGGGTGCGTCGAAGCCTGGTAGTTCAAAGGTATTTTCCATTCGCAAGCGAATCGTTGAGCTCGGGACGTGAGCACTTATCCTAAATTAGTAGGGGCTCCATTCTGAGCGGATCTTCAGGCGCGTTACGCGATGGAGCGTGTGATCCGCTTGCGCTAAGTTAAACCGATGCTTCTAAACGAGCCCGCTCAGACATCCGTCGTGGCAGCTACCGAACATTATTTTAGTATACGCCTGCAGTAAGTGCTCTATAAATTAGGGACGTTCATTATTTTTAGCTTTGTGATCACGGAAATGTAGTGCTGCATAAACAGGTAAACCGTTTTCTAAAGTTGGTACAAATTCTCTCTTTCTGAAATCCGGGTTTTAAAGCATTTAATTTAAAGTAAACCGTGGACGAGTTTTCCAAATACTGCTTTCATTCATTCAATTCTTTGAAAATACAAAATTAAGGAGTTCGAAAAAATACCTTGAGGAAGAAAAGGAATTGAATAGATACTAATTCAACTTCTTACTCAATGCACGTTCAGTTCCGTAGGTCGTATTGTTACACTATGTGCGGATAATGCGAGATCGGAAATAGTTTTTCATCAATGAATCGTTTGTTGGTCCGAACAATAGTCTTTAACGTTGCGAACTCTAAAACCCTGTTGTGAGCGCTTAGAGCGTTAAAAATAAAACAGATCCGACAGACAACGCTACAATAGCTCATTCTGCCCCTAATGCTGCAATTAGAACGAGCAATACTAGTGAAAGGATTTGTCCCCGCTAATGAAGGACGACTAATTGTACTCGGGCTATTGTTTCCTTTCAAGAAAACATCGGAAAACCTAATTGATATTTACGCTCTCTCCCCAACAGACCTTTTTACGAAATTAAAACAAATATTGAAACTTTTTTATTTTCGTCCTAATGTTTCCTAGACATTTTTTCTCATTGTTACTGTTATTTGAAGTGTTCATATAACTTTGGGGACATAAGAATATATTTTTATGTTTATTGTAGACTAAAATTATCCCTGGAAGGTTTTATATACCACTTACATAATATTTACTGGATTAATAATATAACAGCCGTTTTCCTCTTTTAGTTTTAAGGGTGCTGTAACGAATTTGTTATCTTCGCGTATTTTCTTTAAAACTTTCCTGTTTAGTAATTAATGTTTATGTTTTTTAAGTAAGGGTGGATGAAGTAATGGGTCAGACATTTGCAGTGAGACACGGGGTTCGTGCCCGCATATTGTGCAGACACTAGCTAATTCGTGCACAGTGCACACAGACGCACAGAGGCATGTTGTAATTATGATAGACATAAATACACATGCACTTACGTTATGTTTCGGATGTTAAATGTACAATTGGTACGTTCTGCTAGCATACTAGAATCATTCATGTATTCTAAATTAAGACTGGTGGGTGGATTTCGGCTACGAGCTGACTAACACAGCAGTTCCTGTAAATGCTGCGAGTTAGGTAAACAAGGAACATAAAACCAGTTCAATAAACACTTATCCAATTGTGAAAGCCATGATTAGGTACCTATTGCATCAATACCTTTCAGACAGGATACTATACTCAATTGGATTTTTTATATCCTTCCTATCCTTCTGACGAAGGATTACTTTCTGGTGAAAAGATTGTAAACATAAAATATACAGCATAACGTAGGTTTTACATAATACCGCTACGTCTACAAACAGTTTATGCCTCACAAACATGTGTGCAAAGTATAAAAAAGTAGTACACTTAATAAATATGTATGTCTCTGTCTGCAAACAAATAAATTCCAGCATTAATGTTAATAAGTTTGCTGCGACGACACGGCCACTAGCAAAAACTGAACTTTGCATTTAATTAAAACTCTTAGCAATTTATTTGCTTATTCAATAATGGAAACGGCAGAAAAGATGCGAAAAAGACAACCATTATTAACCTATTTCTGAAAGTGGAGAAAAGCGACGGGTTGGATGATTAATTAACAGAGAGCCGGCCGCAAGCGAAGCTCTACGAAGGAAAACTTAATTACTTTTCTCGGCAGAATCATAAAGCTGAATAATTCATACACTAGCTGCAAGGACAGTCTTGAATGTGTGACGTAGGAGCACTTCCCGCCACTCGGCTAAAATTGAATTGCCTCTTACGCCCGCGCGACTTACTTTAAAGATTATACGTATTTGTGTCTCCGACGTAACTGTTGTTACGCTTTGTGAGTATCAGAACCATACCTATTCAGTTTACCCCAAAATACATAGAATATAATGCTATTGCGAAGATTTGGTTAATGGAATTGCAATTGCATATTCCTAAGCTAAGGATAAAGGTACTCGTGTATTGTGTGGTGCCTTTGTTTTGTAAAGGGTCGTTTAGGGATTACATCACAGCGAATGTATAATGCAGCGCAGTGTTTCATAGCCTCACTGGAATATCACGAGCTAGTATATCCTGTATTTCTGCGTAAATCTACAACTCTACAAAGGAAAATATAATTACTAAGTTTATATTCAGTTAAACCTTGACGAATTCTGAAAATTCTTTCAAAATAGAGAATTATACACTTTCAGATTCCGAGAAAAACTAAGATAAATTCTTACTACTTATGTTAATAGAATAGAATAGAATAGAATAGAAAACTTTTATTTCAGACAGGAGTCCATAAGGTTAGTAACAATTTTACTTAACTTCTAGTGTTAGTAGGTTACAGACACAAATCTACATACAATTAAATTCAGCGTGGAGCTGCATCCACCTCCGCAACATCGGGGAATCCCACCGATCTGCGAACACACTGAGAATACTGTTAGTGCTGCCGCGAATACGCGTCATCAGGGATGCGCATCTACTCCTAATAATGGCGGCAAAACCATTAATATTATTATCCGCAAACATCCCTGACGCACTGCAACGCCACGGCAACCTCAACAGTACTCTCAGTGCATTATTATATTGAACGCGTAGGTCGCTGTATGCCCGCTGAGTGAAGTTGACCCACAGGCTGCACGTGTAGAAGGACTGACAGTAAGCTTTGAACAGCGTAACTTTGACTGCCCTCGTACATCGTGCAAACCTGCGGGCCAGCATGTTACAACGGACAGCCAGCGACCTACGTTCCCTTTCAATGTCGCAATTGTCTTTTAGATCTTCAGTGACCCAGTGGCCCAGATACTTAAATTTATCCACCCTTCGCAGGGGTTCTCCACACAGTGCAACATGAGGAATACACGAATATGTCACCCTGCCTGCTTTAAAAACCATTAGTTCGCTCTTGCAGACGTTATATCTGAGCCCATGAGTCACCGCATATTCTTCGCATATAGCGACCAGTCGCCTCAGAGCACCGATCGATGGGCTCAGCAACACCATATCGTCAGCATAACTAATATTGTTAATGCATACCCCGTCAATATGACATCCGACTTTAGTGCTGCTGAGCTCAAGGATCAGCTGGTTCATGTATAGGTTGAAGAGCCTGGGTGAGCTGAGCCCCCCCTGCCTCACCCCGCACTCCAACCGATACACGTCCGAGTGCGACCCAACCCACTTCACGCTATTGCTTTGACTACCATACCAGTACTTGAATATTGACACTATTTCAGGTGGTATCGTAGTCTCACATTCCAGTTTACGCCACAAAACATCGTAACAAACGAGATCGAATGCCCTTGACAGATCGAGAAAACAGGCAAAAATAGGAGTCTTCCTGTCTGTGTAGTATTGAACAGTCTGCTTGAGGCACATGATTGCACTCTCGGTTGACAGCCCAGGCCTAAAACCGAACTGGGCATCATGTAGCTCGAGGTGTTTAGCCAATTGCTTGTCAAGCAGACTGTCCATAACCTTTGCTATGACAGTGGCCAGAGAAATGGGCCTGTAGTTGGAAATGTCAGAGACATTCCCGGTTTTATTTTTCACAATAGGCACTACCATTGTATACATTAGGTCATCCGGTAAGTATCCGTGAGTAACGCACATGTTAAAAAACAAAGCGAGTACACGCGGCAAGTGTCCCCCCGCGTACCTCAGGTGCTCGATGCTGAGGCCATCATGACCCGGGGATTTACCCCTCTCCATTTTCTTTATAATGGCTGAAATTTCTTTTGCCGTAAAAACAATAGAAACGTCCCCAGAGTTGGCCCCAGCATCAACCACCTGTACAGGTCTAGTAAGAGGTGACTCAACCTGGAAATGACGCCGGAATGCATTGGCTATATCAGCCGGCTCGTGAACGCCCGCCACGCTCACAGGGGGACTCAACCTTGGATTCAAACTATTCGTTGATTTCCAAAATGATCCAAATTTCTTTTTTGTGTGATGTTTAGCTAAAATATCCATTTTAATCTGCTGTTGGTTATCTTGACAGTATTTCAGATTGGTCTTAAAAGTTTTTCTAGATTGACACATTTTATTGTAAACATAACCACTGGCAGGTTTACTATACAACAACCATGTTTGGTAACACAGTCGAGCCTCCCTGTGAGCGTCACGCACATACTTGTTCCAACCAGGAATGTATCTTTTGCTATTGTGACGCATTTGTTTACATAAATAAGTACGGTCGGCACCTTCCTTCAAAATGCTAACCAAACTGGTATACATTGTATCCAATATTTGCACGTGATTAGCGTTAGAACACATTTTATGAGCGCAATACCGAAAATCATCTGGAAAATCTATTAATTTTAATTTAGAATTACAAAAATTGGAATAATCATTAATTTGAGAGATATCTCTTTCACCCCATATTATCTTATTACAAGTATAGATTGGGTTTACTAATTTAGGTATTATTAAATCCATATTACACTCAATAATTAAAGGAATATGATCCGACAAATAAACTCCATACAAAACTGACGCATCTAAAACTAAATGTCGTGCCGCGCTGCTCACCACACAGTGATCAAGCCAGCGCAATGCACCGTTAGCGGTACTCTCAAACGTAAACGTGTCCTTCGGAAGTAGTTCCATATCGACACATGACCATGATTGCTCCCCACATACAGTTAACAGTTCATTTGAAAAGCGCTCACCTGGATGTGCATTAAGATCACCCAATATAAATACTGATTCAACATTACTGTTCTCAATTATAGCGATAATTTCACTTAGGCACTCCGTAAATTCAATTAGATTATCAGCCGAGCTAGTCGGCATATACACTGAAAATATCAATAGGGAACGATCCGCGTGCTCAATCCTTATAGCCACCAGACGATCACTATTACACTGCACCACCGATACCGTCGCAAACGCTGATTTCCTCCATAGAAGCGCTACTCCACCATACGGTCTTCCTATAAGGACTCCGGAAGACGTGTCGACGGCGGACTTGCCCGCATACGCGAAACCATCATCAATGCTACCGAGATAAGGCACATCATGGGGTAAAAGCCAAGTCTCCTGCAATGCAATAACATCAGCGACACGGCACAATCTGCGAACACAATCAGCTGATCGAATAACATTCTTGCAATTGAATGTTGATAAAGTTACATTTTTTTTGGCGTTATTATCCATCAGTTACAACGGGATTCTCATTAACAATATCTGAGACTTTTCCTTTCCTGAAATTAATGAACCGTCTGAACATTATTCCCTCCGGCCAGAGCTTGTCATCCAAAAAAGTACATAATTTATGTTTAGGTATAAACAACTTAAATGCGTTATATTGCCTCTCCGACTTCATATTAAGTTTCTCTAATTTTACAACTTCACTAGTTTTTTGCTGTATGTATTCACATATGTCTTTTTCCGTTGTATCTTTATTCACATTAGAGATAAAAACGGGTATTTTTATCTCGGCAGCTTTAAAATTGCCAACTAAATTAGAAGCAGCTTTTCCTGTCATGCCAACAAATCTATTTCTCGTTTTTGACTTTTGCACCAATATCCATTGTTCTTCAGGCTTGTTTTTCTTCCATTCGGATCTTTTTACAATTTCTGCCAAAGTCTGTTGTTTACATGCGTCATCTACGGCTACTAAACTATCGCTCTCAAGCATAGTCGAGTTAACAGGTGCAAGAGAGACGGGTTTACTCAGAGTTTCACCTCCGGTATGGGTGTGTACGAGAGAGCGATATGTCGGAGCCGGCGGCGTTTCGCTTGCACTATCGTGAGTCGTATCTTTGCGACTGGAACGCGGAACATCGACGACGTTTACCGGCCGCGGTTCGATGTGAGGTAGGAGGCCAAACGGGCTACTGTCGCAGTTAATCATGTACCCTCCTCCTCTTTTCTTCATGTTAACATTCGAATTAATTAACGTACTCGGTTTTTCCAGATTCAGTTTTAGTTTCAATTCTTCTAATTGGACATTTGTCACATAATCGCTCTTTATATCTTCAATTTCTTTCCGTATAACCAATATATCCTTCAATAATTTTGTGACGTCGACGTGATCAAAACAAACTGGAGGTAGTTTGTGTAAGTCGTACGCCACAAACACTGGTAACTGTTCAGGGTCTATTGTTTTAAACACAGTTATCATATCTTCCAGGTCCTTTTGTTTCTTGTTCTTGCGTCTCGACACCAGTTTTTTCGTTGTTTTTGTAGATATAAACAACAACTTCTTCGCCTCATCTATTTCCTCTTCAGAAAATGCAGTTTCGCATATCTTAATCAAACTTTCATTATCGACTACATGATGCCGATCTCGTATGAAAGCAAGGACTTCCGATATCACTAGGTTACAACTCGTACACTTTAGTTTATTTACGGACATTCTCGTAAGACAAGATCGGCGACCGCTAATGACAGCGCGCGCGCGACGACTGATAATAAGGACTAGACTGATTAATAAGGTCAGTGTGATAATAAAATTAAATATAACATAGATATATATCTTAACAAGTATTTAACAATCTTTAAACTAGACCTGTCTAAGATAACATAACACCAGTTCAGGATCCGGAACGTAACTTAAGACCCCGTCCAGCAACTATGCAGCAACTGTTTAAGCTCACCAACCTAAGTTGCATTTAGTACAAGCAACTCGAAGAGTCGAGTCTCGAGGCAGAAGCCCCGCCGTTATCCATCACCTTGTCCTGTTATTTATACGTGTAACCAAGTTAAACTAATTTGTCATAACGTCCATTTAGTTACGTCGAGAAAGTTGTAAACAACTTCAAACAAGTCTCGCACTATGAAGTCATTAATTATTATCATCGGCAATACGTTGGTAGCTAGATTGTGTTGTAAAAACTAAGGTGATTAGAGGGAATATTGTGTGTTAAATCTATTTTAGACTCCGGAGAGATGAACTATTAATAGCTTTTTCAGACTTCAAAATAGACGTTTATTTATGCCAACATTTCGTTTTTAGATTAATCTACATGATAAAGTTAATGACCCAACGAATTGAAAAGTGGTTTAATGTGGAAAATGGAGAGCTCACCAGTGTTGTAGTGTATCTTGAGAAGGCATATTATCAAGATAGATTTAGTTCCTAGTATTTAATTTCATAGTAAATTATGCCTCTCATAAGAAAGACTATATCAATGACACAAATATAACTAGTAGCGCCCATCTGTGTACCAAATTTCATCCAAATCCGTTCAGTAGTTTTTGCGTGAAAAAGTAACAAACATCCATCCATCCTCACAAACTTTCACGTTTCTAATATTAGCTTACTTACTTACTTACTAGCTTACTTACTAGCTGCGCCCCGTGGTTTCACCCGTATAGGTTTCGATCCCGAGGGATTATTGGGATAAAAAGTACGCTAGGTGTTAATCCTGGTTAGAAACTATTTGTGTGCCAAATTTCATCCAAATCCGTTTATTAGTTTTTGCGTGAAATAGTAACAAACATCCATCCAAACTTTCGCGTTTATAATATTCGTAGGATTATTTATGTGCTAGGATATATTAAATATAACGAAGGCATTTCGTTTTTTCGTTATCAGAATGGTTGGATACGATGGGTAATTGAAATAATAGTCAAAACACTATAGACGTCTAATTAATGCACTAGATACAAAAATATCACTTGATTAGGTAGATACTATCAGATTACAATATGGAAACGCGGTGAATTCGATATAGGAAGGCAAGACAACCTTTCGTAAACGCGTCTCGACACGAAAGTAAGCTCCGTGAGCTGCAAGTTCACAAACCTCAAAAAAAAAAAAAAAATTAGGGCGTTGCTATTGTAAATATTTCGTGATTGTTTAGGTATTGTTATTAGTTTGAATACTCTCATAAGAACTTTTGTCTAAATTACTTTAATTAACTAATTTAAATAATTATCAACTGTCAATTCAACCGTCAACCCAGTGTTGCCACTTCCTAAATAGACATCACCTAAGTGTACTACTTAACGTTGCATCGCGCTTGTACGATTTTTATTATAAACCCAAGTAATACCTATTATACTCGTATTGTTTTTATTAAAGTCGGCGCCAAATCTAAACAATTTTTTGTCTTAATTAGTTTAGATTTGGCGCCGTTTGTTTTAAAATAAAGACAAGGTTATCTAAAGTGAAGTGAATAAAATATTATTTTTCACTTTTCGGTTCGTGTTTTTTTTTGAAGGAGATTATTTTTTTAAATTTATCTTCTGAATACGTTTAAGTAATTCAGTATTCTTCATTTCCTTTCGAAAAAACGTTTATTTGCGGCCAACGTGACGCATAAAAAGAACACAAACAAAAAAAATAATTAAACAAGTTGGGGAAAAACATGCGTCACATCCACTCAAAACGGCCATCGCTCAGCATACTGCTAAGACTCCATAAGAGATAGAGCCCCAGCGCTAGTTTTCAGCGACATCCGGCGTTGACGTGATGACGTCAACCAGTGCAGCATACTGTGTTGGTGTACTATAGATACACATCTGCGTAACCCTTCAGGGAACACAGGCGTGTGTTATGTGTGTGTGTATTTATATATTGTCTACATTTTTAGTCCCAACCTACGAAGCCGTCTAAAAACGTACCAAGGACAATTTATAATTATGAAAAGCCAATAAACCTTGATTAGACCTGAAAAAGTGCCTCGTAATTAAACGTCTAATAAAGTACAAAAGTAAACTCTGTAGCACAAAACTTCATTCATTCAGAATCAAGGACGAACGTTGACTTTCTGAATCGAAGGAATAAGGTACAAAGTTTTTGGGGACGTTTTTATTACTAAGTATTCCTATATATTCTTTACGTAAGACTCCCGTCTTACGTAAAGAATAGAATACCTACTTACTTCTTTTAAATGGTGCAGAATTGGAGTGTTTGGTGTTTGAGGGATCCGATTTGTGATATTTTTGGACTACGGATTTAGCTGGTAGGATTAGTGGTGTGTCGTGTGGTTGTTGACAAATACTTTAGCATTCACTATCAAGAGCAGCAATCTCATCTTCTCACATCACATTATACCTCACATTATTATTATTATTGAATCTACGAGTATTATGCAAAATTTTAAAAATATTGCGTCACGATTTTGATCATAAAACGAATTGAATGGGTCCTTAATTAATATTTGTATCAACAACAAAGCTAGTTTGTATTTTTATATGTTGATTCAATTATTGTATAATTCCATTATTAATTTTAAACCTACTTAAATAAACGAAGTTTAAAACTATAAATTATGTAAAACGACCACTTTTAATTATTAAATGCAAACCGAACACTAATCCCATTCATTTAAATTAAATTAAAACAAGCGAATATTGTTTGGAGTTCCGAACCCATAACCTGCCAACAGGAACCTATTACTAGGGCTCCACTGTCCGTCAGTCTGTCACAGGGCTGTATCTTTTGAACCGTAATAGGTAGACACTTGAAATTTTCACAGTGTGTAAAGAAGAAGAAAGAAAGCAAAAGTATTTATTGGGACTCGTACAGGAAAATCATAAAACTAAATTAAACACAATAAAAAAAAAAAACAAATATGAAAAAGAAGTAACAAAAAGAAAAATGAAACCAAAAGTCCTATACGAGGGCAAAAGGCTCCTATCTCAGCATGGTGCTTCGAAATTTAAAAATAAATATCGCAGCGCTGGTATTCTGATAGGGCCTGCTGTGATGTCACGGACAGTTACAGTAATAAAGAAATAAATAACAAAATAAATATAATTATGTAAAATATTAACAAATAAAATAAATAATTCATTTTGAACCCGCGCCAGACGTAACCTCATTACTTGTCTAAGCCCTAAATGTCAGAAGCACTGTGGCATTGCTGTGACAAGTAAAGGGACGCCCGCGCAGAAAATAAATAAATACAGTATACATTACGGCTGGTGTAGTGGAAAAGTATTACAGTGAATTACTATAAAAGTGGAATGTGGTAATGTGATTAACGGCATGGATGAAATAGACTAATGACGAGAGTGTTATCGAATTACAAATTCTAGAAACAAATGACAGACAACGAAACAAAACATTGTGTAGGCCAGCAATAACAATTCGTCTATATATGCTGCCAGAAAAGCGTGGGATAAACAAGAACATTAATTTGATTAATTAACAATCGAACATGTACAGACGCCAGCAGGTCAAGCTACCCGAAACTGTCAAATTTTCCCAATCAACCTTGAAACTTAATGCTTTAGCGATAAAGTTGAAAATCTATTAAATAAATTTGACAGATTGTAGTACCTTGATGTGCTGGCGTCTGTACCTATCGAACACAAAAACCAGAATGCGAAACAACTGTGTGTACTACTATGGCCGCTATGACAACAAATAAGGAATAAAATTAAGTGGGGTACATGAAGCCTTTTTTCATACCTAATTATGTGCTGTGAAATATTGTACGGTGGTATGGAACCGCTTCGGACTCGCTTTTGGCAGCTTTTTAATAACGTTGTAGACACTGACTGTCATTCCTGCTTTTAAAGTTTCTTTTCAGAGTGAACCTTTTCATAAAAAACGATTAAGTTACAACTAATTATGAGAGCTCAACCGTTATTAGACGACGCTTAGTTGGGTTTTTGAAATCATGAGTAATTAATTCATTATAATCCCTGAAATGACCTAAAATGGCGGATGGACATTTTAGAAAAGGTTGACTATAATTAATCATATCTGAAATCACACTTGTTTCAGTCAGAATTTATCTAATCCTTATTGGAGAACCTAAATGTTAAATTATCGTACAATAGATCCCTTCGCATTCAGGCGAATCAAAGGTCCGTTTATCCTATTACAAATTAGCCAGTGACTAGATTTGTGATTCCATTTCAGCTAGCTAAAATATATTCCGAGAAATCGAGGTTGCTGGGCTGATAAATTACTTGTCACATTGTTCAACTAGACTTTGATTTCTCTTTGTTGATTTCAAATGGCTTATCATCTGCCTAACCTTTTTCCAACTATGTTCCTCTAGCCGGATGCAGCTGAATACTAGTATTTATATGGACCGACTGCCTATCTGACCTCCACAACCCAGTTACTGGATAATACGATACTCCTGGTCAGACTTTTGGGCCTCTGACTACCCGTAACGACTGTCAAAGAATGACGAATGACAGTTGGGAGCAACGGTTTAACGTGCTTTTGGAGGCACTGCGGGGTTTCGATCTGTAATGGATGGTCACCCACGACCGACCGCGGCAAGCGCAACTTCCTTCTATTTAGCCACGAGACCCTTCTTGGCTTTCTTAGTGTTAATATTTCAATAATATAAACATTTAAGTTGACACTAAAAGTGGCGAGTGGTATTTTCAATGATTGTTGAAAATGATGACCGAATCTAAGAGAGGCAGGATTCGAATTAATTGTCAGGCCGTTTGCTTAAATAATACCCACAAAGTAATTACGTTTCGGTACAGCCATTTTTTACGATCTCAGACCGACACTTCAGTTTCATTTAATGTGTCTAGATTAAACAATCTAAGGGAGCGATTCAATTTACCCCACAAACAAGCGACGGGGTGCCTCAACTTGATAATTTAGCCTTTATTTATTTACCAGAAATGAAGCAGGAATCAAAAAAAATAACGACATTCCAAAGACGAGAAACATCAGTACTTCAGACGCAAAGTTATTCCTACCTTTTGCATACAAATTAGAACTTTTAATTAATTATAGGACTTCATATTACTAATTGAATTATAAGGAAAGTTCATGAATGTATTTCGACGTTCGAACTGACAATCATTTGGGAACCAGTATTGTTTAGGTTGTAGACTAATTAACGTGAGAAGTTACAACATGTAGGTACTTAAATAATTTAGGTATTAACATACCTAAATTATTTAAGTACCTACATGTTATTGCTTTTTGATTGCTGTATTTGGTGAATTTGAGAGTTTTCAAAAAACTTTGGGGGAACAATCAACATGTTCCATAATATATTCTCCGCATAGTGCTTTTACTAAAGACGGTAAATTTTCTAAAAATCCTATTTCGATTTTCATTTAGCCACGTGATCGAAATTAAATTGTTCGACACAATTTTCCCTAAAATCAGACTAAGATGGTGTCCACATTTGCACAATACAGGCCTAATCTGAAATATATATCACTAGTATGGCCTTTGATATTGCTAATAGGAAACTGGCAATGTATGGTGATTAGATCCTTTGTGGTTCCCAGTATTATCCGACTAGCAAATACCAATAGATTCACTGACACGCTGCTCTAAAGTGCTGTGAGCTTACAATATTAGATACGAGGAAATTGGCAGCTATGTATATAAACGTCAGCCGCAAACTACTCCTAAATTATGTTTACATTGAAATGAGACGGGGAAGCAATTTAGTTCATTAAATAGATCGAGAAGACTACATAATGCTGACTTTTTTTAGGTGGGAAATCATCATATGTCTTTTCCGTGTCAGACTTTTACTGACTAAAACCCACCCGTGTTCCTTCAGTTACCTGTGCCAGGGGCCACGGTATCTCTTTCGAACAACCCGCAGCTCTGGTAGGCATCGGCCCTAGCGGATCCCGTCAGTTCGTGCTGACATCTCTTTGAGGCGCGCGTGGAACATAACGCGACGTCGACCCGGGCCTGGTCCTTACCGGGTGGCAAGCTGCCCATTGCGCGCCACCCGCAAGCCCGCGCCTACGGTGGCCGGGAGTCGGCTGTTGGCTTCCGACGTCCACGGCATCTCTTGCGGCGATTAGGGGCGTGAGGGCGTAGAGTTTGCCTCTCCCTCACGCGCTCCGCCTCCTCCTTGGCGAGCATTACTTCTTCGCAGAAGGAGGTGACGGCTTCCCATGCACTCTCGTTCCGTACCATGGCCTGGACCAGGGGCGGACGCGGCGGTGGTCCGCCCAAGCCGGGCAGACCTCCACCGTATGCTCCACCGTGTTCTCCGGGCGATACACACAGTGCACACCCTGGCGTTTCCTCCCGCCTTATCCTGAACAGGAACCTCCCGAAACAACCGTGTCCGGTGAGGTCCTGTGTCAGGCGGAAGGTGAGGGCGCCGTGGTGCCTCTCTAGCCACTCCTCAAAGAGGGGACTTATAGCCGCAATTGTGGCGTCCCCAGCACTGGTTTGCAACAATCGCACTCTCCATGTCGCCATGAGATCCCGCCGGAGCTCTGTCCGCTGTACCGTGATTTCTCGCGGCAGCGGAGTTACGCTCCGGCGTTTTGCCTCCTCTCGCCACTCCTATATGTGGGTGAGGAGTTTTGCCTCCAGATCCCATGGCGGCAAGGAGGCTCGCCGCCTCAGCGAAAGAGCCTCAGAGACCGTGCGGTATCCTCGAATTAGCCGGACGGCCATGAACCTTTGGGACGCGTTCCACCGGCGGGCTGGTCGCCGCCTCAAGGAACGCGCCCACGCCGGTGCCCCGTAACTATAGGGCCATAGACCGCACTACCCCCGCATAGATCCTCCGGCAGGAGACGTTTGGACCCCTAGATTGGGCAGGAGTCGCCTCAAGGCAGCCCCGCCCCGCTCCAGTCTGGGAGCCAAACATCGGAAATGCTCCACGAAGTTCCACCGGCTGTCGAGGATGAGTCCCAGGACTTCATCTTCGACTCGACGCCGATGTGAACACCTGCTACCGTTATTTGGGAACCCGACGGTGGCGCGTCCCGAGGACCATGAAAACACATGCACACAAACACATACCGGGTATACTGAAAACCAGTATCTTACATGAACGGCTGCCTGACTAACCTCCTCAGCCCAGGTCCTGGGTTATAATACGATAACCTTGGTAAGACTGGTTGTCAGACTTTCGGGGTTCTGACGACCCGGAACGACTGCCAAAGATCCACGAATGACAGCCGGGACTACTTAACGTGTTTTCCGAGGCATACAAGGCACGTTTCAAAATAATATTAACATTATATAAGCTAAGATGGGAGCGTTTTGTCAAAATTATTTTGACAAAATTTAATTATCCAAACAAATTTTAGAAACTTTTTTACCTTTGTTACCAATGCAATATTTGGAATGATTTTAGTACGCACATTTTCATTTGATCAAATTTTTACTCGGCAGAATATTACCAAGGATAATGTCATTAACGCATTTGGTCTTTAGTCAAATGATTTACTAAAACAAACAATCTTTAGACAATATACATTTAGTCAAATGATTTGTTATGAAAAAAAAAATATAAAAATAAGATGTTTTGGGAATTATATAATTAAAAAATGCACTTTTATTTTGTCATTTGCGTACTTCTTTGTAAGTTTATGGGCTTGAATTTTTCTGAATCAAGTCAAATTTATGCCTATATCTATGTTTACGAACGTAAAACGAACTACTACCAGAACTGTAGGTTAGGTTAGAATCCAATTTAATCCTATTATTAATATTATAAACGTGAAAGTTTGTATGGATGTATGGATGTTTGTTACTCTTTCACGCAAAAACTACTGAACGGGATTGGATGAAATTTGGCACACAGATGGTTTATAACCAGGATTAACATATAGGGTACTTTTTATCCCGATATTCCCACGGGAGCGAAACTTCTGCGGGTGAAACCGCGGGGCGCAGCTAGTATTATATAATATTAATTATCATGAATAGTTTATAATTTTCTTTAGAGTTTAGTGAAATTTGCAACGTAACACGCATATATCTTTTTATATCGAAACAGCTAGGTTAGGTTAGGTTAGAACTGTGACCACAGAACGCACGAGCCGAGCGAGCGGAGCGGTGCCGCGGTAGCGGCCGGCGAGTGCTGCTATAAACATATTTTATAATGTAAAACCAAACCAACAAAACACATTGTAATTTTATTTGTATATTTCGTGCAACTGACATAAAGATGCAAATCTTTTGTCATTGACTAAACATTTGGCTTATATAATAAAATAAGCCAAATATTTAGTATCGTCAGTTTGCTTAAAATATGTTATACCAACTGAAATATTTGACTACATTAAAATTGGTAAAAGTACTAGTTGGTAAGCAAGTTATTGATTAAACGTTAGCTTGCCAAACATTAGGTTTGCGTTATAATTATTTGTGAAGAGTTTATTTGCTAAGTAATAATTTAGCAAATGAAATTATGCGGAATTTTTTTTGGTAAGTGCTAAATTGTATTTTTTTTTTTGGTTGAAACAAATGAGACCAAGCTAACACTTATAATAATAATATGTGCATGTATATGAAAAAGGAAAAGAATCATAGTGCATCAAAAAAATTGTTCGCATCGCTGTCAACAGTAACAGTGCCCAAAAGGCTGGCAGCATTGCCACGTTGTATGGCGATGCTAAATTCTTTGGCTAAGAAATAGGCCAGCCCTCTGGTCATGTGAAGAGTCGACTAACCACTTGGAGATATCTCGAAAAACTAAGTGGGCACTCGGACCCCATAGCCATAGTGTTTCAGTCCCAAACGGCTCGAACATATAACTCCCAATCAGGTTGGAATCTTTTCGCCATTTGAGGTTTTCTGCACCAGCAGCAGCCGACCCAGCCAAAATAAAAAATATAACAACGATTCAGAGACCAACATATCATAGATTACATAGACACGTTTTACTGAAGTGACCCTCGCTGACTTAGGTCTGAACCCAGGGGCTGCAGTCTCGACATTAATAGCGATCGCTTTACGAGCGGATTCGGTCGCAAAGTCCTGTCACTATAATAATAACAAGTTTAATAATAACTAGCTTCTGCCCGCGGCTTCGCCCGCGTGGATGTCGGAAGTTATCCCACGGGAACGTGCTACCAGGATAAAAAGTATGTGCTTCCCCAGGATGCCATCTATCTCTTTGCCAAATCAGAAGTTCAGTGGTTTAGGCGTGAAAATGTAACATACAGTTTCAAGTTCAAATCCTCCCCTAAAAACCGAATTACCCCTTTTTGCCCCATCAGGGGTCAATTTGCGACAACTTTACATACTTATTATTAATTATTTTCTGTCGAAAGTATCAATACTGAGTTTCGAGTTAATCGGATCGCGCATTCAATTTCTTCCACACAAACTTCAACACCCCTATATCCCCCTTTGAGGGGTAGTTTGAAAAACTTATAATGATAACCTTTATTACTTACTTAGGCAAGTATTGTTGCCAAGTTTGATGTTAATTAACTAAATTAATAAGATTTTTCATATAAACTATATCCCCGCTTTTCCCCCCACAGGGGTGGAATTTAAAAAAAATCATAAAAATTCATTACTTGACTCAAAGATTATTTTATTTATACCAATTTTATAATTAATCAAGCCACTTATTATAATCCTCCCCTGTAAAATTAACTACCCCTTTTCACCCCGTTAGGGGGTGATTTTCGAAAAACCCTCATACGTGTTATTATTTATTTTTGTCTTAAGTACACTGAGTTTCGTGTTAATTGGACGGCGCGTACAAATTCTTCCACAAAAACTTTAACACCCCTATATCCCCTTTGAGGGGTAGTTTTGAAAAACTAATAATGATAAACTTTATTGCTTACTTAGGCGAGTATTCATGCTAATTTTCAAGATTATTAATCTAACGAATAAGATTTTTCATATAAACTGTATCCCCGCTTTTCACCCCCACAGGGGTGGAATTTTGAAAAATCATTTGGGATGTGTTCATAACTTGACTCAAAGATTATTTATACCAATTTTCGAGTTAATCAAGCCACGCTGTAAAATCCTCCCCTGTAAAATTGACTACCCCTTTTCAGGCCGTCAGCGGTACATTTTCGAAAAACCCTGATACACATTATTCTTTCCTTTCAATTTTAGGTATAAACACTGGGTTTCGATTAAATCGGACCGCGCACTAAAATTCTTCCATACAAACTTTGAAACCCCCCAATCCCCTTTTAGGGGGTAGTTTATAAAAACAAAAAATGCCCAACTTCATAATTTATTTACATAAGTATTCGTGCCAAGTTTCAAGTTTATTAACTCAAGGAATAAGATTTTTCATACAAACGAAATCCCCCCATTTCACCCTCTCAGGGGTGGAATTTCGAAAAACCCTTTCTCAGTGGACACCTACTCTTCACGAAGAATACAGTCTCCAAATTTCATGTCTCTAGGACCAGCGGTTTAGGCTGTGCGTTGATGTCTCAGTCGGTCAGTCAGTCAGTCAGGACTTTGAATTTTATAGGCGCGAGACGCGTCGAGCGTGATTCAGTATTCACGCGCGATGGCTTATTATTAGCGTATTTCATGTATAACTTTGGTGTTTCTATACCGATTTCTATGATTCTTTTTTATGGAATAGTTAATAATGTTAACTTTTTTAATTAAGAATGACTAAGAGTGTTATAAATGTAAGAGTAGACAAATATAATCAGAAAGCTTCGAACTGCTAAGCTATCGGGAGTTACACGTGTTATTGTGAGTCAACCATAAAAGATAGACATATGCTGTTGTGGGATATTTTTTATATAATTTTAAGGAGAACATTTCCGTCATACATGATTTCTGTGTAGCTTTAACCATTAAGGTTGCACACGCGACGGAAGCGTAAAAAATGGAGTAACTTCTCCCGTTTTCCCAACATTTCCCTTCACTGCTCTGCTCCTATTTATTGTAGCGTGATGAAAAGTATACTATAACCAGCTCAGGAGTATGAAAAATAATTGTACCAAGTTTCATTAAAATCCGTCGAGTAGTTTTTGTTTCTATAACGGTTATACAGACAGACAGACAGACAGACAGACAGACAGACAGACAGACAGACAGACAAAAATTTTACTGATTGCATTTTTGGCTTCAGTATCGATCCCTAATCACCCCCTGATAGTTATTTTGGAAATATATTTCATGTACAGAATTGACCTCTCTACATATTTATTATAAGTATAGATAAGTTTATTGATTTCAAAATACAAGTGTTACATATAGATTTGATACTGGATCCCGCACTAGGATACCCTGTGTCACAGGATCCAGTCTCTTTCGACAAATAGGGCGAATTAAAAAAAAAATAGTTAACAAATGCAACGGTTTCAGTATGGTTAATAATAAAAATTATACTTAGATCTACAAGGTAACGAAATGCATGTGTATGTGTTATGAGTGTAAGTATGTATGTGATGAGTGTAAGCATGCATGTTGATTGTTAGTGTGTATGTGATGATGAATACTTTAATAATTGTATAATAAAAGATTTTCAGTTTCAGCATAATTAAGCCTCGCACTCCATACATTACACCTGTCAATCTGGGACTTTGCGACTTAATTCGGTCGTAAAGCGATCGCTATGAATGTCGAGACTGCAGCCCCAGGTAAATAAAAGCAATGGACAAAAGCAGCTCCTTTATAATTAAATTTCCAGATAGCCATTTACGTCATTTTCTGCTTCACTGGGCAACGACGTTCTCAGACAGGTCTCGAAGCCAAATGTGTACCGTTCCTTGTATATATACGAGAAAAAAGACCTACACTATGTAGATATATAAGTGTCTTGTATTGTAATTATATGCAAGAAAAGGAGCTCATTGCTTCATTGCTTGCGTACAACGAAATCTAAATTTAAGATTAACTTAGCATTGCAATACGTGCATACGTAGGAAACTTAAGAACAAGGAAGAGCATAATTAATTAATAAAAACAGTATTAAGTATAAACATTTCGAATTGCTATAAAAACAATTTCGTATCCTTCCATAGACATCAACTAATACGACATGAGGTAAGATGTCCCGCATTCATCTGTACGTAGCGTACAAAGAAATCGGAGGGATGTTTCGTAACAAAGAGGGCATCTGCGGTATTTATCTGCTTTGTAAAGATTCCTTGGGCCCCGTCACATAGGAATGTGCGGTTATCTCACTCACGCCTTTTTCCTCTATCGCTCATTTGCAAATACGGGAAGTGTGAACGAAAGGAACCCCACGCGAGATTTTATCAGCCCTCGTTGTACAGGATGGTCTCAAATTATCGAGACGCACACAATTCGAAGCCTGCCTATACAACTTTATTTTTAGGAATCCCTTTGAATCGGGACTCGAGTGATTGTGACGGCCTTTAATCAGATAGAAATGGACCGGTACCATTTACTAATGGACTTAGTTAACTAACGAATTGCTGGGATTTTTGGATTGCTACGGATTCTTAAGCTTTACTTGAGTGTATCTTTCCGTTTGTTACTTTCAGATTTGTTGACTTTTTCAAAGCTCTGAAATACATACAATTGAAGGGTCTGGTTACAGAAAAAAAAAAAGATTCTATAAAAGGGTCGCATGTTTATTTACAAGCCTTCATCAAAACCTTCATAATCTTTGAGTAATTAGCAACAAAAGCCACCTGAAAAATATGGAAATTGCGAAACAAAAAAGTTGAAATTCACTTTGGATAATGTGGGGACTTCAAGAAGGGAAATTAATTAGGTTTACTGTTAATAATTATTTCGCAGAAGGGTAAGAACGGGATAGTGAATAATTCCGAGAGCAGCGCCCCCTAGAGGGCAGTGATGTTAATTAATCGCCCAACTAGCCGGGTCTCCGTCTCCTCTCGTTACACAGCGGTATTGCTTGTTATGAAAAATTTATTATAAAATTTCTGAAACGAGTTATGAAGTAGTTTCTGTCTTGTATTTTATCTAAGTCCTTAATTGTTGAGTTTACTGTATTTTGGATTTTTTGGGAAAGACGTTTCACTTTATTTTACAATTGTTATAAATTAAAAAGTTACGGCGTTCTTTGTTAAACCAAGCCGCGAGGGTTGCGCAGTTTTCAATGATATTTTTATTTTTAACTGGTGATATTTTTATGCAAGGCGGAGTCTACAAAAGAGAGATTTATCGAGTTACGTCAATTATTTCTATTAGTTATCCATCCTTAGCCATCATATTTTAAAGCTGCAGAGAGTTTCTTATAAATAGAGTTCCGTATTAGTAGTAGATTTCCGTATTTTAAAATTCCTCTACATAAGAGTCCTAAAACGAGACGCGGTTTTTTAATTGGGCCAAGTTGTTTTGTCACCGAGCTTTCGATAATGTTTCCCTATAAAGTTTCCTTTATATTAAAAAAAATCCAAAGGAGTCTCAGACCAACTGCAGCGTATAAGCACTTTATACATTTTTTATATTGCAGTATTGAAAGAAACGCTCTCTTTTTGCAATCAGAAAAAGCTAAGCTCAGCCTTTTTATCGATGCGGGTACCATTCTGCGTGGATCTAATTTAAGGTGTACTATAAAATATATAGTTTTTATTTCTATCGAAGAATTATTACGATGAAATGGTAGGTGCATTTTTTTTGTATCAGAGCTTTTTACAAGACTCTCTATTCGTAAAAAATATAGCAGTCATAAATTAGATTGACAATAAAAAACATACGTATTTTTTTGTGTAAAAATTGAACGTTCAATTTTAGATTGATTACAAAAACAAGGTACGCATTTTCTTCCTTCCTCGTTCTCATCCAATTCTGATACCCAAATTCTTCCGTATTAAACTTTTCCTACTCAAACGTGTTTAAAAGATAAACAAACAGGTGTTTTCCTCTTTATTTATGTCTGTAGGGATCGGCTGTGGCATTAATAAACGGGAAAAGGCAGATAAAACCTCGGCCATCCGAGTAAATTGAGCACTTTTTCACCTTTACAAAATTTGTAACGTCTTTCAATGTAAACACGGATTATTCGGTAATAATGTTCGGCCAGCGGCAGACTTGTTTCCTCCACGAGGGGCAGTAATGAAGGTTGCTGCGTCAGTGAATTTTCTACGGCGTATTACCCACTAATAGTACCCCGGTTTGTTCCATCCTTTACTACCACCAAAGGTGTGAGGGAGACGCACTATTGAAAAGTAAATACTGTGTCTAATACCTCGCTTGTAGAACGTAGAGTATTATAAAGCCGGTCACGTGCGTTACCGATCTAATTTACCGTTCCCAAAAAGTGCTACTAGCATTTCAACGGCCGAAATTAGTTCGTACATTTGGTGACTTCGTCGGGGCTGTTGCCGAATATTCTTTAAGTTGAATGATCGTTTCCAATTCACTTTGCACTGAAAAATATTTAACATTTCGTGATTTTGAAGGCACACCACGTTCTGTGAGCTTTACAGACTATACAAAAGACGAATACCTATTATTATTGTTTAAATTCTATTTACGACTACAGTGAATAGAAATTTAATTGAAAAGAAAAACGCAGGAAGAATCTTAAGAAATAATTACTTGCAAGCAACATATTTAAATACCAACAGACTTCTTAGTTTGAAATCAAAGAAAAAGCAACGTTGTATTTCCTGAAATAAATGATTTCTGTGAACAGCTCTGCAATTTCACTGAAATATTGACGCTATAAAGTTTGCAATTTTAAAAGAGTAATGGTAGAATCCAGGTGCCTGCAATCACTATTGGGAAATAAAATGAAGCGAGATAAGCAAATAGGATTTCAGGGTGCAATTGAGAGGAAAAATATATTTACTTGCCTTTTAAATGTCGTTTGCTTATTTCAAGGAGCGGGCATTAAGAAATACTTAGTAATGAAGTTCAGTTTGTAAAGATACTTTGTGTTTTATAGAATCGTCATTTCATTCAACGACCGATTTTCCAAAATAAGGCATTACCCAAAAAGGTTGAAATAAGTAACTGAAGTATAAAAGGAATCTGATATTAAAATCTGTTTAAAAATACGCAGAAGGCAATTCTTTGATAATAGAAAGCTAACAAAAGGGCTTTAAAACTACTTAACTGAGTACTTTACCGGCACTTCTTTTCTTAAATTCCAAGGAATACAAAGATATAACGCTCAAACTTTTTATAAAGTAATTTTTGTACTTAATAAAATTCTGGCGAGGAAAGAAAATACACGCTATATCAACTCGCGCCAATCCTGAATAATAATTAAAGAAAACCCTTAGTAAACCTGTTAGAATTCTCGTTACACCTACTTGCTACATTTATAACTAGCTTCTGCCTGCGACTTTGTCCGCGCGAAATGTCTTGTTCCTCCCACCCACTCTTTCGCATCGCACGCTCTCACTTCGTTTTCGCGTAGCGTTCATTCTGACTTTTTTTCTTTTTGTTCGGCTCCTAAGGACCATCACCACCAGCGTGATGTTAAATGGCCTTCCTCAAGAATTTTTCAAATCCCACTAGTAGTTTCAGAGATGGGTAATCTCTGAAACTACTAGTCGGATTTGACAACCTACATACAAACAAACAAATTTAACTCTTAATAGTATATTCATATAGATTATTTTATTTATTTATGTACACCTAGTATTATATATTATATTATAAAGTACACAAAGGAATTATATAGGTACCTACCATACAAGGGAGAGGGGAGAAAATTGTCCAACGACTTTTAACAGCTTATCTGAAGACTATGGCCAATACGAAAGTTAAAGTTGAAATAACACAATATAAACGTTAGACCATCACAATCAGATTACAGACATTCCACGTCTCACAAAGCAAGGATAGGGTAACATTTGGGCAGAGCCGCCCAATGAGTTATGCGGAGCACATATAACGCAAACGATCGGCCGCGCTCCGGCGCATACGAGATGCGCAAATTGATGGAATACAAATGTACCAAATGTTCAGGTGTATCGTTCAAGAAGCTGATGTAAACGGTTCGGATAATAGCCGGTGATGCTGCGAATTTTTACGGATTTTGAAGCAACATTTCGGGCTTTGAGTTCGGTAAAAAAAAAAAAAATTATGGGGTCTGTATACATCGATTTAGACGAAGTGTTAACGAGTACCTTGTTTACACCTACGAAAAATATTTTTAATTTGCTCTATAATAACTTTGTTGTACAATACAGCATCATTCTATCTATCTATCTAAAAGAGTTTAATGCATTTAAAAAAAACCCCCGTCTTTTTACTTCAATAATCCTTTACATCAATCAGAGGTAATTTTAAGAACGTTTACAGTCAGAAGGCCGATTTTCGTAAATTGAAACGTTCAAAATCTAGTCGCAGTCTCATCTCGGCGACAAACAAATATAAAAAACTCGTCAAACAAGTCTAATAAAAACTTGTTAAATTAGAGATATATTATTTTTGACAGATTACTGAGACTGAGATTAGACTGTGAACGTTTTTAAAATTACGAGAATTGCCCCTCTGATCTCAGTCTCAATCTATCAAAAAAACCTCTAATTTCCCTATAGCACGTGTAAACAATTGTAAAATTGCTAGACGATTGTAAATATTATATTATCCTTAAGTCACAATCATACCTTCCCGTAACTTCTCCGTAGTTGATTAAAAACCAATACACGCATAAAGTTCAGCCATTGTTTATGGATGACGAGCGAGTTCTTCTTCAACTTTATCTCGTGTGTACTAAGGGTAACTTTCCGTATAAGGGATTTAGATCCGACGGAGTTATGATAACCGGTGGCCGACGTCACATCCGCACGGTAATCCAACTGGCAGCCGGATCTACGGTGGCTTAACCTTGCTGATCGAATGATCCGACCTCATACGGGGGCCGACCTCTCATTTACGTGCCTGAGTTATCAGATTCAAGGCTTGTTGTCCTTTAATTAATTAAAATGTTAGTGTTATTAATTTTCGCCCGACCTTTTACACCAAAATAATAAACATTTTTGTTCACCCAGCGGTATTACCCTTTTTACCGACCACTAAATTCAACAAAAACACAGTACAAACTAGACAAACAATGGCATAGTACAATCGTAATAACAAAAACAAAACACAGTTTTTGGGCTGTACATTACACATTTATTATGTACATACACATGAAACAATAAACGGTCATAATTCAAACAGGCGAGGTAACAAAACAAATTAGAATTAACAAAGCTAATTCCGTCCGGTGGCCTGCGCGCGACTTTTATGATTTATCCGTTGAATTCACCCGGACGAGTGGGCTCGTAGGTAGGTTGGATATGAACGTAGGTACCGCCTAAGCTGGAGCGGTACTGGGCACCGACCAAGTTAAAAAAATCCTGAGGTGAAAAAGGAATGAGATGGACCAATTAGAGCTGCCAAATTAAGTTCTTTCTAACAAAAAGTTTCAGACAGATGAACTTTGAAGCAATGATTTTCATGTCGAGTTATTTGACAATTCTAAATCTCTGTCGGGCCTTACTTCGCCGAAAAGAAAAAGACAAAACTATATTTTAAAATTGGTTTAGTCGGTGCCAAACCCACCTCACCAGTAGATAACTATCTACCGCTTAGGTACCTGACCTACCTATGTCACGGATATGGATATTGGCACGTTGGGCGTAAAATAAGTCTCAGGTGTGGTTGATAGCCTTTATCCGCCAAAACTGATAAAATATGCCTTTCGCTCAAGCCCACCCGTTATCGTTAGTTTCTGTAGCGAAATTATGAAACTTTCCGCTTGTATCCACTACTGTCACCGGATTTAGAGTTTTAGAAACATTTTAAAATGAGGATTACGTAATTTTGTCCCTCCCATAATTACTAAATGTTATCAATAATAGGAAAGATTAAAACCAGTGGGCTTTAACAAACATAAAACCACTTTTCCTGGTTGTTATTGTTGTATAACATGACTGATATACGGCACAATAAAATTTTAGATGCATCACAAAACTAAACTTAAGGAATTTTATGTTTTTACAAACTTTCAGTAACTTTTATTATTGTCGTTATAAACTGCCCACGGGTTGAATGGTGTTATTCACACGCGGCTAATGTACTTCAAAGTAATATCTTTATATAAAAAGCTATTGAGTAGAGTCTAGGAACGCGCAGTTAAAAATTCTTTAAACAATTTTCTAGAACGCGTATTTCAAAATGCTCTTTAAAAATAAACACCTAATACAAAATCCGTTTAAAGTGCATCTAAGTAAAAATACGTATTATTCTATACACTCGCCCGCCACGCCGGTGGCGGTGTAGTCTACTGGAAGCGAGCCCATTTCTATGCGCCGCCGTGCTATGCTCCGTTATCAGGCACTATCTACTTCAGCTCAGCGTATAGAATGCTACATAAGATAACAGGCTTCGATTTGGATTTCGTTTCCATGAAATCATTTTGTTTCTGTTGTGTGACTACGGGGATGCATTTTGTTTGGAGATAACAGTTTGAAGGTCCTTTAACACCAGGGTGTCCCTAGCGGTACAGATTAGGAAAAAGAACCAACAAAAGTTGGTGCGAAGAAATTGTTTGTTATTCAAATCTTTGTGACAGACCCAAAAAAAAACGATACCTATATGATTGCTTAGGTAAATATAAAAGAACTAAACATCCTACAACCATAAAGTTACACATGGGACACAAAATAGGTTCGTATGCACACTTTTTCTGAACAAAGAAAAGAAAAACAACGTTATGCCTAGGAATATTTTGACGAAACGCGCACATGTTGATACATACGCAATATGACGGCTCTAGCTTTTTATTTATAGACCCAATTTCATCAAACAGAAAAGTTTTTGCGCAGACCTCCGCACCCTAGCTCCGCCTGACCATACACATTGATACACTCATCTAAATTCAGTTTGTTCGTGACTAGAAACCCAATCGACGGACTTGGCTCGTAGTTAATTTGTACCGAAACTGCCACTTGAAGACGCTCACGAATTTCCCTTAATTGGCTTAGAAATTACGGCAAACAAACAATATTGTCACACCAACCATAAATATTGGAAACCGAACTGGGAACAAAACGTTCCGCCCGACCGATAGTTAGGAAAATGGGGCACAGATGTTACGTACGATATTTAAAAAGTTGAAATAAGACTACGGTTATATGCTGATCGGGATTGCACGAAAAAAACGGCTAAGCTATTTGATATTTGTTGCAGCTTTATTATTCTTTACTCTGTCGTCCTGTGTAAGTAACTGTCCACCTTTATCTTTATTTTGAGCAAAAACTTCTGTCTGATTGTAACCAGGCGATTATTACAGTAGTCACGTGAGTAGGATCTGTACTTTTTATCATCAATCATCAGCATCATCACCATCGTTTATCAGCTAAGACGACGGGTAAATAAAGGATGCCTGTTTCATAATAAAAGTGTCAGTATAAGAGTAACCAAAAATCCGGCGATATTTTGTTATAAGTAAGTTATTTTTAAAGATTTATTACAGTCAGTTGAATTTGTAGAGTATTACTGGGCTCGTTGTAGGAGAGATCCAGTTAAAGCTGCGCTCGGTTCATTTTGATCCGGTTTAAGCGCGTAGGATTCAGTTTAGCTAGGGAAATAATAAGACTAGACAACATTGAGCGCGACATTTAACTTACATTACTTACGTATTCGTAGTAGGTACTGTTCTATTTTGAATTTAAAACAATAAACACTTTACCTTTAAGTAACTTATTTTGGCAACATTAACTGAAGTAATTCTCGTTACAGCCGGTATCTTAAGAAGCCTCTTATAATAATCTTAATTCTTCAACTCGCTCCTTCTTCCCATAGGGGGACCATTAGGTAGACTCTAAAGAACGCGTTTTTTTTTCGATTTGGCGTCTTGCAGTTAACCCTGTGAGGTTGTCTTCTGATTAACCGAGCTTGCCTGTGGATGCCTCAATAAATTACGGCCTCCAACCAGGGCTTACTCGTAAAAAGAACGCCACCTGCTACATTCCTTAAAATACTCCTTTTGCTTCGCTTACCGTTCATACACAACAGAATAATCTGAAAAAAAAACCAAGAAGTAAGAAATGTTTTCCAATTCCCGCGCTTTCACACTGCGTACAGATTCAGAGATGTATTCTGGCTGTATAGTATACATATACGGTCAGTGGAAGAAATGATTTTCATCTAGAAATGAAAGTAGACACCACATTGCGGGACATAGATACTAATCTACTTAATAGAAGTCTTAAATTCATTACTGACAGACAACGCACAGACTAAACCGTTGGGTCTAGAAGTATACAATTTTGCACAAAAGTTCCTTAAACATTAAGGAAGGATTTTTGAAAATTCATGCCCCAGCTCCCTCCTGCTGCCGTGCTGCGTCCTGCTCCTGCTGTGTGGGCCCCTCTACGGGTACCCTCCGTGCTGCACATAGCTCTACTCCGCGCGTAGCTGTTGAAGCCACCTGCCTCGCGTCGGCCTACACTTTCAGCTCGCAACTGCAACTCGACCTCAGCCTTCTCAACCCACCTCGTCATCCATACCCCACCTCCACATTATACACACCACTGCCATTCCATCTTCATCCTTAACTTGTAAATAACACTTTAATTGCTTTCAACTTCCCTTTATTTACTTCCTTAATTTAAAGCTAAAGTTAGATTTTCTTCTCGCTACACGACACTTTTCGCCCTTGTTATTTTTGCCGATGAGCAATCCTATCGGGCGCACCGCTTGTCAATTAATAAATACGTAAGTCCGTGAGAAAACCATCAATTGTTTTACTTTGAAATAACACTGGTATACAGTGGTTTTGTTGCCCTGGATATAAGACTGATTTTGGATATATTTATGCTCACAATTCATGAAACTATCAATGATTTTGTAAGAATTGCTCTTAATTTTGTTAAAATTATGACTGATAAAATCAATTTTGATGAACGAAAAGCTGATTATTGTTCAAATTTTGAGATTTGTGAAAATCATAAAAATAAGAGCACAGTCAGTGCTTTCATAAATATATTCTTGATCTGGATACTTGAAAACATGAGAATTTTCACAGAAATCCAGGGCAACAAAAAAAAATATATTTTTTTGTAGAGCTGTGTAATGTGTACCAAAAAGGTGACATTTTCCAAAGATATAATTAAAAACTATAGCTATGCACAATAATTAGACCTTTGGTAAGCGGTATGTTAAAATGAAACACGATTTGGCCACGAGCCACTTTTGATAACCTAAGTACGAAACTACTGAGTTAGTAATTTGAAATCTGGTCAATGTAACTTAAAATTTAATTATTTAACCATTGCTATCTGCTAACTTTAATATGATCCACAAAATATTCTACAAAAAAAATTAATTTATTAGAACAAAGAACAGATCACTTACTTTTTTTTCATTTTCATGAGTATATAGTTTAAGTTTTAGGCTAAGAATATATACACTGGATAAACTTCTTATGCTAAGGGCTGATTTTTCCAAGCCAGATAATTTTATCCGAGGAATAATTTTGAATTTTTGACAGTTCTTCCATACAAAATCTGTCAGACGTCAATTTTATTCCACGAATAAAAAATATTTGTCGATTAAAAAATTGGCCCTAAATGAACTAATAAACTAAAATATGGCGTCGAAAAATTCTTCCACATGGCTTACTTACTTTAAAATAATGTATTAAAAAATACATATTTTTGTAGAAGAGATAAATAAACTGGGTTTACAAAATTCCCCTAAATATAAGATAGGTACCATCCGCACAAAAAAAAACAGCTAACCAAAAACCTCTATAGCGGCAGTCCGATCCCTTTCGATTATAAATTTGAGGGCAGTGCTGACATTCGGCACACTCATAGAAACTGGGGACGCGTGATCAGAATTTTGATGACGGGATTAAGGCGTCCCCGTGCGACCAACTTAGCTTTAGAGATCTTCCCTGATGGCTCCTAATTAAGACAGAGCTAATGGAGAGACATGCTACTACGTAATTTGGAGCCGCTCCGGATTCCATTATGGTGACACAGTTTATATTAGCTGCGGTGAAAAGTTCGATAGTTGCGGGTTGGGTTTAAAAGGAAAAGTCTGTGTTACAGAGAAAATAAACTTGTTCAGTTTCTGTTGTTTAATTTGTCTTGATTGTGAAAATGTCTTTTCTGCCACTAAAATGTTTTTTAGTGAAACCTGCTATAAGTACTGTGGTGGACAATAGGGGCGCCTCTGAAAAAAAAAAACGAAACGAGCGTATCTATAAAATTATAGAAAACCTGAAATGTATTTAAGTAAAATATATATTTCGGTTTGTCTATAGGTGATTTAAAAGTACCAACTAATATTAGTTATGAAACAATTTATAAAACCGGGCTGCATAAATGCCGTGGTAGTTATTATGAAATAACTTGATGACCAGATCACAATATAAACTCTCAAGTTTGTCGATAGATGGCGTTGTACCTTTTCCTGAATCGCGATATGGTTTCGTTACAAGCGTTTGATAGGGTGTTTACTGTAGCGAGGAGCTGCTGCTAAGTTTTTTAAGCCCTGGCTGCGGGCATTAATTTTGTTAGTAATGTTTTAAGTACTAATTATTATGATATTATTATTATTTTTTCTTTGGATATTTCTCGGGGCCCTGGGGTTCTCTGACCTTTGGAAGGCGTACGAGTGGCCGAAGTCGAGGCCCGTTAACTTTTTAGTGAAATGATGCACAAACCGACGATTATCCCTGTTCGCCCTATGCAAGTGATCCCACGGTGGGTGTTGGACTATTGCAGGACATGGAAACAAAGATATTGGATTATGGGTTTGGGTGGCTAAAGTGAACTGATTATTGAGGACTATGGGAAGTCTATAGCCCCTGCCTGAGTAATGTTTTATATAAATTACAAAGATAAAATTGCAGGGGGTGACTTGCACACTCAATAATGGGCCCCCCAAAAACGGTCGCTAGCACATACTGTCGTAGTGACAAGGATGCAACATGTCCTGAGGTGCTTATGAGGAGTGGAGAGGTATTCCACGGTTATCAGGACAATCCCGGAAGTACGGTCAAGATCCCTACCAACATCTTACTGGAATACTTCCTTCCTCCGAGCACGTTTGTTCTTGCGAATCTCCACTCAAGCCGGCCAATAAAGGCAAGAAAGAGGTGAGGAATAAGACTCCCGGGAGATAGGGTCCGTGGGGTCGCTACTGCCCAACAGCTCGCCACATGCTGCCCTAAGGGTATCTGCATCTCTCTTGATCTGGCTCCTCACCCTAGACCTGTTTCGGCAAACTAAACTCTTGCAGCACAAGCCTAGAGTTCAGAGCGCGCAAGCCCCACCACGACGTCAACGTAGAGATACGGCGGTGGGGTTATTAATATTATTAATTTATTGAGGCATCCACAGGCAAGTCCGGTCAAGCATACGACCACCTCCAAGGTTGAACTGGGAGATTCAATACAAAAAAAAGGGCTGCTGCGACTGTGGAATAACGACATGTGGAATAACGACATGTTGAAGATATTTTTGAGAATATCTCTGGAATTGTTCAGAGTTAATTGTATTATACCTATGCTCATTGTTTTATTGTGTTATTATTCATTTTGTAGAATAGTATACCTATACTATTCTTGAATTATCTAATAATCAGGATGTTAGTATATATGAGTATGTCTAGATAAAATATAAGTATCTCATGATTGCCTGGATGTATTTACTTTTCCTTAAAAACAGAATAGCTGATTGATTCTGTAAAAATCTCACCGTGAAAAGTTAGGTAAAGTGAGCTTATAGTGAGCTGTCAATAGTGTCAATCCCAAGCATTAGTTGGAATGACAGCTCACTTAACGCTCACTTCACCTAAGTTTTCACGGTGAGATGGTTACAGAATCGCACTGCAGAGATTATTTTCGTCTTTTCACGTCTACATTCACAGTGGCTTTGAATGTAATCCAATCACTTTTAGACAAAATGAAAGAAGAAAACTTGTGTCGCAAAAATACCTAAGTTTTTATCCCGACTAGATGGGTTAGGATTGGATAGCTCCCTTAAGACACGGTGAAATATTAGCTCCTTTTTTTTACTCAGCCTCAGCCACGGTTAATTTTTTTTTTTTCAAATCTTATGTCATCTTTGGTTTTTGTAGGACAGACTGCGTTTAGACACCACTACCTACACTTACATACATAATACACTAGCTTCTGCCTGCAAATTCTTATGTGTGTTTGTTGTTCCCCCGACCGTTTTTTCTAACTTTTTTTGCTCGTAAGAGTCCTAGCGTGATGTTAATTAACCTTTCTTAAGTATTGGGCAATCAAATGCAAAAATAATATTTTTTAATCCACTTGGAAGTTCCAGAGATTAACGCGTTCAAACAAACAAACTATTCAGCTTTATTATTAGTATAGATTATATAAATAATGTCTTATCCAAGAACTAAAGACATGTTCCCTAATGAGCCGTGATTGTGATATTTCTGCTGCACCGCCGGCTAAAGTAACCGCCTTGCTGTCTTTTTTACGCATTTGTTGTCTTTAAAACTGTTGATTTTGGTGTTTAGTTTACGAAGTGCTTATTGTTATCTTATCAAAATAAATTTAAACGGGATATTGGAATCAAAAAACAGGACAAGTGTGAGTAGGACTCGCGCCCTGAGGGTTTCGTCTAAAAGGCTGTACCCGGCTGCCCGCGGCTTCACTCAATTGACACAGCCTAAACATTTTCAATTCCGGTTTGAAGGGTAAACTTTACATTTGAGTTGAAAAACATGTATTAACACACATTCCAACTGCAAATGTAAGGTTTTCCTGTAATCTATAAGTAAAAATCAATTTTCTGTAAATTTATCAAAATTTTAGGCTTATTTGTTTCGGTGATGAGGGAGTATGGACAACTTTCATCTATTTTCTTACATTAATTTAAAACCGTTATTTTTTAATTTATAAAAAAACCAAGACCGTCACAACGAGTTTTTTTATTTGATATACCTACCACACATGTGTACAGTTTGCAATATTTGTTTTAAAATTTTCTAATTTGACCTCCACAAGCGACCCTCATATTCAAAATTCATTTATTTAAGTTAATACGGCCGTATTTGGGTCCCATTTTATATGTGTACCAAAGGTCAACTTAGTCGGTTCAGTAGATGTGGGGCAAACTGGCTGTGACAGACGGACATACAGACAGACGAGTGATCCTATAAGATCATTTGGACGTACGGAAGCCCAAAAAATGGCAGATAAGAAAAATTAATTTGTCCCTAAGTTCCAGTAGGTAAGCCGCCAAGCCCATTATCTTAATAACACAACAAAGCAAAGTAAATATACGTATTTCATCGTTAAGTAGACGGCATTTCTGTATATTTCTGCTGCTAATAGGTACAGCTTGAGGCTCGACCTAAGAAGGACATGCTTTCCCGTCTTAATATTAAAGCAAAGGTTTAGCGATCCTACGGGTGCTTGCTAGAAATTACTTACGTCGATTGGAGCTCATTAACTTTTATTATTTTTTAATCAAGTGCCGGTAATTGAAACCAAGCCATTTTGCTTGTCTACGTGTCCGTACATTCGTATCTTCGCTCAGTACTACATAAATAGGGGTCGGAATGTTATTTCACTTGTCTGACATCACACGTAACTCTTCCGTGACGCATGTGCGCTTTTTATTGGACATCGTATAAACATAAGTACGCGCGGCCATTAATGGATGAGGGGGGATGTTAAAAGCGATATTTTCCCATCGTGATGTATGGGAATCTTGCTTGTAGCTGTAATGAGAAATTCCGATGTCACAGCTTTCTGTGCGAGCCGCTATTTTTGAGCGTAGGCTTTTGATACGAATTGTTAGCTCGTCAAGTGGTGACGTAAGGTCAGAAGTATGACGTAGCATTATTTCGCGTGACGTAACGGTTCTATATTTATAGATACGTTATATTAAACCTTTTCCTTGTTCAGATATTGTATATAGGTGATTATACAGTCCTTTCAGTTATTTTACCTCTAACAGCTACAACTTAAAAGCAACCTTATTACAACAACATTAAAGATCACTGTGATTTTGACAGACTTGATAGTTGCAGCAAACCTTATTGTCATAAGATTAAAGATAACTGTGATATTGACAGTGATGCAAAATTAGTGGTAAAATTACTGTGAATGAACTGTTAGCTACGCTACGCGTGAAACACGTATTAGTACGGCAAGAACACGTTGAACTTTAGGATTGCAACGATGCACATAAAATAAAATGTGTAAAAATATCGTATTTTATTAACCTAGTTTTTGTACTCCGTTTTTCAAATTTTTTAAGCGTCTTATTTACCAAATAGGTATACTTACCTATCTTTTTGACACTAAAAGCCTGCAGCCAGCATTAATGCATTATTTTATATCTACCTACTTACCTTTTTGCTATAAGTAGGTGCCCCAGTCCATTTACTAAAGCTAAATTAAGATTAACTGCTTATATTTAGATAAACAGCTTCATAAACCCACAATCTATACAACATTATATTTTATGAATCTACTAGTTATGCATAGAATCTCAGATTTTGTTATGCCGTCAAAGCGTGTAAGTGGATAACCGTGACGTAATATGAAAGAAGGTATCTTCAAAGTATTACCATGAAAATGTTATCGCTTCATACAAAATTGAGCCCTTTCGTGGGAAATAACTCGGGCACTACAATGAGAACTTGATGCGCGGAGCTTTCTCTCCCGAGGGAATAAAGTGACACTTTGACGAAATATTCTTACAACAATATAGTGAATGGGACGTTTGTGTTGAAATCGTTTTTGGAAAATTTCCTTTCGGTAGGTATCTAATTCAGCGGTTTTATCTGGTTGCCTTTGTTAAGAGCGTTTACAACGTAAAGACTTAGCTTTTTAGACCTATGTAGGATACATAGGTCTAAAAAGTTAGTTTAGAACATTTTCGAAATGTCTTATTTAAAAAAAGATAATTGGAAGTTTCTATGGAAAATTTAAAATCGGTCGAATATAGCTGTAACACTATTTTTCGAAAATGTTCTCAATTAACTTTTTAGACCTATATATCCTGCTTATGCGTAGGAAATTTCATTAAAATTGGTTCATGCAACTCGAAAAAGAAGGTTACATGAAAGTTTGTATGAAATGCCGTATATTGTAAACGCTCTTAAATCAATCTCGATGAATGTTTGGTTGATGGTATTTCGTATAATGAGATAAAAACTATTCATATTTAAAAGATAAAAAAAGAATCAAGATCGGTTGGGAGAGATGACAGACAGGAGTTCTAGAAATAAATAGTAGTTTATAGTATAAGTACGTCTTTCATTTGATAATCCCAGTAGCTAAATACAGTACATTTATTTAATTTTCAAATGTTGTCATTGGTAACATTAGGTTCCATCTACCATAGTTTATTTTCTGAGGGTTCGTTTCAATACTTTATCGATTGGTAAAATATTGAAATTGGTAAAAAGTATGACAATTTAAATAAATAGAAACCTATTAAATACACGCATCGACTATTTAGATTATAAGCTTAAACTGTGGGTAATTTAATTAAACATTTAACTTGACATTTTCACATTTAAACACTGATAAACCCAGCAAAAACCATAAATAATACAGTGCTAAACGAAAGAATAATTAATTTACAAAATGTCCAAAAAAAAAAATTACAAATGCGTGGGGTGTAATTATTACACAATGCGGGTCGGAACACAAACCAGTGTGGCTGGAACGCAAAAATTATACAGTTTAACCGTTTTGCAACACGCGAAGGGGCGTAAGACGCGGCGGTCTCGCGTGACCCTAATCACAAGGAACTTTGTAATTTTTAATTTTAGAAATGGTTACATTTATTTGCTAATCGGTGACACAGTTTTCTTTGTTTGGGTGTAAAACAAAACAACAACAAAATTTCATCTACAGTCGTCATAGTGTTTGTAAGCGATTGAACATTCACTTGATTGTTTTCATTTCGCAGTTCACTGGATACTTAATAATTACTGAAAAGGCACCAAACAAGGCTCCGCTAGGTCGAGCAATGAGACAACCAATCAATAACACACATATATTTCTGTCTGAATTGGGTACTGACACTTGTGCCTTTACCGTCATACAAATAGGACATTCAATCAAGCGTTTTGTTCAAATTCCAACATAGGTAGAGGTACTCCTGAACATACGAGGATATGATGGAGTGGCTATTTGGTTCCACAGCAAAATAATTACTACCATGTTAATTTTATGGGGTTGTACGGAACTTAATTGTCGACGTCAAACACGCAATTTAAAAATAAAAGAAAACGAAACGCTTAGAAAAACAGAAAACAATCTCGTTGTTATTGATTTATTCTTTTTCAAAGCAGGAAAGACGAAATAAAATTCCAAAACAAAAAATATCCGGAATGTTTTACAAAACAAAAACTAAAACAAGGTTTTTCCTTTTTTATGAGTAGAGGGTACGTGGCATTTAGCGGGATCAATCACGCGACTCTCACGAACATGGTGGGTTAAATGCGCGGAACAATTCGATTTATATTGTGAGTTTTTGAGAGCTCCCAACTTCACGTAACTTGAATATACCTCTACAGTTGAGGCGTTGCTTTGTTATATTTACGATAGCTTGTCGCCTATTGGTCCAAATGGTTAAAAGTACTAGAGGAAAACACTTCAAATAGTTCAGTTTATACTAATAGTAGTACTATGCGCGTGCGTGTATGAACGTAAATAAGGCAAAAGGAGTACGCAAGGCTCGTAGCAGGTGGCGTTCTGTAGTTTCCGCCTTCTTCCCATGGGGGAACCATGAAGAAAGCATGAGTTTATGTATGTACTCGTATGTGCTAGTACTATAGTAATATTCCTACAAAACTACTTCAATACAGTACACGTTTCGTAACTTCAATAGAAGAACCAATCACACACCTTTTTGTAGATGTTGACTCAACTCTGGCCTTCCAACGCCTTAAAGTTGTTTTACGTAAAACGCTGATTTTTCACTTAAAATAAAACGACAAAACCCACGTTTATACATTTCTTTTTCAGGCGCAAAGGTACGAGAATTACCCTCTCTTTGTAATGCTAATTTAAAAACCAAGGAATTCATTTTTTATTCATAAGTTTTTCTGCTCTAAAGCCAGCAGTCGGAGCATCCTACTCGTTTGTGATGAGTTTTGAAGTTAAAAAATAAAATTCATATAAAATGCTTTGTAGATGTGCTTGTTTTAAAAGCGGGTTAACATGAGCCCGCCTGGTATTTATTATACTGAACGACGTAACTCCGTCAACGTCGACGTTTCAGATTTATGTGTATAGAGCGCACGAATATTTTTTCGATCAGAGGTAAGCAGAGTAAGTCAATATGAAAAATGGCAACAATTTGTACAAATACTCAGGCAGCTTTTCATCCCCAAAAAGCCATTTACACATTCGATATTTTTGTTTGTAACAATAAAATTGGATTTTTATTTTACGGTTGAAAAAATGTAAAATGGTGACATTTATCAGTGCAATATTTATTTATTCGATACATAATAACAAAACGACGTCTCACAGTCTCAAACATTTTCAACAAAAATAAAAACCTAAACCCTAAGCTTTACAAAAATTTCGAAGTATGTATTTACGCATTTCTAAACTTAGAGAAGAGATATTATTTTTTGTATGTTTGTTTGTTACGATTTCACGCTTAAATGGGTACATGGATTTGCATGAAATTTGGCACATGGGTAGATCATAACCTGGATTAGGACAAGGGGTACTTTTTATCTCAATATTCTCAAAGACCGAGACTTATGCAGGTAAAACCGCGGGGCGCAGCTAGTATATAATAATGAATTAAATACTAGATTTTTGGAAACCTTTTATCATTTATAAACCTATTCCTTTTTAAACAAATGAGTAGAACAACTAAAAGCTAATGCTAAATAAGTACCAGCTATGAATAAATGAACAGACTAGTGAGTAGGTACAGAACACATAGACAAACACTAACATTACTACTGAATCGTATGAAACTCTAAAAGTCAAATATATAAGTAATTTTAGTAACTGAAACTGAAAATTCGTGAAATATATTAACTGGAAATCATAATTCACTGCTCTCAAAAACGGTGAAGGAAAACATCGTGAAGAAACCGGCATGTCCTAGAACCAACAATTCATAGACATGTGACATCTACAAAACCGCACTCGGCGTGGTGGATTAAGGCCCATTCCCCCTCACAGAGAGGAAGCCTGTGTCCCAGCAGTGGAAACGTTATAGGCTGATTATGCTATAGTAATTTAGTATAGGTACTTAATTAATAACAAACATTGCTTTTATAAAGCAGATTATTTCATTTATTTATTTAGTTCCTTATCGTACACATTTTTAAGTATTTCTTAAAATAGGAAAATTAAGTATAAAACATTTAAAAGTATAAAAAAGTAGTAGTCTGTAGTGGTATCTACAACGCCACATGCGAGCAACGCGTCATACTGACGTCACGCAAATCCTGCATCTCGCAAGCAGAGTTTACCGCGCAGTTAGCATAGATACAATTTCCCAATATCAATCGTTGGGCAATTGCCCGCCAGACACAACACCCATCTGGTTGGAGGATCCTCCCTTTTCAATGGAGGATGAGTGAACTTTACACCCTGTTCCTCATGCTTCCAAAAGTCCACCCGTGTTGGGAGCAGGGTCTCCAAGCTACCGGTGGGTAGGGCTCCAGAGACGGAACCTCCTCACAATGGGAGCCGTCGATTGATCAAGGCTTTCGGCCATCAGGCCATTGGCCGATACGACAATCGGCACAATGTCAGCCGAGCTCACATTTCACATGTGAACAACCTCGTATGCTAAGTCAAATATATTTAGATTTGTTTCTCTTTCTCAGCTTTTACGAGGTTCCTGTTGCACAATTTTTTTATTATTAATATTACAGCCGTGTACACTGCAGGGCAAAAGACTCCTTCCCTCCTTCCATTTATCCCTATCTACTGCTGTTTGTGGCCAAACCTTTCGGAAAAGTCGAGTGCGTCCCGCCGTCTCCTGGGCCTGCCGCATTGCCGTTTGCCGCTGTTTGGGACCCACTGTGTGGTTATAGCTCCATCCATATAATAGTTAATTTAATGATCTATCTCTCATCTCTGACACGAAATACATTTTAGTTAAGATCTGTTTTTAAAGATTACCCACAGATTCTCTTCAGATATTAACAACGTACATTTCTTTATTATTTTTCTCATAAATACCTTCGGCCTATTGGTCGTCAAATTCAAAACTGAACGCTACGCCACTAAAATTACCATACAAATATATTATCTTAATATATATATAATTCTTCTGTACGTGTGTTTGTCACCTAACTCCTTCCAAACGGCTGGACCGATTTGGATGAAATTTTGTGTGTATATTTCAATGAGTTCCTGGATGGTTTGAAAATACAATTGGACCCGGTAGGTGGCGCTGCTTTTCCGGGCAGGACGTCTGTCGGGTCCGCTAGTATAATATTATATTTTGTAAACATTGTTTTTTCGGGGGCAAAAACGAAAATACAAAACCAAAGACACTAGGTAGGTACCTACAGCTAAAATAGAAGAAAATCTCTCAAAGTACGTCATTAAAAAAGAAATAAAATATAATTAATTTACAAAGATTTTAATTTCTCGGCAGATTGTAAACTATTCCAACTTCTTTTAATTGCTTTCAAAGTTGAAATTAAAAGAACGCAACAAATAAAGGAGTTTCCAGAGAATGTTTGCGAAAAAAATAATGTAATATACTACGAGTGTAAAAAGTTAATGCCTTTGTGGGTACAGGAACGCGATATAAAAAAGTTAAACTTTTAATATTTTCCCAACCGCTGCAGAATAAATACTTTTCAGTTTACAAAAAAATATGTCGAGGTTTTTGGTTGGTGACGTTGGTACGAGTATCTACTGTATATTGTGTATTTTTATCAACATGCCTTTGAAGAGTGCACACAGCGAATAAAAAACCTAAAGGTGCTTGCTTGTAATTTTTTTTTATAAAGTTTCAAAACATACTCTTTTGCGCACCATATTTTCTGTTAAAAATGGCGCTATTTAACCCAGTAATAATGAAATATTCGGTCTATATAAATGAAAAAATGCTGAATGCATAACCTCCTCCTATTTATGAAGTCGGTTTAAAAGACAAGTCAGTCTTATATCTCCTATTTCTTGTAATCATACCAGAATTAAAAATGTAACACTCATTGGTATATAAGAAACAAACAAATATTGTAACAACGTCAAACATACTGCCCGTTACAATTCAGTTAGGCAACTATCTAAGACTATAAGTTTTCGGGTCGTTTCTGCGAGTAAGGAGAATTACAAATAGATACTGATCTCATTCAGGGCCGGGTTTTCATCGCGAAGAGCCAATATTCGATACTTTTCCCCGAGTGGCACACTTTTACATTTGGACTGCGTTCCTCATTGACAATTCAACCCTTGCGCGGTCGAACAAACTGGATTAGCTCGGGACATGTTCGCTCACAAGGGAAATAAATTGATTTTTTTTTATTTTGTTCTGTTTCCAACTCGCGTCCGCAATAACGGACCACAATGAAAAATAATAACACACGGGAGATTGAACAGCGCAAATGTTTAATGTGAAGCAATTAAATTATAATGTGGAGGTGGAAGCGTTCTAAAATGTACTGCCAAGTTATTTATACAGGCCGAACTTTGTTAGTCACAGTAATTTATTTCTAATGTTCTGCTGAATTCGGGCTTTAACAACATTTTTTAATTCTACCACTAAGTAAAACAGTTCACTCAAATACAAATTGACTAGTTCCTCGAAATGTACTACTAACGGACCTCAGTTCTGATTATTGTTTTCCCCGAACCACTGTACCTAGAAAAACAGGGGGTTGAATATGCTAGTCGGTTTCAATGGTCTTCAAAACAAGGTTTCAACTTTTTCCCAGTTTTTCCAAATCTAACGCGAAAAGGACAACTTTCGTTATGGCCTGACCACATACTGTTGTATTTTTTACTAGGGCTATGAATAATCCATCAAAACTTTTTCATGTCGTTAGCGAATCTCGGCTTAGTGGCAAAATATAGTCTGACGATGTTCCTAACACATGTGGCGATATCGATTTACGAGTAGCTTATAAAACTACGTATACACATGAATAAAGGAGTTTATCATTTAGCTGAGTACAATAGAATCCCCTGTAGGACTTTACCTGACAAAATTAGGAGAATGAGGAAAGCGGAGAAGCGGTCGGTGTCCCTTTTTGGGATTTACTGATGTAGAAAAGATAAACAGATCTAACAACGTGAGACGTTTCGCAGTAATTTCCGACATATTATATACATATACAGGGTTACTTGTAAAACACCAACAACCTCTTAAGAGGTCCTTTTACTCATCATTATGAACAGCTTTTACTATGGGACCAAAACTGAAATCGCGATAAAAAATCAGCTGTTACCTCATTTACGTTCGCTTATCTCGTCAAAATGTAGGGAGCAGCTGATTTTTTTTCGCGATTTCAGTTTTGGTCCCATAGTAAAAGCTGTTCATAATGATGAGTACAATGAACTCTTAAGAGGTTGCTGGTGTTTTACAAATAACCCTGTATATCTAACTACTATCTAAATAATAAAATAAGTAGATATTATTATATTTGTTACCGTATCCCCATCCGTATTTAACCAGAGATCGAAATAGAAATTTGAACGTAGCCCTTTCGCTGTTGGAAAAGATTTTCAGTCAGCGAAACAAGTGTGACTACCATTCGAATTCCCCAAACTTATCAATGAGATATCCTGATTTAACAAAGGTTACATAAACTTTAGGCTGGTAACATTCACTCAATGACAGATAACACACAGCCTAAACCGCTGAGTGAAGCGTGGCACCTGACTTTGTTTTATAAAGAAGGAGTTTTTTTTATTGATTCCTAACGGGGTTTTGGAATGAAAGATTGTATGGAAGTTCGTCATTTTTCCCGATAAGAAATTCCATCGGACACGTTGCTTGTAAAATATAAAATTATTGTTTTACTATTAAAAAAACACTCTATATTGAATATCGACTGTAAATAAAGTGGCATATCAATTGACGCGTCGATGTCAACGTTTACTTTTTTAAAAGCTGACGCGCGCTAGTGAATTATGGTATCGGATCCGGCTGCCCCTATCTTTGCTCCGGTCAATTTAACCCAAGTTACAATATTAGATCATTGGTTATTTTTTATCGGAGCTTCAAAAAATATTGGTGAAAAATTCATCGGTGCAGCGGTTCCCAAAATATTAAGGTAAATAAATATATACCCATAGATTGACTGTATCGAATCATTTTAAATACATAAAGCAGTATAGAGAACACATAAATTAGAATTGCGTATTGTTTGTATCGGACAGCATTAACACAGATTGGGACAAATATCGGTTCCGCAATGACCGGAACATTACTTATCTCATACAACAATCTGCGATGTCACGATTCTGACATGTTCCACGGGCCGTATTCCTGTAATGGAGGCACTTCACTATTTTATCGGGAAACATAAACAGAAACGTTTAAACACATAAAGTGGCCGGCAAACGGCAATACAGACATACCTACGCCATTCAATGCTATATCAAAATAAACAAGACCTTTTCCGTAGGTACAATTCAATTTTCTGTACGACTTTCATCGTAGTTCGCAGACTCATGAGTGCATATTTGCTCAAGGGATAGAAAATCCTTGTCTGAGGAAATTGCCTCCGATCGGATTGGATGACGGTGCCGAGTCGCCGCGCCCGATTGTCATTTGTTTAGAGCTCAACCCACAATCCCAGCCGGTTTCCATTATAGACACTTTATCGATAAGCAGTAAAAATATACACGTCCCCCACATTCTACGTAAGTTATGTCGGATAAGATGCTTTATTTTGTTTACATTACGTTTGTGTTCCCCAAATATTTCCTGTTTACGTATTTATAATGCAATATGTATGGCGGTACGGGCTGTTTCGGGGTGACATGTAGTCCGCAAAGGTTAAAGTGCAGCGCAACACTAACTTTTATACCTTATGGAGTAGCCGTCCTTTGCCGCACTAAACTTCGGGAGCTACGTTCATAATTTATACGTGAAATATTCGGCGCACTAATACTAAAATGTACCTAATTTGCTTTGGTTTGCCGTCCCGCTGAGCATTGTATAATATGATACAAATTCGAACTCCAGAACCGATATTTTAGTATTTTTTTTCTGTGGTCAAATATTTGAAGAGCCACATAGTAAGACACCTTCCGTGTTAATAGTCAATTGAAAAGGCGATAAACATGCAATTTGTGAGGGTACATTCAAACCCGTTCCACGAAACTCAATTTCCTGCGCAACTGATGTTACTATGACGTTTTTTACACAATGAATGACTACTAATAAGCCACAGGTAGGGGTGGCCGTAATTTTCCGCGTTCCAAACAAATTAACTCTGCGCCAGTGAGCATTATTACAGTTAATAAACGATTTAATGGCTGACCTATTTATAACATATTAGATTGGCGCGTGACAGTTTTGTTCGCGCTGGATATTTGGAATTTCCGTATTATAAGCTCGCTGAATGCTAATTTGAATTTAGGCTACAGTATAAAATCACTTAATTTGCTTTATTTACAATCTATGATCTGGGCCGCTTCGACATAATAGACCTTGCCCAAATTAGGAGTTATAAGTAGGTAGGTAAATATTGATAATATTCTCTCGTTAGGTAAAGTTTAGTTTTCGGTTCAAGCGTCCTTTAAATTATTGTGAATGTGGGTTATTGTTTTTTTCTGTTCCCTTTTTTTCGTTCTTAGTTAATTTTAAACATGATCTGGCAGTCTGATTAATTTATTCGGCCTACCCAAATGTCCTTTCTTTGGTATGTTCGTCGAATTAGTGAGCTCCTTAAGTTCCGAGTTGAGCTGCACGATTACTAACAAATGCGTGCACTGACTGGACAGGTCCACTTAATCCGTGTGGTTCTTTCCTCTAAAGACCATTTCATATATACATCTACATGTTCTTCACATGATCTCACCAAGATTATGTCTAGACTTTAAAAGAGACTGTGACCTCTGAGTTTGTTTTGGCCCTTCTTCTTAGAGTAGTTAAATAGGAAACGCCGAGCTCATCTAGTTTTAAAAAATATGATTGATGTGCAAAAGTGTTTGTACAAACCTACTTAAAGAAATCGGAAAGATTTTTTTTATAAGAATATTATCCGCAACCGAAAAACTTAACTTCACCAAGTTATATGGCAATGATGATTTTTTGGCCAAAAAATAGGCCAGCCCTCTGGTCACTTAAAGAGGCGACCAACCGCTTGTTGTCTCGAAAAACCAACTGGATTAGCAATTACCTTTAAAAACTTCGGATTGTGAATGAAGGTGTGTTATGTAATTGGGGTGCTGCTCTACACGTTTATCAAAATAAAAGAAACGACCCCACTCCCCAAAATCCCCAGAACCATTAAAGTAGTCTCACCAATGTTGTTCATAAAAGCAAGCATTACCTACACAACAAACCAGCAATATTTACCAAACTAAAAGCGAGATCACGATGTGTGCCCAACGTACCCATAGATTTTATTAAAATCCAACAGAAAACGTATGAAAATATGTACGAAGAACTTTGCATATGATATAGACGTGATCTGAATGCTGAATACATTACTATCGCATTACAAACGTATTTTGTTTGATCTACGAAAATACAGAAAATATCTTCGGAATACACTTCGGTTACAAACATTGTTTAACACGAGATTTTATCTGAGGGTTGTGTGTTTTGTTTATTTTTAGATGATTAAGGATACCCGACAACGTTTCACTGAGGTCTACTTGCACGTTCGTAGGATATCCTAAATAACTCAAAGTTAACAGCTAATTCAGGGTTAATCAAATTATTTCTCTTGCGCCACTGAGAGTTAACCCACTGATGTTCCCACATCAGAGGGTTAAGTTGCTAAGCTCTGGGTTAGTATATCGCAATGATCACTGAATTGTGGTTTTCTTATGATGACGAAGAAATTATTAAATTATTAGTTCAAACTTCTTGGTAGAAGGGGTGCGAAACGATGCGATTATTCACAAAGAGACACAGATTTTCATAGAAGATAGAAAAAGAAAGTGAACCTTTTTTAATAAATAAAATTAATAGCATATAGCTCCGGTTCACAAACGTGAACGAAGGATGCAAATACAATACGATTTAAATGAAATGCCACCTTATAATATACAAAGACAAGAAAGTATTACGTAGCGTAATGAAGTGTAAAAGAGATAGGCATACAAGTTCCGTTCAATATTCGTTCATTAATTTTTGGTCGGATCACATTCATAATTGTCATTAAGTCATAATTGACTATTTAGTATTTTAGGACAATAAAATTGGAATTATTAGAGCAAAAAAGAGGTACCTACATTTATTATATTAGAATGAAAGAGGCACATTAATATTTTTAGGACATCAGAATGGGAATTATATTATTATTTTTATTTTATTTATTGTATTTTTGTGGTGTAAGTACAATAAAGTATATATAAATAAATAATAAATTAATTGGAGTGCGTGCAAACCACTATAAAATAGTACAGTTTGTTTTTCACTAAGTAGAGTATGTGTTTTTCAACATTTTCCTACATTCCTATACAAATAGATACCCATTACATCAGCGTTACATCAGCGGGATTTAGCTAGCTAATTAAATTTGAACCTGTATACACACGCTCATGAATGAAATCATGCAAAAATGCTTTTAAGACTATAAATTACCTACATATTATTCTATAATTAGTATCACATAGGTAAGTTAAACAAAAGATAGGTAGCTATTTAAATAGACAAGTCGGAAGCATTTACCTACAGACAAGAGTTTAAATAATTCACTAGCTTTTACCGCCGGCTCCGTTTGCGTGGAGCGTAAATTTTCCGCGTTCCTACGGGAACTACAACTGTTAACAGTCTTATCAAGTAGTCTATATGTACACTCTAAAAAATTGAAGCCAACTAAGAGAGATTTTCTCTTAGTTGACGTTAAATTGAATAAAACAACCATGATAATAAGCAACTCAACGATAGCTGATTAATTACAACAACAAGTTCATATGTGATTGAACGAACTATGTAGGTATGTTTATTAATTCTAACAAGTGTATATGTTGATTGCATCACTATTCACTTCTTTGTATGGCCTAATCATTTTTATTTAGTTAACATAAATAAATACGTCAGTTGAATCAATTCAGAATAAACTAATAAAAGCAATCAAATCAAATGATAGTTTCGATAAGTTTTGTTAATAAAATTAACAAACATGTCTTAGTTGATTTAACTAAGATCCGATAGTTAAAACAACTAAAATTTAATGTTACATTCTACTAAAACTAAAACGTTGAATCGACTTTCATATTAGTTGAATTAATCATTCGATTGATCGATATAATCAAGACTTCAAGAGATCCACCCCTCCATATTCCTTTCTACCGGCTACCCCGCCCCGCACTCACCCACAGGCTGGCGGCGCGCGCGGCTGAGCCCCACTTGCTCGCAGAGACGACTAACCGGCGCGTGCGTGTCGTGCAGCACGACACGCACGCGCCGGTTAATCGTCTCTGCGAGCGAGTCAAAACCAGTTTATCCATCCCAAAGAGTATAATAATAATACGGGACATCCATCCAATCCTTTTTTATCCTCCGTTTTGGACGAGTCCACGGTTGATTACTCCGTGAGTAAAAGAGTAATTTCAGTGTCAGAAACTACAAGTGCAGAGATCTCGTCCTTTGACTAGGTACTTAATTGAAATGGAAGACGTTATGGAACTCCTCAAGACATGGGAGTTAGAGACTCTAATACCAGTATTCACACGTAAGTATCTCACTCGCTAGTTTATTTTATGGTGCTGATTGAAAATGTACTAAGCCCGGAGGCCATTCATGTTGTGTAAGGAAATAGGTATGTACCCTACCACATTATTTTTCTGTTTCGAGTTTGCTCTCTAATTATCGAGCGAGAATTACGAAAAAAGTGGATGAGTGCGCCTTTGATTATATATTTTTCGCGTCACCAAACTAACCACCGGCGTTCGAGCGGTAAGGTGTGCGCCTTGTTCGTTTTGAGTCGGCTTTTAGCGCGAAACAAAGGAGCCGAGACAGCGACACATTCAATAATTGTCTGGTGCTATTCTCGCTTTCTATCGGGGTTCTCCCGTCAAACTGAATTACTTCTTTAGTGGTCGCCTGTCATGAGCAGAACAGGTTCGGGAACCCCCGCACCATGCGCAGTACCTACGAACCTCAGAGAGGCCAGTTTGGCGGGATTTACACATAATTAATATGTTGTTTGCTTGTTCCTTAAGTTTTTCTGATCCGCTCAGCACTCATTTTAAAATAATTTTAATTTGTTGAACTATGAAGTTTCACTCTCAAATAGTAAGGTAGGTACTTACCGAAAAATTGACGATTAAATTATTATACTGACAGTGACGACCCATTTACTGTTGTTTTTATTGTTGGCATTTTATTAGGTATATACCTATAAAAGCATCACAATAATGAATAATACTTAGGATAATAAGAGTAGTCTACGTATGTTCTACCTCATAGTTCAAATTACCTATCTCCATGTCGCATTACCACACTTATCTCTATAGAAACCAACTTATACCAGTCCTTATAACAGACATACACTAACTTGTAGTCCCTCTCCATTCATTGTTATTTTCAGAACAACAAATAACAATACAGGCCTTATCATCACTGTCAGATGATGACATAAAAGAGATAATTCCTTTAATAGGTCCCAGGTCTCTTTTTATGAGATGCTGGCGGACATGGAAAGCAGAGTTTCCATCTGTAAATGTAATTACCTACTTATCTATCTTCTGAATTATATTTTGTTACCTAATGTAAACAGGCTACCTATAATTTTTAAACCAAAATATTAATTTGCAGACTATGATGGATTTGTCTTTATTTGATGTGGACTCCATAGACCCTAAGAACATAATTGTTGTTCCACCATCTACAGACAAAGAAAACCTGCCTCCAAACAAAAGTTTAATAAATAGTGAGGGGACCAGATCTGAGTGCAAAGTATGCTATTTAATATTTAAACATAAGTTTTAGTTATATTTTCTACTTATTTTCACTGTACGTAGGTACCTATTTACTTGACTGCGGCGAAGCCCAAAAGGAGGGTTATGTTTTTGACCTGTATGTGGAAGCAGGCGGGACCCATACCATTTTTATTATATTTTCAAACTCTAATGGGTCCCGCCTGCTTCCAACATTTATTTAATTTAAAATGGGCTTGTTTTTTGCTTTTCAGTTTTCTTAACTAAGTTTTTTACCGCAATTGGGTTGTTTAGTTTTTTTTTATTAGAAGCACTTACTTATTTGTAAAATTATCTGATAAAGTCTTAAAAGTCTTCAATCAAATATACAATTTTTATTAATTAACTACTAAAATTTTTATAGTGATTGAAGCCTAAAGTAGATTTATTTATATAAAGAAAGATCTACCTTCTGTGTGTCAAATCTTTCATGAAAATTAAATCAAATAAAATTTTCAGATATTGGAAAGTCTATTAAAAGAATCCCTGGACTCTGCATCACTTCTTGCATTTAAAGGTCACTGTCTTATTGGGGATAGTGCACGAAACTTATTGGCATCAGTTATTGGAAAAGCCATCCTGAATGAATACAAAGATATGCCTATCAGAGGTGCGATTTATTATAAGTGGGTCAATCATATCAAAGAACTCTTTCCTGGTGAAAGAACCACCACATATTATATTCCAGCTTGTACAACTGCTAACGGCATTGTACTGCAAGCTAAAGGTAAACTCGTTCACCAGGTATTAAATAAGCGAAGGCGCTTACAAAGCTTAGGAGCTTTACGGAAGCGGAGTAGAGAAGAGAGTCCCACATACTCGTTAGAATCTAATCGGTCACCAAGACCTTTACCTAGTATTTTGCTTGAAGAGGAAAATGAGAATATAGAAGATGACATACAATGGCTCGAAAATTCTTCTGAGCCATGGAATATGGTTGAGGACAAATGGAAAAACACTTTAAAGGCCAGAACGCGCCTTTTCTATGACAACCACAACAATGAAACCATTGAATCTTACTATGAAAAATACCCGGCATTAAAAAAACCACAAGGCTATTCTTTGGTAAATATACAATGTTAATTTAATTTATTGAGTAAAGGTAACTCACAGCTTACTGCTAATAACCTGTAGGTATTTAAGTAGTTACTATGTAGGTAATCCTGTGAAATTAAATATAACCCATACATAGAAAAACCATATTTGAGTCAGTAACTAAATACCTAGATGATCTGGCGGTCTACCACATGATTAGAAATACGGAACAGATACAAAGCATACAACCGTGCAAATCAACAAAACTCATTTAAAGTTAGTAGAAAATCTGACATTTTGGTCGGCGGTCATTTTGTCTTCGGCGTACTGCTTTGTCTAATTTCAAGATAATCTGTAATATTGTATATAAGCATTGGCATGATATAGGCACAGTATTACATAATATAGGTACCTAACCAACAGAAAATTAAAAAAATAGTGTTGTAACTCACTTTTTCTGTTATTGTTCATTGTATTTAATAAAGGTATGCATTTTTATTTTCCAGATGCATATAGACTTTGATTGACATGGTATTTACAAAGACAATTTGTTTATTAATTTTCCATTATTGAAAATCAAGCTACAGGAACTGATAAAGAAGAAAAAATCAACAGAACCATTTTTCCACGAACTGGTCACCCTTGCTAATTGTAAGTATGAAAGAAATATCTGTACCTTTACATTTGGGTGTTTACCGATGGGACTCTGCTCTATTATTAATAAAATTTGTTGCTTACCTACTTCTTCTATTTTTTTTTTCAGCATCGAATGAAGATACATCAAATTTAGCCGGATTCTATCTATCTATACCGTTTTTATTAAACACTGCGGCAGTTAAACAAAAGAAGAAACGCAGTTCGGATGCAGGTCAAAGCTGGAAACCAAGTAAAGTTGAAGCCCGGGAAGGCTTTATAAAGCACGTGAAATCTAGTGCAGAAATCCGTCAAGCAATAGAACTCCGCCTATCAACCCTTCTCCAAAAAGGAGCGCCATCCCAACCTTATATTATTGTAGTGGGTGAGTCGCTAGACAAAATAAATACTTTCCTTATTGTTGCGAATAGATCGGTCATCTATGAGAGATTGTCTGTTATGCACGCAGTTGATACGTGTTACAAAATAATATGGACCCTTAATGCAGAGTATGGTATCGACCCATACCCTGTGTGGTACTTCATACAAAAAGCGTTTTATAAAATGTCATCTGCATTTGATAAAGGATCAACTGCTGCCGAGTCTCTTCTCGCGGATTGCCATATATAATACTTATTGTATATTTCTTTTTAACCCATTTATCGGCGTGGTGTTTAAAATTTCAAATTTAGATGTCTAAATTTCTTCTGGAATAATACGCGCCGATGAACGCTTTAATAAAAAAAGCAATTTCTTATGCCAAATGTTAATGACTGATAATTAATAACTGTTTTTTAAGACATTGTTTATTTGTCATTTTAAAATTCTCTCTATTATGAGTACTCTTACTAATAAGTAGGTATTTAGTATTATACCTATCTAGGTACATAATAACCAAATTGTTACATTAAGATTAGATTAGTTAAGTTTGTTTTAGTTGTGATAATTCTAGACCACTGTTAATAATATTATTTACATTTTTTATTTTGTCAGAAACAAATAATAATGTGACTATTGCTTATTCATAATTGATTAAGAAATAAGCTATGAAAAAATTGTTTTCTCTGTTAAATATTGTTGTTAAAAAAGTTTCATAGTTATGGTAGATAGTTATTAGAACAAAATGTTAACATGTTTTATATGTCACAAACAATTATCCGGACTTAAACATCTCAAATTACATTTTCAGTTAATACACAACCCAAAGGAACTTAGTGTATACACATGTGGACAGGATAACTGTAATCGGCAATTCCAATTATTTAATTCGTTGAGGAGACATATTGTGCGGGAACATTTTTCAGGAAACTCAATTAAAGCAAATATTATTTTTACTTACTTACATTAAGTCTTACTTAGAGTTAAAGTAACATTAAGTCTTACTTAGAGTTAAAGTAACATAAGCACAGGTCCTGTTCTAGATTCATTTTCAAAAAATCTAGATGAAAAACAATTCCTTTGCGCCACTTTGGAAATATGTCAAAATAAGTCATTAGTCAAAGTTCCTTGGGCTACTGTTACTTCAACCCGCTATGTACCTGACACTGTCTTAGTTTATAGTACAAGTCCTGATTATCTGCCTGTATTTTTTAAAATAAAACACATTTATTTGTATGATTCAGAAAATCTAATTTTGATGGGAATCACATTAGAAACATTGGAGTTTGACGATCATTTCTGTTGTTATGAGGTTATAGAACCAGACACCATACAGAATGTTGTCAAGTTCTATAATTCTTTAGTATCTCCGATTCCCTGTAATATTAATATTTTAAGTAATGGAAAAAAGTACTTAACCCTGCGCTGTACTATTTAAGCATTCCATGAATATAATATATAACTATTTGTAATTATATTTTTGTTTCATTTTTACCAAATTTATGTAGGTACCTAACATGTCAGCTACAGAAAAATATTGTTACACCAAATAGTTACCTATAGAGACAGTTTAAATACTTATCTAAATAGAGTAAGTTTCATTCGCTTTTTGCACATATTCGCACACATTCTTTTTTTGGGACTAGAGAAAAAACGATAATGTTTTGATCTGTACCTAATAAATTGCTCTCAATTCAGATCAGACAGCATTCTGGGTATGATCTTGAGGTGCTATGTTCATTAATTGGATCAGCTCTTCAAATGCGTATTTAAGAGCACTCTCAGTATTAAGTGCGATTTATAAATACAACCCTTAACCCCGATTTCTGAAATGCCGGTAAAATTTTGATAAAAAACCATAAAAAAAAAGAAACTATCACAAGAGGTGATAGAAGTACCTATAACGCATAGGTATATTACAATTTGACCGGCATTTTAGAAACCGGGGGGCAAGGGTTTTATTTATACATTGTAATTAATACTGAGAGTGCTCTTATATACGCATTTGAAGTGCTGACCCAATTAATATATTGGTGTTAGTTAATGAGACAAAGTGTCTCAGTACATTCGATTAGGGGTAATTTTGTTGGCTTAATAATGTTTCTTAATAGTACCTAACAAGTTTAGTAGCTTATTCAAATAAACAAATTGATTGTTATGAATATTAAGAGATTTAAATTGAACAAGGTCATAGTTGAATTTATTAAGGTAAAATAGTCTATAGGTAATAGTAATTCAAATAATTAGAATAACCAAGGGCTTAGTTGAGTTTATGAAGATAACTTAGTTATAATGACCAAGTTCTTAGTCGAATCTACGAAGATGAATTAGTTGTAATGACCAAGTTCTTAGTCGAATCTACGAAGATGAATTAGTTGTAATGACCAAGTTCTTAGTCGAATCTACGAAGATGAATTAGTTGTAATAACCAAGTTCTTAGTCGAATCTACGAAGATGAATTAGTTGTAATGACCAAGTTCTTAGTCGAATCTACGAAGATGAATTAGTTATAGTAGTCATTTTCATATTTATATTGACCAAGATTATAGATGAATCTATTAAGTTGAATTCGTCATATTGATAATTTTCATGTTAACTTTGACTAAGGTTCTAGTTGTTCTAGTTAAGAAGCAGATAGTAAGAACAATAAAAATCACCTTATTTGATTTATCTAACGTCTTGTTAGGCTCGTATGGAATCAAGATGCTTGATTGCAATAATCACAATCTTGTTAGGAGCATTCAATTTTTTTTTAGAGTGTAAAGTTTCTAAACTTACTAATTTATTCAAACGTTTTCACGAACACTCATTGCATTCATACATAAGGGATTTCTTTTTTTTTCTAGTCGTTAATAGGGTACCGTACCCGAAGGGTGCCAACGGGACTTTATTACGGCTCCGTTGTCCGTCCGTCTGTCACAGGACTGTACGTTTTGAACCGTAATTGGTAGACACTTGAAATTTACACAGAGTATGTAGGTACTACTAACATAATTATGGCCGCTATAACAACAAATAATAAAAAATAAAATAAAGTAAAAAATTAAAGGGAGTCCCCATACAAGAAGCGTGTTAAAGAAATATCTAGTATTAAATTTATTGTACGGTGGACCGGAACCCTTCGTGTACGAGTCCGACTCGCACTTGGCCGCTTTTTTGGTCTTTGATTTAATCACCAGGATCAACCTAAGTGTAAGTGCTGCTATTAGATTTAAAAGTAAAATAATAGATGCCATTTCTGCTAACCAAGTTTTATTCCTTTACAACGTTAAATTCCGGCTTGGCTCGTAAAAGAGCCATTTGAGGTGGGTCCATGAACCGTCTTCGCACCTAAGTGGGAAGGTGTGAGTCGAACCTCGTAAAGTGGGGCTACCTCGAAGGAACAGCAGCAGGGTGTGGATGTACATAGAGCTGAGTCACAAACTATACGCTACCTCCTATCCTGTCCTCTATGCCCTTAAACATGCACCGTTATCGCCGCAGAAGTGGCGAAGTTTTGGGCAAACAAAGAATAACTGTCGTGACAGCGACGTGAAGAAGAGGAATACTCTTTCTAACCGACTTCAAAAAAGGAGGAGGATCTCAATTCGACTGTATTTTTTTATGTTTGTTACATTAGAACTCCGTTATTTATAAGCCAATTTGTATCACACGTCCCATAGAAATTTCATCAAAAACGGTTCAGTAGTTTGGTTTTTAAACCAAAATTACTGGTAAAAATTAAAAAAAAAAGTGAAAAATAATCTAACTTTTTTGCAAAAAAAACAAAGAACCGACTCCCAAAAAAGATACTACAAACTGAAAAATAACTTTAATTTCGGAAGTCGGTGGCAAACAACGAAAACGTGAACCCAACGCCGACTTGCGAAATTAAAGTTATTTTTCAGTTATCTTTTTTGGAAGTCGGTTGTTTTTTTTTTTGTAAAAATGTATTTTATAACAGCACATAAACAAACGTCTGAATGAAGATTGTGTGTGCAGTCACTTGAGTGCGATTTGAACGATGAAGTAAACTTACACAATAGCACTATTGTCCAAGACAGTCGGAAGTAATCGGATCATTCATCGCTCAATGTTAATAAATACACAACATGTCCCGGAATTAACGCACACCACCAAACACCCCCATTACAATATTATGCTATAATCATAATACCGGCACTGAATGTTTACGTATTAAATTATTTATACTGATTGTGGGGGAAAATTGTGGTCACATTACAAATCTACGCACGCTCACGCACAAGTATAAGTGTTTAGCGAAGTAGGTACTTTATACATTTGGATTTGTTTTAACTGTACAGCGAAAGTGTGACTATAACTTACGTGAATTTAATTATTTTTGGGATAAAAAAATACTTATAAAAAAGTCACAGAAATCGATTCAGTGAAAGACAAAGACAAACTACTTTCTTAATGTGTATTAAATCAGTTACGCATTATCTACACAGACGTACCTACAGTCATAAGCAGTAATATGTATACACTGAGTAACTTTAAAAAGTGATTTTCTCATAAAATATTGATTGTAATTTTATGCTGATGCGAGCATAGTATTTTGGAATCACTACAATTATGAAATAGCTCTTATCTCAAAGTTGCAATCCTTATTTCGCATTTCGCGAGAAAATCGCTACTAAATTTTACTATGCGTATACATATGTATTTGTACTCGTCACTGCACCTACCTTGAACGAACCAAAACTCAAACTACATACCCCCTACACTTAATAACAGGCGTGTTGCCAACGTAGCCTCTAAAACAAAGGCCTTCATATATACGTTTTGCTCGTGACTGTCATTCATACTCATAGTTTAAAGCCTCTCGGTTGTAAAGGCCTCTAAATGTGTTAAACTTAGTGAAAACTTAGTAATAAATAAGTTTTGATGTTCTCGCTGTTCTCTTGGGGAGCGTATACTTAGCGATTAGAGCTCCTCTTCTCTTTACCGAGGGCTCAAGGGACGCATATACTTAGGGAGTTGCGGAAATATAGCTAGCTAGATTACTTTGATATCTTCCTTTTATAGTCCATGCTACGAAGTTGCGTGTTAGTTTATATTATCTACGTCTATACTCAATTTATATTAAAAAAAAAACTTATAAGAAGTTGTTTTTGAGGTACACTTTGTATTGGGCACGCCACAATTGCGGCGATAAGTCCCCTCTTTGAGGAGTGGCTAGAGAGGTGCCATGGCGCCCTCACCTTCCGCCTGACACAGGTCCTCACCGGACACGGTTGTTTCGGGAGGTTCCTGTTTAGGATAAGGCGGGAGGAAACGCCAGGATGTCACCACTGTGTGGATCGCCCGGAGGACACGGTGGAGCATACGGTGGAGGTCTGCCCGGCTTGGGAGGAGCACCACCGCGTCCTCGTGGCGGCGATCGGCGGTGGCGATCTCTCGCGTCCGGCCCTGGTCCAGGCCATGGTACGGAGCGAGAGGCATGGAAGGCAATCACCTCCTTCTGCGATGCAGTAATGCTCGCGAAGGAGTAGGTGGAGCGCGTGAGGGAGAGGCAATCACTGCGCCCTCACGGCCCTAGTCGCCGCAGGAGACGCACTGGACGGGAGTCAACGGCGGGCAGCTCACCGCCCGGTAAGGACCAGGCCCGGGTCGACGGCGCGTTGTGTTCCACGCGCGCCTCAAAGAGATGTTAGCACGAACTGACGGGGTCCGCTAGGGCCGATGCCTGCCAGGGCCGCGGGTTGTTCGAAAGAGATACCGTGGCACCTGGGAAGGAACACGGGTGGGTTTTAGTCAGTAAACGTCTAACACGCCCTTCCACTCAGCCCAGAGCGGGAGAGGTCATTTGATGATTTCCCACCCAAAAAAAAAGGTAGTCTTTGTATGAAAAGTTCGTCAAACATGTTACAGTTAATTCACACTTAATTTGACTCAATTGAACTCAATTGATCTATCTTGTGAAATTACGAGGCTTTTATTTAAATACATTATTTTGTTTTTACTTTAAATTCTAGTGTCAATGAAAAAAAAAATACATTTCTTATTTATTAGCAAAATCAAATGTTATTTATTCAAACTAGGCTGAGAATCAGCACTTTTCGAACGTCAAAATTACAAATGACAGTCCCCCAAAACGCGCGCCCTTCACCACTACCTAGTGCTTTCGCTGGGAAGAAGAAGTGATGCAACAGACTCCCCAGCAGCACAGCTAACAACAGTTAGCTGTGCTGCTGGGGAGTCTGTTATGAGTGTGTCTGTGCATTTTAGGTATGCATTTACAATAAAAATGTATACAATCAAAAATTTTCTAACTAAACATAGTTAGAAAATTAAATTATACAACATAATTAAAAAAATACAATCAAAAATTTTCTAACTATGTTTAGTTAGAAAATTTTTGATTGTATACATTTTTATTGTAAATGCATACCTAAAATTTCCATTAAATGCCCATTGCAAAAAGAACAAAGTTGTTACTAATGAAGAAATCACTTTAACAAATAAAAATCCTAAGCCAACCTGATGAACCTAACCCAAATTGTTTGCAGAAATTTTAGAAGAAGATCTTAATCAACATTAAACGTAGACTCCAATACAAACACTCCCAATCTCCACCACACCAAACCAAACAAAAACCAATTTATCTATCAGTCTATGTAAGCAATTAAATAAACTAATTCTATTAGTCTCCGCTGATGAATTCGTTGGGCGTGCGCCATCCATCAGTCTCAGCAACACGCGGCGCGAAGACGTATCGCGTTACTTATTCCTCTCACTGACACCGTGTTGACCAACATTTACCATCCCCCATCCCCCTTCCCCCATAGAGGGATACTGATGCAGAAAACAGTAGTTATCGTTCAAATAATAGCGGTCCTACGGCTCGGCTCGTTCTGTTTTATATGTCTACAACTTACGAGTACATACACATGAGATTCGCGGATAAACATTTTGTGACGACATTATAAATACTCCATGATCTAAATAAATATCAAGTATCAGTACAAACAATATACAGGGTATTTTTAGGGTGCCTTACCTCGAAAGAAAAAAACGGAACCCTTATAGGATCACTTTGTTGTCCGTCTGTCCGTATGTCTGTCTGTCAAGACCCTTTTTCTCAGGAACGCGTGGAGGTATATAGCTGGAATTTATATCAAATACTCAGGTCTACTGACCCTTGGAGCTGTGAAAAAATCAAACTTCTAAGCCAACGCAATCAAAAGATACAGCTGTTTATGCCGCAAATTTCCGCGAATTTTCGACACTCGCAAGGGAATCAAAACCTACAGGGTACTTCCTGCGAACTCAGAATCTTGAAATTTGGTACGAAGCAACGTTTTATAGCACAGATAAAGGAAAAATTGCGAATACCGTAATTTTTTAGTTACATCATTTAATAAAAATAATTTTAAATTGGACGGAACCCTAGGTGCGTGAGTCCGACTCGCACCTGGCCGGTTTTTTTTTTTTTTGTATACTTGTGAATATTTTATTTTAAGTTAAACAGGATAGTATACATTTTTAACCAGTGCGCAAACTGTAACCATGAATTCAGCACATGATGCTCCCCATGATGACCCCCCTAGCGTAGAAATACTTCGCCGGTTATAAAAAAAATCGCTGTTTCATAGAAAAGTGTAATAATACCGACGCGGTCAAAATGTATGGCAAAGCAATTTTTTTTTAATTACTGACGAAAAATTTCAATACAGGTGGGTTCAGAATCATGTACTGAATTAAATTATAACATAATTTGCTTTTTCGAGTAGCATGTAATTATTAATAAATTAAATAGATTGACAGTTTCAGTTGTATTTAATTAACAAATGCTTCAAACAAATTAGACGATTGATAATAATCTGTTTCACAGAACGCGAGTTGATATAAAATTTCTATTCATTTGCAATTTGAATAACATGAATCATGTTTGAATTTTCCAAAAAATATTCATCAAATTGATTGCTCTAATAGTTGAATATAGTGCTGTTGTAAACTAGTGACGTGCAATGATGGTTTCAAACGTTGCTCATTATTCAGACATTTTCGCTGAACAACATATTGTTATAAAATCGACAGTAACACGAGTACGACTAAAGGCCTTGCCAGAGTGGGGTATCAGAATATTATCGACTTTTCGGATAAGCTAGGATTTTGTTATTCACAGTTCGAGATTTGGACCGCTATAAAGCATTTTGCTGTAGGGACACCTAAATGTGTTGGTTTGGTTGAAGACGAAGATTTATAGAATTGAAGTTAAGATTTCAGAAAAACAAATTCATAATATTATGACCTTTTTTGTAACACGTCAACGGCATTCTGAAGTTTATCAGTGATATGCCATGTTGCGCCATCATAGTGCATTCTGCACATGTACCCGATGCGTCAAGTGAGTGCAATAGATATAATGTTATGAACTAAAATTTTGTATTACATTTGCTACTATCATATCATATAAGTAGTTTACCTACATTACTAACATCATATGGATCAAAGTCTGAAATAAAGAATTTTTATTTCATTTTTTATAACTACAAGGATTCAAGAAACAAGCAACCGTAGTATACGTCTATTTTTTGCAGCTTTTATATGTTAATATTATTTCTCTGTTTACCATGTAGGTAGTACAAAACATAAAAGAATATATCTCAGTGGTAAAATTATAATATAATACGTAGGAAAACATAAAATATAATCTACATTTCCAGCGAAACAAAAGTAAATAACATCTACATATTTATTTATTTAACCATTTATGTACACACATATACGTATAAACAGACAAGAAGAAAAGAACAGAAAAATAGGTATAAATGTGATGCTTATTTGTTTATAAATATACTTTACGGTATCGTATTACGCAGTAACTGGGTTGTGGAGGTCAGATAGGCAGTCGCTCCATGTAAAATACTGGTATTCAGCAGCTGGTTAGACAGGATGCCAACCCCAACAAACATAGTTGGGAAAAGGCTAGGAAGATGATTGATGATACTTTACTTTACTCTAAAAATACATCACAAGAAAATACATTTAACACGCGATGCTTATTTAATTAAACATTACATTCATTACATTTAATTTAACAAAATGAATAACGTCCACAATACGAGTAAGCCGCTCGATAACACATACAAGAGAGCCCAGCATAAACGCAGCTTGGTTTTAATAAACCGAGCAGCGCTAGCGGTGTCAGTTATGAATGTTATGTTATTATGCATACTGTAATAAGACGCAACAACAATGCTCACGGCGTACCTACAGCGTCTGCTGTAAAGCATAATGTGAACGTAGTTTCAGAAGCAGAAAGCCCATTTACCTTTTGTAGTGGCTTTGTGCTCGCAGACTGGCGGGTTAAGCGTCGCGGCGCAGCGGGGACAATGGCTCGGACCTTTTTTAAAATGCCTCTCTCATTTCTTGCTGCCAGCAATTCCCGAAACGGAATGGTTTCGAGTTGATCAAATTGGTTCCGTACGGTTAAAGAAATGTTTAAAGACAAAATGAATTCGTTTTGCTGACGACTTCTTCTGTTTTATTTATCAAGAATTTCAAAGTTTACACAAGATAGCTCGCTCGTCCTGAGTAACATTACATATATGTGTGAACAAAAGTTTATGATAGATGTATTCATAACGTGTACGACTTTATTACATATTTCAGTGCACATATTATGTGTTGCTTCTTTATTACTTTTGAACTCATATATAACAGACTCAGAGAAAATATTATTTTAGGTCTGTTTGTTAATTTACGCGTAATATGTAACAGCTATAATACGGTCCGTATAGGTAGGTATCTAATCTATTGGCTTTTAGATTGTGTCTGATCATTTTTATAGGCTAGGTACATATTTATTTTATGACGACTTTTGAATTTAACAAAAAGTCCAATAGGTTCGCTACCAAAACGTGTCTTTGTGAAGATCGAGACATTATTTACATTGTCTCCATTATTTGTGAAAATGGGATTTCACTCATGATACAGGGAACCCTAGACAGAGTAATAGCAGGTCGTTTATTTAATTATTAGGTACTTATCATCGTAATACCTATCAATATTTAAGATATTGATAGGTATCTGTCTCGATCTTGCTGTCCATATACAATGTGTAACTGAATTAATGCACATTACGAAAATAGTTTGTTCAGAATCGTTTACTGAATCGATTTTTGTAATTTTTACTAAAGGTAATATTTTATCCCAAAAATAATTAAAACTACGTAAACTGCTGTCAAACTTCCGCAATGGAAGAAAAGCAAACCAAAATGAATGAAATACCTACTACGCTAGACCCTTATACGAGTGCGAATGTGTGCATGCGTAGATTTGTAATGTGACTATAATTTTCTCCCACAATCAGTATAACTAATTGTTTAAAAAACAATGTTTTATACATAATAATAAAAATTCAGTGAATGTATTATGATTATAACATAATATTCTAATTGGGGTGTCTGGTGGTGTGCGTTAATTCCGGGACATGTTGTATATACAGGAAAATGTCGTGAGGAAAGTTTTGAGTAGGTAAGAATAAATAAGAGTATGAATGTAAGAGTATTATTATTATTAAGAAATAAGAGTATGGCTATAAGATTATGGGAAGACCAAAAAAACGATGGCTGGACTGTGTAAATGATGACATGGTTAGAAAGGGGGTGACTACCAAGTTGACGACTAATAGAGAAGTAGGTATGGCAGAAAAAGGCATGTTTCGCTGACCCCAAATAAATAGGTGTGAGGGCAGGAGAATGATGATGCTGATTTAAGATAGGTACTCACCTCACAAGATATTGACAATAATTTTTCTACTTTTCTTTTAACCAGCCGATCGATTCTGTAAAAATCTCACCGTGAAAATTCAGAAGCAAGAATAGAAGAAACAAGAAAAGAAGAATAGAAGAATCGAAGAATAGTGAATAGTGTTTTGTGAATAGTGTCAATCCCTAGCATTAGTTGGAATGAGCTCACTCCACGCTCACTTCACCTAAGTTTTCACGGTGAGATGGTTACAGAATCGCACTGCAGATCGTCTCATCAGCTTTTTCTGGGCCAGCTTTTGCGGCCTGGTCCATCTTCAGGCACCCATTGTGTAGAGGCTCAGCTGTCATCTTGCATGCGGCTAATGTGATCCGCCTAATCCCATTTGAGCCAGGCAGCCTTCTTTCCTACATCCAGTATGCCCGTTTTAGAACTAACCTCAGACCTGGCCGCTCACCGAGTTGCAAAACTTCCGCCTTGGAGTTTGCCAGAGAGCGATGGAACGCAGCATTCTGGGTGTAAAAAGACAGGACAGAATTGGGAACACCACGCTGCGTTCCAAAACGGGGATACTAGACAATATTACTGAAAAAAAAAAAAAAAATCTAATTAATAACTTACAAAATACAACAGGTGTGAGCGACGCCGCAAGAAACCTACTCAACACAAACTTACCACCCGACATATAAAGGAAAACTTTCAGCGAGAAAACAGCACAGATTACTGATGCAAGCGCACTATTACATTACCTGTACAAAGTGTAACTCCATATAAGTGCTGCTAACGTTGATAAAACTTTAATAATGCTAAACTTTGCTTCTGCCCCTGTTCAGTTACAGCGCACAAAATTGTTGCAGTTGCGGTCTCATCGCTAAACTAAATCCAATATTGGAATTTGACCCTTATCTCCTCTATTAAGTTCAGTTTGGTTGTTAGTCTTGTAAATTACGAACAAACAATAGCTCGGATTTTATGAGTGCTTTTAAGAGGAGGTTGGAAAGTTATCATCTTTAATAACGCGTTGCTTTATTCGGTGTGGATATTTTTAAGGTATTTTTTTGAAACTCCCATTATTGTGCTTCGGTTAAAATGGTTATAATATAAATCTAATAATCATACGATAAAAATAATCTTCTACATATTTTTGTAGTAGGTACAAGTATCTCTGAATAATTCTAGAGATACTCTGAAAAAAACCTTAACAGGGGTAGTTTTTGTCTTGGTGCCAATGAAAACAAAACACCCTATCAAACATTTGTAACGAAACCATAGCGCGATTCAGAAAAAGGTACAACGTCATCTATCGAACAAGAGGGTAAGCTTGACAGGTATGTTGTCCATCTATAACTAAAAACTTTTAATTTGAAAATTCAAGCTCCGCAATTCGTTTTCCAATAGTTTGGAAAACCTATTGTTAGCTAGTTTTTTGTAAATCTTTATTTTAATTATTATACTTGAAAAACTTTGTGAGTTTGAAATCATTTTTACGACGTATAATTTTATTTCTAACCAAATTTTGCTTGTAGTAGCTCTATTTCCGCACTTTCATGTGGACATATCTTTTGTCATCAGAATAATATGATAATTATTGGCCGTTTTTATCATTTCTAACGTGACGATATTATCGTGGACGTCCGCGGCATCGCGATAATACAGGGAAGTAAAACTTGCACGTTTTAACGGTATCGTGGACGAAAATTAAAAAGCGTCTTTATACAAGGTGTAACAGAATAAACGCAAGTGCTGAAAGTAGTTTGTTCATAATTGATCACTGAATCGGTTTCAGTAACTTTTAATATACTTAGGTATTTTTTTAAATTATATATTTCGCCATGCTGACCGCTAATCGAGCCTAAGAAAATAATTTTAAATGTATAAAGTCAACACGATTTCCTTAACAATAAATAGTTAGATTTTAAAAAATGAAGTTTTGTTCATTGTATTATGCTTTTAACTCGATACTCTGATTGGGGTATATGAGGGCTTGCGTTAATTATGTTACATACGAGTATTGTATATTTCCATTCATTTTACTCCCTGCATTATCGTTCGACAATCGATCAAAAAAAGGTCACGTTAAAATTACAAAAGCGCACATTTTGTTACAAGCAGACAGAATTTAATTAAACTATGTTAATACTAGCTGCGCCCCGCGGTTTCACCCCCATACGTTTCCCATAATAATAAGTTTCGAACACGTGGGAATATTGGGATAAAAAATAAATATATTTATTTATAAACCATCTGTGTGCCAAATTTCATCCAAATCCGTTTTGGAGTTTTTGCGTGAAAGAGTAACAAACATCCATCCATCCATCCTTGACGGCACGGTTGGCGCAGTGGTTAAGCGATTGACTGCTGCGCTGCGTGTCGCGGGTTCGATTCCCGCACGGAACAAATATTTGTATGACCTACATGTATTTGTTCCGAGTCTGGGTGTTTTTCTATCTATAATATGTATTGTATGTATTTACAAAAAAAAAAAATTGTATGTAAGTAGTTTATCAGCCATCTTGTTACCATAACACAAGCATTAGGTTGCTTAGCTTGGGACAAATGGTGCTGTGTGAAATGTCCAGGGATATTATTATTATATTATTATTAAATTTGTCGTCGATTAAGAAAAAAACAGGTTTTTTACAGAAAAGTCCAATGCCCTACTCGGTCAAAATATATGGAACACCTGAATTTTTCTTGAAACGTCGAAAAATTTTCACGCGGTTCAGAATCATGTAGGTACTGAATCCATGTTAACAGGTTGTACGTCGATGTCTCTGCCACCCCGTATTTGTGTATCGTAGGTATAGTTAGTAGGTAGGTGTAGCGGGTGCCAGAAGGCGTCCGTAGTCGCCGACGAAACGCAGGCGTGATAGCTAACACGCATCGCGAGTAAACGCACTCTGTTTTGAAATAGCTGAAAACGCCAAACCGTGTACAAGCACGCACTGCGTCCGGCGATAACTCGATTTTATTTCAAACCATAAATATTTTCATATTATAGAAAATAATAAGTAGGTACTTAACAGAAAAAATATTGTAAAAAAAACTGTATTTTCGCTTGAACCGGTCACTACCGATCCAAGCTTTTTGGTACAAGTAATACCTACTTATTAGTTTGTATAATATGAAAATATGTATGTTTTGACTAGTTTTAACAAGAACAACAATTTTTTCGATATGTCACAATAAGGGACAGCGCACTGAGCACTGTCCCTTATTGCTACATATCGACAACATTCATTGTGGTGTTTTTGCTGAAAATACATTAATGTGTTAGGTAGCTGGGTACTGTAAAGGTTGTCTGCAAAAGTCGACCTTATGTAGTGCTAGAGTGCTAGACTGGCAGTAAATTAGCTCTGGTTACGTTCGAACAGTCAAGCGAAATTACATAGAATGAGCTTTCTAGTATTAGGTTTTTGTCTAGAAGAACCAGTGATGAGCGGTGATATAAACACGTTCACTTGAAAAAAACGCAGTAAATATAACATTGTGTAATATTTTAAGGCTCCCACACAACACACAAATCACAGTACCTACTGATCAAGTCATGAAGAATATTTATGAAGAAAAAATACCTAATGTTCTTTTAAAATTGTAACAAATTGGCCAAGGTTTTCAAGCAGTGCACAGCTATAATTATTAGGTATCATTTGTTTTCAACTGCAACTTTAACTTTCAATCCTATGTGAATATGAATACAACGCTTTTTCCAAGAATGATGTGTTAACAACTGTGTATTAACATTGTATGTAGTCTCATTAATCGCGAAACCGCTAATGAGCGTTGATATAAATAAAATATACACTAAAATGATACTACGTCTCGAGTGAATGTGTATCTCTCAGACAAGGCAAAAAGCATATTACCACGCTAGGTATTCAACACGGGTAGTAGGTAATAAAAGCTCCGACAAAAAAAGAAGAATTGTCCTTACTCAAAATATTAAATCTACTGCCTAAAATACTAACTTTCCGACTTCTTTTGTCCGAATAAAAATGACGAAACGACCGAATGAGATACTGAAATTTTCGAAAAATAAACATGACTGTTTATTGCTATAATACTTTTCTACCAGCATAAATTACTGTACTTATTGTAATTTTTATCTTTACTTGCCTACTATTAATTCATAAATTACCTTTCATATTTCATAGACTGTGGTGCTAGTGTGGTTTGGTTTTACATTCAAAAATATTATGTTTCTGGCACTCGCCGGCCGCTGCCGCGGCCCCGCTCGCTTCGCTCGCTCGGCTCGTGCGTTATATGGTCACAGTTCTAATCTAACCTAACCTAGCTTTTTCGATTTAAAAAAGATATATGCGTGTTACGTTGCAAATTTCACTAAACTATAACTTTTCGGAAACTTAGTATTTTTTTCGGAAGCTTAGTATTTTTTTGGAAATTTAGTTTATTATTTGGAAGTATAGAATATTTTTCGTAGAATTATAATCTGAATAAGCTTCATGTTTGTTTATAAATACAACATTTTTGTCGGTTAATTTTGTATTAACTTTTCGGTAATTCATTTTAACACAGCTTAGTTAGTATTACAGTCAACCACAGATCGCTGGAAGTTAATTTGTTTTTCGGAAGCTTTATTATTTTCCATTCAACACTAGGCACCCGCTCCTGCTTCTCACGGTTTTTACGGCTTGACAAAACATCGAGATTTCTTTATTTATTTATTAAACTTTTCACACAAAAAGGTACAAATGCGGACTTAATGCCTTAGGCATTCTCTACCAGTCAACCAAGGGTGGTGACGATATTAGGTGGCAGGTTCTTTGGTTCAGAGGAACAATTATTAAAAAAAAAAACTATTTATACTCGTAATAGGTACGCAAATACATAAATAGGTTATATAAACATACATGCTATTAAGTAATAAGTTTATGTAATTACGTACTTTTTATTATACGTAAGTATAATATTAACGTATTATACACACAAACCTTCCGGAATAAATTCTCTAAGCGATGGTACCGGTGCAACACCGCATTAAATCGAATTTAATTTATAATATAGATATATATAGATACCATGGGCCCGGAGGGGCTCGTGGCTAAGTAATAACAGCCGCACGGCTCGATCGATCAGGTGAAGCAACGCTTGCCGCGGTTGGTCCGTGGATGGGTGACCATCTTCACATACCAAGACCCCTCCGTGCCTCGGAAAGTACGTTAAGCCGTTGGTCCCGGCTGTCTTTTGTGGATCTTTGACAGTCGTAACTGGTCGTCAGAAGTCCGAAAGTCTGACAACCAGTCATACCAAGGGGTATCGCATTACCCAGTAACTGGGTTGTGGAGGTCAGATAGGCAGTCACTCCATGTAAAATACTGGTATTCAGCTGCATCCGGTTAGACTGGAAGCCGACCCCAACATAGTTGGGAAAAGGCTAGGCAGATTACGGCCATTCAATATTAACACTTTTACAATCAGTGTACTACACAAATAGTTTTAATAGCAAGAAAATATTTACAAAGCGCAAAGCCTTCCTAGAACCGATTCTCGGACCGTTTTCGCAACTCAACAAAACAAATAAAAAATTGTTCCCCTAAAGATCGTGGCAATAAATTATGCCCGCTCTACTCCGCGCTTTTTAAATTGTATAAAATAACAATGACATTCTTTTAGTTGAAAACCGTTACTTCCCGTTTCTTCTTGGAGAACAATATTTTCCAATTTAAGTGACAAAGTGCACTTAGGTCGGCTTGTCTGAAACCAAAACTTTGCCATTTGAACTACAGACCAAGCTGCAACTAAGGAAGGGAAACTTTTTTTTAAACTATACGCTTTCTTCCGATAGTTGTGCTGCCGACTCGATGATTATTGTCGACAGTTTTCAGATCAAATAACTGTTTTATCACTGCGATTAAAGTGTCGTGGAAGTTATTACAAAATTAATCCTATTAATATTATAAACGTGAAAGTTTGTATGGATGTATGGATGTTTGTTACTCTTTCACGCAAAAACTACTGAACGGATTTGGATGAAATTTGGCACACATATGGTTTATAACCAGGATTAACATATAGGATATTTTTTATCCCGATATTCCCACGGGATCGAAACTTATGCGGGTGAAACCGCGGGGCGCAGCTAGTGTAATATAAATGATCTACTTTGAAGTATACGCTCTAAGCCGAGGTCCTAGTTTATAAGTTTTATACTAACAAAATAGTCCGGTTAAACAGCGGATAACCTCCTAAGTTGACCTGCAAGATGCCATTAACAAAAAAACAAAAATTAAATATACAGCGCCCTCCAAAACTTAATTGACATAATATTTCCACTTCAGCTGTAATCCCACATTATGATTTATAAAAAAGAAATAAGTCATAGATAGTTGAATTAGTCAATAAAAACGTTATAGTGTACAAGTTCAAACATTTGAAACTAGAATTTTAACACGTTACTGCCAACCAACAAACACAATAGAAAATCTGGTAAAAAAGTTAATTATTATAAAATAATTATTTTTAATAAAAAATTTAAATCATTTTATTTTTAAATATAAAAGCAGAATAACTAATACGAATATAAAAAAATAATATAATTAAACTTCTAATAATAAAAATAAAAGTTAATAATAATATATTATTATTGATTAAAAAATTCTGGCGTACACCGGTGACCGCGGTGGCAGTCAATGCCTTAAATAATAATGTGGCATCACACTTGAAGTGGAAAAATGTGAACTAACTTTTGCAGGGCACTGTATGTATTGCTATGATTTGGCGTCCTATGCAGCAATTAAGTATAGGTATTGTAGACTGCAATCCAGTTGAGAACATTATTTTTGAAAATTTAACAGTACTAAAATATATGCATTAAGTTAAAAAAATGCATATATGTATTGGTTTTACAAGCGTCATATTTCAGGAGAAAAAGCGTTTGTTTCAATCAAACATTGAAAAGCTTTCAGCGGATTTCGAAGCCTGTACAACTGTATGTGAAAAACGAATAGTGATTCTATTTTCTAGACTATCGATGCAATATTCGAATAAACAATTTAAAGGGATGTTTTTTGTCCATCTCGCTATAATATCGCCGGCTATATTTTAGTTTTTGGTTAGGCTGCCTCGTAAGTCTTGTTTCTATTGTTTACATATTACCGTAAAACTTAGGTACAGCAAAATTTTATAATCTATGTAATGACTGAGTTAAACCTAGTTATTAATATTTTATGAGATGTTTTGAATTTTTTATTACATCGAATATTTATATTTTTTCAAGAATAATGTAGTGGGAAAAAACGTGAATTTATGCAGGTACCTAGCCTATATGAGTAAACTAGTGTACTGCAGTTTTGGTAAGTTACGTGATAGAATAATTGCATTGAAAGGACTCCATATCTCTCAGACTGAAAGTTTCAAAACTTTGAGTCAGAGTAGAGGTATTCACTAACTTGAAATGTAGTTCATAAACAGTAAGAGAAAAATCGTATACCTACCAAGATAAATAAGTCAGTACTTATGATCGGAATATCCGCACGCCAGCGGTACACCACATCGAAGTAAAAAACGGATCCAATAAATAAATACATACTTTCTTGCGGTCGAAATCAGACCCCCATACCAACGAGTATAGCTACTTCAATATTAATTTGTAAGGGGAAATAAACTTCGCAAAGCCGGAACATAATATACGGTGTGCTAAGGGGACACATCTCATTAATTAGGTGAACAATCTATACATTAAATATAAACGAACACATTATCTATATATATAAAAATGAATCCTTATTTTCCTTGTTCACGCCATAACTTGAGAACGACTTTACCGATTTCATCCATTTTTTTTAAGTTTTCTAATACTTTGTAGAAGGTTCTTACGGAAAAAAAAATTATGAAAGTTGCGCATAAAATTAGAAAATTTAAGAATTACGCTTTTACGCTAAAACAGCTGAACGGATTTACATGAAATTTGACACATGGGTAGACTGACCTGGAGAAGGACATACGAGTAGGCTAATTTTCATCCTGGATCGCAGACGAAGTCACGGGCAACAGCTAGTCATATATGTATATAATGTATTTTGGAAATTCCAATAACACAAAATTTCAATAAACTGAACTGTGCATTCACCTGCACGAAAATACTTTTCAAATTTTGATCGAAACGTAATATGTGAGCTAACAGTCTTCATAACCGCGCGGCGTCGCGTCAGCTCGATACCTTTACACATCGCAGAGAAAATCGATTGTGACAGACGGACAGACGAGTGAGTGATCGCATAACGGTAACATTTTTCTCATTTTCCTGTATGAAACTCATGTCATTTTTCGATCAATAAAACCGTGTTTGTTGGTGTTGTAGAATTGATGGCGAAAAGCTAATTCCAAACTTGCACGCGCGCATACGCTAAATGAAATTATTAATTCCGTTTGCGAAGGAGATAATTTTGCAGAATGCCTGCGTTGTTTGAGTTTAATTAATTCGAGGCTTGTCAACGGTGGTTGTAATTTCTACTGCGCGCCTGTCTGAGGCATGTATCTCGTTACTGTAATCACCTAACGTTCATTTAGTGTTGATATCTCCAGGAACGTGTGACATTTCCATGCAGACACATTAATTAGCCACTATTGATTCACAAACCGTAAACTGTAACTATTATTTAAGTTTCAAACCAATTCTACGTTTTAATACAAATATTGTGATATAAATAAAATATTATGGTCCAGCTTCGAATAGGAAACAAATATCAAATAAGTTCGATGCTTTCCGAGTCGCGAAAACCGATAGGTAGACTCCCCAACGCACGCTGAGCCAAACGGAATCCGTACCATATTTCATGTTCTCTACGTTATGCGCTTTGTGAAAGAAAATACATTTTTCACTATCTTTAGAGCTTTCACAGTATATTTTCTTTATTTGTTTCATTCCGTAACCGATAGTTTTTTATGGTACGAAACCGTTTAAATTGGGTTCGAGGTTGTTGGATTTATTGTTTTATTTCTTGCTGTAGGCAAGTAAAGTCGATTAGTGTAACGCCACCTCTGAATTACGCATAGTCAGAATTCGGGTCAAGGGTCATATCGACGCGTGTAACTGGAAAAACTCAATGCACGAAATTGGAAAGCGTTCAAACGAGTTCCGCAGAATGATTTCTCGTTTGCCGACACTTGGTAACGATTCATTTGAGAAACTCATTTGCGCGGAGCCTCCGGAGAACGATCCTCATTTGCGTTTGTAGTGGAACTGGAACGTGCTGGTTACTTACATTGTTACATATCGAGTGGTGAAGCAAACACGCCATTATTTCTAATGAGGACCATCCCATCAAGAGTACGCTATTTAGGTATACAACAGGGCAAGCTCACATAATATCCATGTAAAGTTAAATTCTCACATTATTCATTCACATAAAATAACAAAGTATGAAATATTACATCCGTCGTGCACTGCTATCTCTTGAAACCATCTTTACACACAGCTGCGTAATAACAAAAGGCTGTTGAAATCTGCACTCTGCTTGCATCACGAGTCGTGAAGAATGCTCGACTTTTAGAGTATGTAGGGGAGCAACGGAACAGTGACATCTTCCCCACTTAGCGTTCTCGACTGGCGAAGACGACTCCTCGTCATTTAAAACAAAGGGTGAAATTGCCCGCGGTAGCATGCATTCTACAGTCGTTTTCTCTTGTCCGTTGACCGCAGTCGAGGGCACTGGGCACACGTTACATAATATGTCACTAAAGGAACTTTTTGCTGTTTTGCTAAAAGGTTTTTTTCACAGTAAAATTTTAAAGTCACATAAACGAATTTTATGCTTTTATATAAACATAAAATACTCAAACAGTTGGACGATATTGAGCGTATACGTGTGTGCTCGAGCTTTCAGTACAACAAGACGCCTTATTTAAGCGCAAGCAGTAACAGTAAACCCCGATATGAAAACAATAGCTTCGGTCCGATCGCGCGACGGGCCACCTATTTTAGAACGAAAGCTAATTAACGTGGATGAAAAGCAACAAAAATAGGTGTGTTGTAATATTTCAACGTTGATTAAAAGCGAGTGACGTCGACTCATGGGTCGCTATGAATATTCAGACGTTTATCCCGACGTTGACGTTTCATTTAAAGAGCGCCCGATGACTTTGTAATTTTTTAAGTAATATTAACGTCAACAAAAAGGCCTGAAGTGACCCAGCATTAAAGTCAGCTTATGACTGAGAGCGTGATAGATTGCCGACCGCCCGCCGCTCTCGTTTATTTTTTATTAAATGCCTCGGCATCTGGCTTCAATTGCGGTAACAGGTTTACATCGTATCTCACCGCTTGATATTTGCGCAAATGATCATAGGTTACTTAAACAATAAAATGTTGCAATCGTTGTACGTAACTATATTTCTTAGAAAGTAGTATCAGCTAGATGATTTCAACATTATAATGACAAAAATGTTAGAAGCTAGCTATTCAATATTTTTACTTTGAATATAGAGATATAGAGCATTGGTGGCCCAGTGGTATTGGCCGCGACTTACGAATTGTAAGTCTTAGGTTCGAACCCAGACAGGCACTTTACGTTGTGTAAATTATTTCATCACCACTGCTCTCAAAACGGTGAAGGAAAACATCGTGAGGCGGTGAGGAAACCGGCATGTCCTAGAACCAAAAATTTGAAGACATGTGATATCTATCAACTCGCACTGGCCCCCGTGGTGGATTACGGCCCACTCCCTCTCACAGAGAGGAGGCCTGTGACCCAGCATTGGGAACATTATAGGCTGATTATGCTGTCAATATATTTATTGTTTTCAATCATTTTCTAAGATATACAGGGTGGCTGGGACATCGACGCGCAACCTTTTACCATGAATTTAATCCATGACTCAGAATCACACTGCGTTGAAATTTTACGTCGTTTATTTATAAAAAATAGTTATTCCATACATTATGACCGCGTAGGTGTTGCACTTTATTATGAAACAGCAGTTTTTGTTTTTGACAACCGAGGAAAATGTGCTAAATTTATGGTTACAGTTTGCGCGTCGATGTCCCTGCCACCCTGTATGCTTAATCTATCTGTTGACTTATATTAGAGATACGTCCAATAAAAAAATCGATGAAGTAAAAATGGACGAAAAAGCCAAGCAATTGTCGAACCAAACAAGCTGAATTCAAATCTAAAACGTGCTTGAAACCACACTATCGCAAACGAAACGCCTAAACACAAAACTCAATGAACCAGAAGAGAATGATGCGCACAGATTTTTCCAGACTCAGGCTTTTACATAGTTTGCTGAGCCAATTTTATACTTCACGTCGAGAAATGTATATTTCAGTATTTCTGCATTACATTCACGTCATAGTACCTACCTATAAGTTGGATCTTGAAAGGAAACAACTTTCTATTCTTCGTTGGACATGTAAACTATCTGAATTAAGAAAAGCAACTGTAATTAAAATCCATAAGTCTTCAAAGAGTTTTATTATTATTTAACTGTAATAACACAAAGATGGATGGAAACAGCGTAAGGCCGCGTCCTAACCAAGTCGATCGTCGCGCCGACAGAGGGCGTGCTCCGGTTTTCCGAACATAATTATATGAACGCGACGATCGCATATTCGCGCGAATGATCTTTTTGGTTAGGACGCGAGTTTAGAATAATTTGTGTATTATTGTCCTTCAAAATAATATTTGTATGTGTTTTTGGGGTCTTATAATCGCAAAATATAATAAGGTAACTCTTAGTTAAAAATCTTTGTTTTATCCTAAAGTTTGTAATACAAAATCACGAATCTCCCACCTTTCAATTAAACTCACACTTATGCGTAACTCTAAACTACCCTCTACTACTCTACTCTACTCTAACTACTAACTCTAAACTTATAACTTAAGAACCCATGCGGCACCCAAATGATAAATGATTTTACTTCTGTAAGTCGGTTTGTACAAACATTTTTACACGTCAATCATATTTTAACAACTAGATGAGGTCGGCGTTTCCTATTTAATTGATAGGATAGGACAGACAAATCAATTCAATAAAAAATTAGTACAATAAAACCCGTCGCGCTGGAAGCCCTCAGGGTGTACTCATGACCTTCTGAAGATCACAGGAATTCGCTACTGCGAGAAGCAAAGAACCGGGTGAAGAGGCAATGCTTGGGGAAGGCCTATGTTCAGCGTAAAAGTGGACGTCTTTCGGCTGAAATGGTGATGATGGTGATGACCTGTAATGATAAAAACAGCAAGTTATGTATCATCTTTGAATTCTATAAAACTGTTACGAGCTTCGGGTTCGTGACAATAAAACTGCCGATATAAATTACCAAAAATGACACTTTAATTAATCAACACAAACACACTAATAAATAAACACAATTATTACACATATATCAGGCATTAATCGTGGCGCGCAACAAAACCATCTATATTTTTGATTCATTTGATTAAAAATTATTTCAGATAGGCTAGTTTTAATTAAGGCTTTCGCAGACAGGTGCGACGTGACAGCGCGTCGAGGCTCTAGCTCTAATAGAACAATTTCTATGATAGCTACATGGAAATTGTTCTACAAAAACCGCGTCGCGCCTGTCTGCGGAAGCCTTTTTAAGGTTGACGGGACTGGTCATGCATTAATTACACTGGATTCTGTGGTACCTCCATACAAATAGGTAGTTACAGAGACTTTGCCTTCCATTGGGGAACCTTTGCGGTCTGACCTTTGGAGCACTTGTCGGACTGGGCAATGAACAATTGAACATGGAAGTGACAGAATACTTATTTGTGGCTATGATTTTAACAGGTAGTAATTAGCAATGTGGTTGATGTGGATAATAAAAAAAAACTTTGAAATATTTCTAGGACCTTCTACCTAAACCCAGGTACGCACGGCCGATTTTTGGACGCACTGGACATATGGCGCACTGGATTTTCAACCCTCTTTTTTTCAGTAGTCCGAAATTTTTTATCTGAGGATAAATATTGCAGTTTGACAGCTTTGTATAGAAAATATGTCAAACTGTCATATTAATATTATTATTATTACTCTTATGGTTTGACTGTGGGGTCTGGAGAGTCTTTATACACTACTTAAACTTCACACTTAAAACGTAGGTAGCACTTTAACATATTTCTAAATAATATATTTTTAACTTATTTTTAAATCTGTACACTTCAGTTATAAGTATATATCTGACTATTGAAAAGTCAGCCCTTAGTGTAAGAAGTGTATCCAGTGTATATATTTTTATCCCCTTTAATAAATAAATAACTTTTAAGCAAATTGACTACCAACTTAAATTGTACTTATATTCAAAACACAACTCCCATTTTTAAACAGAGTTGAAATTCTCGTAATTTTAAGAACGTTTACAGTCTCATCTCAGTCTCAATCTGTCAAAATACAAGACAAGTTTTTGACATTGATTGTCGCTGAGATGAGATTGCGACTAGATTTTGAACGTTTTTAATTACGGGAATTGCCCCTCTGTTGTCTTGTGAGTATGAACTGACTAGAAGACGTCAAATTGACGTCAGATTTCAATTTCCTTAGCAGTTACTGTCATTGTCAATCAATGAAAGTAACTGTTAAGCAAAAAAACCGGTCAAGTGCGTGTCGGGCCACGCGCAGTGTTGGGTTCGGTAGTTTTTATAACAGCCAAGTGCTGGTCGTATTCGCTGACTGATAGTTTCGTACCATGCTCTAACTACAACACAACGACGACGACACAACTACTCGACTAATAACTAATAGTCGACTACGATACAACTGACGCTTAGCGCCATCTATCGACATTTCTATGGAGTTATTCGAAATTTTCGAGTCAAATACCATTGGTCGACTATTACTATTATTATTATGTGGACTAGTAAAGCCCACATAAGTGTGATAGTTTTCCTTTAAACTTCGTTATATATAGTTACTACTGCCGTGACATTGAATTTCTAACTACAACCGTTTAGCTGGTAGAGGGGAGACACTTGATTCTAACGAAAATTGGTACTTTAAAGCTTGTCAAATCACGAACGGTTTACTTAATCAAAAAACGGTCTTCCCAAACCCCTAATAATTTTGAAAGAGCTATCCCACACTATGGGAAGGACGAAAAGAAAATTATCATCCCCACTTTACATGTAGGGGAGGTACCCTAAATAATTGTTTTTTTTTTCAACATTTTATTTTACCACTTTTTTGGCGTCATTGACGTGTATACTCATGCCAAATTACCACTTTCTAGTAACAATCGTTTTTGAGCTAAACTGCGGACAGATAGACAGACGGATATGGCGAAACTATAAGGGTTCCTTGTTGCCTACGGAACCCTAAAAAAGAAGAAAGTGAAGAACATACTTAACTTATAGAAGAAAACCTAGTGAAAACAAAGTTGAAGTCAATGTGTAACTGTGGAGTGTAGGTAGTAGGTACTTCCTCAATAGCTCGAGAGCCAGTCAACTTGACATATTCTTTTGATCGCCCTCGATCCTGTGTAACGAGAGGAACAGAGATCTATTTTATATTGGCTCACAAAGGACTCAAGGAACATATTCTCGGATCCGGAACCTGAAACTAAGAAGCGAAAGAATTGTATGCAATTTGTCAAAGATAAAAGCTATTTTGTGAAACACTTTCATACATAGCTATATTAGAAGAGCACTTGTATAAATGTGATAGTATTTTTAAAAAATCCAATAAATGATATTTACTAATAATAAAGTTTTAGAGTTTGCTTGTTTGAACGCGCTAATCTCTGAACCCCCAGTCGGATTATAAAAAAAATATTTTTGAATGTAAAAGCCCAATTCTCGAGGAAAGCTACTTAGGCTATAGGCTATTTAACATCACGCTAGAACCCTTAGGAGCCGAGTCAAAACAAAAATAATCAGAAAGAATGCTGAGCAAATACGAAGTAAAAAAAAGAAAAACGAAGAAAAAAAAAGTATAAATAATAGCGCGGATAGGCGATGCGATGTGACGGGGTGGGTTGGGGGCAGACACTAGTATTTAATAAATAAATTGACCTTTCACACAAACAGACATTTTTAAACTTAACCTTAACAAGTCATACAATAATTTAGAACTTTTTGTACACCAACTTTTAGATATACAAACGGCGTCTTATCGCTCTCTGCAATTTCTTAGATGGTATCTACCCTACAACTCAAATCATTTGTAAACTCAAAAGCAGTGCCGCTGTTAAATTAAAAAAATCAAGTGAAACAATAATAAAAATTAGGGCCCTAAATGTGTCCATTGTTCAAGCGCTGCCGCAAATTCTTCCACTTAAGTTGGACCAGTGACTAATGTTAGGGGCGGTCCAACTGTTACTTTTCGTTTTAGCCCGGGCGACCGTAAACCGACGTTGATATGTGTTCAATGCGACACGTCTCTATTTGGACCGAATGCGAGATAAGAGCTGAAATAAGTCAGGAAACTAACCTCAATATGCCCTGCGTATGGGTTCAGAATACTTAATGTAATATCTTCTGTTCGCGAGTGTCCATCATTGTTTTTGCTGAGACTTTGTTTCTTGGTTACCTGTGTTATGAACCAAGATGTAGCTACTACAAAAGATGATAAAATGTTTTATTTATCAATTTTTTATTTTTATTAAAACGGTATGCTTTTGTGAAAGCTACCTGCAGTGTGTATATATGTTTCATACCTGACACCGCGGAACGCACGATGTTGCATTAAAGTCTTGAGTTAGGTTGTGATTACATTTGCAATGGTTCTAGGGAACGAATTCCTTGGTTGCATACACGTTTCAGCTTAAATTAAATTTTAATCTCATTATTGAACTAAAATCAATACACTGTGCACTGTGCACTGTACACTGTGTTTTGTATATCGTCAGTTTTGTTATTTAACGGATTACGAAGATACACTTATTTTATTTCCGAATGACGCAGTAAGTGCTCGTACTCTATGAAACACTGAACTACTAATCGACTGAAGATAAAGTTTAACCCACATTAAACAAAGTTATTCAACCAATGTACCCCTTTTGAACGCTACATCGATAAAGAGCTCTCAATAAAACAATTCAGTAGTGTGAAAATCCCCTCCATAAATGAAGTAGGTACACAAATCAAGCGCACGCTGGCCGAGCAAGAGAATTCCGTCACCACTAAAGCGTATGCCTTCCGTCTAATCGAGTAAATGTTTCCAAACCAATGGCTCGGACATGTCGCGTAGAGCTGCTACGAGCGGGGCTCGGCCGCCGTAGCAGCGGAGACGGAGCGCTACGTTCAGACTTGAACAAACATTTACGTAGCTCTCCAGTTAAGTTTGGTAGTTGCAATGGAAATATTTTATGGGTTACGTTACTTTGTCTACGTCTATAAACGGTAATCGATATTCCCATTAAAATTTAATATTAATTAATATTGAAATATTGACTTTTGCCTTGATTTTAACACTTTGAAACACGAGATCAAGTAGTAAAATTATGTCGACCACAATAATTGTCGATCGCGTTTTATTTTAATGATTGCACACCAATTACGTGACATAACAAAGCCGAAATTAATGTCACCGTTAGGTGATTAAGGTTACCGTATGGAAATTATCCGGAATTGGAATTTTGTAGCTATAAATTGAGATTAACAAATAACTGAACACCCGACAACAGGCTTTGGGTACACCATTTATTGGGTAAAATAATTGAACGGGACTAAAATCCGTTCTGTAGATTATCATGCCTTATTACTAATAAGATAGTTACCATTTTACCATCGAAATCTATTCTCTATTATTACTAATAATAAAGCTGAAGAGTTTGTTCGTTTGAACACGCTAATCTCTGGCTCTACCAGTCGCATTTGAAAATATATTTTTATATTTGATAGCCTAATTCTAGAGGAAGGCTATAGGTGGTTTAGCATCAAGCTATGAATCTTAGGAGCCCAGCAAACAATAGAAAATGATGAAAGAACGCTAAGCGAAAATGAAGTTATAGCGTGGACAGGCGATGCGATGCGACGGGGTGGGTCGGCGGAACACGAAATTTCACAGCAGAAGCTAGTCATTTATGTATGTTAAAATTTAGACCGAAGAAAAAATTCTTATTTATATTTGAATCACGACATATTCGCCAAAAATGTAAACAAATATGAGTTTATGGAAAAATAGCTTTAATTCCTACACAATAAAGTTCAGTTTACGCTACAACTTCAAACAATTTTATAACTTCTTCAATAGTGCTAGTCACTCTGAAATCAACTTAATCACCATTAAAATAAAGTTGATATTTGTTTAACTTGAAATAACGTCAATTTGAAACATAAATAAGATTTGAATATAGGTAGTAAATTGTTGAGCTATAGAAACATCGGGTTTCTTGGTTTTCCCCGTAGTACCCATACGTTTATCGAGTATCATCGGGTCGCTAAATGAAGAGGCTCGTGACTTTTAGCCAAGCTTTTAATATAATTCGTAGGTATAGTGGAGTCATTGTTGACATTGTCCTACCCTAACAGCTTTAGCGTTATTATACGCAGAAATATGGCTGACATGGTGCATGCATCACGCACATGCACATACGTACTCCTACAAAATTATTATTTTTGTACTTCTATAAAATTTATATTTTTTTGATAAAATAAAAAAGTCACTCCTATGTAAGCACACGTATGTGTTTGGTAACAATTTAATTTCCGAGTTAATCTTACTCGCAGTTTTTTTGTCTTACTACAAAAAACTAAACCTCTTTAAAAAAAAACCTGGATTTAATGTTTAGACGATGTTTACACGTTAATTCCGTGTTGGCATTTTCAGAAAAATGCTCATATCTGTACGTGAAGCCTAGCATTAGGACAATTACCTAAACTAGTGGATATAGCGATAGTATTAAAATATTGGCAAACCCAACCTCCTAATATCAAGTCTGAAAACTATGATTCTAGAACCCCAGCGTAGAAAGTTTTCGCTGCTTAAAAAAAAACACATGTTTAATACAAAAATGCAACACCCACACCACCGAAATGTATGGAACAGTCAATTTTTGTTTTAATAGCCGATGAAAACAACACTGGTCTGGGTCTAACTGGGGTCTACGATCAGACTCAATTCATGATAACAATTTGCGCGTCGATGCCTTACACAATGTATGTCTCTGCCTTCGTTCCATTATGCTGAGTAAGTAAAGATGTCAGAATTGATATTAGGTTTCGTACACCCTGTAGATAAAACCAAGTACCCCGTGTCTATGACGATACGGCTTAATGGACTGTGCCTGCTACGTTGTGCTGACCAGTCACTGACGTCGTCGACCGCTGACTTGGCGTGCTCGGATTTACCCGTAAGGCATTCGTACATGTAAACAGGGTATGTATGTATATGTATCTGTGGTGGTGTGAGTGCGTAGGGTACAATCTCTATGCTTGGGTTCGCTAGAATTCTATTACTTAGATTCGCCTCTGAGCTGGTTTTCTTTAGATTTGAAAAATATTTGTAGTGTTGCTTTGCGTTTTTCTTCGTTCTAGGAAAAGGCGTCCTTTGTTTATTATTCTTGTGTTGTCTTTTTATACGCATTCATTAAAACGAACCTGTAGTTAACTGTCGTAGGCTCTCTTCATGGGAAAGTCTACTGACAAAGAAACTTGAGCATCCACATTTCAAATGATTATCCCATTCTCCGATCGTCGAAAACATTTTGATCTCCACAACACAATTCCCGGCAACGAACGGTCCGTTCGATCTACTGGTACCGGAGCTACGGAGCTACCTATATTTTCCAATTCGTTTCAAATTATTAAAATCTGCCAGTGAGCCCGCCGCTGTCGCACGGCAGAAACGCTAACCGTTCGCTATAAACTTTTTTGATATTACTCAGCAGCCGTTGCACGTAAATCTGCCCTTACAGTGGTCCCGGCAACTTTTTCAATTTAACAGGTAAGGATAAATCGTTCATTCTTTTTATTTGAACATAGAACTGATATAAACTCCCCAAAAGTGTAGAAGGTGGAGGCCGATATTGTTTGCTTCCTGTTAACTTTGGGAAATCTTTTGCTGAGAAAGATTTGGCTCGTGCGCGTCGGTGGGCTCTCTATAGTTTGGTGGAGGCGCCTAACCCAAGATTTTATACCTAGAAAATAAAGTAGTAAGAAATCTTTACACAGACTTTCACTTTTGTTTTAAGAGTTGAGTTACATTTTTCTTATAGTGCTTATCGAGAGAGGATAAAAAACGTGGATGATTTTTGTCCCTTGCCCGTTGTGAAAATCAATTGAGGGTAACGTATAACTGCATTAATACTATTAAGCGGTAGAATGATCGTTTTCATGATTTTAACACTGCAGCAAATATAACTCGAGCTTTTTTATTGCATACATTCATATTAATGTTTACCCATTCGTTTTGTACGTCACAACAAACAAAACACACGTTCCAAACAACAGGAGAATGTAAATAAATACCGGACAAATTTAAATTATACATTTGCACTAATTACAGAAAACAAACACTGACTGCAGTGCATACAAAATTATCCACTAGAAAATTTGCTGGTTCATTATGATCTGCAAACAGAAAAAAACAGTAATTTGCCATTTAACATCAAATTCACGATCGCAACTCTAATAATGACAATCTACGATGAAAACAGTTGAAAGTTAGTAATTGATAGAGTTCACGGCACATTTCGATGTTAAATCGATTAATAGGTGGGGTACATAAAAGTTTTTCAATCGAGAAGTTTTATCGATTAGCTCGTCGGCGACGTTACTGTCATCTAGATGAAGAAGAGGGGAACTGTTCAAATCGCATCCTTTATACTCGAATGCTCAGAGTCATTAAAACTTTTATCTGGCACAGATGCACTAGCTGTGTGAGTTTATTGTTGTCTACGGGGGATGCTTTCAGTGAGCAAAGCATTTGAAATTACGCTTCAGAGTGCATGCAAATCCTCAGAGGATAGTTCGACGCCTTATTTTTTATGTTCAGAAATTCCTACACGATAATAAAATTCTTCATGAATATACGGTGCAGGGATTTCGAAATATTCATTCTAAGCTAGAATGTTCCTTAATACTGGTACATTACGTATTGATGCAGTAATTGGAGGTAAAAGCATTTGTAGGTTAGAAGTCACAGTCGTCCATTGGCATTTCAAAACTAGAGCTAAAAAGCGTACCTTCAGGGAAAATGTATGCTTCGATGTGTTTAAATTTTACTTAGCTACGGCCATTCTACGGCTTGGCGGAAATGCAATAAATAAATCACTAAGAATTGAAAGTTTTCTACTTTTATCTGCATATTCTAAGCCTGATCTTCTGTGGCATGTAAAATTTAATATAGGAGCCATCTTCTTTGAGTGAATCTATTGAGTATTGTAAAACAGAACTGCGAAAACGTTGTATCCAAAATATGAACATTAGCATTTTGTATATTTTAATTCCCAATACTGCCAGCCTTTTGGGAACTTTTCCTGTTGACTGCGATGCTGACGAATTTTTTGATGTCCTATGATTCTATCCCCTTCTTTCTTATATACATATTATTATTTTAATTGTGTAAGTGTATATATCATCAAAATATTATCTAGTTGGAAAATAAATAAACTTTATAATATTTATCTTAGATTAACATAAACCGTATTTGCTCTTTTGAATATGATATTTGAAAAATTCCCAAGTGAAATTAAAATTGTCTTTTTGAAAACACATCTCCGGCAGTGACAAGTCTGTAGGCTGATAATAATTATTTCAAAAGTATAAAGCAGGAGAGAACAATACGATAAATAATACCGACGTCATACCATTGTAATATTTTAATCCCGAGTCAGTTAACAGTATTGTAATAGCTCAAACATCCACAGATGAGATTTCAATTACTTCGTATATTTAAAAAGAGACTTGTCACTCTTCAATGCATAAAGGCAAATGATTCGAGGAGCCATTTTCCTCTGGCAGGGCACCTATTGAGAGCCGATGACAATGCTGTCTGTCGGTGGACGGAACCCTATTGTTATACTCGGAAGCCATTATTGACGTTTTCAAAGGGCTATTAAAATATTTTTATTGAAAAACGTTTACCAACTTTTTTGGCGAAAAGCAATAATTCATCAATATACCGCACGAAAATAATGTTAAATATTACCACAAAGGAATTCGTGACAGATTGCACGTTTGAATATGGCAAATAAATGGTCGGAACGTTTGAAAGCGAAATCGTTTAATTCTGTGATTTATAGTGTTTTGTACTGAAACGTTGACAATGACGTATTCATTAGGGCAAATGAGGCCACTATACGACAATACCCTAATAATAGTGTAACATATCGTAACATATCTCTTCGCCTTACTCCCATTATACCAGCTCAAAATAATATTATCACGAAAATATTTTTCTCTGAGGAGGTCCGGTATATTTAACGTAAAAGCAAATTGTTTTTCCGCCCGCCCGGGAATTGTCATGACGCGCATTGTTGCTTAATTATCAAAAAGAGGAAATAAAAAGTTCCGAAGAAACAAAGGCTTAATTAGCAAAATTTTGCCGAAGGGCGAACAAGCTCATGGTAAAAGAAAAATTTACTAATAGACACATTCAACTTCCACCCGGCAACGAGAAATTTTAGGAAGGATTTTTTGTGGGAAAAGTTGAAAGTTATGTAGTGGTACAGTGGTATATTTTGGGAGATAAACTCAGAATTTTATGTACAAACCTCGGTTGGAAATTGTACTATGATTTTCACTTAAGCCTCTTACGTGTACCCCTTAACATCGTAAGTCGTTCCTACGTGGGCACTTACCCAAAATTAGTCACACCGGTCCACAGGTTACGGTCGGTGAGATCCTCTTATAAATATACATTATACACCCTTATGTGATCGACCTTCGAATTTTACTCCGACTCACTTAAGGCTGTAATGTATTGCCTTCAGTGTGGCTCTTAAATCGTACATGTTATGGTCGAGTGGAATAAAAAGTACGATTTAATACGAAGGTAAATATTTCCTATTTTATAAGTTAGCGATTATAATTAAACAAACCCCACATTATACATACGTCTATCACTTCTTTGAAAAAAGTACCTCTAGATAATCCTATCAAAAACCTTACTCTGTCAGGATTATATCCTGAAGCAGTAGGGTTATAGAATCCCTTGCCCGTGTCGATAAGGACTGTTACAACTTTGACAACTTTTAAAATTTTGGTAAAAATACATTTTCTCACCTTAAACATTTTCCTTACATATTGTTCTTTGCTCTTGTTTCATTTTTATTATTGTATATACAGGGTTTATTTTCAAAGACCAGCCAAATTTAAAGGTTGGTACACACCATCGAACTGAACAAATTTCTCAATGGGACCAATATCGTAATCTCCATAGAAAACTTCAATACCTACTCGACCTAAACGTATGGGACGGATGAATTTTTAATCGCGATTACGATGTTGGTCCCATGGAGAATTGAAAATTGTTCAGTCTGATGGTCTGTCTGACCTTTTTTGGCTGGTCTATGAAAGCCAACCCTGTATATATCGATATGTATATGTTTTATGTGTATGTATTTATTGTATATGTAAATGTTACACCCCAGACTACCGCAGACCACAGACTACTGAAAGAAAAGAAAAATAATGAAAAATATTTTATTCTGCACAAACAAAACGCACAATTACAACAAAAAAATAATAATATTAAAAAAAAATAACAAAAAGTCTTAAGATACACATAGTCAAAAGACTCGTACGCAAGCATAAAAAATGTTGACACTCTTGTCTCTTGTCTTGTCTTACTGCAGTATTGCCTCTCCTTTTCCCTTTAATCCATCCAAAGGTTATCTGTAAAAGATCGCTTTTAGCAATAAGACCGCCCACTGTGTCACCCTATGTAAAATTTCCACATTTATATCTGTAAATTTTATGTTGTACATAATAAAGAGCATTCTTATCTATCTATCTGTCTATTAGTAAATTTTTGAGTAATTTTATTTTTAGAACAATAACACACACACACACAGTAGGACACTATATTGTCTATAAATTGAGAACAAAGTAAGAGTGAACAGGCATCTTCTGGGCACATTCGTTCCAACATAGACCACATGACGGTAACCATCATTGGTCATAATGCGAATTAGTCAATATGCGTCGTAACGCGTTAATCCAATATCTGACTTGCCCTGTCATAACTCTGATGTACATTCAATAGAGGCCTACTGAATAGTTCTGGACAAGTCGGGGTGTTCGGCTGTAAACAAGCGAACGTCTGCGTCACGTGATTAATGAATTCAGCCTTGATGTGGTGTTGTGATGCAAATGACTTGAGTCAAACCCTGTGATGACTAGCCTACATATTGCTGACGTCAGAATTCTGTTACACCGTAGTACATTAGCTGGCGATTTACCCGTCATACTGATCAAATTTTCTCATATTAGATTTGTGAAAAAATAACAACTTCTCATACTTACATCAAAATTGACTGATGTCTGAATTCCTTTTATCTTATACAAATAAGTAACGTACACGTTTAAATTGTGAAAGTAGTCAGAATAACCCTCTTGACGGATTCAGGTGATTAAATCATCAGCCTATATAGTTAAGAATACATAACATATTTTGCCTGCGAAACATGGTACAGAAAGCCAGTCCCTACTACAAACATGAAACAACCGTTAGTGTTCCAATTAAAAAGCTACAGACGGTACACGTCCTGACTAGGAACGCACAAAAATGCTGGTAAAGGAAACGGAACGCGTAGCGTAGCGTATCATTTGAACGCTACGAAAGCGTAGCTGGCGTAGCACTGCTACGTGATCTTCGTAGATGTGGACGAAGCCGTCGTAGCACCAGTTTATTGTTTTTATTAAACGGTAGTAAGTAAACATAATTTTAAAATTCCGCTAAAGAATTGCCTGCCTAGCTATCATTTACTCAGTGGGTACTTAATAAAATTAATTTACGAAACTTTGTCATCAGAATTTGTAAGACCTAAAAAATATGAAAAGACACGTCGTCAAGAACGTCTCTCAGTCGGGCCGTAAATTAGATCGTCAATATTTTACTACATGATATGAATTTTATTACTATTGTTTTACGTAATAAGCAAAAAGGTCTAAATCAACTTAACTTGAATATTTTGTACTCTTCCTAATATCGTAAAATGTTCAGTATTTTTTTATCATCCTTGCTTCCCGAATCTTTTTTAACACCTCATATTACGTATATTAGGTGTTAAAAAAAGCTCTGAGATTCGGAGGCGGGCAATGCGATGCGACGTCACAAATCCAAAGGAGTTTTATAAAAATGAGGCTGTTATTTGAGTAGATGAATTGTGGTATCTTACGACTTCCACGCGAATGAAGTCGTGAGCCGAAGCTAGTATCGTAAATTTCTTTATACATTTGATACTCTCTTCCGCGATATAACCCCAGCAGGTTAATATTGATTAACCTGCTAGGGTTATATCGCGGAAGAGAGTGTGACACTAAAAGTTATAGTGTCTAAAGTCAATACTTTAGACACTATAACTTTTAGTGTCTGAAGTATGAAAACCAGTTCTAACCTAGTTGTCATAAGATTTCCTTGAAAATATTCCTCCTGATGTTACTAAATAAACATGCATTGTTAAAGCATCCTTCTCGGAAGACATCAGAATTATTTATCATTCCTTAACAAACAGTTGCTTCCCCCATTATTGTTTACTTTAGTTACAATTTGGAATTACCTCAAATTGATTTGTCCTTTTCCTGATCTAAGCGTTTGTGCTTTAGTTTAGAATTGATAATGGAACAGTGTAATATTTGTATAAAAAACAAACTTAAAAAATTCTTTCGAGATATTATAACAATAATATTATAATACATAATTATATTATATTAATATTATACATAGAAGCTGTTGGTTTTGAACATTAACTTGGGTTTTCTTTTACCCATTTACATATAAATAAACTTATCAGAGTATAATTTTTTCATTCAGAAAAACGTTGCTGACTAAAATAATATTTTGTATTTACTTTTGGCGGCAAAATACCTGTAGATGTTATGTTTCACAAAATAAAACAAACTACGTTTTTAAATTGAATTAGTCTACCTGGCTAGTAGTTTTGTTTTTTGAACTACAGCAAAATGAAAGCCTTTACCTAGAAAATAGAAGTTCCAATAGAAATAATAGAATTATTTTCTGAAGTACTAGGATTATAAAGCAATTCCTGTAGTCAAGAGCAATAGTTGTAGTATCTATTAAATGTGCCATTTTTGTTAAAGCAAATTTGAAAAGGAAAGCAACGGATTGCAAATACAATGCTTTCTTAAATTATCAACTTATTTGAAAAATGAAATTTATAGAAACGAAATAAAAAAATAAATAACGATTTATAGTGTAGTTTTGTTTTGGTGGCTTGTGGCTAAGTCACAGCCCCACGAGTCGACCGATCAGTTAAGCTACGCTTGCCTAGGTTGATTCATGGATGGGTAACCATCTTTACATATCAAAACCCCCTCGCCTCGCCTTGCCTCGGAAAGCACATTAAGCCCTTGGGCCCGGCTGTCATTCGTGGATCTTCGACAGTCGTTACGGGCCGTCAGAAGCCCGAAAGTCTGACAACCAGTCTTACCAAGGGTTATCATTATTACGCAGTAACTGGGTTATGGAGGTCAGATAGGCAGTCACTTCATGTAAAATACTGGTATTCAGCTGCATCTGGTTTCACTGACAGCCGACCCATAGTATTGAAAAGTTGTTAATATTTGTTAATTTATCAACAACACAAAAAGAAAATAAATGGGGTGGATAACAATACAAAGGAATTTATAGAATATGCAATTTTCACTAGGGAGTAATTAATACATTCATGATTACCACAGATTCATTTCTCACGCAACCGACGGTGTGACCGACGGCCTCAAACCTCACAATGATTGGACGTTGCGCTGGGCTTTCACCATCAAGTGGCGTGTACCTGATGAGGCGTTTCTGACGTAACAGCTTTGCTGGCTAAACCATTGTTTGCCCAACGGCCGGCCTGTGATCGAGACACGCTGTTTACCCTCCGAGGTTTCCTTTAATTAATTAGGGTATGCAACTATGTACACGGTTAAGGTTTAAAAGAGCTTATGTTTACATGATTTGTATGCTATAGTTTCGTTTAGTTGTTTTTTTTTTGTCTTTTGTTTTAGTTGTGGTAAAAACATTTGCCAGTCAACAAAGTTGGTACCGAGTTGGCACCAACTTTGTGTAATGTAACTCATGCTGTGACCACTCTTTAACACGCCAAAACACACAACACTCTTAAGAAATAAGCAGTTCCTTTGTACTCGATACTAATATATCGTGTCTGTATCCATTTTACTGTGTGTACAAACATAATGAAATAAATAAATTATTGCTAGTTCATTATTTTAATTAAGTTAACGATTATGGGTATGGATAAAGCGATGTTACTTTTATATGCTTGCCGCTTTAATGGCGACATTAATTTAACACACGTATACGGTTTCGCGTTTTCATTTTATGAACATATTTTAAATTCATTAAACGTTATTATTTATTTATTTATTTACAATTGTCTGAAATAGCATCTTGGAGCAGCCTGCAGTGCGATTCTTATACCATCTCACTGTGAAAACTTAGGTGAAGTGAGCGTGGAGTGAGCTGTCATTCAAACTAATGCTAGGGATTGACACTATTGATAGCTCACTCTAAGCTCACTTCGCCTGACTTTTTACGGTGAGATTTTTACAGAATCGATCGGCTGTACTTAAGGAGCTGTGGCGCAGGGGTCACGGATCATAACGGAGTACGCGAATTGAAGGAAAGAGAAAGAGCCCTATGTCGGCGAGTGGCGCAGGCGGTAGTTTTCAAATTACGAATTTTTTTATGTTGTTATACTTTTTTATTATTACTGGCCACTAGCCTTACCCATGTGTTAAATTAATGTCACCATTGTAGCGAAAAGTTGTATACCTACGTTCATAAAAAAAACTTACAGTATTAAACTTTTAACAATTTGGGTTAAGCAAAATTCCCGATAATTAGAAATAATAAAACCGCTTCTCGATTATTACGGCTACTCCCACGCAGCTGATCGCAATCCACTGCTACTTATAAGCTTTGCAAAATAAGAGACGTAGTACCCAGTTGCCAGGCAACGCCAGAGGTTTATTTAGTCGATTAGCCGACTTTAACACCCACCCGTGAAGGATATATTGTTATCTGACCTTACTACAAACAAACAAAATGCTGTGTGAGCTCCGTCCAATGTGACCGACCTATCCAGGTTAAGCGGGTTATCATATTATGCGTAGGTTGAGGATTAGATCAGAGTCTCCATGGAAACGTATGAAGTAGGTATATATCTCAGTTATGGAGAGCTACTTCAAATTATCCCGTTCCAAGGGTTGTTATCGTTATTTCGTCACACCCCGGAACAGGAAGCTTGAATAATATTATTAAAGGCTGATTTTTCCAACGTCAGATAATTTTATCACAGGAATAATTTTGAGTTTATGACAGTTCTTCCATACAAATTCTGTCAGACGTCAATTTAATTCCAGGAATAAAAATTATCTGTCGATTGAAAAATCAGCCCTTAGGCGATTATTACACTGTCACGCATCACGCTGCATGTTGCGTGTCAACGCCTACGCGCGTACTTGAGGGAGTGCAGATCTGCATCATCGTGCGGGTTTTTTACATTCTCACGCGTGTAGTTGCGTTTTGTGGATGCACGGCGGCTTTGACTCATTTCATTCAAAGCCCATCCAAAATCACGCACGGCACTGCGAGACTGGTGCGCATGGTTCTCCGCTTGTAGGCGCGTGATCTGAATGAACGCGCGTGGATGCATTTTCTGTGTGTTGGACTGTGCGTGTTTTCTATACAAACGCAAACGGAGATACTTACAAGCAACGTTAAAACTGTCTCGCAACGTGTGTTAATCGCCTTAATCATTTAACGATTATTATTTCCAACTAGCAACCGGCCCCTGCTTCGCAAGGTGCTCTGCACCTCTCTGCTCGACAAGCTTTTGTGCGCGACTTTGCCCGCGTGTATGTCGGAAAATATCCTACGGGAACGTACCACCACGCCAACCCGGAACATGCAGCCAGACAAACGGACACAAATTCTAAAAACTAAATTTTCGGCATCAGACTCGTTCACACATCTCGTTGCAATTGAAACGAGGTGAATTGAATATTTCTGAAAAAAAAGTAAGTACTTAATTTCTTTTTTATTTATTACAGTTTTGGCTTCGTAACTGTTTTATTATATGTATAGATATAAAAGCAATCTTCTTCTCATGTGCCTGCATGAACTATGGCAATGCCAGCAGCATTGTGGGGATGACAGCACAGGGTAAGCTCGACGAATATTTGTGTATTCCTAAAGTTATATTGCAGGTGCTGATTCAGCAGCTTAAATCGTCTGGATAGAATCACACTTAATAATAGAAGAAGTACCAGTACGGGGTCTGGATTAGTGCCAGGTTTATAGCAATAGGCTTGCCTTTTAGTACATGGGACTCAAACACAACTGGTAAATTGTGGGTGTACTCTAGGAGCACCTCTGCCAACCATTCGGGGAATACAGGCGTGATGTTAGGTTATTTAGGTAACTTTCTAATCATCAACATTTCAGCTGAAAGACGTCCACTGCTGGACATAGGCCTCAAACAACCACCTCCACTTCGATCAGTTCTGTGGTTGTGCGTGCGAGAATTTTCTAATAATTCATTACTTATTGCAGTATGATTTTAATTCAACTTTCAAGACATGTACAGAAAAAGTTATTAATAAAAATATATAATTAAGTATTCTTTCAAGGGATTCCTTTTAATTAGCTTCGCTTACTTTCATTAACACTCATTAGCAGGTTATTGAAATTGGATCCCAAAGAAAATAAAATCGTGTAGAAAGTTCTTTGTTCACTTCATAATATTTGTAACTGCTCCGTTGGTCTCGTGGTCGCAAGCGTGAGTGCTGAGCATGAAGGCCTGGGTTCTATTCCCAGGTTGGGTAAAGTGTTATTGGTTCTTTCTTTTAGGAATTTCTTAGTAACAGCCCGGAGTTCCGCATCAGCCCCGGAAAGCACGTTAAGCAGTTGGTCCTGCACTTGACTTCTCTCCGGTGGTATCGGATTGCCGTCCCATCGGACTATGAGAGTAAAGGAGCACCTGTGTCTGCGCACACACTTTTGCACTATAATATCTCCTGCGTCGAAGGCTGGCCTCTGTTGTGACTGGTCGCCATGACCGAAATATGATCTGGTGGACTATATAATATTTGTAGCACATTTTGAAGTCAAATGAAACTTGGAGTGCAGATTATTTCGTATAAAGAGATCTGTATTACAGTGTAAGACCGAATTTCGTGAAGAAAAATACAACAGTGCAGGGGGCGAGGTTAGAACTCATGACCTTTGATTGTGATTCCGAAGCTCTAACCGCTGGGGTATTGCTGCTTCGATAATAGCCTGTGATCTGACAAATATTACAACCGTTTGACCTTGTATAAGATCAAAGATGAGTTGCGATTGATCGGTTGCGATATTTCTCAGCTAAATAAACCGGACGTTGGGAAACTCATAATAACAACTGTTTAATCGGCAAAACTGACGAATCAGTGAAACTGACTAATCAACGAAACTGGCAAATCAAATAAATTGGCGACTGAGGGTAACTGACCAGTGATACGCGGACTCTCCTGGATACTGCACGCATAGTGAGAGGGTTCCTTTTCTCTAGAGCCTCAGGGCGAGGAACCTTCTCACTTTGCGTGGTCAGTCACCGGCAGCTTGGAACATGCTCCTGATGCCGATGGGTTTAATATTTTTAAATGAATTTTTAAAAATATAAAAAAATATTTAAAAATGTAATGAATATCAAGGTCAAATTAAATTAGCTAATGAAACTCCGCAGGTGTAATAGTTATCGATATTTAAGCATGATACCGATAACCATTACATAACATAACATGACCCTGTATATGTAAATGTTATAAAAGGAAAAAATAATCATACTGTATTTAGGCCAAAACCTCAAATTCACCATGCGGACACAGTCCTCGTGCGAGTTGTTGGCTCGGGAACATGTCGGTTTCCTAATGGAAATGGAAAGTCTAATATCAATACTAATAACACAAACTACGTCTTTGCCTGTCAAACTTATCTGCAGTAACAGAGTAGCTATTAACGCGAAAAAAATAATAATATCTTTATCTGAATGACGTTGAATTTAATAGGATCTAAATGGGCTGTCAAAGAAAACGATTTGGTAGGTAACTAAAACGCATGAGCTGGTCACAGCTTAGAATTTACACCAAATATCTACTCATTTTACTGAAAACTATTAAAAAACCCACAAAGATAGGTGATGTAACAGTTTTGTAACAATATTTTGATTAAAAAGAGTGTCCGTGGATTTTCTTGTGCGTTCTGCTCCACAGGTATCGAGTAGATACGCTTTGAAATGTGCAACGAAAAGAAAGAAAGTAAAAAAAAAGAAAATACGTTTATTTGCGGCAAACATGACACGCATCAAAAGAACACAAACACAAAAAAAAAAGCAAGTGGGGAGAAAACATGCGTCACATCCATGCAAAACTGCCCTCTCTCAGCATAATGCTATTACCCTATACGAGACAAAGCTGGCTTTCAGCGACAGCCGGCAACTAGCTCTATCTTTCTGACTGACCGACCCATTGACAATTCAAAAGTGCCTGTAATTGGTTTATTTGAAATTGTAAATCCTTTCCGTCTTATTACAAAACGAAACCTAACTTTAGTTCTAGCCTAAACTATTGAATCAGTACTTGTATTTCGAACTTTATTTCGATTTAGGCAAAGTTCTTAATACTAAAATGACAACTTAGCACCGAACTAAGCTGTCATTTTTGTATAAATAACTATATTTCTATAACAGTTGGGTTCTTAATTCAAAAACTGGGTCAGTGGTTTAAACCTGATCCAAAGAAAAACCTTGTTTTGCAATACTTTACACATATTTTGGTTTGAGTTTGAGTTCGATTATGCATCTTTCCCTGCACCTTTTGTCCGTAGGAAAGCGATGGTAATTACTGACCGTACAAATTGGTCTTGGCGTTGCCAAAAACGTCTGACGTTACATAAAGCGACCGCCAATTGGCTCACCCAAAATTAACATAGCGTAAGTGTTGCACCTTTTATAAAAGAGAAACATGGTTTGAAACTGAAATACTCATTGCAGTTTTAAGTGGATTTCAGAAAACTGAAAATTACATGAAAATGTAAAATTCTATAACGTTAAAAAGTAATCACCGCTTGCAAAATAAATACAGACACCGAGTATATTCCCACAAAAATACCTTTGTAACAAAGGTGGCCTCAGTAAAAATGATTTTAATCTTTAAACGAATTTATTGAAAAATTGCGTCGGGAATTTTTGTCAGCTACACTGTAAGCAGAGGTTGCCAACACTCGGGATGATAAATCAGTGCCCTTTAAAAAAAAATCGAACACTTTATCCCCGGCGACTGAAAGCAGTAATTGTATAATTTAAATCCAATTTCAAACCTAAAGTGGATTTTAATGTTATGTCAAATCAAATTAGATTAAGTTTATCTAAGTTAAGTAGTTATTCAAGTCTATTATAGAATAAAAACTAATTTAAAACTAAAATACTTGGCTACAATGTTAGAACCTACTTAAACATTTATCTCTTTACTTAATGTAAAATGAGTATTTTTTATTTCTCACGTGAGTGACAACTGAAAGTATTGTATAGTAGGTACTACTATATAGGTATAACTGCAATGTAACGCCCACTATAACCACCTAACTAAAATGTTTATTCATATTCATATAAGTAAATTGTTACTACCTGTGAAAGACGTATCTTTTCACAATAGTACTCTCACGAGTAGGTACTCCAGACAGCTTGTGTTTGCGTAAGTAATATTATATGTGTAGGACAATTAATTTACACTTTATTAATTAAATAAATAAGTATCTAAACAATAAAACAAAATACAAACACGAAAACAGAACGATTCCCTTTATCTCTTTCATCCACGCTCGTATTTTTAATGAAAATTAAGCGCAATTGTGTTAAAACAAAAGAAGCTCGCGTTTAATTGCATTACAAGTCATGTATTTAAGAAGCCTGATTAAACCAAGTATCTGAGCGGTCCGAATGGTCCATTAAACCGTAGTAGCTGTTTAAAGGTAAGCGCAGACAGAGCGGCTCGAGCAAATTCCGAGACGTAAACTCGGTGGTCGCAGCGAATGCTCCAAATCCGCGCGCGTGCTTAACCTGTCTCGCGGATGCTCACATGCGGTACCGTAATTGGAATAATAACATACAGAATACTCAATTATGAACAATTTGAAAACTTTACTTAGAAGCTTTGTCTCATATGTTTACTCATGTGCTGCGGCGGCGACTGTTTGCGAGCGACGACGCGCATTGCCCGAGCGCGCTCGCGACGGGCCGCATAGCTACAAGAAATATACCGCGCGCATGCCGCACGGATTTATTAACTCTTTTCAAGTTGTTTTAAGTTCATTATCATGTAAACAATGAGAACTACTCGAATATCTTGCTGCTCTGTCTGCGCTGACCCTAAGCCGGCTTGCAAGATTACCAGCTTTCACTGTTGTATGCTAATCAAACAAGCCGAGGAGGGTTTAGCTGAGGGGGGGGGGGGGGTTGTTGTGCAGTCCTCATAGTGATTGATTCATTGGCTGTGGTTAGTGCGTCTGTATTGTCAGGAAATCTATATTTAGGTATGTGGGTACGTGCTACGCTTAGTTGAATGTTTGGTGTGTTCTGCCCTTAGATATTTTAAAATGCACAGTGTTTAATATTTTTTGTACAAAACCAACGACTGATTTGTCGTCAAGCTCATCGTATCTTACAAAAATATTTTCTGAAGTTTGCAGACCGAATAAACTTTTTCGTGGAAATGGAAGTAATCAATTTCTTTTAGTGAAATAAACAAGAGTTTCCTTTCGAATCTTCTAAAAGCTACAAAACTTCCTTAACAACCATTAGACCGCCTCTTACCCCCGGAAATGCCGAAAAAAACTATAAGTTGAGAATAAAAACCCCTAACAAAAGGTACACGTCGGTACGATCGTGAACTGAAACTGTTAACCAGCGTTCCAATTTGATTTCATCTCACAAAGTGGACCAAGATGAATCATGACCTAACTATTAAAATATTATGAAGTTGGGAGGCTGATAATCACTTATTGAAGGTTAAAATTTAAGTATCTTTGCATCTCAATATGATGTATGTATTGATCAAGCTTTTGCTATAATCATTCGTCTTAATTAAGTATCTAATCAGGAGAGCAGTAGTGGCCCAGTGGCAATTGCCCCCACTTACAAGTTGTACGTTGTTGTAGGTCGTGGGTTCGAACCCAGTCAGGCTATTTACTCTGTGTAAATAATTTTATCGCTGCCACTTTCAAAACGGTGAAGAAAAACATGGTGTTGAAAATGGCATGTCCTAGAACCAAAAATTCGAAAACATGTCACATGACAGATATCACATGTCTTCGAATTTTTGGTTCTAGGTTGGGAAGGTACCTTCCCGCACTGGGCCCGCGTGGTAGATTAAAGCCCACTCCCTCTCGAAGAGAGCAGGCCTGTGTCCCAGCAGTGGGAACATTATAGGCTGATTATAATAAGTATCTAATCTAAATCAGCTCTTGCTTAATTTTATGGCAGAAAATGTGCGAGCAATACGCGAATGCGCGAGTTAAACATTTTCAGTCCGCGACTGTACTTTCAGGAAGCCAAACACTACTCGTATAATTGTACAAGCTTCAACAGTAACTTTCACTTACATTTGTGTTTCAGTTCACGTAGTCACGTACTACATATTTCTTCTTAATACTCGCCGTTGGTAGCCACCGGCCATTGCGAGCATTCCAGCTTGTTCTGTGTGTAATCTAAATTGATATTTACACAAAAACAAGGTGTAATACCTTTGTTAAGGCCGCGATGAGAACTAAATTAGAAGTTAATGTTACTTCGCACGTTAAATGGATTCTTCCATGCTTTTATGTAGATCACGTGATTTGTAATGGCGCACTGAAATGCTTGGATGGCGTGCTGATTTTAAGGTTGATGGAACAAAACATCGCTAATTTTAGAGCTATGCTAAATGATTTTCGAGCTGGAAACATGACTGAGGTTTATGTTATTGTAATGATAAATGATTTATTTCTCTGAGTAGGTTTAGTACAAAGTAGTTGGTTGCACTTTTACACGTCAATAATATTTTTAAAAGTAGATGATGCGCTTCCTATCTGACCTGACTATTCTGAGAAGAAAGGCCGAAACAAACTCAGAGGTCACAGTCTCTTTTAAAGTCCAGACATAATCTTGGTCAGATCATGTGAAGACCATGTGATTGGTGTCTGAAATGCTCAACTCTGAACTTAAGGAGCTCAACGATTCTACGGACAATACCATAAACTACTTAAACTGCCAGACCAATAGTAAAAAGTTTAAAGTTAAACATTTATTTCTACTAAACTAAACTATTTACAGACAATGTGAATTGTAAAGGTGGTATAAGACTTTACCTCGTCTAGCTTTCCCTGAGAAATAAATGCAACAAAGCTGCACACACATATTGCAAAGACGGTGTTATATCCTGCGTAATGACACTGTTTCCATTTCCTGGGAATTTTTGCCCATAGTATTACAAACCCCTGAGAATTTCCTGAATGAAAATCTGAACAACACATTGTTAGTAGGTAGTGCAGCATCAAACATCGTTTTAGTTTTGTACAATGTGTTTGAAATGTGTAACGACATGTTGGCGTTCTGTAATCCGTAGGAGAGAGTTCATAAGCAGAGCATATGTAACTAGAATTTGAAATTACGTAAGGTTTATGTTAAGGGTTAAGTATTTTACATGGAGCGATTGCCTATCTGACCTCCACAACCCAGTTACTGGGTAATACGATATCCCTTGGTAGGTTGTCAGGATTCGGGCTTCTGACGACCCGTAACGACTGTCAAAGATCTACGATCTATTACAGCCGGCTCCAACGACTTTACATGCTTTCCGAGACACGGGGGTCTTGGTATGTAAAGATGGTCACCCATCCACGGACCAACCACGGCAAGCGTAGCTTAACCTGATCAATTGAACCGTGCGGCTATTATTACTTAGCCACAAGCCCTCCAACAACTCAAATAACGCAGTGAATATTGTTGAATAATTGTGGGATTGGGATTGTGAGTATGTTACGCAAGTACCGTGTCAAATACATTTTAGTGGAATGCAATTTACTATAGCCATAAACAGTTATTTGGTATAAGCAGAACCGTAGGTAGCTGAACGCCATGCGCCCGCGAGCAGTATAGGTCAAGACTGGGTGCAATGCGTGCACGTCTTTGGTCAGTGTACAACGATACAGGGTATTCCAGGATCATGTTTTTCCGCTGAGTCCCTGTGGCCGAAGTACAGACATAAAATACAAATAACTTGAAATGTGATTTGCTTGTTATATAATTATTAAATAAACAGTTATATGTAATTGTGTAAATACTATTTATGATTGTGGTAATATAAGTAAATAATAATACCATGTGTTTGTAATAATAATGTGTATAATATCCTCCCGACCGATTTCGGTCACGGCGGCCAATCTGAACGGAGATTAGCCATGTACGCAGGAGATATTATAGTGCACAATTGTGTGAAAACACAGGTGCACTCTCTGTTCCTTTACTCTCATAGTCCGATGGGACGGCAATCCGACCGAACGGGGTAAGATCAGGCGAAGGATCAACGGCTTCACGTGCTATCCAAGGCACGGGAGCTTCACACCACCAACTTCCAAACTCCGGACTGTTACTGAGACATTCCTAATGCAAAAACCCATTAACACTTTGCTCGACCCGGGAATCGAACCCAGGACCCTACGCTCAGCAGTCACACTTGCCACCATGAGACCAAATAATAATATGTATATGCCTTCACCAGCCTTCATCCTTGTCCCTAACATAGCAACTGAAAAACATTTACTAATTAGTGTAAAAACAAATCCAACTAAATGAAATTGTTCGGTCTGAATTAGATAAAATAGGCTTAACGTTTATACCGGGCGAAGCCGTTGATTTCCCGGTCCCATTTTTATTTACTTTCGCTCTCAAAACTTTTTAATTAAAAAAGTCGTTCGCTATTTATAAGATTCACAAACACTGTATAAAAAATGTTCCTATTTTCGGCATTTCCAAATTACATTACAGGATCTGCAAATAAAATTGCGTTTCATCGAACGTAAAATTTGTGATGACGTCACAAAAGGTAAAGAATAAATAACCACACGTGCATAAAAGTGCCGAGATGGGCATTTACACATGAGTGTGTACGGATTCGATGACACAAAGCCGTTCAGCGTGTATTTCGTGCATGAAAAATGCAAGGTTGTACCATTTTTCTGATTCTGTGACACTGTACAAATAGCTGTGGGGCGAATGTTTCAAATCTCAGAAAGTCGGGGGATGTTCTTTCTATTTGCACGCCACTGTAAAGTCCCGCCAAGAAAAATATATTCCAATTTAACAGAGATAGTGCTCTGGGATGGGCTCGTTGTGCCAAAAAGTTTGCATTAAAAAACGTTGGTCCCGACGGGTTCCGTACAGCGGCATCACGAGACACTTGCGTACAGCCGTCCCAAGGCAACGTAAGTACCTCCCCACATATGTACTTACATAAGTCAACATGGACTGTAATTTATATCCTGTGGTTTGAAGTTTTGAGCTTTGTTTTAACTGAAATACTGCAGTACAAAAATATTATTTGTCAAATCTGCAGAAACTTTTGTTTAATTTAGGGCTGATTTTTTAATCGACAGATAATTTTTATTCGTGGATTAAAATTGACGTCTTAGAGCTGATTTTTCAATTATTTGATAACTTTATTCCAGAAATAATTTTAAAATTTCTCATACAAAAACTGTCAAACGTAAATTTTATTCCTCGAATAAAAGTTATCTGGCGATGGAAAATCAGCCATAACAGTTTTTGTATGGAAGAACTGTCAAAAATTCAGCCATTGGAAAAATCAGCCTAAGTTAAATGTGTCTTGAAGTATGTCAAATGCACCAATTGAATATGAAATATCTACTTACACTTAATATTATAATGAGGTAAAATATGACTGTGACTACTGATTTTATTACGATTTTTTGTCGGAGGCTGCAGTAGTACCGAGTGTCATAGGATATATTTTATGTTAAAACAAAAAAATTCACGCAGATGAATTTGCAGGCAGAAGCAAGTATACCATAAGATTTCGATTAATTTGTTTAACTAACGTTTAATACAAAGATCACTATGAACCAAAGTTCGAAGCTTCAATTTACAGACAGGGATAAGTAAACAGTTAACTATATACCGGCTTGCTTACCTAGGTACGATGTACCGATATAAGTATGTTTACCATTGTTGCTCCACCCCATGTATTTGTTCAGACACTACTCTCCAATTAGTCTAGGTAAGTCTGTTGGAGGGTAGCACGGGAACCCTTTTTTGTGATTTTGATTTGTTTGAATCAGTAATGAAGGGTTCGCTGAAAAAATTCAATACAAAAAAAGATACAATAAAAACATCAACACTTTTTTGCCTATCTGATACCCACTATCTATACATATAACAAATTGAATTCGCTTTTCGTGTCTGTCTGTGTGACCACGTTGTTCTTTTGACTCAACAGATTTTAACCATCATTTATAAAATTTTGCTCGGATTAACTTTCCGAGCAAAATTTTGTGCTTATTTCTTAAGAAATTTCTTCCAGCAGACCTGCGAAAGGAGAAGTTTTTATGTGTTAAATCAATATTAAACTTCATTATACTACTAGAACATACAAAATGCCATTAACAAATGAGATTAGATCGTTCGTCAAAATCATTTATCCTGAATGAAAAACGAAAAACCTTTTTTACTTATAAAATATATAAAAAGTTTTTTTTTTGAAGTACCTAAAATATGACGGGTTTTCTAAAGGCCAACGAAATAAAAAATGAAATATCCAGCTTTTGCTAACTTCAAGTTTTTGTAGGTACTTAATATTTTCATTTTTAGAGCACCAACGTAGAGATCCCAAATCTCGGGACTAGTTATTCATACCCAACCTTTGTTGTCCACGAATAGATTTATAATATGAAAGAAATGTGAATCTGGGTAGGGCTTGCGATACACTCAGAGAGGTTTCAATTCTTAGATATTTTTATATTACTATAGATACATTTTGACGTTACTATTATAAATGTATGTCACATTTATTACGATTTGCTGACGATTTTATATAAACGAACAATGGGGCTGGTTGAACTAAAATCCCTTAGCGTGTAGTCACTAAGTTTTTAAAGCCCTGGCTGGAGGCCTTACCTCATTGAGCTATCCACAGGCAAGTCCGGTTAAGCAGACGATAACCTCCTAGGCTGAACTGCGAGATGCCATTAAAAAAAAAAATTAACTAAAATCCGGCCGTTGAGAGAATGTGTTCTTGACACCTGTCAGTTTTATACAAACGAATACGTGTTTTGTAAATTTGATATTTATTAGTAACTAGAATTGTCGCACTAACAGGTGTGAGGAAACCATTCTCTTGACAGCTGGACTGTAGTTTACGAAGCTACAATTTCTTAGAAAAGCGGTGACCGCACATAACGGCCGCAGTGATGGCTGTCATGAAAATTATGATAGCGGAAAAGATTTACGGTGAGGGCAAATCTAGCGTCTCTCGGCAGCAGTGATTTTTTTTTTTAACGTTGCCCCACACTTGGAATTCTCCTGGAGGACTCCTGTATCGTGGGTGCGCTTACAAACATTTAAACTCACATACACAAACAGGCAGACCCGGAACAACTAAATACTTATAGGCAATACAAATATTTGTTACGAGCGGGAATCGAACCCGCGACACGCAGCGCAGCAGTCGTGAGCGATCGACTGCGCCAACCGTGTCGTTTGACTTCACGGTGTCAAAAACGCTCTCTAGGAAAACCCACCGACTTACTTTCATAGATTACGTTTCAGTGACGTTATTCCCTAACCCGTTCCGTGCGTTTTTCCTAATAAACTGCGAGCGCTATATATGTAGCTTAACCTTTCACAATCGGCTCGAGTCGCCGCTCACTTAAATTTTTCAAAATACCACGGTTGTTATTTTAGTTACCAAGGGTTGATTGTGGATTATTTGTGGAATAAAATTAACGTCTGACAGTTTTTGTATAGAAGAACTGTCAAAAATTCAAATTTATTCCTCAGATAAAATTATCTGGCGTTGGTAAAATCAGCCCTAAGTGTTTTGCTCATTGCATCTCTAGAGTAAAATTTTAAATAAGGTTATTCTTAAGTCACTTAAGTTAGCAGTAAGTAATAAAAAGTAAAACTTATCTTAATAAAAACTTAACAAGCATTAAGAAAAGTTCCTACATTATGATTCATTACAATCATAAATTAGATTTGATATCTTGCAAGTTTAATAATGGTTTAAACCTAACAAAGACTGGCTTGTCTTCACAATAATGACGCGATAAACATTATCTAGAACCGCATCAAATAGCTGTTCAGAAAATAAAACTTAGTTCATTTTGATAGCCGTATCAAAATCTAAATTATCCTTAAAAAACTGCCGCTGAGTATCATACTTTTAAATATCAGTGAAGTATAAGGAGCTATCTCATTTCTATGTATCATCAATCATACTTTCAAATCATTTGGGGCGGGAGATAAGCACACTTTTTTGAATAAGACCGTTTTTGAATAGCAAAGATATAGGGCGACTCGGCTGTAGACACTGCGATTAAGATAAGATGGAGTAAAACGTTTTTATTATGTTTTTAAACAAAAGATATAACAGTTAAAGAGTATAATAATGGATAAAAAATGGAAGTAAGCGGCTTTAAGAAAATATATTTAAAAAATTACAGGCTTTTCACGATCATATTCTTGGCTCATTTGTCTTTTATATGGTCGTTACTGTAATGTTTCCCTCGGGAGGCATACTTCTCAGATGATATTAATAACGACTGAAGCGAATGCTGCCATTTCCCTACAGAATTTTTACTGAAGGTTTGTAATCCTTCCGTGTTTCTACGTCACAGTTATTCGGAGAAACGATTTTGTTTTAGGAAACTTTTTTTTTACACGAGTTTACTGTTAAAGATATTTATTTTATCAAAAGAATTACAATTCACTTATAGAGTTTTGGTATTGTAACGTAGTTTTGGAATTGTAACGTATTGGTGTAAACAACGGTGACAGTTTTATAAATTAAAATTCATCTATTTCAGGTACCAACCACATAACCCATATTAGAAAACGATTACAAATTAATAAATTCAAAACATCAAACATCAATAAATACAACCGAATAAATACAACATCAACACATAAATTAGATAAAACAAATTAAAATTGCTATTCAATCATTATTAATTATAATTAATTATATTATATATTATATTATTTATTATTATTATTTATGTTCTTCTAAGGATATGCTTTACATAAACTTATTCTGAAACAAAACTGGATGTTAAATATTAAATTTTGATCAATCTCTTTAAATTCTCTTCTTCTTCGTGTTTCTGACACGACTGAATTTCAAAAGTTATTTTCCCTGAAAACTGCCATCTATTCCTGTGCCGTAACACAAACTTAAAGACACACAATACACCAGATACATACATCAGATAAAACAAACAATAAAAAAAAAACGATTAAATAAAAAGTGTGAAGTCCGATGTAAGAAATTAGCAGGAAAGTGTGCCTCACGGCAGCGCCAAAAAAGGTCCAGGGGGCTTACCACCAGCTCTTACAGCAGGGCAGAAGTTGCTTTATTGCTTTAAAAAAGCAGTGCAGGTTAACTTCTGCCCTGCTATAAGAGCCGATGGTAAGTCCCCAGTTCAGCAAAAATGCCAGACAACTAGTGCCTGACGCTGGTTTTCTACTGGACCTGAACTGTCACATATCTTCAAATTTTTGGTTCTATGACATACCGGTCTCCTCAGGATGTTTTCCTTCAGTTAGAGACCAGTGGTGATGAAACAAATACAAAAAGTAAAGTGCCTGGGCTGGGTTCGAACTCACGACCTACAACTCGTAAGTTGGGGCCGATGCCACTAGGCACCACCGCTCGCCCACTGGGCCACCACTGTTCTCGTCTGACATAATCTTCTTAAATTGTAAGACCTCTTCAATAGAAATTAATCCCCGAAAATCGTTTAGAGTGACTCAATAAATTTCGGAAAGACATATAATGCCAGACCGCGGATCTATAATTCAGTTCGAATGTCTCTAGCACGATATATCAGCGTCGTTAGGAAGATGCAATTTACATCTCAGCTCGTTCGTTGGCGTATTTATTGGGAGAGCTAAATAGTTGTCGTTCGTTACTCAAAGTAACACATAAATCCTCTACGAGTTACGTACATATGTATTGGAAATAGGTACGAGTATGTAGTGCTGAGCAAGAGCTTCCCCTTTTCCTCTTAAGATGACGTAATGAATGTTGCTAGGGCTATAAAGCATGTTACAATCACATGATTAGAAACCTATATCGGCTATCGGGCTGTTTCGTTGGTGTGGTGATTGCATGGTTCTGGATTTAGGTTCTGGCATCGATTCTCAGGTCGGGCAAAAAGTTATTGAGTTTTTCCTTCAGGAATATCTCAGTAACAACCCATAGTCTGAATTTGTGTGCGACTGGCAATATGCTCGCCCCTTTTTTTCTTTTTTTCTTATTTTTTTTTTGGGTGGAAAATCATCAAATGACCTCTCCCGCTCTGGGCTGAGCGGAAGGGCGTGTCAAACTTTTACTGACTAAAACCCACCCGTTGTACTTAATCCTATCAACCGAAATGATGTGGAAGTGTTAAACCTCTGCATAAAGCCTCTGCCTAAACCTTCAGTGAAGCAGGTGTGATGTTTTGTAAGTATGCATATTTTCAGTAAACGCTACTGCTTTACCTCCTTGAGCATCAGCTTCACATGATCTGACCAAGATTATGTCTGGACTTTAAAAGAGACTGTGATTTCGGCCTTTCTTCTCAGAGTAGTCAGATAGGAGACGCCGACCTCATCTGGTTTAAAAAAATATATAATTGACGTGTAAAAGTGTTTGTACAAAGCTACTTACAGAAATAAAATCATTTATCATCGTCATCCACAGCCATTTCGTTTCATTCACTGCTGGGTACGCGACATCTCCTTTGTCGATTTCTTTAAGCTCGTGCCGTGCGTCCGATGGGATCTGCTATCGGCAAAATGTCGAACTTCCATAGAAACTTTCATTCCCTATTTAACGTCTTTAGGTGACGAATTTCCAAAAATACTTCCTTATTGCTCACTTTCGTTATTAAAGGAACTCTTGTGTCATGCTTTTAGACAAAGCTGAATGATAAATATATAAATGGCTAAATGATAATATTTTTTTATAGTATTAAGGAAATAATACTTTGAACATAATGCTTTAGTCTTAAGCAAACATGTATGATCTCATCCTTAACTCATGTAACACCTTTGTATACCATGTTTTATGTAAATAAATAAATAAAGATTTTTATTAAGTTGATTCTTTGGTTTTGTTAATACACAAAACCGATATTCATAACATTATCAAGAATTCTGAACTGCACCCTAATTGCGTAACACACGATCAATGGGAATCGGTTTCATTTTGACAGTTCAACAACATTCATTGCGTTATTTACGTTGTTGAGCAGACACAATACATGACACATTTTTTGAACATGATGAAGCAATGGATTAGCAATATCCTTCAAAATAATTCAGATTGAGATTGATTGTGTGTTACGCAATTAGGGTGCAGATTATCGATCCCAGAATTCTCTTTTACCTACTTTCAATCTGATAAAATTTATGGGCTCTTTCCGTTGTCCGACGTAGCAGTAAAAGTCATCAGTGGTTTACTACACTGACCTAATGTTACGTTCAACCTATAAATATAAAGCTAGCTTTTCAAAATTGGCTCTAGCCTTAATGTGGACTATTTGTCCTTAATCCATTAGGTAATAAACAGTAGCCTCCAAAAGTTAGCTGACTTTTTCCACTGCAGCTTTGACACACCACATTATGATTTAAAATTCTAGTGATCCAAATGTTTGAAATGCTATAACGTTTTCGACTAATTCAACTAACTTTGACTTATCATAATAAATAATCCAGTAATCCCATAACTGATTATTTATTTTATTTTAATTCATTACGTGGCATCATAGCTGAAGTGGAAAAATGTGAACTAACTTTTGGAGGCCACTGTCCTATCCTACTTTAGAGGCATGAGGAACAGGGTGTAAAGTTCACTCATCCTCCATTGAAAAGGGAGGATCCTCCGACCAGACGGGTGTTATGTCTGGCGGGCAATTGCCCTTTGATTGATATTGGGAAATTGTATCTATGCTAATTGCAAGGTAAACTCTGCTTGCGAGATGCAGGATTTGCGTGACGTCAGTATGACGCGTTGTTCGCATGTGGCGTTGTAGATACCGCTACATCACTCCCCTCCGGAGACCGGAGGTCGATAGTTGGCTGAGTCTTGTATCTTGCGATGCTTGCCAGGCCAGCTGAGGTTCCAGTGAGTCGGAACCGGTTGCCGCATAGTTCACGGTGAGTCGGAACTGTCTGCGGAGATGTCCCCAGTGAGTCGGGGTGGATGGCGCTGCGTTATACTCCAGTGCGTCGGATGTCGTACAGCGCCGGGTAGAGGCTGGCTGCTGCGTCGACCAGGAGAGGGTACTCTGCTTGTTGACCGGCCGAAAGTGCAGTGTGCTGTGCCGAGGTTGCTGATGAGGCTGAGGGTGATGACCAGGTATGCGCGGTCGCTGCATGCTGGTGGTCAGGATACCCGTTGAAGCCGTGGGTGCTGGCTGGCTGGGTGACTCGCCGCTAAAGCTTGCGGGAGTGATGATGATGACGTCACGCTGAAGTACTTGCACGAAGGCTGCGCTGACGTTCATGCTCGGGGTCACCAGTTTAGAGGCATGAGGAACAGGGTGTAAAGTTCACTCATCCTCCATTGAAAAGGGAGGATCCTCCGACCAGACGGGTGTTATGTCTGGCGGGCAATTGCCCTTTGATTGATATTGGGAAATTGTATCTATGCTAATTGCAAGGTAAACTCTGCTTGCGAGATGCAGGATTTGCGTGACGTCAGTATGACGCGTTGTTCGCATGTGGCGTTGTAGATACCGCTACACTACTAATTCCTTACATACTAATATTATAAACGCGAAAGTTTGTGAGGATGGATGGATGTTTGTTACTCTTTCACGCAAAAACTACTAAATGGATTTAGATAACATTTGGCACACAGATAGTTTATAAAACACATAGAATTTAACACATTTTATCCTGATATTCTCACGGGATCGAAACTTATGCGGGTGAAACCGCAGGGCGTTGCTAGTACGTCTATAAAAATCTTTTTTTAATAGAAAAAAACCGTGATTATCAGTTGATTAGGCTAAACAGTTGCCAACAACAAACAAAATCATACCTCCATACAGTCCATCTCCATAAAGTTTGTTTAAAACTGACAGATACCAAGAACGCATTCTCATGTCGGCCGCACTGTATTATTATTATCAATGCGAAAGTAACTCAGTTTGTCTATCTGTTCCTTTTCCCTCCTTAACGGCTGAACGGATTAAAATAAAATTTGGCACATAGGTAGACCATGATCTGGGTAATTGCGTAACACTCATAAAATGAATTTTTCATTTTGACAGTTCAGCCACGTTCATTGCGTTGTTTACGTTGTGGAGCAGACGAATTTTTTAAACCTATGAAGCAATGAATTGGGTATTTCCATCAAAACCCTGAGATAGTACTAGCTGACCCGACAAAAGCGGTTGTCCTGTCCAGATTTCAATAGTTCAAACAAGGACGTTCAGTTTTTACCGAATTTTACAATTTTGCGGGAAACTTTTCTAATTTTCCTTTCCATAAAAACCTAATTTGGCCTATTACGGACATTTTAAAATTAAACAAATTCCAAATCGGTTCAGTCGTTCTCGTTCATTTTTATATACAAGGTGTCGTTTTGCATCCTCGTCAAATTCAAGGAGGTAACTGTGCTACTGATTCTCGACATGAATCAATAATAAAAAAGTAGGTATTTTTTTTATAATTTTCGGAAATCGGCATGTGTGGGACAAGCATTTTAAAACGCGGCCTGTGTGAGACCGCAATGTAACTGCCCTTTTACACACACATAAACACGCGGCCGCTTATACGATACCATAACGCGATTCTGTTCTTTGAAAGTGGTGTATTCTGAAATACTGTCAAACTTAAATAATTATAAAAACAAGTATGTATTCATTATTTACCAGGGATCATAATTTTATTTGATTATTTATGTCCTTCATAACAGCCTCCTGAAAGTCGAGGATGCAAAACAACAGCCTGTATAAAGGATAATTTCCGACCCCAACGCGGGCGAAAGCGCGGGCAAAGGCTAGTCTTTTATGTTTGGAGTTTGACTGACATAAGATACATTTTAAACAAATGTCAAGTGTCTAAGTTTTTGCGATAAGACCCCTAATGTGTACGTGTTTAAAAGTCTAACATGAAAAGCGGAAATGCCTATTCTCAGCCAACCGGAGTACGGGACACAGTCAGCAAGTTTTATAATAAATTCATGTCACGTCAACCGAACACGATTTTAAATGCAAAATTATACAGCGGTACATATACAAATGCCACGCTATTGCAACTTGTTTGATTGCGAATAATTTGTTCGATTTGCGGTCGGTGACGATTTCGAATCGAGTTATTTAGTAACATTTATCGTTTGGCTTTTGTTTCTCGGCTCTAATGATGGTGGTATCGGTATCAAATGAAAACCAAATGCATGTTGTTGTTATTGAGTACCTAATTTAATTGGAATGACACTTGATAGCAATTACAAATTTTAGAACGTAGATCATATTACAAAATAATACCTAGTCTACAACTCTATCTAGCGAGGGTAAACTGAAGAATATGGCCATGTCATTATACTATACACTCAATTCAATTACGAATACCTACTCAATCATGAAGATCATCATTATCATCACCATTCTCCTGTCCTTATCCCAATTTATTTGGAGTCAGCCTAACATGTCTTTTTCTTCCATAATTCTCTAATAGGAATCATTTATTTGCAGAAAATATATGTAGGTGTTACCAGTTGTTAAAGTTTGTGGTTAAATGGGTCCATATTTTGCCTTTTTGGGCATACAAATTAATTTTACATGAATACCTAATAGGTAGGTGCTTATTTTAATAAGATATACCTACACATAAATATACCTATGTTTAATACATATTTTTTTAAATTAATGTAAATTTTAAGTTACAATAACAAAACTTAATACTATAAAATAACATGTGTCTGTAACATAAATTCTTTAAAAGTTAAACTAAATGTCGTCAATTTAAAAAACGTTAAACTAAATGTCGGTAGTTACTCCGTTTCTAGCCATTCAATCATGAACACACAACATCTCTAAACCAAAATCTTATAAAGCAAGCACATGATTCTGGAACGCTATCAAAATTCTAGAACTATCGAGAACAATTTAAAATCGTTCATAGACCGCGAGTTTCAATTGAATCGCGGTTTTCAACACAAGTAAACGTTGCACGTGACCGTTTTATGTTCCCTTGATTAACGATACACACTTAACTACGGCTGTTTACGTCACAATCTATGTACATTTAAGTACTCGAAGTCGTTATTGTAAATGGTGGTATATTTGTCATAAAATAAGTTTATTGCCGTTTCGCGTTCTGTCTTTCGTACGTTTTTTATACAAGTTCTCTGTCCCGTTAATCTTTGTTACGAATACCTCTTGTTTGCCTGTAACATCTGTTTCGGTAATAATTTACAAGGACCGTGACATTAATATTTTTCTGATTGCCGCCGGAATTGGGATATTTTTAATTTTTTACGACTTTTCTGTGACGTTCGTCTGCATAATTTAATGTGATTGTTGGATTTTGAGAAATGGTTACTTTGTAATTTTTTTGTACCCTGAGGGGCAGTTCTCGTAATTTTAAGAACGTTCAGAGTCTAATCTCAGTCTCAATCTGTCAAAAATACCACAACATCTGTCAATATTTTTGACATTGATTGTCGCTGAGATGAGATTGCGACTAGATTTTGAACGTTTTCAATTACGGGAATGAGCCTTCTGATAGGTACTTATAACTAAAGGGGGGGGGGGGGGGGGGTTCTTATAGCTAAATATAATTATAAAGCAAAAAAAGGCAAGATGATTATATAACAATATAGATACTTCTTGTTTAGGTATGTCTTTTGCATTGTCATAAAATTAACTCTAAAAACACACTGGTGAGCAACTAAATAGTTATGAGAAAACATTAATATCCATTAACATCTCGTACAGAAATCACTGAGAACCTAATGAAGACCTTAACCAAAAACTACTTACACTTAATTTCAATACATCCGGCACCCTCGACCCATCGTCTTAATAGCCATCAATTAATTAACTCAACATAGAGGAAACGCAACATTGTGGTTTTTGAGGCAATGCCTGATTGCCTCTACCTACCTACATCGATGTTATATTATCAGACTAGTGACCCGACCCTGTTTCGATCGGGTGCGAACTACTGATGTGGCGAAATGTCGAAATATCGAGATTTCTAAGCTATGTATCATCATAGCCATCAGCCATCAGCCCATAATATCCCCACTGCTGGCACACAAGCCTCCTTTCTTCAAGAGTGGGATGTAATCTACCACACGGGCCCAGTGCGGGTCTGTAGAGGTATCTACACACACCACCCAGCCCAGGCCCAGTGCGGGTTGGTGGTGGTGGTGACACACTAGCTTCTTCCGGCAACTTCGTCTGCATGAAATTTGTTGTTCGCCGACCCATTCCGTCACATCGCATCGTGCCACGTATTTCTATACACTCTCTTAGAACGTGTCTCCACACGTCGATATCATCGCGGCGAGAATTGGATGGCACGGCGAGACTATCGCCGCGATTCTCTCGCCCGTGGAGATGGCGCCTTAGTTTTCGCTTAGCGTTCTTTGTGATTTTTTTTTTCTTTTTGCTCGTCTCCTTAAGGTCCTAGCGTGAAGTTATATAGCCTACATCCGTTCTCAAGAATTAGGCTATCAAATGTAAAAATATTTTTTCAAATCTGACTGGTAGTTCCGGATGTTAACCCCTACATACAAACAAGTTTTATCTCTTTATAATATTATTATAAGTATAAGTATATAAATAACCTTTCTGTAACAAATTCTCTAAAAAATGGTGAAAGCCTCATCAAAATTCATTGCGTTGCTATGAAAAACTAAACGCCCACACAGACAGACACGAAAAGCGAGTTTATTTTATACTATTTATAGATTACATAAATTTTGGACAAACAGCGGGTTTCGGCGCAGCTGCAGAGTTGAACTAATTTCGTCTCGACATGACAAGGGTATTAGTTGGGTCGAGTCGAGACCCTTTTTATAACTCAGGTTACTCGCGCAAAACCTGCCTTTGTAACGGACCCGAATAATTGTCGCGGAAATTAAATGTGAAACCAAAACAATTTACAATTTAATATACGTGTGATAATCCCTTTTTTTGTGGGAGGGTTCCGTGGCTATAACAGCCGCACAGGTCAATCGATCATGTTAAGCTACACTTGCCGCGGTCTGTGGATGGGTGTCCATCTTTACATACCGAGAACCCTCCGTGGCTCGGAAAGCACGTTAAGCCGTTGGACAAGCACCTTATCTTGCGTAACGCACTACTAATCAAAATCAGAATCATTTTGAAGGATATAAGCTAATCCATTGCTTCATATGTTCAAAAAATGTATCTGATCAACAAATTATGAATTTCGCGCAACTTTAACGCAATGAATTTCGTTGAACTATCAAAATTAAACCCATTGTTACTGATAGTGTGTTACGTAATTACCCTACCGGCTGTCATTCGTGGATCTTTGACAGTTGTTACGGGTAGTCAGAAGGCCGAAAGTCTGAAAACCAGTCTTACCAAAGGTTGTCAAGGGGCAATTCTCGTAATTTTAAGAACGTTCACAGTCTGATCTCAGTCTCAATCTGTCAAAAAATACTTCTAATTTCCCTACATTTTGACAAGTTTTTGACATTTGTTTGTCGCTGAGATGAGACTGCGATTAGATTTTGAACGTTTTAAATTACGAGGATTGAAAGAAGAAAGAAAGAAAAATATTTTATTCTGCACAAACAAAACCATCAATTACAACTAAATAAATAATAATATAAAAAAAATATGGCCTTCAGATAGGTAGTCGCTCCATGTAAAATACTAATATTCAACCGCATCCGGTTAGACTGGAAACCGACCACAAAATAATTGAATAAAAAGGCTAGGAAGATGATGATGAATTACTTACTTTTTTTTGTGATATTTTAGGACATAATATTGTGTACTATTTTATAAATTAGTTAACAACCATAAGGCTCTTTGTACACGGCACGAATTCTTTACGGTACGACGTAACCGTGCCGTAGATAACACGTGCCGACAGCAACAAGCTTCCACAGTGATCCAGATACAACAGCGACGACCGTGCCTACAAACGGCGAACTAACCGTAGTTTTACACGGCAAAAAAAACGTGTGTGTACAAAGGGCCTAAGGCCTCCCACTCAATCATGAGATACAAATAAGTACTTTTAGGGAAGATTACCTTCTCATGATCGAGTGTACAGATATTACCTACATAAGTATTTTTATCCAGTCTTCAATCCAAACATGTGAGCTTGTCGATCTTTTCAGTATCAGTTATAAGAAGTTAATGATACTGAAGTATAGGTAGCTACCCATGTTCAGGCCTCCACGTGACGGCTTACGCAACATCGGTGGAAAACTACTTATTCATTTGGGGAAAAAATATAAAAAGGAGCGGAAATAATCAAAGGGCATCAAAAAAATCTTCCGCATCGCTGTCAACAGGAAAAGTGCTGATTCTTTGGCCAAAGAATAGGCCAACCCTCTGGAAACGTGAAGAGTTGACCAACCGCACATACTCACACATTATACATTTCTCATTCCTTATACATTTTTTTTTTGTCCTAAATCCTTTATTAGTAATATTTTAAGATGTTTAGCTTTTTAAATTACGTAATTATAAATAAGTAGCTTTTTGGGAAAAACTTTTTATTTACGTGTGGAAATCTTCATGGACAGTCAGCACTTATAAAGAGTCCACTGTGTTACCAATATTATAAAGGTGACACACTCAATCTCATCCAGCCAAAGTTTGTACACCGCCTAGATCACAGATACAAATTTGAATGACGAAAAGCTATTAATAAGTCAATGCAATTTAACTCTTATTTCATTCTGATCATCGCATCACTTGAGAACGAAAAAGTTTGGAAAACTTTCCCGGAAAATATTCAATTTCGGGAAATCCTGAAATTTTTTTTTGTTTTGCTTGGATATGACGCATATTTTTCCCCAACTTGATCTTTTTTGTTTTTGTGTTCTTTCTTAACGTAACGTATTTTCTTTCTTTCTCTCTATGATATTTTTATATCTGGACAGGACAACGCCTGTCAGCTAGTATAAGTTAAAACACAATTAAAAGGAAAGACAATTAATAAAAAACCATTAATACCAACAAACAACAGAATTAAACGGTTCTGTTACTGTAGTCGATTTAAAACGGCCAGTATTTCTATTTCGTTTCAATATACGATTTTCCAATAGTTTTGATTATACATACATGCAAGAATGTTATCGAGAACGTTGAGCTTGGTTTAATGCAAATTGCAAATAATTGAAGTTCGTACATAGTTTGTATTCCAAATATTCTGAAGTAGTTGGGGGCTATTACTTGTAATACACACCCACCCATACTATAGTTAGTAACCTACATACTTTTATACCCAGTTCAGTGGCCCAGTGGTACCGGCGGCCCCGACTTAAGAGTTTGTAGGTCGTGAGTTCGAACCCAGGCAGGGATTTTACTTTGTGTATTTCATTTCATCACGACTGCTCTCAAAACCGTGAAGTAATATATCGAAAGGAAACAGGCATGTCCTAGAATGAAATATTCGAAGACATGTGACATTCACCAACCCGTGAGGTGGATTGTGGCCTACTCCCTCTCACAGAAAAGAAAACTGTGTTCTAACAGTGGAAACATGGCTTATGCTATGCTATACTTTGAATTTTATCATTTTATTTCTCAAATCTGCTCAACCATGATTCTGTACGATAAACAGAAAAACTTTTGCTTACAGAATATTAATACAGAACCACTTACTTTACATTCTTAAACACTTTACCCTTTTGTCCTCACGGAATCCTTTTTCTAAAAAAGTAATTGAATCCGACACAAAGCTAAGCCGTGACAACTGTCACAGTCGAAGCGCACAGCCGGGGATTTAAATAGGCGCTCCTAAATTATGCAATAATTTGTCTCGAATTAAAGGCTTGTAAGTATTCTTGAGTAGTATTCGAGCCTCGGTAAGATTTAAGAGCTTCGTAGCTCGCACAACTGAAAGAGATAAGAGTGGATCGCGCTAAGCTGGTGAATTACGCCATTTCATTGTGCGACATCGCCCGACTTCGTCAGACGCTTCGGAGAATGACTTGCCGTGTGTGAGCACGAATTTATTCAAATTCAAAGCATACCCGGCCCGGCTCCAGTGAAGTTAGTAAGACATCATTAACTCGGCAATAATTGTAATGAAATGTTCTCCGTGACCCAGCAGCAACGAGCGTAGCAGACAATATTACCAACTTTATTACATTTTAAGGGCTGGAAGTGAGCCTGAATTACTCTGTAGCCACCGAAAGTGTATGGTGAAAGAAATAACAGATGTTAATGTAGTCATACGATGAGTAATAAAGAACTACGTACGTCAGTTTCGGGCTACCCGGGTGAGATCGCGAGCACGTAGTTCACGTTTAATATACATATAGATTTTCGTGACAAATACACGTCGTGCTCATAAGAAATTCACCCTTGTCGGTGGCGTAGGGCGGGCCCTCGTGAATTATAACATAGAACGCCAAGTTTTTGCGCCGAGATTAACTGCGTATTACAAGCCGAAAGTATGCCAATGAGCCGGTGTTCTGAAACTTCTTAATTACTTACGAAGGGTTTTTTGTAGCAACCGCCTTACCAGGGTAGACGAATTGTTTTCACATTTCAAAGTGGAAGAGCGACAGGAGAAGTTTGCATAGTTAACGTTCGCTGCAAAAACTTTAACATGAAAGTTTGTCGAGATGTTTTCGCTGGAGAATGATATTATTATCTCGTCGAAACTTATTTAATCTCGTTTGATCTAATTCGTATCAGCGGAGGTGTCATGCCGTATAACTGTAGCCTACACACAGGCACGACTAACTTTGAGTGCGTGTCAGTATTATCGGCGAACGAAGGTGATGCTATTTTTAGAATCTTCGATCTCTTTTTGTAAAACTTATGACACCTCATTTTAGTAGCTAGTGATGGAATAAAGTTACAGTCCTATAAACTTTATGATGAAACTAGCTTCCGCCCGCGGCTTGTCCGCGTGGTATGTCAATAAAAAGCCTTTATCACTCCCCAGGGTAAAAAGTATCCCCATAATAGGAGATTCGCCGGAACAAACAGACCCAGAGACGGACAGACAGACTAAAATTTAAAAAAAAAAATGTTTTTACTACCATACAATTATACTTTCTTACGCATTTAGTAAAAAAACTGTTATTTGGACATAACAAACAGACACTTCAATTTTATTGATTTGTATGTACATACAGGATACAATTTTAACCAGTGCGCAAACTGTTATCATGAATTCAGCATAATGATTCTAGCTTGGAAATTTTTCTTCGGTTATAAAAATCATATAATATGCTGAATAGTTTGCGCACTGATTTATCATGTATGTATAGATTAAAATAAAATTGGATACCTCAAGCAATTTAAACCACTCTTCACAGCCAGCTAGACTTTGATCTAGAAAGAAAATACAAATCACTCACTTAAGCATAAAAAAACACAAATCAACAAAATAAACAAGGATCAAAATCAGCATAGAAACAGATACATAAGAGCAAAAGTGACCAACACAATACTACAGCAAAGAATAAAAACAGCACACAAAGTGAATATCGCACTCGGCATTGTCTCGTTAAGCTTGTAAGATTAAAATAGCTGAGGAGTAAATACGTTTAATAAACCGCATCCCTGCAGCTTTGAATCTCTGCTTCGTGACTATAGTGCTGTACACTCACAATAAAGTGTTTCAGAGCATTACCTACTACAATGGAGTATCTCTGACCAAATACTATTTTCATAATTTACTTTTTGGTCAAATATACTACTATTCATATTTTGTTTTTTGTCATTGTCATTTCAATAATTATGATTTTCATTGTTAAAATAATGTGGGATTAGGAAAACCAGAGTTATCCCAACTTCCACGACCAACCTCCTAGATATTCGTAACTTTTACCCCTATAATGAATTTACCCTATATCTGAAAGAATAGACTTCTTCTTCGACAGAAAATCCATGCCATGTTCACGAAATTCATAAATAAACATCTAACAACAAAGGAGACTGTATAACACATTAACAGTCGCAATGGCTTTCATTTTGACAGTTCAACTAAATTCATTGCGTTATTTACGTTGTTGAGCAGACACATTTGTCGAACATATGAAGTAATGGATTAGCAATATCCTTCAAAATTATTCAGATTGTGATTGATAGTGTGTTACGCAATTAGGGTGCTATAAACTAAAAAAATAAATAAATTCAATTCAATTCATTCAATTAATTCATCTAATTCTTTGGTAACAAAAAAAAAGTACCTAATTTATAATAAGTAAGTAATAAAGTTCTATTACTAAAATTGTTAATATGTAGAATGTCAGACATGATACCGACCTCCATTGTGATGAGAAGCACTTAACAGTAACTTTACATAATGTGTTTCGTCTGACTTCTGTACCGAACTAACTTGAGGCGGACGTTGACTCCTAAATACGGTTTTCGCACTAAGTTTTATTATAATAATAAACTTCAGTACACATACAATAGTAGATTAACTTAACCAAAATTCAGCTTTGTAAACAGAGAATGCAATAAGATTAAATTGGATTAAAATATAATGAATTCTCTGAAAAGTTAAATATCAGCATTTTGTTTTTAGTGTACTCCCACACAATGTGGATCTAGAATTTGTAACAAAATTTACCGTGACTGTACCTTAAAGCTGTCTTTGTTTCGAATTTATGTTTGCTTTCTTTTCGCGCACAAGACGCGCACCGATTGCAAGACCCTGATGTCGTATTAATCGTAATCGGATAAAACAGCATCAGCATAACAACGTTTCAGAATCCCAGCTTAAATTGATTGAAGGTGAACGGAGTCTTGTTACAAATCGCATCGCTTATGTCAACCGCTTTTCACCTTAAACATTGCAACAGAGATAATGCCTTTAACCGAAACGGTTCATCAGTATTCAGCGGTGAAGCAATTGAAACTGCGGTGGTGCTCGGTCCGCCCACTCAATTTTCCTTGTTCCGACGACTCGAGTTATTTGCATCACAAAAACACAATGTTGAGGGAACGCGAGACCATTAATCACGCGTAGCGGAACTTCAGCACAGCGGTGAATAGCTTCAACCACACGCGAATGATTCAGACGTTTTGCTGCCCGATCGAAGGGCGAGTCGCCGCAGTCGCGACAGCGGCCTCCCCACTGATTATGTACCACGATGACGTCATGTATTGCATTCATGGCAAACTGTGCGAGGGTCGACCTCGGAAAGGGATGTCTTAGAAACAAAGTTTCATTTTAACGCCCCCCCTATGATGCTCAAACGACGTGATGATAAATGAAATTGCTTCCCGACATTGTCTTGTACGCGTCGACGTGGCTGTGTAGGCCTCCCCAGAAAACACAAATTAAACCAAGAACAAGTTAAAACAACACAATTATCACCTTAACAAGCTGAAATTAATACAATCCCCTAAATTAAATTTATTGTGTAATTTGCAACAATGTGCCGGTAGGTACTGTTCAAATTGTCTGTGCCTATACTTTAAAAGTTTTTTAAGTGCCGGAACAAGCCGCCGTTTTAATTGCGCCAACCGGAAAGGGGAGAGATGAATGGAAGGAAACGGCAGCAGCCTTGCCAACCGCCCTACATTATTAAAACTTGCCTCTTACTCCACCGCGCTCCACTCTTGCAACTGCGAGCATAATGAATCGCGCATCTCGAATAGACTTGAAATAATTTCGTTTATAAAAAAACATAGTGAAAATTGGAGAGGCGTTGAGATTTTATCTCCCGGAATTTTCCAACTCAAGCACTAGTTCCACGTTTCTAGTTTGGTCTGGCAAACTTTTTAGGCCACTTTTATTACATGTGACGAGCTCAAACGACCTCGTTAGTCCACACGTGTATACGTCCTTCCATCACGCACGAGTCTTCGCCGAGCCACGTTACGTTACGTTACAGACAACCGAGAAGTACTGTCATAAATAATAACACATGAAAGCTACTTAAGAAGTACAATAGCATCATTAGGTATAACAGCGTTGCTGTAACTCGCAAAAGAGAACTTAGGAATTGAAGCTCCAAATAGTATAAACGAAATTCTGCAGAGCGTTTTCATGAATAATTCATATTATCTTAGTGGCCCAGAAGTGTGATGTGAGAAACACAAAGCGTAAAAAATGTACAACATTTTCAACAACAAACATTGTGATAGTCGCGGAGTGATGCGTCGCGACTTCACGAGCGAGCGGCGCCGGCGTGGCGCGTGCGTCTGTCGACCAAGAGCGTTTTGTTACCACGTTGAATTCATACGTTCCTAGAAAAACAACAATGAACCTGAAAACTAATTGCGTCCTTGATACAACGAGCCCGCTAGCTCAACGTAAACATTGTTTATAAAAGGTGCGAAATAGACGGGCGTCCCCGTATTACCGTGGCCGCCTTATTACATTGTACAAGTACCTTCACAAAGCCTCCGGCGTGCCTTATCTGTGGTACCACAAGAGCCTCATAAGCTCAGGTTGTTACCTCGGAACACATTGTAACACATTATGCGCCGACGCGCCGCCGACCTAACGCCCTCATCCGCACGTAATAAGAATATGTAGTCTTATGAATATTTTGCTCTTTCTTGACAATGTGCGATTAGAGATTACTGTTTTGTGGCTTCCGTGAAGCGACATGAACTGATATTACTGCCTCGCCGCAGATTTAGTTCTGAACATTATGTCTACCGGTTTCGTTATTATGGGTATTAGATAGCTTGCTTCCTTGTATTGTTATATCTTTGAATGTTTTACAGGATAGTAAACACATCACACTAACATGGAAGCGAAAATGCCAAGTTCCTTATATAATGGAAATGTTTACAAACGAATTAATTTCAGAATTTGCGCGACTCAACTAAATGCACATTGTCAGACCGTACGCTTTCATTAAATATACGATTTACTTTTAAACCTATCAAACCAGCTATTTCGGGAGTTTGTAGGCAGCAGACGTACGGTCAAAGTAACACAGTTAATTGACTTTTGTTGCTGACTGTACTCATTTATACTTATAGCAACTCCGGTCATTTCTCAGTACAAAAGCGTGTAGCCTCCATTAAAGTATAATTAGTTGTAATTAACCGATTACGTATACGTCACACCACAAACGTTGACTGTGTTTTTAAATGTGCGCAGAATCATAGTATGTATATTTACCCGACTGCGTGACGCAAAGGAGTGGTAATGTGTTTATCAGCCAATGTATAATAATAATAATAATAATAATAATAAATCCCTGGACATTTCACACAGCACCATTTGTCCCAAGCTAAGCAACCTAATGCTTGTGTTATGGTAACAAGATGGCTGATAAACTACTTATATACAATTTTTTTTTGTAAATACATACATATTATAGATAGAAAAACACCCAGACTCGGAACAAATACATGTAGGTCATACAAATATTTGTTCCGTGCGGGAATCGAACCCGCGACACGCAGCGCAGCAGTCAATCGCTTAACCACTGCGCCAATCGTGCCGTATGTATGTTTGTATGTTCCTTTGAAGCACTATACAGACCAAACGCCTGGGCCGATTTTTATGATTCACACGTCAGTCGATTTCTCTTAGTCCGGTTTACATGACGTTAGTGAAAATGCAATATGGCGACTATTGCACGCCATATTGTGAAAATGAAAAAAAAATCAAAGTTAACAAAGTATGTCAAGTGGGGTATCGTTGAATAGGTATTTAAAAATAATTTTTAGTTTCCTCTCAACATTTTTCGATTTGACTGACCGTTTAGGATCTATATCGATTTAAAGTTGGGTAACAACCATTCTCACATATAGGTTTTTAGACTTACATTACGAGAACTTGAATTCCAGTGCAATTGCGATGTAGTACTGATACTGATAGGAAATCCAATCTGGTAAATAGCTAGCTAGATACTCATAACTAAAAAGTATAAAATAAAAAATAAAAATTTTAAAAATCAAAAAACTCGACTGCGTAAAAAGTAAACCAAACTACGTACATAATAAAAAAAAAATCTGAAAATAAAACAAGCACTTAGATGTCCGGTGGTCTAGAATTCTATAATATATTATTGAATGAATACTATTGAAGAAAATAAAATATATTCTAATAATGGAACATACCGGACATAGTGCTTGTTTTATTTTCAGTTTTTTTTTATTATGTACGTAGTTTGGTTTACTTTTGTTTATCTATTCATCAGCTTCCGAAATGGAACAATTTTGTTTTGAATTTGCAGCTCGTTCGTATTTAGTGATAGGGCAAGGCGGAGTTTTCCTATTCAGTTTGTAATGTGCCAGCACTGTTGATGAAAGTTTGGCACAATAATATCGGCGTATTATCATAGGCGTAGTATTAATTTCAACTAACTTTGAAACCCTTTTTGTATCCTTTAATGGATGAAGCCTAAATACTACAAGAGGTCAAAGTCAACGTCAAATCGTTTATTACTAATATATTTACAAGACCATTAAAAGGGTTTATTCCAGAAATCCCCGCCGACAAATCCCCACCAGTGGAGATTGTTATTTATTTTTCCAGAAATCCCCACTAGTTAAATAAACTCAGCCTAGTGGGGATTTTTGGAAAAATAAGTAACAATCCCCACCAGGTGTTGGTGTTTCTGAATTATTAACCAAAAAATGCGTTAATCAATTTAATTTATATGTCAAACAAGTCTATTCATATTGGGTACACACATCCTGTATCTCTAACCCCACGTTTTGCAGCGCTTCGAATGCAAAACTAACTTCGCCGCGGTGTGATCCTCAGTAGGTTTGCAGACTACGCACGTTTGCTTATTCCGTGCTCCTTTAACGACCCGGCGGGAGGTCACATTGTACACACTACCATGCATGCTTGTATAGACTACGTTAGCGTTATGGGACCCTGGTACGTAAGATCGCATTGATATTGGGAGTTAATGTTCTGAATTTAGTAATACAAATAATAGGTTGGATTAGGGAAAGCCGGAATGCAAAACCAGTTAAATTTATCCGGGAGAAGGAAACTTTGTCTTATACTAGCTTCTGCCCACGGCATCTTCCGCGTGAAATTTCTTTTTTCCCCGACCCACCGCATCGCATCGCATCGCCCGCTACTACTTCATTTTCGCTAAGTGTTCTTTTTGAGTTTTTTTTTCTTATTGCTAGGCCTTTAGGAGCCTAGCAATAAGAAAAAAAAAAGTCTGAGCGTGATTGATGTTAAATATAAATAGCCTTCCTCAAGAACTTGCCTAGCAAATGCAAAAATAATTTTTCGGATCCGCCTGGTAATTTCAGAGATTAGCGCGTGGAAACAAACAAAGTCTTCACCTTTTTTATTAGTAAATACAGGCTGGCAGGGATACTCGACGTATTCCTTGAAAGGCATTATACTAGAGGGCAGAGGGCAACAAGTCCAGTTAACTAGGGTTCAAAACTGGATGGTTACCGAGCTGTGTCGGTACTTCGATTTTTTTGAAATTTTCTGACTTTTTACCAAAAACAATTAATTATGAGAAAAACTACTCCACTCCAAACATTTAATTGATACTTTTATGAATGTTGAAAAAGAGCAATCATTTAAAAAAAATTGCTTGCAAAATTTACATAATCTCAGAAATAAAAGGTCTTTAATAGCATTTTTTTTTTTTTATCGTCCACTTTTGACCCCTAGATAACTGGACTAAATTTAGATTATCGTATGTATATAATAGACAAAAGCCTTCTCCAAGTCCACAGAATTGGCAGACCCTACCTTGTGACCCTAGTTTCATTTTACGCCAACCATGATGGAGCGATAAAGCTTTATTTGTAACTGTGATGTGATGATACTGAACTGTTTTAATCAAATGCCGACTACAACAGTCTCTTGCATGAAAAGGTCACCCTATTACCGCTTTCATACTAAGGTATATTATCTAAAATTAAATGAACCAGTACAAAAACGTGCAGAGATTATTTAATTTAAAATAAAATACCCAAAACAGTTCACAATGTGATTAAGCAAGTAGAGACCACTGTCTAAAGCAGAATTAAAAATAATACTGCACAAAATCTTATGACCGCTGCCTTGTCACAGATATACAGTCAAAAAACTTTGTGGTCGTAATCTGGGGTCCGCAACGAGGGGTCTAAAAGACCCCCGTAATAATCGCTAGCGAAACGTCAATCACACGAGGGTTGAACCAAGGATGAAACTGAAGGGTTGGATTATAAGGGTCCGATTCAGGGAGGCAACAGGATTACTAATATTCAGGGCCACGGATGATGGCTTTAATTTACTTTTATTGAATATTCAATTACAGGTTGATTTTGTAAGTGTATTAAGGCTTTTGTGAAGGATTATGGACCTAGCTTCTCTTGATTTTTAATTAACTTAACTATAAAAGCAGGTAATAATATATTTTATTTATTTAGCTAAATAAACAAAACTTAAAATAGAAAAATAAAGATGAATCTTTATTTTTCTATTTTAAGTTTTGTTTTTTTGTGAATATTGTGTGCATTACTTAACCTGGGTCATAATAATGTCATTAAGTTAAAAAAAAACTACTTCCTCTGTCCTTAAACATCATCATTATATTTTCCATGTTCCTGTTTCGTGTTTATTATTACATACAGGGTGACAGGGAAACTCGACGTATTCCTTGAAAGGGGTTACACTAGAGGTCACTAGCAACAAATTGGATGGTTAAAAAATAAAAAAAATTTATATTAATGCCCTTTTATTTCTGAGATTATGTATGTTTTGCTAGCATTTTTTTAAATGATTACTCTTTTTTCAACTTTCAGAAAAATATCAATTAAATGTTTGAGTGGAGTAGTTTTTTCTCATAATTAATTGTTTTGGTTACAAGTTAGAAAATTTCTAAAAAATCTAAGAACCGACACAGCTTGGTAACCACCCAGTTTCGAACCCTAGTTAACTGGACTAAATTTGTTGCTAATGACCTCTAGTAAAACGCCTTTTAAGGAATACGTCGAGTTTCCCTGTCACCCTGCAATATATTTATTTACATTTGTATTGTATGTATTAATTTATTGTATGTAAATGCCACAGATAACCACACACTACCTACAGTAGGTATTTGTCTGTCCTTCCCCTTTTTAATCCATCCAAAGGTTGTCTTTAAAAGATCGCTCAAAGCGATTAGACCACCCATTGTGTTACCCTTTGTAAAATTTATATATTTATGTCTGTAATTTATATGTTGTGCTTAATAAAGAGTATTCTATTCTATTAACTTATTTTCTTTTTTTCTTAATAGGATGTTTGCGGATTGTTTTTTGTCGGTATCAAGATGAAACGCAATGGATAAGGAATACTTGCAGAAACATTTATCTTCAGTAGGAGAACGCCATGCATGGCCACTTTCTCAAGGCTCTAAGTGTAGATATTATGCTTCGTTAGAGTACCTAATTCATTTCAGAATTATATATTGTCCATCAATTAAATGTCGAACCGACATAATTATCATGATTTGTGTTAGTGGGTAAATCGGCTATTTCGAAATTACACCAACCTAATTTGCTAAGTGGATATAAACCTATTAATACCTAATTATTGTCCACAGCAGGCTAATATACATTAACGGGTTAATTCGCAGATAATCCCGATTATGCACGAGTTACAGACCACAGGATAACGAAACGCCTATGTAGCAATGAAAACATGTTTTCATGGACGCAAGAAAGAAATAAAAAATGAGTATGATTTTTTGTGTCGAGATTTCCCTCCAGATAATATTTTCTATTCAACTACCTTAATTAATTAGCGGTGATTGTGTAGAACTGTTGTGATACGGGCTATAGTCGGCCACAGAAAAGCCGAGGTTTTGTACAGGTTTTCCTTGACAACGAGGAAAAAAGGCCTCACTTACACGCAAGGTTGTTTTTTTTGGCAAGGAACGACTCTTCGAGGGTTAGAAAAATGGACTTGCCTTTGTCGTACACTATAAACTGCTATTGCTATATACAAAGCTATTTACGCTATTTACAAAGACTATGTTGGTTTTTGTTGTAAAATCCCGAAACAGGATTAGATACGTAATTCAGTTTTCAGTTCATGAAATAATATTGTTATGAAGATAATGCAATTATAACGCCCATTTACAAAGTTGGCAAAGGCTCGCCAAATCATACTGCGGCATTAATCTCATGTTGAAATCGCAACAAACGTATGAAATACTTACGCTACAATGCAAATAGCCACCGGTTAATTAACCCAACTCATGTGGAAATGTGCACTCATTTTAAAACAAAAAATAATAATTTTGCATCCATTTGAATGGTTACCGCACAAAGGGAAAATTATCGTACGAATAATATGAGCTTAAGGGTAAAATGAGAACAATAATTGTACGCTAGCTTTATTTAACATCACTTAACGCGAAAAATACAGATGCTAAAAGTGTACATGCGTCGATAAACCTCCTCGATCCCATTAATTTTATCCTTTCCACACATTATGAAGTGCAGTCAAACATCAATCAATTTAATTGAAACATTGTTTGTGGGGAAATTGAGTTAAAACCGCTACCTGAATACGGAACGCTAAAAATAAAATGAATAATTTAGGCCGACGGTCGTTATGTGAATTGCAAATCGAGCGAAAGATTGTATTTACGTGAAATTATTCAAGCAAATCTTTCCTAACGAATTGTTTGCTTGCTTTCAAACTTTCCCAATTCCAAAATAGGTATTCAATTTTGGGACATTTTATTCAATAAATTTCGATGGTAACATATTTAAATATTTTGCGTAAATGAATTTAATTTTCAGAAAGTACCTACGATGAAAAATTTCTCCGAATTCTTTATGATCCACCGATAACGTTCAATGGACGTATTTTATAGCAATTCATATTTCTAGTAACAAAGTACATCATATTATGAAGAATAAATTAAAATAAATGCCGGCTGAAAAATGGAATCTCCTTAATAACTTTTGAAATATTGCAGGTAAGTTTTTTTCTGCATGAGGGAGCACTTCTAAGCGTGTTTATCGAAACAATCAAGTGGGTGAACATATGCGAGGAGTGGTATAGAGGGGCTCGGGGCTAAGTTGTGAATATATAAGCAGGTCTAGCGAGATAGTAGGATGCTCAGTTAAAGACAAAGGAATACGACACAAAGCTATTCCAAGCGAGTCGTCTGAATCTCCAGGGGTTTGCGGCTTGCGCTGGCAGCGCTATGTTTTCGCTGTAACTCGCCTGTTGCTGTGAACGTGGCACGTAAATATTAAGAAAATTCAGCTGCAGTATTTTTGCCGAACACCGTCTATTCAGAAGCGAGACACTCTACAAAGTCATTGTTTACTTTTACATCTCCCACATAATATAATGGAATAATTATGAACAACACTCTCGTAACATATCTGACTCTTTTATCCTATTTTTACTGCACGAAATATTCCGTAAATGTTGGCCATTTTAAATTCTTTCGTCTCATTTTTCACCGTATTACACTCGGAGCTTCAGATTGTTTTATTATAAACTTTTTTTTAGAATGTGGGAGTTTTTGCATACCTGGCTCTGTTTTGTTCCGTATCATGAATTCATGAAACGAATTTTTTTGCGTTTTAATTTTAAAAGTACTCGTAAATTTTCGTGCTTAAAACAGGTCCGAGTTTGTGTAATTATGCGTTCGTTTATGTTTTCATTTCATACGAAAACTCATCTAGTTAATTAATATTATTTAGTTTTCTACGAAATGGTCTTTGTTCAAAGTTTAATTAGTCTTTTGTCCAGCAAATGATAATAGAAAGTTCTGAAAAAATACTGTTGTGATACCTGAGAGGCATTATGTCAATATACAATGTTTGAAGAGAGCGGCACATTTGATACCGACGTGATGTTGTGATTCCATTCCATGGTTATTGTTTTTCATTATATTCGTTATTGTGACTCGCTGTTTTGTTGACATTTCTGTTCATTGTGCTCCAATGGGGACCGAAAGAATTATGTTCCCGTAAACACGAACAAATTTTAATAAACTCGCGATTCAATTTGTTATCTGTCCCTTTACACATTGTTTCACGAAAATCTAATCAAGCCACCGAAAAACACAATGGCTCGCGTTTCGATATCTGTTAATTAAAATCAATCCTTTCTTTAAATCAATTCTGGTGACAGTTAAATGAAAACATGTTTTTTGTTGCCGTTTTTTAATACCTGTGTTGATATTTTTATTAAATTAAGCATTCAGAAATATATAAACCATTGGCAGGTTGTTAATTGAATATTTCAATGCAGCAGCAAATTATATTAATTTAACTGATATTGCTAATTTCCAATTATGTATTTCGATATAAACGAGATTGATGATAAATACGACAGTATACAAATTAAAGCTAGCAATCGAGCTAGATACCTTAACACGATATAATAAGAGAAGACATTTAATGTTTTTTTGGTTAGGGTCATCGAGCACTGTTAGTTTGTTACTTACACAAATGAAGAGTTGAGAAATCTAATTTAGTTTTTTTTTTCGTGTTTAGATATCAATACTAATCACGTCTGTGAAGTTTTGTTAGCTAATTAAATTTCACCCTGTATACATATATTAGTCATGGTATTAATTCTAAATTCTATGAAATAGATATGATGACGGACTATAGATAACAGAAAGTTTATACTGTCATTATTTATTAATGTAATATTAATTGATTACAAATAATATAATTAAGTAGTAGGTAATTATAATAAAGTTTCAAAACATTTTAACTGGAAAAATAGCTGAATATCTAAGGCCATTAATCTGCTGTTAATGTTATGATCTTTATACTGATATGACAAGTGGGTAGTTTCAGTAACTGCGGCTAATGTCATAACAAAAAAAAAAAAATTTGGATTTATCCTTATTCGAAATCGATACCCATTGCGTTTGCGGAGTTTCGCTAGCCAATTCAATTTCACCCTGTACTCATATTATTAGTCATGTTATTAATTCTAAATTCTATGAAATAGATATATGATGACATACTATGGATAACAGAAAGTTTATTCTATAATATTATATTAATTACATTATTTATGAATGTAATTAATGTTACATTATAAAGTTTCTAAACATTTTAATTGGAAAAGCAGCTGAATACCTAAGTAGGGCCATTAATTTGCTGTTAACAAAATAAAAGCAGCTAACTTCTATAGTGCTACACTATAATTGTTTTGAAAACTTCCAAGAAAATTGGAACATTAATCCACCACAACGAATACCGTAACGAAGGTTATACGAGAAAGTAAACGATTCCGTTGAATTTATAATAAAACGACAGCTAAATATCCGTACAGGAAATTAAATAGGAATCAGAACAAATCCCATTATAAAGTGTCATCAATCACTAAATATATGAGCCCGCTGTGCGGAAAACACAAATACGTAGGCGTAGTGTACCTACTTATTATGTACCTAGGCAGCTGTCATGACTGTCATTCATTCGTCGGTGACATTTCCTAATTTATATAACGTTAAAATAACTATACTCTGTCGACTAGGTTAATCGTTTTTTGACAGCTGCCTTGTAACGAACTATTCCAGATTACGTAAAAGTTAACTTTAAAATGCGTTATAAAATAAATATATAAACTGCCTAATGTTCTTGAATTATCTTGTTTATGACTTCTTACATACATTATAATACCGTACGTGTATGTATCAGTTTTGACAAAAAACATATAATTGCTCATTAGTTCGATCTGTCAAGAAACGGTTATCCTAGTAGGCAGAGTATACTCACTATGTTTTTCATGAGGGACTTTATGATTTTTAGAAATTCTAAGACATGTGACATCTACCAACCCGCAATGCTCGAAGAGATGATCGAGGCCTGTGTCCCAGCATTGGGAACATGATTATGCTATGCTTATGCAAGTAGATCACAATTTTCTCTTGCATATCTTACACATATCGTGGACTTTTTTAATTCCTAACGTGACGATATTTATTGTCGTGAACGTCCGCGTCTTTAAAATTAAATTTATTTAAAAAACCCCCGACCCAAACAAAAACCTCTAAAAACTAAAAAAATAATACAAAGATAAGTTGCAGGAAATATTTTGATCCAAGCGTCCTCGCGTCGGGGCCTAATAATCAGATAATAAACAGCTGATAATCTTCGAACGGCTGAACCGATTTTCTTGAATCCTAAGAACACTCGATCATGGCAACTTTCAAACAACTTTTAAAATAAACAACGTTCAGCCGTTTGGGAACTACGATGGCGCAGACAGACACACAGATACACACGTTAAACTTATAACACTCCTCTGTTTTGGTCGGGGGTTAATGAATGGAAATACGTGCCCGTTACAACGCTATCGTGGGCGGAAAATTAAAAACATCTACATATATTTCCATGAATTTTACTTCTCTGCGTTATCGTGATGCCGTGGCGTAAACATGGACCTCCACGATAATAATTGATATTTCATGGAAATAGTCATTCAATAGGATTATATGAACTTAGAGGGTTGTTGTTATTTGTTACGGTCGCGAATCATATTTTGTTCATCATGCAACCTGACGCTGACCTGAAAATTGAAAAAAACGTAAGAAAATATGAATTTCGCGGTCTACCCTGGCGCTTACCTGGCGCTGGCTGTCATTCGTGGATCTTTGGCAGTCGTTACGGGTCGTCAGAAGCCCGAAAATCTGACAATCAGTCTTACCAAGGGGTGTCGTATTACTCAGTAACTGGTTTGTGGAGGTCAGATAGGCAGTCGCTCCATGTAAAATACTGGTATTCAGCTGCATCCGGTTAGACTGGAAGCCGACCCCAACATAGTTGGAAAAAAGGTAGGCAGCTGATGACCCTGGCCCTTCCCTCTGATATCGTCGCGTTAGAAAAAAGGCGCACATTGGCTACTAAAAGCGAGAGTGCAAGTTGTCTTGATGTAGGTCTGCACCTAGTATAACAGCACAGAGATGCATTCTGCTCATAAAACGCAAGCAGAATGTACCTATACGCAAGCTGTAAAGATGCTTTTTGATATCAAAGTGAAAAGTCGTAACACCTAAGTACCTGCAAATTCAGAAAATCATTTTGCGGAAATGTAGTCACCCTGAAGAATTACGTCAAGAAACTAGTTACTGGATTTAAAGGCCATCACAATACAAATAAAAATAGGATTGAGACACACTATTTATAAGTAAAAAGTTATTACTTGCATCACGTGTATAACAGCCCCTTTTCATTAAGGCTTTCGTAAAAGGCAACAAAGAATACTGGTATTTATCCGCATCCGGTTAAACTGAAAATCCGACGTTCAAAAGTGCCTTTTGTGTGCCTATTTGAAATAAATGATTTGACTTTAACTGAGGTGAGAAAAGGCAAAAAATAAATAAAGTGGATTTTTGATAATTCGACTCCTAAAGGAATTTAACAGGAAATCAAATTTTTTATACAAGTTATTTTTGCCGATGGGCAATCCCATTTGGCGCATGGCTCGTTGTAGCAATAATTGGGAAGTCATGTTCTGTAGTGGTATACCAAAGCTGGTATTAATAAACTTTAATTACAAATTCGTGATAATACCTTAACAGTTCGATTCAAATGCATCGCAATGAAAATTAATACTATGTCTTTAATGATACTGATCAATTTTGCATAATCTTAATTGATTGAATTTCTATCCCTTATTTCATTACATTCTGGGGTTTATATTCCGAGAATTTCAAGGTCACTGTAATTCCTTTACCAATAAATTAGCATTTATTTGGTGTAATGGCAAAGTTCGATTTTGTTGTTTTGATGTAGTTTTTTTTGTTCTTTGAGGTTTGCTAGAGAACATAGAAGAAGATAGGATAGTTCTACAAGATGTTTAAATTGGCAAACAGTTGCTAAGTAATAAAAGCCGCACGGGTCGATTGATCAGGCTAAGCTACGCTTGCCGCGGTTAGTCCGTGGATGGGGACCATCTTTACCGTTTCTCTGTGCCTTGGAAAGCACGTTAAGCCGTTGGTCCCGGCTATCGTTCGTGGATCTTTGACAGTCGTTATAGGTAGTCAGAAGCCCGAAAGTCTGACAACCTGTCTTACCAAGGGGTATCCTATTACTCAGTAACTGGGTTGTGGAGGTCAGATAGGCAGTCGCTCCATGTAAAATACTGCCAATCAGCTGCATCCGGTTAGACTGGAAGCCGACCCAAACAAAGTTAGGAAAAGGCTAGGCAGATGAGTTGGATGGACCATAACATCGCGCCTTTATTCCCCGAAGGGTTAAGTAGAGGTGCACCCATACACCTCTGCCTCTGCACAATTTCACGAGTTACATTTTTAAGACCACCATCTACCACACAACCACCACGTTTGCCAATGTGTTGCTAACTGTTGACATAAGCTTGAACTGCCTGTCTCGCACGCCTGTAGTCTGACCAGAGGCCCTGGTCTGAACGCGCTACATAAACGTAACGTAAATTCGGACGACGTTAAACTTTAAAACACTCGTTTAGCACGTAATAATTAGTTAGTTTTAAGATTTTATTCATATCAATGGGCCATTAGTATTATCAATGTCAATTAATGTGTATTGTCTTCCCTGTCCCTGGCCCTGACATCAAGCAATGGACAAAATTGACAACTTTTTATATGCGAGGCTTTGGACTACGAAAGCTTCGTACGAAAACCTTGTGCGTTTTGTTTAAGTAAGTAAGTAGTAATATGAGCTCCGACAAAAAAAGAAGAATTGACTTTACTCAAAACATTAAATCTACTGCCTAAAATACTAACTTTCCGACTACTTTTGTCCGAATAAAAATGACGAAACGACCGAATGATATACTGAAATCTTCAAAAAATGAACATGACTGTTTATTGCTATAATACTTTTCTACCAGCATAAATTACGTTCTACTGAAAACTATGCTTTGTAATTTTTATCTTTACTTGCCTACTATTAATTCATAAATTACCTTTCATATTTCATAGACTGTGGTGCTAGTGTGGTTTGGTTTTACGAGTACATTCAAAAATATGTTTCTGGAACTCGCCGGCCGCTGCCGCGGCACCGCTCGCTTCGCTCGCTCGGCTCGTGCGTTATGTGGTCACAGTTCTAACGTTCTAACCTAACCTAAACCAAATTTCATTAAACTATAACTTTTCGGAAACTTAGTATTTTTTTCGGAAGTTTAGTATTTTTTTTGGAAATTTTGTTTATTATTTGGAAGTATAGAATATTTTTCGTATAATTATAAGCTTCAGCTTCATGCTTGTTTGTTAAATACAACATTTTTTGTCGGTTAGTTTTGTATTAATTTTTCGGTAATTCATTTTAACACAGCTTAGTTAGTATTACAGTCAACCACGTTCACTTCGATCTCTGGAAGTTAATTTGTATTTCGGAAGCTTTATTATTTTCCGTTTTGTTTTTGCAGAATAAACAATTTTTCTTTCTTCATTTTCTTTCCATACTAATAAAATTGTGCTCAATGCAAAAATTTCATCCAAAATGTTAAAGAATAGTTGTATTTTCAAGTCAAAAATCGTTAGACGTAACGTAAATACGTCACTTCCGCGCGGCCATGCTAGGCCCGCTAAAGCTACGGTTTCGTAGAAAAGCGGTGACCGCACATAACGGCTGAAGTGACGGCGGTCACGAAGATGATGACAGCGGCAAAGATTTAAACCGCTAAATACCTGCCGCATCAAAAGATAGTCGCGTTTATGTTTCGTTTTGACACTTCTGATACACAATGACGCAGTGACTTGACTTGATTGTCATGGAAACGCTATATAAAAATGTGTGCGCTCACTCATCTAAGTATGGACTCTTTTTGGCGTGATTAAGTACGATGAGGGCAGATCTAGCGATTTAAATCGTTGGGCAGCGGGGTTTGATTTTACGGTATCAAAAACGCTCTCTAGGAAAACAAACCAACTTACTTTCATAGATAACGTTTCAGTGACGTCATTCGATGGTACATTAGGGGCGGTCACCGCTCTTCTAGGAAACCGTAGCTTCAACCCTGCGGCCCTTCCTATTGTATAGTAGCTGCGCCCCACGGTTTCACCCGCATACGTTTCGATCCCGTAGGAATATCGGGATGAAAAGTATCTTATATGTTAATCCTGGTGATAAACTATCTGTGTGCCACATTTCATCCAAATCCGTTCAGTAGTTTTTGCGTGAAAGAGTAACAAACATCCATCCATCCATACAAACTTTCACGTTTATAATATTAGTAGAATTTAGCGGAAAAATAAATACAGAGTCCGTTCTTTCTAGAACGAATACCTACATTCACAAGGGCATTAGCTGGCGCTAAGCTAAGATTAACCTATGATATGCATGCAGGTTACGGTTGGCGCTTTTGTATATTCGACCACAGTTTACCAGCAAACGCACCCGTATCAACATAATATTTCTGCTTGTATATCCTGTATTTCACTGGGTCATCATCATCTGCCTAGCCTTTCCCCAACTGTTGGGGTCCACTTCCAGTCTGACCGCATGCAACTGAATACCAGTATTTTACATGTAGCGACTGCCTTTCTGACCTCCACAACCCAGTTAGAGGGTAATACGATACCGCTTGGTAAGACTGGTTGTCAGACTGTCGGGCTTCTGACGACCCGTAACGACTGTCAAAGATCAAATGACAGCCGGGACCAACGGCTTAACATGCTTTCTGAGGCACGGAGAGGTGTTAATATGTAAAGATCGTCACCCATCCACTGACCAACCGCGGCAACCGAAGCTCAACCTGATCGATCGACCCGTGCGACTGTTATTACTTAGCCCCAGTATTTCACTGGGCATTAAAACATAAAATTTCACAAAATTTTAACACCTCTCGAAGTCTATGATTGACAGATGTTCCCGTTATTTAAAAGCGGATTCCTGGCATTGAAAAAAAAAAACAATGGATTATCATACTGAAATAAATACCAAGCGCAGTTTGGATTGTAAACTGCACACAATGGGGTTTATTCATAAGCGATGACTAAAGTTAAGTGACGTTTAAACGTCAAAAATGTATGGTTAAACAGTCGCTAATCACTGCTTAACTTTAAACAACGTTTATGAATAAAGGGGGATATTTCGAAGAATTTAATATTTTAGTATTAGCTCTTTTAATGAAGGGGTTTAAGTAATTTATCTAATGTGTATCCCTTATAGAGAATACAATTGTTATAATAACTATATTTTACAAGCGCTTTTAATTTCAATAACAAATTGCAATATTTATTGCATAAAAACAAACGCATTCATTTCTTTCTTGCTTTGATTATAATTTTATAATACATTTTTGGTCAATACCTATCGTTTAATGAGATACGTTGGATGGTTTGGATAACACAAACCACCAGATAAACAAACGCATTTTATAATGGCATCCGCAGGTCAACCTGGAAGGTTGTTTGTCGTCTGCTTAACCGGGCTTGCCTGTGGTTGCCTCAATAAATTAATACCTTCAGCCAGGGCTTAAGAAACTTAAAAACTAAGCGGTGTAGCCGGCTGGTCGCTAAGGGTACCCCGTGTGGTACGAACCTCGGCTTAGGGCGTCGCTGGGGGTGGGCAGCAAGGGACACACTGGATCGGATTAATAAACAAAATATCCATATAGGTAGAGCCTATTTATAAATAGCTGCAATCACAATGGTATTTTACGAGTCCAGTAGCTCCGTTAGATGATGCCTATATTCAACCGGCCGACCTCGAAATGCTCGTTTTATTTGGTTTATGTAACAATTAGAGAGGCAAATAGCAGGAAGGGGTTCCACGTACCCCGTAATGTTAGCCATTTGTGTTCCCAAAATTAAGCTTCACTCCGTACGTCACTCGTCGAACATCTTTGTTTAATTTTGCCGGTGTTTGATCAACTAAGAAAATGTGTTAGGAACTAGAACCGTTATTTAGTTCATGTTCATTGACTGGAGTGGTTACGGTTGTATTCGCTTCCTGAGTAAATTTAGCTTATTTTTGGTCAGGTTCTCAACTCTACCACATAATCCAGGTTGGCAGATTCTGTCGGTTATCAAAAAAAACTGTTGTTTTATAGAAAAGTGCAATACCTACGCGGTCAAAATGTATGGAAAAGCAATACTTATTTTAAATAAGAATCCATGTATGTATACCATCATAGTCATTATAATGTCTGCCTTGCACTGTTAGAAACTGTTACAAAAATAAGTTAAGGTAGGTAATCAATCACAATTAATTTGTTATTAAGACAGTTTTAATTCGATCATGAGATCTTCTTAGAAAAGTAACTTTAAATCGAATTGATCACAAAACTTCTATGAAGAGTTGTATTATGAAAATTATATTCTTGAACAAAAGAGCTTCTATCGACTTTGTACGCGTTCTAATCAATAATGCATAGTTTACCTACACTGTGCACGGAGACGATTGGAAATGTATTGAAATGTTCCCTTATATTTGATTAATGTTGCGCGGCGACAAATACATATGTGTTTTATGATCCAAATCGGCGAGAAACACTGTAATCGTACGTCTAAACAAATTTTTGCGATAACGATGTTGGTCCCTTGGAGAAAATTGTTCAGTTTGATGGTCTTGTACCACACCCTTTTCGACCACACCTTTCTAATACACTGTGTATGTACCTATACTCATTTACATTTAGGGTCAAGTTCGCCACTTTTATCTTTTATGGCGGTTTGATATATTTCCTATACAATAGTGTCAAATCGACATTGATTTCTATAGATAAAAGTTATCTGATGATTGAAATACAAGGTCTTAGGGCTCATTTTTCAATCGCCAGATATTTTTTTATTCGTGGAATAAAATTGACGTCTGACAGATTTTGTATGGAAGAACTGTCAAAAATTCAAAATTATTCCTCGGATAAAATTATATAGCGTTGGAAAAATCAACCCTTAAATTGCTCTCAGAGTAAAGGTACTCCAACGCCAGAAAGAAAGATGAAGCTAGTTGCCCATTCCAAAGTGTAGTAAGTACCTATCGGGCAAGAAACTCCACGGACACTTTTAAATCATAAAATTGTTACAAAATATCGGTTACATCATTTAAAATTATACATGTGAGAGCGATGCGTGTGACGTGCACGTTAAAAATGTCTGTTATAAAACAGATAAAAACTAGACAAACATTACAGCTGCGATCGACCTTTTACATCAGTCAGCAGGGTTTCTTAAAATAGTATAATATTAATCTATCCAAACCTATAGAGAGATAATACTGTCTTTAGTAGCTAATTATTTTACAAACTAATAAAGAAATATAATCCATTGTAACCCTTTTAAAAACCACAGCAAAAATGGACTAGACTGATCTTTTCTTTGTCGGTAACGACAAAGCTATTTAGCTTTTATACTAAAACCTTTTAATATTTTATACCAGAAAGGATCCTGAGACCACTAATTAGCTCTGAATTTTTCAAACTTTTGCCAAGTTTTTATTGAAGTGAAAACTACTTTAGCAGCGTTGTGCACTGTTGTTGTGATGGGTAAACAATGTTAAACTCTCGTCAGGACACGTGACCTGATCGAAAATTCGTAAGGCAGAGCTCGCGTCAGGACACGTGACCTGATCGAAAATGCGTAAGACGGAGGGAGTGTAGACCGCATTCCAAAATATCAAAAATGCACAACGTTAATATTCAAGTTTTCACTTCTGCCGGCACTCCCGGAGTGCAACCCTTTTTTTTTTCAGACTTAGTACCTACTATAAATGACGCATTAAAACTTATAATATAACGACTGAAGTAAACAGTATTGAAATATAAAAGAGGGTGTGTGCTTATGGGTGACCCAATGGTATCGGCCCCGAGCTACGAGTTGTAGGTCGTGACTTCGAACCCAAGGAGGCATTTTACTTTGTGGATTTTACGGCCCACTCTCTCTCGCACGGAGGAGGCCTGTTTCCCAGCAGTGGAAACATTATAAGATGATTATAATGGTGCTTATGACCACACGATAGAAGTGAAAACTTACAGTAAACATGGCTGTTGACAGCTAATGACCAGCTGAAGCAGAGTATACCCGATTAAGCGTCACCGACCCGAGCTTGACGATTCAGTTTTGTTCACTGTTCGGACAGAGAGCAAAGTGCGCCTTACGAAATTTTCACTTCAAAAACAAAGGCGTAAGACAATCAATAACCAAATATACCCAGAACAGATGAGCACCTTACCATTAATATCACCTGCTAACAACCTTTGTGGCCCAAATTCAACAAACTTGGCAATCCACAAGAGGCTTAAAGTATCAATCAGAGATTCAACAGTAAACAGAACTTACTTTACCTCAATGGCAGGTCAAGATTTAGTAACTAATAAAGCATTGATTGAACTAGAACTTTTAATTACTACCCGACTGCGCGACTGCAAAGATAGGATTATGTTTTTGATGTTTGTATCTTTGTGGGATGTGGGAAATGGACTGGTCATGATGAGAGCTAAGACGGAAAAATGGACTGAAAAAGGTCACAGAATGGTACACTAGGAATGGAAAAAGACGTAGAGGAAAACAAAGGAAATGGTGGAAGGATGATCTGCCAAAAGGTTGGCGAAGAACAACTTTGGACAGAAATAAGTGGAGGGAAATAGAAGAGGTCAATGTCGCAAGACAGCCTGACCTGCCGATCGATTCTGTAAAAATCTCACCGTGAAAAGTTATGTGAAGTGAGCTTAGAGTGAGCTGTCAATAGTGTCAATCCCTAGCAATAGTCAGAATGACAGCTCACTCTAAGCTCACTTCACATAACTTTTCACGGTGAAATGGTTACAGAATCGCACTGCTGGTAGCTGATACTAGTTGATTTGGTAATATAAGGTGAGCAAGCAGTTTATAAGAACTTGTTTATGTACAAAGGAGCAGAGGAAATAAAGGCTTTTTTTATTTTTATTTATTTTATTACCTATGTGGGATTGGGATGTTCGAAAAATGTATATGCTCAAAAACGTAAATAATGCAATGAATGTTGTCGAACTGTCAAAATTAAAGCCATTGCTACTAACAGAGAGGTAATTCTGGTAAATTTAAGAACGTTCACAGTCTGATCTTAGGCTGCCATCAGACGGACTGCATCGTAGCAACCGGGCGCAGTCGATATATTCAACTGCATGCAGCAGCTGCTGCTGCTGTTATCTGCAGTCGGATCTAACCTTGCGCAGTTGACGCCACGCATCTTGCCCAGGAGCTCAGTGTAAGATTTGACGTCGAAATGGAAGCACAGACGTTATTTCTCTTACTGTAAAGTTGAAGTCACGACTGTATGCAGTTGAATATATCGACTGCGCGCGGTTGCTGCGGTGCAGTCCGTCTGATGGCAGCCTTAGTCTCAATCTGTCAAAAATACGTCAAATTTCACTACATTTTGACATTTGTTGGTCGCTGAGATGAGACTGCGATTTAAATTACGAGAATTGGCCTGCCGTTAGTGTGTTACAAAATTACCACGCTGGTCATCCCGTCACTTTCTCCTGTTCTTATTGACCTGACCAACTTAAGGCTGCTGGCTGGCTGGCTGGCTTAAGGTTTATTGAATGGATACTCTTCCCAGCCATGGTCATATTACGTACATACGGCTGACTTAACACGCTTATCCAATTTTAGCCTGCCAGCCTTTTAATATAAGTCACATTTTTCCGTACAGCTGTATACGACAGCTGAAATCTGATATGGTCAGATGCAAACGACATGTCGTGATAAATAAAGATGAAGGAATATGTAAATAATATCTTCAAGAAGGTAGCAACTACGTCATCAAGCATTCAGGACACGTAGTCATACCTAATATCTACTTAAAATTGAAGGTCTGTTAGCATTTTGAGGACACATTTTATTAAAGCATTAGAAGATACGAAACAGTCTGTAAACATTACACTGTATTATTTGACACCGCCAACTTCTAAACTCCGGGCTGGTAGTAAGAAATTCCCAATGGAAAAACCCTATAGGCTAGATTCCTAAAAAATCTAATTAGTCCGTCAGTTAGATTATCAAAAAATATTGGACCCGTATTTTTTCATTCATTCATTCATGCATAAAAATAAATAAAAAATAAAAATAAAAAAGCCTTTTATTTCCTACTAATTACATTGGTTTTGAGTTACTTAACTAATAATTAATTTATTTCGCATCTAGTTTTTCTTTAAATTGTCTTTAGATTGTTTTCCCTATTGCTAACTTATATTACGCTTAACTAGTTTGTGTCCGTACTGCTTTGCTTGTTAACTATTAACTATTATAATATAACCTAATTTTAGTTTGATATGGGAATATCTGCAGGAACCCCATATTGGGTGAAGGCCTCCTCCAAAGATGCCCATTTGTCTCTGTCCTGTGCGATCTGTTTCCAGCTTGGGCCGGCTGTCCTTGCAATCTCTTCTTCCCAACGTGTCAACGGTCTTCCTCTTCTCCTTTTACCTGGAGGACCTTCCCAAAATGTCACTTTTATGGTCCATCTCTGATCTTTAAGCCTCGCGACATGCCCTGCCCATTTCCACTTGAGTTTTTGTGCATAGTCCATTGCATTTGTTGCTTTGGTTATTGACCTTATTTTTGTGTGCCGTATTTTATGTAATTTATTTATTTTGAGCATGCTGCGCTCGAGGCCTCGTTGACAGGTTGTAATTTTATTTTTCAGTTTTGAGGTAAATTTCCACGTCTGGCATCCGTACGTCAAGCATGGTAGGAGACTGGAGTTCATAACTTTCGTTTTGATGTTTATAGGGAGGTTACTTTTAAAGATTTCCCTTAAACTCCAGTATTTGTTCCATGTCTGTTGTACTCTTCTTTCGACTTCAAGTTCGTTGTTTTTTCTGTCAAACTAATTTGTTTCCCCAGATAGATGTATTTATCTGTGTATTCAAGTGGCATTCATGCATAATCAGCCCATAAATTTCTCACTGAAACACGGGCCTCCCCGCTTCTGTGAGATGTCAGTGCGGGTTGGTAGATGTCACTTTTCTTCGAATTTTTGGTTCTAGGATATGGTTCCTCACGATGCTTTCCTTCACCGTTTTGAGAGCAGTGGTGATGAAATAATTTACACAAAGTAAAGCGCCTGCTTGGATTCGAACCCACGACCTACAACTCTTAAGTCACGGCCGTTATCACTGTGCCATCATTGCTCTACATTCATGTCTCGCCATATTCCCCTAAGGAGTAGGCAGGGTTGTATCCCTTATTCCCATGCATTGATGATGATGTTACAGGGTTATGGTGGATCGATTGCTTTGCTGACAAATATCAAATATTAGCAGCAAATATCAATAACATAATACATACATACCTGTCAGTTCAGCAGATTTACTACCCCGAAATATAAATAGTACCAGTCTCTTTAATGCTATTAATATTTTAACATATTAATAATAATAAGGCAAAGCATATAAGACATCAAACAAAATTAAATGATAATATATGTTCATGACAAGCTTTGATGTTTTGGACATGTCAGAACAACACCAACGGAAAAAAATAAAATAATAAAATATAATGGTACTAAACGAACAAACAGATTAGGTTGATGGGAAAAAACATGTTCCATTAGATGGCGCAATTTTCATGCTCGAGCCTACATGAAAAAAATAATAAAGGATGAGGGGAGAGTATAACAATCATAGCTCTCTCTGATTAAAGCGCGTTGCTCTCAATGCTTGTTATATTAAAGAATCTCGCATGGGGATCGACGATGCGATGGGGAGATGTACGCAAGTAAAAAATGGAGCACTTCAACATGCGTGACTCTTGTTTACATAATCCAATTATTATAGGAGGAAAGTGATAAAATAATGCGAATTTTTAATATAGACTTTACAACTATGAATCAAAATGATAATTGGTAAGTAATTTTTCATCATGTACGAGTAATTGGGAAATTTAAGGGGTTTTTGGCTAAGTAATAACAGCCACACGGGTTGATCGATCAGGTTAAGCTACGCTTGCCTTGCTTGTGGATGGGTGGATACCAGCAAGACCCCTCCGTGCGTCAGAAAGCACGTTAAGTCGTTGGTCCCGGCTGTCAATCGTGGATCTTTGACAGTCGTTACGGGTTGTCAGAAGCCCGAAAGTCTGACAACCAGTCTTACAAAGAGGTTTCGTATTACCCAGTAACTAGGTTGTGGAGGTCAGATAGGCAGTCGCTCCATGTAAAATACTGGTATTCAGCTGCATCCGGTTAGACTGGAAGCCGGCCCCAACATAGTTGGGGAAAGGCTAGGCAGATGATGAAGAAATTGAGAAAGTTTATAACTGAAGGTATGCTCAACGCTATTTATTTTTAGAGAGGTGAACAATCAGGCAAATATCATCCCATGTCAAAACCTTCAACAACAACAACATAATCAACCTCTAATGTTCTCACTGCTGGGACACATCATACAGGCCTCCTCTCTGTGAGAGGAAGTGGGCCATGATCCACCACGCGGGCTCAGTGCGGGTCGGTCGGTCGGTTCTAGTACATGCCGGTTTCCTCACGATGTTTTCCTTTACCGTTTTGAGAGCAGTGGTGATTAAATTAATTACACAAAGTAAAGTGCCTGCCTGGGTTAGCAATCACGACGTACAGTCAACAGCAAAAGTAGATGATCAAAATCAGAAATTTAATCTAATGAACGGAGTTTGCGTCAGAACTGTGTGGCGTCGAAGTGATTCAAAAGTATGTCAGACTCAGTGTCATACTTTTGAATCACTTCGCGCGCCACACAGTTCTGACGCGAACTCCGTTAATTAGTATTGCATTTCTGATTTTGATCATCTACTTTTGCTGTTGACTGTACAACTTCGTAAATCGGGGCCGTCACTGTGCAACCACTGATCTACGTTCATATCTCGCCATATTCCCCTAAGGAGTAGGCAGAGTTCTATCGCTTATTCCCATGCAAAAGATGGGACATATTGGTTGAGCAATCTGGCATTGATGATGATATTACAGGGCCCGCATTACTAAAAAAAAAACTTCCCTGACATGAAAATCAAACCTAAAATCCCGTACCAATAAGGCAGGATTAAGTCAAAAATATATGACCACATAAACGTTAAGTTAACTGACTCCTAGCCGTTTCTAGTTACGTCCGCAACTACGGACGGGTGGCTTAATGTGCTCTCCCAAACACAGAAGTCAAGCATCTACTAAACACGTCCAATTGCCGACTAGTGAATTTTGATTCCGACCCAAGAGACAAACTAAGGAATAATATGGTTACGTAGGTACTGGTACCCTAAATGAAAATCAAACTGTTTGCTTGCAAAACGTTAACCTTCCTATTACAAAACGTGTTTAACTGTAGTCTTTGTTTGAGTCTATTGTTTGTGACGGTTAACAATGGCTTTATACCAGAGAAATCTTTGAGCCATGTTTGTGATAAGGAGGATAGACAATTACTACTCCGACTCCGACCAATCTTTAGGAAATGAACTAATTCGGGCTATGTGATTCGTAAAATTATTAATTATATATTTTTATTTTTGCCCCAGTGTATGTCGACGAGAACGTGCTACCGGGACCAAAAGTAGCGTATGTCCTTCCTCAGAATGCCATCTATCTCCTTGCGAAATTTTATCAAAATCCATTCAGCGGTTTAGGCGTGAGAAAGTAACATAATATAGCGGCCATATCATTACACACTCTATGAACAAAATTTCAAGTGTCTATCTATTACGGTTCAAAATATACAGCCCTGTGACAGACTGACGGACAGACAGCGGAGATTTAATAATGGGTCCTGTTGGCACCCTTTGGGTACGGAACCCCAAAAAAACATTAACAACGGGCCATTAAAATACTTGTTTTCGATTTTTTCGACTATGCCTACTATACTAATGGACATTGCCTCGAACGCCTGGTGTAAACGTAACGTTAATTGGAACGATTTTAAAATTCAAAATACTCGTTTGGCACATCATATTTATTCGTATCTATGGGTGATAGTAATTGTGCTTATCGCAATTTTTTTAAACAAAATGCTATAGGATAGTTGTGTTTTCGATAAAAAATGGTTTCGAAGCTAACGTACATACATTACGTTTACTTCGTGCGTTCCTACCAGAGCCTCTGAATCAAAGGCGTTTTATATTCTGCATAAAATTGCAGATAAAACCGTCTGGACGACATACATTGTGTGCCAACCATAACTTACATCCATACATCTACATAGAGGAAAGGTGTAGAACCAATTGTTAGACAAATCGTCGCCTCCAGCGTCGCAGCCGCCGCCTGGCGCTTCAATGAGACATTATTTGAAAATCTACTGCTCTTTTATATTCATGTGTTTTACTATTTTACTGAAGTTGCAATTTTGTAATTACAAAATGGTTCTTTGGCTTAACTTGTTTATTTAATAACAAGACCTGTCGAAAAGACTTAGATTTTCAATTAATTATTCTTTTGAAAAGTTTTGTAAATAGGAGCATTTTTTTTCATTTAACCAATTTTGTTCCACTGACGTTCAAAGGTCTCCCCCATATTTTTCCACTTTTCTTTGTGCTGTGCCTTCTCCATCCAATCGGTTAGAGAGAGTCCAAATCGTCACGCCAGCGTTTCTTAGCCCTACCTCGTGACGCCCGTCTTCACTGGCCTTTGGACTTTGCTCCATCATCAGTAATAATTATTGTTGTATTATTGAGTGCTTCTAATAATACAACAATAATAATATTGTTATGTCGCTGTCACTAAACCACTTGAATAAAAGGCGTGCACCGCCCAAAATGATCAAAAAGCACTTCCTAATAATCAAAACGTCATCAGCACCCCCTACATCAATTAGCTAACTGCATGTCTATTAACCCGTTTTTTATTTCAATTACAATATAACTCAATTTGTCTCATAGCATTTCCCCTAAGTGTAATTGCGTTTCGTAATACGTAATTTGGGAAATTCTCTTCGCTGTGAGCTCCACGATGGTATAATTAGATACGTCGTTAATTAGACGGTAGCTCCACAAGAGCACTCAGGGGCCGCTTTCGTTTACTTTCGTACAAGAACTAGGTACCAACTCTTCTTTGCCAACGGCTAAAATTAAATCACTTTACTTATAGACACTTCAGAAACAGACAATAGAACTCACTATCCAACAAGATATCAGCTTATTTTACGACCCAATAACAAAGACTGCTCAAATGCTATTGTTATTACGAAGTTGATATCGTCTGACAACTCGCTCTCAGAAATACTGAAACAATACCCTTCAAATGGTATGATATCAGTCTATTATTTTAAGATTATTAACGCAGGTAGAGTAATCAATAACAAAAAAATAAAAGCCGAAAATCTCTGTCAGCCGTCTATCACAAGACGCAAGAAAAATTGCCGATATAATTTTCCCCGAACACATGGCGTCCCTTAGGGAGCATATAGGAGAAAGCTATTCTGTTAATGGAAGTACAATGGAAAAGAAAACTCAATCAAGCGCACGAGTCGCCGTGATTTCTGCGCCTAACTACGAGAGATATATTGTGGGCCAACTCGTCATTAGCCGCGAACCGCCGCATTGCCCACACAGCGAGGAAATTCCACCAAATAACCTCTGCGTAACTTTTCATATGTAAGCCTGATTTAACGTCCGACATCACTCCCCTCCGCATTTTTTCCACTTGTTTATATCGAAATTAAGGGCCAACTGCCCTGATCTTTGTTAAATGGGCGCGTCGTTTAATTAACACGGCCTAGGGCACTTTTATTTCTCCTTAGAGAAAAATTTAAATCAATATAACCCACTTTTGTTCCTTTTGTCACTCTTCAGTGAAAATTCAATTAAATCCTTCTCGCTCTTTTTGTACTTGGTTCGTTCTGTTTGAATACAGGATAGTGAGCGGCAGCAGTATTTCGTTGTGTGATTGCCGATTAAATATTTCGCCATCGAATAACCATAAGCGTTTATCATATCGAATGTTGTAACAGTTCCGCTCATATTATAATGTCGTCGTTACGGCATGCGCAAGGACGTGTTATATACATATTTATAGGAGCGGTAATGCCTGTACGGTTGTCAGGCACGGCACGTACCGGCTCGTGGCGGATGAATTGAAAGGGATACTGCCTACACTCATGACCGCAACATTATAAACTAAACTGCAATCATTTATGGTAATTAATTGGCATTAGATTAACCCTAAATCGCTAAAAACACAAGGTTCCTGTCTGCCAGCATAAATTTAAGGTAACTACACAGCATTGCAGACTATAAAACCAAATATTTTACTATGCACAGTGATGCTAAATATTCATGAAGTAACTGATGTTATTATCGCATTAAAAGGCTATAAGCCGATGAACAAAGAACTCCAGTTAAAATGCAGAAGTTAATCTAAACGAAATGCTTCCGACAATTATTTGTTTTTAGTGTCATTTGGGTAGCTATCTTTATTACTACGGATACAATTCCTCGCGGTCTTGTTACGACGAGACTTATCTATAGAACATCGAAAGGGACCCATTCTAATATACTTGCGGAAAAATAAAAAGCAACTTTTGAGTTGTTACAAAACTCGTAATCCTAAAAACGTCTGTTCCTAATTTCTTTTCCGATTTTAAAAGAGCCATCTTTCATTTACGACGACATTTAGAACAAGAAAATTTCAGGCTTCGACACGAAGTTTTGGCAATTTCCGTACTTGGCGTCGCTTTTTTTGTGACCCATACTTTGTCGTTAATCTTGCGAACAAAAAGTCGCCAATGCTCGGCGAGTCGTTACTGGTAATTGTGTGAGGCGACAGATTTAAATTACCGGATTAAATTGACTGAAGACATTTTGCTTTTTGACCAAAAATCAGCTAAAAGCATTAGATGAGTTGGTTAGAAAACCAAGATCATTATTGTTCATACAAAAGTGAAGACTCTGCTAAAATGTGTAGGTACTCTATTAAAGAATAAAATGGCTCCAAGGTTCTCTCGTGGTTCTGTACCATTTATCTGTGTGTCAAAGTAAAGAAGTGAGCGTCATGTAGAGCCAGACTAATAGTACTTAAACTGTTTGGAATACTTTCTACTTTAGAGTAGTTTAAATATGAAGCTTACTAAGTGTTTCGTTATTTAAATAATATATTTATGGTTGCTAAAGAGAACATCAAATTGTTCTACAGCACGTTGAGTGCACATGTGAACGAAATGTATTATGATGCACATACATATGTGCATCATAATACATTTCGTTCACTTATTTCACGTACATTCAATAATGTAAAGAGGTATTCACCGGATTTTATATTACGGTTGTAAGGGATCGTTCAGTCTCTCCATTCGAGGTTATATTCGACCCAAATTTGTCCAAATGCGGACACATTTTCGACGTCTCCCAGAACACTTTTCTTTTTATTGGAATGTATATTTCAGAAATTTCATCGGCACACCCGGGGGCATTGCCGAATTTTATTGCAAATGAAAACATTTTGATAGGTTGCATCTCGTAACATGTGAGCTCGTCATGCCATCATAACAGGACACGCGGGTTTACTACTAGTAGTTTTAAGAACATTATTTAAATAAGATTTGTTTTAACACTTTATTCAGGCAGTCGCTCAGTGAAAATGTTTGCAATTTTTTTTCATCGCGTTCGTTCTGTAGCACTTCAGCGCCAATGAATTTTTTATCAGCTCGATCGAAAATAGTTACCTACCAGTTATTGAGTATAAACTTTTAACCACATTAACCTACTGAAAAAAATGTCGCCGCCACAACAGCAAGTGCTATAAGCTACCATATCGGAAATTGCTAGTATATTACATGGAAAATGTATGTTTCCGTGTTTTTTATAGACTCATATATTGAGCTTATTCTATACTGAAACCATTTTTACGGCTTTAACGATCATAAGTACGTGTTTTACGATGGGCCAATGAAACCGAACGTTTTCATCATAAAAATAATAGTTTGAATTAAAGACATCTGTGTAGAAAACACAATGTAGACAATGATGAAGCTATAAAAATTGTAACTACGAGTAAAAAAAATGAAGCTATAAAAAAATGTACAATAGGTAGTCATAAATATAATGCAGCTATACCTGCATTATATTTATGACTACCTATTGTACATTTTACTATCATAAAAATATAGTAACAAAGTTTATGGGAGCTAGTCTATAAAGAAGGTAGGTAATTGTGGAGGAAACACGTCTGAAAATTCAGTTAAAATATTTAACTGAGGGAACACCATCGCAGTCTGCACACCTACCTTTGGTTATACAGATGTAACAATACTAATGTCTATTAACCTAATAAATATTCACTTCGATTTACTAATGTGGCACCAATTTTAGGTAAGTACATACTTATCTAAAGTAGTTATTTATGTGTGTATGGCACATATTTTACTTGAGATCTGGTAGGGGCTAAACATCTACATATGTGCTTACCCCCTACCAGATCTCAAGTAAAATATGTGCCACCACGCGCCATAATAGAAATACAATCTATCTATAAACTATCAGATAATAGTGCGCGTCATTCTAACTCCGTCCATCATACTCGAGCAGAATACATCAAAGTTTATCGGCGTGCCCCTGTTTACATTCAGCTCGAGCGCGTTACATCAATATTTGCACTCATAACGTAAAAGAAGAGTGACTATTACACGGACAGCTGCTTTTTTTGGTCGCAACATCCCTTCGTTCCATTTAAACGAACGAATGGTGGAGCTCGTAAAGTTTCACGGCACGCCGCCTCCGGCTGTCAGGCGAGGAGCTCGGGCCTCGAGCATCACAAACCATTTACCACGATCAATCACGGCCTGAGCCGCCAACGTCTCCAGCGCCTATATCACTTTACGAAATTGACTGAAATTTTTGCTGAGCACCATTATTGGCACAAGAGACCCGCACTTAAGGAAACTTTTCAGATGTTCCAAAGTTTCAAAAGTAAGCATCAAACAAATTGATGGCTATAAATATTACAGGATTACACAAGCGTTACACTGTGAAGCTACTTACTCCTACCTACGAAAGAGATATTTGAAGTTACCAATAGACTGTATAAAACTACGAACGAGTAGGGACACATTCCAACACAATCCATTCGTTACAAATGGTACCCGTGCCGAGCTTTCAAAAGTACTTGCACAACAAGTCAATAAAATCTGTCAAAAAGAAAAATAATCTCCAAAGTACAATGTAAGTTGAGCGTTGTATCCGAACATATTTTTGACTTGGTACTAATATATTTGAAAACTTTGTCAGTATTAACCTTTGCTTCTAACATATTTATGATCCAAATATGTCTGACTCTGTATACCAACTGTATACGTAGCAACATACAGAGGATATCGATCACAATTAGTTCGGTGAAACTCTCAGTCATCAATATTCTTTAGGTATGTACGTACCATTTGTCAACTCTGTACTAAAGTCCCGTAACGATTGTTTTTATTTAATTTACTGGGGTTACTCAACTTTAAAGGGAGTTTTGGTTGCAAATCTTGATTGATAGCTAGTACGAGAGCCCATCAATTTTCTGCCGAAAGCCGCATTTGCACATTAATGGGTACAAGTGGGTAAGTAGGCCGTGCAAGCCTTTGTATTATGAATCAATACGCAGTCTTAGCTAATGTCAAGGTTCAAATATTGACGTTCTCATTACACCGTAGGCTTTTACCTGATTTAGAAGGGGCTTACATCTTTATCAGCCATACAGAGCCTGAGTTAGGGATTTCGATCCGCACACGCGTTGATACAAAAGATTAATTGTTTATTATCTCCGTTATATTTACTTAATCCGCTTAATTAAGACGGATTATATGTGATGTGGTGCGGTGAGAATTGGCTGATAAGCTGCAAATGAAACATAAGCCGAGGCTTTGTGTATCACTCTTCTGTAATTCAGCCTAGACTGCTTTCAGCGACTTGAAGAAAGTCATTTTTTTTTTCTGTGAATATGAATAGAAATGAGGTTGTTTACACGAACTTTTTATGAAAAGTATTTTTCTTGGTAATGCGTATCGTTAATATTATTTAAAATAAAACTTAAATATTCATTATTCCGTCGCTGCCTTACGAGGTCGAAGAGAAGCCTCGAGTTAATTCAAAGTTAATTAGGAATTCTGTCGCAAGGCTGAGTAGGCTAATACTAGACGACTAAACAATGCCATTTGACGTCGTTTGTTCTACGTTGCCGGAGACAGGCAACCCTTCCCTCTCATTAAATATGAACTACATGCGAAGGTGTCTAAGTAACATTGGCAGATTACTAGCGATCTTAAAACGTGGGAGGAATCAGTAAAATCGCACACACACACATACCCTATTTAACAAGGTATGTATGCGTACTAGAGTGGATGAGTTTACACTACATTTACGCACGTGAATAAAATCAATTCCCTAGGATCCTTACAGATTTGGCTAATTCGTCACTTACCTAGTGCTGTGTACTTCTGTAAGTGACGGATTCACAATACCTAAAACTGCATGTGATTTTTGTTTGTGTATGTTTTAGTGAGCAAGTCGTTGAAGTGCCATAACAACAAATAAATAGATTTCTACAGGAAAAGGTTGACTTTCCTTTACGGTACGTTAATCTGAAGGCCAATTCCCGTAATTAAAAACGTTCAAATCTAGTCGCAATCTCATCTCAGGGACAATCAATGTAAAAAACTTGTCAAAAATGTAGGTAAGGTAAAGGTATTTTCGACAAACTGAGACTGAGATTGGAATACAAACGTTCTTCACAATACGGGAATTGCCCCTTTGAAGTCCTAAGGAGGACGGTTGAAAACAACACACACATAGGTACCTACGCCTCTTGAAATTTTAGTACCTATAAGTACTTAATAGTCATTAACATTTAAAACATTGCAGCCCTATACCATTGTAGCATATGCATCAGCCGAAATAGATTATGGCTTTTCGCTACTCTGGAAAGGATTGGTCTAAGGAAAAGGAAAAGAAAGAATGAAAAAAAGAAAGGAAACAAAAGAAAAGGAAAGAAAAATAACATAAATAAAATAAAATCAATTAAAATTGTTTATTGTGCACCAATTACCTACATACCTACTAAAACCAAAGTTGCCTGGAAAGACTGGCTCAAGATTTTACTCTGATATGCTTAGTTTAACGATGTTGAAGTTTTAGGCTGACAACAATAACAATAATTCGTCATACAGTAGTCTGCAACAGCTCTAACTGACGAGTGTCCACCTCTTTTTAGTTCTTGAGCTGATGAAGAGTGAAAAATAAAAACATAGTTTTTTGATCATACGCGAAGAGATTAGTTTTATTTTCAAGAAAATCTTCCATTAATAGCGAGCGAGGCGTGCGCGCGTGTAAGAGTAGGAACGATGACCACAGACCACCAAAATTTTTGCTTGTCACTGAAGAATATGACATGCATATACAACCAAGATTATATTAAACATTGTTCTTGTAATTTATGTTTACAATAAAAAATAAGAAGATTAATATCTTGTTACTGTTTCACGGCTACGTCTTGTATGGCCACGGGCAGCTAAAATAACGATATTGTTAGATAATATTTTGATTTGAGTTTACGATGATAAGGAAACAACCAAATTCCTAAGATTACGCTGGGATGCGTTTACATCAAATTACATACCTATTACCAATTATATACTTACTCAGACTCGAAATAATTCTTGTAAACCATGGAAATATTCTTTACGCAAGTAACCACTTATGGAAATCAAACTCTCACAATACTGTACTAGAGTGCGCGCAAGATATGTCTGCGCACGGCCGAAATCGGAAATAATCATTTGCCGCTATCTGGACGTTTATTTCAGAAGGCTCGTAATTCTCGTAATTTAAAACGTTCAAAATCTAGTCGCAGTGTCATCTCGGTGACAAACAAATGTCAAAAACTTGTCAAAATGTAGGGAAATTAGACGTATTTTTGACAGATTGTGACTGAGATCAGACTGTGAACGTTCTTAAAATTACGAGAATCGCCCCTCTGGTGTCAAGAGAGTATACTATGTTCCATGTTTTGTAAAGTAAATAATTGCCATCATTACGCCCTAAGTCATTAAAAGTGCTGGCAGGCATATAATCTTGAAGTCAGACTTATCTTGCGCGCAGTCTATTATTATGTTCTGTGCCAATACTATAAAGGTATGACCACACTCATAATATACTTAACATATTATAAAACCTTCCTGCCTTGAAGCCTTCTTGTCACTATCATAACGTGCAGCTGTTGACTATTTCTGCTTTGTGCTCGTGATTATAGATCTATTTTCTTTTTTAATTATCTTTTTGTATGCACATGCTTTTGTGGCAAAAGTGATTATGTGTTATAAAAACTTTTTTACAAAAAAAAAACAACCGCCTTCCAAAAAAAGGTGGGTTGGTTCTGCATTTTCGTTTTTTGACGCCGACTTCCGAAATTAAAGTTACTGGCTATGTAAATATCAGTGACAGGAAGTTATTAGAACATCATCAATATAAACTAAGTGGAAAAAAATCGTATTATTGAAGCTAACTCAAAAACTACCCAAAGTTAATAAAATTTATATGGGGCCACCCTCTTTTTTTTTGTGGATGGGAAATCATCAAATGACCCCTCCCGCTCTGGGTGGAGCAGAAGGGAGTGTCAGACTCTTACTGACTAAAACCCACCCGTGTTCCTTCCTTAGCCCTTTCTGTTCCAGGGCAGCGGTAACCCTTTCGGACGATCCCGCTACCCTGGCAGGCTTCGGCCCTATCGGGCACCGTCATCAGCTGACATCTCTTTGAGGCGCGCGTGGAACACAACGGGCCATCCGGCACGGGCCTGGTCCTGATCGGACGGTGAGCTACCCATTACTCTCCGCCCGCAATGGGGCCACCCCTAAGGCATACATTATCCATATTTTTTTTTTGTAAATCAGATTATAAATAACCGAATCGATAGATTTTGAAGTCGGTTAATAACATAATCTGGACGCACCCTAAGAATCTAAGTCTCGAAAACCTAGCCCACGTTAGCTAATTCATTAATTGAAGAAGATTGAAGCACAATACAACCACTCGGTGAAAACCATTAACAACTCAAGTCAGCCTAAACAATAATTTACATTCACTACCGAAAACCAATTACCGTCATCGTTCTTAAACGGCGTAATTTGACGGTAGTTGTAGCTTGTAGATTAGTAACCGCGGGTAAATAGTCACCCGTGACAGGTTGACTTTAAGTAATTGTGCGGGAAGACTGACAGCTGTCGCTGTGTTTTTCTTTAATTTGCTGACAGAACTATTGGGTTTATATAGTCTGTGGTATATCAGTGAGACGAAATGCTGTGACTTTGTCGGTTGCTTTGTTCTTCGTATGCCCCGTTGGTCTCGTGGTTGCAAGCGCGACTGCTGAGCGTGGGGTCTTGGGTTCGATTCCCAGGTCGGGCAAATTGTTGTTGGGTTTTCCATTGGAAATTTCTTAGATTTGGAAGTTGACGATGTGATATCCAGTACCTCGGAAGGCAAGTTAAGCCGTTGGTATTGCACCTGTTCTCTCTCTGGTCGTATCGTGTCGGATTACGTGTCATGCCATCGGACTATGAGAGTGAGGGAAGAGAGAGTGCACCTGTGTCCGCACACACACTTGTGTCCGCTTGTATCTTCCACGTCGAAGCTAGGCTAGTCTCCGTTGAGATTGGGTGTGAAGGCCGAAATATGCTCTGGAGGACTATTAGTACCTATTATTATTCTTCGTTGATATACCTAGATGAGAAAACGATAACATGGAGATACATATAGACATAGAGGAAGCAAAAGGAGTGTGAAGGGGTACTAAAATGTGGCGGTTTTACTGTGGAAAAAAATAACACATCTGTACTAATATAATAAAGTTGAAGAGTTGTCTTTTTGTTTAAAAAGCCTAATCTCTGGAACCACCAGTCGGATTTGAAAATACCTTTTTTTTTATTATATAACCCAGTTCTTGAGGAGGGTTGAGCTATTCAACATCACGCTACGACTCATATGAGCCGCAGCATAAAAAACGAAGTAAAAGCGCGGGCGGGTGATGCGATGCGATGTTGGGTCGGGGACCGAGGGAGTATTATAAAAATATGCGTGTTATTTTAATATATTGTGTATCTGATGATATAAGTGTTTATTCATAAACGATAACTAAAGTTAAGTAACGTTTAAACGTCAAAAATGTATGGTTAAACAGTCGCTAATCACTGCTTAACTTTAAGCAACGTTTATGAATAAAGGGGTTTCACGCGATCGAAGTCGCGGGCTAAAGTTTGTCGTGTAATAAAGTATCTAAAACCTACCATCTGAGCAATTCCGGTATTTAAAGTTGGATCCCAAATTATTTGTAACTTCGGTCAAGCAAAGCGCCAAGCTGAACAGCTACCTATTAAAATTACGAAACACGAACAGCTAAAAGCGAAGGACCAAAAATTCCCACTGCAATTTATCGAGCTATTTTCGCGAAATATTTATAATATTGCTGTGATACGTGCATAACACGGAACGCGAACGCTAAGCAGAACCCAAAACTGCTTGTAATTTCAGCACCCTGAAATCCGACGTCGCGTCGTACATGTTGAAAGTGTGCGGAACTTTGCCAACTAATAGCAGTTAGTCGCACGTATAATAAGCTGGCATGAAAGAGACCGTGGCCGTTCGGAAGGTAATTTTTGTATAGCTATACATATAGGTAGATAGGTACGTAGGTACAACACCGCATGTCGCGCGCACTTGTTTCACGTAAATTATGGGTGGCGCAGACGCGCCGCGGCCAAACTTGCTGTTTTTGTTTCCAAGATTAACGATGAACAACGGCCCTCGAAAAAACGTGTCACAGAAAACGGATATTGCCCAAAAGTTCGCCGCATAAATTTTCTTTGTTCGGTTTTATAGCGTTTATGTAAATAATGATACAGCCCTTTTATGAGTTTCGTTTTCTTCCCTTGATGTTTATTAACTACTTGTGGGTTCAATCTGCAATAAATAAGATGGGATGCGAAACTGCGGCAATAAAAAGGCACTTTAGATTAGCATGTTATAAAAGGAGTTGAATTTAATCTGGCGCCTTTTATGTATAAAATAAATAATTTGAAGAAGTTTTTGCCGGCTTTGAATTTAATGTGATCAGAGTTTCAAAGAAAAAAAAAAATAGCGACCAACACGTTTCTTGTATGGAGACCCTTTTAATTTTTAACTTTATTTTATATTTATTATTTGTTGTAATATCGGCAATAGAAATACACATTTTGTGAAAATTCTGACTGTACCTGTTACGGTTCATGACATATAGCCCGCTGACAAACAGACGGACGCACGGACGGACAGCGGAAGCTTAGTAATAGGGTCCCATTGGCACCGTTTGGGTGCAGAACCCTAAAAGAATACACTAGCTTTCGAGACGGCAACGTAGTTTTCCGATACACTCAAAACAATTGTATTGTTCCACCGCTTTTACTAACAAAAAGTTATCCTAAGAGAAATCAGGACAATCTCGGAAAGAAAAACAATAATCCCTTATCCATTCTCGCCTATAAATGTTGAGATAAACCAAGCTAGACGGTATAAATTGCAAACGGACACGGTAAGTACGAAGTGTCGATGAGAAAGCCTATACTTACCATTTTACCTTTCTTTACGACAGACCTCTGTTTTACTGCACAGGGTGTCTACTCCTGGAATGCAACAACCGAGTGGAGATCACGTATCGGCATAGCGTAGTGTGGGATGCCTCCCAGCTAAATGGCTGGACGACCTAAAGAAGGTGGCTGGGACAGACTGGATGCGGAAAGCGATGGACAGGGTGTTGTGGCGCACCCTGGGAGAGGCTGTGTCCAGCAATGAACTGCAATAGGCTGAGTTGATTGATGGAATGCAATAAAGAATTGAGAATTGATACGGTGTAGGAAACGCCCGTGACTTCGGCCGAAACTACGGAATTCTTACTTAGTGTGTAGCCCTCCAAGTCCCGATGCAGTAAGTGGTGGTATTAAGATAAAATATTTACGCACAACTTTTCGTCCCATTTTGTCCCATCTTACCTAAAATATACGATGTTTACGACCTAATAAAATATGTTCACAAACAAATATAATAGAACCTGAAAATTCGTTTTACGAAAATGTAGACGTATTAGTATGCCTACATAAAATATAATTTGATAACGCAATTTTATCTTATTGTTTTCATGAAATTAATATTCATGAAACTACTTTGAAATTAATGTTAACACAGAAATTACAAGAATTTTCTTGTACACATTTTCATCTGAAAATTCATTAAAAGACTTTCTATATTAATAAGTATATGTTATTTACACTCAAGATTTCTAATTACTTTATTTCTTTCATTTATCTTGAGTTTCTTCATAGAATCTCAAGCACTTCTTACTTATGATGAAATGCTAATTAATTATGCTATCCAGTAGCAGAATAATATCAGAAAGTCTGCATGTGTTTTAGTAAGTCTAAGCTAGTACCTATACCTATATGATGTTTATGTGTAATTTATTTAGACTTCGAACCCAAATCAGCCGGAGCAAAGAACACAGATGGGGGTTCCACAGATGTCTCAGATCTCAAGTGCGTATATGGCACCTCCCCACAAAAAATGGCCTACCTTCCATCCTGCACCGCATGCCCTGTACACTTGATGATTTTATGACTGCGTTAGTGAGCGGACTTCGCGCTGCTAATTTTTGGGCCAAAGATATTTGAACTTTTTGCAATCAATACGCTAAGAAGAAATTGTGTATATCTTTCGTTGAAGATCCTAAATGAATATACTTGAAGACGAAGAAAGTAAAGCCATATTAAATGAGTTAATTATAATTAATAGATCTTTCCAGTTTCTATTTAAACTGATGACGTAAATGATGTCAATATTTTCAGTTTAAATTGGATAGTGATACTCGTATCATAGTATAATAACTGTGGTAGTACTGAATTGAAAACTTTCATATGTACACGTCAATGGTAACAAAACCAGTATGAGCTGGCCTCGCAGCATATCAGCATAATCAACCTATACTGTTCCCATTGCTGGGACACAGGCCTCCTCTCATTGAGAGGAAGTAGGCCATAATCCACCACGTGGGCTCAGTGCGGGTTGGTAGATGTCACATGTCTTCAAGTTTTGGTTCTAGGACATCCCGACTTCCTTCTCGTAGCTGGCCACGCATTCTATTATCTACACTAGGTCAGCTATGGTTAAGCTGTGACCACCGACATGCGATGTACTGTACAGCAGACTTTCTCCCACGTAAACACAGTCTAATCTAATCATTAAAAATATTATACCATCCATGAACTTTGGTAAACATCCGCTATTTACGGGTTAGCATTATCAAGAAACTTAGCCTTAATACAAGTTAGTAAAGTAACGCTAACATACTATTTCAAAGGGCCCGAAGTTTCAGTATTATTTCAAGTACTTCAAACCACAAGCAAGGCCATGGGATTCTAAACTTTGCATCTGATTAAACAAGATCATATTTCCGGTTTGAAATAATCATGGCTTAGTCGTGTAAGCTGTGGGGGTCGGGGCTAAATAATAACAGCCATAAAGGTCGATGGAAGGTTAGGCTACGCTTGCTGAGGTCGGTCCGTGGATGGGTGACCATCCACTATATACCGAAACCCCTCCGTGCCTCAAAAAGCACGTTAAGTCATTGGTTTTGGTTGTCATTTGTAGATCTTTGACGGCCGTTACGGGTAGCCATAATCCCAAAAATCTGACAAGCGGTGTTACCAAGGAGTAACATGTTTCAAAGTAACTGTGTTGTGCAGATCAGATAAGCAGCAGCACCATGTAAAATACTGGTGGCCGACCCCAACATGGTTAGGAAAAGGCTGGACAGATGATGAGTCGTAGTGCAAACTGTAAGGCACTGTGCAGAATTGCACATTCTGTAAGTGAGTGCTTGATTGCTATAAAGCAGCATGCTCGCCTTTATAAGTGAACTAGCGACCTGCCCCTGTCAAAAAATTGACATTCTGAGCTATTGTTAAATATTATTTTATTAAACACATAAACCTCTAAAATAAATACCTAGTCTAAATGATGGTGAAATCTATTCAAACCCATTGTGATGTTTAAAAAATGTAAGTGATCACATAGACAGACAAGATGTAGTCCAGTCATAGTTGTGGGTAAGTACTCTTTAGAATACATCTTTTCGGGTCTCAGTAGTTAAGACTTTTTACATAATAAGTACCACGAGAAAAAAAACGGGTTGCACTCCGGGAGTGCCGGCAGAAGTGCAAACTTGAATATTAACGTTGTGCATTTTTTATATTTTGAAATGCGGTCTACTCTCCCTCCGTCTTACGAATTTTCGATCAGGTCACGTGTCCTGACGCGAGCTCCGTCTTACGAATTTTCGATCAGGTCACGTGTCCTGACGCGAGTTTAACATTTTAAACCCATCACAACAAAAGTGCACAACGCCGCTAAAGAAGTTTTCACTCAAAAATACTTTCAAGTCATTAAAACTAATGAACAGTTTCTAGTTTCATTATGGTAGCATAATCAGCCTATAATCTTCTCAATGCTGGGACACAGGCCTCCTCTCTGTGAGAGTAATCCACCACGCGGGCCCAGTGTGGGTTGGCGGATGTCGCATGTCTTCGATTTTTTGGTTCTAGGATATACCGGTATTCATATGATATTATTATACATTATACTTAATTTACACTAAGTAAAGTGCCTGCGTGGGTACGAACCCACGACCTACGACAAGAAGACGACATGTCGCGGCCACTGGGCCACCGTTGCTCATTAGGTATTTTCACTTAATGATTGGAACTATGGAAAATGTATTGAGCATCGTTAGAACAAATGATACGAGATTTTAGAATACTATTTTACTTAGGGCTGATTTTTCAATTTTTCAATCATCAGAAGGCCAATTCTCGTAATTTAAAACGTTCAAAATCTAGTCGCAGTCTCATCTCGGCGACAAACAAATGTCAAAAACTTGTCAAAATGTAGGGAAATTAGAAGTATTTTTTGACAGATTGAGACTGAGATCAGACTGTGAACGTTCTTAAATTTACGAGAATTGCCCCTCTGATAACTTTATTCTAAGTAATTTTGACATTTATTTCATACAAAACTGTCAAACGTCAATTTTATTCCTCGAATAAAAGTTACCTGGCGATGTCAAAATAATTATTTTCAACTCCCACTTCAAGCGAGCTTTCGTTCGTGTGCTCCAAACTTAAGCAATAGTTTCCTCTCTGTTCGTTGCAGAGAATGAAAGAAAATGTGAAATGTGTATGTTGGTTATCTTTCCGGGCAAGTAAAGCTGACTGAGGAGATCCCATGAACAGCACCATAATTTTATTGTGTATACTCCTTGACGCGAATTCCGACCTATTTATGAAAGGAAATATTTTTGCTGGCTGAATGTTTTTATGGGTAACTTTTGGTATTTTTGCCACACTACGGCTTATAAGGGTTATAAATCTCAGTGGGTAAACATAATAGTTTGTGAGATAGTTCTTTGACTATATGTATGATGTGTCATATAAGTATATCTTGTAGTTTACCTACTTATATGATTTCATGCAACATACAAGTTGAATTCCTTAGCTAATCACGACATCTGAGGGGCAATTCTCGTAATTTCAAGAACGTTCACGGTCTGATCTGTCTCAATCTGTCAAAAATACCTGTAATTTTCATACATTTTTTACTTTGTTTGTCGCCGAGATGAGACTGCGACTAGATTGGAACGTTTCAAATTTGAAACGTAAAAGAGTATGTAAAGATCATAAAGGTGGCGTTCTCTAGTGTCTGCCTACCCATCTGAAGAAGGCGTGAGTTTGTTATGTTATGATTTTTAAACTGCAGGGCCCTAATTCAGTATGTATTCTCTATGACACAATGAATGAACCGCACAAAATTAACGCGAAGTTGTTTAAGAACGGCGCGGTTTGATCTGTCAAAATACCACGATTGTCAACCATACGTGGTTTGCACGTGATAAGATTACGCGGGGAATAATAATTACCATACAGAATTAGGGCCCTGCAGTTTAAAAATCATAACATAACCAACTCACGCCTTCTTCAGATGGGTGTAGGCAGACACTAGAGAACGCCACCTATTATGATCTTTACATACTCTTTTTCCGTCATTCATACATCAGAAACAACCCTTAAAATCTAGTTATTCCGTTATTGAAAAGCATTGTTAGCATCTGCCACATAATTATACACGCTAACCTAAAATAAACAAAATTCTACAAGCACACGAAAAGCTATTTTTCCTACTCCTGTTTTTGTTAATAATATCCTGACGCACTAACAAGGGACGCGTCTCCATAGGGATGATCACAAAGCAGCTTCCTCCCACTAATGGCAATACTTAATACACATCTGGAAGTAAAGGACTCAATTAGTAATCAATATCCTTATACCGAGGGTACGTGCTAGAAAATAATTAATTATAGTTTGCCGTCAATTAGTTTTGCGGGTTACCGTTACAAGATTTATCTTTGGCTTGTTATTTTTTTTTGCCTTATTTTTATTAGTATTTTATGCCATGCAGAGAAAAGACCTTGGTGTCAGACGATCTCAGTCATGGTCCCTACGGGTTAGGGGGAGTACATTCAATAAAATATCCTGCCAAGCAATTTAATTGGCCGTTGTTATTTTTCATTGTGGTGTAATCTACAACGCTACAAGCGAACTACGCAATACGCATCACACCTGACGTCACACAAATCCTGCATCGCAGAGGCAGAGTTATTTGCGCTATAAGTATAGCCACATACACCATTCCGACATCAAACCTCGGGCAGTAGCCTACTGGAGATAACACCGGTCGGAGGTTATAAATGTAGGATGAGGAACTTTTCACCCTGTTCCTCATACCTATATGATCAACCAACCACAACACAAAACTGAGACAGCTTACCGATTTTATCAGGCGTTCTAAAAATAAAAGATGCGAAGTGTATGGGTGCCATCGGGTGATAGCCATTGAAACGAAATCTTTTTTTAATATAGGTAACTTTGTTGGTTAAATCGTATATAAACATAGTTCTTCATATTCCTACATTGTCGAAAAGAACGAAATCCACGGAAAACTCGCGTGACTACGCCGACTGAAATACTATGCGAATGCAATTAATCTTGCTTACAATTTTCATTCATAAAGCAATGAAAAGAAACGGGCAAAAATATGTATCTAAGAAGTATTACAGGTTATGGTTATACCTCAACATTTAGCCTGGCTTACATAGAATTGGTCGCCATGGATTCAATAATGAAGGCAATCCTGCATCCAAGAGCTTATTTGAACAGGAACACGTGTGCAATGTACTTGTGTCTACTGGACGTTGAGCGTGGTAGTCAGACTTTCAGGATTGTCACTGTCCTGTGACAATTGCCATAGGTATCCATGGGCATTGCCAATTAGACAAAACTAGTTCAACACATCCCGAAGTCACGAGTATCATAGTGCACCTGTGTGTATGTTCATACCATCACCCATCTTAAGCATAACCTCATCAAGCACGGCTGTTCCTCGTTGCACAAGCTACGAAGTTTACAATAAACCCCTCATCCTCGAAATACCTACTATCCTTTCCGAGTGTTCTACTCCATGTGTATGCATTAAATTTCAGAGTTATTTTGGTCGTTTTGCTTGCTCTTTTTGGAACATTCTACATATTTTCTAAAACAGGTGAGCTACCATGTCAATACATCAAAGATTTAATAAATCTACTGGAAACTGGAGTAGTTTTCTATCAGGGCAGCAGGATCACCACTGAAATATTATTGCGGTTTTTGTTTTCCATTTTGTACAGTTTTACGGTTACCGCTGCCCTGGCGCTTGCGGCGGGCAACATCGTGGTGTAATAGGAGAAACCGAACAGGATTATATTTTTCAACACACTGTACAATCTTCACTATACTGTCCATCCAAGGTTGCCTGGAATAGATCGCAGAAAGACGCCAGCACATCAAGCTACTACAATCTGTCAAATTTCCTTATAGATTTTCAACTTTACCGCTAAAGCATTAAGGTTCAAGGTTGACTGGGAAAATTTGACAGTTCTTTACGGGTAGCTTGACCTGTTGGCGTCTCTACAATAAAGTAGGTATATAATAAATAAATTAATAAAATCTCCTGTATCACGTGTTACAATAATTCTCACATGCAAACACCTAGACCCGGGAAAAAACTATCAGTTTCAGGTAATTTGTTTTATACCACCTCCTTTTACATAACATAACATCACGCCTGGAATCTCCAAAGGGTTGGCAGAGGTATACCTTTGTGCCAGTTATGTGTAGATAAGTCCCATATAATAGGGGCCGAGCCTGTTGCCATGAACCGGGCACGAATCCAGTCTCCGGGCATATTTCCATAAAAATCCCAAAAACATTTCCTGGTTGTGTAACAACTGTTATGGCTCAAGCAATGTTTTGAGGCGATTTGTCTCTGAATGGTACTTAAGGCTCGTTTGAATGTCTTTTATGAATTTTTAAAGAGCGCAGTTAAGATTATTATGGGATATTTAAAATCTTTGAAACGTAATAAAGCTTGTTTTTAACTTGTAATCTTTTTTATGCTATAGGACTGGGCTGATTTTTCCATCGCCAGATAACTTTTATTCGAGGATTAAATTTGACGTCTGACACGATATTATGGAAGAACTATCAAAAATTCAAAACTATTCCTCGGATAAAATTATCTGGCGTTGCAAAAATCAACCTTAAATCTGATATAATTACATCACACTTTCTCCTAAACATTTGTATGAATCGGTACACAAAATAAAATGAATTTATGATCAATGCGAAAATAATTAATATCATTTATCAAATTCGGTTTGGACAAATTGCTTTAAAATTGGTATACATATAAAAGGTCAAACGTTTTATCAATAGGATCGTTAATAGCTATTTCATATTTCGTTTTATGCAGGTAGGATAGTTGAATTACAGCATGCGTACATCGAATATGTATCAGTTAGGTGCCAGGGCAAATTTTTTATCCTTTATTGAAAAGAACTAGGTTCTTAATAATTAATTACAATCTAGCCTATAAGACTAATAAACAATTTTAATCTAACTTAACTTATTACGTGATAATTATTTTAAAACTTAGAATAATGTGTACTTTACACAAGCCTGTTCCACTTCCTTAGAGTCTGATCTGATGATATGAACACTTTGGTCATGTGTATATGAAGGTACCAGGGCTGCATAAAAAGTTAGGAGCAAGAGCGGACCGCTTTTAATTTTCATCAAGTAACATCCAAATATGAGTTAGCCCGATATTACGTGGTGGTGTGTGGGACAGTTTCCTAAAGCAATAACAACTCGGCCACGACGTCCAGCAGCACCATTAACTACAGCATTATCTCGTTGCAGCTCTTTTCAAATATTTGGACATTTTATTTTGCCGCCGTGAGCCCGCTGCCCGTGTTTCGTGGAAGATAAAATGATAAAATTGTGTCATTTTGCCCGCGACACGATTCAATTTGATAAACACGTCACTCGATACTCGGAAGCTTGTTTACTTCTGTGTTAGCCGATGTTTTATCTGATTACGTCGAAAGGAACATGTTTATCTTCTATTATTTTCATGTGAAGTGGGTAAACTAAGAAAATTGTGAACGACGTAGCCGTAATTGTGTAACTGTTTTTTTTACTTTTATGTTGTATTGTTTAGATCATAAAGTAAAAAGCCTAGAAATATTTTATTTAAAAAAAATACTACTATTCAGACAGTTGGGTTTGAACACAGACAGGCGCTTTACTTTGTGTATATCATTCATCACCACTGCTCTCAGAAAGGTGAAGGAAAACATCGTAAGAAAACCGGCATGTGCTAGAACCAAAAATTCGAAGACATGTTACCAACCCGCACTAGGCCCGCGTGGTAGATATTAGTCCACTCCCTCTCGAAGAGAAAAGGCCTGTGTCCCAGCAGTGGGAACATTATAGGCTAATTATGTGTCATACAGTTAGTCAGTGACCTGCAATTAAAGATCAAAAGAAAAATGACGTAAAACAGAATAACGTCGATTACAATGCTAGATAATTTATGGAATAAAAATCAGAAACATAATTAACACCTTTACACCATAGCCCGCATAAACAAATAGGCTGGAGTATGTATCCTGAAAACCATTTAACATGTAAAAGAATCCAATTATGGCGAATAACGAAACCCGTCCGCAACACGCAGTTCTCCATAGGATTTTAAATTGAGTAAATATGACTTTGTTTAAAAACACACACACTCACCACGAGGCTATTAAAGTTAAGGATTGAGACAAACTGGAAAAAATGATACAGTATTATCTAGATCCAATCACATTGAATGTAAACATTTGGCTACGGATAATGAGAAGGATCGTTTTATCCACAAGAGATTTGAATGGCAAACAAAAAGCCGTGAAATACTTTTAAAGAATATGGTAAGTATATATAAAAACATTTAAAACTTTGTCGTGGCTTCCGGTTTTGACGGCTACCAACTAAACGGTTGAAATAACACACATTTAGCCTTTTTTTTTTAAACCGGAAAAATCTTTTACAACAGGAGCGAAGATTTTCTCAATTATACAAACTGCAGACAACAATTAACCGGATTAGCACTATCTTGTTACAAACTTGGTACACACGTAGAACAACGCAGCTGTTAAAACAAACTTATAATTATTTACCACTTCTTGCTAAGCAATTGTAAAACAAAGGCGGCCACACTCGAAACACTTCCCATTGTTCTTGCAACAGATAGTTTTCACCTGTAATTAAAGTTTGTGGCGCGGATTATATTGGTTGTGATTGCAGGCAACTACTTAATTACGGAACAGGGCAATCCCGAGGGAGGCGATCGGACACGAACGCCTCCCAAGATTTACTGTTCTTGACCTCACTTGATCCGAGTCTCGCCTAACAACTTGTAATTATAACATCGATTACAATCACAGTAACAATTACCAAGTTTAATAAAGCTATAATGTTTGCCGCTTTACGGCTTTCACAATTGATGACCCCCGTTTTAATGGGCACGAAAGTAATACACCCCTAATGTTTGTCATGGCGTTTGTTCGTCGGTAATTTCGGCGACTTTCAAAACTAATTATAGATTCGTTCGTCGTCTCCACGTCTCGAGTGCCTCCACTGGAAAATTGGAATTTTATACTGTCGTTTTTGTGACAGGATATTAGAATGTGCACAAAACATTGTAACTTTGAAATTTTCAACGCCGTATACCCTGTTTTATTGATATTGTTTCTGACCTGCGTCCTTGATAATACTTCAAGTTCAAAAGGACACTTTCACTCGAACCTTCAGGGTTCATTATCAAGCAAATTATTATTATAGATAATGCTGTTTGAATAAAAATAGGAAGCTGTTAATACATTTTATTCATTTAAAAAAATCTTAAGTACATAACAAGCAATATTGGACAAAGACAAGCAATTAGGTAGGTACGTAGTTAAAATAATGAACTAACTAGTTTTAAGGAATATCGTTTGTCTTTAGATAAATATTAAAATGTTCGAAATATCGTTAAAGCTACTTAAAATGTTTCAGTACATTTTATTTTATTCTCACTATTTACTTGAGGCCAAACATGGTTGAATTCCATCTCCCGGCTTCGGGGGGGCGGTTAACAGAGATGTCATGCCGCATATAGGCTCAGCGGCGTATCTTCCGTTCCTGGAATCACACCCTGCAATAAGTATTTTGTGTAAACACCACAGAGTATAGTGACGTACGGAGTGTGCAGAAATACTGATCACTGCGACGATCGCTTTTACCTAACGGTACAGTCACTCAGTCTCAAAAATTCGTTGAAGACAAGGATGTTTCGCAATAATTCCTTCTGCACAGCAGATAATTATGTGAATGTCTCTTTACTGCTCCCAAATTACGAAGTCTCTTTTTTGTGTTTTATGTACATAATATGACTTAATCTTCCCATTGTAGATATACATATTGTGACATAATGGGAAGATTAACCATATAATGTTTTCTGTTTGGGCTTGTGGCTAAGTGATAACAGCCGCACGGGTCGAACAATCAGGTTAAGCTACGCTTGCCGCGGTTGGTCCGTGGATGGGTGACCATCTTTACATTCCAAGACCTCTCCGTGCCTGGGAAACCACATTAAGCCGTTGGTCCAGGCTTTCATTCATGGATATTTGACAATCGTGACGGGTCGTCAGAAGCCCGAAAGCCACCACCACCGCCATCATTTTCAAAATGGCGCGACAGTAGGTAGGTATGCCACGCTCCATATAAAAATTTTCAAACCTGTTTGGATCGGCGCTCCACAATACACGCTCATGGAGCGCCGATAGTGCATCGGAAATTCTTTCGCTAGATCCGTTCTAGTAAACCCATGAACGGTGATTTTGCCGCGCACTCCAGTGCTCGTATTAAGTTCAATTGAACACACGCTTGATATGGATTGCCCAACGGTCCGATCTACACACAACCATCTTCATCGAGCGAGTCAGACAGCTGATGTTTGAATTCAGCATTATCAAAAAACTGACAGCGCGGCAGCGCTCGGATTGGCCGCTCCACGGATCGCGCGATCCAACGCGTGTGCTGATTGGGCGCGGCACGTCCACACCGACCGCTCATTTGAATCGCGCTCCTGGATCGTCGTCGTGGAACCAGCTATTCAGATTTATTAAGTTGCAATGACAATCATGTCATTTGGTTTAAATAGAATTTTGTTATTTTATTTCATGGTTTTTATAGATTCTTTTCTATTTTGTTAAGTAGGTTTAAGTGAAATAAAATATTCTGATTTTCTGGCATCGACTAAAATTCATTTAATTGTCTGCAATCTTTTTTCCATAATACCTATTGTACGAGTATCAATGTGTAACAAAATCTTGTAGCAATGTAGTTTGATATTAGCGTATTAGTTCTCTGTTTGCTCTCTACTCTATGGGTATCATGGACTTACGCATATTGTTCAACAGCAAACAGCTTATTGTAAACGTCGAATCTTGCTATATCTGGATTACCCAAGCTAATATGGGACACCAGCAGGCTAATTGCGTAACACCCTATCAGAAGCAATGGCTTTCATTTTGACAGTTCAACAACATTCATTGCGTTATTTACGTTGTTGAGCAGACAATTTTTTCAAATATAAGTAATATGAAGCAATGGATTAGTAATATCCTTCAAAATGATTTAGATTGAGGTTGATCGTGTTTTACGTAATTTAGGTGGTGTAGCAAAGGGGGTAGAAAAAGTAGATTAAAATACAATATGCCGAAAGATCTTTCGAATCTCATGATGAAAGAAAATATATATATATATAAATCAGCTGTTATGTATCTACATTCTTATAGAAATATCACATCACGTCTATATTCTCCATGGATAGTTATAGTATATTCAAATTTTATTTATGTTTTAAATTGACGTTATTTCAAGTTACACAAATATCAATTTTATTTTTATGGTAATTAAGTTGATTTCAGAGTGACTAGCACCATTGAAAAAGTTATAAAAAGTTTTGAAGTTATAGCGTAAACTGAACTTTATTGAGAAGGAATTAAACTTTTTTTTTCCATAAACTCATATTTGTTTACATTTTTGTCAAATATGTCGTAATTTTATTTTAGGTAGATACATTTCACCGCATATCTAGCACAAATTCTTTCATCCATTTATTAACAATATTGAATCCGTTTTGAACCTTGTAGACATTTTTGAATGCAACAACCGAGTGGAGATCACGTATCGGCATAGCGTAGTGTGGGACGCCCCCAGCTAAATGGACGGACGACCTAAAGAAGGTGGCTGGGACACACTGGATGAAAGCGATGGACAGGGTGTTGTGGCCACATCATCAGGCGGGAGGAGACGCGCGGGTGTCATCACTGCCAGGATCACCCAGAGGACACGGTGGAGCATACGGTGGAGGTCTGCCCCGCTTGGGCGGAGCCCCACCGTGTCCTCGTAGAGGCGATCGGCAACAGCGGCGATCTCTTGCGCCCGGCCCTGGTTCAAGCCATGGTCCGGGGCGAGAGGGAGTGGGAGGCAGTCACCTCCTTCTGCGAAGCAGTCATGCTAGCGAAGGAGATGGCGGGGAGGCTGAGGGAAAACACCTCACGCCTCAGCCGCCGCGGGAGACGCTCCGGGCGTCGGGAGCCACGTGACGACTCCCGGCCACCGTAGGCGCGGGCCTGCGGGCGGAGAGTAATGGGTAGCTCACCGTCCGATCAGGACCAGGCCCGTCCCGGACGGCGCGTTGTGTTCCACGCGCGTCTCAAAGAGATGTCAGCAGATGACGGGGCCCGATAGGGCCGAAGCCTGCCAGGGCGGCGGGATCATCCGAAAGGTTAACCGCTGCCCTGGAACAGAAAGGGCTAAGGAAAGAACACGGGTGGGTTTTAGTCAGTAAGAGTCTGACACTCCCTTCCGCTCCACCCAGAGCGGGCGGGATCATTTAATGATTTCCCACCCAAAAAAAAAAAGGGCCCGTATTTTCGTAATTTAAAACGTTCAAAATCTAGTCGCAGTCCTATCTCGGCGACAAACAAATGTCAAAAACTTGTCAAAATGTAGGGAAATTAGAGGTATTTTTGACAGATTGAGACGGAGATCCAGACTGTGAACGTTCTTAAAATTACGAGAAACACCTCTGGTCAGGAAGGCAAAAAATATACATTGAATTATTCACTTACTGCGGGCCACATGGTGGTATACATCCACATTTCAACATTTGTATAATGTTGTACACATCACAGACATTCAGGTCCTCCTAAAATTAAAAAATAATTCAAAATTAGACAATTTTTTTCAGTTTAGCCTGTACTGTTGGGCGAAGGCCTCCCCCAAGTCCTCCCAGGAACTCTTTTCCTGCGCTACCTCGAAACAGCCTTTATGGTACGCCTCCAGAAGGCCAATTCCCGTAATTAAAAACGTTCAAAATCTAGTCCCAATCTCATCTCAGCGACAATCAAATGTCAAAAACTTGTCAAAATGTAGGGAAATTAGAGGTATTTGACAGATTGAGACTGAAATCAGACTGTGAACGTTCTTAAAATTACGAGAATTGCCCCTCAGGTTTACTTGCCACCGCTTTCTGGGTTGACCTCGGTGGCGCCGCCGCCGCCGCCGCCGTCCATCTTCAGACACCCATTGTATGGAGACTAACAGTTCAGTTACCTATATAAATATGTACTGATTCACGAGCGTCAACCCTTTTCCAAGAGTTTTCTTATTTTCTTCTGAATTCGCCATGTTGGAGTAGATTCATAATCATTATCTCAGCCTAAAGATGTCCACCGCTAGAGATAGGCTTCCGCAAGCATCGCCATTTCGACTGGTTCTGTGCTTCTCCCGATTCATTATATTAGTAGCAAAGACCGCTGCTTCTTGACAAAATACCTAAGTAGCATTACCGATACGCATTGTAGAGTGGGTTGACCTTTTACTGATCAATGTAGGTATGTAAAAACAGATTTGAACGGCAGGTACCGACACAGTAATATCTACAGGGCAGTGACGCGCGGCCCATGCGCAGTCAACGTTCCAATGCTGACATTGTAATGGCCGATTTGCACAGGCTTACACCAGCATTCATAAACTTAGGCCTTTTTACCGTGGGGGTAGGCAGAAACACCAAAGGTCACGTGATCCATTCATACTCGTCTTACTTCGAACCAACTTACATAGTAATCATCATCAATAGCGATGACAGGTGCGTTTGCGCAAGCGCCCTGACACTCCACGAGGTCTACTCCAAACATCTTATCCTCAGATAAACCACCGACAGGGCAGCCAGTGGCGTTTTCTACAGCACAAACAATGATGTCAGACCCTCGCAGCATACACGGCAGGCTCTTACAGACCTTGACGTTGAACTTGCCCCTGTAGACCCTGAAAATATTGTTACACAAGGAGTAATTATTTCAATAGAATTTCGATTAACTAAACAAATTATCCCATGGGAACGTACTACCAGGTTCAAAAGTAGCCTATATCCTAACTCAGGTCATGGTCTACCGGTGTGCCAATCTTCGTCGAAATCCGTTCAGCCGTTAAGACGTGAATGAAAGTAACAGATAGACTGGCAGAATTACTTTTGCATTTATACAATAATACGTTATATATGGATATAAATAAAATCCTCCAAATCGTATTTCGGCCACGGCGGCCAATCTCAACGGAGACTAGCATTCGGCGCGGGAGATATTATAGTGCACAAGTGTGCGCGTACAAAGGTGCGCTCCCTCTTCCCGCACACTCAGGCGCGGCGCCCACGTGCTTTCCGAGGCACGGGGGTATTATACCACCAACATCCGAACTCCGGGCTGTTACTAAGAAATTCCTAATGGAAAAACTCGAATAACACATTGCCCGACCCGGGAATCGAAACGAGGACCCCACGCTCAGCAGTCGCGCTTGCGACCACGAGACCAACGGGGCAGTCGATTAAATATGGATATACGAGTATATGAATATGGGGACGATTTTCTTTCATAAGTATCATATATTATCTCTTTTTGTAAACACTCACCTTTTACACATAGTATAAAAAGTGACCCACTCATAGACTCTCATTCGCGGCATACCGAGAAGCTCTGCAACCTTGTGCTGGGCTGATATGGGGATCCAGCCAATTTGTCTCTGAACTAAGTCCAGGACCAAAGATATCGCAGACCTTTGCGAGCCTTCGGGATAATTCATGACAATCGCCTGGATTCTCTACAAAATATTTGATTAAATAGTAACATGTGGAAACGTAGTGGATTGTACATTTGCTTATAGCATGCGGTGTATCTAGATATAATAAACAATCTTTATTGTTTGTTTTCCCAAATAAAACAAATTTAAAAAATTTGTCAATTTGACGTAGTAATATCTAACGTGGTTTATCTATAGGTATAGATATCTTCTATAATATAAAAATGAATCGCTGAATGTGTTGCTAAGCGCATATCTCGAGAACAGCTGAATCGATTTCGCTAATTCATTTTTTAGAATATTCCTTGAATTACGAGGATGGTTCTTACGGAAAAAAAAAATGTAAGAAAGTTGCTTCACGCGGACGATGTCGCGGGCAAAAGCTAGTAAGTATATAATTATATAAAAATCAATTGCTGTTCGTTTGAGTCGCTAAAACTCGAGAAAGGCTGGGCCGATTTAGCTGATTTTGGTTTTGAAATGTTTGTCGTAGTCCAGAGAAGGTTTAAACAGTGAGAAAATATGGAAAAAGGAGTAGGGTAGGATTAGTGTAGGAGTAGGTTAGGAGTAGGGTAGGAGTAGGGTAGGAGAAGGGTAGGAGTAGTGTAGGAGTAATGTAGGAGTAGGGTAGGAGTATGGTAGGAGTAGGGTAGGGGGTAGGGTAGGAGTAGGGTAGGAGTAGTGTAGGAGTAGAGTAGGAGTAGGGTAGGAGTAGTGTAGGAGTAGGGTAGGGGGTAAGGTCGGGGGTAGGACACCACGCAAACGAAGTAGCGCCGGGCAGCTAGTCTGAAAATAAAAAGTTGTTAAAACAAGTTTGTTACATTCACCAGTGGCTGGAAGCCAAAACCAAGATGTTCAATAAATCCTGTTATTGATAAATATTTTCATCACAATCTGAGGGGATCATTACGGAATTGGAACCCAGTGATACATATGGGAATTTGTCAGAAAGTCTTTATGCTAGTCTACATGATCAATAAATAACACGATATTTAGGAAAGATCTACAAATTTTTCGAACAATTCATTGAAAAATATTCAAAGTCAAAAAAAGAAAGTGCAAATAAAACTCAAAAGCCTCAAAAACGTATCAATATTGTAGTTGGCACAGTGCTACAAAGATCTTTTGGCGCTTGAATGACATTGCCAGGGGGGTTGCTGGTAAAGAGTAGTGAAATTGTTTTATTAAATTGTATTGAAAAAACAAGATGGCGGCGTTAGTTCTGATTTTTTCCACACACCAAAAGATCCTTGTACAGTTACACCTATCATTCAAGCGCTTTTACCGTTTGGTCACTCTTCCATTACTCCTAGATGACTTTAAAAAAATGTTCACCAAACATTTTTAATTGACAAAAATATACAAGATACCTATAAGACTGAGTAGGAAAATACAGAACATAGCAGCTGGTGCCTTCGAACTCCTAAGACCTGACTCCGTGAACTCGGCACTATTTAATAGACTATCAAAACTTGGAACTTAGCTCGTTTCGCTATCCTACTCAAGTTGAATACGCGGGTGTCGCTTAGGGCACCGCTTAATTTCGGAAAGATAAAAATGTAGAGGGGTTTGAGTTGGCATTACAAAGAGAAAACCGTTACATTTTTCTGAGAGATAAAGAGAATGTGTAAATGTCGATATTGGAGGAAACAAAAAGACCTTTTGATGTCTGAGAAAATGAAGGTTTACCATAGCATAACAGGCCTTTTCTTAGTGAGAGGAAGTGCAAGTCCAGTGCGGGTTGGTAGACGTGTCTTCGAATTTTTGGTTCTAGGACATGCCACATGTTTCCTCACGATGTTTTCCTGCACCGTTTTTAAAGCAGTGATGTTGAGATAATTTTACACAAAGTAACATGTCTGGGTTCGAACCTACGAACTACAACTCGGTAAGTTGCGGCCGTTACCACTGGGCCACCACTGCTCTCAGTTAAACGCTTATTACATTACCCAATCGGTAGGGTCCCTATCTCCTAGGTAGGTTAGTGTAGGCCCTGCTTATCAGTAGGGCCAAAGCAATAGGCAGTATGGACCTAGCGGTCGATGGGGTGTTCCTGACCGCACTTGCCCACCCTATCAATAGGGCCCTACCGATTGAGTAGTGTAATAAGCCTTTTAAGGGTTTAATTTACAAACAAATCTTTGCCTTTCTTACGTTAAGCATGCTAGTAGACCATTAAGTGATCACCATAGTCACCAAAGTGGTCGCAAACTTGATAGCCAATATTAATTGTCTATCAAGTTTGCAACCACTTTGGTTAATGAGACAAGACGATGCAAATATTGAATTGAATGCTTGACATATTTGGCAGGAATTTTACTTTCCATAAAATCACGTTTATAGCATCCAATAAATATAATCAACCGATACGATCAGCAAACGAGAAAGTCCCAAGCCAAACGTAATTAAAATAATTGGAACGACAAACTCGTCGGTAGATTCCCTCCTCACATATCTTTAAAAATGGGGCGCTTCCATTTTATAAATTACCACTCAACATCAACGTCAAATAACACGTCATGTTAATGGTAGCGCCATCATGTCGAGACCTCATTATAATTTAATTAAGCATTGATCATTTCAACCTCAGTGATTAATTAAGCATCATGTTTTTAAGTGCCGCATACTTCCTCGTATCAATTTCACGTCTGCCAATGAAGGGCCTCTGAGTAGTCCCTAAATTGAATGGCTAAGCCCATAATAAACACGCAAGGCCCTTATTCATTATGACAATATGCAACACATACACAGTCGCGTCGCCTACCCTATTGTCGCAATTTGTTGCTGTTAGCCGACAATCTTGGAAGAGGTTATACTTGTTACTTACACAAGGCGACATATTAAGTCCTGTGCGTCTGAAATACAGTACCTACATGTGTTGTAAAAGACTTGAGTCTTTTAGTCTTCATTTTGAGACTAAAAAGTCGTTTTTCAAGACTTGGGATTTTTGAGTACTTAGAATCGCGTTTTCCTATAAAAGACTTGCAATTTTTGTAATTTTAGGAGTGATAAATAAACTATTATTATTATTATTAATTCAAAAGGACTTGAGCTCTGAATATTCATGTCATCATGTCATCAAATCTTATTATGCTGTTTTTTGAACTTTATAAAAATTCAGCTGATTAAGTGATTGATTGAGCTGCATTTTTTTTATATTTAACTCTGTTGGTACACAGTTAAATATTTTGAATGATGGTGTGAACAAATCTGTCAACATTGTGTTTTAACTAGAGTTTAGTTTACAATAACTGTTACATGTTGCTATAAACTAAATTATTCACTGACAAAAGCAATATGAATAATGAATAACAATTGTTGCGCATACAATATGTGTTTAATTATATAATAAACAGTAACAGTACGTATGTGGTTACAATATTCTAAATCTAACTTTTTTTTAAATGTCTACTGCTAATGTGGACCTATGCTTTACTCATAACCCATACTTTTTTAACACGCTTTTATTAGGTCGACCTGTAGGTATGTAACTAACTATGTAATGGAATCTAAGGTAACTAATTTAACCATCAACTTGCAACCTGAAACTGACCTAAACATTGCAAAAAACGTAAGTAAATCTCAGTTTCGCTGGCTACCTTAGCGCAACCCCCTTAAAGGAACATTATAAATAAAACTTTACCTTCATATTGGCATCAGTAAACTGAAAAGGGGTTTCGGGATTATTATCCTCAGTATCTCTGTGTACCAACAGTAGATCAGAAAAGCGTTGCAGTGATGTAAAAAGTTTCCTACAGCAGATGACCTGTTGAGCAAAGGTAAAATAAAAATTTCTCTATGAAAAATAGTTTCAATTCCAATCTTATGATTTGCATAGTTTAAGGCGTTCGGCGACAAACCCACGACCTACAGCTCATAAGTCGGGGCCGTTCCCACTGGGCCACCATTGCTCTGCTATGCAGCATATGCTAGGTCTACTGTGAGACCCTTCCAATGAGACACGTCTTCCATATACTGAGAACGTGTTCAACCTCAAGATTGTAAGTTATCTATTAAAGAATCGTTCACCTCTCGTCCTGTTACCCTTTGTCTACTTGCTATCGCTTTTCCAACTTATGTAGAACCTCAAGCACGGCTGCCAAGGACACAACCTCTAGTCATGGTTCCTCTCCCAATTTCTCATGAAAATATTTATGTTCTACAGCAGTTATATTACAATTAATACTTACATTCGGCAGACTGGTTTTAAAATTCAAAATTTTACGTTTGAATAAAGACATTTTCAAAATAAAAAAATATAATATTGTTTTCAATAATATTGTAAGAATCACTGATAACATAAATCACTATGACAATTGATGACAACGACAGATTGTGTAAAATATTACATCTGTCAAAAAGTTTACTAAGAATTATTCTATTAGAACCTCTTTTTGCTAAATAAACCTGGGTAAGTCGCGTTTTAATATGTTATTATTTTTAATTTACGTTCATAAGTTACCATTACAGTATCTATAATTATATATAATAGTACAGTACAATGCGGTAGTGTAGTTAATTAGACTCATGATGTCATTTATTAATATCCATGCCATACAAGTTTTACAAATTAAAACTTAACACGTGTTACGTTACCCTTGCGAACTCGGTCAGTGAACATGAGAAAAGATCGTTTTAGTCGCCAACCAAATTTAGTGTACAATCACCAAATGAGATAAGTAACCAGTGTCATCGGAGTAATAAACCGATGGAAGTTTTCAAATATTTTTTTTATTTTATTAATAAAAAACAAACCGTTCATTTATATTTTATTTAATTCAAAAACATCCATCGGTTTCTTACTAAACGTCAACTATATCCGACGACTCTGGTTACTTATCTCTTTGGTGACCGTACGTATCAAAACACTGAAGCAGAATAATAATATGGAAAACACCCAACTATCCCACTTCCCCCTGCCTAAGTCGCAGAGAAATTTAATAACTATTATCAAAATATACGTAAACGTCCCTGCCATTACACGGAACGATGTCACAAACTAATGTACGAAATATTCTAAATATTGCCCACTTGCCCGCCCAAAATAGTTGGGAAAGTTCGTAATGCCGCAAGAAAACATCGAGGAAAGTGATTTCAACAAACTAAAAGTTGTTACCAGCCACCCAATATTAACGGATATTGGAAAAAGATGGTAAAAGATGGCAGTTGCCGGATCAAGGCTAGTAGGCACTAATATTCCCTGGATGCAATATCGGGGTTCATTGCCATAAAACCGCTCGAGGCGAATATCTTGGATACGATATTGACCTTATAGCATTTCGCCGAGAAAGCAGATATCTGAGGCAATTTCAACATCGTAAATGATGTTTATCGTGGTAACCCAGTGACCCTAGCCCTACCACTCCCCCTACCTATGAACACTTGTCAAATGGCAGTGTATCGCTTTCTGCACACGTATCGGTCGCACGTGTAACTGAGCTGTTCTCCTGTATACCTGTGTTATGTACTAAGGTACGACCGAAGGTATTTATGTTTCAAGTCACTTTATGTAGGTACTTATTGAATAAGAAGATTATTTTTGAACTGGTAGAGTATATATTATATGTTGAAGATCAAATATTTTTTGTTTGATTAAAAATACGCAAGTTTATGTATGTGTAAGTAAAATATTTTCGATAATAGCTATACACATTTATGAATAAGATAGGTAGGTACACTAACTTTCTTTATTTTTCAAATTGTATGCAGACATTTTCACCTCGTTTTGGTTTAAGTCAACTTGCACACATGTACCAACTATAAAATTTCAAAAACAACGTTTAGACCATTCAAAATAGGAGTTTCAAACACAAATTAGTGTCGCCGCAGACGACTCTGAACAAAGCAGACGTTGTGAAAACATTTGTTTTGTTGCAGATACAGGATGTATGTCTGCAGCGTTTAGACTCCTTTAGAGTATGTAGGCCTTGCAATAACTACACGCTTATAATATCGCTACACATTTTTATACTACAAATAAATGTATTAATAGGTACTTATGAGATATTGAAAATGGGTCCGTAAATAACCATTTATATTTGGAAATATTGTTTTTTGCTGACTGTCTTAAATAGTATCTAAGTACCTATAACTAACACTGTTCGTCTCTGCATCATCATCATTGTCATCACGGTTGACTGGCAGAAATGCCTATGGCATTAAGTCCGCCTTTGTACATTGGTGTGCTTAAATTATTAAATATAAATAAATAAATAATAACCTGATAGCTTTTCTGTAAAATAAAAACTTGGTTCGTCGAAATTTTGTACCAGGCAGCGTGACCAGTGCCCAAACTTTGTTTTCAATGAGAATATTATAGGAGTGGGTTCGATATTCGAAATGAAAATATTACACACTCGATTAATCCCACAAGTCAATAAGAAAGTAATAATACGAAATGCTTCCAGTTTAATTAAAATAAACGTTCAAATTCCCACGTCAAATTTAATTTCTTGTTGACTGCGGTGGCGTTCGTTAGATTGAAACGAATTTTCAATCGAGCGACAAAATATTCGGCGCCATTTTTAAACGCAACCGGTGACTCGATGATTCGTTAACACGTCTGCCTAACTTTTGAATCAAGAATATTCAAATGAGCGCTTCCTTAAAAAAGCTTTAGAACATTTTTTTCGCGGAATCGCAAATTCGAATTTCTGATTTTCGATTCGAAAAATGATCTTTTATTTTTTTTTGTGGAGGCTTTGGTACAAAGAACAAGTAACCACGTGTAACAGATTTGTGAAACGGGAAGACTTGAGGTGTGGCGCTCCGGAATGTTTTATTAAAACAAAATTACATAAAGCTCTCCACCACACTTAAAGACGGTCAGACCAAAAGGACAAGTGCCAAAGAAAATGTCTCAAAGTAAAAACAAATAGGACCTTTTTAGTGAAAAAGGAAAATGTGGTATTTTCATTTCCAGTAACCGCCACAATTCGCTTATAAAATGTACCTTTTTTATCAAGTTAAGTACAAAGATTCGGTGTGTTTAACTTATAAAGTGAAGCCTCATTTAAATTCAAAGATGACTTAGCTAAACCAGTGCCTACTTTTTAATAGATGTGAAAGTTTTTTTAAAGCCCTTTTAAGTAAGGGCCAAAAATGAAGTTATCGTTTGACCTTTATTGTTGCCTACACCTCATCTACATAGAGTTATATCTCTTCGTGTAGTTTAATAAAGTGCCCTGTCAAACTAATTTTATGGCCTTAATTATCTAGATATCGAGTAAACCTTTTACGAGAATCCTTTGAACCGGATCTGATCAAGTGTACAGGCCTGGGGTGGAAGTGTAAAGGGGCGTAGGTGTGTAAACCCTGTACTAATGCCAACATGAATATTTAATTACGGTCTATCTATTTGAAGAAAGACTATGAACGAGGTAAACCTAAAATCCATTTCTGCTATTTAAAGGAAATCATTATCTGTATATTAGCAGGAAGAAAGCAAAAAGTTAAATATTAGTGTATTGTGCTCTTATTATTTATTTTTAGGAATTTAATTTGGGATTTTTTTATCAACAAAAACAAACCTGACTTATTATTCGTTATTTGTGCAAGAACTGAACTCATAACCAGCCCTACTTGCGTAACACACGATCAATCTCAATCTAAATCATTTTGGAGGATATTGCTAATCTATTGCTTCAAATGTTCGAAAATTGAGTCTGCTCAACAACGTAAATAACGCAATGAATGTTGTTGAACTGTCAAAATGCAAGCCATTAATACTATTAGTGTGATACGCAATTACCCCATAGTACTGTATTAATAAAACTCAACCACTACCTCAAGGCGAAAAGTAGTTTCCTCAATCCGCTCACAGACTCTCTCCGATCCGCTCCTAAGATACGTTGCACATATCAAAATCCGAATAAAAAAATACTTTTTTTTTTGTTAGCCTATATGTATACAGTATACATATAGGCTACCAAAAAAAAAAGTATTTTTCCCACAGATGGACAAAGACCTGTCTCAAATCTAACCAGGAACTCTTTTCCCGCGCCATCTTAAACAAGCCCAATATGGATAACTAGCTTCTGCCCGCGGCTTCGCCCGCGTGGATGTCGGAAGTTATCCCACGGGAACGTGCTACCAGGATAAAAAGTATGTGCTTCCCTAGGATGCCATCTATCTGTTTGCCAAATCAGAAGTTCAGTGGTTAAGGCGTGAAAATGTAACATAAAGTTTCAAGTTCAAATCCTCCCCTTAAAACCGAATTACCCCTTTTTGCCCCGTCAGGGATAAATTTTCGACAACTTTACATACTTATTATTAATTATTTTCTGTCGAAAGTATCAATACTGAGTTTCGAGTTAATCGGACCGCGCATTCAATTTCTTCCACACAAACTTCAACACCCCTATATCCCCCTTTGAGGGGTAGTTTGAAAAACTTATAATGATAAACTTTATTACTTACTTAGGCAAGTATTGTTGCCAAGTTTCAAGTTTATTAACTAAATTAATAAGATTTTTCATATAAACTGTATCCACGTTTTTCACCCACACAGGGATGGAATTTAAAAAAATTCATAACTTGACTAAAGATTATTTATACCAATTTTATAATTAATCAAGCCACTTATTTAATTATAATCCTCCCCTGTAAAATTAACTACCCCTTTTCACCCCGTTAGGGGTAGATTTTCGAAAAACCCTCAAACGTGTTATTATTTATTTTTAGTCATAAGTACACATACTGAGTTTCGAGTTAATCGGACCGCGCGTTCAAATTCTTCCACACAAACTTTAACACCCCTTTATCCCTTTTGACGGGTAGTTTTGAAAAACTAATAATGATAAAATTTATTGCCTGAGGCGAGCCTTCATGCCAATTTTCAAGATTATTAACCTAACGAATAAGATTTTTCATATAAACTGTATCCCCGCTTCTCACCCCCAAAGGGGTGAAATTTTGAAAAATCATTTGGGATGTGTTCATAACTTGACTCAAAGATGATTTATACTAATTTTCGAGTTAATCAAGCCACGCTGTAAAATCCTCCCCTGTAAAATTGACTACCCCTTTGCAGGCCGTCAGGGGTAGATTTTCGAAAAACCCTGATACACATTATTCTTTCCTTTCAATTTTAGGTATAAATACTGAGTTTCGATTAAATCGGACCGTGCGCTAAAATTCTTCCATACAAACTTTAAAACCCCCCAATCCCCTTTTAGGGGGTAGTTTATAAAAACAAAAAATGCCCAACTTCATAATTTACTTAGATAAGTATTCGTGCCAAGTTTCAAGTTTATTAACTCAAGGAATAAAATTTTTCATACAAACAAAATCCCCCCATTTCACCCTCTTAGGGGTGGAATTTCGAAAAACCCTTTCTTAGTGGATACCTACTCTTCACGAAGAATACACCCTCCAAATTTCATGTCTCTAGGACCAGCGGTTTGGGCTGTGCGTTGATGTCTCAGTCAGTCAGTCAGTCAGTCAGTCAGTCAGGACTTTGAATTTTATATATATAGATAAAAAAAAATAGATACGTATGTAATTATGTACCGAGGAACAATAAACCAGTTTTGTTAAAGTAACAAAGTACGGTATACTGAATTCTAGTTTGCATGTTTACAGTGCGACATTTCGAGCAGAATGCCACGGCTCGAGCCAGGATAATGTCAATCTGTCCGACAGGCGACGCACCCACACCAAGCTACGAAAGCCAGGTTAAGTTACCAGTCGAGCTATTTCGAGCACCCTAATAAGAGTTTAAATTCGGAAAATTCTATACTTGGTAGTAACAATAATAAACTGTTTACATGTTACACACACTGCTCGATATTTTGAACTCTTTCATTCAGAATTTCTATGTTTATACAGGTCCACAGGTCCAGAGTACTATAGTATGTGTTGCGTGTAATATCTTGTTTAAATCATACAACGTTAGATTTTGTCCGTTTATTTCAAGCGAACGTCTTTACATCACCGCGGTTATATTATCACTGTTTTTTCCAAATAAAAACCATATACAAACATTTTAAAGCTCATTCTAAATTCGCTTCACTGTTCGAATGTAATCAGCGTTATTTTACTGCCAGCCTGCACTACATAAGGTCGACTTTTGCAGACAACCTTTACAATACTCATAACATAAGTGCATAAGAGTTGGCTTATTCTTCTTTGCAAGAACAAAATTGTTTGACGGTTCTGTCGGCCTAGTAGCTGAAGTAACTGGCTTCGGATCTGAATCTTTGTGCTTGTCTGATTTTCAAGCGAGCCATAAAATATCATGCGTTTTTTATAACCTAATTGTGGTCCATACAGACGACTTTCTCCTAAAACATATTCGCATTGTACAATTTATATCTCATTTTCCCAAAATCCTTAGTTCTTACCAAATTAAGTAAATGATTGAACCTGTACTTATAGGACTAAAAGTGAATTTTAAATGAAGCTAGCCCAATTATACAATCACGAGGTACATAAGCCCCGACGACTTACTACTCCCGAAATTCAGGGAGAATTTCCCATTCAGTGGTAATGATACAACGTGGCACTTAGCTGTAACTATAATATACAGACACACTTGAGTAACACCAGCTTGATGGCTACTTGTGTAGAGAGCTCCGGAGCTCAACGTACTAACTTACTGAGAGCATACATAAGGTATTACTAGTTTATTACCTTCACTACCTACGGTACTAATTATTTCTGGGACTGGTTTCCTAACATTGTATGTTTAAATAGGTAAATTGATTTTCTGTAGGATTCCTAGGCGGGGTTACGGAACAAAAGATAAATAATTTTGTGTCTTTCGTCAACAAGTTATTTCAATAAAATACTGCAGTTAGTTAACATTTACAGTTTTTCTATAAACAGTCTTTATAAAAAAAGTTGCCACCAGCATTTATCATCACAAAAAAGGCACAAGGAGTGTTAAGTAAAGTCAACTGAATAACTGAGTTGAAATGGTATAAAAATCTTACTTGAAGCGGATTCTATTCCAGGAGAATGTTTACGACGGCTTAGTGCCACTGTGAATGCGACTCGGAATATTGGAGATTTAAAAAAAAATACTAAAAAGAATCCTTAAGTAGTTTGTAACCTCGAATTCCGACGAAATTCCATATTTTCGAGAGTTAAAAGGGAAGCTCTTCAAATCCAGGGTGAGATAATTTATGTCAGGGATTAAGCTGACGGAATGAAAGGGAATCTACTAAAAGAGCCTCGACATCAGAACCTCTTCTGTGGACACAGTTCACACTCCCGTTTCGCAAACTTGCTTTGCACCCACACTTAGATTGATAATAATAAAACTACGACAAAGCTCAAGTTATAATAAAGCACACACAAGTGTCTGAATATAATAACAAGAATACAAATAAAACTGTAGTTTCAGTCAGCTATTCTAATGTGACAAAGCAAAAAAGAGCCAAAACAATTCGAAGCAACTTGTACTTTTCTTAGCAACTGCGATAGTAAAACTCTACGATATTCAGAGCTCTATTCAAATAAAAAAAAATCTTGAAACATTATTCGGAGACTGAACTGGTTACGAAACTCTCTTGCAAAATGGGAGTACTGGGGACGCAAAACGGTTCATTCCCTTTGTTTTATGAGACAATTAAGAAGCGAAGGGACGTCGGGGTGGCGCGAAGAGTAAATTTTTGTTCCTCGTAATAAAAGAAGCGAGAGCATTTAAATAGCAGATTGAAAACTCCTAACGATCTATGTTAAGTTCACGACGTAACAAGGATTTTTCGGTAAAAAAGGTTACGCCGCAGTAATTTACATTTTATTATCTTGTGGTCGGATTTATTTAAAGGTGCCTCCACACTACCGTCCTACAAGCGTTACGTAACGTCACTCGCGTCAGGTCTTAGCAGTCAGGTTGAAGTTTATTACCCGTGTGTTTTATTTGAGGTGGCTTTGCATGTGTCTATTTACCTAAATAAGTGATTATGTATTTTCCACTACAGCGACGAACTATTTATAAGTACACTAAATTCGTTTTGTATAAACATTCCAAGGCAAATCTGTTTTACTTTCTACAGTCCGGCACCAAAATAAAATGTATACTTTTAGTACTTTAGTGAAATCAAAGCTTAAAGCCACACTTATTGACAGCCATTTGCATTTGGCTTTCGTTAGAAAAAGTTTAACCGGGGAAGGGGAAGTAAAAACATTCTGCTTCAGTTAGCTGGACAGTGTAGACAAGCTGCGTTTCTTTTGTGTTGGGATAAGACAGGATATTCCTTTCAATATTTTGCTTGTTTATAATATTAAAGTCTTGATTAATGGCCGTTTTTTTTTCAATCGGCGTTTCATTTAGAAAATCAGGTTATTCTGTAGTTTTTTTTTAAACAATTTAATTTGTATCAAAGAAAGAAAGAATAACGTTTATTTGAGAAACACAAAATTCAAACAACAAAATAAAAATGTGAAAATAATGTTTTAACTACCACTTACTGTGTATCACCATTTTTTTTTATGTTAGCCCACGCTGTCCTCTCCTGGGCAAAGGCCTCCCTCCACCCCTTCCATCTTTCGCGAGCCCGCGCGTCCTCCTTCCAGTTTTGGCGGAACCTATCCAGCTCGTCCCGCCATCTCCTGCCGCGACCTCGCTTCACTGTCTCAGGGCGCCGATTCTGTGCTATTTGGGCCCACAGTTAGTCCGGCGGCAAACATGTCCTGCCCAGTCCCATTTAAGTTAGGCAGCCTTCTGAGCCACGTCACCTATCTTTGGTTTGGAGCGCAGTATTGTATTTCGAACACGATCCGTTAATTTAACGCCTGTTATACTGCGCTCCATTGCTCGTTGACAGTCCTTGAGTTTGAACTTCTGGATGTTAGTCAAAGACCAAGTTTGTGCACCATAGGTTAACACGGGAAGAATACACATGTCCATGAACCTGCGTTTCAGTGCCATAGGCAACTCACCCATAAATAGATCTAGAATAGATAGGCTTATTGTAATTTTTAATTTCTGAATTGTTTTTATGTTTTCTATAACGGACGCTTTTAACGTGCACGTCTTTTCTACATCGTTCTCACATGGTTAATTTCAACACGAATGATGTAATCAAATATTTTGTAAGAATTTTATGATTTAAAAGAGTGTCCATGGAGTTTCTTGCCCGTTCTTCTCCATAGGTACCTACGCTTTGGAATGGGCAACTAGCTTCATCTTTCTGACTGACCGACCCTTTGACAATTCAAAAGTGCCTGTAATTGGTTTAGTTGAATTAAATGATTTGAGTTTGAGTTTGAGTTTGATCCTTCAAGGACCATGCAGTAGCTCTTCCAGGCGTTGTTTATCACTTATGATATCATTATTTAATCAATTAAAATGGCATAGTGACTAATCATTTATTCAAGTATGCTTACGTGAATTTATTTAATAACAAATATTTTTTTAGACATTTGTTACACAATATTTATTTCACATAAACCCTATGATCTGCACAAAAAACACTCCAATAGCGATGCATCAATTTTCCAGAATGACAGATGACTGTCGGAAAGACAACTGACGTTCTAATACAAACGTTACGTGTCAAATTTCGAACGATGGCGTCGCCTTGTTTACTCGAATTCTTTAAAGAAAAACCAGCACTTTAACCGGCACAAAAAACTTACTTTAACAATTTAACAGTGCACTCCAACCATGTTGTTTTGAACTGAAAACTTTTCCATTAAAACTTTCCAACAGCTCCTTTATGTAGCCATTTAGAAAATGTTGATATTTTATTTCTATTAAAAATTACTTAAAATAATAAGGTGTGTTAATGAAAAAGGGCAGGCTTTTAAGAGTTCTTTTGTAAAATAGCGAAACCCACGTTGACCTAGTTTCCAACGATGAAAGTAGAAAAAGTGCCTCACACCGCTTTACCTTTTTTCAACTAGAGATTGATTTTATTTTATGTTTATACCCAATCGGCCAGTCCTTCGGGACAGTCGACCGTAGGACAGTGGCAGTACTTTGACTTTGAGCTGGTGTAGCGTAGCAAGTAGTTCCAATAGAATACGACGTCAGTCTTCACTGGTTTTGGCAGCACGTGGGGCCAGAAGGACCCTGTGCCTTTTTGGCATTATTATCTTTGTTTTCTGTTTTTTTTTATACTTTTAAGGTGTATTTTTTGCTGTAATGCTCATGAACTAATTTTTTTTTCTATAAACGAAATAATTATTTGCGTCTGCTCTATAACTTTTAGAATGTTTCCTATCAACCATAATTTTAATTTTTCATAATTTTAAATTTTTCACTATCATTTTAATCTACATTTTATGTACTTATTGTTATGATGTACTTACCTATGGATATCTGAATTTAAATTATTGTATTTTTATAAACATAATAAAACAATTTCAAGACAGCTAGCGGAACCATACACTAAAACCTGAAAGTGTCTTCACCGACACGCACTTGGCTGGTTTTTGGTACACAAGAATTATTAAAACCGAGCCAACTGGGAAACAAATTCATGTTCTATTCTCGAAAGTAACTGAAGACCTATTAGTGTTATTAGTGCGAAGTTGGCTCTCTGCGTTTTCTTATTAATTAAGTTTTTACTTGACATACAGATAGGGAAATTAATTGTTATTTGTTAAGCAAATTTGCATTCTACGTCAATTTGCCGAGTTATAGCCATTTCAAACTACTATCAAAGAATGACAGCTGTGATTTGAATATACAAACAATTTAAGTTAGTAGTCAATTTGCTTTTCTACTTTACATTACAACGTGGGCCTCGGCCGTCCGCACCTCCGTTCACACGCAATCCTGAGCGATGTGATGGAACATGGAAGAGCTAGAAAACTACGTATGTACGCGCGTACTAATGCTCGGTTCCTATAAACAAAAACGAATCGTTTTGCCTACGAACGGTAGCATTTTTTACCATCAAACTGGGCATATAAACAGATCAGTAGGCTAGTTTAACCTGTGATATCTTCTACCATAGATTTGCATAGTAGACAAGGGTTTATCCAAAGCTATGAGGTCTTTGCTTCATTATTGGTAAAGATACAGGAGTCTTAATTTTAACCAATAACGGTCCGTAAATTATAGGAATCGGCCATATGTCAATTTGCCGCATTATAGCCATTTCAACTATTAAAGAATGATAGTTGTAATTTGAATATACGGACAATTTAAGTTGGTAGTTTGAATATGGAAGGGCTAGAAAATTGAACAAAAGCTTTTTCTTCTTTACAATGAAATTATATTTGATGCAAAGTGATTATTTTTCTTAATTTAAGGAGCAATCAATCTGTCTAGCCTCTTCCCAACTATGTTAGGGTTGGCTTCCAGTCTAATTGGATGCAGCTGACCAGTGTTTTACATGGATCGACTGCCTATTAGACCCAGGATACCCCTTGGTAAGACTGGTTGTCATACTTTCAAGCTGCTGACGAACCGTAATAACTGTGAAGTTCTTAATTAAACGAGCAGATATCCTGAAAATTAAAAAAAATGGAAGCAAAAAGTTGAAACTAAAAGTTTGGCTTTGTTTAGTCTCGTTTTTGTCTGTCAGTCATATTCGGTACAGATTGGTGAAACGCAACATCAAATGTAGCACGCATTGAAACAAATTCACATAGTTATTGTATTTTACATTTCATGTTGCATTGCATAAGTTCTTTTTTGTTGTGTTTTGCAATGTTATTCAATATCACACTGTTTATGTACAGTCGCCAAAGGAGATAAGTAACCGATGGATTTTTTCGAATGAAATATAATTTGATAAATTTACTGTTTGTTTTCTATTAATTAAATTAAATTTTATTCGAAAACATCCATCGGTTTCTTACAAAACTTCAACTACACTCGAGAGCAATGAATCCGGGTCACTTGAAGAATCCTAAAAATCTCGGAAACTAAAAATGCTAGGTTAATGCAATAAATTGTATTTAATAGACAATGTAATACTCCTTAAATGAAGTTATTAAAACTTCTTAGTTATTGTAAAGTTATATCATAAAAAAATCAAATTTGAAAAAGGGCCACTTTCGAAGATGGAACTACGAAATTACAGCATTTGGTTTTGCTTTTGTTTGTAATCTGTCATTTATGTGGGTACATAAACCATGTTGATAGTGCTCTATATTCATTATTCAAGCTGAAATTATGTCGCTTACGCCTGAAGAATGCACCAGAATACTTACAATGCTGGAAACCGGCCGGAGTCAGCGCGATACAGCCAGGACTGTCGGTGTGTCGCTGTCAACAGTACAAAGAGTTCTCCGACGTTACGAAGAAACTGGTTCTAACCTACGCAGACCAGGAACGGGCAGAACCAGGTGTACCACAGCACGAGAAGACCGATACTTGGTGAACACCATGCTTCGAAATCGCTTTCTCACAGGAACTGAACTCACAAATCAGTTTCGACGCCTCGGAGGAAGTAACCCAAGTGCATGGACAGTAAGACGTCGGCTTGCTGAATCTAACTTAGACCTGCAAACCCCTTAGACCTGCAAACGGCCCTAAACTGGAGCGTGGGCATCGTATTTCAAGACTAAGATATGCCCAGAGCCACGTAAATTGGAGTATTGAAGATTGGTCAAAAGTTATGTTCTCCGACGAATCAAAATTTATGCTCTACAAGCACGATGGAAGACACAGAGTGTATCGAAGACCAGGGGAAAGATTCAAGCAAGCATGCATCGAAGAAAAAGTAGCCTACGGTGGTGGGTCTGTACTTGTGTGGGCCGGAATTTCTTCTGAAAGTCGCACAGAGCTGGTGATCATAGAAAACGGCTCTTTAACTAGCGTAAGATATGTGGAAGAAATCCTCAATGATCACGTTGGTCCATTTATGGTCAATTTAGGTGTGGATGCTATATTTATGCATGACAATGCCCGACCTCATACAGGTAGGATTGTGAATGACTACCTTCAAGAGATGAACATTACTCGTATGGAGTGGCCAGCGCGCAGCCCGGATATCAACCCGATCGAGCATGCTTGGGACGAGCTAGGCAGATGCGTAAAACAACGAAACCCTCCCCCAATCACGCTTCGTGAGCTCAAAATTGCTCTCACAGAGGAATGGGAGAATATTCCCCAAAATCGTATAAGGAACTTGGTGTACAGCATGCCAAACCGCGTAAACGCAGTAATGGAAGCACGAGGAGGCAATACGAAGTATTAAAATTCAAGAAAATCGTAATAAAGTTCAAAAATTTCATGTTTCCTATTTTTGTTTTAAGGAGAGATCAGCAGTTTTTTTCTTTATGTAATTTTGTGTTAATAAAATGTATGGTGACTCATATTTTTTTTACTTTCATTTAAGGAGTATTACATTGTCTATTAAATACAATTTATTGCATTAACCTATCATTTTTAGTTTCCGAGATTTTTAACATTCTTTAAGTGACCCGGATTCATTGCTCTCGAGTGTACATAATTATATCCGACGGCCCTGGTTACTTATCTCCTTTGGCGACTGTACATATTCGTTACTATTTTTATCTGACACAAACATAGAAATGTAAATATCTATGGACACAAATGTATTTTATTTATAGTATGCTATGCATACACACGTCAAGTTGCAGTATAGAACTAATTTACATCCGTCATCTCAGTTGAAAACCAGCGCCAGGAGTTGTCTGGCATTTTGGCGCAGCCGTGAGGCACTTTCTTACATCGCACTTTTTCACTTTTTATTTTATTATTATCATAACTATGTATTTGCTATGTATTATGTATTTACTATGTATTGTGTGCCTTTTTTATTATTACTAAGCTTTTATTGCTGAAACTAAACATATGTACAATGTATATAATAACTAAGTTATAAACTAAAACATCGCGTTTCCCAGGTTAGTGATCAGCGTGTCTTGTGTGTGACACTTAGCCTAAGTGTGTGTAAAGGAATGGAAACAGCTGGAAAAGGCCTAAGTGACTTAGGCTTCTTCCAGCTGTTTCCATTCCTTTCTAGCCTTAGTCGAACTATTTGCATGTCTGCCTTTTTTCCTTTTACTATAGCCTGGTTGCCAATCTGTTATAATTTGTTATTGCTTGTTATAAATTTGAATTGAATTTTTGACCATTTTGTCCTACTTTTGTGTACTTACCTCTTAGTATTTATGCTAAATAAATATATCTTCTTTTTTTTTCTTAAAATTTTGGATGGCTCATTTATGTTATATTTCATGTTACGTATCACCAATCTGTAGGTACCGGGCAATATCTGTATGACAGTCTTTTTGTAAAGCTCTATCTGTCATATTAACAGAAGGAGCAAGATGTTTTTTTAAGCATTTTGTTATTCCATAATTTTTGTTGCTCAATTTTCAGCATCCTAATTAACGTAGTAGCGTAGCGTAACACACTATCAATCTCAAACTGAATCATTTTGAAGGATATTGCTAATCCATTGCTTCATAAGTTCGAAAAATGTGTCTGTTCAACAACGTAAATAACGCAATGAATGTTTTTGAACTTGCAAAATGAAAGCTATTGCTCCTGCCTATCCTGCCTAGCCTGCTGATAGTGTGCACGCAATACCCCGGTAGGTTTTGTTAAATATTACACCTATAGTTAAGTTAGTCACATATTTTTTCATTAGTGAACAGCTTTTACACGCCCTTCATAACGTGTCACAAATTATATCACAGGAGCTTACCATTAACGTTCCCGTTAAAAGGTTTTTGGTAGGAGGACATTGTTTTTTTGTGACCCTCGTCACGGGTAATTTTGTTACCAACTAATTAATTTATATTTTCACTAGCCGTTTTCCCCGCGGCGGGGCGTGCTTTTTACGTCACAACTAGATTGCTTATATCTCTTCCGGACGCACAAAGTAAGGCCTCGTCCAAACTGGGCCACGTTCATATCAGCGCATTGTTTCGGAACTATGTCGTCGTATTTTTCGGCACAAATTTCGGCAATGCAAGCCATGTGCTGCATAACGCTTTATTATGATGTTGCTACCTATATAAATCGCCACTAGCTTGTGCTGTGTGGAGCAGTCTTTGAATGTTTAGCTTCGTATTATTTTACGCTAGCTTTTCCCCCTTGTATGTCGGAAATTATCTCACGGGAACGTGCTACCGAGATAAGAAGTATCCTATTTGTTAATCCAGGTAAGAAACTATCTGTATGCTAAATTTCATCCAAATCCGTTTATCCGTTTTTGCGTGATTCAGTAAGTAACTAACAAAAAAACTTTCACATTTATATATTCACTAATCACCAATTAACCTATAAATATAAAAACAGCTTATAAAATATGACAATTTGCCAAATCGGGATATTCACGAGCTAAAAATGCAACAGGAAAAAAAAATCTTTTTACTGTTTTCATTCTTTTCATAAAATAACTTGTTTTTCATCTGATTATTTTGTGTATACCTACTACATTTTTAAAGATAATTCTGACCATGCTCGCATTGTTATTCCTTTTAGTAGTGTGCAATCGGTCATTGAAAAATCCACCTTTTCCATTTCTCTCGACTATTTCGCAACACAAAAATCTAGAGTAACTACATGTCGTTAGCTGTAAGGACAATTACAACTAATTGTTTTCTGTGTTTACTGTTTGCGTAGTTTCTCTCTAAAAAAAGCCTTCAGGTAAAAAATATGCTTTTTAATCACAAGTATTTAGTATTCCAGTAAAGGAAAATATAATGGAAACAAAGAAATTGTCTAATTTGTAAAATTTCATTCTAAGAAACGAGGCCGAACTCCGACCCAGATACATTCACAAAAACTGGACTCATCAACGTTTCAACAAAGGAAGTAGGTGGGTAGAAAATTAGCCTTCAGAAAATAAGCTTATCTTAGACCCTTATAATCCGTACCCGGAACTTTGATCCCCTCAAAATGGAGCAGACCTACGGAGATTGACATTTACTACGTTATCTGTCCCAACAGGCAGCTCGCTTTGAAACTAGCGCTCGCCGAAATATGATCACCATACTGTAAGTCGGCCGCACATCAAACGTGACGTCACACCGTCTACGTCATAAAATATTGTACTTTGTACAAGTCTTCTTTTGTGCTCAAAGTATTATTTCTCTCGTATCTTTCATAAACTCGTTGTTACCTAAGTACTTTGTGTAACAAATTTGACGTCATACGCTGGTTATTTCAGGAAATGTGATACGAGAGTAGGTATAAAGTAACTTTCTGTACAATACATCTGCGTAATTACCTCTCCGTCATTATTTTATGTAAATAAAGAGGGTGGTAAGGAAGGAAGTAATTAGTTAAAATATAAAAGCATTCACCGATACTTTATTGGGTTTAATTGACGTTTTACAATTAATCACAGCGTGGGCGTTATTTTAATATCATGTTTATAATCGGGGAAATGTAATTCTATTTATTCTCAGTAAACTTTAATCACACTTTATAAATTAAAACATACCTAGATAAGTTTGTCTGTTTGTTACAATTAATAATTAACTTACGAATGACAGCGATGCGGACGAGTACTTCGACGTCTATGTAAGGGTTATTTTGTTTTTGTATTTATTTGTATAAGTAGTGAGTTAGTTAGCCGTGTAGTGTAAATACTAACAGAATAAATTTACAAAACTACAACATTAAAAAAGCTCAAAGAAGAAAAATGTTCAAAGAAAAAAAACAGCATAGTGAACAATTTCTCAAAATTGACACAGAATCCATTTTCGCGCTGAGTATTATCGACTAACCCCCAAGCGGCGCGCTATTCTTTTCAACAAAACGAAAAATCTTTATTCGATTGCTAACTCGTTTATTTGTTCACCTCTCCACTTAATAGGTAGGTACGGGCCCTCGCGCACTATTTACAAACATTTGTTTTCCACATACAGCCGGCAGCAAAAAGCGGGTTGACTATTGTTTTTCATATCTGCAACAATAGGCGTGTCCGTATCGCGTTTTAGTGAATTCAGGGGTTTCAGGATATACTCGTAGTAAATACTAGTGGTATAAAATGCGTGACAATCGCGCGAGTACGCGATTGTCACGCTCGTTTTTATATGACATACTTGCGCGATTAATCAAGTCGCAAACGTTCTGTTAATCGGGTATTGGCATTCGGTTAGGACGCAGGGTTGACATTTCTTTAGTCCAAGTAGGAACGTACATATTTTCCATATAAGTTTCTTCGATTAGAAGATCCTCTATGATATGAATCAATCATAGAAAGAGACCTTAAGATAACAACATATTTTAGGTAATAGAGTAATCATTTTTTTCCTCTCAACATCAAATAGAATTCCTGTATATCTCCAGGAATCCTATTTGATCAGACATAATGGATTGAATATTATTGGATGACAAACATCCGATAATATTATCCGTGTTCGTCAATTCACTTACCTACATAATAAATGTAATAAAGTAAATATTTTATTACATTCGTTTTGTGAATTCTTCTGAAGCTATTTTTTCACATTATACAGGGAAATAGAGGCTGGTGTTATGTGTTCATTCTTCAAGCCATACGTGTAACACAAACCATGGCTAATAATACAAAGTATATAGGTAAAATCTATTGCATAATCTATTTCATAGAGCAGAATTAATTTTATCATAAAGTCGATTTTTCTTTGTTTTGATACAACCCATAGATGAGGACCAAGCATCTTAATCTGAAGTTTAATATAATATTTACTCATAAAACTGAAATTACAAGCAAGCACATTGATTGCTGGCTTAATTAAGTCAACCATTTCTGCATACGTTAACTCATATTCGGTATAGCTAAAAGCTTTTTGAGTATCTTATGAAACCAGTATCAACAAAACTTATTTTTAATTGATGTACAGACGCCAGCACATCAAGCTACTACAATCAGTCAAAGTTCTTTAATAGATTTTCAACTTTATCGCTAATGCTTTAAGGTTCAAGGTTGATTGGGAAAATATGATAGTTCAGATAGCTTGATGTGCTTGGCATCTGTACATCAATTAAAAATAAGCTTGTTGTCACATCAATTAAAGATGAGATCTTCAAGTTTTCAATTGAACTACACGATTACTGAGAAATGCTTACAATGACTGGACTGATCCACTCAAATCTGTGTGGTACCTACTTTCCTCAAAAGACCATTTCAGACAACAATCTACATGATTTGACAACGTATGGACTTTAAAAGAGACGGTGACCTCTGAGTTTGTTTCAGGCCTTTCATCTCAGATTAGTCAGATAAGAAACACCGACTCCCGTCTAGCTTATTTTTTTAATTATGTAAATTGTGTAAACGTGATTCTGATGTCCTATTTGCAGAATATATTATTTTATTGTATTACATTTCATTTGCGGTCAGAGCATAATACTTGGACTGAATACATAATGCTAAAAGTTTTAAAGTACGGAAGTTTTAAGTATTATGTAAATTTTTTCGCAGCTCGGGGTCTTAATTTGTGCCCCGTACTTGGCAAAAGGCTCGCCCCCTATGACATGGGACTTAAACATACCTAACTGCCTAAATATGATACACCTCTGTCTAACCCTTCGTGGTTTCCAGGCGTGATTGTTATGTTTTACGGTAGGTTACGGGTTTGGTTTCCGCACTTAGTCCTACAAGTGGACCATTGTGCGTGGGCCATGGCGGCCGTCGGTGGTTATTCCAACCAGCCCACCTCCCTCCAGAAGCTTATTAAGTCTCCTGATCTGTTGAGAACATCTGTGTAAGATCTGGGTATCCCGAGGGTTTCCGAACTAATCTGGGTGACGCCTGTGCACTCAAAGAGCACATGCGGCTGTCCGTTATGCCTATCGTGTGGAAGTGTTTGTTTAGTGAGCAGTGTCCCGTGATGGTCCCCGTCACCAGGCGCAGGCCTTTCCTGTCCAGGCGTGATGTAATGTTGTGATTTATCTATAATCAGATAGCGAAAACCAGCATGACTGTAGCGTAATGAAAAACTTGTAATCATTGCCTGAAATTCTAATATTTATTCAGATATACGAATGAAGGTATTACCTCCTGTTTGTTTCACAACCATTAATTACCCGACCGATCTATTCAATAACCGACATCACAACACTCAAAATTGCTTTGAAATTCTCAGCTATGATCTAACATCAAAATATTCAATAATACAATATCTAAAGGACTATATGTATATGTACATGAAGTGAGGATATTGCGGATAAGGTTACCGGGCTTATCTACATACATGTATAATGTATAAATATAGGTATACAACATATCCCGAAATTAACGCACACCACCAGACACCCCAATTAGAATATTATGTTTTAATCACAATACATACCCTGAATTTTTATCATTATATAAAAAACATTGTTTTTTTTAACTAATTAGATATTCTGATTGTGGGAGAAAATTATGGTCACATTACAAATCTACGCATGCACACAGTCGGAATCGTATAAGGGTCTAGCTTAGTGGGTATTTCATCCATTTTGGTTTGTTTTGACTGTACAGCGGAAGTGTGACAGTAATTTACGTAGTTTTAATTATTTATGGGATAAAATATTACCTATATTAAAAATTACAGAAATCGATTCACTAAAGGATTCTGAACAAACTACTTTCATAATGTGCATTAATTCGGTTACACATTGTATATTTCTCTAAATAATAAAGCTGAAGAGTTTATTTTGGAACTACCAGTCGGATTTGAAAAAAATGTTTTTGCATTTGATAACCAAATTCATAAGGAAAGCTATAGCATAGCATCACGCTCGAGTCGAGCAAAAAGAAAAAAACAGTCGGAAAGAAGGCTAAGCGAAAACGAAGTGCGGGCAGGCGATGCGATGCGACGGGGGGGGGGAGGGGACATAAATATAATAAAATTAGTAACGAAGTCAAAACTGTACATTGAATATTATTTATTTTAAAAAAAAGTCCTTTTTACGAGGTGTGGGAACGAGTCTGATGCCGAAAATATTATTCTAGTTTTTAGACTGTTTATCTGTTGGTCTGGATGTATGTTCCGGATTGCCGCAAAAACAGCTGAACGGATTTAGATGTAATTTGGCACGCAGATTGTATATAACCTGCATTAAAACATAGGGTACTTTTGGGCCGGGTGGTACGTTCCCGTGGAATATTTTGTGACATTCACGCGGGCGAAGCCACGGGCAAAAGCTACTTTTTGAATATACATTGACCCTGACAGCCTTTGATCATATTATACAGAAGTTGGTATCTATATGATCATTGGTTAAGCAAAGTAAGCAGTAATTGAATTTTTTTTGACCTGATCGAAAATTCGTAAGACGGAGCTCGCGTCAGGACACGTGACCTGATCGAAAATTCGTAAGACGGAGGGAGAGTAGACCGCATTCCAAAATATCAAAAATGCACAACGTTAATATTCAAGTTTTTACTTCCGCCGGCACTCCCGGAGTGCAACCCGTTTTTTTTTTGCAGTCGAGTGGAGACCGGATTTCTGCCCATGTGATGGCAATAGGCTCGCCCTCTGTTACATGGGACTTAAATAAAGATTGTATTAGTATGAGAGGCTCGTGGCTAAGTAAACACATCTGCACAGGTCGATCGATCAGGTTAAGCTACGCTTGCCACGGTTGGTCTGTGGATGGGTGACCAACTTTACATACTGAGACCCGTCCGTGCCTCGGAAAGCACGTTAAGCCATTGGTGTTTTTTTTTTTTGACAGTCGTTACGGATTGTCAGAAGCCCGAAAATCTGACAACCAGTCTTACCAAGGGGTATCGTATTACCCCAGTAATTGGATTGTGAAGGTCCGGTAGGCATTAGCTCCATGTAAAATACTGGTATGCAGCTGCATCCGGTTAGACTGGAAGCCCCCAATATTGTTGGAAAAAGGCTAGACAGATAATAGTATGAGTATGAGCTTAATGTGAATTAATTATACACTTCTGACGTCCCAGTTGAGAACGAAACTCGCATGAAAATCCGTTTCGTAGTTAAGAAGAACAATGCAGTCACACGATTTTGTCTTACAAGTGGGTGGGTACTTTCTATTTCTAGATTTATTTATTTCATTTTTATTTTATTTTTACATTTTTTTTGTGTAGGTAATACGCACATAATTGGTATTTATTTTAGTTTCTTATTAATTACAATACAACACACTCACACATACATTTATGACACGACATTTTATTTGATTTTGTATAAGCTTTTCTATAATTTCTAGCATTTAAATGAATTCTCTCAATTTATTATAACGGACACACACTTCCCTATGTGTTTGTTATCTACCTTTTGGCATTATAATATTTGTAAGTAAGTAAGTAATTAAGAATTTTATTTGCATAGATTGTAGGTCAATCAGACAAATTAAAATAAATCAAAATAGGTATGTCAAAGAAAAAAAAATCATTAGATATATCAAAGTAAAAATTAAATTAATATTCAATTATCATTCATATGTCAGCGTCATTAAAAAAGTCAGTAACAGAATAATAACATTTTCAATCAATAATGACGTCAGTCTCTTTTTAAAGTTTTGAGTTGTGTCATTTTTGTTTTTTGTTTGTTTACTGTTTTTATAGTCTTCAGGTGTATTAATTTTATGTAATGCCAATAAACGCATTTTTTCTTTCTTTCTTCTCTTTCATCCTTTCCTTCACCCTTCGAGCGTAAAATTATGTCACGCAACATTGACCGATGTGCTATTCTGCGGTGACCCCGCCCCCTTCAAGGAAGTTTAGGAGCAACGTACTGAGCCCGTAACCGTCAGCATCAATGCAGACCGATATATGGAAATCTCCTGGAATACGTAATGAGATTATAAGATTAAGCTGTGCTCAGTCCCTAATATTGGTAATAGCCAATCCGAGATGAGTAGTTGTTGATATTAATTAATATTGTGTAACACTTGAACTAATCGGGTCAGTTGCTGCATGACTTTGGACGGCGTATATGCTTTGTATGCGTGATGAAAATCGATGTTTAATAAAGCTACTCGTAGTTCAAACTGCCTCGTAAAGTGTTCAATTAAATCAAAAAGATAGAATTTTGCAATCGAGGTTCCGAAGAAAGGAAGAAACAATAGTTGAACACAATAGATTGACTTAAGGCTGATTTTTCATTCGACAGATAACTTTTAACTGTGGAAGAAAATTGGCGTGTGACAGTTTTAGTATGGAAGAAATGTCAAAAGTTCAAACTATTCCTCAGATAAAATTATCTGCCGGTGGAAAATTCAGCCCTTACACAAATTATATTCAGAGAATAAATAAATGAGTAATAAATAATATATAAAAACAAATACTATTGTTAAAAACAGATAGAAAAGACATATAAGTAATAAATATTTTATAATAACGAAACCCATAAAAGCGCTCTTCCTCTCTCCTACTTATTTAAAATGTTGCTGTGCCCGACAGGGTCCATAATTGATTATATTGTTTTATACTTACCACCTGCCGATCGATTCTGTAAAAATCTCACCGTGAAAAGTTAGGTGAAGTGAGCTGTTAATAGTGTCAATTCCTAGCATTAGTTGGAATGAATGATGAAAATTTCACCGTGAAAAATTAGTTAAGTGAGCTTTCACTTAACCTAATTTTTCACGGTGAAATTTTTACAGAATCGATCTGCTGGTTACTCCACGCTCACTTCACCTAAGTTTTCACGGTAAGAAGTTTACAGAATCGCACTGCAGTATGCATACATTATGAATGCATTAAAGATTGAATTGAATCATAAGTTAGGCTCGTACAAAGTGTATATGTTTCCTAAAAAGCTTGTGATAGAAAACCTAAGGCTACATGTGAATTACATCATCCGAGGAAGGACCAAATCGGGAAATGCGAAAATAAATCCATTACCGTTTCTTTTGACTTCGCCGTAATCTATTAACGGAATGGATAAAAGCGAAAAAGGACCAAGAAAGTGTGTTCGCCAATCGTAAATTACAGCTCATGTGGGCAACACTGGGCCTCCGACACACCCGCTCTCCTTATGGCCCTTAAAGAGACAATTTTGCCTCACACTACATTAGAAATGCCCGTAAAATACGCATTAAACATCTTGTGTACCATAACCGGAAACTACTGGCTATAACTGTTAAAATGTACAGAACATTAGCTCCTGTAACGAGGAAAGAAGGTAATGATTTTCAGACCTTTTGGGGAATTTTCAGTACATAGAGCCTACTTAACGGCTCATCTAAAATATTTAAGTGTGCTATATTATGAATATTCTTGGAGGTTAACACTTCTATTAAATTGGTCGTCCATTTAATAAAAAACCTCGTATAAGAAAACAACTTACATAAGAGAGTTCGACGAAAGAGAGTAAAGTCCGCCTATACTTATGTAGACCTTATCTCATCTGCCTAACATTTTCGCAGCCATGTTGGGGTCGGCTTCCAGTCTAACCGGATGCAGCTGAATACCAGTATTTTACACGGAGCGACAGCCTATCTAACCTCCTCAACCCAGTTACTGGGTAATATAATACACCTTGAAAAGACTGGTTGTCAGTCTTTCGGGCTTCTAACGACCCGTAACGACTATCACAGATCCACGAATGACATCCGGGACCAACGGCTTAACGTGCTTTTTGAGGCAATGGCAATGTCTTGGTATGTGAGGACGGTCACCCATCCACGGACCAACCGCGGCAAGCGTAGCTTAACATGATCGATCGACCAGTGCAGCTGTTATTACTTAGCTACAAGCCCCTGTATATGTAGACGTATACACAGATCATTTTAATCATTGATTTATACATAATCAGCATATACATACAATGTTCCCACTGCTGGGACACAGGCCTCCTCCCTGTGAGAGGGAGTGGCCCGTAATTCACTGGTAGATGTCACATGTTTTCGATTTTTTTGGTTCTAGGACATGCCGGTTTCCTCACGATATTTTCCTTCACTGTTTTGAGAGCAGTGGTGATTAAATAATTTACACGAAGTAAAATGACTGCTTGGGTTCGAACCTACGTCCTACAACACGTACTCGTAGGCCGCGGCCGTTACCACTGAGCCACCACTGCTCAACACTACAACAGCAACTACAAAAATAAATAATCTTAACAAAACATACTGCTACCTATTATGTCAGTTCAAATTAAGTAACATTTTTAGAAGTTGCGCTCAAGGCGTCTAGATATTACCTAGATACACGTCTCAGCTGCCACCAGGCGACGCTCCAAATCTTCCCTGTGTAACAAAATAAAAATAAAATACAATCGGCGGGTAGAAAATATCTCGGGTTAACTTTTCTGGATGGCTCAGTAAGATAAGCTATTGACGTGACGTAACACGATAGTTTATTTTCTTGTTCATTGGTGGATACGTTGACAATTGGCTCATAATATAATCGACTTCAAAAAGCAGTTTGTAACCTTCTTTCACGTAATAATATACGAGTATGTTGTACCTACATGATCATTATTTGTTCGAACACTATTTTGATCTGCAGTACGATTCTGTAACCATCTCACCGTGAAAACTTAGGTGAAGTGAACGTGGAGTGAGCTGTCATTCCAACTAATGCTAGGGATTGACACTACTGACAGCTCACTCTAAGCTCACTTCACCTAACTTTTCACGGTGAGATTTTTACAGAATCGATCGGCTGTACCCTGTCCATTAAGTTAACCGTTTTTTGAATGCTGTCTTAGAACGTACATATTGCAGATTACGTTGCAATATGTACGTAAAATAAATATATAAACTGACTTATCTTATTGATTTATCTAATTTATGACTTGTTACATACATTATAATACCGTACATGTATCAATCAATGTATTGTGTGTTGCTGCAATCACTAGTTTCATCTGTCGAAAAATGGTTTACCTAATGGACAGGGTCCAGGGTCCTAATAGTCATCTTCCCCATTGTTGTCAAAAGAGGTAAAATCAATTATGTGGTCAATTATACATTACCCACGTCACTCTTCTGACGTCAACACGGGAGTATGACTTGTTTGCCGGGAGATGGATAGATTTGTATCGTGATTGTTTAACATTTTGTGAGATAATAAATAGTATGATAGTTTTGATTTTGTCACTTAATTACATTTTGTTTATTTTACAAGTGTTATTGTTTTGTGTTTTGTTTGTTAATTTTTTTTCTGTGTATATTATTTTGTTTTTTTATTGTATTTAAACTAACCTACTTAAGTATGTTTTTGTGTATTTTTTTAGTTTGTAGTTAATTATTTTGCTCTGTACAGCGTCTTGAGATTAAATTCTGTAATGTTCTGCATGTAATCTAAATAAATAAATAAGTCGCATTGGTTAGGTTTGGAACTAGCCACGATCAGTGTGTTATTTTAATTTATTTTATTATTTATTTACACACAGTAAAATACATAGAGATATGACAAAGTTATAATATGAGTACAAAATACTGCTTATTTATATAAGAAGTAAAAAATAAATGTAGACAATAGTGTGTGAAAACAAGAAGAGAAAAATATGAATGTGTGAAGTCTAAAACTAAAATATGAAATATACCCACACAAATAATGCAAAAAAATATATAAGTAGGTATACTTAAATAAATACATAATACAAAATGTGTTAATAAAAAACAACTTCCTCTCACAGTGCCGTCAGTGCAGTTATCAGTTTATAATGTTTACCTTCACTACATTTATAAATACGTATAATATACAGGGTGTACAAAGACCCATCACATTAAAAACTTGTTTTCTTAAAAAAACATAAGTAAAAGTTAGGTTTAACCTTAAATATCTCCGTAACCAGAAGGTTCCCAGGTATGGTCTCTCGGCTTCGTTAAGTGTCTTATTACACACGGTATATGATATGGCAGTTTATACAGATAATACACACACACAAAATAATATAATTATATTAATAATATTGTGTCACTCTCTGTCATTCTTCCTTTCTGTGTACTTCATAATTGGCGTAATGTTTATAATAATAATAAGGTTGTACTTACTGTCAACCGTGAAGCTACCTTATATTGATTTACCTTTACTGATATTTTATTGAATAGTATCACACACACAGGCAGATAGACAGACAGAGACATTATACGCATGTTACATTATGTTGACAGAGATATTATGTCAAAAGAGCAGTATTGAAATAATATTGTGAGCATAATAATTATTTTGCATCACGTTTCGAAGTCAACGAATTTTAATAAAATGTTCCTCCTCTCTCTGTCATCAAATAATTCAGAAAACAGATTTCGCATTGAGTTGATATTGACTTTTATTTAATTATTTTCCACTTTTCGTGAATGTTTATTTCCTTATTTTTGTTACACAAACATAAAATTAAATAATAATCAAAGCTTTATTAATATAATAATGACTTTAATGAAAGGAAATTTGTTTAAGTATTTTTCACTATGCGTAAGAGTAATATAGAGAGATACCCAATATCAATGCCTAAATTTTACATGGGTACTAAGGTATTATGATTTATTTGAGGTAATATGACATTAATTTGTGGTCGATTGATGGTGATGATGCAAAAGTCCCCCCACCCCTCCCTCCCGCCTATTACATAAAATAAAATAAGCCTTTATTGCTGGTTCTACAATGTATTAGAGGATTTTTTTTAAATATATTATTTAAATTATTTTCTTAAAATATCAGCGTTCGGTGCACTCTTTTCAACCCGCTTGTATGTCGACAAAGGCCTCCTCTAAAGATTTTCATCTTTCTCTGTTTCTCGCCCTCTGAATCCATTCTGGACCAGCCACTCTTTTGACGTTTTCGCTTGTCATCCTTTTCTCCTTTTCCCATCCCTTGGGTATCACCCTGTTATTAATTTGGTCCATTTCTCTTTTTCCTCTCTCAACATATGCCCTTTCCATCGCCACTTTCCTGTCCCCTATTACACGGAACTTAAACATAACTGGCGAAATGTGGGTGTGCCTACTATAGGTACACATCTGCGTAACCCTTCAGAGAAAAAAGGCGTGTTATGTGTGATCACACATGACATTGACATAATTATCAATTTCAACAATGTTTACCATTGAATAATCTATTAAGCGAAGCGTAAGGGTATGGCCCTTACGCTTCCTCTAAAGGCCAATATGCAACTGCATCTAAGCAAGTAGAACGCCGCGTCACTGAAAGAGTTGGCTGTTTCAATATGTGCTCTCTCCCATTGGAAGAGCACTTTAAGCCGCCGTTTGATTGAACGGGTCGTTAGGACGTGTCAAAAGCCTGCAGCATTAATAACTACGACCAAAAAATGTTGAAAGTGTTAGGCAATCGGTCACAGACGAAAAAGTGTTTTTAATTTCGTGTGGATGGGTTAGTTGACTGCAGCTGTGTTTGAGGTTGAATTTAAGAGAATTTTAGTATAAATCGAGGTCAATTTTGATTGATAAAAAGTTATTTTAAAAAACAGCAGTGCAGTGCGGCTCTGGTTTGCTACCAGGAATTTCGTACTGGAAAAACCAAAGACACTTTTCTCGATGCAGGGACTGAAGCCAGGAACTCACATTTAGCACTTTACCAGTCATGATTGAGACCACTAGACCGAGACAGTCTAGTGCACCAAGTGATAAATGATATTTATTTTACAAAAGTTTTTCTGAGAAGAAAGAACGAAAAAAAACTCAGAGGTCACAGTCTCTTTTATAGTCCAGGCATATTCTTGACCAGGCCATATGAGGACGATGCAGATTATATATTTTATTATATCTGAGAGGTTTTTTTTAAGGAAAGAACGCATATTTGAGTGGAACTGTCTAGTAAATGCAATGCTTATAAATGTAAATGGTTAAAGAAGAAATTAATTCCTTTAAGAGTTTAATATCCCATAGTAAACTCTTAAAAGAATTAAACTGAAACAATATTAGCGTAACAACTTTCCATGTTTCCTGCAACAGCACAAAATTTATTGGAGGAAGAGGAAGATTGGAATATTTAATTCGATAAGAGGAATTCTAAGTGGCTTGGCGACTGTAGCGCGAGGTCGAATTAATAGCGCCATACTCTCTAGTGCTTGAAATTGTAAGAAAGCCTTCGCACAAGCTATTGTTCACAGTGAAGTTGGAAATATCTTCATACTTTGTTAAGGAAGGAATTAATTAAACATAGTGGCTGGAGACTTAAAATTCGAACTTCCTTTAAGCGACAGAGATTTCAATGTGTCAGAAACCGGCATCAAAATTACAACAGCAATTCGAGGATAAGACCCATTACGTATGATAAACCCATTTATGGCCATCCTTTAGTAGTGGGAGAGGTACTCAAAGAAAGAAGAACGAAAATACGTTTTTTTGCGGTAAACATGACGCAGAGAAAGAATATAAACACAAAAATGGAAGAAGAAGAAGCTGTTGATGAGCAGGATTCCTGTTTGTCTTGTAATATACTCGTGCTGTTACCATGTTGGAATATCACAATTATAACGTTATTCTGCTGGCAGTAATTAAGAGACCCATTTCTGACTTTCTATCCACCAACGGAAATAGACATTACACTGCAATGTGGAAGAAAACGACCCACCCCACTGTTCTCAAATAGTACCCTCCATTCCTTTATTTCTAAATGCACTTTCAAAGTCGCACACACAGTCCCTTAGAAGTGTTCTAGCCCATCTATTTCGTTAACGCTAAAAGTGTCACGTTCGATATAAACACGTTTATTTTTCACGTTTACAAATCCAGTAATGGTGCAAGTCGCTTAGCCAACATGGCTGCAACGGCACTCCATTAACGACGCATTATCTCCCTCTGTTGCGAGCACTCCTCACTTTAAAATATCTCTCATACCTAATACTAGAACGCTTTTACCGCACGACGTTTTATACTCGATTATAATGTTGTTTAGATGCGGCGGACGTATTTGTTTCGGAGGATTTTCTTGCTGTTTTCTAACACATTCCGCCGTAATGGAAATTTTCTATAAAATAAACGGCTATGTCCTCGCACTAAGGGAACTGCACCGCCAAAACTACTGTACATTTTTTCTTTCTTTCTTTCTTTCTACATCATGTACTTAAGTCATAGTAACACGTGCTTTCTGTAATTTTAACTGGCCACCTATTACGGTTGGGAAAAATACAGCGGATAAATGAACGGACAGACGGCATAGGCTTAGTAATAAGGCCCTTTGTACACGTCATGGATTCTTTACGGCACGACATATAAGCCGCGCCGTAGAAAAAACCTCTGTCAACAAGCTTCCATAGTGACCCATCTTATAGAAAAATGTATGTGTAAAGGCCCATTGTACACATACGTTTTTCTTGCCGTGAAAAACTACGGTTTATTTGCCGTGTGTAGCCACGATCGTCGGTGTTGTATGCATCACAAGGGAATCTTGTTGATGGATACGTTTTTTCTACGGCACGGTTTATACGCCGTATCGTAAAGAAATCGTGACGTTTACAAAGGGCCTTAGGCTCCGTTTCTTGTCCCCCGTTTGGTTCAGAACCCTAAAAATACAAATAGGCCAAGTTACTACAAAATAGACTTACAAAAACGGAATATCGGCAAACCCTTTTGGATTTTCAGAGTTCCAGAAATGGCTTTGGACGACAAAATTTTGTCGAACCAACGCCAAGATGATTAGTCATGTTGGCGTTGGTTCGACAAAATTTGAAAGAAAGTGCTGTTTACGTATTCCTTGGAAACTATTCTTACGATTGAGAAAATAACTTTGAAATAATCTCCTTCTTAGCGTGTCGATGGCCACCCATCGTTTGTGGAACAGCGTCGTACGAACACTCCAAGGCCGAGTCGTCTATTTATCCCCACCTGCCGCTCTATTCTGTAAAAAACTCACCGTGAAAACTTAGATGAAGTGAGCTTGAACTAAGTTATCATTCCACCTGCCGATCGACTCTGAAAAAATCTCACCGTGAAAAGTTGGGTGAAGTGAGCTTAGAGTGAGCTGTCAAATAGTGTCAATCCCTAGCATTAGTTGGAATGACATCTCACTCCACGCTCACTTCACCGATGGTCACAGAATCGCACTGCTGATGCTAGGGATTGACACTGATGACCGCTCACTTCACCCAAGTTTTCACGGTGAGATTTAGTTTAGAGAAAAGCTCGGCTGAACAGATTTTTCTTGCTTCGGCCAACTTGGGACCGAAATCTGTAAAAAGACTTCCTGGCCTAGAATTCGGCTACGTGTTTGGCGCCACCACTAGAGTCCATCAGTTCCTGTAACGTGCAGCTAACCGGACATGATATTAGATACTTATATTTGAAGTTATAATCTTCTAGGTTAGTTATTCGATTATGAAGGGAATGTTGTTGTTGTGTTGTGTGAAGGGGATGTGTTATGTTGTTGTTGTTGTGTGTTATGTTGTGTGCTTTGAATAATAAATTGTTCTCTTATTTCATACTTTGCTAGGGTAAAAGCGTCCTGTATAGGAAGCATTGTAACGAAATTAAATCCAGGAAGAGGATATTTTACTCTGTTATTCTTTGCCCTATCTTTTCTAACCGTTTATCAGCACAATTTTTACTTATTAATAAGCAATAGCTTCAACTCGACACTTAAATGTCGAAGGTATAAGTACCATCGACATTTAAGCGTCGCCAGTACTAAGTTACTGGCGTACCCTGCACTCTAATTTAGTAACAGACTATCAATCACATCTGAATCATTTTGACGGTTATTGCTAATCCATTTCTTGATATGGTCGAAAAATGTCATCATCATCATCTGCCTAGCCTCTTCCCAACTATGTTGGGGTCGGCTTCCAGTCTAACCGGATGCAGCTGAGTACTAGTATTTTACAGGACCTCCACAACCCAGTTACTGTTAGAAAAATGTGTTTAATCAAAAACGTAAATAACGCAATGTTGTTGAACTGTCAAAATGAAAGCTTTTCCTACTTTTACACTATTACCACACTGGAAAACCTCACTAACTTCTTTCTTTTGCTTATAAATGCATTTTCTACTTTTTTATCCAACTCTAATAAAAATAATCTCAAGAAGTAGTCTAACCCAACATAAAGCACACAAGCCCTCGTCACCTTCTCGTAAACACTCGATAAAAATAATGAAATAATTTATTATATGGACCTTAGGATTCGTCCTAAAGGACATTTTACTGCCTCACAGTCAGCGTGCGAGCACAATTCTCACGTAAGCGAAGGACTGTAGGACCAAAAACCTTAGCTCCCTCTAACGTATTAAATAAATAATGAAACTGCTTTGCGACAGTATGGAGAAACCAGACTAACCAAAGATTTAAATCGCTAGATTTGCCTTAGTCGTACTTAGTCATATGAAAACCTTGTCCATACGGAAAAGACTGGGCTCACACATTATTAAATAGCGTTTCCATGACAATTAAGTCAAGTCACTGCGTTTTTCTGTGACAGAGGTGCCAAAACAATAGAATCGCGACTTTTGACGCGGTAAGGCGAATCTAACGATTTAATTATTTGGAGAAACCAGGCTAACTGGACCTCTCTGCAACACCGACCTACACATGTAACGACTAGAGGAGACATAATAGGTGCCTTAAAACTGCGAACATAAATTTTAAAAGTTTTCCAATTTGAATCTAACTAACAACTTGAAATTTTCTTTGGAGCATACTAAAAAGTTTTAGTATTTTAACTAAGCAGCTTTGGGACTGGAGTAAGGAAAAGAAGGACAATTATTAACAGGAGAGATTTACTGAGCAGAATGTGCGTTGAAAAGTTCAACTCTCTCTTTTTTTTCTTTAATAAAGAAGGCAAACGCTACGGCTCGCTTAATGCTAACTTAGTTTGCAATTAGTTTAACCTATACTAAAATTAGTCTTTTAAAGTTTTGTTATTAGTTCTAATCTCTTTAATTAAACAAATTTCATGGCTTATTTTGCTGTAATTTATGAGTAGAGATCTACATATTATAGTACTTTAGATTTGTTATAGTATTTTAGACAGGTTCTTAATTGATTAAGAGGGCGGATTAAGGGGTATCGTGTTACCCTGTAACTGGGTTGTGATGGTCAGATACGCAGTAAGAGTTCCATGTATAGATACTGGTATTGATCCGGTTAGATTGGAAGCCGACCCCATACTTAAATAGTTCAGAAAAGGCTCGGAAGATGATGAGGATGCTGAATTAGATTATTTGCCTAAAATTAAAAATTAAAGAGTCACTATCAGCATGCTCACAACCCTAACCAAGGCCCAGCAAACGCCCGGCAAACATTGTTTTGCCATATAAATTATTTCTAGCTACCCGGCGGTACTTCGTTCGCGTGGTGTCCTACCCTACTTCTACCCTACTCCTACCCTACTCCTACCCTACTCCTACCCTACTCCTACCCTACTCCTACCGTACTCCTACATTACTCCTACTCTACTCCTACCCTACTTCTACGCTACTCCTAACCTACTCCTACCCTATTTTTTAAATTTTTCTCTGCGTAAGAACCATCCTCGTACTTCAAGGAATATTCTAAAAAACGAATTAACGAAATCGGTTCAACTGTTCTCGAGATATGCGCTTAGCAACACATTCAGCGATTCATTTTTATATTATAAAGATATAGTTATCCAAAACATATTTTTCCCATCTTCAAATTTTTCTTCAGAAAATCCCACTACACATTAAATATATGACAAGCTCCAGGATGAAGCAGGGTGAGATCCGTAAATAATGACAAGTCATTCGTCGATCATATACGAGTAGTGTTGTGAGAGTGACCCATATCACTCGAATGACATTTATAACATGAAAATAAGAGGCTGTTACTCATGTATCATTTCTGGGTCCCTTTGAACAAATTTGGAGAAGCTTTATGTAACAGGGATTTAGCCTTTGAAGATGTTTCTCAGGGTGAAATTTCATCATGTCTGTTATAATCAGGGTATTTATACATTGGCTTATTGCCTTTGTTTGTTGTTTTGTGTTTAGGTTAGTATCAAAGCAATTGAATTTACTCGTATGTTCACTTTGCGAACATTTATTTTTGTTAGTTTTTCTTTCTCTATGAATACTTACGAAATGTGTACTTATACCTAATGTTTTTTTAGGATTTTATAATGTTAAGTGAATATTTATTGCACATAATATATTTAGTGAGCCTAATATAATAAAGGGCGATTAAAGCAACTTTCATTTTTATATTTTGTCTCGCAAAAACATCTCTAATCTAGTAAGTATAGTGAAAAGAAAATCGATTTTCTCCTAAATTATTGATAATTATTTAATAGTGTTGGTGTTACGAAAAAATGGTCATCGAAAACATACTGTTATGAAATAGATTTTTTCTCAAAGTGGCATTTTTTTTTAAATTTTGGCGTAACTGTAAGGTCATTGGCGCTAGAAAAGGATGCATGGAAGGATTTGGGAAGGGCCTTTGCTCAGCAGAGGGACAGTATAAGCAAAATTAAAAAAAAAAACTGTAAGGGATTTATGACTATATGTAAACACTAGATTAGATAGGTTAATAAAGGCATTAACCTATCGTTCGTATCGCGAGACGGAATATGAAAAGGTAAGTTGCTTTTATTTTCTTTTTCAAACACTAACTGGCATTGAAACTTACCATGCACTAAACATTATAAAAGCCAAAAAACATTAAGTATAAGTACACAATACATAAGTTACTATGCTCCTGACTGTGGACATCCCTAGCAAATAGCAAAGCATACAGTGTGTTCGTTGTCCTATGATGTGCAATTTTTTCACATCAATTCATTCAATCAAACGCAAAGCCTGCGATCCCCTATGTTGCATGCACCGCCATGCCCTCCATCCGTAGGTATTGAAATAGTTATTACTAGCTATCCTGTAGATCCATCCGTCCGAAGTTTTTAATTTTCCGGAATGAAATGTACTCTATTTCAGGTAAAGAGTTGCCAAAATCGCCAAAGTTTTGTAAAAAATGTGGGTATACACCGACTGGCAGCCACATCTATGAAAATTTGTAGATATATCTTTCTAAATAATGTTAGTACAAAGAAAAAGAACTGCTTGCGCGGCTACTTCAGGTGCAGTATCCATAATTTGAACGTCAGAATGGATAAAAAAATGAGGAAAAACTATTTCGATAAGTCTTTTTATGCAAAACAAAACAATTTTTAATATGTAACAGCTCTAATCAAAACAATCATGTTGCTTCTTTAAGCGCGACCAAACTCTGATTTTCATTTCTTTTTAAAAGTATTACCGTAATGATGGCCAGTAAGTCAGCTTCAAAACTGCATAAAAACTTTTTATAGGTCCTTAAACATGAAAAATGCACGGTGGCTCGATTTAGGAGTACCGGGGTATACTTTGTAACTATTGTGTTATAGCAAATATTGTAGTATCGTAAAATCTAGGGATCTAGATTATATACCTACTAGCGACGCCCCGCGGTTTCACCCGCATAAGTTTCGATCCTGTGGAAATAACGGGATAAAAAGTATCCTATGTGTTAATCCTGGTTAAAAACTATCTGTGTGGCAAAATTTATTTTAGTTTTGGCGTGAAAGTGTAACAAACATCCATCCATCCATACAAACTTTCGCGTTTATAATATTAGTAGGATACGTTTAAGCAAAGAAAAGAAGCATACAAATAATTTATAAAATCTGGAAGTTATACAATTTTATTGAATTTTTTTAAAAATGTATCCTGAATAATATTATTATATTGAGTTTCTTTTTTTTTGTACTGAACCATAAAAGTTACCATCCAAACTTGTAATCTATTGGCTTATTGAAATACTTGTGAAAATGTTTAGGAAAAATTCGTTGAGTGGAAATTTAATTTCAGCCAGTCTTACAAAGTCGTACAATATTATATTTACGAAGTTCATAAAGTTATTTCATTTCACTACCTCAGGGATAAAAGTTCAGCATATCTGTAACTAATATCTACATAAATAAAAGAAATATTAAATACTTATGTACTTCTTTTGAGAAAAAATCTTTATTGTGTTTTCAAACATTTTATTCATTATAGATTATGAAAACTACTATATATTAGTTATTCCTATGCAACAAAAACCATGCCAAACATAAAAATACCAAAAAATGGTAATCTGGATAAAAAAACATGTTACCACATCGTTTAATCCCAGCAACGAACTTTATTAAAAAAAATATCGTCTTACACGACCAATAACTTGTCAAGTGACGCAAAAGGCCCATAATATTGTTAAATATTCTTACATCGTATACCATCCCCGCTTCGAAAGCAATATTTCACCGTATTTGACTAAAAACCCTTGATGGGTACGCGGCATGACTTCGATTTTTACTTAGCTGTAATAAGTATTCAGGAGGTGTAGCTAGAAGTAAGCTTCGCAGCTCGCAGCATCGTACGGGGCTATGTGGGGCTATGTCAAATTCATGAGCAGTTTCTGTACAAGCTTCTTACAAAAAATATCAGGTAGAGCGAAGTATCTTCGTCATATCAAGTCAACTCAGCTAGCGAAACCGTCGCCAAAATATCAAGTTATAGAACGTGTGCCAAATTTTCATTTACTAAGGCACCTGTTATGCTTACTAATAAAGCTCAATGTTCTTTTGTAGGAGGAAGTTTTAGGTTACGAAGATATTCAAGAAATAATGGTCAACATTTTCCCTTTTTTTAAGAGCAGTGGTGGTCAAGTGGTAGCGGCCGAACTTTATGATTTGTAAGACAGACAGGCGCTCCTTTGTGGAAATTATTTCATCACCACTGCTCTCAAAACATGAACGTGACGTGACGTGACGTGTGAACGAAAACATGTGGAAACAATGTGAGGAAACCGGCATGTCCTAGAACCAAAAATTCGAACACATGCCAACCCTCACTGGGCCCGCGTGGTGGATTAAGGTTCATTCCCTCTCACCGAGAGGAGGCCTGTGTCCCAGCAGTGGGAACATTGAAAGTTCATTATGTTATTTTCCCTTTACTGAGTATGTAAAAGAAATCTAATGTTAAAAAGTATGATCAATATATTATACGAAAAAAAAGAAAAAACAAGACACGATCCACATCAAGATGCATCTTCTAATTCGTGATACCGCAACATCCATTACAAATAGGGTAAAAATATTTTTTGTTGGTTCCGAAAAACGATAAACCCGAGGGGTCGACTACAAATCATGACTGTTCAGGGCATGGGGACAAAATGACGGCAATGTTTGCTAAACCCTCGATGGCGACACTTTTGCACAACAAAGCAATCTCCCGGGATGAACTCATCGACACCGACACGGGATCAAATATTCAAAGCACCATTGAGATTATTGATGCTATATTTCATCTTCATTTAATAAAGCTACGCGATTTGAAGATTGAAACAACTTTTGTTCTGTTTGACTGGCGCCCGCTTCGAAGAAAATTGACTTTGACAAACTTCCGCAACATTTGTAGCGTAAAAATCACGTAGATAGGTAATTTTGCCAAGTTTTTTATTATACATACAATAATAAATTCGGTAAGGAAACTTTTTGACAACATTTTTCCGTTTATCGAGCTTTGCCAAATTTTTTCGTAGAAAGTTAGCAACGTCAAAATTACCGTTTCTACTTCGCACCTAGGAGTTATGTCGTTTGAGAGGAAAATTAAACAACTGAAAATCGATGTACTAATGAAACAAAACTTTTCTTTACAGGAAAGGAAACTATAGCCACGATTGCATGCAGTTATCAAAACCAAATTGTACAAAAATATAATTTGTACAAAACTTCAGCAAACCGATCGTAAAAAACCGTTTCTCACCCCATATACATGAAGCCCTTGAAAACTATAACTACATAAGCCAAAGTCAATCTCAACCAAACGTTATTAAATCTAAATCTCGTGGACAGACAATCACGATACCCATGGGGACAATAGCGCTCGCATGTGCCAATGAGCCGACGAAATTGTTCCCAACAATTTATATGTAATCGTTAAGAAACTAAATCAAGAGTCACGGAGGACGTGTGAAATTAATTACGTAGCAATAAAGCAGGATTGAGAGGCCGTAATAGAGTAAAGGCATCGAATGATGGTGGCTTACGGTCCGGTCGTGAAAGAATTCTTAATTCCCTATCATAACCAACTGACGGGGAGCATACTGTTTTCTATGATGCTAAAGGTAAAAGGAAATATTTCTTAAAATCTACAATCAATACTATCGTATTGATAGTATTGATTGGAGAGTTTAAGAAATATTCATGAAAGGAAATGATACTCAAAGCGAAATGAATGATGCTTGTAAACTAGAAGCAGATTTTATAATTGCAGAATACAAAAACGAATTTTAAAGTAAACATGGCGTTAAAAGAATCATTCATGTTTGAAATGAAAACAATCCACAAAGAAACCTTACGACGCCAGTACGTTTAATAATGAATAATGAAAATACACGAGCGAAATCAAATTACAATGCACGTCATTTATTAAATTATTCCTTAATTACCCTTTAAGTATTCAGTATCGACGGCTCGTAATATTGTTTCCTACTTCAGTATTTAAATGCATGATAACATTATAGACCGAGTAAGAATGTGACACGCTGGAAAATTTAAATATTTAATATTATTATTATATATTTAATATTTATTATAATATTTAAATTTAAATATTTTCAGCAAAATATCAATTTCAATTTTACAGCATTTATTTCAATTATACCATTTACAGGCACTTTTGTATTGTCAAGGAGTCGATCCGTCAGAGATATGAAGCTACTTTTGCATTCTAAAGAGTAGTAGACACCTATGTAGAAGAACGGGCAAGAAACTCCATGGACTCTTTTAAATCTAAAGATATAATACTGTTTAGAAAAACGTTTCTTCTAGAAAATTATTAGGATGTTTCCAAATCCTAACTAAAGCTCATGGAAGCAGATCTAAAGCATCAGTTTACTAACTTTATCCGTCGTAAGTAGGTTTATCCTGTTCTCTATTGGTTCAGAGGCCCCTCGTGCGGAAAAGTACATCCCTCTCTCTCTAAAAGATAGATACTATTATTTTATAGATTAATAAACGTTTAGGAAGACTTCAAAGGCTGAGTTTTGTGATTTAGAATTGGGTAAACAGTAAATGAAAATAAACATGAGAATTTCGTTGAATGCGGATGATCGAATCAGATTTCTATGAACTAATAATCTGCAGATCAGATTTCGATGAAAGAAATAAATACCGAAGTACCTAGTAATCCTTTAGAAACATTTCTTGAACTTACTTCGTGAGTACAAGATGTAGAGTTAATTAAATCATGTTTAAAGGTTTTTAGGCCATTGACGATACTCGTACCTATTCCCTGTCCATTAGGTAAACTATTTTTTGACAGATAGAACAAGTGATTGCAGCAACACACAATACATTGATTAATACACGTACGGTATTATAATGTCTGTAAGAAGCCATAAATAAGATACTTCAATAAGTTAAAGCAGTTTACATATTTATTTTATTACGCATTTTAAAGTAATCTAGAATATTTACGTTATAAAGACAGCTGTCAAAAAACGGTTAACCTCCATTAGGTTAACCGTTTTTTGACAGCTGTCTTTATACAGGGTATACATAAGGTACGATCATAGATACAAGGTACGATCACCGAAAAACTTTCTGACAAGAATGATCCCACGCATAGCTCAAGCAAATATTACTACAGCCATTGTACAATAGCTTTTGTAATATCTCGGTATGGTACAGATATTCATTTCCACATTCTTTCTTACATTTTCCCGGGTCAATTCCATCAGTAAAATTGCTGCTGTTTTTCAGTGACACAACCGCACAGAATCAATCTCATCAATTTGTTGTCTCCGTCACACTTGATAAATAGAACACATACATAAATGGATTTCTTATGCTAAGAGCGCATGCCATCTCGCTCCCACGTTTTGTTTTAGAAAATAAAGAATTGCAAACTTTTTACTTTGGATATTATATTTTGAAACGAAATCTTGAGCCGTGTTTTATGTATGCTCGTTTGGTGAGTTGTGAACTTGCGACGCATCGTATATTTTATCCAAAACTTTTGGTTGTTTTTTTTTGAGATTTGAAATTAACTAAAAGCTCGTCTTTAACATTGTTGTTGGTGTTGTTATTATGTTTGGCAATATTTCAAAGTTGTGTAATATTAAAATGGTATGCCTCATCATGTACATATTTGTCAAAGCGTTAATTTTCATAATAACATATCACTGCTAGGACACAGGCCTCCCCTCTTCGAGAAAGATTGGGCTATGTTCTACCATGTGGGCCCAGTGCGGGTTGGTAGATGTCACATGTCTTCGATTTTTTAGTTCTAGGACATGCCGGTTTCCTCCCGATGTTTTCCTTCACCGTTTTGAGAGCAGTGGCGTTAAATTTATTTCACAAAGTAAACCGCCTGCCTGGGTTCGAACCCACCACCCACAGCTAGTAAGTTGGGGCTGTTACCACTGCACTGGGCAACCACCGCTCTTTCATAACAAGTTATATAATATTACCCTCATAATATATAGGTCTGAAATCATGAATCAGGATATTCTGATATGGCAAAAATAGTACTTACTTTTTATGCCTATAATTATTATGCTTGCCTACCTACTTTTAGTTGATAAGATAATAACGTAGCCGACGCAAATAGCTCAGAAGGGCGGTAAACCGCACTGCTAGCAAACTGGTTACCGACTATTCATTAATGCGGTTGGAATCTCCCGTCACCGTACGACATTCATTGCTCATAAGCAACATAGGAGCTCATAAAAAGGATCAGAAGCTTTACTGGATCGCAGAGCAAAAGAAATATTTCCTTTACGCTCGCACGGAGCGCAAAATTTCTCGGAAGTTTATTTATATGAAAGTGCACGCACGAAAGGATTTCGCGAAGTAAGTATCTACTCACAAAAAAACTATCTCTTGTCTCTTGGTTGATGTCGCCAGATTCGTACGCTTTATGTAAATACATGAAGCTTTGATAATGGTTATACACTTTACTTTAACATTCACAGCGAGCACGGATAAACCACTGCTTCTACCGTATCTGGTTTCATAGAGAAAACTTCTCAAGTACCGGTGTAAAGTGATTCAAGTGGTAGAATTTCCAAAACTTTAAACCTTCTTCGAAATAGGGAATGTTCGTAAAAAATGACGACGCGACGTATCGTTGAATGTCAAAACTTGTCTCAATGTAAGTGCTTGTCTTGTCGCTCGTTTAAAATTCTTGGAGATGACGTTTATACGTATGCACCACACTTTTATGCTCGTATGCCCTCCCGAGGGGAGCGTCAAAGAACACCTTGCTGAGCCATGTCTAATGCAATGTGGGGAAGATTGTGGTAAAATGTTATACATAATATCATATTATGTGCAATCCTATAATAAGCTAAGAAACATATTTTTTTTTCTTGCAAGCATAAATACATGAAAATAAAAACGTAAGCAAATTGTCGAAAATAAATTCGCCGAGGCATGCTTGCGCAAACTTTATCAAAAATGTATTTTGTAATAAAGTGCCTCTACTTTCACTGACGCTCCACCTACAAAGGTATTCCTTTTCTATGTAATTTTTAATAAATATTTATTCAGCATTACTTCCAATACGTGAGGTATTTCCACACCCCGACGAGGTAGAGTTCACGGCATCACGCGGATTATAAATTAGATTTCATTTCTACGCGTTCTGAGTTCAGATTTTCGTATATTTATAAGACGCTAGGTAAACGTAATACTAACTTACAGCGTGCTCTGCCAACGCGTGAGAGTTTTTAGTATACATTCCTGGAATACCTGAGACTCGTAAAAATATTAAAATGAGATGGATTTATTAAAATTCAACAAATCTCATTTCAGCCGGCTGTGGAGATAGATAATTCTTCATAAATAAAATGCGGTGAGGAATCTAGACCGATTTAAGCTTTTACCGTTCAGTCGAGTATGAAGAGGACGAAATAAATCTAGCGAATTACAGTAGTAGTATTCGGGGCAGGTTTTGAGATTAGTTGGTACTACGCTTCATTAAATAATGTGTTGTCGTAGAAACATTCCTCTTTTGTTATTCCTTATTTATCTACTTCCAAAAAATTAAAAGCACTCGGTTAACAGTTTTATTTCCTTAGAATATCGCGCATATTTTCGAAATCCACAATTGATTTATCATCCCAAAGCCAACTCGGGACTGTAAGTATAATGTGATTCGGTGGAAAATATTCACAATGGCACGGATTTTCACGCTCAATATAAAACCCAGTACCACTAAATAGGTAGCCGTCGCCAAAATTAATCACAGTTAAAAGCGAGACTGTCAGTGCGATGTGAAGCCCCGTAAACAGCTGTTAACTGTGCCGTGAATTGAATTATCACAACATCCCCAACATCCGCTCGAAACGCTTTTTTCAATTTCCGCGTTTGACTTCGACTCTCGATTCAGAGACATTTTGCGAAATAAATCAACGGGCTTGATGAAATTTGTATTTTTATCGTTAATCGATGTAATTTAGGGATGTGTTTCCTAAATGGCCCTATTCATTTAGGGCGGCCATTCACGTACCATTTTGAAAAAAATATCAAATTTAAGGTTCGCCATTTTAATATTTTTTTCAAAATGCATGCATGGCCGCCATTTTGATAAAAATACAAAATGGCGCGACGAGAGGTATACCAGGCTCCATATAAAAATCTTCAATCCCCTTTCGATCCTTTATTATACTTCCATTCGATTTTATTTCAACTCCCGTAAGCTCCAGTATTGAAAGCAATGTTATTCTGCCAGAATTTGGCTTTTCTAGCGTCGAAACATCTGGAATGTATCCATTCAGACCTAATTCACCGTCTTCAGATCTCTGTTTAATCTGTCAAGTTCTTTTACCGATACTTTTATTCAGACCTTGTAATAATTTAGCTGAAGCCATATTTAACTCGCTGAGTGACCTTTTTTGCGGGTTTATCCAAATGTCATCTTCATGTCGCAGCTGCGGCGGACATTGCAGACAGAAACCTTTAGGAATATAAAGATAGGCGATTAGAAGACTTCAAAATTAAATGTGTTCAAATGAGAAGAGTTGATTGTGAAATGTTTATGTCTAGGTATAGAATAAAAGTGGTTTTTTCGATAATTCTTCGTGCAATACAGTGGAATATGAATTCTACAATTCAAGTAAAGTGGGTTTGATTATCATGTAACTAAAAGCAATGCTGCAAGTCTTCGGGACACGTTTCCGGATGACAGCAATGCGGACGCGTACTTCGACGCCTAAGTGCTCTTTTGTTTTTGTATTTATTTGTATAGAGTTAATCATTTAGTTTTGTACCTAGTGTAAATAGTTAGGAGTCTATACGAACAATAATATTACCGCTCAATGGAGCAGTGGTGGCCCAGTGGTAACGGCCGAGACTTACGAGTTGTAAGTCGTAGGTTTGAACCCAGACAGGCGCTTTACTTTGTGTAAATTATTTCATCACCACAGCTCTCAAAACGGTGAAGGAAAACATCGCGAGGAAACCGGCATGTTCTAGAACCAAAACTTCGAAGACATGTGACATCTACCAACCCGCACTAGGTCCGCGTGGTGGATTACAGCCCACTCCCTCTCGAAGAGAGGAGGCCGTTGTCCCAGCAGTGGGAATATTATAGGCTGATTATGTAAAAGGAATTACTAAAGGCATCATTTGCTTAAAAGTTATGGTTACCTACCTATAATCTTATATATAAAATTCTCGTGTCACAATGTTAGTCTGCATACTCCTCCGAAACGGCTTGACCGATTTTGATGAAATTTTTTGTGCATATTCAGTAAGTCTGAGAATCGGCTACTATCTATTTTTTTTTTTTTTTTTTCAAACCCTTAAGTGATAAGGGATGTCCACCCTAGGGTAGGAGTAGTGTAGGAGTAGGGTAGGAGTAGGGTAGGAGTAGTGTAGGAGTAGTGTAGGAGTAGGGTAGGAGTAGGGTAGGAGTAGTGTAGGAGTAGGGTAGGAGTAGGGTAGGAGTAGGGTAGGAGTAGGGTAGGAGTAGGGTAGGAGTAGGGTAGGAGTAGGGTAGGAGTAGTGTAGGAGTAGGGTAGGAGTAGGGTAGGAGTAGGGTAGGAGTAGGGTAGGAGTAGGGTAGGAGTAGGGTAGGGGGTAGGACACCCCGCGAACGAAGTAGCGCCGGGCAGCTAGAAATAATTTATATATGGCAAAACAACGTTTGCCGGGTCAGCTAGTATAATATAAAAAAAAATATTGCCTTATCACGGGACCTACTCCCTAAGCACGAAATCCGTAGTTTCGGCCGAAGTCACGGAAGCTTCATACTCTCTATCACCACCTACGGACATAAAATTAGTTTGGAGCCCGAACTAAGAATGAATGTGATTTTGACCGTCCGGTAGGTAATTGATTTTTACACTTGTTTTGACCAATACTCTCGGACGAGTCCGTATCGTTGTTGTCGGACTAACGGCCAATAACCAGTCGCTACTGATGATAGCCAGTATAATCATAACTGCCAGTATAATATATCTTGGTTGATGTCCCGACGAGTACTCAGCGCTTCTCCTCCACCGTTTATTATGCGCACAGCCAAAGTGTGGAACTCTCTGCCAGCATCTCTGTTCACTCCCACATTTAACCCATTTGCCTTCAAAGCAAGAGTGAACAGGCATCTTCTGGGCACGCTCGTTCTATCATAGACCTCATCGATGGCTTTCCATCAGGCGTGATTGAGATGAAGACGGTCCATTTAGCAATAAAAAACCATTTAAAAAAAACATACATGTGCTACTGACAGATTATTGAGACGTTAAAACCAGAGATAGATAGGTTTTTCTACCTCCAGTATGCCAAAACTGTGGATGGATAAGTAATGGGTTCGGCGGTTAGAGAGTAGACCCGGAGTTTAAACAATTCCTCTGGACGTTCAAGTAGGTTCCTATACACCTTCCGATAAATATATCAATACCCAGATTTGCCCATCATTACCGACACCGAAGACCAGCAAGCAATGCTCTTGATACTGGCAAAGGAAACTCACGGCCAGAACAACGTGAGTCTTTCTTTGCTTCAACTAATAAAAAGTAAAAAAAAAGCAAACCTATCCGAGCAAGTATACCGAAGCATGACCAGCCACTACGTGCAAAACTATTAATGACTAGAGCTGACCCTCAAACACTAACGCCCGTTTTCCCTTACACACTAGGCGACACCTAAATAAAAGCACCCTGTTGCAATTTCAACGCTCACCTCAGCGTCGAAAGTTCAAAATCCAACAGTGCAATAATATTTGTCGTTCATTAGGTGTTTCCTAGTGTTAGTGAAAACGGGCATAAGTCAGCGTTTCCGAACTGGATGAGACTAAAGGATATTACACGGATGAGATAAGCGAAAACACTCTGTAAATGGAAAAGTAACGGGTCAGTAAGCTCGTGATTTTTTTTTCTTGTTTTGTGACGTGATAAATGGCCACGAACACAGTGTACTCTCGGGCTCTCGGGTACCAGGGTAGGTACCTAGACTTGGCTTGGCGGGAACGAATGCCAATGACGCGAAAAATTGCTCTAACTTTTTCCTCATTTCTTTAGAAATGTTTAGTTCAGTATCTATCAGTTTATTGATTAGGAATCAATCTTTTGCGCCAATTATCTGCGTGTGGCAATCCTTGCGGGAATTGTTTAATTAGATAGATCCATCTTCGATAGTTTGGGCTTTTCTTTGCCATTATCAATATTTTATTAACAATACCCTGTTTAATTAATAACCTAGGTAAAAGTTTACGTTACGCTACGTTTACCCTGAAATAACGTTAAAAATACTTTTTTTTCTTTTTCCGATGTTCATCAAAAAGTAAGTATAATAAATTACCAAAAGTTTATATTTCCGGGGTCAATAACCCTAGGACCTATGTATCTACACTATCTACTCATTAGAACGACACTTTGTCTCTTGATGTAGGTAAACCGTAGTAGCCTCAGGAGACTAGACTAATAAATTCAAAGCCAGGGATCAAATCCTTGTTAGGGACAAGAGGGAAGCCGTGGAAGGTGAAAATACTTCATTCTACCTATATCTAGACGGTAAGTATGGGAAGGCACCTTTTATCAATCTGAAAATAGCGCCATCTACATTTTATGCAAGTAAGCTTCTTAGAACTACGTACGATGAGTTCTTAAACAGTTTTCAATTTTTTAAACAGATGGCGCTGTTGTAAAATTTCTGAAAAAAATAGTTAACCAGTTTACCGAATTGGGCCAGTACAGCGAGATTAAAGTTACAAATAGCTCACTTATAATACTTCAAACAAATTCTCCTAAGTAAGTACTCCACACTTTACATCAAATATCTGTACAAGTGGGTAGATGGCGCGCATACCAGTTTATGTGGTTCCAAATCAACTTGCACTCAGATCCAGTTCACTGAGTGCAACATGTCCGCCCTGATAATAAAGTTGTGATGAATGTATTACAGGTGTCGTAGGTGATGGTATCTATTAAATTTGGTAGGTAGTCCCATTTCAAATGGCCGTATGTGATGATGAAAAGCTTAGATAAACTTAAAAGGGGTTAAAACTTCGATCAATAACAGTCCTTCCACAAATTGAGTCGTTGAATACGTTTTTGAACATGTAAAAATTACATATTATGTAATTTAACTCTTATACGATCAAAAACATTGTAGCTACCTACATGAATACATAACATACATAGGTAGGTACAATCTAGGTAAGTGCCTTTCCATTTAATTAAAATTCACTCCGTCAGGGATTTATTACTCGCACAGCAACAGCTCAGCTCGTATTCTAAGAATCACTAACAGCCTGGCAAGTGTACAGAGGTCGTATGTCGATGCCTTGTAAACACGGGTACATCAGGTACAAACAAAACCGGCCAATGTCATAAAAGATTAAGTGAATGTTAGCTTAATTAACGCCAGACTGCCTTAGGCAATAAAACTGACCAATAATCGTAAATGATGTACCTTTCGTCATTATTATTTTCTTTATTCATGTTAGATACCTATCTATAAATTTTTTTTGGAAATGATAAAGGCGCAATTCCACCAAAATTGTTTTTAGCACATTCGTTCCCAAAACATGGGGTTTATTTATAAACGATGATTAAAGTTAAGTGACGTTCGAAAGTCAAAAATGTATGGTTAAACAGTCGCGAATCACTACTTAACTTTGAGAAATGTTTATGAATAAAGGGGTTTGTGCAGAACTCTCAGTTCATGTACTGAGCTGCAGATCCGTTAGTCTCTGTGTCCACCGGAAAAGCTGTGTGTAACTTTTGTAAGCGTACAGTGCAGCACATTTTGTAAATGTTTACTTGTGAGTGAGAAGAAAAGAAAGAAACATTTGTACCGTACACTGTGCAGTACAGTGTCGCACAGTGCCGCACACTGATGGAATTCCGCCTCAAAACTTTGCATAGTTAGTAGGTATAGGTAGGTACTTAAGTACCTAAAGTTGCGGATGTTTGCCCTTTGCCATTGATTGAAAACAGAAAATTTCCGAAAGCTTTTTTCAGCGAGCAGTGCGTCCAAATAATAATAATAATAATATCCCTGGAAATTTCACACAGCACCATTTGTCCCAAGCTAAGCAACTTAATGCTTGTGTTATGGTAACAAGATGACTGATAAACTACTTATATTCATTTTTTTTTTTTTTTTGTAAATACATACATATCTATATATATAAAAATCAATTGCTGTTCGTTAGTCTCGCTAAAACTCGAGAACGGCTGGGCCGATTTAGCTAATTTTGGTTTTGAAATGTTTGTCGTAGTCCAGGGAAGGTTTAAACGGTCAGAAAATATGGAAAAAGGAGTAGGGTAGGAGTAGGGTAGGAGTAGGGTAGGAGTAGGGTAGGAGTAGGGTAGGAGTAGGGTAGGAGTAGGGTAGGAGTAGGGTAGGAGTAGGGTAGGAGTAGGGTAGGAGTAGGGTAGGAGTAGGGTAGGAGTAGGGTAGGAGTAGGGTAGGAGTAGGGTAGGAGTAGGGTAGGAGTAGGGTAGGAGTAGGGTAGGAGTAGGGTAGGAGTAGGGTAGGAGTAGGGTAGGAGTAGGGTAGGAGTAGGGTAGGAGTAGGGTAGGAGTAGGGTAGGAGTAGGGTAGGAATAGGGTAGGAGTAGGGTAGGAGTAGGGTAGGAATAGGGTAGGAGTAGGGTAGGAGTAGGGTAGGAGTAGGGTAGGAGTAGGGTAGGAGTAGGGTAGGAGTAGGGTAGGAGTAGGGTAGGAGTAGGGTAGGAGTAGGGTAGGAGTAGGGTAGGAGTAGGGTAGGAGTAGGGTAGGAGTAGGGTAGGAGTAGGGTAGGAGTAGGGTAGGAGTAGGGTAGGAGTAGGGTAGGAGTAGGGTAGGAGTAGGGTAGGAGTAGGGTAGGAGTAGGGTAGGAGTAGGGTAGGAGTAGGGTAGGAGTAGGGTAGGAGTAGGGTAGGAGTAGGGTAGGAGTAGGGTAGGAGTAGGGTAGGAGTAGGGTAGGAGTAGGGTAGGAGTAGGGTAGGAGTAGGGTAGGAGTAGGGTAGGAGTAGGGTAGGAGTAGGGTAGGAGTAGGGTAGGAGTAGGGTAGGAGTAGGGTAGGAGTAGGGTAGGAGTAGGGTAGGAGTAGGGTAGGAGTAGTGTAGGAGTAGGGTAGGAGTAGGGTAGGAGTAGGGTAGGGGGTAGCACTCCACGCGAACAAAGTAGCGCCGGGCAGCTAGAAATAATTTATATGGCAAAACAACGTTTGCCGGGTCAGCTAGTTATAGATAGAAAAACACCCAGACTCGGTACAAATACATGCAGGTCATACAAATATTTGTTCCGTGCGGGAATCGAACCCGCGACACGCAGCGCAGCAGTCAATCGCTTAACCACTGCGCCAACCGTGCCGTCAAATTCGATCTGCTGTACGTAAGAAGGGTGTACGAAGGTACTTTACTACTAGTAGGTACAGCCTTCCACATCACTGGTAACACTTGCTCTACGAAAATCGCTCTTCGAGCTACGACATAAAGGCGTTGTCAATATCAAATTGTTACCACTGATGAAGTTATATTGTGTACCTGAATATTATCTTGTTTGAAAATTAAAAATGTTGTTAGGGTTGTTGTAGTGTGAGACAATGGGCGGTAGTATCGCTAAAAGACAACCCGTGGAAGCTTAATTTGCCTTTAACCAAAAAGTTATTCTAGATAAATACATTAAATTGAATACTTTCTAGATGTATAGTTTTTAATAAAAAGTGACGGGAAATACGTTCTATGCGCAGTATGGCAGCTCCAGATGCCAGCATCCTTATACGGTAGCCGTCGTACATCTCGCGATCATCAGCTAGTTTTTACTCCTCACAGCTGTTTCCTTTGCTCCCGTACTTAATTAGGTACTAATATATGTACTTAGAAGGTATAAGTAAGTATGCATCCGCTTCGGTGTCAATGTTTTAGGGTTTCTTTTAATGATGTTCAATGAGTAGGATGTGCAGTGTTGTATGTTCCGACTTCCGGATGATAAGGAACGGTAGAAATATTGGGGTCTTCGAAATGAGTCTCTACGTATGATGAACAGTGTTGCTGGCAGGCTAAGGTAGTCTACTTACTCCTGTAAAATTACAAGAGTACGTAGATTACCTTAGCCTGTTTTGTAAAATAAAAAAAAATAAAAATAAACTGTATCGTTCGCCAGAGAAGTTCTCATCAGCAAAGCTTCAAAAAAGGATACCCACATATCTACTTGACGATTACGATATACCTCCCGGTCAAATATTGCGATGATCACCATGCCTAGCAGATTGATTTTGTGTAACCCCAGAGCAAAGAAACTTTTATTTTATTTAGAAATACTGCTCCATATAACTATTATCCAGGATGGTCTAGGTAGTAGTTTAAATAAAGTGACTGCGGTTTGTCCCATTTCTAGCCATTCACAACACCCAAGGGAACAATAGGGCTGGTCAATCCTCTACACCAGGAATGACGCACTTTATTTTTTACCCACTACCTATTAAAAAAGAACTGCCTCGCTGGTCTGATTGCCTCGTATGTCAAGTGGTCGCAAGCGATACTGATGAACATGGTGTCATGGGGGTCTACTCCGAAGTAGTATCGGCCGAATGTTCGGCCGTTTCCTGCTACGAAGTTACTATTTGGTTCGGTCGGTTCCGATCCTGGGGGTCTACTCCGAAGTGCATAGTGCGAATGTTCGGATCGGACCGACACATGGCTGAACCGAAATTTATTGAAAAATGGGAAAAAAGTTCGGATCGGCTCAGTTGGGTCGGGACCATAGTCAATATTCGAAAGAGAGTAGGAGTGTAGGGGGTCTACTCCGAAGTAGTATCGAACGTTTTTTTTGCATTTTTCAATAATATTCGGTTCGGCCAGGTGTCGGTCCGATCCGAAGATCGCACTTTCCACTTCGGAGTAGACCCCCTGGGTTCTATGCCCAGCTCGGGCAAAGTGTTCTTGGGTTTTTTCCATCTGGAATTTCTCAGTAGCAGCCAGTCAGTCCAGTCTGGATTTTTGCCGGGTGATGACAAGAGGTTCGCCCCCTATTACAAAGGACTTAGACATAACTGGCGAAAGGCGCCCCTGCCTATCCTTTCGGGGATTCGGGGAATACAGGCGTGATGTTGTGTTCTCAAAAAAGGAGATTCGTCACATAAGCGTTCATTCGGGATAGAGTGATTCGGGATAGCGTCCATTCGGGATAGAGTGATTCGGGATAGCGTCCATTCGGGATAGAGTGGTTCGGGATAATGTTCATTCGGGATAGAGTGATACGGGATAGTGTGATTCGGGATAGAGTGATTTGGGATAGCGTTCATTCGGGTTAGAGTGATTCGGGATAGCGTTCATTCGGGATAGAGTGATTCGTGATAGCGTTCATTCGGGATAGAGTGATTCGGGATAGTGTTCATTCGAGATAGAGTGATTCGGGATAGAGTGATTCGGGATAGCGTTATTCGGGATAGAGTGATTCGGGATAGCGTTCATTCGGGATAGAGTGATTCGCGATAACGTTCAATCGGGATAGAGTGATTCGGGATAGAGTGATTCGGGATAGCGTTCATTCGGGATAGAGTGATTCGGGATAGCGTTCATTCGGGACAGGGTGATTCAGGATAGCGTTCATTCGGGATAGAGTGATTCGGGATAGTGTTTATTCGGGATAGCATGATTCGGGATTACGTTCATTCGGGATAAAGTAATTCGGGATTTCGAGTTTCGGCCTTACGTATAAGAGTCGTTCTTTTACTATACCGTCCTCGTTATGCAAACGAGTCTCTGAAGAAACAAAGAGCTCTAGAGGTGTTGATGAATGCGGAAAGACATGCGGAAGTCGGAAATTAAGAGGCAGTTAATGACAACTCGTGATTAACCATAATATAACATACATTAATTCTGTTCACCGGTTTTAAAGGGTAAAACATTAATTCTGAGTATAGTGGGAAAACACAAGGACGGAATAATGTTGCTAGGGTACTTATGTAGGCAGGTCGTGTTGATTTAGTACCGTATGTGTCGAGCAAAATGTTGCTTTGCAAAAAGGTTTTAGTTTTATAACTAAACTAACGACCTGCCCCTACTTCGCACGGTTTTTACGACTTTACAAAATATCTAGATTTCTTTATTATATTTTAGTTTAATAATAAGTCACTAGCTTTTGCCTGCGGCTTAGCCCGCGTGGAGTTCGGAATTTTTGCCACGAGAATGACTACCGGGATAAAAAATCTCGGGATAAATATGTGTTAAGCCAGGTTATAACATATTGTGTGCATCCCAATCCGTTCCGTAGTTTTTGCGTCATTGAGTAAAATGCATACAAACTTTTTTCCGACATCTTCAACGATCATGATCATATTTCAGCCAATTGACACAAAACCTTAATGAATTATACACCTAAAGCTTTCTCACGAATCGTGAAAACTGATGTTTTTAATTAAGTAATAAGTATTTCAAGTGACTATACTAACTGCGGTCGATGACCCCACAAAAAAATCATCAAGATTTTTTTCCCCATCCCACCCATCACGTCTGCGGAGTTTCACTAACTAATTTAATTTGACCCTGTATGCTTACGCAGCCTACTAACATTATTGATTAAAAGGAAAAGACATGAGAAGTTACTGAGACACTATCTTTTTAATTCATTTCGGAGTTACACACTGTTAATGAATGTGTTAAACCAGGTTATAAACTATCTGTGTGCTAAATTTCATCCCAATCAGTTCAGCCGTTTAGGCGTGGCTGAGTAACAAACATCCAAGCATACAAACTTTTTTCCGACATCTTCAACAATCATCGTCATATGAATTATACGCCTAAATCTTTCTCATGAATCACTCCGTCCATTAGTGAGAACCGTATAAAAATCCGTAAGTAGTAGTTTTTGAGTTTATCGCGTTCATTTCGGAAGTCGGTGGCAAACAACGAAAATGCGAACCCAACGACACTGACTTCCGAAATTAAAGTTATTTTTCAGTTTATAGTGTTTTTTTTTTTAAGTGGATTGTTCTTTTTTGTAAATATTGGTATTCAGCTGCATCCGGTTAGACTGGAAGCCGACCCCAACATAGTTGGGAAAAGGCTAGGCAGATGATGATGATGTTCTTTTTTGTAAAAAAGTTTTTTCTAATACTTTAATGATGTATTTATAGACATACATCTTCCAGAACAAATACTCTAAATGATAGTTAAGACCACATCAAAATCCGTTGCGTAGTTTAGATAAACAAAGCGGTAACACAGACAGACACGAAAAGCTACATTCTTTTATACTATTTATATGAAGAAAAGCTATAAGTATCGTAAGTAGTTGAACTGTCAAGTTACTGAATACAATTAAAAGTCGAAGTATAGTAAAGTGTTTGCTGTGACAGCTTTGTAGGTATGTACTTATAAGTAACTAGCTTCTGCCCGCGACTTCGTCCGCGTGAAATTCCCTGTTCTCACGACCCACCCCGTAGTATCGCATCGCCTGCGCTATTATATAGAGCCTCTATTATACCACAAGATACAAGCAATGCTTAGTTTGTGGCTCACCGAATCAGTCACATTGTATTTTTTACTTTTTTGAAGAATAAACTTATTATTATTATTACTATATTCGTTTCCGCTTAGCGTTCTTTCGTTTTGCTCGGCTCCTAACGACCTAGCGTGATATTAAATATTCTATAAACTTTCTCAAGAATTAAGCTATCAAAGGCAAAAATATTTTTTCAAAACCGACCGGCAGTGCCAGAGATTAGCGCGTTCAAACAAACAAACAAACAAACTCCAGTTTTATTATTATTATAGAAGAATATATCGAACAAGATGTTGCCTTAAAAAGGTTATAGGTTATAGGTACCTAAATAAAAGAAAAGTTTATGAGTACCTATCCTAAAAAGTTATGTAAAAGTTGTATTAAAGTTTTTGTTGTCACAGCTTGTTGTATTAATAATTGTATGAGACATTTTTTGCTGTATAGCTTACGCAGCCTACTAACATTATTGATTACTAGCTTCTGCCCGCGACTTCGCCCGCGTGAAATTTCTTGCTACCCCGACCCACCCCGTTGCATCGAATCACCTACACGTGCGATCACTTCGTTTTCGCTTATCGTTATTTCTGACTTTTCTTTTTGCTCGACTCCTAAGGGTCGTAACGTGATGTTAAATAGCCTATAACCTTCCTCAAGATTTAGGCTATCAAATGCAAAAATATTTTTTCAAATCCGTCTGGTAGTTCCAGAGATTACCCCCAACATACATACAAACAAAAATACAAATTTTACCTCTTTATAATATTAGTATAGAAAAGGATAAGACATAATATTCTAAGATATTTCTCATTCCCAGTCACACAGACAGACACGAATGCGACATTGTTTTTTACTATTTATAGGAGAAAGGTTATAAGTATCCCTAAAAGTTATATAAAAAAGTTGTATTAAAATTTTTGCTGTGATAGCTTGTTGTACAAGTAATTGTTGAGATATTTTTTGCTCTACAGGCTTACGCAGCCTACAAGCATTATTGATCAATAAAAGGATAAGACATGAAAACACTATATTTTTCATTCACATGATAACATGCTCTTTGTAATCTTAATAGACAGTTCGGAGTTACGCACTGTAAATGAATTATTGCAGTTGACTTGTCTGATACGTTCAGCTTGTGATACTTATCTACTTAAGTACTACCTAGCTCTATAAAATATGAGCCATGCACAAGCAAATGACCTATACTTGTCGCATTTTAGAACGGCAATAGCGGTCAATGCCCTCTGACCGCTCCCTAATATCTCTTGGGTTCCCAAAACAATAAAACATGTATGGTTTTTAAGGTTCCGTATCCAAAGGGCGCCAGCGGAACCTACCCTATTACTAAACCTCCGCTGTCCGTTTGACTGTCAGCGGGCTGTATCTCATGAACCGTAATAGGTCGACAGTTGAAGTTTTCACAGTGTGTATTTCTTCAAATACAAATAAAATTTAGTTAAAAACTTGTATAGAATTGGGTATTGGCGCGCAACTTGCAGTGACTAATTTTATGCAAAGATGGAAATAAATCAAAACGCAAGTAAATTCCATTCACAGTTATTTTACCTCTGATATTGCATCACTGTCAAAATTAAAGTGATCTTTATTGTTGTCAAAATAAGGTAGCCGTTGGATGGCTGCTACTGACAATGGCACTGATTCCCTTGTTCACCAACTAAATTAAATTAAAGTTCAGTGCATCTTTTTCTTTCTATTTCATTAAGAAAAGGACAGAAGTTAAAATATTAGTTTAGTCCTGTCAAATGAAGATACTTCTTAGACAGATTAGACGTTTAAAAAACATGGCTATTAAAAATACGTCAATATACCAAGGCGCTTCGGCGCTGACTAATTTGACAGACTAAATTAATATTTATCTTCTGTCCTTTTCTAAATTAAATAGAAAGAAAGAGATGCATTGAACTAAAATTTAGTTTAGTTTGTCAACAAGAGAATCGGCGCCAATGTTTGTCAAAATCGCAGTGATCTTTTGTTTTCGTTATAAATAAGGTTGCATTATTGTAATACCTGTGTATAGGACAGGACTTTCCACTAGAAGCTGCTTAGTGTCATTGACTCTACATAAGTCTGCATTCTTTCGTTAATTATTAAATAATAATTAAAATATCTCTTTATTAATTATCATCATAAACAAATTTAAACATGCATACATAAATGCAGTAAACAGAAAAATAACATTGAAAACGTGTTCAATATCGTGTCAAGTAGGTATAAAAACTGCCTCGTTGGTCTAGTCGTCGCTATTGCAGAGAATGAGTGGTGGGTTCAATTCCCGGGACGGGTACAGTGTTATTTGGTATCTCCATCTTGAATTTCTCAGTAGCATCGCGGAGCCTGGATTTGTACCCGGGTGAAGGCAATAGGCGCGCCCTCTATTACATGGGACTTAAACTGATGAAATATGGGTGTGCTATAGGTAAGTACACCTCTGGCTGACCCATCGGGATATACAGGCGTGATGTTATGTTAGGTATGAAAATGTAAATCGCACAAAATTAAGAGAATGCAGTCAAGGCGAGCCTGTCACACAAATTGCCTTCAAATTAAAATAAAAGTCACCAGTGACCTTCGCATGAGCTATTAAAAGAAAATTTCGCTGAAAGTTTTATTGTATAGTACAATCTCGTGTTTAGGGATCGTTTCATGACAATATTGTCATTGATGTCGCCTTGAACTTAGCAGAATAAAAGAACAATGGAGTCAAAAGGGACACTTAGATACTTATGGATCGATGAACGAGTCAAAACAATGGTTTTAGCGTAGCAGACAACCGGCGACATCCGGCGGTAAAAGTAAATAGAAAACAATGCGAAACTAGATGGATGTATGACATAATTTATACATTATATTCGGTGTCTTTGATGTAAAGAGCGGAATTGATAGAAATGGTGAGGAACGTACACGAACTGCATTTCTACAGACCCCACCACATAAAGCTACTACTTACAATCTGTCCAATTTCTTTAATAGATTTTCAACTTTATCGCTAAAGCTTAAGGTTCAGGGTTGATTGGGAAAATTTGACAGTTTCGGGTAGCTTGACTTGCTGGCGTCCAGTACAACACTAACGTGAACACAAAGCACAAAATATGATTAAGACAATATAATTACTATTGCAAGAGGCTCAGCCGATCGATTCTGTAAAAATCTCAACGAAACAGGGAGAGTATTTATTGGGACTTGCACCTGGAATATCACAAACTAAACTAAACGAACTCTTTTAATCATAAAAAAAAAGTAAAATGAAAACAAAAACAGAAAGTCCTGTACGAGGACAAAAGGCATACATGCAACCATGTGAGCTGTCAATAGAGTGTCAAATCCTAGCATCAGTATCAGAATAAACCAGCTGGTTATAAATGATAATTTACTAAAAAAACAGAGAAAAAATATATCTGACGAACGTAATTCGTAACTATTACAGATTACTGTCTAAATGTCTGCCTTACAGCAACATTTTCAGCTCTTAATTACCCTTTACCTGACCTTCTAAACAGACATTCACATACAGAACTTAGCTCCTTTACAAAGTAACAAAACAAAGCGGGAACGCAGTAGTTATTTACTATAGAAAGTTCCCGCAATAAACTGTAGATAATAAGCGAAGTTATCTGAGCCTGCACTACAACCTCAATAGCGTGGTCGTGCACTTTTGTCTGCAGATAAAGGGCGCTGGCTGTCACGTCCCCATTAACGGATGCATCGGGTTACATTGCGTCTAGTCTTGTTTGCTTGTTCTATTAACCTCTAGGCTAAGTCTTAAGTCTAAGTCCTAGGCGAAACTATGCGACTGTTTACGACTCATACGTGTATACAAAATGGCGATTAGGTTATCACATTAAACGCACTTACAGCAATTATTGTAAATAAGCAAATTGTTATCAGTCTATTAAAATAATAAAATAAACAATTTCACAAAAACTAAATTTAAAAAAAGAATTGCTTAAAACTTGGCACAAGCTAAATCCCTTAATAATGCACTAGATACGCTTGTGGCAATTGTATCAACAATTCAACACAAACTTTATGGTATTGTTACCAAATAATCACAAATTATGTTTATATAAAGACTTGACGGCTAATTGAAGATCAAAAAGTCAGCAAAATACAGTCAGAAAAAAATACTTCTTGCGCTTTATCGCAGAGCGTCGCGTTAGTAGCTCACATAGGACATCGGCTACCTTCGGTTTCTACGTACAATGCCTAACGGCATTTGTCACTAAAGCAATGCAATTGCGGAGTTCTTGAATATACAAGCTGGTAACAGTTGCTACATTCACAGAATACACAGTGGATTCGATTTAATCTGGTTTGGCCTTAGTGATTGGCGTTTGATAGATCCAGGTTACGGTAGTAAGAAAGTGTGTTTTTATTGTTAATGTTAATATACAGGTTTGTTTAGTTAAGAATTGGGACAATAGGCACGTAGACTTATAGTACTTAAAGGAGATGCCAGGAGAGCCCGCGAAATTCAAATTTTATCACGTTTTTTGCTAGTTGCAGGTCAGTGTCAGGTTTTTGGTTGAACAAAATATGGTTCGCCACCTTAACAAGTAGGTATGTACTCGTATTTACAGAATTATTCAAATCATCATTTCAACCCTCTATGGGCTCCTCTAATAAGTTTAATCGTGGAATAATTTTCAAAATTTTACAGTTGTTTCATACAATAACTGTCAAACTTCAATTTTATTCCTCGAATAAAATTTATCTGGCGATGGAAAAATCAGCCCTAAGTTCACATAATTCTATTGAATATCTATTACACGAAATATCAATCAATAGGATTATATGCAAAAATCCCAAAAAAAATTGAATTTTGCGAGTTACCCTGGCGCTTCCCCCTTATTACTTCCAACCATACAGGTACCTACAACTAATGTTCTGAGTACCCATCGTAAAAGGTAAGGAAGAGAGATTATTTTCAAGGGGATTATGATCAAAGGCTGTGTCTGTATCAAAATAGGAGTCGAAAGTCTTATTGGATGTAAGTCAAGGACCGAATTACAGAAAACCCCTCAAAGTTTGTCAGCTAAAAGTACTTACAGGGGGCTTACCACCAGCTCTTATAGCAGGGCAGAAGTTGAACTGTACTGATTTTTTGTACTAAGTCATGGAACAAAAAAGCAGTGCAGTTCAACTTCTGCCCTGCTGTAAGAGCTGGTGGTAAGCCCCCGTATACAGGCTGGCAGGAACATCCACGCGCAACCTGTTATCATGGATTCAATACAAGATTCTGAACCTCCCTTCGCTGAAATGTATTTATTTGTAATTAAAATTTTTTTTTTGACAACCGAATTAAAAATTTAACGCTAGTATTATGTGATGATCATGATCTGTCCGTACCACCCTGTATATAAACAATAATTGCCCGTATCTATAAATACCAAACGACCTAACGTTTTATTTAGCGACGTCGTCATAATAAAGTTATAATTAAAGGCTCCGTCAGGTATTTTCTATTAAAGTTAAGCGACCAGCTTGATCGCAATCGTGGGCGTCAAAAAGTTCGCATCGCAGACGTTAGCGTGCCTTATCATTTATCAAACTCCTCCTGTCCTGCATAAAAGATATTTTAATTGGAATCTATTTCAAGAGAGGCGTTGAGAAAGAAAAAAATGGATTACTCAGAATGTTTTAAAGTCGTGATGCTAGCTGTAAAATTCTCAACAGTGACATTCCGTTTTTTCTTCCCATGAACGACGTAATAGACATATAAGTATAGATCAAGAGGATTTCAATATCCTGAATAGCGGTTTTATTATAATATACTAAAAACCTCGTTACGCAAAACAGTAATTTAAAAAAAAAAAACGTAGTACAGATTGGCGATTGCCGCGGCAAAAAGGTACCGTTATGGCGACATCGATCGATCCCACTAGGGCCGTTTGTCTCCATATTGTCACTCCATTTGCTAGTCCCTCTATTAAGAGAATGCATGCTCAGAGTAAAAAATGAGATGTGAGTGCCACGGAGGCGATGCCATACATTTTAAATGCGACAGTCACTCGTCGATGTCGTAAATGAAACGATAAATCGTAGTTGCGCTTTTTTATTGAGCTCGTAAATCAATGTAGATCCGTACGTAGGGTAGCCACTTTACATAGTAATATAAAAAATGGGAATATAACGTTTAAAATATGGGTATCTCAGGATAAATCTCGTGGGACGACGTCTATTTGATTTGTGCATTCTTCGCTGCAGTTTGTAAACAGACCCATACAGGTTATCACCATTCAATTGCTTCAAGATGAGTGCAGTGGTGGCCTAGTGGCAACGGCTGCAACATACAAGTAGGTCATAGGTTCCAACCCAGTCAATTAACAGACGTGGATACCGCGAGACTGGTCTATTTGTTACTTCCATAGCATCATGTGTTACGGTATTTTGCTGTGGGGTAGTGCTGCAGATATTGATAGGCCATCTTCAACAATGTCGATTTACCCAAAGAATAATTATACATAGTTAATTTTACAATTTGTCGCGCTTTACTTTGTGTAAATTATTTCATCACCACTGCTCTCAAAACGGTGAAGGAAAACAATGTGAGGAAACCGGAATGTTTTAGAACCAAAAATTTGAAGACTAGTGACATCTACCCACCTGCACCGGGCCTGGGTTTACAGCCCACTCCCTCTCACCGAGAGGAGGCCTGTGTACCCGCAGTGGGAACATTGTATTATGTTCCCAATATTATGAAAAGCTTCAAGTTTAATAAATCCCTCAACCATCAGGCTTGTAATTCCCCAAGAGTAAGGCAGAGGTAGACCTATAAGACACCCACATTTCACCTTGATCTAATTATTCTCATCAACATAATTAAGAAATCGGATCGTCTTGATTTCAGAATGATCACAATAATCTATACTTACAAATAATGACCACTTTTCTAAGGAATTCTTCCTTTGCGTACTTAATTCATGTTATATTAGATTTGTTATCTCAAGGAATGCCCCTAGGGGTAATTATTAGTCATCGTGTGAAATTATAAGATAAAACTTTATTAAGTATGTAATATCGTGTTACATGAATGATAAATACCGAGAACTTATCCGTGATGCTGTGGTTTAATATCAAAGAAAGAGGCAGAAGTTGCACTTTAGACAAAGCTAAAAGTATTTATGCTTCCAGATTAGGAAAAAGCTAACTTTAAAATGCGTAATAAAATAAATATGTAAGCTGCTTTAACTTATTGAATTATCCTATTTATGGCTTCTTACATACTTTATAATACCGTATGTTTATCAATCAATGTATTGTGTGTTGCTGCAATCACTAGTTCCATCAGTCAAAAAACGGTTTACCTAATGGACAGTGATAATTCAGTGGGTAGTTTTAACTCAACCGTTGTCTGAGCTTCTATGATTCTAAGAAATTAAATTACAGCACGCTAATAAACCATTTTTACTAGGTATGTTAAAGTTATATGGAGACTCTCCATCGCATTCTCCTTTAATACAAGCAATCATTGGGCAAAATGAATGTAAATGGACGCTGTCCAAAAGTTATACTCGGTCACAACTACGGAACGTTAAATGAAAATGATCTAACCCGCGGAACCTCACCATAAACTAGACTTATCTTAAAAATAATTGCTGTCACCGTACTAAAGTTTATTTGGTATGATAAGAAGCTTAAACCGGTAAACTCACAACTGATACTGAAGTCGTGCACGACTGTAGTGGAATATCAAACTAATGTCGATCCTGATAAAGGACACGAGTTCTATTCTAACACATAAAATGCTCTAGAATATGGACATAGAAAACAGTCTCTAGACCAAATACCAAATGACATCACTCACACCTTACTAAAAGACAAAATGTAATCGAATGCCATATAAACGACCATTATAAAAATTTGCATGATGCGAAGGATATTCGCAATATTGCTTATGAAGTTATAAATCGTTATAAGTCTTGTGACAATACTTGTTGACCTCAGGCTACTAACGCACTGGACAGTTTAACTACGCAACGACCTGATTCAGGTGAAAAGTGGGAGCATCTATGCTTACAAATCATAAATCTTACTCACCAAAACAGTTCAGCAGCAGCAGTAAACAGGATGCTCGTCTTAAACTACTGCTAGTCAACGCAGCATTTTACGATCAGTTAGTAGCTATTCAAAAAATGAACGCACAATATTATTTATTAATGATACTGTTAAATCCAGGATTTCTCTATGGACTGTTACTTTTTTTATAAATTGATGAGGTGTCTAACCAAGGGTTGGTAACCAATGATGGAAAAGGTGGATACGACGTGGTGAGATCATAAGAACGTCAAGAGATAATATGGCGAAATTTAAGGTGACAGGAAGAAGGTATATTTCCTTGAGGATGTCTAAAATGGGGAAGCATCCCAATAATTATTAATTACCTATTCATACTTCCTCCGTTTGTCTGCATTGTCGACAATCAGCTGTCTCTGGTAGGCCGTAGCCGGCGCGTTGCCGGCGATGCCTTGATCAAGGTTGTCGCGCACACGCCGCATACCGCGAATCAAGATCACTATCGCCGTCTCTCTCTACCCTCGCCGGCGCAGCACTGAGAAATACTCCGACAGGAATTCAACATTTTATACGTACTTACATGGTAGTTTTGTTATGTCGTCATAACATGTTAATGCCTATTCATTAGATGTCTGCGGCATGTCGGTTTACCGTTATAGAGGAAGAGTCATCAAATTGTGATCGGGCCCGCATGTTCCCAGGTAAATTGTAGTCACTTACTCGCAGATAGTGCTTGTTCCATGGAGGTTTTCTTGTCTCAGACTGGTAATTTTTCAAGAATGTTGCCAGTAGTTGATCTAAGAAAACTATCGCTGTTTTCCACACTTTCCAACTAAATGATATGGCATTTAGTAGTTTCACTTTTCTATCGTAATACTAGTAGCAAGTGTTACTTACTTAAACTTTCATATCTATTTACAACATATAGTTTGCCAGTAAATATGTTCTTGGTCATGGCACTTGGTTATCCGGCTCAATATTCAATTTCACGGCATGATTCATGTGTGATACATATCATATTCCAGCAATGGAATAAAATGCACTCGATGTATCTAGTTCCGGTCACGATGGGAAAGAAAGCATAAAATATTCCAATACCAAATGACAATACACAAAGCTGAAACAAAACGGTAGGTACCTGCCTAAAAGGGGATGAAGAACAGGTACCCGAAACATTAGTTCCACATGCGACACACGAAAATGTAGGACAAAGTTTGCTTTTCATAATGGTAGAAAAATTAGAGCACATGTCAACGAGTCCCTTTAGAAAGAGGGTTCCGCAAGTGTGTATGCATCCAAAGGGTCGTACCGCATATGTCACGCGAGCAAGCTGGCGTATAACGGCTCCCAAACGTCTGTTGAGCCGCGAAGCGTGACGGCCACGATACGGGTGCCGGGACCGCGGCCGCTCCCCCGCGGTAACACGCTATTACATCGTTTTCAACCTGTGCTGCGTAATTACACCCACCATGTGCATATTAATGAGTCTCTCCATGAGTTTGCTTGGTTATTAAAATTGCAATGATTTCTCAACCCTCCCAGTCCCATTCTGTTGCGTGACGTAAACAGAAACTATGTTTTCTGTGATTTTAGTATTTGCCCAGTACCTTCGCCTTTTACCTAAGTATCAGAGTAGGTACTTGTAATACAAATTTATGTATCGCTCACAGACAGTTCCTTCCCTCGCTTCAGTATCGCTTGCGCCACGTACGGCAATAATGTATTGGATTTAAAGATTGCAATAGCGTAGTGAAGAGGTAATACCTGTCTGCTAGAAACATCCAATGACCTGTTTTCCTTTACCCTTTACTAAAACCTGACGACAAATACCTAGAACAGCAAATATATTTTATGTAAATTTTCCATTACGAGATTTGCATAAAAAGTTGGTAGACAGAACTTAAGAATTGCGCTGTAAAGTAAACAAACTCAAAGAAAATTAAAGAGCAAAAACAAAACTAAAATAAACACGACAGGAGCTTACTATTTCAAGGAGCAATTACAAAAGCCAGCAAAAATAAATGTTCTTAACTGTCTAAATGTTTCTAGACTAAAAGAAAAACGTACAGCTTGAGCTAACAAAGTAACCGCAAAAACGAATACAAAGAAATGGTTGAAGGTCAAAAGAAAACCAGGAACAAAAAGTCTGTGACCTTCGACATTGAAACGTAATCCGTGTCTATATTTGAAGATGCTAATGCTATCGACGTGATCGATGTGAATGTATTCCATGCAGAGTGTGGTTACTATCAACCCAATAACATTAAGGTACATTACGTAACCAGGCGGGCGCGTAATGGCTCGTAAGTGGCGGGTTACTGGCAACACGCTCCGCCGCCGGTCCAACACAACATCATTTTACAACGTAGCCAATCGTAACGGACACCCAAATTCCTGTTACACGGGTCAACAAGCCAACCGATTAAGATACCCCAGATAAAACTACACGAGAAGATAAAGTTTGACCTCCGAAAATTGATCAGATTGCATTTCGCCCGGAGAAAAATCAGACACACGCCCCCGAAAATTACATACCACAAAGCCGCCACACGATCTTAAATATTTTGACTCGTGTTTTAAATATTGTTCGCATTTGATACAACAGTTCAACATTCATGAGAATAGCATTCAGAAGTAGAAATCCACACATTTGTAGGCCGGTACCTCTATTTACAGATTTCTAGTATAGGAACGTAATTATTTATCACGCCATTCACAAAATAGGCTTTTCAGCGGCCATTATTGTAAGTACCCTTCGGTGGGGTGGGCCCACAGAAGGGTATCCACCCTTTTACGTCTCATTGTTTCAAAGAATGTTGCGAGATCTAATGGATATATTAATTAAGTTTGCTCATTTACGACGGATACAGTACTTTGTAGCATTAATAATTATAACTGAAAAGCCCCTTTGAATAAGTGGGTACACAGCAGGAAGTTTATTTTTAAGAAAGCCATACGGAACTGCAGTTCGTATTCCATGCCTTCGGGCATTTCATTATTTATTAAAATTCATATCATTTTAGAGGGGAGCGAGAGGACAGTGTTTTATAGCCCGGTGGAAGTTTATTTGCAATTTAGTAGGTAGGTAAATACTTGCCATGAAAGTAACTACTTATTTACCTAAAGTTAATGGTTTAAGTACGTACTGCTATTAAATTAATAGTGGCTGTTTAAGCCCATGTTTTTCATATTTCATACCAAATGTCTTAACTTAATTATAATAAAGGCTACCTACTAGGAGTGTTTATGTAGGCAATTTATTAAATATACATGAGGCTTTAATTGGTAATAATTCTTCAAGAACATGGTTTTCACTCCTACTTTACATGGCTCGTACGTACGGTGTGCTTACCACCATTTTTTAAAGAAGATATTATTATTAATGTGAAGTATTTTTCAAGTATTAGGGAGTGTTCTACGAAAACTTCATATTAGGCAATTTTTCTACCGGAGTGGTGCCGCACAGTCGCGTTGCTCCTTTCTGCGGGATTCAATTTTAGACTGTCTACGTTTTCTCTCGAAATAATCGCGAATATAATACCTTTAGTTATTAAAATAATTAATAAATTAAATTTCGTGTAGCTAAGAATTATTGCGAAATTAAATTCGCGTAATTAAATCGCGCAGTCATTCGAAATAAGTGATTGTTAAGGTATCTGTGCCAACAATTCTTAAGAGTAGGATGGAATAATGTCAGATTCTGCCTACAGTCCTTCATTTGTAACTCGGGTTTCATTAGTGCGGATGATGAAGGTCCTTTCTCATAAAAGGATAGTCCCATTCCTTACAAGCTATTCCTCTAAACATAAGCCATTATTTATGTATGTTAGTACTTACTCAACCACTAAAATTACCATACTTATTTTGTAACCACCAACAAGTTAGGTAGGTATTGCAAATCTGCGTACATATGCAGTCACTCCTTCAAAGAGTTATGTAACAATATTGTTTGTAGCACTTAGATTGTGACAACACGACACCTAAATTAAGTCACATTAAGGATTTATACACTGTCTGCGGACATAAGTAGTTATACCTAATCCCTATTTTAGGTCTTTTATTTTACAACTGGCTGTGCTCGTGACTTCGTTCGCGTGTATGTCGGAAAATAAACTATATTGTTGCGCGGAACCCTAATTATTTCTCTAAAACAAAAGTAATGCCTAAATTATTCCATAAAACATCAGCTGGCTGCCAGTGAAAGTCCGGTTAAAATCGATCCAGCCGTGTCACAAAGACAGACAAAAACATAAATAATAGTTTTTTTTTTTGTTATAAGTACTATATTATATATGCTTTAAGGGCTGATTTTACCAACGCCAGATAATTTTATCAGAGGAATAATTTTGAATTTTTGACAATTCTTCCATACAAAAACTGTCAGACGTCAATTTTATGCCACGAATAAAAATTATCTGTCTGAATTATCAGCCCCTTATTAATAAGCTTTTGACATTACAAACAGAGACTTCAATTTTATTTATTTGTATGTATAGATGTCAACAGTGAGTTCTGAGTTACTAGCCCGAAACCTTACAGGGTCGCTAGTCTCGTTCTGGGGACAATATTGACTCAAGTGTATGTTCTGTTGGTAGCAGCGGCTTCGAAGCTTTGACGTCATAAATGTCTATAAGCTAATACGTTGACATAGGCGTGACCGAACCCTTGCCGAAGGCTCTCCTGGTAACAGTTTTCGAATGATCAAATATTGACTGCCACATCCTTATCAAATTTTCATCATATTTGTATTTGTGAGGCTTCGGCAAAATTTATCATTTTTTGTAGGTTACTCGCTGAAATACCGAGTAATTTTACATTCTAGAAAGTACTTAATATGTGGTCATGAGCAGATATTAGTCAATTTATGAGAATCTAGAAAATATAGTACCTGAATGGCCAATACATAACATACATAATCATCCTATAATTTTCCCACTGCTGGGACACAGGCCTCCTCTCTTCGAGAGGAAGTGGGCTGAAATCCACCACGCGGGTCCATGCGGGCTGGCAGATGTCACATGTCATGAGTGTGAATTGCCAATGTCATTTTATAACTACAGACATCGAAGTGTCCCTTGTGACTATTTATTATTGTCATCTGTTGATCGATGCGAGAACTATTTTAGGTCTACAATAGAACATTGGCAATTCAGGTAAATTTTCTAGATTCTTATAAATTGACTTACCCGCTCATGACAATACACGAATACTTTCTAGTATAAGAATATTTTTACAGAAATAAGTACACCTCCCAAAAGCAATTTACAAAACAGCTGACGAAATAAGCACTACGTACTAACTTAAATTAAGTAAGTTAGCGAAACCTAGACTGCCTAATATCGTTTATAAGTAGCACAAAGTCATTAATCAGAAACCTACATACTCTTAGCAAACTACGACAGCCTATTTTCAAAGTCCGTATTCGCCTGTTAACAAAATTTCAATTCGCCATTACAAAACCGTTATACAACAACACGATAACTGCTTCAGAGTTCAGACACCATCAATTTCGCACACAGAAGCGTAAACTGATCTAATTATATTATGTTTGGGAGGCTTTGTCTTCTTACGTCATATCTTTAGCCTTAAGAGGCTGCATGAGATTGCGTAAAGGCTTCTGCTACGATACATCACTTTCTCCTCGTAGATATCTGGCCTTTATTTAGGTCGGCTTGACTCATGACTCGGCTTATGTATTCTGATAACAGAAGACTAAGCAATCCACTTTAAAAAGGTCATGCAGTAAAAGATACGGCTGGCTGCGGGATAAGTACACGTGTTGTTCTAAAGGTCTCTACCATTTTGTCTTTTGTGAGCGGCACAAGCTGAAAGGAAAATGGGAATCCGAGAATCTATTATTCCTTTTTGAAACAAACAAAACCTCTGTCATGATTTGCCTTATTACCGACGACAACATATATATTCGGTATATATCCAATATATCGAAGTCGACATTCATTATAAAAATATACGACCATAACTTTACGTAATATTAACTGAACATAAATTTAATATCAAAGTTCGGAAAGTTATAAAACACGAACAGATTTATGACTAAATACATAATAAACACGGTGATTATGATTTATATGATAAAAGTGTTAAATCTACGTAACAGCATCACGGAAACACGAACGGTATTATTCTTATTTTTGTTGTTCGTCCGATCTGAAAGCACAATACAAAATTAATGACTGTTTTACGTGTCGTCGTAAACCACGGAACCCTCAAATAAAAATTCCTCGCACAACGAAACAAAAAGTAATGCTTAGGGAGGAAAAGTTTTACTGCGCAAAAACACTTCCCTTACGTATTACTTCGGTGTTTATATACAGTCCCCGCCTAGACATGAACAGAAAAGCAAAATCGATGTTATTAATTTATACTAAAGAGATAAAATTTGTTTGTAAGTTTGTATTTTATAATATTGTAGGGGTAAGGAACTACCAGTCGAGAAATTATTTTGATAATCCAATTCTCGAAGAAGGCTATGGCCTATTTAACATCCCGCTATGACCCTTTGGAGCCGAGCAAAAAGAAAAAAACCGGCCAAGTGAGAGTCGGACTCGCGCACGAAGGTTTCTGTACCATTGACTAGGTAAACGACAGCGACAGTAGGTACAAAAAAAAAACGCGTTTGTTGTATGGGAGCCCCCCTTAAATATTAACTTTATTTTGTTTTTAGTATTTGTTGTTATAGCGGCAACAGAAATACATAATTTGTGAAACAATCAACTGTCTAGCTTACGTGGTTCTTGAGATACAGCCTGGTGACAGACAGACGGACGGACAGACAGCGAAGTCTTAGTAATAGGGTCCCGTTTTTACCCTTTGGGTACGGAACCCTAAAAACGAAGTCTCGGGCAGAAGCTATGTATACAATATAAAATCCACTATAAATCATTGGAATTGATAAGGTTAACTAACTTTATTGAAGAACTCACCGTTCCGATTACGCTTAAAGTAATCCTAGAATTTGTAAAGAGAGTCCAATCTAAAAGTTATCTCAAACGGGCACTGAGTTAATAATTAAAAAACAGTCAGTGTAGCAGAACAACATAGACACTGGTTGAGGTAACAGAATTGGTGCTGTTAATGGAACCGGGACACGCTACATACCTAAACAGGATATTAAATTGAAAATCCCTAGTCTGGAATTTATTTATTCACACCAATAAGTACAGACGCCAGCACATCAAGCTACTACAATCTGTCAAATTTCTTTAATAGATTTTCAACTTTATCGCTATCGCATTAAGGTTCAAGGTTGATTGGAAAAATTTGACAGTTTCGGGTAGCTTGACCTGCTGCAGCTGGCGTCTGTACAAAATCTTACAGTATTCCAAGACCATCGTCTTGGAATACTATTAAACTATCTTTTGACATATGTCTAGCTATAGGTGTAGCAAAGGTGCACAAATATATAGTGAGAAACCATCACTAGGTGGACACATTTGTCTCACATGCCAGTGGCGCCACCTACACCCATTTAGAGCCATTACACATATGGAGTTTATTACTAACACGCATATATCTAATCTGAGTTATGGCCTTAGCGCCCAGACCTATTAACGAAGCAAGAACGTATCTATTGCGTAATAAAACTCGTATTTGTCATAGCAAAATCAATTACCATCAACATGATAATTGAGCCATCCTATATTTTGAGTTAATTGTGGGACTAATATTTACAATCCAATCAAGATTATTTCCGGAAAGAATCGATTGGATCTGTCTTCGAAAACAAATAAATTCTCAAGCCTCAGACAACTGTCGGTTACGTCTTCGGCATCATAAAATGTAAACTCTAAATTGTATAAGTTGCAGGAAGTCTAGAGACTAGATCCATAAAAGATTTTGTGTTTATAAGAGAATTTATTGAAGAAATTTATAACACGAATGGTAAAATTGATTCCGTCAACTAATGTGAACGACATCTTCAAATTCTATGGGTTAATTTGTGTTCCAAGATATGTGAGAGTTACCTCTAACCCAAAGACATTTTAACTGAATGTAAAGCAATCTATCACTCTAGTCAGGGTTTGATCTAAGTATTTCCAAGGGACGTGTCCCAAAATGAAAAACCGGAATATCCGAAAAAAAAACGTGTGGTTTGGTAACACTATACCAGTGAATGACGCTGTTTCGATTCTCGCGGTCGAGTGGTCGAGTTAATACGATACCATTTGCATCGAGTCATCTATTCAAATTGCTTGATTGAGATAGTTCGAAGAGTAATTAAATCGATTTCGATTTGTTCAAGTGCAGCACTGATTCTGTAAACATGGTAGGCACGAATAGAAATCTCAGTATCTTAGCATTAATTTTAATTTCTCTCGCGGATTACATTACACGGTGACTCTGGACGGCAATTCATCTTGCTGTAACTGGTTGTTACTGTTAACGGTCGTACAGTCACGAGCACCAATATGTAAACACTTGGCAACTTTAAATTCGAATTTTTCGTGAAATAACGAATGCAACGTTGAAATACGACACATCACATAAACCTATGGGTTCGAAAAAGCTATGTTAGTAACAACATCAAATTTCATTAAAAAATACAGGAGTAAATGGCTTTTGACTAAAGCCGAGTGTGTACATACTTTTGCTCGCGACTGTACCCAGTAACGCTTATCTTAAAAGTAGATTTTATGGATACGGGGCTTAATAACTTCAGCTATGTAAGCATGATGGAATATGCAAAATAGATAACAAATTATCTTATCCGTCAAAAGGGAATTGGCCTGAACTGTAGCTGTTATAAGGGTTGGGCCTAAATAAAGCCTACAAAATGATTGCCCTTCCACAGAAATTAATTTTGATCTGGCGTTAAATAAGGTCCGTACAGATACTATTACTAATATAGATCGTAATATATGTATCAATGCGTTGACTAATTGCGTCTTAAACCCCAGTGAGTCGCTCATGTAGCATCCGCGTTTTTGTCGCATCGCCATTCATGGAGCAGACTACTGCCTATTGTCCTTGGTGAGACGCGGCAGAGGTTAAACGTTCTTTCTTGAGCTCTTTGATGAGTTCCTTTGTAAAGAATCAACCAGTTCCCTCGAAACTCAAATAAAAAGTACATGTATTCACAGTAACTATGTAATACTTCATGTTTCCCAAACTATTAAGTTCGCCACAATAACGTTTTTGCGAAATAAAATCGTGAGTAACTTTCCTTTATTTTTATGAAATATCTTAGCAATGGCTAAAACTTGCGGCTTTCGTATTTATTTGCTTTCGTAATCGTAATACAGTGCGATTTATTTAATGTTTGGTCAAGTTTGTTTTACGTTTCGTTGGAATCAGTCATCGAACAAAAATATAACATCACCGAGGAATGTTGGACAGTCTTTTGTTTGTTGTTCTCAACTTATATTTTAGACCAACCACAACAATAGGCAGTATAAGCTGAAAGCACAAAGTGGCACTAACAGTAAAGCTCCATCGCTCATTTAGGTGTCATGAATGGCGAAATATCCATTAAAGATTTCCTTTTCATGGCTTTCATAGCCGGCGTCGTCGTGGGCATCGCAACTCCAGCCATATTGGATTTCACAGTGAGGAATTTCCCGGGATTTTTAAATTATTTTCCGCTGGCAGCTTACTGTTGCTGCTTTAAAGCGCTTGATGCTTCATTCAGCGTTCATTAAACAGAAATGTGGACTAGTGAGATGAAAAATGTTCGCTCTATTTTGTATGAGTTTTAATGTTAAACAAAACTGACTTGGTCTATTATGTGTGCCATATATTGGCATTTTGCCTTAGGTACCGTATTTTTGTGATACCTATTTAGGTACTTAATGATGTTGTCGATACTTCTAAAAGATTTATTAGCACAATTCAGAGGCATTGATGATCACTTAAATAATAAATTACCGACGATGACGTCGCGTCGTTTCCGCAGGCGTAAAAATATTTTGGCTTCGATGCCTAAGTTAGGACTTTATAAATATTCAATGTTACAGACATCTCTTTAAATAAAAATCTGTCACGAATATTTAATAGGTAACAAAATTACTGTGGACGTTTTCTATTCTTTTTATTTATTGTCTTCAGGCTCCAAATATTACTCAGACATGAATTTAAAAATAAAATTGCAGGATAACACGTGCAAACTTGCACAGTAAACTCGTTGAAATAAGATCATTTGCGTCATTGATGCACATGCGAAGATAGCATGCGATCATCTCACGCGAACTCTTCTAGTCAGATACGTTTTAGAGAAAAATAACTCATGTGTTCTGTGCGTTTCACCGTTGAATGAACTCGTCACCATATATTTGTATCCCTCATTGCATGCTGTATGCACTTAAAATACACCATTCATGTATTCACTTCTTTAAAATATACTGCTCAGTATGTGACATGGCGGTGGCGCGCCTGCTGCGAATTTCTAATTTGGTACAGATTTCAGACAAAAAGAAACAAGTTTTAATATGGAACTGTAATAAAGAGCTTATGCCAAAATACAAAGAACTTTTCGAAGTAAAGAAATATTTAATAAAATTAGAAATTTATAAAATAAGGAATCAGGAAACTTACAGGAACAGAATATATTTAATATTATAATTATCAACAAATTATGGATTAGGAATAATCTGGAGCAGCCCGGAAGCGGAAAGCGGACGGAAACCGAGCCCTGTTGCGCAAGAGAGAAGCCAAATTTGGTTTATTTAGAATTTATGGTTAGATTTCGAGTCCTCATCGGTTAGTAAAAATTAAACACAAGCAACAAAACTTTGAAAGAAATGGACCCCAGATATGACAAAAGATAAAAAATCACTGCCTCTAATAACATTCCTGCAGGAAAAATATCGATAAAATTTTTTCAGCAGATTTTAACACTCAATCAAAATGCAAACGCGGTTGTTATTATCATTACCTACCATCATCAAACCCCATCAATCAAACTTTTAAGTAGGTTTGGGTAGATAAAGCAGTAACTCCATTGGGCCGCCCTTCCGAGCTTGGAGTTCGTGAGCCGAACTTCCACGATGCCCTCAGCGAAGCCCCGAAGCCAGACGAACCACGGCACGAACAAGCGGAGCCGCTACGAATACCAGTCGGAAACGAAATATCGTCGTATCAGTACGTCTCAGTCGCCCGCGCGCATGCGAATCTAAGTTATTCTCTTCGTCACACACTTGTGACTGTAAGTGGAGTGAAACTTATGAAAATCTGAAGAAATTGTTATAAAACATAGCGGTTTAGTGTTACTTTACAGAAGGAGTTGTTCAATGGATTTTTCTGACACATTACGGTGGACGTTCGCGCCACGAAATTTGTTTTTGTTTGCGCGGTTTGAGCCGGTGCACTAATTGCTGTTGCGGAGGTAAGCAAGACTTTTTGTTGTAATTGTTAATGGATATAGCTGGACTTCGTTTCATTTGTTGTTCGCTTTTATATAATTATTTCGAAATAATTGCTCGGAGCGAGAACAGGTTTACTTAATACGAAGTTAACAACAAGGAACGAAGGCAAATAAACTCGTATACCGCCAATGGCAACGTCTTCTTTGTAATCATCGCTATTAAAAACCTGATACATACATTTTATCCTGTTTCATTTTTATTCTATATCTAAAGTTGTATTCTTCTTTCGAATCAGTCAGTCATTATACACTTATTTCATTTGGTCACAAATCATTCATCCCATGTTCCAGGGACTATAAAAAAGCTACCTTTTGCGTGTTTATATCTATCGGGCCGGCTCATCCGCCGACTGAAACCAGTTCTCAGCCAGATGATAGTTTGTTATTATTTTTTGCCCCGAGCGGGTATCTCAGTGGTCCGGTATCGAGAGAACAACTACCATCTTACGCCATACGCCATCGTGCACACAATGAGAATATGAATTCGGTATTTCACTAATGAGCCTCCTCATGAAATATGTTACGTGGAATGTACGCAGCTTATCATACACGAACATGGAATGAAGACGGCATGTGACATATTTAAGGCTCAAGGCATTTTGATAATATTCGCCCTGAATAAAGCCAACTTCGAGACGGAAATGTTCAACTTTGATAACAAAGCTAATTTAAGTTAAGAGAGAATTATTTTGACATTTCAAGAACTGACAAACTTGGTTGAATATTTTAGCTTATTTGCCTTGAGTTCTGTAGCAGATTCCAGCACTTTATCATAACTGTGTGTTCGTCTGCTTTAATAAACATCAACATTCCAAAGCGGTAACAGATTGACGTTCCAAGTATCATTGGTCTGCTACTAGATCGGTTATCTATCAGTGTTATCATTAATAAAGTAAACTGTGTTGTTTACTGAATAAGCTATCGTGGTTTTATATATTTTCTAATTCATATGTACCGTTTTGCTTTAAAATCATTTTTAAGTTTCAATTATTGTTTTTTTTTTTCAGTTTTGTCTGTTGATCTTTTGTCTCCTCGCGTATAATTGTATCCTCAGTCTTGTAGCAATCCTATGTTTTCATGAAACCTACTGTATGTCGTAGCAAACTTAGACGACCTTATATCGAACTGATACTGTACGCACGGCTACACATCAAGCTATACACAACCAGTATTTAGCTGACTCTCATTGTACGAAAAACCTATACAATGCGAGGTCAGCTAAAACTGGAAATGTATAGCATGATGTGTAGCCGTGTGTACAGACGCCAGCAGTTCAAGCTACCCGAAACTGTCAAATTTTCCCAATCAACCTTGAACCTTAATACTTTAGCGATAAAGTTGAAAATCTATTAAAGAAATTTGACAGATTAGTATGTAGCTTGGTGTGCAGGCTGGCGTCTGTACATGCCACAGCAAATTAAAATTAAGTTTACATCGTTGGCGCCCGGAGACGTTATGAGATAGATTAATAAAATCCCCCAGCTCATCTTATATGTAAGTCTCGAACATGTATTTTATTGATGCATCTTCTAGTTAAACTGATTCCTGGTCTCATCCGATATCGTGAATTAATTATCTAGCGTCAAGACGATCGGTTTTCTCGCATTCATTAAAATTCTGTCTTCGCTCCAGTGATTGGTTTTACTTAAGATAACAAATCTGGTCCCGCCTTACTTAAGTTTAAGTACGGAAACAAGGTTTTATGTAATTCGATAGTTGTTAAGCTATGTCGCTGGTTTCCAGTTGTTGACTATATTACGGTAAAACAACAATCATAACACGTTTTGGGATTGTTTTAAGGTTGGTTAATCCAGTCGTCTTTTCAAGGTAGTTTAAACCAGCCTGTTCTTATGTATCTACATCTTTCGACTCAGATTTATTATCTCTTTTGCTGATGATTGTACTGCTATGGGCATTAGAATTTCTGATAAACAGGCCTGCGGTGTAACACCCACAGACCACAGTTATTTACTCAGTAATTTATTTACCTAGAGATACATTATTTAATTATCAAACAGTTAGTAATCTTATGTTTATTTAATGCTGTCCGGAATGCAATGTTTACCTCAATACTCGTAGCAATCTAAAAATCAATATAATAAAATAATCGCTTCAAGAAACTGAACATGCACTAAAGAGGTTATCACACTGCATCGGACACCGCTACGGTCTACGTTGTTTAACTTTGATTAACTTGAAATCCGCAGGGTATAACACACTGACACCGCATCTCCGTTCGTTCAATGTTAAAAACCGCAGCACAGCACACCGAAGCGTTGTCCGGTACAGTGTGATAACCGCTCAAGCTACATTTTAATTGCCTTAAAATCATTTATGTACTTGACTAAATTGCGAAAATTTGTGGTCTACTTTAAATACGTAAAATGTATCAAATGCAATTTTAGCGAGCTGTTGCACTACGTTTAAGAATGATTTAAGATCGTTAAGGTTAATCGCCATTTTTGTATTAATAACTGTTACCGTTTCTAATAAACGTTTATATTTCAGTGCAGCCGTATCTTTATCTGCACCCTAATTGCGTAACACACTTTCAATCACAATCTGAATTATTTTGACGGATAAAGCTAATGCATGGCTTCATATTTTCGAAAAATTAGTCTGCTCAACAACGTAAATAACGCAATGAATGTTGTTGAACTGTCAAATGGAAACCCATTGCAACTGATAGTGTGTTAAGCAATTACTCTGTTGTATTCAATGACGAATATATAGCACATTATTATCTCAGATTATCGTCGTCCTTTCAATAGCCTTTGTTATATCAAATACACCTATTCAATAGAATTCATATCGCTCATTCTTACGAGATCACAAATGTCTATAGAGAAATGGATAAACCTCGAAAATGGGAAAGGATCAATGAGCCTCGATAATGGATTGAAATATATCCCTAAAGTGATGACATTATTTACGAGATAAATCTTCGGGAAGCTCTTTCCAAATGAGCGTCTGCTATGTTTAGTTTAATTGTATTGGTAGTTCGTTTTTGTATCGAAGCTTTTAATTTTCCTCGGTTCGGCAGCAGCTGCGCTCTTAGGGTAACTAGATGTTCACTACATGTTAATTAGAAATGGCAGATTTTCTTGGTGATTATTTCCTTTAAACTTGTCTTGACGACTCGTCGTCACCTTTACATCACCAGGAATTGTTGATGATTCATCTTTGGCTGCAGTAGATTTTATAGCTGCATGAACTTCTACTGCCATAGGTGTGTCTTCTCTCAACTTATTTCAATGTCCTTATGTCGCAGTAAGATGGTTAAAGCCGTGATATAGTTATATCCCTAGGGATTTAGGTATATACCCCTACGAGTAATATGAAAGTGATTCATAACTGTCTTTCTGGAAATATACATTTGATACGAGCACGATTTAGTAATATAACTATCTAAACTAAACTAAATTACATAGCTATATCCCTAGGGATATAACTATATCACGGCTTAAACCATCTTACTGCGACACTTACATAGTTACAGGGTGAGATGACGTTTCCTTTTAAATGGAAAGTACGGAATCTTAGAAATTCCCAATAACAGAAGTAAATAATATCGATTTCTTGCTAACACAACTTATCACATCCTGTCAACCATTGAGTCAGGACGAGGAACCTAATCATAAGTTACGCTGACCTATCTGCAGACGTCATTGATAACGCAGGGTAAATGTCCTGGAGACATCCGGCGGAGACAATTTCTGCCTGCGTAGATCATGTATGCAAGCACATGATAACAACTTTATGAATATGAGTAAAATTACACAATTACCTACCGCATCATTAGCCTCCCACGAATTCGAACTTTATGACGTAGTGTTAAAGATCAGATTTAATTGCGAATCTTGGGTAACGAGTATTATGTAATCCGGGTATCGTGAAGAAAATTTTGTAATGATAGGTCGGGCTTGGTGCTTAAAAGTTCAAGCAAATGTTGTTTCTCCTTTACAGGAGTTTGTACTTAATATCTACAGTCTTATAAGCACCTCATTCCTTCCGTGATTAAAGAAATTCATCATTTGGTATTCTATGCCAAGCTTCTTATTAATGCTTGTTGATAATGTTTCTAAGTGCTTCTCTGTATAGTCTTCCTGGTTTCTTACCATGACTTTCTAACCTTCATACAAACTCGTATGATCCTCTTCGTTTGAAGGACCGAAAACATCAAGTCCTTATTTTTATAGTTTAGTAGAAATACAGTCAATTTCACATTTAGATAATATCTTTTCCCAACGGAAACATTAGATAGCTTTAAAAAAGATAACTTCCCCTAAATTATTCATCCGCATCATTTGCCTGGTAAGGTGCAACTTCCCCTCAATAAATTTAGCGATTTAGTCGAAGACCGTTAAAACATCTGCATAGCAAAACTGAGGGCGAAACAAAAAAAATAAACCAAGTTTCCGTTAATGTGACTTGGACAAAGGAAGTCTAACTATTTGACCAGGAAGCACTATACTACTATTATACACTATACTACACAATATTTACGATGACTCAATTAGAAGCAACGAATTATTCATAAAAGAGTTTGTGTTAATTAGTTTCCTGAGATTGAATCATTTGAATATTCAAATCAATATTACGATTATAACAAGTTTTTTTATGTAATTAATTGGTAAATCATAACATACTATAGTTGTTAGTGGTAACAGTTACACAAGAGATAATATAGGTACCTAATGATGTAAGAAACCGTGCCCAGAATATTGGGATTGGGACATCATATTTATTTACAATCTGAACGCTCCCAGAATATTTTAATCTACTTAGAGACGTTATGTGGTTACTGATTAGTAATATACCTACCGTACACAGTTGGAATCTCTTGTGTAAACAAAGCTCCTAGATACCGCTAAAATCGAAAGCCCTATATCAACCAGTGAAATCCAACAGATGTTTCCTTTGCAAGCAGAAATAGATGCTAATCAATAGTGACCGGGTAACGGAAATATTATCTAAAAGCAATGGGAACATCCAGAACTGGCCCACCTGACGCGGGGGTGGTTCAGATATAAATAATGTGCCAATTCCACCGGTCGGCTTTGTCGACACAGTTGCAGTACATTGCCACGTCCAAATGAAATGTTCTCGAAATAATGCTCCGTTGAATGAACGCCAAATTGTGGAAGTTGTGGTGTTAGATATCGGAAGTCTTGCGCCTTGGAAATCTGAGTGTGGGTGGGGGAAATCAACATAGAATTTAATAGGTGTACAAAATTATGTGAAATTGTGTGTCTGCTATAAAATTGGAATGGTGTAACTTTATTTACAAGTTTACTACCAGCCCACCACTGTAGAAAAGGTTATTTTTACAACAGGCACTATTATCTTGAGCTTTTTTTTTCAATTCTGTGGCGAGAAATTTTTCCTTTGTGGGGTGTTAACCGCACAACAAAATGCACTGTAACGCGGCCATAAACTTTTTACTGTATTCTCATCGGTAGGCCAATTGTGATAATAACCTTTTAATATTCGATTTTTTATGCCACATACAAAATTCAATGCTAAGAAATCGGCACAATGCCATTCGGTTGGTTTGCAAGAATTATCAAAATAATGAATGAACATTGTTGTTGTGTAACTTTCCATAAGTTGTGTTGTCAATTTGGGGATCTTATGGTTTCATCGTAAATCGTATTCGGCCACTTATTTTTGACAGTAATGAGCTTGCCAATGTTCGGAACAAAGCAATGACTCCATTGCCACAAGGATACTGCGAAATCACGTAAAACACAGTCATCGCGATACTAGTATAACAGGTGGGACGTGCAATACTGGTCGTTAGCATACTGTACCAGCGTGATATTCGGCAAGACCGGAATTCTGTCGTGTCAAATTTATGCTGCTTGCGACACAACGCAGCTCCACAGTACGCAACCGTGGCGAAATGTCGCCCTCTTTTATTCTAACACTTCATTAATCTTTGTCTCCTCTAATATACACACTACTTTGTCCCCACAACTCTTCGCCATCAGCGACTCAACGACCATCCGATCTCACGCTAATATTATTTTCCCATTCAATGGACATAATCTTCTCCTTATTGCTTTTCAATCTTCGACGGTGGTCTCATTTCCTTTCGTCAATAAAGAATAATGTAATGGTTTACCAAGATAAACTGATCCTTGTCAACGTAAGTTCACTCGAAAGGATTTAATGATAGAGTACGTTTTACTTTGTCACGAATGTTACCATGAGCGCGTTGACTGAAGGAGCAGTGAACTTTGCGGAGTGTCGAGGCTCTTCCACACCTGAGGTTCACTCGCACAGCCATTAGTTCCGATAATTTAAAGCTTCAAGATAGATATCACGTGCTTATCACACATTTGGTGGCCAAGGAAACTTAATCACGAGACTATTACCTCGGCGAAGAGGATGGGAACGTTTCATACTCTTTCTAATGGAGCTATTACGACCAAAGTTAATGACGCAATCTTTCTTATTTCTCAGTGTCATGGCCAACAAAAATATAGGCACTAAACTAGGCGTATACATATCTTAAAAGGCTTCCAGCAAGTCATCCAAGCAATAAGCTGAAAAATTGCGTTGTAATTGGTTTTCGATGAGAAAACGAATTATGACAGGGCACGAGTACTTCAACCGGTTGATTGGCGTAATGATGAGTTCAAGTTTATAATTAGGAACGAATATTACCACGACCTAAAATGGTATTAATCGTTTCGGTAATTTATTTAATAACGAAGTTAATTTGTGTTTTCTCACACGAATGTGTAACTTCATTCGAGTCAGAAACATGGTTTAATTGGTATTGTTGTTGTTCTATCTGAACAATTTTGATAGATGTTGGGAACGCGTACAGTTGCGTGTGTATGTAATTTATTTCTGGTGAGCGAGTGGACTTTTACGGCGAAGTGAGTGACTATTTTAAGTGCTCCCGTCATGCCAAGACGGCATGCATCGAGATCGCCATAGTCGTGACGGAACGGAACGACGCTTCACTTCAGCCGCTGGATAATTAAAAAATTAGTTCCCCTATTGAATTAATTTAAACTGAGATTTACCTACGATATCTATCTCAATTCCCAAACGAATGATACGCTGAAATATTAACTCTCCAGTCATTGACCAAAGAATTAAAGTTGTTGTTTGATGTTCTCGATGTCTTTAGGTACCTGTGATAAATCTACCTATCATTAATAATCGTGATACACGACTTAAAGTTTTTGTAACGAAGAACCATGACAAAAACACGTAAAAAAACAAAGCTATATATATTAATAGCGTATATACAAACAAGGTGATTTCGTCTTTGCTCAGACGAGTGTTGTACCGCAAAGCTTACAAGAACCAGCTAACAGAATGTAGTGCAATTATGCCCTGTTAACGGTATAATAATTCTAGGGTATTGTTGGCCAATACTGGGTGACTTGTTGTCCGTAATAAGAGAGCAAGCAGGTGGTAGAAGTTTGCCTTTAAATGTACTACCGACGAAACATAAGCCTATTATGGCGCCGGCACAACTTCTGTGAGAATGGTTTTGTGTAAACCATCTTTATAATATGAATGAGAATGTAAAACATTGTTGAGTCTGTGGGTATATTGGGTATATTATGTTTGTACAGGTGATGTAATGACATGTGTTATTGCTTTTCTACTGTTTCGTCGACAGTTCGATACAGTGAAGACAATACTTATGACAATTGTAATTCATAGGTAATATCTCAAGTTGTTTTTAGTTTAACCTGTATAATTGAGAAGCAAAATGAGTGAAGCTTCTTGACGGCAGCAGTAACATGGATTTAGTTTTCCGAATTCCAAGTGATTAAAGCCCAAATAAACCGCGAAAAAGAGAATAATTTAACATTAAACACTCTCAAATAAATTCTCATTCTCAAATAAGACCTTTTTTTGATAATTAAAGGTCCTAACCATTGTTCCAGTAGCTGACAATACCCAAAAGGACAAAAACAATGTCCGTTACACTTAACACAAAAGGCAAAAACGGCTCCACAATTCTTTTTTTTTATATCAAAATGATTCCTCGCGGCCATGTTTAGTGTAATTGCCGAGCTTCTCACAATAAATAGTCGTCATTAGGACCGAAGGTAAGGGCTATTATGTCACCGCTTCCAGAGCAACGTGCGAATGCTCCAAGGGCCTTTGTAACACCACTTACACCTTTGGGTACTTTTTCCACACTAATTACTTGGTCCTCGGTCTAGTACGTATGTTCCTAGGCTTTTAAAATTTAAAACATTGTCCTCCTAACGTCATGTTTTACCCTTGTGTTATGAAAAACTGCTCTCATCGTAAAACCCTTGTTTTTAAAAGCTCAGTTTTATTCTACTTAACGTCATGTCAACTTCTGTTATTTTCTGTGGTTATTTCCGTCAAACAATAGGATATGAAGTTTACAGCAGACCTGGAGATTTCAGGCTTTTAGAAATCGGGGGAAAATGGAATTGTCTAGTGAAATGTGAAGTTTTTAATCCAAAAAGCTCCCACTAGTATACCGGTATATTCTTCAGTCCTTCAGCGCACCCTATACTGTTTGGATACACTACACACTACTAGCTGACTGGCTAATGGTTAACCTTTTTGCCTCGCAACATGAGTAATTCACGTACCTATAACTCGTGCCGACACGAGAGAAGAATTGATGTTTGTGTCATCATGGTGATGTTACTATAATACGATGAAAGCGCACAGCGGTAACATAAAGTGCAGTATAATGCAACTCATAGTTTATTACTTAAGTGAAGACTTGGAATGCAAGCGAGGTGTCTTGAAGAAATGAGAATTTTAATAAGTTTTATTGCGTTATGTAAAGTAGGTACGACTGTTATTTATTGTGAGTGTTAAGTGGCTGAACTTTAATGAAATATTGGGTTTTGTCGGGTTAAATTCCTTCTATTATAGAACCTATACAGGATAGCAAACTGAGACCATGAATTCAGCACATGATGCTGATGGGGGATCAGCAGCAGATAGTGTAGAAATTTTTCGTCGGTTGACAAAAAAATTCTTGATGCCACCTGTATAAGTATTTTTTTAAAGAATTTAATTTGTAGTCTTGATTTGCTAAGATTAACCCCCGTTATCCTCAACATACTTTTTTTATATAAATTTCCACTTAGCTTAAAGCTACTTACTAGAAAATAAAGGCAATACAGACATGCAATGTGCTATTAGTACCTATTTCCGTATTAGTCTGAGAAATAGCAGAAAGAACATGCAACATTTTCCCGCGGCACTTATCATTGAAGGGAAAATGCATGATTTAGCTGCGGGCACCTGGTGTTTTTACGAGCTTCGTCTATAATTGCTCACAATATCGCTTTCCTGGGCTTATTAGTTCTTACTCGTTAATAGTTATGTGAACTTTATTTATGTGCAGAAGATAGAACATTCCTCAAGTCATAAAATCTGTTCCTCCGTGTGGTCCTTTGATTTGCACCCTAATCGCGTATCACACTTACAATCACAATCTGAATCATTTTGAAGGATATTGCTAGTCCATTGCTTCATATGTTCGAACAATTTGTCTGCTCAATAACGTTAATAATACAATGAATGTTGTTGAACTGTCAGAATGAAAGCCATTGGTGGCTGCTGTTAGTGTGTTACGGAATTACCCCGCTGACTGTTAAGCCGTGATCACTCACTGCTCATTAATTTTGAATAATGTTGAGGATCAACCAACACTTACATTGTATAATATTGGTGCTAATTTCAAAATTACGTCAATGCAAGTGACAACTCACACCTCTAAAAAAGTATTCGAGCAGTTTTATTAATGGTACCAATACCTTCCTTTATAAGGTCGTCGACAAACATACGATTAACACAAAACAATAACATTCTTCGGTCCTTATTGCATTTGAATATAATATCGCGGGTGTCCTGCACACAAAGGCAGCAAGCAAGCCTTGATGTGTCAAGGACCGAACTAGACGCGTTAGTTGTCTGTGGTTTCTTCATACTACATTAGTTATAATTAACTGTAAGTTAAATGGACTCTGTGATTGCAAAAACTAATTAAACTACAGTCCCAGTTGGCCATGTTTTGTGGAATTATATTACTATGAAATATTAATATTGCTCTAGATCTACAAGATTAGTGAACTAGCGACAGTTTGTAGTAAAATATGTAATGTTATTATGTACTTGTAATTCAAAAGTAAGTTGTTCAGCATAAGTCGTTCCAAATGCCTGATGGATATTAGGCACGCAATTGATTTCGACCGCACACAGCGTTTTATTCGATGTTTAAAATGTCGAGTAGCCAGAAACGATCGCAGACGCAGATGTCTCAATCTCGATGCAACTATTTGTCGATCATTAACAGTTAATCGAAAATAAAAAAGTAAAGTTGATCAGTGGGAGTGGGAGGTGTACAGCCGCTCCTCGACAAAAAACAGATTCTTGCCGACAGTCGACAATAATTACAATCGTTTTATTATCTCAATACAATGTGCTAATAAACATAAATTAAATTAGTAGACGGTCGTTGACTACGTATTTTGACATCATTCAACCGCTAATATGTAAAGGTCCCATCGGAAAAGAAACAAAATAAAGTAAAAAGCTACAAATGCAACTAAAATATTCAACGGCGAAGATGATCTTCCATAAAGATTAAATCTTTAGAAGTATATTTCGTGCATTTTTATAAGTCAAACGCATTAACTCGGCAGCTCGTTGTAGGTACCTTCTCGGTTCAGGGTTACCATAAAGTCACGGCTTCGTTTTTATAGCGTACGATCACGAAAAGTCCAACAATAGTGTGCAGTAAAAAGTATCTATTTTGGACTAGACTAACGAGTGTCCTCGTAAACATGTCACAGTTATTACGACAAGCCAAAAGTTGTAAGTGGAATAATATTTCACGCTTATGGTGTTGTGTGGCTACATACACGGGTGAGAATGGTTATGGATACGTACATTGACGCTACAAAGTGCGTTTAACCGCGTAACAGGTGTCAAAACAGAGGCAGATGGCCACAAACTCGTAGAGGAGCGTTAAACATTTTGACTACGATAGTACACGTTGGTCGTTGGGTAATTCTAAAAATGTTTTATAGGAGTAATACCTGTCAACTACGTAATTAAAACGGTATAAAGTTAGCAATGCGGATCGGGTTTGTTTCTCAGAAGTAATAAAATAGCAATAAAAGAGGGAAAAGTCATTTGAAGAACTGAAAACAAAACAATTTCCATAGCAATTATCATTGTCGCGAAAGCAGGAAAAGTTTTCATCACCAATTTGGTTACTTTTCTTTGCCATAACATAACAGCACGCCTCTTATCCCTGAAGGGTTTGGGCAGAGGTGTACCCATAGTGCACCCATATTTTGCGATTATATTTTGTTATTATAAAGTCCGATGTAAAAGGATCCTATTGCGATCAACCTAGCTGGCAAAAATCTAGATCCACTGCTTCTGAAAAATTCCTGATAGAAAAATCTAATAACACTTTGCTCGACCTGGGAATCGAACCCAGAACCTCGTGCTCAGCAGTAGCGCTTACGACCAAGATACACTATATTTAATATAGGTCTTGCGACTACTAAACTAACGAGGTAATCGAGGCAGATTTATTTAAAACTGTATATAAAAAAAAGTATTGACACACTTGTAGATAAATGTAGGTAAACGTAAAATACGTTCTACATTTCTATAAACATAAGCCATTAAAATGAGCTCCCATTCTTATAAACATAACCGCTTACAAAATCTGCACCTGCTGAAAACTAGAGTACTTACTGAAACGTTTGTTTTACCGCCTGTTTATACAACGTACTGCTTCGTAAGTATAAGTAACACGATTACGAATTTTACTAAAATAGAGCTATGAGTGTATAAAGTACAGAAGGGAGAATAAGCTCGATCGATATACAGGTAATCGGATTTGCCGGCCGTTCCCCTGACAGTCCAGGAAGTGACCCCACTCAACGGAAGACTGCACTCAATAAGCCTTTATTTTCCCTTTATATTTGTCCCATATTTCTCTGCAGGGAAATGAACGCGTCGCCTAACGTGCTGGCCATGTGTGAAAATTGTTTTTTATTTTTTACACTTTTGATTATGGTAATTAAATAACCTTTCAATTTGGAATGTAGGTTTTGTGTTGCGAATTCAAAGGGTCAGGTTGTTGCGTTTTGAACTTTTGACATCGATTTTAAATATGATTGCTGTTAAACATTGGTAATGTTTTCTGGTTTATTGATGAGGCCTTCACTTAACAAGCATGGAGTTTTTGTTAGCAAAATGTTTTGGTAATTCTTAAGATAATTTTAAAATGAATGGAGTGACATCATCGTCACGTGTTGTCCAGCCCCAATAAAATGTGGACATTACATAAAAACAAAGCCTTGGTCAGCTTTTTTGCAACTTCCACCAAGTTATTTTAAACCATGTCAATTAAAAAAAAAAGACTGTGAGAACTGTGTGAATACATTGTTTCTTATAGAACCGGTCCTAAATATGGTATGTGTTAATTGTTTACTACAATAACGAAATCTTTTACGGTATGCTTCGAAGAGTACTTTGAACAATTTGACTTGGAAGTTAGTAATATTATTTGACAGCATTATATTCTCACGAAACGAAACGAAACTGGACACGTTTGTAATGGAATAACATTGCTGTGCTAACCGGAATAGAATCCAGCCAATAACCAGAATAACTTGACTGTTCACGGTGGCGCTGTTTGCAAGGGCTAAAAACAAAAGCATGTCAAAATCAGTACATTTCAAATTAGTTCCATGTTTTGCCGGGTGCCAAGTTAAATTGGTTTTGACGAGGGTGGACTGATGAGTTAGCGAAACATTGTGTCACATTGCCTTAATGTTTTCGTGATCATTTAATGGAAATCTGTAAACAAAACTTTATAATGCAAATGTTACACTGGAATTGGATGCGTCATTGCTGGGAATGGGCAACTTTGTCTTTGTACTTAACACCGGTCTACTTTTAGATCTCTGTGCCTACATTATGGATAGTGAAGAAGCCTTTTCAGCTAGCTAGATATTAAGGCTTAAAGCTGATTGTATTGTGAAGAAAACCTAGAATGATGATAATTTTTTACCGCACCATTTTGTTTTATTAGGTTCATTGATTTTTGATCTTTGAACTATAAGAAACTATAGTCTGGTTTGGGCTAGGAAAGTTGAAATATTCTAAAATCCTGTGTTTCAACCTGTTTCTATAGCAAATGGTATAATAACTCATCCGGTTCGAATACTAAGATATTGGGTCTCGTTTCTTCTGCTAAACAATATTTTCCTCTTTTTATTTTTTCCTCCAATAATACTGTTGGTAATCTTCAAACATTAATCACACTTAAAGATTAAAAGAATTGGAAATGTGTCCAAGAGACATCTCAAATTGTTTAATGTTGGTAATTGAATAATACGAAAATAAATCACTTTTCATTTTCATGAAGAGAAAACGGCTTCGTTCGTGTAATTTAATTACTTAAAGTAGAGTTAGCTAAAGTAATGACATCAAAGTTAGACAAGAAAAAGAAAGTAAATATTTTATTCTGCACAAATACAACATAGAATAAAAATACATTTATTTAGCACAGACTAAAAGACACACAATACACCAGATACATAGGTATGACATCAGATTAAAATAAAAAAATAAATATCAAATAAAACGTGAAAAAAATACAAAAAATCATCAATGTAATACCGTGTGGTATAAGCTTACCTACTGTCATGTATAATTTTCCAATCACACACGAAAAATGCTCAAATTTTTTCCATTTCTATTTATTGACAGCCCGTCTGCGAGAAAATTCACGGCTCCTCAATATCACCTGGATATTATAATCTCATTCTTGGATCAAATTTGTTCACGTGCGAGAAATCCCGCCTGACAACGTACGAGCGTATCTCAACTCAGACGACGTTTACTTTACTAATGTAAAATGTATCCTCTGATACCCCTCCAAGAACCTTATCCATGTCAACCTTTCGTCTCGGTATTATTTTGGGTACTGGTAGTCAGACAGCAATGTACGTCTGGTCTATCGATAGTGTCTAGATGATCAGTGATACGTTCGGGGCGCTCCGACCGCGGTGTCGACAAAATAACTTCAGTTCCGTGGAGAGTTCCCATCGAAGTGAACGTTCCGTTCGTGTGAAGATACTGTGACATTGCACACATAGTTCTGATAAGTGAACTGTTAAAGTTAAAAATAAAGTGTCATTGCGAATTAATATTAGTTCAGTGTTTCAGTGACCACGTGACTTTCAACTTTTGTGTTACAAAACTTGTTAAGTGTTGAACGATTCTTGTCCAACTTTGAGATACTTTGAGGTATGGATTAAGTTAGGATTTTATTGTTACCTACGAAGGTGTTATTTTTTATTACTTTTAGAACTTTCAATTGTTATGGACGAGTCATGCTTCTGCTTAAATAAAAATATAGGTACAGCGTGGTCATTTACCTACATTGATTTATTCTCAGTAATATGCTTAGTTATTTATTTGTTTTTCGACCTACTGAATGCTGATAGCAAAGTAGACCAGGTACCTACTTCAGTCAAAAAACAGATAAGGACACCCCAATATTAACAAATTAATTTATTAAATTAGTTTTTATTTGTCCTACCTATAGTTTTAGATAATATAGCTAAAATCAATAGGTAAACCTGTTGTGTTTAAAGAGCCTCAACGTAGTTTGATCTCTCAGTAAATTAAGTAAAAACTAAGATATTATTAAATAACCAGCGATACAGTCGTTATGATAATAAGTTACGGTTACTACATGATTAATTAATATGATTTAATAATCCCGTTACGAATACTGATGAGTTAATTGATTTTACTACTTAGGGGTACCTAAGTAGTAAAATCAATTAACTCATCAGTATTATAAGGAGGTATCCTTACTTGGAATCTGGATTTATTTAGCATTGCTCACTTTGTAAGCTGTCATCCTTAGATCTTTGACTGTCGTTACACTCAGAAGCCCAAAAAAGTCTGACAACCAGTCTTACCAAGGAGTATCGTGTTACCCAGTAACTGGTCTGTGGAGGTCAGATAGGCAGTCGCAAAATGTAAAATACTGGTATTCATATGCACCCTATTAGACTGGAAGCCGACCCCAACTTAGTTGGGTAAAGGCTAGGCAGAATGATCAGGCTCACTCGCGTTATATACCTACATGGAACCAATGACGTATGGAACTAAAACAACTTGCCATGTGTGAGTGTAACATGCATATCTACCTACCCCTTCAAAAAATTCAGGCGTGATGTTATGTTACTCATAGTAGGTACCTAGTCAGTAATTTGAGCCTTCGTGCCAAATCAAGTTTGTAGAACACTGTGATATTATGAGCTCCATTGCGTGAGTCATTATAATTAGATTATTTCGTAATTAATCAGCGCTTATGTGTATCTCTTTTGCATATAAATACATGTTTTATTACATGATAAGCTGATCTTCGTGTCAAGTCAAGCGCAAAAAAATGCATTGCTAAGTTTTTGCGCAAGACATCATAGTGCTTACGTTTTCGTGTTTATTTGTTACTTACTTATTACAACTCAGGTAGGTACAGACGCCAGCATATCAAGCTACTACAATCTGTCAAAATTCTTTAATAGATTTTCAACTTTATCCTTAAATTATACTTTAGCATTAAGGTTCAAGGTTGATTAGGAAAATTTGACAGTTTCGGGTAGCTTGACCTGCTGGCGTCTGTACCTATAGGTATTTATGTTATACCTATTAGTTATGTAGTTAGGTGGCGCTCGGGTTTTTCCAAACTACCTATGTACGTAGGTACTTGATGATTATAATTCATCAAAGACGTTTTTTTTGTTCTATCTTCACCATAGAAATATAGAATACATTATGATCTTCACAATAAATTAGACATTTTATTTAAGTTATGCTTAGTCAAGAAATTAATCGTGTCTTGTTTTTTATTTATTTTTTTCTATAAACTGTATGCTATAAAGAAAAAACTTTGTGAAAAGATATCAATCATCAAGTAGGTATACAGCAAAGGTCCCTGAAAACGTCCAACGGCATCGTGGAAGACCCAGGCGTACTCGTAGATGGCGGGATGAAATTGACACTTATGTATATTACGAGAGGGTCCATATTGGCTCGGGATCGAGTTGAGTAGAAAAAGGAAAGGGAAGCCTTTGACAATACATACAGGCTAATAATTATCAATAATACTTTCCATTTGTTTTTTCTTTAAAATTACTCGTATACCATGATAGATTAAATTCGAGTACCACTTAAAATGATAATGCTTCCCACATAAAAACGTTCTACTAGCACTCTATCAAAAAGATTACAAGTACCTACTTATACAAGTTAACTGAAGAATGTTCGGAGTCGATGACAAATCGGTAGTAATCAGGTAAATTTTAATCAATACTCACGTTATTGGAATTTATATAAACGGATTTAGGTACATAAGGTCCATTCGTATAGTCATTTCATTTCATTTTAAAACGGAACATTTGGGTATGGCACCAAAGTGCCGGGTACCGTTTCGTAAACTGTTTTATCTAAATGATATAAAATTTTCGTGTTATGTAACTTGGTTTTATCTGCAAATCAAAAATATACAAGCAAGCATAAACGTTAACAGTTATTTTGAAATGGGCACTCTACAAGTTCTCAAGAATGTTACGCACTAAGAACTAAATAAAATTACCCAATTTTGGATTTAAAAGCCACACTGCACTAAACATGTTTGTGCTTGTAAGTACCAACTCCATAAAATACTTAAAAATCTGATATAATATTTTTATTACTGTCACTTTAAAAAAGATTTATGTTAAAGCTTGCTTCGTTCTCTAAAAGCGTCGTCGTCTGGTTTACAAAAATGCTTTATATTATAACTATTTTCCGTCAGCTAAAGATAATACAGTGCCGTAGGGAGGAAAAGATTTTATGACAAAAGCTTTAGGACATAAAATTTAAAATACATTTCGCTTACGCGTAAGTATCAAAGTATCTCTAGAAACCCGGAGTATCACTGAGACGCCTTACGACCGGAGAGTCATTGACGGAATGGCAACCTTGTAAAAGCCTTTTCACACCTTTAGAGACCTTTCATCTTTCACAGCTCCATATCTGCCCCAGGCCAGGGGTTAACCCCGGAGACTTCTGAACTACTTTACTACATTTTACTACTGACCCACGAAGAATAAAAAAACATTTTCGAATCTGGCAACCGTGAAAGGTCAAACTACCATAATTCGTTCCAAATTACTTTTGAAACTCCAGCTTTCGTGTAAAGTAATTCCTAGAGGGGTTATCGAAACTTTTTACACAAATATCTAAGCGTTTGAGGTCGAGCGGCTCTATCACTTCACTTAGAATATTTCCGTCATTAGTCCATGGTTGTGAACTGGGACAAGCGATTATTTTGTCACCTTGTGTCTTTGTAGCTATTAAAATAAGTTTAATATCTTCTCTGATATTTACGACCTCGCTCTGTGGCGTCGGTCGGGAAACGCATGATTTACGTCGTGCGGGTATGGAACTATGAACATTCTCGGTGTCCTAAAGGACGTCGCAGGAACTTAATATTACGTGTGTATGGATTTACGACGCTTTCTCTCTTAGAACTTGAACAGAAGTCATTGTCGTTGCGTTTGAATAAAGCCGTCGATTCCCGTAAGTCAGTCTTTGATCGGCTCGTGAAGGAAAACATCGACACTGCCACACATACTAAACATAATCTAAGAAATACAAATAAATTAAGTACCTGCCTACAAAGGCTGTATGTACTCGGTACTTTGATTACGTCATTGCTACGGCTAGAAGTTGTGCATTTTTGCAATGCTAAACAAAACGTCCGATAAATTATTGGAGCCCGTCTAGTGTCTATAACTTTCCTCAATAAATGATAACCTCCAATGAGTTACAGTTAACAGTTCCTGATATAGTTTTCTAATGACAACTGATAGATACTATGATAACAACATACGTACCACAATTGAGAGATAAGTCTACATTGATAACGATCTTATTGAAAGAATGTCAAAATGAAACAAAACAATTGAAGAAAGAGTACTTCAATTGTTTTGTTTCATTTTGACATTATTTTCTTCTACTTTATCATAAGCTTAGACTTTACACTGATTGATAATATAACATTCTTCAAATCTTAGTTCTCCCTTTTCAAGTTACGCTTAACAGTAGCATATAATTTGATATCTAGTTTCTCCATTAGACCTACACCATCTATTGTACAGACCACACTCTCACATCCCCTCACTTCCCATCAATAGAGATGTCAAAGAAATTTAATCCGAGATAGTTACGCGTCTCTCACTTTCACAACATTGTCACGACAAACTACTTATATCGACTGCAGCGTGCCATAATCTAATCGCATTCGAGGTACTATATTATACCTACTATCTGCATACAAAATTCATCTCGAGTTACGAAAATTATTGTAAGATACACGGCCGGTAATCGATACATCGTCACGTTTAAATTATGTTTATCGATACTAGCTTTAACATTCAACTAGTTTATCGATACTGAATGGAAGTTTAATTAACTGAAGCCCTAGAGTTCACCTATTTTTCTACTTTCGTTTGCCTGATTGATTAGATCTTATCGTGTTAACATTATTACTCTTTTGTTCTCGAGCAGCTTGGGGAGTAAAACAAAAGAGGATCTTCTTTTTCGCCGAACATGTCAAATTGATCGATAGCTTTAAGTTTTTTTATGGGAAGATGTTTTGTTTTATAATTTGTAGTCGCCGAACAAGACTTTTTAATTATAACGAGTAATAAATAACGTTTAAAAGACTTCCTATCAACATAGAAAGCATGGTATACAATAGTGCGTGAATTGATGTTTTTCTTGATAGCAAGTTTATTGTTCAATTGTTTATAAGCTCATCTCATTTTAATTGATTTATACAAGTTGATTAATGACATAGCACTCGAGTGCTAAACGTCGCATTCATAAAATATTGCTAGGTAGTAATAAAAATAAGGTATTTATTACTTCACATGTAGGAACCTAATTAGTAGGAAGTGTAAAAGTTGCACGTTACGAGATAATTTGATTAATCTCATCATTTTAGCACGAATTCAATTTGTGCTAGCTTTTATCCGTGGCTTCGCCTGCGTGGAGATCGGGAATTATCCCACGGGAACGTACTACCAGGATAAAAAAGTATCCTATGTGTTAATCCACGTTATAAATTATCTGTGTGCCAAATAATGTGTGTGGGATGGGTCAGCTAAATACCAACTTGCCACTTTAGACTCAGTCGAGCGCAGAGCTAAGAGACTCATTGGCGATAAAAAGCTGGTGGAGGCAAAACTGCACAGTTTGGCTCACCGGCGAAGTGTTGCCTGTCTGTCCGTCTTCTACAGACTGTACCTCGGGGAGTGTGCTCAAGAGCTACATGACCTCATCCCGCCTTCACCTTTTTAACATCGAGAGTCCAGACGCACTGCGGGTATACCACCCCTATTTGGTTAATATACCCTATATACGCACTAAGCGCTTCTCATCATCTTTTCTGATGCGAACAGCAAAGGAGTGGAATTGTCTGCCTGCGTCTGCATTCCCGAGTGAATAGGCTTCTTCTGGGCAAGCTCGTTCCACCGTAGATCTCATCCCTGCCTCTGGGCTGGTTTGAGGTCAAGAGTGAGCCCATTGTCAATAAAAAAATTTAAAAAAAATATACAAACCCACACCTTTGTTTTTTTTTTTTGCGTAACACTATTAATCTCAATCTGAATCATTTTGAAGGATCCAATCCATTGCTTCATATGTTCGAAAAATTGGTCCGTTCAACAAACAACGTGCACTCAATTTTGACAGTTCGACAACATTAATTATTAATCATGTGGAACTGTCAAAATGAGAACCGTTGCTTCTGATAGTGAGATATACGCAATTACCCCGCCGTCTTTTACGTGATTGAGTAACAAACATCCAGACGTACACACGGCTACACATCAAGCTATACATAACCAGTATAAGCCGACTTCTGATTGTACGAAAAACCTATACAATGTGAGGTCAGCTAAAACTGGAAATGTATAGCTTGATGTGTAGCCGTGTGTACACTTTATTTGTTAGTGATCGATTATTCACATTTATTGTAATTAATAGGATTTTAAAACAATCATCAAAATGTTGAGATACTAACATACCTACAATATGTAGGTAGTACGAGCTTGGTACGAGCGAAAATCTTCCCTTGATCCTAATTAAGCCCGATCACTAGGAAACGACGTTCTAATTTTCTTCACAAAATCTGTTATTAAGGGACGCAATCTGTTATTAAGGGTCATAATATCTAAAATTTCGACCCTGGAGAGTTTGTAAGACTGCTTAAGTCATCATTTGCGCCTTTTCCCAACTATGTTGGGTTCGGCTTCCAGTCTAACCGGGTGCAGCTGAATACCAGTATTTTACATGGAGCGACTGCATATCTGACACTGAGCAAGAGAGTTAGTTGTGTAGAGAGAGAGTAGAGGGGCTAACAGCCGCACGCGTCGATCGATCAGCTTGCCGCGGTTGGTGCGTGGATGGGTTACCATCTTTACGAATAGTGAACAGTGTAAAATAAATTATCATCAGCCTAGCCTATTCCCAACTATGTTGGGGTCGGCTTCCAGTCTAACCGAATGCAGCTGAATAATAGTATTTTACATGGAACGACTGCCTATCGGACCTCCACAAGTGTAACTTAATTAATATTAAGTAATTGACATAATATTTAGTTGAACGGAATTTAAATACTGTATAACAGGATTATTTTGCTCCTACACTCTATAGGGGCAAGAAACCAATCATTGCACCTGCTATCTAATATCTTCACCACCCTTGGTTGACTGGTAGAGAACGCCTATGTACCTTCTTGTATGCGAAAAGATTAAATAAATAAATTGTAGGCAATTCTTCCAGCACAGGTTTATAAACCCATAAATTAATTGTATAAGTACAATTCGTAATAATCGTAGAAATAATAATGAATTGCTAAGTTTGTTTGAAAAGAAATTCTGTTTGATGTGTGCACAGGTGTTAGGAAAAATGTTGGCTTTAAAACTAGTTCGTATTTATTTAAAATGCTGCTTTTTTAAGATTCAGAATCTTTTATTAGCAAGACTTCTTATTTTTATTTAAATGAGGATGGTTAATGAACTTTAAATACAAAATATAAAAATACTACTAATACTATCTATTTATTAATTTGAAGGTCTTATGTTTTTGTGGTAACATTTATTTGTATCTACATTTTGATCTACATTCAAGGAAAAAAGTTAAGAACTTATGCTAAGCCTACAAAATCAAATCAAGTCAGCATTTGCATGTTATTGAAGCCGTATCGTACCGCACCACTGCGAACAAAAAAGAAATTCCTATGTAAGAATAAGACCACAGTTTCAACCTCATTTATTTTTCTAGAGAAGCCAGAGAAATTAATTAAACGACTCATTTACCTTAGTATTTTATTTTAATGCTAGTTGCGCTCCGTGGTTTCACCCGCATAAGTCTCGACCCCGTGGGAATATTTTGAAGTAATCTATGTCCTAATCCAGGTCAAGGTCTACCCGTGTGTCAAATTTCGTCCAAATCCGTTCAGCCGTTTTAGCGTGAAAGCATAACAAACAAACATATAAAAAAATCAAATATTTTCTCTTTATACTTAATGTTAGTTTATATTTTACTTTTATTACGCTAGAATTGAAAAGAAGTAAAAGATATCTTTTTCATTAATTGAAATAAATGAAAAAGATATCTTTTACTTCAGGAGAGCAGTGTGTTATCTCACTTTTGATGACTTTCTCTGTAGCTATAACGAGAATTTCTCTCACTCAATAATTTGACAATAAATGAGAGCAATACCTACTGACCCAGTGCTATCAACCCCAACTTATGAATCGTAGGTAGTGAGTTCAAACACAGGCAGGCACTTTACTTTGTGTATTTAATTTCATCACCACTGCTCTCTAAATGGTGAAGGAAAACATCTAGAGGGTACCGACATGTCTTACAACACACCACCAACCCGCACTGGGCCCGCGTAGTGGATTATGGCCCACTCCCTCTCATTGAGAGGAGGCCCTGTGTCCCAGCAGAGGGAACACTCTAGGTTGAGTATGCTAACAATAAACTTGATTTAAATACAACACCAATCCAATAATGCTCATAAATACGGAACTAGGAAGGTACCCACTAATAAAAACTCTAGATCCGAAGTCATAAAGCCATCTTTCCTAATCAACAAGCTCCCAGAGCCGAGATTGATTCAGTTTTATAGGATAACTGTCTGAACTCTAAACTAATTTCCTGCGATAAAACAGTAGGTACTGAAGCAGTTATCTCCATTTTATTATTAGTTGTTACCTGTTACTGGATGCAGCGGAAAGTGCACTGAACTTGGTTCTCTGTTCATTCATACCTCATTTGTTCCGTGTTGTGAATGTGAGATTATAGTGTTGAATATTAGTTCATCGGGTTTACTGAACGTATGTGAGAACAGTTTACGATACAGCAGGATATTGTATGCAGTCAGTTGCTACCATATCTTTTAATTCAGTAAAGCTAGTGTTTCGTATGACTGCGGTGGCTGAAATGTTATTTATTAAAGTAAGTTGGTGTGTCTTCCTATAGAGTGTCTTTACGTGTGACGTGACGTGACGTGTACAATCAAATCCCGGTGCTATAATTTTCGTGACGGCCGTCGCTGCGGCTGTCATGTGGCGGCTAAAACCGTACTTTAAGCCAATCTATTGTCATTTTCATTTGACATGTACTTATCATAAAAATTTCAGCCGGAAGGCAACCCGCAACCCTTCGTCACCATCGATACCATCGGCCATTCGTGCTGTGAGCTTCTGGAGCTGTGTAATGTAGGTTTCTTGTATGTTTATGGAACATAGAATGTTGTGTTTTTATAAAGCAGCAACCTTTAATAACATGAGAATATCCAACGGGATAATAGCGTAATTTACTGACAGTAGTAATGGCTATCATTTTGACAGTTCACCAACATTAATTGCGTTATTTACGTTGTTGAGCAGACCATTTTTTCAAACATACATATATGAAGCAATGGATTAGCAATATCCTCCAAAATGATTCTGATTGTGATTGATCGTGTGTACCCAATTACTTAGGGTGCGGGAAGGCTGCAGAATACATATGTATACATTGGGGTACTTGCGTGACGCACTATCAGTAGCAATAGGTTTAATTTTGACAGTTCAATAACATTCATTGCGTTATTACGTTGCTGAGCAGACACATATTTCGAACATATGAAGCAATGGATCTGCAATATCCTTCAAAATGATTCAGTTTGAGATCGATAGTGCGTTACGCAATTAGGGTGCTGATGTGTACTCTTTATTAGTCTTTGGTAGGTAGGTAGGTACTTGCTGCAGTATAAATTAATTGAACTTATAAGTAATATAATTATCTCTATCTAATTTAAACATCAATTTTTCCTTGTTACTTATAATAATTATAATTGTGATAAATTATAGCAGTCTTTTTACTTACAAGTTAAAACTGTTTATTGCACTTAACAGACATGTATGATTGATTATACATGATCGTGATTATAATTAGTGGAAAACGTGAGAGTGCGTGTGTCCGATGTTTCACACCCCAACTAATTAACTGGGCAAACGGGTTGCAGTTTCTAAAGGTCCCACATGTACAGATGCCAGTACATCAAGCTACCCGAAACTTTCCCAATCAACCTTGAACCTAATGCTTTAGCGATAAAGTGGAAATTTGACAGATTGTAGTAACTTGTAGTAGTCTGTACATGCCAAATCATTTCGCATTCAGGCTGCAGAAGGTCTGCAGGGTCCAATCTCCTAAGAAAGTCGATTCCAAACCCAATACTGTAAAGCAATCGGATTTGGTGCAGAAGTAAGAGAAGAAAATAAACATTTTATACAACAAAAGATTACATTTGAACTGTTTTCTAAAAGATTGAGTTCTTTTGACCTCCCGCTATCGATGTTATCTTTCACAGTGGTCTTACTGTTGATTGTGAAGCAATAGGTTTTAGCACTGCTTAGAATTCTAGCCAGCCTGAACCCAAAAATAAGGGTGGAGCTGAAGAAGTGACTGAAAATCATAACAAACAGATCTTAGCTTAACTCCAATAACAACACTGTTAGAAAGCCATAGTACCTATTGTCTGTCATAGGATACCTATGTTCTATGGACAAAGTCGCAGATAAAAACTATTTTATTACGCTTTTATTAGGTCAACCTGTATGTAACTAACTATGTAATGGAATCTAAGGTAACTAATTTAACCATCTTCCAAGGGTCGTAGCGTAATGAAAATTGGCAGCTGTATGTAGTTCTGATGACAATACAATAATATGGTACTGTCGAACTGATCTGATGATGGAGACGGAAGATATGAACTGGAACTTCATGATGGAATATCGTATCATAGCTGTTTTGGATTTCTTAGAAAAGTTTTGTAATGAACTTTGACCACGATTAGGTTTCAAGGTCTGATGATGAAGCCGGAAGATAGGCACTGGCATCGTGCATTTTTAAAAGCGTGTTTTTCTAGTGTTTTTTAAACTATTAATTTATTCAAATAAAAAATAAGCCAGCTACTAATAGATTTCCTTTCTACTCTAACAAGATTCAGTTCAATTACTTGAATCTGTTTGTGTACATATATTTGATAGCTAGTAAGTAGTAGGTAAGCCTACCAGCCCGGACTAAGTTAGCAACCCAACCAACCCAAACTCAGTTAAGCTAGGTTTGGCTAGTCAAACAGAGGCACGCTCATTTATGAATCGTTCGTTGATCGCTAGCTTATATCCAAAATTAGTTCAGCTAGCAGTTAACAACCCAGTTTGTGTATATTAACCTACATGAAATAAGCGAGATAACGCTGAAATACATTCTAATAACAGAGATAAGATAGGAATATTACCTTTATTCTCCTGACTCCTCCAAAAGCGGACTTCAAAGCTTCTATATTAATGAATGACATTAGATAACAAGAATGTTAAGTAATGCAGAAAGAAAAATCTCCGAGAAGAGTTATTAACGATCATAAAATAAATTAAGATCTTTCAAATAAGATAAAATATATAGTGAGTATCAAATGTGAAAATATGTAAGAACATTCCCACAACGCGTGGAACGAAAATGTTAATAGGCTCTCGTTGTACAAATTTCGGTGTACATTAGGCTCGGTAAGCGTGTGTATTATTTAACTATTCAACAGAGCTGAAAGCTGCTCCGTTGGTGTACCTCAAACAAATTTCATTTCATTACGAACACTTTACTCCTTTATCTTGTAAATCTCCAAGTTTGCCGTCAAGTTTCACAATTTTTGAGACAAAGAGCCTTGTGAATATTTCATGTTTTCGTTCCAAATGATATTCCTCGGGAGTCAAAGAATTATTTCCTAAACAAAAACTTCACATAGTGAGCGTGTGATGAATATTCATTAGTATTTGCAGCCACTTACACTCCGAGAATCATCAGTGCTGGTACTCTTCGTTAGTATTCAAGTAAATAAGTTAGTTTACGTTAATGACCCCACAAAATACCTGTGTTAACTTTAAGTCGTTTTGTTCGTATTTGTTCATTCAATACAGACGGTACAGAAAGGAAATTAAACACCGTAAATTCCCGGCCCGTGTCCGAGTCCTCCGTACACCCCGCACACAAACTAATTAAATTTGGCCCAGTTGTGATACTTTTCTTTATGATGTCAACAACAACGACTAATTAGAATTACGCAATGCCATGCTAAACAAAGGGAGCCCAGAACAACGTGAAACATTAAATAATAACAAAAGACTATTCGTACAGCCGAGGAGCTTTCGCGGCAACGTACGTGATATAACAGCGAATTGTGTAAAACGCAAAAAGCAACTAAGTTCCTGTGATCCACAAAAAACGGGGTTTCTGCACGTCATAAAGGGGGAAACAACACGTAAAATGGTTTCCCCTCCCGGAGTCAATTTCAGTGTAAACGTAGAACGTGGAAATTTTGTTTATTTGTTCATTACTCCAGGCTAAAATGGACCTTAGGTTAACTTTTTTGTTTTCAGAGTTGTGAGGTTTTATTTTAGTTAACCATGTGCATTTAACAAAGTTAACACACAGTTATAGGAAGTCGTATTCATAGCGAAACCGTATGTTTCCGAGCTCGGTCCAACTTTATTGACTGGCAGAGTGCAGTTCATTGAAGTAAAGCCACAATGTGCGTCCCGACACTCAATAGAATTGCCCTGGCGATGTAGGAGTAAGAAAAGGCCTGTTCCGCCGCTTGAAAGCCTAAGCCGGTTCAGCTCTAAAGAGTGCAGCCGACTGCGCCGACGTAAAATAGCCCATGTGTCGGGGTTGCCATTGAGAAATATACGCTCTTCTCGTTTTATAAACTAGGGAAGGAACCTCTTCAAGATTGGAACGATTGCGGCTTTGTTGGAATTATTTATGGTGGCATTTTATGAGGGTGTGTACACCTTTGTCATTGGCATGTTTTGCTAAATTTATTAGATCAATAATAAATAAAATATAGGAACTTCCTTATGTGCTATGGAATCACAACAATATTAGGGGAATAATCTTTTTGCACGTGTACCTAACAGCTTTATTTTCCTTGCAAAAAATAGAATGCCCAAATTTTTTACAAAAACGTTAAGGAAAATCGTGCCGAAGGATTTCGACATCCAAACAAATCTTTGTACATTTCCTTATCCTTTTAAAACCCCAAGTTTTTGTCACACCCGTTCTTTTACCGCATAGCAGCTGTATACGTAAGAAGGTAAGAATACGCTATTTCCATTGAGGGTAGTGACCGGAGCCTATCCTCTAATGCGTCACTGCTAATCTTAGCGATCACCAACACGTCGGAATGACGCACCTTGACCTCCAACTGACTCACAATAAGACAATCATTAGAACAGTAATTACGAGATGATTAAGTAGAATTACGAACGCTGTTTTAATCAGATTCCATGTTTTTTACTATTGTTGATTTAATTCAATTAGTAATTGAAGACAGTCGTATTGTTTTGCAAAGTTTTTGCTGTTCTTACATCATTGTTTTTCGTATAATTGAAAAATACATGCTTTCTTTGATGAGATTCGAAATATGACGATCTCGAGACCGTCGGCTATAAATTCTTGTTTTATGATATTGTTTGATATTGAGTAGGTAATCCTTTTTCTTATAACATCTACCTGGCACGGTTGTCACAACAAATTACTAAGATTAACCGTACTAAGATGGGTCGATAGATATATTAGAACTCGTTATGATCCTGTTTGTGTCACCGTCTCACCTTTAAGCGTGTAAACGAATGGTTTGCTTACAAAGAAAATGCTCGTGTGTGACATCAAAAGTACACATTTAGCATTGATTTTCATGTGTCTTGGACTTATCGGCATAACGGGGCTTAGACGACGACTGCATTCTATTTACATTGTCTAGTTGGATTATAACTTGAGTTTATGATGTTTTTGAAATATGATAGGTTATGTTACAGGTTTCGTAAGACACATCATGCTTATAGTTTTACCCGCGTGTATTATTCGGGACTACCTGTTTATTTTGCTCGTGAGCACAGCAACTTCGCATTCACAAGTCGAACTGAATTCGAGATTATTCAAATATTAATTTGGTTTGCACCAGTGTTTTATTATGTTTAGGGCTTATTTTTCAACCGACAGATAATTTTCATTCGAGGAATAAAATGATCATCTGACAGATTTTGCATGGCAGAACTATCAAAAATTCAAAATTATTTCTCCGATAAAATTATCGTAGTAGCGTTGGAAAAATCAGCCCTTAGTATTTTATATATGGGTGTGGGTGGGTGTGTATAGACAGTACATCGTTTTAAATCAGGAGTAGGTATATTGCTGGGATATTATCACCCCTGTTTGCCTTTTTACAATAACGTGCCAATGTTTACCAACAATATGCCATTAACGTTTTCTGAAAGCGAACGTGCAATATAGATAACCCATTTTATATTTGATATAGATACCTAACCTTTTTAATATTTATCTAAAGTATAAACATGGTGTGCCCTTGTAAAAATATGGGTCAAATGATATCAGGGCTTATCAATAAAATCGGTGACACGCCGCCAAATTGCAGTACAAACACATTCGTTTTCTGTTTTTATAGATAATATTGTTGGGCTAACTAGAGATTTATTTCCATTGCTATGTTATCTTTGTGTTAATAGAAATGTCCCTGTCTTATCTGTATCGGGGTTCGGAGAAAAAATAACTGACCAAGATTGATATTGTTTTTCGTAGTTCTACTATGTAGGTGGTCTAAGGCACAGTCGAACTTATCCATATTTTTCTGAACATTTGGTAGGTAACATCGGAATTCCTGCTTCCACAAAGACGAGAAGTTATCATCTGCCTATCCTTTTCCCAACTATGTTGGGGTCGGCTTCTAGTCTAACCAGATACAGCTGAATACCAGTATTTTACATGGAGCGACTGCCTATCTGACCTCGACAACTCAGTTACTGGGTAATACGACACCCCTTGGTAAGACTGGTTTTCAGACTTTTGGGCTTCTGACGACCCATAACGACTGTCAAAGATCCACGAAAGACAGCCGGGACCAACGGCTTAACGTGCTTCCCGAGGCACGGAGGGGTCTTGGTATATGAAGATGGTCACCCATCCACGGGCCAACTGTGGCAAGCGTAGCTTAACCTGATCGATCGACCCGTGCGGCTGTTATTAAAGTCCAAAGTAAATATAACAAAATACATCCCAAGTCCAACCGAAGTAAATAAATAAACCAAACCAATCTCCAACTTTGATCAACATTTCAATCCAATTTTTGTGACTTCTTTTGAGAAGTCTGTCACTTCGGAATCTTCACATCCGTAAAGGAACGTTTGTATTCAAATACTGGCTCGGTGATCGCGACCTCAATATTGATCAGTACGTGATACACGTCTCCATAAGGAGTTTTCACTCGAAACCTTTCGATTGCCATCGGTACAACACCCTGAATAATCGATAGTTTACTTTGAATGTAAACTACCATTAGCCCGACGTGTTGATGAAAGTTTAACATTAGGTATTACAATTCGCACATGTCTAGAAATAATTATAAGCTCGTCACAAGGAAAATTTCTTTTGATTTAACTCTCCATTTGACTAATGGCGACACTGAATTAAAATAGCTTTAAGAGCACTTTGTGACCTAAACCCGCACTTAAATCACGCTTTTCTGTGACTTAAGTATCCATTTTTGCAGACTCAAATAGTGCCGTGCAATAATGGACTACTTAAGTCACACGTATTGTAATATAATATTGAAGTTTTCTAGACCAAACTAAATTCCAAGAGCATTACTTAGCTGCGGAATTGTCACGAAGTTTGCGTCCAAAATGATACCTACTGATAATTTTACATTTTCACACGACCTTAAGCTTGGGTCACTAGCAAAAGAAGTGCCATTATGTTCTTACAGCCTACTTTGTAAACCTACTTTTTATCTGCACTTAAAACTGAAAAGAGGTTTGATATCTTAGCGGACAAAATAAAAGTCAGGAACTAATTGTAAGTCAGAGGCATTAGAAATCAGTATTATCTAACAACGGAGAACTAGTTGTAATCAATGATTTATCTTACAGCTAGCTGCGACCCGCGGTTTCACTCACATAAGTTTCGATTCAGTGGGAAGATCGGGATAAAAAATATCCTATGTGTTAATCCTGGTTTTATACTATCTGTGTTCCAAATTTGATCCAAATCCGTTTAGTCGTTTTTGCGAGAAAGAGTAACAAACATCCATCCATCCTCACACACTGTCGCGTTTATAATATTAGTAGGATTTATCTTACAATAAAACAATCGTTCAATGCAAGTCTTGGCAACGGTCATTTAAATGGAAATAGTTAATAGTTTAAAACCCGACAATCGTCATTACAAGTTATATTGTAAAATAACTGTCGGATTATTGCACGAATACAGTATCAATAATACTAAAATTACTCTACTTACAAAATTTCATAGTTAATTAATTTACACGCAACATGATCACGTCTTCGCTACTGAAACTTTATTAATTTCTCTTTACAAATTGCTGCGAAAAATTTCTTTGAAAGCCGAGTTGCTTCATTTTGCGTCAGGGTAAAGATGTCCTTTCATTATAGCGGCAATATCTTGGCTCAACAACATGGCGGCTATCCAACGAGCCTCTAATTAGGATCTCACTTACAATCGGACGGGACTAGCATAGAAATCGATACCAATAGTATTTTACGACGTAAGTGGTATGCTGGTGGAAAAGGATTTGAAGTGCACTCTGATTTAATTAGCTTCTTGCTCCTTGCACTTAACACTCTCATCAAGGTTATTTGCTCTACAAACCCTTTTCTCGTTGTGTATTTATAAATGCCTTACATTGGGTACATAATTCCAAAATTAAGACTGTATATTTAGGACATATTCTAGGTTCACAAATCAAGTAATTCTAGGTTACTGACCCACAGATACGACGATTTTTGAAAGTCTTCCGATCCGGACAGTTGTCCTAGATTGTGATAGAATGTGTGTGATTGAAAAACAAAAACATCAATTTAACTAGCCTTTTCCCAACTACATTGGGGTCGGCTTCCAGTCTAACCGGAGGCAGCTGAATAGGTATCAGTATTTTACATGGAGTAAGTCCACAACCCAGTTCCTGGGTAACACGACACCACTTGGTAAGACTGGTTGTCAGACTTTCGGGTTTCTGACTACCCGTAACGACTGTTAAAGATCAAAAAATTACAGCCGAGACCAACGGCTTAGGCTTACCGTGCTTTCGGAGGTAAGGAGGGTTCTCGGTATGTAATAGATGGACACCCATCCACGGGCAGACCTCGGCAAGCGTTGTTTAACCTTGAAGATCGACTGTTATTATTTAGCCATGATCCCCTATCTGTTGACAAAAACAATGATAAAATAAACAAGACTTTTCATCAGCCTACCATACATTTCGAAACAATAAAAGCTTAGGCACTTATTCACCCATGAAACATAGGTCTGTACTTCGAGCATTGTTCCTCTGTAAAACACACTTGATATCATGCCAAATATGGATATGAATGGACTCATATCCGTCCACATTAAATGTATTGTTATTTCCATATTTTCCATATAGATGAAATTGTGTCCTAACGCTCATCCGCTGCGAAACAAAAAGGGGAAGGATGGAGGAGCCGGCGAAATGGATAGGAAAGATACTGCTCCGGGTAGGGTTACCATCCGTCTGGATTTGTCCGGTCTTGTCATTTGTTTTTGGTAACTCTTGCATGTAAATTTTATAACTCTTGCATGTATATGGACTTAGTCTGAAATAAAGGAATCTGAAAAATTATTATTTGGCCGGACTTTTCGAGTTAAGCGGATTTTTGTAGAAAACCACTAAAATTAAAAAAAAAAAAAAAAAGATAGATTAAAAAGTAAAACGACCTTTTTTGCAAACGTCCACCTTTTTGTTAGGAGTTTTCAAGCTGGTCTAGTATGGCAGTCTTGCTGGTATGACTGATCATAATCCTAATGATAATCCTTTTGCTTCAAACATCTGAATGTTTGAACGCAAACGAAGCAAAAGGATTAGTACGAGTATGTAAGGATCGTAGAAGGGGGCGCTCTGTAGTTTCTGCTTACCCCATAGCCAGAAGGCGTAAGTATGTATGTGTTTTCAAGAATCTGAATATGGCAACCCTAGCTCCGGATAAATGTGTATACATTATGTTAGTTCCTTTAGTCCAGTGTTGCGGATACTTTTATAAAAGGTGCCAGTAGCCTTGTTGTATTGTGCAACGTTGTTACTTGAATATCTGGCAGTATTTTGAATATAAATAAGTAGATATTTGGATTGCTAGCCTAGAATTTGTGACTATATGGAAGCTTGCCTTTGGTGCTCGAAATCAATAAAGTCTGTAGGCGTAGAATCATTAACACTCAACACAACAAATAACAGATACCGATGAAGTCTAACGATTATAATAATTTTGTATGACCATGTCACTGTATAATTAATGTACTAGTGCTGCACTTTGGAAAGCACTCCCGGCCCTAATTCGTAGATATTTGACAGTCGTTACGGGTAGTACGACAACCTGTCATACCAAGGGGTATTGTATTATCCAGTAACTGGGTTGTGGAGGTCAGATAGGCAGTCGCTCCGTGTAAAATACTGCTATTCAGCTGCATCCAGTTAGACTGGAAGCAGACCCCGACATAGTTGGGAAAACGCTACGCAGATTGATTGTCGCATTTTGACATAAAAGTCCACCTTACTGTGTAAAATCATGAGCTTTAGTAAGTATTACCTAATGAACTCTGTCTTCTTTAATAGGAATACAAATAACTACGTCCCTGTGTGCAGAGTAGCGATGAGGTTATCGCAGGGCAAATTTTTCCAACGACAGATTACTTTTTTTTTTATTGTTCCTCCGCCGCGTACAGCAGGTAATACAAGAGGATATTAGGCTGTTAAATAATAAATTGTTTAAACAATTACGGGTTTATTTATAAACGTTGCTTCAAGTTAAGTAAGCGACTGTTTGGCCATACATTTTTGACGATTAAACGTCTCTTTACTGGAATTCACAAGTGAGGGTAGGTGCATGGTTGCGTTTGTGTTGGGCAAATGTTGGTGCCAAAGTTTGTAGGATATACTTAGTGGTTTGGTTAGAGGTTGTTATAAGCGACGTTTACAAAAATAAAAATTGTTTTCGCATATTTTACATTAATAGAGTATCTAATTCGGAATGGCAACGTTTGAACTATATTCGCCATATTGGTCGTTGGGTTACTGGTGTAGTTGGTTTACCAAATTTTATTGGATATTAAAACAACATAAAAAGGACTAGAATGATGAAAGTTATAAAAAAAATATTGTGTTTAAAGAACATTATTTTATTTTATTGCAGAATTATGCAGGATTATGTGTCATTTAAAGTGATAACCTCATCGACAGTTTACGTATGGGAAATAAGGGAAAATATTATTGTTATGTACGCAGATGAGTCATGGATAGATAAGTAGTTTTCGAAAACATGCCTTGTTAATTGATTATTTCCTTGTCTGCCCGCGTTTCACATTTACCTCGTGAAAACCCTCACTTCATTACCTAACTATGTATGCCCATAAAACGGCTGAAGTTATCATTTATAGCTATTTATTAACGTCGCAAAACATTTCATGATTTTACAAAAGTACGTAATAGAAGCTTTATGTGCAACACATAATATACCATCACACCTGTATTTCCTGAACGGTTGAGCAGAGGTTATGTTAAAATGTCCCATGTAATAGGGGACGTCCCTATTTCCATCAACCGAGCCCGAATCCAGACCTCGGACGGCTACTGAGATTTCTAAATAGACATACCTAATAACACCTCGACCTGAGAATCGAACCCAGGACCTCATGCTCTGCAGTACCTACCCTTTGCAACCACTAGAACAAAAATACGTAAATAAGAGTTTTATGTACAGACGCCAGCATATCGAGCTACTACAATCTGTCAAATTTCTTTAATAGATTTTCAACTTTATCGCTAACGGATTAAGGTTCAAGGTTGATTGGGAAAATTTGACAGTTACGGGTAGCTTGACCTGCAGGCGTCTGTACAAATACAACAATTTTAACACGTTTCTAAATGCTCTGGTTACCAAAATAGGAACTCCATTAGCAGTCATTTATAGTATGTTTCTGTAAATAGCTTGGATCTAGGTCGCGTTGTTGGATCTTTGGTTAACGTTACCTGATTACGTGACTTCCTTAGGATTAGCTGCTAGGAAACGTTTACAAGGAAAAAGTGCAGAGTCTGTATTGTCAATGTTTGTTTTGTGTCGTTTGGGAAGTGATGAACAGAAGGCCTATTCTCGTAATTTAAAACGTTCAAAATCTAGTCGCACTCTCATCTCGGCGACAAAAAAAATGTCAAAAACTTGTCAAAATGTAGGGAAATTAGACGTGTTTTTGACATATTGAGACGTGAGATCAGAAGGCCAATTCTCATAATTTAAAACGTTCAAAATCTAGTCGCACTCTCATCTCGTCGACAAACAAATGTCAAAAACTTGTCAAAATGTAGGGAAATTAGACGTGTTTTGACAGATTGAGACTGAGATCAGACTGTGAACGTTCTTGCCCCTCTGATGCCAATGTTGACAACCACTATGAACACTTTGCTATGGATTTATTAGCAGGCTCCCCGATCAAGTACCTACCTACATGATTTTACACCGTAAGGTGGAATTTTATGTCAAAGTGCGACAATCAATTTGCGTAGCATTTTTCCAATTGAATTGGAGTCGGCTTCCAGTCCGGATGAATATCGGATGATGAATACACACTGCTACGGATTTCATTTGGGCCATGGACCTGAACAGATTCTGCGCATCATCACTAGGTTGAGACAGAATTTTGTGGAATGTGCTCATATCAAGTTGGTTCAACCTAGAGACCTCAAACTGACCATTTCTATCTGACCCATTTCGAATACAATCCATCAACAAGTGATGTAAATCTTCCAGAACTCTACATAATTAGGTGAGTTAGTTTTTTTATCATGAACGCGAACTTATTACAATATACACACCATAGATTACATGTCTATGATACACACACAGATCTGAGTCTATGAGCAATAACAACAAATTTTCTGCTAAAATTAGGTAGGTACCTACTATTGGTAAACCAGGACACACGAAAAAGACTGACCCTAAAAGACTACCAAAGTGTTAAGACAAGAAAACATTGAACATAATTACGTACGTTTTTATAATAAAGTAAGTAAACTACTAAGTAACATCAGTCTTCTATCGTACAATTCTTTTTTGTTTCGCTTGTCTTCGCTCGAGCTCGCTTATTGTCGGGATAGTATTCGCTATTCGCTTACTTCGACGAAAAAGTTGTTGATACGCCATTTTTCGAGGAGATTGCTTTTTGTGTAACTTAGGAATTCGTTCAGCGTGAATTACGTGAAAACGTGCCACTGAAAATCTTTGCTAGCAATGTTTCTTTTTTGGGATAAAGTTTGACGGTAAAACTAACTTTTTCCTGATCTGTTCGTTCCGACATTTTGAATGTCCTAATTATATGACATTAAGGGCTGATTTTTCAATGCCAGATAATTTTGTCCGGAATAATTTTGAATTTTTGACAGTTCTTCCATACAAAATCTGTCAGACGTCAATTTTATTCTACGAATAAAAATTATCTGCCGATTGAAAAATTAGGCCTTAAAAAAGGACGGAAATAGAAATAATTAATAGTAATCATTCAGGCTTTCAATATCACAGCAAGGGGCCCCGTCACTTAGAAATTCAAATATCTCCGCAGGCGATACAAAATTATTACAACATAAACAAGCAGTCTAAACAAAATTAAGACCACTATCGTTTACATTAATTAAGCATATTAGAAGAAATGTGCCTCGGAAGTACGTCCCACTTAATTTATGCTGAACATTAAATAACTTCCCAGAAAGGTATTAACGTACATTTCGACGTATTTATTACAGACTAAGGTGTCGGTAACGTCTTTTATAGTTTTGACAAAAGACATAACACGGTTTTATATCGTTAATCACTAATTAATGTGCTTAATTTCCTAGGATTTCGTTCAGAAATAACAATTTTGTATTCTAACTTTACAATTTTTTTATGGCCGTGGATTCAGCCGCTTAAAGACTTTGTATGTTAAACGTAGCTCGTTAAATATGTTCTGTTGTAATAATGACCGAGTTCTCTAGATATAAAACGTCGAAGTTTGAAATAATCTTCAATAAAGCGTGCGTTTTACGAGTTTGTTCTAAGGAATGTTAATTTGAAAGAAACGAACGTACTTACTTCATGATTGCATTTTACCTAAAGACTATACAGAAGAGCGTCGAAGGCTTGGCGAAGCGAAAGTGAGTTTTCGAACGTGCGTATAGGATTGGTGTACCTAATGGTACGGATAAAACTCCGCCAATAGCAAAATAAGAACAATTTCCAATGTTTTTTCCTGTTTGTGTTAAGGCACTGCCCAAACGTAGGACACCGTTAAACGAACAGTTGCAAAAAATGACTGTATTGTAAAATGTTTAAAGAAAAGACGTATTCAAAAATATTTCAAAAAAATAAAGTAGTATCAAGATAAAACAATCGAAAAACAGGTCAAATTTTTTTTTGTCGCATAATTCCCAAAATTTTGATCGTAACCTATCATATTTTATGTTGATAATAAAGGGCATTCAATCAAGGAGCATTTATTTTTTCATTGAATTATATCTGAAAAATTCCTTTTATTTTGGTGATCATTCGATGCAACTAACATCAAACGCGTAGCTATTTTGAACCATATTGGTTGCCGCGATGCGCTATTGTCGTTTACCAAATTTGCTTCTTACCGCGCCTTATACCATGGTAACGTCATGCGGGCCATATTATGCGCAAGTATGTGCGGGCTGCCCACGCGCCGTTCAAGATGACAGTCAATACTCATAAACTTAAACACTTACAATGTGCAAAGGTAATAAACACGCAACCATAACACCAAGTGCTTACAAAACATTGCGGGAAATCATAACAAAAGAAGTAAATACAATTTGACCTAGAATTCAGACTAATATAGACGCCAGACTGACAAACATACTGATAAAATCTGTTCTAAAGACCACCGACGATGAAAGACTTTGATAAGAAACAAAGAAATAGATTAAAGATACAGATCCAAAACAAAGTGAATTTGAGATCGACGACAGGACTCGTTCTACCGTTGTATGATAGTGAGTTTGTTTCGGCCTTTATTCTCAGAGTACTCAGATAGGAAACGCCGACCGCATTTATAGCTTATTTATTTTGTTAAATATGACGTGTTAAAGTGATCCCGATATCCTATTTACAGAATAAAAAATCATTTCATGTACTTAATGAAATGAAATTATTTTTTATTCTGTAAAAATTAATTTATTGGGTATTTATTATTTATTTTATTTTTTTTATTCTAATAAAATTGTTGTTATCTGTTTGTTACAACAATTTTATCATCACTCTAAAAGACTAATCTGTTTTAGTAATAGGATTAGTGATTGAAACTGAGTTCCTAACTCACTAAAAGCGGTTAAGCTAAGAAAACAAGAACCACATTAAATTTACGATCAGATCTAAGATAAAAACACAATTGTATACTGTTAACTGTGTTCAGTTTTTGTAACGTTTAGTAGTAAAAAAAAAGTAAAAAGAAATATCTGAACACATTCGTAACGCACGAATGAATCCTGAAGGTGTCCTCGAGAGCCGGGACGTGTCGTACTTAGAAACTGTACTAATGATATCTTTTCTTGAATTGTTGTCACGTTCAGCCCTGTTTAGAAATCCTGGGACACAAGAAATGCGAGAAAACCTTCAATTTATTTGAAGCTAGCGACGTTTTAATTTTTCTTACGTATATTGTATATAAAATCTAACCACGGTTTTCATAATTATCTACTAGATGGGTTGAAGAGAGATATATATCGTAATTCAGTAACAAAAACTTGAAGTTTGCAAATGACGAAGAGGATAGCGAGTCATTCGCTATCGATTGAGTACAATTTAATTTCCTGGCAGTAGCTGAAAACTTTCCCTGCATGGAAACTGAATCAAGGTTCCATCCTATGCATTCGCGCTTGCACCTATAGACTATGTAATCTAGTTTGACTTTCCTAGTTTTGTTTACCTATGTGAGTTAGCCTGTGCATGGTTTATGTAGGTAAATGGTTTTTTTATCAGCTTATCTCTCAATTTCAAGTTCAAGTTTACCAACATTTGTCGTTCCACTTAAGTTACGTGACTTTTCGCATGGTTGGCAAACAGTGACGTCATTCTCATGTTTAAGTTCGTAAACCAAAATGTCATCCTGGCTTACATCACCTCCACTACGAAGGTTTACAGTACATAAACCATTGATGAATCATATACACTTTACGACTGCTCGTGTATATACATGCTCTTCGTGTGAACTAGGTATAGGTGTACCTCCATATCTTTCCTACATATGATTTTTACCGCGAATTCGTGAATTTTCCCTGAACTTTGATTGTACCTTCATTGTATTACTAATTTTCGTTCCCTAAAATATTTGTACCTTTACTGTATTACCGGAGTACGTTAACGAGATTTGTGTTTCGGCTACAAAAGGAAAAGCAAAGGAAATTTCGAATCTAATAATTCCAAGAAAGTTGTAAGTAACTACATCTGCCAAGTTTAGTTTCCAATAAATACTTTGGCATTGGTCGTATTCCCCTGCCTTTTCCGTTACGGATCATTTGCGTGGTATTGTATATGATCTATGTGATTATCTACTTGAGCCACTTGATCAATAAGTGTTTCTTTTTTTATAGTTGTGCTCAGGTGATTAAAATTATCAGTGTCTGCTGCATGAGTAAATTATAAATGATAATAACTACGTAGATACTTAATATAATTATAATCAAGTGCCGTAGCATCTGACTACTTACTACTACTTATTTCCACATCAAAGGTCTTTTTGAACTTGCAATGGAATATAAGTCTTGCTTGCATAACCTTATTACAAAGTTAGATGGGAAAGTTCCCCGGCATACCATTCCGTAATACCGATAATAGTGAGTATCGTATGGATTCCATTGTTCTTCAACCAACGTAATGATTACACCGGAATCTTCACGTTTCTTTTTACCTTTTATAACTGTTATTTTAGAACTCATTTTGATCCATGATAGGCAGAAAACAATAAAAATATCTACAATTTTGTCTTCGTTATTGCTAAGTTATTCAATAACGAAAGTTTAAGATGCTTCGACTAGAATTTCTATCAGATCATTAGATTTGATTTTACTTCTTCGGTAAATGAACAATGTTTTACAAGGGTCTGAGTTTCTAAAGGATTAGCTCCAAGATCAATTTGTTCTCTATAAATTGAAACTAGTTCGAAGCGAATTTGCTAAGTTCGAACCTTTCAAGTTAGATAAAGTATCTCCTACAGGAAAATTGGTCTTAAAAATCCTTTTCAGCGTTAGATTTCTTCTACAGTTTAAAATTATCTTTTGCTGAGATGCTGGGTACTAGGTATAATGCTCTTCTTATTTACAACGGCTTCTACCTCATTTCTTGATGCCATCCTCAGATAAAATTTAGTCCGAATAGTGTTACATTTGTCTGTTACAAGGCGAAAATGGACTTACTGTGTGCCTATATAACACATAACACCCGAAATCTTCATTAGAGCATAAAATAAACCGCTTACAAGATCACAGGCGTGACAATTATGTAAATTCTAACCGAGTTGCCGATACTATCGTGTTCATTAAGTGAAACAAATAATTCTGCAGAATATATAAGTAATACGTCGATATTCTCTTCGGTTCCTTTGCTTACTTCCTGCATAATTTGTATGCGGAAACGTAGCAAAGACGTCGTTACTAGCAAGAGAACCCCATCGAATATAAAATGTGGTTTTATCAATTGAAATTTTTACGTTGAACTGAAATGACACGTATTGTAGAATTGTGGTCATCCAATTTTACGTTTTCTTTATCATTGTGGTTTTTAATAAAAGCTAAAGTGTTTTAGAACAAATTATGAGTAAAAGATACAAAAGGATTTAATAAAATTAAGGAAGATACTTACTTAGTAGAGAATAGTGTATTTTTAGTAGAGAATACTAAGCGGATCTCGACTGCCCAGAAAAAGCTAAGCAAAAGAAGTCTACACTTTACGATACAAAGCTTTATCATTATTCCGCTTTGTGTATTTCTACGACGTACATAATTGACACTGTCACGACCTACTTCCAGCTAATTACACCAGTAATAAATCATTACCCGTTTTATCTCGCTACGCTCAGGATCGGAAGGTTATCCGTGAACAGCGCCACTTTTCCCAAATAAATCAAACATTGACATACATAAAAAGTATCAATTTAATAATTAAATTGCTTCTAATCTTTTCAATTAAACTAATTGGTCGGCATTGAGGAAACTTGACAACCGACTAAACTGAGTTACAAGAATCGATTGCTGCATAAAAAGAATCGATTTGTTACACAACACTAATGCTGCCACAGCTTGCCACTAGCAAGGTTAGACGTTACGTGATTATTAAATAGAGTTTGGTTTCGATTCTTACGATATTATTTGTTGATGGATGCCTTGTCGCCGACGTAACAAATCGGTAACTGTGTTATGACTGCGCTGATGGATATGTGAGATAATGTAATGATCTGTGAATGCTCGAACGTGTAATGTGATGCTGACGAGTTATGATCTATTCGTGTTTAAACGGTCATTCGATTTTTTTCTCAAGCTATGGTTTCTTAAGGGTGTTTCTAATTTTAATTTGTTGACTTTGCCAATTTAATTTGTAAGTAATAATGAAATTGTGTGTTGGGTTTTGTCTTATTTTTATTTATTTTTCTAATAATTTTTATTTAAAGTACCTAATGCTATTATATGATACAACTGTTGATTGAAATAAAGGAATTGCATTGAATTGAACTGAAAAAGGGATGTTCTAGTGTAGGTAAGCTTGTACGGACGAGGATGGATGAAAAAGGGGTGCTAATGCTAAAACCTCGTATCCTTGTTCCCAAAAAACAATGTTTATAAACCCATAAAGGGTTGCTTGTCGTGTGGTGCCTCAGCTGAAAATGATTCTACCGGTGAGGTGTTTAGTGCGTGGTTGAAAAGGTCATAAGCTTAATTATGACGTGGATGCTTATTTCTACTCACAATATTACAGAACAGGTTACAAACTTGCTTAAAAAGTGCACGGCCTTCTACGAATGCTTTTAAACTGGTATTTTGCAGATGTTTATGTTCATTTTATATAATTTTTAAACAAATAAAAACTTAAGGCTAGGCGAAAAACGAGCCACCGGTAGCCAAACAACAAGCATTGCACATGCTTTTTGTATGGATTCATAGCACACGTGTGGCCGTTGGTGGCCACCAGCTACAGCAGTACGTAACACAGCAGCAACAGGCCACAGCCACCGGTTGTTGTGGCCGGTAGCTCATGTGCACTTTCTCTAATATAAAGCAGATACATAGAAGTCAATACTCCTTATTAAAATCAAGCTAATTCACAAGTAAACACGTCAGACCAGACAAAATGGTCACACCTAAATAACCTAAATGGTCACGCCTAACCATCTTCATTCTTTAGCCATCAATAACAACTTGATCTAACTTCGTAAATTAATTAACATTCGTTTTCTTACACTTACGCAAGCCTTCACTCATAGGAGGTACAGATGCCAGCTCATCAAGCTACTACAATCTGTCCAATTTCTTTAATAGATTGTCTTCATCGCTAAAGCATTAGGTTCAAGGTTGATTGGGAAAGTTTCGGGTAGCTTGATGTACCTACTGGCGTCTGTACACGCAGAAATAGGAAGGTAGTGGTACATATTTTGCAGATTTTTATGTTACTTACTTACCTAATTTTCAAGGAATTCGATTTTAACAAAAATATATTAAAAAAAGTTTAAGGTGAAGCAGATTCTGAGAAGTCAAACGCCTTATTAAAATAACAGGGCCTACGAATTGCAGGTCAAGCCAAAACAAAAATGGTCACACCTAAATATCTTCATTCTTCAATCATCAATGACAACTTGAACTAACCTTCGTAAATTCATTAATATTCGACTTTTTTACACTTACGCAAGCCTTCACTTATAGGAGGTACATGCAGAAATAGGTAGGTATGTGCAAATAGTGTCGTAAAAGGAGACGGACAAGTTAAGAAACCTGTCGGGACTTAATGACTTTGAAGTGGTCAATGGTTGCACGTTATATACTTTGAGCTCTGATTGCAACATCGTCAGGCTGTCAAGTGACCGGTTCATAAAGACTGCATATTGCTTACCGTATGTTTCGGTAACCTTTGCCCTATGGTTGAGCCACCCATGACTGATACAGGCTTGCCATCTGTTGGGACGGATTAACTCAAACCTACAAATCTTTCTTCGATTTTATCTCGTTATCAAAATCAAAAGACATTTATTCAAATTTAGCTGAGAATCAGTACTTTTCGAACGTCAAAATTACATAAAACAGTCTCCCAAAACGCCCACCCTTCACTTCCTTCCACTTCCTAGTCCTTTCACTGGGAAGAAGTGGCGCAACCAAATCCCCAGTAGCATAGCTCTCTGTTCAGATAGAAAAATTTGCCTTTTGTTTCTTTTTTTTAGCTTGACACTTGTTACAACTAATGGCTCATCGATTCTTCGCCAATTCGAAACATTAGCTGATTGGGTTCATTTGTTATTTGATTCTTTTGTTCCAAAGTCCATTACTCGCCTCCCTACAGTCCCTACCTAATCCTACAATTAAGTTACCTATAGCACTTCGTTTCATTCTACGCAGGGACCTAGTTAGAATAAGCCCAATTACGTAAACCTCCATTTTTCATGGTCCTTAGTACCCACTGAAAAAAATATACATACCTAATCAATCAGCCTTTAATGTTCCCACTGCTGGGACACAGGCCTCCTCTCTGCGAGAGGGAGTGGTCTGTAATCCACCTCGGGGGCCAAGTACGGGTTGGTTGATGTCACATGTCTTTGAGTGTTTGGTTCTAGGACATGCCGGTTTCCTTACGATGTTTTCCTTCACCGTTTTGAGAGCAGTGGTGATGAAAAAAATATCTAGATAAATTACGTTTTTACATTGAAATGCCTAGTTTTAGCATAATTTATTATTTCTTTCTTACGTTTAAAATATACCTATATATTGAGTAACATAATTAATTTTCGCTAAAATGTAGGTAGGTACGCACGGCTACACATCAAGCGATACATAACCAGTATAAACTGACTTCTGATTGTACGAAAAACCTTTACAATGCGAGGTCAGCTAAAACTGGAAATGCATAGCTTGGTGTGTGTACCAAATTCTTCAGTTACTCAAATTCCATCGTCAAAATTGTGCAGTAAATTAGCCATAGGCGTATCACCTGCCACTAATATTGTGGTAGTAGATTTAGCATTGTAAAGTCTACTTAGTCTTTATGAACTTTCTTATGTTTACCAGCAGTTCGGGTTAGTTTGGTAACATGAATATTCCCAATTTTCCTGTTCCTCCAACCAAGCTAAATAAACTGACTTCACGTCAAAAATGCAACGGTGAGAATCCAAGTGACGACTTGTCGCTCGCTGGTTCGCTAGTCTCTATTTTGGTACCCTTTCGTTCCCCAAATATCTAGATTACCTAATCTAATTTTAATATTGCTTGTTCCAGTGTCCAGAATGGAGTGACAGACGAAAATGCGGTGGTTCAAGAAGGGCGAGCCGCCGCGGCTTATTGCCGTAACGCCTGACGAACCGAGGCCCGCACGTCGGTCAAGAATCGGTGAGTTGACATGTAATTTTCTTTGAGACTTCCATTTATATTGGGAGTTATTGAAATAGAATGTTCTTGTTTATGTTATTAGATTCTAAATTAGTCTTTATGTTGGTTGGATAAGAGCGACCTGACTATTTTTTATTTTGTGGGTATTTGTTCTGGCTGTCTCCAACTTTGACCTTTGACCTTTGAATTATTAGAACTGCTAGTTCCTTTGTCGGCAAGGTATTTAGGTCCGTGCCTGTAAATGCTTATTATTTAATTGAAAACTGCTCTGAATGTGTCAGTTTTCATGGAAAAGTTGAAATTTTCCTTCTGGTTTCATGTAGGTACTGAGGTCCGTTTGACCGCTGATTTTATAATTGTCAAAATGGCAATATTCTAGGAGCAGTTGTGGCAAGTGGTCCGATGACGAGTTGCAGGTAGTGAACCCAGACAGGCACTTTACTTTATCACGGCTCTCAAAACGGTGAAGGAAAACATCGTGAGGAAACCTAGAACCATCAATTCGAAGACATGTGATCCTCCAACCCGCACTGGGCCCGCGTGGATTATGGCCCACTTCCTCTTACAGACAGGAGGCCTGTGTCCCGGTAGTGGAAACATTATAGACTTATTATGCTTAAGCTATGCAATATTCTTAAAAGCAAAAATTTCGCTAAGTTAAGCCATAAAAGTGGCACAAATGACAGACAATATCGCATATTAACACATGTAGGATTATGTATTACATATGTTTTAACGGTCAACACTTCGGTAAGAAGGCAAATAAGAATTTACGACTTCACCTTTTCTCTTGAAACATTACGAAAGAGATGTTTTACTATCGGAAATGCAAAGAAATGTTGGTAAGGTCAGTTGCATTATGTAATATCCGCGATTTGTATTATGTTTCTACGACTATTTCAGTATTGCTGTGACGTCACTGTCAACAGTAAAGATATCGAAGCCAAGGACATTTAACTATTAGCCCAGGTACGCACGGGCGTTTTTCCCGCGGCGATTTTTTTCCGCATATAGGATTTTCAACCCCAGCTTAGCACTGATAGTTTAAAATCCAACAGTTTGTTTTTACGCGCAGGGATGTGCTGTTGGATTCTGAATGCTCGGCTCAAAACCGAGAGATAAAAATCCAGTGCGCGATAAAATCCCACCGTGATGTTTTTGGTGGGCTTTAACGTGAATGTGAAAACAACATAAAAAACTATTAGGTACTCAGTACAGTCAGTAGGCATATAAACAAACGAAAACGCAAACGTAACGTCTGCAAGAAAACGTATTGCGCCGACCTAATGTGATATGGGATAAGGGCAGACCAAAGACTATAAAAAATATTTTTTAAAATCGGTTGGCAAGCTACGGAATTATGCGCGAACAAACATAAAAAAAAAAAAAATACAGACATCCGAATTGAGAACCTCCTCCTTTTTTAGAAGTCGGCTAAAAACCACGGGCAGACAGACGATGATGGTGACTACTGAGTTAAAGCTTCTATGTACTGTCCAATAAAATAAATAAAGCCTAAAGTAAACTAACTGAGCATATAAGTACAGACGCCAGCCCATCAAGCTACCCGAAACTGTCAAATATTCCCAATCAACCTTGAACCTAATGCTTTAGCAATAAAGTTGAAAATCTATTAAAGAAATTTGACAGATTTTAGTCTGTACCTACGTGTTTAGATACCAACACTATTTGTATTTAGCATATACCACCGGATATGTAGATAGGACATTAGGTAGGTACCTGCCTATTTATAGTAGTTTATGCGTCAATGTCCGATAGTTCTTGAATCATCGATCCAGTCTCTTTGTCTTTACCCACTGCCACCATTTGATTTAATAGAAACATTCGATTCAAATCGATGCCCACGACAGCCCATAAAAGTGCATATAAAGGGTGTTTTAAAAGTGTATAAAACGCACCCACACTATGAGAGTTGCATCTTGCATTGTGTGGGCTAATTTTATTGCCCTCTTTATTCCCAGTTCCCACCCACTATATGCAAAATCTTTGTCCTACAAATTGTCTTATTTCCTCTTGACCGAGTGAACGTAATTTAATGATATTATCATATCATACTAGTTGTGCCCGCAACTTAGTTCGCGTGCATGGCGGAAAACAAATTGGATATAGGTCTTTTTCGAAAATAAATGTAGCCTAAATCTCTTCTAGACTCCTTATAATATAAGCTATCGGTCAGTGAAAGTCCCGTCAAAATCGATCTCGGAGATTAACCGGAACAAACAGACAGACAGACAAAAGGGACTGGGCCGGACATGTTTGCCGCATGTCAGATGACAATTGAGGGCTAAGAGAACTACCGATTGGGTCCCACTAAACGCACGACGCCATCGCGGCAGGCCGAGACGATGATAGCGGGACGAGCAGAGCTGCACCCTAATTGCGTAACACACGATTAATCGGAATAGGTTTCATTTTGACAGTTCAACAACATTCATTGCGTTATTTACGTGTTGAGCAGACAAATTTTTCGAACTTATGAAGCAATGGATTATCAATTTGCTTCAAAATTATTCAGATTCCGATTGATTGTGTGTTACGCATATGGGGTGCTGGCCACTCGCAAAACAACAGCCTTGGTCCTGAAGTGGGACAATACAGACTAGTAAGATTAGATTAGATATAAGTACTTTCATATACATAGAAAAAGCTGTTATTCTGACATTACAAACAGTCACTTCAATTTTGTTTATTTGTATAGATATAGATTATGCACTTGTTTAGGCGTCTAGGTTTGATAAGCTATCTGCTGGATCACTATTAGCGTTTAAGGGACCCCTTAAACGCTAATAGTTAAGTCAATAACCAACAATACTTTAGATAAGGACTTCGTACTTGTTTACTTTCAATTAGGGTAAGGTTGCGTTATACTTAAGTATAAGTAAGTAGGTACTGTAAAATAAGGTTTTGTCACTGTCTTTTATAAAATGTCACGCTCATCTGTAACCGATTTCTGAAAAAAAAAGTAAGACAATAAAGAAAATATTTTTATTCATGGCTATTTTCGTGGTTTTCAGACAGTCATTAATATCAACGATTTATGAAAAAAAAATATGACGATAAAGATAATATTTTTGTTCATGGCTATTTTCGTGGTTTTCAGATATTAATTTAAGCATAACCAATCCGTACCTATATTTTTATTAAATTATTTCAGTGGGTTCGATTTTAAACTGATGTACATACCTACCTGCCGTGGAGAAAACATAAATCGTACCTTGAGAATAGAACCAAATTTCGAAGATCTATCTAACAATATGAAATAGAGAATACATCAGAAACGGACGAAAACTTATAATAACACACTTTTGTTAACACTGGATTTTTAAAAACCTTGGCACTGAGCCGAATCTTTAAAATACATTGCGCTTTTATTTAGGCACTACCTGCGCGCCGCGGTTTCACCCGCATAAGTCTCGATCCCGTGGGAATATCGGGATTAAAAGTATCTCATGCCATAATCCAGGTCATCGTCTAGCTATGTGCCAAATTTCATCCAAATCCGTTCAGCCGCTTTAGCGTGAAAGCGTAACAAACATACAAAAAATCAAATCAAAATTGCGTAACATACTATCAGCAGCAATAACTTTCATTGTGACAGTTCAATAACATTCATTGCGTCTTTACCTTGTTTAGCAGAAAAAAAAATCATACATAATGAAGCAATGAATTAGCAAAATGATTCAGATTATGATTGATAGTTTTTTTTTTTTTTGTGGATGGGAAATCATCAAATGACCCCTCCCGCTCTGGGTGGAGCGGAAGGGAGTGTCAGACTCTTACGGACTAAAACCCACCCGTGTTCCTGCCTTAGCCCTTTCTGTTCCAGGGCAGCGGTAACCCTTTCGGACGATCCCGCCGCCCTGGCAGGCTTCGGCCCAATCGGGCCCCACGCAATTAGGGTGCTGTTTAGATTACATTTAGGTGTTGCCTAGTATTAGTGAAAACAGGCATCACTATCATACGTAGGTAACAATAAGTCCTACACAATACGCCAGTGCGCTGAAAATTAGGACATCGGATGCATTAATATATGTAATAATATTTAGTCTTGAAAATAGATTCATGACGCAATTGTTGTGTACGAGCGCACAGGCCACTAAACTCTACATAACATGGTTTCTCCAACCCATAAGTATTATGAATGGGCTTTTCCTCTTAAGCGTCGACCTCAAACGATTTCTCAATAAACACTTGAATGTTTATTATTTATTTCTAACTCATGCCATAACTAAATTCATTCACAATGAGTAGGTTAACCCAGCCAAAATACATACGTCAACGTGAAGAAATCAGTTAGCGGAAAACTAAATTAATAAATCCATATAATATTACCATAACAATAAACGAAAATTACCACTTGCGTATTTTTGACATACCTACAGGATAAAGTTTCAACTACGTTATGATAATTTATCTAAATTATTTTAGATAATTATCTAATATTTATTATATAATTAATAATATTTTTTTTCCCTTGTTTAATCTGTAATTTGTGACGATTCACGGTAATATCGTAATTAGCTTACTAATAAGGCAATTTGTTCAATTCATTGGCATTCAAATTCACAGTAAGTGTCACAGCATGCACCTAGTATTTACGAACAGCACGATTTGTCATTGTTAATTAATAGTCAACAACCTTATTCCTTACGTAATCACGCAAAGGCCTCATGGTTATGTAATAGCAAAGAAACGGAGAAAATAGGAAGTGACTACTTGACACTTGAATAGATGCGAGAAATGCTGGAATTTCATCTTAATAGGAATGTTGGCTTTACCTTAAGGGAAACTTAACTAGATAATGACGTCATTAGGACGCTGGATGGTATTTACGGGCCCACATTACTGACGCAATCACTACGTAATTGACACATCTGGTTGACTCGTTGTCACAAGGTACATTAACTAGGCACTGGAAAGCCAGATATTCTATCTAAGGGAAAGGGAGTGTAACTTTCCCTAGAGCCTACTCGATAACATGAATATGTATTACCGGCTCTGTTTACTTGAAAGTTGGAACTATAGCTTCCAATAAACAAGTTTGGTCCGTGAGAGTCCAGTGATCAAGGGATACCTACAAACTTAGCTCTAGAGAATTTCCGATTTAGTTTCTCTGATGTTAATAACCATACGTTTTATCTTTTCAGATTTATCTCCAGTGCGCTACCCCAATCGCAAAAGTAGCAGCAGCTCCGTGGAAACGAACTTCTACAATCTTAGCGATCAAATAATAATCGTTGAAAAATCTCCACATCGTTGCCACCGCGGTGGCGAGACTCCAGTTAGTCGGCGCATATCGCTACAAAACGGCCCCGCTTCACCGCAGGAAAGTTATAATACTTCGCGCAAAAACCGCGGAGGCTCGCTGGAAAAAGAGTACATGGTGTGCCGAGAAAGGCGAAACCCGTTGCTCGATAAAGTAAAGAACACTAAACTATCTTGCTTCAAATCGAACGGTCCACTGCGGCACGGAGATGACGCCGCGTCCACGTCAGGAAGTGATTGCAGTGGATTCGGACACGTAGAGGACGTCACTAATTGTCGGTTAACCAACAATTACGCCGACACCCATATTGAATTCGAAAATCATAACCCTTGGGTCAAAATGCCCAATTATGACGACGATGTCTTTTTCGTCAAAAGTATGACTAGTCCTGTTGAGTGCCAATGGAGGGAAGGCAAATCTTTTACCAACCGAGGCACTCGATGTTACAGTTCCGGCTCAGAGTGTGATCGATATCATGCAATACCCAAAGCCGGTGCAAAGCTTTCTAAATCAAGTGATCAAATCTTCAACGATGACTATGAAGCATACGACGACGCACCCATCGCACTCAACCCTCAAAAAAAGACTGATAAACTTAAGACTAAGGATGGAAAGGATTCTGTTGGCCCCAGTTCCTGTCTATCGGCAAAACTAAGAGCAATGTCGGATAGATACCTTAAGTCATCAACAAACAGATTTCTCTCAAAGCTTTACAGACAAGCGGGTGAAAATGACGAGGAGGTCAATGCTAGTAACGATAATATTTTAAAAACAACCAGTGTAGTCACTAAAAGTCGTAAGAAACGAGGAGGTGTTAAAGCTAAATTACGCAGTTTCTCGTATGGTGCTTTACCCGGCTTAGAAGAGTTCCAAAAAGGTCATTCGGTGTTCCATGATGATGTTTATCAAATATCATGTGATGATGAAAATGTCTTAATTCAAGACTGCGAGGATGCCGATTCAGGGATCCTTGTCAACGAATCTGCAGCCTCATCTATTTTCGATAGTGACAGGATATCATCTCGCTGTGAAAGTTCCGCTTCTCAGGCAAACACTCTTCTTCCTTGTCATGGTAGGAGTATATCCGGTGATCAAAGCTACATGAAAGCGAGGACATCGGGTAGAATGAGTAGAGAAAGGAAAGAATGCCCCAGACCTAGGCCTAGACATACCCAAAGAGCTTTATCACTTGATCGTAAGGAAATCCTTAGGCGCATGCCGAAAAAGGAAAATGAATACGAAGAACCTCAATACCTACAGTTAACCGAGAAACAGAGGATGCGACAAAGGGATGCAAGTCAAGATTGTGGAATTCCACCGATTCCTCCATGTAGGAAACCAACTAGGGGAAGCAAGTCAGACAAAGCACAGAATGAATTTAAAGTTGTCAGGATAATGAGGAACAATCCTTCGGATGAACTGGGAATATTTATTGCGAAAACCAAACTATCTGATGAAGGTCACGTGGGATACCTGGTCGCACACGTCGTTCCCGGTGGATTAGCGGAAAAGTGAGTCAAGTTTTTAACCTTAATTACTCATAACGTAAAATATATTTATATCCATTAACGTTTATTTATTTATTCACAGGGAAGGCACGCTACGCATAGGTGACGAGTTGCTCAATGTGAACGGTCGTAGACTTCGCGATCTCACCATGTCTGAAGCCAAAGAAGCTCTCAAATCAGGTGCCGCAGATATTGACATAGTGATTTGTAGGCAACGAGAGAAGCCGGCAGACCCCAGACAAAGAGAACCATCCCAAAGAAGCGTTATACTGATGAGAGAAAGCTCGGTGGACTACGAAAACGCAATTATTTTAGGGAAGGAAAAACGTTCTGACAAATGTGACGTCAAAATAGACCGACGTCGGTCGCAGGATGAGTCGGCGTGTAATCACACTGCGCTATCAGCTGCGGACGAGCCGGCTGACAGCGCGGCGGCGGCGCACTCACACTTCCTCAAGGGTCAGAACGCGAGCTACAGCAGCATGAACAACAAGTTGCTGCGCCGGCAGGTCGTGAGCTACGGCGGCGCCAACAAAGATGCGCTCGCCCTCAGTTGCGCCGGCGACATTGTCAACGTGGATACGCCGGACGGTGTTGAACGGACGAAATGTAAAGACGACAGTGAAAGTGAAACACAAACGCCGAACGCGGCAAACTTTTGTACGTTACCCCGGAGGCCAAGGGCGCCGACGCACACCTACCACACCATCACGTTCGAGAAGGGACACGGGAAGAAACCTCTCGGTTTCACCATAGTGGGAGGACGCGACTCACCACGGGGTCCGCTGGGCATCTTCATAAAAAGCATCCTACCACAAGGACAGGCAATTGATGATGGAAGACTAAAAGCAGGTAGGTTGAGTGAATAAATTTCAGTGTAATCTTGCAAAAAACATTCGTGATAAATAATTGATAAACAGTAGTTAACGAACTGCGATAATTTAATAGCAGGAATGCAATGCGATAAGAATAGGAAGCCGCGTTGTAGTAGTTCGTCGAAGTGGCATATTAACAAAGTGCACAATATCAACTAGCGAGGCTATTGTAACACGAACACCAGCGTACATGATACCAGTGTTTATGTTAGTAATGATTTATGATACTCCTACAATATTGACATCGGGTCGAGTGTTATCAGAGGACTCTGTTGAATAACGTTTTAAACTTTGACCTTTAAACCTGTGACAAAATGCGACATGTTTAAAACCTAATTATGTACACAGAAAACAAATTGGTTTCAATGTCATATTAATTTCAATAGAACATCACCAGCAATAGATGCAATGCTATAAATAAAGAATTTTAAATGACAATAAAAGTCAGTAGGTATGAGGTAAATATCGGTCTTGGTTACAGTAATAATAATACCATGATTTATATTTATACTTTATAGGCACTTTGTCAATAGCTATGATCTTGGTCATGCACCTAAACAAAGAAATTTCCTATTCTTAGTTGTAAGTAGCTCATAAAAATGTACATTAACTTTCAGTCCTTGCTACAACTTTGTACCTACTGTCAGGGCCGTGCTTTTTGTTTAACCATTTTTCATAATCTTCCTGGGTTATTCACCAACTCGACACGAGAGACTGGAAACACGTGTGTCCAGTTGGTGAAACTCAAAATTTGTATAATAATAATAATATCCCTGGACATTTCACACAGCACCATTTGTCCCAAGCTAAGCAACCTAATGCTTGTGTTATGGTAACAAGATGGCTGATAAACTACTTATATACAATTTTTTTTTTTTTTTAAAACGAAAAAAAAAAAATGATGATAATGATGATGTATCAATTATTATTTCGTCATTTGGACACGCCAAGATTTTTACGCGTGTCCACATAATGAAACTTATATTATATCACTTTTATGTTATCGCCAACTGGACACTCCTAGTTTTTTTTTTTGCAAAAAAAAGGGTACAGTCAGGTTAATAATCGCCTCGTTCGTTGAATTAATGAACAAGGCGATTTCATGAAAAAGCTGAAAAGAACGTACAATTCTGTTTTGCAAGTTTCAACTGTTCTATTGGGCAGCAGAGCATAAATAGTTGGAATAATGTTCGTATGATATTTCGTACTCCCAATATCGACATGAATCGTGAATAGCTGATGAAAGTTTCTAAAGCATATTTTAATGGTTCCGAATCCGAGAAGAATCTCTTTAAATGTGCAACAATTTCTCTCATGTTATGGTGAGCAAAAACGAGAATTCCGTTTTGATTCATATTATAATATGTATGACTGAAACATTTGCAGCTTTTGTTCTTCCAGTACCTACTATCTTGCTACAATTGAACTTAAATACATGATATAAAACAGTCTTTCTTGTTTTTAATGCTAATGTAAATTTTTGGAGAGCTGTATCTCGGTAAGTAATAAACCTACAGAGCTGGTTCTGATCTCAAATTGTAGGAATTTTAGTCTACTTTAAAAACGTATAGCTTTTGTTATTAAAAAAAGCAATCTTTAAGACTAAAAAACGTCCGAAAATTTCGCGGATTTTCGAGTGCTGCAAAGTTAGCACAGGTCTTTCGAAGCTGCAAACTTGGATACGCTACTGGTAGTGGTCCAAACAAAGTAGGTATTAAAAAAATCAGAACTAGCCGTTAGTTTGTGATTTTACCGTTTTTTCGTGTTAGATATGACTGGCCTAAGTGGAGTATTTCAAGGTTAAAAAAGTTATTGTGTTTAACCTTCAAAAATACAAAAATATATTTTGTACTCAGCAAAATATACCTATTTTTGTGAAAAATGAAAGGACACAATAGGTAAGGATATGTCATTACCTATGTGTCCTTTCATTTTTCTGTCATACTCGAAGTGATGATTTTAAATTATTAGGTATATTTAGATTACTATATTGAGGCTCGCTTGCACCACACATTACTGAATACGTTTGCCGCTAAACGCATTTAAAACATCGCTCTGTTTCTATCATTCGTGTGAAGATGACAGAGACAGAATGATGTTTAAAATATGTTTAACGCTAAACGCTTTTATGATTTGAAGTGCAAGCTGCGCTGAATATTTTCACGCTATTATATTTGTTTTATTTCCAAATTTGTTTTAAATAGAACCTAATAAGGTTTTTCAAGCAAAAAAGTTAGGCAGCTTTTTCATGAAATCGTTTAATTTAATTATCACCTGACTGTATCCAATTTGCAAAAAAAAAAATCTTGGCGTGTCCAATTGACGAAATAATAAGTGATACTGATTTTGGGTTTCACCAACTAGACACACGTGTGTCCAGTTGGTGAACGACCCACCTTCCTTATAACCGTATTCTATTTTTACTCCTAATGTCGTACCGGTAAAAGCAATGTACCTTGACTTAGGCAAATGTACTATTTCGGTTCTGATATCTTAAGGCTTTCACTGTTCGCGAAGCAGACATAGGTACTTAATAGTTGAAAAATCGCCGTAAACTGGTCTGAGAAAGCTTGACCTGGAAAGGGGCTCTCTTTCTCTCTTTGCCTGACAGGGGGTCCACAATGATCATGTCTTTGTAAAATCGACCACCTAAGTTCACACAGTGGAATGCAAATGAATGTTTCTTTCTGATAACTTACGCCCTATGTAATTATTTCCAGGTGACGAGGTGCTAGCAGTGAACGGGCACGCATGCCATGAACTCGCACACGTAGAAGCGCTTGCGCTGTTCAAGTCAGTGCGCAGTGGACCCATTGAACTCAGGGTGTGCAGGCGGGTCAAAAACCCACAGTAAGTATTGTTTACCTATTAGTTGTTATTGTGACCACTAACCACAATTTTATTAAGTATTCATTTATGGAATTATTTTGGATTTTCCGTAATAGAAACGCACAAAGGAACTAAGTACGTATAGCAGGCGTGGTCCGAGAGGGGGCGTCGTGGGGGTCAGGACCCCCCCAAAATCATTCAAGCTGTCGAGAGTCTGCATGATTTACTTGCCTTACTAACTTACGTTATTAACTTACTACTTGGTGACCCCCCCCCCCCCCCCAATCTTGGGCTGCGACCGCGTCTGCTATGTAGATCTAGCATTCCCAGCGTATGGCACATGTCCCACGGCCGGCGATTAGCGAGAAACGAGTAGAGCTATAGGAACTAAAAAAGAGTTGTTTGTTTGACAAAGTTCGCGCCGATGGTGTGAACAGCCAGCGATCCACTATTAATATGATTATGTATCTCATTTACTACCACGGAACCTACAATGTTCTGTACGTTTCTTGAGGGAGAAAATGGTCGAAAACTAGTCGCTTCCTCGTCAGCCGTTGGACAGGTGCCTAAAGTTGTTTATCTCATTTAGATTGCATACCTACATCCTGTATTTGGAGAATTAGGTTCTTATTTGTCAATGGCAGGATGTTACATTGCATAGACTAGTTATTAGACAATCTAGTTACTAGTTTATTGAGAGGAAGTCACCAAGCAAAGGGACAACAGGCGATATCTACCTTGAGTTTGGGAGTGATCTAGATTCCACTCTGAAATCTATTTAGAAACGATAAATAAAATTGTTCAGGATAATGAACACCTTAAAAATGCTTAGTAGAAAAATAGCAATCACAAAAATTACAAAAAGGATCCTGAGGTCAGACTAATGCCCGGTTTCTTAGGATATCAGATAATCTCTTTCAATAGTTACGCCACGATATTATTGAGCGAATTGCTTTCTCAATCGAGTTTTCAGGACCGCCATGTGTATAATATATACCTAGGTACTCCGATAAACCAACCTCTAGATAAACTCCGGTTTAGAGTTGCTACAACAGAAATCGGGCATCTGTTGATATCGGTAAACCCTATGCCCGAAAAAACCCGCAATTCCGGGTTTTTTTCTGGCATATATAGCATCATACATGGTGTTGAAAAGTTTGTGCTAATTGATGTTTCCTTTTCTTTTTCCAGATCAACCAAAGCTAAATCGTGCACAGACCTTCTCAATGACGACGAGTGAAGCTAGAAAACGCTTCTTCTGTCGAAGACTATTACTGTACATAGCATAAACGCATGAATATCTTGGTACTTCTATTTTGCATGCTGTACTTCTATCAATTGGTTTATATATACTTTCTGCATGAGAGCACTGTTAGTTCCAAAAATATTCTTATTTAAAATAGAATAGTAAACTCGCTATAAAATAGCTATAAAGCAATCATATTTAAAGGGGTTAAGAAACCATTTATACTGCACTCTGTGTTAAAAACCGTGTATCCAATCCCGTTCGAAACTCTTTTGAAATGCAAAATCGATATGTCATGGGCCTCATCGAACCGTTTCTTTACATTTCTTGAATCTTAAAGTATCTATCTTTGAATGTGCCATTTAATAGTAGTTGCACATTAAACGCTTTCACTTAGGTTAACAAAAACTTACTAAATCTGTTTTAAATAAATTCTGTACCTGACTTTAATTTCTCTATTTTTTCTTTAATTTTACAACGCTCAAACCTAGTGGATACCTAAACTGAGAAATCCAAAGATATGAATTAGGTACTTCAGAATCAATAGATTTTCCTACCTACGTTTAAAATGTATTAGATAAGAAAATCATATAGATACTAGCTATAGAGCTCTAGAAGTCTAGATGTAAACTTTTGCGACAGACATTCATTAGTTTTATAAAAATCTAGTGACACTCTTTGGTCAATACATAGTGTTAGACTTAAAATTAAATTGAATAAAAATTGTCTATGAATTTATAATTACGTGCAATAAAATTATATCGAATATTTTAAAAGTAGAATTGTGCACTCTTGAAGTTATGATCTGTCTACTGTGATAGTTTATTTTTTTTAATTGAAATTCTTTTTGAGTATTTGTTCGTCAATTATTATTTGGGTACTATTATTTGGTACTGTAGTAGATTTTGACACTTGCAAGCAGCATCTATAGAACAACATAAAACTTCTAAAACAGCAATAGAAAACTGTGTATTTACCTGTATCAACCACCTTCTACAGAATAAGTACCTACCTATCTAAAAACTTGTCAGACTGAGCATCATAAGTAATTATTTTTCGTTTTCCATTACATAATGTTTGTCAATAACTTTTATGGTATCTAATATCTTTTAGAAACGTTTAATTATGATTATATAAATTTTAATTATTTTTGTCTGCATGACCTCAAGACCTTTTCAATTGGCACAAGACATTTTCCAGTGATTCTATTTATATTAAAGAATTTGATTGTTGGTGTAATCACTCGTAGTTAAATTCGAGTATTGATTGTTGTTTAGAATATTATCTGCGGTAGTAAAAGAGTAAATCTAGATCGAAAAATAACACTGGCTATTATAAACGGGTTTATTTATAAACGTTCCTTAAAGTTAAGTTATGATTATCGACTGTCTAACAATACATCTTTGACGTTTAAAGGTCTCTTAACTTTAAGCAACGTTTGTAAATAAAGAGGTAAATTACTATAGCACTGTTGGGCACCGACTACACCAAATTATTACAATCTTCCATTGAAACAATTTCTTACCTGAATGCCTAAAACTTAGGCATATTTTTCTAATAGTTTGGTTCAGTCGTTGCCCAACATTATCAGCTGCGCTCAAAGTATCTATCTCGAATAATTTTAAATAACTAACTTTAGGCTATCTGAATACGACAATTTATTAAAAGTAAAGTTGATCAGTCAACTCTGGTACAGTGAGCTTCAAACTTTATGGCGGTTCTGCGGTGTAATTGCATAACACACTAAAAGTACCAATGGTTTTCATTTAGACAGTTCAACAGCATTCATTACGTTATTTACGTTGCTGAGCAAACAAATTTTTCGAACATATGAAGCAATGGATTAGCCATATCCTTCAAATGATTCAGATTGTGTTTGATTGTGTGTTACGCAATTAGGGTGCTACTGGCTGCGCAATACCTGACCACATGTCACATGAATTTGTTACTGCGCAGCTACTCGCCTCGAGTTCAGAGCCGCCATAAAGTTTGCTGACTACTGTAACTACGAAAACTAACCCTACTGCTACGACATAAAGGCGCTGTCATATCAAATTGTTACCCTGAGGTACGGTTAACTATACTTACGCAGCCCTACGGTGTTATTTTTCAATTATGATTTACAAATTATGCTTGAAAGAAAATCTATGTATTTTCGATGTTCGCTCGCGTTTTAACGAGTGATAAATCAATCTGTCTCTTAGCTAACGCAATTATTGTAATTAAGTAGGTGTCATTTTCTAATCGTTCGAAAAGGCTTATTATTTTATTATAGATAGGAACATATCATCAATTTATAATTATTGTAATAATTGATTGTTTAAATATAATAATCATAAATATAGCGGTGTATGTTTTATTTCATATTCCCTTCATAAAAAAAATGGTTTTATTTGGGCAAAAAATAGGTCGATTTTTTTAGAGCCTGGCGCATTGTCAGTCGACGCTCCTAATTCCTTAGGCGTGCGTGGTGAAATCGAATATATGTTCGGGTCGTTGTATTCGGTTTTTTTTTTTTCACTCTATATTGTGCTATAGTTTTGGAATCATCTCCTTTATTTTGATACCCAACATGGTCATGGCACAATTTTTTTTTTCAAGACTTGAATCAATGAAAGTCGAAAATCCACCATTTTGATTTCGCGACCTAGATAAGTCGATTACTCCTCGCGTATTCACCCAGCCGTATGGGTTCTTCCAGGCTATAAAGAATCCCACATACAAAGATACATACATACATACGCGTGAAAAACATACCTCTGTCTTTGCTGACGCGCAGTCGGGCAAAAAGGATTAGCAACTGCAACATGGCAATTTAATGAAGGTCGGCCAAACGCCACGAGCCGATTGAAAGCCTGTTTAAAGAATGAGCCAAAAGAATATTTTTGTAGTAATTGCTTCGGGCCTGTTTAGTTGTTCATCTTCTTCCGTGTCGCTGGCACGACTTTAAAAAAGGCGGATACAGACATTGCGAGGCATGTGCTTCGAATGGTAAGCCACGCATATAACGGCTGCCTCAGGGTGAGGCATTTGACATAAAAAAAATCACTTACGGCGCATGCCTCGCTCTGTCTGGATGCACCTTTAGATTTTGTAGGCCGTAAGCTTTGCCACTTCCACGGCGTCGCCGGTGGCAGCGCAGAGGTCACTTTGACTGCATGTTTTGGGACACAGAGGGCAGGATACGAGGTGGAGTATGGTTTGCGACGTAGCTCCACAATCACACCCCACTGCTGTTCCGTCAACGTAGCCCCACTTTACCAGGTTATTCATTAAATACTGCCGAATCGAATGTGGGACTCGAATAAGTGTGTACCTACTACGCCTTTCTGACGGGACAATTTTTGATGCACAGCAATAAATAGCTGATACAAGAGAAGGAAAACTTTGTTGCTCAGGGTGATATCGATGGTTTTCACTATCGTAGGCAAATATAGCGCTTGCATATCTATTGAGATAAGCCTGAGGCCGGTCTTTTTCAAATAGCGGTCAGCACCAGCCTCTCTCCAACATCAAAATTTACAACTATCTAAGATTTAACCTAGATCTACACTATTTTTCAACGTTTAAATCGAAGAGTATGTCTGTTCCTGATATCTGTATGTTCTTGGTCGTACTTAAAGTTCATTCTTGTGTAACAAACAGAAGCGCGAGCTTGCTTTCGCAGTAACAAAGCTTAAGATAAATACCTAATCACGTGTACGACCACATGTACCTATGTATGAACGGAAAAGGTGTATGTAAAGATCGTAGCAGGTGGCGTTATGTAGTTACTGCCTACTCCCATGGGAAAAAAGCGTGAATGTATGTATGTATGATTAATACATATTTTCAGCGAGAGAGAGACACAAGATAAAGATATTTGATAGAAAGCTAGCAATAAATAATTGTAATATGGCGCCACAATGATAAATGCAAAAAAATACCAACATTTAAAGCATGGCAGTCATTTAATGTTTTATTTAAATGTAAAATACATATAAATGTCATAATTAATCATAAACTATCCATTAATCACTATAGTAGAACCAACGAGAGAAGTCACTTTTTTGACATAACAAGAACTCAATCAATCTGCCTACCCTTTATCCAATATTGGGGTCGGCTTCCAATCTAACCGGATGCAGCTAAACAAACAAACTAGAACTATTACTAATCAATTTTATAGATACCCAGGATTCCAGGGTTCCAGGATTTGTTGAATATAAGTAGCTATTATTGCCAGCTCAGTTGAACTCAGGCATCTGTCTCTGCTTCTTGATCATGAGAATCTAAAGCTTAGATGTCAACTGACTTCAACAATATCTCCAATATTAACTAGCCCCGTACTGCTCGGCTGGGCAAATCCTATACCTACCGCTTTTTCGAATGTTACGTTTTTATGCAATTTTTTTCATATGCAATAAAATTACTCCTTCATTGTAAACTGTTCGGTCCTCGTCCTTCTAAGTGTCTTCTCGGTCAGTAACATCAAGGCATTACTGGCATTCCTTGAGGAGCTGGGTGGATTGAATAGTCGATTTTCCCACCCATATGCAAAATACACACATTGATTGGGACTAGCGAACACCGGCCGGTATTACCTATTACCTAAGCGTCTTCTCTTGTTGATTTCGTTTCATTATTCGTAAATAACCTGTTCAACTTTTGTATCAAAATAAATCTGGCCTACTTTAGAATCATAAAGCTCATAGTCACCTAAGTCGTGTTGTCCAAAATACTTTGCTATAATACATATAAAAATATTCAGAGGTGTTGCTAATTCTTTTGCGTTTTCATCATCCAGATTTAGACCAGCTCTGAAAATGAAAACATAAAGGTATTAATCATCAGCCGATTTTCTTTGATCAGTTCCAGAAGTATCTGATGCAAATGTAAATAAAGGGATCAGAAAACGTGGATGCCAATTTCTAGCATAATCAGCCTATAATGTTCCCACTGCTGGGACAGGGGCCTCCTCTCGGTGAGAGGGAGTGGGTTGTAATCCAGACGCGGACCAAGTGCGGGTTGAATGTCTTCGAATATTTGGTTCTAGGACATGCCGGTTTCCTCACAATGTTTTCCTTCACGGTTTTGTGAGCAGTGGTGATGAATCATTTACACAAAGTAAAGCGCATGTCTGGGTTCGAGCCTACGACCTACAGCTCGTAAATCGTGACCGTTACCACTGGGCCACCACTGCTCGACAATTTGTAGTGCTAATTACAATTTTTTTTTTGCCCCACACTAGCAATTTTTCCTGTATTGTGGGTGCGTTTACAAACGTTTAAACTCACATACACAAATATCCAGACCCGGAACAACTACTTGTAGGTCATACAAATATTTTTTCCGTGCGGGTATCGAACCCACGACACGCAGCGCAACAGTCAATCGCTTAACCACTGCACCAACCGTATCGTCAAAAAAAATTAAGTGCTATGATTTCATTATTTAAAAAGTAAAAACATAAACCCAAATTCCTTATTTTACATCACCCTTTCATTTGGCAGTTGAGGTTAATTATCATTGGATGATTTTTCGATTACAATTTAATAACATTATTCAAACAATAATTGTTAGAGAAAGTAGTAGGTATAAAATTTAAACCTACTAAATGTGCTAAATACAGTGAATGTGAAAACGAATTCCCTTTGATGAGTGATTGGAAAAGAATTTTACCTGAACAGGGTTTGTTTACAGTTTTACCAGATAGTTTTGAAACAGACTAACTTAAATTATTTACAATACTTATTAATTAGCTCAAATAAATAGGAAAGGTGAACTATTTCTTTCATCAAAACAATATGTCTTAAAGTAGTTTTATGAGTAGTTCTCTTAATATTACAACCTGAGGTCAAGGAGTGGAGCATTTGATGAGGCTAAATCTTTCAGGGGCTTCTTTGAAAGTATATAATATGCTGAAAAATCTGGGTTATTTATTACCTTATTTCTGCACATCTTCTGCACAGATTTCTTAATATAAAGCTATCATCAGACTGTGGTGGATGTCTTGTTACAGTGAGAAGTGCATGTAGCCATAATCCTGAAATTGAGAAGAAGAAAGATAACAAATCAAGTATTACTTTTGACTTAGCACATGAGGTTGTCGACATGTGGGATGTGGACTCTACAATCATTGTACTAACAATTGTTACAAATATATACCTCAGGAGGCTCTCATTATGCGGCTGGGGCAAGGGCTTGATTCATAGTGAGGAGGCTCTCTAGAGCCCTGTCCACCGGCAGCTTGGACCCTGTTCCTACTACTGATCGTCAACTATTTTTTATATTTGTAAATGTTTATTTAAAAATGTAATTAATATGTTTGTAAGGGCTGATTTTTCCAACGCCAGATATTTTTCGTCATATAAAATGTGTTGTATGAAAGGAACAAGCAACTACTTAACAATGAATGTTTTTCCATTAAAAACTTCTTATTGGTTTAATAATGCCAAGTACATATTAACAGTTCAAGTGTGGGACTCCTGCACTATGTTTTAATACCTATGGTACAGTCAGTATTCCTGCAATATCATTGAAGATTAATAAACAATGGTTGTACCTGTTCTACGATCAATAGACTCTCCTGGTTTCACTCTATGCAGCAGTGAAAGAATTGTGTCCAAGCCTGTTTCAACAACATTATGTGTCAATCCAACAACATGGGACAAGGTAGGTTCAGTACTTTCAAACACCTTTTTCCATAGTATTTCTCCATCCTTCATAAAATCCTTGTATGTGTCATGGAAGATTAAAGGCATTGTCTCTTTCTTTCGTGCAGTCATGCGAATAACATACATGTGAAGGTCCGAAAAATCTGCTATTTGTATATTTTGCCATTCTACAGTTGGTTTAATCTTGTCTAAGCCAGAAGAGCCAACACCTTTAGGATTTTCAGCTTCAGACTGTAAAAAGATATGATGATTAATGTCCTAAGCGACTTCAGCAATAAAACAACATTGGGTGAAGTCATTTATATATGAAAAGTTGAATTGTTACCTCAGGAATATTGGTGTTACGCTTTTTATTAAATTTGGTTAATACATCTAATTTACACCTAGTTACTGTAGCACATTTGGCACGTTCCTTCATTACTTTTAATAGATACTCCTCGCCATTAGTTGGTATTTCCCTTTCTATAACATTAGGGTTAATTTGAAAACATTGTGATCCTATGTACTCCTGGTCATTGTCATCATTTCCTTTCTTATTAAAAACAACTTTTTTATCAGTCATTATTATTATATTATTATGTGGTTGTGTTTTCACGGAGTCTTAGTATTAAATTACTTTTTACAAATTTGTTTTAAAATTGTTTCTGTTCTTGGTTCTGTGAAATAAACTTTTAAATTGACAACAAGCTGGCACTTGGCAGGCTGACATTGACAGTAGTGTGCTGTGCTGACATGAGAGTTTTGGGGTGCCAGCTTAAAATAAAGTAGTGACGCGGTTTCTTTAAAATCCCGAGACCGGCTATCGTATCGAAAATGACACATTTCGATGCCTTGCCTCCAACAAGACATAGTTATCGCAAGAATAGCGGTAGTCTATTTGATTATTATGGGCTGATTTTTCAATGGACGGATAATTTCTACTCGTGGAATAAAATTGACGTCTGACAGTTTTTGTATAGAAGAACTGTCAAAAATTCAAAGTGATTCCTCCAATAAAATTATCTGGCGTTGGAAAAATCAGCCCTAAGGACTGATTTTTTAATGGACTGATAATTATTATTCGTGGAAAAAACTTTACGTCACAAAGATTTTGTATGTAGAACTGTCAAACATTCAAAATTATTCCATGGATAAAATTATCTGGCGTTGGAAAAACCAGCCCTTAAATTGACAAAATTTTTGGGTTTTGGACTTGTGCACATCGTTTATAGGACTCGCACGATAACATCGAGTAGTTGTGAATAAATACTGTAGGTTTTTGACAGCGCTCACGGTGATATTATTTTAGGGCATGGCATGGACGGCGTTATCGCAAGATGGCGCATGTCATGACAACATCTATGACGATTCATGGGATATCTTAATCGCGCTCAAGCTAATTCGGAACTAAATGGCACGCTCAAATCGATTACAGCGCAACTCCGAACGCACCCCAAATGTTTGTTGTCTTGTCATTGTTTGATTTTGTCAACTGTCAATGTCAAGTCAAACAACGAATTTGCCGACTGGTTCATGGCTGGTTGCTTATTATATTAATATACAGACTGGTATAGTAACCGGCATGAGTCGTGAGCACAAACTGACACCTGCGCAGTAGTTCATTTTTCGGTCTCTTTGGCGGAATGAAGAAGGCGGGGGGCACTGAGGCTGCACGCGATTGGTTCGTCTGTCGATGCTCGTCGTCTATTGGACTCTCAGGTGTCATTCGGCTACTGTACACTTTCGTGCAATTTTAGTGACTCACGTTTTTTATTTTGAAATAGGTTATTTTTGTTAATTCGTATTTGTTAAGTCAAAGTAACGGTTAAATTTGTTTGTTCACTATTTTAGCAGTTACTTGAACGAAGAAAACATTTGCCGTAGTATCAGTAAAGGTCAAGTATAAGTTAATACTTTGACTGATTGTGTTGCTGAAGAAACTGGCCGTAAGTCACAAAGGCCTACAACATTACTGTATCAAAATAAAATTTCAAGTACCACTAATATTTTAATTATAGTTTGCGTAAGTAGCTATCAATAATTTGAGCAAAAGCGGTATTAAATAAATTTGGCCGAAAGTGTACAATGCGCGAGCTTGCCCCCACTACTGCCTATCTGTGCTCACGACTCGTGCCGGTCATTATAATTGTGCTGACCGCCGTGCCATATTTATTGATTCATTGATGAGTTTTGTTTATTTCACGTGTTTCAGTATTATTTATTCGTTACCCACTGGATTTATTACTTCCTGAACGAAATAACGCTGGCGGACTCAATTTAATTTCATAAAATATAACCACAATAGAAAACGCAATGCAAAGTCGTTATTTTGAGCTCAGATATTGATAATGTCTACTTCAAGTAACATTTCGCAGTCAACTTATTCCCCATCAGAACCAGAAACTCCTCAAGTAAGTTCTAATCAAAATATAATTATACCTCTTCCCTTCGATCATCGCCGGGAGACTTGTAGCTACTGGATGAGACTGAAGACGAAGAGTTGGGAGACAGTAGCCGAGTCTCTAGTTAAAAGTGGTGCTATTGGAAAGGGTGTGGAGACGTAGGTACGTCCAACACTGGACCACTATATCAACAACTGATTATGATGATGATATTTCCTTTTTAATGAGTTTTCACTACTGGGTGTGATATAAACATTTTATCTACATGCTGAAGGCATACTGAATTTGATTATCTGACAATTTGTTTTATTATGAGCCTAACAGGAAAACCAATACTAATCCATATTTCTCATCATAGGTAATTCATTTATTAATTAATTTATAAGGCACTCCAAACACCTTTCTACAAATGAATACTTAGATTGTTTTTTTTTTTTCTTTAGCCTATATTGTCCCACTGTTGGGCAAATACCTCCCCTATATTCTTCCACCTTTCCTTGTTAACAACTTACAAAAATTTCCTGTGTAATTAAGTCAATTACAGGTGTGCATATCATTCACAAAGTAGGAAGAATAGACTTCTTACATTTTAGTACTCTTACTTCTTAAATATTAGGTAATTAATTATGATTGTAAAAGAAGTTATGGAGTTATTGCAATAATCAAATCAACTCAGCCTATCGCAGTCCACTGCTGGACATAGGCCTCCCATGCTATGTCGCAACACCCTGTCCTCCGCCTATAATCAACAACAACTAACACTATAATCAATGAAACATCAAATTCTGATTTCAGAGTACAACTCAAAGTAGAATTCAGAATTTTGACCAATCGCTGAACCATGCTGATCTAGGACTCAGCATTGAACAATCATTGAAAAATGCACAAAAAGAATTGCACCAAAAGAGAATACAATCATTAAGGAAAGAGCTTGACTACCTAAAATCTACTGAATGGGAGTTTGAGTATGACAAAGGATTTGTACAATAAGTATAACTAAATTTAAAAAATAAGCTAAATAACTGCTTCAAGATGGTTTCCTACATAAAGTCATTTTTTAGTTATTTATTTTCCAACAATTCATTAGAGGAATATGATAATGAAATGGAAAACTATCTAGCCGAAGAGCTTTTTAAACTTGATTTAGAACAGGAAGAAAAATATGATGATGTTACAGATACACCCAGAAATGATTGTTTTGAAAGGACAGGTAAGTTATTTATACCTTTATTGTATAAGTCAGATCAAAATAACTAAGGCCTCAAAAATCAAAATATTTTTGTTTATTTTGACCATTTTTCTATAAGTCAGATCAAAATGACTAAGGGCTGATTTTTCCAATGCCAGATAAATTTATCTGAGGAATAAATTTGAATTTCTGACAGTTCTTCCATACAAAATCTGTTGAGACATCAATTTTATACCACAAATAAAAATTATCTGTTGATTAAAAAATCAGCTCTAAGTGTTTTGCGAATTTTATCTGTATTAGGTACTAGAACTGTCTTACTGACGGGATTGTAAATCAGTCTTATTGGTGTGAGCTGTTATAAAATAATAGGAATTTTTTGAGCTTCAATTTCTAGGTTTATTTTTTCATTAATAACACATACTTATGTAATTATTATTTCCAGGGGTAATAACCTACATTCACAGTGACGGCAACTATATTCTCATTGATGGAACATTCTATTATGACACTACTGCTTGCTCGATAACATTCCAACTAAATGACAAGGTATTATACCTATGCTATAAAGATTCTAAAGAGTCCCTGGTCGTGGTGCGAATCCTCCAGAACCAAGGAGAGCACTGGGGTGACTTTGATGTTGATGTTCAAGAAAGTGGTTACAAAGTAATAGAACATGTCTTCATCGGCGAAGTTGAATATCGACAAGACCGTATGGTCATTATCAAAGAAAGTGACCTGAAATTCAGTCTGGATAATGTTGTGGCCACATTTGTTCCAGTTCAAGGAGATTTACTGGAATTGATGTGTAAAGTTAAATATGATGAAGAGAATCCTATGGATATAGCTCATAACAATGTGAGTTTAATATTTAATTTGATTACAGTGTATCAATATATTTAGGGAACTGAACAAAACTTAAAAATTTAATTTTTTTAATTTTAAATTTAAATTACATATTTTTATTATTTAAGATTTTTTTATTAAAAACATAAAGGCTTATAATATTAAAAATTAAATAAATTAATAAAAAAAAAGAAGGAAATTAATCAATTAATTGAACATTCTTAAAAATATTTTTTCTGTTCCCACAATACTTTGTCATGATGACAGTCACATGGACAGCATAAAGGTCATGGCACATTATACCGGCACCGCAACAGCACCGCTCCAAACCAGCATTTAACTTGTCATTCAATTTAGAGCATTAAATTGTGTGTAGTAAAATATATTTCATAACGTCAATATGAAAAAGCTAACGGCGGGCAGTCAGCGCATTTGCCGCTACCATACAACTCGACTCGCAGCCCGCGTGCTGCAAGCGAGCGGATCATGTGCTTACAGCGCGTCAACCGCATGCTTATTACGCGCCGACTCCGAGTCGCCAGCGAAACAACGTCACTGCGCCGTCGCGCGTCGCCCGCGCACCACCGCCATATAGGTATGCCATATAACAATATTTAGTTCGCGGTGACAGCAAGCTTGCACCTCGCGACCACCGCGCGGACTGTGAGCTTACAAGTTGCGGCCGGCGCGCGGACTGCGAGCTTGCACCCTGCGGACGACGCGTAGTTAGCGCGCTGGCAGCTAGCCGTAGCCTAAATTCGAGGCGACGCCGTGCTGCAGCTGTGCAGTTGCGGTGCCGGTGTAATGTGCTATAACCTTAAGTCTTGACAGTGTTAGGAGTTTAATTTTTACTGATGATAACATTTATTTATATAGGTAGTGGAAGTAATTTCATTTCGCCCATTGAGAAGTAAAGTGCTATCTTCTACTATAACTAAATGGGATGGAGAAGAAGGAACATGTGATAGACAAATATTCTTCAACAAATATTGTAATATCATTGGTGGTGAACCACATGTTGGAGCTAAGGTAAGATTGTAATAATATGGTGTGCAAGTCACCCCCTGCCATTTTTTCTGTGAATATAATATTATCATTGGTCAGACAGGGGACATAGTCCTTCCATAGTTCAAGGTTACCGGTCCACTATAGCTAACCCAAACCCATGGCCCAATATATTTTGTTTCCATGTTCTGCAATAGTCCTGCACCAACCAGGGGTTGTCCTTGGGTGCACTTGCACAGTGCATACAGGGATAATCGTCGGTTGGTGCCTCCTTATCATTTAAAATGGTCTAAGAGGCCTCTGCGAGATGTCTTCGGCCCCTAGTTCGCCTTCCAAAGCTCCGAGTCACTAGGGTCCGGACATATGTAAAAGATATTAAAAAAAAATAAAAAATTGTGTAATAAAGCAATTTCACGGCAGCACGGCTTTTTTCATTCATAAACCGCCGACGCGCGTACTGCAAACGCAACTAATTTGTAGATTAGCAAGGCAGATAAAAAAAAAGTTGAAGTGAAAGATATTTTGCCTTATTTCATGGCAACAAAACTTATAGGACTTTTATTTTAAGGTCCGTGGCCTGCTGTCCGCTTTTCTTTTTTTTTTCAATATGTCGGCCAAGACTGCAGACACTGTAGGTATGCCAGGTTCGATATAAAAATCTTCAATCCCCTTTGAATGTCAATCCCATTACTTTAATGCTAGGGGGAAAATAATACTATTCCATTTTTACTATTTGTCGAAACCTTTAGTTTTAGCTGATAAGGAGAATGAGAAACGTATTGAGCTGACCAAAGTTAGATAGGACCCGGTCAGACCTTTCAGTCATGACCATTTGTTTGCCTTCTTTATTTGTTTTCTTTTTTTTCATTTTTACTTTTATCTCACCTATTACAGGCTCTTATTGAAGCTGTGGAGAGCAATCAAGGTGCTTGCCCATGGAGAGTGATAAAAATGGATATAATAGAAAGTGCAAAAATCATTGCAACCGCTCCGGATGTAGACGATATAGAAGGAAGAAGCTTAGAAACAGAGAAACTTTATAACATTGAAATAACATACCCTCTGAAGTTTGAAAAGGTTCATTTTCATGAAAAACCACAACTAAATCTCGTCATAACAAACAAGAGTAATCAACAAATTATAATGTATAAATGGATGTTACTGTGCAAAAAGAGAGATTCCCAAATCAGTATAAGCCCTACTTTAGAAAATTCCACGAGGTTGTACCCAAATAGACCATTTTATTTATCAGTCACTTGTCATCCAAAATTTTATGGAAAATCTAAGGAACACATGATAATAACCTTTAGAGGATTCAAAATTGAAAGATTGATTGAAATACACATTTTAAGTGACATAATTTCTACTAATCCAAGTGTGAACAACAATGCTTACAGACAGCATGGAAACGGATATGAAGACAGTGCTGACATATTGAACAAAATCAGAAATGGACCTGATAAAAATCATGTACGTGGAGTGCGATTAATGAAGGCTCCGAATTTTGTAGCAGTAAGAACGGGACAATATATAATACCGGATAAAGTTTGGTCTGCGGTTTTAGGTAACAACTATGAACACACTTCTAATCACCATGAAATTTTTGACAGAATTGACTCCCGTTTGCCTTGTCTATTACAAAATTTGAATATTACCAACTACATGGACAAATGGCACACTCTGTTATACTTGGAAGAAATTCAATCAACAGTCAATATGAAGTCTTTTAGTATGCCATCTGCATTTTTAGTAAAACATCAGGAGTATCTTGGTCTGGAAGTAAAAAAGTTGGCTGAAAAGAGGCCCTCCTTAATCATAGGAGACAAAGTTTTTGTGAAAGACATATGGGATGATAAAGCTTCTACATATGAGGGCTTTATTCATGTTATTAGAGGTGACTTAGTACTGATAAAGTTCCATCCTCGATTCCATGAAACTTACCAGGGAAGTGATGTTTCTGTAGAATTCCATTTCAACAGAAATCAAGTCAGAAAATCTCACCATGCAGTTAATTTGGCAATATCTAAATTGGGGCCAGATGTATTATTCCCATCTCGTCTATTGACGCGGCCACCGCAAGTACCGTTAGGAACATTAAAAACGATGAAATGGTTCAATCCAAGTTTGAACAGTCGTCAAAAAGAGGCTGTAACAAATATTTTAATTGGGGAGTGCCGTCCGATGCCTTACTGCATATATGGACCACCTGGTACAGGAAAAACCGTCACTGTTGTAGAGACCTTGTTGCAAATACTCACGCTTCTTCCCGACAGCAGAATTTTAGTAGCAACCCCGTCAAACAGTGCAGCCAATTTAATAACAGAAAGACTATTACAATACAGGCACCTATTTTCAAGTTCTTTAATAAGACTCATTGCAAACTATTTAGTTGACTCTGAAAACATTTCAGACGTAATAAAACCTTATTGCGCAACATTAAACATAGCTAGAGAAAATACATCAAGACCGACTCATGCCATTCAAGGTGGCGTTAATGTGAATGTATCAGCATCCTATGTTGGAAGATATCGAGTTACTATCGGGACATGTCACTGTCTCGGGTCATTAGCGCAGATTGACCTTCCTAAAGGGCACTATACACACATAATAGTAGATGAAGCTGGACAGGCAATAGAACCAGAGATAATGATCCCTATGACATTCGTTAATAAAGAAAGTGGTCAAATTATTGTAGCAGGTGACCCAATGCAGCTTGGGCCGGTTGTAATATCGAAATATTGCCTCGAGTACGGAATGGATATATCGTATCTGTCAAGAATGCTTGAAACATTCCCATACCAAAAAGACTTTGCTGCATTCAAGAATGGTTTTAATAATAAGTTGGTTACGCAGTTAACTGATAACTACAGGTCTTTGCAAGAAGTGTTAACATTGCCTAGTGAAATGTTTTATGATGCATCTTTAGTTGCTAAAATAGACCGAAAAACGCCATTTATACAGAAAATTCTTGACGTAGTTTCTGAGATATTTGAAATGAGTGACGATGTTAAAACTGGTGGGATATTTGTGTATGGCGTTAAAGGCAATAATGCGAGAGCAGTGGACAGTCCTTCTTGGTATAATCCTGAAGAAGCTTCTATGGTTGCTTTGACTGTATGTAAACTGTATAGGAGAAATGTAACACCTGATGAAATTGGTATCATTACACCTTATCTAGCACAGGTAATGTCCTGCTATGAATAAATATCTTTGAACTAAACTAATCCACCGGCAATTCTCCTAATTTTATGAACGTTCACAGTCTGATCTGTCAAAAATACCTCTAATTTCCCTACATTTTTGACAAGTTTTTGACATTTGTTTGTCGCCGATATGAAACTGCGACTAGATTTTGAACGTTTTAAATTACGAGAATTTGCCTTCAGATGTGCTTCCAAACTGTATATGAAATCCCAAAATTCTGTTTGGTTAAAATCTAGCCTTGTCCAGTCCAGTTTGCATAATGCATAATCAGCCTATTATGTTCCCCTTGCTGGGGACACAGGCCTCTGTAAAAGGGGGTTCAATTTAGTTTAGTTCATTTCAATTCAGTCTAGTTCTAATCACAACACTACTTACAATATTGTGGCAATATCGAATTAGTAGGTATTCATATTTATTTTTTACAGATAAAACACCTACGGCGTCTATTCGACAACATGAACTTGGAGCGCCCGAAAATCGGCACCGTCGAAGAGTTCCAAGGTCAAGAACGACCTATCGTGATCATATCAACAGTGCGGTCAACTGAGGCCCTAGTGGCTGAAGATCAAAAACATTTCTTAGGATTTGTCAGAAGTTCAAAGCGGTTAAATGTAGCCTTAACTCGAGCTCAAGTAGCTGCAATCTTGTTATGTGACCCACATTTGCTAAGGACTGACCCCCTATGGAGAAAAGTCATAAATCACGCAATCAAAGAAAACAAATACATGGGATGTGATTTGCCGCGTGTGACTGATGAGTGTGATGAGCAAATAGATTTAGAATAAATAGGCTAAGAAACTAGACATAAGTTATGAAATATAGTAATTTTTAAGTTACCAAGAACATTATTTTTAATACAAAGTGATGTTTCACTGCCTGCTGATTTTTTATTTATCTTTTCAATCCATACTTCCATACTATGTAATATATTAATAATATAAACGTGGGTAAGTAAAGTAACTACCCATGTCAGTCTGTTACTTTTCACGCCAAGGTGGTTGCACATCTGACGGAAGATGCGTCGAGTAATGCCAGAACGGACAAGTAGATAATAAATCATTCAATCTTACTCAACCGATGATGCAATTAGTGCGTCGACCGTACTAACGAAGTTAGCCCGATGCATCTTAACGGCTGAAAGGATTTCGATAAAATTTGGCATACAGGTTATGGCCTGGGTAAGTATAAAGGACTTTTATAACTTCTACTAGGCTAGAAGAAAGATATTTATAAAACGGCACTGTCGGAAAAGAATACAGTCGACTAGATCAAGGCCCACCCGCGGCTATAGCGTCTTTGATGATGATGAATTTGATAAAAACCGATAGCCCGAAGAATTGGGGGCACAACTCATAGGTAGGTGATATCGTATTTCAAGTAGTGAATAATAATTTATGAGAGAATAATATTTAGATGCATAGGTACTCCTTAATCTGAGGGGTGATTCTCGTAATTTTAAGAACGTTCACAGTCTGATCTGTCTCAATCTGTCAAAAATACGTCTAATTTCCCTACATTTTGACAAGTTTTTGACATTTGTTTGTCGCTGAGATGAGACTGCGACTATATTTTGAACGTTTTAAATTACGAGAATTGGCCTTCTGGTGTCAGAAGGGATTTATAACATACACTACGGTAAATATTGATATAGTTGTACTAGAAACTGTACATAAGCGATGAAGTGGCTGGTACTTGAGCCAGTTACTTCTTGGATCATCGCGTACAACTCATTCAGATAAACATTTTCATCATAAAGTAATCCTAGTCAGTTTTTCACCTAGATTTCAGCCAGCCCTGTTTTAGTACGTCTATATTGTAAGCATTCTTCATAAATGTTACCTAGGTAATTATGTTGCATTTCGTTAAACAGCATCCAAATTTGTTCGTTTAATAGAATTGATGGAGTTTATTAAAATGAAGGGGGTCGGGGGTATATATTACCTGATTTAGGGAAAAGCAACAGATTTTTGTAGTTTTATTTACTTTGACAGATTCGCATGACATTGCTGATGATTCAATTTTGGTATTGGTTTTGACATTGACATATAGACTTGCTTCGTAAACGCACAAGCAGACGTCACGCGTTACGGATTACGAAAAACATTTATTATTTCTATTTAATTTTGGCTTTATCAGTCCTTAGTTTGCTAGTAATATAATGTTTGCAATCAAGAAATAGAACACATATTGTCAGTTTACAGAGTGACATTATTATTTTGTCCAGAATGGAGGCAAATGGTGCGGTTTTGTGTGACAATTTGATTAAGTGGTTGCAGACTTTAGATCTCAAAGCAAAACATGGGAATCCATCAGGTAAATGTTTATTTTGCAGCCTACATTAGCATTTGATATGTTAGGATTAGAATTTACGCTGAGAATCCGGTGAATCCCGGCCCACATCCCTATTAGGAGTCGACTAGTAAGTGGATAATTTCGTCACTTTCAGTTCTTGTTTTTATTTCATTGGGACATCACTCTTTCGTTTGCGGTATTGCTTAATTCGCAGTCATTTTCGCCATTGTAGTCTCGAATAGTTAAAGTTTAGTGTGGACAATGGTCATTCAGTTTAGTGCACATTTCTGGGAAATGTGTATCAGTAGACAGAACAGTGATAGTCTGCAGTGCCTTTGTAAAACTGCCCACACACAGTGTAATGAAACAGGAAGATAGAAACAAAAAGTTACTTTAGTGAATTTGAAACAAATTAGTGTTCACTATCAGTTTATTAGTAAGTAAACATTCTAATGGTTGTGATGACTAATACTACCTTGGACTTTTTGAAAGACATTTTGCCATTCAATGTCACCATATAAAGTGAGTGTTGATACATTCAAATTGAAAATTATCTACATACTTAAAATATTCAGGTATTTTCAGCTGTTGAACTACTTTAAAAAGCATTGAATTTAAATCAACATAAAATAAATGTTTAATAAAAAAAGTTATGGTTCACTGATGGTTAATTTACTTTTTTTGCAGAACTGTCTGATGGTGTTGCGATTGCGGAGGCTCTCACACAAATCGCACCAGAGTATTTTAGTCCTGGGTGGAACCTGAAGATAAAAACAGATGTCGCACACAACTGGAGATTAAAAGTTAGCAACTTGAAAAAAATATTGGAGGGTGTTGTAGGTATGTACCAACTACAATATCAATTATAAAATGATGATAAGTTTCTGATAATATTATAATGCAAACCTATACCATATCTGCATAGCTATTCACAACCATATATGACAGGTTGTCGTATGAAAAATGACACATTTTGAATTACTATTTGCTTTGCCCCTGGCAGCAAATAGCTGTCGGAAGAATGGCAGTTTTCTATTTGATTTAAACTGACAAAAAATTTCGGTTTTGGATTTGTGAACAGCCTTCTGGACTTGCCTTGTGGACTCTTGTGATAACATATTTTGATGTTCGATTCAGCACAGAAGCGTATCAAACGGTTGTGAATAGGATAATTATGCACATAGGATTTGTAACATAGCTAATATTTCAGAGACCCAAATAAGTGTTTCAAATGCTCCAATTCATTGTTTAAATATTCAAAAACTATGTTTAATGTTGAACAGATTAACTTTAATGTGTCTTCTTCAATGCTATAATGTTACTTTTATGCTAATTTATTAGCATTATTCAACAAAAATAAAAACACACACAGTACCAACACATTAAAATTTCCTGTTTGATTACTCTATTTTAATAAGTAGTGTTTCGAAGCCTATTAGCATGACATTTTATCTGCTTACCTACAATAATATTAAAAATATAATCAGCTGGAGAGATTATAAAATTATTGTGATATCATAACATTATTAATATGTTACTATTGTGAAATAGCTCTGATTAAAACGTTTTTACTCTGTGGTTATATATCACTGCTATTGTTAAAAAAAAACAATGCTTGTTGCAGATTATCATCAGGATATTCTAAATTTAAGTTTACAAGAGTTTTCGAGGCCAGATGTAGTAAATATAGCTGAGACTGCCGATGCCTCAGACTTGGGGAGACTACTTCAACTTGTTTTGAGTAAGTTTATTTTGGTGCTGGCTGAAAATAGTATCTTTAGGCATGTTTTTAGTCAGAAGAATAGAGATGATATATTACAAACTATTTCTTTTTTTAAATCCCTGGTTAGATTTTTTATAACATAGTAGTTAGATTTTTTTCTAATGAAATAAAATTGAATGATAGATTTTCTATTTTTAAACTTTGTTCAGTCCTGTAGATGCCATATTCGAATAAAAATTTAAATAGTCATTTCGGGCAAAGAAATGTTGGGTCTATTTTTAAGGAAGGTTACAAAGACAAATGGCAAATAATCTAAACTATGCCACATAGCGGATGACGTTAGGCGCAACATACTTGTTCGGGCCGGTATGATTTGGCACAGCTAGACCGGCACAATGTATACCTATTCTAAATTTTGTTGCCCAGGCCAGGGCTTGGAAACGGTACCAGAAGTACAGGTTCTGTATCAATACTTAGCGGTTCTTGCCATTGCGGTACCTGGGTACCGATTCCAGCCCGGTACTCCACCTAATAAGTTACCAAATTCCGTTACCCAGCGCGTAACCACCACATCTCATATTTATACGAGAAACCTCGTATGGTTAGCTTCCTTGAAGTTATTTTTCTAATATCACAAACTACTTATCATTTTTATTTACTATATCTGTTTTCTCACTTTAACTTACGGAAATATTTGTTTGGTAATAGTTTTGTAGTGCCGATACTGATTAGAAATACCAATAGTACAGGTACCACGTCTGGTACCGGTACCAATAGTACAGGTACTACTCCGGTTTCCAAAAACACCGGTATTTCAAACCTGCGCCCAGCTTTGCCGAATCAAGCCGACTCGAACAAGTGTGCAGCACACTTCTTTCGTTCTTCGGTTCTGCCTTACCCCATGGGAAAAAGGTGTAAGTTTATAAAAAGTAAACCACGTTATTCACTTCCGTTTTCTGTTTTTCAAGACCAGAGAAAAATTAATTTGATTTTTGAAATACTATATCTAAACCAACACTTTTGGAAATAGGTTGTGCAGTCAATTGTGTAAAAAAAGAGGAGTACATCACAAGAATAATGGAAATGGAGCTGTCTTGTCAGAGATCTATAATGCAAGCGATACAGGTACGATATAAAGTCACTCATTTGTATTCAGATGACAAACTTATTATAATACCTTAGGGACTGTAGAAATTGTGTACCTGGGAAAGTTACCGTTATATATGTTAGAAAACTCGGCAGAGCTCTATAATTCAATGTTGCGTTTACTTTCCACAGCTTTTAGGATTAGAATACTAGTATATCTTTAAAGTTTCCTAGTTGTATCAATGTTTTAATAGTAGCAACAGATAGCTTTGTAACAGCAAGCTTTTTCAGTAAGTCTCTAGATGTTTATAAAATTTATTACCTATCAGTTTCTTTAATTAGCATAGAATTTGTAGAAAATTAATATAAATAAACAGGAAGACAAATGCAGTACTTACTTCAGTCTTAGAAACCTGCGCCAGATTCAAGATATACTTTTAATTTCGCTTTTTACTTTTAGGTTCGCATGCAAGTAGCGCATGCGAACCATGGAGTACGCTCTATTTGGCGTCATGCCATTGGATGAGACACACACGAGACCTTACAAGAAAAGGCGGTACCAAAATATTCTGGCTATGGTATCGTTATCGGTGTCTATTTAAAAGATGACACAGATAAAAAAAAAACTATACACTTTGTATGATGTTCGTTTTGGGTTTTTAAGAGTTGTTTAGTATAATTATATTTACTACCACCACACCCTAAAAGTAAATGTGCACATTTACTTTTAGGGTTGCTTTCATTTATTTTCACATAATTTTATTTATATTTTTTTATGTCTGGCAACACACCTATATGTAAGTAAAATAACTATCAGTATTGCTATTGCTTAAAATATTCTTTGTACGCATAGAATATATTATATATAATTTAGTGGTTCAAAACTATAAAGTTCAGGATAATGTTAATGTACATTACAGTTGACCTTGTACTCAAATTTGCAATCTAATTATACAATCACAATTACTTCGCGAATACAATTACTCCCACGTGAGTGGTTTTTGAATGCCATATTTATTTCTTTATAACGTAACTTCATGCTATTTATTTCTCTAGGTCAATAATTAAAGTATACATCACTAAGTATAAAGTTTTAAAATAATTGGTGTATCTAGAAAGTATAGATGATCTATATCTTTACTTTCAAGGCTCAGTGAGCCGTTAATAATTCAAAATCCATATAAGTTAGATTGATTTACAACATTGTGTTGCTACAAAAAAGGTGAAAAGCACCGATTCCCCTCATTATGACTAATAAAATAAATGTTAAACACTTTATCATCTTATCCATCCGTAACCAATTAGTCCAACATTTTCTTATGTAATGTGTAATTTAGTTCAGTCGACCGCCTTTTCATGCATTGAACTATAATGTGTTATATTATTATATGAGCGCATTTATAATGTAATGTACATCGTCGCAAGAGTTTAGCATACGTTGTTGCTTCACTTTTTCAAAGTTGCATGCTCGTTACTTGAAGCGGCAAAGAAATTCAATTTTAGTTACGCTCGTTTTTAATGTCCTTGGATCACGATATTGTTAGTGGTGGATAAGACAATAGTTTACCTGTCTGTCAGTTGCAGAATGTGGCGCCGCTGGCTCCAGCGGTGTTTATGTTTGCCTGAAAGTAAAAGTAGTGTGAAACTATACGAGTGGTTTGTTTAGAATGTTATTATTTTGTGTTAGGAACTGCAGACGTTAACGCTGGGTGTGAATCGTGGCAGTGTGCACTTGGACGCGCCGCCGCCGCAGCTGTCCGATGCGGACATGAGAGAAGCCCTCGCGCAGAGGTGCCATGAACTCGACACGCAGGTTTGTTTACTTATATTATTATTATTATTTAGCTACCGTAATTATGTTGGTTTACGACCCGTTTTACACCTAGCTTGAGCGTTATGAAACTAATTTATTTCACGCATTTGAGTTTGTTTATTTGTAATCTGATGATTCATAATATTGTTATACTTAGCGTGAAACTTTATTATTACCGTTGTAGTTAATTCTGTTTTCTCCGCGATTTCTATTTGTTAATTAATATAAATACATACTTAATGATTTGCAACCTTAATTATTTACTCATTATTTGCGTGTTACATATAAGGTCGGATCGTGGGTAAAGGATTTACTCGGTAATTGGCATGACATCTGCGAGATATACGACTTTTTAATTTCAATAGTGTCCCCAAATTACTACTTGATACCTTATTTACCGGTACCGACCCCAACATGGGAAAAGGCTAGGCAGATGATATGATGACCTTATTTATCGGTGTACCTATACCATGTATTATAAGTGTTTGCCCACTACGGTACGGTACAATGTGCATGTTTTAGTTATGTAAGTACCAAATAGATTACACTTACTGTGACCCCGGCTCCGCTTGCGAACTTAATACATTCATTCAAAAACATGTCCAGAAAACATATCTGTGAATAAAAAAACACATAATCCGATTGAGTGATTATCGAGTTATACGCGCATTAACGGACAGACAGACAGAGTAACAGAGAGATAGAGAAACGTTGCCTTTTATACTTTTAATCGTAAGGATTTCATAACTAAGCACTTATGACATCATACACAAAAACCGAAAAAACATAATAGCTGCATTAAAAATTAATTTCACGTCCTGTCATTTAATTTCTTATTGTTAAATATTAATGCCGATGACCAAATTAGATGCATGGCTTCAAAACCTACGTTTAGACAGACTCGAACCTCGATCATTCACACTCGTCTCTTCAAACCCTATACCATGTCCAATCGAAAACTATCATTTTATAATCGAATCATCAAAATTCCAGGTGAAAATTCTCCAAGAAGAGAAGATGACGTTGTTGAGTGAGGTGGCTCGATTGACAGCGGCGCGGGAAGCCGCGGTGGAGTCGGCAGATGCGGAATTAGATGACGCGGGTGCATCCCTTGGACCTGCGCATGCGGGCACGTTGCGCTATACCACAATGCGCGCGCAACTCGATGTGTTGAAGGATGAATTGGACAAGGTTGAGCTGCAACGTGATGATCAACATGCAAGAGCTGATGCGCTGGAGCGGGAGTTGGCGTTGTTGAAGCTTAGGAATGAGGAGCTGCAGGTTTGTTACCCTCTGATTATGTAGAAAAAATCGTGTCTATGGAGTGTTTTAATGATATCCAGTCAATAGTCAAGTTGATTTGAAAATTTCGAAAAAGATCGATAACATCGCCAACACGACACGACACGGCGCAACAGCGACACGACTCGACATCCCACTTCTAGGACCCCTCGGCGGACGAACGACGACAGTCTCCCAATATTAAAATCATTATTGTTTATCCGGACAATATTTAACATGAACAGCAATATACTACGCCTATTTGAAACAGTCCATTATTAATTTTTGTCCCGATTAAAGCAATACTTGCTTCTTGTAAGTTTCATGTGAAGAGTTCCGAGATAACCTTAGCTGTTACACCTTTTATACCAACACCACATTCTCGGTCACTATTAAACAAGACCAATAGATTACCTAAGTATTGAAAATGTGAAGAATGTTTGCATTTCTGAAAACCTTGGCGCTTTGGGTAATAGCGCGTGTTAATTACACGTGTTAACTGTATTATTTATGACTTACGTAAAAACGAAATCATAGTACCATTCAAGTATGTAGTGCCAATTGATTTGTGAGGTGCTGGTTGTGATCCGAATTCCCATGATAATAGTTGTGGGAGTAAAGTTTCCCCTTTATTCATAAATGTTGCTGAAAGTTAAGTAGTGCTGATTAGCGATACATGTTTAACCATACATTTTTGACGTTTAAACGTCACTTAACAACTTTTCAACTTAAAGGAGGTTCGATTTTTTATTAGCCGTTACTGTCCCACTGTTGGGCAAAGGCCTCCCTACTCTCCCTCCGCCTCTCTCTGTCCAGAGCTGCCAACCTTTATTAAAGGAGTCCAGCTCATCCCGCTATCTCCAGTGGGCCTGCCGCGATGTCGTTTGCCATTAAGCGGGACCCACTGGGTCGTAAGTTTGGCCCAATTGTGTGTGTGTGTGTCCAGCCCAATTCCATTTGAGCGTGGCAGCTTTCCGAGTGACATCAGGAGGAGGTTCGATACTTCTAAATAATTGCGCCAGATACCAGTCCGCTTCTCACAAATTAACATAATTAGCCTAGGCTTTGCTAACTAACTACCGTTAATTGCTAGACTGATAAATAATAAGCCTTTAATTAAATGACATAATTAATTATTAAATTCATGCTAATGGTCATGCAGCGTGACGTTGTAGAATGGGCACACGTCGCTGTTACATAAACTGAGCCTTAAAATGTTGCATTTGTTACGTAATTTGTTAAAAATGCGATGCGAAACCGTGGAGAAACGAAAGAAGGCCTTATAAAAAGGTAAATTTTTATAAATTTTTCTTTTTTCCTTAAGAGTCTTTCTATGACGTAAAAGTTCACCCTACCGTTTTGAAAAGAGATATTGAAGATGTTGTACCTGAAGGGCAATTCTCGTAATTTTAAGAACGTTCACAGTCTGATCTCAGTCTGTCAAAAAATACCTCTAATTTCCCCACATTTTGACAAGTTTTTGACATTTGTTTGTCGCCGAGATGAGACTGCGACTAGATTTTGAACGTTTTAAATTACGAGAATTGGCCTTCAGATCATCAATACTCAATACTCAATACTCAAAACTTTATTGCATTCCATATGTGTTACATAGATGGTATATACAAGGTAAAAGATCAATATGGACCCTGTCGGGTACAGCAAAATTTAGGAGAGAGGAAGAGAGCAATCGTGAGCGATCATCATCTGCCTAGCCTTTTTCCAACTATGTTGGGGTCGGCTTCCGATCTAACCGGGTGCAGCTGAATACCAGTATTTTACATGAAGCGACTGCCTATCTGATCTCCACAACCCAGTTACTGGGTAATACGATACCCCTTGGTAAGACTGGTTGTCAGACTTTCGGGCTACTGACGACCCGTAACGACTGTCAAAGATCCACGAATGACAGCCGGGGTCAACGGCTTAACGTGCTTTCCGAGCAGCAGTGGCCTTCTGATATAGGATAAAATATCCATTTTTTATTTATTTTGTAATTTTATGAAGTCCTAAACGTCTGAAAAATAATACCACCCTCTTTGTGTTCGCCTCCCATAAAACACACTGGCACTACAAGTATTTTGAATATAGAACGTAAATAAAGAAAATGGCGTCCTCATTCGTTCCCTCAGTACACGTCCCTACAGAGCAGACACGTTATTCAACTGTTAGTTTTTCTCTTGTTTTAAAGTTTCCCACCTGCAGGTCACCACTGAAAGGAAAAAGATAATTACATATTTTTTAGGCAGTCCAGCCTTGTGGGCCGTTGACCAGTGCGTCAACGCTTGCCATAGGCCTACGGTCTCTATCTCTGTTAGTTAGCGATCGATGATTCCAAGCAAGATGTTAAAAATGACTATTACTTAATTCCAGATGGCAGCTTCCGAAAACATAGCATTAAAAGACGAACTAGACGCGTTACGAGAAACGGCAGCGAAAGCGGCTGCTTTAGAAGCCACAGTGGCGTCTTATAAGAAGAGGATGGAAGAACACGTGGATCTAAGGCGGCAAGTCAAGTTGCTGGAGAGAGCCAACACCGAACATGTTCAGCGCGCCATCGAACATGAACAGGCAGCTGCTAAGGCCAACGCGATACGAGCGCAGCTTGATATTTATAAGAAACAGGTGAGTTGATACTACTGAGGCTGTACTATGACGTGATATGGCCATCATTGTTCCAGTGTAAGAAAAAGATGGCGACACGACGTATAGCGCCATCCCTTTTTGCAACGAACTTTAACAATTATTCATAATAAGAAAGACAGAGAAAATTGTTTTATTCGGGATTCGCACAGGAAATACAAACAGTAAAAAAGGAGCACTTAAAATTAGCCTAATTAACATTGAAAACAGAAATAAAAAAGGACCTCTGCGAGGCCAAAAAGGCTCCTATCTCAGCGTGATGCTACGATATTTAATAAAACAAAATACCGCAGCGCTGGTATTGTGATAGAGCTCGCTGTGATGCCACGGACACACCTACGGACATCTACAAATTCCACTAGGGGAATCTTTAAAAAAAGTCATTGTCGTGTCATTTTTAACGACGCCATTTGGATATGTAATATGAAAAAGTTCTAAGTATCGTTAGGGCTTTTATAATAGGCCTACTGTTTGTGGATAGGTAGAGTTATTATTACAGATTAAAGACTATTATAAAAGTTATGGTCTAACCCAAGCACCGTGACTAAATATATTTTTTAAATTCCAGGTTATGGACCTAAACGAGAAATTAGACGGCGAGATAACGAAAGCAGATAAGCTGGAAATAGAGAATAAGAAGCTGAGCAGTCGCGCAGCGTCCGTGCAACGCGAGCGCGACGCGCTGTTACACGAGCGCGACACGCTGCGGGACACCGTGGACGAACTACGATGCTCCACCATCACTGCCGGTAACTTTTTCATTTTGTGACTACCATCTTGGGCTCAATATAATAAAATTTTGACCGCATCGGCATTAGTACCCCCTAAAACACTTTCTTGGATCTGTGGACGCTTGCGTAGATGGGCTGTAGAGAGTAACATAACGATTAACTAGTATAGATAGTACAGTTCTCTGCTGGCCATAGCCGATACAAAAAGCTTTTGCAATGAGTCTGCCCTATCGTTACACGGTAGTTATTTTTAACACATACTATTTAAATTCTAGGTGCCAATGAAGACAACGTGTCCCGGGAGCTGATTCCTAACGATCTGAAGGAGCAGTTAATTCGGCTGGAACACGAGAACAAGCTGCTACGACAGAACCAAGGAGCGCAGGCGGACCAGGCATCTGTACAGGTGGGTTTCTAGGCCAAAACTGTTTCGCTAGCTCGTTTTGGTTATGTCTGTTACAAAATGATTGCTAGAATAACCCACACAGCATAACATAACGCCGGCAATCCCCGAAGGGTTACGAAATTTTTAGAAAATTTTGCCTGAGATATTAAAATAATAATTACTGTTAAAATAAGTCCAAGACTTGGAAGTGTTATGTCGGATCCTTCAGAAATTGCAACACAGAAGGGAAGAGTGGAAGGCTACGCGAGAGAGCTTTGCATCAGTGTGACATTAACTGTTGAGATTGGCAACGCCTATCAGATAGGCTATATCTAGCAATATACCGGGTACAGATTGATGAAATGTAACATGTAATGTAACACAGGAGCCAAATCGAAATATAACATAACAACTAGGCGAATTTGTTTCAGCGTGTGTTACATTTCACGTTTCGTTATCCGGCGCATAAGGTCACCCCGCAAAACACGCGCTAACTGCGTCTTCACTTCCGTCTTACGTTCGGTCTCATTTATAGATAGTTAATTACTTATAGTTTTTTTTTTCGGAAACAGGCTTTGACAGCGTATTTAGTGGATCCTAACATAATTATAGGTGGATTCCCGTCTGTATATTTAACGCAACGTCATTTACAAGAAGTATCACTCATTCAGGCTCTGTTAGAGGATTACGTGGCGCGGCTAGAGAAGCAGCGAGCGATCAACCGGGAAGCGAACCAACGTATCATGCAGTTGGAAGCCACGCTCGAAGCGCCACATCCACGACTTGCGTCCGCTATAGAGGATAGCCAGAGGAAATGTAAGTAATCTTATTATAAAACCTTTACTGTTCATGTTTGGTCTTTGTCATAAAGTTATTGTGACATTAATTTTCTTGGCGACACGTTGCGCCGACCCCAAGTAACTTGGGGCAAAGGGAGGAATATGATGATTATGATTTTCTCGTCGAAGCAAAATATAGGGCGGCGTTAGGGACATCACCTCGATACCTGGAGTCCATTGCCATCCCAGTACAATGTCCTTGGAGTAAATAAATTAAATTAAATAAAATAAAACAGTTGTTAAATATGTATCAAAAGAAAACTACATGTTATTAATAATTCTATTCCAATTTATCATAATTATATCTAATTTTATTTTATTTAATTTTGACCAATTTTGTTTCATTTCATCAAGTTTTCAAATCAAATCAAATCATTTATTTGCAACAAATGTAGGTTACATTAAAATACAGGTGGAGTAGATAGGAGTGTGCCATGTACATTCTGCCTGGAAATAGGCACGCAAAATTTATAAAAATTGTTAAGAAGCTAAGTATCTAAAATTAAAGTTACAAATTAAAATGTCAGTTAGAATCATTACAATTGTTCATATATTAAAATGTAATTAAAAATGAACGCATAATTATTAGGTCCACATGTTCAAAATATATTAATTATATTTATTACACATTGCTGATTAAAAAGTTTTGTCCATTAAAAATCATTAATCGAATAATAACATCTTTCTATTAGGAAGACCAATAATTTCTTTTTAAAGTTTTTAATTGCATAATTTTTTATTACATCTGGCAATTTATTGTATGTGTTACCCATACAAATAACACTTTTCCTCATTAACACTGTTACAGGACTCGATTTGTAATACATTTTTGTATTGATTTCTGACAGGTCGTTTTCTAGTTTCTGACATCGTGGGAAATAGGTTTTTATTGGTCTTTACAAACATGGCCATTTCCAGAATACACAATGACGGAAATGTAAGCACTTTTAGGGACTTAAACTTTGGTTCGCAACTGTCTGTGGTCTCCAAACCACACATCGCTCTAATGCTACGTTTTTGCGTCCTGAATATGTTTTTTATTATGTGATTTAACCTAATTTTATGATTGTATGACATGTGTAATTACTAACATTGACTGATAACTTGTATGTGTGGTGCAAACTGTTATTAAAAGTTGGTTATTAATAAATAAATAATGTATAAATATAACACGTATCGTGGAGTCGAATTTATTATCTCCTTTTTCAAGTTATCCACATTATACAACGGGGTAATCGCGTTACATATTTACAATGGTAAACCCTTTCATTTTGTCAACAACATTCATAGGTTATTGAGTAGACGAATTTTTCAGGCACATGAAGAAGTGGATGGATTATTCCTTCAAAAATATTTGATAGTCATCGAAAGTGTGTTACGCAATTAGAGTGCTGTTTACAAGAGTCCAAAAATTTCTTTAGAAGCCTCTCTCTAAAATCTTTACGAAACATCCCTTTATTTTTACTAAACATACAATTTTTTTTTTGCGATTATTTATTGTTTTAGCTTTTATTTACAAAACTCACTGAACTTACTTATATCTATCTACCCAGCGTTGCAAGTAGAAGAGTTACAAGCGGCCTTAGCAGAAGAACGGCGGCGCGCCACTAAGCTACAGGAAGCGATCGCGGCGAGGGACGCAGAACTACTCGCTACCGAGGACAAGTATAAGAAGTGTCTCGAAAAGGCTAAGGACGTCATCAAGTCGCTTGACCCTAGAGCTTCTGGTAAGCATATTTTTATCTACATATATCTATTCAATTCTATGTTTTTATCAGCAACATGATTTTGGCTGGGGTACAATAATTAACAGGTTGGTGTTATTTTTTCTAAAATAAGATCTGAACCAATTCCTGTACTCCTGGCTAAACTAGTAGCATTTTCGTATTTCGAAATTATCTATCTAGCCTGTAGTGCAAAGCAAAACCACTCTACTGAACTAAAATTTTAAAACTAAACCATATTTTGCGGTTTAGATAGCTCGAAAATTGAGCTCATGGTTCTGTTGGCTTCTGTTTACCATATAAGCATTATTATTTTCATGCGTTATAAAAAACTAATCGATTTACGCTTTTTATATTTGCAGCTCAACCATCCCTGTCAGACATAACGCTGGGCTACTCTCGCGCAGCGGGTACAGTGGCCGGGCCATCTCGACCCGAGATCGCGCCCGCAGCTAGTAATAGAAATGAGTAAGTTTTTGTTTTTTACTCTTTATTATAATTTTATAATTAATCAAAAACGCACCGTCTGTCATCTTTGCGAAAAAGTTCGCGTTGACTAAAAGATTCCACCCATTATTTCGGTTCATATCCGGACCGATCAGATACATGCAAAGCACGGTACGTGACTTGTAGGTCTGGAGACGCGACGGTTCCGGGCTATTGGTAGGCGGCGGCCAGTGCACGTGAAAACGGGTACCGTACGGTGCATTGTACATTTGTACCGCATTTCATATGCGATTCGACGGCATACAAACGCTTATCAACCCATTTACTCATGTCGGCAATTTCTATGACGGAACGGGATAGTGGGTTCAGACTTTATCTGAGCAGCTCGACTGTGACTGTATTTTGAGGGGGAAAGGTGCCGTTCTTATCAACGAACAATGTCCTAAAATACCACCGCTCATACAGATGGAGCGGCGGCACAGAGGACAGCGCTCGCGCCGGCGCCAACGAGCAGCGTCTCCTGACGTCGGCGTGGTACCAGCTGGGCGCGCGCTGCCACCGCGACGCCGTGGACACGCGCTTCACGCTGCTGTCGGCGGGGCACTCGTTCCTCGCGCGCCAGCGCCGCCAGCCGCCGCGCCCACGCGCGCCCGCCGCCGTGCCGCCGCCTGCGCCTGCGCAGTGACCGCGCCGCCTGCGCGTGCGCTACGCGGCGGGGCAGGCGGAGCTAGCGATGGAGTGACCGCAGGTGCTGTACAGATACTTGTCTTTCGACAGTCGTTGCTCGGTGCACGCACACATGCAACGCTACAAAAATATTTTGGCACGTGGCTGAAATCGGAACTAACGTCGCCTACTTGTTTTGTTTGTTTCTGGTTACGTGGAGTTCGTTGTCCAGCCATTTAAATATTTCTAAACCACATGTCGTCTAAAAGCATCACAAATAAAATTTGCTGCGAAAGTCAACACTTACAAAAACCTGCAGACAGTTAAAGCCGTGTCGCCGCCCGCGTACGTAACCGCTTACGTGTTTACGTACGTACTTGTGCGTTCACGACGTGTGCGTGCTCTCCTGAACAAAATATAATAAGTCAAGTATCTTTTACATACGAATGTAAATAGCTGATCAAACCCATGCTGTGTCTATCGGTACCTTCGGTCAGCGTGGCCGGGGAGTCCGAAGATTGACACCGAAGTGTTCAGGGAGAAACAATGTGTTCCACGTCCCATCGGTTTGAGTGAACAAACGATTATGTAGACGATTGGCGAGACTCTTTTGTAAATAATATTTAATGTGTAACTGTGTTTACGCTAACGTGATTGGTCGCCGGCCGAACGCTCCCTTCCATTTAAGTTAATTCTACGTCAATTGAAATTACATAATGATTTTTATATAATTATGTGTGTGTGACTAACCCTACCCAAAAATTGTGGGTACCTGATGTTATTGGATGTTAGTTTTAAATTATATAAAAAAATATACAGGGTTAAATTAAATTGTCTGGCGAAACTTCATAGATGTGATTGGTATCGATATGTTCAAACGATAAAACATGAAACAAAATATTTTCTAAAGTCTTACTTCAAGTAACTACGGGGTCAACGACTGCAGTAATTTGAAATACCAACGTCTCCAAAATTATTTTGCCCTTATCCCAACTTAATTGTGGTAGGCGCAACATATATTCTTCTACCATACTTCTCTATTAGTCGTCATCTCTGAAGTCAGCCCCTTTCTAGCCAAAATCATAGCGTTTCTTTGGTCTTCCGATACTCTTAATTTCAAATATGAATTTAGAATATCTCTTACTTTTTTTATCGTGTTTTGATATCTATTGTATATACCCATCACGTCTGTGAAGTCACGCTAGCTAATTTAATTTAACCCCGTATAAAGACCATTCTGTAATAAGAATGTAATGTGACCTAAGTAGCCACTTTATTGCAATTATTTCCTAATCAATTATGTCTCTTTGTATGAAAAAGACATTCTTTACTAATTTTGCTCATATGTATGTATGTTAATTAATTTAGGTTAAGTTTGAAAGCACGAAATGTAACCACCTGGTTAACTTAGCTGTTATATTATAATAATTATATGTGAGAATGAAGATCTTGTAAAATACAATACCCGAGTTCAATTTTGCATTTGTAATTTTCTGGGGCGGCTAGCATTAGCTCGTTCCATCATAGACCCCATCCATCGCTTTCCTTCAGGCGTGATCGAGGTGAAGAGCAAGCCCATTTAGCAAAAAAAAAGAAAAAAAAAGTGACTTTAGAATAAAATATCTTCCATCGCTGGACATAGTAACTCTTTCTCTCTCTGTCTCTTTTATATACTGTCAACCCCAGACGGGGTCTTACAAAATACAGCGCTAGCGCTGGTTTCGCTGAGCTGAGCAGTAATTCTTCTTAGGTCGCGCCGCCTATGCCAAACGAACCGAAAACTTTTGAGTTTCGTCACTGCTTCGATCCGACTCCTGAAGGCCAACTCTCGTAATATAAAACGTTCAAAATCTAGTCGCAGTCTCATCTCAGCGACAAACAAATATCAAAAACTTGTCAAAATGTAGGGAAATTAGAAGTATTTTTTGACAGATTGAGACTGTCAGACTGTGAACGGTCTTAAAATTACGAGAATTGCCCCTCTGATCATTGACAGTTCGATGTAGAAATCCGTAGTTTGTCAACATCGGACCATGATCGGGATCGGATATAATCGGGGGTGGATTGGAGTAATCGAGAAACGCCCTTACAATATTCAGTGTTCGGTCAATATAACTGTTATCCCCAGAATGTATTATTTTAGTAAATACGTACGGCGACACAATATCAAGCTACCTATATATTTCGAGCATAAGCCGACTTCTCATTGTACGAAAAGCTTATACAATGCGAGGTCAGCTAAAACTAGAACTGTATAGGTCGATATGTCATCGTGTATACATTAAAATTTATCAATACTATACATATATTTCGCTGTATGGAAGGAAGGAAGGTTGCCTTTCGATGCAGAATATATATTCTGTGTCGCGGTGTTTTCTCAGTAAAAAATATGAAAAAAGTTTTGGACGTAGCCAAAAATAGATTCCCTTCGCGGGAGATATTTTGTATCTGCTTTACACACTTCAACTCTGGGGACTTACCATAAAGTATACTCATTGTCTAATTAGCCGTTGCCGTGGAGCAGCACTATTAAGGGCCGGTTGTTTCAAACCGTTGGTTAACGTAACATACGTACGTCAAATAATAACGATTACGCACTTGTTATTATTTGACGTACGGCAAGGCCATCATTTTGTAATAATTGTAATTTGGAACAACGCTTTTTTAGGTTTGACGAAAATAGCGCCATTTTTGACGTTTACGCGTGCGTCAATTGTACGTGAAACAACCCGCCCTAATTCGTATTTAGAGAGAGGGTAACATACACAGACGTAAAGAAGCACTTGGTAATATTTTAAGGGGTTCTAAGTTATGGTAAAGCCCCTGAGTCCCGTCCCTTCCAGATATAACGTTGCCAAGCGAACGTTGTATAGATAATTACCGGCTGATGTCATCATCATCTAATAACATAATTTTACTTTTCTTGAACAATGACAATATTTTTTTTTTTTTGTTAATTTTCCTTAATTTTAGGTTAGGTTGATAAAGTATGTGTGATCCTAGAACAAAACTAAGCTTCGTGCACTACAATTATTTTAAGAAAATAAAATAATTATTATAATTTTTATAACATCGTTAGAAATCAGTATTTTGTTAATATTTATAAATGTTGTAACCGAAGTCTTGTCTAACCAGAATTTATTATTTGTTATTTTTTATAAACTATTATTATCACATTAGCAATCAGACGTCTTATTATTATTGTATCAATTTGTATAGAATTCTTCAATTTATATTCTCTTTAATATTGTAACATTTTCATTAATTTTACTGGTGAGGTAACCAGTACAGTGAATGGAAGTATTAATGCGAACCAGTGCAAATTATTTATTTAATTTTAGTATAAATAAATTGTAATTTATTGTTAATGATGACAATATAGTTTTGGAATTTTTAATGCAAGTCTTCTTTGATTTTTACACTACCCTTTACGATCTTCGTGTTGCTAGCACGACTGTATTTTAGATCTTGTTGTCCCAAAACATCGCCACTTCACCATGGCGTCGTCGGGGCAGCTCAGAGGTCACTTTAACTGCATGTTTTGGGACTCAGAGGACAGGGTAGGAGATAGAGCATAGTTTACGACATAGTTCCACATCCACACCCTTGATGGGCGGAAAGAAGTAGGAGTCATAAAAAAAAACAAAATCCATAAAGTGATTTCATAATTTATTTGTAATTGAGATCACAAGCCACTTAAAATTTAACGTATATCACATCAAACCAAACTCGACAATATGTGATCACGGCCTTACGATACACGGACAAATTTTGTACATAATATAACTTAGGGCAACACTAAAATCACAAAACCAAATATCATGTAAATTCATAACAAAATAGGTCAACTTCTAAAATAGCTACCGCCTATTCGTTCTAGAAATACAGGGACTTCACAAAAGAACATAAAAAAACCATGTTTAGTAAACCATTGATTTATTTATGAACTCCTAATTTTGTAACTATTACTCTTTTTAGACACACAAGTAGATCTGCTGGACGTCACGAACACTTAGACCAGTAATCGGTGAGTAAACCTAACGTTAATTTAACACTAGCTCGTGACACAGACCGCACCTGGCTTTATTATTTTCGTAGCAAGCGCTTAGCCTAAGGTTATAATATTAAATCGAATTTAGTCGAAGTCCTCATCAGAGTCTGTCTTCAAAACGCTGTCTGAACCAGAGCCACCCTCACTGTCCACTTCAATCTCACTGTACACAAAAAAAAAAGATTAACTAACTGTAAAAAAGACGTTACACATACAAGATTTTCAAGCATGATAGGATTAAAGTTTATAGTCTGCAAAAATGGGACTTGATGCACTTATAATAATCGAAGACATTTCGAAGAAAGGATTTCGTCAGTTTCCTGTCCCAAAAAAAAACATCGAAACATGAATCGGTCAGTCCTAAATTAGTGTGTTAAACCTGCGCATGATTATGGACATTAGCCATAGTTAACCCTAGCCTTTTTTAGCATACAAACCATAATTTCGTACATTCTTCAGTTCGTAAGGGATACTTATGACTAACATAAAGCAGGTAGATAGTTGCGAAACTCGTATGTGATTATTATCGCTTCGCGTATACGAGTTTGTGTATCTTGTTCTCGTACCTTGAGCTTGTGTAAACAAGCTTAAATAATGCGTTCATGCAATACGTAGGGATATTCTTGATAGGTAATAATATCGATGGCATTCTGAACATGGAGATGATTAAAACCTCTTTCTTGATTATTCTAGCAAATTAGCCATCGAGTGATTAGTTGGAATAATTATAATCGTTGTTGGCTGTGAAGCTAGCTCATTTTTTTTTGCTGTGTATTTCTAATTTTCTTTGATGGGATATGAAGTCGAATAGTAGGATTTTGTGAATATTAAAACGGTTTTTGTTATTTTTTGTGGCGTATGTTTGAGTGTAGATTATGATGATTCAATGACTGAGAAAGTTACACCGAATGATTGAAAGAAGTGTTTTTTATGGAATAAAACTTTTGGTTAGTTTTTCTGTTGTTTGTAACTTGCCTGTCTTTTTCTGCACCGATTAAATTGATCTCTACGATATTTCTGTCAAACAAATATTTATTTGTCAATATGTTGTGAGTGTAGTATGTTTAGAATTTGTAGGTAAGTATGATAAATTCACTGTGTCTAGAATAGACAATGTTCAAGGAAAATCTATATAACTTATGTGGTTATCAAAATCGGAACCGCAAATGCAGCATCTGTATTTTCCCCCTCGGCAAGATTTAAGACGGTTAAATTCGTAGACAAGCTAAGCACTTGTGGTTAACTCTGTGGCGTCGATAAATAAAGTAAAGGCCAGTGTGGTTTAGGCCTTACTGGTGCAAAATTATTGGCAAACCGCTTGTCAACATCAGTTTACTTATATGGGTGAATATTTTCTACTTTGTAAGTAAAGTGAATGATGGATGGTGTCAAGTGGTCCACTTACCCGTTTAGATCCTTGGTGAGTTGTATATCTACATTGGTGGCTGTGTCGTTGAGGCCGTTGAGAGCTTCGCAGAAGTCGCTGCCCACGCTCTGGAGGTGATGAGTGTTTAAGTGGAATCCCTGGGGACGTGGAAAGTTATTTTACACAACGTTGATATTCGAATCGTTTTGTCCGAATGGGTTGGTCCTTGGACATGATTCATCCTGTCATTTGCCGAACTGTGTTTCAATCATGGTTTCATCGTTGCTTCTTTAGGACTGTTAGCTTCACACGTCCATGTCGCGGGATAGCCGTTGGCTTTTAGATGACAAAATGCCAGAAGTTTTTTATTTACTTGAGAGCATCATCAGGGCTGTATGTGTAACATTTCTTCACAGATGGCAGATGGCATCATTGTATATCTAGATTCAAGGTATACAGCAAAGAATCTAGTCCCTAACCGGCACGGCAACCAAGACGTCTTAAAATACTATAAATAGCAATATTTTGACCGGTATTATTCATACATGTGTACGTCATGTAGTATGGATACCTACTTCGTGTCACGAATTTGCAAATGGAATATGACCGATTCTGTTGAGTCATAGGACATGCTGCATCACTGATTATGTATTCATTGATCGGATTATTATACCTTCATGTGGTTTCCTTTATAACGTATTTACGAGCTAACTTAAAAAAACATGTTTCTCTGGATTGACAGTATCTTTTATCAAACTAGAAGGCTCTACATTTTTTAAACCTGGACAGCGAAAATGAAGCGAAAAAAACTAATAAGAATACATAAGTTAATTAAACTATTTACATCGAGTGACAAGATTGTACCACGATTGCCATAAAATCATGACCTGCTTGGTACTAATTCGTCTGCTACCCACATTAATCCCACAAGCTATACTTAATTAAAACAATTTACGATCAGCATATCGCGAGGAAACGTTCGCAATCACACCGATCCCTCGCAAGGATGATTCATTAATAAAACAACGTACGGATAGCTGTCTTCCCACATAAAGTAGATGGAAGATTTGTAGCGACTGAAGCCTTATCAGGGGGATCTGGTATCGAGTATGGGATGGACACCGCTAGATGTATTAGCCCACATGGCGGGTAGCTAAGTATCGTTATCATTAATCTGAAGATCTGTCATTTCTAATTGGAGTATAAGTGTGATAGAATGCGTATCATTATTATATTGCTTCAGAATAATCAGAATACGGTGAGACCTTTTGAGGGCAGGTCTATCAGAAATATTATCTGAAAATCGATCATTTAAGTTTAAAAATAAACACTACCAAAAAAATCCTAAAGATCTTATCTTTAGGATTCTTGTGCTGACTCTACTTCACATAAGTTTAACAGAAAATATGGCAAGATGATGACGTGATTGATGATTCCACAAACCTTGAAAGGGCCTCTGTCAAATCCACAGAAGGATGCTTCCATTGTGTACGACCTGGTGACGCCCAGGTGTCTCCACACGGTGACCCTGGCGGTGCTCTCCCGTTCCCGTTCCACTCTGAAGGAACAGGACCCGAGCGCGAATGCAGGCGACAGCCGATGCATTAGCGCTGGCAGCATCTGAGCAGCGCAAACATAACATTACGCCTTTATTACCCGAAGGAGTAGGTATAGGCGTATAGTACAGGCATGCACAGGTCTAGAATCGGGCTGATACTTAGGTATTCAGGTCCCCCAGGTCGGTCCCCTCGCTCAACGTTGCGTTTGCGACCTTTAGACTAACGATTCAAGGAGGCAGCCAAAAACAAACAACTTCATGTATTTTTGTCTGCAGGAGGTCTCTACGAACGATGTCGACATTTTCCTTAAATGCCGTTAAAGTCAACTAGATGATATCAGGAAGCACAGTAGCTGCACTGATAACATCTAATCTTATTACTGTACCCACTCACGCCGTTTACCCGTTTTGCAACTCCGCTGTCTATGACAATATCTTTGAGATTCCAATTGTTTGTATGACTTTAACTTTCAGGTGTTAATGATAGAAACATGTTCGGTTGGATTCTACGATCTGTTAGACATTTATAACGGAGTGTCAAGGTCTTTCAAAAATATTTTTTTGTGTCTACTTTTGATCGTTCACTTTTGGATTCCTACCTGTGGATACCTACTTTTGAAAGGCATTTAAAAAGTTTTTAGATTATTCGCAAAGATTTATAAATAGGTATGTTTATAACAATAATTAATTTATTGGCCGAAATATGTCCTTGCGAGCTTACTAAATATTTGACTGGTTCATCTGGAACTATCCGGTCGTTGCTACACCAGCTCTCTGCGCCGGCGCAGCCATAGAAGAACACGTTCTTCTTCCGCGAGTGCCCGTGATAGTCACAGTACACCAACGGCGGCTTCTTCCAGACACGAACAAGGTACTCTATTAGGCCCTGAAATATTAGCAGAAGTTAATTAATTTACATACACTGGTTACACAGCTGTTACGCCTTTAAGATTATTTAGATAGATTTTCGCTACCACGGTCCACTCATGATGGTAGGTAGAACCATATTTTAAAGCTTTCAATAAAGCGAGAAAATTTTCCAACAAATAATCTAACGTCTCATCTGATATAAAATCTACACATTGCCCACCTGGGGATCGAACCCAGGATAACATCCGCAAATGCATTCGATGCTACCTTTCGACAAGGTAGTAGGTATATTAAATATGTATTTCATTCAGGAAATTATATATCTATTTGCCTGTAACGTTATCTCACCTTAGTATGATAAATAGAAGGATGTAAAACGGGACTCGGTTTACACCACCGTCGATTTAAATCTTCATTAGTCAAGCCGCATCGATGGCTGCAATAAGAAATGACAATTTACAGGACGAGATAACCAGGAAATCTTATGAGCGACAAGTTAGCGCCGATAACACGCCGGGACATGTCCATTGAATTAATATGACACGACCGTGGGTCGAGAGTCAGGCGTCGTCACTTCACGAACAGACATGAGGCCGCGGCGAATCAGTTTATTTTACAACTTCATACAAACGCTTCGATTGTAGCGGTTATTCTCATTAGATGCGGGACACGAACGCAAGGAAAACTATAAACGCCGGGTATATAAAATAATAATCGATTCTGGCTCTTATAAGGCTCTTCTACTGGACAAAGAAAACTTTACGGAGACAGTTTAATATGACAAGCTATTAAATGAAATGAAATGGGTGACCACGTAGGAATTCGTAGTGACATGTAGTCAGGTGCGTCCGTGCAGCTGAGAGCACGCGCCTCCGCACTGCAATGCTGTCAAAAAACATTTCTCGTGACAACGAGCGACGGTTCCAGTGAATGCGTTATTGGCTGCCACTTGCGCATTTTATGCTATTCATACACTTGGAAAAGCACGCATAATAAAGACTAAGACTTCCTGTGTGAGGGATTTAGTCATTATATTTATGGTCCTGTCTCTGACTGAATGGTGGCATAGAGCGCGTCACTCACACGGAGCGAAGGAATACCAATGGGTCGATGGTAGATTACTTATTTTATGTTTGTAGGTCCGGACAAGATTTGTGCAAAATATAATTACCTAAAGGGTATAGGGCAAGTTCTGTAGTGGATTGACAAACCCTGTAATGAGACTGTTGATGGCGATGAAAGAACGGGTATTATCGGGGAGCTAATAATGTTTAATACTCGATATTACCAGTTCAGAGCTATGATGTAATCAGTTTAAACATCGTATGCTCCGTAAAAAATCAAAGTCAAAGTTTTTATTTGTAAAACATAGGTGTTCGAAATAGAATAGGTACAGAGATCTCTATGTTTTGCCGTTAACGGCGTACGAATATCAAGTAGAGAAATTACGAAAAAGCATGCGATGTTACAATTTTAATATTAAAATCTTTGTAAAATTCAATGGAAAGCTAACAGAGTTAACTATCCTCTGTCACACATAACAATATTGCATACAAAATTTGTTTAGAACATTTAAAATGTTAGATAAATAAAAATATTTCTTATGTCACTATTAAATTTTAAATATATTTTCAACTGACAAACAATCTCAAATTAAATAACTAATTATTACCACATATCTTGCATTATCTTCTAGGTATTCATTTATGGAATGTCTTTTGAGTTAAGAAATTATTTAAATATTTTTTTAAATCATTTAGCTCGTGCTTTCCTCTAATAGGCTCTGGTATTTTATTGTACACACGGCTACACATCAAGCTATACATTTCCAGTTTTAGCTGACCTCGCATTGTATAAGTTTTTCGTACAATCAGAAGTCAGCTTATACTAGTTATGTATAGCTTGATGTGTAGCGGTGCGTACAATCTGGGTGCCATGCCTAGAATTTTTTTTGTGTAAAAGCTGTGTTGTGTGTATTAGCGCAAATATCATTGTTTTTTATTTCATTGATTTCAGTGTTTTAAATATGTAGATATAAGTTTGATTTCACGAATACTGCTGTCTCATAAATATAAAAACATGGTAGGGTTAGGTTCAACTTAAATACTTTTAAAAAAGCAACTGTCAGTTGATTTTAGCTTGAAGACAGGTCGGTATAAATTTTTTCTGTGCCTTGAATGCGATGAGAAATCTCCGCTAGATCACGAGTAACCTGACGCAAGGTTCCAGTGAATAAAACTTGGTTCCTTAACAGGAGCCACCACACAAGCTCAAGTCACAAGCGTGCTTAAATTTACCCCATGATTTCTCGGACCGTACATGTTCAGTTCTGAATATGGGCTTTTACCGTAACCCCTAAATAATGAGGCTGGCTGATTCGTAATGACTAGAGCAATCCTTTGTTTCTGCTAGAATAGTTTCCCGCGTTCATCTGATTAAAACAGAAGACTCGTGTCGGTAATTTGACACCCAAAGGTTTTAAAGGGGTTTAATGATGGACATTTTATGATGAAAGAGAGTCACATATTTCAGGACGCTACGTGCTCTGATGTTGTTTTTGATAAGGTGTTCTTCCAAGAATCAAGGGACGAAAATAGTTTTACATTCTACGAGTCTATATCAAAGAACAGCATCACGATCGATTCACACATGTACTATGTATGTAGAGCTTCGAAGGCACAGATTAACAGATATACTCGTCGCAATACCGACTGGTACAAACAACCGTCCAAGTTATCAACCTTTTTCTTTTGCGCTAGGGGTTAAAAATTTACATCTCGCGTTGGATTCAGATGTCCATACAGGTTCTATTTCTTTTTATACATATCAGTTTTAATTAAAAAGGCAAGCCAGTTCTGTGTTTTTCTATTACTAAAATATAACTAAAATTCAGGGGTAACTTGTGCACTTTTTGCGAATTATATCTCTGAAAAACAACAATCAGTGGAGGCTAGACATTGCTTAACTATGTGATAGATAAAATTTATCTATCGCGCGATAAGCCGCAGGCAAAACTAGTTTCGAATTAATACCAATGACGCATAGAAATTGATTTTAATATCTGCCCGGCAGTACCTATATTTTTACTTTCTTTTCACAGAATCACAGGGATCTCGCTGCTGCTAAATGAAAAATAACAAACGTCAATTGTATCATTACTTACAGCTAGATAGACTTAGTACGTCTGTAATCTACGACGGTTCACTATAGTTCTACCGTTATTAAAGGGCAATTCTTATAGAGTACGTGCCTCTGACATAATCGCATTTGCCAAGGTACACCAAGAAAAGAATACGAGCAACTGTAATGGTGTTTATAAAACATTATTATGTCATTAAAGTGTCCCTGTGATGTAACTCGGAAACTTTATAGTTCCCAGAATTGAATCATTTTATATTCACACCTCACATTTCTTGATAAGTTATAACATGCGAAGAGTGTGTACAAAGTATTAAGAAAACGGTTCCACGTAAGGACACAGTTTTATAATTATCCTCGGATATTACGTTTGTATATTGCACGTTAGTTAATTTAGCTGGAATTTAATAATTCGTATGATTCAAAGTGGAGATGTTTTGCAATTCTGATTATTCTGTGCTGTGCGCATGGTTGGTGGATATTTTTTCCTGGAGCGGTCGGGCGTTCGTCCAATTAGGAGTGGTTCAGTGGAGGCGCATCATTAGCGGGCGCGGAGGCGGCGCGAGGCGCGGCGCGGGCGCAGCGCGACTCACGCCCGTCCCTGGCTGCGGCCTTCGCTCCGCGACCGGTTGTGCATCTTTTACTCTAATCAGGGAAAAAAATAAGCGTCGTCCGCATGCGCGAATGAAAGCGAATAAGCGAGAAGCTGCACCCCGTCTGCCGTGTTTTATGGTGGATTGTTGCGGTACCGGAGCAGCGAACAGGGATGTCGCATGCCAGCACTTAATTACCTCTAACTAAGTTATTTTGCTGCCTCGACCATTTAAAAGGCTTCATTTTGCACGAACAACAAAAAATTTATAGAGCAGTACCAATTTTACTAAATCAACGTCAATTCGTTTATCGTTAAGTAATGTTAAGTCTCCGATCCCGATGTCGGGCAATTCTTGAAATACGGTGCTATCAAATATGTAGCGACTTGTATTTAATTAGCTCTGTTCTGTACGCCCGTGTTGTTACAATACTTGTGTGTATTACCAACGTTATTAAGCAGTAACCCTTCGAGGCGCGCAGTGACGACCGCGGCTGGTTCAAGGGTCCGCCTGCTCATCTATTTATAGCGCGCTGCGCACCGATGCTATCGGACCTCGGCAATACTTCGGGCTCGCTCGATCCCTGCCCGCCCTCTATGCACCCTTCGCATATCGTTCAGCCAGTAAATAGACCAAATAAACACTACCATTTTATATTTATTCCACCTATTTATATCATATGTCCATTGTTTCTGCCTCAGCAGGAATTCATAGCCGACGGCCGATTCCAGTCCCTGGCCCGAGATCGTCGTTATATTGCTCAAATTGCACGTCGTCGATAAATAGGGATACTTTACGCTTTGTAAATGGACACCTAGAGACAGTAATAATTTAACGTCGGTAGATACCGGCAGAGACTAGGGTTCAGTTTAGATAAGTCGGCGGGCCCATGGCACACGTCACGCTCATCCGTATTCCTAGCGCGGAGGCTGTTTCCTGTGAGCGCACCGAGAGCACGCGCAACCACTGGTTCTCGCCAGGCGCATGTCGATCGAAGGACGCGACGTTTGTTCGCTTGTAACATTAGAAAGGAAGGCGAGGCGGAGTGGTCCGCGTTAGGGGACGCGGAGGGCTCGGCGGCGACGCCAGGATTCGCCAGCCGTCGTCGGCAACTCTGTATTCGTCGTCGACACCGGACACAGCGCGAGTTATTTACGATAGTCGCGAGACAATCGGCCGGTCGCAGCGCTTATCCGGTGCCACCGCGACAATAACATGACGTGGTTATCTTTATTAAATAGCGTTCTATGGAATTAACACACGTGCCTAGCTTGTATTTATAGCCTTGCTGAATCAGTTACCAGGAATGACAGGTACATCCATTAGATGCAAGAGAATGTGGGTAGGTATATTTATGGTGTTACCTTTGTTATTATATCTTCATGCGGATGACTTTCCAATGGTACAGAGTTCTTTGTTGCTAGTCTACAGGTCGCAAGTTAGGTGACTGGAGTAACGGTGTCACAATAATTGATTTTATTTGCCGGGTGTTGGCGGAAGCGGAGCAATTCACCACAGGGCGGTTCAATGACACGCCACTTTTCCCCGGCGACAATCCTCACTGTCGGAATGCAGTCACCATTAGCCAAGAAGCACTCCTGCGAGGGTATTTATTATTTTCACAGCTCTGATTAAGGCCAAAAATGTTTTAAGTGTCCACCATAGGTGCTTTAACTGGTAGCGTTTAAGCATGTGAATTCCAAATTGCCAAGGTTTTTAGATAACGAAGTTATGCATGAACAGCTCATGTTGGTTGAATTTTGTGTAATATTTGGATGCAATGGGTTTATCCCTTCCACGTGTGGATCGTGTCTGCGCGGCGACAGTGATGAACTTGATAAGCCCACATGGGGCAGCACCTCACCAGGGCTGAGGGCACCACTCAACGACTCCGCGCCGATCCGCTCCTATTGATTTAGGAGTCGCGAGTGTGATCAGTTTGACGTGCCTCACGACTGTTGCCGATATTCGCAAATAAAACAAACAACTCGTGTATCAAGCTTGTTATTTCTTTTAGGAAGTAACGACCAAGAATAGCATTGGGAAATATAATATATTTTCATTTTATGATAGAGCTGGGTTGTCATTCTATTGTGAATACTTAAGTACAGGGGTTCATTTATTTCAATAGGTAATTATAATCTGTTTAAGCTTGTGTTTAAAAACAAACTTAGTAACAAGAATAAATCCTAGATTATTGATTATTTCATTAACGTCTTCACGGATCCTGGATTTCCTGTGCTTTTTCATTCACAAAATAAGTTTCAGGCTGAATAAAAAAGTAGGTGTCTGTAAGTTGCGAGGACGCATTAAATTATTAAATTGCAATACCGTTACCGCAGTGACTACTACCTACACGGTGACTCATTATTCCATCAGTTAAGTGTTCCAATTTGCTCGAGACTACCTTTACCTTCTCGCCTGTTTTATCTAAAGTACTAGACCAGTATGCAATTAATACGTGTTCTATCAATTCAGATGTAGCACTGACTGCATACATTAAGAGTGCTGTAATTATTATTAAGGTCTGTATTTCCGAGGTGATTGCTTGTATTTTTTAATGATACATAATGTAGAGTCCCGTAGCGTGTTGTACTCTTTTACTGTACCTACAAGATTATACGCTTTTTTAAAATACATGCAAACATGAAAATAATGAGCGTTTGTGGTATGTGGAGGGGTCGCTATGATGAGAAGTCGTAGTCGGTAAGCGAGTGCCACAGAGGGCACTACATAAGAGTGCATTATTTACATAATAGCAACGACTGGGCGGCCTTGGCGCATCGCAGCCTCCTATAAATTCTGCTCTTCCAGTTCGCGTTGTTCAGCTTATCGCATTATATCAGTATCAACTCGGAACGTGCATCGTAATACTCGTAATGATTCATTACGGCTGTGCACAGCTACGTTTGGAAGACAGTTCATGTTGAATGATGACGGCGATGACTCGTCGACGGGTGTCGTTGACTCCGGCCCATCCGTCTATTACAATGATGCAAGAGGCAGAGCGTGAACTATTCGCACGAGATCGGCGTTCTTTGTTAGCTGTGGCGGTCGACGAAGGTAATCTGAGGGTTGGTTGCGTGGCGCGGTCGCAGGCTGCGCGGGCGCGGCGGTGCGTACATTGCCCGCGGCGGGCGGCGGAGACCGCGTGCGCAGCATTTAGCGCCGCGCGCGACCCGCTATTATGAGCCTCGCACTCGTAATTCATTAGCTGACTCCGCTCGCCTCGTATTATTTATGACCGCTTAGGTTTTGTACGCGAATACTTTCCTTGTAGGCTTTCAAAGTTGTACCCTCTTAATGGCGATACGAGTCAGGAATAATAATGACATCTGAATAGAATATCCGAGGTCAAGGATTTGCATGATACAATGTTCTTTTCACGGGACTTTTTCATAGGTTTACTGCTCAATGCGCATGATTTATTACACGTCAAGAATGCGTTTGTGCTCAGGTTTGGTTCCATAAAATGATTCCAAGTACCGATTTGAACAGACACATTCAAAGCCACCATTTTTCTGCTTCCACACGCAGAGTCGCGATATGTTACTTTATATTCGTAATAATAATCCTATGACTTATCATAGGATTCTTATGGGTTAGCATATAGCCATTACAAGTCGCTGAAATAGTGTGAAATCTCTTGGCTTGATGAAGACCGTTAATATATGCAGCAATAAATTGGTTTTTTCTTCAGAGTTTTGATTTATGAATATTAGAAGTTTTGAATGATATGCTGCATTTATTATAAAACTTGCAAAATATGGTCCGTAAAAATGGTATATGATTATTAAAGACTGGTTATTTTCGCGGCGATTGCGGCAGGATTGACGAGTGGCGGTAGGTGTCTGCGGATCTCGCGCTCGGTTTCCCGGAAGGTTCTGGATTATGTTTTAATTGCCGGGTGTTGATGCCTATATCCTTGGCTAATAACTCAAGGTGATACGGCCGCCGTAGAGCATATAAATCGCGGTACGGACGTGTTTGCGCATTACTTGCGGAAACGTCCATTTTATACTTGACCGCTATTAATTCGCGGCCATTATTAATCACGTTGTGTAAAATTTTACGACAGGAATTTATCATCATCGTGTATTATGAGCATGAACAGCTATGACGGCGACGTTTATAGAATATAATAAGTGTAGTGTCGGTGAGGAAAATGTATGTTGGAGCTGAGAGCAATCCCGAGGGAATCCGGAAGCACAATGGAGGCAACTCTAATTGTGCAATTGAGCTTTAGATACGCCGCGCGGCTGCGTCGGCGCATGGTAGGTACAGCGATGTGAACACCATGAATTTTCCACATTGACTATTTGTGAACGATACCAACGGAAGTAATTGAAAGTCTTCATTGGCAGTAATCGAGAATCCGAGTGTTCTTTGGTAAGTTATACAACATTTAGGTAGGTATATAGCCTGATCATGGACTACCAATTTACAGTGGTCGATTTATCACATTTATCACGTGGAATGATGCCTATTCGTTATTTTTTGCACTTTGAAGATACGTGCGAAAGACTCCATCAATCATAACATTAGCAGCCAAACTTCCCAATTATGTTAGAGGGGCGGAACGTAAATATTTTGACGGGACGACTTACATTCGACCTCCAACAATTTTATTGGTTGCTTTTTTTATATTGAGTCTGATGTTCTAAGGTTGAACCACTTTATTCTAGCAATCAAAATCTTGGTATGACAATGCGACTGTACGAAGTTATTTCTTGATGATTCCTAGCTGTTTCCAATGTTCGTATACTTGATGGGCAGGTCCCTCTATACGTGTTGATCCAGTGTCAATATTTTGAGAGTCAACACGGATAACAAAGAACGGCACCACAGACTGCTAAACACGACCTTCAAACAAAACACTTAGGATATAAAATACAGAAAAAAAATCTACCTTTCCAATCAATAAGGGATTATGGCTCTTATACCCTTTCTAGTAGGGGCGAAAGTTGGGGGTCAGGTAGTCCTATTTGGTCGTGAGAAAGCAGTGATCGGCGCCGCAGATGAGCCATTGAGATTGGTTTTACGATATTTCAAAATCACGTTCATAACCTTGAACCTTTGGGAAGGAAATCACACGTCAACACTACAATAATTATGATAACACCAGCAATTTTCTGGTTTCTGCAGTATATTGAATATTTCATCCTTCGTGAAATCCATCTAAGGGATACTTTAGGAACAAGCATCAAAATTCGCTATGATTTTCTGAGCATCAAAATTCGCTATGACGTCTACTCTATGTATGCTCGTTTTTTTATAAAATTGAATGCCTGGTTTGTTTTTGGTTGTAAAAATGCTCTTTGTATGTTTTTCGTTTCACTAAATAACTTTTATTTACAGTACGATAATGGTCTACAGTGCAAGCCCTATTCCACCCTGAAAATCTCGTCACCGAGTGCAATAAACCTCTTTTCATATTTTTCGCAAACGGCTAAGTTGTCCTTCGCTGCAGGCAACGCCAGGGACCTAAAGGCTTAATTAATTACAACAAGGCACAACGTAATGTTAATAAGATACCCCTATCCCTGACATAATGAACAATAATTGCGAAAAATAACATAGCTAACGCATGTGGTTATTATTTTAATGTTTACCGTCATCTCATAGATAGTCCCAATTAAAATTCCAGTAAGGATTTGGATTTGAGGACTTTGTGTAATTTATCGATACGAACTTCGAATGTGTTGAAAATGATTATTTTACTAAACACATTCGTGATTAGGGGTTGTCGTGTACACGGCCGGGGTAAATTATAGTGGAGGTGTGAGGCGTGCCTCCGCAGTCCCTCCAGTCTTCTGACACCTCGGCAGGCCCTCGTGTGTACGTCAATTATAACGGGAAGCGATCTTACGCCGACCAAGACTGATGTTGTACCTTCAATCTCTAGGGAGTAATTGCTTAAACACATAACCACTGACGTCAGGGCGACGCGGGACGGTGCGACGCGAATCAATGTACCATTATGCCTATCGCAGGCTATCAAATCTATTAGCTGCACGTGGACCCTTCATGATAGAAAATACATAGCGCACATTATATTTATAACTGTATTAGTATTTTACTGAATTATGATGTTGGCTAAGTTGGCTTATCCCAGTGGGAAATGAAGGCGACGATATTTACATAAAATGCATATGGATAAAACAACGAGTTTGTATGTTACTTAATGAATTATGACTCTAACTTTATAGTCTGGCGACAGATTCTAACGAGACTTCGCATGCATCTACTGAATTTAAATATCTCTAAATCTTAAGTTAATAATAACATAAGTCACATAAAGAGAAGCGATGGCCTCTTCTTATCCGTGTCTGCATTAAACCAAGAACAAAATGAAATACGATAACTGGCAGCTGGGGATGGCATGCGAAGATAGAGAAACGAAGAATTGTTATCACGTGTTTTGCAAATTTTAATATTTCTGCACTGGGCACTGGTAGACTGGTGTTCTAAGAAACAAATCACTGTTTTATTGTATTCTAAAGCGGTCTCGCAAGATTCAGAATCTTTCAAAAAAGAAATAATAGGAAATTTAACATTGGTAGGTACAGCTGTAAAACACACACAATGTTATTCGTAGGAACCGAAGTTGCATAACATTATTTCAGTCAGCACTATACTTTTAATGATTCTGCTGCAACAATGTCGCAACTTTTGTTTGCAATGAATACAGAGTTAAATCAGGATTATGCACAGACATCTTAAAAAGTACATTACAAAACATTACGTACTGCCCTTAATTAAATTAATTCTTAAGAGAACGAGTTGCATACTTCACAGTTATAAATACAAAGTGTCATCATAAGGCACGCCGGACAAGACACGGTGCGCGGGCGCCGAGCTGAGCCAGCCATGCAAAATGCTACGCCGTCTTAATAGCGACGCACTCTGGGGCCAAAAAACTCTAATTGCGTCTCGGACCGGTACCCTTTGCCGCAATGTCATGAGTGATTCAGATTCCGACTACTAACAAGCCAAATCAATCAAATTCCACCGATACATTAACTTTTAAATATCAAAGACAACCGTGTTTCGATTTTATCTGAAGTCTCCTGAACTTAATTTGAGCTTGAAGTTTCTTTCCTTCCCGCGATACTTGGAAAGACCACTTGAATTTCTTGAGGAAGAATCGATTCTCATAAATTGTTTCCTTGAAATTCGGTGCGGTCGATCTATATGTACGTAATTACAACGTTTAGTTCTACTAGGCAATGTTAATGGGATCACCGAGTCGAAAATTGCATTAATAAAAACACGCTTTATATTGTTCTGACAACATTGTGCCGATTCGTTCTATCAATTCTATTCGCTGTTCCAAACTAGAGGGGAGCAATAAACATCTGCTGGAAACAAAAAAAGAGTAAATGAGATTTAGTTCGTTCAACTTTTCTCAAGATTTATCTAGTGTTACATCGACGGCCGATAATGACTTATAGAATAAATACATTATTGTGCCAAGGATATCCGTAGACGGGCGTATAATAGGCCATTTTATTATAATCAACAGCGCTGCTTACCTCGGAAAAAAACTTGTATTGTGTGATATATAAAGCTAGGAGCCCTCCGAGCATGCGCAGCATAAGTAAGATCTATTGCGATGATCTATATTTATATTGATCATAAAGATGTTGGAGGAGGGAATTAAGTTACTTTTCAAAAGGACATCTAGTACCTAGGCAGGTACTGAATAAGCATGACTTTAGTAGGCGATGCTTTAGACATAGGTATAGGGACATAGGACTATGGCAACGAGATTTTGAAAAACACAATTGAAATTCCCTATTCATAAAACACTTTTTACAAAAGCAAGTGGATCAAGGTATTTCGTTATTTATAAAAGCTTCTCATAAATGAAAAGCTTTTGAACATTCAGCTATTCGTGAAATAATTCTTCATGGGTAGGTACCGTATGGTAACGTTTTTTGCACATCATGTTAGCATGTAAAATGATTTTATAATGACCGAAATGTCACTAACGTTTGTCTCAAATTTTTAAAGCTTATGTGTAACAGGTACAGTTAAACAATTTTAGACTCGTGGGAAACGGCCAGATGACATAGATTTCAGCGAGAGCTTTGCCTTTACCTGAAAGATTTTTTTCTTTACGAAACCATTACGCATAATCGCTACATACACATAATGCATAGATACTATTCCATTTAGATGCAAAAAGAACAATCCTTATTGCGTTTCACAGTTAAACAGGATAATTGAAAAAATATAGGATCACACTATTCAAAAGCTCATTTCCTATGGATACGTACGATCTAAATCGTTAGAAAAACCGAGAATCCCACGGGAAATAAGAAAAACCGCGGGCAGCTCGCGGAACGATCGGCAAGCAGGTAATAATTTGATTAAGTAATGGAAATTGTGCAAATAAGTAGCGAACCGCGCCAATCATGCAATTTAGTTACGGATTCACTCGTACAGCTTTATAGGTGCGATCCCAAGAGGTACTCTTTTTGGTCTTTTGTTCCGAGCTAGCCACGCGATGCATTTATTTTTAGATCCCCTTAGGGGTCAGAAAAAATACTTGCGTATGGATTAAAATACATAATAGGCCTTCGGTCCGCAGTCACCGAGAATAAAGGCTTAATTGTGCCCGTTAAAAAGAAGGACTTTCAAGAATATTTTATAAGGATAGGGCCACTATTTATTTCTTTTAGACTTGGCCTTATATCAAGTGGTCTGGATTTTTTATTTTGTTATATTATTTTATTTACACTGCCTCTGCATCCTTGATGATCATTTGAAAATTGCATTTGAAAATTGCAACCACAACTTTATTTATTATCGACAGGATTTTGTTCAATACCTTTACAGCGCGGACCACCACAAAACTATTCAAACATATCTAATGGTTCTGAATGATTGATTGATTTGATTGAATTTAGATGAAATTAAGAACCTGAGAAAGGAATCTAACAGAGGTCTGCGATGGAAGAGTATAAAGATGACATAGTATATTTGATTAATTGGATATATGGAACATATACATAATTCTTCTACACGTGTGTATGTCACTGAACTTCTCCTTAACGGCTGGACAGATTTTGATGTAATTTGTTGTGTGTTTGAGTGGGTCCCTGGATGATTTATATTTAATTGGACCTGGTAGGTGGCACTGTTCGGACAGGACAACGTTTGTCAGGTCTGCTAGTGTTATTATAATTAGTACTTTCTGTTGAAAGCCTAATTAGTTTCATCTCCACTGTCTCCTGATTTGTTTCTCGGACCAAAAGAAAAGACACATTTCCTGTTCTGCGTTTCTAAACCGGCTGTAAATACTCATTTGGAATGTTATCACACATAAATAAATACGGTAGTGTTATTAGGTCGCGTAGTTCTTCGCTCATAAATGTCTATAAAAGAATTTAGTTCTGCTACCGAGCCGTATTTAAGTTTAGCCAAGACACGGGTCCTAAAAGGGCATTTACGTGCCGTAAAACATTTTCAAATAATATCGTGCGTTATGTTCTAGCCGAACACGACAAAGTTTATAGCTACATATAAAACTGCACGACGTGGGCTGGATGCAATGTCTACACGGAGCAAGCTATAGTGCGCTGTATTAGATGGTGAGTCCACAAAGCTGAGCGGGAACACTCCAAATAAAATATCAAGTTTAGTCGATTCAGGTATGTAGTACAGGCACATTCGTGCATGAGTCATCAAGAACACTAAACTTTATATGTGAAGATTCAGATCGTAATGGATAATTTAATAGTAGGCTCTATGTAAATGCCGGACCACTAGCGACGTGCACCCAGCATAATGATCGGGCAATATTCCCAATGTTATTCAGGGACGTCAAGCTAAGGGGACCGTCCACGTAATATTTTATTTTTAGTGTTCGTTGCTATTGCGGTTGACTATTACGCGGTTATTTTTAAAACGGCATTTAAACGATAGCGGGTGCATTTTTATCGTAATCGCGGTAATCAGAGTAGTCGGCGGTGACCACCGCAGGCGCAGCCATCGCACGCAACTCGAAAACATTAGAATAATCACAACGTTGACGGACGCTATGATTGAGGAGTGGCGACACATCTACGGGTTTCGAACATTGATCATCATTTCTAAAGTACAGTTATACTTTCCTCTTTTATAGTGCAAAATGGTGCAAGCTAACTGCCTAGTTATTTTACGGTTTTCCAGATGTTTACGAGTTGCTCTATATTTCCAGTTTGACTCACGATAGCTGAGGATGTTTTACGTAGTTTTAGTAACCTACATACTTATTTAAGAATATTTGCCATAATTTACTGTCATTTTTAATAGTTTTACTCTGTAATATCAGTAGGTACGATCAGAAAAACGCACGCTAGAGCAAAAGCTAGGTGACGGGGACGCCGACGCCGACGCCGCCGCCGCCGCCGCCGCCGCCGCACCTTGTGAAATTGAAGTATTCTACAGAATACTTCAATTTCACAAGGTTTCACAAGGGAAGGACACTACAGTGTCGAAGCGATAACTTGAAAGTTTTTCAGACGTGTTTTCTTTTGTTTAGGTAGCTTTTTTATTTAGTTGGTTGTTTTTTTTGGAATTAATTACATTTGGAACTTTGGTCTAAGACATGGTAATTATATCAATTAATGTCGTGTCGTCGGCTAGCACAGCGCACGGCGATCGCGCATTGTGAATGGCGCATAAATAGTTTTGTTTGAGCGGCATGTGCGGTCTATTACTACCATTATTCAAAACATCGGAGTCATGCTCCCGTTCAATTAAATACTCCCCGAAGCGGAGTAACATCTTCGGATCAAAAAACATTGTATCGCTCGAATCTTCAAGCTTTTTTTCATTTTGCAGCTATTAAAGTAATACCTTCATATTTTTTTATGAAAATAAAAACGTGAATTTTATTTTATCGACTGGTATCGCCCTCGAATGTAATTCATCGGATGTAAAACAATACTGATAGGTATCGCTTGAATGCGATAAAAAAGAAATTTCAAAAGTGTTTCTGCAAGCTGCAGGCTCTAGGGCACTTCAACTTTTGCGGGATCATTTAAGTGCAGTGTCTTGTATTGAGATGAACATTTCAATATTCACGTTTATTTTTTAGCCTAGTTTTTTTATTAAACAGGTAAATGGAGGGAATGCTTAAGGTGTCCTGTAATAGACGCACATATGAATAGCATCTGTATGGTATGGCAATGTCAAAGCTGGAAGGGCCGCATGGCGTGCAAAGCAAATAGCGTCCCACCAATTAACGTGGCTTTCAAAGCAACATGTTTAAAGTGGTGAACCTGCGGCGGCGGCTTTCAAGTGCCCCGCGTCTCCCCCATTTGCTTTTATTTCAGCATAGATCTAATATTGAACTCGGCGCGCGCTTGTTTGTGTCCACCGCAAGGTCAAATATACACTTAATTAATATCTATTAACCATGCACTTGTCTGCGTTTATATCTTCGCATCGAAGCCGCTCTCATTCAATAAGTAGATACTCGTATTAACAGAAAAAGCACTCGTTGTTAATATTACTAGAAGAAAATAGTAATTGGAAAAAGGATATCTTGTGGAGATAATCACAACATATCTTAAAAGTTAAATGAGAACCCAGTAACTTGAGGACCTAACGAGACAACTTAGGGAGAGGTCTCCAACCATATTACTACATAGGTGTGTTAGGAATTGGGACGGGATTCTTCGTTATTTTTGTTACTGCTGTTGGACCGTAAGAATAGATTAGTAGGTACGATCCCAATAATTGCGGGCAGGTTGCGAGGCGGATCCTCAATGGCAGATATAACAAAGGCACACCCTTGAAGCGCGCCGCATCGGATCGTGAGCGGAGAAAAAACTACGACAACGTCGACAACCCTTTGGACAAGCGAAGAATTCGCGTCGACCGCAACAAGAACAAATTGAGCGCGAACTATTGTGCGGTACGATTTGCCGAGATAACTCCCGTGTCGAGGAGCGCGGGCGCCGCCGAGCTAGCGTCCGCCCGCCGCCGGACGTCCGCGGCTGACGACACCGCACCACCGCCCGCGAGGATCGGATGCGCGGGCAAGTTACATTGCTGGGTTGCTATATTCCTGATGGAGTGTGTTGTGGGCGGCGAGGTATTGGACGCGAAGCTAGAGTCTGCGGCCGCAATAGCGGTCCCATGCGGTGGTGCGCGCGGGACACGTTTGTGTTATAAGGGGGGGTCCCGGCCAGCGCGCGTTCAGTGTGCCCCGAGTGTCCCGTGTAGCGCGTGTGCACTCCTGAGTGTGCTCAGATCGCTTCCCCGCTGATATCGCTCGACTCTATCAACATGCAGCTCGTTTTGGCCACCTGCTTCTTGCTGTTCGCAGCCACCCTCGGTCCCGCGGCAGGTATGTGACACCGTTGTTTTGACATTTGGTGCAAGCAACAATATATTGCTTAATTTAATTTTAAAGAATGATTGTTTATGATGAAAATTTAATCATAACTTCTCATGAAAAACTTAAACTGAACTGAAAGAGTTAGAAAATGTAACTGATGATAATATAGGTAATATATATATAATCTAACTAATAACTGATGTATGAAATGACTAAAACTGTGTGTGAAACTAAAGAATCAGCTCACAGGACATCATTACGTCACGTAGTCACCTCAAAAATTGTTGTTAATTTACGTTTCAATTGTGTTGTTATTTGTATACGCGCAGTGTGTGGCGCGCTTCAGTATTGCGACACTGAAGCGTCTGTTTATGTCTATTCTAATCTCAGCCCATTTGAAATAAATAATATTCTTAGTATTCGGCCTGAATTCATAGAATATCGCTTCCTTATAATGCAATATTTACACAAGACTTGCTTTATATTGAAATTAATTTATTTCTCTATAGAAAAAAAGTTTGACGTTACTAAATCAAAACACATTCCAAAAAATAGACATATCTTCTAAATAAGCACCCATTCACCCATCTTATCCATAACGAAACTGCAAACTTATTGGGTAATCTAGCTGTAACTTTTATTAAAAACTAGCTTTTGCCCGCGACTTCGTCCGCGTGAAGCAACTTTCTTACATTTTTTTTCCCGTAAGAACCATCCTCGTGGATACTTCAAGGAATATTCTAAAAAAAGAATTTGCGAAATCGGTTCAGCTGTTCTCGAGATTTGCGCTTAGCAACACATTCAGCGATTCATTTTTATATCATAGAAGATAGATAAAAAGAATAAGTAATAAACACTTTAAAAGTAATCACAATACATTCCAACAGTCTCCTTGCGGAAATCGAAGAAATTAAATGTAGCTATAAAATTACTCGAAGCAGTAATAACTTATGTAAGAGCTACAATAGCACGGCGTGGTGGCAGCAAAGTGGTTGCTGTGACCTACGGGTCTTCGACCTTCATTATTCGAGTTTCATTAGAGTACAATAGCTAGTCCCACCATTACCCCTTCTAAATAACTTCTATTAAATTTTACTCCTTCACTTTATTATATTCAATCGTCAGCATCAAATAGTAAACACTTAAACTACCGTAAATGTAAAATTTTTGTCATTAAAATTAAGCGTCATGAAAATTAATTCAAGTAAACACAAACGGTGGGAAAGAGAGAGAAGTAGAGCAATGACCATGCATCAAGGAAATTACAGCTCATGAGAACCAAAAATGCTAAAAACAAATTGCTCATGTTCTACAGCTTGTTACACGCAATAAAATTCGTATAATCCGTCGTAACCGGTGGCTAATATCAACAAAGCTTACGACACAGAGGTGAGCCATAAAGCCGGGAGCAGATCGCCGCGTTTCGCGTGTTGACTCAAGTGCGCCTGCGACTCGCGGCCATACGTACAGTACGCACACACGCACGCCCCCTGAACAATGCGACACTGCACTCGCGGGTACCATGCTCCTGTCACAAGTTTACGGATCCAATGTATTAGAAAGGGCACGCTATGGGAACCTGATATAATTGTATGTTGTAATATGTAGGTAAGCACAGAAGATTCATTATAGAGATACATTATATATTGCTTTATCTCTTAGCAAGAAAATGTTCTCATGATAATTCTTCCAAGAAGTACAAATTAAATTACTTGTTATCGTGGCACCTTCAGACAACTTTTTCAAATCACATATAATCGTAAGTTTGTTTCGCGTAAAAGTGCCAAGTGCAACAACCGTAGCGATTCTCGGAAAGCATTTTTATCTCAAGTCAATGACACTTGTCAACGTAGGTAAGCATTTATAGGAATGCAGCGAATTACCGCATCAAGGATATCTCTGCGATTGCGGAGTCTGTGAGAAAAGTTAACGATTTAAACCAATCAACATAGTAGGGAGTGATTCCGCTAATGAGGCGTGTCCGCAGCTATCGGACAGGTTATCGACAGGTCGGCAAAAACTCTTCGACGGAAGTCGGTGTTGGGAAAAAATAGTGCGGGGATGCGGAGGGAGCGGCGACAGGTGCGGGGTTCATCGGCCCTTGCCTAGCCGCCGCGTGGCCAGGACATCTAGCTGCAGTTCCATGGAATAATATTATGGTGCGCCACAGCCCGCCTCTCTCAGTACTTGTAGCGCCTGCACCGGTACCGTAAATGACTCCAGATTATACACAGATAGTCGCTGCCCCATCCGACTCGTGCATTTTCTTAATCTGTATCGATGACTCGCATTATTCTCTGTATCGAATTCAACTATTGTTACCAGATATGCGTATTATTACCACAATCATATTTTTATTGAGCACCATATCTAATCTATCTAATATTTATCGCTATGTGTGGGTGGAACCGCGTTTTGCGTTCGTTACAATTTCTTCCAGTAATAAATTAATGATTTCGGTTTATGAACCCTTGGCCTAAGGGTTATGGTTATCGTTCAATTCAATTGTTTTATTGCTTTGAAACGCAAGGGTGGTAAATCGGTTGGTAACCTTAGCTGATCATAATTCAATGATATTCTAATGAACTAATAATTTATAGAGTATCTATGGCATAATAAGCTCATTTGGTATATGTTTAGGTAAACCATCGTCTTTATAAATTTATAAACATGCGGATATATTATTATAATGATTCACATTTCTGGAATTTGGATCATGATTCTAAGCCATGCGATTACGTATATTTACATAATATTTTAGAATATCTATCCAATAATATTGTCAGATCATTCGTGTCATAATTTTTTTGTGGCACATGTTAAATAAGATTTAAGCAAGATTGCATCCTGTCTGTGGCTGAAACGGGATCATACTTTTGGGACATTAAATAAGGTTTAACTCCAACAGTTGGGTGCCGAAAGCCCTCAAAGTGGTACTTTATTGTGATCCCTTAACATTTTTTGTCACTATAATTCAAAAGTAATGTGGCCGCAGCACCAGGTGGTACGATTGTATCAAATTACTTATCTGACGTCAGATTTGGTTCCTCAGAGAAAAAGTAATTTAGAGGTTTAGTCACCAAACGTTTCAGAAAAAACAGGCTGCCGGTGCCGATACAATTTCTTGCTACATTGATGGTTTTTGTTTTGTTCTATGTTTTTGTAATTGCGCCGCAGTGGAGGGCTCGTTAGCAATACAATTTCAGTAGAATCACTAGTGTTCGCGGACATTTGTTTGTCTCGTTGGCCGGCCGCCGGGACCAGGACCGGGTCGGCATCGGGTTTGATTACTAAAAATAGTCTGGTAGGTGCATTCCGTAGCGGGCGCGAGAGAGGAGTCGCGCGCGCCGTCCTTGGGCTCGTCTCTTGCGCATCGTTCGTTCGCCATTATCTCGGTCCCTTTTTTGCCTTCCGATCGTTATCCGACCACGAACAATCCGATCGATGTTCCCACGCACAAGATCAATCAAAAAATTTTGATAGACGCCAAAATTGGTCTTTTTTACTAAATATTAATTTAGAATCGGTAATTTGATAACTATTTTGCGGCTTCAGGTGTTTCGGATCATCAATCACTCATGAAATCGTAATGAGGATTGACGTAAACCAATTTCCCGCTTAGAGTTCAACGACACGCTAAGTGTTGGCTGATCTATGCGGAGATGTATTTTATCACGATGTAAATGTTCTCACAGAGTTTATCTAATCGAGGACGGGGACTTACAATATCCGATAAAGGTATAATATTTAACATTGAACTTGGCACGGCCGTGAAATACACGTCGTGTAATGCATGGAGTAGATGGAGCGTGTGCCGCGAGGGCCGGGTGGTTGCGCTCGATCCGCCAACTGGTTCGCGTTATGTAATGCATTGCATTGCGCACACGCACGCATCGCGCCGCGCGCCGCCGCTGCACCGCCGCCGCCGGCGCCAACGGTTTGCGGTTACACGATTACACAGCTTTTAATCAACGTTTAAGTGATAGAAGATCTGGCTTCAAGCTGATGGTTTTTAGTAAAATGTTCAGTATCTGCTACTATGGATGAAACTCGTAAACGATTTGATAGTATAATAATCTCGTTGGATGTTTAGTTTAACACGAAACTTTACGATGTCGTAAAAAGCCGTAACATGATATTTTACGTTACTTGGAATGTAGAGCCGCGTACCTGATTCGTTTGAGGGATGAGGGCTAATAAACTAAGTATACAAATGTCTTTATAATTCTCCCCAAATTCACTTTTATTCGAAACGTGACATTTTATGATCCATTCTATAATAAAATAAATTTCTGGAGGCACATCATTTTAGTTTAGTTTTCAGAAATCCTATTTAGGGCTGATTTGTCCATCGCCAGGTAACTTTTATGCGAGGAATAAAATTGACGTTTGACAGTTTTTGTATGAAATAACTGTCAAAATTTTCAAAATTATTCCTCGAATAAAGTTATCAGATGATTGAAAAATGAAATAAAGGATAAGCCAGTTTTAACAATTTTTCTATTCTCGTTTAATGGCGAATCTTATTTGATGGCGAAACTAATAGATGAGCGATTATGATGAATGGACAGAATTAGCGAAATTGCTTGAGCAGTTTTCAAAGTTTGTTGGATAGATTGCAATAGTCTGAATTCTAATATTTAAATGGACCTACTACAATATTTGTGATGTTATTCATTAAGCTTTTTTGAATTAGATACCTTACCCATACAGTTACCAATCAGATAAATTAAAAAAATATCCGCGGCTGCAATTTCAAGCAGAACTCTAGGATGCAAGCTGTAGGTACTTGCAGCATTTATCTAGCATGTTTTTATCCAATTAATTCATTAACTCAATAAATAATGTTGCCATAAAAACTAAGAGGTGCTCATATCCCGTGGGGAAGTGTCCGTTAGAATAATGATGAACTTTTCTGTCTTAAAGAGCCAATGTCCTATGCGTAGCCCTGGCGTTATTTTTAGAAGCTGATAATGCATAATTTGCTGCGTCTTTTAACCGGTTTTAACTGGTTTAAGTGCTGTCTCGGGTGATATTAGATATGGCATGAAAACTGTGCTTTAAAGGAAAATTCTGTAATTTACTACTGGGCTACATTCCTTGACTTTGCTGTCCAAGAAATTGTTTATAGCTGACTTTGAAGTGCAGGATTAATTGCGACCTGAAACGTCAGCTTTATTATTAATAATAATAATAACAGTTTATTTCAGGTACTAACCCATAGCAATTACATTAATACTAAAATCAGAATTTAAATCTAAACAGCAGCAGCATCTTTATATTAACAGCTGTTGTGCGTGACTTCCTCTGCGATCCTGGATGAAAACTAGCCTACGTCCTTACCCACACCATAGTATATCTATGAGCCAAAAATCCAAATCCGTTTAGCCGTTTTAGCGTGAAAGCGTAATAAACACAAACAAACTCACTTTCGCATTTCTAATATAAGTTAGGAAGCTAGGTTTGTTGAAGTTCATTTACATTTAATACTTATGATATTAATTTATACAAATTATTCTTCCGGTTGGATCTGCACTGTTATTTAGATGCAATAAGCAGTAATAGTATTCTGATGTTAATTACACGACCTTTTGCAGAATTCCATGAATGCATAAGCAATAGTAATTACAGTGTCAGAGAAGGGCACAAAAATGATCAATTCTTCATAGAGAACATTCCCCTGCTGAGAGTTGTTCAGGCGTATAAAGCTTTTTATTAATGAATTGCAAATGCATATTTGTTAGAAAAGCTATTAATTATTTCTGTAAAGGATTGTTCTTTTTCTTTTGTATGGGTTGGTTATTAATGAAATGCATTTCATATTGATTGTTATTGCTGTCTGGGGTATAGAAAGATCAATCAAGATAATATATGGCAGAGGTGTTTTTACTTGCAATTCAAATAAGACTGATTTAAATTGTCGATTCACATTACTGATTCTCCAATGAGTGAAACAATAAAATTATCATGGATTCTTACTTTTTATACCCTTGTAACATCAGTACCAATGAATGGAAGGAAGTTGTTAATATTATATGAAACGTGAGATTCGTTTACAAGATAGCCCCGTAAACGAATTTTAATAAGACAGAGATACTCGTAATGTGGTATGGATCGCGTTTTGTATGCGATTGCGCACGCGTCGGTTACATCTGCTAGCTTCCGACTGTTGATAGGTGATTGAGTAACGATATCCGCGATATTGAGACGTACACTGAATTGATTAGGAAAAACACGTAATCGTTATAAAAGTGAATGTGTAATACTGATTTATTTTTCATCTGCGATGAGTTCGTTCTTTTCAATGTAAACTAGTGTATATTTCTCTTACATCTACTGATTCAGTCAATGCATAACATTTTTATGAAATTCCTTTTAGGACTACTCTTTTTTAAGTAGCCCTAAATTCTCTTTTTAAAGAAAAAAATATCAAGTTCCATTTTAATGCAGCGTTTATCTTTATCACCCATCCACTGTCCTAAAATCCTCAGTTTTATTTTCACAGAACTGACTGGCATGTAGATCATTGTGATAACCTTTCGTTTTGGGACATTTTTTTGCTGCTGCAGTCTTTTGTATGACCTTAAGTGCTCATAGTACGGTATTTTCAGAGAGTGCACGTTTAAATTCTTCAGCTAAACTGAGCTATCGCGATTTGCGATCAATAAAAGTCGGCGAGTACAAATCGCGATGTTGGTTTGCGATTGCGCGGCACATCGCGGGCGTGACATTTGCGACGAGGTTTTGGACAGAGGTCCGTTAGCGTCCGGTGGATGAGCTCGCCGGATATCCATGCGGCGCCGACCACGGCAAGCGAGTGCACTCACCCCTACAATAGGGGATTGTAGGGGTGAGAGCACTCGCTTGCCGTGGCCAGTGCCGTGTCACAATGTGTGACTCAGGGTCTAAGGGTGTAAAGTCCGGGTAAAAAGAAACTTAAAAAAATCACGACCTTTTTTGGAATTGCAAATAATTGGAATGTAGAAAGCGTAGTAGCATCATGATTATAAGGAAGTGGCCAATCGACAGCCCTGGTCAGGTCGCATTGTCGCACCTACAAAACTAGCGCTGTACTATATGGAACAGTGCCATCCTCGTCTTGGTGGTTCCGACGACGCTACGTGGACGGGACGGGAGTGCCGATGCTCTTCATCAGTATGCGGCGCGCGCGCATGACTCACGCGACGTGACCTGCCTCCCCGACGCTCATTGTTGCTCGTGTACACTCGTCTCGCTGTCAGCCAACACTTTCTAAACGTCCCTAACTATCGCCTTTTATGCCCATACATCGCTTTGTGATCATCATATACGTCTACGATTATGAGAATTGAATAGGTTCATTAATGCTACCAGGAAATGTCGGGATTTCAAAGTCTAAGTTTATTCTATTACCCTATTCCTCTGAAGAGTCAAAGGATATACATTAATTTCCAGTATTACCTGGAAACTAAATTCCAATTTATATACAAAGCTATTCGCATACATTTCCTCGATATATGTATTTGTCGTACTCAAAGATAGTTTTGCCGTAAAGATTACATGTATCGCAGAAATTGCAAGCTAAAACACACCGTGAAAAGAATAGCAACAAAGTAGTGAACAAAGATAAATTGCTGCAGCTATTACAGTGACTGCAGAATGCGGCATTCATCAAAGAAAAGCTCGAACAAGAAGTAAAAGCGAAGTAAGCAAGTAATGCGCGACATCGTTTATGCATGAGGTTACATTATGCATGGATTCCAATAGCAGACTCAGGACCTCTAATAACCGAGTAAAGCCGAGTTGTAGAACTCAGGTTTCTTAACAACGTACACAATATACCATTGAGTTTCTCAATAAACTGTTGGAAAGCAATAAGGATATTTACGGTCATGTGTCCGCATACGTTTCCGTGTACTTTTAGATTTAAGTGTTGGATTATTTTAGCATTTACAGGCTATTCATGCCGGAATTATAATGTCCTTTTATAGATGCCTATTTATTGTCTGGTCGGTGATTTTGAAATTGATCTTGCAAAATAATGCAGCCATTAAAATCAAGACGCGTCTCATAATGTAGTTTGGACCATCGGGAATAAATCCGCTCGTATCTGTGCAAGTCTTCGTGAGACCGAGTGACAAGGCGTCTATCAATCTAAGACCATATAATGGGCTACCATTACAACTAGTATGTAAATCAGAGCAGCGATGTGAAGCTTCTTAGTGTGTTCTCCTACCGTCGAACGCGAAGCAGGATACATTTAATTACGTATTATTAATCACCTCCTTGATGGTTGAATAAAGCGTGCGTGGTCCAAGACGGCATGTTAATCTTCGTTTTCTTCGTGGATTGTTTGGGATGGGTTCACAATTGCATTTCGCAGAGTACGGCACGACATGCTATATATAGGACCATTGAATGCTATGTCGTTACTTTCTTAACACGTTGAACGCCAAGGAAAAAAATGCATCTGCCCGTTCAGGCCGCGTCGGTCAGTGATGGTCGACAACTAGACTTTCCGTTCGGGCCGCGTCGGTCAGTGCTGACCGGGTTTTACAAGTGTTTTCGATTCATTCATTCAGGCCGTAGGACAGTGTTATCAAACTAAATCCTATATTCATTGACCCGCGTGGCCCTCTAGTTACTCCAAATAAGATGGTTTTTGAAAAACGTAAAGGACTTAGAAAAAAAACAACAATTACCAAAGAGTGAAAATTTGTGTGGCGCGAAGTTGGAAAGGCCTTTGTCACAGTGGATTTCTCGGGGCTTATGATGATGATAAAGATGTAAATTTTGTCGGATTGTGAGTTTGGATGTAGAAAGTACCTAATATCTAAAACTACTCATCGGATTTCCAAAATTATTTCAGTAATGGAAAGCTACGTTATCGACGAGTGCTAATACTAATATTATAAATCCACAAGTTTTGTGTGTTTGCGTGTGCGTGTGTAGGGGTGAGTATGTGTGTGCGTGAATGTGTGGGGGTGTGTTTGTAAAATATTTAGCGAAAACTACCCATTAAACAAAAAAAAAACTCATTTTATACCATATAAAAAGTTTATTGGAGTAAATATAAGTTGTTCAATGTAAAGGCATCTCAGATCAAGATATATTATGGGCGTCAACTGCGTAAGCGCGGGTGAGATTACAAACTCGGGAGCCGCAGGAGGAGACCTGACACCGCGACCCGCGCGGCCCCCTTTAACGGAAAGTCGATTTTTCGTTTCTAGGAGCCGCGTCGGTCAGTGCTGCCCGACGTTTAATATCTCCATAAATAATATCTCAAGTTGACTTTTGTTAATAAAAACATACATTTGGACATTAGATATAAGTATCTAATTAAAAAAACATTTGCTCTAATTTTGGATAGAACTGTGATTTTTGCTTGGCCTAAAGGGAAAGTTCACTGTCGGTCAGCACTGACCGCGTTGGCGTTCAACGTGTTAAGAAAACAAAATCTTGTTTTTGTTTGTAGGCAGAGAGTCGTGGTCTTGTTTAATATGGTCGTGGTTGTAAAGATGCAGTCCGGAGTATTTCGTGCTCGGCCGAGCGTGAGATTTGCGTCGATGCTTCTTAAAGTGGATGACACTGCAGTTCTAATCTATTATCATGGAGTATTGACCGGTATCTATGCCTTGCAAGTGTACTTAGTCAGATCACTCGGGAGTTAATATTCAGTTTTAGCTTTGAAGCTGCTCGATTTCTTGCAATTTAATTGCGCAGACTGCGAACTTAATGCAATTCATCGTTTGTAATTGCATTATTCCTGATGTAGGAGACTATAATGTTATTCACACTCAAGTTTGTAAAAGATTTATTCAGTGGTTGAACTAATTAAGACATAACAAGAAAGTCAGATACATCGGTTTCAATACCAAACCAAATTAGGAAGTAATAAAATTTTGCGGCCAACCGCAAGAAGTGGACATTGAATTAATTATGGTGTTACAGCGCAGCGGGGGTCCGACCGCAAAACAGTTTGTCTCGTATGTGATGCACGTCCCTGCATAATACTGCAATCGTAGTACGAAAATGACGTGCAAAACTGCGAACTTATTAAGTAGTGGTGAAAAGAGGTGTGGGAATACATTACTGAACAAAAAAAGTCCAGACATGACCACGACCACGCTAAGAGAGGAAAGTTATTGTTCACTCGGTAACGAATGAAATATCAGCATCGCTATTACGAGAGTATCTTAAGAAATACTCTTATGATAATCTGGATGAGTACAGTGTCAATGTCAGGGCATGTGACGTGCGATGTAAATCACGCGATAATGCAGGCGAGCTGCGCGGGCGTCTCATAACCGTCGCATTAAAGCAATGAATGAACTGAATGAGGGGCGCGCCATTATCCCGGCTATATTCATTTTGTGTCAGATCCATTGTCACTTATCTCTCTGAGCACTGGATACTAAGTGTCAACGATTTGAACTGAGAAAGGGTTTCGACGGGGAGAAACGCCTTCTAGCGGTCTTTAAAAGTTATGCGTGCTATTTATAAGGAGAATCTAGGTTTATTAGCTCTCGTTGACGAAATATAAGACCTCTCTTATGTACATGTTAACAACTGTTAACGTTATTGCTTTTTAATTTTATAATGACGTTTAATATTTTCCTGTTGTTTCAGCGCAAAGGATAACAACTATACAGCTAGATGGCGTGCAATACTTTATCTCAAGGATGAACCCATACAGCCCGGAACTCAACTATTTCCTCGCTTATCAGTACTGCAGGTATGTAGCAATCTTTCATATTATACCGTACCTATTCAGAGTTCAGTGCAAGATTTGCATCTCCCAAGGCGTTTCTCGTGAGATAAATATTCCTTAATCGTGAATCGTGACGTTACGAGGTTCAGGAAAAGTCGAGAACAATATTGGAGCCATTAAGATCACCTTCGGTGAGCCCTTCGCCATGTTCAATACCAACAACGAACACTTGAAAGTACCTACTACTCGAAAGTCCCTCAGATGTTAGAAAATAACTTAAAGCTTCAGAAGCACTCATTTGTACAAGTCCAAAATTACCAATCTCGTGATATGCTTCATAGATATGGGTAGCGAGGACGTTCTCACTAAAATTGTATTTAGAATCCAACAAAACAACATCTCACGTTCATGAACTTGCGAAGATAGTCCGAGCGCTCCATCAATATAATACGGTAAGCGTGCACGTCTTTAAAGTCTATTTCCTCTAAAGCTTGATGATAAATTATACGTCTAGCAGCCCCGTTAGTCCATTTCTTTGAAATAATGATTTCCTATATGAGAAAATGATTCCATTTGTTTGAAAATGGTATTGTGCCGCAAGCGCCACTAGAGAGGTGCCATATACCGCGATCTAGATCCGACCACGTGCACGCTCAAATTGCTATGAGAGGTCAGTAGCCCCATAGCTCGGTCACGATGTCCTTCCAACGCGTCGCAGTCACGACCTATTTACGGTTCCAATTGTTAATGATGGTAAAGCTTAACCCGTAATATCCGTATCGTTAAGTAAACGGAATCTATAAGAAAAATAATGGAACTGAGAAATCGATTAAGGTCGCGACAAACTCGTTGTAAAATATGACTCGAATTCGCGGCATGACAAGCGTGTCGAGATGCAGTTCAGGAGCAGGTGCTGCGTGACGAGAAGTTTTATGGTGATGCGTCTCGGTCGCAATAACACTGGAGCCGTGGATAATTTACAAACTGCTCCGAGTCGTGTTACGGTTCGCTTTGATCGCGATGACAAAAAGATACTAACGGTACCGATGTGACGAGGACGCGTGATTGTCGCTGATTTTTTGTTGCACCATCTAAATAGATATACCGGGAGAAATAAAATGCGAATTATAAGTCTGAATACGCAATTTGAGCAAAAACGCTAATGGAAAAACATGAAATTTAAAAGATATTTATAAGTACTTAAGTACTGGAAATGAAGCAGGGCGACGAAAAGGATAAAAATAAATTTATTTATATATGACCGATTTTAAAACTGGATCCATCAAGATCCAAAACGAGATGGGGCAAAAAGACAAATGGCACTAAAGTATGCTGAAGGTGCCTTAATGGACGAGCAAATATTTAGCAGTAAGTTCATGATAAATTCAAGTGCAGAATAATTTATGACGTTTTAATTCATAATAAAAAGTCTTGAGTTGAAACGTGTTTCGCCTTTCAATGGTGAATTGTTTTTGGAGAGAGGTTGCATTACGTATCATATCTCATTGATGATTATGGTCTTATTGAATTGAATACAATTTTTCTGTCTATCTCGAATCATGTCCGGCCATCGTATTTCTTTACCGGTTCAGCAAATTCTCTCACGGCTTCCGATGTAAGAAAGATAGTAAATAATTAAGATCTAACAGTACAATTCCTTGGGATGTTGGTAATAATTATAAAGGCCATTGATTTAAATTGTTTCCTTCAATAAAACATAAGCTTTACTGTGCAGCAACTAACAGATTTAATCGCGCTGGAACTTGAATTTTTCATTTATTTTCATCCCAGAGAAATTAAAATAGCATTCATGTTGGTACAAATTAAAAAATACTTCAAATATCACTCCCGGCATACAGTAAACATTAATAGAGCTTTTACCCTGCAGTTGCATGATGTCGTAGAGGTTTTTAATCCTTCAAAGTTTTCTGAACATGGACCTGGAATGTGGTCCCATCGTGGCAAGGCCGTGGCCTGAACGGGCTGTCTTTAGCGAATAAATTGCATCTCGATAAACAGGCTTTGGTGCAACTTGTACTCTGGTCAGGCTAATAGCTGAATACGATTAGCAGCAACGATAGTATTCTCTACGATAGTTCTTAAGCAGAATCGCATTTATGGTCAGCGCATGTTAATTGTACTGCAGTAAAGTCTTGTGTTACGCGGAACAATATCGTAAATGTTAGATATATTATCGCTTATATAAAGATCAGTCTTTAGAGCGAATAAATTGTATTAATTGTTTATTGTCAGATGAGGTACCTTAAGAAAATTGATGTCTACCCGCGGTGCTCGTAAACCACAGGTGGAGCAACAGTAAATCGCGAAATTAATTACTCAATCTTAGCAATTTGTTGTCTTGGAAACATAAACGTTTCATGTTGTGGTGTTCTTTTTGGTACTCGTATTGATGGGTTGTTAATGAAGTTTTGCAAAGTATACATTTTATTACAACATCAACAGATAAATAAAATGTTTTATGTATTCGCGTCCTTGTTGTCTGCTTGTATTTAAATTATTTTAAAGTATTTTAAACTTAACAAATAAACGGTACCATTTCTTTATTTGCAGATCATTAGGTTTGCAGCTTGCCTCTTTTGAAACGAAGGAAAAGGCTGACTCTATAACGACATATCTTACTAATGCTGGTAAGATAATAACCTTGTTTATTATTGCTAATCATTATGTAATTTGTACATCTCTGAATACAGTCTTATTTTCTAATATCATGAATAATAATGAGATAATATCTAATTACAGGTTACAATAAATACGACTTCTGGACATCAGGCAATAATTTAGGTACGGACATGTATCTATGGATGAGCACGGGTCTGCCGTTCAACGCGACGTTCAACTACATGCGGCGGCTGCCGATGGACGCGCCCAGCCAGCATGCTGACGACAGCATCGACCCTCTGGACGTGCCTCAGGGCAGCACCGCGCCACAGCGCACCGCTAGACACGGGTACGTTGTTACTATTGTAGAGAATATCTTACAAGGAGTGATCTGGGGTCTATTTAATGAAACTGAGAGGTGACAATCTGATAATCCGACAATTTTGTAAGTTTCTTTCATAGTTTTATGTCGTGGAAATGTAACAATTTTGTAATTTTTTGACAAATATGTCGCATTGTCAGTTATATTAAATGGGGCCCTGTTTATCATACATTGAACCGGGATCGTCCTTAACGGGCCCTCTCCACGAGCGAGAGCATCGCGGCGATATTTTTGTCGTGACATCCAATTCTCGCCGCGATGACATCGCCGTCTGGAGACACGTCCTAAGAGAGTGTCACGTGCCACGACGATAATATCGCCGCGATTCTCTCGCTCGTGGAGACGGCCCCTAAGAGGTGATTGAAGCACCCAACAATCATGCAACAGAAACACTCGGTAATGAAGATGTTCACGTTTTTCGCATCTCTACACGATCTAATTCCAAGGAAGTTATATTTTCCCATGTTAGGAAGCGACCAGTGTAATAAAATGTTCTTGAAAATTGCTGGTTACGGGTTTTTCCCACAATGCGCTCTGCTGGTTACGTTAACTTGTTTATAAATAGTGTACCTATCATTAAAGGGCAATGCTTTTTAAATTCCCTTTACCGGTTCTACAAAGCAATATTGCATGAAAACTAGTCGGTATTCCAGAACGGAGCACGTGATGACCAACGGCTGCGTGTCCCTGAAGGCGCCCACGTTCCACTGGGAGCCGCAGCACTGCGGCGAGATCAAGGACTTCATCTGCGAGCAGACGCGCTGCTACTACTACAACTACGGCTCCATCCCCGTGTCCTCCGCGCAGGGGTAATGCCAGGTGAGATGCCAGCCGTCTCCGGAGGCCCGCTCCCCGACTAGCCGCGCGCTCCCCCTCTCACACCCATAGCGGCTTCTATGCACAGGTTTCGAGTTTCGAGATCACGAATTTCGTCAACCGGTATTCAACGTGTCTAAAAGACGACATGATTAACTGTAATAACATTTGGGACACTAGTTTACGATGTAGTCAATGTGCTAACATTTTAGTCCAAGTTTAAGCCTTGGTTCTACCTCGATGTTTGTTCGTAGCGCGCGGGCCCGCGGGATCAGGCCTCTGCGCCAACCCAACCACCAAACAAGAGCCCTACACCCAGCAGACAACATTTGGCATCTATGACGTGTTCGTCACAACTCTTTCAATATCATTTATGACGGTCACATAAACAATTTCAAAATTGACAAAATCTTTTGGTGGGTGGGTGAAGGGGGCTTTGCTTGGTATCTCTTGTTTAAGTGATACTTTATCTATCATTAGTAATTTGTATTTAACATTTTTGTTGTTTTAAAAATAACTAATATCATTAACATTGGCTATAAAATATTTCGAATATGACTTTAACATGACTGATATCGTTTGATACATTTAATGTCTGGATTATAGTATCTTAGCATGTGTGCATTTTACAAGCGGCTCTCTAACACGAGGGTCGGTATGTTCTGCCGGTAGGAAGCCGCTGTCGATGACGACGACGACGACCGCCCACCCTCTGACGTCGTCGTCGCCACCGCCGCCACGCTCCGAACACCTGCCGACGCACTTCACCCTCAACGACCTCATCGGCAAACTGCGCCCCACGTCTCTAGATGGCCTGCAGTCGCCGCATATCAAGAAGCTCGGCATCCTGCCGTCGTCACCTCAGATTGACTCCCACTACTCGCGGGCGTCCGACGCGCACTCGCTCGAACACGACCACGAACTGGAGCAGAAGGAGGAGGCGACGCAAGGCCCGTACGACGACGACGAGGGCATGGCGGGTGATGACCCAGCCGCGTACCTGAGCCACGAGGCACACGCGCAGCCTGACGACGCGCCCTCCACCGCCGAGCCGGACGCCACCGAGCACTCCGTCCACGCCAGCGGCATGCTGGCTCCCCCCGCCTACTAGTGTCCGGCCGAGCGGTCCGTATATATCTTTTCGTGACAATTAGGTATTGAGTCTACCAAAAGTATTATTTCAATAATTTGAGGCATTTATACGTATTTTTAAGGTGTTTTACTTTACAAGCTTCCGTGTTGAGGGTGCACTGTACGCATTGTTGTATGGTTCACGTAATGTAAATGAGATTTCTAGTATCGTAATATTTTCCAGCTTATACATGAATGATTATGGGGATTTCGAAGGTATATTATGGGGCAATAAGATTTATTAAACTAGGTTGAAGGTGCTGGCGACTCGCTTGCATGCGACTTGCCTCCGTCTTCGTAATGTCGAATATCACAAAATGAGTATTCCACGTATAGGTACCTACACTTCGCTAAGGTAAATAACGTAGAAGCAAGATCTCCGGTATTTTTGATGATAAACCGTAAAATGTATTAATTTAATGTAAGAAAATTAAGTGAATATTGATTGTCTGGACATATCATTTGAAATACATAGTGGTAGGTATAAGATAGTGTTTATATACGTGACGTACCTAGTTAAGTATATTAAGTTGAAACTCAAGAATTTAAAGAATAGTGATGTAGCGAAGTTAATAAAGTTTATACATAATAAGAAACATTTGTTTAATTCGTGTCCAACCTCGACTGAAAGTCCTTATACTGCCCTTTAGTACTGAATCACACTGACAGAAAACTTAACAAAGTTTAAATCCAAGAGTAGTACATCCTGGCTTTAAGAGCGTTTACAACGTCTGGCATTTCATACAAACTTTCAAGTCCTTGTTTTTCGAAATGCATGAACCGATTTTAATGAAACTTCCTACGCATAAGCAGGATATATAGATCTAAAGCTAAATTAGACCGATTTTAAATTTTCCATAGAAACAGAGATTTCTAATTATCTTTTTTTAAATAAGTAATACATTTCGAAAATGTTCTTAACAAACTTTTTAGACCTATGTATTCTGCTTATGCGTATGAAGTTTCATTAAAATCGGTTCATGCATTTCGAAAAATAAGGACTTGAAAGTTTTTATGATATGACGTACGTTGTAAACGCTCTTAACACTCAATGTGCCTAAAGCCTGGCAGTAAAATCTCAAAATATGATACACTGTATAATTATCAAAATTATAATACCACTCACCAGCCATTGATGACTCCTTCCACGTTGAGCATAGGCACGATCTTGAACACGTACTTCGCCCGAAGAGCTGCGGCGGCGCACGAGTTGCCGAGCAAGCAGCCCAGAGTGCCGTCCATCACCCATGACGCGTTACTCTCGCCAGGATGTACACGTGCCGTCAGGAATACTATCTCACGATCCTGTTGGTATAACGGTCATAGTCAAAAAGAAAAAAGGGAAAAATCCAAAAAAAAAAACAAATTGAAGAAAGAAAAAAATTAAATAATTTCCCATGCCGTGGTAAGCTGGCCAGGTTTAGGTGATAGATGACGTCTACGCGTGACGTTCAATGGGTTTGGCACCGTCGCAGTAGAGCACGACGGTGCCAAATAACACAGAGCATGACTGGCGATTCTGGACTCAAGGATACCTTCCGGTTGTGATAGCGGTTCAACAGGCTAACTGTAATTTCGTAACTTAGCAATTTTGAAAACGCAAAAGCTGCACGATAACGTAGACTAATTAATAAGAACTCGACACTTTTAGACCTTTTCACTTATACTACTCTTGATCTTGTAAACTGATTTAACGATCAATAGACTCATTCAAAGCTGCACCCTAATTGCGTAACACACTTTCAATAACAATCTGATTAATTTTGAAGTATATTGCTGATCCATTGCTTCAAATGTTCGAAAAATGTATCTGCCTAGCAACGTAAATAACGCAATGAATGTTGTTGAACTGTCAAAAACAAAACCATTGCTACTGTTACGTAATTACCCCGTTAGTCAGCCTTAACAGCTCAATAAAAATGTGATTGTAGTGAAAAACGAGTACAAATATTGTTTAGCAGTTAGAAGACCTTTCATGATTTATGGAAAGGTTCGCCGTTTGCCGTTATCTGTCTAGTAGCGGCTTCGCACTCATATTATGATACTTCAGTACATTTATCAGCTTTTAAAACATCGAATAAAGAGATAGTACCTATTCTTTGTTATTACATCAAAAATCGTAAATCTAGCAGAACCAAATGTTTATACAGCAATAAACAAGGTGTTGAACTATCTAGAACCTTTTAAACAAATAAACTACCATCACCAGCTCCGCATTCCAAGCTCCGCTAGGAATGTCGTGCTTTAAGGATACACACCTGAAATTCAAGATACATCTACATTTAGAACTTACGGTGCTTTTAAAATATAAGGACTCAATTTGACTAGTTGCAATCGTTTTTCAAGACCGAACATTGTGGTGTAACTACGACCAGTTGCTGCGTAAGGTAAAGTTAATTGATCGATAAAAATTAGCAAGAACTTCACATTAAAATGCGCATCGCAAGCAACATTTGTAGCATCTTGTTCCGTACTAAGTACAGGAATCTAAAGCATGTGGATTCTAAAGCATTTTTATGGAGAAAAACAACATACCACTATAGGATTGTTGGGTATATCTTCAGCGGAGACCGTAAGCAACGGGACCTCGTTGTTGTTGAGGGAGTAGCAGAGAGGCTCCGCGCGAAGGTAGGATCCTGGTGGCATCTGCATGCTCCAGTGCCATATCCTAGTCTGGTAAACAGAACAAAAAAATAATAGTAAAGTGTACATGTTTTTGGAGACGGTTCTAAAAGTTAGTAAATAAAAATCAGGTTGTCAGCAAACCAAAACAAAAAATCTATCTAATCTATATATATAAAAATGAAACCCGTTTTCCGTTGTCACGACATAACATGAAAACGGCTTGACCGATTTGGCTGATTCTTTTTTTAGAATATTCCTTGAAGTACGAGGATGGTTCTTACGCAGAGAAAAATTTAAAAAATAGGGTAGGAGTAGGGTAGAAGTAGGGTAGGAGTAGGGTAGGGGTAGGGTAGGAGTTGAGTAGGAGTAGGGTAGGAGTAGTGTAGGAGTAGGGTAGAGTAGGAGTAGGGTAGGAGTAGTGTAGGAGTAGGGCAGGGAGTAGGGTAGGGGGTAGGGTAGGAATAGGGTAGGAGTAGTGTAGGAGTAGGGTAGGAGTAGAGTAGGAGTAGGGTAGGAGTATGGTAGGAGTAGGGTATAGGAGTTGGGTAGGGGGTAGGGTAGGAGTAGTGTAGGAGTAGGGTAGGAGTAGGGTAGTAGTAGGGTAGGGGGTGGTGTAGGGTAGGAGTAGTGTAGGAGTAGGGTAGGAGTAGGGTAGGAGTAGTGTAGGAGTAGGGTAGGGGATAGTAGGAGTAGGGTAGGAGTAGTGTAGGAGTAGGGTAGGGCTAGGGTAGGAGTAGGGTAGGAGTAGTGTAGGAGTAGGGTAGTAATAGGGTAGGAGTAGTGTAGGAGTAGGGTAGGAGTAGGCTAGGAGTAGTGTAGGAGTAGGGTAGGAGTAGTGTAGGAGTAGGGTAGGATAGGGTAGGGGGTAGGACACCACGCGAACGAAGTAGCGCCGGGCAGCTAGAAATAATTTATATGGCAAAACAACGTCTTTCGGGTCAGCTAGTCTATAATATAAAAATGAATCGCTGAATGTGTTGCTAAGCGAAAATTTCGAGAACAGCTGAACCGATTTCGCTAATTCTTTTTTTAGAATATTCCTTGAAGTACGAGGATGGTTCTTACGCAGAGAAAAATAAAAAAAATAGGGTAGGAGTAGTGTAAGAGTAGAGTAGGGTAGGAGTAGGGTAGGAATAGGGTAGGAGTAGGGTAGGGGGTAGGGTAGGAGTAGGGTAGGAGTAGTGTAGAGGAGTAGGGTAGGAGTAGTGTAGAAGAGTAGGGTAGGAGTAGTGTGGGAGTAGTGTGGGAGTAGTGTGGGAGTAGGGTAGGAGTAGGGTAGGGGGTAGGACACCACGCGAATGAAGTAGCTCCGGGCAGCTAGTGCAGTTATAAAGCTAGTAGGCAACCTATACCCAGCAATGGGACAATACAGGTTAGGTTAGGTTAGTTAGTTAATAAAAAAAAGTGTGGTGGGCCTTTCACTGTACCTCAATTTTTATTGATTACAATTCATTAATAATTATGACAGTTGATTTTGCTTCAACTTTACAAGATTACAAGGCTCTCTAATTTTTTCAAACATAATTAAAAGGTTGGGTAGCGTTTTAAGCATTAGCATTATCTTTAGGAATTTAAGTACCTAGTGCGAAAAAGGATTGATATTATTTATTTATTTATACATACCTATTATGTGTAACTAAATTAACGCACATGATCAAAGTAGTTTGCTAAGAATCGTTTATTGTATTGATTTCTGTAATTTTTAATACAGGTAATGTTGTATCGCAAATATAGTTAAAACTACGTAAATTACAGTCACACTTCCGCTGTATATTCGAAACAAACCAAAATGGACGAAGTAACTATTACGGTAGACCCTTAGTTATTTTTACCCTTATATAACACCCTTGCATAGAATTGTAATGTGACCACAATTTTCTCTCACAACCAGTGTAACTAATTTAATAAATAAGCAATGTGTTATACATAATAGTAAAAATTTTGTGTATGTATTATGATTATAACATAAAATTCCAATTGGGGTGTTTTATGGTGTGCAATAATTCCGGGACATGTTGTATAATAGTTAAAACACCACAGAAATACATAACAAAAAAAATTTTTTTTGGCAATTGGCCTTATTTGTGGATTTTCTGCTTTATTAGAAGTAAAAGGTTTGTCTTTAATAATTTTCTTAGTCGTTCTCTCAGGATTAGATTAAAAAGTAATTATTTCGAAACATGTTTGCGGTTCATTTCCTTTAGTCCAGTTTTACGACTTGAACGACATGTAATTCGCTTTTGCTCCAGATGAACTTAAGGATAATAGGTTTGGAAAGTTTAGATCTTTATAGGGAGGGAAGAAAATGGAGATCGGCATCCTTTGCCAAGCCTTCGTCTCAAACTAAATTGATTTTATAATCAGTTGCTTTAGTCGTAAATTCGACGATTTAAATTAGTTTTCTATGTTGTGGAACGGACACCAGCCCGTTTTACCTATTACCTATGTGTGTCGTGGTGCGAAAACTCAGTTTTACAAAGCAAAGCTTTGAAGGCTGGATAGCGGTCATTCTGTATTTGTGTACAAACTTTATTTTACGGTGGATTTAAGAGCTGCTTTGAAAAACACTACAATAAAAAAGTATAAAGCCCATTTTATTTTCCAAGCGATACCTACATATACGAAGTATTGTTTTGTCAAACTCAAACAATGCATTTGTATCAATTAAAATAAATTAATTAGCAAGAAACTCCAAGGATATGCTACAGTAGTTTGCAATGGAGTCCAAAGAATTTTATTTACTTTATAACCCCGTTCCTTTATCCTAAAAATATATAAATATTTTTTTCAGTTCATTACTTATATTATACGAATAATGAATCTCACCATCATCATAGAATACGTGAAAGGGAAGTGGTACGCGATGTAGACGACATCGTTGGTGTGAGGGAACTCGATGTTGAACGTGACGGTCAAATAGCACTTGTTGTGATTCTTCTGGTTCGCGTAGTGATAGCTGTTGCGGTAGTAACATATGTCGGAGCCGGCCCGCACCCAACCTGGGGACAGTTACTACGTGATATAAAACTAAACAATGTTATTAAGCATGAGCTGTTTAGAATGAAGAAGCAGAGAGTCTAAATAATAGCGACATATTGTGCTTTCTGACATCTATAAAATTAAATGGTCTTCGTTTGATAACGGGCAAATAATTGCGTAGCACACTTTTAATCACAATCTGAATGATTTTGAAGGATGTTGTTAATCCATTGTTTCATATGTTCGAATAATTTGTCGCTCAACGACGCAAATAATGTGGTGAATGTTGTTGAACTGTCAAAATTAAAGCCATTGATTCTGTTAGTGTGTTAAACAATTACCCCGCAGTAAGCGGCCGGTCTGATGGTAAGTGGTCACCGTCCACTACAGACAGTTGCCATCGTATTATATGTTCCATCCCAGAGACAAACCTATACCGTCTTATTACAAAACGAAACCTAACTTTAGTTCTAGCCTAAACTATTGAGCCAGTACTTACTTGTATTTCGAACTTTATTTCGATTTAGGCAAAGTTCTTAATACTAAAAATGACAACTTAGCACCGAACTAAGCTGTCATTTTTGTATAAAGAACTGCATTTCTCTATCAGTTGGGTTCTTAATTCAATAAGTGGGTCAGTGGTTTAAACCTGATCGAAAGAAAAACCTTGTTTTGTAATAAGGGGGATAATGTCTCATGTGCCCTTAATCCCAAGACCTTTTTCTTATTTCAGCCTTACAAAACGTTCCTTATAAGTTAATTGTAGAAGAAGTTATTACTTATTTGGTAGTAAAATCTAATCTAGTACCTGGTCTTCCCAAGACAGCCTCCTTCACTGAATACATGACTGGTTTCATGCCGAAGTTGAACTGACTGTCCGACTTCTCACAGTTGACGATATTGAAGACGTAAGGGCGACCCTGCTGCATGTTGCGGACCTCGAAGTAGAACCACTGGTGACGCTTCGTCGAGTTCACGTCCGGCATGAGGATCAGTTCGTACTCTCTCGGACCTACCTGAAGTTACTTATCTTGTAGATATGAATTATGTTAACATACATTATTAACGATACAGGTGATTTGATATATCTTTCATTAATAATAAAATAAATAAAGACTGAACTAAATGTTGCTAAAATGAGCAATGATTGAGATTGCAAAAAAAAAAAAACTGGAACGGTTTCTAAGTACTACGAAAATCTCAATATTTTAGTTTATGAAGGCCAGAATGAGCAATCTCAGTATGTACAAGATCATTTTCAAAACATGAATGTTTTTTCAAAAGGATTACCTGAATTACTTTCCTCAGATTGCCGGATTCGAATCTTGACTCGAACCCGAGTCTTGAGGAGAAGGTATTGACCTTCGTGATCTCCTGTTCATCAGTGTTGCCCAGGCATAGACATTCCGAGCTAAAACTTTACGATAATCATATTAAATTAATCGTTTTGGCTTACATTTTAGTGAACTTTGAAGAAGGCTTTATAAGCCATCAAATATAATCTAGTAGATTATGTCATGCGCATAGACAGTAACTTCTTCTTGTCAGTAACGACATACGATTGGTAATGTTTTAAAAAAGTCATGTGGAAGCGTGTGGTTTGTAAATTATCGCCTACCCATTAAAGTCCACAACAGCTGTACATGATCCTACTAATATATAATCCTACTAATATAAAATCAGTAACCCTCAATTCCAATGAAATCAATATGTACGTCAGTGTTTGCTCAGTAATAACACTGAACAAACCATTTATACATAAACAAAGTATTTCAGCAATATTTGAGTAATCTTGGACTGCGAAATTAAAACCACCCATAAAATATAACGGTTACACAATAAGTACACACTGTTTTACTCTTGTAAAACAGTGTCCCTCTTGTAGTCCAATGTCATTCTAAGCCCCGATTGTAAATAAGATTATTATTATATTGAGTGATGGTTACCTCTTCTGTGCACCGGGGTCAGGAGTAACGGTACTACAGAGCTGGTCCAAATCAAACACCGTCTCATTCATATATGCTTCAGGGTTTATCGCCCTGTCTACACAGGATAGAAGTTTTGTCCTGAAAACATTGAACATTATACTCATTAAAGGAATTTTGGTAATTTACAAATTTTGTTCGAACGGTGGGCTGTTATGAATATTCATGTTAATTTTATCTGTTAACAATATACAAATAAATGATCTCCAAAGGACTTTATTTCAATTTCTGGTAAAAGTGCCAAAGGAGTTAAAGTCAGGTACCATAATTATTGACGTACCTATGCCTTCTTTTTATTGGTAGCTTACGAAACATTGAACTGATTAGCCATTTATATTTCTGACTTTAAACTTACACGCAAAGCATTTCATGACGGAAAATGGAAGCTTCAAAAAATATTTTTTTAAAGTACTTACCTGCACGCACTTCGTTCCATCTTATTCAAGGGCTCAGGCTGGTTGAGACCCTGACCGCCCATCATGTCAGGGTACGCTACTTTCACGAAGGGGATCACACTCCTCACCCTAGACGATATCGTGCAGTACACACTTGCAAACGTACTGTACTTGGAAATGTCTTTATGTATTTTTAACGATGAACACGATGTAGTAGCTATGACAGAAAAAAAAATAGTTTGTAAGATTCTGAACTGATTGATTCTGACTGACTTTTCAGAAATTATTTTTTAATTATTATGGCTTTGTATCTATATACTGATCTGGGCCACCACTGCTCTATAGCAGTGGTGGTCTAGCGGTTCAGAACAAGCGCTTTACTTTGTGTAAATAATTTATCACCATTGCTCAAAAACGGTGAAGGAATAAATTGTGAAGAAACCGGCATGTCCTGGAATCAAAAATTCGAACACATGTGACATCTACCAACCCGCACTGGGCCCGCCTGGCAGATCACAGCCCACTCCCTTTTGAAGAGAGGAGGCCTGTGTCACCAGCCAGTAATATTATAAGCTAGCATTATGAGCTATATATAGGGTGAGATGAATCGCATATTTTCCAAAATTTGAAAGATACTTACAGGCACTCTCATGGACTTTATGATATTGCAAAAATGAGGGCGACGGCGAAGACCCCACGTTGTCATAGTCAGTGCCTAAAACCCCAGTGAGTGACAGGTTCAGGCTGGAAGCAGCGTTCCTGTTTCCGCCGGATTGCGAGTACAGGAAGTCTTCTAATATTGACCCTCGAGAATTGGACCGACTTTTGACCAGTCTTACTTGTTTGTTAAATGATCCAAACTCTTTGAAATAAATAAAATATCTGAAAATTGACAAAAATCATTATAGCACTGTGGTTTCGTTAATTTATAAGTATTCAGTTTTGAGCATGAACAATAGGAAAAACAATAATTATTGAAACAATTCCGTCACTACTGCATATCTCAAATCTCTGAGCAAATAAATATAAACTAAATATTTTTACAGTAAATTGGTAAATTCTTTACTTTTTTAAGTCTTCTAAATCTCTCTCATTAGGATTTATCCAGAGTGAGCTTTGTAAACTGTCACCACTCTTCGTAGTGCATTGTAGAATATTTTGACATTTATCTGATTCCTCAGGAATTTCAGGTTTTAGGTCATTTTCATCGAAATCCATGTCTGGGAACTCATCAATGCCTTCTATATCTATTTCTGGGCCTTCATCTTCTAAATCGGAATTCACTGTTTTAGAATCAGAATTAGCTGCATCTTCTTCGTCTTCGTGACATGGCCATGATGTATTGGTGCCTATAAAGTGACCTACAGTTATTCATGGCTCACATATTCATAGATTTTATTCATGCATATATTAAGTCAAATTGAAATTTACCTTTTAGTATGGGGTTCAGATTAAACGAAGCTGGACTGGAGACTGGTACTGGCAAAGCTTGGTGTTTCAAACATAATGTTATGACTGAACACACTCTTGCTAGTAATCCATCAAATTCGGGTTCATCTGGACACTGCGAGCAGAACCTGTGCAACGTCTGGACATGTTTCTTCGTACAAAGTGCCCTTCGCCCCGCTTCTGAAAAATTAAATATAGTTTATGATTTATTTAGTTTTTAATGAAAGTATATCTAATCATTTGAAACTAATCAGGTATTCTGCTGCATTCGGGTGGTAAACTGGAAACCGACCCCAACTTAATTGGGAAAAGGCTAGGCCGATGATGGTTTGAAACGAATTGAGAAATTATATCACAGGCTATTAGATATTCGTGGTACAATATGTGGCCGCCTTTTCTGCAGTTGCCGAAATAATGTCACATTAGTTAAGAAACATTGACATATTGATACGTACTGATATTGCAAAGATGCTGCAACGTCTGGAGGATGTGGGCGCATATCTTGAGCCTCATGCGTCCCTCATAGCGGTCCCACCTGTCGAACACCCTGAGGAGCACGCTACAGAGGCCTGTCTTCACGATCTGCATGCAGCACACCTCTGTGTGAGTTACGCACGTGTGATCAAGTGACAAACACTGGCGCATTGGACATGCAAACATAAACTTTCAACAGAACATAACATAAATTCATTAGCGACAAACGTATTGCGAGGTTGTAGTAAAGGTAAAGGCTGCTTTGCGTGTGGGAGTGTCACGTGACAGAATAGTTTGTGGTATCATTCGACTGTGACAAATTGTTGTGTAACGGCTTAGAGATTATGTACGACCTATTGTCTTTGTAACAGATAAAATGTTTGAACAATTAATCACATAAATGACTAAGATAAACATGGTCATGATCGTCTTGAAAACAAATGACTTATTCACTTAACTATTTTTACTGAAATAATCAATAGCGTCGAGGCAGAGTCGCAGTCTTGCCGTCGGGATGAAGCCGAGGCTGACCAAGACCCGCTCGTAAGTCGTTGTTACACCATCACGTATCAAAATAGAGGTAGTAATGGCTGAAATTGTAAAAATAACTAACATAAAATATCTATTACTTGCGATTCATGTCAAGTTGATTTTTTTCTATTTAGTGGAGAATAACTATTTAAACATGATTTCAAATAGTTCAAGACATCAGTGAATTTGTAGACTTATCAGAAAAATACACTCATTACTTCTTTAAGCAGGATTTTTCAACATCAGCATGACAGGTGATTAATAAGGTTAGGGAAAGCAGAAATTAATCAGATTTGTTTTGGCAGAAAAATACGAATAGTAACACGATTTTAACTTACCATTCTTGGCCAATTGTTTCATAATAACGAGTAAAGGGAAAATCAGTTTATTATCTGTAAAGTGTCCCTTCAATATAAGATGCATAGTTCTTACGCAACCGAGCATCCTTAACTTCACCGCAAACTTTGGATCTGGAATCAATTATATTTTGTCATTTTTATGCAAATGCAATTAATTTCATGAAATAAAAGATAAGTAAACGAGCTTGTGGCTAAGTAATAAGCCGCACGGCTCGATCAATCAGGTTAAGCTACGTTTGCCATGGTTGGTTCGTGGATGGGTGATCATCTTTACATACCAAAACTCCTTCGTGCCTCAGAAAGCACGTTAAGCCGTTGGACTCGGCTCTCATTTGTGGATCTTTGACAGTTGTTACGGGTAGTCAGAAGCCCGAAAGTCTGACAACCAGTCTTACCAAGGGGTATCGTATCCCAGTAACTGGGTTGTGGAGGTTAGATAGGCAGTCGCTCCATTTAAAATACTGGTACTCAGCTGCATCCGGTTAGACTGGAAGCCGACCCCAACATATTTCAGAAAAGCCTAGACCTATGTAAAAGAAGTTTAGATACTAATTTTAAAATCAATATTTGTAACCTCGTGAGCTAAGAGGTGCAAGTATCCAGAGCAGATCTTGCAGCACCACCTCTGTGCCAACGTGTCGGTCTCTCTTGTCTTGCATGGTGCCAATAACCCTGCGTATGATTACTTGTGTGCCTTTCATCTGAATGAAGTCTTGTGCGCACTGATGCCGGGCCAAGTTGTTAGCTGGAATCAACCGCGTGGGTTAAGGTCCGTACCTCTCGGCGCTAACGAGGCGAGGATCCACACGAGGTCCTGCAGTATCAGCTCGGTGGCGACGTTGCCGTCCCGTTTGGCGTGTGTCGCTATCATCGTGCGGATCACCACCTGCGTGCCGTTTACCGATATGAAGTGCTGTGAGCACTGCTGCCTCGCAAGGTTGTTCGCTGAAATTGTCGATATCGACAGGTTTTGTAACACAATTTTGTACAAGGGTATTTTAAATATTGTTAGAGCTTTTAATTTGCAGTGCTTAGTTTATTAATAGGAAAATATTTACAATCGCAATTTAGCTTAGTGGAAAGCAATCTTGACATTTACAATATGGCTGTTGTTTATGTTGGTAATTTTAATAAATCGATGTAGAAATAATTATGTTAATTTGATTGAACACTGCAGTGCGGTGATATGACACTTGAATCGACAATAGCTTCGAAATTACACGTTACAAGGCTGTGTAGTCAACTGGTCCAATGTCATCTAAGTGAGCTCTTCTTAAATGTCAGTAGGTAGGCCAAAAAGGAGGTTCCAAGTAGAAAGGGTACTAGTATGCCAGTGTTGCCCAATACCTCTGTGCGGTCATCAATATACACTTTAAATTAAAAAGCAAATGTGCAATTAAAATAAAACGTGTTATTATCATTCGTTATCGGTTAATCTCAGATATTTTTCTTGTAACTCGGCATTTGTTAATTTATTTAAACAAACGATTAATGCATGCAGTGCTGTACAATGTTTTCGCATAATATTGATTAGTTTGTTTCACGTTATTTATTTGGATAATTGGCAGTAAATTCCAACGTATCTACAGTATAAGCGGCACACACGCAACATACCCTTCTTAACTGCGGGCAGTTTATTTTCTTTGCCTGTTTTTTTGGTTTCTTTCTTCTTGATTCCCGATGACTCAATGGGAACTAATTTATTGAAAATAATCATGAAAACAAGTTTGCATTTCGGTTGTTTTTTTTAATGTCATATATTATTGACATTGATGATAAAATAAGCATAGTCTAGATGTAGTAACTTGATCTTAAATTAACTTGTCATTTTATGGGATTTATATCGTAACTTGATTCCGAAATCGAATACCATTTCGGTATCAAGTGCAAGTCAAATGCCATATGGAGGCCGACGCGACGTAGGCAGAAAAATGACGATATTTGCGTAGGTACGGTACGCGTCTTAGTAACACATGTTTGTTTCCGCTGTAGTAGGTAAATATTTACCTGAACATTTTTTTCCTTTCCCTTGTTTCAAACACAAAACTTCTCTTAATATAGATGTAATGTATGTGCATGTTGCTGTGTCTCTGCAGGTCTGTAATAAAAATAACGAAGTGAAAATACTGAATCCCTGATAAACATCAGAAAGATACGCAAACAAGGGTGATTTATTTAGCATGTTACTGTTGGATATACTGACCTCCAGTATTGCAAGAAGCATCTGTATGGCTCCCGACTGTTTGTTCCATAGTTTATCCAGTGTGCTCTGGCGAACATGTTTGTCTGAAAACAAAAGTAGTTGGAAATAAATCAAGGTGTCCAAAGACCAACATACCTAATATTCGATAGTGTTTATAAATGCAGTGACATTTTAATATTGGTGCGAATGCCAGTATGTAGGGTCGTCGTCGGTGCGTGGAGAGGGTGTCCTCGTATGTCGGTACGAGCGCGATGACCGTGCGCCCGCGCCGACTGGCTGCCACAACACCACCGCTTCCGCGACTCTTTTTGTTCTCATGCTACAACTGGAGCAGAGCATCGGTACCCGAGGCCGACAAGTGGTCTTTCAAAGTATTATTATAGCCAGTGAATATCGCCATTCCGGTATAATTGTACCACAACGAGCTATACGTGTATACTAAATCAATTTTGTTTGTCGAATCGTCAACTAGTTTAATTGAACTGCCAAAGTAATTGGCGCAATCATTTCAAATGTCCTTTTCGACTGTTATGCAAATTTTTATTGAACATTGGTGGTTATTGATTTTATTTATAAGTACATTAAACTTATTAACATTAAACTGTAATTTATATACTTGAGCACTTTTATTTGAATATGAATTTAATGTTTATGTGATACCAATTTATTTTAAATGGGAAGTAGTTTGTAAATGGTTTTGTAAAAAAAAAAACAGTATTTACTACCGCCATAAAGTAGGCAGCTCGTTTCGATTGTCAAAGGAGTTTGGAGTTTGAGCGTCACCTCTGTATTCTCAATTCTTATTACTGAGAAAGGTATATTCAATGCGATTGTCATCCCTAAAATTACTTTTTTTAATTTCCATGTTTTCGTGAAGGCTTAAAGGATTACATTCGCCTGAGTACATTGGTGAATCTGTAATGCATACTTTACAATAATCAGTACAAACACTAGCCGATGCATATAATTATTTCCAAGTAAAAATCTTGACCGTTGACTACGGAAGCACATACTTCGTTTCAAGTACACAGTTGTTTATGTCGTATAAAAATGTGCAGTGATGGCCTAGTGGGATAGTAGTGACAATGACATGCCGTCTCATTGGCGCTGCTGGCGGGGCGCCAGCGGGGCACGCGCGTGGCGGCGACGTCACGCTGACGGCTGTGCGGACAGCCGCCGCGTCCAGCCGGCACGGCTCTAAATACGCGGGCATTTCTAGAATACACTGACGCCACCGTAGCAACTAGCAAACGAACGCGAACGCACCGGACGTACCGGCAAATGTAATTTTGATAGCACGCTCCAGGAAATTTTGTTTATCATGTTGTTTACAATAAACCATACCTCTTTTCGCATTAGATCTGGCATTGTACGAGGAAGTAAACAGGAAGATGAGTATCTAAAAAGAAAGAATGACATTCCATACCTTAAATTCTATCACTCTCTGATTTATATACCGTTGACATATTGTAAATGGCGAGTTACGTATAGAAAATGGAAAGATACATCAAAATGCCAGTATGCCAATACACGCCAGCACACTTCATTAAGCGCATTGACAGGTATCGGCGATTGGCATCGCGACTGATCGCTGCAAAATGTATGGCCTTTCTGACGCTAACATGGCTTCTTGATTAAAGCCTTTGGTAAAGGATTAATTAACGGGTGTATAATTGTATGTGATACGATTTACTGCACTTGATGTATACGTGTGCTCAATTAGGACGGTTACATTACACACGCCGTGCCAATGGCAAAATTGTAAACATGTCCCTGTCTACAGCTGGCAGATATTTAATAATATCAAGTATGTAGATTGGCATCTGAGAATTTCTGATACTTATAGGTACTTGTTTCGAGATTCTAATGTCAAGGAACTGACGTGTATCATGACGTTACCTTGCTTCAGTGGCTTTACTTTGTTCCAAAGTACTTACCCTTGCTTGAAGGTTAATTGCGATTAAGCTAACTGTATTTATGGAAGCTTATAAGTATATTTACTATTTGTAGTCAAATCCAGTGTCAAGTTATTTGATTGGCAATTTGAGCATGTGCTATCCAATTACAGCAGTTAAAAAAGATTTGTTAGAAAATGAAGAAAAAAAAAGTTTATTTGTGGCAAACATGACGCAGAAAAGGAACACAAACACAAAAAAGAACAAGTCGGGAGAAAATATGTTCACATCCACACAAAACGGCTATCGCTCAGCATAATGCTACGACCCTATGTGAGACAGAGCCTCTGATAGCTGGTTCACTGATCACAGGGGAAATTACAAAAGTACTTACTTCCAAAAAAAATCATTCTTTTCTTTTTAAAATCAGAACCGTCTTTAACATTGTAAGTTAATTGAACTTATCTTACGCATTGCATTGGCTGAGCCACTGTGATTCCAAAATCTTCTCCTAGGTCATATTTACCAGGAGAAGATTTAGAAATTAGAGCGTTGAGTAAACATTCGGTTTTTATAAAATGTAAGTTTATTTTTAATAATGTAGTGTTGATGACAGAATCACATTAATTTCCTCGCTTTAATTAATTTTGTTCAAACAGAAAATGTCTTCGCATTTCTATTTATAGGTATTCTTCTCTCCGTCCTTATGTCATTCCTTTACACACGAATGTGTAACATGTTTTGAATAATTACACTGTTTTTATATCAACCCCGACAAGGTTTTGATGTTTATGCGGATGCAGAGATATGGTGAAGAACCAGTCAGAGGTGTGTTTCCTTATAGGCACTGATCGTTGAACCAATATTAATTTCAGTGACAAAAAATGAGACAATACGGTTGATGATATAATTAAATGAAATGATATTGCTTATTCTGTCAATAGCATATCGGAATCAAACTCAAAAACTCAAACTCGAACTCAAATCATTTAATTCAACTAAACCAATTACAGGCACTTTTGAATTGTCAAAGGGTCAGTCAGTCAGAAAGATGAAGCTAGTTGCCCATTCCAAAGCGTAGGTACCTATGGAGAAGAACGGGCAAGAAACTCCATGGACACTCTTTTAAATCATAAAATTGTTACAAAATATTTGATACATCATTCGTGTTGAAATTAACCATGTGAGAACGATGTAGAAAGACGTGCACGTTTGAAGCGTCCGTTATAGAAAACATAAAAACCATTCAGAAATTAAAAATTACAATAAGCCGTGGCGGCTAAGAGATGACCAGTCCCTACTGACGGCGCCCATTCACGAACATGACGTATGGATCAGCACCATTCAGCTCAACCATTTTGAAGGGAACTTAATGATCCAACACACACGCCACCACCAGCGAGACATTAGAGTGAGCATGACAGACTCTCAGCCGCCAGGGCACATTCAAGTCAATGAAAGACGTACCCAGTAAATGGTAGCTTTATAGAAAGTACATAGTGCTCACACGTGTGCTATGCAATTATACAATACTAAACAATTGAGTTTATACAATGCAAATATAGTTTTCTTCCCATGATCAGCAGCTCCAACTATGTTTCCGAATGCTAATTAGTTTATGCGCCCCTGTGGAGCTGGACCAGCATTGAGCCAAGCATTTTTGTCAGCGATGTAATCCCCTAACTTATAATATGCTTGGCTACATAGTGTGCGTTTAATACAAGATTTAAATTTCGTTTCATTCAGTTGGAGTATGTGGGGAGGAATTTTATTGTAACATTTTAAACAGTACCCCATGAAGGTTGAGTCTACTTTAGCCAGTCTGAAACCTGTTTGTACTAATTGGTCCCTATTTCTAGTCCTATAGTTGTGTCTTTCACCTCTTTTGTTGAATAGATTTAAATTTTTTCTTACGTACATGATGTTTTCATAGATGTATTGACAAGGTACCGTCATGATGTTAATATCTTTAAACAGTTCCCTTAAAGAATCGCGCCTGCGGAGGCCACTCATTATAATCATTATAATTTAATTAATTATAATCATTTTTACACTTCATATTACATAAAAAAATAAGCTAGATGAGGTCGGCGTTTCCTATCTGACTACTCTTTAGAAGAATTAAGGCTGAAACAAACTCAGAGGTCACAGTCTCTTTTAAAGTCCAGACATAATCTTGGTTATTTTATGTGAATACCATGTAGTTTGATGTCTGAAGTGGTCTTTTGAGGAAAGTACCACACAGATTTGAGTGGACCAGTCTAGTCAGTGCAAGCATTTGTCAGTAATCGTGTAGCTCAACTCAGAACCTTGAGTTTAACAATAAGCATGCTTTGTCTGAACTACCATCATAGTTATTTGGGAAATGAGACTGATGTTCATTTGCCAAATACATTAATAGTAGTTTTAAGAAATCATAAAATATTATGACTTCCATTAATTAGCAAAGTTTATAATAATAAACATGGAAGCCCTTCGTGCGTGACGTTTCAATTTTGCAACATATATTTAGGTAATAAAACTTATGAGTTCCGTATAAACAAATGCGACAGTTCCTGAAATCTTCCGTTTATCCTATTACATAAAACGCGTCTAAATTCTAAATCATAGCCAACATAATTTTAATGGCAATACGCATTTTGATTGATAACAATTATTTATTACTGGCATGACAAATACTTAACGTAGTCCAATTTCTGGACGCCGATAATTGGTTACATTTGTAGAAAATTTGGCTGCAATTCAACTCGTGTAGTAGTATCTTGTACGTAGAGGCTGTAGAGACAATGGTCTTATTTATTTGGAGTTGATTTATGGACCATTAGCGGGATCATTAGTACTTTGTATTGAATCTAGTTTGTCCTTCCGCATTTTAGTATTGGACAATGTGTAAATAAGGGCGTTATAAATCATGTACTAGAGGTGGCGATTTGAGCCCTGAAAATCCTCCAGAAAGCTTGAAAGCTTGCTTTTCAAAGTTTTTTTTTTTTAAATTCATTTATCTATTTTAAAAGATGCTGTTCTTTCTGTAACACTAGAATTTTCTAAAGTGAACACTGTGGATGCAATGTATGTATTTTATTTTATGTTACGGCTGCATTGTCACGATAACGCGAGCTACCATTCACGGGCTCTCTGTTGTACAATGAGACATCGAGCGGTTTGCGAGAGAGAGTGCGCGATGTGTAGTTGCGTTATCGCGACAATGTAGCCGTGGCATTACAGTACGAGTATATGTTTTAACAATAAAGAAGAGCACCTTCCTGAGCTAATTTTTTACTTTAGACGGTAGCTACAAAAATATTATATTTAATACTTAAGTTCCAGCCCTGACTCTTATATACGAAATATACACAGACATTATTTATTACGTATAGACATTGCCGGGGAGTGCCGGTCTGACCAATGTCAAGGCGAAACTTGATTTACAAAACCACAGAAATAGATTTGCTTGCGTAGACTTCGCTTTAATTGTTACTGTACGAAACTTTTTATAGTTTACAAACTCAGTATTTACATTTTTCTTGGAAACAACTTGTCTTAATCCTAGACAGAAACGATCAACGAAATAGAACACCGAAGCTAAAGTGTAAGTCATGCAAATAGTTTGAAAGTAGTTTCTCGATGTAAAAACGTCTTATTTTGATTTACGGTCGCAGAAGCGAAATGTAACACAAGCAAAATAAAAGAAATGTATTGCTTTGCAAACAACACTTAATATTAGCTCGCGGAACAAAAGCTGTCGGGAAATGGTACGAAGTGTGGGAACCCGACGGTGCTGTTTGTACCAGTTGTCGGTAATTGGACAAAGGCTGACAAGTTTTGGATATCGTTGAATAAATTAACGGTAACAATTGGTGTTGGGGCACGGGCGGAGGTGGCCGAGGGCCCAATGCACCAAACCCTTACTTTATATAGTTCTCTCACGCGATGTTACTGCAGTGATGACACCTTCGGCTGATTTACTTTTTACCGCGAGGCTCAAGTTTTATAGGTTTAGAGACACGCAGTGTGCTTTCGTGTGTATTAAAAAAAAAACTTTTTACTTAGTATCAAATATTGTGATACTAAGTAAGCAGAGGACACAGTGTCACTAGTTTTCCAGTTACTGAACGGGGTCTTTTATGATAATCTGTAATGGATAATTAGCTCATTTCGTTTATTTATTAATTCATGATTTAAAAAAAAAGCTAAACGAGCTAATATTTCTTGACAACATCTCTATTGATACAGCCATTTTTATTTTGGGATGGTGTAGTATAAATTTTAATGCATTGAAACTAACATTATCAAACACTTTGTTTTTATATCGAAAACAATGTTGAAACTTGGCTGCAAACACGCCTAAAAATAGCCAACTTGGCTTGGGAAAAAGAAAATACAAACATTCAGGAATGTATAAACGTGTATTGCAGCTAAATTTTCAGAAAGAATGGAGTCGTTGCCCTACCCTTGCGTAGCACGCTACGAGCCGTAGGCAAGTACTCATCAGTACCTCGCTACGCCCCGTTCGCGAGCTTTCTAAGTAAGTCATGTAAGTTCAGATTCTCACGCAACGTGTTTCATTTACCTTGAAGCCGTAAAAATCCAAAGATTTCTTATCGTAATAAAGTTGAGTGATGTTTCTATACTAGGTTCTTGTTTATTTTGTTGTTGGTAATAGGATTAAAGTAGTTTGAAGTTCAGTGATATAGCCAGTCCCAGGAATCTTCACGCGACTTACGACCAGAGTAACATAACATAACTTTACGCCTGTATTTTCCAAAGGTTAAGGCAGAAGTGTATGTATAGTACACCCACACCCAGTTATGTTTATGACTGCTTTATGTAACAGGGGCGGAACCTGTGACCACCAACCGGTCACAAATCCTGATACCGGGCAGCTACTTAGAAATTCCAGATGGACAAACCCAATAAATCGAACCCTCAGGCAAAGTTAAAGTCAAATCATTTATTACAAATAGGCACTTATAGGCACATTTAGGGCAAGAAACTCCACCGTTACTCTTTTAAAATGTTTTACAATATGTTGAAAACATTAATTATATAATTATACTGAAGAAAATAAAATTACTATACCACAATAGGTAAAATTATTAAAATGGATTAATGAAAGCACAACAGTAACGCTTGCGAGACCACTTGGCCAACGAGGTAGTTACACCCGAAGTATGACCAGAAAAGCAAAATTTATCTACATAAATAAATCAAATCAAATAAAACATTATAAGATTTTCCGTATAGTGGATTTCCCATCTTCGAGATTCGTTTACTCTAGTATAATTTATAGTAAACATCTTATAAAAAATCTTTTTAATGGTCGAAAATATAATATTTGGATTGATGTCAACTTTTTAATTCCCAGCCGGTTTGACTGTTATTTTATTTATGAAGAAGTCACATTTATAATGAGAACAACTTTTTTTATAAAAATCATATGTCACTTGCGTGTAATTATTAAAAGTTGTCGTTAAAAGTGGATTTAGTTTATTTTATAACGAACATTTTGTGGCCTTGGAAATCTTACACGGTTACAGCCGAAAGATTTTGTTTGTATAATATTATTATGTCATACTTTTTTTCATCCACACTGAGAGTTTTACAAGAAAACTACGGATTTTAGAATGATTTTGGCACGCTGTTTTCTATAAAAAAACTAAGTTCTTTAGTAGTATGGGTGTTTAGTAGTGAATGGTTGTGATACTTTTATATACAATGTGTAACTGTAATAATGAACATTATGAAAGTAGTTTGTTCAGAATCGTTTAAAGAATATTTACTTATTATTTACTGAATACTGTAAGTTTTTCTTTTATTTCCATGAATCCAAAAAAAAAAACAACCTTCTGCGTCTCCTTTGTAGCTTCGCTAACAAAGGTGAACCAACGACGCTTACATTTATGTAAGCATTGACGACCGCCCAGAGCCCTAGAATACCTAATAGGTAAGGCGGTTTCAAATTCAGCCTCATAAAATAAGTCATAACAATAATCATTGACTTCTAACTTCAACACAAAGATTCTTCAGCAATTAAGTTTATTTTTTACTATCTTTCCTTCAAATCAGTTTTGACGTCTTCGCGCTACCGCTTTGAAAATGAAGGCTTTCGCGACCCATTTCGTAAATCATCGAAATATAAGGCAATTGCCTAATCTAATGGTATAGCCGTACCAGTTACACGTTCGTGTGTAACTATCAAGCAATTTTTAAGGAAAATTAGGCCAAAACGTAATCCTATTAACACATTAAAGAACTTTGGATGGGGCTATTGACTACGTATAAAGAAAGGGGAACAAAGTTAAAGTGTTTTCGTTTAACTTAAAGCTATGAACTCTTCGTTGTCACGCCAATAGTTTGAATTTGTTTGACTTTAATTTTGTTTACGACTTTCGTCGTCATCAAAAGTTTCAGTAAAGAAACAAGCGTAGTAGTGCTTACATTTAGGATTCCTTCTAGAATTTTCGCTTGACCTATGTTCCCAAGTTCAACTTATATTTTTCTGAATCGATAGAGACGTCTGTGATAATAGCCCGTCCGTAGTGACCTTTGACTGTAGTTTGGGTTTGGATTACAATCTTCATTGCCCGTAGGTAGCCCAATATTTTATTTAAATGGAGCAATAAGCCGCCCTAAAATTACGGGCGTCTGTGAAAGTTTTAATAATGAAAGTACCGTATAATTCATCGTGATTTTTTTGTGGAAACAAAAACACGTAAGGCGAGAATCTGTGTATTTATGTTTATAGAATGAGATATGGAGATTTGTTCCAGCTATCCATAGTGTTATGACTACGAGAGAGAATAATATACAATCCAATAATATAATGCACCATTTTCCTCTATCATTATACAAAACTTCCTTCATTATGAAATATGTATTATCTCATTCGAGATGTCGGCTTTCTGACATACAAATTAGTGAATCTTTTAACTGTTTTGTTCATCCATTACCGAGTGTGCCTCAATTATCACTTTTGTGTTCTTTTTGTGGGTATTAGCGAGAGATGCCGTCAAAGCCCAGTGTTGGGCAGTTTGCCAAAATGCAGTTTCATGTGGGCATATATACAGTGAGTAAAAGAAATAAGTGTGCAGGCAGGTATGGACAGTTTTTTATCAGATAATGCGTGCACTGAGTGGTATTTGGCATCGCTCAAGAGCGTGTCTTGTGCAAGTATTTATGTAGCCAATAATAATGACAATTGCTTGTAATATGCATAAATGTAAATTGCCTTGTCTGCTCACATACATACCTAACTATTTTGCTGTGTGGTCAGAACAATACTCCTTCTGAATGGAATCGCATAGTACTTCACATACCTAGTAGGTAATGTATGAGCGCGTGTAGTTTTGTCTAGACAGACGGATTACATTAAACCAATTGATTGATTCCAGTACGACTATTTTATGACTTACACTAGCTATTGACGAAGCAGAGCAATGCCGTATAGATGCAGGAGAAAGTGAAGAGCGTACCGTATAAGGAGCTAAAGAAATTAGCATACAAAGAGAGACTAATTATGAAGAAATAGTAAACCCGCTTATTAAATGGAAGAAGAACACGACATTGTGTAGGTATAAATAGATCTGTTGAGTTTACTGGTCGGAATTAAATTCAGGAAGGTACGTAGATATTCAAATGATATGCATTGGTTCTATCTAAAGGACATGTAGCAATCTATGGTACGTGTACGGAAATTTCCATGAGCACTTAAATCTAAGTGCATGATATTGAAAATTATGATAACAAACCACATATTTACTTTTTAATTTTAATCTTGACTACCTAGATATAAATACAGAATTATAAGTTTAAAGGTGGTGGTGTTTAGGCGCTAAAGGGGGCTTGTGGCTAAGTAATAACAGCCGCACGGGTCGATCGATCAGGTTAAGCAACGCTTGCCGCGGTTGGTCAGTGGATGGGTGACCATCTTTACATACCAAGACCCCTCCGTGCCTCGGAAAGCACGTTAAGCCGTTGGTCCCGGCTGTCATTCGTTGATCTTTGACAGTCGTTACGGGTTGTCAGAAGCCCGGAAATCTGACAACCAGTCTTACCAAGGGGTATCGTATTACCCAGTTACTGGGTTGTGGAGGTCAGATAGGCGCTCCATGTAAAATACTGGTATTCAGCTGCATCCGGTTAGACTAAAAGCCGACCCCAACATAGTTGGGACAAGGCTAGGCAGTTGATGGTGTTTAGGCGCTATAGTATAATATTCCCATTGTTGTAACCAAACCTTCCTTTTCTTCCTTTTACACGAACTTCTGGAAAGTTTGGGATCTGTATTTACAGGTTTCTAACGAACGGGTTTTACCCATTGTTTTTTCTTTTTATTGCGATATGGGCCACCGTTTGACCTCTATCTCGCCTGGTGGAAAGCGATGGACGAGCAAACCAAGAAGATACCTATTCACTCATGCTTACAATGGTTAGAAGGCTGACGGGTTATACGTGGAAGGGAACATAGACGCTGGCAGAGAGTTCCATATTTTGGGCCGTGCGCATAATAAATGTGGAGGAGAAGCGCAATAAAAATGGTGTGTAATGTATGTACTGTGTGTTTTCAAGTTCCACACTAAACTTTTGAGAAGGCATTCGTTTTTAGTATTGCCATTAGAGTGCCCTATGCGACCTCCCCTTTGGATATATCAAGCGTGACCGTTATTTGGTGTAGGGAGGGTGTAGATAACTAAGTGAAATATGTGATTTATTCAAACTTCGACGGTTTTATAGTACAATATTAATTTATAAATATAGCGGAAACCTTGAAAATAATGACTGGGAAGTCAATAAAGTAACAATTTATACACGACCGGTGGTGGATTTTACATGTCCTACTGATTAAATTCAGGGTAAGTTGAAATGGTTGCAATATTACTTGGCTGATAAGTATCGTCAAGTTCAAAGGGTATCGTGTCAATGAATCGTTTCAATATGAATTTATGTTATCCCGAAATTGAATTTGGATACGAAATTGGTAATTTTCGTGAAGGTATACCTATGAGTTGTAATTTATTGAATGTCTATGAAACTGCATCATTGTCCTTGTTGGTGACACGGCTGTCGATTTTGAGGTCCTAGGTTTAATTCGAGGATCAGACAAAGTGCCTTATCATATAACTTACTTACACTACCTTAGAAGCCATCTAGGTAGTGTAAGTACGTTGCTGCCCAGAAATTGGAACTGTGCCCAGTTTTGGCAGAAGATCTTACTCGACATTATTGTCTCCGGAGAAATGTAGAAAATGGAATTTCAGACTGTCCTTTAATAATGTGCGACAACGTCATATTCCTGTATAGTAGTGAACTTTAGAATATTTCCTTTTGCAGTAAAGGCTTCGAATATTTTATAGTCAAAATAATTTAAACACTTTATTATATTAATTGCAATGGGCAAGGTTGTTGTAAGTCGTTGGGCTGCCTTAAGCCCCGTTTACACGATGCAGTTTATTACCTGTGGCATACAATCAATTTGAAGCAACAAATGAATTGCATCGTCTAAACACTATTCATACAGTGCAACTTTTGTTGTGGCTTCAACTTGTGGTATGCCTCTGGCAATTAAATCATACTGTGTAAATCAGGCTTTATACGTGCTTTGTGACTCTTTCATCTTGCGTGAGCAAGCTTCACAGACAGTAAAATGTAAAACTCATATCCAAACCAGGGTTGAAGAATTAAAAAAAAATATGAGTGTTGGTCCAAGAAAGACAAAAGATTGAACCTTTAACATGGTCTAATAGAACAAAATGCTTTTAGACCCAGTTAAAGGTTCAATCTGCCTAGCCAGTCCCCAACTATATTGGGGTCGCTGAATACAAATGGAGCGACTGCCCAACTGACCTCCACAACCCAGTAACTGGGTGACACGATACCCCTTGGTAAGAATAGTAGTCAGACTTTTGGGCTTCAAACTGCCCGTACTGACGTCAAAGATCTACGAATGGCAACCCGGATCAACGGCTTAATTTGCTTTCCGAGGCATGGAGGGCCTCAATATGTAATGGATGGTCATCCATCCACAAACCAACCGCGGCCAACGTAGTTTATCCTTCAATCGACCAATGTATGGCTGTTATTGTTTCACCACGAGCCCCTAAAGGATAAAGGAAGTGATTTTCTGAGACGTTCGTAATTATTATTGTCACTTGAACTATGTTCAACATGTGAAAGTACCAGATGTGGAAACCATTTTATTTTATCTTCTTCTTCATACATGGCCAGAATGTATGCGAGTACACAAGTTATAAATACTTTTTCAGTCTTTTTATTACATTCATACGTAGGCTGTCGCATTTTTATGAACAATATCGACGTTCGTATAATGCAGTTTTTATAAGCAATAAAAACGTTTACATCAACTTTATGTGTATTGAATGAGACGAGAAGTATTTTTAGCAAATTGAAGAAATGAAGACTGTAATTCGGCCGGTTTTAAAACGACAAGTGCTTTATAATTTTGACCTTTTTTGTGGAGAGAATTACAAATCGGTTAGTGTCGTAGATAGAGTAGTATTCCTGTAGATTAGCTGTTATCGTGGGTATACCTTATGAGATAGCGATAGTTCTTAGCAGTCACTTGTAAACTGGTACTAATGGCTAATTTTTTGTCGAAAACTCGTGTTGATATACAGCATGCGGGGGCTCACCGCAGGCGTGGAAATGACTAATGAAAGTCATAAGCCGATAATGCGGTCGCTAGTACCGATGGGGATGGGGATTCCCCGCGGACGGTGTGCCGACTCGGTACGTTTTTATATGAAGGGATAGATTTATTGACATTGGAACGGAACGTACATAGTCAAAACCTCACAGGTCTCTTAAGAGCAAGGTGTTGAAAATTAGCTTGATAAAAATAAGTATGACAAGATGGGGATCTTGTCATACTTATTTTTAACAAGCAAAATTAATGTAAATTCTTGTACATTATACCAAGCCGCCACATTAAGTTAAAAAAACAGCTCAAAGTGCGACATTAATGGCCAGCGGGTTCTGTAAAAAGAGGGTGGTATCCCCCACCTAGAGTCGAAATAAACTGGTGTCTAGAGTAAAAGTGAGGCTCGGCTATTAAGCTAGCAGGCGGTGTTAGTAACATAATAGCTTTTTTTCCAGACACTTGGTATTGATTATGGCTCAAAGTCTGTGTAAAACCTTATTTTCAAGTTGTTTGTAGGCGTGTCGCACGTTTCATATTTTTGGTAACAATATTACCTACCTACTGGTGTTAACATGTTATACGTATGCGGATACCTACTGCAGTGGTTTTAAAAGAGGAATCAAGTTAAGAGGAATATAATAATTATAAAACTGTCCACGTTGCTTACATTTATTACCTACGAGGAATTAACATTTTATGCCAGCCTTATTCGTCCTGGGGAACGTTTACGAGAGTAATAAAAATCTGAACCTTACATGATACGTGTGTGATATTATGTCATATTACAACATTACAGGATCTTTAAAATGACCAAGAAATCTATCGCAGAGGAAGTTGCCCGATCTTAAGCGAATAAAGGCGCGACGCGACACTAGTAAAACCATTTCAATGAAATGTTCTTGGAATTTGTTCTAGGTACTAGAATCGCATCGCACTGTCACGTCTCGGTTGTCGGCGGGAACCCTAATCACCCTATCCTTACGCACTACGCGACCACGACTAGGTGCACGACTGGGCTAATCTTGGTCGGAGCTTCTGTGTCCAAGATTTGATGGTGTCTTACCGTGTGACGTAAGCCGCGTGTTGATCCTCGCGGTGATGGCGCGCGCCGCCTCGGTAGAGTCGGGCGCTCGCTGCTGGTGCAACCGCAGTCGCTCGAACAGACAGTCAGCCGCCGCCTCGTCCGCCATGCGAAACGCTGCACAAACACATTAAAAATATTAAGAATGAAGAAGAGATGCGCCCTGGCTGGAGGCCTTAATTTATAAAGTCATTTACATGATATCCTAGTAACAACCTCCAAGGTTGACCTGCGAGCCCTAAGGCAAAATAATAAGGAAAAGAAGAATGAATGCTAGACAACCATTATTTATGATGCCTTATTCCAATTTCATGATAATTAGTATCATAAAAATACTTTAGAACTATGCATGAGAATAAATAAGCATGTATTTCTTGCTGTGAAAGGGAGTGGGCTATTATAATCCACCACGCGGGCCCAGTGCGGGTTGGTGGATGCCACATAAAAAAATATGGCCAGCAACAAACTCGTCTATAATGCAGGCACCACCCCACCATACAATTAACATTTTCATAATTTTAACATTTTGTAGGTAGCGGTCAAGTTTTAGCTTAAAACCGTATACAGGCCGAAATGATATGGTTGATTCAGTGATTATGGTACCGATAGCCATTTTTTATTACTGAAAGAAATCAATTTTTTTCTGTATGTCAACACTTGCAAGCAGTTCTACCAAAAGATGGCGGAAAAGCATAATAGTATTTTTTTTGAAGTTTGCAACAGCTGTTGAGAGTTTATGACTTCTAACCACCTACATAGAACCCTTAAAATATATTTTTTATCTTAAGGATGTAGTAAAACACATGAAAGCAAGCCAAATAGTTTTCATAAACACATTAAAAGTTGCAGCACAGGTCTGCAGCTGATGCGTACTTTGAACTCATTTTGTTCAGGGTAACGAGCGAATTAAAGCATATTGAACTCTATGAATCGATTTAGGGTAGGGTAGCATTAAAAAATGCACTGAACAGGTTTTTAAGCTGTCGAAATAGGGAGGGAGCGGTCATTCTATCGTAGACTGCAGGTTGATGAATTTGTTATACGTTCTGTTGGTTAGAAGTATTTAGATATTTGTACATCACTTACAGATACAAATATCTAAATACTTCTATGCCCTAGTCAACACGGAGGAATGAGAAAAATCTCGTGAGAAAAGTTTTGAGATGAATGTCGATGGCTATACGAGTAGGGGAAGACCAAAGAAACTATGGATGGACTGTGTGTTGATATGGTTAGAAAGGGGTTGACTACCGAGATGACGACTAATAGAGGCATGGAAGAAAAAGACATGTTGCGCTGACCCCAAGTAAATTGATATACGAGTACCTAAGGGCAGGAGAATGATGATGATCTAATATTTCGTCCCAATCAACCCTTCAATTATTTATGAAAAAATCAAGTCCAATCAAGTCTGTTACTTGGTAAGCTTTAGTATTAAAGCTGTAAGCTGTTTATAATGGATGTATGTGACCTCAAAACATTAGTGTGTTGTTGTAGGCAAGGTTCTACTGATGCTGTCAAGTTGAAAAATACAATGCAAGTAGCCCAAGGTCGCTCCGGGGCTTCTGAAGCCAGATGCTCGTTAAAGTAGTAGAATGTTGGAGAGACAGTTTTAGACACGAGGCGAAAACATAATGGTGGAGGCAACACGTGTTTATATTAATAGCTCATAAGCGGTAATTGATCGTTAATTAGATCATTAGAGAATTCTCACATATGACTCAGTCGGTTCTTGTAATGTATTCAATACACCGCTATAATGGCCAGAGGAATTTACTTCGATTCAAATGTGTTATTGCGATCGGATGCGAGGGCGCAGTGCATCAAGCGTAAACAAACAAATTGGGGACAAAACGAATGAGCACACCAATGTATTTGTTGGCAACTCAACACGAGTATTTTAATGAAAATGCTCAAGAAGTTATGTTACAGTTTGTAATCAAATAAAGAGTGACAGTAAAGTTTGGAGTGAAGATATCTACCAGTTTGAATGTGATGCTGTCTTTTTTGTAACTAGGCTTTGTAGTATCCGAACTAGAGAAAACAGTTCAAAATCGACTTAGTTAAAGACGTGTCTACTGACTTCTACTCCAATAGGCATGATTTAAAAACCGTACGAAAGTTTGGCACACGTTTGCATCAGCGTGTTTTTACATGTTACACTGTTAATCACTGGCTTTTGTTTCAAATGATTTATCGCTCTTGGTAACGTGTGAACACAGTTACTTTATCTCGACGAGTAATTAGGAACGATCGCGAACTAAACACACTCAGCAATAAATAAGGTTACATTTATCAAAGTTATATTTGCTAATTACCACTTAAGCGATTAATTTCATGTGTGGTATGATTAAAATGTACGAATTAGAGAATGGAACTATGAAGAGCGAACAGAAAATCGGCACTATCGTGAATGTAACCTAGGCCGAACATAACAATACGTTTGTGTTGACGTTCTCTGAAAACGTGTGGATTTTCCAAATGTTATATTGAGAGATGATTTAAAACAATGAAAGTTACTACTACGAACGTACGTGTATGCGTGTTGTCCCTGCTGTTGTCAAATGTGACGGTCTATTTGTAAATAAACAGTGTGTGGTGTACGAGCGTCGGGTGCTGAGCTATTCGCTCCGCGGCGGGCGCCGGCCGACTGACAAGCGAACCCGGCCGGGAAGGAAAATCGGGGAGGCGTGCGGGGCGGCCGCGATACTCACTGGGAAATATTTTTCCTCTACGCACTCATTAATAATAATCCCCATTTTGATATCGATGTTAGGCAGCCATTATTAATATGCCTGATGATAGATTAATGGCATATTTCTTCATTACCGCTACAAATTAGCATTCTTACAATCACATACTTGGCGACCACTAATGGACTTGTTTAAAGTGTATTGATCTTATAACTAATTGAATCGATAATTTAGTATCTTTTTTACTTGTAAAAATAAGTGAGGTACGGGCAGTATTCTTGGTAATTGGACTTAAGCACCTACAAATAAAGTTCCAATACTTTATATCAGAACGAGCTTTTTCACTTATTACTCTTAACACTACGTAGGTTACTTATGAATAATTCAATCGAAATTCAACCTACAGTATGGACATAAAAAAACTGCAGACAAAAAAAAAAAAAGAAATAATGGCATAAAAAAATAAGTACTCACATTTTCTTTTGGGTTTGGGAATTTCCGGACTTTGGGCAGAAGTATCAGTTGCTGAACACAAAAAAATACACCAATATATGAAAACAAATATATTATGAGAGTTTAGGACATGCTCACTACAAGTCAATTGACAATATGTACTTACGTGCTGTAATTTTATTCTTACCTGACATTTCTTATTCATTACAGAAAACTTTGATGTGAATTATTTAACAGTGTTATCTTTTTGTACTAACATTGCATTTCATTTCTGATTTAAATTATCTTTTAAAGTTTTTGAAGCAAATCGGGATTTTTTGGCAGTTTATAACCTGTAATGTAGGAGCCTTCATTTGCCTTTCGCGTTTCTTTACCAGCCAGTGTTTGACGAAAAAGTTTTTAATACTTTTTGAACCAAGTAGGTTAGATATCTATTTTTGATACCAACAATATTAATTTAGTTGTTCTAAGTCTAACTAAATATAACGTCATTAAATTAAATATGTCAAGATTAAAAAAAACACATGTATCTAGATTTGCCAAAGAGCAATGGAACGCAGTATACTAGGTGTTAAATTAACAAATCGTGTTCGAAACACAATACTGCGTTCTAAAACCAATATAGCTGACGTGGGTCAAAAGGCTGTCCAACTTAATGGGGGATGGGCAGAACATGTCTGCCGCATAACATAGAACTGGTACTCTGGGACGGTAGACGGGGTTGCGGCAGGCCATGTGAAAGACCCCCCCGGTGGGTTCCCGCATTGTCGAGGCGGGGGGGCTCAGTAGCCGTGGTGGATTGGGCCACGGTGAAGCTAAGAGGAACCCGAGGAGCGGCCGCTCGTCTAGGCTGTGCGGAAAAGCCGACGACGTAGCGGCCGGCGGGTAGGTTGCGGTGCCGCTTGGGCGACATCGCAGCCTACCTGAGGCGGGCCGCGATGTCCCCCGTGAGGGAGACATCGCGGCTGAGGATTGGGGGCCGCGGCGGGGGGGGAGTGTTGGTGATACGTTGCCGCTCTCCCCACCTTCCGCGGCCTCGACGGGGCCGCCACCGTTCGATGGCGGACGCGGTGGGGCCGCAGGGGAAGAGGAGTGTCGGTGTGTCGTTGCCGCTCTCCCTATCCTCTGCGGCCGTAGCTCCCCATCTTGGGGGGCATGCGGGGCCCGCCAGTCAGGCGGGCGTGGGGGCCAGCAGGCAACGGGTGCGGGGGCACCGTTGCCTGCATTGCACAGGCCTCCACCAGTGTTGGACGGGAATGGCTAGGTGCTCCCGGCCATTCTCGTAGCCCCCCTATGTGGGGGGCATGCGGGGCCCGCCATAACATCTAGGCGGGCATGCGCCGGGAGGGCTATGGAGGTAAAGGCTATGCCTATTCCCGTGGCCCTCCCATCACGGCGAATGAGGGAACACCGCTGAGTTTTAGTGGGTATACTGTCATTCCGACAGGGAGTCCCACATACCCCGTCTCGTCCCCCGTGAGGCGGGCATGCATAAAGCATTTCTCAGCGACAAAAAAAAAAAAAAAAAGGCCATGTGAAAGACGGCGGGACAAACTGGACTGGTTCCGTCCTCCTGCCAGGACTGCTTAGGAGATAAACAGCCCAGCTCTGAAAAAAAAATCTTTATGTATATATGTAAGTAAAAAGAAAGAAAGAAAGATAAGAAGTACTAGTAGTAGTACATGCTTAAAATTTATTTTTTGTACTTTGGTGCTGATATTTAAGTAATTCATTTACGATTTTTTTAATGCCATCAGCGAATTGTTCCTTACGAAAACATCCTCAGGAAACATCATCTTGTTCTAGAACCAAAATTCGAAGACATGGGATATCTACCTACACGCCCTGAGCCCACGTGGTGGGTTACGGCTGACTCCCTCTCACTGAGAGGAGGCCCGTGTCCCAGCAGTGGGAACATTATAGCCTGATTATGCTAACGAAACTTTTTTGCAATAATAAAATCTATTGCATATCTGTTGCAACGAAAAGTTTACTTTCGTGTATGTAATCTTAAGTACAAGTAAGGTAGAAATGTCAGCGAGAGATTATGTTAAGGCCAGTAACCGATGGCAAATGTCAACTTTGATCGATATCTCATACATTTGGAGCATACTCAGTAGCCTCACGGCGGTACCACTGGCTACGGCTGCAAGATTTATTAATGACCTACCTAATAGTTTCATCAATCAATACAATACAAGGTCCATCGGAAATAATGGACAGTTGGAAAACCTTAACGTTTCTGAATAAAATAAAAAAAAACTAACAAAATAAAACACCAGCCACCAGATATAAATATAAATAAACACCTCATCAACTGCCTAGCCTTTTCCCAACTACCTATGTTGGGGTCGGCTTCGAGTCTCACCGGATGCAGCTGAAATACCAATATTTTACATGAAGCGACTGCCTATCTCATCTCCACAACCCAGTTACTGGATAATACGACACTCCTTTTTAAGACTGGTTGTCAGACTTTCGGGTTTCTGACGAATCGTAATGACTGCCAAAGATTCACAAATGACAGCCGAGACCAACGTGCTTTCCGAGGCACGAGGTCTTGATATGTAAAGATGGTCACCCATCCACGGACTAACCGCGGCAAGCGTAGCTTAACCTGATCGATCGACCCGTGCGGCTGTTGTTACTTAGCCACAAGTCCCTCTAAAAATGTGTATAAAGCCTATCAAATGGAATAAATACAAATGCAATAAAATTATAAAATACGACACCTTCGCCTTTCGATTAGCGGCTAAGCTTGAATACTTAGGTTGGTAATTAAGCTTAGCCGCTAGTTCAATATGTATACCTAGTTGGATTTCTGCTATAACTTCAGGGATTTCTACTACAACATTCTATAAGAACAAATACTTTAAATGATCTTTTGGTGCCCGAATGACTTCGAGGGAGGCGTGGTTGATAAACATTATTTTGTGAAATTGTTATAAATTGCCACACACCAAAAAATCCTTGTACCGACGTATATCGACAATACTACTAAGATAGAATTTTAAATCAAAATGTAATATTTACTGCAAAAAAATACATAAACATAAAAAGATATTGTATAAAATGAGCTTTTATTATTAATTTAAGGATGTTTTTAGCATCAGGTTTTCGGTTTGCTGTTATTAATATGATAGGTGGTTTTGATTTCCAGGCTGGTTCTAATTTCATGTTATCCCTTCAAACTTACTGAGATAATTATAATAAATAATAATTAAAGTGCTAGAAGGATTTTTTGGCGTCTGAATGACATCTACAGAGGTCGTTGTTGGTAAGCAAAGACATTAAATTATTTTACCTATCTTAAATCTCTTTATTGGTAAGCATTGGTGAAATTGTTCCAGAAACTATATTGGAAATCTGCTGAAAAATTAAACTGAACTACACGTTTAAAACAACAAATAATTTTTGTTTTAGCGGCAATGGAAATACACACTCTGTGTAAATTTCGACTGTCTAACACCACGGTTCATGAGATACAGCCCGCTGACAGACAGACGGATGGACGGATGTGTGGACGGACGGACGGACGGACGGACAGCGGAGACTTAGTAATAGGGTTACGTTGGCACCCTTTGGGTACGGAAACCTAAAAACAAGATGGCAAACATTGGTTCCGATTTTGGCCACGCACCAAAATATAAATCAAAATCAAAAGTCATTTATTCAAATTAGGCTGAGAATCAGCACTTTTCGAACGTCAAAATTACAAAAGACAGTCCCCCAAAAACGCCCGCCCTTCACCACTTCCTAGTGCTATCGCTGGGAAGAAGAAGTGGCGCAACAAACTCCCCAGACGCACAGGTGTCTGTTCAATTTAAAAAAAATACTTGATTGTATACAATACTAGGTACCTATGTATGTTCGGTAATTAACATTACAAAACCAGAACATACAATTAAATTATTTGCCATAATATGTCAGCTAGCCACGCCAATATACCAACAAATATAAAAAAACTATACGTACTCAAGCTAAAAAATAATTAATTAAAATGTAAATAAAAAAAACTTACTACCCAAATAAAAGCCTCCGGGCATAAAGGGCGTGACAGCTTACATATTTATGCATTGCTGGGTTCTGTTCATCTAACTGTCACTTGAAGTCACAAAAAGATAAACTAAGACCATCGAAGTAAAATAAGTTAATAACAATAACCTGTCAGTAAGCTAATTCTGGAGAAAGAACATAAACACATATACAATTTTATTAACTAAGTTGGTAAGTAAGCAGTACTGCATAAGTTCTGCGAAATTCAAATGAATTATCGTGAGGATCTGAATCGGGGGACAGCCTCGACTAATTTCGAGTGCATCAAATACTTAATAATATGCGAGACGTATCTAGTATGTGACTTTCTTTCTTTGCTGTGGGCGGGGCTCTACTTAATGTATAAAAGGCTCGTCTGGAGATCAACGCGCGTATTACAGAGAACACTTTTGTGCCTCCAATATGAAGGTACGTGCTTAACCTTGGATATACTATAAATACATATCAAGTGACAAGAAGTGATACTGTGAATTCGACTTGTGAATTTGGAGTGATTATTTAGTGACTGTTTTTTTTTAATAATAAGGATTAACAAATGTGTACCTATAGAACCTATGTTTAGGGTGTCTTTTTGATCGTTCTTCATTTGAAATACTGTTAGAATTATACTGTTCATAATATTAGCGACACCTGCTTCGCACGGGTGCAATCCCATGACGTGGTGACATCTCAAAACATATAGTTTTCAGTGCTATATCTAATAAGGCCTAAAAATGTTTATTTGGGTGGCCCAGTTACAGTGGTTTAAAAATACCTCTCTTTATTTCCAAAACCACCTCATTTATTTATTTATATAACAATGTATGTTCATCTATTATTTACTACTAAATAACCACTAGGTATTTGGCGTTTTACGGACATTATTTCCAACAGTCACCAATAGGAGTTTAAATTGTAACTAGCTTCTGCCCGCGGTTTCGCCGGCGTGAGACAAGGAAGAAAAGACTATGCCCTTCCCTAGGATGCCATCTATCTCCTTGCCAAATTTTATCGAAATCCGTTCAGTGGTTTAGGCGTGAAAAGGTAACATATAGACAGAGTTACTTTCGAATTTATAATATTGATATGGATAATGGAACCAATTTTCTCAATATGTGATAAGAAGTCACCGATTTAACGTTCGCTGGTCAACGTTTTAATCAATTTTGAACAGGATACACTTCAGCAAATGAAAACACGAAATCCTACTATATCCTACTAATATTATAAACGCGAAAGCTTATGAGGATCACGGATATGGTTGTAACTCTTTCACGCAAAATCTACTTAACGGATTGGGATGAAATTTGGCAAACAGATAATTTATAACCAAACACGTAGAATATGTTTTATCCTGATATTCCCACGGGATCAAAATTTATGCGGGTGGAACCGCGGGGCGCTGCTAGTTCATATATAAATCCATCTTTGAACTCTTATTCCACCAAAAAATGGCCGGAAACCGGTGCAAATTATGGAACCAGTTTTGTCTTAGAAATTGTTTTCATTTGAGCTAAGTTTTGTCGTAAATTAACATTGCTGAACATTCCTACACGGGGGTGTTTCGGAAAGCTCTTGGAGAGAGACTTCTAAAAATCGTTTTGGGCCTTTGTAAATGGGTTTGTCTGTAAGTATGTATAATTTGGCCAAGATCGGGCTCGCTAAATATCTTTAGACTGGGATGGCTACCCAATTTTTTCAGTAAGTTCTCTTCTCTTATATCAGCACAAAAGGAAAAATAATTCAACCCTGGCATATTTTTTTTTCAGAGTATTTTGTTGTGTCCACTTTAAAATTTTATTTGCTCTGATTGGTAAAGAAAACGATCTGGTTTTGCACAGAGCCAAGGGCAGTATAATTAAATTATACAATGTTAAAATTAAATTAGCTAGAGAAACTCCGTAGACGTGATACATAAACACGACAAAATGAAACAAAAAATGATGATAATTTTTTCGGGTGCCAGCTGGTAGTGTTTTTAAATGAAGTGTGAATTGATAAAAATCTTTTTTATCGTGTTGAGATATTGATAGATAGTGTTACGTCTGTGAAGTTTATATAAAGAAAACTGATTTTTAAACAGATATTTTAAATGCTACCACACTAAAAAACATCATCATTTTTTTTATTATGTTTACATCGATACCCATAATGTCTGCGGAGTTTCGCTGGCTAATTTAATTTGACCCTGTATAGTTACCGTCATTATTTTCGTTGGAAGATTGTTATTTAAAAATATGATATAAAATGTATTAACAAAACATTACAGGTGCTAGTAATCACATTATTGTGCGCGTTCGCGAGCTGCGCGGCTGGCGGCGCGATCTCCTGGCCTGGTGCTATTGCCGTGTCCTCACCACTCCTCAAAACCATCATTCCAGGGGAGACCAAGACCACCGCTTATTCCACCACACAGTACATTAACGCGGTAAGCTCTATTACTCGTTTACTTAATTACCAGGCCACTGGTTGAGCTTTCTGAAGTTTTTATATAGTTATTTTCACCCAGTCTAGTAAAGTTATTAAAATTTTCAGAAATTATTTATATGTAATGATAAGCTTGTGAACAGTAATTTTGATATTCTGGAATGGTACTCAAGCAGGAGCTTGAGTATCATTCCAGAATATCAAAATTAAACTTTTATATGGACGAATACCTACGGACATTCTACTCTACAGTGATTTTTATGCAGTTATCTCGCAGTGTATGTATTTACCTATGAGCGTTATGAAATACTTTTATTTGTTTTTCGACAGGTGCCAACATCGTACGCATTCGCCGCTCAGCCCCAGTTTGCGTTCCACCAAGTGCCTCAAGTCAACAGCTTCGCCTCTTTACAGCCAGCATACTACCCCGTTGCAGGACACTCATACATCCCAGCGGGTAATATCTTCTACCCTTCAGCACCCTCTTTTGCTCCAGTATTAGGATCTGGATTCCCGGCTGCTCCTGCTCATCCTAGCGCCCCTGCCCCTCCTAGTAGTCCTGCTCCTATTGCGCCAGCCTACCCTGAAGGCTCTCCGAGTTTTCCCCCAAATCAGCAGGGTGGTGACGCTGACTCAGCCGTAGTGGATTCTGCAGACTTTAACGCTGAGCAGCAAAGACAAGATTCAGAAGCTTCAACCCCATCGCCTTCTCAGCCCCCAGCCTCAGACCCTAGCCAGCCAGCTGCTCCTCAGTTCCCACCTTTCCCTCCCTCAAACACATTCCCGAATTTCCCAAACTTTCCTCAAATACCACAAGAGTCTGGCCAGGCTCCCGCATTCCCGCAGTTCCCACAAATCCCTCAAAACCCAGGTTTCCCTCAAAACCCAGGTTTCCCACAAAACCCAGGTTTCCCACAAAACCCTGGTTTCCCACAAAACCCTTTCCCGCAAGGGCCTTCCTCCCCGCCATCAAATTTCCCCGCAGGTATCAATCAGGACCAGGGACTGAGTGACGAAGATACGATATCTGTGGAGTCCGCCTAAATGTCATTTAAAAACACAGTTTAAAAAGTTAAGTCACATTTAAATACATACTTCATTAAAGATTTACAATAAAATTGTGATAATTCCAATTCAATGTATTATTTATACAATTTTTGTAGGAATGAGAACAGTTTCTTCTGGAAAAACTCTTTTTTATGTGTGTGCTTACTACATGTACCTTATATTCTGTAAACGATCTGGAAACACATTATATATCAAAATTCAATAAAATGAATGAAATATCGTTTGATCTTTATTGACTTAGCTAGCTAATAACACTGAGTGTTATGAGCTAAGCTGAACAAAACTTTCCAACTGTATCTTCAATAAGAGGCAATAAAAATAGATTTTGGGAACATTTCGGAAATGTTTTGATTCCCAAAAGCTATGGTACCTATAATCTTGAGCCTGAAAGGTACCTTCTCTGTAAGTTGGGACTCACAATTGGATACCTTGGATCTACTAGAATACAGACGACCAAGGTGACTAACTCGCTGGTCTAGTGGTCGAAAGTGCCATTGCTGAACATGAGGTCCTGGGTTCGATTCCCGGGCCGGACAAAGTGTTATTGAGTTTTTCCTTGAGGAATTTCTCAGCAGCAGTCCGGACTCTGGATTTGTGCCCGGTTGATAGCAACAGGCTCGCTCCCTATTACATGGGACTTAATAAACAAAATGTAGGTGCACAGACGCCAGCACATTAAGCTACCCGAAACTGTCAAACTGTCACACACTGTACTATAGATACACCTCTGCTTAACCCGTCGGGTAATACAGCCGTGATGTGATGTAGTTTGGTTTGTCTATCTGTAACCTTATCATGTCTTAACGGCTGAACGGATTTCGTTGACATTGGCACACAGGTAGACCATGACCGTTTCCATCTATGTTCGGGTCGGCTTCCAGTCTGAGCGGATGCAGCTGAGTACCAATAATTTACATGAAGCGAATGCCTATCTGACCTCACAACCCAGTTACTGAGTAACAGATACCCCTTGGTAAGACCCTAGTTGACAGACTTTCGGGCTTCTGACGACCCGTAACGACTGTCAAAGATTCATGGTTTACAGCCGGGACCAACGGCTTAACGTGCCTTCTGAGACACAGAGGGTATGTACAGATGGTCACCCACGACGAGCACTACTTCCAAATTGGTCGCAGTTACATGACTATTTAGTATTTTACAAGATTTTATTTAACTTGCGATGTATGTATGTTTGTTCGGGTGGAATCTTGCAACTCAATTTTGAAGCAGATATCTTTAACCGATTGAGCTGAAATGTTGTATTCACGTTTCGTTTGGATGACAATGCATGGTTAACTGTGTGATGTCATTCCAAATCCTACATGGTGGAACACCCAAAATGGCGGACTAATTATTTTTAATGCTTTCCTACAATATGGGGATCAAATGAAAGGGCTTGCTGAGAATAAATCGAAAAATAAAGCGACGTCACTCTAAATCAAATATGGCGGACTAAGTTTTTAATACTTGCCTACAATTAAGACTGAGAAACGTGTCCAGCGATAACTAAAAAGTAAAAAATAAATTAAAATTAAAAAACTTTTTTACGCGAAAGTTTGTATGGATGGGTGGATGGATGGATAGATGGATGGATGGATGGATGGATGTTTGTTACGCAAAAACTACTGAATGGATTTGGATGAAATTTGGTACACAGATAGCTTATAACCAGGATTAACACATAGGATACTTTTTATCCCGATATTCCCACGGGATCGAAACCGCGGGGCGCAGCTAGTTATTAAATAATCTATGAACAAAACGAAAGCAAAAACTAATAATTCTTAAAGAAATATTATTATAGTAACTGTACCAAACTTTGATAAATTTTAAAGTTATACACCGAAATATACTTGGGACGAGTTGCACAATGAAAATATTATTTATTTTGATTTTCTGCAAGTCGTTCTAAATGGGCCGTAGGCATGTGGGACGAATTGATGAATTACTCAACCTCTAATCTTTGACCCGCTGCATTGATACTGCATTGACTCGTCTACCTATTATACTCGAGATTTGTGATTGTAGATAAACCAATTGTCTGCTGTGTTTTGTTTATTTACACTACCTACAATGACTTTTGAATGAACAAACAATAGTAGCATGCCATATAATACGGTTGAGCCGTTATTTTAGTCTCTGTTTAGACACCGAGAGTAAACGAGACTCAATTAAATAAAATTGACTAGAAAATTATGTGAACCAAGTTTAATACTTGCCAAAATGTCGTTATTCCTAAGTGCTGTGGCGTTATTTTATGTGGTTTTATTTATTTTAAGTGCGTGTACTTTTACATTCGCTGCCCCTAAAGAAATTACAGGAGTCACGTCTGTTTCAAAGGTTTGATTCTTTCAGTAATTATTTTTTACGAACATAATCAGCTTATAATATATTATCCCACTGCTGGAACACAGGACTTCTCTCGATGAGCGGGAGTACGCCATAATCCACCACTCAGGCCCAGTGCGGGTTGGTAGATGTCACATGTCTTCGAATTTTCGGTTCTAGGACATGCCGGTTTCCTCAAGATATTTTCCTTCACTGTTTTGAGAGGGATGAGTGGTGATGAAATAATTTACACAAAGTAAAGCGCCTTTCTGGATTCGAACCTACGACCTACAACTTGTAAGTCGCGGCAGTTACCACTGAGCCACCACTGCTACATAATCTTCTAGGGGTAGGTTACACTACCATACAATAACATCATGTCTGGTTTCCCGTAGTGATTCATTTCGCTACCTATGTTAAGCAGAGGTTTGTTTAGATTTACAACTAAAACAAGCATGCTACTTGCTCTCGTGTTAACATACTATCGTGTGGCAACCTCATCTGCATGAAGAAGGGTGTATACGTATACGGACTGAATCATATCTATTTGCCTGTATTTTTGCATTTTCTAGTAACTGTCGAGCAAGAAAAATTATTTGCAAGCGCCTACTCTCTTCAGTGTCGACGGGCGGATTGCGTGACTTCTTTTTTCCTCGCGGTAACTAGAGGATTTTTCATAGCGACTGAAAAGGATATTCACTGGAAAATGCGAAACTGGCTGGATGGATCCCAAGTTTTCAACCGTTTAGCTACAAAGTTGCTGTCACCATTTGAGTATAGAGAGACTAATAATTTATAAGTGTAGATATAGAACATGAGGCGTGTTCGACACCTTGTTCGAGTGGTTAGATCGAAATGAAAAGCTTAAAAAGTATCCAAGTTGTTTATGAAACAGGGAAGAATGAAAATTTAAATCAAATCTTTTATTTCGGATACCAAAATCATGTTAATGTGGAAATTCTTAAAACTATGTTAGTTATAATTACATGACGTAGTTGGAAACATTTGAGTATAGAAACCGAGCATCGTGTTAAACTACGAAGAGCACACTCTGGTCGACACAGACGCCATTCCCAGTTCGTCAACTGTGAACCGCAGGAATGAGTGGTGGGCAAACAGGTCAACTTCCGTAGCTAACGTGTACTTCACACGTAGCAGTTTACGGCAAATAGCTTCGAACAATACTTAAAAAAAAACCGGTCAAGTGCGTGTCGGGCCACGCGTAGTGTAGGGTTCCGTAGTTATTATAACAGCCAAGTGCGGGTCGTATTCGCTGACTGATAGTTTCGTACCATGCTCTAACTAAAAGCCAAACATGACTACCTGCCTAATTTGACTTCCTATATAAAGCCTCACCTGATCCGACAAATTTGCACGGAAAGTTTTAATTTTTTTGTTTTGAGATTTGGATGATAGTTTCCCTTTAAACTTCGTTATATATAGGTACTACTGCCCTGACATTTGAATTTCTAACTACAACCGTTTAGTTGGTAGAGGGGGGGGGGACACTTGACTCTAACGAAAATTGGTACTTTAAAGCTTGATAAGTCACGAACGATTTACTTAATCAAAAACGGTCTTCACAAACTCCTAATCATTTTGAAAGACCTATCCAACAATATCCCAGACTATGGGAAGGACGAAAAAAAATATCATCCCCACTTTACATGTAGGGGAGGTACCCTAAATATTTTTTTTTTTCAAAATTTTATTATACCACTTTTTCGGCGTTATTAACGTGTATACTCATGGCAAATTACAACTTTCTAGTACCAATAGTTTTTGAGCTAAACCGCGGACAGACAGACAGACGGACATGGCGAAACTATAAGGGTTCCTAGTTGACTACGGAACCCTAAAAAAATGGTCTTTCATCAAAGCATTACATTTGTTTTTCTGCTACAGCAGACTAAACACCTTCAGTACATGATTCTGAACCCTTCTGCGTTCAGAGGGTTCGTCAGTTATTTAAATAAAATGCTGTTCCATGACCGCGTAGGTATTGCACTTTTTTGTGAAACAGTAGATTTGTTTTTGATTACCGACAGATAATTTATACACTCGGGGGTCTAGAATCATGTGCTGAATTCATAGTTACAGTTTGCGCATTGATGTCCCTGCCACCCTGTATAATTAGTGGCTAAGCTATGCTTACTTGAATTTTTTTTATTGTTTTCCAGGAAATTAATTGTTACCACTACATAATGACAGCGCTACTTCTACTTGCTGATATGGACGATATGGATGGAGGACAGAAAAAAATTAGAGTGAAGAGGAATGGCGCTGGTTTGTTTGTTTTGTTTTTTTGGAGATAACATGCGTAACAGCCGTATCAAAGACTTCTTTACTTAAATAAGGGCTGATTTTTCCAACGCCAGATAATTTTATCGGAGGAATAATTTTGAATTTTTGACAGTTCTGCCATACAAAAACGGTCAGACGTCAATTTTATTCCACGAATAAAAGTATCTGTCGATTGAAAAATCAGCCCTTACTTTACTTTTATATTTTTTCTTACTTAAGTTTACTAACCCAAGTTTATTCTAGTCGAAACTAAGCGTAAGCTTACGCTTCGATCCTGTCAAAATTGCGCACTGTTTTTGACAGATCGAAGCGCTAGTTTTTTCTTGTTAACGAGTCAATGGCAAATATTGAGTTAAACCTGTTTGGCCCAGAACTTAACAATGGTATTGCCATTCGCTGACGCTGGCATTAGTTTCTCACGAGTACAGGGCATGCGGCCAAAATGATAGCTGGGCCATGATCGGCGGGGAGACGCCTGATATTCATTAAGGATCGGAACCATCCGAGAAACCCCACCTGTCGAGATTGTTTAATTGAAGTCTTGGCTAATGAGACGCAATTAATAATCAATTGTTAATGCTACACCGAGGGGGCACACTACACCTACACACATGACACGAGGCTCACTAGCATCTATTTATAATAATCAAAACATGTAGAAAAAAACGGGTTGCACTCCGGGAGTCCCGGCAGAAGTGAAAACTTGAATATTAACGTTACTTATGCATTTTTGATATTTTGGAATGCGGTCTACTCTCCCTCCGTCTTACGAATTTTCGATCAGGTCACGTGTCCTGACGCAAGTTTTACATTTTTACCCATCACAAAAAAAGTGCACAACGAAGTTGTCACTTCAAAAAATATCATGACACACTCACTGACTGACTCATCCGCGCCAAGCCCTTGGACCCTTGGACGTAGAAAGCTAAAATATTGCACAGAGCTCATTTTATAGTGCAGGCAAGGAATAAGGCTGGATTTTTTGAAATTCACAAGGAATGGTGAATATAGGGTAGATGGAGTTGCTGGTAAAGTACATATAAATACAAACATAGTATTATTAGGTATCGCCAAGACGAGTCAAAAACAAAAAGCACTAGCTACGTTTTCTCAAAGCGTTTCGACCTATTTTCATTAGTAACATATTCTAACCACATCTTCTTCTGAGAATTTGAGCTCTCAAGCATTATCCAGGTCGAAGTTATGAGGGTGTTTATCAAGGAACTTTCTATGTTTCAGACTCATGAAACACATGAAGTTCCTCTGTCTAGCAAAAGCCACAGACGAACTTTATGTGCTTCATGTGTTTGTGTGTGTGTGTGTGTTTTTTGTGTGTGTTTCATATTTTAGGTATTCATAAAATCCAAAGCTCAAAAATGCTTTGGATTTTAAGAATACCTAAAATATGTTGATTTCGTCACCGATTCATTCATTTTTGACGGCACGGTTGGCGCAGTGGTTAAGCGATTGACTGCTGCGCTGCGTGTCGCGGGTTCGATTCCCGCACGGAACAAATATTTGTATGACCTACATGTATTTGTTCCGAGTCTGGGTGTTTTTCTATCTATAATATGTATGTATTTACAAAAAAAAAAATGTATATAAGTAGTTTATCAGCCAACTTGTTACCATAACACAAGCATTAGGTTGCTTAGCTTGGGACAAATGGTGCTGTGTGAAATGTCCAGGGATATTATTATTATTATTCACTGACACACTCTCTCACTCACTCATCAAAACCTCTAGGGCACATCTCGAAGTCTTAGAAAGCCGAAATTTGGTATGCAAGCTAGGATTGGCACACAATTAGCAAAAAATATTAAGATTTGTAACTTTTACCCACTCCTTAAAGAGTCTGTATTTCTTACGGATAATAGGTAGGTGCCTACAAAAACAAATATAAACTAACCAAAAGCATTAATATAAAGTAGGTTATCAGATCTATTATAGAGGCAAGCCCCTAACTCTGCAAGGAGTAACTTTACAAACCTATGTCTTGATCCAAATGTACGGCTTGACTCGCCTAGGTCGTGCGATGGTTATAGTGTAGTTGTTTTGTTTTTATAAGATCCAAATTCGGATTTAAGACGTCAATAATTATGGTCTTGAAGATAACATTTCAAGTGCTTTATTTTTATGCCCCACATGGTCATGTAGACTGTGTGGGGCATAAAAATAAAGCGCTTGAAGAGACGATTCGAAAAATAACACAATAAAAGGTTTTAAAAACAAAGTTCAAGCTTATGTACGCTCGTGTACAAGTGTTTGTACTAACCTACTTATAGAAATAAAATCATTTATCAATGGGTCTTATTAGGGAATAAAAAACTATCTTAATGTGAGCACTGTGATCAGCTTCATTCATAGATCACTTCCGCTTGAAGTACTGACTCGTCTCTGGGAACTCGGCCTTACTTATAAGAAAAATTATCTAAAACAAACGAATTTTATAACGACTGTTCTTTTTTCTAGGTAAATTCTCGGATGCAGCCTCGATGGGCCCAATGAAAGTGTTGCAACTAATTTTCTCATTTGTCAGAAATATATTTGCTGAAGAGCCTATCGGCGGGAGACATCCAATGTCCCGAAGTATCCCAGGACCCGTCGTACTACTATTTAAGCAATCAATTTCGGACAAACTCTTCCCCGAACTTTCGCCAGATCATTAAATCATTTATTGATTTCGAAAACATGGGTAATTGTTACATGGATGTTTTTATAATAAGTATAGGTAGTCATATCATAGTTCTTCATATTCCACCGGCACATGGGCATGCAAACCATATTCAATCAAACAATTATCATTTTAAAAAACATGAAATTATACTAATACCAAATACAGATAATTGTCAAGGAAATTGAATTGAATTTGGATGTGTTCACTACCGTCGGCACCATTTTCCACCTCGCTGCTTCGTGGAGGAGCTCCATGTTGTTCTCCGCATCGCTGTCATTGTGGCGAAATAGGTTAGTTGCAGTTTTTGAGAAACCAGTCAGTAATTATATTGACAATCAAAATTAAAGCTATACATATCTATAGGTACATGTATATTATGATTTTATTCATACTTGTTTGACATAATCTTTTTATAATTTTACATTATACATTTACAGAGAATTCTAATTTCAACTCTTTATTAGTGGTTGTTATGGCAATCATAATTATCATTTGGTTCTAATAAGTTTTTATATTTTATTTATTTTTTTGATAGATTCATTTATATTTTATAAATGTGAAGACTTTGTAGGCCTTGTAGACTTTAGATCTGTAGACCATTTTTTATTTTAGTAAATACCAAGTACTTGTTGACAGGCCTACGCTGTCCTCCCATACCTACTTTAATTTAAGAACATTTTAAAAGCCAATTATTTTTAAAAGATTTAGAGCGGTTCTGCTCTGTATCCGATCAGAATCCGAGAAATGACGGTCCGAAGTAGCCATAATAATATTTTTATGAGGGGTTGCGCACTACATCCGAACTTAGTCCGTCCGAATTTAGAAAATTCGCAATTCGGATTAAATTTGGATCTTGAATTCGGATTCTGATCGGACGTAGTGTGAAACCGCTCTAACCGTGGAGGTTCTTGCCCGCTAATCTCCATGGGAAATTGGATCAGTTGGAGCCGTCCGTGGAGCCGAGCTTCCGACGTTTTATAAGTGCCCGTGTAGGTTTATGTGAAATAAAATATTGGGATTTTGTAATAAAATAGTAACGAAGTCAAAACTATGTATTGAATATTTATGACAAAAAGTAATTGCTACGAGGTGTGGGGAATGAGCCTGATGGCGAAAATATAGTTTTTAGAATTGTTCTCCGTTTGTCTGTTAGTCTGGATGTATGTTCTGGATTGGCATTAAAACGGCAAAATGGATTTGGATTAAATTTCGCACACATATAGTACCTATATAACCTGGATTAATAGAAAGGGTACTGTCCGGTTATTCCGGTAGCACGTTCAGGCAAAAGCTAGTTACTTTATAAATATTAAAAATATCTTCGCTGAGATATTCATAATCCTACTAATATTATAAATGCGAAAGTTTGTATGGATGTATGGATGTTTGTTACTCTTTCACGCAAAAACTACTGAACAGATTTTGACGAAATTTAGCACACAGATAGTTTATAACCAGGATTAACATATAGGATACTTTTTATCCCGACATTCCCACGGGATCGAAACTTATGCGGGTGAAACCGCGGGGCGCAGCTAGTTCATAATATATTTCATACTTTCATTTTGATTTTTTTTTATTTGAGGTATACAATGTGGAGATGACAATATGACTTTAAATGAAAACACTGGCAATACTGGTTTATAGAAACATTTGTAAACTATCAAATAAATCCGAACATCGAAATTAAAAAAACAATTTTTTCTAACAAACTAAATAGCTTAAAACTGCAAACAAAATAAAACACCATTTATAAAATTGGTACACTGACCTGCGATAAGAATGGCAACGCAGCTTGGTTTCATTCATGTTATAGCTGTGGCCGACGCGGACGACGGCGACGTAATGTTTGGCGTATTCTTATTATTATTAATGCTCAATTACACAAATCAAATCACAGAATATTAACCAAATAGTCGGGCATCATTCACCCGCGAGTTATTCACTAATCAATTTATTATTCACAATCACTTTTCGATCACATAATTATGTCGCCAGTTATTAATTTTTTTTATTTTCAATATGTCCGCCGTGTTCTTGAATACATAAACTACACCGACGTATAATGTTATTTCTCACTCTTGATAATAGGTCACCATTAGCAGCCATTTCTTTCAATTTATTAAAAGATATTATTATTCTATTTTATAATTCCTCAACGGTAGTAACTTCTGTTGAGTATACCTCATTCTTTATGTGACCCCACAGAAAGAAATTCAGGGGCGTGAGATCTGGTGACCTCGCTGGCCACCGCACTGGTCCAAAACGGCCAATCCACTGCTGTCCGAACATTTGAGTCAAACGCTCTCTTGCAGACACCACTGAATGAGCTGGTGCTCCATCTAACTGGTACCACATCTGCCTGTACACGTCCAGCGAAAGTTCGTCCGTGTACTCGGAAACGGATCCGTCGAGGAGTTCAATGAACTTTACAGCATTTAAATTGCCATCAATAAATACCGGACCAATAATGGTATTCCTGTGTATGCCAGCCCACACATTGACCGCAAATCTGTACTGGTGCGAAGACTCCCGTACTAGATGCGGATTCACGCGGCTCCAGTACCGAAGGTTCTGTCGGTTCCATAAACCATTCCTTGTGAATGTACTCTCGTCAGTCCACAGCACATTGTACAGGAAGTCAGGATTCTCGAGATGTTTGGTTTCCAACCAGCGACAGAAAGTTTCTCTTATTGGCTTATCTCTCGGTAACAATGCTTGTACTTTCTTGTACTTATAAGGTCTGCGTTTGTCACGTTTCAAAACTTTTTGAATAGTTTTGTGATTTACACGAAAATGTCGACCTGCATTACGCAGACTGCACGTCGGATTGCGATCATAATAATTAATAATTCTGAAATCACATTTGCACGTGGAGGAGCACCATCTACGTGCGGGATCAAGGATTGATTTTCCCGTATCCTCAAGTTACCTAAGTTTACTTCGCTATTTAACTAAGTACGTTAATACGTTTATGTGTCCTGTCACTATTAAAACAAAGCGTCAAATTTCGCACAACACAACACAACCAACAATGATACGATAACACTCGCGCGGCGACTTCAAACGGGCGGGCGCGGGCGCATCCGAATTTCCAGAGAAAAACAAAACGCGTCACAGGCAGGAAGCACGTCCGGTGACTCACTGACTGAAGGCGTAACCGAGACACGCCGACAAGTAGCAAAGTAGGAACAAGAAAACTTAGCTATCTCTTTCGCACATACATATTTTGCGATTGACAAGAGTGCGTAACAGCAAAGTAATAACTTTCGCATGCATTTTTTCTTATAGTAGCTGTGATGACACGCTTTATGACTCTTATGGCTCGGGCATAAAGTATAATTTGCATTGAGAAAATAAGTTTGAATGAAAAGACGTAGTTTTTATAGTAGCGAGCTGGCAACGTCTGTCGTTAACCTGTCGCGTGCTTTTCTGTTTACAATACATCGTGTAGAAAATACTTAAAATGAAAAATAAAGTCCTGTGGCTAAACTACTGAATATATTCATTTGATTTTTTGTGTGACGGTTGGGAATATCATGACTTATACGAAGTTTCATTTATGATCCTATTGTCCTCCCCACACTGTATAAACCACAAAAAATATTAGTAGGTTATTGGTTTTCGAAAACTGTGAATTGTCATTAGCCTCGGATACTTACTATGGCCTGGCATGCAGACGAATTGCGGGTCGCATGGATCGCGAAGTCGATCGTAGGTCGGAGTTTCGGCTGTATTGGAACCCTATAGCTTGGCACGCGTCGATATCAAGAGACCAGACGGCGTGTCTTTAGGTTAGTAAAAGATGGATAGTTCCTTATTGTGGGACGCAACGTGCGATATGTTCATACTCTGGCGCCATCCAACTTCCTAACTTGGTGTGCTTTGCTGGCGCTGTCCTGTCGGCGCAGCTGTAGAGAACCTCAAACGACGTGAATATAAAAACGTCGATAATCGATTCGAATCGGTTTCGAGCCGTTTGAGGTTGTAACCCTCAGGTCGTGGGATCCGAGTGATTACATAATCAGTCTATTGTTCCCACTGCTGGGACACAGGCCACCTCTCTTCAAGAGGCAGTGGGCTGTAATCCACCACGTGGGCCTAATGCGGGTTGCTAGATGTCACATGTCTTCGAATGTTTGGCTCTAGGACATGCCGGGTTCTACATGATATTTTCCGAGTGCTTATATTATGTTGAAAGAAATATCGACACGGTTGACACTTCCCGTGCCCGAAGGGATAGCCAGTCGATGGCGATGCGGAGGAATGTTTCGACGCAACATATTAGTTTGTTGTTAGGTTTAGTTAAGTTAGTATAGTTAAGGTTTAGTTAGTAGTTTTATTGTTATTTTGTATTTATTTATTTTATTTTTATTTATACAAGAAGTTAACACAGTGTATATATTTTTGGAATGGAGTTCCTTACCGCAGTTTGTGCTAGGAGTTGACTGCTATAGAAATCGTCACGTAAGGAACAAGCGTTATGCCCCTACGAGTGTGTGTATGCGTGCGAGTATCGCGCAAGGAACTTTGTTCCTGACAAGGGTCCCCCGACTGCATACGTTTTTATTTTATTTAAATCAATTGCAGCTGAAAATCATCGTCAGGTGGTACCTTGTGTTGTCTTCTGACATTATGCTGAGCTGAGGCTCTTTGAGCATTACAATCTTTTTTTCTGTTTTATTATAGTTTTAAGGTGTATTTATTTTGCTGTAAAGCCAATAACCGCATTTTTCTTTCTTTCTTTAAATAAATAAATTTGAATTGCCACCATTAAAAATGTCGTATTATTAGCATGCCAATCAGTCAGTGATTCATTGGCCCCTTATAAAACAATATTCCACTCGTCTCACGAGTCCTTTTATTTATTCTAAAAAGGTACAGTTAGCTAAAAAAATAAATCCCTCTTATACATATAACATTTACTTACACGTACAACAATCACACCACATCGCAGCCACGAAATGTGGGCAAGCAGCGGTTACGTGTGAACAGTGCCGCTGCAATGCCGCTAGTGCGCGGTCTGGCTAGTGGTTGCGTTGTGGCTGCGACGTGGCTGTGAAGTGGTCAGTGTCGCCCAAACGAATGATTTAGTTTAGACGATCAAATGTGGTCCTTGTGAATGCATTAAAAAAAATATATATATGCAAAAAAAAGAAACATCTAGGTGTTGTCGTTGTGGTGTATTGTGGTACTTGCATTTAGTACATGCAAGCTTGCACATGCAAGAAACTTGCGTCTTGTGATTGGGGCTTTATAATCGCCAACTGTGTCATGACATCCTGGTACTATCTACAGTATCATTTACCAGGAGAGGGACCTGAGTATGGCGTTCACAGTAGACTATCGTAGACATAAACCGTCTTATTACAAAACGAAACCTAACTTTAGTTCTAGCCTAAACTATTGAGCCAGTATTTGTATTTCGAACTTTATTTCGAATTAGGCAAAGTTCTTAATACTAAAATGACAACTTAGCACCGAACTAAGCTGTCAGTTTTGTATAAAGAACTCATTTCTATAACAGTTGGGTTCTTAATTCAATAACTGTGTCAGTGGTTTAAGCCTGATCGAAAGAAAAACCTTGTTTTGTAATAAGGGGGAAATAGTTTACAACCAGAGGGACAATTCTCGTAATTTTAAAGAAAGTTCACAGTCTGATCTCAGTCTCATTCAATATGTCAAAAATACGTTTAGTTTCTCTACATTTTGACATTTGTTTGTCGCCGAGATGAGACTGCGTCTAGATTTTGATCGTTTTAAATTCCGAGAATTGGCCTTCTGGTTCACGTTCCCTTGGGATAATTTCAGACCTCCACGATGCGAAGCCACGGGCAAAAGCTACTAGTATAATTATAAATAAATTATCATGTCTATAGAAGGTGAAATAAAACAAAATACATAATTAGCCAAAATGTATATTACGATAACTGCAGACACGTCACCAAAATCCAGGAGAGCGTTCGGGAATCCATCTATCCCAATCTCTCTGCGTAGTATTTTTACCATCAAGCCCCATGGAGAAGTAGAATGTGTATGGAAACCAATCTGTTGCGAACGTTACTGTTATGTTGTAGCCGCCAACGCCCTCTATGAGAGGCGGTGACAGACGATTGGGCATCGCCAAGCGAGCACACACTATTGTGCATTCTACGCCTGCAGATATCTAAAACAATGAACGCGTTATTTATGACGTTGATGCTCATTAGCACGCAGGTACGCGATGACAGTTTAGCCATGCACTGCTGAGACACAGACCTTCTTTCTTCGAAAGGGAGTGGGCTGTAATCCACCACGCGGGCCCAGTGATGGTTGGTAGATGTCACATGCCTTCGACTTTTTGGTTCTAGGACATGCAATATCCTTCGCGGTAACGGCCACTAGGCCACCACTGCTCATGCCGGTTTACATAGCATTTAATAAAGATTTAATCAAGTTCATTTGTTCAAGTTAGTCTCTGTTTCCGTATCCATCTTGCATCGTGTACGGAAAGTAAGTCGATTATTGGACAATTTTAGTTAAAAAATACCAAGTGTTCAGTGAAAAAAACGTACCTTCAGGATTATGTTAAGCTTGGCAGGAGGATCAGCGTTCACTTCAAACCTTTCTGAATAGAAGAATGAAGACTTCCTCTTTTGCATAGCAAGACCTTTGTAGCAGAAGTTTCCCGTTAAAAAAGTACGAGCGCGCCACCCAGCCCTCTGCTTTTTCCTTTTCCTCAAATATGATTGGTTTATTCCGCCTATGTCTGCAATAGTACCATTTTATTAGCATAATCATAATCAGCCTGTAATGTTCCCTTCCCACTGCTGGGACACAGGCCTACTCCCTTCGAGAGGGAGTGGGCTATAATCTACCACGCGGGCCCAGTGCGGGTTGGTAGATGTCACATGTCTTCGATTTTTTGGTTCTAGGACATGCCGGTTTCCTCACGATGTTTTAATTCACCGTTTTGAGAGCAGTGGTGATGATTCTATAATAGTATTGCAAATATCCGGCGGTGATCCCTTACCAGGTTCTTGTAAATCTACATCCTAATATCATAAAAAATCATACTTACTGGGGCCGGCTTCAACAAGCATGACATTCTGCGGGTACGGTTTAGGTAGGTGGTGTGCCGTGATGACATTCATGATCCAATTATTGTAGGGGTAAACGTCGATGTAGAGGGGGGGCTCGTTGTTGAGGCGGCGACGCATCGAGCGGCGGCGGCAGGGTGCTCCGCCAGCCGCCACACCCATCAACTCGAAGGGTCCGTCGATAGCGTGGCTGATGATAGGCGCCCCCGCCCGCACGCCGCAGCCGGAGGAACACAACACGTGAGTGACACCTTCGCTACCCAGTTTCTGTGCACATGATAAGGTTGTTTTTAATGTTAGATTCCACATATACCATAAACAGTCCTAAAGCGCTATCTACACGGGCGAGAGTACCGTAGCGATAGTCACGCCGTGGCCGCGTGGCATGAAATTCAATAGAAACAGAATGGACATGGAGTTATCTCCACACGTCGATATCATCGCGGCGAGAATTTGATGGCACAGTGAGACTATCGCCGCGATTCTCTCGCCCTTGGATCTTATTGCACCTTATGCCTGCACTTGCACCTGCTGAGACTCAAGACTCTCTGGGCGAGGGTGTTTAAAGAATTTATAAATTTTTCTTTCTCTTTTCAGAAGACATTGATGATTAACGGTCGCGATTTCAATAAACAATCATAATTTAAATTTTTACTATAGTTGTCAAAAAATAAAAGGCCCGTTTTGACATTGACAGTTCTAGTAGTTATTAAGGTCCAATTCGCAAAACACGTATTCGTTTGTATGAAACTGACAGGTGTCAAGAACGCATTCACAAATGTCAAAACGGGCCTTTTATTTTTTGACAACTTTAACAATTGAGAAAATAAAATCACGCCTTTGTCCTCCGCTGTCTACGCAGATATGTTTAATTCTCATGTAGGTAGGCAATATGGGATTTGAACATCATCCGTTATCGTTCTGAGATCCGTATCCGTTATCTCAGTAACACACTAACATTAACAATGGCTTTCATATTTGACAGTTTAACAACATTCAATGTTTATTTACGTTGTTGAGCAGACAGGTATTTTTCGAACATAATATGAAGGCACGGATTAGCAATGTCCTTCAAAAAGATTTAGATTGAGATAGTGTAATACGTAATTAGGACGCCTGGTCTTTTTCTGTACATCTCTCTATTAGCCGTCATCTCAGCAGAGAAAAAAAAAATGATAGAACGAATCCATCCATTATTTCTTTGATATTCCTCTAACAATAGCAAAGTATCTGATAAGGTAACATGAATTTCAACTTTACCCCTTTCATTCGATGCCGTTTACATTCTCTATGGGTAAATAATTTTAGTGTTTTCTTGGCTAATCTTTCCGAATCGAAATCTCTTGGCACAGCTGTAAAAATAGAAAATTGTTTAATAAAATACATACTACCTTTATTAAAATTGTATTTATGTTTCAAATTGACGTTATTTCAAGTTAAACAAATTTTAACTTTATTTTAATAGCAATTAAGTTGATTTCAGAGTGACTAGCACTATTGAAAAAGTTACAAAAATGTTTGAAGTTGAAGCGTAACTTTATTGTGTAGGAATTACAGTTTTTTTTTCCATAAACTCACATTTGTTTACATTTTTGGCGAATATGTCGCGACATTAGATTACATAATTTGTTCTTATTGCTCCTATTGACACTACATACTAAATGCTAGTAGTAGTAGTACTACATACTAATACACTAGAAACGTAACAATTACGGTTGGTATGCGCGAAAAATATTTCTCGAATACGAGATTTTATAGCTGAACAACTATGAAATTTCATTAAATATATTTGTCACTTTTTTATTCGATAAAATACCTATTGTTTCCGATATAAGTAAAAACTAAAACCGTGTGAACGTAGCCTTATTTTTATCTTGACCCATCAATGGATAGACTGACATCTACCAAGGGCCCGCGTGGTAGATTACAGCCCAGTCCCTAAATCGATAATTTATTTATACATTGGCGCCGATTCCCTTGTTCACAAACTTGCATCTTTTTCTTTCTATTTCATTAAGAAAAGGATAGAAGATAAATATTAGTTTAGTCCTGTCAAATTAAGATACCCCATAGACATTTTAGACGTGATTAAAAACATGGCGACCAAAAATACCTACGTCTAATTACCTCAGGCGCTGACTAATTTGGCAGGACTAAACTAATATTTATCTTTTTAATGAAATAGAAAGAAAAAGATGCACTGAACTTAAATTTAGTTTAGTTTGTGAACAAGGAAATCGGCGCCATTGTTTAGTAAAATCGACACGGTCACCGGTTAGACCCTTAATTATTTTGATCATATTTGAGGGACTAATTATTTATACAGGGGCAAATTGAATTAGCTAGCGAAACTTCGCAGACGTAAAGCGTATCGATATCTAAAAAATAAATTAATTTGATGAGTTTTTTTTGGGGATCATCAACCTCACTTGAATCTAAGTATAAAAAATTAGTTTTGTGTAAACTTCACAGACGTGAAGGGTATCGATATTTGGAGGACACGGTGGAGCATACGGTGGAGGTCTGACCATAACTGTGGGCCCGGCTTGGGCGGAGCACCGCCGCGTCCTCGTGGCGGCGATCTCTCGCGTCCGGCCCTGGTCCAGGCCATGGTACGGAGCGAGAGTGCATGGGAGGCAGTTCTGCGAATCAGTAATGCTCGCGAAGGAGGAGGCTGAGCGCGTGAGGTAGAGGCAATCACTGCGCCCTCACGCCCCTAGTCGCCGCAGGAGACGCCCTGGACGGGAGTCAACAGCCGACTCCAAGCCACCGTAGGCGCGGGCTTGCGGGCGGCGAGCAATGGGCAGCTCGCCGCCCGGTAAGGACCAGGCCCGGGTCTACGGCACATTGTGTTCCACGCGCGCCTCAAAGAGATGTCAGCACGAACTGACGGGGTCCGATGTCTGCCAGGGCCGCGGCTTGTTCGAAAGAGCTACCGTGGCCCCTGGCACAGGCAACTGAAGGAACACGGGTGGGTTTTAGTCAGTAAAAGTCTGACACGCCCTTCCGCTCAGCCCAGAGCGGGAGAGGTCATTTGATGATTTCCCACGCAAAAAAAAGCGTATCGATATTTAAACTCGATAAAACAAAAAGAATACAATTTTTCTCAATTCATACTTCAAGTGCCAACACAACAAGGTGTCGTTGACACAACAAAAAAAAAATTTTTTTTAGATTATGGTCTGCAGACAAATCACGTCTGCAGAGTTTCGATAGCTAATTTAATTTGACTCTGTACATGATAAAACAACTCTTCTTGAAATGATAAAGAATATAAAATTATTTAATAATAATAAATATTTAAAAACATACTACTAATGTAGTCAATCAAGTACACGGCTCTAAGTTTCTTCTTCCTCGTGCGTTCTGCTAATGTCGGTAAACATATCGGGACCATGTAGTCTGAAATCAAAATGGTTCAAACTCAAACTCAAATCATTTATTTCAATTAAACCATTTACAGGCACTTTTGAATTGTCAAAATTAAATAGTAGGTCAGTTAGTCAGAAAGTTGAAGCTAGTCGCCCATTCCAAAAACGTAGATCTCTATGGAGAAGAACGGGCAAGAAACTCATTGGTTATACATAGAACGTAGGTACAACTGCGGACAATGGCGCTGGACCACCTTTCACCCTTATGACATTTGGGAGGTTGAAAAATGATCCAACGCTATTGTCCGCGATGGTACAAGGTTAAGCCGCAAATACTGCTGCTATATTTCTAGTTTAACGCACACACAACACAGGAACAATGTATCTATGTAAAGTCAAGGAAATTCATTGAAAAGAAGAAATACGTTTATTTGCGATAAACATGACGCATAAAAAGAACACAAACACAAAAAAAATACAAGTTGGGGAAAATATGCGACACACCTAACCAAAACGGACATCACACATAAGTATCCTTTTCGTAATCTTTATCTTTAAATACTTACTCGTACATATTATTATTATTTTAAGACTGTAAGTTTTTATAAATATTAAACAGTAGAAAAATATAAAACTAGAATTAGAAAAATGTAGTTACTTGACTTCATCGGTCGAATTAGTTTTACCAGCGCAAGACTGTTTCCGACCCCGAACCTGAAATAAATGTTCAATATGAATTTATTCATCTTTATAATTTACAAGCTGACACTAATATAACAAAATTACCTATATCCTAAATTAACTAAAATTATTTACAAACTAAAATATAGCGTCGAAAAATTCATCAGAATGTACTTGGCAGCTATTATCTATTGGCACGTCTTATAGATTTTTTTACATTTCTATGGCACGTCCCATTGACATTCGACGCTTACACATTATATGATTCAAAAGCTTGGTTAAAACCAAATTTTCTAAAAAAGGGTATTATAATATAATTACAGATTATTTAGAATACAAAAAAAAAGCTTGGGAATGAGCAGCTCGCTCTTCTAAACCTTGCGATAAAACTTGACATTTTAATTATCATGCAAAACCACAATTCCATTTAATTTCCAATATCGGAACTAACGCCACCATCTTGTTTTTTCAATCGTCATCATCATTTCATCTGCTGCGTCCAGTGCTGAACATATGCCACCCCAAGCACGTCCACTTCGACCGGTTTTTGCTTCTCGCATCCAACGGGTTCCAGCGGCCTTCACAAGGTCGTCGGTCCACAATGTGGGAGGACAATTTTCACAACAATCGCTCAAATGTTTTACAACAGCGCCAACCTGTCAATGTCATTCGAGCACCCAAGGATCCTTGTACATCTATAGTTACATGCAATTTGCCCTAGCTGCTGCCATAGACTATATTAGCGGATCGAAGTACTTATTACAAAAAAAAAAAAAAAAACATAATTATTTGGGGATCGATAAAATATATGCAGACTGACAAACAAACAAAGGTAAAATAGAAAGGAAAGCTTTTTCTTGCGGTGAAGTTCAAGAAAAACCTTACCTTGTAAATTCCGGATGAGGTGTTATGTCGAGCGGTGGTATTTCTATATAAGCGCGTGGGCATTTTATACCAAGCTTAACTTGTGTGCGCGTTAAGCCACACTCCTCTTCGTCTCGTTCATAATCACCAAATACAATATTACCTCTGAAAAATTAAGATACTTCATATTATGTAAGACTAGCTGTGCCCGCCGCTTCACCCACGTGACTGCGTATTCTATTGGCATTATAAATGTTGAACGTGAAGTCATATTAGATTAGTAGTATGAGGATAATTACCATGTTATAGAGGTACAACATCGGTTGATTTTGCTTTAGGTTAAGTATAATAATTTTAATTAATGAGTTCTCCCGGGTCCCAACGGTAAAAATCGATTAAATAAAAAATTGAGAATTCGCATTAGTGACAAGTATTCATGTAACAAGTACAGTTCAACAGGAAAGAGATGACGCTTTGGTAATCTTCGTGTTTCCGAATTAACACGAACTTCGTGCCATAGTGTAACCCCCAGCTACAGAGGCAAAGCTTATAAGTTTTGTACTGCCTATACTGCTGTAACAAGAGAGAACAAAACAGAAGCACTAGCAGAAGCACAACACAGAAGCACAAAACAATAACAACAATTGAGCAGTATCCCCTATACCCTCCCTTTTTAAAGAGGAACTTTCAGCACGTTTTTCTATCTCAAATTGTAATTAAACTAGGATTAGATCAAACGACGTACAGTTTGTAGTTCTTCGGAAGATGCATCATATCAGTAGCGGTACCGACGACGAACTGCTTGTGGACGAGAATAACACGCGGCGCCTTGCTGTGATGAGGCAGCCCAGTCGTCACTGTCATCAAGTATTTGAATACAATAAGGATGATGATGCCACTTGGAAAGCTTATCATAATCAGCCTATAATGTTCCTACTGCTGGGACACAGGTCTCCTCTCTGTGTGAGAGAGAGTGGGCTGTAATCTACCACGCGGGCCCAGTGTGGGATCGAAAGTTGCCACGCTAAAATGGAATACACATCTGCCGCATGTCAGACGACCAATAGGCCAAACTTACGACCCAATGAATACCTCTTAATGACAAGCGACCTGGCGGCAGGTCTATAGATGGAGATAGCGGGATTAGCTGGACTCCTTCAACAAGAACTGGCCTTTAACAGCTTTAAACAGAGAGAACTGGGGAGAGAGAGGAGGAGGTCTTTGCTCGGCAGTAGAACACAAGAGGCTTTAAAAAAACGGATGTGTGAAACCCGTCCTTTACTTATATAAAATTGGATGAATAATGTTTTTTATTTCGCTCAGATAGCTTTGTTCATTATTTGATGTAAAGTTGAATGGACAATATGGACATCCTTGTGTGAAAAATGTCCTAAGTCCAAACCCATATGAAAAGACGACTTGGCAAATATGGGAAGTCTATGAACCAATAGCGGTACGGTTTTGATATTTGTGCAGGGCTTGGGACACCTCATTGAACCCTACACATTACCCTACATTTATAACTTGTTTTTTATTTTCTCATACTGGAGACAATAAACAATATTTTATTCTATTCTATTTATACACTTCTGCAAAGGGGCAACAAAATCTGCCGGTCTATTCCGTAAAAATCTCACCGTGAACACTTAGGTGGAGTGAGCTTGAAGTGAGAGGTCATTCTAATCGTTGCTAGGGATTGACCCTATTGACAGCTCACTTTAAGCTCACTTCACCTTTGTTTTCACGGTGGGATTTCACAGAATAGCACTACTGCAGTGCCATTCTGTAACTGTAACCATCATTCTCACCGTGAAAAGTTAGGTGAAGTGAGCTTAGAGGGAGCTGCAGTGCAATTCTGTAACCATCTCACCGTGAAAACTTGTGAAGTGAGCGTGGGGTGAGCTGTAATTCCAACTAATACTAGGGATTGGCACTATTGACAGCTCACTTCACCTAACTTTTCACGGTAAGACTTTACAGAATCGATCGGCTGTCAATAGTGTCAATCCCTAGCATTAGCTGGGAATGACAGCTCACTCCACGCTCACTTCACCTAAGTTTTTACGGTGAGATTTTTACAGAATCGATTGGCTGATCCGGAAATTTTGAGAAAAATATCGTCCGAAATCCGTTCAGCTGTTAAAGCGTGAAAAGGTAGCAGACAGGCAGACAGCGTTACTTTCGCATTTATAATATCCGCAAAGTATGAGTATTTTTTAGGAAGTAGGTATGAATATCTAACCGTGTATATACTGCACGAAGCCAAGCCAGTTGAATGTATGTTCCTTCAGCACTCCATCGGCCGGTTCGCTCTCGAAGTCATCGTGGCAAATCGAGAAGTCTCGAATAATGCACAATGTCGAACGCACACATACTATTGATATAACAACAACAATTACTTTAGGATGCATATTATGATCTATTATAATAAAGATAACTTCACTTAAAAAAAGGAGTTAATGAAATAAACTTTAAACTTTCTATAAGCTCTATAAATCGTTACCTCTGTTTTATAGAACGCCTAGTTGGCTTAGTTATCAAAGTAAGTAGATACAATTGAAATAGAATGCACAATCGAAAATAAACAAAAAAGGATACAAACATATAGTCCAAACTGCAGCTACTGTTTTCCAATCGTACATACTGCCCGTACGATGACAAACTACTGAAATTTTTCAGCGTGTGGTGTGTTGTCACATTGACTTGTTTGTTTCCAAAATGGAATGTGATAACATTATTTTCTGGGAAATACGATCATCATCGCGAATCAATCACTCGCTTTGTAAAGACAAGGTTGGGATTTGTTTTTTTTTGGTTACATTGTTTTGAATTTAGTGAGTAAAAAAGGGAGTATTTTTAACGCTTCAAGAAAATATAATAACTTTCTATTTTATTTTATAAATGAAATTACATCACATTTTAGGACAACAATGGATATAGTACTCATATCCATATCATAGATAGTAGTCATTAGTAGGAAAATTATCTCTACTGCATGACTCTATGCCACACAAAATGGTTAACAAGGAGCGTTGACAACGTACGGCATTTCATACAAACTTTTTAGTCCTTGTTTTTCGAAATGCATGAACCGATTTTAATGAAACTTCCTACGCATAAGCAGGATATATAGATCTAAAAAGTTAATTGAGAACATTTTTGAAAAATAGTGTTACAGCTAAATTACACCGATTTTAAATTTTCCATAGAAACATGGTTTTCCAATTATCTTTTTTTAAATAAGACATTTCGAAAATGTTCTCAACTAACTTTTTAGACCTATGTATTCTGCTTATGCGTATGAAGTTTCATTAAAATCGGTTCATGCATTTCGAAAAACAAGGACTTGAAAGTTTGTATGAAATGCCGTACGTTGTAAACGCTCTTAAGATACACCGAAGTGTAGGTATCACACATGTGTACATTATTTATTTAATTTGTTACTTTGCAAAGTACGAAGCTCGTGATTATTCTCACACTTCGATCTCTTACATACTAAAATAAGAATTTATACAGAAACAAAAAGTATTGTAATTGTTTTAAAAAAAAGTATTGTAATAAAATTATAATCTAGGAGGGTGATAGAATTGGAAAAAGAAATTAGCTGGAATGTTAAGTTTCTGGTGAAGATAAAATTCATGTATGTCTAGTCGTGTAAACGTCATCTTATAGACAAGATGCAGGTCTCCTTGGCAGTAGTAAACTGGTATACGACTGCTGCGAAACATATGTATCCTAGGTACGTAGACCGTCATTACAATGCAAGCCAACCTATGGTCTATCGTGTCCCCGTCTTCTAGTAACTGAAAGAAATGACATAAAGATAATTAATTCTGCCGGTGTAAAATCAAGATCAAAAGTCATTTATTTAAATTAGGCTGTAAATCAGCAATTTTTGAACGTCAAGATTACATAAGACAGTTCTCCAAAAAGCCCACCCTTCACAAGTTCCTAGTGCCTTCGCTGGGAAGAAAAAGTGGCGCAACAAACTCCCCAGCAGCACAGTCTATTCTGTAAAAATGTCTTGAGATACTTTAAAAACCCTTTGGCCCCTGAGACTTACATATAAGTAACTAGCTTGTGTCGATTGCCAATCTGACAGAGTTATGTTGGCAGTTTTGCGGAGAAACACTTTCTGTAACGAATCAGGAGTGCACCAACCAAATTTGTAGATGCTGTGGATGCTAGCTGAAATAAAAATACACTACCCAATGTACCTTTATCGTAAAAGTATGATTACCGAATAGATTCACAATAACAAAATTGCTTTTAAGTGTGCATTCTTGCAAAACTGGGAATACGGTCTACAATGTGTTGTAATTTTGGCACAGTCAACTTTACTTCTTTATTAACTGGTCATACATTCTACATGTGCACCTACTTACTTCTTGGGAGGGCTTCATCTTCAAGAAGACCTTCCGTCGGACCGTAGTGGGCGCTACGCAAAGAATACATGGCTTGATTCGCAGGAACCGCCTTCCAGCCTGATACAGCGAACACTAAAAGAGAATTTCGAGAATATAAAGAAACACTTGCCATCTCAGTAGAATTCATGCTATCTTCTTTCTTATATTCTATTCTATTTTTATTAAATGGCAAGCAAAGCCAATGTCAACTATTCTGCCAATATCTAAAGTAAATTAGAAAAACAAGTGTGCATAATAAAAGAAAAAAGTATATCAATATGTATTATGTTCTTCTTACATTGTTATTTTAAGCAACTGTTTCCAGAATATTGAACACCTTGTAAAAAAGACTATAGAGAAACCTAAATATATGTATCTATTTATTCAACTGGAATTTGGAACTTACCGATCAATAGCAGCTGGAACGTTACACAGTGTACGAGATTAGTCATTCTTGAAAATTTGAAAGAACCTTTCAATATCTAAGATGTAGTACTACTGACACAGACTAGTTAACAACCAGTCCTTAAAATTGTGTTGATGCATGACCATTTTGCTTACTATTTGAAAATAATCCAAATTCTTCGTAGATGCCATTTTGCTATTGTTTACTAACGTCTCGGATCACTTTAACAGACTTGCATTAGGAAACAATGGGAAAGCAAACATTTCAACAACATTTTTTGAAATAAATAAACAGCATTCTATGTTTAAATAATTTATTTTATAATACAGAAAGTATGATTTAAGATTAGGTACATAAAAGCAATAATTTTGTCTAAAAAAAAATACAAATTAGGTTAAAATAAGCGTGTTGCTTCACCTCTTTTGAAATTAACCAGTAGTTATACTCGTAATACTATTTCTGGAAGAGTTTGATATAAATTGTGGTTTCATTAATGTTATCCATAGGTTTCTTGTATTTGGATCGCATATCACAAAATATATAAATAATACAAATCCTTGAAGCGTTGATGTCAGACAGAAAAGATAAGACCAAAGCAAATGGTTGGAGAATGAAAATATTCCAAAAAGCCATGTCAGACCCAATAAGAAAAATAAGAATATAGAAACTCTAAGTTGTGCTCCGACCAAATCCATGTCGGTGGATTTCATTTTTTGATCGGATCCTCGAGAAATAGCGTAAAGTACGAGAATGAATAAAGTTACATTAACACACAATATAATACTTATTGGCAACACGACACCTGCAAGGCAATAATAGCCAGTGGGGTAACAAATAGTTCTGACCACTGAAGGTCTTGGAATGTAATTCCCAGCATCAAGAGCTAATGTAATAATAACTGGCAAAGAAGGAATTCCCCAACCAATCAATGTGAATTTGCACATAAATCTGGATGGCCTGCTTACTCCTAAAACCCTCACGTATCTTATAAATTGTAAAATAGCAGTTATCAACATCCACATGAAACTGGCCAGTATTGAAAAGTGCAGCATTGAACCTAAAATAATACACTCAGGTTTTTTGTGTTCTGCAATATAATACATTCCATTAACTTGAATAAACATAGAATAATCTAAATTAAAAACTAATATAAACACTAATGGTAATGCTATAGCAGTTGATAACTGTAGGAGAACTTTTGTTCCTGCTTTTTTCCTCCAGTTACCAAATACTAAAGCGGTTATCCAAATACCAATGATTCCCAGTAGTGACAAGAAACTCCCGACTAAAGTTATTATATTCAAAGCTGTCGAGTGCTTACTGCTAATTGTAACAGATTCATTGGCACTACTTGGTATAGAAAGCAATTGACCAAAATGAGTGAGATGATAGCATTCACATACGGTTGTATCATTGATTGTTTTTACGATAAAACATCCTTTTTTTTTCCAAGAACCTAGAATATAATTCGCCTGTTTAGGTTGAAAATCCCAATAACCACAATCAGAGTTGCCTGTGTGATTGATTTGTTTGAATACAAGTGGCACAGGATATTCTAAGTTTGACATGTAATCAGGAATTGACACCCCGATAATTCGACTATTGATCACGTGTCTATCAGTAGCCAACTCTTGAAAAATAGCATCGTTATAGAAAACGGTAATGATAACGTGAAGAAATTCTTTTCTTGTTGTGTTTTCATCACTATCGTTATTATTTAATTGAATTGTATCTATAACATTTTCCGGTAACCAGGTAGCGATTTCTAAGTTTTCTATAGAAAGGACTTCTTCTAGGCTAGTATTTTTGTATAATGGTTGAACTAACATGTCTGAAAAATTATCTGAGACTGATTTTCTTATAATGGCTATACCTGTGATGTTATTATATTCTGGATATGTTATTTGGACAACAAATTGTGGTTTTAATGCAAACTGATAGGACGCATTGCTTAATTCAGAAGACTCGTTTAAACTTCTTGTTGCTATTAGTTCTATAATATCACTAACCGAATCCAATATAACATTGGTTGAATTAAGTGTTTGAGCTAAATGTAAATAATTACAATCAAGAACCATCATTCTGTCCATGACCCAGGCAATATTATCTATGTCACCAGTTTCTACAGATGTTGCGTTTTCCTGAACAAGATCCAAAATATGTCGCAGGGACATTGACAAGTAATAAATATCAGCAGGAATGATTATATCTGTATCACCGAGCACAAAATTGAGACCATCAGTTAGAAAACGGGAAATGTAATCATTAGGCATCTGTCTTTTCACAAAATTGTATAGAAAAGTGGTAGCTTGAGATGGCTCGTAAGTATTATCACAAGAGCCTTCTACTTCTCCCCAGACTCCACCCAACACATAGGATCCCTGACAATGTCTCTTTACCGGTAAACCGTTAGCTTGAAGGCAAAATTGTTTTGGTGCCGAAATATGGCCAATAAGAGTCATCTCCCAATCAAGCGTAATACCATCGAAAGAAGTTGTTGGCAAACAATAAACTGAGCTGGATAAATTCACAAACGTGTAATTATATTTCGAAAATTCTAAGTCTGCTGTAAGTTTTAATGTAGCAAATGTATCTTGTATATTAAGAGCTTCATCTTCTTGATTATCTTCAACGTCAACGTGCAAATGTAATAAAATCATCATGTGATCCAAAGAATAATCAAAAATGTCCATAAGCAAAACTTTTTTAGCTGAAAATATATTTGTTATGTTATCTGTTAAGGTAGTCAGATCAGTTATATCTTCAACATCATCGGGTAAAATATAATGTTTAATAACAAGTGCAAATACATGAACTTTGTTTCCTTTGGGATTAGCAATGATTTTTTCCGTAGTAATAAATGAAAAGTTCACTGTGTGGCCCTCACACCAATATTGCGCGGAACTGTCTGTAACTAGATCAACAACATATACTATTTTTTCAACCAGATTTAAATCAACTTCATCTTGTCGAGAAGAATTCACTTCAATAAATGGCATATCATTAATATCCACCACTCTAAAAAATCCTTTTGCATCAGAAAAACATTGAATTCCTTTGTCTTTATTATCATATTTCCATAGACCAGAAGGATAATAAATTGTAAGAAATATTTTGTTCTGCGCTTCATTGTATTCAAACATAAATTCTGTTTTCCCATAAACAACTTCCACCTCACACGCCATGCAAGGTTGTGATGCACTGGAATTAATTATTCCTAAAGTGCCGACGTTATTTATAATACCTTCAAAAGAAGGTTTTTTAATTTCTAAAGAATCATTATTATACGTATACTCTGTACTCTCATTAGTTTCATGAGAAACTTCAGGAGCTTTAAACCAGCACCATTCATCATCTGGCAACCGATTTATTTCAGCAATTTTCTTAAAAATAAATCTAGTTAAATCATATTCATTGTTAAGCATAGGTGTTCGGCACCTTTCTTGAAGAAATTCATTAAACGACATTCCTCGGTTCGATCTTTCGATGCCATAACATGTACCATTATCAAGTTTAAACCTAAATGAGTGGTATCCATAGGGACATTTACTTGGATAGTAAAGGTCATTTATGTAAAAACATAAACTCGGATAGATTTTGGAACAGATTTCTGTTATAAGCACTCCTCGATCTATGTCTAATAATAAACAATTCTTCGAGAAAGATGTGTACAGACTCAAAAAGTTTCTCGATGAAACACGTCGGCCCCAGTTAGGCCCTGGAATAGACCACACTACGGGATGAAAAAGTTTATATCTTGTCGCAGGTAGCCAAAAATATCGGGATGTATTCGTGGCTTTGAGGGAATTGAGTAGGTATTCAACTTCTCCAGCAGATAAATCCGTAATAACCGAGGCTCCACCGCTCGCAAAACAAGGATAGTTCCAAACTGTTGGTTTACCGATTTGGTAACAGTAATCGTTGTTGTTTTCTGATATTTTGTGATATCCAGGTGGACATGAATTAATGTCAAAATACTTAACAACTTTTAGACATGGTCCGATGTCATCCAGAGTAGGTGTCCAGCCGGCGTAGGAACAGTTCCTCGTCACTAAGGTGTCATTTCGGTAACAAAGCGGGTCTGATTCAATATTGTTTGCCGTTTGTGTTTGATGCCAGGTCACACTTATTCCATCATTTGAAACTTCTTCAGGACAAATCTATGAATAAAAAATAATCTGGTAAGGACACAAAATACAATCCTTTAGGCACCTGTAACTTTTCTGCTTAAACTATGCTTTTTTTACGTAAAACTCAAAATAAACAATGGAATGGTTTACGAAAGTTAAATAAATCACTTTTACCTGTAGTGTAGAATGAAGAACGGCAATCAATACGAATATTATTTGCGACACAAAAATTTTCATAATGCCGATGAAAATCACAAAAGATAATCTATTGTACTGCAGGTAGCATAAGTTCGGGCACTTTTACCGGGATCCGACCGCGGTTTGAAACATTTTCACCTTACTGTTATTGCGCAGATTACGTTATAGGTATAAAAACAACATGGTGTTAAAAAAAAACTGCTGCTTTTCCACCACAGATGTGCTAAACTGCATAGCGATGGATACGTATGATATCAACCAGGACACCGGTGTCTGTGGACATCTACAATACCAGAGGTACGACAGGTGCGTTGTTTACCCTTTTTTAAAAGGAGTTACTTTCGTTTTTCCTTGAAGCTGTCGATGTCGTAGCTCCGCGAAAAGTTATTCCACACTTTCCAGGTAATCTACATCCAAATCTTCGATGTAGTCAAATCATAACCAAGGTTAGCCATTTACCATACACTGTTGTAGCAGGTCAAAATTCGAAGTGTCAAGCAATTTTGACTCGAAGTGAGAATAAAGTTTCAACCGCAGCCTGTATATCCAGCCGTAATCGGGATATATTAACGTCAGTGTCATTACGCCTGGCATGTACACACCGATATGGTATCTTTATGAATTCATTGATTTTACGCCACTCTGTGATCAGCACTTGGCTTTATTTGTGTGGATTCCATTGGGTAACAACAGGTGAAATCTCTTATCTGGTTGAAGAACCATTGAGCACGGCTTTTAGCTATGTCAATACAATATCAACTTTGTTGTTATCTAGTTTAGACTGTACTACGCCTAATATTTAAGTAGTTTCCATAGGACTTGATTTCAATTTTTATTTTTTATCATGACATGTAATTACCATTTTATCTAAGTACTTACCAATTTTCTTATCAAGGTCCATGTTGCGACAGTTTTGTTTATTATTTTTTTGCCTGGTAGGGACATATTATTCATAATGTACTTCACCTCATGCTAATAATAGTTCGACACGTAGGTATTACTCGTATCGTATTACACAGTAATCGAGGTTCATTCTATTCTTGGGGCTGGTCGAATGTTTCTCTTAATATTATTAACGGACTAGAGAGGAGTCTGGCGAAAATTATTAAGACTAAAAAAATATTATTAAGACGAACAAAGTACGGAGCGAATAATATCTAATAAATAATACATATAAGTCGTTTATTCATAATTTCTGAAAAGGCTGAATAGTAATCAGCAGTCATGTGATGCCCAGAAGAAAGAAACATTCTTCCTGATCTACAGTCAAGGTTTCGTAAACAGGTAAACAGCGTGGTCCTTATACGGCTCACTTCTCGTCCTTCTTGATTGTTCTTGAGCTTTTGAGTGTAAATATAGAGTTATTTCGATCGGAGCTAAATATTATGGATTTGATTATAAAATTTGATTCCAAAGCTATCTTACCAACTGTCAGCAATTAAGCAAAGGCCTTGTTACGTTAATCACTTCCGAGTGTCCCGCAAGGCTCAATACTGGGCCCCATCATGTTTATTTTGTAATGTGCGGATTCAATAAATTCCCTGAATCTATGTAGGTACCATATTTATGCTGATGACGCACAAGACTACATCTTTTTTAAGTCAAGGACTATGACAGTAGAACATAAACGATGAGTTTGACATGATGGACAGCGTGTTGGGCTGAAAACAACGGTTTGGTATCCAACCACCTTAAAACAAAATATATGCTGTTTAAAATCAAGAACTAAATCAGTGCAATGCCAGCAGCACCAAAAGTTACCCAGCTGGGTGAGTCGGTCAGTTGAGTCTATGAGGCAAGTAATATAGGTCTGAACATGGACGTTTGGTTGAGATACGAAGCACACGTGGCAGAGCCAGTGCGCACTTATTTCTACTGGCTTAAGGTGCTTTATAAAATAGCGTTATCTTTCAGAGGAGCTAAGGATCTAGCCAGGTTGAGTCATTCGTACTATCCAACTTAAACTCTGCGGACACAATCATTGGCCCTCGACTGCTGACCAGCAGCCTACTGCCGAGTGGGTAAAGTGTTATTGGATTTTTCCGTCAGGAATTTCTCAGTAGCAGTCCGGAGTCGGGATCTGTGCTCGGTTGATGGCAATAGGCTTGCCCCTATTACGTATTATAAATAATAAATATAAATAAATAAATCCCTGGACATTTCACACAGCACCATTTGTCCCAAGCTAAGCAACCTAATGCTTGTGTTATGGTAACAAGATGGCTGATAAACTACTTATATACATTTTTTTTTGTAAATACGTACATATTATAGATAGAAAAACACCCAGACTCGGAACAAATACATGTAGGTCATACAAATATTTGTTCCGTGCGGGAATCGAACCCGCGACACGCAGCGCAGCAGTCAATCGCTTAACCACTGCGCCAATCGTGCCGTCAAACGTATTACGTTAACGTCAAACGTTAAACGTATTATTACGACTTAAACATAACTGGCGAAATATGGGTGTACTATAGTTAGCTACACCTCTGCCTAACCTTTCTGGGAAAATAGACGTAGTCATCTGCCGAGCCTTTTCCCAACTATGTTGGGGTCGGGTTCCAGTCTAGCCGGATGCAGCTGAATACCAGTATTTTACATGAAGCGACTGCCTATCTGATCTCCACAACCCAGCTACTGGGTACCTAATACGATACCCCTTGGTAAGACTGGTTGTCAGACTTTCGGGCTACTGACGACCCGTATCGACTGTCAAAGATCCACGAATGACAGCCGGGACCAACGGCTTAACGTGGTTTCGGAGGCACAGAGGGGTCTTGGTATGTGAAAATGGTCACCCATCCACTGACCAACCGCGGCAAGCGTAGCTTAACCTGATCGATCGACCCGTGCGGCTGTTATTACTTAGCCACAAGCCCCTCTAAAATAGACGTAATGTTGTATGATAATTAGATTATCAAGTATTCAAATACACAATCAAAACATCATTGATCAAGAACTCGTAGATTTCATAATTTAAATTGCAGGTATACTGGTCCATACGTCACTGCAGGGTTTTAGCAGAATTTCAGCGTGAGGCATATTTGCCTGACACGTCGCCCTTCGTCTAAAAAACTGTTGAAACAGAGAAAAAGCAGTTTGTTTGCACTGGGTGTGGCTGAAGGGTCAATATGCGAAAAGCTAGCCATATCAACGCCTTATAATAAAGATAAAATTACTTAAAATAAATCATTTACTAATTTTAAGCATTACCTCAACAGTAATGTACTTCCGAACTGTTTATACATCCTTTCCTTGTGGCGACATGGTTACAAACCCTTCGGCTGTTTTGTTACGATCATGTCATATTAGAGATAAGAGACCTTGGTTTCTTTTGATCCTCATCATGCCTACGAATGGTTTGCACCGGTTGTCTAACCGCAGTACGACTACTTTTCCCTGTACGATCAGTTTTAAATCTAAACGGATATAATTAATCACTGTGCTCGTAGAATGTTATATTATTTCGTAGAAATAAATCAGGAACTTTTTGCCTTGATGGCAGTCATGATGACTCAAAGTGACACAATCAAAATTTCAATTCATATAATACTTTATTTTTATATCTATTCAGATTGGTCTGCTTTGAGACCGCCCTGCGGCAGGGGTGGTGGAGGGACGTTGGGTATAGCGGGGTCCTTGGAGGCGTAGTTCAGAATATTTAGATCACTGGGTTCAGGAGGTGGGGTTTGAGCTGATTGTTCAGCAGATGCTGGAGCGTTATTGACCTCTTTCTGAGGAACAACGGGAAGACTTTGCCCCAGCACATTCGGTAAGGGGCGATATATTGGGAGACTCGCGTAAGGACTGAAGCTGAATGGATCGTAGGGATCATAGAATCTTACTCCTGGATATCTGTAGGTGAAAGGACTGAATTGTGGCAGTGCATTGTACAAGGGATCAATGTGTCCTAGGGGCAGGACTTGTGGGGGAAGACCGAACTCGTTAAGCGGTATTGGGGATTGTGTGGCTGGCGGAGTAGCCGGTGAGGAGGCACTGCTGTCTGGTTCTGGCTTGGGGGGTTCTTCAGTCGTAGCTGGCGCTTCCGTATTAGGCGAGGGTTCTGCGGGTGGTCCAGGCGTTGAAAGGGGTGAAGTTTCCGCTGGTTGAGGTTGAGGCTCCTTTGGTAGCAATCCTGGTGAAGGCAGTAATCCCTGAAATGAAGAATGGTATGTGTAAGTGCCAATAAAAAAATAGTAATGGGGAAAAATGTGGACATGCTCATATTGCTATGCTATAAAATATCAGGTGCACGTCACCTTTAATGTTTCAACAGTATAAAATTCTAGAAGAATTTGATATTCTATAGGTACATACTTGTGCATTTTGTTTCTGTTTTTTGGTGGCAAACAATAAACGTATAGATAGATCCCTGTGACATAGGTACAGATAGACAGACCTAATAGATGTATTATGACCTAATAGAACCCTAACAACTGAAGGCAACTTACGTTTCCAAGTAGATCTCCGCCGTAGAAAATGGCGGGCTGATAAGAAAAGGCGAACGCGTCGTGGAGCACCGGCTGATATACTGGAAACGCCTTGCTCGGTTCCAGGTTCTGGTTCGACGTGATGAGAGCATTGTATACCTTCGGGACGCGGCCAGGCTCCGGTGCAGGGTCCGCGCCCGTTCCTAGCCAGGGTACGCTCAGCAACTGAAATTGATAACAAACTAAATTTAATAATCATAACGACACTAGTGCTCTAAAAACTGTGCTGCGACGACACGGTTGGTGCAGTGGCTGAGCGATCAACCGCTGCGCTGCGTGTCGCGGGTTCGATTCCCGCACGGAACAAATATTTGTATTGCCTACTGGTAGTAGTTCCGGGTCTGGCTTTTTGTGTATGTGACTTTAAATGTTTGTGAACGCACCCACGATATTTCCAGGAGATATTTGTTTCCAATTTATTTACATGAAATCTTTTTCATAAATTAATAAGAACGCTTTGAAAATGCATTTTGTGCTCCATCAGGCGGAAATACTTTAAGGCGAATGCGTCAGGGTAGCCCGCAAATTCAAAGAGAATTGAACATTTTTATATGGATCCTGCCATATCTACTGCCGCGCCATTTTGTTTTTTTTTTTCAAAATTGCGGCCACGCAGGAAACCTGTATAATAATAATAATAAGTAATTTATTTCAGAATTTGTCTATAACTTTGTAAGTAACAATGTGCTTAGCCTAGTATTAGTAAAAGTAAAAATTAACAGAAATATAAATCAAGCGCTTGCCCTCGCGTGAAGGCCTATCCAGTGCGCCATCAGTAACGAGTCCCATCGATCGGCGCACGCGGCCAAGATGGCGCTGGGTCTGCCGCGCATCCGCACCAGCATCGAAACTTAGCGCATTCATTTATATCGATAGCTGACATTAATGCAAACGGAAAATATAATGAAAACCAACCCCGTAAAGCGTCCCATTTCTGAGATATGACCGTTCAAAGTTGGTCAGGAGCGCCTGGGAATAAGCCCACGTGACATCCAATCCATAATTAACAAATCGGCAATTGAGTTTGTAAATAGCGACATAATTACTCAGGGAATAAGTATAAAACTTTAATACGACCTGGTATTTTGACTCTACAGTAACTGCACAGATAGCCAGTTTGGCAACACGTCAGACTTCGGCGTAAAGAGGCTCGGGTTCGAATCTCACTTCAAGAAAATATTTTTGAAATAAATATTATTTGGAAAAACTTAAATCATGAACTTCTTAGAAAATATCACGTTCCGTCGCAAGCGCACTCGCTCGGAACCAGATGTTAGTAATGGTTCACAAACAATAAATGAAACCATTAATAGCATGCCTGATTTGTCCGAGGACGAAGATGACTCAAAAATTAAAACATTAACAAATGAAATCGAAAAACTAACCTCCCAATTAAATGGTGCGCACAAAGAAATTGAACTATTGTCATTAGAAAATAACAACCTAAAGCGAACAAATGAAGAATTACGTAAAAGAAACGAGCTTCTCAAAAAGATTAACAGCCCAGTCAAACTAAGAACAACACCAAAAAAAAGCGCAAAAAAATGTTCAAATACAAAGGAGACACAAACAGAAACAAATATAGCAGGATCTCCTAGTAAAAACTCACCAAGTTTATCTTCACAGAGAAATTCTCAAATAAATTCACAAAAGAAGCCAATCAATAAACAGTTTACATCAGACAAACCAGACACACGTAAAGACTGTTCTATAAACACGTCAAAAAAGGAAATAACTCGAAGAAAGGACACAGAGGCTACCAAATCAGAATCCACCAGGAATAAACTATGCATTCTTAGTGCTAATAAAATGAATAATATTATATCCATCGCAGAGGCCACATTTCAAAACTGTCAGACATGTCACTACATCTCACCAAACTGTGGATTACTACAACTTATTACTAACCTACATGGAAAAGTTGTGGACTACACAATGAATGATCATTGTGTCATCCTAGTTGGAGAGGAAGACTTCAAAAAAACCAACAATTATGTAAAAATAATAACGGAGGTAAGGAAGATACTGCAAGAGATTAACCATACGAATGTTATTTTATGTGTCCCCACCTTTAAGTTAGGTAATTACTCGAATATGTTTAATTGGCGTATAGAGACTTTTAACAACTTATTACAACTAGACTTACAGACATATGCAATTCCATTTGACTCTAATTTAGGTTTGCGTTATGATTTTAGTATGTTCTCAAAAATCACTAGAAAGTTAAATGACCGTGGAATGCGCAATATATTCCGCAGCCTACTGCTAACTATATCTGAGAGCTCATTCACAGAATGTGAGGCTACTACTATTAACACCGTGTCCCCGGGTCGTGAGTTTTTTCTCTGATAACATGTATGTTTTGCATCAAAACATTGCCGGACTTCTAAACAAGTCAGACCTATTGAATATTTACATCCAAGAATTGTCAAGTGGGCAGAAAGTTGTGGACGTAATGTGTATAACCGAGCATTTTATAATGTCAGGCCAAGAAAAATTATTATATATACCTAATTACAAGTTAGCAGCATGTTATTCTAGGCAGAATAGTAAACGTGGTGGTGCCTGTATCCTAATAAGAGCTGAACATGAATATAAAGAACTACCTGACATAATGAAGTGCTCGATATCGGGAATGGTGGAATGTTGTGCCATAGAATTACCTTCACAACAAATTATATTTATATGTGTTTATAGACCTCCTAAATTGTGTAACCTAAGTAAGTTTTATGAAAACTTAGATCTTATTTTGAAAAAAGTGTGTATCAAACCTTTCAAAAAAGTAATTTTATGTGGAGACTTTAATATAGATGTTTTAAACAGGAATAGAATGACAGTAGAATTTGAATGCTTTCTCAGAAGCTACAACCTCAAATTAGAAATTAATCAACCGACTCGATTTATCAGCAATACTTGTCTAGATAATTTTGCACACAATTTTAAACAAAACTGCCAACATGAAGTAATCGATTTCGGATTGTCTGACCATACAGCTCAAATAATGAAGATAAAAGTTAATAAACCCAGACAAATAAAATCGTGGAGAGTATTAAGACGAGATATAACTGAGGAAAATCTTAAAAAGTTTAGAACACATCTCCAAAGCCTAACGTTTTCTGATGTATGTAGCACTGAAGATTCTAACAAAGCCTACGATAACTTTTTAGAAATTTTCTTAATTTTGTATGATCTCTGTTTCCCTCACAAATTAGTGACTGTAAGATCTGAAAAAAAATTGAAATGGGTTTCTCGGGGGATTCGAATATGTAGCAAAAAACAACGACAATTACTGTGGCAACAGAGACTAAAACCAACTAGTGAAAATAAAAAGAAATTTAATAATTACTCAAAGAGATTTAAGAAAATCATTAAACTAACCCAGAAAGCTCAGAATAACTACCTAATAAATAACTCCAAAAATAAATCCAAAACTGCCTGGCAAATTATTAATAATAATAAAATTGCAAGAGAACCCATTTCTCAAATAAAAAAAGGGGAAAAAAATATATCAAATCCTAATGAAATAGCTGAATCTTTCAACAATTTCTTCATAGACCAGATTTCGGATAGACCAAAACGTACTTCAGGTGACAAAATCAACATAACTATCAACCCACATTCAATTTTTATGAATCCAGTTATTCCTCAAGATGTCACACGTGTGACAAGAAACTTAAAAAACAAAAAGAGCTTTGGGTATGATGGCATCTCAACCACAGTTGTAAAATTTGTTTCTGACTGTATAGCTGCGCCTCTTGCTCATATCATTAACGCAAGTATATACTCTGGAGTATTTCCAGAAAGTCTTAAAACTGTTATAGTTAAACCAATTTATAAAAAGAACGATAAAGACGAAATGGCAAACTATAGACCAATTGCTCTAATTCCCATCTTCTCAAAGATCATTGAAAAATTTATCTATGAATCGCTTTACAATTTTCTAACAAAACACCACATACTATGTGACGAACAAAAGGGTTTTAGAAAAAATAAAAACATCAGCATGGCTATTTTCGACTTTCTCCATAAAATAATGCCAAAAGTGGACTCTAAAATACCTGTATGCGCAATATATGCAGATATGTCGAAGGCTTTTGACTGTGTGGATCACGATACCCTTCTAACCAAACTCTACGCATACGGTATTCGTGGCAATGCCCTTAATTTAATAAAAACGTACTTAAAAGGTCGTAGACAATGTACGGAGGTATCGAGCCTGTGTTTGGAATCTAGAAGAGAATTAAAATTTCTATCGTCTTTTAGAGAAATAAAATATGGTGTCCCGCAGGGAAGCGTGCTCGGACCTTTGATGTTTTTATTATATATAAATGACCTGCCACGTCATATATCTTATCCGATGGTACTATTTGCAGATGATAGCACATCAATTGTCTCATGTAACAAAAAAGAATCATATTTAAGTGACATTAACAATACAATTAGTAGCTTAATAAAGTGGCTTTTTTTTTTTTTTTTTTTTTTTTGTGGATGGGAAATCATCAAATGACCATGATGATGATGAATGAATGATGATGATGATGATGATGATGATGATGAAAGTGGCTTGACAATAATAATTTAGATATTAACATCCAAAAAACTAAAATCATGAATTTTTACCAACGAATATCTACGGGAGATATGAATATAAACTATAATGGTCAAACTATAGAGACAGTAATCAGTACAAAATTTTTAGGAATCACAATTGACAGCCAGCTAACCTGGAAGCCGCAAGCAGAAGATATATGTAAACGTCTTAGTACAGCTGCATTTATGTTGCATAATCTATCGAAAAAAGTAAATCTACCGACAATATTAGTAGCCTACCATGGTCTAGTGATTTCCATATTAAGATATGGTATAATATTTTGGGGTCACTGTAGTGAACGAGAAAGCATCTTCAAAGCTCAAAAGCGCTGTTTGAGAGCTATATTTGGTCTTAAGGTAACAGACAGTTGCGTTCCTATATTTAAGTCTCATAAATTATTAACCTTCCCATGTCTCTATATACTCGAATTAGCAATATTCGTAATAACAAATCGATGACTATTTGCAACTTTAATAGAAACTAGAAAACGAATTACAGCTATGAGATCTCAATACCAGAATCTATTATGCACGGGTGTATTTAAAACTAGCTTATTGAAAAGAAATGTGATTTGTATGGCTCCTGTAATCTTTAATAAAATACCTGAACAAATGAAAAACTTACCGTTGCAAAAATTTAAAAAACATTTCACAGAATTACTTGTAAAGAAATGTTATTATTCTGTTCAGGATTTCTTAAATGATAATTCTTTGTAATACCTATGCTTACTATTCTCTGCTATGTATTATATTTGCATGCTATATTAAGGCAGAATGTACATGGATTCGTATATATTATTTTCCAGCTTATTTTTATGTACCTACATTCTAAGCAAATAAAGATTCTATTCTATTCTATTCTATTCTATCCATTTTTTTTAACTTGCTTTCATCTTGTTGCTTTAAACTTTTAGAGTGATTATTTCAAACATCAATGCAAGATGTAAATGTAAGATGTAAGTACGGGCTATCTTAGCGCATCCCCTTAAACGGAACTATGTAGGTACTATTTTTTCATAAAGCTCATGTCGTTTTAACATCTCAATCGATTTCTTGATCACTTACGTGTTAAGAAACAATACTAGAACACTTGCATATTTTACGCAGTTACTTCCACTCCAAGCTATAATTTTCCCTATATTATATCGGAAACCAGTTTTTGAATTACATTAAGTGCGGACTGTAAAGAGAGCAATTAGGTATTACCTTGAACACTATATAAATGATTCATATAAGTACGTAGTACTCTCATACATAGGCTTGCATGCTTATACATTCACCCACTACCAGTTTTTGTGAACTTAAATCGATAATTGCATATAGGGTTATTACAAATTTTTGTGTACAGCAATTTCTAGAACGTATTTTTTATACCCACAAGGAACTAATAGTCAAACTTCTAAGTTCATGTTGGGATATCAGAAGGGCCATTCTCGTAATTTTAAGAACGTTTACAGTCTGATCTCAGTCAAAAATACCTCTAAAATTATCCCTACAGTTATGACAAGTTTCTAATATTGATTCTCGCTGAGATGAGATTGCGACTAGATTTTTAACGTTATAACTACGGGAATTGACCTTCTGATAATCAGCTAGGAAGTTTTCGTGGTGTCTTGGATGGTTTCTTTGGAAAAATAAAGTAAAAGTGTAATAACAGTATTGACATCTTCGATTCTCGTACCGCTGCTTTCAAAAGAAATGTAGGACTCTTTCTTTTTAGTATTGTAACGCTTTGAATTTGCGCTTTGATTTTGGCGCTTAGAGTCCTAGAGTGGAGACCGCGTATCGGCAAGCGTAGTGTAGGACGCCCCCCAGCTAAATGGACGGACGACCTTAAGAAGGTTGCTGGGACAGACTGGATGCGGAAGGCGGAGGACAGGGTATTATGGCGCAGCCTGGGAGAGGCCTATGTCCAGCTGTGGACTGCGATAGGCTGATTTGATTGAACGCTTTGAATACTGTTTGCTCGGTCTCTTACACATTCCCTGCCTAAGTAGTAGAAGTGTGTCGGAGGGCAGACGGACATACCTTGTAGGTGTTATTTCGACAACTATTACTGTAGTTGTCATTTTTACTATTGTTGTTGCTAGTCATGTTGTGCGATTACACTTAGGGTGATATTCAGATCGAAACCTATAATGTGAACCAAGTAATATTCTGTGATTATTACCTTGTAAATTGATAAAATAAGTTCTTTTTACTTTCACACAAACCGCCAAAGCTTTTCCCCCACGAAACACGAAATTTAAAGTGAGACTGCTTCACTGCTACCTCAATTTCTGATAAAAGTTATGTTCGATGGTCGTCTACGTACGGTACCCTAAACTTCAAAAGATTAACAGATAAGTAGCAAATCTATGTCCTACGTAACCTACATTTTGAACGAATTTCGTATATTATGTTTTAAATTACACTTAAGACCTGTGTTTAGTATGTTATAAAATAATAATTTATAATTATATTGCCGTTCTAATTTAGTAAGGACAACAGGGCGAATTTGACAGGCTAGATGCCAATCTAGAAAAAGGTAATTGTTTTATAGATTTAGCTGCCAAATATGAGGTTAAGCTGATAGTGTATTTTTGTGTTAATTTATAAATATGTTCTATTTTTTTTAGTTAAGGACAACAAGGCGAATTTGAAAGGCTACAAGCCAATCTAGAAAAAAGGATTTTTTTTTATAGATTTAGCTGTCAAATGTGAGGTCTCACTTTTTTTTTTTTTTTTTTTTTTTTTTTTTTGTGGATGGGAAATCATCAAATGACCCCTCCCGCTCTGGGTGGAGCGGAAGGGAGTGTCAGACTTTTACTGACTAAAACCCACCCGTGTTCCTTCCTTAGCCCTTTCTGTTCCAGGGCAGCGGTTAACCTTTCGGAAAATCCCACCGCCCCGGCAGGCTTCGGCCCTGTGGGGCCCCGTCCTCTGCTGACATCTCTTTGAGGCGCGCGTGGAACACAACGCGCCGTCCGGCACGGGCCTGGTCCTGATCGGACGGTGAGCTACCCATTACTCACCGCCCGCAGGCCCGCGCCTACGGTGGCCGGGAGTCGACACGCGGCTCCCGACGCCCGGAGCGTCTCCCGCGGCGGCTGAGGCGTAAGGTTCTTTCCCTCAGCCTCCCAGCCACCTCCTTCGCTAGCATGACTGCTTCGCAGAAGGAGGTGACTGCCTCCCATTCTCTCTCGCCCCGGACCATGGCTTGCACCAGGGCCGGGCGCGAGAGGTCGCCGCCGTTGCCGATCGCCTCCACGAGGACACGGCGGGTCTCCGCCCAAGCAGGGCAGACCTCCACCGTGTGCTCCACCGTGTCCTCTGGGCGATCCGGGCAGTGGTGACACCCGGGCGTCTCCTCCCGCCTGATGATGTGCAGGAACCTCCCGAAACATCCGTGTCCGGAGAGGACCTGCGTCAGGCGGTACGTGAGAGCGCCGTGACGCCTCTCTAGCCACTCCTCAAAGAGGGGTCTTATCGCCGCTATCGCGGCGTGCCCTGCGCTGGGTTGCGATAGTCGCGCCTTCCATTCCGCCATGAGATCGCGCCGGAGGTCCGTCCGCTCCGCAGCGATTTGCCGCGGGTGCAGAGTTTCCCCCCGGCGTAGTGCCTCCGCGCGCCAATCGTGCAGGCGCGCAAGCACTATCGCCTCCAGATCCCATGGCGGCAGTCCGGCAAGGAGGCATGCCGCCTCGCGCGAGATCGTGCGGTAGCCCCGGATTAGCCTTGTGGCTACCACCTTCTGGGGCGCGTTCAGGTAGTGTGCGGCTCGAAGCCGCAGTGAACGCGCCCACACCGGGGCCCCATATAGGGCCATGGACCGCACGATCCCCGCGTAAAGCCTCCGGCAGGAGGCGTTTGGCCCCCTCAGGTTGGGCAGGAGCCGCTTTAAGGCGGCCCCGGCCCGTTCCAGTTTGGGGGCCAAACGTCGAAAATGTTCGACGAAGTTCCACCGGCTGTCGAGGACGAGACCCAGGTATCTCATCGTTGTCTCGACGCCGATGTGAACCCCTCCTACCATCAGTTGAGATCCCGAAGGTGGTCCGTTCCGGGGCCCATGAAAGGACATGGCCTCGGACTTGTGCAATGCCACCTCGAGACCCAACTGCCGGATCCTATCCACGACTATCGCAACCCCGCGTGTCATCGCGTCGGCCGCCGCCTGATGCGACCTCCCCTGCGCCAGGACCAGCGTGTCGTCAGCGTAGCAAACTACGCTGACGCCATCAGGGAGGTCTGCCCGCAGCACCCAGTCGTAACCGATGTCCCACAGGAGCGGCCCCAGAACCGATCCCTGTGGGACACCGCACGACATCTCTCGCCGGTTCCAGTTCCCGTCGCGACCGGGGTAGATGACGGCTCTGTCCGTCAAATACGCCCCGACTACTCGACGGAGGTAGGTCGGCACCCGGTGATACCGGAGTGCCTCCCCAATGCAACTCCAGGGCAGGGTGTTAAACGCGTTGGCGATGTCGAGTGACACCGCCACGACGACCCCGCCCCGGGACACCGCATCCCCCGTCGTGAGGGCTCTAACGCGCATGATGGCGTCCACCGTCGAGCGCCCCTTGCGGAAGCCGAACTGGCTATCCGCAAGGTCCGGCCCCGTCCCCACCAGGTGCCCGACGAGGCGGCCCGCAATCACTCTCTCGAAGAGCTTGCCAACCTCGTCGAGCAGCACAATGGGCCGGTATGCGGACGGAGAGTCCGCAGGGCGCCCTGGCTTCTGAATGAGGACCAGCTTCCCCGTCTTCCAACGCAGTGGAAACTGGCCTCTCTCCATGCATGCGCTTAAGAGCGCCTCCAGTCGAGGCCCGAGAGCCGTCGAGGCCAGGACCCAGGCTTTACCCGGCAAGCCGTCGGGTCCTGGGGCGGTATTTTTGGCCTTCAGCCTGATTACCGCCGCTCCCAGCTCTACCCCGGTCACTTCGGGTGTGTCGTCGTCGTCGTCCATGTGGTCCGCTTCGGACACCGCTATTGGCGGAGCCATAGGCGGGGGAGTATGCTCCCCCCGTGAAGGGAACAGAGCGCTCACCACCTCCTCCACCAGCTGTGGGCGGAGACTCTGTGTCAGCGGGGGGGCCCAGGTGCGGAGTTTATTCCGCACCATCTTGTAAGGGCGCCCCCATGGATCTCTGTTCAGAGTCTCCAGCATCTCCTCGCGGGCCAAGTCCTTGGCCCGCTGGACAGCCTCTCGGAGGGCGGTCTTCGCCGCTCTGTACCCCTCGTACAGCTCCGCCTCCGTGGCTTCCGCATCCGGAGGGCGGATGCGGCGCCTGCGGTGCCTGGTATACCGGTGTCGCGCGTCGACGCACGCCTTGCGTAACGCCGCGATCTCCTGCGACCACCAGTACACCTGACGTCGGGCGCGTCCTGGCCGGACTCGGGGCATTGCCACGTCACAGATCGCGGACATGGCCTCCCGGAACCACTCCGCCATGTGAGGTCTCACTGGCAGTATTATTTTAATGTTAATTAGAATTTATAAATATATTCTATTTTTTGTTAGTTAATAAACTGGTACTCAACTGTTGTCCAACAAGGCGAATTTGAAAGGCTGATTCCAATCTCGAAAAAGGAAATTGTTCTATAGATCTAGCTGCCAAATACGAAGTCTAATTGGTAATGTATTTTTGTTAATTTGAATTTATATGTTAATTAGAATTTGTGCGTTCTGCACTGGTTTATTAATTATTCTGGGTCTCCTGTCTCTTTAGGGCGAGCATAAAGACCAATATCAAAATCCACGTTTTCAAGACAGATATGATTTTGGTATTTTTAACGTTGTCTATTGCTATTTTAAAGCTTATTTACATAATATTAACATCACGCCTTGTTTTTCCGAAAGGTAGGGCAGAGGTGTACCTATATAATATACAGGGTGGCAGGGACATCGACGCGCAAACGGTAACCAGCACATGAGTTTAGACCCCATAGCGTCGAAATTTTTCATCAGTTATCAAAGAAAAATCTTCTGTTTCATAGAAAACTGCAATACCTACGCGGTCAAGCGTATGGAACAGCAATTTTTTTTTTTTAAAACCGACCAAAATTTTTCGACGCTATGGGGTATAAGCTCATGTGCTGAATCCATGGTTACAGTTTGCGCGTCGATGTCCCTGCCACCCAGTATGATACGCCCACATTTCGCCAGTTATATTTAAGTCCCATGTAATAGGGGACGAGGGTATAGCCATTAACCGGGCACAGTTCCAGCCATTAGGCTGCTTTTGAGGAATTGATGATGGAAACATCCAATAACACTGCCCGACCTGGGAATCGAGCCCAGGACCTCATGCTCTAGTAGCACTTGTGACTACTAGACCGACGAGGTAGTAAAGCATGTTTACTATATCCTATACCTACTATATTCAAATTTTATTTATGTTTCAAATTCACATTATTTCAAGTTAAACAAATATTAACTTTATTTTAATCGTGATTAGGTAAGTTGATTTCAGAGTGACTAGCACTATTGAAAAATTATAAAAATATTTGAATTTGTAGCGTAAACTGAACTTTATTGTGTACGAATTAAAGTTATTTTTCCATAAACTCATATTTGTTTACATTTTTGGCGAATATGTCGCAAATGCAGGTACGGTACTTATTAGGTATTAGGTACTTATTTTGTAGCCTAGTCTAAGTATGATATAAACCCATAAATTATTTGTAGTTAAATGAGGAAAACTGGTCTTAGACAACTAGACAACTGACAACTATTATAATAATTGTCATACATAATTGCCTATGTTTTGTTATGAATCGAATGATGTAATATATCACTTTATTGATAGGTAATTCATCGGTATGCATTTTATAAATAGTAATACCTTCCATTAACCTCGTAGAGCAGTGGTGGCCCAGTAGTAACGGCCTTGACTTACGAGGGTCGTGGGTTCGAACCCAGACTGGCGCTTTTTCTGTTAACCTGTGTTGTCCCACTGCTGGGCCAAAGCCTCACCCATATTCTTCCATCTTTCTTTGAGGTGTTCGTTCTCCGTCCAATCGGTTAGGAACGAGTTAGGCGCTTTACTTTGTGTAAATTACTTCATCACCACTGCTCTCAAAACGCTGAATGAAAATATCGTGACGAAGCCGGTGTGTCCTAGAACCACAAGATCGAAAACATGTGACATCTAATGTGACATGTAATATATACCTAAACGGAGCAGCACCCTAATCACGTAACACACTATCAATCTGAATCATTTTGAAGGATATTGCTAATCCATTGCTTCGTATATTCGAAAAATGTGTCTGCTCAGCAACGTAAATAATGCAATGAATGTTGTTCAACTGTCAAAATTAAACCCACTGCTATTGATAGTGTGTTACGCAACTACCCCGTAGGTCTGTACCTACACCATAAAAATTAGTTCATCGTTTGTAAATAATACCAAATCAACCACTTTAGTGAATGGAAGAGGAGCTTACAAAAATGTTTAGTTCATGATTTAGATAAGACATTTAGCAGTTTACCAATACATTTCCACGACGCATCAAATTAATCTACTAAGGGCTGATTATTCAATGGACAGCTATATCTTATTCGTGGAATATCTGGCTTTGGAAAAATTAGCCCTAAAACAGGCAATAAATTTATTTAATAAGCAATTAATGATAGATACCGTGGGATGGAATCAAACAAGAGTATAGCGTAGCATAGTAAACGTTGAATCACGATGTAATATCGAGATGATCAGACACGTCGATTTGACAAAAAGTATTACGTAACTAGTCTAGATGTCTTGATATCTACTGATCATAATGTTATGATCACACAATACTGGTTTCTTTATGTAATAACAATGTGAAGAAGCTCGAGGTCTAGTTAAAATTGATTTTGATAAAGGGTCCCTCTGGTATTGGTAAGGTATACCTAAATTACATCATGTGTTGTTATTAGATACATCATCTCTTGCTAATTCTTTTGCTCAGAGATTTAAGAAGTAGAGAAAGGGAACATCATAATAATCTTCTTTTTTTTAGCGTGTCGATAGCAATCTGGACTCGGCCCAGAAGTACTTGTCTGTCGCCATCACCATCGTCCATCAGTTCCTGTAACGTGCAGCTGACAGGACACGCAAGACGATATTAAGTGTCCCATAGTTTGTGAAATAAATATTATTGAGTAAATACAAGCTGTTGTTTTGCATTCTCGTCAAATTTCAGGAGCCTGTTATGAAAGACATAAATAATCAAATAAAATTACGTCCCCTGGTAAATAATGAATACATACTACTTTTTTTAGTTATATAAGTTTGACAGTATTTCAGAATACACCACTTTCAAAGAACAGAATCGTGTTATGGTATCATACAAGCGGCCGCGTGTTTATGTGTGTGTAAAAGGGCAGTTACAGTGCGGTCTCACACAGGCCGTGTTTTAAAATGCGTGGCCCACACATGCCGATTTCCGAAAATTAGAAGAAAAAAACACGTAAGTACTTATTTTATTATTGATCATGTCGAGAATCAGTAGCATAGTTACCTCCTTGCATTTGACGAGGATGCAAAACGACACCTTATATAATAATTGAAGAACAAAGATAGCGGAGTACTAAAACCTAGCAAGGCTTTCTCTATTCGTGTAGTAGATTCCTTATTCAAAAAACCCAACCGCATAAGCGTCGTGTTTATCTCTCTAATTTTCAATGGTGTCCACACCCATACTATTTGATATTTCACATACTCACTGAAGGTACCTACCTACTCTTGCGCAAACATAAGACTGGTACAGTTAGCCATAGGGCTACCTTGTGAGCAAAGAACGAAGTAATAGTAAATAGAAGACACTATTTTGCTCACTGACTTGCTTTTAGACAAAGTTCAGAGTTCCGAAATGGCAATGCCTGAACTCTTTCTGCGATCAATATAAAGAAAAGAAAAAGTATTGCGACTCGTACAGCAAGATCACAAACTAAACTCAAATACCATGATCATATACTACTGTATATCTCTTTTTTTCTTTTCTTTAAGAACTCATGAAAATGAACAACCTTCACTACTGGTCCAGCTCAAAATATTAAAAAAATAAAACTGTTCCCTACAATTTGTTGAGGTATGCGATTGATGAATGAGACTCGCACAGGCCAGGAAAGACTGGCACAAAAAGGAGGGGACTCAGCAGTCGCTGGAAGAAGGCTGCAAATGATGAAGATGTGAACTCAAACTCAAGTCATTTATTTCAATTAAACCATTTACAGGCACTTTTGAATTGTCAAAATTATAATAGTCGGTCAGTTAGTCAGAAAGTAGAACATAAATGTATGGAGTAGCTTTTAGGGTTCCGTACCCAATGAGGGTGCTAACGGGTCCCATATGTCAGCGGGCTGTATCTAATGAACCGTAATAGATAGACAGTTGAAATTTCAGAGTGCGTATTTCTATTGCCGCTAAAACAATAAATAATAAAAATAAAATAAAGTTAACAATTATTAAATGGGGTCTCCAGGCAAGAAACGTGTTTTTTTCGGCGTTTTTGCCTGGTGGTACGGAACCCTTCGTGTGCGAGTCCCGCTCGCACTTGGCCGCTTTTTTTTCTCTCGATTTCATTGTTACTCCTTTGACGAAAGTGCTAATGAAAATTACCAATTATTACATAACTACGTTGGTAATTTTCATTAGTACCTACCATATACACGCTACGATATGTCGGTCTAACTGCGCAGGCACTCATGCAAAGGAGGACCGTAGCGTAAGTATATGGCTTATATACTCGTAGAAGCGATCTTGCCAACCCTAAGTACAGTCACGAGCACCAATATGTCAACACTTGACAACTTTCAATTGCGATTTTTTCGTGAAATAACGAATGCAACGTTGAAATACGACACATTACATAAACCTATGGGTTCGAAAATGCTATGTTCGTAACAACATAAAATTTCATTAAAAAATAAAGGAGTGAATCGCTTTTGAATTAAGCCAAGTGTATACATACTTTTTTTCGTGACTGTACAACGTCATGATACAGATCATTATATCACCAGTCAGATCTATCGCGTTGGTGTCTTTGTAACTACTGACACTGTATAAGAAAAAATATTGCATTAAATAAAGTCAAGGGCGTATGCAAATTAATAGATAAACGGGCTGAGATTAATTATTTTAATTTAATGTTTTTATTATTCGCACTGTAACATATCCCTTATTACATATGCCTTCTTTGTTGTATGGTTGTGAATGTCAAATAGGTAATCATAATACCGCGAAAGGTAAAGTGGGAGTTTCCACTTACCTACTGTCCACGGAACCACTACAGTTTGTGACATTTGACGTTATAAATACCTACTTCCTACCAATATTATAAATGTGAAAGTTTGTACTGATGGATGGATAGATGGATGGATGGATGGATGGATGTTTCTTACTCTTTCACGCAAAAACTACGGAACGGATTTGAATAAAATTTGGCGCACAGATGGTTTATAACCAGGATTAACATATAGGAAACTTTTTATCCCGATATTCCTACGGGATCGAAACTTATGCGGGTGAAACCGCGGGGCGCAGCTAGTAGTTTTATAAATAAATCTTTAAAAAAAACATGTTTTGTTAGTGTTATTTCATAGCTTGCTCTACTAACCTGAGTGCCAAATTCTCAGTCTTGAAAGCATTCGCAAGATGATAGTTATGTCAAGTTCCCAAAATGAGCAAATTAACATAAAATAGAATGGATTTGTTTCTTGCTTTTGTGGAAGAAATAAAGCTGGTCAAAATAAAAAGGAGTACCTATCTATGTAAGATACCCCTAGTATATTTATTGTACACCCTCCGGTGTACAATAAAAAAAAAAAGAATATTCTAGTGTGGACAGAAAACTAAACTATCTACAACCATGCACCAAATCACCAATCACCTTCAAGAAACTGCTAATAAATACAACATCCCAATTTCACCTAAAACAAGCAACATATAATACAACAAATAACATGTCATGGCCGACATTACAATGTACGATAGAAGAATGGCCGGTCGTGTCCGCTTGCGATCCGGAAATCGAAGTGAACTACAATGCCAACGCCTTGACCACGCCCAACAGACCAAGGTCTAAGAAAATAAACAAGAAAAAACTGCCAAATACTAAGGTTATCGAATTAGCCAATTGATTATTCATATTAGTTCAGACACAATGGGCTTCCGTTGTTTTTTTGTGTCAATTAAAATTTGTTTTAATTTGAATGTAAGGGGGCGTTTCAATTCGCAATCAAATGTTGATCTGAGATCAAAATAAGCATAAAATAAGATAAATAGGTATCTATATTAGTGTTCGAACATGTATGAAGTAAGGAAGGAAAGTTTATTACTAATCATTCCGCTTCTATAAAGTTCAAGGTCGGTGATTCACTTTCTTGCGAATCTGATCGTGTTAAAATACCCTGCATAATATTATTATTAACGATCGTTCCAGTAGCTTAAGAATTTTTAGAGCATGTGTTTCCGTGACTATTGTAGATAGTTGACTCATTTTAAAATCGGTTTTACTCTGTCGCAGAAAGCTTGAAAGTTAAATACGGTTTCAAATGTGCGAATCTTAGACACCATGTTACTTGCAGTTTTTTGCAAGCTGCAATCAAAACCAGACTGCGGGGTAGTTGCGTAACACACTAACAATAGCAATGGCTTTCATTTTGACAGTTCAACAACATTCATTGCGTTATTTACGTTGTTGAGCAGACAAATTTTGCGAACTAATGAAGCCATGGATTAGCAATATAGCAATGGGCTTAGTAATCAATGGCTATATTGCTAATCCATCAAAACACACAAATACACTAACACAAACACAACTACTTACACCAACACACAACTCCACAACTCTTTTGATATACTTCAAAATTAGGTACTCAGGTTGTGTTTTGTAATTAGGGTGTGCAATTAGGGTGCTGTTTGATAAACTGTATCTTCTTCATTGGTTGTAATTATAATCATTTGCAATAAGGAATCAAGTTTCACTGTGACTACATTCGAACTCATTTGGACTTATGACCTCTCGATTCGCCCTTACCGTAGCCTACAGTAGCTTCCGCTATGTGCAATGTGCACTTTCACCAAGCTTTTATGAATACTATCTACTTCATATTACAGATTACACAAAGTAAACAAAGAGTGCACTGATAAAAGAAGGGTCTGATGGGCTTGACGTCACTGGAGGGGTCGTCAACATCATAATTACGGGTCAGGAACATGCCACTGAACCCTAGAAATGTCATTAATTCATCATGATTTCAGTCTCAGTAAAGTAAGTATAAGGAAAATGTATTTTGAAGTAGGAGAAAGATAAACCGAGTGACATTTGCAACGAGGTTTGTACATCATTGTGCATTCTCATGCAGCTCGGGGTCAACGAACCGACGCATGCGTCGATGCGCGCAGGGCTGAATCTAAAAGCCTCCAGTTTCTTCTAGGCAACGCAAAAAGTCTAATGTAGGGCTTGAAATAACTTATCGCATGCTCCGAGAATGGAGTCTGCTTAGAATATTTATTAGTTGTCCAACACAATATTTATTTATTTTTACTAGGTGTTTTGTGGGTGCTGTCACATTCGTTTTCTTTAAACCTTTTTTATTATTGTTATTCTTTCTTTATTTCTTTATCATGTCGAGGAAAAATAGAATGATTTAGATTAGAAGAATCAATTCAAAATGTTGTTTATTATTACCAGTTTATCTAAACTAGCCTGCATACTCGTACTGATTTAGATTTAAAGAGCTCGCTTCCTATAAAGCTCGGTGCCTATAAACAAAAACGAATCGTTTTGCTTACCAATAGTAGTATTTTTTATTGCCAACTAGGCATATAAATAGATTCATATGGGAGGGACTACTATGCAAATACGATGAGGTCTTTGCTCCATTATTGAAAAAGATACTAGAGTTTTCATTTTAACCAATAACGTCCGTAAATTATAGGAATCGGCCACTAATCACAGGTAGGCTACGTAAAAGTTATCAGGATAATTCAAATTCCAAACACATTCATATTAAATTTAAATTATGTAAGCAATCTATGCTATGTGAAATAATATGATAAAAGAATGAATGCTATTCAATTGGATTCATCATGGCATGCATGCTTATGCAATCAAGTTGTCAAGTGTGATCATTACCCTAATGGTCCTTTGTGCATTCTGACCATAATACTGCATGACCTGAATCTGTTGATTTGACGTGTAAACTGTGCTTTATGGGTAGAATTTACGACACCTATTGTAGGAATGTTTGTAGGTATGGAACCGAGGCAGGCTTACCGTAGGTTACCGAGTCCAATTATAGGTCCTTAAACTTACATGGATAGTTTTTCTAACTAAACCGACAGCTGTGCTTCTGGAGAGTTTGTGGCGCTACTTCTTCTTCCCAGCGAAAGCACTAGGAAGTGGTGAAGGGCGTGCGTTTTGAGATACTGTCCTATGTAATTTTGACGTTCAATTACTGCTGATTCTCAGCCTAATTTGATAAATGGATGTTGATTTTATGAATAAATTGTCGTGGACGCCCGAATCAAAGGATTATTATTCTAATTTTCAGTTCTTTATGTTCTTTGTTTTCTCATTTTAAGAGAGTTTAAGAAACCCTATACATTTAGTATTAAAAAAATATTTGACACATCTCGGGACCCTGGCGTTCCGGACTTTTTCAAGGCGTACATATCCAAGGACCAAATATATGAGACTTGGTCTTTAGTAATAGTATAGTTAAGCAAGAACCTTCCTAACCTTTGGATATAAGTTCAATGTCTACTGCTCGTAATTCTAAGCTAAAAGTAATGCCTAAGTGCGCGAGTATTAAGCATTTATAAGTATTTATAGGCTTGGTCGCATATTATAGAATATTTACGACCTCAAGTTACTTTGTTCTCTCGATGTGGCCACAGATAATTGACGATCTTTTGATCTCGGATGATGGATAACCGAGACGCCTAATAACCACTTAAATCAGTCAAGACAAAATACTTGCAATCAGTTTTTAAATTAGAACACGTTGACAAGGCATCCCTTTCATAACCTGCGAAGGTTGCAACCAACCTATACTTATATAAAACTGAGTAGGTAGGTACCTTCTCCAAATATATTGGTTACTAGCCCAGGGCCAGTGGCCTGTGCCCAGGGCTTCACTCGCATCGAGGTCGAACGGAAATCACCACCGGAAAAAACCACCGGGATAAAAAGTATGTCCTAACCCAGGTCATGGTTTACTTCTGTGCCAAATTTCATCGTAATCCGTTCAGCCATTACGAAGTGAAAAGGTAACAGACAGACAGAGTTAGGTACTTTAGTATCTGTAATACATATTAGTACTATTAGTATGGATAGCATGAATGTATCGTATTGTTATACTTTAGTAACGTAAAGTATACGATACATTTTCGGCCTGAATTATTCACCTAAAACACTCGATTTATAAACTAAAAACTTTAGATTTTGTCAAATCCATGGCAGTATTTCAGAGATTCAATACTTTTGCTTTTTTCATGGGACACGCAAGCTTAATATTAGGGCTTGAACAGTGTCTGTTTGAGCCCTAATATTAAGCTTGCAGCCATATACGTAAAATATTATGATCAACTAGATGACTTGTTGATGTTGTGCGCTCGATTTAGATTTTATGTAACAGTTAAAATTAAAACGAGAAAACAAACATGTCACGATTAATATCATATTTATAGAATACCATTTTTTATTGCATATTCTTGAAAGAACAATTCTAAAACAAGAGAAACTAAATTGAACACATTTAGAATGGAGAAATTGATAGGTGCTTGATCTAAGACATTAATGCTATCTAAAGTCTATTCAAACTAATGTTTCAAATTGATGTTATTTCAAGTTAAACAAATGTCAACTTTATTTTTATGAAAATTAAGTTGATTTCAGAGTGACTAGCACTATTGAAAAAGTTATACAAATGTTTGAAGTTGTAAAGTGAACTGATCTTTATTGTGTAGGAAATTGAAGTTATTTTTCAATAAACTCATATTTGTTTTCATTTTTGGCAAATAAATCGCGAATGCAGATTAAATCCTTAGGAGCTTTTTATCTTCGTGAATTTCCTTTGTCCTGGGTTATTATTCAAGTCATGCCCATCTTATGCAACACCACGTCGTTCACAAAACATAAGAGATCTGATGGAAAGCCTATACAAAATCATGGTCGGTTTCGTTGCCAATTGGGAGGGTGCCCAGAAAGTTAAACATCTTATAGGGAAGTAATAACGATTTATATCAACACTTAAACGTTATTGACCTGAGAGCTAGTACACTCAGGGAAACTAATTGTTAAGAGCATTGACGGCCTACGTTAATTTGCCGTGTTACTGAATAATCAGCCTAGAAGGTTCCCAATTCTGGGACTCAGTCCACCATACCAGCCAACTGCGGGTTGGGACTTTGGGAGACGTCACATGTTTTCGAATTTTTGGTTCTAGGACATGCCGGTTTCCTCCCGTTGTTTTCCTTCAATGTTTTGAGAGCAGTGGTGATTTACACAAAGTGAAGAGCCTGCCTGGGTTCAAACCCACGACCTACAATTATTAACTCGGGGCCATTATCACACTGCTGTGTTATGCAGCCATTTCATTTCAAGAATAACAGTTGACAGTGATTTGAATATACGGATAATTTAGGTTGGAAGTCAATTTGCTTAACAATAAATTTCCCTGGATTTACATAGGTACATTGTCCCTATGTTGAGTGTGAGAGTAGTTAGAGAATGGAATTAATTAATGCTCTTAGAATTGCCAGTAGTTTATCATTATTTATGCAATGGCGGATTTCGTTAAATGAAGGCCCACTGACTAAGTGTGGATTGCACCAAAGAAACTGTACGCGATTACAGTCCGAACGTCGAGAGAATGCGTTCCTGATACCTCCCGTTCCTGTAAGTGTGACGATTCTAGTCGCTAATAAAGATCAAATTCGCAAAACACGTATTCTTGTGTGTGAAACTGACAGGTGTCAAGAACGCATTCTCTCGTCTTTCGCACTGTAGCACTTCTAATCTGCGCTCAAGAGCTGTTAGTAGAATAATTTATGGGGAATATTTTGACACTGACAACTCTGGAACGCCGTTTAGATGTATTAATCTCGTTTAGTTTCATTGATGAAATTAGCCCTTTATTAAGAGGGCAATGTGGTAGGTACGCACGACAACATATTATTATCAAGCTATCTATACAGATCCAGTATAGCTGGGGGTCTACTCCGAAGTGCAAAGTGCAAATGTTCGGATCGGACCGACACATGGCCGAACCGAATATTATTGAAAAATGCGAAAAAGCGTTCGGATCGGCTCAGTTGGGTTGGGACCATAGTCAATATTCGAAAGAGTGTAGGAGTGTAGGATCGGGACCGACCGAACCAAATAGTAACTTCGTAGCAGGAAACGATTGAACATTCGGCCGATACTACTTCGGAGTAGACCCCAGACTTCTCACTGTACGAAAACCCTACACAATGTAAGGTCAGCTACAACTGGAAAGGCTAAATAGCTTCGTACGTATCCATGGTTCTGTTCTCTGGAAAAGAACAGTGACCTACTCATGTTGTTTCTGGTCCAGAAACTGGTGGATATGAGATTTGTGTTTGTTAACACATACCTACAGTTGACTTAAGTGCAGGTGTAATGTATTATTCAAGCTGATGTATAATTCTTTATTTTATAAGTAAACTGACTTCATTTTTAATTATTGTAATTGCTTTTCAACCTTTTAAATTAATGTAAATAAATGTAGGAAGAGGTACTGAATCTATTTCTAACAAATCTATAACGAAAATTACTAAAACTATGCCCATAACAGCAATAAATATCGAAAAGTAAAGTAGCCATATAAAATATGAAGCTAAGTGATAGCTAAGCCTAATCACTTGGTAAACTAATTTACTTAACAGAAACAAAGGATCCACTACCGAATACATATTATTGAGGTGCCGTATTTCTTGGTTTTACGGCGATATGACTCTAAAAAAACATAACATTTGACGATGCTAGAACCAGAGTGATCTAAGTGACATTTTTAGCAAAAATGGTTTTTTTACACAATTGCATGGAAAAATCATAATTCTTTCATGCCATACTGATCTAAGTGCTTCCCAGTATTATTTTCCTTGAGAAATCACAACATCTCACTATAGAATCGGTGCGATTTGCAAAATGGAGACATGCCAGACTGATCTAAGTAATGAGGCGCACTTAGATCACTGTGGTCGCAAGTTGCTGGCTTTTATGGATATCCAAACTGATCTAAATGCAATAAAGAAATATAAATTATTTGCGTATACATAAATCATTTACGTAATTTTTATTAAAATTTAATATCTATGAATACCTATATACTTAAACAAAAAATATGGTTTGACATTTTTACAAAAACACTGAATATTTTTATGCATATGACGAGATAATGCATATTGCATTATCTCGTCAGTGGCCATACTTACCTGCCTAACGACACTGACTTCTCTTTTATAAGTCGAGAGCTAAAAAAGAAGACTGATATCTATACACCAGAAGATTGGATGAAGCTCGTCCGAGACTGCAGAAAACAAAAGCCTTTTACTGTGCGAGATATGAAAAATAATTTTCTAGATTTTGAAAGCCTCGCAACACTATTCAAAGATTATCAGGTTGTATTAAGAGAAGGCGCAAAAATTTCTAACATGCGGAAGATAAAGTTTTGTAAAGGTTTAAGTATACTTCGTTACAATGATGACTACACGGAAACATATGAAACGGTTGATTTGAAACCAAATGATATAGATTCTGAAACTTTCTTTTGTAACCTAAAGAATTATATACCAGAAAAAGCCCCTGAAACTAGACTAATAACGTATAAAAAAATGCAAGATATAAGAAAAGCTCTAAAATTTGTACCTCCTATCCATCATCAGTTTTACTTGACCCTACCACATGTGCCTAGAAGAGGCGGCAATCAGGAAGCACAAGATGATAATTTTTTGCCTGCTGTATTTGGTGATGATTAAAGTGATTTTTTCTTAACATATCAAAGTGAAAACTTACACTTTTATCACATTTTTTTTTAATTTGTGAACTGCCATAGTGATCTAAGTGATTTTTTTTTTGTAAAACTAAGAATGTTAGTTTTAATAAATAACTCATACTGATAAAAATTGTTATTTTATTATTTAAAACTTACATGAAGTACATATAACTAAAAAATAATAATAAAAAGCTCATAGATTTCAAATAATAACGCGTAACGCATTTCCTTCATTTTCTCAGAAACATACTATTGTGCCCTAGATCATTCTGGTTCCAGCGTCGTCATTTATCTAGTATAACTGACGAAATGTGGGTGTACTATGGGTACACTTCTGCCTAACCCTTCGAGTATAGCGGGCGTGATGTTATTTGTATGTTATGTTATGTCTGTAGATATGTTTCTATACAAAGGTGAAGGTAAGTTATATTGCTTAAGTTTGGTCCTAAAACATGTAAGTTTAATGAGCGCGGTTGAGAGTATGAAGGGCGACGCATGATTGCTTCATAATTGGCTATCTAGACCAAAGCGCCATTCGACTGGGTCTAGATAACTGTCTGCTTAACTTATTGGAAATTGATTATGTAAATGACTAATGACATTCGACTGTGAGAATATTATTAGTCACCAAGCTCCGTTCAATAGCCAAGCCACAAACAGATGAGGAAAGTTAGAACACTTTTACGATGAAATGAAATTACAGTTAACAGCTAAGGTAGAAATAAGGGTCAAAATTCTTTGAAAAAACTTATACCTAATTATGTAAGCAGTTATTTGTTTCCTAATTAGGGCTAAATCATGCAAACGCTTTTAACATACTCCATAATCTATCGAAATGGTAAAAGTAATCGGCACTTTAAATACCCTACACTCTGACTAATGAACCTCTGACTTTTAATGACAACTGCACCGTCTACCATACAAAACTGTTATGTAAGTCAATCGTTAGGTTAAGATCAGATAGGTACTTTAAAGAACCAAAAATCCTGTGACGCAGACAATCCCATTCAATGACATTCTCGTCACGGAATCGAACCCTCATCTAACAGCTCAGATGTTAGTACGCATGACCGGTTACCTAACACCCGCAATCAAAGTTCAACCGACCGCAAAAATATAAATATTAAGTAACAGATAAATATTTAAGTAATAAAATGCTAATGAAATAAGGAATACTCACGAGCAGTGTAAGAAGCTGGGTCGCCATGTTGCGCGCGCTTCGGCGAATGGTGGTGGAGTGTCGGCGCAGTGGCTGCGCACGCGCGCCTTGCCAGCGGACAACGAACCACACGATGTATGGAAGTGACATTGCGTGCATTGATTGTTTACGTTGACGAGCTAATTACCTCGACACAATCATCTCAAAGTGAGAAATAAGCAAGTAAAGTTGAAGGTATTACATGTTCGACTTGTTCAATCAGTTTTTTTGTGAGACTGTATTTTTAAGGCCGTTGGATGTAACGTAAAAAATATGCATAATTAGCTATGCAGCTTTTTAAGCATTTATGCATTATGTTCATACCGAAATACGAATAGTAAAATCTATAATTTAAAAATCTAACCTACCCATACATAAATATACTTACATGCAGCTAGTCTATCTGCAAAACCCTGTAACTCACCACAAGTGACAAGGGTAATGGTGTTTAAATCTCAGCCTTGGCGTAAGCTAATAAGGTTGATATTCACCTGTAGGTGCTTGTAAGGAAAGACGGGTCAGGGAAAGGATCTCTTAAGACAAACAAAAAAAAAAAAACAGTTTAATCGTGCAGAACAGCTCAGCGTGTTTTTTTTATGAATGAACAAGGCAAATTCGACACGTTCTAGCTAAAAGGCTATGCATATTAAAATATGAAATTCTCCTCGTCCATTGGTCCATTGATTGCAGACATCTAAGAGGTTGGCCGTGACCGATTTTAATAAAATGCCTATACTTACTTACTTACGATGATACAGTGTAGACAAATGAATCTAATCTGCGTTTGCGATTTAGTTGCCAAACATGTAAACAAATAAAAGCTAACTTTAAAAAAATAACTTTAATGCCTACACAAAAAAGTTCAGTTTACGCTAAAACTTCAAACATTTTTATAACTTTTTCAATAGTGCTAGTCACTCTGAAATCAACTTAATTACCACCATATTAAAATTGATATTTGTTTAACTTGAAATAACATCAATTGGAATCAACAATTTGAATAGACCTCATGTTTGCAGATTCTATTTTCGCTTCTCCGGTTGAAGATTTCCTTCAACTTTAGGCCTACCTTCATTTATATGAGGTAGGTCGGGACTAATGGTTTTTGTTTTGAGCTGCATCCGGTTTGACTGGAAGCCGACCTCAACATATTTGGGAATAGGCGGATCATGATGATGACTGCTTTTGAGCTTTATTTCAGATTCTTTTTACCTATTTTTTTAATTCCTTTTTTTGTGTTTTCTTTCTTTTCTTTTTTTTTCTTTCTATTGTGGTACTTATAGTAATTTTATCCTAGGTCTTGTAAATGTAATTATATAATTAACTACCTTTTGCCCGCGACTTCGTCCGCGTGAAGCAACTTTCTTACATTTTGTTTGGACATAATACGTCCATATCATTAAGTATATCATCAGCATTATTACCATCATTTATTTAGTGCCTTTAGATTCTTCATCTAGCTATCCATTTTCTGCCAAAACGGATTGGTACAAAAAAAAAATACTTATAAAAAATTCGGACACAATAGTGTCATTTCTAGCCGTGTTGTATCTTTGATAGTGTCCTTGCCGGCGAATGCAACGGCTGTGCTTTGTCCCACAGCGTGGACTGATAAGCTTCAATATACTTACAATTAGCCCCATTTGGGCAATTCGGCGTAAGTATAAGTATTATGTGGTCGGATTAATTTACAAAAATCCAATGAGGATATTGTTTGCTAGAACAAGATGGCTTGAAAAGCAATTTTATGTCGGCACCTACGTATCGTTTAAAAGTCACGGAAAGGGTCGTTTATTTTTGCTTCTGCAATGGTCTGTTATCTGTATCATTGTTGGAACAAGAAGTAGCGCAGATATCTATATATCTATCTACCTTATATATTATCTACTAATAATAAAGCAGAAGAGATTATTTGTTTTTTTTTTGTTTTGGTTGTTTGTTTGAGCGCGCTAATCTCTGAAACTACCTGTCGGATTTGAAAAATTATATTTGTTATTGATAGCCCAATTCTGGGAAAGGCTATTTAACACGCTGTCACGCTATGACACTTTGGAAACGAGCAAAAAGAAGAAAAAAAATCATAAATGCATAGCGAAAACCAAATAATAGCGTAGGCAAGCGATGCGATGCGACGACGGGGTGAGTCGGGGAAACCGTAAATTTCACGGGCAGAAGCTAGCGGCTAAAACAGTTACAAAAAGGTTCTTGTATGAATTAAAAATTGAATGATTATATTTCAATTTCTCAGTTTGGATCTTGATGTGCTAAAGATGGGATTTTTAAAGAACTACTTTGCGTAAGTACCTAATTTTTAGAGTTCTGTACCCAATGGGTGCCAACGGAACCCTATTACTAAACCTCCGCTGTTCCTCCGTCCGTCCGTCTGTCTGTCAGCTGGCTGTATCTTATGAACCGTAGGTAATAGGTAGACAGTTGCATGCATAATTTTTAACATGAATGATGTAACCAATACTTTGTAACCATATTATTGTGATTTAAAAGAGTGTCCAAGGAGTTCCTTGCCCGTTCTTCTCCATAGGTACCAACTACGCTTTGGAATGGGCAACTAGCTTCATCTTTTTGACTGACCGACCCTTGACAACTCAAAAGTGCCTGAAATTGGTTTAGTTGAAATAAATACTTTGAGTTTGAGTAGAAATATTCACAGAGTGTGTATTTCTATTGCCTTCGCTATAACAACAAATAATAAAAATAAAATAAAGTTAAAAATTGATACGGGTCTACAAGAAACGTGCTTTTTTAATATGTCTAGTTAAATATTGTACGGTGGTCCGGAACCCTCCGTGTGCGAGTCGGGCTTACACTTGTCTGGTTTTTTTTTGTCCTAAGATACGCTAATTTATGCAGTTACTTAATTTAGACTGCCAAGTTATTATCTCCTGTCACAACAATAACAGCCAGTCGATTCTGTAAAAATCTCACCGTGAAAACTCAAGTGAAGTGAGCTTGATCTGAGTTGTCAGTAGTGTCAATCCCTAGTATTATTTGGAACGACAGCTCACTCCACGCTCACTTCACTTAAGTTTTCACGGTGAGATGGTTACAGAATCGCACTGCTGTTGACTGATAGCCAAGGTGTACTTCATTAAGACACCCGTATATAGCCATATAGTTTTGGGCGATCACAATCTCAAAGATTACGTGTGGATAAAGCCTGTTTTCTTCTTATCTCTACAGTTACAAGTTAGAAACGTTTAAAAGGAGTTTAAAGTTTAGATCAAGGTCTTATACGAGCGGTTACAAAAGCGGTTGCTAACAGTTATCTCACGGCATTGTCCGTAATGAATGAGATAATAAAGAAAAGGTTTAACGCCTTGTTAGCACAGCTGATTAAGAATCATTTATAATGTGTCAGGTTTTCGTGCCGGAGGTGGTTTGTGTACCTCTAATAAGCGGGTTTATAGGCTGTTTATTATTGAAGGTCTTACTGTTACTGTAGGCCTGCATCATTTGGGCAAAGGCCTCTCCCCATGACTTCCAGCTCTTTCGATCCAGGGCTAAAGTGGAACACTGGTCGACCAGTTTGCCCCGCCATCTTCTACGGGGTGTACCGCGACGTCTTCTAGCTAGGTCAGGGCTCCAGGTGGTGGTTATTTTGGCCCACAGCTCATTGGGGCATACGGCAGACGTGGCCAGCCCAGGGCTTTTTGAGCAACGTCAGTTGTGCAACTGTGTTTTGGAGCGCAGTGTGGTGTTGAGAGAATATGGTCTGTCAATTTGACGCCTAGAATACTGCGCTCCATTGCACGTTGGCGTTGTGATTTTTAATTTGCTAGACCAAAATGATAGCTGGAATGATTTTGAAATGGTCAACCTCAGGCTGATCGCAGCTGTCATTTTAGTCTAGCAAATTAACAATCCAGAGTTGAGTTGTTTCTAATGCTGTGAGTAGCCATTTGATTAGGTACTTCTAGTTAGTATGGTATATAAGCATATACCACGCCACGATATTTTTTTTCTCTATTATCTAGAGATATTATAGTCTACACGACTGTTCGTGTTAACACCTTTTACTGAGCTAAATGCATGTACTTATGTGTGCTAGGAGGGAATTCATGTATGTACCTACCCAATAGTGCAATGGTAGGGTTCGAACTCAGGAACTCCATTGCTTGAACTCTCCTGTCACCAGTCAGAATACATTACCACTGTAGAATTTTGGCCCACGCTAAAAGTTATTATGTTAATCTTAGCGTGCAGGTTTTAATATTTAAGATCTGACTAGGTTAGCCACTATCTTCTATACCTACAAATAGCTAGAACAAGTATTCATAGATAATTTATTAAACTCGTGTTGAATTTGTGTCTATTTCTTTATGTTCCCCTAAAAAGCAGGTGCAAAACCATTTCATAACATTAAATAGGATTTTAGTATAGCGTCATCTACATACTCTCAGAAGAAGTATCTGAGTACATTTGGCAGCAAACCCACTGCTTACTCAATAGTCAACAACGCCAATGCTATTCTCGTAATATTCGCTTTTTAGTTTAGGAAAGAAAAGATAGATGGCGCTTGTTGAGAGATATAAATATTTGAAATGGCATTCGTTGAGGGTTCAGAACCAGGCAGGGGGTCTATTCCGAAGTAGTATCGGCCGAATGTTCCGTCGTTTCCTGCTACGAAGTTACTATTTGCTTCGGTCGGTCCCGATCCTACACTCCTACACTCTTTCGAATATTGACTATGGTCCCGACCCAACTAAGCCGATCCGAACTTTTTGTGTTGTATAATGTTACCTGAAGATTATGGGAATATGATACCTAAGTCTATTTAGCTAGACTTAGCTAAACGCTCATACACTTGAATAGGATAAGGTTGAGATAAGCAACCCAGCAATTTAAGTGCAATTAATAGTTTATTAAGTACCTACTTGTTTTTCTAAATAGCTATCATTAAAAGTTACTGCAATAATTATTGTAATTGCAATTACGATATCATACAAATATGCAGGCGCTAAAAAACTCATTAGGTGCCCTGCTACACCTAAGAAAACTACGAAACCTGTCTACGTACCTTTATTACAAATTTACAACAGATCAAAACTCAGCGATGTGTTTTCTCTTATTTTTCGAAAAGCAATCTTAAACTTCCAAAACTTTTTCTGAAAAACATAGAAATCTATTTTGTTTTAGACATTTATAATATAGTTCACGGTTTTCGCAACGTGAACTTTGACATGGACTTTGTGACCTTTAAAACGTAGGTAATAGGAAAATAAATCAAAATCAAAGAAAAAGTAGATACCTAGGTACCTAAGATTTGTAATCTGTTTTCAGTCTAGGAGCAGTAGTGGCTCAGTGGGAACGGTACCGACTTATGAATTGTAGGTCGTGGGTTCGAACCCGAGCAGGCACTTTATTTTGTGTAAATTATTTCATCACCACTGCTCTCAAAACGGTTTAGGAAAACATCGGGAGGAAACCGGCATATCCTAGAACCAAAAAATCAAAGACATGTGTGACATCCGCCATCCCGCACTGGGCCCGCGTGGTGGATTATGGCCCACTGTCTCTCACAGAGAGCCGGCAAAAAATAGGGTAGGAGTAGGTTACGATTAGGGTAGAAGTAGGGTAGGAGTAGGTTAGGATTAGGGTAGAAGTAGGGTAGGAGTAGGGTAGGAGTAGGGTAGGGGGTAGGGTAGGAGCAGGGTAGGTGTAGTGTAGGAGTAGGGCAGGAGTAGGGTAAGAGTAGGGTAGGAGTAGTGTAGGAGTAGGGCAGGAATAGGGTAGGAGTAGGGTAGGAGTAGGGTAGGGGGTAGGACACCACGCGAACGAAGTAGCGCCGGGCAGCTAGAAATAATTTATATGGCAAAACAACGTTTGTCATAAATGTTTCTTCTATTCTAAGTTTGGTAATCTGTTTTCAGGTTAAAGAGACGGTATCGCAAATGTTATTATAGTTTTTCAGTTTGCTTTGCCAAATAAAATTATATTTCTAAGTAGTGCTATCAATGAGCACCTAGAGTTCTGAGTTGAGCTGCATGATTACTGATAAATGCTGCACGCATTTTTCAGTAATCATGCAGCTCAACTCACAACACACAACTCTGATTGCACAGCGGTCACATATAGAAGACTTTGGCGTGTGAGAACACTCCTTTTTAAAAGTTTATTTTCTCCTTTTTTGTCATCAAATTTCTCAATATCCATGGTATAATTTAATTCGTTTCAAGCAATTAAATATGGACAAGAGCTTAAATATTTAAGGTATACAAAAATAAAAACACACAAAAGTAATGATTTAATTGTTTATTTCGTGATAATTTCGTGACTTATTTGTGTCGTAGGCGTACAGGGCACGCGCTTGCTTGTCACGTATGTATATGTGACAATGGCGTTCAAAAGGTTAAATAGTCTATATCCGACGACCCTGCATACTTGTCTCTTTTGTTGACTGTACAAACCTACTTACAGAAATAAAATCATTTATCAATTATTTAGATATGATTTAATGTACCCACCTTATCAAAATCAAAGGTTCCCCTTTCTACAAATATTGTGTGTGATTGTGTAAAAATGATCTTGTTTTACACAATCACACACAATCTTTGGAACGAACCAACGATCAATTATTTGGTTGTGTCAATGCTGTTGTAACAATTTCGTCCGTACAAAACGACAGTTGATTGTTCACTTCCACAATACGAAATGTTTGAACTTTAGAGTCGTAACTCATCAATCTTGCAGTTAATATGTCGCAAGGGTTCCGTGAACATTATTCTTCCTGTTCATTCAAATTCAAATGACCTTTCAAACGTGCCGTTAACAAGAAAGATTAATCTTTTCATAACTGTTTCAGTTGCCCAATTTGATGGTTTTTACGTTAATACAGGGTGGCAGGACATTGACACGCAAATTGAAACCATGAATTCAGCACATGATTCTAGACCGGGGGGTACCGTAAAGATATTTCATCATCTTTTTAGCCTCGTAGCCATCTATCCTAACTGAACGCACGCCTTTCTATTAGCTTAGGTCAACTCAAAGGGCTCAAAGAGATATAAATAATTCTTGCGTGGGTATACAGTGTGACAATCCTTTTTTAGACTGCTTTCAACGTCGGATAGGCCTTATCCATTGAACGAAATTTTCCTGACAGTTCTTGTATTCAAAATGTATCCTCGGATAAAGATAAAAATTGGTCTTTACTCGTGTAAAACCCGATGTTCTCAGAAAAAGTATTGGAAATTGTTTCTTTGTCGTTATTCGTAGGTCCCATTTTGTAAAACTCCATCAGCCTTTCGACAAACATAGCCAGCCCACTGCCATTTCAGCTTGCCCTTGTAACCGGTGCGGCAGAGTCCTGCCGTGGAAACCTCGTGAGTATTGGCAAGCGTAGTGCGGGACGGCCTCTAGCTGGACTTGTCACCGACGACATTTAAAAGGTGGCTAGGACAGACTGTATCCATCTTTGGTTGGAGCCCTTAATTTATTGAGGCACTAAGAGGCAAGTCCGGTTAAGCATACGACAACCTCCTCGGTTGACCTGCAAGATGCCATAGCCGAAAAAAAAAATGACTGGATGTGCAAGGCGGAGGATTGGGTGTTGTGGGGCAGCCCGTTAGATGCCTATGTGCCGCTGTAGGCTGCGAAACTGCGAAAGGCTGAGTTGATTGAACTAAAACTCTAATAAAGTATTTTTATAAACACTTATACACTTAACGTGCGTAACAATTTGTAATTACCATAATGGTTATTGCAAAGTCGGACAGGGACATTCTTAGTCATTGAATTGATACTGCATTGAAATAGTTGCTAGAATGACAATGTTGTATTAATCATGTTGATTAATTACGTTCCATTGTTTTTTTAATGGATTTGTTTTTTCTGAAACTCAATGTTCTAAAGACTTTTCTGAGAAACTTTTCTAATATCATGGCTGGCATAGCCATGCAACAACTTATGTGAATTTTACCTAGATGAAGTCTGTGGGTAACTAGTTCTGTTAAAAAACCCAAACGGAGGAGGTAAGTAGGTACTTAATTGAAATCGTTCTATAGGTACTAGGTACGAGTAGATAGGTAATAATCATTCTTTTATCATTTTTTTTTCTGTTTATTCTTTTTTTCTTTTTCTTTTTAAGGCATGTTTATTTTTTCAAAAAATAATTGAGTACATGCAATATAATGTTTTTCCAATCAGTCTATTTTTATTTTCAATATTCTAGAACGAAACCAGGAACCAAGTACCAATAAAGCCACTTTACGATCTAATTGAGTAAGCTTCTGGAACAGCAGAGTCATGGCCGGTCATTTCAATAAAGCTCACTTTATTATTAGCTCACTGAGAGATGCTATACATTACTGACTGGCATATGTTACGGTAGTAACTCCAATTGGCGTTTATTTGTGGGCTAAGTTTTAGTACAAACTGCTTTTAAACTGGCCAATTAAATCAAGTGGTACTTAGCTAATGAGAACAATTAGTCTGTATTTAAACGGGTGATTTAGTCCTTATGGTCTGCTTTTAAAGTACGTATGGAAATCTATATGCTGCAGATATTGTTGTGTTCTATTTGATTGCAAGTTTATAATAAAAAGAGGTCGTAAGCTGGTTCTTTTTCCCTATCACTTGTAACTTATCTCGGTTTGCTAGCTACAATAAAGGTAAACATCAAATGAAACAAGCTCAACAAAAATTCTCGTAAAATAAAAATTTATTCATTATAAAATATTTACACTTTATACAACCTTATCAATATCCATACTCTACGATACATGACTATAACACACATTTTACACATTCACTGGTCAGATATACTCGAATGGTATATGGCATGCCCTCCTTACGACTAGAAGGGGCAACTGTGGTAAGCACATCACAAAGAATATTGCGAAAGGGCTGAAGAGAAGACAAGCCCCCAGCCACGCCATCAGAAACCACGCTGGGAGGAGCGCTACGTGTTCGAACATTATCTATGTACTACAAAACGTACGATTTAGGCGTTTCCCAACACATAATTTTATGCAATATCAAGTAAACGTAACAGCTAAATTAGTTCAAGTTCCTCGGTTCCGCGGACTCCGCTGTCGGTTTGCGTGCACCTAAGAACGCCACCTGTAACAAAAAATGAGCAGTTGTTAGGGCCAACTTCACCAGTTCACACTCGCAGTCGAACTTCTCAATTTGCATCGCGACTCATGTCTTGTTTTTGTTGAAGTTTTACACCGAAAGTTGGGATTTCGGTTTGCAAATTGTTTTGGGTATACACTGGAAGTTGGAATTTCGATTTGCAAATTGGAGTTGTTTTTTGTTGATAACAGATTTTTTTGCAAGACAATACGTGTTGACAATGCTTTCATTGTTTTTATAAAAAACATAAGACAGTAGTAACAGTGATACTAGAATTACGTTGTTTAAGTATGCACAATGAACAATGAAGTATAAAATTGCCATTTTTCGCCATTCCCCATAAATAAAATAACGAGATTTATATAAAATTCGTCGCTCCGTAATTGACAGGGCCTGCGGGCTCAGAGCCTACTAGTGGCACATTTTCCTCGTCCTATATTTATTCAATTTTGTTTTCGTCGTCAGATTTTTTTCAACTGGATAAATATGTTCTCACGTTCTAACTCTGAAGGAAATGGCTGCTAATGCTAACCAGATACACGAGTGTCTGAATGTCAATGAATACATAAACAGTATTGTATGCTATTCATTCATTCCTCAAAAGACCATTTCAGATACTAATCTGAGACTGTGTCATCTGAGTTTGTTTCGGCCTTTCTTCTCAGAATAGTCAGACGCGACCTCATCTAGTTTTTAAAATATGATTGACATATAAAAATGTTTTTAGGTACAGACGCCAGCAGGTCAAGCTACGCGAAACTGTCAAATTTTCCCAATCAACCTTGAACCTTAACGATTTAGATATAAAGTTGAAAATCTATTACAGAAATTTGACAGATTGTAGTAGCTTGATGTGCTGGCGTCTGCACAAACCTACTTCCAAAAAAAAAATATCTCCGTTTTTAGAAAGATTAATTAATTAAGATTAATTCATTGATTCAATTTAATAAATGGCACTGCTTAATGAGACTACTTATTGTATAGCCTATTTTAGTCACAATCTTAAACCATTAATCCTAATTTATATTCCACACACAGCACAACAAGCCACTTTTGTATGTTATCAATCGTTAAGTAGATAATATTAACCTGTAGTCTAAGCAGTTGATTTGGCAAACCACTTCACGATAAGTCAATATCTACGTGTCATTTAGCACGGATATGTAAATTATAGTACAATCTATAGGATAAAGTCCAGTACCACCTGTGATGTGATAACACAGACAAATACTAAACGGAAATGTCTAGTTATAAATGTACAAATGTTGGATATTTTTGTTCTTATGATTTTCCTCGTGGGAAATCTGTGAACTACATTTCTTAATAAATTCTAAGAAGATGTAAACAAAAATGATTTAGGTACTTATTATCTTAAATCTTATCTTCATATTGAACGCATACAGACCACAAACAATGGTTTTTGTTTCATCATGATACAAGTTATTTTGGGTAATGTTTACCTGTACCTACCTACCATCAGGCCCCTCTTCCCCACTGGGCACACTGGGGACGTGCCCAGGGCCCCGCGATGGATTGGGGCCCCCTAGCCCCTACTCCATTATCAAACGATAACCAATAGCTACTCCACTCTCGCCTGAAAATCAGGCTTACCGAATGCAGCATGTTTAATAAATTTTAATATATAAAAATTGTACCTATATAATACACAATATTCCTTTAAAAACTGTTTTAAAAGAATCATCAGTTAATCAACAAAATAGTGCTTTATTATGGTCATACCCCATTATCCTAATATGCCCAGGGCCTCTAATAGGTGAAAGAAGGCCATGCCTACCATTGTGTTTCTTGAAGGAAAAATGTGAAATATTAATGTTTACTATACAGCGTGGCATTGACGCGCAAACTGTAACCATGAATTAAGCACATGATTCTAGACCTTTTTCATAGGTAATAAAAAAAACACGTGTTTCACAGAAGTGTATATACAATACCTACGCGGTCAATATGTATGAAACAGCAATTTTGTTTTTAATAAGTGACGAAAAATTTCAACGCAGGTTCAGAGTCACGTACTGAATTCATGGTAGCAGGCTGCGCGTTGATGCCCTGCCACCTTGAATAATGGACACAGAAAGTTTTTCGTCATTTTTAGCTTTCAAATTCCTAGGTAGGTACCTGATTCTAACTTTGTAACGCAAATAGCTTACTTCGAAGGATGAATCTCCAGATATTTCGAACAAATAATTCAAATCGTCCAGAGATGCCTACAAATGTTTCAGTTTAAGGCTGAACTAGCTGAAAGATTTTGCTGCGATTTAAACTATCTCTAAGAACTCTTTACAGGATTGCGACGCTAGGCGGATTTAAGGGATCTCGGATTTCAAAGGGGTAACAAGTTTAATAGCCTTTACGTTTAACGTTTTAGAAAACTATTCCTAAATTCTGCGAATTCAGTAAGACTGTTTATTGCTAATCGATCTAGTTCATTGGCTCTTCTAAACCAGTGTGCAGTGGTCCAAGAAAGATATAATTTCAAACAAAAATGCAAGCTCAGACAAAATATTGATGCAAACCGATTTTTTTTTTAAATTAAAAATCTTAATGTTGTTTTCGATTATATTACACAATAGTGCGTTACATAACATAACATCATGCCTCAGGCGCGGTCGCAGCCCAAGGTTTTTTGGGGTCACCAAGTAGTAAGTTAAGTTAGAAGGCAAGTAAATCATGCTCTCGACAGCTTGTATGATTTTGGGGGGAAGTCATGACCGCCACGACCCCCCCACCTCGGACCGCACCTGTCACACCTTGTTTGAAGGGTTGAGCAGAGATGTACTATATTATGTACACCCACATATCGCCTATCGTTATGTTTAAGTCCAATATTAATTTGAGTTCAACGAATATGTTAAAACTTTTGAGCGTCTGCTAACAAATAAATCAAAGATAGGTTTGGAACCACTGATCTTGTTTGACCAGTATGGTCCGGGATTATCCGGGATTTTGTTTAATATCCCAATGGCTAGGTACTTCTTTCCAATCAGAATATTCGCATATTCTTGCGTAATCTATAAACTTCACCTACATTTTATAGCTCGACTATTTTTAGTTTATAACATAAGACAGATATATCTGCTTATCTTTGTGGACACGTTTCATTATTTACAAAACTCTTTGCAATGTACTGTTAAGTATAAATATAAGAAGTGACAGGTTATCTATTGTTGATAAGTTGATAACCTAGGCAAATTGTAATGTAAGCCCTATTTATAGAAGAAACATACCTAAATCATTACAAGTTTCCATTTTGATACTAAAATCGTAAACATGTTGATAGGAAAATTAAATTTTCCTTAAGTTTTCAATTCAGCAAATGTTTAAAAAGAAAATCTGAAATTGACGCGAAAAATATGTTCCTACAGGAAAATAATTAACTTGCCAGCAAACTTGCTTGGAAACTCTATCGAATACTCGATGACTGAGTTGAATTTGGATAAATCATGAGATGATTTGCTTACGATGACTTGTGAGAACTCGACGTGGCAAGTCGAAGAAACAAGTTTAGCATTTGAATGAACTTTACCCACCATTGATATGTTAATGCAGCCACAGAATTATGTTTTACAGTACCTAAGTACCTAAGAAAGAAAATTACTTTGGTACTAATTTCCTAACAATTTCACAATTTTTATCTTGTGATTCAATTTCTCCGATCAGAGATTGTGAACGTATGCGAGATTAAATGATATCAAAATGATTTTATGATAGGTCTAGGTATATTAGAATTTTCGTCGAATTCCGGTGCTTATACGTGCATTGATAATAATGTATTAGTACTTTTATTACTATGCCGATAACGGTATCATATATCAATCAAAATACGTACATTACGAATATCGCGAACAGGATTATGAGTCGACGTCGGTTTCACAATAATAAATACACTGAATGACAACCGAATTGGAATAACCCGAATAACTTCACGGTTTGTGGGTAATTAACGATAACTCAATTGTTCGCGGTATTCGACATTTTACTTATTTATATGTAGGTGGGTAGGTAGGTTTAGAAATATCAAATGAAAAAAAGAATAATGCGTTATCAGTGTTAATAAGAAAGGTTAAGATCCCATCGTATCAAAAAGTCAAGCAAATGGTTCTAATAGCAAAATGACCAGCCGATCGATTCTGTAAAAATCTCTCCATGAAAAGAGTGAAGTGAGCTTAGAGTGGGCTGTCAATAGTGTCAAGCCCTAGCATTAGGTGGAATGCCGGGACAGCAACCTTCACCTTCGTATTCATGGTGAGACTTTTACAGAACAGACCGGCTGTAATGTTATCCCTTGCTGGATACAAGTACAGACGCCAGCACATCAAGCTACCCGAAACTGACAATTTTTCCCAATCAACTTTGGACCTAATGCTTTAGCGATAACGTTAAAAATCTATTACAGAAATTTGACAGATTGTACATAGTAGCTTGATGTGCTGGCGTCTGAACTTAGTTCCTATATAACACCATTAAAATCAGTAGTCACCTAACCCGTTAATAAATGGAAGCACATGCTACAGGATGTTGAGATAATAACACATCATGCCTCATCATCCTAAGCAATGTTTGTTAATTTTGAACCTCGGGTCATTGAATTAATTTGATCTCCCTTGTCGATACCTTCATGAAAAGTAAACAGTTACGAAAAGGGTTTGTTTAATTCCCCCGAAAAGGATCATTTTCGTGAATAATTGAGTGCAGGAATACATTGTTTTTCTATTTTTAGATTTCCTTTCAAAGAATCAGTTGGGATATAAATAATGTCTCGGTAAGGTAGGCATAAAAAAGAGTATGAAAAACCGGCCACGTTCAGGACGGGTTCCGTACCACTACCACCGTATAATTATTTTATTTTTATTATTTGTTGTTATAACGATAGGTAATAGAAGTACACACTCTGTGAAAATTTCAACTGTCTACCTATTACGATTCATGAGATACAGCCCGCTGACAGACAGACGGACGGACGGACTTCGTAATAGGGTCCCGTTGGCACTCTTTGGGTACGGAACCCAAAAAAAGTAGCATCATCCATCCATGTTCACATTATACTTCAATAAACAGGTGGACTCTGCTAAATCCGGAAAATAAATAGGTGACAGTGACAAGGCAGAACGTGGTTACAATGACAATTCACGCCGAATTTTTTGTAGAGGAGATCCATTAGGCAACAATTTCTAAAAAACAAAAATGGACGTAAACACAAAGAAAGAGACAAAGAAAATTAATCCTATTTTTCAGTCTGTCTTTTCTGTCTTGAGTGAAGTGTTCATAAAAAATCTAGGCTTTCGTTTTCCATCGCCTTGGCTATAGACCAAGGTCAAGGTCCCATAGAGAAAGTTGTTCGAGACATTTATTCAAATTAGGCTGAGAATCAGCACTTTTTGAACGTCAAAATTACAAAAGACAGTCCCCCAAAAACGCCCGCCCTTCTCCATTTCCTAGTACTATCGCTGGGAAGAAGTGGCGCAACATGTTTATGCATTGCTGGGTTCTGTTCACATGGCTGTCACTTGACGTCACAAATGATAAACTAAGACCATCAAAGTTTCATGATTTTCCATCCTCAAAAAAAAAAAAAAAAATAACCTGTCAGTAAGCTAATTCTGATTTCTATTTCGAGATTGCAGTTAACTATTTTAAGCGGTTAGCCAGAGCAAGTAAGTTATTTAGACTCAATTAATAAACTAACACCTAAGTTCCCACTTATGAAGAAAATCACAAAAGCATATACAAGGTACTCGTACATAATCCTCATCATTCTCCTGCCCTTAACCCAATTTATTTATATTAAAATTTTATTTGTTTCAAATTGACGTTACTTCAAGTTAAACAAATATCAACTTTATTTTAATGGCAATTAAGTTGATTTCAGAGTGACTAGCACTATTGAATAAGTTATAAAAATGTTTGAAGTTGTAGCGTAAACTGAACTTTATTGTGTAGGAAATAAAGTTATTTTTCCATAAACTCATATTAGTTTACATTTTTGGCGAATATGTCGCGATTCAAATTTAGGTACGCACAATTTGTTTTTTTTTATTTTTCTTCTAGACTTTCATAGTAACATGAAGAGTGGAATAATCAAGAATTTATACCTACTGACTAAATTAATACTGCTTCAAGCAACGTTCATGGCAAATCATAGTGCCAAAGAATTTCTTGTAGTAGGTATTTAATCTATTTTACAAGCTTTATTTATATACCTACGTGTGAACAGTATGAGAATCGAAATTGAGTTCAATACCATAGAGAAGATTTATACGATTTACTAATGAAAACTCTTCGAACTATTTATTTTATTTAATAAATATTGCTTGATTCCTAAAATGTTATTTGGTTTTTTATAAATCCAGAGACTTTTTATTGTCATTATTTTATAATCACAAAGACATTAATAAAATTAAAAATAATACTTTTACATGAAGCGGAAGTTATAATAAGTTATAAAGGACAATGAACAAGAAGAGCATCACGAATATTGTTATGAACAAAACAAGGTACCTAGCTTATCTGCGTTCGCGATTTATTTGCTAAAAATGTTAAAAATGTTTAAAATATGAGTTTATGGAAAAATAACTTTAATTCCTACACAATAAAGTTCAGTTCACACTACAACTTCAAATTTTTTATAACTTTTTCAATAGGTAGTGCTAGTCAGTCTGAAATTAACTTAATTTCCATTTTAAAATAAAGTTAAGTTTTGTTTAACTTGAAATAACATCAATTTGAAACATTCGTTTGACTAGACTTTAGGTAGTACATCATATAAGTACATATTATAACACAAAAGTACCTAACACTCATATATCAATCTGCCTAGCATTTCCAAAACTATGTTGGGATCGGCTTCCAGTCTAACTGGATGTAGCTGAATACCAGTGTTTTACATGGAGCGTATCTGAGGGGCAATTCTCGTAATTTAATGAACGTTCACAGTCTGATCTCAGTCTCAATCTGTCAAAAATACCTCAAATTTCCCTACATTTCGACAAGTTTTTTTTTTTTTTTGAAAAACGTTGCCCCACACTAGGAATTTCTCCTGTGTCGTGGGTGCGTTTACAGACATATAAACTCACATACACAAACAGACAGACCCGGAACAACTAATTTGTAGGTCAACAAATGTTTGACATTTTTTTTTTTTGACATTCGTTTGTCACCGAGATGACACTGCGACTAGATTATGAACGTTTTAAATTACGAGAATTGGCCTTCGGACCTCCACAACCCAGTTCCTGGAATACTAAAGACTGGTTGCCAGACTCTCGGAATTCTGACTACTCGTAACGAATATCAAAGATCTACAAATGACAGCCGAGACCCAACATGACAGCCGAGACCCAACGGTTTTCGAAGCACGGAGGGGCCTCGCATATGCCATGATCATCCATCGACCTTCGATCGACCTGTGCAGCTGTTATTATGTAGCCACGGGCCCCTCCCTATATACTCAAGACCTACAAAGAAAATACCAAAAAAGGAATAGTACCTATTCCCAAAACAGACAATCAGATATACGCAATAATATTTGGCAATGTTACTTAATTTACCGGCCATCGGTCACGTGAAAGACTCGAAGAGTGGACTGGAGCCAATTCTATTAAGTAATAAATTGTCCTCCAATCGAGTTCATTGAACAGTACTATCAACGTCATTGTTAAGTAACACTTTGGTATGATTAATAGTCGAACTTTTTGTCCACAGAAAAGAGTTTTAACCTTTATCACGGTTGTTCACCCAGTTTGTAATTCGGAGCAGAACTTGGAAGGTCGCTGTAAATGTCATTTGTTACAGAATTCACGGATTCTTTTCGTAATGTTTTATTGTTTGAACTTGAATGAGAGTTTTACGGCTAATGTATTAATAGCACTTAACGTTGTAAACCGAAATTAACGGTTTCAAGGCCTTACAGTGCAAAAGTAATTAACGTAAAGTGTGTATGTCAGTACGCCATTTTTATTGTATTAACTTTTTTTATTGTGTCTTTTTATGGATCATCTGGTCTGCAATAAATATTTTTATTAACTATTTATTTATTCAGCAGGTAAAATGTCGTTTCACGAACTTACTGGATGGTTTCTATCTTTTTCAGGTAGATACGTATGGTTCTGTAAGGCTGTTAGTAATGACAGAAATAGCTAATAAAATGTAGCGTAATTTTTATGTGTTGACTTAATAAGCCGCTCTCATATGACACTGTGATGTGAGCAAAGCCACAAGGGCTAACTATCAAAATGTAGGAAAAGCAGCAGATAATAAAATAGTTACCAAGCAAATCATTCGCTAGCAGTTCTCAAAATGACAAAGCAGCTCCCAAATAAAGACTATGTATCAAGGGCCCTAGATCAAGAGACAGGCCTCTCGGTGAGAGGGCGTGGGCCAGAATCTACCATGCGGCCCAGTGCGGATTGGTAGATGTCTTCGATTTTTTGGTTCTAGGACATGCCGGTTTTCCTTCACCGTTTTGAGTGCAGTGGTGATAAAATAATTTCCACAAAGACACAACACTACTGACTTTTATACTTGACATAATTGCTTGTATTTCAATATGAATTGGTAGCATATTAACAGTGGATTATGTAGAACAAATACAATCCAACTTACGGTTGATGTTTGATAACGGATATACATTGGTTGTTAAACATTAAAGTTTTGATTAACTATGTAATTGGAACCGGGCTGTAATTAACGTATTCGTGCGGAGGGCACCAACTTTCTACGGGTTTTAACAATCGATCTACTTTTTTTAAACACATGGATTTTGATTCTGTTTCGTTACCTGCCAATTTAGTTTGAGTCATGACAACTTTCAATTATTATAAAGTTAGTGTACACCACTCGTTAACTTGGTATCTAATATTTTCTACTAGCGACGGGCCCCTTTGCACGATTTTTACGACTTGACAAAACATCGTATACACTTTATCTCTTTCTAACAATTCCCTGACTTTTTAGTACTTAAATAATACAAATACAATAATACTTATATAACCCTACCTATGGTTTTTCATTCTGACTGTACAAAATTTGCTTAAAAAAAAGTATAGTCCGAAACACCACTCAAAAATATTAATAATAATGAAATTCCTGTCTCGGCCGGATCGGGCGAGACTCAGCGGCCGAGTCGCCTACTAAGCCAATTTTAATTTGTTTAAAATATAAAGTTATATATCTTCTGATATTTACATAATTTAAAAAGCCGTCTTTATATTAATTATAAAATGTGCTAGCCTTTTGGGCACTTTTCCTGTTGACAGCGATGCGGATGAATTTATTGAAGCCCTTTGATTATTTCCCCTCCTTAACATGTTACGTGTTAATACGTAGGATGTACTATATACATACTCCCTCTCACCGAGAGAAGGCGTATGTCCCAGTAGCGGGAATATTATAGGATGATTATGCTTATTATATACATAAACCTTCACATATATATAATACATAAATTCTGTAAATGATGGTGAAACCGCCCCAAAATCTGTAGCGTAGTCTATAAGAACAACGCGGTTACACGGCGACTTTTTAATTTATAATATGTACAGATAAGTAAAATGAAAACTTCATACGATGACAGCAATAAAGAATGTTTTGTTATTCATCACCACATCGAAATTATAAATTCCTTCTTTGTTTGTTTACATTTTTTATATGTTAAAGCATGCAAATCAAAGGTTACCCGTACCATGTCGAATTAAATTAGTAACACAGGCGTGAGCCGCGTTAAAGCAGAAAATTCAATGCCATAGCTATTAAACAATTCTGTAAGAACCGAAAACTGTATTTGATCAGCATCCTAACTGCGTAACATCACAATTTCAACCATTTTGTAGGATATTGCTAATCCATTGCTTCACATGTTCGAAAAATGTGTCTGCTCAACAACGTAAATAACGCAATTAATGTTTTTGAACTGTCAAAATGGAATCTATTCCTACCGTAAGTGTGTTACGCATTTACCTCGCTGATGTATGAACGTAAACGAAACAAAAGGAGTAGGTACTATAGAGGACTAGAAGAGCCCTCTAAGTACCAGGAGGAATCCAACAACTTATATGACTCCTTTTAAAATATATTGGGCGAACGTCTTTACATATTTCTCACTAAAATACCACTGACAGAACTAAACAAAAATCTTAATAAGAATCTTTGACATTAGCTTTAACGTTCGAATGGAACCCGCGCCTAAATATAGCTGGCCTGTAACAAATGAAGTTGCCTAGCCTACGGCAGACAACCTTTACAAGGAAAGAAATCACAGCCTCAGGCGGCCGGCGGCGGTGGCGGTCGTAGCCTCACATAAGTAAGGATCATAGCAGGTAACATTTCGTCGTGTAACATGATACAACAGGTAGGTAGCGCAGACTTATCAGTTATATAATACTACGGATCACTTAAAAACTGTTTATAGTTGATTACGTGTTATTTGTACTGATATCAGCGGTCAAACCCCTGTGGTATCACTCTGCTGTGTTGAAAGAAATTGTTTTAATAACAATTGTCTTTTATCTTCAAAGTACAAATAAAAGTTGTTAAGACTAGGTATAACGCATCGCTTGTCTTGAATGAACTACTTATGTATGATAAAATACTTTATTTCATTTTTAATTTATGAACGGGATTCTTTAAAGGCATATACCCAATGTCCTTTGTAAAGTTATCAGACCACTGAGCGATATCAATTAGTTCTTAAACTTATTGATAAAACTCTATCATAAATAATTATGCGATATCAAACATTAGGTACCTACAGACGCCAGCAGGTCAAGCTACCCGAAACTGTCAAATTTTCTCAATAAACCTTGAACCTTAATTCTGTAGCCATAAAGTTGAAAATCTGTTAAAGAAATTTGACAGATTGGAGTAGCTTGATGTGCTGGCGTCTGTACCTAAAGTTTTAAAAACTGTCTGTTGGTCACAATGTTTGATTGTCTGCGTCCTGTGACAATGTCTTGACCGTTTGCAACACAAAACAGATAGAATTCATTATACACTACACATACATCACTTCGTACCCAACTAGGCTGCAGCAAGGATAACCTTCACAAGTGGGGGTTCATGAAAGGCTCTGACCTCCGGTGTGTATGCGGCGTCTCTCCACAGACAATCGCTCACCTCCCATCTTGCACCGCATGCCCTATCACCTGCACACGTGAGGACCTAATGGCTTCATCAGCGAACGGTATCCACGTTGCGGCATTTTGGGCAAAAAAAATCTGTAATTTTTTTTCGTGTTATCTGAGCACAAAACAGTACCTACCTATTTAACTTATTTACCGTTATTTTATCATTACATTACACAAACTTTGGATACTTCGTAGAATTATATCTATTTTTAAGATAACAAATGAGTTGCATGATGTTTACTCCGCTTTTGTATAAACTCGGTCACACTTCTCAAATTGCACACACATTATTATCGTGTTGTACATGCGAGCAACTTTAAATTACATTACACTAGATATTTCTCTTACAAAATTAATGTCACAAACGAAATCATTCTTGGTTTTATTTTAGCTATTATTTCCAACTGAATTCTGAAAAAAATAACTCACATCTGACAACGTTTCTAGTTGTTTCTACCTACAAAATTTCACGATTAAGATTGGTTAACAAGTTCGACGACGGCGACGCCGTGGAAGCGGCGAAATTTTTGGCCAACAAGACCTAAAGCCGGTTGCAGACCGAAAACTAAGCTATACCAAGGCTAAACTAAGCTATGCCAAGGCTAAACTAAGCTATGCCAAGCAAGCTAGGCTAAGCTAAGCTAGAAATAAATAGCGTGCACACCAACAGCTAAGCCAAAGCTCCATAATCGCTACTAAACGACCGTGCGTACAACAAAGAACACTGGACAGCACTGGCGAAGGATGTGCAAAGGGTGTGCGGGGTAGCGGGAGGGGCTTAGCTTAGCTCGTGTAGCTGCGCATCGGCATACAAAACTAACTTAGCTTCGCATATTTTAGTTAGCTCACATAGCTTAGTTCGCATAGTTTGCGGTCTGCACACAAGTATGGAAAACTGCGTCAGCTATGCGAGCTAAGCTAAACTAACTTAGCTTAGCTCTTGGTCTGCAACCCGTATTAAACTCATTCGCGTCGCTGGCATGACTGTATTTTAGAAAAGAAGTGCTCGTCTCATGTAGTTGTCAAGTTGACATCTACAGAATACAGCCAGTGTTCCTTTTCAAGCTTTCTTAACAGGGGTAACTTTATTAATGAATTACATAATCTAAGTAGTACGAAAAGCGTCAGGCGAGATCAGCTAAATCTGGAAATGTATAGCTTGATATGTCTTCGTATGGACTACAAAATCTACATCAATATCTTTTTTTACCGTTGCCGCACACTAGGAATTTCTCCTGTATCGTGGGTGCGTTTACAAACTTTTAAACTCACATACACAAACAGCCAGACCCGGAACAACTACTTGTAGGTCATACAATTTGTTCTGTGCGGGAATCGAACCCGCGATACGCAGCGCAGCAGTCGCTTAACCACTGCGCCAACCGTGCCGCCATCTAGGTATTTGTTTAATTATTTATAATGCGCCAGATTAATTAGGTATGTTTCACCTTGCTAACTTCGGTCAATCACATAGTTCATGGTAAAATTACACCACATTACATTATTGACATTTCTATTTCATTACATTCTTTTAACTTCAATGCCATCACTTCTTACAAGGTCTTATATGCTTAGAAGACTCATACATGTAAGGTATGACGTATGACACGTGCATCTATTTGACAGGTCAGTTGACGTGTCTTTAAGGCCACAGAGCATAGAGGCCGTGGAGTCAAGGTCATAATTGTGCAACACCATGTTTGACATGTCTTCTTTTGCTTTACTACGCATTTTGCACATTGCTTCGAGTTAATGTCAATGGGTATTATGTAGATGTGGGCATGTGTCATGGTAGACAGTGATGACGTCTATTAACGACAGTAATTGTTGAATGCGTAGTAGGCCATGGCAAATGATTAATTGAAATTGTCTGTGGTATGTTGGTCGTGTAATCATATTTTGTTTAGTACTTAAATGAAGATAGTAGGTACCTTATGTTTTTGCACCAACTCACATTGGGCCCGCGTGGTGGATTATAGCTCTCACTAACAGAGAGGAGGCCTGTGTCCCTGCAGTGGGACCATTAAAGGCTGATTATGGTTATGCTTATGTTTTTGAATTAACATAATGAATCTGTTTCTAAAGATCATAAGAATGAGGAGCTAAAAACTTTACCAAGAGTCATGTCAGTCACGTGTCAAGCAAAGCCTTCTTGAAATTATAATAATTCATTCTATGAACTCAAGCTTCGTACGACTTTATTGTACTTTGAACTCGTCAAAGTCATAAAAGAACTATTATTAGATAATTACAGACACAGACACGAGTTATAAAATATAATGTTTACCTAAAGTAATTAAAAGTATAATTACATGATGTGTATTTTATACATGCATTACTTTAGAATTAATTTATCTCCTGTTGTTGCAAGTAATCACGTCGACAGTTGTAAGCAAACTTCTCTATATTTTGCAGTACATTTTAATTTTAATTTTTGGGATATTAAAACTCGTTATAATTACCGTAGGGCTAACAGATTACAAAAAAAAAATTAAAAAATTTGATGGGAATAAAATATATATATTTTTCCAACCCTCTAATGTTACTTCGTCAATAAAAAAATCAATCACGCGGTCTTCATAACCTCACATAGGAAACTCATTCATTTCCTCCTTTTGAAGCAAGATTGCCTTCAAAAGTTTTAAAAGGACTTATTAGGCGGTACCTACGCATTTCAAATTGGTAATTTGTAAGTGAAACGATCCGATCTGTTTATGGTATTGAGTACTTTTACATGAATTGATTATATTTGACTTCAGGAAATACAGGTGGATCTTTGAGACGGGCAAGTATGTGTATGGAAAATATGAAATGCTTGTTTTATAAGCCTGTATTGTTCCACTACGGGACAAAGGCCACTCCGTCCCTTTTTCTACTTTTCCCGGTCTACTCCGATCAATTTAACTAGTGAACAAATAAAGCTTGATTCTATCCTATTCTATTTACGTCTGGAACTCTAGATTTCAGTCTCAGTTTCACTGAAAGCTATAAAATCTCTGCTTTTATTGAAATAGTCTGTCCATTTTATGTCCTCTACAAAGATAAGGTGAGTATCGAAGTTAAGTGGATGATGCACAAGGTTACTAAGTTTGTTTAGCTTGAGAGTTTAATGTGCCGTGTCACTCGCGAATGGGTAAGTTAATCCTCATTTACCTAGGTACTTGTGAACACAAATGCAAACCATTTAAAAACGTATGTCTTTAATATGAATAAGTACCCTGTCTCGTTACTACTCGTGAGCCTATTGTTCGCACGCAAGCGCAACTCCGGAGCGAAATTCTTTGTCTTAAATTTGTACCTGGTCATGAGCAGCAGGTTCGCCACCTACTACATAGGACTTTAACATAAGGTAATTTCACATCACTGCACTACTCTTTAGGGAATAATGAGCGTAATGAAAAGCTAGGTACCACCTTTAAAAAATATGTCAAAGATGCCACATAAATACTAACTTTAGCTAAATTATTAATCTCGAAGTCGATTGGGGGGATTTCAGTTTGATATCCAATTAAATAATGTTTTAAATGGGTTTTCATTATGTAAATCAAGCTTTAATGCATTATAGACTTTATTAGCTTAATTATATAAACTAAATCTATATTTTAAAACTATTTAACTTTACTTTTAATGTCATTAATATTTATGGAACTAACTATTGCAAAGTTGAACTTAGATTAATTTATTTACCAGATTTTATTCAAACGAGAGTGCCATGCGGAGATGATGTCATATGGTAAATAAAAACAGTGTCAAGAACAACATATACCTATTATACCTGCGTAGGTAGATAGGTATATACACAAATGTATCAGTTTACCTTGAGATATACGCCCGTAACGAGGAATATGTGGAAACGTTTTGGAACCGCTGCTGTAATATTGCAGCAGCCTGTGTTTAGAACAAATACCACTAACATCGACTGGAAACGTTACAAATGTCACAGGTTTTAGAGTACAGTTGCTTAGTACCTACCTAGTCAGATCTATATTTAACACTACACTTGAGGAAGCAGGCAAAATTGTTTTTACTTCAAACACTGACACACACATGTATCTATAGCAAGATAACTTTTGTAAATGACTCAAACAAAGTAAACTCGTATTATATTTTATTCACATAAAACCGGCAAAAAGACTAACAAACATACGTCACTCAGACCGGTTATAACGTAGGTATCATTATGAGCAGTCATTACTTCGTGTTTCTTTGTTTTTAAATTAAAAACTGCGATACATAAAGAACAAAACATTTCAGAAGTAAATAGGTAAGTAGCATGAGAACTAACCGAAGCAGATGTCAGCGCAGGTTGTGTCACCGGCTACCTCGAGACACGTGTTTTTCTCATTTCACTGTCACTTTTTAACAAGAGCACTGTTCCTTGTGTGTTGTGGTCTAACTGTTCGTTCGGCGTTTGCGCACCGTCGTCAATGCTACGCGGCGCAGCGCCCAGCGCGAGCGCATGCAACCGAAGGTTTCGACATCAGCGAGAGGGGAAGCCGGCCAACAATTAACCGCGTCTCCTTCCCACACATTGAGGCCTCCATAACAACGTGAGACAGCAACATCAGCTGCAGAAATGCCTCCGCCGCAACTGGACGACCTTCGAGACCTACCATTATTGCTAATAAGCTCGTCTTTTGCAATCCATGATTTTTCTTTACGGTTTACTTTAAGATGGAATATTTATGAAGCAGGTGACGTATATTTAGGTCAGGAAGTCCTACAGCATTAGGGTCGTTTGGAGGACAGATTATCGCTATAGCATAATTAATTTAATCCTAAAGCCATTTCTGTGACACAATGGATAGGCACATACTAGGACCTAAGGGATTATAACTGAGTTATGGCTCTTAAAAGTACTTAATTGTTTTATGAAAACATTAGACAAGGTAACCGCCTTGTCTAATGTCTGTGTGCTTATGATGATCCTTAGTAACCATTAAGCAGGTAGTCAACAAGTAAGTAAACACATGAAAGTAAATAAAATATTTCTTAAAATGTGCATGCATTTACAACTTAATCCACCAGTACAATCAAAACGATTATTCATCATTGTTTCAAAGTGCTGACCTATGATGTGCCCTCAATGGACTCATAAATACTGCCACTCATGAACATTCAGATTCATCACACTAGATTAAATTAGAGTGTAAAAAAGAACAAAAATTAAATAATGCAGCTAGCAAAGCATACCTATTAGTTCTTTCAGAAGTGATACATTTTCAGATTACTAAATGTATGAAGTAGATGTCTCATGCTATTCTTGTCTCATTTAGTTTTCCTACAATAATTTTTTTCTAGTTTCAGGATAAAGGTAGGTATTTCTATGCATCTTGAAACTGGATACACGAAGAGCAAACCGAAGTATCTGACACCGGACAAAACATATTTAGTACGCATACATTATACAAAAACGAAACGGTCACCGATCTTGTTTTGTAAACATATTCGACGCAAAAATGTTATGAACTTGTTCATTGTCGTTTGCATAACATGTTGACCGGCTTGAAAAGGAGGCTATGTGTTCTTGTTGTAATTACATTAGCGATACGCACCACTGCACTCGGGATTTTGCATGAATATAGGTTTACTGAATGTTGCATTTTCATCTGCCATATTATTTTCATATGTTCTCCGTATAACTCGTGATAACAGTGACGTATGTAGATTTATATGAGATATTGTTACTCTTATTTTTTTAATTTAATTATCTATATTTAGAGTTAACATATGCAAAACAGCCGATCAATTCAAAAAAAATCTCACAATTTTCACAATCATTTTTTATACAGGGTGGCAGGGACACCGACGCGTAAACTATAACCATGGATTCAGCACGTGAGTTTAGACCCCATAGCGTCGAAATTTTTCGTCGCATATTAAAAAAAAAAATTTGCTGTTCCATACATTTTGAACGCGTAGGTATTGCACTTTTCTATGAAACAGAAGTTTTTTTTTTTGATAACCGACGAAAAATGCTCATGTACTGAATTCATGGTTAAGGTTTGCGCGTCGATGTCTCTGCCACCCTGTATAATTGACAAAAGAAAAAATACGGGTTCAATATTTTTTGATAATCTAACTGACGGACTAATTAGATTTTTTTAGGAAACTGGCCTAATCTCGTAATTTAAAACGTTCAAAATTTAGTCGCAGTCTCATCTCGGCGACAAACAAATGTCAAAAACTTGTCAAATTGTAGGGAAAATAGAGGTTTTAACAGATTGACACTGAGATTAGACTGTGAACGTTCCTAAAATTACGAGAATTGCCCCTCAGGTTTTATTTATTTATTTTATTATTTAAAATGTTACTTTTATTCTTTCATTTTGTTGAACATTAACATTGGCATTGCTGTAGCTAAAACTGGTATTTTGTGCATAGTTTTATTATTGTGTGCTTGATATTTAAATGTTAATATGCATGTATTGCATGTACGTTTTATAAGCAATAATAAAGATCTAAGTTTATGATTGTGAAAATCCCGTCACGACCGGAACATTATGGAGATTTGGATGCAAAGTCCAGATAAACCTCATACCGAGCACTTTATAAGAACCTTATACTGCAGTCTTTCAAGCATAATAATGGCGAACGAGAAGCGAACACTGGAGCATCCATCTTCTTCATTCGTAAAGACTTGAGACCAAGCTTTTAAAAATATATCATTCAATTTTGAACGCTCGGGTGCGGACAAAAGTCGTTAACCATTGTTTCACCTTGGAAGTTACTGTTGCTTACGTATTGCGTGACCATTCGATATTTTTAAATTAAGTTTATCTGTTGGGCAATCATGGTGAACCTTGATTGATATTTTTTAATCTATACAAATAAATTAAAATTTATTATCTGTTTGTAATGTCAAAATAATAGTGTTTTACTAAATGCATATGAAAGTATAAATGGTATACTGAAAACAATAAAAAACATTTAAATCATTTTTGTCCATCTGTTTGTTTCGGCTAAGCTCCGAAACGGCTAAGCCGATTTTCACTGGCAGATAACTGGTGTTATAAGGAGTAACTCAGGCTACTTTTATTTTAGAAAAAGAATTAGGGTTCCGCGAAAACCTATGAAATCAAATTTGTTTTCGCGAACGGAGGCGCAGGCACAGCTAGTCAAATATACGTTTGTAAGCTATCTGTGGTAAAAATAAATGAAAATATAATACTGATTGATAGGTCGGTCAATCAATTCCATTCATGTTGAATCGCTTCTGTAAATGATCTATTAATAGCGGATGCATTTCATATTTGGTCAGCGGGTTCAGCGACTGGCGACATTCCAATTCCGGAGTTTTCCATCCCTCTAGCACCCACTCGTCTAAATTAATCTGATCTAATCTTGGAATCAAACAAAAATACAGCACACCGGCTGGTTTCTTTTCCACGTATCTTGTGACGCGAAAGATATGGGTTACCTACTTTATTATTATGTAAGTAAACCGCAGGCCATCTGGCATTCATTACGTGTTTTAAAACTGCACGCAAAACGAAATAAGTTGCATATTATTTGGCGACCATCTCCATATATCTCTCTTGGATCAAACATTAGAAACGTATTACTGAATCGTGGCGTGACTCAAGTCTTTACGTTATCACATTGCGTATCACAATACAAAAAAAGTAACTCTATGTAAAATATCAGCTTGCTTACATCATCCACAGATATTCTTCGTTTTTGCTCGTTCGCCTCTGCAGTGCCCCGAATTGAGTACCTGCAATGGTAAACCACGGTTATTATAAGTACTTATTATTATAAGAAAAAAATACAATTTCAACATCGTTTGGGTAGCAAAGCATGTTGCCTGTAATAACAGTTTCATTAACAGCACTTATGTTTTAAAAATATGGTCAGACATTGAGTATAATGTATCTTTTGACATGAATCGATACAAGATGATAGGATATGTAAATATATAATATATTTATTTCCAGAGGACCTCGGAAAGACAATTTTAGAAAGTGAAAAGTCATAATTCTTAGTTTGGTTTCACCATTGAAACTTTTTAGAAGGTATGGTCTATATAAATGTAGTAATAAAATTAAACATGGGCCCATGTTTAATTTTTCTGTATATCTGTGGGTTACAGTCATTACCCATATCCAGAAGTGTTGAACTAATGATATTGTTAGATGTTCCAGTAGTGCTATTCTGTAAAAATCTCTCCGTGAAAACTTACGTGAAGTGAGCTGTCATTCCACCTAATGACATGATAGGATTGACAGTATTGATAGCTCACTTCACCTAAGTTTTCACGGTAAGATTTTTACAGAATAATACTACAGCTGGCATCCAGGTGCCTCGAATTTTTATTTCCATATTTTGTTTTGTTTGCTTTTCGCATGTGTTCAATAAAATGCAAATAATCGCGTTAATTAACCAATTCACTCTCATATAATTTTTATTTCGATGACGCATTCTCATTTCGATGTTAACCAATATACCTACAAAGTGTAATAAAAAAGGATATCACTGAGAACTAAAAGTTCACAAATCCCCAAAGATTTGCTGAGTGTGCAGGATAGCAAGATTTTAAAGTCAGGTTTCCGAGATTCGGGGATGTCCTATCTGACGGGTTTCCGAGATTTGGGGACGTTCTAACTGACGTCGGCCACGTAGTCACTTGTCTAAACTCTCGCTTGAATACACTTGCTTGTTTTGAACGTTTATGCTAATGCTTCTAACTCATTCATTTCCTATACTAAAATGAACGTACAATAAAGTTCCGGCTGTACAAATGTAGAATTGAACTCGTGCGCTGTTCTAATGTTCAAGTTTTGTTATATCATGGTCAAAAATTTGTTGTGTCGAACAAAGCAATGTACCTAATCATAAAATGATGTCATGCGGTTTAGTGTTTTGTTTATTAATAAAACTTAGGCAATACCAGGTAGTATTATATTTTAGAGTTTCTTTTAACTACTAATAATTATGTATAGTAAAAATTTATAGATTTCCAGAAGCATCCTCAGTAAATGGAAACACCTTTTAAGGTCAAAGGAGGAACACCAAAGGCCGTTCTAAGGATATCAATAATACGTTTATTATCCTTTTATTTATATATTTGAGGGCGTATAACTTTTTAGTTTGTACCTAGAAAACGTACCTATAATATTGTCTATCTAAATATTGATGAAGGAAAAGCGTTTGCGACAACTCAAAGTATAGATAGACTGGAAAGTAAAAAGGCTATAAATAGCCGGAATTGATTATCCGGTCCTTAGCCACCGGCTATTTTTCTATTGGAAGTAGCAAGTAGGGCTATTTCAAATCAAATGGATACCAAGAAAGTCTCGGATTATTGATTACCTACGTCTTGACGAGTATATTTGCTGTGGACTTTGGCTATACCTACCGGATATATCGTTAGTGACATTGAATTTTGGTATTACTCCACTTGTTAGTTTCAGATAAGTGTTATCGTTCCTTTTTTATCTCAGTTTAATACGCATTAACAGTGTATTTTTGTCTAGAGCATGTCTGATTATGAATTCAGAGGAAATATTTTGTTCAAAACAATCCTTGAGGATAATTGTTTTACACATTAATTAAGCACTATGTTTGTGCTTTATGTTTGCAAATAAGCTAAGTAAGTACCTATATATTGGTTTTTTAGCTATTTCAAATAATAGGTATGTATTATTACTCTTTATTCATTATCCGCATTGACATTTTGCCCGTTGAACTTTTGATATTTCTTGTAATCTTGTTTTCTATTAAAATAATCATCTTTGAATAAAAAATATTGCGAAGTAGATAAACTGAAATATCAACAAAAACGTTTTTTTTTAACATGAATATTATAATCGCCATTGGATAAAAACGTAATTTATTTCCAAGACCGGTTGTTCCTAACTTCCTAGCTACATACATATATGCGGAAGGCAAAAATGATGATGCAAACTTGAAAAACTGCGTAATAATTTACCTAATTGGTAATGGAGACATAATTTAAAAGTATTTAAAGAAAAAAACAAGCCATAATAATATTACCTGGCAAGCTGCATTGAGAATTCGTGTGTTGAATAATATATATATTAGCCTATAGAATTCTAATTGAGGTGGGGATTAGTAACATAAAATTACTTGAACCTTGGCACAAAGACGTGCCCATGGCGTCCCATAATGACGCCACGAAACAAATGACATTACCATATGCTTCGAACATTCGGACAAAAATAACTGGGTTTACAAAACAAAACAGTACAGACATCCATTGTCTTGTACCGAAACGGTGAAATAGACTTAATAAGCGACAAAACACGGTAGGCTAGTTAGGCAATGGACACTGTTCAGATTCGAAAGCCAGTATGTCGTAAAATATGCACATTACCAAAAAGCAGAATGATTATTTGCTTCGGGGTTTTAAATCGGACAAATAAAAACTGCTCATGGCCCAAGTTATTAAAAAAAAACAATATTCATGCATTTTGTAAATAGGTACTTAATATTTCTGTTATTTATCACTAAACTTTGGTCCATTGGTCGCTATCATTAAACCACTTTGGTGACACTCATAGGCCAGATTAGAAAGTGGTTCAGAAGCAAAATGGACTTCGTAATATGGTCATAATACAAGTGTTACATAAATGAAGTCTCATTTATTATAACAATAATAAACCTTGAGTTAAGTGCATAAGCTGTTTAGATTGTCCTGAACATTAAGATTTGTGTATAGTTGACAAACAAACAAGGCAACCGGTTTCCATTCTCCGCCTGCTAACCTTACATTTATGTATGCATAGTTACAACGTGACGTGCCTGCGACGTCAAGACCATCCCGCATCGTGTTTTTTTTTTTTATTCTTTTCCCCATGTGGCTTACCGGAGATGAATTTGTTATGGTAAAGCCACAAAGAGACGAGAATCAACTCAAGAATCTGTTACATTGTAGCCTTATAATGGTTGTATAAGCACAATATGATGGTAAACGTACACGTGGAAGATCACAAAGAATGAATAATACTTTTTTATTAAATAAAAATAAACGGACTTACCTTGTTGGCTACTTTGAGAAGTATTGGAACCGACACTGGTTTCACTACTAGTGCGGTTTCTCGGGCTGAATAACAAATTCCACGGGCTGTAAGTCGAAACTTGAGAAGTATTTCGATTTTGGGTCGAATTTTTCCTGTCAGCATCCATTTTATCTTACGCTTTTAATTATAAAACAAGAAACAAATTGTATTATAAACTTGTATTTTAAATAAAAAATGTGTTGGCAATCACAGAGTCGCGCACGCCGGTCGATAATACAGTATGATATGACACGGTAACAAACTAAACAGTGAATGCGATGCGGGCGCGCTGTTCAGCTTTGTTTTGATCCGAGCTTGCACGAAGACTCACGGAAACACCCGACTTCTTATTTATGTTATGATATGGCGAACTTTGTACTGTTAATATACGAAGTACCTAAATAATTATGGACTGTTCTAGTGAAGTTGACGTGCGGTGCGTCATATTTAATATTTGTTAGGTGTACAATTGTTGTAGTACTTGTAGTACGGAAACATTTATACTACACATTGAACACGCCCCACGGGATTGCTGGTTCAATGAGCTCTCCGACTTTAGTAGTTATCTGTGTATGTATAATAGTTATCTGTGAATGAGGTTCTCAAATAATTGTCATGCCATGATGTGAAATTGTTGCCCATTGTTTTATTTTTAAATGTGATGATAATTATAATATGATGATGAAAAAGTTAAAAAAATTATGTTCCCTCTATAGAGAGCTCAATCAACATGTCACTCTAAAAGGAGATCGATAGTATAAAGTTCAGAAGTAAGGAGACGAAATAAAGCACGGTACTACTTTTTCCTTCGTTGTATTTCTCTAAACAAATAGATTACTCTTTCTTATTACAAACAATGTCGTAGTTTTACATCTGACAGCAGAATGCCCGCCATTCTTCTGTTTTTATTCACTGACTTGAAAATGGCACAGATAAAATATATCACTTTTAAACTAATACTAAACGTAAAACAAATAAAATATAACAGTCGGCCATTCTGAACTTTGCGAGTCCTCTCGTACCTGTTAATTTAGTTTAATTTAAACAATACAATAATGAATCTTAAGGCATGAATTACACTAAAGAAAACAATTAAAAATTGAAATCGTACAATCATTCATGTTTTTAGTTTAATTTTAACAATACAATAGACATGAATTACACTAAAGAAAACAATCAGAAACTGAAATTGTAAAATCATTCATGTTTTAGTTTAATTTAAACATTACAATAATGAATCTTAAGGCATGAATTACACTAAAGAAAACAATTAAAAACTGAAATCGTACAATCATTCATGTTTTTAGTTTAATTTTAACAATACAATAGACATGAATTACACTAAAGAAAACAATTAGAAACTGAAATTGTAAAATCATTCATGTTTCCATTTTCATCAACTTTACTGCTTCGGCCATCTAGTAAACCTCAAATTGTTCCATCAATTTAGAAATGAAGTGTAATTCTTATACCAAATGTGCCTGTTGTTTAGTAAAAAAAAAATAAACATAGAATATAAAATAATTAACCATCTATTCAAATAATTTTCATTTTCACTCAACGTATTTGCACACTCCCTTATTGGCTTATCGGCCTCATATGTGTGTAAATACTGTACTCAAATGCAATATGTGGCTAAAAAAGAAAAAGAAATAAACATAAACTATAAAACAATTTCAATACCTATTCAAAGTCATTTTCATTAAATATCACTCAACGTATTCGCACACTCCCTTATTGGCTTATCGGCCTCATATGTGTGGAATTACCGCTGTCAAAATATCTTACATACTCCTTCGTTTGGCTTATCGGCCTCATGTGTATGCAGATACTCTACTTAGATACACGGATGCTCCCAAAATTGGCTTATCGGCCTCATGTGCATCTTGTACCTTTCAAACTTATGTTAATTTTACATTCATATAATCTCTCATAAAATATTAAAGTATTTCCAAATTTTTAATACAATCAATTGCATTTGCAAGTTAAAAATTATTTTGAACAAAATATTAATTCCACACCTCAATTATTGTTTACTTCTTGATTGTCGTCATTGTCTACTTCAGATTCTTTGTTGGACTGATCTGAACTCTCATCTGTGTCATCTAAGTACTTTTGGGTATATGTCAACCAAGGATAAATTTTATCTATTGATATAACTGCCTCATACCTTCTATTTTGTTTTCGCGTCAACGGAGTGTCCTCCACGACATAACGATCATGATCTAATGCTTTAACTATTCTATAGGGACCTTGTATTTTAGGTAAAAGCTTTTTTGATTTTCCGTTATTATTTGCTATTTCCCTCTCTATCCTAACCAAGTCTCCCGCTTTATAAATTGTAGCCTCTTTTCTGTTTTTGTCAAATCTGTTTTTCTGTTTAATTTGTTCATTCGACACCCTTAAGTTTACTTCATTCCTAACTTCACTTAATGTTTTTGATTCGTTTCCATCGCAATCTAACAATGAAGTTATCATCCCATCTCCCTTAGTTCGTACCCTTATACCAAATAATACTTCGGATGGACTTTTACCTGTAGTTTTGTTAACCGTTGTATTTATAGCTAACTGTATCTCCTGTAAGTGTCTATCCCATTCATTTTCGGAGCAATTATGGTTTTTAGTGGCAAGTGAAGCTAAAATTGTACGATTGAAACGCTCTACTTGACCATTCGCTCGAGGAGTTGCAACCGCGTTTAAAACATGACGTATACCTAATTTATTTAGGTAATCTTTGAAACCTTTACTAGTGAAAGAAGTTCCTCTATCACTTATTATCCTACTTGGAACACCAAACAGACTAACGTAATTGTTTAAAACTTTTAAAGTTGTCCTTGTTTTAGTATTTTTAACAGCGTATAGATTGATATATTTTGTATAGGCATCGATTAAGACTAATATGTAGGTATTTTTAGATTTACTTTTGACAAACGGTCCTAAATGATCTAAATGGATGGTGTGAAAAGGTTGGTCAAGTTTTGGGATAGGATGAAGCATTCCCTGTTTTTTACCGCCGGGTATTTTGTAGTAAGAACACTCCAGACAAGATTGAACATATTTCTTAACAAATTTCCTCATTTTAGGGAACCAATACAGATCTTTTAATTTATCTAAAGTTTTCTCCAAACCAAAATGACCTAATTCGTCATGATTTCTTTTTAGTAATTGCCACCTTACTCCTTTTGGCACCACCCATTTAAGTTGATCATTAACTACACGATAAACCTTTCCATTTTTAACCTTGTAATTTTGATAGATATCCAATACATTTTTAGCGTCAGAATCTTCCAATATCCGTTTAATTTTTTTTATCTCATCATCAACATTTTGCATAGTAGCTAACCAGTCCTCGGTCTCAATCGCTAGAATATCAAATACAGGTTCTGACTCAACACTTTGTTCGATCGCATTTCTGCTGAGTGCATCTACGTGATTCATTCGAGTTCCTGACCGGTATTCGATACTGCAGTCATACTCTTGCAATTGTAACCACCACCTAGCTATTCTGGGTATTATATCTCTTTTGGACAAGGTTGTTCGCAATGCATTACAATCTGTAACTATGGTAAATTTTATACCTAGAATATAAACGCGGAATCGATTTAAGGAAGCAACTACAGCGAGCGTCTCGAGCTCAAAAGAATGATACTTTTGCTCTTCGAAATTAGTCTGGCGACTATAATAAGCAACAGCTCGCCACCTACCCGATTCGTCTTCTTGCAGAAGTATACCAGCAATTCCCGTCTTACACGCATCGGTATGAACTTGAGTTTTAGCCAGGTGATTATATATTGCCAATATTGGTCGTTTTATTAATTCTGACTTTAATAAAAGAAATGCTTGGTCTTGGTCTGGACCCCACTCCCATTTACTATTTTTTTTTAATAATTTTGTTAAAGGTGAGGCTATTATTGCAAATCCTCTGACAAACCGCCTAAAAAAACTGGCAAGCCCAAGAAATTGTCGTACTTCATGTTGGTTTGTGGGTGCCTTGTATAATCTTACGGCTTCAGTTTTCCCAGAACCAGGTCTAACGCCATTCTCCGAAATTTCAAACCCCAGATAATCAATTTTAGTATAAAAGAATTTACATTTGGCAACTTTAAGAGTAAGGCCAGCTTTCCTCAATAACTCTAGTACAGCTTCCAATCGCTCCATTCCTTGTTGAACATTTTGTGACGGTATTATAATGTCATCCATGAAGGCAAAGGCCTCACTATTTCTAGTGTTTTTTAGCATTTTGTTGATGGTTTTTTGAAAAACAGACGGCGCATTGGCTAATCCGAATGGCATACGAGTAAACTGATACTGCCCATCAGGTGTTACAAATGCGGTTTTGTCTTGAGAGGAAGGAGCGATCGGTATCTGATAATATCCAGATGCTAAATCTAATGTAACAAAGTATTTGTAACCCCCAAGGCTGTCAATTTGGTCCTCCACTCTTGGTAATGGGTAATGCTCTTTGACAGTTTTGGAATTTAATGCCCTGTAATCTACACATAGGCGCTGGTCGCCGGTTTTCTTTTGTACCAGTAATATTGGACTAGCGTAAGATGAAGTGGATTCAGTGATAATTCCGCTATCTAACATTTCCCGTATCATACCCTTCACTTTTTCTTTTTCAACATGAGCTAACCTGTATGGTCTGTACACAACAGGCGTCGTGTCATTTAGAGTTATGGTCATTTCTGTTAAATTTGTCAACCCTAAGTCACTTAGACCAAATGAAAAACAATCGCGGTATTTTTGTAACAAGGTTTTTAAACTTAAAATCTCGTCAGGTGTTAATTTATCTCCTACCGAGATTTGATTTATAATAGCGTCAGGTTCCTGAACTTCGACTTTATTTATTTTTGCAATATTACTATCTTTAATAATCGGGGCTCTTGTCAGTAACATATTTTTAACTAATGTTAGGGGTTCCAAACCCAAATTTACTAAGAGAACACATCCAAAACCATTAGTGATTGTATAAGCACCGGGCATTATATAATAACTATTTTTGTTTACCGCACGGATGGACCCACGTACATAAACAGTGCAAGTCCTATTATCTTCAACCTTTATTGGTACAGCTGCCATAGAATTAATGCTTGTATCTGATTCAATAATTAATTTTAGTTTTTCTGCTACATTTTCATACATTTGTTTTTGCAAAATTAAATGCTCATCAGTCTTAATAATGATTATGCCGGTTTGTTCGGCAAATGTATGACCTAATAATATTGGGTACTTCAGTAGGTCATTTCTTACTACCAATACTTCTGTTGAAGCAGAAACGCCTTGAACAGTTAAATTAACAAGTGATTTACCTATAGGACTAATCAAGGTATCACCAAAACCTTTAAGGGATGGCAAATGTGTATCAGTATATGAGACTCCTAATGTTTCAAAATCGCTTTGTCTAATGAGAGTACTCTGACTTCCAAGATCAACATAACAAGTCATTAACTTACCGTTAACATTAATATCTAGAATGTATTTACTGTCTAAGTCGCCTGCTATTTTCACTTCTGAGACCGTCTTGTCCCCGTTTTTATTACTAGTATTATTATTACTACTACTAGTACTATCAATGGTGTTCCTCAAGAGTCGTCTACACGAAGCTGACTGGTGTCCAAGTTTTTTACAGATGTTACAGGTTACAAGTGGTTTTGAGCATTTAAAACTAGGATGACCTAATTCACTGCAATTAAAGCATTTGATCGTGCTACTACTATTACTACTCTTATTGTCACTTTGCCCTTCAAACCGCTTCTTTAAAAATGGTCTCCTAATTTCTTTACTATCTTCTAACTTAACCGTTTGCAAATAAGCTAATAACTGTTCAGGCTGATTATAGTTAGCTGCTTGAGCACCTAAACGCATACCCCTGTCTTCTAACCCGTTTATAATACAGTCTATCGCTTTCTTATCATATATTTCACATCTGTTTAATAAATTCATCTTGTGATAAAAGTATGTCTCTAATGTTTCATTGGGTTTAACTTTCCTATCTAACATTTCTTGTAATAGTTGTGCATAATTTTGTACGGATGGAAATGTTTTAATTAGTTTATCTTTCCATTCTGACCAAGTGAAATTGATAGAAGAAAGTCCCTGATACCACACCTTTGCTAACCCCACTAACTTGGGCAGGGAATAATGCAACAATTGGGGTTCACTCCATCCATACAATTTAGAACATTCTTCTAATTTATTTATCCAAATATCAACAGTCTGTTCTTTGTTAGAGGGGTCAAATTCAGGAATAGCATTATTATTTATTGAAAAATGATTCTGTGAAGTAGGCAATGACTTTAACAAATTTAACAACTCACGGGCAGAAACATTATTTGCAGATTCCTCGGTTCCTTGTTTAGTGTTACGTTTTTTTGAACGTCTTGCACTAGATTTTGTAGCAGACTTGCTTCTTGAAGAGGCACTGTCAGTAGAAGAAGACAATGTACTTACAGTCGAAGACCGCCTCTTGTTCCGCTGGTGTCGATTGTGATGTTTCCGGTTTCGGTCGTCACACCTGCTGCGACGATCCTTTGGTGTTTTACTTTTGCGTCGCTTACGTCGCCTACGTGGCGAAGATTTAGATTCGCTGCCACGATCGCGACGTCTTCGTGAGAAACTCCGCTTTCTCGATCGACGATGTTGCACTGGATTAGGGGGGGTCCCCGACTCCTCGATAAATCCTCGTTCAGCTTCCTCCACTTCAAGCATCACGACGACAGTTAGATCTTGTGTTATTATTAGTATTAATAGTAGCTTCAAGTTTTTAAACTGTTACTAGTTGTAGGCGTGGTAGGAATTAAATCCTTTTACAATCCCACTTCTGAACTATAAAGTTCAGAAGTAAGGAGACGAAATAAAGCACGGTACTACTTTTTCCTTCGTTGTATTTCTCTAAACAAATAGATTACTCTTTCTTATTACAAACAATGTCGTAGTTTTACATCTGACAGCAGAATGCCCGCCATTCTTCTGTTTTTATTCACTGACTTGAAAATGGCACAGATAAAATATATCACTTTTAAACTAATACTAAACGTAAAACAAATAAAATATAACAATAGTAAAACAAAAATGCCATTTGGTAATAAGAAAAAGTTGATTTTTGTCAAATTTTAAATCAAAAGTGACATTCACATTACACAGTGTTGTAGAGAATCTAAATAAATTCGTTATCAAATATTAAAGAAAAGCAGTAAAGAAAGCTACAATCATGAAGATACCTTACGTAGTGAATATGAATACCCGTGAGGTGTACTCCACACCAATAACTATGAGTAACTCGGTTGCAGAGGCTCCTCGCAAAATCAGAGCTGAAGACTTCGAATGGGATAATAATTTTACGCCCCAACCACTGACTTTCTGCGCTGCTCTCGTTCTGTCCAGGATGTTTAACAGACTCAATCCTCTTCAGAGAATCCTTCAAAAAGACGTCGATATATTGATGGACTTATACCCTGCGGATATCCAGTTGAGGTGCAGCGTACCCTACATTAAGGTTCATATTATGCAACTACGTATAATCCTTCCGTTTTGAAAACAAGTCGCTTTTGGAAGCAATTAAAAAGTAGGGTAGTGTCATCTGAAAGCATTCTTACTGTTTAACGTTAAATAATTATAAATGATATACTAAATTAGAACAATTTGATTTCGTTTTAGGACGAGCAATATTGGAATAGGTCATTCCATTCCAAATACCCATCAAGGGTAGAGCTGGGGAAGATTTTCTGGAAGGGCAAATTTTTATCGGCTTGCCTTCAAGATTACTTGGAATCTGTAAATCCTGACGTTTTTAGAGAAGACGAAGCTGTAGAACTTGCATCACTGGTAACACGTGTTCATGTTATTTTTTTATCTCCTGGGGCCGCATTATGAAGTTTAGTAATATAGTAATGCTATCATGATTCCAGTCCGAAAAAGGGATGGTGCTATCGGCCGTGTATAGCTCCGTCTCTCTTACACCGGAATCATGATGGCATTAAACCGTACAATAAGGCATGTGTCTCTTCCCTGTACCCTGTTCTGCTTCCCTTTATCCCACAGTACATAGCACAACTCGTGTTTACGAGTTGTGCTACTTACTGTGGTATTAGGTACCTAATGCTGTGCTACTTACTGTGGTATTAGGTACCTAATGCAATAGGAGTTGCTGGCTGAGCATTACTTAGGGATAGGTCATCATCATCATCATAATTCAGCCGAAAGACGTCCACTGCTGGACATAGGGCCTCCCCAAGTAACTCTACTTCGACCGGTTCTGTGCTTCTCGCATCCAATGGGTCTTCACAAGGTCATCGGTGTGGGAGGCCTTCCAAAGCTACGTCTTCCGGTACGCGGTCGTCACTCCAGAACCTCGGCCATCTGTTCTGCGAGCAATGTGACCTGCCCACTGTCACTTTGGCAAGTTTGGCAATTCTTTGGGCTATGCCGATTACCTTGGTTCTCCTGCGGATCTCTTCGTTTCTGATTCAGTCACGCAGGGAAACTCCTAGCATAGCCCTCTGCATTGCCCTTGGGTGACTTAAGCCTTAGGCCTTAGGGATAGGTATAGGCTAGTCATAAAATATAATTCCTCTTTACCAGGTCAGTCCATACATCTACTTCTTAGGATTGAATCAGCTGCAAATGGTACGCCAACCGAAACCACCCTTACCTTCCGACATGGTGGTAGAAGATACATGTGAATTCAGTGTACCTAAACTTTATGACCATATCCCCATGGAGCCAGTTTTGGCAAAATTATATAATCTTCGGGAAATATCTCTAGTTTTTGGGATAAACGATCTTAGAGACAAATACCTAACAAGGTATTTTGAATTTTCGCTTGCTGATTGCGAGTCAATCTGTCGAGGATTAGAACATTTGAACCATTTAAAAATATTTCGAATCAATCGCAGTAACCTAGATTGTTCGAAAGTTAAGTTAATCCTTCAAAATCTTGTGAAGAAGCAAAGCATTGAGGAACTGGATTTCAATCATTGTCAAATCGGTGATTACGGGATGAAGGCACTCGGCGGTTTTATTTTCATTCACAATAACGTGAAAGTGGTTAGAATTGCCAATAACAGATTTAAGGAAGAAGGAATTCAGGGGATAGCTTATGCTCTACAGATGAAACCAGCTGCTCCTATCGAGCTTTTAGGTAAGTGTACATATACACGAGTGATACGCGTCGACGACAGGCAACTGTAGCCGTCGGCATTTTTTTTTGTTTTTTCGGTGTGGCATCTCGCTGTTCAACCTATGAGGTTGTTGTTTTCTTAACCCTGATTGCCTTTGGATGCCTCAATAAATTAAGGCTTCCAGGCAGGGCGCCGTCGACAACATGCCGCATGTGTATTTAAGTTTATTGTCGCACCTTACTTAAGTACACTAGCGACACGTTTTCCATGGCTACCATCGATGCTTGTTGATGGATGAAGTTGTCTCTGTTGTCGACGCGTGTCGCTCGTGTGTGAGCACTGAAGCGTTAAATGTGTTATTTTGTGTCCTGTTGTTCATCCTTTCAGTGTTAAAGAGTTATTTACTATATTCTTCTTATTTATCTTATTTTATTATTCTACTAAGTACTATTAATTTCTTAGAGGAATTTGATATCATGTTCTTTCAACAGATTTCAGCTTGAACCCAATGTCTCTAGACTGTGCGACCATGTTTGCGGCAGCTTTTGTCAGGTGCAAGGAAAAACCACAAACTTTGATCGTGAATTCTTGTGGTTTTAGCGGACCATCGGCTGAGAAGGTGCGATTCTCTTTTCTACTAAGAATATCATAGTTAAGGTGAGGGGCTTGTGGCTAAGTAATAACAGCCGCACGGGACGATCGATCAGTTTAAGCTACGCTTGCCGCGGTTGGTCCTTGGATGAGCGACTATCTTCACATACCAAGACCCCTCCGTGCCTCGGAAAGCACGTTAAGCCGTTGGTCCCGGCTGTCATTCGTGAATCTTTGACAGTCGTTATGGGTCGTCAGTAGCCCGAAAGTCTGACAACCAGTCTTACCAAGGGGTATCGTATTACCCTGTAACTGGGTTGTGGAGGTTAGAAGGCTTTCCTTTCCCATTCAAAATCTTCAAACGCCCGCACTTTGACGCATGAATGATGTTTCCCTCGCGAAAGAACGTGTGTGTAAAGCTGGCTAATGTAAAAAAAACACGCGTTTTAGTAATCGTACAAACATACAGGGTGGCAGGAACATCGACGCGCAAACTGTAACCATGGATTCAGCACATGAGCTTAGACTACATAGCGTCGAAATTTTTCGCCGGTTATTAAAAAAAAAAAACTTCTGTTTCATAGAAAAGTGCAATACCTACGCGGTCAAATTGTACTGAACAGCAATATTTTTTTTTAATAACCGACGAAAAATCTCGACGCTATGGGGTCTAAACTCATGTGCTGAATCCATGGTTACAGTTTGCGCGTCGATGTCCCTGCCACCCTGTATAACATTGATTCGTTTCTGTTTTATTGCGTGTATTAAAGAGACTACATTACATACCTTTATCATAAATGATACATCTGATCCAGGAATCATCAGGCTTTCTGATTTATGGTATCGGTTTGACATTTGCGTTTTTTATTGTCTGTTTAGATGGCGGGTCTTCTCAGCTTAAATCGGGGTCTAACTAGACTGGATATGGCGGCTAACGATTTGTCCGGTGAGGCCGAGGCAACTCTTATCCGTGCTCTTGAGCAAAATAGGAAGGTTCTCAGAATTGACCTGCGTAGAACTCGTAAGATTCATTAATATTTTTCTTCAACTATCTTAAGAGCTAAATTCTAAACACAGGTCGTAAGTTGCAAAACAATAAATTAAAGCATCCATAATTCAATTAAATTTATTATATATTCCCTTAGAAATCTCAGAAGAAGGTCAAGCGAAGATAGAGGAATTGCTTCTGCGCAACAAGGACCTGATAGGGCAGGAGATGGAGCCAAGTGACGACATCCCACCGCTATATCTCAACGAACCCGAATATCTTATATGGGAGTACAATCCCAATAACCCCGACTATATCCCAGGAAGGTATCCTTCAAGAGTTCCTGAAGTATAGAAGGTATTTTAAACTAGAGAAGATTCATAGGTGCATATGAACCTACGAACATAATATTGTATTTGTTTATGTTTTTAGCTGTTGATTGTCTTTTATACAAATTACTATCAGTGCCCCGCGGTCCCAACCGCATAATATGTTTCGATGCCGAGGGAATATCGGAATAAAAAGTATCCTATGTGTTAATCCTGGTTATAAACTACTTATCTGTGTCCCAAATTTCATCCAAACACGTCCAGTCGTTTTTGCGTAAAAGAGTAACAAATATCCATCCATCCTAACAAACTTTCGAGTTTATTAGTAGGATTTAGATTGCCTTAAAAATAAAATACATACCAGCCTAGTATTGTCCTACTGTAGTGCAAAGGCCTCTTCTTATACAGAGTAGGCACGAGCTCTGATCACCACGGTTGCTCAAGATGGGTTCGCGATTTCAGACTTATATTAACTTCTATACGGCCGACCGCTTAACTGAGACGTTACCTGAGGTAGCTGCGCGGTACGGGAGGGGTGATAGTTGTCACAAGTTGACGAATCGCTCAGCTCTCGCATCACGTCACCACACCCCTCCCGCACCGCGCAGATACCTCAGGCAACGTCTTAGTTAAGTTTTTGGACTATAGCTGTTCATGCCCGGCTTCACACGGGTGAATATCATGTCTCTATTTTCCAAAAAAAACTGCCAACTTGGTACTGGTCCCGATTTGAACCCACAACCTCGTGCAAGGGAGGAGACCTTAACCAATTTATTTAATTAAATAATTAAAATTAATTCGCTGCTTGATCAGGGTGAACCGATGTCTGACTTGTCTGTTGATTCTAAAACGTCTCCCTTTGGTCTGCAGAATGTTGTATCTCAGGAATCATATTAACCGGCTTTAAGCACACGCTCTACCGGGCGTGAAACAACAATCGTGCGTCAAAGTGCGGGCATGAAAAGATTTTGAAGGGGAAAGGAAGGCCTCCAATGTGGCTTAGTTGTGGTTCAGTGCCTTCCCCACGCAATCCTGTACGCTCCAAAGCTCTCGCGAAAGAGTGTAAGTGTAAAGGGGGCAGGGGGCTATTAGGTAGGTTCTTCTGCTGAGAAACTCTTTCATACTCTGTCCTTAGATACTAGAATTGGAGCAAGCACAGTAATGCGTAGTTTTTTATTTTAAAATCTTTAATACATTCTTTTGTTTTGAATCTCTGTAATAACTTTAATGAGAACTTGACCTTATTTGACCTCGTTTGATCTAAAGTTCGGCCCCTTTATCGTATAATTATATGATAAACTTAATGTTCGTTTAATACCTAATTTTTTAAATAAAATACCTATTATAAAAAGTAGATATAATGTGGTGTCTACAGATTAGGTATGCGTTAAGTTAGTCATATTTTTTTTTCGAGTTTACTGTGTTTACATTGAGTTCGTATTGTTCATTTTGTTACGAGTATATGCAATAAACGTTTAAAATCATGAAACGTTTTTTGTTTGAGCAATAGGACACGTAAACGATCTTTAAATAATTTATGGATACTTATACACAATGTTAAGGAATGGGGGGCCTGGAGATCTATAGCACAAGCCTCGGCTTAGTTTAGACTCCAGATCTCCTACAAATTACAAATTTCTCGTAAAGTATTCCTGTCAGCTGTATAATGTATGTATAACTTGATGTAATTTGTGGAGATGAAATAAACATTTTTATTATTATTATTATTATAAAGTGCTCAATTTCAAGGGGCTCGTGGCTAAATAATAAAAGTAGCATAGAATGCATAGCTTAGCATGCATGCCATAGTATGTATAGCATGCATATCAAAGCATAGTATGCATAGTATAGTATGCATAGCATAGCATAGAACAAAATGTGCTGCGCTGTGTAACGTTGTAGTGAGCTGCTGCTGCTATATGGCATTTTATTTTTCTTTTACTCTTGCACACGCTTACACGTCTTACCAAGGGGTATCGTATTACCCAGTAACTGGGTTGTGGAGGTCAGATAGGCAGTCGCTTCATGTAAAATACTGGTATTCAGCTGCATCCGGTTAGACTGGAAGCCGGCTTAGTAGGCGACTCGGCCGCTGAGTCTCGCCCGATCCGGTCGAGACAGGAATTTCATTATTATTAATATTTTTGAGTGGTGTTTCGGACGAATCCTTTTTTAGAGGCAAAGTATCGTCAGACACATAATTAAATAATACATTATACAATTAATAATTTATCCAAAAAAAAAATAAAAAAAAAATATAAAAAAAATAAAGTAAAATAAAAAAAAACAGATGAGACTTAAAGATGGTTTTCTTTTTTAATGAAAATAGTTGTTCTTTGTTTCGACTGTTTTTTTTTTTTTTAAACGACATATTGTACAGACTGATTGTTATAAATATCATAATTATTAATATAACAAGAGGTTATTTTGGTACCTATCGTAGTTAGTTACTGATTTTTGACGCTATTGTTAATTATTTTCGGTATTTTAGTAAAGTGATTGTTAATAGTTAATTGATATATAAGACTGATTATAGTAATTTACATTTAATATTCTTGTTGTACAAGTTTAAATTGATATATAAGACTGATTATTGTTGTTAACATTTATAATTATTATTGTACGCTTTTTAATTGATATAATTATAAGACTGATTATTGTGATTTATCATGTTTACTGTGGATTGTTGTAATTGTATATTAAACTTTATCTCTTTCTAACAATTCCCTGACTTTTAAGTACTTAAATAATATAACCCTACCTAAGGCTTTTCATTCTGACTGTACAAAATTTGCTTAAAAAAAAGTATAGTCCGAAACACCACTCAAAATTATTAGTAATAATGAAATTCCTGTCTCGGCCGGATCGGGCGAGACTCAGCGGCCGAGTCGCCTACTAAGCCTGGAAGCCGACCCCAACATAGTTGGGAAAAGGCTAGGCAGATGATGACTCTTGCACACGCTGTCTACATCTCTCTATCTACTTTCCTATACCAAGTATGCTGGAAGAGATTTCTTAAGAAATAAGCATCAACTTTGTACCTATTTTCCGTTCTTTTTTCTTATCTGTTTATATTACGTGTGTACTTAAATGGTAAAATATATAAGTAAAAGTTTGGTTAACTATAATAAAACATTATATTTCGTCAATTATTTATTTAGGTCAACAAATTAACATTAATTTGTGTTCTTCAAACGGATTTTCTTTTACATTAATAATAATAGTCTGTTTGGCGGTTTCGTCAGTAGGTCGTCGTCATGGGGGTAGGCGTACTAGGACTCTGATAGATAGATAGATAAACCATTTATTTGGCGCACACAAAAAAGACAGCACAACACACAAAAGTACTCTATTAGGTATATGATAACCAAACTACCCACATGATTATAATATAAAAAGAAGGTGCCGATAAAAAAAAACAAAATGAAAAACATACAAATATTGAAGTAAAAGTGACACTATGACGAATAAAATTAATAACGAAATATACACAGTGCGGTGTGCGTCTCAAGGTTGCACCAAATGGGAGTCCAGCTCAGCATGTGTCAGACAAATGTACCTGACGCTGATATTCTGCAGGATCCCTGCTGTGACACACGGACGTTGAGAAGACGAGATAAATTGGTGTTGTGACAGGTGTTAAGTGCAGGGTGAAGCTTTGTAAGTATACCCGACACTATAATTATGTATTCTACAGTACGTTTTACATTGGGAAACGTTCTTGTTCGCAGGTGTATTAATATTGTCCTCTGATTACTTGATTCTTATATTATTTACAAAGTTACATGCAGTAAAAGAAAATGTAAATGAATAATAATACGCAGAACCAACGGCTTTACGTGCTTTCCGAGTATTAAACCGCCAACTTCCAAACTCCGGACTGTTACTATAAGAAATTCCTAATAACACGTTGTCGATAAACGTATAATGACAAACTTAAACTTAGCTCACTATGTACTCTTATGCCCGGTTTCTGAAGCACTTTTATCGGTAGTTTAACTATTTGTTAGCGGTATTGGTTCGATAATGTTAAGCAGCCTTATGTGCAGTCCGTTAACAGTTATTTTACATCTGACAGTAGCAACCCAACCGCAACCCTATTATAACAAGAATAAAGATCACTATAAAATAACTGTTAATGGGCTGTACGTACACATCTAGTAGGTATGACTGGGTGTTTTTTTTCTTCAGTGTTTGGGTAAGGTTGGAAAAGCGCTAAATCTAAGGAAAGGAGCAACAATATTGCATCCGGCAATTTTGAGAAAAATATACTTTTAGAATTTGCCAGATTTACAAGAGCAGACCGCTGGAGTGGAGACCGCGTATCGGCAAGCGTAGTGTGGGACGCCCCCCAGCTAGATGGACGGACGACCTAAAGTTGTTGTTGCTGGGACGGACTGGATGCGGAAGGCGGAGGACTGGTTGTTGTGGCGCAGCCTGGGAGAGGCCTATGTCCAGCTGTGGACTGCGATAGGCTGAGTTGATTGATTGACAAGAGCAGACCTTAAACCGTTGCGCTACACGAAAACGTGCATAGAAACGTCCATAAGTTTATGAGTAATTACTAACAACATTCACAGATTTTCTTGCTGACTGTGTATTTTTTTGAACATCTTCATAAGCATGTAAAGGTAATATTTAAAATCAATCAGTCAGGCAGTCTCTTGAGAATGTTTTTCTGCAACTGTTTTTCCCTTAAGGTACCTGCCCTTACTGCCCTTCCGAATATCCAGCCTGTAAATTATAAAAGTGTATTTTTCTTAATATTGTCGAGTCAGATTCTCATGCCCTTTTGCACAATAGTTAATCCCTATACAAACACCAAAACCATAGATCACTGTTGACCAGTCTCCTTTAAATATAATTTTTAAAACAAATGACTTTGCTTACGAATTAGGAATTTTCACTTGAATCAGCTGTGATAACTGAATTTTATAGATTTTATACAAAACTATCACCAGTTCTTCGAGGGCGGTCCATAGAAATATAGTTCCCAATCCATACCACCAATCATATCATCGGGAATGTAAAGTTCGTAGTAGTAATATAAGTATCTGTGTTGAGAGTGACAGTAGGAGATGCGTGGCACGCAAATCTGGAAGGCGAACGCAGAACTTCGCACTAAATCAGTTTCGAACGCCATTGCTCTCAATACGATACATGTTGGTATCCTAAATACATCGATCCAGCCCTGAAAATAAAAAACAATCGATTTCAAAAAACTTTGAAGTGAAAAACAACTTAGTTTTCGTTCTTTAACTTTTTTTTTGTTAGCCAGTAATGGCTCACTGCTGGGCAAAGGCCAGCAGTGGGCAAATTTCATTTTTAAACCTATACAAGACAGAAAGGTGAAAAGAGAGTAGGACACTCTCTTTTCACCTTTCTGTCGTGTATAGATTTAAAAATAAAATTTAGGGTTGAAAGCTCCGATATTTTGGGGCTAGATGTGTGGAGAAACGTACATAAAATGAATCAACTAATAATAAAATGGAACAATTTTTTTTAGGATGAGAAACCAAAACACAATAGGAAATTCCTAACGGGGCAAGAGCTCAGTTGAACTGCATCAACGGGGCGCCCCGATGCTTTCATCGCAGATCTTTCGATCACAGCTTAAAATTGTTCTTAAAACAGCAGTGCGATTATGTAACCATCTCACCGTGAAAACTTCGTCATCCCAAACTAAATGCTAGGGATTGACATTATTGGCAACTCACTCTAAGCTCACTTCATCTAACTTTTCACGGTGAGATTTTTACAGAATCGATCGGCTGGTCGGAATCATAAATATGTCACTTGACACACAGTGACATTATTTTCTGTTAATTTTTAATAATTGATGGATATTTGACACTAGTAAATACATTTGGATTACTGAATCATAAATGATCACAATTGCTACCGGAATAACCTCAACGATGGAAAACCAAAACTCATGAAGGATAGGATTGTTATACTTGTCGACTTTTTGCAAAAAAAAATGTGTCAGGCCCAGAAGATCTTACCAATTTAATTAATATGACCATTTAGTTTAAAGTACAGTCATTCTGCCTCTACATAATATGCGTCTTGCGATCGCGTCACGCGAGCGCAATGAGAGCGCATTCTACTGCTACGTGCGGTAGGTACAAACATAACAAGAATACGGTTTAGCACTCAAAATTGAACATTGCACAATCAGCCTATAATGTTAACTGCTGTAACACAGGCCTCCTCTCTTCGAGAGGGAGCGGGCTGTAATCCACCACGCGGGCCTAGTGCGGGTTTGTAGATGTCACATATCTTCGAATTTTGGTTCTAGGACATGCCATTTTCCTCACAATGTTTTCCTTCACCGTTTTGAGAGCAGTGATGATGCATTATTTGCACAAAGTAAAGCGCCTGTCTGGATTCAAACTTACGACCTACAACCCGTAAGACGGGGCCGATACCACAGTTAAGTAAAGTTGAACTTAACAGTCATGAAATGACGCGACAGCCTACTGAACCGCTACCACAAAAGGTTATCCACAGTTTAAATACCGTGTCTATTGTTTTGTTCGTACCGAAACTATAGTTGAAAAAACCAAGATGTTAATTATGACTAAACACCATAGATATAAGAATTATATTACTATGCTGAAAACAGACACTTACTCTGACGATCACTTTTCCCAGTACACTCATGTGATCTATATGGGTGTGCGTATAAAACATCTTGGACTTCCTTTGGCAGTCACCAAAAAAATATTCACTGTGAATGTGTTCTGGAAAAAGATGTTCATGCTTGAATAAGTTATTTTTTTGTGTTGACACCAGCACATTGATTGTTGCATACACATTACAAATGTTTGTACAGACATTTTTGTGGAGGGGTGTGCAATTTTAGTTTTAATTTTTACAGCTACTTGCAAATCACTGCCCGAAAGTGTATGGAAGTCAATAGTTGCCATTAAAACAATGTTTGATATCCCACTGTTAATATTAGCCGCCAGTCATTATTTTTAATACCTCACCTATTATGTCATTGGCCCTGTTTAATATATTTGCTATCTGATAGTAGCAGCCATTATTTATTTTTTATAGCTCATATAATATAATTGTGCTGAAAATATTTAATCGCTACCAAGTTATTTTTTTTGTAACCAAGTATTTAGTCGCCTAATAAGTCTGTTGTTATTCACCTAAAAAATAATTAGCCATTTTAAATTAGACGATCTCTACCTAGGTACCTAGTGGAATCAGGCCTCCAATCAACTCGACCTATCGCAGTCCACTGCTAGACATATAGTACCTCTCCCAGACTGCGCCACAACACCCAGTCCTCCCTCTTCCTCATCCAGTCGGTTCCACCCATTTTCTTAAGGTAGTTCGTCAGGCGTTACTATTAAGAAATCAAAATTTCAGTTAAATTATTATTTACTGCTTAGTTAAAATCGATTTATTTATGATTAAATAGTTTAAAAACTCATACTGGTTTCTTGCGGTGAGTTGAAGAGAGTTAAGTCTGTTATCGACGTAAAAAACTGCCAACATGAACCCCAAGTAGCTGAAACAAATATATTATAAGCACATAATTATTACTGACTATGCAAGTTCTTTTCATTCAGTAGCTCACTTATTTAGTTATTATTATTTCAATTCATTAGCTCAATTGGCGCAGTGACTGCTTCATAATATTTTTTTTTTTAGCCTATTTTGTGTCCCACTGCCGCTGGGCAAAGGCCTCCCCTGTTTCCTTCCAATCGTCTTGTGCGATCTCTGGTCATGTTGTACGTTCCCACTGCTGGGACACGAGATTTCAAATTTAAATCTATGTCGTCAATGTTGTTTGGTTCACATCACCAATGCCACCGATGCCGCGATGTACGAATCGTGCCGACAGATGCGGATGCACACGTGTCGACCAATGTCAGTGCCACATCAGCACAGCATCGTGAACGAGTGCGAGTGTAACGTGCGACAGACGTGCGACGGACGTGCGACGGACGTGCGACAGACGTGCAAAAGACGTGCGACGGACGTGCGACAGACGTCACAAAATAGTGCAAAAATAAAGACTTGCCTGTTAAAATAATAATGTACGTTTTCACTAAGAGGTGACTTGAATACTTCATGTTGCAATCGCGATCAGAGCACGATCTGCACCCCAACTCGAAACCATCTTCGCTTATATACTACCAGTTTATTTACAGTAATCACTAAAACACTGGTTTTCCTGTGAAATAACACCAATAATAATAAAAACATGTGAAAGTTGAGAAAGAACAACAAACCAAATATTTCGACTTGGTTGGTATGTGAAATGTGAACTCGGCTATCATTGCGCCGACATTTGTACCGGTCAATGGTCTGATGGCTGAAAGCCTCGAAGTTCAGAAGGCAGACTTATTCATTAGACAGGTTATTAGACTCGCATTGTGAGCAGGTTCCTGACTCTGGAGCCCTTAATACTAGTAGCTCGGACCCTGCTGTCGCCATGGTGGATCCCTATTTTTTATAATTTAAATTTCCTCTTTTTAAGAACATTTAAAAATGTAGAACAAAGTTCCTCTTCTATTTCGAAGCAGTAGCAGTAAGGGTGATTTTCATAGTGCTAAGTTATCCGACTAAGGCAAAGCCAAAGGAGGGTTATATAATAACGGGCTATGTATGATCTAACGTATCTATATGTTCCCTCATAACTCCTAAACTACTTGTCGTATTTTGACAAACAACGTATTGTTGGAAGCGTCAAGCGGTTCCGCGGGTTAAGTATCCAACAGGGCGGCTTCTACCGGAGGTAAAGTGTAACTAACAAAAAATAAAGATTAATATACTCCCAGACACCTGAATCAAGCCACCCTGCATATTTTTGTTTAAAAATTTCTATCTTTATAAATAGGTATGGTATTAACAGGAAAAAAAGTGATTTTAAAGTCAGTCACACACTCACAATCATTTTCGTTTGTCACAAAAGGAAAACATGTTAATCGCTTTAAGTCGTGTTTTCGCGATTCTCAGGGACAAACTTAGCGTGGATTTTGGAAAATATAAATAATAATTTACATATGTAGATGAAACAACATTTATTTGTATAAAAAAGGAGATTTAAAAAAAATTACCGGCGTCACAATGTCTTCGCAGGTGGGTCGAGAAGCATATCCTGAATTCATGGTAACAGTTTGCGCATCGACCAGCCTGTATAATACTAGATGAAGTAGATTCCATTATTTTCGACATTTGCTGTTACAAACCAATGAAAATTAGAACAAAAATTATTTGAAAGGCGGCTAGACGCAAAAGGAACATCTTATATCCCTGCACGCACGCAAACCTGCACAGGTTTTACAAAAATGTGGATTGGTAAAACGTTTTAATATGTTAGGGGACAACACATGTCGAGCCAATCACTGCCACTGCATTCAAGGCTTTCCTTTTCGTGTGTTGAAGCGACCCATTGTCTAACACGAAGTCCATCAGGCCGTGGCGGCCATTTTGCGAAACTGGATCAAAATATTTGTCAATTTTGGCATACCTACGTATATGGTTTGGTTGGTTCTATACGTTACTTGGGTACTTAGTTGAAATATTATATGGCTAGAAAGGGGGTGACCAAGATGACGAGTAACAGAGAAGTATGGAAGACAAAGACATGTTGCGCGGACCCCAAATATATTGGTATGAGGGAGGAGAATGATGATGTTTATGATTTATTTACCTTATTGAGTAGAGTAGCAGATTAAATTCGTAGATCGTCATCATTAATTGTTGAGGCCTTTTCTTTTTTACAGTTCCTGATTTCTGTGATAACTGATAAAATATATAAAAATTATAATTACATACCTGGTGACTTTTTACACATTTTATGTTAACCTGTGCTGAGCTACTTCTGGGCAAACCTTGGATACTTAGTGCAACATTTTTTCATATTCAGATTTTAGGTAAGACACCTCTCTAGTATTATCTGCAAGCGGCTATTGTTAATTATCAGTAACCATTATGACAGGCTTGATAGCACTATAATAATTGTTTTAATAGCTGAAAGTTAACAACTTACCTTGACCTAAAAAAGACACTTGGCCAGTTAATTTAATCAGCAATTGTCCTTAGTTATCAATTAATGCTTAACGATTTTTCTTATTAGTAACTACAAGATTTGATCTACATCAGCCTATTTTATACAAAATTACCTGGATGAACGATGGACTTACTTGGTCAGGCAGTTTGAGTAATTTATACGTCCTCAAAAGACAATCTACATCACAGAACAGATTTATCTGTTCTGTGATCTAATTTACATGGTCTTCACATGATCTGACCAAGATTATGTCTGGGCTCTATAAGAGACTGAGTTTATTTCGGCCTTTCTTTCCAGAGTAGTCAGAAAGGAAACGCCGACGTCATCTAGTTTTTAAAACACGATTGACGTTTAAAAGTGTTTGTGCAAACCTACTTACAAAAATAAAATAATTCACATTGTTGTTATGAAACTCATAGATCTTTACGATTGTATGGACTTCGTGGGATGGGTTTGAGCTTCCTAGCAGATAGCTAACGGTTTTCATGAAGTCCAAATGACAAAAAATCTTTCCACGAAGTGTTGACATGTTAATTGGGTTATATTATTTATTAGCCAATTGTGGGAATGCGCGAAATACTGTGATAACCTTAGTGCCATTTAATGTTATCTGAATTATTTGTTTCTATGTGTGTACCTATTATATTTCTTTACACAAAATATTTAAAAACAATGAACGGAAAAAAATCTTAGAGGTCTTTCCTGTTTCTTTTGATGATTGTTTGTTTATTACTTAACCAAATCAAGACAACAAGTTGATGATTGGAGCCTCCTATGTATCTATACAATTTATAAATCTATTTATATAATATATTTAGGTAAATGATGTATCATCAAGGGTAACCTACACGAATAATTTTCACAGGCAATTGCCATGTTTGGCGAGATCGTTCAATTGCAATATTGAACGAAAGGTTACTAACAACAGGCATTTACAAGCCAGCAGTGCGATTCTGTAACCCTATCACCGTGAAAACTTAGGTGAAGTGAGCGTGGAGTGAGCTGTCATTCCAACTAATGCTAGGGATTGACACTATTGACAGCTCGCTCTAAGCTCACTTCACCTAAGTTTTCACGGTGAGATTTTTACAGAATCGATCGGCTTCTGTGAGTAGAGACGCGGAGAGTGGACGCCCTAAAAGGACATATAGTGCCTTATTGGTGCTGTTCTTCAGAAAGGTCAAGTGACAGACAGTATCGATCGGCTGTGATTTTTGCCAGCCCCAATCATAAAAGACTATAATACTCGTATCTCCTCTGTGAGAAACGGGTATAGGTACTTATTATCATTACCCTATTCATCCATAATTATGATCCAGAAATGTTTACAAAATAAGAACATCTTCGCTTATTAAGTTGTCACGTTACAGCTGATAAGTAACTGGATTATTATCAGTATCACGGTTACTTGTATATAGAATTGTCACGAATGTATTAACACTTATTTAAATAAGGATAAATGAAGGTTAACAAATCTTTATCTAAATAGCCTACTAACTATGCTATCGTATTATTGGCGTGTGGTGAAGATAAATATAAGTATACCACGTCTCACAGTACTTTACTGTTCACAGGTAGAGCTGTAGAGCTGCACTGTAGAGCTGCGACTTCCCACAAAACGTTACAATACTTAGAAAAAAAAATTAACGTAACATTCCTAGTCATTCCTAGTGTGGGGCAACGTTTTTATAAACAAAAAAAAAAATAGAAAAAAGATTTTTTTTTAAAGTATAGTTATAATATAGTATAGTTTTTATTATATTTGTTGGTATATTGGCGTGGCTAGCTGACATTATTATGGAAAATAATTTAATTTTATGTTCTGTGGTACTTAGGTAATATTGTATACAATCAAGTATTTTCTAACTGAACAGACAGCTGTGCTGCTGAGGAGTTTGTTGCGCCACTTCTTATTCCCAGCGATAGCACTAGGAAGTGGTGATAGGTGGGCGTTTTTGGGGGACTGTCTTTTGTAATTTTGACGTTCAAAAAGTGCTGATTCTCAGCCTAATTTGAATAAATGACTTCTGATTTTGATTTTGAACGTCATATCGATAAGTGGTCTTAGGAAAACAGTCAGAAGCCTGACAATTGGGCTACCAGATACAACAAGGGGTTTCTTGTAACCCAGTAACTGTGTTAGGGAGGGCAGACCGGTAGCTGGTCCGTGTAAAATACATAGTGGTATTCAGCTGCGTCCCGTTAGACTGCAAGTCGACCCGAAGGGTGGCTGGGACAGACTATATGCGGAAGACGGAGGGCAGGGTGTTGTGGCGCAGCCTGGGGGAGGCCATTGTCTAGCAGTGAACTGCAATAGACTGAATTGACAGCCTATCTGACCTCCACAACCCAGTTTCTGGATACTACGATACTCCTTCGTAAGACTGGTTGTCAGACTTTCATGCTTGTTATAGACTCCCCGTAACGATATAGTCCTGGTTTTTTATTCTGCCAGTTTGTATTTATAACAACAAAACCTGAAAAAAGTCCATAACAAATTGCACGACCTAGATGAGTCGATGCAAACCTCGTCTATTCAAATGTATCCAGCTGATAGGATGCTTCGAAGCCACAAACAAAGATTACTTAGGTACATATCTACCTAGAAACGCCTGAAAAACATATTACTGTCACGCAGCGGGTATTAAGACCGCCAGAAGCTTGTAGAACGTTTGGGTAGAAATTTTTTTCATTTTCCTCGTCTATTAAGGGTAATGAAATAATCGTTAAGTACTTTACAGCTACGTAAAGCCGATTTATTCTATAAATATCTCACCGTAAAAAACTTAGGCGAAGTGAGCTTGAGGTCAGCAGTCATTCCACCATGTACAGTCACGAGCAAAAGTATGTATGCACTTCGCTTTATTCACAAGCGAGTTACTCCTTTATTTTTTAATGAAATTTTATGTTGCTACGAACATAGTATTTTCGAACCCATAGGTTTTTGTAATGTGTCGTATTTCATTGTTGTTTTCGTTGTTTCACGCAAAAACCGTTAATGAAAGTTTCCAAGTGTTGTCATATTAGTGCTCGTGACTGTACCTATGCTAGAGATTGGCGCAATTAGCAGCTTACTTCATTTAAATTTTCACGGTGAGGTATTTACAGAATAGATCGGCAGTTTTTATATAATAAAAGTAAACATACATAATGTATGTGCTATTTTTAATCTACACAAGAACGCGTTGTATCTATCTATCCAAGTGCCTATTGTTCTAATAGAAAATCGATGGAAAAAGTGCCGTATCTGACACGGCTAGCATCGAAGAGGCATCAAGTGTCCCTTTGTGGCAGCCGAGATGCCACTACTTGGTGCTATTGACCTGGCACGAACACCAATTTAGCTTTGATCGAGGATATGATAATATAGGTAGGTACCTAATATTTAGAGGGGCCCGTGGCTAAACAGCTGCATTTAGGGAATTACCATTTTGGGAAGTGGACGTTTTGGGAGGGTGAACGTTTTGGGAAGTTGTCGTTATGAACCTAAAGGCACAGGTCGATCGATCAGGTTAAGCTACGCTTCTGTCAGATAGACAGTCGCTCCATGTAAAATACTGGTATTCAGCTGCTTCCGGTTAGACTGGATGCCGACCCCAACGTAGTTGGGAAAAGGCTAGGCAGATGATGAGGTACCTAATGTTTTTTGTGCCTGCATTAGTTAGATGTCTTGTGTGATCTTTTCTTTCGTCTAATAAACAAAGTAGGGATTAAGTTGGTCTGAGTAAACAAGGTTAATACTACTTACCTAAATTGTGTTTTTTTTTGGGTGCGCGAAGTGCAATAAGTAAGGACCACTGACCTCTAAACAAGTACGCTGGACTAAAAATATAGGTACTATACGAAATGACAGTTGTTTTTTGTGCCGATTCAATCCTCCATCGTAATCGAGAAAAAATTATAAACTGTCAATTTTCAAATCAAAATTTAACATCTCGACCCAGACATATAGGTATTCATGCTGTAGGTATATTTCCAGGCTGACTTATCATTGTACAGAAAGCGATACAATGCGATGCTGTAAATGTATCGCTATATCCGGGTGGATTCCTGACATTATATTAGGTTTTAGGACGGGTAAGTACACTATATTTTAGATTTTCTGATTACTCAATCAAATTGAACCTATTTATCTAGTAGGTATAGCTCACGTAAAAATGACTCTCATTTTCAGTTATCTACTGGATATTTTATCACCACTTGAGATCTTTATCTAATCTCCCACTATACGTCATAAGGGGGAATTTCACCAATGATACTAAACGCGGTCAGCACATCTAAACGACGTTCATAATGTCATCATTGTTCGGGAATATTGACACTGATAGCGCTTGATTTTGACCCAACTTAATTTTGATAAAAATATAGCATCCAACAGTATCCTGAAGTATCATTTCAATTTCAAATTCTTTATTATTCCTGAAGTAATCTTGACACATAATAATTACTTTAGTGTACTTATTCAACACACGAAAATGGTATCTGTTCAATTTGAAAATCTCCATGCAGCTAGGTTTATGAGCGGGTAATATGCTAAAAGTACAACAAAATTTAATTACGTCTGCTGTAAACGCTTACGCAATACGAAGAACCTACGTATTATTAAAAATGCTGTGGCACACCCGCACACAGATCTAACCTTCGAACGAGAAAATATGAAGCGAGGCTAATCCTCGTCACATGCGAGATTTTAAAACATCCATAGGTATATAATAAACATATATACTTAGCTCTAGTATCACCGATCACCACCACCATCACACAGTATACGTAAGTATAAAATGTAAATATGTGGTGGAATCTGAGGTTTTCCCTTTCTCGACCTTTTCACTTTAATAGTAATAAATATTTACATTATATAAGCTAACATTAAAATAATGATATATTATGTACATGGGAAAAAATAAGCAAAATAATCATAGGGCATCAAAAAATTCGTCCGCATCGCTGTCAGCAGTTTATGGCTACAGATTATCTAATTTGTTAGAAAAATATGAGTACTTAGCACCAACTTCTTCATCACTCACTATCACATACCTACACACTCCACGCGAACACCCCTTCCTATAAGTAAAATGGAAATTATTGTCTAGTTTTTTTAGTTTTAGAAACCATAATTATGTAGGTACATACTTGCGGCGGAGACCTGGTGGCCTGAAATACAGACTTCGGCTTAGCTTAGGCACCAGTCTCCTACAATTTTTCTTTAAGCCCATGTCTGGACAATATTGCTTTTGTTATTATTTTTTAAGTAGGTAAAGGTGGTGGTAAATAAATAAACATAATTAATAAAATAATTTGCTGTTTTTAGATTTTCATAAATTCCTCAGTTAGGTTAGGTTAACCTACTACTAATTAGATGATAAATTCTAATCACAGAAGTCAGGACGGTACATATTATCATAAGAATAATTCACTTATAAACATTTGATACTCATTAAACCAGCAATACGACAGTGAACTATGAATAATTCATAGTATTTCAGGTTATATGGAATGTGCCAGCTGCGCCTATTCGGTCTTGCGAGCAATGTTCCGCGGAAGCAATTCAGTGCTCTGGAGATTTAATCGCCACTGATTGCGCGAGTGTAACAATCAACTTTGTGCTTAGGTATTGGGTTTTTTGAATAGGAACTTGCTTCCGTAGATATTACGGCTGGTTATTGGTTGGATTATAGGTTGAACTTTTTGATTATTGGTTCTATTGCTCAGTGAGAAAAATATTGCCGACGATTTATGGATTAATTACTTACCTACTACATATCAACGGGGTAATTGTGTAACACATATAAAATTGCAACTAGTGGCTAAGTAATAACATCCGCACGGATATACCAAGCACGTTAAGCCGTTAGTCCTGGCTGTTATTCGTGGATCTTTGACAGTCATTACGGATCGTCAGAAGCCCGAAAGTCTTACCAAGGGGTATCGTATCATACGCAGTAACTGGGTTGTGGAGATCAGATAAGCAGTCGCTCCATGTAAAATACTGGTATTCAGCTGCATCCGGTTAGACTGGAAGCCGACACCAACTTAGTTGGAAAAAGAAAGAAAGAAAGAAAAACGTTTATTTGGACACAGTTCGTGAAACACAAAATACAAAATTAATAAAATAACAAAAAATGTTTCAGACAACAATAGTGTGTGCCTCACGGCTGCGCCAAAAAGGTTCATTTCAGCATTAATGCCAGACAGATGCTGTCTGACGCTGGTTTTCTAATGAACCCGTAGGGAAAAGTGACGGGGAGTACACACAGCTTCAACATACCTAATACATACTTATAAATAAATAAAAGGCCAGGCAGATGATATAAAATGGCAATCAATATCGATTGCAATGTCTTTCATTTTGACAGTTATTGAGCCACGTTCAATGCGTTATTTGCGTTGTTGAGCAGAAGAATTATTCAAACTTGTGAAGCAATGGATGTCAAAATGTTGGCTTTACTGTCAAATTGCCATTTTATGTGTTTTTTGCAATTACCCCACAAGATGGATAAGGCGATAATGAGGTGGGCACTGGGGTGGTCGACGTTAAATATAAATGTTAAAAGTAACAAAAAGAAAATAATACCAATTACAAACTAGAGAACGTTTATTGTTAACTAAATAAACATATTTCAATATTTGAACACAATATTTTAATGCAAAATAGCTGTCACTCTGTGGGTGGTCAGTGTTATAATTATGTAAAACTTATTATTATGTAAAGCAGCCTCGTGTACACATAATATACATATGTATATAGACACAATTTTCGAAACCGCTATCCAGATCAGTTTTATTCATTATAAATTACCCACATCAAACTTATCGTTAAAATTAACTTTTTGAAATACCGAGCTCACTTATCGGAAATTGACTCTCTAAAAACTTTTTGCGCTTGTAATGATGGACACTTGTAAAATTAATGAACATCTAAAAACTTTTTACGGTTCTAATTACACACTTTTTTTAAATGATAGACCCTTTTTTTATCTTTCTGACCTTTTTTCACAGTTGGTTGCAGAAAAGGCAAAACTGCGAAACAAATTCTAGTAAAGATTTATAATCCTAGTAATTTATCAATTTTATCTTTTATTTTGTACCGATTTTATCAATTCAATGAACTTTTTATATTATCAATTTATCCTCATTTCATCTCTGTGTAAGTACTATGCCGATGATCAATCAATTTTATAATAATTTATCCATTTTAATTTGTATCCTATCAACAGTGGCGTGCATTGGTTTTCAGAACAGGTAGGCAGGCACTTTAAGTAAAAAGTAATTGATTTAGGTACTGCGTATAAAAAAAAACGTGTGTGGTCGGGGGACCCCCGGCAGGAACGAAGTTTAAAATGAAAATCCAAGATGGCGGCTGTAAACGTTTTAAAATGACAAAATCTTAAAATGTTCTTGGAGTTAATTTTGACCTCACTTTCGGCTTTAGCACCCTTGAAAACCATAAGAACGACACCAATGATGAAAAATTTATAAAAAATACAGCCGCCATCTTGGATTTTACTTTTAACCTCACTATTGGCTTCAGCACCCTCGAAAACCACGAAAACGACACCCATGTCGAAAAATTTGAAAATTTTCGCAGCCGCCATCTTGGATTTTCATTTTGAATTTATTATCGGCTCTAGCACCCTCGAAAACCATGAAAACGACCCCCATGACGGAAAATTCCAAATATATTGCAGCCGCCATCCTGGTTTTTCATTTTTACCTCACTATCGGCGACCTCATTATCGATCTCTTTCTTCCTTCGCACGGCCAAATTACGAAGTATATTTTTAATTTTAACAATTAAACTCGGTTGGTTATGAGTAGGCATAGGTACCTCCTTTAGGGTGATAAATTGCGAAGATCGAACTTCATAGTACAATGACAATGTGCGAATAGTACGGGAGCCGAGTGGACTGATGGGGACTGCCTACTGCCGCGCGTGTTTGTATGAAGATTTTGTTTTTTGTTAGGTATGATAATTTTGTGAGTTTCTTTATTGTGGGGCACACACACTAAAATGTAATTGACAGGCTTGGTGATTTATCGAGGTAGGCACTGCCTTTATGCAATGCACGCCACTGCTTATCAATGTTACCAATGTTGTAAAATTTGTCCAATTTTACTTTAGTCAAAAAATCTGAATTTCTTTAATTTTCATAATCAGCCTATAATGTGCCTACTTTTGGGACACATGCCTCCTGTCTGAAACTCTGCACCCGCGGCAAATCGCTGCGGAGCGGACGGACCTCCGGCGCGATCTCATGGCGGAATGGAAGGCGCGACTATCGCAACCCAGCGCAGGGCACGCCACGATAGTGGCGATAAGACCCCTCTTTGAGGAGTGGCTAGAGAGGCGTCACGGCGTTCTCACGTACCGCCTGACGCAGGTCCTCTCCGGACACGGATGTTTCGGGAGGTTCCTGCACATCATCAGGCGGGAGGAGACGCCCGGGTGTCACCACTGCCAGGATCGCCCAGAGGACACGGTGGAGCACACGGTGGAGGTCTGCCCTGCTTGGGAGGAGCCCCGCCGTGTCCTCGTAGAGGCGATCGGCAACGGCGGCGACCTCTCGCGTCCGGCCCTGGTGCAAGCCATGGTCCGGGGCGAGAGGGAGTGGGAGGCAGTCACCTCCTTCTGCGAAGCAGTCATGCTAGCGAAGGAGGTGGCGGGGAGGCTGAGGGAGAGAACCTCACGCCTCAGCCGCCGCGGGAGACGCTCCGGGCATCGGGAGCCGCGTGACGACTCCCAGCCACCGTAGGCGCGGGCCTGCGGGCGGTGAGTAATGGGTAGCTCACCGTCCGATCAGGACCAGGCCCGTGCCGGACGGCGCGTTGTGTTCCACGCGCGCCTCAAAGAGATGTCAGCAGAGGACGGGGCCCCACAGGGCCGAAGCCTGCCGGGGCGGCGGGATTTTCCGAAAGGTTAACCGCTGCCCTGGAACAGAAAGGGCTAAGGAAGGAACACGGGTGGGTTTTAGTCAGTAAAAGTCTGACACTCCCTTCCGCTCCACCCAGAGCGGGAGGGGTCATTTGATGATTTCCCATCCACAAAAAAAAAAAAAAAAGGCCTCCTCTCCTGTCTTCGAGAGGGAGTGGGCTGTAATCTACCACGCGGGCCCAGTACGGGTTGTTGTCTTCGACGGTTTTAGGACAATATGCCGGTTTCTTTACGATGTTTTCTTTCAACGTTTTGAGAGCAGCGGTGTTGAAATTATTTAGAAAGTAAAGCGCTTTATCCCTTTTTTTTCTCATTATTGGTTTTATGCATGTGGTGTTTACCTACAAGTAACTGATTCATTGTTATTTTACTTTCAAAATGTATTATGTGTTTTTATCAGATAAATCAATGAAATCACCGAAAATATTTATATTCCTACTGTGCATAGAGACAATCACGATATCTTGTCGGAAAACAAATTGATCGTGCTGAATTTTTGCGAATATTTATTGGAATTTTATTTCTTTAGGGCCGATTTTTCCAACGCCAGATAACTTTATCGGAGGAATCATTTTGAATTTTTGACAGTTCATCCATACAAGAACTGTCAAACGTCAATTTTGTTCCACGAATAAAAATTATCGGTCGATTGAAAAATCAGTATCTTAATTACGTCAATTCCTGTTATAAAATGTTTCTTTCTTAATTAATTCTGCATATAAAAGTCATGAACAAGATGCTCGTAGGACGAACAACATAAAATCCTAACCCTCCCTTGCCTATACTATCTAGAAATATATGCAAATTGGTTTGAAAGCACCATCAGTTTTACACGTCAAGCGAAAATATCGTCAAAATATTACGTCGTAAAAATAGATTAAACCTACCAAGTCTGAGTTAAAAAGGTACACAGCAAAACCTACTTACTCTAGTCATGTTAGTTAAATTATTAATAAAAACCGGAAATAATGAACACAATAACAATGAGGAACAAAAATGTAATACATTCATAATTTAACTAAAAATGTATAATATCTTAATGCTATTATAATATTGAAATTACATGTTTTATAAAATAATTACATAAAACATGTTTTATGTAATTATTATTATTATTCCGTTTCTTGCCCAAAGAATTAGTATCGCCATACAACGTGGCAATGCTGCCAGCCTGTTAGGCACTGTTCCTGGTTGACAGCGATGCGGACGAATTTGTTGATGCCCTATGATTTTTTGCTTATTTTTTCCCATGTACATATCATTATTTTAATATTAGCTTATATAATACAATATATACAATAAACCTTATACTATTTTATAAAACATGTAATTTATGTATAATTTACAGTAACATGATAGGCCTATAATGCTTCCACTGCTGGAACAGCCTCCTCTCTGTTAGAGGGAGTGGGCCATAATCCACCACGCGGGTCTATTGCGGGTTGGTGGATGTCACATGTCTTCGAATGTTTTTATTCTAAGTTAGGTTTCCTCACGATGTTTTCCATCACCGTTTTGAGAGCAGTAGTGATGAAATTAAATACACAAAGCAAAGTGCCTGACTGGCTTCGAACCTACAACATACATCTCGTTAGTCGGGGCGGTTACCTCTGGGTCCCCACTGCTTTCAATATTTACAGTATACCAACAACTTAAAGCCCTAATGAGTCAACTTAAAGCGCTCTTCCTCTTTTCTACTTTGCTGTGCCCGGAAGGGTCCACAATGATCATCTAAAGACATAATTACAAAGGAAGAAGGAAGGTGGAAGATTTACAAAGGTAAAACCTAGAATTATAGTGGGATGTTAAATAGCTAGCAAGAATTGGGCTATCAAATACAAACTAGAGATTTTTTTTTAATCAGACTGATAGAGTCAGACATTAGTGCGTTCAATCAAACAAACTCTTCAGCTTTATTACCAGTATGTAGATTAAAACTAATGCTTTAAGAGATTTTTACAATAAAAACATTTTCGCGACCTTTTCCAGATTTTTTTTTGGCATATTTCTATCTGTAGTTATATCTAATGACAAAAAAATTTTTGTCATAGTACGACTAAACGATGACACGCCTGGTTTGTATGGAATGTGTTGACAAGTTTAAAGTTTAAGAAAAGTCTCTACTCGCTATTAATTTATAAATGTTATTATACTGTAGAAGATTTTATAAAAATGATAATTTTTAATACTTTGTGTGCAATAAACATTTGATGTATTTTTTTAAATATTTTTTAGAAATCTGTGTCTCGTTTTAGGACATTTTTTATTGTAGATTTTATTAAGATATTTAATTCAATTTAAAATAGTTTTTTTTCTTCTTTTAAGTATTTAATTTTGTTTTTATCTGTTAGTTTTTTTTATTGTTTGCTTTTATTTTCTACTATATTTGTACGTCTTCACGGCAAAACATAGCGCCCATATAATTAAGCTAAGACCTTTATGTAAATACCTATGTTTCACAAATAAATATTCTGATTCTGATACTGCATGCCACCACTAGCAGAAGCCGCCATGGTGTCTCCATAGTTTGTGGGTCACTTGAATGAGATCCGAAACGAATTTTATAAAATAGCTACTGAAAGAGATGTTAAAGAAATTATTGCCAACTCATGCTGTTCGGTCCAAAGAAAAAAATATCCCAATTGATACCACCAGACACATCCGGAGGTATGTACCATTCGTAGTAGTGTAATTTAAATCTGCGATGCGAGTGACAGTAGGTAATGCGTGGCACACACATCTGGAAGGCGTACGTAGTACTTTGTAGGAAATCAAGATCATATGAATATCCTCTAAGTACGATACATGTTGGTATTCTCATTACATTGATCCAGCCCTGAAAAATAAAAGAAAAACAACCGATTTAAACAACCACAATGTGAAATAGTCACTCTGATAGGTCACGCGTTTTATACGACGACGACATTGCGAGGACAAAAAAAATTCATAAACGTAACAATATTTTCTATCAAATACTTATTTGCAAAGAGCAGTGGTGGCCCAGTGGTAACGGCCTCGACTTACGAGTTGTAGGGCTTGGGTTCGAACCCAGGCAGGCGGTTAACTTTGTGTAAATAATTTTAACACCAACGTGAACAAAACGGTGAAGGAAAACATCGCATGTCCTAGAACCAAAAATTGGAAGACATGTGACGTCTACCAATACGCACTGGGCCCGCGTGGTAGTTCACAGCTCATTCGCTCTCGAATGGCCTGTGTCCCAGCAGTGGGATCATTATAGGCTGATTATATTTGTATAGAATGGCTCGCGGTTTTATTTTGTGCGCCTGCCTGCGTCTGCATTCCCGAGTTTATACAACCCTAATCTCTTCAGGGCGAGAGTGAATAATAGGCTTCTTCTGGGCAAGCTCGTTCCACCGTAGATCTCATCCCTGCCTCTGGGCTGGATTGAGGTCAAGAGTGAGCCCATTGTCAATAAAAAAAAAATAAAAAAAATTGTGCGCCGTGAAAGTTGCTTTACGCGGACGAAGTCGCGGGCAATGGCTAGTACTGAATATTTTTGCACGTATAGAAAAGCAAATTTTAAGTATTCATATTTAGGAGGAATCTATTTTCTACCTTTAGAACATGCAAATTACTTGCGTTAATTTGTTCATACAAATAAATGATTTGATAAAATATAATGTTCATTAAGATTTGGCTAGGTAGCCAGATGAGGACATCGTGAAGGATTGCTGGGTGGTTAGAAAGTTTTGGAATGACATTAACCAGTTAATTCATTTGATTTTCACTCAATTTTTAATTCGTGTGGTGTACTTGTCATATATGTAAAGGCATCCGTCAAAAACTAACAAACATTTGCTAGAAGGTACTACAAATGTACCGAAAGTTATTAAGAGTCAGTAGAGTCAGTAGAAACGGCCGTCACCGTAGCTATACGTATGGTGAAGACTTTAACTACGTACGCCCGTTACTTCCTGAGAAACGTGCGCGGAGCACAGTGCGTCGCTGTTTTGAGCCTGCTTCTTTTGAAGCTACAGACTCCACCAAGTCCTTCGGCCGCTGGTCACCTAATGGCGGATTGAGATTATTGGACGCCTTCGAGGTTGCTACGCATAGGGTGAGAGGTTGTAGCATCCCATTCCCTTGTCGCCGCCTCATTTGAGACCGCCAAACGGTACCACAGGCGCTGTCGCTCCCGAACGTAGACTGAACTGAGACTACGAAACGAAAGAAGACAAAGCCGTTTATTACGAATATACAATTGGACACTTACTCTGACTATAACTTTTCCCAGTACATCCAAGTGGTTCAGATGGACGTGTGAATAAAATATCTTGTGCTTATTAGCGCAATGACCAAATTGATATTCACTGTGAATTCCCACTGAAAGAGATGTTCATGCTTCATAAGTTTTTTTTTTGTTATACGAGTATTGACAGCTTTTTAACAAATAAATATATAAGAAATAGAATCAGACGTCACTTCGGTAAGCAACAATAAATAAAATAAAATAATTATGTACAGCTTACTGGCAATTCTGATTATTTCTACTAAAATATTTAAATAAAATCATACTTAGATCAGGTTTTGAGTTGCTCAATTCGAGATCTGTCAACGCCGCAAAAAACTGCCAACATGAACCCCAAGTAGCTAGAACAAATATATATATATATTATTCAATGAACACATTAATATTACTAACTGTGCAAGTTCTTTCCGTTGAGCACCGAACTTATTTATCTAGCTGTTTTATTATATTCTTATAAATTTGTGGTGTATATCCTCAAGACCGCATTTACGCCATGGCAACCAATCTCAGAGGAAACTATCCATCTACGCGAGAGATATTATAGTGCACAAGTGTGTGCCCAGACAGGTGCACTCACTCTTCCCTCACTCTCATAGCCTGATGGGACGGCAATTCGACATGATCGGAGAGAGATCAGGCGCAGGACCAACGGCTTAACGTGCTTTCAGAGGCATGGGGTAATAACACTTTGCCCGACCTGGGAATCGAAGATTAACGCCAGGACCGAGATTAACACCCGCCGCACATGCTCACTCACACTCGCATTAGTCATCACGAGCCGCGTGCGAGCAGAAGCGTTTGAAACCTATGACGTAACAGGGATTGGCGTAGAATGAATTTGCTCTCACATACATATTCACAGACGTACATGAGCATGGACCCGCGTGTCGTGCGAGTGGCCCTAGGCAGCTGAGACTGAGACACGTTTTTAGAGTCTCAGTGGCGAATTCCGAACTTTAATCTATATATGGCGTCAATCTTGTTTGGTTCACATCACCAATCCCACCGATGTACGACTCGTGTTGACAAATACGGATGCACACGTATCGACCAATGTCAGTGTCAGTGTGCAAGTGTAACACACTTGCGAGTGTAGTGCACTTTACTCGGTAGAACGCAGAGCTTAAAGGCTTATAGGCGACGAGACATTGATGGCTAGGCTTCACAACCTGGCTCATCGGCATAATGTTGCTGGCCGGTCGGTCTTTTACAGACTGTACTTCGGAGAGTGTGCGCAGGAGCTCAACGACCTGATCCCACCAATCGCCCTTTTACTACCGGACTAGCAGACATACTGGAGGGTACCATCCACATTTGGTTGATATCGTCTCAGGACTTCTCCTCCACATTTATTATGTGTACAGCCAAAGTGTTTACCTCTCTGCCAGCGTCTGTGTTCCATTCCACATTTAATCCGTCTGCCTTCAAAGCAAGAGTGAAGAGGCATCTTCTGGGCATGTTCGTTCCATCATAGACCTCATCCATCGCTTTCCATCAGGCGATATAAAATAAGCATGTGCGGCGGGCGTAAAAGAATAAAGACTTACCTGTAAAAATAAGTATGTACGTTTTCACTAAGAGGTGACTTGAATACTGCATGTTGCTTGAAATGAGAGCACGATCTACACCTCTACTCAAATCCGTCGTCGCTTAAATACTACCAGTTTATTTACAGTCATCACAAACACATGTTTATATGCCAAATACATGATTAATAACAAAAACAACATGAATCAATACATGACAGACCACCAGACCATATGTATGAACGTGGATAAACCAAAAGGGGTAGGTGGCGTTCTATAGGGTCTGCCTACCCCCATGAGATAAAGGTGTGAGTTTAAGTATCTGGGCCATTATATACACTTGTCGACGACCATAAAGACGATGATGACGTGAGGAGGGAGCGCAGAGCGTTGGCGGTCCGCGGGAACATGTTGGTGCGCAGATTTTTTCGATGTACGGATCAGGTCAAAATTACCTTACTTAAAGCGTACTGTTAAGGGCTGTACACGGGAAGTCTGTGGTTCAACTGTTCACGGGGTACGCTAAATGCCTTGCGCGTCCAATATAACAATGTTTTCAGGATGATGTTGAAACTCCCTCGTTTCTGTAGTGCCTCGGGGATGTTTGCCCAATCGAGTACAGATGGTTTCCAGGCTATCATCAGGAAAAAGGTGGTAGCGCTTGTGAAGAGGATTCGGGGGAGTAGCAATGGCATAGAGAGCTCCTGTGCTGAGGCATCTCATGCGGAATCATTGCCCGCATGAAATGCTTCGTAAGTACTAACTCAATAACCTGTTTTTGTAATTTTTAAACTTGTTACTAATCCTAGTGTATAAGTTGTAGCATCTAAGGTGTGTACTAACAAAAAACCTATGTTGTTTCCTATGTTGTTCTAAATAAAACAATTTATTATTATTAAGTGTTTGTATGAATCAACCAATTTCTATATTATGACTTACACCTTATCATGACGACATAGATTCTGATTAAACCATTAAACACATTAGTCGCTTAACCTTTTTACATAATGTACAGGGGGCTTACCCCCAGCTGTTATAGCAGGGCAGATGTTGAACTGCACTGCCTTTTTGTTCTATGACTAAGTACAAAAAAGCAGTGCAGTTCAACTTCTGTACTGTAAGTAGGTACACCTTCCTGTACTATAAGTACAGACATGTATTAAGTTACCTAGTATCGAGGTTTTATAACGGAGTCGGACGGCGGGTAACGGCGCCCTTGGCTGCCTATTATAGTATCTAAACCCATCGAGTTTGGGTTCATTAGCACGCGTCAACGGCAGTGATACTGATTTTGGGTTTCACCAACTGGACACACGCGTGTCCAGTCTCTCGTGTCGAGTTGGTGAATAACCCGTGTATTTGAGCACCGTACTCAAATACACGAGTGGTACGTTGTCGACTGCAGCCATGGACGCGAGCCGATCGTGTGTATGCACACACAGTTTTATGTAAAACATAGTTTTAGGTAGTGGAAAAGGCTTCAATGTTTGCCTACTCATCAAGCCACTAATTATAATGGCCGTACACATTCAATATATTAATTAACAATGGATTTATAATAAATACAATGTAAATATCGATAAATTCTTCAACCTTTGTGGTGCGTTAGATGGCCACATTAAAAATTTGTCAGTGACGTCATCGTAGGGTAGAACGTCATGTCCTACCCCTTAGGCTTGCTTGCTAAATAGTCAATCTTTCCTCACTTCTAACTCACGCAATGAGTGCCTGGTCGTCAAAGTCTTGTAGCTATGCGCCAAAGATCCCAAACCGGGGATAGAGTTTGTTGTATCTATTATACACCTGCATATCCATCTGCTATATACAGCTATGGAACGGGCTATGCTTGGAGGCTCTCTAAGGGATCGAATCCGCAACGAGGTGATCCAGCAGAGAACCAAAGTTGTCGACATAGCCCACAGAATAAGCAAGCTGAAGTGGCACTGGGCCTGCCATATTAGCCGTAGAACTGATGACCGTTGGGGTAGATGTGTTCTGGAGTGGAGACCATGCATCAGTACACGTAAGGTAGGACGCCCTCAGGCTAGATGGAGTGACGATCTTCGCAGGATGGCTGGTAGCATCTGGATGACAGTTGCCGAAAATCGAGTTGAATGGGAATGTCCAGTAGTGGACTGCTATAGGCATCAGCCTGACTTTTTATAAAGCCATCGTCATCATCAGATGATGATATCCATCTGGCTTTATAAAAAGTGGTGATATAATTATCACTACACGATATTTAATTAAAAAATAGCAAAAGGCTGTCCCCTAACACTCGACTAGACTCCAATGCGAGCCACGATCTTTTAAAATAAAGTGTTTTACAGAAAAAAAAACAATAAAACTTATGATCCCCTACTGGTGAAGTTTACCTAAAACAGTAAAGCCGAAAATCCAAGACTTACTGACAACTTTGTCAAAATGCCTTTGAGCCTGTTATAATCTAAAAATACGTGGATCTTCCACGTATTTTTAGATTGTCTGTCGAGATTTGTTAAAAACTTTGTTAGGTTGTTTTTAAAACGCCCTTGGAATGTATTTTGGAACCTCGGTGCTGTGATGAGGAACATAAATTCCACTCATTGATTAAATAAACCTGAATATTTTATTAAGGGCTGATTTTTCAATAGTCAGATAACTTTTATCTGAAGAATAATTATGACAGTTTGTCATTTTTCTATACAAAAACTGTCAAACCGCAATATTTATTCCACAGTTAAAAGTTTATTTATTTATTGGGGACCTCCAACAAAGGATACACATACCTAAAGGGTGGCAGGGACATCGATGCGCAAACTGTAACCATGAATTCAGCACATGAGCTTAGACCCCATGGCGTAGAAATTCTTCGTAGGCTATCAAAAAAAAAATCTTCTGTTGCATAGAAAACTGCAACCTACGCGGTCAAAACGTATGGAACAGCAATATTTTTTTTAATAACCGACGAAAAATTTCGACGCTATGGGGTCTAAACTCATGTGCTGAATCCATGGTTACAGTTTGCGCGTCGATGTCCCTGCCACCCTGTATTAAATTACATTATATCAAATCAAAATAAAACAATTCTATTCATCCTGCCGCACGAGCAACCTGACAGCGTGTCTAAGTATTGGTGCATCGTGTTTTTCGGCGAGGGTTTTCAGTATGCTGTTGGTGCTACCCCTCATTCTGCTTATTAAGGATGCGGTCTTTTTCCTCCGAAAGGCAAAGAAGATGATGTTGATGATGATGACGTTATTTCAAGTTAAACAAATATCAACTTTATTTTAATGGTAATTAAGTTGGTTTCAAAGTGACTAGCACTATTGAAAAAGTTATAAAAATCTTTGAAGTTGTAACGTAAACTAAACTTTATTGTGTAGGGATTAAAGTTATTTTTCCATAAGCTCATATTTCGTTTACATTTTTGGCGAATATGTCGCGATTCAAATATACCGGTACATTTTCTTGTGGAAAGTTCACCTAATTGCCAATCAAACTTATTATAACTTTATATTGACTTACAAACTTTTGTAACAGAATTGCTTCCGCGCAGAAATTGAATCCGTAGATGTACAACGTATTTCGGGCCAAAATTCCATTTTGATATCTTGGAATGCGTAGAAAAGAAAGACAAATATTTTATTTGGGAGTTTTATTTTATGGAGTAGGTAGGTACTTTAAATTATAATCTCTGCTATTTTATAAAATAACTAGCTGACCAGGCAAACGATGTTTTGCCATATACATTATTTGTAGGATTTTTTTTTTTGTATGATAAGTAGATGTTGGCCGATTCTCAGACCTACCCAATATGCACACAAAATTTCATACAAATCGGTCCAGCCGTTTCGGAGGAGTTTGGTAACAAACATTGCGACACGAGAATTTTATATATTAAGTAGATGAAATATTAGCACAATGAAATTAAAAGGGTAGGTTCATATTCACGAGTCCTTTCACTCCCTTAAAAATTGACAATGTCGATAAATCAATCTCCTCAGCCTTTTACTAAATATGTTGGGGTCGGCTGTCATTCGAACCGGATGCAGCTGAATACCAGTGTTTCAAATAGAACGACTGTCTATCTGACCTCCACAACCCAGTAACTGGGTAACGCGCTACTCCTTGGCAAGACTGGTTGTCATGACTTTTGAGCTGCTGACTACCCATAACGATTGTCAAAGATCTACGAATGACAGCCGGGACCAACGGCTTAACGTGCTTTCCAATGCACGGAAGATCTTGATGTTCACCCATCCACAAACCGAACTGGGCAAGCGTAGATCGACCCGTGCGGCTGTTATTATTTAGGCAAGAGACAACATTACCAATGTGTAGTTAGAAATACTTTCCGAGAAAGTATTAAGTCTAGATAAATTTAGAGATAAATCATGATCTTAGTAGCACGATGTATATACAATTTCTTTCACCAATTGAATAGATTACGACCACTGTCTTTGCGAGCCGCGACCATATCTCACGAGCTCCACTGACAGCTATTATATTCCCTCTGAAGAGCACTATAGTAGATATATTTTGTCATCGTAGATGATATAGTAGACTGTTTCTACCTCGGGAAGCACCAGAACAAATAGCAAAGTAGGTGAGCTTTTGTACACGAGTATGATTGATACCCATGTAAGAAATATTACCGACTGTGGTGGAATTATAATCTCCTTCCAAATATTTGGGCATTTTCTACTAACTAACACCTTGTCATCGACATCGCCCGCAATCCTTTTATTTCCCGATCCCGTAGGAATTTGGAAAAATGCTTTTTTCCTTGTCTACATCGTAAAGGGAAACTGTGCTAAATTTCAGTTTTTTAGATCCAAGTTGTATGTGTTGATGTTTGTAGTATAGGTATAGAATAGGGTTTGGGAATTCCAGACAATTTTAAAGTCCCGGGACACGAGACAGTCTACAATCAAAGTGCCGGGAATTCACGGGACTTTGATAGATTGATTTGAGAAGAATTTTATTTTTGTTTTTTTTTTTAAAGGGGTCAGCCTTTTTTGAAGAATTTTAACTGAGTTTATTTCTGGTGAAACGTATTAAAAACAGGCGAAAAACAACATTTATAAACATTTATTAAACAGAAAATTAAATCTTAATTAATAACTTTAACGTTAATTTCAGTCTTAATAATTGCTTTGATTATTTGTTTTAATCACACACAGATTCGTTTTTAAGTAGTTAAATCGTGTAGTTATAAAACGAACTTAGTTAAAAATCAAAATAATTCTTAATAACTTTACTATTATCTAGTAATTCTAGTACTTATCTAATCTAGCAATTTCGACAATCTTGTCTCGTCTCGAGTCTCGACCCGAAAGTCCCGGGACTCGAGACAACTAAAATTACGAAAAGTCCCGGCACTTCGAGACACGAGACGTCCCGGGATCCAAACCCTAACTACAGTCAGTGAGTGAAAATCTAAATTTATTTGCAATATTTCGCAGGCTGTCACCTTTAGTAATGAAAAATAGAGTTTGAAAAGTTTTCAACTTCACTTTCTCAATTCAGAAACCTTTAGTTTTATTTTATAATTTTATTGTTCCGTACCCAGAGGGTTCCAACAGGTCCCTATTACTAAGGCTCCGCTGTCAGTCAGTCTGTCACAGGGATATATCTTTTAACCGTAATAGGTAGACACTTGAAATTTTCACAGAGTGTGTACTCTTGACCACTATGACAACAAATAATGAAAATAAAATGAAGTAAAAATCGAAACGTGTTTTTTTGGCGTACGGAACCCTTCGTGTTTCTTCCTTTTTTAATATTTTCTATGTGGAGCCTCGACTCAATACCAGCCGATCGATTCTGTGAAAATCTCATTGTGAAAAGTTAAGTAGGTGAAGTGAGCTTAGAGTGAGCTCTCAATATAGTGTCAATCCCTAGTATTAGTTGGAATGACAGCTCACTCCACGCTCACTTCACCTAAGTTTTCACGGTGAGATGTTTACAGAATCGCACTGCTGGTGCATTGCGTCGGGTTAAAGATTGTGCCGGTGAACGATGCTGTAGTTTCATTTCTGAAGCCTATTGTTGTTCTGATATTGTTCGCTCTGTGGTCTTGTAGACAAGCGACTAGCGACTATCGACTTAAAGCTTAGGCGTAAGCTTTTGCCGAAGGCTTTCCTAGCTTAGTTGCTTAAAACTAGTTTAGTTTCTGCATCAATACATCAATTCTATACAAATAAATTATAGTGTCTGTTTGTAATGTCAAAATCAAACAGTTTTATTTTCCTAAATGGCGCTGTAATTGCATAGTAAATACTAAATCTATTTAGTGCATACAACATACGAATAATTAAAACCTAATTCACTAAAATTTGGACTAATGATAGTCACAACAACACGTCAAACAATTACTAGTCAAACAATCCGCCCGTAACTGTTCCCGGCGCAAGGGTGCCCATTTTTACCAAATATATACATATATACGGTACTTATAGCAAAAATATACTATTTTAATTATAATTTTGTCTGACTGTCTGTCTATTTTTACGGTGATCCGATTTTGATGGGAATTTCACTGGCAGATAACAGAAGACCAATTCTCGTAATATAAAACGTTCAAAATCTAGTGGCAGTCTCATCTCGGCGACAAACAAATGTCAAAAACCTGTCAAAATCTAGGGAAAACAGAGGTATTTTTGACAGATTGAGACTGAGATCAGACTGTGAACGTTCTTACGTTAAATTACGAGAATTGCCCTTCTGATGTTATATTGAGTAACTCATGCTACTTTTCATTTAGTTATAGACTTTTTCACGATGAACCAGCAAATATATTCTAGTTCAATTTTTTATGTAGTAAAAATGTTACGTACAGTATTTTGCTGGTTTCTCTTGAAAAAATCCGTTTTTATTAAGTCAGGAGTACCTAAACCTAAGCCTCAGTAAGTATTAGAAGGTAAAAAGTTTAGGTAGCCCAAAAACGAATAAAACAGACTGTATAGATACAGTGGCTTCCAAAAGTTAGTTGTCATTTTTCCACTTCAGCTTTGACACACCACATTATGATTTTAAATTTTAGTGATCCAAATATTTGTACTGCTATAACGTTGTTATTGACTAATTTTATCATAAAAAATAATCAAGTAATCCCTGATTTTTTTTTTAATTTTAAATCATAATGTGGCATCACAGCTGTAGTGGAAAAATGTCCACTATCTTTTGGAAGCCACTGTATACAGGATATTTTTTTAACCAGTGCGCAAACTGTGACTATGAATTCAGTACATGATTCTGAACCCCCAGCGTTGAAATATTTCATCTGTTGATAAAAAATAACTAAGTTTATTATAACTATGTTACTTCTCTCTGAAATGTGAATTAAGTATAATTATTATTAAACTAAACAATTGTAATATTAATGCTCAATTTTGACATGTTAATCTTTAGTAATTACAATTTTCCTCTTTATTCAATGTTTTTTCTCCATTTTTATTTTTATTCTGCCTTCACCATTTATAATATGAATGCTAATTCTTGATATGTTAATTTTATTTTTTCCTTCTAATTTTATAATTTGTATTCACCATTCATAATTTATATTCTTTATTTTTATCGTGCTTACACCTAGTTATATGTGCATGCTGTGGTCTTCTGTAATTGAAGGAGCACACGTAAAAGAACCTTTTTATATTATTGTAAACTTATATTTTATACTAGTTTTTGCCCGCGACTTCGTCCGCGTGAAGCAACTTTCTTACATTTTTTTCCCTAAGAGCCATCCTCGTACTTCAAGGAATATTCTAAAAAAAGAATTAACGAAATCGGTTCAGCTGTTCTCGAGATTTGCGCTTAGCAACACATTCAGCGATTAAAATCAAAATCAAAAATCAAAAGTCATTTATTAAAATTAGGCTGAGAATCAGCACTTTTTGAACGTCAAAATTACAAAAGACAGTCCCCCAAAAACGCCCGCCCTTCACCACTTCCTAGTGCTATTGCTGGGAAGAAGAAGTGGCGCAACAAACTCCCCAGCAGCACAGCTGTCTGTTCAATTTAAAAAAATACTTGATTGTACTAGGTACTTTTAAGTCTGTCTGATTCCGATTCATTTTTATATTATACAGGGTGGAATTTTGTAATGCCACCTGAAGGGAAAGTACTCTTAATACTGTAGATAGAAGATTTTACTCAAAGAAAACATTCCTTTATTTTTGAACAGAAAGAAAACTGCATTCAAAGATTTTCGAAAATTTGCTTGCCACACCTGGGAATCGAACCGACTAAAATCTGTAAAAATTACACCCTGTACTTTTATTGCATTGATCGTTAGGATCAATTATAAGGATGAAATCTCTCTAACAAACTTGATAAATAAAATTATAGGAAAACTATAAAATCTTAAATTATTTGCACGAAATGGGCTCTATTTTCTTGGATACACAAATGTATTCTTCTAACGAATTCATTTCTAGTAACCTTTAATGACGTGTTGTGGTGGTGTTATAAATCGCATTCTGAACTTCAACTCTCAACTCGTTTACATTCGCATAAGATTTAATGTAAATTTGATTTTTCACATATCCCCAAAAAAAAAATCTAAAGGGGTGACATCTGGTGATCTCGCAGGCCATCTGATTGTGCCATTTGTACCAATCCAGGTATTAAAATGGTTATTAATGTAGGCAGTAATGATTCTGCTGTTATGGGCTGGAGCACCATCTTGCTGTAGAATTATTTGGTTTCGCTCTTGCTCGGGGAAACCATTTAACTCATTTCTTAAGAGATCCACTATTTCAAGATACTTGACAGTGTTTAAATGACCATGACATGCTAATTTACAATTTTTTGTAAATAATTAAAATAATTTAAGATTTTATAGTTTTCCTATCATTTTATTTATCAAGTTTGTTAGAGAGATTTCATCCTTATAATTGATCCTAACGATCAATGCAATAAAAGTACAGGGTGTAATTTTTACAGATTTTAGTCGGTTCGATTCCCGGCTGTGGCAAGCGAATTTTTGAAAATCTTTGAATGCAGTTTTCTTTCTGTTAAAAAATAAAGGAATGTTTTCTTTGAGTAAAATTGTCTATCTACAGTATTAAGAGTACTTTCCCTTCAGGTGGCATTACAAAATTCCATCCTGTAGATCGATGTGTACCTATCCTTTGTTGGAGATCCTAATTATATAAATAAATAAAAATTTGCTCTGCCATACATTTTGACTGCGTAGGTATAGCACTTTTCTATGAAACGGCTGATTTCTTTTCTGATAACCCATGAAAACTTTCTACGTCTAGAATCATGTGCTGAATTCATAGTCACAGTTTGCGCACTGGTTAAAAAATTATCCAGTATATGTCGTGCGTTCGTGTTGTTTATTTATTTATTTATGGGTAGACCCAAAGACATAAATTTGAAAAAAAAATTGTCACGGCTGTTTGTAGGCACATTAAATTGAGAACAAGGTACATATTGACAGTAACTACATATTAGATGAGCACGTTTTGCACTTCAAAGTTAAAGTCACGAAGTGAAATCCCCAAGGCAATAAAAGTAACGCAACTAAGTATGTATTTTATTGACACACGGGGCAGTTTTTTGTAGATATTTATAAATTGACACGTCAGGGCTCGTGGCTTAGTATCAGCCACACGGCTCGATTGAAGGTTAAGCTACACTTGCCGAGGTTGTTTCGTGGATGGGTGACCAGCCATTACATATCAAGGCCCCTTCGTGCCTTGGAAAATACGTCCACGGTCCCGGCTGTCATTCATAAATTCTGTCAGTCGTTACGGGTAGTCAGAACCCCGAAAGTCTGAAAACCAGTCTTACCAAGGGGTATCGTATTACTTAATCATTGGGTTGTGGAAGTAAGATAGGCAGTCGCTCTATGTAAAATACTGCTATGTAGCTAAATATCTAGTCCAGTTCCAGTCTATACGGATATAGCTATATCAGGATATACTGGAAGCCGACCCCAACATAACTTAACTAAAAGTAACTAAAGTCGTTTATTTCAACATTCAAAATTACAACATGGAGGTATCGTTGGTCCCAAACTAGGCACAGCCTGTATCTTGGGCACCATTAAAAAGGTACAACACTTTGGGAATAGGGATATACATAGTTGGGAAAATGGTAGATGTATAGAGGTATGAGCAACAGGGTGTAAAGTTCACTCATCCTCCATAGAAAAGGGAGGATCCTTTGACTAGACGGGTGTTGTGTCTGGCGGGCAACTGCCCAACGACTAATATCAGGAAGTTTGTATGTATGCTAATTGCGCGGTTAACTCTGCTTGCGAGATGCAGGATTTGCGTGACGTCAGTATGACGCGTTGTTCGCATGTGGCGTTGTAGGTACCGCTACATATAACTTATAGATGGACACTTGAACTTTGGAGACACACTCATCATCTGCTTAGCCTTATATTATTATAATTTGGAGACACACTAATACTTCAACATTATTTATTTATGTTGTAGTAGTTTGTAGTACATCCAAACAAAAACAATTGAAAACTAATAACAATAAATCATTTACAAATAAAACTTACTCATCGAATCAATGATTATATTTAGAAAACAATAATAGTTGAACAGCTATTGAATGAGTTTAACTCATAACAATGTATTACACATTATTATGGCAATGATATCTAGGTACATATTAATGGTTCCACCTAACCAAAATACATAGACACATCAAATGCTAATGTTAATTATCTATTTTAATGCACTTTGCCTAAGGGTGAATTCCACCAAACTTTTTACCGAGCATACACAAGTCTTATCTTATCTAAGAGAATAAATTTTTGAATTTTGACAGTTGTTCCATACAAGAATTGTCAGACGTCAATTTTATTCCACGGATAAAAGATATCTGACTTTCGTGAAATCAGCCCTAAAAGGCAGAATGTTTTTTATTTACGCTAATAAATTCAGTTGCGTTATCGAAAATTTGATTGTAAGGCGAAAGTGAACGTTGTGTCTTAGACACAAGGAGTAGAGTTCAACATCGCCAAAGAAACAACAAACTACCTGTCAAACCCGCCAGTGTCAACAAGCGGAACTAATTTCCTGTTACCATAGTGTTTGCGCTCCCATGCCCATTAAGCCTAAATATATGTGTACAGAAAACGAGAACAGTGTAATGATTGTGTGGTGTATGCCAACAAGTTACCCGCTTTCTCTTGTTAATTAATATGTTCGGAAAGGTGCACAGTGTGCACATGACTTAGTTTTAATCTGAACTCTGAATTCATGTATCCACAATAACAGTAGGTATATAAAGACTGGTGTATCTACGGAAGTATTTATTACAGTGAAACGCAAATACCTAAGGGGGAGTCCATTTCTACGCAGTTAAGTAGTACTCGGGGTGGATCTGCCCTAAATCCATTCACATTCAATAAACACCCTAGGTGGAGGGTTTGTGTATACACGTCAGCATAACGCATTCGGATACAGGTCATCAAATATGCCTTATATCACACTCGCGAGGCTCGCACGGCGCCAACGCAACCACGCATACGCAACTTACGCATTACGCAAAGCATAAGTTAACTTACAAGGAATATGCTAATTAACGATGTAGACAAAACCCCATGAGAAAGTAGCATGGAGTCCTAGGTATGATTTCCAGGTCGAGGAAAGTGTCAACGGGTTTTTCCATTTGGAATTTCTCAGTAGCAGCGTAGTCTGGATTTGCGTCCAGCTCACCCCCCATTACGAAGGACTTAATATGGGTGTACTAGATGCACGTCTGCTTAACAGCTGGGCTTCCACGCTTCTGTAGTAATAATAATAATAATAAATCTTTATTATCAGACCATAGATCCATAACTTAATATTTAAAAAAAAATAAAATAAAAACTACAAAATAAAACCTAAGAAATAAACCTACCTCACATAATATATCTGAATGACGGTCTGTGTGCCGCCATCCAGTGACCTATTATTTGGCCATCCACCCTGCCGGCTACAGTAGCCACGAGGCTGTTGGGGCTGCCGCGCACCCGACGCATCAGTGAAGGAATTCGCAGACGCAGAAGCAAACCAAAATCCGTACCGGATCCGGTAGTGCCTCAGGGACGTTCGTGTACGCCCAGATTGACAGCTTCGCTGCAATCAGGCGCATGCGAGCAGCGTCCTTGTTGCACAGGGTGCGTGCCGGTAACAACAGTCTCCTGAGTGTCATTGCCAACAAACTGGATTGTCCTTTCATCTGGTACTTAAGTCAGCTATATGCTCCTGTAAATATTGGTAATGTCTACTAACATAGTTTTTAAGTTTTTATGTTACTAACATCTTGGTACCTTTTGCGTTTATGGAATTGTATTCTGAAATAAAGAGATTATTATTATTAACCCTTCAGGGCAACAGGCGTGATTTTGTGTTATGTTATAATTACTAGCGTTTTAGATCTTAATCTTGTCACCTTCTAATTCAAAGCGCATATTTACTGCTACATTCACCACGCTTAGACAAAGATTTGTAATATTCTCAAAGATTGTTACCTTTTCATTACACCAACAGCATTTCCCTGCCCAAAACAACAGTTTGTCAGACAAGCGCTTCCATTCAATTGCTTACAGAGAATTTTCCTTATCCTAAGCAGGCCAGAGTCTGGATTTGTCCCCAGTTGAGGGCAATAGGACTTAATCACAAGTAGCGAATTTCGGGTGGTAAGATACGTGCATCTCTGCCAAACACTTAGGGATTACAGGCGTGATGTTATGTTATTCTAAGTTTTGTAAACTTTGCAAGTGGAAAACAAAAAGAATGCGTTGGCATAGTGTTATTTGTTATTACGAATTATTAATACCGTCATGATTCCATTGCGAAAAAGAGATGGTGCTATCGGTCATGTATAGCTCCGTCTCTCTCTTACACTGGAATCATGATGGCGTTAAACCGTCATAATAAAGCACCAGTTCCTATTTACTAACAAGAACTTAAACATCAAACAACATCGCGATTCGCTTCCGCACATTTCACGCACGCGTGAATCATATCACTGTTCGTGACAGACGTGTATCTTCAATTCAGATATAAACTTTCCGTTCCAAAACGACAAGACTAATGAATGACGGGCATTCGAATAGAGCTGAATAGCTACTATTGAGGCTAGTACACACCACCCAGTGTATTCTGTAAAAATCTCACAGTGAAAATTTAGGTGAAGTGAGATTGAAGTGAGCGTGAGCGCGAGTGACTTGAAGCTTACTTCACCTAAGTTTTCATGGTGAGATTTTTATAGAATAGATAGGCAGATCGACATGACATCACAGCTCGATAAGTCGTTGCGACCCTGAGCCCAAACAATATTGACATCTGATGGCCAATTCTCGTAATTTAAAACGTTCAAAATCTAATTGCAGTCTCATCTCAGCGACAAACAAATGTCAAAAACTTGTCAAAATGTAGGGAAATTAGAAGTATTGTTTGACAGATTGAGACTGAGATCAGACTGTGAACGGTCTTAAAATTACGAGAACTGCCCCTCAGGTCATCACGATTGTCTTGTCCTTATCACAATTTATTTGTGTACGGCGCAACATGTCTTTTTCTTTCATACTTCTCTATTCGTTGTAATGTCGGTAGTCACCCCCTTTCCAGCCATATCATCTTTCACACAGTCCATCCATCGTTTCTACTGACATGATTGAAATTAGGTACCAGACCAAGATCCTAAGTGCTTAAGGCCGAATCCGAACTGAAACCGACTGTCATCGTTTACCTGAATCTATATCTATCAAATATCTATATCTATCTATCTAATATCTGGATCTACCGGTCGGATTTGTAAAAATCTTTTTGCAATTGGTAGCCTGATATGCTTGAGGAAGGCTCTAGGCTATAGGCTATAACATCACATATACACATATATATATATAGGCTATAATATAACATCACACGTCAGGACCCTTAAGAACCGAGCAAAAACAAAAGAAGTCAGTTAGTCAGAAAGAACGGTAAGCGAAAGACAGGTTATGCGATGCGACGGAGCGGATTGAGGGAACGAAAATACACGCGGACGAAGTCGCGGGCCAAAGCTAGTAATATATATTAAGCGATCGTTTACCTGCATAAAGACGTACATATGCAACTAGATTGATCGCACGAGTAGGAATTTTATATTCATATAAACGATCACGACGATCGCGTACTTGCGCTACAGTCGCTATCGATCAGGACGGCCTTAGGCACTTATAAATTCGTGCATATTGGCGGATGCCTTGGCATGTGATTTAGGTACAAAGGCTTGCCTGGAAAATAAACCATGTACCTATGCCAGTATCAGTATAGTGGCTGCCCAGTGGTAACGGCTGCGACTTAAGTACGAGTTGTAGGCCGTAGGTTCGAACCCGGATAGGCGCTTTACTTTGCGTAAAGTAATTCATCACCACTGCTCTCAAAACGGTGAAGGAAAGAGGGTAAAGAGTATTCTATTCTATTCTATTCTAAGGAAACCGGAATGTCCTTGTACCAAAAATTCGAAGACATGTGACATCTACCTACCCGCACCCGCAGAGGGAGTAGGCCATAATCGGGGGCACGCGTGGTGGATTATGGCCTACTCCCTCTCATCGAGAGGAGGCCTGTGTCCCAGCAGTGGGAACATTATAGGCTGATTATGTTATATGTATGCTATGCCAGTATTGTGCCGCAGTGATACAAAAACCAGTGTAGACAAGGTTTATCCCGACAGACAACGACGAGTGATTAAACTGTTTCGTTACGCAAGCTGTCAAATGCGAGCGTGGGTAAGTTAAATCAATCGTTTGGACAATAGTATTGGCTCCTAACAGTGGGTTTTCTGTTGTTATCTCTGGAATATTCCCCTATATTGACATTAATTACACCAACTATGTAACCAGATACAATTGGGTTTATAAAGAAGACACTTTTTCATATTATTGAAGAAATTCATTCCCAAGATTTCTTACATAAGATTAAGAACTTAATTTATCTAATTCAAATATAATAATAATATGTACTTACAAGTATATAAAAAGGTTATCACAAGGCACCAAAAATTTCGTCCGCATTTGCTGTCAATAGGAAAAGTGAACAAAAGGCCAAGATTTCTTTGCATTAAAAATCCTACACTTTACGGTTTTATTTTTCATGACATGACATGACCTTATTGCTAACTTAATCATAATCCCTATAAAAACTGTCACAACCTTATTGCAAACTCATCCAATCAGAATTTACACGAGGTTATTTTGAGCGACCAAATTGCCACTAGCTACTCAAGAGACCTTTTAACAGACGGAGATGAGATTATAAATTTGAACGAAGCCCACTCAACTGTGTTTTGTATTGTTCATTAAAAAACTCTGGCCGGGAAATTGATATTCCACTCGACTTCGATTTTTCCATAGTATATTCATATAAATCTATTAAAAATCCATTATGCTTATTTCAACTAGCTTTTGGTACTCGCGACTCCGTCCGCGTGTAAAATTTGTATTTCCCCAGAATTGAAAGTATCCCCGCACTTTTCCATGTAAAAATAGCCCTCTGCCAATTTTTTGTGAAATTCTGTTCTTCTTTCTTCTTCGTGTGGCTGGCATGACTGAATTTTATATCTTGCTGGCCCAAAATCTTGCCACTTCCACGGCGTCATCAGTGGCAGATGTCACTTTGACTGCATGTTTTGGGACACAAAGGGCAAGATAGGAGATGGAGCATGGTTTGCGACATAGCCCCACAATCACACCATACCGCCGTACCGTCAAGGTAGCCCCACTTTACCATCCCATTTCCCATTTGTGTCCGGAGACGGTTCAGGGACCTCCAAGTTGACCACGAAAGGTAAGGAAGGACACCCTGCAGGGAGATACTCCTTTGGTGGTAGATAGTAAGTAAGAGGGAGAAGAGTATCCTGCTACAGTTTACAACGGGCGTCGCGCATCGGCCGGGTCTCTTAACAGCTGATTTTAAGAAGCTGTGCCTGCTTTTTAGCCGTAAAAAAGTCGGTTCCCATAACAACATGCTCAGGCGCCTAACCTCAACCACCTAGGGTGCTTCACCCCAGGTACTCCGGACTACTGGCCTAGCACTCTGCTTCTCTGCGAGCGAATATGCGTGCCCAGTGTGGCACCGTTCCGCTCACGCCAATGAAGTAGATTTTGCTCTAAACGAAACCTGCCGTACGATTTCAGGCTACCTGCAGGTGATCCCGGTCAGCGCACTTTATTCCACAGCTGGCAAGCACCACCACAAGTCCGAAATTCTGTGGATTCTGTTATTATTAATAGTCGAAGAAATATTTAACTGTGGACATTCAAATTAATCTATGGGTGCCCGACTATTAATTTTGGTGAGCAATATTAATGATTGGTAAATAATTTTGAACCGCTAAACGTACCGTTGTTACAGTCGTGCAAATTCGTGGAATACAGTATACCTAAGTTGCGTTATACGTATTTCAGTTCCCGTGTATAAAAAGTAAACTGTACTTCTGAGGCTCAAAATATTACATTATAAATATAATATGATATACGTAAATGTCAGTCAGATGGAGCTTCCCCAAAGGCTGCTGCGATGAACCAATGAAGGGGTTTGAGTAAGCCCTCAGCATTTATTATTTTATAACTATTCCAAGTGGAGTAAGTAGATAACCTAATCGCCCTAATATAAAAGGAGAATGCAGTATTCCCTAATGCTTTAGATATTGTATTACATAAGAATATCAGGCTGGTGTCCGCAACTCCAAGTCCAAGGGCGTATTCTGCATAATAGGTACATACATAGGTAACATGTAGGTTCGGCATTTTCGTACATTTAATATTTTAGTCGTAAGGGAAGTTATTGAATTTTCCGACTTCCACGACGGGGAAACACATTATGTTGATATATGTATGATTGACAGAAATACGATAAGCTTGCTGCTTGTAGCGATGTTCTCGATTCTGGCGTTAAATATTTCGTCTGTGACGGATAAAAAGCAATCGAACTAGAGTGAAGACGCTGTTGTTTCCGGTTTTGGGGAAAACGGTTCCTTTCGTTTCGTTTTCACCGGTATTTTATTCAATATGGAGCTAAAGAGGCACTTTTTCACTCACGTGTTCTCAAATAGTTATGGGAATGGTTTTGAGTGCTTCTTTGTGTAAAATGGTCAGTATTGCTTCCAATATATATTATATTATGAGAAGTTTCCTGCCAGGCTTAATTGTTCAGTTGACTTCTTTGGAGCAGTATTTTTGATCACATAAAAAAAGTAAATCGCACAAATATTTTTGACGGGAAATACTCTTTTCTACTTACTGTTACTGTTAGCCTGCAGAATCCCACTGCTGACCAAAGGCCTCTCCCCATGACTTCCAGCTCTTTCGATCCAGTCGTTTGTTTTGTCCAGCTCGTTCCGCCATCTTCTACGGGGTCTGGCGCGATACCTTCTAGCTGTGTCAGGGCTCCACCTGGTGGTTATTTTGGCTATCAGCTTATTGAGCATACGGCACTCTTTCTTACTCCGTAATATTATCTTCTGATGGCTTGACTATAACAGTTGGTGTGTATATAAATAAATATCTATGATTTATGATGATGATCTACGATTTGTATGAATCTGTACGCCGCTGGTTTGTTTAAATGTTTAACAAGAAATTAGGTGTAAAATTCAATCACGTCTCAATAAATTGGAGGAGCAGTGAGCTCGAAAGTTAGCAATTGGTCCTTCGGTACGGTCCCGATATTTTGGATTTTCTAAACAAATTCTAATGATACAAGATTAATATAAGATATTTCGACCTTTTTGCAACTTGGGTTTAGGTGCTGTAAATTAAGATAGTTGGATGGCAAAATCCAAAGATATACTTAATGTTGATGGTGCATATCTAATTTTCGTCTAATTTTTTAAATATAATTTTGGATAACCCTACAAAAATCTATTTGTTGCTGATTCAATGGCTATTTTTTATTTATTTATTCATAATACATGGTTAAATAAAAAAAAACTGTAATTCCCACATAAGGTCAATTGACTGCGTCATTCTAGATAAGTACTTATCTAAGATTTTTTTTGTGTGTGTCTTTTAGTCTGTGCTAAATAAATGTATTTTCTGTCTTTATTTATTAGATTATTTTCTTGTAACCTAAAAAATCGCCACTAAAAAGTACCTATGTACTTTTTTGTGGCGACTTTTCTTCAACGATAAGACTGAAAATGCAAATAATGTTAAAAAAGAAATCTAAGTTTACCACATATTCATGTTTAGATTAAAATGCCAACGACGTTACTTTGGTATTAAAAATTCATCCTAGCTCTCTTAAGCCGATAGTTACTCAGACGAAAAGTTCAACTCGTGTGAAACATGCAGTACCTGCCGCATATACGAAGGTATACAGTCCCTGCATATAGGTAGCTATTTTTTCATGTAGGTACTATTTAGTGGTGGATGCGACAAGTTATCAGCAAACTTTTATAATATTTTTGGAAAATATATTTTTCAAATACTTATGTTTAATAAATATAATTATTATTTAAATTTTATTGTGTCTAAAATAACGAAATTAAATCCTAACTATATTAATACAATAATATAAGGGCAAGAACAACACGTCGGCTAACCAAATAACCCGCCCCAGCCAAATAACCCGCCCCTGACTGTTCCCAGCGCAAAGGTGCCCAAAACGCATGCTGCATTGCCACGTTGGGTGGCAATGGCTAAATGCACCAAGAACGAGCCGGGAGTCACCCGTTTTGTCACGGAGCTTGTGCCCTATCTCACTAATGACCTTATTTTTTAAATGTATTATGTAGGTTTTTTTTTCTTTAGCCTATATTGTGTCCCACTGTTGGGCGAAGGCCTAGCAGTGGGCCCCTCCCCTTTTTCCTTCCAAAACTAATCATTTATTAATTTTTTTATTTTTATAATTTGTTTGTTAATGAAAACGGTTGTGTTAGGACTTGTTTTGACTTTTGATTGATCCAGTTTGTTTATTTTTTAATATGCATGATATTAAAAAAGTCATAGATCATGCCTTTCTTAAACCCTCTTTGGATGTTTCAAAAGAATTTCTCGGTACCTATTATAAATATAATATAAATACTAAAAGCTAAACACCTTATTGGCCAATGGTATAGAGCCTCGATTTATTGTGTACCTGATAAAATAAATATTCAATAACGACTGCAATGCAGGCGAGGCCGATATTTATGGAAATCTCTATAGAAGATTTACCCACAACCGGCTTTGGATTTACTCTACCACAACACGTCAGGTAAAACCTTCAACGATAAACTTTGTGCAATAAATTCGAATAAATACTAGTACTACTACATACATGATGGCAAGTACATTGACGCATAATCTGTGACCATGGGTCCAGTACATGATTCTGGACCTTTGGACCTTTTTGGAACAGTGTCAGTTTAAAAAAAAAAGTTGTTTCCTACAAGAGTGCAATACGGCCTATGCGGTCAAAATGTATGGAACACCTATTTTTATTTATAATAACCGACGAAAAATCTCATCGCAGAGGGGTCCAAAATCATGTAGGTACTGAATCCATTGCGGTTGCGCGTTGATGGTGCCACCCTGTATTTTTAATGTATTCAATTTTATCTATCAATCAATTCACTAGAGAATACGTTATTCAATCATTTTCATAAATCGTTTTCAATTGTTTGCTTTCTATTCAAGATTCACTTACATCAAAGCTTTTATTGCACCTTTTAAAACGTGCGTTATCTATTGAATTATTCAAAGCATTATTATACTTAGGTACATGAATTTTTAGATTGCGGTTGAAGGACCGTTTATTTGAAGGTGAACTTTCTTAAGAAGCCGACCAATCAATCTTGTTGAAATATTAACTGTCTTAAGATGACAGAGGCTGACACCTGCGGTTATGGCGACCACTTAAATATAATATTTACTTTGGAAATCTATACTGAAAATTTATCATAATGTCTGAGCTGTCACGAAGATCGTCAAATAGAAAGGCTTACATTTAATTGAATCCCAAATAATTCTCATTTTGCTTTCCTAAAAATATTACTATCCACAATATTTCTATCTACTTATCTATTATTTCTTAGATATACGAATAAGCTTTTTTTGTGAACCTTTAATAATTCCTATTTTGGGGTCTTAGAAATACTAAATAGCCAAGGAACTACAACCAACTCTGAATGTAACACTGAGCGGCCGTTTCCGTGGTTAGGTATCGCTTCCCTCGCTCGGTTTGCGCGATGTTAGTCAGAATTCTAGCATTTTTTTTAACCTCTTTTTTTTGTTGCGCGTTGGAAATCCTCATGAACTTACTCCATCGTGGGGGTGACAGAGGGGTATGCCGGACTCTTACCAGTTAAAATTACCGCGGTGTTCCACCTCTGCCTATGCCCAAGGGTGCGGGATGCACATAAGCATTCACCGCTCCCCCGACAGGCCTCGACCCGCTGTTCCTCAGCGTTCATTCTAACCTAACCTAACTCATTTAGTTAGGGTGCCCTAACTTAGTCACTGCGATCCATTTAGGTCGCTTGTGATTTGTCACAGTTCTAACCTAACCAGTTTGATCGGGGATCTTAGTTTAGGTGCCAACTGTCAGAAAAGGCCAGAAATAAAGTCTCCATTATTAAGAAAAATGTGCATCATTAGAAGCGGAAAAAGTTTTTAGAGGTTCATTAATTTAAAAAGGGGTTCATCATTACGTAGAAGGTAACTAAGTTTTTAGAGGATAAGTTAAATATTAAGCATAGTCAGAATCCCGAAAGTCTGACAACCAGTCTTGCCAAGGGGTATCGTAGTGCCCAGTCACTGGGTTGTGGAGATCAGATGAACAGTCGCTCCATGTAAAATACTGGTATTCAGCTGCATCCGGTTAGACCGGAAGCCGACCCCAACAATGTTGGGAAAAGGCTGCAGATAATGATGAAGTTAAATATTTCCCGTTTAGATCGATCTAAATTCTAGAGGTTTCCCTTTTATCTGATATTTAATCTACGTGAGTTTTACTACCAGTCACATGAATAAATACCATAACCAACCACACAGCCCATGAAGAAAAAAACACATTTAAGTAGATTTATTTTTCCTAACTTTGGTGGCAGTAAACCGCGTAAGTCTTCTAAATTAATAATAAACTCATATGTCGTAAAAAAAAGCGAGCACATTTTACCATCAAAACGTAGTCATTATGCGGCCATATTTCATTTTAGTTTATGAGAGTCTTTTCTATTAATAAAAAAGTTTATTTCAAGGGGATTCACTCCATTTAAAACAACGCATAACGTCATTGCAAAATGTTATGTCTTTTATTAGAGTTTGCCGGTAACAAAGAACAACGGAAGTCATGCGATCGACGGACGACGGCCGGCTCGGTCGAAGTTTGTTGATCTTCTGTCGACAAATATATTATTACATATACCCAACTCATATTATCTATCATATATCTCATATACTCATGCAGTTATGTTACCAATGCGGGCTATGAGCCCATGCATAATCAGCATATAATGTTCCCACTGCTGGGACACAGGCCTACTCTCAGAGACATGGAGCGGGCCGTAATCCACCACGCGGCCCCAATGCGGGCTGGTAAATGTCACATGTCTTCGAATTTTTGGTTCTAGGACATATGTCGGTTTCCTCACGATGTACCTATTCCATCACCGTTTTGAGAGCGCGGTGATGAAGTATTGCGCGCGCGGTATTTTTGCGCGGTATTTTGCACAAAGTAGAGCGTCTCTCTCGGTTCGAATCTGCGACCTACAACTCGTAAGTCGCGGCCGTTACAACTGCGCTGCCATTGCCCTATGAGCCCTCACGACTGGTAATAAAAATAAAATTAGGTAAGGTATGAAACAATAAATTAGTTTCTGAAACAAAGTAACCTATATGAATAGCACACGTTGAATTTCTTTGTGTAGTGTTAAACAACCCTAAGTTATAACGGGTGATTTTTTAAGAGGTATAGGATTTGATTTTCAAAAAAAACACAAAAAATTTGTAAAATTTGATGAAATCTTTATTGGAATCGATAGAACGATCAATATAATTTAATGTTTGAAGATGATTTCATGCAAATGCTGGCCGCGGCTCCGGTTTAGATGGCCCATTCGCAAGGCCCAATTTCGGCACACTCTCTCCAACATATCAGCCGGTATATCACGAATAAATGCTTCAATATTGGCTCCCAGTGCGTCAATCGTTGCTGGTTTATCCCTGTAGACATGAGCCTTAACATGGCCCCACAAGAAATAGTCCAAAGGCGTTAGATCACACGATCTAGGCGGCCAATTGACGGGCCCAAAACGTGAGATATACTGTTCACCGAAGGCGGCTGATTTTTTTTTGCCCAAAATGGAAGAATTGGACATGCCTGACATGTGGTTTCAACAAGACGGTGCCACATGCCACACGGCACGCGAAACAATGGCCCAATTGAGAGCCGCCTTCGGTGAACAGTTTATCTCACGTTTTGGGCCCGTCAATTGGCCGCCTAGATCGTGTGATCTAACGCCTTTGGACTATTTCTTGTGGGGCCATGTTAAGGCTCATGTCTACAGGGATAAACCAGCAACGATTGACGCACTGGGAGCCAATATTGAAGCATTTATTCGTGATATACCGGCAGATATGTTGGAGAGTGTGCCGAAATTGGGCCTTGCGAATGGGCCATCTAAACCGGAGCCGCGGCCAGCATTTGCATGAAATCATCTTCAAACATTAAATTATATTGATCGTTCTATCGATTCCAATAAAGATTTCATCAAATTTTTCAAATTTTTTGTGTTTTTTTTGAAAATGAAATCCTATACCTCTTAAAAAATCACCCGTTATAAATAAATAACAAAGGAAGGTGTACCTATAGGAAAATTAGTTCCCTCATGCGTTGGTATTCAATGAATTTTTGTCCGAGAAATTCTTTTAACAACAAGCGGCGGAATTATTTTGTTTTATTTTTCAGTATACCATCCCATGCAAAGTACAGACGCCAGCACATCAAGCTACTACAATCTGTCAAATTTCTCTAATAGGTGCATTTTCAACTTTATTCCGGAAATCATTAAAGTTCAAAGTTGATTGGGAAAATTTTACAGTTTCGGGTAGCTTGACCTGCTGGCGTCTGTACCTATAAAGTCTACATCATCCATGATGAAACATCTCTTTAAATAATCAACGGTAAAATGTATAGCTATAAATACGTGAATGATAGCGTTCCGGTTTACAGTTGCGAATGGAAGAAGAGAACGTGTTGCGCCTACTCCAAGTAAAGGAGGCTCCCGCAGACTGGTGCCACGCGACAGTGCGACTAGATTCTGCGATATATATCCGTAGACAAATTTCTAAGAAAATGCGCGCAACACTACACACAAGAGCGACTTGTCGCGTTGCGACACAGAAATAACCCGTCACGTGATGCGACAACATGGCGATATTATCGCGGGCACGCCACGCTGCACGACGACAAGGGCAGAAAGATGATAATGAAAATGTATAGTTATACCTACCTCTCCAAAGCCTCTTTCCAAATAATCATCTGTGGAATTTTGACGGAGGTTTTATTCCAACGGGAACATGTTTATTGTAGGTTCAAAATCCGTGTTCTCATGTATTATGAACTGTCCAAAGGAATGTCAGCAAAATGTACTTACGAGCTTCGTCGCTGGCACAAAGCGTGTGGCCTTGCAATTGTACTACGGTTTAGAGATGTGCTTGCAGATATCGGGGGATAAATATCGATGTATCATTTTAATTTTAAGTTCATCAAATTCAAACGAAGGGCAAAAGAACGTAATCAATGTAGCAAGGTTCATTATAAACTATTTTAATTAAGAAAATGGTATCTTATTCATAGCAGCTGTATGCGGTGAGCGCCATGTCGTTGATCGTGACGTGGCCACATTAAACAAATCCTTTACATTTTGCTGGAACTATAACTAAGGAACATATTGTATTTAAGATTTGTTAATATGCATGTAAACAGCAACCTTATTGTAACGAGAATAAAATACCCCCACCTATTCATGTATAATAGAGAAGCCTTGTTAATGATATTGTAAATGTATTGATTGTATGTATTGTATTGTTGACGTTGATTTTTGTATTGTGCTTTATGATTTTAGACACAAACTAAAAATTAATATATAATTATGATGTGTGTGATAACTCTTCTTTGTAGTTGCGATAAAAAAATCAAAAATAATAAGTTTTAACTTAGGTGTGTGTCGTTGCCGAGAATCGAGCAATTGGAGAGGCCTATGTCCAGCTGTAGAGTGCTGTAGACTGATGATGATGATGATGATTATAATGTCCGACTGCAGGTCAAAAGCTTAAGAGAAGATACAACCAAAAAAATGCAAGTACAATTTTATCGACACATTCACCCCATCACTTATGCTAACATACATGTCAAGACAGATGTTGAGTGTGGGCGGCCGTGGGCTCCGTTTGTTCCAGAATACGTTCTATAGGCGTCTGCTGCAGGCTTGAGACTAGCAGCACCTCTATATTGTTCCTACGCATTACCGAATGCTGGGTAATGAGACCGCTACGTCATCGTTGCCACCGTGGTGCCGTAACAAATACCTTGAAGTTTAGAAAAGAAATGGCTGCACTGTTTTTGTTAGGACCTGTGTAGATACCTTTTTGTCGTTTTGAAATCACAATAAGGCAAAGATTCTTTCGACCAACAATACGCTCAACCCTGACATAGACGTTAGAGAAACGCGCGTCTTTGCGTTTGATTTTAAAATTTTAGATTTCAAGGAAGGCTCCTTTGCTCAAATTATTTTTTCTCAGTTTCAGTTGAAAAATCTCTTATGATTAAGTTATTCTTTTTTTTTTTCTTTTTTTTTCGTATTATTAAGTTCTTATTCTTAGACCCGTTTGCACCAAAAATCACAAATTACATTAACCGCTAGACGAACTTAAAACATCGTTCTGTTTCTGTTAATTATTTGGAGCTGACAGAGACATAACAATGTTTTAATATGTTGAGCTCTAAATGCATTTAATAAATTGTGGTGCAATCATGGCTTGCGTCTTTATCCCTCCCCATTTTTGTAATATGCAACTTTGTAGTGAATTCATGAATATCGGTTCATGAATTCACTATGTTACAAAATTGTCAGCAGCTTTCCTTTGACTCCTAATACATATCAACAAACTATGATTAATCAACCCGTTAAGCGAGCGGAAACTCCCCGAATTGATTTGTATATAAATTACCTATCCCTACCGTATGCTGTACTCGTACATATACATATATAGTACGTATATTTATACAAGTTAACTTTTAGTAGTTGGTCGGGTCGGGTGTTTAATGGGTTCCTGACTACGCTTACGTAGCGTTTTATCCGCATAGTGACGAGATTATGTAAAAAAAAACCAGTTTGAGCTAGGCAGTAACCATCTTGGCAATATTGAATCGCCAAAGTTTCTATGTAATGTTGAAACCCTTTCCATGTAATGTACCTAAGGCCTAATTCTCCACATAATGTACCTAAGGCTAATTTACACAATTTAAGAAGAATATGAATGTAGGTACCTACAAAATTCATTAAAGTCGATATCAGACGCTACACTTTTTGTTCATTTTTGTCTTTCATTCTTCATCTTTCACTTAAAGTAAAATGTCTAGACACAAAATGAATTCAGATCTAACGTTGCTGCACTCGAAAAAATTCAAAAAATGAAATGAAAAATGCAGATGATTGTTCATTTCTATTTAATTTTGTCGAACAAAAATTACTCCCTTGTGATCTTGTGAATAAAAACGTTCAAAATCTAGTCGCAATCTCATCTCAGCGACAATCAATGTCTAAAACTAGTCAGAAATGTAGGTGAATTAGAGGTAATTTTGACTGTTTGAGACTGAGATCAGACTGTAAACGTTCTTAAAATTCGAGATTTGCCCATCTGATTATTGCCCTAACATAAGGCTACACGATCAATTATATGGCACAATACCAAGAATTGTGAATTAATATTGAATATTGTGCAATGATTAAAGAGAAGTTTACATTTCATTGCGCCATATTTTTGTTGCACCGTGTAGGATAAGTATTGCGCAGGTCATGTGAAAACATTGAAGCTTTTAGGCCGTCAATGTTATTGCGTGAAAAGAATGGATCGTTTGAGTGCAAGGGCTAATTCAATCATATTACACAAAACAAATATTGCGCAAAACTTATTGTAGATGTAGGAGCCGCCTTAGAACAATGTTCAAAACAAATGAAAACAGCTGTCTTTCCTTGACCAATCACAAGATATAAATCAGTGGGTACTGCAGTGCGATTCTGTAACCATCTCACCGTGAAAACTTAGGTGAATTTGAGCGACGAGTTTTTACGGTGAGATTTTTACAGAATCGATCGGCTGAAAGAAAAGTGATGATTTATCTACGTTTATTCCAAGCGAACGTCTTTACATCACTCCAGCTATAATATTATCACTGTTTTCGTTCAAACAAAAAACCTAATACAAAAATTGACACCTCATTCCTAAACTCGCTTGACTGTTCGAATGCAACCAGTGTTATTTTATTACCAGCGTGCACTGCATAAGTTTGACTTTTATTAGCAAACAACCTTTACTCCTTCATACCTAGGCATGAGGGAGTAATCTGTGCTAGGTATGTAGGTAGATACCAATACCTATAGACCGGGACTTAGCGTACACAATACCGACCTGCAGATGCTGTCAGACGCTGGTCCGACTGTGGATGACAGAGTGGTATTTCTAGTAGGAAATAGGATTCTGTCATTCTGAATTTGATTAAAATCAGTGATAGATAGATAGGATCTATCAATTCCACGATAAATGCTTTCGTTGCACCCCAGAGGCGATGCAACGTATATATTTAATAGGCAATTTGGCATTTTCTGGAGTAGTTCGTGTCAGATTTTCTGCTCAAAGAATTGGAAGGATTTGTATATTTTGATTTGATGATTTATTCACTTTCAAAGCGTTTCTACAAAAACTTTCAAATAATCAGCCTATAATGTTCCCACTGCTGGGACACAGGCCTCCTCTCGGTCGTAATCCACCACGCGGGCCCAGTGCGGGTTGGTAGATGTCACATGTCTTTGAATTTTTAGCTCTAGGACATGCAGTTTTCCTCACGATGTTTTCCTTAATCGTTTCGAGAGCAGTGGTGATGAAATTATTTACCCAAAGTAAATCGCCTGTCTGGGTTCGAACCTACGTCTTACAACTCGTAAATCTGCTCCCCTGACTTTCAAATGCATTGACATAATTCTAAACTTTTCAGTAGCTTATGTTAATCCAATACATTACCATCATCGTCATCGCTGATAGAATGTCACTTTGTCTATCTAGGCCCTCTGGATTTGCGTACATTGGTGGCTTTAACCGACCCCTTGATAGGTAATATGTGTTCCAACTCGCTAGTATACATGATCGAGATGCGTACTCTATCGGATAAACTATCCAAATATAGAAGGCACTCTAATTAACAAAGGCGCACTCTGGAATAAGTACATAGGTACATCAAAGGCAAATATAAATATAATATATTTTTTTTTTCCAAATAATGTGTGACTTTGAGTAATAAATGGAAGAATAATATTGACATAAATGGTTCAATGATAAATTTACCTTTGTGTATACAGCCAGACAAAGAAAAGTCTTTCGTAACATTTACTGTATTATTTTACGAATAACAATAAAATAGGTCAGACGGAACAATAAGGATTTCTTCTAGTGACCATTTTGCAAATTGAATTTAAATCTTAGAACCGAGGCTTGGGTTGCTGCTCCGTTGTTGAAGACTAAGTCGCCTAGAAAATTGAGTGAAAGAGAGATAGGCAAATAAGCACGAAACTCTAATTAGGTACGGAACGGACTAGCAATCAAAAATGTTTAATTACACTTAATTTAGTATCGTTTACATCGTATGATTTATAGAATCCATATTCACGATAACAATTCGTACCGGCTACCTCTTTCCCTTACGTGGTCCTTCATGCTTTACATCCATTTAAAAGTAAATGCTTTTCGAACAAAACGTAGCACCTAAGCTCGTAATTATAAACTCATTTTCCGATGTCTTGATGAAAATAACCATCTAAAAAACTTAAAGTCACATTTAAGTTGGAAAAAATATACCAATTTAGAAATACAGTTTTGAAATTGCGGTCCAATTTATACATCATTTTCAATATAACTCCATCTTAAGTAGTACGTAGTCCTTCGATACCAAATAATAACCTTCTACATACGTAGACACAAGTACCAAAAACTGCACGTTTGCTCAGGTCGTTGTTCGGAAATGTTATTTCAGACGTTGGTCAGCCCATTTAACACAACACGACGGAACCCGTGTTAGCTAAGACCTGGGTTTAGTCTAAAGCCACCGTTAAAAACAACGTGCAGCATTAGCTGCAGTTAACTTGGTTTCTCACTTTTTAATTCAAAGTGAGAATCCTTTTGCTTGTAACAGATGCTCTTAAAATGTCAATGTAAACCTCTGGTTCTAGTTTAATTTTATTTTATCAGTTTGGTAACTTTTTGGAAAATCTTTAAAAAAATCCAATTGATTTTTTTTGTTTCTCAAATTTTCGGTTGGCGATCTAAAATGGGATGATTCGAGTTTAGATTTTAACAATGATGTTAGTAAACACTATAGGTTCTCAACCCTATTTGGCGTACATTTTGAGAATATATATATTTATTTTAGAGCCCCCAATTTTGTTTTCAGACTTTCAGGGAGTATCTAGTAGAAGTACTGCCCCCTGAAAGTCTCAAACACCCAGGTTATCGCCCACGTTGAGAACCTATGGTATCATCATAAATTACATTTCTTAATTTACAGGCTACAGCATGAGCATAAAGCATGATGCATTCAGATAATTGATGACAGAAGACCCACGAACGACCCACATATGAGAGTCAGATTGATAACCAAGAATTTCAAGCTATTATGATTTGGTGTTCGTCATCTCTAACTTTGGCTTACCTTTCAAAGATTCTCCTTTTGTTCAGCTCTGTGAACATTATGGACTGAAATAAATTTTAAACTGCTCCATCGCTGTCCTTTATTGAATCCGTATATCATTGCCGATTGGTTTCCAAAATCAATTTCAATAACCCTATTATAATATCTAGTTCCTTCAAATGATTATTGAATGCTTAAGTTACTAATTACTCTCATTAAGAACAATAATATCCAGATTTCCGATTGTTTCCCTCCAGACAAATTGAATGCGGGCTCAAGTAAGACAGACACCCTTGTTAGTTTCGAGTGGCCCAAATTGGGTCGATAGAGTTGTATGGCCTTGGCCTTAGGCGGGAGACAATGGGTTGATGCGCGAATGTAAACGTAGTGGTAGGCATTGGTAAGGCTTTGTTTACACTTACTGTTTTGTCAACAGCCCAGTAGGAATATTGCTTTCCTGGAGACTGGAGTTTCGAGCTACAGCTTCGTCTGGAATTGTTTGATACTGTAGGCATCTTATTTCGGTTGGCTGAATACGCTATAGGAAAACCATTTGAATTCTATGGTGTGACACCTTACACTTTACACAGGATGAAAGCAGCAGCGGAATTGCGTCACAAACATAAAATGACAATTGATCGACAGACATGACAATTGAACGACATTGACAGTTCAGCCACGTTCACTCCGTTATTTACGTTGTAGAGCAGGTGATTTTTTTCAAACCTATGAAGAATAATGGATTAGGAATTTTCTTTCTCCATTTTCTTTCAATTAGGCTCCAGGTTTATATAAAACATTAATTGAAAAACGGTCTCAGCGATTAGCGCTATATTATCAAGTTTATTAGCATCCCTTTTCGAGAACGCAGTATCTTATCATAATCTGCAGATAAAAACGAATGGAACATCTCATCCTCTTGAGTTGACATTCACATACTTACCCTAACAGCTAGATACTATACCTACTCATCTCAAGTCCCACAATTTTCCCTCTTTCCAATCAAGCAGGTGAATCACGCCGAATGGTTTTCCGCGCGAACAGTTTGGCCGTGAATAATTGAACACTACCTCAAGACGGTCCACTGAACATCTTTACGCAGGATATGCGTGAGATCCAATTATCCGCATCATGTACACTTTTCATTATACATCATGAGTTAACAGAAATCACATTAGGTAGGGAGGTACCCATAGTGTAGCGTGGGTTCATATTTTCATGGAACGTTTAGCGCTTGCTGGGGCAAGCTTCTCTTTAATATTTATTGTATGGGTAAAAGGGAAAGTGAGCTTCCTTGTTTCTTGTGTTCATTCTGATTCTACTTTTCCGGACAGAATTTTAGTTTGAAAATGAGTTTAATCGTGTTTGTAGTCTGTTGTAATGGCATTAACGAATTGTCAATCCGATTTTCATAAAAAGTAAGGAATACTTGCCATCTGCAGAGGAGGCCTACCATCAGTAGTAAAAAGAGTATGATGATTCTATAAACTAATAATAAGTAGGTATGTGTACAAAGGAAAACTGGCATAGATACCTATAGAATTTACAGGCTCCACCACTGACTTAAGACCTATCTGAAATCAGGTTGGGGTCATATTTACTCAGGACTAGAAATAGGATGATGTAATAACAATCTTGTGATATGTGATCGTAGGATATATTTGATGGTATAATTCGGAATATTGGGTAGTGTAAATAGATGATCAAATAGATAACCAATGATTTATTTACTCACGATAAATGGACTGTATCAGCTTACTATATATTTACGAAATATTTGTGATCTTTGACAGAATTCCTAAGCTTCTGAATCTTTTATTAATTGGCTACTTCATTCCGGAAATTGTGCTATTTTTTTCGAGGAGCACCCGTTAAATATTTATAAACAGATTTAAGTGACATTTTTGCAAACGCCTTTGCGAATTGTGAGTCAGAATGTAAAAATATGTATTATTTCGTCTGAAAATAAAGAATAGGGATATCAGCTTATTGTAATTACCTCGGTATCTAGGTTTTGTGAGTGATTGCTAAAGTCACTATCTGTAAAGCTTTCCTGGGAAGTAATAGGCCCAATTTTTCGCACAGCAGTCGAAAAATATACCTGTGGGAATAAAGCTCTCCCTCATAGGCGCATTATTATCGGTTGATAATATCGGGTGCGTTATTACGATACCTGTTTTACACATTTGGTATTAGAATGGCCACGAAGTTACACACTCCTGTTCCTCAGTCCTGCAATATTCCGGTAAGAGTTCTTAGAATATTTTGTATTAGGACACATACGATCTTACACACGCCTGCGTTAATAATGTAGTAATATGTAGTGCAGGCGGCGGGTCTTGTAGTGTTGGTTACATGCACACGTTAGAAATATCGGACGATAAAAACGCAGCATGGAATCGGATGGTATTATATCAATAACGCATTCGATATTACCGACCGATAATAACGCGGGGGACCACAGGTGGGGGAATGCATTAAAAAATAAGTAAAATTTCAGCTCCAGAAATCGTTGTTAATTCAGAAAAACACAGAAGTCAGTTTCGCAAACTTTACTCTTAATTTTGTACAATATAATCAATATACTTATAATTTAACAACTTTGCCATTAATCATTATAATTTAGCTACGATATTTACAACATTTTAACTCATTTCCAACAACCTTGAGCTTATTTTAATGTATATTATTGTTAGCATGTATTTTGTAACTAACTAAGCTACGACATTAGAAGATCAGAGATTTGCTTTAAAACAGTATTGGATAAATATGGTAGACAGCTTAGAAAATAGGTTAAATTTTAATGAATTTATTTTCAATTTTTCACGTTTTTATGTTTGAGCTTTGATCTGCCAAAACCAATCCACGTCAAAATTTCTCTCATTTCCGAAGTAAGTAACTGTTTTGCTAGTATTGTGGATAATTGACGCAGATTTTTTGGAGTTTACTCCTTAAGAAACGATTTGAGTTATAAGGCCCGGTACGGAAATTTTATGAGGAGTAAAATCAAGTGTAACACGAAAAGCTGAGGCGTTACGTAGAAAGAGACAAACATATATATCTGTAGGATTGAACGTGTAAAAGAATGAGATGGAATACATTACACAGCGTATCTCATTCTCGGGGTCTCCTCTTTGTTTACTTTTTATCAAAATAAAACCTTTTTTGAAAATAAATGCCAGTAATATACTTTTTTTATAACTTGAAACCTTATTTTAGTACAGTGTTTGATTCCACTGCCACGATTTTTACAACTAGGTTGAATTATTAGATAAGCTTACTACAGGTACTAATATTTTTTATGTACGTCTAAGATTTAGAAGTAATATAAATAATCCGAATAATTACAGATAGATGTTTGTTTCTCTTATCATTTTAGCAGATGCGTTCATTTACCCTTTTTTTCTATTCGATATATATCATAATTATCGTTCGTAAGGAGTAAACTCCAATCGTGCGTCGTAGCTGACACACACACACTTTTTTTTTCATATTTTCTTAACCAGTTTTGGTTGTACACATAATCAGCCTATAATGTTTCCACTCGGACACAGGCCGAGTGAGAGCAGACTGTTCCACTATTGCTCTTTTGATGTATATCGCACTGATTTTGATGGATTGCAGATACAACAAAATTAATTAATTTACCACATCTGGAATATTAGATTTGTTTGACGCAACCCATAATGTCTCATTAATTCAGTTATAATTAATGAGATGTACCTATAATCTCTCATTCATTAAGTTATAATTAATGAGACATTATGGGTTGCCTTATTTTGACAGAACTAAGTCTGTTTATAGAGAGAAAAGCTGTTTATCCTGAGAGAATAATCTGTCAACACAAATTAATATCATCGGCAATGGAAAAATACTGCATGAACAGGACAGATTAATTTATAATACTGCTGTGATAGTACTGTTTCGCATGAGAACATTCAACGTATCATCTACTCGTTAACAAACATATTCCCCCTTATTCATAAACGTTGCTTAAAGTTAAGCAGTGATTAGCGACTGTTTAACCATACATTTTTGACGTTTAAACGTTACTTAACTTTAGTCATCGTTTATGAATAAACCCCATTATCATCTACATAATATATTATGTCATCTTTAATATCATGCTGCAATATTCAACATCTTAATTGACATTTTCAAATGTTTGGCACAATCATATTATCTACTAGATTATAAATAATCTGCGTTCACGATTTTGTTTCCAAACATGTAAACAAATATGAGTTTTAGGAAAAATAACTTTAACACCTACACAATAAAGTTCAGTTTACGCTACAACTTCAACGATTTTTATGATTTTTTCAATAGTATTCTAAAATATCAACTTATATGGTGCAAATTAAGTTGATATTTTAACTAGAAATAACATCAATTGGAAACATGAATTTGAATAGACCTTAGATACATATTTTAAAAGAAATCTTTAATGTTCCTTCCTTTTGTAAAAGGCAAAAAGAAACATTTACGCAAAGGTTACGAAACCAGTAGATATCCGCTTTGGTAAGGATACTCCACAAACTCGCTAAAATACACAAGGCTATTGTGTTTCTAAAACACGAAGCCCTTTTGAGCAGAAAATAAACAATAATTATTTCAGAGATCTATTATTTATATTTCCGTTCAATCGCTACCCATTAAATATGTATTTACATACAGAGGTTACGTCTTTATAAATAAAACAAAAGACAATCTCCCAATGCTAATTTCTAGCGAAACAGGATGAACGTCAAAATGGACACGTAAATGCTAAGTGCCTTCAAATACTCGTTTAATTTCGAAATACCAGAAGTATTTCTTAACTTATAAAATGTGCTTAAACCTAAGTAACTTCAGTACCTACCTTATGCGTGATTTCACTGAAAATGACGGCCAACATCCGTACTAAAAGTGACCACGAACAGCAGCCACCAACTTTCTTTAAAACTTTAAAGTTTCTGCAAGTAGTAATGGTATCTCTAAAAGTTAATTCACGGCAAAAATAGTTTTACCTATCTCAAAAACCTGTCGTCGTTGCATTCAAAAAGTCGGCTCATTTAAAGTTTAAACTTTACGTTATCTGTAGCGGCTTGTGCCGCTACAGATAACGTAAAGTTCTGTTCCCTGCGCTCTCCATACTTCGAACTCCAACATTCGGTAGCTTACGTATATTCATTACTTTATCCACTATCCATTTCCAATAGAGCCTTATTACACTGGAGTCTGAATCAAAAAATAAAGTCCTATCCATATATTTACCAATTTCTTGCTTTCGCAATCTCTTATGTAATAAGGGCCTGTTCATGAAGGTTTTATATAGAAGATTTTATCGTCTAAAAAAGTGCGGCACAGTTTGAGTTTGGCACATAATTTCATTTAACACATTCGTTGGCAGAAGACTTTGTTTCATGTAACCCTAGATTGCTGCTGTGCCTCTAAATGGGGGGTTTGAGAGGCGTGTTGCCAACGTGCAGGTTGTTGAGCTGGGGCAACAAGATGGCCGCCGTTGATATTGCCGTGACGAGCACGAAGACAGCCAGGAGGGCCCGGTCAGCAACCACTGCCACCTGCGAATTGTCATTCAGTTAATAACGTCGCTTATAACTCTGCATGCAAAAAGTCCCAGGCACTCCCTAGAGTTTGAAAACATCCTGAAACATTAATTTCGTTTGTTGGGAAAAGTTTTTTCTCCAACTACATGGATTTCTAATCAACAAGGGTTTATCTTGTCAAACTACATTTCTTTATAGAGCACTAACATTCAGTTGTAAAACACAAGATGTTAATTTGGAAGGAAAAAAAAATACGATGAGCCGAGATGTAGCAGGCATCTCGGCAACTGAGAGCCTGCTCGAAAATCCGTTTCAAGCCGCGCATCAAATACAAATGCTAGGGATTACTAGAACATCAGTTCTAAGCGAACGATTTCCATCTCGTTTTATTTATTGTCCAGTGAACGCCTGCAAATCGATAAAACATGTTCTGCTTACGCCTGATTTAACTGTATCAAGTTCACACATAGTAAATTGGCCAATTAAGAAACTCGAGTGATACGCGTCTAAATCGGAGTGTGTGCTCGGGTGTTCATATATGAGTTCAGCACTTGTTATACCCGCATGTTATCTAGGGAATATAAGACTATTAATAACAGAGTTTGATAAATAAATTGTTGTTGTTATGTTAGAGATAATTTAGCCTTTATTTTAGATAATTTATAGCCTTATTATCCTCTAAGTAATTGGCAGGGAAAATTAATGCGATACTCTTTTCACTACGGGCTAAAATTACAGAATTGATGCAAATTGTCGAAGTGGACAAACTGTATCTCCATTTCATGTACAGGAATTACAAAATGTTTAATTATGTATGGAAACCTTCGGTGAAACGTGAACACAATAGTATTTTTTCTTACACAACAAAACTAGCAATACAATAATATGCTCCCTTGTATTATTTGCTTGCAAACATATTAAAGGAACGCCACAAATAACTCGAAGTTACCCCGTATGAGAATGCTCAGTGCGGAGGCGTGTCGGCTATTATTAAAATATGAGTAAAAGTGTTTATGGTATTCCAATATAAGAAGGTAGGATTTGGTTTATTATCACTTTATATTTAGCTCTCATAAATTTCTGTTTTCCTTTGTCATCGAAATATCATCATTCTTATTTGTGTACTTAGTAAAGAATTATTGAAAGGTTCAGACGAAGAGCAAACATTTATGTAATCTGCGTTCGCGATTTACTTGCCAAATATGTAAGTAAATATGAGTTATTAGAAAAATAACTTTAATTCCTACACAATAAATTTCAGTTTACACTACAACTTCAAACATTTGTAAGACTTTTTAATAATTCTAGTTACTCTGAAATCAACTTAATGACCACTTAAATAAAGTTTATATTGGTTTAACTTGAAATCACATCAATTGGAAACGTAAATTTGAATAGACCTTAGGTAGAATTGATCGTGTTAAAGCTTTTCGAGTTCGAAAGTGAAGTCATACCTGAAGGCCAATTCTCGTAATTTAAAACGTTCAAAATCTAGTCGCAATCTCATCTCGGCGACAAACAAATGTCAAAATGTAGGGAAATTAGAGGTGTTTTTGACAGATTGAGACAGATCAGACTGTGAACGTTCTTAAAATTACGAGAATTGCCCATCAGGTTTGTGCAATATGCTTAAACTTCAATACGTTGATCGAAACGATCATGGAGATTTTAGATTTATTAGGGCTGATTTTTCCAACACCAGATAAATAATAAATTTTATCGGAGGAATCATTTTGAATTTTTGACAGTTGTTCCATACAAATACTGTCAGACGTCAATTTTATTCCACGAATAAAAATTATCTGTCGATTGAAAAATCAGCCCTAAGGGCTGTATTTTCAATAGACAAATACCTTTTATCTGAGAAATATACATAATTATATTGCGGTTTCACAGCTTCTGTAGATATGGAAAATTATCGACATTTTATTGCTTGAGGGTGAGGCTTTTGGCTACTTTGTACGAGTGTAATTTATTTTGTAACTAGCTTCTGCCCGCGGCTTCGCCCGCGTGGATGTCGGAAGTTATCCCACGGGAACGTGCTACCAGGATAAAAGTATGTGCTCCCCAGGATGCCATCTATCTCTTTACCAAATCAGAAGTTCAGTGGTTTAGGCGTGAAAATGTAACATAGGCGTGAAAATGTAACATACAGTTTCAAGGATAAAAGTATGTGCTCCCCAGGATGCCATCTATCTCTTTGCCAAATCAGAAGTTCAGTGGTTTAGGCGTGAAAATGTAACATACAGTTTCAAGTTCAAATCCTCCGCTAAAAACCGAATTACCCCTTTTTGCCCCGCCAGGGGTAAATTTTCGACAACTTTACATACTTATTATTAATTATTTCCTGTCGAAAGTAGCAATACTGAGTTTCGAGTTAATCGGACCGCGCATTCAATTTCTTCCACACAAACTTCAACACCCCTATATCCCCTTTTGAGGGGTAGTTTGAAAAACTTATAATGATAAACTTTATTACTTACTTAGGCAAGTATTGTTGCCTAGTTTCAAGTTTATTAACTAAATTAATAAGATTTTTCATATAAACTGTATCCCCGCTTTTCACCCCCACAGGGGTGGAATTTAAAAAAAATCATAACTTGACTCAAAGATTAATTTATACCAATTTTCTAATTAATCAAGCCACTTATTATAATCCTCCCCTGTAAAATTAACTACCCCTTTTCACCCCGTTAGGGGTAGACTTTTAAAAAACCCTGATACGTGTTATTATTTATTTTTAGTCTTAAGTACACACACAGTACACTGAGTTTCGAGTTAATCGGACCGCGCGTTCAAATTCTTCCACACAAACTTTAACACCCCTATATCCCCTTTGAGGGGTAGTTTTGAAAAACTAATAATGATAAACTTTATTGCTTACTTAGGCGAGTATTCATGCCAATTTTCAAGATTATTAACCTAACGAATAAGATTTTTCATTTAAATTGTATCCCCGCTTTTCACCCCCACAGGGGTGGAATTTTGAAAAATCATTTGGGATGTGTTCATAACTTGACTCAAAGATTATTTATACCAATTTTCGAGTTAATCAAGCCACGCTGTAAAATCTTCCCCTGTAAAATTGACTACCCCTTTTCAGGCCGTCAGGGGTTGATTTTCGAAAAACTCTGATACACATTATTCTTTCCTTTCAATTTTAGGTATAAATACTGAGTTTCGATTAAATCGGACTGCGCGCTAAAATTCTTCCATACAAACTTTGAAACCCCCCAATCCCCTTTTAGGGGGTAGTTTATAAAAACAAAAAATGCCCAACTTCATAATTTACTTAGATAAGTATTCGTGCCAAGTTTCAAGTTTATTAACTCAAGGAATAATATTTTTCATACAAATAAAATCCCCCCATTTCACCCTCTTAGGGGTGGAATTTCGAAAAACCCTTTCTTAGTGGATACCTACTCTTCACGAAGAATACACCCTCCAAATTTCATGTCTCTAGGACCAGCGGTTTAGGCTGTGCGTTGATGTCTCAGTCAGTCAGTCAGTCAGTCAGTCAGGACTTTGAATTTTATATATATAGATAGATGTGCGTTTTGTTTGAGCAGAATAAAAATTTTTTCTTTCTTTCAAACTGTTATAAATATTCAGAATCAGAATCAGAAATCATTTATTTGCAAAGAATGTAGGTAACAAAACATAGTTTCGATGGCGTAAAAACTATTCGTCTGATTATAATTCTCCGACTATTAATAAATGTACCTTTTAGTATTAACACAGTTTATTCATTGTCTTTGCTAGTTTTACTCTAGGCGGAAATGGCACGTTTAAAGATTCGAGATACCAAAATAAATCAAAGGAAAGGTCCTTCGAGTTATTTTTCATTTTGTCACATTAACGGCTTCCTCCTTCTCCTACTTTCAAGAGACAGTTTTGAGCATTGCTATCGTAAAGATTAATTACATAAGATAACCGACTCTTCCTTCGCGATATACCGTAACGACAATGGGCGTTTTATACTAAGGGCAAATGGAAGAACCTACACCATTATGAAGTAGATTATCGTTTTTTGTATTAAGTATCATGCAATAGAATGACTATTGCATGGTACTTACGAAAAATAAAAATTCAAATTCATTTATTCACATTTAAATAGAGTAATTACAATTGATGGTTTTTCATGTTACTAATACTGGCATGTTATACGTTTAAAATGTACCACGTTTGGCAGGGATGGCCAGCATCCTAATTGCGTAGCACACTTTTATCACACCTAAATTATGTTGAAGGATATAGCTAATCCATTGCTTCATATGTTAGAAAACATTGTTTGCTCAACGAAGTAAATAACGTAATGAATGTTGTTGAACCGTCAAATTAAAGTCATTGCTACTGTAAGTGTGTTACGAAATTACTCCGCAGGAATGATTTCGGTCCAGGATATTTAGGCAATTTTCTCTTCACATTAGAAGCGTTTTTTGTCGACTTCCAGTAATTTTTTCATCCTTTTTTTCATTTATTTATTCATAAACAATTTACATTGCGTTGAACATTATTATTCTGCTGGTGCAGAAAACCTCAAACGGCGAAAATATTCCAATCTGATTGGGAGTTATATATTCCAGCCGTTTGGGGTTGAAACACTAGGGCCATGGGGTCCGAGTGCCCACTTGGTTTTTCATGATATCGCCAAGCGGTTAGTCGACTCTTCACATGACCAGAGGGCTGGCCTGTTTCTTGCCCAAAGAATTAGTATCGCCACACAACGTGGCAATGCTGCCAGCCTGTTAGGCACTGTTCCTGTTGACAGCGATGCGGACGAATTTTTTGATGCCCTATGACTATTTGCCATACTTTTTCCCATGTACTCGTACATATCATTATTTTAATGTTAGCTTATATAATGCCTTATAAGTTTTTGCATAAAATATATTATATTAGGTACATATTAAATAAAATTATGATATAACAGGATGCAGCTGAATACCAGAACTACGTGGAATGACTGCCTATCTTTTTTTTTTTTTTTAAACGTTGCCCCACACTAGGAATTTCTCCTGTATCGTGGGTGCGTTTACAGACATATAAACTCACATACACAAACAGCCAGACCCGGAACAACTAATTGTAGGTCATACAAATATTTGTTACGTGCGAGAATCGAACCCGCGACACGCAGCGCAGCAGTCAATCGCTTAACCACTACGCCAACCGTGCCGTCATCCGTATCTGACCTCCAGAACACAGTTACTGAGTGACACGATAAACTAATCCTCCCCTACTAATAAATATTATTATGACTTACGACTGTGCAATATTATTTTATTATGATAAATGTGCTCACGAAAAATCAAAACTTTTATCAGTGTGCCTGATCGTGACATTTTCTGCGTTAAATTCACGGAAAAGTGTTTTGCAAGTATAATTTACGATATTCATGGTAATTTGAAAATTTATGAAAAATATCGAATTCAAATCCCAACTCATCAAGGCTTTTTTTTATAAATTAAACATGGGCTATGTTTAATGCTAAATATTAAATATCTATGAAAGCCTTATTGAAGAAAACACCTTTATGGAGCAAAACCTTCTGCCTGTGACTTCGCAAGAAATTTCTTATTTTTACATAGAATATATCCCATGAACCTTAGTAATACTGTGGCGTACCATTAGTGAAAGAATAGTGTGAATTAGTATGTATGTGTATATAACCTATTTATATACATAGTTTTAAGTTTTTTATCATTGTCCCTCTCAACCAAAGCACCTGCCATCTAATCTCTTCACCACCCTTGGTTGACTGGTACAGAATGCCTAAGGCATTAAGGCATTAAATAAGTAAATAAAGAACTTTCAGAATTGGATAAGTAGTACTTACATACAAACTAAAAATGTTACTTCTTTCTAATATTAGATTATTATACAATAAACTTATCTTCACACATACGTAGACAATCTTTCTATTATCTCTGTGTCACCAGTATCTTTGCTATACCTACTTATTTATGATGTTAGGCTATTACCACCTAAAGTTGTAACTTCTTGTTCTTTATCAATACTGCGGCGTAGCACACAGTAGCAATGACTTTAATTTTGACAGTTCAATAATATTCATAGCGTTATCAACGTTGGTGAGCAGACAAATTTTTTGATCATATGAAGCAATGGATTAGCTATAGCCTTCAAAATAATTCAGATTCTGATTGATAGTGTATTAAGCCGTGGTTGCTGTTCAGTTAGGTAACACGGAGTTTACAATAATGTAGAATTTCAAAACGGTACACTTACATTTCATTTTACACAAAACCCCTCACTTTCCTTTGTTTCCGAGAGCCTTTCATTTCTGTAACCCTCTCGTCTCAATGGCTTGCACGACTACGATAAAATATAGTCACGTCGAACAACTGCGTCCCCTAACACCAGTTTTTAATTTGTCGCCAAAATTTTCCCTATCGGAGTAATTATCAAGAATCATTAATCTTTTTTTTTTCAACTACTAACTGCTGATTAGAAACGGTGTGGGCAAAAAGTACGATTTATTATTTAGCTATGCTTTTGTGTTTTTTTTTTCACAGTTTCACTAGCATAAATTTTAATGTAGACTTAATTAGATTGTGCAATTTATGTATTTACAGTAACGTGTGACACCTTTATTTTTTTATATTTAACATACAGTTGGTCGAGCAACTGTATGTTATAAATATAAAAAATGGGCTAAAGTAACCACACAATGGGTCCCAAACAGCGGCAAACGACAACGCGGCAGGCCCAGAATGAGATGGCGGGATGAGCTCGACTCTTTCCACAAGAATTGGCGTTTAACAGCACTGGATAGGGATAAGTGGAAGGAGGGAAGGGAGGCCTTTGCCCTGCGGTGGGACAGAAATGGCTGAATAAAATAAAAAAAACATACAAGTAACAATATTGATCGACACTTCACGTGATTAGAGGGCTGGGTCGTTCTTTGGCCAAAGAATTAGCATTGCCATTCAACGTGGCAACGCTGCCCGTCTTCTGGGCACGTTTCCGGATTATAGCGATGCGAACGAGTACTTCGACGCCTAAATATCCTATTGTTTTTGTATTTATTTATATAGTTAGCTAGTTATAGTCTTTTAATTTAGCCTAAGCAGCATAATGCCTCGTGTAAATAGTTTGTCATAATTGTAATTTAAATAAATAAACAGTTTATTACATTAACGAAAAAAAAAACTATTAACAATGGACTCAAATATGTTTGTTACAATATTTCTTAACCACTATGTTAGTAAACTTAACCTAATACTGTCATGTAGTTAACTAGCTACGCCCCGCGGTTTCACCCGCATAAGTTTCGATCCCGTGGGAATATCGGGATGAAAAGTATCTTCATCCTAGTAATAAACCATCTGTGTGCCTTTCATCCAAATCCGTTCAGTAGTTTTTGCGTGAAAGAGTAACAAACATCCATCCATCCATACAAACTTTCACGTTTATAATATAACTAGCTTATGCCCGCGACTTCGTCCGCGTGAAGCAACTCTCTTACATTTTTTTTTCCGGAAGAACCACTCTCGTACTTCAAGGAATATTCTAAAAATGAATTAGCGAAATCGGTTCAGCTGCTCTCGAGATTTGCGCTTAGCAACACATTCAGCGATTCATTTTTATATTATAGATGAGGATCAGTGCCTACTAAAAGCTCAATACCGATGTGAAAAGTTTGAAGCAGCGATTCACACACAAACAGTCCAAACTGCTCACGATGCTCACTTTAACTTGACCTCATCATCATCATCATCAGCCGATAGCAGTCCGGCCACTGCCGGACATAGGCCTCTCCTATTGCACGCCATTCAACTCGATTTTCTTCAACTCTCATCCAGCTGCTACCAGCCATCCTGCGATGATCGTCGCTCCACTTAGCCTGACGGCGTCCCACCTTACGTTTACCAATTCGCGGTCTCCACTCAAGAACACGTCTACCCCAACGATCATCGGTTCTACGGCTAATATGGCCGGCCCATTGCCACTTCAGCTTGCTTATGCTGTGAGCTATGAAATTTGACCTATTTATATTTTATCATGCAAAGAAGTAAATCAATTGAAACGAAATTGAATAAAACTGAATTAACATGAAAATGTTTTTCCATTAGCTGAACCATTAACGTACTAATATTAAGATAATTATTTTTCAGTAATTACGACCACGACCTGGAATGATTTCGAAAACAGTGATTAAATTCTCGATAAGTAAATTAAGTTTCACGTCATCAGAAACGATCAAGCGATAATTTTGCCTCGAATATGAATGTGAAATTATTATTATTTATATGTAAACACTTTGTAGCTCATTTTGAGTGAACCACAGAACACGTATACTGCTGTGAATTGCCGGTAAAAAAAAAACTCACCGTGGAAAAAGCAGGCTCACTTCACCAAAATTTTCACGGTGAGGTTTTTACAGAATAGATCCGCTGCTATTTAAGTTCTCATGAGGAATAAATTCTCTTTAAACCTAAATTATGATGTGGACCCAGCGTCCTAATAGAGAACGATCGTCGGGTAAATACTCGAGGGTCGCGTGCATATGTCACTTTTTGTTCAACCGGAACGTGTGGTCGCGGTGACAGAGGGCGCCTTCTGGTTTTCATCGGCTCGGTTTCGACAAGCCTTAGTGCGGGGTTATGAATCGTGCCCTTACTATTGAGCAAATAACAATAATCTCATTGTCTAGTCGTCTGTAGTATCTGCATTTAGATTGAGTGATTTTTTTTTATTTCGTCACAAAATGTGATTGTACATTTAGTCAAAAAAAAAAAATAGTCGAAACTCATAGCCCAAAGTAAAAAAAAATCACTCTCAAGGGTCTTCAGTTATTGCTCAATGTGTGGATCACTCAATTCAGACATTTTGAAAAAACGGCTATGAGCCAAATCTCAACAAAAACTTACTTTACTAACTAAATTTATATCTCAAAAATTATTTTTAACCAATTGTCACAATATTTTTAAAACCATCAAGGCATTTAAAGATAGTTCCAGGTATATAAGACAGTATCATTGGATCACTCAGTACAGATACCATTTTGAACCGAGTGATCCTTATGAATACATAAATAGGTAATTCCCTGTTTCGTAATGATTTACACTAACTACGATTAATTTTTGTACAACTTTATGATTAAAGTTTTACATAACAATCATTTACATATACAGCTTAATACCTACCTACCTGCTTACCTATAAGTATTCATAAGGATCACTCAGTTCAGCAAATTTAAAAACATTGAATTACTCATAAATTTTTCACAAAAGGTATTTGTGTTATGATATTTATTGTACAAATATATTCGGAACATACATTTTATGATAAAAAATAGATGTAAAAAAAAGTCAACCTAAACCTTATTACAACGATCTCTCAGACAAAATGGTGTCTGTACTGAGTGGTCCAATGATACTGTCATAGATACGTGGAATTAGCTTTAAATGCCTTAATGGTTGTAAAAAATATTGCGACAATTTGTTACAAAATTTTTGAAATAAAAATTTTGTTATTAGAGTAAGTTTTTGTTGAGATTTGGCTCATAGCCGTTTTTGCTAAATGTCTGAATTGAGTGATCCACATTTTGGGCAATAACTGACGACCCTTGAGAGTGTAAATTTTTGTACTTTGGGCTATGAGTTTTGACTATTTTTGTCTTAATGTACAATCACATTTTGTCACGAAATAAAAAAAAGATCACTCAATCCAAATGCACATGTCTGTAGTTTGTATTGTCTTTTGTTTACATCTATATAATACTGCTTATTTTGTATACCCTGTCCATTAGGTTAACCGTATTTTGACAGCTGTCTTAGAACGTACATATTCCAGATAACGTAAAACATAACTTTTAAATCCTACTATAATACTAAAACGCGAAAGTTTGTATGGATGGATGTTTGTTACTCTTTCACGCCAAAACTACTAAACGGATTTGGATGAAATTTGGCACACGGATAGTTTATAACCAGGATTATTAACACATAGAATACTGCGGGACCAAGAAACCGCGGGGCGCAGGGAGTGAGTATTAAATAAATATATAAACTGCCTTATCTTATTGAATTATCTTATTTATGGCTTCTTACGTACATTATAATACCGTACGTGTACCTATCAATCAATATATTTGTGTGCCGCTGCAATCACAAGTTTCATCTTCCAAAAAACGGATTACTTAATTGACAGGGTATAAACAATAAGCAGTATAGATATAAACAAAAGACAATACAAACTACAGGCAACTAGACAATAAGATTATTGTTATTTTCTCAATAGTAAGAGCACGATTCATATGGGGAGTGGCTATCCTCTGGAGAAAGGGCATTTTTAACGATGTTACAAGTTACAATACGTAATCGTAATTTACAAGTGCCAGTCTCACAGCCGATATGACTGAGTTTATTTTTTTTAAGTTAAGAATTCAGAATAAAAATTCTAGAATACTGATTTATTTTCTTAATCAAAAATGAAAACATCAGACACAGGCATGACGTCTATACCATTTAATTTTTTTATATAAAGGTCCTCTAATGGACTTTTTAGATAATGTCAACAAAAATGCCAGAGGCATAAGCAGTTCACGGGTTAAGCCAGTAAAGAGGTTGGATAGAGAGAAAGGAGGGGATATTGACCTGAACCAAAACCCGTCTACAATATTTTACTGTGAAACCTTCTGGAATTCACGATATTTCCACGATTTTCAGATTATATTGTTACGACAGTTGTAAAACTGACCGAGAAGATGGTTAATTTTGTCAGTAACTGTAGATTCTAGGTATTGTAAAACTTATTGTTATTTACCTAAGTACTTATCTTTGTTATGATAATACTAACGAACCGCACCCTAATTGCGTAACACACTATATAAATAAAAATACACGAAAAATACACAAAATACAAAAAAAATTAAATAAAAATAAAATATGTTCGAAAAATGTGTCTGCTCAACGACGTAAATAACGCAATGAATGTTGTTGAACTTTCTATATGAATTCATTGCTACTAATAGCGTGTTAAGCAATTATCCCGCCGAACTAATATACTATACACTGTGTCTGACAGTAATATACTGTTACAATATCGTGATTAAGTTTAGTTAATGTATCTCGGTAAATTACTGTTTGTCTAATACAGTGGTTCTCAAACTTTTTTGGTGACGGAACCCTTTTGGGAAGCAAAATACTTGATGGAACCCTACAATAAAACAATAGTTTAACGCAAGACAATGTTTATGTTCCTTCTCCAGAATTAGCTTACTGCCAGGTCTTAGAACCCAGCAATGCATAAATGTGTAAGCTGTCACGCCCTTTATGCCTGGAGGCTTTTATTTGGCTAGTAAGTTTTTGTATTTACATTTTAATTAATTATTTTTTAGCTTGAGTACGTATAGTTTTTATTATATTTGTTGGTATATTGGCGTGGCTAGCTGACATATTATGGCAAATAATTAAATTTTATGTTCTGGCTTTGTAATGTTAATTACCGAACATAAGCACCTAGTATTGTATAGAAGCAAGTATTTTTTTTAAATTGAACAGACAGCTGTGCTGCTGGGGAGTTTGTTGCGCCACTTCTTCTTCCCAGCGATAGCACTAGGAAGTGGTGAAGGGCGGGCGTTTTTGGGGGACTGTCTTTTGTAATTTTGACGTTCAAAAAGTGCTGATTCTCAGCCTAATTTGAATAAATGACTTTTGATTTGATTTGATTTGATTTGAATAGTTTTTAAAAGTGTATTCTTTATTAATAAGCATAATAAAATTACAATGTAACAGTTACTAATTATTACTTACTTTACCACATGGCAAGTACAATAATAGAAGATATTAAAAAAGAAAAAAATCTAACTAATGGGAGGTATGAAACTGTTTTTTATTTTTCATCAATTGGTTGATATCAGGTTTGATAGAAGACAGTTGAAGTCTCATATCAGGTTCGGCGTCCAGTCTATTGCGATATTTTGTTTTCGTGGCTGCATAGGTTGAGAATCCTGTTTCGCACAAATATGTTGTTGGGAACGGGAGAAGAATATTCAGAGCCATTTTGCCAAGCATTGGATATTCATCACGGATTCTGCACCAAAAATCGTTGAGAGGCGTCGTTTTGAACAGTGACTCCATACTTGTGTCTGATGACATTTCTAAAAGAGATTCATATATCTCGTTTGACATACTTTCGGGCTTTTCCAAGTTAGGTAAAAAAGGATTATGAATCCATGAATTCAGTTTCATTTTTGTATTCTGTTCTTCGGGAAAATACTTTTCAAAAGATGCGCGCATCGATCTGAGATATTGGACCAATTCTCCAAACACATCATTTTGAAACATTTCTGAGTCGTTATCGCTAACAAACTCACTGAGTGACGTAAAGCTTTCTATTTCTTTCTTACCAACGCAAATAATCCAAAAATCTAATTTTCTTTTGAAGGCAGTTATTTTGTTATAGGCCTGAAACACTGTTGTCTGTTTACCTTGCAATGATAAATTCAATTCGTTCAGTTTTTGAAAGATATCCGCCATAAAAGACAATCGGAACAACCAAGTTTTATCATACAAACGGTCCTTCAAATTAAAAGAAGTATCTGCTGAAAGAAACATTTGTAACTCGGCTCTAAGTTCAAATAGCCTTGTTAAAGTTTTACCTCGAGACAGCCATCGCACTTCTGTATGGAGCAGCAGTGTTTTATGTTTGCTGCCATAATCTTCACACAATAATGAGAACAATCGGGATTGTAGTGGTCGTGATTTGATAAAATTAATTATTTTTACCGCTTCATCCATAACTAATTTTAGATTTGACGGCATTTGCTTCATCGCAAGTGCTTGTCTATGCAGAATACAATGGCTGGAACTACAATTAGGCGCTTTATTTTTTATTCGTGACACTGCTCCTGCTGTTTTACCTGTCATCGCCTTGGCCCCATCTGTACAAATGTCAATGCAATTGTTCCAACTGATATTATTTTCTTCAAAAAATATATTTATTTTATTAAAAATTTCTTCCCCGGTAGTGTTTTTGAGCAGCGGTGAACACATAAGCATGTCTTCTTTAAAAGAACTTTCATATGGATATCTCACGATAACCAGCAAGATAGCCAAACCAGCGACATCAGTTGACTCGTCCATTTGCAAGGCGAATCGTGTTTTTTGTAGACGTGTAACTAGTTCTTGTTTGACGTAGCTTGCCAGATCATGGATTCGCCGTGAAACAGTATCGTTTGATAGCGGCACAGTAGAAAGATGCTTTGCAGATTTTTCATCGAGCATACATTTTGTTATGTCTAATACACATGGCTTTATTAAATTCTCAGCGATAGTGTGCGCTTCACCTGCTTGTGCAATGCGATAGCTAACTAAATATGATGCCTCCGTGGCCTTTTCGTTGATAGTTTGTGTTACATGCATCATATTTTTTTGACTTTCCAATAACTGATCTTTTTTACGAACAAAAAATTCTTTATTCTTGTCTTTAGACTCGGGGTGCACAGTTTCTAAATGTCGGCGCAATTTGGCAGGTGCCATGGAACTATTAGGAAGCAGTTTACTACATAGCATGCAGAGAGGTGAGCCGTTGGAATCAACAAATCCGAAACTGATATATGATTCATCATACTTCCTTTTTTTCGTCTTTGAAACCGTCGAGCTTGACGTCGCGGCATCATCGTCTGGATCGGTGATTGCTATATTCTCCGTGCGTACTGCTTTTGAACATTCAGCGTCATTAGAAGATGTTGTTGCAACACGTTTAACACCTTTAAGCCAACGTTCCATTCTTCTTTATTTATAATGTTACACGTCAGGATAGTGGGGTCTAAATAATGCACAATCGTTACTGCGTATAAGAGACTAAGTTTAGTACAATGAAGAAATGTATAAAACTGAGACAACGAATACAGCAGGCAGTAGAACAATGAACACTAGTTTCTCGCTAGCAAGCTTATAAGTAGGTAGGCAGGAACTTATCGCTCCGAACGCTAATTGTCAACTGACTGACGAGGCGCGACACGCGATCGCCGCTTTTATACTTAGTCCTAGACTCGATCTCGAATATTCTCGAAAATACTCGAGTCGGCGCCTTTGATAAACAAAAAGCAAAAATAAAAAGAGAAATATAAAAATTACGTTGTAAACAATCTCGACTTTATTTTTTTAAGTTAGAGTCGAAAGTCGCTTGTTGACAACTATAGCGTCTAATACAGAGGCGGCTTTTATCAAAGGGACTGCGCGCTCACAAGTATACCTACAAGTATACATGTTGATACCAAAGTTATGAGATATTGTACCAGTTATTGTAACACATGTTTATACAAATACAAATAAATAAATAAATATACATACGCGCGGCCGCGGTGTCAAAACGTTCGACCAGAGAGAGGTGTTTTGATTTTTTTTCTAAATTCTTGAGGAACCCCTACAGAGGTATCGCGGAACCCTAGGGTTCCGCGGAACACACTTAGAGTATAGCTGGTCTAATACAATACTATCTATTGGACATAATAAGGTTTGGAGCAATTCTTCATTAGGATCGAAAGTCCGCATTAAGTATCATCTTTGTACGTATTGTGTATTTTGATATTAACCCATTTTCTTGATCACCATTTATAGGCTGCCAAATCTTAGTTATTCAAGGCACATAACATTGATAATCGTGCCCTTATGCCAATTTATTTGAGGTCGTCGCATTAATAATGTATCTTCCATCATCCCTATTAAATAGTTCATTCAGAGTTATGTCTTCTGCCTGACCTGCCCTATGTTACTTGGGATCAGCGTTTACCTTTTGGATACTTGTCTCAATCAGTAGTCACGCTTGGATACCGCCTTTTCAATATCATGATCACACAATCCAGCTATCGTTCGTCTTTTCCTTTCTTTCTTAGATTTCCGTTGGTCATCCTCTCATCGTTGCGGATTAAACCCCTCAGACGAGGTCATACGGCAGAGAACCAAAGTTGCCGAGATAGCTCACAGAATAAGCCACCTGAAGTGGCAATGGGCAGCCATATTAGCCGTTGTATCGATGACCGTTGGGGTAGACATGTTCTTGAGTGGAGACCGTGAATCGGCAAACGAAAGGTAGGACGCCCTCAGGCTTGGTGGAGCGACGATCTTCGCAGGATGGCTGGTAGCAGCTGGATGAGAGTTCCCGAGAATCGAGTTCAATGGCGTGCAATAGGAGATGCGTGCAGCAGTGGACTGCTGTAGGCTGATAATGATGATCCTCTCATTGCAGTGGTTTGCTTGCCTATAGAAATTATTATTGTCAATGTAACTTGTATACTTGTTACCTGTTTCCACTCTATATTAGCGCGCTCCAGTCGTTCGTTGGCGGCTACCCGCTGCTCGTGCCGGGCCGCGGCTTCGCGCAGCGTGCAGCCGCAGCAGGAGCATCGCGGGCATGCGTTGATGCAGCCCGACTCGGCGACCGTGTTGGCAGCAGGCGGGGGGCCGTTGCCGGGTACAGTTGCCATGTTTGCTGCTGCTCCACCTGCACAATACAAAGACCACTCTGTTATTCTGGTCTCCTGGTAACAGACAAAACTAGCTAGGAATAAAAATGTATTGCTTAAAAAAACTTGTCGGTTTGTGCTGAGAATCACGAGTTCTGTAAGGAAGAAACAAAAATGTCTAAGTATAGCCTAGTATGCAAAAAAACAGTACAAACAAAAATTATACGCACGTTCTACGATAATAAATCGTGGACGTTTGAGTGTCAAATGTGTTACAGAAATATGAGGTTATGCTGCGCTGGTATATGAGACTGGTATAATAAATGAAATACCGGTATCAAAAAAGAAAACAATAAAGAAATCTATACAGAATATTTTGGTAGGTAACCCTAAACAAAGGTAGGGTATTTGCTTTTCTAAATTCCCTTCTTAGAAGTTCGTAAGCGGAGACGTCCCTCGTATGCGTAAGTTAGGCGAGAAGTGTTTTCAGAGTCCGTGATGAAAGGATTACAAAGGATACAAGCATGTAGACAGGGCTACATTAGTCGAGTTTTGCGAAAGACCTAAATGTGTCATGCTACATTTACCCTTGAAAATAGAAATAACAACAGTATTAAACAGTGTTGAACTAAATCCATAGACTTTGTAGTAAATAATAAAATAATATTAACTTTTCCAAGCCTAAAATCGAGTCACGTTTCGATTATAAGCGCCGAGAAAGATACCTATTTATTTAGTCTTTCTCACGAAGTCACGATTATATCCTAATAATTGAAAGTCACGTACACTTTCGGGCAAGTGATCTTTATTTTACGATTTATGGGAGTTGAGTTTAAAACCGTCATCAAATTAAAATGTCTAGTAATTTGAAATTATAGATTTACTAGTTTCTGCCCGCGACTTCGTCCGCATGTAATTTCTATTTCTGACATAAAGTGTGTCCTATATCCTATAGCTGTCTCCCCGCCCATATTATAGTGCACAGTAAAGTGTGTGCTCAATAAAGGTATAGTATGTTAACAAAAATCTATACGCTTCCCATAAGGGTCACAACAGCGTGTATATCACAAACGGGTATCCTCACAAGAAGGGTTACTAAATTAATAACACAAAAACTGCAACAAACGTACATGAATACCTGGTTCATGGACTTCTTAAGGGAATAAGAAATCGCATGCTGAATATTTGTCATAAATACGCTTATGTCTTCAAAAAAATATTTTATTCCCATCTAAGATACACGGATTCGTAATTCCCCCAAGAACGATGAAATATTATTTGGAGGAACGCGCGTCGATATCCGAGAAATATTGAAATTGTATCCAGCTGCGACAGAAACTAATTGGTGCATGTCATCCACGAATTTCGTCTTTATGTGTATCTTTTATGATACGCTTAAAGGCGAAATTCCATTGACTCGATCTCGCCATTATTTCTACATCTCCATTTAGTCAAAATAAATTCTTTATTGTTTTTAATTTGACAAGGAACAGCAATGCTCTTAAAGCTCCCAAGGCTTTGGTAGGTAGGGTTCTGATTTGTGTAGGAAATTACAATATGATTTTTATAAATTGCATTCCTGTGGGATTCAATCGCGGAATTGACATTCGTCTGACTAAAACACAAAACAAAACAAACAAAATTATTACAACGTTAAAGTACTAAAGGAATAAAAGTCCCTTTTGGTAACATTTTGATCACGTTTAGCTATGTGTTCAGCCTAAAGTATGTACGCCCTACTTTCTCACAAATCCCTTACCACGTGAGAATATTAAATTTGCAATAAGGAAGCATAGGTAATCAACAGGTAGATAGGCAGAAATGTGTTCGGTGCTTTGCCAAAGGAAATGAATAGTCCGCTGCTACTTGCGAAAACTAATGTTACGGGAAGCAGGTGTTTTAAAGAAAATGAATACGCAAATAAATCAAAACTGATGATATGGTTAGAAAGGGGGTGACTGTCGAGATGGCGGCTAATAGAGGAGTATGGAAGAAAAAGACATGTTGCGCCGACCCCAAATAATTTGGGATAAGGGCAGGAGAATGATGATGAAATAAATCAAAACTTATAGGGTACTTCCCGTTGAGCTAGATTCATGAAATTTGGCAAGAAACAAAGTCGCAGCGCCGAAAGGAAAATGTCCGAAAATCGTTAATTTGTAGTTTTATAAAATTTTTGGTGCTAGGACATGCTAGTTTCCTCACGATGTTTTCCCTCGCCGTTTGAAAGCAGTGCTGATGAAATTATTTACACAAAGCAAAGCACCTGCTTGGATTCGAACCCTGGATCTACTACTCTCGAGACTCGACTAACTCGTAAGTCAGTGCCGTTACCACTCGGCCACCACTACTTCATTCCAGAGACAGAACATTTCATTTTTTTCATTTTTTTTAAATTATTCTAAAAGAAATAAATAATAAAAAATATATAAGTCAACAAGTGACAAGTGGACGTTCAAGCAATCCGCATAAATCTTCTCAGCTGATAGTGGATACGACTTGGGCGGACTTGAGAATGGTTTATCATATTTTTTCAATAAAATGGGCATAGTTGGCACTTCAACGGCAAGACAATGTATCACAGATTCTCTCATATTAGTCATTAAAATAATTCGGGCCACTTATCACAGGAATGCTTGGAAGCATATCGGTTTATTCGTTGATGCGCACGAATTTACTCGCCCGAAACGAGCGAATCATCCCTTTTAAATTATATTACTTTTTCTATAGGTGACTTAAATTAACTTTGTGCGAGTCAAGGGACACGTAAGGCGCGCAAAATGCTTACTAATCTTAATAGTCGATTCCCCGGTTTCGGGCGAGTAAATTAGTGCGAATCGTCTAATGAGCCAGTATTTCAGTGTAGGTTCTCAGTGTTAAAATAATTAACACAAAGAAATAAATATAGTAAAACAATATTCAAAACGATGTGGTTCTTTATGTGGCAAGCAATCTGTGTGTTTGTTTCTCTTCTGTGGGACGTTTACCTGCATTTCTAAATATAATTTCTCATTATAAACATCACAAATCTCGAAAAATTAAATCGAAATCTTCTTCAGGAAAATTATCCAACTTAAGCAAGTATTCATTAGTAATCTAAGCATCTTTTCAGTAGGTAGGTATTTACTGAATCATCTAGAGAGCAGAAAGGCCAATTTAGATGGTAAACGGCTTCTGATCCAAAATCTATTTTGGATAACGATTTTGGCGACAGACGGGATTTATCGTTTCCTCAAATAATAATATGTAAAATGAAAACCAAAAAAATACGAATCTACCTAAAATTTCTGACCAGTATCTGCGTTCGTACAGGCTACTTTTCGCAAAGGTTTCTCAGCATATCTTTTATTCATTTTATGGTTAATGTTCTTACCTAGATGGTTGTGGTTGTGCCGTGCGAAGCGCGGCGAGGCGGGTGTGACCGGGGCCCCGTCGCATCGCACCTCCGCCTTGAGCCGGGAGCCTGTGCGGGGGTTCACCTGCACCCCGGCCGATATCATCGTGCCGCCGTCACCCTGGTAGATAAACTAGGAATAATATGGCATTAAGGACTGTAGTGTCTATAACTACAGTAATAACTAGCCAAACCCTTACCCAGGTGGCAAGATAAGAGTCTCGTGGTAAATTAGACGTCATTGGAAAGGTAATAAAGTACGAGTGGTGCACCATTGGCAGAAAACCAGCTAAAAAGTTTGCTGACTGGCCACCCTTTTAAACGTGGACTCAAATATTCATTTGTCTAGCCAACTCTATCCAATATAGTTTGCCAAGGCGCATCATAACTCAATGATGTCCTCTTCAAAGCTTAAGATGAAAAATGGCTGCATCCGAATTGAATATAGTACTTATGTACAATTCAAATATTCAATTCGCATGCACAGACAGAATAATAGGAATTCCTGTCCAAAACTGCACTCAAGACTTTATAAAAAGACAAAGATTTATGTACGCAATAAAACAACTCTCCATTTGAAATTGTTCGATTTGTTTCGTATTCGAATTTGAACAGCTTTTGACCAAAGCAATAACGTTGCCAAATGTCATATTGGAACGCAAAAAAATGGCATAGCATAGTGGTTGTTGTTGGTATACTCGTAGAAGTAGGTAATATCCGTTTGGTTTTTAATTCCCTGTAAACAAAGTTGATGCATAGTATTGAAAGTTCCCAGAATTTATTATTTATTGGCATTTTTCATCGTGTTCAGAATCATATACTGAGTCCATGGTAACAGTTTCATTACTATTTTATTATATATTATGTACTTATACATAGTGGCAGCGATGCCACTCTGTTTATGTACATATAATAAAATAGTAAGTAATTTTGGATTTTTTGTCCGTTTGTCTGTTTGTCTGGATGTATGTTCCGGATGGGCGCAAAAATGGCTGAACGGATGAAATTTGGCACACAGATAGTTTATAACCTGGATAAACATATAAGATACCTTTTATCCCGGTAGCACGATCCCGTGGGAGAATTTCCGACCTCCATGCGGCAGAAGACGCGAGGAGTAGTTATAGGCAGCAATATTAATTTTTCCATGACTGGTGACTACCTACTTTATTTTTCAAAACAGCTTTAGATACCTTATTTATATTTCATAATTTCACAAAAGCACGAATATTTTCAAACTTAGCTAAATGTAATTTCAACAACAAATCAGCTTTGACACTGAGCTTATGAAAAACTTTTAATGGTTACGAGTTCGGGGCTTCAAATTAGAAAATCAAAGTCCCCAGGGGTATCGGAGTTTTTTATAAATCGAGTTTGGAAGTTATTTCCATATTTCGATACAGACAGATTCGTAAATTAAATGTACTTATATTTCTTAATGGTACCTACTTTAGAGTTTTGAAGATCGAAATTAAAATAGATTTTAGCTATGGACTACAATTTGCCGGGGGAAAGGGGAAAATTTATAAGTCTGTGATAAGGCCTGTCGTACTTTATGGGTCTGAATGCTGGTCTGTGAAGAAGACGGATGAAAGAAGATTGCATGCAGCGGAGATGAAAATGTTGAGATGTATGTGTGGAGTGATGAGAATGGATATAGTAAGAAATGAGTATATAAGAGGAAGTTTGAAAGTGGCGCCAGTGACAGAAAAGTTGAAAGGAAATCGTTTAGCTTGGTATGGGCATGTGATGAGAAGGGACGAAACGCATGTGACTAAAAGGGTGATGAATATACATGTTGATGGATGGAGAGGGAGAGGAAGGCCGAAGAAAAGATGGATGGATTGTGTGAGGAATGATATGAAAGAGACGGGAGTGAATGATAGCGTGACGGTTGACAGGGGAGAATGGAAGAAGAAAACGTGTTGCGCCGACCCCAAGTAACATGGGATAAGGGCAGGAAAATGATGATGACTACAATTTGGCGTCAATGAAGACTGTTCTGTCTCTACTACTAACTTAAGAAAGCCTTAAGGCTATGCAGCTACAGAAGGCCGCACAAGGAAACTCATGAGAATGTCCCTCCAAAACCATCATCATCATTTGCCAAGCCTTTTCCCAACTATGTTGGGGCCGGCTTCCAGTCTCACCAGATGCAGCTGAATACCAGACTGCATGCACCTGAATTTATTTCCTGTATTTTACATGAAGCGACTGCCTATGTGACATCCACAACACAGTTACTAGGTAATACGATAAGTACCCCTAGGTAAGTACCCCTAGGTAAGACTGGTTGTCAAACTTTTGGACTGCTGGCGACCCGTAACGACTGCCAAAGATCCACGAATGACCGCCGGGACAACGACTTAGCGAGCGTTCCGAGGCACAGAGGTGTCTTGATTATGTAAAGATGGTCACCCATCCACGGACCAACCGCGGCAAGCGAAAAATTACGTTTCGCTAGGTTATCGATAAAATGAGATTTTTCTGCCGAAAACAGCAATAACATGGAGTATTTGATTCCAAAATAAGTGAGCCTATGTATCGAATCCGCTATACTTAATTGATTGCTAACAAATTGCTGATGAACGCTGTTATTTCAGAAGCCCTTTGTTCGAGTTTTAGAATTAAAATCCCGTATTGATTGCAGTGATGGCGAACACATAACGCTCTACTAGCCTTTTGAGTTCTTCGTTCTGTTAAAAATAACATTTACCCGTATTTCATACATACATTTACATCTGTCAGTCTATTAGTTCTAGTCGCAGAGTTAGGTTTATTTATTTATTTAGAGCATTTTGTCTAATGCAGCTACGCCCGCGTGGTAAGTATATCGATAAACAGTAGCCTATGTTCTTTCTCAGGGGTTTAAAGTATCCCCATACCAAATTTCATCAAGGCCCAGCCGTTTCGTATATACTTTCATAGGCATTTCATAAAAAGCTGTTATTTTCACATAACAAACAGACACTTCAATTTTATTTACTTGTACAGATATAGAAGATTTGTACAGATAATAATTATTATCCTCCGGACCGATTTCGGTCACGGTGGCCAATCTCAACGGAAGTTAGCCAGGTACGCAGGAGGTATTATAGAGCAGAAGTATGGGGGCAAACACAGTTGCATTTCCTATTCTTTAACTCATAAATTTTTTCAGCTTATTTTCTTCTTCTTTCAATAAATGTACACGCGTTGAAATTACTGCCTCGTGATAAAAATAAATAGAATAAAAATTAAGAAATAATTCAATTAAAGGTTATTCGCCAGTCCATATTTTGTATGGTGTTCCGCTAGCAAAGCACGTATAAACCAGCTTCGCATTTTTGCCTTCAGTTAAAAATAACACCAATAAATTATACCAAACAAAATAACAAGACCGAAAACGGGCCTACATCAGGCAAAGCGAAAACTATTCCTCAAAGCACAATTGTTACCAACAAAATGTTATTTTTACTCGGTATTTTGGTCCCTCGGTAGCGTTTACAACAGTGATACATAACAGAGGTGTATTATGTAGGTAGCTTTGTCAAAAAGTCGACGCCTAAGGCCACCACCGGGATTAAAATAGACAAAATATATATCAGTACACTTTTGTAGCTAGTCGTAGATACCTAAGGGATTTTCAGGAATTACATGGTTCATGTCCTGTGACAACATTTACATACAGAGATGTTTCTAAGATAAATGACTTTCTAGATCTTGTGAATCATTATCATCTGCCCACCCTTTTCTCAACAATATTGGGGTCCTCTAAAACCATCGATAAACGTCCCATAAACGTGGTAGGTATAAGTAATAATTATGTAGTTTAACTTCATATATAAATCAAAATGTTGCCATTATAATGAAGTTATTCAACAAATTGGCCAACACATCGATTTGTCACGACAATATCTATTCTGTCTACGCCCTGAATAATTGCGACCATAGGCATTATTACGTGCTGTAAACTATTTTACCGTCTACAGTTTCTACAGTTTTGACGCGGTAACGTCATGGTTATTTAAGTCAATGAATTTGATATTGTAACTGTCAAGCGCGGGAAAGCTTTTGAACAAACTTTTGAATAATTATTTGTACTCGTATTTAAAAGAAATGGAATTAAGATCGGAGACGAGTTCCAACAAAAGACTAGTTCCAGTGAAAATTGGATGGAGGAGGATAAGGTGTGTGCTGTTAAAGCTAGAATATGTTCAAACTATGTTTTGTTTTTTCAACATTTTCAGATGATGATTGATTGATGCTTGCTTTTGCTTATATTTCTTAGTTGTTTTGAAAGAATTGGTCAGGGAGAGAGCCTCCACAATAGAAAATAAACACTGGTGCAAACACCAAGGCGTGATTTACGAATATGCAGCCTTATTTATAAAAATCTGGTTAGTCACTGTTTAGCTTACCAATTAGTTAGCTCTTAATCAATGATTAACTTTTCTTGATCCTCACGAAGGTCCGAAAGTCTTCGTCGTCTAAAGAAAATGGAACTTTTTTATGAAAATTTTATAGAAATGTTATTACCTAGTTAAAGTTTCTCGTAATGGATGAAGTAATGCGTAGGTAGGAACAAAATACAGTAGGTTAGGTAGTTGGACACACTTCGTTGAAATAAATACTTTGGGTTTTTTTTTGGGAATTTATTAGTTGTATGTACCTATCTGATATGTGTGTTTTGTGTAGTCGCTTTTGGTTTACCACGTGTAACAAAAATTGCGTCTATATTTGATATTGGGAGATAGCCTTTTAATAAAAACGGTATATGAAAAATAAACCCCGATGCCTATGCAATCAAATCATATGGAAAAAGTTTTCCACGAACTCAGATTTGTTTCCATATTAAAAATTTGTTTATTAATAGATGATGTATACCCTAAAAAACATGACTACACCGTTTAGTCTTTGAAGTTACCTGATTCATATAACGAACTCAAATTACGAATAAAAAATTCATAACAAATTATTATGAACAAATATTGGCTCTGAACTTTGCATAATCACTACCCGTAATCCTGGCACTCAATGATATTATTAATTAATTCATCATAATATTCAATGAACTTCGGGCCAATATCCAATGAGCCAGTGCCACTTTGGTATTGAGGTTAAAATAACTTAAAGTTAATTAAGTTACCTGTTAATCATCATTTATGCTGAACTTATTAAGACTTCTAAATTCCGCTATTGTAAGGGATAATAGGGTGGTGTATCAAACTCAAACTCAAATCATTTATTTCAATTAAACCATTTACAGGCACTTTGAATTGTCAAAATTAAATAGTCGGTCAGTTAGTCAGAAAGTTGAAGCTAGTCGCCCATTCCAAAAACGTAGATCTCTATGGAAAAGAACGGGCAAGAAACTCCACGAAATCTTGCACTATCACTAGAAGATTGCAGTATATTGGAAATCTAATAAGAAGTGCTGCTGCCTATCTTTCTGCCTTCATCATCATTTAATCTTCAGCCTATTCTAGTACATTGCTAAACCTGCAGTGGTATTCTGTAAAAATATCACCCTGATAGCTTAGGCGAAGTGAGTGTGAAGTGAGTGGTCATTCCGGCTGATGCTAGGAATTGACAACATATTTTTCACGGTGAGTTTTTTACAGAATAGATCCGCTGCACCCCAATGACGTAATTCACTTTTTTACACAATCCGTAGGGTTTTGAAAGGAATCCTTAATCATACAAATCATCAACACAACTCTCTTAGTTCATATTACCCTATTGAATGACTATTTCATGAAATCATGACATTTGAGGCCAATTACAACGTATTGCTGATTCTAATGATTATAATTCTGTTAAGCCATATTTGTTACGGTCGCGAATAATATTTGAATACATACATGCTACACTGACCTGAAATGACTGAATTAATTAACGTGAATTTTAATTTTCCGGGCTACCTTAGCGCACCCTCTTAAGCCCATTTATTATTGGTTGGTGCTGTTTTCCGTGTAAAACAGTACAAGTACCTCGGGACTACCTCTCAGTACCTGTCTTTCAAATGAAATGGTGTGAGCCGCTTTGCATTGAGATTTAATACCATCGTTTTCGGGTGTGCTTTGAGAATAACAGGCATTTGATATTTACAGGCAGTAAATCAACTGGCTAGGCAACTATTTTTGGGTTGTTTGTCTCATGCATCACTGGGTGTGAGTAAAGAATTTATGGATCGGGATTTGTAAATGAAGATATTTGTTCTATGACTGATATTAAAATGTTGGATTCTAATCAAGCTGGATTGTGTTGTTTTCATAGAAGTTTACAATCAACATGAACTGTGATCAAACATGAAAAATTTTAAACTGCCAATTTTCAAATAAAACTTTAATACCTTCTCGAGTAATTTTGTTTGGTTTCGCGCTGGTCGAATGCTGTCTATCTTCGATTTTTTATTTTACCTTTTACTCACAAAGTGTAGGACCCCGGTACCGTCCGAGACAAAGGCGAAGTCGGAAGTGTGTGTGTGTGTTGTGCTGACTACTAACGCTAATTATAAAACCTCATAAACTCGTGTTTAAAATAAACTACGTCAAAGCTCTCGTACCTAAGTATCGGCTCAAATGAGGTAGGCTAACGTTTGTTCGTTTCGTAAACAAGACGCGTCCATCAAATCAGTTAGCAATCACCGCATGATGGCTGCGGGCGGCCGCCGGCACTGTTAATAGGGTAACCATATAAGTTTCTACTCCATACTACTGCATAGGTTCATTGCTTTTGAGTGTACTCTAAAAACCCCGAGTAAGTAAAAATCAATGCTGGTCGAGCCGTATTTTATAAATGCTTTTGGTGCAAGATTTTGTTTGTTGAATTTACAAATTTGTTTTGATCGTGTTTCCAAATAATTAGAACACCTACTTGATTTTCGTCTAAAGTACGCCCGTGATGTTTTAGAACTGTGAATGGCTGTGAAAGGTATCAACGCCAGCATTAATCAATTTGATACAAATTGAAGGGGGACAGGCGTCGAGCTGGGACTTTGTTGTTGTTGGGGTGGAAAACGACCAACCCAAATGCAACAAAATGATACTTAAAGCACTTTGCTTCCCATAACTACATGGATATTATCTCATATCATCGTCATAAATTGCCAGTCAGCAAGGATTATCGGGGCTGATTTCCAAGAGTGCGCCGTGCTAACCTAATTCCTAAGCATCGTAGCATGAGTGAACCCACGTCCTGGCGCGGCCTGAGTCATCTTTACAGGAATAATTGTTACCTTTGGAGCGTCGCTGTCAAGGTTGATGAACAGCAGGCGCGCGAGGCGCTGCAGCACCAGCTCGCGCAGCACCGCCGGCACCGGCTGCCCTCTCACTCCTCTACGAGCAACACCAAACGTTTACACAACACATAATAAATATGAGATTATAAACACACATATTATTATTACAAATACAGAATCAATCATAGACGTAACTAATGGTAAACCAGAAAAGATATGCGCTTCAGTAATATTTGTGTTTCCATATTAGCACGACCCTCGAGCCACAGAGGTAAAGCTAGTAAGTTTTGTACTGTAGCACTTTGCAGAACCTATAGCTTCGCATTTATATTAAAAAAATCTCTTTCGGGACTACTTACCTACTCCAATCGCAGATTGTCATCATTGTGTTTATAAAAAAAAAAACGGGTTGCACTCCGGGAGGGCCGGCAGAAGTGAAAACTTGAATTTTAACGTTGTGCATTTTTGATATTTTGGAATGCTTTCTACTCTCCCTCCGTCTAACGAATTTTCGATCAGGTCACGTGTCCTGACGCGAGCTCCATCTTACGAATTTTCGATCAGTACACGTGTCCTGATGCGAGTTTAACATTTTTTACCCATCACAACAAAAGTGCACAACGCCGCTAAAGAAGTTTTCACTTCAAAGAAAATTGGAGTTGCATAGTTTTGTTAACCTATAATATTGTAATCATGTTAATGCAAAAAAGGCAAGTACTTCCATGCTTGTTACAGCTCTATATTAGATCTCTTCACCGCGCCTTTGTATTTCCGAGGATCGACGATGATTCTCGAAGCGCATACATTTTGTGGAATTCTGTACCTACGTAAACGTAAAAACGTGTAAAAAGATTAAAAAGTCACATGCGACTTGGATATATTTTCATTTATAACCCAAATGAGTTTTTCAAGATTTGAAGACTCATTTAAAGGGTAAACCCAAGAAAAAGTATAAAACTCATCGAGATAAATCCGCTAACTGTAAGAACATTGCTCTCCCGTATAGTCGGGTAAAATGAAACCCACACGCAGAGAAACTAACAAACACGACTAAGACTCCTTTAATTTCAGACGAGCTAAATTCAGAAATAATCAAAAATCTATTTTCACCCAATACCGAACATATTTTCAGCCTTCAACACCGCCTTTATTTGCATATCTAATTTGGTGGTTGAAAAACGAGCTTTAATTAATTCAATTCGTTCAATCTGTTAAACAAACGCGAATATTATTTCATCACAAAATTCATATTGTGAGCGTTCAAATTGAGCAATTTATTTCGTATCGTTGAAATTGCATGGCCGTTTTGTTTGATTAAACAATCTATTAATAATTAGGGTAATTATTAATTAGTTATTAAAATAATAGGTAATGTTCAATAATGGTAATTAAACTCGCCTGTAAGATATGTTGAGCGTGACGACTGAAAGGGACGCTGAAAACGATACTAGGCACGTGCTAACTCCGTAATATAAACCTGAAAAAAAATTAACTGTTGGTTTAAAAGTTCAGTTAAGGGATGATTTTTCCATCGCCAGATAACTTTTATTCGAGGAATAAAATTGAAGTTTGACAGTTTTTATATTAAAAAATCCAAATTATTATTATATATTCTTCCTCGAATAAAGTTATCAGATGATTGAAAAAACAGCCCTAAGTGAAACTACGAATAACTATAAATAAACACATGAAGAAAATCTTTCGGTATCTACTTCTCCACGTTACATATAAAGGGGCTTATTTATAAACGATGATTAAAGTTAAGTGACGTTCAAACGTCAAAAATGTACGGTTAAACAGCCGCTAATGACTACTTAACTTTAAGCAACGTTTATGAATAAAGGGGTATGTAACTAATTATAACTGAATAAAAATCCTAATCCTTACTAATGTTATAAATACAAAAGTGTGTTTGTTACACTTTCACGCTAAAACGGCTGATAGATTTAGCTGAAATTTGGCACACAGACAGGCCACGACCTGGGTCAGGACATAGGCCTACTTTTTATCCTGGATCGCAGACGAAGTCGTGGGTCACAGCTTGTAACCTATAATACTGAGCAGTACAACGTAGTCGATCGTAAGTTTATAACACAAAGAGAACTTTCAGTTATGTATTGTATGTATTGCTTACGCTAGACGTTCCCTTGTCAAAACGAATAATAGGACGTGTAGCGACACTACCCTTATTAAGAAGTACTTATCCAGGAAACTACGCTCTAGTTACTAAGGAAGTAAAGCAATCCATAAATAAAACAATAAAGAAAAACCTAATATTTTCTATATTGTTTAACTAGCTTATGCCCATGACTTCGTTCGCGTGCAATTTCTTGTTTTAATCACACTCAGGGATAATGTAGCTTCCCATTAGTGAAATAATTCGGATGAGTTCTTTATATAGTTTCGAAGTTTATCCCACCACCCAGTGAGTTTGCATGTGGAGGAGACATGCAATCTCACCGTAATATTAGTATACAAGGTGGAGATGGCAATACAACAATAAATTGAACTGCGTATGTCTAATGCCCTACCCAATCTGCATACGAAAATTAAATCAAATATATCCAATAGTTGAGTCACTATAGCTAGTCAAAGATTGGGAAAACCCATAGTCGACCCATCACAAGCATTTAGTTTATTTGGAAAAATCACTTTTTTATTTTGATGTTAGGATTTATTTCATAGTTCCAAAAATACTCTCACGCATTAGTATTTCTAGTGTTTTCAATTATTGTTGTATTGTTGTCTCCACATTGTATAGTATAGATTTATGGATTGCTTAATTCAGTGTCAACATTCATTAACGTAGGAATGCAGTTTTACTAACGTGGTTATATCGGGATTACCGGTTTAGTTTCAGACTTGAATAGACACCATCTTAGAGCGCCTACCTACTAAGCTTTTGGAATGGGCAACTAGCTTCATCTTTCTGCCTGACCGACCCCTTGACAATTCAAAAGTCCTGTTATTGGTTTATTTGAAATAAATGCTTTGAGTTTGAGTTCGAAACGAGGACAAGTGTCAAACTGTCGCTGAACTTTTGCTTTTGTCTCCAAAACTTGATATTAGACTTGTCAATTGTTTGTCCAAACAAACAATTGACAAGTGACATTAGAATTGTCAATTGTTTGTTTCGACAAACAATAATTGACTAAACATGAAATATGAAAAAATAACTTAATGTAAACTTCCTAACGAATAAACAGAAATAACTTACTAATAAGAGGCGTCTTCTCCGTAGGTGGCAATGTGTCCCTTATAGTCATCAAGAAGACGGTCATAGACAGAAGTGCACTTATGCCCAGGGTCACCTTTTCACCTGACTCCGACGGCACGTAGAACACTAGAAGAGCTAGAAAATATAAAAAAAAATTATTTAGCTTCGCTGAGAAATCTCACTTAAGTTATCTTGTTCGTGCTAAAATATTTATACAGAATGCAACTTTCTTCAACAAAAAACATTTAGCCACCCAATAAATGTGGGTCGAGATTTTTTCACGATTACGATGTTGGTCCCATGGAGAAAGTTGTGTATTTATACGCCGTGTATCAGAAATGTATGGTCATATTTAGGGGTGTGGTACAGACCAAGAAACTGAACAACTTTCTTCATAGGGCCAACATCGTAACCGTGAAAAACATTCAGCCATGCAATACATTCGGGTCGAGTAGGTATTGAAGTTTTATAAGGGACGGTTGATAATGTTTTCGATGTTACCTATATATTATTACTACACATTTCTGATACACGTTGTACAAATACACACAAATATTTGTTGAGTGATTTATGCAATTATGACTAACAAAAGCGCGAAATAAACCTTCAGTAAATATGATTACCTTGAGTCTTTGTGTTTGTTTGTTTATTATATTATTCTACTTAGCCGTGTGTATGATTATCTCGCGTATTCTTGTTTTCGCTTGGCACATTACGTGATTTACGTCCATCATCATATTTATACTATGGTAATAGGAGCTCGTTCGTAAAGACGAAACTTCCTTGAACTTCTCGGCAATCAGTGGTTTGTCGTAATAAAATATGTAATGAAGTCAATCCACGCAAAGCCTCTTGTTGTGAACGATATTACGGAGCTAAAACACGGCTCGATTCATCTTCAAAAGGATTAAGACTTCTTTGAATTTAGTTTTAGTTCGCAAGCATGTTGGGACTCGTTACACTTTAAGAACGTGATCAAATAAAGATGAACCGTTTTTACTTGACAAATGTTTTAATGGAAAATAGAATAAAACTGTTATCAGAGACTCGCATAATTTTGAGCAGTTGTACTAGTTTTTTTCAAGTACATACTCGTATATCATCATTACAAGCTTTTATTTAACTTGCCTTGTTCGTTAGGTATGAGTAAAATCTTGCTACTGAATTTTATAACAGTTATCCCCTACCGATTAAACTGATGCACATGTTGCAGGTTTTTCATGAAATTAGGTTTTTGATGAAAAACCGGAAGATGACACATTTCAAACTTAATTTCATCATATACCTGTAACAATCCAGATTTTTGATCAAAAACCTGAACGAGTTTGGGTTTATGATAAATTTCTTGTCAAAATCACGGGTTTACTTTGTTTTATGACAAATAAATCAATTTAAATGAAATAAATAAAACAATCCATCATCATTTGCAACTTAGTAGAAAGAAAACAATTATTTATTTATGAAAATTTTACATCTAATCAATATTCTCCTCCTTCAATCCAATTATGAAATGAAACATTTCAATTTCACGTATTGTATTAATCTGTATTAATTTGATTTTGATAAGCCGCGAAAATGAAATTTCGTAACTATTAAATACGACTAAACTGAGTCAAAATTAAAAAAAAGAATAAATATGTAAAAAAGAAACGTTTACCACGTGCTTGCTTTACAGATTGATCATAAACCAAAACTAGTTCAGGTTTTTGATCAAAAATCTGGATCATTACAGGTTTATGATGAAATTGAGTTTAAAATGTGTCATCTTCCGGTTTTTCATCAAAAACCTAATTTTATGAAAAACCTGCGACACATACCCTTTTGGTGTAGATGACAATACAAGATTAGTTAAGTGACATCATCCTAAATTCAATAGTGTTGACTCGCAAAGATGGCAGACCAAATTATTTAAGTACAATTGAAATATTGAATAAGCTTGTTTTTAAAATTAGTTATTAATTATTGCGTTCCCCAAACATAAATAAATAGATACCTAGCTGTTATTTTATATTACACAAATAATATAATGTAAAAGTAAAAGTATTTCTAGAATAGCATTCCACACGGAATATTATATTTCCATGTACCTATTTAAATAGTTACAAACGCAAAATTAGCACTGCTAATGTTTTCTAATTAGAACCGACATTGTCTAATTATTTACCTTAGGTATTGTTTATTATTCATGATACAATTTGCCTCAATTTGGAGTTCAACCTCACAATTAGCAGCAAATACTAACAACAATTAACGTTAGCTCTTGTACGATTTCTGAAGTTTTATTAATGGTGGAACGGATTGAATTTACAAAGAATACTGAGGTAATTAATTTTACAGTTGATAATATACCTGTATCAGATTGTTGCGGTTATATGAGAAGATTGTTAATTAATTACCACATCACATTATTTATGGATCAGTTACATCCATGTTTCCCGTTCCGTTTCGTGAATTACCTACAAAATTATCGAACAGCCGACCTATTCTGTAAATATCTTACCGCAAAAATTTAGGTGAAGTGAGCTGTTAATAGTGGCGATCCACTATTAACACCATCACGTGGAATGACAGCTCACTTCCCCTTTGTGTTCTCCGTGGGTTTTATGCTGAATTGCAATGCAGTTCCAAGTCTCTATTGAGAGCTTACATGCTTCGATCTAACTAGATTTTAGACGTAGAAAAATATGATATAGGTATCGACACAGATGTACCTAAACGAAACTCCACTTACCAATTCCGTTGATAAGGAGGCAGGGAAGTATAAGATTAAACACGTAGAACATGGGTCTTCTCCTTAACTTGATGATGTATGTGATGTCAGGGTAGGGCTCCACGCAGCAGGAGTAGTACTGGTCGTGGCGGATGGCTTCGAAGCTCACCAGGTCGAACTCGCCGTTCGTCTGGTAATTAGTTGTGTCTCCTTCGTCGAACTGCTTCTTTAGATCCAGCTAAAGAAAAAAGAAGTGTGATTTTAAAATTCTTCAGTTTTTTATTGGTTTACATTTACTTCAACTTAGGCACCAGTGCAAGTTTCATCAAAATGGGTTCTGTAGTTTGTAAGATATGGACGAATACGTGTAAAAGGGAAAACATCTCAAGCCTTGGTCAAACTTTAAGGCAATACGAGTATTTACAACTACTTATTACAAACAAAATGGTCACAATCCGATTAATAGTTTCGGAGAAATGCGTGTAAAACACCTATAAAAATGTGTGTGTTTGTGGGCGACAAAAAGTATCTCCTGATAAGTCTGCTCGCCTAGTACCATGCTTCACAAAATGTTTTTCTAATCACAAGCATTTATAGCGTTGCGTGTACTTTTAGGCAGAACGGCTGTAACGCGACTGATCTGAGAAAACATCACCTTCAAGAATACAATAGGGCCACAAATGGACGTTACGCGTAACGGACATAACGCAACTCCCTCCTTTTATCGATTACGACTACTATACTACTTTATAAAGAAAAGAAAAGTCGAGTGGATTTTGTATGATACGGGATATGGCCAGAAAGGGGAGGTGACAACTGATAAAGACGTATGCAAGAAAGCAAGCTGAGCCGACCTTGAATGAATTAGTATGAGGGCTGGAGGCTGGTGACCTATTATACAAGGAAAAACGTGGAGTCTACAGATGAATGTATGTTATCCTAATTCCAGCAAAAGATGAAAGGGACTCCGTTTTGAACTTTACCCACACAATCAAGTGTGGGTTACCTCTTAAAAGCCTCTTAGGTAAGAATGTCGAAGTTAAATTGAAGGTGATTCAGGCCAAATTATTCAAAGGAGTAAACTTCAGAACTCCGATAGTAGCAAAACCTTAAATATGTACCAATCCCGTCTTCAGGAATGTTAGATCGCAGATATAAGACGAAAGCCGATTTGAAAGGAGATAGCATCCTAATTTAAAAGTCAAATAACACCGACTCGAGAGACATCAAATTTTAAAGCGATAGGTTCTATAGGCAGGAGCCTGAAAAGTTTTTTTTCAGGAGAATATTTCGGTATGAAATTGACCGCGTTCTAATCTTGAATCATTCATTCAAATTCCTTGGGTCTGTTGTGCAAATATTTTATTAAACAGGCTAAGAATTTCGGAGCACCTTAAGTAAAGGTTTCTAGCTTATTTCGGTCCGATTGTTGACTCAGACATTTTCATAACTGTCTTTTTGGTCTATTTACATAAAGCAGATATTAGGCTCATGTACCTGGGATTCGTGCTCGACAGCCGGTGGGTCTTCGGCCCCCACTTCTGGCGGCTGGCGCCCAAGTTGTTGGGCACGGCTGAGACGCTATCAACGCTGCTTCCCAATCTGGGGGGCCCGAGCGCCGCCTGTAGGCGGTTCTACCTGGATCGTGCGATCGATGGACCTGTATGGGGCCCCGGTGTGGGCCTTTGACCTGACGGCCGGTAGCTTGCAATACTGCGAAAACCGCAGAGAGCGATGGCCGTCAGAGTCGTCAGGGGGTATCGCACGATCTCCTACGAGGCGGCTTGTGTTCTGGCCGGATCCCCGCCCTGGGACCTCGAAGCGAAAGTACTCGCGTCATTGTATCGGTGGCGCGAGGAACCGAGGGTGCAGGGTGAGCGACCGATACAGTGACACATGGAGCTGCGTCGGTCTCAGCTTCGCGAGGTCCTGGTGGCGGAATGGCAGGACAGGCTTATATGCCCTACCGCTGGCCTCGTCACCATCGAGGAGGTCCGGCAGGTGCTCGAGCGCTGGCTCGGGAAGAGGCACGGCTCCCTGTCGTTTCGGGTGACGCAGGTGCTCTCGGGGCATGGTTGCTTCGGGAAGTACCTGTGTCGCATAAACAGGGAACCGGACGCCCGGTGTCACCACTGCATCGACTGCCGGGAGGACACGGCGCGGCATACGCTGGCAGAATGTGCCGCCTGGCTCCGCGCCGTGCCCTCATCTCAGAAGTAGGCAGTGACCTATCGCTGCCGGCCGTGGTCGAGTCTATGGTCGGCAGCGAAGAGTCCTGGGACGCGGTGTTTTCCTTCTGCGAAACAGTCGTCTCTCAGAAGGAGGCTGTGGAAAGGGGTCGGAGAAGGAGATCTCGTCCACTCACCCGGACCGCAGCAGGCGCACCGGGCGTCAGCGGAGGGCGGACCACGCCCTCTTCCAGCCCCCCTAAATAGGTCCAGAGGTGACGGACTCGGGGACATCCGTCGCCCCCCCCCCACACCCTGACCCGAGGAGAACCGCGGTTGCGGGCCGGCACCAGTCGGGGGTTGCGGAAGGATTGTACGTTCCCGCGACCCCCGGCGTAGGTGTGAGATGGTACACCGGGGTGGTTTTTAGCCAGTAAGAGTCTGACAGACAGAAAAAAAAAGACAAGATATTAGGCTCATAAATACATTATTCTTTTTGGAATTGAATAAGACTGTTATTGATAAATGATAAATGATTTTATTTTGTAAGTGGGTTTGTACAAACACTTTTACACGTCAATCATATTTAAAAACTAGATGAGGTCGGCGTGTCCTATCTGACTAGTCTGAGAAGAAAGGTCGAAATCAACTCAGAGGTCACAGTCTCTTATAAAGTCCAGACACAATCTTGGTCAGATCATATGAAGACCATATATTGCTTAGGTTAATATCAATGAGCTATACTTCACGGGCTATGCTTGGAGTCTCTCGGAGGGATCGAATCCGCAACGAGGTGATCCGGCAGAGAACCAAAGTGGTCGACATAGCTCACAGAATAAGCAAGCTATAGTGGCAATGGGCCGGCCATATTAGCCGTAGAACCGATAACCGTTGGGGTAGACGTGTTCTTGAGTGGAATCCGCGAATCGGTAAACGTAAGGTGGGACGCCCTCATCCTAGGTGGAGCGACGATCTTCACATGATGGCTGGTAGCATCTGGATGACAGTTGCCGAAAATCGAGTTGAATGGTGTGCAATAGGAGAGGCCTATGTCCAGCAATGGACTGCTGCAGGCTGATGATAATGATGATGAAATTCAATGAGCCAACAGGTAGACGAAAGATATTTGGTAATAATGTGAATTATTCCCAAATATCACCACCAGAACCATCATCTGTTTTATGAGAAGGAGATTTCTTAGAATCAGAACTCCAATCTTCGTAATTTAAAACGTTCAAAATATAGTCGCAGTCTCATCTCCGCGACAAAAAATGTCAAAAACTTGTCAAAATGTAGGGAAATTTGAGATATTTTTGACAGATTGAGACTGAGATCAGACTGTGAACGTTCTTTAAAATTACGAGCATTGCCCCTCTGGTTAATTTCAGTTCAAATTAATTAACAATCAGCCTTTGTTTCGTCACTCTTTTTTATTAAGATGAGATAAAAGCTAAAATCTGACGGCCAAGACCTAGATCAATCTTATTTAATAACGTTAATGCGTATTATCGTTATTAAATAAGATTCGCATTCCCAAACTCGCGCGTAGTAAATTAATTTACGCTAGGTATCATAAAAGGTTGGTATGTCAAATAAAATTCTGAGCCATCGTACCTTTTGCCCTTAAATTTGAAGTTGCCTTCGTGACGTATGCGTGTATATACATATATACGTCCCGAAGTACATTCGCTGGAGATGCCAACGCAGGGGTTGTGGATTGTGGACCATTAAAACGAATTATGAAGCGTAGGACTTTGTACCTTCGTTACTAAGAAAAATATGAAGTGATGCCTTTGACCAGCTTGTGTTGTGATGCCAAATGAAATGTGATTCTGGGAAATGACTAATTTATAAAGTTCCATGTTATTTTTTTCTAAGATCATTTTCATAAGAAGAAAAAAAGAAAATTCCACGTGTAAGACTCAGTTTACCTACTGTAATTTCAGTTTCAGTTAACTTTTTATCAAATCATCTCTTTGTCTACCATATTTGTTTAACTCTAAATAATATCAAGACTATTCAATTAAAATGTTTTTCACAGAGACATTTAATTCTAAATTCATGCGCTTTGATTATGATATTGTGAAGGACGATGGCCCTTTGAAATTATTAAAATAGCTCTCATTTACAGTTACTTTTGGAATTATGTGCTACTGGCGAACGAGTAATAATACAGCTTAAGGGGAATGCGCTAGGTAGCCTGCAAATTTCAAAGGCGATTGAAGATTTTTATATGCAGGCTTAGCATACACTACTGTCGCGCCAATTTGTTTTTTTTTTTTCAAAATCGCGGCCACGCATGAAACCTATATAAATCGGTAGCTGACATTTATTTATTTATAAATGTAGGTACTCCAACAGTTTCTGTATACCAAATATCAAATAACAGTAGGTAACAGTCATGGGCTTATACAGTTGCCAATAACAGGTGAACCAACATTCTCAACATCAATGCAAACAGAAAACAAAACCAAACCCCATAATTCACGTTTCCGAGATATTAACGTTCAAAGTCGATCACGTGACATTAATTTTTTTAACTTGCTTAAATACCTCTTGTTGCATAGATGTTTCATTACTTAAAACTTTCAGAGTGATTATATTAAACATCGAAGCAACAAGATGCATCCTACTGCTACCTAGCGCATCCCCCTTAATCACTGTGTCGTGTGTGTGTAAAACACACATCTACTTTTTTAATTGTGAATACTTAATGAACAATGTAGTAGGTTAATATACGAGATACGCAAGCTATTGTGTTCCAAAAGACTCTCTATATAGCCCCGGCAGGCTTTTACATTCAACACAATGACATTTTTTCACGATAAACGCTCTCCGTACTTATAAGATTTTTTTTGTATTCATACAAAAGATTCGTGAATTTGGTGACGACGACGGCGTAAATTACCGGATTGCTATCTTGATTTCCAATCTGTTTTTGCGTTTACAAAATGTGCCGTTTCCTTCGGAGCCGTAAATTAAAATGTGTACTTCTGTGGAACTCCGACTTGCTGGCTCTCGTTGTGGAACGTCTGCCGGGAATTCAAGTATTTTTTGGTAGGATTTAGTTTTTAAATATAAACCTGGTTTTAGATTAAATAGTTTTAGTTGTCAACTAGTGACCCACCCCTGCTTCGCATGGTTTTTACGAATTGGCAAAACATTAATCGTTATCTAAGCTAATATAATAAAGAAGAAAATTTGGTTTTTTGTTTTCTATGTTTGTTACACTTTCACGCTAATACAGCTGAACGAATTTGGATGACATTTGGCACATGGTAGTCCATGACCTGGATTAGGACAGAGGATAAATAACGGGCACAGCTAGTTATATAAGTTTAATATTTATGTATTTTACACTGAAAACTTCTGGAATAAATTCTCTAAATGATGGTGAAAACCTCATTAAAATTTGTGACGTAATTTAGATGTATAACACGAAAGGGGACTTTGTTTTATAATACACTAGCTGACCCGGCAAACGTTGTTTTGCCATATAAATTATTTCTAGCTGCCCGGCGCTACTTCGTTCGCGTGGTGTGCTACCCCCTACCCTACTCCTACCCTACTCCTACACTACTCCTACCCTACTTCTACCCTACTCCTACACTACTCCTACACTACTCCTACCTTACTCCTAACCTACTCCTACCCTACTCCTACCCTACTCCTACCCTACTCCTACCCTACTCCTACCCTACTCCTACCCTACTCCTACCCTACTCCTACCCTACTCCTACCCTACTCCTACCCTACTCCTACCCTACTCCTACCCTACTCCTACCCTACTCCTACCCTACTCCTACCCTACTCCTACCCTACTCCTACCCTACTCCTACCCTACTCCTACCCTACTCCTACCCTACTCCTACCCTACTCCTACCCTACTCCTACCCTACTCCTACCCTACTCCTACCCTACTCCTACCCTACTCCTACCCTACTCCTACCCTACTCCTACCCTACTCCTACCCTACTCCTACCCTACTCCTACCCTACTCCTACCCTACTCCTACCCTACTCCTACCCTACTCCTACCCTACTCCTACCCTACTCCTACCCTACTCCTACCCTACTCCTACCCTACTCCTACCCTACTCCTACCCTACTCCTACCCTACTCCTACCCTACTCCTACCCTACTCCTACCCTACTCCTACCCTACTCCTACCCTACTCCTACCCTACTCCTACCCTACTCCTACCCTACTCCTACCCTACTCCTACTTTTCCTGAATTTTCTTTGCTATAAACCTCACGGAGCCCGAGACCTTTCCAACGAATGCAAAACCGTGGAAATCGGTTCGTGCGTTCTGGAGTTATAGCGTCAGGAAGGAAAACCTGACTTATTTTTATATAGTAGACTAGCTTCTGCCCGCGGCTTCGCCCGCGTGGATGTCGGGATAGTATATGTGCTTCCCCAGGATGCCATCTATCTCTTTGCCAAATCAGAAGTTCAGTGGTTTTGTCGTGAAAATGTAACATACAGTTTCAAGTTCAAATCCTCCCCTAAAAACCGAATTACCCCTTTTTGCCCCGTCAGGGGTCAATTTTCGACAACTTTACATACATATTATTAATTGTTTTCTGTCAAAAGTATCAATACTGAGCTTCGAGTTAATCGGACCGCGCATTGAATTTCTTCCACACAAACTTCAACACCCCTGGCCCTATATCCCCCTTTGAGGGGTAGTTTTGAAAAACTTATAATGATAAACTTTATTACTTACTTAGGCAAGTATTGTTGCCAAGTTTCAAGTGTATTAACTAAATGAATAAGATTTTTCAAATAAACTGTATCCCCGCTTTTCACCCCCACAGGGGTGGAATTTAAAAAAATCGTTTGGTATATATTCATAACTTGACTCAAACATTATTTATACCAATTTTCTAATTAATCAAGCCACTTATTATAATCGTCCCCTGTAAACTTAACTACCGCTTTTCAACCCGTTAGGAATAGATTTTCAAAAAACCCTGTTACATGTTATTCTTTATTTTTGGTCTTATGTATAAACACTGACTTTCGAGTTAATCGGACCGCGCATTCAAATTCTTCCACACAAACTTCAACACCCTTATATCCCCTTTTGTGGCGTAGTTTTGAAAAACTTATAATGATAAACTTATTACTTACTTAGGCGAGTATTCTTGTCAGTTTTCAAGATTATTAACCTAACGAATAAGATTTTTCATATAAACTTTATCCCCGCTTTTCACCCCCACAGGGGTGGAATTTAAAAAAATAATTTGGGGTGTGTTCATAACTTGACTCAAAGATTATTTATACCAATTTTCGAGTTAATCAAGCCACGCTGTAAAATCCTCCCCTGTAAAATTGACTACCCCTTTTCAGGCCGTCAGGGGTAGATTTTCGAAAAACCCTGATACACATTATTCTTTCCTTTTAATTTTTGGTATAAATACTGAGTTTCGATTAAATCGGACCGCGCGCTAAAATTCTTCCATACAAATTTTTAAGTCCCCCAATCCCCTTATAGGGGGTAGTTTATAAAAACAAAAAATGCCCAACTTCATAATTTACTTAGATAAGTATTCATGCTAAGTTTCAAGTTTATTAACTCAAGGAACAAGATTTTTCATACAAACAAAATCCCCCCATTTCACCCTCTTAGGGGTGGAATTTCGAAAAACCCATTCTTAGTGGATACCTACTCTTCACGAAGAATACACCCTCCAAATTTCATGTCTCTAGGACCAGCGGTTTAGGCTGTGCGTTGATGTCTCAGTCAGTCAGTCAGGACTTTGAATTTTATATATATAGATTAAGATAGCACAATCACCTTTAATACATAATAAATGGTGTTATTCTCCATATTTCTGTTGTGAAAAGAATAAAAGATAACTACAGAGAGGCTGAGAATTCAACTGTATCTGTACATTTCAAATGAAGTCCTAATTTGGCCACTATGACAAGTTTGAATTTAGAATTGGGAACAACAAAAATACAATTATTTTATGTGGAAATGTTTATTCGGCTGTTATAAAGATAATTCAACAATTATGTAAGAAATATCCAGGGGACCCAGAGGACGTAACCTTATACGATGGTCTGAATAAGTTAAGCAGAAACCATAATCCTGAGATTATGGTGTCTGCTTCATCGATCGGTCGATGGACCGACGGATTCGTCGATCGATCGTCGATAAATGGAGGGAAATTGTCAAAAGTTGAGTCGGGTAAATCACGACGCTCAGCAATGAGGAAAAAACTGAACAAGGGGAGGATCAGAAATATTTACAAAAAAGAGCACATCACTACGACAACCACGCCCCGCTGTGTTTCGTGAAGACCACAAAGTGAGTATGCAGTCCAAATCTATACCAATCTCTCACCTGCTAATACATTATATTTTTATGTTCTACATTGCAGAACATCAAAATATGATGTATCAACATTCATTTCGTAAACACAATGGCAGTGCCGATCGTGTGCAAAGTCATAAAACGCCATAACTTTTATTATTATTACTATTTATTACTTTCCACTTTACCAAACTCGTGCGTAGTAAATTCATTTGTGCTTTCATAAACGGTTGATATGTCAAATACAATTCTCAGCAATTACCAAACGAGTGAAGGAGGGGGAGAATGAGACATATATGCAAACAAAATAGAGAACATCACTACAACCACACGCCGCGAACGCGTTAGTTCACCTATGACGGTATGATTGGTGACGACCGCAAAGTGAATATGTTGTCCTAGACCGATCTCTCACCTACTCTCTCTCTATACCAAACATCACGTAGAACATCAAAATGTGATGTATCAACAGTTCTTTTGTAGACACAATGGCAGCGCCGATCGTGTGCAAAGTCATAAAAACCCAAGAGTTGTATTAAACGGCTAAGGTATTGTCCCGTTCTTCGGTCAAAAATCGATCGCTTATAGTGGCCCTGGACCCTTAGAAGTACGTAAACGTTCTCTTAAACACAAAGGTCGAGGTTTTATTTATTTGCTAAATAAATATTAGCAAAGAAAATGTAATGTTGTTCTTAATTACCGCTAAGCGTCCATTAACGCTCATTGGGGTACCTGGGTATTGCCACAACGAAAGGGGGAGTCGAATGGATGATCGTAATGATAATAATTTCAGATTTTCCCAAATATCTTAAGATGTTGTATTCCTGAGCGTTGGGGCCTATTTAATCTGATCTTTGTTACCTGTATAGTAAATACGGGTAGGAATACCAAGACTGCGATGTGGTAAGATTCAAGAAGCTAGACCAGGGGCGACTTCTTCAAATTGAACAAGGCCCCTTTAAATAAATAGAAAAAAAAAGAAGCTAGACCACCATAGCTATTCACAATCATTCGACAAGTTTCAGAGTCGAAAATTGATTTTTGCCTAGTCCGACCGGCCGCCTAATTGCGTAACACATTTTCGGCAAATGATTGAGATTAATTGGTTTCGTTTCGATCACTTTTTGTTTCATTTTACGATTTTCGTATTGCGTAACTCCAGAATCATGTGATACCAATAGCTATTGGTTTGAGAAGTAGGCGTCGGAAGAATAGTGATCGTCTATTCTATTTTGGTTCTGAGAAATGTCGTGGCAGCGACACGAAGTAGAAGATTTGATTTAAACTGTCAAAATTTTCGGGTTTCGGATTTGTGAACAGCGTTTAGAGGACCCCATCGAAAATATTGGTTGATCTTCAATTCGGCACGGAAGCGTGTCGAATAGCTATGAAGATAATTTCCAAACAATGTCTTAGTTGCCACTCGAAGAACATTTCACTTTATCGGGACGTCCCGATCCGGGACGACGGCACAAACATGAAGGTTTTTCTATTGCTTACCGCTTTCATGTTATTTTTAACAATGGGGAATAACCGTTTATTTTATTTCTGTAAGAAATATCATGGTTTAATGGATGAAATCCCAAGTAAATTGCGTTCAATGTAACGTCTTCGTATGTTTTTATGGATAAAACGTACCACAGTATGACTGAGTTTTTTACCAGAGAAAAGAATTACCTACCTGAATTACTCTGAAATTATATAAACGCTTGCATGCCGAATGGTGAAATATCGCTTAGCCTTAATGTATGTATTAGCTTATTTTTCAAAATAAATGTGTTTTCCATTCCATTCGTATGAATAATGCTTAGCAGCTGTCTACGAGATGACGTGGTTTCATTTCTCGTAACTCACATCTTACCTCCAAGTATTTCATTAAATAAAAAACAAAATTTATTGTCAATTTTACTATGTCATCCTCACCGCTAGAAGCTGGCAAATTAACTTCTCTCATTTCCTAAGGAAATTAATTTCTTTTGTTAACGTAAATTAGCTTTTTTATGGTAACTTTTTATCCTGTTAGTATTTCGTGAATAAGCAAATGTTTATGTTTTGTCTTAATAGACTTTATTATAAGTTAGTTTAGTTTAATATGTGTACAAATTATAATTGATCAATATTGTTTAGCTTTGTTTTGAAATCTGTTGTTACGAAGAATTACCAGATTGATTTTTATTAATTAAACTGTGTTTTTATCTTGTTTTATTAATTTTTTTTCAATCATGGGTGGTTTTCAGTAATAAAAAGACCTACGTTAGATATGAATTTTGCATTGTAGAATAAAAAGAAAATACGTTAATTTGCGGTAAACATGACGCATAACAAGAACACAAAAAAAAGAAGAACAATGGTTAAAGCTACAGATGAAGATGCATTTATTTGTATAAACATGTGAAAAATGATAGATGCACATAGTAAGGTTGGAATCTAGTTTAATATTGCTGGTTCAACATGCTTTGCCATATTCGGCGTACAAAATTGTTTATAATATAATTGGAATTATAAATTAGGAAATAATTAAATTATAGTCAAAATTCAATCAGTTCAAATACCTAATTACCTACAACAGTCATATTATCTGCCTAGCCTTTTCCCAACTATGTTTAGGTCGGCTTCCAGTCTAACCGGATGCAGCTGAATACCAGTATTATTTATTATAATTACCTATTACAATATCCCTTACTAATTAGCATTTTTTTTATTTCTTTCTTGAATGAATTAATATTCATTTTCTTAAGGGAATTGGGAATTTTATTGTATATTAATGGGGCCATGCATATTACACTTTTTCTTAGAAATGCTCTTTTGGCGGAGAGTGATTGCACCCAAAGTGTGTACTTCTCACGTCTACGATACGGTTGTGAACTAAAAATATCAAATTTTTTTGCAGATTTCACAGAGTGAAAGTATTGAAGTAACTCAAACCGTTATGACAGAATGCCCCGAATGGCAATCGAAATTAAATTACAGAGATGATGAATGATGATGAGGAATGTAAATATTTCGCTGAAATATTCATATTTTGAGGTAAATAAACCACAAGGAACATTATTAATTGGTTTTTGAAAAACCGTCAATTAGCCTATTGGTATAGTGACAGCAGAATATCATGATATATAGTTATTATTTCCAAACCAGTCACGTAACCTCTGCCATTTGAAAAGCAGCATTAGACCATACCTAGTCTCGTTATCTGGTAGGTAGGGTAGAAACTATCCAAACAGTAATGGGAAAAAGGCTTTTGTAAAAGTAATTCATAAAACTATTAATCATCACAGCACTTAAAACTTCAAATCCGCACTCGATACGAACGAAAAACTTTACAAAAAAGCTTTTAGTAAATTCCGAAACCAAGAAAATCTTAATACCCGAATAGTTTGTTTTAATGCAAGTCTGAAAAAACCGACCCGTTTTGTTGGAATTTACCGTACCGTACCATACCGAAGTGATTTTACTATACAAATGTATAAATAACCCCTGTCTCAAGTAATGAGATTTCTTTTGTTCGATAGCAAAAACATATATTATTTATTGTTAAGCTGACGTCATGTTTTCACGTCGAAAAAGCTCATTACATCTTTTGTTTTGTTAGCTCATTGTTTATGCGAGACGTGCTTCCGAAGCGGAAAAATGTTAAAATTTTACTATTAAAACCTTTGGTTCAATTGTATTTTTTTTTGTCTAGATGAAATCTCTTAGTTTTTGTGCCAACAATAGAATCCTACAATTTTAATAAAGTGCTATTTTTTTATTTATAAACTTGTAGTTTGGCCCAGTAATTAATCCTATTTTATATTAAACTAAGTACACTAACAGTAGCAACGGCAGTTTCATTTTGACAGTTCAACAGCATTCATTACGTTATTTACGTTGCTGAGCTGACAAATTTGTCAAACATATGAAGCAATGGATCAGCAATATCTTTCAAAATTTTATAGATTGTGATGAAAAGTGTGTTACGCAATTAGGGTGCTAGTTTTGTTGAGCAATTATCTGAAATCGAAAGTTTTTTTACTATTCAAACTAGCATTGTTCTAACAAATAAATGTAAGATATTAGTGCTCTGCGTATCCAATACAATAATGTCTTCAGGATGCTGATGCGGCTGCCTCGCTATTGTAGTGCGTCCGGAATGTTTGCGGAGGCGCGCACGGACGGCTTTCATGCGGTTATACGGAAGAAAGTAGCCTCCTTGTGGCGGCGCGTGCGAGGCAGTAGCAACAGTGTCCTGCAGATGGTAGTATCTCGTGCGGATTGCAATATCCAGAACAAATGGATGCATATTGTGATGGGTGTTGACTAACATAGTGCATAAGATTTTACTATGATTTTACTATAAACTGTAATGATTAATTTTTTTTTTTTTTTTGTATGTTTCTCTGTATTTATAATTTGAAATTGTATGGATTGATTTTATCTGAAATAAATTGATTAATAATTAAATACAAAATTGTATAAAATCTATGCCAGTACAGCGATCTTAGAAAACTTGTTATGAACAGCGCAATCTCTGAGTTTATTCAAAGACTAGCTTTTGCCCGCGACTTTGTCCGCGTGAAATTTCTTGTACTCCCGACCCACCCCGTCGCACTATGGGACAGAACCGTTCGTACCGTCTCAAAAATCTGTAACTTTTTTGTTGATTGAAGTAAATAGCCGAAATTTGGAACGTAGTATTTCCAGATTGATAGACACATTTATTGGCAAATATTTAATTTATGATATTTAAAAAAATAAAACAAAAATAAAAATGTATTTTTTTAATATTAAACGGACGTAGTTTAGCAGAAAGGATTCAACCCACACTATAGTCAAAAATGAGTTATATATACCAAAAAGGTCTTATAGGTTGGTTCTTTTACTCTGCAAAAAAGATCCATGATACTATAAAGATAAGGATGATTTTTTAATGATCCGAATTCATGGAGACGGGTATTTTTCTACAAACCACTGTAATAACCCAAACTGCTTGGGTCGTTTTTAATAAATCCATCATGAAAGAAAAACAAATGACTCATAAAAAAAATTTGTAAATTTTGCCTTTTTTTTTTTTTTTTTTTGTGGATGGGAAATCATCAAATGACCCCTCCCGCTCTGGGTGGAGCGGAAGGGATTGTCAGACTTTTACTGACTAAAACCCACCCGTGTTCCGTCCTTAGCCCTTTCTGTTCCAGGGCAGCGGTTAACCTTTCGGAAAATCCCGCCGCCCCGGCAGGCTTCGGCTCTGTGGGGCCCCGTCCTCTGCTGACATCTCTTATTTTGCCTTAGGTGACAATATTTCAAAATATTCCAAATACAACATTATTATAACAATACACACCTAAACTTAAAACCTCGATAACTCAAAAATGACTTTTTGTGGGTTGAGTCCTTTCTGCTAAACTACGTCCCCATAGTTTGTTTAACTTATTGAATTATAATTTTACAGTTTTATGATATTAAACCTATTTTATGTTATTTAATATTACATATAAATCTTACATTTAAATAAATGACAAACATGATACAATAATCCACTCCAAATAAAATAAAAATTACAATTAATGTACGTAATTACTTCTATTTAACTATCTAAGAGCTAGCACTAGCTAGCTTTAACTATCTTAGAGTTAGCTTCGTCTTACAGTTCCTTGGAAATAGTGACTGATGGTTTTCTAATACTTGATATATAAGGATCTGACGCAAATAGAAGACCATGAAATAAGTCTTGATTCGTTGCGGACCTAGAGAATTTTTTTGCGTAATACAATTCGATTTTTTTGTAATCTTTATTACGAGATTCTTGGGCAACCTCAGATAAATTACCAATGGGCAGAACAGCAAAATGTCTTATTATACTTTCCCTATATATTAAGATTTTCTGTACTGGAGAAGGCATATCATACTAAATATATTTTGTTACGTACAGTTGTGCGGTTGCGCGAGTATATTCACCATTTTTTTCTTTATTTACAGCCATACCGGATGCCAAAGTTTGAAGAATAACATAGAACCTTTTAAAAAGTTCCTCGTAACTCCTGTAATTTCTGAAGCGAAATAGTAGCTCAAAAAAACGCCGAGCTGTATTGCCGTCATTGCTGTTTCCACTTCCTTGTCGTGGCTTATCAACGTGCAATCCCATTCCGCTTCGAAACAAACTTTGTGCATGCTTTTTCTTGTCTTCTTTACCTACTTTTTTATCTTCCGGAGTTCCCGCAGCCCATTTTTTAAATGAAAGGTTATATGAAATATGTAAAATTAACTCCATGCTGAGTACCTGATCCACGCGTGCAAGTTGCAACGTAGATAAACCGTATTCGTAAGCACACTGTACACACAGCTCCAGAATTTGTGTCAGTTAGAACTTGTGTAACTTTTCCATCCACCATAGTTATAAATAGGTCGTGACTTATTTCAATTACCTGCACCTCCTTGTGTATCTTTGAAGTTTGCAAATTATCAATTTGACCACGAATATCACCAACCACTGATCGGGTTTTCTCGGGCGTTTCTTTTGCAAGTACCATCAGGATTCGTCGGCAATAACGAATAGAAGAACAAGCCGGATTTTGCCAAATTACCTCATTTGTTTCTGTGTCAGTTAGCTTTATCGGTACCAAAGACGCTATAAATAAGTTTGCATCTGAGACTAAGTCACTCTCATCTGTTAAAACTTGTTTATATTCACTTTGCCCCGATGAACCATCACACTTGGTAAACAATTTAAGAGATTTTCTTGTTGGGTTCTAAACATTTTCAATCATTAAGATCAGAAGTGTGATCTAGCAAATCTTGTAGATTTACTTTAGCAGTTTATCGGTTATTTGAATGCTGGATGGTGGAGGATAACACAGTTTTTTGGCGTTCGTCAATATATTATATGATGGCCAATATGTCGAAGTTTTGAATCAGACTTACTTGAAGTAAACCGTATTGTGATTTCGAAAGATCTAAATCTGCAAATATACTTAAAGCTTCATCCACCGTAAAATCTGTTGCATTGCGACTTTCATGCAATATTTTTTCCTTCATGATCGTTACGTTGACCAATCGTTAAACGTTTTACAACTAATTTACTTTTTTCAATCGACCATTTGTTGAGTTGTTCCATTATCACTAAAAAATTCGCATAATACTCGTCGATGCACAAAAAATTCACTCATTTTATTTTTACTTCTAAGTTCTAACTACTGCTTTTTTTACCGAGGTTGGTGAAGAATATATTATGTCAAAGCACACTAAAGTACTGGTAAATGACAACGTAAAGCAATAACTTTTATACTGAAATATCTCTAAAGATTATGCAGTCGCAAAATACTGGTATTCAGCTGCATCCGGTTAGACTGGAAGTTCGCCTCAACCTATCTAGGCAGATGATGATTATGCAGTCTCAAACGTTTACACTCCAGTTAAATTAAACTGTCTTCTACGAGTTAATCCGTCAGTAAGAGCTTGGTCAATAAAGGTAACGTGGATAATCGAAATGTGGCTTGCTCCGGCACTGGATAAAATGGATTATTGAGTTAGGGGGCTTACATAAAGAAGCGAATAAATATAAGTCAGTACCCATCGGTGCGAGGTAACTTATGCGCTCACACATAAAGAAACAGCTAAAACATGTAAACGTTTCATTCCAAATATTAACCTGCAGCGATCTGTTTCATCTGAAACTATGGTGAAGTGAGCAATCTTTTTCATCAGCCAATTCTCCAAAAATCTCAGCGTGAAAACTTAGGTGAAGTGAGCTGTCTATGTGAGTTTTATTATATTTGTTGGTATATTGGCGTAGCTAGCTGACATATGGCAAATAATTTAATTTTATGTTCTGGTCTTGTAATGTTAATTACCGAATATAGGTACCTAGTATTGTATACAATCAAGTATTTTATAACTGAACAGACAGCTGTGCTGCTGGGGAGTTTGTTGCGCCATTTCTCAATTTTGCCTTTCAAAATTCAATTAGGTTGACAATTTACTTCAAGCTCACTTCACTTAGCCCTTTGCGACCGGGAGTAAAAAAATAGCATAGATCAGTAAAAACTTAATAATAGTAATTGTTTGGAAAGTGTTCAGATGTCCTGGAAAAAGTACTGAACAAAATCTGGTCTTCAGCAATCAGACCCTCACCACATACGTGAGGTTCAGGAATAATTTGCTCGGTTGGCTTGACTGTACCGGGGGTTGGGCCCGAAACCCGTTTCTTTATATACCTAAGCACCCTTAGATTCGTTTTGCTAGCTTGTTCGCGCTTCACGTGACACAGCCATAATTGTATCATTTTCATATGTCATCTGGCTTTCCGAAGGAATATTTCGGTGATATATCGAAGTGAAAAACTTATTACTCAAGAGACTGAGTATTATTTCTTTGGATGTTTTGCATGTTTCTACACAACAAAGTTATGTATTTTAAGACTAACGAAGATTGACGAACAAAGTACTTTTTATTGAATTTGTAGATCCTTTCTGTGTCTACAAATAAACTCGATTATTAACGTTATGAAACAAGTTATTGAGTAACAAAATAAATATTTCCATTTACCTACCTACCGTTTCAATTGATCTCGGGAGAAATTATGCAAATATAAACATAATAACTATTAGGAAAATAAAGTTCGTAATTCGATTATGTAATTCTAAGCCAGGCAAAACTTCTAGTTAGTTTATTTAATAGGATTCCTACAAAGTCTGTAAGCCTATTTCCAACAAACTAATGGGTTATTATAGCTCTTTGATTCGCAACATTAATAACTTCGAAGGTACCATTAATCAAAGAGATACCTTGGTTTTTAATAACGAAACAGTTCGCTTGGCTACTTAGCGTTTTTATTACATTTTTGGTGTAATTGAGACCTAAGACAGCATTATCATTTGAGTAATGGTTTCATTTCGACATTAAAACAGGAATTTTCTTCGTGGAACTAAAATACCGACTCACATTTTTTTTTTGCTGAATGCCTGCTTAACCTCGATCACGCCTGACGGAAAGCGATGAATGAGTTCTATGATAGAACGAGCGTGCCTAGAAGATGCTGATTCACTCTTGCTTTGAATGCAGACGTAAAAAATGTGGGAAGGAACGCAGACGTTTTTAGAAGCGGTATGATAATTTTCATATGTGTCATTGTATTTTCGAACAAACATAGATAGGTACTGTAGAGCCTTTAGCCTGCTTGGTTTTACCATGCAACCTTCTTGAATAGTTTATTAGATGATGGCATAATATTATGAGACAAACACTATTTCGTATTTAGAAGATAGAAAATAAGGGAGTCTGAGCTTGAAGAGCTGACAGTTGCGCGCCTTTATGTAAAAAGTAGTATTTTAATTTGCTGAAATAATAGGGAATATGCATGTATTTTTTAAATATTCTTATTCGATTACTTACATCGCCATATAATAGTAAAAAAAATAACGCCGAAAAAGTATTTGCAAGTACTTTAAAAAAAAGTTAAAAATAGCCAACCGACACCTACCTTTCCTTGCACGCTACCTTGGGTACCTTAAACGCAATGCATTTTGGCACGCTTGGTGTGACATCATATTCTATGATATTGACAACGGACTGAACCGCAAACACTCAAAATAAACACATTTATTGTTTTCATAGACTTTCACGTCACATTCGCTGTGAGCAATGGCGTCTGTTTTCAAACATTTGAATTTCCCACAGTTTTATTGCAAACTAGCTTCTGCCCGCGGCTTCGCCCGCGTGGATGTCGGAACTTATCCCACGGGAACGTGCTACCAGGATAAAAAGTATACGTGCTTCCCCAGGATGCCATCTATCTCTTTGCCAAATCAGAAGTTCCGTGGTTTAGGCGTGAAAATGTAACATACAGTTTCAAGTTCAAATCCTCCCCTAAAAACTGAATTACCCCTTTTTGTCCCGTCAGGGATCAATTTTCGACAACTTTACATACTTATTATTAATTATTTTCTGTCGAAAGTATCAATGCTGAGTTTCGAGTTAATCGGACCGCGCATTCAATTTCTTCCACACAAACTTCAACACCCCTATATCCCCCTTTGAGGGGTAGTTTGAAAAACTTATAATGATAAACTTTATTACTTACTTAGGCAAGTATTGTTGCCAAGTTTTAAGTTTATTAACTAAATTAATAAGATTTTTCATATAACTGTACCCCGCTTTTCACCACAGGGGTGGAATTTTAAAATATTCATGAAAATTCATAACTTGACTCAAAGATTATTTATACCAATTTTATAATTAATCAAGCCACTTATTATAATCCTCCCATGTAAAATTAACTACCCCTTTTCACCCCGTTAGGGGTAGATTTTCGAAAAACCCTCATACGTGTTATTATTTATTTTTAGTCTTAAGTAGGTACACACACACTGAGTTTCGAGTTAATCGGACCGCGCGTTCAAATTCTTCCACGCAAACTTTAACACCCCCATAGCCCCTTTGAGGGGTAGTTTTGAAAAACTAATAATGATAAACTTTATTGCTTAATTAGGCGAGTATTCATGCCAATTTTCAAGATTATTAACCTAACGAATAAGATTTTTCATATAAACTATATCCCCGCTTTTCACCACCACAGGGGTGGAATTTTGAAAAATCATTTGGGATGTGTTCATAACTTGACTCAAAGATTATTTATACCAATTTTCGAGTTAATCAAGCCAGGCTGTAAAATCCTCCCCTGTAAAATTGACTACCCCTTTTCAGGCCGTCAGGGGTAGATTTTCGAAAAACCCTGATACACATTATTCTTCTCTTTCAATTTTAGGTATAAATACTGAGTTTCGATTAAATCGGACTGCGCGCTAAAATTCTTCCATACAAACTTTCAAACCCCCCAATCCTCTTTTAGGGGGTAGTTTATAAAAACAAAAAATGCTTAACTTCATAATTTACTTAGATAAGTATTCGTGCCAAGTTTCAAGTTTATTAACTCAAGGAATAAGATTTTTCATACAAACAAAATCCCCCCATTTCACCCTCTTAGGGGTGGAATTTCGAAAAACCCTTTCTTAGTGGATACCTACTCTTCACAAAGAATACACCCTCCAAATTTCATGTCTCTAGGACCAGCGGTTTAGGCTGTGCGTTGATGTCTCAGTCAGTCAGTCAGTCAGGACTTTGAATTTTATATATATAGATTTAAAAAAAATATTGATGGAGGCATCATTCTGAAAAAAAAATTGCTTAAACTAAATAAGCCTTTAATTGAACGATCCCATCACTGTACCTAGATTAGCCTGGGTAGGTGATATTCCTAAATACAGCGACCAGTACTATTTAGGCTGCTCTAGGACCAAGAACCCGATTTAAATATGGTAATAAATCGTAAGCAATAGGGTGCTAGACGTTAGAGTCCCGAATCATAAGAGGATTTGAGGAGGTCCTCACATCGCTTTTGTAGATGATTTCAACATAACACAAAGTGATTGTGCCTGGCTGACGATAGTGAACGAGCTTATGGTATAGTATACGTATGGCAGTTAATAAGTGTGCGAGTTTTCCTAGAATAGTCTGAGCCCGCCAAATTTAAATTTTCTTAAGTTTTTTGCAATTTGCAGGTTAGGTTGTATGTTGAGCAAAATAAGATTCGCGACCGTAACAAATATGTATTTAATAATTATAATCCTTTATCATCACCACTGCTTTCAAAACGGTGAAGGAAAACATCGTGAGGAAACCGGTATGTTCTAGAACCAAAAATTCTAAGACATGTGACATCCTCCAACCCGCCCTGGGGTCGCGTGGTGGATTATTGCCCACTCCCTCTCACAGAGATGGGCCCTATGTCCTAGCAGTGGGGACATTATGCTTGAGGAAATAATCATTTAAACCATCATTCAAATCATCAATACAAATTCAAACCTCTAAGTTCATAATTATAACCCTGTTGATTGATTGATATTTCATGAAATAGTCATTTAATAGGGTTCGTGGGCTACCCTGGGGCTTCCCAATTAATTACCATGTTTATAATGAAGGGAATACTAATAAGGGGCTCATGGCTAAATAATAACAGCCGCACGGATCAATCTTCTAGGTCAAGCAACGCCTGCTGAGGTCGGTCCGTGGATGGGCGACCATCCGCAACACACCGAGACCCCTCCGTACCTCAGAAAGCACGTTAGGCTGTTGATCCCGTAGATCTTTGACAGTAATTACGGGTAGTCAGAAGCCCGAAATTCTGACAACCAGTCTTGCCAAATGTTAGAGATAAACCATTTCAATAAAAATTAACGCCACACGCACAAATGTTTCTTTTTTTTATATAAAACGTTGCCCCACACTAGGAATTACTCCTGCAGCCTAATTGCGTAACACAGAATCAATCTCAATCTGAATCATTTTGAAGGATATTGCTAATCCATTGCTTCATTTATGTTCAAAAAATATGTCATGTGTCTGCTCAACAACGCAACTAACGCAATGAATGTTGTTGAACTGTCAAAATGAAACCGATTCCGATTGATCGTGTGTTACGCAATTAGGGTGCTGTATCGTGGGTGCGTAAATACCACACATTTCAAATGTTTGTATAGAAATTTTAGTGGAGGGGCGTGCAGTTTTATCTCTACCCAGTTACTGGGTCGTGGAGGTCAGATAGGCAGTTGTTCCATTTAAAATACTGGTATCCAGCTGCTTCTGGTTAGAAGAGTGGAAGCCGATAGTTGGGAAAAAGTAAGGCAGATTGATTATTTAAGGAAACCAAAAGTCGTTATAAAGAGCCGCCACTGTTGAATGATATGATTATATAATTATATATATGACTACTTATATCTGGGTACAAGTTTATTTGATAAAACCAATATTCATTTCGCTTTGAATAACATTCAAATGTGGCCATTCTCTTGTTTTGATTCCATCATTGAGTTAGGAACTGCTAACAGCTGGCAATAAAAACAAAAGCGTTTCTAAGTATATTTGGAAATATGTGGTATCACCGTTATGTTTCGTTTTTCAGGTCTGTCTATTCAGGGTGGCAGGGTCGTCGACGCGCAACCTTCCAGCATGGATTCAGTACAAGATTCTGAACCACCCTGCGTTGAAATTTTACGTCGGTTATTAAAAAAAAAATAGCTGTTCCATACATTTTGTAGGCGTAGGTGTTGCACTTTTCTATCATCAGTTTTTTTTTTTTTGTTAACCAAACTGACTGTACCTATGAACTCAGCACACGATTCTAGAATCATGTGCTGAGTTCATAGTTACAGTTTGCGCGTCGATGTGCCTGCCATACTGTATACCGAAAAACTTTGCTATAAGTAACTACGATTCTAATATAAATCTAAATAAATATATGTGTATGTCTATGTCTTTCGAATCGGATCCGGTACTAGAACGCGGAATAGATCGAGTGGTATGTAGAATTCGTATCCCAAAATCCCAAAGAACATAATATAGAGAATCTGTATCCAAGGATCGCTAGATACTTATTTATGTAATGTGTATGTTACTTACATAGATATGTGGAAAAATAATATAATACCGCTACTGCTAAGCGTGAGGTCCTGAGTTCGATTCCTAGGTCGGCCAAGAGCTGATGAGTTTTTCCATCAGGAATTTCTTAGCAGCGGCCCGGAGTTTAGATTTGAGCCCTGCAGTGCGATTCTGTAACCATCTCACCGTGAAAACTCAGGTGAAGTGAGCAGCCAATCGATTCTGTAAAAATCTCATCGTGAAAAGTTAGGTGAAGTGAGCTGTCAATAGTATCAATCCCTAGCATTAGTTGGAATGACAGCTCACTCCACGCTCACTTCACCTAAGTTTTCACGGTGAGATGGTTACAGAATCGCACTGCTGTCATTCCAACTAATGCTAGGGATTGACACTATTGACAGCTCAATCTAAGCTCACTTCACCTAACTTTTCACGGTCAGATTTTTACAAAATCGATCGGCTGTTCATGGCCCTATTGCAATCGCCCCCTATTACATGAGACTTTCAAACATAACTGGCGAAATGTGGATGTACAGTAATAAAAAGAGATAAGTATCGGGTCGTCTAGGTAGTTGAAGTTTAGTAAGAAACGGATTGATGTTTTCGGATAAAATTTTATTTAATTAATAGAAAACAAACAGTTCATTTACCAAACTAAATTTCATTCGAAAACATCCATCGGTTTCTTACTAAACTTCAACAATATCCGACGACCCTGCATACTTATCTCTTTTGTTGACTGTACTATGTCCACCTCTGCCATACCCTTCGGGAAAAATAGGCGTGATGTTATGTTATTTAATATTCCTCACCTGAAACCCATCATAGGTCCACGAAGCCCACTTCATGGTGCACAGCTGGACATCAAACGGGAACTGTTCCACATTGATGTCACACACGGACACGTATATCCCGTGACTGAGCCACGTCACTTCTCCCGTGTGTTTGACTATCACGTTCGTGTTGATCACCGCTGACCGGTAGTTGGGGTCCGCACTGAAAAAGAAGTCTTATTTTAGAATTAAAAAAAAAACATTTCAGCGATACTAGCACTGTATGATGACGCCTATGAAAACATACAAATTATAATAAAAACCTTTTTCACAAAAAAAAAAACAATCAACAAACAAAAAAAACTAATTTTAATTTCTGCAAGTCGGTGGCAAAAACTAAAGACACCGACATCCGAAATTAAACTTATTTTTCACTTTGTACTGTTTTTTTTTTTAAGTCGGTTGTTTTTTTCTTAAAAAAAAAGTTTCTTTATTTTCACCAATCCGTATGCTACTTCGCTATGAAAACAAGAGTGAAAGGAAGTATTAAGATCATCAAGATACACTAAGTGGATTAAATAATATATGTACCTATTATCGAAGCTAACTCATAAACTATTTAAGCAAATTTAATAAAAATTATATGGACTACCCCTGAGACATACCCTATCCATTAAAAAAATAATTTATGAAATCCACAATTGCCGGAGATATCGCGTAAAATATATACAAAAAGTCTCTCCCTTTTTGAAGTCGGTTAAAAACACAGTTACACTATGCGATAAATACAGTATCAGCGGTGCGTTGTTATTGCGGCCCTTCCAAATATGTAGTTTGGCATCTGATTAGCACTCAATATTACCTAATGGAAATACAGAAAACGGTAAAACGTCACAAGCCATTCAGTCCCGCTAGTGTACTTATACTAAAACGCACTTATTTTAATTGGGTTGTATTTTTGTAAGAAACAGCAGAATTTTTGTTCAATATTTGAGGGTTGGTCTTTACAGGAAAAGTTGTTTATTCACCTATTTACTACACCTGGAAAGATGCCAATGAATTGGAATTCACCTAACCGTATGAACTATTCACTACAAAGATTCACCATAAAGATATGGTTAGTAAGTACCAGGTAGGCAGTAGTACCAGGCGGTTTTAGAGCGATACCTATTTGCTAAGCCCGTATGCGTGCACTGAATCTTACCATGATTACTCTTAAACTGAAAACGGTGCAATATGAGCGTGTACAAGGCTAGTGAATTTAACACAAGCGAATCATACTCAACTAGCCCGCGTGCATGAGCAAATATGCATAATTCTGAAACCCCTTTATGAGGCTCCGTATTGCGCTGGAATTTGTGTTTATAAATGACATTATTTTTTCTGTTTAAATAAACGAGGAAGCCAATGCAGTCGTCCATACATTCTGTTAAAGAAATACATGATTACTGTTTCTGACAGTCCATACATACTGTAAAAACGTGATCACTGTTATTGATAGTTCATAATATATACGGTTTTAAAGACATGATTATTGTTCCTGATTGTCCGTACATTCTGTTAAAGCCATGATGACTCTTACTGAGTATCTGTACATTCTGTTAAAGACATGATTACTGTCACTGATTGTCCGTATAAAGGTACCTATTGTTTAAGACATGATTAGGAAAGGGTGCTTTAAAGGGTTCATAAAAAAGGAGGTGGCGGGAAGGCTGAGGGAGAACACCTCACGCCTCAGCCGCTGCGGGAGACGCTCCGGGCGTCGGGAGCCGCGTGACGACTCCCGGCCACCGTAGGCCTGCAGGCGGTGAGTAATGGGTACTCGTAGCTCGCCGTCCGATCAGGACCAGGCCCGTGCCGGACGGCGCGTTGTGTTCCACGCGCGCCTCAAAGAGAAGTCAGCAGAGGACGGGGCCCGATAGGGCCGAAGCCTGCCAGGGCGGCGGGATCGTCCGAAAGGGTTACCGCTGCCCTGGAACAGAAAGGGCTAAGGAAGGAACACGGGTGGGTTTTAGTCAGTAAGAGTCTGACACTCCCTTCCGCTCCACCCAGAGTGGGAGGGGTCATTTGATGATTTCCCATCCTCAAAAAAAAAAAAGGGTTCATAAAAAGGAACACATTATTGACTGTCAAATGTCTTGCTTTTTATACTTATCGCCCACGTAAAACAGAAAAGGTAGGCGTAACTGTTTGTTCGGTTTTATCTTGTTAATATACACTGATGAACTTGAGTCTCTTATTTAGCCCTCCAAAATAAACGATTAAAGAGATCTTACCGTAACGATTACGGTAAACAAGGACCGAGTGAGATAATTAAGACCAAATCTCGTTAGGATTAGTGATCTTAGTGTAATTTTATTAGGACCCAGTAAGACAGAGATTACAGCCTATTCTCCTATATTCGAAAGACGAAGAAAGGTTACAGGTTGGTCAATTTGTGCCTAATTGAAATTATGTTGTGTCTAGCAGGTATTAAGGTAACTTATCACATATTATTTACATTACTTTCACAAGGGAAAAAACTTGTTTTCTTATTATAAAATCATTCCCTACCTACTTACGCGCATTTTATTCAAAACAGCAATACACAGTCTGACCATTCACTAATGGAGTATTCCTGTCGCCAATATTACCTAAGCTTGACAATCGAAACCTAATTCGAAACAAACAGATGACCACTAGCCCTGAATACATAACACGAATAAATCTAAATACAAATTGGTTCTCAGGACCAAAAGCCACAAGGTGATCTTCGTTTAACCTTTTGGAAATCCCAAACGCATTACCTGTCATCTGCGGGTTAAACACAAGATTTGAGCAATAGGTCTGCAATCAGGTTGATGTTACTCGATCAGGGTTGTCACGAGCCGAACCTTTTTCTGGGATAAATGGCATTTTATTGTATTTGGTCTGACAGAGGTCTCTGATCAGGTCAGCATGTTCTAAAAGTTTGCGTGACGAAAATTACTTTTCCGTTATCGGCTGTTTCTGGGAAGTTATTCGGCGGTGCGGGAAAACAGTTCCTGGAAGGACTTCCCTTTTTTTTGAGGATTTTTGTTTTTTTGTTTGGCCTTTGGCTAGCAGAGGGACGGAAATGGCTAGAAAAAAATTGCCAACTCCCAACACCCGCAGCTAAATCCTTTTTTCGTTACAAAGTTAGGTGTTTTTTTTACAAGTTCCTAACGAACTGCCCTTGTCCTGTTTGTGAATCCTACCATCCAACCTTTTTGTTGGCGATATTTCCATCTGTAAATAGTTTTGCAAATTGAACGATACACGTGTAGCTTATAAAATATTTTTTATTGTGTGTACCTTTGTTAAGCAAACTTAAACTTATGAATGATTAAATTTAAATTATCTCCATTTATTAAGCAAAAGGCTTCCTCTATTGTCCTAATTTCTAATTAAAATTATTATCAATATTTACATAGTATAGCAAACAGACTTAAAATAATAATATGTAAGTTTATGTTTGGTAATGATTTACATTGGATTTACAAAATATCTTGAATATTAACTTAATTACTTACCTACTCATAACTATCAACTTAGGTAATCTGCATTCGCTATTTATTTGCCAAAAACGTAAACAAATACGAGTTTATAGAAAAATATCTTTAATTCCTACACAATAAAGTTCAGTTTACGCTACAACTTCAAAAATTTTTTTTATTACTTTTTCAATAGTACTTACTAGTCACTCTGAAATCAACTTATTTACCATTAGAATATAGTTGATATTTGTTTAACTTGAAATAACATCAATTTGAAACATTAATTTCTAATGAATACTAACAAAATCACTCCTTTTTATTACCCAAGAGCTTATATTACTTCCAAAGTTAATATGGAAATGGAAAAAAGAGTCGAACCCCTCGTACGTTACGTTCTAAATCAATGATGATATTTTTATGATAACGAGGTCAGTGTGTTATGACCTTATAAAAAAACGAAAGGGTACTTCGGACACAAAATGGCACATTTTGCGAGAACATAAGTGCAAAATCTTTATTTTATAGCATTTCCTATGAATAACCCTATCTTTACTTAACCTAAGGTGTAGATATTTACTTATAGGTTTTTTGTAGATTTTGCATCTACATGGTGAGTTTTCTCGTATGTCAACCAAATAAGGAAATCTCTAAAAACACATTGGAAAGTGGGTAAGTACCACTTGGAGTCAAATACATTTCATACTCGACTGAACTTATACATGATACCCTCTTTATAGATAAGTCTTTTTGTCCTTTTCGTCGATAAAGCTTTTATAAAAAGTTAGGTTATCTACAGTCCGATTACTTGCAACATAGCAAAATTGACAATAGATTTCTAAATGAACTTGACAATATCATTGCATTTTCGCGAAATATTGTTACTTAAAAAGATTCGTTATTTTGTTTTTATAAAGATTAGAAGATATTAGAATAAATGAAAAAAAAAAATAGACATGACAAATGATGATGATAATGAATGCATAAATGTATTTAATTTTTTTTTTTTTTTTTATATTTAGTAGTCTGGACCGTACCTTAAGCGAACCTGTACCTGAATCTCTTCTGCCGATCGATTCTTTAAAAATCTCACCGTGAAAATTTATGTGATGTGAGCTTAAAGTGAGCTGCTGCAGCTGTCAATAGTGTCAATCCCTAGTATTAATTGGAATGACAGCTCACTCCACGCTCACTTCACCTAAGTTTTCACGGTGTGATGGTTACAGAATCGCACTGATAAACAAAATGAAATTATCGGAAGAGGAGAAAACGAATCCAGCAATTCACCGCGGGGATGTTATGGCCAACTACTGACGGATATGTTCATGTGCCTTGACTTATAAAAAAACTGAATTTCGCTTGGTATAGTTCACAATACTAACTCTGTCTATAAGCAACACAAAAAGAAAACGCAATGTGATTTGGACCTAGATTAATTTAAATAAGAGCACATACCACAGAATGACGCGAATTCCTCCCCGTAAAGCCAGCTACATCAGAGCTGGCGTGCCAAAGCACATACATGAAAATGTACAAATGCGTGACTTCAAGTAGTATTTGGCACTATTTACAGCTCTGCTCACCCCATTAAGCGTCATAAGCGTTAATTTATGTATGTACCCCTCCTCAACTTCCGAAACAACATGAAATATGTAAATTCTGACATCAAATAAATGATGCGGTAAACACCAAACGTAAAATAGTATCACCGTTATGTAAATGTAATTTAAACTGTAAGCGAATAAATCGATTTGAACAAATGAAACAGTTCTCGATACCAGTAACTGAAGTACGTGAATTCGTTAGAAAAGGGCAATTGTTACGCAGAACTGAAGGTAGGTAATCCAAGAGTCGTGGTAGTAATGTGAATCTTAAGTTGCCTTCATTATTCAGCTCAGATTTAGGCGCTTACCTTATCTGAATACTTCACCTTTCCTAAAAGCAATTTTCTCATACGAACTTGACAAGGTCGTCGACATCGTAATTTTTTCTAAATAGTGAACCTAATCCGTAGCTATTTATTCGTCGCTACAGGCACCGCTAGATTTATTGTTGGTTGCTATAAAGATTCCATTACAGAAACCGGGACAGGTGAAAAAAAAAAAAGCGTGTAACATAACAGTCAGGGTGGCAGGGACATCGACTCGCAACTATGTGTGTCACCATGGATTCAGTTCATGATTGTGACACCCCTGTGTCGAAATTTACTAGTAGGTTATTTAAAAAAAATCTGATCCATACATTTTAACCGCATAGGTATTGCACTTTTATATGAAACATCTGTTTTTTTTTTATAAACGACGATAAATTTTTGCTCTAGTATCATGTGCTGAATTCATAGTGACCGTTTGCGAGTGGACTGGGATGCCACCCTGTATATGAACTTACTAACCTGTAGGTAATGCATTTAAATGAATAATTAACAGCACATAATAGTATTATCATAATTACGCTAAGATACCATCATTATGTACATGTTTTACTGTCAAAATCACGTACATGCTTTCGAGAACATTATATTGATCAAAGTATAACGCAACTCGAAAAAGAGCCATAACTATTATAACAAGTTTCCTTCAAGCCATACCACCTCCAAATTAGGTCAGTTTTAGACATACGGGATATAAGGAGAAGGTCAGAAGGGTCTTAACCAAACGAAGCATGAAACAGCTAAAATCCCAATAGGTAGATATACAAAGTTATGAAACTGTTATATTACCGGTTGGGGATACTTAGGTTTTCGTATAAAATATAGCTAGTACGTACTGAGGTTCTTCTGGCTAAGCAATACAAGCCGCACGGGTCGATCGATCAGGTTAAGCTACGCTTGCCGCGGTTGGTCCGTGGATGGGTTACAATCTTTACATATCAAGACCCCTTCATGGCTCGGAAAACACGTTAAACCGTTGGTCTCGGTTGTCGTTCATGGATTTTTAGCAGTCGTTACGAGTCGTCAGAAGCCCGAAGGTCTGGAAACCAGTCTTACCAGGGGGTATCGAATTACACAGTAACTGGGTTTTGGAGGTCAGATAGGCAGTCGCTTCATGTAAAGTACTGGTGTTCAGCTGCATCTGGTTAGACTGGAAGCCCACCCCGTTATAGTTGGGCAGATGATGATGATAGCTAGTATTAGGTACGTACCTAAATATAGAAATTGTAATATTTTATTTTGTGAGTATTTTTAGGGCGGTTAATTTGTTTCCAAACAATGCCATTTAGCAGAAATTTAAAAAATGTTTTGATGACAAAAACAACAACAACAAAGTTTAATTTAATTTTTCGAACAAAATAACTCAATCAAATCTGTAGGTCTCCTTTTTTTCGCTTGGGGCAGTGACCGATGTGAGGTTGTAACCGCTAAGTTGTAAGGGTGTTTTACAAAGCTGTGTGTTTTATCAAACAATCAACCAACTCAGCCTATCGCAGAATTGCTGGATATAGGCCTCTCCCAGGCTACGCCACATCACCACCGCCTTCTGCATCCAGTCTGTTCCAGTCACCTTTTTAAGGTCGCCGGCCCTTCTATTTTGAGGGCATTCCACACTACGCTCTCCGATATGGGGTCTCCACTCTCTCGTTTGCTTCACCGGCCATCGATCCCTCGACAAACATGCCACTTCAACTTGCTTACTGCACAAACTATGTCGTTAACGTCGTTCTTTTCCGGATAATTTCATTTTTGATTTTATCCTATAAAGAAAGTTCAAGCATAGCTCGCTCCATAGCGCGCTGAGTAGGTAACCTTAAAATGTGTGATTCATATTTTATTTCGTAATTTAAATAATTATGTTACACCATGTCATGTCCATGTTTGACTTCAGTCGTTACTAAAATTAAAAATTAAATTAATTTATTTCAGACATCAGTAATACATATTTTGTTAGTATTACAAACAGCTTATATTCTAGTGTTAGTAACATTGATATAAAAATAGTATAATTAAAACAAATGATGACAGCAGGAAAATATGTTTCCTACCTAATCAACCTCCGCACAAAATGCCTAATATTTGGAGTATAGCTCTCCGCCTCAGCTCTCAGGATATACGATATGATGTATTTGCAACTACTCCGCACCACTCTCTGTTACTGCAAAATAATTACGACGTAATATTGATGAAGAGACTCGTAATTATTACTAGTCTGTTCATCAGAGATTTAGCAAATTCATGTATTCAATAAATATGCATTTGTTAGAGATATAAACTGAATATAAATTGCAATACTGCATAAATTGCGAAATTAACATGACTGATGATGATAACTTGAATAACTTAGAATAACTAGGTACATTACCAATCATTATTATATTTCTGAATCTGGCTTTCAATGCTATATCTATAGCATTGAACGCCAGAAATAATTATTATTTATGAATGCTGCACATATTAATATTAGCACAGAGGCGGATTTAATTCCAGGGGCATTTACAACCTGTCGTCTTTTGTGCGAGCCAGAGACAAAACATATAGTAGGTTACATATACATATATATCTATTAACCCCGTAATATCCTACTCAAAATCAAAACGTTTTACTTCACATAAACTTACATGGGCACGGTTCCAATTGGTCGTTTCCTATGGAGAAGAGCCGGCAGGAAACTCCACGAGTACTCTTTTAAAAATAATTGGCACAGCTGGGCATAAAACGTAACATAAAGAAAATATATTTCCATTCATAATGTAAATATATGAATACTTAATGAATTCATAAACAAACATATCAAATAAGTTTTTGTTATTTTACTGATATGAGATACGTGTGTAAGAATACGTATTATACTATACTATATTCTTCTGAAGGTAACATTCAAACCCATATTTATTCAGTGTTTGCAGATCGGTTTATTACACACGGGTTATATATTACGTTTCCAATATATACCTACTTTAGGAAGCTTTTAATTTCGGTACATTAAACAATAAAGAAGTGAGTGTGCCTACTGGAAAAGGGTCGGTGGATGCCCCAGGCAAGGAGTTTGCCCTCAAATCTCAATTAATATAGAGTTTAGGCAGATAACATTCACTTTTGTTCGTTGAGCTAATAAATTGTGAGATGCTGAATGGAGTTATATTTATATTCTTGTACTTAGTTAAGGTCTGTTTTAATTGAAAAGCATTTAAATTAACATTTTCAACGAAACGGGAAATTACTTGTCTATACTTATAATAAGAATGTAAAAAAGTTGTGTCTGTACATTGAATATATTTAAAAAAGAATAATTGAGGGGGGTTAAGAAACAGTAATAGAACACGAATCTAATAAAAAAAGTCTGTCTGTTTGTCTGTTTATCTGTTTGTCTGTTTGTCTGTTTATACACGCTAATCTCCGGAACTACTGGACAGATTTGAATGAAACCTTTTTTGTTATCTAGCTACTAAACCGGGGCAACATATAGGCTATAATTGATTTTAGAAACTGGAACACCTGATGCAGAACCGCAACAGACCAGCTAAACTATAGGAGTTACAAAAATGGCGCCTTAAAAAAAAATTGCGTCTGATGAGCATTTTCTGCTGCGAGAATAAAATTGAAGATCCGGAACACCTGATGTGGAACTCTTAGAGCACAGCTAAACTATAATATATATAGGTTTGACATCTTAGCAAAAGTTATTCAGTCTGATGAGCATTTTCTTCTGCGAGAATAAAACTCGAAGATTGGAACATCTGATGTGGAACTCTAAAAGCACAGCTAAACCATAACATATATAGGAATGACATCTTTGCAAAAGTTGTTCAGTCTGATGAGTATTTTCTGCTGGGAATATAAAATTCGAAGATTGATGATATCTGATGTGGAACTCGGAGAACACAGCTAAACTATGGCATATACAGACATGACATTTTAACAAAATTTGTTTGGTCTGATGAGTATTTTCCGCCGAGATAATAAAAATCAAGGATCAGGAACATTTGACGTGGAAATAACTTTATAATAATATAACTAGGACAGATGAGATTAACGCCTCATTAAAACATTCGTATCTATGGCCTCACATACAAAAACTAAGATTAACAGTAAATATGAGAGCCCAGCTTGGTGGTAATTAAAAGAAAAAAAAAACATGCCCAAGAGTTTTCAGAAACATTATTAAACGTTGGAGAAGGTCTCCTTCCTGCACAGGTCTGGTGACTATTCCTGATATACTTGGAAAAGTTGTTGCCTCCGAAGAGGAACTTATACAATCAGTATTTGGGGGCATTCAGAGCATAAGAAACCAAAAAAAATCGTGGTTATGTGAACGCGCCATATCGACCCCAAAAAACGAACAAGCTGCATCAATAAATGAAAAAAATTTGGGGCAAATTATTGGACATGAAGTCGTTTACACTTCTTTTGATAACGTAGACGATCAGGATGACGTCACCAATTACCCAGTTGAGTTCCTCAATTCACTCACAGCGAGTGGTCTCCCTGCTCATAAAATAAGACTCAAAGTCCGATAATGCTGATGCGAAATTTGACACCGCCGGAACTGTGTAATGGAACCCGACTTATAGTCGAGGCTTTACAACGCAATATTATTGTAGCTGTAATCCTCACTGGGAGTGGTGCCGGTGAGACTGTGTTCTTACCGCGCATACCACTCATCCCCAACAATTTCCCCTTTCAATTTCAACGCACACAGTTTCCTGTGACTACATGCTTTGCCATGACAATAAACAAGTCACAGGGACAGACACTGAAAGCTGCTGGTGTTGGTTTGAGAACCGGCTGTTTTTCTCATGGCCAACTTTATGTTGCTTTCTCAAGGGTTAGCAACGTTTCCGGGCTTTATATTTTGGCACCCGACGTAAAAACCAACAATATAGTTTATAAAGAAATTTTTTAGAATAGTAATGTTAACTAATTGATATTAATTTCGCTTCATAATTTCGGAATGAAAATAATTCTACCAAAAACCTAAAACCCTACCTTACCTAAAATAATTCTAATTATTCTATTCTTCTATTTTGAAGTTATAACCTACACCCAGTCTACAACACTCTCTAAGTTATACCAAACTAAATCGAAATCCTTCATTGGTTTTGATTGATTTATTGGGTGACATATCAACGCACAGTTCTAACTCTTGCCGAAATTCCTATCGGGACGAGAAAGGGACTGGATCCGCGTACGAAGTCGCGGGCAGAAGCTAGTCTTCCATAAATACACTCGAGAGCAATGAATCCGGGTCACTTAAAGAATGTTAAAAATCTCGGAAACTAAAAATGATAGGTTAATGCAATAAATTGTATTTAATAGACAATGTAATACTCCTTAAATGAAAGTAAAAAAAATATGAGTCACCATACATTTTATTAACACAAAATTACATAAAGAAAAAAACTGCTGATCTCTCCTTAAAACAAAAATAGGAAACATGAAATTTTTGAACTTTATTACGATTTTCTTGAATTTGAATACTTCGTATTGCCTCCTCGTGCTTCCATTGCTGCGTTTACGCGGTTTGGCATGCTGTACACCAAGTTCCTTATACGATTTTGGGGAATATTCTCCCATTCCTCTGTGAGAGCAATTTTGAGCTCACGAAGCGTGATTGGGGGAGGGTTTCGTTGTTTTACGCATCTGCCTAGCTCGTCCCAAGCATGCTCGATCGGGTTGATATCCGGGCTGCGCGCTGGCCACTCCATACGAGTAATGTTCATCTCTTGAAGGTAGTCATTCACAATCCTGCCTGTATGAGGTCGGGCATTGTCATGCATAAATATAGCATCCTCACCTAAATTGACCATAAATGGACCAACGTGATCATTGAGGATTTCTTCCACATATCTTACGCTAGTTAAAGAGCCGTTTTCTATGATCACCAGCTCTGTGCGACTTTCAGAAGAAATTCCGGCCCACACAAGTACAGACCCACCACCGTAGGCTACTTTTTCTTCGATGCATGCTTGCTTGAATCTTTCCCCTGGTCTTCGATACACTCTGTGTCTTCCATCGTGCTTGTAGAGCATAAATTTTGATTCGTCGGAGAACATAACTTTTGACCAATCTTCAATACTCCAATTTACGTGGCTCTGGGCATATCTTAGTCTTGAAATACGATGCCCACGCTCCAGTTTAGGGCCGTTTGCAGGTCTAAGGGGTTTTAAGTTAGATTCAGCAAGCCGACGTCTTACTGTCCATGCACTTGGGTTACTTCCTCCGAGGCGTCGAAACTGATTTGTGAGTTCAGTTCCTGTGAGAAAGCGATTTCGAAGCATGGTGTTCACCAAGTATCGGTCTTCTCGTGCTGTGGTACACCTGGTTCTGCCCGTTCCTGGTCTGCGTAGGTTAGAACCAGTTTCTTCGTAACGTCGGAGAACTCTTTGTACTGTTGACAGCGACACACCGACAGTCCTGGCTGTATCGCGCTGACTCCGGCCGGTTTCCAGCATTGTAAGTATTCTGGTGCATTCTTCAGGCGTAAGCGACATAATTTCAGCTTGAATAATGAATATAGAGCACTATCAACATGGTTTATGTACCCACATAAATGACAGATTACAAACAAAAGCAAAACCAAATGCTGTAATTTCGTAGTTCCATCTTCGAAAGTGGCCCTTTTTCAAATTTGATTTTTTTATGATATAACTTTACAATAACTAAGAAGTTTTAATAACTTCATTTAAGGAGTATTACATTGTCTATTAAATACAATTTATTGCATTAACCTAGCATTTTTAGTTTCCGAGATTTTTAGGATTCTTCAAGTGACCCGGATTCATTGCTCTCGAGTGTATATTTGTCTTTAAAGATATCTAGTATTTAATTATTAATTATATTTCTGTCAGCTTTTTGCGTAGACGATTTGAAAAAGTATATGAGCAATGGTGGCGCAGTGGAAACGGCCGCAACTTTCGTAGGTTCGAACCCTGACAGGCGCTTTACTTTGTGTAAATGTTCATCACAACTGCTCTCAAAACGGTGAAGGAAAACACCGAGAGGAAACCAGCATGTCCAAGAACCAAAAATTCGAAGACATGTACCAACCCGCGTGGTGAATTACGGCCCATCCCCTCTCACAAAGAAGAGGCCTGTGTCCCAGCTGTGGAAACATTATACGCTGACTACGAACTCAGTTTGTGGATGTTGGTCCAATTTTTTCCAACATATGAAACAATTGGATTATCAATATCCTTCAAAATGATTCGGTTTGAGATTGATAGTGTGTTACACAATTAGGGTAAGTACAGTACCAGTATTTGGACGGCGTTATTATGTGATCGTTTTCTTAGGAGACCACAGCTTTAGTAACGTTGTTTCGTGCACGCAGGGTTCATGTTAGAAATATGTAGTTATGGTAATAGTAAGTCCCTATCACACGAGGCCTCTACACTATTTCTAATTAACTGGGTAGTAAAATATGTCCTTTTGCTTATCAGTAGGTGAGGTAAGTGGATGGAGCAGTACATCTTATAGACGCTTGTTAGTCGAAAAAAGTTGTGAAGCTTAGATAGTACTCCTTGAATTACGAAGACTTCAATATTATTAATCTTCCATAAATATCTGGTTTGGAATCTTTAAATACAGCATGTATTAGAAAAATGTGGTCATATTTAAGTGTGCGGTACAGGCCATCAAACTGAACAACTTTCTTCATGGGACCAATATCGTAATCGCGAAAAAATTATCTACTACCCCATACAAAACTTCAATAAGAGTACGTACTCGGCCCAAATGTTTGGGACAGCTGGTAATTTTTTCGCAATTACGATGTTGGCCCCAAGGAGAAAGTTGTTCAGTTTGATGGTCTGTACCTATATCACATCCTTAAATATGACCACACATTTCTGATGCATGCTGTATTATAAAGATTTCATCATAAACTATTCCCGTGTTATGAGGCATTACATCTGGGGAAACCTACCCATAAATCAAGTCACCAAGAACCACATACAGAAACATAATTCCACATCAGCTACCCTACCTAATAGTTCGGAACGAGGCGAAATCAATCTCAATGTGGCAAGCAACGGTCCGAGGCGAAAGGTACGTTCAGGTGCACCTACCCCTTGACGAGTAATAAATTCAACTGACAGTTCAATTTGACTAAACCCCGTTCCTCAATCCTTAAGCCCATTCGTGCACGACGCTACTTAAAGATAACCTGAAGGGCAACTCTCGTATATAACGTTCTTAGTCTAATCAGTCTCAATCTGTCAAGAACATCACTAATGTTTTCACATTTTTGACAAGTTTTTACATTGATTACTATCGCTGAGGTCTGAAAACCAATTCCCGTAAATATTAGCCATCCTTCTTCTGTGTGTCGCTGGGAGTACTGTATTTTGAATCTTGTTTTCCCAAAACTTGGCCACTTCCATCAAAGCCATCCTAATCTCGTATGAATAGTTTATACTTGACATATTAACGTTTTTTTTTATTTTATTTTACCATAATGTTTTGTTACATGTAACAAAGCCAGCCCTAGTAAGTAGGAAAAAATGGACAGGCTTGTTGGTCAAAGTGAAACAATTCCTCAAATCACCAATACCACAACACTGGTATTTCGAAGGTGATTCGTACAGACGCCAGCACATCAAGCTACTACAATCTTTCAATTTTCTTTAGTAGATTTTCAACTTTATCTTAAATCATTGAGGTTCAAAGTTGATTGGGAAAATTTGACAGTTTCGGGTAGCTTGACCTGCTGGCGTCTGTACATGACGCGACTTTACGCGTTCTTACCTAACCTACCTAACTGGTTACTTTTGAGTAGTCGTGGATGATGGACCTTACTTGGCAAGAAACAGTACCTAGCTGCAAAATGTTTTGACACTTTGTTTTGGTAATGGCACATTTTACATTATGCATTTACTCCCGTCACGACTTAATAGCTAGTAGTGGAGCGAAAGGCTAATATACGCGCCATTTGCGCAGCCGTTCAATATTATCGCTTACGCATACTAATAGAAACTTTAGTAAATGTTTTGTTGTATTAGTTTTACACCTCTTGGGAGAAATTGGTGTTAATTTTATAAGGTAGGTACTACTGACTAGATTAAGTTAATATGTACTTCGAGCCTTTAGGCTGCTTGGTTTTACCATGAAACCTTCATGAATATTTTATATGTTGATGGCATAATATTATGAGACTAAGACTATTCCGTATTTAGAAGATAGAAAAAAAAACAGCTCAGTGAGCTGGCAGAACGCGTCATCATGTAAAATATTATATTTAAAGGGCTTTGAAGGCCAGTGGCACACCTACCTATCCCATTTTTTACCTACCTTTTTTTCAAAATGGCGGCCAAATCACTATAAATCGAAAGCTGCCATCAATCAAACAGAAAACATAATTTATTTAAAACCAAACCCCTTAAAGTGTCACGTTTCCGAGTTATTTACGTTGAAAGTTAATGATTGAGTCACGTGATCTACTTTGAACGTCGATTTATATAGGTCTCATGCATGACCACCATTTTCAAAATCGCGCGACACTAGGCTTCATATAAAAATCTTCAAACCCCTTTACAAGAGTTAAAGCTCAAGGCAACAAAAAGTACGATAGTAGCAGGTACTTCATCTCCGTAAAAGTTAAAGTATTCGGCTTCAGTAACTATAAGATACGTCACTTTGTTGAGAAAGGACTGCAAACATCTGTTTCGAATCCCAAACACCCTCTTTGCAAAAGGAAGCTTACCATAAAATTGGTAAGTTAAACAAATTACCATGCAACAAAAAACAATGAACGCTCGACAGAAAATATTATGCTCTTTTATAATTTCTACGATATTATCGTAGATATCCACGAAAATAAAATGCATGGAAATACGTGCACGTATTCATATATTTCCATACATTTTACTTCCCTATGTAATCGTGATGCCGACGGTCTTGGATGTAGACGTCCATCTTAATATTGGCAAGTTAGAAATTATAAGACCACACATTTTCACCCCTCTTAGCAAATGGCTAGTCCGTCATAGTAGTACATTTGTTGTTATTTCGGATCATCACCCTATTATAATTGCGTAACACACAATCAATCTCAATCTGAATCATTTTGAAGGATATTGCTAATCCATTGCTTCATATGTTCAAACAATCATGTGTTTGCTCAACAACGTAAATAACGCAATGAATGTTGTTGAACTGTCAAAATGAAACCGATTCCGATTGATCGTGTGTTACGCAATTAGGGTGCAGGAATGCTCAGGATGTCCATTTTCACAACATAATCCTGTACTTGTGTTGAATGCAAATTCATCATCATCATTTATCATCCCGAAGGCGACAGTCAACTGTTAAATCCTTTTCATTCACTACTAAGCCTCATCTATCGTAAACAGTTGCACAGCTACTATTAATAGTGTTTGTTGATCTATCTATCAGTCAGTACCTTGGAGAATGTAACCAATATTTTGTAACAATTTTTAGGGTTCCGTACTTTTTTTTTGGGGATGGGAAATCATCAAATGACCCCTCCCGCTCTGGGTGGAGCGGAAGGGAGTATCAGACTCTTACTGACTAAAACCCACCCGTGTTCCTACCTTAGCCCTTTCTGTTCCAGGGCAGCGGTAACCCTTTCGGACGATTCCGCTACCCAGGGTTCCGTACCTCAAAAGTCCGTCCGTCTGCCTGTCCTTCAGTCAAGACCCTTTTTCTCAGAAACGCGTGGAGTTATCAAGTTGAAATTAATACCAAATGAATCCCAATCCCTTGAAGCAGTGTAAAAATCAAGTCAACGCAATCAAAAGATACGTATATTTTATGTATATGTTCCGAAATCCAAACTTATAGGGTACTTCCCGTTGAACTAGAATCATGAAATTTGGCAAGAAGCAATGTCATGTAGCACAAATAAAGGAAAAACACCGAAAATCGTAAATTTGTAGATACATTACAAAAAAAAAAAACTCGGTGCGCGAATCCGAATCACAAATAACGGATTTTTTATTTTTAAAAGAAAGTGGAGTTTCTTACCCATTCTTCTCTAAGGGTACCTAACACACTTTGGAATGGGCGATTAGCTTCATCTTTCTGACAGACCGACTCCTTGACAATTTGATAGTGCCTGTAGGTAATTGGTTTAATTTAAATAAATGCTTTGAGTTTGAGACATTCAGATCATTCGTGATATTTGACAGTCGTTACGGGTAGTTAGAAGCCCAAAAGTCTGACAACCAGTCTTACCAAGGGGTATCGTATTACCCAGTAACTGGGTTGTGGAGGTCAGATAGGCAGTCGCTTCATGTAAAATACTGGTATTCAGCTGCATCCGGTTAGACTGGAAGCCGATGCCAACGTAGTTGGGGAAAGGCTAGGCAGATGATGATGATGCTTTGAGTTTGAGACAGCCTAAGCAGTGGGTAGTCCTTTACAAATCTGCATAACTTTCACTCTTCCACGAACCTTATTTCCAAAGATATGGTTAGGTTCGGAAGAACTTGTTTTTAGAAGGGATCATTAATACATTTAGCTCTCAGTAAAAAAAAATCGAAAACGATTTTATCGACCCCAAGTGTAGATAAAGTGTGAGATGAATTTGTTTCAACTAAGTTCTACTGTAAACCTTTTTGGCCCCTCGCCCACGGCGACTTTGTAGCGATGCAACTAAGCAACCATTGCAAACAAGCATTGCAACTAAGCATTGCAACTAACGCGCGCTATTGCGCGCTATTTGCAACGCGCTACTAACGCGCTACAGCATCGCGACTGTATCGATACAAACGCGCGACCGTTACGGACGACATCGGGGAGAGAACGGAGGGAGGGTGGCGCGTGAATGGAGAACCGAGCATCAGACAGGTCGACAGAAGCGCGACAGTATCGCGTTTGCATCGCGACTGACAATCGTGGTGTGGGCGAGGACAAACAGCTAGCGACCGTATCGAGACTGTATCGATGCGAACGCGCGACAGCATCACTACTACGTCGCTTCAAAAAGTCACCGTAGGCGAGGGGCCTTTAAGGTAAAGTTCAGATTACCAATCAGCCTGTACCATAATCACTACGCTTTTCAAGCGAATCCAATAAGAAAACTATTGCATGGCATAATCAGCTTATAATGTTCTTACTGCTGGGACACAGGTTTCCTCTCGTGGAGATTGAGCAGTGCTGACCCAGTGGTATCGGCCCCGACGTACGAGTAGGTCGTGGGTTCGAACCCAGGCAGGCGCTTTAAAATTATTTCATCACCACTGCTCTCAAAACGGTGAAGGAAAACATCGTAAGGTAACCGGCATAAATTCGAAGACATGTGACATTTACCAACAAATACTTAATAAGAATAATTCGTGATTCCTGGGCGTGGGCGGTGCCATTACGTTTATAAATATGTTCAATTAATCGCGAACCTCTAGTGCCGGGACAGCGCGGCGAGCTGTTAAGCCCTGATACGTAATGATCCACAATTCACAGAACGCACAAAGAACACTTAATTTTTTTCGCGTCATTAGTGGCGACATTTTTCTTTCCCTCCCTTTTGTAATTTTGCACCAACGTTAATAGAAAGTTTCTTCAGTTAAAATAACTGATTGCAGTTTGGATTTTTCTTTTTAAGTTCCGTGGGCATTGGTTTTTTCATTTTTTTTTAACAATTTTAAGATTTTGGTAAGTAATTTGACGTTCGGGAGTTTGTTCGCCACTTTTTCTTCCCAGCTAAACCAGTAGGAAGTGGGACGGGCGTAGCGTATTATGTAATCTTGGCGTTCAAAAACTGCTGATTCTATTCAGCACTTTTGACATTATTCATTTGAATAAATGTTTTTTTATTTGATATGATTTTGATAGATTCACACAACTATAAGCGCGTTAATAGGTATTCTTAAGTAATACTATGGATTATGATTTAATTAGGCTAATTAAGATAAATGAGGAAATATTGATCTAGAATCCATTGTGTATGCTAATGCATACATTGTAACAACAAAGCATATTATCTTAATACACGACTAGCTAATTAGTAGCTTAGCTATCGAAGTTTGAAACAGTGGGTTATGTAGGTTTATTGGAGCACCATGAACGGAGTAAACAATAACAAACTTAAGCAAACTTTCCCTAATTTAATTTATTTGGAAAGGAATTAGTCACGGCTATAAGTTTTATTAAGTTTAATTATTTATAGTGAAATATACTTAAACACATTGTATAAGCATAATCACCCTATAATGTTCCCACTGCTGGGACACAGGCCTCCTCTCTTCAGAAGGGAGTGTGCTATAAACCACCAAGCGGGCCCAGTGCGGATTGATGGATGTCACATCACGTCTTCGTATTTTTGGTTCTAGGACATGCGGGCTTCCTCACCATGTTTTTCTTCACCATTATACAAATTTACACTAACATATAATATAATGTTCAACTATCACTAATGAGACACAATTTTTCTATTGTTACCGAACTAAATGAGCTTGCCTTACAGACGAGGGAATATGAAAAACTCACTGGGAATCAAAAAAAAATCTTACGCATCACTGTCAATGGAAAAAGTGCACAAAAGGCTGGCAGCATCGCCTCTTTCAATGGCAAAAGTCATGGTGTACCTTAACCAATCAATCGACAGGTAAGATAAGGTTGCTTTTGGCACGGCCAAGTCCAAACAGAATGGATAACCAACTCAATATAAAAAAAATGGTAATAACACAATTAAATTTTAGAACCTGGTAACACTTCACTCCAGTCTAACTTTGTTTTAAACAGAAATAATATACTAATTAAACTTTACCAACCCATTACGGCTATCAATTTTGATTTTATTATTAAAATAGATTAATAAAAGAACTCTTAGACTTACTTGTTGTAAAGTATGATGTCGGGTCTCCAGACCCTTTCAAAGGGTATTCTGATGACGCCGATGCCGTCAAAGTCGCTGGTGTTCCACCTCAAGTGGTAGTCTGTCCAGATCTGTGTGATCCAGCAGTTCGTTGTTAGCAGCTGGTCTTTCTCTTCCTGTAACAACAATATAGAGAATTATTACAGAATGGAAATTACAGGGGTAAAGTAGGAATTCTGCTTTTACCTACTGTATTTAAAGAATTAAAGGACAATATCGTTTGTTTAAACGAATAATGGAAGTAACTTAAAAGATATCTACAGAATTTTGTGAGTTGAAAACAGGCAATAACGAGAAGCTGTAAGACAAAGACATTTATTCGTCGTATATGGTAGGTACAAAGTTGGTAATATATAGTTATGTTTAGGAAATCAGGACACATCCGCAGCTAAAAGCGGCATACGAATATTTACAATATTACACCTGGGCATGGTAACAAGATGGCTGATAAACTACTAATATACAATTTTTTTTTTTTGTAAATGCATAGGTACATATTATAGATAGACAAATACCCAGACTCGGAACAAATACATGTAGGTCATACAAATATTTGTTCCGTGCGGGAATCGAACCCGCGACACGCAGCGCAGCAGTCAATCGCTTAACCACTGCGCCAACCGTGCCGTCAAATATACAATATACATTTTTTTAATGTATTTGACAGGACTAAACTAATATTTTATCTTAAGTTATTTTCTTAATGAAATAGAAAAAAAAATATGCCCTGAACTTAAATTTAGTTTAGTTTGTGAACAAGGGAATCGGCACCATATTGTGTTGCACAAATAGGGTGCTGAATAATTGTCCACTGTAAAAACCCAACTTCTATAGAAAAACATAGAATACAAAATATCGACATGTTACTCGTATCTTGCTTAACAATATAAGCACAACGTATCTTTTATTGGTTTCCTTTATAATATATACCTTACTAATATGGTTTCCGTGAAATATGTATAAGCACCATAGCAATCAAAAGTTGAGATACCTGATCCAGAGGAAAATGAGTTACATGCCTAAGTAATTTCAAACACAGTAATTCGATATTTCCATGAAATTGGAGGCCTGATTCCCAATACAAAAACATAGCTCCATATAATACAATACAGAAACAATTGCCGGGAACTTGAAAGTACTTATTCGTTCCCGTGAACTTTTAAAAGCAATCCAAGTTTTACTAGAATTACTGTTGCAGAATGCTGGAGAAGATTAGGAAATCGTGTAAACCATTAGGTTTGTTTTTTCCTTTATCGTTTTCTGGAGATAAATAAGTAATGTTCCAAATAAATTAACTTTTCTGACACTATGGTAATTTTTGGGTAAAAGCTAGGCAACAATTTTATGAAACAATTTATGTTTTTCCTTCCTGTCTCATTAAGTTGACATCGTCGCAAATGGCTGTCAAATATTACGCTGTTTGAATTAACTTTTCAATATTTATTAGATTTTTACTAGCAGTGCCGACAGACGATGTCCTGCCTGAATGCAGCGCCACCTACCGGGTCCAATTGTGTATACAAACCTTGTCCTGACAATAACAAACACAAAAAAAATATCCAATTTGGTGCAGTCGATCGGAAGTTATGCGAGTACATACATTTCGGTGATTTTTTTTTATTTATAATAAGATAGACTAGCGGTTCCGACAGATGTTGTCCTGGCTGAATGCAGCGCCACCTACCGAGTCCAATTCTAAACCATCTAGAAACCTACTCAAACACACACAAAACGTTCATCAAAATTGGTGCAGCTGTTTAGGAGGAGGAGTACAGTATGCACATACTGTACCTACAGAAGAATTATTATATACATAAAGATTAATCAATGTAACATTGATTGCGAATTGCAATTAATATCTCTATTTTTTTACCTCTTACAGATCTTAGTCCTAATCCGATAATGTGGCTATCAACTGTTATTAATTTAATATTATTTATAGAAAATTATATATTTATAAAGAAATATGTACATTATGAATCTACTACTAAAACAAAAATATAATTGGAATTGAGTAGGCAATTCAAATTAAACAAAATAATACATACTTAAAAGCTATCTAACTATTAAACATAGGTCGTGCACCATCAGTCTAAAAACATAATATGTAGTTTCAAGTGCCTACAAAAAGGACTTGAAAGTTTCCACCGTTCTGACGTTGCCAACTTTTTGAATCAATCAAACTGCCTAACCTTTTCCCAACTTTGTTAGGGTCGGCTTCCAGTCTAACCGGATGCAGCTGAATACCAATATTTTACATGGATCGACCCCATATCTGACCTCCACAACCCAGTGTCTGGGTAATTCGATACTCCTTGGTAAGACTGGTAGTCAGACTATCGGGCTTCTGTCGACCCGTAACGACTGCCAACCTTCTGTACAATGTAATGCACCGTCTTAATCTATTTCTACTATTTATTTATTTAAATAAACATTATTAATCCTTTAAAAACAATAAGGCTGTTGTCTAACCGAACCTTTATAAATATAATACAATACACAGTAGGTATGTGCCATTTATAAACCGCTTAGATACAAAAAAAGGGTCGAAAACCTTTCTGAATAATGCTGACGCATAACCTCGTGACGATGACAAATTGTGTCAGTACAATGTATCGGATGACGGAAAGGATGAGATATTAACCCAATAAATGAGAAGCCAAATTGATGAATGATCAGAAATATACGTAGGTTGATCTTAGAGGTAAAAATGATCGGAATCTAGATAATGAGCTTTTCATTGATATGAAGTTATGATAATATATGGTTATCTATTATTTATTGACGATAGTCCTTTGTTTCTTGTGCAACCTTACCATTTTATTTATTTCCTTAAACATCACTTTATTATCATATAAAATTATTTTTATTAATAGTCATATACATAGATATAATTATTTTTAAACAAATATCTAATCGATTTTTTTATTATTTGCTACACATTATAAAATTGATTTGCATCCGTAAAAGTGCTCCCACACAGCAGTTATATAACGTTAGAGAATGTTGCATAACATTTGTTGTCAAACTTTTTTTTACCAAATTGTAACAAAAGTTATAAACATTTAGTGATATTTTACAACTTCATGTAACAAAAAGTTCTATGTTCTCTCGCTTTCAGCGTTCGACGCATCCCCGTATTTCTTTTGTTTTTTCAAACAAAAACTAAAAGCCAAACCAATAAGCAATTCCTCCATTTAGAGCCACGACCAGCTTCCTCGGAAGACACACCAAAACTGATGGTTACAGAATGTTATAAGATGTTATACAAGTTGAACCAGTGATGTTATAGCAAAATGTTACATACTGTTATAAAGTATTATCGTGCTACACAATGTTTCATAACGTTATATAACTGCTGTGTGGAAGCACCTTAAGAGGTCCTCTAGTAACATAGGGTCCAGTTGAAAACCAGCGTCAGGCATTAGTTGTCTGGCATTTATGCTGAACCAGGCCTTTTGGCGCAGTCGTGAGGCCCACATTACTATTTTTTGTTTTTTTTTTTGTTTTTATGTGAATATTGTGTGTCATTCATAACCTGGGTCAAATAAACTTATTTTCTTTTTTTAATTCTTCTTTCTAGGTATTTTTACATAATGACGTATTGTGTTTTGTCTTTTTGTAATGTATCTATTTAAAAGATATTGTATGTAAACACCATCTTGTGCACATTATTGTCTATCTATGTGAGGTAGCTGTCACTAATATTAACTGTCAGTTCGCCACAAATGGCGGGAAATTGTTGAAAATAGAAGCGTGCCTGTTCGAGAGCCCCGTTGTAGTGATGAGCCGTCGATATAATCTCCTTAAATACGGGATCAACAGGATTCTACAGGTCCTTAGTTAAAGATAACTTAACATCACACCCGAAGAGTTATGGTATACAACAATTTTTTTTATTAGACGGGACAAAGCAGATAACATTGCAATTTCCTTGGAATTACGTACAGGACTCACCTCGCTCAGTTTAGTTATATATCTCGTGTCATACCCCCACATGACAGGTCTCATTGTGTGCAAAAGAAAATTATTTACTTCGAAAATAATTTTCTTTTGCACACAATAGGTAAAAAATGGAAAATTGAAATTGTATATTGTGGTACTGCAAACCATTGCAAACCTCGTAGTGATAAAATAACTGTACATATCTACGGTTTATTTCGTTAGTATCTGCTGTGACACAGCAGTAACCATCTGACGGTTGGTAATCAAAGGTTGGTGTCGTTATCAGTGCACTGTGTCATACTTAGCTATTTTATAATTTTGTAAATATTATGCTGAATGACGAGTCATGACATCACAGTTTTTTATGTCATTACATCCGACCACAGTATTACCTCCTCTATAGTATTTTAAATCTCTTTGAGTACCTACGACCACATTTCGCCAGTTACGGTTAACGCTCTGCATGATACCTTCACGGAGCTTTTGTTACACAGAACACACTAGAAAGAAATTCTCGCCTACGTTACCTACTGATCCAAGCAGAATTTTATATCTCGTTGTATGTACACATCATATAACGAAAAGTTAAGTTAACGTAAAATGTCCTGAAATTCGGAATTCACGTAAGAATAGATAAATTTTCAGTTATGAGTCCCATGAGATATTAGATTAAGAGGAACGCAGCCGCATACACATACTAACGCTTGAGGCATAAGCTTCAAATATCTTCTCCGCGCTGAAAACTACAAATTTGAGTAGAATTTCGCAATTTCCCATCAACTTGTGCTAATTTCTAAACTCCGAATATTCATACCGTTATTAAAACACATATAATTTGATAAAGTATTTACATAACTACACCAATTTTTTTCAGGAATTTCCTTAATTTTTTCCACGATAAGGTTACCAAAAACTCGAAGCAAATGAACAACCAAAATGCCTGAACAATGAACAAAACGAATGAAAAATGAAAGGGTTTTATAATGTAAGGTAAATGTTGATCCAACAGTACATATACAAATGACCGTGCGTGCCCTTTCGTCCTCATGCACCCACGTCAAAACGTTCCGACAACAGTAATGACGTAATATTCGTCATGACTGAAAGATTGCCTCGCATATGAGGCATTTTATGTGTATTTTTATGAAGAGCTGTTGCCTAAATCTCATACAAATATCTCATGACTGTGTTGTCGGCTGTGTGAAAGTCAGAGTTTATATTCTATTTGCCATACAACAAGGCAATGCTGCCAATCTTCGGGGCACGTTTCCGGATGACAGCGATGCGGACGAGTACTTCGACACTTAAGTGTCCTTTTGTTATTGTATAGTTAAGTTAGTTTATCATTCAATTTAGTAACTGGTGTAAATAGTTTTAAATGTTAATAATAGAATATATCTAGTTCACATTCTATTTCTATTTCTAAGTTCTGTTCCGTTCAAATATGAGGTCAACTGTCAATGAATGAGACGCAATCCCCTTTTCTATTGTTACCGAACTTAATAAGTCTGTCTTACACACGAGGATAAGCGCGAAAGAGAGATAGATAGTTTTGTTTGTTTCTTTTCGGGCGTTGTTGTAATCAACTTTGGTTGAAGGAATCGTACGACAAATGATCCAAATCAGATCCATTATCTAATGGCAGGACCGCACCTTCTGTCAACGACCAGTATGCCTGAAATGTAATTTACTTAATTAATTTGGCGTAATCTAACAAAAGGCCTGTTCTCCGATATCCTGATATCTGATATTCTCTCCATCGACTAACAGCAGTCGGAAATAAATCGTTAAACGTAAGTCAAGAAGAATGCCCGAAGCATTATAAAGCTTTGTTAAAATGAAATAACGCTAGGTATACATTAAAATTACGGGAATATTTATAACTGAGTTAGTAAAGCGTAATTAGAATGTTAACGTCAAGCATATACCTGAGTCTAAAATGGAAAAGAGTGAAAAAAAATATTATATTCTTTAACTAGCTTTTGCCCGCGGTTTCGCTCGCGTTAAGAAGTATAGTTTGACAAAGTTTCATACAAACTTTCATCCACTATTTTATCCCCTTGGGGGTAGAATTGATCAAAATCCTTTCTTAGCGGATACCTACGTCATAACATCTATCTGCATGCCAAATTTCAGCCCGATCCGTCCAGTGGTTTGGGCTGTGCGTTGATAGATCACTATGTCAGTCAGTCAGTCACCTTTGAGTTAGATATATTAAGATATTGTCAAGTAACATATTTCATTTTTTGTCCGTCATGTGTACAAACAATAAGCATGAACAAAAGACTGTTAGAATAATCTAGAAGTTTAATGAATAATTAATAACCTAATTTCACGAAATTATAGGTAAGTAACTTTAATACTACAAAGATAATTTTAGTGAACAAAGGAAATTAAAATAAGCACGCGCCGTTGGTTCCTTTCCGCCATTAGTATCTATCATAATAATCCCGTTGATGATTATACTGCTGCTGCGACACAGACCTCCTCTCGGCGAGAGGGAGTCGGCCGTAATCCACCACGCTGGCCCAGTGCGGGTTGGTAGATGTCATAGGTCTTAGAATTTTTGGTTCTAGGACATGTCGGTTTCCTCACGATGTTTTCCTTCCCCGTTTTGAGAGCAGTGCTGAAAGTAAAGTGCCTGATAAAGTTGAATGATTAAACAGGCGGAAAACAAGAAAGTACCGATAGAAATCTAGAATAGTTACCAAGGCAAAATAGGTACTAAATGCCTCAGAGATAAAGTCTTTGGCAAGTGCGAAAGTAAAAAGAGAAATGAAACAAAAGAAGCATGTTAAAATCTATACTCGAAGTTCTATCCAGCCATGCAATACTTATATACCTACGTATATGTCGTGAAAGGATTTCTACTCGAGAAGCGCAAATAAATAATTACAGAACGACATTTCCAGCTCACACAATAAAATAAAATCAAGGCATAGTACGTATTGGATATATTCCTCATGAATCGCAAATTCACAACTATATATATAATGTGAGATTTGACGCCTAAACGAGCACCCGCGGCCACAAAAACGAATAACGTTGTACGTAACATTTTTATAAGAAAAAAAAATCCACATCATTTTATATGAAAGAGTGTACTTCTCGGCTTTTACTGCTTCAAGCGACGTTTAACTTTAAAACGAACTAACATGCTCCTCAAGAGAGTGTAACCCTCAGAAATACTTGAGACACTGAAATGTATTTCGCTGGCCGTTATTTAGCATACTGCGACTGCAATAAAAATGTGCTTGTGGTTTCCGCATTTTGTTCTTTAGAAGTAAAGCCAAGCATTCAAGAGTTGAACTTATGCAAACGTTTTTAAACATTCACAACAGCTGTAGGTATACATAATCAGTTTGCATACCTGCATGTTGGGAGAAAATGCAAAGGACAGTCTTAGGTGTTTTTTCACTAATTAAAATATTTGCATAACATAGCATAATCAGCATTTAATGTTCCCACTGCTGAGACACCGGCCAGAGGAGGCCTGTGAGATGAAATGAGGTCCACTATAATCTACCACGCGGGCTCAATGTGGATTGGCAGACTTCACATGTCTTTGATTTTCTTGTTTCTAGAACATATCTTACGATGTTTTCCTTCACAGTTTTGAATTGAAATAACAGTCGTCACGGCTTATACTTACGCAGCCCCAATATCGCTTACTCAAGCCTTAATTCGTGCTTCAGTTCTCCGAATGTACTTACATTCGGAAAAATTCACCGAGAATTTTATAAATACCCCGCATTTTCAGTTCAGAAAATATGTTGTGATTTAAAAAAGAGAACGCCAGACTAAAACTTATCGACAGATTGCAGCTATATTTTATATTATATGTACCTACAATAATTCACCATATGTCAAATAAATCATGCGAGCCGTCCGCAGCTTAGCTTTGGACTGGTCAACCCCAAGTTGACGCAGCACGATGAAATACGACTACTGTCTACCGATAAATAGAATAGAAATATAATTCTAGAAATCAATCATTTCGTTTCCGACGTCACACCGCATACAATATGATAGAACGAATTGTATGTCGGTCTAGTAACATAAAAAAGTTTTATAGGCCCATTGATCAGGGTGGCACATAAACTCAAACAATATTTTTTTTCTAGAATAATGGTATCAAAACCTCTTTATTTCATGGACCTTCATATATTCTGAAAAGGGTCACGAACCGTTGGTTGCAGTTGCGAAGTCATCTCTCATGGGAATCTCGGAAAAGGCCCGTAAGTGTTCAACAATGAACGTTTTCCCGGACGTCCGATAACTTGATAATATTTGATGATAAATGGTATTTCTGACGGAAGGGATTTACCTATTACCCTTTATGAGAGTTTTCTTTTTGTTTATAACCCGCAACATCGGACGGGTTATAACAATATAACCCGTCCGATGTTTTTTTTTAATTATCGTCCTGTCCTTAGGTACCTACATTGTTAGGATCTTCTATTTATCAAACCCACTTGCTGGGTACATCTATTTCAGCGTATCTATACTTAACATTATAAATATGAAAGAAACTCTATCTGAACGTTACCTTTTTACGCGTAAACCACGGAATGGATTTCGATCAAAGGAAAGGAGATAAATGATTGACACTTCCTGTGACCCAATGACTGGCTTTTACCTTGAACAGAGGCTAAGCATTGCCATACAATGTGGCAATGCCACCAGTCTCACGATGCGGAGGAATATTTCGACGCAATATTTTAGTTTTTTAATACTTGTAGTTAGGTTAAAATATTATATTTTTATTTTAATCATTTGTAGTTTATTTAATATTAGAAATTTATACATATTAGATAATAAATGTATTTTAGGAGATAATAAAAAAAAAACCAAAAAGAAACTGAAAAAGTAGCCTGCGTGTTTTTACATGGGCTACTTTTTGTCCCGGTAGCACGTTCCCGCGGGATAATTTCCAACATTGCATTTCGCAGGCAGAAGCTAGTATAAAAAAAAACATAATGACCTATTACAAAAACGTGTACTTTGTAACACAGTAATATACCCTATATTACATTACCACTTTATAAAACCGTCACATCGTCCTACAACAGACTCAATTTACAACCTAATGTAAATATATATACATTAGGTTGTAAATTGAGTACTTAAAACCCTGTTTACAGATACTTTGTTGTTCGAAATATACGCAGTATTCTCAAAATGACATTTTACGCGGAGCCTGACGGAAATTATAACTTCCTATGGAGGAAAACCTTACACTTAGAGATCAATCTTGTTACATTGTACATGACATGTTGTAGTCTCGTCGTCGAAATATTACACGACGATATTAAAACGAATAAGTATGGGAAGGACATTAAGCCGTTGATCCCGGCTATCATTCGTGGTTCGTAGATAGTCGTTACGGGTCGTCAGAGGCCCCGAAAGTCTGACAACCAGTCTTATCATCGTATTTTATTACCCAGTAACTGGGTTGTGGAGGTCAGATAGGCAGTCGCTCCATGTAAAATACTGGTATTTAGCTGCATCCGGTTAGACTGGAAGCTGACCCTAAAGTTAGTTGGGAAAAGGCTAGGCAGGTGACGATGAGGTATGGGAAGGATCAATTTTATACTTCTTGTTATGTTCTCCGTACATGTACCTAACCTAGCTTAAAGCCAGTAAATAAAGATATGAATATGAATACGGATTTGCCTTTAACTATGAACTACGTAAAAAGTGCAGACGATCCCCTGTGTTGATATGGCGTTTTTACAATCACTTTCACGAAACTTTCTCTAACTACAGTAGATCTATTAGTTGCATACCTACCTACTCGTAAATAGGTAGTTCAAAGCATTCCTTAAGTATGAGACTCGAGACAGTTTTCTCATGAATCCAATGATTAGATAGGTATAAGTAAGTATTGGCAATTCCAAAGTGCTTGTTGAAAACTGAATTGCTTTGAGTTTTTTGTTTCAGATATTCTTACTAAGAAACATCGTTACTTCGTTCCAAGTAGCTATAAACTTGCTACCCAGAAAAGTACTCGGTTGATATTGATTTCACGTTGTCGCCATTTCATGAACTTGACAGACCTTAAGTAACATTTGATGCGCGTGTAGCTGAGGTAGTATTTTCTCCGTAAAAAAGCTCGCCACTAAGTTAAAAACCCAAGTTATCTACTGAAGATATTTGCCATGAGCCCCTAATAACCTCTCCGTGCTCACAAACACAAAATAAACAAATTCCTACACAATCAACATAGTCATCCAGACCGTATTTCAGCCATGGTGGCAAAAACGGAGACTAGCACGGAAGATATTGGAATGCACAAGTGTGTGCGCAGTCAAAGGTGAACTCTCTCTTCCCTCACTCTAAAACTCCGACGGCACGCTATCCGACACCATCGGAGAGAGATCAGGCGCAGGACCAACGGCGGGGTATCACACCGACAACTTCCAAACTAACTAAGAAATTCCTAATGAAAAAAACCAATAACAGAGCAGTCACATACATAATATAATCAATACAACGTTATTTATAAGCACTTGAAGCTTTTATAATTAGTTATAAAAGCTTTTGTGCTTATAAATAACGTTGTATTGATAACGCACGCCGTCAAGCCCGTCAAGCCACATTCTAAAAGCATTAAAACCTCTAAACGCTTTAATGAATAAATAAATTGAATGAGTCTGTGAATATGTGGCAAAAGTGGGAACAATAAAATGTATGGTTGGATGAATGCATGCATTGTTGCAGCCTCAGACCCATTGTATTTGTTTTTGTATTCGCGGATTGTGAATTCATAATGAGTTCATGATATACTTAACTACTATTTTGCTTGTGTGGTTTTTAAATCTCTCCCAGTTTTCAGAAGGCTTAATTACGTGCTTTTTCTCCTCAAATGTTGCAAATAGGACCTGCCTACACAACGGTTTTTCTAAACGGTAAGCCTAAGCGTTATTAGGCAAAGTGGACAAGGACAATAAGACCAAAAACTTTGGGGTTAGGAAGGATGTGTACATAGTCTTAAACAGAAATGACGTACTTAGGGACCGATCCTAAGCTAATGTTGTTACTACTCTACGTACCAAATATTAGAAAATGAACAGGAAAGTGAAGAGTGAAATGATAAAAACCCAAGGAAAGGCAAATAAGTACCTTATTTATATTTGATTCTTGAGCTATCAAAAACGTCAATCGAAAGCCACTCCAATAGATGTCTTTGTATACCCGTCACTCTACAGAATGGTCTTTTGTGCCCAGCTTTAAAATAATGTAAAATAAACAACGATACAAATGAACTAACGATTCGAACCCAGTGGGTTAATTAAAAAACAATAACTGTCTATAGATCTGCTAGTTTACTGACAGCCATTTTGATATTGGAAATCTAATTTTAGGCTTATCATGTTTTCAATAAAACCTACCAAATGACTTTATATTACTTTATGTCTCTGTGTAAAGGCAAGATTCACAGATCGGACTTAGGCTTTACTTTTCGATTTTACTCGAAGTTCGAGCTTCGTATGAATATGAACTTTATTTTTGACTAGCTGCGTCCCACGGTTTCAACCGCATAAGTTTCGTGAAAAGTGTGTGTTATTCCTATGTGTTAATCCTGGTTATAAAATATCTGTGTGCCGAATTTCATCCAAATCCGTTCAGTAGTTTTGGCGTGAAAGAGTAACAAACATCCATCCATTCATCCATACAAACTTTTGCGTTTATAATATTAGTAGGATTTCAAAATAAATATTCGTACTAGCAGCGCCTCGTAGTTTCACCCGCATAAGTTTCGATCCCTTGGGAATATCGAGATAAAAAGTATCGGTTTAAACCTGGTTATAAACTATCAGTATGCCAAATTTCATCCAAATCCGTGCAGTAGTTTGCGTGAAAGAGTAACAAACATCCATCCATCTATTCAACCTCACAAACTTTCGCGTTTATAATATTAGTATGATATGAAATGATTGCTCACATTCACTTTTACAATTATGAACATTATTTGCTTTTATACGGTGCATATTCGTGTGTGGCATAGATAATTTTACTTAGCAAAGTAAAGTCAAAGTGTGATGTGTGAATCTCGCCCTAAGAGTAGAAATATATGTGAAAAGAAAACATGAAAATGAGAGGGTTTTAAAGGAGCCTAAACCTGACATAACGGCTGATAGATATGTCGGAGTAAGTAGACTTGCTGCTCCGGCCTCATGCTCACGATTGTGGGGTGGAATCCGGGTACCAACCAGTGTGACTTTTTCAATTCATATGTACAGACGCCAGCACATCAAGCTACTACAATCTGTCAAATTTCTTTAATAGATTTTCAACTTTATCGCCAAAGCATTTGGTTCAAAGTTGATTGGGAAAATTTTACAGTTTCGGGCAGCTTGATGTGCTGGCGTCTGTACTATCTTAGCTTATCCTGGACATCACTGACATCGGTTAAGGAAAACATTGTGAGGAAACCTGGGCTTATAATTAGCGTGAGTCCGAAATAGGCAATCCGCTTTGAGCATGTGTGGTGATCAATGCTCATGACTTCTCTGTTTGAGAAGAAGACCTGCAATAGGACAATAATAGGCTCGTACTACGATGATAATATTGACGCCAAAAATAAACTTGCATCACAAGCGCTTAAGATAAGCGCTTGTGATGCAATGCAAATTGAAATACAGATATCGATATAAGCAGGAAAAGGCGAAACCTCCGTGCGAGTGTGTCACCGGTTTCGCCCTTTCTTCTATTCACAGATGCTTTATTGAGAAACGATTCCACCCTGCTACGATTCTTACGTATAGATAAGAGGAACGGGGAGTAAAGTTCACTCATCCCCCATAGACGACGCGCCCCATCGACGGCACGGTTGGCGCAGTGGTTAAGCGATTGACTGCTGCGCTGCGTGTCGCGGGTTCGATTCCCGCACGGAACAAATATTTGTATGACCTACATGTATTTGTTCCGAGTCTGGGTGTTTTTCTATCTATAATATGTATGTATTTACAAAAAAAAAATTGTATATAAGTAGTTTATCAGCCATCTTGTTACCATAACACAAGCATTACGTTGCTTAGCTTGGGACAAATGGTGCTGTGTGAAATGTCCAGGGATTTATTTTATTTATTATTATTATAGAAAAGGGAGGATATTCTGACCAGACGGGTCTGGTCTGTCTGGTGAGCTACTGGTACCGATTAATGTCATGACTTTGTATACAGGGTTATTTTTAAAACACTAATAACCTCGCAGGACTATATTAGTAACATTCATAAACAACAATTTTTGCTGTATGTTTTTTCACAAACTTAATAAATTTACCAAAAATAATGTCAAGTTTTTGTTATAATAACACTTTTTAGATCTGTATTTTCTACTGCCCCTGCATTTGCAACGCAGTGTTTGTTTATTTCGCTAGTGTCTTTATTTTGGTACCGCGTAGAGTTGTTCACAGTTAGAGCGATCAATTTAAATATTTATAATGTGAGTATTAATAGTCTGCACGCATTCACGCGCTACGCTGCGTGGTGCGTGTGGCAGTGTGTTAATCGCCTAGATGCTGACACACTCCTTTTGCTTCGTTCACACACACACATCGTGACATCTAGTCGTACAGGCACGCCGGTTACGAGTACAATGCACTTGCCCTTTCTGAAGAACATCACCAATAAAGTCCTTCTAGTGCGTCCCCTCCAGGTGTTTCTACTCACATTTGCCTTGTAAACTCCTTTTGTTAGTTCTCTTTCATTCATCCTGTCAACATGACTAAACCATATAAGCATACACTTTTCAATTTTGTCCACTACATCTTCTTTCAAACCGCAACGTTCCCTTATCACATTGAAAAGAAACCTTATTATGCTTTTAATAATATGTTGTAATAATCCTTTCCATGCTTTCAATTTTTGCGAAGCCCTCTCAGTGAATGCAAGCCTATCTATAAGCACATAACGAAAAATTCATGTAGAAACGAATACATTACATCATACATTACGTCACGTAGTGAAATCTTTTCCATGTTTTTCATTATTTTATGGTAAAAGCACTGTTAGAAATATCAAGTTGTTTATTTTATATAAAAAAAATCACTTTAAGTTTGCTAAGAGTCTCTTACTGATACACCTGGCACTATAGTATTTAAACACAAATGACACAACCTAAAGTAAAATCCCGGAATCTATCAACTTTATATCAATGGTAATTAAGTTGATTTCAGAGTGACCAGCACAATTGAAAAAGTTATAACAATGTTTGAAGTTGTAGCGTAAACTGAACTTTATTGCGTAGGCATTAAAATTACTTTTCCATAAACTCATATTTGTTTACATTTTTGGCGAATATGTCGGATATTAAATATTTAAGTCCTGTAATAGGTACTCCAGGCTGCTACTAAGAAATAACAGATGGAAAAACCCAATAACACTGCCCGACCCGTGAATCGAACCCAGGACCTCACGCTCAGCAGTAGCGCTTACGACGACTAATAAACCAACTAGGCAGTTTTACGATATTATTCGATCATTCATTTAAGAAATTGCTGTTCTATGAAAAATAACTGAAAATAACACTCGCTTTTTGGTATCCTCAAATAAAATAGTATGAAATATCCATTCAAATCGTCCGACACAGTTCAAAAGTTGGTTTCGTTGTCGGTTCGTGCGAGGCATTCATTATTTTGACTGAAAAATAAAAATTTGAGAACAAACTTCACGTTACAACGCGAACGGTATGAATCCTTTATTCTCGTTTGAAACTCTCGCTAACGATTGACAAAACTGATTCTAATCCAAAAAGGATGTCACCAAAATCTGCCCAAACGAAGTACCGAGGTACACTTAGTGTCATAAAATACACTAGATTACACTGAATAATATTGCATTTATATATTTTTCTTACGGTTACCCAGAGACGAGAATAAAATAACTTTTAACGTACTAAAAAGCTCGCCATTTTGGGCACAATTATACTACCTTGATCTATTACCTTACCTATTAAAGAAAAACTGTCAAGTTGACAGTTGTCTCCTGTCAGCTTCAGCTGCTGTTTTTTTTTTTTTAATAATTCAATCTGAATTCAATAATAACTCTCATTGTTTAATCGATTTTCGTTAGGCAAAGTTGTGTACCTACCTAACATAAAAAAGGATGCTTATACCGAAAAGTAGCTGAATGATGTCCATAGAACACAAATACTCCTAATGTCAACCCGTACATGCAAAGTTGCCACATGATTTAATTGTATTACAGGTTTAAAACTTTAAATAATTTATTATGAAGTTTTAAATTATTTATGGATAAAAACACAATTATTATCGAATTCCTCTATTTTTTCTCTACAATTTGGTGCATGTGTACCTCGAGGTACATGTTTGGGCAAAGTTGTATGGGCTTTTGCTGACCTCCTTTAGGGAAGTTTTTTTTTCATTGAATAAAATACAAAGAAGTAAAGCTTTTTATTGTACAAAGTAAAATGATACCAAAGTAATATGAGAGTTGCCTAAAATCGAATTGAATGGCGTGCAATAGGAGAGGCGTATGTCCAGCAGAGGACTGCAGCTATAGGCATGATGATGATGGAAATGATACCTATCTACGTTTTTCCAGCCAGCTTTCCAAGTATTTTAATTTTCTTTTTTTTTTTCAAAACAAATTTAAAAAATACCGTAGAGTCCATCTTAACACCACTCTCCCTTGATTTTGTATATATGTATATATATATTATAGTAATAGTATGTATGTGTATTTAACCTATTTATGTACATAGTTTTATGAGATTTTTTTTTTATCACTGTCCCTCTCAACCAAACCACCCTTGGTTGACTGGTAGAGAATGCCCCATGCATTAAGTCCGCCTTTGTACCTTTTTGTGCGAAAAGTTTAAATAAATAAATTGTTTTACAAAAAATAATAATATTATTTATTTGCATGAACACGACTACAGTAAGTTGACAAATGACCTCAAAAAGATGGCTGACAGACTAGATGCGCAAGGCGGAGGACAGAGTGTTGTGGCGCAGCCTAGGTGAGGCCTATGTCCAGCAGAGGACTGCGAGAGTCTGAGTTGGTTGAAGTCGTATTCTCAAATCTTAATTGTGTATCATCATAAGATTTAGCATAAGATTTATACTGCATTTTACCAATTTTTATTTTTGAATAAATATTTATTATTTTATTATAAATCTGGTGTGCAAATATTAATTGATGGTTATTAGTAAATTATATAGTCGTACAGTACTTTATGTTATGTTAAAAATCTTAATTAGATTTAGGTAATTACTAGGTATTAGGTAATTAGGGGTAAACGGCAATTTGGGGTCCGTTTGAGCCCCTCGAGGGACGATGTATACTTACCTAAAATTTCCGGCGCTCCCTAGGGGGTAGTCACACGTCCCTTACCCTACCTTGCTGATTGTGGGCTTCTAACCACAACATGAACTTAGATTAAGCTTCTTTTATTGCTAGTGACACAAGAGACAGAGAGGGTTTAGACTACAAATGGAGTGTTAGCACCAAGTACTAACCGAAATAAATCTTTTGTGAGTTGATAAAAATGTATACTGATCACGTGATAATTAAGTTGTTAAGCGCTGGGGCTCTGTCTCGTATAGGATCTTAGCATTATGCTGAGCGATGGCCGCTTTGCGTGGATTTGACCCATTTTTTCCCCAACTTGTATTCTTTTTTGTGTTTGTTTTCTTTTTTTGATAGATAGATAGACAGATAGATAAAAACGTTTATTTAGTGCAACAAAAGACACACAATACAAGTAATAAAAAATAGAACAATAAAAAAAAAGTGAAACAAAAAAAACAAAGATTAAAAGTTTGCGAATTTTGCGTCATGTTTATCGCAAATAAACGTATTTTCTTTCTTTCTTCTTTATTGGCTACACTACGCACTCGTCTATCGTTACATTCGTAGTCGCAGTTTATTACTCCGAGTCAGTAGTCAACTTAAAAGGCCCAGCGTGTAATAATTTAGTAGCCATTAGAACCCTGTCAGTTTCATGTAAACGAATACGTGTTTTGCGAATTTCATCTCTATTAGTTACTAGAATTGTCGCACTGACTGGTTTCAGGAACGCATTCTCTCGGAGCCGGACTGTAGTTGAAGTTAGCATTTTATCTTACCTGCCTACGGAACGTATGTAGGATCAACATCAATTTGCTTTTAACTGAAGCAGACTCTTTGAAGTGGGAACACCTTGTTTTATAATTCACTAGGAAGCAAAGATTAACCGGTTCAATGGCTTGAAAACAAATACAGGGTTTTCATCAGGAAAATGCACGTCAGCTTGTAATAGAAATTTTATCCAACCTTGATGCAAATTATATTAAAGCCGAAGAATATACTGTGCAGGAAGACAAAGCGGAATCAACGAAGTTTTAAAGTTGAAAATATGAATTTATATTTTTAAGCTTACCTACCTAGTCAAGGCAAATTGAATGGTCCGAGGTAATACCGAATTTGTGTAGATAGGCAATAAAGCCTATTTTAATAACTAATCAGAAGAAAAGTTTAAAATATTAAAGACTACAACCTGAAATTGTGGTCTTACGCTTTCATTTTCATAAAAACGACATTAACAGGAAAAGAGGTCAACTTTGTATGAATTATGCTAGCCTGTCTAAAATTACTCTAAATATTATTTATTTATACAAAATTCTACTTCTACTAGACTTCTGCTAGTACTTTCTTATCCTGCTTTTATCTCGAAATAATTATTTAGAAGAGCCTAAATAATATCAGTTCAACTAAATTAAAGTGTTTATTCAGAATTAAAATGAATAAACTATCTCACGAGATTGTCAACTGTCGATAAATTGTGAACTGTAACATACTGCTTACAATGGGTGTCCTGGCTTAGTTACTGTGTCCAATAAGGTTACCTTCAGGACCGACAAATCAGGGTCAGTTCACAATTTTACGGGTGATAAATCGGTCAGATTGTGAACCCTGTCGATAAATGCAGGTTCGTTTATTATATGACGGTTCGACATGGGCAGACCTATCCAAAAATACTACGTTAAATTTTATTGTAAATGGTTTGGTGCAGTTCACAATTTTTCGATAGTTTATAATCTCGCGCGATAGATTATAAACTAACGATGTTCATAAGTATACGGTGACAGATACAAACAACAACATGGTAATGTACCGTATCTATCAGTTCTAATTAAAATTGTAACTGTCATAATTGAAATAATTGCTGTATCGAAATGTAATTTGATACTTGCGATATTATAAGGGTTCAGCACTTTTGAGAGTTACGAGCCCCCATTATTAACTTCAATTAATTGAAATTAATAACGAGGTAATGAAATTATTACTGAAATTGGTGGAGTAATTGTTCAGATATTAACGATGAAAATTGGTCCTTTGGTCTGCAATTAGTAAAGTCTTCATAAAGAAGACTGGGTTTCATTGGATGATTGAAATGCTGTTAGCTAGCTTAGCTTAGCTGGTTACCAACAACTAACATAATATAACACTCTAAGTTCATATAAACCTATTGATTGATATTTCCTGAAATAGTAATTATTTGAACAGAGACATAGAGGGTTGTATTGATTCTGATTATGATTCTGTAAATACGTACTTGTTACGCTCGCGAAACATGTTTTAATCAACATACAACCCGACACTGACTTACACATTGCAAAAAACGTAAAAAACAATCGAATTTCGCGGGAAACCCCGGTGCTTCCCCTTTATTTCATACATAACATAATATCACTTTCCCGCGTAGGTAGAGGCTATAGGCCTACGTGGCGTAGCAAGTGCTACGAATGCTACGAGCCTACGATTATTTCAAACGTCTTTTATGTATTTCACAGTACCAACTTGACTTTATCAAAGGAAATAGCACTCTAATGACAATACACGTCTTATTACGCTGTCATCCAAAGGGTAAATAAACAAATATCAGCAACTCAATGCAAGAATCGAGTTGGGGAAATCTTAGCGTTTGCTTCCCCAATATTTGACGCTCAAGTAAGTCTGACCACTGACCACAACACTAATGTACGAATTGGCCACGGTGCCAAGTCGCCATGTAATATATAATGTTCGATAAAGCCAAATGTCTCTATAATATACGCCTTACCTATCTACCTACGGACCCAAATATTGTATTTTTCCTTTATTAAACGATAATATGAAATTTATTCGTAAGGAAATAAACAATTGGGATCATTAATCGTGTGTTTCACGGACCATTTCCAAGATTTACCGTTTTTTTTTACGCACCTTGAGTATAAAATGTTCTATCGACATTATTATACGGTTGAATGAATGTTTTCGACCCATTTCTTGACACTTTCCAAATACAGTCAGTACGTAGGACATTAAAAATTCAAGTGAACGCTAACTTTCAGGTTCACTTCGCTGTCAAAATTATCAAGTTTAGTTTCTGAAATTCCGTCAAAATAAGACCGTAACTAATAACTCTTTAAGTTATCAAAGTTGAGTTTATTATGCGGATAGCCAAGTTTCTAGCATAGTAGTTGGTGTAACGAAATTATGAATGTGGTATGTCTTGATGGCATGGATGTAATTGAATCCCGAAAATGCATGGCGTATCATAGTGTATAACTATGTATATATAGTGTACCTACAGTCACGATATTACTAAAATTCAGAGAGATACTGCGACAGATATCACGGTTTTAAAGACACCTGCTCGGCGCTCCGGTTATTCCGTCTGTATGCCAGTTATCTGACATAGAAACAGTGAATAAATTGGAATTTATTTTCAGAAAAGTTTATCTCTTGAATGTGAATGAAATTGCCTGAAGGGAAGGACGGTGTGATGTGCCCTCAAATTACAAATGTATTCGTAATGCCGGTGAAGGTCTGAACATTAAGCAGGAATTAAATTAGATGTTATCTACTCTCAAATACCTAATTTATTCATAAAAGTATGAACATCAAAAGTTTCCATATAACAAAACACGGAAATGTGAAAAGCGTTTTCAGTTTCAATTACTATTCATTTCTAGATGGCTCTGCATATCGTATTCATAAATTTTCACTGAAAATTATTTCGAATAATGTATTCCACTAAGTTCGGATTTTTGTTTACAAACTGTGCAGGCACAATTTTCCCTCTTGTTTTATATTTATAAACCAGATTTAAGCACTGTTCTGCTTGAAATACGAAGAAAGAAAATTCCTCGTTGGAAATTAAAATAACTAAACAAACCTTTTTGTTTTTGTCCTAACCTTACCGGGGCTCGGAATGTCATACGGAACTGGGGACAGTGTATGTACACAGTATACTCGTATATAAGAAAAAATAAATTTTAAATTATACAGGATGGCATGTTAAGCTACGCTTGTTGGTTCGTGGATGGTTGACCATCTTTACATACCAATAGTTGGACCCGCACCCTAATTGATTGTGTGTTACGCAATTAGGGTGCCGGCTGTCATTCGTGGATGTTTGACAGTCTCTACGGGTCGTCACTAGCCCGAAAGTCTGTCAACCAGTCTTACCAAGAAGTTTCGTATTACCCAGTAACTGGGGTGTGGAGGCAGTCGCTCCATGTAAAATAATGGTATTCAGCTGCTTCCGGTTTGACTGGAAGCCGACCCCAACATAGTTGGGAACTGGCTAGGCAGAGATGATGATTAAACAGGATGACAGGGACATCGAAGCACTAACTGTAGCTTTGCGTAAGGGAAAAACTTTCTTACAACCATTGATAACGTTGCCCTTCATGGTGTAGAAAGGAAAATTTGTTAAACACAGGCTGGATTTCAATCGTTTTGTACAGATTGGCAGGGTCATCCCCGCGCAAATTGTAACCATGAATTCAGTACATGATTCTAGACCACCTGGCGTAGGTATTTTTTTTCGTCGGTTATCATTAGAAATTTTGAAGCACTGGAATTTTTCAAAGGTTATTATAAAAAAATTGCTTTCATTACATAGATTTTGACTGTGTGGGTATTGCATTATTCTATGAAACAGCAGATTTTTTTTTAGGTTCACAATCATGTACTAAATCCATGGTAACAGTTTGCGTGTCGATGTCTCTGCCACCCTGTATACTGCCAAAACCAAACTTCAGTTATTCAATCTTAAGCAGCTTTATCTTGCTCTTAAAACAACATTTACCCAACTAACACAAACAAATTAACAAACTCCTAATCGATGGTATGTAAAATCAAACAAGTATACAACCCTGTCAGGGGTTTCTGATACATAATCAAGACCCAAGACCCCGGGGCTTAAGAAGGCTTTAACCACATCAACAACAACTTGCGGTTACTTTGCATAAGGGAAAAACTGGCTTACCACCTATACCGTTGCCTTTCATGGTGTGGAAAGGATTTGTTAAACATAGGGTGATTTTCAATTGTTTTGTACAGCGTGGCAGGGACATAAACGCGCAAATTTTAACCATCAATTTCAGCACATGATTCTAGACTCCCTAGTATTGAAATTTATGGTCGGTTATCAAAAAATATATCACCCGCTTCATAAAAAAGTGCAATACCTACGAGGTTAAAATGTATGGAACACCTTTTTTTTAATAACGGGCGAAATATTTCAACACTGGTCATGTACTGAATCCATGGTAGCAGGTTGTGCATCGATGTCTCTGCTATATAGTAATATAATAACGAGGTACGATTTGTGAGTTTTTATGTATTTTTTTTTGAGGATGGGAAATCATCAAATGACCCCTCCCGCTCTGGGTGGAGCGGAAGGGAGTGTCAGACTCTTACTGACTAAAACCCACCCGTGTTCCTTCCTTAGCCCTTTCTGTTCCAGGGCAGCGGTAACCCTTTCGGACGATCCCGCTACCCTGGCAGGCTTAAGCCCTATCGGGCCCCTTCATTTGCTGATATCTCTTTGAGCCGCGCGTGGAACACATACGCACCGTCCAGCACTGGGGTAATCTTGCGAACTAGCGATCCGATTCCGAAAATTCTTTCACTAATGGGAAGCTATAGTATTGCCGAGAGTCATTGCATTCAAAGCATCTACTGATCTACTCTACCGCGAAACGAGAGTCCTCAGAGTCCGCCAGCTTTTCATTATTTCTGCCTGCACAAAAACGCACAAAAATATTAAAAGGAGACCCGACTATACATCTATCATAAGCAAAAGAAACTACAGAATCCCAACACCTGACAGCACCTCATTGCTAGCAAGACGCTCCCCGGCCTACTCTCTCAGTAATACTTACAATAAAGTCTGCAAACTCTGCGAAATTAAAAATACTACTTCTTTCAATTGTAAAGGAGATTTTGCATAACACTGGTTATGATGACTCGGAACAACTAATATAAATACCCTGACCTGACACCAAATCAAAGGAAGCACAATAGAACAAACACACACCCTTACACACACACAAACACCTACACACACCCACACCAGATACAAACACACCATAAGCACATCACACACACACACACACACCACAAACATACATACACACGCACCATACCATACCTGAAATCACCTCTCTAGTCTCCACTCTGGAATTCGTACTCCGAGCCCCAAGATACATACTGTCTAGTTTGGGGCTCACTAGCAAATACCATATAGGTAATATCTTAAGCCACTCATGTCGTTTTAACTTGCTGTTAACCTGCTTACTGTATTACCCGGACAATAAATATTTTCTATTTCTATTATATTTCATGTTAAAAAAATAAATAACTCGCAAAAGAAACTAGTTTTTTGATAAAAACAAAACATAACAGTTGAGATTAGGCATTATAAAAATCTCCTAATGTTATAGGAGATTAGAAGAGGCGGTGAATATTATACAGATTAAGTAGTCAGGCTAACATTATTTTGATTGTGCTGCCAACCATTATTGTTTCGTTCCTTTGTTGTTCCAAATGTTATGGTCATAGCTGTAAAAGATCTTTTGGCGCGTGCCCAAAATCGGAACTAACGCCGCCATGAGCCATCTGGGTTTTTCAATACATTTCACAAAACAATTGCACAAATGTTTACCAACAGCGCCTCCCTGTCTTCGTCATGGCTCTCATCATAATCTCTTTTTTGGTGTACCTACATACATAATTCATCAAGTACAAGACGTTTAACAAGTTTTTACACAGTTATTTTACCTCTGACAGCTTTAACCCTACAGCAACCTTATTACAACAACCATAAAGATCACTATGATGTTGACCGACTGAAAAAAAGAAAAAAAAAAAGAATTGTGAACCTGGCAAAGGTGGAAAGCCGTAATTACTAAAATTAACGAAAACATTAAACTAACGACTTGTTTACTTCGTAACACTTTTATATTCAAGGTTTTATTGTAACTACGAACCTCTGCACTCAATATCGTTACTAATATCGCCTCCATTTATAAATAATAATAATAACATAGTTTATTGTCACAAGAAATATACATTTGTATACACTGTTTAACATGAAGCTAATTAACGCTGCAGTAGTTTGTATACAGATATTGTGAGATTTGTGAGCCCTGCCTCTCAAACTAGGATAACTTATTGTATCTTATGAGACAGTGTTCAGCTGTGAGGTTACTTAAAAATAGGTATCAAACATCTTTATGTGTGACAGTGACAGATATATGGTTTTTGTGAATGATAGTTCAATTATGACATGTAAACATGTTACTTAAAAATGTCCAGATCCATTTTCAAAATGAATATATTATTATTACTTTTATAATTATGCAAACTATTGAACTACAAACTAACCCAACTATGGAGATAAAAATTTTTCTTTTTCAAAACCTATTATTATGGGGCTAAAGTCTAGAATCATGTGCTGAATAATTCATGGTTACATTTTGCATCGCATTACGCATCAATGTCCCTGCTACCCCGTATAACCTTTCGAAGTATTAGGTGGTTTTAATTCAATCTCAGACAGCGCGTTAACTATCTAGTAGCTACACGTGAAAATGATTATCGTAGTTACTTACAAGTTGATAGTCGAGCATGTTGTTACCAACAGCCCCAACTTTGAAATAGTTTACAAGAGACACCACAATTCTCAATTAACATTACAAAGTGAACTTGTCTGGGCCTCTTCATTGTGAACAAACAGTTTATAGTCGGTTTCATGTATTAATTATCAGAATGAATCAATGATGATAAAATTAATTGACAGCCTCGTGCTTGGAACCGTGAATACTGAGTGCCTAAGTGCCGAGCGGGGTAATTACGTATGTGGGATACGTAATTACCCCGCTCTAGTAGGAATGCCTTTCATTTTGACAGTTCCACAACATTCATTACGTTATTTACTTTGTTGAGCAGACAAATTTTTCGAACATGTGAAGCAATGAATTAGCAATATCGTTCAAAATGACCAGTAACCCTTTACCGACCGTAAAGGGTTACTGGGTTTTTCCGTTAATATGAAGATTTTTAATCGCAGTCCACAGCAGGCTTATCTTTAATACACACTTGCAACTTATTACATAACTGGCTAAAAATGAGTGTGCTTCAGTCCTCTGACTATATTTTCGAGAAATATAAGCGTGATCTTATGTCATACGCCAACGGTAGGGTATTAAAGTAAGCGCGGCAGTCAAATGACTTCGTCCCAAATTCACCTGCCTATGAAATTAAATAAAACGTGCGGAAATTCACGGGTTCCCCCAAATGTAGTTACTATCGCCCCGTTTGAGACTATTCGCTTATAATTCTCCGTGTTTTTACTTACAAATGGACGAAGAGGAGGATTTTCTACGTTTCTAGGTAGAAAATGAATATGGATTGTGGTGTGGAATGCATGTACTAGGTGGACAGTGGAATGTCATTAAGGATAATGAAATACCCGTAGTATGTAGTTTAAAACGATACGAAACAAAATTTTCGTTAGAAGTTTCTAACGAAAATTTTGTTTCTATCATAACTAAGTATAAACATCAACCTAAACTTGAAGATCTAAGATGTATTACCTACAGTCTTTCTTTTTTACAGACTTTTTCTCTTTTTTTCTTTTTCAAAAGTATAATAATACCAGCGTAATTCCACTGCAGCGCAAAGGCCTATTCTCATACAGAGAAGGCGCGAGCATTGATCACCACGCTTGCTCTAGAAGTCTAGACGGGTTGTCGATTTCAGACTTATATTGAATACTAGCTTTTGCCCGCGTCTTCGTCCGCGTGAAGCAACTTTCTTAATTTTTTTTTCCGTAAGAAAATTCTACAAAGTATTAGAAAACTTTAAATAAAAAGATGCATGAAATCGGTTCAGCTGTTCTCGAGATTTGCGCTTAGCAACACATTCAGCGATTAATTTTTATATTATAGACTAGCTGACCCGACAAACGTTGTTTTGCCATATAAATTATTTCTAGCTGCTCAGCGCTACTTCGTTCGCGTGGTGTCCTACCCCCGACCCTACCCCCTACCCTACTCCTACCCTACTCTTACACTACTCCTACCCAACTCCTACCCTACTCTTACACTACTCCTACCCAACTCCTGCCCCACTCCTACCCTACTCCTACACTAGTCCTACCCTACTCCCACCCTACCCCTACCCTACTCCTACCCTACTCCTACCCTACTCCTACCCTACTCCTACACTACTTCTACCCTACTCCTACACTACTCGTACCCTACTTCTACCCTACTCCTAACCTACTCCTACCCTATTTTTTAAATTTTTCTCTGCGTAAGAACCATCCTCGTACTTCAAGGAATATTCTAAAAAAAAAGAATCAGCGAAATCGGTTCAGCTGTTTTCGAGATTTGCGCTCAGCAACACATTCAGCGATTCATTTTTATAATAGTCATAGTTCATTTCTTTTCTTTCTTTCTTTCTTTCTTTCAGTAATGTCTAAGATAAATTCAAACGTATAATTATATTAAATTATCATCACTTTGCGAGACACTAAACGCCCCCACACTTAATAACAATAAAACTTATATTAGATCGTTCAGTGTCGTTTAAGTACCAATTCTTTTTTTCTATTTTGAATTTTAGGTATTAAACTTAAAAATATCGAAATAGCTCGATCATAGACAGGCCTCTTCATTTTTGTTTCATAACCCTGTCAACAATAAGTTTTGAAATGCTATTACAAATGGCACGGGTTAAAGGCAAGAACAAAGACATTTGGACAAGGAAAACGGTTCAAAAACATCAAGCCTAATGGAAGAAAAACTTTGTCCATTCACTGTCAAGTAACGACAAAATCAAAAAAACAGAAAAAGTAAAATTTAACATTTTATTGAGTCGCCTCAGCCTATAATGCTCCCACTGCTGAAACACACGCCTCCTCCCGGTGCGAGGAAGTGGGCCGGAATCCACGCAGGCCCGGAACGGGTTGGTAGATGTCACGCTACATGTCTCCGAATAATTGGTTCCAGGGTCTTACGTCGAAGTAGTATCCGCCGAATAATAATAATAATAATCATTTATTTCAGGAAATTATTCCCATAATAAGCACTACAAAATACATAGAACAAACACAACAAATACAACACAAATTACATACATAAAACATTACACATTAAAAACATTGCATTAAAAATAAAATTAGTTGAAATAAAATAAATTAGTTGAAATAAAAATAAAATAAAATAAAATTATGGTTATTAAGTTAAAATTCATTCGATTACATGACGAACGACCAATGACCAACGACCAATGTTCGGCCATTTCCTGCTACGAAGTTACTATTTGGTTCGGTCGGTCCTGATCCTATACTCCTACACTATTTCGAATATGGACTATGGTCCCGACCCAACTGAGCCAATCCGAACATTTTTCGCATTTTTCAATAATATTCGGTTCAGCCATGTGTCGGTCAGATCCGAACATTCGCACTTTGCACTTCAGAGTAGACCCCCTGGACATGCCGGTTTCCTCAATATGTCTTCTTTCACCGTTTTGAGAGCAGTGGTAGTGAAATAATTTACACAAAGCAAACCGCCTGTCTGGGTTCGAACTTACGACCTACAACTCGGTCGCGGCCATTACCACTGGGTCACATATATAACATGTTTAAAATTTATGTATTACCTAATAAATACAGGTGACCATTTTATCCCATAAAGCGTTTAAAACTATAGTTACTTAACGTTATGAACGGTAGTAAAATCTGGGAAAAGGTCAAGAAAAACACCAGTGTTTAATCAATGCCAAGACATAATTTTCAAATGAAGAAATACGAGCTAAAACGTCTTATAAAAAGACTGAAAATAAATTAATAAAACGACGAAAAAGGACCACAAATCATAATTATTGTTTATTACACTCATTAGAAGGACTTAGCTAAAACATATAAAAGTAATTTCTTTTTATTTGCAAAAAGAAATTTTTAGTAATAGGCTCAACTTTCGCCATGACCAAATGAAATTAAATAACAATGGAAGGAGGACCCAGAAAAACTAAGTTGGAACAAAAAGAGTGTCCACGCAATTGAAAGCATATGTAACATACGATGTGTTTGACCAAGATTGATTGATTACCTAAAGACAATGGAGACGACTTACTAATACACTCCAAGCGTTTAATTACCAACTTGTACCTCCCTTCTTTTCTTTTACGTTTTTACGTTTCTATACAAAAGGTATAGTTTCGGAAATTATAATTTTACAATTTTATCGTTATCAATAAAATGCTGTATAAGTAGTATTTTTATCTAACGAAGCGACACGCGCTTTACCTGTGGTAACGTTCCGAGAGCTCCTGGGCTTACACGCATTCACAGCATGTTTGTACTCTTGGTAAGCTCAAGAAAAGCGCGCGTCGCTACGTGCGATAAAAACACTGTAAGTACAACATAAAAAATTGAAACTCTTTATGGTACCTACCACTATTTATAGGTTTTATTTTATGTGTTGGCAACACATAAAATAAAATCTACAGCATATGTATCTATTCCCAGATAATAGGTATCTAATCTGCGTTTTTATCACAAGTTTAATCGTTTACGTTATTTACGAAAACCATATTATAACTGTTTATAGATACCTACTCACTCCTTTTTCCTTTTTTACAAAGCTGGGTATTATTTTCAAGGCAACCTTTTATCCCAATTTATCATAATATATTTTAGCAATCGACTCGAAAAAAACTGGTGCTTACGACCACCACAGTGAACTATTGATATCTCGTCGAACCTAACATCTGGACTGATAAGTATCTGATGTACTCTGTTCTTTCATTTCGTAAAAATTGTTTGTAATCTTATTACCAAAGCTTTTTTGTTTCTCTGGTTCAGTTTTAGCAAATCTCGGCTATACTTGATAAGATAAATTCCTGTAATACAAGATAATGTTCGAAATAAACCCGTTGAAAAGCGTTCGCACTTCTTAAGTTTATTTTCTGAGAAATTATAAATATGCACAAAAGAGGTTTGAGATACGAAAGATGAGAAACAGGCAGCCACAATATCGGGCTGTACAGATATTTTACTGGATCCTCCTTCGAACATAAACTTGCTTTTCCTCGGAGCAAAAGGAATATTTTTGTTTAAACTACTGGGTATGGCTCTTCTAATCCAGTTTCACAACTAGTTTTGAACATCTGCTCTGCTGCACCCTAGGCATTTATAGCTACGCAACCAACCATTTTACTGAAAGACTGACTTAATTTTCCTTATTTGCCATAGCACGAATTTTTCTCGTAAAGTTTTTGCCAGCACGTCAGAAAAAAGAGGGTGTGTATAACCACACGGTGGAAGTCTAAACTTATATGAGCCGAGTATACGCGATTCAGCTTCACCAACCAACTGGAGCCGAGTACACGATTTAACGTCACCGAGCCTGTCGATGTCTCGTTCACTGTTCAGAAAGACCACAAAGTGCGCTTAAAGAAGGTTACACTTCAAAAAAGTGGCATCAAGCCCTTTATTACAAAGCAATCCTAATTTCATTAATTTCCAAGCTACGTTTACGGTAACTGAAAGTCCACTCGAACAATTTTTTTATAAAGACAATTACGAAGTTTTTTCCATATGAAAGAAAAGTCAACGTCATAATTTAATGGCCCTATATTTTTCTTGATTTTTAATTAGTTGAAAAGTTCCTAAGACAGTTTTAATTTTCTCTGAGACGGGCGAAGTTTAATCGTTGCGGTAGGTATGTGAGCATATAGGATGAACTTTTTGAAGAATATTCTGTAGAAGATTTTCATCTTAGTTTTCTAATCTCAACCAAGATACTTCGTGAGTTGGACTAGAAACATGTAGGAAGGCTAGAAGCATAGAATTACATTACATGATAACTGATTGTGTAATTTTTACAAGCATCAAATATTATAAAGGCGAAAGTTTGTGAGTAAGTGTGTGTGTGTTTGTATGTTTGTTACTTCTTCACGCTCAAACGGCTGAACCAATTTTGATAAAATTCGGTATGACACCCTGTTAATACCACCCTGTTAATAAACTGTTCACCGAAGGCGGCTGATTTTTTTTGCCCAAAATGGAAGAATTGGACATGCCTGACATGTGGTTTCAACAAGACGGTGCCACATGCCACACGGCACGCGAAACAATGGCCCAATTGAGAGCTGCCTTCGGTGAACAGTCCCCTTTTACCACCGAATACCAATTTCTCAATAGGCAAGACAAAATAAATTATACCTAAGGACTAGAAATAATTACAAAGAACAGAATAAAATAAAGAATAGAATACTCTCTATTACGTACACGTATACAAAGGGTGACACAATGGGCGGACTTATCGCTAAAAGCGATCTTCTAAAGACAACCTTTGGATGGATTAAGGGAGAAAGGAGAGACAATATATACTGCGCGTAGTACTTAAGTGGTGTACCATTTTCATACACAACTAGCGGACCCGGCAGACGTCGTCCTGCCCGACAAAGCAGCGCCACCTACCGGGTCCAATTGTGTATACAAACCTTGTCCTAACAATAACAAACACAAAAAAAAATAATTATCCAATTTGTATTGATGGTAAATACATTTCGGTGATTCATTTTTATTTATATTTATTAATTACAACGGTTATATATAGATATGTAACAAAGCTAACGCAAGACCTCATACACGTGAATTAGAGTATCGAGTTAAAAGCATAATACAATGACCAAAACTTAATTTTTGTAAAGCAAACTATAAGCGAACTATTAAGAAAGTCGTGTTGACCCTAGCATTACTTTATGCCTTTAAAATTGAGTCTTATCGTTTTGTAATAAGATTTTATTTTATTTCGCTCAATTTGCCGTTAGTATGGGGAAATAAATATTTTTTTGAAAAAACTACGTAGATAATATTCAAAGATACTGAAATCGATTCGGTAGTCAATTATGAACAAACTTATTATATACTTATACTATATTTTAGTAAGTAAGTAATAATATACTCACCACGTCAATGATGTGATGCAGGGACACCCCAAATGTGACTAGGAGGGGTTGTGAGGAGTTCTCTACGGGCCTCACAGAGGCATCATATCTCGTCATCAGGTGACGAATCAGACGGTATTCCTCGTCGCAGCACACTGCACCTGCAAACAAAGAACAAAATTTTTTTTAGATTCAAATAATCTTAGGGCAGGAAAAGTTTTGGACTTATTGAACCTACAAAAGTTCAATACAGGGTTGGAACTGAAACTTGGAAATAAAGGAAGATAAAATCAAGGCAATTAACTGATCTAAAAAATATACCAACCATAGGTTGGTTGGTATATTTTTATAGCATACCATAATCAGCCTATAATGTTCCCACTTGATATAAGACTTCTCTCTGTGAGAGGGAATGAGCCATAATCCACCACTCGGGCCCAGTGCAGGTTGGCGAATATCACATGTCATCGAATTTTTGGTTCTAGGATATGCCGGTTTCCTCACGATGTTTTTCTTCGCCATTTTGAGAGCAGTGGTGATGAAATAATTTACAAATAAAATAAAAAAAATAAAAAATTGCCTACTTGGGTTCGTACCCACGATCTAAAACTCACAAGTCGCGGCCTTTACCACTGAAGACCCACAGACTAACACCCATATTTTTAAAGTTCAGGATAATACCCACAAAGCTACTGAAAGGTTTAGCATATGAAAACGATTTCAGAGTAAAATCCATACGAAGTAAAGCGTAGAAACAAATACCTACAATTGAAACGCAGAATTAAAAATGCACATAGTCGTCAGAACAGACTGAAAATCCCTTGCGGATAAAGCTGGCTTACAACTGCTGCCAAAGCGCCACTTGAAACCACATTCGCCCTAAATATAGCTGCCGGCGATAAAGACCAGTGAAAAAGGGAATAAAATTGTAACGGAATACTAGCTAGGATACCTACTACTTTATAAGAATACTAGCTTCTGCCCGCGAATTCATCCGCGTAATTTATGGGGTACCGTACCTCAAAAGGAAAAAGGGAACCCTTATAAGATCGCTTCGTTGTCCATCTATCTGTCCGCTGGTCAAGACCCTTTTTCTCAGGAACGCGTGGAGTTATCAAGTTGAAATTAATAGCAAATACTCAAAACTGCTATCCCTTGAAGCAGTGAAAACATGAAACTTCTAAATCAACGCAATCAAAAGATACGGGCGTTCAGTTTATGCCACATATTTTGACACTCGCAAGGGAATCAAAACGTATAGGGTACTTCCCGTTGACCTAGAATCATGAAATTTAGCAAGAAGCAATTTCATGTAGCACAAATAAAGGTTAAAATCCGAAAACCGTATTGGAGCTACATACCTACAAAGTACGGAAGCCTCGGTGCGCGAGTCCGACTCGCACTTGACCGGTATTTTTTTGGTTCAGCCGACCTACCCCGTCGCATCGCATCGCCTGCCCACACTATTACTTCGTTTTTGCTTAGCGTTACTTCTTACTTTTTGCTCGGCTCCAAAGAGGCCTAGCGTGATGTTAAATAGCCTATATGTAGCTATTTGGATTGGACTATCAAAAGCAAAAAATAATTTTAAAATCCGACTTGTACTTTCAGAGATTAGCACGTTCAAACAAACAAACTCTTCAGCTTTTTAATTAGTCTAAGTATATAGATAAATTGATCATGTAATATTTTGATTGAAACGAGTGTCCATAGAGTTTCTTACCCGTTCTTTTCCATAGCGAATTCCAAAGCGTAGTGGGTACTACGCTTTGGAATGCGCAACTAGATTCATCTTTCTGACTGTCCGACTCCTTGACAATTCAAAAGTGCCTGTAAATCCTTGAATTGAAATTAATGGTTTGAGTTCGGGTTTAGTTTGTAGCAGAAATCCGAATGTTAAATTAATCAATAAAATCATAAAACGATGATCAATCAAAATGTCTTTATTCAATTTGAAAGTTGTTAAGACTCTATATTAGATATCACCGCGCGTTCGTATTTTACACGATAGACGATGATTTCCGAAGCGCCTATTTTTTGTTGGAAATCTGTACGTAGGTTACCTTGGTAAACTAGCTAAACGATTAATTAGTAAATTATAAATTAACTAGCTAAACTTTCTAAATATTTCCATTTTATTCTATACAGAAGACGTCGACGAATACTCCGTATAATAATATAATCATAATTTAATCATTAATGACCAAGTCTACGTCCATCTGCAGTGTAGTTCACCTTAACTGAATCAGTTTGACGGTGCGAGCGCGATAAAGTGATGCATAGTGCGAGGAAGAGAAACAAAATATGAATTTCAGCTCAACTAAGGGTGAAGCGTAGCCCGCGAAATTAAAAGTTTCTACGATTTTTTGCAATTTGCAATGTCAGGTTGTATATTGAACAAAACATAATTCACGGCCGTAACAAATATGTACATATTTACAGAATTATAATCATTAGAATCAGTAATACAACTCCATAAGTTACAATTAGCTTTAAATGCCATGATTTCATGAAATAATCATTCAATAAGGTAATATGATTTTTATGATTATAATTCTATAGATAAATAAATATTTATTACGGCCGCGAATCATATTTAGATCAACATACAACCTGATACTGGAATTTCGCCGGCTACCCTGACGCTTTCGCCTTAAGCAGTTTGGTAAGACATGAATCTGATTGACATCCAAAATAACGAGGTTATTGCCTCCTAAGTGGTCCAAATTTTGCCTGAACTAGAGTATATCAAGTAGAACACAAAAAGTTATCATTATGGTGTAAAAAATATCAGTGACTAATTTTAGTCACTGATATTTTTTACATTCGTAAATGTAAATATTCGCAAGGACTAAAATGTAAATATGTGTAAAATTACTACACGTAGGTATACTTGTAGTAATTTTACACATCACATAACATCACGCCTGTAATCCCCGAAGGGTTAAGCAGAGGTGTACCTTATAGTACACCCGAATCTCGCCAGCTGCGAAGCGTCGTCGTCCTTAAATGGAAGACCCCAAAAGTTACGAAGCTCATTACTTACATCAAATAAATAGATATTAATTCAAAATATTCTAACACATAACATAACACCACACACCCGGAAGGGGTGCTCCCGGTTATTCCCGGAAGGGTTAGACAGAGGTGTATTACACCTATATTTATTTACATTTTTACGTAAAAAAAAAAAAATTTCGCCATTATGTTCAAGTCCCAAGAAATTGGGGCGAACCTTATACACGCAAGACGCGAAGTAAACCGCGTAAGCGTAACAAAGTAAGCGACCAATTTACACTACTTGAGTACTTTATGTATTGATATTGTAGGATGAAATAACCGTCCAATTATTACCTTTTTATTACATGTTCATGTTTTACTGTTTAACTAATTTCCCAACCGCCGAAAAATTTAATTACTGGCTGCTAATTTTTTCAACTGTTCTACCAACGTAATGTTTAAAATGTTGAACTATGAAGTGAGAGAGAGATGTGACTAAAAAATAAATAATATTTATTTTATTGCTAATATTTTACATAATTATATCTATTTTATTATTTATTTATTACTGTAATTGCCCGTGACATCACAGCGGGCCCTATCAGAATACCAGCGCAGCGCTGCGACATTTATTTTTTAAATGTCTAAGCATCATGCTAAGATAGGAGCCTTTTGGCCTCGTATAGGACTTTCTGTTTCATTTTTTATTTTGTTACTTTTTTATATAATTTGTTTTATTTTTATTTTTAACTGTGTTTAGTTTAGTTTATGATCCTGTACGAGTCGCAATAAATACTTTTTCTTTCTTTCTTTTTCTTTCTTGATTTATTGAAAATGTTAATGTTAAGCAAAAGAAGTATGTAAGGATCGTAGTACGTAGTGTTCTGTAGTTTCTCGCCATCCCTCTGTGAAGAAAGCGGGAGTTTATGTATGTATGTGATATTTTAAGGAAGCATCTCAAACTATTTCAAACCTGAAATCTTCTAGCACGTTCGAATACATTGGCCAATCACTTCAGATGAATCGTTGAATTGACACGTCTCCTGAGCACAGGGCTACGACGCGAGAGGAATATACTCGATAACCCTATTCCCAAAATATACGCCATGCACGTATGTCTCTAGGAAGTTACATTAATTTTAAGAGGCATCTGACCGTACGTGGTATTTTTACTCCACTTTTTTTTAGCAGAGTCTATAATCACAGAGAACACAATCAAAATGAAATAAAAGTACATTCTGTTTTTAGTAGTAGTTTTTTTTTTATAGATTTGTTTAGTTAATCAAGATAATATTTACATTATATAAGGTAACGTTTTAAAATAATAATTTAAAAAAATAGCACAAGAATTCAAAAAATTGTGGGCACTCGGACCCCATGGCCCTAGTGTTTCAACCCCAAACGGCTCGAACATAAAACTCCCAATCAGGTTGGAATATGTTTCAGATTCTATAATTGATTTTATTCACTTTGATTTATCTAACGAGTTTGTCGTATCAGCAGAACATGACTGGTTAAAATCTCTGTCGATTTTGATAATTACATTTTCCGAAATAATAGTCCCGGGACAGCTTGGGTTACGATGGATCACGGAATAGTCCATCGTAACCCAAGCTGTCCCGGATAAATCGAACGCTCCCATACATGGCAATCTATTTTTCCTTCGCTAACGAGTCCGAGTGCCATAAGAAAACAATCTATAACATACATAGCCAATAGCTACATATACATATAATATGTAAGTATGTGTATGGGTATGTCAGCTGACTTTTCTCACGCAAGGATCAGATTCTTCCTTATTTACTATTGTTTGGAACCTTGTCGATTTTAGTATAGTATATTTTTTATTCTAACAATGGAAGCCCGAAAAAATGAATTTCCACGCCGTTCATTTACCAAATAAAAATGAGGCATAAAATTATCTTTAACGAGGAACAAGCATTTGCATGTCGTTCTCAAGGAAACAAAGAAGTAAAAAGAAAGTTGAAAATGTTCGACCAGGGCTTAAAAAACCCTGTTGTACTTTCGGAACAATGTGAGCATGAAAACAGTTTTACTCATATGCATAATGGGTAATTCATAAAATAATCTGCACTTCGTAGAGGTACTATCACTAAACGTGATAATTTAAATCTACATTCCTGACGACGCAATCGTGACAAATCTTCATTAAGCTGTACTAAGTTTCAATTATCAAGTTCCTACTTCTCTGACATTGAGCGCCAAACTCCTAAATGTTTGACCACCGGCTTTCTTCCCATCAAGTTGGATAACTCATTTTCTAGCGACAAGATCTTGACATTATGTATTTATTAACAGTATCTGACCTTTCAGTCTTCATCATGCAGATAGCGCTTATACAGGGTGGCAGGGACATCGACGCGCAAACTGTAACCATGAATTCAGCATGAGTTTAGACCCCATAGTGTCGAAATTTCTAGTCGGTTATCAAAAAAAAATCTTCTGTTTCATAGAAAAGTGCAATACCTACGCGGTCAAAATGTATGGAAGAGCACTTTTTTTTAAATTACTGACGAAAAATTTCAGCGCTAGGGGGTCTAGAATCATGTGCTGAATTCATGGTTACAGTTTGCGCGTCGATGTCCCTGCGACTCTGTATTTAGTATTTAAATGAGTTTAATTCTTTCCACAGAGACTTTACTGGTTGAGGCATTAGGCTTACTATCGTCTTTGTTAACCTAGGTTGTTACAGTAGGTATAGGTCAACAATTAAACCATTTCTGTGGTCTCTGGTATAGGTACATGAAAAAATGTGCATTTGAAACTTTAAATAAGATTATAAATCAGAATACTTAAGTTTGTTGACCAAACTGTTACATTTACTTATAGCTGCAGGAGACTTAGGGCCGATTTTTTATAAGTATGTTAAACTGAACCAATTGTTAAAAATAGTAACTAATGGTTTATTTTTCTGCAAAATGTGTTTTTGATAATTTTTTAGTTTATCTAATGATATAATATCATTACTAATGGTCAACTAATTAACTATTAGTTAAAAAATGAGTGATGTAAAATCCGAAAATGACCAATTTTGGACTTAACATGTATATATCAAACACGGCAGATATATTTTCTTGTCCACTCACTCCCAAGTCTTATATGTTTATGAGGCAAATCATAGCAACATTTTAACAACGCTAAGAAAGCACTGTAATCGAAACCAAAATATTGAAAGTCAACAACAGCCCTAACCTCATTTTATAACCAGTAAACTCCAAAATACAACATTACCCTTACATTTTATGAAGCAAAGTTATCTAACACGTGTTTACAGCGAAATAAAAGTCATATCTACTGGTGTATCTTGTTCCGGCTCATAAAACGAACGCAGCGTTTTATTTTCACTTGTGACTTCAAGCGCAGATGCTAATTGTCCTCGTCCTCGGTCCGGGCGAATTGTTAAACCAAATGAAGATTGTGATGCGCTGAAATGTCGAGGAATTAACCTGTACGCTCCATTAAATTATTAAAACATTTATTGTACACTAGCGACCCGCCCCTGCTTCACACGGTTTTTACGACATTAGAAAACATCGAGATTTATGTTATATGTAAGTGTTTTTAATGATTTTTATTGCAATCTATCATTCTTGCAGATATTTAGCAATATGTTTCGTGATATTAATGGATTTGTACGGAAGCTGTCCACTGCTCGGTTTATTCATAAGGTCTTGACTAGTCTTGAGGAATCATTCTTTTTAGTCTTCTAGCGAAGGTTTGGGTGTTCATCTCAAGATCAAGTTTAATATGAATGTTTTTGTTTAGTATTATTTATACTCATAAATCATCCGAAATAAATGCTCTAAATGACGGCAAAATCCGTTGCGTAGTTTAGAAGAACAACGCAGACGGATAGACACGAAAAACGACTTATATTTTTAATATGTAAATACTAAGTAGATTCCGTTTACAAAACAAATATTTAGAAAGTCTTCAACAACCATGTCACACGACGGGAGCACTGGTACATATTTTATAAATTCTCTCGGCACACGATTCTCGGGTCCAGTTCAATTGACACTCCATTGTGAGACCGTGTGCCAACACGGATGTCACTGGCAATATTTACAGAGATTTTAATCTACTGTGAGGAGGTTTGGTTCGACTTGGAACCCACTTGTTATGTACCACATCTGTTAGCAAACCACATTTCTGACATTGAGATACGTCCCTCCACACAATACACATTTTGCGCTCCATGTTTGCATGTAGAGATGAAAGTTACATAATAATTTGTGCCACCTGTTGGTATAGGGTCTACGTAAATATTTATCATATAGTAATTATTGATATATGTAACGTTAAAAAGAAAAAAATGGCCAAGTGGAGACGGTCGCGAATTACGAGGTGTAGGTCGTGGGTTCGAACCTAGGCAGGCGCTTTACTTTGTCTAAATTATTTCATCACCTTTTAAAACGATGAAGGAAAACTTCGTGAGGAAACCGGCATGTCCAAGAACGAATAATTCAAAGACATGTGACATCTGCCGCACTGAGCCCGCGAGGTAGTTTACAGCCAACTCCCTCTCACAGAAAGGGGGCCTGTGTCCCAGTAGTGATTGATTTGAGATTGACCTGATTCTGCTAAAAAGAAAAATAGCTGCGGTGTCAACAGTTAATCTTCGTGAAACTAAGAACCAAGTTTGTAATAAGACTATGATGATGAAGTAGCGGCAAATAGGTTGCTATCGTAAAAGTTTCAGCGGTATTGAGATACCTTTTATAGCTAAAAGGTAGGAACTTTGTTTTTCCTGCAGGCAGAGAAGCGTAAACATAGCATTAGCTGACGATAAACCTCTATTAAAACCGATCTCCATGAGGGATTTACGTGGAAACAGAACAAAAGATTCTAACAAGAAAATTTCATACTCGATACGCATGGCAAACAGATAACGATCGTTATATGAAAGTATCACTACTCAGGCATTACCTACGTATGTCATAACATCTTCCATTTATGAGGCATTGCAGAAAGTTGACATAATACTTGAGCGAGTGAAAGCACCCAAGATAAATAACGAAGTACCTAAAGGAGATAGTTCGATTTGGGCCTCAACGTGATCTTTGGTCAATCGAATGTTTACTAGTTCCTAAACTATAATTTGAGTTCAAGGTGGATGCTCCAAGGTAGCGCGCGAAATTCAAATTTTCTTACGTTTTTTGCAATTTGCTGGTCAGTACTAAGTTTTACGTTGATTAAAATATGATTCGCGGCCGTAACAAATATGTATTTACAGAATTATAATCATAAGAATCAGTAATACAACTTGTTAAGTTAGCATAATCCTAAAATGTCAAGATTTAATGAAATAGTCATTCAGTAGGATTACTTGATCTTAGAGAGTTGTGTTGATAACTTTAATGATTATAATTCTGTAAATACATATTTGTTACGGCCGCGAATCATATTTTAATCAACATACAACTTAGTACTGACCAGCAAATTGCAAAAAATGTAAGAAGAATTTCGCAGGCTATCTTGGAGCATCCACCTTAAGATTCAAATGTACATAAGAATTACCTACCTACTTTAGCATTTAATTTTTCTACTACATTAATTCAGTGGTTTTGTTAAATATGGAGTGACGACATCGTACAAATATCCGGAAACTTATGGCCCCGACGTGCACTGGAAAGAGTCACCTGGAACGGTTTGGAGGAAGCTTTCACAGCAATAGTCGGCCCTTACACCTAACAATACTAACCTTACTTACAAAACTAACATTACTAACAAATAAATAAATAAGTACACAACACAAAACAGTTTATAAAAATTACATGCAAGCTAATAAATAGATAAATATTACAGTGTTTTTATTTCACGAAGCGACGCGCACTTTACTTGTGGTTACCAAGTGTACAAACACGCTGTGAATCCGGGTTCGAATTCGAGACACGAGCGAAGTCGAAGTGTGTGTGTGTCGATGTGCGTGTCTGTGTTATGTACGCACACATTCACAGCGTGTTTATACACTTTGTTACTGATATTAAAGCGCGTCGCATCGAGACATAAAAATACTATGACTGTGGTTTTAGTGACGGAACTTGGGCTAAGTTCCACTTGACCCAATCTTCAAGCCCCGAAATGGTCAATCTATCACTTGTATTATCTTTCCGACTACACAAACAACGCAACAATTCTACAACCGTAATTGTAAACTACTCTGAATAGTTTCAGTTTGATTAAGGTTATCCAGATCTATTAATGTTGTGGCTATTACGGTCCCGTTTCCACTTCTAAAGTGTTTGCCAAGTGATTTATTAGACGTTTTAAGTTTTACTCGACTGTTCTCGCAGGGCGTTCAACCATTTCAATTAATTATATTAGGTATGTCTACAAACATAGGTAGGTTGCTTTATTAGTTTGTTTAATTAGAATGCCTAACGTAATCGCTTCGTCATGATTATGTAGGGCGCTGTTTATACCACTTAGAGGGGTCTATCACGAACGCACGACATAATCGTAACGTACATTATTTGTTTTATCTTCTTTTCATCTCTTTCTTTTCTTCTTTACATACATTCGAACGACTTGCCCTGAATAGTAGAATAACTATTAAAACATGGTAAAAATGAAGATATTATGATTATGATTCTGAGGCAGTACGAAGTTCGCCGGGTCAGCTAATTAATTAATAAATAAAAATATAATATCCTAACTAAACTAAAACTATTAAAACTAAAATATGGCGTCGACAATTTTTAATTCTAAATAAACACTCTTCTGCATAATCAAATTAATCAACCATAAAAAAATATATACCTCAAGTTGCATTTCTAAATACGGTGAGTATTAAGAGTTTGCGGCAAGGATCTTTGTGTTTGTGAAGTTAGCTGCAGTTGAGATTTTCTTATTTATAACGGACTTTTAACAACAAGCAGGTTGCGTATTCGAAGTTTTTTTATAAGCCAAGCACCGCTGCATCTCCGAGACTTTTGGGATTTCCTTTAAAATCCGAACATTTTACACAAAAGAAGCACCTACAACTGTTCTTTTGGCGTTTGGCAACAATCAGAACTAACGCCACCTAGTCTTGATTTTCCCGGTTATTTCACTAAAACTTCACATTCAATGTGTACCAACAACGCCCCCGTCACTCACACGCCACATTACTTCACACAAGATTGTATAAATTTAGTAACGCAATATGTTGCAGCACAAATATTTTATATCTTCGGACTATGATAAGAAGTGGGTAGTTCTTATAAGGAGTCTTAAGTCTTACAGTTTCCCGCGTAATGAAAACGTAAGCTGCCTTGCAAGTTGACATTGCCTTCGTGCTTCTAATGAATTGCAGCCGTACTTCAGCCTACGCTATGAAATATCATTCTTGTTTGGGAACTTTATTACACGTTGTACGGTCATATTTTTTAATACTTAGGTACTCAGAAAAATAAATTCACTGATGGTAAGTCTCAGTAACTCCGAAACTTTAAATGAAAGACTTTAACAACCGAGACGAAATAAAATTGTTAAAGAAAATTAAATGTTTTATTTCTTCTTCCTGATTCTTAATGTGTAGCTGTAAACCTACTTTCCCAGTGAGTTTAAAGTTCCTTTAGTAAATACAAAATTAACCGCGAACAAAACGATTGTTTTATTGAACGATAAGCTCGGGTTACGCTCTTAAAAGAAACATAAAAAAAAAAACACAAAAAGAAAACAAAACAACAAAAAAAGAAACATATACGTTAGTTGGTTAAAAAAAGATTGCTAGTATAAAATATATCTGCTAATTCAAAATCGTGCTTCTGAATTAATTTTTAATTAGGGAACCGCTTACACAGACGGTTCCGGGAAGATTACAGAAGAAATTATAATAATAACACCAGCCTCTTATTGTCCCACCGCAGGGAACAAGCCTCTTGTCATACAGCGAAGGAATGAGCAATAATCAGCACACTTGCTCAAGACGGATTCTAAAAACTCGATGACTAATGATTGAAACAGGATTTAATTTTATATGATCCCCACACACCCACCTTCTCTAAACTCACACACTCACACTTCATTACACACAATGAGAGGTCACGCATTCATACTCTACATATTATAATAAAATGTGTAAAATAATACTAACGTAATTATCTTGTAAAGATTAATGTTAATGGCTACGATTAATGTAACATTTTCGGAGTGGATTGGCGCTGATAGCCAAAATACAGGTTTTGCCTAGTTCGGCTACAGATGCTGAACTCATTTGTACTCTAAACTAGACTACTTTAAAACATTTTTAAGTTTGTTGAAATAAATAAATATTATTATCACAATATTATTACAATGATTCGTTTCGGAACACATCAAAACTTTTTAATTTCGGCGATCAAATTAAAATAAAAGGCAAGAGGTATGAAAGTTGGAAGAGACGGCCTCATAAATCTTGAAGTTCGACCAAAAACCTCGATTGGAGGCTCATTTCATATTCCCTTGGTTTTTATCGTTTATCATATCAATCACATTTTCATAGGAAGCACCTTTAAGCAAATTGTTCGATAAATGTGTGGAAGATTTCAGGGCAAAAATGTAAAGTCAACTACTATCCTTGTGTTACAAAAAAACGACGTCTGAATCGACACCTTTTGATTCGGATACTAGTCAATCTAGATAAAACACAGTCGCCTGGCCAAGGTCGCCTGGAAGAGATCGGAGAAAGCGATAAGCCCTCTCATTGTTTATTTTGTAGTGTTCGATCTATTTTCCGATATGTATTTTTGTGGTGTACAATAAAGTACGAGATACTTAACTCCCGTTTTATGTTTATGAAATTACTAGCTGCGCCCCGCTGTTTCAGCCGCATAAGTTTCGATCCAAAAACCGTTCCGTTCCGTTTTGTGCCAAATTTTATCCAAATCCGTTGCGTAGTTTTTGCGTGAAAGAGTAACGAACATCCATCCATCCATACAAACTTTCACGTTTATAATATTAGTAGGATGTAGGATAGGATTTACATGTAGGTGTCGAAGGGGAATTGACGATCCACACGGCGCGTGTTTCCAAGGCTGCTGTGCGAGATTGTGGTTTCGAAGATATTAACCACTGACCCTATAGCCCCGAGTGATTATAATTTGTTCCCTAATTTGAAAAAACTCCTTCGTGAGAAACGATTTTCCAACGATGAAGAACTCAAAGCAGCAATAAATGCGGATTTTTATTTTTTTTCCGATACCGAGAATACATTTAAAGCTCCTCGTATATACCTAAATAGAGTAAATATATAAAACACCAGTCTGTTATGGCCTTGTCTTACGTCAAATAATAACGAGTACCTAATCGTTATTATTTGACGTACGCATCTTACATACGTTAACTAACCGTTTGAAACAACCGGCCCTTAGAAGTCTACATCAGTAGAAGATAGATTACGTAGGGGAAAGGCACCGTATATCGGATAGTTGCGCAAATTCGGATAGTCGTCTATCTCGAAATTTTCATAAAGCGACATCTATTTTTAATTTCATATACTTATTGGTAATCGTCAAACAGCGCCACTGCAGAAAATGTGACAGTCTAGCAACAAAAATGGCGGAACAGTGAGCCGACGCAACTTTTCTCGTACGTGAAAAAAATATTATTGTGTATAAAAGTGTTGTTTTCATTGAAGTAAGTACAATTTATTTTTGTCATTGCTATGTTTTATCAAGGGTAGCAATTATTTTGTTGTTTAAACGCATTTTATTGCAGAAAATAGCAATGTTTTAAAAGTTGTTGTGGTTCTTATTCAGCCATGTTAAATCTCAATATCGGATACCTACGCGTGCCCAATATCGGATATCCGATATAACGAGACTCATTTTTACATGTTGTAAAATTTTGGTTGTCAATGTCATTACAATGTTTTATGATCTCTTTCAGTTTCACCATGTCTTCAAGATTAAATGGAAAAACATGGGATAGCAAATCCATGAAAATTGCCTACCTAGCTGTGAAAAACAAAGAAATGGGGTATGTTAAGGCTTCGAAGTTATAGGTATAGTGCTCCCAAAAGCACTTTAGAAGACTATGTTATGAGTCCTAAGGACATAGATGAGCTCCTGGCAACTAAATTAGGCAGAAAACCTACATTTGACAAGGAAATAGAATAAGAATTAGTTGAACACTGCCTTGAGATGGTAAAACAATACTATGGGCTATATGGATGATATAAAACACATTGCATTTGAACTTGCTGTAAAAAATAACATTCCGCATCAGTTCTCCCACAAGGGTCAGGCTGGAAAAAAGTGGCTTGCTAGTTTTTTGAAGGGGCACCCACAACTTGCTTTTTGAACACCTGAAGCTACCACAGCTTTAAGAGCAAGGGGTTTTACTATGGAGAAGGTGACACACTTGTTCGATGAAATTTTGGGTTCTGAGATGGAAATAATAAATTATGATCCAATGCGTATTTTTAATATGGATGAGACGGGAGTCACTGTTGTACAAAAGAAAATGGCAAAAGTAATTTTTTTGAAAATGCAAAAGCAAGTCGGTGGTATCACTTCTGCAGAGAGAGGGGCTCTTGTGACTTTAGTATTTTGTATGGGAGCTTATCTTCATATTGGGTCCTCCATTGTTTATTTTCCCTAGAGTAAATATGAAGAGAGATTTGGAAGATGGAGCACCACCTGGTTCGAAGTTCGATGTTCATAAATGGTGGATTCAGCTACACATCTTCACAAAATGGTTTCAACATTTTATTGAAAGGAAAAACCGGTTATTCTTTTGTTAGATGGCCATTATTCGCATACAAGAAACATAGATGTGATAGACCTAGCTAGAGAAAATTGTGTTATCCTCCTTTAATAATTATTATGACTGGTGATTGTTAATAAATGAATACAAAGTTAAGCAATAAGCACTTCGTTTTATTTTAAAAAGTAGTCGCCTAATACCAGATATGGTAATTGGGCCCTATTATCGGATATTTGATTAAGGGCAACCTTTTTAAAAACCACAATTTCTACCGATTTTTGTAAAATAAATATAATATAAATAAATTAAATGTAATGCGTTAAATAGTTACTGGTTTCGTATAGAATATAAAATGCAGATAGTTAAAATGTCCACTTTTAAGATCTGAGCCATTATTTACTATTTTTTTTTTTTTTTTAAACAAAAGTGTCCGATAATCGGTGCCTCTCCCCTACCAACACAAAAGTTTATCAAATATCAATAAACTCAAAGTATTTATTTCAATTAAACCAATTACAGGCACTTTTGAATTGTCAAGGGGTCGGTCCGTCAGAGAAATGAAGCCAGTTGCCCATTCCAAAGCGTAGTAGGTATATATGGAGAAGAACGGGCAAGAAACTCTATGGACACTCTTTTAAATCAGAATAATATGGTTACAAAGTATTGGTTACATCATTCATGTTAGAAATTATGCATGTGAGAACGATGCAGAACGTTAAAAGCGTCCGTAATGAAAAGTAAAAAAAAAAAAAACAATTCAAATATTAAATTAAAATAAGTCATGGCAGCAAAGAGATGACCAGTCCGTACTGACGGCGCCCTATAATAATTGCCTAAATCTTTAAGAGATACTCTCACTTACTTGTATTGAAGTGTTATTCAAACGTATACGATAAAGGAAAGAGAAAAAAACATTGTTATATCGTATTTCTTTAATAAGAACATTTTATGCGTAGTCACGTGAAACTGTATTAGGTACTTCGGTAAATTGAGCTCCAAGAAAGCGTTTACCTGTGAAGCAGATGATTGAGTAATCTACTCAGTGGGTTATTGATTTCAACGCAGAACATGTTATTAGTGTGCCGTATAACTATAGTAGTAATACATGTGCAGTGAATTACTTAAGTAGGTACAAAAATAAATTATTATTAGAATTTTCTTTAGAATTAAGTATATATGTAATACTGTTAAGAAAAAGAGCTGTGTCCACGAGAACACTGCCGACAAACTGTCCTGCAGTTTGGCAGAAGATCTGTGTACTCTTTTGTTGAAATAAATAAAAAAATAAAAAAAATATATAATACTCAATCATTGCTTTTGGGGGGGGGGGGGCTGGTAATCTCTAAGACAGGTTTTTCCTAGTGGAATACAAAGGATTTTTCAGAAGTAGGGTCTTCATATTTTAAGGCGCCTTTGTGGAAGAGAAATAAATGTTTATTTATTATTATTTTATTTACAGTAAAATAAATCCTACCCTCATAAGAAGAAGGCGTGAATTGCCTACACGTGTGAAATAAATATATATTTATTACATAATCAAAATCTTAAATTCACTACCAGACAACACACAGCCTCAATCGCTGGGTCTAGAAGCATGACATTTTGTCCAAGAGTCCCTTATCTAACGAAGGTGAGCACTAAGAAAGGATTTTTGAAAATAGGTTTCATTAGGGAATCAAAGTTTGAGTGGAAGTTGATCATTCTCGACGATGCGAAATCATATAGATGTAATGTAGAAAGTATATAGGATGGGCGGGACATCGACGCCCAACCTGCTACCATGGACTCAAACAAAATATAGCTGTTCCATACATTTTGACCGCGCAGGTGTTGGACTTTTTTATGAAACGGCGGATTTTTTGACGAAAAGTTTCCACGCTAGAATCGTCTCACGAAAGCCGTCTAGAATCATGTGCGAAATTCAAGGTTACAATTTGCGCGTCGATGTCCCTGTCACCCTGTATAATTCATTACGCTAACCGTAAAAAATCTTTGATTCGTCGTCTAGCTTATTAGAAAAAGTTATATAATGAGATTGAGAGTGATTGATCTAATCGCGGTATTCTACATACATTTTTAATAGATAAAAGTTCTAGACACAAAGCTTAGTGTCGAACCACTTTGTCGAAAAACTAAATTTTATGAGCAAGGAACATTTTTACTTAAAGCCACGCACAATTTCTCCTTCAAACATATTTCGTGGAAGAAAACAGCCCGACTATTCTGTATAGCATACGTTTTATTTCATTTTTGTGATACATTGCTGCGTCTAAACTGGACAACAATATATCGTGGTACTAAAGTGTAGCCCAGCCGTAGTCGGCCCGGGCTTTAGAACATATGACATAGTCCACTCGGCTGCCAGTCGCGACGTTTGTTCCTATGCTGCATAGAATTGTCCCATTTTTGTTTATAGCGTGGTCACTTTGAGAAAACAAAGTACACTGTAAACAACAATAGAGTACGTACATAAAAAGTATTCATTTGTAGGGACAATGGAACAAAGTCAGTTAAGAAAAAACTATTATTTTCTCCAAAGCAAAGGAAAACATTTTTACATATGCAACATTTACTCTCAAAGTCAAAACATTTATTTCAAATAGGCACTTTGGAATTGATTCTAGCCGCCCCATCCAAAGGGTAGTTTTATATGCGACACCTAAATGTATTGCTAATAAAGCATATAGTTGGATTTTCCACTTTCGGCGATGACTCGAGGTGTCGCCTAGTGATAGTGAGAACGGGCATTAAAATTATAATAATTACAGTAAAAATCTTTATTACAGACCATAAAATCCATCCACAAGATCCGTAAAAATATATAATTATATGTCCTAGAACCAAAAATTCTAACACATGACATCCATCAACCCGCACTGGGCCCGCGTGGAAGATTACGGCCGACTCCCTCTCACAGAGAGGAGGCCTGTGTCCCAGGACTGGGAGCATTATAGGCTAATTATGCTTGATTTATGATGAAATAGACTAAGGTATCCATTGTAAAAACCACAACATTCAGTAAGTATTCGTATCGGGATCGCCCGTGATCACCAATCCACCCAACCACACCACCACCCAGTCCACAACAGTGTACTCTAGTCTTACCAAGGGGGCTATTATCCAGTAACGGGGTTGTGTTGGTCAGGTAGGCAGTCACACCATGTAAAATACTGGTATTCAGCTGCATCCGGTTAGACTGGATGCCGACCCCAACATAGTTGGGAAACAGGCTATGCGTATGATGATGATCGTCCGTGATCTGACGCATCCATGAAAAATGAAAGCATCTCTATCGTTTAAAACACTGCGGTCTGTAGGCAATGGTTTGATACAGTTTTATAGGTCATGGGTTACAGCCTGTTATTAGTTTCAACACAGAGCATCCATTTCAGCATTATTTTCTCTGTAACGTATATCATCAAGTTACGGCTGTATAATTTCAGTCCAACATTAAATGAAGTGTGTTAGAACAGAGGAAGTTGGAACTAATTACTTGGCACTTAATTGAGCGGTTGCTCTTGGCAATAACACTTCATTATGTGGTTTGCCTGTAATTAGCTACTAACGAATGTGTATCAGTGTCTAAGCCATAGGTTCTCAACGTGGGCGTTTGAGACTTTCAGAGGGGCAGTAGAAGACCCAAAGAAAATTATCTGACTGCTATATTCAAATTTTATTTGTTTCAAATTGACGTTATTTCAAGTTAAACAAATATCAACTTTATCTTCATGGTTATTAAGTTGATTTCAGAGTGACTAGCACAATTGAAAACGTTATAAAAATGTTTGAAGTTGTAGCGTAAACGGAATTTTATTGTGTAGGAATTAAAGTTATTTTTCCATAAACTCATATTTGTTTACATTTTTGACGAATATGACGCGAATGCAGATGAGGTTACTGACTATTATAGGAAGAGACACACACATTATTGTTTTCCGACATTCACGCGAACGAAATCTCGGGCACAGCTAGTCAACAATGTAGACGTGATGCAAACAGCTCACTGAATTTAATAAACGTTATTATAAACGGACGTCCGTCTGCTAAAGTTCTGGAAGTTTGTAACTAGTCAACTATTCTATTAGCTGGCTGCAACACATCTAAACATACACACGTAGAAGCTACTCCACGAACTAACTGCTATTACAAACTATTAGCTTCAAGGAAGGGAGTATATCCATCTCTGCTCATGTTAATATTATTTAAGTAAAGTGCTGGAACTTTATCATCAACTAAGTCTTGAAAATGTACCGGGGACCTTTTTCGGGGTCGTGACTCTATCGAACCCAATCGGCTTACTGAAAATGTGGCCAGTAGTTGACCCGAAAAGACAAAGAATGTAGGCTATAACGCTTTGGAGGCATGAGGAACAGGGTGTAAAGTTCACTCATCCTCCATTGAAAAGGGAGGATCCTCCAACCAGACGGGTGTTGTGTCTGGCGGGCAATTGCCCAATGATTGATATTGGGAAATTGGATCTATGCTAATTGCACGGTAAACTCTGCTTGCGAGATGCAGGATTTGCGTGACGTCAGTATGACGCGTTGTTCGCATGTTGTAGATACCGCTACAACGCAAAACTATTTCAAACAGCTCCCGCCACAACCCGCGCTTGTGACGAACACGCCTCTCGTTCCCGCTCGGCCAATGAGGGCAAGTCGAAGCTTCTAGAACATTCTAGAAGCTTCCGTTAAAAACATTCGACGTGCACCGTTTTTGACATTAGCCGTGTGACGTCCGTCAATTGGGCTGCGCACCGAAAAGTAATTCCCTCATATACATTGTATATACGAAACTTTATCGTCACCCCGAACCCTATTGTTTTTGAAATAAAGCATTTATAGTACGTACATACAAAAGTTGCCGTGCCTCTAAAAGTTATTTGACATTTTTCCACTTCAACTGTGACACACCACATTATGATTTAAAATTCTAGTGATGTTTTAACCGCTACAACGTTGTTGTTGCAAAGTTAGTTGAAATTTTTCCACTTCCGCTATCACATCATAGCTGAAGTGGAAAAATGTCAACCAACTTTTGGAGGCCACTGTATGTGTGTATATTAAAAACTCTTAAAAAAAGATCGAAACCTAAACTAAAGATTGTTTCGGATTTAACTATAGTAGTTTCTCGTGACTCGCCAGTCCATGAAAAGAAACTCGTCATCGTCCGAAAATAGACAGGAAATCCCAAAAATACACTTAAGGAAAGATTAGATCGTAACAGACACAATTATCAAACACAACCAGAAACAGCACCCATTTAAAAAATCTAGGAATTAATGAACATTACTAGCACTGCAGCATTTAAAAGTACCATCAAACAAATTACAGAAAACGAACATTTAATTTAAAAGCAACGGTAATTAGTCGTTCATTGAAGGTAATACAAGGATGCCTGAACAGAACTGTTCCCCTTTGCGAAGTGGATGCAAGTTTATTTCTGAATTCAATTAGCGACGAGAATATCTTTAGGGGAGAACTGGGAAGTTTTAAAATGCTTTTCACTTTTGATTAATGTTGTGTTCCGTTCTGTTCAACGGTTACCAGAAAATGTTGGTGGAAATTATGAACAAAATTAATCGCGATTTAAAACGATCTCAATAAGTCAACAAACAAAATGTGTTCTTGGAGAAAATAAGAGACGAAGATCTCTTTTTTGAAAGAAATGATACAGAAGACAGTAAAATGATATAAATATGTATGACATTATGTGGTGTCACCTCAAATAATTACTAAGCTAAAAGTAAGCAACAGTTACATTGAAAACTCTCATAATTATTATAAAAGAAAAAGAAAATTTCAAGCAATTCAACGACGACTTAATTCGGAAATTAGGCGCTGACCTCAGTTCATAATATCAAATGAAAGTTAACTCTGTTATAATCTGCCGACCTTAATTATTTATATTACCACGCGAATTTATGTGGTAGAAGCTGGTAGGATAGTAACATATATCGATAAAATGAACCAATGAGATTTTATAACCAATAAAGTAGCAGCAGTATTAATGCATTGTGTTACCGAAGCTTTTAATAACGCGAAAAGCTAAATGTTCGTTATTATAACCTGCACTTTCATAATTAATTAATTATTATCACATCGGTGGATCACAAAACAAAACCACGTTATTTAATGCTACGGTGAACGCTGATGTCGGAAAAACCTTCATTTTATCACTGTCCTAAAACTAGATGGGTAACCTTAGACTTGATTCAATGTCTAGAATCAATTTAACTGTCAAATCGAAGTTCTGATAGCACTGTCTAATTGAGGTCTTTGTTCAGACAAAAGATTTATGTCTAGAGGGAAATAATACTCCCACTCGTTCCGAACACTACTTACACTTCGATAGAAGTCTCAATACCGGCGATGAAAAAGTGGGATTTACATGTCTGCTTTCATCCCAGCTCGTTCGGAATACATAGAATGTACTGAAAATATATCTTTCACATTCAAACCGGTATACAAATAAGAAAAACCGGAGATTTTCACCGCCGACAGCGCGCCGTAATCTAGTTTATTGATGTTATATAAAGCCCATACATTTTACAAGGGATGAACCCTGACGTGTAGGTAACAGTAATACGCTAGTTAACATACAGCAGTATGTAAAAAGACGAACATGACTGGGAACAGTCAGACGGGTTGGATTATGACAAGCTCTGTGAGGATTTGAAGACATGAAGAGGGTACAGTTAGGGTGTATGATTTATTCAAACAAAAATACAAAATTGCTTAATATTTTTAGGGCGTACGGACGAAAGGATGATGCTAGGTAAACAGCCTCCAATTGCATACAGCATACATCGGAGAGATGTAGTCATATTTGAGGATTTGGTACAGAACATACTGTCTCCATAGGACCAATATTGTAGTTGATAAAAAATAATCAGTCGTTCCACATACCTATTTGGATCGAATAAAAAAAAAAACTCCTGTCGGAAATAAAACTTTTCTATTCTATTCTATTAAAGTTTTGTATTTGACAGTTGAAATGTTTGTCGCGATTGGTCCCATGGAGGCAGTTGGTCGATGGTCTGTACCACACCCTTAAATATTATGACCACAACTTTTTTATACATGCTGTACAACCAACATTAACCACTATATTTACCTCCATATATATATTTTTTTCTTTAAATTAGCCTACATTTTTCCACTGCTGAGCAAAGGACTCCCCCAAATCCTTCTAGGCATACTTTTCAAAAGCCACCTCGATTCAACCGTACCAATACAATGCAAAAAAATATTATAAAAAACGGTAGTAAACGCTCTTGCAAACAGATTATACAAATGCTTGCGTATAGGGTTGTCTCTTCAATATTGTATTCTCATTAATATGCGCGGAAATCGAAAAAGAATACGATTTTCCTTCGAGCATTCGACTACGCGAGCTTTCTCGATCGAGAAGTTATGCAAGCTAGAAAATAATAACTGTCCATTCAGCATACACAAATATTTATTGCATTATACTGCAGAGCTTGTTTTATTTTTATTTGAGCTTTCGATAAACTTGAAATTGTTACAATCAAGATGTCAATGACATATTTTTCAACACACTTGTGATTTCGAATTTAATGCCTTTTTTTTACAGAAGTGGTATTGTTAAGTTTGTTAGCTTATGTTATGTAAATCTTGTTTGAACATTTTTTTTTTTACCTTCAATGAGTTTTTCGGAAGTTGATAAAAGAATTTAAACGTATTATTTAATTAATAAAGTCAAGTACTGACCAATTCCACGCAGCCTTAAAACCACCCATCCAATCAATGCCAACCCTAATCTTTAGAAAGGGTGAGCTAATAGTGTGAAATTCAATTTCAAAAGCTCTTTTAATATGCATGGAGTTAAGTGTTACGCGTCGTGATAGGACCAAATTCCATGTAAATGAGGCTCCGAACTTCGCTCCGACAACACAGTGGGCTTCCTAAGGATACTTTCACACACAGTTCTTTATGTGCCCTTGGAATACTAAAATATCAAATTCTCAATTCTTTATTGCGTACCATAATGTATATAGTTGGTAAAGAAATAATTATATTAGTCACAATTATGGGCCCGTCGGGCACAGCATGAAGTAGGAGAGAGGAGGAAGAACACTGGGTGTTTAATGTGATTTTTATTATTAGTTACTAGTTATACTGTTTATGAACACCAAATTGAATTTATGGATTATATTTGTTGTTTTATAAATTACATTCATTGATAATTCTAATGTTTTGTTGCCAAGGGTGTTAAAAAAATATATATGTACCAGCTTTTGTCCGCAATCGCACCCACGTGGAGGTCAGAAATTCCCCACGAGAACGTACTACCGGGATAAAAATTATTCCCAGGTCATGTTCTATCCGTGTGCCATATTTCATACAAATACTTTCAGCCGTTAGGGTGTAAAAGGTAACAGACAGACGGACAGACATTTATTATATTAAATATGGATTCCAAATATTACGTTGCTTTGTTCATGCAGTATACCTACTCAGGGCATATTTTCCACTCTGTAACGTCTCGGTCTTCGGTATCCTCAAAAATAAAACAAAAAAGAGACGAAAAACATTGACATTTGGACAGACGGTTCCAAAAAACATGTGCCAAGTACTTACTCGGCAGGTTTGTACTGCATATTTCAAAGCAACCCGAATACAGGGAGACCTCACAGGGGGACGTCTAAAAATAGACTCGTACAGTCACCGCATGTCAGTGGTAACATTTCGACCTTGAGCTGACCTAACGTAGAATGCCCGTTTACACGGGTTTTGTTACCAATGACATACGACCTACTGTACCAAAAAAATGGCTTCATTCGTTTGAATAACTGTGATATTCACCCGAGTTCTGATAATATTAGCATTCTTGATTAGCCCGCTAAGCGAAGTCGTTATTACTATACTTTCCTGGGCAATTTGTTACAAGGGTCTCAAGAGAGGTCCACACTTAGTACTGCAGAATGAACGTAGGCGATATTTCCTGTCTAAACTTATAACATTTTAATAATTCAAATGGAACGCCTACGAGGAGACATTTTTTCTTTATTTTTCTATGCTGACCTTTTAAACATGTGTAGGCTGAACATAATTGAAATAGAGCCCGTCATAACCATCATTTTTCATTAATATCCAACTATTTTCATTTAGGTACTACCATGTTCCTTTTGTGTAGTAGTTTACGCTGAACTAGGTTATTAATTAATTTAGGAATACTACATTTGAAACCTGGAGCTAGCAACGTAATTTTGACTTCATAATCGAGGGTAGGCCCGAGTCGATCGATCAGGTTTAGCTACACATGATTGGTCCATATATGGGTGACCATCTTTACATATCAAGACCCCTCCATGTCTCGGAAGGCACGTTAAGCCGTTGGTCCCGGCTGTCATTCGTGGATCTTTGGCAGTAGTTACTGGTCATCAAAAGCCCGAAAGTCTGATAACCAGCCTTACCCTATAATTGGATTGTGGAGGTCAGATAGACAGTATAGCTTCATGTAAAATACTGGTATTCAGCTGCATCTGTTTAGACTGGAAGCCGACCCCAACATAGTTGGGAAGAGGCTAAGAATATGAATCGAGGGTAAGGCGTCTCACCAGGTGTATGGGTGGAACGAGGCTAGTAATGATAATGATAATGAAAAGAAAAGAAAGATAAACAAATCAAGTATCTTGACTTGGCTCGCGAGGTTGTCGACATGTGGGATGTGGACTCAGCGATCATTGTGTCGATAGTCGTGAAAGCCAATGGCTTAGTAGCTCTGGAGCCCTGACCACCGGTAGCTTGGACCCTGTTCCCGATACCGGTGGGCTACTATTTTTGATATTTTTAAATGTTTTTATACTTTAAAAAGTATTCTAGTATTTAAAAATATAATTTATATATGGTGTATATTAAAATAAAGGACATGAAAAGAATATAACACACTCACACAAAAGTAAGTTTTATTTTGTTATATAGTAAAATTAAATGAGTGTAAAACCCGCGGTTCGAGGCCCTGTTAGTGAATGCGCCAGACTGTCATCTAACAGAACCAGATGGAGAGAGATCGTAAAGCGGGCAACGACTGCACATGCGATTGGACACAGTTCATCGTGACCACGAGCGTTCTGTCAAGACCGAAGCGAAGAACAAATAGTTGATAGTTCACAGGTATACCAGAAGTTGAATTAACCGTTATCTATATATACTTATACTTACTGATAATGAAGCTGTTGTTTTTTGTTTGTTTGGTTGAATGCGCTAATCTCTGGAACTACCGGTCGGATTTGAATAAATCTTTTTTCAGAAAGAGGAAGGCTATAGGCTCGCATAATATCACGCTAAGATCCTTAGGAACCGAGCAAAAAAAATGTCAGGGGAACGCTAAATGAAAACGAATTAATAGCGCGGGCGGATGATGCGACGCGGCGCGGAAGGTTGGGGATCGAACGATTATTATAAAAATGTGGTGTTATTTTAGTATATTGTGTAGGTCTCTTATGACTTCCACGCGAACGGAGACGCGGGCAGAAGCTAGTTATTCATAATTTTGCCATTTGCATCATGCATCCGATTTAGACTTGTACGTAGTTCTATACAGCGTTAAATTTTGATCGTTTCAATCCTTATAAAAGGGATAATTGTACTCATCATTATGATCAACTTTTACTACGGGAACAACCCTGAAATCGTGAAAAAAAAATCAGTTGATCCATAGATTTATGTTCGCATAACTCGACATATAATGATGAGTACAATTACCCCTTCTAAGGATTAAAACTATCAAAATTTAACGGTGCATAACATTTGATTTATTCAATGCAACTGAAAGCAAGAAATGAGAGTGTTTGTTTAGCAATCACGTAATGTTATGCGCGGTTTAAATCTAATCGTGAACTTCTCACTGCTACTCGCGGGTGTTCGTTCAACAGTTGCATTACACCCCTGGTCCACATTACATGCTGCAATGGAAACTTGAGGTTGGATTTAACAGATCACGCAGATTATAGATATTTTTATCTCTACTCACATCGACCGACGTCGCGTGTTTGTCTTATTGTCGATATTTCTCTTATTCACGATGAATCAAACAGTTTTACTTAATAAATTATAAATACATGAAAGTGTTAGTTTTAACCGGAAATTTTAATAACGTTCTTGAAACACTTGTACCCAAAAAATCCCAATATAATGCCTAGAATACAAAGTTTACACAATAGTACCGGACGCATTATGGGAAACTAGTTACGGAACTCAAATGGAGTTGGACAGGACACTTGGCAAGGCGCAGGGATGACAGGTGGAGTGAGGCACTGACCGAGTGGCGTCCAAGGATTGGAAGACGAAATATCGGTCGTCCGTCAGCGAGATGGTCGGACGACATTGTTACAATCACGGGTACAGGAGCGCGAGGAATGGCACTTGAAAAGAAAAGCCTATATTGAGCAGTGGGTGAAGTCGGTCTGTGGATAATGATGACTGGACGCATTTCCAGTACTAGTGTTTAAAGTTATAAAAGCATTTTGATCCACGCATAAAACAGAATTTGATACGGCTCTTATGCACATACCTAAGCGCTCACTAGAGTCCAATGTCGAGTTTTCAAAAATATACCACAGTGGCATAACCGCGTAGGCGGACAGAACCAATACGTTGATTTTAGTCGGAGCTGTCCAATACAAAATATAAAAGATCTCTGTTCGACTCAATTGTCATTTAATCCTATTATCACTTCACATTGTGTTTTGTTTTAAATTATTGCATAACTAGTGATGAATTAGTGATGCGAAGCAGGGATATTTCGAATGGTTTTTTATTTGACAAAACATCGAAATTTCTTTATTTTACACACGTAAGTTTAATACGAAAGTATGATGGTGAAACCGCTTGAAAATCTGATGCGTAGTTTAGTCTGTTGCGAACACCGTGGCCACACAGACAGACACGAAAAGCGATTTTAGTTAATAAAATGTAAAAATAGAATAGATAAAATATGTAATTTTATTAAGTTTTTTATTCATCCTAATGTTTTCTTGGCCTTTTGTCAATGTGCACTTGGCCAAGACTAACTATGCGCTCATTAGCTTACAAAAAAAGGAAAAAACTGTCTTCGAAAATAATTCATGGTATGTACTCGTATGAAGCAGCTTTGAAAGTGTTGTCTTTGATTCGGTTTTGGCTTTTTTTCAATTTTGAGCTGCATATGCACAATAGACACACATAATAGACACAAAAAGCAACAGTTGAAACGTTGCAATCTCTCTGAGTGCCAGTGTAAAAAAAAATCGATTTGGAAATGGCTTCTCCTTTTTGAAGATGCTAGCTAGCTTGTTTAGTGACGCTATTACAACTAAAAATACGCCTAGTGTTGGTTCTACCTTTCCCAAAAAAGATGAAACTGTGTTCACAATAAAAGCAAATTGTCCATATCCATCTCAAAAAGGACTATCACTTATTTCCAATTGTAAGCAAACTTCTCTTGATCGTTCAACGAGAACATGGCCTCGCCCAAGTTTTAACGCGCAATTGAACCAACAATTTATTGGCCTAGTGATCAATTTCTTCGTTTCTGAACACCTACGAGATCAAAGTCATCTGTGAGCACATCGTATTAACCTGCAAACGTACATTGATGAACAGAGGAAGAAAATATCATCTACTGTCTTTCGTTGAACCATTGTTCGAGAATTTTACAAAGCCAACAGAGGTAAGCAAAAAAATGGACGATTGCTAAAAGCTACAGTTACCTAAACGCTGTACCGCAAGCCGTAACGCTCCCATATTCAAAGAGTAGTGGTTGAAAATCTTCATGAGCCGAAGGTGTTAATTAAAGCTTTTTAATTGTTCCTCCAATGAAAAGCCATTTATATCATAGAATTTGTTCCAGTGGTTATAAGGATAAACTACCAAAATCGCATAGGGAACTGCCAGTCAATCGATTTAAAACAGCGTTATTCAAATGGCTTATAAACAATCATTCTATTCTGTGAATGAGTATTGAGACACGATTTGATGATTCACACTGACATGTTACTACTATTATTATTTGACAAATACTTGATATTTAAATTTAATAACTATGATTTAAGAACCAATTTTTTTAGCTTCATTTATTTAATTCACGTAGGCAATAATTTTGCATGCTAGTTTTAGAAACTGTTAAAAAACCCGACCGTCTGTAATGTACTACAATTCTTGCAAATAAATTTAATTTCATTTTATGCAAGGAAACCTACCAATTAAAGTAGTCTTACGCAGGTTGAGGATTAACAAATATAAAACCACAGTGTCTCATTTGCTTAATCCCACAAATATCATAAAAAAAACTAACAGAAAGATACTAAACAAACAACCTACAAAACCTACAACCTACAAACTTTACTACCAAATAACCTACAGAAGAGGGTAATTTTTCTACATTCTCGCTTAATATGTATTTATGTACGGTAGGCTTATCTATGTGCTACAGGGTATCAAAGGCGTGAAGCGTTATTTATGTATGGTATTAATTACATGTCGATCTGTATGTTCTGTAAGGCACTAACACTGTTAAATTTCCAAAAGTACCTACAAAATACTTTAAAAAAAACGCATCTATACAAAATAGTTTGTATGGTAGTTTTTCAAAGTAAATCTTCAATCCATACAGGCAGAATTCAATTCTCAATCTTACACTTTTTTCTACAGTTAAATATATGTTTTAAAATATTAAATCAAACTCACCTTTTATTAAAAACGTTGCAACAACGCATTTCAAGTAGCGAACAAACAACGGAGGCATCGTGTTGCTTACAGAGCTTAAACTTTTATAATACAAAACTCAACTTGACACACTTTTATTATAGAAACTTCATTTATTATAAACGCATCATATACTTTCATTAATTTTGCAATATTAACTAAAACTTTAAACAAACTGCTAAACATATTCATTAGTTGGCAATAAAAAGTTATTGTCTGTTATTTTTCTGTTCTAGAAAAAAAAAAGATAACTTGATTTAAGTAATAAAGGATTTACAACGTTCATAAAAATATGTGATTAACGACGCGGGCTAAAGTTGCGTACGTATGGCGTTTGCTACGACATCGCGTAGCGACAGCGGGCGCGGCGTTCGTAGCACTGAAACTTGCTACGGAGCTACGCGGCCCGCACGACGATGCTACGGTGGGGAGATGAGCTTACCACCAATGGGTTTTATCGATAAATAAACGGTTTTGTAAAACAAACATTCTTAAAGTCTGTGTAATATAATGTGTATATACTCGTAATAAGTGGCATTGTTTAGATTTTGTTGTTGGATTTTAGATAACGACGTGTTGTGTTGGAAAATTTTGTAAGGTCAAATTAAGTACATTAATTCAATAATTAATGTAATTTTAGCTTACAACATTGTACTTTCCTTTTACCCACGTAGCTCAATAGCTACGTGGGGTACAAGAATAAGGAAAGTAAAATTACATTAATTATTGTTGAATGTTTATTTTATTCTGCGTATTTTAATAGGGTTCTGGAATTGAAGCCACTTAGCCGGAAAAAAGTTGTTGCCTACAGGGACAGGCATGCTGAGGAGACAGAATAGTCCGATTGGATAACAATAGAATGGAGTACAATGTTATCAATTCCCTTGATGTATTCCTTCGTCACTTTGGCAGGCTCCGGTAAGTAAGATATCAGAGGGGCAATTCTCGTAATTTTAAGCACGTTCACAGTCTGATCTCAGTCTCAATCTGTCAAAAATACCTCTAATTTCCCTACATTTCGACAAGTTTTTGACATTTGTCTGTCGCTGAGATGAGACTGCGACTAGATTTTGAACGTTTTAAATTACGAGACTTGGCCAACTGTTCTTTACCTAAAACCTATACCTAGTATCTTTGGTGTGTTTTAAAAGAAAGAAATAAACCGAAATTATATTATATTTTGCATTTTTTAAAACTTACGCTACCATAGCACTTGAAAGATTCTTTCCAACAAATAAAAAAGTTAAGGTCTCAGTATTCTCGAGCCACTATCGAGTTATTTAGTTTTTCAATTTACTGTTCTTCTTGTACTTGCAACATTAAATTCAAGTTTGTAGAGATTACTTTGTACTCTACTCGTTTAATGATCAGATGTCTTTAGTTTCACAGTTTTCAATGCAATTTCAGCCAACAGTTTTGCTCGAGTAATAAAGAGATAATTGCTTTAACAACAATTGTTGTGTTGTTTTTACGACGTTGCTAGCAGGTATTGTAATGTAATTGTTGTAGATATCGTTGTTGTTTGTCTTTGAATTTTAATTGCTCTTTTAACGCTAAATGATAGCAAGGTACTTGTAACTTATTTGTACTGTCCGTTCACTGTTATTTTACTTGTGAATTTCTATCAGTGATCTTTAGTAGGTTCTTTTTTATTTAAGATCATTCATGGATGCATCTTTTTGCATGTCTTTTGGGCTAATATTATTATGTATTATTGTCTTTTGAGGGGTCTGACGCTGCCTCCATGTCGCACACTTGCGCGTGCTAAGTCCCCAGTACCACATACTCTGGCCGCACGTTATGATCTTTTGGACTCTAATCCAACAAACGATCTATTTGTGGACGAATATTTTTTCGGCATGTCAGAAGTACTGTGAGAGGGATTTATGAAAGTGTTGTTTTACTTGATGATTTTATATTTTATCTTTTGTCTCTTTTATTTTATCTTGTGTTTCGTGTATATACAAATTGTGTCTGTAATTGGGTTTAAACCGTTTTAATTAAAGAAATATTTTTTTCTTATGACTCATCCTAGTTCGGCTACAAATAAAATGCTCCCATGTAATATACTCCCAAGTAATAGCCTATAACTAATTAAGTATGTGTAACCCGCTGTATTATTTTTGGAAAAATAAATAAATAATTATTAAAATTAAATAGCTAAAAGGTTGTTCAAATGATTGTGAACGGAGTCCATAGGTTGAAAAAAAGATTATCAACCTCTGCTGTATTTTTTTTACTTGGCAATGTTAAGTTAGTCTCAATCATTACGTGACCTAAACTGACATTAGTTAGCAGTTCTAGATAGACAGCCCAAGATTCCCCAAGGTTTCTTGAAAGAGATCGCAGAAAGCGATAAGACCGCCTGTTGTATGTTTTGTAGTGTTAAATATATTTTCTTTTGTTATGTATTTCCTGGTGTAAAGACGCCAGAATGTCAAGCTACCCGAAACTGTCAAATTTTCCCAATCAACCTTGAACCTTAATGTTTGAGCGATAAAATTGAAAATCTATTTTAAAAAATTGACAGATTGTAGTAGCTTGATGTGCTGGCGTCTGTACAGTAAAGCATAAGTAAATAAAATTACTTAAGCAGTTGGGCGTGTGTGTGTTGTTCATTGAAAAATATCGCATCGATGTCTCCTGCAAACAGTTTCATTTAGTTTTCGCGGAACAGAAAAGGCGATTAGTTTTTAGAATTCAATTAAAATGCAATATTCGATAGTCCGTTTTTGTAGAATTTTTACGAATACCTTGCTCATATTATATGGCTATTCATCGGAAATGTGTTTGCAACATTTTTTTTTGCGTCAATTTTCGTTTGAGAACGTGAAATCCACGTAAAACAGACTTTATAATTACTAGCTCGTGCCCGCGGCTTCGTCCGTAAGTTTCTTGTTATAACATGACACTTGGCAATACTGTAGCTTTCCATTAGTGAAAATTTATCGAAATCAGATCAGTTTTTTCAAAATGTGTTCCGAAGATACACACTATAAACTCATAAAGGGGATTGATGATTTTTATATGGAGTGTGACATACCTACTATGAAAGTTAATATCTCGGAAACATGACACTACGGCGTTTGGTCTTATTAAATTCTCTGTTTGATGTCAGCTATCGATTTATATAGGTTGCATGCGAGGCCGCCATTTTGACAAAAGAACAAAATGGCGGATAGATAGGTATTCCACCGGATTGGAGAAATTGTTTAAAAGATTATCGTACCTACCTTGGTGGACCCACCAAGTGTACTTTAGTGCACCAATATGTACTTTACCTATTACAGGGAAATTATTATTAATTTGTCAAGTACATTGGTTAAAGTAACAGATCTAGTCCTACCTACTAATGATAGGATAATTAATTTATATTTTTTTATTAATTTTAATTTGTATTGATTTTAATTAGTATTTAAGATGATTGCGATTTAATTAATGAATTTATTTTACAATATGATTTTACTTATTTAATTTTAGTTATAATAGTATTATTGTGGCATACATGACCCCTGCCCTTCAAACTAGGAAAAAACTGACTCTCTGCTCGGACAGAAACTAAAAATATAACTTATCCAACTTCACCATTTTTCGAAAAATCCGAAAGAAAATGAAACCGCTTAGCTCCAGTGAAGTGAGCGTGTAATAGCGAGCTCTAGAACTCCAAAAAGCTAGAAACCAATTAACGGGGGTCGCGTTGTCGAAGCGGCAAACCCGTCCACTTACCGATTTGCCGGTTACCGCACTCCTATACCGCTCTTAATCGCTCAGCTGATACGGGTAATTATCACGTTCAGAGCTAGGAAGCTGGTTTAAAGGCTAAGCAATTTAAAACTAGACCAGTAGAATTTTTCTAATTATAAAGCTACATCACCTAACTATTACTACACTTCATCAATTACAATAAACTCTGAGGCCAACTTACACCATTAATCACTACATACATTTAGCACTAAACGAATTTAAGACATCGTTCTATTTCTGTCAAGTCTATTGTTGAAAGATGACAAAGACCGAATGATGTTTTAAATACGTTAGAGTTAAATGCATTTCGTGATTTGTGGTGCAAGTGAGCCCTGAAAGTATTCATCGTATTAAGTATTTCATTATCATCATCATCTCAGCCGAAAGTCGTCCACTGCTGCACCCTCATTGCGTAACACACGATCATCGGAATCGGTTTCATTTTGACAGTATTTACGTTGTTGACACATGACACATTTTTTGAACATATGAAGCAATGGATTAGCAATATCCTTCAAAATGATTCAGATTGAGATTGATTGTGTGTTACGCAATTAGGGTGCTGGACACAGTAGACATTCCCCAAACATTCCCCAAACATCGCCACAATGACTAATCCTACACTTTACACATCCGGCGGATTCCGCAAGTTTCGCCTTCCGGTGCGCGGTCGCCACTCCAGAACTTTTGGGACCACTAAACCCCATCGGCGGTTTTTTACTGAAATTCTATTATTAACTTTGCGAACCGAAGGACCACAATGAAACGCTCAAGCTAGAAACAGAGTTGCGACACGCCACGTGACTTCCGTGAAGCTTAATTGCGGCTCACATTTTATCGCGTGTGGTCACACTTTATCGAGTCACCTTTGAACACGTGTAGGACAACATGCGATACCTACGTAAGAAAAATATAAACTCACCCTGTTTTTGCCGACGAACTTAGCAAGTCTCCCTATGAAAAACTGGTTCTTTTAGGAACTAAGCGGTTCGTATTATAAGATGTTAGTACCTACCCGATCACTTTACAGCCGATCGATTCTGTAAAAATCTCACCGTGAAAAGTTAGGTGAAGTGAGCTTAGAGTGAGCTGTGTAATAGTGTCAATCCCTCGCATTAGTTTGAATGACAGCTCACTCCACGCTCACTTCACCTAAGTTTTCACGGTGAGATGGTTACAGAATCGCACTGCTGGTATGGCATATTTTTACGTAGGTAGGTAGGTGGGTAGGTACGTTACAAATGCTCATTACCTAAGTAAAACAACTAGTTATTAGGGAGATTCTTGAACTTTGAAGATTCTTCGTGTTATTGTAAACCATTATTAATGTAGCTGTCGTCCCTTCAACTAAGATAAATATGGTTGTATGAGTAGGTTTACCAAAGTAGTTCCAGACGTGAAATTGTAGGCCCCAAATAGTTGAACACACGACCTTTCGTGGAACTGGAGAACTAATAGGTATGTACGTAAACATACACATTTGTTAAATTATTAGCTTTTAAAATCTTATTCTGGACTTACATCACAAGTTCTATTTTCATACTATATGGCAGAAAAATACACAAAAATATATTATAAAAAAATACTTGATAAAATAATAATTCAGAAAAAATATTAATATTATTCAAACTTATATTGGATTCCGGATTAATAGATTAAATTTAAAATAATAAAACTTTAAGCAAATGCCAAAAAATACTAACCTAAAATATTTTGACATTGAGATGACTACATAAGGTTAATATAGTAAATGGACAAAATAACCTTTCATATGTACCTAATAGAATAACCTACCTAGGTACATAAGAAGGTACCTACTGTATCACTTACCAATTCCATTAACGGTAACCGAACCCTTTTTCTATTTATTTTGTGAATATAAAATGGGACGTAAAATTCAATTACGTTAAATTTATTTGAAGCCTTTTTGGGCAATATTTTTATCATCTTTTTATTTTTATGATCTTTTGATAGTTACTGAATAGAGTTCGTTTAAACTTTATTTTTATGAAAATAAAAGGGTCAATTTTTATTATACGTTTTCAGCAGCATAAATAATGTACAGAGATATGAGTTACCATAGTTACCTACTTGTCCAGTTCAGGTACCTACGCCGCTAAGTTGCAATTTTAACTACATATTTTTACATACTCATTATCTACACTCAATTCGTGGTTGTTAGAAACAGCAATCTGTCCGAATTGTGGGTATGATTGACATGATTCAATGAAACCTAAAATAACTCAAACTTGTAAGTATCATATTATACTCAGGTGTTCCCACTTTGTACCTACGGCTACTCCGTAAGAATATCTCGTACCCTCAGTCAGAAATTAAACATTTTCGCTCAGTTCATACTATAATACCTAAATCACTTTAGGAGTCAGGTTTCGTGGTAAACGCTATACATCCTCGTTATCTTGAAGGTCAACTTCTGGTAATTAATGGCACATATCGCCTTTCTCCGGCCATTAGGTACCCGTGATAATATTTGCTTTGTATCTAGCCGAAAGGATTATGTTATTTTTCCTTAGGATTCTATCAATTGATGATTAATTAATGTAGGTGTACTTTACCAAAGCAAAGCAAAGCTTCAAAATCAACCCCTCACTTTAACTTTTATTAATGTTTTAATTAAAACGGCGACGGTTTCTTGATGCAGCTGGCTTTCCTCTTGTAATGGGATCCAGGAGTATCTCTGACAAGGCTCCAACACTCAACAGTATTCTGCGAGCATACCAGGCTCCCATTTACCTTTGTAACATTTTTCGATTGCATTGATAACTGAACCCATATTTTCGGGGAAAGAGTCCAAATGTGAATGAAGCAAATGCAATTTTAATGACATTCATCCCATTTTATGGTAGTAGTCCAACATCAGTTTTATTCTTTCGCGAAAGTCAGCGGATTTGTTGTTACCAAGGATTTTTTTTATCACGCCAATAAAGGCGTTCCACGCTTGTTCTTCAGTATGGTTAAGGGTAGATGTAAAAGATGAATCTTCAATCAGCTTTTTTGTGTCCGGACCTACGAATACCCTCTCTGAAATTTGCCTGAGTAAGCTTGGTAAACTTTTGCTTTTCTCCGCTTCTTGACGCGATATCAAAAGGATAAAATGCCTACAGATATTTATTATTAGTCAACCTCAATATGAAACGATATGAACCAATTCAGTTAAGTAGTGTTTTTAGTTTATACGATTATTTCTGTTTTTTTTTTCTATTGGATTTTTTATATCGTCCTCAAAACATGTGTCGATACAAATGTACTCTGTACAGACGTAGCTTTACTTAAAACAGTTGTATTAAAGGATTAAAACAGAGAAATACTTCATAAATTATTAAAGACTTCACATTAACGCCTCCATTTTGTTTCGTACATGAACGTAGTTCTAAGCATAGGTTAACTGGCAGCGTGCTCGTGAAATCGATGGAACACGTGGAAAGAACTGCCAATTGCTTGTTAGGGTTTTTATGAAAAAAGGGCAAAGAAAGTGTGTCCATATGGATTGAGGAGCCAGGGCTCATATTTAAACGCGGGTACTACCAATATTTAATAGTAAATTAGTCGATTTTGTAGGTCCGATCCTAGAATTTGTTATAAAACCCTCAATAAATTACAGGCCGTTTAAGGTGGCTCCTCACTTCAGACGTCTGAACCGGACCATTCGGAGTCACCTTAAAACTTGAAAACTAGCCGATGGATATTTTTTTTTTATTTAGTTTGACTTAGTTCTTGAAGTTCTTAGTTCTTTACAAAATAATGGGTTTTGTACGGCTGAATTTGAGATGGCTATAATGCTTTGGTTTCTCATAAAAATCATAATCTAGTATTGGCAACAAGGGATAGGACTACATGCATGGCTACACACATATAAAGTTATAATCCAATAACTAGATTAACCCTTTCTAATAATATCAGGAAACATAACTTACTTGTAGTTGAAATTAGTTTCAGTATTTCACACGAGAGCAACGTGACAAAAATCCCTGTACCTATTTATCAGTTAGGCCCCGAACACACGTTCACGTAGCGAATAAATATTTGCGTAACACCAATAAAGTAAAATAAATTCGTGTACTAGTCCATTAAATATACCTAAGGTGGAAAAAAAGAAATCCTATCGAACAGCCGTTCCCGTAATAAAAATATAATGGATTTACGAACCCAACGTGTAGTGTAACGGAATTCTGAGTTTACCAATAACATTGGAAAAGTCAAGCATCTGGATTGTTAGTCGTAAAAGTACCTAAAAATATACCTGCGTGCAATAAGACCAGAATATGTAAATGTTGGTTATAAAACATCTGCGACGCTCACGTTCGGGGGATGTATCAATATTTATAAATGTCGCATCATATAATTATGTACCGGAGGAATATGCCCAGTAAATCGGTTACGTTTTTAAAAGATTTTAACAGATAGTCTCTTCTAAAGGCTCCCTCATATCGTCCCTCGGGTGTCGTTAGAATTTCCGAGAGTTTTATATAAAAAGATGGCCACCTCCAGATTGCTTGCATTTGTTTATTTACTATGAAGATACAGCAGTAGCCTTACACTAATGAAAAGCCTAAAACTGACGGTTCTATGTTACAGGTTTGGTTGCCGCACTTAGTTCTTCAGGTGGACCATTGTGCGTGGGCCATGGTAGCCGTTGGTGATTATTCCAGCCAGCCCCACCTCCCTCCAGAAGCTTATTAAGTCTCCTGGCCTGTTGAGACCATCTGTGTAAGATCTGGGTGTCCCGAGGTGTTCTGACCTAATCTGGGTGATGCCTGTGCACTCAAAGAGCACATGCGCGACGGTTTCATCAGCCTCCATGCAAGCCCTGCACAGGGGGCTGTCCGTTATGCCTATTGTGTGGAAGTATCCCGTGATGGTCCCCGTCACTTGGCGCAGGACTTTCCTGTCCAAGCGTAGTAACCGTTTGGTTAGCTTGCCATCTAATGATGGCATGGCTTCTTTGGACTGCCTGCAGCCCGGTGACGAAATCCACACGCTCTCTGCTTGTGTGTGGGTGTGCTTCGGTAGCCACCTGCGTAGTTGATTGAAGGGGATAGGCACGACTGGTTCCGGTGCACAGACTGACGTGCTGGATGCCCTTCTGACCAGCTCGTCAGCCGCGTCGTTACCTAGCGATCCACTGTGTCCTTTTATCCATTGTAATGTCACTACAGTGTCACTGTGTTGCGGTTCGATACAGTTAGGTACCTATGCAAGCGCCTTGTGACATTCTAGTATTAGGAAACTGACGGTTTCTAAAATTCAATTTAATATGATATCTCATCTCTTTGGGTTAATTATTTATGAGTGGTTGTCATGTTTGATGTTATTAGAAAAGGTAACTTACACGGAAATTAGATTTAATAGTAGATTTACTCACTCAACCTTTCAAGGGTCAGTCTTCTCGACGAACGGTTAAGATGCCAAGGGGCAAGACACAGTTAAGTTATATGCATGGTAAAGTAGGGATTCATCACCATCATCCCATAATCTTTAATTTATTTAGAAGGTACTCTATAAATCCGGTTCAAAACAACCAAAACACGTATGAAAAATCTGTCCGTCGCCGTCGGTACACTTGCTAACGAGCTTTCATCCGTCCAGTCCCGGATCAAAGCCAACGTGAATAACAACTTTGAAAACGACACAAATCATGTAGATTAAAAGATGACCTTGTATTTGCAGCAATTTGTCACAACAGTCACAACTTCGTCCAAGTGTTTATTGAATACTTTGGCACAGTTTCAAAATAAATAATACATAAAACACATTTATAAAACACAATTTTTATTATCATTTATCTCATTGTTATACCCAAACTGGTTGTTGTACGCGACATCTTCTGCGTGCATTTTTATTTTTATGAATTTTTTTTAAATACAATTTTCCAAATGAAAAGTAGGCCATTTCGTTCTCGTGGACCCAGTCTCTAATCTATTTACAAATTTGATAACAATAACTTCAGGGGTATGGCCGTGAAAAGGTAACAGACAGACACAGTTACTATATAATAATATTAAAGGTAAGGTACTCTCGAAACTGAATACTAAACACAATTTCGAAACAAAATCCATACAATGTTTTGCTTGTTCACTGTCGCGAAAAGAGCTGCTAATGCAACGAGCGGCGATGTCGTGTTCCGTGTAGCGTGCCGGCTGTTCTAGCGGAAAACCGATCAATTAACAAGGCCTGACCACGAAGGTTGATACTCTTTTGATAAATTAATAGTCTACAATTAAAAGGTCAGTAGAAATTGTGTTGTGATCCTTGTGGGCGGAGAGCTAATGAACATTATGTACTACTGACTTTATTTTGCTGTAAATTCTTGTATAGCCAAAACATATATGTCGGAGATGGTATGGGTGTCTCGTTAACATCAGGCATATTTTAATTACTGTGGGCGTACTATGGATAGTGTTGGTTTTAGCACAATAGAAAAAGGTTTGCAGTTCAAATCAGATTATAATTTACTAAAAAGTTAGTCACACTAGCGAATCACACACTGTAGGTACACATTCAACGATACGGAACGCTGACAGTTTCTGAGCACATGTTGTTCGTACAATGTCTAATGTTTCGATCATCTCGAGAGCTCTGCTCACACCACTTTTGTAACTGTGGCTCTCGTCCCACCACGAACTCAGGCTAGACTCTGTCCAGCTGGCGTTCCGAATAGTCAAACGAATGACTCCGACATATATATATATATACACACAGATACATAAACACAAATCACTCAAGAGCATGCATGCACACACACACACACACACAACAAACAAAAGATAGTAAAACAAAAATAAAACTTGAAAAAATAAAAATTAAAGATATAGTGCAATAAAGTAGCGGTATACCCCACACTAGGATACCCTGTGTCGTGGATTTAGTTATTTCGGCGTTAACGACACAATCATATAAACGAAGGTTGCTATAAGATTGTGTACAAGAGTCTCAGAAACACAAAGGGTTGATTTTATCGCCGGAGACAGATGGTACCGATCGTACGGAGGTAAGTCACAAGGCGTAAGGCATAAAACATTATTTGAAGTTCATAAAGGTCACACAAGAAACGTCTTGCTCTCACATAACTTAAGAAAATAAAACAGTAAAAGATTTAAAACAAAATGGCGTTCAAAGGCTGCCAGTGTAAAAGGCGCGCAATTACACAGGTGAAAGAATTTCCAGGAGATATTTGCATTAATAATACTCTTTGCAGAATTTATTTTGATGAAAACTTTATCATAAATTAATAAGAACGCTTTGATAATGCACTTTCTGCTCCATCAGGCGGTAACACTGTAATTAATTCCTTTGAAGGAAACGCGAAATGTTCTTGGAATTGTTGTTGACGAACAGTTCATTTAATTTACAATTTTGCTGCTTGAGTCTTATTGTTAGTATCATCATCATCTGCCTAGCCTTTTCCCAACTATGTTGGGGTCGGCTTATTGTTAGTAGCGTGTTGCTATTGTAATGTGAATAATTTCAGGAATGATTAATAGGTAAAAATCTTAACTTTATAATGGACACTAGCTTTTGCCCTTGGCTCCGCTCGCGTTAAGTTAGAATTTGAATCATGATTCGAAAGATACGTGGCGCCATCTATTATCATAATAACGTTATTGTTGTTTTCCTCGGGAACAGCACTTTTTTTCGGGATGAAAGGTACCCTATGTCCGTTTCTGTACACCTGATGACAACGTATATGCAAAATTTCAGGATGATCGTTTCAGTGGTTTAGGCGTGAAAAGGTAACAAACAAACTTACTTTCGCATTTATAAAATTAGTTAGGATTTGTTGTCAATTTACTTTTAAAATAGCCGGAATAATACCTTCCTATAGGTCATAATGCTTGACAGAACTACGACTAAGCAGCTTATGGTCAACTGATGTCCGCAAGCTGCGACTTGTAGCTTACAGTCTACAGTTACTGGTGACCGAAAAACTACGATGTAGCATCTACTGACTTGTGAGTTACTTACGCTGTAGCTGCTTTCGATTCCGGGGTCCACCAGCTACGTCGTAGCAATTTATGGTTCCGAGGTCTACTAGCTACGACGTAGCAGTTTTTAATCTACTGATTTTTGCAAGCTATGACGTAGCAGTTTTTAATCTACTGATTTTTGCAAGCTACGACGTACCAGTTTTTAATCTACTGATTTTTGCAAGCTACGACGTAGCAGCGATAGACGTAGCGTAGAAGAGCAGTGGTGGCCCAGTGGTAACGGCCGCGACTTACGAATTGTAGGTCGCAGGTTCGAACCCAGACAGGCACTTTACTTTGTGTAAATTACTTCATCACCACTGCTCTCAAATCGGTGAAGGAAAACATCGTGAGGAAACCGGCATGTCCTAGAACCAAAAATTCGAAGACATGTGACATCTACCAATCCGCACTGGGCCCACGTGGTGAATTACGGCCTACTCCCTCTCACCGAGAGGAGGCCTGTGTCCCAGCAGTGGGAACATTATAGGCTGATTATGTATGTAAGTATGTACGACGTAGCAGCTTATGATTCCTACAGAAAATGTCCGCATGCTACGGCGTAGCGGACTGTGATCACTACTTATGTCTGTAAACTACGACATAGTAACAATTAATGATTCCTACGGATGTTCGGAGCCTTTATAGCAGCGTGGACAGCTCGCACGCTACGGCGCAGCCACTTGTAATCTACTGATTCCCACAATCTACGACGTAGATAAACAACATTAGAAGCCAAAAATACAATCCTACCCCACGCTATAAATGTTTGTACCGCCATCAAGAAACCCATAAAATTAAGTAACGGCCGTAACAATATTTGAGAAAAGTAATCTTCAATTAGAGCAATGGTGACGGCGCCTCAAGTTAGATCCGAGCGAATTAAAAATACGTTCACTTGGGTCGGGTCACTTGTTATCTCCTCCGTTAGGTTGAGGATTACCGACGGATTCGCAGGCGCAATTTATCTTAATTTTAAAAAAGTATTTACCAATCCATCTTTGAAAGGTAAGGACAAACGAGAAAATGTGATTTCAATTTGTTCATGCAAAAGGTAAAAACTAAAAAGGTGGTTTTTTTAAAAGGTATTTTCGTGTTTATAACTAAGTTAGAGAGGATAACAAGTATAAATAAAATAATGTATAGTGAATGAATGAATTTTTTGATGCCCTATGATTATTTTGCTTATTTTTTCACATGTACATATCATTATTTTAAATGTTAGCTTATATAATGTAAATATCGTCAATAATTAAATAAAAATGTATTTTCATGTATATTCGACTGCACGTCTGTGGCAACACTTTGACCTTGAGCTGGCCTAGTGTAGTATGGGGTTTGAACAGAATGAGTGGCCAGGCTTATACCGGTTTTGTTACCACTGATGGGCGGCGTACTGTTAAATCCAGTGAGGGATAGCGGTGATTCCGTTTATCCACCCCAAAAAATCCACCCTAAGTTGGATACGCATAATACCGCTTCTGGGACTTTTAGAAATTTGCTAGATAGTTCCCAAGGCGTGATAAAGTCTAGAAATCTTAAACCCTCTAATAACAATTTAAGGATTAGAAAAGTTAAAGACGATTAGAGACGAGATAGATTATAATTTCAACCTCCTTGTTTACGCACTACTCAACTGATACCTAGTTGTTTTATTATTTTATCGCGAGAGAGAACTTACGAGAAAATCTTCAATTTTTCTAAGAAATCTGAAGAACGACTATAAAATATTAACTTTCGTTCGTCGCGTTGATCATAAAGACGTGTTACTGGTGAACGAAATACTCCTATTATTTCGCAGTTACTTTCAAGACTAGATTTTGTAAACATTTCCTGGTCTTAAATTGGAACAGCGAAATACTCACAATGAAAATGCCTTCAACAACATACATTGCGTTATTTACGTTGTTGCACAGACGAATGTTTTAAATACATGAAGCAATGGATTTGCAGTTTCGTTCCAAATCTTTCGGATTGTTATTAAAAGTGTGTTACGCATTTAGGGTGTAGATTAGTGCATTTCTTCTTTTCTTTATTACAGTGATGTTTAAATGCTAAATAACATTACATCACATTACAATGTTACCTTCCTTAACATCGCAATGTTTTGGAAAATTAATAAGACTAAAACTACGAAATTAATTCTGCAATGTTACTCCGACGTTCACCTTTAGTTACCACTTTGTGCCACCTGGGCCTACGCACACTATAATACCTAATCTCAACGATGCTATAAACTTATGAAATCATGAACCAGTTGTTAGTATACCTTTACCTACACTGAAATACTTAGGTACGCAGGTACGCTAGTTTTACAGACGTCCGGAACGGATTCGTTACTGAAATACTGATTGACCATTATTTTTCTTAGCTGACTCAAACTACGTAGTTTCCTTAGGTTCTTTTATTCCTTTTGATAGAGGTCATGTTAAATTAGGGGCTTGTGGCTAAATGATAACTGCCGCAGGGGTCGATTTGAGGTTAAGCTATGCTTGCCGCAGTCGGTCCGTGGATGGGTGACCATCCGTTACACATTGAGACCTCTCCGTACCTCGCAAAGTACGTTAAATCCCTGCTGTCATTCGTAGATCTTTGACATTCATTACGGGTACTTAGTTAGAAGCCAAAGAGTCTGACAACCAGTCTTACCAAGGGGTTACCCAGTTAACGGGTTGTGGAGGTCAAATAGGCAGTCGCTCCATGTAAAAATACTGGTATTCAGCAGCATCCGGTTAGACTGGAAATCATCACAAACATAGTTGGGATAGGGTTCGCCAGATTGAATGGTAGAGGTAATTTCAAGTAAGGAGCATTTTGGTACATAGGTACTTATAACAGTCACCAGTTTAGGACTTCTCTGGAGGTCACTCGCAATCGTATACATAACTATGTGCCTTGTGACTGACGTGAAGAGTGTGGTCACCTTTCCTTACTCATTATTTTAGCTTTTACCATCCGATTCTGGCAGTTTCATTCGGCAGTGGTTAGCAGGGTAACTGGAAATAACAGAAGAGAACATGATAACGCTAATATTTCAAGTATAGCGCATCTAATGAAAATTTAAGGAGTCAGTCGTACTTTTAAGCATTTCATCTTAAGTATTGTGACGTAAATGTGTATTTATGTGTTTGTTAGTCCAAATGATAAAAATACTGGATGTTTGTTCTTGAAATATCTCAAAATAAACAAGTAGCATACTAAGTGAGATATATTGCTACCATTAGTTAATCAAATGTTTCAAGACACATAAAATCCATGCGTTTTACGTGATATGATTTTGTACTCTGTGAATAGGATTACTCGTTGGCAACAGCTTGAATAATATTATAATGTTTTTACTATTATAATATTATAACTAGTAGATAGTACATATTCATTCCACTTGGATGATCTTCATTTAGGTACCTATTTTCTGTAAATATTTTCTTTTTTTAAATTGTTAATAATTATACTTTGAAGGAAAAAGGGCCTTTGATACCGTAATTATAAGTAAATATTTCTGAAAAAAAAAAAATACTTTTTTTTTTCATAAATAAATGATCTTTTTTTTCCATTAGCCTATATTTTCCCACTGCTGGGGAAAAGCCTCTCATCTTCCAACTTTCCATGTGCTGTGCCTTCTCCGTCCAATCAGTTAGGAACGAGTCCAAATATTTATGATCATAATATTTGATATATTTCGTTATTTCGTAATTATTTGGTACCTCTTGTCATGGAAGGCTTTTAACAAAAACCCGGTTCATTCCACATTCCGTAGTCAGGAAGCTGGCGTCTACCAATACATATCAATCTACGCGCTAAGACGACAACGTCTACAAAAAGGTTTAAATTCAAAGTAACATTCTATTTAAAGGTTTTCGCTACGAAATTGTTAATAAAAAATCAGGCCAAGGCTTTGTTCGGCCACAACCAAAGAAGCGAGAACTTTGCGGTACGGGTATCAGACAAATCTATTAGGAATCGCAAGGGTTAAACCGGTTTAGGTTTGTAGAGGTTTCAACTTTAAATAGAAGGTTAATAGAATAGAATCTAATGTGGATTTATTCATCCTTAAAATTGTTGAAAACTCAAATTAACCTTTGAAGTCCAATTCTGCCTTTTGCAAATTCTACGCCACGTGTAAGCAATGTTGGAGGTCTGCGGGGTTATTGTGTAACACACTGACAGTAAGAATGCCTTTCATTTTGGCGGTTCAATAACATTCATTGCGTTATTTAAGTAGTTGAGCAGATATTTTTTTCGAAAATACATATGAACAATTCTTTATAGTGTGGTACCGTCAACTGCCCTGATTTTGCCTCGCGTCCTGTGTTTGCCTAAAATTAACAAATGGTAATATCTTTTTTAATTTACTAGCTTGGCAATCGAAACATTTGTCAGTTTTTAGAATTATTATCTGGCAACACTAAATTGGTGACGTTATGTTGGTAACATGCATAGTTTTTGACAGATGTGTGCAAACTAGAGAGCGACAAGACTGATATTTTTAGTTTCGGAAAAACTTTTCAAGTACAGACGCCAGCACATCAAGCTACTACAATCTGTCAAATTTCTTTAATAGATTTTCAACTTTATCGCTAAAGCATTAAGGTTCAAGGTTGATTGGGAAAATTTGATAGTTTCGGGTAGCTTGACCTGCTGGCGTTTGTACCAACGCAATTAGTGTACAGATTTTACTTCTACAATGGCCTTCTAGAAAGGGATTTAAAAGATGAAAACCCAAAAAAAACAAATTCTTCCAAAGAATTCCGACTGTTCTTGTGTATTAAATGATATAGGCAATAAATTAAGCCCGGGTGATACCTGCTTTTTTATGATAACACTGTATTAAATTACTTTTGCTTCTCGTCATCAATCACTCTTGGTATCTTGGCAGGCATAAACAGCCTAAAGATGGTGTTGGTAAACGTATCGAATTTTCAGACACGTTTTTGGCGTGTAGTATAAATTACAATGTAAACATTGGTAGGTATGTCTTTACTTTTACATAACATACGAGTACCATCACGCCTGTATACTCCGAAGCTTTAGGCAGAGGTGTAACTACCTACACTCAATTTTCGCTAGTTAAGATAATAAATAATAAAATATTTATTTCCATCAATGAAGTTACAACAATTTCTTAATCTAATAACAATTTAAATCTTATTTTAGAGGTTGTACGCAGTTACATAGAATTATGGAATTCTCTAACTCCTAAACTAAGTCAAGCTTGTATTATAGGAGTTAGTGAGCTGTTGACCTAGACACTTAGTTATGTTTAAGTACCATGTAATAAATAGGAGGCAAGGCCATTGTCATCAACCACTAACACTTTGCCGGAACCGGGAATCGAACCCTAGGACCTAATGCTCAACAGTAGAGCTTGCGACCACTAGATTAACGAGGCAGTAAAGAGCTAGCGATATACATACCTACATAGATAGGTAGGTACAGACGCCAGCACATCAATCAAGCTACTACAATCTGTCAAATTATAGACTTTCAACTTTATCGCTGAAGCATCAAGGTTCAAGGTTGATTGGGAAAATTTGACAGTTTCGGGTAGCTTGACCTGCTGGCTTCTGTACTAATGAAAGCAATCCATGACGATCCGTTTGCTAAGCGCTGTGATTACAGCAAGGATTGATATAACGACAGTTTCCTCCTATTCGAGCTTTCTATTACAAGACTCGTCTACGTTCAGAAATGATCAGACACGAACTAGTATCACGAGAATTCAAGTCACGTGTGTTCTTCTTTATCTCCTTTGGATTAACTGTCTTCCAAACTGTTTTAACCTCTTCAAAGTTGGCAACTCTCTGGTTGCGTGTTGGGTTTAAAAGTTGCCATAGATTACAAGTTGTTGGTAAAGGCTTACTTTCGCAATGGTCTGAAAACAACACAATCTCGAGAATCAGAGGGGCAATTCTCGTAATTTTAAGAACGTTCACAGTCTGATCTCAATCTCAACCTGTCAAAAATACCTTTAATTTCCCTACATTTATTTTTGACAAGTTTTTGACATTGATTGTCGCTGAGATGAGAATGCGTCTAGACTTTGAATGTTTTTAATTACGGGAATGGCCTTCAGAATGCTAATTCTCGTAATTTAAAACGTTAGATAACGATATTATACTAAAATGGTGTAATTTTGAAGTGTTTTCAGTAATCCAAACAAAATTTTCTCGATAAGTTTCGAAACATTGATAATGAGATTTAAATATTAAGTCAAGCTGTTAAGTAAATCAGTCCCTCAACGTTTCAACAATAATATTTGCTTTCATTTTGAAATCCACTAAAACGTTTAACAAGTTTGTTAAACGTACAGACGCCAGCAGGTCAAGCTACCCGAAACTGTCAAATTTTCGCATTCAACCTTGAACCTTAATACTTTGGCGATAAAGTTGAAAATCTATTAAAGAAATTTGACAGATTGTAGTAGCTTGATGTGCTGACGTCTGTACCTACCTACCTATTGCCTAATTAAAATATTAGAAGACTTAAGTGGCTTTTAAAACTTAACTTGATTCAATTATGAAACTTGTTAGTGTTTCGAACTAAAATTAATTAAAACCACTGACTTCGTTCTAAAGTATAACTTTCCGTTTAGAGTCAACTTCTTATTATGCAAGAAAACATTAATTTACCCTTTTCTGAAAGTCATAACCTACCTTTAGTCGTGTATGAGGTACTTGCCTCCCTGAAACCCCAATCACTCGTGACTTGATTAGAAAATTAATTAGGAGAGCAAACTAATTAATATGCACTAAATAAACTGCGGTCATAACAAAACAGGCTTCTAACCTTATAAACCTTGCTGAAGTACAAGCATACCTTCACTATGTTTATGTACCTACCTATATTAATATTGATAATTTCCTTCAACTTTCACTGAGGCTTTCAAAGTTGGTAGTTTGGCTAGTTATCTACCTATCGGCTGAACTTGCAGACTCGCACGATCTTGGAGTTGTAGCCACCCTTTCATTTCGCTAGGCTGATCTCAATAACTTAGTCCAACTAATCTGTCGTAGTTCGCCTCTAAATCATTCTCTGATTATACTTAGGGCGATGCGTTGCGTCGGCGCTGCGACGAGACGAAATTTGAGCGTCATACCACACGGTGCGTTAGGCTCAATTTACACTGCCGTGGAACGGATTGGAAGCGATTTTTTTTGTACAAATCATAATGAACTTTATGTCAAAAGCGTAAAGCCAAAATTAGATAGGTACACACATACGCACACGTCGCGCATCTTCTGGAGAATTATCGCGCATTCTCTGGAATTCCCGCAGTAATAAGCCCGTATCTAATTTTTACGTTGGACATTGACATAAAGTTCATTTTGCTATGTACGAAAACTCTATTCCTCTCCGTTCCGCGGCGGTGTAAATTGAGCCTTAAACGACGTGCGGCGGCGGAACGCATCGGACAAAAGGACAGGGAGACGAAGCAGGGAGGGATACTGCGGTGAGACGACAACGGAGTGGCGATGGCGTAGTATTTTTTAGAATATCTAAGGCGGACGTCAACGCGTGAAGGTGCGACGTAAGATGCGTTGCGTTGCGACATAGCAGCGCTCGTGTGGCACTCACTGCGTCGAAATCACTGCGCTGCGACGACGCAACGCACCCGTGTGGCATCTCTCTTACATGAATTAATCTACCTTGTAGGTACCTAATCTTTAATGTTGATAGATCTATTTACTCACATAAGTGTCCAGAATCAAAGCCCGGCTTTCAATGTATCCGGCTTTTGTAATGTATTAGATGTGGCTGTAATGGCCATTTGGGTCGAATAGATTGGTTTGGAAATAAGATTGATTCACAATAAACAGGGGTTCAAGAAGTTTAGATACTGGCAAGACAAGTCATGACATTTTCCTCAATTTGCCTCGGTTTTTGATGACGAATTCGCGTTTAATCGCTAAGTTTAATTTAAACACAAGACATATAGGTACTGAGCGATGACCATATTGCGTGGATCTGACGCACATTTCCCCAAAACTTGTTCTTTTTTTGTGTTTGTGTTCTTTCTCTGCGTCATGTTTACCGCAAACAAACGTATATTCTTTCTTTCTTTTCTTAACATTCAAAACCCATCACAATGGAATGCGCCAGCCAATAAATGTTTTAACTTGCTGATTTTTCTGTCTACCTATACCTATTGGTATATAGAAATTATTTCGGTTTATAATACATGTAGGTTACATGTATTATGAACCGAAATAATTTCTTAAGCAACGATCTATATTAAAATATTAAGGCTCATCGAAGTGAATGCCTCCGTCTCATATGAATCCTCCGTTCAATTGATTGTTACAACTTCAGCGGAATAACAAGCAGCTGGCACGCCATTCATAACCAGCACAGTGCGCAGATAGTCAATATAAGATATATCAGAATTTATTTCACTATAGAAATATATACCTACCTATCTAGATTTATTGTTTGTGAACGTTAAGACGAGCCGAAAGCGAATATTGACCCCTGTTAGAGGTCGCTAGACGACATTTTATAATTCGGTTACGCGATCACACAAAACGTCTGGCCGGCACGGATTCTATTAATTCTTAAACATTATTATCGTGTATACCGAGTCCTTTCCTCACAACAATACTTATTGAGCCGTGGACCCATTTCCCTTTTATTCCTTAAGAATGTTATAGGGTAGGTATACCTAAACCGTATAAGAATGTACATATTTTTACAATATTAGCCTTCCTTGTATTGTGTCGACGTCCTACATTATTAAATATTCGTACGTAAGTACCTACCTACTTAAAGATTTAACGTTTTTTGAATGTACCTACCTAATGTTAGTACAGGGTGGGCAAATAAGAAGAAATTTCAATTTTTCACTTTATTTTTAAAATTTTATTCTATGAAATATAAAAATAGTTAAGTATTTTTAACTTAAAAAGTTAAGTTAACGGATCGTGTTCGAAACACAATACTGCGCTCCAAAACAAAGATAGCTGACGTGGCTCAAAAGGCTGCCCAACTGAAATGGGACTGGGCAGGACATGTTTGCCGTATGCCGGACAAACTGTGGGCCCAAATAGCACAGAATTGGTGCCCTGAGACAGCGAGGCGAGGTCGCGGCAGACCACGTAGGAGATGGCGGGACGAGCTGGATAGGTTCCGTCAAAACTGGAAGGAGGACGCGCGGGCTCGCGGAAGATGGAAGGAGTGGAGGGAGGCCTTTGCCCAGGAGTGGGACAGCGTAGGCTAACATAAAAAAAAAAAAGTATTTTTATTTAAATACTAGCTGACCCGGCAAACGTTGTTTTGCCATATAAATTATTTCTAGCTGCCCGGCGCTACTTCGTTCGCGTGGTGTCCTACCCCCTACCCTATCCTACCCTACTCCTACACTACTCCTACCCTACTCCTACACTACTCCTAGCCTACTCCTACCCTACTCCTACACTACTCCTACCCTACTCCTACCCTACCCCCTACCCTACTCCTACCCTAATCCTACACTACTCCTACCCTACTCCTACCCTACTCCTACCCTAGCCCTACCCTACTCCTACACTACTCCTACCCTACTCTTACCCTACTCCTACCCTACTCCTACCCTACTCCTACCCTACTCCTACACTACTCCTACCCAACACCTACCCTACCCCCTACCCTACTCCTACCCTACTCCTACCCGTCTCCTACACTACTCCTACCCTACCCCCTACCCAACTCCTATACCCTACTCCTACCCTACTCCTACCATACTCCTACACTACTCCTACCCTACTCCTATCCTACTCTACTCCTACCCTACTCCTACACTACTCCTACCCTATTCCTACCCTACCCCCTACCCTACTCTACTCCTACACTACTCCTACACTACTCCTACCCTACTCCTACTCTACACTACTCCTACCCAACTCCTACCCTACCCCTACCCTACTCCTACCCTACTTCTACCCTACTCCCAACCTACTCTTACCCTATTTTTTAAATTTTTCTCTGCGTAAGAACCATCCTCGTACTTCAAGGAATATTCTAAAAAAAGAATTAGCGAAATCGGTCCAGGCGTTGTTGAGTTATGCGCTTACCAACACATTTTGCGATTCATTTTTATATTATAGATAGTGGGTATTTGGGGTCGGCAATTCAGTATGGAAAATAATCTCAGACAAATGTCCACTTGTTTCCTAAGCCCAACTGATTCACTTGATGTAAGAAAATTGCTTTATCTGTTACAATGCCCTGTGAGCCGTGAAGGTAAGTGATTTCTACCAAAAATTGGCCGCAATTTTCATAGAATTTCCGCAATACCTACATGATTGGGTTGAGTAGAATGGAAATGGTTGAAAGAATGTTTTAATAATTAAAACACTGTTCAGTCGTAAAACGCTCCATTGCAAATTTGCCGTATCTACACAAAATAATTTTCATGAAACAATCATATTTGTCATATTTGCCGCCAAAACAAAATGGCGGCAAAAAAAGTTATAATACCTCCAAGTTGCCCACCCTGTACTTACATAGAGGACTAGTTTATAGGGCAAGTACCTAACTACCTACGTAGCCGTTTTAATTATTGTGTGCTTGAAATGTTAGTCAGACCTACTTGCCCACTTTTACCTAAATTTCAAACAATTTTATATACCCAACTTATCTTAAAGATTTTTATTCATTTGTGCAGATTAGACATGGGCGAAATAGCTCAGTGAAAAGAAAGAGAGTGATTAGCTCTTTCACTCTAAAGAGCTATAAGTATCACTCTTCTAGCTCACTAGCTCTTCTGTAGCTCAGTGATCAGACGCCGACTGTTAGCTTATTTGACTCTCGCCGCACGCGTGTCGAAGGAGACGGCTCGGCTCGCTCAATAGTCAATAGCTCTTTGGAAGTTTGGACTCTTTGTTGCTCACTGGCGCAGTAGCTCTTCTATAGCTCAGTGATCATACGCCGACTGTTAGCTCATTTGACTGACGCCGTACGCGTATCGAAGGAAACGGCTTGGCCCGCTCAATCAAGTGGTTGTATTTCAATAGCTCTTTGGTGGAAGTTTAGACTCTTTGTTACCGTTGTTTAGTTTATTATCACGCGTAGCGATAAAGATTTTTTTTTTATTGCTGTGTTTGGTTTTGCTGAAGTACTGAGCTAGTGAGTCTGAGTGAGCTAACTGAGTTAGTGAGCTATCCAGCGAGCGAGTGAGTGAGCGAGAGCTACGTCAATCGAAAAGAGCTAGCTCTTTTCTATTACTCGCTCACGAGCTACCCATGTCTAGTACAGATGAACAGTCGTACCCTCGTACGTGATCCCATATATACATACACCAAGTATCTCAAAATGCAAAATTCCAAATCCGCTCAACTATTACAAAGCTAACTACTGCGAGATAAATAAGGATATTAGTAATGTTGACTGGAATGGTTTACTTGAAGGGTTGGTACCTGAGGAAGCTGTTTCTGCTTTTTACGAAAAAATGTTCGAAATAATTAGATCACATACACCCACTTGCAAGCAGAGGAATTTTAATTTTCCCATCTGGTTCACACGTTCACTCATACGTACTTTCAAAAATAAAACTTGTGCTTGGGTAAAGTGGAAGAAACGCGGCAATATAAGTGACTATGAAAAGTATTCTGTTATTAGAGCAAGGTTCAAAAGGGAAGCTGATAGATGCTATAAAAGATACATGACGTCAGTTGAAGATAATATTGCCACCAATATCAAGGCTTTCTGGTCATACATCTCCAACCGTAAAACTGCAAATAGAATTCCTGGCACGATACACTACAAACAAAATATAGCCAGTGATCCTATTACAATGTGTAATTTATTTTCCTCCTTTTTCCATTCTGTGTACGAACCCTCTACATTTAACTCTGATTCATGGGTACCTCCACCTACAAGTGCTGATCATGATGTTAACTTATCTAAATTGTACTTCCCCTTAGAAAATATTCGTAGAGAACTAAAAATGTTGGATTCGACTAAAGGACCTGGTCCAGACGGTATACCTGCGTTATTTTTAAAAAATACCTACAGTACAATATGCTATCCCGTATTTATACTATTTAACAAATGTATTTCAAGTGGAGTCTTTCCGGATGTATGGAAACGTGCAAATATCGTACCAGTACACAAAAGTGGTTCCAAAAATAATGTAGAGATGTATCGTCCAATTTCCATATTATCAGCATTGTCTAAACTCTTTGAAAGGCTTGTCCATGCTGAGATTTATCCAATTATTCGTCATGTTTTAATAAAGGAGCAACATGGCTTCGTCAAAGATAGGTCTTGCATAAGTAATCTTCTAATATTCACAACACAACTTTTTGAAAATATTGATAACAGACAACAAACAGACGCGGTATACACTGACTTTCAAAAGGCATTCGACAAAGTGGATCATATATTGCTGCTCAATAAAATTGCGTACAATGGTATCAGAGGGGATCTCCTGCGTTGGTTTGTCTCATATATAACCAATAGGACCCAAAAGGTAGTTATCAATGGCTTCGAGTCTAGCTGTATTCAAGTTACATCAGGAGTCCCTCAAGGCTCAATTTTAGGACCTTTATTATTTATACTGTTCATAAATGACATAAAAAATTGCTTTCATAACTCAAAATTTCTATTATACGCTGACGATTTAAAAGTTTTTAAACAAATTTCAAATGAGCAAGACTGTGTTGAATTCCAACGTGATCTTGATCGTTTCTCAGACTATTGCTCTTATAATAAACTCTACCTTAGCTTGCCTAAGTGTCACAGTATAACGTTCACTAAAAAGAAAAATATCATACATTTCAATTATCAACTTGCTAATAGTGTTATTAACAAAGTTAGCAATCTTCGTGATCTTGGTGTGCAGCTGGACTCGAAACTTCATCTTGATATTCATATAGAAAATATTGTCAATAAAGCATATCAGATGTTTGGCTTTGTAATGAGAGCATCTAGAGATTTCCATCGTCCCTCCACCTTCTTGCACCTGTATAAGTCCATAGTTAGGCCGCAACTAGAATACGCAGTTCCGATCTGGAATCCTTACTATGCGAAATATGTCGAAATTATCGAATTAGTTCAACGCAAGTACCTTCGTGCTATGCAATTTAGGTGTTTTCGAAAGAAAACATCATACCAATCGCTTCTTAAAAAATACGACCTGCTTACTTTACAGTCAAGACGCATCCTCCTTGAGACAATGACGTTATTCAGTGTATGCCGAAACAGGTTTGATTGTCCTGACTTGGTGTCTGGTTTGTGTTACTTGGTTCCTCGAACAGTGCATGGACGGGAGGTACGCACCAGGCGGCTGTTCGCTACCAGCTTTTGTAGATCCAATGCTGGTAACCGCTCACCGCTATACCGCTTGGTCGATACATACAATACTCGTTTTGGTGCAATAGACATATTATTCCTAAGCAGAAATAAATTCAAAAATGATTTAATTATAATTCTAAAGGATCGGCAGTAGGCTCTTTATGTTTTACACAATGTTGATATCATTATTAATAGGCTAGGGACCTGTATGATACATCACGCATTATATATTTTATATTATGTTTTTATGATATTTTTTTATTTTGTGTTTTTATTTATTTACTTTTTCGGTTTGACTTATATAGAATATTTTTTATCTTTTTTTTTCTTTTTTCATTTAACTTACGTTTCATTGAGTTAGCCCTGCTACATTTAAAGTTTTCTTACAGCTTGTTTTTTTGTTTAATATAATATAGTAATCTGTGGAAAATGTTGTGGGTGGTATATTTGTTAAGTTTAATTTTAAGACAAAACTGTTTATGCTTAATATACTGCTGTTTGTTTTCCCAAATGTAATAAATAAATAAATAAATATGGTCGCCTGCGCTTTATTTGCGTAACACACTAATAGTAGGAATGGCTTTCATTTTGACAGTTCCACAACATTCATTGCGTTTTTTACATTGCTAAGCAGACAAATTTTTCGAACATATGAAGCAATGGATTAGCAATATCCTTCAAAATGATTCAGATTGTGGTTGATAGTGTGTTACGCAATTAAGGTGCTGGTTAGCGACGCACTAGGCCAACATTAAATTGTAGGTACCTATACAACAGTGCCAGATAGTGATTTCATTGTACCTATCTTTTACACAATGTAGGTACCTATGTAATTTATTTACGCAGTCTGCACATGTCTGCCCTAAAGTAGTGATAAAATAGTTATGCAGACATGGGTAGACATATTCAACAAACCCAATTTTCCATTCTAATCCAATAAAGGAACACAAAACCCTGCCCACCCTGACAATACGGGGAAAGATTCTATTATAAAAAAGTGTTACATACCTACAGGCTGATTCAAACAATTTTTGAAATGACTTTATCTATATCTATACTAATAATAAAGCAGAAGAGTTTGTTTGTTTGTTTGAAAGGTCTAATCTCTAAAACTACAGGTCGGATTTGAAAAATTATTTTTGCGTTTGATAGCCACGTGTTGAGAAAGGCACGCAAAAAAAATGAAAAAGAAAAGAAGGAAGGAAAGGTATCACGACGCTATGACTCTTAAGAGCCGAGCAAAAAGGTAAGAAAGAACGCTAAGCGAAAACGAATAGCGCGGGCAGGCGATGCGATGCGACGAGGTGGGCTAGTGCTGATAATGAGGAACACATTCTTTTCCATATTTTTAGTGTTTGAACGACTATTTTCACAAAATCCTACTATTATTAATTCCTTTATTTCAGTGTAAACATATGAATTATATTTTTAAATATTAGAATATAAAAAGTATAAAAACATTTAAAAATAGTAGCCCACCGGTATCGGGAACAGGGTCCAAGCTGCCGGCGGTCAGGGCTCCAGAGAGAGGAACCTCCTGACAATGCGAGCCGTGTCCAGAAGTACCGCTTTCTGAATCAAGCCCTTGATCCAGCTGCCTAACGAGAGCGTCCTCAGGTGTTGGTCGAGCCTCTTGGCTATTAAGCTATTGGCTGTTACAACTATCGGCACAATGATTGCTGAGTCCACATCCCACATTATTAATTATTATTATTAATATTATAAACGCGAAAGTTTGTATGGATGGATGGATGTTTGTTACTCTTTCACGCATCACGGATTTGGATGAAATTTGGCACACACATAGCTATTTATAGCCAGGATTACCACATAGGATACTTTTTATCCCAATATTCCCACGCGATTGAACACGGGTGAAACCGCGGGGCGCAGCTAGTAGGTATTTAATAATTCAATATGAAAAACAAACCTAACTACCACATTACTATCAAATCGACTGAAACTGCATACAACTGCATAAAAATTGTGCGACAAACTTTAAAGTAAATATCAAACTACCCCCAAAAATCTTACATTCATTAATTCACTGGAAGAATTGCACATCCCAAACCGCTCGGGTCTGGAACCCAGCGGTTAAGGGTACGCATGAAGTTTTGTACAAGAGTTCGTTATAATATAACGAAAGTAAACGAAGAATTTTTGAAAATTCATGCCCTACAGTGTTGACAGTTATCACCTAAGGAAGTTTGTTATTTCTGCCGATAGGAAATGCTTTTATTTATGTAAATATCCGCTTCTAAGAGCTTTTTGAAGCACCCTTTTAAATGGTAGGTACCTAAATAAAATAAATAGGTAGTTCATGAATTTGAATAAAGGTGAGCTGAGAAGAAATCGAATTATTTCGCGCTGGCCGCTACCGATAGGTAAAAAAGTATAAACAATCAGTCATCGATCTGTCAATATGTCCTAAATTATCAGTTCGTTTCTAAAATAGTATTTTTGTCATGAACAACTAACCCTACACAATCATATACAACATTATATTTATTTTGTACATTTGTATTATGTATTGAATCGTTTTTATAAGAAAATCATAAATATGAATGACTTTGCGCATTTGGAAAAAACTATTGTCCGTGAACTGTCGTGCCGTTTGTGTTTGTGCACGGATGTGGTCAAACTGAAGCCTCTCAGTGCCGAGGTGAAGCGGAAGATCAGGAGACTCTTTGACATTCTGGTAAAGATTTAAATATGCTTAAAATACCTAGTTACCAATTATAAACAACCCATAACGGCAAAATCTGGGTGTAGGGCTATAACTTTATGTTATTGAATGGTGTAGGTTCATATTTGTTGTCAATGGTTTCAAAGACTGGCAGTTCGTCATAACTCAAAGCGTGCCTACTGAAGCTGGCCATTGTATAACGCCAATACCAAACTGCCTGCTTTTCGATATATCGTTCTTAAGTTACTTAGTAGGTACGTAGGTGGGTAATCACCTACTCTCTTTACTCCAACTAGCCTTTTTCCAGGTTCGAACAGATGATACCTTGCCCAAAGCTATTTGCCACGACTGTTTACAACAAGTGTCAGCACTGCATCTATATGCTGTGAAAGTAGAGAAAACACAAAAGTTTCTGGAATTCCATAGAATGAAAATCCTAGAGGAGAAGCGGGAAGTCGCAGCAGTTGATAAAATGTTGCATCCGATTATAGCGGCACTGTCGAACCAAAACGTTCCTGAGGCACAGAAGGCTCTCAATTCACAAAATTCAAAATTGGCTCCAACAGAACTTCAGCAAGGAGACACAAAACTAGCGAAATTTAAAGTGCCTAAAAAAAAGACGGCTTCAGAAATGAAATACATGGAAGCGATGACGTTGGATGAATTCGCCTACAGTGAGAAACTGGACAAAAATCTTTTAAGCACTGCAGCCCCCCATATGGTAACCAATCCGCCGCGGAAGAAAGATTCACACAAAGACCAGTTTAAAAAAGCCGACCCGGACTTGTCGATTGCTACCGACTGCCTCGATCCTATGGTGTTACTGGACGGCAAACCAGCCAAACAAGGCGCCGCTTTAGATCGACAAATAACACTATTTTACAAAATGGAATGCTGCATTTGCCACGAATCTGGATTCCACTTTAGGTCGCTTATGAAACATTACAAAGAGAGGCACGGCGTGCCCGGCTATGTGACTTGTTGCGACAAAAAGTTCCACTATTTCTATCCGAAGAAAATTATCGAACATATGGCGTTTCACCTGCAACCCAACATATTTATGTAAGAGAATATTAACCCTAAGGGTAATTTCATGCAGAAGATGCCTCACTGCGATACTTCGCGATCGCGGTTTAGCTCGCTACTTCGATGTGTCCTCCATGTAAAACAAATGCATGCTAATAGACACGCCCATGCCGAAGGATACCTCTCTGCGATAAATCGCGGGCTGCTTGGGGGTTTACCTTGATGCCTAGCTTATTCGTGCGAATCTAAAAACATGCATTTTTTTTACATGAAGGTAACATCGAGGTAGCGAGCAAAACCGCGATCTCGAGGTATCGCGGTGGGACATCTTCAGCACGCAATTATCTTATGTTTACGAATATTTTGTAAAATAAGTTAGGTTAGGGGGGGGGGGGGGGGGTTACGTTAGGTTAGGTTTTGTAAGTTGCGATTATTCTGATTTTAATTTATAATCTAGTTGTTATCAACTAGATTATAAATTAAAATCAGAATAATCAAAGAACAGGGGATAACTTTTCAAATATCAGTTGTCTTCTCATAACACTACTTGGTGTAATAACAGGCAAATCAAAGCTTTTTGGTGAATTAACTTCAAAGCGCACAAACGTTAGCCGTGTTTCCAATAATCAATCGACAACTTACTTATTCCACAGGTGCCCGAGTTGCCACCAAAACTTCCAAACTTCACAGGAGTTGTTCGAACATCAAAGCAACGGCGGTCGTTCAGAGGGCAAAATCATATGTCCACGATGTTCGGAACGCTACCCTACTTACCACGAGTTGGGCTTGCACATCATAGCTCACCGCGGCGAGAAGCTTCAGTGTGACTACTGCGGGAAACTGTAAGTTTGTTTAGGATCCACCAATTATAGCAAATACCACGCGTAAATTTTTGCTTTCTCTTCACACTGTCTTCTACGATCCAGAGAGAGGCGTTTCATTTTGCGATCGTGCAGGGCAAAACTGTGGCGCAGCAGCGAGAGAAGAACGCAATTAGCGCCGCTCAAAATTAACCTTAATTTTCGATTAAATTCAAAATGAATGAATGAAAATAACCTGTAAACAGCACTACCATCACGTCACGGCGTCAGTTGACTGAAAAGAAATCGCATTGCGTCAAAACGGTCCACACTCGTCTCGCACACAACTATCGCATTATTTGCAAATTTAAACTGAAAATTCTCATATTTTGTCCCCAGATTAAAGCACCACCACCGTAAAAAGACCGTGAATCACATGGAAGACGTAATCCTTTGTTCACAATGTATTAGAACCTTGAAAGCAATAGAAAAATCAGAAAAAGAAATTGTGAGTACTTCATCTCCAAGTAATGTGATAACTTCTAATGCAAAGATTTTGCATGCGTTGTATGGAATGTGAGTTTAGTGACGTCGTGTACCAGTTCACAAATTCAAGAGTATTTTTATTTACGTACGTTTATTCCAGAAAGAGAAAGTAAAGGCTAAGATCAACGACACTGTCACGAACCAAAAGTATCAGGAGAAATTCAAACAAGCCATGGGACTCTCGGGTGACGAAGACGCGTCGACAGATTGACAGTAACTTAATCAAAAAAAAAAAAAAATAGTAATCCTAGTAAAGTTTTCGACTAAAATATTAGAAAAAATGTGTGTTTAATTAATTTAAAATAAACTTTTTTTCATATTTGGACGCTGTTTAATAGTAATCTTAATTAGCCTTAAAGTAGTTATAATAATATGACTTCGTCACAGTCATCATCATCATCCTTTGGGCGTCAATCGAGCCTTCGTTTCTTGACCAGAGACCCCAAAAGGTCAGAAATGGCCGGCAGATTGTTGGTTTGGTCGTTAGCGCCTGTGTTCAAGTTGGACAGAGGGATGTTCAACTGATTCGAAGAGGTCTTTTGTTGACCTTTCATGTTTCTGTGCTGAGGGAAGCTGGGCATTAGCTTCGGGTCGCAAGCTGCAAAACAAAAAAAATATACAAAATCTGCCACACTTTGTCAGTACTTAAATTAATTTCATTTAAATCAAGTTTCTTGGGGCCAACTTATAGGGGTCGATCCACGCCCTAGCCGAAACGCTTTGGGGTTTAAAATGCAACTACAAAAGCCATAGACTCTCGGTCTCCTGGTCTTTATCAGCTCCCCATATCAAGTACCAGTTGCAAAGTTCCTAAAAAGTAAACTACTTACGGAGTGGCTGCTCCTTGAAGTACGAGCTCTGTAAGCACTCTTCGGCCGTTGCGCGCTTGTTAGGGTCATACATGAACAAGAAATTGAGAAGTCGCAGACCAGCGGCTGATAGCCACGGGAATCTCTGCTTGAGATTGTTGTAGGGTTGCTGCTTCAATGTAAAGTTCTGCAGGGCTGGCAAAGCACTGAAGTCTGGCCAGATCGCGTCTGATGGTGTACCTGTTAATTTCAATCGTCTTGTCATTCTTCAACCTTAAAATACGTGTTCAGTCAACTCGAGAGTTTATTATGTCTTGGGGGAGCGAAACTAAAGATAACATAACATACATAATCAGCCTATAATGTTCCCACTGCTGGGACACATGCCCCCTCTCTATAAGATATGAAAAATAAAATAAATCAATGACGGTATCGGAAAAAGGGACATAGCATTCGTTATGGAAGAATTAATATATAATTAATCATTCTCAACTGATCAAACAGAAGCATTGACATGCTTTCTTTTCAAGAGGTTTGTTGGCATTATGTCAAAGAATAAATCATGTCTCGTGTACTGGCGAAACAAAATAAAGGTTTCCCGGGGCGTAGCGACGGAAAATAAAACTTTACTTACCAAGCAAATCCACAATAAGTTCCAGCTGTTCTATCTCAGTTCTTCCTGGTAGTAAAGGTTTGTTCGCCAATAATTCTCCGAGTATACAACCCGCTGCCCACATATCGAGGGCTGGAGTCTGGCGAGGCGACTGCAGTAGTAGTTCGGGAGCTCGATACCATAGTGTGACGACACGAGGAGTTGCGCTGCGAGCTGGCGCACCCAGCCAGCGAGCGAGACCGAAGTCCGCTGTAATAAGACACAAAACAGGTTACTTTTTTAAAAGTTTCACAGTAATTTTTTGGTCTTCATTGAAAATCTCTGCGAAAATTATGATAAAATGAAGTTTATGACTCAACAAAGGACAAATGGTTCTCATGGCTTCAGAATTGGTATCTATAGGAAAGACCAAGACTAAAGTTGGATATAAGCCAAAATGAATAGTTAATAGATCTTTAGACAACTTATCATCAACCAAGTTGAAGCATCCACCAAGAAAAAGCGTGGCAAATCTAATAGCACGTCCAGTACAGTACAGGTATATTCGGATATATTTATTTGCTGTAAACAACTTCCGATTTGGTTATAAATTCAAAGTATCACTTTCATTATTTTCAAAATGACGAAATCATCTGCCTAGCCTTTTCCCAACTATGTTGGGGTCGGCTTCCAGTCTAACCGGATGCAGCTGAATACCAGTATTTTACATGAAGCGACTGCCTATCAGACCTCCACAACCCAGTTACTGGGTAATACGATACCTCTTGGTAAGACTGGTTGTCAGACTTTCGGGCTACTGACGACCCGTAACGACTGTCAAAGATCCACGAATGACAGCCGGGACCAACGGCTTAACGTGCTTTCCGAGGCACGGAGGGGACTTGGTATGTGAAAATGGTCACCCATCCACGGACCAACCGCGGCAAGCGTAGCTTAACCTGATCGATCGACCCGTGCGGCTGTTATTACTTAGCCACAAGCCCCCCTCAAAATGACGAAATGCTTACCTATTTTCACACATCCCTTATCAGTCAGCAGCAGATTGGAGACTTTCAAATCTCTGTGCACTATGAAGTTGGAGTGCAGGTACTTGAGACCTTTCAGCACTTGAAGCATCAAGCATTTCACTTGGGACTCTGTAAATGGTGATGTCATGTTGTCGAGCAGAGAAGCTAAGTCCTGTTCACAGTACTCCATTGATAGGAAGATGCTGCTGAGGAAAATTACGTGTTAGTGGCTAAAAATTGTTTAGTATAAATATTTACCAAACTAGAAATTTAAAAGCAATATGTAAAAAGCAGGACCAGAAAGAAATCTTTTTGTGAGGTATTTTTTGGTCACCGTTTACTAATCATTTTTCCAAATGACTTAAAACATGCATAATGACATGCTACATTACTATCACTATTAAGGTCTTTAAAATAATGGGAATGCCACAAGGCTCAATTCTGGGACCCTTTCTGTTCATAAAATGTTTTTAATATACTAGTTTGTTTTCCGTTACATAATAAATGTGATAAACCAGACTGAATGTATCTATGAAACATACCTCTCAAGAGACCGCCCAACCAGAACCTCTTTGAGTTGCACAACGTTCTCATGCCTGCATGCCATTAGGACTTGAATCTCACGGAGACCACTCAGCGGTAAGCCATCTTTTTCGACATCCATCCTCACCTTTTTCAAAGCCACAATGCTGCCGTTTAACTTATCTTTTGCCCTGTCTGTAAACATTGAATTCAATGTATTAGAAAAATTATTCATATTATTATCCCAGAGGGGCACGAACCAGTGCAGCTGTTATTATTTAGCCACGGAGCTAAATGATAACAGCGGCACAGGTTGATCGATCAGGTTAAGCTATGTTTGACGCGGTTGGTCTGTGGATAGGTGACCATCTTTACATGCCGAGACTCCTCCGTGACTCGGAAAACACGTGAAGCCATTAGTCCCGGCTTTATTTGTGGATCTTTGACAGTGATTACAGGGAAGTCAGGATCCCGAAAGTCTGACAACCAGTCTTACCAAGGGGTATTGTATTACCCTGTAACTGGGTTGTGGAGGTCAGATAGGTAGTTGCTCCATGTGAAATACTGCACCCTAATTGCGTACACACTATCAATCACAATTTGAATCATTTTGAAGGATATTGCTAATCCATTGCTTCATATTTGTCTGCTCAGCAATGTAAAAAACGCAATGAATGTTGTGGAACTGTCAAAATGAAAGCGATTGCTACTGATAGTGTGTTACGCAATTACCCAGCTGGTTACTGGTGGAAGCCGACCCCAACATAGTTGGGAAAAGGCTAAGCAGATGATGATTGTCGTGGAAATGTCTTGTATAGTTCCTACAGATTTCCATCAATTTATTGAACAAATCTGTCCTCATTGAAAGAAACAAAGCCTGAAACTTACATACTATACCATAGGTGCCTTCACCAATTCTGTTAATTTTTTCGAATTCGCCAACAAATCTGCATCTGCCGAGCTGGAATCAGGAAAAATAAAAGAATTCACTTAGTGGTCAGTGGGTCGTCTTAGGGGCGGAGTAAACATTAGCATTAACATTAGGCAAAATGTGCCTATTACAAGTTAAAAGAAAAAACCAAGGTTTAATAATTGCGTCACTAAAAAAAAAATTTAACTCAGATGTGCAAGACTGCCAATTGTTTTGATAACATCAATAGATACAATATGCTTGTAGAAAACCAAGACATTGGCCCTACAACTGTTGCTTTTAAGGTTATGTTTACATACGATATCTTTCTCTGGTATTTCCATAGTTTTGCCCGTTCTAAAAGATATGAGGACCCCTTTTCTTGCAGCAGGACCTGTTGGATCCACAACATCTTGGCTAGAAGGTGGTTTTTCTGAGTCTGCAATAAAATCAATAAGTTTCATGTACACATATTTTCGATAGATTGAGAATAAAATAGTTTGGTAAACAAACTTGTTTTTACTTACTCTGCGACATGGTTCAATTGGGAAAGCTTATGCTGAGTAGAACACTTAGTTATTTTCACAATTTGATAACGTTTTCGATTTCGTTTATAAATATAAACAATCCAAAAACAGTCGCTAGCGGCAAAAAAAACTATTACTAGTGACGAGACGTGGTCGATACATTATTATTAGTTTAGTAATTTAGTCACTGAAAACTTGCACTAAACTCTGTTTAGCCACGACCCCCTGATATTGTGCAAGGGGCTTGTGGCTAAACCGAGTTTAGAATAATCATGATAATTTGGATAGCGAAGTAAGTTCCAAAGGAAACCGTTAAAAATTTAGCTTTTTTTATTTGGATAAAGGGTAGGTTAAGTCTTTTACTATTCGACGGCCGATTAATTAAACGTCAAATAACTTCTGAAGTGCAAATGTGAAGGTTCAGCAGTTTTTGTAGAGAAAATATTTATTTCAAACCTATTTATTAGTCAGATAAAATTAAACTTTTTTTTTTCAATTATATTGTACTCCTACTAAAAAAAGTGATACTACACGCAGTTTTTTTGAAAACTGCGCTTTTTCGGGATCAACTTATATGAGCTAAATTCTAAAAACGCCTGCCGAGGTTTGTGTGTATGTATGTACTGCCGTACTGAATACGTGGATACTGGTATGGGTGACTAGCCTTACCATAGCGAGACTCCTCCCTCTATGCCTCGAAAACTTGCTCGGAAAGCACGCTAAAACGTTGGTCCGGCATGTCACGTAAAACGTTGGTTGGTATGTCATTCGTAGATCTTATCATCTTTGACGAACTTCTATAATTTATGCATGTGTGGCAGCATGGGGCATTTCTATAAATTATGGAGATTACCTCTGCTGATGACATTCACAGCACTACAGATGTCAAAAACCCGCTCATTTGACATTGACAGTGATAGCTCTGGAAGTTGCCCATGTCCTAACCTAACTTTTCTATTTCAGGATCAAAATAGTGAAATAAATAAGCTTTCTATTCATATCTATTGCCTTTTATGAATGAAGTTGATAATACTATTGTGTAGATCGATATTATTATCAGTTTATTATTGATACAATGCAGTCATTTGGCCGATTTTGGAGAGCGAATGTGTAAGATCAGATGTGTTATTATAGTAGTGTTTTCGTTGATTTCCTATCGATTTACCTATTAATCATTCATCTCATCATGCTAAACCATTATTCCGTTGCACCAATTTTTTGTTAAATGATTGTTTTCTTTTTTTTAATTTAAGTTGCACCTCAGTTTAACGCCTAACCTCTTCATTGAGATCGCGAGCATAAATAAATAGTTAAAAATCCATCAGACATGAGAGTACCTAGAGCCTGTAACCCGAGGATTCAGAAGCAGATATTGTAAGTTGGTCTCGATACTTTGACTATTAATAATAGGAGGATACTAACACAATTTATCAACCCGCAATAGTTAACTTGAGACTTCGCTGGTATGACATATGCGCACGGTACTGACTGAGGCGTCGATGGCGAGAGCGGTAACAGCGTGGGAGTTGGGAGGTGCCGCTCGTGTTTTAAGTTAAATATTGTGGATTGTAATTACTTTCATATGCATGTGCACTCACATTATTTTCCTGTGCTTCTTTGGCTATTTCTGTGTGTGTTGTATGAGGCAATAGAATCGTATTTGTTCTAGAAGCAGAGAATACTCTTCAGGTAAGTTACTAGATACTGTTAAGGTGCCATTATCTTAAGAACTTACATAACTGTTAATCATGTTTTAGAAAACGTTTTGGTGTATACAGCAAAGTGCACCCAGAAGAAACAACACCCAGTAGATCAGTACCGAAACACATTGCAAGGCCAAACTACATATCATTGACAGACAAATTAGTGGTGCCAAGTATACCTGAAATCAAAAATGTTGACCAGATAAAAGGCATGCAGATAAGTTGTAAACTAGCGGCACATATATTACAGCAATTAGGACAATTTATACAGGTATAGTAGAATATTTGAAACTAAAACATTTATGATATAAAGCAAGATACGGTGGATGAACTGTGTGGATGATTTCACACAGTCCACCCATCGTCGATATGGTTAGAAAGGGGGTGACTACCGAGATGATGACTAATAGAGAAGTATGGAAGAAAAAGACATGTTGCACAGACCCCAAATAAATTGGAATAAGGGCAAGAGAATAATGATGATGATATAAAGCATGAATAGATAATAATAGTGTGTCCATAAAATTAAAACCTGTTTAACAGATTGACTGCGGTCACACGGTGTCCGCCAACAATAGATTTTTTATTGTGTCTGTGGTCAGGCAGTCAACGTGTTAACACCCTTTGCTGGACAAGCCTAAGCTACTGCCATGTTATCTTGCATCAGCTGTTATTGGCTTTTTTTTCTTCATTCATGGCAGTTATACATATTATAATTAATACAATTATGTGTAATATAACTGCTGATTACCATGCTATATTACCATGCTATATTACTATGCTATATTACCATGCTATATTAACATTTAACAATCTTTTTAACTTTTTCTATCAGCCAGGAGTCACAACAGATGCAATTGATGAAGTGGCCCACAATTTGTCCATAGAAGCAGGGGCCTATCCATCACCATTACTCTATAATGGCTTCCCAAAGAGTGTGTGCACATCTGTCAACAATGTGGTTGTCCATGGTATACCAGACTTGAGGCCATTAGAAGATGGAGATATTGTTAATGTGGATATAACGGTCAGTATCTAACTTTTATCTCTAGGTTATACCAAGTACATTTAGTACCATCAACTTACAGTTTTAGAATTAATCGCTTCGCCGCCACTCCGTCGGTCGGCGCTGACCCTTAAGGGGGAAGCGCCAGTGCAGCCCGCGAAATTCAAATTTTCTTACCTTTTTGCAATTTGCAGCTCAATGTCAGGTTGTATGTTGACCAAAATATAATTTGCGAATCATATTTTGTTAGCAAATCCCCCTTAAGTTAAAAAATATGAGAAGGTTGCATAAGCACTACTACACATCTCATCATCTTATCTCTTTTGCTGATCACACACAATCCTTGGTCCTCGGTCTTATCCAATAAATGCTTTTGCATAATTATATTCTGCATATAAAATTAAATGGAACAATTTATTTCAGGTGTTCTACAAAGGCTTCCATGGCGATTGTTCAAAAACATTTCTTGTGGGCGATGCTGTCGATGATAGAGGCTTACAACTTGTTCGTGTAACTGAGGAGTGTTTGGATGTTGTAAGTACCTACATAAACAAAATATTTACTGGTATTATTTGTCTGTCAGCTTTTCCCATCCGTACCCAAAATACGCGCTTTGACGTGGAGTTGCGGACACCAGCCCGTACCTATTACCTATTGGCTGTAAGCTACCTAAGAGCTTGGAGCTTATGGGCCATCTTAGCCGCCTGTATTGTACAAAGTGCACTTAATTGAAAACCTCTCGAAAGAGTGAGAAACTTCTTCATAATGATGAGATTACAAGTTTTATTACGGGACCAACAGTGAAAATGCGAAAAAAAGATCTCTGGTCAATACTGATGTACAGACGCCAGCAGGTCAAGCTACCCGAAACTGTCAAATTTTACCAATCAACCTTGAACCTTAATACTTTAGCAATAAAGTTTAAAATCTATTAAAGAAATTTGACAGATTGTAGTAGCTTGATGTGCTGGCGTCTGTACCTACATATATTTGTATAACTACAAAAAATTTAGAGAATGGCACAAAAATATTTTATACCTAACATAATATTTCTCTTATAATTTCCAGGCTATCAAAGGGTGTGGTCCAGGAGTTCCATTTTCAGAAATTGGCAATAATATATATAAACATGCAAAAAGGCATGGCCTGACAGTCATTCCTTCTGTGTGTGGACATGGCATTGGGGAGTATTTTCATGGGCCTCCTGAAGTTCATCATACAAGCAAGTATTCCACACAAATGATTGTATTAATTTAGTCTGATATTTAATTACCCACACCCGTTTTATTATGTTTTATAGACATTAGCTTGGTTAAGTTAATAACAGTGACTATTCATGAATAATAATAATAATAATAATATCCCTGGACATTTCACACAGCACCATTTGTCCCAAGCTAAGCAACCTAATGCTTGTGTTATGGTAACAAGATGGCTGATAAACTACTTATATACATTTTTTTTTTTTGTAAATACATACATATTATAGATAGAAAAACACCCAGACTCGGAACAAATACATGTAGGTCATACAAATATTTGTTCCGTGCGGGAATCGAACCCGCGACACGCAGCGCAGCAGTCAATGGCTTAACCACTGCGCCAACCGTGCCGTCTGAATAATAATGATATTGTTCTTTTCTAGTAAACGAATACCCTGGGCTAATGAATCCTGGCATGACGTTTACGATAGAGCCAAGCATAACTCACGGCAGTGAGTTCACTGTGCTACTAGAGGATGGTTGGACGTTATTGACAGAGGATGGTTCCAGGTGCGCCCAGGCAGAACATACGGTGTTAATCACTGAGGATGGAGCAGAAATACTAACTAAATAGTAATAACATTGTTATGCTGAAGGCCCATTCCCGTAAATAAAAACGTTCAAAATCTAGTCGTAATCTCAATTTCTCACTTACCAAATACTTTGTCGTCCATTAACTATTATGTAATGTTTAATGTATATCATTTCAAAATCTCAACAACAATAATGTCAAAAATGTAGGGAAATCAGAGGTATTTTTGACAGATTGAGACTGAGATCAGACTTTGCGACGTTCTTAAAATTACTTGAATTGCCCCTCACTTTTCCCCGAAAGGTTAGACACCCAGATTTCGCCAGTTTTGATCATATAATGTTGTAATAATGTGATAGCTCATGTAGACAAGTAGGTATTAGATACAAATAATATCCAAGGCTATGTAACTAACTGTGATAAAATCTCTTTGGTGTGTATGTGATTGAACCACTATGAGTTGAACAAAAAATAATTTATTATAATTTTAGTTATAGCGGTGCGGAAGGGGTGTGGTGACGTGATGAGAGAGCTCAGTGATTCGTCAATTTGCGACCACTATCACCCCTTCTGCACCGCGCAGCTACCTCAGGCAACGGCCTATAAATTGTTCCTGTTTATTTGTATAGCATAATTTTACTGTTGACAAGGTTGTATTGTAGTTACCAGTTGTTTATTTAATCAATGAAATAAAATACAAAATAGCGTGTAATGTTTCTTTTATTTTGCTTGATAAAATTTAAATTAAAAACATGTAACTTGGTACATTAAAAGCACAAGCACAATAATTTTTATCACTCATATGTCAGTCAATAGATAAAACTTTAGAAGGCGTAGAAGGAAGGTATCGATTGAGTCGGTAACATGTGGATAATACGTAATAGGACAAAGGCGTAACCAATGGGCCGTAAACACACTCCCAGGGATTATAATATTCGCTCAACGCTCCAGGTTCCACCGCATCCAGTCAAAAGAGTTTTGGTCCCATAGAATATCCAGCTACGCCTCGACTAAATACTAATGTGACAAGTGTTAACTGTTAGGAAGAAGAATAATTTATAATAATGACTAGGTCTTAAATTCACTATAATAAAATGTTTTTTTTTTTTTTGTTTTCATTACATTATAAATAGGTAGAAGCTGCTTCAAACAAGATTTAAGGGACTTGGAAGAATGTCGTAAAACCTTAAAAAATAATTAACATTGGACTAGTAAACGGTAAAAATTACGAACACAGATCACAAACCCTGCAGAAAGTATGTAGGTAGTTAAAAGTTAATAAATGCAAGTTTCTTTTTTAACCGTAAAATTATTCACAAACCTAATGTTGTAAACTCTTTCCTGTGCTATTGTAGTATCCCTAATCTTATTCAATAAGTATATAATCATATTATATAATTAAGTAGTTAATATTTTTACTCATATTAGAGACAAATGTAAAATATTTAGGTACAATTTTTATAGTGTAAATATATTAGGTAAAATAAACCTTTGAAGATTTAGAACAATAGATAAGATTTCTTAAGTTTACATAATTAAATTAATTCATACATAGGTGGAAGTGGAAGGACGTAAACAAACTGACTCTCTCCTTAGAAATTAATCTTTCAATATTCATACATTGGATTAACCCTTACCGTAAGCGAATATTCTTAAATATATTTTTGGTATTTTTATCAATTTTCTAAGGGTGCTAGGGAAGAATAAAAAGAGTGTATAAAAGTTGTTACAAAATTATTAAATAGTTTAACAACATACAAAAGCTACTTGCGACCATATACACTCTATAAAGTTACTTAAATGTTAATTTATCACTCAAGGTAACACACAATCCGTAAACAAGGATTACCTCAGTCAAAATGAGAATAAATATGAATACAATACTCTTTCACAATTACGACAAATAGAAAGAAAATGCAGAACATCCAAAACACTACTCAATCATTACTCATATAAAATTGAAACTTCAAGCACTAGCGTCTCGATTAAATTCCTTATGCTTAATATTTTACTATCTAATTATATCAAAATCAGCTAATCTTTATGGGGAATAGAAGTGCCCTGAATTATTATATAATTTGCCATATTCAATATGTAGGTATTATTTTTATTCAAAATTATTTTTTAAGTAGGTATATAATTTTCTTAGATATTCTTATGTAGGTTTTCTGATTATATTTAACTGTAACTGCGTAATATTCATATTTAAATGTAATAACTACTAAAAATGTATAATCTCAATATTTATTCAGTTAAACCTACATAAAAATATATTTATTGAAGCTTATTACATACTGGTTAATTCCATATAAGGTAACAATTTGTGCATAATCATTTCTTTGTGTTTGTGGGAAGATTCTGTTAATTTATTGTGCTTTCAAATTTTAAAGGTCACTCAAGTACATTATTGGAATTGGGAACAATAACATCTAACTGAATAATAACTATTTTCCTTCAAATGATAACACATAAGGGAAAAGTCGATTGGTAAATACACAAGGTAAAAACAATTTTCTTAAAACTATTATATCTTTTTATCAGCAGTATGGCACCTTGGTTCCAGAATTTTTCACTGCATTGGGACATTTGAAGGTAAAAGTACAAACAAGGATTATTAAAACATAATCAACAGGAACACAAACCATATTAGAGGATCATGGAACTAATCTAGAACAATATTTGACTATCTATCAGTACAACATTTTTGTACTACTTGTTAATTTTGTAGAACCGCTGTACGAAATCTGTTAGGTTAAATACCTGACCAGGGCCAACTCCAAAGTCCATGTTGATGTATTCATCTAAGTTGTGAGTGGAAGCTGGAAAAAAGTAATTATAATATAACTTAAATTGTAATATGAAAGTTATGCAGAAATATTAAAAGACAAAACATGTCAATGTTTATATTCCTTTTTGTTGTGTTAAAACAATAGCAATGCAGAATTTTATTAAGCTTTAGACAACACAATATCAAATCTGTTATAAGAAAGTATTATTGGAAAAGGTTGGAATTATGCAACTTAAAACCTAAATGCAACTTAAAATCAATAAAATGTTTTTTTTTTTTTGTAAAATCTGTAATTGTTTTGAATTTACATAATTATGTATTAAGTAGGTACTATAGACAGTCTACTAGTCTATGATGTAATAGTAACCTATTTCCTAACATCCAACAGAACACTTTGTCCAACAAGAACAAAGAAAAATAACAAAACAAAAGTACATTTCGACGCTCCCAAGCAATAACCCGGTAATCGAAAAATCAAAATTTTACAGGAGAAAAGATTTACTGATTTTATCAAATATCTTTTCAACAAGTGGGACTATTGAAGTCATTGATGTATTAAATGAAAGGTATTTTTTTACATCAATGACTTCAATAGTCCCACTTGTTGAAAAGATATTTGATAAAATCAGTAAATCTTTTCTCCTGTAAAATTTTGATTTTTCGATTACCGAGTTATTGCTTGGGAGCGTCGATTTTGGTACACAATGCTTTAAGTACACTACATTTGTAAATAAACGTTCCACATTAGTTAAGGGCCTGTGCACACCACGTTTTTTAAACGCGCCGTTGACGCTTTTGTAGCGATACATCGTAAGAAAGAGAGATCGTAGAAAAGAAAGAAAGTTGCGTTAGCATCGTAAGAAAAAAACGAGCCGTCGACGCGCTTTTCTAAAACGCGCGTCGACGGCGCGTTTAAGTTTAAAAGACGTCGTGTGCACAGGCCCTAAAAGAGTGGATTAAGCTATTGGCTCTTGGCCAGAGATAGGAGCCAGATAATATTCAAAAAGGAAAAATTAATAGATGCTAATAAGATAATTTGCAAAACATTTGTGAAATCTCTGAATTAATTACATTTAAATTAAGACATTACCCCATAATTTTTTATTACATTAATAAAGTATAATGCTTACTTGATGTGCATATTGCTGGGTATGGTGGTGGTGGTTTAATCCATGAGCCATCTGGTCTCTTCATGTGACGTCGGTCTGATGCAAAGTTCTGCAAGAACTGCTTTGCAGGCACTACACGGAAGAATCTGGAAATTGTTGTTTTTTTTTATTTGCAGGTTTTCTGCTTAATAATATTGCCAATAATCAACATGCTTGGCAGATTCATAATGGATAATAAAATCATACAGTTTATTAATTACCTGTGAAAATCTGACTTGAGCACTTGATCTGTACGAAATGTTTCAGTAACATATTTGTGGAAAAATGTTGGGAACGGCAACTCAGAATCCAGATCATAAACAAGGCAAGTTTTGTTGTCCCATGAATACAGAAATATCACATGATAATCCTGAAATAAAATTGATACATTGTTATTCTCATTCTTAGTTAATTATCTATTTATATTAATGCTAGTAGTTCCACTCTACTTTGTCATGAATAGTAGTTTTCTAACAAGCTTTGAGTGGTATGCTCATAATAAACAGGACACAGGATAATGAGGTTCTTTTAAGGATTCTATTTTATCAGTACATAATAGTGATAAAATTGAAGAGTATGTAAACAACTATCATATTACTATCCATAATTATGTTGATATGTGTGTTGTAATACAATCCTGAGAGAGATTAAAGAAAGAGAGGATGGGCGAAAATTATATGTCAATAAGTGGAAGGAATTCACATTCTTTGAACAATAAAACCTAATAAGTACATAATAGCGTGACATAATTTCGGTACACACCCATATGACGAGACGATCCTCCTCGCGCCCAGCCCTTTGTTTCCACAGAGGCACCGTACGGCAAGGGTTGGATATAAAAACGATGTAGCATCTATCCAATTCCTCAGGAATTCTTATTGATACATCTTGACATAGTTTCCAAACGTTTTCCTCGCTGCAGAAAAGAACACAACAAAGGCACGTTAATTGAATATTTTTATTGCTCTATCGAATTGAGAGGTAACGAAATAAAAACTTGCCAATAACAAGACACATGTGAGCACTCATCTCGTTTAGGAAATAACTGTTTCAGTGTCTTATCACTCTTTTTATTATTTTCGTTGCTACTCAGATGAACTTGTGCATTGACCGACATTTTGACAGTTGCTAGTATTTTTTTCTATTCATGTTCATGCAGAAAGCTGAAGCATATAGCCACAGACTAAGTAGTACTCACAGTCCACAGAGCTGAAGAAAACTGTGTTGCCAACTGAATACTGAAGCTACCATGGACGTAATACGACGTAATATGTATATTACGTCCATGGAAGAGCCTACAGCCGCGTCCCCACTTGGTCCACGCGGCCGAGCCTCGTGAATTCTTATAATGGGGACGTGTTGCAAATATTAAAATAAGCTTCTTCAAAGCTTTTTTTTGTTTTGATAGAGGTAATAATTAATTAGGGCGTTATGTGATCGACGAAATGGAGACACAACTCTCCAAGATTATGTTTAATTCATTAATTATTAATCGAGATTAGAGTCCCTGAAAGTTGAGTCAAGTTGGCTTGAGACGGTTTGGCATACTAACCCATGTTTGGCGTCTTTCAAAACATCCGACAATGGTAAATGTTGGTCATAGAGTGGAGAGAGCTTCTAGTCATCCAGCCCCAGCCAGCCGATTCCGGCTATACATAGACATGTAATCTAATCTCCCACGTGTTTACTTATTTCACTTTACTGCACTTACTTCAACAATATCTTCCGACAACGGCATCGACGCCGGCCGACCTTTGACGTCCAGTTAGTCAAGTGCGGAGGAGTGAAGTAGGTATTTGTACAACATGATTACATTTTAGCTTAAAAGATGTGGTATCAAAGTTGAAAAAAGTTAAATTAAAAATAAATAGCGTCATTGATATTTTGTTTGTGGTTGTGGCCAGCTGGCTGAGGCGTTTTGTTAGAAGCTAGCGTTATCTTTTAGTTGTTTTCAAAGTTTCTTTCGTATTGGCAAGGAGGGCGGTGCGTTGTCCTAGGTTTCGGCCGGGCTAGCGTATCGTCCGGTCTTCCATACCGCTAAAACTACTAATAATTAGGTAATTGCGACTTTCGACAAGTCCAACCTTGGTGGCGTTGAGTAATTAATTATTCGAAATGACCCGTAAGTACAGTGACACATATAATTAATCATGTTTACAATTACAAGCTACCACTGAGTGCATCAAGGTATACCCTTCAATCTTAGGGATGACTAAGGTCCTGGATGGATAAATTCCACCGAACATTCTAGATTACACCACGCTTAACGCTATAATGTCCATGACACGAGTCATATTTGGGTGACGCTTTGCTTTGTTTAGTAAAAATTGATTCTATCCGCTCTAGTGAACCATTATCACATGTTTAAATTACTTATCGCGTGTTAATAATAGAATTAAAGCATGCTATTGTTGTGAATTGACTTATCATGGCATTTCTACATTATTATGTAGGTAGATAGATAAGAGTGTTCATTTTGTTACAGGTGGAAACCAGAGGGACTTGGCTCGCGCCAAAAATCAAAAGAAGCAGCAAGAACAGCAAAAGAAAAAGAATGCCAATGAAAAGACTGGTATGTCTTTACAAGAAAGGAAACATAGGTACTTGTTTTTATAACCTCTGAACGTAAACTTTATTCAAATTACATCTTTAAGATCGGGTATTTATTCTGAATTATACACAAACAAGGCATATCAGGAAGTTTTATGATAGTGTTGCCAGTTAAGCAGTATTGGATGACCCTTGCTGAAATAACCTTTTTGTTATAAAATATCCCGTGTCAGGTAATTTGATCAATGTAAAAAGTATTTTTACTGTTTGCTGACTAAGCCGCTGTTTCCACACATTTCAACCCTCCTTGTTTCTATGAGTACTTCACTTGAATTTCTGGAAACCTTTGTTGATACTGCAGTAATTTATGAATGATAAGAATTAGACAAATCTAATGACAATATCACATTATTGTTTCATCGTTTGTTAATTATTTGTTTGTCTTTGTTTCAGGGATGCCGAATTAATGAGAGAAAAGCAACGAAAAAAAGAAGAAGAACAAGCAGCAAAAATGAATAACCAAAAACAAACTGCTAATTAATTAATAAAAATAATATTAATATTAAATATGAAGGTTTCTTGACTGCTCCATATTATGTACAATCACATGAAGTTTGAGCTTGTCAGTGAAGAGCTGAAATTGTTTATGTGATATAAGCAATCCTATAAACTAGAATAACATTAAAATTTTGTGTTAAAGAGTGCCTAATTTAATTATAAATCCAAATAATAAATATTTTATTATGTTAAAGTTGAATTGGGTGCCTAGGATTTGAGCAAGCATGATCTGAACAGTTGTAATTTGTTAATGTGGCTCAAAAATCACCGTTCTAATGGCAAATTGGGAACAGATTTGTCACAATAGGTCTTAGCATTTATGCAAATCTTAATGTTAATTTCGACTGAATAGGTTTGTATGTATACTCAACTACCCATTTTTTGTACAATAAAATCTTAAAAGTACTGACTGTGTTGTTATGTTTTGACATTGGAAAGATGAATGTGATTTATTTGATTACCTACAATTATCACTCAAAGTTCAACAATTTAGATTGTGTTGTGCAGGTAGATGCATCATCCCTTCATTTATAATTGTGGCAGTTGAGTCGACTACACTTCAGGAGACATGTAATAACGGTATGCATCCTAATCCTATAGTGCATCAATGTCACATGTGTAAATTCCCATTTCTTAGACACGACTCGACTTCATGTCGCCGTTATAATAAGTTATTAAAGTCTCACGCTGTACTGTTGCAACTTGAACTATATAGCTACAGAAAGCATGTCTAATTTGTTGTTTGAGAATTCGAGGGTTAGTGAAATAAATATTGTATTTATAGTATTTCTGCTTTCGTTGTAAGTACCATAGTTATAAATAAATATATTTCAATATTACGAATGTCTTTGTTCAAATTTTCATTCTAAATTATATCTCAAATTAGTGAGGTAGATTTTGGGTTTTGTAAACAATTTAAATAAAAAACGCAAATTGTAAAAAAAAAGGTGTAATATATGTAGGCTACGGGAACAATAATTTGAATTATTATGTAAGCATTTAGAGATTATTAGAAAAAAACACTATCACACTTGCTTGACATGGCACACTAATTAACATATTAAAAGCTGACGCAAGAGCCGGGAGAGATAAGTAAAGAATGACGGGATGTAGAACGCGGAGATGAGCGGACAGGAGACTTGCAGGAATCGTCCAATCACATTGGTTGACATCCACATTGCGCCTCGATTCTTCTATGATTGATAGATTCCCCGCACGTCCCCGCTCCGCTTCGCTCTTCTCCGCCTCATTGGAAACGCATTCATAAACATAGTTGACAACATCAATTTTTTTATGATAATACCTTTAAAAGAATAAATACTAATTTTACTATCCACAGGGATAATGGTTAAACACCAGTTACATTTAAATAATTTGATGTCATTTCAGTGACTAGTGGGAATGATATTTGGTAGGTCTTAAGGTAATTAATTACTGCTAGCTCATTAGAAATGGCTAACAATCCTACGTAATCAATACGTATATTTTTTCATTTTAATACTACGCCACTAAATATCTTAAAAAAAAAAACATGAATTGTAAAATATATCATGTTACAACTTCTTCAACTTCATTGATAAAATAATATTGTTATGTACTTAAAATTATGCAATGGAATAATAAATCACTTAACATATTTAAGTATCAATATTTAGCTTTTAATTTGGTAACACTGTGTGCATATTCGAATATATATGAGTGATAAAATGAAACAAGTACCTAACGCAAAATTTACACACTGAAAAAAATATAAGCCTATTTCAAAAATTATATATTTTTGCTTGAGATTACTAAGTAGTAGTAGAGTATGTTATTGAGCCCTACTACTAAATTAGCATTTATCTCGAAACAGGTTTTACTAAATCTCTTATAAATAACCAAACAAAAAGTATTTTATACCTATTTGTCAGCATAATAATTTAACTAATTAAATGTGCACAGCAGCAGCCAGAAATGGCCATGGGTGAATCATCAAAACCAAACGGCGCTGATATATTATGCATATTATTATTATTATCATCATTTATAAATGAGTCACACTGGTGTTAAACCTGCACTACACTACTCGCGAAGTTGCTTCGATGAAGTAGGTACTACTCGTTTACCAAGTCCGAAGTACGTGACTATACCCTCATGGTAAGAACTACGGGACGCTTCGAGTCCTTTAACTCGGGCGCAAAAACTGACAACGATCGAAAGTGGCCTGAGTCGAGGAGACGTTGGACGAAGCGAACCGAAGTGCCCCCAGACCCTTCTACACTCGTATTCGCTCTTATAACTTCGATCAACTTCTCGAGTAGTGTAGTGCAGGCTTTAGTGGCAGTGGCTGCAGAAGTGCACAGTTTAATTTTGTTCCGTTCACTCTGTGCAATCAAACATAATACTAACTAGCTTGGCTAGGTAACAATGCTAGCATTATTAACATTATAACACAAGCAGCATGGAAGAGAAAATTTTCTAATATTATGCATGACCATTTGTTAGGCATTTCTTTTCGAACTCCTCTCTTTGTTTATAAAGTTCTGTGACCAAATCCTTAATGAATGGATGGTTGAACTTCCCTTCAGTAGCAGTGAAGAATTCTTGCAGCTTCTGTGGCGTATTTTCACGTTTTTCATATTCAAATGCCTGCAGTATCATGTCGTAGCGATCCAAGTCTTTGGCGAATTTAGCTTCAGGTGAACTTTGGTTCTCATATTCCTGGAAAACAAAAGATTGATTGTTAAATGACTTGCCTTTGGACACGAGCTATTTTTTTTACATTGTTGAATGGGCCTGCTCTTGAACTCAATCATGCCTGATAGAAAGCGATGGTTGAGGTCACTATCAATGGATCACATCTTTGTGTCATAATAGGTGCACCAATTGAGTGTTTATCAGAATGACAAGTCCCGCAACCAATCGAATGGCTGTAAACTAGTTTTAGGTAAATAATGCTTATGTGAGGTTCTGCAATACGGTATTTAGATTTAACTATAAATATGACTAAGATTATATTTAGCTGGCTAGCAAAAGTACGAAAAATGCCTTTTAGAATGACATTTCCTTTTAGTAAAGTTATTAAACTTTGCAGAATGTGGGTAAAAAGGCAACACAAAGACGGAGACGATCCTTGCCTAACAGGCAGAGGCTGAAAAAATAGGGGTTTATATGAATGATTACAAATTCCACTTATCATTACTCTTTGCACATGTCGAAACTTGTTGAGATTACTAATACAGGGTATTGTTTATCTTATCTTATTATAAGAAATTTCCTCATTCTTATCACTACTGCAACAATGCACTTGATGCAAAGGATTTCTAAATAATTTAATATAGGTACTATTGCCAAAACCTATATCTGACCATTTTGAAAAAAAAAAATACGTGCACATGATGACCACAGCTGCTGCGTCCATAAGTAAAATATAAGAGGATCCTTTTTAGGTCGACTAATAATATGTGCTGCAAGCAGGAATAGTCCTTACGGTCGTCAGATATAGATTTTGGCGATAGTACATAGGTACATAATCACTACCACGATTCTTGGCACTACCCTAAGCCTATCAACTGAAACCAAATACCTGGGCATCTTTTTGGGCAAACAGCTGAATTGGGCAAAACACACCAACTACATCACCACAAAAGCCAGCATATCCCTGTGGCAATGCAAGTGAATGCTTGGGAAAAATTGGGGGATTAGCCCTAAGGTCACCTATTGGCTCTACACCACAGTTATTCGACCAATTATCACATACGGCTCACTAGTCTGGTGGCCCAGAACAGACCTGAGCACAGCCCAAAGAGATCTCGAAAAGCTGCAGCGACTTGCTTGTGTGGCAATCACTAGCTGCATGAGAACTACACCCACCGCTGCCCTACGGGCTATGGTTTGACTGCCTCCCCTACACCTTATCGTGCGGAAGGAGGCGGCTCTGTCTGCCTTCAGACTCCATATATCAGGAACCCTGAGCAAAGACTCGAGGATCAAGCACATACGCCTAAAGGACGAGGCGATCAAACGGCAGCCAATCATGGCATCACCCTGCGACAAAGCCCCTAAGCAATACTGCTTCCAAAAGCATTACAACATAGTGCATAAAGAGGAGCAGTGCGACTACTCAGGCCCGAGAGAGCTGAGAGTTTACACCAAAATCAAATCAAATCAATCATGGATCAAAGACCGACTGCGGAACTGGAGTCGGAGTTTTCTCACACGACCTCAACATAAACATATCCAGCCCGCTAGGAATGCTCAACACGGTCTACCAAGCGATGTGTGTGGGTATAATACAAGCGGCTCATGCCATAGCAGCCAGGAGTTACGGACACTGACGTTAGTATACTCTCTGACAGCGCCTCAGTCCTCAAATCCCTAAAGAAGGTATGCATCACATCGAATCTAATAATCGAATGTCACAAGGCGCCTGAACAGGTAGCTGTATCAAAACGCAACACAGTGAAACTACAATGGATAAAAGGACACAGAGGACCACCAGTTCTCTGCTTATGCGTGGGTGTGCCTCTGTGGCTACCTGCGTAGTTGATTGAAGGGGATGGGTACGACTGGTTCCGGCCCATAGACTGGCGTGCTGGATGCCCTTCTGGCCAGCTCGTCAGCCGCGTCGTTAACTGGTGATCCACTGTCCTTTTATCCATTGTAGTGTCACTGTGTTGCGGTTCGATACAGTTACCTGTTCAAGCGCCTTGTGACATTCTAGTATAAGATTTGATGTGATGCATCCCTTCTTTAGGGATTGGAGGACTGAGGCGCTGTCAGAGAGTATACGAACATGAGTGTCCGTAACTCTCCTGGCTGCTATGGCATGGGCCGCTTGTATTATACCCACACACTCCGCTTGGTAGACCGTGCTGAGCATTCCTAGCGGGCTGGATATGTTTATGTTGAGGTCGTGTGAGAAAAGTCCGACTCCAGTTCCGCAGTCGGTCTTTGATCCATCCGTGTAAACTCTCAGCTCCGGGAGAGCTGAGTAGTCGCACTGCTGCTTGTAATGCTTTTGGAAGCAGTATTGCTTAGGGGCTTTGTCGCAGGGTGATGCGATCATTGGCTGCCGTTTGATCGCCTCGTCCTTTAGTCGTATGTGCTTGAACCTCGAGTCTTTGCTCAGGATTCCTGATATATGGAGTCTGAAGGCAGACAGGGCCGCCTCCTCCCGCACGATGAGGTGTAGGGGAGGCAGTCCGAGCATAGCCTGTAGGGCAGCGGTGGGTGCAATTCTCATGCAGCTAGTGATTGCCACACAAGCAAGCCACTGCAGCTTTTCGAGATCTCTTTGGGCTGTGCTCAGGTCTGTTCTGGACCACCAGACTAGTGAGCCGTATGTGATAATTGGTCGAATAACTGTGTTGTAGAGCCAGTAGGTGACCTTGGGGCTAATCCCCCAATTTTTCCCAAGCATTCTCTTGCATTGCCACAGGGAAATGCTGGCCTTTGTGGTGATGTAGTTGATGTGTTTTGCCCAATTTAGCTGTTTGTCCAAAAAGATGCCCAGGTATTTGGTTTCAGTTGATAGGCTTAGAGTAGTTCCAAAAGATCGTGGAAGTTGTAGTGTAGCAAGTTTCCTTTTTTTTTGTGAAGAGGATCAGTTCGGTTTTTGTTGGATTCATTGATAGTTGGTGTGTTGTGTACTACACCAATTCTCTACTATTTTCAGCATTTCCAATGCTGGTTTACGCGCTCCTCTGCGCCAACTTGTGGATTCCTACAACACTAAATTCGAAAACATTGATATTTTTAATCTAACAGCAATACAATTTAGAAAATCTGTAGTCGATTCTATCTTAGCTTTATAAATTACTAGCTGACCCGGAAAACGTTGTTTTGCCATATAAATTATTTCTAGCTGCCCGGCGCTACTTCGTTCGCGTGGTGGATAATGTTTCTGGTAGTATAATAATTATTTTGTTTAATTAGTAAGTATTTTGTTTATCATTTAATTGTACTCCTGTTTTTTATCCCAAAATAAAATATACATAATCAGCCTATAATGTTCTCTCTGCTGGGACACAGGCCTCCTATCGGTGAGAGGGAGTGAGCCATGATCCACGAGGCCCAGTGTGGGTTGAGATGTAACATATCTTCGAATTTTTGGTTCTAAGACATGTCGGTTTCCTCACAATGTTTTCCTTCACCGTTTTGAGAGCAGTGGTGATGAAGTAAATTAAACAAAGTAAAATGCCTGTTTGGGTTTGAACCTACAACTCGTTAGTCATGGCCGTTACCACTGGGCCACCACTGCTTTAGGTGTGTCTGGCTCATAGGTACATAGATAGGTGAAATTTAGTTTTGTTTTGGTGGATATTAGCACCCATCTACACAAACTCACTGAAAACCTTGGTTACCCAACAAGACATAATATCTCAATATTTTTGCTAATAGCTCTTGTGTTGTAGCACTATGAACCATTGGTTGAAAAGAGTCAGTAAAGAAACTATAAAAATGAACATAAATAATTTTATGAGCTATGATACTCACTTTGTACAAGTTGTACATTCTATCACCAGCGATGCCTGTGAGTTCTGCAATTTTCTGCATAGCCTCATCCTCTCGCCGGTGCTTCTCTTCTGGTGAGACTCCGCAGTGAGGCGTGAGGTCCCCAACTATACACTCTGCTAAGTCATGGACAAGAGCTGAAAAGTATATAAGAATAAGAATTAAGAATAGAAAAAAAAATTGTAACGAATTACTTTAGTGTGTTTGCATGAGACACAATGATGAACATGAATGATGATCTGCTATTACAGATTATTGAAAAGATTTCCAATTATAATCCCATTAGAAATAAACTAATGAGACAAACTATTAAACAGCAACAATTAAACAAGAAATGTTATTACCAACTGCACACTTTGAACTGCACTACTTTTTTGTTCTATGAATATGTACAAAAAGTAGTGCAGTTCAACTTCTGCCATGCTTTAAGAGCTGGCAGGCTGGCTGGAATGAAACATATACTTCTAGAACAATTAGAAAACAACAAAGCACTGCATTTACATACCTATTTGGAGGCACCTAAACCTATCAAGCTTGGTAGGGTTGTTCTCATCAGTGAGCAAGAAGGTCATTAGTCCCATGCGGTACATGTGGCCAGCAATAGATTCACATTCGTTAATATCACAAATCACCCACCCAGTCCTCTTCACATGCTGCAAATGATTAGAAAACAATAAAATCACAGAAAGGAATAAGAATACGCGATTTAATTTAGGCAATGTTTTATGGAAATGTTTAAATAGCTTCGGAAATAAATTATTTGTTTTATCACACACGTAAAATTAAATCTGAAAGCTAAAAATATTTTTCACGATACGAGAAAAGCAGCTAGTGAATTAATTCTTTGACATATAAAAGAAATCGATAAGCTTCTGAGGAAAATAGCAGTTGCTGAAATATTGAAACTCTTTATTACCTTCAGACGACCGACGAGTTCCAAAAATTCCAAGATTTTTGTGCTTTCAAGGGCTAGTGCCATTGTGCGTATTTATTTGTAGTAGCCTTGTATGAAATATTACGTATCACTGCTGCATTCAGCTGTGACTATTTTTTTCCTTAGTAACGCGTGCTCCGATACGCTACACAAATAATAATTGATTTTATTTTACGTACGTACACAATAGCTTACTATCGTGCGTCAAACTCAAACGTCAATAAGTAGGTACTTACTACTTACGGAAGTCGCCAGTCGGTCGGCTGGGCTACACTGTCGGAAGTTTGAAACGGGATTTTTTATCTACACCAGTTTTTTTTACAGTATCGAGCAAGGACATGCGTGCCATTCGAAATTAGTTACCGACTGCCCAGTATATCTGCAAGCGGCAAAGTTAGGAACTAAAACAAAACTCAGCGCTTTCATATATAATATGAACTATCATAGCGTACGGTGACCGTCAGTCAATTCTAAATACAGCTATAGTGAACCAGTTCATGTGCTAGACTCATTTTCCTAATATTTGCTTTACTTGTCTTCACTTTTACACACGCCGTTACTCCTGAAGTTACTAGTCTCAAGAACAGAAGTCCGATAAAGAAGATGTAGTCTGAACGAGGCATGTTGTTTTAGTCGAACAACTTTTGTCAGGACATTAAGCCAAGCTTTAACATTTGTCATGAATTTGTAAAATCGTGGAAGCAATTTAAATTCAGTTAAAAAGCTTGAAGAATACTCAAAAACTTCTGTATTACTAACTTGGTTGTCAACAACTTGTTTCAAAATTAAATAAAATTAGTAAAACATTTTTAATATCAAATGCATTTGATTCGTTGAGATTTCCAATTATTCTAATACTCGTGGTTTAAATACACATCCCTTTTTTCCACAGTTGGTTACGTGGCTTAAAATACTAGTATTCAAATCTCAGCATAAAGACTCGGTTTCATAATACTATGAGCGACAACATTTTTTGTGATTAAATAAAAAAAAAACAAATGTCATAATCAATTCCTACCATATTCCTACAAACATACCCAATCTGGTAACCCTGATAAAATTTTCTAATATTCGGTTTACTTCAATCCGTCAACAACTGCTACATTCATTCCATACCCTTTGCATACTCTAGCGCCGTTCTGGAGGGTTTTTGAACTGAGGGGCAATTCTCGTTTAATAATTTTATGAACATTCACAGTCAAAAATACGTCTAATTTCCGTACATTTTGACAGGTTTTTGACATTTGTTTGTCGTAGAGATGAGACTGCGACTAGATTTCGATCGTTAAAAATTACAAGAAATGGCCTTCTGTTATTTACTGCTTCTTCTTCTTTTTAGCGTGTCGATAGCAATCTATATGAACTCGCCGTTTGGCGACATCACCAGCGTCCATCAGTTCATGTAACGTGCAGCTGACAGGACACGCAGGACACGATATTAAGTGTCCCATCGTTTGCGAAACAGCACCACATCTACACTCCAAGGCAGAGTCATATATATGAATTTCCACATGAACAGGTTTTCCTTGCTTCGGCCAACCTGGGTCCGGAGTCTATTTAAAGACTTCCAGGTTACCCAAGGCAACTCATGTCCAGGTGGAAGGTCTTCAACGGGCGGGACAAAAGGTTTGGGTAAGGAAGCACAGTCTCGCCACAGTTTCAGTCTTTCTTGCGATTGTTCGCCAGTGAGTGGGACATGACATTTGCCACAAGGCATAGAAGTCGAAACAGTTTTTTAAAGTGTGTCTTTAAAAAACTGTTTCGACTTCTATGCCTTTGTGGCACAAGGATGTTGTCGTGCAAAGGGTGTCGTGTGTCGGAAACCATTTTGGCTCTTTCGCTGGAGTTTGCCACTGCTCTATGAATCACTTGGTGGCGTTATTCCTGCCAGTGGATACAGCATTTGTACCGGGGTCGGTTTTAGGCAACCAGTGATGATCGTTCGACGTTTCATTCAAAGCTGTATCCACTAACTGTGCATGGGCGGAACGACTTCACACGGGGCTCGCGAATTCTCCCGCAGAAAAAGACAGCGCCAGTCCACTAGTCCGCATAACGTCAGGCGAAGCACCCCTCATCGATGAGACTAGTCGACGGAGAATAGTACTGTTTCGAGTGTGCACCTTCTGCTTGATATTCTTGCAGTTTTGCCGAATGCTAGAGACCTGTCCAGGGTAACACCAAGATATTTGGGAGTTGCTGTGGTCGATGGACAACCCATCCCAAACGATGTTAAGTTTGCGACCCGCCTCTCTATTGCGGAGATGAAATATGCATGACTGGGTTTTGCTCGGATTGGGCTTGAGCGAGTTAGAGAAGTAATATAATATCCCTGGACATAATAATAATAATATCCCTGGACATTTCACACAGCACCATTTGTCCCAAGCTAAGCAACCTAATGCTTGTGTTATGGTAACAAGATGGCTGATAAACTACTTATATACATTTTTTTTTTGTAAATACATACATATTATAGATAGAAAAACACCCAGACTCGGAACAAATACATGTAGGTCATACAAATATTTGTTCCATGCGGGAATCGAACCCGCGACACGCAGCGCAGCAGTCAATCGCTTAACCACTGCGCCAACCGTGCCGTCAAATGTGTATGTGGTTTAATAAGTAATAATGTCACCAAGGTCGTCTGACAGGTGGACCTCACTCAACCTCCTCAAAGGTGGTGGCTTGGGACGTGAGGGCAAGGTCGTCTGCATAGAGGAAGCGGGACGTGTTCGAGCTGGACGGTTGGTGCGTAAAGGATTTACTGCATAAAGCTGGACACTTTTTCAACTTTCCCCTCATACGAGACAGTTCTCCTTACCTCTACTCTCCATAAGATTCCTATAGCGATTTTTTTCCGTCTGTTAGTCTCTGAAGTACTTATAGCTTGTAAACATCGATCACTAATTTGTAAAATAATAATAAAATACCTTTTTTTGACATTTTTAAAGTAAAATTTAGTCTAGCAACATTCGGGAGGGGAAGGAATTATGATAATATTATACCTACATCTTTCTTCCATGTGGAAATTAGCAGACTTTATAGGTATGATCTTAAAAGTTTCCTTCAACTTTGGAAACATCAATATGTCACGAATTTTATTTTTTTACCAGATAATAATAACACTACTGGCCTGCTGAATTCAGAAATCTCACTAATCCTTACTTGTCTTATCTCTTTCCGAATATTAGATATAGCATGTAAATACTGATTTTTCAATCTACAGATAATTTTTATTCGTGGAATAAAATTGACGTCTGGCAGTTTTTGTATGGAAGAACTGTCAAAAATTCAAAAATAATCCTCCGATAAAATTATCTGGCGTTGGAAAAATCAGCCCTGAGTATAATAAAATTGTGAAAGTTTTGAAGTTTAAGTAGGGTATAGGTACAATCAAGCGGCTGAACGGTTAGGATAGATTTCAGTGCAATAAAGCTTAGTCCATGCCCTGGTGATTTGTAGGTATTGTACATACATACGCCAACAAGTCAAGCTACACTGTCAAATTTTCCCAATCAACTTTCAACCTTAATATTTTTTTTATAAAGTTGAAAATCTATTATAGAAATTTGACAGCTTGTAGTAGCTTGATGTGCTGGCGTCCTTCCTACTTTTTCTTTCAGGTATTTACTTAAGATTTTGCATAGAGTAGGTGAATGTAGGTAATGTAAGTGAATACGCGGGGAACAGCTTGTTATGTTGCTCTGAAAACGCCAACACGACGGCGACAAAAGTCAACTGACATTGCTAGTTTTACTTATCATCTAAATTGATACAAAATTATTCGATACATTGAATATCAGCATTTCATAGAGGTACCTAGTTCCCTAATAGCTAAGCTAAGATGCATTTTACTCAATAATTAATATTTAGAAAACTGAAGTAATCGACTTTAATTTTGTTGCTGACTCCATCTTATTGAATATCAGCATTTCATAGAGGTACCTAGTTCCCTAATAGCTAAGCTAAGATGCATTTTACTCAATAAGTAATATTTAGAAAACTGAAGTAATCGACTTTAATTTTGTTGCTGACTCCATCTTCATGGACGATTTTAAATCACTGACCACCAGTCTTCGAATTTCCATAAAAATTTCCCTTTTAAAATTATTCATAGATGACTCAAGTTTCAAAGTTTCTCCCGTCACCATTTTACGAAGAATCCTCAGGATGCCGTATGCAATGTTAATAAGGTCCACTTTGATTAATATGATCGATGGACAGGCCAGCGGATCGTACTATGAATTGTAATGGGGCCCGATACCGCTACGTAAATTTAAATTCAATCTCGGTTTGAGGCGGGCAGTGAAAATGCGGGAGCCTCCGGTGCCGGTCCTTCAATTAGATTTAGCTTCAAAATGAGCGTTCTAGTCAGTTTAAAGTTCAGCAAAGTTTTGTTCGATGTGTGGAAAGTTGGTTGTGCTCTCAGCGGGTCTGGTGTTCGTAACCAGGAAGCGGAGTTGGAATGATTTCGTTGCTGTTCATTCTGTTTACAGGTTCGTGAATAGTTTACACAAATGTTAACAAGTTTATGATCATCCGTTAGTGAATTTTGAAACCCCGCTTATGATTTATTTGCCTTATTTTACGTGAAGTTTTAGTTCGACAAAGTCCATTGACACCTATTTACTTTGGCTTTGATTCTCCTTTAGAATACCTAATGCAGAAACCGGTTTAGGTTTACCGTAGAAACTAGGAATTCCAAGGGGATTGGGACCTATTTTGCTACAAACTTCGAGTGGCCTAACATGCAGATGTTCCATGAGAGTTTACATCGCGTAAAACTAAAAAGTTATAACGATATTTGCATGAAAATTCGTCACTTTATTGTTTCACTTAAAAACTAACTAATGCAGCTCCAGGCTTTATACCTGCGACCTCTTTCAAGTCTCGACGGAGGGTCCCTAGGGGTCCGTAGATTGGTAAAAGCAACAGAACGTTCCGTCTCTAAATCAAACAATGAATATTAATTGTTTGGAGCTATTGAACTTTCACAGTGTTTGTAGGTGAAGTAAATGTTCAAGCATTCATTGAATGCTAAAGTGAAGATAACAATCTATATCCTCGAGCCCATTATGGGAAGGCTGACTGACTTCTATTAAATTAACGAAGCAACTGAACACGCTTCTGAATTTATTATTGATTAAAAGTTACGCAAATTGTTTTTTTGAGTGAGATTGAGTGCTGAGGGGAAATCGTATGAAGTATCTATTCAATAATTCTACGTGCTAACGTGTGTATGTTTATGTACCTGTAAGCTTATATTTATAGGTACCCGTGTTAGCTAATGCTGATTTTCTAATACTTTGAACTTTTTGTCAAACATACCTAAGCACAAGCTTATTCAGCCTATAATGTTTCCACTGTTGGGACAGAGGCCTCGTCTCTGTGAGTTTTTTATAATCCACCACGTGGGCCCAGTGTGGGTTCTTGGTATAATTCTACTAATAACTGTACTGTAACCAGTATTTCTAAGCTGTGAGTTTTCATATAAATAAAATAAATTATATTCGAAAATTACGGAAAACAATCTATAAAACAGGGATTTTAAATAAGCCAATTTGGCAGGACATCCTTCTAAATTTTAAGGAAAATTCTGCTATGTTTATTTAGTTTCCCTATCGCAAAATAAAACCGATTTCGATCAGCATTTTAAATGACTGCGTTTCAGATCATTGAGGATTAGAATTATTACCGTCTGGAGAAATCTATCTCGATAAAATGAAAATCTGTTACAAATGTAAATGCCCGAGAAAAAAAGCTTTCCAATGTCAGAGGTAGGTAGTAAAAACGTAGGTACCTTAGGCTGTTCATCACACTTGGAGTTCCCGAAGGCAGAAGTACCTACCTACAGTATTTTTATCTCACGAAGCGACTCGCACTTTATTTGCAGTAACCAAGTGTACAGACGCCAGCACATCAACCTACTACAATCTGTCAAATTTCTTTAATAGATTTTCAACTTTATCGCTAAAGCATTAAGGTTCAAGGTTGATTGGGAAAATTTGACAGTTTCGGGTAGCTTGACCTGCTGGCGTCCGTACAATCACGCTGTGAATGTGTGCGTGAAGACGAGTTGCGTCAACACGCTCACACTCACACACTTCCGACTTCGCCCGTGTCTCGAACGGTACCGAGAGCTCCTGTGGTTACACACATTCACAGCGTGTTTGTAGACTTGTTTACCACAACTAAAGCGCGCATCGTTTCGTGAGATAGGTATATAAAAAAACTATACCTACATGTATAGTTTGTGGGTACAACGACGCATGGTTTTCTAAACACTAGATAGGCATTGTCTTCAAGAATTTCTGCTTGTTGTGACCAAACAGGTCCTCTTTTATTACCAATCACAATGCCTGTGCTTTCCAAGCAACATTGTTACTTGGGTCGACTGCTATCTGACCTCCATAGCCCGCAGCTATTACGTTGCACTTACATTTGCTTTAACGCTGTTGTAGTTGAACGTTAACTTTCAAATATTTGCGAAATTCTCAGTTCCTTTATCGCTTCTTACAAAAAAAACGGGCTTTGAAAGCTACGTACATGATTTTATACTTAAATATTTATTTGTTTAATGCACAATGTACACAACCATAGTAACACAGATTTGAACACTATTTTAACATTTTATCATTTTATCTTCCATAAATTCCTGGCTGAATATGTAGTATAGGTAGAGCCTAAGATGGCTTTCAATCGTGACTGGTTTTCCAAGAAATTCCTGCGAGTTGATACATTCTTAAAACTACTTTTCAGAAGCTTATATTTTGTCTTTGAAAGTGGCAATTTGGCAAAAAAAAAAGAAAAGGTTTTTATACACGAACAGCTCTTTACATCCAATATTTCTGCTCAAGTAGTAGTGTCGGCGGTGAACTGGGATGCGCCGACGCCGTATGACCCGGTATGGCTAGCCAGCGTGCAGATGTACCCGCCAGCTCCCACCGTCAACGAGACCCGCTTCTGGGGCTTCGGCTGGGTGTACGAGTCAGATGTTGAATTCAGGCTGTTCACAAGGTAAGAAAATTTATATTGCTGGTATTTACCCCCTTGGTAACAATGCCTTACTACAATGAACCCAACAGGAAAGAAATGCCAAAAAATCCTTGGATTTTATCAAAGAAAATCGGAAAAAAATGTTTTCGTGAACTTGTAAGTTGATTTAATAATAACGTTTTCCTTTTAGATTCCTGAGAGACAACGAACGCCCAATAATAGTCCTTTGTCATTTTTGGCTCTCTGGATTGCCTTTGGAAGGCAATTGATCGATCACTAAGGGGCAATTCGAAAATTCCCGTAATTTTAACAACGATCACAGTCAGCGGGATAAATGCGTAACACACTAAAAGTAGGAATGACTTTAGTTTTGACAGTGCAACAAAATTCATTGCGTTATTTACGTTGTTGAGAAGATAATTGTTTTGAAAAGCAATGCAATGGATTAGCGATATCCTTCAAAATTATTCAGATTGTGATTGATAGTGTGTTACGCAATCAGGGTGCTGATTTCAGTCTCAATCTGTCAAAAATACCTCGAAGTTTTTGAAACAAGTTTTTGACATTGGTTGTCGCTGAGCTGAGATGATGACTATATTTTTAACGTTTTTAATTACGGGAATTGGCCTTCCCGACTGTTACTAATCTCAAGACGCAAGTCTGAGATTTTATAAGTAACTCGAAATTCGTACAGCCGACCGCGCGTTTAACCTTGAACTGATCTTGCGTAGTAGTAGATAGAATAAGAGGCCAGCATTTACTGGTTTTGATACGTGCGGCTTACTGTACCTATAGTCGTTGCCTTAGAACAGGGGTTCCCAACCTTTTCTTGGTCAGGGACCACTTTTATATTATTCTTGTTAGCAAGGACCACTATGTAGGTATAATAAAAATACTACTAAATAGTATTACTGACACTCAGATATAACAAATGACAGCGCAACGCGATAGTAATTCCTTGCACACGATACACGTTCGATTGTAAGCAGATCGCAGACGTTGTATGTGTGCACTCACTGCACGGCGACCAACGGCTCACCGCCCGCTAAATTTAAAATCGTTCGCGGACCACATTTTGGCTTCTGCGGACCACTGGTGGTCCACGGACCACTGGTTGGGAACCACTGCCTTAGAATATGTAGGTAATAATAAAGAAAGAAAAATAAAATAACGACGTAATAATGATGACGTCAGAAGATGTCTAACCACCTTTTTTTTTAGGTGGGACATCATCAAATAACTTCTCCCCCTCTGGGCGGAGCGGGATGGGATGACTTTTACTGACTAAAACCCACCCGTGTTCCTTCAGTTACTGTGCTAGGGGCCACGGTAACTCTTTCGTAAAACCCGCGATCCCGGCAGATGTCTAACCACCTTGCTGGAGTTTGCTGTCAGTGCACACTGTAGTTCGTAGAAATTTTCCCGAAGAAAATGAAATGCAAGTAAAACAAAACCATAGAAATCTGAAGCGTTCAGATGCCAGAACTCAAAATTAGTTTAAAGAAATAGAGAGAACAGAGTGTTTAACTTTAAAGTTGCTTCTCTCAAGTTGTAAGTGCAAACTCCACGAAAACTGATTGTTTCAACTACTCGGGCGTATAGCTTCGATGTGGTTTTCGCCGGTATCGACCGAAAGCAGCAGCACGAAAATTCTGCTGAAACTTTTAAAAAAGCTTGCAACAAAACCGTTCAGGAAATTCAGGAATGTATTAAAAATGGGGCCATGGGTCTTTTATGTGCTGGAACTCTGTAGGTACTTGGTTACTTTTCGATCTATCTGGACATGTCCTAGGAACCTGTGGTAAACGATTCCGTATGTCTTGGTAGAACAAAGTTTTAACGTGCCCCAAGCCAACGGCAAATGTTGGGACACTTGAAACGACACTCGCTTTATTAGAAGCCGATGAGCCTCACAAACAAAAATACCAAAGAATGTTATTTTTTTGTGTACAGTTTTAGTTTTATTTATTTGTATAGATTAAAATATGTGTATGTACAAGTATATAAAAAGGAAAGAATCATAGGGCATTTAAAAATTCGTCCGCATTGTTGTCAACAGGAAAAGTACCCAAGAAACTGGTAGCATTGCCACGTTGTCTGGCAATGCTGATTGTTTGGCCAGAACGTTAACTGTTTTCAAACATTTGCTGTGTTCCGCTTTATAAAACGTTCTCACATTAAAGGGAAATTGTAAAGTCATAATTAAAATTCGCAAAACGTTCTTTCCAACGTATTTTGCTATCGTAGTATACCTATGACAAAAATGTTAACGCCACCTTTTTGGTCCATGCTATTGTTTTCGAGGCGTATGTAATGTGTAGTAAGAGTCATAAGTCTATAATTATATTGAAATGAGCTATTGTGTATGGATGTTGTGCGTCTACTCACAGCGTGGTGAGCGAAATTCTGTTTGGTATCTCTGTTTGGTAGCTTCAACATTATTTGGACAACTCACCCGACTTTGTGCTCGTGTTTTTTGAGGACTACTTTTTCTAGCACTGATATGGTTTTCCCGTTACAGTTTTGTTCACAGTTGGACACTAGCATGGCCTAATTTATAAGTTAGTAACTAAATAATATTACGTACATAGAATTTGCGGGGTGTGATCTGGATAGTAATACTTTTAGGAATGTAGTGAATCAATCATCGAATTACATAGCTGGATCTTGTACCGTTTACAAATCAGTTCCAGACAAACTGACAAATAACTATCGTTTATATCATCGTACGTTGTAGTTGATGCACATCATATCATGTACTTTTATAACATTATGGTTTACAGTAACAAAATATTTATCATTTCAGGAGGAACCCGTTCGACTTTCAAGTTTTAAAAACCAACGATTCAGCGTCTCTACAAGAATCAAACTTCGATTTTAACAAAAAAGTTAAAGTGCTAACTCATGGTTGGCTCAATCATGGATACAGCCCTATGCCTGAATCAATCAAAGAAGGTAGCAAAGCTTTTCAAACCTTTACATTAACAAACATACATACAAATATAACATCACGCCTGTATTTTCCGAAGGGTTAGGCAGAAGTGTACCTATAGTAAAATACATAAAATTACATTACCATTTAAAATTATACATTGTAGATTTGTATAAAGCAACAAGATACAAGATGTTTTTTCCATTGAAAGTACGGATATCATATTTTTTTCTGCACGTAATATGTATCTAAATCGATGTACTCCCGATATCAGGGAATGGGAACTGCAATGGTTGTAGGCGATTACTCCGCCTGTATCTGCATAATGAGATCTTGAAATCCATCACGTCGATGCCAGACTGAATTTCAAGCGAGGTCAATGTATCTCGATTCTCGAGCACCCACATTGCCAGCGAAAAATGTGTGCTATTCTGATGGAAAGAATCAGAGGAATAGATTGTGGGATCCTTCTTCTTTGTTCTATTAAACAAAAGGGTCCAATTTATTTCACGATGTGTTGTTTTGGGCCACTTGCGAACAAAGGCTACCTTCGAGGGTGAGTCGTGACGTCAACTAAGTAGCCGCTTAATCTGGTCGAAATCTAGTTTAGTACAAATCGATTGTAGTCGCTATTCTAAAATCTAATTATCTGATCAACTGTAAACATGCTTCCCAATGGATTCCCAAATATTATAAACAGTTTGCATTATACCGGCTACTCCGAGTGATCACGATGTTCTGCCCAGGTTTCAATCTCTCCAGAAGATAAAGCTGTTAGTTAATATTTCCTCGTAACTATTTCAGCATACCTCAACGTCAGCGATTTGAACATCATCGTGGTAGACTGGGGTGTTGCAGCCAACGTCAACTATGTCTTAGCCAGTTACAACGTGGCTTCCGTGGGCCGCCTCCTCACCGAATTCCTCAATTTCCTCATTGGAGAGGGAGTGTCTATGGATGATGTGCATCTTATTGGTCACAGCCTTGGTGCCCATGTAGTGGGTATAGCAGGGGCTTATGTTAAGAAAGGACCTATTGATACTATCACCGGTGAGTGTCTAATTTGAAAAAAATACACCAGTATGATATAACCTTCCAACACACCCGAATTAGGTAAAGATCGATCGCTCTATTTGTGCCCTGAAATTGGTACAAGATGATTTATCTCTTTTTAATTTACCGGCAACAGAATTTGATATAGCAATTTGTTTAACAATTTTATGTTACTGCGGCTTACATATTTAAATAAAAACGGTTACCGAGGATTTAATACTAATTTTCATTTAAGGCAGCTAATGTGGTTGTCAGTTAAGTAAACGCTGCACGTTTGAAGCGTCAATCAACGTCAAGTTTAAGGAGCTACCTTCATATTGTGCAGTTTTGAGCACAATACCTTTTACCCTTGGGCCTCGTACCATGCTGGGAGTACTTTCTCTTCTCCTTCATAAAGGGTTACCAGCTTGGCTCGTGGTTGCGCTCACTCAAAATACGAATGTTGGTTTGACGTAATTTTTGCCATGTACCTAACTTCTCGCTCTTGCAAGACAGCGGGGTAGGTACTTAATTGCGTAACACACATCACTAGCAAATGTTTTTCGTTTTGACAGTTCAACAACATTCATTGCGTTATTTACGTTGTTGAGCAGACAAATTTTTCGAATATGAAGCAATGGATTAGCAATATCCTTATCCTTTCTATCAGGTTAAGCTACACTTGCCGCGGTTGGTCCGTGGATGGGTGACCATTTTCACATACCAAGACCCCTCCGTGCCTCGGAAAGTGCATTAAGCCGTTGGCCCCGGCTGTCATTCGTGGATCTTTGACAGTCGTTACGGGTCGTCAGTAGCCCGAAAGTCTGACAACCAGTCTCACCAAGGGGTATCGTATTACCCAGTAATTGGGTTGTGGAGGTCAGATAGGCAGTCGCTTCATGTAAAATACTGGTATTCAGCTGCATCCGGTTAGACTGGAAGCCGACCCCAACATAGTTGGGAAAAGGCTAGGCAGATGATGATGGATTAGCAATATCCTTCAAAATGATGCAGATTGAGATTGATAGTGTGTTACGCAATTAGGGTGCTGATGTCCTCATTTTGGACGCACCAAGACTAACTTAGAACATACCTAAGTGTGGCGGTCTTGTAAAATAATATTTAGACACATCTTGTTACATTGAAAGCAGCCCTGAAATCCGGAAAAGGCGAGGCGGATATCTTAATCCGCTTAACCTTTCTGAGTGTACAGTAAGATTAACGATTATTACCTAAGAATTTCATGCAGGATCAAGTATTTCGTTATCCTTTACCCGAAACAGTATACCTCTCGTCCCAACCCCTCCAAACCGAACAACAGGCAGCAGGACATAATAAATCGCGTCTTAATTACGTGCTTATGGCAAATAATTTGGCAATTTTAACTTCCCATTCTGCGTTGAATGTCGAGGTGTTTACGTAACCAATTCTGTTAGCTTTTATAACAAAACCGCAGCAAATTAGCCTCTATTGTTAGTTAAACTGTGGCGGTTGTTTTGAAGACTCCTATTGTTTTGTTTACTAATTTTGCGTATGCAATATTGTTATAGTTATTGTTTGGATAATAATATGTTCCTAAAATTAATATTAGAGAAGTTTAGGGTTATGAGCGCAAGATAAACCTGACATTTCGCTTCTTGTTTTCATAGCTAGTGCCAGCCTTAGGATTATAAACATATTACCTAATGCTCTTGATTCTAAGTAGGTACTATTAAACAGCTGTAATATGTTGTTGTTCAGAAATTTAATGCACGTGTTTGACTCTCTATGATGTTATGTTCTCAATACAATCATTTTAATTTAACCTTTTATACATTAATAAACTCACACCATCTTTCCATGGGGGTAGGCAGAACGCCAACTGCTACGATTCATATACCCTTTTTGCCGGTTGCTAGTACCAACTACGCACCTGACCTTTCTGAAGGACATCACCAATAAGGACATAAATTTCCTTCTAGTCCGTGCTCTCCTGGCATTTCCACTCATATCTGCCTTGTAAATACCGTTTGTTAGTCACCATCCATTCATCCTGTCAACGTACATGACTAATCCACCTAAAGAAACTCTTTAAATTTATTGTCACTACACCTTATTTTAAACCGCAAAGTTGCCTTTCCACATCATTTCTCAGCCTATTCATGATTACACCACACATGTTTCGCAAGGAACGCATAACCTTTAATAATTTGCTTATATGTATTACCAAGAAACACACTTAAATCGAAAGTAAATCCCAATTAACTAACTGAACGACCCCAATCATCCCATTTCCCGGAAACTGATTTCGACAAATGAACGGCTGAGTGAAGAAATCTTACTGAAGCTTTCGCATTATGGCCGATATTGATTTTGTTCTTAAAGTGGAATTTATATTTTTAGGTTTAGATCCAGCCTTGCCTTTGTTTACGATTGGGAACAAGGATGCTAGGTTGGATAAGCATGATGCACGTCACGTGGAGGTGATACATACCTGTGGAGGATATCTCGGCTTTGCGTCCCCATTGGGTCACATTGACTTCTACCCGAATGGAGGAACAAGACAACCTGGATGTGGATTTGATTACAGAGGTATGTATATATACTCCTAATCATTAACTGTGTCCGGCCATGAGGTCCTGAATTCCACAGAGCAATGGTGTAATTGGTATAGTAGCATAGTTTACGAACCTCCTATCCTGGGGGTCTACTCCGAAGTGCAAAGTGTGAATGTTCGGATCGGACCGACACATGGCCGAACCGAATATTCTCCCTCTCTCTATCTCTGTGTCTGTGGCTCTCTGTGTCCTACAGCATGCAGTCAAAGTGACCTCTGTGTTGCCACCGACGACGACGTGGAAGTAGCGAAGTTTTGGTCCAAAAAGATCTGCCGGTCTATTCTGTGAAATTGAGTGGGCTTAAAGTGGGTCATTCCACCTGATGCTAGGGATACGCAAGGGATTGACACTATTGACAGCGGAGCTAAGTTTTCACGGTGAGATTTTTAAAGAATAGATCGGTCGAACTACAGTTGTGCCAGCATGAAGATGAAGAATTACAGTAGCCTTGAGTTTGGCATGACATTATATTTAAACATTAAAAAAAAAATTGTTGGTCTTTTTAGTAGGCACATGAGGCTCTTTGGAACTCTGTCATCGGTAATAGGGGAAGGAACTGTATACGGGGGTTTGGGAACGTTAAGTTAAAACGAAACATGTGTGGTTCATTTATTCTCATAGTACCTTCCTGCCTATTAGCCCGTGTACCTATGATTGTGTAAAAGGTTTTAATAGCACAAATTGTGAAATCTAGTTAAAGCTTCCATGCTAGACTAGGTACCTGAATACAGCGGTAAAATTTCACCTCACGTAATTTTGAGGAGATAATATTATTAGATGCGGTGAAGTTAACTTTAAGAGTTAGCATAAAGTACTTACACGTCAGCAAAATTGAATAAGTAGCGCACTCTAGCCTCCATGAATTTATTCAGATTTATAAAACTGATTAAATTAATCTACTTATCTGATCGAAACCGAGATTGGATTTAAATACGTTTTTACACTTAGGTTTATTAAATTACTAGCTGCGCCCCGCGGTTTCACCGGCATAAGTCTCGACTCCGTGGGAATATCAGGATAAAAATCCTATGTCCTAATCCAGGTCATGGTGTACCATGGTACCAAATTTCATCCAAATCCGATTAGCCGTTTTAGCGTTTTAGCGTGAAAGCGTAACAAACAAATATACAAAAAGTCAAATATTTTCTTTTTATAATATTAGTTTAGATTTACGTTTAAAATAAAGGTGTATTATCTATTTTAATCAGTTTTTATGTTTCCATTTCAAATTGGACTCAACTCATCTTTTAAAAAGAAATTAATGGATTTCTTAAATACAAAAGACCTGCTTTTTATTTTAATGAATCTCTTTGGGAATAAATTCTAAACTAGAACAGTTTTGAAAATTCTTTTCTTTGGTTTATACCAAAGAATGGAATTTTCAATACTTTTTTAGACCTTTTCCAGAGCTGGTTTCATGGAGCCATAATCTAGGAATCTCCTCGTCTCTTAGGCAATCTTATTAAATTCGGTAACAATCGAAATAGTAATTGTGTCTCATTAGTGACAGTTTGAGCTCTAAATTGGCTATAGACGTTGTACACCTATCTAAAACCGATGTCAAAGGTTCGACTGAAAATTAACCTCACATGCTCGACCACCACGACAAGCCCCTCTCGAAGGTAATTAAACTTGATTGACAAACCAGAATACTTAGTTAAATAGCTAGTGTCTTTTACATACAGTGGCTATATACAGAGTTGCTGGGACATTGACGCACAACCTGTTACCATGGATCCAGTACATGATTCCGGTACTGCGTTTAAAAAAAAAATTCGCTGTTCCATACATTTTGACAGCGTAGGTGTTGCACTTTTGTAGGGTACATCTGATTTTTTTAAATAACTGACGAAAAGCACAGGGGCGTCCAGAATCATATTATTATGCTGAATCCATGGGACCAGGTGCGTCGATGTCCCTGCCATCCTGTATAGAGACTATCACTAACACTATCTATTACTGTCTATTCTATTCTTAGCAGAGACTAAAGAATAAATAAAGTTGGTTCACTTATCCAAGAATAGTCCTTCTCAGAAAGTTTCTTTTTCTACACTCTCATCCGTTAGTTATGTGTACAGTCACGAGCAAAAGTATGTATACACTCGGCTTTATTCAAAAGCGATTTACTCCTTTATTTTTTTATGAAATTTTATGTTGTTACGAATATAGCGTTTTCGAACCCATAGATTAATGTAATGTGTCGTATTTCAACATTGCATTCGTTATTTCACGAATAAATCGCAATTGAAAGTTGCCAAGTGTTAACATATTGGTGCTCGTAACTGTACGCGATAAGTCGCTGATATCAGAGGGGCAATTCTCGTAATTTTAACAACGTTCACAGTCTGATCTCAGTCTCAATCTGTTAAAAATACCTCTAATTTCTCTACATTTTGACAAGTTTTTTCGACCCTCATCCACCAAGTGCGATGTTATTAGCGACCGTTTTATAGAATATAATTTTTTTTTCTTGGGTCTAGTGGTCGCAAGTGCAATCGCAGAGCATGAGGTCCTGCGTTCGATTCCCAGGTCGGGCAGAATATAAGAAATTTTCCATTACGGATTTCTCAGTAACAGCCCGGTGTCCGGGTTTGTGCTCGGTAAGTGGCGATAGGCTTGGACCCTGTTACATGGGAATTAAACATACATAGCTGGCGAAATGTAGGTGCACTTTAGGTCTGCCTAACCCTGCAGGGAATACAGGCGTGATGTTATGACGTTATATTTTTTCATTTATTTCCTACCAGGTCTGTGTGCCCACAACCGTGCCCACATGTTCTTCGCCGAGTCCATCATATCTGATGTGCCGTTCACTGCAGTCAGGTGCACCAGTTACAACGAGCTCTACTATACAGGGTCCTGTAGAGGCACTGGCGAGACCCTGATCATGGGCGGATTTGATATACACTACGGGTGAGTTTGCGAAGATATATAATAAAAACATTTCTAGGAATCTTATTTCAAATGGAACGATTGATGTTGGAGGCCTTTAACGTCTTACTAAAGATCTTAAATAGGTTATTTATTTGAACTAAGAAAATAATTTACTTCTGAGAATATTTGCTAAAATAAATACTCTTTATTAAGCATCCCCAGTCAGTAAGTCTTTAGAACATTTATAATTTGACTGCCGAAAGTCGTTATTTGATATTTATCTTCCAATTAATTAACATTTTAGTTATGATTCCCTCGTTCATTCGTTCTCTTAGAACATTCACTCCAGCGACTCAAATAACAAAAGAAGGTTATTTTAAGTATTCATGAGCACGGTTAACTTTTCGTCGCTTCTATGTTTAATTAAACAAAGAACACTCGTTTGTTCAGCAGTAACAACATTAGCTTAAATCTTGGAGATCAACGTTCATTGTTTCGTTTCAGGAAGGATGGTATTTACTACCTAAGGACAAACGCTGAGAAACCCTACGCACTGGGGGACGGTGACCCAACATGAATTACGATAAAATATTAATACCGCTTTGCCAACTTCGCCTATAAATTAAATTTTCAAAGAAATTATTACGGAGCGGTCCGTTTTTATTCGCGGCCGCTGCCGTCCGGCCCGTTGTTAATTATTAACGCGGCTCTGTTGATGCAAGCTTGCTTCATACGACATCACTGTCATGGTGCGTTATTTATTTTATGCTCATAAAGTAGATATAAGCATAGCTTCAATATATTAGTTATTAAGTGATAAACAATTTTCAGCCGACTTTAAAGTTTTCCGAGTAATAACAATTGAAAAACTCTTTCACATCAACATCGCAGAGAATATACTTATGTCCGATTAATTAGTTTTTATTGAATTGAAATAACTGTGAATTATGTAGTTTGAGCACGAGCACAAGAATCCGTACAATAAAATAACGGACTGTAGTGTGAACGGGATTTTATTACTGTTATTCGCAGAACTCTAGAAATGAGTGTATTTTTTTTTAATTTATACGTGTGCTGACTTTTCGTTGATGCGTCAAAATTTTGAAATGCCGCTAAATAACGAGTTTCAATTTATATGGGAAGTTGATTTGGTTGGCGAATCTCCAAAATTCGGGCGACAACAATTTGTTCTAAATGAGAATTAATTCACGTCCGCTCGTAAGAATAAATATTGTATTGAGCAGCGGTCAATGGAATTTAATAAAATGTTTCATTATTACAATTTGTATATTTAAATGCATAATATTTTAAGTAAGTACACACCTACTTATGATTCCTATTATATAGGTTAGGTTTAAAATGGTATCTATGTATACTATGTGTTAAAAAAATTATTGTAATAGTTTGCCCTGTCACTGTCTCTTGACTAGCAGCATTGTATACGTTTTCCAAATAAAGAAGTAAGAAAATACTCATTGAATAATATTTCCTTACGTTTTTTTTGGCAATTTGCAGGCTAGTGTCAGGTTGTATAATGATAATAAAAAGGATTCGAATAATCAATACAGCTCTCTAAGTTAGGATTGGCCTCAAATGTCATGATTGCATGAAATAGTCATTCAATAGAGTGGTATTGCTGATTTTAATGATTATAATTCTGTTGATTTATATTTGTTACGGTGGCGAAACATATTTTGATCAACATACGACCTGACACTGACGTGCAAATCGAAAAAAAATGTAAAAGAATTTGAATATTGCGTTACCGCACTGGCGCTTTCGCATAAACAGCAAAATTTATATTGTAACTTTTTCTGCTACGACATGGGAACAGTTCTAAAAAGTATTGACTTCAAGATAAATCGTGTTTTCCTTGTAATATCATAAAAGTGACAGAGAAATTTCCAACTTTGCTCCATATTGTTCTTAGAAATATTTTTCATTTTGCCCCGAGTATGTATCGACGAGGCTACGGAGCCACTTGAGAATAACCCGTGTAGGTAATAATCAAGTATTGATGTTAGTATTTATTAGTAGTTTAAGTGAATGTGTTTATTTGCTATTTTAGTCGAATTTATTGTTTAGTTTATACCTACAGGGTGTGATGATGTTATCACATTAAATTAATCTATGTACATATATCGTGGTCGCGAATCATATTTTATTCAATATATAACCTAACACTGACCTTGAAATTGAAAAAAACGTAAGTAACTTTGAATTTTGGGCTACCTTAGCGCATGCCCCTTAAGCGAAACCTAGTAAAGGGTTTAAGGGGGGGAAAACCCTAACGATCAATTGCAACTGTTAATTTGTACGTGATTGATACACATTGATGCGCAAATTGATCGTCAACAAAATGCAATTGCAGCGATTGACAATAAACACACAAAACATTGACAATAAAACACATAAGACTTTGACAATTGCAATTGATCGTTTCGCGGACCCTTAACCTACAGTAAAACAGCAAACAATTAAACGTAGTAATTAGTTTTAATTACGCGCACTATTCCGTAGTTTACGTTAAATTACAGACAGATAAAGTATTCTTATCTCACGAAGTGCCGCGCGCTTTACTTGTGGTTAACAAGTGTACAAACACGCTGTGAATGTATGTGTAAGCTCAGGAACTCTCGGTACCGTTTGAGACAATAGCGAAAACGGAAGTGTACGTGCGTGTGTAACGTGCTGACGCTACTCGTTTTCAGGCACACATTCACAGCGTGTTTGTACACTTGGTTAACATGAGTAAAGCTCGAGTCGCTTCGTGAGATAAAAATACTGTAAACTAAGGTTTAATTAAGATTGCAGCAGTGGCAATGAAACTTACTTCGTAAAAGCAATATTTATTTTTGTTACACAGGAAAATTATTGTGCACCTATTTATGAGACTGCTCTTATCTGCAGTAAGCTTTCGCAAAACACACCTCGGCTTTATACCTCTTAACACAGCTTCCAGAATCCGAGCCGTGTCGTATTCGCTCATCAGAAAAGAGAAAACGAGCGGAAACACCTAGACATTTATGAAAGACAACGAAATACAGGCCTCTGTTTTATTACCATAATAGGCATTACTTCTGCTTCCACTACCTCCAAATTATATACGTACTTGAGTCGTTTGCCAAGCTTTTCATAGTTGGTCTAGTACTGGTTGGCTAGAATATTTGTATTCGCCGTGAGGTTGTTCGCTAGACACCGTTGGAATATTAACCAGAACACGAGAAATAATGTAGCATAAACCACCGCAATGGGACGTGCATGAAGCATGCGTCGTTGTTATGCACCCACCGTTGCCCACCTATATGTACAATTGGAAGAACTTGCGCCGTCTGGCGTAGAACGGCTGTTTGGCCAACATTGGTGGTAGAAGCTATGATAGTTTTGCTTGTTCAAATGTTTGGTCAAATCGAAGATCGTAGACAAGGATGTTGGTGTCGACACGTTCTGTAGGTTGTTTGTATCTCCAGTAAATAATGTTGGACGATATGGGAGGAACTGGTTTTCATTTTCGCTTACCAGCTGGATTAAAAAAAAAATCTCTTTGTATTTGGTAGCCCAATTATTGAGGAAGGTTAAAGGCTATTTAACACCATGCTAGTACCCTTAGAAGCCGAGCAAAAAGAAAAAAAGTTAGAGAGAATGCTAAGGGAAAACTAAGTAACAGTGCGGGCGGGCGATGTGATGCGACGTGGTGGGTCGGGGAAACAAGGAATTTCATGGACAAAGTCGTGGGCAGGAGCTAGTGGCTAGTGGCTTCTATAATATTCCTTCAATATCCCTTCAAATCAAATCGGGTCAGTGGGTTACCTTATACAGACCGCGTAAATATTGAAAGTGGCCGTATGGATAAGTGATTGGTCCCTTGAGCATAGGAATACTTTCTTTCAGCTCCATAGTTACTGCTGTAGCTTCTTAAGAAAAATTAACTTCAGGAAAACCTTTCCTTATTTTTCTCCCTCGCACCGAGAGGAGGCCAGTTTCCCAGCAGTGGGAACATTGTAGGCTGATTATGCTATGCCATAATAATTTTTTGGGCAGTTTTATTTTTAAGCTGCTTCTATGGCCAGTAAGTAAGGAAGTATAAGTATTTCGTTCTAGTCTCTTAGTGAACATCAGTACGACTTGCATTGTTCTCTCTGGAGACTCAGGTCTGCTTTATTGTTCTGAAAGCAGGCAACATGCTTCAATGTACATTTTAAAATCATTTCAAATACATTCAGTGTACTCTATGGGCTGGGGATCGGCTACTGGATTCGAATTCGTGATGTAAAAGGTGATTTGCTAAAAACTTCGTGAAAAGCGAATGAAATAAAGGTATCGCCGCACAAGCTACAAATAAAGAAGGAAACACATGTCGTAGTATTCAATCGATCGTAATAAATGAACTGTGTATGTTCCTGTGTAGGCAATGCCTGTCTGAAGCACGTCGGTACGCGATCCTTTTGGCGCGAATTCGAGCGCTGTTGGGTGCCAAGCCTTTATCACAATAGCTGCTATTTGATTAATTATTCCTGATAGCTTCTTGAGGAAATGTTAGGAGAACATACAGTAGTTTTGTTCGTCAGCACGGATTTGATAATATCAGTTTGAGATAGGGATATTACTGAAAGCTATGCATAAGAAAATTCTGCCCTTGCTTTTGACAAAATCTATACTTATAATAAGAATGTAAAAAAGTTGTGTCTGTACATTGAATATATTTAAAAAAGAATAATTGAGGGGGGTTAAGAAACAGTAATAGAACACGAATCTAATAAAAAAAGTCTGTCTGTTTGTCTGTTTATCTGTTTGTCTGTTTATCTGTTTGTCTGTTTGTCTGTTTATACACGCTAATCTCCGGAACTACTGGACAGATTTGAATGAAACTTTTTTTGTTATGTAGCTACTAAACCTGGGCAACATATAGGCTATAATTGATTTTGTAAACTGGAACACCTGATGCAGAACCGCAACAGACCAGCTAAACTATAAGAGTTACAAAAATGGCGCCTTAAAAAAAATTTTGCGTCTGATGAGCATTTTCTGCTGCAAGAATAACATTGAAAATCCGGAACACCTGATGTGGAACTCTTAGAGCACAGCTAAACCATAATATATATAGGTTTGACATCTTAGCAAAAGTTATTCAGTCTGATGAGCATTTTCTGCTGCGAGAATAAAACTCGAGGATTGGAACATCTGATGTGGAACTCTAAGAGCACAGCTAAACCATAACATATACTAAGATTGACATCTTTGCAAAAGTTGTTCAGTCTGATGAGTATTTTCTGCTGAGAGAATAAAATTCGAAGATTGAAACATCTGATGTGGAACTCGGAGAGCACAGCTAAACTATGGCATATACAGACATGACATTTTAACAAAATTTGTTTGGCCTGATGAGTATTTTCTGCTGAGAGAATAAAATTCGAAGATTGAAACATCTGATGTGGAACTCGGAGAGCACAGCTAAACTATGGCATATACAGACATGACATTTTAACAAAATTTGTTTGGCCTGATGAGTATTTTCCGCCGAGATAATAAAAATCAAGGATCAGGAACAGTTGATGTGGAAATCACTTTATACTAATATAACTAGGGCAGATGAGATTAACGCCTCAATTAAAACATTCGTATCTATGGCCTTACTTTTTTTAACAATAAATATGAGAGCCCAGCTTGGTGGTAATTCACATGCCCAAGAGTTTTCAGAAACATTATTAAAAGTTGGAGAAGGTCTCCTTCCTGCACAGGTCTGGTGACTGTTCCTGATATACTTGGAAAAGTTGTTGCCTCCGAAGAGGAACTTATACAATCAGTATTTGGGGACATTCAGAGCATAAGAAACCAGAAAAAATCGTGGTTATGTGAACGCGCCATATCGACCACAAGAAACGAACAAGTTGCATCAATAAATGAAAAAAAATTGGGGGAAATTATTGGAGATGAAGTCGTTTACACTTCTTTTGATAACGTAGACGATCAGGACGACGTCACCAATTACCCAGTTGAGTTCCTCAATTCACTCACAGCGATGAGCGGTCTCCCTGCTCATAAAATAAGACTCAAAGTTGGTATTCCTCAAATACGGAAAAACCAACAATATAGTTTATAAAGAAAATTAATTAAAAGATTAAAAAAAAAATAGTAATGTTAACTAATTGATATTAATTTCGCTTTATAATTTCGGAATGAAAATAATTCTACCTTTATATTTTAATGAAGTTATAACCTACCCAGTCTACAACACTCAATCTAAGTTATACCAAACTTAATCGAAATCCTCCATCGGTTTTGATTGATTTATTGGCTGACATATCAACGCACAGTTCAAACTCTTACCGAAATTCCTATCGGAACGAGAAAGGGGCTGGATTCGCGTACGAAGTCGCGGGCAGAAGCTAGTCATAAATATATTAGTCGTCGTGCAGAATGCCTTATGTTTAGCTATAGTGGATGTTATGTTATCGGTAAGTTGGCATATTGTAACAATAACTTTTACACTGTAGGTTGTTTTATTAAATGAACACATTAAATACTATTTCTACAAGCTAACACTAAAATTTGTATAAAAGTATATAATAAAAAAAAAGAAAAAGGCAGGAGCTCATTGGGCATCAACAAATTCGCCCACATCACTGTCAATGGGATAAGTGCCCACAAGGCTGGCAGCATTACCACGTTGAATGGCAATGCTGATTCTTTGGGCAAAAGATAGGCCAGCCCTCTGGTCACGTGAAGAGTCAACCAAACGCTTGTCGATGTCCCGAAAAATTCGATGAGCACTCGGACCCCAAACGGCTGAAATATATCCTCCCAATAAGGTTGTTATATTCGCGCCGTTTGAGGTTTTCTACTAATGCAGCAGCCGCCCCAGCACAGCCCACTGTGCTAGGAAGATGGGATGGCGCGAGGGTGTCGACACAGGTTGCATCCCACACCAAAGGCCTACCCAAGTTCCAAGGCATTATGGTCATTCCATCTGGCCATTTTCCATCGTCGCGTGTCAAGCCAAGTGGGTTCTAAATCAGCTGGCACCCTGGCGGAGACAAGAGCTCGACGGATGATGTCGTTAATGCTGGCGTGCCGTGCTATCCGTCCAGCGCTCTTGCTGCAGGATAGGCCATGGTGTCCGAGGCAGTCGAGGTGCTTCACCGCATTGACAGCGATGTCGAGCTCCACAAGGAGCAACCCAGACGCAAACATGTAGCGAGCCGGAATGTGGTGTCACCCAGCATAGTGCCTACATACATATATGGGGTGACGGTAGCGCCTGAAGCCAGAGGCCTGACTCCCATTCACCCACAGCCAGCAGGTGGGGGCACGCTCAGCAGTATTGGTGGATGTATTAGTAAGTTTATTCCGTACCAACCTGCAGAGCGGTTCATCCCACTGTCTCTGGGAAGACGGGTTCTCGGGCCGAACCGTGTCCGGGAAAGCCACTTTCCAGACGTTCACCGCATCGGTCAAACACGGCACTTCAGAGTCAACTTAAGCAGGAACCAAGATTCGTCTGGTTAAAATTATCAGTGCTGTGGGCCGAGGATAGGAACGCCGGTAGGCTTACACTAGAAATTTAGCGGACGCCGAGCTCACCACGAATGGGTAGTGTGACTTGTTTGCGCCGGGTGTTTACTCTCCAGGGCAAAAATGGTTTCTGGAGAGTAGGGCGCCACCACATCGCTACTGAAAATTATAGATATCAGGGGTGCGGCCAGGCTGGCCGCACCCCTGATATCACCTTCGCTTAATTTGGATTCTACATGTGAATATATATAAATATATATATATATAGATAAATAACTTTGTATATTATGAGTCCGTCCAATTAATGAGATTTGGAGTTTATGTCCGCAGACCGGAAAATATGCTTAGAAGTTTTAATTCGTTTTCTAAACGTATAATAGCATAGAAAATATATTTCATAAAGCTTCAAAATTACGAACTTATTTCGTATAGAATTTCCTTTCTTTGATCAACATTTAATTGTCCAAAATATTCCATCCTCATTTCATTTTCTGTAACACAACATTTAGTACCTCGTACTACTAACATTTACATAGAATTTGCACCTTTTGCTATAAATCTGGACGAGCGTTCTGAAATAGAAGCTCCATTGAAAAGCGTTAAATACGAGGTAGGAAATATTTAAAGGAATACTGTTGGGCAGTGTGAACCACTCACGTGTCGTGAAAATTGCGGAAAACAACTATCTAGTCCATTAAATAAATTGCTCTCGTTTTGAGAGCGTCCCACAAAAAGCATAATATGGCAAGATGTTTTCTCAGACGTGAAGTTATAGCGCGGACGAGAATCGTGATGTTTCATCCGCTTTTATATGTGTTGATTATTTTATTACCTGTTCAGCGACCAAGTGTTTTTCTTCTTATATTTTAGTTAAGCAGAAAGAAGATACGATAGGTATAAATACCAACCTTGATATATTGATATATTTATAAGACATACTCGTACCTTGATTATATTTCTAAGACAATCAACTATCGGCTCAACTGTTATTCTGTAACCATCTCACCGTGAAAACTTAGGTGAAGTGAGCGTGGAGTGAGCTGTCATTCAAACTAATGCTAAGGGATTGACACAATTGACAGCTCACTTCACCTAACTTTTCACGGTGAGGTTTTCAAAGAATCGACGGGCTGTTATCCATTTTAATTTCAATCTTTAAACTGCGGGGTAATTGCCAAACACACTAATGGTGGCAATTGCTTTCATTTTGACAGTTCAACCACATTCATTGCGTTATTTTCGTTGCTGAGCAGACAAATTTTTCGAACATATGAAGCAATGCATAAGCAGTATCCTTCAAAAACATTCAAATTGTGAATGATCGTGTGCTACGCAATTAGGCCCTACATTGTATTTCAATTGATTTACATTGTATTTAAATACAATGTAGAGGCGAGACGTTAAGTCGTTTGTCCCGGCAGTCATTCGAAGATCTTTGACAGTCGTTACGGGTAGTTAGACAACCAGTACTATCAAGGGGTATCATGTTATCTAATAACTGGGTTGTGGATATTAGATAGGTATAGTCGCTCCATGTAAAATACTAGTATCCTGTGTCCTGTTATACTGGAAACCGACCCTAATATAGTTGATAAAAGGCTAGGCAGATAGACTGCTACCTTTTTTTTTTTAACTTTGTAAAAAATAGTGTGTTACTCACACAAGTAAGATAGACATTTTAGACCAATCTTTAAGAAGTTAAACAACGCTTGCCGAAGTTGGTCCGTGGATGGGTGACCATCCATACCCCTCCGAGCCTCGGAAAGCACGTTAAGTAGTTGGCCCCGATTGTTATTTGTAGGTCTTTGACAATTATTACAGGTAGTCAGAAGCCCGAAATTCTGACAACCAGTGTTGCCAAGGGATATCGTGTTACCCTAAGTAAGTAACTGGGTTGTGGTGGTCAGATAGGCAGTTGCTCCATGTAAAATACTGGTATCCTGCATCCTGTCAGACTGAAAGTAGTCTAGGCCGATTGAAAGATCATTCTCACCGTTATACCTATTATTTTGTCCTTCGATCAACAATAGTACCTAAGTACTAGATTACCAATGAGCGAATAAAAAACGGCTGGAAAAATAAAAACACAAATAATGTTGTGGTCCTATTTTGCAACATAATTATTTTTTTCAACCTTATTGCATAGAAATTCTGTTTTATATTTCCATATTTTTTGGATTTATTTCAAAATACGTTTACTTTCCGATCGTAAAGTAAACGTATTTAAATATTTTGCAAACGATAATAACCTTTATGTTTGAATGTTAACGTTTATAATCAAGTTATAAACAATCGCAGTCACCTGAGCAATGTGTTTTTGTTCCTAGTGCTATTGTTGAAGATTTTGTGGTATATCATTGCCAATACTATCGAAGAAGAAGATTTGTGCCCAGCCTATATGTTAGGCATGTAGGTAGGCCAGATATGTTTTGATGACATGTACTTAAAATATATACTTATTACCATTATCATCTGCCTAGCCTTTTTCCAACTATGTTGGGGTCAGCTTCCAGTCTAATCGGATGCAGCTGAATACCAGTATTTTACATGGAGCGACTGCCTATCTGACGGCCACAACCCAATTACTGGGTAATACGATACCCAGTATTCCCTTGGTGAGACTGGTTATCAGAGTTTCGGGCTTCTGACAATCCGTAACGACTGTCAAAGATCCACGAATGACAGCCGGGACCAACGGTTTATCGTGATTTTCGAGGCACGTAATTATACCTGAGTACCTGTATTCACTAATTTACTACCTTTTGTGTCTGGATAATTATATTAATCAATGAAATCTTCATGAAGTTATTATGTGTAGTAGCAGGTATTAATTAACAGTCATCATTATAGGTAATTTGACCTAAGTTATGTTTAAGTGGGTTGGTAATACAATTCGAGGCATTCGGAATCCGTATCGATAGTCAAGTAATTATACGTTTGAATGAATAGCTGTATATTAGCCTACTCCCAGAATGTTGGGTAATTTGTGTCAAACATAGTCGTGTCGAGTCGTCGAGAATCTGGAGGTTTATAATAGTGGAAGCATTAGGTATCAAAGAGAGTGTCAATAGTCCAAAATCAAAGAAAGAAAAAGTATTTATAGCGATTCATACAGAAAGACCATAAACTAAAGTAAACACAGTTAAAAATAAAAAATCAAATTATATAAAAAAAGTAACAAAGAAAAATGAAACAGAAAATCCTATACGAGGCCAAAAGGCTCCTATCTCAGCATGATGGCTGCGACATTAAAAAATAAAAGGAATGTCGTAGTGCTGGTATTCTGAGAGGGCGCATTGTGATGTTACGGGAAGTTACGGAAATAAATAAATAATAAAATAGATAGGTATATGTAAAATATTAGCAAATAAAATAAAATATCAATTTTAATTCCGCGCCAGACGTAACCTTATTGCCTGTCTACGCTTAAAGGACTTTGGGATTTGACTTCTGATTATGACACTTATGCTAGATATACAGGGTAAAATAAAATTAGCTAGCGAAACTCCGCAGACGAGATGGGTATCGATATCTCTGTACTCATAGTATATTATCTATCTATATATCTTTAAGAGGTTAAGCAACGCCTGCCGAGGTCGGTCCGTGGATGGGGGTGACCATCCATAAACCTCCGAGCCTCGGAAAGCATGTTAATTGGTTGGCCCCGGCTGTCATTCGTAGATTTTTGACAATTATTACAGGTAATCGGAAGCTCGAAAGTCTGACTAACAGTGTTGGCAAGGGATATCGTGTTACCCTGTAAGTAACTGGGTTAAATAGGCAATGCCAAAAAGGCAATGTGGTGGTCAAATAGGCAGTTGCCCCATGTAAAATAGTGGTATCCTGCATCCGGTTAGACTGAAAGTCGGCTAGGCCGATTGATATATCATTCTCACTGACTGACTGATAAAAGACTAGGCAGATAGATTGCTTAAAAATTATAAAACTTTATAAAAAATAGTGTGTTACATAATCCAGGTAGTACCGAAGACCACAAAGGTTTATATCCAATACTAGCTGCGCCCCGCGGTTTCACCCGCATAAGTTTCGATCCCGTAGGAATATCGGGATATAAAGTATCCTCTATGTTAATCCTGGTTATAAACCATCTGTGTGCCAAATTTCATCCAAATGCGTTTAGTAGTTTTTGCGTGAAAGAGTAACAAAAATGCATCCATTCATCCATACAAACTTTCGCATTTATAATATTACTCGTAGTAGGATTGTCGATGCGTTGTTTTGTTTTGAACCAATCGGATGAATAATGAAAAGCATCAAAGCTTTTGCGCTATTTCTATAGAGTTTTGTTTCTACAATAAAATGTACGTTTTAACTTCCAATGTAGTTGTACTATGTAGTTCAGATAAAAGAAAACAATTGATATTAAACATAGGACCTCATCAGCATCATAATTAACCTATAATGTTCCCACTGCTGGGACACAGGCCTCCTCTCTTCGAGAGGGAGTGGGCTATAATCTACCACGCGGGCCCAGTGTGCGGGGGTTCGGCGGTGTGTGTGTGGGAACATTATACGCTGATTATGCTTATGCTGTATCTTTTGGCTGTAGATTAGGAAGTTATTTGATTTTAAATGACATTAAACCATTTGAAACTGACAAACATTCCTGAAATTATTTGATAACAATGACGCCGTGGAGTGTGAATAGTTCAGTTTAGCAATTCAGTTTCATGTAACTATGTTCTCTTTTCAGGCACGTTCATATTTCGGGATTTAATGGAAAGTTCGACAAAGGCAACGTTAAAAATGTTCAGTTAAAGACTAGTTTCGAGTCCATAACCGGGTTCTACTCCCGAAATCCGTCAACAAAGATACGGGCCCGTCAGAAAGTAGTTGATCAGTCCAAACGAGTGTAAAATTCAATTTCACACAAATTACAACAGATTATGGGAGCAGGTACAGTTACCAAAAGAGATAAGTAACCACAGGGTCGTCGGATATAGTTGAAGTTTAGTAAGAAACCAATAGATGTTTTCGAATGAAATTTAATTTGACAAATTAACTGTTTGTTTTCTAATTATTAAATTAAATTTTATTCGGAAACATCCATCGGTTTCTTACGGAACTGCAACAATATCCGATGACCCTGGTTACTCATCTCCTTTGGTGACCGTACAAATTACGTTACGTTACTCATTCTTAGTTCGGGCTATAATTAATCCTATGTCGTAGTAGTGTAGTAATATCAGCCGAAACTACGGGCTTCTCGCTTAGTGACCCCCTGACCCCAAAATATACACGTTAGTAAAAGTTTACAAAATAAACATGAATTGCTCATAAAGTTCCTAAAATCTTTGTTCCTGTATGAAAATTATTCAAATCATCGCCATTTTGCACAGGACGAGTGTAATAAGAACGAGTGAGCTTACATGAAAGTTTCAAACGGGAAATACCGCAGTTTGTGAACGCTTCAACATGTTAAAAGCCACTAACTTTATATTACCCTTTCTGTACGGATAATTACGTGCGGTTTTGTTCCCTGATATGAACGTTCGTTAAATAATAAGTTTTGTGTGTGAAATGTATTAAATGTAGATTTTTTAGGCGCTTTGTTTGAGTAAATTAAAACACAGTCTGCGGCACGCGTATTTTTCTAGCATTGTTAGCTTGTATTTTTTGACGAACTAAAAATTAAATCCTTTGTTCGAGTTTAAGCTGCAGTATTTTAGTGTTAGTGAGGTTTAGAGCTACGAGTACATATTTTTATTCATGAAACCGGAGCAGGTAAATAAAGTAGAACTTCGTTATGAATTTCCATCTGGTTATGACTTAATCTCCATTTATGTGACAATATTAATGGGCTCTAACAAAACCTGCTTGCACGACACAATAAAATTAGTCATTATTAGTCTCCATATCAATAAAAGAGCCATAATTCTATAACATGCCGCGAAGACACTCATAAAATAACATGAAACAGTGCGAATCAAAGCAATCCGTTTCGCTACGGTTATAAAGAACACAATAAAATGTTTCATGTTGATTACTGTTTCAGTAAGACCTGCAGGAAAATGATTTTTCTAATATGTATCTGAGAAAACATTGGCCCGTGTTATGATGGTTTGGTTGTAAAAAAGTAATATTGGAGGCGGCTGAGCCCGATCGTAAAAAATATAGTAGAGAGCAGGTACGTGGACATTACAAAAGTATAGCGATTATGAACTCTCAGGAAATGGTCCTCGTGAAATATTTGTACCTTTTGAGGCAGTCGGGGTTATTGTTTGTAGTTGATGTTGTACTGAATTAAATGGAAACGTGTGAGCAAGTTTTATGAACCGGCTAGGTACTGAAAATATTTATCGAGTGCGGAACATTGTAGGCCTATGTTTCGAATAAAGTTTTATGGTATGGAGTGGATTATAATAAACACACTGCCCACGATTTCTTTCGCGTGAAATTTAGACCACATCGGCGCAACGCAACACTTACCCGTAGTGTCACTTCTGACTTTCTGACTTTGTTTCTCTTTGCTCGGCTGCCTGGGTCAGGGTTAAATAGCCTTCCTCACAATTGGGCTATCAAATGCAAATATAATTTTTCAAATCCGATAAGCAGTTTCAGAGATAACCGCGTTCAAACATTTAAACAAAACGTTCTATTATATATATATTTTTTTTTTTCTGATCCGACTTTCTTTTTGAAGTCAACTGAAAAAGAGGAAATAAGTACCAACTGTGACGATTAATGGCTACTTAAAATGTTCACAGTTCGATATTAAAATATTTAAAACCCATTTAAAGATATTTCGAATACCTACTACATGTTAGGGCCCGTGTATCTATAGGAAAAACCACAACAACTCATTGTATATTTACCACGTTTGGGATTTCCTCTGGCTTTCAGTTTCGCCTTGGCTCATACCGCTTCCCGTATACCCTCACTTTTAAAACATGCATTATAAAGTTTTGCCGCCCCGTTAGGTTTCTAACAGAAATTATGTGGGAGTCCAGTGTGTATCAAGAGTCTCATGAAATTAACATTGTTTTATTTGTGTTTACTTTTGTTAATGTCTCTATAATTTTTCTAGTTTATTATGCCCATTTTAAAAGATAACAATCTCCATTTAGGTACAGTCACGAGCACCAATATGTCAACACTTGGCAACTTTCAATTGCGATTTTTTCGTGAAATAACGAATGCAACGTTGAAATACGATACATTACATAAAACTATGGGTTCGAAAATGCTATGTTCGTAACAACATAAAATTGCATTCAAAAATAAAAGAGCAAATCGCTTTTGAATAAACCCGAGTATACGTACTTTTGCTCGTGGCTGTACGTTACACCAAAAGAAGAAAGAGAGAAAATACATTTATTTAGTACAGACTAAAAGATACACAATACACCAGGTACATCAGATAAAAAGTGTAAAGTCCAATGTAAGAAATTAGCAGGAAAGTGTGCCTCACGGCTGCGCCTAAAAGGCCCAGTTCAGCAAAAATGCCAGACAACTAGTGCCTGACGCTGGTTTACAACTGGACCAGCCATAAAAAATATTCCCGCTGATCTCGATCTCTCTTGAGTCTTAAAGATACAAGGTGGAGACGAAAATACGACACTAAATTAAACTGCGTATCACACTAATATTATAAAGGCGAAAGTTTCTGAGTGAGTGTGTGCTTGTTACTTCTTCACGCTCAAACGGCTGGACCAATTTTGATGAAATTTGGTATGGACGTAGCTGATACCATGGATTTACACATAGGCTTTTTATCCCGATATTCCCACGGGATCGAAGCTTATGCGGGTGAAACCGCGGGACGCAGCTAGTCTATATATATCTATCTAATGACGTCCCCAGTCTGCTTACGAAAATTAAATCAAATATAAATATAAATTATGGAGCAGTGGCGGCCCGGTGGATCAGCCCCGACTTACGAATTGTAAGTTGTGAGTTCGAACCCTGGCAGCGATTTACTCTGTGTATTTAATTTCATTACCACTGCTCTCAAAATGGTTAAGTAAAACATCGTGGGGAAGCTGGCATGTCCTAAAACAAAAAAAAAAAATCGAAGATATGTGACATCCACTAACCCGTACTGGGCCCGCGTGGTGGATTATGGTCTACTCCCTCTGACAGAAAGGAGGCCTGTGACCCTTTTTTTTTGTTTTTTTTCTTGAGTGGGAAGTCATCAAATGACGTCCCGCGCTCTGGGCGGAGCGGGAGGGCATGTCAGACTTTTACTGACTTAACCCACCCGTGTTCCTTCAGTTGCCTATGCCAGGGGCCATAGTATCTTCCCAGCAGTGGGAACATTGACTGATTATGCTATACGTATGAAAATAAATAATTTAGTCACTATAAGCTAGTCAAAGTTTGACAAAAACCACAGCCATCAGTATTATTTAGTGTGTTTGAAAAAATCACGTTTTCAATTTCGATGTTTGGATTTCTTTAATAGTTTCAAAATACTCCACTGTGCATTAGTATTGCCAGTGATTTCATTTATTGTCGTATTTTCGTCTGCGCATTGCTTATAGGATAACAATAATCGTGAAAAAGTCTATAATATTCAAATTTTATTTGTTTCAAATTGACGTTATTTTAAGTAAAAGAAATAACAACTTTAATCTGATAGTAATTAAGTTTATTTCAGAGTGACTAGCACTGTTCAAAAAGTTATAAAAATGTTTGAAGTTGTAACTGAACTTTATTGTGTAGGAATTAAAGTTTTTTTGCCATAAGCTCATATTTGTTTACATTTTTGGCGAATATGACCGGATTCAAAAGATACCTTATATGTACCAAAAAAACAAAAGACGCTCAAATACGATCCTTACTGAATTCCTTTTCTTTTACATTGAATTTCAAAGGTAGAAATCGACCCTCTACTTCTAATGAACAATCAACTTAGTTAATTAACTGAATGGGCACTAAACAACAGTAAACACGTATAGTTGATCGGGAAGGCGATCGATGGGAGGAGGCGAGCTGAAGGCAACTTTGATTCATTCGGACCTAATCCGGCCGCCCGCTCCCCAACCTTCTCATTAAACGCCCAATTTGTTCTGGGATCATGCGAAGACTTTAATCTTGCGGCTTGGCAACTTGTCGCAAGCCTTGATGTAAGTAATTATTGATAGTTGGGTCATCAATGAATCTAATTAGTTTAGTAGAAGTTTCACTAACTCGAAGGACGACATTTTCAATTTCTTTAAGTACTTAGTTTCAAAAACATTTTACGAAGGAAACGCTACAAAATTAAAGGGATGACTCGAGATAAAAAGGACGCTCAAAGTAAAAAACCAAAATATTAAGCTTCAATTAATTATCCCTTTAATTCTATGCAAGCCGACAGTTTTCCCAGAAAAAAAAAAAGATTAAGCGCTAAAGATAATGGTACGAATCTCCTTTAATCCGATCAGTGCCCGTATTATCTGTTTCTCTGAAAAACTGGAGGTACTAAAATCTCTCCTACTACTAAATTCACGTTGCTTTTTCATTAAAGTAATCACTTCACCCGAAAAGGGCACAGTTGAAATAGACTCGAAATTAGAAATTAATAATGAACATGAGTGCTCTGGAGTGACATTGAAAACTCCTAAGAAGGTTGAAGTAAGCTATCAGACGTATTTACCCAAGTAGGTATGTTCTCACAATATCATTGAGTAGTTGAGTGTTGAGTAGTGCTTCATGAAACGTATAGTTAGAAAGTACGTGTCGTTGGAATGTGTATTGTCGTGAACTTGCGAAGCTCACACAAAGTCGAGATTCTTCAAAAGAGTGAGGGCGGCATAAAAGCATTGCCACAAAGGACTTTATATTTATGCGTGCACGTACATATTTGTAAGTGATATTACCTACCTTTGGTTAATGTACCTTTATTATTTAAAAGCTTTGATTGTTCTGTGAGTGTATTGTGATGAAATACTTTTGACGCACTTTGAAAAAATTAGCTGGGAGTTTTTATGTCTAGGCAAGTTAAAAAATTTGGCTAGTATTAGTTGGTTTTTATTAAGGTAATGCTAATATGAAATTCGGGATTAAAGAGTGCCTAGATGGCAATTATGAGTGCACTATCACCTACTCATTTATAAATTGTGTGCTGATTACAATATCTGACATTCTTATTCTTAGCGATGGCAAAAAGTATAAACATCTTTGGCCCAAAATTCAGCTGCGCGAACTCCGCTCACTGACGCAGTCATGGTGGCAGATCATACGGCGCAGGACGGAGAGGTGGAAGTCAGTCATTAACAAAAGGCAATTACGATTACTTACTCATTCAGCATTCTCAGACCAAGATGGCCTTTCTTTATACCTCTTAAACGCAAAGTCTTAATGATTCTCTACCTTCACTTTAATGCACAAAGTCCCAACTTAGTTCGCTTAACGTTGGATATTGCGACCAGAGATCGCCAACCGTTTATGTGTCTTCGACATACTTCCGAAAGTGCTTAAGGCACAGTCGCGGTTAACGTCATTAGGTGGTCATGATCCTCCGTGATGCTGAAACTCTGTAAGCCCCTTAAATACTTTCAAGTGTGAGGGAATTGGGGAGGACGGTGCACGAGGGGAATTTTCACACATTATTTCGGAAGCTTGCAACATTCTGGAGATTGTTATGGTACCAAAATTCTGCTTTGAGTTCAAGTTCGAGGTTATTATCTAATTGAAAGCCTCCCAAAAAATGTTCTTTACTAACTTTTTAGACCTATGTATCCTGCTTATGCGTATGAAGTTTCATTAAAATCAGTTCATGCATTTCGAAAAACAAGGACTTGAAAGTTTGTATGAAATGCCGTACGTTGTAAACTCTCTTAAGAAAGCTTTTTTCCTATACTTTATAAGAAACTTTTTTATTTATTTATAAATAATTTATTTATTTTTATTTAGCCTGCACTGTCTCACTGCTGAACAAAAGCCACCTCCAAATCCTACCATGCTTCCTTATCTAGGGCCACCTCGATCAACCTTTGCGGTTTTTTTACATAATCATTTGTATGTCAAGATTGGCAAAACATAGCGCGCTACCTTATTTTTAAGATCTTTGTGTGTACTTACTTGTGTTTTACGAATAAACTATTATTATTCTATTGAAATTATTACATTGAGAAGAGATTAAGCAAACGATTAATCGAACCTCAACACGTTATCTTTCCACTACACTAGAGCTACTATTACTTTATTCCTGTCAATCTCACCCTTCACATGCAATCCCCTGCAACAGAGTCTAAAACCGCGCGTAAGCCGCAACTATTTCCAGAGAGTCAGCGAACTGCTAAACTCATTTTCCGATAAAGCGAAGAGTAAACGTGTCACGCTTTAATAAGGCGAGAAATTAACCCGTCGGATCAATACGGCGGTGGTGTTAATTTGCATGCAAAAGCTTAGGCCCTGAGAATTTTACCTGCCAGTGGGCACTGGGCAGGCGTCACAGGAATTAATTAAAACTGCAATTTGTCTCAGTTAGCTGCATGCCTGGGAAACACTTTAGCGGGATGTCATGTGGAAACGGATGCTCGTTGGTGTTTATTACCTTCTTCTAAAGGGGTTTTAATGAAAAATAATGGTTTTGAAACAAAATGTGACATAAGAGTCTGTGAGGCAACATAGACTTTTTTGAATCTTAAAGTAAGGAAGAAGTATTCGAGTTGCGCCGTCCCCAAGTGACAAGGAAAAATGGCAGGAAACTGGAAAATGATGAAGATGATGAAAGGATGAAACTAAACATAATTAGCTTATAATGTTCCCACTGCTGGGACACAGGCCTCCTCTCCTCACTAAATGTGTACTGCATGCGATAAGTATAACCAAGATGTAAAATCTAAATATTTGCACGGCAGAAATGCCGAATATAGTGACACCCTGTCGTGTAGCGACAAGTTAAACTAACTTTAAAAGACAGGGGTGATGAAATTAAAGAATGGGAGTTAGAGAAACAATTAAAGTTATAATAATAAACAATAAAAAAATGGAGATGAACACAAGAGTGGTGAGTAGTAAGTGGAGGTGGGGTGTTAAGATGACGATGAATGATAGGAGGCTGAGGAGGCTGAGGTGGAGCAGTTGCTGGCAACAGATGCGGGTACAGAAGTCCGAGTACAGATGCAGGTACAGGTAAGGGCAGGTGCGGGCGCGGCACGGAGGGCACCCGCAGGAGGGCCCACGCAGCAAGGCAGGTCGCCGCACGGCAGCAGGAGGAAGAGGCTCGGCGGGCCGCTGACAGCCCACCAGGTAAGGTGGCCCTCAGAAGTTGATGCGTGTGCGGCACGAAGGGCACTCGTAGGAGGGCCCACGCAGCTAGGCCGGTCGCAGCACAGCAGCAGGAGGAAGAGGTACGGCGAGGACGCACCCTCCAGGTAAGGCGGGCCTCAGACAAGATGCGGCCCGACAGGTTCAGGTCCGTAGCCTTGAAGACGGAGCACGGAGGTGTAGTAAGGTGGCTCTGGAGCAGACAGGCGGCTCTGGAGTATCAGGCCTTAACCTTAGTGTTCGCTTTAGAGGCGAAACTCGAACTGACCACTGCATTGCGTGGATCAATAAGGAAAACTCGTAGAACAACATCATGTAGAAAATATGAATTTGAGATACGAATGCAACCAGTGTTATTTCTTTAGCTAAGTATGTATATGTTTCTATCAGGCCGTTAAGTATTTGATGCTGGCAGGTAAGGATTTGAAAGTAAACGTTACCATGACGTTTTAAACATCAAATGTCAGAACTGTCATAATAAAATAAATATTATTCAAATACAATAAAATCTATAGTTATTTTGTAATAAAAGTATAGTGTTTAAAGGAAAAATGATATGAATCAATGTGGACGAAATTATCAACCCATGGTTGACACTGAATCGTTGAAGTCATATGTTAAAGTTTGTCTGTGTACTAAATGTGGATAAAACGTGTCCTGGTGTCGTGAGAAATACTCAGATCAGCACCTAACGGTAAAGGAATGCTTATTCTGACCTGGAGGAATGAATTAAAGTAACTGTGAGTATGTACATTATGTTACAACCCATAGATCTTAAGAACTTATATTAGCTATCTATATTCTTGCAAATAAATATATCATTCATTCATTCGTTCATTCATTCATTCTCTTCGAGAGGGAGTTGGCTATAATCACCACGCGGCGGGCCCAGTTCCACGCGATGATTTCCTTCACCGTTTTGAGAGCAGTGGTGCTGAAATTATTTACACTAAGTAAATTGGCTGCCAGGGGTTCGAACCCATGACCTACAACTCGTAAGTCCAGGGCCGTTCCCACTGGGCTACTACCTCTGGTTGAAACTAAGTTAAGTAACCCAAATTGCGGTTTCGACTCTCGCCTGAATCCATTATGCCAGAGCTTACCTGGTCACCAAAGTTGGTAGCTTACACACACTTAAAGATATGATACTATCATAACAGAAAAACAATTGATACCACTTTCCTGTCTGGGGCACAACTCAGGACAGGATAGTATCCGCAACCTCACAGGCGGAGATCAATAAACCGGTCCAATTTCTTCTTTGTGAAAAATAAATAGGATCATGGAGAGCACATATAGAAGTTTATTTGTCCACCGCACAAACTGCGTACTAGTGAATAAGTAAATCCTCCGCAAATAAGGGTTCTGTGCAAATACAATCTTTATTTAAACTGAAGGAATAATGTGCTTCCGAACTGTGGTTTGGGATTTAACGCGGGATGTTAACAGGTAAACAGCTGTGTGGTGGTAAATTTTGATTTTATTCCGCCGACTTCAAGTGACTCTGCGTTTTAGGGTTCCGTACCTCGAAAGGAAAACACGGAACCCTTATAGGATCACTTTGTTGTACGTCCGTAAGTCCGTCTGTCTGTCTGTCAAGACCCTTTTTCTCAGGAACGCGTGGAGGTATCAAGCTGGAACTTCTAAGCCAACGCAATCAAAAGAGACAGCCGTTTATGTCGCAAATTTCCGCAAATTTTCGACACTCGCAAGGGAATCAAAACCTACAGGGTACTTTAGCATTAAGGTTCAAGGTTGATTGGGAAAATTTGACAGTTTCGGGTGGCTTGACCTGCTGGCGCCTGTACAACCTGTATGTTCATTTAATACAGTCATAGGTCAATAAGTGAGTGTCCGATTAGAGGGTAAGCCTGGTGATCTGTAATATAGGTTTTACCTACAACAGACACCAGTCTCTATTAAGTGTTACCTTGGCTTTGTACTGTGTTTGTGACATGAGAGAACAATAAAAAATATTATTATTATTATTACTTCCCGTGAATTCAGACTCTTGAAATTTGGTACGAAGCAACGTCTTATAGCACAGGTAAAGGAAAAATTGCGAAAACCGTAAATTTTTAGTTACATCATATAATAAAAATATTTTTCATAATTTTAAATTGTACGGAACCCTGGGTGCGCGAATCCGATTCGCACTTGGCCGGTTTTTTGTCAAATCATACTGTTGATTTAGTAGCAGATCAGTGGTAATGGCCCCAACATACGAGTCGTAAGTCGTCGGTTTGAACCCTGGCAGACGCTTTACTTTGTGTAAATAATTTCATCACCACTGCTCACAAAACGGTGAAAGAAAACACTGTGAGAACCGGCATGTCCTGGACGTTTATTCCCGTTGTCCCCGTATGCCATATCCCCGTCACGGGGACAGCGGGAAACCAAAAATTGCAAGACATGTGACATCTACCAACCCGCACTGGGCCCACGTGGTAGCTTACAGTCCACTCCAGCTCGAAGTGAGGAGGCCTGAGTCCCAGCAGTGGGAATATTACAAGTTGATTATGTATACAGGGTTACTGGAAAAACACCAACAACCTCTTAAGAGGTCATTGTACTCGTCATTATGAACAAGCTTTTACTATGGGACCAAACCTAAAATCGCGAAAAAAAACATCTGATCCCTACATTTATGTTCGGTGAACTCTTTAAAATGTAGGGAACAGCTGATTTTTTTTCTACCTCACCTAACCACCTACAATTATCTCTTAAGAGGTTGTTGGTTGTTTTCCAATAACCCTGTATTATGTGTAGTTCTAGTTTTACTGTCTTGTTTTTTCATTGACATACATACTATCTAGATATTTCTTCTTTAATTACCTATTATTTTGATTGGCTCTCCCTTGCTAAAAGATTGTCGTCTGTCCATAACGACTTCTCTTCACTTAAGAATATAATTTTGAAGGTATTTTTATGCTTTCATAAAGTCGTGGAACAAAAGTTGTTTGTTTGTAAGGAATGTGTTCGCCCCTGAAAGTTTTCCTAGCCACTAAAAATGCATGATGTATATAATATCTAGTTGAGCTTACGTCACCGGGAAAGTATTCTGGCTCAATATCAACGGAGATACTCGTATGTTTTCTGAGAAGGTTATAGGGACTTATATGTGAAAATAATACATTAGTGTGATGATGTATACCTTCTTCAAAACATTTAACTACGGGTCGGTTTTTCAATCGCCAGTTAACTTTGTCCGATGAATAAGTTTATCATTTTGGCAGCTTTTTGTATGGACAATCGGTCATAACGTCACATTTATTCTTCAGGTAAAAGTTATCTAATGATTTAGCAATTACCTAAGGATCGGAATTATAGATAATTAGAGATATCTTTTTATTTGAAGATAATGACGAGGTTTGACTGATGCGGATCCCTAGAAGGTAGCCTGGATTGAAATAACAAATTGCAATAGAGGTGTACCATACTACAATAGTTACCTTTCTCTGCTTAATACGTATTAAGTACTCCATTACATTTTACTACAAAGCTTCCGTCTATTATCCCTCATCCCTCATTTAAGTTCAGACTTTTATGTACGACCTTCCACATAAACGAAACCTCTACTAGACAACTTACATCAAGCTGAAAATACATTATGTTCCAACTTCGACAGAGCAATAATTCAGGGAACAAAAACACGTATGTTTTCTAGGGGAACCGGCATTATTACTTGTGTTTCTACTCCCAAATGGCAGTGCTCCGTTAGAACCATGCTTCTTCTAAATAGAAAAGTTTTAATTCGTTGTGGCGGGGCACGATACGAGAGTACCTACACACTTATATCGTATAACAGCGTATAGGCAAACGTAGAATGAGAGTCAGGCGCCTGTTCCGAAGTTGTCGTTGTTAGGCAACTCCACAACTTCGTACTTAACTAAGTAAATAATAGTCCTATTGATACCACGATACCTCTGTTGTGATGATACCAACCCCAGTTTGCTCGCTAGTTTCTCTAACATACATTGTTAAAAATAATTTAGACCTTAACGAAAACTAGGAGTTAGCTTTTAATTAGACAAGTTAGAGTTTAGCTCTACCTGAGCCCTAGTTACTAACTCTGGGCCAACAAATAAAATGAAGGTGAGATGAAGTTCGCTGGTTTCGGCTAGATAAATTCTGTTTCGACTTTAGCTAATACGTTTTCAGATGTTCTAACATTTAATTAGTTTAATTGGAAGCAGTTGAATTGGTATTGTACGAAGCAGAAGATAATATACATTTAAAGATAAAACCAGCTGTCGTCTACCTGGTATTTATATTGCACGTTACACAATTCGCACGAAATTTCTGGTGGTACCAAACGTTTTAGCTTTTGGATTTAGTCATGGTTACTGGCACCTATTCATTGTGAGCCAGTAAATCGTGTTCAATAAGCCCATTCTGTATGACTGGTTGAGTCCAATTCAATTTCGTATTCAGATCCAGAACGTGAAATTTAGTTGCCTCAAATAGGCTGTAAAGTCACTATGACTAACGGGTCGTAAAAGGTAAATGAATGGTCCATAATTACATGAAACTTAATTGTTATTGTCGCAACTTAATAATTAATGCAGACCATTTTTTACTGCATTTCAGTTTATAAATTCCGGAGCTGGTGGTGCACAAGAAACTTCTCAAGACTAAAGGCGTTTTGCAGTGGAAGATCCAAGAGTTAGATACTCACGAAAAGTATTAACTTTTTAAAATTGGCCACTATCCAAAACCTATAGTCTTATGTAACGCTTAATGTTTTAACTTTCTTAAGAGACTTATATTTTGCGATAGCCATTTTGTAGATACGTAGATGGTTAGTTGATCGAAGCTATTTACTTGGGCCTAAAATAAATAGATGGCCAAACTTGCGAAGTTCCTAAAAGCCGCACATTTCGTTTTGAAAGGACCGGATGGACACTCCACTTGATGGCGTCTTAATGTTATTAAGAAAACGTTGTAACAAGGACGCACCACGTTATAGTTAAGCTAGTGTGGCGTGGGCTCGAGCGGAACAGTCATAATTAAATTTTCAATGGAGCAGAAATGTGGTTTAGCGGCAAACACCGGGGGGCAAACTAGCCCGCCACGAGTCTGCAACTCGCTGTACCTGCGGCTCGCTTGATTTGATATGCAGAAGTTGAACCGACCGTCTTGGTGTGCGTCCACTTTAATTGGTTTGGAAGTGTCTTTAAAGTTCAGCGGAGTGTTTACGAAGTCGAGGAATTGATGCAATAACTTGTGTTAACCGGGGCTTCGGGAGGCTACATGGACGTTGAAGTGAAATAAAAGTGCGATATATTTCAAAACGGCATTTGTCCTCGCTCGCGTATTACATCGCGTAAAAGGATCGTTGAAGGCACTCGGTTCGTACGATCAGTGAGTTTACGCCCCATACACTCGGAACTGTCGGGCTAACGGCGCGGCGCGGCGCGTGAGGCGAGGGGGCCACTTAGACATGCCGGCTTGACATGTTGCCAGGGCCTTTTTAAAATATTTATATTTTTTATCTCTAACGAGACACGTAACAAATCATCGTAAAAACGTGCAAGAATTTTGTACGTTTCTTATCTCGTTTTACTGGCTAAACGGAGTTTAAATAATGATTATTGTTTTGAAAATGCTTACACAGTAAGCTAACAGTAGAGACATGTGTAGGTACCGAAACATTAATTATTACGTCTATGTTTAAAATATTGAATAATATATCATTCCCCTATGCCGCACACCGCAGCATCCGGTAAAGTGAAGCTGAAATTAAAATAATAATTTCAAAATCAACCGCATGATGTTGCAGCTAATTTAATGAAATTAAAACAATATTCGGGCCATAGCGGTCAGGATGACCTTTGGTTACTACTACTCGAATAAAATAAAGTGGTTGGTACATATCTAGGGTCTCCACGTAATTATTTGGTTCATTCCCTGCACAATAGCAACACGAAACACTATTAGCAGCATAGTGATGTTCCAACAAGACAGGATTAAAGTCTGGAGCTGCTCGTATATTTTATTCGTTGCAGTGGAGTTGGTCTCTTAAACCGTGGTAGGTATGTGTGTGTGGTAGACGGGGCACGATCTCATGGCCGTGTATTGTATGTACTGCAACAATTCTAGTGTAATGTCGCGAGACAACACTCGGAGCGCACCTGTAGTGCTGTACCCCTGCATTGTGCTAAGATACGGCGGCACGCTATTCACTACTTTGTTACACAAATGAAATGAGAAGACATTACTTTGATAACATTTATTGCTCGTGTTGTTGGAAAGAATAGAGGAATGATTGTGCGCTGTGTGAGTGAAGTTGGTTTGGTTAGGCCAATATTCTAACTCCATTTGAAGGAACTTTGTCGATTCTTACTCAACAACGGTCGCAGAAACGCCCCCTAAATGTTATTCTGAAAATCTAAAACTTCATGGTTTAAGTACTAAGTTTTGGGTAGCGGGATCGTCCGAAAGGGTTACCGCTGCCCTGGAACATAAAGGGCTGAGGAAGGAACACGGGTGGGTTTTAGTCAGTAAGAGTCTGACACTCCCTTCCGCTCCACCCAGAGAGGGAGGAGTCATTTGTGATATCCCATCCAAAAAAAAAAAAAAAAGTACTAAGTTTTTAATGTTATTACTGCATGTAGAATTTGTTAGAGTTTTACATTTATCGCTTGACATACGTTAGGTTGAGGCTTGAGTATTAGTTAGGAATTTTCGTGATTGCATAACACAAATTGCTAAGTACTCCAAAATCCATATGATATAATAGATGTACTCGTAGAGTTTGGCAGTGAGTGTTATCTTATGCTTGGATCTGATGCAAATAATCTTAACCCCTCAAAAACTGTCTCAAAACTATCAATAGTCAAGGGTTTTGGTAACCCTCCCGTAGTCCCGTGTCAACACTTTACCAATTAGCTTACCTACTTACGTACTTGTCGTTAATGATGAGATTGCTACTGGACTTCTAACCGCAGTAGTACATACGTTTTTGTATCTAGTTTTGTTTAAATTATAAATTATTTTATTTCTGTAAATAGTATCGTACATACACTTTTATACGTCAATCAATAATATTTTTAAAAACTAGATGAGGCCGGAGTTTCCTAGCTGATAACTCTGAGAAGAAATGCCGAAACAAACTCAGAGGTCACAGTCTCTTTTAAAGTCCAGACATAATCTTGGTCAGATCATGTGAAGACCATGTAGATTGGTGTCTGAAATGGTCTTTTGAGTTTGGATAGTCTGTCGTTTCATCGTGGTCTCAGCCAAAAAGGCAATAAAAAGCTATTTTCTTTTTAAACTTGTCGGTCCTGGAGTAATTTTAATAATAATTATGTATAATAAACTTTTTGTTCAACAATAACAGAACTCCAGTAAATATTGTTGTCTGAAAACAGTCTGTTTATGCCCAGAAAATACAACGTCATCAAAATGGTAATCAAAAGACTGTGTTGTTGTAACATCTTATTATCTCGACGCTATGTTAATCAATATTTAAATGGAGATTTCCAAGTGAGGCACCTTTCTACATAAAAGGCAGCTATGAAAGCCACAACGCGGCAGAAATAAATCTTTGTGATGGTATACAAAATGGAATATAAAACTGTGAAAAGAAGGCAGTAGTACATCAAAGGCAGGATGCAAGAAATCCTATTACGAATGAACTGTTTGATGTTAGTACGTTGAGTCCATCACTATGAAAATATGATTGAAGCTTCTACAAATTACTGACCGTAATCACTAAAATATTTATTACTCGATTACCTATCCTTAATGAAGCTACTAAGAAGACCTCTATAGAAGAACCAACAAAGGCATTACGAGTGTAAGTAATTCATACACCTCAAGTTCAGTGTTAATAGAATAGAAAACTTATATTCCAAACAGGAGTACATAGGGTTGGTAACAATTTTACTTATCTTCTAGTGTTAGTCGTTTACAGGCACAGACATACACTTAAAATTCAGCGTGGAGTGAAATCCAATTGTTTATTTTTTTCACTTTTTTTCCCAATCAGTCAGGTCATTAACAATCACTTATTAATTAGTATATAAAAAAGCAGCACGGATCTGTAAGATATGCTAACGGTTCAATAACTCTAAATAGCCTGACTCGGTCCAAGCAAATCAATTACCAACTGAATGTTTCCTACTTTAAACGGAATGTAAAACCAAACATTTGCACTTGCACCTGTACCTGCACCTGTCACTGACATCTTCATATGTATGTGTTTGGTTTTACATTCAAAAATATGTTTCTGGCACTCGCCGGCCGCTGCCGCGACTCCGCTCGGTTCGCTCGCTCGGCTCGTGCGTTGTGTGTTCACATTTCTAACCTAACCTAACCTAGCTGTTTCGATGTAAAAAACATTTATATGCGTGTTTCGCATGCGGGTACAGAAACATATTATTGACTGTAAAACCAAACATTTTAAACATTCGATATTTTAATCACTCGGCATTTCAATCTTAGACATTTTAAGCTTAGGTGTAACCATTTTCGATATTTCGATACAATCGATATTTCGATACAATCGTTATTTAAATTTCGATGTTTTAATCATTGACATTTTACCCGTAGGTATTTTAACTTTCGACGTTCAAATATGTAGCCGTGGATAAACTTTTTTAATTTAAGCAATAATGATTTATTAATTTATACAAAACAAATATGCTTTTATACCAGTATTTTACAAATGAATACTAAAAACGGATGTATAAAGTTCGTGGCATCTGTCGCTTGTGCAAAAAAACCATAATTGTTATTTAACGAAATCATTACACGGGTTTGTAAAACATTAATCAATTACTACCTACTAACCATTCGTAATTTTAACGAATCGGTGTATGAAGGAACCGAGCAAAAATCGATAGCTGATGAAAATAACATTGCTGTACCTCATCATAAGTTGGCGTAAGTTTAATTATAGTTACTAAACACGCTAACTAGTTTCGGCAACTCGTTTATACATTCGAGACTTAATTAAAGTTGTGACGGTGAAGAATCTATCCAGTCTTGTAGCTGAGAAAAATATAACTTGATATGACTTTGTAAGTACATTTAATGACTTATTAGGAATTGTATTAAGACAGCAGTTCACCTATAAAAGTTGGCGATTTAGTCACCTGCATCCGTCAGGGTTGATTCTACACGTCATTTTAAACTACTTTCGCTATGAAACTCATACCGGAATTGTTAAAAAAAAAACAAAATGGCACATGCATTTATGCATTTTACATGCATCGAAATAGTTTGTCTACTGTTATACATAATTATGTATAGGATTTTGTTTTTTTTTCACGAATAGGATAATGTCGTCGCGAAAGTGGTTTCAAATGACGGCTAGAATCACCTCCTCGAAGGATTTAGGTGACCAAATCGGCAACTTGTATAATAAAAATGAAATGCAGTTCGTTGTTAAGCGTATCACTTCAGAACGACGCCGACGGGGCCGATTTGGCAAATTATTATTTTAAAAGGTTCGTAATAGTCCGAATTGGGTTCTTACGGAAAGAAAATGTTTAAAAGTTGCCGGAAATATGTGAAAATTCGGGAAAACCGAGAGTGCTTTTTTATGGGATTTTTAGGAATTATTGAAGTTTGGATAGGACAACGTCTGTCGGGTCAGCTAGTTAGCAATAGTTTTAACTGATTACAACATAAACTCAACACAATAATTATGGGTACATGGTGACCATAACACCTCCATAGAAAAGGAAGGATCCTGGGAAAAAAAAGGAAGTTCTATACTTCCTTCTTTTTGGAGTCGGTTATGAAACTCAAAACTCGTCCCGCGTTCTGCGCAGGCTCTGCCTCAGTGTGGTCATAGTTTCAATCAAAAATCCTCATATTCTATTCAGGCAAATACGGCAAATATTTTATCAATCACAAAGCGAGCTCCTTCATACATTCATAAATAAGGATTTAGAAAAAAAACATTGTTTTTTTTTTGTAAAAAAATTGTTAGTTTTTTTATTGTTTTTTTTTTAAGAAAAATTTATTGTTGTTTTTTTCTCCATTTTTTTTTGTTTTGTATCAACTTCGGCGCGGTTATATTTCTATAGGGAAAGCACAAAGGCTTGCAATACAATTGGTTTCAGGTTACTAGGTTACAATATGATTAAGAAGGCTTGTGTACCACGACATTCCGGCAATCAGTACTGTAAACAATACCGGGAGACTTGATTAGGTATCCAATTATAATGTAGCATGAGGTATGGCATAATGAGGCAGTGACGAGGTTGTATACGACTTAAATAGTTAATACATCGTAGTGAACAGTAAATGTTTGGTACTATATTATTAATTATTACATATTACCCTATGGTGTGATGTGTTGGCCGTAACATCCCAGCGCTCATTAGCTGGATTCGTTGTCTTCTCTACCGGTTTGTGGAAGTGCTTAGGTGTGGTTCGGGCACGTGCTGTTGAAATCAGTGCTCTAAGTGGAATACCTCATTTTTTCTCCCGACAGTTCATTTTGTTTATATGTATGTATCTAAATATGTATTAGTATTTATTCTTGTATTTTATAGTAATTTCCTAGCTATTTATCCCGTATGTTGCAACTGTCATGTTTTGTCTCTGCATCACCATGTTGACTGGTAGAAAATGCCTCGGGCATTAAGTCCAATTTTGTACAGTATTTTTTTTACTTGTGCATAAAGTTTTAATAAATAAATGTGAGTCGAAATATTCTGTAGCGGTATCTACAACGCCACATGCGAACAACGCGTCATAGTGACGTCACGCAAATGCTACATCTCGCAAGCAGAGTTTACATATATACAAACTTCCCAACATCAATCGTTGGGCAGTTGCCCGCCAGACATAACACCCATGCATGCATGCATAAGTCTTCGTGTAGCTCAACCCTATTTTAGGGAGCTCAATGACCTGCAGGACCTTTGCGTAAGCCAGATAAAAAGTACACAAAACCGCTAGACAGTTATAATAAAGTCATGTAAGTATTCTATCTAGTCTACATGGTACTTATAATCACAGACAGTTTTCTCTTTACATAAATGTCATGTTAAAGGCTTTGAATACAGACTTATGTTTAGATCGGGGGATTTAGCTGTTACATAAATATATCAGAAACTCATACGGACCTATATTCAAATTTTATTTATGATTCAAATTGACGTTATTTCAAGTTAAACTAATATCAACTTTATCATAATGAGAATTAAGTTGATTTCAGAGTGACTAGCACTATCGAAAAAGTTATAAAATTTTTTGAAGTTGTAGCGTAAACTGAACTTTATTGTGTAGGAATTAAAGTTATTTTTCCGTAAACTCAAACTTGTTAACATTTTTGGCGAATATGTCGCGATATTAGATTAGGTTAGACGTTAGACACTTTTTGTGCTTGAAAATTACTTTACTACCTTTAACAGAAGCAACAAGGTCCACTTTTTCCTAAGGAACCCTTAAAAACCAACGTAAAAAGGTGTCAGGTAAATGGATTGACGCCTCATTTATTTAAATCGGATCATTAGTTTGGAAGCTCTTAAGTGAGGGGACATCTACATTTATGTGTATTCGGGTACACGCAATCCCAATAAAATTCTTTAAGGGTAGGATATTTTGTTAGCAAAGATATTTACTTATGTATCAGCAATACTGAGATGACTGGTGCTTGATGTGTCCACGTAGGACATGATAGAGACAGTCGTAACCTATTGTAACGGCTAGGTAGTAACCTAGCCGTTTGATTGCAGGGTCGTGAACTCGTGACACAGCAAAACGAGACACAAATTGTTAGCCTAGACCCGCACGGGCGCGTTTTTCCCGCGGCGGGATTTTATCGCACACTGCATTTTCAACGCACTGCTTAGCGCAGAGAGTTGAAAATCCAACAGTATGTTTTTTTGACACGCTGGGATGCGCTCTGTTGGATTATGAATGCTCGGCTCAACACCCAGACTTGAAATTCCAGTGTGCGATAAAACTCCGCCGCGATGTTTTTACGTCCGTGTGAACGTGGGCTTGGTCTCTTACCCACTATACTGTACCATTCTACTAGCATTACATTCCACTCGTTTCAAAACTGGAACATGGAATATCACTTCACTCCTGTTGTTTCAACATTAAAGCTAAAATAGCACCAAATTCTAATTCGTTCTGGAATCTATTAACAGTGTCAATATTGATTTGAAATCTTACGAGAAGAACTTTATAAATATTTAATAATCGCAGGAGTCGTTAATTAAATCCTACTGTAATGAAACTCTTTACAGAAGTGTTATCCAAACGCACGGAGACGCCAGAATAAGTTTGTTAATGATCTTGCCAATGTCTAAGTCAATTTTAATCAAATCAGAAAATTGCTCTAAATGAGGGAATCCAATTATTTTGGTAATGGGTTTCAAAGGACCGATGCTTGTGAAGCTCGTCGAAATAAATTACGTTATAATTAATGGGGTCTACCAAAAATATTTCCTTTGATGAGCACTTATCGCTATTTTAACTTTTTTTAATGATTAGAAGTTGATTATCGGAATTCTTTTGTTATTTTAATTTGGTGAGTAAGTTGTATATTTTATTTATGATTTCTTCAAGCCTTTTGATCAATTAAGCTTGATAGCTGATTTGATCAGAAGGCTTGAAAAGCTTTATTTACTATGGACAAATCGCATCAGTGATTATGATAAATACATTATTTTAAATTTATTTTTTTAATTAAAACAAAAAAAAACATTGCCCCACACTAGGAATTTCTCCTGTGTCGTGGGTGCGTTTACAGACATATAAACTCACATACACAAACAGCCCGACCCGGAACAACTAATTGTAGGTCATACAAATATTTGTTCCGTGCGGGAATCGAACCCGCGACACGCAGCGCAGCAGTCAATCGCTTAACCACTGCGCCAACCGTGCTGTCAATTTATTTCGCACGTACAACAAAAACTTGATCTATGATTTATTAAGATGTATGATGATTATAAAGCGACACACAATAGATGATCTATCAGGTCCCAAACTAAGTCAAGCTTGCATTTTGGGAGTCAGTGGTTTTTAAGATGCAGGACTTACAAAGACAAGACAGTATCCTGTTGTTGCTAGCTTTTCAGGTCTTCAGGATGATATGATAACCTTATCATCAAGAGGATTTTATGAACGACTAGCTGCACTCCGCGGTTTTACCCGCATAAGTTTCGATCCCGTGGGAATATCGGGATAAAAAGTATGCTATATAGTAATCCTGGTTATAAACCATCTGTGTGACAAATTTCATCCAAATCTGTTCAGTAGTTTTTGCGTGAAAAAGTAACAAACATCCATCCATCCATCCATACAAACTTTCACGTTTATAATATTAGCAGGATGAACGTACTTTTAAAATACAAAGTGTACCGTAAAAGCATCGACGTTTCAATATCACCCCCCTTAAATTCAGTTAAGGAGTGTATCAAAGTGCGACGTCGTCCTTACATCGAGCTGAGACACCTATGCCTGCGCCCGCGTGATAAACATTTACAGCGTATTAAACACAACTTATTGAGTATTTCACTCACAATTTACATAAGTCAACAAATAATGGCACTTCCTGTATTATCCGAATTAGATTTTGAGTAAGTATTTTCTTGCTTTGAGCTTTCATACAGTTGAGAGTTTAATTGAATCTATTCCTCTTCGAAGCGCAAACTGCAACCATGAATTCAGCACATGATTCTAGATATTCATAGAAATGTTTCGTCGGTTATTAAAAAAAATATTAGGTGTTCAAATTTTGACCGCCTTTGTATTGAATTTTTCTATGAATGAGTAGATATTTTTTGTCAGATTTTAAATAATAGTTAAGAATCATGTACTGAATCCATGGTATCAGGTTGCGTCGATGTCCCCCTGTATAACACAGCCTGTATAATGCTAGTACTTATTACCTATGTAGCGATGTATATTAACTACCTACGTTTGCACGAACACATTGATGATCCAATGGAATTGTCAAATCAAATTACCTAGTGTGTACAGGTGTAGGATCAACTCTATTTCCTGGGGTTTATTTTGTTGCGTAGATATCGTTTGATTTCATAACAATAAAATGAAATGGTATTTTTTCTGTTTTTTATAGTTTTAAGGTGTTTTTTACTGTGATGCCATAAATGCATTTTTTTTCTTTCTTTCTTTGTGATGCAACCGGGTTGAAGTGACTATTTCCTCGGACGAAAATCATCCGTTTGTCCAATGGACCATTATTTTGTTTTATTTCGCAAGCTGTCTGGCTCGACAGTTTCTAGTTTTCAACTACGAAAACTTCCAGTAAATTGATTCGTACTATTTCGTGCCACTATTTCTTGAACACACAAACAAACCAAAGAGCGTTGTAGGAATACGAAACACATGTTACATAACCGAACTTACGTACATTTCCTGGTACATACATGCAGGGCTCAGGAGTATTGCTCACGCTCTGTACGTGGTGATACCCGCTGGAGCCTGTTGCTCAACCCAATTACCGACCAGTCGATGCCCGACCGGTTTAATTAACGTTGTTCAGCGTATTACCGGCCATCGTAAATATACGATGTGACGTCCACACGTTACGAATACTTTTGTGGCAATGAGCGGGGATGAGCTTGTGCGGATGGCAGGTGATGCTCAATTGTTTATTTTGATTTTGTGCGTTCATTTGTTTAAATGGTAAAATTAATGGCTTGACACATTGACTTACCTAACTTAAACTGAATTTGAATGATTTGTAAAATGATTACGCAGAGTTGTGTTACGACGTCAATAATCCTCTCCTTTTTTATTATTACAAGCTTTCATTTAGTTTTACCTGCCTCGGTGTCTGTCTGTAATCATTTCTTGCAATTTAAATTTAACTCACTTCCCGGTTTCCGATTGAGCTGATATTTCGTATGGATATGTAAATTGGATGACAATGCAATATTGTTATGACATGGTGCTGATTTGGTGATGGAGCCGGAAGATAGCCATGGGAACTCTGTAATAAAATTACGCAACCCCATCGAGTTTGGGCTAGTTTGATTCATCTTTACAAGTCAGTAGGTAGGTACTCTGGTTCTAAATAATAAAATATTAATAATAAAATAATAATATATGAATTAGACAGAAATTACTAAACATCATCAAAAAAACTAAAACGTTTTTTCTTTCTTTTATTATTTAAAGCTAAGTAGTTGTTATAACGGGTATCATGTAACGCTATATTCGGACACAATGTTATGTCTGTTCGAGTAGTAAGAGTGTCCCACTTCTTCTATTATATTCGGCAGCCTTAGCAACCCAGGATTGGTAACAAGAAACCGCCACCCTAAAGAAATATAATATACTAGCTTTTGCCCGCGGCTTCGCCCGTGAGGAGTTCGGAAATATCCCATGGAAACGTACTACTAAATTAAATAGATCTTTTTACTAAGAATAATTCCGTATTACATTGTTTTCATAAAACTCTATTAGTTTACGTGGCGCACGCCAGTAAAGCTCCCAGTCGGATGATTTTTTCCGACATCTTCAACAATCATCCTCATATTTCAGCCAATTTACTCAAAACCATAATGAATTATACACTTAAACCTTTCTCATAAATCACTCCGTCCATTGGTGAAAACCGTATGAAAATATGTTCGGAAATTTTTGAGTTTATCGCGTTCAAACGAGACGAGTTAGGGAGGGCGCCCACAAGCAACTTATGTAGTTGCCCAGCAATTTTCTTGTCTCCGTCGCTGTCTCCTCGCCGAGATTTGAACGATGCGCACAAGGGAGCGACAGCAACGCCACTTTTTTAAATTTTCGGTAGAGCAGAAACTGGCTAGCCGGCAACTTTTTTCTCGCCGTGCGCGCACTTGCATTGCAACCAATAGGCGGGCGATAGTTGCGCCCAAACCCGCGGACAAAAATGTTTCCAAGCTGTCGCGTCGCGACATGCGCGTACTTTCATACAAACCCGTAGACTTGATGTGAGAGACAAATTAGTTGCGGAGATAAAAGTTGCTCGTGTGATCCCTTAGGAGATTGTTTTCCTCTGACGCTCACAGACGAGAAAATCTGTCCCATTTAATAGACTCTTCCAACTTTTCGAATGATAGGCAGTTGATAACTATTGTGTTTTGCTTTTATTCCCAAGTCGGCAAGAAACTTGAGTGTAACGGGCACATAGACACTTGTATAAGACATAAAATCTAACGATTCCTGACGTAATGCGAAACCAAAATTGAATCGAGATCGTTTCCGAAAATTTCACATATCGGATTGGCTGCAGGAACAAACGGTTGGCTGGCAACATTGATTGTACCTAAGTACATAGAACATGTACCTACAATAGTGCCGCCAACAAAGCAAGAGGCTACTGACGGATTGTCGTACTTGAGTACCGGACGGTGCCGAGTTCCGATAATTAATTTTGGGAGTCAGCACGGGCAATTTGTAATATAGAGAGCCGCAGTTCCAATCTATCGGCAGCCATGCAGATTGCACGAATACCAGATCCACAGTCTGCGATTTATTGCCTGCCTACAAGTACTGCAACACAAATGCAGCTGTTTAACGGTTCACAGTGCGATAATGTAGAAGGTTTACAGTTTCAGCATAACATGCGTCATCATAATGACCCATACTGTTCCCACTGCTGGGACACAGGCCTCCTCTCTGTGAGAGGGAGTGGGCCATAGTGCCCATAGTCCACAACGTGGGCCCAGTGCGGGTTGGTAGATGTCTCATGGTCTTCGATTTTTTGGTTCTAGGGTACGTTCGTTTTCACGTTTTGAGTGCAGTGGTGATGAATTAATTTACACAAAATTATCGCTTGTCAGGGTTCGAACCTACGACCTACCATTCGTAAGTCGCGGCCGTTAACGTGCATCATACTTTACTCATATTTCCTTGATACAAAATACTATCAAATCAAGCTCAAAAATTTTCCGAAATCACGATTCCTGAAGTCTTTTTATCGAAGTGAACCAATATCCATGTGAACAACACAACTAATTATGTAGATAGCAACCAAATCGAGAAATATCCCCAGACGTGACCTACATACAGGCACCGAATACCACTTACGTAGGTACGAATGAGAATACTGGAGTTAATACGTAAATAACATTGCTTGGAAACGGTCATATTCTCTGGTAGTATGTGTGCAGAACCGTTGATGTGTCACTATATTTTATCTCGCTACATGTATCTATACAAAGGTGGACCGATCTTTGAAAGCGGCACACGGCTGGCGCTCGATTCTGCTTCTCTCTCGCCTTTGACATTTTTCCCCACGTGAACGAATTTAGTTGTCAAGTGAGCACAATCAAGCGCCTTTCCATCGAATACTGCAGGTGCTCGGAGATATGTTCAAGAACGTATAAGTGTATCTAGAAGTAGTTTTCAACTACCTACGTTTATAAAAATCTGAGAATATATCTTAAAAGGATTCTACGGTTTTGTTTCCTATGAACGGATTCCTACAGAAATAGAACGAAACTGAGAATTTTTTTTTTTTATTTGGGGCACGTACAGAAAATACAAACGACGAAAAATAACATGAAATCTAACAAATACATGAAAAAAAAGAGCAATCAAACTTTTAGGTTTACCTAGCTAAGATTAAAATAACAAAATAGTGAAAACAAAAACTAAAAGAAAGTACCTATGCGAGGCCAAAAAGGCTCCTATCCCAGCATGATGCTGCGAGATTTGAAAAAAAAAACAAATACCGCAGCGCTGGTTCATACATATTATTATGTTTGATGAGGTGAACCTATGTTCCTATGTTGCCTTCATCTAGAATTAACAGCTAGGTACGATGTCGCTACTGACGCTACCACTGACGTGCTGCCCAGCACGTCAGTGGTAGCAAAACCAGAATAAGCTGACTTCTTATTCTATTTAAACTCCGTACTACTTACTCTAGGCCAAAGTGCTACATTGATATGCGGCCTACGGACTAAAAACAGTGTTGCTTGTTTCCCAGAACTTAGTAGAAACAAATGGACTGATTTTATAAACCACTTTTTCTTGATTTAACTTTGTTCAAAGTAAGAATATTATATGAAAAAAAATGACAACAAAGTTCTTGTGCCATCAGTAATTTTTTCTTGAGAAAGACTATAAAATTGAACTCTATATTTACGAACATAGGGTTCTGCGAAATATACACAAGGTCAAGGTGGTTTATAACCTTAAATTTTCTCTCACAAATAAATAAAATAATGATTACCTACCTTTAGAAATATATAAGTAAGTGGGTTCATACCTATGCCTGGCCGGTAATATGGTTTACCAAACGCGCCAGTTAAAAATAATTCAGGAACATTTCCTGGAAAGCAGGACCGTGTCGTATTTGACGCTGGTGGTCCAAGATACGTGCTGAATACAAATATGATGTCCAACTTATGTCCGTTTTAGATAACAGTTTTACTTGTATTTACACATTATTCTGTATATTATGGCTAATTTTTCCAACGACAGATAATGTTATCCGAGGAATAATTTTAAATTTTTGTCAGTTCTTCCATGCAAAATCTCTCAGAATAGAATAGAATAGAATACTCTTTATTGTACACCATACAAGTTACAGAACATAAATACAATATATAAAATTTTACAAAGGGTGACACAATGGCGGTCTTATCGCTAAGAGCGATCTTTTAAAGACAACCTTTGGATGGATTAACAAATTAAGGAGATACAAATATAGTAGGTAGACAGACATGAATTATATTCTACAAAAAAAAATCTGTCAATTGAAAACTCAGACCTTAGTGAACTACTACTATAGTATACTATAATAGTACATTACGATACTTGTGACTTAAGTAGTCCATTATTACACGGCGTGAACTTAGTTATTTGCTAAACGCCGTGCCTTAATATAATTAAGTCACACGTATCGTATAATATTTTATAGCACGTGTGACCTAAACCTCTCTTAAGTCACGGTTTTCTGTGTAAAAATGGTCTTCTTAAGTACAGAACTTAAAAGCGTGACTTAAGAGAGGTTTAGGTCACACAGTGGTACAAATTCGTTCGTTTTTTGTGCCCCTATGTGTGACCGCTTTGTTCTTCTAAACTACACAATGAATTTAATGGGGTTCCTCACAATCTTTTAGAGAATTTATTCCTGGAGGTTTATGTGTATAAACAGGAATTTTGCACGTGTGTGATGCATAGGCTACTAATACTAAAATAAAAACAGGTTTCGAAAATTTCATAAGCACGAAGTGGGTATCTATCTACAGCCAATTTTAATTAAATAACTTATGTTATTTGGAAACAAAGCGTGATGTTATCATCACGCTTTGTTTCCCTAAAGGGTAGAGCAGAGGTGTACCTATAGTACACCAGCATTTAGCCAGTTATGTCCAAGTCCCATGTCTACTGAGAAATTTCAGCTAAAAAAACCCAATACCATTTTGTTTTGGGAATCGAACCCAGGACCTGGACCTCATGCTCAACAGTAGCGCTTGCGACTACTAGACCAAAGAGGCAGTAATTTTTTAATTAAATGTAGGTAGTATAATTTTGCTTCGGGATCTGGGCCAGACTTCCCTTGAGTAAATAACGTCCAAATTAAGTTTTTTTTTTTTCTAATTTGTTAACCAATCTCTGCAGCTGGATTCAGGTAAAACAAACTAATCTATTTTGACAAAAGGGAAGCAGAAGAGTGAGGAAAACGTTAGGGTAGCGATTTAGTTATTTGCGCGAGTTGCAATTTTCTATTCCAAAGATTTTTAGAAACAAAAAAATATCACAATTTTAGCAATAATCATATCCTACTAATATTATAAACGTGAAAGTTTCTGAGGATGGATGCATATTTGTTACTCTTTCACGCAAAAACAATCCACGGATTTTGATGAAACTTAACAGTAATATAGCTTATCTTACTATCTTATATACTATAGCATCAGAATAACACATAGGATACTTTTTATTCCGATATTCCCACGGGATCGATACTTATGCACGTGCAACCGCGGGGCACTGCTAATAATTAATACATTAGTAGATATTAATTGAGGAAAACCAATTAAGCACTAAAATAATTAAATACTGAGCTCAAACTCTCACAAAGCGAAACAAAATCTTTGAACCTAAGTTCTTCAGTTGCTCCTGGATAAAATTAAGGCAGAAAGTGAAAATTAAAATACCTAATAATATTAAAAGTAATTAAAAATATAAATAAAAACACTGAAAATGATTTGTTCGCAGGAAATGGAGTTCCTTTGTGAGAAGGAGCGGACCCGCGAATGTTTGTTTGAACCAAACAATGAGTCCGCAATTTGCAGCCGGCGTCGGTTGCTTTGTTGGTGCGAATCAGAACCTTAACAAAATAGAGCTTAGCGGATACAAATTTAATTATTTCATCCTGAACACACAAAATTGTAATCCACTTTAAGGTTATTCTTTAAAGTAACTCGCTGTTTTTCTTCATATTTTTCCTCTTTTCTCTAGAACGTCTTACCTACTATAATGAACGCGTTGAATTTCCTACAATAATAATGTTCAATGCGGCACTATTACTGCATTGTTAAAATGTAGCATATTAAATATTTATATAATTTGTGTAAAACTGTAGGTACATGGTTATAAAAAGCCTTTAGCGCATAATCAGCCTATAATATCCCCACAGCTGGGACACAATCACACAAGCGTCCTGTGAGAGGATGTGGACACGCGTGCCCAGTATTAAAAGACTTTAAACGTAGTACGACGTAGTCAGTAGATCTTGAATTCTGAATGGATTCTTGTGTGGGTAGGTAAAGCCATTTCCCCCGCTAAATAGATAATAATTATGAATCATTCAACTCATTAACATTTATTTCCAAGCAACATTTTAATTATTTAGTTGACCGTTACAAAACTGTAGGCAAACTGCAATAAAACTGCCGTAAAAGAACCCTGTTATGAAAAACGGGTGTATACATGATATTGAGAAGCCATTTCAATGACTGAATAAAATGTAGACGCGGACCGTTTTATATCTCGTAATAGTAGTGATTTGGATTCACAATCATTTTCACTTAATTGTGTAAAGAACAAAGACTTTCTTCTTTAACTTTATTGCTTAGATTCGAAGTCATTGTTTGTACCCAAAATAATTTATTCGTTTTCCGTTTTTTTCTCGACTCAAGTACTTATTAAAGCCATTAAGTTAATGAACTGCTTTAATAATCCTTTCTTTAATTTAAATTCGACGGTACAAATATTCATAAATAAAAGGCAATTTTAGGTGAAATACCTATGTTATATTTTCATCTGTGGTTATTTCTAAAAATGTACTTTATGAAATTATGAGCTTTAAAAGTAGGTAATCAAGCAACAAAGAAAAGCAGTGGGAAAATATTTATTTTCTGAGAAAACATTCTCTTGAGGAAATTGCTATTATGAGAATCAGAAATTCAACAGACATTGAAAAAATGAGAAGAGAATCAATAACAGGCTGTCACGAACACAACATTCCATAAATTACATAACGGAAATTAAGTTAAAGATAATGACGGTTAGGTTAAAAAAAATACGAACCAAAAACCTGCAGACTCAAAAATATTAAAATATTCAAAGCCCTCTTAAACTGAAACACACATCCAAGTTCAGGGCGACAAAGATTGCACATTGAGCCCGAAATACCGGCACAGAGTAGGTAAACCGACCGACAAGCTTCAATACCATTATCACGTTGACGACAACACCGAGCACACCCGAAAGTATCCGAGTGGAAGCACAACACAACACCATTCACGTTGATATTTAATTTGTTACTAACATCCTGGCATCAGCTTCTGTCGTATTAGCGAAACTTTATACGATTTCCGGGAACTAGGGAAACCAATTAGCAATATCATCCGGCCGGAGAGTATAACGAGAGTGGAGTGGCAATAAGCGCCGGCGCTACAGTTAACATACTGCAAATTGCTGTTAAATTTACTTAAACCCCCTTGTTACGTCTCGAATTGAAGATAAGCACTGATTTCGCAAATTGCATAAGAGTTCCTGTTTTGTTGAGCGTCGCGTTTGCCCGTTTGGGACAGGTAAAAGGCGTGGGATTTAACCGAGGTAATTTTATTTCTGAAATTTTCAGGCGAGTATGGAGGTGAAACAAATAATATACACGTCGTAAAAGGAGGTCAGACTGCTTCCACGTGGATAATAATGTCAACATTTAAATTGCATTAAGTGTAACTACTTTACAGCATATTGTATTGATAGCCGCTTCGTGATACCTATGGATTGTGGATGCATTGAAGATATTGTGCGTTTTGTTTGTGCAGAATCATTGCAGAATAGACCAGTTTTTCTTTTTTGCCCGAAATCCTTTCATATCAATTTATGTCGTCGAAATCATCAAAATCAAAATATTTTGATTACTACTTAAGAAACGTCAGAAGCTAGGTGCATAGTTCCAATTGGTCGTTTCCTATGGAGAAGAGCCGGCAAGAAACTTCACAAACTTTACTCTTTTAAAAACAATAATTGGCTTTTACAATTTTTTCAAATTACAGTGTTAACAGGTATGGGAAGGACTGTGTAGGCCACAAGTACTAACAAAATCATCATCATTAGTAGATAAAATAAAATTTCCGTAATGCAGGTAGTTGAAGTTTCCTACCCAGATAGGTACATCATGTTTACGACACACGGGGACGAAATAGAAACTTTGCTAAGTTCGCAGTGTCCAGCCAAGCTGTGTTCCGCCACTAGTTAAGTAAGCACATGATGGCCAACTAAGTTTTCCGTTCCATAAGTAATTCAGTCCAACTGTTTAACCACTTAGTAGCGTGGACAAGAATGATGTATGGGGAATGTAAGGCTTGGCTACACGGGCAGCACGACTTGAAGCACAGAGTTATCCGTGCATTTCTGTGGATGTCTAGTTAAGACATATATATATATATATATATGTCTATGACATATGTATAATGTGTGTGTGTATGTGTGTGTGATGATATATGTATATGTCTGTGTCTATGTGTGTGATTATATTTTCTTTTGTTTTTTGTTTGTTTTGTTTTTATTTTATTCATAATTTTATTATGTAACAGTCTAAGCAATTTTTCGGGAAATGAGTGCTGATTGTCCTTAATACAGGCTACTAAGTAACCTAGCTAGGACATCAAATCGTTACATTGTTTTGTTACCTACTCTTCACAGTTGTAAACTATTCCTAAATTGTCATCCTATTTTTGTAACAGACTGTACCACTTTTTTAATGAAATAAATTATTATATATATTTTTAATATTTTTTAATTTTCTTTTGTACTGAATGGTGTGCTGAGCATTGGATGGTTTGATACCTAGATAGTGCAAAGTTTTCCTTCTGGAAATTCTCAGTAGCAGTCCGGATTCGTGCCCCGTTAATGGATACAGGATGGTGACCTGGTGTCCTGAAATACAGGCCTTACGCCTACCTTAGGAACCAGTTTCTCGCAGTATAATTAAAACCATTATTTATTGTTCTTGAACATTTGAAAATGTACTTATTGTAGTGAGAAATAAATCATTATCTTATGTTATAGGCTCACCTCTATTACCTTGGACTTATTATAACTGGCGGAATGTGAGTGTGCCCTATTATTCATTATACTTTTTGTCTATCCCAAGGGATGTAGGCGTGAAACTTTGTGATGTACCTCCGTCTCCACGGTACCTGTGCTAAAAATGAATGAATGTGTAAAGAATGTTTGAATATCCTAAGAGTTTTTATACCCTGCGCATGTTTTTAAAATAAACCCGTGTTCAAGCAGTTTTAAAATACGCGTCTTGGCATTTTTCTCAGGATACCAGAATCTGTGCCTAAAACGATAAAAAAGTTGCTCTAATGAGGTCTGTCCTTGATAACACTCTGCGAGAATGTCAATCAAGTTTAAAAGATTTTTTCACGAACTTGCTCAGCTGTTTATTTATTCAGGGACGCTCCGAGACCGTTTCTCCGTCGTTCAAGGCAATCGCTGGCTTCTCCGCTTTGACCGATGTTGGTATAAAAAAACCGGTCAAGTGCGTGTTGCACCACGCACAGTAAAGGGCTCCGTAATTGTGATAAATATTTACGCATGGACAGCATTGATTATCGACCGCAAAAATAAGTTTCTATTTCATAGTCTTTTTCGAAAAAACTACGGAAAATAAAGTTATCACTGCAGTTGTTACCGAAATTATTTCATATATCTCAAAAGCTACAAACTTTAATAAAATAGTCACTTAAAAACTTCATATTCATTTTAATTATGTATGTTACTTGAATTTTTTTGTTCATCCCTCGATTGATTGATATACGGGACCCCTAATTAATTATTACGTAATTTCACTAGGTACTCCATTGTTTAGCGGTGCACATAATACACCTTTTTTCAAACTTTCATCAATATAGTGTAGCCTCCAAATAAAAAGTGTGACATCCGGACGGACATGACGAAATGATAAGGGTTCCTTTTTGCTATTTGGCTATTTAACCTTAAAAATAGTAAAGCTGAAAAGTGGGGCGCTCGACTAGAATTCGAAAAATCGTGAATTCAAATTCGTTTATATCAGAATTATATAAACGTCAGTCAACTACAAAACCCTACGAGGGCTTTATAGTTGACTGACGTCTGACGTTGACTGACGAATCCAGTGCGCCATTAAAAACGGACACGTTAAAAATCGTCCGTGCGGTGGGCTTACTTTTGGCGTGCTTTTGTCTAGAACTTCTGAACAGAAGAAATTTTCGCGGTAAAGATTTTCCAGTTGGCTCTCTGTAAACCCATCAATATCTAAGGGTGTATGCTAAAACTCGTGCGGGTGCACGGAGCGAGTGTCCGCTCCGGACATTGGACAATACACATTTATGGCCTGAAACGTGTAAAGTTGTGTCGGGTAGACTACCTTATTAGATAATTTATTATTTGGCAAAAGAACGTCGGCGACAAAGTCCTGACAAGCAGGTTAGTAAGTGGAGGATTCATAACCTATTTGTGTAGCTGAACCTTCTGACGCGTGAGACAAAGCGGCGATCCATCTGATTTGGAGAAACAAGTCTCAAATCTCAAATCGCTTATTGCAATCCATAATGACAGGTGGTAAATAAAGGAAAAATAATAGAAACAATTACCGCACACGGCCGGTTGCCGCGTGCTCCCGCGCCGTGCGCCTGCCGACCTTCGCGCGTGTGAAAACCAGTCACACGCATCCGCACTAATTAGCGCTGCTCATACTATTTTTAACCGTCTTCAAAAAATCGAAGAGGTTCTCAATTTAGATGTTTACCTGTATATATTTATGTATGTTCGGGCATAACTCCGTCATATATAGACGGATTTGAAAAATTCTTCTTGTTCGAAAGAGGTTTATTCCGAAGTGGTCCCATTTAAATTTTGGAACTGAACTCTTCAATAAGTGCCAGCAAATCAACCGCAATTGAAGTTATCGCATATATGTTATATGTTATCGTATTGTTTACGCAATCACACAACATAACATCACGCCTGTACCCTCTAAAGGTGTAAGCAGATCTATGTGTTCCAGTGTACCACGGTACATCCTCATTTCTGTCAAAGTGGTTATTGGGGTACCTCTAATTTGTAGGTACCTACAACTAAAAAATTAAAAAAAAAAACTAAAAAAAAAACAACTGACTTCCAAAAAAAGCACTACAAAGTGAAAAATAGCTTTAATTTTGGAAGTCGGTGTCATAAAACGAAAATGCGGAACCAACGACACCGACTTCCGAAACACGCGAGCGTGCACCTGCGCGAGTTTTAGCGTAAGCCCTAAAATATCTTTAGAAATTAAACGATTATAAAATAAACGACCTTTATGCGTTCGTAATTGCAATACCAATCCGAGAGTTATTTAGGCAATAAATGCATTACTATATTTTTTCGTATTTAACTGACATCTTCTCTTCATCTTCTCTCTTAGATCTCACTGACATCCAACATTTATTTTAAAATCTTTTATTCAAGTAACCTCTATGTAATAAAATAAAACACTTGTACAGAGCGGATGCTTTATTAAATCTGCATCAACAGGCACTCTGGACTTGACTCAATTCCTTGGGACGGCAGTAGATAATAATAACAACTGTACCCACTATTGCAACCCTAACTAATACACGCGAAAGTAAGTTTGTTTGTTTGTACCTTTTCACGCCTAATCCACAAAACCGATCATCATGAAATTTTGCATATACGTTTTCAGGGGTATGGAAAAGAACATAGGGTACCTTTCATCGAAAAAAAATACTGTTCCCGAGGAAAAGAACAATGACTTTCGACGATCACAATTGCTTTAGGACGCTAGATGGCGCTACGTGTCTTTCGGATCATGATTGAAATATGACCCGAATTTCTGAGCAGTATTCTAACAAAAAGTACTAGGCGTACATGAATTCACAATAGTATTTCAATCATTAATATTAAATATACTTTTATTAAGATTTGGATGAAATTTGCCACACACATAGTTTATACCTGGATTCATTAATTAACACAGGATACTTTTTCCCGGTAATATGTTTCCGTGGGATAATTTCCAACCTCCACGCAGGCAAAGCCGCGGGCAAAATCTAGTAATGTATAAATCTTCCAATAAGCAATGCTATGGTTATTGAAGAAGATGGCATCATCCTACAACGGCTTTTTGATTAAGAAAGGATTTTTTTGTAGCAATTTTATAAAAGAGTTTAAAATTAAAGTAGAATGTTTATTTATTTATTTATTTATTTATTTATTAGGCTTTTCAACAATGAGTACACTGTTACTTTATAATTTGTACATTGCAAACTTAAATCTAAGCGCCTCATCACTTACAGAAAAGCACAGCATGCACTACATTATGCGCAGATAATAACACATTAATTTAAATAAAACAATTAACAATAAATACTTTGAGAAAAAAAAAATAATAATAAAAAACTATAAACGCTAAATTGATTGAAATGAAATAAATAACATAGATTAAATTAAATTAAATTAGATTCTATTTTAGAAATTTTATATAAAATTAGGTAATTATTTGATTTTAAATTAGAGAAACCCATTAGATGGCAAGCGCGACTTTTTTTAGAGCAGGTACTGATGAGTGAAAGAGATCAATGTCCACTTCATGGTCTTCGTATGCAGCATACATTCTAGACAGTGGACAGTATTGCCTTAAATTGGTATGACATCTTGGCATGCAGAAAAGTCTTTTATGAGAACTTCTTGGCAGGTTACGCGGCACGTGGAATAAGACCCTACTGAGCAAATCGGGACAGTTCAGAGAGCCCGTTACTAACTTCTTAAGGAAAACCAAATCCAGCATATTCCTGCGTTTCTCCAGCGACACCATATTAAAATAGTTCAGTCTCACTTGGTATGAATTGAGCTTTTTTCCCATATTATTGTTATAGGTAAGATGCCATAAGAACCGTTTTTGCAGCCGTTCAATGCGCTTGATGTGAACCTTATACTCAGGTGACCAAACCACACTGCAATATTCGAGATGGCTTCTAACTAGCGAGTTGTACATAATTTTTTTAACGTTGGGGTTTTTGAAGTTTTTACATTCTCGCATAACGAAGCCAAGCATCTTCGATGTTTTTAATATAGTTTTGTCAATATGTTCGACAAAACTTAGCTTTTTATCGAACTGAACGCCTAGGTCTCGTATAGTTTCGACTTCCTCAAGCCGCTCACCATTCAAATTGTAAACTGTCTGCACGATATATTTTTTTTTTTGTGAATTTGATATGATGGCATTTTTTTACGTTCAATGACATTTTGTTTTGCTCACACCACTTTGTCAACCGGTCCAAGTCGCTTTGGAATAGTGCCGAGTCCGCAGGATTCCTTATAGACTTTATGGCTTTGAGGTCATCAGCGAATAGGAATATATTCGAGTTCTGGAAGCATTTGTAAATATCATTTATGAAAAGAATGAATATATGCGGACCCAGATGAGATCCCTGAGGGATTCCCGATGTTGCAATGTACGAATCTGAAGAGCAGCCATTTACCACAACCTTGAGCTTCCGTCCAGACAGATAGGATTGGAACCAACCTAAGAGAGGGTCCGAAACGCCATACATTTTAAGCTTCTTGACGAGTATGTCATGGTCTACTGTGTCAAAAGCCTTGCTGAAGTCGGTGTAGACCGCATCAACCTGGACACGCGCATCAACCGCCTCAACAATGCTTTCGACATAAGTCACCAAATTGGTAGCTGTCGATTTACCCTTCATAAATCCATATTGGCTGTCTATTATTAGCTGTGATATATGTCTAGCTAGCACAGGGCATATGAGGGCTTCAAATACCTTTGCAAGTATGGAGAGAATAGCGATGGGCCTGTAATTGCTCACATTGGACTGATCCCCGTTTTTGAAAATAGGCATAATTTTGGTTTCCTTCCAGATGGTCGGAAAAGTACCCCGAAGCACGGAATGATTAAATATAATACTTAATGGCAGTGACAGAACATCAGCCAGCTTATTTAAGAGCAAAGCAGGTATATTATCAGGGCCTGCCCCTTTGTGGGTGTCTAATTTTTTTAACTCTTTGCGGATCTGATCTTGTGATATAGTTATTTGGCCTAACATGCTATTGCTAATGCAGTTATCGAATTCACCTGTGCTCGCATGCGTAACATTCACATCGCTACTATACACCTTAGAGAAATGGGATGCGAAATAATTACATATTTCATTAGTATTATCAGAGGTGTTAATACCATCTGTCATGGAACTGGGGTAGTTACTGGTACCGCCTCTCTTCATTTTTAAGTAACTCCAGAAATATTTTGGATTTGAAGTAATTTTTTCCTCTATATCGGCAATGTGAGCATTATAACAAGTCGTAGCCATACGGTCACATCTTTTCCCAAGTAAATCTAATGCAATTATATCTAAAGGATTATTGTACTTTTTAACTCTAAGTCGTAGGCGGTTCTTTTCGTTTAGTCTTTTAATCAGCTGTCTCGAGAACCAGTATGGATATTTAGTATCTTTTATTGGTACTTGTGGAACGTAGCGCTTAATAAAAATCTACCATCTGATCTATAGTCATGCAAGGATCCAGCTCTGATGACCAATTGACCTGCTCAAGTGCTGTATTAATTGCCACGTAATCTGCCTTAAAATAATTCAACTTAGTTCTATTGTTACAATTTTGTGCTTTTTTAATACGGGTAAATGGGAGCTCACACAATAAAGGTGGATGGTGCACATCTATTTTAGAAAGTACATCTACTGGTGCACTAACTACAACAAGATCTAAGGTGGTTAGGACTAAATCCAGAATTCTATTGTTTTGATTACATAAATAATTACACTGCCTTAAGTTGTTAAGCAAGACAAAATCCCAAAGAGTCTGTTCTACTAACCCTGTGCAAATATTTTGAGGAGCTCTTATCACATCGCCACCCGTCCCAAGCCAGTTAATAGTTTTCATATTAAAGTCACCAATAATTAAACATTCATTGGCATGTTCCAAGACATTGTTTGTATTATCAACAAAGTGTTCCAGTACTCTAGGCTGTATCGGTGACGGCAAGTATACAGTACAAATATAAATTTCATAAGCTTTCTTACCCCCTTTAAGTGACAACTTGACCCAGAGATCATCGCAAGAACTTTCGAATTTGATCAATCTCTGTGATTCTAGTTTTGTAGATACAGCGATGAGAACGCCACCACCGTCGGATTTATTATTCAACATATTAATGGATCTATCTCGCCTGTAGATAGCGTAACGCCCATCCATGATTTCTTAGTCAAAGATACCATCCAGTAGCCAAGTTTCGGTGAACATTATGACATCGTATGAACAGCATGCCACTTTTTGGTAAATGTCACTCAGCTTTGTCCTAATACCCCTTACATTCTGATAGTAAATTTTTAACTGATCGAATTTAGATCCTTAACAATCTTATACCTTATCATACACTTTTTTTTTTTTAATTTCCTATTGTAATTTGTGTTGTGTTGTGAAATGTTGCAAATGTTATCAAGTTTGATATATCTCAACATATTAATTATCTTATGCTCGTGGCTAAATGATAACAGCAGCACGGGTCGATCGAAGGTTGAGCTATACGTGCCGCGGTCGGTTCGTGGATGGGTGACCATCTATTACCTAGCGAGACTCCTCCGTTCCTCACGTAAGTCGTTGGTCCCGGCTGTCATTCGTAGATCTTTGACGGTTGTTACGGGCCCAAAAGACTCAAAAGCCCTTGTCTGACCACCAACCTTACCAAATGGTATCGTGTTACCCAATAACTGGGTTGTGGAGGTCAGATAGGTAGTCGCTTGGTGTAATATACTGCGATGTCACTTGGAAGCCTGCCACGCTAAAATGGAACTGGGTTGGATACTGGTTGGTCAGTCGACCAATGGGCCAAACTTACGACCCAATGGGTCCCTCTTAATGGCAAGCGACATCCCGATAGGCCCAGACGGATATGGCGGGATGAGCTGGACTCCTTCAATAAGAACTGGTCCCTGGCAGCTTTGAACAGAGAGAACTGGAAAGAGAGCTGGGAGACCTTTGCCCTGCAGTGGGACTTCACAGGCTGATAATAAAATAATAATAATATTTTGAAATGTTTTTTTTTTCTCAGAAAAATATAAAAAATGTAATTTGTAAGTATTCGTGAAATAAAGAAGATAATATGTAATTTATTCAAATTAGGCTGAGAATCAGCACTTTTCGAACGTCAAAATTACAAAAGACAGTCCCCCAAAACGCCCGCCCTTCACCACTTCCTAAGTGTTTTCGCTTAGGTGAAGTGAGCTGTCGATAGTGTTAATCGTGTCTATCTCATTGTGAGATTTTTATAGATTAGACCGGCTGTTATTAAAAGAAGATATTTTGCTTTTGAAGAGAATTGCGATTTCATCGTATCGCCATTTTCGTTGCTAGTGATATAAAATAAATTTTAGAAAGCTAACTAAAAATCTCTCCGTGAAAACTTAGGTGAAGTGGGCTGTCATTCCACGTGATGCTAGGGATTGCCCCTGTTGACAGCTCACTTCACCTAAGTTTTCCCGGTGAGATTTTTACTGAATAGATCGGCTAGTATGAACCAGCTGTCATATTCATCCTACTAATATTAAAAACGTGAAAGTTTTTATGGATGTTTTTTACTCTTTCACGCAAAAATTACTGAACGGATTTGGATGAAATTTGGCACACAGATGGTTTATAACCAGGATTAACATAGAAAATACTTTTTATCCGGATATTCCCATAGGATCGAAACTTATGCGGGTGAAGCCGCGGGGCGCAGCTAGTCACACATACAGATAACCTCTGCTGATTAGCACAAAAATGCTACAGTTTAAAATGTTTAGCACGAAAACCATTTTCGATGAACGGACATAATATCAAAGAGGTTCGCTACAACAGTTATAATAAGTTTACATTGTCAAAATCGCAGTCTTGGAATTGTCCCAATCTGATTGCACTCTCGCAGAATTGTGAAAGCAAAGATAAGATAAAGATGTTCATTTGTTACTTATTTATGATTGCTTTGTGTATTAAAGTAAAACGGTCGGGCGACTAATCGGATGACGATAATTATCGTCTATCGTAAATCAAACGTGAATGGTTCCATTTCGTTTTCGTGTGTGCCGTTACTGTGAAAGGCCTCGGGCATTGCTGCTAAATGAAGATTTGTAGCTGGTAATAAAATACTTGTGTTGCCCGCATCGTTGGTATTGCACTACGGACAATGGTAGACAAAATAGGAATCGTATGAAAATCGGATCCAGCGTTCACAATGAGCTTTTCGAATAATTCACATTACATTTCCCGCAAATACGTGTTTCGCAGTTCAATTTTATTTTAATGGTGTTAAAAATAATTACATGATTTATTGACATACCCCTTAATATTTAATTTTAATTAATAAATGGGTCTTTAATGAATAAGTGAAATATTATTTTGGTATGTTTGATTTTCGGTTTTTGCTCGAATGGAATGTTCTGAGAAGTTCTTCAGTTCAAATCTTAACTTGAGAGTCGTAATTTGAATGACTCATTTCGACCTGGCTCAGTTTATTTTCACCGATCAAATTTCACTATTACGAGTATAAACCATATACCTACCACCACCACCCACCCATACTTATACCAACCAACCATATTTATATTATATGATTTATTTACACCTGATTCACAGAATGCAACATGTAAATTAATCCACGCTTCATCCCACGCAATGAGTTTCATCTCATGCGTTGTCAACGGCAATATATTGCGTTGTGAATTGACTTCGGTGGCGCTTTTAGGTCGGAAATGTTGGAATATCCGTGAAACAAACGAGGCATACACAATCAAAAAGCTGATGTCACCCTTTTATTAGCAAGGAGTGAGTGCAACACAGAGCTCTCGTGGATTTATCGGGGCAGGTAAACTGTAGCATTCTGTCGCGTAGAACGCAATCTGCACGGTCGCTGTGCCGATATTGAAACTACGAACTGTTGACTTTCATCACATGAATTGTGCGCAGAATACGTGCGAGTTTACTTTGCTGTTTTTGTTGGTGCGAAAATTGGAACGTTGGCTGGTCTAGCGTGTGAATGACTGGAACACATCATTTTGATGATGGATGTGTCGATTGACAACATTTGGGGCAAAAGACCTAGTGATCGCTTGCTTATCGATTTTTAAATTGATGATGATTTTCATTTAAGGTAGGTAAGTGATCTCTGTTTGAGAAAGTGTGTATCAAAAACTGTGGATTTCGGAAGCACCTGCCTTAACTTTAGTGTCTCCGCCATAAAGATTTCCAGAGCCTGAAAGCTCCAAAAGAAAAAATCTCTAGCTAAGTTAAAGTTCGCGTTTATCATCCATAGTCTCACTTCGTCGTCGCTTAGTGTCAATTTGTGTTATAATGGCGTCACCGCCTCGCCCTCGCTGCGTTCCCGCTTCGATACAATTTCAGAAAAACTAAATTTAAATTGAAGCGGTATCGCCTATCGGAGTGTCGTGCCGTTGTTTTTCCTTTATGAATATTTTATCGAAGTGAGAACGTACCTAATAGAAAGTTGTTCCTATATCCGAATTAGAGTACATTCAGTTTTAGATACTAGCTGCTTCAGTACTTTCACCTTTATTTTGGGTTTACACTCACTAAGTTTTTAATTCGAAATCTCAAGTAAAATATTCAAATGCATACGACCGGCTCGAAGGGCCAAAAAATAAATGTTGGGGATCCATACACTTACTGATATGATAACGGGGTGATTCTATTAGGATTACGAAATAAAACCGACCGCCGTGAATGTTCGTTAAACACTGATTTAATGAAATATATTTTTACATATTTTTTGGCAATAATAGGTACAAATGCTGTGTATATCCGTCGACAACGTGTCGCTTGTGTATTTGAGTACGGTGCTCAAATACACGAGTTACCTACATGTTACCGACAGCAGCCGCCGACTCGTCGACGGACGGCTGCAGTGGCCTCTGTCATCGACGCGTGTATGCACACTAAGCCGGTAGAGCAATATACGGTTAAGTACAGATATTTGTACCTACTATTAATGTGCAACAGGTTTTTGTTCTCCAGCAAAATAATTGCCTTGCAGAAAAATAAAGTCTGGCAGCAAAGTCAAAGGTCTCCGTAGAATATTTTATAGAAATTGTTTCAACGTTCGGATTTATGTAGGACCTGAATTTCGTCGAGACGCTATTATTCAAGTATATTTACTATTTAGAGACGTCTATGTAACTATTGTCTTTGATCCATTCAGCTTTTATCGCAATACTTAGATTTTGAAGAGTTAGGCAAAGACTAGGAGTTTCAAATGCCCACCCCCCCAAATGGGAGAATCCGGAGACCGTTGCCCGCGACTTTGTTCGCGTGGATGTTGGAAAACAATAATGTGGCTATTTACTAATTATTTTTCTAAAATAAAGTAGCCTCAGTTACTCCTCATAACATCAGCATCTGCCAGGGAAAGCCCCGTCCAAATCCGTCCAACCATTTCTTAGATTAGCCGGAAGAAACAAATAGACAGACAAAAAATTTTAAAGTTGTTTTTTTGTTCTAAGTACCTTATATTCGTATATTTTCATATGGATTTAGTAAAAAGCTGTTATTTTGACATTAGGTACAAACAGCCACTTTAATTTTATTTTTTGTATTGTATAGATGATAATCCACGTTAGTTGCCTTTTAATTAAATTTTTATTTGTATAAAATGATAATATTACACATGTTATCATTTTATAAAAATATACAAATTATAAAAATGTAAATGTATGCAATATATGTAATAATATTATATAAAATCCCCCTGGCCGATTTCGGTCACGGTGGCCAATCTCAACGGAGATTAGCCAGGTTCGCAGGAGATATTATTATTATAAGCGGTAGTGCACAAGTGTGTGCGCAAACACAGGTGCACTCGCTGTTCCTTTACTCTATAGTCCGATGGGACGGCAATCTGACAGGGCCGGGGAGAGATCAGGCGCAGAACCAACGGTGTTACGTGCTTTCCGAGGCACGGGATGTAATAATATTATCACTGGCCCAGAGCTGCACGCCCGAAGTGAATTCCTGTCTGCGGCCCTGGACAGACGTCTACTTATAGTACACCACCACCAATTATAATTAAAAAATCTATATAATACAACTCAATGCAACGATTGTGATTGTGAGCGTGTTACGTAATTAGGCTGCAGGGTTGCTCTTACGGATTATTCATAACTCCTACCCCGACCAACCAACCGACCAACCAAACCCGACCGACTCAACTCCGTTTCCATTTTCGGTTGGAATTTTATCCGCTTTTTTAGGGTTCCGTACCCAAAGGGTAAAAACGGGACCCTATTACTAAGACTTCGCTGTCTGTCCGTCCGTCTGTCTGTCACCAGGCTGTATCTGAAGAACCGCGATAGCTAGACAGTTGAAATTTTCACAAATTATGTATTTCTGTTGCCGTTATAACAACAAATACTAAAAACAAAATAAAATAAATATTTAAGGGGGTCTCCCATACAACAGACGTGATTTTTATAGATAATACGGAACCCTTCGTGCGCGAGACCGACTCGCACTTGGCCGATTTTTTTCTATTTGGGATAAGCCCTTTTTCCCTTATCATACCTATACTGTACAATCTACTATAGACTGTTAGACTAGTCAACATGTCAGTGCACATTTCCCTCACATACCTATAAAACAACCAAATTATCTTTTCACAATAAAAATGCTCAGAGGTTGTCGGTAAAAGTTTTAATTGATGTTCACGTAGCCTCCTCAGCTGTTCTCCGTGATATATCGTGAATAATGTTCCGCGGTTGAAATGTATTATTCATCAATCTTCCGTAGAGCTATTACCTATTATGTGTTCTGCGGGCCATGGGTCTGCGGCCAATGTTCTCTGTTAATAAATTATTAAAAGAAGAGTAATAGAGCGCTGATTATTGTATTCATAAGTGTGGTGAAGTTTGGGCCTATGGGTCGGTAATGTTTGTTTTTGTGGCATAAATAATACGATTTACTGCATACATAAATGAAATAAACACAAAAGCTTTTATTCTACCATAAATACATACAAAAATGTAAGCATAAGCAGTAATTATTTTATCATATCGCATTGGTTATTACATGTCATTAATATTAACTGGGTTGTGGAGGAGTTGAGAAAAATGCTAGGCAGATGATGATATCATTAATATTATTGTTTGTTATTTGAGTTAAACTCATTTTATAATCGTATAATTCTTATGTTTGTAAGAAAAATATAATTTAAATGTATGTAATAATAATAATTTATTTATTTAATTTGACAATATTGGTCCAATGGTTAGTACAACAACAACTTATCAACTAAGGGTTAGTAATATTAATTAAATTAAATTATATTAAATTACATTATATCAAATCAAAATAAAACAATTCTATTCATCTTGCCGTACGAGCAACCTGACAGCGTGTCTAAGTATTGGTGCATATAGGTACATATTATTATTAATGTTACCATGCTCATGAGATTATTTATTTATGGACGGCATACATACATAGGCATTATTATAAGTTTGCGATTATAAGTTTTAATTTTCTTGCCGGATAATTTGGTTTGGTTTTTTGGTTACCTTTGTACGTATTTCTGCGTTATTTTCTTCTTGTCTGTTCATAAGTGAGTACATACGAGTAAATGGTTAAATTAATTGGATGTTGATTTGCAAGTTCCATAAGAAAATAGAGTTCAATATAATAGGAGAAATGGTAACAAAAAAGTTACGCACAGTTTACTTATTTTCATGTTTCATTATTCTAAAACAGCTGTTTATACTTAGGTACACATATTGCCTAAAATCTAGCATTACAAGTTTCCAAACTGTGTTCGTATCAAAGCTAAACGACCCAAGTTCAGTTCGGCTCATAGTGGAAAACACAGCGATTCATATAAATAGTCCCAATTTCTAGTAGGTCATCCTATCCGATATTAAGTTGGAATTGCCAAAAAGGTACAGGTATTTTATATCGAACCAAAAACTCTGCAATAACCGTGTTCACGCGTGCACAGAATTTTAACCACGGCGATTATGGCCACAATAAAAACGGAACGATGGCAACAAAATTTGTTTTACGAATAAAATCATTTTTATTAAGTATCTAATATTTCATAGGGTATTATTGGCGGGTAGAGATATTTCCATCGACAATTTCCCGTTTGACGTTTTTATTTTTATGATCCTGCTCGTCTAGACTTTTGTTAGGCCTGAGCTGGCAAATAGAATAGGAGACGACGTCGTTAAGGAAATAGATTTACATCTTGATGTGATTTATGGTCACTAAACTAAATACCTACTTAACTACAAGTAGGTACCTGCGGGTAGGTAGTTAAGTAAGTGTAGGTTAAGTCTTTTTGATCTGTACTTAACCTCAACCAATTGTTAAAAATAGTAAGTAATGGTTAAATTTTTGCAAAATGTGTTTTTTTGATCAATTTTTAGTTTATCTTATGATATATTTTAATTGCTAATGGTCACATTATTAACTATTAGTTAAAAAAATAACCATCAGATAAACTAAAAATTGATAAAAAAACACATAAATTTAATCATTACTTACTAGTTTTTAGGATAAAAAAACCGGCCCTTAGTAAACTTAACACACAGGGTGGAGATAGACAATGGGTTATCGTTTATCAAAAAGACTATTCTTTTCTTACATACATAGGTTAAAAAAAAAACAACTAAAATATTTTATTTCACATGAACCTAAATGGTCACTTATGATAGCTCAGAAGCTAGGTGCACGGTTCCAATTGGTCGATTTCAATGGAAACTGGTTTCGTCTTCTTTACAAGGTGACTCATACCCAAATTGTTATTTTAATTTTATGTATATACTAACACTAGGTTTAAGGTATTTTACTAACACTACGGATCTTTGTTATATGATTACTTGAAAAAAAAAAATTAAAAAAAAATATGGAGAAGAGCTAGCAAGAAACTTCACTTCTTTCAAATATAATTGGCTTTTACAATGTTTTCAAATGACAGTGTTAATAGGTACCTATGCGAGGACAGTATGGGCCTGTCAACAATTACCATGTACTTAATAAAATAGAAAATGGTATACAAATCTACAGTTTACAAGGCCTACAATGTTTTCACGTTGACAAAATATCACACTAATATTATAAAGGCGAAAGTTTGTGAGCGAGTGTGTGTGTGTGTTTGTATGTTTGTTACTTCTTCACGCTCAAACGGCTGGACCAATTCTGATGAAATTTGGAATGGACGTAGCTGACACCCTGGATTTACACATAGGCAAATTTTTATCCCGATATTCCCACGGATCGAAACCTACGTGGATGAAACCGCGGGGCGCAGCTAGTAAAATATAAATAAAGTATTAGAAATCAAAATCTATTTAAACCAAATGACATGATTGCTATTACAACCACTAGTTTGAGATGTGGAATCGGCTTTCATTCTAACCAGGTATATGGATACCATTATTTTATTTGGAAAGATTACCACTATGATGTAAAGAAAGAAAGAAATAAAATAAGTTTATTTGACCCAGATTAAGTAATTTCATATAATACTGTAAATATTATGTATATTGTGTATAGGGGCTTGTGGCTAAGTAATAACAGCCGCACGGGTCGATCGATCAGGTTAAGCTACGCTTGCCGCGGTTGGTCCATGAAGGGTGACCATCTTTACATACCAAGACCCCTCCGTGCTTCGGAAAGCACGCCGTTGGTCCCGGTTGTCATTCGTGGATCTTTGACAGTCGTTACGGGTCGTCAGAAGCCCGAAAGTCTGATAAGCAGTCTCAGTCTGGTAAGCGGTCAGCAGTCAGGGGGGGGGGGGATCTTACCCAGTAACTGGGTTGTGGATGTCAGATAGGCAGTCGCTCCATGTAAAATACGACGTGGGACGTAGGACGTCTTGGGGCTGACATCATGATGACGCACCTCTTAATTAATTCGAATAAACCTATTCAAAACCAAATAATTCTATACCAGTGTAACTTATAACATTGGTATACCTAATATAGAAAATTCCTTAGGGATCATAAGTGTACCTTAGTTGTATCTACACCAGCATGTGTACGAAAGCGTAGCAGACGATTTGGTTGTGTTACAATGTCAATAAAAACTGTCTGGGACAGCTGTTGTCTTGTACAAATTCGTTTAAGTTTTTATCCTTTGCTTCGGGAACATTCCGTTATTGAGTAGATTTCTCTTACGAGTTTTCGAGTCTGCCAGTTGAAACTTTGTCTGCGAAACATGCTTTAGATAATAGATATTACAGAAATGAATCTTCTATAAGAAATCCGCAGAAGTTGCGTGTGTAACAAATATGAAAAAGAAACTTATTGGAAGTATTTTTTTCAATGTTGCCTCCGTAAGAAAAAATATGTGGATACGTGGCAGTAAAAGCATATACGGTGTTACTATACCAAAACATCGAGTGTGGTATAGTATAATATGACGACATCATAATCTGACACTTATTCCAATGACGTCATAAATCCGACGTCTGAATGTTTATCCTTAACATACAGACGCGGAAGCCATTACGGGTTCGAGTTCCATCAGCGGTTTCACAAAATTAATTTCATTTCTACAGTATCAGTACAATTTAATTGAATTAGCTCCATTAATCTGAACACGGGAATAATTATTTTGCCCGGGGACAATAAACAAGGGTACGCCTATAAAAACTTGTTCGTCTAACTGGAGTTTAAATGCGGGGTAATTGAATCGAAGCCACTCAGGAGCCGCGGCTCTCTTAAATCAATTATGAGCCGCATTCAGTGACGCTGTTACATGCTTTGACAGTTCCCTGATGGCAGGCGCTGTCTGCCGGCAGCCGGGTCGTGTGTCGCCGCACAAGCACAGACTCGTAGGTAATTCAATTTAGTCAAAGGTACCGCGCGCCTTTGTTCGCCTACTACCTTTTCAATGTAGCTAAGTTAATTTCGGTAAAGGCACACTATGTAAATCGAGAGAATGAGATCGTCTTTTTATCTTAGGTTTTGTTTTGGTTAACCTTCTCCCCGTTTATTGTGTTTTCGTTGATCAAAGTTTACAAATTGTTTAGTTGGAATAGATATTAATTGACTTGTTTATTTAGAAACAATAGGAAAATAATAAATAATTTTGGTTTTGAAAATAGACACCTACTCGTAGTTATTGCTTTAATGAAAGTCTAATAATAACTTTTCTCTAAAACTTCGCTTGTAATCAATATTTCTATGAAAACTAAATTCTCCAAAAGCGGCCATCAATAATTTTGAGCCCAACAAACCCACGCAGCGTACCAACTTGGGTATTCAATGGAACAATTCAAGAGGCATAATCGAATAGAATATATTCGTCATAAAGGCTGATAAATTGTAAGCATTCCGCGAGGAGCTGCCATAAAGTTCAGTGTTCAACCCTCAGGAAGGGGTCGCTTGAGGAAACTTGCCTCTACGAATTTGTTATCGCTATGAAGATAAGTATAACTACAAAGACGTAATATCCGTCTTCCGTGAAAACCGACTATCTTGTAAGTGTTATGTAATTGAATTGTATGGTTATAGTGTTATGGATTTAGGAAACTTTCAAATATGATTAGTTCCGTGTTTGTAGAGGTAGTATAGGAATATGATTATTTCATCGAAATACTTTTGGAAGGGCTGCCAAAACTCACCTTAGAAAACTACAAAAATCTCAGAACAAAATTTTTAAAGTCTTATTCAATTATTGTTAGTCTTGATTAAAAGATAAAATTTATAAATATAACACATGCATACTTGCACGTAGAATAACTAATAGAGACATAAATACACAAATAACCACAAATAACATTTGATAAAAGAATGCAAATTCAAAAGCACATGACGAGGCAGGCTAACCATATAATTTTAAGAGCACCGAGGACAAACTACGGTAGAAAGACTGTCGTATATGAGGGGGCACAACTCTATAATCTATACCTACCTAAAGTAATTAAGGAATTGAATTCACATCCAACCTTTGAAAGGCTATTAAAGCACGCTGTCCTTAACAATGTTTGAATTGTAAGTTTGTAACTTAATTTTAGTTAAATAACCCAGCGAAACCGTCGCCTAGCTTAATTATAATGTTTTTCCTCATAGTAGTGAATAATTTTATTCTTTTTTGAATGAAATCAATTAACTTAAATCGTATATGTAGTTTTCTGCAAGTAGGTATACTGACGTTTTTAGTAACCAATAAAGTGGTTTCTGCTCTTCTATTACTATTGCAGTATTCATAATAAATACTGCAATAGAAACCCTTCTTGATCGTATAGTTTCAACTGGCAACAGAGAAACACAAGTAAACCTTAGGTTTTAAAACATCACTTAAAATGAACGTTCATGTGGGATTCAATTTGTTACGGTCCCTCCATGCAGTAGTGCTGATACACAACAATGTCTAGGAGCAACACAAGTACCTAGTGACAAGTTGCAAGACTTGCAAGCTCATTGCTTGCGAGGACTATAGCGACCTATTTTGCACAGGAGCTTTGTACAATTTGCGAGAAACCGCAAGAGCTGGGAAGGCAGAATGTTTCTATTTAAATAATGTTTATGGAAATCTTTGAGAACGTTTTAATGCAAGGCAGCTTTTTAATGAGAATAAACAGCCTTATTTTTCTGGACACTTAAATTAAATGAAAATTTATTTTCAGAGTGAAAAGACACTCCTTATTCAGACTCTCTACCATCTAACTAAAACTTATAATGACACCAGTGTCAGTAAAGGTAGATTTAACAGTTGATTTTCTGTGTATTATTTCTTAAATTTGTTTAATATTTTATGGCATTGAACCTGTTGAGTAAAACTAACGAGATTTCGGTTTTTTTACATCAAAAATCGGAATTCCGAGAATTCGGATGGATATTTTTTCAGGGCCATTAAGGTTGGTCTAAATTGAGCTTTATAGCGTTGACACGAAGCTTTTTAAAATTACTTCTTCTGTTCTTCGGTTCTTTGGTAACGAATGAGAATTTAGATTTTTTACAATAAAAATCCGCATTCCGAAATTCGGTTTTTATTACCAGCTAGTAATTTTAAAAAGCTCCGTGTTCCTCGGTCCTTGGAACCGGATATTTGATGCTCAACGTCAGCACTATAAAACACAATACAGAGCAACCTCTTAATGGCCCTGAAAAAATGTCCATCGCAGATATATTCGTTTTATTGCGATATCTGTGCACACAATGCGTATATGGCGACTATAAGTCAAGACGTTCCGTCGAAATGAGCAATAAAGTCAGTATGGCCGTTTGATAGTAGTTATATATCTGTTGCAAGAGCTACCTGTTATGTTTGTTCTTATGATTACTCTGCTTGTGGTCCGTTATTAGTTTTGAGAGGGGAGCAAGTGGAGCAACAATAGTTCTCGGGATTTTGGCTGCGTAAAAAGTGCAATGGTCCTTAATCTGGACGCAGAATTAAGTCTTACTAATAACCGTGGCTGAACGACACGAGTGAAAGTTAAATTCATAACGTAGATAAACATGTTTGATGTACCTATGGCCGCTTTTGTTTAATATTTACCGTCAATTGTGGGTATTATTTTTGAGGAAAATTATTTATTCTTTACGTGAATGCCGAGACGTCTGATCGCTATATTAATTTATTCAAATGAGAATAGAATTTCGAAGCGTGAAAATTGAAGCGTAGGAATTCTTAGAAAATACATAATTATTATTCTTCTGAAGACTTTACTGAATAAGATCCATTCTACTCGTTTAATTATATAAATATTATGATGTCAAAGTACTACCGATCTTCCTTTCAACTCGCAAAGTTCCAAGTTTCTTACTCATTAAATACACCTTTATTAAATAAGATAGGATACGAACTTTATCGCTTCATATCTCTGTTATTTGAACTATAAAATGAGTTCGTTAGAATATCATTTAATTGGAAATTTTAATAAGAGCTCGGTATGAACTTTATGTAAATAATGATGTTAGTAGTCTCTATGGTATATGGTAGTTAGTTTTTGTCTTCTGCAGCAGCCAGTGGCAGGATACCATATGATTGTTTATTCAACACTGATGTTCTTTATGTATAGACTAACTGCGCCTCGCGGTTTCACCCACATAAGTCCCGATCCCGTAGGAATATCGGGATAAAAGGTATCCTATGTCCTAATCCGGGTTATGGTCTACCCGTGTGTCATCTAAATCCAAAAAAAAACATACAAAAATTAAATCTTTTTTTCTGTTTATAATATAGCTGCGACTCGCGGTTTCACCCGCATAAGTGTCGATCCCGTGGGAATATCGGGATAAAATGTATTATATGTGTTAATTTTGTTTATAAACTATCTGTGTGCCAAATTTCATCCAAATCCGCGTGAAAGAGTAACAAACATCCAAGCATCCTCACAAACTTTCGCGTTTATATTGATTCGTTTAGTAGGATAGGATAGTAGGAGATAGGATGTAGGAAGGACTAGTAGAATTACATAGTTTAGAATAAAGTCCTTTCTTCCCCGTTAATTCAGTTTTCTCATAACTGGCTGTGCTCACACGTGGATAACTAATTATCATCATTTACTACTAAATATATCGTTAAACGAAAAGTATAACATACAGTAGACCATCTTATGAGGTTTGTGTTTATGACCTGTCAATAATTTTCACATTTTCACGACAAATACAAAGTACATCGCTAATTGTCTATAGCATTTTTCAGCCATAGAACCCGTTGAAAAATTCAAGAAGAAAAGATCTCGATACTGTCACAATCTCTTTCATATCGGTATCAACAAACCTTCTATTATCTGAGTGTCGACTCTCCACGAGAAGATGAAGACAATGTTATTAACGTATATTTTACGAGGTACATTTAGAATTTTATATCATCCCGGGGTACGTGAACACGAAGAACCGAGGTCATCTAACTTAACTCATAAACAAGTTCGCTATTCGTCGTGATGCACTCCAAATTATTGTAGCAAATGAATTTCGGTACATTGTTGTTGCTTGCTGTATATGGAATTTGTAGAAATGATTTTTTTTTTGCTCATAAGAAGTTGTTTTGTTTGTGATTGTACTTTGTTTGGTTTATAAGTAGATTTCTCTTTTGTTATTTTTGCAGGGACGATCTTAGACAAATTATATAGGGAAGATATCTAGCAACCAAAGTGTTTTTCCTTATATAAAGTAGGTCCAAAGGAGAATGCTCAAAAAAATACCCAGCTCCGGAGTATAAGAGATGTATCTCAAATTATCAATAGTAATATAATAGTATGTAATAGTGTGTATGTAGTAATATAATGTAATAGTAGTATTAGTATTATAAGTAATAAAATAATAGCCGGTTATGATCGTGATGCTTACTGGCAAACATATAAAAATTGCAAGTTTTATTATTCAGTAGTCGTTTAAAAAACTAGTTTAATGAATTATTCAAAAATATGATGTTAAAATGCTTGGTGAAAATACATGTAGCCCCAGAAATCACTGCCTCTTAAAAACATAAAATGATACAAGGTTCGGCCAGACACGAAGAAGTTTTTAGTCATCCTGCTGCTTTCTTAGATAGCGTTCTGATTTATCGTCATTAATAGTAAATAAAAAAATGTTATAAATACACTGGTTTGATTTCACCTCTACTGCCAAAACTTCAAAACTGGTGTCCTTATGGTGTTTGCATATTAATATTTCACTATCGATAGTTAGGGCAAAACCAATAATTATAGAAAGTGTCCTCAAGTGATTATATTATTGATAGTATAAATGGTGCTGATGGGGATACTATAATATTGCCATCAGCGCCATCTATACTATCAAATCAACTCCAAACTATCAAATCAATATCACAGTATCGCTGTTAACAATAGTATTTTCACGTGAAATATGAAATGAGCCAAGCTCGCATTTTAACATCATGTTTTAGAATAAAGTAATTAAAAATAATTAATTAAACTACTTTTTTAAATGGACCCATGAATAATAAAACTGGCAATTTTTATATGTTTACCAGTAAGGATCACGATCATAACCGGTTATTAATTTATTACTTATTATTATTGATGATTTGAGATACAACACTTTTCCCCCGGAGCTGGGTTTTTTTTTCTATGGAGCCTGAGCATTCTCCTTTATGTGATGATTTTAAAGCTACTTCTACTGACGAATACGTTTTGCTTAGTGATATTTCACAGCCTTACATGTAGGTAGGAAAGAACACATTCTACATTATCACAAACGTTCAACAAAGGTACTAGGTGCCTTCATTTGTCACGGCGAGCACACAAATGTAAGTTAGATACACCGAGGGTCCAACATACCCATTCTAATAAATCCCTCTGTAGCGATGAATGTGTGAACTGGGGTTTTTAATGCCTGTGGGCTTAAGTATTAATTGAGTTCTTAAGAGTGCAGTTAGCGGGGTCAGGCGAAAACGCGAGTTTTCGTTGTTTCGGGTCCGCTTTCCACCATGTTGAAATGAGTTGTGCGGAAACTTTAATTTACAGAATTTGTATTTATAATAGGTAGTTATTTTTGGTGTAACATGCCTATCGACGTGAAAATACTGTAAGTAATCATTTATTTACTACAAGGCAAATGGATGGCTATTACAGAAAGAAAGGAAAAGTATTTATTGCGGCTCTTACAGGAAGATCACAACCTAAACTAAACAAACTAAAAACTAAGTTATATAAAAAAAAAGTAACAAAAATAAAAATTAATTACAGATGAGTAAGACCCATACCCATACAAGATTTTCCTAGCTTCAAGATACTTGAAGCTAGGAAAATCTTGTATCTTGAAGGAAAAAGGTTACTCTGACGTATTTGCGAAGTACCTACATACTTAGTTGATACATATTCATTGAAAGGGCTTAAAAGCTAATTGTGAGGAGTGTTTGCGAGTGTGTTGCTGTGTAGTTAAACTGGACCGTTAGGATGTGTGTGGGAGTGGTAAAATGAGTAAATATCTGTCAGGGAAATGACAAGTTAGGTATTTTAGTGGTTAATTCGTAGAATAAATAAGTTCCTCTGCATCGCAATAATTTAAATTTTAGGAGAAAAATTAACAATTTTCTTTTTAATTCAAAAGGGTTGACTATTTATTGTTTCCTGTGGGCTTCGTTTCCTATGCGTCATTATAAAAAAATCGCCTGTAGGTTTGTATTCCTTTGTTTATTGAGATTCCGGAAACTACAACATTTTGTATTTTCCCGCTCCAGAAAATATTTTTCTTGTTAGCGGTAGGACAGGTGCCTTATGCGAAGTACATAGATGACACAAGTAAGAAATGGTTCCACCCATTGCGATAGTAGTTTGTCTATAGAAATGGTTAGCACATTTCATTCCCCGTCACAGTCAGACAACATAGTAAATATTTTAAGCAGTCACACTTAAAAATGTCCACATAATTACGAGTCCAATGAGTTTTCGTTCATTCGCTAACTAGTACAAGTGGCGGGGTTTTATCCAAGTCGTTCGTTAGCTACTGAGGGCCCTTCTGCAGTAGTCGAGAGCTTGCCCTTTGATGTTTGCTGTTGGATTCCACCGCGGCGTGCCCTTGGCCTTATTAGATGAAGTTGACATGTTAACCCCAATCAATGGCGGCATCATATTATGAAGTTACTGTAATTAATAATGTTGCGGTTGTTTGAAATTATTAATAAGTTTTCAAGGAATCCTATTTATAGTAGTGTTACTGCTCTTTGAAATTTTCTTGAAACCAATTCAAGACAACATCCCTTTGTTTTGAAGTGTTTTTTCCTATCGGGGGTGGCAAATTGCTGTTTTTTCTTAGTATGCTCTAGTAATTCGCAAAAAGATGTTTGTGAAATTAGACTTTACTTGGACTGCTCCAATCCAGTGACGTCCAAGTTTTCATTTTATCAGGGATCGGAACCCAAAGGGTGCCGACGGGTCTATCTATCTACATGCTGTAAGCCACGCCATCTGTCTGTATATCTATGTAAAGCGTAGGAAAGAAATAGCAAACAATTTAACCTTTTCCAGTAGGCTTTATAGACTTACATAATGAAATGATCTACTCATTCTTACTGAGGTCTGAGTTGGCAGTAGCCCATGTAAAAAAATACTGGTATTCAGCTGCAATATAACTGAGAGAAAGCTAGGTTATGAGGACTCTAGGATCTTCTGATTTTACCTAAATGCTGTGGTTGCACTGGCTAAGTTTTTGATATGAGTTTAGGACTTTAGGAGAAAACTAAAATTGTGAATGCAGGTTTATGCAGAAAATTATGCACGTGACTTCAATACTTTCTCTTTTTCTCATAGTTTCAGATTTTGAAAGTCAAATCAAATCAAAAGTCATTTACAGAAATGAGGCTGAGAATCAGAACTTTTCGAACATCAACATTACAAAAGATAGTCCTCCAAAACGCCCGCCCTTCACCACTTCCTAGTGCTTTCGCTGGGAAGAAGAAGTAGCGCCACAAACTCACCAGAAGCCCAGAAAATACTTGTATACAGTACTAGGTATGCAAAGTAGGTAATTAACATTACAAGACACAGAACATTAAGGGCTGATTTTTCCATCGCCAGATAACTTTTGTTCGAGGAATAAAATTGACGGACATTTTTGTATGAAATAACTGTCAACATTTCAAAATTATTCCTCGAATAAAGTTATCAGATGATTGAAAAATCAGCCCTAAATTGAATTATTTGCCATATGTCAGTTAGTCACGCCAATATACCAACAAATGCAATAAAAACTATACGTACTCAAGCAAAAAAAAATAATAAATAAAAATTAAAAATGTATAAAGGTCATAAAGGTCGTGACAGCTTACATATTTTTGCAATACTGGGTTCTGTTCACATAGCTGTCACTTGAACTCACAAAATAATAAACTAAGACCATCAGTTATTAATAATAACAACAATAAAACCGTGGTCAGCAAGATGACTAGTCACCACAAGTAGCACCCGTTCACGAGCATAACGCAAAGATCAGCCATTACCGCCCTCGCCATATTTGATGGAAGGAGGCAACCCGACCCCCGACGCTATCGCAAGTAGTGACGTTGCTCAGGCAAGAATATCTCATTAAAAAACATTGAAATGAGTAGATTACGTCAATAATAAATGATGTAAAATAAAATAAAATTGAATTGACTTATACAGTCAAATACAATTAACAATAATTATATGAACTTGTATAACCTGTCAGTAAGCTAATTCTGGAGAAAGAACATAAAAATTGTTTTGAGTTAATCAGGGTGACCAACTATTCTTATCGTTTAAATAGTCGTTGAAGGAATAAACAAAGGTTGCCCTTAAATAAAGGTTGGATTTTACTGAAGCTTTAAACGCATTAAAAAGCAAATCTAGCAAAGAAGAGGGTAGCTTGTTATAAAAGGTTATACCAAGACCACAACAAATGAGTTATGGACCTTACGAAGCCAGTGCACATGGTTTGTCCTAATTTCTAGTGTCAAAATCTATATATATAAAATTCAAAGTCCTGACTGACTGACTGACTGAGACATCAACGCACAGCCTAAACCGCTGGTACTAGAGACATGAAATTTGGAGGGTGTATTCTTCGTGAAGAGTAGGTATCCACTAAGAAGGGGTTTTTCGAAATTCCACCCCTAAGAGGGTGAAATGGGGGGATTTTGTTTGTATGAAAAATCTTATTCCTTGAGTTAATAAACTTGAAACTTGGCACGAATACTTATCTAAGTAAATTATGAAGTTGGGCATTTTTTGTTTTTATAAACTACCCCCTAAAAGGGGATTGGGGGGTTTCAAAGTTTGTATGGAAGAATTTTAGCGCGCGGTCCGATTTAATCGAAACTCAGTATTTATACCTAAAATTTAAAGGAAAGAATAATGTGTATCAGGGTTTTTCGAAAATCTACCCCTGACGGCCTGAAAAGGGGTAGTCAATTTTACAGGGGAGGATTATAATAAGTGGCTTGATTAATTATAAAATTGGTATAAATAATCTTTGAGTCAAGTTATGAATTTTTTTAAATTCCACCCCTGTGGGGGTGAAAAGCGGGGGATACAGTTTATATGAAAAATCTTATTCGTTATGTTAATAAACTTGAAACTTGGCATGAATACTCGCCTAAGTAACCAATAAAGTTTATCATTATAAGTTTCTCAAAACTACCCCTCAAAGGGGGATATAGGGGTGTTGAAGTTTTCGTGGAAGAATTTGAATGCGCGGTCCGATTTACTCGAAATTCAGTGTTTATACTTAAGACCAAAAATAAAGAATAATATGTATCAGGGTTTTTCCGAAAATCTACCCCTAATGGGCTGAAAAGGGGTAGTCAATTTTACAGGGGAGGATTTTACTGCATGGCTTGATTAACTCGAAAATTTGTATAAATAATCTTTGAGACAAGTTATGAATACATCCCTAACGATTTTTTTAAACTCCACCCCTGTGGGGATGAAAAGCGGGGGATACAGTTCATATGAAAAATCTTATTCATTTAGTTAATAACTTGAAACTTGGCAAGAATGCTCGCATAAGTAAATAATAAAGTTTATTACTAAAAGTTTTTCAAAACTACTCCTCAAAGGGGGATATAGGGGTGTTAAAGATTGTGTGGAAGTAATTGAATGCGCGGTCGAATTAACTCGAAACTCAGTATTAATACTTTTGACAGAAAATAATTAAAGTAATAATAAGTATGTAAAGTTGTCGAAAATGTGTTATTCAATTTTTAAGGGGAGGATTTGAACTTGAAACTGTATAGGTATTACATTTTCACACATAAACCACTGAACTTCTGATTTGGCAAAGAGATAGATGGCATCCTGGGGAAGGACATACTTGTTATCCTGGTAGCACGTTCCCGTGGGATAATTTCCGACATCCACGCGGGCGAAGCCGCGGGCAGAAGCTAGTTGTGAATATGACTGTTTTTAGTGTACAAGTGTATATTTTGCCTAACAAAGATGTTCCCAAGAAGTCCCATCTCGTAAAGCAATAAAGTCTCGGTAGTCAAATGGATTCGATTCGTAAAGTTCTTATTTATTTATTTATTTATTTATATATCAATTGCTTGCTGTTCTTATATTATTATTTATTATTGATCCGAACTATATTTAAAGCAATCTTTAGCTACTAACATAGGATCACTTTACCTATATTTAAGTATATAGGTAGGTACAAGAAATAGAACCCCACCGAATAAATGATGTTACAGATGACATTAACTCGATAGGTACAAATTAACTTCGCGACTTGTTTATGGCCCACAAATAACTTCGGTAATCAGACCGAAAGTTAAATTGGACTCCAAGTCAGTTAAGTTTTTTATTGTTATAAATAAACAGTTGAGAGTTGAGCGAAAACTTCGTTTATCGCAATCGATATTTAGCGCAATCTTAAACAATATGGGTGATCGGTAGAGATGTCTATATTGGCAATACGTACGAAAGTTTCGAGTTTGTTAGGAATCACGTCTTTGACTTAAGATATTATATGAAAAACGGCATTTGAAGATTCCAGAAACATATAATTATAAAATCTCGTGTCACAATGTTTGTTACCAAACTCCTTCGAAACGGCTGGACCGATTTGAATGAAATTTTGTGTGCATATCGGCTAGGTCTGAGAATCGGCCAATATCTATTTTTCATTAAAAAAAAATATTTCCCAAAAAAATAATGTATATGGCAAAACAACGTTTGCTGGGTCAGCTAGTTATACAATAAATATATACCTAAAGTATATTACTAATCTAAAAAAATATATAGATACATATAATAATAAACATGTAACAAGAGCTGCAAAGAAAATATAATGATGATTGATGATGTTCAAGGAGAGAGGAAGTGCTTTTTTATCACCATTATTTTTTTATATACCATTCATACTAGTGAAGGGCGGGCGTTTTTGGGGGACTGTCTTTTGTAATTTTGACGTTCAAAAAGTGCTGATTCTCAGCCTAATTTGGAAAAATGACTTTTGATTTGATTTGAGTACTTAAAACGATATGGTATTAGCAGATAATCGTATGTGATTTCAACGAAGCATATATTGAATTTGTACGGGTCATACCTAACCATGTCGCCAAAAGCTGAGGTTGCCCTTATGTACAGACGCCAGCAGGTCAAGCTAACCGAAACTATCAAATTTTCCCAATCAACCTTGAACCTCAATGCTTTAGCGATAAAGTTGAAAATCTATTAAATAAATTTGACAGATTGTAGTAGCCTGATGTGCTGGCGTCTGTACATAAGGGCAACCTCAGCTTTTGGTGACAATGTCACCAAAAGCCACACCAAACTGCGCAACCATGTCATGGTTGCGCAGTTTGGTGTGGCTCTTAAATGCTTGAATGAGATTTATTTATTGTTATTTTTTTTCTACTTTGCCCCACACTAGGAATTTCTCCTGTGTCGTGGGTGCGTTTACATACATATAAACTCACATACACAAACAGCCAGACCCGGAACAATTATTTGTTACTCACATACAAATATTTGTTCCGTGCGGGAATCGAACCCGCGACACGCAGCGCAACAGTCAATCGCTTAACCACTGCGCCAACCGTGCCGTCCGTATTTCAATTCACTTTGTGAGTTTGAAGAGTCAAACCTCACTGGGACGCCATGGCAGTGCCGCCAGGTCACGTCGCCAACAAAATGTATGGTTGTATAACCAAGCGGATGCCAGGTGAGCCACCCACTATACTATAGCTGTATACATTTAGTTGGCAGCGCGACCTGGCGACGTCGCCATGGTGTCCCGGTAAGCTATGACTCTAAATGTTATTGTTTGGTTGCGAGTGTGTGCACCATTATTGTTTTCATAGTTGTTACATTATTGTTGTTCGTTTACTTCGTGGCTATAACTGTGCACATTAGAGATCGCGAGGATGTGATGTTTGTTCCGAGAATCAGAATAAATGTCAAAGACCAAATCCAACAGTGCGTCCCAGCGCGTCAAAAACAACACCATGTTGGATTTTCAACTCTCGGCGCTAAGCTGTGCGCTGAAAATCCAATGCGCGAAAAATATCGCCGCGGAAAAAACGCGCCCGTGCGTACCAGGACTTTGAAGGGTTTGTTACTTACTCAGAGGCTTGTCTTACACTAGGTGATTCTATTGGAACTTATGATTATGTAACTGTAAGGTATACGAATCAGGTATAGTAGGTACCTAGTGTTAGATCACTTGTTAAAATAAGTCCACATATTACAGATAATTAGTTTATTTCACTGCAACTATAGTACAATTCACAATACTTCTAAAACTCAGAGACAACACAGAGATAATTTAACAATTTATGGTTTTTTTTTTAAAGGCGCGAACTTCTTCTTCGATAAAAACGGCATCTTATTCTTTTGTTTTTTTTTATTTGTTTACATTATGCAACGAACGAAAATGCTACCAGTCAAATTAGTTATGAATAATCTTTTCTTTTTCTATTTACAATAAAACTGGCATAAAATAAATACAAAATGTTTTAAATGTTACCAGCTGAATTAATTATGGAATAATCTTTTTCTTTATCTATTTACAATAATTTTAAATCTACATAAATGTTACCAGCTGAATGAACTTTATTCTAACAGTGTATAAAATACCTACCGTAACCTATTACAAATCAAGATAATTTTTTAAAAGAAATCAGATTAATAATCGTTTGGTACGAGTATTATTTGACACAAGCGTTCTAATAGTAGATTTACCCGAACTATAGCGCGATTATAATATATCTGATTAAAGTCATACGTTTCGGAAGAAAGTAATCTGCTTCTACTGGCACATTTACACATTTTCCAAAATAATATTCGCTATGGAATTTATCAGAAAAAGCAAATCACAAATTGAGTATATATCATTTGAAAGATAGTTTATCCTCTGCTTTTGCTAAATTACACCTACATCTATACTTATAATAAGAATGTAAAAAAGTTGTGTCTGTACATTGAATATATTTAAAAAAGAATAATTGAGGGGGGTTAAGAAATAGTAATAGAACACGAATCTAATAAAAAAAGTCTGTCTGTTTGTCTGTTTGTCTGTTTGTCTGTTTATCTGTTTGTCTGTTTGTCTGTTTATACACGCTAATCTCCGGAACTACTGGACGGATTTGAATGAAACTTTTTTTGTTATCTAGCTACTAAACCTGGGCAACATATAGGCTATAATTGATTTTGGAAACTGGAACACCTGATGCAGAACCGCAACAGACCAGCTAAACTATAAGAGTTAGAAAAATGGCGCCTTAAAAAAAAATTGCGTCTGATGAGCATTTTCTGCTGCGAGAATAAAATTGAAGATCCGGAACACCTGATGTGGAACTCTTAGAGCACAGCTAAACTATAATATATATAGGTTTGACATCTTAGCAAAAGTTATTCAGTCTGATGAGCATTTTCTACTGCGAGAATAAATCTCGAAGATTGGAACATCTGATGTGGAACTCTAAGAGGACAGCTAAACCATAACATATATAGGAATGACATTTTGCAAAAGTTGTTCAGTCTGATGAGTATTTTCTGCTGGGAGAATAAAATTCGAAGATTGAAACATCTGATGTGGAACTTGGAGAGCACAGCTAAACTATGGCATATACAGACATTAAATTTTAACAAAATTTGAAGAATTTTCCGCCGAGATAATAAAAATCAAGGATCAGGAACATTTGATGTGAAAATCACTTTATACAGATGAGATTAACGCCTCATTAAAACATTCGTATCTATGGCCTCACATACAAAAGCTAAGATTAACAATAAAAATGAGAATAAGCCGAGCTTGGTGGTAATTCACATGCCCAAGAGTTTTCAGAAATATTATTAAAAGTTGGAGAAGGTCTCCTTCCTGCTCAGGTCTGGTGACTGTTCCTGATATACTTGGAAAAGTTGTTGCCTCCGAAGAGGAACTTATACAATCAGTATTTGGGGAGATTCAGAGCATAAGAAACCATGAAAATTCGTGGTTATGTGAACGCGTTATATCGACCCCAAAAAACGAACAAGCTGCATCAATAAATGAAAAAAAATTGAGGGAAATTATTGGAGATGAAGTCGTTTACACTTCTTTTGATAACGTAGTCAATCAGGACGACGCCACCAATTACCCAGTTGAGTTCCTCAATTCACTCACAGCGAGTGGTCTCCCTGCTCATAAAATAAGACTCAAAGTTGGTGTTCCGATAATGCTGATGCGAAATTTGACACCGCCGAAACTGTGTAATGGAACCCGACTTATAGTTGAGGTTTTACAACGCAATATTATTGTAGCTGTAATCCTCACTGGGAGTGGTGCCGGTGAGACTGTGTTCTTACCACGCATACCACTCATCGCCAAGAATCTCCCCTTTCAATTTAAACGCACACATTTTCCTGTGACTACATGCTTTGCCATGACAATAAACAAGTCACAGGGACAGAAGCTGCTGGGGCTGATATTTTGAGAACCGGCTGTTTTTCTGATGGCCAACTTTATGTTGCTTTCTCAAGGGTTAGCAACGCTTCCGGGCTTTATATTCTGGCACCCGACGGAAAAACCAAAAGTATAGTTTATAAAGATTTTTTTTTAGAATAGTAATGTTAACTAATTGATATTAATTTCGCTTCATAATTTCGGAATGAAAATAATTCTACCTTTGTATTTTAATGAAGTTATAACCTACCCAGTCTACAACACTCAATCTAAGTTATACCAAACTTAATCGAAATCCTTCATCGGTTTTGATTGATTTATCAAACTCTTGCCGAAATTCCTATCGGATCGAGAAAGGGACTGGATCCGCGTACGAAGTCGCGGGCAGAAGCTAGTATATAATAAAATTAAATGCTGTTTGTTAGTAAGTGCACTTCAGAACTTACGGAAAGAACATAGTGTTCTTTCCGTAAAAGTTGTTGAAGAAAGCAGCCGGAAAAAATTAAAAGTTCGCGCACACGTCTTTCGGGTCAGCTAGTTATGAATAATAAAAGTACAATTTAAAAATCGCCAAAAAGCAATGTGTAGGAATGTTCAAGGGCCTTCTTTGTTTCAGAAGAATCCTTACCCATACATTACTATATGTTAAAGGTAGATAAAAAATAGAGCAAAGGTTGGGACATCTTAAAATCACCTTGGTTAATAGAAATAATTTTAATAAACTAAATAGGTAATTATAAATCTCACATAATTTTTTAAATCTTATAATTTAAAATACCACCTTGATGAGGCATACTTGTGAAGACAACGCTGTTTAGTGCCGATTTTGTTGAATTGTTCCATCACAACTGCTCTCTGCATCTAAACGGAGAAGAAAACCATCGTAAGGAAACCGGCGTGTCCTAGAACCAAAAATTCGCGGAAATGTGACATCTACCAACCCGCACTGGGCCCGCGTGGTGGATTACGGCCCACTTCTTCTCATATAGAGGAGGCCTGTGTCCCAGCAGTGGGAACATTATAGGCTGATTATGACGCAGCAATCTGTGAATATTATATTATCATTGGCCAGGCAGGGGATATAGTCCTTCCACAGAGGATATATGTAGGTAGTTTCAAAGTAACCGATCCACTATAGCCACCCAAACCGATAGCCCAATAATAATAATAATAATAATAGCATTTATTCGTATCAACAATACAGCTATATTAACTTTACATACTTATGGCTTAATTGTGGATATTATAGCACTAGAAGTTGTCGTAACTTGCACCCTTGCTAAGTTATCAGGATAACTTGTATTAAGGACATAAGTCCCAACCCTTGGTTCATATGATTTTTAGGCATTGCAAAGATACAATAAAAACAAATAATGGTCACTTTTACATGGAAATTGAGTAAAATAAAATTATGAAAGTATATTTTGCTTCCATGTTCTGCAATAGTCCAGTACCAACCGGGGGTTGTCCTTGAGTGCACTTGCATAGTGCATACAGGGATAATCGTCGGTTGGTGCCTCCTCATCATTTAACATTGTCTAAGGGGCCTCTGCGAGTTCCGCTTTTGCATTAAGTTCTATCATAGGTTGAAAAGCTACATCCTAATTCTGTTGAGTAACGCGATGCGATTGCGATGCTGTGCAGATGTACCAAGCGTTGACTGCGCTCCAACCGCGTAGATAGCGCCTTTGGGCTTCAATACACGACCCTGTCTTCGTGGGATTGCTGTCCCATCGGACTATGGGAGTAAAGGAACTCACTTGTGCACTATAATATCTCCTGGGTTCTTGACTTCGTTGGCTGCCGCGACCGACTCCAGTCGGAAGGATAACATTATTGTCTATAGCGCGGTAGGCCCTCAAGTATTGTGCTGCGGGGTAGTTTGTGTCATAGCAAATTATAGTTTTATAAAATTAGACTAAGAACCAGCACCTTTTGTACTCAGCTAAACATGTCACATGTGCCTAAATAAGATTAAATTCTATTTAATTCCCAGTGTTCTTAGAGAACCCTCGATCAATATTTGATCGTGTGTAAGCATCCAAACTGTTATAATTTCTTTTGCCATTGTAACAGTTTGAATGCAAGTTTTACGAAACTTGCATCGAAAGTGAATTATACGTTTTGTGTTACGACACAAACCATATAATTCACTTTCGTTGTACTTATTGATTGTTTATCGAAGACGGCAACACTGCTACGTTTGTGTCAAGTTGCTAACTTGGCGGGATGTTGTTTGTTGTGTTGCTTACTTTGATAGCTAAGTTGATGTATGTATTTAAGGTAAACAAATGAGTATGCTGGTAAACAATAATAGCTTAGTGGGCAGGTAGGTATGTATATTTTCATAATATAATTCTATTAAACTAAAGATAAGAAGTTCGAATTTTACGTGCTACCCCGTTTATTTGGTAACGGAGCTTGCAGTAGGAGTACATAAACTTGGAGAAATCGTCACGTAATGAAAAAGCGTAAAAACTCCATGCAACTTTTTATTACCTATAAAAGAGAGTCAGAGAGAGAGAGAGATATATATGTATATAGTTTCCATGGTTTTGGAGAGCGCTAAAGCCGATAGTGAATGAAAATCCAAGATGGACATCCATCTTGCACAACTTTAATTTTGAACTTTGTTCCTGCCGGGGTTCCCCAAACCCACACGTTTTTTAGGGTTCCGTACCTCGAAAGGAAAAAGCGGAATCCTTATAGGATCACTTTGTGGTCCGTCCGTCCGTCCGTCTGTCTTGCAAGACGCTTTTTCTCAGGAATGCGTGGAGGTATCAAGCTGGAGTTTATATCAAATACTCAGGTCTACTGACCCTGGAGCTGTGAAAAAATCAAACTTCTAAGCCAACGCAATCAAAAGATACAGCCGTTTATGCTGCAAATTTCCGCAAATTTTCGACACTCGCAAGGGAATCAAAACCTACAGGGTACTTCCCGTGAACTCAGAATCTTGAAATTTGGTACGAAGTAACGTCTTATAGGCTATAGCACAGATAAAAGAAAAATTGCGAAAACCTTACATTTTTAGTTACATCATATAATAAAAATATTTTTAATAATTTTAAATTGTACGGAACCTCCGGTGCGCGAGTCCGACTCGCACTTGGTCGGTTTTTCTTTTTTTGAGACGTGTATTACAGGTCAAGGCTCTTTAAATAATAATAATAATAAATCTTTATTTATCCAAAAACATACAGAGTTTGAAACACAGTTTGATATTTGGCTTAGAAAATACATTTATAGTTTATGTTGCAAAATCTGTACAGAATAATATTCTCTACCTCTTAATCTAGGGGTATAATATAAGTCTGTGAGGGTATACTTGTATTATAAGAGGTAGTTTACGGTCAATAATCAACAAAAACATATATCTCAAGTGGGCTGTGTCATTCTACTATATGGTATAAAAGAGTAGAATTGTATGTTGTGTGTTAGTGTGTGTGAGTGGTGTGTGTGTATGTGGGGGTGGGTGTAGGTGTGTGTGTATAATACAAGATAGGTGAGTAAAGACTCCGAAATAAAGTTGTTCTGACGAAAACCAATGTTAAAAAAATATGCTTTGATTACCTTTTATCTTAATTTGACCAGGATCTATCTTTTGAGAGTATTTGTACGAATGTACCTACACAAAGTCTGAGAGCGACACCCAAATTACAGAGAGTCCTGCATGAATCATGTAATCCATGTACATAATTACTGAGCAAGTGAACTGAGTGAATGTGTACGAACACACATTCACTCAGTTCACTTGCTCAGTAATTCGGTACGTGTTCCGACACATCATCTCGAGAAGTTCCTCAAGGAAGAGTTCTGGCCGAAGGGTGTTGTGCACCGCCGCGCCGCGCCGCCGGTTTCGTGGCCGGCTACATGACGCCAGTCAGCGAAACACGACGCAGACACTTCGTGTTCGTTAGTGTAATTATAATGTTGTATGTATATTTTTAAGTTATATTAATATTGTATTGTATGTGGTTATATGGGCCTTGATGCCTGAAATAAATTGATAAATAAATACCTAACAGTGTCGAATAGTCGAGAATGCAGTATAATACCACACACTTGTTTGAAACGTCTAAGCAACACAATTGAAATAATAATAATACTGAAGTGTCGAATATGTCCTTCCTTTGTGACTCAGATGCATTTATTTGTTGAACTGTATAATAAGTGTATAAAAGGCATAAATTAAAATTTTACTGCTTATGAAACCAACTTCTGTCGTTGAATCTCTCTGCGTGGAAGTCAACTACATTATGTCATAAAATACATCCTATGGCACTCGGCATACTGTAGCTTACAATCAGGGGGTCTACTCCAAAGTAGTATCGGCCGAATGTTCGGCCGTTTCCTGCTACGAAGTTACTATTTAGTTCGGTCGGTCAAAATCCGACACTCCTACACTCTTTCGAATATTGACTATGGTCCCGACCCAACTGAGCCGATCCGAACTGTTTTCGCATTTTTCAATAATATTCGGTTCGGCCATGTGTCGGTCCGATCCGAACATTCGCACTCTGCACTTCGGAGTAGACCCCCAGTAGTAAGGAGTAGTTTCGGAGATTACCTACCTCCTACATCCAAACTTTACCTGTGTGTAGATAATATTAGTGTACGAGTAGATGTTGTAAACTAGGTTAAATATAATTTCTGGTGAGGTAGAAACGAGGTACTATTACGAATGTTTAAAAGTCAACCATTACACAAATTAATTTAAAGGAAAAATGAGTGATAATTTCAGAGGTGGGCAAAAAATTGCTTATTGCACTGTGTGACTTAAACCCGCCCTTAAGGCAAGCTTTTCTATGACCTCAAGTCATAGAAAAGCGAGACTCAAGTGCGGGTTTAGGTCGCACGAGGTATAAAATAGTATACGATACGTGTGACGTAGCTCGTAATTTCACGCCGTGCAATAATGGACTACTTAAGTAACATGTATCGTCATGTACTATTGATATTCAGGGACTACATTAACTACATACTACACACTACCTTCTACATTAACTACGTATATTTAAGATTGGTGAAATACACATGTTTCTACAGAAGCAAACCCAGCTTTCGAAAAAAAACTATTCTGTACCTACCTGTTTATTCTGGCGTTAGTACGTCTACGTTTATAAAAATACATATTATAATACAAACGTATGACGGACAAATGGAGATGACAACAAAGCCTCAAATGGTTCTCGACAAAGATTAGTTCAACCTCTTCATAATGTTTCAGATTCGGCAGTGGATAAAATATAATAATATTTCTGTCCCTTCGTCCACGCTTACGACACCTCTGGGAATGATTGGAATGTTATTATTCGTAGCTGAAACCACAGGGAATATAAATCTGTAATTCCTATCTGATTTGGCATACAGTAAATAATTTTGATGAGGTTATTTTGTGGATTTATGATAATAAAGAGCATATAATACAGGCATTGATTGGTTGCCATTCCTCAGAGAATTCTATAGTAAACTAGCATTTTGGTTTCAAATGATCCACAGCTTTTATTATGAACATTTAAAAAAAAATAAGCAAGAAGGTATGTTATGCAAGGTTTTTTTTTATTATAACCTAAACCAGGTTTCTGTAAAATTTTAGATATACATCAGGATACTGATCTTGCCCTTGTTCTTACTTCTCATCTGATTTCTTTACTCTTCTCTACCTATTTATTATGTGATTCGCTTGGTTAATAACGTCAAGAGGCATAATGTACATAGGCACTCACAGTTATTTTCATTAATTCCTCCAGGTCAGCGTTCCTTTGCCGTTAAGCGCTGATCTGATCATTCCTCACGAAACTTTTTATTCATAATCAGTACACAGACAACAGTCCCAACTTTAATATAAGACTACAACGATTTAGTGACAAACAAAGGTAATATCGCCCACATTGATTGATATAATTTTTCCTATAAACACTATACTTCTAATACAAAATAATTATAGAATTTATTGTATTTTATTAATAATATATTTTAGTATGACAGCTTTGACCACGACGTTTAATACGTCGCCATGGCAACTTTCCTTTCTAATCCTTACCGGCCTGCATCTTTTTAACTAAATAAACATGCATACTTAGCCAAAAAATAACCCTGGCCACTATCATATCTCAAATTCATATTTTCTACGTGATATTATTCTACGAGCTTACATTATAGATCCACGCAATGCAAGGATCAGTTCGAGTTTCGCCTCTAAAGCGAACACTTTAAATAAGGCCTGATAATCCAGGGCCATCTATCCCGGGAACACCCAATGTACCTCTCTGCTCCGGTACCTGTCCTCCATCCTCCGTGAAGGCCACCTAAACCTATCGGGCTGCACCTCATCCGAGGGCCGCCTCACCTGGTAGGCTGACAGCGTCCCCGCCGCGCCTCTTCCTCCTGCTGCCGTGCTGCGTCCTGTCCTGCTACGTGGGCCCTCCTACGGGTGCCCTCCGTGCCGCAGACGCACCAGCATCTGCCCTCACCTGCACCTGCACCTGCACCTGCACCTGTACCTGCACCTGTACCTGCACCTGTGCCTGCACCTGTACCTGCACTTGCACCTGGACCTGCATCTGTACCTGCACCTGTTGCCAGCAACTGCCTCGCGTCTACCTCCTTAGCTCCAACTGCCCACCTATCAAGCATCGTCATCCATACACCCCACCTCCGCATACTACACACCACTCTTCAGTTCATCTCCATCTTTTCATTGCTTGTAATTATATCTTTAATTGTTTTCTACCTCTTTTTATATAATTTCATTACCTCTGATTTTATGGTTAAGCTTTTCTTGTCGCTACACGATAGAGGGTAGGTAGAAGTAGTACGTATGTTGCAGGCACTTAACACGACATCAAACTGCGAAGATGCTGGCTACTCCCAATAGTTTAAAACCGACAAGGACGTCCCCTTGTAGCACCAAACTCATATCGCATGCGACAATGTTTAATTCGGAAGCACTTTCCTACAGATTGAACTAACGCACAGGGGCCAAAGAAAAAAAAAAAAGATGGGGGAAGGGTGCCTCAAAATCTTTTAATTTTTATTGTATCTTGTTTAGATACCAATACCCATCACGTGACGGAACCACTTTCCTAAGAAACCAAAGCATTAAGGAAAGTGCAGCATCTGAGGAAAGTGGTCCCGTTATCATTATGGCCGCCGTGAAAATCTGTAATATTCACCAGTATTTGACATTACGGTGTCAAAAAACGCTTTGTATTTGGACATCGGTTATTGTCTGACCGTTCACCGCTTTCTTATGAAAGCAAAGCTTTACGATATCAAACGGCGAAGGTGCTGGCTAGTGGCTCGAGAAACGAAATTTTTATCTCCTATTTCTAATGTTTTCGTAAAAATGATCACTGTGTATTGATCGTATGGAATCCTGATCCATTCCCGGTCCACTGGACCATGTTTCAACAGCGTGCACTGTGGGCGACAGTTTCAAAATAACTTTTGTAGACAAACAATGTAATTCACTTTCACGGGATTTATCGTTTAGTGTAGTGGAAAGCGTCCAAAGTCTGTGTTAGGTGCGTGGAAATGTTTGGCCGCTATCGACTCTTTTATATTTACGTAGCTATTTAGGTATTGTGTGTATTTTATTTATCACGTATGTATATACTTATACAAGGTAATGTTATTTTAATTGTGGTTTCGGTCAATTTTTTACGAACGAAGTTCTTTAGCGCACCTTGTGGTACCTAGTAGGAGTAAACTGGTAGAAATCGTCATGTAACGAAAAAGCATTATGGGTAAATGCACGGGTAAATGCGACACCCAACACGAACTTTTATTTCTCTGACAACGCGAACAGAGGATAGTTTTCATAGTTTTCGAGGGCGCTTAAGCCAATTCACTATTGGCTTAAGCGTCCTCGAAAACTATGAAAACTCAAAATGAAAAACCAAAATGGCGAACGTATGAGAGCTTCTTAAAACTTATACTAGGTGGGTAGGTGGGTGGTGGGTAAATTATGAAAGTTGGTGACTACCTGTCGGAATACTAGCCTTTTCTTATACAGACAAGCACCAGTTTATTTAGGAACGAAATAACGAAAGAGCTGAAGAACCACACTATGCTTTCACTTTTTTCCTTTTTCATTGCATTTACGTTTATGTCTGCTCTGAGTAAAGAGCTTGATAGTTATTAAGCAACAAGCGCCCGATGGGATTTCCCATTGGAAAGAAATACTAACTGCCAATAAAAATTCCATCCCCTATTTAACCTCTTTAGGAGCCCACTAAGTAAAACAATCTTTTCTTACTGTTTCCTTTCGTTGTGCAGAGTGGCAGGGACATCGACGCGCAAACTGTAACCATTAATTCAGCACATGATTCTAGACAAAAAATATCATGATATTTTTTTCACCTGTAATTAAAAAACAACTGCTGTTTTATAGAAAATTGCAATACCTACGCGATCAAAATGTATGGATCAGCAATTTTTTTTTTTAAATAACCGACTTAAAATTTCAACGCCGGGTTTCAGAATCATGTATTGAATATGGTAGTAACAGCGCGTCAACGTCCCTCTGCCAACAAAAAACAACAAAAAACTGTCTATCTCAGTCTGTATCAAAAAACTCTTGTGCAAAATTTCATGCTTATAGATCGGGCCGTGCGTTCTCAAAGTCAAACTTTTTATTTGTTAAACATAGGTGTAAAAATAGGTTTTTTAAATAGGATAGATACAGAAATCTCTATGTTTTGCCGTTAACGGCGTACAAATATCAAGTAGCCAAATTACAAAAAAGCATAAAATGTTACCATTAAATATTAAAATTTTTGTTCAAAATTAAATGACAAGCCAACAGAGTTAACTATCCTTCGTCAAACTTAACAATATTGCATACAAAATTTGTTTAGAACATTTATATTTACAATTGACAAACATTATCACAAATATCTAATTATTACAGGCTACAGCACATATTTGTCTGTTAGTGAATGAATGAATTAAAGATTTTAATTTACATAAAGATACTGTCAGGGCACAGTCTTTTGGTTATAAAAGGCTGTGTAAAAATTCAAATATCACTTTCTGTTATAGGCTTCAGTTCACCAATCTGTTCTCCATACCATTGTCAAATCTTTAATACAAACGCGCTCTAATATCGTGTGACTTTGATTGGTGCCGATACGTTTCGATTTCATTTTGTATTTTTCTAGCTTTCGTTCGTTTTGATCAAAGAACGAAACGAACAAAAATTGCATTTTTCCCAATACTCCTAAGGCTACGTTCAGACGACACGCGCCCGCTAAGCGCGGGCCACGCGCGTCAGCACACGCGTCTAACTAGCTTTGAAATTTTTTGTATATAATTTGAGTCTTATGATACATCAAGAGATCTCAAATTGCACACGCCACGCGCCCACCTCGCACCCGCCTCATGCCAACCACGCGCTCAGCCCGCACACGCGTTGCACCCACCCCGTGCGCCTAGCACCCACGCTTCGGCTAGTGTGGTATTGACTGTGAAGAAGTCCAGTCACTAATAGTACGTATTACAAGTAGGTGCCCGACCCAGTTCTAGAAAATGACTACGTCACGTTATACTGGGATCGGTCTATCATCACTGACAGGACTGTTGACGCCAATAATCCTGATATAGTGGTGATAGATCGATTAGCGTGCCGCGCAATGATTGTCCATGTTACCATTCCACATGACGGGAACCTCGTGAAAACCACCGGTAGCTTGGACCCTGCTCCCGACACCGGTGGATCACTATTTTTTATATTTTTAAATGATTTTTTTATACTTAATTTTATATTTGAAGAAATATTTAAAAATGTAATAATAACTAAATAAATAAACACCATAATTTAAAAAAAATCCCGGGTGAAATCCACGGAGCCAACCCGCGTGTCCACGCGCGGGGTCACGTGACGTGTCTACGCAGTTTCAAGCCTAAGGCCCCGTATCCACCAAAGCGGAGAGGAGACGAGAGGAGATGTGTTTGAATAAACCAATCCGATTTCGTTATTCACAATCTCCGCTCAGCTAATTCTATTGGTTGTTTAAAAACATCTCTCCGCTTCGCACATCTCCGCTTTGGTGGATACCGGGCCTAAGGCGGGCACATCGCGTGTGCGTGGTTGGCGCGTGTCATCTGAACTCGGCCTAATAGGTATCGTCTATAACAAAGGTAGACTAGTACCTTGAATATGAGCTGGAATTATAGCTAGTTATGCTAGTGTTCCAACAAGTAACTATATATCTAAATAATCTACCTTGGCACATAAAAGTAAAGTTTCAGCTGTTCAAACTGATAACGTCTTATACGTACCTATACCTATATTTCTGTCTTAAAATATTCTTATTTTTTATTAATTTTTTAGTTAGGTAACGCCCCTGGGAACTCTGTTTTGCACTTGCAATGAGTTCGAAAAATCAGGGGGACGAAACTATAAATCGTGCGGATAGACTCCTTCTAAAGTTTTCTAGTAAAGTAAAAGTTTATTTATTTAGATACATACAAAAACTCTCGCCATATTCCCATGGGAGTAGGCAGAAACTGCAGAATACCACGCCACGCCCCACAACCGGCGTGCGTGTATGACCGAAGTAAACGAAGCAAAAGGATTTTGTAAGGATAGCAGCACGTGGAGATTCTGCATAGCCCCATAGGAAGAAGGCATGAGTTTATGAATGTTTATTTAAAAGTCCAAGAAGTTACCTTCCTATGAGTAGCTACCTAGTAATAAGGTTTCAATGTATTCATACATAATTGTTGGATTTATTGAGATATATATTTTACTGGCAACATTAAATAAGTTATTTTATTAGTATTTAATATATTTGACAATATAGTGCAAAACAGTTTCACTGTACTGGCAGCATCGAAAAATTCGAAATGTAAAATGACGCGACAACATGCCTTCCTCTTCAAAGATAAAAGGTATAGTACAATATTGAATTGGATTTGAGTTGACAAGGAAATATAAATGAATGATAAAATATCTTGGTGTTTAATATTGTATTTTATGTGTTTCATATGGGCCTTGATGCCAGAAATAAATGGATAAATAAAAAAATAAAATAAAAAAGATATTATTTTATTTGTCCCTGAAATATCGTAAATAGTTCTATTAGACAGTTTAAAGTTTGTAATATTGGGGTACTTTAAGATCCATTTTGAGGTTAAATGTATTGGGAATGAAATTAGTTGTTTTAGAGCAACGGTAATTCTATAACAATTGAAAATGTTTACGAGAGCACTAAGTACTAAATAGACGCATGAGGGGAGCGTATCTAATAACGTAGTACTGGTGGTGGGTATTTGCAAGCAGACGAAGTTAACAATTTTATTTTTATAGGTGAACAGCCCGGGATATTGCAGACGCTCCTAATTTCCGCCGGGCCCGCTACGGAGTTATTACCTGGGTACTCTACACTGAATATTTTCCTCGAGCTTACCTTTAAGTCTTGTTATAAAAAGCGGATATCGTTTTACAACCTTCACTATTAAGGGCAAAGACATCGGAGTACAAAATGTTTTTTTACTTTTACTATGAAAGGGTAGATTTTCTAGGCTAAGGAAAATCTTGTGAGGTATTACATCATCATTAGGTACCTTCCCAAAAGAAAACCTATTTGCTTGAACCTTAATGAAATCAGTTTTTCCATTTCATTTTCTTTAACAATAAATCACAGGACGTGTTTATTATACCTATATGTATATTTACGGACAAAATATATCATCAGGATTGACCTGCGAATCTAGATAAAAATAATTTTGAGTTTGTTTAAGAATCCCAGACAAACCACGCAGCGACAATGTTGACGGCACGGTTGGCGCAGTGGTTAAGCGATTGAGTTTGAGTTTGAGTTGAGTTGAGTTTGAGTTTGACTGCGGCGCTGCGTGTCGCAGGTTCGATTCCCGCACGGAGCAAATATTTGTATGACCTACAATTAGTTGTTCCGGGTCTGGCTGTTTGTGTATGTGAGTTTATATGTCTGTAAATGCACCCACGACACGAGGCGAAATTCCTAGTGTGGGGCAACGTTTAAAAAAAAAATATGTTGTTGTTTAAAAAAAAATGTTCCCACTGCCTCCTCTTTTTTTGAGAGGTGCATTACGACCTACGGCTCTTTAGTCAATTGAGGCCGCTCGAACTTATCCCGTCCGAAACCACCACCCTGGCCCAGTGCGGGTTGGTAGATGCCACATATCTTCGAATTTGTATCATGTTTTCTCACGATGTTTTCCTTCAATATTTTGAGAACAGTGCTGATGAAATAAATTACACAAACTAACGTGTCTAACTGGGTTTGTACCCACGACGTCGGGGCCGTTATCACTAGGCTATCACTTCTCCGCACTGGGCCACCACTGCTCCACTGATTTCTTACACAAATAAAAATCGCTAGTCTCTAAAATTTCCCAAAATTAATATTTACGTCATAATTGAAATAAAGTGACGTCATTCACGTTTACTCACACGCGAGGTAATTAAGCATACGATCACGCGGCACTACGTTGTTCGGTGCTATAAATGAAAAATTCAGCTTTTCCATTGCGAACCTATAAAAAAATATGTATCAATAAATTAAATATGAATATTGCAAAAGTAAAAATATCAAAAATGGCGGGGTTTCAGATATTTCATTACGGAATGGAATTATTCAATGGGACGCGCCTCACGCTTCATCCGGATTATAGGAATGATAAAAAAAAAAGAATCAATCAGGAGTTTTTTTGAAATTGCTATGAATTCGCTATTAGCTTTAGTGAAATGCAGTGTTTTCGAGTTTGTTCGCATTTTCACTTTGAAGCGAAGCACTGTAAATTCTCGGAGAACTTTCACAATTGCTTTTATCTGCTGTGATGAACCTAGCTATCTTGTCTTGAATATCGTAAAAGGATGATCTTTTAGCCAGTGGCTTATTAACATTCTCTTGTTAATCAAAAATACTGGAGCCATCGCTTCAAACCTACCCAAAGTAGGCGATTTACTTACGTTTAATTTTGAGCGAAAACGTGTTAAAATAAGCTTTTGTAAGTCGTACGGATATTAAACACACGTTATTAATAACATTGTATTATTAAATGAAGAAGCAGGCTTCAAACTTAAGTGTACTTATGAAATTGTGTGGATGTTAATGCTTACGTTCATACGATACAGTATTCGAACAGTCGCAAACATTTAAGTTGGTGTAACAACTTGCGAGCTGCTTCAGCTTGTTAAGTTTTACATTAATATGTCACCGACATCAAAGTGAGCATTGAGGTATATCACATGTAGCAAAAAACGAGAAATACATATAATGTAACCTAGCTGTGCACGCGATTTCGTTCGCGTGTATGTACTCGTATGTCGGAAAACAAATTGAATTTTATGGGTTTATTTTTTTGGCGTGGAACGCTAATTCTATTTTTTTTTCTAAAATAAAAAGTACCTACGTTACGCCTTATAACATCAGCTACCAGCCAGTGAGGTTTCGTCAAAATCGGTTTAGCTGATTCGGAGATTAGCTGGAACAAACAGACAGAGAGACAAAAAAATTAGTTTTTTTGTTATATGTACCGTATATACTTTCATATGCATTTATTTAAAAACTGTTATTTTGACATTACAAACAGACACGTCAATTTTATTTATTTGTATGTATGTATTAATAGATAATTAAATTTACTTACAGATTTCGTAACTACGAATTGTAGTTGTACATACATCACATCTTTCTATTTATTTATTTATATATACATTATTGTGTATAAAAAAAAACATAACAAAAAAAATGCAAATTGCTATTTGTAAGTGTCAGCTCCATTTCATAGCGTTTAATGAGCTTCTGACGTAGATATGGGTCACCTAACTAAAGTCATAATCATAAATCTTGATTTATCTCTACATCATATTACAGGCACTGGTTAATAGAATGCACAATATTAAACAGAGAAAGGTGTCTGAGATAGGAGGGTCATGAGTTATAGATCACCCGGCTCTTTTAGATAGAACATGTTAATTCATATACTTAGGTAAAGTCTAATCAATTTTATGTTTCAAATTGATATTATTTCAAGTTAAACAAATATCAACTTTATTGTAATGGAAATTAAGTTGATTTCAGAGTGACTTGCACTATTGAAAACGTTATGAAAATGCTTGAAGTTGTAGCGTAAACTGAACTTTATTGTGTAGGAATTATAGTTATTTTTCCATAAGCTCATATTTGTTTAAATTTTTGGCAAATAAATTGCGAATGTAGATTATGTAACGAATTTTATTTGGAACCACAGTTTAAACTTTTTTTTGGAAAAGCACGTTCTAATTTGTAAGTTCGCAACAATCAACAACAATAGTCAGCCTATAATGTTCCCACTGCTGGTACTCAGGCCTCCTCTCTTCGAGAGGGAGTGGACTATACCCAATACCACGCGAGCCCAGTGCGGGTTGATAGATGTCACATGTCTTCGAATTTTTGGTTCTCAAACATGCTGGTTTCCTCACGATGATTTCCTTCACCGTTTTATGAGCAGTGGTGATGAAATTATTTACACAAACTAAAGCGTCTGCCTGCTTTCGAATCCACGACCTATAACTCGGTAAGTTGTTACCGGCCACCACTGCTCACCGTTCGCAATTCCATCTAATTCAATTGATATGGACGCTTCGTCAGCTAACTTTCTGACAGACTTCTTGACGATTCCAAAAGTTAATGGAAAAGCTATACTTAATTGAAATTAATGACTTTAAAATTCGTCTAAATTGAAAACAATATAAAATTACGTTGAAATTGGTTTAGGAACTGACTTCCAATGACTGACTGAATAATTAATAAAGCCTTCAGTGTCCAAAAGTAGAAGTCAACAAAACTTTCCTTTTGTGGTAACTGTCGCTAGTGATTTCGTGACCGCATTCTAGCCATTAAAGTGCCAGTCATATCTACATCATTTTATAAATTCCAATTATTTAAGGCATATACCACCAACAATTTTTTATGATTTTGAATAAATATTTGTAATATTTAGATCTAAGTATTCGTTTATATGGTAATACTTGCTTCTGCCAGCGACTTCGTGTGCGTGACATTTTTTGGATATGTCAACACTTGGCAACTTTCAATTGCGTGTTTTTCTTGAAATAACGAATGCAACGCTGAAATACGATACATTACATAAGCCTTTGGGTTTGAAAATGCTATGTTCGCAACAACATAAAATTTAATTAAAAAATAAAGGTGTAAATCGCTTTTGAATAAAGCCGAGTGTATACATACTTTTGCTCGTGACTGTACCCCGATCCATCCTCGTTTTGGCCAAGCGTTCTTTCTTTGTTTTCTTTTTGCTCGGCTCCTAAGAGTCCTGATAAATATATAGCCTATTCCGTTCCTCAAGAATTGGCCTTTAAAATGCAAAAAAAAAATACTACAAATCTGAAATCGAAGGGTTCCTCCTAACCCTGATTCTAAATTCTGACATTGTACACTATAAATGTAAAAAAAAAGTTGAAATAGAAAAGTAACTGAAATTCTAAGTATTCAGAGTAGCTGCCATAATAAAATAAATAACAATATTATAAAATAATATTAATTAAATCGAATTAAAAAACACTGTCCATTTGCTCATGTAATTTATAATAATGACTATCGTGTAGGAATTTTGATTATATTTAATCAGTCGAGATTAAGTGAAACCTTGATTGCGGCTGAAAATTTAATGAAACCGGAAGCAATGTGCGCTTATTACACGCAAACCGTGCGTTTTATTACCTATTATAATATTACAATGACGTATTATTATATTTTTCTTTCGCTTTACAAAGTAATATTATGGTAGGTAAGTGCTTATTTATTCGTTTCACGTTTGTTTCCTTGTGCATTTACTGTGGTATCTACATCTAATATATAAAATTCTCGTGTCGCAATGTTTGTTACCAAACTCCTCCGAAACGGCTGGACCGACTTGTATGAAATTTTGTGTGTATATTGGGTAGGTCTGAGAATCGGCCAACATCTATTTTTCATACAAAAAAAATATATACATATTTCCTAGAAATTATGTACCTATATGGCAAAACAACGTTTGCCGGGTCAGCTAGTATTTTTGTATTTGTTTCGAATGCAATAATTAATTTGTCTTAAAAGTAATGTTTATTCTTGAAGTCATCTCCGGCTCTTAACTACCACAGTTTTTCTTTCTCTCCAAAACTACGAATCTTGCGAATGTAGATATGTACCTATACTTAAACACTATTATTATTACATCCTTGCTGCATATTTTTATATTTATTATTTTTATTTTTAATGTTGTTAACCTAACTGCTCAAAATTGTAACGGCTGACAAGACACCAAGATTTATCCAATGTCCTATCTCCTATTTTTAGTACTACGATGTACCTACACCTTAGAATAAGACCAATAATTGTAATAAGGGTTGTGAATAAAACGTTATTGTTATTATTATTATTACAGGGCCAAATGAAATTAGCTAGCGAAACTCTGCAGACGTGATGGGCATCGATATCTAATCACGATAACATAAAAATGTCCATAAATTTCTTGTGTCAACGACCGCCAACATTAAATTCATTTCTGGTTTGTTTTATCTTGTTTAGGTTTATGTTTTTTTTTGTGGCGCCATGGATTGCAGTTTTTGTAGTCGCTTGAAATATCATTTTTTTTTGTGTAAACTTAACAGACGTGAGGAATATTGATACCTAAACAGGATAAAACAAAAAAAAAAAAACAGATTTTACCAACTCATACATCAAGTTACAACACAACAAGCGTCAAGATCCAAATACAAAAAGTAATGAGAACTATTACGTTTAGTGGTAGTCACAAAACAGTAGCCAGCATTATTGCACCATTTAATGCAAAACGTTTCTGTGTTATGAACGTTGTGTTACAGCGCTACTTTCAGACGTGACGTGGAAAAGTTGTAAAAGAGTAGTCTGTACTTTTTTGGCTGATTAAATATTTTGTGTTAAGCCTGAAAGCCAATTCCCGTAATTAAAAACGTTCAAAATCTAGTCGCAACCTCATCTCAGCGACAATCAATGTCAAAAACTTGTCAAAAATTTAGGGAAATTACAGGTATTTTTGACAGATTGCGACTGAGATCAGACTGTGAACGTTCTTACAATTACGAGAATTGGCCCTCAGATTTACAAGGTGCGATTTAATTGCCTGTAGCATACCTTAGGTTAAATCTACAATAAGGTCCTCTTGCGCCTCACATCACTAAAAGTATTTAACGCTAACCATAGGGGCAATTCTCGTAATTTTAAGAACGTTCACAGTCTGATATTAGTCTCAATCTGTCAAAAATACCTCTAATTTCCATTTTGACACGTTTTTGACATTTGTTTGTCGCCGAGATGTGACTGCGACTAGATTTTGAACGTTTTAAATATTACGAGTTACAGACATACACCTAAACTTAGTCGCTGGGTAGACGACGCGATGGCAACGTGGGCGTGCAACGTGACCGGACCAATTCAGAGGACGCGAAGACGTTCTGCATCTGTCCACAGTGTCACGTCCCGACAGAAAATACGAATAAGTGTGAACTTACATACTGTCTGCATATTTGAGCGCAAGCGAGCCTGAAAGTGGATGCCATTTGTACTTTAAATGTTTGTTTACAATATTTTTATACTTTTCGGAAAAGAGGCGAAATACGCGTTCGGACATAGAGTTGCAGACATCAGCTCGTTATACAAGGAAATGCTATTGTTCTCTAATATCGATGGCATAGATTTATATTATCAATCAACTCAGCCTATTGCAGTCCACTGTTGAACATAGGCCTCTCCCAAGCCGCGCCAAAATATCCTGTCCTCCACCTTCCGCATCCAGTATGTCCCAGCCACCTTCTTTAGGTCGTCCATCCACCTACTCTCCTCTCCAGGACTAGCCTCCTCCACCGGCCATCGGTCCTTCGACAAACATGGCCAGCCCACTGCCACTTCAGTTTGCTTACTCTGCAAGCTACATCGGTAACTCCGGTTCTTTTTCGGATAATCCAGAATTTCTTCATAACAGTTCATAAAATACGTATAAACAAGCCAACCCGAGCACAGCAGCTGCTAAAGGAAGATTGAATTCTAATCTCCGCCGCGTAACGTAGCACAAATAATTTAATCTGTTTCTATTAACGATCTTAATGTTGTTGCCCGGAGTAGCAATTATCTGTTAATGGATTCTCTAGCACTGTAATTTTCACTAACATATATGATTAAGGTGGAGAATTTTCTTTGTGTTTCCGTTTTTAATATCATACTCATATTTTATACTTAGCTGAGAATATGTTGGTATTTTTAATCAAGGGTAAGACTTATATTTAAAAAAAATATGTTAATGCTTCTATTTTGCTGTCGCTTGTTTTTGGGTTGTGTGGAGTTCATTCGGATGTAAATTACCTCATATAATATTGACTCCGGTTAACTGCATTCTATGAAAGTAATTTATAGCACAGTGTGACCTAAACCTGCACTTAAATCACGCTTTTCTGTGACTTAAGTAGTCCATTTATACACAGAAAAGCTTGACTTAAGTGCGGGTTTAGGTCACACGAGCTATAAAATAGTACTTATACGATAGTAGTCTATTCAATCTAATATCAAACATGTCGTAATGTAGGTACTATTCCTCAGCATACTTCTATTTCGCATTTACATGATATCTTCTAAGCATTACCTACACCCTAACGCATATTTTTTCTGAAGCCTTCCGCTTCCTTACAACTTTTGTGTGCATATTTATTTGTACTAGTAAAAGAACCAAGACGTTCAAAACCGCCAGTAAAATGAGTAGACCGCTTAAGCTCAGCACGCTGTATAAAGCGTGCAAACCAGCCAATAGTATCTAACCCTTCCTGTAAAGCATCGTTCATGCCACAGCAGGCGTAGAATTTTTGTTTTTTTTTTGTAGGTAGATACCTACTCTTTGACAAGCATGAAACCCCACCACAGTTTTCTAGAAGTTACAAAGCGAGACATCTGAAGCTCTCAACAACTCCAGTTAAATAATATATTCTAAACATGCGTGCAAGCACGAGTGTGGTGTCGCCACCTGTCGTGTCGCCCGCGAACTAGCGCCATGGATAGCTCCAGTTTCAAACATTCATCACTCTGATTGTTACATGAGTTGCCGTTACATTAGATGGATAGATGCGGTTTAACCCCCTAACTTTTGATAACGATATGCATACCTACATATAACATTGGAATTTGATATCTTTCAGGGTTTTGATGAGTTAATAGTAGATATGTAGGTGGGTATAAATCCTCTGGCTGTGGGCAACATAGAACCGGTGGTTTTTAATATATAAAAATTCTAAACTCTGCGATATACCTACATTTTGAACAATAAAAAAAAAAAAAAAAAGTGGCGGTATTAGGAGACCTACATCCTGCAGTGGACGTCTTTCGGCTGAAATGATGATGACGCAGGTGGGTAGAATGACAAAACCTAGTGTCAAACCCCTTGAAGCCACATGAACCAATGACGAGAAAAAAAATGTTAGTATTTGAAAGTGGCCGCCACTGATTTAAGAATTCCAACAATGAAAACGTACCTTAATTCATTCATTCAACTCACTTAACTTATCTGCCTTAATTTGATTCAATTGCCCTTGATTCCAGTAGTTCAGTTCCTATGAGATATCTGCTAACGTCTGCAACATTCGTTTGAGAGAGGCTTCACATATTTACCCCACAAATCGGAGGAAAAAAAAACAATACGAATCTAATGACACCTCATTCGCCCTAATCGGCGTTTAGGCTGAACGTATAAAATAGACCCACATTATGGACGTGTGGAATACATTATTCGTTGCTGGGCAATAAAACAAAGGTAATGTCAGGGAACTGAAACATGTATTATTTAAGGCTTTTACACTAGTGTAATAAGTAATACATGTTTCGATTCGATACATGTACAACGAAGACGCTAGCATCTTCGACCATAGCTTTCTTTAATGCTTGTCCATTTTATATCAACTTTGATAATTTTGACTCTTAGCAACAATTCCATTAGGGCCGTAGGCGTATAATCATGGTATCTATTGCGTTCATTGTTTCTTTTATATCATTCTATGTATTGTCTTTGTAAAACTTATAGGTACGCAAGTATATAATATCGTAAAAGTTGAAGAACACCCCTAAAAGTTTTGCCAATTACAAGTAGGTACTAATTCATGCTTGACCGATTTATTTATACAGCTACTCAGAAAGTGGTCAGCTTCTGAAATGTTAGTAGAACTTATAAGCCAGCGCGATCGTTGAAACCCACACATTACAGTTCTGTGTGGCTCCGAGTAGCTTCGTGCCACCCACAAACTGTGAACTACTAAGCGCGCTCATTAATTGGGTTTCCACATCCAAATGGAAATCTGGTACAACCGATCCCTGTGTGTGTATTTAATCGGTTTTAGTCCCTTTTTAAAGCTTTATTTTGTTAATTTAGATTGAAATCGGGTTAGTTACCTTAAATTGTGAGAGAGACCGTCGTAATACATGGATAGTATGTGACAGGGTGTAATTTAAACTCAAAAGTAGTTCCTGGATTTCAGGCAAGCAAAGCCTGACATAAGCTAGTACCTACGTAATATATGTAGATAATATGCAAAAAATCCTGTAAATATATGTAATTGAAAACTTGATTTGAATCACACCCAGTTCAGAAAGCTTCACAAAGAAGTTTATTTTTTATTTTTCCTTAAAACGTAAAACTTTTCAGTGAATACTTAATCCACATGAGACCAGAAGTTTTCTAAAGAACGATAAGGAAGGTAAGTTAACCGAAATTCCTGGGAAGTGGCGACGTAGTGTGCACCGTTTTACGTCATTTACTTCCATATAACTTCCAGCTAAGCTTGAAAATACATGGGAAGTTTTTGTACCACGAAATTGAACCATAGGATGAGGTTATACATTTGGGATTTCTAAGAAATTGCCAACATTGATACTTAAATAATATGTTTATCTCGTATAAGGTAAATAAAAGGATAATTGGTAACACAGGGAGGTAGGGACACCGACGCGCAACCTGCTACCATTGATTCAGTACACGATTCTGCCCCGTTCGTCTCGTGGTCCCAAAAACTGCTGAGGGTGGGGTCCTGGGTTCGATTCACGGGTCGGGCTAAGTGTTATTAAGTTTTTCCATTAGGAATTTCTTAGTAACAGCCCAGACAGCAATTTAAACTTGTTTCAAGCTTGCAGTAAGTTTGAAATATCAAATGTGAAAACTTGCATAAAGTTTGACAAGGCAAAGGACAAACTTGTGGCAAGTTTCTATCAAACTTATATCAAATGTCTAGTTTCCGCCCGTCAAACTTGCCAAATCTTTGTCATTGCAAACTTGCCAACTCTTTGTCATTACAATGTTGCCCACTCTTTGTCATGACAAATTACCTACAATGTTGTCACATACTCACATAATGTTTGTTGCAGACATTGTAATCAATGGTTTATTGCTAAGACAGATGCTTAATAATATACCACAAAGCAACGAGTTTTGGTGTTTTTCAGGAGGCTTACTCGCGAACGCGAACCAATACGATAAAAAAAAATTGTGTCGTCGTTTGTGTGTAGGTAGGCCTCATGAAAAACACCAAAACTCGTTGCTTTGTGGTATATTATTAAGCATCTGTCTTAGCAATAAACCTAAAATCACATTACCTTGACAGCATTTAAAGTATGAAATGAAATAAATTGAAATTAAAATTGAACGGGTTTATTTCACCATTGCACTTCAAAGGGTATTTATTTATACAGCCTGGGTAAACAGTTATAGAAACACAATCTTATATAAGTCGAAAACAAATACGTAAGTATAAAAAAAAGTATAAGTAGTAATCCATCGCTTTAGACCTTATGGTCTAAGATGGAACGAGCGTGCCCAGAAGATGCCTGTTCATTCTAGACTAGACTCGCATTATGGTCGATTTTGTATTGTCTGTCGGCCCTGAAACAATGAAATAAAATGGCTGTTAGTCAATAAACACCTGCAAAACTAACTTTCAAATTAATGGTGCCATTGAAATACAATACATTAATTGCAGTCACCCTGAATGAGTCGTCTTGTTGAAATAAATAAATGTATGCAACTACCTATACAACTTTGAGTCAGCGCCGGGGTTCGAACTATTTTTATAAGAGAGTAAATTTACCTTCTTGACAATTTTATTTTGGTTTGGTTAAGCCAGTCACTGATTTTCTTTCAGCTAATCGTCGGTAACATTTCCATGCACTTATTTACACATTTCTGAAAATATAAATAAAACAGCTATAGTAATGTACTACAATTGACATTAACCTTTTAACCGCCCGACTTCAGAACAGTTGGCGTGTCCCTAGCGCCCGGCACAGTGAATCGAAAACATATTTTTGATAGAATACAGCGTAATTAAATAAAAAAGCTGATTAAACGAGCAGTGATATTTTGGTCGTAAATATACGACTCTGGCGAAATGGGCCCGAAAATATTTGTCGGATTAATCCGACGTAGGCGGTTAAAAGGTTAAGCAGCATGTTTCATAATGGGACTGTTGGTTATGTAGGAATTAAAATAATAATAAAAAAACCTGAATTACAATAGTACTTACGAAATATTGATTTGCAAATTTCTGTGTCAAGAAATGATTTCTTGTTTGAGTTTTTCATTTTTCCCAGTCAGAGAATATTGCTCAGCTACTTCAACCAGTAGAATTCTTCTTCTTCTTGTGATCTATGGTACCATCGCCTGTGTATTGTCACTATTTTTTACTTGTTCATTTAAATGACAGAAACTGTCATCGTCATTTACTGGCAGGTTTGTTAGAAACTGTGGCAGTGAAAAGGGATCTTGCCTTCGTGGAGTCAATGGCTCTTCCGGCCGCCCTAAAATCAGGTCCACTTTTCTAATAATTTCTGACACTTGTTTCGAAATTGTTTGCTTGTCGCACAGTCTGTAACAAAAATATTAAAATTAAAATATCATTAACATCCTCTGAATACTGCATTAAATAAATTATAAATTAAAATATATTACCAGATGGACACATTTTCGGTTGACTGGGAACAGCTGGACTGTCCATAGATGGATGGGCACGAGATGATGACTCAATTGGGCTGGAAAACCTCAGAGTTGGGCTGGGAGGGCGTCGCGCAATGAAGGTGCTATCCATTTTAATAGTGTTTGAAGATTCTGCTGCTTTAGGTTTCGGGGGAGATGGGTATCTTGAGAAATCAAGTTTTTTTTTTGTAGATATTTGATGGTTTTCTTCATCTGAAGAATCTTCAGTCTTCTGGAAGATAAACATTTGTTTTCCTATTCCTTTTCCTCTTTTCTACTTCTTCATTGGAATCCAAATTTGATGTTTCTTCCGCTTTTCTTAAATGAAGTTGTGCATCCCCATAAGTTTCTAAAGAAAAAAAAGTTGTATTATTTTCACCAGCCAACAATAAGAAAGAAAGAAAATATAATATTTGATAACAATATAATATATATACCAATTACAAAGAAGAATTTATTGCATACCTTATGCTTTAAGAATTTTTATTTTATATTGTTGCCACATTATCGCCAGGTGCAGCCATTTTCCACAAAAGCTTTTCTTTCATTTCTTCAGTGCGTACATTGGGATAAAAGCAAGTATGTCTATCTTCTTTCATCCAGTTGGAAGCAACAATGCCAGGAGCATTAATATTTTCATCCACAAAGGTGACAATGTCAAATCTAATGTCCTCTTCCATTATCTGCATTCTGAAAAATACTTTAGTTACGTAACAGGAAACAATTTCTAGTGTTTAAAATAATTGTGAAACAATAATTACGACCTTCGATAATAACACGATGTTAGCAATATACGAAAACATGCCGCAGGCGCAGCGGACCTGGCTAGAGAACCAAACCAAACTTACCGTCAGTCAGTAGGGATATTTTATCAAGACGATTTAATTAGTCCAACAAGAGTGCAATCCAATCGCGTCCAGTAACACAGGCAAAGCCAAACGTAAGAGAAATCCAAAAACACAGCCAGGGTCGTCGATAAATCACAAACAACACGGAGTAAGCACTTTCAAGAATCAAGGAAAGAAAAGAAACAGTGAAGTTAAACAAATGGCGCCACTTTTTGACAGCTACGTTGAGTTTCTTCATACTGACAGTTGACAATTGCGTTGCGTTTAGTTTTCCGTTTTTTTTGCTATTTATTTGTTTTGATCATAATTAATTAAAACAAAGTTTCCTCAGTCTATGAAAATAGGCTAAGGTTCGAGATGAACACTATAAATAAAGCCTCCCAAATAAATTTCGTTATTAATAGCGTGTACCCTTGTATTTTTGTTGTGCGGCGAACGTGACAGCGAGGTGAGAGCTCTGCATGAACTTCTACAAAGGATTTGCGTTCCGAGTAAGGCAGTTATTAGGTTCATCACCTACACTACGCCTTTATTTCTGTGGATGGAACTGATGACTGGACTGGACTGATGGATGATGATTATTGATTATGGTACAGACCGAACCCTTTGGTGCGCTAGTTCAACTCGCACTTAGCCGGAGTTTATAATGGTTGTTATTGATGATTCGAGATCGTTTGACGTGTCAAGTTTACAGTACTATTGGATCAAACTTGACAGATCACGCTTACAATAACAAGATTGCAACAGTATCGAAACAAACTTGCCATATCATTTTAACATTCACAAGTTTACAGCTAATTTGAAATAAATTTGTCACAACAAGTTTGCCGTAACAACTAAATATCAAATAAAAAACAAACTTGCAGCAAATTTAAATGCTATCTGGGAGCTCGGAGTTTGGAAGTTGGCGGTGTGATACCCCCGTGACTCGGAAAGCACGTTAAGCCGTTGGTCCTGCGCCTGATCTCTCTCCGGTCATGTCGGATTGCCGGCCCATCGCACTATGAGAGTGAGGGAAGAGGGAGTGCACCCGTGTCTGCGCGCACACTTGTGCACTATAACAACTCCCGCGCCGAAGGCTAGTTGGCTGCGTTGAGATTTAAATAAGGTACGCTGGAGGACTTTATTTACATGATTCCTTAAACCCCCTGCATTAAATGTTTGTCGGTTGTTGTAATTAAAATAAGCTAAGGAAAAAAAACCTGTTATATTCCAAAAAGTTGTGTGTCAATGTCTCTGCTACCCTGTATAGGAAACAACTAGGTACTGACAATGTTTTTCTAGTTTTGTTCAAAACGAGGCTTTTTGTTGAAGCTTTTGACTACGTTGTAATATATGTGTATAAGTATATTTATATTTTTTTTGTAATGTGCGTTTTTCTTTCTTTCAAAATACAAAAATAACACACATTAGTAGTTAGCAAAGTTACCATTACAAATTGTTTAAATAAATGATATCTTAAATGGAAAACAAAGGAAGTAGATACTTTAAATTCAATCGGAAAAACTCAAAGCAGCAAAAACTAGTTGACTCTTACATTAGCTGATATTTATTATTCATTAATCCAGTACTATAGTGGAATATTTATTATTTATACCGTCCAATGTTAGTAAATTAGAAACATATTTTTTTCCGACAACCTTGTATAAACGTTGCATGTTGTTGTGTGTGCTGATGGGCACCTGATGGGCACGTGGGGCGGCGGAGGCGGCCGCCATTGCTGTGGGTGCCGCCCGCTCGCACCAACCTGCTGCAGACCGCGCCGCTGACGCGTGCGCTGCTTACACTCAATAAGCTGTCACAACAGATTGACTGCTTCAACTGTACTCTGAGTGAATTCACACGGGCCGCATTTTATATAATTACTCTTGGCTGTTCATAATAATTGTAAGATTAGTAATAATTGTTTCCTTATAAGCTATGATAACTATAATAACTACACTATTGTATTAGGTAAGCCTGTGATGTGATGATAGTTGTGTGTTTTAATTTTTAATTTTTGTTTTGCTAAAGTATAGGCACAACTTTTTATGCTTATTAGGTACCGGAATGTAAGTATTTGTAATTTAAAAAATGTAGTATACAACTATAAAGACTGTTCGAGTCATTTAACAGCGTTACAGACAATTACAGAAAGGTGCTGATAATGATGCAGATTTTAATCAAAATGCCGTAGACATGTCTCAGTAAATTATGCGCCACAGCTTAACACCTGGTTTAAATGTTTGACCTGATACATGGTTAGTAATTTAAAGATCGGTACGCTGCGCTTTGCCTGGCCTATAGGTACCAGGCAAATCGCAGCGTGGTGATGATTTTGCGTGTGATTTTGCTATGTTACAAAAACAAACACTGCAGGCGTTAGAATAAAATAGAAAACAGATAAACTTACCCGCGCCGTGTGGTCAAGTGTTTGTGAGGTGATCACGCATCCGTGATTTAGGAGACATCCTTCAGCAAAGCATCACAAATAAATAAAAATCCCCAACTATGTGTACGCAGAACTATTGACACGTTCGAATTCATACAGCCACCGACCCAGCGGAGGCCAAACTTTCCAAGATTTGTGGAGAGGTTCCAGAGTCTGGTTCACTGGTATTTGTACAGGGCAGGTCAACATGGCTGCGACGAAGGTCCATAATTGGATTTGTGAGGGTCGCGATAAGCTTCAAGTGGAGACAGTAACATCACGAGGAACGCCATAGTCGGAGGACCTTAATCCGCAATTAAGGTAATTTGATCATGCTCTTATTAACTTATGACCGACGTAAATAATATTTTATGAGATTTGCATAATCAGAATTATGTTTTAATTATGCAATACGGGGTTAACTGGCTGGAATTTCATTAGCTTGGCACAAAAATAGAAAAAAAAAACGTGCTGTTGTCAACTTTTCATAAATATTTTGTATGTAAATCTATCTATGTATAAATAAATAAAAATGGATCTTCGAAATGTATGTACGCCCATAACTTTCGAACGACTGCACCAAATTGGATGATTCTTGGTTTTATGTATTCGTTATTGTTAGGAACAGGTTTGTATACACAATTGGACCCGGTAGATGGCGCTGGAGTAGGGTAGGAGTAGTGTAGGAGTAGGGTAGGAGTAGGGTAGGTGTAGGGTAGGAGTAGTGTTGGAGTAGGGTAGGAGTAGGGTAGGAGTAGGGTAGGAGTAGTGTAGGAGTAGGGTAGGAGTAGTGTAGAAGTAGGGTAGGAATAGGGTAGGAGTAGTGTAGGAGTAGGGTAGGAGTAGTGTAGGAGTAGGGTAGGAGTAGTGTAGGAGTAGGGTAGGAGTAGGGTAGGAGTAGTGTAGGAGTAGGGTAGAAGTAGGGTAGGAATAGGGTAGGAGTAGTGTGGGAGTAGGATAGGAGTAGGGTAGAAGTAGGGTAGTAGTAGGGTAGAAGTAGAGTAGGAGTAGGGTAGAAGTAGAGTAGGAGTAGGGTAGGAGTACGGTATGAGTAGTGTAGGAGTAGGGTAGGAGTAGGGTAGGAGTAGGATAGGAGTAGTGTAGGAGTAGGGTAGGGGATAGGACACCATGCGAACGAAGTAGCGCCGGGCAGCTAGAAATTATTCAAATGGCAAAACAACGTTTGCTGGGTCAGCTAGTAACAAATATAAGTAGGCCAATGCACTTGAAAGCCGGCTAATATGATAAAAGTTCCTCCTACTCACATTATCTTCATAGTCAAAACGAAAACATACCTACTGCTTGTACCTGTACGGTCTACCAATATTCATCATTGTTAGCATTATTTGATAATAAAATACCAACACAGGATTTTGTCTCATTTCTTTTATCCCATACTTTTCTGAAGCAATTCCCCCTCCTAAGATTTTCTTAACATCGTGTAAACGTCTTCAAAATATCAGCCTCTTGAGACTACAATGTACGGCTGAGAGGAATAATACTCTATAATCCTATGAAAATATGTAGATAATAGCGCATACATGCTGGAAGAAAAGGGCTTCCTATTCTCCCTTTATGACAACAATCTCACCAGTTTTATATACATATATTTTGCATGATCCAAATTTTTTTTAATACATATATCCGTTTTACTACATTTTTTTAAACTATTGCTCCATGTAAAATACTGGTATTTAGCTGCACCTGGTAAGACTGGAAGCCGACCCGACATAGTTGGGAAACGGTTAGGCAGATGATTGTACCTATCTAACGTAGTGCCCTTATTGCCCAGTGACCGTAATACTACCTAATTTTTTTATCTTACTGTTCAAATACAATATTAAAGATAGATAATAAAAAAATGAATCCATTTAAAAAAAAATACCATGTATTTCAGTTATGGACTTTTCCACATAGGTGGCAGACGCTTTCCAGCATCATGAACAGGAAATATCTTATTAAACTTCGCGTCTGGCGGAGATGAAGCGAATGAATTCGTAGAAATTCTCTCAGTAATTAGGTTTACATACAAAATGTAAAAAATTGGATTTGGAAACTCGATTTTCTGTCGTTTTTACGTCAATACATTCTATGTATTGACGGTAATACGTACGACATTATTATAGGCCAAATAAATGAAGCACTGATTTTTCCATCGCCAGATAAAATTGACGTTTGACAGTTTTTGTATGAAATATCTGTCAAAATTTCAAAATTATTCCTCGAATAAAGTTATAATGATTGATAAATCAGCCCTTAAATATTTACTTACTACAGTTTAAGTCTTTGTATTCATAAAACGAAAAAAAAAACAGTCGTATAATAATTACCTCATCACACAAAAAAAAACAATAGAAAATACAATGGTATTTTCAGCTGAAATAGAAAGTTTACAAACAAAAGTTTTCACTTTTAGCAGATTGTTGTTCTTACCATCGTATTTTAGTTTCGTCTTGTCTCTCAACAAATCAGAACTTTTCTATTTAGAAGAAGCAAACTTCAACCAAACTGTTGTTGTAAAATTGAAATCAAAATCTTTTATCGAAACTTTTAACATTTATTTGCGGTTGAATAAAAGGTCTGAAATTCTCTGTGACACGTCCCACTTAATCGTGTAAATATTTATAGAACATATTTTGGGGAAATTTATTACGTTTTTCGATATCTTTGTCCTGTACAAATCTTCTAAAAGTATTTGCTCAGTGATCCTACAAGATTATGCTATGGAAATACTTGCGCTTGCATAAATGTATTCGAAATTATTCATTCGGTCCAATTCGTTCACTTTGTGTGGAGTGGCCGGAGATTTATGTCGTTGAAACTTCAACTTAGTAACGTACGGTCGCCGCGATCGACCGCTCTCTGCCTGAATAAATCAAATTCTACCCTCTATCTACGTGTGTTCTCACGTCTCTATCCACGATGTTTGGCGACATATCTGGGAAAATCAATAACTCGAATGTAATTCGCGTCGCCTAAGTAGTTAGCCACATAAATAGAACAGCTCCACAAAATTGAATCATACTGATTTCACTTCAATACTATTTTTTACAATGAATAATAATCTAATCTCCCTGATGGACATAAAAGTCATTCAAGCGATGCAAAGGCTAGGAGTAAATGAGCAAAAGTGGGGCAAGTTTTAAGTAAAATTCAATTTGAAATCCTCTTGTCAAAACTGTCTAAAATCTTGCGTCGTATATAGTTACAGGTAGTATAAAAAGGCACATAACGTACAATTTTACGCGGAAATAATGAAGCTAATGAAGATTGGTAGCTAGGTAAAGGCCGTACTTCCCCGAGTCGTTATTTCTCGTGGAAATCGTAATTAAAATGAATCTCTTCAGGACAAAGCTTTCGGACACGAAAAGTTAAAAAGGAGAGAAAGCTTTAAGATTTTTTGGCCCCACGTCTAATCAATTTATTTTGCAATGAAAGCGATTTCCGTCCTTACTAAATGTAGGTTACGTCTCCGTAAAATGTTTGTTTAAATAAAGTCTGTTCGAAGATAAATAAACTCTATTTAAAACGGTAGGTAAATGAAAGTTTATTTAATGGTACATTTAGCTACGTGTTTATTTGCATAATTTTCTAGCTTCGCGACTTCATATTGTAACTGTATGAATGACGTTCTATGTGATTTTAGTCAGCAGTGGCGGAGGAAGGAACTGAATAATAAAACTTGAGTTGTTTCAAAGAGAATTACATCACTGGAACCGCTGTATAACATAACACGAGGGCAACCGTAGATAATATTTTGTTAGGTTACTTTGTCAAACTGTTGTAAATGGTACACTTCTCGTGTACCATTTACAACAGTTTGGAGAATAAAGGATATGTCGCCATGGGTCGCGCTCGTTTTGTAGGGAAATTACGGCCATGGCATTTTGATACCGATATTAGGGACAATGTGCGCCTATATGTACCTAGAGTAGGGCGCACGTCAGTTGTAGCAAAACCAGTATAGGCTGAACCCGTATTTTATTGAAACTTCGTACTGCGAAAGTGCAAAGTAATCACTTTGCTTAAATGAGAACAATTCTCGTAATTTTAAGAACGTTCACAGTCTGATCTCAGTCTCAATCGGTCAAAAATATCTCTAATTTCCCTACATTTTTGACAAGTTTTTAACATTGATTGTCGCTGAAATGAGATAAGTCGCTATCTCATCTCAGATTTGAACGTTTTTAACTGCGGGAATTGGCCTTCAGTTTGAGGCTCATTTAAATGAAAACCGGTCAAGTGCGAGTCAGACTCGCGCACCGAGGGTTCCGTACAAATTTGTAGGTATGTAACTACAAATTTACGGTTTTCGAATTTTTTCCTTTACCTGTGCTACATGATATTGCTTCTTGCTAAATTTCATGATTCTAGGTCAACGGGAAGTACCCTATAGGTTTTGATTCCCTTGCGAGTGTCAAGATATGCGGCATAAACGGAACATAAACGCCCGTATCTTTTGATTGCGTTTACTTAGAACTTTGATTTAATCACTGATTCAAAGGATTGCAGCCTTTGATATTAATTTCAACTTGATAGCTCCACGCGTTCCTGAGAAAAAGGGTTTTCACTGACGGACGGACAGACAGACGGACAACGAAGTTGTCTTATAAGGGTTCCGTTTCTCATTCTGAGGTACGAGACCCTAGAAAAGCACTTTCCAACGAATTGATTAATAACAATACAATAATATTCATGTACCTACACCATGCTATAATTAGTCTAGACTATCAGTAGTCGCAATGAATCCGCGACCTGATTATATCTCCTTAACCTCTCCTCTAACCTAACCCATAATGTTCCTTTCATCTTGCAACTAAACATTTTGATTGATGTTCGGTTTGAGTGAATTTACAATATGCGCTCCATTCACTCATGTAATGACAGCTTGTTAATATATAATACACTTTAACAAGCTGTTCCTTGTGTCAATCGTGTTTAATCGAAGATACTGTGTTTGTCTCTTTGTGTGAAACATTACCTTCACACGGATTTGCCTATATTTTTATTGAGAGTAATCCCATTGGTTGTATTTTTCTTTTCAAGCGGATCAAAGCTAAACGGAATATGAATTATTTGTAGCAAGTCTTTATTTGTGAAAAGACGAAATATGTACAAGATTATTTTTATGTACCAAGTCAAATATATTTCAGGGTCTCAGTGTATAAATAATTTATAATATCTTTTTTTTTTCGGGGGGAAACCTTCAAAAGGCACCCTATCTCCAGGGAGTGGGGTCGGGGAGTGTGGGATTTTTAGCTTACTAAAACCACCCCGGTGTTCACCATCCGCACATAGGGGTGCTCCCGGTTCCTCTTAATATACCAATTCCGGAACCACTCCTGCGCAACGCCTGTAAGGCACATCCCTGGGGAGACTGTAAAGGGGCCTCCCCTAAGCCTCGCTATGCACTGCAGCACGCGACCACTGTGCCACCGTCTTCCCTGGGGTCACTTGGTAGGCGGACAGAGTCCCCTCTCTATGCGCTCGCAACCTCAAAGGTCCACCTACCTTACTTGGTAAGCGGGTTTCGGCGTATTAGGTGCCAAGGAAGTTGCCTTCCCGACGCCTCCTTCACCGAGCAGGATCAGCCCTCTCCCGATCCAGCTCAATTTATAATATCTACTGAATTTTATAATATCTACTGAATTTTATAATATCTACTGAATTTTATAATATCTACAGAATTTTATAATATATACTGAATTTCATAATATCTACTGAATTTTACAATATCTACTGAATTTTATAATATCTACTGAATGGTATGAGCAGTGGTGGCCCAATGGTATCGGCCCCGACATACAAGTTCTCGGTCGTGACTTCAAACCCAAGCAAACCCACTTTACTTTGTGTATTTAATTTCATCACCAATGCTCTCAGAACGGTGAAGGAAACCATCGTGACCAGCAAGTCTTAGAACAAAAATTCAAAGATATTTGACCAACCTGCACTGAGCCCGACAGCGTGGACACAGACGGGAGGCCTGTATCCCAGCAGTTTTATGCTATGCTACTGAACAGAAACGAGCTTATGAATAAAGCTAGCTTTTTTACATTTTTGTTTACACCACAAACCGTCTTACTTTGTTAGAACTTCCTTACTCCGCAATCGTAAAAACATTGAACTATGCACTCAGGCTTACACACGCACACACACACTATTGTTATGTCGACACTAACTTGTTTTCTCAACACCTAGCTTTCCAGAGGTGCTGAGACTACATTTTTATCTCCAACGTATAAAAAGTTGTGTGATTCCTGCGTACAGTTAGCTAAACTGATAAGCAACAAAAATTAAGGCTTTATTTTTTATTGAGTCCGTGCTAATTTTAAAAACACTATGCACAAAGCACACACAATCATTGTTTAAATAGGATTTATACAGGACAAAAAATTACCCAGTAAAAAAAAACCAGTATTAAACAGTAAGAATCACCCCGTGAAAAGTTAGGTGAAGTGAGCTGAGAGTGTGCTGTCAATAGTGTCAATCCCTAGCATTAGTTGGAATGACGGCTCACTCCACGCTCACTTCATCTAAGTTTCCACGGTGAGTTAGTTACAGAATCGCACTGCTGTAAGCTACCACGTTACTTATCTCATTTGTTCACTGTACATTGAAGTAAAAGTAGTGCAGACAACTGTAAACCTCAAATGAACCTGAAACCCTTAGTACCCTGTGTTACTAGCATGATAGTATTATCTCTATAGTTTTATGCCCACATTGTTGTTGCCAAATCCATGCTCAAGGTAAATTGTATTAAGAAATCGATATGGGCTCAGTGCAATAACAGATTTCTTGTGTACGACCAGATTTGGAACGAAGATTTTTCTTTTTTATAGTAGCGCTGTTTCAGGATTAGTATCCTAGTTTGTAAAACATGGTTATAGTATTCCCATAGGTTAGTAAAACAATAGTTTTGGGAAGTTTGTGATTGGTTCCTGGAGAAGAATCGTAATTTTCTTTATTGGCTTGATTTTTTTTTTGAGTATGGTTTTATGGCGAAGATGTTTAATAGCTTTTCCATAATATAACATAACATCACGCGTGTATTCTCCGGAGGGTTAGGCAGGGTACCTGCAGCACGCCCACATTTCGCCAGTTGTGTTTAAGTCTCATGCAGGTAATAGCCATCCACCTATTGCCATCAATCGGTCACAAATCCAGACTCCGGGCTGCCTCTGAAAAATTCCAGATGGAAAATCCGAATAAACTTTGCCCGATCCGGGAATCGAACCCAGGACCTCTTGCTCAGTACTAGAGCTTGTCACCACTAGACCAACGAGGCAGCATAATAAATGAGAAGTTATAGAAAAGAAAATCTACTCAAATAGATACCGACTAAAAACGTTGAAAATATTCAATTAAAAACTTCTCAGCTTTCTACTAGCCTACTGCTGGCCATTAGAGCTATCCTTCACCAATTCCCGTAAGCACGACGCTGGGCCACAATATAAACAGACTCACGGAAAATAGTAATAAAATAAAGGGGACATCGGACAGCTGCGTGTGTTGGTTTACGACAAGCAATCGCATTATTTTTCCCTCTCACGGTTTTTAAGGCTTAAAACTCGACTAAAAACCCACCAAAAGCAACAGTTTTCATTTAAAAATATTACCTTTACTCAGGGAGTATTTAATCATTTTTAAAAACAGTGTTGGCGAAAAATGGGCGGACGATAACTTTAATGTGGGTATTTTTTAGAAGACCCCGGGAGCTGCAGATGACCAACGTATAGTAAAGTTATGATACAGCTTGTGTCTAAGCTAGGTTTTATATTTGTGCGTAAAGTCAATAATGTGGTACCCACATGATCCTGAAACCTGATATATATAGCAATTCTCTCTTATTATATCTTAGATTACAAGTACTGGGTTACTGGGATTTCCAAGAAATTAATACCCAAGGGCAGAAAAGAGATACCTTATTCCCACCAAGACACAGAATAATCAAGTCCTTACATGTCATTATTATCAGCAACGTATTTCCCCTTGAAGCGACTCCTCGAAGCACGCGGGCGTAATGACCACCTCCTCCGGATTTATATGGGGGGCCATAAAACCTACATTCTTATTCATGTTCATGTTTATGGTCATTGATATGGGCCCATATAAATGGAGATGACTTTGAACGGGACATAAAACGTCTATAGGCAACTGGGCAGACGTACTGTTGCCTAGCTCTGTAGAATTTCGTGTTAACTTGTCTATTTTGAGAAGTACCTAAAGTACGTAGGTATTCACATTCATAGCAAAATACCTATTGAAAGAAAATACTTTGGCTATAAATAATGGCGTTGCAGGAAAATCCGTCTAATGGGGGAAACTCATTCACACAAAAATAATTTGCAGGAGGGACACTGCAAATTATTTTTGTGTGAATGAGTTTATAGAAAGTCGTTATGTCCTACCTACCTTGTATTTATCTATCTACCCCTTACACCCAACTATAAAGCTTTCCAAGGTTATATAAAGTACGAAGTACTTAAGTAGGGTCATATGCGTAGGTACCCGCAACTGGCGTACGAATATGACCAAATGTATGAAAGTAAATAAAGCAAAAGAGTATGTAAGGTTCGGAGCAGGTGACGTTCTGTAGTTTCTGCCTGCCCCCATGGGAAGAAGGCTTGAGTTTATGTATACGTATGTGTGTACTTAAGTGCGGACTTCTTCCACCATAGATACAGCTCTTAGCTTTTAACATTTCCCAGGTCTAGCGTAGCCACGAATTAAAATTCCGTACTATACCGGCTATCCATTTAAAACGTTGTTCATTCTATTCAAATACGAGACTACATTTTATCATTTGAATGCATTACACGGAAAATACTTTAAAATTTTACAATACAGAGTACACGGTAGCTAAATGCAAATGTTTGTACGTATTTAATAAAAGATGACTTGTTCGCCGCCTGGGTGAGCGCGGCCCGGCGCTTCTACGCAGCGTAAACTAACAAATTGCTGTGTCTGCCTTCGAACCTCCTCAGTATTCTCAAGTAAATGTCTTGAAAAGGAGCTTGAAAATTTCCCCAACAGTCGTCAAACTTCGTCCACTATATTTATAGACGATATTTCTCGGTGGGGCCGTCAATTATCGTCGGGAAATTTTCATCTAAGTACTAGTACTTTTGCGAATGAATGCAAAAATATTTTTCGTGCTCTCTTATAGGTTTTTGCGTACCTTTTAATAAATGATTTGGAGAGGGGTGCTTATTAAAATATTTCGATTTCAACTGTATACACTAAATATGTAATGGTACTTTGGATGTAATAGGACTTTGTTCCATTTAAATTAATTTATATGTATTTATACGTTCTTTGATTAAAATCCCACATCATCATTATCATCAGCCTATAGCAGTCCACTGCCGGACATAGGCCTCTCCTATTGCACGCCATTCAACTTGATTTTCGGCAACTCTCATCCATCTGCTACCAGCCGTCCTGCGAAGATCGTCCAAATCCCACAGCGATAACTTAATTTAGATCTTTTGTGTAAGCATAGCATTGATCTCAGTAACAAAATCCGAGAAAATACCTGCAGCCCATTTAGTTTTTCCCGAAACACCTTAGAGGAACGAACGCTTAGGTATGTACGAAACTCGCGTGAAATCGTACCTCTATTAGTACGGGCTCTCTTGAGTTGGTGTTATCAGAGAGTTAATATTATTCCTCACAATATGCGCATTTAGAAATGACAGGAGTCTTTAATTTGTCTTTTTTTAAATAGTCTAATTACCTACTTAAGACTTTTCCAGAATGTCAGGTGTGCAATTGTTTATTTTTAAGATGGTACAACTTTATTTCTGTGCATCGGAAAGCCGGGATGTCATTTGTAGATCGTTGACAGTCGTTACGGGTATTCAGAAGCCCGAAAGTCTGACAACCAGTCTTACCAAGGGGAAAAAACGAGGCAGATGACGATGACAATACAAGTTTATTTTGTCAATAGACAGATCTAAGGATAATTTTGTTAATAGTACTGAAGAAAGATTATTATTCCGACCGAGACTTTTTTATAGACTTCGAGGTAGGATCGAAAGCTCTCAGAAGCATTTAACACAAAAATGTTAACAATGTTAAATATTCCTGTAATGAATTAACTGCAATACTTACACTCATTATTTATGTTATGGGCGTCCATAAATGGCATCTATTAATGTTTTACGTGTCAGCGCATAAACATTTTTTACGAAATAAATACGTCATATTTATACACGAGTGCTTGAACTTTTTTTTAATGTATTTTATGTGATTGCACATAATAAATAGTAAACATTATTGAGACAATATTTAGAATCAATAATGTACCTATTTTAGTATACCGTGCTTTTACGTGCAATTATTACTGATGTACGTCTGTATGTCGGTCGTGTTCTCTGAAACAATTTTCAAGAAAACATTTAAAAACAGTCTGTAAAAATATATCTGGAATTTTTTTCAGCCGATAAGGCTTCTTTTAATGCTTAAAGATCTGATGTAGATAACTTATTTTAATTAAAAAAAAAAAAAACGAAGAAGAAGCACGAAGTTCCCATGACGAAAATTAAAAAATAAAATACTCTCTGTTGGCGTCAGCACCCTCGAAAGCCATGAAAACGACAACAATTGAAAAATGTTCGCAGCCGCCATCTTGGATTTTCTTTTTGATCTCACTATTGGCTTCAGCACCTTCGAAAACCACGAACACTATCTCTCTCTCTGTCTCTTCTTCATGCATCTTTTTTGTTACGTGACGATTTCTACCAGTTTACTCTTACCGCATGCCTTGTCAAAAAACTTTCGAAAGAACGTTCCTAAACATATTATTATATTATGATAGATCTCCACAAGTATTTTGATGCCGTTCGATATTGTTAAACCTATTTATCGTGCTGAGCGACTCGATAGCTGCAATTAAATAAACAATCAGAAAGATAACAGAGACGGAACGCAGAAGTTTAATTAATAAGCGCGGGTTTATTTTGTTGTGGAATTTATTTTATTAACCTCGACGCAAAAACGACGGGGATAAGTTTGACGTGTCAGGGTGTGTGTCTGTCTGTGGTATCGTAACTCCCGAACGGATGAACCGATTTTGATTTTGTTTGAAAATCGGCGGCCACAAAATGGCTGATTAAATATTTTTTCACAACTCCCTCAATATGGGTAACTAACGAAATGAAAACTGAAAACTTGGCAATTATTTTTTTGTCTAATAAATGCCCCAGATTGATGAGGAAAGTGGAGTGAAAACCCCCCCCCCCCCACACAGCGCCTTTACGACCGCCCAAAAAAATAAGGATTTCCTACAAAAACCATGAAATAAAAAATGAAATTAAAAAATAAAAAACCCCCAACACGATATAATAAAAATAGTATGAACGTAAAAAGCCTAAAACAAATAAAAAATAACTATGTATGAAAAAAGGTATAAACGTGAAACCCGCGTATGTAACAGAACGTTAAGCTAATAATTAGAGCGGTCCCCCGACGCGACAACATTTAATCAAAAAATTTCATACGTACTTACGTAGAGTCATAATTTCAAGGTCATTTTTTTCTTTTTATAGGGTTTCACGTTTATACCATTTTTGCTCTACATACATATTTGTGGCTATTTTCTTTTAACTTTTTTAGGTTTTTTAGGTCCATACTATTTTTAATATTTTGTGTCGGGGGTTTTTTAAATTTTTAATGGCATGGAAATCTCGTTCCAGCTTCGGAATGAAGTGAGTGTGAGTCAAAAAAAAAATCTGTCTAGCCTTTTCCCAACTATATTGTGGCCGGCTTCCAGTCGGTTTACATTGAGCGACTGCCTATCTGATATCCACAACAATATCAATATCCTATGTAATATTACACTCACTATATGTGTGTATCCTACTAATATTATAAACGCGAAAGTTTGTATGGATGGATGGATGGATGTTTGTTACTCTTTCATGCCAAAACTCATGAACGGTTTTCAATGAAATTTGGCACACAGATAGTTTATAACCAGGATTAACTTATAGGATACTTTTTACCCCGATATTCCCAGGGGATCGAAACTTATGCGAGTGAAACCGCGGGGCGCAGCTAGTAATAATATAATTTTATCGCAAAACTTTTGCATATAGTTGATCTTACCATAAACCTGTTTATTTATTTAACTTTTATTCTGGTGTGCGTTAGAAACCAATATGTAACGTTTAAAGCTTATAAAGCGAAGCGAAGGAAACGTGTAGGATTTAACGATCCCTGCTAGAGTATATTTGCATTTATAGTGACAGATTCCAGACCAAGAGGATCGTAGTATTGTGTGAGCAAGCCAAAACCTTTCTCACAGCTAGAATAGCTGCAACTAAACAAATAAATACTGAAATTATATATAAAACTAATAGTTTCTGCCCGCCGTTTCAACCGCGTGGATGTCGGAAATTATCCCACGGGAACACGTTATCGGGACAAATAGTACCCCATGTCCTTCCCCAGGATGCCACCTGTCTCCTTGCTAAATTTTATAGAAAACCGTTCAGTGGCTTAGGCGTGAAAAGGTAACATACAGACTGAATTACTTCTGAATTTATAATATCAAGTATGAATACACGATCCAAGTCTTTACTAGGTAAAGGTTATCTATGATAATGAAAACTAAGTAATTAAGTCCGTTTGGATAGCGTAAGCACAAACATAATCAGCCTATAAAGTTCCCACTGCTGGGACACAGGCCCCCTCTCGGTGAGAGGCAGTGGGTACGGCCCACTGCCTTTCACCAAGAGGGGGCCTGTGTCCATCACGTGGGTACAGCGGGTTGGCAGAGGTAACATGTCTTCGAATTTTTGGTTCTAGAACATGCCAGTTTCCTCAGTTATCGTCTCCAGTTTGATGAAATAATTCACACAAAGTAAAACATCGGTCAGGGTTCGACCCTATCAACACTGTGGGGATCGCCCGGAGGACACGGTGGAGCATATGGTGTCGGTCTGCCCGGCATGGGCGGAGCACCGCCGCGTCCTGTTGGCGGCAATCGGCGGTGGCGATCTCTCGCGTCCAGCCCTGGTCCAGGCCATGGTGCAGAGCGAGAGTGCATGGGAAGCCGTCACCTCCTTCTGCGAAGCAGTAATGCTCGCAAAGCAGCGGGCGGAGTGCGTGAGAAAGCGGCAATATCTGCGCCCCTTTTCGCCGCAGGAGACGCCTTGGACGGGAGTCAACAGCCGACTCCCGGCCACCGTAGGCGCGGGCTTGCGGGCGGCGAGCAATGGGCAGCTCGCCGCCCGGTAAGGACCAGGCCCGGGTTGACGGCGCGTTCTGTTCCACGCGCGCTCAAAGAGATGTCAGCACGAACTGACGGGGTCCGCTAGGGCCGATGCCTGCCAGGGCCGCGGGTTGTTCGAAAGAGATACCGTGGCCCCTGGCATAGGCAACTGAAGGGACACAGAAGGGTTTTAGTCAGTAATACGCCCTCCCGCTTCGCCTAGAGCGGGAGAAGTTATGTGATGATTTCCCACCCAAAAAAAAAGGGTTTGAACCTACGACTCGTAAGTTGATGCCCGCTGTTACTACTGGGGTACACACTGCTACACCGTTAGGATAAGCACTATTATCTACATCTCTATACACATTTATTACGACATCTGGCTGTGCGACGTCTAGGAAAATTTCCACATACCTACATGTAAGTAGTTCGAGCTAACTAAACAGATTTCCAGAATATTTCAAGAAATCTTTGTAAGTACCTTTATTTCGGAACAGTGAGTTTGCAATGGCCAACATATGTTGGCTACACAATACATCAGCCGTGGCAACCCCTCAGGCTACTAACACTAGAGGCCTATCAGGCTACAGACAGACATTATTGACAATTCACAGATCTACCGTGAGAAGTCTATATAAGATGAGCATACACTGTCAATCCGTACGTCGACAAACAATTTTAAATCGAACAGACAGCTGTGCTGCTGGAGAGTTTGTTGCGCCACTTCTTCTTCCCAGCGATAGCACTAGGAAGTGGTGAAGGGCGGGCGTTTTTGGGGGACTGTCTTTTGTAATTTTGACGTTCAAAAAGTGCTGATTCTCAGCCTAATTTGAATAAATGACTTTTGATTTTGATTGATTTTGATTTTGAATGACCCGACATCCAACATCACTGACTGAACATCGCTTATTGGCAGAACATCGACCGACACAACTTTGTGTATTTTGCTGTATCTACATAGTTGCTAGTTGTAATGTAGTAAGCTAAAATCAGTGCCGTCTGGCCGCAGTGCCCACAGCTGGCCGGAAACTGTTAACTATTCCTAAGTTACCACGATTTAATCTAACGCATGGTATCCCCGAGCCATCGATTCCCGAACGTATCTAGTATCAAATTGATAAAACCGGTGCTCAGACGTGTGTTAGCTCTACAGTGAGGTTGTGGAAAAATATGTTGTTTTTTTGTTGTTAGCAATACATTGTAGTATTATCTTTTTTAATGAAATAAACATTGATTCAGTTAGAGACCATTGAATTTTTTATTCAGTTGATATTTAAAAAGGGAGTCATCATATATTCAAACAGTGTATTCAATTTTAATTTCACCTTTTCCAAATGATATTTGACTCCGTTAAACTTGTTGTCTGCTTTTCGTCCTAAAACATAAATAAACTTATTATGTTCCCGTGAAAATTTAGTAGCTTATGTACCAATTAAACTTAGGTACATTATTACGAAAACATAAACAACATACTACAACGCAGTTAGTTGTCCCGAATATTTATCATGAAGAGAACCGCAATGTATTGTCGTAGAAGCAACAAACGGCGGATAACAACGTATAACAACGTTTGACGTGGAGCACAAACATCCCTGGTATTTAGTTTGTTTTGAAAGACGAACAGTTTTCATTGGGACCGGGAGCGCTCCCCGGTTTAAGAGCGAGCTTACGGCCGTTAAACTAGCGTTTTGATGCGGATACGTTTTATTTTGATGACGCAAACGTACGGGTAGCGGTAAGGACATCCGGTTTTCGCTAATGGACCTGCGGAAAGAGTTCACTATTAAGTTACGGTCGAAATAAGCTTTAGCAGATTAACATTGACCCTGGCTCGAAAGTGTTCTGTATACTAAACTTCTTTTCTCGGCAATATAAATAGATCTATTTTATGCGCCGGTACAGTAATCAAAATACCCCAAAATCTAAAGTCAGAATGCGCCTTTGGATATTATGCACTTTTTTCGTACTTTAAGAGAACCTAAAGTGGTCACTTTAGATCGGATAATACCAAATACCTACCTCAAATATATTAAAAGAGCACACAGGAGAATATATACCGAATACAAGGCGTAAATCATACTCGTAAATCGTACTTCCAAATAATGATGCTACAATTTTTGGCAGTTTCATATTATTTTGGTGTATGCACTTTAAAAATACTATTGCATGCTCTACAATCATAGCAATGTTAGAAAATTTGTAAATAGTCAGTGGTATAATCTTTTGTCCCGTGATATTGTATTTTATTTATTAAATCGTGGCACTAACTGTAGTAACCTCGTTTCGAACAATGCTCACGAAATACTGAACGGAGGCATGAAAGGCTTCCGTGTTTGTATGCTTTGCTCCAATAGGTGCACTCTATTGTTATATAAATTGTGTACAAACTTTATCGAAGTACATTTAGGAGCATGTCGTCGAATCTGCTTCGCTGCTATTACCAGCAGACTTTATGGCCTTAAGCTCACAATAGTTGATTGAACCTATGTTCTTCCTCTTCATTGACTCTTTAAATTAAAACTCGTTCCTACAATATTACGTTTGGTAAACGTTTTTGTATAGACGAAGCTCAGCGTTTGATTAAGCTCGCTAGAGTGCGAACTCAGCATTTTTGTTTCAGTGTAAGCAAAAATACTCATTTTCACTGTGAAACATTTCCATTATGAGGGTTTTAAAACTGGCGTATTTGTGTTACTGAAAAAGGAAATTGTTTTAACATGATTATTTTCCATTGAAATAATTACGTAGACCAACACTGGCTCGTGTCTTTAGACGATAATTAAATGGTGTTAGGAGTTCGTGCTTGGTATAATAACAGACGAGATTAGCCACACTATTTATCGAATCGATATCCAATCGAGTTTTGTGTCGGACAGTGAGCGCCGGGGCTGGGAACTCGGAGGCAGGGAGGCAGCAAGGACGGCACGTTGGCGTGAAATCCGTCGCCTTGCGAGCTCTCCAACCGCTCCCTGGGGCCGAGTCGATCTGTTACAACAAATAATACGCCAGACGGCGATCCGTTAAACCACTTTTCAATTTTCCAATAATTGTTTTAAATCGTCTCTATAAATATTGTTGATATTGCGTTATTAACCGTCGCTTCAAGCAATACGATTTCAAATACAGACACAAAAATAATGGAGGAGTCAGATATTCAAACGATTTCTTATCAGAGAGATATTATGAAACATAAATACGAATTTTCAATGAATATAAATATCACGTCAATTCTAAGACATTTTCAATTACCCGGTAAGTGCCTTGAAATACATACAAATCGACTTATGTTAAACAAATCAACCGAATCTTGTATCTCTCATGATCATGAGTGTATGAAAAATGTCAAGCAAGGGGACTTCTTTTGACGGTATTAAATTGGTAGCAGGCTTGTGTCAGCTTTGAATTATATTACTGGTCTTATACGAACCTTGGAAATTGAAAAGAAGCACTGCAACTTCCTCAGAGGAAATTCTATCACAAAGGCTTTTTAATTCGACATGGTATTTGAGTAGGTTGGTAACATTACTCATAACGTGTACAGCCACGAGAAAAGTATGTATACACTCGTCTTTATTCAAAAGCGATTTACTCCTTTATTTTTGAATGAAATGTTATGTTGTTATGAACATAGCATTTTCGACCCCATAGGTTTATGTAATGTATCGTATATCGAAAAAATCGCAATTGAAAGTTGCCAAGTGTTGACATATTGGTGCTCGTGACTGTATGTGATACTGGGTAAAGAGGAAATTCTAGTCGGGATTTAAAAGAGAATGCCTATATGGTTTATTACTCTGGTGAGTTTAAAATGAATATGTGAGACAAGATGATTGAACCAAATGTAGGAAGGTAACGGGGCAATTTTATTCAGACTTTAGTCGAATAAGGTTGGTAGAAAACTTACCATAATCAACCTATAATGTTCCCACTCCTGGAGCACATTGGCCTCCTCTCGCCCTGATGGAAGGGGCTGTAATCTACCATGCGGGCCCAGTGCAGGTTGGTAGATGTCACTTGCCTACGAATTTTTGATTCTAGGACATGTCGGTTTCTTCACGATGTTTTTTAACACCGTTTTGAGAGCAGTGGTGATGAAATGATTTAGGTAAACAAAGTAAAGCGTCTAGATTCGAACCCACGACCTAGAACTTGTAAGTTACTTGTAGGGACCGTTACCACTGGGCCACCACTGGTCTATAATGTAACTGAGTTAAAGTTATTTTTTTTTGTTTTTTTAAACGAAACAAAAAAACTGATAGCTAATCAAAATGTTTCTGCAAAATTGACTCGCGGACAAGAGATAGATTTTCCAGTATAAATAATAGGTAATAATATATACAAAACAACATTAATCAAAGCATATTGAAGTCGCCGCTCCTCAATAACGAATAGTCGTCTCTGCAATTGGCATTTCATTTGTCAACAAATATCTTTAGTGGAGCGCTGTGGGTAACTCTAGTAATGGGTAATATGGGTATGCTTGAAATAGTTCCGCTTATATAAATTCCTTCATGATCTTATTATGGCTATTACGGACTGAGCTAGGCTCAATAAGGTCGTGTGCTTGACTTATGCGTTGTATACGAGTTGTTGGGAAGACGTGATTTGGGTTTTATGTTACGTGACATATTCTTGAAAGAAGATCGTAAGCTTTTATCATCATCATCATCCATAGCCCCCCTTTTCCCACTGCTGAGCATAGCCCGCTTTTTTCCTGTGCGAGCCTCATCCAGTTCTACCCGCGATGGTAATTAATGACGTCCACCCATCTCGCCTTCCAGTCCTTGAACACCACTCGGTCGTATGCTTTAATTCCTAATAATATTATATTCATAGTAGGTATATCTCTAATACTAAAAAAATCATGAGATCGCCTTTGTATTTAATGTAAAGTAATGAACCCGTTATTATACATGACATTTAATATTTTCGAGTGCCCGGAATCCCAAATCTGTATCGCATTTACAGAGACATGCTTTCGAACCCTGTATTTTTTCCTTATGTGCGTTAACCCAAGTTTCCTTATGTGCGTACCACGCATATTGTTAAAATTAATTGGATGGAACAAGGGAGTGTAAAGACCGTTGTGTACAATTACATTCTGTAGGCAAATTCAATAACATTAGGTATAATGACAGCTAGTGGAGTGAATGGACGCAGAAGTGGGTCACTTTCATATTCATTGATGCTTAACTATTCAAAAGGATTTCTTGTACGTGGAAGTGTGAAATGTTAAAACCATGAACCCTACTTTTAATTTAATTTTTCTTCTAAATTTTGTTGTGTGAATGAAGGTTTCTATTCAAGTAGGAGACTAAAAGTTAGTTTTAATGTATTGTTTTCCATAAAAATAAACACGCAAATAAACCAGAAACAGTTTACAAAGAGAAGAGCTTTTCTATAAATCGACAATACAAAGTTTTACAAACAAACGTTAACGAGGGACGCTATTGGCAGACACTACTACGATTTAGTACGCACCATGTGCTACCGTTTACTAACGCGTTTGTTTAGCCTGTACCGTTCTATAGGCAGATATGTGGGCTACAAGTAAATGGTGAATCAGAAGTGGATTCTACAGTATACCCAGCGAAAATTCCTAAACGAGATAGGAATATCAATTGCTTTCCTGCCCAATTTCCCTGTAAATTGCCACGGAATATTGTGCCGCGAAATATCTAATATTTGCATAACGCCACGTGCGTGTAAAAAAAACGTAAAGTGAAAGTGAATCTAGTAACAGGTGTCGTTTATATTGTTTGTTCTGTTATACAAGTGTTTGCTGTGTTCGGTTATTGCGAGTATGATGGAATATCCTCGGAATTTGTTGTTTGTCCCTAAATATTGAATAAATAATAAATAAATCTATGAGACAAATACGGAATGTGAACGCTGTACTATTCATGTTACATTATGTGATTGTGATTTTATTCCGATAAATAATATTTGTATCAATGGTCTCATTGTTATTGCTTTCGTCTGTATCCTATAGGACATAATTTTATTTATGTTAGAGAGCTTTATTTTTCGTCGGTTAACCAACGTAAACAATTTGGGTTCGATAAAATTTTCATCATCCGGTATTCATTAGGATGTTAGGCGTCAAACGGTCATCATGACTTGCCTTTTTCCTTGAATTAAATTCGAGCCGAACCCCTCATCACACCTAAGTGGAAACACGGCAACATGCAGTACCCACAGAATATGAGAGTAGGTAGTGTTTGAGGTCATGTTTCAGGTTAATGACTTTATGAGGACACACAGTGTTCCGCGTTGTCATCATTTAAGTACACACTAAAGTCAGATTTTGATTTAGCTGCAGTGAAATTACACTTCTTACTGTCATTTCGTTAAAAAATGTTGCCACACTCTCCCTACTAGTGATGTGATTAAAATGCAATGAAACATCGTTTTAATGTAGATTTTGTATAATATGTTTGCTAAGCCGCTTGAAATGTTTTAACAATTTTCAATCCCTTGAAGTCAAAAACAAAATGCCATTTCTTTGAGCGCGGTAGGTACCATATTCTATTCATTTCTTTTTTGGTGGATGTGAGAGTGGAGATTTAAGTACAAATCGTTCATTATGTCATTGTGTTTTGACCATTGTCACGTCGCGATTTCATAAACCTTTTACTGCGTACTAAAGTTAAATAAAACGCATGATTTATCTACATTTGAATGCGACAGAGACGTATAATTAAGATGGCGGCACATAAATTAAGTTCCGTCTATCCTGTTAGGGGTGGCAGTGAAATGAGCTAGAACATTGTGCTCAGGGCCGCGGGCAGAAAACCGTCCCGTGGTAATTGTAGATCGTGGACTACTGACCTACTATCTATGAACTTTTTTTTGCTTTGTTAAGTATGTACCTATTTGTTGTTATGATGATCTTTTTTAGGGCACTGTACCTTGTAGGTTCGTGACCCCATGTCTGTCTGCATGTCAACATCCATTATAGGGGCTAGTTTATGGCTCAATACTGACGACTATGAGTGAGGGGCCTGTGGTTAAGTAATAACAGACGCACGGGTCGATCGATCAGGTTAAGCTACGCTAGCCGCGGTTGCTCCATCTTTACATACCAAGACCCCTCCGTGCGTCGGAAAGCTCGTTAAGCCGTTGGTCCCGGCTGTCATTCGTGGATCTTTGTCAGTCCTTACGGGTCGTCATAAGCCCGTAAGGCTGACAACCAGTCTTACCAAGGAGTATAGTATTACCCAGTAACTGGGTTGTGGAGGTCAGATAGGCAGTCGCTTCATGTAATATACTGGTATTCAGCTGCATCCGGTTACACTGGAAACCTTTTTTTTTTTTAGCGAGGTGAAATGCTCATGCATTCTGCACTACCACAGGGAGATAGTGCAGTTATGTGGGACTCTAACCCACAAAAACTCCACGGTGTCCTCCTCTGCCGCTTACGGCGGGAACACGGGCACGCGTTAGCACTCATCCGTGAACCCGCCGCGGCTGTCCGTCACCGGACCCTCCTCTGGGGAGTACTCCCCGTCACCGGCGCACCAGAACACATAGCACGCCGTGACCACCCCAGGGACCAAACCAGCACATGAGCGCCAGACGACCGCGTGTCTGGGCACCCTTGGTCCCCCTGCGACGGATCAGGTCATTGGCCCCGCCACCTGCCAATTTACGGCCACAGAGGATAGGGAGAGTGGCCAACGTCATACAAACACTCCTCTTCCCCTGCGGCCCCACCGCGTCTGCCAGATGGTGGCGACCCCGTCAAGGCCGCGGAAGATAGGGAGAGCGGCGCACCGCAATACCGGCACTCCTCTCCCGCCGCGGCCTCCAATCCTCAGCCGTGATGCCTCCCACATGACATCGCGGCCCACCTCAGTTGCGATGTCGCCCAAGCGGCACCGCAACCTACATGTTAGCTGCTACGTCGTCGGCTTACCGGCAAAGCCCTGACGAGCGGCCCCTCCTCGGGTTCCTCTTGGCTTCAGCGTGGGTGTCCAATCCACGGCTACTGCGCCCCCCCGCATCGACAATGCGGGAACCCACCGGGGGGGAAACCTACCCCAACATAGTTGGGAAAAGGCTAGGCCATACATATCCGTGGGCTAGGCAGATGATGACTGACGACTATGAGTAGAAGTAGGCCTGGAATAAAATTAGTCAGTATGGAATCCTATGTGGTCGCGTAGACTAAAACGGATGTGCCGGTTGTGTGACGTGGATGGTTTGTCCATTTTCATCATGCTATTATTTTCGCCAATCAAAGTGCTGTTAGTTCAGGCTAACCGTCTCCATTAGGCCTGTTGCATTATTTTGTTAAATATTCTATTTATGTAAGTTATTTTAATTAGCAAATTTCGAGAAATTAGTATCGTGGATCCACAGTTCGATTAGTGTCCGATGTCCGATTAAGAGATAAAAATTGGTAAGGTCTTTCCAGTGTGGAATATGCATAAAACTGATTCACAACAGAACAGTCATAACATTAGCATATAACAATCAATATCTTACAAATCTTAGGTTTCTTGGAATATCTTAATAAGTTGCTTCAGAAAAAAAAATATACTAATAACACGTCTTATAAGGGTCGTATAAAAAATACGATGTATGTTTTTGTATCTGCGTAAACTGAAATAATTAAATAATTTATCTTACAACATGTTAGAGAATTATTATTCAAAGGCCTCGAGCTATTGAACGCATAATATTTACGCATGTTACACGTATCTCAACTAATATTATAATAAAGAGAAAAGATTTGATTTTTCGTACGCTTTCATGCTTTAACGACTGAACGGATTTTAATGAAATTTGGCACATGGGTAAACCATGACTTGCATGCTAAAAACATAGCATACTTTTTATCTCGAAACTTCCACGGGATCGAGACTCATGCGGGTGAAACAACGGGGTGCAGCTAGTCCTTCATAATAGAATAACACGTTTTTGTTAATGTTTTTTTTTTCATACGTCATTCAGGTTTGCCTGCTTTTTTTCCCTTAATCAGTCCAGAATAAATTTAGGTCGTCGCGCCAGCGTTTCTTAGGCCTTTCGGTGAGGACGCCCGTCTTCAGGCACCCACTGCGTAACGACCCTGACCCATCTGGCATTCTGTACGTGTGGGTCGCACAGTCCCATTTCAGCCTTGCAGTCTTACCGCCAACATCGACGATCTTCGAGTGTATTACTATGTTGCGAATTCGATCCATTAGTTTTATATTCAAAATGCTCTATTCCATTGCTCTTTATAAAGTCAGCCTATAATGTTCCCACTGCTAGGACACAGGCCTACTCTCTGTGAGAGGGAGTGGGCTGTAATCCACGACGCGGGCCCAGTGCGGGTTGGTAGATGTTACATTTCACATATCTTCTAATTCTTGGTTTCATAGGACACGCCGGTTCCCTCACGATGTTTTGCTCTTTGGCAAACCTAAAAAGTTTGGACTTCTGACCCTCGGTCAAAGACCAAGTCTGAGCGCCATAGGTTAGGAGGGGCACAATATATACACATGTCGACAATCTTACGGTTTAGAGGTATTGTAAGATCACCCATCATTAGCGCCTTCATGGACACCTCAAAAATGCCATTTTCGTTGTCCTGTCTGTTTTGGACGAAAACTAGCTAACCCAGGTTTCGTCGACATAATGTATTTCCTGCCCATCAATCTCGACTTGATGTTTAGCGGCATTGGTCATGACTTTGGTCATCAGTTCAACCTCAATGCAGTTATTGGGCATTTGTTGTAGTTGATCTGCAGAAGAAGCAAAAATAACGATATCGTCTGTGAAACGAGGGTTTGATAACATTTTGCTGCCAACTTACAGAGTCGTAGCCACTGAAGGGCATCCACCCTTCAGTGGCCACGACTCTGTAAGTTGTTTAAATATCTCCTCCAGCGTAGCAGTGAAAAGTTTACCTCTTGATATACCGGTAATGTTATAATTTGAGGAAAATTCGTCGAAGGCATACATAATATAATTATATCGTCTCTGAACATTGAAGCATGAATCAATTAAGAACCTTTCAAAATTACAGTTAGTTAATTAGTGCTTATTACTCACTTCCTTAATTTTACTTTAATTACATGTCAATTTATAGCTTTTAATTTAAATACCTCTTTTTACTGGTCTTCTTACTCTGTTAGAGTAAAATGAATTTGGCTAAGGTTTTCTTTTTTTTTTTGTTATTTGTATCGTGACTTCTCATAATTATTTTCTTTCCAGCATTGGCCAAAGTGGGCCAAAATAATCGACCTAACCGAAACTGGAACATTATAATGACTATGGGGTACGTTTCACTGAACTGCCTTGTATTGTTTACTCGTGTCGAACACCGAAGTAACCTTATTTGAACCACGAAACACGTGATTGCTATACACCTACCTACATAGGTACAAACCTACGTAGAAACAACGTGCGTTAGTCAAAATGTGAGGTTTTCCTAAGAATACAGCAATCAGGTTCTAACAGTAATTACGCTAACGGTACTCGTGTGTACATGCTAAAGCAAATTCTTATTGGCATAATTTATTTACCAAATCTTATCGACAGAACAGAGGATATTGTGAAATAAATAATTCTGTAACATCTGTGTGTGAAATGTAACTACCCCATTGGTCTCGTGGTTGCAAGTGCGACTGCTGGGGTCCTGGGTTCGATTCCCAAGGTCGAGCAAAGTGATATTGGGTTTTTACATTAGGAATTTCTTATTAACAGCTCGGAGTTTGGAAGTTGGCGGTATGATATCCCCGTGCCTTTCCGAGGAAAGCACGTTAAGCCGATGAAAGCACGTTGGTACTGGGCCTGATTTCTCTCCGGTCGTATCAGATTGTGTGCCATCCTATCGGGCTATGAGAGTGAGGGAAGAGAGAACGCACCTGTGATTGCGTACACACTTCTTGTGCACTATAATATCTCCCACCGCCATGGCCAAAACAGGGTCTGAAGGACTATTTAACGGGTGTAAAAACAAATTTAACGAAGCTGAAAGTCATTTGTACTCCCCGTCGTTATAATCATTTTGTTTTCTACTAGACCATTCCAGGGAACCTTCTGGTTACGGATATATATAAGGTCACAGTTCTAACTTTTACTGAGGTTTTTTTACGGAAACCAGTTTCTAATGGTATAACACAACTTTAAATAAACCCCTGTACTGTTGCATGCACATTTAAGCACAACGTTTTGCGTGTGTAACATTGCGTATTACCGAAAACAGAAAATGTTCTCTTCAAAAATAAAAGTAGTTTCCCAGCAATTATTTTTGTACAATGTTACTTAGTTTGATGTACAGAATGCGCAGTGACGGATATGTGATGGGTATTTTCACACACTCTATAGATGTTTATGCCATGAGGCAACTACCTATCAAAATAAAACAAAAGATTAGTAAGGCTGTTCCTATCTTTTGAAAGAAATCATACGACACGGTCATGTAAACATAATGTATCTACTCGCATGTAAAAATAATATTATCCTTTTATAAAGGAGCCAGTTTTCCAGATTCGGAATAGGCGAATTCCAGTTTTCCCTCGAGAGTCGTAAATTGTATGAAGTGGATGGGGAGCAGCATTTTCTTGTACTCAGTTAAGATTACACTGATATGAGAACATGAATGCATTTGTACTTTACTTTGCAACTTTTATGATGTGCTCAGCAGAGTTTAAATCATCCTCCAGTCTCTCTTCATGTGTTTCTCATAACTTTTATTTGGCGGTCAGCAGTATTTTTCTCTAGTTTTGAAAATCTATTCCTTGAGCTTTGTTTTAGTTTTTTGCTTTTTCTCAACAAAGTTCAGTATTAACTCAATTGATTTAACCGGGCTGGCTTGTTGGTCTAGTGGAGGTTAGCGCTACTGCTGAGCGAGAGGCCCTGGGTTCCGGTTTTCAATCAAGAATTTTCAGTTGCAGCTCGGGTTTATGGTACTGAAACATAACTGGCAAAATGTGGCAGTTTCAATTTCACCAGTTATGTTCTCATAACATCAACCCTGTAATTCCCAGAAGGGTTAGACAGCGGTATACCTTACCATATGCTAAGGAAATACAGGCGTGATGTTGAAGTGTTTGCCTTGTCGCGAACTGAACAAAAAAGTCATCGAGATGTCCTGTTCTGTGATGTGTAGGAATATGCTATCGGAGTCCATTCTTAGTCTCATAAATGTCTTTCAAAAGAAGTAGGTTGTACACTTTTTGCTAGGAAGGCAGAAAGACTTTTACATCTTCAGCAATATTATAATTGTTTCTGGTACTGATACCTGTAGATAGAATTTGTATCAAAAAGTATCAACGTCTATTTGTGCTCCCTAAAACTCCGAACATACGTCAAATCTGTGGCCATATTCAGTTGTTAGTCATAGAGAAACAATCGTTGGCAAACGGGCAGCGCTCTCGACCGGCTGCGAACAGACGGCAACCGGCTGACGTGTCGAGTGTGTCCGAGTGTCCACTCTGTGGACGATACAAGTCAGTACGACACTACAGCTAGCCGGCACTAGTCTTGTTTGAAAGCGTAAGGTTTGAAATAGATGGCTTTTATTGGGGCTGTAGTTTTGATAACACACAACATTTTACAAGAAAGTACTTAGGTATGGTCAGTTGCATTTTTTAAGATTTGCAACACATCAGCCGCTTTATAGGAGGTAGGAATGTCCAGGAGACAATCAAGTGATCATTTGCCAAAACTAATACTGAACGTGTCTAGGCAGTTTAAGGATAATAAAGGAAAAGGAAAGATAAAGGATAAGGATTAATTTAAGTACTAAATGCTTATTCGCCTTTCAAGAAAGTTCGCCCGTTTGGGCAGCGTTCTTGACTGGCTGTGAACAATCGGCGATGGGCTGATGTGTCGTCGAGTGTTCACTCTAGAGACGATACAATTCAGTACGACTGCTCTACACATGTGTCTGGTTGAAAACGTAAGGCTTTTATTAAGGCTGTAGTTTTGATAACATACAACCTTACCTAACTTTTAAAAGAAAGTACGCAGAGGCCCTAGCACGAACGTGATTTTCGAATTGAAGATACAACTATCCTATACCATTTTCTTTTAAATTAATGTGGCAGGCACAATAAATATCACTCATAGATATGAATAGCATATTCAGCCTATAATGTTCCCACTGTCAGGACACAGGCCTCATCAGGTGAGAGGGAACGGGCTGTACTTAATCCACCACGCGAACCCAGTGTGGTTTGGTAGATGTCCCATGTCTTCGATTTGTTTTATTCTAGGACATGTTTGCAAGGTTGCTCAGATATAAATAAAGTCTTAAAACTAAATAAATAACAAAACAAAACAGATAGGTATTTTAAATCTTTCTAATTTACGTAGCGTTCACTGCGCGCTCACGCTAGGCCATAATACTAGGGCTATAGACATATTCCCCTTTATTCATAAACGTTGCTTAAAGTTAAGCAGTGATTAGCGACTGTTTAACCATACATTTAAGACGTTTAAACGTTACTTGACTTTAGTCTTCGTTTATGAATAAACCCCCTTCCTTTAGATTTTTTAAGGTTAGCAACATATCGGACTCTTTACTGGGGATACGAATGCCCATAATCCCGGTCAATTAGGGTTCATTTAAGCATTAAGTTCAGCTTAAGCGTTAGGTAGTCATTTGCTTTGCCAGAAACGAAAAGCCACCATACGCGAAGATGTTACTAGGAACGCGGTGCCCTAAATACTGTTTAATTACTTAGTTGGCTGTAGTTCATGGAAGGATTTTCCATTTAAATATTTGTTCATGCACTAACAAAGTATCCATGTTTACGTAGGTACAGGAACGTAGAGATTAAAATATTAATACGCTTTTCAATTTTGGATCAAAGGTTCCGTGGACTGCTTTCCGCGTTTTGATTGGCTCACGAATCTGGGGCGATTGTGATACCGAATCAAAACGCCACGCAATGCGTAGAACGCAGCCTGTGTGAACGAGCTTTATAGGGGAGTTATGAAAGTGCATTATACGATATTTTCTAAAGTCAATGAGCTATACTTGCTGTAGGTTACCTAGAGTGTTTGTTTTTGAGATTAAATTAATATTAAATTAAAATCGGCACATACCGAAAAATTAAAAGAATACTTAACTCTTTTACAAAATGAAAAGAGTTTAACATTCGTCTTATACAAAATGCTGAAACACAATGTATCTGTCACCGTAAGATTGTGAACATCGTTAGTTTATCATCTATCTCGCGAGATTGTAAGCTGTCGATAAATTGTGAACTTTGCTGAAAGCGAAAAATACCTATCCTTGTAAATCGCTATTTTGTTCCTCATGTAAAGTTTTACGACCTCGGGCGTACATAAAGTATCATGTCACCCCGTCACTTTACGTCCAATATCTATATTTTGTCGAAAAATAATGTTATTGTGGATGGTATTGTAACAGGAGATTAGGTAGACTGTTTTGTTTTCGTATCTGTATCATATGTAGATATCCGATTTGTATTGATACGGAATTAGTGAAGTAACAGTCAATCAACTCAGCCTATCGCAGTCGACTGCTGGACATAGGCCTCTTACATGCTGCGCCACAACACCATGTCCTCCGCTTTCCGCTTCCAGTCTGTTCCAGCCACTTTTTTTGAGGTCTCCTGTCCATCTAGCTGGGGCCGATGGCCGGTGGAGCAGATGAGTCATAGAGTGGAGACCGCGGGTCGGCAAGCTTAGAGTGAACCCCTTCCCCCCTAGAAGTAACTGTAGGTACTTCTAAATGAAGGCACTTGGTACATTACGCACTCAATCATACCTATATAACACACTAATAATTTCATCGATCGCCTCTTTGGTCTAGTGGCATGACCGCCTGTCTCAGACCCATAGATCCCGGGGTCGATTCCCAGCTGGGGCAAATTTTTACTCAGTTTAGTTGGTGGTAAGGCTTGTTCTAAACGCCGCTCGCCTGGCTAGCTACCACCATCTTTAAATCTAAGTCTGTCACCATAACAACAAAGTTCACAGCATTGTTGTGTTTCGGCAGTTAAAAAAGGTCTGATAGCCAGTTCCTCTGTGGTTGAGGATTCCGGGTGAAGCTCGCTTCCATCTTCGGCCTGATCATCACTTATCTACATCACCAGATAAAATGATAGTAATAGTATGTATGTGTATATAACCTATTTATAAACATAGTTTTAAGTTTTTTATCATTCTCCCTCTCAACCAAAGCACCTGCCGTCTAATCTCTTCACCACCCTTGATTGACTGGTAGAGAATGCCTAAGGCATTAAGTCCGCCTTTGTACCTTTTTGTGCGAAAAGTTTAAATAAATAAATGAAGGGCAAGAGTTTTCCCGTTGTAGTTAAAACTCAACTACAATCCAACTTTAAGCTAAGCTTTTCAAACCACGAACATGGACATGAACGAATTTCTATTCGTTAGGCAGAGGTATACCCATCGGACACCCACATTTCGCCGGTTATGTTTAAGTCCTATTTAATAGGGTCAATTCAATTTTGTAATAATTATCTTACTTATGTAAGGTAATTATTACAATGCTTTTGGGTTCAATTGTATTAACTAATAACCATGACTCGGTGACCCTTGGCAATTTTCAATTTCTCTACTATACAAGGTGTAATTGAAATAACTGAAAACCTCGTGCTCATATACACTAGCAGCACGTTGCCAACGGCAAAGACGACTGCAGCTGTCGACACTCTTTGACGGCAGCCGCTGACTCGTCGACTGCAACGTGCCGCTCGAGATTTGAGCACGAAAAGGGGTTATAATTACAAACAACGTTTACTACGTCACGAACTTGCTTGCTCGTTCCATTATAGATCTCATCCATCGCTTTCCACCAAGACCAGGCCTATTTCATAACAATAAAATAAAAAAAAATTGGTCACATTTTAAGTTACCTTCACCTTGTATCCTTACTTACTTTTCTTACTGTGGAGAAATCCTCGCTATATACTTAACTTAACTTGGCTTTCAGCAGGACATGAATTTCTCAAATAGAAAGGTAGGTAAAGATAATGCCTGACATTTTCGACCTCTCCTAAAAAAGAAACGTAATGATAAATGCCCGTAGTCCCCGAGTGCTGACTAAGCGAGTTCTTACAATACCTATTATTATGTTAAATTATATGATTTTAGGGTCTGTCGTTCTTTCATTTTGTTTTAGGAATATCTTCACACTGATTGCATTATTCTATTCTACTTGTTGTAAACAAAAGGCCATCTTCCTAGATATTTATAAAGTATTTATCTAAGACTTCACGAAAAAGACAATAGAATGACTTCTGAAGGCCAATATTCCAGTAATTAATAACTTTCAAAATCCAGCTGTAGTCCCATCTCAACGTCAGTCAATGTCAAAAACTTGTCAAAAAATGTAAGGAAATTAGAGGTATTTTTGACAGATTGAAACTGAGATCAGACTGTGAACTTCCTTAAAATTATGATAATGCCCCTCATGCCTGATTATTCAGTGAGGGCTGATTTTTGCAATCATCTGATAACTTTATTCGAAGAATAATTTTGAAATTTTGACAGTTGTTTCATACAAAAACTGTCAAACGTCAATTTTATTCCTCGAATAAAAGTTATCTGGCGATGGAAAAATCAGCCTATTATCTCAAGAACAAATATGACAGTTTGACATATTTTCTATATAAAAGCTATCAAATGGCAACATTTCCTCCTCAGTTGAGAGATTATCTGACTATTGAAAAATCAGCCCATAGTTACGTTACCCGATGTAAACAGATAGGTATTTTTTTCGTGTTAACACTTACTATTTCCGTGTTACTTTTAATACACCAAGTACTATTTCCTAGTCCAATTGTCAGTTATTAGTTTTCAGTTATTTTTTTATTTTTGTTTAACAGTCTGGAATATTAATATTAAAAAAAAAATTGTTTATATTTACACACTACGTCAATTAGCCACATTATAGCCACTTCAAAGAACGGCAGTTATGGTTTTACTAAACGAGCAATTTACGTTGGGAGTCAATTTTCCCTGACTGCATACAAAAACCCCGTTAAACTAATTAGTTTTATCGCCAGTAAAACAGAAACAGAACCCTTTCCCATATTAGTATAACACCTCACACCTCAGAGTAAGCAGGCTTAATAGAGTGTCAATGTGAGAGGATCCGTTTATCTGCCAGGTGACAGATGGCCTTATTTATCGCGCACCGCTCAAGGCACTGCACACGCCTAGAATTTGTTATTGACGCGTGGCTTTTCCTTCGATATTCTTTTGCAATTTTAAGCTGGTGATTTTAAATGAGAGTTTAACGGCATTTTTCTGTTTTTCAGGAATACGATGGGGTTTTTTTTGTATTTTAGTGACTTTTGTTTGGTTGTCTGAGGTAGAGAGAGTTCTTGAACTACATAAATATGGATACTTACATAATATTTTAATGAGATCGTTAGATAACTCTGGTCGAAACCAAATGCGTATTTTTTTTAATTACCCACAGAATCCATCGTTATAGCTGTCTTGCAACAAAAATGCCAACAGGTAACTAATTAAGCCCTTTATTCATAAACGTTGCTTTAAGTGAATTAGTGATTAGCAACTGTTTAACATTAAATTTTTGCTGAACAGGGTCTATTTGGCGCAGCCCCATACTTTCCTGCTAATTTCTTACATCGCACTTTACACTTTTTATTGGTTTTTATCTGATGTATTGTGCGTCTTTTAGTCTGTGCTAAATAAATGTATTTTCATTCTTCTTTTTGACGTTTAAAAGTCACTTGACTTTAATCATCGTTTATAAATAAACATCTTTATGTTAAAAACATTACAGTTAAAAATGGTAAATTCACAAAGTTAACATGCCAAAACTAACAGATGTGTTACGAAAGTATATTTACATTTTCGTAACACAACTGATTTTAGTTCCGACTTATAAGAATGTGACGTCAAAGTAGATATTTATGAAGGTACACGAGACGCGAGAATACGACGCTTTGCACTACATACTTTACAGTCCCGGCGTCTCTGTGTATGATTTAATAACATTGTTGAGACAAGTAACTGTCTACCGTGTACGGAACTTCACCATTATTTCATACTTAATGCTTCCACAGAAACAAAAGAACTGCGAGATATTGTACTCCATTTACAATGGGACAATTAGTTATTCCGTTGATAACATTTATTTTAAAAATGATTTACTTGATTTATCTCTGCGGAGAGGCGTTCTTTTTGAGAAAAAGGGTTTTTTTATTCATTCGGGTCATTGTTCAATTCAGGGTAAAGAGTTGGGGCGGGCGGGCATTCTTTTTGATGAGGTTATTGCTTCTCTCATAATACAACAAAGAACGATGCTGAAATATTTATCTTTTATGGATCATTATAAGCGATGTACCGACGATGGCTATCGTGATTCGACAAGAAAGGCCGATTTTATGAAGGGCTCTTGACGCAGCGTTTTACGTGGCGTGGTGTCCGACCACCGAAAATGGTCATATATCACTTTGGAGCCCCTCCTGACATTTATTAAAAGTCTTTGGCGTTTTGATTACTGTTTTCAAATATTCGACGCGTCGATAAATTTTCAATAAAGACGTCGACGTAAATATTTTTACGAAACGGGCTTTCATAACAATATTTACGTTGATACATACAGAGTGGCAGAGACATCAAGGCACAACCTGTTACCATGGATTCAGTACATGATTCTGAACCCGGTGGTGAAAATTTGGGATTTGGAAATATACTGAATCCATGCTAACAGGTTTTGCGTCGATGTTCCTGCCACCCCGTATATTTTGAGCAGGTAGGTAAGTACTAATATTAGTTATATTTTGAATAGTATCTACTCTTATTTGTAAAGTACAAATATAAAAAACTCTTTGTCAAACAATTCTCTAGTTTATCCGGAAATACGAACAAAACAAACTCATATTAATATCCCTAGCCCCAGGCGTCACACAACTTACGCCCCACACTAGTGATTCTCATTTAAGAAACCTCTTCAACACGTTTTCTATTAACGTTCTTCATGTAAATTAATTCACACACCTATTTATGAGAATATCTGTATCGTATAATCAGATTAGAACGATATTTAAAACAAGGCAGAGTTATTTCCTTGCAAATTTAATACGGAATCTGTATAAATTGTAAATATTTAACAAGCCATGGATGGTAATGTCTTGGGATTTAATCAGAAAGCCTCGCCTTCTGGGAATATAATTTCTTATTCCAAATTGCTGTTGACTGGTCCATTAATCGGAATATACATATTTAGATGGGAATGTATGCATTTTATTACACACGTAATTGCTTTTATACGTTCGGGATGTGACTTGTTTATATGTATCCGCAGCCAAGACCCAGTTTGCACGGTATGCCATCATAAACTCTATATAATGCCTAACAAAATGGCTTATGTAATAAATAAGAAAACGATATCGTTAGCTACTTTATTTGTAAGTTCTAAATCAGTCTTAATTACCAGAAAGGATTACAATATCACCCAACTTAGCACTTAATGGATATATCCTGCGGCCAAACGCTTGCGAATTTTACGAGTGCCCCATAAAACGCTACCAAGAAATTATCTGTTCAAAAGACAATTTATGCCAGTGCAATTAAACGGTGCTAGGTCTTCTTAAATTGCTGGAACTGCGTAATTGTATTCCCTCCTTAATAAGGAGTACCGTCTTACCTCGTAAATATAAAGCGCCTTAATCCTGTTTAATTTTCTTGTTTACAAAGTTGGGACTACTTTTCCTATTAACTTTGGTGTTCTATGTAACTAAAGGTCGGATATCGATTACATTTCGTAACAACCCTTTAAAGCGCCTATCGATATGAATATTCATTTTACCTTGTAGGTAAGTACTTAATTGAAATATTAATGTTGTTGGAGATTGAATTATTATTGGCTCTCTGGCGTTTAGCGGGCGTTGTGGTTTTTACATTAAAACAGTAGCGTTGTTGAAGAATTAGAAGCTAAGTCTGACCAAGTATTTTTTTCCTTGAGTTAATTTTACATTTTCTCATTGATTTAGTATCATCACTCATTTGCTTAACTAGAAGAGGAATAGTTAATTTAAATATATTAGAAAACTAGCTGCGCCCCGCGGTTTCACTCTCGTAAGTTTCGATCCCGTAGGAAAACGCTTACTAGGCTTGCCGAGGTTGGTAAGGGATGGGTGAGCATCTTTACATACCAAGACCTCTCCGTGCCTCGGAAAGCACGTTAAGCCGTTGGTTCCGGCTGTCATTCGTGGATCTGTGACAGTTGTTAAGCCTGAAAGTCTGACCACCAGGCTTACCAAAGGGTATCGTACTACCCAGTAACTGGGTTGTGGAGGTCAAATAGGCAGTCGCTCCATATAAAATACTGGTATTCAGCTGCATCCTGCAGATTGATTTTATTAGAGTAATGGCAATCTAAATATTACCAGCCTAGAACTCCATAAGTTCTTCTAACATAATCGGTCTCATGATGAATAGAGAGAGAGGGAAAATGTTATCGAAACTTTACTTTTGTAAGTGCTGATTTTTAACGAACAGATAATTTTTATTCGTGAAACAAAATCAACTTCTGACAGTTTTTGTATGAAAGAACTGTCAAAAATTAAAAATTATTCTTTCGATAAAACTATCTGGCGTTGGAAAAATCAGCCCCTACGCGACTAACTTCGTAAGAACAAAAGAAAAACGTGTGATGAAGCCGTACCATCAATTAAGATCTTTCAAAAGCCGGTTATTTAGCACCGCAATATCCTCAGTAACGTGGCGTATGATGGGTGTGCGGAACCAACAATATAAGTTGAACAATCTTTCTGTGGTTGCCGCGTCTTGCGACAATTCGTACGGCGCTAACGGAGCGCGAAGGACTCATCATATATCAGGGAGCAGGGTTGCTAGGGAGTAGGGACCGCTTTCTTCGTATTTTTCGTCGGTATTTCTAACGTTAGGCACACAATTATAAGGACATTTCATAATATTTATATTGGCATAGCAATCGTGCATTGATTATCAAATCAAATCAATTCAAATCGTTTATTAGTTTGCAAACACGAGTAATTGTATTTTTTATTAAAAAAAAGTCGTACATATTCTACCGTCACATGGCATGCAAACGTAATTTTTTGGAATCTTTTTGGTTACTAAATCCATCATAGAAAATTAATCAAGAATGTCTCTTTTCTTAACATTACCAACATAAATTATATTCATCTAAATGAACAAGTAAATAAATAATTTTATAACGAGTTTCGAAAGATATCCCAACTCCAATAAATCCTTATTAAATATCATTCCTAATTATTCATTTGATAGACTTGACAAAATGATTCTAACCAAAATAACGACGTTAATCTTTATTCCATTTAAAATTGAAATGGAAACGTAATGGATTCTCTTGCAGTTGTGTCTAAAAGTAAATTGAATTGAACAAATGCGGTTCTAATAATGAACGAATGGAGTTAGAAGACCGCTTCACGAATAACCATTCAATCCGTGCAAACGTAAAGTCTAATTCTTTAGTTAAGTTGGAATTCAAATGTTCCTAGAAAATGTATGATTTTCATGTAGGCTACTTAGTTTTCAAGTGTGTGAAATAATAACGAGTTTTAATTGGTTTACAGTCTGAAAATTAAACTGAAATGTTTCACCCAACTCTAAATTGAATTTTTAATCGGTTCAATATTTTATTAATTGGTTGACTACATAAATGCTGAATATAGACCCCCTGATATTTCTATAACATCAAAGAATAAAGTTTCTAGTTAAGCAATTTAACAAGTACTATTGGATATTTTTATGTTTTGAAGTTTTCAGTTTTCATAAGAACTTCTCAGAAATGAAAACACACTTCCTATTAATATTATAAACGCGAAAGATGGGATGGATAGATAGATGTTTGTTACTCTTTCACGCAAAAACTACTGGACGGATTTTGATGAAACTTGACAATAATATAGCTTAGGTATACATCAGAATAACACATAGGACCCTTTTCATCCCCACATTCTCGCGGGAAACTTATGTGGGTGAAACCGCGGGCACATAGTAAAACACAAAAGTTCATTTTTATCGTTAAACTATATGAATGCAGCATAGATCGAGTTGAAATCTGTGGCATATGGTTTGACAAAAACGTTGCGCCCTGTGTCCATAAGTCATGGTAAATGGCGAGTGTCGCCCGACCACTTTAGCTGGAGCTGCTAAGGCCGTTAGATTTATTGATGCTACGTGTAGACATATTTAATAAATTTGCCGTCTGCTCTTCTCTCAATAATTTCTGAACTCACAAGTGTAAACATCAGCCAAAAGGAATACCACGCACTTAGCCAAAGTGTTAATTAATCTAATTGTATAGGGTAGAGGCGATCGAGGGCGGGAATTTGTTACCCCCACACGCCCAAAACCGGATGGGTACATTACATAGGGTCGAACTTTGTCACCTTTCCGGGATAGGAGTTTACGGGTCAAGGGATAATGTATGATGGATTTGATCGGCAATCAACCGTTAAGGAATAGGATGAAGCAACATCGACCCACACAACTATCCTTCAAAACCACTGTTAATAAAGAACACAGTGAAACGTTTCCCGAGCACGCAGCTTGAAATCATAAACATTTTGTGTCTTTTATTTTCGTAAAGCTGGTTTATCAAATAAAGAATTTGTTCCTCCAAGGATTAAACGTGAATACATGTGTACATTGTAGAAACCAGATAAAATCAGAATGTTCGTAATTGCCCGTATTCTCTAGAGATTTAAAGCTCCGTTCCATATCCCGTCACAGTAATACGGGAGGAAACTGAGTGAACAATTTTTTGCTCATTCTGGGTGTCAGACAAAAGGGAAGAAGGATCAGAGTCCTTTGTCGTTTAGCGAGCTGATGAGACCGGCGAGCCCCAACTATGTTCTTATCTCAGTCTAATCTGCGTCGTCTGGATTTATTTAATTATTCCCTTTAAGTGTTATTTTATTATCTTGTTATTTAAAGTGAGAAACTAGCTGTCAAAAAGATTAAAGTTAGTTGTTTAAAAAATCATGTCTGTGAAAACAATATCAAGTTAAGTACCTACAGAAAAAACATAGAAATTGCTTTACTGCTAGTTTATTTATTCGCTCAGTTCGCATTCGAACCTTTCAGATCCCTTGGCATTTCAGCGAACATTTAATTCATGGCGGGGCCCTCGATGTTATCTAAAATGACGCGCGACGTGTGGTAGGGGAGTTGAACTGGAGATATTGCCAACTGTCTCGAAGCGCGTTTGTCCTTTACGTATCGATGCAATCATGTGTCTAGTCCTTTGCACTGGTAATTGGATTACATGTACATACTTCAATACTGCTATCTATAAATGTCTCTTTTCTATTTCTTTTCTAGTTATTATTGTGAAAGCCAATCCTTTTAATTAATTCATTTTCGAACCAATGCTCGGAAAAGGTTAAAGATTGATTGATCATTAGTCTCGAAATTCGTCTTTCAGTGGAAATAAAAAAGATAGGTAGCTATGGAGTCGGATAGTTAATGAATTTTTTACCGTACTGTTTCCGACCTTTGAAATAAATATACCGGTTTCTGCGTAATAAAAATCACAGATACGGAATTGCAATTGGATCCGATCAAGCGTGATAAGTTTACCCCGATCACATTAAGGACCTTTACCACCGTCGACGCACTGCGCACCCATTGGAAATAAATACACTACATTACTTTTAGTATTATGTGACTATGATATTTACATATAAATGTGTTAGTATGATAGCTTATTTTGGTACTGAAAACTTAGAAGATAATCATTTCCTTGAGTTGGGTGATGTTTTTAGGAATGAAGGGTTTTGGCCCAAAATTCAGCTGCGCAAAACTTTTGGGCCAAAGATGTCCCCCTCCCTGAGCCTACTCACTGACGCAGTCATAAGATCATCAAGTGCACAGGTCGCAGGGCATGCGGCGCAGGATGGAAGTTGGGCCATTGTCTGTACGGAGGTGCCGAATTCGCACTTGAGATCTGAGCCGTCCGTGAACCCACATCTGTGAAGATTCTCTTTGCTACGGCCAACTTCGGTTCGAAATCTATTTAGAGATTTCCAAGTTACATATACTGTATCTGTCTCTCCCTACTACACTGGAAAACACTTGCAGGTACTTAGTTGTTAAGTATTATAGTTCCCATCTGGGTTGATAAGTTATTAAAAATAACCGATTATTAAACACCTAACATGTCTCGTTTATTTAAGGCTGAAACATAAAACACAAATCTGCTAAAGGCTCGAAAGCGCTGTGGCGTCTAGAATTTAAAATAGAGCCAGCGTCAATCTAATCGAAGTGAGCTAACAAAAATAGCATGAAACTTAACCGTTCGGGATTATTGTGGCGGGGTGAAACCGAGGTCCGCACTACTCTCCCATTAGATGGACAATTTGTTTGGCTACAGGCGCGTAAGCCTTTAATCTCTCATACCACTCGGCCCCAAGTGACTGGCAGGCCGGAGAGCGTCCATGCGTTCCATTTCAACTATTATTTTTAGAGTTTTAAATAGAGATTCTATTGGAAATCGACGTACCGTTTAATTGGCTCCAAATATTCGATTTTTGATTGTGTGTGCGCTCGTAGATAAGCTGTAACAGCTGCACGGGTCGATCTTCAAGGTTAAGCAGCTCTTGCCGAGGTCGGTCTGTGGATGGGCGACTATTCATTACATACCGTGACCCTTCCGTATCTTGGAAAGCACGTTAAGCTGTTGGTCCCGTCTATCACTAGTATGTCATCTTTGACAGTCGTTACGGGTCAGAATCCCGAAAATCTGAAAAACCAGTTTTGCCAAGGGGTATCGTGTTACCGAGTTCCATGTAAAATACTGGTGTTCAGCTGCATCCAGTTAGATTGGAAACCGACCCCAACATAGTTGGGAAAGGCTAGGCAAATGAGTGGTAAGAATTTTATAACAGTCGAGTGTTGATGAAATTCAGTTGGTGGTTGATGTTAAATAATTTGTAACTAATTTAATTTTGCGATTCAGAATCGTTGTATTTGATTTACGTTGTTTGTGAGTATCAAGTTTATTAATCGCAAATATTGAAAATTCAAAATAGCGAGTGAAAAATCCATTCGTATTTCCCCAACATACTCTTTTTTATCATGTAAACATTCATATAAAAATCACAATTTCTGACAATGCCTGAACTTTCTTTTATTTTACCATACAAGGAACATCCTACACGCAGCAGCTGCCAGATACTATATGTATATGTATGTACGTCGGCAAAAGAGATAAGTAACCAGGGCATCGGATATAGTTGAAGTTTAATAAGAAACCGTTGGATATATTTGAATGAAATTTAATTTGATAAATAAACTGTTTGTTTTCTATTAATGAAATTAAATTTGGTACGAAAACATCCATCGGTTTCTTGCCAAACTTCAACTATATCCGACGGCCCTGATTACTTATCTCCTTTGGTGACCGTACATGTGAGTATCTATCCGACACAAAAAAGTGTGAATTCCCGCATGTACCTAACCACATCAACAACCACTTGTGCCACAGACACGTCGGAGATAACAAATAGTAAACTATTCTTCTCTCATTCTGGATCATTAATAACAAGCCTTTTTGGCAACGAACTGTTTAATACTTTTGCACTTCGTAAAACATCGCCGCCATACACCTTTCGATATATCAAGTATGGCCTAAGATTAATCGCAGGAATATTTCTCTCGTGTCTCGTGTCATTTTCCGTGTCAGAAAGTAAGGGATGGAAACGTGTGATGGTACAAAAAATGGCCATTTATCCATGGTCTAATAAGTTGTGGTAAAACTTGGATATCTTTGGGTATAACTGTACCTAAATTCGTCTAAAGCTTGTCTGAATTAAGCAACCTTCAGCTACAATGGAATTCTAAGAGTCAAGATCGAATAAGTAGAAGCCTTTTTGTGATGTACAAACTTAACTGTTTATGTAAAATTACTGTCTGTCATCACCTTTTCTTTTTGCCAGTAAAACTTTTGTATTTTTTTTTCTTTATAAGTAATCCTACTGTATTGTTACCAGCAAATAAAAAGACATTTCTTTGATAGTCTACCTTTAGAACTGAAGGTAAATGTTGCATATTACTCTAATTAACCTAAGCAGCTGGACTGGGCCGGACGCGTTTGCCGCATTTCGAATGAGTCATGGGTGAAATATACCACCAGGTGGATCTCAGAAAACGTCCACTGACATTGAACCTGAGAAAATGGCGAGATGAGCTTGACGCCTACAGACAGGATTTGTCCACAGTAGCTTAAGACAGAGAGGAGTGGAAAGAAGGAAGGGAAGCCTTTGCCCTGCAGTGTGCTAACACAGGCTAAAAATAAAAATAAATAACTTCAATACTTAGTTTTGAATTACGTACTGACACCCGCCCCCATTTAATCACCCGGTATTTTCCTGAACCCAATTATTTCCTTATAAGTTCCATTAATTAGGTCGTTATTAACAGTCCCCAGATAGCTGACCTTTGTCCTTTTAAAGTATTCTTGTTTTGAAAATTCATCATCTGATTTTATGTAAGGCACTTAGGATTGTCTACAGCGTAATTATGTGACATTAATATCTTTAGAATTGTTGTTGTTGTTCTGAAGTGTAAAAGCAATTTTCTGAAGTCTGATTTGGATTGAAATCTGTATAACGTAAATTGTACAGGGATATTAAAATGGGTTTTGCTGACGCAATTTAGTTGAAAGTTTAGATTACACAAAGATTACTTCGCATATCATTCTATTAGATAATAGGTATTACGAATCGACCTGAATCGAAAGTTCTGACATTATGTACCCATATTAATAATACCATTTGACGTATTTCTTCCAGAACGCGATAATGTAACGCAATGGAATAGCAATGAAAGCCGTTGAATTTGAGAGTTTCGAGAAAAGTGATATTTAGAGACGAATTCTGGAATTTTTTCTAAAATATGTACATGAAAATTTGGCTTTCTCGAATTCCATGTCTTTTTGCCTAAGCTTTATGGGGCGCTTAATTGTAGCACACTATCACGTTCTGGAAGGAATACGTTAAATTACAGGTCACCGAGTATATAACTTTATATACAATCTCAAGCAAAACGAAATTATTACGTTTAACGATAGAAATAAATCTGAAGGTTTAACGTGCCATCAAAACAAGACAGCAATATAAAACTAGCATTAAAAATGACCCAAGTATTAAAGACAAAAAGTAATTTTTCTTTCACCTCAAGCTCGAAAAGTTTGAACAAAAAGGCAAATGATAAATCGGTGTATCTAAGTCGAGGGAATTAATTGTGCTCCTAGGAACACAAGATTGGAATTGCTCTCGGGTTGGATACAAGTAAATTCTTTATTCCCCGGTGAGCCACCCATCACTTTCACAAACTTACGTTTATACAGAAATTTCGGCTTGTTTTTGCTCTTTGGGAGCCAGAAAATGTTTTAAGTATATTTTTATGTTGTAAATATGATAGATACTGCGTCAATTTATTAATGTTATACACAAAGTTTTTGAGTGAGCCTGTCTGTTATCGTTTATTGAGTTAATTTTGTTGTTGAATGTGTATTCATGTGGAAAGAGGGAGGTAAAAAATGTAGACGTAATATAACTGACTGGTCAGATAATATTAGATTGCTACTTTAATTGAATTTCTTGCTGGGGTGAAATACCAGCTGTGAAAACCTTTCCGTGCTTACTTTATATTGTGTTCACGTACAACTTTAATGTGTGATTGTTATTGCTGTTTTACTCAGTTTTACTGGTTCAAAACGGGTTTTTGTTACTGTTCGGAACTGGCTGCACATCCTGAAAACTTCACGATGCATTTCTCACATTCGAAGTAAGAAACTGATAAATAAACAATTATTATTAGAGTGTATTTATTGCTGATAAGAATATGGATATCTTTTCAGTTCTGCTGGCATTGCAACGTCTGCATCTGCTTAGACACTCTGATATTGGCAAAACAAATATCAACGAACGATTATTTTTTCGTGTATTAACGGTTCATTAATTTCCACTTAAACATAAAATAAAGCATAAATTATAATTATCTACAAAAAATCCGAACTCAAAACAACTACAAATGAGATAATATTAACTGATCCCCTGAAGCGGTCATGTTAATCATGTGATGCGGGTTAAAATTTGATTTTTAATTAATCTGCTCATCATATTTTATTTTCGTTTTAATAATTATTTTAACAAGTATAACGTTAATTACTGACCTGTTGTTGCCTGGGAGAGGCCTACCTATGTCCAGCAGTGGACTGTGAGGCTGAGTTGATTTGAAGTTAATTACTGGTAAAAAGTAATATATGGAGCTTGATTCTGAAGTTTCGTTAAGATACGAGTGAAACCGCGGGAAACAGTTTTATTTTAAGGTTTGATCTTGTATTGGTCATCATCATAATTGTGTATGTTATGTTGCTTTGAAAAAGTACTTATCTACTAATTAACTTTACAGCGTGTATCAGAAAAGTGTGGTTCAATGCCTTGCCATTGAAACACACCTGTCGTACAGACCATCAAACTGAACAACTTTCTCCATGGGATTAGTATTGAGACTTGGTTGGCTTGATTACTAAATTACAATTATTTGTACGCCCTCTGGCAAAACATCTTTATATACCATTATTATTGTACCTATATGAAACAAAGGAATAAATGACATTATTCAACTTTATCACAACGCGGCAATGGTCCGGCGGCGGCCTTTTACTTTACAGAATCTTTCGACCCTGCATAGCTATCAAACAACCATCCGACAGGCTATCGTATCGAAAATGACACATTTCGATAACCTAATTTGATTTTCCCCCGATATCAAACGGAAGGATAGCGGTCGTCTATTTGATTTAAACTGACAAAATTTTCGAGTTTTGATCTTGTCAACAACGTTTAAAGGAATCCTACGATAACATTGATTGATGTTGGATACGGTACGGCAGCGTATCGAGTAGTTGTGAATAGCTATGCTGGAGGGATTTCCTTCAGAGACACAGCTCTTAAGTTGCGTTTAAGGCTTTTATTTTTCTCAAAGTTGGAATACCATTTAAGTATAATGTGAACGCAACCAGCACCCTAAGTAACACATTTATATTACAATCCGAAGGATTTGGAAGGAAATTCGTAATGCATTGCTTCATATGATAACAACATAACGTAACATCACACCTGTAATCCTCGAAGAGGTGTGAGGTGTACGTTTTAATAACACCCCCATTTCTCCATTGCTTCATGTTTAACTAATTCAGCTGCTTTAATATCGTTCAATTGTCATAATGTTCATTGGTCTTGTGAGGGTTTCATAGTATTTTTAAAACAAAAAGTGACGCGTGCTTTACTTGTGTTTATCAAACTGATTGTGTGTAAGTAAGCATAGGGGCTCTCGATACCATCCGAGACAATGGCGAAGTCGGAAGTGTGTGTCTGGGGGTGCGTGTATGTGTGTGAATATATGCTGGCGCTACTCGTGTAGAGACGCTCACATTCACAGCGTGTTTGTACACTTCGTTACTACAACTAAAGCGCGTGTCACTTTATAAGATAAAAATACTTTACACAATTACGCCGCTGATATCAATTAGTAGGTAGAAGATCAAGCAAAAAAATCCTGCCTTTCATTGCACTGATTTCAATGAGGTCCGACTTAACACCCGCCATGTTGGATTTCCATAATTAACACTAGCCAGCCAGTTACCGTTCCGCATACCTAGTGATTGAATCGTGTCCCGTCAAATTGATTTAACCGGATAGGTGCTATCTAATGGGCATTGTACATAATTACTAATGTGGAAGCTTATTTAGCTTAATTATTTATTTTACGTGGAACTTAGTTACTGTTGTTAGAAACCACAATTTTAGTTTTCAAAGGTTTTTCAGTAGGTACTTGTAGGTATAAAACATAATGTAAAAACCGCTATTTCTATTCAAATGTTTCAATGCTGGGGAGTTTGTTGCGCCACTTCTTCTTCCCAGCGATAGCACTAGGAAGTGGTGAAGGGCGGGCGTTTTTGGGGGACTGTCTTTTGTAATTTTTACGTTCGAAAAGTGCTGATTCTCAGCCTAATTTGAATAAATGACTTTTGATTTTGATTTTAAAATAATTTTATATTATTTCAAAATCAAAATCAAAAGTCATTCATAGTTTATAGTCTTTTCGTATAAGTAGTATTCACATCATTCGTCCCATCGGACTATGAGAGTGAGGGAAGAGCGAGTGCACCTGTGCCTGCGCACGCAACTTGTGCACTATAATCATCAGTCTAGATAACAATTCATCATCTGCCTAGCCTTATCCCAACTATGTTGGGATCGGCTTCCAGTCTAACCGGATGCAGCTGAGTACCAGTATTTTACACGGAGCGACTGCCTATCTGACCTCCACAACCTAGTTACTGGGTGATACGATACCCCTTGGTAAGCCTAGTTGTCAGACTTTCGGACTTCTGACGATCCATAACAACTGTCGAAATCCACGAATGACAGCCGTTACCAACGGCTTAACGTGCTTTCCGAGGCACGGAGGGGTTTTGGTATGTAAAGATGGTTACCCATCCACACCCCAACCGTGGCAAGCATACCGACTGTTATTACTTAGCCTTAGATATAACAACAAATTATTATCTAGGTACCTACACAAAATTAAAAAAACCTAATTTATTTCGTTATCAGACAAAAATTGTAATTACACACCTCTCCTCATTAAGGGATTAAATTAAAATAAGTAGGTTAGAATCTTGATTAAAACTGGCATGAGGGCTCATTGTTATTTAGAACCGTCTGAAGTTCAAGCCTCAATTCAGGTTATACATGCGTTGAAGTAATTCAAAATTTAATATACAGAATATAGATGCTTAAGATATTATAATATCGTATCTTCATATCGTCGCCGCCAGCTATACCCTTCATTTTATTTTATAACAGTATTGAAATTCAACAAATATCGAGAATATTCCCGACGGATATGCGAAATGATATTTTTATAGCATGTGAGTAGAGTCAACGCTGTTTATATGGCATTATATACCTAGGGATATAATATGTAATGATTGTGGGCAGGCGTGTCGCCCAAGGGTAGTTTCGCTCGGGCCATTGCACGTCAAAATTGCTTCGACACTAAAGTAAACTAACCGTGTTTCACACCGTACCTACCGTTTTTCATTTTAACTTTTTATAAATAAATTTTAACGTGAAGTAAACGAACATGTGTGTTCTACGTGGTGACAAAACAAGGCATTCTAAGAGTGTCGGTAGAATGATTTTAAAAGGTTTGTAATTGGTAACTAAAGAATACAGTATAATCAGCCTATAATGTCCCCATTGCTGGGACACAGGCCTCCTCTATAATCTACCACGTGACATGCAAGTTTCCACACGAAGGATACATCGCGATGTATCCTTCACGGTTTGAGAACCTTACCAATTACTCTCCACTCTCCTAATTTACCTTTTGGCTTCGTTTCTAAAGAGTTACGGTAGGTAAATTACTCACGATTTTAATATTCATCGATATATCTGAACTACCACAGCATGTCACACAAGTGTTCATTATTGTGTCATGTGACGACAGACAAAAAAAAAGTGTGACGGGGCTTAAAAAAATATCAATGTCCAATGGGACTGACCGACCTCAAAAAAACAATTGCGACAGATACGCGACACAATGATACAATGTTCGAAAAATAAACACAGTATGTAACAAAGCACGTACATTTTTGTTTACTTGGTGAAATTGATGTGTGCAGTTCGAATGGGTCTATCGGAAATTAACTGTGTGTTTAGGAACGTACAATAAGACGTGAAGTAAACGTGATAACAATTGAGCGAAATTATTAATGCATGTGAACGCATGCCTTTAATATTTCCTTATTAACGACGATGTACGTCGTCAATAAGATTTAATAAAGTGGTTTAGGTTACTTGACATACTTTTATGTATATGTAGGTATGAATGTATATATATATATACATATACCATGTTTTTCATTCTCGTTTTTTAAATAATCAAACCTGACGAAGCAAAATATACGGCTTTCCTGAGTTGATACGATTACGGCGTAGACGCGCTACGACAATGCTACGGCGTAGCAGCGATCTCGTACGCAAAGCGTAGCACCTGTGTAGATGACGAAAACTTTTTTTGTGTTTCATTTTCAGTTTGGAAGTAGTATAAGGAGGTACCCTAGGTCGTCCTATAAACATTGTTCAAGCTAATTTATACGACAAACTTAAAAACATTGCGTTTCTTAGGTGTCTTCAACTTTATCTGTAATTGTCGTGGTAATATGAAACATAAAATCAACTTGAATTCTTGGAATTATATTCTCCCTGAAACACGAGTTTCCACTTATGACCGCAACAGCAAACAATCCCGCAGGTGAGCTCTTGTTAGTTCATACGTGTGTTGAGTGTAGTGAGATCCAACTTCCAGGAAAATGACAAAGTCAGCTCTGTCGGTTCCCACGCCATTTGATGACTCCGAGGGACTAAAACGGGATTTGTTATTCCATTACTTACAATAGTCCCCCAGTTTTAGAGAACCCTGTTGTGATTTTAGTAAATAGAAAATCCGGAGTGCAGCCGACGTGGTTCGACGAATCCCATTTTATTTTGACAGTTTTTTGAGGTATCCACCATCTGTGTTTTGGAATGCGGAATATGACGACCTTTTAGAATGCAGTACATTACTTTCACACAATATTATAAACAGGATGGGTCATGAAACTAGTGTGATAGATTATTCCAAGTTTATTTTATTTCTTCAACGATACGAGCGATTTATCGTTTTCGTTGTGAGAAGTGCTCTTTCAAACGTTTCCATTTATTGTCACTTGAAGATGCTTGATGCCATTATAAGCTAAAATAATGTAAAGTTAAATAAATAAGTCGTTTATTAACCAAATAGTGTTCTTACATTTCCTTATAAGTAAGTACATGTAAACTATTCCTAAAATTATTGTTACAAGGGAACCATAATTTTATATTTTAACTTGTGGACTCCACACTAGGTCGAGCCTGTCTCCTGAATTCCTTGAGAATTTTTAACAATTTGAAATATCAGGGTCGATACTCTATTGTAAATTTTTTTACATATTATTTTAAGAAAAAATTAACAATATAAAATTAATTACTTAACGTAAACCAAAATGAAAAATATAGACTTGAAAAATAAAATTAATATAATCATAAAAAACAATTGTTTGAAATAAGGTGTGTCATAAATATAGGTATTTATTGAAAAGTTATAGGTAACATCGGATAGCCATTGAGTAATGAATATGCTGCACAAGAGCATAATTAAAAACCAGTTAAATAGGATTATTGTATGGTAGAAAACAATTTTGCCGAACAACTAACTGAGGCGACAGTTCACTGTGTGCCTTGAACCATTTAACTTTATTTATTTTGTCAGCGCCGCGTCGTATACATTTACCCTCATGCACAGAAAATCAAAACAAATTGACACAACAAAGTGAGATTATTCAGACTCCTAATTCCTCTGTATTGACTTAAAGAGTTTGTCCCAAAGAGTGTTAAGTTAATGAATAAAAGGATCACGTAAAACTCAGTACAGAAACTCGTTCGTCACTGACAGATATACAAAGAAATAATTAATCAGTAAAATTAAGTTAGCGACACACTTGGGAGGTTCTTTGCTTCATTAGCAGTTCAAGATGAAGACGGACTCTAATTCTAACTCCAATTAACAAATGTGGAAGTTCTGCGTTGTCACGGAAGGTCAATTAAGAAATATCAAGCCATGGAAAGTACAGCAATTAGTCTAATTTAACTTCGTCTTTGAAATAAAAGAATATTTAAGTAGACAAAAATTATACGGATTACTTACCTACCTAATTTTACTGATGTAATCGTTTGGGTTCATTGTGACTGAATCGTCTGTTCCAATTGTATTAGTATGAGTATAGTAGTATTGTGTTTTTTATGTTTACAACATTTTGTTAGTGATATTTATTAATTGTTTTTGTTATTGGTTCTGTAGTTTCTGCCTACCCTATGGGAAGGGGTGAGTACCTAAATAAATATGTATGCGGTTTCAATAAATAATCGAATTAAAATTAGGCTTCATTCGTATTTTCAATCAATTGCACCGGAATAAACCTTGATATCTACAAAGCCAAATTAAATTAAATAGTGACGCCTTCACAGGCGTGTCGTGGCTTGGGTTTCGATATTAAATGATGATAGAACAAGTATATTTAATTTCCGTGAAGGAGTATTGTTTAATAAACTTACTAAAGAAATTGATATATCCGACTTTTGCAAAACTGAAAGCAAGAATAAAATTAAAAAAAGGTTACTTGAATTAAGCTACACTGACACTGAAAAATTGATTGAGATGACTTCTTGATTTTTGCATACATACAAACATAGGTATAATATAATAATGTATTTCAAACTGACACACGTACGTACACACGCGTATACGCACACACATACACTTACACACAAACAAGCACACACGCGCGCAATCATGCACATATTACCTCATTCACCCACTGACATATCTGCTTACTCACGACGTAGACAGTCTGAGCAACATAATTTAATGGGGGGCCTGGAGTTCTAAAATACAGGCGTAGGCTTAGTTTAGACTCCAGATCTCCCACAAATTACACAATTTGCCAAAATGTCTGTGTCTGACTGTACGTTGATGTAATTTGTGGAGATCAATAAAGATTTTTTATTATTATATTTAATTTGACCTCGTTTAAAAATGAAGAAGTCATTAACTCTGAGATGAAACCGTTCAAATATAGCATTCCAATCTTGCTTATGATGAGCGAACGCAGGTCGTTTGAAGGCTTTGAGTCCTCAAAATGAGTGTTCGTTGTGTGACAAACTAATCTACCGGGGCCTAGCTCCTATTACCGAGATAAGCCTTTGAAGATGCTTGAACGAGCCCCTCATTATTGTAAACTAAGTATTCTGTGACATCTACTTTATAACTGAAGCTTGTAATTGATATTAGAGTTTTTGAAAACAAGGCAAAGATTTTTATGAAAATATAGGTCTACTTATAGAACAGGGGACCTAAAAAGGCCACTTTGGCAGAATCATAATAGGATATCAATATGTATCATATTAAAAATCGTAAAATGGTCAGAAACTGACCATTCATAATATGATCTGTGTTGACCTGTGACCTGTTTGACAGTTTTGTATGTAAATTCGTAAAATGGTCCACCAATGTTTACACCAAATATGATTGATGTGAAATGAATTGTAGGTGATTAAACTATTATATGTAACCATTTAACGAAAATTAGAGGAATTGCTAATGATCTGCTGGGAATTTAGAAAATTAATAGCTTTTAGAGGTATTGCTTAAAGTGGCCTTTTTAGGCCCCCTGGTCTAAGTGGCGTTGCTTGGGGGAGCCCTATGTCCAGCAGTGGACCTCTTTCGGCTTAAACGATGATGGTGAAGATGAACTTATTTATTTTATTTTATTATATATGTACAAACAGTAAAATACTTAGGTATACCACATAATTTTGTATAACACTACTTTCTTACCTTTCTAGATATAGAATTTTACTTTTTTACCTTTCTAGTTATAAACACGACTTTTTTTTTCAAGTTTACGAAAATAATTTAGTTGAGTAAGATTTTAATTTCAAGCCTCTGCTCTGTTAACAATTAAACCGACTGTCTTACTGAACTTCGAAGTTTAAAATTACGATGTACTGTATTCATAACGTCCAAAAGTACGATTTACGTGAGTTAGAAAGTAGGTATGCTATGGCGAATTATTTTATTGAGAATGTTCATAATCGCGATGTACGGAACTTCGAAAGAATGCTATGACGAATTACTGAATTTCGAACTCGGTGTACATCGATCAGAATCATTCAGAGCGAACGTACAGTCTGTTGTCAACATTATCTGACCCACCCTAAAAACAAACGAATTTGGACCCTCTGCCTGTAGCATTAAGGTTTATTCAACTTATATGAGCTTGTCAGAGAAGTGCTCGAGGACTTGATGAATAAATACAATAACAATACAGACACGCAAATTTGATCTTTAACACGTAACACTAAGGTAAACCCACCTAACAATGTCGGTGCCACCGGCATTATATATCATTTTGTTAAGCTATTTTAATCATTATCTCGTTCACATTAAAGTTGAAAAGCTTATAAGTCACACTTCATAATTACAAACGAATCTTTAATTTCGCGTATTTCTAACAAGTTCATGTGGCTTAGCGGTTTGATGCTGGATTGGCGACGAACAACATGTGGGTTCGAAAACACAGTCCACCTATCATCAGTTTCTTTTTTAATTTGTTTTCATTTCTTTAATATATCTTACATTATTAAAGAACGACCAATATGATTTACGCCTAATAACTTATCTTGTAAACAGGTGGGTAAATTAAAAAAACTTTAAGTTCACAGAATTTATATTTACCAAGAATGGTTGGATACGAAGTAAAACATAATATATATTTGCTCCGTGAGGTAGATAATAAATTCATCTAAGTGACAAAAGTTACACTACGCCTAATAGCAGTGACTGCGCACACATTTGTAAATCGTTTCACATAACTTGTTAAGTATTTTTAAGCAATTTGTTGTAAAAAAAGCATCATGTCGCAACTTAATGACTATACCAAACATAAAATCATATTTTTACATGAGCAGAATGTTGGAATTAGAGAGATTGGTCGTCGACGTAAGTGTTTTTTTTATTTCTATTTTATTTGATTGATTGTGATTAATGAACGTGTAGTTGGCTATTTAAGCATTACATTTACTCCTTACAAGTTACATACACGGTTCCAAAAATGTAATTTTTTTTTTGTTTTAGAGAAATACGGTCAGACTATGGCTAAGACGTTATGGAGACAATTTCAACATTCAGCGGATTCGTCCAGGAGCAAAAGCCATCAAGTATAGTCCCGAATTCGAACGCCACCGGGCCATTGTTTCAAGCCATGTCGCCAATCCATTTTTGCCCATTCGTGTAAGCGCAATAAACCACAATATTTCAGTGGAAACAGTGAGAAGGCATTTACATGCTGCTGGGATATGGAATTATAAACCGGCACAGAAAATTGCATTGACATCTATGGGGTCAAATGGTTTTAAATTGGGACACAACGGAAGTCCGAAACAAACACAACTTGGTTGAGATTGTGACATCGACTTGGGAGCACATGAGAGGCAAAGATTTGTGTTGGAATATGGTGCGCGGTATGCGTAGCCGCTTACAGCAAGTTATAACAGGGGACGGTGTGCCACTCCGCTACTAATTAATCTAGTAGGTATTTTTAAACACGTAAATGCTCAATGGATTGATTGTTGAACAATTAAAAGGTTGCAGATTATGTGGTGATGTTATTGTTACAAATAGATTTTTTCTATTTAAATAACATGTTTATTCACTACATATAGGCAGCTATAAATCTGTAAAGCATTTCACAGATGAATTCATTTTCTCGATAGCAAACTTTTAAGCATAAGCATGCCTTTCTTAATGTTTATAAATGGTTAGATTTGATTATGGCATACCAATATAAAATGTATATTAATTTGGAAATATGTATATGAGCATTTACTTACTTTATCTTACCTAAGTGTTGTAATGAAATAATAAACATTTTAAACTTGCAATTGTTTAGTTTTATTTATTTACAAACTGCCCGTTTAAAAAGACAAGACCCTACGTCATCCATTAAATAAATGTAAAAAAAGTGTAATAAAATAACAAAAAAAAAAAAACACCAGAGCAAAAAGCTATATTTAGGTCAAACTTGGTTTCGAACGCAGACAACGATGAACACCGCACTACCTTAGTGACCACAAGACCAACTCAACTCTTGTAAGAAGTATTGAAATTTGATCTTAGTTGTAATGCTAGACGGAATATTCTAAAGAATTTGAACCATATAGAATACTATCATAAAGTTTATTCTTGCACAGCACAAGTAGCCAACCTTCTCCTCCTGCAAATAATTATTTTTTATTTTAAATAATCACTCCATTGCGACATGATAATAAATAAAACTACCTACAAAATAGAAAATAAAAAATTGTAAAGAGACGTTGTTTTTGCAATTTTATAAAGCAAGAATATGTTTGCGCGTAGTCACCGCATACCCTTAGTAGCATTTGAATACCAGTTTTATACTGAATACGAATATTTATTTTTCAACTACCCACTTATTACAAGTTATGCGAAAATATTACCATTTTAGAAAGTTTATATTTGAAGATTATCCGTCTATAGTTCTTTACAATAATGCAAGAAATACTTTTGGAATAAATTCTAAATTGAAAGCAAAACAATATCATCGCCGCAGGATTTGATCTCGCAACTTGTTTTTCTCAGTCTTATACACAGACCACGAGACCAGAATTACTTGATCGTAGTCATTAAAATAAGCTATTACACTAAATATATTATAACAAGTAGTTATAACATATAACTTAATGCTAACGTTATAAAGATCAAATTTGCGTGTCTGTATTATTATTGTATTTGTTCATCTAGTCCTCGAGCACTTGTCTACTAAGCTCATATAAATTGAATAGACCTTAATGTTACAGGTAGAGGGTCCAAATTCGTTTGTTTTTAGGGTGGGTCAGATAATGTTGACAACAGACTGTACTATGTATTAATATGTAGTAGCATGAAGGTATGCTACGTACGCCTAATGCATTGTGATTAGCAATTTAAAACAAAATATGGGCACAAATAGTTATTTTTAATTTCGTAATTAGACACCTGGGCACGTTGCTTGATGACGACTCTTTGCGTGTGGCGGTGGCCCTCCGCCTGGGCTGCAAGATGTGTGAACCCCACAGATGCACCTGCGGTTCCATGGTGGAGGCCGATGGCCATCACGCTTTGAGTTTTCGTCGTTGCTCGGGGAGGTCCCGCGTCACCATGCGCTCAATGATATTGTTCGGAGGGCTTTTGTGTCGGCTGATGTCACCTGCCTGTTGGAGCCTCCGGTTCTGTGCAGGACAGACAGCAAGAGGCCGGACGGGCTGACCCTGGTGCCTTGGAGGAACGGCAAGTGGCTAATTTTGGACGCAACTTGCGTCAGCACTGTGGCTGCCAGCCACCTTGGTCGCACCGTCCACTCTCCGTCAGCAGCAGCGGAAGACGCCGCTGAGAGGAAGAGGGTGAAGTACGCACCGTTGGTGGACCGCTATCATTTTGTGCCCATTGCCGTGGAGACCATGGGTGCTTGGGGCACTGATCATTAGTGAGATAGGGCACAAGCTCTATGAAAAAACGGGTGATTCTCGCTCCGGATCGTTCTTGGTGCAAAGGTTAGCCATTGCAATCCAACGTGGCAATGCAGGAAGCGTTTTGGGCACCTTTGCGCCGGCAACAGTTAGGGGCGGGTTATCTGACTAGGCTGACGTGTTGGATAAATTAACTGTTTGTTTTCTGTTAATTAAATTAGTTTAATTTAAAATTAAAACAAAAAACAAAACTGTATATAATAACATAATATATATATATGTATGTATAATTAGACACTAATATAAACAAACGGTACTATTAATATGTAGTAGCATGAAGGTATGTAATATAAAAACTTAAAATAATTTGACTGTAATTAGAACATATTACAAAAATCTATTGTATATAAAAGAAAGATCAAGTTTTTAAGTAAATTATATACGCGAGACCGCTAAAATACTCCTTGAAATCCATAGTATCTTTCTTTGTTATATGCTCTTTAATCTTCTTTATATGCATCGAGATATTTCTTTTTTTTTTAATATTTACCGTTCTTCTTTCTATTTCCAAACACGTATTTTTTGCTCTTTTATTAATTCTTGTAATGTTTTGTATTTATTCATTTTTTTTCTAATTAAGAGACTGTTCCAATGGTTGTGCCAATTTTCAATGGCATTCTGGGCTGTTGGAACATTTGAGTTTACGCAATCTAAAACAGACCACATTCGAGGGAGCAATCTTGGAGGCAACCTTTTCAGCTGAAATGTATGACTTGGTACTCGTTCATACGTGCCCCCAATGTAGTATTTGTAAAACCAGTCTGTCAGTTTTGCATCATAAGGAATAATTTCATCGCGAACTATCTCAAATGCTTCTGGAATTTCACCCGGATCTAAATAAGCCAACGTTGCTGTGTCGCATTTTATGGGCATAATCACTGTCGCTGGTATATTTTTTTGCCAATCCTTACTTTTGAATGTGGTTGAAAATATTCTGTGTCAAGTGAAAATAACAACATTTGTGTTGTGCTTCTGGGAAGACACTGGCACAAGCTTTTATTGTTGCTAATTCGAAGTCTGTAATAATGTTGTGGGCTCAGGTGAATGATTAAGTTATTTAACTCGTACCTTGTAACAATTTCTAAAAATAGCATAGGTATATGTGCGTTGACTTTTATTAGAAAGTAAGCCGTAAACTAGCGGAAGGGTTTGTTTTGTATCGTTCTGTCCAACCTGGCCATGTATGGAATAAAGCGGGCAACATTTGAACGTGCCATCCATTATCCAAAATATGTATGAGTCTAAAAGACGTAATTTCTGCTTTGCACTAAAAATAAAAATGACTTTATCATAATCTATGTAGTGTCCTATCAAAAATTGCGTGCCTTCAATTTCACTATATTGATCTGGAACAATGAAGTCATTTAAACTTTTTGGCAGGCTAGGTTCATTTCGTGTTCTTTCCCGGTGAATGACCAATCGCATCGCTACTTTTGAGGGCATAAAGGGAGCTGATATAGTAGGTATTTCTTGTTGGGTTTTTTAGATAATTTGTCCTGGTTAATCAAAACTTTGGCCAGCTCTTCTTTTTAACGAAGCCCTTACAACATTAGAATCTTGGACTGACTGGTTCGTGAAGGTGAGAATTGTTGTTTAATTTACTAATATAATGATAATCGCCAACCTTTTTTGTAATTGCCGCAGCACCACAACTTGAAGATATTTTCGAACACAACTCCAATAAAATGTAGTATCGCATTTTTTGTTCAAAGTGCAAGCAAAATATTTTAATGTACTGGTAGGTACATCAAAATATCTCTAGTATATTTTTTATTAAGTTTTGTATTATGTTTTTTTTTTCTAGTATGTTTTTATTACGTTCGGTCTGAATGATTCTGATCGATGTACACCGAGTTCGAAATTCAGTAATTTGTCATAGCAAGCTTTCGAAGTTCCGTAAATCGCGATTAGGTATGTACATTCTCAATTAAATAATTCGTCATAGCATACTTTCTAACTCACGTAAATTGTGCTTTTAAACTTTATGAATACAGTACATCGATATTTTAAACTTCGAATTTTAGTAAGGTAGTCGATTTAAAACAATCCGAATATAAATTTAACACCATGCCATAGCGTTAATATTCTCACGAATCTTTGTGCTTAAACGTATCTCGCTGTTAATTTGTCTTTGTTAAAAACTTAATTATGGCAGCAATGAGCGCCAGTGGCACAGTATAAAAAAGTTAGCAGTATTACGTCTTCATACAAATCCATTTTTTATTTCATTCAATCCATTTCATCAAAGTACATTGTGCCACAAAAATAGCTTTATCACAGCAATTAAAATATTTAACAATATTCCAAAAAAAATAAGGGAACTCCCTCTTAAATACTTTAAATCCAATCTACATAAATGGCTTATTGGTAATTGTTTTTATAGTATGCAAGAATTTATTGATAAAAAAGTAACAGATAAATATGGTTACTAATTTTTATTATAATTATTACCTACTTTTTAAAAATACCTATTATTGTTAAGAATTTCATTAAAGTTAGGAGACATGTTGGAATAATGTATCCTCTTAATTTTTTACATGTAACGTGTTTAAATATTTGTATGCCAGTCCTTGGCGAAACATGTAAGATCATAATTCTATTTATAAGACCTTAATGTACCATGTTTTAAAGCAAATAAATATATTCTATTCTATTCCACCGAAACCTCGCGCTTTGAAATCTCGTTTTACATCTGCATTTAAAAGTCGCGCGTGCGCCGCGTTATCTAAGGACGCGGACGCTGCGAGACGCTTCGATGGCAGAAATATACTTTTTTTTTTCTTAAATTTGATTGGCTCAAAATTAAGCAATGCGGATAGCGATTACTGACGCACATTTAATTGCGTGAAATTCATCATTATTAAAATCAGAAATATCATTGTTTAAATTACAAACTCAGTCGGCTTGGTAAGCCTATAAAAATAACAGTTTTTTATTTTTCTGTTCTCTAAGGTATTCATATTTATATATTTTATGTATTTATTAAAACGTAGCGAGCGTAACTTCTTTGACAGGTACTTAGTAGGTGACTTTCTTCATGCGATCGATGCCAGATTGAAGCACGAGAACCATTTAGACGAAGGAGCTCCTTCTCGCTGCTTTGCCCGCGTGGATAAGTTTCATGATGATTCCAGTTTCAGTCTCTCACAATATTATGTCATCGTGGACTTTTATAGGCCTTTTTATGCACCTTTTCTTTAGAAAGAATTTTATTTTTGAATCCGAAAAAATGGATAATATCATTAAAAAAACAGACTTTCCCAATGGCTTCTGCTGATGTGCCGAGATGATTTATTTCAGCAGAGATTTTGAAAAATAATGCTCGTCCATCTTTTTTGTTGGACTTATATTACAACCCAAGAGACACAGTCAATGGGCAACCCTAGTGCGTATTTATCTACCGAGCGGCCGTAGGTAATTATTTCAAGGACACTTCCGAAACGTAATACTACTAACTTTATTATACTGTGTCGGTGAACATGCCGAGGCGGCGAAGACAATGGCAGTCATTGTTATTGTTTACAAAGGAGCCGCCAGCAACTTTTACTGCAGCCTTAACTGTTGTTTAGATGACATAATGTTATTTGATAACCAAAATAAACGAATTAGCGCGAATTTTTGTTAAAAGTCTTATGGATTCTGGCCGTTTCAGTAATGGAGTTGCTTGAGATTGATGTTTTATTTAAACCGGGCTTATTTTTAACCCTCCGTTTAGGGGGATCGCTTTACTTAACGAAAAAAAAACATTTTTTATTCAATAAAATATTATGTCTTGTTACGTATTTTTCCTACAAACGTCTTATCGTACTACTACAGTAAATCGTAAGATGTTATACCTAGGTAAGTCATGTTATTGAGACTGGTGACTTTGAAAAGAATCGGAAATCTTTCTAGAATTTTGATTAACTAAATTGAATGAGTTAATGCTTCTGAATTTCAGATTTCAATAGTCATGTTAAATTTAAACTGACTTTTAGGATATTTTTTTTCGTTTTATTTTAAGTAATGGTAAATATGCGGTACCTATATCCACATAGCTGTTTGTTTAGAAATAAACTCAGCAAACGTTTTCAAAATAACTCCGATTTCACACGAGACTCTCGGATGATAACCAGTGACGTGGAAAATACAACACGTTTGCTAATCCTTTAGAGAGTGTGCCATTAGCGCTCCTCGTATTTATGCTCTCCCAGCCCCAATTATATAGTTTTAACGAACTGCACACAGTTCACTGCAACTTCAACTTAATTCCAATTTGTTTAATTGTTATTGTAGAAAGTCGGTAGTGGAGATGTTCATGATATCCCCAGTTTTAAATAAAACTTGCAAATTGTGCTCCGAAAGAGTTGGGGTTAAGGGATGAATATCTGGTGTGCCCGCATGTAGTTTAAATTGCGTTTCCTTTGAGTGAAGCACAAAGACGCCTGGATGCGAAGAACTTCATCTAACGGAAGACTTTGCCAACGGCCTTTTTCAGGGTACACAACTTCACGACTGGCGCAGTGCTAGCGAATCAAAAGCTGCTAAGTTAGCAACCGACTGCGAATCCATCTTTTCTTCAACTTCATAACTCACTTCATATTAAACTTACTTTAGTTTAAGAACAAATCTTCGGGACTTGCGAATAATTTTCATGCAGCAGACCTTTTACGGCTAATATTATTAAAATAAACCGTGTTTGGTGAATTAAATCTGTTGACGTTGCACAGCGAAACTAATAAGTACCTACTCTTGTTAGTTCTGTGTTGGTCCGGAGCAAATGATTCGTGTGGATAATGCTAGTTTACAGAATCAGGTGAGTATTTATATTCCCCTTTACCATATTGTAAACGTTACTTACGTAATGAGTAGAAACAAACTGTTATCTAGAATCACGAATTTATGTGTTACAAACACACAATATTTATCAAGAAAGATAAAAATAAGGATATTTCCAGGCAGTAACTAACAAAACATTGTGCTCACGTAAACTCGAGCAGTATAAAATCCTCGCACACACCAAACACTACCACCGTAATAGCGAGTAAAGAGAAAAATAAAACTACTCTTAGAAACCTCAAAGGCAAGACCGGAAGTTTAAAGAAAGGCAGAGGCGAGCATTTCAAATGGAAAGTTTAAACTGAACGTCGATGGAACTGATAAAACCTTCGATGTTTGCTCCTATAATTTTGTTAAGTCTAGTGGCTCGGATCAAACGTAAAAGATGGCGGCTAATCAGCTCTCGGCACAGCTTTCTGAGACTGTTACGTATAACGATAATTAAATATAAGGCAGCGGTAGGAACTGCCTAGATTTTAATTAAAACATCAATCGCCATGATTTCTAGGAAAAGTGGTTCGTCATTTCTTAGTTACGAAACCTTAATGTTTTAATAGCTGTTTGAAATTGATTTTCTTTTGTTTGGATAGGTACTTGAGTTCATTTTAAGAATCGACTAGGGATCGTATAAAACAGACGAGTCAGTTTAAATGTTTGTAGTTTGAAGACATTAAATAATAATATAATATATAATAATAATAATAATAATAATATCCCTGGACATTTCACACAGCACCATTTGTCCCAAGCTAAGCAACCTAATGCTTGTGTTATGGTAACAAGATGGCTGATAAACTACTTATATACAATTTTTTTTTGTAAATACATACATATTATAGATAGAAAAACACCCAGACTCGGAACAAATACATGTAGGTCATACAAATATTTGTTCCGTGCGGGAATCGAACCCGCGACACGCAACGCAGCAGTCAATCGCTTAACCACTGCGCCAACCGTGCCGTCACATTAGAATAGAATCCAGCCTCACTTACTGTTTTCACTCCTTTAGATTCTGAAATGATAATTCTTCATTTTTATGTGTAGGGAAAGAGATTCTTCAAGAATAAATAATACACAAAATTGCTTTCATTTTATCTATTTCAGTGTAACAAACATTATTCATTATTTTATACGTAGAATCATCTACCTACCTATTAAAGTTAGCTTTTTTTCAGGTAATCTAAAGAGGACAAAGTTTGGGTTATCAGCGAAGTTTTACGAAGTCATTAGGGATAATGCCAACTTTGTCCGAACTATTTACATCTAAGCTATATTATTAACTAGTTACATAATTGATAATAATTTAAATATTAATACAAATTCGCTATGGATCAACGTGAATTTATTGGTACTGGTAAAGCTGGTACCATACAATGGCTTGCGAAGATGAAGTTTCAGCATTCGATATGGAATACCGTATAATTCAATGAATAAGAGAGTATGATGGATATTTTAGAAGCGGAGTGGTTGCGTCTACAGCGCAAGCCACGCTGTTCTTACAAACTTAATGAAATTGTACTTTTGTGAACAAAGGTGATTCCCAACTCAAAAATAACTCAAAGCAGAATGAAACGCGGCATTCGTAGTGACAGATATTTACGCGAATGTCGTGTACCTCAATATTCAGTGAGTGAAATAGTTTAATTATTTAGTATTCCATATCTTCTGCGTCACAACGCTATTACGATCTAAAATAAACAACACATTGTGCAAAACATTTTCTATTCAGCTTTAATTGTATTATTTTCTATTTCAACAAACCCCTAAATTCCATCCGTGAGTTGTGTATGATCTGTTATTTTTTTCAAATTCAATTCCTATATAGGTAGTGCTCGAAATCCATGACCGAACGATTAAATTTTATTATTTTTTGTTGCCTGAATTGCGAGTGATAGAAATTTAAATATTTTTTCGTGCATTTATAATTTTATACGAATCTATTTCCAACGATTCAATTGCTTTGCAGAATTATTTTGTTATGCTAGGTGATTTTCATTTTATTGTTCGGTGAAACCCCTTTGGGACATTAAATTGCCAGAGTATTTAGATTATATTTTACATTGTGACTTAAAAATAAGATCAATTTACAATATAAGCATAATTATTAACTTGCGGACCAGCAGTAAATAGCGAAAAATTTAGATAAAACAATTTCAGATTAATTTTTCTACATATTTATAATTGACAGTAAGACAGTTAATAAACAGCCATTTATATCCACATTAATGCTACATTATAACAGTAAAATATAAAAAAAATAATGACAGAAGAACATTTGAAAAAACATGAGCACAATTGATTGAAGCGACATTATTTTCCTACTTATCCAAAAAGTCTTTGGAGGTGTTATTCTATACTATTCTAGGGGATTCGTTTTAGCTTGTATATTCAATATTTACATAGATGCTCGCACGTAGTATACTATATCCAGGTTATCAGTACCGCTACAGTTTCGCTCCCGATACGTTCTCATTACGACGATGCACACTTTTATACCTGAAAATCTTTTTGTATCAAATTGGAGCGGTATTCATTTCTCGTTGCCGCTCCATTGTTTCGGCTTTACAAATCTAACGTTGATACAGATATCGATATCGGGACTATCGGTTTTAGACCTGTACTAATTATTCGCTCAGATAATCACGAATTCGTCTTGAATGACAGCAGTCGACATTAAATAAAATCTCGTTATATGATTTAAAATCTTCAATTTAAGTTTTTTGGAAAAAAATATAACAAGGTAATTTTATTATAACTTTTCTAAAGAGCAACGTTTGCTTATTGCCAAATTAAAATCAAAATTCCAAAAGTAACACGAGCATTTCCTGTTGACTGTTCTCGTACAAGATATTTAAAATTTCAATAATTCATATCGACATTCATTCATTCTTAAAATGCAGTAACTGGGTTGTGTAGGTCACATTGGCAGTCGCTTCATGTAACATACTGATATTCAACTGCACCAGCACCCTAATTGCGTAACACACTATCAATCAGAATCTGAATCATTTTGAAGGATATTGCTAATTCATTGCTTCATATGTTCGAAAAATCTGTCTGCTCAACAACGTAAATATCGCAATGAATGTTGTTGAACTATCAAAATGAAAGCCATTATTGTGTTACGCAATTACCGCGGTGGTTAGACTGGAGGCTGACCCCAACGTAGTAGAGAAAAGGCTAGGCCGATGATGAAGATGATCTCAAGTTAATTTTGTCTAGCTAAAGCTCAGTTCTTCAGTTTCATATCGAGAGCGATATATTCATACGGGCCTAAAAGTGCTAAAATAATAAATAACTGGTCTCCGCACTACGGTTAGGTTAGAATATTTTCGACGTAGCGTTTGATTCATGTGCTTGTTTTCATGTAGCAGAGCGCTGCTCCCTGCAGTTAGATTTATACCCGAAGATAAATCAGCCAAATTGAAACTATACTCGTTTAGAGACTGAGTTTTAATCCATGTTAATTAAGTAATTATTATAGAGATTGGCATGGCTTTAAACCAGAGGGGCAATTCTCGTAATTTTACACGTTCAAAAATGTTCACAGTCTGGTTTCACTTTCAATCTGTCAAAAATACCTCTGATTTGCCCACATTTTTGACATTGACTGTCGCTGAGATGAGATTGCGACTAGATTATTAACTCATCTATAAGTTATTTCAGTTTTAGTTCAGAAATGAAACTCGACAAATTGATATTCTTTGTCCTTTCCCTGCCTTTGGCATACAAGAGTGTCGGTGATATACTCAATTTAATTTAGAATATTTATGGCTCCTTTTGAAGGGTTATACAATATCTGTGATTTTCTAGAGTTCACTCAAAAGTAGCACCTACTGAATGATAACAAAAAACAATAATTATCTCACCTTGATTCCGTATTTTCTTTACAATTCTTCAAACTTTCATCTATATGTCGTTACAAGCTTCAGTTCTTAAGTCCAGTTACACATTACAATATTTAAATAGGACTTAGAGTAGCTAAGACAGCATGTAGTACCGTTTAATTGGTACCCGATGTACACTTCGATCACTCTAATCTTCGAAACTAAGCATCAAACACTCCATGTCTCTAAACTAGTTTTCACTAAAGAGTCAATTTCGAAGTTTCGTTTACAGTTCTCAGCAATAGCTTCCACATGAAGTAGAAGTAGTCTTCTAAGACCCGAGCGACGGTAGCCACTAGCACTTAGTACTTTCACACGTAATTTTATCAAAAGTGACATTCAATTCGCACTTACTTACGTATTAAGGTCCCCCAATATCAATTTTAAAGGTTAAGTCTTCACACCCTAAGCACTGACGCTAATTTCATCGTGTTTCAAAGTCTTAGCACTGATAGGCACAGCACGCAGTACGCGAGGGCCCCGGTGCCGCGGGTGGCCCCGGCGGCCGCGGCGGGGGCCGGCGTGGGGGGCCCCAGGCGCGTGCTGGCGCGCACCACCTGCGAGCGCCAGCGGATGGTGTACAGTGGCTGCTGCCGGGATAGTGCCACTAACCTATGGGAAAGGAAGTGTTACTATTGGTTTTTCATCTAGACGGTGGCAAATATTGAAGATCATAACCTAACTAAGTCTGTTAAGTAATAAATTGGTCGCTTAACTAATACATGGCCAAGTTATTTCTCAAACGATTTAAGCCTTTCCAATCTTTGTATACAGCGATATAAAATTGGCTATACAGCGTTGTAAAATTTAGAGCAACACGCATTTTATAGCCAGCAGCGTAAAGTATAAGGATTTTAGATTGCAGTGGCACGCCTTTCCTATTGGCCATTATCAAAAGCCCGAACTGCACGCGTTGTACTCGAAAAAAGTGTGGTCGAAAACCAAACCGTCCAACGCGAAAGGCTGCACAGGGCGCTTAAAAACTTTATTTACAATCCCACCTGCGTTCACCAAAAAGAACGTTTTGCGTCGACCTCCCGATTCATCGACAAAGGTGTGTTTTCACACATCGTTATTCAGGATTTACGAGTGAAAATGTCATTTCAGAAACACGCCACGTACCCTCTTACGGCTTCTTCTAATATGCACAAAGAAAAAGATCTTTGTACCGAAAAAGTAGCTAAATAAAAGCATGCGCTCTTACGTATTTGGCACGTTGGTTGGTGTATTAAAGCCGGGGCCATTCATAAATAATTTATCGTAGCGTTTTCTTTCTTCTGGAAATTGTTTAGATCGCGCTAAAAGCTCAGCGGAAGATTTCTTTTGACTTCTAAGCGAACTAGCAACGTGGGTTGTTTACGCTTGCCGAATATGAATCGAGTAATCTCGAGTAATCTGCATCGATTCGTTAGGATTGTACAAGCATCGGTTTAGTATCAAAAACACTTGTTTCTACGCCAAAAGCATGCATCATAGAGATTTACGTTGTGAATACACAATTTAGGTGCGCTGTTTTGATTAGCCGGACAATTGATCTCGTCAACGCTGGGGCCTGTGTGCCGTCATACGTGTTGAATTAATACATACCTAATGACGACGGTGTTGAGCCGCCAGGGCAGCGTGTAGGTGTGGTTCTTGTGTCGCGCACAGAACGTGTACAGCAGCTCGCCGGCCGCCGCCGCCAGCCCCGCGCCCCCCGCGCCCCGCGCGCCCCCCGCGCCCCCCGCGCCCCGCGCGCCCCCCGCGCCCCCCGCGCCCCCCGCGCCCGCCCACTCGTGCAGCGTGATGTTCCACGAACCGCATGACTTGTCCTACCACAACATTTTTATGGAATACCACGCATAGTTGGAGCCGCAACAGCAAACATCAGTCGCACGAATTTACAGAGGGTTCTGATTTTCTAAAGCCACATATTTGTCATTGTTTTGCGGTGATTGTGCTACGTGCGTCATCAGTACTTTGAGTGGTATTTTTGGTTTAGAGAGACACGTCACTTCAGCTAATTGATATACAGGTCAGATAAGAAAACCGACCTTTACTATAAATGGAGCTTTTCTGTTCTGTAAATAAAATACCTTGATAAAATGAATTGAGTTCCCACCACTAGAAAATCCACAAGAATAAATTGAAGTCGAGAAGATGAGTAAAATAAAACTCAACAGCTTTTTACCGTGGCTTACCTGTTCAGACGTGATGTCAATGAACAACTGCCGCTCAACGTTGGAGTCTAATACCCAAGTGCATTGTTGATAGAAAAACTCGTTCAGACTGCCCGTAACCGACACGTTCCTTGAAGATATTTCACCTAAAGAGAGAAAAACAAAATGAAGTCCTTGAGAAGAGAGAAATAATAAATGTAAAAGGTGACAGCAAGACATCTACCTACGTGGGCAATAATGCGACGTTAAGGCAGCGCGAGTCGCCGCAATAGCGACGTTGTAATTGGAACTTTACGATCTTGTTCAAGGTTTTTTTCGATTCAGTGTTACCCTAGGCGTCGTGAAACTGGGTCGTGGCACGTAATGTTCTCGGACGCGCCCCGCCGCGCCACCAAGAACAATATCCGACGCGTTTTTCCAAACGTCTGAGACGCGTCTCGAATGTCAAATAGAACTGTTTGTTTTTCGCTTTATGTGATTGGGGTCTATGGAGTTCATCGGAGATAAATTGCCGATTATTTGCCCCTTTCATTGAGATATCTTTATCGAATTATCCGGGGATCATTCCTGCATAATGTTTATAATAGCCGCAGAGTTTACAGGTGAACGCGGCTGACGTCATGACCCTACGCTTACCGGAGTGAGTGGTGTATGTGCGCTGACCGCACATGGCGTCGTCGTTGAAACTGTATGCGGCCGCGTAATCAAAACCGCGGCTCGCGTACGTGTAATGCGCCACCGAATACTCCAACCGAACACTCGTCCAACTCCGCACCACGACCGGCAACCACGCCGCCTGTGACAAATAACAATTACGTAAATTAAAATTTACAGTCACCGCAACAGCTGAAATGAGGAAAAGAAAAATACAATTTACAACAATAGAGATAAATCTTATCTCCGCAATCTTTTATTCGATAAAGTTATTTACTACATTTACTCGTAGCAAGTAAAAAAGTAAATATTTTCTTTAGATTCGTGGCAAGAACATAAAAACAGGGTTCCGATCAGACACGCACCGTCATCATAACTCTACGTACGTGTACAGCGTATTGACAAATTCAGCGTGCAGCGGTCTACGCTACCGCTACGCAATAGCCATACGTCGGCCGCTACTAAGTAATTGAATTTTCAGGGGTGAGTCTCTGAGCTGTCGCCCCGAGCCGCGTCGTTGGCTGCCCACTAATAACAGGGGCGGACGGATGACATGCCGCCAGTTAGCCCATGTTTTATGAGTACCGGGACAAGGTCCGCTACGCCGCCACCCGTTTTAGATACGACCCAGAGTCCATTTTGAACCGATGTCAGCTCGTAACAATTTGGCGCGGATGGCGTCAAGCCACGACGGGGGTAAAGCACTGTTAATAATTAAATTAAGCGCGCGTTCCACGATATAAGATAACAAAGCAACGGATCATATCTCTTCGTTTTGTTAGACGCGCCCGTCAAATGTAAACACATCAATATAAATTGAACATAAATATACCGGAAGCAAACCACCCTACTGTGTTGAATAACAATGTGCGATATCATCTAAATTTTCATTCGGGTATTGCTAAAACAATTTGTTCTGAATAAATATTTTACGTGATACAGTATTTGATCGCTTCGATTTTGTTTACGTTAGATTGATTTAACGTCAGAGAGAGAAGAGGACCAGTGGTGGCCCAGTGGCAATGGCCGCGGAAAACATCGTGAGGAAACCGGCATATCAAAAAATCGACGACATGACGTGACATATATCAACCCGCACTGGGCCCGGGTGGTGGATTACAACCCAATCGTACCGAGAGGAACTGTGTCCCAGCTGTTTCAAGAACCCGTTAAAAGGCACTTTTGAACGTCAAAATGTACAAGAAAATAGAATTGGTTCCACGCAGTAGAAACATTACAGGCTGATTATGAAATTGATTGTTACCTATTGAAATATTATAACGACGCTTATTAGTTAAGGCTAAGAACTAAATCTGGAGAGTAAATCCAACCTAAAGTTATAACTATTAAAGCTCAGCCGTAATCTCAAAAGAAAGTAAACTAATCTGACCCTGAAACAGTACTAAACATGGCAACTAAATTATGAAGCGGCATATTTGCTCTTATGTAGGAGTCCCTATACGCTCGGGTGGTCGTTCTACGCTTTATTGCTGTTACATACTTAATAGTAACCCCTCTTACTTAATTATGCGGCGGGCACCGCAGCCGGGCGCGCGCGGCGTCGTGGCGAGAGGGTTGCTCGTCCTTGCCCGTGTTAGCATAAGGTCCCAGTAACACGATTAATTTATTTGTTGTCGTATATTCAGAGCTCGCAATAATTAGATCATGCATTTCGGTTCCTGTTTGCTAAAGATCCAGTGTTTATTCAACTTGAAATTGAAATGCTCAAAGTATAATTCACCAAACAAATGTTACAATTTGTTCAGTACTTCAGTACAGTGTATTATGTATCGGCCCCCTGATTTTTCCTGTCGATTACCCTCAATGTTTCCCTTAATATTTCAAGCAATTAACGTCAATTTTCTTGTCGATGGTTTCCGAATATTTCATTCGCTCAGATAGCTGTAATGAACGTCGATTCCAATGACTGTCACGTCGAGTACTGTTTTTTTTGAATTGCAAATAAGGGGCGCCACGTTATAAAGTTATAGGTTCTTCTTTAAATCACCTCATCTTGTATTCCAAGTGGGACAGGTATTGAGTTGAGTATTTCAGGCATTTTTTAGTGTTCTTCATCTGGAAAATTGGAATACTTATGGGTGAACCGTGACTGCTTATATCAAAGGCTCTTCTTGTGGGTGGAAAGATGAGTGATGGTTGCAGAGATTGGATTATTATCACACGGTACATAAATGTTTCATAAAAAAACTCATTTATTGTATTAACTAGCTTTTGCCCGCGGCTTCACCCACGTGGGGGTTGGAAATCATCCGACGGGAACGTACTACCGGAACAAAAAGTATCCTATATGTTATCCAGGTTACAAAAAACCTGTTCAGCCATTTTTGCGTGATTGAGTAACAAACATTCAAACTTTCACATATAGAATATTAGGTAGGATTAAAGTTGTCATTTCAGCAAAATGAATCTCACCTGAAAGTCCCCACAGAGACAGGACAGGTGCGTGCCATCACCAGCTACCAGGGCGACATGGTCGTGGTAGTAGAGCGCCGTGTTGGACCTGCACTCGCAGCCCGCGTCCCCGCATGCGGTGCGGCACCCCCCCGCGCCCGCTGTGCCCGTCGGCTCCGCGCTCCACATCCTCTCCAGACGCTGGATCTAAGGGGAATCATGACTGTTGCAGAGGAATCAACAAACAAATCATGGCACATTGATGAACGTGGGGTAAATTCATCCAAATCGATGGTGTGCTTATAGATAACCTCCTAAAGCTTTGGAAAATCTCTAAAATCATCTTCGTATTTGACATTAAGTCAAACCCCGCTGCCGAAAGGTTTAAATAGCTAGATTGGCCCTCACGGTACTTAGTCACAAGAAAAAGTGTCCATATAGGTATTATGAGAGTGAGCTCACACGTTGTTAAATAGGGTTTCCATGACAATCAAGTGAAGTCATTGCGTCATTTTGAGTCAGAGATGTCAAAACGAAACAGAAATGCGACTATCTTTTGACGCGGTAGGGCGAATCTAGCGATTTATTTATTTATTACTTCCTTCATTTTCATGACAGCTGTCACTGTGGCTGTTAGTGGTGGACACCGCTCTTCCTGGAAACTTTAGCTTTAGTGTGACCGAAGCAATCTGGGTGGTCAGCCTCGCTAACCAACAGTACTGACAGATTAACAGGGCATCATCGCGCAACATGTTACCATGGATTCAGTACATGATTCTGAACCCCCTTGTTGAAATCCATGTGCTGAATTCACGGTTCCAGTTTGCGCATCGATGTTCCTACATAAGTTTACTACTATCCCTGCTACAGCCTGAAACGAAGAGTGACGAGAGCTGTTGAGAGAATTTTTGAAATCAGATTTACTGAAAAACCGACACTGAAAAATAACATTTCAACCACAGCAAAACGTGGAATCAAAAACCCGCCACAATAAAATTTGTAGAAATATAAAAAGAAAACATTTATCACAGTAGAATGTTGCGGAATAAAATTTTAAACAATATTTTATAATATTCATACAATTCATAGCGCATGTTGTCTTTTCCGTCAGGCACTTGCGGAGGAAAAAATGGTCTACATATTGGTAAATAAAATGTCAAACCCACAAAGCAACCGATGATCGATGCAGTATAGCCACGACAACAAAGTCTCCTTGTAGCAATTTTGTCCACGAAACGTAACTCTGGTCAGGATCTATCCAAGTTATTCGCCATTTATCAATCCAGCTGTCAGTGTGCAACATTTGTCCCTACGTAGGTAGGATAGGCTAGTAGTTCGTAGAAGCTTTATAGATAGATACCGTGGTGATAAAATTACCCAGTTATTAAGTTTTGTAGTGCTTGCCCAGCGGGCTAATTGCGTAACACACTAATAGTAGCAATAACTTTCATTTTGACAGTTCAACAACATTCATTGCGTTATTTACATTGTTGAGTAGGCACGTTTTTCGAACATATGAAGCAATGGATTAAATTGTGATTGATAGTGTGTTTCACCATTAGGGTGCAGGTTGCACCTAATATATTAAAGCATCGCGCGGTAAACCTAATTTGGATAGTCAGATTAGTCAGTCCACTTACTTCAATAGTCACGCTCTGGTTCGCAGCGGGTATGAACCGATGCGTGCAAAGTAATCGCTCTTCGATATTCCAGAAGATGTGGTGGTGTGAGGGTGCCGACACTCCTCCGTGGGCTGGAGAAGAGAGCCCGTAGTGTGTCGCTGCACACGTGGCATCAGGAGATGCAGTTCCTTCGTGTTGTTCTATATAAAAAGGTTTAGGTCATATTATTTAGTCATTTACCTACAAGGCCCAGTGGTATCGGTGTCGACTTACGATCGTGAGGTCGAACCCAGGCCTACTTTACTTTGTGTATTTAATTTCATGACCACTGCTCTCAAAACAGTGACGGAAAACATCGTGAGGAGGCCTGTCCTAGAACCAAAAATTCGAAGACATGTAACATTCATCAACCCGCACTGGGCCCTCGTGGTGGATTATGGTCCACTCCTGTACGAGCTGATGCCTGTGTACTAGTAGTGGGAACATTATTTATTTATTTATATAATCACTTACAACTATTATTACAGGTACAACCCAATACAATAGTGACGCAAACCAAATAATAACAACTTATTTTCTAAAACTTACGAGTATTACATATAATGTTCTCCTTGTGAATTCACTTCGTGTACAAGATGTAGGTGTATTATAGCCGGATTATGATGACATATTAGACAAGTAATAGCAAGATGTAGTTTTGCCAGAATTGGAAGGGTTTCCTTTCATTTATTGGCCGATTACAATCATCACACAAAATCAAAATCAAAAGTCATTTATTCAAATTAGGCTGAGAATCAGCACTTTTCGAACGTCAAAATTACAAAAGATAGTCCCCCAAAAACGCCCGCCCTTCACCACTTCCTAGTGCTATCGCTGGGAAGAAGTGGCGCAACAAACTCCCCAGCAGCACTGCTGTCTGTTCAATTAAAAAATACTTAATTGTATACAATACTAGGTACCTATGTTCGGTAATTAACATTACAAGACCAGAACATAAAATTAAAATATTTGCCATATGTCAGCTAGCCAGGCCAATATACCAACAAATAAAATAAAAACTATACGTACTCAAGCAAAAAATAATTAATTAAAATTAAAATGTAAATACAAAACTTACTGCCCAAATAAAAGCCTCCAGGCCTAGAGGGCGTGACAGCTTACATATTTATGCATTGCTGGGTTCTGTTCACATAGCTGTCACTTGAAGTCACAAATGGTAAACTAAGACCATCGAAGTGAAATAATTAAATAAGTTATTAACAATAACCTGTCAGTAAGCTAATTCTGGAGAAAGAACATAAACGTTGTCTTGCGTTAAATTAGGGCGACCAACTATTCTTATCGTGTAAGTAGTCGTTGATGGAATAGTATGCCTTTGAACAAAGGTTGGATTTTATACACGACACATTAACTACAGAATAAAAGCAAATGATGTTTTGATATCACGTATGAAATCGCTTACAATTACATTATTTTTATTCAAGCAAGCGAAAATAATGTGGCAATATATTTTCCATACGTCATGTTTTTCCTCTCACCAGTCATTGTGTATGTCGCACATACATAATAGAAGACACTTCACATAAACATTCACATTACCCTTAGTAAGCATCAGTAGGATTTAGCCTCTGAATATTATTTTGTCTGGCCCTTTTCTTTTTCACTTTCCATAAGTCATCAAATATCATTGTTTATGTCTTGTTGTGGAAGCGAAAATACTATTTTCCTTTCATGTTTTCCTTCTAATATTTCTAGGCATATCTGTGTTGTTTACTCACCATCATGAAAAGCGAAGGCTCCATCAACAAACTCTTCTTCGTCTGGAGTTTGTTGGGTCGCTCTTCGGACCAGGATTGTCAAGTTAGCACCTTTGGACGTCACTGCCTGACGTATTAGGAACCTGCCTGAGGGATCCCGGGCCTCCCTCACGGCTGGTCCACATACTCTGAGGAGAGCTCGGTCCCCACGCTCAGACCTGTCTCTTTCCCCTCTTCCACCAAATTCGTGAAGACCTTCTAAGATCTCAATATGAGATCGACAGCTTTGTAACCTAGTTTTAATTTAAAAAGTTTTAATTAAAGTAATCAAAAAGCTATACGGTAGGACAAATAAGTGAGCACATTAGTGGGTCTCGTCAAACAAACAAGGAACAAAGAATTCCTAATTGGATGCGTTCACGTAAGAGAAATTAATAAGGAAAACCTTCAGCAGAAACATTTATAGAACATCTGAAATTAAATTCCCGAATGATAAATTTATGATTTCTTAGGGCGGGTCTATCAATCAATTGCCCCCCGGGGAGTAGGCGGCCCAAACAGACCGTTGCTACAGAATTAGGACTCACGACAGATACTGGGGCGCCATTCAGTTATCTTGGAGAAAATATCTACCAAAATACAACATGATTCACGGTATGTATGTACATAATACATGATGTAATAGCTTGGTGCATTTTTATCTAGTGCTCTAAATCAATGCTGGGAGCTAGGGATCTACGAAACGGAAACATGGTCTGACCCGGTGAACCGGAGAAAATACGAATGCTGAAACTAAGTTTACCTTAGTTTTAGATTCTAACGAGTCTAAAAATCAGTACTCTTTTGTAACTCGATAAGGTTTTTATTAAGGGACATGTGTATAAGTGCGCTTATTTCAAATTCCGGTATTTTGAGTCTCCTTTAATGAGAACATTTACAAAATATATGGATAGTAATATAAATTCATCCAAATTCCTTCCGCTCTATTAAGCTGATAGAGGGCCAACACCATCAGCATTAGAACTCGCCCTAACTGTAATAGGGGACATAAAGGAGGAGCGAACTCCTTAATTTGTCGAGCACTTACCTTAAATTATAATTAAATAGTGATACTTGGACGACATCGGTGGGCGCTCCGAGTAGGTGTATGACACACTGGGAGCGCCACGGTCCCGCTCGAGAGTCGAAGTGTCCGGAGCGCGCGCCGCCCGGGCCGTAGCCCCGTACAGTGGCGCCACAACCCATCCGCGCCCCGCTCCCTCCGGACACTTCATTTGTCATTCCGCTACTATCTACTGGTATCCTATTCGCTAAGAAAAAAAAGGAAAAAAACATATTTGTAGACATATTTCGTAAATGTAAAGAAGCATAACGTCTAGCTTAGTTTTTGTTCTGTTTCGGTATACAAAGGATAAGTTTTATTCTTCTATGACAACATAATTTATTTTGCAAATGGAAAAACCGGGTAATACGAGAACAGAAATAAAACATAAAAATGACGTACAGAATTTAACTAGCCAGCACAATTGTTAGGACCAACGAATGGAAAAAGCTTATTGCGGCTTTTATTATGGACAACAAATGCATTTTTATAATTCAGTGTAGTAGCTGAGTTTTATTATTAATAACCCTTTCTTTCAGTTGGAATTTATGGACTTACTGCGGAGGTAATGCAGTATACTTTTCATGGTAATTTCAAAGAAGCTACTAGGTACATATTATACCAATTCTGCTAGTTGGGCAGACGTAAATAAAGTTACTGTCTAAAAAATTTAGTTGCTATTCCTATCGTTATCTCAGCATGTCAAGCTGCGTATTCATGGAAAACAAAGTTGCATAAAATTACTGCAACAACATGTTTTTGTGTTACAGGAAACACGCAGTCCCGTACTCATGGTAAACTTTTGTTGAGCAACAGTTGATCAACATTGTTGATGAGCTACGACAAAGTTGCTGGAAACAAAGTTTATATCAATATATCTTGTCCACACGCCAGTTTGCGTTAAAATGTTGCTCGAGAAAGTAGTGTTCTCTGTAGGTATCTAATGCACACACGGCTACACATCAAGCTATACATAACCAGTATAAGCTGATTTCTGACTGTACGAAAACCTATACAATGCGAGGTCAGCTAAAACTGGAAATGTATAGCTTGATGTGTAGCCGTGTGTACTCCACACTACTGCCATGTTTATAAACTGGTTGCAAACACGTCTACACACGTCAACAATTTTTGATAAACAGATGTTGTCGCTCGTCGACCGAGATCTTGTCAACATGCCGTGTTCAACTCAGCAACACGCGGCAGCATGTTGACAGCAACTCAGCAACATGTTGATAAAACTTTGTTTATAAACAAATGTTTAGCATGACTACGGGGCTTAACTTGCAACATATTTTCATACAGTTTGAGTATGCGATATGTTGCAAACATAAAATGATATTTACCATGTTGTATATGATGAGTCAGTGCAGCCAAGGGCGGAGAGGCAGGAACCACGGTGGGCGGCGAGCCACTGCTGTCGATCCCCTCAATAAACTCGAGCTTGGCTATAAATCCGTTGTAGTCGTACGGCGGTACTAATGGCCCGGAACTGAACACAGGTAGCGTCATGTTAGGAAAGCTTCGTATGTATGTGCAAGGAATAAAGAAATAGTTTTGCTTTGGATGGTTGGATGTAAGGACTGTATGGAGTTTTATGGCTATGTTTTTATACAGTCGGTATTATAAATAAGCTTCATCAGTCGCCTGAACCTAACCTACAAAAGAAACGTTAAATACGCAAGTCGCACAAAGCGTTCATATACTTCATACACATACAATGATGCTAATCAGTCCTTATGTACACAGTGTTACACACTGTTTTCAAGACCAAATTTTATTTTGCTAGTCATTAGAGAGCTGACGAATGAAAAGAATAGAATACTCTTTATTAATTATGTACACCATATAAATTAGAGAACATAAATATTTATATAAATTTTACAAAGGGTGACACAATGGGCGGTCTTATCGCTAAGAACGATCTTTTAAAGACAACCTTTGGATAGAAAAGAAAATTAGTCTGGGTTACTGTCGCCGGATACGGTGAAGAGACTATACAAGGTCGAATTAAATTAGCTAGCGAAACTCCGTAGACGTTATGGGTATCGATGTCTTAACATGATGACTCAAAAATAAAAAAGAGTTGATGATATTTTTTTTGGGGTCTACGACCGTACTTGGTGTAGTTAAGTACATGAAATATTAGTTTTTTTTTTTTTGTAAACTTCACAGATTGATAGGTATAGTGATTTAAACATGATAAACCAAAAAAAACTGATTTTCCAAATCATAAGTACATACTTCAATTAACTACACGAACAGTGGTCACTGACCCCAAAAATAAATATATCATCAGATCTTGTTTTTCTTTCATCTTGTTTAGATATCGATGAATCTCCACTGTGGAGTTTCGCTAGCTAATTTAATTTGACTTTGCATATAGAGGCAAAGTTCATCAATAATGAAATCTTTTCAACTTTTTTCATATTTTGGAACATAAAACAATCGTTCTCCTTTATGCTTTATATTTTTAATATTGCATGACCATTGATCTATCTCTGGGTACCTAATCATTTCTGTGTAAAACACGCTTTCTTGCTTTCAATGCTTCTTAGATTTATGTGTGTCAGCCCCATTCAATAGCTCAATGTCGTGTGTGTAGGGACTTATGTAAGGCTTAATTTAATCTTGGCTGTCGAGCCTCTAGTAGATATAAAATGTTTAACGAGAAACAAATTATTAGGGCTTAGATCTCGTGTTGAGATCTAAGATGTTATGAATAAATACCTTTTGATGATAGTAGCCATGAAATTATGTTTGAGTCAAAAATAGAAATGTAAGATTGACTATTTAAAATGGTCTTTTGAAAAACATTATATAGATTACTTTGTTGTAGCGGGATCTTAGAGTATTTACTTTAAAGGTTTTTAGTGATAGAAAAAGTATGTTCCTAAATTATTTTCAAATTTTTACTTAACAGTGTTGCCATTACGTTGTCACATTAATTGAAACCACGTATTCTACATTAAGTATTTGGAACATACACAATGAAAATGATCAATAACAATAAACATTCTAGCCGAGGGACCATTTTTTTTCGTTTTATTATTTACCTAACAACATAACATTTTTGATACCAGTTGAATTGTTGATACCATCGCCTCGATCATCTAGACATGCGCGAGGCAATGGTATCAACAATTCGATGCAACTACTATATTATTAAGGGTTATTATTTCGTGCCAATTTTTACGCTATTTATCTTGTTTGAAAAATTCTGTGTTTTATTTTTAGTAACTATTTATTATGTTATTTTACCAGACTGATAACAACTTGTAATAACCGCTGTACTATGTAATGTAATCGCCATTCAGTATAATGTACAGTCTAAGAAGCCAACCAGTAAGTCAACTTGCTGGTTCACTACGTCATTTTGGCGTGTTGTAGAAATGTAGCCATTTTATTAGAGTGTCAAAAAAAAACTTTTTTATCAATCAACGAACTTCGCTAATATTGCTTGGGCAAAATACAAGCTTAATTCCCAATTAAAAATTAACTGCACATTCTAAGCGTTATTCAAAGCTTACTTACTTGAATTCCAACAGGAGATTCGGTCCAGGATGTTCGAGCGTAGCCGTGCGCTCAGAGCATAGGGTGCCGAGCAGCGAGGCAGAGGGCGAGCTACCCGCCCGTAACGTCAGATAATCCGTGGTACAGTGACTGCGGAAACGATATTGTTTTACTGTATAGCTTATGAATGGATTATACGGGCTCCGTTTCGAAGATTGTGTTTACGGATTTTCGACTTATTTCCCCGTTCTACGGATTTTCGGCAGGGGTTGTGGGTTTGGTAATACCGGATTTATTGGTATACAAATAGTTGGCTTTGTATAGTTCTTTTCGTTTTTAATTAAGGAGGAAAAACGTCGAGTTTATTACGTAATGGTAGGTACACATGTGTGAAACGTAACATGGAATGTAAATACATATTATGTTGCAATGAACATGCCGTCTAAATTGCAATGCAACATGAAATGTAACACATGTCGAAACAAATTCTCCTAGGTATTACATTTCATGTTGCATTGCATATATTTCGACGACATGTTCGTTGCAATGTATGTATGTTACGTTTCATGTTATTTTTCACATAATGTGTACCAGGGTGGGTGTGGGTGGGTATGGTTTTTAATACAAAAGCACATCGTAGTTCTGTACAATATCATCAAAATCACAAATTGATAGTCAAAGAGGCGTTAGATACGAACAGCTACATAATCCCTCAAAGAATACCAAAGCTTCCTTCACAGAACCATTAAGGCCCCCTGAGAATGCAACCCATTGACGATGAGTCAACGTGATAGATGAATCTTTGACTGTATCTAACTATGGAGGCGAGATACGAGCTAAACTCACATGAATATGATCCTCAAAGACTACAGTTAGTACCAGGAAACATTCAGTCCCCTTATAAAGTCCCCTCACTTCTGTGAATACGTCTCATTGACGCATAGGTAAACTAATGTGCCTCCGGAGCTACATTTGTGTTTCTAACGTAAACTGAAACAATCTTTGCCATGAAAATTGAGCTTTTCGTGGTATTTGTTCAGATTTGTTGGAATACAGAAAGGTAAGTTATTTTGTTTGTATAGGTACTGACAAAGATTTACTTTTTCCATCGTTATTTTCCGGTTCTCTTTATGCGTAAATTTTTGAAAAGAAATGAAATTGTTTATTCTGTAAATATACCTATACGACATATTAAAAAATAAGCTAGGTGGGGTCGACATTTCCTATCTGACTTTCTTCTTAGGGCTAGAAGAAATGGCGAAACAAACTCAGCGGTCAAATTGTCAAAGTCCAGACGTAATGTTGGTCAGATCATGTGAGGACCATGTAGACTCGTGTCTGACATGGTCTTTTGAGGAAAGAACCACACAAATTGAAGTAGACTTGTGCAATCAGTGCAAGCATTTGTCAGTAATCGTGTAGCTCAACTCAGGACTTAAGGAGCTCAACGACTCTACTAACCAAATACCAAAGAAAGGACATGTGGGTAGGCCGCATGAAGAACGTGAGAAGTGACGGATTTCTCCAGAATGTATAGTCGAACTTGTATAGTCTGTTCAGTGTTCACAGTTAGTTTACCTCAGGCAGCAGCAACCTTACAGCAGCCTTATTGTAACGAGAATAAAGATCAAAATGATTTTGACAGTCTTGTCAGTAGCAGCAACCCAACAGCCACCTTATTAGAATGAGAATAAAGTTCACTGTGATTTGGACAGTGATGCAAAATCACAGGCAAAATAACTGTGAAAGGACTGTGTGTGTGTGCTTTCACCCTAAGGTTCAATGTCACTTTCACACCATAAATCGAAAAGTCTATTTGTCTATGTAACAGTTACCTAGATAGTTCCAACCTTAGCGAGGTTAAAATTTTCTAGCAATTGGTGTCAAAAGTGGTATAGCAATTACGAACTCAACGATACTACAGTTGCTGATTACAAAAACATGTAACACTTGTTTGATTTTACGAGGAAAATAGTACAACGTAAGTAAGAAATGTAATAACGTAACTTGCGCTGAAAGAGCATGGTTCTACAAATGTTCTGAAACGAAATGATAACGTCTTTACACCGAACTCGGGGTTACTAGATGTGCCATTACTTTATTTCGTGGTGTTTTATTTGGTTCACAGAAGAACGAAATACTATAGTACGTGTCATTTTTACGTACAGGCGCACATCAAGCTACCCGAAACTGTCAAATTTTCCCAATCAACCTTGAACCTAATACTTTATCGATACAGTTGAAAATCTATTAAAGAAATCTGACAGATTGTAGTAGCTTGATGTGCTGGCATCTGTACATCAAGTAAAGTTAATAATCTAAGCGGGGTGAAAAGCTGGTAGGTAAATAATTTGTATAAAAATATCATTCCTAGGATTTAGACACTTGAAGTCACAAATATTTATCTGGGTAAAGAATAAAAATCGTAATGATTATTTTCCAAAACTACCTTTTAAAGAGAGTAGAGGGAGAGTTGAAGTTTGTAGGGGAGCGTAAAAAAATCCGCGCTAGTAAACTAATAAATCATTGTAGTGTTAGTACACTACAATGATTTATGCGCTAGCGAATTGTGCAAATGCTAGTAAATTAATAAATCATAAGAAGATAAATATGTATTTCCATAAATGCATCTTCTATTAATATACCTGCTTAGATTACACAAACGAAACTACTAAGAACCCCATGGCTGCAGATAGTCACGTTGTTGTGGTAATGAGTACCATTTCCTCCATAGGTTATAAGTAATGGTCTGCTCACTTAAGCAACTCGATATCCTTGAGAACGGACAGGAAAAATACTATAAGGAAAAAGGTTTTCCATCTGACCTTTGCAACAGAACTGGAAATCATATTTCTGGGAATACACATTATTTATCAACTCCTAACTAACTACTGAAATGTATCTGCATCTAACAACTGTTTTCGTGCCATTTCCAAGAAAAATATTAAATATTAATTAATAATTTAAATATTCGAGAAAAATAAACCTGTAAATAATTTTCACAAATATTTTCCGATTAACGTTTACATTACGATGAAGATCAAGATGGCAGATCATATTTATTCTTTTCTTGCGCATTTATACCGCGTAAAATCACTTTGACAAAATACACACAAAGATTTGTATGTATAGAAGTATTTTCTACAGAGAAAAAATCGTATTACATATTTACAATTTCTATATTCTGCAACATTTCATGTAATGTTGTGATTTTCATATACTTAAAGCAGCTTAGGAATGAATGGCGTTCTTTGATTGAATCTTGGTTTTCACTAAATAAATAATTATGCAAATAACTTCATACCACTTTACATTTCCATGAGTAAACAGTTGTAGAAGTTGACATTCCAAAATGTATCATAACAAATTCGTTTTGAAAGAGATCATAAAGCGGAGCGTTTCTCTGCAAACTTTATAGCAAGTGTGTTTGCGTTAAATCTGGTAGCTAAAGTGCCTCGCTTCGTGTGAACATACTACCTATTAGTATGCTAGAAAACGTATTGCACAAAGATAGCACTTTTATTTCTGTGTGGCACTCCTGTGGGATTTATTGTAGTAGCTGTGTTAGTGGAACAAAATGTATCAATGTTTGCACGTTATTATTCCAAGTAAATGTAACAGATGTACGCAAGTCACGGTTATTTCCTGTTGAAATTTATAAATTTCCTTTTGTTAAAAAGGATTTTGTTTTTCTCGTAACGGGCTCAAACCAATATAATAATAAAAATATTAAAAAATACACCCACCTCTTCGAATATAATCTGACCCTGTCGCTAAAATCACATTGTTCTCCATTAAAACCCCGATATCTCGAACATCAGTTGCGTAAAATAAATTGAAATCTTTAAAAAAATTATTCCATCAAGAATTTCTAAATATATCTATAGCGAGCAATAACGGCGATGTAATTTTTTTAGAATTTCCCATCCGCCGGCCGAGTCCCGATTTATTTGAGTCGCAAAATATGTTTCAATATAATAGCGGATAACTGGGAGGGTATTTAATAAGGGTAAAGGCTTTGCAAATAATTGCGTGCGAAAGTAAGTAATGACCAACATATTACTACGTAAGTATACCAAGTGTTATTACCAACAGAGTCAAGTGGGCGAGATTAAAGACGGTTGAGATCGCATTACCAGGAGCCAGGATATAGCAATTACCCCAAAGCCGAGTACGCTACGCATGCTAATCAAGTTTATGTTTTGTCTGAAACTCCTAATTTAATGCCGTTTTAATACAAGTAGCGGTCCCTTGAATAAAGCTATAATATTTACATAATAATGTATGTGCCGCCGTCAAGTTAAGAGGCCCGGCACTGAAGTATATTATACCGATATAAACATTAATGTTCATACTTTACCAAACCATTTTCTAATTGAAATAAAAACTGTTAAATAAATCTGAGAGTAGTGGCGACCCAGTGGTAACGGCCACGAGTTTTGAGTTTTAGGTCGTGGTTTCGATTTACTTTGTTTACCTAAATGACTTCATCACCACTGCTCTCAAAACGGTGAAGCAAAACATCGTAAGGAAACAAAAATTCAAACACACATCCGCCAACCCGCACGGCCCAATTGGTGAATTAAGTATATTATGGCCCACTCCCTCTCACAGAGAGGAGGCCTGTGACCCAGCAGTGGGGACATTATGGGCCGATTATGTTATATAAATCCAAATATTTCAGCAAAACAAATTACCTTCTGTAAACTACCACCAATTTAAATACTAAAGATATTGTTACAGAATAAAGTAAAGCTTTTAACTTCGTAATTGACATACTAATAGCCACTAAAAGAGGTTATAAATTACTTACGTACAAGTAACAGCAAAATAAAATAGGTTTTCGTTCAGATTTCACAACAGCATTATCATGTTTAATGGATACTGTTACTATATTAGCACAATATTTTGATTTATAAATATACGGTCTACTTGGTAACTATTTTCAGTTTAGATTATGAAGTTTCAGATTAGCAGGTTAGCATACTTTGGTAGTTTTATTTGCAAAAGTGTACTTTATTGAACATAATGTAATGTGATGTGTGAGAACAATTCAAACCATTCCGATCTGACCAAGATTATGTCTGATCTTTAAAAGAGACTGCGATCTCTGAGTTTGTTTCGGTCTTTCTTCTCAGACGTCAGATAGGAAACGCTGCGCCGACCTCATTTAGTTTTTAAAAATATGATTGTCGTGTAAAAGTGTTTGTACAATCCTACTTACACTAATAAAATCATTTATGAAAAAATCAAATAATACCTAAGTTTATCGTCAATTACCTAAAAAAATACAAATTACGACCACTGATACAAACTAGGAGTGTTTGTATCAGTTTTCATAATTTGTATTTTTTTCAATGTAATTCCATTATTTAAATTTAACTTAAATACATTTAAAAATTTACGTCCAGTAACTCAACATCCAGTCCACATACATACCCACACGTGACGCAAACACATTTAGTTAAAATCGTCGCCAAACCCACACGGCTGGAAGAGAGATACGGATGGCGATCCTTTTATATTTACTGAAAACGATTGTTCCCGGCTTTCAAAACGAGTGGATTTCATACGGGTTGATAAAAATACTTCCGAAAGAACACTGGGAACGTGAAGTCTTTGTCGTAAGCGTAACCTTGTGTACGAACGGTAATGGTAAAGGGAATAAAGAAAACTGAGGATGATTATGAAGTATTTATTAATTTATACATATTAGTATGGAATGGAGTATTGTGGATATCAAACTAACAGACTGGCTGAGGAATACGACCATCCATTTCATTACAAAGATAAAAGAGGGGCAATTCTCATACTTTTAAGAACGTTCACAGTCTGATCTCACTCTCAATCTGTCAAAAATACCTCTCATTTCCCTACATTTTGACAAGTTTTTGCAATTTGTTTGTCGCCGAGATGACACTGCGACTAGATTTTGAACGTTTTAAATTACAAGAATTGGCCTTCTGATGTCACTTGAAGGGCTGCCACGCTAAAATGGAACTGGGCTGGACACATCTGCCGCATGTCAGACGACCAATGGTTGGCCCATTTGTCGTCGACTTACAACCCAATGGGTCCCTCTTAATGGCAAGCGACATCGCGGCAGGCCCAGACGGAGATGGCGGGATGAGCTGGATTCCTTCAATGGGAACTGGTCCTTGGCGGCTTTGAACAGAGAGAAGTGAAAAGAGAGTAGGGAGGCCTTTGCCCTGCAGTGGGACTTCATAGGCTGATAATAATAATAAATAATATATTATTAGAAGAAATCAGACACGCTATAAAATAGACGTTTTATGTGTAATCATTTTATGTAACGGCGGTGTAATAACTTCTTAGAAGGTAATGCTAGCTCACATATCTCATCTTTTATACTTTAAAAGGTAAGCCGAGTTTGAACGTTGAAAAGCTTTGACTTTTTTATTACCTTATACTTTATGTGAGGAAGCTGAAATTACTATTGATCGGTTAAGTAGCTCACTGACGTATAGCCATGAATTACGTCTGCCTATTACCTACAGTTGCTATACTTCGTAAATCGGTTCTACATAATGCTCGGTTCCAATAAGCAAAAACGAATCATTTTGCTTACCAATGGTAGCATTTTATTGGCAAACTGGGCATATATATAGATGTGTAAGTTAATTTTACCTGTGATACCTAGCTACTTTCATATGGGAAAGTCTACTATTTATTTATATAAAGTTTATATATTGTACACCAGAAAATATACATAATATAACAAAAAATACAGTATCACTTCAAAACATACAATCGGCGGCCTTATCGCTTTCAGCGATCTCTTTCAGACAACCTATCTTTGCTTCAATAATGGTAAAGAAACAAGAGTCTGAATTTTAACCAAGAACGATCTGTAAATTATAGGAATTGGCCATAGTCTCCTTTCTGTCATAAGTTGCACACGTCATCCTGCATCAAAGCTTACAAACAAATGTGGTACGGTAATAGAAATAGGTTATTGTGATAAGTTTACTCAGCTTCTAAATAACAAAGTAATCTTGGTGAAATTCTGCCCTAATTATGCGAAGCTTCAATACAGACTGCTACAGCAGACTGCGTTACAATAGCAACTGAGTACCAACAGTCAAACGAGGTCACAGTTGTTAGTCTTTGGCTTTTAGGTTACGTTCTGTTAGAACCGGCACCCTAATTGCGTAACACACGATCAATCGGAATCGGTTTCATTTTGACAGTTCAACAGCATTCATTGCGTTATTTACGTTGTTGAGCAGACACACATGACACATTTTTTTAACATATTATGAAGCAATGGATTAGCAATATCTTTCAAAATGATTCAGATTGAGATTGATTGTGTGTTACGCAATTAAGGTGCATCTACCCATTTAATATGTATTCGTTTCTAAAATGCCATTTGTACAAGTTAGTATCCATAAGTATGTAAGTATGAGAAAATATTTTGACGATCACCTCATGAAAGAGAGAGAGATTTTTTTTTTTTGAGATTTCTCAATACTGATACATGTATTTACTGAGTCACTTTTACCTGATTGTTGTAATAATCAATGTTTATGAGGAACTTTGGCTCTTGAGATACAAATATCCCTTTACTTAGTTCGGGAGCCTGCTGTTCAACTTGCTTCTACCCACTGCTTGTACAATCATGTTTTTTCTTTGTACAATAAAACTTTTTATTATTATCAAAAGCTCAAACCAGCGAGCGGGGCAATTGCGTAATACGAGTACACTAACAGTAGCAATGGGTTTCATTTTGACAGTTCAACAACATTCATTGCGTTATTTACGTTGTTGAGCAGACAAATTTTTCGAACATATGAAGCAATGGATTAGCAATATCATAAATAATGATTCAGATTGTGATTGATTCTGTGTCACGCAATTAGGGTTAGTTTTATTGAGACGAAACAAAATAAATGTCGAAAACAAAAAAATAAAATAAAAATAACAGTCAAAATCAACTTTTCAAAAACTGAACTGCTTCCCGTTCAATAAAATTGAATAAGGTAGGATCACAAGATGAGTGTTCGAACAAAGCTGTTTGTTTTTCAGAAAACACAATAGAACTGCTTTACATTACAACATGCAAAACCCACAGCGTGGGAGCAAAGTGCTTACTGGTGAATTTTGATGACTTCTATGAGTGATAGTGACAGATGACAGTTCGCCGTTACGGTTTAGACATGATGAACGACGGTTAGGCAATCAATAATCCACACCAAGCCGTTTAGCTGGAAGGCTATATTCACTTCAAAACCGACCCCCGCCCACTCTTGGCCAATTTCGACACCTGCCCGAAGCTATTGTAAACTGAACAAAACTGCCGAATCGAATTAAAACAAAATGTAAAACCATAATAGCTATTAACATAATAGGTTCACCTTTTGCGTTCGTATTATCGCTCTGACCCTCGATTCGTTAAGTGTGTAATTATCGAGTTTCACTAGCTGTGACACTGTTGTCTCCAGTATTGTTCAAACAGAACATTGCGTTGGTGTGAGATACTTACTGTTGACTTTTTTACAATGAAAAAAGGCAATCGTTTTTAAGATTACTTTGGGACCAATGACACAAGCCACTTGAAGATATGTTGCCTAAATATTTCATCGTTAGGTGCAATAGTCATCCTTATATTTGTGTGATCCCTTGCTAGACCATACATTACTTTAAGATGAGAGATGAATGGAATAAAAGAAGGTAAGTATTAAAACACTACTGTATTGTCCCAAATAAACTTAAAAGTAAAATGAGCTAAATGGACTGGTGGTGTGGGAATGAAGCGAGTGACGCTGCCCTTGTTGGCTGTAACGAGAACGCCTGGCTGACTTGATAGCCTAACGCGAGCTGGCGTAATTATTATGAGTTGAAATGAATGTGTGGCGTGAACTACTGAATTACAGAATGTGCGGTTGCACCGTATAATCTTGCCTTTTTCCCAATTAATTTGGGGTCGTTCGCTATTAGTCGTCGACTGAATAGTCACCCCTTTCTAGCCATATAACCTTTCACAAAATCCGTCCATCAATTTCTCGTACGTGGTGTTCCCCTACTCTAATAGCCATCCACATTCATACTCAGTACTTTCCTCACGTCACTTTACTAAAGTAACAGATTCTCTATTAAGACAGAATATGCGTACGAGGTCAGGTCTATGTCGTCGCTCATCCGAATATGACCCATGATATGCAAACAATTATCCACAATAATGGTTGCTTCCTGCCTACGTAGTAACATATTAAGTTATCGTTGGTTGCTTGTGTACTTAACCTTTTGCTATTGGTATCCACAACATATCAGTTAGTAACAATAGGGACTGTTTTCGCTTTTGAAAGTTAAAGTTTATTCCGAATTGGGGACTCAAATGTCACTGAGACCCTTTCCTTTTTTAATCGAAAGCGTCATGGTAGTCCGCGAAATTCAATTTCATTTTCTTACGAAATGGATTTTCAGGTCAATATCAGCGTCCAGTCAGTCCGTCCACTCTTGGCCCATCGACCCCCAATAAATAATGTGTCCACTGGGCCCCTAACTATAAGGTTGTATATAAAATTTGAAGTTCGCGGTTCGCGGTTACCTTCCCGCATCCCCCTTAAAGTCATGATTCGATTTTGGCTTAGTGATAATGCCAGTTTCGTGTAGGTACAGCTGATATTCGTTATAAGTTCTTTGGGCTAGTGTTATTATAGATAGTGATTTGAGGCTAGCGTGATTTTAAGCTGGAGTAGGATAAGCAGTTACAGCGTTCTTCAGAGATATTTATTTGTTTATTTTCAATTTTCTCCTTATTCTTCACTGCAAAACTTAATTTTATCGCAAAAGCTTCGTCTTAAGTAAACATCACTTGATTTTTCTTAAATAACTTGTAAACAAGAGGAAAAAAGACGTTTCCGTTCGCCACTCACTTACTGAGATTACGCAAATGAGACTTCTGACTGGCACGCCCATTAAAGTTAATGTCCACTTATTGTGTTAATTTATTTTGCTTACATTTAATTTTTGAATTCAATGTTTCATGTTATGTTTTCGCTTTCCTTTTGGGAAGTTGTAACATTTCATGTACCTTGGTTCCTATATTGTGTCACTCACATATTCGTAACACACACATCATAATTATGAACATACATACTCTTTTTTCTGATGAAAACATTAATACGATTATAATAAAGATCGAATACTGTATTGGGTACAATTTGAATGGCAACAAAGGTTTCAGTTCTATGAAACATCGAGTAAAGCTCCCCTCAAACGTCCCGAACATGTTAACATCATATCATTATTAATCGTATGACATACGTACCTAATATTATATAATTTGATAGAATATGTGGATCCATCTACCCACATGGGTGGGTATCCCTGACTTATCAACAGCTCTTTTCAATTTAGGCAAGACGGTATCCGTCCCGAACCCTTTTCAGGGGAACCTCAATATGGCGCCTTCTTTGTGAACCATCCACATTTGTTATACCTCATAAATTTAAAGAAGTACCTCTGGAAAAGTTTGTGTTCATTCGTTGCGTGAAACGGAAACGTCGCATGATTGGTATTGCGGTTAGAAGGTACGGAGTTCTTCGTAAAGTTCTCTCAACTTTGGTGACTTGACCTCGAGGTTACTTGCGGCTTGGTCGCTTATGTAGCCGCCACTTAAACTAAGTGTGTTGACCGAGGAGACAACGTGATGGCTTTTATTAAGCGACGGAACAAACACTGTATCGTCGGTTGTGGTGAACAAAACTCAGTTACACAAAGATTTGCGTCAGAGCCAACTTCCCATGGGATTCTGCTTTCGTATTCATTTTCGTGTTTACATTATAATGCAGAACGTTGATTCGTGTAGTAACGTTTTAACTTTGTACCGAGGGAAAGTAGGTATTATTTAAATATCTATGAACTATAAAACAGTCCCTAAAAAGACAACTTCGTCAATCCAATTCGAAGACAACCTTTTACCAATCACAATAATAAAATGTTAATACTCACTTTCTAGGTAGCAAAATAGAAGTGAATATGATCTTGACCCTGGTGTGCACGGAGTTAGTGGCGAACAGGTACCGGCAGCGACGGTGCGGTGGGTACAGACCTGGGTACCCAGGACTGGCAAGCACGCAGGACCCTGGGCCCCGACACGACACGTCTTGGTATAACCAGTCGCAGTCTGTGGGAGGAAAATGGTGATAAGTACTCTGGTCAACAAAATATCCAGTTGTTAACAAGGGGTAGAAGAACACATTATTATTCTAAAATATAGAGGTCGCAAACGAGTCGAAAATAAATGCATGAAACAAATATTTTAAGATTATAATTAACTATTATTACAATGTCATACTTAATCATTATTTTTCTTAATGAAATGATGATGACGTAAGTAGGAAATGTACTGAGGGTACTGACTTTTGTGTTAGTTATAATATGTAAACGGTTTCTGAATAGCACCATACAATACAGTTGAAGTAATTTCAAACATTTCAGCGAAAAGTTGTTACATAGCACACGAGTTATTCCGCTAATATAAATGGCAAAATTACATACATTATTATTAACATGCATCATTCGGCATGTCGAATTTGCATGATTGGGTTTCAAAAATAAGTGGGATTCGGCTCAATCACACCGCTCAACTATTGCACGATATATTATATTACTTTACTCTATGTATTGCACAGATGTCATGTAATGAATTTTGCAAGTTTAACTGAACTATGACTTTTTATTTCCATATTAATTTATTGAAAGTTAATTATTTTTTTTAGCGCGTGCGTAGCAACAAAAGCATAGACAAAATAAACTAAGAAACTATCCCTCGGGCAACATTTAAAAATAAAATAAATAAATAAATCCCTGGACATTTCACACAGCACCATTTGTCCCAGGCTAAGCAACCTAAAGCTTGTGTTATGGTAACAAGATGGCTGATAAACTACTTATATACAATTTTTTTTTTTTGTAAATACATACATTTTATAGATAGAAAAACACCCAGACTCGGAACAAATACATGTAGGTCATACAAATATTTGTTCCGTGCGGGAATCGAACCCGCGACACGCAGCGCAGCAGTCAATCGCTTAACCACTGCGCCAACCGTGCTGTCAAAAATAGAACAGTTACTTTTACTGTTCATGTTGCCAGTACCAAATTCATGTTAAAAATAGGATCGTTATATCAATTGAGTGGACTTTTTTATCGAGGAGGCGAATTATACAAAAAAGAAGGGGACAGAAATTATACAATTTAATATTAATATACGCCATAGAATATACACTGAGGGTGGCATTCTGAACCCCGCTGGGTTGAAACTTTTCGTCGCTGTAGGTTTAAAAAAAAATAGCTCTTCCATACATTTTGATAAGTCGGTAACCGACGAAAAATTTCTAAGCTTATAAGTTAAGGGTTTAGTATTATATGCTGAATACATGGTTACAGTTTACGCGTCGATGTCGCTGCCAAGTATATGGGCTTACATACAAGAAATGATCTATGTGCATGCATTTACAACACTCAAAGAAAGTGGCAGATTCTAAACAAAACCAGGAAAGCTACATAATAAGGTGTGTATTTGACGTATAACAAGTTAATATGATATACAAGTGTATACCTGAATGCTATGGGTTGAATAGAGGCAATAATTATAAGGCAACTTCTGACGAGGGTCTCCAACGCCCGCTACACTTGCGCTACTTCCGAAAATATCTTGACAAGACAGCTATCCTATACTTACGAGTGTTTAAGTAGTTGTCGCCATGTTTATGTCATCAACCGAGCATTGGGACACCCTTCAGACCTTATTTATTAATTATATTTAGCTGAAGAAAATATTAGGGGGGCTAAGTAATAACAGCCGCACGGGTCGATCGATCAGGTTAAGCTACGCTTGCCGCGGTTGGTCCATGGATGGGTGACCATTTTCACATACCAAGACCCCTCCATGCCTCGGAGAGCACTTTAGTCAGCCGTTGGTCCCGGCTGTCATTCGTGGATCTTTGACAGTCGTTACGGGTCGTCAGTAGCCTAAAAGTCTGACAACCACTCTTACCAAGGGGTATCGTATTACCCAGTAACTGGGTTGTGGAGGTCAGATAGGCAGTCGCTTCGTGTAAAATACTGGTATTCAGCTGCATCCGGTTAGACTGGAAACCGACCCCAACATAGTTGGGAAAAGGCTAGGCAGATGATGATTTAGCTGAAGAAAGTTATAATTACTCACTTTGTCTTAGAAGATTTTCATATTAAGGAACGTTTCTTCAGAAATCGAGACTGAATCCTTTGAATGAATCGTTCATTACTATTGAACAAGTGTTCTATAGAGCATACAAATGTATACGAGTAAACCGGGTGCCATTTAATGAATGGATACATTGCAGTGTAAAAGGCGATATTCTAGCAATTTATCATCACATGCTCATTCAATAGTAAAGCCACGTTTACACGGAACTGTAAAATACCACCATTTTTATATTAATTAAGCGAGTATTTATTTAGTTACGATTCTTAATAAAACTTAATAAATAACGGGCTTATGGCTATGTAATAACAGCCGCAAAGGGTCGATCAATCAGGTTAAGCCACGCTTGCCGCGGTTGGTCCGTGGATGGGCGATCCTACATGATACAAAGTAGGGCATGCAAAACCGGAAAGTCATCAAAACCGGTTTTGAACATCGTTTTTTTGGGACCAAAACCGAAAACCGGAGCTAGGTCCGGTTTTAGCAAAACAAATCGAATGTAGTATAATTTAAAAAGAAACACCATTTTTTTTAAATACCCACTAAGTCTACAAATAAAACAAATTGTATGATACATTTCTTTTTAATCCAAACCATAATAATTGTACAGATAACAATGAACTTATAATACTATAGAACCCAGCAATGCATAAATGTGTAAGCTGTCACGCCCTTTATGCCTGGAGGCTTTTATTTGGGTAGTAAGTTTTTTTATTTACATTTTAATTAATTATTTTTTAGCTTGAGTACGTAGGTATAGTTTTTATTATATTTGTTGGTATATTGGCGTGGCTAGCTGACATATTATGGCAAATAATTAAATTTTATGTTCTGGTTTTGTAATGTTAATTACCGAACATAAGCACCTAGTATTGTATACAATCAGGTATCTTTTAAATCGAACAGACAGCTGTGCTGCTGGGGAGTTTGTTGCGCCACTTCTTCTTCCCAGCGATAGCACTAGGAAGTGGTGAAGGGGGTTTTTGGGGGACTGTCTTTTGTAATTTTGACGTTCAAAAAGTACTGATTCTCAGCCTAATTTGAATAAATGACTTTTGATTTTGATTTTATAAAGATTAATTAACTGAGATCAAATCAACAACAAGTAAGTTTTTGGTATCTTTGGTACCTATTAAGTCTGCTATCAAAAATAATATATTTTAAACATAGAAAACACAATCAGCATCTTCAAATATTAAACACAGCCACCCACAATTACCAAAAAAATCAACATTTTTGTAACTTTGAACTTTGTTACTCAATAATGGGAAAACCGGAGCTGAGTTCCGGTTTTGGCTCTCAAAACCGGTTTTCAAAAATCGTTAAATTTTGGCCGATTTCCGGTTTTGCGCAAAACCGGAAAACCGGTTTTGCATGCCCTAATACAAAGGTACCAAAACCCATCCGTGCCTCGGAAAGCACGTTAAGCCGTTGCTCTCAATCGTGGATCTTTGACAATTGTCAGAAGCTCGAAAGTTTGACAACCAGTCATAATCTTACCAAGGGGAATGGTATTACCAAGTAACTGGGAGGTGGAGGTCAGATAGGAAGTCAGTCCATGTAAAATACTGGTATTCAGCTGCATCTGGTTAGACTGAAAGCTGACCCCAACATAGTTGGGAAAAGGCTAAGCAGATGATGATGGCAATCCTTAATAAAACATAACGGGGTTTATTCATAATCGTTGCTTAAATTAAAGTTAAGAGACGTTTAAACGTCAAAAATGTGTGATTCAACAGTCGCTATCTAATCATCACTGAACTTCCAGCAACGTTTATAAATAAAGGAGTTATAATACGTAAGAATACTGGAGACCGTGCAGGGAACATAGACACTAGCTTTTTCATTATTTAGGGCACGTTTACTTTCATACAAGCCAAATACACATAGTTGGAAGTAGTATCCTCCTTCACAATGAAAACGTTATGTCTACATAACAGTGAGAACCCTGTAGATACCACAATGAGCCAAGGACATAAAACCGGAAGCCACTATTATATCCCACAATATGGACGAAGGAAACGGTCATCTGCACTTGTAAGTGAACCTCCCACCGATGATCCCTCCATCGGAGGTCAAGGCTAGATAAAGAATAGCCAATCATGTCTCAGCCTTTATTCGACCTGTCTCATTAGCAATAATTCAACTGTAAGACAAAAGAGGCCAGATCCTGGTACAAAAACTGACGGTCATATTGTAAAGGTGAATTATTCCGTGAATGGCCACCGTAATTTTTCCTAAAGAGCAATTTTCGGCACATTCATAATGTTTTCATGTAAAAACTTGTTTTCTTAAAGCAAATTGTGAAATAAAACCGGGTAAGGCGCCTTTTGAAAGATAAAACATCCTTTGAGAGTCGAGTTTTTACGTAAGTATTAGGTGTTACATTTCGGAATACGATACTAAGTAGTAGATTGAAATCTAAATAGAAATAACTATCTTGTTTACGAATAAAAATTATCAAAAGAACCATTTCCCACCTTGAAGTTTCCTTAACTGCTGTTAATAAAAAATATAGTAGATATTTAATGATACTGTGTTAATATTTACCTGTGTGGGGTATTCGCGAGCCGCCCCTCGGGTGAAACCCAACGCCTTGGGTATTACTTAGCGACGTGAAACTGAAGAACGCGAGGAACTGTGACCTCACAGTCTTTTCTGTTATCCTGGTAACAAAAGGCTGTGTTAAAGGCGCTATGAATTTTTGATATGTGAGTAGGGTTCACAAATAATGAACAATATTACATAGATACTATTAATGAAAAATGTTACTGATGTTGAAAATGTTAATGTATGTTTTTATGATGATAGCAATCGGATTAGGTAAATATTTCGAGTCACTTATCTGCTGTCGCAAGCATGTTGTCTATTTTAGGGCTAATTTTTCAATCATCTGATAACTTTATTCGAGGAATAATTTTGAAATTTTGACAGGTATTTCATACAAAAACTGTCAAACGTCAATTTTATTCCTCGAATAAAAGTTATCTGGCGATGGAGAAATCAGCCCTTATTATCCCTACATTTTTGACATTGTCGCTGAGATGAGATTGCGGCTAGATTTTGAACGTTTTTAACTACGGGAATTGGCCTGTGAAAGTCCCGTCAAAATCGGTCTAGCCGTTTCGGAGATTAGTCTGTCTGTTTGACAGACAAAATGTATTATATATACCTACTTTCATATGCATCTAGTAAAAAGCTGTTATTTAGGCATCAACTACGTGGAATAAATCACCAGCAAGTTTGTAACACGAGTAATTGCAGTTTTCCGATTGCGCTACCCTTATAACAAATAGCAGCACACTATATCAATTGACATAAAATCCTCACACATCCAGTGCTCGGCGCGCGACGCCCGCCAGTATGTAAGTTCATAAAATGAAGCAATTCAACGTCGTCAGCTGACAAGAGCATTTGCAGCACCCCCTGACAACCGGCCACAATTCCGAATCGAGCATTACCGGTTCCGCTGTGACGACCTTTTGTTCCGATTCCGACTGCCGCTCACTACCGGAATTCGCGTTTCCGAACCGAACTGCAAATGGAGATAAATTCTGAAATGCTCCACGCGGCCGCATCGCTTCACTATCCGGAAATAATGCTCATTTGAGTGCCTGCCGTTCCCATTAGCGGATGAAAATGTAATTAATTATTGTTCATTTTGGTTGGATTCATTACCACCACGCGAGTAAACCGGATTGCTTAACGAGTTACGTTTAATGATCGATGAATCTACACGCGTACGGTTTGGATATCAACTAGAAATATGTAGATGGGAGTAAGAGGATAATGTCATCCGCATTCTGATATCCGTAGGCGGTTTGCCGCAAATAATGAGTATATTATGATACGGTTATGTACGGTCACCAAAGCAGATAAGTAACCAGGGTCGTCGGATATAGTTGAAGTTTAGTAAGAAACCGATGGATGGTTTTCTAATGAAATTTAATTTGATAATTGAACTGTTTCTTTTCTATTAAATAAATTAAATTTTATTTGAAAACATCCATCGGTTTCTTACTGAACTTCAACTATATCCGATGACCCTGGTTACTTGTCTCCTTTGGCGACTGTACAGCGGTTCACATAATATTCCTTCGTATATACAATATTAAGGTTTAAGGGTTGGACGCGATTATAATAAGTACTTGCGCAGCTTTTAGGCTTATTTAATACCTAAGTATACTAATTAAGAAAGAGATTGTATAAAAATAGAATTTTAAGAGCAGCCTGTTCAAACTTTGCTTACCTTACTGAACCAACAGAGACACAATTTCGGAACGGTAACGACCATTTAATTTGATAGTTTGGACAGTTGAAATACTGAATTTTATTTTTGTAGCGGACTTTTCAGTACCTATTTTCACGTACTACTATTATTTTATCGCTTTAACGTGCCATAGCAGCGTGCTGTAGAAAAAGTGTAACCAGTTTGCGCTGGTTTTCGCAACTCTAGCATCAAAGCAGAAACCTACTGGCTTATTTGGCCAATATAGTAACCACTAACGGCCCCGACTACTTACCTAAACTCTAAAGTAGAAGCGCCGTGGTCAGCGAACAGCACGACCGGTGGCGTGTACCGCTCGTTGGCACCGCACAGCCGGGTCTCGGCCGCGCCGCCCGCCGGCACTGCGCTTGCGCTGCCTAGCTGTAGCCAACCTCCCACGCAGCTGAGAATGAAACATGTTTTAGTTCAAATGTTCTTTAAGTTTTTTCTAGAAAAATATGCTTAAATTCTTAGGCACATCTGTGTATGTGTGTTCGTTTAAACCAAAAGTAACAATCGTGTAGATCCCATCGTGAAATTATTGTTTAATGTTGGAACGGAATGAACAAAAGTATGTGTTACCGCCAACGGATACATACGAAATATTGCGCACAATATAATCCAGACATATTTGTCTTGGATCCGACAACGACTGCGGCACTCACTGTGGGCAAGCCACCGCTGCCAACAATGTTATAAGTATACGCTTAACTCGCATAAAAATGTACGAGACATTATGTGCTCCCAAATAAATATTACACAAGAGACTTTACAATATTCTACTTTATGCTACTGCATTATCAGGAATCAGCAAATGCCCCCGTATTCATAGTCAGGTAGGTAGCGCATTAATCAAATACCGTACATTTCTAAGGTTCCGGTTATCGCGACAATATGGTTATAATACGTACCGTAGCTGATAATGAAGCTTTAGTGTTAGGTCTGAAGCTTTGTCTGGTGTATGGCGAGTGATTACAATCTTAGTTATGTGCTCACCTATGATCGACATCCAATCATCGGATGGCGTATAGTGCGTGACTAAGACACAAATAGCTGTATGATGACGTCACGCTTGATGGCTCAATTTAAGGTTAAGAGTGTAATTAATAAGGTAACTTTGTCTCTTAACAATATGATCGGCATAGCGACAGACATAGGTGGTATAACCTGGATACGTATAAACAGGATATCAAGTTGAATGGAAAAAGAAAGAAAAAGAAAAAAAATAGCCTTTTTTAATTATATAATAATTTTAAAATAAATTATAAAATATATTTTTTTATAATAGCATAGATTCGAAGCAAGCTTTCAATGCGCTTTACAGAGCAAATTACGACGCATGTATTTGAAGGATATATTAACATGGACGGTGTCTATCCTAAGACGATCTGCTGGAAATATTCAATTTGACGGGACATTGATCATAGCAGTGTCGGGAAACCTCGGACCCGTCACACCCGATTCTTTCCCACCAATCACTTTGCGGTTCATATAACTCTCATACATGCTCAGCGAAACTATGATTCCGATCGACGGATCTGATTTTATGGATTGCTTTTTAGGATTCTGCATGTGACAAGGATTTTGATTGGTCCATCTGTCGGTCTGTCACAAAAATTTTCTACACCCGTAGCTTTGAAATATTTTCTAAAAAATGATTTGTAGGCTAAAATTAGGATTGTACCTACACACTTAAGTAGGTATTATAAATTTTACAAATAAAATGACAACCTTAATGCGTGGCCGGATTAATCGCATTTGATTTATTAAATTGCCTTTTTATTGGGATTAATTTTCTACCTGTAAAGAAAATGGTTGTAATAGCAAATTCGTGACCAAAGCGATCGCAGCTGAACCTAATTGCTTTATAGGTATTAAATCCTTGTTATTTAAATACTTAATGGGTGATAACCGAAATTAATGTCATACGTAATTGAAGTATTTATTCAAAACTATTTATGTCCAGAACATAAACCCGTATGTTCATATCAAATAGATTAGTAAATCAGGATAGTTAAATCGGGACTTAGTTTCCGATAGCATAGATAATTTCGGATTGAATTCATTGCTTTTCAATTAAGCTAAATATGTCAGTGAGCCGCAAGAGGAATTATAGGCTAGTATTTTAAATGGAGTTAGAATATTAATATTGGATTTCAGATAATAATGCTATTTGTATTCACGAACGATAATAATATTTGTTGCGACTGAAAGTAGAAATTGACTTGGTATCAAAATGTGTTTACTGAAATCGTGATCTGAATCTATCAAGTTCTTTGCGTAAAAATAATAAACTCCTCTGAAGTCTGTATTTAATGAACACGAGTTTATCAACATGAGGGAGATGAGAGAGAAAGAAAGATTGGTTGGCTTCTTCATATTTAGTAGCAAACGTTTTTTTACGCGATTCAACATACCTCCACGCCTCCGAGAGCACGTAAATGTATCGGTACTGTGCTTGACCTATTAGAAATTGACTTGGTTTCAAAATGTGTTTACTGAAATCGTGGTCTGTTTAAAGATACTCCATCAAGTTCCCTGTGTAAAAATAATAGACTCCTCTGAAGTCAGTATTTATCACCATCTCCTCTCCTCCGTATCGCTGGCACGAATGTATTTTAGATCTTATTGGCCCAAAACTTCGCCACTTCCACGCCGTCATCGGTGGCAGCGCAGAGGTTACTATTATCACCATTAAAGAGAGAGAAAGAAAGAATGTTTGGTTTCTTCATATTTAGTATCAACATTTTTTTACGTGTTGCAATACGAGGCCTCTTGCCTCTGAGAGCATGTAAATGAGTCGGATACTGTGCCTGATCTGTCTCTATTTGATTATGAGAGTAAATACGACAGAGAGCATAAAACTGGGTTTACGCACACACTCGTACATACTATAATAATTAAGTATCTCCTGCGTAGTTGGCTAGTATCCATTGAAATTGGCCGCCGTGACCGAAATTCTGTCAGGAGGAAATTAATGTATTTTATTTACCTGGTGCCATTAAACTTGCCGACGGAGACGAGCCGGTACAGCTGTATCTCGACCCGCTGGCCAGCATCTGGCTGCAAGAAGTAGGAACACGCACCAGGACCCTCGATGGAAGGCGACTTGATCTGACCGAATGTCTTGCCAGACTTGCTCTTGAGAATTCGGGAGTCGATTGTGATGTTGCACACTGAAAGAAAATATGTATTTAGAACAAATTCATGTCCCAGCTGCTTAACCCAGTTATTCCCATGGGGAGTAGGTAGAAATTACAGAACGCCACCTGCTACGATCCTTTTTGTATCCTATACGTACAGACGCCAGCACATCAACCTACTACAATCTGTCAAATTTCTTTAATAGATTTTCAACTTTATCGCTAAAGCGTTAAGGTTCAAGGTTGATTGGGAAAATTTTACAGTTTCGGGTAGCTTGACCTGCTGGCGTCCGTACTAATCCAGGTCATGGTCTAACCATTTGCAAAATTTCATCCGTCAATCCGTTCAGCCGTTGTAGCGTGAAAGTGTAACAAACAAATATACAAAAAATCAAATCTTTTCTCTTTCTATTATTAGTTTAAATAAAGCAGGTGAATTTTGGTGTGTCGTGAATATACATAATTATATATTTCTGTCTTTCTGGGTTTGCTATGACCACGACCGGTACTTGCCCGTGGTCCCCCAGTCTAGTTCCCCTTGGGGTACCACGAACAAATATTTTTGCCCGTGGAACCCCCAAGGGGGAAAAAGGGATACCATGGGCAAATTATCTGGCCCGTGGTACCCCCGCTAATCGCTAATGTTTTTTTTAATGTCAAATTGAAATGTTTGGGATGGGCGTATCACGGGCAATAAAAATATATTTAATAAGAAGATTGTTATTCAGGGGGTTCCACGGGCAAAAATATTTGCTTGTGGAACCTCACGGGGAACTAGACTGGGGGACCACGGGCAAGTACCGACCACGACCCCGTTGACTATCGCGAATTGTACATTTAGTATTGTATCTATGACCGTGAACCCAGAGATTGCTAAACTTCATCTTTCGCCGCTGTGGTATAAAAGCTTAGAAAATAAATCATGCATTGGGTTCTTGATTAGATTAGGTACTCGTTCGGGCAAAAAGTATTACGTACCTAATTTAATTTGACTAGTAGAAAAAGTTTCAATTCTGATCCGAGATTGGCATTTCTCCGATAAATGGTGTTAGACCTGTCCCTACCACCTAATAGCTTAATACAGTCAACGACGACCTGTGAAAATCCTATCCTACTTATACTATATACATAAGTAGGAAATATAATATAAATAAATATATTATATTTATTTTTTATATCCTACTAATAATATTATAAACGTGAAAGTTTGTATCGATGGATGGATGGATGCGTGAAAGAGTAACAAACATACGTTCATCCATCCATCCATACAAACTTTCACGTTTATACTATTATTAATCTTTGACATATCTCCGGACCCTGGGGTCCCGGACCTTTGAAAGGCGTACTAGGGGCCAAAGCCAACTCGCAGAGGCCCTTTACACAATAATTCTAAATGATGAGGAGACACCAACCGTCGATTATCCCTGTATGCACCATGCATTTAGTATTATTAGTATTAGTAGGAAGGATTCTAACAACATTGACCTTTGGGACGAAACACTTCGGAACATTTTTTTACTAAAGTAACTTTCTCGAACGACACACTAAGTGCGTAACACACGATCAATCACAATCTGAATGATTTTGAAGGATATTGCTAATCCATTACTTCATGTGTTCGAAAAATTTGTCAGCTCAACAACGTAAATAACGCAATGAATGTTGTTGAACTGTCAAAATAAAAGTCAATGCTACTGTTAGTGGGTTACGCAATTAGCCCGCGGGTTCCTATACGTGATGACGATCTCCTAACTATATTGAAAGTGATTGATAAGGGTTTGATTACACTATTTTACATTATATAGAAGCCATTTGATTTCATCGGATCCATTACCGCTAGACCGTTAAAACCGTGTTTGTCGATAATGTGTTGAAACTAGACCGCAGATCAGATAAAGCTTTCTATGTTTTTTTACATTTTTACAAAGTTTAATTTAATTGTATATCTGGTATGTTTGTGTTGTTTTTGAAACGTTGTGCCAAATAATGAGTCTTTTATGTTACTTGATCATAAATTAATAATAACAATAAAGCTACTGTGAAATAACAACGGCCGAAATATTGATAGATTCAACAATGGAGCACTTTGCTAAACAAATGGATATAATAATTGCAGTCCGTTTCTATCTATGCCTTGTTATGAATTTAATGGGATAACAAACTAAATGTAGCGTTTCGTGGTGAAATGTGTTTGGTACCCAGTAATATTTATGAATTCTACATAATCTATGTGCATCAAATAAAAATAAGCATGTCTCGATATTTGTGAAGATTCCGAGAAATCTTTACCTTTTCATGGACACGAATTCTTGTATCCGTAGTAAGCATTTGAATATATTCAAGCCCCTCAGGATATATTTAAGTACTTAACTGTCATATTAATGTCTGTTCCATTTGAAACCTCTTATGTGTCCGAGTGGTCGTCACCTTTTCAGTTAGACACATTGCTCGGAGGCAATCGGAGGTCTGTCTCAACACTTTGCCTCACCGCAGGACTACCTCGGTATTTTGTCGAAGAATCCACTTTACTATTCAACGTGGCAACGCTGTCAGTGTTCTAGGCATGTTAACGCATATTTAGGTGCCAAATTTACCTAAGTGTTAGATATTTTATTATAAGAATAATCAGCCTTTAATATTCCCACATCGGAAATACAGACCTCCTCTCGAGAGAGGGAGTGGGCCGTAACCCGCCACGCGGTCCCAGTGCGGGTTGGTAGATGTCATATATCTTCGAATTTTTGGTTCTAGGACATTCCGGTTTCCTCACGATGTTTTCCTTTACCGTTTCACAAAGTAAAGCGCCTGACTGGGTTTTAACCTATGACCTACAACTCGTAAATCGCGAGCGTTACCACTGGGCACCACTGCTCTACATGTGGAGATACTTCAACTATGGGGGATAGATTGATAAGTTTGTAACATCAAATTTGAAAAAAAAGAAGTGAAAACTTCTTTAGCGGCGTTGTCCACTTTTGTTGTGATGGGTAAAAAATGTTAAACTCGCGTCAGGACACGTGACCTGATCGAAAATTCGTAAGTCGAAGCTCGCGTCAGGACACGTGACCTAACCGAAAATTCGTAAGGCGGAGGGAGAGTAGACCGCATTCCAAAATATCATAAATGCACAACGTTAATATTCAAGTTTTCACTTCTGCCGGCACTCCCGGAGTGCAACCCTTTTTTTTCCTCCGATCAAAATACTGCGTTGGGTAATGTTTAAATGACCTATGTTTTAGTTTGTTAGTGTATTCGAGAAGAAAAGTAGGTACCTACTCACGACTTATTTTAATAGCAAACCATTCATAAGCTGTAACTTATATTATAAGTATGATACTTATAATGTTACGTTGTGACCAAAATCTTCCTCATTTCTATTTATTGTCCAAGATATTGTGTTATTGTGCCGTGTGTATCGTACCATAAAATTAAAAATATTAATTTTCCACCGGAAAAGGAAACATATCAATGATAGCTTGGCGCTCTGCCAGCCGCATAGATAATAATTGAATTTCTTGTAACAAAGATACATCTTGTCTGTGGAGAACAGTAATTTTGTGCGGAATAAAACTGGAAGAAAAATAAAAGCTAAGTGTGGAGGATACAACATGGAACCCATTAAGACTCTCATATACAACGGCCAATTAGCTGTACTTTAACATCTGTTGCGGTCGTGCAGAAGAACTGCTCAAAGAAGTTAGTTATCTATTGAAATAGACTAACATACATGTCTGGTTCTGAAGACAGGAGAGAGAACTGTTAGTGCTAAGTATGAGGATAGTGGTATGATAATTGGGGTCTTATTTATACTCAATAATGGGAATTTATTTTCGGCATTTGGACAATAAATGCTCAATCCGTGTACCTATAGTCTTTACCAGACTCTATACAAATTGTGTATTTTTTGAAGTTATAAATAGCGTAAAGTGAACTTTAAAAGTAGGTATTTAAGTTGTTTTTCCAAAAAAATCATGCAGCTGAATACCAGTTGAGCGACTGTTTATCTGACCTCCACAACCCAGTTACTGGGTAACACGATAAGGTTAACGGTTAAGGGCACATACATCAACTCCACTTACTATTAGCACAATACTGCTCCATGCCGCACTGCGCGCAGCGCGTAGGCGCGACATCCCCACAGGGGCAGGCGCCATCGCGCACGCAGCATGCGCAGTCATCGCCATCGCCGCCGGGACACGCGCAGCCCGACGATGACTGCGTCCACAGATCTACTTGACCTATGAACAGAGAACGTGGTTTGTCCTAACTCCTACTAAGGGCCGGTTTTTTGATCCGTAGTTAAACTTAAACAATTGTTAAAAATAGTAGGTACCTAAGTAATGGTAAAATTTTTGCAAAATGTGTTTTTTGATAAATTTTTAGTTTATTTTTTTTTTAATTAATAGTTAATTATTTGACCATTAGAAATTATATTATATCATGAGATAAACTAAAAATTGATCAAAAAACACATTTTGCAAAAATTTAACCTTTAGTTAAGTAGGTACTATTTTTAACAATTGGTTGAGTTTAACTACGGATCAAAAAACCGGCCCTAAGAAGAAAAAGCTTGAATCAGTCTTCGCTTGTGTTAAATTAAGCTAAGTTATTTAATCTACCTGTACTCTACTACTCATCGTCTGTAATGGTGTCGAGTTTGAAGTATTCCTATGGGGCTTAGTTAGTACAGAAGAAAAACGCAGAGCTTTATATTACTCTCGGATGAGTACCTATTTGATCTATTTGGTTAACATTTATATTTGGGACTTTTTATTAAGTATTTAACCGACATTATTTTTTAATCTAATTATAGGTACTCACTGCTGCCGTCGAGGAAAATAGGCGTCCACGCAATCTGCGCGGTGCAAGCGGCGCACACGGCGAGCAGCAGCAGCGGCAGCGGCGGTCGCATGGTGCAGTCACCGCACACCTCGCCCCGCCCCCCTCCCGCGCCGCCTTCGCATTTGCACCCTCTCAAACACCCTCACAATCACACACGAACACAAGCACACTGTTCACACAACGCACGAATCGCATTTTCGCACAAACTTTTTCTAAATTTCTTTTTTTAAATCACTAATGTTTATTGCAGCTTTATTAGAAATCTTCGAGATCTTCCTTTTTCCGTTTGATTGCGTGATGGATTTTCGCCGACGCGTTGTCTGCAACAAAATATTATCTCTGTTACGCCTTATTACGCTCTGATAGGCGAGAATCAAAGTAATAACACTAAATTGATCGTTCATCTTTATGCCTGGTACAGATTTCGTTCATTTGTTACGGGAAACTTGCGGGAAACACGTAAAAAGTTATTGGCAGTAATAAGACTAAACAAAGAATAAGTACGTAAGTGGATTGTTTGGTCGGTTGTAACTCAGAGGTTTCCTTTCATGGGTGTGATAAATTATAATGAATTTGGTATCCGATGCCGTCTTAGAAGTTTGGGGTGTCAAATTAAGTGTCCAGACGATTTTACCACCATAGGTGGTTAGGTACAGTCAGCGTCATAGTAAAGGAACCCCCCAACACTTAAAGATTATCGCCGGAGCGACGGCAGGCGCGTCACGTGACTCTGGCCCCGAGCAGCTCCCTCCCCTGCCGCCGCACCCATATCTGCCCGAGCATCCACCGATCCACCGATCACATATTATTTGCATGTTTTTAATAATATGGTATTTTTTCGGCTTCTGGCCGAACCATATACCAAGAATAACTTTCAAAAAGACACTTTACGTACGGTTGAGGATACGAACCCGCATCATCAGACGCCAGCCGATCATTTAGACTGTGCCTTATACCACTAGGCTATTGGCTCAGTTGTCAATCTCAACGAAAATTCTAACAGCATTACTCCTTTTATCGAACAAGGTTGATAACGGCCTAATCTTCGAGATATTAAGGTTTAAATTTCAACATCCACGTAACTCCTCAATTAACTAAAAGATAAGGTTGCAATTAGCATAGATTTCTTGTTTGGTTGAATAGAATGTGCTTGATTCCGATTATTGCACTACCGTCATTTTACTTCAGAAACTTAACTGCTGTATGAACTGCGAGTTAAGGTTGAATTTAGAATACTTCTTCGCCTTATTTACTAAACTGTGATTGAGGGTACAATTACTTTACAAATCGTTTCGTTTTCGTGCCGATCCGCTTGTGTGTAATTATCTTCGTCGTAATATTATCCGATTTATTAAGTTTTTGAACAGTCGGTTTTATTAACCGTATGGTGCGATTAACTACTTTTTTCAAGGCTAAAATTGTTGTTCTCTGAGAACAGGAACAAAGCATAAAGAAAATAGCACGAGATATGGGCATAACGGTAAGATTTGAAAATGTATATAAGTAGTTTATCAGCCATCTTGTTACCATAACACAAGCATTAGGTTGCTTAGCTTGGGACAAATGGTGCTGTGTGAAATGTCCAGGGATATTATTATTATTATTATTATTATTTATTGCACTATTACTTACAAGTTGAATTTTTTTATGTATTTCTAATATTATCATTTTCATTACAGAGAAAAACAGTTCGTAGATGGATACAAAGGTATCAAGCGACGGGTGATGTGAAATGTGATCGCCAAGGCCCTCGTCCAATTGCTTATACTAATGAATCGGAGCGACAGCGAAGTTCACTCGGTGGAACCCTTCACAACTACGCGTTCAAGTGCTGAAACTTTTGGAGTGTCGCTTAGCACTGATTTAGCGTGTGATGTGCTGCATGCTTTAATATGGTTTTGGGCACGAAAAGTCCTCTTCAAGAAGTGATAGACAGTGACGGTCAGCCTCTTCGTTATTATTAGGGTTTTACTCAGCAGATTCATTGTGTAACTTATCTGATAAAATTTCATTGGAACATGATCAAGTGTTAATAATTCCCAATATTTGTGGGATCATCAGTAGTTAATCAAAAATAAACAACCTTTATTAATATTAATCCAGTTACTCCTGTTTACAAGTAGTCTTTTAATGTGTTAACGATGCAACCATCTGACCTCACATATTTTTCTATAATATTGTGTTAAAAGGGTTATAAGAAAATGTGATAAAAGAGAAAGATGTATATTGCTATACTGTATAGTTTAGCATGTTGGTTCTTCCTCTGTAATTCACAGGCACGAATGACAACATTTCATTTTTTTAACAAGGGTTTTTGTCCCATAAGATCATACAGAGTATAAAAAATTATGTTTTCACAACTTTAAAAATACATAGCACGTTATTTTTCTCTATATACTTTTATTTACATTTTATTGAACTAACACTAATATATACTATATACAAGTATATAATACGAAAAAATATAGAAAAAACTGAAACAACTTTAAATAAATAAATATTGTAGTTATGTTTCTAGAAATATCTATAAACGAACCGTTATACCTCACCCAGGGTATCTATTTTGTGTTTAGTTAATATTCTAAGTAAATAACCCCAATTTAACACAGATAGAAAACTGTATACTCAACCAGGAAGTGGATTCCATGAAGTCCTAGAAATGTAATTAAAGAAATAAAATTAATATTGTTTATGCAACATGCCTAGCTTTTCTTTCAAACCTCATTCCTAATTTAACATTTGATTTCTTAAATAATAATTAACGAAAATCACATAATAACCTAAAAAATAAAAAACTTAAATTTGGAAAAAATCAAACATCTCATTGGCGGATTTGAACTCGTGACCATCGCATTGCTAAGCCGCAGTCTTAACCACTAGACCAACGCGCCATTCACGACATACTACAAAAAACTTAAGCGGTTTGATGTCATTACCAAAGGGGGTTCCTTTTCTCTGGAGCCGAGTGTACCATTTAAGGCGCTATGATTCGGCGCTCGAGCTGATTTGAGGGGGTGAGGTGCGGGGAAATCCACGGGGCGTCCCCCACGCTCCCCGCTCTTCGAAAACGTTAACGCGCCATTAAAAGACGGCACGGTTGGCGCAGTGGTTAAGCGATTGACTGCTGCGCTGCGTGTCGCGGGTTCGATTCCCGCACGGAACAAATATTTGTATGACCTACATGTATTTGTTCCGAGTCTGGGTGTTTTTCTATCTATTGTAAATACATACTATATGTATGTATTTACAAAAAAAAAAAAAAATTGTATATAAGTAGTTTATCAGCCATCTTGTTACCATAACACAAGCATTAGGTTGCTTAGCTTGGGTCAAATGGTGCTGTGTGAAATGTCCAGGGATATTATTATTATTATAAAAGTTCGGACAGTCGCCAAAGCATAGGCATAGTACAGTAATATCAGTATGACTGCAATATTTGAACAGAAACAGAAGGAAAGATAATACAAATACAAAAATATTTATTTCTTTAAAAAACAGTTTACACAGTTGGTGATTTTTGTAGTCAAGGCTATTCAATATAAAAACGATTATTTTATTTAAAATACCTACCAAATGATTGTGTGTGTGTTTGATTCACCATGTGTGTGAGACTTCAAGGAAGTTGATGATCTGGTATAATTTTTAAAACATTTATGCTCTCTTGGATCAACACCTTGTTTTTCTGCTTGAACGCAAAGTAGACAATTTTTTTTTTTTCCAATTATTACAGCCGTGCCTGACAAAACTTTGAAATTGTTCCCGTATGACCTGGTGCACCAGCATCCATCCACATAAACATCCGCCGTAGGTTTTCCATTTACTATTCAACCCTCCGCGAGTGCAGCTTCTTTTTCTTTTTCAGGTTGCATACATTGAACAGCGATTCCCTCCCATCTCTCATATGCTTGGTCTTGCTTAATCCTGAATCCACAACTTCTTTTAAGGACATCATGTCCTGGATATGTTTTGCCGTAAAAGTCTGTACATAATTATTTCTCAAACTGTTAAGAAAATCCCATGCTTCTATAAGTAAATGACGATCGCAAAGACGATTATTCTCAGGGACATAATATTTATATCGACTGAGCAATATTTTTCTGGTAGAGAGTGGAACTCTGTTCCTCTCTGTTCTCTGGCATCCTTCAATAAAGCACCTACTTTCTGTTTCAACAGCTCTCATGTAGTCTGGTAATACAATAGTAGCTTCCGGCTGATTTCTTCTAACTTCTTCAACTGGAGGGTCAGCGGCAATAACATGTGCCGGTGGCTGTATTTCTTCAACTGGAAGTTCAACAGGACGAACTTGTGCCGGTGGCTGTATTTGTTCAACTGGGGAAGAATTTGATGGGCGAGAGGTCATATGGCCAGCAGCTCTGTCTGCAGCCACCCAACAAGTATGGCATATGCAACTGGTTACTTCTATCTGCAACAAACGATACATGATCATTTAAGTATTTAAAAAATCTATTTGAATTACAACCAAAGCATTTTTAAAACACAATGTAAACTCAGCGTGTGATTCAACTTACAGCTTTAGGCATAATCCACTCTTGAATAACATTATAAATTCTCAATTCACGAGGTGAGCCAGTGTGAAGTAAATGGCTGACTCTAGACGCAAGAGAACGTCCACATCGGAGACAAACACTACGGTGGCCAAGATGTCTAGGTTCACCAAGACGTGATCTTTGAGCCAAGTCCCAGCAAGCGTGGCAAACATGGTCACTGCTGTTTACCTGAAAGACGCAAAAAGTTTTTAATAACAGATAAGATGATTACTTTTTAAAAAATCTACGTACTCAAGCAGAATGTACCCGGCTCACTATATTTTTCTAACAACTTTAATGTACAATACCTATGTTCAATGCGAATAAATGATTTGATTTGATTTACTCTGGCCGATAGTTACTTACTTCAATGTAATGTATCTTTATGTGGCTTTTAAATGTTTACCTATCTATACTTTATTATTTTGTTAGTGTAATGGCGAAGGAAAACATACATTTATAACATTAAAGATTGCAAGTCAGCGTAGTAGACACTGGTGAGCTACTAAACAAGAAGTGAGTAAGTATGTACTTACAAATTGTGGTGCACGCCATTGTCGAATCATTGCTAATATCATTTCGTCATCCAAAACGCGAAGACCTAGAGTATTACAGCGAGTCGCTATGCCACAATTTACACAACGATCCATGATGTCAATCAATATCCAATCGGTAGGTCGTTCGTAGAATCCAAAATAACAAGTCCAAGTTCAACGTTTAAGCGGGGTTCTCCGTGTCCGGTATGGAAGCAAGGCAAGGGTCGTACAACAAGGAAGATCAGAAGTCCGTAGGAAAGCAGGGGTCGAGGAAAATATCAATAAAAGTATGGGAGCCGGGAGGAAACACTCAAAACGCACACGCCTACGATACGAACGGTGTCGATGCCATGTCAATTCAGTCAATTGTCAATTGTCAACACTTGACATGAATGACATCATGTCAATGCATCATGTCAAGTCAGAGTTACCACAGAGTACCACAGGTTAAAAATACAATAATCGATTAGTAAGCGTGTTGATATAACTTAATTAATAATTATGTAGATATTTAATTCGTTTAAACTCTCAATGGGTACTTTAATTCTAACAGATTTAATTATTTTAATTGAATTAATCATCTGGTGAAAGCATTTTCGTAAATAGTATGAACTCTGTAACGTTAATCGATTATAATTGAATCGATATTCCAATTACTTCGGAACCCTAACTTAATTATTGGATTTCTCATTTTCCAGTTTGTAAATTGAGTTGATTTTTCACATTTTGAAATAGTATAACCTTACTAATATAACCTTTTTTTTAAGCCATACCTCAACTTATTACAATCAGGCCCAGAAATCCCCGTCTCCTTAGCAACTTTAGGTATACCTTGGATGTTCTATATTCATATCAACTGAGGTCAACGGAGCAAAAGAGCTTGGTGACGGAAGGTCAGCGGTCCGATGTTCAAAATTCAGCGGTTTTGACGAATAATAATAATAATGTTTGTTTATTGAAGAAACTAAGACATAAATTACAAAATATTTTAACAGGCTAATTTGGAATAATATAAATGGTATAGTCATCTGTAGTCGAACTAGGCAGAGCCTGTATTTCGACTATCAGCGCCAAACCCCTCGAGTATTATATAATATAATATATATTTTAGCCAGTAACATTTAATTTGCATTGTGTACAGTCTTTATAATAAATTTAACTTACTTAGGCATTGGAGAAAGAAAAAAAAAATAAAAGAAAGATAGTATGTGTAGTGATTGCATGCAGGGCCTCTTATTTGTGTGAGATGGGAATGTACGTGTCTGATGTGTAAGAGGATGTGTGTGGTGTTGACCAGTGTGTTGTGGTGTGAGTGAGCGTGCGCGCGTTTGTTTGTATGTTCATGAGAGAAGTATGTTATAATGTATAACAATTGCTTTTCATTAGGATGTTGTGTACAAAAGAAGTTCAGTCTGTTCATATGTGAGACTTTTGAGGTACCTATTCAGTAAGTTTCTTCTTGAATATCTGTAAAACTAGCTTCTGTCCGCGGCTTCACCCGCGTGGATGTCGGAAATTATTCCACGGGAAAGTGCTACCAGGATAAAAAGTATGTCCTGCCCCAGGATGCTATCTATCTCTTTACCAAATTTTATCGAAATCCGTTCAGTGGTTTAGGTGTGAAAATGCAACATACAGACAGAATTTATAATAATATAATGTAGTATAGCACTTTGCCAACGACATCGTCCGCGTGTAAAGTACACGCGGACGATGTCGTTGGCCGAGTGCTTTACTTTAAAAATATCGAAGATGTATGTTTACGATCTTTAACATTTATTTATTTAATTCGGGTTAATTTTAAAGTTTGTAGATCAAACGAATAAGATTTTTTAAATAAACCTTGTCGTCCCGTTTTACCAAACCAGGCTTTGTTTTTAAAAAAGCTTTTGGTACGTTCCCATTGTATGACTTAAAGATTATTTATGTACCTACCCATTTTCGAGTTAATGGAGCAAGCTTTTCTACTCCGGTAAGAGACGATTTTTGAAAAACCCTTAAAATATATACTTTTCATTTTTTGTTTAAGTACTGTATTAGTAGCGAGTTAAAATTTTTTTCTTACTTATCTATCAACTTTTTCACCCCCTAACTAAATTTTAGCTTTTTTAAACTAAACAGTGGCTATCTGTATTAATTACTAATGCAAATATTGCCAAGTAGGTATCAAGTTTATTAACCAAAGGAAAGGGGTTTTTCATATTAATTGTATCCCGTCTTTTCACCCCACAGGGGTAGAATTCAAAAAACAAATATTGGGATGTTTCCATAATTTGTCTCAAAGATTATTTTATCAATTTTAGAGTTAATCAAGCCACGCTGTAAAATCCTCCCCTGTAAAATTGACTACCCCTTTTCAGGCCGTCAGGGGTAGATTTTCGAAAAACCCTGATACACATTATTCTTTCCTTTCAATTTTAGGTACCTATATTAGATACTGAGTTTCGAGTAAATCGGACCGCGCGCTAAAATTCTTCCATACAAACTTTGAAACCCCCCAATCCCCTTTTAGGGGGTAGTTTACAAAAACAAAAAATGCCCAACTTCATAATTTACTTAGATAAGTCTAGTATTCGTGCCAAGTTTCAAGTTTATTAACACAAGGAATAAGATTTTTCATACAAACAAAACCCCGCGATTTCACCCTCTTAGGGGTGGAATTTCGAAAAACCCTTTCTTAGTGGATACCTACTCTTCACGAAAAATACACCCTACAAATTTCATGTCTCTAGGACCAGCGGTTTAGGCTGTGCGTTGATGTCTCAGTCAGTCAGTCAGGACTTTGAATTTTATATAATATATAGATAACATAAAGACTGTATTTAGTGTTTGTGTTATTTTGAAATCAATCAAAATAAAATATTATAATTATAAACCTACATTACATTTTTCCTGTTGCCCTTCCAAGTTGACCTTCTGAAATATTTTACCTTTGTACCACATTTTGTTAAATTGATAAACATCTGCCGACTTAGTCTGTAAAAATCGCACCGTGAAACTTAGGTGAAGTGAGCGTGGAGTGAGCTGTCGTTCCAACTACCTAATGCCAGGGATTGACACTCACTTCACCTAACTTTTCACGGTGAAATTTTTACAGAATCGATCGGCAGCTCACTTTAGGCTAACTTCACCTAAATCATCGTGATTTAGTGATTTAGGTAAGATATAAAATTTAACATTTACTTAGCACGTCTCTTTGGAGATCATTTACTTTGTAATTTTTTTTTTATAGCTGGTCGTGATTTTTTTTTCCGTTTCATTCGCTTATTACCCATTGTTGCTCAATAATAAAGTCACGTGGTCACGCGGAAAGCACTGACATAATGTATGTAGGTTCGTCGTCGAAGAGCGCCGATGCCACAGAACATATATACCCTAGCCGATGCGCGACTGAACGAAATTGATGACAGCGGCAAAGATTTAAAAATTGTTAGGTACCTACGCCTACTGCGTCGAAGAGATAGTCGCGTTTCTGTTTCGTTTTTACAACTCTGGCACACAATGACGCAGTGACTTGACAGTGAGCGTGAGCTCATTCTTCTTAGTATGGGCACATTTTCGCATGACTAAGTACGAGTGACAAATCTAGCGATTTAAATCTTTGAGTACTGGGGTTTGACTTTACGCTGTCAAAAACGCTGTCCAGTCGATCGATTCTGTAAAAATATCACTGTGAAAAGTTAGGTGAAGTGAGCTTAGAGTGAGCTTTCAACGGGCATTACCTACTCCGTATCACCTACTAACATAAGAATAGTCCCGAACGAATGGATCACTTTCGAACGGGCCCGTATCTTCATGCAGTGTATCATCTATGTATGTCTTCGTCGACGGACTTGAGAGTACAATGAACACTTACACCCTAGCTCCGTAAAGTCCGTAAGTCCTTGTCCTTCGGTTTCATCTTATTTCCGCCTACCTTCGCTTTGTAAAATACTAGACCTTTTTTTGGACGTACCTCTGTGTGCGCATACTACACAGCCCGAGCAAAGAGTGTGAGTTGTGAGTCGACGCATATTTTATTTTTATTAAAAGTTAAAAAATAAAAATAAAAAAAATTACAAACGGTCACTAGAAATTCTACTGTGTGGTCACCTCTTCTTAGTATTTCTTCCCAGGAATTCGATTATTATTGGAAATAAAACGGTAAATGTTTTGATACCTACTGTTTAGTAAAGTAACGTTAGTAAAAAAAAAAATTACTAAAGGATAGACTGTAGCATTCGTCAATTTAACTTCCGAATGCTATATAAATTGATTTTTCTTTTAATAAACATCCAATTGAGGGACCACCTTAAATCGATTGCAACTTTTGAATGGCTTCTTTTACAAACTAGAAGTTGAATTCACAAGTACTTTTACTAACGCTAGACCCAAGTAAATTTCAAATTCCATTGTGGTCTCCAAGGTGAACCTTATGGTGATCGGTTGAGGGACCACCTTCCGCATGCTAGTTTTTTCTATTCTATGAAATTCCAGTTATATCTTTGAGTATTTAAAATATCACAAAATGTGAATCTAGGCTAGGGATTAAATAAACAAATCTGTGGGTGAAGTGTGGTCCTACTTATAAGACAATTTATGAAGGTCTTAAAATTATATATCAGTTCTAATACTACTAAATAACAATACACAAGTATGTTGCAGTAACATAGATACAGTTAGTTTTAGTAATTATCAAAATTCAGCATAACTGGCTATATTACGGTGACATAATTTTTATATTTCAAAATGAAACGCTTGAATTATAAATAAACTTTACTTACAAAAACATAGCCGCCAAATTGTTTGGGCATTACAGAAAAAGACGAACACAAATAATTTACGGGGCTTCACAAATATTTCGTTAAGAGAATAGTCCGCTTCATCGTGTGTAGTGACAGCAGTTTGGCGAGTCCGCGGGATGTGCGTACACGCAGTCTACGTACTGGCACTCGAGACACTGCTGCGGCTGACATGGAGTGCAAGGGTGACATGGATCACAAGGCTGACATGTTTCAGGAGCCCAATACGGTTCACACTTCGGAGGTTTCTTTCTCTCGAAGTGGTAACAACAGTTCCCCTGTTTATAAAAAAAAAGAAACCTAATAAAATCATAAAAAATAAAATGGAGTGAAAAGTGACTCAATGATCAAGAATTCATCCAAAATCAACAAATAAAATTCTAATTTAATTTAAAAATCTCCACGAGAGACGGCAATCTTCCTATTTGCATAAGCAGATAAGTTTCTGAACTGGAATCCCGTAAATTAATAAACTTTGCAGGTAAAAAAGCACGAATCGTAAGTCCAAATTCTTATCCAGAAAGTTTCCGTGTTTCGGATAATAACTACGCTTTCTGTTAATTACTGGGCTTAGACGAGGAGTGTTAAAAGTTTAAATTCAGTTAGAGATCTGTTAACTTTCTTTCGCGTAAAAGGATACCAAATGGGCCAGGTGATGGTGTGTACAATTCGTTGAATATTCAATTGCGAAATCGCGCTCAAGTTCGCGGCCCGCAGCGGATTAGTGAACCATCGCGTTAAGAGATTAAACTTTAATTAAACTGTCAAGTATGTCAAACAATAAAATGTTTAACTAGACAGGAGCAAGTCAGCGGGAGTTTCGTGTACAGAGCCGGCCTAATTCTGCGAGCCTTGGATTACAGGGTCCAATCACGAAGAGTCGTATCTTGAGCCCCAGTCGAAAATAAATCCCCATCCGAACCCATGTCGCGTTCACCGAATAAACATTGTGGTCCGCGAGACGGCACGATCGATGTCACAAACACGCCAAACAGGCGTACTCCAAATAACATCTAATCTCACGTAAATTGCTCGTAAATAGTGGAACAATTTAATTAAAATTCTAATTCTACGGATAATCCGATTCTTAAACACACATTTTGAAGTTGACAAATTCTGTAATTTGGTTAGACTGAGAACTAGGAGGTTCCTTTAACTTTGTTAAAGTTTCTTTTGTCGTAGATTCGTCCGACAGTTTAAAAGTATGTTTTCAAATGTACCACTTTTTTTTTTGTCGCTGAGAAATGCTTTATGCATGCCCGCCTCGCGGGGGACGAGACGGGGTATGTGGGACTCCCTGTCGGAATGACAGTATACCCACTAAAACTCAGCGGTGTTCCCTCATTCGCCGTGATGGGAGGGCCACGGGAATAGGCATAGCCTTTACCTCCATAGCCCTCCCGGCGCATGCCCGCCTAGTTTGTATGGCGGGCCCCGCATGCCCCCCACATTGGGGGGCTACGGGAATGGCCGGGACCACCTAGCCATTCCCGTCCAACACTGGTGGAGGCCTGTGCAATGCAGGCAACGATGCCCCCGCACCCGTTGCCCGCTGGCCCCCACGCCCGCCTGAATGGCGGGCCCCGCATGCCCCCCAGGATGGGGGGCTACGGCCGCAGAGGATAGGGAGAGCGGCAACGACACACCGACACTCCTCTTCCCCTGCGGCCCCACCGCGTCCGCCATCAAACGGTGGCGGCCCCGTCAAGGCCACGGAAGGTAGGGAGAGCGGCAACGTAACACCGACACTCCTCTCCCGCCGCGGCCTCTAATCCTCAGCCGCAATGTCTCCCACACGGGGGACATCGCGGCCCGCCTCAGGTAGGCTGCGATGTCGCCCAAGCGGCACCGCAACCTACCCGCCGGCCGCTACGTCGTCGGCTTTTCCGCACAGCCTAGACGAGCGGCCGCTCCTCGGGTTCCTCTTAGCTTCACCGTGGCCCAATCCACCACGGCTACTGAGCCCCCCCGCCTCGACAATGCGGGAACCCACCGGGGGGGTTTCAAATGTACCACTTTTTTTTTTTTTTTTTTTTGTCGCTGAGAAATGCTTTATGCATGCCCGCCTCACGGGGGACGAGACGGGGTATGTGGGACTCCCTGTCGGAATGACAGTATACCCACTAAAACTCAGCGGTGTTCCCTCATTCGCCGTGATGGGAGGGCCACGGGAATAGGCATAGCCTTTACCTCCATAGCCCTCCCGGCGCATGCCCGCCTAGTTGGTATGGCGGGCCCCGCATGCCCCCCACATTGGGGGGCTACGGGAATGGCCGGGACCACCTAGCCATTCCCGTCCAACACTGGTGGAGGCCTGTGCAATGCAGGCAACGGTGCCCCCGCACCCGTTGCCCGCTGGCCCCCACGCCCGCCTGAATGGCGGGCCCCGCATGCCCCCCAGGATGGGGGGCTACGGCCGCAGAGGATAGGGAGAGCGGCAACGATACACCGACCCTCCTCTTCCCCTGCGGCCCCACCGCGTCCGCCATCAAACGGTGGCGGCCCCGTCAAGGCCGCGGAAGGTAGGGAGAGCGGCAACGTAACACCGACACTCCTCTCCCGCCGCGGCCTCTAATCCTCAGCCGCAATGTCTCCCACACGGGGGACATCGCGGCCCGCCTCAGGTAGGCTGCGATGTCGCCCAAGCGGCACCGCAACCTACCCGCCGGCCGCTACGTCGTCGGCTTTTCCGCACAGCCTAGACGAGCGGCCGCTCCTCGGGTTCCTCTTAGCTTCACCGTGGCCCAATCCACCACGGCTACTGAGCCCCCCCGCCTCGACAATGCGGGAACCCACCGGGGGGGTTTCAAATGTACCACTAAGCTAACCTACCTAACCTATTGTGACTGTCTGTCACTTACTCCTATTTAATAACAAAAATTCTTATTCTAAATTCTATCTATCGACCCTCTTAGAAACGCATTAAATCTCAATTTTATGGTCTGACAGCTCGACATATTACCCTAAGGCTTCTGCCTCGAATCTCGCGGGCAGCGGGGCGGCGGCGGCGGCGGCGCGGGAGCGGCAGGATCTTACGCGTATAATCAAATGGACCGGCCCTGGAATACAGCGGCGCGGTAGCGGCGCGGGCGCGGGCAACGAGCGGTGCACTCCAGTCAAGCGGTGACCGCCCGCGCGTCTGCATTGCAGTCTTGTGCCCACAATAAATCGAGCGTTACGAATAAATTTGAATGAAAAAGACGTTGTCGCCGTCGTTCAGACATTCACTTCGCGAATAAAAACAAATATCTCGACGACACAACCACGAACACAGCACTACACCGATATAGTGCCGCGCGATCTGCCCGCTAGTTTGGAGAACAGGTATGCGTTGCCCGCCCCGCTGCCGCGCCGCCGCCGCCGCCGCCCCGCTGCCCGCAAAATTCGAGGCAGAGGCCTAATCAATAACAAAACATCCTATTTGTTTGAAATAGTAAAACAATATTGAAACTCTTAAAAACTCATTTATATTTTATGGGAAACAGACTTATCAGTAGAAAGTGATATTTTACGTCACTTAAAATGCAATATTTTGTACAAATTCTAAGAAAACTGAGACCCTTACATGCAATGGAGAATACGAGGCACACATCTGGTTACGATTAGTTGGGTCCGAAAACCGTGGAAGCGACCGGTACCCGAATGAACCTTTTCAAAAGGGGGCGGAGCGCCTTCACGTGTCAATTTTAGGATGTGGGAATTATAACGAAGACGTAGAGGCAGTCGGTGTCGAACCGTTTTAGGATACGGACTTCTTAGTCCACGCTAGTTAAGTTAGATTTAGGGGATACCAAGAGGCTATGTCCGAGTGGGCGATATGTCGCGAATTAGCGAGCAATAGTTATTAAATTAAATAAAATTGGGTTGAAGCCCAGACTAGACTAATCTAGTATTTAAAGGAGTGTGGGAGACGGTTGGTTTTAGACCACGAGAGTGAGCGGTTGGCGTAGACTAGGCGAGCAGAGTTAGAACTTAGGGCAATAGCATTGAACCTGAGTGTCTGTTGAGAGATCGAGAGTGCAGGAGTGTTATTTAATACGTTAAATAATGAGTGTTGTTTTAGACTAGGTTATATTAGCCTACTACTAATATAAGTAGCGTGTAAGGCGCGTGAATCTCGGTGAGTGTGTTTGTGAACGATCAGGACCTTGTTCCTTTCTTTAACGTTATCGAGGTATCCTACACGTGCGTTTGGTTGTAGGGACTCGGGGAAAGCCCGCTATAAGGTGTGACACTTACCAACATACTGTAGACAAATGCTCTACCAATAGACTATAGACAAACACAACCAAGACATGACGCTTAGGGCAGTCACACCGCTTTTGGAAGGCTGAACCGAACTCGCAACTCGATAGGGCCGATTTATTTATAGTGCTTCCTTGTAGTCTGTTGTTTACGAACACAAACCAACCAAACGTTAGTGATGACTACCTTCCCTATGGACAGACTAATTACAGGATATTTTGCATTGCTCTTGATATACGCACACTTCCAGGGAGTGGGGTAGGCTTCAATAAGCCCCCTCAACTGGATTGATAGTCGTTCTAAGAAGCGCTAGGAATTGTGTCTCGTTAAATCACACCCGGCCCCCGTAGGCCTCTTACTGATAAAAAAATATAATATTTAACGAGACACGTAATTTGGATGCCCAGATAGAAAGGCTCCGTTGCTACATAAATAGGTAGACAAGAATGGACGCACGGCTGCTGATTACACTCAAAGCATCCTCTAAATTGGGTAGAATAAGGAAGTGCGAAGTGACGATTTAAAATAACCACTTCGGCGTATAGCAAGGCAATCGTAAGGAATTCTGCAACCGACTGACGATGCGGTACACTTGCGCTAGTTTTGTATTGTCTTAGTAAAGGGTGAGTAAGCCGTTATGAGGGGTTATTACTACTATACGCGTCCAGCACTTGTGGAAACTTGTCTCGCTCAATGGTAGAGGCACTTCGCAGTCCTTTACCTTAGGATTGAGTAAGACATGCTTGAGTGTAGGGAGCGTGTCCCGCTGGAACCGCAGCAGGTTCTCTCTAGGCCTATGCACGTTAGGACTGGTGGTACACGCACGACGTAACAGTTGTTGTAAAGCGGCCCTACGTCTATGGGGTGGGTTACTCGATTATTGTGAGAGCATTTTTTTTTTGCGGTTGGTAAATCATCAAATGACCCCCTCCCGCTCTGGGTGGAGCGGAAGGGAGTGTCAGACTCTTACTGACTAAAACCCACCCGTTTTCCTTCCTTAGCCCTTTATGTTCCAGGGCAGCGGTAACCCTTTCGGACGATTCCGCTACCCCGGCAGGCTTGTAAGAGCATTCAGTAACATAACTCAAAAAAATGTACTCTACAACGCAAGCGTTTCGTGTCAATTACCCCTTTTGTATTCCTCTCATCTCTTGTAACTTTCATAATCAAAAGAAAAGTAGATTTCCTTTCCTTAATCACCTTATCTATTAATTCCCAACCCTATTTTATACTGCAACTAGCTTCTGCCCGCGGCTTCGCCCGCGTGGATGTCGGAAATTATCCCACGGGAACGTGCTATCAGGATAAAAAGTATGTGCTTCCCCAGTATGCCATCTATCTCTTTGCCAAATCAGAAGTTCAGTGGTTTAGGCGTGAAAATGTTACATACAGTTTCAAGTACAAATCCGCCCTAAAAAACCGAATTACCCCTTTTTGCCCCGTCAGGGGTCAATTTTCGACAACTTTACATACTTATTATCAATTATTTTCTGTCGAAAGTATCAATACTGAGTTTCGAGTTAATCGGACCGCGCATTCAATTTCTTCCACACAAACTTCAACACCCCTATATCCCCCTTTGAGGGGTAGTTTTGAAAAACTTATAATGATAAACTTTATTACTTACTTAGGCAAGTATTGTTGCCAAGTTTCAAGTTTATTAACTAAATTAATAAGATTTTTCATATAAACTGTAACTGTAACTTTTCACCCTCACAGGGGTGGAATTTTAAAAAAATCATAAAAATTCATAACTTGACTCAAAGATTATTAATACCAATTTTATAATGAATCAAGCCACTTATTATAATCCTCCCCTGTAAAATTAACTCATACCCCTTTTCACCCCGTTAGGGGTAGATTTTCGAAAAACCCTCATACGTGTTATTATTTATTTTTAGTCTTAAGTACACACACAGTACACTGAGTTTCGAGTTAATCGGACCGCGCGTTCAAATTCTTCCACACAAACTTCAACACCCCTATATCCCCTTTGAGGGGTAGTTTTGAAAAACTAATAATGATAAACTTTATTGCTTACTTAGGCGAGTATTCATGCCAATTTTCAAGATTATTAACCTAACGAATAAGATTTTTCATATAAACTGTATCCCCGCTTTTCTCCCCCACAGGGGTGGAATTTTGAAAAATCATTTGGGATGTGTTCATAACTTGACTCAAAGATTATTTTATACCAATTTTCGAGTTAATCAAGCCACGCTGTAAAATCCTCCCCTGTAAAATTGAGTACCCCTTTTCAGGCCGTCAGGGGTAGATTTTCGAAAAACTCTGATACACATTATTCTTTCCTTTCAATTTTAGGTATAAATACTGAGTTTCGATTAAATCGGACCGCGTGCTAGAATTCTTCCATACAAACTTTGAAACCCCCCAATCCCCTTTTAGGGGGTAGTTTATAAAAACAAAAAATGCCCAACTTCATAATATACTTAGATAAGTGTTCGTGCCAAGTTTCAAGTTTATTAACTCAAGCAATAAGATTTTTCTTAGAAACAAAATCTCCCCATTTCACCCTCTTAGGGGTGGAATTTCGAAAAACCCTTTCTTAGTGGATACCTACTCTTCACGAAGAATACACCCTCCAAATTTCATGTCTCTAGGACCAGCGGTTTAGGCTGTGCGTTGATGTCTCAGTCAGTCAGTCAGTCAGTCAGTCAGGACTTTGAATTTTATATATATAGATTGTTTTCTTATATCCCTCCTTGCTCCCCGAATTCATTAGAATCGGTAGAAGAGTGTCCAGCCTGGAGCCTTGCTCTACTGAACAGTACGGAGGAGGGGTACTATTCTTCCCCGAAAGGGGAACTGACCCATTTTCCTGACATTTCTGAAAAACGGAAAAACGGTAATTTTATCAGCCTAGGATAATTTAATAACAGTCACACTATCTATTAGGAACGTTGGTCGCTGGTGGTTATTGGTACGTTTGTTGTCGGGTATGTTTGACGTCGCGAGCGGCATGACTGAGGTGAATGCTTTAGCCCAAATGTTCATATTATAAGAACAGTCAGAAGCAGAGTTAGTATTATTTTATTTTTCTACATTTTATTACCTTAAATTTTAAAGATACAGCAGGCATTGGTTGCTGATATTTATTTGCCGGATTCATAAGTATATTTGGGAATTTTTAAAGTATAAAGACATGTTTAAACCGGACACACAAATTGACTTTAGTTTTGGGATGCAATTATTTCGCGTGCGGCAAATTAATTTGTTCCGAACTTTTCGGATTTTTATCAAAAGAATTCTAATCTCATTTTCCGGTTGTGGTACACGGCGGATTCATTTTTCTAGCACTGACTGGGTTCGTAATGAAATTGAATTTCTCCTCGGTGTCACCGACGGCGTTTATTCGGCTTTTTGCTTTGGCTTCAGCTTCTAAAGGGATATTGCGTGGGAATCAATTCAGGTGGCGGTTTTCCATCCTCCTACTGAATATTAATTTTTCATAAAATATCTTCCAGTTCAATTGGAATCAACTGAAGGAAGTTATTTGTTGAAGAAGAATTATTATAAGCCTCAAGGCTTATTTTATTCTCCTGAAGAATAATTGAGCTCAAAATGATCCCACGGTCGCTAAACCTAAGATTTAATAGATTTTAAGATTAGATAGATTGTTAGATTTTTTTTTTTTTTTTTTTTTAGATTTTTTTTAGATTTGACGGCACGGTTGGCGCAGTGGTTAAGCGATTGACTGCTGCGCTGCGTGTCGCGGGTTCGATTCCCGCACGGAACAAATATTTGTATGACCTACATGTATTTGTTCCGAGTCTGGGTGTTTTCTATCTATAATATGTATGTATTTACAAAAAAAAATTGTATATAAGTAGTTTATCAGCCATCTTGTTACCATAACACAAGCATTAGGTTGCTTAGCTTGGGACAAATGGTGCTGTGTGAAATGTCCAGGGATTTATTTATTTATTTATTTAATACCTTATTTGCAAACGCTGGTGTGGTACCTAAGGACTAGTTGTTTGAATATGAATATACCCGTTCATCTTCAGAATGGAACCGTCGTATTTCGTTGTGAGGGTCTGCAGCATATGACGACACTACGAAAGGTTTCCGCTTGCGCGTCCCGCAAGCCACCTCACAAGCACGGCGCATGAGCACCGTCGGTTGATTTGCCTGAAACAATACAAAAATTCATTTCTCTAACAATTTTACCTATGACGATCCCACTTGGTCTTATCAAAAACCAGTAGGAAGAAATAAGTTTCATGTTGAAAGAAGGATAGGTACTATCCAAGATTAGAAAACCCGTACCACGGAACCCCTGCATTAATACAATAAAAGCCGCTTACATGAGGTTGCATTCATTTTTGTGGTATTATTTAATAATAATCGCTTCAGTTCTAGCTAGCTCGAGTCGTCCATTATATCTTCAAGTTTAACTTCAATAGGCTTCTTGGGATGAGAACTGCCAAGTGCGTGTTTGGGGCAATAAAGAGGTACTTTCACTGGGTCGGCGACTTTGACAGGGTTCAAGCAGACTTCACATTCGATGGCCACGTCTCGAGGATGCCTTACAAGGAAATTCGCAGTGCCTTGCGTGGAGTGCTCAACGTCTTGCATTCCATTGCGCTTGAACGCGCTCACGGGGAACCTTCTCACCTGCAACGGACCAGACAGTTGCAGTTTAGTTACGACCTACTCAGGCATTGCGAATTTCCCGGTATTTTCGCAATTAAAAAAAAAAATACTTATGGTGAAAAACAGGAACTTGAATTTGAAAGCTCTGATTTTTAATGTATTATGCTAAAGCATGTTCTAGCTATATATTTATCTATGTATCTATTTAAATACCTTACATTAATGATAACAAATACGTGACTTATCATTGCTGTTAAATGGCTTATTATACGCTACTCATTACTTAAATTACGCACCATAGAAGAGGTCAGTGCTTCTTTTTAAGTACGCAACATTTCTTCGTCGGTTTGACAGGGATGGTAAAGGGGTAATAGCTCCACAGTTTAGTGTCCCAACATTTGCGAATGTGTGAAATACTGCCGCACTCATTGTATTTGTGATCTTGAATTCCGTTCCGTCTTAGCGCAGATGACGGCAGAGGATTTACCTGCCAGGTGTTTTTTTTTTCTTATTTTTCTTTTAATAAGTTTGATATCTCATACTAAATAGGGACATCTACGCTAAATTAGACTAATTTAATTTTTTATCCTTTTTCCGTCTGACAGGAAGCATTTCTTGTGTGATTCTCGGGTACAGTCTATTCATAGGCTCAACGGAGGTGTAGACACAAGATGAGCCGTTTGGTCCTTCGCCCGAACATATGTAACGGATAGCTCCGCGATACCCATGCATTTGATCCTGCATCCCGTTTCGACGGTATGCTGACTGGGGGAGTCTACCATAACGTGTCGGAACATACCGTTCCTGAAACTAACAACAAAACAATGGGACACGAAAATATTCATAGAGACACACGCCCGGCTCGGTAATGTGGCAATGTGGCAGGTCCACTGAATAATTCAAGCAGGTAGATTCAGAATACACTTGATCGTAATTCTTCTATACCTGAGGTTTGATTTATGGAAGAAATATGAAAATTTTAATAGGACTTTAGGACTATAGGTTGTGTTTTTTTTTTCAACACATGACATTGGCTACATACCACCAGCTTAAGTTGGTACTATACATCTCTGCTTGCCTCTTCGAAAAATACTGGCGAGACTTTGTCTTACATAAATTTAAACTTGAATATGTTGATTATAGCACGAGTACTTAAATATTCTATTCATGTAACTTTAAAACTACCTAAATTAAACCTAATACTTTCTCTACTCAAAAAATGATTTGTTCTACACAGTATTTACGTAAAAAAACAAAGTGAACTTGAATCTACTTCTATTTTGTTGGAAAAAAACTTTGACTAATTCAATGATGATACTTCCATTCATTGATGTTACTTACAATTCTTCCGTCTTCGTATCTGTAGCAAGGCATTATATATTTTGTCTTGACTGGTTTGCAAGGTGGTGGCTGGTAGCAACAAGATTCACAGCTCGGTTGTACCGCGCATGGGCGCCGGGAGGGAGGTGGGGAACAACAACCTTTCTGCGGAGGGGCGTCACAACAGTCATACGGCGTCCTCTTCTTCGGCTCACAGCAATAGTACACAATAGGCTTCTGGCAACGTGGCAAACGCGGGCAGCATGCCGGTTCTGGTTTACAATACTTTCGGGAACAATTTGGTGACATCAACATCGGAGTTACAGTATACTCCCCACAATCAACTGGATAGCAACATTCCATGTTTTTTAATATTTTCAATATTAACAATATTGTCGTTTCTTTTTTAGATATTCTCTTTTCTTCTTGTTAATTTTGTTTTATAAAATAAATATTTATACTAAAATTTACATTTAAGCCCACAAAATTGCTAGTAAGTATTTTTTCACTGTCAATTTTAAAACAAGTTCCTTTTTTTACTTTTTTATTTCATATTGATGTTGCTGTCAATTATTAGTGTAAAGTGTTTTTATTGTGTAAAGTATGTCCGCCTCCTTGTGATGTTTATTAAAAGCTTGTTACCGGATGTATTGTTTTAAATCCAATCCAAATCCAATGGCGAAGCAGATGGCTAGTTCTGATAACTCAGTTTTCAACTGAATTCGACACTAGACCGTAAATATTGGCACAACAACGATTCAATAAAATAATCAGTACAAAATACAATGTGATTTGCCACAAAGTCCACAAGTGTCTCCGGTTTACGTCATTTGCTTGGCACGGCGTTGTGCCAGTGGCAACGCTAGGGGCAAAACTCTAAGCAAAGCTTTTGCAACACATTTGCAAACATTCAGGCGCCGCCTCCTTGTCGCCGACGATTCGAAAATGCAATTTTCCCAATGCAAATCGAACGCTCCAGACAGATTTAATGCCTTTTACTTGCCGATTCCGCACATCATTTCCGAAGAGAATTGGTGATGGCCAAGTCTACATCCGTCAATATTGGAAAAGTCCAATAAAAATCTTATATAGGTACCGCGACAAGGAAATGTTTACTAACTACGAATCCATAAAACGTATAGCGTTTGATTCAATGGGGTGAAATTGATTTATCACTTCGGTAGATTACTTTTTAGTTTATTTCTTTCATTCCTCTCTGCTTTTTTAATCTTTATGTTCATCTTTGGTTTATTGTCGAACGCAAAAACGCAGTTTAGAAGATTAACAGCATCTAGTTTAATTTTGTTAAAGTACTGATTCGAGGACCGTTTAGGTGAAGATTGAATAAAACGTAAAATATTGCCGAATATTGGTGTTTTTTATATTACTTAAATGTAAAATGTTTACACGTTGCATCTGAAAATGCACTCGCGATGCGTTTTGTTTGTATTGCTCAAGTCTGCCTGGCAAACATTTTACTCGGCGGGTTACGAAACGTCGGTAAACTCTCAACGCGTTCAGAATACACTTTTCCAACACTCAAAGTATCCAATAGAAATGTGTTTACATTAAAATCGATTTCATAGTTTTCCTTTCTTTCTCTAGATTTCGTTTTGATTTTGTGATGAATGGTTTGGGCTTGCACTGAGCAATCAAATGGCTTCTTCGTGCCTTGACGGGTTTTCAGAAGCAGAAATTCGTAACCGGTCTTATCCGGAAATGTACACCTTCTCTACCGTAGGACAACTTTCCATTAGTAACTAAGTACGCCGATCAAAAACTAAGTAGGTACAGCAGAATAAGGTGATCAAGCATTGCCCTTGCAAAACTTTGAAGTTGGTAGGATTTATCTTTGAACTGTTCAAAGATCTGAATAATCTTTAACAGGAAATCACATCAATAATAACCACTTCAACGCCGGCTTCATAGATAACATCACGACACGTCTACTATAGTCACGATTCCTTCCTGAAAATGAAGATTATTTCCAATCGGCTTGTTCCTTTCGCTCTGTCCTTTGAAGTGAATTCGATAGTGATCCTCTCGTACGTACCTATTGTATGATATTTCCACTTTATAACCTTCTTATAGCCCACATTCTCGATCACAGTTAACGCGAGTAAAACGGGCTAGAAACTTGCATCGTGTAAATGGGTTACACGATGCAAGTTTCTAGCCCGTGGCATACAATAAAATTGAAGCAACAAATGACTTGAATCGACTTGAGGGGCTAAGTAATAGCAACCACACGGGTTGATCGATCAGGTTAAGCTACGCGTGCCGCGGTTGGTCCGTGGATGGGTTCCCATAATTACATACCGTGCCCCGGAAAGGTCGTTAAGCCGTTGATCTCGGTTGTCATTTGTGGAGCTTTAATAGTCGTTACGGGTCGTCAAAAGCCTGAAAGTTTTGACAGCATACAACGCGCGCCACTCGAGAGTGGGTGCGACCATTGTAGGAATGGCCGTACGGGGAGGTGAGACCTGCTGAGGAACAGCGGGTCAAGGCCTGTCGGGGGAGCGGTGAATGCTTATGTGAATCCCGAAACCCCGGCCATAGGCAGAGGTGGAACACCACGGTGGATTTAGCCGGTAAGAGTCCGGCATACCCCTCCACCACCCCCACGATGGAGGAAGTCCATTAGGATTTCCACCGCGAAACCAAAAAAAAGGTATATACTTGTTTCTGTAGTATTTTGTATATTATTTTCTTACAAAGAAAAGAAGACCCGTGAAACCGAAAAAATATCACAAATCACCATAAAAGGACACCTTTGACAAATGCGAAATATGTTTGTACAAATGCCTATTTACCATTATTTGCACAAAGGGAACATCACTTGAAGGAGTTCTTCGAGTGGCGGCAACCGTGTAAGAATGTATTTATTTATTTATGATGCTACTTTTGTCAATGGAGGCTCGGGTTCATTTGGGTGATTTATGACCCTTCCAACAAAGAGGGTTTATACCATACTTATTTATCGAAACGTAATAAATTCCTTCTTATGTACGGGATATAAAAGTATTGAAAGTGAGGATTTATGTCTCGATATAAAGTATATGAATAATATAAAGTATGTACGTAGGACGGTAGGTTTGGTACAGATAATATGTCACCATTTGAATGCGAGTATAGGAGTTTTCCTTTATCGAGAGGAGACCTTTGATCGATTTTACGTTGGAGCACACACCTACCCATCCACCTACCATCGCTAGTATTTTTCTGGCGGTAAGTCTAAGAAATATGGTTCTCAAACATGGTCACGTATGGTTCTCAAACATGGTCTTTGACAATTCAGCAGAGGTCCACACTCGAGGTTTCCCAGAGAGCTATGGAACGGAGTATTCTGTGTATTAAACTTGTAGACTACAATACAACAATCCGTTCCATCACTAAATTAACTGACGTCACTCGGAAAGCTGCCACGCTTAAATGAAATTGGGCTGGACACATCTGCCGCATGTCAGACGATCAATGGGCTAAACATACGTCCCAGTGGGTCCCGCTTAATGGCAAACGACATCGCGGCAGGCCCAGACGGAGGTCGGAGATGGTGGGATGAGCTGGGCTCCTTTCATGAAGATAGTTCCTTGGCAGCTCTGGACAGAGAGAGGAAAGAGAGTAGGGAGGCCTTTGCCCAGCAGTGGGAAATTAACGGCTAATAAAAAATAAAGTCTAAGACATGCGACTGCGACAGCGCGGCGATTCGGTCTAGTCGCCGTGCTGTCCCAGTCGCATAGTGTGCGTCATATCTAACAAACAGCCGCCGCATGCCGTAACCGCATGCGGGCACCGTACCGCAATTACAACTTATTGATGTATTACTAATAAAGTTAGTAACCATATCAGGTTAAATAAAATATTAATAGACATTCAGAGCTAGAAATAAGCATTGGATATTTTACTGTGTTCAAAAGGAAAATATTCCCGTATTGACTATCCGTTTATATGCTTAGAGCAAGTTTATACCATTCGGTATTAAAGTAGGTACTTTCCATTTTTATTTATATGTATTTCTAAGAAGCCAAACTATTTAAGCTTTTAAGTAAACAACATCTCTCAGCAAAGGAAAATATTTATTCATTCTTTTACCTTATTTGACTAAGGAATAATATGAAAGATGAGTTTATATAAGCCTACCTGGCTTACCTCTAATATTTTCTTGTTCAACGTAAAAGTAGGTTACAACGAGTATTATAAAAATGCTAATACTCAAGTCGAAAACAACTAGATACCGAGCATAAACAACCGACTACCAAGTTTTCGAAACTAGATCTGCCCCGGCTAAAGCACAAGCTATATAATATGTAGTTCATACCGCTCGGTTTTGCTTAATATTGTTCTATTTATTTATTTCTACCAGCCATAATATCTATTCGGCCGTATCCCGCCCAGCGCCTATAAAAATCATTACACATGAACATTTCTCCCAGCCATAGATAGTTCAGGAAAAGCACCCAATAGCCGCAAAAACATCACAATAAAGGAAGACTAGTAAACGAGCGCCGATGTAACGGCCTTATTTATAGACGCAAATACTATGTACACATCATAGGGCAATACTCAATCCTTACGCTCAATAGGACGGAAACTATACTAGTTTACGATCATACGACATCAAAACGTGGAAGGAAATATAAAATGGTATGGGCCTGGAAAACGATACAGTATTGTAACGAGCGCCGTCATTTGTCAATAGAAGCGACATTTAGTTTCCGTTTTATAACACGTTCGCCCACAATGACGCGGAAGGATCGCGGCCGGCTCTAATAACCTGAGACTTTTATACACGGCTTCGTTCACCGCGCAGATATAACGAACTATTCAAAAGGAAATGACACCTCGGATTTTATGAAAGCGCTATATTTCTCTTGTGAGTTGATGTGGCACGGTCTGGACGCGCACTTTAAGTACAACCGTCATATTGAAAAGGAAAAATATTAGACTCGCTACAACGAGTTGAATTCGTATAAAAGTTGGGATCGCCATCACGGAATAATTGGTTTTGCTTAATACGGGTATAGGGTCGAATAAAAAATCTAATATAGGTAAATGTAAAGGATATTTTCATTACGATTCCACAGACCGAAACAGCTAAAATGGACCGCATTTAAATTTTGATAGGGTCCTCCCTATCTGTGCATCAATGGGGAGGTCTGACAGAGAGCGCCCTCGGCTACATTAAGGGCCTTTTGTCATTGTTATACGACATTTAATCGAGTGACTTTTATCCGGACCCTCTTAATTACATTTTTATTAATTTAAATAACGTTTTATTGTTTTATATTCATTTAAATATCTTGGGATACAGAACAAAGCATTTTGTACCGGTTCATAAAAGAGAACCAATTTTCAAGTACCTACTTCGCTGTAGGTTTTAAAAATACTGGATAATCATGGTTCATTAGATGTTAAAGGCGATTTCCATGAAATGCTATGGTAGGCGTAAGTCGAAGCTTGTTTGTGCATAATTCTAGGAAATGTATAATGTGTGTAACCCAGAAAAGAAATAAGTTTCAACGATATTAGTGCTCAGTTTAAAAAACGAACAAATTAATACTTCTTAAAATTCCGAAAATGTTAAGTGTTCAATCTTTAAAATATATTCTGACTGCCTCAGGTCGTTGATTTTGTGAACAGAAGTAAAACTGCTGAGGGCGGAGTCTTGGGTAGAATTCCCAATTCTAGCAAAGTGTCAACAATGGGTTTTTCAATCAGGAAATTACTTCGTGGCAGCTCTGGCAATAGGGTCGCCTATGAAATGAAAGTGTTCTATACATCTCAGTCTACCGGTTTTGGGGAATACAAGCGAGATGTTGTTTTATTAACAGAAACGTCACCTGCGGCTATCCCAATGATGCGAACAAGATGGTCTGACTACCTCATTGGTCTTGTGAATAGAAGTACAACTTTTGAGCAAGGAGCACGATTTACCTTACCTACATGTATGTACATATATACATACCCGCGTAGGTACGATTCCCAAGTTGGGCAAAGTGGTTTTTCGATCAGGAATTACTCCGTGGCAGCTTGAATTTTTGGATTTTCAACCGATTAATGGCAATAGGGTCACTATGAACTATGAAATGAGAGTGTTATATACACCTCAGTGTAACGGTTTAGAGGATTACAAGCCAGCAGTTGTTTTATTATCTAAAACATCGCCTGAGGCTATTCCAAATAACTAAGTATTGAACCCAATGTAAACGCAACCTGATGTGGCTTATTTACTATTACACAAACACCATGTAACAATTAACAACGCTGTAGCTGAGCTAACATAAGCACCAGTTGTTTGTGATCGCAAACACTGATTGGACGAATTTCATATCCTACATTTTAATTCTCGGTCATCAGTGTTGTATGGAACACTATGGAAGCTTTTTGACAGACATGTGTGTGTGTGTTTTCTACGGCGCGGTTTTCACGGAGTACCGTAAAGAAACCGTGCCGTGTACAAGGGGCCTTACTCTCCCTAAGGCGTGATGCCGTGTTTTTTTGTTTCTCACATAAGAAGTTGTAGAACTCAGTGGTTTTAAAAAGAAAGAAAATTCGTAGTAAGAACCATATCTCTTTTAGTAATTTATAGTCTGCTAATTCACCAATCCACCATAATATTATATCCATCCTTCATTTCACAACCCAACAAGGTATCGCTATGAATAGAAGTGGTATCGTAACCTGTAAACTTGTAAAGGTCAGAACACGTCAATAACAGCTGCAGGTTATCAGACCCGTCAGTCACTTGACGTCGATCCACGTCAATCGCACCATTTCCAAGCAAGATGTTATCAAAGGAGTGAACTATTAAGGCAGTGTGGCCTCTCAGTTCATTGTTCACGGAACATATACCTAACGTCAACTGAGGTAAGGCCATCACCGAGGCCATTTGTCTGCTTAGGCCATTGCTCCGTCGACTTTGACCTCAGATAATGAGCCGTTAACCCCGTTGATTGTGAGGAATAGTGACGTCAAATCACGATAGTAAATATAATAAATTGTATGTACACAAGGAATCAACTGGATGGGAGAAGCACAAAACCGATCGAAGTGGCGGTGCTGGGGGCTGATCTATCTCCAGCAGTGGACATCTTTCGGCTGAAATGATAATGATGATAGCTATAAAAATAAAGAAAATAAATGTATTCAATCTAAACTAAAGTGGTTAGCATTTTTGTATTCTTTATAGAAAAAGAGCCTTAAATATCTCCATAGAATTAACGAAAACAATGTTTTTATTTATGTGCTAGCTAACCCTCGAGTGCCAAGAGTCCAAACAAGGAAGATTTATGCTTTCCACAGAAAAAGGGGTTTGTGTTTCATGGTGATTGTTTTTTTTTTATTGTTGGCGCCCCCGCTAATTGCAATTTGGTTTTGTTCTAAAAGCTGTTTCGTTAGTCGCACAAGGAAACAGTTTCGCAAGGTACCACATAGTGACGAAGCTATGTGAAAAGAAATATTTCAAGTTTTTGTTTCTTAGTAATCTTTTCTGAATTTTTAAGCCATTTTTATATGTATAAAAATGGCTTAAAAATTCAGAAAAGAATTCAGAGATATGTATGTACATATCTACATAAACTCACCCCTTCTTCCCATGGGGGTAGGTAACTATAGAACGCCACCTGCAACGATCATTAAATAACTAGGTATTCCTTTTGCTACGTTAAGCCATTTTATATTTATTAAAATTACGTAGAGACAGAATTTAATAAGTCCTCGCGCATATATGAATATAAACAACACTGCCGATCGATTCTGTAAAAATCTCACCGTGAAAAGTTAGGTGAAGTGAGCTTAGAGTGAGCTGTCAATAGTGTCAATCCCTAGCATTAGTTGGAATGATAGCTCATGTCACCTAAGTTTTCACGGTGGGATGGTTACAGAATCGCACAGCAGGTTATGAATATCATAATTTCAACGAGATAGTTTGTTATTTACCAAACATTTATGATGCCAACGAAATCCAACACATCAAATTAGCCAACACTGTCATCCAACGCCATCGCCGAAATCGAAGCAATCACACTCTAACCACAAAACTTAAACCGAGTCACAGCGATCTCAATTTTCGCATTTCATACAAAAGAGCTACGAAATGAAAAACTAGTTGAGGCGGTCGACTAGCTCACAAAACATTTCGACGAGACACCCAAACGATGTGAGCGAGGCGCCAAACTCTTTGAAACTTTTCGAACATAAATCTACGCGAGTTCATGAAGTTTAATGAAAGCTCCGCCCTCGTAATTGTTACCGCTGGGACTGCATCGCTGCGTACATAAAATTGTTATGTAATCTTATAGTCGTTAAGGCAACGTGTGTTATACTAACTCTGTTATGAATATAATGGGGACGTGTGAATGTACTCGTACCTAGCGATTCACCGAATCACACCCTACCTTAATTTGCTGTGTTATAGCCATTCCATACATCTGTCAAAGAATGACAGTTATGATTTGAATATACGGACAATTTAAGTTGGTAGTCAATTTCAATTTGCTTTATAATCAATAATAAATCCATTTATTGCAGACTACATGTCCATTCAGTCATTCAGTCTTTCAGACTCTCAAAACTCAAATAATAAAATCATAAAACCACCAATATCAAAAAATATCATGTCAAATAAAAAAACCCTGACTACCTACGTACATATTTGTACCGGAGTGGTTCAGCTACAAATAGAACGATCTATTACTTGGTATAGCTATTGTGAGAGGCGACTGAGGGTTTAATCAATCAAGGGACGCCGGCATCGACCTATGTCGTACATAATTATACTGTTGGTTGCCAATCTGCCTGCCAGGCAAGGTAATAATTTCGAAACCCACGCAATTTTTTGCCTACAGCAGCGTATTGACTGAAAATTAACCGAAGTCGACGGAATAATAATAGCTTAGGTATGCGTAAGAAGGTTCCACACAGCATTAATGTATAAAAGAGTATTTTGCATGGCGCCAGTAAGTAAAGAATTGATCGTGATCTTATTTAAGACATGGCTAAAATCCTTACTTGTGAACATACATACTTACAGTAGTATAGTAGAATATATTACAGACAAAAATCGAATGACAGAATGTTGACATGCTAATAAAATACATACATGAGTATCCTTATATTATCTTGGTTAAGTAAGTATAAAATAAATGTCCTTGTAGTTTTGTATATCGATATTAGTAAGTATTGTATATTGACCATCTGTATTGTATATTGACATAGTTTTATAAGTTTTCAGTCTATTTGTTGGCATGCACCAATGTATTGACATCTTTTTCATATTATCTCTTTTATTGACATTGATTTATATAGCTATTTATTATTGAAATACTTAGTTATCTTACAAATAAATAAACTTAACTTATTGAAAAAAAATAATATTATTAATTGATTTGTTTTATGAAATGTGCGATTCTTTATAATTGTTTTCTTATTTTCCAGGCTTATTTCATTTCATTATTGAGACTTAAATGGCTTGATTACTAAATTACAAACATTTGTACGCCCTCTGACATAGCATAGCGCACTCTTTATTATCTTTATATACCACTAGCTGGGCCCCGCGGTTTTACCCGTATAAGTATCGATCCCATAGGAAAATTGGGATAAAAAGTCCTAAATCCTATGTGTTAATCCTGGTTATAAACTATCTGTGTGCCAAATTTCATCCCAATCCGTTAAGTGGTTTTTGCGTGAAAGAGTAACAAACATTCATCCAGCCATCCATCTATACAAACTTTCGCGTTTATAATATTAGTAGGATAGTAGGATTATTATTCTACCTATGTTCAACAAATGAATAAATGACTTATGACTTATTTAAATCCCCAATTTTCCAGAAACGAAAATTTTATGTTTTGGTGATTTTATGTTTAGATTCATAACATAACTTCACGCCTGCATCCTCCGAAGGGCTAGCCAGATATTTACCCTATACCTGGATACATCCACATTTCGGCAGTTATGTAGGATGTAATATTTAGGGGGCAAGTCACCAAACGGGCACAAATCCCTACCACTACTGAGAAATTCCTTATGGAAAAACACACTAATATTTGATGTTAGTTATTACCAAATATTAATATCAGCTTAAATGAAGCCTACATCCACGAGATTTATTGCGTCATATTATACCACGTGAAAGTGAGATTGTTTATTTACCTATCCTGTTTTCGCGTCTTAACGCCACAACTCATCGTCTTAGAATAATAATCCAAGTACCTAGTAAACCAGCTTCCTGATTGCGTAGCACACATTCAATAATAATCCGAAGGGTTTTGAAAGAAATTGATAATCCATTGCTCCATGTATTTGAAAAAATCGTCTGCTCAACAACGTAAATAACGCAATGAATGTTGTGGAATTGACAAAATGAATAACATTGCAAATTGTAATTGTGTTGCGGAATTTTCCCGAAGTTATATGAAACGTGCAACACTTTATTTTCCATGTAAAAGTACAGGGACAGACTTATTAACTTATTTTATAACCGCTCACACCACGCAGAAGTTTGCAAGACGCATAAGGGCAAGTTGACCAAGTGTACTAACTACTTAAGACTTGCTTTTCATTAACTACTGCTTCTCCTTACAAAGCAACGCAACGTTAAGGTGAAACCTGTTTCATGCTAGCTTTCATAAGTTCACAACCTAGTTCTACGTAACAACGATTGGTTTGACTTAGAAGTGAGCATTATACTTTTAATTTGTTAAGGAATTCAGATATAAATAGGTATATGTAGGTACTAGCAGCGCCGCGCGATTTCACCCGCATAAGTGTCGATCCCGTGAGAATATCGGGATAAAAAGCATTGTATGTGTTATTCTGATATATAAGGTATATTACTGTAAAGTTTCATCAAAATCCGTTCAGTAGTTTTTACGCGAAAGAGTAATAAACATCCATCCATCCATCCTCACAAACTTTCGCGTTTATGATATTAGTAGGATAGTCTGCCTCGTCAGCCTGGACGTGTTATTTACGTCGTCAAGATTTGATGCACGTCTATTTATCTTAAAAAATAAGGAAGTATCGTCAGTTTTTTTATAAATGGGGTAGGTCATTTATACATACTAAAAAGAGGAAAGTACCTAATATCCAAGTGAATTGACACCATTTATTTGAACTTTTTGTTGTCTATCATGTAAGCGCTACCACTGAGGCCCATGCTCAGTGGTAGCTGGATTCGATTCCAAGGTCGGGCAATTAGATATTTTTGGGTTTGCCTACTAGAAATTTCTCATCATCATTTATCATCTACAGCAATCCGAAGTGTAGATTTGTGCCCGGTTGGTGACTTTAAGCTCGACCCCTAGGTCCAGCTTATTGTCACCAACCGCATGTTAACATAACTGGCAAAATGTGGGTGTACTATACCAGATACACCTCAAACTAACCCTTTGAGCAAAATGACGTCATGTTAAGTACATTATGTGTTTAAGCGAACACGTATATCTACGTATATTTGAATCATGACATATTCGCCAATAATGTAAACAAATATGAGTTTATGGAAAATTAACTTTAATTCCTACACAATAAAGTTCAGTTTACGCTACAACTTCAAACATTTTTATAAGTTTTTCAAGAGTGCTAGTCACTCTGATATCAACTTAATCACCATTAAAATAAAGTTGATATTTGTTTAACTAGAAATAACGTCAAATTGAAACTTAAATAAGATTTGATTATTGTTCTATTGAACTATGAAACAGTAAAGCATGTCAGTTCTACTATTGAGCACAATATGAACCTTTGATCTCAAAATCTTCAACACAATGCTAACTTCAAAGCTAGTTCATGCGTTTTCCTGTTTTCGGGTTTAGTTAATGTCTTAAGCAGACAAATACGTGTAGGTATGCCATATTATAACCTGATATTGACGTCATTATTCCGCAGAAATAAGACTTGTGTTCGTAGTTCAAAGTGTTAAGTACGACTAAAGTGCGAGTGAGTGAACCTTTTGTTCACTCGTTTGTTATCCTTTTCACGTTTAATCAAAAGCAACACTCAATTACCAAATATACTAGCAAATGCACAAATAATTAAATATCACTGTTAATTAAACAAAGCTTTCCAACTATCAGACAGAGGTAATATAAAATAATTGTCACAGTTGAACGTAACGTCACTCTGTGGCAAAAAACTCACCAATTCAATTAAATCCGCGAGTGTAACTTCAAATTGGTTGCGTGTTTTCAGTTTCAATGGGTGTACAGATTTTATTAGAGAAATAATTTTGCGACGCATTGCACCTGTGATGTACGTGCTGTTTTTTAATTAGTAAAGTAACGTATGTATACACATAGCTATTATTATTTTGGTTTTTAAATTTCATTTTCTCAGGTTATTAACTGATATTTTCAGAATCTCACGGGTGTGAACCAAGGTGAGATTCTAATTGTTATTTTGAGAAGGTAAATTGCTCTGTACTGCAGTGAAATTATTATCCAAGTCTAGTTGTAAAAAAATCCTTACAATGCGGCAAGTGTTTAGTATACTTAGTTAGTAGTAGCTAGCTTTGTGTAGTGTTGTATGTATGTGTATTTGGATAGATTTATTATTATCGTTTATTTTCAGGTATTAACCCATAGCAATATTACAATGTATTGTTGTTAAATTATTACATTACAATAAATTAACTTAAAATAAAATTCCATATCAATAATTAAATCCTATAATTACTTTTATTATTATCCAGTTGGTACATAGATAAATGACCTATTTTAAATAATACTTGTTCACGATTGTATCAAAAAAAAAATTAGAAACTACCCTCAGGCATTCAGTCAACTCCAAGCGGAAGGAGCAGCAAAGGAAAAGTAGCTATTCATTTTATTATCTAGAGTTTTTCATTCCAGCACCGTTTTACCGGAATTTTCCTTATTCCCGTAGCCATAGGAATAAAAAAGGTTAAATGCTTTCCCATAAAACAAAATAAAACATTCAAACATGTCCGATTTGCACATACCGATTGTATTAACGAGCACACAGGTGCGGTAAAGTTGTTATTTGATCCCGGATACGATTGGATTTCAAATGAGCCCCAGCACGGCTCGCTCCCCGAAGTGTACACCTATTTAGATATTAATTAAAATACAATGTATTAACGAGATTGCGAACGCAAATGAAGCAATTACCTTCATTTGCAAATACGAGGCAGTTTGTTGATATAATTTATTTACGTGTGTTTCACGTTTGATGACCTGCGGTGTGGATTTACAATAGCCACACGGACTAGTATATTATTATTTGCTATTGCTGATTGAAAAATTATACAGATTAATCTGAAACCGAACTGACGGCTTCCACGCCGTCATTCGCAAGAAAAACACGTCGCTGTTGTCAAGGTTGCGGGCGAGTGGTAACAGCATTCTAAAAACTATAGCGGAAAGTATCGACTCTCCGATTATCAAGTTTTGTGAGAAGAACAATCACTAAAAAATAATTTGGGAATGTGCTTTTCACAATACTGTCTAGTCTGTCTGTGTTCTTCTGTGTTGTAGTTTAAGGGCCTGCAGTGCGATTCTGTAACCATATCACCGTGAAAACTAAGGTAAAGTGAGCGTGGAGTGAGCTGTCATTCCAACTAATGCTAGGGATTGACACTATTGGCAGCTCACTCTAAGCTCACTTCACTTAACTTTTCACGGTGAGTTTTTTACAGAATCGATCGGCTGTACTACCTCAGATTGCGAAAATTATCTTAGCATTAATGGCTGTAGTTTCAACAATACTGCAGTATTCACTTTGTAATTAATATACAATAAAGATGAGGACTACTGCGAGGTGTCTGTTTCGAAAATACAATTGCATACAATTTTCTCGATACAAATAAATCTCAAAGTTACCTCTAAACCGTACAATAAAAGAAGAATAATCATTGAAATTTTTCAAATTAGGTCATGAAACTTTACAGGCTAATCGATCTATGCATAAAGCGGGTATCATCTGTTAGTTTTTATTCTTTTATCGTTACATTTAACGTAAAAAGGTGAGATTGGAAATATCAAGCTTTATAACCAATCATATCTTGAACCGCCCTGCCGCCCGGCCCTCCATAAACTAATATACCTATATAAAATGAGGTCTGCCGATCGATTCTGTAAAAATCTCACCGTGAAAACTTAGGTGAAGTGAGCTTAGAGTGCATGCATTAGTAATAAATAAATTATTCATTAGTAATGAATTTTTTTTTTTTCAGTTTTCTTTTTTCTTTTTTATTCTATATAGAAGACGTCGATTTCGTATAATAATATAATCCTAATTTAATCATTTATTACCAAGCCTACGTCCATCAACAGTCTAGTTCACTCTAACTGAATCAGTTTGACTGACTGACTCTGAATTGTTTTGAAAATATGAATTTCAGCTGAACTATTACAAGCCCTTAAGTACATGTAATAAGTTATTTTATTGTTTACTAACGCTGGATCATTGTTGTCCGAAAATAAAGAATATAATAATAATAATAATTTCACGTGGATGAAGTTTCGGGCAGGATCTAGTTAATTATTATAATAGGCAACTAATAGCTACGTATCCATTTCATCTCTTCCTGTTCTCAATAACGGATTTAATAAAGGAAGAGAAACCTTTGATCTTTGTTTTAGCTTGTCATGTTAGACGCTGTAATAATATTGCTAAGGCAAAAGAGTCACGGTAGCCCGTGAAATACAAATTTTCTTACATTTTTTGCAATTTGTTGATCAAACAAATGCAATGAATGCAATGCTGTTTGTTGTTTTGTTGTTGATTTGTTTGTTGTTTGTTTGTTGATTTGTTGGTGTTTGTTGGTTGCATGTTGATCTAGATATGATTCACGGAAGTAACAAATATTTATTTATAGAATTATAATCATAAATATCATTAATATTGTATCTATCTAAGTTCGTATTACCCTATTGAATGATAATTTCAGACATTTGAGGCCAATTCTAACTCAAGGAGTTGTATTGCAGATTGTAATAATTATAATTCTGTAAAGCCAACCTGACACTGGCCTGCCTATAAAAATCGTAAGTAAATTTGAATTTCACGGGCGTCCTTAACGCATCCTCCTTAATAGCTTTCGTTTCACTGTAGCTATTGGTATTATAAGTATGGTACCTCGGTATACTACTGACAGTGGTGCAATTTCCCGTGAACGCAGCCTTCCAATGACATTGATTCTAGGATTCCTCGAAACATGACCATTGCCCTTATGGTGCCGTTCTGAAGCCGGTCTATTTGTTGTAGCAGTTCTTAGAGGAAGCGTGTGTACAACAAGTACGTATTACGACACTGATATGATAATTATGATGATGATTATAAAAATAAACCTTGTTGAATTTACCCAGAACATTAATCCGGTTTTCGAGCCCTCTAATTCACGGTGTACAAAAGTTGAACAACAGTTACCGAACATTGTTTCCAGCAACCTCTAGTGTTTACAGAACACATTTTCCTCCAGCCTACAACACTGCAATACTCCATCAATCAATCTGTTTTTTCCCAACTATGTTGGGGTCCGCTTCCAATCTAACCAGATGCAGCTGAATACTGAATACTGTGGTCTACTTCGAAGTGGTAAATGTATCGTATCGGCCGAATACTCAGCCATTTCCTGCTACGAAGTTACTATTTGGTACGGTCGGTCCCGATCCTACACTTCTAGCACTCTTTCGAATATTGACTATGGTCCCGACCCAACTGAGCCGATCCGAACATTTTTCGCATTTTTCAATAATATTCGGTTCGGCCATGTGTCGGTCCGATCCGATCATTCGAATGTGTTACTTCGGAGTAGACCTCCAGTATTTTATATGGAGCAAGTGCCTTTCTGACCTACACAATACATTTACTGGGTAATAAAATACCCATTGGTAAGACTGGTTGTCAGACTTTCGGGCTTCTGACTACCCGTAACGACTGTCTAAGATGTAAAAATAATAGCCGATACCAATGGCTTAGCGTCTTTCCGAGGCACGAAGGAGTCTCGATAGATTATGGAGTCACCCATCCACGAACCGACTGCGGCAAGCGAAGCTTAACCTTCGTTCAATCAACACCACAAAAAAATTTCGCTGCAACACCGTTATTCAACTTTTACATTCCATTAATTTTACTCACGGTATATACTTACCTATCAGGAATTTTTAATAATTCTAAGCACATTAATAATCTAATACGACTGTATGTGGTGATACCACATTATTCTCCCGCATATTAAACTACTTTAAAATGGGTCACTATCGATTTGGATAGTAAAGTAGCCCGTTAAGGTAAGTTAGGATATTATAGGTTAGAGCCGGATCTAGTGCCGTGGCTTGGCATACTAATGGCTAATGGCTGCTTGGCTGCCCGTTGTAAACTAAAAACTATTATAGTATGTGTTATAGTTCGGCAGTTTGCAACGTTTGTATCATAAAGCTAAGAGTTTTTTGCTAAACTTGAGGTTGTTTATTTTTATTTTAAAGCAACTGAAAATACAAAGGATGGCAGAAGAAAGGGGAAGCGTATAACCAGCAGTTGGTGATTCCGGGCTGAAATGATGATGATGAAAAGAAAAATATACATTGTTCAAAATAAAAAATCTATCTATAAAACAAATCAAGTATCTTGACTTGGCTCACGAGGTTGTTGACATGTGGGATGTGGACTCAGCGATCATTGTGCCGATAGTCGTGACAGCTAATGGCTTAATAGCCTAGAGCCTCGACCAACACCTCAGGAGGCTCTCGTTGGGCAGTTGGATCAAGGGCTTGATTCTGGATACGGCTCCCATTGTCAGGAGGTTCCTCTCTCTGGAGCCCTGACCGCCGGTAGCTTGGACCCTGTTCCCGATACCGGTGGGCTACTATTTTTTATATTTTTGAATGTTTATCTGTTTTTTTTATAAAAGTGTTTAATAATGTAATTTATAAGTACTTAGATGAAATAAAGGAAATAAGAATCATCTATACTCAATATTATAAAGAGGTAAAAGTGAATTTTTGCATAGAACTCGTAATCTTCGGAACTCCGATTTAAATTTCCGTCACTGATAGAAAGCTAAGCTATTACTGAGTGCCATAAGATATGTTTACGTTAAAACACAAAGACAGAAGAAGCCGCTAATTAATAAATTGATAATGTTGTTTTTAGGGTTCCATCTATATATATAAAATTCAAAGTCCTGACTGACTGACTGACTGACTGACTGAGACATCAACGCACAGCCTAAACCGCTGGTCCTAGAGACATGAAATTTGGAGGGTGTATTCTTCGTGAAGAGTAGGTATCCACTAAGAAAGGGTTTTTCGAAATTCCACCCCTAAGAGGGTGAAATGGGGGGATTTTGTTTGTATGAAGAATCTTATTCCTTGAGTTAATAAACTTGAAACTTGGCACGAATACTTATCAAGGCAAGGCGACAAGGCTGCCCGGGTGTCACCACTGCCAGGATCGCCCAGAGGACACGGTGGAGCATACGGTGGCGGTCTGCCCTGCTTGGGCGGAGCCCCGCCGTGTCCTCGTAGAGGCGATCGGCAACGGCGGCGACCTCTCGCGTCCGGCCCTGGTGCAAGCCATGGTCCGGGGCGAGAGGGAGTGGGAGGCAGTCACCTCCTTCTGCGAAGCAGTCATGCTAGCGAAGGAGGTGGCGGGGAGGCTGAGGGAGAGAACCTCACGCCTCAGCCGCCGCGGGAGACGCTCCGGGCGTCGGGAGCCGCGTGACGACTCCCGGCCACCGTAGGCGCGGGCCTGCGGGCGGTGAGTAATGGGTAGCTCACCGTCCGATCAGGACCAGGCCCGTGCCGGACGGCGCGTTGTGTTCCACGCGCGCCTCAAAGAGATGTCAGCAGAGGACGGGGCCCCACAGGGCCGAAGCCTGCCGGGGCGGCGGGATTTTCCGAAAGGTTAACCGCTGCCCTGGAACAGAAAGGGCTAAGGACGGAACACGGGTGGGTTTTAGTCAGTAAAAGTCTGACACTCCCTTCCGCTCCACCCAGAGCGGGAGGGGTCATTTGATGATTTCCCATCCACAAAAAAAAAAAAAAAATACTTATCTAAGTAAATTATGAAGTTGGACATTTTTTGTTTTTATAAACTACCCCCTAAAAGGGGATTGGGGGGTTTCAAAGTTTGCATGGAAGAATTTTAGCGCGCGGTCCGATTTAATCGAAACTCAGTATTTATACCTAAAATTGAAAGGAAAGAATAATGTGTATCAGGGTTTTTCGAAAATCTACCCCTGTCGGCCTGAAATGGGGTAGTCAATTTTACAGGGGAGGATTTTACTGCGTGGTTTGATTAACTCGAAAATTGGTATAAATAATCTTTGAGTCAAGTTATGAACACATCCCAAATGATTTTTCAAAATTCCACCCCTGTGGGGGCGAAAAGCGGGGGGGATACAGTTTATATCAAAAATCTTATTCGTTAGGTTGATAATCTTGAAAATTGGTATGAATACTCGCCTAAGTAAGCAATAAAGTTTATCATTATTAGTTTTTCAAAACTACCCCTCAAAGGGGATATAGGGGTGTTGAAGTTTGTGTGGAAGAATTTGAACGCGCGGTCCAATTAGCTCGAAACTCAGTGTACTGTGTGTGTACTTAAGACTAAAAATAAATAATAACACGTATGAGGGTTTTTCGAAAATCTACCCCTAACGGGTTGAAAAGGGGTAGTTAATTGTACAGGGCAGGATTATAATAAGTGGTTTGATTAGGTAATTATAAAATTTGTATAAATAATCGTTATGATTTTTTATGATTTTTTTTTAAATTCCACCCCTGTGGGGGTGAAAAGCGGGGATACAGTTTATGTGAAAAATCTTATTAATTTAGTTAATAAACTTGAAACTTGGCAACAATACTTGCCTAAGTAAGTAATAAAGTTTATCATTATAAGTTTTTCAAACTACCCCTCAAAGGGGGATATAGGGGTGTTGAAGTTTGTGTGGAAGAAATTGAATGCGCGGTCCGATTAACTCGAAACTCAGTATTGATACCTTCGACAGAAAATAATTAATAATAAGTATGTAAAGTTGTCGAAAATTGACCCCTGACGGGGCAAAAAGGGGTAATTCGGTTTTTAGGGGAGGATTTGAACTGTATGTTACATTTTCACGCCTAAACCACTGAACTTCTGATTTGGCAAAGTGATAGATGGCATCCTGGGGAAGCACATACATTTTATCCTGGTAGCACGTTCCCGTGGCATAACTTCCGACATCCACGCGGGCGAAGCCGCGGGCAGAAGCTAGTATTTTTATATTGTAGTTAAGTTTTTAACCTACGAAAATGAATTACAATATATTTTTTTTATTTTTGTGTGACCAAGAAGGGGGGCTTATTGTGGCTAAGTAATAACAGCCGCACGGGTCGATCGATCAGGTTAAGCTACGCTTTCCGCGGTTGGTCCGTGGATGGGTGACCATTTTCACATACCAAGACCCCTCCGTGCCTCGGAAAGCACGTTAAGCCGTTGGTCCCGGCTGTCATTCGTGGATCTTTAACAGTCGTTACGGGTCGTCAGTAGCCCGAAAGTCTGACAACCAGTCTTACCAAGGGGTATCGTATTACCCAGTAACTGGGTTGTGGAGGTCAGATAGGCAGTCGCTCCATGTAAAATACTGGTATTCAGCTGCATCCAGTTACACTGGAAGCCGACCCCAACATAATTGAGAAAAGGCTAGGCAGATCATGAGATGATGATGACCAAACAAAACTTTTTGCAGAGTAGTCCAACTTTAGTTTCTCCTGTAAGAGGATAATTTTAACATTCTTTGGAGATATACATTGTTAGAACGGAAAACACCATAATATCGAGTCATAGCACCAACAATTTTACACGCATTTCAATGAAACTTTATTTATCAATTTCAATTTACCTTCACAAAAGACACCTACGGCTCAAAAGAAATCAATTTCTATTTTCAGTCCATATGTTCCCACACCCTAAGTATTTAATGTAGCGAGTAATATGTAGATACAAATACAGCTATATTTTACAGGTAGCAAAGGTATTTAATTATTACGAACTATTCAGTGTTCGCTGTGTCATTAACTTGGATATTAGTTTTGGGTGTAACTAAATAATGTCACATGATGAAGCTGGCATATTGTACGGTTCATGTAATACGTGTAAATACGTATATGTATTTGTAATTTTCACTTTGTTATGGACGGAGCAATTAATTTTGCGTGATTGTTTGTCCAGATGTTTAAATGTCCATCGTGCATTTCGCGTTGCATCGTGCATCGTGCAATTGACGTTCTAACACAAGTTTGAACGTCAATTTAAGTGCTAAAAATAGGACTCGTATAATAAATAATTTGAATAAGTAGGTTTTTCCAGCGGCTTCGCCCGCGTGGATTTTGGAAATTATCCCACGGGAACGTACTGCCGGGATAAAAAGTACCCTGTGTGTTAATCCGGGTTATAAACTATCTGTGTGCCAAATTTCATCTAAATCCGTTAAGTGGTTTTTGCGTGAAAGAGTAACAAACATCCATCTATCCATCCATCCTCACAAACTTTCACGTTTATAATATTACTAGCTGCGCCCCGCGGTTTCACTCGCATAACTTTCGATCCCGTGGGAATATCGGGATAAAAAGTAGCCTATATGTTAATCCTGGTAATAAACCATCTGTGTGCCAAGTTTCATCCAAATCCGTTCAGTTTTTGCGTGAAAGACTAACAAACATCCATCCATCCATCCATACAAACTTTCACGTTTATAATATTTATAGTAGGAAGTAGGATACTGCCTCTGCCTAACCCTTCGAGGATTACAGGTATGATGTTATGATGTTGATTATTCTGCAGGGCAAATGCCTCTTCTTATACAGGTATAAGGTTTGATCACCACGCTTGCTCAAGACGGGTTGGCGAAGTCAGGCTTATATTAACTACGTACACATCCAGGTTTCCTCACTATGTTTATTCTTCACCTATGTCAGTAAAGTCCAAGATAAACTCAGAAACACACCTACACATGAATTGAAAAAAAGGTACTTGCCCGGATTTTATCCCACAACCTCATGCATGAGAGGCGAGCCGCCTTCACCACTGGGCCATCACGGCTTTAGGATATTTTTTTCCCGTGGGATAACTTCTGACTTCCATGCGGGCGAAGCCTTAGGCAAAAGCTAGTAGAAAATAAAGAAAAATGATGTACCTAAATAATTTACGGTAAAATTAATGAGGCCTAAAAGAATGTTGTTTTAAAAAATAATGAGCTTCCGGAAATACGTTTCTAAGAATACTCGGAAGGAAAACGTAGCATGAATAACGAATACCATTCTGAAAGTACAATTTTATGCCTACTTGAAAACTTTTTCTTCTAGCTGTAGGTATATTTTTTAAGCATCGCAAATGTAGTTAAATTGCATAGAGGTAGGAAGGTACACACGGGAACACATCGCGCTATACATCCCCAGTTCTAGCTGACCTCGCATTGTACAGGTTTTTCGTACAGTCAGAAGTCAGCTTATACTGGTTATGTATAGCTTGATGTGTAACCGTGCGTACAATACCAGACGAAAATAAAAATTAAATAAATATGAAAAAAATACTTTTTGCACTTACCTATCTTTAATATTGAATAAAACATTCCCATCTATTAATTATTTTCACTCTGTAAGTACTTATACAGTTACAAATACTTAATGAAAAATATAACTTTAATTAAAATTGTTAAAAAGATGTCGGAGGTAGCCAGAATTCGGAAGCCAGATGGGCGTTATTCAACATGAATGACGTAACCAATATTTTGTAACATTATTTTGATTAAAAAGAATTTCCGTGGAGTTTATTGCCTTCTTATTTTTCATAGAAATCTTAACGCTTACCTACCTACCTTACCTATGCTTTTGGAATGGGCAACAAGCTTCATTTTTCTGATTGACGGACCCCTTGACCATTCAACAGTGGTTTATTTGGAACTACGTTTCACCCGCATAAGTCTCGATCCCGTAGTATGTCCTATGTCTAATATCCTATGTACTAATCCAGATCATGGTGTACGCATGTGCCAAATTTCATACAAATCCGTTTAGCCGTTTTAGCGTGAAAGCGTAACAAACAAAGTAACAAACGTACAAAAAATTAAATCTTTTCTCTATATAATATTTTTTTTTTTACTACGCTGCTAAACCAAAAGCATATATGTGATGATTTCAATGTGTTTCAAACTTCCCATTTTACAGAACAGCACCACGAGTCCTTCAATCGTTGAATCAGTAATGATTTACCTGTACCTACAAAATAATTGAAAGAATATTTTAATAAGTCCATAAATATATATTGATGGTTCACAACGGTCTCCTCATTAATGCTTTAATACTTCGTTGTTAATGTACTGTGTTTTAATCCGCCCATGTTAATTTATTTACAAATTAATTACAGCGAAGGTCTTCCTAAGCTTTAGTTCTGGTCGTAATTAAAATATGAGGGCCACGTGCCGATATTGAAAACAAAAACCGACCTTGAAGGATAAGTTACTTTTAATTTATGTATGTGTTTCGTTGTGCTCTTAGTATAATTAGGTAAGTATTATAGTATCTGTGGAAATTATAATAAAGTAAATATGATGTGGTATCACTTACCTACCATATATTATATAGGCAGACAAACAACAAATAATTGTGTATATATAAAACTTCTGATTATCTTTTACTTTTCACTACGCTAAAAATATCAAAGGGCTTTGAAGGTCCGTGACATACCTACCCGTCCGCCATTTTGTTTTTTTTTTCAAAATGCCGGCCACGCATGAAACCTATATACATCGATAGCTGTCATCAATGCAATCAGAAAACATAATAGGACCAAACCCCGTACAGCTTACTTCTTGTTGAATAAATGTTTGAAATAATCACTCTGAATGTTTAAAATAATCACATATCTATGCAACAAGATATACCTACGCAAGTTCAAAGAAATATGGAGGTCACGTGATCAACTTTGAACGTTAGTATCTCGGAAACGTGACCGACGGACGGCGACGTGATGTTTTTTTGTTTGCACTGATGTCAGCAATAGATTTGTATAGGTAGGAACGCCATTTTGAAAAAAAAAACAAAATGGCGGACAGGTAGGTACGCCAGATTTTTATATGGAGTATAAAATCTTCAATCCTCTTTCAAAACAGTCGTTTTTATTCACCGTTAACTTGTGTACCACCAACATAATTAAATGTAACTTGGACTTCAATGAAGAAGATATAACTCTACGAACAAAATTATAATTTTATTCATTCCGCAAAACGTCATTTCCTCCTTCATAAAAGCGCACTAAAACACTTTACATTGAAGCGCAGATGGGTAAGTTTTAAATAACAAAAAGGGGATTATCACAGCTAAAAATTCCAATAAGACTGCAATGTGGTGAATAAAGTAACCGAATTTGAATTGGCAAGTCTGTCCCATACATATTCAGCTGCGAAGGAGGGAGACGCAGTGCGCAAAACTTTTGGCATTCTCACTTGCATATAAAAAATGAAAGTGCTAGGCGGTCGAGAAATGGTGCATTACCAGCCGTGTCGTCTGACCTATTTAGCAGCCATCTCCTCATTTATTGTGGACTAATTTGCCTGATGTGACGTTACATTGTATCGAGGTTTATTTTATCGTGTCAGTGCACCCCTATTCATACATAGGTACAGTGAACAGTACCGTTTGAGAGCTGACCATTCAGTGGTCTAGTTTTATGCCGTGGGGTCTAAGTGAATTTGGGTCAGCGTTAATAAATCACCCTCATTTGAAAGCATAAGGGTCATTTTGATAATTTTTGACATACTGATTTGATAAGTTATTTAAATGTAGTTCAATTAAAATGTTTACTTTTTGAAAGCAGTTCGGACTCTTCTCCCAAATGTCACGGGTAAGTATAATAATAGGGACGCGGATTCAAGAAACATGTTTAACATTTAGGCAAATACGAAATAATACATAATGAATAAACTCACGTGTTACTATTTAGCAGCCATCACCTCTTATGAACTGTGGACTAATTTGCGTTACAAAGTATCGGGTTTTATTCTATCGTTACCAGTGCACCCCTATTCATAAATACTGTGAACCTGCCGTTTTAGAGCTGACCATTGGGTGACATTGTTTTGTGCCGTGGGGTCTAAATGAATTTGGGTCAGTGTTAATAAATCACCCTCATTTGAAAGATTAAGGGTTGTTTTGATAACTATTTAGATGTTGATCATTTAAATGTAGTTTAATTAATTTAATGTTTACGTTTTGCGAACAGTTTTAGGGAGTCTTCTCCCAAATGTCATGGACTCGTGAGATGACAAATGATTTTACTTCTGTGTACAAATACTTTAACACGTCATATGACTGACGTGTCATATGACGTGTTAACGTGTTGACTTTTAAAACTAGATGAGGTCCGCGTTAAATAGGGACGGGTTCAAGAAGCATGTTATCATTTAGGTAAATCCTACTTCCTACTCCTACTAATATTATAAACGTGAAAGTTTGTATGGATGAATGGATGGATGTTTGTTACTCTTTCACGCAAAAACTACTGAACGAATTTTGATGAAATTTGTCACATAGATGGTTTATAACCAGCATTAACATATAGGATACTTTTTATCCCGATATTCCCACGGGATCGAAGCTTATGCGGGTGAAACCGCGGGGCGCAGCTAGTATCTAAATAATACAATGCTATAATAAATAAACCCACGTGTTCTGTTAGAACAAATAAGACGTAGGTTTTGAGAAGCCTACGTTATAGGGACTGAAACAACACATCAAGGTTATCTTTTCGTTTTATCCGAATCAAGAATAAGTTATATCCCCGTGTCACTTACATACATGTTTTATAGAGCTTGAGTAAAATATAAAGATTCTGTACAGTCTCTAGAAGTCTAGACTAACAAAATTGAGAACAAAACAACGTGATGTCTGATATACAAGGTCATATTAATTCAGCTAGCGAAACTCCGAAGACGTGATGGGTATCGTTTAAATTAAACATGACCAAATAAAAAATGAAGACTTCTTTGCGCTGGCAAAGTTACTTGAAGTACCTACCTATGAATTGAGAAAATCTGTTTTTTATTTGTTTTATCGTATTTTGATATCGATACCACACGTCTGTGAAATTATACAACACCTGCAGTGCGATTCTGTAACCATCTCACCGTGAAAACTAAGGTGAAGTGAGCGTGGAGTGAGCTGTCATTCCAAATAATGCTAGGGATTGACACTACTGACAACTCACATCAAGCTCACTTCACTTGAGTTTTCACGGTGAGATTTTTACAGAATCGACCGGCTGTAATCACCTGTGTTCACAAAATAAATAATTTGAATTTGAATTTTTGATCTGTGAGTGACATGAACCAGTAAAATGGTACTTAAGGACCAATAGATGAAAACGTTAATTATATGCAAACTGGAGTCTCCAAGGCAAATTCTTGGCATTAGAGAGTTATTCTCGACTAGGCGAAAATTCTTCTCTAACGTGGGAGGTTGAATAAAAGTAAGAAAAAATTACATCATCACGTGTCTATAAAATGTGCAACGTTTTAAAATGTGGTAAGTAAAGCTATTTCTAACTAACATACGTGCCTAGGTTTAGCATGGAAAAATTCATTGTTAAGCAAATTAAAAGACTCATCATCTGCCTAGCCTTTTCCCAACTATGTTGGGTTCAGCTTCCAGTCTACCGAATTCAGCTGAATACCAGTATTTTACCAACAGCTTAACATGCTTTCCGAGGCACGGAGGGGTCTCGGTATGTAAAGATGGTCACCCATCCACAGACCAACCACGGCAAGCGCAGCTTAACCTGATCGATCGACCTGTGCAGCTGTTTTTATTTAGCCATGGGCCCCTCAAGCAAATTAAAAGACTAACAATTTTAATTGTCCGTAAGTTGAAAGTTCTTGGCTGTTACATGAATTGGCTGTAACACGGCAAATTGACTTGGTGTGGCAATTTGATAAACAATTTATTCTCCCGACCGTCCTTTATCCGAAATTGTATATGAAAATCCATTCTTAATGTCTGATTAACGCTAGATCAGTGTTATTTTATATTAAACTAGCTTCTGCCCGCGGCTTCGCCCGCGTGGATGTCGGAAATTATCCCACGGGAACGTGCTACCAGGATAAAAAGTATGTGCTTCCCCAGGACGCCATCTATCTCTTTACCAAATCAGAAGTTCAGTGGTTTAGGCGTGAAAATGTTACATACAGTTTCAAGTACAAATCCGCCCTAAGAAACCGAATTACCCCTTTTTGCCCCGTCAGGGGTCAATTTTCGACAACTTTACATACTTATTATTAATTATTTTTTGTCAAAAGTATCAATACTGAGTTTCAAGTTAATCGGACCGCGCATTCAATTTCTTCCATACAAACTCCAACACCCCTTTGAGGGGTAGTTTTGAAAAACTTATAATGATAAACTTTATTACTTACTTAGCCAAGTATTCTTGCCAAGTTTCAAGTTTATTAACTAAATGAATAAGATTTTTCATATAATCTGTATCGCTTTTCACCCCCATATGGGCGGAATTTAAAAAAATCGTTTGGGATGTATTCATAACTTGACTCAAAGATTATTTATACTAATTTTCGAATTCATCAAGCCAAGCATCATCATCCTCCCGTGTAAAGTTAACTTCCCCTTTACAACCCGTTAGGGAAAGATTTTCGAAAAACCCTGATACACATTATTCTTTCCTTTCAATTTTAGGTATAAATACTGAGTTTCCATTAAATCGGACCGCGCGCTAAAATTCTTCCATACAAACTTTGAAACCCCCCAATCCCCTTTTAGGGGGTAGTTTATAAAAACAAAAAATGCTCAACTTCAAGATTTACTTAGATAAGTATTCGTGCCAAGTTTCAAGTTTATTAACTCAAGCAATAAGATTTTTCATACAAACAAAATCCCCCCCTTTCACCCTTTTAGGGGTGGAATTTCGAAAAACCCTTTCTTAGTGGATACCTACTCTTCACGAAGAATACACCCTCCAAATTTCATGTCTCTAGGACCAGCGGTTTAGGCTGTGCGTTGATGTCTCAGTCAGTCAGTCAGTCAGTCAGTCAGTCAGTCAGTCAGGACTTTGAATTTTATATATATAGATATCATGTTGTGTTCCGTTTGACAATAGATTCAATTCTACAGGCTTTTAGAATAAGGGTGTTGCTTTGATTATAAGTACATCTTGTTCAGGTTTCACCCGCATAAGTCTGGGTTCCGTGGTAATACCGTAACAAAAAGTATCCATATGTCCTCACCAGACCATAGTCTACCCATGTGTCATGTGTTTTAGCGTTAAAAAAACGTTGCCCCCACACTAGGAATTACTCCTATATTGTGGGTGCGTTTACAAACATTTAAACTCACATACACAAATAGCCAGACCCGGAACAACTACCTGTAAACAATACAGATATTTGTTCCGTGCGGGAATCGAACCCGCGACACGCAACGCAGCAGTCGATCGCTCAGCCACTGCGCCAACCGTATCGTCAGTATTTATTTATTAGGATTCTATATGTATATGTATAGATTGTTTAAAACCCCAACATTGAAAAATAACAAATACCTAAATAATATAGTATTGGAGTAAGTATAAGCATAGTAGCTTATAACTTATTCACTGCCGGGACACAGGTCTCCTCTGTGAGATCGAGTAGGCCGTAAACCACCACGGCGGGGCCAGTGCTGGTTGGTGGATGTCACGTGTCTTCGAATTTCAGGGGGTCTACTCTGAAGTGCAAAGTGCGAATGTTCGGATCGAACCGACACATGGCCGAACCCAATATTATTGAAAAATGCGAAAAAGTTCGGATCGGCTCAGTTGGGTCGGGACCATAGTCAATATTCGAAAGAGTGTAAGAGTGTAGGATCGGGACCGACCGAACCAAATAGTAACTTCGTAGCAGGAAACTGCCGAACATTCGGCCGATACTACTTCGGAGTAGACCCCCTGGTTCCAAAACGGGGCGGTTTCCTCACGATGTTTTCCTTCACTGTTTTGAGGGGCTTATTTTGTTCAGGTAACCACGTTATTAACTTAAACAAACAATAAATATTAGCTAATTTTAAAACCTTCATGTTGGTACTACATAATGTTAGTAAATTCATGTTTACATTGTACCAACAAACCCGCTCACGCTTCACTCGCTAGTATTTGTATAATATTACATGGCCACAGGACTTGTGTATCTACATAACGTTAAAATAATTTTCAGAATCAGTCGTAGTTTTCGAGATAAACCCTCGTCGCAGAGAAACTTACGTAAAACCCTTTTAGCAAACGTATTATTTACTTTTTAAAGTTTAATACCGGATGTAGGTAATCTTTTTTTTATTACAAAGCATTTAATAAAGAGGTTTGTCCATACATGAAAAAATTAAAACATGTGTTTGGACTTTAACAGCGGCAGTAATTAAAAATCTTGTTCGTTTTTGCTAGTCTGTACTGTATTCACATAAAAAGCCACTGGGAAGACTTGGAAGAGCTTTTATTCTTGCGTTTATTAATTTTTTATCCGATTATAGATAATACGTACAGTCACGAGCAAAAGTATGTATACACTCGGCTTTAATCAAAAGCGATTTCCTCCTTTATTCTTGAATGAAATTTTATGTAGTTACGAAGATAGCATTTTCGAACCCATAGGTTTATATAATGTGTTGTATTTCAACGCTGCGTTCGTTATTTCACGAAAAAATCGCAATTTAAAGTTGCCAAGTGGTGCTCGTGACTGTACTTAGTTTTTCTTTTTTTAATCATGTTACGGAAAGCACCTTAAGCCGTTGGTCGCGGCTGTCAATCGTGGATCTTTGGCAGTCATTACGGGTCTTCAGAAGCCCGAAAGTCTGACAACCAGTCTTATCAAGGAGTATCGTATTACCCATTAGCTGGGTTGTGATGGTTGTGAAAGTCAGGTAGGCAGTCGCTCCGTGTAAAATACTGGTATTCAGCTGCATACGATTAGACTGGAAGCCGACCCCAACATAGTTGGGAAAGGCTAGGCATATGATGATGATTTTTTATGTAGTTAATATTCAGAAGAAAAGGTAAAAGAAAGAAAAAGTATTTATTGCGACTCGTACAGGATCATAAACTAAACTAACTAAACACAGTTAAAAATAAAACAAATTATATAAAAAGGTAACAAAAGGAAAAATGAAACAGAAAGTCCTGTACGAGGCCAAAAGGCTCCTATCTCAGCATGATGCTTCGACATAGTTTCTTCGGTAGTTTTATTAGTTACTATTCTATCTCATGTACCGGACGTATATTAAAAGATCACAAAGCAATGTCTAGCAAAATTACTCAATTCATAATTATTAGGAAAATTTTCCCAATTAAACGACACGTTTCGCAGAAAACGTATAAACCAATTAATTTATTTTGATTGGCATACGCTGCCAATTGTGATAAAATTACAATAGTTAAAAAAAAAACCACCTGAATGTCTCTTTTCCCTGTTCCGATAAGAACATACGAACTATTTACTGCGAAGGGGTAGATAGAGACTATGTTATGAGTCCCATTTGAAAGGGCGGGTCTAGTGCCAGTCACCAGCCTGTTTCTGGTAATTCCTTTTAGGAAAACTCAATGACACTGCCTGACCTGGGGTTCGAATCCAAACTCAGCGTTGTGCTTGTGGCCAGTTACGACCAACGAGCCAGTCAGGAAATTAAGAAAATAATGAACAAAGCCACCTTTTCCTTGTACCTTTAACGATAAGAAATACATAGGTCAAATTGAACCTAACCTTTTTTGTGATTATTCCCGCATGGATGGAACTGCTCTCTAAGGTACCAACTTAATTTTATCTTTATTAAGCATGGCTTTTTTTATCAAAGTCAAAATCTAATCAAAATCAAAAGTCATTTATCCAAATGAGGCTAAGAATCAGCACTTTTCGAACGTTAAAATTACAAAAGACAGTCCCCTAAAACGCACGCCCTTCACCACTTCCTAGTGCTTTCGCTTATCAGTTAATCAATCATAGAAGTATTTCATGACTGCATTCAAATTCACAAAGGATGATAATTATTTAATAACTAGCTGTGACCGTGACTTCTTTCGCGTGCATATTGGATTTTACGGGTTTTTTAATTTTTTTTGCGCGGAACCCTAATTATTTTGTAAACAAAAGTAAGTTACCTAATCCCTAATTATTACCCTTATTCCTTATAGCATCAGTTATCTGCCAGGGAAAAATCAGTCCAACCGTTTCGGAGAGTAGCCGGAACAGACAAACAAAAATCTAAAAAGTTGTTTATTTGCTATTAGTACAGTATATGCTTTCATACTATACGTTTAATAAAAAGCTGTTAATAATACATTACAAATAGACACTTCAATTTTATTTATTTATATGTACTCGTATGTATAGAAGATGTATAGATAAGTCCTATGGACAAGTCCTAATGTACCCTGACAAATAAGCTAATCTCTGTCTAACTAACAGCGCCCCGCGGTTTCACCCGCATAAGTTTCGATCCCGTGGGAATATCGGGATAAAAAGTCCTATGTGTTGATGCTGGTAATAAACTATCTGTGTATCTAACTAATTTTCATCCAAATCAGTTCAGTAGTTTTAGCGTGAAAGAGTAACAAACATCCATCCATCCATCCTCACAAACTTTCGCTTCTACGCGGACGAAGTCGCGGGCAGAAGCTAGTATTATATAAAATATAATAAAAATTAATTACAATACACTATTACAAAACAAGGATGTGTAATTTCCCTATACGAAATTCGAAATTTTTTTGACATTGATTGTCGCTAAGATGAGATTGCGACTAGATTTTGAACGTTTCTAATTATGGGAATTGACCTTCCGGTCTGAAGATAAACCTTGTTTTGGAAAAAAGTAAGATAAAGTTCTACATTTATATCTGTAACTTTTATAGTGTACATAATAATAAGTTCGGACCTATAAGAGATGAGAAGAAGTCAAGAGCTCCTGTTCAATATCGTGTATTTGGCGTAGATAATATAACAAGGATGCTGAACGCGATAGATTGAGAACCACTTGACTCCCTTCTTTGAGTAAAGGCGCGCTTAAACTGCCGGTTATTGTCTAAATATCTGACCTAATTGATATTGGAATTTATGGTCGAGAAATTGTCGAAGGACAACGTTTTACAAAATAATCTGTCGGGTTTAACAGTTTAAAGTGTTAAAAAAATCTATATCAAACACACTGATTATAATTATTGGGTCTGATTGAATTTGAGAGAAGCCGGAAAATATGATTATTTTATATGTTGAGTTGACATTTGACAATGCTTAAATTTAATTTGCAGTTATGAAAAATATGAAAAAAAATGTTGCTATGCAGGAAATAAATGTTACGTTCCAACGTTTCCATTCTGGCATAATCAATCATAGTTATTTGTCATAAAACAATTTCTCTCGTAGACCATCTACGAGAAATATATTTTTCAGTTATGTCAAATTGGTAAGTGGTACGTAGTGGTAGTGTTGGTGGTTGATGGAAAGATACGGGAGAAGCTTATTTTGAAGGTATTATCAAGAATCCCGTAAATTACGGTATGTTAATACGTTATCTTATTTACTTATTTTTTAACCGACTTCTTACATTATCAACGGCCTCTCAGTTTAAAAGTATGATTAGAAGGTAATTACCTTCTCCAATTATTAAATAATATGTAAGAATACGTCGACTACTTTATGTACGTCCACATCGAATGTGTGAGCAGAGAATCTACAAAATAAACCCGCCAACAGCTCCTAGCTATATACAACATTCCTTTAAGAGCTCATGTATACTCACCAAACATCACGTTCTTACATACAAACATCTATACTGTTCGTTTTGGCACAGAAAATGTCAAACAAACACAATATGTTCACTCACTTTACTCACTTTGACGTGTATTTTTTTAAAAGAAAAAAGCTTTGGTCCTTATTGAAAATCACATGCGAGCACACGAAGAGTTCTGTGTCAAGTTTATTATTTTTTATTTTCACGTGACTTACGTAAGTACGCACGCGGGGTGCCGGGCGCGCTCGGGTCGCGCGCGTGCCGGGCGTCGCGCTGAATGCCACTGAGCCTGGCTTCCCTGCCAGCCGCGCACCGCGCATGCCTCCATCACAATAAGCCCGAGCTCACACGAACATCTAAAGAGCTTGCACATCCCGTGAAACTGATTTTTATTTAAACAACAACTCTATCGGCGACTGAATCCGCAATGTTTTATGTAGTAGTTAGCTTTGCTGAATTTGGAATATTGAGTTTTCCGCGAGACTCTTAGTTGAGGTTTGCGATGTATTTTTCTGGTTCATGTGGACATTTCCTTAGAGGTTCACATTTTAACTATTCATGAACAGTTGGTCCTATGTTTGCCGCGCCGATAACCAGTCGGGTGATAGCTTCCTTATAGTATTTTTAGAGCGGTCATCGGTCCTTCAGTTGGACATTAAGTGACACCTCTATTATATACTTTAGTAGGTCACTCTCTCGTATCTCGGACGGCTGAATCAATTATGAATGACAAGTTGAGAGGTGATTCAAACTTTTTTATTGAGGCAGCAAAATGCTGGATAATTTGATAAGTCTGATGAAACTTCTCTAATAGGACATCCTAGTACGTCCCGGTACTGCTGAGACCTGGTAACACAATATGCTAGAAATGGGAGCGTCCCCGCATTATAAAGAGAGCTGCTCCTAAGGATCCACTTAAATATGTAAAATGCTTTTTATTTAAGAAACTATCGTATGTTTTTATAAAATTTATCATGTCTACTCCGTGGCTGGCAACTATTTCTAGATACAGTAATTATCTTGAAAAGTTTACTTCGTTTTAGAAATACGCGTGTATTTTATTTCTCTGCTGTATGTTGTTTAATACAAAGTGTTGCGATGACTGCTCTCTTACGAATGAAAAATCACCTTGTGTTAGATGACTTCAAACTTATGTATTTCAAATATCCTACTTAGGTTCATGTTATTTCAATCCAAAATTATTTTGTTAATATTTACAGATATGCATAAACAAGGCCAATCTTTTTAAAATGTTTATTAATCTTATTCTTCCTATAGAAAAACTACGCACGGGCGATTTTTCCCGCAGCGTTTTTTAATTGGCGCACTGGATTTTCAATGCATTGCTTAGCGCTGAGAGTTGAAAATTTAACAGTGGGGTTTTTTGACACGCTGGGATGCTGTTGGATTCTCAACACCGAGAGTTGAAAATACAGTGTGCGATAAAATCCCGCCACGATATTTTTACGTCCGTGTGTACGTGGGCTTAGAACCAACTCTGTAACATACCCCAAACATGGTTGAATGATGAGCGTGTAAGCAATATTGTCATCGCGTAGTTGATGGTACATATGTATGTGTTTACAAGCTCATTGCGAGCGCACACGTGATCCGCATTAAGTGGAAGCCGGCCCGTTTTTATACGGAACCATGTCGACCCAAACATACGTGTAAACATCCAATAAATAATTCTTTTACTATTTTGTCACTAGTGTAGCGGCAAAAGGTGGTAAGTAGTTATGGGGTTTTGATTCCAAGAATACATTGGAGCAGGATATTTCCATATTTGAAGACAGGTAAATAACTAAAAATAATACCTCTGACGAACCCTTCGGGGAATACAACAACCTAATTGCGAAAACATTATCAACCTCAATCTGAATCATTTTAAAGAATATTGCGAATCCATTGCTTCATATGTTCGAAAAACGTACATATCTTCTCAGCAACGTAAATAACGCAATGAATGTTGTTGAACTGTCAAAATGAAAGCCATTCCTTTACGTTAGTATTATGTCATGTTGAGAAATAACTACCGAATCTTTAGAAATGTACATTTTTAACGTCTTAGGGGTGTTTTTTACAAAGCGACAGGCACCTTATCCGTCGTCGCCCTTATCGTCCTTGCAAATAAGAATTTCAATACCATTCTTGATATTATTTGTCTGTGAACGATTAATTGAAGCGAAAACTTCTTTAGCGGAGAGTGAGCTGTCAATAGTGTCAATCCCTAATATTAGTTGGAATAACAGCTCACTCCACGCTCACTTCACCTAAGTTTTCACGGTGAGATTGTTACAGAATCGCACTGCTGATCGAAAATTCGTAAGATCCGGAGGGAGAGTAGACCGCATTCCAAAATATCAAAAATGCACAACGTTAATATTCAAGTTTTAACTTCTGTCGGCACTCCCGGAGTGCAACCCGTTTTTTATTTTTATCTATTTTGACGTTTTTCGTCATTAAAATTACCTGAGATGATGATTTTCTAAATTACATAAATATAAGATAACATCTTCATTCCACTGTTTTTACTGTACCAGCAAAGTCAAAGTAAGAGCTGTGGTGGCCCAGTGGTCACGGTCACGACATACGAGTTTTAGGTCGTAGGTTTGAACCCAGACAGGCGCTTTACTTTATGTAAAGTATTACATCACCACTGCTCTCAAAACGGTGGAAGAAAACAACGTGAGGAAACCGGCATGTCCTAGAACCAGGAATTCGGTGACATCAACAAACACGCACTGGACCCAAGTGGTGAATTAGGTACGGTCCGCTCCCTCTCAACGAGAGGAGGCTGGTGTCCCAGCAGTGGGAACATTATAGGTTGATTATGCTAAATTCAAAGCCAAAAACAAAATTCAAGAAGCCGTTAAAAGGCACTTTTGATCGTCAAAATGTACAAGGAAATAGAATTGATTCTAGGTGAGCATTCCAAAAGGTAGTTCCATATGGAGAAAAGCTATATTTAAGTCCTATATCATTGGTACCTACATTTTTAAAGCCGAAAATGTAGGAAGCAGAAATACATTAAGATTGTAGCATGTTTCCCACACTGCTGGTCTTGCGGAAATCTGAATGTATCAGCCGCTTATACGTTCGTGCACAAGTTTTAAAAGTCAATTGAGGGAAATATAGTCCTCCCCTCACGCGATAGGTTACCAACCTGTTACCGCTGCCTTTTGCAATTGTTTTATATAACAATTATTTTTGATGTAACACTAGATTTTTTTTCACCTCGGAAATTTTCTCACGGGAACACTACCGGAGTCCGGAATTATAGAATAAAAGTATCCTATGTGCTAACTCAGGCCATGGTCTACCTGAGTGTAACAGACTGTTACTATCGTATTTATAATATTTTTATTAAGTATATTATGTAACATACATTGAACATGAGTTAGGACCGTGTGTTGTAACACAAATCTGAAGGCCCATTTATTTTATTGGAGTTTATTTAGTTTTTATCAAAGCATTACAAAGTAACAACTTTTAAATGTATTTAGGTAAATATATAATCCGTTTCACATAATACGATGACGCCAATTCTCGACTAAGCCTTATTCAAAAAATGTTTTATTAGATATTTCACCAGAACATAATATTGCATCGTAAAAAGAATAGCTGTAAAAAACATAAAGATTACGTCCTATTTTTGTCTGAGAGTCTTAAAAAGACCATTCGTCCGTGCCCTTAATATCTTACTATAAAGCTACGTGCCTCAGTAATCAGACCAACGCATCTAACACCCTTGAAGACCCACCTAATGACCACGAGGACGCTCCAAGAACAATTATGAACATCTAATTTGTATGACACCCTAGTATATTGCTTAGAATTAATGATAATTGAAATACGTGATACTCGTGATTGATAGGATTATAGGCTTTAGCTATAATATCTTGATTGAGTTCATCTAAATACAATTGACTTTAGTCTTTTAATTTTATAATTAATATTTTGTAAGCCGAAAAATGTTTACTTTGGACGAAACTAATGGTGCTATTTTTCAAATAGCGTGCTACAAAGTTGCTACGAAGTTGCCATGCCGCCGTAGCCGGTGCTACGCCGTAGCAACGCATCTCTACAGCCAAATTCAATGTGTATGTCTTCACCTACTACTACTTCGAATTAGTTTGAAATGTCATGAATTTTATGATTTAGCATAAAAAATACATCGACAACAATACAACAATACAATCGAATTCTCAGATCTCAACTACCATTAACATATCATTAACACCATAATAAGTCCACAAGATTCTCAGTTCAATAAAATTAGGTGTTACCTAAATGTAGATGTCCCCGATTCAACAAAGTTGTTGATATAATTTTAGGGCTCGCCAACGATGCGGCGGCGGCACCGATGCTGAAAATAGCCGCAATCAATAGAAACAACGCGCATTATTTAGTACCCGACGCCCTGGCCGTATCTAAAGCGAATAATACGGTAAACTTCAGTCCATTATACACAGTCCTGTTTTTATCTTATTTGCTTTTCATTCCACAGAATAATGTTGTATAAATACGTTTTTATTAAGAGGGATGTAATTGTTTTCCTTGTTCAGGTTTTGAGGACATTCGATGTATTTTTGGTGCCAAAAGTTATGATGATGATTTAGTTGTTAGTAGGTACTTTTTTACTTGAAACGGACCGCTTAAATCTTTTAACACACTTACTCCATACGTTCCTAGAGCATACAGTAGTCCCAACACACAATTTACAAACCCGCACAAAACTTACACATACAATTCTTACAAAACTTACAGCAAACAACATTTCACTCGATACACAAATTTTAAATTCAGTGTAAGATATTCGGCGCACTCGACGACATTGTTAGAATTTATTGGGGAGCGGAAGAAGACGCCGGCGCATAGTTATGGACCGCGGACTTCCCTGCGATGTTACTTTCCGTGGACTCGCTGCATTTCAATGAATCCCGCGTTGTCATGGAAATATTTGCGAATACCTCATACAAAAGGCGAAACTTTGATGTCCTACTATATGCAGTGCAATCTTGCTCCAAGTTGTTCTCTTCAAAACCTACTAAACAGAGTTCGAGTTGGACGTCGGCATGCATGAGCTGAAATTAGGTCAAAAGTAAGCTCATATTCTAGAATGAGCCACGTTCTAATTATGAATTCCCAACTCTGCTGAAAATGTGCGGTTTTTACACGACCTCATCATTTTTGTAGACGGTTAGCAACTTTTTATGTTCTGCATGCATATTAAAGTTTCTATCTGGTGCCTAATATGTAATACTTTACTAATCGCACAAGAATGATCGCATTTGGCGCAAACTCTTATCAGATTGACACCACTTACGCCATACTTATCCATGCTGATGGATAGGTCCATGAAATAAACCACGGCAGCCGTTATCCCCTTTTTTGCGTGAGCTAATGCTTTAACAAGTCAACTTTACGAGCAGCGACACACCGATGGCTCGATAGCGGATTGTCGCAGGGCCCTGATTGCATTTGATTGGCAGCGCCTAACAAGAAAAGGATCGATGGGCTCTCGCGAACTGTATGGGCACGGAAAAGGTTTTATGTGCGGCTTAATCTGTCCCAGGGGGCAGTCGCCATTAATTAGGTCGGTCAAGCGCTGCCTCGGCGGTTTTTGCGGTGACAATTGACGTATGTCTTTCTGCGATGTCGCACGGATATTACCGGCTGGGGTCATAGGTACCGCTGCGGTTATTAGCCGCAAATACGCCAGCGCGGAAGTTGATTTTACGTGTGCCAATTTGGTGATTCGAATTTTATTTATAAATGTCGACTCTGGGTAGGTATATGTTTATTGTTTAGGCATTATGGGTTATTGGTGTATGGACCTTTTTGCTTAATGGGTTTTTAAAATTGCTTTATAGTTACAGGTCAAATACGTCGACACAAATGAGTTAATCAGCCATCCTTGAACGACGGTTTCAATGACTACTTTTGTTAAATTCCAGTCAAGTGTCTTTGACCGATACAATCTTAAAATTAGCACTATAAAACACATGCTACATTACAATTCTAAATTGTAGTGACGGGGAAATTTAATGCATATTCACGGCAGGCTCGGCAAAGCGATCACGATAATAGCCAGCTAACTACGTAGCTTAGTGGGAAAAACTTTATGAATATTCAAATTAGCAAAGTTCCCAGATTATTGGTCGCAAGAATAATGCTGGCATCAAAATATTCGAGTGTTTATAAAGGTCAAGGAAATTTACTCCTAGTGATACAAAAATAATAAAATTCCAATCGTAAATTCAACGGCTAAGCGCAGACAGTTCGATGAAAAATAAACAGGTAATTGAATTTCAAACTTTTATTTTAAATTACCCCGTCTGATTAGCAGTAAACATTTTGTTTCATTGTTTTTAAAGATATAGTCAAAACGCATTTTCAGAAAAGCATGCATAGAAGTAAAATTAAATAAAAAAAGGTGAGTTAAAGAGCAAGATTACGTAAAAGATCATGGGACCATGGTTACCATGTATGTATAACAAATGAAGGTTGAAGTGAAGTTTTCTTATTCTGATTTTATGAAGTAACAGCTTTTGCCCGCGTGGATGTCGGAAAATATCACACGGAAATGTACTACCCGCATTAAAAGTACTTTTTTTTTTTGTTTATTTATTTATTTAATTCGGGAAAACAAACAGTTACACAAATTAAAAAATTGTTAGCCTGCATTGTGTCCCACTGCTGTCCAAAGGCTTCGCCTTTTTCCTTCCAAACTTCCCTGTCTTGTGCGATCTCTGGCCATGTTGGTCCTTCATACGTTACCAGATCGAGAAGTACTTAAGAGGAATAATTATGCAATACATTGTTTCATATAACTCTATAATAAAATTGGTTTACGCGGTGCACGCCAGTAAAGTTCCCAGTCGGCATGATTTTATCTGACGTATCCAACAATCATCGTCATAGTTAAGCCAATATACGCAATAATAAATTATACACCTAAACCTTCCTCATGAATCACTCCGTCCATATGTGAGAACTGCATGAAAATCCGTTCGGTAGTTTTTGAGTTTATCGCGTTCAGACAGACAGACAGACGCTGCGAAAAAGTGCCCCACTTTTTTATATTAAGTAGTGATAGATCAAGGTAACACGTGTTTTTCGAGGAATATAGGTGTAAGGTCAGCTGACGTAACGACACGTCAATCAGACGCCATCTTGCCAAAGGGCATATCATTTTGAGTGACACATTGCCGCCGATAGTAAGTTTTCGTGTTCAATAAAGTTGTTAGGAAGAGTTATTGGTGTATTTAAGTTTTATTTGATATATGTAGAGCCGACGAAAAATTTCTACGCTATGGGGTCTAATTAACTCATGTGCTGAAGTATATAAAAAAAATATTTAAAAAAAAATGCTGTCATACATTTTGACCGCGTAGGTATTGCACTTTTCTATGAAACATAAGATTTTTTTTTCAATAACCGACGAAAAATTTCTACGCTATGGGGTCTAAACTCATGTGCTGAAGTCATGGTTACAGTTTGCGCGTCGATGTCCCTGCCACCCTGTATTATTCTGTCAGCTATGATTATACATGCTACCATCAGTAGCGATCTGTCTTTAACTGAAAATAGGTTATTGGGTTCGGCCGTAATTTGTTTTTTTGTCAAAACCAAAGTTCAGCTTTCCTTTTTTTATTCCTATATGCGACTACAGCCTACAACGGAGTACTTCTATTTATCTTTTCCCTCTGAATTACATAAGCATTGTGGGGGTTAGAAAAATAGCGGTAACGCTCAGTTCAGTATACACAGAATTATAATATATTTATGTAAGGATTCGGCACGGGGTCGGCCATTACGTTGTTTCCATGGGTGATTGATTCTATTTTTGCCTACAAAGGATCAAAGGATGCGGGTACCGACGTAATGTACGAAATAAAAGGTACGATTTTATCCACTAAATATAAATGATACCTTTGTTTTACTACGATTTCGAGAATAATTGTCATGAGTTGCTTTCTAAAATAAATTCTGTTTTTTTATTAATAAAAGTAAACCTTTTGATTCTACCTTTATCCTCTGAAAGAGAGGAGGCCTGTGTCCCAGCAGTGGGAACGTTATAGGCTGATTATGCTCATTGATTCTTTGGCGAATGAAAGTATTTAGTTCATATTTCAATAATGATTTTAATTCATAATTCCCCAAACTAGTAGTTGGAATTTTGAAACCAACAAAAGTTCGATTAATGATTAATTAACTATAGTTAATTAATGGACTTATGATGTGAATCAATCATTATCAAAACACAGCCATAAGATAATAAACTCAATCGCAAATAGCTGACAGCTCTTGTCTAAGTTCCCAACAGATAGAGGGCGTAAGTACGATGCCAACAAACTTCCCAGAGGCGAACTCCTTATTATTCATTGCAACACCGGCTAACTGATAATAAAACTTGTGAACGCTTAAATTAAACTGCCAACATTTAATCCACAGGAATGTGTTGGTTAACTAACGCTATTAACGATTTTAAAACTTGCGTATCCGTAGTTCATTTGTGGTGTTGCAAAAAAGGTTGACACCTATATCCTCCTCCCTCTTTCTAATAAGTTATGAGTAAGAGAAGAGGACGCAACATCTCTCTGTTAGCTTATATTATCACGCACATTAAAACAGTGTTTTGTGTGTGATCATTCGCATAAGTTTTTCCGGATAGTGATACCAGTTTTTCATGCGCGAAGACTTCATTCAATGGGGATTTTTGGAAGAAAAGTTCAGAGATCCCCATTGATTGGGATGTCAACAGTATTTATTAAGTAACTCAAGATATGCAATAGGGTTTTAGATCAAATTTTTAAACGCTTGACTTAATTTCTGAATAGATTTAAACTTATAAAATTATTTTATTTAGCTAAATAGGCGAATAACGTTTCTCCCTCCATTTTGGTAAAAGCAAAACGACGAAATAGACCAATACGTGGGTCACTAACAATTCTACCTGACCTCAGGTGGTATACCGCAACGTGGTTACTACTTTTACCATCTAACTACGACCAACCCGTACTTTGAGGTTAACTGACAGCAGTACACAGACAGTAATAATGTTATATGATATGATGCACGGAAGGGGGCGGAGTGACGGATGGACAGGCGACGTCGACAGGAATGTTATAGCTCTATTTGATGCAATAAACTGTGTAGGTATAGTTATATTGCAGGGTCTTATTCTTGAGTCTATTTCAATGCCATTCTTTTTGACATGACATGAGTTATATCGTTAAACTCTAGCCTACACGAGAAAATGAGAAGATTAGAGTTATTTGATTGATTTTGATTTGAAATATCTTGCAGGTAATACCCTCTTCCTTTCTTTGTTTTATGTTTTTTTACAGTTTTAAGATGTATTTTTTTGCTGTAATGCCAATAAACGCATTTTTTTTGTTTCTCTTCTAAATACACTTACATTTTAATAGTAATTTTTCCCTCTTTTTACTTAAAATATCATTAGTAATTTCATTCACGCTCTCACTTTGACGCTATCGGCAAGCAAATCAGCATGCAAACAAACAAGCATATAAATAAAATTACGACAGTAATGTGCACTAGAGACACAAAGATAAAAGTTGTTACATAAGTGCTTCTAAGCTTTCAAATATGACACATCTACCCTTGGAACAAGTGCAGTTTTTACAAATACTTGGCAAGTAAAGGCGGTTCACACATATTATTTGGCACGACCACGAGCTTCGGACCTGTGACCTTAACCTCCAAAGACAGAGGTCCGCCTCTGCGCCTTTTGGAACGAAAAGCTTTGTGTTTCAGTTATACATAGTACGAAACCGTTCAAAATGCTGCCAAGCTGTTAGCTTTCTGACTACAAGAACTTTGGAGGATAACCTTGGTAAAGTTGGGGCACAGTTGTCACGACAAACACGGGATCGTAAATTATATATCTACGTATTATTATTTATGTGGGCACAATAGATTTCTGTGTGTACACTGAAAAGTAAATACCTAGGTATATTTGAATTAAGAAATTGAGATAATTTTCAAGATAAGGAACAACAAACGGAATGTCATACTTTACAAAGTTAAAATTCCTTTGCAACCAAATACTTATTAGGACCTTTTTGTTACAAATGGTCACTCAAAAATCAACTTAGAATACATTTCACTAAAGTAGATAACTGATTAAGTAGCGATGGAATGTAAATAATCTCAGACTATGAATACTGCTATAGTTACTAATTTAGGGTAACAGTTCCTCTATATAATTCTTAACCAGGGTTTTCCGGTCATAACAGCAATGTACTGCGCACCAAATATTGCGTTCCTAATTAAAATTGTAATAAGATATAACCGACAAATACACAAACATTCCATTACATTTTGTTGAACACATGGAACGGTGAATTTTAATGATGTTATTTACAAAAACATATTTTATTTAGGGCTGATTTTTTTCTTAAAATAGTGTACGATACGTGTGACTTAATTAGTATTAAGGCACGGCGTTTATGAAATAACTAAGTTCACGCCGTGTATAAATGGACTACTTACGTCACAAGTATCGTACTGTACTATTATAGTAGACTTGACGGTACTTGACGGTAGACGGTTGATTTTTCAAAAGACAGATAATTTTTATTCGTGGAATAAAATTGTCGTCTGACAGATTTTGTATGAAAGAACTGTCAAAAATTCAAAATTATTCCTCGGATAAAATTTTATCTGGCGTTGGTAAAATCAGTCTTCAGTCAGACAACATTTTGTTGAGATTTATTTTTTTAAATAAAAACCCCGAACGAGGGGTGGCTACTTAAATCTCTAAAGATCTAGCAAAGCACTGAGTTCGTACTTAAGCTTAATTATGAGCTATTAGAGGATTGGTTGAATAAAAGGGGAAAAATATGGTTTTACGTGAAGAGTATGATTATCGTGTAATGGTCTTCGTTCATTGCTTCAAGTGATAAATTGCGAGCACAACTTAAATTAAGACAGCCATAATTTAGTTAAGTGCGAACATTAATTATAAATTACCAAGTGCATGCACTTGGAGTTTTCGTGACATCTGAATGCCAATTCACGTAATATGAAACGCTTAAAATCTAGTCGCAGTCTCATCTCGGCGACAAACAAATGTCAAAAACTTGTCAAAATGTAGGGAAATGCGAGGTGTTTTTGACAGATTGAGACTGAGATCAGACTGTGAATGTTATTAAAATGACGAGAAGTGTCCCTCTGTAATAAACTGACGGTCCATTCTGTAATAATCTCACGTGATAACTTAGATGAACTGACCTGTCATTCCACTCATCAAATAATTCTGATGCTGTAGGTTGACACTAATGACAGCACACTTCACCTAAGTTTGCACGGTGAGATTTTTACAGAATACGTCTGCTGATCTACGATAAGGGAGAAAAGCAAAGAAAACCTGCGCAGGTCTACCTAAGCAGGTATTTTTGATATAATTACATTCATAGATAACTCTGTCCTGGGTTGTAAATTTGACGGCCTTATCGCTTTCTGCGATGAAGGCGTTTTAATTGTTTCTGTAATTATGGCATTCTATCAGTAAATAGTTGTCAGTCTATTGTTAGATCAATCTGATATCTTCAGTTATACATGTCCCGGAATTAACGCACAACACCAATCACCTGAAGGCCAATTCTCGTAATTTAAAACGTGCAAAATCTAGTCCCAGTCTCATCTCGGCGACAAACAAATGTCAAAAATTGACAAAATGTAGGGAAATTAGAGGTATTTTTGACAGATTGAGACTGAGATCAGTCTGTGAACGTTCTTAAAATTACGAGAATTGCCCCTCTGGTATTAGAATATTATATTATAATCATAATACACACAATAATTTTTTATTATTATGTATAAAACATTGTTTATTTATTAAAATAGTTACCGATTGTGGGAGAAAAATGTGGTGACATTACAAATCTACGCACGCACACGGTCGCACACGTATAAGCGTCTAGCGTAATTCTAGCGCGTTACTTCGTCAATTTTCGTTTGCTTTGATTGTACAGCGGAAGTGTGACTGTAATTTACGTACATTTATTTATTTTTGTTATAAAAATGTATCTAAATTGAAAATGACAGGATTCAGTAAACGATTCTGAACAAACTACTTTCATAATATGCATTAATTCAGTTAGACATTGTACACACTTTAAAGAGCTAAAGCGCTTTGTTTCCCTTACAATCCTCAACACGGAAAAACTTTACACGGGAAAACTTCACAAAATTGTTTTAAATAGTTACACTTCTGGCCAAAGAAAGTTATCGACGGCCGGTCTGATAATTTCCTGTTAATAATACTTATAGCAGCACTTCCCAGCATATGGCGCCACCATTTTGAGTAGATAATAGGATTTTAATTGAGATGAAGCTTTACAGAATAGAAGGCTATTTCGAAGCCTATAAATTTTTATTCATAACCATTATCGCCAGTGCCTGGGGTGCGGGTTTTGAACGTCGATACTCATGGTTAAATATCTGTTTTAGGTTATTCGGTAGAGTTCAGTGCATTTAGTGGACCGTAAAATATCTTATCGTTCGGTCAGTATTAGAGTAAATGTATCGAGTGCACCTGATTACGGGATTAACGTCTATGTTAACTCTACCGCACAGAGAAGAGGCCTGTGTCCCAGCAGTGGAAACATTAAAGGCCGATTATGCTTATGCTTAACTCTGCCAGAAGATTTTTCTTTTACAGACATTATACAGAGAACATAATATATTTTGTTTAAAACTATTGCGTTCTTAACATGTAGAAACAATACCAACACAAAGACTTCACAATCTAAGGGATTAGACAACACATAATAAAATTGACTTGCATAAAATAGAACCAGGCAGGGTTAGTGCTGCACCAAAAGTCGTCATATTCCCCGGTTTATATGTACATGCCGCGCTTGCTCCCATACATAGTGACGATATCTCATTCTGTCCCGCAGTGCACGCTCAACATCGCGCGGTAAGTACAGCACTACCAACATACTCCAGGAGCTCGGCGCCAAAATTTTACACCTCCCATCAGCAGCACTAGCTATAAAATTGGAAGATCATAAAATGAAAACGTGCGATATTTTAACGGGGAGCTATTAACATGACACATTTACCGGCTCCGTGACCGCCCCTGGAATTAACGGAGCCTGCATTGGACTGTGCCAACTGGCCAGTTAACGACTATTTGCCTTTCACCCATTAAATATATTCATCTGAAGTGTAAAATAGCATTAAGCCAGCGTTTTGTATGCGTTGACACTATATTCTCATAAAATTCGGCCTCGTCTTCTGAGTAGACGCGCCCTATTTCGCCACATACATCGGTATTGAATTAACTTTATTTTACTTTAATTTGAAAACTCAAAGCCAATTATTCTAATTAAAGGAGTTTCGTGTCGCTTTTCTTGGTAACGAGTAGGCATCATACATGTGCCTACATGTTCTTCTATTAAAAATTGATAGAAGAATCTAACTCCTATGGAGTATTCCATAGGAGTTAGATTTTAATCAAGGAAATAGGTAGCATCTACGTTTCTCTAACTATATTTAATATTAATCTGTACAGAGGTTGAGGGTTCGGAATGTACTAATGTAATTTTTCAGAAACACTGGGTGTTGTCGCAAGGTGAAGGATGCATCGACATACCTGCTTCACGGTGTTGATCAATACTTGTCTCATGTACCTATTTTTTTTGTTTTCGGGGGTACCTATACCTTCAAAAGGCGCCCGGGCTTTGGGGACAAGCTCGGGTGCGGAGTGTGAGATTTTTACCTCACTGAAACTACCCCGGTGGTCACCCAAATGGAAGGGGCACGGTACCTCGATCTAAAACCCCCTCTGTGCAACGCCTGTCAAGGCACATCTCTCGGGAGACTGTAAAGGGGTCTCCCGGAAACCTAATTGGCTAGTGTGCAAGGCAGCACGTGTTTTACGTTCGATTAATATGCTAACTTAATAATAGCTGAATTAATACAATTACTGTTCCGCAAACTTGCCGATTACTAAATAAATATAGAGCTCCACCATACCACACTTCCCAGAATTTGGTCAGTTAACAGTTATCTATAACAAAGTTTAGTTAGTAAATTGTTCAAAGAAGAGATAATTGAATCTATTATAGAGCAACTGAAGCTAATACAAGTGGTATTATGCGAAGCGATTTTCTTAAATAATTATTTGTTTCAAAAGCTTTTGAAAACTAAATTTCCAGAAGTGTGGTTTCAACAAAGATTTTGTTATCTCGCATTAGATAGTTTCAGCTGTTACATGATTTATTTTCTTGACTGACTTAATTGTAAAACAATAAGTTCTGTGGCAAGCAGTAAAACCTTCTTTTTGTACACGGCACGGTTTCATTATAGTACGGCGTTTAAACCGCGCCGTAGAGAAAACGTGTCTGACAACAAGCTTCACTAGTGATTCTTACAACACTGACGACAACGCCTACACACGGCAATAAACCGCACCATAGAAAAAACGTCTCCGTGTACAAGTTTCCATAGTACCACTGACACACTGACGACCGTGCCTACACACGGCGAATAAACCGTAGTTTTTCACAGTAGTTGAGTCAATGGAAGTCCCTCATAAAATAAAATAAATTCAATAAAATAAGCTATATCGGCTACATTTTCATTTGTTTCTCGGATTTTATTTTACCTTATTAACTTAAGTCGATACCTAATTACAATGCGTCCTATCGTTACGATTTAGAAGTGTCAATACTGTAACATGTACCTACATACTGTGAGAACCAGTTCACATGAATATTTGATTTATTAGCAGGTTGATCCAGTTATTCCTTATTCAGCTCAAAACATTCATATTTATCGGATTCAAAGATTCTGAAAATGGATTCAGATTGGATTTTGGCAGTTCATTGTGCTATGCATTATTCATTCAGTTAGTCCGTTAAATCAGCCGCTTGCGAGACAATAGAGAAACAATAAACTGGCGTGATTGAAAATACTTCCCCAGCCAGCTGAATTTTAATAAATATCTTTGGCATTCAGACCTTTTGACTTTAGAATTTCGTACTTTCATTAAATAGAGTGTTTTCCTAATGCCTTCCTTTGTATACGTAGGTTTATATTCTGTTTTATGTGGTACGGCGCGGGTAGACGCGACGTAATCGTTTAAAAACCAATAACGTATCATGTTCAAGGACTGTTATACCACAAAAGGCACACAATGGAGAAAAAAGACCTTCATTTTCCTCAACCAGTCTTGAGGTAAATGGAAACTATTTCTTACAGCTTGAAATCTTTTCCTACGAACTATAAAAATCTTCAGCGAGTCGCTTTATTTGATACAAAACAACAGCAAGTAGCATTTATTTTAATTGTGAAAAATAAAGAGCAACTGTCGCAGATAGCTGCGGCACTATCATTAAACTTTTTACCGCGCAGACCGCTAAAAAGTGCCATACTTATTCTGGCGGCGCCGCAGATAAATTCCACGATCGTATCTGGGAAGGCAATTAAGATAAGCGGACATTGTGCTGTCACTGTTGCTCAGTGTACGTTTAGCGGACACACGCTCGATTTATGCGCTCCTGCTAGGATAACTGGCTTCACCTACGCTGCATTACGTAACTTACGAACGTCTGCTGGAGCAGTGATAAACACATCACTATGAGTAATGACGAACTGTTGCTGGACCTCGTAAATATGTTGTCTCATAACTCACATTTTATGCACTTACGGACATTTCCTTCCTGCATGTGGAACAAGCTGAAAGTTTTGTTTTACTTCCATAAAGGAGGAAGGTATTTCAGACTTGTGCGTTGAAAGCAAAATTATTATGCTAAAAACTTCCATTCGCTGTAAGAGCAACGAGCGGGTATACGCTGTTTATGCTCTGTGTTACTTCTACGTCTTCTTTCACATTACCTACAGTAAGTTTTAGCTCCTAGGTACAGTCAACAGCAAAAGTAGATGATCAAAATCAGAAATTAAATACTAATTAACGGAGTTCGCGTCAGAACTGTGTGGCGTCGAAGTGATTCAAAAGTATGACACTGAGTCTGACATACTTTTGAATCACTTCGACGTCACACAGTTCTGACGCAAACTCCGTTCATTAGTATTAAATTTCTGATTTTGATCATCTACTTTTGCTGTTGACTGTACCTCTAAACTTAGACAAACGAATACCAAGATAGCAAGCATGGATGTCGGTTCCTTGTATTTGTGACCAAAAAACTATCGATCTATTCTGAAATAAAGCTCACCTTGAAAACTTAGGTAAAATGAGCTTGAAGTAAGCTATCAGGTGCCTTCTTCACCTAAGTTTTCAGAGTGAGATTTTTACAGAACTCATGAGAATGCCATCAATATTGAGATGTTCCTCTCGATAGTATGACTCCACTAACCACAGGTTTACGTAAAAGCTTTTGTTAAACAAACAAAGTTAAGTGATGTAATATTCGTTAGGGCGTATTATTTAGTTCACAATGTAAAAGTTTACACAATAGTTGCCACCGCAACATTCGAAACCTAAACTATGTTCCGGTTTGAAATTAGCGTTAATATTGTTTTACTTTAGAGGCCCATTGAGGTAAGGGGAAAGTGATAAATATGAAGTAAGACTTTCAGGCCATTGTTAGCAAATTATACGTACTACGTAGACACCCTTTGTTGGCTAGAGAATGCCTTTTACTCTCAACGCTTTTCAGCCTTAAAGAATAGTCAGTAAGATAATGATGAATGAGCCTTCTTTCTTATGTTAATATAAGAATGATAAATAACATATCCCTCACAGTACACGTTTTTTGTTCTTTATATTGATCTTTTTTTAATGCGTCGATGGATATGAAAACTATAAAGGACGCAAATTATGTGAGAGTAATGTGATGGGTGCTGCCTAAAGTTCGTAATCTCTGGACGTAATCTCTTACGGACCAATAACTTTCTGTAATATTATATGGTCGTGTAGGTACCTAACAAGGTTATATTTTGAAGGGTTTGTTTTTTATTATTATTATGTTATTTTCATGAAATACCGCAAGCTGTTTTTGATCATTCACTTTCATATATTATACGTATAAAAAAGTGAATAAGTAATAATAAAATAGTAGCATAATCAGCCTATAATGTTCCCACTGCTGGGACACAGACCTCTTCTTTGTGAGAAGGAGTGTGCCATAATCTACCACGTGGCCCAATACAGGTTGATGGATGACACATAATAAAAAAGTCAAACTTCTATATAAAATTGAATATTAAAAAAAAAATAAGTAGGTAAGGTGGTGAGGTGTGAAACCGAAAATATAGTTTTTAGATTTTTGTCTGTTTATCTGGAGGTATGTTCGATGTGGTTATACATAAAGTTGTTTAGCTTAAAATCTGGATTAACACATAGGGCACTTTTAATCCTTTAATCCCTGTGTTAATCCGGATCGGAAAAGTGAAAGTAAAGGTATCGGAAAATATCCAACCGGAACGTATTTTTTTTTTTCAGGCGGCGGGGGCAAATCCGCGGGCAAAATCCCGCGGATTTGCCCGCGTTTGCCCCCAAAAGCTATTATAACATTTTATGACACTTAGCTGTAAGTACGATCCTAATTGAAGCGTAAGCTTTCTATTTTCGTAAAAAGTTATTATTGAATAAATAAATGGTTTCCATAATAATTATTTATTATTGAAACCATTTATCCAAACTGCCTATTACAGTGTACACATCAATTTACGTAATTAAATCTCTCTAAATCAAAAAAATCAAAAGTCATTTATTCAAATTAGGCTGAGAATCAGCACTTTTCGAACGTCAAAATTACAAAAGACAGTCCCCAAAAAGCCCGCCCTTCACCACTTCCTAGTGCTATCACTGGGAAGAAGAAGGGGCCCAACAAACTCCCCAGCAGCACAGCTGTTTGTTCAGTTAGAAAATACTTGATTGTATATAATAATAGATATGTTAAGTAATTAACATTACAAGACACATAACATTAAATTAAATTATTTACTATTTGTCAGCTAGCCATGCGAATATCCCAACAAATATATGTACTCAAGGTAAAAAATAATTAATTAAAATGTAAATAAAAACTTACTACCTAAATAAAAGCCTCCAGGCATAAAGGGCGTGACAGTTTACAGATTTTTGCATTGCTGGATTCTCTTCACATAGCTGTCACTTGAAGTCACAAATGATAAACTAGGACCATCGAAGTAAAATAAATAAATAAGTTAATACTAATAACAACAATAAAACCATGGTCCACGGTCTAGTTCAATCTAATCAAGCTAGAGTAAACCTAACGTGGAAATGGGAAATCTCTAAAGCTGGCAAGGTTATGAAGTAGTAATACAAGGGACGTATAAAATAATAAGTAAAAATAATCCATGTTAACAATATCTAATTGCAACTTTTCAGAAGTTGGAATAAGGTTTAAACTTGACTGTCGTTTATGCAGTTAATAATAGCAATTATCGTAGAGTAACGCGGTATGAGAGGTAGCGTGTTAATGCACAGTGTGCACGCAAGCCACGGGTGCTTGGCCGCTCGAAACGTAGAAAAAAGAAATCTAATTAAAAAATGTAATCACGTTTGTTACAGGGGTACAGATTTAAACAAAAAAGTTGGGGTCGCTCCATGAACGAAACTGAATTGTAAATCGAGCATTTTAAATTCATGTCTTGAACAGGGGAATCGGTTCAATCTGCTCTCGAAATGAACAAGTTATCTCTCAAGGGCATCGCGTCAGGGTTCCAACACGAAATCACTTACACCGCTTTGTTCAGACCGCGGAGCGCCGAACGGAACGCCTGTCAAACAATGATACGCCAGGAGTATCACAAGGCGACAGTTTACATGCTAATGAATTCGCATTACACCCGATTCCGGTTACTAGGCGCTAATATATGTACATACGTAGGTACCGATTATACATGAGAGTATTATCTTACAGACATATTATATTTAAATGATTTCGGAGAATATGGTTTAAGATTCACAATACTGTGTAGAAAATCAGACTAGTAATTCAACGTGGCCTGTTATTCTGACGATCATGGAAGGAGACAACACATCAATAAACCGAATCCTAGTGATAACAGCCTGTCCACTTATTATCTACCAAGCATAACATTCTAGCAAAAATTGAGAGAGAGGTAGCAAAAGCATCAACGCATGGGAGATATTAGTTCTTATTAATTCTCTAAATGAACATTCTCAAGAGACGCGTATCAAACGTGTCATGTATGGCGCAACCTTTAGCCCAATAAAATAATCGATGTCTACTTGCTATGCTAGTCGACGGCGATCTGAACTGAGTGTTAGAAAGCGAGAAGTTGGTCTAAACCGAACTCGTTCGTGCCCTCGGCTCCAATCATCGAGTCCCAAGTCGGAGAAACAACAACTGGGAACGAGCTCACTTCATTCGTGCCTTCACAACTTGGGGAATAACTTAGAAATTCAATTTGCAGACGGTGAGCGTTGCAGCGGCCTGTACAGTGCCGCCTATGCAACTTAGACATTGCTAACGTCACCAAACTTGCTGAATCCAACACCGTATGAAATTCACACAGCATGAAGAAAAAGTTAAATAAACTAGATGTGGTGCAACGATTTAGAGCAACGCTTCTTGTTAAAAGGAAATGAACGTTGAAAGTACACATAAAGTTGTTTTAACCCAATTTACGGCGTCATTTTCGTATTTCCATTAGCACGAAAAACTTTCTGTATTTTTGAAAATTTGTTTTTACAACGGTCAAATTCTTTCTTACGTAATTGCTCCATCAAATCTACACAATAAACAAATTTGTAAACCAATCATTGTTTAGGTACAAAAGCCGAAACATAAATCAAGAAACCAAGACCTCATTAACGAGCATTTTTATTAAACAATTCTTACAATGAAAATTATAGAAAAAACAAAACAAAGCGGGAAATAGACGGCTAATGAAGTGGTGGAAATTAATTAATAAAGACTCTAATGAAAATCTGAGTAAACAAGGACAATAATTGGTTTATTTCTCCAGCAATCATAAATAAAGTTGTCGTGGTTAGGGTGGGGGACAGACTCGTGAAATTACGAGTATGGACACGACATCACAACGATCCGAGCCATAGCTACGACGTAGGACTATTTTGCTGTGCGTATGTTCATGGATCTACGTAATGTTTTTTTGTAGATACGTGAAAAGTTTGTGGTGCGTGGTGGTGCCATATCCTATAGGTACTTACATTCGTAATTCTTGCTAAAGCTTGATGTCAATGCTTATTTTAGTTTCCAATGTGCAAACATGGTGGAGTACAATTCCCATACAAAATTCAAGAGTCTACTACAGCTGTTTCAAATCAATTTGTGTATTTATTGTATGTGGGAATTAAGTCGTGAAAACAACTGTTATTTGCTCTTTGATTGTTATGTTAATTTGTTATGCTTTCAAACGTTTTGTCACATTTATTTCAAAATAGTTGCGCCCCGCGGTTTCGCCCACATAAGTCTCGATGCCGTGAGAATTTCGAGATAAAAATCGAGAAAAAATCCTATGTTCTATTCCAGGTCAAGGTCTACCCATTGTACCAAATTTCATTTAAATCTGTTCAGCCGTTTTAGCGTAAAAGCGTAACAAACGAACATATATATATATATATATATATTTTAATCCGCGTTTTTTTCTTGCTCCCGCGCACCACCCCGTCGTATCGCATCGCCTGGCCTCGCTATTACTTTGTTTTCGCTTAGCGATCTTTCTGACTTTTTGCTCAGCTCCTAAGGGTCCAAGCGTGATGTCAGCATAGCCTATGGCCTTCCTCAAGAATTGAGCTATCAATTGCAAAGAGTTTTTTTTTAATCCGACAGACAGCGCGCTAAACAGCGCGTGCAAACAAACAAACTCTTCAGCTTTCTTATTAGTATAGATATTAAGTTTAGATAAATAAAATCTTAAAACAATTTAAATAAAACACACAACACGAGAATCCTACTAATATTATAAACGTGAAAGTTTGTATGGATGGATGGATGAATGTTTGTTACTCTTACACGCAAAAACTACTGAACGGATTTGGATGAAATTTGTGACACAGGTGGTTTATAGCCAGGATTAACACGTAGGATACTTTTCATCCTGATATTCCCACGGGATCGAAACTTATACGGGCGAAGCCGCGGGGCGCAGCTAGTATAGTAAAAACCTACATAGGACTGTTAAATACAAGAAATATCTATTAAACATAAATATAAAGTAATAAATGTATAGGTAGGTACCGCACTGTGACAAATTGGAAATATAACGGATAGTGAATTTGTGATTTACTAACTATTGTACCCTATTCCAGGAAATCGGAATTAATTTGCTTTATCATATGAATTAATTGGAAGTAGATGAGTAGTTCGATATAGCGTATTTATAAAAGTTGCTTAAAGTTAAGAAACGTGTAGGTACCTAAACCTCCAAAATGTAGGGTTAAACAGCCGCTTCTCATTACTTAACATTAAGCAACGTTTATAAATAAACTCCTTAGAGCTGCTACGCTTTTATTCTGCACAAAGAGCACGAGTATAAAGACTTATCGGTTCAAAATATAAGTAAGTTGACTTCATAAATTATTCAAAATGAACTTAGCTTGCAATTTGAAGCGAGAGTGAAAAATATCGCCCGGGGGCGCATCCCTGTCACGAGACTATCTGGAGACCATCAGTCTTTTTCGATGCACCAATGTGTGTCATGCTGTAAATTATCAAGTGTTTCAGTTATGTTGGTTACAAACAGTGGCGACAATGTTAGTGAACTTGCAAAATACATAAAAGGTATGCTAGCAAAATCTTCTGGGACATAAGAATAAAAACCCTGACGCGATTTATGCCTAGCAACTCACATAATATACTGTATGTAAAACTACAGCTGTAGGTACTTTATCTTACTCAAACCACCCGAACGGTGCCAAACCGGCACATAATACTCCACAACAACAAAAAACCACCCACACAATACCAATTGTCCAATTCATATTCAAATAAACTGCGCAAATTCACTTTTTAAAGGGAAAAATAATGATAAATAATAGAGTTAATAGGCGTTTATCGGCGGAGAGCGACGGGCATTATTCCAAGCGATCGATGAGATCCATATTAATCACCAGGGACTTCGTAAATCGTTCAATGTCGTCTGCAGGCGCAGTGAGTGCGAATCGCGCGACACTGTCATGACTATTTTGTCTCGCTTTATAAATTAATGTCGAAAAACAAACAGTTCAATAAAACGTTTAAAGTAAGCGAGAAAAGTGTTTTATTGCGTTCAACTTTGAAGTACTTTCGTATAATATAAATCGTCGTTCAGATATCTACTTCGAATTGAGTTTTGAAATGAAAATAACAAACGTGGGTGAATCTGAAGTTTAGGTTGCGATTCGATTCCTAGGTAGAGCAAAGTGTAATTGGATTTTTTTCGATTCGGAACAATCTTAATTACGGCAACAGTTTGGGATTGTGTTCGGTAAATGCAGTCTATGCCTTCAGGGAATAAAAGCTTGACGGCTGCCAAGCTTTATTTTCCTGCTCCATTTATTAAAAACTAGCTGCGGCCAGCGGCTCTGACCGCGTGTCAAGTGTTTTTTGTTTGTAAAGAAAAAAAAAGTATACACTTTTGTATTTATTTTTTCCTTTACAAACACAAATATTTTGACGACCTCTGGAACACATGCGTTTTCCAAATTTCTTCAGAATCGGCTTGGTATTCTAGCCGTGAAAGCGTAATAAATAGTCTCATTCCCACTTTTATAACATCATCGCACGAATGCTATAAAAATGTCGCTATAAATAAACTCTTCAAAATAATATAGCGTTAATTCCTTCGAAAAAGGTATCCTTCGAATTTCAGAAGGGGTGAAATTTATTGGTTCACAATATAGTTATCTCGCTGCCTGCAATCGGCGGCTCCCTCGCAACTTGACAGCAATCCGGCTTACCGCACTTTTTAAACGACCACCCTGAGTATAAGGAGAGGCAGGCCATTTTATAAAAGCTATATATTAAGCAGGTACAGTAAACATATCAAGTTTTTGAAAATGTGGACCTGAGGTATCGTTAATATTCAAAGCCGTCATGTAACTTTCTTGTATCATTTCCTATGGTTGAATGGCCATTCTCTTCAATGAAGAGCGATGTTTCTGACAGTCATACCATATCATGGTATGACTGTCAGAAACATCGCAAAGTCGAAGTCGAAGTCAAATCTTTTATTTCAAATAAAAACGTCAAAATTTACAATAAAATAGAATTGATTCTAGTTGCCTTTTCCGAAAGGTAGTTTCGCATGGAGAGCTGGACAAGAAAGTCCACATAAATGGCAGTATTTACATATAACTCGTGTGCCGTATCTAAATCCGCTCAGCTGTTTTAGCGTGAAAGCGTAACAAAAAAAACGTACAAAAAAAAACAAACCTTTTCTCTTTATAATATTAAGTTTAGATTTTTCTTCATAATCAGCCTATAATGTTCCCACTGTTGGGACACAGGCCTCCTCTCTGTGTGAGGGAGTGGGCCGTAATCCACCACGCGGGCCCAGTGCGGGTTGGTAGATGTCACATGTCTTGGAATTTTTGGTTCTAGGGCAAGCCAGTTTCCTCACGATGTTTTCACTCACCATTTTGAGAGCAGTGGTGATGAAATAATTTACACAAAGTAAAGCGCCTGTCTGGGTTCGAACCTGCGACCTACAACTCGTAAGTCGTGTCTGTTACCACTGGGCCACCACTGCTCTAAGTTTAGATATTTTAGAAATATGTATTTAAGTTCGAAATAAAAGTTCAACGTATTGGATATTAGATTTAAGTGAAAATAATAAATAACAGAGACAAGAGCTTTCTTTATAATATTATTTTTCAAAGGTTAATACTGTTTGACAAATTAAGTTTCAAATTCGCTTCAAGCCAGTCAAGTAAATCCCACGACGACGCCACTAATATTATAAATGTAAAAGTTTGTATGAGGTTGTTTGTTACTCAGTCACGTAAAAACGCCTGAGCGGATTTTGATGAAATTTGGCACACAGATAGTTTAATAACTGGATACATAAAGTACTTTTTAGGATTCCTTAGTTCTGACAAGGAACCCTTATAGTTTCGTCATGTCCGTCTGCCTGTCTGTCCGAGATTTTTCTAAGAGACCGTTAGTACTAGAAAGCTGTAATTTTGTTGGAGTGTGTATAATTATCAATTACGCCGACAAACTGGAAAAAACAATTTTGGAAAATATATTTTTTTAGGGTAGCTGTGAAGTGCGGTACATGTGAAGTGGGATGAATATTTTTTTCGTCGTTTACCCCATCGTGTGGGGTATCGTTGAATAGGTCGCGTTGTACAGTTAACTATAATCGATTAAGTAGAAAGAGAAAGAAGTAGGTTCAATTTAAATTTTGGAGTTGATTTAATGTTTGATTTCTTTTATATAGTATACATAGTATAGGTAGGTAATCTTTTTCATTTGATTGATACTCTTCGTTCGTTATTATTTGAAATAAAAAATAATTTATTTTTTCCCTTACATCTTTTGGTTGGTGGTTTAATAATATTTAAAAAAAACTTTATTTTATTTGTTTGTAACTTAGCTAAGTTTGTACATTGATCGATATCCCCCCACGTCTTAGAAATGATAATTAAAATTTAAAGTCAATTTTTGTTGTTATTATAACCATTAACTCCTAATATCTTTACCATTACTTATATTCAGAATAAAGAACAACAGAATCGTACTATATTGTGATAAAGGGCTACTACGGAACCCTACACTGTGCGTGGCTCGACACGCACTTGGCCGGCTTTTATCCCAGTAAATAACATGGTTTAACGACTTAGAAGACGAAGTCGCGGGCAGAACGTAGTATTTCATAAAGGTTTATTTAACGTCAACTGTGACTAAATGCGTGCGTGAGTTCCATTCATCACTCAACTGAGACCCTTTAGATATGTTTAGATAACACTCGGTTTGTTCCCACTTCGGTGTTTTTTGGGAAATATTGTTTAATTTCATAAGCATTAGTATTATCCTATATCCTACTAATATTATAAACGCGAAAGTTTGTACGGATGGATGGATGTTTGTTACTCTTTCACGCAAAAACGACTGAAGAGATTTGGATGAAATTTGGCACACAGATAGTTTATAACCAGAATTAACACATAGTATACTTTTTATCCCAATATTCCCACGGGATCGAAACTTGTGCGGGTGAAACCGCGGGGCGCAGCTAGTATAGCAATAAAGTTGTGGGTACCTATTATACAGTGTGCCGCTTTAATGACGACATTAACTTAACACACGTGTATATCTACGGTTTCACGTTTTCGTTTTAGGAACATATTTTAATTTCACTAAACTAAAGTGGTTTATTTATTTACAATTTTCTAAAATAGCATCTTGGAGCAACCTGTACTTAAAGAACTGTAGTGCAGGGGTCATTTGCCGGGGTCACGGATCAAAACTTCGCATCAATTAAATTAAAACGAATAACGTGAAAAGAGATGGAGAATTGAAGGAAAGAGAGAGCCCTATGTCAGCGGCGCAGGCGGTAGTTTTTAAGTTACAAATAATTAATTTTGGTATATTTTTACCTTCTGGACTACAATGTTGAATTTGCAAAATGTTGAATTTGTAAAAAGTTGAGTATTCTTTTATGATTACTGGCCCTACCCGTGTGTTAAATTAATGTCGCCATTGAAGCGACACGTTGTAGATCGATTTTGTTTTTTTATTTTTCTTTCTTATTCGAGTTTCTGTGAGAAATAAAACAATTTTTCTTTTTTTCTTTCAACATTATCTTGGAAAATAAGATATATTCAGCTAAAGTTGGAACATCAATAACGACGCGACACCTTGTGCTCAAACCTCTTTATTTTATACTCCTTGTAAACGTGTCAATTATGAATTTTGCTCAAAAGTTCCTTTTTATAACGAATTAACGAAGGTGAGCACTAAAGAAGGAACTTTGAAAATTCTTGCCCTAATTGGGTTAAATAGGGGATGAAAGTTTGTATTCATTGCCAAAGGGAAATCCCATTGGGAGCACGGCTTTATTATGAAATTAAAATATCTATCAACCAATTGAAAACTCATGCCGAACTACTATTTTCATCTTCTCAAGAGCCGCACTGTAAGCTTTTTTCCTTCAGTTGACAAGCTAGTAGCCAGACAGCTTTAGTTTCTCTCAGTTTATGGATTTTTTTTTAAACTTTCAGCAAAAAATTTCTTCTGCGAATCTCGCAATTAGTGCGATGAGGGAGGGAAAGATCTGTAGCCTTGTTTTTACTTTATACAGATGACTTTTCCCTCCTCGTCAACTCGTAAAAACTGTTGCTTGGGATTGAATAGGAAAATTATTCTTAGTGACGCCAATGGTCACATAAGTACTGTAGACGAGTTCGTAGTTCAGCAATCGATACGTCTGTAGGTCGTAGAAGGTGCCGCATAACTGCCCGCTGGAGCCCAATAGGTGTTTTATTAGGCTATAAGCATCAAACTTGCTAGTGTCATGTAATGAAGGCTTTCAGGAACGTAAGTGCTTTGGGTATGTGGGCACGTACTGTGTCTGTGTGGGTAGTGTTAACAAATGTAATGGGAAAACTTAGGCGGTAGTAACGGAATTGCTACTTTCATATCCACTGTAAGACATTGGCGCCGATTCCCTTGTTCACAAACTAAACTAAATTTAAGTTCAGTGCATCTTTTTCTTTCTATTTCATTAAGAAAAGGACAGAAGATAAATATTAGTTTAGTCCTGACAAATTATTCAGCGCCTGACGTAAATTGACGTATATTTAGTAGCCATGTTTTTAATCACGTCTAAACTTGCTATGGAGTATCTTAACCAGTATCTGACAAGACTAAACTAATATTTATCTTCTGTCCTTTTCTTAATTAAATAGAAAGAAAAAGATGCACTGAACTTAAATTTAGTTTAGTTTGTGAACAAGGGAATCGGCGCCAATATCAACTAGTACGGGGGGTATTGTGACAATGTTACTGGGCTCATATATTGTAATGTCAACAGTATAGTTATGGTAATAGATTGTGCACAAATAAATAAATATTCATTAGTGGCCTACTTGATACAGTCTAGTGTTTTTCTCTATGCCCGCCCTACCATGCTTAATGAGTTCGCGACAAAAAAAAAATACAAAATATTAGACCAATTATGGCGAAATACGTGGCGGGCGCTGGATAAGTATTTTGTAACCGATTTATCCAGAAATACACTCGATATAAGAGAATAATATTCATTTTTGTTTCTGTGGTAAATCATTTATTTTTTCCTTGTAATAAATATCTGAAACAGAATTTTCCAAGCCAGTTATCGAAATAGCCATGTTTTCCACGTATTACGTAGACCAAGGTCACAAGTCGTGTAACTTTTCCATCGCATTTCTCAACGTAAATGTGTTTCCTTGTTGTTAGTTGTAAAACTGAAACAAACAAGGGAATAATGCATAAACTTGACTAGGAAAGTGCCATAAATATTATTTTTCTCGTTTGTAATCGATAACAAACGCTTTACATAATCCAATATTTTTACGTAGGTAACACGCATTTTCAGTCCCTTGATATATGTAGATATGTCTAAATAAACTGTCTTAATTTCCCCGGAGCCGGGCGGGTACTGAGCCAGCAATCTGCCCGGCCGTCTCATTATGAAGCTCGTTGTCTTGAGACACGGTTCCGGCCCGGATCCGACGCCTGGCGCCACATCAAATGCATAATACTGCACCAATGAGCCGAGAAGAATTTACTCATATTGTTTAAGTACTTTCTACTAAGAATTCTGCCCTTGGTTTTATTAGTAATGTAACGAGCTAGGTACGTGTGTGGCTGCTCCACTCTTATTATCTTGCGAAAGCACCGCCGTTGCAATTAGATTCTATTGAACATGAGCAATCAACATTTATAACATTACACTGCATATAGAACGTACAGCCAGCATAAATGCGGCACTTAACTATTGAGCTCCTGCTAGAAGGTAGTACCTGCATTAGCATTAGTACAGCAAGCAAATTCCCAAACGTGTAGCACTGGCTTAATTCACGCAAGAAATCTTCGCTCGAACCGTTCCCTTGAGTGCTCTCTAAAGACTTGCTACGAAAAACTCCCAACCGCTTCGCCACTTGCACAATTTATGACGGTAGTTAGGCCAACGCAGCGCCTCTGTTACCGCAAACAGGTAGGGGCCATTGTAGCGATGGACACCCCTCCCCCCGCACAGCTCTACCAACATGGCCACCGAGGGGTCGCACAAAGGAAATAATGAGGGTCTATTTTAAGTAGTAGGTTTGCAGCCAAAGCAATATACAAGCGAGTTGAAGACGCGACGCGAATGCCTGATGAACTTTAATTACAGCGGCGGAACCAACGTGGAAGCAATTGCCTGCCTGGTGTATTAGCATAATCATTTTGTAGCCCTGCCGTGGCTAATTGATGTGAAATTGCTGATTTAGGTAGAGCAGTGCATATACTTTAATCTCAGTCATAATCATTTCAATATTACAGGGGTCGTTTAGCAATACGATCTCCCGGTCCTTGGGTTTTATCCGTCTATGTAAAAATATTGATTTCGATAAAAATGGGTCAGATGAACCTTATTTTTATACGTCGTAACAGACCTCCGGATGCTTTTAAAGTGTGAAACCGGCATGGTTTTTCCGGAGTTATGGAGAAATTATGTGTGTTAAGTCTAAAGGCCAAGGGTATAAATAAAAACGTTAACGGCATGATAGTTTTCGTCGGCAACCCTAAATTTGGGAGATTTATAGCCGATTATCACTATAAGAATATTTGATCAGTAAAGTCTTTTTATTTTACGAGGTTATTCTGCTATGAAAATGTTCATTGCGAAATGATTAATTTATTAATTGGGAATTCATTTTGTTTCGTCGATTTTCAGTAAGCAGGTAATGAGCAACGGACATATTTTAATGATGCCATTATTTTTGACAACACAACTTTACATATCTATGCATATTTATATGAGACATGAACAGAGAGAACAGAAACACTTCGATAGCTTTATGATGGATAGATGCAAATTCCGAGGCCGCGGGAGAAAAATGATGAGCGTCTTATTGTTCCCTGAGAGTATTTTAAATTCAAATCAGACAGAGAAGAGTTTTTGGACGCCACCTTGGAAAATAATACAAGAATACTTGCTGCGGGAGGCGAATATATAAATTGTGACATTTTCTTCCCGTTTGTCTTGGAAAAGAAGATTACTAAAAATACTTAGGTGCCAGTACCTGGGGTTCATACAAAGGTAGTCAAGTAAAATACAAAAAAAAAACGACTTACCTCTTTGAGCAATGAAAATATGCTAAAGCTAGTCATTGCTAAAGTTAATGTATCTATTATGTAGCTATTTATTTGCTCACTAAGGGCTTAGTACGTGTTTACGTACTAAGCCTTTAGTGAGCAAATAATGTGTCCTTAGCGTGTTTACACTACGAAGTAGATAAAACGAGGGGATGAAAATAAAATTCTTTCATCTATTTTGTTTCTAAGAAAGCAAATATTCTTTACCACCTCTGTTCATTGATGAGATAAATAATATTGGAACGAAAATAACGTTAAGTAAATTAATAATATTTGAGAAAAATATTAGTTACTTAGGTATACTAAAACAGTTAAGTTTTAATTTGCTTATTATCTTAACTACACCCACACAAATCGGCACACCTAATGTTTATGGGGCATGCGGTACTAACCTGTAAGAAATTGTTACACTAACCCCAGACTAAGGTAGATAGCACTTTAAATATTTACAGTGTAAACAATTGTTGGTTGGCCAATAAAGGAAAATAAAATAAAAATAAATCTGGCTAGCCTTTTCCCAACTATGTCAGGGTCGGATTCCTGTCTCACCTTATGCAGCTGAATTTCACATGAAGCGGGTTGTGGAGGTCAGATTGGCAGTCGCGATTTTTCACGTTTAAAACGTTCAAACTCTTGTCGCAATCTCATCTCAGCGACAATCAATGTCAAAAACTTGTCAAAAATGTAGGGAAATTAGAAGTAGTTTTGACAGATTGAGACTAAGATCAGACTGTGAACGTTCGTAGAATTACGTGAATGGCCCTTCTGACTTTCTGGGCTTCTGGCTTCTGACCAGCGGCGCAACGTGCTTTCCGAGACATGGAGTGTACTTGATACGTATCTAATGCCTGGTCACCCATCCATAAACCGACCTCAGCAAATGTAGCTTAACCTTCAATCGACCTGTGAGGCTGTCATTATTTAGCCGCGAGCCCCTATTCACCCACACGTTGGAGTAAAATGGTTTCAGGAATTGTCAAATCATTTTTACACAATCATCTCTTATTTATTCAAACAAGAGATGAGTAAATTACGCCATGACTCCCAAGCCCATTTGTAAAAATGGCGGCTTATAAAACAAATTGCCCTGACACATAGCACTTGAACTCTTGACTGTATGAACTTTGTCATGGCACGGGGTACCTATTTTTCATTGAAAAGAGGTTGGTTTCATTCAAAATCGGTATAACATAATAAGGTTTAGACGGAATTAAACATACTCGTAGATCACTAGGTTATATATATATATTATATAGTTATATATATTTAAGAGAACGACAGAGATCTTTCACATAAGAAAAACGATATCAGAAACCGTGAACAATATAATGATAATAACTTAATTATTAAAAGAATCAACTAAACTCCATAAAAACTCATTAAACGGTTAACTACAATTCCATAAAATACAAGAATAATTAGTCAACTAGTACTGGGAAGTTCCCGAAGAATACATTAATATCGCAACCGCTACGACTTTAATTTTTCAGCATTAAACCCAGCTGAAGCTATGAGAAATCGTCCTCAGCAAAATTCATATATTTTATCCTTTATTTTGCATAGCAAAAACATAATTTTGCAGAAAATCTGAAACTATCACGAAACAGCACTAATATTGTGGGAGATTTATTTAATACTTTTGAAAAATTATCGTTTTGAACATTATTTGTAATGTAAACTACTATTTGTCAACCATTATAAAGGTGACAACCTACTGGGGAGTGATGACAGTAGGAGACGACACCTGTCACATTGAACGTGGACTAGTAGAAGTAGGGAAACGTACCGTACGTACACAATACGTACGTACACAAGTAACCAACACTACATTTATCTTCTACTCTATAGGTAACATAAATAAATAAAACTGAAGTGTCTGTTTTTAATGTCAAAATGCTTTTTACTAAATGCATATGAAAGCATATACGGTACTTATAACAGATTTTTTTTTTTTGTCTGTCTGCTCCGGCTAATATCCGAAACGGCTGGACCGATGATGAAATTTGGTATGGGGATACTTTGAACCCCGGGAAAGGACACAAGCAGTTTTTATCAATATACCATGCGGGGAAGCCGCGGGCGGAAGCTAATAATTTATAATTTTCTAAGTGGGCCATCAGGATATTGATATAGTCAACCTTAATGATATAGTACCACGCCAACCTTAATGATTATTGATGGAATAGATACACGTGGAGACTGGTGATCGCTGTTCTTAAATTGTTATTAAAGTTGTCAAAAAATGAAAGGCCCTTTTTGACATTGACAGTTCTAGTAGTTTATAAAGATCAAATTCGCAAAACACGTATTCATTTGTATGAAACTGACAGACGGTGTCAAGAACGCATTCTCAAATGTCAAAACGTGCCTTTTATTTTTTGTCAACCTTAGCAGATCGAAGGACACTGACTTGACACTTGACACTCTGACAATAGAGCTTAGTCACTTTTCTGGAGGACGTGGCGAAATAATGGTAGAATAATGCTTAAAATTGAACGCATTTAATTTCCGCCCAATGACGGAGCAGTCATTATACGGCAAAGTAATTTATAACGCGGCTGACCTAAAAATAAGGGAGTGAAAGGAGAAGTGGGTACTATTTATCATTGTACGGTGAAGAGCGGGATGAAGCAATTAAAACAGTGCAGGGTGCATACTGTTGGGATAAGATGTGGTTACGAGCAGGCGGGGAGCACACAATTGTCATCTGTCCCACACTTACTCTGATATCAGGTAGCACTAGAACTCCGCTGTCTATCTCATCTGAACTCTTCTTTAAAAACTTTAACGACGTCTATCTACAAAATGGTGATAACAGAAAAGTAATGAGGCTAGGGTTCTTTATTATTTTTAAGTAATGCATGATATGCTTACCTGTTGTTGGTGAGCCAAATAAATAAAATAAAAAAATATTTCATCACTAGCTTCTGTCCGTGGCTTTGCCCGCGTTAAATTTATTGTTCCCTCAACCGTCGCATCGCATCGCTTGTCCACGCTATTACTTCGTTTCCGCTCTTTTTGCCCGGCTCTTAAGGGTCTCTGCGTGATGTTAAATTAGAGCCTTAGCTTTTCTCAAGATTTTTTTTTTATTATAGGGCTATCATGACCAAATATTTTTTTCAAATCCGACTCTTTGTTCTGGAACTACCAGTTAGAGTTACTAACCAAACAAACTCTTCCGCTTTATTAGTAGGTATAGATTAGAATATAAATTGTTTCATGCTATGCAAAGCCATATGGTACCGAACAGCCAGGCGAGAACAATTGTCACCTGCCCCAGACTACAGACTACTCTCAGATATTAGCTAGCACAGCATCTTTATGGATCCTACCGACCGACGCCGAAGCAATCCGCTGTGTATTTTATCTAAGCTCAGACACTTTTGTTTTAAAACTTTGCTATACGCAATCTCGAACTAAAAGCGGTTTCTTTGCCTGTACAGCTGAGTTTTTAAAATATAAATTTTAGAATTGGCGGAGCGCCATCTTTATGGCACCATGTCCGCAGGTACTCGTGTAATTACGAAATACTATTGTGTGTAAATGTGTATGTCGTCTGCTCATTTATCAGAGTCGACCTTCCGCTAACCTCTCTTGTTTGACAATACATAAACTTGTACAGCTCTAAACGAGACAAATTAGAGAATGCGGTTAAAACGGTTCTTCATTTTTGGCTTCCCTTCAGTCGGGTAAAAGTTGAAGTATCTCCCATGCATGGTAAGTTAGGGTGGAATTTCCCCGACACCGTGCGGAGTACCTCCGAGTCATTGTTCGGCTTCCGTGAAATATATGAGAGCTTGTCATAAACCATTTTATGTTCAGGTCCAATGTCTCTTCAGTAACCGAAGTTTTTGTATGTAAATAATTCACTCAGTTGGATTTATGAAACCTTTTAAGGTTATTATAGATATATAAGTATGTAAGGCTTTTTGGTCATAGAGTTGAATAAAATAACCAAATGTTTCCTTGATGTGGGGTAATCTTTACCAGCACCCTAATTGCGTAACACACAATCAATCTCAACCTGAATAATTTTAAAGGATATTGCTAATCCATTGCTTCATAAGTTCAAAAAATGTGTCATGTGTCTGCTCAACAACGTAAATAACGCAATGAATGTTGTTGACCTGTCAAAATGAAACCGATTCCTATTGATCGTGTGTTACGCAATTAGGGTGCTGATCCTCTAAAAACTTATTGATGTACTAATAATGGAAGCTTTTTAAATGAATGAACCTCTAAAAACTTTTTGCCCTTCTAATGATGCACACTTTTTAAAATAACGGAGCCTCTTTTTCATCACCCTGACCTAATGGGTTAGGTTAGTTTAGAACTATGACTAAACTCCTTTCTACATCCAAGTTGGTCGTAGTCACTTAGCACCAACCTATAATGTTCCCACTGTTGGGACCCAGGCCTCCTCTCCTCGAGAGGGAGTGGGCTATATAATCTACCACGCGGGTCCAGTGAGGTTGATAGACGTCACTTGCCTTCGATCTTCTGGTTCAATCATTATATTAAATAGTTCTGATATTTTTTTTAGGAAAGCAAAATGGGAAATATTTGAGGTTCGATGAAATACACGCCAGTTATAAGTCCAAAATCTGAACAAGTAAATCGTTTTGTTTCTTACAAAAACTAAATAGGTAGTCATTTTTCGTACAATTCGTACTGCACATTAGGCCCCTTATGCATGATACAACGAGTTCTTCATACGGTTTTTCAAACTAACATTTTAGTCTGATATGACATATCTGATATGCCTAAAAAGAAAGTCTGCGGCGGATGTGGGGCTTATATGTCGAAAAAACTAAAACTGAGCTAGATTTATTCTAACAAGGCGTTATAACAAATGACTCCATCTTATGCTAAACGTTCGATAAAGCTATCATTTTATTTTAGACTACGCACCCTTTATCTTAAAGTGAGGTAGTTTCACGTAGTGTTGTAGTTGTGATTGGTAGGAGTACCCACAAACAAAAGTAAATTGAAAAAGAAAAGAAAGGAAAAATTGTTTATTCTGCACAAACAAAACGCACATTAAAAACAAAAAAAAGAGTTAAAATATATACAAACAACGTAAACATAACCAAAAGCCAAAAGTGCTCAAGCATATAAAAGTAGACAATTTCGTCTATTGCTTGATGTCAGGGCATACACATTAATTGACATTGATAATATAAATTAATCCGCGATGCACCCGCGACACTCACACACAATGATGATGATGTACAGACGCCAGCACATCAAGCTACTACAATCTGTCAAAATTCTTTAATAGTTTTTGAACTTTATCGTTTTTGCATTAAGGTTCTAGATTGATTGGGAAAATTTGACAGATTCGGGTAGCTTGACCTGCTGGCGTCTGTACAGAATGTTATTACAATAATACATTTAATTTCACCCTCAAAGTTCAACAAGAACTTAATCTATGAAGTACTATGTGTATGAAGTAATATGTTTATAAGTTTGATGGTTGTACAGCAGCAAATAATAAGTGATCTACCAACACTCAAACTAGGCAAGCTTGTATTTTGGGAGTTAGTTATTAGAATTAAGTCTGAATGTCAAAGTACAGTGATTAGTTTACTTTAGTTTTTCGATATTGTTCTCATTTATGTTATAAATATACTACCTGCGCCCCGCGGTTTCACCCGCATAAGTTCCGATCCCGTGGGAATATCGGGATAAAAAGTATCCTATATGTTAATCCTGGTTATAAACCATCTGTGTGCCAAATTTCATCCAAATCCGTTCAGTAGTTTTTGCGTGAAAGAGTAACAAACATCCATCCATCCCCCCATAATAATAAAATAACAAATAATAATAATATAATATTAGTAGGAAGTAGGATTCTCTTTATTCATAAAAATCACGAATGTTAGTCGGGGTAACCACCGGTGGCTTGAACCCTGTTCCAGACACCAGCGGATCCCTATTATATTTTATTTGAGTACATATACGTAAAAAAAATTAAACGTGTTAAGAAGATAAACGAAATGGTTGTAAATACATGTCGTTCTTGTGTGTAGATAAAAGCAATCAATTATTGCGATTAATCGACAACAGTAGGTATCCCTACGTCGCTGTTTAAAACCGTGCCCGCCACATTTCGATAAACTCTGTTAATCTAAACTGCAACTAGATGCATACAAATGAGTGAATTACTGTGAATGTCAGCAAATAAAAAGTAGGTACATACTATTAATATTAAGTTCAGGGATATTCTGTCAATTTAATGTTGGTTGTTGCAACATATACTGTGAACAAGTCACTTGGCCAGTCAAGTCTTCAGTTGGTTATTTCGTTTAAGATAATATAGATAAACAAGAAACAATGGACCGGGTGAAGTTTACGATAAATGGAAGAAAATATAGCGGTCAGTATTATTATTAATTTAAATACTAAAATAGTGCCATTGTTAATTTATTCATGACTAGCTTCAGCCCGCGGCTTCGCCCGCGTGAATGTCGGAAAGGAAAAGAAGTATGTCCTTCCCCAGGATGCCATCTATCTCTTTGGCATCTGCTGGCAGGCAATTTTATCGAAATCCGTTCAGTGATTTAGGCGTGAAAATGTAACATACCTACAGACAGAATATATAATTTTATATAGTACCTATAGCTGTTGCCCGCGACTTCGTCCACGTTACCGCCGTTTTTCGTAAAAAAAAGTAGCCTATGTCCTTCCTCACGGTTCAGTGGTTTTGATGTAACAGACAGTTAAGCTATCGGGAGTTACACGTGTTATTGTGAGTCAACCATAAAAGATAGACATATGCTGTCGTGGGATATTTTTTATATAATTTTAAGGAGAACATTTCCGTCATACATGAATTCTGTGTAGCTTTAACCATTAAGGTTGCACACGCGACGGAAGCGTAAAAAATGGAGTAACTTCTCCCGTTTTCTCAACATTTCCCTTCACTGCTCTGCTCCTATTGATTGTAGCGTGATGAAAAGTATACTATAACCAGCTCAGGAGTATGAAAAATAATTATACCAAGTTTCATTAAAATCCGTCGAGTAGTTTTTGTTTCTATAACGGTTATACAGACAGACAGACAGACAGACAGACAGACAGACAGACAGACAAAAATTTTACTGATTGCATTTTTGGCATCAGTATCGATCCCTAATCACCCCCTGATAGTTATTTTGGAAATATATTTCATGTACAGAATTGACCTCTCTACAGATTTATTATAAGTATAGATAACTTAAAAAAGTAATTATTGTTGATGTTCAAAAAGTTTGATCTTCCCGAATACCTCACGACCTATTGCTTCTGGTACAATATTTTTGTTCTTACCTCAGCGGGTTGCGAGTTCACAGTGGACCTGACACTAAACGAGTACATGATGATGATGTACAGTACGGTATGCAGAGCTGCGCGGCACTAAGTACATGTGTCGTGAGGGCGGCTGCGGAGCTTGTGTGGTCTATGTGCGAGCACACGCGCCTTTTTTTTTTGAGGATGGGAAATCATCAAATGACCCCTCCCGCTCTGGGTGGAGCGGAAGGGAGTGTCAGACTCTTACTGACTAAAACCCACCCGTGTTCCTTCCTTACTCCTTTCTGTTCCAGGGCAGCGGTAACCCTTTCGGACGATCCCGCTACCCTGGCAGGCTTCGGCCCTATCGGGCCCCGTCATCTGCCGACATCTCTTTGAGGCGCGCGTGGAACACAACGCGCCGTCCGGCACGAGCCTGGTCCTGATCGGACGGTGAGCTACCCATTACCCTCCGCCCGCAGGCCCGCGCCTACGGTGCACACACGCCTGGCACACGGGAGATCACCTCGTTCTCTGTTAATTCTGTAAGGACACTTATAAATATAAGATTATCAAGGCTTCTTTTTAACATGAGAAGATTCGATCATTTCGTCATAAGAACGTATACACGGCTCAATATACAAGGTGTCTGAAATGTTGTCTAGGTGGTGGTAGGTATACGCAATCGCGCAAGCGATTTTTTATTATGGCTAAATTACTAAGCATATTATTATGATTTATTTATTTATTTTATTATTTATGTACACACAATAAAACGGACACACGGCAGATCTCACCCTTTCTCGAAGAGAGGAGGCCTGTGTCGCAGAAGTAAGAACATTATTGGCTAATTATAATGGCATCAAGTTAGGTCACATTTGAATAACTTTTATTTTTGTTTAAGTGCCTTGTTGCCATCATGTCCTGCGATGGCTGGGACATAACAACTATCGAAGGCATCGGCAACAGGAAGATTGGCTACAACATCATTCAGAAACGACTCAACCATTTTTTTGGATCACAGTGTGGTTACTGCAGTCCGGGATTTGTGATGAGCATGTACAGGTAATTTTAATAAATAGCCATAACTTATTATCCATACATCACCATCCATACCTAACGCCTGCAGACTGTAGGTAGGTATGTAAGAGAAGTAAGAGATGAAGTCCCTTTGTACACACATGTTTTTCTTGCCGAAAACTACGGTTTATTCGCCGTGTGTAGGACGGTCGTCAGTGTTGTATGGATCATTATGGAAGGTTTTTGACCGACACATTTTTACTACCGCGCGGTTTATCGTAAAGAAACTGGGTCGTGTTAAAAGGGCCTAAGTATTGTACATTTCGCCGGATACTTTAGGTGAATGCACATGTAATAAGGGGTCAGCCTATTACGATCTACCGGGCACATATTAAGACTATGTCTACGCTGCAAACTCAAACTCAAAGCATTTATTTAAATTAAATCATTTACAGGCACTTTAGAATTGTCAAAATTAAATAGTCAGTCAGCATTTCAAAACGTAGATCTCTATGGAGGAGAACGGGCAAGAAACTCCAAACTGCTACTGAGGGATTCCTAGTGGAAAAATACACCAAAATTTTGCTGGACTGGACCTGAGGATCGAACCCAGGATCCCATGCATTCGCAGTCGCGCTGGCAACAATTAGACCAACGAAACAGGCACACGTAATGTAATTAGCTGAAAATCATCAATGTTGGCTGACTATTGGGACAGGCACTTAATGCACTTAACAGGATGCGGTTTATAAACCACATCAGTTTCTGTGTTGACACGATGTCTATATAGGTAACCGGTGTTTTTGCAACAGTTTTTAACAAGCTTTTATTAGTTTTAGTTGTAACTGACGTCACGGAGTGGCGACACGGTTGGCGCAGTAGCTGAGCGATCGACTGCTGCGCTGCGTATCGCGGGTTCGATTCCCGCACGGAACAAATATTTGTATTACCTACAGGTAGTTGTTCAGGGTCTGGCTGTTTGTGTATGTGAGTTTGAATGTTTGTAAACTAACTACATATTTTTATAGTATAAAATATCTATGGGAAGTACATCAGTCAGCGAAGGGTTTACCACAGTGCCATACGGGTGCCATTTTACAAGGTAAAACCACCATATTCTGATAATAGAAAACTAATATAACATTTCCAGCGTCGTACAGGGCAGCGACCGCCATCTAACAGAAGGAGAAATAGAAAACTCTTTGGGTAGCAACCTATGTAGGTGTACCGGCTACCGTCCCATTTTAGAAGCATTCAAATCTTTTGCCGATCACCCAGACGCGAATTCATTGAGGAAGATAAAGGATATTGAAGATATCCGAGCAAATATACCCTAAATCCGGTAAAACGTGTGGCGGCACTTGTGGGATCAATGAGGACTGGTGTTTAGTAAATATGGATAATGTGAGTGCTACAGATTTGCCTAAGAAAATATATCTCGCTGATGGAAGGCTATGGTACTCTGTTAGTGATATAAGATCAATATTTACTGCTTTAAACGATGTTGGTTACGATTCTTACATGTTGGTCGCTGGCAATACTGCCAAATGTAAGTAATTTATGATATATGTCAAGTTATGAGACTAATTTATTCGATGACCTTTCTATACATTTAGTTTTATCAGTTATTACGTTCGTCATAATAGTACCTTGATTGATTTCAGGTGGCCGTCCAATACTATCTTACCCAAAGTTGTTGATAGACATAAGCGATGTGACAGAACTGGCCACACATTACTTGGACATTAACTTGGTCCTTGGAGCCAACATGACTTTGACAGATACTATGAACTTATTCAAAGAATTATCGCAATCGAATGACGATTTCTGGTATTTAGAAAAACTGTATTACCATTTGGAACGCGTGGCGCATATACCTGTGAGAAACGTAAGTAGACTAATAGAATTACGGAATTATAATGTTCTCAGCAGACTAGTTATCTCCACTCGACCATTTCGAAAAAAAACTATATTCTTACATAAAAAAATAAGTACAACAAGAAAACATGTTGCACCATAAATTTATTGTACTTATCAACTTTACAAAAAAAAACAAATAACAAGTTAGGTACTTAAATATTTAAATAAAAATCCTAAGCCGGTAATTCACATTACATATATTATTTAAATACAAGCTTGGCAGTCGTTAAGTTTGTTTAATTCTTTAAATAAAATATACGGCGACATTCCTTCTAACAAAAGTTTTAACAAAAGATATACCCATTCAGTAAGCAAGTAATTCAATTCCTTTTCATACGATTTTTCAGTTTTAAATTAGTTTTACTGATCACTGCTTAAGTATGTATTAAGACATCCAATATGTAAGTTAATAAGTTATGTCTAAGTTTTATGTTCCTACACATTTTCAGATCGGAACGCTAGCTGGTAAGTTGGCTATTAAAAATTCAGATCCAAGTTTTCAATCAGATATATTTCTCTTATTGGACTGTGTCGGAGCTACTGTCACTCTAGGTTTGTCTACATGGATTTTCTTATCGTAAAAATATTATTGTAGGACAAAATAAATTTATATTATCTTCTAGTTGACCGTCAGAAGAGACAGACAGAGATGAAATTACCTGAGTTTTTGACGACGAATCTTAGAGGAAAAGTGATGACTCAAATAAAACTACGACCCCTGTCGCGACAATATGAATTAGTAACCTACAAGGTGGGAATTTTTCGTCTATAGTGAAATACACGTGATGCTATGATCTTGTAACCGATTGGGGTTTCATACTTACTTGTTCATGAATATTTGTACGCAGACGCCAGCACATCAAGCTACCCGAAACTGTCAAATTTTCCCAATCAAACTTGAACCTAATGCTTTAGCGACAAAGTTGAAAATCTATTAAAGAACTTTGACAGATTGTAGTAGCTTGATGTGCTGGCGTCTGTACAAATATCTAGTTTAGACTTACTTACTTGGTTCCAAAAACAAAACTTAAAACGTCGTGTAACAACCAACTCCAAAAGAACTACGTTAGATATTATTACCTATCCACTAAGATTGTATGTAAATTAAGAGCTTATCTTTAAAGTTAAACCACTTATACGTAGGTCAAATTAAAATGTGTAAACATTAACTTTCGTTTCTAGATAACAGCAAGGGAACAAAACTCTCAGGCAGAAGTAAATGCAGGCTTTCTTTTGAAATTCAACCCTCGGAAAGATCTCGTAGAAGAAGCGTCCATTGTGTACGGTAATATTAATCCATCATTTACTCACGCTTACAACACTGAGAAGTTTTTGATTGGACGTGACGTATTTAACAATCATACCGTACAATCGGCTCTGCACGGCTCAGAGAAAGAAATTAATCCTAATGCTCGACCACTACATCCAGCGCCTTATGCTCGGAAAAAAGCAGCTCTGGGACTTTTTTACAAAGTCAGTACACTTCGACAAAAGACAGATTCAATATAGGATACGTATATCGCAGAACTTAACCTTTAGCAATGCGTAATAAACGGTTGATACTGCTTTCTGCTTTACTTATAGTGCATTATCAAAATGTGTCCAAGGGCCATATTGAATCCCATCTACAAGTCTGGGGCTACCACTGAGGACAAACCACCGGTCAGTCGCAGCTATCAAGAATATGACACAGACGAAACAGTGTTCCCCATAACACAGCCGCTGTTGAAGAAAGAAGGAATGATTCAATGTGCAGGGGAAGCTGTCTATAGTGATGACATGCCGGCGATTTAAGACGAAGTATTTGCTGCACTAGTGCTCGCCACTGTAGCAAAGGCAGATATAGAAAGTATTGATAGTTCTGAAGTTTTGGTAAGTATACAAATTGTTCCTAATAAATCTTACTGAGATTTGAATATGATGTTGTTTTATTTCAGAAAATTGACGGCGTTTTAGCGGTATTGACTTCCACGGACATACCAGGCGTTAACAGCATAGTACGAGCAGATTTTTTGCTCATGTTTGAGAATGAAGAACTATTGGCTGGCAATAAAATATTATATTAAAATCAGCCAGTTGTCGTTGCAGCTACTCAAGTATTAGCCGATAAAATGGCGTATTTAGTTAAAGTGAATTATAAGAACGTTCCCAAAAAACCTATTGTTTTTACCATTGAAGATGCAATACGTGCACCGAAAGAGGAAAATAGGCTTTTCACTTATCCGGGTATCGTACCAACAGATAGAGGAATTAATATTGAAACAGTTATCAAGGGGACTTTTATCAGTCCTCGGCAGTATCACAATACAATGGAACTGCATACGATGGTTACAAAGCCCATTGATGAAGGTTTAGAAGTTATGACGTCAACGCAATTCATAGATGCTACACAAGCAGCAATTGCACAGCTTCTGGAAATACCTGAGAGTTTGTAAGAAAACGAACGTTTAAAATATGAGTTTTCGATTGAAAAAGATATTGATTTTTTTAAACGTGAAGTTTATTTCAGCGTTATTGTGAAAAAAAGAAGATGTGGAGGTGCTTTTGGTTCCAGAGTCAGTAGGCACCTCTTTGCAGCATGTACAACGGCATTGGTTGCAAAAAAACATAACAAACCCTGTAGAAGGTCTATGTCAATGCACAGTATTACACGTGCTATTGGAAAGAGATCAAACGCTAGATTAGATTACGAGGTGTGGAAGAGAAAAAACTAATTTACCTATCGATACCTATTTTTTTTTATCTAAACGTATAATGTAATAAACTGTCGTAATTTTATATAAGGTTGGGGTGGATGACAGAGGTGAAATCCAATGCATGTACGCTGTATAATTATTTTACGTGAATGATGGGCATTCCCGTAATGAAAACGAGAATCCGTATTCTACAGAATTCATTAAAAAATTGTTACGCTTACCGCAGATGGAAATTTGATTCTTTCGGCGTCATTACTCCATCAAACGCTTTTTGCACGGCCCTTGGTAAGTTCGGACATTTTATGAAAACTGCCACCAGCAGTAATAAGTAATTTGAGCTATGCTATCGATTTACACTAAGAAATTATGAAGATATAATTCAAATACAAATAGCCTTTATTTCTGATACTGTACTACATTTCCATTTATGAAATACAAATTGTGATTTACATAAACCATTACAAGTTTTATTTTATTATTTATTTTTATTTAAACATAATAAGTCTTAATACAGGTTCATGCTTGTTTTGTACCATTAAACCAGAGATGGTTTGTATTGGCACTCACATTCGCTAAAATAACACTGCTAAACAAATATAAGTAAAAATGTAGGTAGTACATGAAAAATATTGTGCACCTATTTTAGCCGTAAACCTCTATCACTAAGTACGGGAGTCACAGGTAATGCTAATGGTATGCTTATGGTGGTATTATGGTGTGTTGGTAATGTGTTTTTAATTATTTTATTCAGATTCCATGCATTTGTTAATTACTTATTTTAAAAAAAAAAAAATTGCTGTTCCATACTTTTTGACCGCGTAGGTATTGCACTTTTTTAAGAAACAGAAGATTTTTTTTTTGATAACCGGCGAAAAATTTCTACGCTATGGGGTCTAATCTCATGTGCTGAATCCATGGTTACAGTTTGCGCGTCGATGTCTCTGCCACCCTGTATACCGATGTATACAGAAATTCTCGATCATATGTTTGGTGACAATAATTTGGTTTCCGTAATACAGGGCGGCAGGGACATCGACGCGCAAACTGTAACCATGAATTCAGCACATGAGCTTAGACCCCATAGCGTTGAAATTTCTCGTCGGTTATTAAAAAAAAATCTTCTGTTTCATAGAAAAGTGCAATACCTACGCGGTCAAAAAGTATGGAACAGCAATATTTTTTTTTAATAACCGTCGAAAGATTTCGACGCTATGGGGTCTAAGCTCATGTGCTGAATCCATGTCAACGTTTGCGCGTCAATATCCCTGCCTTTAAACTTTGTATGCAGACTTTCTCAGTCTGCATACAAAGTTAGATCACGTCGTTAGATATACGATAATTTATTTTCGTATTGTCATCTCCACTTTGTATAAGTTTGTTTGTTAATTTGTTATTTGTGTTACTTTCTTGTTGGTGATAAAAATGTGTTACCTTCTTTTATATTTCAGCAACTCAACTTTCCCAACGTATAACATCTGCTCGTTAGTGCGATTCATATTTCAGTCTATTATAACCCTGCGTAAAAAGTCTGCATCTGATGTGGAGCTTATCCCTAAAATACCTACAGCTGAGCTAAATTTATTGTAGCGAGGTGATATAATAAATGCCTCCACCTTATGCTAAACGCTCGATAAGGCTATCCCATTATTTTATATACCAAATACAGACCCACAATAATCCAATAATTCATTCAAGGAAAACAAAGGTTTTCCTTGTCTAATGATGCACGATTGCATTGGCATGATTTAAAGGAATCATGCCAATGCAATCGTGCATCATTAAGTCAAGATATACATATGTATATATTTTTGAAATGGATGATATGAATTCAATCCTGAAAAATATTAATTTATAGCCGAGGGTATTTATTTTTTTAATCATCCTGAAAGGTTTTTAAAAAATAAATCATGTGGTTCGTAATCTTGTTGTTTATCAACCATGAGATTCCTAGGTCCATTCAAAGTTTAATTTATATATCTCTTTATTATGAGAATAAAGTAAATCTTGAAGTGACGCAACTGAAACGGGCCTAAATAATCACAGCAGAAATTATTCTGTAAACATAGTTAAAGCATACACTCAATCTCACGCTTAGCTAAAAGGGCGTAAGTGTTAATTTGTCTTCATTTATGACACATTTTCCCTTACATACGTTTCTCATGCGAATGTTTAATATTTAAAAGTGAAAAATAAAAAAAATACACTACTGACATGGTAGGTACCTATCCCACACCTATTTGTATATCACTACCTGTTTTGAACACCCAAAAAAATAACCAAATTTCCATAGGTGTACCTATAATATTTGAAGAGTTCCCTCGATTCCTCCAGTATCCCATCATCAGATCCTGAGCTGATCCTGAGTGGCATTGAAACAAAAAAGAATTTTCCAAATCGGTCCCGCCGTCTTCGAGTAATCGGGGGATGACACATAGAAAAATGTCACAATGTCACTGATGCCGCATTTTATGTCCCACGTACTGGGCTCAAACAATATAAAATGTCGAAGAAGAGTACCATCGACCCGAAAAGAAGAAGAAGAGACAAAGAAAAAAACGAGAAAAAATAAAAGATTCCAACGAACTATGAACCTCCTCCTGAAGTCGTTTAAAAATAACAGACGGCCTACTGTTTCAAACAGGCTTCAAATATGTCTAGAACTTACCTGTCATTTCCTTCCAATTACGCCAAACAGAGATACGCCCTTTCAGTTTCCACACAGTATATACAGCAGGGGTGAAATTGTTGACAGGCTGCCGGAATGAATTATTGTTAGTCGCGGCTCGCGGAACGTCGCCGCAGAAGACGTCTGCTCGTTACTGCGCCTCGCACCTATCCCCGTCGACAAATTTGACGAAAACGCGAGCTACACCTAGAGACAAAATATGTTTGTAGGTACGTTGTTAGTATTAGTGTTACGTTTTGCTGTATACACTGAGTATGTGGGGAAGAAGTACGAGCGGTACATGTTTTGTTACTTACAGACTGTGTGAACTTCACGTCTATTAATTACATGCATAATCAACCTATAATGTTCCCACTGCTGGGACAAGGCCTCCTCTCGGTGAAAGGGAGTGGGCCGTAATCCACCACGCGGACCCAGTGCGGGTTGGTATATGTCACATGTCTTCGAATTTTTAGTTCTAGGATATGCCCGTTTCCTCACGAGGTTTTCTTTCACCGTTTTAAGAGCAGTGGTAATGAAATTCAATGCACAAATTTTTGTGTATTGAATTTCATTACCACTGCTCGTAGTTATAGTTCCTGTCTGGGTTCGAACTCACGACCTACAATTCGTAAGTCAGGTCTGATACTACTGGGCCACCACTGCTCACTTTCAGTGCTCAGTTACTGTTAGACTTTTTTGCTGGGACATTCTGAGCCTCAGACCAAGAAAAAAATAGTCTAAAGTGTAGAAATGTATTTGAAAATGGCAATAGCCTACTTCTAACATCAGCCCAGTACCTTAATTTGAACGAAACGAGACTACTGTGCTAAAAGTCTCACATAACAAAGGTGACACAGAACAAATTGGCAATCCAGTGTATCTAGATAAATATGCTCGCACGCACGTCCTGAACAAATGACCAACGACTGGGAAATTGTATTTATTTGTTCCACTTTATTGAGTCCATTTGTACTAATTTCCTTCGAGGCGTTAGTGACTCCGTGTAAGTGGATGAAATTGATTTTCTTGCTTGGGTTACAGGAGAGCAGCGGTTTTATTGGTTTTAGTTACAAGAAGTTAATCTTAGCTATATTTCATTACAAGTTGTACCTACTTATAACAATTAGTTAGGTATATGTTTTTAGTTTAGTTCAAAACAAAAATTGTAAGACTTATATTCTATTCCAGCTTCTGTGACTTTGCTTCAGATGACAAAATTCACAGCTATTTATAACTATAAATATATTTTTAAAATAACTGTGCATTTTTCTTGCCAACACAAACTCACCACAAAATAAATATTCCCGTTTCGCAGCTCTATCTTAAATATAGCACGTAATCGATACTTAGCCGGTAGCCGTCGGCATTGGCTCCTCGCTATAGTGCGCAGGCTATTTTCCACTACGCTGGCTCCCTGGTCGAACTGTCACCCCCTGGGCTTTGATGTAAAATGATACCTAACGCCATTGTCTTCGGCGTCATCTTCAATCAAATACAACGCTATCTCTATAGGCCACGGTACACCCTTCAAGATGACTTGCGCCATCTCCATAAACTAGCGAAGTAAGTTAGGTTACGGGATTATATTAATATTGTCACTTTTCGCTTTGAGTTTGTGTTAGCATTTACGTTAATTGTGTGGGATTTATCTTAAGTTCTATATTATTCGTGTTATCATGTCGATAGTGCTGTAAAGATATAAATTCGACATTATTTGTATAGGTAAGCAATATTTTTGTAACAATATCATTTAAAAGAGTCTCCATGGAGTTGCTTGCCCGTTCGTCTCCATTGGTACCTACTACTATAGTTTATAAGCAAGATTTTTGTAAACTTACCTTAAATAAAGAAACAATAAAAAGCTTTGGAATAGGCCACTAGACTTCTTAACATTTTAAAAGTGCCTGTAAATAGTTTTCTTGAAATAAATGCTTTGAGTTTGAGCTACGATTCTATAAAAGAGCGGGGGCCGCCACATAGCGGCAGCATTGACTGCTGTTATGAAAATGATGACAGTGGGGTTTGACTTTACGGTGACCGTGATAAAAAACTCTTTGGGGAAAACACACCAACTTAATTTCATAAATAACATTTCAGTGACGTCATTCGCCGGTTAATTGCACGCGTTTTGTGGCAGTCCCCGCTGTTTTAGGAAACCGTAACTCTAACATTCAATTTCATTGTCAATTTTTGATAAAGTCGATAACAGGAATGTCCATTCAATAAATCGACACAGTACCAAGAAATAAATGAAAAATCAGAAAATATTTTATTAATTTTGAAAGGAATTGCACGAATGTCATAATGTTCCGGTGTGGGTGACACCTGCCGGTGGCGGCCGTTGACCCTTTCCAAAGTAGCGAGATATTCTTTAATAAACGGGATGCGTAGACACTTGCATTGAAATTTTAACTTTATTTCGTTGAACGAAAAGCATATAATCCGTTGAAGGTACAGACGCCAGCACATCAAGTTACTACAATCTGTCAAATTTCTTTAATAGATTTTCAACTTTATTGCTCAAGCATTAAGGTTCAAGGTTGATTGAATAATTTTGACAGTTTCGGGTAGCTTGACCTGCTGGCGTCTGTACAATGGTGGAAATATTTGACAGCTTTCTTAGAGAGTAAAGAATTTACGCAAAATTAGAAATAAATTAAGTTGATGCATCATGGCGACGTGTTCTTTTCTGATATAAAAAGCCATAAAAAGTAAATAATAAAAAAGTCTAAACAAAAAGGTTTGCTTTCGAGAATAAAAAAAGGCGGCTAAATAGTAAAAGTTTCGTAGCAATAAAACTATAAATCCTATTTTTATTAATCATCAAAAATAACGAGAATGCAACATAAAAGATAAAAAATATAACTAAATAATGACTTAATAAAATAAAAGGTAATAAAATCAACAAACCCACGAAAAATTTAATAAAGATGAAGAAATGAATAACATGAAACAAAAATGATAGGCAGGGGTTCCATAGTACGGTAGTTATTTAAGTAAGCAATAAACTCGGTTATGTCCGTCCCGGCGCCGAGTCCGTCCACATAATCAAATAAACCCTAGTACAAGCAATGGATTTACGACCGACAAAGAGAATCATTCCACCTATAATAATATATAAACGCTTAGGTAGGATCAGCTGACATTATTACTTTATTATCATAAAGTGAGATAATATTATGAAGATCGTCGTTAATATTATCGTAATAATAGCTGACTATTTGCTAAACATTAATCTTAGAAACACTGCTGGACATACCGATATGGCCATCCCACAAGATTCTACTCACACAGGAACTAGCTGCCAGCAAGTATACATGCCTAATTTAGGAAATCTCTCATTATTTGTAATTTACGATCAAATACGGTGCAATATAAATGTCCAAAGATTTGCCAGTAAAAACAGTTACAATGCTACATTTTGGCGTCCGAATGACGTTGACAGGGATAATAATTACATATAACTGTGTACCTAACTGTTTTGTGAAATAATAATAATATCCCTGGACATTTCACACAGCACCATTTGTCCCAAGCTAAGCAACCTAATCCTTGTGTTATGGTAACAAGATGGCTGATAAACTACTTATATACCTTTTTCTTTTTTTTTTTTTGTAAATACATACATATTATAGATAGAAAAACACCCAGACTCTGAACAAATACATGTAGGTCATACAAATATTTGTTCCGTGCGGGAATCGAACCCGCGACACGCAGCGCAGCAGTCAATCGCTTAACCACTGCGCCAACCGTGCCGTGAAATGTATTGAAAAAACCAGATGACAGCGTTAGTTTCGAAAACACATGACTCCAATAAAATTATTAGAACCTAAAAGTGAAATATGAACTAAATATACCTAGGTACCTAAAGTTTAGAAACCTCATCGTAGAGCTGATTTTTCAGTAGTCCGATAACTTTTATCGGAGGAATAAATATTGTGGATTGACAGCTTTTATATAAAAATATATGTCAAACTGTCAGATTCATTCTTAAGATAAAAGTTATCTGACTATTGAAATATCAGCCCATAATTAAACTACCTTTAATCTTTAAATAACATCAATTTGAGTGCAAAAATCATCTGTCACGGGTAATACCCGTTTCAATGCTTAACCGCTTAGTTACTCTTCTTAGAGCTGACTTTTCCAACGCCAAAGAACTTTATCCGGGGAATAATATTGAATTTTTGACAGTTCGTCCATATAGAAACTGTCAGACGTCAATCTTATTCCACAAATAAAAATTATTATCAGTTGATTGAAAAATAGGACCTTAATAAAGTAGAAACTCTTCTATTCTTACATCTGCTGCTTCAACAATACTTTCAATATTAACTGGAACTTCTGTAACAATATGCATTATTTATTATTATTATTTTTTTTTTTTAAAACGTTGCCCCACACTAGGAATTTCTCCTGTATCGTGGGTGCGTTTACAGACATATGTATAAATTCACATACACAAACAGCCAGACCCGGAACAACTAATTGTAGGTCATACAAATATTTGTTCCGTGCGGGAATCGAACCCGCGACACGCAGCGCAGCAGTCAATCGCTTAACCACTGCGCCAACCGTGCCGTCAATTATGATAGATAGATTATGATAGACTACAGATTCTTTAGTTTCGGAATAACAATTATTGCCACCAATCATTTTTTTTATTTTAGCCTACACAAAGGCCTCCCCCAAATTCCTCACAAGCATCCTTTTCTAGGGCCACGCCGATCCAACCCGTGCGGTACGCCTCTAGTTCGTCAAAATCATAAAATCGAGAATTTCATCCAAGCAGCAACAGGTAAGTATTTTTAGTCACAATCATCATCTGCCTAGCCTTTTCCCAACTATGTTGGGGTCGGCTTCCAGTCAAACCAGATGCAGCTGAATACCAGTATTTTACATGGACTCACTGCCTACTTGACCTTCACAACCCAGTTACTGTTTAATACCCACCCCTTGGTAAGCCTGGTCGTCAGACTTTCGGGCTTCTGACGCCCCGTAACGATTGCCAAAGTTCCACGAATGACAGCCAGGAATAACGGCTTAATATGCTTTCCGAGACACGGAGGTCTTGGTATGTAGCAAAGAGAGGTGGAGAAGTGGTGGTGGTGTTGGTGGTAAGTATTTTTAGTAAATTTGCAAAGGATATAAGAGTATGTCAATTAGTAGTTAGCACTTACTCAAAGAAACATAATTTGTATTGTGGCCACTGTCTTTACGAGAAGCTTCTATAGCATCTCTCAATGACTCGACTATAACATAAGCAAGACAGCACGGGGGTTCACCAGCAGCTGTAAAGATATAATTAAAAATATTCTATAGGTTTAAAAAATATTCTTGTTATGCCTAACAATTATATTACAAAAAATACCTTTAGATCCCAAAATACCAACAGGATTCGGTCTTTTTCTTCTTAAATAAACACGAAAATCGTATGGAATGTCTTTAGCCCCCATTATTTTGTAAGTCCACGTTCGGTCACTGTATAATTCTCCGGTAAACTCATTGTAAACTGTATCTTCCATCATCCACAAAGATGCAGCCATTATAAATGCTCCTTCAACCTAAAATATCAAATAAACTGAATGTTACTTGTTCTCTAAGTTGTTCTATTTCATTCTGAGAAAATGATCAAATGTTTTATGAGTTCATTTGTATAAAACAAATTAACTCATAAAACACTTCGTAACTATTTAATTAACAACATCATCCAAACTCAAAACATATCTCACCTGGCCCATGTCTATAGCTGGATTCAAGGTGCGACCAGCATCCTCAAATATGTCAGTGCGAACAATCCATTTACTGCCAGTCAATATGTCTACCTCAACCTCGGTTACAGCTATACCAAATATCGAGTAATTCACCAATCTTGGATCATTTGGACTCGTCAAATAATTAGCTTGTAACAAAACTCCCTGACTGTCAGCTTCAAATACGATTTCTCTCCATGAAGCAGTAGGCGTAGCAACTCTAAAAGGCGCCAGTCTTGCTTTAATCTGGTCACAACATCTAATCACGCAGTAGGCACAACATTCACTAGTTATACTAGAAGCTGTTGAAAAAGAATTGGGGGTTGCGAAGTTAACAGAAGGAATGACTGACACAGTCTCAACAGGGACATTGAGCTCGTAAGCTGCTACTTGTGCCATTTTTGTGAAAATTCCTTGACCGATCTCAATACCACCAATATTTATGATCACACTTCCGTCACCGTGGTACACAGACACTAGAGCTCCATAATTACCGAGATATTGCGTTGGAAAAGCCATATTATTCAGCTTGATGCCACGTTTCTTCCATCTGTTAAGATTATTGAACTCTTTTATGCGTTCCTGTCGCTCTTTAAAGTTTATTCTCTCAAGAAATGTTGGCACTAATTTTGGTAAATCATTGTCTTCTCTACGATAGTTAACCATGCGAACTTCTACTGGGTCTCTATTTAGTTCTTCGGCTATATGGTCCATTATGTGCTCTATTCCTGAAATTCCTTCCAAGCCGCCTGAAAGAAGTATTCATATAATATAACTTACTTTATTCTAATATTTTCTCAGTAAAACTGTTTTATCATTATCTTTTTTTTAATTATCTTCCAACTCACCAGGGGCCCTCATAAAAACGTTCGATGGAGTATCTGTAATGACACCAAAAGAATCACATTTCCATCTACTGAAATCATAACAATTTTTTAAAGATTCTGTAGAATACGGATTCTCGTTTTCATTACGGGAAATGCCATCATTCACATAAAAAACAGCGTCCATATATTGTATTTCTCCTCTGTCGTCCACCCCAACCTAGTTTGAAATTAAAAAAATGACAAGAATATCAGTTTAGAAAACCCTGATCCTTGATGAACCTTGATCCAACAAATCATCTTTTGTTAGATCAATTAGCATTCTGTCTTTTTTACCTCGTAATCAAGTCTGGTGTTTGGTCGTTTCCCAATAGCTCGTGTAATGCTGTGCATAGGCATAGACATTCTACATGGCTTATTTAGTTTTTTTGCAACTAACGCCGTTGCACATGCTACAAAGCTATGCCGGCTGATTTTACAACCAAAAGCACCTCCACACCTTCTTGTTTTTACTATTATTCTGAAATCATAAACATAATTGTAGCTGAAATGTCTGTTCAAATTAAGAAGAATCTAATGTAAATATCAGTTTTCTTACAAACTCTCAGGCATTTTCAAAAGCTGTGCGATTGCTGCTTGTGTGAGGTCCATGAACTGAGTTGACGACATAACTTCTAAACCTTCATCAACGGGCTTTGTAACTGTCGTATGCAGTTCCATCATATGGTGATACTGCCGAGGACTGATGAACTTTCCTTTAATAACTTTTCTAATATTGGCTCCTCTGTCTGTTGGTACGATACCTGGATAAGTGAAAAGCCTATTTTCCTCCTTCGGTGCACGTATTGCATCTTCAATGGTAAAAACAATAGGTTTTTTTGGAACATTCTTATAATTTACTTCAACTAAACACGCCATTTTATCAGCCAATGCTTGAGTAACTGCAACGACAATAGCCACTGGCTGATTGTAATATAATATTTTATTGCTAGCTAATAATTCTTCATTCTCAAACATGAGCATAAAATCTGCTCGAACTATGCTGTTTACGCCTGGTATGTCCACGGAAGTCAACACCGCTAAAACACCGTCAACTTTCTGAAATATTTGAAAATCATTAAAGATGATTTATATGTATAAATTTTCCGATATTATTTACATTGTAGTTAGATAAATTAAAAATAATTTGTGTACTTACCAAAACCTCAGAGCTATCAATACTTTCTATATCTGCCTTTGCTACAGTGGAGAGCACTAGGGCAGCAAAGACTTCATCTTTAATCGCCGGCATGTCATCACTATAGACAGCTTCCCCTGCACATTGAATCATTCCTTCTTTCTTCAACAGCGGCTGTGTTATGGGAAACACTGTTTGGTCTGTGTCATATTCTTGATAGCTGCGACTGACCGGTGGTCTGTCATCACTTGGCGTGGTAGCCCCAGATTTGTAGATGGGATGCAATATGTCTTTTGGACAAAGTTTGATAATACACTGTAAGGAAAGTTACTGTTATATATTTTAAATGCTAAAAGTTCCAATTCTTCGTTTGTATATATCATAGTATTTTTTTTGTTTTTTAATTAATTAACCCTTAAAAATAGTTTAATAAAAACCCCAAATCCGAAAATAAACAAGATGGATTTTTGAGACGGGGCAATAAGGCTAGGAACTTAATCGTTGTAGTTCCGTAGTCACCCATTTCTACTTTACATATATAGCCTGTATTGTAACGAAACCATACCGCGATTCATAAATTTGGAATAGATGAACAACGCCATCTATCGAATGTCATTGTAAACTTTTTAAGCCCATAATTTTTTTTATCCCGTTTAAAGGATTCAAATTGAAATAAAATCGTGTCCAATAGATTATGGTTATGGTTTTATTTTTAATCGAAGAGAAATCCCCATTTATTCCCAATTAACAGGTATTGTAAAAAAAAATACGGCCGGCAAGAAAATATGCCATTTTCACAAAAACTTTTTTGGTGCCAATCGATCCTGTTTCTTATAAGGATCAAACAAATCTAACTGACCAACAGGTTTGAGTACTAGAAAAGTCAGAAATCACAAAAACTTTTTCCCATACATTTCGGAAGAAATGAAATCCACCCCATATATGCTAGTTTTCTTAAAACTTTTAAAAGTGTAGGTAATTCGTAAAAAAATGTACTCACCTTATAGAAGAGACCCAGGGCCACTTTTTTCCGAGCAAATGGCGGTGGATATGGTGGTCGAACATCAGGATAAATTTCTTTCTCTAAGACGTGCAGCGCCGATTGTAAGGTATGATTGTCAAAAATGTTACGTCCAATCAAAAACTTCTCAGTGTCATAAGCGTGGGTAAATGATGGATTAATATTTCCGTACACAATGGACGCTTCTTCTACGAGATGTGTATGAGGGTTGAATTTCAAAAGAAAGCCTGAATTTATATATGCCTGAGCGTTTTGTTCCCTCGGCGTAATCTAGAAGCAAATGTCCATGTTTAGACTTCTTTATTTGTTTAGGCTTTAGTAAATGTAAGCTTTACATTGGAAAAAAAATCTTAGTTTTTTGGTAGATACTATAACGTAGTTCTTAGAATCTGTAGCCACACGATGTTATTAGTATTCTATACAAGTTTTATATTTGAAACTAAGCAAGTCTGGACTATATATTTGTACGGCGATCCAATTTTCATAAATTAGTTATTATAAAATCAAACGCGTAGGTATGTTCAAATATTAAAAATCTATCGAAATTTAAAGACAGGATAAAATATAATTGCCAACAAAAAGTACGTTTTTACCACGAATGTAACAATAAAAAACTGTAGCACATAAAATAAAATTTCCCACCTTATAAGTAACTAATTCATAGTGTCGCGATAGGGGTCGTAGTTTTATTTGTGTCATTACTTTTCCTCTTAGATTCGTAGTCAAAAACTCAGGTAATTTCATCTCCGTCTGCCTCATCTCACGGTCAACTAGAACACAAATATATTTTATTTTTGTATATTGTTCAAGTCGATTCGACATCGTTGCAGAGAGGCCAAAACTGCCCATATTTCAATGGTGTCGAAGGCTTTCTCGTAGTCCACAAATGCCATACACAGTGACTGATCGTTGACGGTACGATGTACAGAAGACCGAGGAGTACACCGCACCGTACCGTAGGTAGACCACATCTATACTGTTCGGCAAATTGTACAATTTGCCGAACAGATATAGATGTGTTCTACGGTGCTGAAGCTTTTTTGATGTCGAATTGACTGGCGCTACATCGAAGTGTTGAGATGTTTGTATGACGCTGCCATGATGAATGTCCAGATCCAGGTCCAGAAAACCAGCCCCGTCCAACTGCTCAGGGGAGAGACAGGGGGATGTAATATCCCCAAAACAGTTTACAAATGCGTTGGAGGACGTCTTCAAGACGCTGGACTGGACTGGTAAACGGCGAGTACATTTCACATATTCGATTTGCCGATGACATCGTCATAATGGCAGAGACGCTGGAACAGCTAGACTAAATGCTGCACGGCCTTAATGAAGCCTCTCGGCGGGTTGGCCTCGCTGCATGAATTTAGACAATACGAAAGTCATGTACAATTCGCACGTCTTGCCGAGTTCAATGCACATCGAAGGGTCGCTTCTCGAAGTTGTGAAGGATTATGTCTACCTGGGGCAAATAATCCAGCTTGGTAGACACAACTTTGAGAAAGAAGCCGATAGAAGGATTCAGTTGGGTTGGGCAACATTTAGAAAACTCCGTCAAGTCTACTCGTCACCTATCCCACAGTGTTTGAAGACTAAGGTCTTCAACCAGTGCGTCCTCCCCGTCAGGACATATGGCGCCGAAACGTGACACTGACGGTCGGGCTGGTCCACAAATTCAAGGTCGCTCAGCGCGCTATGGAGCGAGCTATGTTCGGAGTCTCTTTGAAGGATAAAATCAGGGGGTCTACTCCGAAGTAGTATCGGCCGAATGTTCGGTCGTTTCCTGCTACGAAGTTACTATTTGGTTCGGTCGGTTCCGATCCTACACTCCAACACTCTTTCGAATATTGACTATGGTCCCGACCCACCTGAGCCGACCCGCACTTTTTTCGCATTTTTCAATAATATTCGGTTCGGCCATGTGTCGGTCCGATCCGAACATTCGCACTTTGCACTTCGGAGTAGGCCCCCAGGAATCAAACTATCCGAAAAAGAACCGGAGTTACCGACATAGCTTGCAGAGTAAGCAAACTGAAGTGGCAGTGGGCTGGCCATGTTTGTCGAAGGACCGATGGCCGGTGGAGCAGACGAGTCCTGGAGTGGAGACCGCGTATCGGCAAGCGTAGTGTGGGACGCCCCCCAGCTAGATGGACGGACGACCTAAAGAAGGTTGCTGGGACGGACTGGATGCGGAAGGCGGAAGACAGGTTGTTGTGGCGCAGCCTGGGAGAGGCCTATGTCCAGCAGTGGACTGCGATAGGCTATTGATTGATATTGTTCAAGCGATTCTGTGTTTGCGATAAGAAATATAAACTTACCTAGAGTAACAGTAGCTCCGACACAGTCCAATAAGAGAAATATATCTGATTGAAAACTTGGATCTGAATTTTTCAACGCCAAATTACCAGCTAGCGTTCCAATCTGAAAACGAAAAAGAGATAGATAAATTAATAAACAGTGTGCAAAAAAGTTATGATGTAAACTGAAACAAAGAAGAATGGGTAAGAGTGTACCCAAAAGCGTAGCAACCGGTGCGCGTGTATGATCAGATGTATGAATGTGAACGAAGCAAAAGGAGCAGCCCATGCATGCAAAGATCTTTCCTATTCTTTTCTTTCATTATGTTATACGATTTATCAAATCAATTTAACTTCCTCATATATCTATCTTCTCCAAGGGAATTCAGGCATGCTGTATAAGAATTAATTAAACTACCCCATGAAAGACTGACATAGTTCATGTTGCTACAGTCAAATTTTTTTTGGTGAGTAATTTTGAATGTCACCAATGACGACAAAAAAAAATGTTCTTTAAAATGACACGTAATAAAAAGGGATTCACTTAATTGGATACCGATAAGGAACTTCGTTAATTTTAAGTCATATTTTGAATTTAATAAATTGTTTGAAATCATTTGTTTACTTACATTTCTCACAGGTATATGAGCCACTCGATCCATATGGTCATACAGTATACCTAAATACCAGAAATCCTCATTTGATTCACATAATTCTTTGAATAAATGCATAGTATCAGTCAACGTTATGTTGGCTCCAAGTACCAAGTTAATATCCAAGTAATGAGTAGCCAGTTCCTTCACATCGCTTATGTCTATCAACAACTTTGGGTAAGATAGTATTGGACGGACCCCTGAAATCAATTATGGTATTAGTAGGACGGACTTAACCACGGTTAAAACTAAATGTATAGAGATGTCATCAAATAAATTAAGTAGTCTCATAAGTTAACATAAATCTTAAATTACCTTTGGCAGTATTGCCAGCGACTAACATGTAAGAATCGTCACCAACATCGTTTAAAGCAGTAAATATTGATCTTATATCACTAACAGAGTACCATAGCCTTCCATCAGCGAGAGATATTTTCTTAGGCAAATCTGTAGCACTCACATTATCCATATTTACTAAACACCAGTCCTCATTGATCCCACAAGTGCCGCCACACGTTTTACCGGATTTAGGGCATATTTGCTCGGATATATCTTCAATATCCTTTATCTTCCTCAATGAATTCGCGTCTGGGTGATCGGCAAAAGATTTGAATGCTTCTAAAATGGGACGGTAGCCGGTACACCTACATAGGTTGCTACCCAAAGAGTTTTCAATTTCTCCTTCTGTTAGATGGCGGTCACTGCCCTGTACGAGGCTGGAAATATTGAAATAGTGTACTACATTATGATGTCGTTGTTTCAAGTCAAAAAAGATTAACAAAATTGAGCCGATTTTGTTTTACTGGCAAACCACAAAGCGTTTTTTACAAAAAACAACCTTATGACCGAACAAGCACTGTGGTAACACGATTAACGCCATGTGAATATTAATTGCAACATCGAAATTGTATTGTAGTTTCTATGAAAATCTGTTGCAAAAAGCACCGGATAAAAAATACACGCGCGTCAACATAGACACTGTTAAAAACCGCGTCTGGCTAAGTGCATTAGATACCTGACCCGACAGCCAACGAACACATGGTTTAATTTAAATTAAATACCTGTACATGCTCATCACAAATCCCGGGCTGCAGTAACCACACTGTGATCCAAAAAAATGGTTGAGTCGTTTCTGAATGATGTTGTAGCCAATCTTCCTGTTGCCGATGCCTTCGATAGTTGTTATGTCCCAGCCATCGCAGGACATGATGGCAACAAGACACTAAGGCAAAAAAGAAAAGTTTAATATCCTTACTTTTTGTGTTTTTGGAATATCAATATTAATGTACTAAGTAAACGTTTCATTTTGTCAAAACAGAATACCCTTGTTTGGACTAGTCTTGTATTAGTCTTTAGCCAACGTTACGGCAATCGTCTGAGGGACAAAGATCAAAATATTTGTGACCGTGGCATTTTTAACACTGGTTTCTCTCTAACTTATCCAACATTTCATTTTCATGCACCGCGTAGATCGGTCCTTAGAGACGCGGCTTCAAGACCCATCTTATACTTATAATATTGTAGGAAATGAACCAAAATAGTCGATACCAAGAATATAAAAGCGCGCGCCCGCGCAGGCTCGCCCCTTTTCCATCGGCGACCACCACAGCGTGCGGATCTATACGACGTCAGGTGTCATCTGTATCGTGAGATTGTTTTGTTTAATTACCCAAGTGTTGCATTGATTTACATATGTTGTGAACTAGCATGTAAGTTTTGATTCTGTTGTTTTATAATCGTCCAAATTACTTGTAATAACTGGTACAATAAAGTTTAGGTTACGTGTTGTAATATTTTTTTTAATTGATATTCCGCGTCCGATCTTATATCAGAAGTGGGATCTCAATCCTAAGCCCACAGGCCGCTTAGATTCGAATTAACTACTAGCTAAACCTGACAAAAACTTAAAGGAACAGAATCAAAACTACCCTCTTTTTTTTGTTTATCTGAAATTTTGTTTTGCTTGAACCGTTCTTTGAATCAACCATGCCGAGAACACATGACTCGCGAAGTAGATCACGTAGCAGGTCACACCGACGTCATCGTAAACGTCACGAGTCTCGAGAAGCGTCTCAAACGAAATCTCGCAGACGTCATCGATCGCGATCGCGGCTCCGATCTGAATCGCGACCTCAGCACCAATCCTTGTCTCAAACCCGGTCTCGGACACCGCCTGTAGTGTCACGTAAACAACCGGAACCAAAGGAAACTCAATCGCGTACGACCTTTGATAAAACGTTAGACACCATCCTTACGCGATTAGAAGCAATAGAAAATAACTTTACATCTACCCCCATACCACATTCCGATATTTCAACCCCGTCTGCCGCTCAGACAATTGTTGACGCGATCCAGGCCATAAACCCAATACGAACGCACAATTACTACATCTCCAATTTCGACCCATCGATACACGACATCGATGCATGGTGCGAAGAGGTTGACCGCGCTCAGTTGACAAACCGTTGGAACGACAAAGAATGCCTGTCTCGCGTGGCGGGTTGTCTGAGGGGCGATGCCAAAACTTGGCTGAACGAGTGGGTCACTAGTGATAGGTCGTGGGCCAGTTTCAAAAGCGAGTTTAAACCACTCTGCCCAAGGAAGTTAGATTACGCGAACATCTTGTTCGAAACAATGAACAAAACATCGGACAAATACAACTCGTACGCCGAATACGCACGACGTAGCCTTTTACGTTTACTTATAGTTAAAGGACTTAGTGAGGAACTTATGACTTTAATTGTCATTCGAGGTATCACTGACGCGCAAGTCAGGGCGGCAGCCGCTAATGCCGAACTCTCACCCGAAAATTTAGTTTCCTTCTTGTCCATTTACATTAAACCTACGCAAGTGAAACCTACAGTACCACCTCACCCTAAGAGCAAATCCACAACAAAGCCAGGTCCATCTTCAAATAAATGCTTCGTGTGCAATGAAAGTGGACATAAGAGCTATACGTGTCCAAAAAATACTAAGCCGTCCGAACCGGAACAGACGCCCACCTCGGACGTTCAACATTAATGACCTGGTTTTTGTAATAAAGTTTTCAGTCTACTGGCAAGCTGGACCCCGGTATGCGCGGCCCCTACAAGGTCCTTCGCGCACTGCCTAGCGGACGATACGAGCTGCGGCTATTGAGCGGCTCGTACGGGAAGACTACACAGGCTGCAGCCCAATATATGGTCCTGTGGAAGGGAGAGTGGTGTCCCGATACCTGTGCTGCATTCTTTGAGCGTGAGTACAGTGTTATTTTGCACTTGATCATTTTCATAATGATCTAGTACAGAAAATGTGATGAGACAAGAGACAGACTGCGGGATGTCTAAGTTTCATGTTTGGTAAACTGCGGGGTACCAAACTCATGTAGAGGACGGACTGCGGGACGTTCTTGTTAAGCAAATAGACTGCGGGATATTTGCCTACATGGTTAGAGTGATGCCTTTTGTTAGACAGACTGCGGGATGTCTAAAGTTGTATCTTTGGTAAACTGCGGGGTACCAAAGTCATGTAGAGGTCGGACTGCGGGACGTACCTTTTAGCAAGTAGACTGCGGGATGCTTGCCTACATGATTAGCAACTAAACTTTGTTAGCAATTGAGGATGAATACGAGTGTGAGCTCTCATTCATCAAAGCCTACATTTGTAGGCATGTTTAACCTGTTCAAACACTAAGTGTTACGTTATGCATTTACAGAAGCGGACTCAACAGAGGATATCACTACCCCCGACCACGAGATGATGCATGATCCCACCGACACACCCATGGCAGAGGCAGAGGTGGAAGCTGGTCCATCCCGTTTAGCTGCCACTGAAGACAACGCCCCAGCACAGGCCTTGCCGGACATATCAGATGCCGTCGCGGACGACGCATAGTCAGGAGAGGCCGTGTAGGAAATGAACCAAAATAGTCGATACCAAGAATATAAAAGCGCGCGCCCGCGCAGGCTCGCCCCTTTTCCATCGGCGACCACCACAGCGTGCGGATCTATACGACGTCAGGTGTCATCTGTATCGTGAGATTGTTTTGTTTAATTACCCAAGTGTTGCATTGATTTACATATGTTGTGAACTAGCATGTAAGTTTTGATTCTGTTGTTTTATAATCGTCCAAATTACTTGTAATAACTGGTACAATAAAGTTTAGGTTACGTGTTGTAATATTTTTTTTAATTGATATTCCGCGTCCGATCTTATAATATTATAAATTTGAAAGTTACTCTCTGTGTGTTACCTTTTCACGCCTAAGCCACTGGACAGATTTTGATAAAATTTGGCGAGGTGATGGATGGTATTCTGGGGAAGAACATAGACTACTTTTTGTACCGGTAGCACGTTCCCGTGGGATAATTTCGACAACACACACGACGAAATCCACGCGGGTGAAGCCGCGGGCCGAAGCTAGTAATAGTATAAGATTATTTTCGGAGTTTCCTTACAGAATTAACAGAGAACGAGATAATCTCATGTGTGCCAGGCGTGTGAGTTCGCACATTGACGACGCACGCTCCGCAGCCGCCCTCACGGCACATGTACTTAGTGCCGCGCAGCTCTGCATACCGACGGATGTACTCGTTTAGTGTCAGGTCCACTGTGAACTCGGAACCCGCTGAAAATAAAAACCACCAGCCACATAGAAAAAAAATATTAGCAAAATCTTGAAACACATTTTCGTAAAGAACTTTGTTTTTTTAATAGAAACAGACTTTTGACTTTGAAAATAAAGTAAAAAATATAAGAAATCACATATTTATACGTATATTTTATTTAAAAAAAGCTATAAAATATAAAATAATAAATTTTATTTTATGGTTTAATTGATAGTAGTTGCAGGTAACGAGACATAGCATGAGAAAAAAACAACGCATATTGTTGTACACTAAAATAAAAATTAACACGTTACCGCTATACTTTCTCCCGTTTATCGTAAACTTCACCCGATCCATAGTCTCCGATTTATCCATTATTATGATATAAAACTAAATCGCCATCAATGAATAATTTAAATAATTCTGAACACTTGACTAACAAACTGGCTTGTTCCGAGTAAAGTGAATTAATTAAAACACACATTTATTCTAACTAAAATTAAATTGGTCGAATATCCGTGAACAGGAATCTATGCAATTAATAGTTGCATATTTTTGTTTTACATTATAATTTACACATTTGAGCATGCATTCATTTGTATCGATAACGCAACATCGATTCACCCGTTAATCGATATGTTGCAATAATCGCGGTTCCGTGACGTGTAATACTAGTGTTGATCGAAATAATTTACTACCGGAAAGCTGGATTCCACGTTGTTTTACGATGGGCCTAATTTGTCTGTCTGTCTGTTTGTTTTTAATATCTTTACGTCGAATCTGTTTCAGTCAAAAATCACAAATAGTGAAACTCTTTACCAGCGTCTGTGTTCCCTTCCACATTAAACCCGTCTGCCTTCAAAGCAAGAGTGAAGAGGCATCTTCTGAGCACGCTCGTTCCAACATACACCTCATCCATCGCTTTCCATCAGGAAAAAAGGTCGAAGTCACATCATTTATTTCAAGTAGGCATAAAAAGGCACCTTTGAACGTCTTCGCAAGAAATTTAATTGATTCTTGTTGCGAAGGAGCCAAGCTAGAAAATTATATGTTTCATGCTCTTAGGTTTTCTGACATATTATCTACTAGCTGCGCCCCGCGGCTTCTCCCGCATAAGTTTCGATCCCGTGGGAATATCGGAATAAAAAGTATAAGCTATCTGTGTGCCAAATCCGTTCAGTAGTTTTGGCGTGAAAGAGTAACAAACATCCATCCATCCATACAAACTTTCGCCTTTATAATATTAGTAGGATATCTAATATCTATATCTAAAGCTGACAAGTTTGTTTGAACGCGCTAATCTCTGAAACCACCGGTCGATTTGCAAAAATCTTTTCTCCTTTGATATCCCAACTCTTGAGGAAGGTTAGGTTAGGTTAGGTATAGGCTATTGATATCATGCTATGACCCTTAGGAGGCGTGCAATAAGAAAAACAGTCAAGATAGAACGCTAAGCTATTTTTTTTTTTTTACATTGTTCGCACATATATGTAGAAGCAATAAGAATAATGTACCCAGGATTTTGTAATAATATCTTGATTTAAAAGAGTGTCCGTGGAGTTTCTTGCCCGTTCTTCTCCATAGAGATCTATGTTATTGGAATGGGCGACTAGCTTCAACTTTCTGACTAACTGACCGACTATTTAATTTTGACAATTCAAAAGTGCCTGTACATGGTTTAACTCAAACTCAAATCATTTATTTCAAATAAATGATTTGAGTTTGAGTTCAATGTTATAGCACGGGCTGGTGATGCGATGCGACAGGGTGGGTCGGAGGAACAACAAATTCCACGCAGTCGAAGTCGCGGGCAAAAGCCTGTGTAAATATAATACTTAACTCTTTGTAACGTTATTAGTATCCTTACCTACCTTAAGGAAAAAGTGTTTTTAATAACCATTGGGATTCAATTAAAACTCTAATAATCCCTGTTATCCAGAGCCAACATAAATAAAATTGAAAGGAATAATAAAATATACCAAAGTTAAGTGAGATATTTCAGCTTTACTCAGCTCTCCAATTGCGAGTCAGTTTAATTAATTCATCTGAAGTTAAGGCGTTTCCTTTTTTTGTGTTCCTGCCACTTAGCAACGCGAACATTGGAAATACATTTATTAATTAAAAACTGTATTTAAAATTGTGCTAGCCGCCCTGTCAAATAAAAATGTGAGTTCGTTTACATGTTTCGTTATTTTCAATTGTGATGCGGATCTCTACTTAATTGCTTAGTAATTTAAGTAAAAAAACACTTCGGTTTCGCGATTATAAAGAAACCTAGTGGATATGACGTAGAAAAGGCGTCAAAGTGCGAGTCGGACTAGCAGACGAAGGGTTCCGTACCACCATTCAATATTTAACACTACTACATATTATTATATATTTAAAACACGTTTCTTGTATGGTTTTAAGAAATCTAAAACTAAAGGGGCTCCCCCTTTTCCCCGCGTTTTATTGTTGTGGTTATAGAATCTTTATTTACTCAAAAGAAATTTACTACAAATTTCACTTAATGAGAAATATTTTAACTAAGTATATAATAATGATGATATTCATGAGCGTACGGACACGCACAAATATTAAGAGAAGACAACAATTATTATAATTAAAGTACATAACAAGACATTGAAGGCAAAGGATTCGCGAAACAAAAGTCAAAATTTTGTGGGTAAATTAAAGACATAAACCAGGGCCGGATTTAAATTTTGTCAATATTTGTTTTATAGTACTTACTACACACTCTTTGAAAATTTAAAGTGTCTATATATTACGGTTCAAACGATACAGCCCTGTAACAAACAGACGGTCGGACAGCATAGCCTTAGTAATAGGGTCCCGTTCGTTGGCACCCCTTGGAAAGGTAATCTAAAAATTATAAGTTAATGTCAGTCATGTCACTTGGTTTTAGTAGGTTTATAAATTGTATGTGTCCTTTTGATGGATTCTTCTATATTTTGTAAATTTGGGGACTTTGTAGGCCTTGTAGATCTGTGGACCATTTTTTATTTTATCAAGTACCTGGTACTTACTTGTTGACAGGCCTACGCTGTCCTCCCATACCTACTGCAATTTGAAAACATTGTAAAAGCCAATTATTTTTAAAAGAGTAACCTTGGAGTTTCTTGCCGGCTCTTCTCCATAGGAAACGACCAATTGAAACCGTGCACCGTTCTTAAGTGCCCATGTTGGTTTATGTGAAATAAAATATTTTGAATGAACTACTCGCCAGCCAGTGCCAGTTGAAATGCAATGCTTGTGATTGTATATGCACACAGGTATACTACTAAATTTTTGAGGTTGTTCACTCCCAACATACTTTAGTTTATTCGCCGATATTTCCAGAAAGATACCCAGCCCAGAATTAGTGTTACGGTACGGTTTCCTAGAATAGAGGTGGCGCACCATAGCATTCGCAATTTACCGACGAATAACGTCACTAAAACGTTATTTATGGAAGTGGTGTGTTTTCTTAGAGAGCGTTTTTTATCACCTCAAACTCAAAGCATTTATTCGATATAAACCAATTACAGGCACTTTTGAATTGTCAAAGGGTTGTTCAGTCAGAAAGATGAAACTAGTTGGCCATTCCAAAGCGTAGTAGGTGCCTATGCAGAAGAACGTCCAGAAACTCCACGGACACACTCTTTTCAATCATAAAATTGTTACGAAATATTGGTTACATCACTCATGTTGAAATTATACATGTGAGAACGATGTAGAAAGACGTACACGTTAAAATCGTCCGTTATAAAAAAACATAAAAACAATTCAGAAATTAAAATAAGCCGTGGCAGCTAAGAGATGACCAGCAGTGCGATTTTGTAACCATCTCACCGTGAAAACTTAGGTGAAGTGAGTGTGGAGTGAGCTGTCATTCCAACTAATGCTAGGGATTGACACTATTGACAGCTCACTCTAAGCTTACAGAATTGATCGACAGTCCCTTCTGACGTAAAGTCAAACCATAATTTTATTGCATTTATTATTTCACCAACAATTGTTTACACCGATTCTATGCTTAATGTAACATGCGAAAGTGTGTGTGCAACAATGCAACAATCACTTACACGCAAACTCCGCATGCATAAAGAAGTTATAAAAAGAAAAACTAATTTAATTTTAAGTAACCGAAGTATCTAAAAGTGTAGATGATACATGACAATAATGAAATAATTTAAAAATGGTAAAAAAAAGTAAAAAAGGTTGGTACTATTTTATCTAAACGCACATCTATTTAGGAAGGTATTTAAGAAGTTTGGCTTTCAATTTGCCCAAAATTATTGTGGCGACCACCACTTCTTTGTGTAGCTTTATACCTTGCTTAAATAAAATGTCTAGTTCCGTGAACCAGTTCTACCTGCTAAATAATCTAGCATATCTTAGGACTCCGCTACTGAATGTCAAAGTTTGAAATGTCGACATTTATGTTAGTTCTAAAGTACAAGATCTCGATGTACGCCAGTTTGAAATTAACCTGTTACGAAGTATGAAATGCCTCCGTACTGTTAGTTAGAAAGCATACGAGTGCAATAGGACTATTCGCACTCGTATGCTTTCTAAGTTCGATATCGACACTATCGCTACTGGAACAATTTTATTGTAATAGGTAATAAACAAAACACATTCATAAATAGATATATCTTTAAATTCTTCATTACATAACATAATGTTATTAATTACACCATTTAGATTAAATATGTATTATAGTATCAGTAATTTAATTTATTTCAGGTTTGTATATAAAATTAAACCTTCATATTATATTATACGCTATGTACGATAACTTTCTAACTAACGATACGTCGGCCTTGCATACTTCGCTCCAGTGAACTTTCGAACTGGCGTACATCGAGATCCAGGGGGTCTACTCCGAAGTAGTATTGGCCGAATGTTCGGCCGTTTCCTGCTACGAAGTTACCATTTGGTTCGGTCGGTCCCGTTCCTACACTCCTACACTATTTCGAATATTGAATATGGTCCCGACCCAACTGAGCCGATCCGAACGTTTTTCACATTTTTCAATAATATTCGGTTCAGCCATGTGTCGGTCCGATCCAAACATTCGCACTTTGCACTTCGGAGTAGACCCCCTGTACTGTAGAACTAACATACGTCGACATTTCAAACTTCGACATTCAGTAGCGGAGTCATATCTTAGTCATACTGGTACACCCGTACAATAGAAGCCAGATTCTAACACACATCGAATCCTCGGAGTAGCTACCGACAGTGAATATTAACAGAAGGATTATCTCGTCGGAAGTGGGCTCGGCGCGCTCACACTAATATCTCAACTACGTGTTTACACTGGGATACGCGAATTAGACGGTATTATATCTGTTACCATGGTGATTAGAAGGCTCACTACATCTTCGATGGTAAGCCTGCTTCGCCGCGTATTAATAAAGTTATGGATAATTAAGTTTAGATGTAGTACCTGCAATATTGGTAACATTGTGTAGGGCTGTAATTTAAGTTATAAGTACCGAAACTGGTTTATTACAGATTCTGTCTGTTACACGTGCTGTAGAAAGTAAATTGTGGGTTTATTGTGCCCTGCCACGTGTAAATAAAGTGTACATTTTCATAAGAAAAACGACTGAGGTAAAGTAATAAACAAGTACCTGTGGTCTTATAGAGATAACCGCGAGTAGTCTAAAAATAACTTGCCAGGTACGTAACCTTTTTTTCACCCTTATCTAACATTCTTTCTGCTGTTGATACACTACATCTTCTTCGCAAAATAATACTTCAACAGTAAATTCCTTTTTGTCAAGGACATGTAATATCAAAGTCATGAATGCCATAAATACATCGTTACCAGTAGTAGTGGTTGGATTCAGCAAGACACCAGAGATTTAACTAGTAATTGCTCTGTTGAATATTCAAAGCCGTACGCCTGATGATCGCCAGACGCGGTTACACACCCTTGATTAGTACATCTAAGTACTATGTTTCACACTATTCTGTTTACCTTAATATACATACTTGCCTATTCTTTTAAGGGCGAATTTCACTAAAATTTTATACCTAGAATTAGTCTTATCCTGATAAAAAAAAAAAAAAATTTGACAGTTTTTTCATACTAAAACTGTCAGACGTTAATTTTATTCCACGGATAAAAGATATCTGACTTTGGTAAAATCAGCCCTAATACGTACCTATTATAACTTTTTTGCTACTTTTTTAACAGACTTCAAAAAAGAAGGAGGTTGTATGTTCGTCTGTATGATTTTTTTTTTAAATGTATGTTCAACGATATTTTCGTCAATAAATTGTGGATCGATATTGAAAATTCTTTTTCACTTGGTAGAGTAATCTTGCGCGGTGGTCTTATATCATCTATATTAACTATGCTGATTTTCTAATCATCTAATAACTTTTGTTTATAGAATAAAATATATGGTGGTTTGACATATTTTCCATACAAAAGCTATATTTTCCATAAAAACCGCAATATTTATTCCTGAGAAAAAAGTTGACTATTGAAAAATCAGACCTTATTGTACAAAAGCTATCTTTATATCTGCTATCAGGCTGACAAATGCGTGTAGTAGGTAACTGGGCAGGTCCACTCAATCTGTGTGGTTCTTTCCTCAAAAGATCATCTCGGACATCGATCTACATGGTCTTTACATGATTTGACCAAGATTATGTCTGGACTTTAAAAGAGGCTGTGACCTCTGCACAGGTCACAGCCTCTTTTTGAGTCACAGTTTGTTTCGGCCTTTCTTCTCAGAGTAGTCAGATAGGAAACGCCGACCTCATCTAGTTTTTAAAATATGATTGACGTGAAAAGTGTTTGTGCAAACCTACTTACATAAAATAAAATCATTTATCAAAACGAAATTCGTATTCGTCCGATACAAGTTATTTGAAGATTGAAAAATCAGCCTTAATTTATTACACATTTAATTGTTTTGATAGGCTCTTCTCTTGGTCGCGTACTTCATTACTGAAGGTCGTGTCCCTAAAGGCCTTCGTGGCTTTATGCATGATGTTTTTGATAGGTCACACCTGAAAATTGAGGTAAGCCTTTAAAAGAGTTTTTTTGGTTTGTTAGCTGCGACTTTACGAAAAAAATACTAAGCCTGGTACCCAGAAAACGAACATAGGTCAGTTGCAAAGACGTTTCACAGGTTAATTGAAAACTTTTCACGTGGGTAGAGTCGTGGCCAGCGGTAGTTTTTCTATAGAACTCAGTACTAGAAGTTTGTACCACTATGCAGCCATTTTTCAAGGAAATAAATCACTGAACCGGCTTCGTAAGAAGAAGAAAGAAAGAAAGAAATTTTCAGAAAAGATTTTCCTCAAGAACACTATAGTAACAGTATTCGTCTGCAGTTACTCGTTATAAGTTTTTGTTACGACATTACTCGTTTTCGTGAAACCCTGCAAGGTGGAAAAGGGTATCTTCTGAAAAATAATGTGCTCTTTAAGTCTAAAAGGAGTATTGTTCACTAACCAAGATACATTTTTCCGGCTTTTAAAACTTACGCTTGGCTATTCGTAAATAGAATAGCGTGGGATGATCAGCTCATAAAAATAATGCCCACAACTGTTGTATATACCCAATGTCTTGAAAGAAATGGAACTATTAATAAACAATTTACATACATAGAAAATATCCTTCTTTCGCAGTTATCTGCTGCTCCAACGGCAGTATTTCACTTGAGGCAATAAGTTCCCAGCTATCTTCAGCCCAGATGATTACTTGTAATCTTCACCAAAAAACTATCTTGATTCAGAGAATAAGTTGTTAAACTACGTGCTACAGTAACTCCGAGTCTGTGCACGTAATTAATTAGATGATGTGCCGGTATAGTGTTAATACCTTCGATCTTCAGGGAGTTACGTGGTGGAGCATACTTGCTTCTTAATAAACAACGTAGCTCGATTAACTGGCTGAAAAACTTAGCGTGATTGTTCAATCGTGAAGAACGTGAGCAGATGAGTCGATCAAAAATTTGAATCTCGATTGTTCTAACACCTACCTATTAATAGGCATCGTAGGGCGCAAAAATACTTTAAAAAACTGTATAGACAGGTGACTTTTCCATAGGTTGCACCTATTAGAAGTTATAAGTCAAAAACTGAAAGAAATCCGAACATTTCAAGGTTTTTCGAGCACCGCGCAGTTTGTACAGGTTTTTCGAAGCTGCAAACTTGGTTTTACACTATTGGTATCTAAAAAATCAGTACTTTCAATGTATTTTTTTGCGATCTAACGCGCTTTTTGTGTCTATGGTGACTGGCGTATAAAGCGTTTTCACTCATCCGCATGCTGAGCGCGTGTAATGCACTCGCAAACACCACGCGTCCTGCAAGCGTGTGGCATGCATGACAGGAAAAGTATATGCGAAACGATAGGATGCGGGTGGCGCGCTTGCGGACACAAATCTGCATATTACGAAAAAGGCCCTAAAGATTGTCAGAACGACCTCTGCCGCGGGTGACAGAGACTGCGGCACTTTTTTCTACTACGTAGTCTGCAAATCCATGCATGGCCTTTATCTATCAGCGACGTAGTATTTAAACTCCACAGCTATTACCATCTTTTACAAAAGTACCGAGCGAAGGCAAAACAATTGTTTATCCTACCACGGCCACGATAAATAACAATAAATAAACATCAAATACAGCAGTACAACATCCTGGGTTACTTGTGTATTCAGATCACAGAGCCGGGCCCGGGATACGCAACGGTATTAAATTTACACAAAGTAGAGGAAATCACAAGGCTGTACTAATTACCGAACACCGTGTTTTTCCGCTCACTTACAGTAATTGCGTACCTAAATGTTACCTAATAAACATTTGTTCAAATTATAAGAACCGGTACTTTATGGTCGAATGCGTGGTTTCACCCGCCTAAGTTCCGATCTTGTGGGAATTTCGGGATAAAAAGTATCGGGATAAAGTCCTATGTGTTAATCCTGGTTAAAACTATTTGTGTGCCAAATTTCATCCAAATCCGTTCAGTAGTTTTTGCGTGAAAGAGTAACAAACATCCATCCATCCATACAAACTTTCGCGCTTATAATATTAGTAGGGTGCGTATTCCACATTGTGCTTCTGTAGTAATTTTAGAGTCATTCTTTTAGACTTTAATCACTTACTTATTTAAGTATTGCGTAGGTGGTAATAAAACACAAAGATACTTTCTTATTCACAACAATTTTAAAGTTCACGTAGCACTATGTAGGTATATTTAGATAACATATATAGAATTACCCTTTTCTCCCAAACTGCTAACCGGTTGGAACTCCTTAGACACTTTTCCGTCCGTTTGCAACAGATCGTAACATTACAAGAACAATTCCATAAGTTACTTCGCCCCTTACAAACGGAAGGTTAATTCGACCACAGAATTACTCAACTGGATTAAAAACTCCAAATATTTTGCGCGGCTGTAACTTTTATGTCTTCTTCCAAAGTTACGCAAGTACTTACGTAGGCAGGTAATAAAGATACCTCCGTGTCACTGGATAAACTTATATTACAAGAGTGTTGGAGGCTCTTGTAAGGAATTCCTCGCTCGGTTGCCTTCCCAAGTTTGATGCTCTCAACAAAATTAGGGTACGTTATTGTTCATAACATCAATATATGAGCAATATAGTAAGTTTTCTTGCGTAGTTTTATACAGAATCCGGAAGATAAAGTATGTGTAGATAGATAGTTTCCATGTCCATCAAGAACTTCGAGTAGGTACCTAATCAAACATCTTTTGTATTATTATTTTTTTTAATTTTCGACATTCAAGTAAGTCCTGAAAATTAATTACCCCTATTTTGTAGTGGGTTAAAATCACGTGGTTTTTTTCTTGGGCATGCTAAATAGGACCAAAGTTTGTCAATTGAAAATTTAATAATTGGCTTCTTAAATCTTTACTTCGCCTAATTTAAGAGTTCGCCACAGACAAATTATAGACCTAAGACCTTGATTAAATGTTTGAGGTAAGTAGTAATCTACTCCACAACAATGCCATTTATACCAAAAGGCAAATTACATAGAAATACCCTCACAAAACCCCAAGTAATTGGGATTTTCTTTTAGTTACAGCCCGGGATTGCAGTAAATGGCGATTGGTTATCGACCCTCCATGGCATTAAGACTGTCCCAACTCTAATGTCCCAATATCTACTAGGATATTGTCCAACAGTATTCAAGTACGAGTTAAAAGCATACAGATGCAAATAGTTTTTAGTGATTTACCTAATTCTGCCCTAATTATTTATTAAAAATTATACAAAACAAACAAAGCTTTTGAACATGTGTCGAAATATTGTCATCTTTTTACTATCCTCTGCAAGACATGAATGCCTTTCGTCGTGATAGCCATCTCATTCTAAACACAGTATCTACCAGAATCTGGAATACTGTAACTTAAAAATGGTTTACATGAAAACAAATTGTGAAAACTTAAAACTGCTTGTAATCATTACGCTCTTAAGTCGACAATTTCTAATATAGTAAAACTAAATTGGTATATTTATTTCTACTTCTTTGGATCCTTTTTAGCAGGCTTCGCCACTACAGGCGCCTTCTTAACTGCCTTTTTCTTTGTCTTGCCTTCTTTTTCAGGAATGGCTTCATCTATGGAGTCTAGCTTGGGCTCTTCAAACTTGAATGCTGGAAACGCAGTCATTTCGACCCCTTTACCACCTCCATAATTCTTGTCGAGTTTTTCATATTCTCTCTTCAGTTCGTTTAACACTGATTGGCTGGGATCCACAAGATCGTCATTAGGGCTCTTAGTCCTGTACTCTTTTAATTTGTCGAGAAATAGCTGTTGAACAGGGTCGATAGCCGTTCCTTTCTTCCTGGTAAAAATTGTGGAGACCAGCGGCCCCCTTAAACCGCACACAAGTTTATAAGTCAACATATTTCTGAATTCTGGATGAAATTATATTAATAATTAAACTTCTACGTTGTTTATATGTGGTTTAGAACCTTTTGTCAATAATGACGTGGGAGATGACAGTAGAAAGTCAGTGATAAAAGGTTACATGCTCTGTGGTCAGTGATTGATATTCACGTAGAAATAAAAAAAAAATACTCTATGAAATTATGTTGGCACCAAGGCTGCACCATAGATTTGCTGATTATAAAGTCCGATCTATGTAGATGCTCACGACAGCCTAAATTAGTAGCCTACGTCACAACTTGTGCCTCACGCCCTGCCTAATTAGCCAATCAGGACACCTGACACTAATCTAGTACATTATGCGCCACGCAGCATGGTTGACAGTTGACCTCCTAGATTTCCATACGGACTTCATGATGCCTGACTGGCTACATATATTAAAATATCGCGAGTATAAGCACATGCGGGATAATTATTACTTAAACAATTATTAGCATAATCAGCTTATAATTTTCCTACTGCTGGGACACAGGCCTCTTCTCTGTGAGAGGAAGTGGGCCGTAATCCACCACGCGGGCCGTGCGGGTTGGTATATAACAATTATTACCTAACTAAGTAACCTAACTAAGTAAGTAGCTACTATTGTAATATTCAACATAGTGTTAGGAAGATAGTAAAACAGTCATACCTACCTACATAAGGACCACACCTTTCACAAAAAAAAAAATACAAACAAATATTAAAAAAAAAAAAAACTAATAATTTGAATTTGAAAAGACCATACTCAAGTACGTGCAGCATACCCTAGGATCAGGCATTCAGTGATTTTCGCAGAGTGCCGACACTAATAAAGAACAGAATAGTAAATAATATTTTTTTTATTCTTATTTCATTTTCTTTCACAAAAGGCCACAGTTCATAAAATTAATTAAATTACGAAGAAAAATAAGACAAGGCGACCAGCCTCATATCCGTACTGGTACTGCTGTAGCCGTGAAAGCCTTATGATCTAGTGCGGCTAGATACGGGCTAATTAGGTAAATTAACTGCACATGCCCGACAAAGCTTTTAACCGAACAGCGCCCACCCAGTCCCGGAGCCTTAGTTTTATGAATAAATTCAAGGAGACTTTTATGAAATTGACTGAAAGAATAATAAAATGGCATGTATTTTTTTAAACCTCTAATAATTCCCATTTTGCGCTCCTAAAACTATTATTGTACACTCTAATATGTATAATGATTACGCACCTTTTTGTACACTTCAAATAATTTATATTTTGGAGTCCTAAAATTTTAAATAGCCAAGTAACTGCGCCCAGCACCCTAATTGCGTAACACAAGATCATCGGAATCGGTTTCATTTTGGCAGCTCAACAACATTCATTGCGTTATTTACTTTGTTGAGTAGACACATGACACATTTTTTGAAAAAATGAAGCAATGGATTAGCAATATCCTTCAAAATGATTCAGATTGATAGGTATTGATTGTGTGTTACGCAATTAGGGTGCAGTTTGGATGTAGCCCTCGCTGGCCGTGGCACCAGAAAGGTCTTCATTAATTTTAAAAAAAGTGTCCATCATTCGTAGGTAAATATGTTTTGAAAGGATCAGTAAAATATTCCACTAAAAAAACCGTCTCAGTATTATTATAGTCGCGCTAAAAATAATTTAGTTGCTGTCAGTGCCGATCATTTTTAATCTCTATTACTCAAAGGCTTGCAAGCAAATGTACTCGTATGTATATACCTACAGTGCTTTCATATTTATTTAACCTCTGACCTCTGACAGCTGCAACTCAAAAGCAATCTTATTAACAACAATAAAGATTGCTATGATTTAGACAGACTTGACAGTCGCAGCAACCCAACCACAACCTTATTGTGACGAGGTTAAAGATCACTGTAATATTGACAGTGATGAAAATCAGAGGTAAAAAATAACTACGAATGAACTGTACCATCGATGCATTGAGGTTGGAGTTAATTGTCATCGGGGTTAGGTACAGACGCCAGCACATCAAGCTATCCGAAACTGTAAAATTTTCCCATTAGCGATAAAGTTGAAAATCTATTAAAGAAATTTGACAGATTTAGTAGCTTGATGTTCTGTCGTCTGTACAACTAACCTCGCTTTTGTAATGGAACCCTAAATAATCCCTCGTTGCGAAATTAAAAATGTTATCTCGAAATTCATTTGTGCGTACACTGAAGAAGTAAGATTCGCTGTATTTTGTTCATTAAGCCGAAATATTTTTGATGAAAGAAAATACTTGTGTATTCAAAACTTTCAAGAAGTATCGAAAGTACCCACATAAAAGTAATAAAGTTTGTTAGTTAGCAAATTGGCAAACATATTTGTCCAAATACAGTATTTCAAACAAAATAAAACAGTATTTTAGCAAAAGAAACTAATCGTGATAATTGAATAAATCTGTGAGTAACATTCCGAAAACGTTCCATCGTTCACTTGTCCTAAGACAGACATTCTCACAAGAATATCAAGATCCAAGCAACTTTTTGAAATATGATTTACTAACAGAAAGAGAAAAGTAATTCGGGATATATTTAATTATTCAGCAGAACGGATTGTTTCCTGCGGCGAAGACCCCAGAATTGCTCCGTTTTGGACCGAACCTACGCACACTACGCAATCAGATATACCGACTCCGACGCTGAATGTACCTCGTTTACTTATTCCAAAGATAATATTATTGTGTTATACTTGCTACACATTGTCCTAATCTATGTCGTTGATCAAATATTAAAAAATCGTTTTGAGTTTTGGAAATGAAGTCAAACAACTAATAATATGACTGAATTAAGTAAGAATTTAATAAAAGAGTACGTAAAAGCCATCCACCCTTTACAAATTCATGTTCAAAATATTAATAAAGTGCGTTAAATAATAATATAAACGTAAAAACTTACAAACTTTATATTTTATTTTAAATAAAAATTTACGTAATTATCTCAGCAATTATGAATTACGCCGTTGAATATTAAAAAACTACACGACTTTACAACAATGATGGCGAAATGGGTCAGCCGTATTACGAGCAACTGAAGCATACTGTAACTTCGGGCCCTGAACAGGGAAAGTCAATTCCAACTGGCAACTTTTTTCAGAGAGCTTAAGCCGAGCGGCATTGAGTCGACCTTTTCTATTGATTTTTAACTCCGCCGTACCTCATTGTTTTTCTTGTGATTGTCTTGAAACGTTAAACAAAGAATTTCGAATGCACACTGCTCCACAAATTAGTGTGTGTATAGAGAGGTCATTTTTGTATTCTATCTGTGTTGCGCTGACTAGTTGGGCGCTCCACCTAAAACAAAAGATGTAATAAAGTTTAGTGAACCGCAAATTGCGCGGAAGGCAACGAAGCGCGAGATTCCCTAACAAGAGCGGCTCCACACTCGGGGAACAAAACTTTATTCTTTGACAGGGGAAGTCTCTCTATTCCTATTGCTTACCTGCGGAATTTTCCAAGAAGTTGTTATAAGCCAGTGACACGCGAGTTGTTATCTCATTTCTTATTAATTTTCTAATTTAAGTTATTAATTAATTAAATCGTGCCCCAGGAGCGCTGTAGATAGAAAACAGATTCACATTGTTATAAATTACAATTTACATGAAATCTTTAATCTTTAGGGAGAATTTTCAGTGAACCGAATAAATGAAGTAATTTTCTACGAGTTAAGCAGTAATATGTTTGTGTGTGCCCACCTTTACTCCCGCAGCTGACTGTGTAACGCGAAGAGTCCAATTTCTTGTTACAAAATCTATTTGATGCTTGCTCATACATGTGTATTACATTAAGAGGTTTTCCTTAGATACTTTTGTGTGTTAAAAATACTCTTTACTTTGTTTCAGAAACTTCTGTGAGCTCTACTCGAGTAAATAATGTATGATGTATAAAAACTTGGTAAGATAACCATTTACTAGTTATATTATGTAATGTAATAAGATATTCGACACTCTCGAGTTCATTTGTGTTCAGAAATACTGTTTTACACTAGATAAATATTGATTAATAGCTGTTGCCCCGCGACTTCATTCGCGATCCAAGAAGAAAAGTAGCCTTACCCAGGTCGTAATTTATCTGTGTCTATATATGATTTTTGGTACATTCAAACCCAAATAGCAGCCACGGGGTTAATTGTAGATCTACATAATATATTGTAATAGTTAAAACATGTTCGGGATCTTATATTTAAAATGTTATAAGTACTTAAAACACTTGTTATAAAAATATAATTTTTGGCATTTTAAATCTCAAATAATAGCCGGGGGTTACTTGTATACTTTCGCTGTAATAATAAAAAATGCTCAAAATGCCACCGTTCAGAAAACTCTGTCAATTTAACTTGTTTGTAGTTGAGTTGCAACCAGTACCCTAATAGCACAACCAACACACTATCAACCACAATCAGCACCCTAATTCCTTTATTCCCAGTAGTTCCATGTAGCTAGTTCCACACGGAACTACTGCAACTCACTAGTTCCATACACTAGTTAACTAGTTCCTGCAGCAGTTCCATATGAAAGAAATGTCGGGCAATAAAACTAGTTTTAAATTACATGGAAGTAATGGTACAAAATATATTTTTAGGTTGCAATAGTTCCATGTGGAACTAGCTACATGAAACTATTGGGAATAAAGGCCCTAATTACGTAACACACAATCAATCTCAAACTGAATCATTTTGAAGGATGTTGCTAGTCCATTGCTTCATATGTTCAAAAAATGTGTCATTTGTGTCTGCTCAACAACGTAACGCAATGAATGTTGTTGAACTGTCAAAATGAAACCAATTCCGATTGATCGTGTGTTACGCAATTAGGGTGCGAAATAATTTTGAAGGATATTGCTAACCCATTGCTGTTCGAAATGCATGTACGAGTATGTTCGAAAAATGTGTCTGCTCAACGTAAATAACGCAATGAATGTTGTTGAACTGTCCAAAATGAAATCTATTCCTACAGTTAGTGTGTTACACAATTACCCCGCGGAAGATTATTTTGATATGTTTGCTTTTTCGCTGTAAGTTCTTACAGTTCATATGTTATAAGTACTTATACCTATTTAATTTGGAGCCATTATTTAGCTTACTTATTATCATGCCAACATTATTTCAAGGACTTCGCTTTACGAACACTTTTATCAGACTACGAATGCTTTGACTCGCATACCTATTCCCTGAAATCCAACTAGGACACCTAATAGCTCTTTACCAGCTCTTTTCATCATATAACACCATATCACTGAGTATACTAAGCCCCAAGAGCTCAACGCTTTCATGGCAGGATCTATAAACCCCACGATCCGCATGTCCCAGCAATATGGCTTGAATAATGAATGCCACACGACCCGCCATATTGGCCCGTTTTCGTTTTTAATTTTCCATTACTTACATGAATAAATAATGGAGGGAACGCGAGACAGTATATTGCGTTTCATTGATTACTCACTGTCAAGTTATGACGCCTATCTGTGTCCGTTTTGGGCGGTTTCTATATGTGATAGATGATTAACAGTAAGCTTAAAAAAACCCATTTATTTTTTTAAGTAAACTAGGCAGTAATACTAACGTATTACTGCCTCGTGGACACAAACCTGATGGTAGGATTCTGGATTGGTTGCCCAGATTAAAAGCGATATCGTGTTTATAGCAGACCGGAGTCAGGATTTGTGCCCAGTGCTCACCCTATTTGATGGAATTGAAATAAAATAGGCGTGATAAGAGTGTACTATACACTTCTGCCTACCTACCTACCTATTTGCGGTATACAGGCAAGATGTTATATTAAAAGTACCGCAGCAAAAATTACTGACAAGTTACTTATATTAAAACAGGTTATGTTCTCCTAAAGGGAACGCTCTCTTTGTCGAAGACTTCCTATAAATGTTACGAACGATTTTTGCGTAGCCATCTAGTCAAAGAGCCTTTCAACGTTTTTAACCGAAAGGGGTCATTCAAATTTTCCACAACAATGGTTTTATATAAAACCCGGGCGAGCTAAACAAATCGAATCCCATCATAGGATTCGATTATGAGACTCGAGTATTTTGGATGTTCATGAAAATAGGGAGATAATACACCCAATAACAGAAATTTGTTAAAGAATATTATGTGGTAGTTTCGATAAGATCGAATGTCAAACATAGTAAACATTGGTTTTACGCGTATACAACAACGATTACTATATTGTACTGTTGACGAAGATGAAGTTAATTATAACTCCATTAACTAGCATAAATATGAGACCGAAAATCTTAAATCCGCGATGCTATTTGCAGAATTGAAATGTGAGAGAATGGAGGAATAATGAAGGAGGCCCACCTCGACCGGAAGCCATTCCTCCGTCGCACGTCGCTCCGGTGCGACGATATCCGGTGCAGCTCAATTTCCTGGACCGTGGAAATTCCACTGAGTTTTTATTTGCCCTCCTGATTCCTGCGTTCGTGCCGTTTTTATCCTCAAATGTTATCGCTAGCTTTGTTCGGTTCATCCGTTGGCATGATTTTGGATCTCCTTTCTAAATGTATACTCGCAGCTATGTCGCTGGCTGATGGGAAATACAAATGTTTTTGACATACAATTACGACAATATTGGACATTGACATCCTTTACCAATATTTATATTATTACATACAGTCTTACTCTTTTGTTAGCCAAGTTTAGTTTCAATAATAATTGAAAAAGATGCCGTCTGGATATGAGTGCAGAACGAGGATGCTTAAACAGGTGCCGGCTACGCCAACAGTTCGGACTCGCCCGATAGCAAAAGAATTACCGATTCCCGGTCCAACGCATTATGACGTTCCAGAAATATGCGGTAAGGTATTCGGACCTGCCGATCGAATCTGTAAAAATCTAACCGTGAAAAGGTATGGTGACGTGAGCATAGAGTGAGCTGATAATAGTGTCAATCCCTAGCATTAGTTGGAATGACAGCTCACTCCACGCTCACGTCACCTAAGTTTTCACAGTGTGATGGTTACAGAATCGCACTGCTGTTTGGCTTCTAACAAGGAAGTTCTCGTTACCCAACTGTAGGCGTCGATACAAGGTGAATAAGAAAAACTAACTGCTATCAAAAATTTGCCCAACTTCCGAGTTGAGCTACACGATTACTGACAAATGCTTGCCCTCACGAGAATCTGTGGTGTTCTTTCCTCAAAAGATCATTTGTGCACTGTCTTCATTTGAACTGACCAAGATTATGTCTGGATTTTAAAAGAGAATTTGACCCTTGAGTTTATACCCGCTTTAGACCCGCCATTTCTTCTCAGCGATAGTCAGGTAGGAAATGTCGACTCCATCTAGCTTATTTTTTATAATATGACGTGTAAAAGTTTTTACGATATCATATTTACAAAATAAACAATTTCATTTCATTTCGCCTGCTGAGTGTAAAGATAATAATTATCAACGTTTAGACTATTAATTCATGTTATCATTGGGACGGCAACCGACATATTTAGGGCTGATGTGATTATAATTTAAGTTATAAATCATGATTTTAGAAATACCCCAACTTTAGCATCTGTCCTCACATCTTGTGTACAATGTTAGCATTAGGGTATTTCACAGTCACAACTACGATGCATCTACCATGTTGGCGGAGAACCACCATAACACCATCTCAACCATCTCTCTTTCTTGCCTTCTTCAAATAATAAGCGCGATATTAACACGCGCATAACGTCGTAGAGAAGTTACCAACCAATTACAGTAGTTCGTCAACGCTAACCGCCCCACTCGATTCCAAGTTGTAATACCAGAAAGCTAAATCAGTTTGCTAACAATAAATCTTATCAATTACTGTTGCTGTTTAGCTTTGATGTCAGCTTTCTGTGACAGAATCTGTTACTAAGCAATCATTACTAAGAATTATAATTATGCTCAAAAGCTTTATCGAGATTAAAGCGTTCTGTCGAACTCTTTACAAAGATTTTGAGATGACATAAACGTTTTATTGTGTATTTGCAATTAATTGCCTTTCAGAGGGGCAATTCTCGTAATTTTAAGAACGTTCACGGTCTGATCTGTGATCTCAATCTGTCAAAAAATACTTCTAATTTCCCTACATTTTGACAAGGTTTTGACATTTGTTTGTCGCCGAGATGAGACTGCGACTAGATTTTGATCGTTTTAAATTACGAGAATTGGCCTTCTGTTAATACAACGCTCCTCATTCTCTAGGGAGGGGTCTCGTGGCTAAATCAAAGTAATCGCTCAAGAATTTGTAAATTTATTTACCAGTATCCTACTCAAAACAACTGAAACCTTAAATTCGCATATTAACCCGATAACAGCAATAAAAGCTTTTAAGCAAAATAAGATCAAATTGTCCGAAGATCTTTGGGGAATGTCCATTAAAGTTATAATTATATAATTGAAAGATATAATTATTATCATTGCAGCGATATTTATTTTAGAATTATGTATGTATGTTAGTATATTCTCGTAATTTTTGTTTAGTTTTTAAAGTGAATTATTTTTGATTGTATGTATTATTTTTTTGTCTCCTTTACTATTTCACATGCTGTCTACATCTCTGTATCTATTGTCCTGACTCGGGTGTGCTGGAAGAGATTTCTTCCAGCACACCCGAGCATCACCTCGGTACCTATTTTTTCTGTTCTGTTTTTCTTGTCTGTTTATATACATATGTGTGTAAGTACATACATGGAAAATAATAAATAAAGTCGGTACCTCCATCGATGAGACTATAGCGCCTTACTTAGCCTTAGTATTTAATTCGTTTGTGGATCAAGGATTCCTTCCTGATTTAATGAAATACAGTAAGATAATATCACTTTACAAATCCGGGGATAGTAAAGACAACAATAATTATAGACCCGTATCCGTGTCCGATGTAACCTTATTAAAACACATTTTGAACGCGTGGGAAGAGGCCCAAAACGCCATAGGAATCTTTTGTGACCTCTCTAAGGCATTTGATTGCGTCGATCACGAATCCTTGCTCCTGAAACTTGAGTATTACGGACACGGACACGGAAAAATTGCGCTCAGTTCTTGGGTACTGTTTAAAATGTTATATTAAAATACTTCCCCACATACTTCAACTGAACGTTGCTTGTATAAACTCAATTTCTTTTGTATTGTATAATTGCATAGCACAGGTGTGAGTTCTATGTACTATGGAGGTACCATTTACTGGCTAATGTCTTTTGTTGACTTGAATGTGCCCTGGCGGCTGCCATGCTCATTGTATGCCATGCTCACTCAAATGTTTCGCTGACGGTGGCGTGTGTGTTAGATCATTTAGCTCCCTTCAAAATGATTGAGCTGAATGGTGCTGATCCATGCGTCATGGTCGTGAACGGCCGCTGCCGTCAATTGGGGCTAGTCATCACTTAGCTATCGCGCCTTATTTTTAATTATTTTATTTTTGGATTGTTTGTTTTGTTAGTATTTGCTGTACTCTGGACGTTTTTAACGTGTACGTATTATCTTACATCGTTCTCACATATAATTATAAATTCAACATTAATGATGTAACTGATATTTTTTTAAACATTCATTTAAAAGAGTGTCCATGGAGTTCCTTTCCCGTTCTTTTCCATAGGTACCTACTACGCTTTGGAATGGGCAACTAGCTTCATATTATTTTCTGACTGACCGACTTCTTGACAATTCAAAAGTGCCTGTAGAATTCAAAAATGGTTTAATTGAAATAATTGCTTTGAGTTTGAGTTTAAATAATAACAGCCGCACGGGTAGACCAAAGGTTAAGCTACGCTTGCTGCGGTCAGTTCATGGATGGGTGACCATTCATTACATATCGATACCCCTCCATGCCTCATGCCTTGGTGTAAATTCTCCAAGTAACGTTTGTTAATGTATTTCTAGTCATTATTTAATTCATTCTTTCCAGGAGGAAACGGGTTTTCAAAAATAAAGCGTGCACCAGCCTACACCTTTGGCAAAGTATTAAATCCCTATTTTGCCCCGCCTGTCAAACCTAATGCGCCATTGGTCGATGTTAGTGGAGTTAATGCAAAATTAGGTACTTAATCTATACTCGTACATTGTTTTATACATATACTAATGTTATAAAGAGATAAAATTTGTTTGTAAGTTTGTATGTGGGTAATCTCTGGAACTACCAACCGGGTTTAAAAAAATCTTTTTGCGTTGGATAGCCCAATTGTAGAAGAAGGCTATTAGGCTATTTAACATCACGCTAGGACCGTTTGGAGCCAAGCAAAACGAAAAGGTTAGAAAGAACTTTAAGCGAATTCGAAGTAATAACGCGGGCAGGCGATGCGATGCGACGCGCGACGGGGTGGATCGGGGGAGTAAGATATTTCACGCGGACGAAATCGCGGGCAGGTGCTAGTTTCTAATATTTTTGTAATCAGTAGTTACCTAGTCCCGTAAAATTTTTATTTGAAAATTACATGCATGAACATAAACGATATCTCATGGTATATGAATATTCCACAGGTGGCCACAAAATCCCCGGAGGATTGATGACCCCAAGCAATTGGCCCCCAGGCGATAAGCTCAAAGTGCCCGGGCCTGGTACTCACGAACCGTTGCTGAGGGTACGTGTTAAGCGCGCGCCAGCATACAGCTTGCGGCTTGCTGCCAAGCCTCCGTACCAGCCGTATGACATGTGGACCCCGCCACCTAATATGTATTGCCCGTCGATACCGAAAAAGTAAGTTAAAATAATCATAACTTTAATAATGGGTGTCGAAATGTAAGTTGTAAAATCAATCAATAAAAAAAATACGCTTAACGTAACTAATAAGAATCGCTTGTACTCCTCGTAATTGTGATCACTTTTTCTCTTCTGGTTACGGAGGTTTTGAAGTCAAACTCCAACTTTCTATTTCTTTTTTTTTCACGAAAACAACTTTTAAATATTATAACTTAACTTTACTATCTTACTTTTAACGCAGGTACAGGGGTTATGGGGGTCCACAGCCCCTGTACCGTTGCATGCACCCATAAGCATAATATTTTGCTCATTGTTACTTAGTTTGGTGCACAGAATGTAGATAGTAGATAAAGGCTGTGTGGTGGTTTTTGGGTTCCGTACCCAAAGGGAGCCAACGGAACCCTATTATTAAGTCTCCGCTTGCCGTCCGTCCGTCTGTATCTGTGTGTGTATATTGGTAGATAGTTGTCACAAAGTATTTATATTGCCGCTATAAAATCATTTAATAATAAAAATAAAATAAAGTTATAAATTAAATGGGGTTTCCATAAAAGAAACGTGTTTTATTTACGACGTTTTTTGCCTTGTGGTTCGTGTACGAGTCCGATTCGCACTTGGCCAGTTTTTTTTTTACAACTTGTACTTAAATTGTATTTTTCAGAGATTTTAAATATGAGGCTTAAAGTATACCAACACATTACCCATACAGCTCTAATTAGCAGAATTCACACATAAGTAATACTAGTTTTACCTTCTAATGAATTAGAAAATTCAGTTCCATTTCAGGTTAATCTGAGGATTTAAAACATAGCACTGGGCATGCTTATAGTATGCTCTCAGTGCTCTCGCATTGTGGCTATTGCAACTTAATTATGGATCTGTTGTTGTTACTAAGCAACTTAGCACACGGAGCAAGCAACCGTGATCAAATCGGCTTGATACTTCATGTTTCAAACCGATTTAGAACTTAGTTCACAGACGTTGCAACTATATTGAGTCTTACAGTATAGTAGGACATTCACCCTTATAACCATTAGTTAGTCTTACTAATGGGTTTACGTCATTCAAAGGAGGACCGGACAAAATTGTCCTCCTACGACCAATAACAATCAGATACATGCCATTAGATTCGTGGTCTACTATAATACAGTAACTATAGTAGGGGAGCCCACGATGCTAAATGGGGATTTACTCGAGCGTCATAGAGACCTATTAGGTTGCAAAGTTTAGATGATAAAAAGAAAAAAATGTTATATAATATATACCTTTTCATCGGTGGGGGAAGCGGCTATAGATTTTTAAATATGTAAAAAAATACTGTTGCATGGACATACTCGAGCGCGTCAGAGATTGATAGCATCAATGTCCTACGTATTTTTAATAATGTACGTATGTTAATCTGATCATTTGCATGATGCGGGTGGTTGTACGTAAGGGTTAAAAATGAAAAAAAAAAAAATTTAATCGAGCGCGTCAGGTTTTCTAAGGGGGTGTTAAGTGCACCAAAAAAAAAGCTCTCATTCAATAATCTGACGATTTCGATCTGACGCAAACTCGCGGCCATTATTATAATGTGCAAAAAAAATTCGCCATTTTGAAATACTCGAGCGCGTCAGATTAAGATATATGTTGTTCATCTTTGCGTTCTAGACGTGCTGTCTCATAACCTGACGATTATCTAAAGGGATTCGGCTAATCTGATAAAAAAAAAATTTTTTTTTTTCAATTTTTAAAATCATTGAACTTAATTAATTGAGAAGCTCAGGAAATAGCATGCAAATAAATAAGTGTATGTTTTTTGAGTAGAATACTTGTATTTATAAGAAAATAATTTAAAAAAAATGCCCAAAACAATTTAATTTTTTATAACTAATTGATTAATTAATCATCATCTTCATCTTCATCAGTAGAATTATCTTCCTCTTCTGGGTTGAATTCATCCTCAGATTGCGTATCTGTAACAAAAAGTCATAAAAATATTTAACAATATTTTTTTTATGAATAACGTGTTTTTTTAATTATTGGAGAAAAGAAATACCTGATTCTGGAGTATCCTCAAGAATATCAGGTGTTATGATTATGACTACATCTTCGTACGCTTTCGGCAATTGATCACCCACAAACCAGATCATTTTGAATTTTCCGTCGACAACTTTCCATCCATAGTCCGTTGGTAAAAGATCAGTAATTTTTGCATTATGAGCATTACTCCACAAGCATGCAATGAATCTTGTGCGTAACACTTGCTGGAGTAACTCCGATTCACAGGGTGGCAAGTTGCACAAGTTCCACTGCACTTTGCTCTTGTAAATACTCTGGCGGTATTTTAATTGCTGTAAATAATTTATAGCACTGTGCGTGATAAACTTTATTTAATGAAGATTCTATCGACAGTTCGAGATTATCGTACGTTGATCGAGATTTTCGAAGAACCGGTTTGCTCCGACGATATTCTAAAATATTTACACATTTTTTTAATGTTTCTAATGTAAATTTAATTGTTTTTTGTAAAGTTGTTTCACCACAAAATACGCACTTTAAACTAATATCACTCATATTAAATGTTTATAAACTTTAAGTCACATTACTAATATTAAATTAACAAAATAAATCGAAACGTTGGAAATACGTTCATAAATATCACGCCACGAACGAGTCTCTGTGATCAGCTGTGATGGCGTCGTGGCAATAAAATCCAGAGTGGGGACGGAGTAAGAGAGTAAGAGATAGAGAAAAAGTGAGAGAGAAGTAGAAACGCGGAGAGGGAAATATAGGTATCACTCAGCTGCACGCATTAAACTTTATTGACGATTTTTTATCATTTCGGCTTGCGGAAATCGTCAGATTATATATTTTTCGTTATCCTTGAATTATTTCCTTCAAAATAAAAAAAAATTTGGCTACGCTCGAGAATGTCGAGATGACGTTTTTTTTTTACAACTTTGCTGCCCTCCCCTTTCTTTACGTCACTCTCAAATTGTCAGATTAGTGGAATATACACTTTTTAGTATGTAATTAACTCACCCTACCTTAATCTGACGCGCTCGAGAATTTCTAATGATCAATTTTTTTTTACTAATCTGATCCTTTATCCTTCACGGGCGGCCTTATATATGGGGCTCATATTTGGTGGAGGTACTTAACCGGATACAAGGTATCGCCCTGTACATTAATCTGCCGCGCTTTAGTAAATCCTGAAATCCCCGCTTGGGCTCCCCTACTACTACTATGGCTCATTTCAAATCGCTGTGTGAAAAAAGTTATGGCGATGTTTCGTAAGACTGATCTGCAGCTTCCATACATTTTTGACGATTCTCCTTTAATCGTGAATGTCCTACATAAAATTGAGTTCGCATCTGGCGTTCGTCGAACGTACCTATACGCACTATACGCAGCGTGAGCGCTGAGCAAACGCGACGCTAACGCAGAGGCTACGCGATGATACGACGATATTCTTCTCATTATTATTTTTTTTTTTTGTGAAAAACATTGCCCCACATTAGGAATTTCTCCTGTATCGTGGGTGCGTTTACAAACATTTAAAGTCACATACACAAACAGCCAGACCCGGAACAACTACTTCTAGGTCATACAAATATTTGTTCCGTGCGGGAATCGAACCCGCGACACGCAGCGCAGCAGTCAATCGCTTAACCACTGCGCCAGCCGTGCCATCAATTTTAATTCAATTAAAAACAATAAAGACTGCTAATCCACAACACGTTGTAGACCCCTTTGAAGTTGGCTTTACCGCGAGATTATCATAAGACTTGGTGTTGTTACGTGTTACAATGGTCTTAGCCTTAGTATACCTAATGCGATCCAATCGGATCATTATTTGTGATCTTTAGCATTAATAAAAGGGCTTCCGATACCGAATATAGTTAGTTCGACTATAGCTATTAGCCACCGAAATGTAAACTTAAAGGGAATTTAGAAAGAACATAATCTTTCACTCGTTTATATTGCTATGTCTTCAGAGGTTTTTTTTGTTTGTGCAGAAAAGCACCAGCATACACCTTCAGTAACCCGCGTTTCATCCTCCCCCCTTTCAACCCCCCTGGCCCGGGGGCACACGACCCAAATTCCAAGTACGTCCAGAAGACGAAGCCAGCGTTCTCTTTCGGGTATCCATTTAGGCCGCATCGAATTATTGAAAAAACTCCTGCGCCCAACGTCTACTGCGAACAGAAGGTACGAATCATCAGTCCACACTAATATCGTAAATGCGAAAGTAACTCGTGTCTGCCTATCGGCATGTCTAGCGGTCTGTCTGTCGTTTTGTATGTCGGTCTGTCTGTCAGTCTGTATGTCGGTATGTCTGACTGTCCGTTTGTCTGTTCGTCTGTCCGTCGGTCTGTCTGTCTGTTGTTTTATATGTCGGCCTGTCTGTCGGTTTGTATGATGGTCTGTCTGTCTGTTCGTCTATCTGTAGGTCTGTTTGTCGGTCTGTGTATGGGTCTGTCTGTCGGTCTGTCTGTCAATCCGTCGGTCTGTCTGTCTGTCTGATGACATTTGGCTCACAGGTAGACCATGACCTAGGTTATTACAAATTATAATTTTATCAATGTATTTTATTATTAAGTACCTATAGATACTGTCCGTATTGTAGGTACAAACAATGTATTGGTATTGTTTACCGTTCCATCAAACTATGAGTGAGGGAAGAGAGAGTGCACCTGAGTCTGGGCACATATTTGTGCACTATAATATCTCCGTACCGAAGCCCAGTCTCCGTTGCGGTTGGCCGCCATGGCCGAAATACGGGCGGAAGGACTATTAGTACCTACATACATATTTTAATTTTTTCCAGACAGCCGATACCTACATGTATCGTATATTTCTTTTACTCGTAGTGTGTGTAGTAGTGAGTTTTTTGTGACCATTTTATATGAATAGAGACCCATGACAGCCCGTGATATTGAAAGGACAGATTTTGAGACACGCTAAATAAAACGTTATTGCCAAAGTCTCCTCTTAAAACCTTTAAGTATAATATGATTGGATTAATTCGTTCTTTTATGTACATATTTATTATTTACTTCAACATCAACGGTTGGCTGATTGAAAACAAATTATATTCTGAGACCCTAGTTTAGATATCATACAGATATGTATCATAATCGTTTTGGTAATTGTTCGCAGTTCATGGTGGGCAAACCGTCGATTCCAGCGCTTAGTTTCGGCATCCGGCACACTCCTTACTTGGGAAACCCAGGAATACACACGAAACCTCTCGATCTTGACGACCGGATGAGCCGAGTCTGAGAAGGTACCTACAAAATGTTTTACTGTATTCATTTGAATACGGTTATTACTTCAAATGAGACTATGTTACGAATTTCATGTTGAGTAATTTTTACAGTTAGTTTAAAGGAGTAAATAAATTGATTATTAGATACAATTGTGGCCTCTCCTTGAAACATGTTCTGTAAGACCAACCGTTACTTAATGGGTTAACTTTAAAACGAATTCATAAACTAGTTGGATAAAGACGGCTTGGTTATAAATTGAGATTTAATACTTTGCCACGCAAGCGCGGGTATTAAAACGCGATCAAAGTTAATTTCGCAAAGTTGCGCTGAAAGTCGGCCACTGCGCTGATTTGTATGCAATGTTTACCGGACCCGTGACGTCACTGTGTTCTCTCGATTCTGTGGAGCCTCTTGAAACTTCAGCACTTTTGACCGTGCATTTCACTTATTGTTGTGCCCTTGTGGGCCCGCGATCTATGCAGCGTCAGGCAAGCTGTTTGATATGCCTTCTAAACAGGTAGTTCTCACGACTTTTTGGGGGGCAATCTTGAACTTTATTATCATAATAATACATAAATTCCCGCCGTCTGCCCATGGGTGTAGGAAGAAACTACATAACGCCACCTGCTACGATCCTGACATTCTCCTTTTGCTTCGTGTACGTTCATAGATCTGATAAAAGTCACTTAGCAAAGTCAATAAATACGTAGTATCTACATCAATTTATAAAACCAATAATAAACTTACAGTATTGACAAGAGAATTGCAATATTCTAACAGACATTGCACTCAAACAAAACAGGATACATAAGAGAATTGACAAGAATCGACAACGAGAAACTATTGAAAAGTTCAATATTAAATTTTCGAACAAAGAAAACATATTCCTAGAAGATGGAGCGTACGAAAGCCAACATACCTATCCTATATTCCTTTAAAATCAAGACAGATTATTCGCCGTAGAGAGTCTCAATCACAAATAGCAGAGGGAATACAAACATAGCAAGTCAAACATATCTCAACTGGGAATGGCCGATGCTCCCTAGCAACCTCGCATACTACCTACTGTTAGTTTTCAATGATTAGGTTTACGTTCGCCAAGTGATGCCTTTCACTTGTTCCGTATTTGACTCCTGAAGTCAAATATCACTTAAGAGTTGAATTATTGGCAATCGAAGACTTTGCTATTAATGCCTTTTAGTGCACGTTTGTAGTACTGCTTGGGGTGAGCGTGAGATATCATACCCGCATGTGAGTGTTGGTTTTCGCCTGTTCCATTAGTACCCTAGTCTTCAGAAATCCACAGTCATCATCCTACATTTTATTAGGTGCTCTACAGAAATATTGTTCAGTCACATAAGTATCGAATTCTTTATAAGGGTCCGACTCGAGTGTCGTAGCGATTACAGTCGAGTATTTATAGAGTTTCCACTTGCCCGCGACGAAGTACCCAATTTTCTGACAACAGTCAACAAGGTATTAGAGTAAATAACTACATACGTGTACGTATTTCAAGGAATATTATTATTACCTGTGTGGAAAACACAGGCGTATAATATCTGCGGGCTCTCCTCTCTCACTCCGGGTCAAAGGCTTCTCTGCTCTCTTTCCGCTTCTCTCTGTCTGGCTACTAAAGACATGGCGCCCAGCTCCGCCTTCTCCGTATGTTAAAATCCATGATATCAAAATCTGTTGTCGTATTCACGATAGTTCCATTCCATTTTTATAACATCATTACTGGAAGCTAAATACGTGCTATTAATTGGCAGTTAAGTTCGGCGCGCCGCGGGTCGCCCTGCAAATGGCGTTAAATTGGGCCGGGGCGGCGCCTGAGTGCATAATCACTACCACCGTGATCGCGATAGTGATGCGAATCCACTAATGTTTGATGTCGACTGCAGGCCGCCAACCGTGCTAATTATTGATAAGCTCGCGGGAACACTTACCTGCTGTATTCGCTTCATTAAGGTAACGAATTTTTGTATTTCGGCTTAAAATATTGATGTTAAACGAAAATCTGGTCAGAAAAAATTATATCTGAAATAATAACAAACGCGTAACTCAAATAATAGGTAAGATATTCATATTTTTCTCTTGTTGTTCTCACACCATCTTGTCTAAATTTCTTTTTAACTTCTCATTTCGCAAGTCTGCTAGAAAAAACATCTTAAGAAATAAGCAGTACATTTGTACTCGAATTATAACTATGTCATTTTCCTATGTAATAAACTGTGTGTACATAAATAATAAAATAAATAAAAATAACTGGTCCTCAAGTACTACCTAATGATTGCACCAAAAACGGTGTGAAAGCCACAGACTATTAAAATGGTGGTTAGTAATAACCAACCCGCATTGGGCCCGCGTGGTGGTTTATAGCCCACTCCCTATCACAGAGAGGAGGCCTGTGTCCCAGCAGTGGGAACGTTATAGGCTGATTATGTTAGTAATCAATACTTACCTACATTCCCATTTTTGTTGGTTTGTATTAACATAAACACAGCCTGTTTGTTACAACTCAGACATATCTGGTTATAGGTAGATCAGTTACAAACATCAAATCCTTTTTTAATGAAGGCGCGTCGTGTTTACCTTCGTCGTAATAAATCACCTCTCGAACTCAAAGATTTAGTTCTACCTATCAGGCCATTTCAAAATATTATTTAGGTAATTTAGGTATCACTAGCTCGTGAGTGACAATCAATGACTTTTTCATCCCACCATCTCGGAAAGAGTATTTTTAATCTTCAATATCTGAGTGGAAAAGCCGTTTTTATTCTCTAGAGGATAAAGTAAATTGAATTTAGAACATCGTGTGCACTAAGTTTGTGAATTAAAAAAAACATTAAACCTATTTACTGCTACCTCTATGGTGCCGAATATATCATACAACTTTTTTTTAATTTGTTAAAAACTCAGACTCGGCACCTTCTTGGTGTTCTTTTTTCAATTTGCTTTGTACGCGATTCTTTACGCGACATTTTTTCACGTCATTGTTAAACCTTATATTAAAAACAAGAAACTTGAAAACAAGTGAAAAAACTAAAATGAGTGATTCTAGCGACGAGGAAGTTTGCTTGACGCCAACAGAATTGACTGAAACTGTTAATAATGCGCAAATGAGCTTTCTCTCTCAACAATCACGCGAGAAGTATTTAAAACAGTACGATATGTTCAACACGTGGCGACTAGCAAAAGGAGACAAAACTTTCTCAGAAAACGTTTTTTTTTTTTTTTTTTGCATTTAGTCATTTCCTCGCTGAGGTGGAATGAAAAGTTACGTGTTGCACTCGAGTGCAAAGATTTTTCACCTCGTGCTCTTTTGAAAAAATTGAACACGCGGTTAAAAAGCAACTTTGCACTCTTGTATAACAAATAACTATTACCACTACAATATTTCAATGGTTGATTTCACTTTTTTAAGTGGATGGTAAAAAAAAAAAACAATTTTCCTATTAGATATTTGCAAAAAAAGATCTCGTTGGCTAACTAGATTTAATATCCGACTGTTTTACGCACTGCTAGGTTTCTACCCTAAGAAATCCTCAGTAGGTAGCGTAGTGTCTGGATAGTGTCAATTGTGTCCCCTTCATTATTCATGTGACATTTAACATAACATGTGATTTGTGTGTATGTCATTTACAAATTATGTAAATCTTACAAGTGACTGTACCACAAAACTCTAATACACATAATTATAACGGAAAAATCTTACAATCAATTTACATACTTGTAATTTCTGTGTTACGTAATATTTTCCACAATTTCGTAGAATTGAAGACTTGTAAAATGTTGTGGTAAATGACAGTAGTCTAAACGTGGGTGTAGTAGTACCTACTGCACGCCTCTGCCAACCTCTTCGGGGATACAGGCGTGATTTTACGATGCCTTAAACTAGAGGTCGGGTTAATGTGCGGTTGAACCATGTTATATAAACTAGTGTATTCCATAACTTGCGGAGGAGATGACGTCGATAGACTATTCGACACAACACTACCACAGACCACAGCGCTGCAGCGCCGCGCCGCTTAGTGGTTTGTGCGATACTCCCTCAAGTTAGGTTAAACATAACTTAGTTTATTCACAGATAAAAACAAGACTAGAACAATTAAGAAACAAATCAACTTTTCAGGCCCAAAAGTCTCGAAAGTTTGGATAGTTAACACGCGTGGTAGACCTAATTTGGGCAAACTTGGGCAGTTTTTGTTTAGATCAACTTTTTGTTAAGATTTTTTACTCGGTGATACCATCATTAGTTAATAGGATACCTACTCTTAATAGAGTTGGTCGGCGGAGGTGTTCGCCTGAAAGCTTTATCAAGCATGTGCACTGTGCAGTTAATTTAACTAATTAGCTCACATGTACCCGCACTAGATCATAAGCAACGTCTCACGATGTCACTAAAATGGAGGTCACTTGTAATATATTGTCCTATGTAGATATAACTCGAAGTGATTGTAATAAAACTTTAACATTACAGAATTAGTCAAAAACATGACCAATTATTTATTCATATAAACGTTATCAGATTACCACAAAAAATAAATTTAATTTAACCAACAAAGCCCAAATTTCACCCCCATTCAAAATACTTCACAACATTGAAAAATACTCCGGTTCCGCGGACAATAGCCAAAACAATAGAGCTTACACTGCAATATGTCATTTCTGTCATCAGTAGACATTTTCCCATTAATTTGTTTGGTAATTAATCTTTTTCGACATTAACGACAAGGGCTCGGGGATGACAAAGAAGGTGCCGACAGCAAAGGGTCATTGAAGCTTTGTTAACTCAAGGAACAAGAGAGGGTTTGATCTCTTTGTTTTGTACTGAAATATCATCCTGATCGCTAACAAGGACGCTGCGTTCCGCTCCGCTCCGATGTCTTTGAATTTTTCGACGCAAAATAGATATTATATCAAGTGGAGGATAAACTTATAGATAATAGTATTGCAATCATAAGTCAAGTTTGTATACTAAACAACTGTTTTTTTTCTCAGATCAATGTATTATTCGCCTCAATTTTTTCCTTGATTGCTGTCCATAAAATCAGTATCGAAATATCGTATATCTACGCACGGGTATTATATGGGCATCATTACGTTACAATGTATGGACCTGCCATCTTTGGACCCAAATTGTGACATCCGTGTATCGCTATTGAATATCGTAAAAGCGGGTAAAAAATAGTAAAGGTCGTTTCCTGGCCGGATGTTATACAGTTGTTAAACGAGGATGAAATAATATGGGTCCGGTCGTGTTGTAGTAACCAGTAGGTAGGTACATCTGATTTTCTTTAGGGCTGATTTTTCAATCGGATAATTTTTATTCGTGGAATAATATTGACGTCTGACAGTTTTTGTATGGAAGAACTGTCAAAAATTCAAAATTATTCCTCCGATAAAATTATCTAGCGTTGGAAAAATCAACCCTTATTATAATTGTTCTGTACGTCTGATGTCACAGAAGTCCTCCTAAATGGCTGGACCGATTTTGATGGTTTGTTTGTGTGTGTTTGAGTTGGAACCGGTAGGTGGCGCTGCGATCGTGTTCTAGGAAACAGGACAACGTCTGTCCGGTCAGCTAGTAAAATATAAAATTTGGTAAATCCAGTAATTAATTTAAAGCTGATCTAGGAAAAGAAAATACGAGTTGCTGACATAAAATAAGCATCTGAAAATGTTACGTGTGGTCAGACCACAGCCTTTTCATGCGAATCGGACGGTGAACAAGCAATTGTTAATATTTAATTCAGGTTAGGTTAGTTTAGATTCTATTATATTTTTATTAATATACAATGTAACCTGAATAAGTGGGAACTCAGGGGACCTACGATTATTTATTACTTAAAACGGCTTTTCATCTATCCAGTTCCCCAAATAGTTAGGTTTAAAATGACAGTTGTCTTATTTACAGGGGCCCCCACTAAGACATGTCGAGATAATAATATACCGTTTTTCATTTAGAAAGGTGAAAATGTTCAATAAAAATGCATATTCAAGATGATAAATTATTACTAGTTATCTTACGTATACAGGCTATTGAACTTCAAAGTTTCAATCTAACAAATGCATTCTCGGTTATAAAGGTTTAGCGACTGTTTACATTTTTGACATTTGTACATCACTTAGCTTTAATCATCGTTTATAAATAAACCCCATAATGAAAGTGTTTTGCCATTCATTTTTCATACAAAATGATACTGATTGAGACATGTCAATAGCAAACATGTTGGTTAATGTAAACGACCCGCAGGACGCAGGTCGGGTCTCTGTGTATTGGCACATATTTAACCGAGCTGTACTTCAATGGGAACTCTTCAGTTATTTCATACAAAGGCATTTTACTCTGGAATATTATTGGTCAACAATTCATTTGCAGAGAACAACTCACTTGAAAAACCTGAAATTCATGAAACAGAATTAATTGGTAAGCTATGTTTAAATGAATTTAAGTTTATTGGAGACGTCAACTCACTTTAATCTGTAATATATTTTGTAAGAAATAACTTTTATTCGAGCTCAAACTCAAAGTAAGAAATAATTTTTATTCGAAATCAAACTCAAACGATTTATTTCAATTAAGCCGTTTGAATTTTCAAGGTTTCGGTCAGTCACAAAGATGAAGCTACAAGCTGGGGCAAAAGTAATGCCATAAAGTGAATTGGCTGCCATTTGGATGGAAATGAAAAAAAATTGGCTCGGTTTTCACCAAGTTTAATAGAGGTGTAAAATTTATGACATTAATGGGCTGATTTTTCAATCATCTGCCAACTTTAGTCGAGGAATAAATTTGAAATTTTGACAGTAATTTCATACAAAAACTGTCAAACGTCAATTTTATTTCTGGAATAAAAGTTATCTGGCGATGGAAAAATCAGCCCTAAGTCCCTAATCTGACCTTCCGTTCTCGTTTTACGTTTTGAATTGTTGCTCGCAAAACATCCTCCAAATTGGTGATTTCTTCTAAAATGTTGGCTTTCAAGACTTGCATGGTTTTTTTGTGGTGTGTGGTGGTAAACTCAAGATTTCAAAAAGCCCCAAAGAAAGAAGTGTGGTGCCGTCAGATCTGGTGATCTGGCTGACCAGTTCAAATCGACAACAGGACCAACACGAAAGATGACACGGCCACGAAATTGGTGTTTCAAAATCTCCTTCGTTGCATGAGCTTTGCGACTGTGTATGTCCCTCTATTGCATTATCAACTAATTCTCTACCTATCAGTCTTCAACATAATTATGTATCAAATCACAATAACGTTATAACGCCATTAGCAAACATTTTGGCACATTCACATTATGACATTACTTTTGCCCCACAAATTTGCCCATTCTAAAGCGTAGTAAGTACCTACAGTCACGAGCACCAATATGTCAACACTTGGGAACTTCCAATTGCGATTTTTTCGTGAAATAACGAATGCAACGTTGAAATACGACACATTACATAAACCTATGGGTTCGAAAATGCTATGTTCGTAACAACATAAAATTTAATCCAAAAATAAAGGAGTAAACCGCTTTTAAATAAAGCCGAGTGTATACATACTTTTGCTCGTGACTGTACTTATGGATAAGAAAAGTCTGACCTTTCATCTTTTTAGTCCGCCGAATATATTTTTTCCAACTGTTAAATATAAGTCCCCTAATTTCTAATCCTAATCGACAGTAAGTTGACATCGCTAATATCAGAACATTTTTCTCGTACATCTATATATAGCTATAGTAGGTACTACCGAGTTCATTTCGATTTCCGCTCGTTATTCTGACATTTTCGATATCGGGACGTAACCTTTTCATACGACAGGAAATTGAATGTTGACGAAATATTGTGTCCAAACTGTGAACGTGGCATATTTCATTTTTAAAATTCTTTCGTCGAGGCAATAAAATGTTAGTGATGCCAGTTTATTAATATATTATTATTTATTCACCGCGTGAGGCGCAATCGTAACACAATACTATTTGTCAGGCGTTCATAGGCTTATTCTGCGAGGCGCTGAGCTCAACAACCTATTTGCATTTCTCATTTTCACCCCCTCTTCTCATGCTCCCTCGTGTACAATTTTCACTGTACGCCACACGAGTGTGTCTTAGGGTACCGTGAAAAACGGAAACCTTATTAGTAATACAACGTTGCCTCTCCGGCCATCACTAACTCATTGTTTAACATTGGAACAGAAAGCTTGTTACTTCCTAGGGATAATGCGCCAAAACGTTTTAAGCTGCAGAAGAAAACAAAAGTGTCCTGTTATTAAATTTTTGGCGGAACCCAGACGATAAGAACAAGGCAACCACTGCAGATTTTATTGCCTAATTTCAGTTTCAACATATACATAGCTTCACATAAGAATGAGTATACAGAAATCCTTGAAAGTGTAATCTTATTGTGTAGGTTATTAAATTACAAAACAGAGAAGAAAATTATGAAAGCGTGACTCTTCAAAAGTATTCACGTTAGTTTTATTCTAGGGAGTTTTAAAAGTTGGTTTATTTTTGTTATTATTCGTTTTATAAACACTTCAAAAACTTTGATTATGTTTGCAAAGAAGCCATTGAAGGAGCAGATCTTGTTTACAAACTAAATACTTAACTTAAACCTTATCATAATATAGTAAATAATCCTGCAGGCTATTAATTAGTTATTCAATTTCATAGTCGGATTCAATGACGTCATCGACTTGTGAAACAATAAACACTTCAAAGTTTAATTTAGCCTGTTTTAGAAGGAAATAACAAGACATGAAAAAAGATGTGGACCGACGCTTACAAAATGTCCAAGGAATACCTTAGCTTACGTTAACGTTAATAAAGGAATAATGTAGGGGTAGTATGTTGAATACGTGTTATCTAATCTCAACCCGATACACAATATCGAACATCGCCGGACGAAGAAAAGCAATAAAACGCCTATTTATTTGAAAGCCAACAAGGCTCGCAGTAATGAAATTCCTCGCGAAATATTAACGCATTTTTTTTCCAACAAAGTGGTGATGTATTATCAGGATGAGACCCGGCGTGGGCACTCTACTTTGTACTATGCAAACCTATTGTATCGGAAACTTTCTTCTATCACGCCCACGTATACACACATTTATGTAGCAAATAAGTTTATAGCAATAATTTTACTTGAAAAATGGTTCTATCCGAATTTATTCTAAGAAGGAAAATAGACGAAACGTTTTATAAATGTAAGCCCATTTATTCATCGGAATCCCTACAAATTACATGGGCTGTAACTGGCATCGAAACAATCACAGCCGATGATCCGGGGCGTGTTATGTAAATCTGGGCTTTGCGTCTAACAATAGACAGCGGCACATCTGACGGCTCAATACACGCTAACATTGCTAGTTACGCTTTTGTATTATTCACGATTGTTTTTGCTGATCTTTCGAGCTTCAGAATATAATTCAGGAACAAACACTTTGACCGTTTTAGGGATTAGAGGGGATATTATAAAAAATGAAGTCAGTCTGGATATATTATTATTCCATTTATTAGTCCTGTAAGCGATTTGCCTGCGGATAGGCACTATAAATTTCCGATTACTTAAAGCTCAGAAGCCATAAAGTTAGGGTTCTCTCTTCCCGAATAATGTCCTTCGTCGGAGGTAAAAAAAAGCCGGGGATTTGGTCGGGCTGACGTTTATTGTCTGCGGATACTTGTACACACGTGTAGTGTAGGTATAAGTTGGCACACGGTGCGAGTCAACAATAGGGTAGGTTGGAGTGTCGCCGGCGACGGAGCCGCGGGGCGCGCAATGAGAGCCTGTCACTCTGCCACAAATCACGAGACTACATTTACATACAGCGCTGTTCACCGCGTCTCGAGGGGACGCTCCTAAGAGTACTACAAATGTACATCCTTCAACACTAACTTTATCAATGGTATCTACCTACAATAACTTTATACAGGTGGTTTCAAAAATATTGTCGAGTCATTGGGTTAATATTTATAGGTTAAAGTGCGTTAAAGTGACCTTAGAAGAGCAGGTGATGAGTATTATTTATAGCGAAAAATGTAATTATTGCTCTTTTAACTTGTATTTTGTTATGTAGTTACTAACTAGGTACATAGTTTATCAAATTGTCTAATGTAAAAACAAAACATTGTCTATCTACAAAAGAATAGGTATTCAGCGGACACGATTTCTGATACCCAAAAATAGCTTAAATAAGTTAAAATAAAATTGTTGTTCCAATCATGAACATTACACAGACGCCCCCAAGAGTACACGATTTACACTACCGAAGGTCGAATGATGTGATGCACTTTCGCGTCACCCGGATTGTCCTGATGTATTCATGAGCATTGGCGCAATCACGTCACCGGCGCCACACGAACTAAACCTTAAACTGACATGCTAGAGTTTAAATTCATTTACCAGCTTTAGTCTCGGAACAGTTGTCCGGGCAAGTTTAGATGTTGATACTCCTCTGGTTGTCATTAATAGTTTGGATGTTCACAGTACTGAAACAGTTGAGAGTACTCGCTTTCGTAATAAAAAACGATGACAATGTATTGTGCAGCACTTTGTCAAGCGTCCAGTTATAATGCGCCTCAGGAGACTCATGAGTTATTGGTCTGAACCGATGTTAGCCACAAACTTTAGCCAGAGCCCCCACGTTTTACGACGGTCGAATAAATCGAAGTAACGTATAAGATTTCGAGATAACGCTTAGTGAATCCTTTCGCCTTAAGTTTTAGCCAATCGACTGTAAACTCCTGAACGTGACCTGCAACCAAACCCAGCATAATGTTTAGTAAGCCAGATTAATACGCTTTAATGTCTCGAGCAACAAGTTACGAATTAAACGTGTACATTTCAAGTCTGAATGTCTCCATTTAAACCATTTGGAAGCCTAATAAAATGTCATAACGGCCCTTATCGTAGATAATTACTCAATAATGACTTTCTAAAACATTTGACATGGTACAAAAAAGCTCGGGACTAACTTCAAACATTAGACCCTCATCACAGTACAAGTGCCATTTTATTTGGCGTCCTTTGTAAATAAACGATCGTTTTGGTGACTAACGAACTAGTGTAAGCAGGGAAAAATCGTCTCCGAAGCTTAGGCAGCGTGTTTACGTAAACAGGTGTAAAATAGATCGTTATGCGGCCAAATTACCATAATGTTTGTTGTCGAAATATTCGCTCGCCGAAACGGAATACGTAATGAGCGGGCCGAGTCAGCCCGGCAGATTTTACACGTTTATACGGCTTGATGTTCGTTAAAGGTACACCAGTAATTTTATGCAGTCATAAATTTAATTCATACTTTGTTTTCGGAGTTAGCCTTGCGTACGAAATAAAAAATGTTTACGTATCACTCGTAAAGCGTTTTGCCCTGTGCTCCGAGATGCTCGGTCATTTTTCTCCCGAATAGTCGACGATTTAGAGCCCTTGGAGACACTGAGAAGTTTCCATTTCTGCGACGAGGAGTTGCAGATTGAAATTCAGCAAGAAGCTTGTACAGTTACCTAAACCATTAACCTAGAAACAACGGGATAGAATTGTATGTTAACGAGCATAATATTTTGAAACGGTATACTTTTTAACTAACTAAAATCTTCTTTTTCGCTATAAAGAATAAAGTAATTAACTGTACCTACGCTAATCGCTAATACAAGATTATGAGCTCGCTCTAAGAACATAAACAACCCCGGAACAGGTAAACATCAATCACTTACATAAAAGCAAACAGATTAAATCCTGAACATGTTAATTCCAAAATAAGCATCTACTAAAAGTGATGTAACTATTGAGCCAGTTGGTACCTACCGCCCGCGACGTCGCAGCGCAATTTTTGTTTTGCGCTTTGGAAGCCGAGATAAACGTCTTAAGTTAATCCTAAGAGCGAGTCATAATGAAGACAAACAGCAGTATCCTTGCAACAAGACGTGTATCTCTCTGGCATGGCTCCAGCATGAAGCACGCCCCACTAGCCTCATCGGCTCGGGCCGCGCTAATATTTGCCCTCCATTAACAACCAACGCAAATTTATTGTTAATTTACAAACGTATGAAGCATTATCTTGGCACTGTACTCGAATTTAAACAAGCGTCATGTATCTTATAGTTATTGTTCGATTTGTGCATTACATAATTTTGAGAACCGAACCAGCGCGCAACATTGTTCATGAGACCTAGCCAGAAACTGCTGGTCGTTTCTTGTACGAGTATTTAGAATAAAATGTCTGACTCGGACCGTGGGCCGTGATGGCAAATTTTACGTCTTTTCATCCGCTTAGAACCCGTTCTTAAACGCTTATGTCAGGAGAGGTATGTAGTACTTACCACTAGCGCGCACTATGTTAAAGTTGGACCGAGTACGGTTAAATGGACTGGAATAAATTCGGATACTTGTAAAAGATTTTATTCTGACTGAGGAAGTATGCAGTGTGCAATTGCTAGCTTGGAAATAAAATGAGCAATAGATTTTCTTAATCCTCGTAGGTTAGCAATCTAATCTTTTCCCTTGAGTGTCTTATGAAACTTTATATGATATTCACCTGAGCTCTAATAACTTCATGTTACGAAATCTTGATTTCCCCGGGGCTGGGGAGGTCAGCCGCTAGTCGCTCTGCATACAGCCAGCAGCTAACCTTGGCATGATTGCACCTGCAACTGAAAATTCAAGTTTATCATAACGAAATGAAAGCCCAGTTAGAAGCACGAGATTTGATTAGTATTGTAGCTTGATTTGTTGTGTTAGTGCTCTGAATTTGTCTCTTCATAAGTTTACCTACGTAAAATCTAAGGTAACCTACATAACGAATTTTATGATTTTAATTATTATTGTTACTTTTGTTCAAATCTGAAAAATGTTTTCATCTGTCTGTTTCTACATCGACACAAAAATAATAAGTAGTAGCCACGTTCCTACATCAAATCCCAGGAAAATAAAAGTACTTAGTTAATATCAAGTTTATAAAGCAATACTTCAACTTCCAAGTATCTCGGTCCTCCCTTAGGTACTATGTGTCTATTATCTAACAGCTTAAGACTGAAAGGATAAGCCGGCTCCGCCTTCCATGCGTGCCCTTCAGGTTAGGTGTAGTACGAGCTCGTTCTAACAATAGGTCAACTGGGCAGGGTCTGACTCGAGACCTCTTGTCAGAGGACACCTACGTAGTTTGTTAGCCCGTCTTTGCTTCTTCAGAAAAATATGTAGGTACCAAATATAAATAGTAATATTCGATGTTGTTTTCTGAAATTATGTTTAAATCGTTGATAAGTTAATCAGTCCCATAAGGCTGTGTTCTCACCAGATTTGCGTATGTATGTGTGATTGTCCGTGACATCACAGCGGGCCCTATCAGAATACCAGCGCTGCGACATTTATTTTTAAATGTCGAAGCATCATGCTTAGATAGGAGCCTTTTGACCTCGTATAGGACTTTGTTTTTTTATAAAGCATGTTTTATTTTTAACTGTGTTTAGTTTAGTTTGCTTATGATCCTGTACGAGTCGCAATAAATACTTTTTCTTTCTTTCTTCCTTTCTATGTATAGTCGGCCGCCAATTATGAGCCTGCTCACTGTGACCCCAGTGTGCACATGAAGTCATATTAGCGTACTGTCGGTTCGATGTGAACGAACAGTCATTTATGTATGGAACGGCAGTAAACCGCGTACCGCTCGGCGGCTAAAATACGTTTGGTGTGTACGCGGACTACTTGTTTTAATTTTGGTCAATCAATCATAACTTTCATTACTAAGTAGACCTCAGTTTATTAACTTTGTAATTCAACAGAAACAAAGTTACAGGAAACCTCTAGTAATCTCATATTCCTCGTTTAATTAAAGTTATAACACTGTACAGGTCTCAACATTTAATTTAACTTCATCGAGAACTGTAATTAAGCCTTTCTCCTGCGATCTTTGCGGAACTTCCTCAGATATTGTTGATAGTATAAGCTCCGAGGATCAACTGTTAACACCAGTTACTGGCCAAATAGATTACTTCTACCCAATGAGAAGGAAAATGAGATCAACAAGTGAGAAAGTCGTAATTACTTTTGTAGTAACGAGTTCCTTGACAATCAATTGGTAACACCACTTTATTCATTAAGAAAAGGCTTCGAATTGTTTTTAAAGTGCGGGACGAAATGTTTCGGTATTCTTGTTTCCTGAATTTCTAATGGTCTATCTTTTTTGGTTCGTTCAACAGTTACGCTTTTCATCGAGCTTTAAAGGTCGAACAAAAGACGCAAAAAAAACTGTTTTAATTGCGAATTTTGATGAAAATCAGTCATCAGTTTTTCATTTTATTTTATCTTTAATACAACGAACAAAAGCAGGGGCCCAAGGCCCCAAGCTGGTCAGTCAGTTCATCCATTTCATAATTGACATAAATTGACATTTATTACAATATTACATTTTTAGCCCATAATAAGATATACAGAACCCAATTTTGTGCAAAAAAAAATGCATGTCTCGTATTCCTACAAATAGTAAAATTTTAAAATGTATAAAAAAATTAAACATGTAGGTAGCCGAAAAATTCAATATTGAATTTTTCGGCTACATTTTTTTCTTTTTTGCTTGGCTTGCTTATTCCTATCCTACCTATATGTAACGGTTTTTTCGGAAGTTTTTTTTAACTTGTTTAGCTTTCATCTGAATTTCCAGTTCGGATGGTGAATGAAGCAGTTGTTGAAATGGACTAACTTGACAAAAGACAGATGGGATATAAAAGCCGAATCTAAAAAGTTGTGAAGCGCACAACGCCGCGGTTTCATCTAGATTTTTCAATTACTTTTCCCGACTCCGTAAAAGAAAATTGGTTTAAAAACAAGGAAAGAACGAAGGACAATTTTAAAGATTCCTTAACAAAATATAAACGTTAAACTTCCAAATTCAACTCTAAATTGTCGGCTGTAGGTTACATTCCTTTCGGGCTCTCACGAGGAAAATAGTTTAGACCCCAATAGGCTTACTATACCTTAAGTAATTAAGTCCTTAGCTTTTAGTCTATTATAGATTTCACGGTTCCGAAAAGTTTTAATCCGTGACCAATTTAAATTCGCTGTTTTAGGTTTACAAATGAAACGGTTTTGTTTTTATTTTCTTAAATAGAAAAGCGTAAGTGCTACTGCTGAGCATGAGTTTTTGGGTGAGAAATCATCAAATGACCTCTACCGCTCTGGGCTGAGCGGAAGGGCGTGTCAGACTTTTACTGACTAAAACCCACCCGTGTTCCTTCAGTTGCCTGTGCCAAGGGCCACGGTAGCTCTTTCGAGCAACCCGCGGCCCTGGCAGGCATCGGCCCTAGCGGACCCCGTCAATAGCATGAGGGCCTGGGTTCGATTTCCATGTCAGGCAGTGTTATTGGATTTTTCAATCTGGATTTTCTCAGTAGTAACCCAGAGTCTGGAATTGTGCTCAGTTGATGGCAATAGGCTCGCTCCTATTACATGGGACTTAAGCATAACTGGCGAAATGAGGGGGTACTAGGTTCGGTGGCGGCGATCTCTCGCGTCCGGCCCTGGTCCAGGCTATGGTACGGAGCGAGAGTGCATGGGAGGCCGTCACCTCCTTCCGCAAAGCAGTAATGCTCGAAAGGAGGAGGCGGAGCGCGTGAGGGAGAGGGAATCTCTGCGCCCTCATGCCCCTAGTCGCCGCAGGAGACGCCCTGGACGGGAGTCAACAGCCGACTCTCGGCAACTGTAGGCTTGCGGGCGGCGAGCAATGGGCAGCTCGCCGCCCGGTAAGGACCAGGCCCGGGTCGACGGTGCGTTGTGTTCCACGCGCGCCTCAAAGAGATGTCAGCACGAACTGACGGGATCCGCTAGGGCCGAAGCCTGCCAGGGCCGCGGGTTGTTCGAAAGAGATACCGTGGCCCCCCGTGGCACAGGCAACTGAAGGAACACGGTTGGGTGTAGTCAGTAAAAGTCTGACACGCCCTTCCACTCAGCCCAGAGCGGGAGAGGTCATTTACCACCAAAAAAGAAGGGTGTACTAGGTACAGCTCTGCCCAACCCATCGGTGAAACAAGGCGTGATGTTATGTAAACCAATCGGAAAGCTGAAACCGTCCTTGAATTCAAACTCATTACACGTTGGGATTGAAAACTGAATGCATAAAAGAACCAAACTTTCTAGAACAAAATAGTTGGAAGTGTTTTTCAACGGATGGTTACAGAACTAGGATATGGTGACGTGGAACATTTCCGGCACGGATGTCGGCGATAGAGCTAAGTGGATGAGAAAGATAAGGGAAGCTGTACCACCAATGGGGCAATGGAATTGGTAGGGACGTGTTTACAACAACTAGCCTGTGTTCCAAATATCTTCTGTTTAATTTCGCACAATAGTATGGTGTATGTTGTCGAGAGATTAACACCCAGTTTCTGCAATGGAAAGTATCAACGTGTATCAAAAAATTAAACGCAGAATCATGAACAGAATCCATGTTAACAGGTAGCGTATCGATGTCCCTGCCATAAAACCAATCATAGCAGTTGACTCTTGCCACGCGCTTGACAATTTGTTAGCAATTTTTTGTGTTCACGTCCGTTTAGAAACAGGGCGCTGGTCCCGCGTACTAGCTTTGAGGAGTACCCTAATTGCGTAACACACGTTCAATCATAATCTTCAATTTAGGTTTTGAAGGAAATTCTTAAACAATATCTTCATATGTTTGAAAATTCGTCTGCTGACAACGTAAATAACGCAATGAATATTGCGAAATTCTCAAAATGTAAGTGTATTACGAAATTAGGCTACAGTTTCCTTGTGCGAGTTTCTAGTAGGTAACTGAGAACGCAGGTTTTTCTGCATGATGCTATCAGGGTAAGGGTTCCCTGCCCTATATATCTATAATCTTTTAAGTGCTTCACACGGGAAACTTAGGGGTGGTCGCTCCATCTATTAAGCTCAGAATAGATTGTTAGCTAAGGCTCACACTAGCTATACCTATACATCTATAGATACCGTACCTCATCATGATAATTCGATTCAATCTTCAATAATATATTCCTAGTTTACTATGAAATTACATGCCAAACTTAACCATTACTTAAAATGTTAGACCCTAAAAAATAAGTCAAACAACACTGTCAAGCTTCCGAACAAAAGTTACAGAATACACAAAACAAGTTTCGACGTAAGTGCGTATCAGCCAAGAGGTGTCAATATTGTTCGAACACACCCGACGTTGGAAAAGTAAAATCTCTTTAGAAAAAATGTGTAAAGGTATTGGTCAGTTTTCCTTAGTGAAAATACCTGCGTCACGGTAACTGGCGTCATAAATCTACCCGACTTCCCCGGCTTCCGAGGAGATTTCTCGTTGGGACGACTTCTCTTAGAAAGTTTTAGTACGCGTGCTCAAGACAGCCGTCCAACATTTTCAAGTACTCCTAAGTATTTTTGCCAAATTATGGGCGAGACCTTTTTACCCCAGGGTCTTGATGTGGACTGATGTGGCCGCAAAGTGAGTTATGTGAGGTACCTACCTGAGTTGGCTACTGTAAGTAGGTATAGTTATAAAAAGATATCTATCTGAAAAGAAATAAACCAGCTATTATTTACCCTGACTCGGGGTTTTCAACTTCTATAAATATTATCTTACATGCCTAGCCGGACTACAAAGATTTTTTTACAAAAAAACATGCTGTTTTAGATGGATTTGTTTTTCTTCAAAGCATTTTGGTAATGCCTAAACCAATGAAAGACTGAAATAAAATCACTCTTCAGAAGCGTTTCCTTTAGTAACCTTTTTCTATCAAAGCAAAAAAATAATATTTGTAGATTCTTTGATTGAAACCAAATACAATAAACATAATTATTACATGAAATTCGCAAAAAAAAAAAAACATCTTTTCCCCGAGCCTTTGTTTCCGTAATTCAGCGAATCATTATAAAGCCTTAGTAATCTGGGGAATGGCCGGCCATTGTTTTGCGCCTTTCCATATTTTTCTTCTGCGTACCTACCTTCTTTATACACGCGCCAATATTATGCAAATACTGGGGTATAATCTTTAATTGCACCCGTGCCGCCATACCCGCGAATACGCCAGTAAAAATAAACTCTTATAACATTAAAAAGTTTCCTTGGTGTTTCTATATTTACCGTGCTTAAAAGCATTTTCGTTTGAGTAAGAAATAAAATATGCGAAAACAATTTGCACCCGCCTTCGTTGAAAATGTTGAGCCCCAAAACGTAGTCAAAAAACAATAAAATAAAGTTATTTAGACATCCTAAGTTAAGGAACGTGCAAGTCTCATATGAAATAAATGTTAGTAGGTAAGTATAATTTTGGCGCAGAGAAAACTAAACAACCACACTATATTTTCTAAACCTTATCAAAATAATTCATAATAAATTTTTATTTCGTAGTTTCTTGCTACTCTGGGATTTTAACAAGCTTCATTCTGCACTAAAGCGTCAGCTAAAAATACGTGACGTCAGTTGGTCCACTAAATTATGAACGTGATGTGCCTCGCCCGGAGAGTTTATATTTTTGTAATAGAAAACTACCCTGTCTGGACGCTGTCACCTGTTATATTGAACGTCACATAAGGCCGAAAATATTAATAAGCACTCAGGCGCTTCAGCCGTTCACCCGTGCAGGTAAAAATACGGCACGGTTTAAAAGGCTACAAAATTGTAGTGTTTTACATAAGTTCTTGGACGTTTTCAACGGATAACGGAACATTTAACGCCGTGCCGCTTAAACTTCGATAGCATTCAGTATTCAGCGAAGAAAATTATTTCGGGACCATTACCTCTCACAGCTGCCACACACAACTTTTATGTGTTTGCATCACGAACGAACACGAAATGTAGGCACTGTTACAGGCTCGCATGAGCCAGCTCTTTTCATAGTGTTGCGTTTTATAATACTCTGAAAGCACACCTTTTAGTGCCCCTGTATATTTTATTGAACTATCGTAATCATGCTTCGTTGCCAGGATTTTTCCATCCAATATTAAAGTACCTAGTAAATAGATATGTTACGTTCAGAATTTACGAATGGAATAGATAAAAACTGTGTTCTGATATTCTGATATTTTTTTATATCAAAAAGTCGGGAGCTTTTCGTTCGTCTGAATAAAATAGTTGTTCAAAATAATGCTTGCGGCAAACACGGCCACAGAAACAACTCGAAAAGTTTTATCTATTACATATTTTCAAATACGTACACTTGACTAGACTTCTGAATTAAGTATACATTTATGAATATATTTCATAGAGTTTTACCTCATTCAAGGAAAATATTGTGGATTGTTATACTGGTTGGTCCCTGAGGGACCAACCAGAAGATCCTCCCTATGAAGATTATATTAAAATAAATTATCTATTTACCTTATATCATACTTTCCACGTAAATACGTGGGTATACTGCACGCATATGAACTCCTCAGCATTTTCCTTATCACGGTGAGTGCGGGGTAAGTATGTGATAGTTTATTAGAGCAGCTTGAAGCCACGTGTAGCGATATCGAGAAAAGTCAATAGCCCATCTCCCACCACCATATCCGCCCATTTCCCGCCGTCTTTCAGAACTTCGGCGGGAAAATTGTTGCGATACATTTTGGCAGCAAAAGAGACGGTGAGGTCCGTCGCAACGATTTGGGACTACTCAAATGGGGCTAACATTCACACAAAATCTACTCCTCTTAATTTATTTCGTAATTAAGTGCAGTTAGGCAAAATGATTGACTCATTTATTATCTAACTAGCTTTCGCCCGCGGCATCGCCTGCGTGGAGATCGGAAATTCTACCACGAGAACGTACTACCGGGACAAAATGTACCCTATTTGTTAATCCAGGTTATATATAAACTATCTGTGTGCCAAATTTCATCGAAATCCAATCAATCGTATTAACGTGATTGAGTAACAAACCTAGAAACATACAAACTTTCACATGTACTCGTATAATTTTTATTATTCGTAGGATAACGTAATGTTTACATGCCATACCAAGACATGGTGCACAAAACACAACCACGCTCTTCCAGTTCAACAGCGATATCTACGTGACAAAGCCAGAGCTTCTCCTTACGGAACTAATCGAGCGCACATTTCCTTGAGCACTGTAATTCCTTCACCCACACATGCCAAGATTCGCGAACGCGGGTCAGACATCCGAAACTGAAATCAGGTTATTCCAGTATTACGTAATCTGTGTAACAGTGGATATTCCTCATCCATTTTAAATAGTCTGAGTCGGGAACTACACGGCTTTGTTCAGACAGACGTAATTGTGATTCACCTCATATTCTGCTGTCAATTAAACGAAATCACTGTCGTAATAAGAAACTAGGGCACATAATAAAATATCGATTTTAATAGTAAAAAAGTGGAATAAATTCCACCTTCGTTGTTAGTGGCCGCGGTGCAGGAGCCGGTCGGCTTCGACCAATTTAGTGCAGTCTCGGTCGGTCTAATAGCGGAATATTCGTTCATATGTAATGAACGCTAGTCTAGTGGTGCTAATTTACAGACCAACAATAGAATTTGAGAGGATTGTGTGCATCTACGGTTTTAATGAACGTATATTCCATTTTGAGAGAGGAATAGAATTAATTATGTGGTTTTTACAAAGGTAAATAAATTGAATACAGGATGTTATTATATTTCCCGATGTTAAACTCTTTCGTACACTGAAACAGGATGTTTAAAACCTACAAAAACAGATAAAGGAGAATAAACCTGCAATGCAATCGTGAAGGCATCCTTAAAACGACTTTGGAAGTCGTTTTTTAAGAAAATCTGAAAAACTTTTCTGCAATGGGAAAATAAGAGCATAATCAGCTGTAATGTTATGATTATTGCCGGAATAATACTTACGTATAGCCATTTATTTCCCATCATACTGGAAAATTACTTATTGGATATAAGAGCGAATGCTACTCATTAAATGTAGCTTTACTTACTTAGCTTCTGCTTCATAGTAAGTTGTAAGTGTTATCATAAACTTGTATGATAAAATATTTAATAAAACAGTCAAGTGGATAACTTTTCCAAGAAATTAATATTCAGGCATGGTAGAACAGTGGTGACCCAGGTAACGGCCACGAATTACGAGTTGTAGGTCGTAGGTTCGATCCCAGACAGGCGCTTTACTTTGTGTAAATTATTTCATCACCACTGCTCTCAAAAACGGTAAAGGAAAACATCGTGAGGAAACCGGTATGTCCTAGAACCAAAAAAGAATCGAAGACATGTGACATCTACAAACTACCGTGGTGGATTACGGCCCATTCCTTCTCACAGAGAGGAAAACAGGCCTCCTGTTTCCCAGCAGAGGGAACGAATAAATAAGGAAACTTTCTAGTTTTTATAGTATTATGAACAAAGGGATTCAGTAAAGAAATGACAAAAAAGCAATAAAAACAAAGGTTGGTTTTTCATCTCCGCAGGTCAAGAGTGCTCTTGACGGATAAATTGGTGAACTGTTTTGACTGAAAACTACTATAAGGTCCATTGTACACGGCACGGTTTTTCTTTACGGTACGTTGTGTTAACTACGCCGTAGAAAAAATCGTGTGACCTTGTACATATACGAGGTACTTGACCGTTGACCGTGGTCCCCCAGTCTAGTTCCCTTTGGGGTACCACGAGCAAATATTTTTGCCCGTGGAACCCCCCGAATATCTTCTTATTAAATAATAATAATAATTCTTTTATTTAATCTTTTTTTTTATTGTTTGTTTTATCTGATGTACGTACTTATCTGATGTATTGTGTCTTTTAGTTTGTGCCAAATAAATGTATTTTCTTTCTTTCTTTCTTTACACACGGCGAATCAACCGTAGTTTTTCACGGCAAAACCGTACTTTTACACGGCAATAAAAACGTGTGTGTATAACAAGCCTAACACTGTTCTTTTTATCCTGTCATCCCTGAGGTCCTATTGCTGTCACAATACCTTCTTTTGTGCCAGGTAACGTGAGCCTCGACTGGCGACGAGACTAACCAGCTTCGCAAGCTGGCTAATCTTATCAACGCAACGTGAGCTTTGAGCTATTTTCGTAAAAATACAGGGTGACATCGACGCGCAAACTGTAACCAACATGAGCTATCTGTATTCAGCTCATAATTTCTGATGGCACGGTTGGCGCAGTGTTGTCGCGGGTTCGATTCCCGCACGGAACAAATATTTGTATGACCTACAATTAGTTGTTCCGGGTCTGGCTGTTTGTGTATGTGAGTTTATATGTCTGTAAACGCACCCACGACACAGGAGAAATTCCTAGTGTGGGGCAACGTTTTTATAAAAAAAAAAATCTAGACGCCCAAGCGTAGATATTTTTTTGTTGGTTATAAAAAAATATCAACTGTTTCACAGAAAAGTGCAATAGCTACGCGGTCAGTGTCGTTCGTGGTGTAAGGAGCGGCAAATTTTTTTTGGCGTTCAGACTCATTATGCTGAATCCATGGTAACAGGATGCGCGTCGAGGTCCCTGCCACCCTGTACAGCAGTGCGATTCTGTAACCATCTCACCGTGAAAACTTAGGTGAAGTGAGCGTGGAGTGAGCTGTCATTCCAAATAATGCTAGGGATTGACACTTATACTGACAACTCGCATCAAGCTTTTTCACGGTGAGATTTTTACAGAATCGACCGGCTGTAAAGTTTCCTCAACCTCGTCACAGTGCGTCCCTAGGCCAAGAATAATCCTTATTAGCCTTTTATTACAAGCTTTTTATTAACTTCCTTCATTTGTGTGTTTCCGGTTACTCTGTCCATTTAAAAATACAATTTGTAGTGGAAGGAAAGGGAGTGGCGTAATGGCCCTGTCGTTAAAGGCCTCATCACTCTTGCACGAGTTTGTAGGATCAAATCTGGGCAAGTACTACACAAGTGACTTTCAATTCATATGTACTTTGTTAGTTTTTTTACATCGGTGAATAAAAAACATTGTAAGGAAACCTAGGGGTCTACTCCGAAGTAATATTGGCCGAATGTTTGGCCGTTTCCTGCTACGAAGTTACTATTTTCGTCGTTCGGTCGGTCCCGATCCTACTCTCCTACACTCTTTCGAATATTGACTATGGTCCCGACCCAACTGAGCCAATCCGAACTTTTTTCGCATTTTTCAATAATATTCGGTTCGGCCATGTGTCGGTCCGATCCGAACATTCGCACTTTGCACTTCGGAGTAGACCCCCTGGACTTGTAAATACTGGACTTATTATTAGTTTCAGTCTAAAATCGCTAACCCGCCATGAGCAAGCGTGGTGATCAATGCTCACGCTTTCTCTACATGAGAAGAAATATTTGCCCTTTTTTTTGAGTGGGAAATCATCATATGACTTCTCCCGCTCTGGGCGGAGCAGACGTGTCAGACTTTTACTGACTAAAACCCACCCGTGTTCCTTCAGTTGCCTGTGCCAGTGGTCACGGCATCTCTTTCGAACAACCCGCGGCCCTGGCAGGCATCGGCCCTAGCGGACCCCGTCAGTTTGTGCTGACATCTCTTTGAGACGCGCGTGGAACACAACGTGCCGTCGACCCGGGCCTGGTCCAACAGGTATTTGCCATGTAGTGGGACAGTTTGCTGACTGGTATTATTTAGTTTTTAATGCAATTTACGTATCGGCACGTTCACTAAACTAAAGTCAACTGAAAAGATGAAACCAAACCGAAAATACAACATAATATTAAAAGCTTAACGTCGAAATGCACTCAATCTACACGAGCGAACCGGTTCCATTCGTCGAATGAAGAGCTTTTAATGCAAATCACAGGTGACATCGCCTGTTTTAGCTGTATTATTTTTAAATGGGATTGGCCTATAGCCTCGACCAAAATGTCCATTGTGAAATGCAATGTCCATTTGTTGATAGTGAATTTTCGATGTTAAATTGTGTTCTATTATTGATTAGCTTTTGTTGTGTGATTCTGTTAAAGTATTCCCAAGAGGGGATGCGTTGAATAGAATATTTTGTATCAAGTTATTTCTCACAGCGCGCATTCAAACAACCTTTTTTTGTGACTGTGCTGGACAACAGATGATCTTTATGCTCACCAGCGAAAAAAACTGAAATGAATTAAATTAAAAGTGCATCTATTTACGTATATTGGGGGACAGAAAAAAAATTATTGACATTACATTCAAGGAACATAAGTATTGTTAAGCTAAGCGGAAAGTACAGCCGCGGGAGGCGGCACATTAGGAGCCGCGGCGGGTCGCACTAACGCAGTAATAGACGGATTAAAATTTCGAATTTGAATTAGAACTGTTTTCACTCCAGTACACTGACGCTCACACACACTACAGGCGGACCGCATCGCAACGTAAAACAGGGAACCTACTCTCTATGTCCGTCAACGGGCCCGTCCGAAATTAGTTTAATATTTCGGAATGAACCCTATTCCCGATTAGTTAACTTTTTTTCAGAGGGGAACAACATATTGGGAGTAAGGACAGCTGTTAAATCATATTGGCATTCATTCTTAGTTCGGTCCCCGAACAAATCTTAACTCCGAAGTAGACTCGGATCACGAAATGTCTGTAACTTCGGCCAAAATTATATTGGAAATCTTGGTTCAAAATAAAACAAGCTATGGGCTTTTTATAACTGTTTAAATATATTATGTAGTAGCCAATTTATAATAAACTATGAAAGGTTATATGTCAGTCAATTTGAAAAAGGAAAACCATAGAGGAAGGTAATACCAACCATAGAGACTATAATGAAGGTTCAACTAAAGATTGATTTTTGTAAATCAGTAAATCAAATAAATCAACACGCCCCCTCAAAAATTAATCTTCCAATTGCATAAATAAAATAAATCAACGTAAATACCAAATTGACCGGAACATATTCACTTTCTAGTGTTTGCTGGGAAATACATCTCATGGCCCAACATTTGTTGCTAAGGATTAAGGAAAACCCAGAAAACCTTAATCAGACCATTCCAATTTCATTAAATCATAAATCATTCTAAATAATAATGAAATTAATCACAAAAAAAACAAAACAGTATCTTATTCCAAGCCCATTTTGCTTCTCATCTCTTCAAAGGTGATAGCAGGTAATGGCTTGGTCAGAATATCTGCCAACTGCTGACCTGTTGGAATGTAATTTAACTTTATTACATTTTTCTCAATCTGTTCCCTCGAAAAATGATACTTTATATCAATATGTTTTGTACGTTTGTGATTGGTTGGATTATTTGCAATGCTTATGCAGCCATTGTTATCCTCATAGATTATGATAGGTTTATCGATATCTATCTTAATACTAACTGCTAGTGATTTAAGCCACAATGCCTCCCTAGCAGCTTCATACAATGCCATATATTCCGCCTCAGTTGAAGAGGCGGCAACTGACATTTGTTTCTTTGTACTCCAGGTTATAGAACAGTGCTCGAAGAGCTTAAATAAATACCCAGTTGTACTTTTCCTGTCATTTGAATCACTGCCACCCCAATCTGAATCTACGTAACCACATAGAATATTATTGTAGGCACATCTTTTATAACTTAATTTTAAATCAACAGTACCTTTCAAGTACCTAAGCACTCTCTTGAGACATTGCCAGAGTTCTTTATTATTTTTGTTCGTATACCTACTCAGTATATTAACACTTGTACTTAAATTTGGACGAGTGCATAGCATTACATACATTAAACATCCTATAACGTTTCGACATGGAGCATTATATTTTTCTTCAGAGTTTAATGCATCATAATTAAGTTTATATTCAATGGGTGTTTTGACAGGTTTACAATCGTGCATATTAAATTTATTTAATATCATTTTTATGTATACACTTTGATCTAATGTAATTTCATTCGCATGCCTTGTAATTTTTATACCAAGAAATAATTTTATCTCTTTTAAATCAGTCATTTTAAATTTACTCATTAAATACCTTTTAAAATTATTCATTGTTTCAATATCAGCGCATACTATAACTAAATCGTCTACATATAGAACGAGATAAATATTTTTATGTACATCTCCATTGTCTAGCAAATATATACATCTATCCACTGAAGAATTTTGAAAACCTTTTTCTTTAAGAGATCGTTCAAAAACTTCAAACCAACATCTAGCTGCCTGTTTCAGCCCATAAAGTGCTTTATTCAATTTACACACATAATTATTTGGACAAGAAATACCCTCAGGAACTTTCATATAAATATCTTCCTTTAATTCGCCATTTAAGAAGGCGGTTTTGACATCCATATGATGAACTAGTAAATTAAATTGATTCGCAAAACTAAGTATAAATCTGAAACTAGCTATTCTTGCTACTGGTGCGAAAGTTTCATTATAGTCCGTGAGGTATTCTTGACTGAAACCCCTTGCAACAAGTCGTGCTTTGTATCTTAAAGGTTTTCCAAATTCATCGTGTTTTATAGTAAATATCCATTTACAATCGACAATGTTTTTACTTTCAGGTCTTGGTACGAAAGTCCAAGTATTATTTAACTTTAGAGAACTTAATTCGTCCCTAATTGCGCTTTCCCACTGAGATCTGTCGTCTCGAGTTTTGATCTCTTCCAATGAATTTGGTATTTTACATAGAATAGACTGAGCACACAAAATGTAATCGTCATCATCGTCTTCATTATACAAAATAGGTGGACGATTTTTGAGCCTATTGCTTCTTCTAATCTCAGGATTATTATCTGTACTTTCTTTTGGTGAAGACAAGTTATCAGAAAGTTTGAGCCTATTGCTTCTTCTAATCTCAGGATTATTATCTGTACTTTCTTTTGGTGAAGACAAGTTATCAGAAAGTGTATCAACTATTTGCTCCGATTCAATTAAATTATCATGGTTTAATTTGCGAATTTTACTAGGACATTCCTGCCCATCAGATTTAGATGTATCTGATATTAGACTGTCAGAGTTATGAGACTTTACCGGCACTGACTTGGATATTATATCATCAGTTTTGCCGTGAGAATTTTTAATATTCCCTTCAGACTTGAGGTCTGGCCTAGATTGAAGAAAACCAGTCTCATCAACAATAACATCTCTGACTATTACATATTTTTCGCATTCTGGGTTCCAAACTTTATAACCGTTTGGTTCATAACCCACTAGTATGCCTTTCCATGATTTTTCATCAAACTTGGTCTTACTGATTTTATTATGAACGTAAACAGTTGAACCAAATACCTTCAAATATTTAATTTGAGGTTTCTTAGTATGCCACATTTCGAATGGTGTTTTTGTAAGTTTCAAAGCTTTAGTTGGGGTTAAATTAATTAAATAAACAGCAGTCAGTACTGCATCACCCCAAAACACTTTGTTTAATTGAGCACCGCTTATCATGGAACGAGCTTTTTCAGTAATGGTTCTGACCATACGTTCAGAAACGCCATTCAGCTGTGGTGTTCTCGGAACTGTTAAATGATAAGATATCCCTCTCTCTACACAATAATTTTTCATTTCAGTTGATAGATATTCGCCACCATTATCGCAGTATAAGCTGACTAATTTTAAATTAAACTTAGCTTCGCTTTTAGCCACGAAATCTTTAAAGGCAGCAAACACATCTGATTTATAGGTTAATAGGTACGTAACACAATAATGCGTATACTCATCAACAAAAAGTACAAAGTAGTTTTTGTTGTCGTTAGTTGGTGGAGTAATAGGTCCACAAACATCTGAGTGCACAATAAATAATGGCCGTTTAACATGACTTTTATCTTTGACCTGATTGAATGGAAGTCGACTCTGTTTCCCATTTATACAGGCCTCACACAACTCATCATCTGGCATTACAGTTTCGATTTGGCTGGTGTCATCAACCATTTTATTGTTTTTAATTTCAATGAATTTATTTTTACTAATATGACCAAAGCGTTGATGCCATAATTTGTACATATTTTTATTGCTGCATACTTGAGAAACAGATTGACACTTATTTACAGATGCCATTAAGTCTACAGCAATTAAATTATTTTTCAACATACCTTGCATAATGGTTTTATTATCCTTACGTATTTGGGCTCCTTGCTGGTCGAAAATGACTGTCAACCCAGCACGTTGCATTTTCGATACAGACAACAGGTTGTATGGTACCTCAGCACAGAAGAGCACATCCTCTAAAACTCCTTGAACGCCCGTGTGGCTGGTCACATACATCGTTCCCTTTTTGGTAGCTGAAATAAATGCACCATTTTTTGCAATAGAAATTCTTAATGGTGGTTGCAAGACGGTGTAGCTAATAAAAAGATCTTCCCTGTTTATAATATGGTCCGATGCTCCAGAATCCAACAAGAAAGTAACTTTGCTTTCATCATTATCCGCCTGATAGTCTCCCATCATAAAAGCAAACCCAGAAAAATTGCTCGACGTGGAAGGTTCACTGGTCTCAACTGCCTGGAGCATCCTTGTCCTCTCTGTATTTTTTTGCTGCTGCTGTTGCTGAGCTCTTTTGAAGTAGAAGCAGTCGTTTTTTACATGCCCCTTGCGGCCACAGTGATAACACTTCAAGAACTGAGACTTCTTCTGCTTGTTATAGCTATTATTATTATTCTGGTTATAGCGATTATTCCCTTTATTATTTTGTGAATTATCGAATTTTCTTTTTCGAAATTCCTGTTTATTTCTCCGTTCAACTTGCAAAACTTTGACACTGGTATCACTGGACTCATTTTTCAACTTGACTTCATGATCCAAAAGCCTTGTTTTAACGAATGATAGCGTTAAATTATCTTCCGATAAAGTTTCGATCGCAGTTATCACGCCATCATAAGTTGCGGGTAGGGTGAGCAACAAATGAGCTATCTTATCAGTTTCTTCCAACTTCGCTCCGGCGCCTAACAATTCGGTAACCATATCATCAAAAATCCTAAAATGTTTTATGAGTATGACGTCTCCTTGTAGTTTTAAATTCAACAATCTTTTTCGTAAGGCCAACTGAGTAGCAATACTTTTCCGTTCATACAAAACATCCAAACTTTTCAAAATATCTCTCGCCGTACTGTCTTCTTTCGCAAAACCGAGGAAGGAATCCGATAAATACTCAACAATAACACTTTTTGCTATCCGGTTATTTTTCTCCCACAAGTTGCCTCGAATTGTGGGGTCGTCGTCAATAACTTTTATCAAATCCATTTCACTCAACAATGACCGTATTCTAAATTTCCAGACACTGTATTTTTCACCATCGAATGGCTTGATATTACGTTTAGTTTTTAAATTCTCCATTTCTAAAATGTTCGTAACGGACTATTTTTTAAACACTTATATTGCAGTAAAAACGTAACCTGGGCCCATAACCTATTGGAAATCTTGGTTCAAAATAAAACAAGCTATGGGCTTTTTATAACTGTTTAAATATATTATGTAGTAGCCAATTTATAATAAACTATGAAAGGTTATATGTCAGTCAATTTGAAAAAGGAAAACCATAGAGGAAGGTAATACCAACCATAGAGACTATAATGAAGGTTCAACTAAAGATTGATTTTTGTAAATCAGTAAATCAAATAAATCAACAAATTAAGGATATCTTGCTTAGAGAGTAGCCTGGGAGTAGCCGAAAAATACTGGTGACGAGCGATCATGCGTTGCGCCGCATCGCAACGCACTGGTTGCGATCAGGCCTGGCCCGCACGGCACGCGCACATTTGCGCGTGCCTTTACTGCCTTTGTTCCAAATTCTGAACTCTGCGCTCTACGATAATAATACATACCTAGATTGATAGCAAAACTTGCACAACTTCAGTAATAGTTCAACCTTCATAAATGCTAGACGGGTCTCAGTTCAAACGGCTGGCGTTTTGACAGGAGCTAATAACGGGTTGCCGTGAATAACAACATCTTCGAAGCAGAACACCTTCTGGTGGATGAATTTAGATATTATATTGACGGACAAATATACAGTGCGGCATTGACTGATGTTTAAGGAAATTTATGTTGATGGCTTCTGATGGCACTCTCATCTATTCTTGTTTTTAAAACGCCTACCTTGAGTAAAACGGCAGTTATACTTTAGTAATAGGTACTTAGGACTTAGTTCTACTACTTTTAGCCACAAACAGCACTTAGCATAATCAGACTATAATTGGGAACATTAAAGTCTGCTGAACACAGGCCTCTTGTTATTGTTAGAGGGAGAGTGCCGTAATCCACCACGCGAGCCCTGTGCGGGTTGGTAGCTGTATTCACAAGTCTGCTAATTTTTGGTACTGGGAAATGCCGGTTTCCTCACGATATTTTCCTCTACAGTGATGAACCTCACATATATATGTTTGTAATATACATTCTTTTCCCGAAAAATAACCTCTAATACACAAAGCGAATACAAATTCCAACCAAAAGATGCCAAAATTCGCGAGTATATTATTATATAACCATCGAGACGACCGTAATTAACACAAATTACTTTAAATATATTCCGAAACATCATTGAAAAATGGCTGATTACAATAATTTTGTAGCAGAAAATGGAGGCTGCATTCAAAATTACTTTCAAGGCGAGTATAATTCAATTACCTAACAAGCATTACATATTCATTAAGTTGATGCTAATTAGGTCTCGTCGCCCCACCAAGCTACCTCGCGTCCCTACAACCGAGCTACGTACGTACAGATACAGGGTGATATTTATATTAATAGAGGGATTGACAGTAGGAAGTATTGTTATGTTATCAAATAAATGTAAAAGAATGGATTTCTTCTGAAATAATTCTTTGATTGTTTCTTAAAAAAAAAGAGTCCAGCATTCAGCATGCAAGTAAAAGAAAAGTTCTTGAATACATATTTCCGGATGAAATGCAAATGCAGTCGCTTTAAATATCCTCCTAATCACCAGTTTTTTTTCAGTTTCATCAACGCAAACCATGGCTCAGCTCATATTACAAATAGGTACTACATAATATTTACTTTAAACCATTCTAATATTCCTTTTTTCCTAAAAAATATTTTTACTTAACAAAACACATGAGGACGAAATATGTCATTCAAAAACACTCTGTATAACGAGCTTCTATCTAAATAAGTAAAATGACGCGTTGAATCTTTTTGATGTTTGTATGGTCACGTCACTTCCTGTATGTGGTACAATTAATTAGGTATTATTATAAACTGGCAACATTCAGGAATTTTATTCATGTACCCACACTGACTATATAATGTAGCTATAAAACTACATTGTATAATAGGTTGTTTACCTGGATAACGATCTGTAAACTATGTATCTAAAGGTTAATTTAACAAAGTCCGTGTACTATGTTCAAATGTAAATGAACAAGTTTGCGAGGAGTTTCCTCACCTTTGTTTTGGAGAATTTCGAGTTCAACGAATTGTTGAAAGTTGATAATTCCTGTACAAACTTTTCAACAATAATTTACTATGTATTTACATACATCAAACGTTACAATTACATGGAAATTGAGGACGGGGTTCACGGCTATGTAGGCAACGGAATAATATGTAATTAGAATTAACTTTACCACACACAAAGATAACCACCCCTCCAAAGTACACTCAGTTAGCCACGTAATGTACGTATTTATCTCCAAATCCAACAATACTTATACAAACTCTGACCGTAACGAGACAGCTTTGTTTCCATAAACATGAAAAGCCCTAACTCCATATAATCGTCAAAGCCAATCAGTGGCGAATGATTGGCTTATTACCAATCACGCGACGAACAGCATCGTAATCCTAATACTATTGACGCGACCGCCTCTAACGAGATACCCCCAGTCGAAGATAAGGCGACTGATACGAGTACCTATAGGCCACAAGTCGAGAATTCATCGCAATTGCCCGCACCCAGCCGCTACGAGGTGCTACGAGTAAATGTCGTAGACTCTACAGTCTACGGCGTAGAGGGTTCGACCCATAATAAAATTATACCATTGCCATTATCGAAGGACGGACCAAATTAATGTTTTAATATTAAAGGTTTTTTCAAACTCGGGTTAGAAATATTTCTATATTAACATCGCTTACATAGAAATTCTGATGCTTACAAGAGAAATTATACGATAATAAAAGACGAGTCGGGTTGTCTTTCTACATGAGCTTTGAAATGTTAGCTAGGGATCACAAAAAACTAAGATAAATCTGGCGGAATAAACTAGACACCTTTTTCTCAACATCAAACAAGACACTAAATTGGGGAACCTGAATTTCTACTCGAGAAACTTTCATAATCAGAGGAACAATTGTGATTTTCAACGTAAGTTTCTTTTTGTAAAAAAAATGGGTCCCTCTTTGGACCTTAATCTCGGCTCATTTTTCAACAAAAGGGTTTGATCGATGATCAAGTCAAATCTCAAATTTGGTATACCTACTGTCATATTATTGTTATGCATTATGTAACTACCTATGGATCCTTGATACCTGAATTAAAATTATTTTATTTTATTATTACCGAATAACTTTTCCTCGTAGTTGACTTAGTTCCTACGGTGTATATCAGCCGGCAAGCATATTTGTGTAATTAAAAGACGACTCGTTAGGTGCAGCACACTGCGGCGGGCGGGGACGGGCGCATTCATAGTCACAAATGTAATTCATCCCCTCCTGTCCCCTTTTTCCCAGGTGGATGGAACTCAATTAGCAACAATTATTCCGACGACGCGACGCCAACCCAAAAGTTTTCTCGACTATTTCGTAATTAATTTTGTTTCTACGACCTCGGGCCGAACTCACCCTGACTCGGCTCACCCTTAACATTTATTTAGCACTAAATTATTTTAAAAGTTTATCGAGTGCTAGTTTCCAAAACGGAAATAGCTATTGTAGAAGAATTATATCAAATGAAGCGATAAGGGAAACTTTCCAATGGTTTTCACGCCCGCGCCTTCGTAGTGGTCCATAACGACCATATAAGGCCGATTGCTTTCTTAAACTTATCCCATTTGTAGCGCCAGTGTGAAGGAATTGGAACTTCTTTATTGTGCCAAAGTTGCGAATGAGAGCGCCTATTTCCATTTCTATCGAGCTAGTGAGCCGAAACTAATAAATTATAATAACATAACTATAACGCATAGTAACGTGTATCTTCATAGAGGAATCGGACGAGCGGTTATGAAAGTTGTGAGTGATAAATGGGAGCGCCACCTTCTCGCAGAAACTTGCCGCGTCGTAAACTGGCGCCAACTTGGACATACGAAAATTAAATAAATTACGAATAGCGAAACCGACCTCATCACTTAGTGGAACCAGCTTATGCTGCGGAGAACGGGTAGATTAAAATAAATTCATTACACTGTCTGCCGCTCCGCTGTAAATTTTGTTTCGGAACTTGTATCAGAGCAGTATCAATAGAGTGGCTAGTTTTTTCACTTTTTATTTTAAAAGTTCTTTCGTAGTGAAAAAGTATAAAAGTCCGAGCGATACCTACTGACGTTAACTGTAGAAAGAATCGTCTACCGTAAGTAATTTAAACTTAGTTAAATTACCTGAAGATTCTTTAACTATTCCAACACCATGCAAAAAGGTGTAATTAACAGCAATATACAAGTATAAGAAAGTACATTATAACGTTTTCCTCCCGTGTTTCAATCCACTTATACGGCCTGACTAATCTTTTTACACATTCCTAAGTAACAGTAACCGTCAAGTAATGAGTCAGCATAATCAAGGGCTATTTATAACTTAAACGGTTATACCGCAATACCCTGCATATTGCTGGAACAACGCGTGAATTGGTCCGCTCGGTGTAAAGTCCCATATTAACATAGTAAGAACCCATTTCCATTATCATCCCCAATTTCGTGCTCGGGAGGCACTTAAGCACTTAATGGATCTCGGCTCCCCGTAATTTACCGGGACGTTGGATTGAATAAAATCGTAAATCTTAACACCAACCGAGCGAAGGTGTTATTACGAAGAATGATTCGCACTCTTCTTTGAATGAAAGGATCATCGCTAGAGACAAATTACCTCCATCGAGATAGCTACGGCCTAATAAAACAATGTGCACAGGTACAAATTACTTTCGTATAATAAGGTTATGACTTCGTCTTTATTACTTATTCATGTTTATAGCGTACGAAAATAAAAATAAAAAATACGATCTACAGTCAACAGCAGCGTCTTTGTTATGACTGTTCCTAAACTAGCAACTGCCTCTCAGACTTTATTTTAACGCAACAAAGAACGGAGTTCACAGTAGAAATATCCAGTTTTGCAATTAAATAATTTAGCAAAGTTTTCGTGCAGCATTTTAGAGCGGCTAGACATAATCTTTATTTAGCCGATTTGCTGGATGGTGTGGGGCGACAGGCGGGAAGCATAGCGGATGGCGGACTGCAGCAGTCCACAAATAAACGGAATCAATACCATTACGGCGCGAGCTCACACCGCGGCGACTTCAGATATATACGAGCGGCCTGATTGTTATCACATTATTAGGAGAGACATTGTTGTCCAAAGCAAACCGATATATATTTTGCACTGGCTTTGTTATTTATTGGGAACTTCGAGTCTAAATAATGCCTTCTCGACATGTGTTTTCGGTAAGATTGACCACGCGACCTAACCAAAAGCGATTGTCGCATTCATATATCGATTAGGACGCGGCCTGATGCTGGAGGCAGTCAATATAATAATAATTATATTCGAACTACAACTCAAGAATTTTGTTCGTAGTTTTATCTTAGCAGAACTTCGTTTACTCGTTAAATTAACTATGTATACGTATTTAAAAAGCTTTGACATCACCGGTTTTGCAGAACAAACGCAAAATCCTCACCAGTTAAGCCGCGGGTAAATTTAAAATGGAAACCAAACAATAAAGGCTTTTTATTTGGTTTTGGGGTCACGCGGTCTCCTCAGTGAGCCGTAGAATTGCGACCACCTGATTAATTATGCTCCATGACTTCGCTACAGGACCGTTCTGAAACTATATTTCACTTTAAACCGAGTTATTGGTCTCAGGAACGTGTGCGCTGATGGTAACTTATGCTAGGAAAGCAATTAATAATAATAAAATCATTTACTTGCCTGAAATCATTTATGCACTGCTTAGTTCTGGTGCTTATGTTCACGATTTTAAGGACGCATTTGGTATTGTTCACTCATGTTAAGCAATTTTTATTAGTTTTATTGTTTTCTATAGTCACTAAGTTATTAAACCGTTTTAAAGTCACTTATTCTTGATATTTAGCGTAGATAATACTTGTACACCCGAATTGGCACTTTATTAACTTCCTATTTTACTATAAATTACGACTCATTACGAAAGAAAACTATTTATAGTTATTTTAAATGTGTGGAACACTTGTTTACGTGGCTAGAAGTATATCTACCCATGTAATAACTTATACATATTTATAATTATTTTAAGTGTGGAGCACTTGTTTACGTAGCTAGTAGCGCCATCTACCCATCTAATAACTTATACATAGGTAGTTAAACGGAGGTACGAATTCTGTTTTACAAAACATTTAAGTGCTGAAGTACTTATATCTTGTTTGTAATTATGATTATGATGTAGCCTTTATTCCGAGAATTCACTCCAGTTTAAATTACGCTACCTAATTATTCAAATACTAATTAATGTAATCAACTCTTTGTTAAAATTATTTTCATGGCTTTAATTTCTCTGTTCATTAAAATCCTTAATGCCTGCTTCGTCTAAACAACAAAATTCATCATCTGTGCTATGTTAAAGACCCATTTGAAGAACCCAAAACAATTCTAAGACACGTCACTTCAAAGTTTACAGAGAGAGAACTATGCAGACGTATTTCAATTAAGTTCAAGCAACGGTGGTATTAGTTCTTGAGACACAATTGCCTAACTTTATGTCAGCACATCTGAGCCTAAAGTTACGCTTCCCCAGAAGAACGGTGACCGCCACATACGGCCGCATTGTCTAGATATAGACCGTTTTTTGACACTTATGTAAAAAAATCTGCCTCGCTTTTCCCAAATATGTTGGGGTCGGCTTCCAGTCTAACCGGATGCAGCTGAATATCAGTTTTTTACATGGAGTGACTGCCTATCTGATCTCCACAACCCAGTAACTGGGTTATACGATACCCTTTGGTACGACTGGTTGTCAGATTTTCGGGCTACTGACGACCCGTAACGACTGTCAATGATCCTTGGATGACAGCTGGGACTAAAGGCTTAACGTGCTTTCCGAAGCATGGAGGGGTCTAGATGTGTAATCGATGGTCACCCATCCACAGAACAACCGCAGCAAGCGTAGCTTAACCTGATCGATCGTCCCGAGCGGCTTTTATTACTTAGCCGCAAGCCCCTGTGACACCTTTATGTCAAATACTGGTAAAAATGACAGATTTTGATGACGTCCGTTATAAGCATGACGGAAATGATCTTCTAGGAAACTGTACCCTTACATTGGCTCCACGAGACAGGTACATTTGACGGAACATGCAATTCCAAATACATTTTCAGAAGGCCTTTGGGGAAATACCAACTCTAATACATTCGGGCAATAAAACATTGTTCTGCGTGTTCCCATGTAAATCCCATAACTACGTTTGAGCCACGAATCCCGGGTGACTTGTAGTTCCAGCCTGAGCTTTAGGCTTCTGTTACATTCCATTGGATGAGCCTCTGTTCGATTGACTGAGCAGCCGTCGTTGGTAAGCGAGTGTCTATGTAGGACAAATAGAATATGTATGACTGAAATTTTGCGGACGTGCGTAACGAGCGGATTTGTTAGAAACGTTGATTGGCCCGATGTCTTTAAAGGCTATACTTATATTCCTATAGTTCAGTATTAATAATCCCGATCCAGCCTGTCCCTTTCTGCCCTCCCCCAGCGACGCCCATACCCGAGGTCCGTACCGCACATGGGGTGCCCTTAGCGTATAGTCGCTGAGTTTTTTTACTTTTTTAAAGCCCTGGCTGGATGCCTTAATTTATTAAGACAGCCACAGGCAAGCTTGGTTAAGCAGCCGACAAACCTCTAGGTTGATTTGCGAGACGCCAATTATAAAAGAATTAAAAGTTTAGTATTAATTTCGTAATTATTCCTAAATACGATGCTCTCCCAGCTGAGTTTCAATTATTTTCTAATCTTCCATATATTAAATAGTGTTTATCTAATTATTCATGCCATCAACTTATAAAACATTCACGAAAGTCGAAGAACAGCTGTTCTATCCTTTCATTGATGGGGTTACTAACCCGTTAAGCGATACTATTGCTATTATCATCTTAGTTCCGAAAATAAATCAATACCAAAAAGATCAACACCAGACACAAGGAGACTTAACAGAAAAAAGCCTGTTCTTATATTTCTGCAACACCCCACATATCTCGTAACATAGGAACAGTGTTAAGTGTACTAATAAATAGTTGACATGCTGACCGCTCTCGGTACACTGCCCCAGCGCGATTGTATAAACTCTAAACTCGCAATATCTGTGCCAAATGTGGTTTTAATTAGTACTCTGGCACTAATTGAACCTCCACTTAACTCTTTAGGCGCCTTTGATCTTGGTATACTTTTTGTTAATTATAAGTATCGAGCTAGTTGTTCTCTGTTGTTTATCTTTTCTCATTCTCTTATTGGCACACGCTGTGCGAGCGAAGTTTTTGCCATAGCTGGTGAAAATGATAGCCAGTTAGCAAGGCTAGTTACGGGGTTAATAATTAGGGTAATCAAGACGATGTATTTAAGTAACGGTAGTCGTTATTCACGATAAACTGCATAATCAGCCTATAATGCTCCCCCTGTTGGGACCCAGGCCTCCTCTCTATGAGAGGGAGTTAGCTATAATTCACCACCCGGGCCCAGTGCGGGTTGGTAGATGTCACACGTCTTCGAATTTTTGGTTCTAAGATATGCCGGTTTCCTCACAATGTTTCACCGTTTTGAGAGCAGTGGTGATGAATTTAAATACACAAAGTAAAGTACCTTTCTAGGTTCGAACTCACGATCTACAACTCGTAAGTCGGGGCTGATACCACTAGGTTACCAATGCTCGCAAACTGCAAACTGACATTAAAAAAGAATAAACAAGGAAAATTAATAACAACTTTAGACTAATCTGTAAACAAGCTATAATTTCATTTTGGTGACGATGAATATGAAAGCTGCCACTGAATTTACATAAATTAATCTATATATATAAAATTCAAAGTCCTGACTGACTGAGACATCAACGCACAGCCTAAACCGCTGATACTAGAGACATGAAATTTGGGTGTATTCTTCGTAAGGAGTAGGTATTCACTAAGAAAGGGCTTTTCGAAATTCCACCCCTAAGAGGGTGAAATGGGGGGATTTTGTTTGTATGAAAAATCTTATTCCTTGAGTTAATAAACTTGAAACTTGGCACGAATACTTATCTAAGTAAATTATGAAGTTGGGCATTTTTTGTTTTTATAAACTACCCCCCCCCCCCCCCCCAAGGGGATTAAGGGGTTTCAAAATTTGTATGGAAGAATTTTAGCGCGCGGTCCGATTAACTCGAAACTCAGTATTGATAAGTTGTAAAGTTGTCGAAAATTGACCCCTGATGGGGCAAAAAGGCGTTATTCGGTTTTTAGGGGAGGATTTGAACTTGAAACTATATGTTACATTTTCACGCCTAAACCACTGAACTTCTGATTTGGCAAAGAGATAGATGGCATCCTGGGGAAGCACATACTTTTTATCCTGGTTGCACGATCCCGTGGGATAACTTCCGACATCCACGCGGGCGAAGCCGCGGGCAGAAGCTAGTGATATTCATAATAGTAAGAATATACGGCTTTTGAAACCTAAAACGTATAATATATCACTCACGAAAGTTGTTAAATTCAAGACATCAATTACATTGTAGTTACAAACTTAACTTTACAAGCATTACAAATTGCTCGGTTTCCTTTGATATTCACTCTGAACCAATTATTTAAACATGTAATAACTTTTGATGTTGTGAAACATTATTCTCTGAACGTAGACTTAAGAATAGAAGTATTCGAAAAGTTTCAAAGTAAATAATCGTTGACTTCAGCAAAGGACTGGAATACCCCGCGATATCCTACTTTTTGTATTATTTTAATATAATGAACGTGAAAGTTTGTATGGATGGATGGATGGATGTTTGTTACTCTTTCACGCAAAAACTACTGAACGGATTTGGATGAAATTTAGCACACAGATGGGTTATAACCAGGATCAACATATAGGACTTTTTATTCCGATATTCCCACAGGATCGAAACTTATGCTGGTAAAACCGCGGGGTGCAGCTAGTAACAGTATAAAGTTAAACAGTAAACAGCAAACAGCAGTAAACACAGAATAAACCACTGAAAAATCTACAAAATCTTTTCAACAAAATAAATGCTGAAAACCGATATTCGTTATATCCGCGCTAACCGAATTTACCGATTAGCACACGGCCCACACTAGCGGACTTGCGAATTTTACCGATGACTGTACCTAGCGGCGCAATGGCGTCCTATGTAGGTAATACGCTCAACGCAAATTACATAACGAACTTCGGGCACACGTCGAAGAGCCTGGGTTAAAACGCTAATTGAGTTCTGATACTGACTGTATTAATTAAAAATCTTGTTACATGAACAAACTTTTCTAAAAATCCTAATTAAATCTTATATAACTGAGCTCGTTATAAAACTGCGAAGTTAATTTTTTGTAATAAAATTATCCTGATTTTTATTTGCTACGATTCTTGGTACGGTTTGAAATGAAATGATCTAACAAGCAGGGATACTTAAGTATTATAAATTCGTATTGTCTCATTCATTAGAAAGCTATGTTCAATCATTCGAATAGCCAGGGCCTCTACCTCTCTCCTTCACTGCGAATTATACAGGGTCAAATTAGATTAGCTAGCGAAACTCTGAAGACGTGATGGGTATATCGATATCTAAACTCGTCAAAACAAAAATAAATGACGACAACACAAGAAAATTAAAAAATATTTATTGCCTATCGTCGTGTGACATTAGCTTGTCTGTTGTCTGTGCTCTCTCTCTCTCTCTCTCTCTCTCTCTGCCCAACTTCTGATGTTATGGTACGTGTTTAAAAGTTTGATAATAAAATATTGTTCTCCTGTGTTATTTGGGTTGAAATAAAACATTTTACAACTATATCTCACGGAGTTTCCATTAACCTTCAATAAGATAAGATTTGACATAAAAAAAATGAGGTTAACAACCGCTGGCAGTGTTGTTACTTGAAGTATGATTTAAGAAAAAAGGATTTATTTTTGTTTCTAAACTAGTTTTTTTTTATCATGTTTTATATTTTTTGTCCTATCATGAATTAGCCTTATGAAACTCCGTAGACACGACTACGAAGTTTCACTAGCTAATTTAATTTGACCCTGTATAATTTCCGTTATTAGTACATTCCTAATAAAAGAACCATTAATCATACGAAATTAACCATTTAAGATAATATATCAGGACTGAAATATGCCCGTTCTTCAGACAATACTTTAAGCCGACCTTGTCCCTCGGGTCGACGGGTTTCGCTTAACGTCTTCTCTGAATCCCAACTTTTTCCAGCGATCATTCATTACAGACTTGTTCTAGGTAACCAATATATAAGTTCTAGAGAAGCTCTTTGAATTCCATTTTGGTTGCAAGTGGATGCTTTATTCGAATAGCAAGGTTACTTTGACATTTAGCCATTTATTTCTTTATACAGGGTCCGTGACTTGTTCCTACATCGATGAAGTTTGACGCTTTTATTGAAAGGCGTAGTTACACGTCCGTGTACAAACTTAGTTTTAGTTTACTCTAAACTTCTCATGGTCCCATAGTGAAATAAAGAAAAAAATACAAATCATTATTCCAGACCACATGAATCATAAAAACACACAAAGAAAATGTAGGTAGGTTATTAAAAAAAAACTATAAAAATGCATACATAAACTAACGCCCTTCGTCTCTTGCACATTAATAAAACAAGATGTTCATAATGGCGTCATAATGGCATAGGCTTATTGCCAAAGTTTGTACACGGGCAGTCTATGGGTCAATTGTACTAAGAGATCGCTGGATGTCCTGCGCGTCCAATATAACAATGCTTTCAGGATGATATTGAAGCTGCCTCGTTGCTGTAGTGCGTCGAACATGTTTGCGCAAGCCCGCACCGACGGTTTCTATGTAATTATACGCAAAAAAACTGCGTCGCTTCTGAGGAGAGCGAGGGGCAGTCATAACAGCATCCTGAAAACTGTAGCCGAGAGTTTCGGCTCTCCGATTGTACAGCAGTTTGTGTGGTTTTGTGTCCGAAATAAAGCTATTCTATTCTATTATATACAGTTACTGCAAGCCCTATATGTTCCAAGTGAAAGTATATCGAGTCGTCAAGAGTCTATAGTTGTCGAGTCATTGTGATTCTAAAGTATTTTAGTAAAATATCTTGTGAAAGCGGTCCCATAAATGGTAGTATCGAAACGACGCAGTAACAAACTGTCGTATTAATTCGCAACAACAGCGTGCGATAGCGACACGCTGCGCTGATGGTCAAACAGGCACTGGCTAATTGAATTTCCTCGAGGACCCCAGGCTCTATGAAATATTTCACCGAGACTGCATAATCCTACTATGCGATTTTTACGTGTTCCGTTCTCTATAAACTAGATGATTTAATATACCGTGATTTGCATATCCTCATCTTCATTATGCCGAACAAACGGTTATCATTTTACCATATGTTAAACTTTTAGTATAATCGACTTATATATTTGCATAACAATATTTGCATGAATGATGTCCTCACAACATCGGAGTTGGAAACTTTTGTAACACAATCACGTGCACCAAGCTATCTCAACTTTTATTGATTTTAAACTATCCAACTGCGCCGAAATATCATAAAACACACGCATATTTTAGTTCACAACACTGCACTGAAACTGCGCTAGTTCGGGAAATATAGCCGATAGGAATAAACACAGTGCACGGTTCCTGACGAATAGTATACATTCGTCAAGTTTACTTACCGCGACCACCCCGGTCGTGTGAATACCAACGTAATTTATTCCAGTGCAACTTTGGAACATTTTGATGAAATTCAGTGCAGGTAAAGGATATTAGCTATACATCAAGGTGTCGGTGGGTCGTGGGGCCGGGGGCAGCTCAAACACCGAGGCACAGGTTCGCGCACAGCTGCCCATCGCCCGTAATCCGATTACCGGCACTGCACTGTGTCGCTCCCTGTTCGTACCATCAACAAGGTACGCGGCAAATAGTGTCTGATGCTTGTTTGATCCATTACCATAACAGCTTTACTTCTACATCCACTTGCATCACTCTCAACAAAGTCACATAGAAGCACTTCCGCAACATCAATAGCAACGTTTAAATAGGTTGTAGTACTTTGACATCCACAGTAATTTACCTTATACACCATTTCGCGTACACTCATGCATTATAAGAGCGCTCGTTCAAAATTACGAGAATATCATATTTCATAAATAAACTTTAATTTAGATACAGAGTGAGTTAAAGTGCATTCAACAATTTCGAAACTGTGTTCACACATAAAGTAGTTGACAAGACTGACGTTCGCTGAGTCTACCCCTATCAGCCTCCCCTTTGTCCCGAAACTTAGTAAACAACTTCGGTAAAATAATGTAAAAGGTGTTCTGCAATTCTAATTTTATTCATGCGTCAGCTCTAGGCTTATTTTTGATCCAAGAGTACTTAAACTTAATGATCGGAACGTCATTCTTGATTGATTAACCGAAGACGACGATAGGGGCGGTACAGAATAACATCTATTTTTGGATGAATCGATCTAAATACGATGAGTTGTAAGGAAGTTTTATATCAGGCACACTTAAACGATGTCTAGACTGTAGACACTTAGAATAACTACTTTTCTCTTTGTCATGCTTATGAGAAGCTCTTACAGATGCGAAACAGGCAAAACGAAGTGTCAAGAATTTAATAACATGAAAATAAGTATTCACCATGGAATAAAAGAAATTAGAGGAAACGAATTCATTTCCATTCTTCCTCTAATTACACTTTTTGCCTCACGGTAACGCCTGGCGCGGTTTAAACCGGCAAAAGTTTATGAAAAACTTCACTTGCATACAAACTAGTTCCATTTGCGAGTGTTTTGAAACAAGCGCCGTTTTACTCGTAAGGTTTTCGATGTGGTTTCGACATGCGCCAGTACAATTAGAATTTGCAATCGAAATTTGCTCCGGCAGCATAGGGCAGCGTCGTTCAGCGTCGGACAGTGTTGGGTGGCGGGCGATGGCCTGCACACTCGGCGTTGTTATTTTCTACGCCTATATCCCCTCACATCACAGTTCAAACTCTGTAAGGGTTCGTTTGTTTAATGAAGGTGAGCTTTTATTTTTGACTGTGTTTAGTTTAGTTTGTGATCTTCCTGTACGAGTCGCAATAAATACTTTTACTTATCTTTGTGTCTGTCTTTAAGAGAATGTTTGCAACAAAATTAAAGTGTCTGTTTATAATGTCAAAATAACAGCTTTTACTGAATGCCTTTGACTACATAGTGACTGGTAATTTGACGTATTCCTTCCAGGACGTGATAGTGGGACCCATTTGCAACAATTAAGCGCCCCGCATAATGCCTAGGCGAAAATTCGTGAGATTCGAGAAAATCCAATTTTTATGTATTTTTGACAATTCCCCAGAATTCGTCACTAAATAACACTTTTCTCTAAATTCTCCAATTGAATGGCTTTTATTCCGTTACGTACCTAATACGTTAACACACCTTTTGGTGTAACCAAATTTTCTAAAACATCAAACAGTTAAGATAAAGGAAGAAGTTTATTAACTATTTTCAAAAATCAGACATTAAGCGTACAAATTACGGGGAAGACATCTTCATTTAATCAGCTATCTAACGAGGTACAAAAATTGAAAAAATATTTAAAGGTGCCAATGAAACAGTCGATAATGCTGGCAAAGGTCGAATTTGCCAATTGTTGAAATATTTAAAAAATGTATGATAATCGAATTAATTAACGGGTTTACGCTGTCCGTTTACCTCTTTACCACCCGGCAACCATTCCTCCTTCATGTAGCCAGATTCTCGCAACCAGGTCGCAAGTTGAGTCGCAACTTTCGAATGGTTAGTATTACTCGTAGTTGATGAGCTAATCACTGATCACTTGTCGCTTGGTTCGCATGTCATTAAGCTGGTGTGCACGTACAAAGTGTCCTTACACGACATTGAACTTTACTGCTGCCATGACTTTGTTGAAAATTTTCTTTTGCATCCCGCAATTTTATTTGACTCTTTTACAAGCAGATTTATTTTAAACGCTTCTCGGAGTAAATTACCAAAACGGGTTTATCGTATCAAATAAAACCTTCACACGAACCGAATGTGCTCGCGAAAACAGCCTGTGTATTTTAATTTATATTCTGTACACGGCTATTTGAGAATACGTCGTACCTTCACGAACTGGCAAAACATGCAGCGGCCCGCATTGAATCAGTACAAAGTTATCTGCCATCGTGGACTTTAGAGGTAAAACAAAGAGCTTTACTGCAGCACTCTCCAACTCGTCTTACTCAAGTCATTAGCACGTGTCTATAGCCAAAACAAACAAATGATATTATTATGACTACAATGAGATAATAACTACACTGTAATCGTCACGAATTTCATGTTCATGTTTCAAGTTGTTTTGACGGCACGGTTGGCGCAGTGGTTAAGCGATTGACTGCTGCACTGCGTGTCGCGGGTTCGATTCCCGCACGGAACAAATATTTGTATGACCTACAAGTACTTGTTCCGGGTCTGGCTGTTTGTGTATGTGAGTTTAAATGTTTGTAAACGCACCCACGATACAGGAGACATTCCTAGAGTGGGGCAACGTTTTTTTATAAAAAATAAATAAAAAGTTATTCTTGAAATGTTAAAGGAATAATGTCCTTAACCTCTTGTAGCTTTATAGGCTTTGAATTACTTACACGAGGTTTTGGGGAACAATACAAATGTTTGTAATTAAATTGTTGGGCATTGAATTACGGCGACACAAATACTGTGGATAGGGTTTAAGCTTGATGTAGGTACCTTTAGGTGGTTTGTCTCGCTTTGTAACCTTAGAGGCTCAATAAAATAATTATAAAATGTTCTGCAGACGTAGTGTTTAATGAAAGATGTGTTCTGCCTAATAAGGCAGTCTTTGTGTCTTTGTGTGGCCATAAACTGCTGGACTATTAAATATTTGCGTTCTATAGAGATAAAAGAAAAAGAAAGAAAGAAAAATATTTTATTCTGCACAAACAAAACCCACATTACAAATTAAAAAATAATAATAATAATAAAAACGGCTTGCACTCCGGGAGTGCCGGCAGAAGTGAAAACTTGAATATTAACGTTGTGCATTTTTTTATATTTTGGAATGCAGTCTACTTTCCTTTCGTCTTACGAATTTTCGATCAGGTCACGTGTCCTGACGCGAGCTCCGTCTTACGAATTTTCGATCAGGTCACGTGTCCTGACGCGAGCTTAACATTTTTTACCCATCACAAAAAAAGTGCACAACGCCCCTAAAGAAGTTTTCACTTCAAAAAAACAGACATAAGAACACATAGTCAAAAGCCTCGTACTCAAGCATAAAAATGTTGACATCTTTTTTCTATTGATTGATGTTAGGGCCAGGGACCAATGACAACACACATTAATTGACATAGACAATACAGACATTGGCTGATGACAACAAAACAACAACAATCATAACAAAAACAAAAATGCGAATTGCAGAGTGGCGAAATAAGTAGTACAACTACTTTTGTAACAAAACAAACAACAATTAAGCCGTGCATCCTATCTTTGTAAGAACAGGTCGTTGCTCATCAAAAACGCTGTGACTTCGGACGAAACTATCATCAACAGCGCTGATTTTCAGCAACTACGAATGACGTAATCACGTCCCACCATGAGACATACTAAATCCAGTAAGTCTAACTTTCCGCAAAAATCCTACTAATATTATAAATGCGAAAGTTTGTATGGATGTATGGATGTTTGTTACTCTTTCACGCAAAAACTACTGAACGGATTTGGATGAAATTTGGCACACAGATAGTTTATAACCAGGAATAACACATAGGATACTTTTTATCCCGATATTCCCACGGGATCGAAACTTATGCGGGTGAAACCGCGGGGCGCAGCTAGTAAGTGATATTCTAGCTGAACATAGTGTGTGCATATAAATAAAATAAAGAAAAATATATATCTGTATTCATGCGTAAAAAAAATACATAAACTAAAACCATAATACAAATCTTATTAAAACAAAAATGTTAAGTAAGCAATAACTATACGCTGTGTACAGTGTGGTGTGTTTTCCTATTCACATAAATTCTATCTTAGCTATTATAACTTCGATACTCCGTAGATAAGCAAAGAAGCCTACGAGATCGCTCCATATTCATTATAGAAGCAACCAAATAGTATATAACACTTATATAATTAGTGCATATTGAATTTCCAAATATTAACTTATCAGTCACATTTCAGATACCTTAGTATATAGCAAATGAACATTCTAACTAAATCCTGCATGTCGACTACATACCTACTAACAAGATTGCTGTCGAATACCCATCGGACTAACAAACACTAATTAACCAAATTCCGACAATCATACAGGAACTCGACACATGCATAGAGATGACGATAAACAAGTATGATCGAACATGTACAGACTGCAACAGTATCAGTTCTCCCCTTGAAACACGGCACACTATTATAATCCCTATTAAGTCCCACATAGCGTGCCAAATTCTATCAACGTTATACGTATCGAATATGGAATGTTTCAGGTATGTAGGTATTAGTGCAATATAAAATGTATGAAGTTTCCGGTGATACATTGTAAAGGTTCTATATCGATGTTACAGAATCATTACAAATACACAACCTAACTATGCAAAAAGCAACTGATTTTGACTGTAAGTGCCCATTGTTAATACATACTACATCAAAAAAAATTGGAAACAGTAAATCCAAGTGTTTAGTTGAAGATTTCAACAATTTTAGAGCCCATTTTGCCCAATAAAGTCCACAATTTAGGAAAAGAAAAATAAACGTCGCGTAATCGGCGAGTGGACGCGTTATTATGAGCACCCCATTAAACTTGTCGCAAGTTGTGTATCGCGGATGTGTAGCGGGACCTGCGACGGCCAAAATATTCAATTGGCGTATCCTACATTGGCCACCGGCCAGGCGCCCCTGCATATTGATGTGCCAACTTTTACCGCCGACTCAGCTCATCGACGCAAACTTCACCCGCCAACCTGCCAAACTATAGCCTATGCGCTGAACGCTGATCGCATGAGTTTAATGACGTGGCTTCAGGCTAACAAAATGTCCATTACGATACGCGCTGACGGGTCGCTCCCCATGAAGCGCATGTTATTAGAAATTCCGTGAATATTGAAATATCGGGACGCTGTAAAAGTGCTTTTAACCATCCCATGTTAAAATTTATCACTATTTCAAACGAGTTTTTCGTAAAACATTTTGTTATTGGAGGAAACCTTGTGAGCATAATTGGAAACGGTGCTAGTTGATAAACCGAAAGACTTTTTATATTTTCCTTCCCTCTCTCTCTCTTCTAATTAAGTTCGTTATGAGTTCTAAGACAATTTAGCATCATCCAAATATTCTTGACCTTATCTCCCGTTGTTTTCTTCGATGCCCACGACGAGTCTTAGTTTGGAAACTAAGTGAACCAAATCAGTAGAGAGTTCAATGTTTTATTTCAGCACCCAGCCAATTATATATTTAACACACCGATAAATAATATCGTCTTACTAATTGAACCACCTAAATTGAGACAACAACAATATTGCTTTATCCGCCAACCTTCACTGGGGACGGCAAAAAGCCGTCGATTCTTCATAAAGTTTTCCAATATGACAGAGATTATTATGGCGGCACGTAAAGCAAACTATCGGTTTTCATAAATCGAACAAAGATCAACTTTGATTTGATGGATGACTCGGCTGCGTTTGCGTTCCGAGAGGCTCTCGCGATCCGAACCACGGGATACGAAATGGGTCACGACTAGAATTAATGTCGTTTAAAAATACTTGTTGATTTATGTGCTACGCTGTTTGTTTAAAACTAGGGTTTGAATCCAATCAAGTGAAGGTAAAACAATCTAAAAGAAAATGTAATTAAGAGCTACTCGGCTAGTATTGATCTCGCAGTTGTACCTAGGCATGTTTTTTTCAGCACTGCAACTTTCTAAGTACTCGTACCTACTCTCTTTATTACTAAAGAAAATACAGCGAGTTTATTGTTATCGTCTTTTGCACTCAAACTGTTACTATAACGAACGAGTTCGCTTCTTTATCAAAAAGATGGAAATATTGAGAACAAAGAAACGTTTCAAGTTTAAAAATAAAGCTCCGTTGACGCTTGCCGACAATTACAATATCAAAAGAATCGACTTTCTTACTATGCGCGCGTTTCTTACTTTTATATCTAGCTACCTAATATTCTTCCGCGAGCTACCTTTATTCAGATCTATAAATATTATATCTCAAATATCTGTTTATCCCTTTCTCTTGATATTAAAACTAATATTTGCCAAGAATATAGTAAACATGTAAATTGCTATAAGAAAACACAGGGTAAAAAAACACGTTTCCTTTACGTAAGCAGCTTTTACTCAAAAGCGTTCAGGTTTTCACCCAATAAGTAATGCCAATACCTACCATTCATTCTTTGTTTGTTATATTTTGCTATTTGTTATCGAATGGGGATAAAACTTACAACCATACACAAATTAGGGAAACGTAATTTCGTATATAACAATCATATACGTACGATCGTCCAAAGCTACAGGAACCCTCCGAAGACATTTAAGCATAGTGAATTAACAATGATCCAAGTCATTACAAAGTGATATAATAATTTGCTCCAGAACCTAATAAGCGTTGGATAAATTTGCATTTACTACTTCAAATTAAAGAGGAATTTTGTTAGAAATTACGGCAGCTCACCGGACCGCGCTCAAGTTTGCTACGTTCGTCGTACTTCGCGTACTTCGCGGACTCGCGGTACTTGGAAAGAGCGGAAACCTGAAAGTTTCGCTGGCTCAACTCGTTTTACGGGCGCCGCTATCACGCCCTAGAGGCCTAACCTCTTTCTTACAACCTTAAAGTCCTTACTTTTGTGAATAACTATAACGTCTGGCACGTGTTTGTAATTACGTAATGGTTGACGTGGTACGTAAGTAATTGTAATGGTAGAAGTTTTATGCAAGATGTGCAGGTAAATGTTTTACTATTACACACCTGGGAATACTCTTTGGTTTCGTGGATCATTACTTTTATGTATTTATTGCTCTTTTAATTTGTGCATGAATTATATATTGGTATATTACTGACAAATGTGTGCACTGACTGGACAGCTCCACAAAAAAAATCCAAAATCCAAACAAAAAAAATCCAAAATCCAAAAAAAAAGAAATCCAAACCCAAAAAACAAATCCAAATCCAAAATCCAAATCTGTGTTAGTTGGTTCTTTCATCGAAAGACCATTTCAGACACTAATCTACAAGTTCTTCACATGATCAGCACCCTAATTGCGTAACACACAATCAATCTCAATCTGAATCATTTTGAAGGATATTGCTAATCCATTGCTTCATAATGTTCAAAAAATGTGTCATGTGTCATGTGTCTGCTCAAGAACGTAAATAACGCAATGAATGTTGTTGAACTGTCAAAATGAAACCGATTCCGATTGATTGTGTGTTACGCAATTAGGGTGCTGCTTGGACTTTAAAAGAGACTGTGACCTCGGAGTTGGTTTCGGTCTTTCTTCTCTGAGTAGACGGATAGGAAACACCGAATTCATTTAGTATTAAAACATAATTTTTATGAAGTGTAAAAGTGGTTGTACGAACTTTCTTACAGATACTGTTGGCTCATGAGCAATTCACCAGATTCGTAATTTACCTGATTCTCGATTTACCAGATTATGAACTGACCAGATTCTCAACACACTGGATTCTCAACTCACCATATTCTCAATTCTTCAAAAGTACAATGAGAAACGCAATTCTAAAATGTAACACAAATCTATATTTTCTATCAATAAAATTATTCAATGAAAAATAATTAGTAAGCAGGTACTTCTATTTTAAAAGAAAGATAGAAAGAATAATGTTTAGTTGGACACAGTTCGTGAGACATAAAATACAAATAACAAAATAAAAATTATGTGTTAACAACAATAGTGTGTGCCTCACGGCTGTGCAAAGGTTCATTTCAGCATTAATACGATTGTATGTTGATTGTGTGTTGATAGTAATGATTTTGATGAACATGCACGATGATGAATGGTCAAAATATTAAAAAAAAATAGGCAGTCATGGAGACTGCCGACAGAAGTGAAAACTTTGAAATTACTGTTTTTTTTTTTGAATTTTTAAATTATGAATAATTAAAAGTTCATAATTTGTAAATTGAAATTATTAGGTATTGGTCTGGTTTTCAAATCTCTTGGCTTTCCGAGCATTAAATTATATTATACATTTTCATATAGTTTATTCAAAACATATGATGGGCTGCGCAAGCCCATGAGTACCTACAACTTATATAAATACAATTTAATAATAATTAGTATACACTTATATTATTACCTTGTATTTATGTTAATGAACTTTATTTTAATTGTTAACATCATTATCATCGTTAAATTCAACAATACTTTCTACTTCGATTATTTAACAATAAGCAAAAATAAAATATGTAGGCAACTAATAGACTAACCGTTACTGCTCACACTGCGGCATTTCTGTAACTTAAAGAACCTTTTTTTTTTTTTTTTTTGTGGATGGGAAATCATCAAATGACCCCTCCCGCTCTGGGTGGAGCGGAAGGGAGTGTCAGACTTTTACTGACTAAAACCCACCCGTGTTTTTGACATAAACTTAAAGAACCTTAACCTAAAGTTTTCACTTAAAAAATACAGTATATCTAATGGAAGGTGTGAAATTCGCTTCTGTAATTCAAAGAAGCCAAGTGTTTCATGCACTCATTTAGACTATATTTTTTGTTGAGACAATGCAAAATAATTTTATTTATTATCTCGTTTTTCTGTAATATTTTAATGTTTCTTTTATTCTCATTGCAATGCAATGAGGTTTTTTGAATTTTCATGTCCTGGATATGTACTTCTTTTTTTAATATTAAAATGCATTTAAACAGGGATGGTTTTCATGCAATTTTTGTATTCAGGCGTCGGTGACACCCTTCCAAAGCATTGGTGGTTCTATATTTTTCACCGTAACAACTGAAAACATCTGTCTTTAATCCATTAATTATCAAATAGAGCGAAATTTCTCAAAATATTCATTTTCTGGTGCCATTTCGCTGATGCCCCGATAATATTCAGGAATTAATATCGTTGGAAGTATTATTATAATAGGTGCACTATTATAATAATAATAATAATATCCCTGGACATTTCACACAGCACCATTTGTCCCAAGCTAAGCAACCTAATGCTTGTGTTATGGTAACAAGATGGCTGATAAACTACTTATATACAATTTTTTTTTTTTTGTAAATACATACATATTATAGATAGAAAAACACCCAGACTCGGAACAAATACATGTAGCCATGCACGCATGTGCATGTGTTATATCTACTAATATTTTTATAATTTTTAGCATTATATTTTTAATTATTTAAGTAAAATTAAGATAACCTTGATTCCGAAAGTTGATTCGGTTGTAATTCAAATCATAAAATCATTGTTAAAACCACTTTTACACTATTTATTTTACAATTACAGTTTATTCAATACATTTATATCGCTTTAATTAAGCAAAGAGTAGTTTAATTGATCAATTTTGTATACGTATTCTCTGAACTGATGGTTCGATGACGTCAGTTGTTTGCGACTGCCTATAAAAGCGAGAGCCCAACGCCTTGTGGGGGCATTCTGAGTCGAGTTGTGGAACCGAGCGGACTACCAGTTAAGTACTTTTCCTGTTCCTTATTTTATCGTTGGTATACTATTATTAATATGATTTAGATGGATAAATATAGTAAAATTATGTTGTGCTTTCCTTAAAATATTGTGTGAAGATAATAAACAAATAGTATCTATGAATATTGAGTAAATTAAGTAATTTGATATTATACCTTAATTATTGTTTACTATGTTATTGTATAAATCATGTTATTATGGTCAATATTCCTAGCTATTGTTATTATGTTGCTATTATGTTGAGTCCTCTTGGACCATTGTGCAAAAGATAGAATTGTGATTAAAGATTTCGATAATATGTTGATAGAATATTTCAATAATGTTTCCATGGAGTTTCTTGTCCTTCTTCTCCATGATGACCTAGTTTTACGAACGGACGACTAGTTTCTCTGCTTAATTACTGACAAGCCTAAAAATTCAATAAATGTTTATCCTTGTCTTTCTGTGCTTTAATTCATAAAACCCTTTTCCTTGTAAACCATATTCTTCAGAAATCCATACACAGTTAGTAACCATTCTGACATTCAAAGCTTGTTATTTAGGTACATATACTTCTAGTATATAAATATATATACACTAATAATTCTAACATCAGAAGTGGGATCAGTTCACAGGCTAATAAAACCACATACTAATGCATTTTTTATTTTGCTATTTTCATGATTGATGTTGGAGCTTTTGAAGATCTTTTGGAAGCCGTTGGTCGGTGGGTCACTGACTCCACTCGCACCATAATGATGACATCACGCTGCCGCCTCTGACGTTGAAGCTGCGGAGCTGCGTATTACTGTACGAGCTTTGAAAATACGGAATCTCAATCTGCTGTAAGAATATTGAGAAGCTTTCCGCCAGTAAGAAGTATCTGAAGTCGGTAAGGCCCTTAGAGGCTCTTTTACATCAAAAAGAAATGAAATTGGATAAGATGATTACATTGAAAGTTTACATATTGCAAAATACATTTAGATAATTAGTATTAAACATTTGGTTCACACTTGGCTTATAATAATAATAATAATAATAATAATAATAATATCCCTGGACATTTCACACAGCACCATTTGTCCCAAGCTAAGCAACCTAATGCTTGTGTTATGGTAACAAGATGGCTGATAAACTACTTATATACATTTTTTTTTGTAAATACATACATATTATAGATAGAAAAACACCCAGACTCGGAACAAATACATGTAGGTCATACAAATATTTGTTCCGTGCGGGAATCGAACCCGCAAAGAAAAAAAGACGAACAGTTTTGACTATGTTAATCACGTGATAATCACTGATCCAATTGCTTTAAAATATAATTTATGGCGGCACGGTTGGCACAGTGTTAAGCGATTGACTGCTGCGCTGCGTGTCACGGGTTCGATTCCCGCACGGAACAAATATTTGTATGGCCTACAATTGGTTGTTCTGGGTCTGGCTGTATGTGTATGTGAGTTTGTGTCTGTGGACGCACCCACGACACAGGAGGGATTCCTGGTATGGGGCAACGTTTTATTTGAGAATACAATAATATAAAAGAGTAGTATAATGTTCAAAAGTGGAATTTAGTGATTCCTGATGTTAAGCTATATGTATTTGCTTATAAATTATTTTTGGGAGTAGGATACCCTCATTTAATTTTGAGATTAAGACACACTATGAAGTACTTAAAACATCTATCAATCTATCTTTAATCGTAATTACAATGAAATGTGGTTCAAAACATCCCATTAATCATTTCGTTTTATCTGATCTCTAATTATTGATTGTGCTGTAGAGATAATATTGAAATTACTTATTTACAAAAATGTTTTTAAGATATCATGTAGGTACCTAAAATTTGTTTCCACTGGACGGTCATTTGCTTGGTGCAAGTCTGTCCCACTAGCAGCAGGTGGACGGGACTTGACACGTCTAGGCACTTGGCAAAACAAAAGTAAATTACAAATGTAGAAAAAAGGTATCTAATGTATTTTATTTATTTATTTATTTTGATAGGTACACCAACGACCTATTCACTAGAAACATTAACATAATAAAAAATAACATAAGCATTGAGTTATGGTGAATTAGTCATTTACAGGCGTACACAGCACTTACATAAAAAATTGCTTCATAAATATTACGTTTTAACAAGATTTTTAGTCGTAGTGAAGATAGAAAAATTAATTAGAAACAAAAAAAAAAACAAAACATTAAGTAAGATACAAAATCATAATCGAAATTAGAATCAAATTTTAAAAGCAAAGTGCTTGTCCGAATGGCCATGTTAGATGTTTGTTAATATGTTAACAGGAAATGTTTGTTGAATAGTTTTCAATAATGTTGTCAGATTGACCGAGCGATAAGTTATTTGAATTATTTGATAAATGTTTTAAGTACTTAACGTTTTTCTATAGCAGAAGTTACTAAGATATATTTAGATACGTTGGTAAAAAAGTTGGCTCTGAGCAACTGAAATAAGAAACATAATTGGGTACCACACATTAACTATATATGTGATAGACTAAGATCTATCCTGGGTCGAATAATTGTACTTAAACATAAAATGCCATATAAAACCTTAAGACTGCTATACCTAGCCCTAGCTGATTCCATAATTAGTTATGGTCTCAGTAGCTATGGGAGAACATATAAAACTAATTTAGATAAAATCTACAAACTACAACAAACAATCCTCAAAAACATTGTACCACTTAAAATCAAAACAAAATACCAAAATGATTACTCTGAACTATTTCATTACTGCAACATATTGCCAATACAAAACATGACAACACTATCAATACTAAAAGACGAATATATCAATATAAAAAATTTAGTTATAAGAATACGTCATCCTAAATTAAGAACTTTAGCTAATATAAAAACCTTTACCTTGCCTAGATGTAACAATACATATGGAATGAGAACATACACCTACATACTACCAAAAATAATAAACGAACTTCCTACGGACATACAAAATAAATACCTCTGTAACCCCAAAAAAGCAAAATGTTTATTAAAAAAACATTTTCTGCAAATAACAAACTATGAATATGTACTTTAGTTTGATACATTTACTACCATTTTTAATTAATATTTATCTATTATATAAAAAGTAAATATTTAAAATATTATTTGAATGTATAACTTACAAACTCAGCGTCTAAATTTGTTTCTTTGTATTACATACCTATATTAGATAAGAACATTTTCCGAACTCACTAGCCATATATAAGCCATCAAAGGCTTCTGTGGTTTTTAATATATAAAAATTCCAAACTCTGCGATATACATTTTGAACAAATAAAAAAAAAAAATATGAAATGCTATTATGGAAAACACTATTTAAGTCTCTAAATATCTAAAATAAATAATAATAATATTTAAAATAGATAATAATAATGATTAAAATAAATAATAATAAACATTAAAAACAAATAATTTAAAATATGTATTGTTATATGTATATATAGGTATTATATGTACATATTTTTATATTTAATTATATAAAAAGCCTGTGGCTGTGCGTAGCTGTGCCTGTGGCTATAAAAAAATAAAACTCCTGTGGCTGTGCCTGTGGAGGTAAAAAAAAAAAAAAACAAAAAGAATATGCCTGTGGCTGTGCGTAGCTGTGCCTGTGGCTAAAAAAAAAAAAAAAAAAACTCCTGTGGCTGTGCGTAGCTGTGCCTGTGGAGGTAAAAAAAAAAACAAAAAGAATATGCCTGTGGCTGTGCGTAGCTGTGCCTGTGGCTAAAAAAAAAAAAAAAAAAAAACTCCTGTGGCTGTGCGTAGCTGTGCCTGTGGAGGTAAAAAAAAAATGCCTGTGGCTGTGCGTAGCTGTGCCTGTGGCAATTTCATTCATTTTTCATTTATTCATTCACATAACAATTCACATTGTGTTTGAAATATTTAGTACACTAATTAATTTATTACAATTTAAACCTTTAAAACATAAAAATCAAACAGTAAACATTAATAAAACAGTAAACATTAAACCAATAAAACATAAAAATCAAACAGTAAAGATTAATAATAAAATCCGGAATTTATGTCAACAGAAAGTTAAAAAAAAATTCAATAGAATGTCAATAGAATTGAAACAGTTTATTTATAAAATTACTGTAAATATTATCATGTCAAATTTTGTATTATAAATCTATTCTTTAAAATTCAAAACTTAAAATAATCTTAAATATCATTTCATCATTCTCCTGTCCTTATCCCAAATTATTTGGGGTCGGCGCAACATGTCTTTTTCTTCCATACTCCTCTATTAGCCGCCATCTCGACAGTCACCCCCTTTCTAACCATATCATCATTCACACAGTCCATCCATCGTTTCTTTGGTCGTCCCCTACTCTTATAGCCATCGACATTCATACTCAAAACTTTCCTCACGACATTTTCCTCATTCCTCCGTAATACATGCCCATACCATGACAACCGGTTTCCACATAACTTTTCAATTACCGGTGCCACTTTCAAACTTCCTCTTAATAATAATAAATTATTATTTAATTTAATAAATAAATAAAATAATCTTAAATATAAATGTCGTAAATAACGGTAGGTATAAAAAGTTTAGCTTTGAATAGAGTACCTTTGTAAATTAATGATCTTAATTCAGTAGGCAACCCATTAAATAATTCTACTGCCTGGTATTTAGAGCAATGTTTAACAATACCAAACTTAGGTGCAATTTTATTTTTTATAACTTTTCTTCTAGTTTTCTCTCTAAGTTCACGTTCTTCTTGTGATTCATATTCGTGTATGTATTTCGCAAAGTGGCTGAGTAAAACTAAAACATACAAACTTGGAACAGTTAAAATATCTATTTTTTTAAAATACTCTTTACATACTCTTCTCTTCTCTCTTTACATACAAAAAAAAAAAAAAAAAAAATGGCTGTGGCTGTGCCAAATGTACTTCAAGGATTAATTACAGAGCAGAATGACCATGTTATATCTAAATTAATTTAAACAGATAAGTAACTGTTAAGTTTGTTTGTGTTATGTTTTGTGACTAGTGAGCAAAAAAAAAAAAAAGCAAGAATAATTTATAAAATAAATTGTTTTAACAAAGTGTACTTCGAGAACGAAGTACATATCAGAATGGCCGTGTTATATCTACTAATATTTTTATAATTTTTAGCATTATATTTTTAATTATTTAAGTAAAATTAAGATAACCTTGATTCCGAAAGTTGATTCGGTTGTAATTCAAATCATAAAATCATTGTTAAAACCACTTTTACACTATTTATTTTACAATTACAGTTTATTCAATACATTTATATCGCTTTAATTAAGCAAAGAGTAGTTTAATTGATCAATTTTGTATACGTATTCTCTGAACTGATGGTTCGATGACGTCAGTTGTTTGCGACTGCCTATAAAAGCGAGAGCCCAACGCCTTGTGGGGGCATTCTGAGTCGAGTTGTGGAACCGAGCGGACTACCAGTTAAGTACTTTTCCTGTTCCTTATTTTATCGTTGGTATACTATTATTAATATGATTTAGATGGATAAATATAGTAAAATTATGTTGTGCTTTCCTTAAAATATTGTGTGAAGATAATAAACAAATAGTATCTATGAATATTGAGTAAATTAAGTAATTTGATATTATACCTTAATTATTGTTTACTATGTTATTGTATAAATCATGTTATTATGGTCAATATTCCTAGCTATTGTTATTATGTTGCTATTATGTTGAGTCCTCTTGGACCATTGTGCAAAAGATAGAATTGTGATTAAAGATTTCGATAATATGTTGATAGAATATTTCAATAATGTTTCCATGGAGTTTCTTGTCCTTCTTCTCCATGATGACCTAGTTTTACGAACGGACGACTAGTTTCTCTGCTTAATTACTGACAAGCCTAAAAATTCAATAAATGTTTATCCTTGTCTTTCTGTGCTTTAATTCATAAAACCCTTTTCCTTGTAAACCATATTCTTCAGAAATCCATACACAGTTAGTAACCATTCTGACATTCAAAGCTTGTTATTTAGGTACATATACTTCTAGTATATAAATATATATACACTAATAATTCTAACACATGCATGTGTCATGTAGGTACCTATTGCAAATCGTAAACAATTTTTTACCTAACTGTACAACATTTGGTGAATTGAGAATCTGGTGAGTAGAGAATCGGGTAAGTTGAGGAACAGGTTAATTGATAATCTGGTGGGTTAAGAATCTGGTGAATTGAGAATGTGGTAAACTGCTCATGAGCCATACTGTTAGCCTGAATCGTCCCACTGCTGGGCCATGGCCACTCCCCACGACTTCCAGCTCTTTCGATCCAGGGCAAAAGTGGACCACTGGTCGTTTCCAGCTCCAGCTGCTGTTGCAGCTGGTGGTCAAGCTCGTCCCAAACCTACTTCAGAAATAAAATCAAATAAAATCTTTGTACCTATCCTCTGATTGCGTAGTGTTGACCTCATTTCAGACATTAAAATAAATAACTATTTTGTTATTTCATGAAATAATGACTGATACGATTACACGAATACCAAAAAGCTGATTAATTTTGTTTTCAAACCAATAGTCATTAATTACATAGAAAATATTAATTACATTTTCAGTTCATTAAAATGAATTCATTCATTGATGATATACATTCCAAAAGTAAATGCGTATATAGTGGGTACCTGCTGCTAAATCTATCTGAGTCCATTGTATCCAATAGTTCTGTGGTCTCTATAGGATTGTGGAATTGCGGCCCATTGCTTTCGATTAACATAGATCGTTGCCCGGCTGACTAGAACTTACGGGTTCACGTAAATTACGAGAGTAACTTACGCGTTGTAGTCGTAGATACAATACGTGGAGCTTGTCCTTCTAAAAGTTTTATTAAACTAAAGGACAAACAATATAAAACAAATCGACAATTGATAAATTCCTCTGTATTCTTTAATACCTAATTAAAATCCTTCATAAATGATAAATTATTTTATTTTGTAAGTATGTTTGTACAAACACTCACACGTCAATAATATTTAAAAAACTAGACGATATCGGCGTCTGAGAAGAAAGGCCGAAACAAACTCAGAGGTCCCAGTCTCTTTTAAAGACCAGATATATTCGTGGTCAGATCATATACCATGTAGTTCGATGTTTGAGATGGTCATATTTAATACCTAATTAAAATCCTTCATTATTTATAGGTATACGTTCTGTAAATATTTTTTACAGGATAGATCGGCTAAATCGCCCATCGAAACTGACTTACTACTGAAATACATAAAAAACCTACTTACCTTAAATCTTCGATTCAACCCGGGCAAAATAAATGCGCAGTAAGTCTTCATACTACCTGTTCGGCCGTCATTCTTTAAAGTTATCAAATATGATATATCAGGAATAGTGCTGGAAGTAATGTGACGCAGGAGTATGAAATAGTCATAAAGTGTGTCACGCGCAGCGAGAGCGCACATCTCATGATGATATGACACTTTCACACTTTACGACGGCATTAGGTGCTGTAACAAAACTAAATGCTTTTTATTTAGCCGATCTTTCTTCAGTGTGTATCAGAAATGTGTGGCCATATGTGTGGTACAAACCATTAAACTGAACAACTTTCGACTGGGACAATAATCGCGAAAAAAACTCAGCTGTCCCATACATTTGGATCGAGTAGGTATTGAAGTTTTGTATGGGATAGCTGATTACTTTGATGGTCTTTACCCTGTCCCTAAAATATGACTACACATTTGTGATACACGCTATATATAAAGATTATTCACTGACATGTTTTCTGAAACATATTTTTGAGTCAGATAATCGCTCTGATTTGTTTAGAAACTCCCACAAACTATCACAAGAATGAATTCATTAACAAAATGTAAATATGTATGCATGTTATTAAAACTTCTAAGCCTATTAGACAACTATTGGCCCACCGAAACTAATATTAAATCACCTCCTATAAACACAAACTTCGCACAAATTGCTCGTGTAGTGAATTTGCTTTCATTAAAATAGTAGGAGTGACTTAATGACTTGCCCATACTATGAATATTCAACGGAGCTCATATTGCCAGATGAAGCTTCAAAGGGTTTATCTGAGCGATAAATGCTTTAATTCCTTGAAGCATATAGTTACTAACAAGCCCCACGGTGCATTGAAAATTATGTCCAACCCAGTCAACTATGTAGATATACAGTTTTATTGTATAAAAAATGTCTAACTTTACAAAGGCACTTTACGTGATAAAATATAGTTTAAAAATAAGTAATTTAAAGTTTTAATGTATTTTATAGCAGTTTTTTTTTAAGATGTTGGGACCGTCTTGAGAAGTTATTATATAAAAGTTTTTACACCATGTATCAAAAGTCGTTCATAACAACAAAATGATCACGAACTAACTTTTCTATGCGAAGAATATTAAAAGAAATATTTGCCGCAAAAGAAACTTATTCAACCAAGAAGATAGATGAGGCTCCAAAAAAATATAAAGCCTAACTAGGTTCTCTGAATCCCAATAAAATAGTTGAAACCACAAATTACTAAAGGAAACAGGACAAAGTTGGATTTCAACAAAGAAAGGGGCGGATAAAGCAACAAAGTGCGTAAACAAGGGGTCTCATCGGTTTTATTTGAAAAGTTTCGATGATCGCGGTTTACTACCGCCACGCCGCCCCACTTCCAGGAACAACGTCTTCATTAGATAACATCAGCCCAGAAAATTTACATTATCTTTGATAACGGAATTCTCTTGCGTTGACTTGAAGGAATGTTGCACAAAAGTTACCAGAAAATAGCAGATTGTGATTGAAATAAGACCCAAATGTGTCACTAAACACACCAAAACTTCGCTAATGTCGTAATTCATTAGGCACCGATACTTACGCTCACAAAAATATTGGCAAAGTTCCTACACCCTAAATCATAATACTGCGTAATAAATAACCCTTCGCTGGCTGGAGATGTAGAAACTATTGTTGTCATATTTCTCGATCACTATGGCAAACAAGACTGCTTCTATTTCAATAGTGGCTCAGATGACGAAGCGCTTAGCGCAAACGGCTCTCATAATCTATTCCATCAATGGCGTCAGATAAGATTGTTCCGTCATTATTGGGATGTAATTAATCCTTGTCATTGTTACCTTCGTCTGCAGATCTGCTCCTCACAGATACAGACTCTCTCTTTGTTACACTCCATTACGTATTTTCCTTTATGACGTTCGCAGTGATACGCGAAACATCTTCACTGAATTAAGTTCTGCCATAATAATTATTTCTTTTTCTTTCGATGTTCGTAATGGAAATCTTAGATAAGCTTTCTAATTATCTTCATGAAATAGCTAAGTAAAATCGTTATACCAATATTTATACAGGTCTCGACTTTATTTGATTAATAACAATTCAACAAAGAAATCATGAAACCATTATTTTTATCTTGCAAACCAAAATAGAATGAACATATTTCCGTAAAATGAGATTATTCTAAAGTGCCTAAATTGAGGTAAATGAAACAAGCGGATATATTCCATCTTTCTGTGTTCAAACAAACGCACATTTATAAATGGGATTACATCAACAAAGATTCCTATGTTAATGTAAAATGTACAGTAGAGAACAATGTAAAGCACGGTTATCGGAAGCACGGCTCACTCGTATATCTCTTTTGTAGGTGAGATTAAAGAGGCGATGGCGTGGGCCGATGCCATCCATCTCCGTTAATGCTGTATCGACGGCTCCATCCAACGGCTGTGAGCAGCGCCGTGATGCACGGCCACATCAAGTGCGATGATATTTATTGGGAACTAGCTTTTGGCCACTGCCTCCCACGCCTGAGTTGTGGTAGTACGTGGATGCTTTGTGTTCTAGCTACAGCCCTCCTCAATAAACAACCATGCTTTCATCCGTTTTGTCAAGTAGGTTCACACTATTGGCGAAGTGACTGAGAGTTTGCTTACGCTCTTCGGCGCTGGGTTCGAATGCCTTATGAAAGAAAGGTACTTCCAAGTTCACAAGGTCTTTACTTGTACCTGTTATCTCAAGATATTTGTTAAAAGTTTAGGCTTTATGAGATTTATGTGTGAAAACGCTACCACAATACATGAGAAATGCGTAGAGTGCTGTAAAACTTTAGTAGGTAGCAATCAGTTTTAATATTTTTTCAGAAGTTAAGTTATAGGTACAATAAGCGTTGTTTGTTGGAAGATCATATATTGATTGAACTACTGTAAATATCTAGCACGGCAAAGGAATCCTAGTTTAAGGCAACTCGTATGCATGACTCGGCCCAGACACATTCAAATATCCATTTAGCAAATGCACATTTTAACGACATTCGGCATTTGCCAAGAGCGGTTTTTTCGCGGATATTAGAGGACGCTAACCACGTTATAAATTTCACACAAATGTTGGAAAATAGTAGGTACATAGCTTTGCAAGTATCAAGTTTAGCATTGAGCCCGAATATTACATTTTAAATATAATTATCATCAAAATCCAGGGTTAAAAATTGAGGGTGATTTCAAAAGTTACAATAATTTTACACTGGTTCAATATAAATATATAAACTTTTTTACAAACAAAACACAACCGACTTCCGTTTGATTTTTTTTTTATCAAGAAGTTTTTTATTTTTCACTTTTTAGTTACCTACCCCATATTCCTTCCATACCTACTCATATTCAGATACCGATACCCGTCATGTCTGCGAAGTTTTGCCAGCTAATTTAATTTGACCCCATATACAGCATGGCGCTTCAATGGCGACATTAATTTAACACACGCATACGGTTTCGCGTTTTAGTTTTATGAATACATTTTATTTTAATTTAACATTAATATTGATTTATTTACTAACAATTTTCTAAAATAGCATCTTAGAGCAACCTGACTCAAAGAACTGAAGCGCAGGGGTCATTTGCCGGGGTCACGGATCATAACATCGCATCAATGTAATTAAAACAAATAACGTGCAAAGAGAAGGCGAATTGAAGGAAAGAGAGAGAGCCCTATGTCGGCGAGCGGCGCAGGTGGAAGTTTTCAAGTTACGATTTTTTTTATGTTGTTATAATTTTTATGATTACTGGCCACTAGCCCTACCCGTGTGTTAAATTAATGTCGCCATTGTAGCGCCACGCTGTATACACAGATGAATTGAGAACCTCCTCCTTTTGAAGCCAGTTAAAAACTGGTATAAGAACATTTACTTTGGTAAAAGAATACCTACCCTTGGGCAAAAACTAAGAAAACTAAAACCAACGGTATACGAAGTGTTTGAAAGAAATAAAATATTTACAACTTCATCAGAACTGAGTTAAGTCGTCAGTAAATACAATAAATAAATAGAAACCAAAAGATAATTTGTATGTTTTTTTTATTGTTTTCGTACAAATACACTCCATTCATAATCACGTACACTTAAATAACCATATTATTGCACAGTGGTTGGCTAGTCAGTCGGTTGGTTCAGCACCAGGGGTCGGCTTCTACAAGGTACACTGTCCTGGAAAAAGAAACATCATGTATTAGAGAGATTTTCAAAGGAACATTTTCTATAGAATGCAAAAGAGTGCTGTTGAAGTTTGATCGTGTGAACCAACACCAATGTTCTGTAATAATCTCTAATGCCCCACGGGGTACACTGGGGTAATTTTGTAACACACTAACAGTAGCAATGACTTATTTTGACAGTTGAACAACATTCATTGCGTTATTTACGTTGTTGAGCAGACAAATTTTTCGAACATATGAAGCAAGGGATTAGCAATATCCTTTATTGATTCAGATTGTGAATGAGGGTGCAGATTGATGAAACGTAACACAACAACTAGGCAAATTTGATTCAACGTGTGTTACATTTCATGATCGATTTCCCCAATCTGTACCTGGCATTACTCTGATTAAAAAAACTGCAGCAGGAAACAAGGGTTTAACTCGAGATTTGATGGAACAAAAGACTGCCAATGAAAAATGTGGAACAAACATTAATGAAGAATGTGCTCGATGATGCCATGAACTGAGAGTGCATGGTGCTACATCCTGCCTAGAAATCAACCTAGGTGATTGCGTAAAGGCTTTTTTGCGGTTATTACAAAAGCGTCTATACTTGTCCGTCATGGTATAGTTTTACCGAGAACTCCTAAGCACCAATAGTGATGATTGTGAATCATTTTGTTCAAGATTACTACCTTTTTTACTATAATAGGATCTCGTTACGCTGTCCAGGTACTTAAGTAACTCCATCATATGTATTGATTTGAGTATATAATGATAAAAACAATATGTAGAGAATATAGTATGTTATGATTACTGTGTTTTGTAACTGAATACTGGAGTATATTATTTAATTTGTGAATTGTTTTTGTGTGTAATGAAATAAATGTGTTATTGTGGGAAATATTTGAATGGTTGTTATGCTAAAAGTTAACCATAATAGCGCCTGAAATAAAAAAAAACATTATTATTCTGATGATAATAATTAAGGGCCCATTCAATTTTATTTTAGTAGATATGTAAACTGTAAATGGCGAGACGAGTTGGAGAAAACAAACGACCAGTGGTCCACTTTAGCCCTGGATCGAAAGAGTTGGATGTCATTGGGATAGCTGGATATTACCTAACAGTAACAGATACACTTAGAAACATAATGGGCATCAACGTAGAGGGAATGATTATTCCCAAAGGTAGAAATTATTTTTACTTTTTATATAACTATGACATGATCTGTAAGTACATACCTGTAACCACCACCATGTCCGTATCCTCCGTAGCCACCGCCGTAGCCGCCGCCGTAGCCGCCGCCGTAGCCGCCGCCGTAGCCGCCGCCGTAGCCGCCGCCGTAGCCGCCTCCGTAACCACCATAGCCGCCTCCGTAGCCACCTCCGTAACCATAGCTCCTGCCGTGCGAGAGGGCTTTTCCAGCGATGGCACCGCCGATGAAGCCAGCCTTAGCACCGATCAGACCGGCACCGACCAGACCAGCAGCACCCAGACCCAGAGCACCAACGCCGAGAGCACCAGCACCTGGTCAAAGAAAAACGATACGTAAGAACAAGTAAAAAAAAATGGCGGGATGAGCTGGACTCCTTTCATGAAGATTGGTCCTTGGCAGCTCTGGACAGAGAGAGTTGGAAAGAGAGTAGGGTACTTTGCCCATCAGTGGGACATTAACGGCTAATAAAAACTCCATTCTAAAGATAACTCCATTCTGAGTATTATGCTCATCTGTTTTCATAAAATATACCTATCGACTTTGTAACTTATTTTGTCGGTACAATATAAACGTTCAGTCGCAGAATGTACCATTCGCAAAATGCACCCCATACGCAAAACGTAACATTCTCAAAATGCACCTTTCTCAAAACGTACCTTTCTCAAAATGTATCTTTCTCAAAATGCTACTTAATATTACATAACAACACGCCTGTTTCCCCGAAGGGTTCGGCAGATGTGTACTTATAGTACACCCACAGCTCGTAAAATGAATACAAAAAAAAAAAAACTAATGTAAAATATAGTGCCGCCCAAAACGAACGTTGCGTATGCTAATCTGGACCTGTTTTATGCTCTAGTAAAATAGATAATTATTTTATAGATAAAGAACATAACATTATACCTATTACATTAAATATTTATGCTAATACTAATAAATTCAATAGTCTCAACGTAGTTATGGAGACGTAAGAAAGAGTTTCATTTAAAATTAAAATACTTAAACCTGCAGAACAGGTCGAGAGAATGTGTCTGATTGACAACAATCTCTTTAACATAAAATACTAATTCGCATCAAGCAAACCTTTGCTTGATGTAAATTATGTTATTTTATCGTTGGTTGAGTCAGAATTAGTTTCGTATTATATTTTATTTGTGTAGTCAAAACTTTAGTGCATTATTGCCAAGGATAAAACTTGTATAAAAAATAATAAATATTCCCATAAAAACGATGTTACGAGCGAAAGTTTCTAACTACTTACTCTTACTAGCCAACCATAAAAAAATGAATAAAATCCGAGGGAAAATATTAAACAAACGCGCGAGTCGACACGTAAACCAGAATTTAGGTGAAAAATATACAAGATTATCTTATTAAATAGACAACGTACCTAATTGTTCATAAAAATAAATCTTCGTACAGATTTGCATTTGCGAGTGGTACGGTGTGGTATCGCACTCCGTCCCCACACCCCACCGGACCACGCTCTCTACACATTTTTATATCGGCTTTAATTCCTTTACTTAATCTGCTTTTATCATTTATAGCTTTAGGAAGGGGCCTGCGGCTAAATAATAACAGCCACACAGGTCGATCTTGCCGCGGTTGTTCTGTGGATGGGTGACCATCTTTACACACCGAGGCCCCTCCGTGTCTGGGAAAGCACGTTAAGCCGTTTGTCACGGCTGTAGTTCGTGGATCTTTCACAGTCGTTAGGGGTATTCAAAAACCCGAAAGTCTGACAATCGATCTTACCAAGGGGTATCGTATTATCCAGTGACTGGGTTGTGGAGGTCAGATAGGCAGTCGCTAGTATTCAGCTCCATCCGATTATAATGGAAGCCGACCCTAACATAGTTGGGAAAACGCTAGGGAGATGATAAATACCTTTAGAAATTTACATTAACAAAAATTAACAGTGACGTTAAAGTTCAAGGTCGTCATGTGAAGATAGTGTGTTGTTGTTAACTGCGCTCCTCTTATTCAATATATTAGCATATTACAGCTTTATGGATAGCCGCCTCCATAATGATCCGTCTAACGGCTCTGTTACCTTATATGACGTCATCAATCTCTACCTCTAGGGCTAGAAAGTGAGGTCTTAAGGGATCAACATGACGTATTTGTTACGCAGTATCCATTTCTCATCAGCCTTAGCCATGTATGCGCAACACGTAACAATGGTCCGTGGGGGATTCCATAACATGACTGATTATTGACTGCTCAAACAAAGTATATTCCCAACTATTTAAACAGTATTGTTTTCGCATAAATTAATTAAGCACGATTTTGCTTGGTCGGGATGATTGGACAAAACCAGTTGACATAGAAATTAGTAAGTAAGTACTGTTAAAGCTAATTTCATTTAGATGGGCCTACTTGTTGGTGCTAATTAAAATGAATAGAAGATGTTTGTAATCAAGTTGCTCAAAATCTTCTATTATTTTTTTTGTAAAAAACCCGTTCTAATGTAATATTTATTCGTATAAAAGTTTATTCATTAATAATTAGTACATTTTAAAAGCAAAGTCCTGTGAAGGTCAATGGCCAGTCATCTGCAGAACCTTAAAAATAACTAAGTTATAATATCCCTAATGCATTTCGCATTGACTATGTTTTATTCATGGATTTGTTTATTCATATTGAAACAGTACTTTGACACTTATAATTCGATGTAAATATTTATGAATCATAACTATGAAGGTAAACTCCGTACCTAATCGCTTTTTACAGCTTTTCGCTTGACTGTACATACGATATTTTATACTAGTTTAGCATATAAACGAGCACTCTCTTATGTTTGTATGTGTGTATAAAAGTTCGGTCATAACGCAAAGGTAATGCGTAAACTGTGGGACATGAACACGAAGGTTTCAGTATTTTCAGTTTGTGGGTAGGTGATTACTGCGACATACCACGGAGTTTCAGGAAAAAGAACAATACTTGCCTAACTTGCAACACTACATACTAGCATAATATACAGGATGGCAGTGATATCGACGTGCAACCTGTTACCTTGGATTCAGAAGGTGATTCTGAAACCTCCTGCGTTCAAATTTTTCGTCGGTTATTTAAAAATAATTGCTGTTCCATACATTTGACCGCGTAGGTATTGCACTTTTGTATGAAAGAAGCCTTTTTTTATGACCAACGAAAATTTTCTACGCTATCTAGAATCATTTGCTGAATTCATAGTTACACAGTTTGCGCGTCGAATTATAGTTCCATTTTATTCATTCCCCTATTTTAGTCCCCGCCAATTATAGTTCCATTTTATTTTTATACACATGTTTATATAAATAAAATGGAACTATAATTTGAAATCGTTATTTATTACACAAGATCTAAAACCTTTTATTTTATCTGAGCTTGCATTATATAGTCGAAGAGCGAATGAAATTCGATATAAGTAATAAAAGCAACCAAAAGTATGTTTATTAAAATGTAATTACTTCGTCGACAAAAGTTACTGTCGTACCAAAAGCATTTACATTTTCTCATACGAAGAACGAAAATAAAGTGAAACACAATTCATAGCTATTTGAACTTTCGTGTCTGTATGTAAAACTGTAATCACAACCCTCCAGCGGGGATTTCAACCCTGTTCTCATGATTGCAATATTTCAGACCAAGAGTGCGACTGTAACAAATCCTTCGCGAATTTAACAACCCAGCAGGTATGAAAAGTGTGAGATGTACAAACTATGGCGAGTGGTGACCACTTGGGTCGCCACTAAATCATCGTTAATCCACTATTTCTACATAAGCGGACCGTTTGCTCTGTAAGCTTTTTATCAAATGGATGTTGCAATTCAAACTTTCATTGGTTTAATATAAATGCCTGTTTGCCTGTATATAAAATGATATGAACTCTATGTATAATGGAATATGCAACAGTCACAGTCAATATAGTCCGTTTCCAATTTTATTTGGTAATGTTTGCTGTTCAGCGCCATTACTCCGATGCTATCACATAACAATTTTTATTCTACTTTTATGTTTTATTTCGACTTTTAATAATTATTTAAAACCAGTTCCGCTTTTATATTGAAAAATTATAATGATAAACCGGCCAAGTGCGAGTCAGACTCGCACACGGTTCCGTACCACAAGCCAAAAAACTCGTTTCTTATATGGAGACCCTTTTTTTTCGGAAGGGCGTGTCAGACTTTTACTGACTAAAACCCACCCGTGTTCCTTCAGTTGCCTGTGGTGCCAGGGGCCACGGTATCTCTTTCGAACAACCCGCGGCATATTGAGACTAACTTTATTTTATTTGTATTATTTTTTTGTTATAGCGGAAATAGAAATGCACACTCAGTGAAAATTTCACCTGTCTACTTATTACGGTTCATGAGATGCAGCCCGCTGACCGACAGACGGACGGATGGACGAGCGAAGGCTTAGTAATAGGGTACCGTTGGCACCCTTTGAGTACAGAACCCAAAAATGAGACTAGAATTAAAGTTGCATTAAAATAACCATGATATAACTGAATGATTGCAAAAGACCAGTTACCATAACTAGCCTAGACCTCTCAAACTAAACAAACAGCTGATGCGTAAGTACATTATGTAAATAGGTACTTCAGATCATCGAAATAAGGGCAAGTAATACACGCATGTGTTGCGTGATACGACTTAGCCTTGAAATGTGCAGTTGCTTGCATAATCATGAGGCACGGATAATCCCAAAAATGATATAATTACATCATTATAATTAAGTATCGACAGGATATAGGTAAAGTAATTAAGTAGAAATCGGGTCCTTGAACTAAACACTGAAATTACCTCGCGTGGAGATAAGTATGTGTATCATTACGTGATCTAAGCCCTCAAAACTTTACGCACGCAAAAGGGGATAGGCAGTAAAGTACGATTTATGTATTTTAACCTGTTACAATGTTATATCTCGACTAAGATTCTTCTATCGGGGATTTCAAATGGTTTTATATGGTAAAGGCTTAGAAAGGGTATCGAAAAGAAGAAAAAAGGTCTTATACGAAGTTATCGATTCGATTTACTTAGCTTTTGATAAGATTGATCTAGATTTATTGAAGTTTAAGATTCGTTAAAAAAATAATTACACGATTTGTATTCATTGACGTTAAGCGAAGTCGTGAAGACACGACACGAGTCGCAGGACATAAATGTCACCCATAGTGTGTTCAAGATGGGTTGCACGACACATACCAAATGGTTATTAGCTTGACAAGTCGATTATTGGTCATTGATCCATTACTTTGTACAAAATTTATAAGATATTTGAAAAAAGTGGTCAACGTTAATTTTGTATCTGTCACGCGGACCATCGTGAAATGAACAGACTATAGTACTTAAATACGAAGACCTCATGAATCTGTTGGTAATCGTCTCTAACTGTTACTGGCAATAGCTACAGTGCTACTACAACCATAGTCATCTAGCAACTGCTTTTACTCACCAAGAAGCAGACTCCTCTTCTCCCTGTTGCCCTGTGCGTCTACCAGCATGACTTCCTGGAGCTCGGGCTGTTCCACGGGCTGCAGCGCGGTCATCAGGGGACCGTTCTCAGCCGCGAGGCTCGCCACACACGCCACCAACACCGCGAAGACTAATGTGCACACTCTCATCTTGATTTGGTCTGCGAATAAACGAATTAAAGACGCTTTAGTACGACTACGTACGTAAAAAATTTACTGTTTTTGATAACTTGATTCTGACAATATTTTTCCTGTTTTTGTAGGTACCTACTATTCTTTTTATTTTATATAATTCCCACATTTTGGATTTTCCGGTAAGTTTCGTTTTTGAAATCTTAAGGGGGATGCGGTGAGGTAGCCCGCGACACTCAGATTTACCTACGTTTTTGTAATTTGCAGTTCAGTGTCAGATTGTATGTTGATTAATATAATTCGCGAAAGTTACAAATAAGGCTATACTGGATAATAATCATCAATACAACCTTGCGTGAGAACTGGCCTCAAATGTCATGTTTTCATGAATAAGGTAATATGAACTTGTGAGAGTTGTATGTATTGATGACTTTTATTATTATATTTCTATTAATAAATATTTTTGAAGGCCGCAAATCATATTTAGATCAACATACGTACAACCTACTACTCACCTGCAAATTGCAAAAAACGTAAAACACGAATTTCGCGGGTACCACTCTTTCGCCTTAAGTCTTTTATTTTTTAAATATTTTTAAAGTAGACAATCTTAACATGTAGTTGTGTAGGTAATTTATGAAAGATGTCTAAAATCCATATTATGAAATATTAATGCTAATAATTTCACAAACATTGCATGGTTAAAGTAGGTATATATTTTAATGCATTGTTAAAGACCGGCTTCACCCTTGCTTTTCAAAATTTTTAGGTGTATATTGTCAATGAATGATTTATTATTTTACTTAGGTCGTGATGAGGTATTTCAACTCATCTTTTTATCTAATACAAAAACTTCTTTCTTTTATTTGAAAGTCCTTTGGACTTTTTAGTTTATTTATATTAAATTAAATGGTTTTTCTGTTTATTTAATGATTTCACGTGACATTTAGCAAAAAAATAAATAAAAATGATGGAATCTTACTATCAATAAAAATGCAAAATAATGCCCATATATGCACTGAACATTTAAAATTGGCTAATGCTTTAAATAAAAGATTTGTTACAAAACTATTTGACAGTTGCAAAAACTTGCCTTATCTGAATGAAATGAGAATATCATTCCGACAGAGTCAGTTTCAAAGTTGTTTAGTTTACTTTTTTAATACTATACAACAAAATGAACTTCCCTTTAAAAAACCAAAATAAATCAATATTTAAAATAAATCTTAACCCGTTAAAATGTTTAACTGAATTGTGAATACCAAAAAAAACTTTAAAGAAATTGGATTCACTAGAAAATTCAAACGCAGAATTACATTATTTGTTTTTTTATTAATTTTACCTGTTTTAAAATATCACCGTCCAGCACAAACACTGATCACTGATCTACTGGACGATGAAATCCTGCCTATGACTTTTATAGGTCGGCGAGTCGAACACACACGCTAACAAATAATGTATAATCCGTTGCCTTTAATGAGGTAAGTTGTCGCCCCACCTATAGGCTCAGTAGTTTCAGATATTCAATATTCATTAGACGTAATTACAAACATGAAATAGTTATACTGGGCATAGTTTGCGAACTTAACTTTGTTGGGCCTCCAGAAATTTCTTAGGTATTAATCAAAAGCTAGGGTTCCCGTACCTGAGGATTACATTGTGCCTGTAACAAGCTGTAATATCACCTCGTTTGTAATAATAGATTGAGTATACTCAAGTGTTTTACACTAACATGTACTTTTCCTATTAAGGGAGCAGTGTGAAATTGTGTTAATTAAATGTGTAATCGGTAACGTTGATGCTGCATTTTACCGTGTGGATGTACCCGCGTTGACTGTGACATGTCCTCGTATATACTTACAGGTACTTAGTCGTTTGTTTTATCGTAGTAGGTACTACGCCTAGTGTTGGTACAGGTAGGGTAGGGCGCTAGAACATCAATCTTTACCGACGTTAGCCTTGATGTAACTAATAATTCATACAAATGAAAACGGATGCACAAATTGATTACGTAATTCAATTTTGAATACCAAACAGTTTTTTACAAAAAATATAATTCGAATATGCATCTCATTCATCTGATGACCCACTATACTACATCTAACAACTATGTCGTCAAGCAACAAAGTCAATAGTCCTTTAAGCAAATTAACGTCAAAGCAAACTCAAATGGAATTTTTGTCACCAATGCTCATACGAGTACCTTCTAGATAGTTGTTTGAGATCAAACAATTCACGCCTAGAGTGAATGACCCGAACAGGATAACGTCCAATTTTTTTTTCACACTTTACATAATAACATTATAGTTTTGTATGCCAAATTGAATCATCCAATTTTGGTATGCAAATGTCGAGGTGCCCCGGTAAATTGCGAACATACATAGCACCTGTTTTATCAGCTGTTTAGCTCATAAACCGCCCAGAATATTTTGAGGAAAGGCGCAGGGGCCCTTCACAATGAAATATATTTGAATACATTACTCTTTTCCATTGCTATCGAATAATACACACTTTTAAGCCGGCACTCGATAGTGATCCAATCAAATAAAGATTATTCCACATCGGCGACTCGTCCAATGATAAATCAGTAACGAATACAATGGGAATGATTTTCGTAAAGTAATTTGTTAATACAGGTACTTTAATCTGCTGTGGATGTTCATAATTTAACAGTTATTGAAAAAGAGGTTTGTTTATTGTCTATAGAACCGATGCGACGATTTAAACAAAACGTTTTAACAAACCTAGATGACAGTTTTCATAATACGAGATTTTTTCAAGGAACAACAATCTTTAAAACAATTTTATTCCGAGTGCGCTTCCATAAACACGAGACGCAACGTTGGATTATCTTGACAAAAAATAAGCAATATGTAAGCTTCCCCTCACAATACACTATGTAACAAAAACCCTGTTGTTCCTTGTAGGAGCGTATATATATACCTATAGGCTTACCATTATTGAAGTTATAATTAAAAAAAAAACAATGGTGGCCGAACATTGTCCATAATCAGATAGTTTTTAAATTCGATGCATTGTTACAAAATGTTTATAACATCTGAATTTACAAGTACTAATGGATGCCTACGGTCGATAAAGATTGCCGCCGCCGGCGGCGGCCCCTTTGATTCGCGATAGCTAGACAGGTTGGCGCCAACCGCCAAAACACAAAGCAGGCGGCACGCACAAACTCCCTTTGAGTACGACCGCCACTAGCCGATTGTCCCCCTCACTGTCCCTCAGTCGCCCGCGCAACTTACGTCCGGACGGATGTATCGTACGTTGACAGAAAAAGAACCAAATTATTGTGATTTTGTGAGTGAATTCTGTGTGTGCGTTTTTTCCAAAATGTCTTATTCAAATGAGGAATATTGTAGTGTAGCAAGAACGTTTCGCAACTCCAAGGAACATAACTTTGCGTCGACTATGGCTTCCCAACGTCTCCACATACGGACGTTCAACATTGGGTCTGTGCACGGTCGAGACCAACATCGTATCGCAGGATAACCGAGGACTCGAGACCATGACATTGAGGAAGAAATCCTCGTGATGTTTGAAGAAGACCCTACGGAAGTACGTGCTTTGTGGGTAAACAAATTAATTTTAAAGTGTTAGTTATGTCCACAAATGACTAAATAGTTACTACGTAACAGATACTTCACTTAGTAGAAAATTAACTACTGCTATAAAAGCCTACTCCGTCTCGTCAGCAACCGCTGCATGCTAAAATGTGCCTAAATACTCAAACGTACAGTTGTGATTGCTTCACACCGCGCGATTCCCGTATTATTATTATACTCTTTGGCGCGATCCCACAGCACTGAATTTGGGCCGCAAACGGCCCGGACCGCTCGGCCGGGCGGTAGGTAATTATAACGTGCAAGTACATGGAGTGACGGAGGCCTGGTTATGTGTTTATTGTAATTATCAATCGTCAAACTTGATAAGGCAACTTTTTGAAAAATTCAAACTAACGTTCCCAAAGTGTTATCTATCAGTCAAACAGCTGAGTGATGTGAACGACACGTGACGAGTTCATGACCTTAGTGTAGTACGGTAGTGTGCGGCGCGGCGGGCGGCGACAAAGCGACCGGTTGCTACCTATTTCTCTTTGCAGGGGTGAGCAATCAGTGTTACTTTTCAAATATTTATTATAAAATATTAATTTTGATTTTTTTTTTTTCAATATTTTTTTAATTGACTTACGTAATTACCATCGGATATCGATTCTGAAAACGTCCCTACTTGGAACAACAGGGTTTTTGTTACATAGTGTATATGAGCCCATAACAATTGCTGCAAAGAACACAATCCAACGTAAACAGTATCTTGGTTCTGAAAAATTGAGAAGTGGGATCATATTTTGTAGAAGAACGAACATTTTCGTACGGATGCAACATAGAAGAAAAACATACAATGTATGCGTTACGGATCCAATTCGCGTAAATCGACCGAAGGATTTGGGCAGGCATGACTTGGCACTCCCGTAGTAACATCCAATATTCTCAAACTGTGTCTATAAGTACTCCGTTTACACTACCATTAGAAAGAACATAAAAAAGGTTGTTTTTGAGGCACACTTTGTAATAAAAGTACAATATTTAAACTTGTTACAATTAAGATTGATGCCGAATTTATTACAATCAATTTATACACCAGCTGTAGGATTCTAGATTTGTTTAACGCAAAAAAAATATTATTTGCTATTTTAACACAATTTGCGAAAAAAATCTTTAAAGTAGCTAAGTTTAAAGTTCACAAAAAAGGGACAAAGGTCATTAGTAAGTAAGTTAAGGTAAGTAAGGTTAAGTAAGGTAAGTGAGTTTCATGAATGAATTGCATGAAACAAGTTACAGCATGAGATGCGAATTTATTTCTCAATAATTATGCTTGTTGCTAACGCCTGGCACCTTTCGGCTCAAAGTCGAACCAAGTTCAAGTTCAAGACGCGTGAAATTTCTAAGAAATGTAATAATTTATAACGGCACTATAAAGCCACCGCCATTTGTCCGCGTGTGACCGCATATAAATCATCATATAAAAACTATAAAGCCCTAAACACCCTTAAGTAAGATTAATAGCTTTTTAATTACTGATATAAGACGCGTTTCTAATAATAAAAGTAGATTTTAGGATAATAATAAAGAGGGGTTTTATTAAAAGAGCTTTGACCATAAGACGCTTAACGAGACTACTTATATTCTAAACTAATATTATAAAGAGAAAAGATCTGATTTTTTGTATGTTTGTTTGTTACGATTTCACGCTAAAACTACCGAACAGGTTTGGGTGAAATTTGGCATATGGGTAGACGATGACCTGCATTAGGACATAAAATACTTTTTATCCCGATATTCCCACGGGATCGAAACTTATGCGGGTGAAACCGCGGGATGCAGCTAGTATACAATGTCGCCCATGCGAATGTGACCGCCCGTAATATTCTGAATATTCATGAAAATATGTCGAAAATAAACTTCAAAAGGTCTATCTATAACATTTTTCATGTTATTCAATTTTTAATTTTTTAAGTAGAGTTTGTAGATTTGCTTTCTATTTTTTGACACATCTCCGAAGTTTATGGGTCGATTTAGATTCTGTTTATTATTTTCAAAAGCTTATGAGTTAGGTATTTTAACAGGTTAATTAACATTTTTACTAAAAAATATCGACTACGAAAAAAAAGACGGAATCGAAAACAAACTAGTACTAGAAAAAAAACTAGTGTAAGTCCATAGGATGACTTTTTTAATCAAAGTTTTTTTTAAATAAATACACAATTTTTACCGAAAAAATGACTTCGATTCCGTCTTTTTTTTCGTAGTCGATAATTTTTAGTAAAAATGTTAATTAACCTGTTAAAATAGCAACGTTTTCCCCCCGTAGGGTAGAAAACGTATATTTAGGTTCCAGCCGAAGCTTGACCCACTAACATTATTGTGAGATAACCTCTTGGATTTTACGTGTGGCAACACTGGTTTACCATTGGGCACCCTACTATACCGAGTGCGTGACGTCACTTCCTAGCCACTCGGTCGTTCGCAGCGGCGGGGCGCTTGCGCTTCTTCAGTACTCACAAGCCAGCAAGAATGTTAATTCTTAGTGGGTCAAGCTTCGGCTGGAACCTAAATATACGTTTTCTACCCTACGGGGGGAAAACGTTGCTATTTAGGTGTCCGAGCCTTCGCTTGACCCACTAACATTATTGTGAGAAGTGTTTATTTTCTGCTGGCGCTGCGATTGTATGCGGGGAGCCTAATGCTGTGACAGACATTCCAATGAAACACACAAAGACCAAAAACACAAGTCTTTAATGTTCGGAATGTTTAATTATTTGGAGTGAACAAAAAGAAAAGGTTTCCTTTCAACTAACGAAGGAAACTCAATGTTTCAACTTAGGTATAATTCAGTAAACAAAATTAACAAAATTTGTAATGAAACTTCCTCATAACAACAGTAAAGTATTTAGATTCTACTTATTTGTAGAACAAAAATTAGGAACGATTAAGAGATCACTTTAATTTATTATAAATCACAATGGCGAAAAGCAATTAGCAATAATATTATCATCAACGTTTTGCCCATTTTGACGACTTTCGGTTTCTTTAAAGTAGTGCTTTAGGAAAGTATCTCTACTTTTTCAGTTGCCTCGTTTTATTACTTCGTCCAAATCTAGGTTGTAGTTTCTCCAGTTTGCACTATTTACTGCAGATCGAAAACTGCCGGGTGAATCGTAAATATGGGCGTCCTTTAAAACTGTTCGGACCCATCCTGCGATGACCGTGCGAGAGGCAGGACCGACTTTACTTCGTGTCGTAATGAAAAGGCTGCACAAGTTATCTCGACTTGATCTACGAGATTCTGACAGGGATATCAGGATACGAATCCAATGTACTAAGTCAAATTTTTGATCTTCATTAGGAGATAGTTTCCAGCCGGACTGACGAAAGGTTGCACAGTCAGTCTTCGAACCGAACCTGGGCCATAGGATTAAGTGATTGTCTACTTTCTCTAGGCCTTCTGAGCTGATGTCGAGGAGAGTAAGGTCATGGATTCTCCTTCCAGTGGCGAGAAGAAGAAGAACAGCTACGTGCCGCGACACTTGGAACAAACTACTATTGTCAATAGTGTAACTGCGAAGGTAATTAATAAGGTCAGTAACTTCCCAAGTATTGGGTTTTCTGGAAGGAGGCTTACTGAGGGTGATAGCTTTTAGGGCTTGACGAACTAGTTGATGATTACTGAGCTCATTTGTTCTTGTAGGATTTGCAAACATTGCGACCACTGATTTGTGAACCGCTATGGTACTGGGGGCGAGTTTAACATCTGAGTGTAGATGACAAATGAATTTTGCAAGATCACTGGCCTCTGGATTGTTAGTGTCACAATGTTCCTTAGACCATTGTCGCCATCTTTCCCACGCGGGTTTGTATGTCTTTAAAGTTGACTTACGCCAGGACGATTCTAAAAGTTTTTTGTCCTTTTCAGGCCAGGAAGAAACTATATTGGACCAGCCTGAATTTTCCAGACCTGCAAAGACAGACGGTTTACTGCCACTGGTGCCCGGCCCGTAGTTAGGTCTATCAGGTGTTTCCTGACGTTCCAGATCATCATTGGAGGACATAAAGCTCGTTGCCTCAGTTCGGCTTTCCAAAAGGTCTTCTCCCATTTGGGTACTACAAATAGGTAGACTCCTTTGCTCTTTCCGAGGTGGCGCAAGACGCGAGGCACTAGGGCCGGTGGAGGGAAGATCCAACCGAGTCTGAAGTTCCACGGTCGGCTGAAAGCATCCACGAACACACAATGTCGATCCTCCGCATTTTCGCTGACATAGCTCGTTACTACGGCAGATCGTTTGCTTGCAAATAGATCTATTGTTGGTGTGCCGAATTTCCTGAATATCACTTTCAGAATGTCTTCTGATAACGTCCATTCTGGAGGGTCGTTGTCCCTTGAAAGACTGTCGGCGATGAGGTTGTATCGACCCGGCAGGTAACGAGCTATGAGGTGTATTCGCCATCTCTCCGCAAGCTGGAAAATTAGGAATGTCGTTTGTAGGAGTTTCACAGATTTGGTTCCTCCTTCCTTCATTATGTACGATACAACTGTTTTGTTGTCCGTCTGTAACATAACTGTTTGTCCATGAATTTGCCAGCCTTTTATTTTTAATACTTCCAGGATGGTCCACAGCTCTTTTTGATTGCTGTGCCATTTGAGTTGTTTTTGATTCCAGAGCCCACTCAAGTTTTGTCCATTTACTGAAGCTCCCCAGCCGAGAGCTGCTGCGTCCGTGCTTACAAAGGTAGTCGGATCTTCGTGATGTATCGGCGACTGTCGCGTGACATTTGTTCTCCACCACTCCAGTGCCTCTTTCACAGATTCCGGTAAGCAATGGCGTTTGTAGCGGTCTTTCTTTGTCAGCTTGTTCGCTTCTATCTGAATTCTTCGGCTGTGAAGACGCCCATACGGCACGACGCAAGAAGCGAAGTTGATATTGCCTAATAAGATTTTTGCAGATTGCCAAGTCCAATGTCCTTTTTGAAGTGTATCTTCTATTATGGTTAGGTTTTTCATGATCTTGTCGTCTGTAAGACTTTTGGTGTTTTGATATGTGTCCCAGGTTAGTCCTAGATATTCCACACTGTTGGTTGGCCGTAATACAGATTTTTCTGGATTTATGCACCAACCCAGTTTTGTGAGCTGATTTACAACGAAGTAGGTTTGAGTCTGTAGAACATCTGGATCCGTATGCATTAGGAGAAAGTCGTCCAAGTAAACTATCATCCGAATTGATTTCTTTCTGAAATAGTTAGCAAGCCAGTTAGTAACATTGGCGAATGTACAAGGAGCTGTTGATAAACCAAAAGGCAGACAGGTCATCTCATATGTAACACCAGCGTATACTAATGCTAAATATCTTTGATGAGATTTCGCAATTGGAATATGGAAATATGCCTGGGATAGGTCAATTTTAGTCATATAATCGCCAATACTAAGACATCCCGGAATTTTATGTTGGTTTATGAGTCTAAATTTAGGTGGACGTAAATAAAGGTTTAGATTTCTGAGGTCAAAGATGGGTCTATTAGATCCGTCTGCTTTCCTTCGTAAGAACATAAATGATAAGAAACCTGTTTTACTTTGACATGTGCGTAATGCACCAATTTGTTTTAATTTACCGATTTCTTCAGACATGTCTGTCGAAGATTTGGTTTCATATCGGGCGCAAGTGTCTTTGTCCAACCTAAAATTCGGGGGACGTCGTACAAATGGAATTCTATATCCCGATATAATTGATGTGATACAACGTGGAGCACCGAGTGCCTCCCATTCCATGAGTTTATGACTAACCTGTCCTGCCTGAAAATTACTGCTTTTTCCCCTCATATACTCCTTTATTTTTTGCAGGTTGCCGCTGCTGCTGGTTAAAGCTACGTGTAGACTTTTCTGGAATTCGGCGGTTTTGTTTCCGAAATGTCGATCTTTGCTTGACTCCTTGTCTACCTTTAGGCTTAGAGTTCGCAGGCGCATTTGATCTTTTGAATTTTCCGGGGAACACCTTCGATACTCCTCCTTGTTCTTTTATTAGATCAGACAGCTGGGATTCAGCGAAAAGGTGAGTACTCGATGGTGGAATAGCGTGCAGCAGTTCACTGATTGTTTTATTTTGAGGTCTGTATAAAGCTCGTCTTTGTTCGATGGTTTCGGCTCTTTTCCCACACGCATATTGCAGTAGAGAGTCTGATATTTTTCTAAACGGCGATTTATCTTTGTTTAGAAAATTCTTACTAAGATAAGTTTTCACATCAGGTGGGGCACTAGCATACGTTTCCTCAAATGCTATTCGCTGCTGTAATAAGCCGTGGGTTATTGCTCCCAGACACAGGTCAGTTTTTTTCCAGGGTGGACACTAATGGCCATGGAGGGGTTACTGTTGCTAAGTGCCCATTAACTTTAAGTGATGTAAACACAGGTGATGCCTGAAACATCTTTTGCACCTCTGCGTAACGGATATTGTGCCAACCGTCGGTTTCTAATTTTTGGCATTTCATACCTGTTTCGACCATTTTGGCGGATGCTTTGCTAAGTTTCGCTTCACTTTCCTTAGTTTCAGGTGCGAAATCAAGCAGGGGTTGGTCATCATCTTTTGGCTCTTCGTCCTCCACCAGGGGTGGTGCAGTCCAGGAGTCTTCAATGTTTGAACCCCTTTCACGAGCTTCAGAGTCGTCTTCAGAGCTTGCCAGACTACGGCTTGTAGACTCTTTAGGTGCTGAGGAATGTTCTGGCATCTGACGGGTTAGGCCATAAGTGATTTCACAAAGCCTACCCAAGATCTCATTTTGTTGCCGCATATACTCTGACAGGGACTCAGCAGAATGACTATCATCTGCGAGTCTTTGTCTCTTTCGGTGCTGCACAGGGTCCGGCGTTTGCTGTCGTTTGGAGGCAGCAGAAGTGCTCGAGGCGACGGATGTTGTGTTTTCCTCGTTCGCTTCCGATTTCAGAATATTAGATGCCTCTTTGCGTGATATCAAGTGTTTCTTCAACCCTGGGAGCATAGCTTCAAATTTATTTTGTGGCCCGTCAGGGTGAACTTTCACCATTATGGATAGAGGTTGGTAAATAAGGGCTAAGCCAATTGGCCACTCTAAAAGTTTTCTTTTTATAGTTTTGTATCGGCGTTCACTGAATGATTTTTCACAGCGGAAGACTCTGGCAAGGCGGAGCGTTGGCACGGCAAAACGTAGACGCGCCTCAGTGTCGGGAGTAAGAGTTTCGCCGAAGAGGTCTTTTGGTGTAACGCTCTTGACCACCCAATCCTTCCAACCATCAGGATAAAGAGCTTCTAGCGTATGTATGAGCGCGTGAAAATTTGTTTCATCCGCTGGCGGGGGCTGCCAATCTATCAGCTCTCTCATAGTCGTTGTCATCTGCAGACAAACGGAAAGCGTAAGCGGAATGTAGACAACAAACGTGCGCAGGCGACGTTGTCAGCCGTCTGGACAGCCGACGTCGTCTGTTGGCACAGGCGACATGTCGGCTGGCCATGTCGTCTGAACAGCCGACGTCGTCTGTTGGCACAGGCGACATGTCGGCTGCCCATGTCGTCTGGACAGCCGACGTCGTCTGTTGGCACAGGTGACATGTCGGCTGCCCATGTTAAATTAACAACCAGACGACAATGAATGTATATTGCGATGAAAACTAGGGCTTTCCTAGTAAATCGCGATAAGGTTGTATGCGCTTCTGTTTTTAGAAAGCAAAAAGCGAGCATGGGGCTTTCCCACGCAATCAAAAGCAAGCATGGGGCTTTCCTATGCATAAAGCGCAATCAAACATTAAGAAACAGGGCTTTCCTGTTCAGAACAGAAATATGTTCATAATGGGAGCTTACCTTAATAAGTTTGTGTAGATTCGCACTTTAAAACTATTTTGTTGTTCACTTCTAGTCACAGGTGTTAACACGTCAAAAATCCAAGACGTACTGAAGAAGCGCAAGCGCCCCGCCGCTGCGAACGACCGAGTGGCTAGGAAGTGACGTCACGCACTCGGTATAGTAGGGTGCCCAATGGTAAACCAGTGTTGCCACACGTAAAATCCAAGAGGTTATCTCACAATAATGTTAGTGGGTCAAGCGAAGGCTCGGACACCTAAATAACTCATAAGCTTTTGGAAATAATAAACAGAATCCAAATCGACCCATAAACTTCGGAGATGTGTCAAAAAATAGACAGCAAATCTACAACCTCTACTTAAAAAATTAAAAATTGAATAACATGAAACATGTTATAGATAGACCCCCCCTTTTGAAGTTTATTTTCGACATATTTTCATGAATATTCAGAATATTACGGGCGGTCACATGCGCATGGGCGACATCTATACTTATAATAAATCTGTAGAGAGGTCAATTCTGTACATGAAATATATTTCCAAAATAACTACCAGGGGGTGATTAGGGATCGATACTGATGCCAAAAATGCAATCAGTAAAATTTTTGTCTGTCTGTCTGTCTGTCTGTCTGTCTGTCTGTCTGTCTGTCTGTCTGTATAACCGTTATAGAAACAAAAACTACTCGACGGATTTTAATGAAACTTGGTACAATTATTTTTCATACTCCTGAGCTGGTTATAGTATACTTTTCATCACGCTACAATCAATAGGAGCAGAGCAGTGAAGGGAAATGTTGGGAAAACGGGAGAAGTTACTCCATTTTTTACGCTTCCGTCGCGTGTGCAACCTTAATGGTTAAAGCTACACAGAAATCATGTATGACGGAAATGTTCTCCTTAAAATTATATAAAAAATATCCCACGACAGCATATGTCTATCTTTTATGGTTGACTCACAATAACACGTGTAACTCCCGATAGCTTAGCAGTTCGAAACTTTCTGATTATATTTGTCTACTCTTACATTTATAACACTCTCAGTCATTCTTAATTAAAAAAGTTAACATTATTTACTATTCCATAAAAAAGAATCATAGAAATCTGTATAGAAACACCAGAGTTATACATGAAATACGCCAATAATAAGCCATCGAGCGTGAATACTGAATCACGTTCGACGCGTCTCGCGCCTATAAAATTCAAAGTCCTGACTGACTGACTGACTGACCGACTGAGACATCAACGCACAGCCTAAACCGCTGGTCCTAGAGACATGAAATTTGGAGAGTGTATTCTTCGTGAAGAGTAGGTGTCCACTAAGAAAGGGTTTTTCGAAATTCCACCCCTGAGAGGGTGAAATGGGGGGATTTCGTTTGTATGAAAAATCTTATTCCTTGAGTTAATGAACTTGAAACTTGGCACGAATACTTATGTAAATAAATTATGAAGTTGGGCATTTTTTGTTTTTATAAACTACCCCCTAAAAGGGGAGTGGGGGGTTTCAAAGTTTGTATGGAAGAATTTTAGCGCGCGGTCCGATTTAATCGAAACTCAGTGTTTATACCTAAAATTGAAAGGAAAGAATAATGTGTATCAGGGTTTTTCGAAAATGTACCCCTGACGGCCTGAAAAGGGGTAGTCAATTTTACAGGGGAGGATTTTACAGCGTGGCTTGATTAACTCGAAAATTGGTATAAATAATCTTTGAGTCAAGTTATGAACACATCCCAAATGATTTTTCAAAATTCCACCCCTGTGGGGGTGAAAAGCGGGGATACAGTTTATGTGAAAAATCTTATTCGTTAGATTAATAATCTTGAAAATTAGCATGAATACTCGCCTAAGTAAGCAATAAAGTTTATCATTATTAGTTTTTCAAAACTACCCCTCAAAGGGGATATAGGAGTGTTAAAGTTTGTGTGGAAGAATTTGTACGCGCTGTCCGATTAACACGAAACTCAGTGTACTTAAGACAAAAATAAATAATAACACGTATGAGGGTTTTTCGAAAATCACCCCCTAACGGGGTGAAAAGGGGTAGTTAATTTTACAGGGGAGGATTATAATAAGTGGCTTGATTAATTATAAAATTGGTATAAATAAAATAATCTTTGAGTCAAGTAATGAATTTTTATGAATTTTTCAAAATTCCACCCCGTGCGGGGAAAAGCGGGGATATAGTTTATATGAAAAATCTTATTAATTTAGTTAATAAACATGAAACTTGGCAACAATACTTGCCTAAGTAAGTAATAAAGGTTATCATTACAAGTTTTTCAAACTACCCCTCAAAGGGGGATATAGGGGTGTTGAAGTTTGTGTGGAAGAAATTGAATGCGCGATCCGATTAACTCGAAACTCAGTATTGATACTTTCGACAGAAAATAATTAATAATAAGTATGTAAAGTTGTCGCAAATTGACCTCTGATGGGGCAAAAAGGGGTAATTCGGTTTTTAGGGGAGGATTTGAACTTGAAACTGTATGTTACATTTTCACGCCTAAACCACTGAACTTCTGATTTGGCAAAGAGATAGATGGCATCCTGGGGAAGCACATACTTTTTATCCTGGTAGCACGTTCCCGTGGGATAACTTCCGACATCCACGCGGGCGAAGCCGCGGGCAGAAGCTAGTTGTATAATATATCCAGTTTTCTAGTGGTCATTTCTTTTAAATGACATCATTAAAAGTCGTGTGTTATACCGCGTGATGCCTAGAGTATGTGATCAAAACAGGCACTGTCTCTGCCTGTTTTATTTTTGGTAACAACTGGCTTTTTCTAATGTCAACGACATTCGATAGAACGATTTCACCTGAACTGACCTTTCACCTCTCAGAATAATATAATAATATTAAAAACTAGCTTCTGCCCGCGGCTTCGCCCGCGTGGATGTCGGAAGTTATCCCACGGGAACGTGCTACCAGGATAAAAAGTATGTGCTTCCCCAGGATGCCATCTATCTCTTTGCCAAATCAGAAGTTCAGTGGTTTAGGCGTGAAAATGTAACATACAGTTTCAAGTTCAAATCCTCCCCTAAAAACCGAATTACCCCTTTTTGCCCCATCAGAGGTCAATTTGCGACAACTTTACATACTTATTATTAATTATTTTCTGTCGAAAGTATCAATACTGAGTTTCGAGTTAATCGGATCGCGCATTCAATTTCTTCCACACAAACTTCAACACCCCTATATCCCCCTTTGAGGGGTAGTTTGAAAAACTTGTAATGATAACCTTTATTACTTACTTAGGCAAGTATTGTTGCCAAGTTTCATGTTTATTAACTAAATTAATAAGATTTTTCATATAAACTATATCCCCGCTTTTCCCCGCACGGGGTGGAATTTTGAAAAATTCATAAAAATTCATTACTTGACTCAAAGATTATTTTATTTATACCAATTTTATAATTAATCAAGCCACTTATTATAATCCTCCCCTGTAAAATTAACTACCCCTTTTCACCCCGTTAGGGGGTGATTTTCGAAAAACCCTCATACGTGTTATTATTTATTTTTGTCTTAAGTACACTGAGTTTCGTGTTAATCGGACAGCGCGTACAAATTCTTCCACACAAACTTTAACACTCCTATATCCCCTTTGAGGGGTAGTTTTGAAAAACTAATAATGATAAACTTTATTGCTTACTTAGGCGAGTATTCATGCTAATTTTCAAGATTATTAATCTAACGAATAAGATTTTTCACATAAACTGTATCCCCGCTTTTCACCCCCACAGGGGTGGAATTTTGAAAAATCATTTGGGATGTGTTCATAACTTGACTCAAAGATTATTTATACCAATTTTCGAGTTAATCAAGCCACGCTGTAAAATCCTCCCCTGTAAAATTGACTACCCCTTTTCAGGCCGTCAGGGGTACATTTTCGAAAAACCCTGATACACATTATTCTTTCCTTTCAATTTTAGGTATAAACACTGAGTTTCGATTAAATCGGACCGCGCGCTAAAATTCTTCCATACAAACTTTGAAACCCCCCACTCCCCTTTTAGGGGGTAGTTTATAAAAACAAAAAATGCCCAACTTCATAATTTATTTACATAAGTATTCGTGCCAAGTTTCAAGTTCATTAACTCAAGGAATAAGATTTTTCATACAAACGAAATCCCCCCATTTCACCCTCTCAGGGGTGGAATTTCGAAAAACCCTTTCTTAGTGGACACCTACTCTTCACGAAGAATACACTCTCCAAATTTCATGTCTCTAGGACCAGCGGTTTAGGCTGTGCGTTGATGTCTCAGTCGGTCAGTCAGTCAGTCAGTCAGGACTTTGAATTTTATAGGCGCGAGACGCGTCGAACGTGATTCAGTATTCACGCTCGATGGCTTATTATTGGCGTATTTCATGTATAACTCTGGTGTTTCTATACAGATTTCTATGATTCTTTTTTATGGAATAGTAAATAATGTTAACTTTTTTAATTAAGAATGACTGAGAGTGTTATAAATGTAAGAGTAGACAAATATAATCAGAAAGTTTCGAACTGCTAAGCTATCGGGAGTTACACGTGTTATTGTGAGTCAACCATAAAAGATAGACATATGCTGTCGTGGGATATTTTTTATATAATTTTAAGGAGAACATTTCCGTCATACATGATTTCTGTGTAGCTTTAACCATTAAGGTTGCACACGCGACGGAAGCGTAAAAAATGGAGTAACTTCTCCCGTTTTCCCAACATTTCCCTTCACTGCTCTGCTCCTATTGATTGTAGCGTGATGAAAAGTATACTATAACCAGCTCAGGAGTATGAAAAATAATTGTACCAAGTTTCATTAAAATCCGTCGAGTAGTTTTTGTTTCTATAACGGTTATACAGACAGACAGACAGACAGACAGACAGACAGACAGACAGACAGACAGACAAAAATTTTACTGATTGCATTTTTGGCATCAGTATCGATCCCTAATCACCCCCTGGTAGTTATTTTGGAAATATATTTCATGTACAGAATTGACCTCTCTACAGATTTATTATAAGTATAGATAAGAGATAGACAAGGCTATTTCATTTAATTGGGTGGGTGCGTTTAAATTTTTGTAAACGCACCCACGATACAGGAGTAATTCCTAGTGTGGGGCAACGTTTTATAAAAAAAAAAGAAAAGAACAAAGAAATTGTTTAAATACCTGCCGATCGATTCTGTAAAAATCTCACAGTGAAAAGTTAGGTGAAGTGAGTTTAGAGTGAGCTGTCAATAGTGTCAATTCCTAGTATTAGTTGGAATGACAGTTCACTCCACGCTCACTTCACCTTAGTTTTCACGGTGAGATGGTTACAGAATCGCACTGCTGGTCTTACTACATTTTAAGTATTGTTCCTATTCATTTACGGGGGGTTATCCGACTTTACATGAAAAAAGTATGTCATACTTACATACATTTTAGAGAAAGTAACGGTTTAAAAGACGATAAATTGAAATTTGCTCGATCGATGAAAAAAACCGAAATACGTAAAATGGGGTGAATAGGGATGCAGGGGTGAATAGGAACGAAACTTTAAAATGGATTTTAACGTTGAAATAATATGGTTTGATGCCAGAAAAGACTCTAATGTGTTTACTGTTTTTTTAATTAAAGATTAAGTGTCCTTGTTAGCAACAAACTATATTATTTTAAAGTACAAATCCAATTTAAAGTGTCGTCCCGATTCACCCCTGCATCCCTATTCACCGTTTTATCGTTAAAATGAAACGAAAATAAATAAAATGAAACGAAAACAGGTTTTGAAATCGACCCTGATTTCAAAACCTTTTTTCGTTTCATTTCCTAATTCCAGCACAAAATAATATAAAAATTGCATGTACCTACCATGTAATCGCATTTTAGAGGGAATTTAACGGTTGGTATTTATTGTAAAGTCGGGAATATTTTTTTGTGTTTACGGTAAATGCTTAGAAGAATTTGTCATTTAGGTATGTGGAGACCTCGAGCTTCGTTTGCATGGATACCATTGAACAGTGGCACTTTACTGGCCTTACATACGAAGTGTACTTGCCCTGTACCATGTTAGTTATTACAAGTGTTGACTTTTACTTAAAGCCAAAGATTTTGTCTTGAAGTATGTAAGTATGGTGACTCTTCTGCATACAGGGTGGCAGGGACATCCACGCGCAAACTGTGACCATGAATTCAGTACATGATTATAGATCCCGTAGCGTAGAAATTTTTCGTAGGTTATCAAAAAAAAAACAGCTGTTTCATAGAAAAGTGCAATAACTACGCGGTCCAAATGTCATCATCATCATCTGCCTAGCCTTTTCCCAACTATGTTGGGGTCGGCTTCCAGTCTAACTAGATGCAGCAGAATACCATCAGTATTTACGCGGTCAAAATGTATGGAAGAGCAATTTTTTTTTTTTAATAACCGCCCATAAATTTGAACGCAGTGTTCATCATGTACTGAATCCATGGTACCTAACAGATTGCTCATCGACGTCCCTAACCCCTCTGTATTTAAAAAAAAACTGTTAACGCTTGTTTCTAATAATTACTTTTGTCTACTGCCTTTCTATCTATAACATGATTCGTATGTTTTGTCCTACTAATATCCTATCCTTCCTACTAATATTATAAACGTGAAAGTTTGTGAGGATGGATGGATGTACAAACATCCATACTCTTTCACGCAAAAACTACTGAACGGATTTTCATGAAATTTTAAAGTAATATAGCTTATACATCAGAATAACACATAGGATAATTTATATCCCGATAATCCCACGGGATCGACACTTATGATGCGGGTGAAACCGCGGGGCTCTGCTAGTATATAATCCTACTAATAATATAAACGCGAAGGTTTGTATGGATGGATGGATAGTGGATGGATGTTTGTTATCTACTCTTTCACGCAAAAACTACTGAACGGATTTGGATGAAATTTGGCACACAAATAGTTTATAACCAGGATTAACACATAGGATACTTATTATCCAGATATTCCTTAGTATAGATGATGCACTTTATTCCATTAATTAATTAATAATTACATTATAAGTGTTAAATGTGCATGTTTCTCGAAAAACAATAGGCCATAAACACGTAGCTTCAAGATGCCTACCTAACGTAAATACCAATTTTATTTATACATCGACAGAATGTGCAGCAACGCCTGTCCGTGTGCTAATAGCAACATACCTACTGCATGCTGACTGCGCTTATCCATACGCTCCAAACAGTGAATATGGCATAAATTAAAGGAGCTAATAATTCTGATTATTCATTTATTTCGACACTGCATCATATTTTAATAAGATTATAATCCTATTAATATAATAAACGTGAAAGTTTGTATTGATGGATGGATGGATGGATGTTTGTTACTCTTTCACGCAAAAACTCCTGAACGGATTTGGATGGAATTTGGAAGCAGGTGGCTTATAACCAGGAATAAAATATACAGGATACTTTTTATCCCGATATTCCCACGGGGTCAAAACTTATGCGGGTCAAACCGTCCGTCCGGCGCAGCTAGTTTAGAATAAAACCTTTTTAATTTATGGTTTTGCCTACTTGAAGAATGACTGGCCATATTCGGTCAAAATAATTAAGAAATATCATTATTTTTTGTTTTTTTTTGTATTTATGTATGGCTGTCTAATATTTTTTCCTTTAAATCAGACAGTATTTTCTGTATTTTTTAGATGGAACCTCATTAATTACTAAAATGTATATTAATAATGGATGATAGAATACACTTACTGCAGGCACATTATTTAGTGTCTAGTTTTTCATTCCTTTAAAAATGTTTCAATTAGAATTCTAGTAAGAAAATCGCTTGAATGACCCTTTAGAATATCAATTTTAATTTATAGTATCATATTAATTAACTGCCAATACGAAATCCAAAGACTGATTGTGAATTTACATGTTTAAATAATTTATCAATATGGAATTTGCCACGAGGATAGGTAACGGTTCTCTAGTAGATAAAGGATTTTTAATGTGCTGGGAACTTTTGAAGATAAAACTATAAAATTACGTAAACTGGTTTTACGGTGACAATATTATGTTGATATATGAGATACCTATGGGTATTTTTAAATCCGAATGGACAGGTGCTGTTGACGCATTTGTAAAAAGCTATAATAAGCCCTTCCACAATTTTTTTTTTAGCATTTATATAACTTACCTATATTCAAATTTTATTTATGTTTCAAATTGATTTTATTTCAAGTTAAACAAATATCAACTTTATTTAAATGGGAATTAAGTTGATTTCAGATTGACTAGCACTATTGAAAAAGTTGTAAAAATATTTGAAGTTGTAGCGTAAACTTAACTTTATTGTGTAGGAATTAAAGTTATTTTTTCCATAAACTCATATTTGTTTACATTTTTGGGGAATATGTCGCAAATGCAGATTACCTCATAAGAGTTGTAAGTATTTTATAACGAAAATAAAACAAGCTTGTTTTTTTAAATCTATATAAATAGAACTGGAATGCTGTTCGTTGGTAGGCGCATCACTGGAGAACGGCCGCACCGATTTGGCTATTTTTTGTTTTAAAATGTTTCTAATAGTCCGAATTTCGTTTTGGAAAGATAATTTGGAAAAGATTCCCGGAAATTTTTCAAATTCGGGAAAACTGAACGTTCTTTTTTCTATTGAACATCTGTCGGATCAGCTAGTACTTATTAAATAAAAACAGGAAAAATACAAATAAAAAAACAAATAAAATAAAAAAACAAATATCATCATTACATTCATTTATTATTCGTAACGAAATGGTAAAAAATGATAATCGCTTCGGCACTTAATGTTATAAATATTATAACAAACATCGCCTCAAAAGCAATTTCACAGAATATTTTTGCCAATACGCTCTAGTTTATAACAGCAAATTCAGGTGCAATTTGATGTTAATTTACAGCTCACTGACTATACAGTTTTATGAACATTTTCGGTCCCCAAATACCTTGTATCCAACAGTGACCTGGGATATACTGAAATGATTGATTGATAAAATTGTAGCAACAGTGTATCAAGGCCTTCTGCGAGCAATGACCCGCATAAGGCCTTGATGATAACACATAATGATGTACTAGAGCCTTTTCGAAGTTCAAAAACAATTATGTACACGAAATTGAAACTCAATTGTGTCTTTAAAATGTCTACAATATTTATACCTGCAGATTTAAACGTAATTGCCAAAAGTGTGTTTAATATTCAAAGAGTTTAATGCAATGTGGGAAACATACAGCCTACTAAACTATCTACTATGGCATTCCTTCAGACGTTGACTTATTATTAAATCTTAGGTTTATGTAACAGGCCATTTACATATAATGCAAGTCTACGTGACGTTGATGACATAACAAATATTGAACCCGATGCGCCGGCCATGCGTGTGCGCTTCTGCTTACTAATTCATTATACATCATTGATATGGATATTAACAATTGGAACAAAATATTTCAAAAATAACATGAAAATTAAACATATTATAAACTTTATCATTGACATCAAGCCATATGATCTGCTTTTAAAACGGGCAGAGTTAATTACTTAATTAAAATTTTGATTTAAAAGTAAAATTGCGATTTTAAAAAGCAACCTTGCACACGGATTGTTTTCATTACACCAGGTTCTTTATCATGAAGTGCTGATTCCGGATATAATTAACGTGACAGGTCACGTTTGCCTTTCGCCTCTGGGGTTTTATGTCGCTTGCATACGAGCTGCCATTTCATCAAAGCTGTTTATGCTACTCGCACAATTAAACATACATGTTGTAGTGTAGTTAATACGAAACTTTGTCCTAACAAATTACAGTTTAATGGACCAGTAACAAACTAAAAATATAACTCATATACAAGCGACTGGTTCAATATTGTGTTACCAAACGTCACGACTGTCGAAACAATACGAATGATCCGTTTATTCTATATACCCATCACATAGAAGCCTCTCTTAGATTAAAAAACCTAGCAGTTAATACTATTTTACACGCCATCCTGGTTTCTCTTAGAACGTAGACACACTCGATGCGTTATAAGAAAATCCCAAGTGCAGACAATCACCAACTGAAAGATAAAAAAAACAGTTATTAATCATAATAATACTATCTGCTCCGCGAGAACTATGGACGTTTCAATTTGTGGTATTGTGTAAGTTTATCTCTTTATGGTTTCCTTATGGTAATATGAAACAGTTTGCCATCGAAACATCGGCATGTTAATACCCATTTCGGCAGCTTACAGCGACATTTTTTGGATGATGTCACCAGTAAATTTTGGAGTTTCTCAGATTATGATATGTAGTGCAACTTTTAACGCCACTTTGTAACCATGAATTCAGCCCATGGTTCTAAACCCCCTAGCATAGAAATGTTTCGTCGGTTATCAAGAAAAAATCAGCTGTTGCATAGAAAAAAGTAATACCTACACGGTCAAAATGTTTAGAACAGCATTTTTTTTTTAATAACCGAGGAAATGTCCGCAGAGGGTTCCAGAATCATGTACTGCATCCTGCATGGTAAGTGGCGTTTAATGTAAATAGAATAACAAACAATGTTTAAGTAACTGTTCGTCTTTATATTAACACAATAGATGACGGTTGAAGTTCATCAAAATTAACACAGATTCAGGGAATAATCTAAAATTAAAATAAAGTTATTCAACCAACTACGAGTACAAAATAAAACAACTCTAACGTGATATTATGTGACTACTATGAAATGCTAAATCAGTGCAAATATGCAAACTACTCCAATAACAGAAAAAATGCGTGACGTGTAGGAAAGATTTATGAAAAATAAAATAAGTAGTTAAATATTGTCGTGCCAAATAATAATAAATATATAGGTACTAAGAATATATGTTACGTATATGGGTGAACGATTTCTTTATTTCTAATCTTTTATTAGCTTCCAATCCGCATTCCATTCAAGTCTATATGGTTTAACCGATCGTATCAGCCAATCATCCGTCGTCACATTCATATACGCACTAGATATTCTTAGATCACATACCATGGTGAAATATGGAGATGGGATACAGGTTTATATTGATTACAAAATTAATAAAACTATACTAATTAAGAAGACGTGACTGTCATTTCATATCTCATTAACATACCAAATAAACAATTACGCAAAAGGTTCGCAGGTAAGGAATCTCTTTGGGCGTTGTTAAATTACTTCATTTGGGGAAAACCGCTAATGTGCGAAACCTTTAAACAAGTATGAATAAACAGAAGATTCTCATTCATAATTTTTTTACTAAAACGATGTGCGATACATGAATCACGTCAGTCACAACCAGTTTGGGATTATTCTTAAAATAGTTTCTGTAAGAATTTACTTGTGGGCGTCGGATCCCATCTCACTCATTAAAGTTTCCAAAAGCTTTTAAACCTTTCCATCGTACTAGACCCTTATGAAACCCAATAGTAGTTGTCGAAAGAACTCCCTAAGTACCCAGTACGACCTTCAGATTTAGTAAGATAAGATTCATTCATCATCGCATTGTTGTCAATTAAATGATCTTTTAAAATTGCTATTTGTTGCTCAACTGATTTACGTATTTCACAATGAGACAGTCAAACCTTTGGAATGTGTTGAAGCATGACAGTACATTTTTAGTTGTTTGTTTAACTTCGCTACATCGGAGGCTGTTCGGTACTTGCGTTTAGGAGTAAAGGTTATTTGAACTTTATTACACACATTCAAAGTACACATTAAGTGCACGAAACATAGACAAACTTGAATCACGATTTTGTCCAGAAAAAGTTTTAAATAACTATGAACAGGTTTTTTTAAAAGAGGTTCTGCCACAACTCCCAAAATCTTGATTTAGATTAGATGCTTAATTATTGCAATGTGGAAAAACGGTGTCGCAGATAAAAAAAAATGAGAAGCTACCGATGTTTTTTTTTTAAACTTATGTTAGGTCTTGGATAGGTGTTTCTATAATCATGCTTAGTTGCAACAAAGCTACTACACGTGCTAAAGTACAAAATAAATACTGACATGAAACTTCTCTGCTACTCAACGTACAGACTATTTATGAGCTAGGAGAAGTTGTCGACTCAGTACCTGATTACCAGCGGTAGGTCCCTGCACAACATAAATATAATTAGATAAATATTTGTAAATTAACATAATTTGTGTTACCCATTTGAAAACAGTGCAAATCCCGCATTGTAATGGCTGAAATCTCAAACGCAACTCAATTTGAGAAATTAGGTCTCAATTTATGTCACCTTAAGGCGCTTAAGTCGTATTATTTTTATAGCCACAGATAGACTTAAAGAATGGCTTAAAACTAGTTGTCGTTTGAGAATTCCGGAGAAACCTGTAAACTTACCGACGGGGTTCTGATTCCATTTCAGGGCCATAATAGCTGCAGAAAGATGTGAGATATGTATTCGTGGTAGATATTTCTTATCAAGGATTTCCTTAATGACGATTAGGCTCAAGTGAGAATCGAATACGAATCGTCGAATACGAAAGTCGCATAAATTGCAAAGATTTTATTCTTCTAAATGTCGGATTTTCCAAAAATCAATATTATTCAAAAATATTGAGTTAGGTTTTCGCTGTATTTAATTGCATTATGCCTACACGAAAATTACAGCATACTGAACCTGTAATCATAGATTAATCGATTCCATAAATCGAATGGTTCTCGATTCGAATGTGTTATTAAAGCGAAATTACTGAATCGAAACTTACGCTGAATGGTTCCCAATCGCACCACTATCCGAAATACGTTCAGATAACAAATGCACTTTTTAGAAATTGCAGTAACAGGTGTTACTAGGTTGAGCGTTCAAAAGGACACTAGTGATGCGAATGAAGGGAGCCGGTAAGCGCTTTGTGGTTCCGTACATAAATAAAATATTCAAAAATCGAAAATAAAAATGTAAAACGCATTGAAAAAGATGGTTGCTTACATTTTTGCTCGCGTTTAACGTTTTTGTTTTCTCCAGTTATCTTTCTCAACATTGATGTATATAACCAATAATGATTGCCTATTCCGATATTATATTATATTTTGATATACCGAAGTATACCATTTTTCAGTAATATTGTCCCGCTCTGGGCGGAGCGGGACTTTTACTGACTAAAACCCACCCGTGTTCCTTCAGTTGCCTGTGCCAGGGGCCACGGTATCTCTTTAATATCGGTATCTTTTATAGCAAATAAGACTATAATCTCCAAAAAAATCACTGTTTGACAAATATTTCAATACGATTCATATTCCGGCAGGAATCCTTTCTTCACAGAATATATTAATTTTATTTATGTGGATTTAATACATAAGTTAAGAGGTTAATATCAAAGTAACCTACATTAGATAGGTTAACAGTGTGAATAACTTATTATACCTGATTCAAAGTAAACTAACGAAATGTGTGTGATGACTATAACCAATGACCATCAGTATAACCACGAATAAATAAAAAATATGATTCATAAGAATTCATCACGAAGCAAGAAACAAAAATATATGTTTTAGAAAGATTCGTACAAAAACATATATTTTTTAGAAACTGAAAGGAATTCAGGGAATAACATTTTAGTTACAGACCAAGAAACAGTAATATTTGCAGGTTTTTAAGAAATACGGCTCTAGAATTACTTTTTTGTGCTTTTGAATAATTAAAGCTGGAATGAGATATTCATATTTCGGCGGCTGGACTTGACTGAATTATAATGGCTTCTTCTATAAAGCGTAACCCTAAAAAGTTGTAAATTATTATGTCTTTCAAAGACTCAATTTACACTAAATTAATAAAGATTAAATTTGGACCCATTTCGGCTATCTTGTAATGACTCACACTTAAACGTCGCATGTTCCTAGACTCCGTAAAAACTTAGAACAGAAATTTTGCCAGTCTACCATTATCTATTTTTATATGCATTTTTGCTGATCAGACAATATTATAGTTATATAAAAACATTTACCCGTGGTGGTAATATGAGTGTGACACAGCCTTAGGTTTGGACTTCGCCTTCAGGGCCAAAGCACCCACGACTCCGGCTCCAAGAGCACCAACCTTCGCTGCTTTCAGACCCAGAGCACCTGGTAAAGGAAAAATAAAGTTAGATATTTTTATAAGAGCAACAGACAATTCACCTCAAATCAAATCAAGTCATTTCTTCAAACTAGGCTGAGAACGGCACTTTTTTAACATCAAAATACATGAGACAGTCCCCTAAAACACTCGTCCTTCACCACTTTCTAGTGGTTTAGCTGAGAAGAAGAAATGGCGTAACAAACTTCCCAGCAGCTCAGCTGTCTGTTCAGTTAGAACTGATGGACGTTTAAAAAAAACGAAAATATAACACTATACAACTACTATTCATTCGAATTTACCCGCTGGTAAATAAAATATTATTTTTTCAAACTCGCAATTTTTTTTTCTTTGTTGCCATAGTTCTAGTTCTCACCATATTACAAATGTTCACACAATGTATGTGTGAATTTCGTCATGTTTTTATAATGTTTAAATGACATCCTCTCATACATCATAAGTGTTGTAAATCTATAAAAGTTTGACTTGTTTAGAAATCTACTTTTATTTGATATCAGTAGTTTTTCAAAAAAAACTCCTACAAAAATAATAACAATCGCATTCAGAACCGCTGCAACATTGCTCTACAAAAACATATATTCTAAACTACACAACACACGTACACGTACAACTAGCGACATTTCTCGTACAATATTTCAGCATCGGATGTTAGAGCACGCCTATCAGGCGTATCCTGCCTTGGAGTGCTGTTACATCCATCAGCGGATTAGCGCCGCCTAACGACCGGGATAATGATTTGCGTACCAAAACATGTTTACATATACGCAGACGATGCAAATTTGGATTTTACATCGTCTTTTAGAGAATATATTCTAGTAAGAAGCTGAGTTTATTCCTTTCAAAATAGTTTACGTTCGTAGCACTGTGCTACGAGGTGCTACTATTCCCTTTTTCGTAGCACATGCCTACATACCGCAGGGAATTTTGTTTAGTCACTGAAAAATAAATCTATTCATGGTTATAAAAATATGAATAGAATATAGTGAATACTGATGACTCATGCTGTTTGTCTAATATTATTAATCTCTAAGTTATCCTAATGTTTACCTACTTTTGCAGTAACTTAGACTTGTGCAATGTGTGTGAATAGTTTAGATGGTTTTATTGGAAAATAAACCAGTATTTGTGTGCGGTCCTGACGTTTAGCAAATATCTGAAGCCCGATGTCCGCAGAGTACAAATATTTAGTCTGTTGCGGAAATCTAAGCCGCAACACTTAGCATACAAGGACTTTTTCCTACTATACCGCAATATTTGAATATTAAAAATGAGATGTGACTTATTTCCTTTGGGTTTTTCTAAGCAAATAACCTTCTCGTTAGATAAACAATTTACATTACAAACCAGTAAATTATGTAATTTATTTCTATTTATATGTAAACTTATTAAATATTCAATAGAGAAAAGTAAACCTTCGAATATAAGTTAAAAAGGATGTTGAAATTCTGTACAAACACCAAATATTTACTTAACAAGCTAAATAATTCAAATACTTGCCCACGCAAGACTTGAATGGAGGCAGTTATACAATTGATAGAAAAATTGAAAAGTCAAGGACGAATGTATCATAAAAAAGAAGTATTACGAGATTTACGTGATTTAAGGGTCAATAATGAATCTTTATCTTCATTTGTCTCTCAAGCAACAACAACACTTGGTGAGTGTTGACATCACTGTTTAAAAACTTAGAGACAAATATAATTCAGTGATATTTCATTCTCAATGGATTCTGCTGAAAGTGAAGCACAGTACCTTATTGTGAGAAGAATTCCTTAAATAAACTCTCATCATAATATGCTTTAAGGAACATATTTAAACGTATAATAATCAACAATCAATTAAAAACATCAGCTCAGCAAAGCGTTTAACTGCCAGGTAAATGCAATTATTATACACCAGCCAGTCATTATCAACTATTATTTTCCCAATCAATTTTATGCAACGTTATCTAGCTACGCTAATGGTAGACAATGGTTCCCACACAAAACCTCAATATTTCGTATTCTAAGTGTACCTCTGAAGCCGGTACAGTATAAAGAAGCGAATTAAATTGTTTCTATAACATATTACGCCTTGCATGGCAATGACACTGGGAAAACGATATTTGTGTAAGAATTAAGATGCCAAATCATGCGGACCACGTCACTCGGTTGGAGTTAGCATTTCAACATTTTGAAAAGTCCTGACTAAAAGCCGGACATTTGCAAAAAAGTCAGGACATTTCACTTTTTAGTCTTACGTTTTGTAGTATTCATTATTTGTTTTTTATTTTCTAAAAGAATCCCCTTAATTCTTAAAGTACGAACAAGTGACAAGGCCGGACAAAGTCGTAACGAGGGAACATGACTAATGGTGACCCTACACCCGGTGGTGACCAGAAACTTCTAGTAGGCGTGATACAGCTGACAAGGTCATGACCCGATTAGCTAAATCATCATCACTGCTACCTTGATGGTATGTTCTAATCAAATGTTTACATACGCGAGGTGTATTTAACTTTTAGCAATACTCGTAGCAATTAATTTTGTGTTTAACATGAACCTTGGGTGAAATTTATACCTTCGTCTAAGTACGTCGTATATAATTTAGCCACCGTTTTTTCGAAAAAGTAATAGGTTTCGTATTTTCAGAAATGTGACTTAAATTCAGTCAGACAGATTTATTAATGAATGTCTAAAATGATACTATTTATGAGAAGAGACGTAAAGAAATTCATTCAATGTCACCAAAAGATTTCTGTTTCATGGGCACCACAATAGGTAAGCTTCAAACGCTATCATAACACTGAAAAGTAAAGGAAATTCCAATAGAAATGTTAATGAAGAAACTATACTTGTCATGGTGACTTTACACATTATTGTCCTTGAACTCTCTCAGCGTTACCGAGAAAATTTATTCTTTGGAATGGTCATCCGATGTTGCACATTCAATTTCCCTATAGACCTTCCAACACCTGTTTGGAACTTAACAACCTATCAATTATCATCTTCTTAGCATTTTTTGTTTCATATTTTTTTAACTTTGTGCTAATTGTCCTTGGTGTAGGTCAACTTAGGTCTAACAAATCAACAGGGCATGTAATACTTACATAATATTAACACAACGTATACCTTGCAAAAACTTGTTCCAAGTTAGTAAGTAACGGCACACTTAAGAGTACTATTTGTTGGAATGGTATTAGAACCTATCAAGTTATCATTTTGCTTTTTTAGAATGGGTAGTGAAACTTCGTACAATTCCTGTAACAGCTTTTCTTAGCCACAGCTGCACGTCTGTTAGGTTAGTGTAGTGTCAATATGTTGGTAATCCAAGCTGCTTCTGCGTTTCATTATTTATCTCATGAATTTAATAAATTTCAATTACAGCTTCCACTACCCCCAAACAGACTCTTCAGTTACTCTCAAAACTAAACGAAACACTAACCAAGAATCAACTTCTTCTTCAGCAGCAGCAGACCTCTCTTGTTCCTGGGACTCCTGTCGTGCGCAGGAGTATCGAGAAGGGACTCCTGCGCAGCGTCCACGGGTGAAGGTTCCTGCGCCCGCGCTACCACCACGGCGATCAGGCACGTCAGTACTACGATGGTTGAGGTCTGCATGGTCGAAGTTTCTGAGGATGTTCAAAGGAACCCTTGTTAATAAAAATGTCATACATAAAAATATTTTTGTTTATTTTTATTCGCATGATAGTCAAAAATAGACACTAAACAAACTAATTGTGGATAGAACAGGAGGCACTTTGAAGAGGACTTATTAAAAAATTAACAAACTTAATTTCGATAGGACAAAAGGTTCGGGTACTGAAGTAGACTTGTTTAATTTGGATATCACGAAACAACTTTCAATCAGGAACTAGAAACACTGAACACAGCATGTTATTTTGTTTTTATTGGTTTTCATACCTCCTTCTTTTTTAATATCACCTAACAGAACTACATTCGATAATTTACTTGCTACGACTGAAGCCTTGATACCTGCATCACAATATTATAAGAATAGCATAATTATAATAAAAATCCGTAACAAAAACATAGTTACATATACAATATCTGACGGGTTCACACAGGTTCACAGGTTTTCTTCAACAAGATTATTAACAATGTCATCGGCAACTTAACCATACTTATTGATTCCGGCAGTGCTTCCTAGTTATTCGATTAAATATCTTTGCCTTATAGGGCAGCTGGAGTCATCGGCCAAATTACCGCGTTTTTTTTTTGTCGTCGGCATCGCCATCATTTTAATCATCTTTCTTTATGTTTATACTTTACTGTAGATAGGTACTACTTGCATATATCAAGCGTATCTATATTTTGCGGAAGCCTTTTTTATTGTATTTAAAGGATTTATTACTTGAAACTGGTACTGTAAGTATCTAAATTCAGTATCTGGCTCGGCTTAGGGTTGATTTTATCAAAGTCAGATATCATTTTATCCGTGGAATAAAATTAACGTCTGACAGTTCTAGTGTGGAACAACTGTCAAAAATTCAAAATTCGCCCAGGGATGAAGGTTAACATCGTACTTTTTTTTTAAATAGAGTTGTTCTAACTAAGTGCCTAACCTTTTCACAAAATGTTAAAGATAACTAAGAATCAAAGCCATGGTCCCCAGTTAAACAACCTCAGGGACACACTGCTGCTACTAACTTATTAGCATGGCGTCTATGTTAATAAGCAGTAAGTAGACCTTTTAGTCCTACCGTTTTAGTCGCCGATGTCTTTTCCTCCTAAGACATTGTAATTGATCGCGGATTATCTTAAAAACAAACTCGAGCGTATTTGTTTATCGACTCTTCTTAATCTATGTTAATTAACAGACAGTCAGCTGGGATAATTGGGATTAAAGAGACGCATCGATAGCATTCGTCTTAATTCCTCGCTAACATTACGAAAAGAGAAAGAACGTCTTTTTCTTTTCGTAAGTGATGTAGGTACTTACCTACCTCACTAAATATGTGTTTAAACAAACCCAATTCGAGGCTAAGTTACTTGATATTTATATACAAAAAATATGAAATCTACACGAATATTATTTTGTCATTCGTTTTAAATTAATATAAACGAAACATATTCCGGTACAAAAATTTTCTGAAAAAGAAATGTTGCAATTCCGCTAAGAAGCGTTCCAACGGAAATTGAGACATTTCTATTTGGTTTTCGTTCAACATTTCCTAGCCATCTCCTTGGCGATCCGGTTGCGGCTGCCGACGAGAAAACATTTGCTTCGCTACCTATCGACTGATGCACGCTATAATACTAAAAATATACCGAAGAAACTACCAGAATGTGAACTAGCGGCCATTCAATTTGGAATTATGAAAACGAGCCATATTACGAGGGATGACATTAATTCCCAGCTGTATTCAAATAAATATTGAAATAATTATGTCAAACCCGACATTAAATAATAGATAAGTTGTAATGTATAATTCATTTGTGGAATCATATTATACTGGCTGACACGCAGGCTTTAGGTGTGTCAAATATCGAATGCAAATGAGCCATCAATATCTCTGGGCTTTCAATTGTCATCATGATGAGTAAATAACACCAGTATTGCAAAAATATACCTACACGAAGTGCCTTTTTTTATTGCATGATAAGTTTTGCTAATTACGTCCACCTTTAGAGATGCTGTCTATATCTGAATAAAGAACCTTAAATCCAATTTTTTTAATGGTCGTTTCAGGTTCATTAAAAATATATTAGATCGCTATAAGTCTATCGAGTTTCCACTTTTTCCCTGCTCCTACGCACTTTAAAAGAAAAACCTGCCATTAAGCACTGATGCGTACAAAAAAATAATTACGCAAGTACCTTGGGGATATGTAAACGTACACACAACACTACACTGCAGCTGCCACTGACACACGATGACAATGAGCTGGTGTCCAATTCTTTTATAGATTGCACTACGATGCTCCGGGGGAGGGCGACCGGCCGCCTCGCATTTCGTAGGGTTCAAGGAAAACGCACGCACAAGTACTTACACGTGTCTGTCAGACGTCCCTTTTGTTCGCTATGTACCGGGTTATAATTAATATACAAGGTTTCCGTGTCGTCTTCAATAATTTATCAACTTTTCGATAATTTTATGATAATTTTTTGGGATTTTTGTAATAATTATTTGGCAATATTTTAAAATTAAAAAGTGGAAAGTCCTTAAAACTTCGTTTCATAGTTATTTAGTGATCAGTGATGTTTTCTTTTCTTGTGTGTACTAATTTAAGTAATTTATTATGAAAGTTACCGTAATGTAACTTTTTGAAAGTTAGCAACTCTATTTAAATATGGGTTCAATAAATTGTTTGTAAAAGGTATGTATTTACAATTTACATGCAGTACGACTTGATCTTTACAAAAATAAACATACAAAATTGAAAGTAGGAACCTCAGTTTGCAGACAAAACAAGATACAGAAATAGTGACGGCGTAGTTCTTACGTAGTTGACTCAAGATCTTCAAAGTTCACGAGCAGCTCCTCATGTGTCAATGACTGGTACTTAACATACCATACATTGCTGCTTTAGTGGAAACCCTATGTTTTGGTAACGTATTAACACCCAGAAAATTACCGCTTCATGCTGTATTATAAATATTACATCAAGGTCACTGTCATGCATTCGAAACAGTAGGTAAAGTCAGGGACGACATTATTCTGCAATACATTCTACGATTTTACGTATATCGAGAAAAATCTTTATTTTACGAGTGAACGTGTTTTTTGTTTAAAAAAATGGAATGGAGTTTAATAGCACCGGGAAGATAAATAATAGAATGTTATGTTATTTTCATTATTTGGGATGTACATATTTATGGTATTTCTTTTGCTGTTTTATTAACATAACCTTATTGTTCATTGTAACATAACAGAGGGTTTTCAGTGGCGGCGGGATCGTCCGAAAGGGTTACCGCTGCCCTGGAACAGAAAGGGATAAGGAAGGAACACGGGTGGGTTTTAGTCAGTAAGAGTCTGACACTCCCTTCCGCTCCACCCAGAGCGGGAGTCATTTGATGATTTCCCATTCAAAAAAAAAAAAAAAAGGGGGTTTTCAGTGCATAATAGTCATCCTCAGGTAATGGTCATCCGCAGGTAATGGCGTCTTTCGTGATGGCCTCAGACCAACCTAAATTATTAGCATGTAGATATGTACTAATCACGTTACAGACTTAATTAGTTTTAAAACTGGTGACTTAATAGATATCTCATGTACTAATGAGGAACTTATTACGGATTGCTGCAAAACTACAAATAACTTGTAATGTAACTTGTTTTTTTTACGCGCAGTTGAACTCACGTAAACGCGTAGGTTCTGCCAAAATGATACATTTCAACGTTGCAATGAACTGAAATAACTTGTATTTTAGCTTCGAGACCGAGTACATCATCCTTCCTAATTAGATGCCTTACAAAATCACCTACTTGATGAAAAGATGGATTGACCTACATATTTGACTTTGAAGAGTCTCAGCGTCTCAAGCGTGGGCGATAAAATCGAAAAAGGAATAACGTAAAATCCAAGTTAATATGATTGAGACAAGACTTCATCTATTTATAAATTATCTCATTAGTTTATGAGTGACTGGTGGTGTAAATAATAATAAAAAACGCCAACCAAACGCGGCCTCAAATACATTTAAATTCTTTTCAGCTTGTACCTTTCAGGATAATTAACTTTTCAGTGAACGAACAAAGATTTTTTGTACCAAAAAGGTTTTACCATTATTTAATCATCAACTTGTTGTATGTCAATATTTCACCAAAATGCTTTTTAAATTATTTTTGTAGCAAACAAAACGTAAAATTGAGATAATATTTACTTGTGTAAGAATTCTATTTTGCTCGTCAATAAAAGCCATTTCTAGTACTTGGGACCCGATTATTTGTCGTCCATGAGACATTCATTTGGCATTCCGCAAAATTCTTCGAAACCTGTTGAGACAGTGATGGGTAAGTACGTGAAGTGTCATCCTGCTAGGTACAGAGTACATACTAATTCCATGGTACATTGACAATAATGACAGGTACCTATGTCACGCATTATGTCGATCGTCATGTAATTTAATTTTTGACGTTCAAAATGTAATTTTGTAATGTAATTTTTGACGTTCAAAAGTACCTTTTAGGTGCCAATTTGAAAATAAATTAATTGACTTTGACTTTGTGGATGTATGGTTAACATTTGATGAGAAGTGGTTGTAAAAGCCGACCCCAACATAGTTGGGAAAAGGCTAGGCAGATGCCTAGCCTTTTCCCAACTATGTTGGGGTCGGCTGCCAGTCTAACCGGATGCAGCCGAAAACCAGTATTTTACATGGAGCGACTCACATGACCATGACCTCCACAACCCAGGTACTGGGTAATACGATACCCTTTGGTAAGACTGGTTGTCAGACTTTCGGGCTTCTGACGACCCGTAACGACTGCCAAAGAGCTTCAAATGACAGCCGGGACCAATGGCTTAACGTGCTTTCCGAGACACGGAGGGGTCTTGATATGTAAAGATGGTCACCCATCCACGGACCAACCGTGGCAAGGGTAGCTTAACCTGATCGATTGCCCCGTGCCGCTGTTATTACTTAACCACAACCCCATGGACACCAACAACTACGTTGCGACTGCTGAAGCCCATACATAGAGAGAGAGAGAGAGTTGAAAAGATTCACGTATCGGAATCGGAACAGAATAAGGTGGCAAAAATAGGCCTGCGGGTACATAGTATTTCCCTTGACCTTTTTCATGAGATGTGTTGTACCGCTATTTTATTAATTGGAAATACTAACCTACTCATATAAATTAAAAGCTACGACGTAATACACGAATTTACAGCAACATTATTATAGTTTTAAAGCAGGAATATTATGTGCAAACGTAATTATTTAATTGTTGATTCTGCAATAAATAGCGCCTGTTAAAACTATAACTCCGGGTATATTAAACTGTTATATTTGAGTAATGTAACCATAAATAATTTAAGTACTTTTAAAAATAATATTTATGTAATTTACTAGCTTTTGCCCGCGACTTCGTTCGCGTAAAGCAACTTTCTTAAAAAAAAATTACATAAGTACAACCGTAACAACCATCCTCGTACTTCAAGGAATATTCTAAAAAAAGAATTAGCGAAATCGGTTCAGCTGTTCTCGAGATTTGCGCTTAGCAACACATTCAGAGATTCATTTTTATATTATAGATAACAATTCAGCAAAAAGGTGTTTAGGGAAAGTTCCCAACAAAAGAAAAAACCCTATTTTGTTTTCGAGATATTTTTCTTCCTATGGTGTGAGAACCATCATTGTGTTGATACAACAGTTAGCTAACCCGACGGACGTTGTCCTCTCCTTTCAACGATTCATACAAAAGTCCCATAGAAAAAGGACGTTCAGTGTTTCCCGAATATTAACATTTTCCGGAAAATTTTCCAACTTTGCTTTCCATAAAAATCTAATTCGACGACATGGTTGGCGCAGTGGCTGAGCGATCGACTGCTGCGCTGCGTGTCGCGGGTTCGATTCCCGCACGGAATAAATATTTTTATTGCCTACAGGTAGTTGTTCCGGGTCTGGCTGTTTGTGTATGTGAGTTTAAATGTTTGTAAACGCACCCACGATACAGGAGTAATTCCTAGAGGGGGGCAACGCTAATCAAAAAAAAAAATCTGACCATTTTTTTTAAGCCTATTATACTGTCTGTGCTGGTCAAAGGCCTCATCCAAGTCCTTCCAGAAACTCTTTTCCCGCACCACCTCGAACCAAGCCTCGCGGTACGCGTCCAGGTACATCTCGACACCGAAAATTCGGACCATTACGGACATTAAAAATAAAATTTCCAAATCGGTCCAGCTGTTCTCAAGTAACGCGCTTAACAACGAACAACATTTGATTTTTATTTATAAAAAATAATAGTCTGATTTAGAAGAATCTGAACTAAGTTTGCACAGTCGCAGTCCTAATAATGACTTAATGAAGAATGTTCAAACAACAGTTTCAATACAGCACGCGGCTATTACCTATTAGTCTAAAATCTAAGTAAATCACCCTACATAGTACGATAGTTCATTCAAGTGCCCGGCTTTTAACATAGACGTGTAGCTACGACCTTCTTGGTGTTTGTTCAATGATCGAAGTGGCCGCAAGACGCCTGTCGCAATTTGAAATGAGAAGACGCACCGATAACTCTCGTATTATGCTCATATGAACCGCAAACGTTTAGTTTTATGTTCGTGAACCCTGATTTACACGGTGCGATTTAATTTCCTGTGGCATATGAAGTTAAAGCAACAAAGTAAGGCTGCCGTGGCGCTGCAGCGCGTCTAGTATGTAAACGCGAAAATAAGGATGGATGATGGAAGGAATTTACTTAGTTATGTTCTATAATTTATATGGTGTTCCTAATAAAGAGTATTCTATTATATTCTATGGATGTTTGTTACTCTTTCACCCAAAAACTACTGAACGGATTTAAATGAAGTTTGGCACACAAATAGTTTATAACCAGGATTAACTCATAGGATACTTTTCATCCCGATTTTCCCACGGGATCAAAACTTATACGGGTGAAACAGCGGGCGCAGCTAGTATAAAATAAAAACATAAAATGTTACTATTAACAAAATGATGTTAATTTGTAGGTCCAATTTATTACAAACACACTAACATTTTATGGTTTTGTGATAAGTATTATGATTATGTAAATCATATGGACATTTTCCGAGAAAAAAGTTTACTGTCTAAGCGGTGTTTACACGATGCAAGTTTATTGTTTCAATTATATTGTATGTCACAGGCAAGGAACTTGCATCGTGTAAATGGGACTTTACACAGAATTTAAATCGCTTACGTAACGATATGCGTTAAGATATATTGACATCGGATTTCGACTGAAGGAAAACGTGATACTTTTTTATCAAGGTCCTTGATTTTTGTGAAAACATCAATATGTAGGTAAGATAGCTATACATCTCAGAGCTGTTTTTTCAATAGTCAGATAACTTTTATCTAAGCAATAAATATTGCGGTTTGACAGTTTTTGTAAAGAAAATATGTCAAACTGTCATAATAAAATTATTCTTCAGATAAAAGATATCTGACCATTTAAAAATCAGCCCTAAAAGAAGTACAGGTAGGTATTCATTTTAAATTATAACATTGCCTATACCAGCAGTACCTCTAAAAGCTATTCATTTCCTGAATTCTCAGCAGATCATTAGCAATTCCTCTAATGTTCGTTAAATGGTTACACATAATAGTTTAATCACCTATAATTAATTTCATATCAATCATATTTGGTTTAAACATTGGTGGACCATTTTACGAATTTCCATACAAAACTGTCAAACAGGTGAATTGCGTGATATGAATTGCACTCAGATCATATTATGAATTGTCCGTTTGTGACCATTTTACGATTTTTAATATGATTCATGTCGTTATCCTATTATGATTCTGCCAAAGTGGCCTTTTTAGGCCCCCTGGTGTTTTTATATTAATATGATCTTGGCACATCTAAGTTTTAAAATAAGATGTTTAAAATATAATAAATTTAATTTAATAATATTTTAAATTAAACCTACAAAGTTATTTGTAGGTTTTTTTCTTATTTTAAAACTTTTTTCTCGTAATTTTAAGAACGTTCACAGTCTGATCTGTCTTAAACTGTCAAAAATACCTCTAAGTTCCCTATATTTTTGACACGACAAGTTTTTGACATTTGTTAGTCGCCGAGATGAGACTGCGACTAGATTTTGAACGTTTGAAATTACGAGAATTGGCCTTTAGGTTGGATAAATTATTGTTTACGCCTTAGATCAAGAATATACGCTTAGAGGTAGGTTATTTAATATTCATGTAAGTAACGCAACTAAATTAGGTAAAAGAAAGAGATACAAAATATTATAATACATATAGACTATAGGTATTACTTACCTTATTTTTCTATATGGGTATAATCTAATTCTAATATCTATATAAAATTCTCGTGTCGCAATGTTTGTTACCAAACTCCTCCGAAACGGCTGGACCGATTTTTATGAAATTTTGTGTGCATATCGGGTAGGTCTGAGAATCGGCCAACGTCTATTTATCATACAAAAAAATATATATTTCCTAGAAATAATGTACCTATATGGCAAAACAACGTTTGCCGAGTCAGCTAGTATTGCAGTATAATTGTCTCTGGACTTCTGGATCTCTAACCACCGGTAGCTTAAACCCTTTTCACGACACCGGCTGACCAAAACTTTTATATTCGTATAAAATGTAGGTAATATAATATTAAAAATGTAATTTTTACGTACCTACTGTACAGGGTGGCAGGGACATCCACGCGCAACCTGTTACCATGAATTCAGTACCTACCTACATGATTCCGAACGCCTCAGAGATTCGGTGTTTGAAAAAAATTTATGCTCCGAACATTTTGATCGCGTAGGTTGTTGCACTGTTCTATGAGACAGCAGATTCTTTTTTTTTTGAACCTACGAAAAATTTCTACGCTAGTCTATAACTCTGTGCTGAATTCATTGTTTGAGTTTGCGCGTCGATGTCTCTGCCCACATATTTTCGTTCTATTTTTAGGAAAAGTGTCTCGGTGACCTACGCTTTATTAATTAGACATGTTAATTTTTATAAATGAGACAAAACAGTCAATCACTAAGCGAATTTAAGCTCATTCTAAATGTCGGTATATAAATAATAGGTAGGTATTTATCATAAATTAATATGCGAATCTAAAATTAGATCAAGATAATGTTGTTGTGGAAAATTCGATTCTTATAATAAATAAGGCTACGCGCAATCGAGCCACTGGCCACAGCCACCGGTAGCCCAGCGAAAAGTAATTCATATGCTTTGTCATACTTTTTGTATGGATTCGTCGCAAAGGAGTGGCTGATGGCCGGCCACCCACTACAGCAGTACTCAACACCGCAGCAAGATGCGACGGCCACTGGTGGTTGTGGCCGGTGACTCGAGTGCAATTACCCTAACATAACGTAGAAGGTAGGACCGCTACGCCACGGCTACGCTGCTACGCTGCTAATTACGAGTACACGCAGCAGCAAAATTAGACAAATATCTATTGCGAAGTGTTCCAATTTCGTACGAAACCTATTAAATAGATTTATTATTTGTGCTACTTTTAGCATATAAGTACTCATATTCGTACGAATTTTACAATACAACGAAAGCAAATTATTATTAATGTCTTAAAACTTAAATGTTTTTCAAAAATGTCAACACATTGTGCATCAGCTAGACTAGAATACTTATATTTAACATGAAGTTAGTCTCATTTAGTTTTCATTATTAATGCGGTTTGACAGCTTTTGTATAGAAAATATGTCAAGCTGTCGTATTTATTCCTCAGATAAAAGTTGCCGGACTAATGAAAAACCAGCCCTTAGTAAAACAGAGAATTGGATAAGCAAAACCAAGCACATTATTGCTATAATAACTTCTGAAGGCGCGCACCAATTACCAGGACAGGATTCTGGTTACCTAAGCCATCTATCATCAGTAAACGACCCGTATATGGTATAAAACATATATAAAATTACACAATAGTTTCGGGTGGATGATTATCATGTTTGAGTAACGGTCGGGCGCTTCCTTGTCGGTAGTTTCGCGTGGCGGTGCGCCTGCTCATGTAATTCGTAATTACGTCAAATTGCGTGGCCTAAATGATATAAGGCTGTTACATTTAGCGGTATAACGAATGCAGCACGTGGAGCACCCGAGCAGACTGCTAATAGCTCTAAAGAATACATTTGCCTTACAAATAACGCCGTGTGTCGGGCTTAAACACTAAATAAAGGCCAGTACGTAATTTTTGCTCATTAATCTTTTCAAGCGAACAACGTGCACGTTAAGCGTTCTATGGCTACTTGCAAGTGTAAGTATTTTTATACGGTGCACGATTTTTCTTTGTGCAATTATGTGGAAATGGGTTAGAAGTAGTTACCAGAGTATTTTTCGATACAGCAAAGTGTAATTAACTTCTTTAGCCGCGTGTTTTAGTTTTTTTTTTTCCGGGTCAATCAATTTGTAGTTACTCACCGAAGTAATAATAAATCGAGGCAGAGATTTACGAGTATTATACTAAACTTAGGTAAGGCACAACCCCAATTCCTATTTAAATAGGACTTAAATACACTGAGCTATAGCATAGTTATTATTTATATACCTAATCCAATTATGATTGCTCTATCCAAATATGTAGTATGGAAATAGACCTGCACCCTAATTGCGTAACACACGATCAATCGGAATCGGTTTCATTTTGACAGTTCAACAACATTCATTGCGTTATTTACGTTGTTGAGCAGACACATGACACATTTTTTGAACATTTATGAAGCAATGGATTAGCAATATCCTTTAAAATTATTCAGATTGAGATTGATTGTATGTTACGCAATTAGGGTGCTGAGTACAAAAACCAATGATCTTATTCCTATTTCAATATTTATTTTCAAAACATGTTGACCAAGCGTGGCGATCAATATCCTGGACATCTTGGTACAGACGACAGCACATCAGGCTACACGAAACTGTCAACCTCGAACCTAATGTTTCAGAGTTAAAGTTGATAATCTAATAAAGAACTTTGACAGATTGTAGTAGCTTGATGTGCTGGCGTCTGTACATGTCTCACAACTGAGGAAAGAGACTTGTTATCGACTTGCTCTTTCTATCAATGTTTTACAATCTTGTTACACTAACGCATGTTGAGCTCATGAATCACCAGTTAACAAAGTATAAGTAGGTCTATATAAAGAGGTATGTCTGCCATAAAACACTACTCTCAAAACTTTCTCACTATGGAATCCGCGGGAAGGCCAACGATTGGATCAAAAGCTTTCTTACCGACCGACTGCAATGCGTAGAAATAACAAGAAATTGTCAAAATGAACAAAAAAAAATTGATCAAAATATAGGCAAAACAACTTCGGTACACCCCAAGGAGGAATTTTATCTCCTCTTTTCTTTCTAGTATACATCAATGACCTACCAGAGGCGATTAATGAACAGTGTGCTCTATTTGCTGATGACACAACATTGATAATTTAAAAGCGACGATAGCAAAGACTTGGAAAAACGAATTGTTAAAGCATTAGACAAGGCAATCAACTGGTTAGAAGGAAATAGCTTAAAAATTAACATGACAAAAACAAAAATAATACAATTTCAAGCACTCACCCAAACACAAATAGTCTAGACATTCTGTATGATCACAATTCCTTCCTAAACACTGTTAATGAATGTAAATTTTTAAGTATAACCGTGGACAAAAATTGCAGTTGGAAACCACGCATAGATAAAATACTCGTAAAAATAGATCGCTTTGTGTATGTCCTTAAAAGAATAAGACAAAAGGTTAATCTAAATACCACAATGGCTGCTTACCATGCTTATGTAGCATCCATACTCAGATATGGTCTTATAATTTGGGGAAACTCAGTAGACGTGCAAAGAATATATAAAGGACAAAAAAAATGTATCCGGGCAATGTGTAGAGCCCACTTTTTGGATAGCTGTAAGCCACTATTTCAAAGACTTAAAATACTGGCTTTACCATGTCTTTACATTTTTGAAACATGCATTTTTGTAAAAAAAAAATATATAATTTATTCGAAAAAAGCAGTTACAAAATAAATAGTAGAACACGACACCAAGACAAATTGAAATTACCCCAAATAAAATTAAAGCTATTTAAAAGAAATACGTACTATGGCAATTATTATATACAACCAGTTGCCAAATAATACTCAAGATTTGCCATTGCCGTGGTTGAAAAGGTCATTGTTCAGACTACTATTAGAAAAAAATTATTACAGTGTTCAAGAATATTTAGAAGATAAGTCGTTAATAATATAATAAAATAAAGATAGCCTTTATTCTACAACATGCAACAATTACATAATTCATTATTACAACAATTTCAATCTTTATTATAGATTCATATTTTATTTTCATAATTATTAATAGGCTAGTAATATAATCCTTGTTTTTTATATTTGTACGCCATATTATGGCAGGATATGCTGGAACAAATATTGTAACGTCTATTGTACCATATTCTAACGAATAAACATTTTTGATTTGATTTGATTTCAGGTATGAGTATGTATGTAGTGGGGAGTCTTCGGAATTGCTGATATAATTGAGAATTTCGTTCACTAGTAGCTGAAGCTACAGTTTTGCCGACTGTCATAGGTTAGATTTTATGTTAAGACAAGAAAGAAAGGAAACCAGCCGATCGATTCTGTAAAAATACTTGAAGTGAGCTTAGAGTGAGCTGTCAATAGTGTCACTCCCTAGTATTAGTTGGAATGACAGCTCACTCCACGCTCACTTCACCTAAGTTTTCACGGTGAAATGGTTACAGAATCGCACTGCAGTCACGTTTCATACAAAGTTGAACCCAAGACCCAAAGAGCCAGCCACCGAAAAAAATGTATTACCATGGTCGAGGAAGTCCTCCTTATATATTTTTACTATTGCACCGAATCTCTATGACCATTCCTTCAGCTTTTTTTAAGTTGAAAAATCCAGCTTTATACATTTCAATATATGTAATATAAAACTACCGATTAGCGAAAATAAATGGAAGGTGACCTTGAACAAGTATTACCTACCATTACAACATTTACAAAATATCTCTACGAGTGTTCCTATACTCGTAACTATTTTTTTGCATATTTAGTTCGAAAATCAGGTGTTTTATATACGAAGTCCATAAGAAGTAAGAAACAACAGGTAAAAGAACTTAAAGGAAGGGCAACTTAAAATATGACTTCCTTTAATGTCACCATATCACAGCGATGTTACATTTTATGTAGGTACCCATAACCACTTCATTTCTATAAATAATAGAGAGTACTTACAGAGTCGAGAAAACAATAAAAACATATACTAAAGGCTGATTTTTCAATCGGCAGATAATTTTTATTCGTGGAATAAAATTGACGTCTGACAGTTTTTGTATGAAAGAACTGTCAAAAATTAATAATATAATATCCCTGGACATTTCACACAGCACCATTTGTCCCAAGCTAAGCAACCTAATGCTTGTGTTATGGTAACAAGATGGCTGATAAACTACTTATATACAATTTTTTTTTTTGTAAATACATACATATTATAGATAGAAAAACACCCAGACTCGGAACAAATACATGTAGGTCATACAAATATTTGTTGCGTGCGGGAATCGAACCCGCGACACGCAGCGTAGCAGTCGATCGCTTAACCACTGCGCCAACCGTGCCGTCGACGAATTCAACATTATTCCTCCGATAAAATTATCTGGCGTTGGAAAAAATCAGACCTTACAGAAAACTACTGTAGGAACGGTCGTAGAGATTTGGTGCCGTAGTGAAAAATTATTGGGTGGACTTCCCCGATTTAGGTGACACAATTTTTTTCGTTAGCCGGCCATTTTGGATTTTGGGCCCAATATGGCTGATCTCCTTTTCCGCGGACCACGTCGCTGGAAGAAGCTAGTATGCAATAATTATAAGCGCCTAAGTAGAAGTGCGTCGATTTATATTTCCAATTTTTGTAATAGTGATCGGAGATCTCCACCCCATCTATCAATCCTGAACTGTTTATCACAACTATAAGTAGGTATGTACATACATACATGTAGATCATAATCCTAAGGACGGACGGTTTTAATGAAATAATAAATATATTGTATTATATACATATTAAGCACTCCACGTCCAATACTTCAACCCACATACCTAATTATTTTACATAGAAGCCTACCAATGTAATAATTAGTAGTCAGATCAGTCTACCACTAAATTGACCAACGATAGCCATTGTGTACAGGAGCAACCCCACATGCTTACATACATACTTAGCAGGAATATTCTAAACTTGTACTCGTAGATAAGGATCTATGTAGACCAGCCGGTCGATTCTGTAAAAATCTCACCGTGAAAACTCAAGTGAAGTGAGCTTGATGCGAGTTGTCAATAGTGTCAATCCCTAGCATTATTTGGAATGACAGCTCACTCCACGCTCACTTCACCTGAGTTTTCACGGTGAGATGGTTACAGAATCGCACTGCAGGTGTGAAATAGATGCATGCATGCATCTATTTCACGCGTCGTTATTGCCCCGCCATAAAATTAGAATTCAGTTGAAAATAAGATCCTATTCGTCTCTAAACTAATTTATTTATTCGTTCATTTATAATATCACGCCATCTTTCCTCAAGGGTAGTGAGTGCGAAAGTTTATATGATATTTTTAGCCCAAAATTGAGCCACGCGAACTGCACTCAGTGACGCAGTCATACGCTCATCAAGTGCACAGGTAAAAGGGCATGTGGCGCAAGATGGAAGGTGCCCCATTGTGTGGGGAGATGCAGCATATACGCACTTTAGATCAGAGCCGTCCATGAACCCCCATCTGTGAGACTGTCTTTTCTCCGGCTTGTTTTTTTGTTATTCTCGGGGCCAAACAGACTACTAATAAAACCAGCCTTGTGTGTAGGTAATCTTGATTAACTTTGAAGAGTTCTCTGCGGATAAAGCCGAAATTCTATCCAAATTATCTCACAAGACGCATTGTGACCTCTTATGTATTCAAGAAACCCATCGAGATTCCACCCAAAGCAGGCCTCACACTCCTGGATTTGGTAGGCAGGGGTGAGAACCATTCATTTCCATATTTCTACAATAGGATAGATTCCTGGGTAAAAAAATAATAATTATATTTAGTTTGTCAGTTAGATTATCAAAAAATAATGGACACGTATTTTTTTTTTTGTCAATCAAACAAAAAATGACAAAGATAAAGCACGTCAAAATTTAGGAGTGGGGTGTCGTGACGTCGCACCATGCTAAAAAGTGTAGCAAGGCGTGACGTCACGGGGAACTTTAACGGGCGATATCTTCATCATTTTTTATATAATTAGTTTTTTTTAGGAATCTAGCCTATTATGTTCTGAGTCTCATGTAATTCCCTAATCCAGACCCCGGGCTGCTAGTTTGAATTTGCTGATGGAAGACCTAATAAGCCCATTCCCCGACCCGGGCATAGCACTCAGGACCTCACGCTCAGCAGTCACGACTATTACAACCTACCTATTCTTCTATTATTTTGAACATAAAAAGCAGCTAGCAATGTGAAGTTGCGATTTTTTAGATTTCGAGGGAGTACCTACCTACTATTTTTTAAACAGTAAAAACTTTGGTCAACTTTACAAAAGCCTTCCATAAACACCAGTTAAACATGATTGGAATATTAACTATTCTGCCTACAACCAAGTATCCGTCCGTGCCTACTTACCAGAGAGCCACCTGCCCCTTTCAGACTGAACTACCTGCGATAGTACTCGGCGTACACCCTAGGTACTAAATATTCTCAGTGACTCAACGATACTCAACATTTACAAACGCGCGTTGTTTCTATGGCAGCACTGGATGAGTCGTCGTAAGTACGTCGAACATGCATTGGATGGCGCTACGTGAGATGCATATCGATTCGTGGTGACTAGCTGTCGGCTGTGTCATGAATAAACGAACGAAGGAAAACCTTTAAATAGAAATTGTATTATCAGTTATTTTTATCTACATCAACATAATTTAAACTGATAGGTGATCTGTTTATTTTAAGCAGGTGAATAGCTCTGTTCAGCTCAAATACAGACATGAGCTTCAAATCAATACGAACAAAAATGGTGAGTATACCTTTTCGTCACGGAATGATTCTGCTCACTGGTGATTAGTTCCAGTGGTTCCACCCAATAAATGTCTGGTTCAACTTTTCATTGTATGCTATGAAAATAACTCCATCTATGTTGTGATTTATATTTTCATACATACCTATAAGTGGCCTCTTGGTCTAGGGGTATGATTCCTGCTTTGGGTGCAGGAGGTCCCGGGTTCAAATCCCGGAGGGGCCCTGTTTTGCACCTAACATTTACGTATCTTACGTTTTTTATCTTTTAAGTGTTCAGGAAGAAATTTAATTTAATACCATTGAAATGGAAAATCCACATTTATTTCATAATTCTTTTATAAAGTGTTTTAACACTGTCGTTAAATAACAACGAATTACTCAAAATAATATAAATATTTAAAAGAAATATTTTTTTTCTTCAAGCATTCAATCAGTTCGAAATAAATTTAAATAAAAAGCAAGTTTTAAACAGTGACATCTGTTGGCCTATCTTCATATCACTTCCTTTACTACAGAATAAAGTCTAAAAGCGACATCTATTGGTATTGCTGTGAGACTATTTTAGAAGTCAAAATATATAATGTAGATGTCAGTAAAATCGTTAAACAGCTGTTTTTATGATGATGTTTTGCTTTTCAATTGCTGCCAACTTCATGTCACGCCAACCAGCCAACATCAGCCGCCACCGCCAGTGAGAATTCGTGTTCGATTTCGTGAGTTGTGTTAGTACGTCGATTTAATTTGGAGTACAATTATTTTGTTAGTAATTTTTATTGACCAGTGCAAACGATATTGTTTTTCTTACCCGTTATATTGTGTGATTATTGTACTACACCCTGATCTAAAAATAGTGCTAAAGAAAATATTGTGCGTTCGACGGACTCCTTTCACAAAGGATAAACGGGAGACTTCGTGTTTTACCCGTGCGCATTTCACGAAAACGACAACTACACATTGCGGAACGTAAGTAGAATTATTGAGATGGTATTTAATGCTAGTCTAATAATACTTTTCTAGCACAATAAGATAAATTTAACCAACCAGTAGTCGAGTTCTTTTCCATGTTGTTTTCCGATCTATCATTTTGATGCTAGAGTTATCCAGGTGGCAGTACCTATGATATCGATATTGCACGCTGAAAATTATGAAACAGCTGAATTTGTACCTACATAACCATGTTAATCATGAAAAGTATCGATTTATTTATTTTTCAAATGCGCGTTTAGACATAGACAGCTGAGTTGACAACTGTTGTGGGGTTTTGTCATTTCTTGCGGAGTTTTTATTTTATCTTCGTAAGTTTCATTTGTAGTGAAGAACCTCGGAGTATTTGTTTAAAATAACACATGTATATAAATTAATACTTTACTTTCGTAGTAACTTTTTCAGCAAAATAACGTGAACAAAAATACCTATTACGTAGGTTTACCTGACCCATCGACCTGACCATACACTAGCTCAAGCTGATACACACTTAGACAGGTATTTGGTAAATTGTACAGCTGGAGCATTCAGATACACTTTTATTGTTATCATTTTCCTCAACATACTGATGTAGAACTTAATCTTTTTGTGAACATCTATTGCCATTGTGGTATTGCCATTCTGTGATGAATGAATGATATGATGGAAAATAAACATACATGAAATATAAAAACATATCATAGATTCATGACACTAAGTGCTACAAAAAAATAATCATAATAATTATGTAGTTGTACACAAATTGCTTTGAACCGAGTAGGCACATAGAGCAGTCATTCACATTCACTCCAACAGGTAGACTATAAGATTTGTCCAAGCTCCCAGATTTTTTTTTTGCAGTTTGTAGTTCTTAGCATGCCAAAACAAAATAATACCTTCACAAGTCACAACATTGTTAGTGATAAGTACACTCTTCCACTTTAATGTTATTCATTTTATTTTATTAGCACCTACACCAACAGCAGTACAAACAAAGCCATTATTAGAAAACAATATAATAAAATAAAAGTGCATGTGGTATATACCTATTACAAGTATACACAGCATTCACCATGAAGTATAGAGGTTGTTGTTGATAAATGGTTGGCTTAGAGTAGTTTGGACCAAATAAACAAATAAAAATTCTATCCTCACTCTACTAAATTATTTTTATGTAAACAGGGACAGAGCATTCTTTTGTTGATCTATCTTTATTAAAATGTCAAGAATATTAAGGAAAGACAGGCAGAGTTAGCTATGTTATCAAGAAAAGAATTTAGTTCTGGTTCACCGGACCTACTACACATTTCACATCTAAGTACATATCTTGCAGTAGTATTCTCAAGTATTTTCTATTCTGTTTGACTTTCCTTGCAACAAGTGATAGGATAAAAATGATATTGATTTATCTATGGTCTGCCTGATTATTTCAGGGTGTTTTGTAGAATCTGGCTAAAGTCAAGTTAATTATGAAACAATATTGTTAAAGTCACCCCTCAAAAATATTCTATTAACATTTTTTTTTTCAAAATCAAAATCAAAAGTCATTTATTCAAATTAGGCTGAGAATCAGCACTTTTTGAACGTCAAAATTACAAAAGACAGTCCCCCAAAAACGCCCGCCCTTCACCACTTCCTAGTGCTATCGCTGGGAAGAAGAAGTGGCGCAACAAACTCCCCAGCAGCACAGCTGTCTGTTCAATTTAAAAAAATACGAATGTATACAATACTAGGTACTTATGTTCGGTAATTAACATTACAAAAATAGGACATAAAATTTAATTATTTGCCATAATATGTCAGCTAGCCACGCCAATATACCAACAAATATAATAAAAACTATACGTACTCAAGCTAAAAAATAATTAATTAAAATGTAAATAAAAAAAAAACTTACTACCCAAATAAAAGCCTCCAGGCATAAAGCGCGTGACAGCTTACACATTTATGCATTGCTGGGTTCTAAGACCTGGCAGTAAGCTAATTCTGGAGAAGGAACATAAACATTGACTTGCGTTAAACTAGGGTGACCAACTATTCTTATCGTCTAAGTAGTCGTTGATGGAATAGTATGCCTTTAAACAAAGGTTGGATTTTAGTTGAGCTTTAAACGCATTAAAAGGCAAGTCTAGAAAAGAAGAGGGTATCTTGTTATAAAAGGTTATACCAAGCCCAACAAATGAGTTATGAACCTTATGAAGCCGGTGAAAGGGGGCACGTAGTTTGTCCTTATTTCTAGTGTTAACACTGTGAATATCACTATTTTTAGTGTACAAGTGTAAATTTTGCCTAATATATAAAATGTTGGCAAGGATGAATTGTGATGCAACCGTGAGAATACCAATATCTTTAAAGAAATCTCTTAGAGAAACTCTGGCACCTAGCTGGTAAATTGCTCGAACAGCTCGCTTTTGAAGGACAAATATATTTTGTATATCAGCGGCTTTGCCCCACAGCAGAATACCGTAGGACATAACGCTGTGAAAATAACTAAAATAGACTAAACGAGCTGTATCAACGTCAGTGTATTGTCTTACTTTCCTGACGGCGTAGGCAGCCGAACTGAGCCTTCCTGCTAGACTTGATATATGAGGTCCCCACTGAAGTTTGGCATCTACTGTTAGTCCTAGAAAAATTGCCGAGCCTACAGTTTCAAGCACCTCTTTATCTAAGACGATGTTGGGTCCTAGGTTTCTAACATTCGGTAAGGCGAACTTTACACATTTGGTTTTCTTGGCATTGAGAACTAAGTTATTTGACGTAAACCAATCTGTAACTATTGAGAGTGCACTGTTTACGTCGTCAAAATCTTGTCTATTCCTGTATTATTTTGTATTATTAGGTACATATATTTGATTGAAGCTCTACCTACAGTGTTTATGTACACACACACATACTTAAACTCACACCTTTCATCAGCAGAGTAGGTATATGAAAGTGGTTATTCTGTCAAGTTCTTGCCCGTGGTTGTCAAACGGGGCAAGACAGTATTTACAGAACCGAAATCATGACATGACACAAGGTACTGTCACCAATGAAGAGTCAATTAAGTAACAATTCAGTTTTTTAAATCTTAATTTATTCACACCACTACAACATTTACCTACCTAAGTAACTAAGTAGTCAACTAAAAGCCCTCTTCCTCTCTCCTACTTTTGCTGTGCCCAACAGGGTCCACAATGATCATATTCTGTAAAACCTACCACCTAAGTTCACATGTGGAAGCAATAAATATATTGAGTATTTAAAAAACTTGAACAAATGTAAAATAAAAAGAACACTATGAAGTAAGTAATATGGTAGGTATGCATGAAATTCAAAAAAATATAGTATCAAAATTTTTATGGCAATTTAGATGATATACAAAAGCAACAGTGTTAGTTGACTTTCTTTGCATACTTTAGTAGTATTTAAACACTCACAGATTAATATGTGATCAAAATAAGAATGGGGTTTGCATTAACAAACTTCACTGATGTGTCGGCACAAAGGTGGGTCAGTGATGCATCTGAAACTTTAGGTAGAAAATAAAAAATTACATAATTTTGTGTAATCAGATACTTAATAGATTTTGTGCATAAGTAGGCAAGTGTTACAACTTCCAGATGCCTGAACTTAGCCAATTTGTTGAGTCATTTTTACCATGGTGTTTGTTACAATTAGGGCTTCGAATACTATATAACTTTTTGACACTTTTCAATACCGGTATTGAAATATCCAATACCCGAAACCCGGTATTGGTGTTTTTATTTTAAGTACTACATTAACACAATTTCGTTTTATTGCATATTAGGTATATTTCCTACCAATTTTTTATTTGTGGTAAATTTTAAAAACTGCATATTTTAATTATCTCGTCGTTTATTTAGACAGTTACTTACATTTTACTACTACTTGTGCAGGTAAAGAATGGGATTCAAAATTTCGAGGTTTTTCGAGCACCACGCAGTTTCCACAGGTCTTTCTTCTATTAAATTATTACACCATTAAAAACACAAAACATAGTTTAACATAATTACTTAATCACATAGTACAAATATAAACACAAACATACATTACTTACATTAAGAAAAAAATTAAGTATTACTCGTATTTTGCTTGTAGCTTAATATAAATAGTAAATACCCTTGCGTTTAGGGGCTTGTGGCTAAGTAATAACAGCCGCACGGTCGATCGATCAGGTTAAGCTACGCTTGCCGCGGTTGGTCCGTGGATGGGTGACCATTTTCACATACCAAGACCCCTCCGTGCCTCGGAAAGCACGTTAAGCCGTTGGTCCCGGCTGTCATTCGTGGATCTTTGACAGTCGTTACGGGTCGTCAGTAGCCCGTAAGTCTGACAACCAGTCTTACCAAGGGGTATCGTTTTACCCATTAACTGGGTTGTGGAGGTCAGATAGGCAGTCGCTTCATGTAAAATATTGGTATTCAGCTGCATCCGGTTAGACTGGAAGCCGACCCCAACATAGTTGGGAAAAGGCTAGGCAGATGATGATGATGACCCTTGCGTTTACACATTGGGTAAGAACATATATTATTATTATTACACATTGGGTACTTAATTGTAGCTACACATTGATAGGTAGGCACATACAATATTATGGAACACAGATTGTAGGCAATCTTGTTGATGTATAAATCTTTTTGAGGCTGACTGTACTTTTTATAGTTCTGTTTACACAATAATCAATATTATGTGTTGTATTTTGGGGTGTACAATAAAGTAACTATTTTACCTATCTAACTTTCCCACACAAACTATGATCCCCTATTTTACCCCTTTTGGGGTAAATATTCAAAAATCCTGAAACACGTGTTTTATGGAACTGAATCTCAAAATTGCCATTGAATTTATTTAAACTTTAAATGACAAAATGTCATACTTTCATCTCTTATTTTACCCTATTAGGGGCAGAATGCCAAAAAATTTTTGAAACACGTGTTTGATAGTTTTTATCCGAAAGCATAAATACAAATTTTAATTTAACAAATAACAGGGATTTTGTTTCACTGGTTTAGGCTCTTCGTTAATGAATCAGTCAGTCAGAGCATCTCCCTTTTATTGGATTGATCTATAAATACCTAGTGTGAATGATGTTGACGGCCAAGCGTATTTGCGTGTATTCTCGAAAATTGACTTTGATGGGGCTTCCACCACCATTCAGACCATTGGTACAGGAAGATTTCTCTTCTTTCCCCACCAAAGCTAAGCTAGGAATGGTCGCTAGTACTAAAGAAATGAATGTTATCAAACAGGTTTAGGACAGAAATCAAACGGGGCCTTCATTTGTTTGATATTTACAAGACTATTGTTTTATTTTATTAACAAGAGTTACAAGACTTACAGGCAAAGAACGACACAATATCCGCGCCCTTCCGCCTGCAATCACATTCGCTCAGCAAAACTAATATCCGTCATTACGTAGCGTAGCTAGGTACCTAGCTCTTTGTTTCTGACATAAGTGCCAAGCCACTTACATTATTATGTGTTCACTTCAAATAAGCGTTGACATTACAATCTTTTTTGCGACCTACGTCGCTGCTTGCCACACCTAGTCTCACGTTTACCTATTAGCAGAACATTCACCTTCACAATATTGTTAGACTACGGTCTACATGTGCACTCCTGTGGATCTGTGACGCATGCAAATCGGCCATTTGGAATTTTAATCTCAAACCTCGATTCAATTGTGGGATGTTTAACGCTACATTTGCATTGCAACCCAAGGAGAGAAGTATACTAGGTCAGTATGCGCTTCCGTATCGAGGCGTCGTCGTCGGCGCGGGGGCAGAAATGTGCACCACTTGCCAAACGACTAGCTACATAAATACTCTTTTACATTTATGCAACAGGCCTATTAACATGATGCTGATATTAAAACAAACGATTACGGAGCTAGCCAAACTCTAATCAATCCAAGAGCGTAAAAATTAAGATTATTGACCGATAAAGTAAGTACAATAATTGCATGGCCGGCCACGAGCTATTAGGTAAGCATTGACGAATAGTTCTAAGTTCTACCACAAGGTTGATTTTTTTAATAGTTGTATATTTTTTAATGATGTGTTCATGAATTGTTTACTCGCACATGTTGATATTAGCACGCACTGCGTAATCTTGACCCAAATGATGGAGCTAATTCGTGTTAATTCACTAATTCAGTTAGCCGCGCATCATCACGTTGTTATTGTCAGCAGGGTCGGATGTGCGATGTATTCATTGTAACTGCTGACCCTAAGACCCTTCTTCATTTAACTATAATGACGTATGTGTCATCTTTGCACTTGTTTATTTGTAACTAATACAAAGTAATGTTTTGTGTACATCTAGTAAATGACAAGTTATTTACTACCGTTGTCATTCAATGCTAAATTGTTTGAATTTTCGCCGTCACGGCCTAGGCTAAGCACCCGTCTCATTTCGATTTTATACCAAAGCCAACCGGATCTGCCAAAAGTGAATCCTTAGCTATAGTTCATTCACAGATTCTACAGTAAGTACCGTTTCTAAGTTCGCAGTTACAGGGCCCCGAGGCCCGCAGCCGGAGCGGTGCCCTGACGCAATCGAGTTGCGCAAGCGCAGCCGCAACGTCGCGTCCGTCGCCACGAATATACATTAGTTTGTACTTACATAGTCTTTTTTCGTCCTTTCTAGATCATGATGATCTCTTATGAGCATGAGCTGATTGCAACATTATGTGAAACATTTGATTGATTTTTTTCAGAACTCATTTTGTCTATTCTTCCTTCGACAACACCCGTTTCTGTGGTGATTATACTACACGTGGTGAAGGTACTGTTGGTCTACGAGCGATATGACCACAGGCATGTTGAGAATAGTTACTAATAAAGCTTAGGGTACTAACCATTAGTTCCATTTATTTACCCAAATATATTTTATACATATTATATGACTCAAAATATCGCATAGGTACATGATTATAAAAAGTCTAATGTCGTAATACTGTGACATTTCAAACAAGGCCCAACTATTCACTTTTAAGTGCAAGTACAATGTTTTAGCCGCGCAGGAAAGTTAAATCTAACAAGGTCGACAGAAGACTGAGACCAAGTTGTGAACTGCATAATCACACTAAAGATTACTCGTACCATTGTTAGAAACGCCTGGGTATACTGAACTTTACAGATCTAGATTCAATTGTGAAATATCGCTTTTAACTAAAACATTTCAGCTTATTTCATCTCGTGATCATCCATTTACACCATATCCATTCCAGACTCCATATCCATTTTAGACTTCAGATGTTTCTTCTTTATATAGAACCACTTAGGGCTGATTTTTCAATCATCTGGTAACTTTATTGGAGGAATAATTTTGAAATTTTGGCAGTTATTTCATACAAAAACTGTCAAACGTCAATTTTATTCCTCGTTATGTTATCTGGCGATGGAGAAATCAGCCCTTAGTCACTTATACGTAATATGTATTCTTTAATATAAAATTACTAGCTGACCCGGCAAACGTTGTTTTGCCATATAAATTATTTCTAGCTGCCCGGCGCTACTTCGTTCGCGTGGTGTCCTACCCCCTACCCTACTCCTACACTACTCCTACCCTACTCCTACACTACTCCTACCCTACTCCTACCCTAAACCCTACTCTACTCCTACACTACTCCTACCCTAGTCCTACCCTACTCCTACCCTACTCCTACCCTACTCTTACCCTACTCCTACCCTACTCCTACACTACTCCTACCCTACTCCTTTTTCCATATTTTCTGACCGTTTATACCTTCCCTGGACTACGACAAACATTTCAAAAATTACAACGAAAAGTGGCATTGATTTTTATATAATATATTATATAGATATAATTGATGATGTAATTGATTTAACCGCTCTTGTCTTTCCGCGTTGTAAATGTCAATAGGGAAAATTAGTTCTGTCAGGCTGTAGTGCCTTTAATAACCACTTTAACCACACAAATAATATTACATATTGTGATTTATCATTTCTCAAAAGATATGCTGAAGTACTCATTAAACAGGCTCGAAGGTCAGATTATCATTATGAAAATGGAAAACTCCAACGGTATTTCTTGTTTTATCGCAAAATAATACTTGTGTTATAGGGCCGTTATATCGTGGCCCAAACGAGCTGTGACGTTACAGTTAGTAATTGCATGTGCATAAATATTTGCTCAGTTGTCGTTTCCACGTCCTACTATGTGCAACGTGCAACCCTCCATACACTTTGTCTACACATGCGCTGCTGTTAATTGCTTGGCTTGTTAGCTATCACGTCTGTAGCTACTTCAAAGTAGACGACACGGTTGGCGCAGTATCTGAGCGATCGACTGCTGCGCTGCGTGTCGCGGGTTCGATTCCCGCACGAAACAAATATTTGTATTGCCTACAGCTAGTTGCTCCGGGTCTGGCTGTTTGTGTATGTGATTTTAAATGTTTGTAAACGCACCCACGATTCAGGAGATTTTTCTAGTGTGGGGCAACGTGTTTTTTAAAATAAAAAGTAAAGGCAATCTCTATACCTTCAAAATTGATTGACGATATGTTTCATCTTTCCCAGTTATATGAGTGTATACTTATGTTATTTATTTTATTCTCTTGGGGTAACTTACAGGTAATACTATAAACATATGCATTTGAAGGCCATTTACAAGTTTCCACTGATAAACACTTGAAACAAAAAAGACAACAAAAAAGGTCGGTACAAAATACCTATAACATAAATTAGGAAACAAAACACAAACAACCATAAAAATAATACTCTGTAATGTATGTAGACTCAGTTTATAATCTGAGACTATACAGAAAGTGCACTCAATTACCTTCAATAAGATAAACGTTTGCAAGTGTTAACGAAGATAAAATACACTTTACGAGTGATTTATTTCAATGACTGTGTCCACTGCATTCTGCTGCTTCTATACAGTTTTTAAGTCACACTAATCATGTGATCTTTATTTAGACTACAGATACACATTTTCAAGAGTTATATAACATTTTTTTTCATATTTTTCTTGACCTTTGTCGATTGTCATTGCGAATGAAAGCGTTCATATCTAGAAGTAACTGCACTATTATCATTAGAAACGGGGAACTAGACTGGCCATTTATATGAACAGTTGCAAACACAATAGGTGGAACAAGGACAGGCACCGCTACTTGCTACTATCAGACGTTAGTTTTACCTTCATTGTCCTTTACACACCATTGTTCTACATGATGCCGACAGACGTCAACAACATAAAAATCAATAAACCGTAATCTTGGTAGTAATCACTGAAGGTCGATTGACAGTTAAAGCAGGCAATACGACAGACGTAAGTTTCCCAAAAAACTGATTTCTTTGCAAAGGAAACCTACTACTCCACATTGATGAAATTGCTATTTATTATAAATACAGCCAGTTATAGTAAGAATACAAAGGCAATTACAATTTCAACTTTCGATAAGGTACCCATAATCTGGTACATTATGGCTTGTTCGTTAGAAGCTGCGCCGTAACCTACGTCATACTTATAAACATTTAATAATACTTAATTATGAATAGAGCGATTAATAATCACGATGGTTCTTCCGCGAAGTACCTATTTCATTGAATGAATTTAAAATTATTTGAATACTTCATAAAATGTAGGTAGGTATCTTGTGGTTTCACTGAATTTATATTACTTAAGGATTATGTGTCATGTTCGGAATTAGGTATCCTATTTGCGCTGTCATGACGTAATAATGTCCCATAATAAATGTAGTTCACTAGTCAATATATTTATTTCAATTAAAATCTACCAAGTAGCAGGCCAGCTCCATGTCAGGCATACCGCATACATCATGTGTACATGGCAGATAATTATCACAACAAAGGCTTGTGACAGCCTGGCTACACTACATTACTTCAAACTGCTTATATTTTATATAATTTAATATTAAATACCCTGCCACATGTGATGCGCATAAAATTACGAAGGTGAATATCGGCCTCGTCCTAAAAAAGAAATGGTTGGATAGCCACGTTTTGTTGGACAAATTAATACAGCTCGACACACGTTGTGGCTTGGCCTGTCACAGCTGACAAGGTCCTACTTGCTTTTAAGTTTTGGCAAGCTTGCAAAGAAAATGACAAATAAAATATTCTTTCATGTATTCCATTTAGGATCATCTTCATGTATACATGCATTCATTACGTACATGCGTAATGGGTCTTTTAGGCAACGCCTATAATCTCCTCTTACCGAATACCTAATTAAAGCCAAAATAAAAAGTCTTCTAACCGAATATCGATTGAAAACAAAATAAAATTAGAGTCGCAGTTGTCGATGAAATCCTATAATTGAATTAGTTTCAGTTCTTACCAATTTATTTAATATACAAGTTAGATAGGTGGGTAATAATGTAATTTGCATATTATATGGATTCATTTCATCACCGTGTTGTGCATTGAATTACTTACTGTGAACTTATTTCAATTGTGATCTTGTTTCATATTCTCAACTCAATATTATTGTTTCTATTGGTGGTTTTGATTCACCCGATAGTGTCAATGTCAACCAATGCATTATCAATTATTACTGTACAAGATAATAAAGCTTCATCCACACTTAAAAGTCATGCCCGTGAATGGTCTAACTAACGTAATGTACGTTCATAAAGACATAAAAAATCGCAAGCTTCATAATAAAATTAAGTGAAACGACCACGATACTGCTGTCAGATTAGTGGAGGGTGGGTGAGTAACGTGACGACCTTGCAAGGTCGATGGCGCTGCTATGCCGTACGCGAGGGTGAACGCAACGCATCGTCAACACCACAGCCACACCCGCAGGGCCGCATTCAACAACAGCCTCTTCATAAGTTTTAGGTGAAACTTCTGAAAGCATAAGGTTGCTGCAATAGCTATACATTAAGAATTGGATACCAGCCAAGGACGGCAGCATTATTGCTCACTTTAGCTTCACAGTTCTATAGACTGCTTGCTACTATTTCATGAATAACATAAATGACGTAAACCTATGTAAGTAAATATCATAAACAAAGAGTAAAACACCAGGAATCAATAAAAGCTACATTATACTTCTACTATTTTATAGGTTGATATACGAGAACGATCTACCTCTACGGGTGTGTCGATGTATATTTGGCGAGTTGTTGGCCTTGCAGGTTTTTAGCTTATCGATTTCCGTGTGCCATTAACAATACCAAATCCACGATAAGAAATAATAAGGAACAGGGTCTTTCCAAATTAATTTTAATTAATGTTATATTTTTCTGTTTTTCCTATGGAACACTTGAACGTAGGATAGTGGCTACATTAATGCCCATTATGGTATGACTTGGCTACGTACCATATACCTAGTATAGTATAGTTATAATATTATTAGACATTTGTAGTTATAACCAGTAGCGAGAACCAGCAATTAACTATAGAGATGCCCAATGAATCCCCTTATTACTAATTATATACCTATACTTTGTCGAAGATCTAATGTAGCTTTACATTACGAAATTACAACAGATACTTTTTAGAAAACAAAAAAACATTTCGACCAGTTTATGTCTCAGGCATTTGCCAAGAAAGTTTATGGCACAAGCTCCCAAACTATTGAAATCAACCCTAGCAGTAAGTACGTACGGCACAGCTGCGCATTGCGACGATATGGCGAGGTCATTCTCACAAACGGCACTGATAAACGTTCAGAGTTCAGACTCCACTGGCCTCAAAATTGCCCTTTGAACTACATTATAATATTATTAAGAAACCACATGTTTTTTAATACATTTTATCTTCTAATAACTTTTGCCTTGGTATTTTTTGGGATCGAGCTGCGTGTTAATTGCGTAACACAGCATCAATATCATCGGCTTTTCATTTTGACAGTTAAAAACATTCATTACGTTGTTGAGCAGACACATTTTTCGAACATATGAAGCAATGGATTACAGTGTGTTACGCAATTAGGGTGCTGGAGAGACTAATCAGTCAGCACAATGAATTGCGCATCACACTTGCACTGCCTTTCAATTTCAAAACTTTTTGTAGCATCAATGATTTCTTCCCCAAGCCCTTCATTGTCCTGTTTCACACATAATTGTATTGGAAGAATATATATTCTCTATGACACTCTACACTAGAGTCTAGTCATCCTTCGTTTGACTCGACCTTATCCATTTATTTTAAAACGCTACTACAGAGCGTATTGAATCTTATTGGTGGGAGGCAAGAACCATTTTTGAAAGCAGTCCATAGTTTCCTATTGTTCGATGTAGAAAGTGCACCACGAACTGGGATCACGACGAGCATTCTAATTGCGGTTATTCTACGAAAGGACCACTTGGAGCTGAATTTTTTGGATGTTAACTCGTGCTTCCATTGAACCTTTTGTTTTTTTCCTTCGGTCCTAATTCCCTAAACGTGCAGGTGAAGTTTATTTTTTGTTGGAATTTATAATGTTGCCGACTTTCAATTACTAGCGGTTTTTACTCTAAAGCTATCTCTATATATTGCAGCCAGGTAACCCAGCATACGTTTCTGAAATGGAGAAGATTGCACTACATTCTGTTTTATAATTAGAATAACCTTATAGCTCACACTAAACGCACGGTTAACTCTTACTAATTAGGACGTGGGACGGAAAACAGGCATCGTGTTCTGTTTTTAAGCCAGCGTGACACAGAAAACTCAGATTATTCTGCACGGATCAGCCATTGGTAATGTGCAAACTCATTCTTTATTCAGATTACTCGTGACAATCGGTCACCATTAGGGTCGTCGTCAAATAACAATGGCCATAAAATTACATGCAATTTCGTCCGTTCTCAGAAAATTTGTGTTTGTTACGTAAGAATCACTTTCCCCTGAATATAAAAGCAGACCCCGCAGTTTCTAATCGATTTCATGCTTTAACTTGTTAATTAACTACCAAACGCTCATATAACAAAACAAGGCAGATTTTCAATCAGTGTTATAGTAGTTACGTTTTTATTGGCATTATTTAATGAGGTCATTAATGATAATAAATATCCAAGTTAATTAAGCTAAGTAATGTGAACTTATTACGCCATGGCGATTGTACTCGTAATTCATTGCGTCACTTCATCATTGAAACGGTTAATGTAGGGAGTATTGTCTACAGTAAGTCCGCTCGTTACATAGTTAAGTAGGTAACATTCGTAACACACCACACTGGCCGAACTATTGTTTTGCATTTAGAAACTTTTTAAAAGTAGCATTGAACTTATTATAGCAACAAGAATACAATACATTTTGTTTAGGTCCTTGCAATTGATCTGAAAACCATGCAGTATCAGATACTCCGTGTCTCACACATAGGTAGCATTGAATGCAGTGTAGTGTTATGAGATGAAACACTAAAAGGGGAGAGACTATTCGTAGCACAATAAATTGCGCATCACACTGCCTTTCAATTTCAAAGCTTTTTGGAGCATCATACAAAGATCTCTTCCCCAAGTCCTTTGTACAGTGCACACACCATTAGTAGTATTAGCAAAAAAACTACTTTTATTATTTATGTATATATTCAGACGTTTTCGGCTGTCTGTATTCTGTCTATTATAATATATAATAATTGTCCAATTCATGAAAGGAAAAAATAAAGTACCGCTTCCTCTTCTCTTCATGTCAATGGACCGCATTTTTTACGACAAAAATGTATTTTGTGTACCTGCAATGTACCGACTCGTTTACCTCATTTAAATCCTGAAGGGTGCCGAAGTACAGTTTTATAAAAATCGAAAACAATATATTTTGTTTACCTAGGTCTACATATCAGACTATATTGTTCCCACTGCTGGGACACAGGCCTTCCAACGGTGAAGGAAATCATCGTCAGGAAACCGGCATGTCCTAGAACCAAGAATTCGAAGACATGTGACATCTATCAACCCGCGCTGGCTAATGACCATGTAGACCTCTCGAAGAGAGGTCTACATGGTCATTAGACTCATTAGATTGTCTAATATTAAATATACCTATTATCGAATGAAATCTATATTTATAAAAATGAATCCCTATTTCCCTTGGTCACGCCATAACTTGAGAGTGAGACCGACTTTACCGATTTCATCCATCTTTTTGTTTTGAAGTTTTCTAATACTTTGTAGAAGGTTCTTACGGAAAAAAGATGCTTCACGCGGGCGAAGTCGCGGGCAGAAGCTTGTAACTTATAACTTTGGCCGAGTCTAATCATTTTGAACGTTCACATGAAGGTCAAACTGCTACGGAATTTTTTGGAACCTATTTGTATGATTAAAAACCTAATAAATGAAAGTCCTAGTCATTGGCATAATGGCACTACGCCTACCTCCTACGCAAGTAATGGAAGTGATGAAAAGCTCCAATAGATACCATGGTCGCGGCAAAAATGATTGGAATAGGACCTTTTTAGTCCTGAAATGTTTTAGTTTTTAAACTACATAGAATTCTCAAGAATATGGTCTTCTACTAGGTACTATACTCCATTTATAATAGCATTAGAAAAAAGAGGCTCGTAGAAGCAGGAATGCAAAACATTTTATTTCAAATTTATGATAAAACAATTTTAAGGGGGATGCGCTGTTCTTGCGTTTTTTGCAATTTGCAGGTCAGTAAGGTTGTATTGCATCACAATCAATATAATTATGATGCGTGACAATAAGAAATATGTAGGTAATTATACAATTCATAGAATTGCTCCGGATTCGTTTGATTTCGCGGTCTACTGCAGCGCATCCAGCTTAATTAAAATTGTTTTAACAAATATGGACGTATAATAAATAAATAATATAAACAAAATAAAAGTAACATTTTAAATTCGGTAGAATTAAAGTGAAACGAATTACGTTCCAGGTATTGTTCATCCCTGCTTCTTTTAGGTTTTTAGCATTGACACTGTAATTTTAAATTGGAGTTAAATAATATAAATATATGAAAGCCACATAATTTCATAAGATAAATAGGTAGTTAAAATGGTTATAATTAAGTGTGACAGCTGCTGTAAAAGTAGATCATAATAAATTCGGCGTCTATCGTAATGTTACAATGTTTATTGTACTTTTGTTGCAAAGTGTGCATTAAAAATAACCTTTTTTAACTTCTTTCTAATGCTACTGTAAATGGAGTATAGGAACTCATCATCTGCCAATCCTTTTCCCAACTATGTTGGGGTCGGCTTCCAGTCTAACTGGATGCAGCTGAATACCAGTATTTTACATGAAGCGACTGCCTATCTGACCTCCACAACCCAGTTACTGGGTAATACGATACCCCTTGGTAAGACTGGTTGTCAGACTTTCGGGGTACTGACGACCCGTAACGACTGTCAAAGATCCACGAATGACAGTCGGGACAACGGCCTAACGTGCTTTCTAGGTGTATATGTTTTACTAGGTACTAGTAACTAAAAAAGTAAATACGTCTTAAAACTGATTTGTACCTATAGCAGTTTTTAGCATTCTCTTTCTTATTTCAGTGAGTTTATTGACCAGACTGTCACATTGAAATATACAACTGCAAAGATTGCCTCCTACCAACTTATAGGTAAACCGATTCAGTTTAGATTAGCTACAGATGTAGAAGTAGGTATGTAAAACAAACATTTAGCATATTGCGTAACAGAAGATGAATAGGCAGGAGGCGTGCGCGACGTTGACCCACCAACCGGTCGCTCACCTCCACACGATCTGTCCTTTGCCACATCTAGGACATCTCCAATACGGCCCGCTTGTTAATGAAAATATCCAGAACCTTTGTACACGGCACGGTTTCTTTACGGTACGGCGTGTTAGTGATCCATACAACACTGACGATCGCCCCTACGCACGGCGAATAAACCGTAGCTTTCATGACAAGAAAAACGTGAAAAATTCTACTCTCTGCTTCAGAAAAAACTTGACAGAAACCAAAGAGACTGTAAAATAAATACTGAGTTTACTACTGCTACTATCTACAGATAGTCCGTGGTTACTGCTATGGAACCCAGAATAAACAACGTGAATGAGCTTAGATAAACATAAAAGCGGTGCATGAGTCATTTATTTATTATTTCATCACAATCGTAAACAGTTGAACACATCTTAATTCAGTCTATGAAGACTTGCTTAAATTAGTCTTTGTCTTTGTATTGTGCTAACATAAGACAGCATATGTACCTATCTATACGTGGCTATTATAATTTTGCATTGCCGCCATCCATATGCTACATTTTTAAATTGTTTTTGTTTACAAAGGCCCTCTTGCCTTCACATAAGATTTGTTTAGCAAATTGTTGACGTAAAGTTTAGTTTTCGTCTACCTCACCTTGCCGTCTGTGTATAAAAGTTATTTTTAAAGTTCACGGTCAGAATACCTGCATCCGGAAAACACGCTTAGCTTTATTCAATCTTTGAATTTAATCATTCGAAGTGCTTTGCAAACTGTTTCTTTGAGTCAACCTTTACAAATGAATTGAAACTCCTAAATGACGCTGTGGAAGGCAGACTACCTAAACAAATACCCTTAAAAAAAAATTAACACCTACTACATGACGTTGGCTATAAGTCATCTTCCATTGCCTCCTTCCCATCCCAGATAACTTTTATAAAAACCGGATTTATAATATTAAAACGTGAATGCAGTTATCGTTTGATGTGACTGAACCGGTCGTAAAGAGCAACATTCCTGAGACAAACGTTTCAGATCTATCAAGACACGTAGATTGCACCTTGCAATCTATTTCAATGTCATAAAATCTTATAAAAGAGTTTATGGCAAGATGAAGAATGATAGTGGGTGGTTATTGCCATAAAGCTCATCTCTTATGTTATATGTGGGGCAGTGAAAGTGGTGGTTCTATCCGCTCTATGATTAATGATTATTCTCGTAATTGATCATGATAAGCGGGCCGACTGCCTTCTGTGTCATTTGACGAAACTATATTTTGGCCTGCAAATTAGGCAGAATTAGGAATTTAGAAAGCTTTATTTGCTTCATAAAATTAAATTCATATGGCAATATTTAAGGCTCACATATTTTGATTTATCTTCATATATAAATGATTTTGTACTACGTTAACAAGCTTATTGTTTCAATCAAAAAATAAAACCGTGAAACGAAACGAGTGTTGTATTGGCATAACATTTGCTTAGCATTTAACTAACTTGTAACCTTTTAAACATGAGCATTTTGGCATTATCATACATTTTATAAACAATGCAGATTTTAAAGTGCAAGTAACAACGATAAGGGCGATTTATAGCTAAAAAATATTTTACATAAAAAAAATTTCTTTGATATTCAATTAGTCATTACATTCGTTAGCCTCAGTTAACTAGTACTATTAGTTATTCTGTGGTTAAGATCAAATCTTTCTCTGTTTATTCCACTTTGCCTGTTCTTCCTTGTCGACGAACGCGAAGGACGCAATTTCTGGAGGCATCGAATGTTTTTGGAGTTTAATCAAATTACTCGAGTCGTGAGTCGTGACCTCTTTGAGTAAGGCTGGGTCACAAATCAGAAGAACGCCTATCAACGAGCTACGTGAACGAATGTGATACGAAATTACTAGACACACGTTATTATGAACAGAATTTGGTTTGTAAGTTCACGACTTGAGGATTTTATCTCTAGACCTATTATGAGAAAAGAATTAGGGGTGTTTCCAGCGTTGCATTAGTGAAGTTACCATTGCGTAGACGTACCGTTATCGCTGCCATAGCCAACGCGTAGAGGTTATCGTAACTGACGCGTAGAGGCTGCCATAGGCAACGCGTAGGCTCTACCGTAGATGTCCCGTACTACGCAGCTGCTACGCTGCCGAGTGGCAGGTACCTGCCATTCGGCAGCGTAGCAGCTGCGTTGCGTATACTTTCTATTTCCCAAACATTTCCATCACGAGTGTATCACGTCGCGCGTAGGTTTAAAAGCATGGCGTACCTGCAGCGTCTAAGCGACGGCAGTCATGTTTCTAAGTAAACATAAAACCGTTTATAGAAACTCTGCCTATCATAAAATAGCAACATCGTATTGTATTTTCATTGCATTATTATCATTGCACGTGAACTGGGAAGTATGATATTGTAATCGAGAAGTGATGTGCTACATTTAAAAGTTTAACGACAAACCTAGTGTAGCGTCACACTCGCTGTTTAAAGTTATTCATTTTTGTTTGTACTTTGATAACTATTGAGGCACGCAGCGGGTGTTGTACTACTGTACATTTAATAACTTACACTGAAATGATAAGTCTTCTAGAAAAATATTTGTTTACTTGGCTGCTTTATCATTTTATCTCGTGTTCTGTAGTCTGCTTTTTATGAGCCCGTGCCATGCATGACCCCTTACTGTGTTTACTTTGATATATTGTTTAAACATCTAGGTACCTACTTACCTACGCATATCTGCTGCCTATTCGTGTTGGCAACTAAGCAAAGAAAACTCACGAACATCATGTAGGTATGGTGAAGACAAAATGTTTTTACTTTTTACTGAAAATTCGTTCTATAATATTAAAATAAAATGTAATGTTTGGGTTTTACTTTACTTAAATGGACCATAAATATTAATGTGGTGGCCCCATATGGAACTACTTGAAACTTTGATAACATCGCAAGAGAAAAAGCGTAGGCGATATTGCATAAGTATGTCGAAAAACTGAAATAAACTAAAATTGTGTTACCACTGCTACACTCCAAAATCTCCAAACGCTTGATACAAGTGGTGAAGTGGCACTTGTGTAGATAACTTTGGACCGCGAGTCCAGTGTCGAAGTGTTGACTAGCAACTTATCGATATTTTATGAGTGGTTTTGCTGTAATGTATCGTTTATATAGTCATAAAACGTAGGTATATATAATAGTATAATATATACTTCTAGAATACTATGTAGTCGTGTTCTGGTAATTTTACAGTCATTTTTAGACGAAATAAACACTGCTTTTATTTTTAATGACATAATATGTCTAGGAGCGGCTTCATTTATTATGAGGTCATAATCAAATGCTTAGGGGCAGCTAGTGTCATGCGAAAGCCTTTTTGAAAACATTTTTATTTTATAAAATCCTTTTTTCTTGCAGATTTGGAATGCGTACAACGACAGTCATCTATCAAAAGTTGTGAAGGTATTGTTATTCAAATATTTATACCCTACATTATTGTTTAGTAACACCATTTTGATATGCATGTGTCATTTTCATACAAAGATTAATTTTGAACTTCGCACAATATAGAGCTAGAAATTCTAATTTCGTAGTCATTAAAATGGATAAAATTGTAACTAGTTTTTGATGAAATGTAGAGTTTGACGAACAAAATTTTAAATTGAAGCGTGTTTCATCCCTGTTATTGGGGAAATTGTTCCATCAGCTTCCATCCAGTCTGCATTAACGTGTGAGAGCCGTGGAAACAACGCGAGCACTCAGAGGCTTCACGATACACCGTAGAATATGTTTTGTAATCTCACCATTCATACACACTACGCATACGGCGAACTTTTTTATTTCAATTCACGTCATTTTCAGTGTGAGTCATTCGTTTTATACCTTTAAAAGTACATATTTACCTTTTTAGTGCTAACTTTAAAACGACAATAAAAATTAAAATTGTTCGCAATTTCACACTATTTACACTTTGTGTTCAATGCTATAATATTTTATATTTTCTATCAAGCTCATGACCATGAGCAGGTTCACGATGTTCACTCCATTGTTCTTAATGCTAAATCGGATTATTACACAAATCCATAAGATTAAAACGACGGACGACGAGACGGATGTATTTTTTTTTTTTTTAAAACGCGGCCTCAATCCAAAACATGTAAAGTCGACATAAGTTGTACAACAAGTGAGTCATCATTGAACATGCGTGTTTGTCTGGCCGGGACCAAACCGGTCCTCAGGTTGAGTAGCGATCGTTCATTGCCACTGCACTCTGCCTCACATGCCGCAACCGCAGCCTCCTAATTCTCTTTTATCCATCGTACATGCAACTATTTTTATGTTCGATAGACACGTTCCCAATAAAGCAATTTAATGGGCAATTAATGCTCTTATTCCATGAAAGTTACTTCTTTAGTCCGAGATTTATTATGCTGCAGTCGAGTACTCGTTGTTGCTATTCCAAGGACACAAAGTAACAGTAGAGCAGTGCTTCATTATCTTGGCCCTCGACAAAGGACATGTGTGAAGACTTAGAAAGGTGCATTCTGTGCATTACATCTCTAATGCACAGAATGCACTTTTCAACATCACAAACATCTGTAATGACATCTTGAATTACGAGTCTGAGATGGTATTGCGAGATGCAGTAATTAGTCTCACGTATTTATTGCATGTTGTATTGCAATCTCGTGCTCCTAATTTAATAACTAGGTATTTGTATCTTTGATGAAGTCTTTGATAAATGGTAAAGCTGAATATTTGACAATGGAATGAAATCATTTAGCTGCAGGCAGAGATATGTAGTTTGCAAACGTGTTTACCCTGATAGAGGTAAAACCCAGTGGAGAAAACTGAGCAGTGCGCTGAGTAGCAGCTATAACTATAAGTAGTGAAAGCACCATTCCATAATGTACCATCCACTCAACTTAAAAGGGATCCTTAGTGTTTAGTACTCTCCGTTCGCTTACCCGAAATATTACCCCATCCTAGTAAAGGATTTCAGATAGCATGCGCTACTACCATAGAGTACTTAACTAAGCCGGTATTAGTACGCCGCAGCCAGAAGCCGTATTTTAATTAAAATAATAATTGCTATCTATATAATTTACCTGGCAACAACAGCAGCAGCACTCTCTCAACCTTCATTTGTTATTCATAGCTGTTGCTAGGTCATGATAATGCAACGACCCGATTAATTTCTCATTTCAATTAACATTAAAGTGAATTGTTTCTCGGCGAAATTGCATGAATTGGTTCTAAAACATGAGCTCAACGATTCTAAGCTTAATGGAACCGTATTGTGTATGTTCATACACTGAATAGATTTCAACTTTAAGGCTTATTTGAACTTGTTTCTACTTATTAAACGTTGTTGTCGGTATGGGCTACTTCTAGGCCATTCTTACATAGTCATACATACACAATAATCATTTCTCTTTCTTGGGCATATATTCTATTATCAAAACATATACATATACTTATTATAAATTAAATTTGCTTTTCGTGTCTGTCTGTGTGACCGTGTTCTTTCAAACTTCGCAACGGATTTTGATGCGGTCTGCAGCATCATTTAGAGAATTTATTCCGGAAGGTTTACTTGTATAATATAATAATATTAAACTCATTATTTTCCTGCCCTTATTATTAAACTAATAATATTTTTTTTTATCAAGTTTTAAAAATCGTGCAGGTGCGCTAGTTCTAGTATTCTGTTCTGATAAAAACAAAAGTAAATCACAAATCAGGTTCCGAATAAGCAACAAAGACTGACATTTAGATCGATCCTGATCAGGCAGCGTCGCCCACGCCGACTTGCCGGCCTCGCAGCCTTTCCCTCGGTGACGCGGCTACTAGAGGCCGAGCACGCACTAACACGGACCTCAAGCCACACTCATGAAAACGCACAGGAGTAGGCCCACTTCGCACAAATCGTACAACCTACGATAACAACCATAGGTTCCATAGAATCCATATAGCCGCTCATATTAAAATCAGAACATTGAGCTGTTGCAAAATTTGGGGATTCTAAACCAGCAGTGCGATTCTGTAACCATCTCACCGGGAAAATTTAGGTGAAGTGAGCTTAGAGTGAGCTGTCAATAGTGTCAAGTGTCATTAGCTGGGATTGACAGCTCACTCCACGCTCACTTCACCTAAGTTTTCACGGTGAGATTTTTACAGAATCGATCGGCAGTAGTCATATTGCCATTTGTATCATGATATCGTCTTTGCAAAAACTGCCAGACAGAGAGAAGCTGGTAGCCCAGCTCCTTGATATTATTTACGGAATCACGGGTATATGCGGCCGCTGTACGACATCATTTACAGCGCCCTCATGCATACCTGAGCAGCCAGTACCTACGAGAAACAGAAATATACTAAAGCGTTTCAAAGTCCAGATTTATTAGAAGCGTCGTTCGGTATGCGCATGAGTAAATTATGTGTTAAATAAAGCATTGTATGAAGTGTGTCTTCTGCGTTTGTCTTTTGTACAAGCCATAATAGAAAGACACACGCCACTTACTATACTACGTTGTCTGACTAACAATAATATTATCTATAATGAAAGTAATTTTATTTGGTCATACATGGTCGACAGTTCCGGCCCAGTTTAAAACTTTGAAAGCAACCTACTACTATACTAACCTATTCGGTTCACTACTGCTGAAAAATTATACTGTAGCAAATTCTGTTTTGATAAAAACAAACAAATATCCAGACACGCCACTTGTCAATTTTGACATGGCTCACTGAAAAACAAAACACATCCTTATCGACGAGTGATACATTGGTAAATAAAAAAAATAATTAGATAGATCTTGCCAAATATCATTCTAACTGAATAAATTGTTTGTACACACAAATGTTACAGCGCGTTATCTAAATTATATGATGATCAAAACGAAATATCAGTGTGTGTTATGATATAATGCGATCTATATTTAATACCTTGCGGACATGGTTTACATCAAACACCCGCCGTCCATTTTCCCTAATGGCTTTTAATTAATTATAAAAGCCTACCAGCTATTAAAGTTATTCAATGGCTTTCGGCGTGTTTAACGTAAGCGTAGCACCATCGTTACTGCAGTCATATGCTACTTATATTCGATAAAATTCTATCGCTAACTTGGCGAATACTTTAGAAGCTTAGTAGAACGATGACTTTAGCCCATATTTACTTATTTATATCTTCTTCTTCTTAGCGTGTCGATAGCAATCTAAATGGACTCGGCCCAGAATTCGGCTACTTGTTTGGCGCCATCACCAGCGTCCATCAGTTCCTGATCAGTTATATAAAGGCTTACCAACTAAACTCATATACACAGCTTAATGCTGTATATGCCCAAAGTCTTTGTCGTAATATATATAGATCTCGCATCATCTAAATTATAGGAAAGCGCGGCACTAACAATTAGCGTACTAGATTAGAACATTATCCAAAAAAACAAAGTTTTTGCGTATCTGAAAGAAAATGTTGTTGGGTCTATGTATGCCATCTTATTTTACTATTGTTTCAGTATCGTTCGACCGCACTGCGTAGTAAAGAAGACCCACCCTTCGAATTAGTGATTAAGGAATATATTCTAGGCCCTTCGGCAGCCATTGTATCGACCGTATAACCTATGGGCATGACAGCGCCGTGCCTATTAACCTTGAACGCGCACCTACTTTCACATGAAAGATCCCCATGTTGTTTGTGATGCGAATCTTTTAAGGCGTAGATATTTTTGTTTACATGTGCCAAGTTTCTGCGAATCAATTTATCGCTTTCAATCCGTACTCGTCAATATTGAAAACACTTGTGTTATTATAATAATGTTATTATTATACTCCGTAAAAACAAAAATAAGTGCTTCGAGCTTCCATCTCTTGTATAGGCTTTTTAGAGAGGTGTTGAAGGAGGGACAGATAAAACAAACTACATATTCAAAAAGTGATTAACTATGTATTTCTAAAATGTGTATGTCTTCATTCAAATTGACTTCAATTATTACGTTTACTTAACTGATTAAACTAACGCTTTTTATTAATTTCTCTAGAGAATGTTCGAAAGCACGCTCTTTGCTGTAATTTACATAGATATGGTTTTATTTTTAGTCACTTTCTCTGGTCCACAATTTTTGTTATAGTCTATTTTTACTTTTGTATCATGAATATAAGGAAAAGTAACAATGTTAGCTAAAATATTTGAATCAACCTCATACCCTTATTCCAATTAATTTGGGGTCAGCCCAGTACCTTCATTATCTTCCATTTATATCTATCAGTCATCATCTCAGTGTTCTCTTCCTGCGTAGCTCTATAGCACTCCGACAATCCATCCAACTTTTCTGTGCTCTGCCACTAGCCATCCAAATTAATACAAAACACTTTTCTTGTTATATGCTCCTCATTCCTCTGAATCACTTTCATATGTCAAAGTTCATACCTACCATGAGAATCGGTTAGTTCTGTAATCCGGGTGCTCCCTCTTAAATACTCGTATAGCCGTCGACTTAAGCCTCGCTCCTCCAAGCATCGCCACACTCAAATCTAGATTCGATAATGTCAAGTCATCAACTCCTAAGAGTTATTATAGTCTGACAAATAGCCGAGGTGAGTGATGCTGCTTGTTTACCATTCTAACGAAACGAATACAATTAGCATTATAGCGCATTATCACAACCATATGAGAAGTAGTAGAATAAAGATGGTGGCTATTCATATTCAGCGAGCCATTGTTAGCCTGCACGAGTGAGACGCGGTCGTTGTTGAAAAGAACAGCCTTCACCTTGCCTTGGCTCACATGATTATACTGTTTTAAAATACAGCGAATGTAAGGATGTTTAGTGATAATCACCAAATTACTTTCGGCAACATTCGTTACATCTGACGTCATCATCATGTTTCTCTTCTATGGCTTCGTTCTCTTCATAGCTCATGGCCATTTCATGGCTAACCTTCAATGGTCTCATCAATGTTTCTAGACTTTCACTTACCCCGAATCACAAGAGTTTATAAATACGATGTTTAAGTTCTCCAATCTCTCTTAAGTCACATCGCAGTCTAGTCATGTTCTTGACATTGGCACTTTCATAACAGTTTTATGTAATGTTTTGAAAGCCTTGTAAGTTCATTAACATTTTAATTGAGTTTATTTCATTAGCTGATAAGTAAGTCCTTTAAACATTTATTCAAAGAATGATCAAATAACAGATTAATTGAGGAAAATATTATATGTATAACACGCGTACGCTTAAGTATAAATATTTCCTATTTTCCTGCTAAAGCTGGGAGTGCCTAGTAATCGATTTTAATATAGGTGTGGATAAACTTGTTACTTTCATTTGTGTTACAAATATACCTTTCTTATGAAGAAACGACGGTACTTTAATGGCACCACCTTCCCTTTTACATATAAGCAGCCTTCGACTATTAGCATTCCGGGCTAGACTTTCAATAGGATATTGTATTGTCTTAGCGTTGTAAAGTGTCATCGAGTCATTGTACAGAGACGTGTTCATTATTATTTTTGGTGCCATTGCTACTTGGATAACGTCAAAAACGGACATGCATTTACAAAAAATAGTAAGTAATAGTAACTAAATTGCCGCTGACTGTTTTTGTTTGATTTACTCTAATTACACGAGAGCATACAAAACGCAACATGGCTGCAGATTACGGAATATCTTCACAAGTCTTTTATTTATTATGGTTAAAACTAAACTTACGTAGAAAGCGGAAAACTAGTGCAGTTATGTAACACTAATTCTGATGTTTAGCGGACACGCAGCGGTGGTTAGATATTATGTTAAAATTTAAAAAATCGTTTATATTGCGGTCTCGGTCCCGCAGTGAAACCATTCTCCGATTCTCCCCAAAGCCGACCGGCAGCAGTTGGCGCGGAGTGAAATTTTGGCATCCGTCCTACTCTGCGAAATTGTTACATAACAATGCAGGTATGCGCCCACTCTACAAGACAGGATGTTTTGTCGATGCTCCGATGTATCCAAGCCATTCAATGCACATTGCAGCCCTGAATACAACCCTGACCTTCATTGGGGACATAGTAGCATAAAAACGACAACAAATTCTTAGAAGTAAGCCACCGTGAACAATAGACTCATACGTCAATAAAAGTCCACGTTCGGTATGTGAGTATTTGTTATATGGAAGCCATCAAAATTATCTGTTGTCAGTAATTGTGTACATAAAAACATATTGTTTAAACATAACTTGTCAGTCGTAATGAATTATCATAAAGAATAATGTTAATATCGACAGTGACACGTATTATCGAGAAGTGGACTTGTGGATCAGTCACTCAACTCCGTTAAACTGAAAGACTTGTCGACTATCGTGTCAGCAGAATTGGCGACAGTGGCGTCTTTCTGAGTATTCACCTTATGCCATACGGTGAGCGGCGTCGTAAACCATCTGTTGTGTATGACTATTATATGGCAAGGTTTCTTCACTCAAGTGCCTTCATTCCAAGTATACAGTTATGTCCGTGTCTACCTGCTTCTACGACAAATACTTTTGACGCTGGCAAAACGATTTCATGCTCTTCAACGATTTCATTGTTCTTTCTTTGCAATGTTTACTGATTTATGACTATATCAATCACTTTTAATTATTTATACATACGTCCAAACACTCTGTATGTTGTACGACTGCTGGATTGAAATGAGATTATCACAATACTCGCACAATTTTCAATCTAGGTACACTAGCTTGCGCGTTCAGACCAAAACTATGTATTAGTTTAGTGTAGCATTGTAGATCTATGCTACATTGTGTGGAGCTATCATTTATTGTGCCATACCACTACAAGGTGGACAGTTATAACGATGCACGCTGTAACACTAACCGTGAGAGCCCACTTTGTGTTCATTATACTGTTCTCACTGCCGTTACTCGCGCGAATTTTGTTACAAGTCTTAATTATTATTTAATACAACATTTGTGGATTCCGCATTATGAATAGTATCTGTCGGACAACCCTTCGGAACAATATGAATGACATTAAACGGGTATGGTAATTTTGACCGTCGCTGGGGCCAAAGATATTAAGTTTGGCATAAAATGATCACCTTGTTTTTGCGCATATTTTGATAGAGTCAGTTTCGCTGGCACGCTATAACCGACTTAATCAGCCCGCTGTGTGGTGACCTAAATCGATGCAATATTGGATATTAGGGCGTAAAACTGCGGTAGTCCAACTTAATTATGTTCGTATCCGCGACGTCAAATTAAAAGCAATACTTTAATTCCATTTAGTGGGTTTAGCACAAAATACATGGGTTATTTTATATCTTGCGCAAAGGCGACCAGCGGGATTTCTGATTGCTTTTAGTGCTAATAGTACTAATTTCGTGCTTGCGTATGCGCAAGCTAAGTACAATAGTATAAACTATAAAGCAGTGGCGAATGGTGAATTTATGACAGAGGTAAGCCAGAGCAAAAAATATTCGGGAATTCGGAATTTCATCGTAGCCACGAAAAGCTACTTCTTGTTTACCTAACAAAATAACGGTGTCAGTAAACCGTTTTATTAAATTCCTATTTCGATCTCCTTTTTTATTATGAGTGCCGAATGGCAAGATTGCTCCATCTCGTTCACACGCACGTATTTTCTATGTACTGTGTCTGTAGGAACTCGGTTTTCATCGGCTTACCGGGCCCCCAAAAAATAGGAAGCCACGTGACCTGAAGTGACGTCATGGCGAGTTTGTTTTGTATAGAAATTGAACTCACGGCAAGCCGCACGCGCCTACGAGTTATTTTAGAGCAAAATATTTTGTTGTTGGGAAAGAATGATAAAAAATGTAATGTAAGCGTTTTACAATGTTTTAATTTTATGGTGTAAATACCTACATTATGATATGATTATATTTCAATGATGAATTGACTATACAGTGGTTCTGAATTTTCGAAGAGAAGTCGGTGGGAATCGGCTTGTGAGAGCGCCTCGCCACTGGTATAAAGTATGAATTTTAATTTGACGTACCTAAATGGATGACATGACATCATTAGGAGACTGTTTGATTAAAAATATAGATTCCATGATTTTTCAGATTTACAACCACAATATTCAGACTTTATTTGTAACGGTATTTCATACTATTCAGGAAACTGTAGATAATTTACCGTAAATTTATAGGTAGGTAGGTATAATTTTACGATAAATATTAGCACTGAGTTTAGACACGGCATTTTTGCTTTTGCACGAAGTAATGACCGCATATATTTCCCGTTAGATACCGTACCTACCCAGCACGGGGTACATTCACTGGCAGTTTGACCGCAATCAACCGAATTGGAATATGTTCTCAGAAATGTGAACGACTTACATTACATTCAATTTGGACGGGGACCATCCAAACAGCCTGTTTGTATAGTCCACAGCATGTCATAAAGAGGGCAACCTCGCGGAAATATTTTAATGTGACATATCAGAATAATCATCATCATCATCTGTCTAGCCTTTTCCCAACTATGTTGGAGTCGGCTTCCAGTCTAACCGCATTCAGCTGAGTACCAGTTTTTGACATGGAGCGACTGCCTATCTGATCTCCACAACCCAGTTACTGGGTAATACTATACCCATTGGTAAAACTAGTTGTCTTCAGACGACCCGTAACGACTGTCAAAGATCCACAAATGACAGCCAAATGCTTAACGTGAAATATTAGAATATCTAGGTAAATGAATCATCGACTTGACCGAGTCTCTCAGCCGCCTGTCATGACGTCGTTGGTATAACATACCGATCGATCGATTGCTGATGAACAGGTATTTACCTACCGAGAGTACTTGACTTACTAGCTATAAACCAACTACTAAGCCGTTATGTCTGCAGCCAGACTATAACAATTGAGTCTATTTTAAGAACAACATGTGATATTTTACTCATATCCCTCTTCAATGGCGCCACCTGTGCTATAGTAAACAATTCGCCTGTATCCCAAGACTCATCGCAGGACGAAACATATGTCGTAAACCACAACGCTGGGGGTCATGGGTACGGAATCATCCCACCAATAATAACCAGCTAACCCACCGCGGTTTACGTATTTGGAATGTCTAATATAAGATTTTGTACTCTTCTGGTCACCAACAGCGAGTTGGAAAACCACAATGTAAAAAAATGTAAATGTTAAGTATTGTTTTGAAGTGTCTGAGAACAAGTTGCTAATACTGGAGAATCCTATAAGGTTTTGTTTGATAACAAAGCATTTATGTGGTATTGTTTGCTAGCTTTTCGCAAATTGGCAATGGTTTACTGCTTATCTTGGAAGTAGCTTACCGATTAATCCTTAATCCTGTGGCCCGGAGATAATACACGTATCGTTTCGGTTCAGCCCACTTCATCAAGAGAAAAGTGTGCTTAGGTTCACTTACGCAAAACGTCTTTCTTGGCCCATTTAGTAAATGATGGGTGTAAATAAAAAACTGCTGACCCATTGCTTTTGTGTAACATGACTCATGTAGTTTCGTAATTGAATACAGTAGCTAGATTTTAATATTACGTGAATATAAATTGACTAACGTGCTAGCGTGGCCCTTAGTCGAATTTCCATTAGTGAGGAACCGTCAACCTTCAGTATTGAGGCGTCAACGTGACCTTGCCGTGTCAGCGTGATATAGCGATATAACTTTAATTTATGGCACATATTTTATTTGCGAAATCTTCTGATCAATACACAGCGCCATAGCGGCTATTTTAATATGCATGTTTTTGTGAATCCGTTTTTCTTTACTGCAGTAAAGCTGGAAGTTGTCCAACAAAACATTCATGATAATAGTCCACCAGATGGACACATAATAAACTGTACAATTTGTTTAAGCAAAACATAACAGTGCATTCTTGATATATGCATGAAAAGCGTAGGCATGTATGTATGTTATGAGTATGACAAAGCTAATTATAGCCTCTTCACCTGTCCGTCCGCTTTACATATTTCTAGACATTGGTTTTCAATGACGAACGAAAGCACTCTGTGAACAGGGATTTTATTCTTGGCATGAATTATTACATAAACGTTAGGAAATTACCTTGTACCCCTTAGAGGTAGGTTTATACATTCACTGAGAATAAAATTTTCAGTACCGTAAGCATTTCTCGCTACACTGTCCGGAATGAATAGTGTGAAAAATATGAGTTTCTTTAAGTTTGTTTATATTTGGTGTCAGGTGGAGGTGCCTGGAAGTGAAGACTGGTATGGGTGTGCGGTGAGACGCGGAGTTCCAACACAAGATGACGGAGGGCGAGCGGCAACAGAACGCGGGCGGCACCAACGCCGCGCCTCAGCACAGGAAAGGGCACAGGTTGGTACATCTTCACATGGCTTATCACCATCAGTCTATTCATAGGTCACATCGATCAAAAGGCTCTTTCCATGCAAGGAAGAATATAAGTGTTTTCATCATCATCATTCTGTTGCCCTTATCCCAAGTTATTTGGGGTCGGCGTATAGCTGCCGTATAGCCTGATCCTTATACTCTAAACAAAGGTCCAATAGAAAGAGCCAGATCTTTCACATTGGTATAACGTTACCAGTACCACCCGCTTCGATATTAAGTTACGCATTCAGAATCCAGACCAGGAGCAAGCATCTATCGATCTTCAAAGCTATTATCGCTAAGCTCCAGTTTGTATTGTCACTGCGTGAACAAATCTTGGATAAGCTGAATCTTATAACCCCTTATATGTTCACAATATTTATTTGCTAAAGATATTAATAGTCCTTTAACAACGTCATAAAAAGTGACATCATTATTCTCGCCAGTGAATTTCCATGGCGTCATCTCAAAATTATTTTTCACAAACCCACTTTCACTCATCCTTTCTGAATGACCTGACGCAAAACGATTTGGCGAATACAGGGTAAACCGTATTCAGAATTTTCACTTGTCATAAATAGAGTTATTTTGAACAGTATTGTTTCAGGAGCCCGACTGCGGCTGCCAACAATACATTGGACCAAACAAAAAAGCTTTCTATTTTTGTCCGTAACTTTACTGAAACAATTACGTGCATGTCGGATAATATGTCTGTGTCAAATCACGTTTTTCCGCTTTGTAATCTACTACCAGTGGTGGGCCGATACTTATTAATGAGAGGCATACTTTTAATGGCACAAACTAGTAGTGGTAGGTATTAGTGTTTAATTTCAGACACAAGAAGGTTTCAGAGTCCAATTCAATAAAGCAACATTAGTGTTTCTATGCGCTCTGGTTTACGAGTGTATCTATCATGATATTATTATGATGACCCACTTACTCCTCGTTTCGATTGCACGTTGCTGATCACTGTATAGAATTAGCTTTGGTACTCTTTGTTCGTTGAACTTTCGGGTCATTTGAATTTGCCAACTGTATAGTTCGATAGGATAGGAAAACGTTCGTATTTTTATCCAATTAGGAGTAACTATTTATTTTGGTCAGAGCAAGATATATGTATTTCCACGGTGTCTGTCCTTGATATTAACATATTCTTTAATCTAAATGTTCTATCTTACTTCGTCATTACTCGACATTGCCTATATTTCCGCATTCAGGAACACTGCATTTACAGCAGTTAATTAACTAATACTAATCAGGTAAGTACAGTTCCTTCCCAGTCCTATATACATATTGTGTTTTAACAATCCTATTAAGTACCGGCTTTAACTTGTTGCAATTTAAACAATTTTTTCATAATCAGCCCCGCAGTAGCCAGTCGGTTTGTTAATTGCAATTATGACATACGAATGCATTGGACCATGAAATCAATATGTTCTCCTTTATTGGCTTAAATTTGAAACGGAACCAGCTGCGTTTGGATGATTTATATTTTAATAAGAATATCCTTTGTCATGACATCTGTGATGTGTATCTCCTTCGCCCTTAATCCAACCGAAGGTTGTCTCTAAAATATCGCTTTTAGCGATAAGACCGCCCATTATGTCACCTTATGTAAAATATATATACTTATATATGTAAGTAGTTATTATGATGTACATAAAGAGTACTCTATTTACATATTTATAGTAGGAAGTAGGAATATAGTTATAGTGACTTCGGTACCGGTCCTCGATTTCCTTAGTTAGGGTTGAGTCAAGTCTGATTTCTTAGATTGAGTAAAAAATAATGCTGAAACTAACAACATTGTATGCGGAATCAAAACATAAGTAACTACTTCATCATCATTACAAAACAACACTTTCTTCCCACTCTCACGCTACTGTTTTAACTCCAGTGGTTCGGTATTTACCCGTTTAACTAGATACGCTAGATATTTTACATTACATTTTGTTGTTATAGTCATTACATTTAGTAACCATGTTTTTGTTGTTTGTTTTTCCTCAGTGATGAGTACTTATGTAGTTATATCCCCTGGCGACGAGGTCATTTGATTCAAGATAATCGCTCCTGATATCGTTCCATTGAATTCACTGATGACTCATCCTAATACCCATGTAATTTTATGAAAATATGTAGATAAACACTGAATACTAGATTGTAGTAAACACTCGGTATATCCAATAGAGGTAAATATTTTTAAACACACTGTCAATATTCCTTACACCTTATCACGAAGTAAATATATAGGTATAGATATGTGATGGTAGTTAATAGTGCTGCTGTGCTGTTTGAAGGACAGTTACAATTTATGCTCCGTAATGAGGCTAGTAGGCTACATAGATGTTTAGACTAGACTACACCACTCCTGTGTATGTGCCGCCATGTGTACTGCATGTTTCAGCAACTTAGTATTCAGACATTGTTAGTCATTTCAGCAGTCTAGCGCTGTTATGATTCAATCGTTTGTTTTTATACAACCAGATGTAATGTTGGTATCATCTGAGCTGTACACAAAAACAGACAATACTGACATAATAATACAGTTAGGTTTACTATTTGGTACCGATGCTTTAGCTGTTATCATCTCTGAGCTGTCCAAGAACATTACCTCATCCGGCCCCTGCCACTCGTCGTAGTGGCACAAACAAAATCCTCTGGTCCCTTGCGGTGATAACGTCGTACTCGTTGTATTATAGATAACGTTAGGTTTGCAACACCTGGCCCATATTCGTACCTAATCGCGCGCAGCTCTGATATCACCCGCCGCAAGCAGACAAAGCTTTAAGTTTAGTCATCTTAGTGCTAATGTTATGTTTGGGCACGCACCACGTACACGTACCACACTTTAAATTAAACCGCGTAATGAAACTGCGACAATCTTTAGTTAGACAATCGCTGTCTGATATATATCATATTTACGTTGTAGTCGTGGCCCGTCATTAGGAAGTTATTTTATTTATCAACTGTGTCTGTGAAGTAATCGTAACTCGTGCCGAAATGTCGGAAAGAACGGAACAACTTAACTATTTATTAGACAGGTATTAATTTGTATTTCTAAATATTATTATTAGTAAAAACTGCGGTTTCTTAGTATCCATTCAACGATGTGATTGTTTTGTGTGTTTGTAAACAATGCTCACATTGCAAGGTTTCCCACAGTTCTCTTAGCACTTTCCATCATTAACTAAATGCCTATCTATTGCCTAGAAAACCTTAGATTCCGTTAAAAGCAAGAAAATAATGACAACCGTGGAAAATATTGTGCAAACACCATATGTCATTTAGGTACAAAACTTTTACATGCATTATATAGATAATTATAATAGATTCTACGGTGTGATTATTGTAATACACATGTACATAATTTGTAATTCTAATCACATCATGGGTAAAATTACCGGATGTGGTATAAAACTATATCTAATATCTATGTTTAGATAATATTCCCCAGATTGTTTCGAAAGGGGCGACCGACAAAGTAACAAGTTATGTGGAACATTTTCAAAGGACCATTTGTATGTAGGCTGGTTGACAGACAACTCATTTATCATAGCGAAGTTTGTCGTGACTCCTCTGACGGATACCCATATCGTGTCGTGGAGCTCCAAGTTCTGCATGCAAAGTTATGAGAACCCTAACCTATATCTTGAAGACATTACAGTTTTATAAATACTTACATTCTTGAAACATTGCATGTCTCCTGTAGATTTGATATTTGAGTATAAAAAGTTGACATTGAAACAATATACCGCAACTTGAGCTTGCTGTGTTGGAAATATAATATGTTTTTTACCTTTAGAATTATGTTATGCCATTATTTATTCACGGATACCTAATCTAAAATGTAAGCGATGTTGATATTCTCGAACTGGAGATTTTCCCCTGACCCATTTGCTGGTGCGTCTAGGGTCAAACCTTGCCAAATATTCTCCACTGCAGCAATTATTGATATTAGTACTATTATACATTTTTAGATGCTTTTATTACTCCTGTGCGTGTCACACAGGAAAGTGTCAGCTGTGTATGTTGCCAGGCCATTAAGTGAAGATTTCTTAGAAGAAAATAATATCTGCATTTCTGCATGCCATACTATTAGCCATAAATTTATACCCAAAAAAAAAATCAGGCGTGCGTAGATACTTTTTACTTTATAAGTATATGCCAAAAGTGATTCATCATCATCTCCCGCCCTTGTATTAGGTCGTCGTAACACCTTCGTACTTCGTCGTACTTGTACTATTTATTCTGTGGTAACACGTTCTAACAAAACTGCTATACTAACTGAGAAGAGAAACTCATTAATCCGTGGTGGTAATGTCTCACTATTCATCAGTCAAAAAAACAATTAAATTCATTGCCAGGTGAGAGAGGACCCACGAGAAGATTCGATATTTTCTGAAAACATTTATTTACGTGAACCAAACATCATCTGATTCCCAACCAAACAGCAATGATGTGCGGACGAATCAAGGAGGGTTACCAAATACTCTTCTGTCAGGTCAATATTAGACGAAAAGTGGTATCATGCGAAGAGCCAAGCTATTATGTATCTTAAGCGATGCAACTATTAACAGTCACCTTGACTTTCTCTACACGCTCCCTGCCCAAAAGGTAGCGGCCCAGGAATCTTAAATCATCAAGTATTACAAGGAAGCTGTATTTTCAGGAGGCAAGAGTCAATGTACGCGATGACGGGGTTGTACGCGGAGTCGGGGTGCGCAGAAGGCGCGGGCGACGAGGCTGGGCCCAGCACCCCCCCGCACCCGTCTCACCCGCCGCGGGAGTCCGTCAAGTGCCACAGCCGAAACCCTTCGGCCGGCGTATGCGACAGGTGAAATAGCTATAGAAATAAGTTATTAATCTATAGTGCCAGCGCGAGCTATACTAAGTATTTAGCTGATGTCGTGGTAAAAACATTAGCTGGTCAGCAGGTTGGGAGTTGTTAGCACAGCTGACTTCCTGGAAGAACGTACCGTCACCCTTGAAGTCTATTTTATTCCACCACCACCAACTATACCACAGCCTTCTACACCAGACGTTACTACACTTTCTCCGTTTACTGTAACCCGAAACCGAATTCGCATTGTGTAGTATTTTTAAAGCAGATGTATACGCCGGCGCATTGTGCTGATATGACCCCTCATTCGCACTTATGACACCGGAACCGACGAACTCGTTTAAATTCGAGATCGCACACCATTACTAGTGAGACATCTCGTACCGACACTTTACAATAGTGTACTATAATACGCTAGAAATAGTCTTACTTTTAATTGCCAATGTCAAGAGTTAGATGACCCAACGGAAAATCAAGAAATACCTGTCAGTATATCGACCTGCGCACGCGCTGTGAATAGTTTGTTTAATATTCACAGCTGCTGTAGTTTTATTCATTGAATTAACTGTAGCCTAAATTAATGTTAATTACAGGAACTAACGCGCGCTTTCCTTCTGTTTATAGAGATCGCGAGCGGGACAAGGAAAGAGAAAAGCCTCGGCAACTGTACCCAGAAATATTAGACATTCCTCATGACGCAAGAGATTGCGGTATCTTGTCGTGGAGGCCGCTTTTCATACAGCAATTTTCTAGTATTAAAGTAAGTTCCTATTGGTGTATTTTATTGGTAGGTAACGTACGATTGGAAGTTAAACATGTTTGGTTTTGAAATTCGGCCCTACTACCTACATAACTGAAACCTTAATTCATTCTCCCATGACTTACATTGGTTTTCTTTCAGGTGTTTGTATTTTTCCTTTCGTTCCTGGTAACGCTGCAACAAGCGTTGAGCTCCGGCTACATAAACTCTGTGATCACAACAATCGAGAAACGTTTCGAAATCCCGTCGAGTCTGTCCGGACTCATCGCGAGCAGCTACGAGATCGGTAACGTCATTACCGTGATCTTCGTATCGTATCTCGGCAGTAGGAGACACATTCCAGTTTGGATCGCAGTCGGTAAGCATGGACATTTCATTAAAATCTAATGTCCCCTCGCTAAATATTTCATAACCAATCTTGTTTGTTTTAGTGTTACGCAAGGCTTTTGAGTTTACCTACATTACTTTATTGGCTTTTCGTCTAGCCTTGACCTGAACAAATCAATCGCTTATCGGCAACCTTTGTTCCTACATTTCACTAAGGAGCTAATCAATTATTTAGCCAAATCACATCCGCAGCAACAAAATGTTTATGAGTTTTGTTATTTTAGGTGCCGTGATTATGGGCATCGGCTCGTTAGTGTTCGTCGTTCCGCACTTTATAGCGGAAGTGAATAGCGAAACTTTGATGAACAATAAATCTGACGATAACATCTGTCGGTTGCCACGGGCATTGGAGCAGGATATGGGCGGCTTGGGCCGACTGTCGCAAGGTCTACCACCCAGCAACCTGAGGCCTGACAATTGCATTAAGGTTTGTATATATATTTAGGAATAAAAGAAAATAATTATAGTTTTTCTATTTATCTTTTTGAAGTCCGCTCCTGCTTTCAATCCTTTTTTGAAAAAGAAGATAAGGCAGATAGTCAAATGGTTATAGCATTAGGTCCATATATTTATACGAGTAATACCGCAATCAAGATCTTTCTCACCTGTGACTATATGGTTTTCTATATTTAGCTTGTAAGACTTGCTAGGAAAACCTTGTCCATTAGTCACCTAAGTCTTTTTCCCGAACCATTTAGAGAAGCAAGACATCTTGGGCTTATGACTAATGTGTTCTGATAATTTGGCAGAGTTCTCCGAGCACATTCATGCCGGTGATGGTGTTCATAGTGGCGCAGCTGCTGCTTGGCTGCGGCGGGTCACCGCTACTCACACTGGGAACAACCTATGTGGACGACCACGTGCGGCCAGAGTCATCCAGCATGTATATAGGTAAGAAATACGTAGTATAGAGTTTAAAGATGGAGGAAGAAAACACCAATTTATGGATAAGGATGAAGCTTTTATAAGGAAAGACCGTCGTTCCCAAGCACTTTGATTCAGAAAGGAGTCTTCTTCTTGTTGCACATTGGGACAGGCTACTATGTGAGTAGCACATGAAAGAAACTATTCGTTTAATACCGTTTGTCACTGCTGCATAGCTGTTCACAACCATTCGACAGGCTGTCGTGTCCGATTACATGATTTGCCCCGACAGCAAATTGCTGTTGGAAGAAAAGCCGTCGTCTATTCGATTTACACTGACAACGTTTTCAGATTTCGGATTTATGAACAGCACTTCACCGTTGCTCTCAAAACGGTGAACGAAAATAGCTTGAGGAAACAGGCATGTCCTAGAACCGAAAATTTTAAGACGTGACATCTACCAACCTGCACTGGGACGGCGTGGACCCGTTACGGCGCTCTCCCTCACAGAGAACATGCCTGTGTCCCAGCACTGGGAATATTATAGGACTCCAGGTTGGAGGAGTCCTCTAAACGCTGTTCAGAATCAGCCTATGACTCCTTCGATAACATAGATTGATGTTCGATTCGGCACGGAATCGTATTGAATGGTGAATAGCTGTGCAGGTTAGCCCTTCGGATAGTTTTATAGCATCACGATTAAGTTTGACCGTGCTGGCAAGTCGTGAGGCGACTTGTCTAAATGTATTCCGATGACGCATCTTGTTTGTTCTGTGTGCCTGACTGCTAGCACAGAATTAGTTGCCACTTCTCTTTTCGTGCTGTCATATAGGCTAAACTGCTTAAGGATTATAGACAAAGGTGGTGTAGCAGCACCTTCGAGAGTAATAACAACGTACGCGTAGCTTACGTGTATAGTCTAGTACTCTTCAAGCTTGTTTATTGAAACCGTGAACCAACAAGCAGTAAGCGTTTGCAAACACATTACAATGAAGTCATGGCTGCTGTCATAATGCATAGCGCTGCAGTGGCAGACTCGCTACAAATCTCATAAATTATTATCACCCTTTGTTAACTTTGAAACGACTTCAATAGTATTGTGTCGTGACGCTTATTATACTGTCCGCGTGTCCACTTCATATCGCTAGAGTCGTTCATGTCTTTATTGTCATGCCAGGCTGCGGTGCGACGGTGTCCCCACACATAAACTGCACAAACCACATATACGAGTCACTGAACTTCATTAAAACCCAACACACACCTTAATTAACTTTTTACAGCATTCGCTAGAAGTAAAAGCATTTTTATCAATATCACGCGTTTAAATAGAACGTGTTTACAAACACTGAATGGCATAAAAGTAGAACAATAATATATCAATCAGTGTTATCCTTAATTTCAGTATGTTTAACATTTCAAACAATACAAAATAACAATGTTGGCCGTCATTGTATACGAGATAATAACCTCGTTTACGATATTTGTACTCTGCAGTGGAGCATGCAACTAGACGCAAACTGTCACTATTTACTGATCGAACTATGGAAGAGATAGTGCCTACCTACAAAATACCGAATTAAAATGAATGTTTTTAATCAAGTAAGTAATGCCGCACCTATTAATGGATCACACGATTTTGCTATTACGGTTCACCTCTACATTAATAGATAAGAAATATTGTCGTGGACACTTGCACTGTCTCAGTACTACGTGTGTGATTCATCGACACGGGTCGCTATAAAACTGCAGGATCCATTTATTAAATGAACTCACGTGAAAGTTCGATGATCCCGAACATGCTCTTTGTGATGTTTGTATAGAATGGTCTAGAAAGATAAACTGCTATGGACCGGACAGGTTGTGTCAATGGTCTTGTTTAGTTTATGACCTCGGTAGACAATGGACTGTGGCTTACTACGCCATACCTCCACACTTGTACAGGTAAACGATATTCCAAATGACCCATAAATTAGGGATTTCAATGAGGGAAAAGCCCCGTCCACAGGGGGACCAAAATTTTTATTGCTCATTAACAATGAATTTTCTTATATGGCAACTAATTGCCCTCACGAGTATCCTATTATAATTTATTCATACTAATGGAAATGGTATAATAAAGCAGCGCAAAACTGAAATTGATATTTATTATGCACATAATAATTTATTCAGAACATAAAAAGAAGGCCGTGACCCTTCGACCTTTTATATAACACCATCCCACCGTAACATGAAATTCGGAAAATTTGGTTTGGAGCGTCGCGTTGAACGTTATATTGAATACATTGTGTTTGGGCTGGCACGATGAAAATGCGGTGCCTTGAAATTAACCGTGTTGGTGGGCCCGCGTCCTTGACCTACTTCCTATATCACGGCCGATGAGCTTACTGTTACTGTCCTGAAAAAAGCCATTTCAGGAAAAACGTAACACTGCAAAGTAACATAGACTCTTTTTATATTTTTTCTGTGTCTTCAAAGTTTTCATATTGATCGAAGAAAAATTTTCGCTCTTTTAATAAATGTTTTATTTTCTCTCAGCCTACTTCGTTGTAGCGTCATTGAAGGGAGTGGTTTTAATAAGGCCCTTCACGTTAAGACTCCTATGGACGCGACCTGGATTCGAGAGCCACTCGAATCGCCAGAAGGAGGTTTATATCGATCGATTTATATCCGTTTTATTTTATAATGAATGGCGGTGTATTTTTAACTGCTTTGTCTTGAGATATCGCCGAGGTTCAGGTCAATGCTCAGCTCGGTTAATGGACTGTTTCCACAAACATTTATCTCTTGCACCAAACACTTGCCGCGTAAAAGTGAATGAAATGTAAAGTTATGGAAGCGAGTAACACCAGCACGCAATGTTTTCATAATACAATCTTACGTCACACACAGCATACATGCCACGCCGCAAGTTTTCATACTGCCATTGATTTCTATAATGAGTACAATTTTATTCGGTTGATTTTATCGGTGTAATGTAATTTGAACGCTCAAATCGATCTTTGAGATATTGAGGTTGTGAATAATCGTTAGTAAAGTAAATGGAGCGTTTGGAAATGTTTCTCACGCGAACCGATTTCGGGGGACCATAAGTCATTCATATTAGCGGTGGAATCCGCGCCGTTTGCAGCCGCACAAAACAAGACTGACCTACTTTCCACAATATCGGAGTGCCGGGTGCACTTAGGTACAGTTTGACACATTACCCGCGTCACAAAAGGAAAGGACAAAGCGATGATATGTTATCTCACACGCTGCTTGTGATTGATAGGACCTAATTGTTGGTTGCATAATGTCAATCAGAATTGTTAATTACTCACCTATATTTTGCGATTATGATATACTTAACGACATAATTAGACTAATATATTATTATTCATTAATTGGGCTATTACTAACATGATAATTCGATGATAAAGCTAAATATGTAATTGTTTTGTTTATAGGATGCATGTACAGCATGGCTGCGTTCGGCCCCGTCCTCGGGTTCCTTCTCGGGGCGTACTTGCTATCTTTCCACATGGACTCTTTCTCCGGCACTATCATCTCGATAGGTGTGTATCCCGAACTTATCAACGTTTATTTATTTATCCATCTTACGACAGTTACGACTATCATTACAGGATTTTTGTTCGCTGCTATAGAGTACTTATTGAAATGTTAACTCCATTAATTAAATTTTGTAACTTATTTTAATAAACAATGCATAAGTATATGTTTATATTAACGTCCTTTGTGGCACAGATTAAAAAGGGCGATAATACTCCTTGGAAGATGCGTCAATAAGCATTTTTTTTCTTATCTGTCCTGGTTTCTATATTTTCCTTTATATTCTTTACAGATCCAGGTGACCATCGTTGGGTCGGCATGTGGTGGGGTGGTTTCCTACTATGTGGGTTCCTGCTGATCCTAGTCGCAATTCCTTTCTTCTCATTCCCAAAAGTGTTGGTCCGAGAGAAGGAGAAGATCAGACTGGTGGAAAAAGCCGCGGCTGCCAGCGGAGCGTCCACGTCTAAAACACCGGCGAAACCGCAGTCAGATATCAAGGATACTGGCTACGGGAAAGATATAAAAGGTACCTACCATATACGTATAACAAATAACAATATGCTGTCAATAACTTTAACTTTTTTAATTTTCATAGGTTAGCATGACTGAGTATCCATGTGTATGTATCTATGTGATGGATTTTTCCTTTAAACGCCTATGTCATAAAAGCACCCAACTCGAAAACTGTTCTTTTACAAGTCCGGTTAAGCAGACGAAAACCTAGGATGAACTGCGAAGTGCCATTCCCAAAAAAAAAATGTTTCTTGAACATAGGCTTGTTCTCTATTACATGTGATTATACGCCTCTCCATGCCTCTTCGGAGAATTCAGTCGTGATGTTATGAAATAATGCAACTGTTAATCCGCAGACATACCGGTGTCGATGTGGCGCCTGCTCAAGAACCCGGTGTACGTTGTGACGTGTCTGGGCGCGTGCATGGAGCTCATGATCGTGTCGGGCTTCGTCGTCTTCCTGCCCAAGTATTTGGAGACACAGTTCAGCCTCGGCAAGAGTCAGGCTAGCGTGTTTACTGGTAAGTTATCTACTTTTATAATAACTAGCTTTTGCCGTAAAATTTGTCGTATTGCATCACCTGCCCGGAACCGGAACCGAGGCTGAACCGGAGTTACCGACATAGCGCGCAGAGTAAGCAAACTGAAGTGGAAGTGGGCTGGCCATGATTGTCGAAGGACCGATGGCCGGTGGAGCAGACGAGTCCTAGATGGACGGACGACCTAAAGAAGGTTAGGACGGACTGGATGCGGAAGGCGGAGGACAGGGTGTTGTGGCGCAGCCTGGGAGAGGCCTATGTCCAGCAGTGGACTTCATTTTCGGTTAGCGTTCTTCCTGACCTTTTTTTATTTTTACTCAGCTCCTTAGGGCCCTAGCGTGATGCTATATAGCCTATAGCCTTCCTCAAGAATTAGGCCATCAAATGCAAAAAGAATTTTTCAAATCCGACTGGTAGTTCCGGAGATTACCCCCTACATACAAACAAATTATACCTCTTTATAATTATAGTAGATAGAGTATACAGGGTGGAATTTTGTAATGCCACCTGAAGGGAAAGTACTCTTAATACTGTAGATAGACAATTTTACTCAAAGAAAACATTCCTTTATTTTTTAACAGAAAGAAAACTGCATTCAAAGATTTTCAAAAATTCGCTTGCCACAGCCGGGAATCGAACCGACTAAAATCTGTAAAAATTACACCCTGTACTTTTATTGCATTGATCGTTAGGATCAATTATAAGGATGAAATCTCTCTAACAAACTTGATAAATAAAATGATAGGAAAACTATAAAATCTTAAATTATTTTAATTATTTACAAAAAATTGTAAATTAGCATGTCATGGTCATTTAAACACTGTCAAGTATCTTGAAATATTGGATCTCTTAAGAAATGAGTTAAATGGTTTCCCCGAGCAAGAGCGAAACCAAATAATTCTACAGCAAGATGGTGCTCCAGCCCATAACAGCAGAATCATTACTGCCTACATTAATAACCATTTTAATACCTGGATTGGTACAAACGGCACAATCAGATGGCCTGCGAGATCACCAGATGTTTATGCTTTAGTTTTTTTTTTTGGGGATATGTGAAAAATCAAATTTACATTAAATCTTATGCGAATGTAAACGAGTTGAGAGTTGAAGTTCAGAATGCGATTTATAACACCACCATAACACGTCATTAAAGGTTACTAGAAATGAATTCGTTAGAAGAATACATTAATGTGTATCCAAGAAAATGGAGCCCATTTCGTGCAAATAATTTAAGATTTTATAGTTTTCCTATCATTTTATTTATCAAGTTTGTTAGAGAGATTTCATCCTTATAATTGATCCTAACGATCAATGCAATAAAAGTACAGGGTGTAATTTTTACAGATTTTAGTCGGTTCGATTCCCGGGTGTGGCAAGCAAATTTTCGAAAATCTTTGAATGCAGTTTTCTTTCTGTTAAAAAATAAAGGAATGTTTTCTTTGAGTAAAATCTTCTATCTACAGTATTAAGAGTACTTTCCCTTCAGGTGGCATTACAAAATTCCACCCTGTATATAATCGTTTATTTCAGGCATTGGCACACATAAAATTAAAATTACAAACCCTTACATACAAGCATAAAATTTAAAAAGAAACAAACAATAGAATCTATTTATATCCCCCTCCCAATTAACACCATAAGAGCCAAAACAAATGTACCACGTTCATTTATTTTGCCTCTCTCAGGTACAGCACGAAACACAGCAGTTAGACCATTACATTACAACTTGCTCCCACTCGTGTTTAGAACGAAAACGTTTTAATCGTATTTGAGCTTTTTGTCTCATTCTCACAGAGGAATCCCGACTCCCAGCAGTGGCATGGGAACATTAGAGGCTAACAATCTGTAAAAATTATAGATTTTAGTAGATTTTCAACTTTATCGCTAAAGCATAAGGTTCAAAGTTGATTGGGAAAAATTGACAGTTTCGTGTGACTTGATGTGCTGGCGTCTGTTCTGTGAAGTAAAGACGCCAGCACACACACATCGTACCTACATATTTCTGCCGACATGCATCGGTGTTGTCATCAGGTTTGAAGAGTATAGATGTCGGTGGAACTACGGGCACATAGGACATCAGTTTGATAACATTGCACAGCACTGGCCTTTTATAGGCTAACCGTAACATTGTTTTTAAAATACACAATTTGTAGCAATGTCTAAATTTCGATTCTAATAAGATTCGGATTCGAATAAGATTCGGTCAAATTATAATAATTGCAACAGTAACTCCGGAAAATTATTTATATGTAGGGAAGCTGTCCGCGGATACCGTTTATAGTGTTTATGTGTAGTATTGTATTTTCAAACAAATATAAAACCGACCAAGTACTAGGCGGACTCTGACGGACGGACAGACAGCGGATCCTTAGCAGTTAATACCGTTGGCACCCTTTGGGAACGGAACCCTAAAAACGAAACGTCGTTCTCCCATTGTTTCCAATCTACATTCGAAGACAAAAAGGCTATAAAGCATAATAAAGCCACTATTAATAACGCCATGTGGTAACGGCGAGGTTATACACAATGCCTTAATCTTAGCAGACGATCTGATGCCGACACCGCTTGCGTCACCTATATCCGCTCATCTTGTGTACTAATCGTTTTAAAATTGATAGCTACCGTTATTTAGAACTATGTGTCTTACATCACCACATCACTGTTGAATATGAGTCTCCTTATGAAGACGAGCATTTGTAAGGAAATAATACCTGGCAAACAGATTGTTTAAGAAAAGTGGTGGAACGGTGGAATCGGTACCTCCGACATACGAGTGTAGATCGTGAGTTCGAACCCACGCAGGTTTACTTAGGGCTGATTTTTCAGTCATCTGATAACTTTAGTCGAGGACAAATTTTGACATTTTGACAGTTATTTCATACAAAAACTGTCAAACGTCAATTTTATTCTTCGAATGGTCATCAAAAAACAGCCCCTAAGGAGTAGTCATAACCGACGGACGTCCGAGGCGCGCGCTCAGAACGCTGCGTTTCGGACGGTCTATAAAATTGTATGAATTTTTATGCACAGACAGCAGCGCTAGTTGTAATTCGTTGCATAAAAATTCATACAATTTTATAGAGCGTCCGAAAAGCAGCGTTCTGAGCGCGCGCCTCGGACGTCTGTTATGACTACTCCCTTAGTGTATAGTGTATTTAATTTCATTGCCACTGCTCTTAAAACGGTGAAGAAAAACATCGTGAGGAAACCGGCATATCTTAGAACCAACAATCCGAAGACATATGTGACATCCACCAACCCGCACTGGGCCCGCGTGGTGGATTATGGCCCACTCCCTCTGACAGAGAGGAACTCTGTGTCCCAGCAGTCGGAAGATCATAGGCTATGATTATATGCTTAAGCTAAACGGATTGTTGATTGCAAAATGATGTTACGGCAAAAAAATTAGGATGGTGATGCCTATCCCCTTGTTAAAATCTCAGTCGCATTTCATGACACTTAAAGAAAAGGGAGGGAGACAGAACGGTTTCTTTACGGTACGGCGGATGAACCGCGCCGTACAAAAAACGTGTCTGTCAACAGGCTTCCATAGTGATCCATACAACACTGACGACCGTGCCTACACACGGGGAATAAACCGTAGTTTTTCACGGCAAGAAAAACGTGTGTGTACAAAGTCCCTTAGGTCTCAAATCCAAATCACGTAGCTGAGACCCACAAATTTAATGCCCGTTCCTTAGTGACTCACCGAGGAAGTGAACCGTCTCGTATCTTCTTCGATATCGGCGCGTAGCTTTTATGACTTAGCACAAGGTCATCTTTTAGAAGCGTTTCCAATTAAATTATTCCCAGAATCTTTTTATACAGGGTCGAATTAAATTAGCTAGCGAAACTTCGCAGACAAGAAAGAAAAAAAGAAAAAAAAGGAAATGTATAACTGATTTTCTCAACTCATCCTTCAAGTAACTCTAACTACACTACCAGCGGTCGTTAACCCCAAAAGAAGAATGTCAAATCTCCTTTTATTTATCTTATTTAGATATCGATACCCATCACATCTGCGGAGTTTCGCTAGCTAATTTAAATTGGTCTTGTAGAAAAACGGTTCGGTATCACCGGTACGGTCTTAAGAAAGAGTTAGTTAAACATTTAATTGAATTAAATGTTTGTTTGTTCAGGTTCTATAGCGATCCCGGGCGCGTGCATAGGCATCTTCATGGGCGGCTGTCTACTCAAGCGGCTGGAGCTCCGACCGAAGGGCGCCGTGCAGTTTGTGCTCATATCGAACACAATCTGTCTCTCCTGCTACGCTTTACTTTTCTTCCTCGGATGCGACAACATCAAGATGGCTGGGACCACCATACCTTATACTAATCACACGTATGTATTATTTTCGTACATATATTTCGGCTAAACACCTCACACTAAACTCTCTGGTCTCTATTATGACGGTTCAGGCGCGCGCGGTTCGGCCTTCATGTTTCCAGTGTAAGAGAGAGACTGAGCTGTAACATCATCCCTTTTTCGCACGGGAATCATGATGGCATTAATACTTCGTCATACCTACGGCCCTTGTTCGTTTACAAATCGATCTTCTGGTGATGGTTGATAGCAGACTAACGAACACAACAATAAAAAGTTATGAGTATCTAATAGATGCTTCCCTGTGATTACCAGTTTACTTTTAAGACATCAGGGTTCAGTACACAACTAAGAAATTACACTTAAAAGTGATAGTTTGGATTATCAAGACTAGAGATTTTTATGTGCCATTATTTGTCTAGAAACTTGGAGCCGTTCAAGGTGAACCTGACAGCGGCGTGCAACTTCAACTGCCTGTGCACTGAGACGGACATGGAGCCGGTGTGCGGCAACAACGGCCTCACGTACTTCTCGCCCTGCCACGCGGGCTGCGCCGCCTTCTCCTCGCGCTCCAACTTCACTAACTGTGCATGTGAGTTAACTTTAGTTAAACTAAAGCTCGTAAAAATATTTAGCTAATACATACTACCTGTGAATAGTCAATAGAAAAACTAATTAAACCAATTCGAGGTGAGGTGCTAGAATTATTGAGCTCGCTTCGCTCGCTCTTGCACCCTAGTTTTTCTAAAATTCTTAAATTTTACTACCTATGTCGATAAAGTTACTCTTATGTCTATATGTATGGTCAAAAGAAAATATATCTTATCCGTCTGGCCCAAGCAGCTCCACCTCTCAGAAATAAATCCTGGATCTGCCCTTGTACATTGACACCTAAAAAAAGCCATCAAATATTTTTGTATTATCGTGTTTAGATACACTAACTATAGTTTCACTAACTAATTATAGGATGTCACCAAAATCTGCCCAAACGAAGTACCGAGGTACACTTAGTGGCATAAAATACACTAGATTACACTGAATAATACTGCATTTATATATTTTTCTTATGGTTACCCGGAGACAAGAATAAAATAACTTTTAACGTAAAAAAATAGCCCCCATAAAAATAGTCCCCCGACGACGGGACATTTAATCAAAAAATTTCATACGTACTTACGTAGGGTCATAATTTCAAGGTTATTTTTTTCTTTTTATAGGGTTTCTCGTTTATAACTTTTTTGTTCTATTTGTGGCTATTTTTGCAATAGTTTTAAAAAAAATTGTTTTAGGCTTTTTAAATTCATAAGTACTATTATTATTTTCTGTCGGGGGTTTTGTAAATTTTTTATTTCATGCTTTTTGTAGGGACTCCTTATTATTTAATTTCCTTTATTTTCTTGTGTTTTAAGATTCAGGTAATTTGGTGTTTAATCAGGTTTTTTGTAATTCGCCATTTTGTGGTGTGGGCCATCTTGGATTTGAAATTTATCATAGTGTATAGTATTCTACTAGTCAAGCCCTTTCATTTGGTACCCATGTTGAGGGAGTTGTGAAAAAAAAAGTTTAATTCGCCATTTTGTGGTGGCGGCCATCTTGATTTGAAATTTGTCATAGTGTATAGTATTCTACTCGTCAAGCCCTTTCATTTAATACCCATATTGAGGGAATTGTGAAAAAGAAATGTAATTCGCCATTTTGTGGTGGCGGCCATCTTGGATTTGAAATTTATCATAGTGTATAGTATTCTACTAGTCAAGCCCTTTCATTTGATACCCATATTGAGGGAGTTGTGAAAAAATATGTAATCCGCCATTTTGTGACGGCGGCCATCTTGGATCGATTTTCATCAAACGTAGCTAAGAACACTCCCGACACATTCACCTTTCAAACAAAAAAAACAAAATTAAAATCGGTTCTTCCGTTCGGGAGCTACGATGCCACAGACAGACATACACACAAACACACACACAGACACGTCAAACTTATAACACCCCGCCGTTTTTGCGTCGGGGGTTAATAAAAAGCTCGCCATTTTGGGCACAAATAAACTACCTTGGTCCATTACCTTACCTATTAAAAAAAAAAACTGTCAAGTTGACAGTAAGTCTGTTGTTAGCTTCAGCTGCTGTTGTTTTTAACCCCCGAGTCCCCCGACGCAAAAACGACGGGGTGTTATAAGTTTGAGGTGTCTGTGTGTGTGTATGTCTGTCTGTGGCATCGTAGCTCCAGAAACAAACAAACAAGAAAAACTAAATTAAAATCGGTTCATCCGATTTTAATTTAGTTTTTCTTGTTTGTTTCTCTACGATTTGGTGCACGTGTACCTCGAGGTACATGTTTGGGCAAAGTTGTATGGGCTTTTGCTGACCTCCTTTGACCTCGTAAATGGACCTGGGTCGCCTGAAACTATTATAAGCTCCCGATCTAATAAGAAATCCCGCCAGGCGTGCACGAGAACAGCCGCGAGAGCATGGCGGGCGTGCTGGGCGCGGCGGGCGGCGCGGCGCTGCGCGAGTACTCCGAGGTGACCGTGGTGCCCGTGGCCACGGCCGGCGCCTGCAACCCGCCCTGCACCACCATCTTCCCGTTCCTCGTGCTGCTGTTCTTCATGACCTTCGTCGTTGCCGTCACGCAAATGCCGTTGCTTATGATTGTGCTGAGGTTTGTTGCTTTTTATTTTTTTGGCCTGGAGCTTGCTCTGTACCATAAACACTGCTACGAGGATCTTTTGGCGCTCGAATGACGTCGACGAGGGGGCGCTGTACGTCAACAATTATGCAATTGTTTTGTGAAATGTCACTTGAAATATATTCAAAAAACAAGATGGCAGCGTTAGTTCCAATTTTGACCACGCGTCACGGTTGCTTTGTAGCGCTTTATGTGCGTTTACAAAACCAAATCTGACAACAACGATCTGTTTCAAGGTAGTAGTATTTACAAGTATTTGTTCCTGACGGGAATCTTACTCGCGAGATGTAATGAAGCGGCTGTTTCGCCAGAAGTTGACACGAGATTAAACTATTGATCAACTTAAATATGCTTTTTATTATATAGTGATAACGAATCCACACCCTAATGTATGCACTACATCTAACAATTTAAATACATCATCATCTGCCTAGCCTTTTCCCAACTATTTTGGGGGTTGGCTTCCGGTCTAACCTACTGCAACTGCCTATCTGACCTCCACAACCCATTTACTGGGTAACACGATATCACGATACCCCTTGGCAATATTGGTCTGTCTGGCTTCTGACTACCCGTAACGACTGTTAATATCTACGAATAACAACCGAAACCTGCCGAAGCTTGACGTGCTTTCGAAGGCACGGTATGTAATGGATGGTCACCCATCAACGGACCAATTTCGGCAAGAGTGGCTTAACTTTGACGATTGACCTGTGCGGCTGTTGTTATTTAGCCACAAGCCACAATTTTAATACAACATGTTTTATTTTCTTCAGATCGGTGAGCGAAGAAGAGCGTTCGTTCGCACTCGGCATGCAGTTCGTGATATTCCGTCTGTTCGGGTACATCCCCGCGCCGATCGTGTTCGGGAACCTCATCGACTCGACGTGTCTGCTGTGGAAGCAGTCCTGCAGCGGAGAGAAGGGGGGCCGCTGTCTACTGTACGATATCGAACAGTTCAGATACAGGTACGCTTATCTACTTACTTACACAAGTCATATATTTCGTAGGTCTGAATGGCATTTCAAATCATTTAAATTCCTTCTTTAAAAAGTTAAGGTAAGTTTCAGTTTCCGGATAAGTAAAGATAAATTAAAAATTGTAACAGAATTTGTATGAAATTATCTACCAGTTAAGTTAACCGGAACTTATTCGGAAGTGATTAAATAATAATTTACTTTAGATTTAAAATTAAATGGTTCTCCATTATTATTTTATTTTCCTTAACCTTAAACCATAACAAAATCACACATAACAACACAAGGTCTGTATCGTTATATGAATTTCATCTGATTGTATAGATACGTGGGCCTGTGCGGCGGTATCAAGATAGTGGCGCTGGGTATATTCATGGCCGACTGGTGGCTGGTGCGGCGTCGGCGACACCTCGAGACCGCGCCGCCGCTCGACCCGCATAAGGACATCGCTGGCTCCATCATCAGTCTCGACAAACGTACGTATAACTTTGATCTTATTCTTCAAAAATGTAATGCGGCTAAACGTTACTTATAAAGTATTTGTTTACAGTTTTCGAGGAACTCCCTTCTGCGGACAACGCAAGTGGCTTCCGGTCGGGAGTGATGTCAGGCGTGAGCTCGGCGACCACGACGCCGCTGGAGCCGCCGGGCGGCGACGCGCACGACTCGCGCACGCGCCTGCAGCGCACCGACTCGCAGTACTCGCAGGACTCGCAGACGCGCCCCGCCGGCAAGAACTCGCGCGTGCTGGTCGCGTCGCGCCACCTGCGGAACGACTCCAAGACCATCCAGCTGGAGCCGCGCGCGCGCCAGCACTCGCTCGACGAGCCCGAGCGCAACCGCGCCGTGCGCAGCGACTCGCGCGAATCCCGCGACTCGCGCCGCGACGCCTTCCCGCGCTCCGCATCGCGCGACCTGCCTCGCGAGGCGCACTCGCGCAGCGGCTCGCGCGACTTCAAGGAGCACTCGCGGTCCGACTCGCGTGAGCTCAGCTTGGAGCAGCTCAAGCACCTGGCGCTCAAGAGCATGGAGAGTCTCGACCTCACGGCCCTTCCGCTGACGCGTGCCGCGGACGAAGAAAGCAAGCGCCTTATCGACGGCGGCGTGCTGCGGCACCGCAGGACGAGCTCCAAGGACTGCAAACTGCCGGAGACCAAGCACAAGCGGACCTCCTCGCATCACCTCACGATGGAACCCAATGAGTTAAGCTTACAGATGCATAAGGGTCGAAGCGTGGACCATCTGGCGTCGACTCGATTGGACCCATGCGTGTGAGAGAGATAGGGCCGAATAGGTACAGTTTAGTGTCGGGACTGAATCTCAGCTGAGTGATAAGAACGAGTGTAAAATATTGCTTTTACTGCTGTGCACGACTGAGTGATAAATATAATGAACATGAATAAGTTAAAAATGAACTACACTTATTCTAAATTTAGCAAATAGAAAACAAATTATGAGTGATTTCAAATCATATCTTAACTGTAGTTTCGAAGCTTTCATATAATTATTAATGGGAAAAAAATACTGTCGCTTCTGCAGCTAACTAGTGTTCTAGTAATGACTTATTTGAAGCTGCAAGCTGCAACATGTAGGATCAATGTAATGTTTCATGAACCAAGTAGTGTGATATAACTGACTGTTGTTTTAACATTTAAAATACTCGCATCACTCCTATTTTTACTTTAGCTTTTATATTTAATGTAATTAGTTAAATTAAAAATGTTAACTTTTTCTATTTTAAAGATGCATAATTACCTCTTTAGAAACGAAAACTAGTTTTTGTTGTACTTAAAATTCAAGATCATTGCAATTTGATGTGTATACTTTTATCATTCTAATATTGCTATGTAAAAAGGCGCTCATTATTTTGTTGGTATACATTCTTACAGTAGTGCAAATAATTTACAGACTGTTGAACTTCGTCAATGTTAGAAATGTAGTAAATAGAGACCACTTAGATTGAAGAGCGCAAAAATATGAACATTTACATGGAAAAAATAATTTTAAAATGCTGGAAATCAAGAGAATAGAGAAATATTGCCACATATTTTGAAATGCACTCATTTTACTACACCTTTATATCTGCACAAAGCTTTCTCTTAATTTCTATAATGGTGCTCATATGCTTGCCTACTATTATCTTCTAATTTATAATGTCTCTGTCTGCAATGTGTTACTGTTAACATTCCTCTTACTATTATTATAACTTAAAAATGAATAAAACACGAGCACAAATCACCAACATTGCTATGGGTATGTTACACCTTTAAATAAAAACATTAGTTATGATCTCAATGGATAGGAATGAATTCTGCAACCGAATGTCAATAATTGACAACAATAATTATTTTTAATGCATCTTTAATTTTGTAAATATTTATTTCTAGTAATTTTATTATGTATTGTGATCCTATTTTACGAAGTTTAGTGCAATTAATGGTTCTATGCATGCCACTCAAGGTCCAAAAACTTTCAAACCCTGCTGATTCTGAGTTTTAATCTTTTGTAACTGTATATTTTGGACAGCTAATATTTAGCATATAATATTAATTTAATAAATCTCTAACAGTTATAACTGCCTTAGTTGATTAAAGTCAAAAGTAAACTATAAAACCCTTATATATGATCTTGATCATACTTGTAAATGTATTTGATGTTCAAAAGACTTATTTATTTAAAATACTATTTTTGAGGTGTAAAAAATGTCAATTCTTGGGCTGCTGGATTAAGAACTCAATTATTAACTATATCATTTAAATATAAATGAACATGTAATTTAAAAGCAATATATTTATCTCAGATATTGAAGTAAAAAGACAGGAATGTTGTCTGTGTAAATTTTTGTCACATATTGTTAAGAGAGGTTAATAGTTTGATATGAAAGAGAGTGTTTTAACGAAAAATGCCTTATTACTACAATAGATTGTAAGACTTGATATTGATACTGACTTAGATGTATTTGAATAAGTTGTTATGTCAATCACCCAGACAAGTTTGATAATAGCAACTCCTAAACTAATTTGTTGCATTTAGTGATTAATAAAATTGCATACTTATTTTAAAAACATATTTTATTTTTCCTCTTTCAAATAAACACAAATAATTTAATAAACATCTTGGATTTCCGACATAGTAATTCAATCACTGAACTGCTTTTTCAACAGAAATTTCTTCATGATAGTCACCTGTGTACAATATTAATGGTTTTAGTAAAACCTAGAAACCATTTTCTAGAAAGGAAAATCTACTCTGGAATTCAGCCTTTGAAAACTACAGAGGAAGATAACAATGAAACTAATTCACAGCATTATATATAATATCTACATTTCTACATAACAAATTAGATACATTGCACATAACTACACTACATTATTGGTTGTACTACAAAAACTATACTTATTATACGTTGAATGTGTTATTTGTCCAACTCACCACATTCAGAAATCACAACTTTCTTAGTGGGCTTGCCACTTTTAGATCCAAGACCTTCCATTTTAGTCACAACATCCATACCCTCTACCACTGAACCAAATACAACATGCTTTTTATCAAGCCAGGGTGTTGGTGCAGTGGTGATAAAGAACTGAGATCCATTAGTATTGGGGCCAGCATTAGCCATTGATAAGGTTCCAGGGCCGGTATGCTTTAGCTTGAAGTTTTCATCTTGGAAAACACGACCATAAATGGATTTTCCACCAGTACCGTTATGGTTGGTAAAATCGCCTCCTTGACACATAAAGGAAGGAATGATCCTGTGGAATGAAGAACCTTTATACCCAAAACCTTTTTCGCCAGTACACAGGGCCCTAAAATTCTCTGAAGTTTTTGGGACCAGATCAGTCTCGAGTTTGATCACTATGCGCCCCAGAGGCTCCCCATCAGCAGTTACATCGAAGAATACTTTTTTTTCAGGTTGGCTTGAAGCAAATCGGAGAGTAGCGGCGGAATACAGCGTCCCATTTATCAAAGTGCGCCGTAAAATAGTTGAAATTGCCATCATGGACCAAAAACTTGGATCTAAAATAAACAATATTCAATTAAAATACATTTTAAATACCAATCAACCTCATGAAATGATCATAATTTTACATAACCTACCAACACGTTTTGAAAATTTTCTGATGTACTCACAGATTACATACTATACTACTACTGCTATCGGTCAAGTCAAATCGTAAATTGTCACTTGTCAGTGTGTGTAAAAGAAAACATTGAACTTAGAAGGCTGCCAGTTAAATAAATAGACAACATTCTTACAACAGGCTTTTTTGTTATTTGAATACATAATAATTATGTATTCAAATAACAAAAAAGCCTGTTATTATCAATGCACTCGACACCAATCAAGCTAAGTTGCTTGAACATTGAACAATATAGAACCATCATACATTCAAACGTGTGGATCCAGTTAGCTTGGAAGCTGACCCCAGCATTGATGGGAAAAGACTAGGCAAATTGAATTTTGAATAGGACTTCAGACTTGGCTTGCGTTGTCGTAGGCTTAGATACACGTTGTACCATACGTCGCCGATGCTAAATAAAAAATCAAAGGAAGCTGGCGGTAAGCCACCGCGCCGTTGCAATGTAGTTTGCTGCTAGTGCCGAGCGTGTGGAACCAGCTTTATTACAGTATTTTAAATAGATTTCATTGCTTCTACTTATTTAAACGTGAAGTAATCAAATAATGAACCATTTACCACGCATACATCATCATAAAGTTATAATATAAGATAAAGTATAATAATAAGTTTACTGTTTATTCGACTTGACGTAATATAGCTAATAAATAACGCCAACGATACCATAGCTACGGATACCATGGTATGATATGAATGGCAACACTGCTCTACGATGTCGTTCTAAATCTATTTAACACTCAACTCAAGCCACAGAGCACAGAGCATGTAACCTTTAGCATGTAACCAGCGAGCGAGATGTCATTTTGATTTCAAAATAATTAGATAACCTCTAACTTGAGACTACAGCGGGGAATTTGTATTAAAGTCAGTAATAATTAACACTCTGGAACTCAGTGCGAGTAAATTAAAATGATGCATTGCATTAGAACAGCTTTATCAGTTGTTCGTCAAAATCGAAACAAAGCAGTACCTATTCAAAGAATATTTAACATAAAACAGCTTACTTTTGGACAACCGCGATGTTATTCATCCCAAACAGATGATACAGGTAATGATTGTAATGCGCACAGGGAGGGGGAGCTGCTAGTAAGCTCCCTGGTATATCATATACTCTAGAGGACAGTCTAAAACTGACACATTTATTAAATGCAAAACTTTTCACAGATGTAATAGTAGAAAATATATGTAAAGGCGAAGCTGAACTCGAGAAGAAGCTCAGAATTTTAATGCTGGAAGTTGAGGTGATGCGCCAGGATGGCCGACTTGCACCGAACTACTTAAACAAGGACCAGTGGCAACATTTATTAGATCTATCAACAAAGAATCAACGTGCTAGTTACCTTAGATATTTGTTTAAAACTGAAAAAGCAAAGGAGAACTTCAAGGTAACAATACAAATATTTTTTTTTAAACAGTACCATTAACCTTACCATTGTTTATAACATTTTTGGCGTACAACAATGTTAGTAAGTGTTTACAAGTTTTTTTTTATTATAGGCTAAGAAAGAAGCTAGAAGAATGGAACATCCAGTGATAAAGCCTGAAGATAGCAAAGAGAACGAAGATGACCTTCTTTATGGCATACAACATCAGTCATTGTTTCTGCGAATCAGGGATCAGTCAATAAACCAGTTTGATAACTACAGGTATCTTATTTATTTAAAATTTTCATGTGGCAATCACCAGTCCATGAATTTGATTGTTTCATAATAATACATCACACAAATAAATTATATCTGTTTTGCAGGGCCCTTCAAGCTATGATATTTGGACAATCAGTTGTAATAGACTGCTCATATGAAGATAGCATGGTTTCTAAAGAAACCTTAAATGCTGCTAAACAAATGACATATGTTTTTGGAGATAATAGAGTTCATAAAGAACCCTTTAACTTGCACATGTGTAATGTGAATATGGGAGGGCAATTTATGAAACAAATGCGAAAAAATATTCCTTCATTAGATGAACCCTGGTTTCCTTTGAATATTCACACAGAAAGCTATTTAGATGTATTTCCTAAGGACAGGTTGGTTTATCTGACCCCCCATTGCCGAGAAGAACTAACAAAGTTTGATCATGATGCTGTCTATATCATTGGATGCATGGTTGATAAGGTACATACCATAATAAGATGTATAATTAGTAAAAGGATTTTATTATAGTACTTAAAAAGTTAATTTAGCCAGAAAGAAAAAAATGTTTGACTTTATTTTTCAGGGACCAGTCCTGAAAAATAAAGTCCCAAACATGTTTACTATTACAATGAAGAAAAGTCCTACTACTTTATTTTTGGGTAAAAAACATCTGTGTCTAAAAATATGACTAATGATTTTTTTTTTAAATCTAAATGATTGCAGGTAAATAATGAACCACTCTCTCTAGCTAAAGCTAAAAGGGATGGAATAAAGATGGCAAAGTTACCATTGGATAGGTATCTTGAGTGGGCACCAGGATCAAAGAAAAATCTGAATATAAACCACATGGTACCCATTCTATTAGATTTGAAGCTGACTGCTGATTGGGAATATTCTTTGCGCCACATTCCAAGGAGAAAACTTATGGAAACCAAAATATTGGCCATGCAGAGAAGATTGAAGCACAATCCAAAGTTACAAAATGTAGTTACGAAAAATTTAAATTTTTCTAAACTTAACAAATTAGCGTTTAGAGAAAAGAAAATTGACACATTAACATTTAAAGAAAAGAAATTTAAATCTAAGAAGTCCTTATATGACGAGGAAAATATATAAAATACCAATTGAAACATGTCTTTATTTTATTTAACTATAATGTATACTTCAGATTTTAAACATGAAAAATGTAAAATAATTGTGATAAAACTAATCATAATCTAAGTTTTGTACACTAATTATTTCGAACATATCATAAATACGTACCTACGTAACGTAACAACGACAGGCTATTACAATATTTTACACTGTACCTAATTAAACTCCATTCACAATAAGTTTCTCTTTCATTCGCACCCCATTTATCTAATTGCATAATGTACTGGGAATTCATGTTGTAACTTATTGCACAAAAAATATTGTAATATGCTTTGCACATTCAGTTTATAAAAATATAAGTCTAAAACCTACGGTTCCTAAAGCTAACTAAAATAACTTAATACAATTTTAGGATAATGCATTCAATTGTCATAATCTACAAAAGTAGAAATAGAAATTATCAATGGGTACATTTCTCCAGTAAGATATTATGTAACCAAAAGTCGATAAAATGCTAGAATAGTATTCACAAAAACAGAAATAATGTTTGCACTGAAAAGAAACCTTGTGCTTAAAATTAAATAAACAAATAATATTACTCTATATGTACATTTTTATTCAGTGTTATGAACTATGGTAAAGACATTCGCATGTCGACGTCTGTAGAAGTGGTCTCTGACCTCTGCTTGATTGTCGCTAGAATCTCTTGCAAGTTGGATGGCAAGGCAATGTCAGCCAAAGGAACATTTTGAACTGGAGGCGGAGTCATGGGCCGAGACGGAGAGTATGCTTCGTCCTGTGTACAATTTTACACTTCATAAGTAAAGGCATATTTTACGAATCAGGATTAATGATATGAGTGACATCTGCTAAGTGCTCATACACACGAGCGACACACGTCAACGTATTCAAATACACGAGCGGCACGTTGTCGACGGCAGCCGGCGGGCGCCGACGGGTGTCGACGGCTGCAGTTGCCTCTGCCGTTGACGGGTGCCGCTCGTGTATATGCACACTAACATAGTTTAATCCTGAAGATAGGCTAGAATGATCGGTCACGATTTATTATTATTGTTGAAATAGAGGGCAGTAGCATTTTTAGTGTTATTCATCATTCACGTCAATTAAACTAATTACCTCGCCAATAGAAGAGTCTGCTTGCGCCATTTTACGAATTTGTTGTTTCTGTTCTTCAATCTGCCTGTTGAGCTCTTCCATTTTACTTCTGAGGGTGTTGGAGGCTAGGCTCGGTGCCGATGACGAAGGTCCGCTGCCGCTGCTACTCGTCGAGCCCGGACTATACGGTTCTTCATCATCCGCAGACACTGCCGAACGCAAACGCATATTTGTTTATAATAATAATATCAGCCTATAACTGCAGGCCTTCTCATACAGAGAAGGCCACCATGCTTGCTCAAGGGGTTGGCGGTTTCAGACTGGTACATATGAATAGATAAAGTTACATTGGCACTGGCCAGGATTTGAACCCACAACCTCGTGCTTGACAGGCGAGGCCTTAACAATTGGGTCATCTCAACATATACATACTTTACATTAACATACATTTTAAATGATGCAAAACACGATAAACATAGATTTAGCATATAAAATGTTCCTTTGAAATGAAATAGTACAATAACTATAGCAGGAAATTTATAATACCTAGAGAAGCAGCAATTTTGTCCTTGACAGTTGTAGAGAGAGTTGATGAAGTGTATGCTGGCAGCGGGAGCTGTGGTCGTCTTCGTGGCGACGCTGGCGGCGTGTATGAGCGCTTGCGGGACTCACGGGCCACCTAATATAATGTAACATCAACAAAAGCATGTAAGTACTTGGGTTGAATATAAACGGAAGGTTACGTTGTTTACAATCAATAATAAACGTTTTACATCGAAACAATTTTCTTTTTTTAATATATGCATTTATTAAACATTGAAGGAAGGGTTATGTTCAGTACATTTATTTACAGAAGTACTTATCAGTCATTTTTATTTATTTACAAACATTCACTACAACCAAATATTTTGGTAAATAATAAATGCACTCAGAGTTATTATTTTATTAATTTGTATTTACAAATCTTCCTCCGTCGGCGAACTGACCTTAGCGGGAACAACATCAGTGGGAATGTTGGAAGTCAAACGCTTCTTTCTTTGCCGAATAACGATTGCAATCAGGAGATGCGTTTTGATTTCACCGATGCCTGGCCCGTCGAGAGGCAGGAGAACCGCCGGTAACGTAGTGTTCGCCGGTAATGGTACTATATAAAAATCTTTCACGGTCATCATATTCGACGCCTTTACTACGCCTAACCTAGAATATGAAAATTCCACATAAAATATCATTGCCAGGGAGGGCAACTTGATTATTATTGAAAGGAAAATAAAATTAAATAGGTAGGAACATAAGGAACAGGAGATGGGTTTTTATTTCTATAAAGATAAAACAATAATATATAATCAATTGTATATCTATACAATACCAACCTATTGCGACTACTTAGATAGCTATATAAGGCAATGTATTGCATTTTTTCTTCATCATTCGCAGTTTGAAGTTTGAGAATAACAATGTCTTTAGTACTAGTTTTTTTCATTTTTGCAATATAGTCCCATACAGTGTCAGGATTTATTCTTCCAACAATATCTAGCTCTGTGCTAAGATCTTCTTCCAAGTCCACAGAGCTGCCGGATACCTGAAATTTAGAGTGAGGGTAAAATGTTAGAATAACATATTATGAGACATCTTCCCCTTTATTCATAAACGTTGCTTAAAGTTAAGCAGTGATTAGCGACTGTTTAACCATACATTTTTGACGTTTAAGCGTTACTTAACTTTAGTCATCGTTTATGAATAAACCCCCTAGTGTTCTGTGAAGTTAAAAGATAAAGAGCAACGCACCTCATGTGCAGCAACATAGAACCGCGCCACGTCCACCATATTAATACACCCACTCCAGACTGTCGCTGCTGAATTGTCCACTGTGCTACTTGGTTCTTGGTCGCTTTCGGCTTCTACAAATAAAAACAGTACTAATAAATATCTGTGTTCTAAAACACTAACAAAAAGGTAGTATTTGCGACTACTCCTAGTTTATTTACTCACCCGACGTTTTATCTTGCTTGGCTGGAAGCCTTGTTTCAGGTAATATGATATTAGACTCGATCAAAGACTTAGAGGGATCGTACTCAGCTTCAAAAGTACTCATATCATTCCTGTAGTTTTCCTCAAATACATCTTCTCTAGATTTCCGCAAATCTTCTTCTGAAAATGCCGACGTTATCATTGGTTCATGGGGATCGTACTCGGGATGAACCTCCTTCAACATAGCTGATTTCGGCCTCTCTATTGAATCCGAATCTGTGGAACTAAGGACATAAAAATGAATACATGGGCATTTGTTTGAATTTCTTACTAAGTGGACTGGGCATGAACTGGATGCTTACTCATTTTTAATTTTACTATAAACATTTTCTTGAGATCTGGACCGATGCTTCAGTTTTTCATCGCTACTGACAGTGCGTTTGGAACGCGTCGAATTCCTACGCTTAGGACTATCCCTGGAGGGAGAGCGCCGCCTGGAACGTGCTCGTGACCGCGACCGCTCTCGTGCAGGTGATTTAGACCGTCTTCTGGGTTTCTCCTTCGAAGCTGATCTGCGCCGCGATCGTTCATTAGAATCAGGTTTATCTTTAGATTCCTTAATTCTATCTTTTGACATGGACCGGACTCTACTAGACTTTTTCTCCGACCTCCGCGTTGACCTTCTCTGCTCCCGTGTATCTTTTTCGTTTGATGCTGATCTTCTTTTGGACGACCTGGATTTCCTGTCGGAATCACGTTTTGATTCCCGTCTGCTTCTCTTCGAACGACCAGTAGTACTGTCTTCACGATTCCGTTTTTTACTGTTGTACTTCTTATCTTCATCATCGCCTTTGCTGGTGCTAACAAAACAAAATATATATTTAAAACAATGTATTTTATTAATTAAAACTAAAAAGTCTCTACATTAATAGAGTTTAACTTACATTTCAGGTGGTTTTTCTTTTGAGAGAACATCAGGACCAACTGTTGAGTCATTTAATGCTGTAACTACATCTTCAACAGGCACATTTGGGTCCAGTTCAGTTGATACAGATTCTTTAGTTTCCATCACCTGAGTACAAATAAGCATAATTAATAAGTTATACTTTCATAACTCAAAATTCACTTATTCTTTTATTAATTACCTCTTCTCCTTTATGTGTTTTAAGGACATAAGTTTTGCTAGCAGCTAAGAGATCTAATTCTGATTTCTTTATTAATTCTAATTGATGCTTAGCCTCTTTATCTCTCCACTGTGCCAACTCTTGACTTGCTAACTCTTCTGGAGACAGACGAACCTGAAAATTAGGTTGTTTATTATCAGAATCACATAGAATTTGGATATGGCAGATGAGCATTGTTTATAAAATAAATAATTAATGCTTACGAGTTGTTTAGGCGATATTGATTGATCACAGATTTTCTCCCACAGAGTAAGATTTTTTCGATCCTTTATGTTAAACATAAGTGATCTGTATTTAGCCTTGTATTTCATCCCAACATCTCTGAATAGTTCGTGCAACTCAAGCTCCGTGTCGTAAGCAAATTGTTTTATTTCTGAATCTGTAAACTTTGGTCCAGTGTTTTCTGCCATTCGTATGACCAACTGTTCTTGCAAGGCTTTCCGCACATTATCCCTGATTGGTTCACCGCTTGACATTCTCACTCTGCTGTGGGTGTCTTTCCGACGCGATGTCGATGGCGAAACTGAAGGAGCCTGTAACGTAACAATTATCGTAAACTCGACATCTCAGCTTCATAATCAAAATGCAAACACGTTCAAGGTTATTAACACTATATTAGACAATTCCTATCTGATTACCAAATTAGTAAACAAACGCGTGTCTACGTCGATTATAATAAAAATTGTACCTTCACTGTAAAGTTTAATGCGGTAGTGGTTTCGACTGTCCTCTGTGTACAAGCACACACTCATTTTTTTTATGCAATACTGACTAGACACGTAGGACGTAAAACTAGCTAGCTTTAAGTTTTAAGTCTGAGTGATCACGTAGCTAAACGACGTAAACAAAATAAGTCATAAACCTGACACTATAATTATCTCGACATAACAACGAAAGAAGATTTTAAGGAATTCTTCATGAACAGTGTAATCTTGAATGCTTCCTTAAAAGAGGAACCTTAAAACATTTTTGATAACATAAAATATCAACACAAAATTATCATGGGCTCTCAATCTCAACGACTTAATCAAACTAACCATAATATAACTTTCAGTTTCTTTAATTTTGTCTTCAGCCTACATAGCTTTCTTTCTCCAGTATTTCATATCATATCAGCAACAACTGATAGATGCAATACATGGTGCTTTTCTTTTGCAACAAGGCATCATATTAAATAAATTCCACTTTATTGTAAAGTATATTCTAATAAACTATTAATAGTTATAATAAGCTGGCAGGAGTATTCTTAGATTATTTAATTAATTTGTGTATGACATACCTTATCTTGTGAGGACTGCGCATGACTACTAGGGGTCCGTATCAGTTTCCTTGTTGTTATTGCAGGCCTAGCAGATGATGTGCTGGCCTTAGGAGTGTCAATCAACTGTAATGGCTGCGATTTTGGAGTTGCAGGGGATTTGAGTTGTGGACTGGCTCTAGGTTCTTCTTTAGGCGCCGATATCAGTCTAATAGACCGTTCTTTTGGCTCAGCATGAGGTGTCCTCACAGGTGTTGACTGTTCAGCAGGTTTCCGAGGTATCCTTTCAAAGTTTAGAGTTGTCTGAATCTTAGCTGGTTCAGCAGTCTTCTTCTTTGCGAGTCCTGGTTTGATTGTACTTAAGGTTCCAGGACGCACAACTTCAAATGTTGGATGTTGTTGCAACCATGCTTTCAAGTTTTCTGCAGTTGGAGCATTGGTGCCAGCCAGCAATCTACCAGATTTGCGTTCATAAACTATAACCTGCAAAAACCAGTTTTTGAATGGTTAATGTGAAGTAAGCTTTCAAAAACGACAATACTATTACAAAAGAATTATTAATTAAAGTTATTGGAATATAACTAGAACTTACTCTAGATTCAGCCTTTTGTTTTTCGTTAGATTTACCAGGTTCGCCATCTCCTTTAGCTGAAGACCCTTGATTTCCCAGAGAGTCTTGAGCATGTTTCCATATGCAGGAGTTACTGCAATAAATACTGCTTGCGCGTGCTGGCTTCTTGCATACTATGCAATTTGTCTTGGTTGAGTCTTTGATGGCACCAGATTGGACTGGAGATTTCAATTCAGGACTTGGAATTGCTTGTTCATTTTCTAGTTTACTTGGTGTTGCCTGAACCTGAAAAATCGTTTTAACTCTTGGTTATAAAATAATCTTTTATTCACTAATTGTGCTTATTTCTGCTTAGGTAGATGGGCAAGATAGTTATCTATGTGTAACTATGATTTGATAATGGAAAATACTGCTATTTATTATGTGATTTATATTTTTTTTGTGTATTAGTGTTTCTACTTACTTGTTTAGCGCCTTTAGATGATGGCTTCGCTTTCTTGATACAGTTTGGGCATCTCCACTCTATGCCGTGTTCCTCCATCTGTTGCCCCATTGCTTTAGTGATATTAACACACTTTCCATGAAACCAGTCCTCACAACCATCACAACATATCATAAAACGATTGTTATGGGGCTGCTTACATATGCACCATAATCTGAAATTACATCAAAAATAATAATAATATCATGATCAAGTAATTGAAGTCAGTAAGTATGCAATCAATATTTCTGACAGTGATATTTTTTTTATCAATATATCTAACATACCTATTAGGGTCGTCTTCAGAATTCCAACTTTCTTGGGATTCTACAGATATCTTGTCAAGTACAGGAATAGGTAATGGCTGCTCCTGTTTCTTAGTGGAAAGCTTCTTGTTGATATATTGCTTTGATACAGTCAGCACATGTGGTTCAGGAGTTGTTGACACAGGCTGGACAGGGGTTGGGGGGGCTTCTACTACTGGTGGTGGTGGTTCAGGGATATTTGCCATTTCCATCTGACTTTTACGTTTTGAGGAACGTGTCGCTGGTGCTTCTATCGGCGGCAGTGTAATAACTCGACCATCGCGCCGTACTATCTCTATCGGATCCTTTCGCACGGTTATAGTTTTCGGCACTGACTTTGATAGAGTCTGTGCATATAAATTGTTTGCCTGTGTTTGTTGCTGTGGTGTTTGTGGAGACTGAGTTGTCTGTAGGTTCTTAACAGGCCCTGAATCTACCTTCCCCAGCACTTGTTTATCTATTACTTCCTGTAAGTTCTCTGAGCTTGCCACTAGCTGAGCAACAGACATTAAGAAATCTTCTGTCAGGCCTTCCTCTTCAGGCTGTAGTCCACCCAACAAGTCTAAAGTAGGTGATAAAGGACCTGCTAAGCCTGGACTGTTCATAGTGCCAGCAGTGGATATACTTGGTTGAATCTTAACCGGGTTTGAAATTCCTGTAGTATCTTGAAGTATTTGAGCCAAGCTTGCATCATCTATTTGAGGGATCAGGTCATAAGGTTTAGTCTTCTCAGGTGGAATAACTCGTTCTTTAGGTTTCAAATAAGTTTTATGCACAATAGGTTTGGGACTTTCTGCAGTTTCAACTTTACTGTTATCTACAACCTTTCCATCATTTGGATCTAACACCTTAGCAGGTTTTTTGTCAGTAAGGGACAATAAAGACTCTTTTTCACTTGTTGGTGTTTTAGGGGGCCCTTTTCCATCAGTGGATACCCTTCTTATAACATCTGGTGTGGAGAACAACGAAGTCATATCAGATAAAAGAGCTGTAACATGAGCTGGTGTTTTCTTTTCTTTTTTAATGGGCTTTGGTGTCTGTTTTAAAACCACTTTGCTCAGGTCATTGCCTGGTGGTATAACCGTTGATATCTTAGATGAAGGCAAGAGATTTTCCAAATCAACTTCAGTTGCATCTTTCTTTTCTACAATATTTTTCTGCTGTAGCTTTTCTTTACTATCTTTTCTTAGAATATTTCTGCCAGGCTTAAATTTAGTAATCAACTTAGACTCTTGTTTTGAAGCTTTAGATGCTGCAACATTCTTTAATATGCGGGGTTTTAATTTATTTTTCTTTAGTCTGAGAGAACCTGTTCTATCTTTAGTATCTTTGTAATCAGAATCAGAGTCTCTGTCAGGAATGCTATCTCCAGATGAGCTAATGGAAGAGGATTCAGAACTGTCATCAGCCCTTTGTGATGCCTCTGGAACCTTTTCGAATTCTCTGATATCCTTAGATTTATTTAATACAGGCAGTGGTTTATGCAACACATCATTTCCTTTTAGTACAACAGAAGGTTCAGTAGGATTTATAATTATCTTTTTACCTTTTGGTTGCTGTTCCAAAATAGTAATTTTCTTAGAATTGGGAACAGGTTTAGGTGGTGGTGTATGTGTGATTTGAATAACTGAGTCATCGTAAGTTGATAAATTTTCACTTTGTGGTAAGGACTGGCTTGGTGATCTGAGGGGTGTATAACAGTGGTCATTTTGAAATCCAACTAAACTGTTTTCCCTTGTTTCTATTCTTAACGACTGTAACATTTCAGCACCACTATCTGTAAACATTAAAAGGATAACAGTCATAGTAAAGCTTAGAGTAATATTTAGAAGCAATAATTATATACTAAAAATTTAATTATAACTTACCATACTTTATGATACTGTTAGGCTCATCATAGTAACTATCCACTGAAAGTGTCACATGAGGCACTTTCTCATCATCAGTGTCAGAATCAGTAGCATCATCAGGTTTGCCTTCATGACCAACCCGGACTACACTAATACCAGTACTTTGAGAACCATCAGTACCTAGAATGATGGATTGCATTATTATCAACACTATAGATATCATATCAAATAACAACAATAAAATTATGGATAATGAGCATTTTACTATATTATCGTTTTGGCGCCAAAATAACTTTAAGATAATCAATATCAAAATGATGAATCATATTAAATCAAAATCCAATTTAACTTAAACATGACAATAATATTTAACAGGAATCATGTTTATTAAACTTGAGAGGCTATTTTATTCTTTGAGATGAGTAGAGTACACAATGAACCCTGAATGCACCAATTTTATGCCGATTACCGACTTGACTGTACAATTATGTACCAGCTAGGCAACTTATCATACGCTTGACAATTATTACATTACAAAGAGAGCAAACCTTAGTTTATAAAACTTACCCATTAATGTTCCAAGTAGTTTTTGATCAACAGACAGAGATCCATCCTTGTTTACAATAACAACAACAGAACTATCAGCTTTTGTGGAAGGTCCATTGAGATCCGTATAATTAGTTATGACTGTGTTTGACATTTTTCATTGCAATTCATGCAATCATTCTAATTCAAATCCTCTATTTATAGCCATTCAAGACACATGCACCGCGTCTATTTATGACGCATCTACCAAATTCAACGCGCTAGACGCCATTTTGGACTCCACCATTAGTCTGAATGGCCGCACCGCGGCAAACACAATAGTTTATAACCTTGTGGTGAAATCCAGATTTCCAGTAATTTAATCAAATACGCTAAGTGTTACTACTTCTTTCGATTGAATAGTATTGTTTTACAGAATTAGGAATTCAATTCAATTTCCGAAACACACACAGTTATCATTATCAAACATGTTTTTTTTTTGTATCCCGGGTGTGCCGTGGGCCGTGTGGATGGTTTGGATAGGTGTCTTTTAGTCAATGTGAAAAATATCACATATACTTTTAGTCGATTCCTTCCACATGAACAAATTTTGAAATTATTAAGGCAGGCGTCCACTAAGAACTTTATACCGATATTATAAAGTGCTTTGTGACTTTAAACAAAAAGTAAAGACAGCATGGCGATAAAAAATGCCACTTCCTCACTTTAGATGTCACTGCTATCCAACGTCCAAAATTTGTCACTATTCATATTTTTTTTGTAAACATGCGTCTTATTTTACGCATAATTAATTAATATGCCCCGTTGCTTGTGCAACTGTTGTGAAATGTTAAAAGACGAATACCGTGGGATAAAGTTCTCCGAAAAGAAATTGGAAACCCAATATTTCGTCGAGACTATGTGTTATTCTTTTTAAACCTGACCACTTTGATGACAGAAATTCGTATACAGGTGGTGTTCCTAAGAAAACTATGTACGTTCGTTTTATTGCCTACAGGCACTTGTAATGTAATATTTTTTAAATTATAGTCAAGAAGATCATTACCCAAATACCCAGTAACTGGGTTGTGGAGGTCAGATACGCAGTCGCTTCATGTAAAATACTGGTATTCAGCTGCATCCAGTTAGACTGGAAGCCGACCCCAACATAGTTGGGAAAAGGTTAGGTAGAATTGATGGAATCGCAGCGATTTTAACAGCATTTCAAAATCTCACGTCCTGTCTGACATACAGCACAACCGTACCCCGACCGCCATCACCACCGCGTCTGTCTGAAAAATCCATAGCAATAATAACTGTTCCCACCGCAGTTGCCGCAATCGCCTCTGACTGATAGAATAACGCATAGAGCAGGTATATTTTTTTGCGTTGTGAAGTGACCGGAACCGCCCGCCTAGTTTTAGGGTGCGCACAGACCGGTTCAATGAACGCCAAATTTCACAAACACATTTACATTACGTTTAAGCCTACACAAGCTCCATTTGAGCAAAAGAAATAATACTAATCCCACTCTAAATAATAGCACCTAAACATACTTACTAAAATAAAATACGGAAACCGAATTATGGGTTTATATGCATTCAGGTGAAAATACTATGGACATAATACGATCGATGACGGTCCCAACTTTGCACAAAAGGCTGTGCAATAGCATTTTGAGCGTACAAAAGTTCGGAGGGCCTATGTTCAGACCGGCCATAATAAGTCCAACAAGACCAAACACAACGGAACTTTCAAATTTAGATGAAAAGTGCCAGCCACTTCATCAGACTAGTTACTGTCTTATTATTATATTGTTTATCACATACCATAATTTAATACTACCAAACCAAGTATGAAAATATTGGGTTTTTTTTACCATACCTACCATATTTGAACTAATAAAGCACCTAATAATGTCCAAAAAGTACCTACATGTTATTTTATTTGTATTTTGTAGGAAAGCTGAGCAGGTAGGTCCGTCTGTGGAAGTTTTTTAAACTATGTATGTACTTGTCTTCTGGGTTCATGACACCCTTCTTATTTTGGAACAAAGTTGCTTAACGCTGCTTGCGGTAGGAGTTGAATACACACCGCGCGACGTTTCACAGTCTATTAGAGAGCGTGAAAAGTGTAGTTTGCGTAATCGCGACAGTGTAGCCCTAGTATTAACAAAGCTTTAGGCCCCCTCCAATAGAAAGAGACACAGAAAAAGAGAAAATAGCATTTTCTTTCTTTCTGTGTCTCTTTCTATTTTACACTAGTGTATATCTGTGTGCGAAAACCGCATAAGGAACTTCGTTTCTGACGAGGGTAACAACGGTACACTTTTTTTAAATGACGATAGACCTAATCGAATATTGATTATTATACTTGGGTGATGATAGGAGTAATAGTGTTCTGTGGTGATGATTGTCACAACCTGACACTGACCTGAAAATTCGAATTTCGCGGGCTACCTAGCGCAACCCCCCTATAAAGACAGACGACAGTATTATTATCGATTGGAGACCACATTTTAAGGATTTAATATTAATATTTTTTTTAAATATACAGAGTGGCGATTAGGTTATCACATTAAATTACATACAGCGGTCATTACAAGTTGTTAAAAGTCTGTTAAAATAATAAAATTTAAATTTTACTAAAAATAGAAAAAAAAAAACAAATAAAATAATTAGCGTAAAAATTGTCATGAAATAAACCACCTTGATAATAAGACACGCATGAGGCAATGGTAGAATTTTCTTTTGGACGTCGTTAAATAATACTCAGTAGTTATTGCCCAAAATTATTTTTTGTGCTACGTAGCATAGCTCGATCGGTATATATTTGGATACAGGATACTATTACGTCCATCACTGCTATTTCCGTTTCCATAAACGCCAACCAATGTAGGACCGGCTAACGAATATTTTGAGGTTATAAATTTCCATACCAACGCAATTGATCAACTTCAAAGCATCAGAAAGAGATGCGATACTACAGTTTTCAATGAAAAGACAAAGATGGCAAACAACTAAATGTCATTAAGCAAGTGAAGTACGACATTTCTGAGGAGTTGTCAATTTGTCACTTCTTCCCTACCATGCCATTGGGCATAATATTACTTTCACGAGTACATATTTTTATATTTTGAGCTAGAGAGAAATAGAACCGCCAAAATGAGTTATTCCAAGTTTGACCTAACATTTAAAATAGGTCAATACCTAGATCGGCATTTGGTATTCCCATTGCTTGAGTTTTTAGCTGCTAAAGAGGTGAGTTACAAAAGTTAACCTGTTTCCTTTTACAAGCTTTTATTTAACTTGAAACATACTACCAAATAAGTGATTTATCAGTCCAAATAGTCTGTCTCATACACTAGGTTTGTACGTACGAATTTCTGCTTTCAGACTTATGATCAATCAGAGCTCCTGCAAGCTAAGTTAGAGATTCTTAGCAAAACTAACATGATTGATTATGTTATTGATATCAGAAAGATGCTGTACCCTGATGAGGACACCCCTGAGGTATGTTATATATTCATGGTTCAAAAATATAAGTTGGTAAGCAATTCTAATAATTTTATTATTATCATCATACGATTTGTGTCGAAAGAAATGTTTGATTGAGTTCAACTTAGTAAATCTACTTTATTCGGTGATTAATCAACGACAAAAGAGAAATGACTACAAGTAAAACATATATGTAGATTTTCTTTAATTTTAGACTTCTAACCAGTATTATTTTATGAAAAATGTCATAATATTTTAATGGCTAACAATTTTTCTTACATCATTACATCTTCAGTGGTTTTTCAACTTGATTTCTTATTGTTTAGTAAATAACAATAATATTTTTTTGTCATTTAACAGTATAATAATATGCCAGAGATATTTGTGTATGGAATTTTCATATTTAAAACTAGCATTAATAAAAGTAGAATGTTATGCGGTTAATGCATTCTTGTAGGCCTGACACGCATTCTAGGCAGTTTTATACCAGAAATCTTGGACGATGATTTCATTCACTTTTTGAAATATTTAAACTAGCCACATCTTACCTTACAGGTACAAAAATATGTGACGCATACAGTAGGTAGACTATGGAACAGTTATCTGACAATATAGAAATTTATAAAATATTTATTATATTTTTAGGAAATTAAATCAAGAAGGGGTGTAGTCCTTTCCCAGCTTCAAGAACTGCAAGATGCTGTGGAACCTGTGTTGAGGCTCATGCAAAGAGATGATGTCATGAAGACCGTTGAGACCATGAGGGATCCTAAAACACTCATAAACCATCTTACAACTAATAAAGAGTTTGAGGTAATCATTTTGTGTGAAAACTAATATTTTCATTTATTTTTGTTTTCATCTTGACACTTCCATTATTATTTTCCAAAATACCGTATCATTATCAACATCAAGTTTCAAAATTTTAACTCGTTGACTGCCAGACAACAGACACTATAGAAAATCTATTGTTGATGGACATCGGTGACCGCGGTGGCAGTCAATGACAATATTGTTCAAGTTTCGGTATCATTATCAACATCAATCTTCAAAATTCTAACCAAAAAGTAAATTATATTAAGTAATGCTCAATTAGTGAATTATTTCATCATCATCATTGCCTAGCATTTTCCCAAGTTGGTGTCGGCTCCCAGTGTAACCGGATGCGGCTGAATACCAGTATTTCATCAATGTATAAATATGTCATTACAGTTCAAAGTCGAGATGATTGACAGCATGTATCGGTTGGCCAAATACCGATATGAGTGTGGTAATTATGTGGAGTCAGCTTCATATCTCTACTTCTGTCAGCTGGTCATGTGCCCCACAGACAAGGTAAGACTTCATTTAAATTATTTATCAATTTGTGTTCAGTCATAATAATATATTGTGTTAGGTAGATAGCCTGTCCATTAGTTCTTTATTTCACATTTACATTTTTCAATATTTGTTATATTACTAGCTGTTGCCCATGACTTTGTCTGCGATCCAGAATGAAAAGTAGCTAATGCCCTTCCCCAGGCCATGGTCTTTTTTTTGTCTTTGCATAACCTTTAAAAGGCACCCGACCTCCGCGGAGAGGGGTCGGGGAGTGTGGGGTATTTACCTCACTATAACCACCCTGGTGATCACCATCAGCACATAGGGGTGGTCCCAGTTCCTCTTAAAAGACCAATTCCGGAACCCCCCTGTGCAACGCCTGTAAGGCACATCCTGGGGAGATTGTAAAGGGGCCTCCCCTGAGCCTCGCTATGCACGGCAGAACGTGGCCATTGTGCCAGCGTCTTCCCTGGGGTCACTTGGTGGGTTATAGTCTACCCATGTGCCAAATTTCATCCAAATCCGTTCAACTGTCTTTACGTGATTGAGTAATAATATATACATAATAATATTAGAAGGATATACATTTGTCAATATTTATTTTATAAAACTTTTAAAAACATTGAAAACAATAAGGATCCATCAATGTTGCGAGCAGGTCCAAAGTCCAAACTACTTGTGGTTAGGGCGCGAGAGTTGGGAACTTCCTCACAATGAGAGCCGTATTGAGGAGTACTGGCTTCAGAATCAGCCTGTCCATTACTTATTGTGAAAAAAATGTTTAAAAATTTTAAATATAATAATCTATATTGCTAGAAATAGACACATCATTGATACAACCCTTGTTATTTATTTTTTATTGTGTAACAAAATGCATAAACTTTCCCAAGCTACTTATTAAATCTATTGTTCTTCTTCAGGCTTTACAGTCTCTTCATTTTGTATACATAATTCATTTTCTTTCGAGATGTAGTAGTTTTGACCATCTTCAAATGTTTTATCCTGCTGGGTACAATAAATATTAATTATATCAGGACCATGATCAAAGGTTTATCATAATTGTGCCCCATATGAAAGCTGTGCAGCAAATATTGTTTAGTGTTTTGGTTTTAAACTAAATACTACCTATTTTAGTATCATGAAGGATACTGATCTCTTTCCATACTCTATAAATATAGAATCTTTTAGCAGCTTTGTCAAGTTCTATGCTACTAGATAAATTTATAAAATATATATTCATACCAATCTGCACTGCATCCCCATGTCATGTTTGGGATGGTATTGATTTTTGTGAGCTTTCAATGGTGCTATGGAAGCATACCATTGCCCACATATTTCACATTGGTAAACCAATAAACCCAGAGATTTAGCACTACCTTGACTACAGTGTGTTTTGGTCATAAAGTGACCAACTTTGTATCTGCAAAAACAATAGAATCTTTAAATTTCAGGGCAATGTTTGTTATATATTCCTTTTTTTAGTATAAGTCATGAGACGATTCAACATGTAATGGTTGGTTTAAAAAAGTCACTCACCTATGATTATACAATTGTTCGTAATTTCTGAACTTACGATCACAGGCATTACAGAGCAATAGTTTTGGTAGTGAAAAACTGTAGTACATATTCAACCATGGACATAATATCCAGTGTTGTTCGGCTGTTTTATATGATATAAAAGCCATTCCGCATGCATTGCATTCATAGTTATTTGCAGTTGTATGAATTTTAGAATGCCGAAGTAATCTCGGAATGCTTGTGTATACTTTCTCACAAAATTCACATTGCAACAATGAAGATGTTTTGATCTCTCTGACACAATCGGCATTATTTGATTTGCAACATTCACTAGAATGTTTCAAAGCTTGATCTTGGCGAGGCCATACCTGAAAACACTGAATGCAGGTCCATACAACTTGCCAACGCGGTTGCACCTCCGTCATCGCATGTCTCATTGAGTAATGTCTTCTCAAACCAGTTTCATAAACGAAACATTTTCCGCAAGCACTACAAGGAAATGATCTAATCGTTTTTGGGCACACTATGTCAAGTATCTCTTTCTTTTTAGTATAATTCAGGGTTCTATTGAGCATATGTATATTTTCCATAATACGGGCGTTGTTCTCTTTTACTTTCTCAAGGCTATGTTCTAGCGGACTTAAATAATTTTCTGAATTATTTAATTTGCACTTATTCTTCACAAAAAACTGTAAAGATATATCGTTCTCGAAACATATATTACTTTCAAATGTTGGTTGATTTGACAGTAATAGATCTCTTGATTTTTCTTCGTGATAGTAATTTACGTCTTGTGCACCTAATTTTTGAGTTAGGTCATATTCCGAAGATTTCGCTAAAATATTGGCTACATAAGCAGGTGCATCAACTTCCTTTGCACTGGCATCTAAATTAAATGTATCACATTCATTACCTGAAACTATTTTTACAACTAAACGTGATGATGACTTATCACTGTCTTTATTTTTCTCTTCTAATCTACCATCGACCCATTCACTGTATTTCGTCGTAGATGAAGAACTCCCTTCGCAATCGATTGAAACATGTAAAGATTGAAAATTAACCCCAGCCGCTTCAAATTTATGAATTATTAATTTTGATGAAGCTGACATTTTTAGTAAATGACAACTTGACAAGACAAAGACAGATGGTATTTTTTTTTATTTTTCTGCAATCTGACAAATGAAATATTTACTTGAAATAATAGGTTGTATACGGACGGTATACCCTTACCATAGATTATAAATAATTCGAGCAACTTATAAAAAATACTACCACGGGGCGCGGGACACGGAGCCAAATGATCCGCAAACGCGTATTTTTTTATACATTGTTACTTGTTTAAAAAAACCACCAAGTACTTGTCGCACCACTCACAGTGAAGGGTTCCGTAGTTGGGATGAATATTTACACATGTACAGTATCGATATCATCGACTGCAAAAATTAGTTTATATTTCATAGTATTTTTCGAAAAAACTATGAAAAACAAAGTTATCACTGTGGTTGTAACGGAAAAGATCCCACCATAATCTTTTTCAATATGGGATCCAACAAGACGCTCATGTACATTGAATTTTCTTTTTCATACCTCGGTTATTTATAACTTGGAACTATGGAGAGCCGTCCTCATTTTTTTTTCGTAATTTCTCTATCTCTTTGTTTAGGAGTACACAGAACCTTCTCTCCAGTTTTCATCGATATAGTGCAAATAGTCTACGATATTATATGGGTTCCGTTGTTGTCATTTGGCTTTGTTCACATTGCACTACAGCGCAGTGTGAATCTGTGAACCGTTCTTGCGTTGGTAATCGGGTTCGATCCCTGCGTAAAATTAACTTGACTCGTACGTAATGTTAAAACTTTTTTTGTTTTTTTTTCAGAATTATCTTTCCGTGCTTTGGGGAAAACTGGCCAGTGAGATTTTGGTACAAAACTGGGATGGCGCTTTGGACGATTTGACGAAATTGCGGGAGTTTATTGACAACGGTGGCGCGGGCGCGACTGCTAACAACATGCAGGCTCTTCAGCAGCGAACCTGGCTTGTGCACTGGTCGCTTTTCGTATTTTTCAACCACGTCAAAGGCCGAGACCTTATCATCGAAATGTTTTTGTACAAGCCTCTGTAAGTATTCACATGTTGTTTTTGTTTTAATTTGGATAAATAATCCTAAACTTCACTGACTTGGCGGGTGATTTCAAAATTGAAATAATAAAAAAAAAAACCAAACACTATTTCTCATAGTTCGTGCATCGCGTGGCCGTTGACCTGATTGGCAAATAAAAATTATGAGTTCTCAAATTCATATTTTTTCGATTTTTTATGATTTTATATCGATACCAGTCTTGTATGTCTGTGAAGTTTCTTCAGTTAATTTAATTTGTCGTTTTTTTTTTGTCGTTTGTTTGTTGTGTTTATTTGTGTTTGTGTTTGTTTTACTTTGTGTTTACTTTAGTTTAATATTTATTTAATTTTATTTTGTTGTTGCAGGTACTTGAATGCCATTCAAACAATGTGCCCACATATCCTTCGTTATTTGGCGACTGCTGTTATTATTAACCGTTCTCGAAGAAATGCTCTGAAGGACCTTGTAAAAGTTATTCAGCAAGAAGCCTACACTTATAGGTAAACAATTGCGTAAAAAAAATACAATACACGAGTTGTCATAGCAACATAGTTTTAATAAATATTTATGTAATACTTTTTTTATAGGGACCCCATTACAGAGTTCATCGAGCATCTCTATGTAAACTTTGACTTCGAAGCTGCACGCAGGAAATTAAACCAGTGCCAAGCAGTACTTCTGACCGACTTTTTCTTGATTGCTTGTCTAGAAGAGTTTGTTGAAAATGCTCGCCTTATGATTTTTGAAACTTTCTGTCGTATTCATCAAGTCATCAGTATTGGGTATGTGTTATCTGCAAATATGAAGTATGTTCAACATTCTTAAAGATGGTCTGCTAACCAATGATTTTTTTCCAGAATGTTAGCTGAGAATTTGAACATGCAGCCAGATGAGGCTGAATGTTGGATTGTAAACTTGATTCGTAACGCTCGACTAGATGCCAAGATTGACTCCAAGTTGGGTCATGTTGTAATGGGTGCCCAACCGCTGTCCCCATACCAACAACTTGTGGAAAGGACCGACTCGCTCGCCGTCCGGTCTGAAGCTCTGACGTCGTTAGTGGAACGCAAACAGAAAACCCGCAATCAAGATGTAAGTTTTATTTACCAAATGTATACATATTCCAATATATGCTGGTTTATGTTTTTTGATAAGTATAATACAACGAAATGTGGGTGTACTAGGTATAGGTACACCTCTGCCCAACCCTTCGGGGAATACAGTCGTGATATTATGTTATAATCCAGTAATAAGTGTAATAACTACTTATAGCAACAGTTATTTAGTCTAATGTGATTTCTGTTTCAGATTCGTTGGGGAGCACAAGAATTTTAAGTATATTCCATTCATTTGATAAAGTTCATTACAAACTAACATTATTGTATTAAACATAAGTAAGAATAGTTTCAAAGAACCTACCAACCTTCTGTACTTCGGCCCATCTATGAAGCAATTTTTATTACATATACATATTTATAATATGTCTCTCGAGTTTTATTTCATAACCCAATACTTACAGTGTCCTAAAGCTAGAGGTTTCATTTTTATTACTAATTCGGAGTATTACGAACGATACATAACATAATCAGCCTATAATGTTCCCACCGCTGGGACACAGGCCTTCTATCGGCGAGAGGGAGCGGGCCGTAATCCACCACGCGGGCCCAGCACGCAGCAGCAGCAGTTACGAACAATATAAAACAAAAAGTAGTCAAATCGGTCCAGCCGTTCTCTAATGATGCGCATACCAACGAACGAAGAAAAAAAAACTGCAGTGCTGCTACTGGCGGAATGTGGGTGTACACCTCTACCTAACCCTTCGCCCTTCGGGGAACACAGGCGTGATGTTATGTTATGTAGAAGACCCAGAGAAAATTATATATCCTACCTTAAGGGTTTATTACACTATCCAATTTAAGGAATGCTAACTAGCAACACTCTAACGAAAAATCGGAAATAAACAAGAACGAAGCAATAACGAAGAATGGAATAGGAAATCGGAAGCTAGTGATTACACTACACTAAATTGGATTCTAAATCGGTCAAACGACGCATGCAGACGCATTCGTGAAGAACGATTGTACACAATTTAGGAAGTAGTGCGATTGGACCTCCAATTTACACTAAATTGGATCCAATCTGTTCTAACTGCGATTACATCTGCCGATTTCCTAGTTAGCATTCCTTAAAATTGGATAGTGTAATAAGCCCTTTACGACTCTAATTTAATATTTCCTACACGTTTAATTAAGGCAATTTATAGCTGTTTAAGATTTGTAACAGATGGTAAGTAAAAAAATAGTGGGTGGCCGGCAAAATAAGGTAGAGAACCTACAACCTACGATGTAGATAGATTTCGAATCTATAGCATTCGTTTAGTAGTTTTCGAAATAAACAGCTGTGCTGTGACAGACGAAGTTACACTAAAAGAGTGCTCCTTTTTACCATTTTGATAAAGCTTTGGAACCCTGAAGTCTTGATTGTTAAACTTGCCTCTTCGTGTTTTTAAAGTCTTAAAATAAATATTTTTGTGAATATTAGTACCTAACCGTGAAAATGGTTTGCCACCCCTGAAATACCTGACACCCAAATTTTGTTGAAAATCAAAGTGATTGAACTTTTAAACCAATGCCTACATAAAGTAATACACATTTCAGAACTCTCTATTTGCTACGAAAAACCTACATTTAAAATGAGCCCTTGTCAAGGGCTCTCGGCGTCATAAATGCGACTAGAGGGAGCCCTCTCGGGACTGTTAGTTAATTCTGAGATCAATGACCCCTTTTCCGGTTATTCCATTTACACCTTTACTGTATGAGAATCATATGGGTGGTAGTTGAGTTACCAAGTCTTACATTTCACGTAAATCAAATTGATGACGCATCCGCGATCATATCAGAGGATGGATCTGAAATACATCCTGAATCTGTTTCCAAAATACAAATACAAAAATGTTTATTTCAGTACCAACTAGTTTATGATTGGAGTATCCTTTTGAGCATGATGACGCCTGTGTTAGGAGAATCCGCACTTCCATAGCTTTGGCTGTTTGTACTACTTACAAAATAATTTTTATTAAAATAAAATGGATCTGTAGTCTGTACACTAAAGTATACATCAACTGCCCCATTGTTGAAGATAGCAGTCTGTCATAGTAGTATAGTCCTCTTGATATTTTAAGTATAGACCGAATTTCGGCTATAGCGATCAATATATGCGGACGCTAGCGGGGACTAGCAGGAAGCCAGTCCCTTCTAGCTTAGCTTTGCACCGCAATGATGAAACAACGAATAGAGAAATATGGAAGAAGACATGTTGCGCCGACCGAAAATAAATTGGGATAAACTATAAAGGGAATGATGATGGCCTCTGGCCATTTTGCCTCTAGGACAGAACCTAAACATTGAAGAATTCAAATGAAAACACATTTACCAAAACATTTTTATTTTGTTATTTTGATACATTTTTAAACTTTACAATAATTTTAAACATCATGGAAATAAATATCTATCTTAAATTCTATTCTACAGGTTTGATAGTAATAAACTTGGACAGAATAAAGGCAACCAACAATGTTGACATAACGAAGAACACAACAAATATGTAAAATGTATCTTCTGAAAACACATCAGTAAATGCTGGTATTTGGCTGTATAACTCTTCAACTACATTCAGGTTTCCTTTACTTGACCTCGTCATCTTATTAATATTTACTTCTTTTTTGTCTTTTTCTTTTCTGTTTTGGTTTGGATTGCAGCTGCTGGCTGTTCTACAGGTGCCAGAGATGAAATATGTTTGTTCAATAATTGCAGTATTTCTAAACAAGTGAGGTTCCCGCTTTTGAATGTTATTTTCTTTATTTTAGCTGATTCTGAAATATCAAAATATACATCGATTTACAAAAGCACCTTGATGTAAATAGCTGTATATAATATTTACTCTTGAGTATGCATGCTATAATATGACAAAGTATTAAGTGTTGAGTGCTAAGTATAGATAGTTAATTACCTGCAATTGAAGGCGCTAGAGTGATATCAACAGTGGGCTCACTGCGGTCACAGACTATTTCTGTTTTCAGTGAGCAGTTGGGATTAGTCAAAATTATTTTCTGTGAACTTATGTAGTGCAGGAAATTCCTAAAACAAAGTGTCTAATTACAAAATTGTTATAAATCAATATTTATTTCTTGCAGTCATAGGTTAAATTAATAATTGACAGTTCTTACACTTAACAATAGTAATTTAAGTATTGTTTATGCAGCATTTATTTTGGAATAAGTTTCATACTATGCCTTCTACAATTTATCTAGAAGACGAGAATTTCACTGTTATGTCGTGTATTTTAAGATTTTTTGTAAAGTAAATATTGATTCTATCTATGAAATACATAAAAATATAAAGAAGAGAGAATAGAGGTCTAGAGGTATGTAAAGATACAAAAAGAGGTTAGGTTACAAGGTGATAATTTTATAATAGATAATAATATTTTGTAAATACAAATAAGTAAATCTAATAAAGGAGTCAAATTTTAAAATAAAGTCTACACAAGAAATGGTATCAGGTTAGCCTGCTGGTCTGTCTGAACTTTATAGGTTACTTTGACCATTGTTTGGTTAACTATGTTTAGGTGTAACCTAGTATTAATAAACTGAAAATATTGATAATGTTCCTTAGAACTTTTGCATTTGTTCAGAGATGGGCATCAGAACATACTACCTATTTATATAACTTCAGTCTTTCTCACCTTGTATGGGTAACGTTATCACCAAATGGATCAAATTTAACTGTGATTCGCTTCGCAGCTTTTAGATTAACACCTCTTAGCTGTTTTCCAATTGCAGATACAACTCCTCCAGATCTTCTAAGCGTGCCACTGTATGGGATAGACATATTATTTCCCAAAATAGGTAGCTGTGTGTGTTTTGATCAATAATATAAGGGTTGGTTCATACAAACTAAATGTCAAAATCACAATCGACTGAAACCATAGAGTTTAGTACCTCATTGGTTAGAAATAGTGAAGTACGGAACGTGCGGGTGCAACGTTAAGTAAAGTGTACACTACAGCGACTTGACTTGTGCGCTGTTCAGACAGAGGCGGCCTGCGGTGGCGTTGTTGCATAGTTAGGGGATTACAACGTATTACAATCTACAGGTGAACTGTCATTCAACGTATTCCTTCCAGGACGTAATAGTGACCCCTTTCCAACATTTAATCATTCCATAAAGCCAAGACGAAAATCCATGGAATTCGAGCTAATCAAAGATTTGTGTTTCCAAAAATTCGAAAATTTTGCACATATTTGTACAGACGCCAGCACATCAAGCTACTACAATCTGTCAAATTTCTTTAATTAATAGATTTTCAACTTTATCGCTAAAATATTAAGGTTCAAGGTTGATTGGGAAAATTTGACAGTGTCGGGTAGCTTGTCCTGCTGGCGTCTGTACTTTGACTTTGAGGCAACGACTAAGCGTGTCTAAGCTGCTTTAAAATAATATTGATAGTTTATATTTATACATGTATACTTACTTTATTGTAAACCACAAAAATAAATAACATAAAAAATACATCAAACACTACAAAATAACAAAAGTAATAAAAAAAACAAATCTATATTTATTTCAGGTTTTCAACATACAAATCTACAATATACAAACTCGATTTTTTTCGATTTTGTTTTGGCATGGTCTGAATCTGGCTTTACAATCAACTAATGTAAACAACACTACTCAAAACTTCTGTTATATTCTGTACTTACTACTCTAGTCTCTAGTCCCTACCCTACTCTTCACCACACTATCCAAAGAGTATAGTAACTATACAACACTATCACACTACGTCATAAAGCATTAGAATAGGGCGACGAGTTAGAAAATACTTTGACACTTTCTACATTCTACAATTATTGTTGGATTTATCACATTGTGGCTATTTCTTACACAAAATATTTGTGTTTCATAAATTTTAACCCTTTGTTGATATAAACCTTTTATCAGAATGTACCCCGTTGGTCAAGGTAGGTGTTAAGCTATAGGGGAGCAACACTTTGTTTGATTGTTCTAAATAATATCAAGCAACGCGATGCAACGCAACCCTTTTAATTGTGAATTTGTGCAAGTTTGTGAATTATATTTCCACATGTGTAAACTACACAGCTCCAGCGGGGGACACGAATGCTGGTGCGGTGAGTGTTGCGGGGGCAGTGACCGCGGCCGCGAGCACGACTGGTGCTGCGGCCGGGGTCCCAAGCACAGCCCCCGCGACCGGAGCGACTGCTCCTGGCGCAGCCGGCGCCGCGGGTGCCATGAGCCTCGTGTCGCCCGCTGCACCACTGGCGGATCTCCCAACACTCACATGCCCGCGACGTCCCAACCTCGGCCATGAAGGAAGACCAATTATGCTAAGGGCTAATCATTTTCAAATATCAATGCCCAGAGGATTCGTACATCATTATGATGTTAATATACAGCCAGATAAATGTCCCAGAAAGGTGAGTTCCACATTGTTGACAATTATCTTTTGTCTATTCTTTGATTGCATTTGCTAGCATGAGTGATAAATATTATAATTGACTAAATATTGTCATAAATGTTATCATTTTTTTATTCCTTCCTATCAACAATGTACTTTTACTGTAAGAAGAAAATAAAATGTTTTTGTAAAAATTTGTAGGTCAATAGAGAAATTGTTGAAACTATGGTTCATTGTTACAACAAAATATTTGGAGCACTCAAGCCTGTGTTTGATGGCAGAAATAATCTGTACACAAGAGATCCCCTGCCTATTGGTAATGATAAGGTAGAATTGGAGGTTATATTGCCTGGAGAAGGTAAAGACAGAGTTTTCCGTGTCAGCATTAAATGGGTTGCGCAGGTTTGTGAACATTTGCATATCTCTACTTAAACATGAAAAATAGTTATAAACAAAGGAATCAAATTCATATTTTAATAGATATTCTATTCAGAACCTGTCACAACTTCAGAGCTTGAGATATTTTATTAGTTATAGTTTTCTCATAAAAATTGTGATAACACACTCAAAATATTATTTATTTATTTTACCATTTATGTACACACATATATAAACAGACAAGAAAAAACCAGAACAGAGAACAGAGGCGGTGGTATTATGTAGGATGTGAATGATGGTATTTAATACAAGTTAAAATAATAAGCTCCTAGATATTAAATTTCTATGAATATTTAATTGAATAATGTAGGTAGGTACAGATGACCTAGGAAAAGTATGAGCTTCAGAATCATTATGTATCTTTGGAAATATATGATACTGAAATTACAGCTCTATACTAGTACAGCTGTTACAACCATAGAAGTCTTTGCAGTCTTCCCTATTTTGTATTATTATGATTACAAAGACTTTTGAGTGGCAGATGCCAAGGTGCAACAGGAGTAGGTAACCTGACAGAGAGCAAACATGCATTGATAGGTGCACTACTAAAACCCGCTACAGTACAAAACTTGAAGCTTTGCTTCTATGAGGGTTTACTTTGTGGTGTAACATGCATGCTAGTTTGGAAACACATGGTTCCGAAGTGCATACCATTCCTAATTTACCTGTATGTTACTGAATCAACAGGTAAAATATCTCAAGAGTCTGATAATAATACAGTTGTCTTCTCAATAATTCAGATGTATCAATATACACACATCTCAATAGGTGGATAGTACAGTATTTTTAGGACTATCCACCTATTGAGTTGTGTGTACGGAATTTTTAATTTTATATTTTGATTTGTTTCTTCATTTGTTTTTTTTTTTTTACATTGCTCTCACTAGAAGCAACAAGAATAATCTACCCAGGATTTTGTAATAATATCTTGATTTAAAAGAGGGTCCTTGGAGTTTCTTGCCCATTCTTCTCCATAGAGATCTACTTTTTGGAATGGGCTTTCTGACTAACTGACCGACTATTTAATTTTTACAATTCAAAAGTTCCTGTATATGGTGTAATTGAAATAAATGCTTTGAGTTTGATTAGGTGGACTGTATGTTAGTGGTAATGGTTTGACCTTGAGCTAGCCTATCATAGTATGGAAGTTCAATAAAATAAGAGGCCACCATAAACTGGTTTTATACCACTGACATGCCTTCCTATAGAAGAAAATTAAACTTCCTATGTTTCAAAATACTTGTCTGAAAAACTAGTCTTCTCTCTTTCTCTAAATGTTTTCACTAGAGTGGAGTATTGGCAAATACTGGTAGCATTGCAAATTAAAATTGACTGTAGTGAAATCACTATTTGATAATTTCAGGTGTCATTGTTTGCATTAGAAGAAGCCCTTGAAGGTAGAACAAGACAGATACCTTATGACGCCATCTTAGCTTTGGATGTGGTCATGAGGCACTTACCATCTATGATGTATACTCCAGTGGGACGGTCATTTTTCTCATCTCCAGAAGGATACTACCATCCTCTTGGTGGTGGTAGGGAAGTCTGGTTTGGTTTCCACCAGTCAGTGAGACCCAGCCAGTGGAAAATGATGCTTAACATAGATGGTAAGTAGTATTTATATTACAAAAAGTAATTGTTCTATGAGAACCAGTTTAAACATAATGGGGTTTATTCATAAACATTGGTTAAAGTTATGTGACGTTTAAGCATCAAAAATATATGGTTAAATAGTTGCTAATCACTACTCAAATTTCAGCAACATTTATGAATAAGAAGAAATATTATAGAAAATGTGTGTCATTCTAATAGATTTCCTCAATTTTCAGTTTCTGCAACCGCCTTTTACAAAGCACAGCCAGTCATAGAATTTATGTGTGAAGTACTTGACATACGAGACATTAATGATCAAAGAAAGCCATTGACTGACTCCCAGAGAGTTAAATTCACAAAGGAAATCAAAGGACTCAAGATAGAAATCACTCATTGTGGTACAATGAAGAGGAAATATAGAGTGTGTAATGTGACCCGCAGACCATCTCAGATGCAATCGTAAGTCATTCACAGTTGTTTGATGGCTTCTGATGTGAAGTGAATAAAAGGAGGTTATTACTGGCAGTGGCAATTAATGAACATGAGTGGTGACATTTAGACATGGGGAAAAATTTATCAGTGTTGGCAATAGGGTGTTTATGATAAGAAATTAATTTGCATTCTGGATGAGGAAAACTGATGATTAAGGGATAGATGTAGCATGCAGAATTTTATGTGTTTGACCTATCCTCATAGGATAAAGGAAAATGATAAAATACACAAAAAACCGTTAAAATTAAAACATAAGTGCCTGTTTATCTATGTTCTGACTTGTTGATTTTATAGTCAATCAACAAGGTTAACAATAAAATTAGGTTTATACAGTTAATGGCCGAACTTTTACTAAATATTACGAAGTATCTTTTTCCCTATTTGTTATCAGTGAGTTTAACATTTTGACAAAATATTTTTTTACAGATTTCCTCTTCAGCTAGAAAATGGACAAACAGTAGAATGTACTGTAGCTAAATATTTCTTGGACAAGTATAAGATGAAGCTGCGGTATCCGCATTTGCCGTGCCTACAAGTAGGTCAGGAGCACAAACACACATACCTCCCTCTGGAAGTGTGCAACATAGTGCCTGGTCAAAGATGTATTAAGAAACTCACAGATATGCAAACGTCTACCATGATCAAGGCGACTGCGCGCTCAGCTCCCGACAGGTAAATTCTACTGGACAATGTTGTGTAGCAGGATAATAATTCCAATGTTTTTCCTATCTGTATCTTTCATTATTATCTTTTCATACAGGCTGTATTTTGTCACTAAGTAAAATTTACAGACTGTGAACCTCATACAACTGTTCTAAAGCTATTTTTCATATTTAAGTTCTGATTGGAAAAAAAAACCTAAATCAATTGAATTCAATAGTGTTGTTAGTTCTCCTACCTAGGCTTCTCATCATAAACTAATAAAATTTGTCAAATATCCAAACAGGGAAAGAGAAATCAATAATCTGGTACGGCGTGCGAATTTCAACACAGACTTGTATGTGAAGGAGTTTGGTCTGACGATTTCGAACAACATGATGGAGGTGCGCGGGCGTGTGTTACCGCCACCCAAGCTGCAGTACGGCGGACGCGTTTCTTCTCTTGGTGGACAGGTAATATCTACTTGCTATTATGGTACCAGCAAACAGAGTTTATCAAGAATTTAGCTTCTGACTGGGGGCTTGCCACCAGCTGGCAGAAGTTGAACTGCAGTGCTTTTTTGTTCTATGACTTAGTACAAAAAAGCAGTGCTGTTCAACTTCTGCTCTGCTGTAAGGTGGTAAGCCCCCTGAAGGAGTTACGAAGCATAAGATTCGTCGCATTCTGGGTTTATTTTTGTTTACCTTCATAAGTATTTTGATTCAAAAAGTGCCATTTTATATTAAACCCATGATGTTTTTGTTACCTAGACGTATTTTTAGCATTTTGTATTCTAATGGTTGCTTCTCTTTCGTTTTCTCTTAGCAAGCATTGCCAAACCAAGGTGTGTGGGATATGAGAGGCAAACAGTTCTTCATGGGCGTCGAGATACGAGTATGGGCTATTGCTTGTTTTGCACCCCAGAGAACTGTGAGGGAAGATGCCCTGAAGTAAGTTAATCCTATTTATACCTAAATACTGCTTGTTTTTATCTAGAGGCCGACGGGCATATCTGAGCACGCTTAACAAACTGACATCATCAGTTCTTTACGATATTAGAACCCTTTTAAAGAAGGAGGAGGTTCACAATTTGCCTTGCATCACACAACTTTTTATCGGGCCGACCGATTTTAACAATTCTTTTTATTTGACTCCTTTCAGGAACTTCACCCAGCAGCTGCAGAAGATATCGAATGACGCCGGCATGCCGATCATCGGACAGCCGTGCTTCTGTAAATACGCAACGGGGCCGGATCAGGTGGAGCCTATGTTCAAGTACCTGAAGAGTACATTCGTGCAGTTGCAGCTTGTGGTTGTTGTGTTGCCAGGGAAGACGCCTGTCTATGGTATGTATTAAAATAAATATCATGCTTGCTTAGTTCCATGCTTTAATTTGTTCCACTTCCAGATTAAGCTCTCTTTTCATATAGCGAAGGAACAAGCTGTGATAAACAGTACAACAAACAAACAACAGTAATCTATTAAATCCAGGTTTCATGACGATGTTTTCCTGCGTTGTCCTTGATTTTTTTTTTTTATAAACACTCACGGATATCGCAGGAAAACATCGTTAATTAAGCACCAAATTTTATAATACTTTACATGTTACTATACAAATAATAAAACGTAGCATATGAATTCTATTCTATGATATAGAATTGAAAAAAAGAACCGTAAATAATGGTTTAAAATCGGTATTTTATAAGTGTTGCGTTTTATATTGTTATCATGTTTAACAGAAATAGGTCAAAGGTACGACAATGCAAGTTGTAATAAGTTGTTACTGATATAAATCCTTCTCCGTAGCTGAAGTAAAGCGGGTAGGAGACACCGTGCTAGGCATGGCGACGCAGTGTGTTCAAGCCAAGAACGTGAACAAAACGTCGCCGCAGACGTTAAGCAATTTATGTCTGAAGATCAACGTGAAACTTGGCGGTATCAACTCTATCCTCGTGCCGTCGCTACGTCCCAAGGTATGTACATTCACGTGTGGCATTCACTGATCGAGAGGACCGCAACATATATAATTATATGTTTTTTTTAATAATCACTTGCTGTTATGCACAAGGTGGAATCAATCCTAACTTATAAGCGACTTACTTTGCATCTAAAGGAAATGATTATACAATTACCTCCTGGTGAAATAAAAAGAAATAAGTTACTCCAAAATTCTTGCAGTTGATCAAAATATTATTCGCGACTGTAACACATGAATTTACAAAATGATATGGTTGAATGCTAGGTGTTCAACGAGCCAGTGATCTTCCTGGGCGTAGACGTGACGCACCCGCCGGCGGGCGACAACAAGAAGCCGTCCATCGCGGCCGTCGTGGGCTCCATGGACGCGCACCCGTCGCGCTACGCCGCCACCGTGCGCGTGCAGCAGCACAGGTACGCGCACGCACGCGCCCGCCTGTGTACACACCGAGCTAGCTAGGCACCTGGCACTGTGACGTCACACCACGCCAACGGGGCTCCGCGCGGGGCACTCGGAGAGGGGCCCCATTGCAGCGAGGTGCCTAGTTAGTTCCCACGAATTATACATATTATAACTAATTTGAGTATTACGATGAATGTTACGAATGCATTCGCCACTGTTTTGCGACCGTGACAAAATATAAGTGTTCAACTCCGATCACTTTTTACAGTGATGTTCTTTCAGAGTGCTCTCCATGAGAGATGTGGCCACAGCGCCTGATTTATACTTTAAATAAATAAGTACATACGATATCTCACCGCAAAACCTGCTAACATGATTTGTTGAGATGCAAGCGCACAACTGCACACAGAACAAACTCGTGTCAAAATCCCGCTTATCCATAGCAGTGGCGAGTGCACGCGTAAACAGCATCGTAAGTTTTGATTCTTACGCGAAATTTACAGTTTTTGCGCTTGTGCACTGCGTCCGATCCGATTCCGAGACAACACGGCCCGAGAATACCGGGTTCGAAGGTTGATTGTGCACGGCCGACCGACGATTATGTACCTGTATTTGACCGAAAATCCTCCCACTGTGTATTTGATTGCATGTATTAAATAGCGTAGCGTAGCTTTAGAAACAAAATTACAATTGCCGCGGTTAGTTTCTGTACTGGCCGCCGAAACACTGATCGGGGGCTGTGCACAAGGGTTCTCACTAATAGTACTACGGTTACTTCGGTCCGTGTTATCTCGGATTCGGGTCGGGCACAGTGCGCAAACGCACTTACGCTGTTTTTTTATTTTTCCCTTTCGCTTCGCTCATCACACCTCCACTGCTCTCGTCAATGACAAGCGAGGGCAGGTGTGCGAGTTGCACCGACTCACCGTTAGGGTTTTATAAGTAAGTAGATGGGGCCGTCTTATGGAGTGTGCACACTGCAGATTTTTTATCGGCCGATAGTTTAGTTGGTATTTAGCTGCATCTAGTGACGCAGGAGACTGACCCCAAATCAATGGGAACAAGATAGGCTAACAATTAGAGTCCTTAGATTGCTAGTGGATATGAGCATATAATATGGGAGTGCGCACATTATCCAATCTAAAATCGGTCGATAAAACAATCTGAAGGCGTCCCGATACCCTTTTGGTTAACCTGTCGCTCTAGTTCCAAAACACACAATGCATGGGCAAAGCCGCGTCAAGCGCAAGCGCCATGATTTCAAAATTGAAGACTTCAAACAATTGGCCGACCATCGTAAACAGTGTGTGCACTCGTTTTTTAATTAAATTATATATTTTAAGTCTTTGACTCAGCTCGATAGCGACTAACCTATCGGCCGATAAAAGTCTGCAATGTGCGCACTCCCTGCGCGTACCTCCATCCAATTTGTCGAAACCATAACTTTGGATTGCGTCTATACTCGAAATACACAATAAAATAAGGGAACAGACAGCCAAAGAAATCTCCCGGATTCGATTAAACCTAATTTGTTTTTATTTTTGTGACTAAAAGCTGTTTTATTGTTTAAAAATGAATCCTTTCCTTTCTATTATTTTAACAGCTTGTTTAATATTTTGTTTTATCAACAAGATACACTGTTCAGTTTAACTTAATGCAATAGTCTATAAAAATACACAAGAATATCGTCAAATTATTTACATATTTATGCAATGAAGAACTCAAAAGCCATTTGGTGGTTTCAGATTATTTTTAGACATTTTTTTTTAAATTCTTTCGTAAACGCTGGCGGGCCACTAGTCTCAAGGCGGAATTTATTGTAGCACCCGAAGCGACGCCCGCTCTCTCGCCGGTGAATATCACGATACAAGCGCAAGGAGCACTATGGGCATCGCGTCGGGTGATACAAGTGTGTGTACCTAACTGTAACGACGCCACGTTTCAGACAAGAGATAGTACATGAAATGAGCAGCATGGTGCAGGAGTTGTTGATAATGTTCTACAAGAGCACGGGCGGGTTCAAGCCGCACCGCATCATTATGTACCGCGACGGTATATCCGAGGGACAGTTCCTGCACGTGCTGCAGCACGAGCTCACCGCCGTCCGAGAAGCTTGTATCAAGGTAGGCGACTTGTGTTACAGAGTGATTCTTTGACGTTTCATAAAATCATAGAATCAGCTGGACTGGTAATATAATATCTAGTTGCAAACGCAAATAAAAAGAAAATATTGTGCTGCTATCCTACCTGTAACTTAACTTATAATTGGACTTCAAAGATTTATCCGTATCGTGCTGTGCAAACAGTTCAGGAGAGATCACCACACCTAAATAATAACAATCAAATGTAACTTTGCAAGTGAAGCATTAATCTCTGTATAAAACACCTCCCCATTGTAGGAATTCAATAACAATACGTTCCACTAATACGAAACGTGCATGTTTCCAGTTGGAGGCGGAGTACAAGCCGGGCATCACGTTTATCGTGGTGCAGAAGCGGCACCACACGCGTCTGTTCTGTGCCGACAAGAAGGAGCAGTCGGGCAAGTCCGGGAACATCCCCGCCGGCACCACCGTCGACCTCGGCATCACGCACCCCACTGAGTTCGACTTCTATCTCTGCAGTCATCAAGGAATACAGGTAAGCTTTTTTTTTTCTATTCGTATAGCTCTCGCTTTGCGAACCACTTGGCCACATATTTTTGTTCTATTATGACCAAATGGACCGTCCCCCGAAAAAGTGTAATATTGAGAAGGCGTATATGAGTGAGCTGGTGTGTGCAGGGCACGTCGCGGCCGTCGCATTACCACGTACTGTGGGACGACAACCACTTCGGCTCGGACGAGCTGCAGTGCCTCACGTACCAGTTGTGCCACACGTACGTGCGTTGCACGCGCTCCGTGTCCATCCCAGCGCCCGCCTACTACGCGCACCTGGTCGCGTTCCGCGCGCGCTACCACCTGGTGGAGAAGGAGCACGACTCCGGCGAGGGCAGCCACCAGTCTGCCTGCAGCGAGGACCGCACGCCCATCGCCATGGCGCGCGCCATCACCGTGCACGCCGTGACCAAGAAGGTCATGTACTTCGCCTAACCCGGCGCGGCCCGGGCCGCCGAGGCAGCTGCGGGCCGCGTGGCGCGCTGCGGCCAGTAGGCGCGTTGCTATGCAGCGCATGCGTGCCCACGGCGGCGGTAACGTTAGTCTTCGACTAAAGAAGCTTTTGACGGTGATGCAGATAATATTAATCTCGCGTGGCGAAACTGTTGGGGCTTCTATACTTTTAATTATCTCAGCACGGAGATCACGTCTGTTAACACGTTCGATAGCTATTCCCTACTTCGGTTTCTGGTACAATTTCCTGGAGCGGGAATAACACCTTCGGATCTCCTTGTTTCTGAGATAGAACTCCGCCTATTTTCTGGTTGCTTACGTCGATGTTGCCAACCGTTTTCTACCAGGTTCTGTATAGCCCCACATAAATGTTTCAAATAGTCTAATTTTATAAATGTTGTTATGCTTTTACGAAGATAGCTGTCCCGATATAAAAGACGTTTCTTTTCTATGAAATTTTGGTTATGGCAAAACAATTGAATTAAATCGTTGACCATTCTTTGATGATAATATAAATATAGTCAGAGGAAAGCAATAAAAATACCTCATACATGAATCGTGTAGTGATTCCTCTTTCGAGACGACTTGTCTTGGATGTTGTCTATCTTCTAAGAAGCATTTGTTCAACTTTAGCTTTTTAAATAAAATAAAGAAGTGCGATTAATTTAATAAGTGGATATTTTATCGTCATTTGAAACTAGAAATGAATTGATAGTGACAGTGACATCCAAATAAATAATTATATTTTATAAAATATATAAATAGGATCAACAAAGTGCTTATTACTACTAAAAAATACTAAGACAGGATGGTTATTGATACAAACAGTGATTTTTAATGTTTATTAAATCTAGTAAGTTTACTAAACGTAGCTTAACATTGCTAGTGACTCATATAAAATGCGGTTTATTCTACAGAGCGTCTGAAACATGAGATATCAAAAACATTTTAGCACATGCGTGAGAATACTATAAGAATGCAAGTACCAGCGCAGGTTAAAGTTCAGAATCTAGTTTCGATACATAATCCTAATGTCCCTCAAAACAAATTGACCCCCTGTTCAATGGTGCGGCAGCGGAAACCTGACGAGTATTTATATTTTTAATTATGCGATGAATTTAAATGAATAGCCCCACTATATTAGTATTTATTCCCATTTTAATTGTAACTGTTGCTACGTATGTGTTGCTTTTGCACTAATCACTGATCATCGCTTACTAGCGTCCTCGTGCAAATAATTCTCACAAGATGTTTTAATTATGATGATAATATTTTCTTTTGGCTTAATCGTCTGAACATTTACAACTAAATAACTTGTGTGTGAGTGTTCAGCCTTCATACGTTTTATTTTTATGTCTATCCACTTTATACATCTCTCTTTTTCGCACATTTATTGCACCCGCAATACACAGCACAGTCACATACATTATGTATATAAACACATAAACATACAACCAACCTTATTATCAGTGTAAAGATTGTTATTTTTATTTTACATTTTTAAGTTTATTCTAAAAAAGTAAGGAGTTCTTTTATAATGTATTTTTTAGCTTTAAGTTTAATTTCAACTAAAAGTTGGGAAGAAGCAACGTCCTGACTTTAGGAGTTAGTGACAAATGTTTTTTTTTTTGTAATTAGTGTGAAAGTTAATAAACAAATTTTTATTATTATTTTTGTTTGGTGTTTCTATTGGTCGTTTGTCACATGAACTCATACTAAATGCGTTATTTTTTGTTCAAACATTACACTCACGAAGTTAGGATCGTAAATCATAGCATGTTCTGCAATAAGCGATACAACACTTAGACGTTCATTAGACATAGGCGTACTTACTTGTCCCATACGATATTAGTGATAGTGTTCTGAGCCACAATAGTCTTTTATACTATAAATAAAGTGTAAATATGTATAAAATACCATATTCTCTACTCTCAATTATTTGGGCACTGTTTTCTCAAATAATATATTAAAATTCAAGGATTGCAACATTTACTTAACATCGGAACGATTGCTTATGACGGTGCTTATAATTCCAACACATGCGACCGGTGAAAAGCTAATTCGATTGTTGTTCATCTCATACTTCGATTGATGTTCAACAAGGATCTGTTAAACCAGAGTATTATAACGTCGTTGCGTTGGCACAAATTCCGCTCCTTTCCGGAACTATCCATCTATTATAACAAATCTACCCCTAAATTCGTAGCTTTAAGAATGCTCTCATTTCATATTTCAGGACCAAAACACGTTGAAAATAAAGTGACGAACATTCGACAGAGCTACAAAATCAAATCACACAAATAAATAAAGGGGTAGTGGACACCACAAACTGGTTAGAAGTTAAGATTCGAATATTGGTCCAGTAAATAAAGTGCCTCGTCACAAAAGTTTCCAAACGTATATTTTGTTAAAATTCCATATGAGTTAAATTCAACTTATGGCAGACAAGTCGTCATAAGTCAATAAGATGATATAGTAAATATTTCAATCATTGAATTCTAACAAGGGATTCACTCCAGTTGTCCTTATTTTATATGATCAGTAATGAGTATATCACACACCAATTTTCGCTCTTTAACTTTCTCATCATCATCATCATCTGCCTTTTCCCAACTATGTTGGGGTCGGCTTCTTCTTTCTTTAACTTTCTTATAAATTGGAATAATATTTTTATTAATCGTTGTGCGTAAACTTATCTGCTGTATTCGGGGAATTTCATGGACATGCCCTTTTGAAATAATGTACTTACCAAAAAATTTAACTTTCTTTTTAAAGGCAGCCTTTACCGAATTTCGGATCACTAATTATTAGACTACTTACAAAGCCAAACCAAGTGATCCGGCTAACATTTTGGCCCAAATTGTGTTATGTGCATTTGCAATTTGGTAACTCAGTTTTGGCCTTGGCTTCCAAGCTATCCAATTCTTTATCTGGTGGTAATTATTTTCATAAATTGGCGTAGTGATTTTTTTTTATATTTAAGCCCGCGCCCCGATTTTTAATTAAAGATGTAGTATTTTGTTTTGATCTTTTACAAGAGCTTCCATTACAAATCACGGTAGCATGTAACTAAGCGCCTTATTTTTGTTCGTATTACTATTAGAAAAGGTATCATTGCCAGAGTATTGCGAAATTGCCCACACAATATTCATCTAATTTATCCCACATCCGCACGGACGCTTTTTTAACGAATTAGGAATGCACTCTGTTGGATTCTCGACGCTCGGGTCAACGCCGAAAGTTGACAAACCAGTGTACGGTATAAAAATGTGACGGTAACCAAGCGCCTGTGCGTACGTAGGCTTATTCAATAGTTTTATTTTATTTCTCAACTCGCGATATTTTAATTGCGTAGGGCTTCTGGCCCTTGAATTAAATACGACATATGCAGCAAAACGAATTGTTAAGTTTTCTTGTCGAAGGGATTAAGCGTATGTGTGTAATGTAAATATGTATTTGCAAATCTTACTTTTTAATTATTTTGCAATTGTTTGAAAAAAAAATATGATTAATGGGTTCATGATTAAAAACGTGCCTGTCGACTGTTGAGTCCCTTGCACGTTTTTGTTTAAGCTGTCGTAAAGCTGCCTCACTCCGCTGTTCGCTAAGACGCCACTTATTAAACAAACCAGCCGTTCGGCCTTTATAATGTGAATAGCGGCACAGAGGTGACTATGGTCATGCGGTCGCAGCATTTATGCCAGCATCCATCTGATGGTTGGTTCACCTGCTGTCCAACCGTTGAATGCAAAATAGCAGAATGTATGTATCTAATGGAGCCGTCTATTTATAAAGTAATAGTTATATACATAGATAAAACGCGGTAGAAATAGAGACCATAATATACACTTTACTATTTTAATTTCTATAAGCTTTTCTTTCATATTTACAATCAATTTATACTGTACAATATCAATGATTTCCTTCTTATTCACTTTTCTACTTACTCAACTAGTCGGTTTATATTTAAGGGGACATAAAAGTCATGGAAATGCCAAAGGCTTTTTTGAGACTTTGTTGGCAATTTTAATTGATAAGTACTACTCCAAAGCGAAAATCATATGTATCCAAAGACTGATCCTGGAACTCTACGCATCTGGGATCAGAGCTAAGAAAAAAAAAGCAATAGTATTATTAATAAGATTTTTACTCCGTACGTTTTGAGGGAGCTTTAAATCTATCTTCTACACTTGTGAACAGTCAAGAACTTGGATGACGTCATTTTAATTGTCAGATAACAAAATAATCTGGTACTGCTAGCGATGCTTAGCAGTATTGTATATGTTATCTGTTTCTTGTTTTTTCTGCCATGAGTCCATCGACTAGCTAACATATATATATTATATGCAGATGAAACAAGAAAGAGCTGGACTGAATATAAGTCCTATCAAATTCAACTGTATCAAAACTTTTCAAAGGTACAGGGTTACAGCTCCGGTAACTTAAAATCATGGTAACGTTTAAGAAATACTCAAATTACATCAAACACTAATTTTTTGCCTGGTAGTAAAAGAAAGCAACTGTTTTGTTTATTTTTTTATTAGTCCGTGCTAACAAAATCGACGCGGAGCAATGTGCAGGGTTGCTTATTGACCCTTTTTTGTCATGTATCTTCGTTTAGTTGCAGGCTCGTATCAAGAAAATCTCACTAACTTAAAAGATCAATGTTGCGTATAGTTTTGACGATGATAAATTAAGATTTGCCCGAAAACGATGAAATCTTAAAAATATCGCTTAAAATGATTTTGAGTGCGGTTTTATTTATACGAGCTGAAGTGGCGCGTATACAAACGTGCTCGTTATAGTATTAAATTGACTCGTGAACGAGTGCTACTGCCATACAACTCATTCGCCGAACTAGCCGCCACTTGTGCTATAAATTCTATCGTACTTTGTTATAGATATAAATTGTGTGCAATCAAATACACTTTTATGTATATAAATTGAACTCTGTTATTCGGATTGTCGAGGGCTGTTTTTTATTAAAATCACACTTTAACGAAATACGCTTAACCGGTTAAATACATATTATACTATGACAACTATTTTCTATTATGAATTTACAAAATGCAAAGACAAAGTTCAGTCTTCTACAGCAATATTACATGCCATGCTATACTATACATATAAAAGGACGCACTAGTTTAAATTAAATAGGGAAGAAGATTGTTATGCCTATAAAAAAACGGTAGTTTCCATACCAATATGTTTGTATGTGTAAAGATGTTGTTTTCGAATTAAATATAGATCTTTCAATCATCTATTTATCTATGTTTAAATATAAAAATCAGGAAATTGTTCTCCAAAATATGATTTGTTAAGAAATTATGGAGAACTAGTCTGATTTTATAAATCAGTCTAGTTCTCCGTAAATTATTTCCATAATAAATCATTATCTAGTTTAGACATTAAGATCTTCATGTAGGTAATATGTTATGAAATAAATGATACTCTATTCGAGAACCATAAACTTGAATGTCATACATGACAGTTTGAAATTCACTACATAACGCTAAAGATGGTACCTTGATTATGTAATTGAATCTAAGAGTTGTATCACAGAACCTCACTCAAGATTCAACCACATTACTTAAAACTAGTTTCAGCCAATCAAATGGCTTTAAAAGTTAGTTTTAATATGGGCCTTAACGATCGAAGATTCTGAATTCAAGTATAGGTTACACAAATCATAGAATAATAGCAGAGGTAGGACATACAAGTAAAATGAGTGAGATAGTAATTATAAACAGCTATTATTTTGAAAAAACGTTTTGTTATTTGGTGATTAAAGTTTTTTGGAAACATTTGAATATTCAGAAAGGAGATGATCAGAAAAAAAACTATTATGATGAATTGTATTGAGCTTAATTAATGGTAAACATTTTGTTGGTGGCAGGAATATTTATTCCCTTTGTAATTTAGTGTAAGTAACCAAGAGTCATAAAATTGTCCTATGGCCCCTAGAACCCTATATGTAATAAGAACTTATGTTGCCTTCGAACACCGATTTGTATGTGATCAAATGTTATATTTATATTAATAGGAAATCAAGAGTTCATTTAAAATTGAGACATAATAGCCTATTTCCTAGGAAGCTTTATTTATAGTTTTACATCATGTCTGTGTTTTATTCTTGTTACTTAATGTGGCTTAAAATTACAAATATGTGTCAAGTAGAGTCTAAAATCCACATTATTAATCAATTGCTTTAATGTAAGACGCCAATAATGGTAAATTAATATAAGATTTATTTTGTAATAAGCTATTTTAATCTTATTATAAATTTAAACAAGGGATGAGCACTGTAATGTGTAAGTAATAAGTAAGTAATCAAACTGAACTTTATACTGTACGAAATTCGGGCCGTGTTGAAAAAAATAGTTCATTAAACTAAACAAAGGAACTGATGTGTATACTGTTTATTACCTGTCCCTCCGACATTACGCATAAGTTACATAAAAACAATACAAACGGCATATTTGCGTATTCGGATGTACACATCTGAGGTTTTGAAAACTCATTAACACAGTCATGATGGTTTTAGGTTTTGAGTAGTAGGTAAGAATCTTTATGTGGTCAAAATACAGTTCTCAATATAAAACTGACAACTTAGTCTAGCACTTAGTTGGAATTAAGGACTTTATCTTAGTCTTAATACAGTTTGAAATACAAAAACCCTTCTTGAAGTTTTAACCTCGGACTTAGGTACATTAAAGTTTTGTAATAAAGCCGTATATGAGTTTGCGACAACCCAATTCCATAAAAACCCAACATTATAAACTTTTTAAACTCAATATTGCATTTGCACTCAAAGTCAAAAATATTTATATCATATAGGCCATTAAAAGGCATTTTTTTAATAATTTTATTATTCATTTATTCAAGTTCGTACTGGTCCACTACTCGGCAAAAGAAGGGAGGCATCCGACCACTCCTGCCATAGGAAAATGAATCACCTCTTTTATTTAGGAGTTATTTTTGCTATTTTACAGTATTCGCCTCAGCTAAAAACCGGCACGAATTTAGTACCTACTTGGAGTTTGTTTTAACTAAATACATATATATTTGCCATATGCACCCATTCATAAAGCAATAACATAGGTATTCAACTGTTAGGATATCTGACGCCGGGTTTTATAATTTGATGACAAATTATACTTTATAAACATTAGGTACCTACATTTCTTTCAACTCAGCTTGAAGTTCATCATTACCAAGACCCCATGGGATAAACTCGCTGTAAAACGCTTACAATTTCATCACCAAACTGTGAAATAACGTGTTGTAAACTCCTGCCTCGTCAATTCATTCTGGCTCGTTAGTTATACGTTGCTCAATAGTTGAAGCCGCGGTGTTCCAGACGATGCAAGAGCCAGCTTTTATCTGAATTGGCGCGTTTTCAGAGTTTATAATATTTTTATGGCTCTATCTAATCCGATAACCTCGCATATCAAGGGCGGCGGAAAATTGTGTCACGGATTTCGTTACCATCAACTGGACACGTAGATTACTACCTCATATTGATTCATTTGTTTTATTGAATTATAATATAAATACATGCTCTAAGAGTAATTAAAATAACGGTGCCTACACTCATCAGTTTCAGTGTTGTTGCAAATTTAAATACCTATTACAGTCTATTTTTCCCTAAGTTCGTTAGTTATAAAACCTGGCGACATATTATTTTATCTACCTTTGTAAAGTATACAAATATTCAGCACAAATGACACCAACTAACTATCCATTAGATCATAATATTATTATAAGCATTAGATTTATGCGCGGTCTTGTATGATTGGATCCATCACTGCTATCGGTATGGCACTAAGCGTTTAAGTCCGCTAAAATCGCCGGGAGACTCATAATTATTATGAATACATAGTTGTATTATTTAGAGTAGATATTATATCGCTGATAACCCTCCTAGTTGTACGTGAAACAGTCATACTGTCCTATAATTATTTGATTTAGAAGGAAAACATCTAAAAAATAACTGGCCCCTTTAATTTCACTTCTAAATCAAAGAATTTACCTACTTACTATTATATTCTTTTTAAAATTCACACTTGTTTGTTTTTATATAAATGTAGTTATTTAGTCGAAGTACGAACAAAGCGCTGTTGTATTCAAGAAGTACCTAATTAACCGGACTTTGTTCGTCCTTCTTTATTTTAATATTGACTTCACTACAACCTAAGTAAAATTGTATTTGTTTGGAAAACATATCTAGTTGTTAATAGTTATTTTATAAACGGACCACGCTTTGTATTCACATAATGATTTCAATAGCATATTTTAATCCTATGACTCTTTCAAGTAGGGTTTCCATTTACATAGATGGATATATAAAATAGATTCAAATTTCTTCGTGCAGGGTATACACGATTTCTCGGTTCGGTAATGGAACGTCGGAATGTATGTTAACATTTGTGAAGTAGCGCTCAATTTGCGTTATATTTAATATAATTGTGTAATTAAATGTTCTCTACCCTAAATTAATGTATTTTATTTACAACTAAGAATCCTACTAAGTACTACATACATATATTATTAGTTGGTAGGTACCATAACACGAACTAAATATACCCTAAATGACTAGCATCGTCTAAACAGAGTTGCTTCAACTTATGTTAAGCCACAGATAATTAAATCGCACTATGTAAATCAGGCTTAGTACACCTTACCATTTAGATCTTCATACAAAGCTAACAATGCCCCCCAGGGGGGGGCCCTTAAAAGTAACTAATCTGAGATAATATATCGCCATAGAGCACAAAATTGGTTGTGTAAGGTTTTTTGAGTAAAAACAAACATGTCAATACATAAATTTTATTTACCGTCTTTAGAGGTATTGTAAATAGTTGATTTTTTTATAAGTAAGGAAAGCTAAGCATCTTACAAAAATATCATTTTTATAGTAATAATGGACCTAACAGGCATCGGCAAGTTAATGTGTCTTACAACACTATTCACGTAATATGGATTACAAAATTGTGTTTTAACATTTTTCATAACATGAACATATTAAATTGTCCCCTTTACATGTAGAAATACTGAGTTGAAGCATTGAATACACAATTTCAAAATGTCTTTGATACCTTGTATAATAAATTTAATCAGTGATCATAGTTTGGAATGCTATTACATAAGACACGAAGAAACGAACAAGAGATACATTATGAAGCATTTAACCAGCAGTCTCTTAAATAAACGAATTTAAAGGACTCTACCACGCCGCAGATTACTACAAAGGTGTACACGATATAACGCACTCGTGATACACAATGCTCAATGTTAAACCATTGTTACAGATTATCGACCATCTTGCGATGTCTAGAAATTCAAAGACACACCCTACATCATTATTGCATGTATTTAGGTTTTGCGTTTTGCGAAATCAAAATTGCAAATTCTTCACATTTAGTGTCTTTCCCATACCAATATCTAACTAAAAAGACAGTGAATATCCAATAACCTTATTAACAAACATGCAGTATCATAAGTATCACCATTAGACACGTATATAAACACTTTAATATAAGTACACAATTTTAAAAACTATCTAATAGCACATATAAAATGGTGTTGTATATCAAATAAGGGTGCATTACGAATGTATGCAATATTCCTTGTATGAAAGTTGTTAGTGCCTGTGGAGGCCGATGGTTGGCCGTCCGACAGCTCGTGTACGTGTGGCATGCGTCGCGGCGTGGGTGCGGGGCGTGCAGCTCGACTAGGGCAAGGGCTTGTTCTCGGGGATCGTGGGCGAGGCGGCGCCGCTGGCCGTGCGGCTGGCGTCGCGCAGAGCTTCGTCGAAGCTTTGCGTTGAATTCGATCTAGATGACACTTTGCCCTGAAAAGTTACACAGAATTTGGATTAATTTTTATTTCAATTTTACAAGGGCGAGCTACATTAAAACAATAATTCAGTATTGATATCGAATATCTACTGGTATTCGTCTATAATAATAAGTATAGTGGATAAATAAACGGCTATCCCGTTTTTTTGTGGATTACTGAAATACGAGAAGACTTGAGAAATGTTATTAATTAACGTTTCCGAAACAATAAATTTTGTTCGGCATGTGTTAATAGAACACCAAATAATTGCCTTTTAGATTACCTAAAAATATTAATAATTGAGTCTGGTATCCAAATAAAATATTTATCTTAATTTTAATCACCATTGAATAATTGTGACCTGAGACATGAAAAAAAATCTGTCGTTTACAAGCTTCCCAAAATGAGGTCGAATTAAAAACCCGGAAAAGCTCTTTTAATCTTAACACAACAACATTTTGCACCCAAAGATCGTTGCCCTAGTAGATATGTTAGAATATACTTTACTATAGATACACTTATACATAGATTCTTCTATTCTTTAGTCAGTGATAATACATATCACAGCAAAATAACTGGTAAAATAATATTAACTTCCTACCAATCTACGTTTTCCTGCTTATTATATTATGTACAGGTTCTTGATAAGATCATTTCATTTTGATAAACTCAAGTAAATGTACAAAATTTTCGTCACCTTTACATTTTCGTACGCCGTGCCAACACGTTCTTCGATAGAGCGGAACGAATCAGAGTTTCGCATCTGACCAATCTTAGTCGACATTCCTGCAGTGATACCGCCGAGAATCGAAGTTGTCTTCTCCGCAGTCGATTTTATCACAGATTCGGTTTTTTGGTATCTATAAAAACAAGCATTGATGTTACAAAAACTCTATCATTCAATCGATTCGGCTGTATAATTAGATGAGTTGGTAGCAAAAACTGATCTATTTATGTTTTTGAGGTGAAAAAAGATAGTCAATTTTAAGCCCAAGATCCTGTCACAAGTTCTGAGAAATTGCCATGGAAGCCTCCCTGCGGTGTTTCCGGGGGTGAAGACGTTACAGTTTTGAGAAAGGGGTAAATATAGGGGTAATTTTATTTCAGTTTGATTTTCTGCGAGACAACACAAATATGGGTTAGCACGAATTTTATTAATATGTAAGTACATCAGTGGGTGAGTGGGTGAAGTCAGGGTTACGGAAACAATGACTACTTTATCATAGTTAAATGTTATCAATAATGACTGGACGATGGTTAATATAATTAACTTAATAAAAAATAATAAACTTTGCTTGTAATGCGGCGACAGTAAAATCTTTATTTATAACCTACTGGTTATAAATAAAGTTAACAATTCTCTTTCGGGTTAGAACTGGAAAAAATAGTACTTGTATATTAAGAAGGACGATTTTGCAATCGTCCGCGTCAGATAACTTTTATCGGAAGAATATGGCGTTTCCGCTTTTGTATAGAAGCTAATATATCAAACTGTCATATTTACTCTTAAGATGAAAGTTATCTGTCTATTCAAAAACCAGCCCTAAAAAGCCTCTACTACAAAACTATTCTACAGGTGAATTTTCTTTAAAAGCCAGTGTGGGTACATTCTGTAAGGTCCTAGAGACAAAACGCTGTAAGAAACCATGGGCGAAATTTTTAAGAATATTAAAGGGACATTTAAAAGAAAATGTAACAACAAGTTGAGTCCAGCTGTGCTCAGAACATGAATGGTGACTTCGAAACAGCTTATATAATCATGGTCAAGGTAAAAGATTAGTTCATGGTTTCTTTTCAGTGTTATTCTCTATGATCTGTATTTTAGGACTTACCCAAACAGTCTAGCATAAAATTACCCTGTATAAGTTTAAAGCCAGATTCAATTAAATGAATGATAATAAACAAAAACGATATAATAAAATAAATTAAGGTAAGTTATGTGAAACTCATGCATTAGGTACCCTAATTTTTCATCAACAGTTTAGTTACGTTAATTTTATTAGTAAACTCACTTCCACTTAATTGCGGCATAGTGTTATGTATGATGTTCAAATTGTCGTATTTACTTACATTGGTGCTTCAGTCACAGCCTGTGTAAGCGCAGCCACGCGTGTTTCTATAGTTTGATAGCTGTCGTACAACAAATCAAACGTGAAATAAGTAGGTACTACTAAATAAATCGCCACCATTTGCCATCTTAAGCTCAAGCAAAATAAAATTTCAAGCCAACCACCACTACCAAACCAATAATGTTTATGTAGATGTTCTAACCCTCGAGAAAAAACAAATAGGCTTCGATATGAATGTACGAAAGTTACACATTCACGCAAATAAACCGATCATAACTGATACTCACACTTGGCTTTCTTTAACATTTTTTAAACCCTGATTTACATCTTCGGTAATTTCCTTCCACACAGTTATGCCAAGTTTTCGTTTTAATTCGGAGCTTTGGCGGATCTGAAACAAAAAAAGATACTAGAATTGTTCCGCAGTTATTATTACAACAGTACTGTAGCTATTGTCCGTCACTTCGTTTGCAAACAATTTCGTAAACGTAAACTGAGCAGGTTAAAATCAGACAGACGGGGACTGACTCTAACCAGTGGCGTAACTACCAAGTGCAATTGTAAAAAGATAACAGCGAATTAATGATGCGCCTGATTCTGTGCAAATTGATTGATAGAATCCATATTTAAGTAAGCGTGAGTATCTTACAAAATACGAAACAGAATCTTAATGTGAAATATTGGTAGTCACAGTCGAAACTAAAGTCGAGTACGTCATAGCTTAGTGAAGCAAAAGGTCGAACTTCCATACAAACTTTCTTCCCATATTTCCCTTAAAGGGATACATTTTCAAACAACCTTCGTTACATAAGCAACTGTCGTGCAAAATTTCGTGCTTCTAGAGCCTATAGGCTGAACGTTGTCTGTCAGTGAATGAATTTAAGATTTTTATTAAGTAGATTATCATACCTTGCTTTGCAATACGGTGCGCAGTGTAGCGATCTCGTCTTCGACGCGCGCAAGTTCCCGGCTCCACTCTGCACGCAGCTGCTCCGCTTGCTCAGGGGTGAGCCCCGCCAGCTCATCCGGTGTGTTCACGTCTGCAGCCGTACCGGCGCCGGCCATCGCTTCTTCAGCTGAAGGTAAAAGTTACAGAATTTAGAAACAGACTACCACTGAGATGATAGATAATACAGATGAATGGACGAAGCAGACATGCTGCGCCGACCCCAAATAAATTGCTAGGGCAAGAGTATGATGACTATTACGAGAAAATTGTGCAAGTCGTCAGTATTTTAAGCGAGAATCCAAATCACGACTTAGATTGAACCCAACTTGTTGATTTTACGTAAAACTACTTCCAGGAGTTATGACTGATGTGACAGAATACATAGACAACCTTTTTTGAACCCTATTCCGTTGTTTCTACATAACGTGCCTACAAAGTGATAGCAAGATCATCAATTAGTCAAAACGATCAATAATCGTACAACTAAGCAGCTTTCGGATATAGCCATATAGACACCTAGTTAAATTTAGAGGTTGACCGAGGATGCACTGCGAAGAATCGGCAAGAAACTCTTGGAAACAGAATGTTTTGAAATACCACGAAACAAACAGAAAAGAAGACTCGTGTATCGTAGACTCGAGAAATATGACCTCTATACGAGCCGCGGGCAAGACACGCGTTGGTATTTAAGAATAAGTCACGGTTGAGAAACCTTAGATAGTAGACTGTAGTCGTACCTAAGTACCTACAGTCCAAAAGTGTCGCCTTGCGAGGATTCTATAGACATAGGTATGATAACTGATAGCTTAGACTAATCGTGTATGATTTGGTAAGAGAAAGTAATGGGGTTCAAGATGAAAATCACTAATATTCAACATAAAATGAAATAACTTACATCTAGGTTTTGCCCAAAGAAAAAGTGAAATAATCCAAGAGCAAAGCTGACTAAATAAAATTATTACCAACTGAAACCTATTAAATAATTAATTTATCAGACCGAAATTTTCATTCTTGAGCACAATAAACAAAACTCAAACTGCAAAGCAACATTTATGGTGTGGTCCGTCCGAGTGAGTTGGTAATGATCGGTGGCCTGTCGGGGGGAAAGCAAAGTTATGTAATACCTACAATAAAAGAATAATATATTGCTTCATTCAGCTCATAGCACATACATTTTAAATTGCACGATTGCCAACATCAAGCCTTAGTGACTGCATTCTAATTTGCGAAACTTTTTAACTATTTCCTAGTTTAACTTAACCGCACAGACGTTTCCGTACTTCAACTAAATTTTTGATTGTAAAAATTAAAAATATTTTGACAACAGCTTTCCGACTGCACATAGATGTTATTATGTATTTGGATTATAGAGGTTTGGCATTGGCATATCAGGTCCATCCCGTATGACGTCCTGTAATGATTGATATTACATAGCGCGCTTTGCTGATAAAAACTCGTTTTAAAAACAATAATATCAATGATAATAAATAAATTGCCATATAAGTTTGTTCTAAACTTATCCTAAATACTTCTAGCATTGTATTTATGCGTGTCAAGGTTCTAGCCGTATTTAAGAAAACATAGAGGGTATCTAACTGTTAACTTAATCTATCATACCGTGCGACTGCGCGAATTGAACATTCTACGTAAGAAACGGGTCGATGATAACTAGGTAGGTTACGATAGTTCGTCTTAATTCACTAATATTGATGGTGGATACTATTAATTATTACGGCGTGTCATGGTTAACGCAGGTCATATTTTATTATTAGGTGCATAGCGTTTAGGCGTCTATAAGTCTAGCAAAAAAATTAAAACCATCACATCAATCAAGACACTGTCTAAGAGACGAGGATTACGTATTTTAAAGTTCAATGAAAATAGACACATTATTATTTGAAATATTAATTTTGCATCCCCATCGCAACTGCGCTATGGACGGTATTTTCGCACTTTGTAGAGTTTGGGTCTTATAGGTCTACTTAGCTTTATTAAAATAAAACCACATAAACACGCAAAAGCCTTATTTTTGAACAACCAATACCTCAATACAGACAGTATATTAATGAAACGGATATTTTTAATTCAGTATGGTTCCCCGACGTTGTACATCTATGAATAATTTTATGACTGAAAATTACCGTTACAGTTTTTTAACACACGCGTGAATTTTGCTTGTTATGTCTAGTAACGGATTGTAGTAGTTACACGTTGGTAACTAAAAGTATAGTAACGATGCCTTTATCTAAACCCAAACAAGTTATACATGAGTTTCTAATTGTTGTAAACAATAAATAAGATACTACCTTAATCGACCCTCTTGAACTTGATCGACTGGTCTGGGGATCTTGTGAAGCGTATTGGGTAACATATCGGGCAATAAATTGCATATACTAACAATACAAGTAATTAAATACAGCTACTAGTAAATATTATTGTTGCTGTTATGATACCTACTAGGTAGGTATAGATAGGTACTAGGAGCTACGACAAGCTCGAAAATAATAAATAGGCGTAGAGATACCAAACTTCACCTCTTGTAACCCTCGAATTTCATTTAATCCTATCCAGAATTTACCGTCCTCTAGTTTCACTACTCACTTGGACGTCAGTTTCAAGTCAGTGTTAAGCGAGTAATAATACATAATAATTGAAAGCTTTTCTGTGTTCTTTGCCTATTTGCAACTAACCTCCAACTGCGATCCCTAAGAACTTCTTGTAGTTTGTGTGACTGGACATCTTGGCAAGATAAGGCTTTGATAAATCTTGAAAAGTAACGCGTACTTCTCGCATTTTTTTTCTAAATATTCTAAGACGGCGACGTCGATTGTCCACGTAGAATTCAGTTTCAATGCAGAGAGCGGAATCGGCGAGGTCAGGCAGCATGCGCCAGTCAGCGTCAGGGTCGTTTTGTGGCCAGCTCGGCTCCTCTAGTTCATCCAGTTCATCCACAGCTACGTCGAAACTAGGTGTAGAGTCATCGTCCGGTGGCAAAAAGTAAGGATCCTCCATGTATTCCAAGCTCGTCGGCTCCACGCCGATGCTCGACGTTCCATCACTTGCCATTCTATCTGCCTCGTCTTCCGCGGCAATTAAGCATATTTTGTATCTATTTGATCATATAATTCAAGCTAATGGTCCTTATGTTACACGCGGTAAAATCATGCGCCTTGGCAGAAAATTGAGATCACTTATTTGTATACGTAACTCTACATTATAAATAAGTAAATAGTTACTGTCACTTTACAAACATTTTGTATTTCGCAATATTCACGATCGACTCGAGAAACATGAATGCGTGCACCGGCGGCGCGCAATGATGTCAGTTTCTTCCGCCACGTCGAGCCCCTCCAAGCGAACCAGCTTGCGTTCGTTTCGCGCCGCTGCCTGGTTGCTCGTGTTCGCCACTTTCACCAATAACGCGAGCTCCGATCTCAGCGGTGTATAAATTACAATTTTGACCTCCAAAATATTTGTAATTTTTTTAAAGTAGGAACTTTAGTTTGTTACATTTTATCAATCTCAATTGGAACACATTGATATATAAATATTATAACGCGGTATCAGTGAATCACTCAGGGGCTGTTACTCTGTGACTGTGACTAAGCAACGAGTTTCAAAGAGCTAACAAAACAACAAAACCATAGATTCAGCTCACCTTGTACCGCTAAAGTTTATTGACAGTGCCGCAGGCGAGCGAGCGGGCGGCGCGGGAGCTGGGCCACGGTAGTGTTGCGTCATTTGTAACTTGACAAAATACACTAAAAAAAAGTCTGCAGTTTGCACGACAAATGACTCACAGTCTTAAATAATTGGATAAAGTTTTTATCGCGAATAAAGCAGGTATTTTTTTTTTTCACAGACTCGACAGTCTCAACAATCTAGGTACATATTTTTGATCGTGACCGTACCATTTGCAGGTATGGGGAAACAGATGATATTATTTAAAAAGCCCTTATTTACTTAAATTACAAACATGTTTCCTTCAAACTCAAGCAGAACAGAAACCAGTTTTGGGCCATTGTATAGGTACTCTCTGCGTGGAAAGTCAAGTGAACTGAAAGAAGGAAAAAATTGACACAAAATCATGGTCCTCACCCTTCGGAATGGAGAGCTTGGTGAATATTAACGGCGGTTAGGAAGCGCTCCAAAGGAACAGAAAGAGTTACCTCTTAAGATTAGGTACGCGCCGTATTCAGGAGTACCCCTTTATTTTGGTAATTATTTTCAGGCATCCTTACTGTACTGTACGTACACCCTTTGTTTCATACTGCCTCGTTTTCTATTTAGATTTTATTTTCAATTACATACTTTTGCAGTCTTACCAAGGGGTATCGTGTTACCCAGTAACTTAGTTGCGGAAGTCAGATAAGCATTAGCTCCATGTAAAATACTGGTATTCAGCTGCACTCGGTTAGACTGGAATCCGACCCCAACATAGTTGGGGGAAGGCAAGGCAGATTAATTGAATTTTACCGTCTTAATCTCTCCGTCTCTGTAGTAGCCTTATCCCATCTCATTTGAAGTCGGCTCTACTCGTCATCCTTCTCTAGTCTCTAGTGACTACTAGTCGTAATCATTATGGATTGTTGTGACGGGACTCCCACGTCCCCTTACCGTCACCAAAAGCTGAAATTTCGTCGGTGGGATCTTAGGACGAGGTCGAAGTTGTTACAAAAACGGTTACAGTACAGCTAAGCTGCAGAGTAATTCAACCCCTAGGCCCGAATGATACCAGCTCGCCGCCCGGTAAGGACCAGGCCCGGGTCGACGGCGCGTTGTGTTCCACGCGCGCCTCAAAGAGATGTCAGCACGAACTGACGGGGTCCGCTAGGGCCGATGCCTGCCAGGGCCGCGGGTTGTTTGAAAGAGATACCGTGGCCCCTGGCATAGGCATCTGAAGGAACACGGGTGGGTTTTAGTCAGTAAAAGTCAGACACGCCCTCCGCCCAGAGCGGGAGACGTCATTAATTTGATGATTTCCCACCCAAAAAGAAAATTCAGCTTCAGCTCCATCTGCAACTCCACCTCAGCCTCCTCAACCCACCTATCGCGCATCGTCACCCATACACCCCACGTCCACATTATACACACCACTGCCATTCCATCTCCATCCTTTCCTTGTATATAAGTCTTTAATTGATTTCTACTTCACTTTTGCCCATAAAGTTAAGCTTTTCTTGTCGCTATACGACAAGTCCCGAATGAGACTCGACCCGGATGAGAAAAAATATGTAGCCTCCATGTAACACCTTCACTTTAGCAACGTATAGTTGAGTTCATGAGTAGCAATCTATTTCAGAGTTAATAAGTGCATCCCGTCCTTTCCGCTTACTGGTAGCATCACTTCATAGTCAAACAATCCACGAGTATACTATAAATTAGTAAGCCTTGACAAATAAAAGAATAATTATTGCTCATAAAACGTTTGGATTCTACACGGGCTTTTGATAAGAGGGGGTAGAATGGTATCCTATTAAAAATTAAACAATTCTCTGAAGTTTTAAAATGCCGAACTCATCAGATCTACGTGATCAACTATTGTAGAGCAATTTGAAATAAGCTAGTTTGAAATTGATATTTTACGGCTTAAAAAGCTTGGCTTGCCGCAGGGATCTACTATAGGACCTCTTTTGTATGAACAATATTTGAGATGTACTGATATGTCCTGACAGTGCTATGTGCGCTGAAAACAGTGCCATCCATGCTTGTAACAAACACCCAGTTATTATGGCAAGTTTGCAAGGCCAGCGCTACCGCTGTTGACGTGGCAGCATTCCGGTCAGAGCTTATTTAAAAATCTATTTATAGAATCATTGATACCACGAAGAAGAATGCAAGTTAACAACAGGGATACCAACACGGTATAACAAGTGGACCCAGGTATAGTAAATAAAATTCAGCATATCAAAACCCTTTCCTCATAACAAAAGATGAATAGCCAAGTTGGGAATACCAGTATCTCTACATGGCAAAAGCAAATGTTAATCCAAACTTCCACAGACAAACCTAACATTCAGAAACACAGATTCTTATACTAGTTACTTTGTCAAAGTAGATTATTCACAGAGAACAATACAGATACCAATTTTATTATAAAATCTGTCTTCACAATCAAAATGAAATAACTGTGGTGTAGTATGCCCGAGTCAAACCTCTCCATACAATTTCAGTATACAACACTACAGGACCTCATGGAGTATTAACAAATGCACATTGGTTAACAATTTACACAAGTATGTAAAAAATAAATAACAATGACTGCTACATAAACCAACACCGTACCTACACAGGTATTATGAATACAGTAAGTGAAAAATCCAATTAGCTGCTTAACAATTGATTACCTTATATTGTATGTTGAAGCGGCTGCCTTGGGCCAACATTGTATAATGTAATGATACATTTTATTATTTTTTGTTTTATTAAAAAATTCTAAAGTTAAATATGTCATATATGTATAGTGTATACTTATATGTTTAAAATAACTAGCTTTTGCATCTTGTCCACTTGATTTAGGTGGCAAATGGAATCAGACCAGTTAAACCCCCAGTTAATGCCCCCTCGTGGCATATGAAACTTTCAGGGGGACAGTAGAAGTCCCAGAGAAAATTATATATCCTATCTTACGACTATATAATATCACATGTTTCAATATAATCGTGGCAATAGCTGTTTCAGATTCGCAACAAGTGGTAAGTAAAAAATATAAGGGGCCCTAGAAAAAAAAAAAAAAATATATATATAAACCTATGCGTTAAACAAACTTCCTGTTTCAAACTTCAGTGGTTTAGATTGTACAAAGTGTGAATTGTTTGGCAGTCAGTCAATCAGTCACGGAACTGCTCTATATAATAGGATATATAGATAAACAGTTAACAAAAAAATATGATAAAAATGAAATAAAGTACCTTCTATTACTCAATATTGAATGACACACTAAGATAGTGAAATCTAGAAATTGTAAAACATCAATATTTCATTTTCATGCTTGGGCATGGTCCTAAGTATGAGTCACACAACAATATGATATATTATTTTTTATTATGTGAGTGAATCAGCATGCCTTTGCTGATGAGATGAGAAAAAAAAACTGAGGAACCAAATAATTATGTTGTACATATGAATGGAAAGGGCAGTAAATGTATGTAGTTGTGCAGGTGTGCTTCCAACACTTAGCACATACAATAATTTATAGGCAATATACATATTTTAATAAGTACCAATTGTACTATATAACCAAGAAATAGTCTAGGAATCTAATAATTTCCCCAAAACGTCTGGTATAGCTTTATACCTTTCTTGGAAGACAATGTTCCAGGCAGAAACAGTAGCTACTTCATTCAATACCATTTCGGGTACGTACGGACATTGAAGATTTTTGTTGGATTATTACAATAGGATCGACGACCTATAACAATTACGTATCGCCTTTATTAATAACAAAAACAATACCTACAGACAAACTTACATACCTGTTTGTACACCACTCATGTTGATTGAAGAAAAAACCGCAAAGCGATCCACAAAATATACGATGTTTCAGTATAAACTTATAAATAGTAAACCTAATTACTTGCGTTTAAAAGTCGACAGAGGAATTAATTAAATTACTGAACTTGGTAAATAACTTCGCTTTATTCTCAGAGTACCTAGTGAAACACCGATTAAATAAGTACAAAACACGTCACGTACGTAGGTTCTTCTTATTAGTCGATCCTCGATCGACGTCCGTCAAGTAAAAATAATCGATACCAATATAATTTTGTGTTTAAGTTTCTCGATTTTTTCGTATCGAATAACATTCATAAGGCTGAGTCTACACTAAGGTGGATGCTCCAAGGTAGCCCGCGAAATTTAAATTTTCTTACGTTTTTTGCAATTTGCTGGTCAGTAATAAGTTGTACGTTGATTAAAATATGATTCGCGGCCGTAACAAATATGTATTTACAGAATTATTATACTAACAAATGACTGATTGATGTGATGAATGAGATGATTTTATAAATATTTACAACTGAATAGTTTGTTAGACAAAGATAATTCGAGTAACTTTTTAATTCTCAGTCACAATGAACACAAATTTATTCAAAGCGAGCTAAATGAATCGTTTAAAGTCTAAATTATCGAATAAGATATCGACATTGGCAAAGTTTTGTTTTTTTTTTTAATCTGGCAACGCTGTCCTGCCTACCACTGTTACCACTTTAATAAATTTCTAGTTTTTAGTAAGTTTTATCATAGAATAACTGTTTTCTTTTTAGAAGCAGAATCTCTAACTCGGCTGTCTGGTTCATCGTCTCTGGTAATTTTTTTTGCATCGAATATTATTATTATATTTAATCCTCACCGTATCCAGTCACAGTGTCCCAAACTTATTTTCTTTACTTTCGCGTGCTCTCTGATGACCAAATTATTACTAAAGAATAATTCTAGAATCTATCTAGCTCATGAATTCCCAACCCAGTGGTGGGGCCCACCCCCTTTGGAGGACGTAGAGTGACTGAAGAGGGGGGCGTGGCGGCTTAGCCAAACATGGGAGGAGGTTCGCAGATAGACCTATTTAGGAAATACATTTGTAGTTTGAAGACCGGTTAAAAAAATATACATCCTGCTTTTGTAGTTTTTCAAGAATTTTCTAAGTTTTAGTTCTGAGCTCTAAAGAGACCACATAGAAATTAGAAGGTGTCGCGCTTGTATCAGAAATATGGGAGACGCCTCCCATAATATTTCTGATACAAGTGCGACATTAGATCAAAATTTGTAATTGTTAAATTTTAAATACAAAATCTAATAATAATGGTTTGTTTCATTTCACTCCAGTTTTGATTTAGCGGGCTAACCTGGCGCTTTTCACATAAAATGCAAGCAATTCGATTTTGTGAACTTTAGTTATATTATCCAATAAAATGCAAATTATCTGAAATCCTGACAGCTAGGAATTAGGACCAAGATATTATGATTCAATAACAATAGAAGAATATAAACATAATTATACTATTGATAGGTAGAAACTCGAAAAAAATTGGTCACACCACACCAACCATCAACATTTAGCATCCATTTTCTCGACGTTTGTCATCCGTACTGCGAAAAGTGAAAAAACCATAGTCATTCATCAAATCCAGACTGTTTGTTTGAATTTCGTTTTAGATTTCCATTACGGAGTAGTAGTAATCAACTCAGGTAAATTGCTTAATTCTAAAATTATGATTAGAATTTGCATAATTTTGTTTTGTAATCACTGATGGAACCTCTTGGATGGAACCGTTTGATTGATATTATGTTCGTTTAGTCTTTTAAACTTTTCTGTATCTTTATTTCAGCATCATGTCGGCAACTGCATTATTCGGTAATACTTCTGGCTTAGGCGGCAGTTCTGGAGGCAACAAGCATCTGGTAGAATTTCGTGCCGGAAGAATGACTCTAAAAGGTCGTATGGTACATCCAGATAAGAGGAAGGGTCTTTTGTATGTGTATCAAGGAGAAGACTCATTGATGCATTTTTGTTGGAAAGACCGTACTACCGGCGAGGTTGAGGATGACTTGCTAATATTTCCTGATGACTGTGAATTTGTGCGGGTGAACGAATGCACAACTGGCAGAGTTTATGTCCTAAAGTTCAAGTCTTTTTCTAAGAAGTACTTTTTCTGGATGCAGGTAAGAAATGCAGCAAAACTCTTATTTTTAAATCTTGATGATGAAATGATTTTAAAAATAGTGTGTTACTAAACCAGGAAGGTAATGCAAATCTTTAATTTAGTTTTCATTCCTTGCTTATCATGTATTATTTTGCATTGGGTCACAAAAAACATCAAAAACTGCTTCAGACCACATCATGAATGTCATAAAGTACCATGATTATGGACACTTCAGTCACTACTTTCCATTTAAAGCATAATTATTTGCATCATTTCATTGCATCTGTTATTGAATAAAAAGGTAATGGTTCTGTTTTGAGTCTGGATCTGTGCCTGTTTGATGGCAATAGGCTGGACCCCTATTACATGAGACTTGAGACTTACACCAACCTCCTCTGCCTAACCCTTCAGGGATTACAGGCTGTTATCTTATTTTTTGTTGCCTTTGCCCAGCAGTGGGAACTGCTGGGCAAAAGCCTCCCCCAAATCCTTCCAGGAACCTTTTCCCGCACCACCTCGAACAAGACCTCGCAGTAAGTTTCCAGGTCATCTCGCCATCTCTTTTTAGGCCGGCCAAGGTGACGCTTTTTTATTATCTTATGTGAAATGTAATTATTTTATAGGAACCCAAGACAGATAAAGATGATGATTACTGCCGCCGCATCAACGAGGCTTTGAACAATCCTCCAACATCTGGGGGACGCGGTGGTGGTGGCAGTGGTGGACAGGATGGAGAGCTACAAAATATACTGAACAACATGTCTCAGCAACAGCTCATGCAACTTCTTGGAGGAGTTGGCCAAATTGGAGGACTGTCCTCTCTTCTGGGCACTATGGGGTAGCTAAAATACCAGACATAATTTAACATACTAAATACTAATGCGTTTAGCATTTATCATTCTAAATCTAATTATAGATTATCAGTATCACCCTGCAGTTGGTACTTTCTACATACTCACTTTGTCCAAATATTTATTTAAATATTTTCTAATCAATATTTTTGAAGAAAAGACAGCTCTACAATAGTTATGCTTAAAGTTAACCTAGGTTCATATAATACAACAAAATAGTTTCAGCTATGTCTCGCTATTGAGGCATACAAAATACATAATTATAAATAATATCTATCTAACTCGCCTGTATTGTCCCACTGCAGGGGAGGCCTCCCTCTCCTTTTTCCACACAATGCTGTCTTTTGGCGAGTGCTGGCCAGTCCTTACGGGAGGAGTCAAGCTCGTCCCGCCATCTTCCGCCGTGATGGCGTCGTGCGTTTAGTGGGACCCAATTGGTGGTTCTCTTAGCCTAATTGTCATCTGACATGCAGCTGACATGTCCGGCCCAGTCCCACTTAAGTTTAGTGGCTTTCTCTGGGTAATCTTGGTTTTGGCGCGCTGTATTGTGTTCCCCATATGGTCAGAAATTCGAACCCCCTGGATCCATGTCTCGCTGGCAAACCTCGAGCTTGGACCTCTGCTGAAGTGTCAAAGACCAGAGGGGTAATTCTCGTAATTTTAAGAACGTTCACAGTCTGATCTCAGTCTCAATCTGTCAAAAAATCCTCTAATTTCCCTACATTTTGACATTTGTTTGTCGCCGAGATAAGACTGCGACTAGATTTTGAACGTTTTAAATTACGGGAATACGGGCCCAGGTTTGAGCACCATATGTGAGAATGGGGAGAATACACATGCCAAGAATTCTCCATTTGAGACATTCTTTATTGACCAATAGCTCCTCCAGGCGCTCTCTAATAATATGTGTGATATGTATAAATTATTTGTAGATCTGTCTTTTCTTCAAAAAGATTGATTAATATTTATATAAAACAATTTTTATATCAGTTGTAATGCATAACTTATTTGAATTCTAATAATTGTGGGTTTGACATAGTTCAATTCTATTATTTCTCTCCATTGAATAGAAAAAGAGAAAACATTGCTGGATGTTAAAACTGTCAACTAGCCCATACCCTACTGTGCTTCTTTTGTGTATGGAGGTTAACTGATGTCTGACTGATTAAAGTCGCTTACCGGGGCTTTATCACACTTTTTTTTAAATTTTATATCCTTAACTATGAGTATGTTTTGCCAGTAATAATAGCGGTAGCAACAGTGGCAACACTAGCGCTCGTCCGTCGGCGGGCAGTGGTAACAGCAGCCGCGGTGGAAGTGCACCGCGCACTAGCGAGCCGCGCACCGAGTCTCGCGCCAGCGAGCCGCGCACCACCGAGCCCGGCGCCACGCGCACCCCGGCACGCGCGCGCGACGTGCCCGCGCCTACTGCTACTCCGCCCAATACAGCTACCGCTGCGCAGCCACGAGGTACGTCATAATCGAATACCTTTTTTACTTTTCAGTCTTCTTTAAAATTAGATTGCTTTTCAAAGCATATCCAACAATTTTTTTTAAATGTCTCTGTAAAGTTGTATACATACAGAGTCTATTTAGCTTTTAAGACCAATGTAACATATTATGTTTCAACCACAAAAAAAAATCAATTTACTAGGGGGGTTGTTAACAAAAGTGGTTAAGCAATTATGGGGTAGACTTTTATTTCTTTAAGACCCCAAGGGCAAGAAAAGATAAAACTAAAATGGTCACAGCATAGTAGACAGCCCTTGGCCCTCTCACTTTACCAACAGTTGTTTGTAACTGGCGGCTTAGTGTTTGAGTTACGGGCACAGCCACAGCTAGTTAATGCTCCGTTTGAAACAGATGGTGCAGGCGGGCAGATCTACTTGTCAGACTTGCAGCGCTACTTCTCAGGGCTCGGCAACGCGCCGCCGGAGGGCGACGCCGGCGCGGCGGGCGCGGCGGGCGCGCGCGTGGAGCTGGCGGCGGCGCTGGCGTCGCCCGACGTGGTGACGACGGCCAGCGCGCCCGGCAGCGCGCCGCGCCTGGCTCCGCACCTGCCGCCCGCGACGCCCGGCGCCGCCCAGGACGATGTAAGGACCACCCTGCTCTCACCGCAGTTCGCTCAGGTGAACCTTCACGTATAGCGTTCCAGTCCTCGGCTGCGGCACGTCGCCACCGGGACTCGTCTCGCGTCTGGCTTCTTATTTTATCGAGCGGTATGCGTTTCGCATATTTTACTAACGCTTTCTGGTTCGTCTGTTTGTGCGAGGTGCATGGGACTTCTCTAATTCGGCTTTGCTATGCCTCATATTTTTGTAAAATGGTACAACTTTATCTGGGATTGGTTTATTTTCCAATTAGAAACCATTTAGAAGAAGAATAGGATTAATAGTCATCAGAATTGGTGAGAAAATACCATGTCCTTTATTTCACCTGCACCAATGACGACGTCATCACTTTCATAATTTAAAAAATCTAGGCAATCTTCAATCCAAATTATTTTCGACTTGCCTATTATTGCTGACTATTGCATGTTATTACTAAGAAACTTATCATTTTATAATTCATTGTTTTAACTTACTCATTAACAGTGCATTAATGTGTGCCAAGTAAATCCTATGTAAATCTCTATTACTATCAAAAATATTATTATTACTAAATAAAGGACTAGATAAACTAAGAAGTTTCCCATAAATAGTAATAATTAAAAACTAAAGATACATTAATTTATATTAGCTAGATATTTTTATGCTATTCTGATTTAAAAAAAAAAACGCCTTTATTAATGCTACTACGATTAAATTTGTACATTGTACCTACTTATTTCTTTAATTTTTTTTTGGCTCGTTAAAATAAACTTTAACATAAGAAATTTTGTACGATTAGAAGTTAGTAAATAGGTATTAAATGTTTATCCTTCGAAGATCGAAAATAAACCGCCCATTTACCTGTTGCACTAAACAATTGAATCGTCAATTTGGAGGGCCCAACTTATATAATCGATATCTTTAAAACTATATATGTTTGGGGCAGCCAAAATCAATAATAATAAGGTAAAATTAACCTTAATTTTACCTTATTATTATTGATTTTGGCTGTTCTACCTACTTAGGAGTTCTAATAGGTACCTACCTATTAGAACTCTAAGTAGGTAGAAGATTCCAGGGAGCAGCCTATCAGTTTGGTCCCTCCATCTTGATATCATGATGGAGGGACCAAGCATTTTGTTAAAATATTATGTATATGATGAGGTAGCTAGAATTATAGCAAAGGTAGGAAATAGTAGATTAATGGTACTATTTTTTTATATATGTATGACAGACATTGGAGATTTGGTCCCTTCATTTTGACGCTCACCCTCACCCCCGCTGACCCTCCCGTCCCACCGCTCACATACCTAAGGCGCGGCCAACTAGTTCCGCGCGGACTATAGTTTCTTTATAGAATAGTCTATATTCCAAAAAATCTGGAGTTGTTGTGGAACAACTGTTCAATGAACATGCAGCCTATTTAATATGACTGTTACATAATATGTAGTTTTAGTCTTTTGCAAAATAGTTGAAATGCATACTTCAAATTATTGAATATCTTCAATTTGATGGAAAAGCCATTTGGATTTGATGGATTACTTTGTTTGTAAAAAAAAACGGTCTATAACGAATTTTCTTATTGAACACACCTAATAACACTTACTTTTATATTCCAGGCTGCGAACCAATTCTCATCGGCATTGACTTCTGGACAGATGGGTCCAGTGATATCGCAATTTGGTTTGCCTTCGGAAGTCACAGCGGCCGCGAACACAGGCGATATGCAAGCTTTCTTTAAAGCGCTTGAACACACTTCCAATGCATCCGATAAGCCGAAAGAGGATGACAAGAAGAAAGAAGAGAAACCCAAAGATGACAAAGGCGACAAGAAAGATGACGACGCCGAAATGTCACTCGATTGATTCGAGATTTAATATGTGGTCGCATCTTAGTTGTTTTTAAATGCAACGAAGCTATGTATGCAAGTTTTGTTTTATATTCGTTAGCGATTTATATACATTTGAAATGTAGATTTTCTTTTTGATGTTTTGTTTTATTTTTTTCACGTAGTTTGCATACAAGGTCCGTCGATCACCGCAACATATTATTTTCTCCAGCTTAGGGGCTTGTAATAGTTCAGCTGAAATTCATATTTTGCCCCACTTCCACGCGCCATGTATCACTCTATCCCGCTCGCACTGTCAAACTGATTCAGTTAGGGTGAACTAGACTGTTGATGGACGTAGGCTTGGTAATAAATGATTAAATTATGATTATATTATTATACGATATCGACGTCTTGTGAATAGATTAAAATGGAAATATATTGAAAGTTAAATTATTAACTAATTATTAGTTAATTAACTAGCAAATAGTTAATTTATAATTTACTAATTTAGCAAGGTAACCTACGTATGGATGTCCAACAAAAGATAAGCGCTTCGGAAATCATCGTCGATCTTAATAAATACGAACGCGCGATGAAGAGATCTAATACAGAGTTGGAACAACTCTCAAATTGGTCGATCAGTTGACAACTCTCAAATTGGTTGTCAAAAAATAGGTTGGGGAAAAAGTTTCTTCGCATTTTTTTTAGAAAATTCAAAACGTTATTTAATATAGTTTATTTACATTTAGCTAAAGTATGTAGGTGCCATTTTGTTCGATAACTTTTTGCCATCTTGTAGGTAGGGACATGATCCCATTGCTATAGAAATTTTGGGACTTCTGATCAAAATACCGCGACAAGTGGTTTTGGCAGTCCTCTCGTGATGTTAACCTGACACTGCCTAAAGCATCTGAAGAGACCGAAACAGGTGGAAATCTGAAGGTGCAAGGTCAGGATTATACGGCGGATACATTAACACCTCCCAGCTAAACTCTCTTAATTTTTGCTGAGTGGCTAAAGATGTGTGAGGTCTAGCGTTATCATGATGAAAAACCACACCCCTTCTGTTGATTAATTCCGGCCGCTTTCTCTCAACTTCTTGCTTTAATCTCATCAGTTGTTCGCAGTAGAGTTCAGAATCGATGGTCCTGGCTGGTGGTAACAGCTCATAATGAATAATGCCCTTCCAATCCCACTACACACACAGCATCACCTTGTTGCGAGTTAACCCGGGTTTCGCCACAGTCTGTGAAGCCTGACCGGCCTTTGACCACGACCTTTTTCGCACGTTCTTGTCGTACATAATCCACTTTTCATCACCAATTATCAGCTTCTTCAAAAATGGTTCGGTTTCATTACGTCGTAATAAAGAATCACAAATGAGTACACGGTTCATTAGGTTTCTTTCAGTGAGCTCGTGAGGTACCCAAATATCGAGCGTTTTTGTGTACCCAGTTTTTTTCAAATGCGCCAAAACTGTTTTGTGGTCAATTCCCAGTTCTTCAGCTACGTCGTAACTACTGATATGATTATTCAAAAATATATGGTGAAAATATTCAGCTCAGCTGTAAGGTCATCGATATGTATGAATCCGTCGCTTTTTAGTAATCATTCAAAGGAGATGTCCGCTTTTTGTATGGACGTTGGTTTTTTATTCCGAGAAAAATCTAACAAGAATCAAACTACATCCAAATAAAAGCTACAAAAATATGGAACTTGGAACCACTGAAATTATATTTTTAGACCCCCCCATTTCAGAGAAAAATGATAAACTTATTAATGTTAGTACATATAATTTATTCGTTATGGCAGCCCAAATTAAACCTCTCAAACACTTTGACAATGTCTAAATATGACAGATGACAGATGTCTAAATATGACAAATGACAGTGTTGACCGTCAGGCTTCACTCATCCGTCTGATACGTCACACTTTCGCTCGTGCCTTTGTGTTATCGTATTTTAATTTGTGCTTTGCTTTCTTTGATTTTCTTGATTTAACCGACTTGGCTTTTTCACAACGGACTCTTCTACTTTGCACATGATTAGGATACCGATAGCTTACGAACCTTCAACCCTGACGACTGCTTTTTTTATACCGTTTACCTTCCTCAAGAATTACGCTAAAAAGAATTATTCAAATCCGACTGGTAGTTCCAGGTATTAGCGCGTTCAAACAAACAAACTTTTCAGCTTTAATAATAGTATAGATTTTTTCAGAGGTAAATAAATAATCTGATTAGATTAGTTTCGTTCACATTGATAAACTCGCAAATCAAACGTTGATTGACAGTAATGACAGTACCAGTACCATGTGTCAATTTTGACAAGATTATTATTTTTTCGGGTGTGTTCACTTTATTATCCTAGACAATTAAAAAGGTTTGTTCGTTTTAGGAGTAAATTCACACTAAAATAAAAAAATATTTTTCTCAAAATTGGGGGCCTTTAAAAATGTATGATATAGTTAGAACCACTAGTTTTTGGAATGTCTATCCAAATATATTTAATTTATCCTTGTTAGAATTATTGAATAATAAAAAACCATTTTTGGACATGTCCTTTGGTCGGATAACCAGCCGTTGCTTACATATTTTGGTTTTTTGTTAATATTTACTTAATACGAAACATTCTAAGCTGAATATTTTCACCATATATTTTTGAATAAAGGCACATGATTTTGGTTTACACCTACACATCTGGGATTGAGCCGGTTCCTTGTATTTTGCCGTCAAAGTTATGACACCATCGTTTTGACTTTTAGCAAGATTATTCAAAAACGCATGCATGAACAGTTTTGAAACTTTGTATGGTTATTATTAGCGTCAAGAAGGACCGAATACAGTTTTCAGCGAACTTGTGCCTTGTCTAATTTAGGCGCTGCGATGTTTTTTCGGTTTTTCATGAAACCGCGATAACTTGAAAACTATAAATATTTTCTTAAATCTAATTGGGGGCACATAGGGGCACACATTAAGAGCTACTCGTGTATGTTTATTCCACAGGGGCACATGCAATGGTTGTAGAGATATACGATTCATCAAAACGTTACTCCAGCAGGAAATGCAATATCTCGAAAACCTGAAGGGGCACAGATTTTATTTTTGGGGGCACATTTTAGCACACATATAAGCTCTCTGGCCATGCACAATTTTTCTCTCTCCGATCATTCGTTTAGAATTTTCCTGCTAGAAAAACGTTACCCCAGCAGGAATCGTTTTTTCCGTTTTTTTCCAAAACGACAGGGGGCACACATTTTTTATGTGGGGGCACATTTACAGCAGTTAGGGCACAAACTATACGTTTTACTCCTATAACCCTAGGAGACACTTTCTTGCTGGGGTAACGTACACGCGGCATTAACATCAACGGCGAGTACATCTCACACTTAAAATTTACAGATGATATTATCATAGCGGCTGAATCGCTGTATGACTCGCAGCAGATGCTGTACAGGTACAGCCTAGTCACAGTATTACAATATTTCCTACAGTAGAGCAACGTCTTTGATGTCGCGCGATGCCGCCGCCAGAGTAGGTACTTACGCTGTCACATGCAAATATGCTAGGGTTGTCACCAAAGGGGAAATAAAACAATTGTGATTATTACTATTATGATGTAATCATTTATTCATTAAGTACAGACGCCTGCACATCAAGCTACTACAATGTCAAATGTCTTTAATAGATTTTCAACTTTATAGTTAAAGCATTAAGGTTCAAGGTTGAATGGGAAAATTTGACAGTTTCGGGTTGCTTGACCTGCTGGCGTCTGTACATTCAAAATAATTGTGATTATTAAATCTAATGTAATTATTTATTCATAAATATATATTTACTTATGTTGCACTGCTAAATATTTACGTGACACTTTATTTTTGGATGTTCTTAATTGTCTATTATAAAATTCAACTACGTAATGTATTCGCATTCGGATGAACAATCTGATAAGAAAAGAATGAGGAAAACATGAACATGGCTGTGATTTAAATTCTACAGTACTTAGTATTTCAAATAATCTATCTAAAATATTGTTTCCAACAAACGAGTGGAAATTTTTTCTAAAACAGGATTGCAGTTTAGCACAGTATTCAACGAAATGAGCTGGAGGTACCTGTACTCCACCAAAGGTATCATGCATAGTTTTGTATGCACGTTTACGTAAGTAAAAATTACTTGTTGTTGGTTCGTCAGAATAATTTGACGCGTAGTTAATCATTGATAAACATTTGTGTTCATCTACGCAACGCCGCAATATATAACCACAAACATATCGGAAACTATTCTGCTCAGGGATATCAAAATTTGTTGAAAGCGTTTGTGTGGATGGACGGATTACCTCTTCATTGCGTGCGAATATGGATTTGTGCTGGATAAAATTATTATATTGTGATAAAACATTATCAAAATCATCAGCACAATTACTTCCGTTACATAATTTTAACATCTGACACAAAAAAGATTTTCGGAATGCTCGCTCAAACTGAATACAAGTTGGTTCCCTACAATTCCCACCAGCTTGACGTATAACACCCAAAAAAAATTCTAGACTGTCATTATTCAGCCTACGCGTCATCAAGTAAAATTCATCGAAGCCGGACTCTTTCTTTAAATCATCATACAACCCGATAATCGCACTTATTGTTACAGAAAATGCATTGATGAATTTTATTGTATTTGTGACTTCTTGGCCTGTATCTTTCCGCCTCACTATAAGGCTACTAAACAAATCTTGCGCTTTGTGCAACAAATTTCGCTGTAATTCGCTATCTCGATATGGCTTGTTGTACAGCTTTGGGGAAAAAATATTGCTGGAATTTAATATATCAAAGAGTTTATCCATAATATCAATAAACTCAACTGTGCCATTATGTGGGTTCAAATCACCTGCTTTGGTATAAGTTTCCACTGCTGCCTTAACAGAGTTGCTAAGAACTTGTGTCGCAAACCGCACTTTTTGTTTTTGGAAATTCTTGGGTGATATATGGGAGTCTGTTAATTTAGGAGCACACCGATAATCTTTTTGTTTGTCTAACTGGTAACATTTATAGATATCGTCCCAACTAGCAGTTTTACCGTTAAAATCATAATTATATTTAATCAAATTATTCCTAACGCATTTTATGAGATGAGGAACATCAAACATATAGTAAATTTTTTTCCCATCTAGTTCGAAATAAGGTTTTTCTTTTGAAATCCCCCTTGATTTAGAAAACTTTAAGAAATCTGAACCTTGATCGGACACAATAGCCCTTACTTTAAATCCCAATGCAAACAATTCTTTAATCGTATTTATTATCCATTCCTCCAATTGTTCGTCGATTTTACTAGTCGTGATAAAAGCATAGCCGACTACTTGTTTCCAATTGCCTAGAATGCCTTTGAGCATAATTGTAAAAGCATAGCCAGCTGTAAATGGACTTTGAATGTCATCAATTTCGTGAAGACCTATTATTTTATCTCTGCGTGTGTCGTAAAAAAGTGAACATTTTAAGCTCATTTCGTCCAAACAAAAAGTACATTCCCTTTCATAAGGTTTTAAGTGTTTGATAGCCTGAGACAAAACTCCCCTGACATAGTCACTAATTTTAGTACCCACAGGTATGGCCAAGGTCGCCAAAGTACGTCTAGAGGGCAAGCTTAAAGTATTTGAAAAAAACTTATACGCATGTGGACTTGAGTAATAAATATTTAAACAAAATATTTTAAATTCTTTAGAATATCTGTTATTCCTAGAATGAGGTTTTAAATTGGCTTGTGCTTTGACAACTTTACTTAGATTAGGTGATAAGAACTTGTCACATCCTTGTAAGAACTGTTCATAGGTGACGTCCGTCGACTTAGCTTCTTCCATCAACTTCAACTTTTTGGCACAACTTGTAACTTGTTTTCGAAGTTTTCTTTTTCTTGGAGTATGATCTGTCAATTTTTTTGTAGTCTGCGATGTTTGGGCACTAGTGGATGCCACAACTGATACGCCTACGGAAGCAATGTCGATCTGTTGTTGAACACCTCCGTTTGTCAAATCTTTTATAATCTCTATTTTTGTAGTCTCAGTTTGTGTACTCACAGAATGTAGTGAAGCAGACGGTAAGTTTGATACGGGAATAGCAGTGATTTTTAATTTTGTTTTCATATACATCCATCTTTCAAAGTGTAAACCACATACGTACATGTTATATAATTGTTCAACTGTTTTACTTTTCAAGTCCGGTCTTTGACAAGCTTCTATCCATAACTCGCGCCTGGAAAGTAAGTAGGTACCTATAAATTCAATAAACAAACACATACCTATACAATTATAATTATCAGACATAAAAATATAAGGAAAAGTGGCCAAAATTGTGTGCACAAGTCAGTTTTGTCTTAGCGGCGGCGGCGGGGCGTCTGGAATATTCCATAAGTCTATGGTACACAAATGAAAAACCTACCTCTCGTCTCGGGGAAATCTATGAAACTTTAATTCCTTCTGGGATTTCGATGTCGATTCACATCCATACACAGAACAGTTTGTGCGCACCATTATAGAATATGTAAGTATAATAAAATTATTACACGAAAAACACGCCCGCGTCTGCCCTTCGCGCTCGGTACCGCAAACTAAGCGTGTTTGCAGTACGCGGCCCGAGCCGCCCGACCCCCCGCGAGTTCCCCTCCGTTGCTCTGCGCAAATACATTCGTCGCGCTACTGTAGGAAATATTGTAATACTGTGGCCTAGTTGATTCATACGCATTGGTCTCCGCATGAACTTGGACAAAACCCAGGTTATGTTCAACGATTGCTGTCAATATTAATACTTTTAAGGTTGTCCGAGAATATTAAGTATAAAGTTAATATTTGTTTCAATATTCCCATTAAAAAAAATGTCTGGCTGCGGTAACGTTATAAACGTTACCCCAGCAGGAAATGTTTTTGTGAAATAACTAAAAAACTATGAGTGCAAGCAATTTAAAAATGTGTGCAACAATTACAGAAGGTGGGCAACTAATTATTTACTTATAAGATTTAAATGACTATTTTCGACATTATTATGCTGGGGTAACGCACACTCGGGAGTGGGCTATAATCTACCACGCGGGCCCAGTGCGGGGTTGGTAGATGTCACATGTCTTCGAATTTTTGGTTCTAGGACATGCCGGTTTCCTCACGAAGTTTTCCTTCACCGTTTTGAGAACAGCGGTGATGAAATAATTTACACTAAGTAAAGCGCATGTCTGGGTTTGAACCTACGACCTACCACTCGCAAGTCGCAGCCGTTACTACTGATGCTTTCAAATACACATTTAGTGGCAATCGATCGTAATGCCTTTCATTTTGACATACATTACTTCATAGGTTTGAAAATGTCGTCTGCTCGGCGACGTAAACAACGCAATGAACGTGGCGGAACTGTCAATATGAAAGGCATTGCGAAAGCAATTACCCCGCTGGGTTCGATTCCCGGTGGGGCAGTGTTATTGGGTTTTTTCATCTGGAATTTCTCAGTACCAGGCCGGAGTCGATTTGTAACCAAAGATGGCAACAGGCTCGTCCGTTATTAGGTACATCGTTATGGCGAAATGTGGGAGTACTATAGGTACACCTCTGCCTAACCCTTCGGGAATACAGGCGTGATGTTATGTTATCCTGTATGAATGATAATGAAATAATCATGCGTAGGCTAACAATGGGTACTTACGACAATGGGTTTTCTTTTTAGATAAGCTTTATAGCAGCCAAGAGCTGAAACGTAATCATTTCGAGATGGTAATGATGATTAGGAAGATTTACCTCTTTATAGGTAAAGTCCCAGGGTTCAAGGTTCAAAGGTCCACAGACTTATCTGATATAGCCAGCTGCCATGTGCTCCTCCAAGATAAATAAGTCGCGATTCTCTACTAGGTTGGATACGGTGATGACATATCTGCCATCTATTGACAGTAAAGAGAACTAAAGTTTTGTTGGAATTCGCGAGATGGCGTAGTGAGTGAATGGCAAACGATTCCAAGACAGAGACGGCAAGTAAATTCGATTTAAACGTAAATAAACTAAAGAATGTAATAATTGCAATAGTAATTTAGTGAATAATGCATTTACGGTTAAATGAACATAAACAAACTACATTTAAAAATAAATACCTATGTACTGTGTGATAATGATAACATTTTAAAAACCTAGAAACATCGAAGTGACGAAGACTACAATAAACAACTAATTGGAATGTGTTTCCTATGAAGTATTGCACATATTATCAGGCTTAATTTTCAACGAATGGTCACTGATTATGCGAGAATCGTTCTATGCCTTCTATGTTTGGGTAGATACGTGGATAGCGTAGTACAGTTGTACCAATTTTTGCTTGCTGTCTAAATAATGTATTATAACCTTTACCACCGTGTTTTAAGAGTCATTATGTCTGAGTCACACTGCGCTGGCATTGTATATCTATACAAACATCTGTCCGGCTAGCTTGATATTTTGTATGTAATACCTACCTACTTTCAATTCGGTAGTAATATTCATTCTCTGCCGGAGTTCAGCACGGTGCGCGCGTTTTCATGTGCGAAAGCACAGTACATAGATACAAATACGTTTAGATGATTCTCTACTTTTATGTAATTTGCATTAAATATCACAAGTGCAAATAGTGAGAATAGTGTTGTGCTCTTAACTATGTAAACAAGCATTTTAAATTGGTGTAATGGAACGAATACAGGTTTTGCAAGATGTATGAGTAACCAATGACCGCAGGGCATCCCTGCGCGGGGGCGGACAGGGTGGGGGGAAAGGAAGACCAGATTGCCAACTACACTTCGGCGGGTTCTCAGTTCATCTCGGACAGGATCAAAAGAATTTAACTAGTGAGTACCTAAAATATCAGAAATATGTACTTACTTACCTTTTATTATTTAGTCATTTATTTTTTTACTTTTACAATAAGTATTTATGTAAATAACGAGGTTGAGTCACTATACTTAAGGTGTTGTTATCATGACATGCTAATATAATTTGCGAGTACGAAAATGTAAGCGATTATACTAAGGATAGATCTAATCACACATGTTTTATCTAGCGAAACTTTGGAGGTTGGTTATAAAACTTATTTTAAACTAAAATAGCTCTGGGAAAAAGAAAAAAGGTTTGAAATAAAGAATAGTTGCAAAAATGTTTAGACATGACTCTTGACCGCATAGTTTCGCGGCGAGCACAATTCGCTGTTGGCTCTGATCAAACATTTTTTAAACAGTTGATTTTGTGGATAAGCGGTAGATCAGTTATTTGCGACAGAAAAGCAAAGACACGAGCGCACGGCGACCTCGAGCGATGGCGCGGGGAGTGCGGGGCGCTGGGGAATCCTTCTGGCGCCAGACCGGCATCGGCGTCTACCCGCGCCCCGCTCTCCTCCGCCTGTGCCCACACCCGCACAGACCAACTCAAAATAGATGCACGGTGATTTACGCCTCGGGCGTATGAGTAAATATGTTGCTTGCCTGCCTGCCTTGGCACGTCCGCCCGCCCCCGCCGCATGCCGATCTCCGTCCCATCTCAAAACTAACGTTCACAAACTCGTCGGGTCATACTTACTGTCTGTAATCAAAGAGCAAATTTATCTATCCTTTTATCGTTAATCCATATTCTTTTATCAGTAGGTACCGGTAATTGTCATAATTGATAAGACCTAGAATGAATGAATTGCACTTCTTTAATAAATTCTTAGTAGGTACCTAGGTATATTCTGACTGACTAAAATCACTTATAAATATTTATCCATACCTATCTCCTTTCTCCAAGTGTGAAATCGGATGTTATACAAGTTGCTATTTTGGGTTGGTAGTCAACAAAAACCAGTAAGTAGCAGGCCTAAGTTTAATTTACAATTCGACATTCGTAAACGAGTACGGAATGCGGACCTTTTGCAGACTACACAATGACATAATTAGACGTCCATAATCTACTCTTGCACTTCTAAATAAGTAGGGGTCCCTACATTGTAAAATGATAGATTCTTTTGTGAAAATAGTAGTGTAACAATGAGGGATTCCGTCAGCCTACTTTGGGGCTATGCGACGCTAAGCTAATGTAGCAATTCTGTCCAGATAAAGCTTTTAGCTCTAGACAAAAGATAATACAACGTTCCTCTTTTGGTTATAAATAACACATGCGTCAGATTTTTTTAACAATTTGAATCACACTTTAAAACAAAATATTTCAATAGTTTACCTAATTCTCCCCATTAGGGAGCTTTTTATCCAGATCGTTTATGTGGACTTGTAGGTACCGACAATGGCCGGGCTGGGCAACAACAAAAAGTGGACATGGTAAGACCGGTCCTGCAGGTTTCCGCCAACCATAGCACTGGCAGACTTTCGTTCATGTCCACCGCCATTTTTCATTCATCTTACGCTCATACTTTTTATAATATTATTTATTTATTACGCACCCCCATGAATTCTTGATCAGTAGATAATATAGAACTATGTAACCTAACAATGCGAAAAAGAATTAAAGTAATTCCTGAAAGTAGCTTTTTCAGAATGACTTGGTAATTTGTACTGAATACCTACTGACTTCAGACGTTTATATGTATATAAAATGTCTCAAGAAAATTATTATAATAGTTATTTCGAGTTATACATGGGCCATCGCTTCTCACGACTCAGCATAATATAATTAAAAAAAAAACCTCGTATGGAGCTTCGGCATAGTTCCAAATTGCACTTAATCAGTAGAAATTAAATAATTCCTTATATGTATATAAAAAAATAAATAATATTTTTGACAAAGATCAAGTGTTTACTTCCTGCCCAAAAAAATGTATCGTATCTTTTACCTGCAAAAAAGGTTATTCTTTGAAATATTTGTTTGTTTCTCGGTAGGTATATCGTAGACCAGACCACAGCCAGACACACTACGCCAGTTATTGCAGTGGTTATCAAGTTATTGACTGGGTTTTTTCTATCACAATATGTTTTAAGAGTCTAGGTACGTCAACAATCGTAGTTACCTTCGTTCGCGCGGTCGATTTAAAAATGTTGTTTAAAAATTCGAAAAAAATAGCGTTTAACATAAAATTAACAGTTCACTTCTAGGTAGGTTCGAAGTCCTATACCAACCACACAATTCATGTAAATTCAAATACTAAATACGTATAATCATAATACATAATTCTAATATTGTTTTAATGGATTAAAGATAATGTTTTAACAAAAATTGGTAAACTAAATTTTTCCATACTACATTAATTATTTTTTTACCTTTATTAGCCAGTATTCTCCCACTGCAGGACGGGAAACTATAGGGAACTTCTCTGAATATCTTGGCTGACACTGTAGAGTAGGTACACTAGGTGCCATATTCCTGAACATGTTTTTCTTTATGATCGTCCTCTGATATATCCATATATTTCAGATAGTTTCTATCCCCTTTGTCTACTAGGAGCGGTTTATTTCGTTATCTACTAACATAATTTATTTAAGTAGGTACCTATGCGATTTTCATAAATATTTCTAGCGTTAAATAAACAATATATATGTGTGAAGGCATAACTTGTGTATCAAAGTCGACACTCGCCAGGTGCATTTTAAACGTCCACGTTACAGGTTTAGTAACTTTCTGGAATGCCCTTCACGATAAAATTCTGCTTCGTGCATTTAAAATAATTTTAACGAACCTAACTAGGTAAATAACTTTAGTGTTTACCAAGTAGGTACGTATTTACATTAGTAAATTAATTATGTAAGTGTCATAGAGGTCATTGGGAACGACGCCGGGTAGTCATTAGTGAATTTTAAGCAGTTACCGTTTTCACGTAGCTAACATGTGATCGATATTCGATAATCATATTTTGTTACCGTATGCTAGCGTGCAGGTGCAGAGTCATTTTGCTCTATTACAGTCAGATTCTATTAAAAGTATGGGGCTACAAAGATTTAATGATTGTGGTAAAAAGTGTAACTAATCCGGTCGACATCAGTACCTAGGTCAATGTGCTGTGTGTTACCATGATATATGAATTTAATTATTTAACACTCTGCGCCTGCGACTTCGTTCGTCGTGCATGTCAGAAAACAAATTAGACTGTATCCGTCTTATTACAAAACGAAACCTAATTTTAGATCTAGCCTAAACTATTGAGCCAGTACTTGTATTTCGAACTTTATTTCGATTTAGGCAAAGTTCTTAATACTAAAATGACAACTTAGCACCGAAATAAGCTGTCTGTATATTTCAGTGAAACTCCCGTCAAAATCGGCCCCACTTCAATTTTATTTATTTGTATAGATATTTACCTCTCACAACAAATAGATTTCAAATTACTGAAAAATTTAAAACATCCACCACTAGAGATAAAATATTACCTATAGGCTACAGCTTTTGTATAATGTATGGTCGACCTAGTAACTGTTTTATCACCATTGTTTTGGCAACCATTCCCAGCAGGTACCTAAAATCAAACTTCACTATGATTAAAAAAATCTTACTGTCACATATACAAATAGACCTTGTCGTTTTATGACGTGCAAGCAAGTGACATTCAACCTTAGCATGATAATTATGACAAAGCAATTACGAGGTCGACTATTCACCAAAAGATACAAAATAATTACGCGGGTCGGGCTGCTGGTATATTTTCGTAAAAACATCGGTCTTGATTCCTAGACACACAGGATCTTGAAAAAAAATTCTGTTGTCTCCAAAATCGAGCCCATGGTTCCTCCGGTCAGGTCAGGTCCTCTGGGGCTGCAGTCTCGAACTCTCGACATTCATAGCGATCGCTTTACGACCGAATTCGGTCGCAAAGTCCTGTCACTGTCATACATTACACCTGTCAATCCGGGACTTTGCAACCGAATTCGGTCGTAAAGCGATCGCTATGAATGTCGAGACTGCAGCCCCTGGTCAGGTATCTTATCATAATATGTCGGTATTTGCCAGCCATCCCTAAAATTCATCCTGTTTGTGCGTTTATGTGTTAACGTAAGTAAATATTTAAAGAAGTTAAAAAACAATTGAAATTAATTAACTGAGACTTGGCCTTAGCAAATAAAAACCGTAAAAAAACCCTCAGTACTGAATCTTGTTTAATTAATATAGATTTTTAAATAATGAACGAACAATAAGCAGAAATAACAACTAGCACCACCTAGTATTTTTTTGTCTTTTTTTCTAGTTTGTACCTTTCAGTTATGCAATTAATAATAATATTTTCACTGGAAACTCTAATCAACGGCAATAAGGCGGTGGTGAGGAACTTGTTAGACGCCATTTACTTTCTGAAAAACAATCGTTTGCTTTTTTGATTCAGATACTGAGAAATGAAACAGCAGCAACGCTCCCTATCCATTAAAAATAACTCCTCGCTATAATAGAGGGAATCGAAGAATATTCTAGGAAATACGGAATCGTAAATGTGAAAAGGTTACGTAGGTAGGTAGTATAAGTGTTTATTATAGGTAAGCTCGTACGTCTCGCCGCGCCGGTGCGATTGGCGAGCGAGCAGCGCAGCGCGTGCTCGGGGGTATTCTGAGAATTGCATACTGACTGAACAACACTCAACAGTTATAACGAAGGTGCTTTTTAGTCTTTCTTTTAACAAAATCAAATATCAGTTAGCAGCAAAACAAAAAGGGGCTTGTGGCTAAGTAATAAAAGACGCACAAGCCGAAGGTTAAGCTACGCTTACATAAGTCGGTCCGTGGATGGTTGACCATCCAATACATACCAGGACTCCTCCGTGCCTTGAAAACGCATTAAGCCGTTGATCCTAGCTACCGACTGTCACAACCGGTCTTACCGAGGAGTAATCGCGTTATCCAGTAACTGGGTTGTGGAGGCAGTCGCTCTATGTATACATCGTTCAAGACTTTGTTTAGAGTTTTGATTCCCAAAACCTGCGAATTTATAGATAAGTAGGTATTTTTTTTAAATATAATTCTCTATAATTATATGCCATACATTAGAAAAAAAGGAGTATGGCTGTTGTTGCTCATGTGGCACAGAGTCTGATGGGGTTCTTTTTTATCTAACTTTGAAGCGCTCCGAACCTTTTTGATAATGGCCATGTCAATAAGGGGTAGTTAGCTACATAGAAACTATGTAAATGGACTGATACAAAGTCATTCAAATATTTTTGCGGTTCTAATTTCAGTTTTAAGTTCCGAAAGAAAAAAATATGTAGGATGGAATGGTAATTACTATTAGGTACTTATGTACTTATACGCGAATGAAAAACATTGAATTTAAGCTAACTGTAAACAAGTGATCAATATTAATAAGATTAAGTACAGGCAATTCAAACAAGTGAACAACATCTGCTCAATATATTTCGTTACTTGTTTATCAAATACTATAACTGTACTTATGTTTAACAGCTACAATTACAATTCTATTGTCATTGATGAAGTAATCAATACATACATGTTTTACAATTACACAACAGTGGCAACAGATGAATAATCAAATCATAGGCAATTCGTTGAGACTTGAGACAGATCACAGTACCTGATGGTACCTGGATATTTCTTATGAAGTGGCTCGTAGCTCAATAAACAGCCGCACGGGTCAAAGGTTGCGCTACACTTGCCGAGGTCGTAGATGGGTGACCACCCATTTCATACAGAGATCCTTCCGTGCCACGTAAAGCCGTTGCCGTCGTAGCCGTCCCGGCTGTCATTCGTAGATCCTTGTCAGCCATGACGGGTAGTCAGAAGCCCGACAGCCCGACAACCAGTCTTACCAGGGGGGGTACCTATCGCGTTATCCAGTAATTGGGTTCAGCTAGCTGCATCCGGTTAGACTGAAACCGACCTCAATAATGTTGGGCTTTTTTTTTTTTTTGGATGGGAAATCATCAAATCCGCTCTGGGTGGAGCGGAAGAGAGTGTGGGACTCTTACTGACTAAAACCCACCCGTGTTCCTTCCTTAGCCCTTTCTGTACAGAAAGGGCTTTTCGGACGATCCCGCCGCCCTGGCAGGATAAAGTTGGGCTTAGGTATTGCAATTTTTTTAGGTCTGATCAGGTTGACATGGTAAACAAAATTTTAGATGGCTAAAAAACAGTCTCAAGTTTCAGTCTGAAACCAGTTTTGAGTGTATACAAGCCTACAAGGTGATTTTTGAGATAGGACTTCAGGACAAAATCCAAAACTACGGGTAGTAGAGCAAAGTGGCCAAAGGTACCGTGACCTCGATTTTGGAAGAACATAATACCGCGTTTTTTTGTAGGTTTTTTGGAAATTCGTCATTAAAAGTTTGTTATGTCATCCTATTTTGGAAAGTCATCCTCTAAAGGGGCTAAATAGGGAACGCACGTTCGTAATTTTTTAATCTTCGAAATGTGGAAATTGGCTCTTACGATTCTCTTTATGGATATTTTGATAACTAATACCCTAAGTCTCAGTAAGAAGCCTTGTCGACGATGGGAAATCCCATCGGGCGGCTATTTAAAATGTAATAAATATTACATTTTATATAGTTTTGTTATATTTATAGCTTTAGTTTTGTTATATTTTTTTTATCGTTTATTCAAAGTATTACAAATTGGTATTACACAAATCTGTCTAAGCTAGGTATTTTATTTATAAAAAAAAAAGTGGGCTTAGTAGCTTCGAAATGTTCTTAAAACCTAGTGCAAATGCATTTATATTTATTTCTCATGAGACATGCCTCATGTGACATGGTTTTAAATTATTGAGTTTTATTTAAGAAATCGATTCATAGGTCTCGGATTTGATGTGACTGAATATACTTCTTTAATCATACTTACAATAATACAAGCGTGGCACTGTCTTATGTTGTTATCACCATCTTATACCTACTATTTATCAGTGAGATTGAAGTTGAATGTGAATACTTTTTAGCAAGTTTATCGAAAATATTTGCGTCAGCGAAAAAGATTACGGTTGGTTTGGTATACTGCGTTTAGGTATCGCTGCTGAGTACGAGAACCGTAAAAATGATTGATTGTGGTGTGCACTAAATAAACTAAATAGGACTTGATTAGGACTTCTTTCACAAAATCCGATATTATCTTGATGACATCGTTAGCTGTTAATTGTACAGGTGGAACCTACTGCTGGCAACAGTGCTTTTCTGTAAAATCATCCTGTGAAAACTTAGGTGGTGATCGCGTGATAGATGGGAGTGTGGTTCTATTTTGTAAATCCAGAATAACCAACCTGCAGATAATTCGTTTATTACCTATTGTATAATCTAATCTCATCTCTGTCAATCCGTTCGTTTTTAAATATTGTATTTTATAGTTGCTGCTTGGTTTAAGTTTAATAGGTAGTACCATTTTGCTACGATAGATGCAATGAGTATCAACAGAGTAGGCACTAAGCAAGGATAGTTAACCAAGCAAGAGAAATGACGCCTCGCACACAAAACATTAAATGCAACTCACAGACTCAGTGTCTCAATTCTTATTTTGGTTTAATTAAGTAATCTTCATTTTTATATGGATTATAAATGACTCGATACGGTTATAGCACTTAATCTCTTAAGTAAATAGGTACCTATGAATTAAACAAGTCTGAGATCGTAATAAAACGTTCTCGACCATATACCGCCACCGTCCGTAGGCTAATTCTCAAGGTGTTCGGAGATCATTTAGCACTCCTCAGGTTCCGGTCAGCTGCCCTTAGTGGCTCGTTTTCTTTTTGTTTACAATAATGCCCGGGCCGTGCTATGGGACTCTCTATAGGCATTCTGAAAAGTACCGTAAAGTCGAATGGTGTGTTAAATATTAGAGTCGCTGCTACTCAAATAATGTCGGAGATGTATCATTTAGTTTTTTTCCGATCAGTACGAAACATAAAATGAGTGTAGGCGTTGAGAATGCACCTCGGAAGCGGGAATACCTCTCTGGCGAATATCCAAAAGACGATCCCGAGTTTCCGACCGACGCACTCCTGTCCCCAACACAACACTTGGCCGAGAAAGCTTCTATTCTTTTATTTATAAACAATGCCAATGTTTAATATTTTATCTTATAGTACCTAATTAGATATTTAATTTTACCGCAGTCGCAAACAAAAAAAAAAATGGTAGATGCCTTTTCATAAGCGATTTATTAAGTGATCTAGTCATGCCATCACTTAATAAAGTGAGCTTAATTATTTAATTCTTGTCAGAGCATATCGTAGGTAAATAAGTAATTCGCTTTTTTTAAATAAACCGGGTACATATTTACTATAAACTATACCAACATCGCAGTGATGAACGTCATTGAGGAAAGACTTGTGAATAGCGAATAGTTATTTATTTGGTCAAGTGCTACCCGTCTCGGTGTGACTCATGAATATTATTGTCACATTCATACATATGGCGTATTTTGGTCGTTGAGACGTGAACGCCGGAATTCACGAAGAATGACGCCATTCTCTTATTGCCAGTTTAATAAATAGGTACAAATGTGAACGTATATGTATAAGTAATATTGCGATAGAGTAGAGTAGCGTTAGTGTCACAGATTGTGGCTCCTAAATACCGGATTTACTTTTAGACCTGCTTTGCGTTCCGATTATCCGAACCTAAATTCGGTATCTTGGGAAAACCTCAAATGCAACTAAACTTTTATTTGCTGAATCAAAACCCATACTTAGATATTGAAAATGAGTTATTGCCCATTTAAGCAGGGTATATTATCTAAAAGGATTAAGTACTTAATTCCTTTTAAAGAAATTAAATTGTCTGTAAGTAAAATCACCTAGGTAAATTAAATTCTAGTGTTGTGCAATTTAATTTAAAAGAAAAATCATCATCTGCCTTAGTCTTGGGAGACTTGGGAGACTCCTTGAGAGTTGGGGTCGGCTTCCACTCTAACCGAGTGCAGCTGAAAACCATTATTTTCAACGGACTGACTGCCATCTGCCCCCACAACCCAGTTACTGGGTAACTCGATAAACCTTGGTAAGACTGGTTCTCATACTTTTGGGCTTCTGACTACTCGTAACGACTGTCAAAGATCTTCGAATAATCACTGGTTCCAATCGTGGTTTTCGAGGCATAGACTGGTCTCGATATGTATATGGATGATCACCCATACAAGGACCGACCTCTGCAACCTTCGATCTACTCGTGCGGCTGTTATTTTTTAGCCACGAGCATTCTGAAAAATAAAATAATAATGATTAGTGGATTACCTATTTATAACCTACGTATATGTAGGTAATATGTGTATCTTTTAGCTAGGTATACTTGATAACTACGATCATCCACAACTACAAAATAAATCTGTATCTAAATCCAATGCTGTTGTTATTGCCAATGTCAATTTAAAATTATTAATGGTTATACTCTAAATGTAGGTACCTAACGTAATAGGGGCGCCAATTGGCAAGGAAGTTATCGAGAATTGCTATGCTATATCTTGAAGTATTTGGCCATTCTGAATCATGTGGCTTTGATCCTTAATTTAGGATTTGAGTGGGTAGGTACAGTCTTTTAACAAAGAGTTAATATTCCACCAACTATTGTAACATAATCTACATATTTAACAATATACATTTTATTCACATTTATAAAAATAATCCTTCCTTAATCCTTAAGTACGTACGTAAAAATAATTATGAAAATTGAAAAACACTACTAATAGCATTCATAATCCGGTTTCTAACGTTAAAATAGGACTATAGAAAAATAGATGCCTTTTTTCCGAGAAGCCAGTGTTCCAAGACACGTACTGTACCTATTTCGTAAGAAAGTTTACGAGAGAACTTCAAAAACATCAAGAGTGTGGATAGGGTGTGGCGTGTGGCGGCCACGAGTCGGTCGGTGGCGTAGCGGTCGGGCAAGTTAACGATGACCTGGTTCCGAGGGAAGCCCGAGCAAGGTGGGGAGACGACGCGGTCGGTTCTGCATTCGCACTAGTCGCAAACTTGTTTAGTACAATGAAGCAGTCGGCGTTCAAAAACTAAACATAGGTTCGGCAGACATGTCAAGACTTCCAATGTAAAAATAGCAGGCAGGTCTAGGTAGTCTGTCAGCATATTGTAGGTACATACATGTAGCTAATATGTTTTCAGCATACTAGGTGTACCTGTATCGTCTACAATAAAAAATACTCACATTGACGTCAGCTATAATAAATTGTAATATTTGTATGGAACAAAACAAGGTAAATACATTTACCTAATACATAATACTTATTTTCCAATTAAATTCTAGGTAGAGATGGAATATTATTCACACTTGCACTAACTAATTCTGTTAATTATTAAACAAATTCCAGCAAGCTCAGCCTGTTACAGTTGCCACTAAGACTGGTTTCATGGTTTCCCGCCCACGCGACTTCATGGCGCCCGGGTGGAATCACAAATTTATTCAACAGCTGCGTTGCCAAATGGCTGTTTGTTATAGGCTAAGATTAAAGTTTTACCTGTAGGTACAGACTGATTTTGGGTGTATAGTAGAAGCGACTGACTAATTATATAGGTACCTATAGTGTATACTTCATTTTAATGTGAGCCATATTACAATATTGTTGATGACGTAGAAAGTTACGAGTACAAGCGCTTACGATTAACATTGTGGAAACTGGTTTTTGTTTGTCAAATGGTTCATGGAAGAGCGGCTGGAAAAAGTTATCCAACATTGCTATTTAAAGGATCTGGCACTTACACCTATTGTGTTAATCTTAAGCGTTGTCAGGTGCAGGAGACACACAGAAAAAGACACTCCCCGTGGCGTGTAGCTCAAGGTCGTGACGTGACGTCGGCAGTCGGCAACAGGCGGTACCTACGCCAACTAAACAACGCAACAAGTGCCCCGCGCCCCCGCATTTCACATACCATTCGCGAAACAGCAGCCGTCATAGAATAACGCCAACCAATTTTTGTGGTTCACTACCGAAGAAACGCATTGAACTTTGAATCGAGATGTTTTGGCCAAACCTGATTTTGTGGCTAGCTGCATATTTATTTACTACCTACATAATTAATGAATTTTAAACAAAATTGAAATCATTATTCATTCAATGAGGGATTCATAGTGAAGGACAAAGTTGCAAAATTAATGCTTTTATTTTAAGCTGAATTTGAAAAACATTGCAGGTTGCACCTACCCACACTGACATACCAATTGAAGAATCGATGACTTCAGAAGAGTTAAAATATAAGTAGGTACATAGAGACCTGCATAAGCAGTGTAGGTATATAATTGGAACAGCAGAACGCGTTAAGAAAACAAGTTTTTTTTCTGTAGTGGTCGTCGTCGGAGTAGCTCGCTCGCTTCCTGACCAACTTGTGTTCACAATCGAACGACTGCGTGCTATCCTCGAAACGCGTGCGTCATGGCCTCCGCAATACTGATAAGCGCCTACCAATTATCATTGCAAATAATGTGTTTATATTATACATTCGAATCTAGCCCGAGTGCCATGAAGTTTCTTCACTGAAAATAAATTATCATCACTACGTAACTGCGCGACCATATAGATTAATGCTCGTATTATGCCAGGCTTATTTGTGTAGGTAAACTATGAATATATAGAATTTTGATAAAGAGGTCTTGCCGATAATAAGTTCAAGAGATAAGTTAAATATAGGAAAATGCCAACAGTAAATTATTAATTGTACTTACTATAAACTAGGTACTTACTGATTCTACATGTCTTTATGCTTTTACCAACTGAGATACTAAAGACTTTTGTTAATAATAATTCATATGGTAAGTAGCTACCTAGCGATGGCGCTAAATAGTTTCTTGCAATAGAGAATGTAGTTGACGGTGGCAAATAAAACCGATACCCGTTCTAGTCGAGCGCAGCCGTTACGAAATCAGCGCTGCATGAAAATTACTTAAATTACATTGCTTGCCATGCCGATACAAGTGATGGGTAACAAAATTTTGATGGTATTCTCGCATTTATTTAATGCTTTACAAGCGCTTTCTTGGTTAATACCTATCATTACTACATCACCGTCTGTAATTCACAGTGTTAATAATTCACTTTTAATTATTTGTTCGTAGGGGTTTGCACTACTTATTATAAAAATCAAATATTCTGGTAGGTAGGTAACTAGGAACCAGTTGTTTACGGAAGACTTAATTACATATAGTTATTAGATGCCACAACATAAATAGAATAAGTGGATACAAATATGTAAGTGAAAAATTCAGGTGATATCATCAGAATTTGATGCATTGCTAATTTTGATGTTGACTTGACACTTATAATGAAATGAGAGACCCTTTTGCCTTGCCTTTCTTAGATCATCACAATAATAAAGTACTTAGGTACTTTCCTAACTAAGATTTGAATTGTAGTTAAAGCGCAGGTTAAAGTCCGTGCATATTATGTAGATACATATAAATAGATTACGAAGAACAACCGATCCGGTTGCGGTGAAGGAGGGAGATAGATAAAACGCGACATGAATCACTACTTACAGCGGGCGCAGAGTGCGGCGCGCGGGTAGGGACGCGGGTGGCGCGGGGAGCCGAACGGAACGAAACGAACAAACCAACGACATTACAAACAGTTGAACACTCATCCGCGGTGCGGGAACGTACGCTGTTCCTTCTTCGAGTGTACGATAAACGAGACATATTTTCCAGCATACAGACAAAACAAATAAATACTCGTATGGTAATAATTGTTATCGTTTGCTAAAAAGAAAGTGGCGTCGCAATACCGGAGTGCTAGTGAGACTTGTGTGACGATAACACAGGTGTTGTATCTGTGTGTGTGTGTGCCGTGTGGCGTGGATCGTCGCGCAATTATTAACGATGATTCACTTGTGCGCGGGTGAAATGCAGCCTATCGGACTTGTTGACATTTGTTCTGGAGGCGTCAACAAATGATATCAAGACAGCAATGATATAATGGTGGACTGATCAATTTTACCGCGGTAAGAGGTCTTGATATGCAATAGGATGTGTTCATTCATACATTTTATGCTCATTCAAAGTCGATTAATATCCATGTTTAATCTGGCACATTAAAATATTATGAAATACCTACTTAAATTTTACTATCGAAGCGTAGGTGCTCACCCAATCGCTCGTCAGGTCAAGGATTCTTATCAAGATTTCTTTAAAAATAAGTAAAATACATTGCAATGTTTTACCATTATTACATAAGTATTTTATATCCCTTAACCCAGGTGCCCTTTATGCTGACATATTTGAAGGAGTTTAAGAAGTTGCAAGACTATTGATACGAATTAGCCTAAATACCGCGAAGTAAACAAAGAAGAAAAATGACCCCTACAACCAAAAAGTACCTACCTGCTTCTAGCAAACTAGGAAGCTCAATCATCTTGAGTGATTCATTGATTGTTTTGAAGTCGTAGACACCTAGGCACTTATTAGTGTGTAATAACAAAATACTACATAAGCCGAACTATCTGTAATGCGTTAATAATCAATTTATAAGTAGGCACACGCATAGCACTAGATTTTATGATTAGTCCATTATGCATCTAAGTATCCACCTAATCTTTAGTTTTTATACATAGGGCATTTTTGGTCCTGTATCATAATATCAACAATTCAACATACCAATACGCAAATAAAGTATATTTTGACTAAAATTAGCATTAGGTACACATAGATGACTCCATCATACATAGATGATAAACGTTAGCCAATATTATAATAGTTGTGTTAAGTGAAGTGATAGGTCTCTGCGATGGAAGCTGGCGGCGTGCAGGCGGCCGACGGCGGCGTCGCCAGGGCCGCCTGGCGCGGCGCCAGGCCGGCGGGCGGCGGCCGGCCGCCGGGATTCCTTTGTCTCATTACAACACTAGCAGTTAGTCCCACTTGCCTTCGGGATCACTTTCCTGATTTTATATTTACATGTTAAAAGACCCATCGGAATAGGTATTTTGCTAGTAGGTATCTTAAGTTTTAAGAGCCATTGGTATGCTATGGAATTATATAATAAACCCGTAACTGACAAACAAATTTAGCTTTCTCTGTAAGGTTTCTTCGTTTCTCATCTCGTAAGTTTTATATCTGATCTATAGGTATCCCTACCTATATCAATCACACGTTTGCCAGTCGTTATTTAAATAGGTAGCGCGCGCACACATAGAGCTATCTGAACGCCGATACATAAAGACGAGGCTTGTGTTGTGTGCGTGAGCGGCAAGTGCGTACTGAGCTTATTTGCTTGCCTGTTCTTAAACGAACGGAGCGGCTTGGTTGTCTCCAGTTCTCAGAAATTGTAACGCCTTCTCGGAACGTACCAACGACGCAGCCGTCCACAAACGACTCAAGTGAGCGCAAGCGAGGTCGTCCGCCATCGTACTACTACACGTATTCGGATTGTGTAGATAACACTCACACTTACAAAACTGTATTTCTCACATCTTGTTTTGTGATACGACTAAGCCTTCAGCTATTTCTTATTGCTTATTTTATGTATGATTAAATATATGTACCTACCTTCTGAAATTAATAGTTCTTGATGAGCTAAAATTATGTTAGTACACCACGTAGGTGTATACATTATGTAGGTATGTGTACTTATACGTAAATAACACTAAGTGAAATGAGTTTCTTAAACCTATGTTTTTTAAAGAATAACATTGTTAACCTGAAACTAAGTAGGTATCCCATCGTCACTGTAGACAAACAATTAATTTTAACAACGGACACTGTTATCCAAACATGCACTAAAATAAGTACCTTCATAATGAAAGCTATTTCGTCAGTTGTAAAAAAAAATACGACAGAAAGCAACGCCGACTGGGGATATCCTCGTCTATTAGCGTGACGTCACGGTGATGTCACACTCACACTACACACCAATAGAAATAGCGCGGCACATGCGCGTTGAGTTGCGTCAACACGTTCACCGCATCGCTGTTCGCTGTTTTGTGTCGAGTGCTTTTCAATGATTTGACATAGGAAAAATGATCTTGAATGGATTACATAAACAACAATTACGTATAAATCTCCGACTGTTCTTGTTTATTGCCAGTGTTCGACTTTTTTCCACAAATAAGTGCGAAAGTAAGTAAACCTAAAACAAACATTGTACACTCGTATGATATTCACTCATAAAAAGTAGTGTGTAAAACAATTACGGCAGTATTAACAAAAAACAAGTGCATACAGTGACAGTGTGGTAACTAATGGGTAACGTCGCGTTGCATAGCATCTTGTTAATTATTTTGAAGATTGTATAACAAGCATAAGTTGTTCCATGCTCCAAATTGTATTGCATTTTTAGGAGAATCTTAAGTACCCAGGATTTTTGAGCGTTACCGATGTTTATCATAGTCAGTCTTCGGTGTTTCTGAATTGGATTTTTAATTCGATGGTGAACTATCGAATTCAACCAGTCATTCATTCAGTAAAATAAATTAAGTAGGTACCTATACAAGGTTTGATGAAGAATTGCAAATAAACAAGTACAGTAATTTTGAATGAGATGAGTATTACATTATTAAAGAAAAAGATCAACTTCAAAAACGTTTCACACAATGCTGAAATAAACATATTGTTAATATTTGCTTCCCTTCTATTATAACGAATTTTACTTAACAGTGAATCAGGTGTGAACATCCTTACATCTACCTAAGAAGGCATTCGTTGAAAATAGGTAACGATTAATAGTAATCGAAGATTCGAAGTATTTATCCTAGTAACTTAACCAAGTAAAAGCCCTCACATTGTTTGGTGAAATTGACTCTAGATCTTGCAAAAACTTCATCATTAATCAAACGAAGACTAAATTGCTCATTGCGCAATTAATGTTAGATACTTTCTTCCTAGCTAAAATTTGAGACGAAAGGAGGTCTCAAATATTCAGACACTTCGGAAGAGAAGTTAAATTATTTACCATAATTATCCTCATGAAACAACTTTTACCATCACATTAACTCTGAAATTTCGAAAAATATTTTACTGTTTCATACAACAATACCTACAAAGCAAAATGTAGGAAGCATCTGCTGTTTTTCCCAATTTTAGGACTGGGCTCATAGTAAAAGCTGTTCATATTCATGAGAACTTTCATTCGCTTCGAAGGATGCCGATGGAATTAGTCAACCGTTACAATAACTTTCGAGAATGATATGGAATTGATATATGTTTGGAGTATGTTCAGCTTAGTCACGTGTATTTTATCGTATTTGCTTTACAAGTTTCGTACGCAATTGGAGACCATAATCAGGAACTGATCACGCGGCGAGGTCGCGAACCGGACGCTAGGTTCGGGCAACCCCGATAAAATTCACGTGAGTGCAGCCAACCTGTAAATACAATTTTTGTTTCAAACTTAGGCCTTAAATCACTAATTATGTATCAGCGCTAAACAAATTTAAAACATCGTTTCGTTTCTGTTAGTCGTTTGAATATTAGAGACATAATGATGTTTTAGCGCTAAACGCATTTAGTGATTTGTGGTGAAAGCAGGTCTTAATATCTTTAAATCCAAAAGTACCAACAATTTATTAAACATCTTTTTAATTCTTTGATGAAAATCAAAATATTATACTTACCGAATTCTGAACTAAATTGTAAGTAAGGTTACGAACAAAAATATTTAAGATAGGTACTATAGAGAGGCTATTACAAGAAATGTCAAAGAAAAACTGTGCCATCAAGCGTAACATAGCAAAATTACATAATTCCCAAGTTTGACACGCTACACCAGCTGACGGTGCCAAACTTTCTGACGGTTGGTTTACTACCAACCGTCAGATAGGTTGGCATATAAATACTGGGTAAATTATAAAATACTACTGAAATAAACCGTAGTTATGTCCAGTCGTTTTATCACTACGTGATTGGCAAAACTAATATAGGTCCTAATAATTTCCTTCTCCTTTTCTCTAGCGTTAAAGACATAGAACTAGATTGAGCGGAATTTGACTTGTTGGTTATAAAAAGTCAATTACGATTTTGTCGCTTTTTTGTCCCGTCTATCACAAGCATGTATATGTATTTAAAATTATTTGGCTATGTAAAACTCATGACTTTTTTTCTTTTTCAGGTACAAGCGTCGCGGGTACGATGCCGCTTACACAAGAAAAACGTTTAGATAGTAATTTCTCCAATAACAATGATCACAGCTATCTTCATAAGAAATTCAAAAAAATGGCATCTACAATGTCTGTGTTTCCCGGAAATCTACCAAAAACGGGGGAAACCAGACATAAGGAAACGATTGTATCGTCGACTGCTTGCAGTCTTTCAATATCGAATGGTAGCATCGCAGCAGCCCATCCAGAAATAGAGAAAATAAAAACAAAAGCAGATAAACAGCATTTAGACGTTCAGGATGTGGAGAAAAATGTACAAATTAATTATAACGATGAAAATAGTAGATTAAGTAATGTAAATAATTTTGTTCAAGTAGCTGGTCAGACCAGTGTTACTGATGAATTTTCTAATAAGACTGAGAATCTTGAAAATGATTTAATCAAAGAAGCCTATAATGGTGGAGTGGGTGGACGTTATATATGTCCCTACTGTAAATTATCTTGTGCCAAGCCTTCAGTTCTTCAAAAACATATCAGAGCTCATACGAATGAGAGACCATACCCTTGTGTACCTTGTGGATTTGCTTTTAAAACGAAATCCAATTTATACAAACATCAAAGATCAAGAACACATGCCTTACGAATGCAAGGAGCTGACGTATCAGTAACTTTAAACGATGACGATTTATCAGGAGGTTCAGAAAGTGATACGTCTATTCCGCCCACATCTGTGTCAGAAACTGGTTCTGATGCTTCTATAATACGTGCCGAGAATGTGGAGTCAAACGATTCTTCCGAATTAATTATCGATACAAGCATGCCCTCAACAAGCACGAGTTTTTCGTTAATTGATAACAGAACAAAAGCGATATATAAACCAAAATTTAGAGCAGCATTATATAAAGAAAACGATGAAAAAGATAAAGTAAAAAAATCTATTTCTCCGAATGCTGAGTTCCTTACGGAACATATCTCGAGGATTATATCAGATAATGAAGCTATTGTTGACGTTATAGAAACACCATTACAAAAGAAATATGGAAAAATTAAACAAATAGCGGAAAGCAAACAATTTATGACTGAATTAGCTGAAATTAAGTCGGAACCATCACCACTAAACTTGACAAAATCCAATCATGAAACCGAAAACTCATATAGAAAAAGATCTCATTCTGAAAGTTTCTCACAGAGTGATCATCAAAAACATCCTTTGAATCCAGAAGGTTCCATCATAAAAGATCTCCTTCTTAAAACTAAAATGAACGGGTTAACGTCGGTGACGGGTGAATTAATCGATGGGCCTTTATTTATTTGTCCTTTATGTCAGATAATATATCGAAGTGCTGATAATTTAGAAACACACAGAGTGTATTATTGCAAAGGAACTGTTAACACTAATACTATCTCCCAGAAAGATATGAAATCTATAAGACCTGAAAATCTATTTGTAAGAAGCAATTCAATAAATGTTAGATTACCAGAATCACCATCAAATTATTCAAGATCTACGAATTCGTCGAAGTCGTCACCATCCAGAATTAAACCTGATAATCTTATTATCTTAAAACCAGAATCCAGTGATGTGGCGGCTCCCTTACCATCACCAGGACCACTACTTGGAAATACAAGACTTGTAGATACTAGAATACCATCAGATTATGCGAGGAAAAATGAAAGTCTTAAAGTGAAGCCGTTACCGAGCCCAAAAAGAAGAACTGACAGTCGAGCTGACACTTATAGTCCAAGGTTAATAGAAAATATTTCACCGAGATCCAATGATCTGTATCCACAACCCAAGATAAGGTGTATTGATGCCAATTCTACAACTTTACGAACAATGGATGAAATGTCACAACATATGAGACATAATTCAACCTCTCTTCAAATGTTTGGAGGTGAAGTAAAAATTTTAGACCACTCTGGTAGTACAACAACGCTTCGAATTGAGCCCAGCAAAAATCAGCTCTCGCCCATATTAATACAACAAAACCTTTCGCCATCAAAACTTGGTAATGATGTGGAAGCCAGCAGTGTTGTGGTGAGGTCTGGCTTGCATTCCGGTGGAACGATAATGCACAATCCTCCAACACCTAAAGAAGTCATAGGCACTCCACGACCACAGACACCTAGAATTTCAATATCAACCGCGCCTTCGATACCGAGTTCTAATTTGCCAAACATACATGATATTACACACTTTCAATTTCCACCTCTAAGTGCTATAACAGCGTTTAATCCATTAACTTTGCCTCCACTCAGTCCTTCATCTCCAAATGGTGCCACGACAATTTTTCACGGTGGTAAATTAATACCTCACGTGCCGGGTATACCTGGACCAAACACACCTGGGGTGTTCGTTGGAAATCCGAATTCTCACTCAAAGAATGTAATAACCAGTGATTCCAACAAAACTCCTGTGCAATGCACTCGAGAGGACTATCATGGAAATTCCATAGTAAATATTCAATCTTCAAAAGGAACAATAATAAAATACGACACACAAAACTTACGAAATAGTAAAAGTCCAAATTCAAGACCATCAAAACTAGAGTCCGAAGAACAAACTCAAGATCACTATCATATTGATATGCAACATTACATGTCAACCGTTCCTATAATAAAAATAAAGAATGTAGATGAGTCAAGTTTGATTTCTAAATCGTTTTCATCGAATTTAGTCAAATCTATTCTCAGACAAGACGGAGCCGTCAAGAGGAGTTCCGATGGTCTTCCTAGAACGCCAATTTTGAAAGAAAATATTAATTTTCCACCACAAAAACAAAAGAATAGAGACAAATTCAGCAGCAGTCATCTGTTTAAGAACATTGAAACTAAATCAGAAAAAGAGTTGCGGAATTTTAATTTTGAAAATCTAATAACCAAAGCTGAAATTTACAACAATCAAATTCCAAGTTCATCGGAGGTTCAAAAGAATACTAACGCTCAAGAAACGCCAGTAGTTTCAGTTTACAATGAAAGATCTGAAACTGCTTACTTCCAGAAAAATATCATAACGAAACCTTCTGCAGAAGAAAGAAAACCAAAGTTTTTGCGGCCGTCTACTTTACCTTTAAAACCTGGCACATTCACGCCTAAAAGACATCACGGGATTACGCCAAATGCGAATACAATGCCTCTTGTATCCCCGGAGACCCCTCGCCCTGCTAAAGCCTATGGCCAACTATACTTAAACGGAAATGCCTATACATATCTAGGATTAAAATGTTCGACAAAAGTTTTTTACTGCACGATCAATCGGCCTCAACCAACATATGTTCCTAATCAGCATTTTCTATCAATGTACAGTAACTGGCAGGTAATTGTTACAATTTTTTTAAAACGATTATCTATTTGGCGTTTTACGAGTACTTACGATGTTGGTGATTGTATTGTAAATACATGAATGTTTACAGTTATTATCCGAGCTGACGCCAGACCCGCTGGGATTGTCAGCATCGTCTGCTATGTCTCTTTATGACTCACGTCATCGACCGCAAGCTGTAGCTGTCGCTGTGATTAAACAGGATCTTGTACTGACTCATTCATCGCAGTGGAAGAGAATTGTAAAAGATAGCAAACAGGTATGTTTATGTATTTTTTTATCTTAAAGGTATCGATCTGAATCGAGTTCCATTTCACTAAATCAATATTAAATTATGAAGTACCTATATTATAAATCATATTATTTGGGTTTCCAGGCAATTCATTTGATAGATATGAAGAAAACAGACGAAAACAAATTTTCAGTTTGTGATAATTTGACAACCCCTAAAAAAGAGGTAACTGGTGGGTTCGAAAGTAATGAGGAATATACGTACGTTCGCGGCCGTGGAAGAGGACGTTATGTTTGCTCAGAATGTGGAATTCGTTGCAAGAAGCCTTCGATGCTAAAGAAACATATCCGCACACACACCGACGTACGTCCGTATACATGCGTGCATTGCGCTTTTAGGTAAATAATTGGTATTAATTAAATTAGTATTACCGCCCTTATTGTTATTGTCTTTGATTGGAAATTATGAATTGTTCATCATAGTAGGTATTTCTTAATGATTAACAGAATATGTACTTTATTGTGTTTCAGTTTTAAGACTAAGGGCAACTTGACTAAGCATATGAAAAGTAAAGCACACTATAAGAAATGCTGCGAGTTAGGAATAAATCCAAATGAAGATAACGATCCTGAGGGTGGAGAGATGGCGCAATGCTCAGGTGAAACTGACGATGACACAGAATCGGACGGTGATGAAGGAAACGAAGGCGAAACAGAATCAAGCGGTAAGAATATTTTTTATAATATATAACTAGGTTCACAGCAAATCGTGACTTTCCATTTTGTGCTTTTCATTGTATAATAATTTATATTTTTTAAATACTTCTACTATTGATACACCTCGGCCTAATATTTTGGGGATTACAGACGTGTTGTTATGTGTTGAAAAAAAAAGTATAATTATTAAGAAAGTAAGATACCTATGCTAAAAAGCTCCACCCGCTGCGAGGTGATAAGACCAAAGCAAACGCTTAACATATGCTTAGGTACTCTACTGGTGCTAAAGTACTGAAAATTAATATTTTAATTTGCTTATGACCTTTCAGATACAGAAGCTTACAAATCTCGGTTACCGGAACATGAAGCCGCGCACTGTTTATTGTCACTAGGAGGATCTAGACCGACCACTTCTGCTACTCCTGGTTTAATAACTAGCGCGAGACCTTCAACATATCCGTATACACCAACGGGATTGGAAAATGTTAGTACAGAAAGTAATCCAGAAAGGCCAAGTACCGCGCAAGGTTCTCCAATCGACTCGAGACCGAGTACTGATAATGAACCAATGGATCTCAGCAAAACTGATATAAAAACATCTCAACATAACATTCCCGAAATACAAACCGCCAGAGAATCTAGTGTTCTAGCATCCTTAGCTTCAAATACTGCTAAACTTCCTAATCACCAGACTCAGTGGACAAATGGAGAGCCAATGCTGCATACATATTTGACCGAAAGAGCGTTGCAAGATTCTAAGATTAAACAAAGTCAACTAACTAGCAGTTTAAGTAAAGTAAGGAAAGTTGATGTTGAAAAGTCAACATTCACCGATAGTTACTGCTCCATGGACAGCAACAATAAAATTGTAACGTCCATTAAAAGTTCGTTTATGACGACAGTGTCTTCTGCTCGAGTCATTTACAGCGAAGCCAAAATGTCAGATAGTGAATGTGATAATGTGTTAAAATCTCCAGCTGTAGTAAGAGATGAGGTCTCAGTAATTAGAGAATCACCAGTTTCAACTTCTTCCGTCACTGAGAATAAAGGAAGTCACATACAAGCTCAAAGCAATGCAGAAAATGCAAAACATGTAGTCTCTGAATATTTGAAACATGCAAGAATAAATCATATTCAAACACACGAAGACAGTGTACAAAATCAAAATGATGATTCTAACGACGATAATATTCTGGTTATACGTGAAGATAACACGAAATCAGACGAGCAATTTTCAGAATCGGAGTCAGCGAAACTACCGTCATTGGACCATGAACCTGTCGCGAGAAAAGTCGTAATAGGTGTGGGAGGCGTAGCTTTTAAAGTTACAAAAGGAAAGGATTTTGAAAATAGTTCTTATTCACCAGGCAGGTTAATGGAAGATGGTCGCAGGGTGTGTGATTTTTGTAACAAGACATTCACAAAACCTTCACAGTTGAGGTTGCATCTGAATATACATTACATGGAAAGGCCTTTTAGATGCAGCGTGTGTGCCGTAAGTTTCAGAACAAGAGGACATCTTCAAAAACATGAACGCTCTGGCTCACATCATAACAAAGTGTCCATGACCTCAACATTTGGGGCTGCTACGTCTTTTAACCCTAGACCATTTCGGTGTTCTGATTGTAACATAGCGTTCAGAATACATGGACACCTAGCCAAACATCTAAGAAGTAAAATGCATGTCATGCGGCTTGAATGTTTATTTAAATTGCCTTTTGGAACATTTACCGAAATAGAACGGGCGGGTGTAAGTTTAACAGACATTGATACGACAGATTGTGCAAGTTCTCTTGCCAGTTTACAATCGCTTGCAAGAAAGCTCCATGAGAAGGACCCAACAAAGCTCGAGTACCGAGAACCTAATGGTGCGACACTGACAGGTCCAACCGCTGGTCGGGACTCATCCGATGACGAAGATTCCGCTGCTTGCGAAAACATGAGTGAAAGTGAAAAAGATATTGAAGGAAAGACAATTGAAAGTAATGAAGGTCAAGATAAAGACATGAGAGTTAATTATAGTGCCACAGATATTTAGTGCCAAAATTATTTTAAGTAGGATATTTTAATGTGCAATTTTGTTTTGTTATTAATTTAAGGTATAACTATTCATACTGGGGTTTGACTCAGACACGTGTGAAAACAAAACGATGCGCTTTAATTATATTATTATACATTGCTGTATCTTATTTTGATGTGATGTAACTATCTATCTTGTAAATATCTCAAATTTAAATAATTTTTATTGTTGTTAAATTTGCTTCCATGTTAGGGCTTACATACATATTGTATTTGTTATTATAAGTAAATCTTAAATAGGATTAGTAAAAAAATGTTAATTGTAATTCAGATGAAAATTAGAAGTTGAATGCTAAACTTCCCATTTTAACGTATCCAAAACATTCTTACATAAATATTTCGGTGGTCCATATTTTAGGTAAAGTACGTTTCAATATCAATGACACATATTGAAAATTCTTAAATGTAGCAACTTTTATCTTGATAAGTACCATTATTACTTTTGTATGTATTTTTTATAAAATATATACTTATGATGTATTTACACTGTGTAACATCTACTTCCAAATCTTTTATCTAAAAATAATTGGCATATCAAATTCCATAAACTAAATTTAGATATACAAAAATCGTTAAAGTCTTCCATATCAAAAATAGTACTTGATCTAGATATTTGGCTTTAGTACATTCATTTAGGATGGAACTACTCCAATCAACAGATATACTTCCTGACAAAATTCCGCAGTTAATTAATTCTTTTAAACCATTATTTTTATTTCGTTAACTTTAAAACTGTCAACGGTAAACTGCCCTTAGATCCAACAAATATAGGTAGCTTAGCACACACATCGTGCAAAAATATACTCGTATCAAGTGTTACCAACTTGGTTTAATCCCTGAAGCAGTTTAGTCTATCATAATAAGAGGTCCCATAATTTGAAGTTTTTCTAAACCTCCAACCGATTTCTTGTAAGAGGCCACGATGTTTAACAGTTATTTAGGGTATAAATATGGCTCGTCACGTTTTTTTATATACATAGAATATAAGGTTATAAAAGATTTATAGAACTGTTATTTATGTAGTAAGACCAGTGTTTAAAAACATTTGTATTTGTCTTTACTTTTACTATAGATCTTTTTACAATAGTCACTTAATCATATATAAATAGTTGATAATGCAGCATGCAAAAACAAAAGAAAATGCGAATATTATGAACATTTGGGCTTTATGCTCGCATGGATGAACTGAGGCATGCTAGGCATATCAAAGTTAACGAAAATAAAAAAGAATGTCACGTCTATACACAATTGAGAGTGAAGCGGAAATTTAAATGAACAGAAATGAGTTGTATATGTAAATAATAAGTATTACTTATCCATATAGATAACCATATCATGAACCCTATTAAATAGAAAAAAAATATTACAACTTTTTACTGTATAAATTTTAATGTACCTAATAGTCCAGTGTAAATGGCCTATTTATGTATAATGATGAACTACATAAGTATCTTCTTTCCAATTTAAAACGTAAGGGCCATTTTAGTATTTGTAAGTTTCCCAGTAAATGTTGCCAGCTTGGCACAATGCTACCGTAACTCACAAAGCTATGATTATTTTTATACAGTATGCGTTTTGTTGTACATAATTATGTATGAATATGACTGATATCTATTTAAGGTACGACACTATTATTCTGTCTGGTATGCATTATAAATCGATGTTAAGTACAAAAAGTAAAGCAAATTGTTGTGTATGATGAAATTGAAAATTAATTTATAAAATACAATCCTCAATGGAGAATTTACGTATTCGTAGGTACCGAGTGAGTTCGCTGGCATTGTGCCATAATATACTCTAATATAGCTATTTAACATTATTGGAACGGTATGTTTGGAGGAAATGGTGTACTCGTGATTATGGTAGAATTATAAATATATTTTTTTTTGATGTATATTATATCGAAAGGGGATTAATTTTACTAAATTGTTGCAAGAAATTTGTAATAAAGGAGTTACATAATTATAATACATTGAGTTATTTAATGTGCAAATTTTATTACTGATCCCATTCCATACAGCTTCACTAATGCTCATTACAATCGGATAAATTGAATATATACAGAGCATAAATATATTACTATGGACTTGTTGCTAAGTAATAACAGCCGCACGGGTCGATCGATCAGGTTAAGCTACGCTTGCCGCGGTTGGTCCCTGGATGGGTGACCATCTTTACATACCGAGACCCCTCCGTGCCTCGGAAAGCACGTTAAGCTGTTGGTCCCGGCTGTCATTTGTGAATCTTTGTCAGTTGTTACGGGTCGTCAGGAGCCCGAAAGTGTGACGAGTATTAGCAAGGGTTATCGTATTACCCAGTAATATGGTTGTAAAGGTCAGATAGGCAGTCGCTCCATGTAAAATATTGGTATTCAGCTGCATCAGGTTAGACTGGAAGCCGACCCCAATATATTCGGAAAAGGCTAGGCAGATGATAATGGACAGCTCGGCAATAATATCAGATTACATGATTCTTCCATTAATATATGACGGCCAATATATGTGATCATTTTGTTTCCACAAATGATCATATACAAGTGGCAGCATAAATATTTGTCATCGAAGGAACACCAAAATTATCTGACGAGATAAGCGATGCCAAAATATAGGATGCTGCATCAGCTGTAAAAATATGAGTCAAAGCGGTTAACGGACATGTTTTGTGTCATAAATATCTTGCTTACTCAATTAAATCCAGAAGAATAATTATGATACTTCGCTGTGATCGAAGAAATCCGATCACTTTGGCAGCACGATTTTTGATATGGCACACGGATAGATACCCTGGACTACGCCTGGACAGAAAAGGCCTGCGCCTGGTGACGGGGACCATCACGGGACACTGCTCACTAAACAAACACTTCCTCACGATAGGCATAACGGACAGCCCCCTGTGCAGAGCTTGCATGGAGAATGATGAAACCGTCGCGCATGTGCTCTTTGAGTGCACAGGATTCATCCAGATTAGGTCAGAAACCTTCGGGACACCCAGATCTTACATAGATGTTCTCAACAGACCTGGAGACTTAGTAAGCTTCTGGAGGGAGGTGGGCTGGTTGGAATAACCACCGACGGCCGCCATGGCCCACGCAAAATGGTCCACCTGAAGGACTAAGTGCGGAAACCAAACCCGTAACATAGATACCTTGGACCTTGTCTATGATATAAGATCCTTTTTATCCCGCTAGTTCAGTTCCTGTAGGATAATTGTCAACCTCCATGCGGGCGAAACCGCGGGCTAGTATCAAATTATTAGATGCAACCGATTTTAATAGAAATCCCTATTCACAAAGTGCTTTACCAGCCGAGCTCTAAACCTTACGGATTATAGTTTGGCTTAAATGCATAAGCATTTGGAAATATTTGTCTTAATGCGTTTCAAGCTCAATAATCCTTTAGTACTCGCGGGACAAGGCCGGGGAGTGGTATTTTCACCTCACTAAAACCACCACGCTGGTCACCAGCTGCACATAGAAGAGGGCATCGTTACATCTCATAAGAACGATCTGAAACCCCCTCTGTGCAACGCCTTTTAGGGCACATCCCCGGGGAGATTTTAAAGGTGTCTTCCCAAAACCTAACCACAGACCACTGTGCGCCGTCGGTGGGCGGACAGAGTAGAGTCCCCCCTGTGTGTGCGTGTTTGGCGTCGAGGCGGTCGCCTGCCCGACGCCTTTTTTCGAAGCTGGAGCAGTCTTCTCACGATCCCGCTCTGCAGCTCTTCTGGACCATCACGGTCTCACAGGAGGCCAATTCCCTTCAGTTTTCCGACTCTGCCAGTATAGACGCAACTACTGCTGGCAGAGACAGGACCCATCGTTCAGAACTCCTCGAGCGTACGCTGTGCAGAATCCAAGCCACCTCGACAATGGTAGCTAGTTGATGTGTGTGGCCAATTTTGATCAGGTAGGTACTCGCCGAAGCAACCGCACTGCCCTCTTTTCAATCAGGGTTCGTAGTGCGGCAGGACGGATTCGACAACGCGCTTACGCGAATATTGCAGCTGTCGCAGCTGCTCGCGCCACCACTGGAGTGCGTGTCACCCTTCCTGCTACATCAGCCTTATAACAGAAATTCCTGGCACGCTATTGCTTTGGCAGATTTCACGGATTCTGTTCGGTATCCACGTGCCATTTTCCGATCATGCTGTTGATTTTAGTCTCGCAGCGTCGGACACCTAACAGTCTATTTGATCAAAGAGGCGCCCCGTAAAGGATCGTCGATCGCACGACACCCGCTTAGAGGTGGCGAACTTCTTATCAAGGTTCACCGAGATTAGACAGCAGTCTGTGCAAAGCACCCACTGCCTTCCCGACGCGGGGAACCAGGCGCTCGAACTGCTCTTCGAAGCCCCACTGACCATCCAGGGCTAGGGCTAGATACCTAATATATCGAACCACCTGGACCTCGACTAACGCTAACGACTCTCTGCTCCTCGGCAGTTTGTGAAACCGAAGCGCCTCAGTTTTATGAGACGCTATTTCTAAACCCACCCCGCGGATCGACGCCAAAATGGTTATGGTCTCTTCGAAGGCGTCCCCACCGGCGGACCACACCAGGGTGTCAGGCACCTCCGATACCAACCATCTATTAATTTTATTAGATTGATCGATTGGCAGTTGCTTACGTAGTTTAAGTCAGTTCAGAAAATGAAGGAGAATTATTGGCACGACGCAAACCAAAAATGAGCAGCAAGCCGTAGGTGAATCGACTAGAAAAAAATTTCTTTCGATTGACAGTTATTGACCTAATTTTTGTAATTAAAAAATCTTGTTATTTTGTTAGATTAGGTACCTATGGTCCTTCAAATTTCAAATGCGAAATTAGTTCTTACAATGTTTTTACAATGGTCTTAGGAACGAAGGAAACAAACCAATGTTATCAATTACAGCTCTTTATTTTATTTCGCATTTTATAACAATAGTGCTTCTTATATAATTATGGTGAATCAATTCTTCAGTCTTCATCAACGAGCATCAAAGACGACCACTGAAAATGGTAGGTAGTTAAGGATAATAATGTCATGTCTGGACGGTGATACCAATTCATGGATTCTACCCCTATCTTGAATTTCATAGTGCTTATAAGTTTTATACTTTTTCGGTAGGAGATTTGGTATATTACACTGATATCAATGTCAGATAAACTTGCTTGACCATTTCATCGGAATAAAATTGTTAGCACAATATTTTAGTAAAACGCATTCAATACTATAGTTACTGAAGTTGATTATTGAAAACGATAATGTTATATAAATCCATGATAGGGGTACAACCGCAGTCTTTGGTATTAATACACATAATGCATAATACTTGCATGGAAAAGATACGGTATTTATAAGCAGGGTGTTTGGTAGCAGTTGGATGGGAGCAGCCAAGGATTGAGTTAAAAAAAGACTATGTAGCCATGCTTTTTGAAGAAAAAATGATATGCAATCTGTTGAGTTCTGGATAAACTTATATAATAATAATACCCGTTTTCAGTAACACTAAATAATATTCTTGGTTTATTTTGATTTCCATTTGGAAAATTGAAAGTATTTGTGTTATTGTTATTGTATGTCACTGCAAATTTAGGGAACATTGGTTTATAAGACACATGCTTCCTGCCTAGTTTAGAAGCCAAACGTTGGACTTTAAACTGTCCTATGATACAAAATTTTACTATTTGGTTTTTGTAATCATAATATGTTGCACCTTAAGCAACTGCCTAAATGCTATCAGATGTATTTGAATTAAATAAGTTGAACAGTTTCTCAGTTCAGCACTGACTTAGCTGACTATAGTGTTATGTAGACTGGCTTTAGCTTACCAAAATGTTAGAAAGATGATCAATACCCAATTTGTTAAGTGCTTGCTTTTTTTCATACTTGGTATTAAAAACAATGAAACAGTTGTTGTACTTTTTCTAGCAGATTTGGAATATTGAGTGTCAGAAGTTGCAAAGCAGTATAGTATGAATAGTTAGTAAAAGAAAAACATTACTTACCAAATAACAGATGAAGAACAAAAAATAACAATCACTATGAAATGCATTCAATAGTTTGATGCATATAATGAAGCAGCAAACCGTACACACCAAGCCAAGCATACAAATTATTTTAAATACGTTTTTTTAGGCTCAAACATTTTTATAGTTGTACTTTTAAGAACATTGGCATAAGGTTTAAATTACAATATTGTTAAAATGCACATGAAATGCAACAAAAAATATGTTAACTAAAATCATGAGGAATATAATGTGAATGATTAAGGAAGAAGTTTAACACCAACCCATTCATGCACAAAAAGTAAGCACAAGCATAATAGGAAAGTAAAAATATTTTTTTTAAAAGGATACATCTTTTTGTTCTTTTCTTATACATTATCCTGTAACCACATTCTCTGCATCTTATGGGGTCTCTTGGTTTGATTTCATTCTCCCTATGGCATTCTGAAAACAAAATTGATTATTATTGAGGAGTATATATTTTATTTATATATATATATTTCATAGATCTTTTTAAATGGGAACTATATCGACTCTTCGGATGAAACATATAACATGTTAGAGATTAGACTTCAGAGACTTTAGACTTTAGAGTCTCAACAAGTCTAATCTCTGAATTTGCCCATTTCACAGGAGAACATATTCAAATTTCAGAAGTTATAAAAATGTTTTCAATGAAATGTAGTAGATGTTTTTTTATTCTTGAATCCCTTATCTTTACAAGAAACATTTAAATGGTAAATATTTTGAAACTGTAGATATAAAAATATATTTTTTTAAACAAGTTGTTTGACATTTGCTGGTTTTTCAACTGCTCAAAGTACTGTTAATGTTTTGTTGAAAAATTTAACCAAATTTAGAGGGTTTATTCAAAGATACAATTCAAATAGTTTACAATTTATATGATAAAACCAAGAAAAAATTGATATTAAACTATTATTGAAATTTAAAACTCTCCATTGGGTTTTAATTCGTTTTTATTCACTTTAAAACAGAAACAGGGTGCTGACTCTTCAAAAACTTGACCACAACTAAAGTTAGTACTGTTTTGTTGTGTGGAATAAAGGAATGCAAAATTTCGGCACTGAAGAGTAACCATTAGCTCGCATAATAGAGCTTTTTGGAACGGGTTTTTTTTGTTACTTTTCTCTAAAAATATAGGTGATTCTTAGCATTACTGTGTACACATAGTACTTATCTCGATTTTGCAAAATTAGAAGCAACTGTGTAACGAATCAAATAAATTTAAAGAAATAAACAGTGGTCAGTCAGAACGAAAGTAAACATTTTAACAAATTGCGTTACCTCCACAAACGTAGATCATAGGGACTTTAGTCACTGATGATTCTTTATTGCTGGTATCAGCCATTGTATTTCGGAAATCACAGCCAATAAAACGACGAGTTAATTTTTCATATGATTTTTGTGGTATACTTAGATAACCAACAAACTGAAACAGCTATGAGCGCTTGAGCGTGTGAATATTATCGTTTCAGTTTCACCACATTTTGCAAAGTGCACTGCACTGCAAACAAAACTTCACAACCACATTGTCATTGTCAGTGACTCCGAAATGTCAAAATGTTTATGTTAAATGTCAAACGATGACGCCCATCATCAGCCATCGTTGCTCAAGATTGGATATCATGGTAATACAATACCACTGAGATAATATATTATTTTTTTTGGTGATTTTGGAATATTCTCATAACGAATGAATGTCGAAACAATTATATGAATCTGAAATCAGCAGTAATCTTGTGAATCTTTTGTCAAAGCAGATATTTCATACATCCTCCTTCTATAATTGCAACAGATAGGCAGTCGCTCCATGTAAAATACTGGTATTTCCGGTTTTCCGGTTAGACTGGAAGCTGAACCCAACATAGTTGGGAAAAGGCTAGGCAGATGATGATAACACACGCTGACGCAGCGACTTTAGTCGCCCAAAATTGAAACTAAAATATCTGTGTCAAATGTTTGGGTTTCAAACATTCGTTTCTTTTTTTTTTAAACTAATAGTTTTTTTTTGCTGCCCACCCAGCAGCCTAGCTGTCACAGTTACTGTCACTCTGTCAAGTCTGCCATGTCACAACACTCACAATTTCACAAAGTCACAACACAAATAAATAATTAGTGTGAAGTGGTGTGAGTGAGTGGTGTCCTATTGAAAGAAATTGAAAGATAATTTTTGGTTTGTTTACGAATTCTAATTAACTTTATCTTGCCCGTAAAACATTCACTGATCCATGTCCAGTATCTGATGGTGTATCATAGTACTTACGTGATATCATCAAGGTGAATGATAATCATAAATGTACTAAATAAATACGTATTGTAAAACCTATCTACCGTACCGACTTTACGCACGCCAGGAGTGACAAATAATTAATTTGTTTGTTTATAACAGTGGCAAAATGAATTTCTTGGATAACTTTGACCCGGAAACATCAGCTCGGGAAAGGCGTAAGCTTAATCGCAAAAGCTATTTTATGAAGTAAGTATTTCACAGAATTCCTTAGAATTAGCCATTCAATAATTTAGAGTTTAGTTAATTGAAGGATTTACTACCCTTTTCAGTCGCAAAACCAAAAATATATACAATGAACGTGGCCAAATAGCAGCAACTGGCAAAGATTTGTGTGATTGTTTAGATGAAACCTGCTCAGGATGTCACTTTGCATGCACTAAGTGTAATTCTGGCAAGTGTGGACATGAATGCAGGTAAAGATATTTACACTAGGGATGTGACAGTATACATAAAAAATCGATTATTAAAGAATCGATTATCTTGCCTAGTAAAAAAATCGATTAGAAAATAATCGATTTTTTTAATAAAAATTATCGATTTTTTTTGAATAATCGATTTTTTCCTTATTATTTGATACATTAAATTAAACGACTGAAATATCGATAATCACTATCACAGCATTCTCTAATTTTAATAATAATATCAACAAGTTAAATATTAATTTTACACAAAAAAGGATATTTATTAATTTCTCCTTTCGCAGGGAGAAATTTCTTGAGGTGAATGTAATGTAGTGGTAGCCCGCCAAATTAAAATTTTCTTGGATCAAAAGAGAACAAATTTAACTTATAGAGATGAATTGATGATTCTTATAGTTATAATTATGTAAATACATATTTGTTATTGTCGAGCATCATTGTGTTCAACATACACAATGGACGACGTCGCGTTAAATGTACAGAAGGCGTTAGCGTCATTCATTTATTAGTTAGTGGCTAGTGGTTCGCTTCGCGATACTTTGCGGCTTCGCGCTCCTGACTAAAACTCTGTGTCGCGGCCGTTCCAGGTGAAAAAAATCGGCAGTGAATAAGAAATCGATTTTTTATTAATCGATTTATTGTAATATGTAAAATCGATTATAAAAATCGATTTTTATTGAAAAAAAATCGATTATTAATCGATTTTTTATATAATCGATTATTTTTTCACATCCCTAATTTACACCTTGTTTCTTAACTTATTCTATCTTATTTAATCCTACTAATATTATAAATGCGAAAGTTTGTATGTATGGATGTATGGATGTTTGTTACTCTTTCACGCAAAAACTACTGAACAGATTTTGACGAAATTTTGCACACAGATAGTTTATAACCAGGATTAACATATAGGATACTTTTTATCCCGACATTCCCACGGGATCGAAACTTATGCGGGTGAAACCGCGGGGCGCAGCTAGTTTATATTATTACATAATTACCTACACTTTTTTTTATAATAACATAGGTGATACCCTATGCTAAACATACCACTGTGGGTGTACTAAGATACACCCTTGCCTAACCCTTCTGGTAAACAAGGTGTGATGTTATGTTTATGTTATAACCCTAGAAAAATAATGATATGGCATTAAAGATTCATCATCATTTTCCTGCCCTTATCCCATGTTACTTGGGGTCGGCGCAACACGTTTTCTTCTTCCATTCTCCCCTGTCAACCGTCACGCTATCATTCACTCCCTTCTCTTTCATATCATTCCTCACACAATCCATCCATCTTTTCTTCGGCCTTCCTCTCCCTCTCCATCCATCAACATGTATATTCATCACTCTTTTAGTCACATGCGTTTCGTCCCTTCTCATCACATGCCCATACCAAGCTAAACGATTTCCTTTCAACTTTTCTGTCACTGGCGCCACTTTCAAACTTCCTCTTATATACTCATTTCTTACTTTATCCATTCTCGTCACTCCACACATGCATCTCAACATTCTCATCTCCGCTGCATGCAATCTTCTTTCATCCGTCTTCTTCACGGCCCAGCATTCAGACCCATACAGTACGACAGGCCTTATCACATATGGCATTAAAGATTAATAGTTATTAAAAAATAATTATCTCCATGCCATGTTTTTCCATGTACTAATTACTTATTTTTTGTAGTATGTCTCAAAGAAACAGTGAAAAACAAATTTATTTATGTTGTTGTAACTGAAAACATTCATTAACTAATAAAATATTGCTCTAACAATTATGTTTTTTGTTTCAGAGTGAACAGAAAATGGATGTATGATAAAATTGAAATTGAAGGGAATGATTTTGTTATAAAAAATGAGTACAAGAATAAGTGAAATCTAATTACTGTAGTTAACTGTACATATAGGCAAAAATTATGAAAGTTTGTATTTCGCTGAAAGCAAATAATCTGTGCTAGGTATGTGTATGTTAGAAATTACTAAACGAAAGAACATTCACAAGCATAAATATATTACTTTGGACAGCTCGACATTGATATCTGATTTTATGGTTCATCCATTAAAATTCTTGTCCTCGAATAATGCTCAGTACATTAGATTTAAACTATAGTTAAGTGATTTACCTGTAACAATATACTAGAGTGTGCGCAAGACAAATCGTCGCGCGCGACGTTTGACCCAGCTACACTTTTAATCACTTTCTGCATAATGATGGCAATTATTTACTTTGGAGAACACGGAACACTGCACACTCTCTTGATACCTGAAATAAATGTCAAAATAGCTGCAAACGATTATTTTCGATTTTGGCTGCACGCAGACTTATTTGGGGCGCACTCTCGCTGCTTCGTTTGATATATTATCGACAAAAGAAAGTCCTTTTTTATTTTCGCGAATAAAAAAAACCGATGAAGAAATATAAATGCGAAAAATAAAAAGACCTTTTAGTCTAGAGCTCATAAATTAATGTAATTAATTTTACTTACATAATTATTTTTTTTCTCATTACAGTTTCCTTTTTTGTCGGTTTTATTTTTTGTCCAAAAGTTTTTTATTTCTAAATAAGGACTTGCAAGTCTCGTTCTCTATTTTGTTGTGTCATCTGCACTGTCCCTATACATATTGTAATATATATTGTAGTCTTTGATCTGCACTTCATAAAAGTGTGCCAAGTTTCAACAGAATCGTTTCATTCCAGGGATATTATTATTATTATATATTATTATTATTCATCCAAAACGGTCGAAAGCCCTATTTCTACAAGCTTTTGTTTAACTTGCGATGTAATCTAATATCACGACATATTCGCCAAAAATGTAAACAAATATGAGTTTATGGAAAAAAACTTTAATTCCTACATAATAAAGTTCAGTACGCTACAACTACAAACATTTTTATAAGTTTTTCAATTTTGTGCTAGTCACTCTGAAATCAACTTCATTATTATTGAAATAGAGTTGATACTTGTTTAACTTGAAATAACACCAATTTGAAAAAAAAAAATTTGAATAATATAATTTAAATATGTAACTATGTTTCTTGGGTGGACTCATGCAACTCAATTTTGAAGCAGATATCTTCAACCGATTGAGCTGAAATTTTGCATGCGTCTGCAAATCGGATGACAATGCAAAATTATTATGACATGGAGCTGATCTGATGATGGAACCGGAAGGTGGCCACAGGAACTCGGTAGTTAAACGACACAACCCCATCGAGTTTGGACTCGTTTGATCCGTCTTGATGAGAACTTTGGTGCTAGATGGTAACCAGGTTCTGATGATGGAGCTGGAAGATGGGCATAGGAACTCGGTAATTAAACGACACAACCCATCGAGTTTGAGCTCGTATGATTCGTCTTGACGAGTACTTTGGTGCTAGATGGTAACCAGGGTCTGATGATGGAGCTGGAAGATGGCCATAGGAACTCGGTAATTAAACGACACAACCCCCTCGAGTTTGGGCTCGTTTGATTCGTCTGAACGAGCCTATTTTACTTTTTACTTTCTGTCAAATTTCATTAGTAGATTTTCAACTTTATCATAGAAGTAATAAGGTTCAAGGTTGTTTGGAAAACTTTGGTGCTAGATGGTAACCAGGGTCTGATGATGTACAGGTACCTAGCTTAAGTGCAGTAAACGCATATATAACGGAAAAACACTGCTACGCGTAGTCAATTTCTCATCAAAAATACTAAAATGTTAAACATAAAACTAAAAGAAAAAAAAACTTTTGACGTGACAACGTCTAATAAATCGATGAACGCCGGCTGCATGCACGAAAAAGGATGACTCATTGTCCCGTTACGCTCATTGTTGCGCGTTTGCAATAATTTCATCAATGTTTTGTTATGACGTTGTCACGTTATTAAACTATCGTCCGTAAACCAACTTTACAGACAACCAATTTTTTTTAGAAACAAGCTTGTATTACTTGATAAAAGAACTAAAAAGTTACAAATAATTTAAACCTGTTAATATATAAATAAAAGCGTGTTACAGTGTGATTGCAAAAGAAAATTATTGAAGGTGTAATATATTATGCTAAATGTTCTGTAGTGTTACATCAAAATGTAACACGCTTTTATTTATTTCTTATCAGCTTTAAATTATTTTTAACTTTTTAGTTCTTTTTTTCAAGTAATAAAAGCTTGGTTTTAAAAAGTTTTTTTTTCTTTTAATTTTTACTACCCTTAGGATTGTTTTTTTTTTTTCGATTTTAAATGTGACAACTTATATAATAAAAAGAATCGACAAAATCAGAGTACTTACCTACTCTGTAAAAAGTTTACCAACTTAAAAAAAGGTGGATGATCTCAATTTAATTCTACTTTGCTTGCGTTGCAGAATGAATTCGTTCTTGAATAAATCTACCTACTTACTTTACTTTCAGTAGGAATAAATAAACCTGGGTAATCAGGATTGAAACCATAATATTGAACTAACGAAGTTATTTTAAGTAAATGCACAAAAAAAGAATAAATGCTTAGAGATACAAAAAAGAAAATTACTGCATGTTTGGTCAGGCCAACCAATATAATAATATTTCACTGATCCCACACAGTCACACAGGAGTATGTATGTACATACATACTACTAGTCAGTATCTGTGCTCACTCACAGACGGCGCTATCGTAAGAATAACACTGAAATCTTAGTGGTATACCCTTATTTTCGGTAAGTTCCTGACTCCCTAAAACTTAATAATTGATAAACTACTAGACATTGATTTTGACTATCTGGGCAATCGCCCATTGTGCCATTGGACATGTGCCATTATATTTCATTCGATATAACGATATTATTATGGTTTTGAGACATTATCGATACCTATTCTGTATTTAAAAATATCGATTTATCTAAATATTTCGACAAGCTTACACAGCAATATTCAGCATGACACTGACAACTGACATACCACTTGACAGTTGACACTTGACAGTTGTAATACGGCCTTAGCCTTACGCTGTTGCCGTTTCAAGTGTTTCAACCGTTTGTTTTAGTGGATTGTTGTTTAAATTATTGCTTGACTACTATTTTATTAATTATTCATGTGATATTCCTGACTTCCTGTTGTATATTCAATTTCCGCAAATTCATTGGGACTGTGATACGGTCTGTTTAGTGAAAAAATTGGGTTAAACGAACATTATTTTTAACGAAAAATGGTAAAGAATGATGTTTGCAAATATGATGTTTATTTTGTACATGTTACCTGGTCTAATACTTGCAAATCTTCTGCCAATTAATCAAATTGTCATATTTTGTTTAGGAAGGAGCCTACAGAGATAAATACTCGTTTATTGGAGAATGGTATGACAATCAAGCCAGTCTTATTCGCCGGTATAATGTGTTTTATTATCCTACCGATGAGACACTTGAGATGTTCGATTTAAGAACTCGGAAAACTTTTGTGAGGAGGGTCAAAATAAATGGAATTACTTTAGAAAGTTTTTATATTGGGTGCACCCTTTACATTTTGGGCCGCCTCATAAAAATTGTGGATTTTGCCTGTGAAGACACAAGAAAAAAATTGCACAAAGATATGCAGGTGTAAGTAAATTATGTATGTCTATTCAGAATACTTTTGGAAACCCCTGAATTCAATTAGTTACTCTACTGTGAACCAATTTGTCCCTTGAGTTACACTTTTTAGTATTTTTGGTTCCTATGGCTTTACAGTAAATAGAAGCTTATTTTGTTTCATATTTTTTTCAGAACATTTGCATTAATCAAACCAATGCCTACTAAGATTGCTGGGAAAATCCTGACCCACTTCCAGGATCATGGACTCCGTCTATCTAAGATGAAGAAAGCTTGTCTGACACCTCATGATATTGATAATATATATCGGGCACGAGCAACAGACCCTACTTATCCGTAAGTTTACAATTAACAGTAGTTTATAGTAACATACATAATTTTAATTAAGATATCTGATGTTGATGTTGTTGATGGTGTTGTTTAGACCAATTTATTGCCTCAGTCTAGTAGAACACAAAAACCTGTTATTCCAGTGGCATATGTCTGAACTATAATTATTATTGTATCATTACTAATACACTATTCCTTTTATAATATAGGGGATTTTTGGAAATTCGAGCTTTATGGGGATGAAATGAGGGGATTTTGTTTCTATGAAAAATATTATTCCTTAAGGCCTGAAACTGCGTTAAGCGGGCGCCCGCGACGGGCACCCGTCGCGTGACCATGCGCGTGGACACGCGGGTTGGCTCCGTGGATTTCACGATGGAGATTTCATCCGGGATTTATTAATATTTTTTCTTTTGATATTTCTCGGGATCCTGGGGTCCCGGATCTTTGGAAGGCGTACGAGGGGCCGAAGCCAACTCGCAGAGGCCCGTTAGACTTTTTAATGACATGAGGCACCACCCGACGATTTATGAGGAGTGGAGAGGCATTCCACGGCTATCAGGCTAATCCCGGAAGTACGGTCAAGATCCCTACCAGCATCTTACTGGAATACTTCCTTCCTCCGAGCATGTTTACTCTTGCGAATCTCCACTCAAGCCGGCCAATAAAGGCAAGAATGAGGTGGGAAGTCTGTTCCTCGTCATTGTTCACTCCAGCCGGCCAATAAAGGCAAGCCAGAGGTGAGGAACAAGCCTTCTCCCGGGAGATAAGGTCCATGGGGTCGCTACTGCCCAACTGCTCGCCACATCCTGCCCTGCGGGTTTCTGTATCTCTCTTGGTCTGGCTCCTCCTCACCCTAGACCTGTTCCGGCAATGTAAACTCTCCCGGCACGGGCCTAGAGTTCCGAGCACGCAAACCCCACCACGCCGTCAACTTGGAAATACGGCGGTGGGGTTATTAATATTATTATTAGGGACGCGCGCATGCCCACGCGACGGATTCCGGCGAACGGAGGCGGGCTCCGTTGCCCGGACGCGGGTCTCACTTCTTCACGCGGGAGCACTTTTGTATGGAACCGCGCGGGCGTCCGCTTAACGCAGTTTCAGCCCTGAGGTTTAAGTCTAACAATTAATTTATTGAGTGAACTCCAGATTTTTACTAGACCACCTTACTAATCAACTGGTCTATGGAATGGAGCTTGTTGGGAAAGAGGCTGTTTCTGTGTGCTTAGAAACTCTTGGTGACCCAGATCCTCACAAAGCTGCACCAGGAACTATAAGGGCGTTATATGGAATAGATCCTGTGAGGAACTGTGGGGATGCTTCAGCAACTGCAGAGGATGCAGTATTTGTAAGTAATCAATTTAACTAAGGCACTACATTACTACATAATAATAGCATAATTCCTATAATGCGCCTGTAATAAATAGCTTATAATGGTCTGGGAGAGCAGTGCTGGCCCAGTGGTAACGGCCACGACTTACGAGTTGTAAGTCGTAGGTTCGAACCCAGACAGACGCTTTGTGTAAATTATTACATCACCACTGCTCTTAAAACGGTGAATAAAAAAATCGTGAGGAAACCGGCCATAGGGCCCGCACAGGGCCCGCGTGATAGATTACCGACTCCCCCTCATTGAGAGGAGGATTGTTTCCAAGCAGTGGGAACATTATAGGCTGATTATGCTAATGTGTTGGGACACCGGTCTCTTCTCTGTGTGCGAGAAGTTTAAGAGATTATCTCAACGGATCACCCTGCATTATCTTGACCACTATTGAAATACTAGTAACTGATGTGTAACTCAAGTTAGTAATTTCTGTTGTCAACAGGATATAGATTACTTCTTCCCTCCACCACCGATGCGATCAACGCGTCTCAGGTTGACAGCGACCCTGTCTAACTGCACTCTCTGCATAATTAAACCACACGCCATCCGGGAGGGTAAACTTGGAGCAGCACTAGAAGCTATCGATGATGGAGGCTTCGACGTCACCGCTCTTAATATGGTCATTGTCGAGAACATTAACGCCGCTGAGTTTTATGAAGTGTATAAGGGAATCGTACCAGAATATAAGGTGAGTGATGACGTGATTGTAGCACTTTATTTATTTAAACATTTCGCAGTACAAAGGCGGACTTAATGCCTTAGGCATTCTCTACCAATCAACCGAAGGGGTTTCTGTGTATCCTAATCCTAGCTAATATTATAAATGCGAAAGTTTGTTTGTTTGTTACGCTTTCACACTAAAACGGCTAAACGGATTTGGATGAAATTTGGCACATGGGTAGGATACTTTTATATCGATATTCCCAAGGGATCGAGACTTATGCGGGTGACGCGGTGTCACCGCAAGCACTGCTAGTTGGGTATAAAATATGTAGCTCTGGTTTTCGCTTGTCAATAAATATTAGTTAACTGAACGTCCGGGCTCTGGATATGAAAGTATTATGTTGTATTGGGAGCAATCAACTGGTTTGTGCTAAATTAATACTGAGATTTTATTGTTTCCAGGGTATGGTGGAAGAGCTCTCGAGTGGACCTTGTGTGGCGATGGAAATAGTATCGAAGGATAAAACATTAAATACCGCTGTTGAATTCAGAAAGCTGGTCGGCCCTACTGATCCAGTAAGATATCTTAAGAAACATTTTGAATGAACCACATTTACTTTACTGCATAAATAGCATATTTAATTAATTTTATGCAATTTTTCAGGAAGTTGCCAGATTGCTGCGCCCTTACACAATCAGGGCAAAACTTGGTAACACAAAAGTCCAGAATGCTATTCACTGTAGTGATTTACCTGAAGATGGACTACTAGAAGTTGAATATTTCTTCAAGATATTAGATTTATAATTAAGGCAGATTAAAAAAAATCGTTACTTAACGTCAAATCATAGCGTGATTGATTAAAACGTAATTAATGCATTTACAAGCGCGTAGGCTTTAGCTAGTAGTAATAATTTGCACTTAAACTGTGCAGCTTGCATAATTGAGTGGGACACAACTGGGAGACATTTTTGTCCGCGGGTTGCAATGCAAGTGCGCGCACGGTGACAACAAAGTTGCCGCTCAAACGAAAATTTAAAAAAAAGTAGCGTTGCTGTCGCTCCCGTGTGCGCATCGTCCAAATCTGGGTGAGTAGACAGCGACAGAGACAAAAAAGTTGCTGGGCAACTAAGTTGCTCGTGCGCGCCCTCTTGTACACAATAACGTCACAGGATGTTGCTGCTTTCGTCTGCACATGTTCAAATCATCTCGTTGCTCATAGTTCCTCTCCTTAAAAGTTCGCTCACACCCGTAGAAGTCTGAAGTATGAGCACACACACGGCAACACTTACCAATAAATAAAAGACCTCTCTAGACCGTATTTCAGCCACGGCGGCCAATCTACTAGAGACTAGCCTTCGGCACGGGAGTTATTATAGTACAAGCAATAAGTAGGAAGGGGATAGAACTCTAGGATCGATTTTCGCGCCCTTCCGTAATATATAAAATTTATTTATGTTATGTTTTTTTTCACACTTAACAATGGACCTAGTTGGCCAAACCGCACTTCCTATCTGACCTCCACAACCCAGCGACTGGGTAATTACGTTACCCCTGTATTTTTATGGTTTTATTATCTAAATTTTAGTTATTGGTGCCGTGTGTGGCCTCAGGCCTGTCTAGATACGATCATCGAGTATTCCGACGGAGTGAATGCAGTATTTCAGTTTCACACCCGTTGGAATAAGTCGACAAACAAGACTGATAACATTAAGTGGTTTTATGATTAATAGAATCAACATGATATTACTCACTGTGAAATCTCAATAAAAGTTTTTAACAATTTATGTGTTTTAAATTATTTGGTGCACACCACCCAACTAGGCCCGATTAAATACCTAAAATGCAGTGCCGCAGGTGCATTGGGTGTTCGCCCAATGACCTCAGATGCGCCTCATTAACGACAGTCGTAGGAATCTATGCAGGTCACTCTTCAGAGTCTACAGCCCGATGATATGACTTGTCTGGTCTCTCTCTGTCTTGACGCTTGTCTGGTCACACTAAATAAAGGGAAAATTCTTAAGCATGCCAGAAACATGTTCTTTGCTGTCATGATTTAAATGAAAATATGCACGAGCAATAAGCATGCTCGACTCGTTCAGCCAGAAATCGAATCGATCACCCCTAAACCTATGGACATCTACGACGAGTTGCTGTTCCTGAGACATCTGAATAAGTCTGATTGAGCACCCATTCCCTTCAAACTGGAACACAGCAACTCTGCTTGGCGGCAGAATTATATATAAACAAGGTGTTATTGAAATAACTGAAAACTTCTTTACCTTATTGCTAAATGGGTTGAATAAGTTCATGGTGAACGATGTTTACTTTGAGGCATAATTGAAACCGCGAAAAAAAACTTTCTATTTATGTTCGCATAACTCAACAATATGAGAAACAGTAGTAGCCAGTAGTAGGAACAGCGTTTCGCGATTTTAGTTTTGGTCCCATGTTAAAAAGAGGTTTCAGTTGTCTCACTAACGCCTAGTAGCCTAGGTATACAGTCGTGGTACCTACTTCCACAGAAGAGCTCCTTCACCTTCACAAAGAGCACTATATCGGTACCTAATTCTTCTAATTAATTCTATTTTGTTGTGTTTTTTTCTTAAAACAATATGTAACAAATTTTACAATACAGTATCGACCATGATATTTAAAATTATTAAAAACTCTCAAGGACTCCACGAGACAGGCTCGACCTAGTGTGGAGTCCACAAGTTAAAATATAAAATTATGTTTCCCCTGTAAAACTAATCTTAGGAGTAATTTATTTGTACAGTCAACAGCAAAAGTAGATGATCAAAATCAGAAATTTAATACTAATGAACGGAATTTGCGTCAGAACTTTGTGACGTCGAAGTGATTCACAAGTATGTCAGACTCAGTGTCATACTTTTAAATCACTTCGACGCCACACAGTTCTGACGCGAACTCCGTTAATTAGTATTGAATTACTGATTTTGATCATCTACTTTTGCTGTTGACTGTACATACTTAGATGAAGGAAATGTAAGAAAACTATTTGGTCAATAAACGATTTATTTATTATTTATTTACCTACCTATAGGTACACACGATACCTTCGTATCATCACGCGGTCACGTATGTATTTCCCGAAGGGGTAGAGACAGGGTGGGGGGATTGAGGACAGGGTAGGTAATAGCACGAGTGGGGTGGACAGAGGCCCAGGTACAGATAGGTACCTTCTCACATTTCGACTGTTATGTTTAAGTGCCATGGCATATCAGGGGCGAACCAATTGCCATTAATCGGACACAAAACCATACTCCGGATTGTTACTTAATTAGCCCACTTTTACATCCATATACAAGTTGCAGACATCATCATCAGCCTACAGCAGTCCTCTGCTGGACATAGGTATTAGGACTTTTAAAGGAAAATAAAGCAGTTTCTTTGCATCACGTATATTTAGTGAGGAACACGTTACAGAGCACAATACGATCCGACAGAAGCAATCCTAGCGAGTTCCCGAGTCAGGTGACTTATTGCAAAGGGATTTGTTTACCAGGAACCCGACTACGCCTTGGAAATGCTCGTCTCCACTCTCTCTCTCGAAAATACAAAAGGTGGCCGGATTACCGTCTCCTCCCCCTCTTTTCGGACTTCATTCAACCCAAGAACGTGCCACCTTATTTTTCCGAGCTCTTCTTCTAGCTGCACTAGGTGTTCTACAAGCCGCAGTCGTGGGTCCGCTATACGCCAAGGTCAGTTGGGTTTGGCGGCCATTCGTGACCCGGAGTTTCTTCGCACAGCTTTGCCATTACCGTGACCACCGCCAAAATCAGGAATAGCAAGGCGGCCGTGGTTAATTTTGCTTGCTTGCCATTGGAAGGTTTGCTTATAATCGCCACCCTGGGCATGCGTGTTGGCGATCGCAGATCACAGCTTTCGCACTAGAGACACTGCTGCCCGTCTCTAGATTGCGCCATTCGCTTCGAAGTTTTGTTTAGAAATTGCTATACCGCCAAGTTGCGATACCTACCTACTAGTTTTCGAAAAGTCTTGTAAAACACATGTCGTGTTTATAACATATTGTGATACATGACTGTTGATGTTGTTTCAGACATGTTATCGCTCACATTTTTTACAAGTTCTCTACAGTTTTTATATGTATAAGTAGGCACAACTAGACAACAACTACTTACAACTTTTTTTTTAGGTGTAGGTAGGTAAACGAAACTAGTAGACACAACATGTAGAATATAGCGTACCTACACGTTTTATACCTTGGCATTAACGTGGGGCGAGGAATCCCTGATAGAAAAACTTATCAACACTGCCCAACCTGGGAATAGAATCCATGACACACACATGCGAATTGCGACCACTAGACCGTTTGGTCTAGAGAAGAAGAGAAAACTCATGTAGAATAATTATTGATGTAGGTTCGGTACCAATACCTACTTACACCTAACTCCGGGGGACAACGATAACAGTTTCTAGCAGTACCAGGGGCGTAGCTACCGCTGTATCAGCTGTATCAATGATACGGGGCCTCCGAGCTACAAGGACCCCCAGACGCGACGTGTGTAAGCAAACATTCGTAAAATAATATCCAAAACCTAAAATTCTTATTGGTACAACGGGACCAATGGCTTAACGTGCTTTCCGAGGCACGGACGGGTCTCGGTATGTTAACATGGTAGGTATATCTTCTTAGCGTGTCGATAGCAATCTAAATGGACTCGGCCCAGAATTCGGCTACTTGTTTGGCACCATCACCATCGTCCATCAGTTCCTAACGTTTGGAACGGAATGGTTATCAGTTTGTAACGTGCAGCTGGCAGGACACGCAGGACACGTTATTAAGTGTCCCATCGTTTGTGGAACAGCACCACATTTACACTCCAAGGCGGAGTCGTCTATGAACTCACCTTTCACCGCGTAAGTAACGATATGGAGATGTGGTTGTTGATACCTTGGTACAGTAGAACGTAACGCCGTATGAATGGCGTATGAGAGGGGACACGCATAGGGCTGTGCCAGTGCAGCGCAACCTTTTCGACTCGCGGCCGCGTATGCGCATCAACTCAAGTCGCGTGCGCAAACGATACTTATCTATTGACTTCCGTTAATAAATAAACTTGGTCGTGAAAGGATCAAAATAAATTTGTACGGAAAAAGAGAAAATAAATAAAAAATAGTGACAGTTTATTCGAGGACTTGAGCGCAACATTTTGCTACTGTGGATTTTCACCATTTCCTGATAAGATTGTTTAATTTACAACTACGGTGAGCGAGTGTTTTATTACTGAAATCTTACCAAATTATTTTCCTGATAACCAACTATTCAACGCATTTTAAAATATTTTTCATTGATTCTTCCCATAGGCTTAAGCGAAAGGAATCCCAGGATCCAGAAATTATTATTTTCGTGTAGAGGCCTAAGTGTCAAAAAGGGTAGAGTTAAGTAGATTCTTTTAATATTAAGTTAGGGCTGATGTTTCAGAAGTCAGTTAATTTTTATCTGAAGAATATATCAATATTTTATTCAGAATTAAAATAATGGACGTAAATAACAACATACCTAATTAATTAATAAAAAACAACAAAGTGATATTCTAACTTAACTAAAACTATTCACAAGCAACAATTTAAAAGATAGTTTGACAAAATTATTTTCTATGCAAAAGCTGTCAAACCGCAATATACCTATATTTCTAAGATTAGGTAAGGTTATCTAGCTATTGAAAAATTACCCTTAACTAAGTGGTAAGCCTATTAAATTAAATAGGTTCGCTATAAAAACACCGTCCTGAAATTACTCTCAATTTAATTTATAGTTAGGTAGGCACAGCTTCTTGTTTGAAAATATTTTACAGGAAGTTTATAAACTCGCGTAACTAACACTATAGGAGGTAACTGGGTGTAGATTAGGTACTTAGCGCAGGTAGGTACCTACCTAATCATTTTTACATAATTTGTAATCGTATGTAATAGATTTGGAGTAAATTATGTGTAACATTTATTAAAAAAAAAATTTCGAAAAAAGTAGGTAGGTAAGTACTGGTACTGGTGCTGATTCTCTTATCATAACTGGACTAAAAATCACCAAAATTTAGTTTATTCCTGTCAAACGACGATTTCCCATTCTGAAATTGACTAAAGTAACACAACCCAACTATAATATGTTAGTTTGACAGCACTAAGGTGGCAGTGAGTTAATAATCTATTGAAATGGCAATTTTGCTATTCTGAATTTGACGTTGTTCACCTAAAATTTAGATTGGTGCCGATTCCCTTGTTCACATACTAAAACTAAATTTAAGTTCAGTGCATCTTTTTCTTTCATTAAGAAAAGCACAGAAGATAAATATTAGTTTAGTCTTGTCAAATTAAGATACTCCACAGACAGTTTATACGTGAATAAAAATACGGCTAAGTACTAAAAATACGTTAATTTACGTCAGGCGCTGACTTTTGTCGTCGTCGTTCACGTCGACTTCAGGTGCAATAACAGTACCTACTACCTATATCTCTTTTTTCTTTTCTCTTTCTTATATCCCGAAAACGGCGTGTCCTGTCTCAAAGATAATGAAAATTTCGACCCCCTTTATAAGACCCATAAATCCCTAGGGCCATCCATAAATTACGTCACACGAATTTCATGATTTTTGACCCCCTCCCCCGTCCTTGTCACAGCTGGTCACATTTGTGAGACCCCCCCCTCCCTAGTGTGACGTCACATATTTTGCAATTTTACATCTAGAAATTATTTAATTAGAACGGCAGTTCCGAAATTAGTTTTATTGCCAAATAAATTATTTTTTAATAAAACTAACATCAAATCAAACATTTCAAGAAATAAACAAAACAAAAAACGATTCATTATCTTAATTAAAGATACAAAACTTAATCGTCTTGAGTCCATGGACTTTGAACCAACTTTTTTAAATTATTTATAACTGGCATAGCAGCCACTTCGTTCTCGTTTGGGTTGTTAATGTCAGGAACATTCGTTGTGTCAACCTCTTTTTCATCCAACCATACAGCATCATCGTCATCATCCAAACAAAGAATTTCTCTGGCACGTCTAGCAGCAATTCTTTGAGGACGAATCTTCGCGATGGGCAAAACTTCTTGTTGACTCTTATGTGATTGCTTGTGTTGATTAGTGGCCTTGTATGATGCAGAATATAGACCATAGGTAGATGCCACATGATCGCTTAAACAAGTATGCCTCGACACTGGGGCAATAGCTATCATACGGAACTTGCTTCGAATGTGATGACGCTCGGAGATCCAAAGCTAGCTGATGTAACAGTGGAGTTATTAGTTATTAGTAACGTACGGAGTCATCTTTTTCTATGCTTACATACCCGCGTTATATTATAGGACGCTTAGGTGGTCGGCGCGGTACACTAGTAGAGCGAGTGGCCGACAAAACCTTTTGAACCTTATGTTAATACACATAGAGTTGCAAATGTTTTTGAGTTTTTCGTTAATAGTTCAAAGTTCATGTTCTAACACTTAGATTATAATAGATTTTGAAATGTGACGTCACGAAATTTAGGACCCCTCCCACCCCCTTGTCACACATTGTCACACTTCGTCGTCCCCCTCCCTCCCCCTTAACGTATGAAGTAATTTATGGATGGCCCCTAAATCTCAGCATGAAGGTAATAATTTTTCATATTTTCCACACAAAAAGTGCTAATTTCCATATAAAACACGCCAAGGCCGCCCAAAAGGCGCGCTTTCGTGTAAAAACAATCACGGGGTAGGGCAAACCAGTACCACGTAGAGTCGCGATTGGTCAAATTCGATTTTAGTTGTGTCATAATTATTTTAAAATTTACAGATTTTTTGTTGCAGAATAGGCGGGGTGCAAGGTCGTACTGTTTGTACTTATTTGGATTTAAAAATGGAAATGCACTGATTAGTTGCTATACTCTATGTGCACTGACGTTAAAGTATACATAAAATTGTCACTATACAGGGACAATTGTTGTAAACTGCTGCGTTAGAAGTGTTCGGTTGCTTAGACCGAACAAGTCTCATAGCCAAAAGTAAGGGATTTTAGCGATAGTTTAGTGTGGTGTACAAGAGAATCGGCACAACTTCCTTAGTTTTGTTGCCGTTTTAGTATCGGATACCTCGCTTTGTCAAAATACTGTGTTAGTTTTTGTACCTTCTTAGCGAAGCTTCTGCGGTCGCTCGCCACTTGGTTGTTCTATAATTATAATAAGCATCTACTGACATCGAACACAAAAAAACCTACCTATAAAAAAATAAAAAAAACAAATGTAATATATATTCTCTAAGAAGGTAGAGCCGGAGATGATTCAAACAGATCAGAAAAGGGTGAGCCAGGGATGACATTTATTTCTTTTGAGTAACACGTACAAGTCACAGAATGTAGCGTGTGTTAAGAAATTCGTAAGGTAAACAGCATTGGAATGGCATATATCTACAAATAAAAAAACTCTTATCTTTCTGTGCTTACTAGCTGTGTTTATTTACTTACAATGTCGTTTAAAGTATATACGGACAAATAAATAATTAATTTCGCTTTTTATTGGTGGATGCGAAAGGCTAGGCCTCCTACACATATCATGAGAGTGAGGGAAGAGTGAGTGCACCTGCATTTGCGCACACTCTTGTGCACTATAATATCTCCCGCGTGGGTAGTGTCCGCTGAGATTGGCTGCCATGGTCGAAATTCGGTCTGAAGGCCTATTATTTTTACCTATATCTAACAAGGTGCAAGGTTGAGGGAAGGATTCTTCGTAAACCTAAGATTGCCTACTAAAACTACCTGAAGTCAAGTTAGGTTGAAGTGCTATTGATATTGCTACTGGAAGCAGCAAATTACTTCAGCTGCTTGAACTCATGATAAGCTTCGTTTTACTTCTACACTGATCCATTGAAAGTCAGAAAGTCAGTAGGTAACTGTGGAAAAATCTGGATGTAGAGTTTGTGGTAAGGAACCAAGTTGCCGGTTGTAGAGTAATAATACCGATTTCAAAGTAAGATTCAACTGGTTCGACCCAGGTGTAAAACATAATTAAAAATATGAAAATTTAAAGTAAAATGTTAGCATAACTACTTACACAGCGCGTGTAGAATGAAGGTTTGATACCTATAGATAAGCTACATATTGAATCTTTGTCGTTAAAATTCTAAGTCATTGTTATTAAAAAGTAGACTTTTATGTTATGGGAACTAGAGAACAACGCATCTGTATGCCCATTGTTTTCGTTTAGGAATATAGCAATGTAGTCGCGACCGAGATTTTTCCAAAGATTTCGTAAATACTTAAGAAAATGTTAGTAGAATCGGTTCAGTCAAAACATACATTATTTTTACAATGATCGAACTACCTACACTCCAACCGTATTATTAACATAGAATAAAATCAGACACTTTTCTAGCGACTGATTCTTATTGACATCTACTTAGCCATGAAAAGTTTTGCAATCGTCACGTGGAGTTTTGTCAACTCTTTGCAAGGAGCCATGTTTACAATAACAACATGTGTTACGACTTGCTTATTAAATTCAAACAGTAAATAAATGTACATATGTTTAGCTAATGAGTCTGAGAGCACAGACCTACTTAGCAGATTTGATTGAAATGCACATTTTTTTAATACAAAAGCTATATCAGTGGTTAAAGGAATAAAGTTATTTAATCAGAGGCTCAAAAGGGAGGTAAAACTTTCAAACAGTAGCATCGTAGACGTCATCAGGTCAAGCTACGCGAAACTGTCAAATTTTTCCAATCAACCTTGAACCTTAATGCTTTAGCGATAAAGTTGAAAATCAATTAAATAAATTTGACAGATTTTAGTAGCTTGATGTGCTGGCGTCTGTACATCAACACCCACATTTCGCCAGTTATAATAAAGTCTCATGGGTGCGAATATTAACTATTTTATTATGTACTATAAGTGCATTACATCCCTCCGTGCCTCGGAAAGCACGTTACAACGTTGGTCCCGGCTGTCATTCGTAGATTTTTGACAGTCGCTAGTCGTTACGGGTAGTCAGAAGCCCGAAAGTCTGACAACCAGTCTTACCAAGGGGTATCGTATTACCCAGTAACTGGGTTGTAGAGGTCAGATAATATAGAATACTGGTATTCAGCTGAATCGGTTAGACTGGAAGCCGACCCCAACATAGTTGGGAAAACGCTAGGGAGATGATGATGAAGTGCATTACATACCTACATAATCAGCCTATAAATGTTCCCACTGCTGGGACACAGGCCTCCTCTCAGTGAGACGGAGTATAAGTACCTATCTAATAAAATATTTTTTGGTTTCTTATACCGACTGTTATTTTAAAGAGTTTCTTAAACTCTTAGAAAATTCATCACTAGATATTTGGACGTGATCTTCCTGCTCGAGATAAGTTCATCGCATATTACCTGTAATTAATGTATATTTATGATAGAAACATCATGGGCACAATGTCGATCATATTATCTAATTGATTGTTTGTAGTTCTCATCTCGTTAAGTTATGATATGTTTGTATTCCTAATAGTTGTTGTTGTGACCCTTGAACATTCATTATTGACAAATTGTGTTATCTATACCATATATAAAAGGAAAAGCAAGCAGCTGCCCTCCTTTCTGTCCCGTCTGCATACTTTCAAGATGCTCTCGTTATCAACTCGAAGAGAAGTTATAGATGCCCTGTTCCTATACAAACTACTCAGAAAGCAAATAGACTGTCCACAGTTACTGGGTCTCCTCAAGTTTCGTGCACCAACCCGCTATCCAAGAAATCCCATCACTGCGCGTTACCCGCCATTGCGTAGAACTGTCCTAGGTGCTAACTCACCAATTCCGCGAATGTGTTTAAACTGCTGCAGTGACCTAATTGACGTTCACCACCACCAAATTTTGTAAATTAATTATTGAATACTATTCGCACAAGACCTAATATGAATTGCCAATTTGTTAGTTTTTATACCTATTTAACGTTAATTAATTTTTAATTATTAGGTATCTAATGTAAACCAAATATTTAATCTAAGTTTAATTTAATATAAGTATTTATCTGTTTTTTTTTAGTTTTATTTTATTACCATTCAATATAATACATTTAATTCGATTATCTTGATTTGTTTGTTCAATTTCTAGATATAGGCTTTGTTTTACACAAATTTTATCATTAATAACTCACAATTAATTGCAATAATGAAAATTTATAATGTACGTACCTAATGATATGATGTACCTAATATAAATAAAATAGTGCACGTGGTGTTAGCCTGTAAGTAATTGTTGCACTTACAAATGTATATGTGTGCTTTTAAAAGAAATGTTACGTGTAAGCAATTGTAGGGTAACCTAAATAAATAAAGGACCCTCATTCCCATTAAAAGAGAGTTCTGTCCGATCTGTTGAGCTAGCACCATCTCGGTTACGTCTGAACATGAAATCAGTCTTAGAGATACTTAATTGCTGCTTTGTCTGCTGAACCTTACATACCTAATCTTACTTATTGAAAACACATACGAAACATTAAACATATTGGTTAGAGCCAAAGTCACATCATCAGTCTATATAATTGTATTTTGTGAATACCTACACTGAGACAAAGTACTTATATATAGCAGGTCGTGGTAGATACCTTTTATATGTCTTCTAAACCCCTTAAATTCACTCGATTATATTTTCAATCGGTGATGATTTCAAAACTTTTCTCAATGTTGTGTGGACTACTTATAATATTCCCAAATGCCACGCACTATGCACAAATCAGGAAGTCATTTTGTGGTCAAAATGCTTGCACAATGCAATAGATATTTAATAGCCAGAGGATCACTGCAGCTGACAGGTGATACACACACTTGGCACGATAGCACCCTAAATGCGTACTTAACACACTTTCAATTACAATTTGAATAATTTTGAAGAATATTGCTAATCCATTGCTTAATATGTTCGAAAAATTTGTCCGCCCAACAACGTAAATAACGCAATGAATTTTGTTGAACTGTCAAAACTGCCATTGCTACTGATAGTGTGTTACGGAATTACCCCGCGGGATTATCGAAACGCCAGCAACTTATTGAATAGCTTATAGAGGTCATCTTGTACCTAGATAAACTTTTCTGGTTAGTTTTACTTTTGACATTCAGCATAAAATACATAGGAGTCTTGCTCCTAACAGTTTTCTATTCGGTACGTGCAGTGTGCCTTTCAAGTGTGACTTTTGCTATGACCTATATTACCAAGTGCAACTCTTGAAATTGTTGACGGTTGTTACTCCACTGTGTCCTTAATTCACTGTTGTAACTTACAGTTTTGCTTATCTGTAAATATTCGTCTATCATCGGATAAATTATTCAATTCATATTTGTATTCCATTCTGATATTATAAAAGCGAAAGTAAGTCTGACGGTCTATTACCTTTTCACGCCTAAGCCACTGCATGAACCGATCGGTATGAAATTTGTTGATAGTCCTGGGACCTGGACTAGGACATAGGCTCGTTTTCGCAGACGAAGTTGCAGGCTACGGTTTGTTACATAAAAAGTCAGCGTATTCTTTTGAGCAATCCTACTTCCTATCCTACTAATATTATAAGCGCGAAAGATTGTAAGGATGTATGGATGTTTGTTACTCTTTCACGCAAAAACTACTTAACGGATTTGGATGAAATTTGGCACACAGATAGTTTATAACCAGAATTAACACAAAGGATAATTTTAATCCCGATCTTCCCACGGGATCGAAACTTATGCGGCTGAAACCGCGGGCGCAGCTAGTTATTTATAATGTATAATAATCTTAAGATCAAAGTAGTATTCCCTTCTCGTTAGTTTCGTGCCGTGTCAGCTCTGCGGTTGCGACACCAGTCGTGAATAGCGAATGTCGTGTCTTCTCCAAGCGTAGACACACCATTCTAATTGTTTTGTTACGCATCCGAGGACGGCGGTCTCAGTAAACCAGGGCCTACTGTGTTTGTAGGTTTGAATGGCTAAGGGGTCCTAGGAAAGTCTTTTTTTTGGACATAATAATATGTAGATATAGAGATATACACACGGAAGTTTAAGGCTTCAAAAAATGAGAGCGTCGATACTCGCTACCACCACCAAGTACCTAGTTGATGTGAGATAATAACTAGATTAACTGAAATGTAGAACAATGTATTGTTCTACATTTCAGTATTTAGGTACAGCGTGGAAACTGAAATGCACGCGAACTAAGTTGCTTGCCATTGGTAATTTGATTACATGTAGTTGGTAGGTATACCTACCTGCCTACTATAAAATCACTTTTCACCGATTATATCACCTGAAAAGCTGGTAGGTACGAGTATATAATTTACGTCTTGACTTTCACGATGTACGTAAATACTGTCGTATTTTCATTAACAGTAGGTACCTAATATTATACTATCAAGGTCCCTATAATATTTAATGTAGGTATTTATTTGCAAAGACAACATTTCTAGAGTTTGAATTTAATCTTCAGTGAAGCCAAGGACAAGGACCAATTTACTTGTCCAAGCCTCAAAGCGAAAGAGCCAATTTCTGACATCACGTGTATCTAGAGTGAATGCCGTCTTGATGTGCTTACTGCTTATAGTCTAGTAGTCTCATCTTCAAGTGCCTAACGCCTCTTTCGAAACAAATGAACCACCAATTGTTAAAACTGGTCTATAATATGCAGTAGGAGCATTTGGTGTAGCGGTGCGGAACTTATAATGGCGCCGATTCCCTTGTTCACAAACTAAACTAAATTTAAGTTCAGTGCATCTTTTTCTTTCTATTTCATTAAGAAAAGGACAGAAGATAAATATTAGTTTAGACCTGTTAGTTTGTGAACAAGGGAAATGGCGCCAAGAAGTCACTAGTCTAGTCTACAGCACCAGTTGAGCGTATCATGTCGGATCACTCATGTTGACACTGTGGAACATGATTCCCTTATCTCTGTCAAAATATTAGCTTGCTGTCTAGTGTTATAGTGAGTGATAGTAGTAGTATGAAGAAAAGTCGGCACAATAGCATTTAAGTTTTTCCCAATATTTACTCATTGATAGAGAGCTAGCAGGTAGATCAATGAAATCGGAGAGTGATGAGTGTGATGACAGTATGCTCCAGCTTGCGGTAGGCAATCATTGGTATGAAACCCCGAAGGAATGCTTTTTTTTTTTTTATAAAAAACGTTGCCCCACACTAGGAATTTCTCCTGTGTCGTGGGTGCGTTTAAAGACATATAAACTCACATACACAAACAGCCAGACCCGGAACAACTAATTGTAGGTCATACAAATATTTGTTCCGTGCGGTAATCGTATAATATCGTATCGTCGTATCGGGTATCGTTGTATTAGTGTTATTTTTGTAATCATCTCTACGAAATTAGAAATTGACGAGTTTTTATCGTGGAGATTTTATTAGGTTAGTTATTCATAATTGCTGTACCTATGTAGTTCAGGATATAGACACTGTGGTAAATAATTTTCTTCGGATTTTATTTTACGACTGAAACAATGAAAGTACCTAAGAAAAATGGAAGTGAAATATATTGCAATAGTAGGTACTCCAATATAGTTATCCGCACTGTATGTTTTATTAGCTAGCTACCATTTCTAAAGTTGATATTGAACATTTTAAACTTAAACACATACGCATTGCCGACATCCAGACACGTGTTTACAGCTTACTATTAAACAAAAGAACGGGCTACATAGGAATGTGCATGTACAAGTTAACATCTTGTATGGAAATGTATTAAAATAATAAGTGTATGAACACTCTTATGAGTACATTCGTGTCGTCGCCGTCGCTCGTTCGCCTGTTTCCCTTATGGGTACCCATTGCTTATATTTTGTTACGAATGAGCCATTGTACTCAATCATTGTTTGCCAACCGGGCCAACTGTAAGTAACTGTGCTTATAACCTACACCACTTCATGGTATTCATGGTAGGTGTGATGTTTAATATCTAATTTTATGTTAACCGTTTAGAGAGTTTACTCGTTTCATCATTAATATTATGTAGTACATGAACCTGTTCCGGAGACGAAATCGCCGTGGGTTTAAGAAATACTCACTAGGAGACAAATTACCCGTACAAGCGTGAATAATAAACTAAAAAGGGCCTCGAATTCGATACTGGGTGAAGATCTTATCGTAATTTAAACTCAACCAGTCGAATTTAAATCACGCTGCGCTGTAATTGCGTAACTCACATAAAATGACAATTAATCGTAATTTCTTTAATTTTGAGAGTTGACCACGTTAATTGATAATTACGTTGTTGAGCAGACGAATTTATTAAACCTATAAAGTAATGGATAAGAAATATCTTTCAAAAATCTTGGATTGTGATCAGTGCCGGATTAAGACTACCTGATGCCCTAAGCAACCCACGCCTGTGGGTCCCCATATCCACAGTAGCCTCATATTTTTTCAAAAATCTGTCTCTAGACTGACATCCGAGTCTTGTAATATCTTGCTGACAAACAGCCTTGCCCTACCTAGCCTGGCATAAACTGCACATGAATATGTGCAGTTTATGGCAAAGATGTGGGATGGGGGTCATCATGGGCGCCGAGGAATATTTTTATGTGGGTGCATCTCTCGTTGGTCTAGTGGTCGTAAGCGTTACTGCTGTAGTTAATGTTCATGTACATCTCTAGCTTTACATGACTAAATTATGCTATTGAGGCACGCAGCTTTTACATGGGTGTTTCTTAACAATGCCGACAAATTGCTTGCAGCATTTTTTGATATATAATAGGTAGTAGAATAATACATCATGTAGGGTGGGTGGAGCGAGCGCAGCGAGCTCGAAAATCTTAACAACCCGTCTCGGCAAGGTTAGGTTTTGTTTTATATTTTGAATCAGAAGTAGGAGTTACATTGTCGACTTATGCAGGAAAGCTCAAGTCACTATGAGAATGTAGTCTAGAATGCAAGAGCGAGCGCAGCGAGCTCGAAAATTTGGCACACTGTCGGATAAGATAGATTTTTTTGTCCCTTTGTGGACTTATGAAGAAAACCTCAAGAATCAAAAGAATGCAAGAGCGAGCGAAGCAAGCCTGAACATTTTAGCACCCTTCCTTGAATAAGTTCTGTTTTCTTTTAACCATTATACAGAAAGAGAACTTTGTCGAGTTATGACGAAAAGCTTCAACTCGTTTTACAGCAGTATAGGTTTTAGAATCTGGCCTTAACCTAAGCCTTTCGAATCTTACGTACGAGGGGGGTTCCCAAATTCCCGAGCTTGCTTCGCTCGCTCTAGCAACCTAGATTATATATTTTATAATGGGGCTTATTGAAGTAAAACCTTCTTTAGGCGTGTTGAGTGATTTGCTAATAAGCACTGAAATGCTAATGTTAACAATATACATAATATGAGTATGACGTGTTGCGCTTGTTGTTGCTCGGAGTACCGATAAATGTAAAAACCAAACTAATTTTAATTGTTAACCATAGTCGATATGGCTAGGGCTGTCAGTATTCCCGACGACGAATGCCTTAATGTTCTTGTATATGTTATGCCCATCGGGGTCTCTGTTGCTCAAATACAGTTTTAAGTTAGTAAGACAAGTAAGTAAATCATTCAGTCTCTCGACAGGTTAAATGATTTTGGAGGGGGTCCCCTGGGACCGCACCTGGCTGATGGTGCCCCCCGAGATGTGATGCCCTAACTAAGCAATTGCTTAATTTGCTTAGGGGCTAATCCGGAACTGATTGTGATTGAAACTGTCTTACACAATTAGGGTGCTGAGTTGAACGAAACGAAAGGTGTTGGCGCCCGAAGTTTTTAATCGCCAAATATGATCGCAACCTCAATAGTTAGACAATGTGTTTATGTAATTGGAACATAAACTGTGTTGCTATTTGATCCATTCTATTTAAAACTAAGCACCTACCGGTGTCAAAAATATGTTCCATAAAATAATAACGACGCTGAAAATGGTGTAGCGTGCATTTTCATTAGGATGCGTAAGTAATGTGTAAAACTTAATCATGTTTATCGACAGTTAATTCTGCAGACATAGTAAGATAGCGAGACCTCACCGTCCGATCAGGACCAGGCCCGTGCCGGACGGCGCGTTGTGTTCCACGCGCGCCTCAAAGAGATGTCAGCAGATGACGGGGCCCGACAGGGCCGACGGCTGCCAGGGCGGCGGGATCGTCCAAAAGGGTTACCGCTGCCCTGGAACAGAAAAGGCTAAGGAAGGAACACGGGTGGGTTAAGAGTCTGACACTCCCTTCCGCTCCACCCAGAGCGGGAGGGGTCATTTGATGATTTCCCATCCAAAAAAAAAAAAAAGATAGCGGGACTGTAGTGCTGTCTATAGTCGTGCTATAGTGTTATGCTGTTTATTTTGTTACAAGTCCTTGAATTTCAGTTACATATTACCACAGTGTTTTTTTTCTGATAACACGTCGTTTAAGAGATTTCTAACATGTGTGGACGCTTGTAAAAACGTCTAGTTTTCTTGGAAAATATCGATTAATCGTAATTTCTTGTGTTTTATTTGTATTTTCTTTTGTTACAGGAAATAATAAGAGCACCCATCTTCCATGCCTCAAGAACAAAGGCAGATAAGCATACATGAGGGAGGCTGGGTGACAAGGAACTTCCCCACCTAGGACTTCTGGAGACCTCGTGTGGAAACACACATAACTATTAGTTGTTCATTAATATAGTTGTAAGCTACCAAAATGCAGTTCGTACGTTCCTTTTTCAAGCGGATAACCGATGATCTCAAACAGAAGAAATTAATTCCACTAAAGATATTGTTTTTCGTACATGCCTCGAGTAAGTATTTAAATTCTATTTATATATCCACTTTGTTATCTGTGCATCGAAGTAGATGCACAGATAACAAAGTGGATATCCCGATCTTTGGCTATTGAACACCTTAAACTGAGCTGTAGGCGTTGATCTAGCATCGTGATATCCCTATGTCTACGCGGCGTAGAAGTTGCGTAGACCCTTGTCTTACATACGCTGTGCGAACGCTGTGTTCCGATACAATCATTGGTAACATGGAATTCGGAGAAAAAACACTACTGTTTGTTCGGTCACTGAAAAAAAAATTGTAACGAAAATGATAACATTATAAATAAAAAGACTTATATGACATAGGCATTTTTGGTCTCACTGCAATCACTGATGTAATTATCTACCAAGTAGACGATTGTTTTCGGGGATTTTTTTTTTAATATTTCGTAACCAAATACTTATAATGTTTTACATGCATGGATATATTTTACATACTAGGTAGCACATTACATTCACGAAATTTGATACCATGTAACTTGTAAGAATATGGTCAACTGCCTCCACGACTGTTATGTTGTATCAATAGTTATCAAGCATGACAGACACGACCCGTGTAACTTAGGTAACTAGGTTTCATCACATTAGTGTACCTAATTTCTTGAAAATTTTGTCTCTGCACCGGTAAAATATTCTGTAGAAACACGGGCGACATCTCCAAGCTGGGCATACTTCATGCCTCATAGCCATGACTCTTCAAAAGAAAACTGAGCTGATGATGATGAGATGAGACGTAGCTAAAGGTGGAGCTGTTGGATGTTAAACTCTACTTATTAAAATTTTTATAAAATTCATGCATTCACTCACATATTTACGACACAGCCTAAATCCTGGGCCTGCATAAAATTGTGGAAAATTTGAAGGATTTTTGAAAATTCTACCCCTAATGGAGTTTAATAGGGCAGGAAGTTTGTATTGAAGTTCTTCATTTTTGTCGATGGGAAATTCCATCGAGCTAAATTCATTACAAGTTTGTAATGAATAAGTATGTTTAACTAAAATATACCAGTTAATACGTTGAAAATTTGCAGCTCTGTTCGTGCTGTACCCGTACCTGACGATCCATATGCGAGAGCTTGGTATCAATGTGGAGGAGACGGCCATCATGTCCGCGGTGACACCGGTCGTGTCCATCGTCATGCCGCCGCTAGCTGGCATGCTGGCTGATAAGATCGGTAACTTTAGAGTAAGTAGAAACTTGACCCTCAAATGACTTCGTTTCAAAGAAGCTGTATTACATGACATGATTTTTTAGATGCATCATAATTTACCTCAAAACTATATTTGAAAACAAGCCAAGCAGACTTCAATAAAGTAGTTTGAAGAAGTTCACTGGTTTTTAACACAAGTTTAGGAAAAATGAGACGGATAAACTACTTCACGTAGACGTAGTTTAATGTCGAGGACTTTTGGTACATTCACTTGAGTCGCTAGTGACCTACTGTCCGCCATCTTATAAAATATTGCAGTTTAGACCATCACAGAGCTCCTTACTCCTGTGATCTATTAACATGTCACTGCTGTCATCAAGTCGTGAAGCGTGGCTTGCGATAACCTATAGGAGTATCCGCGGTGCAGGGAAGGTTCACATTAGCCAGTCAACGAGCACCACCTCTGACGTGGCGATGATAACTACATTAAAATTGTGATGACATTTCAATGTCATTCGAATGGATAGGGTCAACAGTTTTGTAAATAAGTTAACTGAATTGACTATTGTACTTTATTGTTAGCGAGAATACCTATTGAGTTACTCGCAGATCAACGGATCAGAACGCCCACTGTTGGCAATTTTGGTGGGTGGCTCTTTCGTAATCGTGGCCTCGGAAAGCACAATAAGCCGTTGGTCCCGGCTGTAATTCGTAGATCTTTGATAGTCGTTACGGGTAGGCAAAAGCCAAAAAGTCTGACAACCAGTCTTACCTAGAGGTATCGTGCTACCCAGTAACTGGGTTATGGAGGTCAGATCTAGGCAGTCGCTCTATGTATTATACATCCAGTATTTTACATGTAGCACCTATCTGACCTCCGATGCATCTGGGTCACCCCAACATAGTTTGGAGAAGGTTAGGTAAATTCGTATTGCTCTTTCGTAATCCATGAAATGGAAGTTGTAATTCATAGATCGCTAGAACTACTAATCGACAGTTAAATCTAGCCGAAGATGGATATGGATGTTTGTTAATTGATATACAGGGTGACTTTAATTTTGACGTAATCCTTTCAATACGTTATAGTGTGACCCATTTGCAACAATTAAGTACCCCATAAAGCCTATGCGAAAATTCATGGTTTTCCAGACCCATTTTTTATTTAATTTGGGAGTTTAGAGAAATGTGACGAATTTTGGTTTTTCAGAAATACATAAAAATTTGGTTTTCTCGAATCCATGAATTTTCGCCTAGGCTTTATGGGGCCGGTGCTTAATTGTTGCAAATGGGTCACACTTTCATATAGTCTTTACCTGGATGGAAATACGTCAAATTACAAGTCATCCTGTATGTTTTGATGACAGCTCATTCATAAACATTTTGCCAAAAAATTGCAAAGGCGATAATTTCGTCGTACTCAAGAAAGAAAAAAAGAAAAATGCGTTTATTGGCATTACACAAAATGAATACACCTTAAAACTATAAAAATAGAAAACAAATATTATAATATTACGTAGGTACCTATCTACTATCAAACCTACAGGAAAGAACAGTAGTAAAGTACATTCCTAATATCGTTGGCCATAATAAACTAGTCAACTCATTTCCTAAATTAAATTGTCACTATTATCTGGTCAGCAATTTTGTGTAATTTAGGTACAAGTGTTCCTATTTAGAGGCCCTAATCTGTTTCATTATTTATTATGACCAATCTTTGTTGTGTGAACCGTTCCGCTGCTATATAATCAAGTTAATCCAGAACGTCCGTATCGCGAATGAAACCAATTCTACCAACAATAACCTTTACCTTGCATTGTGGAGGCATTGTGGACAATCGGCGGAGGACGTACTGTCGTACATATAGGGAGTCCCGCGTGCGTCAGTGCACCGACTCGACGCTCAACGGAAGCCACTGTGACACCCGTAATTTATAATATTGACGATAGTACACTATCATACGACAAGGATCGTTCTGTACGCAATTAGGCTTCCTATGGCTGCTGCTAAAGAAACATTCAGTGTTTTCGATCTGTCTCCATTAAATCAGTACCTAAACAAGTCATAAAAGAACAATTTGCTCAAGAATAGTAATTGGTATGTAACTTATGGAAGTTCAGAACTAGGGCTTTTTACCTGAATTGCCAAGTTAATCCTCATATAGTTACCAAGATGGTAACGTAAGCTCGACTATTTAGGGAAATATAATCTTGGAAATGGAGAAGGGAAAGAAACAAGATTTAGATTTAAATAATAATCTAAACCTTTACACGGGCACCACTCGCGATGTGTTATACTGAATATTAAATTCCTATATTAAAATTTATTTCAGCTAAATACGAAAGTTACTTTTTTTCAAAATCAATGGATTAAGAACCTTTCACAGACCTTATACACACCTTACACCTTGCGTAACACAGTTTCAATCACAATCCGAGAGTTTTGAAGGATATTTCTATCCCTTGCTACATAGATTTAATAATTTTTTCTGCATAACAACGTAAATAACGCAACGAGCATGGCTGAACTGTCAAAATGAAAGAAAACGTGATCAATTACGCAATTACCCCACTGTTTTCTTATAAAACAAAAATATTCTCATTGACGTGTCTAGATTTCCATGCTACCAGATTGCATCTCCAGCTATAAGGAGAGGAAGATACTGGAGGCTATGAAGGTGCTAAGAGAGACCGCCAAGACCATCACCTTAGCACGAGGATACGAGACGGGGGACCTCCAGGACATCTTCCTAGTGTTCTAAGAAACGGATCCGGATGATGTTCCAACATTCGTGGCGAAAGCCCTCTGCACGCTGCCATCAGTGGCGTTAGCCCTTGTGGACGTCACAAGACCCCTAAAGAATATAACGCCACTCAGGACTGAAGTTGGACTCATTTCAAGAAGCTCGAGGCTTGAGAATGGACCACTGCCGAATTAAGGCAAGCAGTATCGTTGCACGAACGCTGTGTCAATAACACCGTCACCTGCGCGGATTGTGAACATGCGTCGAGGCGGTGCGACTCCGGCTCACTCTTGGCCTGTCAGCATAACTAGAGCTGCGACGGACGGCGCAACGCAGACACGAGGCAATGACCGCGATATGCAAGCAGCTGGTGACACAATTACGTCACAGGTTCAAAACGTAAAGCCAATGATACAGCCGCATAAGGGAATTTATGTGAAGAAGGCTTTGGCAGAGCTGCCAGAGTTTTCAGCCGACCTCTGCTTGTGTGGCGTCGGTTTTTAAGACACAGAAGCGGAAGGTACCTGCTGCTAAAACCAGTAAATTGAACGAAGATTGAAGAAGAATCGACGCAACAACAACAAACGCGGCACGGCTCCTACCAGTGAGGATGTTCGCGCTGCAGTGACCTCCATGCTGCAGTACATTTCCAAGTTTGACCCACAGACATCGGGAGAGAAATTCCTCCAGTACATCATCAGGAGTAGCCAAGGTCAAATTGGTGCCAGGGAACGGAAGTTTCTGAGATTCAGCTGGAGTTAACCATGTAGGACTACAAATTTTAAGTCCTACAGCCTCGAGGTAACTAGGTCCTATGCTTAGAATTTTGGCCAGCAGGAGTTATGTACAGGCGTTACATGGTAGCACGACCATGCTCCAAAGTGTACTGTGTTCTGTTTTTTGTACGTTAGGTTAGGTTTATGTTAGTCTATAAGGTCTTTGTTACCTGAATTAAATGATAAACATTGATCAAACTACATAAGTAGTGTGTTAAGTGTCGTCGTAGATTATGATTTTGTAGATAACTTTTAAACTAAGCAGTGAGTATGCTTACTGCTTAGTTTAAAAGTCAATGAGAATTGTATTCACATGTAGAGAAACTTTTAAAGCAAGTTACTGATTTGTTATGTCATGACAAGACACGTAATGGCGTGCTTACGAAGTTTCGTTTGAATAGAACTACACAAACGGAACCCTCCTTTAGCATCGAAATGGTTTCCTGACCAAAAACATACAGGTGTTATTAACTGACATCGTCACTGCATAATTAATCATGTCATTAATTTTCTGCGACACGCATACCTTTGTCTTCCATCGCAAAATATTCTCTTCATCGTGGGAACTTAATTGTACATTAACGTTGTCATTGTAGTTGTACATTCGAGTACAATGATAACTGGGTGCGTGCCTATGTTCCGCTTGCGAGCGTGCCCTCGAACGTCTCCATTCTCGGATGACATTTGAATTGCGGACTACAATTGCATCTAAAATCGACCATTTGACGTAGTTCTGCTGATCATGGCTAATAAGTACCGCATCCTGTTTATCAGCCAGAATAACCACTGATTGACATTTACGTTTTTAGATTACCGCGTTTATTACAATGCCTAACTGTTGCGAAAATAGTCTGTTGTCAATGTTACCGTCAATCAATGATCTAGGTTTTGGAGAACTAGGAACATTTATAATTTGACTATTTCTCCCAGACATAACTCGTACATATGTATGTAGAAATTATTACAATTAAATAATATTATAGTTAGGTACGTGAATTGTTTTAAGAGGTGATCCGGGCAGATGTCCAGTGTAGAATTTATTCAGTTAGTTTTAATAGACATCAGACCAGTTGAAATATTTGACTCAATTTACAAAATGTTTACACATTTCTGTGACATTTAAAATATAATCAATCAATCAATATGCCTAGCCTTCCTCAACTGTGTTGGGGTTGGCTTCCAGTTTTACCGGATGCAGCTGAATAGGTACCAGTATGATACATGGAGCGACTGCCTGTCTGGCCTCCACAACCCAGTTACTGGGTAACGCGATACTTCTTGGCAAGATTGACCTTTATAATATTGCATGTTTTTATTCGGTTACTTACATAACTTTTACAATATTAAACATATAATAGGATTTTTTTAGAAGAATGATTAATACAAATTATACCGTATAATTAGATGTTGTAAGTAGTACCTAAATATAGAAATCTCAGTGACTAGACGGTTCGTGTTATAAGTGTTATAACGTAATAAGTAAATACAAATGCAAATCATGTAGGAAAGAACTGTGAGGATAATATCAATTAGCGATAATATACTACATTTTATCGCAATGTTGAAGTCTATGTACCTATGTGAATACGTTAATGACGTAGGTAGACTAGGACCAGGTAGTGCAGGTACACATTACTAGAATAGTGCATTTGTTACAAAACAACCTGCTAATTCAAAGTAATTAAACGTATTGAACCGAACAGCCGTTCTCAGATACTGGCATGGCAATTACTGTTTTGTGATGGACCGACTGAAGTCGAATGCTTAATTAAACAAGGACAATGCCTAATGTAGATCTCGTCTTGAGTATAATTAGGTAATAAGAGATTATTCAAATGACATTTCATGTCATACAATTTACTTGATTGTGTAATTAGACATGGAAAGCAATGAGTGCAATTGAGTACAACAACTTTACAGCAGTTAGACTTTAAATAAATTAAGCATGGGCCTAGCACGCAGCCCAGTGGTACACCAACTTTGATTTCACTAAAATCACTTAAAAACTCTTTTTAGTTTTGGTAGTTTTCTTATCCCAATCTGCATATAATTTAATCATGAATAAGGAAATGTGTCATGTGTAAGTGTGTGCTTATGAGCGTGACCAAAACACTAATTTCGCTCATCTAGAATAGCGAACTTCTAGCTTACGTTGAGTGTACCTTTATTTGTATTTTTATTGTAGCTATTGTTGGCGCTGTCGTCGGCCCTGGGTGGTGCCTCAGCGCTGCTCTTGCTGGCCGTCCCGGTGGGCCGCATCACGGTCACCTTCCCCCCTGCTGTGGAGCTACTCGCGACCTGCGAGGACTCCGCCATGCGGATAGGGCTAATGAAAGATTACCCTTGCCTACCACTCCACCCTTATTCATACGATATCAACCTGACGTAAGTTAACTATACCGAAAATTATTTTTTGATTGCCAAGTAAAAACTTATTCTAATCTAACATTTTGTTTATTTCAGTGTCCTTTCCTGTGGTTTCGTTTGTGATTTACCAGAAGATTTATCAACAGATGAAACAAATGCGTTAATTCACACAAATTCCTACGATATACACTTGCAGTCAACTATTGACTCGCAACGTCTTGTTTATCGTCACACAGTGATGGCACAGCTAGCGCAAACAATGGTTCCGAAGAAAGATCAGAGCACATCTCGCATCTTGACAAACGATCCCTTCTTTAACACGACAATATCAGTATCCGGTGATACAATATTCTTTCCAGCGCCAAAGTTGTATCAAATAGAATGCAGTCGCGATGCGATCAATGAAACTTGCTTATTTGGAAAGGATGATATTTTCAATCAAACAGAGGACCTTCTTGATGAAGCCGTGTTCCGCATGAGGATATCTCACGACGTACAAACCGCACCTCTTAACATACGAAACTATTGGGTGAAAGCTGTCTCTACAGAACACAATTTTACAAAAGATGAAGACTATGATGGCATTGACAGTGTTACATGCAGTGACAATTTTGTGAGTAAAATACTTCAGTTTTACTTAATTGAAATAATATATCTTTGATTAATGATTATTCTATAATACTTGTATGCCGCAGCATTTTAGTACACTACTTACAATACTCGTATATGCCAAAATCTATCCTCCTCGTCGCGTCGTGACGTTAGAGGGGAGCTTTCAGATTATTCAAATAAAACTGCTTCTTTGACATTTATTTAACTATTACAGGCAACAACTTAAACCTTATGATAATATCACGGTACTGTCGCGATTATCAGAAGTGATAGGTAGAATATGTTACAGCCAATAATCCAGCCAATTGTTTATCAGGGTCAAGACGGAGGAGTTCGAGTGCAGGCAGGGTCGCAAAAATTATCCGGATGTCGGGCGGCGTGCGCAGCTTCCACGCCGCGCAAGAGTCTCTGCGAGAACACTCAGCAGCAAATAGAACTGGACCCAGCGTTCACCTTCTGGGCCTATCTCGCTGTAAGTTACTATGACCTCTAAATTACCAATGTTGATCTAAGAATAGTTTGCCAAAATGTAGATGTCGACATTGTTTAATCAGAATTGGAGGATGAAGTAATAAACACTAACGAAGCTGAAGGTGGATCATGATTATCTAATTCCTGTACATACATACATACGTAACGAATGAAATTTGTAGTGAGCACGTGGAGCACTAACGTAAACTCATGCAGATTGAGCGGATCCTCATGATGGAAAGATTGCCGTCTAATCGTCGCTAACTGGGTAATGGCGAACTTGATACGGTGAGTGGCGACCCGACCCATTGCTCGCGTTCCCATTCCGTCTGCCAGGCTGCCGGCTGCGCCCAACGTCCCATTGCCACTGGATACTAGTAGACACTCCAAGTTTTTACCTCCGTTTTCTATGAAGGTGAAAGAAAAATGCAATAACATAGCTTTTGCTGATTAATGGTCGCTAATCGGGCATGAGAAATGTAGAGTGACTTGTAAGGACCTGAATGGGTGGCGTATGTAATAGACGATATAGAATTTGCTGACGACAGCTGCTGACTGACCATTTTCAGCAGGCTCTGTCGACGGCTTTGGTAAAATAATGTCCAAACTTCCGACAAAAGATGAACAGTGAACAACAGGTGTCCTTTATAAAAGGTATATCCTATAATTAAGCTTAAAAATATCGTAATTTAGCACGTAGTAGGTACGTCCCTAATTAGTTTCGGTGCAAGGTTTTCATTTGCGGTTATCTATAAGCTGGTCATTTATGTTCAGCATTGTTACAGGTCGACACAAGTACAATCGAGACATTTAAAAACCAAAATTAACATTACAATGATATTATCATTAAAAAATCTGTTAAAATAAAGGTGAACTTCCGAATACTTACAACGTGATTCGGTATAACTGTATCCGTAGCATTGATATTTTTGCCATATTATTTATATAATTAGTTTCGACGTGTTAACCTTTAATAAATATTATGTGAATACTAAAATATTGCTAATAGTTAAACGGTGGATTAAGGTTAATTTGAGACCTGGCTATATGAATTGAGGAGCCATGTTTCAAATTTAAACGCCATTACCAATATTTAGTAGTAAATTGAGATTCGATTCTGAGAGAATCGTAATATCCAACAGTTATTTCATAGGTTATTTGTATAAACTAACAAAGGTAGCAGTTAATTAACGCGTTATAGATTTCCGAGCTTAGGCATAGTCAGCCTCAGTTAATCATTGTTTCACAATCGTATCGACAAGACTTGCAGCCTTGTCCTCAATGTGTGAGAGCTTATTTACTTACCCACACCACGTACTGCGCGCACGCATATTACATGAGCATGTGGTGGTTATTGTTCTAATGCCTGCAAAGGGTCAGAGGTAGTAAATTTTTGTGTCTTTGACCGCATTATAGACAACGATAATAATGATGTTGAATGTCGCGGTGAGATTTGCTATGTTTTTATTCGGTTATATATACATTTTTTTTTTGTTGTAATAAATGATAATATATGAAAAGTTATAAAACCAAATAATTGAAAATATTCATGTTTCTGTTCATAATGTCATGTGTGTAGCCAAACAAGTACGTACCTACCTACATAATTACTTGAATGAGCTGTGTTCTGTAAAATACTTACGTCCATACTTCGAAGAGAAAAAAATTGAAGTTTACTACAAAAAAGTTCAAGCAAATAACACATATTAAAATTTAATATGTGTTATTTACACATATTAAAATTTAATATGTGTTATTTGCTTGAACTAATTTAATTAGTTTGTAATAAACCACTTGTTGTGTTACCACCGTTTGTGTTTGTCCACTGTGATAATTCACAGTGGACTTTGTGTGTGTTAACTAACAGTAATCGTTGTAACCTGCTTGTTGAGTTTAGTAAATAGCAGAAGTTACTAGAAGATTCTATTGAGCTCAATGACTTTATCGGTAAAGTGCTGGAAACTTTAACATAGCAATAACCTTTCAATGATTCTTCTTGGGTCCTTGACATACATATAAAATGAACCAAAAGATAATAGTGATATCTAGCGGATGTACTTTCTATCTAATGTTCCTAAGTATTAACATTAGGAAGAACGTACAGTTTTTTATTCCAAGGCAGATTTTTAAGTGAAAACTTCTTTAGCGGCGTTTTGCACTTTTGTTGTGATGTGTAAAAAATGTTAAACTAGCGTCAGGACACGTGACCTGATCGAAAATTCGTAAGACGGAGCTCGCGTCAGGACACGTGACGTGATCGAAAATTCGTAAGACGGAGCTCGCTTCAGGGCACGTGACCTGATCGAAAATTCGTAAGACGGAGGGAGAGTAAACCGCATTCCAAAATAACTTGAAGCTGGCACTCCCGAGTGCAACCCGTTTTTTTTAGTGGCATCTCACAGGTCAACCTTGGAGTTTGTCGGCAAGCAGCCGACAGCTGGGCTTGCCTGTATTAGCCTTAATAAATTAAGGCCTTCAGTCAGCTTAAAAATCTCAAAAACTAAGGGACCTCGGCTTAGGGTGCCCTGGGGGAGGGCAGCAAGAGACAAGCCGAATTGGAGTATTATGCCGAGGCAGTTAGGATATTTTCTATTTATTTACAAGAATATCGTAGGTTCGCTACCTCATTGTTGTTATACCTACGGATTATTGTGATATAAAAGTCTAACGCAAGCAATAAATTAAAGCCGTCTTCAAGCAATTAACGAAGCCTAAGATAATTCTTTTGTATGCTAACTCCTTTGTTTATGTGGACAAGTTTTTCTTGTGTAAATATAAGGTTGTTAAGAAAATTGCAGTGTGTAAATAGGTCGACTTTTTTGCTTGTAGCATAAAATTTAATAGGTATTATAATACAAAGTAGTAGTTCTACAGATTCGCGTTTTAAAAAAAACCAACAAATTCTACAGCTTTGTAGCGGTATCTACAACGCCACATGCGAACAACGCGTCATACTTTGCTTGCGAGATGCAGGATTTGCGTGACGTCACGCAAATCCTGCATCCCGCAAGCAGAGTTTACCGCGCAATTAACATATACACAAAGTTTCCAACATCAATCGCAGGGCAATTGCCCGCCAGACACAACACCCGTCTGGTCGGAGGATCCTCCCTTTTCTATGGAGCATGAGTGAATTTTACACCCTGTTCCTCATGCCTCTAAAGCTTTATTATTAGCACTTATAGATTAAAAATAGCTGATTTTGACCCTTACCCCCAGGTGCGAGTGTTCATCGGTATCATTGGAGGGACAGCGTTCGCGATGTTCGAAGGGGCTGTGATAGCCATCGTAAGGGAACAGAAGGCGGATTACGGGATGCAGCGGATGTACGGCAGCATCGGAGGCATGATCTCCTCGCCACTCTCCGGCCTGCTCATAGACTACGCTAGCCGAGGGAAAGGGTACACTGACTTCAGGTAATACCGCCTTATATTACATAACCTCTTATTAAAAGCTTATCTCGCGCAAGGTCAAGGTGGAGAATGTACTTTAATTAACATTATCAGATTATTTTTTTAATTAGGTGTTATGTAATAAAGTTTTAATAAACTGGCCGCAAAGTTGCGCAATGTTTTTAAGTGAGGAAATAATATTGGAACTCTGAAAGTTTACAATAATTTGAAATACACCAAACAAGTGGCGATGAATGAGTTATCCGATGCGAATCATACCTACATATATTTTTATATTTATCGTTGTTAAATATTGGAGAGGCACTTTAGATGTACCAGCATACCTCTCCAAACGGTAGCGCAAACAGGTACATAGTTGTGATTCTACTTTAAAAACATCTGTTAATATTTCTATGAACAATAAGCAGCTCTTCCCCGCGACAGCTCTTCCCACAGTCACAACAAGTCTATGTTGATTTGTTTGATTGCAAAATGTTGGCGGGGTCATCGGGTAGGCTAGCGATCAGACAGGCCATGACTGCCGAAAGTGATGTACATACATAGGTATGACGGTAAACACAACTGATAGAATTACAATCACAATGTGTTCGATGCAGGCATCGGTAGCAGTATTAATGTCTATTTTTCGGATTAGAGAAATAAACCTATTTGTGGAATGAGAAGTATACCACTTATGGTCCCTTCGAAAAGTATGTGATGAAAATGTAAACAAATGGATCTGATAATGTATCCGTGGATGCCAATTTGTTGTGTTACGTACTTACAATGCTCAATATGATTTGATTATTTGAATACTTGAACTCGAAATTCTGATTTTAAATACCTACCTTACCTACAGTTATTTTTAGTTAAAAATTGAGGTTAATTTTATAACCTAAATTCTCTTCGATGATTTTTCAATCATCGAGAATTTAGGGGTGAAATAAGGTATAGAGTTAAAATCTTCTAAATACAGATGGATGTAGGCACTAACTATACTAATTCTCTTTAGTGCATGATTTCGTAAGAATTTAATTTAAACAGGGTTTGTTTACAGTTTTATTCGATACTGAATATTTGCTCAAAAAGCACTGTTGCAGCAGCTAGTAGAAAGTTTAGCCTTCAGTTTAAAGTCTACGCAATTGCAGAAGCATAAATACCAACCACGAAATTCGTTATGCAAAAATAGGCTTTAGTTACTAACTAACCGTCTGCTGAAACTATAGGAGCTACAGTCGGCAAATATGTTTCTAAACTTAAAACTCATAATTGGTTATCGAAAAGGTCGAAATTTAAATAAGATATCTCTTAAAATGTATGTTTAATAGGTTGCCTACTGTTCGACTAGGTACCTATTTTAAAATAAATAAGCATGCTATGTTTTCTTATAATTAGGTACAAATAATAAGTTACGTAGGTACCTACATCACGTGAGTGAATATGACGGTGTTATTCACCGACTAACATAGGCACAAGTGTATTAAGTTCTTTTCATCACCGATAATTATTACAAAGCCATAAGGCTTTAGCTTAATTTACTAGCTGCGCCCTGCGCGGCTTCTCCCGCATACATACCTACATATACATTCCCACGGGATCGAAACTCGATCCCGTGGGAATGTCGGGATAAAAAGTATCCTATGTGTTAATCCTAGTTATAAACAATCCGTGTTCAAAATTTCATCCAAACATCCATTCATCCATCCATACAAACTTTCAAGTTTATAATATAAGTAGGATAGGATAGGATAATGTTAGTAGGATTATTCTAATTATAAGTATTATAACTGACGCATCCAATAGGCTTAGCTACTGCTTGTTTTCACAATTACCTACCTTGACATATAATACTAAGCTCAACCTGTTTATTGTATGTTTACTGTACTGTTTGTCTGTCCACAACAAACACTCATAATATATTACCTACCTATAATTTTAATAGCAAGACAAAGGAAAAAGTTCAATTCTGTATCTACCTAATTACGACTGAGATTTGTTTTCTACGATGCTGCTTATTTATGTAGGTATGTTTGTAGGTAGTCAAGGACCCACGACTCAGACTTTTAAATGACAACTTAAAAGCCAGTGTAGATACATCTAATGTTTTGATCTAGAGTCTAAAGTTCATTGATTTATACCAAGTTTTACACAAAGCTATTGTAGTGAAGGGTGGGTACTTGCACCTTATCATACGTGCGGATCACTCGATCTTCGAGGTTCAAGGCTCCCTCCCGCAGACTCGCGCGACAAGATTCTGGTAGAACAATTATTTGCATGAAGTTTTCACAGAAATAGACTCGTGTCACACTGTCGCGTCGAACCTGTCTGCGGTAGCCTTAAGCTGAGCTTGTCGCGAACAGTCGGTAAGTGGATAAGCAATCTTCACAATTCAAAAGCATTACGAGCCTGGGGGTTACTCGAACGTCCTTAACTGTATTCGATAAACTTTTATTTTGAACTAGCAGCGCCCCGCGGTTTCACCCGCATAGGTTTCGATCCCGTGGGAATATCGGGATTAAAAGTATCCTATATGTTAATCCTGGTTATAAACCATCTGTGTGCCAAATTTCATCCAAATCCGTTCAGTAGTTTTTGCGTGAAAGAGTAACAAACATCCATCCATCTATACAAACTTTCGCATTTATAATATTAGTATGAATGATAGTAGGATTATATTTCCGAGGTTAGGTCGCTCTGTGTATCTACGTACAGAAAGCGTCATAGTAAACGACCCATCCCAACACTTAAAGATTATCGCCCGAGCGACGGCAGGCACGTCACGTGACTCTGGCCCCGAGCAGCTCCCTCCCCTGCCCCCGCACCCATATCTGCCCGAGCATCCACCGATCCACCGATCCACCGATCACATATTATTATTTGCATGTTTTTAATAATATGGTCTTTTTTCGGCTTCTGGCTGAACCATATACCAAGAATAACTTTCAAAAAGACACTTTACGTACGGTTGAGGATACGAACCCGCATCATTAGACGCCAGCCGATCATTTAGACCGCGCCTTATACCACTAGGCTATTGGCTCAGTTGTCAATCTCAACGAAAATTCTAACAGCATTACTCCTTTTATCGAACAAGGTTGATAACGGCCTAATCTTCGAGATATTAAGGTTTAAATTTCAACATCCACGTAACTCCTCAATTAACTAAAAGATAAGGTTGAAATTAGCATAGATTTCTTGTTTGGTTGAATAGAATGTGCTTGATTCCGATTATTGCACTACCGTCATTTTACTTCAGAAACTTAACTGCTGTATGAACTGCGAGTTAAGGTTGAATTTAGAATACTTCTTCGCCTTATTTACTAAACTGTGATTGAGGGTATAATTACTTTACAAATCGTTTCGTTTTCGTGCCGATCCGCTTGTGTGTAATATCTTCGTCGTAATATTATCCGATTTATTAAGTTTTTGAACAGTCGATTTTATTAACCGATAGTATGGTGCGATTAACTACTTTTTTCAAGGCTAAAATTGTTGTTCTCTGAGAACAGGAACAAAGCATAAAGAAAATAGCACGAGATATGGGCATAACGGTAAGATTTATTGCACTATTACTTACAAGTTGTTTTTTTTTAATGTATTTCTAATATTATCATTTTCATTACAGAGAAAAACAGTTCGTAGATGGATACAAAGGTATCAAGCGACGGGTGATGTGAAATGTGATCGCCAAGGCCCTCGTCCAATTGCTTACACTAATGAATCGGAGCGACACCGTAACATTGTGGAAGTTCACTCAGTGGAACCCTTCAAAACTACGCGTTCAAGTGCTGAAACTTTTGGAGTGTCGCTTAGCACTGATGTAGCGTGTGTGCTGCATGCTTTAATATGGTTTTGGGCAGGAAGTCCTCTTCAAGAAGTGATAGACAGTGACGGTCATCCTCTTCGTTATTATTAGGGTTTTACTCAGCAGATTCATTGTGTAACTGTAACTTATCTGATAAAATTTCATTGGACCATGATCAAGTGTTAATAATTCCCAATATTTGTGGGATCATTAGTAGTTAATCAAAAATAAACAACCTTTATTAATATTAATCCAGTTACTCCTGTTTACAAGTAGTCTTTTAATGTGTTAACGATGCACCATCTGACCTCACATATTTTTCTATAATATTGTGTTAAATGGGTTATAAGAAAATGTGATAAAAGAGAAAGATGTATATTGCTATACTGTATAGTTTAGCATGTTGATTCTTCCTCTGTAATTCACAGACACGAATGACAACATTTCATTTTTTTAACAAGGGTTTTTGTCCCATAAGATCATACAGAGTATAAAAAATTATGTTTTCACAACTTTAAAAATATATAGCACGTTATTTTTCTCTATATACTTTTATTTACATATTATCGAACTAACACTAATATATACTAGTATATACAAGTATATAATACGAAAAAATATAGAAAAAACTGAAACAACTTTAAATAAATAAATATTGTAGTTATGTTTCTAGAAATATCTATAAACGAACCGTTATACCTCACCCAGGGTATTTATTTTGTGTTTAGTTAATATTCTAAGTAAATAACCCCAATTTAACACAGATAGAAAACTGTATACTCAACCAGGAAGTGGATTCCATGAAGTCCTAGAAATGTAAATAAAGAAATAAATGAATATTGTTTATGCAACATGCCTAGCTTTTCTTACAAACCTCATTCCTAATTTAACATTTGATTTCTTAAATAATAATTAACGAAAATCACATAATAACCTAAAAAATAATAATAAATAAATAAATAAAGAACTTAAATTAGAAAAAATCAAACATTTCATTCGCGGATTTGAACTCGTGACCATCGTATTGCTAACCTGCAGTCTTAACCACTAGACCAACGCGCCATTCACGTTATACTACAAAAAACTTAAGCGGTTTGATGTCATTAACCAAGGGGGGTTCCGTTTCTCTGGAGCTTAGTGTACTACTTAGCATAGGTAATCAGCCTATAATGTTCCCACAGCTTAGCTGGAACTAAGTCACAGGCCTCCTTGGTAGATGTCACATGACTTCGAACTTTTGGTTCGAAGGTATTAATACTTATCGTCCCCTAGTGAGCAACAAGACTAGGCCGACGAACATTAGGCATTGTAGTGACAGCATGAAGTGAAACCTTCTTAATACAAACAATCTAAGTACCTAGTCGTGACGATTTCTCGGTGGTAATGAATAAAAACAAAAAAAAAATAAAGTAATAGATATGCACGCGGTGGTCGCGGTTATTATTGTAATTACATACATACATACTGGCGTATGTTACGTAACGCATACGCGGTTTCCAGCCGCGGCGATCGATGTATTACCTAAATAATTGACATCAATCAATCATGTTGCGACGTTATTTAATTTTACAGTGTTTTTTTTTTGGTTCTATGTTTTGGATACCTACACAGGTTTTCACATTAAAAATCTACATGTATAAGATTTCTCATGGAAAAAATATATCATTCATAACTCTAAGTTTAAGTTCGTTAATAATTATGTCCATAAGCACTACAGTCGAAATAATTATGTCCATAAGCACTACAGTCGAAATAAAAGTCCTGTAAACATGAAATTATTCTTTAAATTTTCAGGCCAGCGTTTTATCTGTATGCAGTGCTGAAAGTGGCTTCAGGAGCGCTCATGTTGAGCATAGACCTGGAGTTCAAGCAGCCGGCACAGAACCTTCTGGAAGATGTCATCACTGTGTTCAGGAACGTCGAAATTGTTGCGCTTTTCATCGCGTGCTTCATTATGGGTAAGATTTTGTAAACTGTACCTAATAAAGTAGATTTTATGAAATAAACCTGTTTTAAAATATAGAACAAGAGGCAACAGACTAAGTAACGCTAAGCCACCGGTATAGTAAGAAAAGCAGAAAAAAAACAAGGCATATACCTACATTGTGCAGCAGGACTATGCGTTTCTCCCCTACGGTGCTGTGCAAAAGGAGACATACAGGATAAGTTTTTAACCAGTGCACAGACTGTAACCAGGAATTCAGCACATGATTCTGACCCAATGATGATTCTGCGTAGAATTTTTTCGTCGGTTATAAAAAAAGCAGCTGTAGCCTACACGTTCAAAATGTATGGCAGAGCTAATTTGTTTTTAAACGACCGGCGAAAAATTTCAACGCGGAATCATGTAGGTACTGAATACATGGTGACAGTTTGGGCACTGGTTAAAAATGTATCATGTTTAATCATTTATATTGCATGGTGACAGACGTGATAGACGTAATAGCACATTCTTACATAATTATGTAAGGATGTAAATAAAAATGATGTAATAAGAATTCAAATAAAATAATTTTTACAATTCGTTTCATTTAATCAGCTTGAATTCTTAAAATTGCGTTTCACGTATTTCAAAAGATTTCAATTAATATGTCCCAAATCGGTGCATGTATTGTGAGAGCTATATTATACTTAGCTCTTGCAACGTTTATGGTTATTATAGGTACTTAGAAGTGAGTGAGGTAGACTACAGGTAGTCAAGCTCTATTGTTGGGGTATTATCCTTTTCCTATAATACTTATATATTTTTGTGTTTTTCTCAGGAACTGCTTGGGGCTACATCGAGAGCTTCTTATTCTGGCTGTTACAAGACTTGGGCGCGTCGCGTTCCCTCATGGGTATTACTATAACCGTGGGGGGTATCGCAGGTCTGCCACTCCTCGTGCTCTCAGGCCCCATCATCAGGAGGCTGGGGCACGCCAACGTGCTCTTCATTGGATTCATATTCTACGCTATTAGATTACTCGGTAAGTGATAGCGTAATGAAACAATGTACTCGAGCTCTCTAATAAGATTACACAGAATTCTGTAGGTAAATTAATTTTCCTACCGGCAGACTAGGTACGCCTCCATTTTTATGGTTTTTAATACCTGTGTATCTGCGTAAATATATTTTTATTTCAGTATCCGGGTATTCTGCATACAATGCCCTCCAAAAGCTGGTTAACGTTTTTCCACTTCAACTGAGGTGCCACATTACGAGTTATCATTATCTGCCTAGCCTTTTCCCAACTATATTGGGGTCGGCTTCCAATATGCCACATTACGAGTATGATTTGAAATTCTAGTTTCCCAATGTTTGAACTTTACACTGTAACGTTTTTATTTACTAGTTGAACATGAACATTTATGAATAAAAAAAACTGGTAGTCTCTTACGATTACCTGATTATCACTGTAGGTTTTTGAGTTAGCGGTGCTACTTTACATTAGATCTGTGCTTTCTTCTTTTGTTAAAATTAATGTTCTTCTACTTGAACTTTTTATATCCATTATATTTATAATTAAGATCAGTTAGTAAGTGATTGAACCCGAGGTTAGCACCACTAGATCAAGCGACTCGTTCAGTGACTTTGTAAGCTGCGGGTCCACTTTCACCGCTTAGATCCCTTTCCCATTTGCTGATTTCCCTTTTGTTTCTACAAACTTTCCTTAATGCAAGGCATTCGGATAGTTATCTATTACCTATGCATATTTTCATGACTTACTAAATACAGACCCAAACTAAACTATGATTCTGTCATTGTGAAAGCTCGTGCACCGTTAACACTGAGGTTGTTTAGGATATTAACGAAAGCTAAGTTTTAGAGCAAACATCAGATAGATCTAACTCATGGTGTAATAACAATATTTGATTATTAGGAGACAGCCAAACACAAGAACTAATACCGGGTAAAAATTAAAATAGCTAGCGAAACTCAGCAGACTTGATTGATATCGATACCTAAACATTTTAAAACAAAAACAAAAAAAAATTGGGATCAACGACCGTTGGTCATAAAGTTGTTACTTACATAAAATATAAGTTAGAACAGAAACATAAACAGATTTTTGAACTGATAATTCAAGCAAATACACTTCATACGGTCCTCAAATATATTTATTTTTATTTTTTATTATCCAATACTGCCACTGATGTGCAAATGGCTCCCCAAATCATTCCAGGAACTCTTTTCCCGCGCCACGTCGAACCAGCCCTCATATAAATTTATCATCAAATGTTTTTTGTTTTTCACGTTTAGACATCGATTCCCATCACGTCTGCTGAGTTTAGCTAGCTAATTTAATTTGACCCTGTATTAAGAACGAACCACTACATCAAGAATTTACGACCCAACCACTCAAAATATCTTAATTATCCATTAACTTAACTCCTGTTTTGTTTCTACAGGTTACTCATTGATCTACAACCCATGGCTGTGCTTGGTGTTCGAGGCGCTGGAGTCGGTGACGTCATCGCTGTCGTTCACCGCCGCCGTGACGTATGCTGCGCGCCTGTCCTCTACCACCACTGACACCTCCGTGCAAGGACTTCTCGGAGGAATTTACTATGGAGTTGGTACGTTATAAATAAACAGCCTTCTTCAATTAAGTTGAACGGTCTACCTTTAGGCGAAGGAATATCATAATGCACCAGGGTTTGCCTCTTAAAAAGTCTGGCTGGAATATTATGCATATCGTAGGTATTATAGAGGATATAATATGCTAATGTATATAGTGATTATGAATGTCAACAATAGCACTTTTGTATCCTGTCGCTGACCTCCATTTAGCTTTCTTGCCGCTAAAAGAAATCATAAACAAATTGACGTTATTCGATGTTCTAATCCAGTTTCTATAAAATTATTTTCATTTGTTTTACAGGCAAAGGTGCTGGCAGTCTTATCGGCGGCTACCTGATGAAGTTCTTCGGTACCAGACCAACTTACCAGATATTCTCCGGCGCGACATTCATCACTGGCTGCATTTATTATTTATTCAATACATTTTATTTACGGAAGAGGGCAGTGGTCTACGAAGACGACTTCTGTAAGAAGAAGCAAACGCCTGCGGATGTTGAGGGCAATGAAACTAATAAGGACGGTGATAAAACTGTCCCAGCGATAGATGTCGCTAGTAAAACTGAAGCTAAACTAGACAACACCGTTGTGGACAAAGTCAGAGAACCGGATTCGAACCGCACGAAGTTAGTGCCCGACAATGCAGATGGCAGTAGTGACTCTGGTGTTGATAACCCGGCTTACAATGAGACCGACGCGGCTGAAGCCAAGAAAGAAGAAAACAAAGTGCCCACTGTGTGAACGCGTTACATACAAATTAGTTAAGTTTAATCGTAATGTAGATATAATATATTCAGAAGTCGCATTGCGAATAATCTAGGCAATAATAACTATAATAATAATTGTAAGCCGAATTTAGTAGTTACATATAGGTACTCATACGTTTGACTTGCTCTGAAACCAGTAATATTTTTTTAAATGAGAAATTCGATAATATTCTGGATAGATGAATCCTCTGACCTGAACGATTTTAGGGTCTAGAATAGATGGAGTAAAAAACAATACAAACAGATCTTCACTTTAGTACCTAATTTATAACTGAATAGGCTTGTCGATATAACTTATTTTTATTATCCATGTCATACTTCCTGTCAAGTAGCAGTCGCACAATTTAATTGTGTTCCTATTGTTTAAGTACCAGAGCAGTGAGTAATTGATGAATAAATTATAATAGATGAATAATATTTATTAATAAATATTGTTACTGTAGTAGATTTTTTTATGCCCACCAATTTAAGACCATCATATCTATATATATGTATATAAATGATATATCTGATCCCTATAAACTTGTTGTCAGAAGGAGACATAAAAATCGAAATATGAGGTATTTAAAAAATACTTAGTAATACTAATTGGTTCTTAATAATGAAAACAAGAATGAGAATCATTGAAAAATTTAGCCTCGATGCAGGAACACAATAGGAAACTTTGAAACCAACTTTAACCAGGGGCTGCAGTCTCGACAGCGATCGCTTCACGACCGAATTCGGTCGCAGTCCTGTCACTCCATACATTACACCTGTCAATCCGGGACTTTGCGACCGAATTCGGTCATAAAGCTATCGCTATGAATGTCGAGATTGCAGTCCCAGAAGGGTAATTGCGTAACCCATTAACAGTACATAGGAATTGCTTTCGTTTTGACAGTTTAACCACATTTACTGCATTATTTACGTCGTTGAGCAGACAATTTTTTCGAACATACTCATAGAAAGCAATGGATTAGCACAGATTTTGATTGATAGTGTGTTACGCAATTAGAGTGCAGGAGTCTTTGTTTGCGTCTATATGCATAGACGCAAACAAGAGTGAGTGAGTGCAGAGTGTTGATTGGTTAAGCATCAAAGTAGAATTTGATGTCGGGTAATGCGGTAATGCCGCATTTTCATACTAATGTCATATATTCACATTCCTAATATAATGTAGGTACCGAGTTGTCTTACTTGAATTCCCGATATAACTAATACCTACGTAGATAACAATGAAAGACTGGATTTGAAAATTTACAATTAGTATAACTCTACCGTTTGGCAATAGAGAAAACAGCAAAACGTGAACGATAAAGTTTTATGACTACTTTTTTTGGTTTCTTACATAGTGAGCAGGATACCTGAAGGCCAATTCTCGTAATTTAAAACGTTAAAAATCTAGTCGCAGTATCATCTCGGCGACAAACAAATGTTAAAAACTTGTCAAAATGTAGGGAAATTCGAGGTATTTTTGACAGATTTAGACTGAGATCAGACTGTGAACGTTCTTAAAATTACGAGAATTGCCCCTCTGATAAAACGCGAAGAACTACTAGAACAATAGAGATATCTATATTATCTTATTAGATGATCGAATGGAATGTAGACAACTTTCCACTTAAGATGCTCTAAATATTTTGTACAAATATGTGACACTGTCTACAAAGACTTGCTCGGGAACCATACCTATTGATTATCGTGCTAGTGTAAATTATAACTTGGGCTTGGGTCATCTGAATCGTGCCTCTAGCGTTCTACATATTAGAGTACCGCTAAAAATTATCGCAGTTTTACGCCCAACGCGTCTGTCCACAGCATGTGTATTTGAAAATATTTAGCCATGGCCATCATTTTCTAGTCAGTTGTCGTGTAGAGCACCCGCGCAACTCGGTATTAACAAATGTGCCTCACACACGTCTAAAATGAATCGAATAGTACTGCTCGCTGTTTTGTTAAATTGTTTTCATATTCCTCATGTTTATACCACCAACCTGCCTGGACCTTTAGTGTACGTTGTCACACCATCTCCGCGACCGCCGCATACCGATACGGGGAGATCAGCGCCGTTCTACTACCACAAGTGGATGAGCAGGATGGACACGCCACAGAACGCAACACTTACCACCACGACAACAGTAAGCTCAAAAACGCCTGATTTGATATTCGCGGAATTTGAATCGAGCAACGACAATATGAAATCAATTCGAAAACTTTTGGAAAAAGAGAGAACCCGATCGACTACGACGTCAACTACGACCTCTACCTCCAAACCTATTTATGTTCCTGACGAAGAAACGAATGATGAATCAAATTATGGTTTGTCAGCGCCGTTGACGGACAAGCCACTAAACGCTGATATGACTGATTATTTTGCTTTATATAATAATTTGTACAACTCTGGCCCAGTGTATGTGCCTTCAGCTCCATCCTCTAATGCGCCGTCACCTCCAACAACCAGCACAACAACAACAACGACGACGCAAGCGCCCATGGACAATGTACAAAATATTTGGCATATCATAGACAATGAGAAATATGACCAATTTTCTGGTACCTGGAAAGAAGAGCCCATAAGTTCCGAACAAATGTCTAAAGATGTTCTAAACAAAGATAATTCACAAAGTGACGATGTTCAACCAAATGAAGACAAGACTGAAGAAGATGCAGGAATTGATGACAACTTTGCCTTACCAGGGTGAGTGTTCAATTGTTCAATCGTATAATTAGTCGCTCAGCAAGAAGTTGAAACTGGTTTTACTACTCAGTCTTAATTAGTATATATTTGTCGCGTATTTGTTTGTCGCTACTTTGATACGGAGTCATAATTATATTGCAGTGTTATAGAGTATTTTTTAAATAAGGTTTTATTATTGTTTACAGATTTGGCACTAATCCTGGTAATGGAGCTGAAAACGAATCCCGAGCAATACGCACAGAACCTAATATCCGCTTTCCATACATTGACCTAAAACCGTTTCAAATGAAAAATATGAAGAAGTCTCAATTCAATTCCTTCTCTAACGGAAAAAAAGGCAACAATATGTTTAACTTGGACAGCTTAACTGCGATCAAAAATCCTGTTAGAGGCGAAGTTCAAGATCCTGCAGTTCCAATGCGTCAACCTATAGATCGCTACAATCCTGCACAGCCATACTTACCTCAACCACCAACCTACGGTGAAAAATCAAAACAGTCTGCCTCCAATGGCCCTCCCCCACTACCTTCAGCACCCTCTGGTCCCCCTCCTCGTCCCTTGAATACAGTCGCCAGCCTAGTACCTCCCCCACCCCCGCCTAAATTTACAGCGGACGATTTTCCAACACCAACCTCCTATGAGTCCTTTCCACCGTACTCACCTGCTCCAGCACCACGGCCTATTTCTTCGTACCAACCACCTATCGACTCGGGACCAGACTCACTTCCTAATGGGGGCGATGAGGATGGACCCCCATCTGACATAGGCTACAGATACAAGCCTCCTTCTGCCCCTGCTCCACCATCACAACCTTTTGTTCCCACGATTTCTCCGCCCAGTAAGCCATTTATGGGTTATTCCTATAACAAGCCACCGATGACTCAAGATGACGATGATAGCCCACCTATTATGGATTTGGGTAGCAAACCTGACTTCCAAGGCTACCAATACAGTAAACCAGCTCCACCTCCTTTGCCACCGCAGGACCACGTACCTAGCTACGGTCATCATGGCGGTCCACCACCTTCGTACCAGCCTGAATCTGACTATCCTGAGCTCATCTTTAATAACCAACACGGTAACATGGGCGATGGGAAAGGTGGAGACGCTATGCAAGGGAATGACATGGGAATGGTGCCACCGCCTCCCCCATCTGACGACATGAAGCCAGACGCTCATGGAGCTCCAATGGACGATCAGGGATTTCCTAATGATTTTCCCGGAGATTTCAAGTACCACCACGACTTTGATGAGCATGACCACGACCACTATCATTATCACCACACAACGACAACTACAACAACTACAGAGACGCCTCGTGTCAACAGATACAGTTATTATTACCTAGGAAAGAAGCTTTACTATTTGCCTCTGTACTTTAGTGTATATTTCATTGTTTACGTAGGAGCTCTCATCATCAAAGCCGTACTCCGTCATAAGATTACGTATCCCAACAGCTGGAGACCAAACGACACAACAGCCGGTTTCTTCTCAAAGAGGTCTATCGAATCGCATCTTTCGAACGAGAATCTTCACGAGATCACTGGGAGGGTAACGCGAGCTATCGCTACAGCTGCAGAAAAATATGTTGGTGAAAAGAGCAAACAACAATAAGAAACTTCAAGATCTAATGGTTGATACTTCAAGAGGACTGATTTAGATGAATCTTCTATCCGTAGCCATGAAAATACGTGTATAAATTCTTTCCAATACGTCAATAGTTTAAGTTCGTTGTGAACTGGACACGTTTAATCGTTACCGAATGTTCTTTCTTGTTTGAACGTAGTTCATTGTCACAACACTAATGTTAGCAGTTAATTAATTTAAGTTGAAAATATAAAAAATATCTACTATAAATAATTGCTTTTTATTGAATCCCTGTTATAAATAACAATAGCAAAAATAACTTATCGTTTTCATAGTGAAAAATTCAAATAGGTAAGTATGCCACACGATTTTTTGCCATTCGAAAACGAATACGATGCAATAAGAATAAGCAATAAGCACGCAATTTATCTGTTTGAGAGTTTTGTATGGAAATTCGTAAAATGGTCCACCAATGTTTACACCAAATATGATTGATATGAAATGAAAAGGTGATTAAACTATTATGTGTAACCATTTAACGAAAATTAGAGGAATTGCTAATGATCTGCTGGGAATTCAGGAAATGAATAGCTTTTAGAGGTATTGCTTAAAGTGGCCTTTTAGGCCCTGATAGGCCGGCGCTTCATGTAAAATACTGGTATTCAGCCGCATCTGGTTAGACTGGAAGGCGACCCCAGCATAGTAAAAAGAAAAGGCTAGGAAGATGATGAATTTGTATTCATTAATATCTAGGCTCAATGGGGATACGCTATACAGGAAATTAAAACTAGTGGCAAATTAGGGGACTGAAAAATTTGGTAATAAAATTCGGCACAATTACCTACGATTGTGCTATCAGCGTTCTAGTCCAAGAACAATTCGTATCAATGAACAAATAAACAGAAAAAATAAAATAAAATAAATACCTTTTAAATACATAGCAGAAATATTGCAGAAAGCTTATAAATGCAATAACTGCTACGACAAAATGCAGCAAATCTATTTGTTGTTGGTGAAAGTGACATTTTGCGGTGTAGCGTATGTGTGCTAATTTGGCTAAAATTGGACTTCCGCGAACCTCTTTTGTTTTTAAATGTGTGAAAACAGTTCACTAGTGGGTCAATAAAGAAGTGCATTTGTAGATACATAAGTATCTCGTATTGTCTAATAGGTATCTAGACTCCGGATATAAGATGAGTGTAAAAATCTCAGTTATGAAAGACAAATTCAATACTAATTCTAAGCTTGAGCCAAATCGAAAGAGGAGGTGCCGTAATTACTGCCTTCAAGTAGACACGAATTATCGTCGATCCAGTGAAAAAACTTTCTTTACAAAATTATCATATCAAATAAGAAAATTAAAGTGCGCCCGATAAGCAATCTATTTATAAGTTATTTCCCAAAAATACAGATAATTGTACTTAAGTTTACAATTCTTGAATATGAGGTAGAGAACATTTACATAAAATATTTGGCTCAAAAACTCATTCTTGGCTTAGGATTGTAATATGATGAATTATTCTCTCATGCAGAAACAATCGTTATAACAATCGTTACATCAAAACTCACCTACAAAATATTGTCTTCAATAGCTTATAAAAGGAGAGTAGTAATAAAAAATCATTTTTTTATTTGTTGTATAAAATCACTAATCAGTAATGAAATGACACATCAGTCATATTTTGTATTATTTGTTGCGAAATCAATACCTTTGAATAAAAAAGATCTCAAATCTAATCTCAAAATAAATAACATTTGACACACCAGAGATGGAAAGATACAAAGATATTTTATAAACGTGGATCAGATAGTGAGATAGATTGGATAGCGAGAATTCATAACTGGTAGCCTATAGACATTATTACTCTTAGTTATTTACTTAGAAATTTTGTCGTATAGCATTTGGGCATTTTCATTGAGTTTATAAAATAGATCCCAGAAAGCCATCCTGGATTTGAAATTTCTCTTCTCAACTTGGAGTTCTGAGTCGATACGCAGGTAGTTCAGCGCTCCCTTGGTAACAACAGGCCACTGTACGGGCAGCAGGTCACTTGTCTGCGGAGTTGGGTTTCTGGAACAGTAAACAGAACATGAGCCGAGTTACCTGTCAAATTAAACTATTAGGTCAGGGAAGTATTGCCAAGGGAGGTTTTATGAATTGACGCACTTTTCAAAATGAATTTATGAACTCAAACTCAAATAATTTATTTCAATAAAACCATTTACAGGCACTTTTGAATTGGCAAAATTAAATAGTCGTTCAGTTAGTCAGAAAGTTGAAGCTAGTCGCCCATTCCAAAACGTAGATCTCTATGGAGAAGAACGGGTAAGAAACTTCACGGACACTCTTTTAAATCAAGATATTATTACAAAATCCAGGGTACATTATTCTTATTGCTTCTATATGTGAGAACAATGTAAAAAAGAAACAATTTAAAATATAACATTAAAAATAAGCCCTGGCAGTTAAGAGATGACCAGTCTCAACCGACGGCGGCCGTTCGCGAACATGACGCATTGATCAGCACCACCCAGCTCAACCATTTTGTAGGGAACCGAATGATCCAATACACGCGCCACCACCAGCAAGACATTTAAGTGAGCATGATATATTCTCAACTGCCATGCTCTTTCAAGTCAACATCAAAATATCATAAAAAACGGATCCATGGTTCTTACATTTACAAAATTTAAAAAATGCTTCTAAATTATAAAAAACTATAGTTTGCAATTTATTTAAGAGATGAGGAATAAAATAAAAAATTACTACCAATCAGGAAGAGGTATTTAATATTGAAGTATTAAGAATTAAATCTTGATTGAATAAAATAAACATTAAGTTCATAATGTCAGAAACAAGAAAAAAAGAAAAAAAATGGGGAAGCATCTCTTCCAAATATTGAAATTGTGATCAACAGTGAGCCCAAGTGCCTGTGGAGCAGGATCAGCTTAAAGCCAAGCATTTTTATCTACGATATACCTACTTATCCAACTTATAATATGCTTGTCTACACAGCGTGCGTTTAATGCAAGTTTTAAATTTCTTCTCATTTAGTTGAAGAATATCACTCGATATTCTTCAACTAAATGAGAAGAAATTTTTTGAAGAAGTTTTTTATTATAACATTTTACACAGTACCCTTTAAAAGAAGATTTTACTTTAGCCAATCTGAATCGCGGTTGATCTAGTTTGTTCCTATTCCTAGTGTTAAAATTATGCCTGTCACTTACCTAACTTACTAAAAAGATGTAGATTTTTTCGAACGTACATAATGTTTTCGTGTATATATTGACAAGGAACCGTCATGATGTAAATTTTTTAACTCTTCCCATGCGTTAAATATGTGTTTTAATAAGGTGACACCGGCGTCTGTTGTGGAACGTCCTTTGGTGAAACCATACTGTTGATCGTGTAGGATGTTGTTACGATTAAAATGATTGAGCATTTGATTTAACATTACTTTTTCAAACACCTTGCTGAAAACCGGCAAATCCCATACGGGCCTATAATTATTTGTGTCTTTGCTGTCCCCAGATTTGAAAAGTGGAATAACTTTACTGAACTTCATTAAATCCGGGAATACCTTATGATCTACACACAAATTAATATTAAAGCTAAGTAGGGTGCAATTGTCTCAATAATGGATTGAAAAACTTTAGTAGACATGCCCCACAGATCTTCGGTAATGTTGATCTTAAATTGCTTAAATGCCTTTATAATGACTATAAGGTTAATATGTTTAAATTCCACAAAAAGAATCCATCCATCCATTCTGAGACATTCGCTCTTAATAATGCTATGGCTAGTGCGGGCGAGGGATTGTTGTAAATTGCTGAGCAACATCGATGTTACTCGTATCGCTAATTATATGTTTAATAATAATCATGATGATGATAAATAAGTAAATTAACAATACCTTTAGTATACTTTGTACATACCCGAATTTGACAAAGTTAGCCCATAGCGTGGTCACGCGGTCGATGATAAGTTGATCTTCAGGCGTGAGGTTTTCCATATAAGAGATATCGAAGAAATATCCAATTTCATCTGCATGTGACGCGCCTGGTGCTGTCACATTCTGTCTGTGTTTGGAAAAGTTTCGGTCGCCATCATAGGTAAACAAGTAGTGATATATATTTCTGGCTCCAATATCCAGATATTTTTGAATAGTTCGCGTAGCAGGATAATTAAAGAAGAAATCAGAACTAAATCTTATAATTCCTTCTTTCACACCTTCACTTATTTTCTCATCCCCAATATAGAATTGTCTCACCACTTCTTCCATTTCAACAAGGTTATCGAGGTTCAAGTATTTGGCTAAGTTGTCATAAAACGAGTTTTGGTTCGCAAATTCTGCGGATGACATTGTTTCATACGTTACGAGGGCTTCGTCACTGTTGTATCCTACAATCATGGGCACGTTTCTAAGATTCGGGCTTATGTTGAGCGGATGGTCGTAAATTAACCTTTTAACATCAGTAAAATCTTTTTCCACACATGGCAGAAACTCTAATCCAAGTTCTGAAGTCGATGCAATGATTAAATTAGTGTCGACAGTGGTTAGAAACGTTAAGGCTTTTTCTATATCTGTGGTAGAAAAACCAAGGTGTTCGGACAACTTTAGAGGTGATGATGTATCAGGTTCTATTAACGCCCAGGGACCTAGTGCAGTGCCGCTTTGCATTATTACTTTATCAAATAGTTTTTCTTGGCTGTATAATAATTGGAAGTCTACCGATGCTGCGCCAGCGCTTTCACCAAAAATCGTTATTTTATCAGAATCACCGCCAAACGCTTCTATGTTGTCTTTAATCCATTTGAGAGCTAACTGTTGGTCTTTTAGACCTTGATTTCCAGGTACATTAGGAGTGTCTAGACACATGAATCCATAAGGACCTAATCGGTAATTTATGGTTACTAAAATGATATCTTGTTTAACTAAATAACGCGGTCCATATAGGAATCTGCCTGAAAATCCAATTGAAAATCCTCCACCATAAATCCACACCAAGACCGGCAGTCTGTTTCTAGAATTAGCTGAATTTGGCACATAAATGTTTAGATGAAGACAGTCCAATGTTCCTACTACAGTTTCATTAAATTCTTCAATTTGTGGACATACAGCTGAATCATCATAGGCTTCAAATACTTCATCAAAACTGGGATGGGGTATAGAATGCTAAAAGAAAAGGTAAAGTTTTAAACATTTTGGTCGAAGCTCAGTAAAATATTATACAGGGTGTCCCAGAAGTCGACGTCAAGCCGGAATCGGGTGATAGGACAAATCATAATAGTTACTAGAAAAATATAAAAACAAATCTTAGTCATGTATTTTTTAAATTACAGTAATTTCTTTTTTTTTTCGAAAAATGTACTACCTGTGATGGTTTTTTATCTCCTTTAGCTGCAAATCTTTACTTGTTTTCGATTTTTTTTGTGTAATCTTGAGTAGTGCTTGTGTAACCCGTTGTTTTAAATTCTTAGCTAACTGCTCAAACTTAGAAGAAAATGTCACATTATCCGAACCAAGAATTAAAAATTAATACTTCGCCCAACTTTAACTGACTGTACTTAAAAGTTGACGCATTTAATAAGAATTCTAAAATGGTACCTATAGCACTTGCTACATTATTTCTTAGATTACAGGAAAAAAAATTCTTTAAGAATCCCAGTTTTGAAAAATACTTTTTATCTACTAAACATGATTTTAGTGCAACCAAAGCTTGCCTTTTTTTTTTTTTTTTTGATGGGAAATCATAAAATTACCCTCCCGCTCTGGGTGGAGCGGAAGGGACTGTCAGACTCTTACTGACTAAAACCCACCCGTGTTCCTTCCTTAGCCCTTTCTGTTCCATTCCAGGGCAGCGGTAACCCTTTTGGACGATCCCGCCGCACCAAAGCTTGCCTTGAGCGTAACTAAGATTCCAGTTTTAGCGAGAGGAAGAATGATTCCATGAAGTGTGAGTGAAACAGATAGTGACGTTTTCGATTCAGATTTTTTTTTCTGTAATCTAAGAAATAACGTAGCAAGTGCTATACCATTTTAGAATCCTTATTAAATGCGTCAACTTTTAAGGTTACATGCCAAACTGGCGTAGTCCTTTTTTTTCAGTACAGTCAGTTAAAGTTGGGCGAAGTATTAATTTTTCATTCTTGGTTCGGATAAATGTGACCTTTTCTTCTAAGTTGGAACAGTTAGCTAAGAATTTAAAACAAAAGCACTACACAAGCATTACTCAAGATTAAACAAAAAAAAAAAAATATATATATAAAAAAAAAAGTAAATATTTGTAAGATTTGTAAATACCTATTATGATTTGTCCTATCACCCAATTCCGGCTTGACGTCGACTTCTGGGACAGCCTGTATATCAATAAATACTTAACTTACCCCAAAAGGATTACTTTTATCCACAGTTGCGTAAGGTATTCCCATGAACATGGCATAATCACCATCAGCAGCTCTAAGGCCACGAATTAAGCCAACTTTCGAGTCCACTAATGGGTCAATCCTCGATAATGCACTGCCATTCTGGATCAAACCAATTAATAATGGCAAAATGACTTTGAATTTGCAATCCCACATGATGTTCACGGTTCTCTCACGACAGGTAAAGTAGTACTGTCACTGTTAACGATTCAAGGTAATCAAGAGATTAGGGCCTTGTCGTTTTGTTAGGTACGTGTTGTGCAGTGGAAATAAATATGTACGGATGTTTCTGAAACCATGGATCGATACGTTTAGATTACATTGAATTTTGATATCTTGTCACGCGAGATCGCAGAAAGCGATAAGGCCGCTCATTGTATGTTTTTGTTTTGTATTTTCTGGTGCACCTAAAATAAAGTATGAAGGCGTCTCTAGCGCCATCTAGTTGGATTAATTGAAGATCTTATTTTGACATTGTGTGGACGAGAGTGGCATGGCAACGGTGGTGTCACTCTAGCGGAACGTCTAGGACGTCAAGCAGCCATCTGTCTCGTGCAGTTTTGGAAACGAACGATGGCGTAGACCAGCTATACTCTAAGTGTGTTCCGCGGAACCCTAGGGTTCCGCGATACCTCTGTAGGGGTTCCTCAAGAATTTAGAAAAAAAATCAAAACACCTCTCTCTGGTCGAACGTTTTGACACCGCGGCCGCGCGTATGTATATTTATTTATTTATTTGTATTTGTATAAACATGTGTTACAATAACTGGTACAATATCTCATAACTTTGGTATCAACATGTATACTTGTAGGTATACTTGTGAGCGCGCAGTCCCTTTGATAAAAGCCGCCTCTGTATTAGACGCTATAGTTGTCAACAAGCGACTTTCGACTCTAACTTAAAAAAATAAAGTCGAGATTGTTTACAACGTAATTTTTATATTTCTCTTTTTATTTTTGCTTTTTGTTTATCAAAGGCGCCGACTCGAGTATTTTCGAGAATATTCGAGATCGAGTCTAGGACTAAGTATAAAAGCGGCGATCGCGTGTCGCGCCTCGTCAGTCAGTTGACAATTAGCGTTCGGAGCGATAAGTTCCTGCCTACCTACTTATAAGCTTGCTAGCGAGAAACTAGTGTTCATTGTTCTACTGCCTGCTGTATTCGTTGTCTCAGTTTTATACATTTCTTCATTGTACTAAACTTAGTCTCTTATACGCAGTAACGATTGTGCATTATTTAGACCCCACTATCCTGACGTGTAACATTATAAATAAAGAAGAATGGAACGTTGGCTTAAAGGTGTTAAACGTGTTGCAACAACATCTTCTAATGACGCTGAATGTTCAAAAGCAGTACGCACGGAGAATATAGCAATCACCGATCCAGACGATGATGCCGCGACGTCAAGCTCGACGGTTTCAAAGACGAAAAAAAGGAAGTATGATGAATCATATATCAGTTTCGGATTTGTTGATTCCAACGGCTCACCTCTCTGCATGCTATGTAGTAAACTGCTTCCTAATAGTTCCATGGCACCTGCCAAATTGCGCCGACATTTAGAAACTGTGCACCCCGAGTCTAAAGACAAGAATAAAGAATTTTTTGTTCGTAAAAAAGATCAGTTATTGGAAAGTCAAAAAAATATGATGCATGTAACACAAACTATCAACGAAAAGGCCACGGAGGCATCATATTTAGTTAGCTATCGCATTGCACAAGCAGGTGAAGCGCACACTATCGCTGAGAATTTAATAAAGCCATGTGTATTAGACATAACAAAATGTATGCTCGATGAAAAATCTGCAAAGCATCTTTCTACTGTGCCGCTATCAAACGATACTGTTTCACGGCGAATCCATGATCTGGCAAGCTACGTCAAACAAGAACTAGTTACACGTCTACAAAAAACACGATTCGCCTTGCAAATGGACGAGTCAACTGATGTCGCTGGTTTGGCTATCTTGCTGGTTATCGTGAGATATCCATATGAAAGTTCTTTTAAAGAAGACATGCTTATGTGTTCACCGCTGCTCACAAACACTACCGGGGAAGAAATTTTTAATAAAATAAATATATTTTTTGAAGAAAATAATATCAGTTGGAACAATTGCATTGACATTTGTACAGATGGGGCCAAGGCGATGACAGGTAAAACAGCAGGAGCAGTGTCACGAATAAAAAATAAAGCGCCTAATTGTAGTTCCAGCCATTGTATTCTGCATAGACAAGCACTTGCGATGAAGCAAATGCCGTCAAATCTAAAATTAGTTATGGATGAAGCGGTAAAAATAATTAATTTTATCAAATCACGACCACTACAATCCCGATTGTTCTCATTATTGTGTGAAGATTATGGCAGCAAACATAAAACACTGCTGCTCCATACAGAAGTGCGATGGCTGTCTCGAGGTAAAACTTTAACAAGGCTATTTGAACTTAGAGCCGAGTTACAAATGTTTCTTTCAGCAGATACTTCTTTTAATTTGAAGGACCGTTTGTATGATAAAACTTGGTTGTTCCGATTGTCTTTTATGGCGGATATCTTTCAAAAACTGAACGAATTGAATTTATCATTGCAAGGTAAACAGACAACAGTGTTTCAGGCCTATAACAAAATAACTGCCTTCAAAAGAAAATTAGATTTTTGGATTATTTGCGTTGGTAAGAAAGAAATAGAAAGCTTTACGTCACTCAGTGAGTTTGTTAGCGATAACGACTCAGAAATGTTTCAAAATGATGTGTTTGGAGAATTGGTCCAATATCTCAGATCGATGCGCGCATCTTTTGAAAAGTATTTTCCCGAAGAACAGAATACAAAAATGAAACTGAATTCATGGATTCATAATCCTTTTTTACCTAACTTGGTAAAGCCCGAAAGTATGTCAAACGAGATATATGAATCTCTTTTAGAAATGTCATCAGACACAAGTATGGAGTCACTGTTCAAAACGACGCCTCTCAACGATTTTTGGTGCAGAATCCGTGATGAATATCCAATGCTTGGCAAAATGGCTCTGAATATTCTTCTCCCGTTCCCAACAACATATTTGTGCGAAACAGGATTCTCAACCTATGCAGCCACGAAAACAAAATATCGCAATAGACTGGACGCCGAACCTGATATGAGACTTCAACTGTCTTCTATCAAACCTGATATCAACCAATTGATGAAAAATAAAAAACAGTTTCATACCTCCCATTAGTTAGATTTTTTTCTTTTTTAATATCTTCTATTATTGTACTTGCCATGTGGTAAAGTAAGTAATAATTAGTAACTGTTACATTGTAATTTTATTATGCTTATTAATAAAGAATACACTTTTAAAAACTATTGTTTTATTGTAGGGTTCCATCAAGTATTTTGCTTCCCAAAAGGGTTCCGTCACCAAAAAAGTTTGAGAACCACTGGCGTAGACAATTCAACGGTCGCGACGGATCGCTTACGTACAGGGCCCCAAGTCTGCTAATTTACAAATGCTTCAATTGAATCTCAATTGCATCTCGATTGAATAGTTTGGCACATTTGGTATTCTACTACTTATTTAAGACCAATGGTGTTCCATTGACACATTATCGAACTGCCACTCAATCGCCATTGATCGATTCTGTAAAAATCTCACCGTGTAAACTCAAGTGAAGTGAGCTAAGTTTTCACGGTGAGATGGTTACAGAATCGCACTGCAGATACCCACGTGCCGATAAGTATATATAAATAAATAATATATCGCGATATTTACGAATACGAGTTCCACCGTAGTACCAGCAATGCAGAAACACCCCGTAAGATTAATTATGTGTATGGCGAATCTACTGTAAAACAAAACACGGTACGGTTTTGGTTCCAACATTTTCTTTCAGGAAATTTTGTCCAACAGAATAAACCCCGTGGACGGCCGAAGATCCTAGTTGACAATGAAAAATTAAAAGTGATCGTGGAAGCGGATCCATCGTAAGCCACGTGACCACGTCAGAGTTAGCGGCAAGCTTCAGTGTGAGTGATAAAACAATTTCACTTGAAACAAATTGTAAAAGTAAAAATTGAGTGAAGTACACCAACAAACATGCGTCGAGCGTTGCGTTACATTTAGTCAACCATCACAATAACGAGAGAGATTTTGAATCGTATCGTTACTTGTGATGAAAAATTTATCCTGTAGGATAATCGGAAACGCTCATCAGAATTGTTGAAGCCAGAAAAACCGGCCAAATCCTTGACTCAGAACAATGTACTGGTAAGTGTCTGGTGGACCAGTACCGGCCTCATCCACTACAGTATTCTAAGATCTGGCCATACGATTACGGCAGATCTGTTTTGTCACCAATTGCAAACCATTATGGAAAAGCTAGCTGTTAAACAATCGAAACTGGTCAATTACGGCTCACTGCTGCTTCAGAGCAACGCTAGACCACACACTGCACAACAGACGGTTGCTAAATTAGAGGACCTGCCATTGGAATGTCTTCGACACCCACCATACTCACTTGCTCCAACAGATAACCACTTTTATCCGGAATTTGGACAATTTATTGCAGGGAAAAAAATTCAATGCCGATGAAGCATTCAAAACCGCCTTCAAAGATTTTATTATTTCTCGTTCCCATAATTTTATCAAATAGGAATCAATGAACTACCTATAAAATGGAAAGTGCCTAGATAACATACATACATAAACAATACTTTGATTGATTAAGTATATAATTTTATAAAAAAGATTTCATTTTGGTTTTTCAGACTTTATTTTGCAAATAAAAAAAGCAAGCACCATGTGCCTTTTTTTAGCAAGACAGTATCTAAATGTTGCATTATTTAAGAAGAATGGGTTTTTTAACAATAGAGTATTTTAAGGTTTTAAGAAATACGTATGAATATCTACACAGTCATATAATAATAATAATAATAAACCAGAGTAACGAAAGAACCACCATGGCAAAAAAGATTAGAAACAGACATAGACCAACTAAGAAAAGATATAAATAGGTTAACACAATATAAAAGCGGCAACACATCTAGAAAACTTAAAAAGAAAGTCAAACAAATCATTGAAAAAACCAAACAACACAGCTCACGTGAAAATTTTAATAAGAGAATTGAAGATCACCTAGACACATTAAAACAAAAACTGTTAGTTAAGAGTCATAGACTAAAAAGATACAAAAAAGCCAAAGAAAGAAAGGATAACAATAGATTATTTACAACAAGTGAGAAACAATTTTATAGAAAGCTTAAAGGTGACGATACCACAATCCTAAGCCCCCCATCTCAAGAGGCCCTTAAAGAGTTCTGGCAAGGGATTTGGTCAGACAGCACTGAACATAATAAAGAAGCTAAATGGATACAAGAAGAAATAGTTAGATCAGAAACAATAGAAGAAATGCCGTTTGAGGATATAGATGCTCTTGAAATAAATACAATTATAAATAAAACGCACAATTGGAAAGCAGCGGGAATAGACGGCTTACATAATTTTTGGATAAAAAGATTACATGCACTACATAGAATATTATCTGAACAAATTACTGATATTTTAAAAGGGAACCAAAATCTCCCAGAGTTTCTGACTAAAGGAATCACATATATGATCCCAAAATCGAGTAGAACCCAGGATCCCTCGCAGTATAGACCAATTACTTGCCTCCCAACTATGTACAAAATCATCACATCATGTATTACTAATAAAATTATTAAACATACCGAACAGTATAACATTTTAACTGAAGAACAGAAAGGCTGTAGACGAGGACATATGGGTTGCAAGGAACAATTAATTATTGATTCCACTCTTTTAAAACACGTTCAAAAAGCAAGAAAAAACTTATACATAGCCTACATAGACTACAAAAAAGCATTTGACAGCGTGCCACACTCATGGTTGGTTCAAGTAATGAATATATATAAAATCAATCCATTACTAATAAATTTTCTTAAGAATACCATGGCGTCCTGGAAAACTACACTTAAACTACAAACGAAAAGCGCAAACTTATCCATAGATGAAATAGCAATTAAAAAGGGTATATTTCAAGGGGACTCACTCAGCCCTCTTTGGTTTTGCCTAGCCCTAAATCCACTCTCTCGCGCATTAACTGAATCTAAACTAGGCTTTGACATCAAGAACAATAGATCGATATTACACCAAATAACACATTTACTTTATATGGATGATTTAAAATTATATGCCAATAAAAATACAGATTTACATAGTTTATTAGACATTACAACATCATTTTCGAAAGACATTAGAATGGATTTTGGACTAGACAAATGCCGAAAACTTAATATAGAAAAGGGTAAAATTGTTGGAGGAAATTACTTAACAGATTCGGAAGAAGTAATAGAAGCAATGAAAAATGACGAACTTTATAAATATTTAGGATACAACCAAGCACGACTTTTAGAACACAAAACTATTAAAGATAAACTCATACAAGAATATTATAAAAGACTTCATTTACTATGTAAAATGTATCTAGCCAGTAAAAATTTATTCAAATCCATAAATACTTATGCTATACCTATACTAACATATTCTTTCGGCGTGATAAAATGGTCCAACACAGAATTACATGCACTCGAAATTAAAACTAGAACAGTTCTTACACAACATAGATATCACCACCCTAAATCAGCAATAGAAAGGGTAATTATGTCCAGAAAGGAGGGAGGCAGAGGGCTTATTGAAATATCACACCTACACAAAAGACAAATAGTAAACCTAAAACAATTTTTCAATAGGAAAAAGAATACCAGCCAATTACACAAAACCATAGTAGAGATAGATAAAAAATATACACCACTGAACCTTAGTGAAGACAATATTGAAACAATAGACAAAGCAAGACATATAGAAGAGATACATAAAAAATGGAGGCAGAAAGAACTACACGGAAGACATCTAAATGATTTACACCAAACACACATTGATAAAGAAGCTTCAAACAAATGGCTGGAATTAAGTGGACTATTTCCAGAAACAGAAGGATTCATGCTGGCCATTCAAGACCAAATAATAAATACCAAGAACTATAGAAAATATATAATTAAAGATAACACAGTAAGAAGCGATTTATGCAGAAAGTGCCACAGCAAACCTGAAACTATACAGCACATCACAGGAGCTTGTAGCACACTCACCCAAAACGATTACACTCACAGACACAATCAACTTGTTAATATTATACACCAAAAACTCGCAACAAAACACAATCTCATGAAGGATCCATACACACCATACTACAAATACTCACCTAGGGCTGTATTAGAAAACCAGTCTTATAAATTGTATTACGACCGCACTATAATTACAGATCATACAATATATAACAACAGGCCCGATATAACACTTATTGATAAACAAAACAAACACACATACATAATAGATATAGCAGTCCCAAACACCAATAATATACAAAAAACTATCACCGAAAAAATCAGGAAATATACAGAACTACAAGAAGAAATTACTAGAGTTTGGAAAATGAATAGAGTAACAATAGTCCCAATAGTGGTATCAACGACTGGAATCATCCCGAAACAACTATTTATCAGTTTAAATGCAATCAATCTTTCCAAATATACGTACCTTACACTACAGAAAGCAGCTATATTAAACACATGTCGCATAGTTCGGAAATTCCTACAATTAGATTTAGACAATAATCTCAATGCAGTACAAAACACATAATCTGATCAAACTTAAAATCTCACCTTGGTTTATACCCGTGAGATTTTAATAAATACCAGGTTCTAGGAATCTGAGAAAATAAATTAAAAAAAAAAACAAAATAATAATAATAATATAATATCCCTGGACACTTCACACAGCACCATTTTGTCCCAAGCTAAGCAACCTAATGCTTGTGTTATGGTAACAAGATGGCTGATAAACTACTTATATACAATTTTTTTTTTGTAAATACATACATATTATAGATAGAAAAACACCCAGACTCGGAACAAATACATGTAGGTCATACAAATATTTGTTCCGTGCGGGAATCGAACCCGCGACACGCAGCGCAGCAGTCAATCGCTTAACCAACTGCGCCAACCGTGCCGTCTATATACGAGTACTCTTCTGTAGCTTACTACAGGAGAGTTGGAATGAAACGTCAGTGTTTGGTTTGTTATATTTGATGACACATCGTTCTAGTATAATAATAATTCATTTATTTTCAGATAACAAACATCCATTGGGTTAGTAACAATAGTCGTAACCTATGTTAGTACTTAACTAATAACACCGACAATGTACAGGTGACAAGTGACCTCACCAACGGGCTGTCATGTCTCCCGGCTATAGTGCGTAGAATGCTGTGGGGGCGGCAACACAGTCTGTTTAGCGACGAGGATTCGTTTCTAATGATAAGATCATTTCTTACAATCTTGCTCATATGTTATATTTTTAACCGACTTTTAAAAAAAGGAGGAGGTTCTCAATTCGGATGTTTGTATTTTTTTTTGTTTATGTTTGTTCGCGCATAACACCGTCGCTTGCCAACCAATTTGAAAAATTATTTTTTTGTTGGAAAGGGTATACTTCACAAATGGTCCCATAAAATTTTTATCAAAATTGGACAAGCGGTTTTAGAAAAATCAACAAAAATAAAAAAATAAATATCACAACAAAAAAGTGAAAAATAAAAACTTTTTTACAAAACAAAAACAACCGACTTCCATAAAAACACTACAAAGTGAAAAATAACTTTAATTTCGGAAGTCGGTGGCGAAAAACGAAATACAAAAAGCAAAGACACCGACTTCCGAAATTAAAGTTATTTTTCACTTTGTAGTGTTTTTATGGAAGTCGGTTGTTTTTGTTTTGTAAAAAAGTTTTTTTGTCCGGCACGCTTTTCGGAATGGCTGAGCGATTGACTTCTATGTCTCACGGGTTCAATTCAATTTTCCTTCCACACATTAAATATTTGTTTAGCCCATGGATACCTAGTTAGTAAGAATCTCGTTATTTGTTTTATTTTTTGTTTGAAAAGAAAATTTGCTTAGACTCCTTATTCAGAAAAACGGTAAAACGGTTTCACATGAAAATGAAGTTAGGTTAAAATTCAATACAAAATTAACGCTAGAGAAGGCATAGAAGCAAAAACAAAATAGGAAATAGTTTTAACAAATAATTTTTTGTAGATAAGAATGACCTTTTATATCAAAATACGATTTGACTCACCAGAAATTCAAAGATATTCTAAATGCAATCATTGTAGACACCGATGTAGCATATTTAATAACAGGTAACCCTATAGCCGTTAAAATTATTACGTACTTGATGTAAGTTACCTAATTCAATGAATTACAGCATCTTAGTTATTTACTTAGAACTTTTGTCATACAGTATTTGGGCATTTTCATTGAGTTTATAAAATAGATCCCAGAAAGCCATCCTGGATTTGAAATTTCTCTTCTCAACTTGGAGTTCTGAGTCGATACGCAGGTAGTTCAGCGCTCCCTTGGTAACAGCAGGCCACTGTACGGGCATCAGGTCACTTGTCTGCGGAGTTGGGTTTCTGGAACAGTAAATAGAATATGAGCTGAGTCTGCTGGATATTTGTTAATTGCAGTTTGAGTTGAGAATAGTAGATTATTAACCAAGGGGATAAAACAGTGTCTTCTGTCGCGGGTGACGATTTAAATCGCGAGCGTAACGAAGGACTCGAGGTTTACTCCCGAGCGTAGCGAGGGTGTTAAAAACTGAAATCACGAGCAAAGCGAGGGATTTATGACGAGTCCTGAGTGTTTTAAGTTCACCCAAGACTAAGACAGCTTTATCACCGAGGAAAATACTCTACTTTTCGTACCATTTGCGAAAAAATAAACTTAACGTTTATGTATTTGAAGAAAACAAAAACGCGGCAAATTCCTAGACTAATATTTTTTTGTCGGCCAAAGCAAAGGCATCAAGCTCATACGGCCTCGTCGGTTTCCGTAATTTTGTTTAATAATCATAACTGCATAATAAATGCGTATTCCTTTTTCAAAAAGATGTATATAATGTGCTTTATATACAAACTCAATGGTGTAAACACAGATGTAGTTCAGTATAAATTTCGGTAAGTATTCCAAATTTAAATCACATTCTCTCCCTAGAGGATGAATGAAATTCAGTACAACTTTCTTTCCCTGTTTTTAACAGATTAAAAATGACTATTGTTATGTTCGCTTTTTGTGGCATAGAATGTCGCTTTTTTGAGCAAGTGGTATGAAAAATCATTTCCCACACATGGGACAAACTCTAATCCAAGTTCTGAAGTCGATGCAATGATTAAATTAGTGTCGACAGTGGTTGGTTAGAACATATAGAACATTAAGGCTTCTTCTACATCAGTGGTCGAAAAGCCAAGGTGTTCGGACAACTTTACAGGTGCTGATGTATCAGGTTGTAATAACACCCAGGAAGATAGTGCATTGCCGCTTTGCGTTACTACTTTATCAAATAGTTTTTCTTGACTGTATAATAATTGGAAGTCTACTGATACTCCACCAGCGCTCTCACCAAAAATTTCTCTCACGTTATTTTATCAGAATCACCGCCAAACGCTTCTATGTTGTCTTTAATCCATTTGAGGGCTAACTGTTGATCTTTTAGACCTTGATGATTCCAGTTACATTAGGAGTGTCGAGACATATGAATCCATAAGGACCTAAAAGGTAATTGAAGGTTACTAAAATGATATCTTGATTGACTAAATAATGCAGTCCGTATATTAATCTGCCTGCGGATCCTCTTGAAAATCCTCCACCATAAATCCACACCAAGACCGGCAGTCTGTTTCTAGAATTAGAGCATCGAATGAATTTGGGCTTAATTTGGCACATAAATGTTTAGATGAAGATTGAACCACAGTTTCGTCAAATTTTCCCACTTGTGGACATATTGCTGAATCATCGTAGCTTCAAAAACTTCATCTAAGTTGGGATGGGGTATAGAATGCTAAAAAAAAGGTAAGGTTTTAAACATTTCGGTCGAAGCTCAGTAAAATATAATACAGGGTGTCCCAGAAGTCGACGTCAAGCCGGAATCGGGTGATAGGACAATCCTCGATAATGCACTGCCATTCTGGATCAGACCAAATAATAATGGTAAAATGACTTTGAATTTGCAATCCCACATGAGGTTCACGGTTCGCTAACGAGAGGTACCTAAAGTAGTACTGGCACTGTTAACAATTGAAGGTTATCGAGAGATAAGGAACCTTGTCGTTATGTCAAGTGTGCAATGGAGATCGTTGTGCAGATGTTGCTGATAACATGGATCAACGGATTACCTACATTGAATTTTGATAATTGATTGCGAAACTGCATGGCAAGTGGTAGGGTAGACTAGGTATTATCAACGAGATTCTTTTATTTTGAGGTTTAATAAGCAACTTCGAATGCACTTCAGATGTTGATGACTTGTCGCTTCAACTTGTTAATTTCAACGACAGACATGAAATTGTTTCAAAAACTTTAATTAATATAATATCTCGCGTCATAATCAAGAAAACACCGAACAGCTAAGTACCTAATTCGTTTACAGTGTTCCAGTTTTCTATTTTCCGGAATTCGGATACGCATGTCAGTCCTCTCACGAGTTATTTTTCTTTCTATTTTCCGGAATCCGGATACGCATGTCAGTCCTCTCACGAGTTATTTTTCTAGATTTGAGGCTTTATATTAGTCTTTACCCAGATCCCTGAGAGGTGAGACATTTTGGCGCTTGCACTTCCGAGTTGGTGTGGTGACTCTCAAACTGCATTTGCCGCTAGATAGCTTTACCTACTCTTATCATAGTGACGAGTGTGCGTTGGAGATACGTAAGTTGAAGCCATGTCATACATGGCTATCTCTAAATATACAGATAGAGAAGAAAGAGTACTCGAGATATAAAATGAACATGGAATTTGCCAACAATTTGGTTGCTTGTTTTGTGTTTATAAAAGAAAAATAGGTTTTTTTTGGTAACAAAATACTTATTTTGAAATTTTGAATCATACAAATTAACAAAATATTAGTCTGTTGGATCCCGGCATTGAGTATTTAGCGGATGATGACGGCGAAGGATATTTAAGATCTCTGTTTTATGGCAATCATTAGTTCGTCTTATTAGAATTCGATTGCCCAGATACAGATGTACCGCATGTAATTATGAATGTACTCTGAAGGTAAAATAAAAAGACAATTTATATTTATTGTTTTTTAATGAACATGACAGATGTCTAATGATTATGATCAAAACACAATGGTAGCCATAAATAGAACCAATCAAGTCTAATTAAATAAAACAATAGCTAGATTTACTTGGAACTTTCCACATACAGTATTTGGGCATTTTCATTGAGTTTATAAAATAGATCCCAGAAAGCCATCCTAGATTTGTAATTTCTCTTCTCAACTTGGAGTTCTGAGTCGATACGCAGGTAGTTCAGCGCTCCCTTGGTAACAGCAGGCCACTGTACGGGCAGCAGGTCACTTGTCTGCGGAGTTGGGTTTCTGGAACAGTAAATAAAACATGAGCTGAGTCTCCAGTCGAGAAAATATTAGGGCAGGGAAGTATTGTCAAGTGAGATTTCTCTCTCTCTGAGGTGGTGTGGTCATGTATAGACCATTGATGCCAGCAGACTATACCTAATACCGTTTTATACTCGGAGCTCGACCAAGGAAAACGTGCACAGGGCGGCCAATACCTGCGCTACAAAGACGTTCTCAAACGTCACCTTACGAGTTGTGGCATACCCGTTGATCGTTGGCAGGAGCTTGCTCGAAACCGAGAAAGGTGGCGCACTTCAATCCACAAAACAGCTGAATGTTTTAAATAAATCGTTTTGAAGACCTAGACCAGAAGAGCCCAATACGCAAAAGTCGCCCAAAGCCTTTTTAATGTACTTATACATACAAAGATGCTGATCAGCTTCTGTACACGATGTGACTGGATTTTCAAGACCGAATTTGACTTTGCCAGTCATCAGAGAGCTCATGAAAGGAATGAAAATGAGTCGGCCTGTCGCCGGATACGGTGAAGAGACTAAATATACAGTAACTGTGTGTAGTGTATTTTGTACCTACCCGAATTTGACAAAGTTAGCCCATAGCGTGGTTACGCGGTCCATGACAACTTGATCTTCAGGCGAGGGATTTTCCATATAAGAGATATCGAATAAATATCCTATTTCATCTACATGCGATGCTCCTGGACCTGTTACGTTTCTTCTGTGTTTTACAAAATTTCTGTCGCCATCATAAGCAAACAAGTAGTGATATATATTCGTGGCTCCACTATCCAGGTATTTTTTGATAGTTCGCACTGCAGGATAATTATGGAAGAAATCGGAACTAAATTTTATAATTCCTTGTTTCACATCTTCACTCATTTTCTCGTCTCCGATATAGTAATGTCTCACGAACTGTTCCATTTCAATAAGTTCTTCATCACCAAAGTTAAAACATTTGAATAAATTCTCATAAAACAAGTTTAGTGTTGCAAATTCTGCGGATGACATGGTTTCATAAGTTGCGAGAGTTTCATCACTGTTGTATCCTACAATGATGGGCATATTTCTAAGATTCGGCTTTACGTTGAGCGGATGGTCGTAAATAAACTTTTCAGTATTATCTACATCTGTTTCCACACAAGGACGAAATTCTAACCCAAGTTCTGACGTCGATGCAATTAATAATTTGGTGTCGACCGTGGTCAGAAACGATAAGGCTTCTCCTGTGTCTATTGTTTTAAAACCAAGGTGTGCGGACAACTTTAGAGGTGCTGTTGTATCGGGTTCGACTACTGACCTGGGAGTTAGTGCATTGCCGCTTTGCATAATTACTTTATCGAATAGTTTTTCTTGGCTGTATCTTAAATGGAAGTCTACCGATACTCCGCCAGCGCTTACACCAAAAATGGTAATTTTATCAGAATCCCCGCCAAATGCCTCTATGTTATCTTTAATCCATTTGAGAGCTAACTGTTGGTCTTTTAGACCTTGATTTCCAGGTACTTTAGGAGTATCGAGACACATGAATCCATAAGGACCTAATCGATAATTTAAGGTTACTAAAATGATATCTCGTTTGACTAAATAGCGCGGTCCGTATAGGAATCTGCCTGAAAATCCAATTGAAAATCCTCCACCATGAATCCAAACCAAGACCGGCAGTTTGTTTCTAGAATTAGCTGAATTTGGCACATAAATGTTTAAATGAAGACAGTCCAATGTTCCTACTACAGTTTCATTAAATTCTTCAATTTGTGGACATATAGCTGAATCATCATAGGCTTCAAAAACTTCATCAAAACTGGGATAGGGTGTAGAAGGCTAAAAAAAATATAGAATTTTTAAAAACGTTTCTAAATTCATTCACAAAAAAAACATGTACCTGTAGGTAACTTACACCGAAAGGATTACTTTCTTCTACAGTTGCATAAGGTATACCCATGAACATGGAATAATCACCATCTGCAGCTCTCAAACCACGAATCAAGCCAACTTTGGAATCCACTAACGGGTCAATCCTTGACAATGCACTGCCATTTTGTATCAGGCCAAATATGACTGGTAAAATGACTTTGAATTTATTGTCCCACATGATGGGACCACAATTAGCTCGCGAGAGGTAGAAAACACTGACAGTTTTAACAATTGCAGGTGATGATGAGATAAGGGGGCTTGTATTTTGTCAAGTGTGCTGTGGAGATATAGATGCTCCTGACAACATATTGAGATAGATTACATCGAATTTGATAAAGCATTGCGAAACCGTAAGGTTAAAAAGATAGATAATAGTGTCGTTTAGAGAATATATGTATATTTCTAAAATTAGCAAGGGGTGTGTCTTGTTACCTACTGACGTAAAAAGTAATTTATTTATTTAATATATTTTTATATACTGTTTTGCACATCAGAAAATACATAACAAAAATATAATTGACACTACAGAACATACAATGGGCGGCCTCAAAAAGTTGTTATGTTTTAAGCACCCAACCAATTTCATAATGCTAAATGACTTAATAATTTAAAAAAATCAAAATAATCCAAAAAAAGCTAATACGAATAATAACCAATATAGAACCAACAGACAGTTGCAAGCCTTACTTTAAAAAACACATGATTCTCACTTTAGTTGGTATTTATATCTTGGAATTATGTAAATTAGTTCGTAAATATCCAGATTCTTACAGCACACGGAGAGACATACAAACAAATTATTCGTTTCGCCATAAAAATAGACTTAATATGCCCCCCCCCTCCCGTCTTAAACTACATTCATCTAGTCCATATTCAATGTCAATAAAAATTTATAATAAAATACCAGATGACATAAAACAAGAAAATAAAACCAGTATATTTTTAAATAAACTAAAGCAGTACTTAATTTAAAAAAGCTATTACACAGTACAAGAATATCTAACGGATAAATTCAATAATAATAATACTTAACTGTGAATAACAGATATATTTTAACAAGTGAATTAACATAAATAAATTATACTATAGGTAATACTTAATAATTATAATACATTAATCGCTCAAACCCCGCTATTGAATTTGCGAGGCTGGACCGATTAATAATAATGAACAATTTTTAAACGAGTAAAGAAATAAGTGATATTAAATATAATTAAATAAATAATAAATGAATAGATATACCTGAATATAAAATATTAATAAAATAGGTAAGTAAACGAATGGAAATATAAATACATATAATAGGATATAAAATAATTCTAATGGATAAATTCAATACTAATATACATAATTATGAATAACAGATATATTTTAATAAGCAAAATAAATTATTACACAATACTTAAGAATTACTACATTAATAATAATGAAAAATGTTTAAGCGAGTAGAGAAATAAGCAATATTAAATATAATTATAAATAAATAGATAGACCAGCATACAAAATATTAATAGAATAAGTGAATGAGTTGAAATATAAATACATAGGTATAAAATAATTAATAGGATATAAAATAATTCTAACTTGATAAAAAAAATAATAATAAAGCGCTCTTCCTCTCTCTACATATTTAAAAATTTGCTGTGCCCGACAGGGTCCATAATTGTTTCTATTATTTTCTTTTATTTACCACCTGTAATTGTACATTATGGATTGCAATAAACGATTTGATTTGATTAGATTTAACTTGCCACTGCAATTGTTTGCTCTAAAGAACTAAACAGTTGGAAAAGTTTTACTAAAATACATAAAAAATGGAAGTTATTCTAATCATTGCGGTGAAGAATGTGTAGTATTTAGACGATAGGACGCTAGGAGGTGATGTAGACACTGTTTTGAAAGATCTACAACTCCTCAAACAGGAATTTCTGACATTACCGAAAGGCAATTTAATGCAATAGTCCCACAAATCAAAATTTTAGACAACATTTTACTGCACCTCCTAGGTTCCCTAATTTTAGAAGATAGTTTTTCCCCTTTCATCGACGAAAAAATTAAAAATTTCTACGACATTTCGGACAGACTCTCTAAAATTAATTTACATTCGGCGATCACCCTGATTCTGTTGTTTTGGCCCAAATTTTATATATATTTTTACGTTCTTCCCCTTTATGGAAGCAACCACATCTGTTGGACAAAATTGATCATATCATTCGCAGCACATTCACAACCATTTTAAATGTGGCCTTGGACGACCGAGTGTGGCTTCAAGCCACACTGCCCATTTGGTGGCCTCGGCGTCCGCAAAATTACCAGTATTAGCATACAGGCGTTCCTGTCCTCTGTCCACAGCACCGAAAAGTTGACAGGGGTGCCTTACTTGACCGACACGGTGAACGTCTGGAAAGCGGCTTGCCCGGTTACAGATCGGCCCGTAAACCCATCTTCCCAGAGACAGTGGGATGAGCCGCTCTGCAGGTTGGTACGGAATAATCTTATCAATACGTCTACCAATACTGCTGAGCGTGCCCGCCTGCTGGCTGTGGGTGAGTGGGAGTCGGGGCTCTGGCTTCAAGCCCTCCCGTCACACAACATAGGCACTATGCGGGATGACACCACCTTCCGGCTCACTACCTGTCTGGGTTTGGGCGCTCCTTATGGGGCTCCGCATCGCTGTCAGTGCGGTGAAGCTGTCGACTGCCTCGGATACCATGGCCTTAGCGGTTAGTCGAATCTTCACATGACCAGAGGGCTGGCCTGTTTCTTGGCCAAAGAATTTAGCATCGCCATACAACGTGGCAATGCTGCCAGCCTTTTAGGCACTCTTCCTGTTGACTTACTTACTTATTTTTTCACATGTACATATTGTTATTTTAAATGTTAGCTTATATAATAATGTTCGGTTTCCAGTTCCACATGACGAGGTCTCTTAACACTTGTGCCTCTTAATGTCTTTCATGGCCGAAATAGTCACTCTACAGCACCTATATGCAGCAAAATAAAGGTATTTTAATAATGTTGAGTTGGATCCGAAAACCCATACCTACAGTAAATACTGATACAAAATTACTATTAAATAAACCATAAGATTCCATCGGTAAGTCTAGGTAAGAATCCCGTTACCAAAGTAAGCTTTAGTCCGCGAACGTGTGAAAAGGTGCTTATTCTTCAGTAACTAAGATTAAGCTTGGTGTTTACTTCCATGCAGTTTCCGAGAAAGACAGCTTTATCTTTAGATATAGCTATATCTTCTCGATAGAGAAGCAGAACAGCTGGCCAGGATCCAACTCTGGTACAATAAGGTTAGTACCTGTTTGTCAAGTAACATTCGTAAAAATAACAAATAACCCAAAAACAAAACAATCAGTTTTAGTTTACAAAACTGCCAGTATTAATTATGAATACATAAAGCAAGTAATTATATTGGGCAGCTTTTAACCGAGCACTCAACATATTGTTAAAGTAAAATTCCAAACCGCAGACTACACTTTAGTTTTGGCTAGCTAAACCTAGGTGTAGCCGCATTGCAGATTTCAGCCGTCTCATGGTAAAATATAGTGTTTTGTACTAGTGCACATATCTTATCTTTCCTTGCAGCATTTTATGTGACAAATATTTTATTAATATTTGCTTTAAAAAATCATGGTACAGTTTATCTCAAATATAGACTATGAGAACATAAGAAGAGATCACCATGTAATTATCACAGGTGCTCACTCCGAGCACCTGTGATAATTACATGGTGACAAGCTGCACGTTGTACGGTCACCCGTACGTCCATGGCAACGGTTTGAAATTGCCAACACCTTTATTTTTATTTAAGTGAACATACACAAAATTACAAATGAAAGAAAAGTAAGGCGTCGATCCGTGCAATTTTATAAACTAAAATGTTTCACGTAAATCGGCCCAGCAATCACGGAGAAATCGTAGTTTCTACATACATGAAAAAGTGATACTCGCTGCATGCATGGTTAAGTAGATTAAAAATAGATATTTCCCTACACGAGAAAATAACAAAATTAAATAAAATAAACTTCACTTAGTTGTAAAAATAAACAAAGAACGCAATCAAGCCAGCGCAATCATCAAGTACAGTCGACGGCCAAACTGTAGTATGGTTTTCGTAGTTCAACGTGTGGTTGAGCGTATGTACATACTCGTATGAGTATGTCATGTCATATTAGTCTATGGAGTATGTACAAACATAGAGAGAGTAAGCAACGATAAATTATTACAGTTAGGAGGCCAGTTAGAACTGGGTACTTCCTTCATGACCGTTTTCACACGTAGAAAATTGTATTAATCGGAGACGAGACCATGTTTGCACGTTAGTTACGTGAATGTGTTACTAAATATATTGTAATCCGTGTACTTTTGTGTTATATTGAATCATGTTCGAAGTTTTCCTTACCTTATATTTCTGAATTACTTTTTACTTAACACAGCTCTACTATGTATCTAAAGTTGCACATGACAATTAAATAATGTTTTAAGCGGCATGTAAATGATTTATTAACATCATCTTTCCAACCATCTTGCATCCGTGCATATTTAATTACTTACGCTTGTTAACCTGAAATTGTTAATCTGAAAAAACGTTCTATAATTATCAAACAATCAATTAATTATCAATCATTTATATGTAGGTACTAATAATTTTTGACGTGATCTCTCTAATTTTATTTCTTTAGCACTTCGTAACATTACGGGAAAAAAGATAAGGAGAGAAAACTGTAAAACACGTTAATTACCTGATAAAGTTGATACGAAACAGATCCAGTGGCTCGTCTCAAGCTTTCACTAGTGTGTCAACTGTACAAATTAAATTGACACGCCACTTAAGAGTACCACACGCTCGCTCTGTTTACAGTATTCATATTTCAGTGCTCCCTTTGCACTGTTAACTGGGGCGCGGCATTACAAATCCGTCAGTAGCTTGCCCACCGGCGAAGCAAGAACAAGCGCTTAAAAAATATCTATAATAAGTACTTATAATTTTGAAAAGTGAATCCAAAGGACTAAAAGAGACCACAGTCGTTTTTAAATCGTTTTCTAATTCTGTCTGGCACTTGCCATGGTGTCAAAAGGGGTGTTGTTGTCATGTCACGGGGTGGTGTGGTTGGCCGCGGTGGCGCTGGCGCTGTGGGCGGGCGGCGCACGCGCAGCCTTGCGGTACGACACCGCTACGCCGCACAGTCCGCCCTACAGCAAGTATAAATATATTCCCATACAGTGAGTACTTTTATGTTTTTCTTATTTTTCTCAATTGTGTAACCAATTCTAAATCTTGGATTGTTTTGTAATAAAAATAGGTTTACTGCTGTATTAAATAAAATAGAGCCTAGCACGAAAGTGCGGAGTAAACGTAACGTAAATTCGAACGATTTTAAAATAAAAAATACTTGTTTCGCACATAATATTCATTTAGATTTAAGACTTTACTCATATCTATGGTAGTAGTCCTTGTCACAAAAAATATAAACCAAAACACTACTCAATGTTTTGTTATATTTCTACTCAAAAGTCTTTCGAATTTACGTTACGGTTACATCGCACGTTCGGCGGGCGGGCGGCAGGTTCACAATATTCATTTTAGCTTTTAGTAATCTTCTTCTTCATCTTCTTAACATGGTCTAATATTGATTCTATAAATACTTATTTAGGCCGGTAGTGATTTATTTTAATTGTAATTCATTTTATACAATCAGCAGCTTTTAAAAACATCACATAAGTTTTAAAAACCAGTTTCATAATTCACTGACTCATTTGAACTTTAGTGTTGGCGAGATCCCGGAGGCATCTCTTTCGTCCCCTGTGGAAGAAGAGTCACACAATAGGATGCCCATCTCGGAGTTCATTCTGACAGCTCTCCGAACAGCCCTGGACGTTGTCAGGAATGTCAACAAGCAACGCGCCATCGCAGCAACTACCGCCGCTAACACCACTGTTGTCGCGGTACGTATTTAAACTTTTGGTACCCAAGACCATTATACAATCACATGATTTGACATATTCGTGGTAGCAGGTAAATGTAGTAATGAGCAAAAAATAACAATAACACCAAATGTAAATGTGGTGAATGGAAAAACTGAAAACTGTAGTCGTTATTCGTGACTTTCATTAAGTTGTGAAATGTGGAGCAATCCGAGGGAACCTACATTAAAAGTTTGACGTGCACTTAAGAACTTTTAAGATTGATTGGCCATGTGTTATTTCCTTGCTTGTGATTGCAACCTAAATTCCAATTCGACATTCAAAATCTTAAAAATATCTTCGAACGAGAAAATAGGTTATTATATCTTTCTAACATAATATGTTGTGTGGACATAGATTTTTGACATGAATTCTTGTTTTTCTTATTGAAACTTCTTCATATTGCCCTTTGTCGTTCAACTGCAGGTCGGGTAAGACTCATTAGTCAAGTGTTTGACACTCTGCTTTAAGTAAGGAATCTTAAACACATCCAAAATCTGACCATTAAAAAATCGTAAGTTATCTAGACATTTTATACAAATAAAAAAAATTCAAAACATTCCTTCGAACATCGTTACTAACACGTGCAAATCCCAATTAAGACATTCATAAAAATTAAACAAATCGACCGTGAAGACTGCTCATCTGAAAAAGTCTGAACATTCTAGTGGCATGTGGCCGGAAGCAAATGAAACAAGGTCACAGTACGGTACCCGCTGAACTGGGCAAAGTGGGTGAAGTGGGTGACCGACTCCATGGCTCTAACTGGATGGTTTAGACGCAACTTATTTAGACATCCAGCCGGCAACCGTGCCATGGTTGACATGCGCATGTAAATCGAACTATAACGCCTACTTACCTTATTTCTTATAATTCTGTCTCCATTCATGTGATATTTTCCGATTTGGGGTCGTTATATTTAGCACGTTTGTTATATTTTGTCTCGAAAACTTTTATTTTCGTCATGCTATATTTATAGGGGTTACGACGTAGTTAGCTGGTTACAGATGGAGTTAAATAAAATACCCTACAAATTATTATTTTCTGTAGTTTTCTTTTTGTTGATAAGGAATTTAGATTACAATGGAGGGATAATCTTAGAAGGTCTTCGGAATCTTGTTGGCTCGAAGTAGCCAAACATAAGATTTAATCACTTCGGAGTAAACTACTTTGAAACTCGAATAGCAACTTGTCGCAAGTTACGCACAGTTTGCTTTAACAAGATAGTAGTGTAATAGAATGCTTCTGAAGTTATTAAGCGGACTTATTACTTAATGTAAAACGAGACTAGACAAATATTCTGAAGTTTTTTTTACAAAACAGCTGTGTAAGTTCATTCGTTTATACGTTTCTAAAGTAAATTGACACAGTTTCTGTATCATTTTCAGCATAAATTAAATACAGGCTGTTGGCCTATTTCGCTGTCATGAAATAGTTAAAATACAAGTACGTACATACCCATGGTTTCGCTCGATTCCAGCGACCAGCGAATGAAATTTTCGGTAGAGTTTTCCTAGTACAGAAAGTTACTAGGAAAATTCTCCTGATTTCATTCGCTAGTAGCACGTGTCTTGACCAAAACTTTCACACGTGTTCGCTTTTCTTGATTTACTTGCCACGAAAAACGATTTTTTTTTACTTCAGTTGAATAACGAGAATTACCCAACATTCTCTACATATTTATTAAGTAGCATACTATGGCATTTTCAGACGAAACCTTTACAAAGACGAAATAGAACGAAGCCAAAAAACGAGACGGTGGGCAGCGGCCGAGGCTTCGAGGATTACTACGACGATGACCACCACCACCACGAGGAAACCACCACTGCGAAGCCTATGAAGCAGAAGCCCAGGTACACCGACCCCTGGGCTGGCTACTACGACTGGGTCATCAACGAGGGATCCTTCAAATTCTGGAGTGTATTCCAAGTGAGTATTTTATTAGGTACATACATATTTGATAGTAGGGATGGGTCACCTTTTTGTGGAAGAATTTGGCGTGAATAAAAAATATCGAATAATGTTAGTATATATTTTGCTGTATTGTATTACACAAATGTGATCAATTAAAAAGTAGTTACGATAAATTATTTAATTACGACTACTATGTGCCGACACCTTGTTTTGGATACAGACGTCATCATCTCCTGAATATAAATAGACTTGACCTCAAGCGCAACGTAGCGCATCGTAGCGCGAAAATTATTGTTGTTTATAATTTCGTAACAAAAAGTGCTATTACGAGTACGCTGTCATTTGACGATCAGCCGGTAGTTGGAAGACATAACATTGACATAGTTACGAGTGGAGCCATGTGATGACCGTCGCCACAGGGCGATGTAGCCGACGAGACCTTGCGAATGTCGTTACAGACAACCATTTCCTAGATCGAGGTTTCGACAACAATACGAGCATGTATTTAGATAAACATAAGGCTCGTTTACATTATTTCCCACCTTTAACATATTGTCTATATCTAGTAAATAGGAGCATATTATTGACAACACATCAGCTGCTTGTCGAAACGTGATGATATTTTCACGGCCGCGGCTTAAGTGCTTCTTCTTTTAAATGTTTCCTGATTTTTTACTAACTTTAACGTTAACGTTTGCGTTAGCAGTAAAGGGAAGATATATCTAAAAACTTCCTCTATTACAATTCAGTTGTAATAATTAAAAATAACAGTCTTTGTCTAATCAAAGGAACATACCTACATAAAATTCATTAGTTAATTTATACAATATTTGTAAGCAAGCCGAGTTAATTGATTTTTTTGCTTGTGGAAGGAACTATTATTTAAAATGCAGATGTAAAACCCAAGAAATTCACGTAATAGTTTGAGCAGTATTTTGTAAAGTCGACGTAACGTTTCAAAATGGTGGTCACGATCTCCCGGCAGGGTGGAGGTGGAGGGAGGATGTGAGTAGTTCCGGCGCTGCAGAACGGCGCGTGCGGGTCGCGGTAATGACCCACGCTTATTGTGCCTGATTCACATTCTGATCCAAACCTTACCTTACCTCATACGAACTTATCTTTGTAAAGTAAACAGATATTTTATTAGTCACTGACGGATGTTTCAAACCTTTTCATTCAGAAAAATGATGTGGCTTTGAATGGCAAATAAAAGATTTCAAGCTGCTGAGTAATTTAAACTTTAAATTGAAGACAGTCATGAGAATTGGCGAGCAGTTGGCGAGTAATTAGCATAATTCGAATATTTTCATGCGGGTGCTACCGACAAGTGACTACTCTGGGGCACAGATGATTACACCTCGTTTTCTTAAATCTCTGCTTCGTACCTAGATTGAGTATTGCTGCTAAAGTTTCACTTTCTTGTAATTCCAGCTCTTCACTGCAGCCCTGCTTCTGTACGCGTGCCTGTCAGCCATCTACTACGCCAAGTTCAACCCGATTCTGCCGGACTACGACAGGGAGTACGATGATTATTTCCTGGAGCGTACTGTAGGAAGAAACACCAGGAGTCTAGAGCAATACGAAATGCCTTCAGGGCACAGTTGGATCAACCCTAGAACCTTCCAGTTTATACTAAATGCCATATCCAAACATTACGAGGAGGAATAGAGAAGGAAATCTATGATAGTTATGAACTGTATAGTGAACGTTTTTTAATACGGGGTAACGACGGCTAAAGTAAGATTGGAATTGGAACAAAAGCCAAGAACAAAACGAAATGAAAAGGCTATGGCACGGAAATAGGAAAAATTTAAATATTCTATACAACGACGTTTTCATTGGCTTGCTCAAAGGCAGCAAAAAAGAGTCTAATAATTGCAGGAGCAATATAGATTTTAGAATTTTAGCTTATTTTTACATCTGAATTAGGTACAGTCATAATATGTATATTATGAACGTCTTTGTTACCCTGGATTAAAATAGCGTAAGGAGTTTGACTGAAAAAATGCTCAAATAAGGTCTTTTGTCAGACAAGCGGTCTCAGAAGACTAATCTAAATTACTTGGAGTAGAAGTAGGTAGCCCTGATTTGACTGGAACTTAAACGTTAGTTCTTATTGAGTCGGGTCTTGACTTCTGCTATTATTTTAGTATTATACTTACTTCATAAGATAAGGTATGATCAATTTTAGTTCCTAGAAACTTCAAAATAAACCTACAATATAACAAAGGGAGTTTTATTGGTATTTATTCAACGTGGGCTAAGTTTTAAGGGTGTTTTATAGACGAAGTACGCGGAGGAGACGTAAAATTGTGTTATATGGTCTGGAGAAGCCACCAGCCGCCGGCCATGTTTATGTGATGTAACGCTCGCACCGTGCGGGAATAAACGTTCGACAACGAGACCTCTACGACTTAGGACCGCCGTGCACTGCCGACGGAACAGGCATAAAAGGAATTTATTAGATAAATATAGCGTAACCATGTAACGCTTATTCTTAGCAGATTGTTGGACATCTTTATCGTGTAATGCAGGGTATTGTTAAGGCTCCTGTCAGTTATATTTCTTAACTATCTAATTGTTTCTCAAGCCGCTGTAAAGATAACGTCAACGAACTAATCAACGTTGTCACGCGAGTGACAAGGAAAGTGGGAAAAGTTCTTCTTTTGCAGTAACCTTCAGAGCTGTGAGGAGTTTAATGGGCCAGTATTTTATTTATTTTAACTTACGATAAATTTTAGTTTCATGGAACCTAAGTTTTATGTATAAGTAACGCGTTTTTAAAACAATGTAACTTTATTGTTTTACTAAGGTGGGAGATTATATATTATAGGAGCAGATAGTCTTTGCAGAATTCAACCAATGTACATTTTTATTGGTATTTTTAAAGTCGTGATCTCGCCGTGCCTGTGTGCGTGGCTGTTTACGCGGCGCGGCTGTGCGGGCAGCGTCCTGGGTTCGACGCCCGGCCGCGACCACTGGCTGGCTAGGACATGCACAGGATGTCGCTATTATACTGCCTTTACTACCACGACTTTCCTTGCTTATTGCTACTTAAAATACCCTGTTTTATTGCGTCAATCTTTAGATGGTAGAACTGTTAGTGCGCATTTTAGATCGTGTATCTAAGCTTTTATGTGGTGTTGTTTTCACAGGTTTTACTCGAAAAAATAAAGACACAATAATGAATGCGTCGATACTTTTACGACGAGCTAGAGCCAATAACATGTTTGATACAAGCGAGTTGTATGGATGTTCTCTGGATATTAATAAGGCTTTTAATACGACTCAAACTATAGCACAAGTTAGAATGAGTAAGCGCGGTACTCCGTAAATAATTAACTATTAAGTACTATGAGTTCACCATCGTTCAAGTATGCCTTTATTGTCTAAGAAGCTAATTTAACATAAGGATTATGCATGTGTTTTTTATGTGTTTCTATGTACCGCGGCCTTGTCTGTTTATTGTTTTGCTTTGATTTGTTGATAATAGGTGCTCACTGCTATTGTTACAACAAACTGAAATTAATTTTAATTGTTCGTTATTTGTAACGTTTATCATAAAGTAATTGCAGTGTTATTTAAATATTTGAGATTCCGACTTGAATCTTGATTTGAAGTCTTGTGTGATGGTTCAGTTCGTTTGTTTAAACTTTAACTGATATTTATGCAATCATTTGTTTGTTGGCGTCTGTTTTCATAGTAGCTGTCAAGTCGGGAACCTCAAACCGGGTGAAACATTTGTCATTTGCTTGTATTCTGAAGGCTCCGACCGTCGACTGTCAGTGAATTGTATTTGAATGCGACAGCTGAACAATGTTGGTCAGTGGCTACAAGTGTTGGCATCTCGATGCTGACTCACTCATCGATTTGTGGTTGGTTCCGGCCATTATCTATGTAGAACGTTACAATTAGTGCGAATCTATTAGAAACAGCTACGTCCGATAGATAACGTTACTATACATAGATAGCAATCTTTGGGCGATCAATTAAGCTGTGTAGCCGTCGGCGGCTCACCACAACACAGTTTCCGAAATGTTCCTGCGGTTTTCTGTCCATTGCCCGCGTTCATATTTTGCGCTACAATTACTTTGGAACGACGTACGTGTTGATGCGACCCGGTAGAGTTGTGTTGGTCGCTGGTCGCTCGGCTGCTGACGCCCGCGCTGTTCTCTCGGCCGCGGTCGGGTAGGCGCGCCAGTTCAACGTTCAAGTGCAGCGCGGGCGCACATCCCAACAGACCGTATAGCCGCGCGCGCGCTGATGCCTCATGCCGCTCGACATTCGAGATCCGAACGAATTTTTCAATACAACCTTTTAAGTACGGTGTTGTTTTAACTAACGAATATCCCAGACTTTATCCAAGTGTTCAAGTGTTTGTTCACACGTTTCGTTTGAAACTGTTGGTCCTGAACGTGCTGTGCTCTTTTTGGGGTCGAATAAGAAGGTAAATATCTTTTTACAGTTACTCTCGATACAGTTAAGATAACTACGACATCAGTTAAAAGGATAATATCCTTAGGAGGTAAGAACAACATGTTATAAAAATACCTACTCGGTATAGGTATTTAGGTCAAAAGAGTTGTTTAATGATATAGAGCTTAGAAAATTTATAAAAGAAGAAATAAGCCTATTTTCTTAAGTATAATCTACTGCCTACCTATAACTCCTATACTTAAGTTTAATGTATAAAACTTCCTTCATGTTGAATAATCAAATATAACTCTTATGTACCTACCTATTATAGATTTGCAAACAAAAAAATGACATTTGTTGTCACATTATTATTAACATAAACAAACAATAAATAATTCTAACACCATACACAATTTGTCAGTACTAACTAATGATAAAATTTGTCAAAACATAATTTAATGAAAAATGTGCGATCATTCGTAGCACCGCTCGTAGCGCATGCGTCGTTCCTTAAAAAGACATCAACGATGCAAATTCGTGCCGTTTTGTTGAGTTTTCTTTTTTATTGAGTTTTGAATTACCTAAGTGCCTGTAATAAATTGTTCATAATAAATGATTGTAATATTTTTAAGTAACCAATACCTTCAGCTACTGTATATTGTAAATAATGATGTAGAAGGATGGGCAGAAACGTTAAGGTGCTGAGAACTATTTTATTTTTCATTTATTGGGATACTTTTACTAATATTTGATAATGTTCTCATGATGATTATCTCAATGAGAAAAAAGTTCTTTAAACTTAGTTCAGTTAAGAAATTTGCAAAAAATATAATATAACGGACCACTTTACCTATTTGATTATTAACTCCTTACATATCCTACTAATATTATAAATGCGAAAGTTTGTATGGATGTATGGATGTTTGTTACTCTTTCACGCAAAAACTACTGAACAGATTTTGACGAAATTTAGCACACGGATAGTTTATAACCAGGATTAACATATAGGATACTTTTTATCCCGACATTCCCACGGGATCGAAACTTATGCGGGTGAAACCGCGGGGCGCAGCTAGTAATTCAATAAGTCTTCGCGTGACGAGACATGAAATTAACAGTTATTTAAGCGTCAATCAACGGCGGTAATTGACGCAAATGAATCGTTACTAAAATTATGTTTACAGTTACTTAATAAATGCAGTCGGGAACGGGTTAGCGTTGATTAATTACGAGTGTAACACTTCGATATTAATTACTGTGCAACTACATAAATATAAATAACTTTAGAACAAGGTGCAAACAATTGATTGTTTTAATAATTAAGAGTAATGTTGATTTGAATGATGTTAATAGAATCATGGTTTGTAGTTGTGTTTTGTTTTGAAGAGCTAGTATGTGTTTCGGAGAACTTTCTTTTAGTTAGTTTAGTACTTTATACTTTTACTATCAAACTAGAAAGTACCTACTTAGTTAGATATGAAAAAAGCGAAGCATCAACATTTTCCTCTGCATCGCTATCAATGCCTACAGCTTGTTTAAAAAGCAGTTAACTTTTGCCAGTGTAGTGCCGAAAACTTCTTAAAATTCTTGTGTAATCGCTTGGACAACGATATCTTAGCGATTGTTTGGTCAGCTCACAACAATGAGCACACAATTAGATTCCCTCACACTTCCAAAGGTTATTTAACGGGATATTTCGTTTGCTATTCAAGCAATACACGTCATTCATTTCGGATAACTCGGTTCAATACCTTCACGTACTGTTATAGTATAGAATCATACAAGATTTTATTTATAATTTCGTGAGCAACCACAAAAAGACGAGATAAATTCTGTTGTAACTAAACGAAGTCTGTTTCTTTATACTCGATGTCAATTTTCATTCACACGCAAAAAAATGAAGATACGGTTCAAGTTTTTGCATGAGAAAATAATGTAATATAATAAATAATAATCTATCCGTGGGACTACGGATCATAAAAAATGAAATGATAGGCTTTACTGGGCTGGAAGAACGACGGTTTTGAGCGATGAACAGACGGATCATCACAGAGAGGGTATATTTTTTTGATATAATTAAAATCTAAATTATGTATTGAGACTAGATGTGTATTACGGGTAAAATAAACTATCACGTACATCTGATAGTTTCTTATACGAGGAGTTGGGAGACAAAAACATGAAAAATTTAAGCAAAAAACTTGTAGTGAAAAATCTGAACTTTAATTAACCTTAAGACTTTCTTGTTGGTTATCATCTATAAATACATTATTATTATGCATTTATAGATTTTCACATAGCAACTTTCGGAAGTGCATTCATGTTATTTTCGGGTTTAACCAAAGCTGATAAGATATAACATGCACTACATTAAAACCGTGAATTGACGTAAATATTTTTAAGTAACACACACACATAACACCACGCTTGTAATCCCCGAAGGGTTAGTTAGCGGAGTACCTATAGTACACCAATATTTCAGCAGTTATGTTTGTTTAAGTCCCATGTAACCGCGCGCGCTTATTTTTAAGTACATTCTTGATATTTATTAATAAGCTGTCATATTAAATGAGTTCTGTAATAATATTATTATTCAATTTCTGTGAAGGCCAAATGATTTATAATGCTTGGTCCTAATACAATCCGAGCCGTCATGTACCTGCAAACATATCAATCAATAAATTACTTTGCTGTACAAGGAAAAATATTGTATATTATCATAATACTCGTCACCTCAGGTACTAAGTGTACTGACGGTACATATTTCATGCAGCATGGACATAAATATGATTACATATTTATTGAACTAGTTCATAAACTCCGCATCTGACAATTTGTACGAGAATGACTCAAGTTACATTAATCTAATTTACATCTAAATAGTTGCAATAATATACGGTCCTTTACATTAAAATATAAAGTATAAACAATTTTATGTACTTACTAATGCCTAGTTAAAATAAATAATACAGTCTTACAGGTAATTAAAATGTAACGCGAAAATACTTCGCTTTTCTTCCGTAATTTTAGCAGATAGGTAGATAAACAGGAGCACACAAATTAAACAAATTCTTTTAACATTTTACAGTTGCCACCGAATGATCCATCATGACGAGTCCTAATGGATCATTCGGTGTTTTTTTGGCAAAACCGAAACTCTTGTTCTACATTTCAATTTAAAGCCAACGTATATTGGGGCGGAAAACGCATTACAAAACCTCGTTCATCACATAAGTACATTTTTAATAAAACAACGCACACTACAGGCGGCATCGCACTTTCTTGTATAAACATGCGTTGCAGCTGTAATGTGCACTTGGCTTTACACTTGGTTTTAGTGGTGTTACATAAAAAAAAATGCTGACTTCATTAAGTACAGTGCCATTTCTTCAATTGTATCCAACTATGTAGATAGTTCGGCAGTGACACGCAAAAAGAAAGTTTAATACCCAGGTGTGATGACACCAGTTATGTAGGTGTCACGCTGGGGAGTGACAGTGCACCATAGCGGTAAGTCACTGTTATGCGCGTGCACGTTACCAGCTTGCGATCGTTTTATGCCAAACTTCGCATGCCATCCTGTTTATAGTAGTTTGTTTTAGATGGTAAGTGCTCCCATGAGTGTCTCAAGTCAAGGCTTGAATGATACGAATATATATTACCAGCTCCTGATAAAATTAAAGAATTTGAAAATTGGATCGTAAAAGACAACTAAGGTTTAATAATATCAGACTTTCAGATAGATCTGAGTAATGGAGTCTCAAGTTTTGAAAATTCAATACAGGAAACTCAGGCCTACATATGTAGATACTAGAAATCAATAAAAAATGTCGTTTTGATTGCTTTTAACAGACTTTAGTCTCCTCACAAATAACACTAAACAAGGAAATCATTTCTTGATTTTCCCAAGAGCTTTTCAAGGAAGTCGGCTAGCTTTTGTAGAACTATTAAGTCTAAGGATTCTCACGTGTGCTTGCTAATAAGCTCACGACTAAGTTAAGCAAAACAGTCATGATGGCTAGCAGGACGTTGGAGGAATAAAAAGATGAAACATCGAACAATGCTTTATGGAAAGTCAGAGAGCTATGTAAGTATATTTTCTTTACATGTCTCATTTAAGGCTGATTTCTCATAAGTCAGATAACTTTTATCTGGGAAATAAATAATGCAGAATGACAGTTTTTGTGTAGAAAATATGTCAACCTGTCATATTTATTATTCAGATATAAAGTTATCTGATTATTGAAAAATCAGCTCTTAGTAAATAAAAGTATCGTGCTTAAAATAATATGTCTCACAAATATAAAGCCGTAGGGTATATATCTAAATAAAAGAGAGTGATTGATGTGAGAACTCGCGATTTTCGTATTGTGTTTACCAAATATGAAATCTAAATCAAAAGTCATTTATTAAAATTAGGCCGAGAATCAGCACTTTTTGAACGTCAAAATTACAAAAGACAGTCCTCCAAAAACGCCCGCCCTTCACCACTTGCTAGTGCTATCGCAAACTATCTCTATCTATACCAAATAAGACATGTCTGGAATATCATGTAATGTCACTGTAGGTTCATATGGCATGGCTGTATGCACTATGCAGTCGTTGCTCTAATACAATTAGCTGTAACCACTTAAACAACAAATGCAACAAACTGTGTAAATACTCCATTGTTTATTTTATCGCGCTATTATATTAGTACCTATATAATTAGTTCCTACGTCGTTGAGCTTTGCGAGTTGTGGGCTGAAACTTTGTCTTACATTGTATTTAACACTACATAAGATTGTTATATAAAATGAATCTAAGCTGAAGAGTTTGTTTGTTTAAACTCGCTAATCTCCGTAACTGTCAATTGAAAATTATTTTTGCTTTCGATAGCACAATTCTTGAGGAAGGTTAGGTATAGGTTAATAACATCACCCTGCGCCCCTTAGGAGCCGAGTAAAAATAAAACTAGTCAGAAAGAACCACAACAAAGTATATTTAAATAAATAATTACATAAAGAACGCTAAGCGAAAAAATAAAAACGCGGTTGGTCGGGGCCCTACAATTCACGCGGACGAAGTCGCCGGCAGGAGCTAGTATTTTATAAAGGCTATAACGTTTCCTATCTGGTCCATAGTTTTATCTCAAGCATGTGATATTTGAAGCTTCATGGATATATTTTTGATCAGACATTAGGTATACGTAGAGTATGCATTTACATACAGCACTCCTGTGAAGATATTTATGTCGGTAATGACAAAGCACATTATATGATATAGTAAAACCATAAAAATATATGATTATAGCTGTACCATGTACATAGTCATGAACATAATGCTAAACAACAGTTTCTTGCGCATTGTGATAAAAAGTAACGACAGGTTAAACAGTTAAATGTTGTTGTTTAACTGAAAACCTACATTTTGTTTGTTTAGTATCACATCTAGCTTTTCCTCCATCCCGCTTCAAAACACACACATTGTTACATCAAATTATCGTTGATTGTGAAAAGGTTGTAAATGTTGAGGTTTAAGTAGGATTCAAAAAAGGCTTTTAGTTGAATTCCTGTTTTTTTATATCTTTTTTTTTTTCTAAGACCAAAGAAGTGAACATGATACAATTAGCTTCATCTTTGTGGCTGACAATTCAAAAGTGCCTGTAATTGGTTTATTTGGAATAAATGCTTTGAGTTTGAGTTTAATGAAGGGTTTCGATAAAAGCCCAAGTTGCGAGAACGTAAAAGTAGTGAATGTTTCACTTTATATTGGAGACAACAATAGCATATACTTATCGAAGGCTTGCATTAACTCACAAACAAAAACACAGACAGCAAGACAGACAGACGTTACATATGATGACGTCACGTGGTCGCACACTCGCACTGTGTTACGCTCAGGGCATGAGCACGAGGAGCACGAGTTCTAGATCAGTTTACTGTTACAGCGGTTACGCGTCACGCATGTCTTGCAACAGTGTCAGGTACGCGACAAGTGCGTGTCACTGTTGACAGGCAGACAGCGTTTATTAGTTAAAGATATAATTTGTTGTTAGATGAATTGTATTATTGATAAAAAGCTGGCTGCTGATGGGATCTTCATTCAGCAGTGAGGTGGGAATGTAAGAAAGAATAAGTACATAATTAGCTAATTTATAGTGCTACTAACGGCCGAACCTAATAACCTATTGACCAGTAGACAGTATAATTATAACTGCCAGTATAATATAATTATAACTGCCAGTATAATATATTTATAACTGCTAGTATAATATAATCATACCGATCGCTAATGATATAGGTTATTGGGACGTGGGACATAGGTTTTTCTACCTCCAGTATGCCAAAACTGGTGATAGATAGGTAATTAAATCCAATTACCTATCTATCACCAGTTTTGGCCATAAGACAGTACCTACTTACAGTATTTGTCTTGAGGAGGATTTGCTCTCAACTATTTATTTAATTTAATTAATAATTTTATGAAAATCTTAATGCGAGATAATTTCATCACTTGTGCTCACCATTTCATGCCCCTTTTAATATGTAACATATATGATAACATGTAATAATAAGTACTTGCTACATATTTAAAAAAAACATTCAAAAAGTTTCTCTTTTTTGCTTTGACATGGAAAAGAAAAAGAAAAACAAGGAAAGTCCTTATCAAGCACTAGAATTTAGATTGCTGGCACAAAATGTAACCAACTTTACCTACACAATATGAATTATGAACAAAGTTCTGAATACTCAGTTTTCGTGTAGGATGAATCTACAAACTGTCTATAAACAACAAATGTTTGTGCCAAATGAATAAATCAGCAAGTTAGTGAGTTTCAACAAACATGTTGTACGTAAAAAAACACCGCGCAATAAATCTTATAAAAATAATAAGCGTAGTTTTTTAAACTGCGATAAATCGTAGCTGATGCATGTTTAGTCAGTGAAGCAGGCTGCGTTACCGTTACACCATCAATCGTTTTTGGATATCTATTGAACGTATCGTTAAGCACTTCACTAGCAAAAAAATGCTTGCTAGCAATAACTGGGGCGCCTCTGTACGAGAGCTGTAGACCAATTTAAAAAAAGTTAAAAGTTGTTACTCTATCTTCTACTTACATCTTAGAAATAGCCATATTTGTCAGGAAAAACTCTCACTTCTTCTCCACAGTAGCCGAAAGCAATAGATTTGCAAAAAGGGTGGGGCACCAAGAGGCACCAAGTTAAAAAACCAATGTAATAGTACTCTCCACTACAGAAACAGCTCCCTTATGTCCGTTCAAATATATAACTATATTCCAAAACTATTAAGAGAGCTACCATTTAATTATTACAAAAAAAGTCTAAAAAGTTGGCTTCTCCAAAATAATTTTTATACATTAAAAGATTTTTTTGTTTATAAATGAAAAATATTTTTTTTTAACAATAAGGTAGATTTATTTGATTGTATAACATAAATGTTGTTATTGCTGTGTTTTTATTTTATTTTACATTGTATATTAGAGTACAAATGCCCATAGTACCTATAAGTGTTTTGTATTGTTTACTAGAGTATAAGTAGTATAATTCTAAGTTAGGTTTTATACCCACGTGTACATTAAGTTCACATTGTAAATATTCGTATGCCACTAGTAGCGGCGGATGTGTCGAACTTATCCATATGTACCAACCATCTTTGTACCTACCCTACCCGACGAATAAATGTCTTTGTCTAGTGACCACTAGTGAAGTACATGTCTTCGAGTGGACCCGCTTTGATGTACGTCTTTATCGCTTTGATTGGTTATTTTAATATGATATTCCATTATTAGACAGTAGTGGTGACAATGGTAATGGCCCACCCAGACGCTTTACTTTGTGTAAATTATTTTATCACCACTGCTAACAAAATGGCGAAGGGAAACATCGTGAGGAAACCGGCATGTCCTAGAACCAAAACTTCAAAGACATGTGACATCTACCAACCCGCACTGGGCTTGCGTGGTAGATTACAGCCCACTCCCTCTCACAGAGAGGAGCCCTGTGTCCCAGCAGTCGGAACATTATAGGCTGATTATTATATGCGGTTAAAACGCAAAGTAGGTAATGTACAGCCCACAACGCTATTATAATCTAAGAAATCGAATCACAACAAACATACTTTTTACACTAGATAGATAAATAGAAACAAACAAACTAGCACAACGTTGACAATATTTAAAAAAAAAAACCAACCAGTTCTAAAATTACGAAACAAGTAAAACCTTTGGGTTTTACCGATGTTAATAAAATCACCATAACCTAAATACTTGAGAACAGTTACGACCCAACAGTCATTAGCTTTCGTCAACTCTAACGGAGTAGAACAGCACGAAATGCTTAGTCAATGGTCATGCATGTTTTCGTGACCTCAAAATTCGGCCATCCCTTCCCAGCTGCCGTAGATGTTAGGCTAATAAGTGATTGCCCCTAGGACAGTCAGGAGAATCCATCAGTGTCACTAAGGTCATTTATTCACCTGTCAGGCATGTTATCTGACACCTTCTCCCTTTGATAACCGTTATGATCAGCTGATGAAAGTCAGCATAGTAAAGGAATGATCATATAAAGTGTTATTTGGACAGTATCACTCAACGCGTGCTGCGCTATATGTACAAACGCCAGCCTTCTCAAGCTACTGTCAAACTGTCAAATTTTCCCAATCAACCTTGAACCTTAACTCTGTAGCGATAAAGTTGAAAATCTATTAAAGAAATTTGACAGATTGTAGTAGCTTGATGTGCTAGCTTCTGTACAAACTGTAAGATGAATATATGTATGGTCAAGACAACTCGAGATACACGCGTAATTTTTCTTTTTTTACATCACATCATATTTTGGTTTGCATAATTATGTACTCATTCATATTGGTATTATTATCGAAGTATGACTATTAATGCTGTAATCGATTACACTTCTAACAAATCCGCCTCTTTTTCTAACAAACATTTTTTTTCTAAGATTGTTTACACATTATAGATTGATGAATAGTTAGTATTAATTGTTTCGGTCGTGCCCAGCTATTAGATAACATAACGCAACTGCATGGTGAACACGTAATTGGGGGTGACGTCAGCGAGGCCAGTGCCGGAGTCACGGATGCTCCCGACCTGAGGACGACTGGTGCTCGTCACGACTGTACGCTCTGCCAATCATCAGCAGCAGGAAACGATATACCTGCTTCTGATTACGATAATAGGTGTGAGATATTGAATTAAAGTTGAGGTTTTGTAGAAAAAACTATGAAGGAGGTTTAGGGAAACGATATTCATGCAAATGATAAATGCGATTTGTGCACGAATTTTTCCATTTTTAATTTTTTTGTTGTATTTATTGCCACATTACAATGTTGTAAATATCCACTTTGTCTTCAATTTTAATATAGTTCTTACTTTACCTATTGTTGGATAAATTGTATTTGTCATGGGGTCATTGTTTGTCAATCACCAGTAAAGAATAACAATACTACCAAAGTGATCAGTGATTCAAATTCACAACACATAAATGTTAATTTGAAGTTTTTCAATGGGTTGAACAAACTATCGTGCACGTTCGCAGAAAAAGCGCTTTAAGCAATACATCGCTATTCCAAATAGAAAATAAATTCGGCAAATTATAGCAATCATCATTATTTTCATTACGAAAGTTCGTATAGCTTTTTATAAAGCCTAAGTGCCAAGTTTTTTGGCTAATTTTTCGGGTTTCAGATGATTAGTTTTTAAATGTTGGCATTCGTTCCAGAAACAAAACGTTTAAAACTAAAAGTTTCCGAGAAATTGGGACCAGCTTAGTCAATTATTGTGCGAATGTTTCATTGTAAGATAACGCCATCAAGGAAAATGTCGGGATTTGTTTTGTTATTATATTGACACCAGAAAAGGATAAAAATATTTCAATCTTTCCAAATAAATAGTAATGTTGATCTTGGAAATGAGAATGAACGTCCCTACGGAACGCACGTCACACCACGAAGCGTTAACTTGCTCATTTATTTGCTAAAGGTAAATTGATACGGTCTTCATAGTTGGTGGTACCTGAACCCAAACTGCGTATTTGTCATAAAAGTACGGAATCCTAATACACAATAATGCATCAAAGATACATACGACCTTGTGTTCATAATTATAGATATCAACAACAATAGGTGTATCGCAGCCTCTATAATAAACATCAAGTGGAAATACTAAACCAGTACGCATATAAAACCCTAGTACATACACGTCAACTGTAGATACAATAAGCCGACGATTAAACTGTCCGTTTCACGGTGTGGTGGTCCCAGTGCTCTTTGTTGTCACTATGGCATAAACTCATAAAGGATGTGACTGTCTGCTCTTTGTCGCCTCTTCGTCTGTCTGCTAGCCTGGTAATTGTGCTAACGGAGTAATGCTATGGAAGTTATGAAAGGAATTACTCGACTATCTTCCATTAGTGTGTGGCAGTCATAAGTCCAGAGTTTCTTCTCACAATCACACCTCTGCCTACTTACCAACTGAAAATAAATAAATGACAGAGTACCTAATTTTCTTAAAATCCTAGTGTCATGAGGTTATAATTTGTCGCTACGCTACGCCGTAGCAGCGTAGCACTATTATAATATTCGTAGCTACAGATTTTAATTTCAAGATGAGTCATCTTTATGATTTTCAATTATTTCATTATATGGATTTGTATTCGTTTAAATAAGTTAAGATATTAAAGAAGTACCTAAGATAGTTTGAGTCGCGTCATGATTCGCAAAATGCAATGTAAAATATACGAATTCCATTGTTTTCTTACCCTGAAGCTTGAATACCTTCCAAGTAGTACTAATGTATGTACCTAATCTAAAACAAGTGATTAGCAGCGTTGTATAATGTATCAGCACGAGTCTTGTAATCCGTCGGTTGCGCGCGCAAGTACCGTTCTCGTCCGAATTCCACCGCAATTCGCGTTACCTCACCCACATTTTATACGACTATTTAAATTATCTTGGCATATATTCCAAAAGAAAGCAGTACAATCTGCAAAATTATAATTCTTGAACATTTATTAGGATTAGGAACAAGTATTTAAACCTCTTGGAATGTTAAACCGGTTGCGATCGTGTAAAATCCAGCTATTTTTATAAGTGTGTGATGAGGATGTTTGTGATGTGAAAAAATACCTTAAAAATTACTCACACAAGTATTTCACAATTTTTTTTAAATGTGTTTTAATATCCTTATTTCAAAACACTTCTAAATAAAATCTTAATAATCGATATCATTAAAAGGATGAACTTCTAAATCCCAGTTTACGATTAGCATCGGATATTTCCTGTTCCAAGCGGCTGAGTCGCATCGGTCCACGTCCGAGCGGCGACGGTCGACGAGCGATGGCGGCGCGGGCGCAACGATGTCGGTGTCGACTCAATGGAAAGGTGACATTGACATTGGACGCGCCGAGGCCGCTCTGCACCTGGGATACATTGAACTTGCAGTTTGTTTACCAACACCACGCGGACTTATAATCAAGTTTATTTAAAGGACTCAAGTTTTGTTTTGAGTTTTGGGAATAATATTAAGAGCTTAGTAATAGCTAGGATTTATTAAGAACTTTTCCATGTGATTTTCTTATCATCAGAACGTTTGCTTGAGGCATACTTCATATCTAAAATCAATTGAACAGGAACACAATAGTATCCTAGAAAATATATCTTAAGAGCTCTTCAACAAAGCGCCCGGTTAGATAACTTCAATAGACTACACACAAACCAGTTCATAATTACTTGGCCTACGATTCGCACAAGAGCACACTGATAAGCAGTTCCCACGGTGGCCATACTCGCTATGAGTCAGCATCATGCAGGACAAGGCCTGGCTGGCTTGAGAAATATACCTATACGTGTTAACGACGTACAAGTGTAGTAGCGACGTGCTGAGGAAAATATAAGGGCATTATAGTTAGTATGATCATATGATGTAGTGTGAGATAAATGTAACGCAAGTTTGATGTGGAGCAAGTTTGAGGTATCCATTTGGTAATTAAAGGCGGATGTGTAATATCCACTTAACTTCTGAGCACACCTTAGTTCAGTTTATAGTATACTGAAGAAGGCTTTCGGGTTGTAAATGGGTATCTCAAATTTAAGAAAAACGGCATGTCTAATGCCCTTTTTCCAACGTAGTAAAAACTATAAATATCTCAATGCAATTACCTTTTAACAATGTACAATATGTTTTAGTATAGAAGAATATTGACGTAATTTATTCTGAACACCTGCTCATGGTGTCACAAACGGTTGCCACATAAAAACACCGTATCACCGCTTCATTGTTTTTATACATCAATCTTGATTGAGATAAGCCGAAGAACACACGTGGAGCCGATGACCAAGACTTCCTGATATAAATCAACAATTAATTTTAACATCGCAACCAGTTTTTGTTCAATGAGCTTACTGAATACAGCCATGAGTTATTATGATACAACGTTCAGGGAAAAACAATATTGTATAATATCCATTGATCCGTGGTGTCGATTGTAGAACAATTGAGTAGTGCAACGCCTGGCCCTGAGCTGAGGCCGAATACTACTCAATCAATGAGATAAAAACTTGAACAAAAACAAATATTCGGCATCGCTTCGATTTGCGCGTGAGAACTGTCACAACTTTGTAAATTACTGGTCAATTTTTTGACAAGAATAATCTGTTTGTTTGGAACTGGCTTTTAGGAAACGTAGAACAACAACAAATCAATATTAATATATTTCTCTGAGTGGGGGATTTGTGGATTGGGGGACAGATTTGATAAAGGCTACAAATATTTATGAGGAAAAGTTTTTTTATCCTTTTAGAGAATTGGTATAAGTTCATTTTGAGAAGAAACTTTTCTGCCGAAAAGAAAAGGTCGTTTTGGCGATGTCATTAACTGACTCAGTGTGTTTTTCCCGCACGACTTTTACCATGACTAAAGTAATTAAGTATCTATTAGTAATCAAACATTTACGGTTAACAATTTTTATTTTTACGACTGCAAAATCAAATTAGCAGATCATTAAGACCCGAATAGACAGCTATGGGTATAAAATGCAAATGCCAATAAAATATGAATTTATTGACCGTTCGGGTGCCACTGTCGAGGTCGGGTCGTTACGTTTTAATTGATGAATTTCGTCGTTGCGATTGTACAGTTATGTCACGTCACTAGTCGTAGTTCCAGTGGCAGGTATTTGACCGATTTAAATTCGTTTCCACAACAAACGGCGATGGAGCGAGTTCTCGAGTTCTGTGAGACTTTATGTAAATATTGGACGGTGCAGAGCGAAGCTCTCGTAATTTATACGGCGGATGTTAGTACTTTCAAAGCTGGTCCCGTTAATATACATATTTGAATAACTCCCAAATAAATTGGTAACGTGGGACTCGTGAACCCGAGATAGAGTTATCAAATGAGAAACTTTGATTTTAATTACAGTTAACACAGCTGTAGACGTACACACCATGTAGTACTCTTTTAAAACATGCTTATAAAATTTATAAAATGCTTGAGAGCCTCAACTCCATCATTAATGCGCGCTGTGTCGTTATTCGATGTTTTCGATGCAAGGTATGCGCCCGCGTCGTCTCGCGTTCCATCCCGCCATTCACTCCACAATGAAAGCTCTACTAAAAACCATAATAAACGTGTCATAAAATATTGATATCAATCAAATTATTGTTACAGAGGAGTAAGCGATATGTGACGCTTAATGTTTGATCTGCTCAGAACCGGACGATCGATTGGGAACTGACTCGTGGGTGTGACAACTAGTGTTGTGAACAAGATGCACACGATGGACACGATGGGCTACGGCCACAAGAAATATCGGCCGCCGCTGTCGCCCACCAGCTTCTACCAACACGACTATTACTCAAGACATACAACACTTCGCCCGCAGGTATGTGCCACCTATATTTTGTTAGACTATTGTGATCCACCGCAAGGGTGAAATACTTGTAAAATATTATGAACGAGTTCCACACTAAAAACTTTTTCAAGAAATTCTCTAAATTATCCTAGAGTAACCCGCATCAAAATCCACCAAGAAGTTTAGAAGCTCTAAGTGATTAACGACTATTTATTTATTTAATACTTCAAGCACATAAATGTACAGAGGCGGACTTAATGCCATAGGCATTTTCTACCAGTCAACCTTTGGGTGATCCAGAGACAAACAGTAGTAGGTGCAATCATGAAAATTGAGGAATAAATGTTTTAAATATAGATACGCATATACATATTATCCTATGTATCTTAAGTTTAGACATTGTGTTAAGACAATTCTAATTGAGGCTAGACTCTACGCAAAACAGTATTATCTAATCAAATCAATCATAGCTATGAATGTATAATTACATCATACAGAGATCGTGGCAGCACATAAATCCATTCAAGCTTCTAATTCCTAAATCAATATTCTAAAGCCAATTACTAGCTTGAAGCTTCCCAAGTTGAAGTTCAACATGGTTGCCCCTTAAAATGTGAGATGATCGGAATAATCGGAGCGTTATTCAATGCTCAGGGCCTTGGGTCCCGTTACCTTGTGGCCGGACAACGGTACACGACAATCATATTAAGGTGGAATAAAGCCGACCAGCGATGGATTTTGGTACGGTAACAAAAAGCTCCCGGTTTGTTTATTTTTTATAAGTTTTGTTATCTGGAGAGATGTTTTTGTGTGTGAACGTATAATACTACAAAATCGTAGTCTTTTTGTTTGACAATGATACAGAACTTTGTATAAGAAAATTTTGAAACAAAATTATGTGATATCCTAACATGCATGTTTTGATGAGCCATTTTGAAATTTAATTTTGTGTGTCTAAGTAAACATGAAGCAAATAGCTACTTATATTTAACACATTATTTCCTCTATAGCGGAAGGTCGTTAAGATCAAAATACGTGTAATTTATCTTAATTATAGTCGTAGTTAAATGTAGTGCCATAATGACACGCTACTCGTCAAGTACCGGCAGTATACTCACTCAAATTGTCATGTCGTATTATGTTCTAATCTCACCCCTATGACCTCTATTACAAAGATCATAATGGCGTGTATGATTTATTGTTATGTCAGAATTAATTCGAATCTGTCTTTGTGCGTAAAGACAAGAGCCAGCGAATCGTGTGACGTGTATAAAATTGTCGGAAGCTTGTTCCTGAGATAAATTGAAGAGCAAATATTAAATTCAAGTTCACGATCTGTTTTTCTTGTGAATGAACGATAATTTAATTAGTGAGGCACGAAACTCAAACGACAGGTAAACAATTGGTTATCGGCGGAACCCAAATAATTGTGATAATTAAAATGATATCATTTAGGGTCTATTCCCTTCACGTCGTTATTTATTCCGTCGTATTTTATTTACCTTTATGAAAGGCCAACGATTTAAAAAAAAAAATTGTGACCTATTTTATAACACACTAGCTGCGCCCCGCGATTTCACTCGCATTAGTTTCGATGTCGTACGAATATCGGGATAAAAAGTATTCTATGTACTAGGTCATGATCTACTCATGTCCCAAATTGTTTAGCGTGAAAGCGTAACAATCATACAAAAAAACAAATCATTTCTCTATAAAATATTAGTTTAGAAAGGTATGTCACATTGAACCAATTTCCATTATTAATTGACATTTCTTGGTACATATTATTAAGTATAAATAATTCGTGAACCTATTCATATGTTCATTAAATCATACATACAGACATAAACTCAAGCCTTCTTCCCATGGGGGTTGGCAGAAACTACAGAACGCCATCTGCTACGATTCTTACATACCTGTTAAAATACCTAAATACTTTTTAATTAGCTAATATATCTCATATCATTACCACCCACTTTTCTTACGCTACAGTATTTAACGGTGCATCGTTTTTGACACGAGCTCTATGAGATCGGTCGATAACAAGCTAATAATTGTTGCGTTATCGGAGGCTGCGCGGGCGCCGATCGCACGGTGTCGTTCACCGTCGATGCACTACCGTTACCTTCGGATCTATTGAACTCGTACATACCTATCAAATTTCTTGTACTTCCGGGTTTCAAGGTCTTGGGGATATCAATGGGGATTAAAATTGATTGTTGATTCCCGTTGGAACGAATATCAAACAGTACACCTGTACCGTTTTATATTCGTACACCTGTATTTTTTATTGTGGGTGGGTGATGGAGATTATTGAATCTAGAGGTCTACTTCCTAAGCATGAAATCCGTAGTTTCGGCCGAAGTTACGGGTGATTCCTAGTCCGTATCATATTGGGGCTCGACATAAGAATGAATGAAGATGAATGTTTTTGCCTTTCCGAAAAAGTTCCGTAGTAAAAGTATCCGGGTGTAGGGTTCTCTCAGAAGTTTTGAGTTACTTTTAGACGGACCCGTATGTCTGATGACGGACTTAGAGAGTAGGGCCTCTGATGACAGCCTCGTTAGCATACTGAGTGTAGGGGGGGGGGGGTGATTCCCACGTCAGGAAGGGTGAATTATTACGGAATTCTCAATAGTAGCTCCAAGTCTGGATTTGTGGTTGATGGCATTATACTGCTATTACATGTACTTAGGTATTAGATACATAACTGGCGAAATGTCGATTTACTTTAACTGCCTATGTAGGTAGATATATTTGGGATATAAATAATGTTGTTTCCCATACATTCGATTGTAATATTTCGTTCCAGTCCACCAAGCGTTTCCACGTATCTATTAGGGTGACCCTCGTTCAAGTAACTAAACCAATTGTAACGGCCTTGTTTCCGGGCCTACGAATTGTACCGATGGTTTCTATTAAGTATATATATTAGTATATATATTATGGATTATTTTATTTATTCAAGGACTTGGCAACAAGCCCTTATTTTTATACGACAACCCAAATGAGGAGTGTTATGTTTTTGGCATTAACATCGAAAACCTAGGGGAACGTAGTTGAAAAGGAACATGCTTTTAAAGATCAACTTATCTGTACGAATTGATCAAAAGCTGGTGATCGATATTCATGTATACCTACTTTATACTACCTATGCATTTAATACATGTATATTCGATCGATCGTTTCTAATCGTCTTATTAAGGCGAGCAATCCCAACTAACAAATTACTCTTAATGAGTATGCAGGAGACACCAAATGGCGGCCCGTGGCCCGGATCCGGAACGCCGCCGACCTGTTTTGTGCGGACCTTAACGAAATAGTAAAAATTATAACTAAAACTTAAAAAACATTCAAATAAATATTTTGAGTTTTAACTTGCACCAACTTGACTCCTAACTTCAGACAGATAGTTCAAAGTAAAAAATTAAAAAAATCACAATGATGTTAATTACTTACTCTGATATTTTTAATTACTTTCATAATATTAGTTTTATTACTTTCTAAAAAATGTTTCTTTACATTTTATTTCTTAATTTATATTTTTAATTCTGGTCACTAGTAATCGTCTACCAAACGGACTGAAACTAATTGGTGATCCCTGGGATAGTGTATCATTATTAATTTATAAGAAAGCAATTGTCTCGACCTACGGTAATAATTTAGTTACAATCCACTTACGTTAGTCACAACTTAATTCGCACTTTCTATTCTAAGCAAGTAGGTATCAGACGTGACAATTTATATTTTATTAACTTCAAATTCGATAAAAATCTGTTAAAAAACCGCAGTCGATTCTAAATCGATTATGACTACAATAAGTAAAAAAAAACATAATTTATCTCATGCTCTACTGAGCTACATCGTATGACAGCGTGGTTGTTCGTTTTGTACTGTGGTGATAACTGCCTCCAAGTGCGACCTCAGTAACGTCGCCACTAACGGCCCCTCAGAGTACCAAACATTAATGACGCTCTTAGTGAAGTTAACGAGGCAATTTAGACACGAGACAGATCCTGCACCCGAAACATTGTGTACCGTTTTGTAATAAAAAGAGTTCACAAACAAACTCAAAAACTGCAGTATTGTGTGAACGTGAACTCAATCCACCTTGATTAGTCTAAAAGGCATAAGTCAGAGACCGGGAAAATCCGCGATTAAAGTCTCAATATTGATGCTATGATTGTTGATTCTAAAAATATTTACAGGCATACGAATTTAATTTTATTTTTAACCATTTTTTTGCCATCATCATGATGATATTGTGCTTTTTTAGTCGTGTAGATTATTTCGTAATTAATAATTGCGATTCAATTCTATATTAGATGTTATGCCTGTTTATTTGATAAAAAATAAGTTTCCTTATTAGTTCTTAAGCATGATTAGATAATAATGATTAGTTTAGCAGCAATCGTGCTTATAAACGTGGTAGATTTAGCGCCATTCCTACATCATTACTCATGAAACCTAGGTAAAGCCTAAGTAGGTATAACTTTTAGAAAGAAATAAAGTCATATTTTTTTATAAAGCTTAATAAATACTGTGTTTTAGACATGAAAGAAAATGGAAAAACAGTCTAACTAACAACATAGCCGACACTAGGAAGATTGCCGGCAGCTGGAGCGTGTTTGAATAAAGATTTTCTTACATTAATTTATTAAATACGAGAACTTCTCCTATATTTTTTCTTTACCGTTAGGAACTAGATAAAGCTCACTCACCGAATCGAACGCTATTCCATGAATTATTTACATATGATGTTATGATGTAAGAGGCGTGTGCGCACGAGCGGCGCGGGCCAGCACGCGAGACCGCGCATCTGCACTCATCCCGCGCAGAAAAACCCAGGAAGCGAGCCCCGAGCTTTTAGCCGATGTTGTTAATGAATAATGATGTGTGGGCTTCCGCGTGTTCGCTTAATTGCTTCTAACGCCTTCGACGATACCCATATAGGTACCCTGATAAGTATTTATTTACTATTGTGTAGGCACGCGCCGCCGCCGCCGCCGCTGCTACACCGCAGCACGCGCTACGAAGTGCAACTGTGTCAGTTATTTTACTATAATTACTAGAGATGCACCGAATATTCGTTTTATATTCGGTATTCGGCGGAATTTGAGGTATTCGTATTCGGCCGAATCATTCGATTGAAATGCTGAATGTATTCGGTTTAATTGATCATTGTAAATCAGCCTTTAGGGCAAAATAAATTAAAATAATCCCATATTCTAACAATCATATTTACTAGAAAGCGTTTATTGTAAGGCACTCAAACAAAGATATAACTAAACACAGGTAATCAAATACCACCTAGCATTAATAGTTACATAAAATCAAGTAGGTATCTTAAACGAACGGTAATGTTGAATTGCAATAATCCCACTAGCAAATAACAATTATATTGTAATAGGAAAGGTTTACTTATGCATAATGAATGGATTATGTTGTTTTCTCAACTATGGCACTAATAAATTTAAACAGAGATAAATCAAGAATATTTTAAATTAAATTTGAATGTTTATAATCAAGCAGCGGTAGATTATGACGCAAGAAGACCAAGCTTTCAGCTCTATCTGGCAAAAGCTAAACTATGGAACGGGGAACCGAATTATCCGGCAGTATATTTGGTTCGGTAAGAACTTAACCGAATATTATTCGGTATTCGGTTATTCGGTGAAACCACTATTCGGTGCATCTCTAATAATTACGCAATCACGATTAAACTATGAGCGTTGATTATTTAACCATACATTTATATATTTCTAGTTGTCTGAATTAGTATCGGTTAACCTATAGTATTTTTATGGATTTTCGATCGCGTCCAGTGCTGCGGTCATCATTATAATAAGCATTGTCATTCTATAAAAAGAAAGAAGGTAAAGGATGGCTAAAATGAAAACAAATCAAAATATTACGTGCTGTGACAAACTTATTATTGTTTGTTAACTATTCTTAGAGCTTTTATAAAGTCCAGACTACTTTGAGAGTTCTGTTAGAGCACTTGAACTATTTATAAGTATTTTAAGATGAACGGTATCCAATTTTCATTAACAGTTACAAGGCAATCTTAAGTTTGTTTAAAACCAGTTCTTTTGAACCGCTAATGATAAAAATGTGTTGTTGCCATCAGTCATGGGCTAGCCTGGGAAACTCCCGCATTGTCCGAATGTTGGCTGATCGTTGAACCAGAGGTCGGGTCAGCACGGGTGTGGCACAACGGTGCCTTCCTAAACAACAACATATTTGTGTGTCAACCAACCCACTTTTCAACTTTAAATTCTCGCAAACAAGAACCTGCCACCCGACACAAAAATCGGACAAAGAAACTTGTTTCCAATGAACATTTTGTCATTAACGGTCTTCACGACTTTCTCCATTATTTGCATTGGTTTAATGAGATACGGCTCTAAATGCCGTTATCCAATAAATACGTAGTCTAGCGTCGATAAGATTCATCGAAGTCTTAACAAGGTTGGATTGATCTAATTGGACTCAGACTTAGAAAAAACGGGAAAATCTGCACCAATTTTTAGGTAAGATGTATTAAGACAAATTGCTTTTGGTTTTTTTGTATAGTAAAAACATGGAATAATTTAGTAAAAAACCGTATTGTATATCTAGTAATGTGTTCCATTGAAGGGCGCGCGTGCGAGTCGTTACGGCGCTAAGCATGCTAATCGACCGCTATCCAGTTATATCACAATAACTTTTTGTTCTGTTAACTTGAATTATGATGGTCTTAAGATACGATCTCTGTAATTATTTAATAATCCAGTAGAGTTAGGATAATTGAATGGGTAATTCGGAGCAAGTTACTGTTAAATTGATAAAATCATGTTGCTGGAAAATGTTCAAGAACTTTAATGTGCTTTGCCAACAAGCTTGAAACTGGGGATGTTGGCACTAATGAAGATTTCCCCTGAAACGTCTTTTATAGGTTCCACTAACTAACGGATGCTCAAAACACAGACAGCACCCTAATTGCGTAACACACAATCAATCTCAATCTGAATCATTTTGAAGGATATTTCAAAAAATGTGCCATGTGTCTGCTCAACAATGTAAATAACGCAATGAATGTTGTTGAACTGTCAAAATGAAACCGATTCCGATTGATCGTGTGCTACGCAATTTTGGTGCTGGTTGCCCATGACATCTCTTCCTTTAATGTTGCCTTTCACATCGGCTCATTACACTTAACGTTTTTCAGTTCTTATTGGTTATTTTCTCATTTATTTGACGGACTTCTTTCTTACGATTGAAGCGATAGATGTATAAAGTACGTGCGCGATCCTGAGTCGAGACATCATTACGAAGAAAGTGGCGCCCCCAGCGGATGCAATACGAAATGAATTGGCGCTGCGTACAGTCACGCACACCGACTACATATTAGACTTGGAATAGTGCATAAATAAGATAGATTGCACCGCGTTATCCATAAGCGTCGAGTACTTGAGTGCATTTCATCGTGTGATGGATTTTCATTAGGTACGAGCGTGGGTATTTCAATTTTCATTCGTATTTCCAATTGAATACAAGCCCGTTTAATACTTACTAGATTATAATCTAGCTACACCACGTACCTAAACCGGCTGACCTAGGAGAGTTCTTTCAGTTTTATTATGTTAACCGAAGAACATTAATTTGTCTGCAAATTCCACCTATGCATGGGAGAACCATCGTTAATCAGACATTCTATGAATTCTCAGATAAGAATCTTTATTGACTAGTTAGTTGATTCAGCGGAAATCATGCTTTTCTTGTCTTAATTAGTTTAACTTTGTGTGCGTCAGATAATAGAGCAATTAAAATGAAGAAAATGTTTTTCGCCTGTGTGAATTTTGTACAGAACGCGTTCGGTGACCGTGCAGTGAAACTTTTTGCTCACAAAGTTAATTTATCGTAACCCATAAAATTCTTAAAAGAACGAAAGGCTGCTTGCAACACACATCACTAAAGACGTTTAGCGCTAAATATATTTAAAACATCATTCTGTAACTCAACTTCAAACAATTGAATGCATTGTGGTAGCACGATGTTTTATATATACGTTTACTGTTAAATGTATTTTGTGATTTGTGGTGTAACTTACTCCGCCTTACTTTTATCATTTACCATCGATTTCCAGTAAAAGGTAAGAGCACATTGTATGAATATCTTATTGGTTACCAGGTAAAGACATTATGCGCGCATCTATAAAAATACAGAAAAAATGTTCATATAAAAATATAACGTTTTAAAAAGCAACTACTAGGTCCTACGCGCGCATTATCGGAACATCTCCGAAGCGTGCACCCGTCGCGCATCCTGCACTTACTGCCGCCATCTTCTTTTTACGTGTTCACTAAACTTTAGTCGCGTAATTGCATCCGACGACGTGACTTACTTTTATGTAATTTTTAATGCCTTTTCGTAAAATATTGATGCAACAAGGTATCTTTGAGATGGGTCTGGCAGAGAACTTTACTTGAAAAAAAAAACATAAATTTATTTTCTCGAAATAGAATCTTATTTTATAAAAGCACTACTCATGATTTTTTTAACTAGAATATTTTAATTAAAGTCGTATTTAAATAGTCAAGTCATCTGGCTAACAAATATTAATAAACAATAGGTACAAGAAACGCGAGCAAAACAAGTGTATGTCGGACGCGCGTGTTGGTATTTTGTTGTCGTTATGCTGTGTTACGTGTAGTGGAGAGGTTTGCCTTGCACTTGGCTGGCGGCCGCGGCGCCCCCCGCGCAGCCGCGTCTTCAGTGCAACACCCGCCCAGCCCGTTCACACTGCCTCGAATCGGGTCACCACATAAAATGCCGACTCGGGCCGGTTTTATAACTAGTTGCTATTCACAGCCGATTCCGTAACAATTTATTTAAAACATCTGAATTATTGGACAAAAAATACCGTAAGTATCTAAACGGAATTCACTGTTAGCCGATAACCTGGCGGATGTTCCGACATGTCTGTTGAAACATATTTATGAATTAGTGTTATCTGATTGGAATAATTAATTGGTTTAACGTGAACGTAGGTAATTGACACCGAAGAGTTAATGTTTTGTCTTTTAAAGATTTATTATTGTTTTCATTTGTGCATATATTATTTTATTTTTGTCTGAAGTCGTAAGTTCTGTAATAGACGCTTAAAGCGCAAAGATCCTCTTACTCTAGCTCGGAAAGCCATTAACTATCCTAATAGGGCTCCCATTGCGCTCAGAAACACTAATCTGATGTGCGATAATGTGAAGCTACTCGCCTTTTTATCGTAGAAACTCGTTAAGAGTTATATTTAGCGCTAGTGTTACCTGCCAACCAGTCGCGCATCCAGACTTGTTTACAGCAACCCCCTTCGTGTTCCACTCCAAGGTTTCATTAAAATCATACTGGGAGCGCACAAAAGGTGCATCTGCTGGTCGTTATTCAGTCACGAATGTACCGTATTCGCATCTATTCTATCGCTCGTTTATTTATATTTTAGTGATAATATATGAACGAGGAGACACAGTGCATTTGATCAACTTCCCACTCAGGGCGTATAAATGGGACGTCAAACTGCTTGGTGTGGCTTCAAATGTTATTCATCATAACTATCTAGAAATCCATTAATAGTTATCATGAATCTATTGTTTTTCTCCATACTAAAGGAGCAAGTCGTAATCATCCCGCATATATAAATATCATCAATCATGTCTTCGCAGCTCAACTAAGTTTAACGCTTGGTAAGCTCTGCAAGTTTTCACAGTATAATACACGAGTTGTCAGTTGTGTGCTATACAAAATGATTATTATAAATAGCAGTGAGGCAGAAAGTGGTCGTCAGCAGTGGGTCAGTGGGTCCAGTCGTCCACCTTTCTCCTTCAAGAACAAAAAGTATGTACTTCCAGCTGATTCGTGATACTGATTCATTCATCAGAGAAACACTAAAAGAAAGTTTTGTTGTCGTAATACATTGTTCGCTTGTTTTTTATTTTATGGCTGTAAAAGTGCGGAAGCAATAAAGTCTGCGACAGAAATACACCACATACCATTATTGCCATCGTTTGTAGAAATTTCTAGGCAGGTAATTACTTTTGCGAATTCTAAACGTAGAGTTCTCGCTTCTAAAGTTACTTGAAAATTACTTACATTGTATGAAGAAAATTAATATATTCGAAAGTGAACTCGAGTGTAACCTGAAGGCCAATTCTCGTAATTTAAAACATTCAAAATCTAGTCGCAGTCTCATCTCGGCGACAAAGAAATGTCAAAAACTTGTCAAATTGTAGGGAAATTTGACGTACCTATTTTTGACAGATTGAGGCTGAGATCAGACTGTGAGACTTCCTCTCTTTCTTGACAAAACATTATTGTTCGCAGAAAAAACGAATACATTGCGATTATTACACACAACCAATCCTAGAGCAATATAATCACAATCACAAATGTAGTAGGTTTCAGGCGAGTGCACAGGATCATGTCCAAAAACAATTTCAGGTCGATCGATCTAAATACAATACCTACGTGATTTTAGAAACTACATAGATTGGTACCATTATGGGGCGTGTGTATCAAGTTAAGCGAATCGAGGCTTCTCGGCCGCGAATGTTAATGGTAGTCAGAGCCACGGGACCTCGCCAAGCACGCAGGCATTACGCGCAGTGTCGCATTATAATCATAGTGTATCGGGGGTATTTGGAAATAAACTAACGATTATTGCAGATACAATAGGGAAAATGTAGCCAAAACTACAAATGATCACAAAAAAATATTGTCTTAAAACTAACGTCATGTAGAAACCAAATGATGGGAATAAAAATAAACATGCTTCAGATAAAATTTTCTACCCCAAAAAGCAATAAATAAATCCGAAACTATTTAAGATTATGCTAATTATTTCTGAGATTTTCAAGATATCAAAAGATGATGAAATTAATGATATTATGAACGAAGATAGGAAAGAAACAAGGAAATAAACTGCTCCTACCTAAAACGAGTTCCAAAATTGCCTTAAATGTTATAACGAAAGAATCTCTGGAAGATTATTATGTAGCTATAATAACGTTTGAAGGACCGATGGTTAAGGAAGACCTCACCCGAACTCATAGCTAAACTATTGATGGAGGCAAAAACGTAATTGCAACGTTCTAGCGAAACAGCGATTCGTCAGAAGATAGATACCTAAGTAGATTGATATATAGATGTTTGCGGTAACTGACCTCAGAAATTAAGAGGAGCCACATTCCTAAGTAGACGGTCACAAAGAATAACATTCAGAACAAGCATTGTCTACAGACGTACTCGTACGTGTTGTCTTGTCAAACGGAAGCCCCGTTTGACTTTTACGGTTTTTTTTACGTTTAAACTCAATTTTATGACACATGAAAAAATACTGCAGTAGTAGCTTAAGTCTTTTAATAGCTCCTCTCTGAGAGGTTATTAAATTCAGATGTCGAACTTCAGATATTTTCTTTACTAAAAAACTTTGAGTACGAAAAACAAATATTAACATTACGTTCGGTTTGAATAATTGGATCGACCTATCTTCTGGAAATTAACTTCTGTGTTTAAAGGTAAAGAGAAAAATGCTGCCACATTTCTTGAACGTAACCTGAATCATTCTGATCAGCTAGCAACTGTTAACTGTAATTCGATTTTAACCAAACTGCTTTGGTTTAACGCAAACAGAACATAACTTAGTTAACGAAGCCTTTGTGTATACATAACGACTTTCAGACGAAAGATATTCAATGGATATAATTGTCAGTCCGGTCCAGGTAGGAGGATAATCTTCACAAGTGACGTAGGGGCTCAGAAAATTGTATTAGCGATAAATATATACTTAAGCGACGGTTGGCACTGCAAGGCTTTTGACCTGAGCGAGTTCAACGATCGCTGCGACGTTGCTAGACCGGCCTGGGCCATGCTAATTACCTGTTATTTCGAGTATTTTACTTAATAAAATTGAATTATCTAACCCTTTATTTTACACTTAAGTATCTATCACTTTTGCTTACTAAAGACCAGTAGGACCACCAGTCGTGTCGAGTTTATCGGAGTCACGTCTGGGTCAAATAAATAACTGAACCAGCTTACCTATATCTTACCCCACTCAAGCAGCGGTTACGTGCTCGTGGGTGTCATTACAAACCAGCTCCTTACTGTAGGATACGGGAATCAAACACGCAACTCTTAGCAGGACCTTACTTAAACTTGCTTTAGAAGATAACGCTACTACTTTGCTCGTGATTTTTTATTTTTCCAATTCTTGTAAGTAGAAAAACACAACCGCAGTAGTAACATTGTTTACCTTTGAAACAACCTACACTTCTCTAAGTGTAGATATGTAAATAAAAAAGACGCCACGCGGTCACACGGCATTTGTATCAAATCATTGAATTCCTTGTCATCGCAGGCTCATGCATGCATACCTATGCCAAGTTAGAGCTGTGGTCCTGTTCTGAAAATATCTCACCGTGAAAAGGAAGGTGAAGTGAGACTTGATTCCCCTTGCCAATCTCTTCTGTAAAAATCTCACAGTGAAAACTTAAGTGAAGTGAGTGACCCGAAGCTAAGGATTGACATCTCACTTCAAGCACACTTCACCGTTCTCACGGTGAGATTTTTACAGAATAGATCGGCTGATGCTAGAGATTGACACTATTGACAGCTCACCTCACCTATGTAAGTGTTCACGGTGAGATTTCTGTAGAACACCAAAGTCCCTGGGATAGGTTAATTACAGACGATCAGTCGATCGAGAATGTATGCACACCGGCCGGTTTTAGTGCCAACTGGTTATTTATTCATCGGAAACTAGGTTTAATGATTCTATTCACGTTTTTAATTATTTAACAGCATGCCAAACTGCGGAGTACAGTTACTAGTTAAATTCAATGTTTGACATTGCAAGACATTACTTTTCCCTTTTTATTTTCCCCTATTGGTAAAAATTTATGATCTACTGGAATACAGATGACGTTTTGTGTAACCGTAGGTGACAGAACCCATGAGTCTTCTCTACCTTTCGCGTCCATCCGAATTTTCCTGTTTTAGAATCAATTTTGAATGGTCAAATTATTGTATTCGGGTTCCGAAAAAATATGTGTAAAACACGATAAATTGTAATTTGCTCGATGAAAAAATATCCGAGGTAGGGTCGATTTCAAAACCATTTTTCGTTTCATTTCCTAATTACAGCCATCAATCTGATGAGTGAGTGACTGGCATCTTGAGCATGAGGGGTTTCAGAGGTCTACCCCTGATAAATTATAACGTAAGATTAGTTTAGAAAATCCCCCTGAAAAAATCACTTCAATATTCTGGTATTCGTTCTATTATTTTCATATAAAATCAAGCTCTACAAGTGGTGCAATACATTCCTCTTGTCTTCTTATTTTACAAAAAGAACACGAATATTTATTAGTTACCATAAATGTACTAGGTAATTACTGGCCCTTCAATTGGCTGGGCTTTATATGCCCTGGGGATGCAGGTGCATTTTATTTCAAACAGAACGCTATGAACATCGACGTAACTCTAATGCAGTATACCCTCTTCATTCTTATACTTTAATGCCGTCTTTTCAGACAATGTAAGTCCAAAATCACATTTATTTCAATTACGTTGGCATATTGATAATGAAACAACATTCTTCCATTAACTAACTAAGTTTTTCCATGATATTACTAATTTTCTCAAGGGATTAGGTCACTAAGCTATCGTTTAGCCCAAAGGCAAACACTTTTCTAATTTGATCTGACGAGCACCGTACTTATGTAAAATATAGCTATACTTCGTTTATTGTATATAACTACTGTAGTATATTGCGATATTCCATATATTACATTATTTGTAAAATAACGGCCAAATAACGTCAGTTACTGTGTAGTTTTGCTGAAATGATATTGCCATTTTAGAGTTAATTTATATGGTAGGTAAATAGATTACATTACTTTGTATTTATCGTGAAATAACGAGTTTATTATACGTTTATATTGAAATTGTGAAAGAGTGAAATCTGTTATTTTTCTAATGTTATAATGCATGTAGGTACCTATTCCTAATTTGTCAGAAACAGTTAACCAGTGTTTATCCAACATTTCTTTACTAAACGAACAAGTAAATTCATATCAAACTAACACATTGTAATAAAGCAAGGTTCAACTTAAAGTTTTTATTAACATGACGCATTAACAACATTACCTACTTAACAAACAATAATTGTAGGTTTAATCTCATAATAGAAGTGTAATTATTGTAATGTAACTTTTAATAACCACTAAACAATGAAGAAAATTATTCAGAGGTGATGATATTCTCATGAAATAATATACTTTAATTATAAAATCAAGCACCTCCAAATGGATTTGTGTCATTTCAGACAGTTAATTATGAATAAATTAACGGAATATGATTACAAGATGGGATACGGTTTAATAAGGATTGAGAAGTCATCATAACAGTGTTGGATGAAGCTGGAACCAATCCAATTTCGCTGATCCGTTATAAGCAAGTCATCCTGGAACGCGCCAATTTAATACACCCATTTTTCACTCCGTAATGAGCCACTAAACATGATGGATTGCAACACTAATCACGACGTTCCTGATCTTCACCGAACCATTTGTTAAAAAATCTCATAATTAATGAAAATCTGTCAATGAACCTCGTGACTCCTCTTCATATTTTTATTAAGGTTTTATTCTGTTCTTACATAATAACCACAAACTTAAACATTATCAAGGCTCTGGTTAAGGAAGCTGTGTTGTGATCACGCTGCATATTTATTCAAATATTCATGTTCGTGATTTACAAAGTAAAGTTGGGAATTTATACGTAATTATGTTAGTTTATTTCGCATGTATAATTTATCATTGCTGAGTATAATTCACCAGAAGCTGAACATAGTTTATACCGGAAAACTCAGAGTTAATTCGTTTGAAACGACAGCCGCCAAATATTTCTATAAAAATATAATTATGAAATCGTGAAGCTCGATCTTTTGGAGCTGGAAAATTATATCTGAGTGCGTAAATAATATAAAAAATTATGGTGTGTGTAAATGAGATGGAAAGTATTTAATTGTCTCGTAGATAGTCAGAAGAGCCTAAATGTGGAATTTCCTTATAGGTACAAAGCGACCGTTTAGGACGCGGTCAGTGTGTCGTGATGACGACACCTCCGATCGAGTTTGTCTTACTTTTTTGTAGGTATATTTAGGCCACAAAGCTATATATGTATAAGGCATTAATAAACCTAGAACTGGTGCCCATTAATTTTAAGCATTCAAATCGCTAATCTGAACGATCTCCTCAGTGTAACCTATGCTTACTATAATATTTTGCTACATTCATTCAATTTGTAATGATAAGATCTGTCACAAATACTTTTTAAATGAAAAAAACGTGTTTTTTTCTTTGCATTTAGTACTTAAAAAGTATTTTTCCCTATTCTTTACCATCAACCAAATAAATGGTACCTGCCAAAAAAAGCATAGCAAATTCAAAGCATTTCATATAATAAATAATGATACATCTCTTAACTCAAACTTATTTCCCCAGACATCCATTACCTTTCATACGCACCTATAAAGATATTCAAGCATCTTTTTAAGTGCTACCCGTGGGAGGACTCGTGGGTGAGTGACCGAGTCCTTGACCCACACAGACTCACAGTCTCGTCCTCCGCCCTCCAACTATGTCCATTCATTAGACCAGAGACCACGGAGAAAGTTTTACATTAATGACTTTCTTTAATAATAGACCTCAAGTTCCACCTGACACGCGCGAGGAGATTTATAAAGCATTTCCTAAAAGAGTTTTATGAATAGTAATTTTAAGATTAACGTTCATAAGGGGTTTGTAATTAACTCATGTTATATGAGCTAAGTTTTACGATCGTCCGCATGTTGTGAATAATTTATACGTGGCTCTCTAAGACAAGCTTTTCTCGTACAGTGTTCGACGATGAATTTACCGCTGTTGTTTCTATTTATTTTATGTTTTAGTATCAAACGGATAGGTACTATGCAAATGTGTTATCCATAAACATCATTTTAGATAAAGCTTTCGATGAGATTCAAATACAATGTAGATAGTAAACCTACTTTATATGAATGAAGGTAAACCTTTTGCCTCTATTTTCAATCCTTTTCAATTTTCATTCATCTTTATTCATTCGTATTAAAAAAGGAATTTGGTGTTCCATACATGTGTTGAAAGCGTAGGTATTGCACATTTGTAGGAAACACCAGTTTTGTTTTAAATAACCGACACAACATATTAACACAGGGGGTCAGAATAATGTACTGAATCCATGGTAACAGGTTGAGCGTCAATGTCCCTGCCAACCTGTATATCAAAAGACAAACAAAAATCCGTTTCAAATACTCAAATTCCCATAGCCCCACTACATGCATGGTTCTGGAATTATGCAAACCGCTGTTTACATACCAGAGCACTGTTAAGTTATGAGTTAATTACATAAGTGCGTATGTCATACATAGTTTTTGTGAGCATGTGCGAGACACAATGTAGTGATGATGCAGTATACACACACAGGTAATTACATATCACTTGTTCACTGTTTCTTAGCTATTAGTTCCGCACCTCTCATTCTGATTCACTTTGTAACGGTAAAGTTCTTCCAACGATCTTTTGCGCTCCGATATTCGTAATTATAAGGTTCTTGATTGATCAATTCATAAATTGTTAAGCTTTTTTTTATTTTAATACCTTATTTGTATCTGAAGAGGCTTTAATTACATGTAATGAGGCAAGCAATATATACAGCAGCTATAGCTGTGAGCTTTTTAAACACATTTATCTAACTAGGTAAAACATCGCAAGAAATGTAGAGACGTCTTTTTAAAACTAAGTTATAAGTGGGTCTTATCTACCGACCTAAAGGTCTTTAAAAAAACCCGTGGAATATTGAGTTGCTGAGACATCTATTTACGCAAAAGTAATAAAAATCTACAGCCCTAAGAAATGCCGTCTTTTAAACTGGGAAATATGCTTAGCACCTACATAAGGAATACCAGTAAGTCAACGTTTCATAGTTAATTGTGTTCTCATTACAGAAGAAGAAAAAAACGGCTGGTTCTTGGAACTTTACTCAATACGGCACTCTATTGTTAGATACTATTAGGATTCTTTGCAGAACAATTTAATTAATTCAACGGCTAGAGATTAAAGAAAATAACTCGATTCTATGTTAGTACCTACATCAAACAGAAAACAGTACTCTACAATATTTAAGAGAAAACTAGAACGTAAGCTATCTATTTAATTAAATAATATGAATGCTCATAATAACTAGATAATCAATTAACTATTGCATGATAATTATAAAACATGATCTTGCCTCACAATTAGCTTTTTGTGATATCTTTCAACCGATTTACGTAGAACCCCAATTAAAATTCAACTGTAAGAACTGTGAACAGCAATCCATACAAAGAAATATACAGCATATAAAAATGTATCAAGATTTATTCGATTGATAATACCAAAATCAAACTTACAAATAAAAAATACTTTTGCAGACACTGTAGCTCTTTGGTCCATGTCTAGACGTCCGGATTAATACAAAATTCATTGTATTACAGAAGAAAAACAAAACTATTGTATAGAGATCAAAAAGATAATTGAACATCAGTAGTCACGTTATCCATGGTAACCAGAGATTCGTAGTATATTTGAATATCATTTGAATTAATGACAGAGGTTAACGAATCATTGACAAGATGTCTGTACAAAAGAAGTCTAACACCACCCGTAACAGATCAATTTATCTGTAAACGATAGGTACCAAGTCTCCTACTTGAACTGATTTGATTGTACCTGGTTTGATTGTTTAAAACACAACAATAGAATCAGGTGTTTAGATAGGTTCTCCAATAAATGCTTGAAAGTAGCTATACAAGAAATATGCTAAACATTATCAAATAGTTACTTAAAAAGCTTTTGCACTGCAGTAAGTATTTTCGTGATCACTCCAAGTTATATTCATGAACCGAAAGACGTTTCTGCTACTTTTCGTAGTCAATGGAGAGAATATTTAATCGTAAACTACCCAATAAACCAACAGAATGGAATTTGAAACTATGATTAAGTTGAAAAAAGAAGCAAATATTTTCTACGAAAGTCATAAGTACCTCAGTACTCATCTTAACCCATCACAATGCGTAAGTAAGAATGCTACGAAAAGAATGAGATAACGTCGCCCGGTGTTGTGGTTGTATCAGCGCTGCGCAGGCGACGCGACGCCGTCAGCGTGACGCAGACGGTCCCGTTAGCCGACACACTACGCGCTACTCAGCTGCGTTCCTATCCTGCTTTCTATTTTAAATCCTTGCGGCCATGATTAACTTGTCGTCTTTTGTTTATGTAGGTACCTACATAATTGTTCTTGCGTTTTTACGGAGTTAGTAGAGATTGAAGCTACGGATTAGCTTAAGTACATCAACATCTGAAAAGATCCCGTTTATAAAGTTCCGTTGCAAATTATGTCAATATTACTTTTATGCTACAAGTTACCAAAAACCAATTCTATACAAATTCAAACCAATATAAATTCAAATTCTTTCGATAACAAATTCCCTCATAAACGATTTCCCTCGTTACTTCTAAATTTGACAACTAGTGACGAAGTATGAACTGACGCTTTTCTACTTTTGCTCCTTTATATTATTTCTACATTATTAGATAACTAAGCATATCTTTATTAATGATATTACAATAGGAGTGTGTGCCCAATCAAAATCTCTGCAGTATATTGATTTTCTGTCAGACGCGTATGGTACCTCTACCTACCCTAGTGTGTAGCATCATGGTCAACAACAAGAACAATTAGAACTACAAGTAAGAAATGTTTCTCTCCATCTCTCATAATTAAGTAAACCTACGTAAATATATTCCTGTAATTGCTTTCCACTAGGCTCTACGAGACGAGGCTCTACGGTTCTACGAGATAAGTATTTGGTGAATGTTCATCCACCATCAAAGGTTCAGATAATACACGTTTGCATAATGAAGTGAACTCATTTTTTTAAGAAGAAAATAGATATCTTGGGTACATTGTTACCTATACATATGATTCCTAGGTATCATTCAAAGTTTATAATGAACAGGTAGGTAGGTACTTAGGTAAATATTTGGCCTTTATGATGTACAGTTTCAAATAATCGGAAACTTTGGTGACCTGTCCTGTTTGCGGTTGTATATAAGCAAGTTCTACAATGGCTTCGCGTTTGTAATCACAATATTGAGTTTGTTCAGGCTCGGCCTTCGGCCACAATAACCAATATTAACTTGTACAATGTTTGCAGGTCACTCCTGAATATGAAATATGCGAATAATTGAATTACTTCAGACTAGTAATCCAATCTACAGGCAACATGTTGAATATTTATGTAAGCACATCACGTTACAAAAAAAAAACACACCAGTAGAGAACAACCTACTGAACCTTTTCCGTCGAAATACTGACACTGGCGCCGATTCCCTTGTTCACAAACTAAACTTAATTTAAGGTCAGTGCATCTTTTTCTTTCTATTTCATTAAGAAAAGGACAGAAGATAAATTTTAGTTTAGTCCTGTCAAATTTAGATACTCCATAGCAAGTTTAGACGTGATTAAAAACATGGCTACTAATTATACGTCAATTTACGTCAGGCGCTGACTAATTTGACAGGACTGAACTAATATTTATCTTTTGTCCTTTTCTTAATAAAACAGGAAGAACAAGATGCACTGAACTTAAATTTTGTTTAGTTTGTGAACAAGGGAATCGGCGCCATTATATGTTTTGGCTAGACATAAGTATAGCTTGCCGCTCAAAAAGAGGCAATACATGTTCTCATCACGTCAATCCCCAATGGGCCAGTCAAATTCTTGCGAGTATGACACATACAAGAAAAGCTCCACTTACCGCTAGACGACATTCTTTTACATGATTACACGCAAGTAGTCGGATGGTACAAAATCGATCAAGGTGATGACAAACACAAGATTTATATAGTTACGTCTTGATGTCCATAAAAGTGGAATGATACGACGTGGACGCGCGCAGACGGCGGTGGAATGCCGCGAGCGATCTGGAATCAACTCGTCATTACTTCAATCGAGTGTTATCGTAGCCGAAGAGTGCGATCTGCGACGGTTCGCTCTGCATTCCTCAATTTATGGCCACGTTCGTTCATCATTACATCCATAGATGTAAAGAATGCGTGAACACACTATGAAACACCTGCCAATATGACAAAACATACTGTTTTACTTGTTGTAGTGTGAAAGTTTGAAATTCATTCATCTTTCTTTTAGTTTACTAAGAAAAGTCAGAAAATCATCAGCAAACTTTAGGATTATTTACTTAACTCGGTAATACCTAGACCTATTCACCACATTATTGCCTGTTTTCCTTGGCGAGGCTTCTCAGAACTCTACAGTTACAGTGGCCATAAACGAGCAATAAGATTGCGGCGAGGAAAGTTAACGTTCCGAACCACATGAAATTACTATTACTACAACAAAACTACTGACATCCTCCTATTTTAGCCCATTTTCCATATCAAAGTTATGATCGAGAGTAGAAATGTAAATAGATATGACGATAGCTGACTATGTGATACTGTTAGGTACTAATATTCCTTCTAATATACCTATATATTTCTTACATTAATATAAAATGAATATACGAGAAACGACTTTACATAAATATAAATTAATTTATGTAAATAGGTACTTATGTACAAATTAAAATTGCTTTTCATATCTGTCTGTGAAAAAGCGTCGTTCTTCTAAACTGCTGCGGATTTTGATGTGGTTTCAACCACGTTTCAACCATAATTTAGATAATACATTCATGTTAAACTTACACATAATAAATAAATCTCGGTGTTTTGTCAAGTCGTAAAAACCGTGCGAATCAGGGGCGGGTCGCTAGTTCTAATAATATGGTAATAGATAATTTTAGGAAACCAGTTAAATGTTTGTTACCATTAAGAAGATCGAAAGACTAAAACTGAAAACTTTGTATCGGAGCTAAAAACTTTGTATTGAATATGAAGAAAGTAGCGATTACCAATGGGTATGCAGTTTACGAGAACGCTTTTCAAGATAGCTCGAAGCGAAGTTGCTCTCGACAACAATAACTAATGACACTTTCATTATTTGACAATAGTCGGCCGCTGGGCGCCAACATTTCTAAGAAGCCGTCGTTTTGCACAGCACTGGCCCCTAATGAGCGTGGCTTTCAAATCCATGGACAGCCAATAAGGACACAATGGAAACATCTCAACGGGCGCGAAAGAAACAAAGTCATTTGAGATAGAGAAATTCTCTCGAGTGTAGCCTAGTCTTAAGGCGCAGGCAATTTCCTCTTCATTATTAATAGCAACGAAAAAGCTTAAGCGTGCCTTAGAAGTTAGAACACATTTGAATATTTCGGCGAGGTGTACACGCAAGGTATTCGCTACACATCACAGCTTCACGTCAACCTTGATACAGTTCAAAGCCCGTCAGTTATGTTCATGAATTTTTTCGTAAGTTATTAGTAGCATTTATGTGTTCGCATGTGAAGGTTTTTTGTTAGCTTTATCAGTCCCACCTTGCCTCCAAGAGAGCCATGCTAATTGCTTACTACGCGTCCGTTGAGACAAAACAGGCCAGTGATTCATTTTCTTCCCATAGACACGTTGGCGGTCGTGATCTGTTTTTGTATAACAACGATTAATATTTTATTAAAACGTTTTCATCTTTACCGCGTGTACGTTTTTCTCTATCAAACGCAAGCAAATCTTAGCTCTACCATTTTCGGATTAAGTGATGAAATATTCAAGAATTCTGTTTATTTAAGTGTTACATGGATGTCTGCGTGTATCCGTCTTTCTCAGAGAACTTCGGATTTCATACTGTGATTTTAGGAACATGTTTTTGTAACAAAAAGGAATGCTAAGAGCTATTAATTAAGCTTATTACGCTACAAGTTCGCGAACACGAAGGTTTTTGAACAAAAAATCTTCCTGAATCAAATACAATAAGCAGTTATAAATACTTAATAAGGGTTATTACGTGTAATCTGCTGAGGAAGGTTGACAATGACTTCGTGTCAGGACTCTTCAAGCTTGAAGACATTAAAATAAGGAAAATTAGATAAATTAAAAACATCAACTAGGACAATCTAACGTGGCTGGTCGTGTCAGTGATTAAAGTTATTATTGCGACTTCTGCCTCTTTGAGTTTCTATTCTTCCAACGCGACGTTTTGTTTCGCTATAAGATATTTTTATTCATATGTTCTCAATTTGCATCAAGGTATAGAAATATAAAACGTATTCAGTTAAAACATCTTGCAGATCTCATAATTATATTTTCATATAAAGACGTATTTCCTCGTTCCTATACAATAATGATCAAATTACTCATTAAGTAAGCCATTCATAATACTACTGTACACCATAACTGGTAGTTAATTGCTATGAGTACCTACTTAGCTATTATTAATTATTCGATGATTAGGTATGTCATTGCAGCGTATTTTTTCTTTTTTTCTACACGAAAACTGTTCTGTGTAGCCGTGACGGACAATTTGTTCCCGCGTTTATGCTATTATTGCTCACCCATGACCTACAGCACGTACGCCTTGCACACCAATTATTAGAAGCAAACATATTAATTGACGAAAAATCACGGTAAGTGTATGTTCGTGTTGGTCACGCTTTTCCGAGGTAGGCAAGCAAAGATAGCATTGAATGGAACGCGTGTCATGCCATTGAAACGACTGCCGTGATGAGAGAATATGATATACTTATGCTTTTATATTTTTTGGACTAAATTCAATTAGATATATATTTTTATATATACATGAACAGTCATCAAAAGAGATAAGTAACCAGGGTCGTCGGATATAGTTGAAGTTTACTAAGAAACCGATGGATGTTTTCGAATGAAATTTTATTAGATAAATGAACAGCCGATCGATTCTGTAAAAATCTAACCGTGAAAAGTTAGGTGAAGTGAAAGTTAGGTGAAGCTTATAGCGGTTGCTGAAATATTTTGTGCGTATGTTGTAAGTTCGTCCTTGTAAACTTACAAAAATGTAAACTTACAAAAAAAAAAATTGCGCCTACCAATTTCCATAGAAAATTGAAAATGTTTTTTTTTTGTAAGTTTACATTTTTCATTTTTTCAGTTTGCATTTTTCTAATACACCTAAAGGACGAACTTACAACCTACGCACAAAATATTTCAGCAACCGCTATAAGCTTAAAAACATGCTGAACAATCGAGGCAAATTACGACGTCAACAAGAAATGAAATAAACTTTATGAGAATTTAGAGGCTCTACCTTCATTAGCCTACAGTTCTATTTACATACTTCGCTTCACAAAGGGATCAGTGGTCAATGAACAACAAATACAGTCCAATTAGCGTGTGCAGGAGCAACTATGTAGAACTGGGATGAGGCCGAGCTGCAAGGTCGACTGCTACGATACCTGTTATGTACAAGGGTATAGTATTATGCGCATCTTCACAAACATTAATTATTATTCGATCTCAAGTTACAAGTAATAACAGGCGCACAGGCAACGACAACACCACAATTCCATGGATTATTCATTGTATTTACAAATACCAAAGTTTTATTTGATAGGTCCCAGAATTTCTGTGTTTCCAAACGGGCAGTATACGAGGATATCTAGTATTGATTATATTGTTTTCCATGTCCCGTTGAATTCTAAGAAAAATTTACGTGAAAACCGAGTCGAGCTGAAATGGCTTTTAGCAAAATGTTTACCTCTAGGGACGAAGCCTAGAGGAATATGTAATACTTTTAAGTTCTTAGCAAAAATATGAGACAGCGCATATTTTATCTTTTATCACGGTTTGAATTGAACAAACAACATCATCACAAACTAAAGTGCAGTTTCGAGATACTACCTAAGAAGTTGCAGAAGAACGATCGATTTTCCTACCTAATCATATGATGCCATGCATGTCTGTCTGTCTTTTTTTTTTTTATGTTAGCCTACGCTGTCCCACTCCTGGGCAAAGGCCTCCCTCCACTCCTTCCATCTTCCGCGAGCCCGCGCGTCCGCCTTCCAGTTTTGACGGAACCTATCCAGCTCGTCCCGCCATCTCCTACGTGGTCTGCCGCGACCTCGCCCTGTCTGTCTAGTATGTCAATATGTTTGCAGTTAGTAGATGCAAATTAAGCCTTTGAGAGCAAGCCATAAATCTGAGTATCACTTGTGTCTTGAACAGTAACGTCGGTAACTCGGCATACTGATTTAGTCTGCCGAGTTACCGGTATGAGTGATGAGGTTCACAAAGCCGATTGAAGAAATAAATTATTAGAAAACGTGACCAATTGGTAATCTCAAGGATAATATAATCCAATTATTTTTTGGGGATTGTGAAGTTATTTTTTTATTATTCTTACTTTTTATCCTAGATCAAAGTCCGCAGGTATGAATAATAAAATAAGTTCTTGATCAAACCGAACATTGTTAGAAATGGAAAGATATACAACGTGGAGACGACAACAAATGATTCTACTGCATAGGATTATTTTGAAACTATCAAATAATAGGCACCTAAAATTGAAGAAAAAAAAGGTTTTTTTTTAAACAAAGTCAACTACTTCAACTGACAATACTGTATAGGATAATTCTGAAAGTATTAAATAATAGGTACCTAAAATTAAAAAAAAAAACGTTTTTTTAAACGAACTAAATACCTAGTAGTCGTGGGCAGACTATGGTTTTAGCCAATCTTTGACTAACTATAGTGACTAAACTATTGGATATATTTGGTTGAACTTTTGTATGCAGACTGCGAACGTCATTTTGATTTACGAAATTTAATTTACCGTCGTATGATTGTCTCCACCTTGTCTAAGTATTCATTTCATTAATTTTGATTGACATTAAAACATTTTGATTTCAAATAACCTACCTGCTATGGTTATTAAGAGCGATAAAATATAGTGACGTTATTAAAGCTTATTTCCATTTAGTTACGCAAAGCTTACGCATTGAAGCGAATATTTCCCCTTACCGAATACATATGGATACATGGACCAGTGGAGATTCATTAATTTTATTAGATGATGTTCATTTATTAAACACAACATCGACCTGTAGCCTAGGTACCTAGTAACGTAAACCTACATGTATCGGAAGAGGTATCTATGTATAGCACAAAATTGCCCAATTTAAAACAGTTTTTTTTTCGCTATTACATCTCTGTAGCAATTATCAATATTCATTTTAATACCTACATACCGGTCTTTTAAACTGCCCATGCCTCAGGTATTTGTTTTTTATCTATTACTAATTCTATGGCCATAGGTACACATAAAGATTATTTTCCTTACCTACACTCTCCCAAAAAATATGGACACATGTCTCAGACATGCCTACGTGTACCCTACTCTAGGCGATTGAATTGATGGCAATTAAAGTTGCCATCCATGAATCTTACTAGGTTGAATAGAGTAGTTAATGCTGAATACAGCATTCATCCCCTTTGATGTCCGATCTAGCGTAAGCTATACCAAACGGTAGCAAGTGCTCAACTGCATTCGTCGGAATTGAGACCGATCAATAAAATTTCGTGCGAGCAGCACCGCAGACTAAAAAATTTAGGCGCAGGCCAAACTGAGGGGCCGACTATCTAAATAATACTCGTATAATGTGATAGGTGGCGTACTGTGATTTCTGCCTAACCTCATGAGAAAAAGGCGTGAATTTATGTATGTATGTACTCGTATAATGTACCTACAACTTGAATAATAGGTAAGTATCAAAAGAAGGGTTGTTGGAGAAAAAAAAATGGATTTAGGTAGTACCAGTTAGCACTATATTCTCAGTAGGTACAATCGAAGAGAGGTGCATATGAGGATACCTACTTCTCTTGAATTCAAATTATGGTTTTACTAATAGGTTTTGAAATTGTTGTTAAACGTATGATAAGAATGTAATATTATCTTCAATTAGTGTAATCGAGTTAATATATAAGCTTAAAAGTCCAGTTAAGTACTGCTGTTGGGTGAAATAAGCTTTATGTCGCGTGTTCTAAATGAATCCGTCGGCGCATCATTGTCATTATCGACGCATTAGGAGATTGAGACCACGGTCAGCGTGTCATGGTGGCGTGCATTCAGTACACAATGGTCTGCACTTATTAGCATTTGTTAGACTTTACAGCCAGGTATATTAGCGTTAAAGTACGCAATCTATCATCTTAAGATTGCTACATGATTTACTCAGTTGTAGTTATTATCTAACTAATTAATTTTATATAAACTATAGGTAGAGAGGGTAGGTAAATACCTACCGAATAAATTCACATAAAAATAGTCAAAGTTTCAGAAATGCTACAGGTTTCTCCGAACGATGAACATACAAAGAATACGTATCTTTGTATGAATCATTTGTGGAAGTATCGATTTTCATGATTTAAAAGCTCTATATTTTCGATACTGTTCTAGAAATTCGAGGCACTCTCTCAGAGGTCCCATGGTGTAATGGTTAGCACTCTGGACTCTGAATCCAGCGATCCGAGTTCAAATCTCGGTGGGACCTAAACTTTTGCACATGGCCCAGTTTTATTTTCACTTAAAAATACATATTTCTGACTGATATTTCAATGAATACTATTTAAACTAAACATAAATAGTTATCTTTTCAATTAGTGCCTGTAATATATTGTTAAATTAAAAGAAATACCTACTTGGTGAACATAGTATAGCCTAGTATAAGAATTAGATGGTATATCATCAAAAAAAGCAAATAATAATGACAGCCGACGGATCATTTATCGAGCGCGCCATACCGCAAAAAACGTCAAACGAAATTGCTTTCCACTTAAAATAACTAACTGTAAATTAATCAATGTACCAAAAAGTATATATTTAATTACTGGCGGGTAGTTTACTGAGGGACGTAATAATGCTGTTTGGTAAGGTTCAAGGCTCTCATTACCTTCGTTTAAGACGAGTCACAATTTACAATATGGCGGATGTGGGCAGTGCGCTAAATTAAATAACTTAGGTACGTATAATTATGCTCTGCGGTAAAGTTAGCCAAACTATATGAAGTATTCTTTGTTTTCTTGTGAGGTAATGAAGTAGGTTTAGGGAATTTATGAATACAACAAAGTTGTCGATTTCAGTATGGACTTTTTACAGTGTATGTACCTAGCCTGTATTGTAGTGGTTTTTTAAGTTATATTTCACGTGAACCTTACCATATACTTGTTAATAAGGTACCTGCATGTTAATAAATGGGTAGAGAAACGTAGCATAGTCCCTTACAAGTACACCTACCTAATGTTTTTCGCAGTAAAATTTCTACTGCGAAATACTTTTCGACGAACACTTTCATCATTCTTGGGTTTTTAAATATGTCGAACGTTTTATAATCACAGTCGTTTCCATCGGTATAATTATCCGGTTCAAAAACGGTCGGTCAACATTTTCGGTTCATTGTAATTCTTGGCCCGCTCTTGAAAATGATGAGGTACCTACATAGTCGGAAAATTATTCTTACAACCTCTTTGAACATAATTATACCATAATTGAACAATACGCAGACGTACTCTGCACCCTAAACCTAAACACATTGGAAATTTCGAGGGATGAGTGTCGCGGTCCCATGGTGTAATGGTTAGCACTTTGGACTTTGAATCCAACGATCCGAGTTCAAATCTCGGTGGGACCTGAGGGGTGCTTCTTTTTGTATCGTGGCTCTACTTTTGAAAATCAATAAATTGACATGGAGGGAATGCTACAGGGAATCAAAACTTAATTCGAGTGTACCGGCCACGAAATTAGTTTCATGTCCCCGAAACAACATTCCCAAGCGTTTGGACGTGGTTTTGTAGAAGGATGATTAACGGCGCGAAGTGACAGGTGAAGCAAGAGGCGGGGTGCAGATGGATGGCCCACCGCAGGCGGTTCCCATGCACTGTCCACGTTCCCATCGTTCATCAGCACTGTAATGATCGCGAAATCGCAACATCAAAAATTACTTCCCTCTGAATTTTAGCGGGCATTGTACTTACTATGATACCGTACGTATTTAAGTAGTAACTAAGTACTTATAATAATACAATTGCCAATGATACTTTAAATAAAATAATAGTTTTCGTTGAATGCATTAGTTAGTATAATGAATATTTTTAATGTTTTATTTTTTGTAACTATTAAAGTGATGATTATTATGATTAACTTTTTTTTGATACACAACAAAGACGCTACATAAAATATTTGATGACATCAGTTTTTTTAACCAACTAAGCAGAACCTAAAAACCTTGTGGGTCTGACAAGAAATGAGTTGTTAACGGAAAAAAAATTGTATCACGCCTTGGTTGTTACAAAAACAGTTCGGGAGGTCAGATGGCCCCCACCTATACTTACAGCCATGATTACCATAAGTGATAACTATGGTCGGTGTGATGATATTATGGAAATCGTTTCAAGGAAAAAAAAGGATTGGCAATGTTTTCTTCATACCAGCTTGTTATCGTACAGAATGGGCGTAACGAAGGAAACAAATTGGCATGGTCGGATCGATGAGACCGCAGAAGACATGTATTGCTTTTACGATACATACTTCAATATAATTGGGTAGCTATAACAATAACTACTTGTGTTGCTGTACAAGATGTTATTAGGAAAAACCCGGTTATCTACATTTTCATTTGGAAGGGTAGTTTTTCCCTACATAGGTCTAATAGCGGTTTTTCTTTAGACTACAAAAGAAGCCATCATTTTCCCTTATTACGAATAGGCACTATGCATAAATTATTATGTTTTTATACAATTTATGAATGTAAGATAAAATCATAAAATGTAGAGATGGTACCTACTAGGCAGATATCTTGTGCGTGGTAAATGAACCCTGTATCGCTACTTCGCTACAAAAATTGCAGATAGTTTTGACAAAACACAAAAGGGACACTTTGTGTACGACGTATGTACATTTTGTACATATGTATTTGTTTCGGATTCTGCACTTAGGGGTAATTTATTATCATGCCTACAACTCCGAATCCTAGTGTGGAAAATATGTTGGGAATTGCAAGCGTTTATAGGTGACTTATGATATTCTTGGTCTAGTGGTCCAAACTCCAATTGAGAACCTCAGATAATGCAGGGTTCTTAATTCTGAGGCCGGGAAAGTGTTTGGCTTTTTTAAGAAACGAAATTTACCGTAGCTGACTTGTGCTTGGACAATGCTCGTTAAATGACTATAGCTCCACTCTACCTACGAATGATGTTTAGTTGGTCTTGGTGTTATTTAAGTACGATATTTATCAGCTCCACGTTCTTAATTTTAAGTTAGCCTACACTGTCCCAATGCTGAGTAAAGGCCTCCCCCAAATCCTTCCATAGGCATCCTTTTCTAGAGCTACCTCGATCCTACGTTTTTAATGTAATATTTATTTATTGATTGTGTTTCTTTTTCCAGAGCGAGTACCGCTTCGCGGGCGGAGGGTATCCCCGCGCGGGCGTCGGCAGCAGTAGCACCCGCAGCGGTGGGTTGTGCTCAGCAGCACTGGTTGGCGGGGCCTTGTTGGCAGCGGTCGCTGTACTGGCAGTCGCGGCGCTTGCTTTCTACATGGGAGCCCTGAGGCCTGACAATGGCGAACGTAAGTAATCACCTCATGGATGTTTCAAGGGTTTTTGAATCTATACAGAAGCTTCGATTCATCATTAAGCAAGCTTGAAACAAACACCGAATCTGATTCTTCTAAATCTAATTAACCATAAAGTTGCCTTGAAAAATATTTGGTACACATCGAATGCTCTTTTAACTTTCTTGTATCTTTCTCACGATACGAATGATTCTCTATCTATGACACGATTTTTCACTTAGCGCCACCGATGAAAGATGAAAGTATGAACATGTTAAAACAGGGATAATTTAAGAATCTCAGTGTCATTTAGTAGGTGCCTAAACAAACTTACGTAGCAACATAGGTAAGTTTGTTTATTCGCGTTGAGATTTTGAATTTATCCCCATTTATACTAATATCTAATTACCTACCTACGTATGTGTACCTAGGTACCTATAAATCATTCCAAAACTCAATTCAACGTGATGAAAAAAGTTGATTTGAGCTTCACATTCATCACTCATGTGATCTATACGAAAGATTTATTGATTTTTGGCAATACAGTTATATCTACCGAGCCAGTCCCATGAGTTTTTGTTCAATACTATTCAATCTTAATTGATCTACTCGTAACTTATGAAATATTCAACAGTAACAGCACTTACAAATACTTATTTATGCGCAGAGAACATTAGCCTTCTATACACCAAGTAGTGACGTGTAACAAGGAATAAGCCCAGTCAACTGGAAATGAAAAATAGAAAAAATTACATGTAAATTGTGGGAGACGATCGAGGGAAGTGGGTTACTATGTTCTTACATTATTATTGTGTACTAGGGTATTTCATGCTAACGCATCTGAGCTCAATTTGACCTTTTTAAAGGAAAAATGCGTGGGAAACATAACTAAACTAACCAGTTGTGTCAATAATATGTCCAAAATTTTTTGGCTTATTTTTTTCGTGTTAATATTATATTCACCCCTAAAGCTTAGTGGAGGGCCGCTTGGGAACACTTTAACAAAATAGAATTAGGTACTCCGAGGCTTGGGACCAAATGTCACAGGTCTTAATCTATTTTCCAGCAATAATATCGTTCGAGGGCACGTTCCGGGTGACGCGAGGGGACGTGTACGGCGGCGTGCCGGGCAGCCCCTCGTACAGGGAGCGGGCGCGGCGCTACAGCGTGGCTCTTCGACAAGTGTACGCCGCGCCATCGACACTACGACAGGCCTTCACGGGCGCACTCGTCACCGGCTTCGGGGACCGCAGACTAGATGTACATTTTAGATTATACCTAGATAGGAGAAAAATACCGAGGTAATTCTCTAAACAATTGTCACTGAAACTTTCATATTTGCTAAACAGCCGGCATTATATCGTAATCTTTGTTTTCAGTTCCGTTTCGAACATCGAGGAAACTCTTAAGAATATTTTAATTCAAGATTTAAATTCTAAGCATCCAGCTATTGGACAGAGTATAAAAGTAGACACATCTAGTATAATAATAAAAAGAGATCTAGAACACACTTATCATTCAGAATCGTACGTGAAAGAAGCTATGAACGAGAGCATGACAATGAGCAATCCGAAAGGGTCACCTCCACCAACTGGAATTGATAAAAATCTCCAGACGAGGGTCGGTGTCGTGCGTAAAACTACAGTAAAACCTAATCAAAAGAAAGATCCAGATGAACCTGATATTGACACAGAAAATATTCCAGTAGTACAAGGATCGTTTCAAATCACAAAGACTGAAGCAGATATAACAGAAAACAAAAAGTTAAGTTCTAGTCCAATACGTCATGACGATAAGGGAAGTCATAAGCCAACAGCTGTTAAAACTACAACAACGACTAAAACGCCTGCTACTAGAGCTACTACAAGGACCACAACAACGAAGAGAGTTCCTACAAGCACACCAAAGACCCGACCGTTTACTATAACATCTACTCTCAATGTTAAGACGAGGACGGAACCGACTCCAAATAAAGGCACCGAGAAGACAACACGAGCTCCAGCGACCACCAGCACCACAACTTCAACGACGGTAACGCCTTCAACCACAGCTCAAGTTAGCACCACCACCAGTAATGTATCTCAAATTCTACTCGATCTACTAACAAATGAAAATCATTATAAAGATTTACCAAAAATCGATACATTATTTACCGTCCCACATGTTATTGACAACGAACCGTGGCGACCTATAACACAACCCTATTATGAACGAACAAGCGAACCTTCCCCGGTTCCTGTAGAAATGACCAGTGATCTAAATGCTGAAGACAGAATGGGAGTAGCAGAAGTCGTAGATGATGTTTCAATATTAGAAAGTTTACTGACCCCAATACCACCAGTAAAACACAAAGATAGAACGACAATCAGACCCATAGGTCTACACAACGTAGATCCAGATTTAGCAGCTGACGTTTACGTACCAAGTCCAATATACACGAGTTTTACATTACCAACGTATGCACCGCCTTTAAAGAATATGGAAACTTTAGGATCTAATTATCCAAAAGCGCATCCTATTCCTGTAGATAAAATAAGTGGAGTCGTTGAAGTAGTAGATGAAATGGACTTTACTGATGAAGACGATGGAAAACCAGTGGAACGTCCTCCCAAAGACAAACAAACAAGTGTCAGCATAAATGTGCTTCAAGCTGATAGCACAGATGACGACACTGAACAACTTTCTATTGAAGGGGCCTCAATATTGAAGAAGCACAACACTACTTCAAGTACAAGCACCACTACTACTACCACTACTACTACTACTACAACCAGCAGTAGCCCCACCACCACCACCACCACTAGTACTACTACCACTAGTGCCAGTACCCCAACAACCGCTACCACTAAAGTACCAGCAAGTAGCACCGTCTCCGCTACTCCAAAGTTAGAAGTTGTTAATACAACATATAAAACAACTGATCAAACACAAAATGAAACAGCGAAAGAAAATTCAACAAGGCGACCCAATAATAAAGTTTCTATTATACCAAGTACAGGTGCACCGCATCTTACTTGGGAATTAGTGAATACTTCGACCAACGACAATGACACGTTTAGTAAAAATTCTCCGGAAAAATATTACAATGACACATTACAAGCAATTATAACAAAGAATGACGATGTTTTTCCTAATACAACTCCTAGGTTTCCTGGAAAGGTTTCAATATTTCGTAATTTAACAAATATCATAAAAAAATATCCTCAACAAAATACACCTACAAGGTCCGAAGATACTATAAATGAGATGGAAGTTGAAGAACGCCATAATCATAACAAAATGACTGGATATGTCGAGGTAGTGCCCGATGATGAGTTAGAGATAACGACAGCTGGTGTTATCACACTGTTACCCGCAAAGTCTAATCTAGGTATGAATCGACCACTTAGACCTCGGCCTAAAATCAAAATTCAAGAATCCCAACCAATAAAAGAGAATCTACGCAGTTTTTTTCGTAACGACCCCGAAACACAAAAGATAATAGATGATCTCAGTACTGAAAATTATTACCAAAGTCACGAAATTAACCACGGCGATGCGGAGAGTGCAGAAGTCATACCTGAAATAGAACAAGATCAGCTGAAGGTAACAACAGTGCCTGAAATGATTCAAGTAAACGCACCCGGTAATATTCCAACAAGCAGTAGATTTCCAAAATCAAGCGATGACTTAAGTTTTTCAAACGAAAATAACGAGGCATTTAAAGGTATGGAAGTATCAAATACTACTACCGTCCCAGAGGGAACATACAGAGTGTCATATCATGTGACTGGTAGTGTGAGCAGTAAACGAGCAAATAAGACTCAAACCCTTCCTGCGTATGAATTGGCCTTAGAACCAGATGTTGTTTTAGAAATACCTATAAATCAAACGAATACACTGACTATTGACAAGTTGAAACAACTCGCTAGTCTCGCGACTATATCAGATTCTAATAACAACACTTTGTTTCGAGCACCTGGCGGTGTAATTTCAACAAAAGCAATACCGTCGAGCTACACATTGAACCAAGCGGGGTTTAAAATCCTAACAAAAACATACAATAAGAATCCTCCATCTAAACAAGAAGGAAACAGTTTTGATATACCAGAAAAGTCCTACAATAAGCCTCATGGAACCAAACCAAACAAGGACAAGGAAAATGTCAGCAACCTGATTAAAGAAATTATCAAGGAAGGTAAGCTAGTGCATTATCACACAACACAAAAATAAACACAATAATATATAAATATTTTCTTACTAAATGCGTCTTTCTTTCAGAGGAGTGCAACAACGCTACATCGTTTCGTTGTCCTAGCGGTTTGTGTCTCCCGCTCACGTCTCGCTGTAACCGCTTGCTTGACTGCCCGGATGGTGAGGACGAACGTTCATGCTCCTGCGCAGACTACCTAATAGCAGATTTCTCACAATCGAAGATCTGTGATGGCGTCGTTGACTGCTGGGACTATTCTGATGAGAATAAATGTGGTATGTGACTTTATTTTTATTCTTATGCTTGTTTCTAATCTGCAAAATCTTAGTACAGTCAATCGAACATTAGTGAAAACACTTGCTAAAATCACCCTTCCTGCTACGACATAAAGCCTAAAGGCGTTATGAATGTCGAGTTGTTACCACTGATGTGCGGTTGACTGTACGTGACCACCACCCTAATTACGTAACACACTTTCAATCACAATTTGAGTGATTGCTAATCCATTGCTACATAATTATGTTTGAAAATTTGTCTGCTCATCAACGTAAATAACGCAATGAATGTTGTTGAACTGTCAAAATGAAAGCCATTGCTACTGTTAGTTCGTTAGGTACGCAATTACCCCAATCACTAATCTCTATTTTATAGCATTCCCCATTTTGCCTAGCTTGGAAAGGCGGGGAAATATGTAAATATGTGAGGGGCAAATTAATACTTACCTACTGAGTTATTTTCAGAGTGGTGTAAAGAAGGTCAGTACGTGTGCGCCAATGCCCGACAGTGCCTGGACATGACTAAGGTGTGTGACGGGACGCCCGATTGTCCGCTCGGTGACGACGAGAAGAGCTGCGTAGCGCTCGCAGAACAACTAGAGGATAACGAAGTTATTCCATATAACGAAGAAGGTACGCTTTGATAGGTTAAATCAATTCTTTTCGAGGGTTAGAGATGATTTCACTGACTACCAACTGATAATGTGCTTGTGGTTGCCGACTATCGTGTTAAGTTTTAACCATTGTCAAACACACGAAGTAATTATAAGCAGCTACTCCGTGGTCAAATAAATGACTGAATGACCTTTAATTGGGTTCGGCGCAACATGTCTATTTCTTCCGTACTACTCTATTAGTTATCATCTCGTCAGTCTCCAGTCTTTACCATTTTTAAATAGAAAATAATAGTTATTTGTTATACAAGAGTGCAAAGTTGCTTTTTAACCGCGTGTTCAATTTTGATGACCGAGCAAGCGAAGGATTCTAAAATTGAATCACGAGCGCAGCGAGTGATTCAAAATTAGAATCCTGAGCGTTAGCGAGGGAATCAAAAGAGCACGAGGTGAAAAATCTTTGCACTCGAGTGCAACACGTAACTTTTCATTCCACCTCAGCGAGGAAATGACTAAATGCAAAAAAAATAACGTTTACAATCACAAGATAGGTACACTTTTATTTCAGTTTAGGTATTAATTACTACATTATGACAGGTAAGTATTACAGAATAATCTTTAAATTATAACAAAATAATACTAAGGTATAATTAAGAAAATTTTAAAGTAACGTTGCTACAGTTATTTAAATAAAATGCCGCGTAAAGAACCGCGTACAAAGCAAATTGAAAAAAGAACACCAAGAAGGTTCCGAGTCTGAGTTTTTAACAAATTAAAAAAAAGTTGTATGATATATTCCGCACCATAGAGGTAGCAGTAAATAGGTTTAATGTTTTTTTTAATTCACAAACTTAGTGCACACGATGTTCTAAATTCAATTTACTTTATCCTCTAGAGAATAAAAACGGCTTTTCCACTCAGATATTGAAGATTAAAAATACTCTTTCCGAGATGGTGGGATGAAAATATCTTTGGTGAAAATGATTATTCTATTGAATCGAGTGGTTTAACAATCCTGGCGAGTTTAGCAGTCTAGATACTAAGGTGGTAGTGTGCTATAATTACCTACACAATAGACTTAATATAGAATAAATAATTCAGGTATATAAAGATAAACTTTACGAATCATTTCAGGTTACGTAATGGTGCGTAAGCGGGGCGTTTGGGGCCGACTTTGCGTGGAGAGCTTTGCCGACGTGGTGGAGCAGGCGCAAAGCTCTCTCAAACTACCCGACCTCGGCAGAGCAGTATGCAGATCTATGACCTTCCAGTAATAATGCCTACTTTTTCTATAAAACAATACGTTATAAAAAAAATAACCGGTCCCGCCGTCGGGTCCTAAGGGAGTTGAAGTAAATTGAAAAACAGATTAGCGTTGGTCGGCCGGTCCCACGTTGGGCGCCAATGGTCTTTGTGCACGGATTGTGGTACTTTTGTCCATCATTTTTCTTTCTTCTGTTTACTTATGTCCTTTCTTTTTTAATTTTATTCCTCATTACTGAAAACTGATTTTAATTTTACAGTGGCCTCTATTAAGTACCTACCTAAGTAGGTACATATAATACGTTTAGAGGTATGAGAAACAGGGTGTAAAGTTCACTCATACTCTATAGAAAATAGAGGATCCTCCAACCAGACGGGTGTTGTGTCTGGCGGGCTATTGCCCAACGATTGATGTTGGGAAGTTTGTATATATGCTAATTGCGCGGTGAACTCTGCTTGCGAGATGCAGGATTTGCGTGACGTCAGTATGACGCGTTGTTCGCATGTGGCGTTGTAGATACCGCTACAATACGCTTTAAGAGAGACAAGACCAAGTCAAGAGCCACTTTGCATTTTGAAAGAAGTCTAATAAGGTTCTCTAAGGGTAGCGTATCTAACGTCAGTAGACATGAATATAATGATAGTGTAGAATGTTGGTAATAATTTATGTTGTGTGGTGTTCAGTGACGCGGGCTGGGCACGAGAAGCTCGCGAGGGCCGGAAGTCCAGCGCGGCGGGCTACTGGGAGGTGTGGCACAACGCGGCGGCGCGTGCACACGACACGCGGCTCTCCTTCCGACGCGCGTCGTGCGCTAAGAAGCGCGCACTTCGCGTCAGGTGCACCGGACTCGACTGTGGTATACGACCACATGCTGATGCTCAACAGCCCAGGTAAAAAGACACTTTGAAAAATTTTACATTGATTTCTAAACTTACCTTGATGTTTCTAAAGACTACAATGAATGGGCTATTCTATTTAGAAGATTGATCTCTTCAGTTGAGCCAAATGTTGAGTAGGAAAGCTTACATTATATCATTTCCATGAAACAGACTAGAGGCCCAATATTTTTTTCTAAAAATGTGTCTGGCTTCATTGATCTTTAAATCCTCGTATCAATCCCTGATGGAAAAATCAAAGAAGTCAGTTTACCCTACGTCGCCATTCCAACAACCAACGGCCTACCAGGTATACCTGTCTTTTAGGGCAAGTCTATGGTAGGTAAAACGGTACACGGATCTTTTGGCGAGTGGCCAAAATCGGAACTAATGCCGCCATCTTGTATTTTTTCAATTAAACACAAATGTTTACCAACAACGCCCCTGTCAATATCATTTAGGCGCCGAAAGATCCTTGTAGCACTCTACGTTTGAGTGGTGGGTATGTGTGGCTAGGGACGATACTGACGCGTACGTGCGCCGCGGCAGGGTGGTGGGAGGCGACGGTGCGGCAGCGGGCGCTTGGCCGTGGCAGGCCGCGCTCTACCGCGACGGAGACTTCCAGTGCGGCGGGACCCTCGTGCACGCGCAGTGGCTGCTGTCAGCCAGTCATTGTTTCTATCAGTGAGTATGAATACCTACTTATCTATCTCATTTTTCAAAATTGTATATAAGTAGTTTATCAGCCATCTTGTTACCATAACACAAGCATTAGGTTGCTTAGCTTGGGACAAATGGTGCTGTGTGAAATGTCCAGGGATATTTATTTATTTATATTTATTCATTTTCCTATGTTATGTACCTCTTAAGTGAAGACTGATAAGCCAGTCAGTAATATTCAAATTGGTGCTAACGAAACTTGGTGCTAGTTTTGGTCACGCATTTCAGATAATCAATCAGCATGACTATTTTTAGGTGTGCCTATACTGACCCAAGCAATACCAGAAGGTAGTTTTTTTTATCTCCCGTCGTCGACTACGAATATGAACGACTGGACATAAATAATCAATGGCGCCGATTCCCTTGTTCACAAACTAAACTAAAATTAACTTCAGTGCATCTTTTTCTTTCTATTTGACTAAGAAAAGGACAGAAGAAAATATTAGTTTAGTCCTGTCAAATTAGTCAGCGCCTGACTTAAATTGACGTATTTTTAGTAGTCATGTTTTTAATCATGGAGTATAATATATTAATTTGACAGGACTAAACTAATATTTATCTTCTGTCCTTTTCCTAATGAAATATAAAGAAAAAGATGCACTGAACTTAAATTTAGTTTAGTTTGAGAACAAGGGAATCGCCGCCTACGAGTATGTCTGTCAACGATCTTTAAACTAATCACTATTCTAAACCACAGAGCAACAGAAGCACACTGGGTGGCGCGACTAGGAGCACTAAGACGCGGTGCGTGGCCACGAGGTCCGTGGGAGCGCGTATCACGCGTACGACAAGTAGTGCTGCACCCCAAGTACGCGCCGCGCGGGTTCCGCAACGACATCGCGCTGTTGCGGGTGGACGCGGTGCCGCTGCACGCGCGGCTGCGGCCCGCCTGCCTGCCGCCGCCACGCGCGCAGCCTCCCGCCGGACATCACTGCACTGTGGTTGGATGGGGACAGCTGTACGAGCATGAACGCGTATTCCGTAAGTTTTCGTTTTATGTTCCACTTATCTAAGTATCGTACCGCACCTAATTGATATACCTAGACTAAAATTAATGATTTTGTGCAAAGCCGTAGGTAGGGGGCGGTTCAAATTATTATTCATGGAGGAAGAAGTGGCGATCGATAAGAGTTATTGGCTTTTTAAATATAATGTTTTTTTCATTGCCAGCGGATACGCTACAAGAGGTGGAGTTGCCAGTGATATCAACTTTAGAATGCCGTCGCCGCACGCGCCTGCTGCCGCTGTACCGCGTCACGGACGACATGTTCTGCGCGGGCTACGAGCGCGGTGGACGAGATGCCTGTTTAGGTGACTCTGGGGGACCGCTAATGTGCCAGGTACTTATAACTTCTCAAAATTACGTAACATTTATACTTTAGCTAAAGGAAACTCTTTGACATCGATATAACGGCACCTATTCATTTAAATAATATAAATTTTTTATGTATACCTATACTTACAGGAATCCGACAAATGGTACGTTTATGGTGTAACCAGCAACGGGTACGGCTGCGCACGAGCAAACCGTCCCGGCGTGTACACCAAAGTGTCCAACTACATTGACTGGATCGACGGCGTGCTGGCGACCTATACGCCGCCGCACAACGACACCAGCTCGACGGAACAGGAGTCTAGCGAGGACTTCTACGCGGACCTCGAGGCGGCAGAAAACAGGCGCGCCAGCAGAGTGGACACATGCAAGGGGTTCCGATGTCCGCTCGGAGAGTGCTTGCCCGCCACGAGCGTATGCAACGGATTCCTAGAATGCTCCGACGGCAGTGACGAGTGGCAGTGCAGTAGAATCTCACCAAATAACTCCAGCATAGACCCCGATTAACAGCATTTAAAGAGGTTTAATTACTTATAAGCCAGTACTTAGAAAGTAGGGTAAATTTCGAAATTCGACTGATATTATATAAGATATCTGTAAGTTATGAAATCTCTGTAAAAAGAGGAAATATATCAATAAATGCTATAATTTAAAAAAAATCTTAATTTCACATAATGCTAGACGATTGCTACGCCATAATTATTACGTAATGTTATTTGGGTTTGTTTGTAAATATAGGTGTAATGTTTGTGCCCAAATTGTTTTGTTTACCACTGCACGATTACTGCTAAATTGAATTTATTTATTGAAACACATGGATCGCCTTTTCCGTTTGAATATGTTTTTTAAATGGACGATGTGGGCCATGTTATGATGAACAGAATAAAAATGTAACGATATTTTTTTCTTGTTTTATTTTACTTTAGGTGTATGTATATTCCTCTTTAGACGAGTAAATCTTCATAGTAAAAAGGGATATTTCGAAGATATATTAAAGAGAAATTAAAAATCCATGATCTTAAAAATAATTTTAATCTCTCGACAAATAAATTAACAAAATGCAAACTTTCAATACAGTATTATATTCTTCAAAATTAGGATGACATAATAAATAATAGCAATTCTTATATAATTAGCTATGTCGACAAATTATTAATTATTTTAATACAAATTACACTGATCTTCACATTTTAATTACGAAATATTTATTTAAAAATAATAATTACAATCACAAAATATAATAGCATGTCCTAGGATAAAATATAATCTGGGTGAGTTTCCCATAAGATAGACATCGATATAAAATAATGCAATGATTGATCACAAGGAAGTAATACAAGTAAGAAAATTAGACCTCACGCGTGTCAAGCTTCGGGGTTTAATGATCGCACAATTATTAATAGAGATAGCGAAAGTCGAGAATGCAAACCGTTCTTACTTCTCGGACTTGAGACAGTCACACACCTTACAGCTAACTTAACTAACTCCCGTACCGAGAGGTACTCCAAAGCATGTTACCTTCTTCACAAAGTCAAAATCTCAAATGTTAGTGTAAGGAACATCTTTACATTACACACAAAGGCCAGTAAATACTTGAGTTATAGTTATTTCTACGTCGTATTAGATTTATAATATTTAAATACTACAATCGAGCGCAATGAGCAAGAAATGAAGACAGTTCTTAAATAAGATGATCGATACAAGACTAAATAGACGCACATGGGACTCGAGAACGTCGGTCGCACGACAGAAGGTACATAGATAGTTTGTGCTTGTTGGTGGCTGCTTCGAGGCAAGTCATGGTACGTGAACTAATGTTGAACTAGACCGTGCAAAGTATTTAAATAAAGACTCGCCTCGCCTCGAATGGGTACTGAAAGCTGGCTAGTGGACGAGGTTTGTTCTCGAGTGTGTGCGAGTGTCTAGCCCGTGCTCTCGACGGGCGTGGTGGTGATGCCGCTCTTCGCCTTGTTCAGCACTGTCTTGAACTGCTCCGGCACTGGGTGCTCCGACTGCATGACAAACAACCAGCTTATTAAACATCATGGAAACCGGTACAACAACTACCGCACTAGCAAAATACAATAAAATATGCTTAAATTTTAATTTAAAACGAGTTACAATAACATCTTGAAGAGGAGAAAGTAAGTAAATAAAGAAGCTTTGTTGTTTATTTTACGAATAAAACAAAGGCAGGTACCTAATGTAAACAAGTCAAAAGGAAAGTATTTAGCTTAATGACGACTCCACAAATACTCCCGATTGTCACGCAACAGCATTAACGAGAACGTTCCTTATAAAAGGTCCAGTTTAGAAGGTATTAGTGTAATTGGCTTAATTGAAAAAAAGCTTGGCAGGTTTACTCACGTAGTCTCCGTTGCCCTGAGGCACCAGCACGTTCATTTCAGAGGACTTGGAACTGACGATCTCGACGTCCAGTGACTCCGGAGACAGGTAGATTTGACACCCGTCCGTTTTGTCGATCGACACCGTTGGCACTTTGCCCAGCACCTGGAGAAACACAATTTAACAATACAGCACATCAATTCAAACTTGAATTATCCAATATCCAACCATCAAAAATCAAAATTAGATTAGAATGAAGTGTCATTCAAAACTCGTCAATGAGTTGTCAATCAATGAATTCTTTTTAAGTCGTAAAGAAGATAAACCCTCCCTTCCTTTTTGAAGGAATCAAATCAAATGCCAATTAGTTCTGGTGGCATGGCGAAGAAATGTCAATGTCAATATTTTAATTTTCAAAATTAGTTATTCGTATTTTGCACATTTAATGCTCCCATGTGTATTAAATAATCTTTTGTATGAAATATTATACTTTTAGATGTTGACTTTAATAATAGTATTGGGGGCGGTGATCTCCGCTCTTCATTTGAGAACCCTTATCATGAACGAAGAGGAGCACCGCGCGCAATTGCAGATCGATCAGCTGGAGCAAAACGGAGACCACACATGGGGTGTCAGCAGTATTTGGAACTATCTCATGGAACAGTACGGCGTCCCGTTCGCGCACTACTTTGTTAGTGTAACATATTCCGTCTATGTACGACTTACAATCATGAATGTGGTATGTGTATGCGTACTCAAGTAAAAATGACCTTATGGTCATCTTTACGTCAATATTAATCGCAATAGTTATTCTTGCAGTCGATATTTATTCTCAAGTATGTTCCGACGGTGCTATATATGTACAAATTTATAAAAGACATGTACGTGACTTCTCGGGAGAGAATAAAACGGAAACAAACCGAGATGGAAGACATTCAACTTCAGGTTAGATGCAGCCTGTATTCTGGATTTGTCTCGTCGTGGCAGGAGGAACGCCAGCGGCCTTTATATGTTTTTTATTGTGAATAGATTCAGATAGTGAACACGAAGCTCTGCGTGCGGGACGCGGAGTTCTCAGAGCGAGCGGAACAGCTGCGGCGCGGCGCGGAGCGGCTGCGGCGAGTGCGCGCGCGCGTGCGTGACGTCATCGCGTGCGACGCCGCGCTGCGCCGCGCGCTGGCCGGCGCGGCCGCCTGGGGCGCCGAGCGCGACGCGCAGCGAGGCTCCGCGCCGCACGAGGAAGGTCGTTCTTCACATACATACGATCCGTGTAGCTCTAAATTCTATATCGGTCCACTCTACGACTGCCCCTTTGCTCTTAGTATAAAATACTATTGGATTTCTTAGGCCGTAGATATTTTTTTATTTCAGATTGCGAATTCATAGTGGAATTATTAAAGGAGTTAAAGTACGAGCCTATGGCGATCCCCGAGGGGCAGTCGGCGAAGATGGAGTATGCAGAGCACTCGCGGACCGACCCCAACACGCCGGAAAACAGCGTGTACTCTTCAGTCAGTGACGTCGACTTGAAACCGGACTGTCGAGTGAAGATCGTGAAAGTTACCAACGTTTATAAAGTAGCTTATCTTAAGCATTACATCAAACAGAAGAGACTAAGAAGAGCCAATAAACAAGCATTGTTGAAGAAAAAAGTACGTAACTTGTCTAACATGAATAACTTTTTGCCTACTGCAAAAGTGTCTCGAGAATCTCGAATTAACAGATGTTTTTTTCCAGATGGAGAGCATAAAAAAACTGTTAGAAGATTGGCAGAAAACACTTAATATGGTGATAAACAGTAAATTGACCATACTGAACATAGACCCGCATCCAATGGATGTAGCATCGCAGGATGCTATGGGGGATTACTCCAAGCCTCACGAATCATCCGACTCAGACAGTGATTTCAGAAATAGTTGTACAGACATGCGATACGACGAATACAGTTTGAGCTGGGCCCAAAATCCTTACAAGCCGTACTCATATAACTATGAGGTTAGTAAATTATACTGTTACAAACTATATTACTAAACTTGTAGGTACTTAGAAGTTCAACGAACCAAACCAAAACGAATAGCAAGTAGGAATAAAAACGAACAGTGTTAGATTACGCCGGATTTGTGCAATCCTCACAAAAGGGAATAGAGTAATCAGCACGCACAATATTAATCTCCCAATTTTGCGAACGTCTCGATAAGATTACGTTATTTTATCGTTAAGCTTTTATTTCGTTAATGTAGGCTTGTTTTTATTTATAGGAGGTCTCTGAAGCAAACAGGGAGTACTTTGAGACTCAAGACTTCGGCGATGTGAGGTATCCCGCTCAGCCGATGATCCCGTGCGAGCGCGGGAAGGCTTCGAACATGGTGTCCATTGTCGAGGAGACCAACAGTCAGATAGCCATAGAAGAGATAAAGAGTGAATGCGGCGATGACTACGAGTGTCGCGACCTTGTCGTACTATAATATTACACGTTTGTAACTATAAATAACGTCTCAGTGAAATTGTGGTTTCAATTTACACGTAACCTTTATTGTTTTAGTATTAGGGTACATAAATTAATTAATCCCTCCGGTAACACCTCTATCCCTCGAGGTCAAACCCCAATAACAATGTTGTAACATAATAGTTAATAGATCGCATTATATTACTTATTCCAGACTTACGTGCTTATGAAGCAGGAGTTTGCTTAATAAAAAACTTTCAGCTTTATTATTAGAAGCCGCTATAAATCTTAGTTTACAGTATCTGACGAAACTTGTTATTAAAATCACGTTCAGTTGCAGCAGCTTGCATGTTCGTGAAACCACTTATAAACATCTGGTTTCTCTCATCGTTCGCCTGCACCGCTCAAGATATCCTTTCTTAAGAACCTCTAAGCCGATATAGATTGTCATTGTTCCCCTTTCGATAAAAATTTCATAACGTGCAATCTTGGAGGTAATAATGAAAACTATAGCGATATCTAAACATGTAGCAAAGCCGTTTAATCTCACAATGTATTAGATTAAAAAAGTTATGCATATTGTTACTACGACGGGGACAAAACCAATTTCTCTCGTGCAATTTATTTAGGATAACATCGCCATTTTAATTTAAACAAGTCGCTCTCTTTAAGCTCGTCTGTGCAGGTTATTGTTCATTCCCCCACATTTTTTATGGCACTTTACTAGAACACGATATCCAATTAAGTCTATTTCAAAGGAACGTTGACCAGGAAGAACCTCCGTTAAAAATGACTTGATAACAAACGTTCCCAACAAACGGTTGGTTGTCAATCACAAGTGGACCTTAAAAATCTTCCTTTTTTCCTTACCTTGGTAAAGTGTCTCGTATACGATAGATTAATAGAGATAACTAACTTCAAGATTAATGTAACAAAGTTCACTTTACTGTTTTGTCGTAATTAAACTAGTCTTATTGCTGGATACTTCACGTAGATTGCAATCAGAAAGACTTTCCACAGTAAATTAGTCTCCAAGGTGCCATTAAATGTTGCGACCGATGGTTGCACTTACCTGACCTCTGCTGCATGTAGTATATTTAGTGCAAAGATTGTCACAACTCTTGTCGTTAATCCTGCTTATGGGGTGCGATAAGGTAGCCCGTGAAATTCATATTTTCTTAAGTTTTTTTTGGGATTCGCAGGTCAGTTTTACCTTCGCAACAACCAAGTATTTACGGAATCATAATCATTCAAATCAACAATATTGATGCATTGATGAATCTATAAATAATGATTATAATTTCGTTGCATATATGTTACAGTTACGAATCATATTTTGATCAACATACAACCTAATGACAACATAATATCACGCCAGAGGGTTTGGCTAAAAACAACATGAAAATTTTAGAAAAAAATTATTTCGCGGGTTGCTTTATCGCATCCCCCTTAAAATAAAAACATCCAATAAAACTGACCTGCATCTGCACAGACTGGCAGTTGACGAACTCGATGCTAGACACGAGGTTGTCGAAGACGACAGCGCACTTGGTGCAGGAGTCGAGGACCACGCCGTTGACCTTGCCGCGCACCGTCAGCGCAGAGTCGCGACAACGGAACATGTAAACCACGTTGTTCATGTCTGCGTTCTCGACAACCAGGTTGGAATTGCCTTTTTGGTATTCCTGTGTGAGAATATGTATTGGTTATATTTATTTATTTATCAAACTTTGTGCTCTACAAAGGTACAAAGGCGGTTTTAATGCCTTTAAATGCCTTGGCATTATCTACCAGTCGACCAAGGAGTGTAGTGGAGAACACGGGAGGTGCATTGTTTGTAAGGTTCAATCAATACAAAGTCGTAAACAAAAGTTAAGTAAAATTGTTGCAGCAACATGTTACACACACAAATACTGCATGCCGTGTTGCAAAATCATTTTGCTGCAACAATTTTCCCATGACATACGATTTTGTGTAATTTTAAATGTGAGTCATTCATAGTTGTTTAATAATATAAATTTAATAATATATATGTTGTAAGTACAAAATACAGGCATAATATATATTTGTAAATACGGAATACAGGCGAATTGAAACAATGATTAGATCATCGTTATTAGCCGAATGAATCATGTTTTGACTCATGAAATAATCGTTGTTTCGACATTTTATTTATTGTGCAGTTTTTTATGGAGCACTGATTATTGTTCAGTTGCTCGATTTTGTGATTTCGACAAATATCTTTCTATTAAGATAAGCCGATAACAGTTTAATTTCGTGATAATGCTGGTGTAATACGTACAATGAGCCACTTCTTGCCATCGCGCGCGAAGACCGGCGGCTTGTCGAGCGGGCCAGCGCCGGGCTGCGGCAGTTGCTTGGCGGGCGGCCCGCGCGCGGCCGGCGCTGCCTTGAAGGGCGCGGGGCCGGTCCGCAGCTGCGGGTTTTTGTGAGTCTGCATGTCCGGGGTCACCTTGCGCAGAGCTACGACAGTAAACAAATAATTAATAAACCAGCCTGTTACTGTCCCACTGCGAGACAAACGTCTCTTCTCATATAGAGAAGACACGAGCGTTGATCACCATGCATGCTCAAGACGGGTTGGCGATTTCAGACTTATATTAACTGTAAGTCAAGGTTTTCTCACAATGTTGTTCTTTTACAGATGTCTGTAATGTCCAAAATAAAGTCGAAAATGTCAGAAAGTCGGTTTATGAATGAAAAATTTCACATCGAAGGCCGTAATCACTGGACCATCGTGACAATTTACCTTTTTAGTATCTCTTGCATTCAAAGTCAGTTTAAGGCCATCAAATAGTTTGACTATTATAGGAGCTACTGTGTTACACTGATTATGAATACGCACATGATTGTAATGAGAAAAATAAATCACATTAGTACTTAATATCACATCATTTTATTAGACTATAAACATGCATCATAAACAGCAGCACGTACTGTTAGTGATGTCCTCGCCCCTGTTGATCTCAGCGAAGAGGGCGCTGCGGTCGTCCAACGACAAGTTGGAGAAGTCCACGTCGGGCAGCTGCGGGGGCGGGGGGGGCAGGCCGCCGGGGGGCGGCGGCGGGGGGGCCCCGGCGGCCTTACCTGCACAAATACATTATATCGATAAACGAAATGTTATCAACACCATGAGTTCGCATTGGTCTTATTCCAGGGGCAGTACTGAGGTAGTGGCAGGGTCTGTAACTACTTCATATTTTTTTGTAGAAAAAATTTTTGTCTAGAAATCCGGTGGATGCGAGAGCACAGAACCGGTCGAAGTGGCGGGTCATGGGGCAGGCCTATGTCCAGCAGTGGACGTCTTTCGGCTGGAATGATGATGATTATGATTTAGGTCTTGTGCGGGAAGTACGACCAAACCTCATGAAATCTTTGTGTCAAAGTAAGTGTCCTGTAGTAAACCTCTACGACTATATCTTTCGGGAATTACTAGTGGGAAATATAGAAGATATAAAAAAAAACAGTTAGTAAATAAAAAGTAACAAGAAGTAGTGTAAATCCTACCTACATTACAAACACCCATTTTTTTTTTATATTGGTATGTTTATTGGTGTTCACGAGATAAAAGAGAATCCGTACGTGTACAAAGTAATTTAATATCGGAGTCTGCTTCCGTAGCGGAAGATGATAAAAAAGTATCAACAAATCCATGCTCCCAGTTTGAAATTTCATATCAACCCGTCCTAGCGACCTAAGCACTAACTAAAGCAATGATTAAATTCGAAACAGAAATTGATATTTTTTCAAAATTTCAATAGGGGATTGGTAAACGTTGTAGTTTAGAAATATAACCCAGCCTTAACACTTTGCGGGACACTAAACGACCCCAGACGCGATAACAATAAAACTTCTATCTGTCTGTGTATTTTTCTTCTTTCTGTTTTCGTTCAGTATCCTTCAATGGGTTAAATAAGTAGACATGGCTAATTATAAAATACGTCCCGGAGGTAACCCAAGAAGAGACACTCAGAATGATCTAGTAGATTGCCTAGTTTCTTTAATACAAATTATTTTAGACAAGCGGACAAATAACGATGGCCCTTCCAAAATTCTATAACACACCCGCCTTTTCACCAAAAATAGGCCCACATTAAAACGGGACGAGTAAATACAAATCACTGCGTATTTAGTAAAAGGTTTGTTGAATTTAATTTAATCTTTAAGTAATTTCGGCGAAGCTGCGCCGGGTGTTAAGGCGAGATGAAAGGCTGGATTAAAATGTCGCATCAAATTGTGCGAGCGCACCAAAAGGCTTTTGAGAGAGGTTCAAGAGAATTTATCCGGAATTCAAATACGACGCTTATCTTCAGGCAGATTTTCCTTTACCGAATAAGCAGCCCTCAACCAAGATGATGTCAAGGGCGTCTTTATCGGGAAATATGACATTAAGGTTAAGGGCCACGTTAAAGATAAGGTTGTATCTTGAATAAGGTAAGATTCATGATTTTTCAGGCCTACCGCTTGCAAATCAATTGAATAAACGAGCGCGGTTTAGCGAGGCCTTTATGTAAATATAGCATTAGAGTAGGACTACAGACGTCTCGGAGTTTACTATTTCATCAGTCCACATATTTGAAGCTTCTCTTTATTTAAACTTTATTTTTATTACATCGTCATCACTACAAATTAATGGGTTCAAAATATTAATAATCTATTTTTATTTTTATCTTACAGGTACTTACCTATTTCTAATGGATGATACAAAACCGGTAATATTTATTTAATTAGGTCGTGTCCGAGGAATCGTATTATCATACCTTACACTGGTTGGGTTAAAATTGAAACATTTAAGCCTTTTACAAATGTTTTGAGATAAGACACAACCTTTTGTCCAATATTTGAAGAGTATTACGGAGCTGCTGTTTTAATAGTCTTTTTAATTGTAGAATTTTTTGAACAAGTATTTGTGCGTACCTACCTACAAAGCCTTGCCCCGCGACCTAACTGCATAATCGTTTACGCGAATACGCGATCGTCGCGATCATATTATGTCAGTTTTTATTCGGAAAACTCCCACTGTCGGCGTGATCACGCATTCGGGTTCGCCGAACATAAAGGGACATATGAACGCGACGAACTATCTTGGTTAGAACGCGGCCATAATCTGTCAAAATAAAGCAAATAGAATCCTATTCCTAGTAAAAGATGATTTTCATTTTACGCATGAGACTATGATTTAAAAATTGAAAGCGTGATTTCTAACGGTATTCCTTCCGGACATGCAGTAACTAAATCTGTAACTTACATTGATTGTCAAGTTTGTTAGTGAAGTCAAGATTAGTCAAGTCAGTGTATTTATAAATCGAAAAGTTAGAAGAAGTATTGAATGCCCAGGCTTGAGGACGCATTCACATAATTAAAGAGAAACAGAACCACTCCTATTTGTTGCCACAAATTCGAGTAGGCAATACTTTTCAATCGTTTCTTTTTAATTTTCATTCCCAATCGATAGTCCTAATTTATAGAAGGGCACTTCATCGAAACACGAGAGGTAACCGACGAATTCTATTCGTAAAGTGAAGAGTAATCCAATATGAAACAGTAAGCAAATAAAACAGTCAAGGTAAATAAAAGCTTGTTAAGTAATATTCTCTCATAATTCATGTCGGCTTGCAACCAACATTTCCATGAATTAAAAAGTTGAACACGACATAAATGTTAAGTAAAGAGAAATGTTATATTTAAAGCTTAGCTACGCATACATGTTTCTCATATTTTATTATAATTTGTATGAACACTTCGGTTTGTCGGAAGGTTTTAACGCGATTCAGTTCATTTATAATTCGTGATATTGCAGCGTTCAGGTGTACGATATTATGGGCGCGTTTCATAACGCCAGCTCAGAATGTGCGGTGACATTGAGCGGTTCAACCGTGTATTAAATAATTCACGAGGAGAGTCACACAGCCACACTCGTGTCAAGTTCAACCGGAGAACAACGCCGGGCTTAATGAGGGTTTTATTTATGTACAGTCACGAGCACCAATTTGTCAACACTTGGCAACTTTCAATAGCGTTTTTTTTTTGTGAAATAACGAAGGCAACGTTGAAATACGACACATTACATAAACCTATGGGTCCGAAAATGCTATGTTCGTAACAACATAAAATTTCATTCAAAAATAAAGGAGTAAATCGCTTTTCAATAAAGCCGAGTGTATACATACTTTTGCTCGTGACTGTACCACTCTTTGAATAATAAATTAAAATTGTAAAATTACGGCACTATTTCACGAACTAAGGGATTGAACAGAAAGGGATGAATGTTAAAATAGAATTCAGAGTATTAATAAAATTATGCTAACACTCTAGTAAGTATATTAAAACTATTTTGTGCCTATTGAGAATTTATGTAAATGGAGATTGCTTTAGTTTCAATTTTAGTTTCGTAGCCCTCAAGATTCCGGACGCAAGTTATGTATAATGTTTACTGAAGGAAATAGGTCCCTCTGGGATTATAATATGAAAAGTCTAACAAACCCGTAGAGTGCAAATAGGCCCAAACCACATAAATTTAGATAATACATATATCTTTCTACTAACTCGGTTTATCCCTCAGGGAAAAAGTAAAGAAAAATGGTAAAAGGACGGCAAATTCTTGTGGAATATGAAACTGGTTAATTATATCCCGGAACTCAAACGACAGAATAATCTATTCAAAATACACCATGCCGGTCACGTAGGTACTGATCATCCATCGTGGTCGTATTGATTATTGCTTTCATCTCTAAGTCTAAGCACATTTAAAAACAAGTGAACTTACCAGACCAGACGAGTCCAGTGGTGTGATACTGCTTGACATAAGCCTGCAGGTCCGCTAGCAACTGCACCCAGGCGCGGCACCACTCCACGTGCGTCTTGTTTTTCTCCTTCCACTCCTTCAGCACTCGGTTCGTGTAGAACTGGCCGGCGTCGTTCATCTCCTTGACGTAGGGCGCGGGGGTGGGGGCCACGGCCACCCAGCCGAGGGCCGGGACGCTCTCAGAAATGGCCGATAAGTGGTTAAACAACGTCGAAGCGCGGTTCTTCTCACGGAACTGCTGGATGGCAGAGATCTGCTCGCTGGTCGGCGCGAGGAGCTGCATCTCTTCGGCCTGGGAGGGCTTACTCCTTGTCGTAGCCAGTTGGATGTAACGGAGCTGCGCCCTGATGTACAAAATGAATCATGAACAAAGATCTTGAACACGCAGTTTTGAAATTGTATTGTAATTTTGACGTTCAAAAAGTGCTGATTCTCAGCCTAATTCGAATAAACGACATTTGATTTTTTTTTTTTTTTTAAAGAAAACGATACCGTGAACAGTATTGTAGGTCACTATTTCATGTTTACGATCATATATTTATTAAAAGCAGTTTCAATCCTCTTACAATAAATCTATTTTATTTCAATCAAGCAGTAAATTGAGAAGAAACAAAATTGAAACTCAAATTACATAAATTAAGGATCGTATTATTACATTAATAACGTTGACTCTAGTTCAGCGAACCTTATTAATTTTGTATGTATTTAACAGCACAAACAAGTTTTGATGGAGAAATTAATGATTAAATTAGAGTCTCTCTTTACCCTCCGTGCCACGGAGAGCAAGATATTTCACACCCTAATTGCTTTACAGAACCGCAATGAGCGTAATCACGATAGATTTAATTTTGACATCTAAACAATGTTCATTGCGCGACGATCTACAACAAGCCCATTCGTCCAAAGGGAAGTAGATCTAAATCTATTTATTAAGTAGAATTATTTCTTACTGGAAGGCGGCGTTGACCAGGTTGGCGTGCGTAGCCACATCGCCGCCGATCTTCTGCGACAGCTGCAAGTACGCCTGCAGAGGGCCCTGCCAAACAAAAACACATTTAGTTAAGAAATGTCGGAGTTTGTTTAGTCTATACAAAAGTTTCGGCTTGTTTAGTGGATACATTGTTAATAAAAAAAGGGGTCTAGACATGTCTCATCAAAAATAAACATAGCAAAGTTCAGTGGCAATTCCCCAGCATCGCTATAACTCCAGCCCCTAGGGTAAAACTACGCCACGTCTGATAACTGGTTCGCCTTCAATTAAGTACCTAGCTCAGTTTTATTTAATACTCGCTGCGCCCCGCGATTTTACCTGCATAAGTATCGATCCCGTGGGAATATCTGGGTAAAAAGTATCCTATGTTATTCTGATGTATAAGCTATATTACTGTAAACTTTCTACTGTAAAGTGTAACAAACATCCATCCACACAAACTTTCGCGTTTATAATATTAGTAGGATTATAGTTTTATCATGAAAACTCATTGTGTTCTCAACGAAGTAGCTTACAGTGGAATAATTTCAGAACAGGCGGAGCGTTAAATAAAAACACAAAAAATACTCAGAAATACGTTATTAAACTATTATGCTGAATTTGAAAGACGCTATCATAGTAAAGAAAATAATTGTATAAAGTTCCTTTTTGAACATTTTGTCCTTATTACGTACCTAACTAATAAGCGAGCCAAGGAGTTTAGTTGTGAAAATGGATTTTACATTCTTCGCAATAAAAAAGTTATTATATAATAACATTATGTTCTAGTTCTTGTTACATAGAAGAACATCGTTAAGGTTTAAATAGCATATTTAATATTGCTATTGAGAGTACATTCTTATTAACTGGGACCTAAGTATCCTTCCTTTTGTATCTACTCAGATATAAATAAAATTGAGTCATAAGTACCTATGAGCTCAACAAAGTATACTTTTTCTTCATTACTTACTCAAGGGAAATGGTTGTATTAATTGTATTATCATCTCTAGTGCTTTTCTTAGTATTTAATGCGTTCAAAGACACAAAGAAGCACTAGAGCACTTTATGTAAATGCCTTTTATACTCAGAAAAACAAGCGTGAAAATGACTCCGTCCTGATTTAATTTGTAGTTTTTATTTTTTACTGCGTTGTTTACCACGCCTCCATTTTTCAGATTACTTTCATGTTGTTACTGAATACAAAATAATTTCATTTCCCTCTCAACACTTTTCAACAAATCTGACGCCCCACAATCATGGAAACCTTTTAGACCAAAATGGACGAAAAACAAAAGCGTCGCACATTTTTTAAAATGAATCACGGATTGGTAAAACAATCGGCGTTGACAAACACTCGAACGACTTGGTGTAACAGTTAGCATCCAGAGTAAATAAAAGAGTGTTTGCTGTTTGCTCGAGGGCGGCTAGTTGACCGAACGGGGGAAATTGAGCGGTTACTCATATTTCCTGGGAGCGAACCTTTAAGCGCAACGCTATTCACCCGACCGTTATTAATTGATTCCAGCACACATCCAAGACCTTACCCTTGCCGTCCCAAGAGGCCAAGAGCCCAGTTATATGTATGTCCCTTTGTATATTATTTACGGAAATTTTCGTGAGCATTTTTGTCTCATATTTCGTTCTTAACATTTAATCCCTTTTCCCAGAACCACTTTGCGAAGAATAAGTCTGCGAAATCTATTAAGATAAACGTCATTTTCAGAGAAAAGGTCAGAGTTTAAAAGCATTTAGGTAAACGTTTTATACGGTTCGTAAGGCAATATATTAACTTGATATTTTGTCACACAACCTTTAAACCTGTCCCTCCGGTTAAAATTGTATTGAATTTATGACATTTTAAAACATTAGAATGATTTATCGTACTTTCATGACCACTTTATAGGAAAGAAGACGGTTTGGCAAAAAACAAACTGACTACCTACTGGAAACGGGTTTAACGTACAGTTCAATGTACTTATAAAGCCATGTATGGATTAACATATAGCACAGTCCTCTTCTTTCTTTATGCCGTGCTTATACCGTACTTACTGTAGTCTATGCAGTGCGGTTTTTTGCTCCGCGAACCTAACACGAATGAAATCATTAAGTCTGAATAGGAATTTAAATACACAATGCACGGTCGGTGCATATTACGAGATACTAAGCTATGATGAGTTTAAATTAGACGAAACATTCGTTTTTATATCAATGCAATTACTGCAATTAGTGACCTAATTTTGTAGGTAACAGAGGGTTAAAAACACCTTTTAAATGGCACAGGAGCACGCTTCAAGTGTTTTTTATTTTTTAACCAGGCTCCTCGGCAAACTGCTATCGGGTTGTTGATGTTAACGTCGAGCTGGATTTCAAGTTAAGACCAAACACCAAACGAACATAGAACCAGAATAAGAACCACATTCGTTCTTGATATGCTTGACATTTTAATAGGTATGGATATACCAACGGAAGAATGCCCCATCCCTGTTTAGACAAGTATAATTTGGTAGAGTGGGGATAGAACTTGAATTCGCTCGCTAGGTCTCCTATATACCCGAGTATTCTGTCCAAGAGATGAGCATACCTGTACTATATCTTGATAACCGTTGACACTCATGTTGTCGCTTGGTTCAAAGACCGGTGGTTGATGTAGTGAGAGGTCAGGGACGGGCGACAGCGGCGCCGGAGAGCCCGGTGGTGTAGTAGTGCGCGTGCGCAGCAGCGGCAAGCGCTCTAACCGCGACGTGACGCGCTCCAAGCGCTCGATCAGGCTCTCGAGCTCAGACGCTGGGCTTTGGGCAGCTGCTGCAGCGTCGGCTTCGCTGCCTGGGGAGAGAAAATAGGAAATAAGTCAATAAATATATGGTTCCAAAAGACTCTCGACTTCAGAGAAAATATTAGATAGGCTTTAGCAAAGGTAGCGCTTATCTAGTCAAAGGGAGAATAATATTTCTGCCACGAAAAACCTTATCAACAATATGTAGACAAGCCTATGATTTAACAATGAAACTACAGAATATTTCACTGGCTTTTCTACAGAAACTTGCGAGTTTGCGACACACTTGCGTAGGAACTGTTCATATAAATAGCATCACATCATTTATGTGGTTTTAAAATAAATACTTTATTTTTCTTGTAAAATATAAACGGCTGTTTGTCTTCGTCCGGTTTTCTAAGTACCTAATAATAGAAATAGAAGAACCGTTCCTAATCTAAAACCCAGTTTATCTGAAATACTGACTTAGTAACCAGTTTATTTCACTGTATCAAAGAGCAGGCAGTACGAATGTATAATTTTCCACGCGGATAAAGCCGCATACATATAGTGTTTCATAAAATGCAGAAGCTGCGTTGGGGGTAAAATTAATTGCGCAAAACAATGGCTTCACCCAGATCTGCACACACGAGACTACACCGCACACCCCGCAGGGAGGACGGATGGGAACAACTTTTTTATATGTGCTTTATTACGTGGAGGCAAAATCTTTCTGACTTGTTTATATTTTAGTTTTTCTTCCAATCCGAAGTTTTATTTCTATTTGTTGTTGTTATTTTGTTTTGAACCAAGCCCCTCTGAATACAAAGCACTCATTCGACCTTGACGAATAACAAGCACATCATAAACTCAAAGAAATGGGCCTTCATAATGTGATATTTACACTGCCCGTGACCTATCCATTTCGGATATTCAAAGGCACTTTAATTAATTGTAATTGATGATTTTTCCTTAATTTTCTAGTCTCAGATAACGTTACTTAAGTAAGTACATTTAAGTCTTTTAGTAAACATTTATGTAATTAAGAACAAACATTTTAATAAAACATTTCAACTTTCCGTCTACAACACATAATTCTATTAAAGTACCCTTGAATGACTTTGGAAAAGTTTCAAGTGGGAACAAGTGGAAAATATTCCACATTATACCTACAGGTAAATTACATAAAAACGGTTTGTTCGGTGAATTTCAGAGATAAAAGGCAGGGAGGTAACTGTCCCTGTCTTTTCCCTCGTCTGTTGGCCAAATTAAAATTAAACAAATGAACTACAGCGGCACCAAAATGGAGCGCCATTAAACATGTATGAAGAAGGAACTTATCGTAAGTAAGGTGAACTCCTGAGGTAACAGGTGCTCTACGTAAAAATCAGTAGGTAATCTCAAGAATGAGAAGTGTTAGCTACATTTCTCTTGCAATAAATAAAGGACTAAACGCAAACAATAGAATGAATAATACCTAGAGCTGTATTGAAGGCCTCTTCAGTCATTTGTGATATTTCTCTAACATCCGCTGCATCTTCCCCTTCCGTATCAATGCGCTCAAACATCTTGATGAGATGTTTCATATTTTTCCTTGTATTCTCGTCCATTGTTGAAAAGAACGTCAAACGATTAAGAGAGTTAATCACTAAATAATTGAATTTCTAATAATTCTACACCTTGGACACCTTGGTTGAACGCTCACTATCGACTGACTCACTAAGATATGATGAAGTGATAACGTGTCTTTTGAGAACCGTAATCGTGTAAATTACTCCTAGATAAAACGAATGCCTGATAACAGGTAGGATAGCCAGCATACAACTTTTGTTTTCGATAGGTGCAGTACAATATTTGTTTTGTAGAGCCAAGGACTACGAGGCTGCGTTCAAGGTTAAATTAATTACTCATGGACCATGGTGTTGACCTGGTTGACAAATCTTGAAAAATGAGTTAGGTAAGAGCTTAATAACATATTATAACTACTTGAACATGAGTTTTTCTACCTATCTCATTTCAGTTTTTGCAAACCAATTACTGAAGTATTACTATTACCGAAGTAGGTACTTCTCGTAGACCCACATCAGCACGGTTAGGGTTCAACTAGTGACGTTGGGTCGTTGGGAGTGACAACACGTGATGTAGAGCTATCCCAAAGCAAAAAATATTGGCTTCCTAAATCTTCTATCTACAAAAAGACATTTACTCTGCCAATCCAAAGAAAGGCCTTCATTTCAATGCCAATAGGTCCAATCAGCACATAGAATGTTCCCTCAAAAATTTGCATTAAAAAAGAAGCAGATTTTTCCCAGTTTTACCCACGTTGAATAAGGACATCGATAATTCGTGAAGAATTTCCTTAAGATTTCTTTTCAAAATAAAGCGTAATTTTACATGTTTGATATTATTATATTCTAAGCTGAAGTTTTTACCCATATAAAAAAAAATACTTATGAAGGTATAGAGAAGCTTATTTACGGTTCAGAACCAACGCGTTTGCGTATTTCATAAAAAAATAATTTGAGTGTGTGACCTCTAAACATCAAACAAACGGTAGGAATAAATTGATTGAACGATGTTAAGTATATCTGGAAAGTTATTTTCTCAGCCTATTGGAGCGGTAAATGGTAGTGACGAAAAACCAATCAATACTTATCTATGCCATAAGTAAACAAAACCATAAAGATGGCGTTATTTGAAAGCTCAAATAGCCTAGTAAACAAGCCCATACATTGTTCACTGACTAGACATATTAACTGCCTCAAAACTAACAAGTTCTCGGAGCGGGGCCAACTGGCCAAGTAACAAATAATAATTTGAACAGTGTGCAGTATTAATTATAACCCCAGTTAATTTTTAATTAGTAACGCTGCATAAAATATTAATTTAACGATATTAAAAATATATTATAACCTATTTAATATACTGCGCCAGGAGCACATAGGTTGAATGAAACGCGAGCGTTGAATGTAAATGGGTAAGTATAGAGTATTTCATAAGTTAAATTGGGTCAAGTTATCTTAAGTTGCGATCTGTCTAATATTATAGCTAAGTATAATGTTATTTTTTTTGTGTGTTTATTTGAACGCGCTAATCTCTGGAACTAGCAGTCTTGAGGAAGGCTAGGCTAATAGGCTATTTATCATCACAATACGGGCAAAAAGAAATAATGACAGAAAGAACGCTAAGCGAAAACGAAGTAATAGCGCTAGTAGGCGATGCGATGCGATGCGACGGGGTGGGTCGGAGGAATAAGAAATATCACGCGCACGAAGTCCCGGGCTAGTGTTAAGTATTTTATAACTGGAAAATGGAAATAAACATGTACAGCCGCATCTCTGCCCTATAAGGCTCTAATAAGTACTGTGTGGCTACCTTGTACTACTGTACGGCTTTTTTAATAAAACTCTGAGCCTGGGTATAGAGTATTCATACTTGCATTTCGACTCAAAGATTAAAAATTACGTGGAGTTTTCCGTAGAGGCCCGTAAAGCTGCAAAAAGCCTTTTATCACACGAGGGTGTAGTACACAAACGGGAAGATATGTATACAGCTTTGTGTGATCCGTTAATGGAACTTTGTAGGCCCCAGAACTTACTTTGGAATTACGAACCCGCATCAAGAAAATGTACAGTACCTAAGTACATACCTACATTTATGTTGTATAAGAATAGTACACGTGTAATGTTAACGAACTTGATTTTTTCAACATCAAAATAAAATGAAATTTCAAACGGTTTTTCAACATGTAAAGTGAGCTTGCCTTGCGGGTCATAAAACTAGGCATGTTAAAACTAGACACACTTGCATGTAAAAACCGCATTCTGTTTAGGTACCCGAAGATTTAGCCAAATAATTTAGAATAATCCACATTTGCATGTAAACATCGAATTATATTATTTAGGTACCCGAAGACTTTCAAATAATTCAGACCAACCAAGCACCTATAAAATCTGAATGTTTAAACAATGTTAATGTTTAAACATTCAATTTAATAATAATTTAATTTTAAGATAGATAGATGGGGGTAGGTATATACTTTACCTACCCACCTACCGTATGGATTTAAATAATGGTAAGGGCTCGTGAAAATCAATATAAAGACCTTCATAAGTCTTTGAGTACCTACCTACCTATGTGAGTAGGTAGGTACCTACCGTATGCGAATTTTAACAATTCTTAATTATCAGGAGTGGCTCTCATTTCATTTTTTCGCCCTTCTTTTCAGGTTTTGTTATAATCTAAATATTTAGGAAATCATAAGTAACGACTATATCTAGATGTACAGTCACGAGCATAAGTATGTATACCTACACTCGGCTTTATTCAAAAGCGATTTACTCCTTTATTTTTAATGAAATTTTATGTTGTTACGAACATAGTATTTTCGAACCCATAGGTTTATGTAATGTGTCGTATTTCAGCGTTGTATTCGTTATTACACGAAATAATTGCAATTAAAAGTTGCCAAGTGGTGACATATTAATGCTTGGGACCGCAATACAACAGTTAACATAAATAACAGTGTACGCTGATGTGCACCAGAGCAAAACAATCAACGCGAAGAAATGTCTGAATAGATATTACGAAGACGTCACAGTAGATCCATATATCTTCACAAATGGCTTGTCGTCCGCAACAAAGGCTCATTAACGTTGAATTAAAAAGAAATGACGACGCTTGCTGAATTATAATTCGCATCGTTAGGCAGGAACGGTATGGTTCAAGAACGAATAATTATCAGAGTAGGTAACACTTTTATTTAAGTACCTTTTAAGTCAGACTATTCAGGTTACAGATTCTGATGCTAAGTTCTCGTTCGACCCCATCTTATTTATCAGGGATTAGTAACTTAAATCTGTTAAACTGGTTATTGAATGTGATTGCTGGTCCCTGTGAAGGCAATTTGCAATTTGGTAAAGACTTCTGAGCATCGACACTTGGGTATCTTTTTGATACAATAAAATCAATTTAATTGATTGAATTAATGAATGAAAGATGTATGATGTTTTTCGTTTTTTTTTTTTTTTTTTGTGGCCGGTTAATGGCAATAGGCTCGCCCTCTATACTGGCGAAATGTGGGTGTAATACAGGTACCTGCTGCCTAACCCTTCGGGGATTTACAGGCTTGATGTTATGTTAAATTAATAAACTTTTATGTTGACGCAATAGGTCGAGAACTATACACTGGAAATGCCTTTTTATTACTTATATAAATGTAGCATTCACATTGCGCTTTGGCAAATTTACATTACATGTAGACATACATACAAGTTATTGGGGTCGCACCAGTGTTGAAGTGCAGGAACCGTTGAAATGGCCATGTTTACGGAAACGTTATATCCTTATACGTACTACACATAGGTGTAACATAAAGAATGGTCACAGTTCCGACACTGTTGGCTCAGCGACAAGGCAAATAAATAAAACAGGGACATTTTCAGGCCAACACTTTTGTAGCAGTTACTTCTGAACAAAATTAATGGCATTTTAGTATGCTACAGAATCTTAATAAAACTTCATTAAAGTCCTTAGCTCCTGTTCGTTTTTATTAAGTGGAAGCTGCTGAAGCCTTTGATCAAACTTTATATTACTTGCTTAACTCGATTAATTACAATAATACGAAAACAAAATTCCTGACATTTACAAAACCTGCTTCAGTGATGAACCAGTTTTCATTTTCACCTCTTTGACAACAAACGATAACATTATTAGCTTTTGTAAATTCATATCATTTTCTTAGCTGCCACGGCTTATTGTAATTTTTAATTTCTGAATTGTTTTTATGTTTTCTATAACGGACTCTTTTAACGTGCACGTCTTTTCTACATCGTTCTCACATGGTTAATTTCAACACGAATGATGTAATCAAATATTTTGTAAGAATTTTATGATTTAAAAGAGTGTCCATGGAGTTTCTTGCCCGTTCTTCTCCATAGGTACCTACGCTTTGGAATGGGCAACTAGCTTCATCTTTCTGACTGACCGACCCTTTGACAATTCAAAAGTGCCTGTAATTGGTTTAGTTGAATTAAATGATTTGAGTTTGAGTATTTAAAATTTAGGTACAGTAACTACGGTAACGTCTATCGATTGTCCATGGTAATGAAGAAATTAATTAGGTAGCTACAAGATTATATTAATAAATTTGTATAGTACATCTAAGCCTTGGAGGTTCATTTTTTACCTACCACTTAAGTGCCCTACGGCTACCGCATAAGCATATTCCCAACCGACCCCACAGTAACAAGCAGCCGAATTTCAGAAGGCTTTCAGACTAAATAGTCACCCAGTAAGAATTTCAAGGATATATTTAATTTTGAATTAATAATGATCTATTTCATGACAGCACACATGATCTTTTTCGTACAAATGCTTCTTGGCCAAGGCCATTCTAAAATCGAAATATAAACTCATCCTTGCGTAACCAGTATTTACATAATCAGTACTTACAAAAGAGTTTTCGTATTTATCGTCGCATATGAAACGCCGGGAAAAGGCGCTTAGCATAGTAGACTTTTTTTCTAGATTGACAAGTAAGCATTCCGGAGGGGCTGTTTATGTTAACAATGAAATATGCACTCAAGGAACCTACGTTATTGAAATGACCCGAGGGGCAACTCCCGGTTTTTACAGGTCTCAGTCTCAATCTGTCAAAAATACCTCTAAAATCCCTACATATTACAAGTTTTTGACATTGATTGTCGCTGAGATGAAATTGCGACGTGCACACTAATTGCGTAACACACAATCAATCTCAATCTGACTCATTTTGAAGGTTATTAGGTACTAATCCATTGCTTCATATGTTCAAAAAATATGTCATTTGTGTCTGCTCAACAACGTAAATATCGCAATGAATGTTGTTGAACTGTTAAAATGAAACCGATTCCGATTGATCGTGTGTTACGCAATTAGGGTACAGATTGTGAACGTTTTTAATTACGGGAATTGCCCACCAGATACTTGAAGAAAAGTACCTAGTATATGTCTGTTCCTCCAGACCTCATATTTATTAAACAGTTCCAATTCCGTCTTATAACTCGTTTTGTTTATGCCCATAGCACTTCTGTTCAATAAGAGTCATCAATCCTTACCATTAGCAGAATGACCAACTTTATACGAGGACTGACTCACCAAATATTTAATGAGCTTTAAAGTTTCGCTGTCACCGGCAGCAAAACTTGATAAATAAAGAACCTTGTCTTACTGGCGTAAAACAAGGTTCTTTATTTATCAAGGTGTCATTAAAAGTTCGAGTTAAACTTCAGTAAACATCTCAATAAACTTATGTGACAAAATGTAGATAAAATTAACTTCGCTAATGATGAAGCTCGTTAATTAACTCATGAAGTTTGTGTAGTAATTCGCGACTGTGAGGAAGAAACGTTTAGTTAGTCTTCTTGTTATAAGGATATACATATATTCCAAGTTATTTATAGCCTAGCACGCACGAATGCACGCGTGTAACGAGATGAGACCGAGACAACAATAATTACTATGCTATATTTATGACGTAACTCATGTAACGAACAATCAGTATTCAGACCCAATCAGAAACCACAGAGCGCGACGAAAACCACAGCCACGTAAAATTCTGTGTGTATTACAAATGCTGACAATACTTATCCGCTATCTTGTCGTCAAATTAAATTGTTTAGATCCCACAGTTTCCAACTTCTACGGAGAGAAAACGATTTTCGTAGATCGTCGACTCGTCGAATATTGAGGCGGAAATCGTTCGACTTTGCATGAACGAGATGTCGAGATAAGTTTTTACGTCTAGGGACTACTAAAATTTGTAGGTATTCAATAAATTATTACATGAAATAAGGAAACATAGGGTATTCTATAAATAGGCACATTAACGTTAATTATTTTGGATAATAACTCGTTTTCCTTCCCTTTGTGCTTGTAAATGGAAGAATATAATATCTATATATAATAAATCCACGAGTGACATTATGGATAACAAAATCCATCCACCCATCCATCTATTATGGCTGCCGTTAATAGAATGGTTTGCTTTAGAGCATTTAGGTAGTGTAATTAAAGACTAATTAACACGAAACATCTATATGTTTGACTATTGTACTATACGTCAATATGATTAATACCAACGTATAGGTGGTTCTATGAAATGTATTGTGAAACTCGAATTGGCAATAAAATAATTTATGATCCGTGATTTGTAGGACATAAATAAGCCTATTTGTAACTTGTATTACAGATAGGCTTAGGTATTTCTGTCCCATAAATTTTAATGAAGCTTCTTTTGTATTTTCTTAGTAATATTGCCTATAACAAATAAGTACAATAAAAATATCAAGTAATTGAGTCAGAAACTCGTTAGAGGGCATTTATGTACCATCTGGCGTGCAACATACACTTTTGGTTAGCCATGTGTCAGTCTGGTGACAACACAATCTTAGTTTGTGTAGGACAGCTATCGTATGACCAATAAGAGCTGGCTTGTCCTACTTAACTTCTCTAGACTTGCCAGCTTTAAATATTATATCACAGATATTAATCAAGGTAATGCCCAATGTAAACTCAAAAGATAATTCTGAGGTGCCTACTGCGTTAAAATGTTTTAATTTATGGAAATTTTCCTTTTGATTAAGAGAATCGTAAATGAAAGAGGAGCTAAAATATTCTTTTGACACCGCCTAGCCAATTATGTCAATGTGACCATGTAATTTATAAAATTTCACCCTTAGTCAACTTAGCAAAAATTAAGGGAAGTCAGAATATCGTTTGCAAAAATATTTTGCCTCAACTGAATCCAAGTTATCAAGGCCAACATACCGCTAGGATAATGAGTTAATCAACCTAGCTAGTTGAAAATTATAGCACGCATTGCTTAGCACTATAGGGCTCGATTTGCACTTGACTGATGTTTCAGACATTACTGCCACCTAGCTGATACGCCCACTACCTTGGCAATGAGATAGATATCATAGTACGTATCACTGAACAAACATTAAATTCTTGACAACAAATCAACTGAACACAATAAGGTTTAAGGAATTTGTTCTCATCAATATAGGTAATAGAATACGTCCAATTAGCGATAACAATTAGTTTATCCATTATCTCATATAGATACCCTAAGTTTTACAGGGTGTTTTGTTTTTATTTTTAGTTGTCTCACAAGTCTGTATTATGGTATAACCAAAATAGAAAGCCCCATTTTAAAATCAAAATAGTGGTGTGGTGGTGGTGTGTTCTATAATCACATGTAAATGAATGGATATCGACTGAAGTAATTATGAAAACTTATAGAACAGTCAGCCGCAGGAGGCAAAGAAGCATTTCTCAAGTACTTTTCACTAACAAAATGTAGTTAAAACTTCCCAGTATAAAATAAGTCGCAAATAAAACGGCGACTGCGTCAAAGGTGGAGTGTTGAAAACTACTAGAGCATCACTCCCGAAACGTGTAGATGGAGGTGAAGGCAGAAAGGAAAGTGGAGACCTCTTAACTTGCTCTACATTCGTAACCACCACCTAACTAAATGACATACTCATATACATTTTTAATGAGCGCATTCGCCTTAAGCGTCAGAGTAGCCCGCGAAATTCAAATTTTCTTACGCTTTTTGCAATTTGCAGGTCAGAGTCAGATTGTAAGTTGGTAAAAATATGATTGGCGAACGTAACAAATACGGCTATACAGAAGTATAATCATTAAAATCAGCAATTAAGTAAGTTAGAATTGGTCTCAAATGTCATAATTTCATGAAATAGTCATTCAATAGAGTAATATGAACTTGTATTGATGATAAATAAATATTTGCTATGGACGTGAATCACATTTAGATCAACACACAATGACACAACCAGAGGGGCAATTCTCGTAATTTTAAGAACATTCACAGTCTGATCTCAGTCTGAATCTGTCAAAAATACCTCTAATTTCCCTACATTTTGACAAGTTTTTGACATTTGTTTGTCGCCGAGATGAGACTGCGACAAGATTTTGAATTACGTTTTAAATTACGATAATTGACCTTCTGATACTAACCTGCAAATTGCCAAAAACGTAAGAAGCTTTTATCTGTTCTGTGGGCTACCCTGAGCCTGACGCTTTCGCCATAAGGGCTTGATGCTGGACCTGGAACTTGCTCGAATTATTTGACAGAAACCAGAAAAGAATTTCTTACAGAGACACTCAAGATCTTGATATACATCTTAAAAATTACAATAGTAATATTTTCAAGGGCAATTTAATATGGAATGGCAACGTGAGATGTTACGAACACTGATGTCATATTGCTTTCCAGCAATATAGTCCGTTCTATATTTACATTACGCTTGGGATAGGTGCCAGCTGGTCAAATCCGCCCGTTTGATTCGGATCAGCAACACTGGGGGTATTTACATTATCAACAACCAACAACGCGACTAACAAGCATGCTTTCAAATTTCAGTTAACATAAAACAAAACACAAATTAAGTAGAGTTAGGAAAGATACGACTGGGTACTTTAGTACCATACTGTCTTCATTTATATTCAAATTGGATAATTTGTTCCCAGCCTCCAATCTCAACAGATGCCACATACTACTGAATTCAGTTATTTTACACGAACGACGGTAATAAAGTTACCTTTCAAAAACTTTACGCACCGTCGTCGTACAAAATACAAAACAGGGTTGAAAAGGGCTGCTAAGGTACGTTCGTTATCAACGTGTTTTTTATGAAAAACAAAAAGCTTTGACCGCGAATGGTGTGTTCCGTTCAGTAATTCACTTCTTTCAAGTGAAATGGGTATACCTACCGGTGCGGCCTTTTACATCTTTCTGACTAAGACAGACACTAAGACTAGACTTGTTTTGCTAGTTATTTATATCCCTTTAAATACCTAGTGGTTTCGATAGTATCACATGGTTTACATATATTATTTCGCGTTCAGTTTCTATTCATTCACTTGTAACTGAATTGTTGTGTAGGTACGTCCACATACACAGATACTAAAATATAAGTAGCTTATTTCCATAGCAACCCACTTAGAGGACATAGTTCACATAATATATTATCCACTTTATCCTGTGCTCTGTGTTTGCAGTGGTATTGCCGACCACATTATGGAATTGAATAGCAGATACCTAACCCACTATGAATTTTCCACATGAGTAGAGCGTTATATCGCGAACAATGGCGACTGGAATCGATTGCCGGAGCATGGAGTAACTTCCTGGGCAAAATCTGAATCGACTTCTTCTACAAACAACAAACAAATTCTGCTGATTTTACAAGGATTGGGTAAGCAAATATTCCGATGCCGATTTCGGCTACGGTGAGTACTTCTGTTTTGACGGTTATGGGAGACGACGACTACCTACGAGTGTGTGCTCTTATGTGGCTATGAAGCCATCTTGGCTGTTGAGGTACTTCTGCACAGTGCGGACACATTAGGATACGGTTTTGGTAATGGTATATTGGGTAAGCAAACACTAATATGTAGATAATATTGGTGATGGAACACACGATGACATATCAATCTATACATTTCCAGTTTTAGCTGACCTCGCATTGTATAGGCTTTTCGTACCATGAGAAGTCAGCTTATACTGGAAATGCATAGCCGTGCGTACTTATAGAAGGATTTTTTTATGTATTTTTATAAAGGTGCATCGATAACATTAATACCAGTACGATACCATATCATCACCAAAATAAAAGACTATCCTATATAAAGCTATAAATATTATCTTTCATCATAAATAATGTGGATAGCCAGTTTCGTTTATTTTTATTAAATTCAGAGCCCGGTATCGATTGTCCCAACAAGTACTTACCTAATTAAAATACGTGAACTACCTAAACGTTTCCATGGATTAGTACAAAAATAGGCTGCATGAATACGTAAATATTTGTGAATATCCTGTTGTGTATGCGAACACCGTATCACATACAACCTTATCGTAAAGGTTCTACGAGTAGAATACATGGTTCTCTATGACTACATAGCATATTATTTATGGCCATTCCAAAACGATTAAGTTCACTGACATAACTTGTATTGCCTGACGTCCGGCGACAGTCCCATATATTATTAACGTTGATAAGCTCGCGTAATTTGCAAGAAAACATACACTATATTGTTGGAACGAACAATACATTAGCAATTTTATCGTGTGAGTAGTTTGTCTATTGCCAATGTTATACACAATAAATGTTACTCATACATAAAATTAAATAACACCGGTTAATAATGATAAAATAAAAAATAAAAAAATTACATAGCTTACCAGTTTATGGGGAAAACGATCCGTATAACAACCAATTGTAAGCACAGAAATAAACACTTTCAGAGCACTTAACCGTTATTTTTCATGCACTGTTAGTAAAGGCAGAATGCGTGTAAACATGCGCGTGCGTCGCCGTACACTGACGGTGACGGGAGCTGGTAGGATCAACGCGGACGGATGTGTGACGATGATTCAGAAACTAAGCGGGTGTCCGCCAACCGTTCTCTAGAAACTTTACGACGATTGCCGAACTACATGCTCTTACGAACGCGAGCGCTTCGACCGACACTGAACTATCGCTGTGACTCATTCATAAGGTGACGTGACGTACGGCTCATAAATGATGACAGCATACGATACGCGTAGCAGAAATTGACAAGCCTAGCCAATCACTAGTCACACCGATACGGTGCTCGATATTTGTGCATATTTAATTTCATGTTTGCCGAAGGTTGAACGAAGTGATTTCTATGTCATTATTTATAAATGTTCCCTCGCATGCACCGACCTTCGCAAGAGATATGAACATACTTTGTAGTTCTACAGTAAAAGCCAAAATATGAATGAATAGCGAAAATGGCAAACATATAAAATACATACTGTACATAAAAGCAAATAGGTACTCAATAAGCTTGATGTTTAAAGGCTTCACTTTAATAAGCAATAGAGGAAGATTACAATGCTGACGTTTTTATTAGACACAAAATTCATAACACTACATAATACTTTGTATTTGTGAAAATAAAATACCTAATTACCTATTACTTATTAGGGAGTTTTCTGTGTAGGGCGGTCAATAATGTTCAATTAGGGTCAACAAAGCTACACTTAAAGCCCGTAAAACGTTAATGAGTACATAAACATTTATAATTAAAATCTGCTTACATTTTCATAAATCAAAGAGTCTGCTGAAGGTCTGTTTTCAGACACTTTTATCGGTAATTATATTATTAAACAACTAGATGCCTATAAGCTACAATACAAGAAAATATAATATTTTTTCATAATAATTAGGTATTCTATAAAATATTCCAACTCCGCAAAGTTAAAGTATATTAAAGTATATTTAAGTAATTAATTTCTGAACAAAAATTAAAAACGTTACCTAATAACGTTAATACATACTTGTTTTCAAAGAACAGTGTTGACGTGGATGTAATAAAAACTAGATTTTTTGATAATTTTCTACGTCACGCAGCTTCACCCACGTAGGCCGAAATTATGCAATGGAAACGTAATATTACCGGGATAAAAAGTATCCCGTGTGTTAATCCAGGTTATAAAGTATATGTGTGTCACATACAAATCCGTCCGTCAAGCCGTTTTGCGTGATTGAGTCCTCTTTACCGTATCCGACGACAGCGACCCAAACTACTTTTCTATTCTTTCGTTAGCTCTCTGATGACTAGTAAAACCAAATTTGGTCTTGAAAACCCGGTCACACAGTGTACAGTGTACAGAAGAGCATCAGCATCATTATTGTGTTGGTATACAAAGGCTTTGGGCGACTTTTGCGTATTTGGCGCTTTTTGTCTATAATAATCGTCTTCAAGACGATTTGTTTCAAGGCATTCTGTTGCTTTGTGGGTGCGCCACCTTTCTCGGTTTCGAGCAAGCTCCTGCCACCTATCAACGGGTCCACAGTCGGCAGTACCACAAGTCGTAAGGTGACGTTCGAGGACGTCTTTGTAGCGCAGGTATTGGCCGAATCTGAATTGCCAAACACACAAACTTTCGAGGGATTGGTATTTGACATTAGATTCTAGATGAAATGTACATTCGGAAAAGTTCGCATCGATAAAGTTATTTCATGTGATATTTTACTAGTCTACTCCCTAGGGGCGAAATATCAAGCATGCCAAAATAGGCCATGTGGGTTTATATTTTATTATTTCGCATACAACATGAAAGGTCAACTGCGAGAAACATTTTCTCAAATAAACTGAAAGTCGTACTAAAGTCAAAGAGAAAACTTTTGGAGTGAGATCTCTAAGCCCGAGAACTAAAATTTGATGTAATCTCGCCGAAAATATTCAAAAGAATAGCTAGTAACTATTCAAGTGAACTAATTTTTCCATCGTTCTACGAATGATAGGTAGCCATTCCAATTTCATTGATTGGTTTATCAGAATTGCATGTGGTCGATTCTTTTATTGTATAAGACGCCAGTATCGTATGAATAATAATGAACGTAAACTACAATGTGAATAACCGAGTTTAAAAAAAAACAATTATTGAGACTAATATTAAAGTAGGACTTAGAGAGTTAAGAACACATTATTAGTATAAGTACGTTGAAACGTAACGAAAATCGTTTGAAACTATTTCTTAGTACTCTATACATAACTTCATTAATATAATGCCACGTAATAATTTTATTATACAAAAGCCTATTCATTTAAATTTTAAATTACCTTTTAATTAGTTTATTGTGTATTTAAGGGCTTAAAAAGTACGGTAAACTAATTTTACTTTTCGCGGTATTCATTACGCCTTGTGTAATCCGATAATCCTATTTGTTCGGACGGAATTAGACAAAAATACATTTGTATTATTTAAATTAAAGCTGATTTTAAAATTAAAGCATTTTACATCATTACCTATAATATTAAAAAGGGGACGACTTATTATTAGTGTTCATGTAAGTATATTTAAGTACTTACTTACCTACGTGTTAATTTGCATTTACGTGTAATTTAGGACAACACTTAGTCACAAGTATTGTCTAAAAGGATTAAGATACATATAAGTAGTCTCCTAACACACACACATACTGCACACATACATTCAAACAACGTTCATACAGTCCACTCACTCACTCACTCTCTCACTCATTCACTCACAGTTCACTCAGTCAATTTCGAATGTAAGTTAGTTCAAATAAAATGTCCTTTGAGTAAAGACATAACGAGTTTTTCTTTTCACCGAACAATAGATATAGACCTCAATACCTTGAACATAATGGTCCATATCGAGCCAGATTTATCGAGTCACATCGGGCGATCGTCGTCACTGTGAGAACAAAAGCATTCCTGAGCGGATTATCTTGCTACCATCGAGCGTCGTATCAAGTCATAGCAAAATAATCATTCAAAATCTATATCTATTTCGTTTTGGATTTGGAGTTTCAACGTTTCATACATTATTGTGCACAATGGAGGGGCTTCTAGCCTATCAAAAAGAAATACTGGAGAACTTAAAGAAAGCGGAGAAAAACTACAAAAAGACACCCAAAGATCGGATCAAAAAACCTTATATAGAAACCAGATTGGACAATTTGGAGCAGTTATGGACAGTTTTCAAAGATGGACACAAATCTATCACAGGCAGAGCGACCCAAAAGGAAAGGCAGGATACCTACTTTACTGAGGATATGTATGAGGAGTTTGAAGAAGCATATGTATCATACAAGACTACATTGAAGGAAGCCCTGCAGCCCTATCTAGCCTCATCGAGTGGAACCTCGTCCGTAAATCAGAAATCCAGTACTGGACACGTTGTTAGTGAGTGTGAGGTTAAGTTGCCGCGTGTGCAACTACCTACGTTTAGTGGAAAATATGTGGAGTGGCAAACGTTCTATGATATGTTTCATTCACTTGTTCATACCAATAGTAATTTAACGCCGGTGCAAAAATTGCATTATCTTAAAAGCAACTTGTCAGGTGAACCGGAAGGTTTGTTACGTAATTTTTCTACAACTAATGATAATTACGAAGAAGCTTGGAAACAGTTACTAAAACGTTACGATAATAAGCGTTATAATTGTAATGCGCTTTTGAGATCATTGTTTACGCAAAAACCAGTTACGAGTGAATCAGCAAGTGCCATTAGACAATTATTAGATACAACTACAACTTGTTTACAATCGATACGTAGTATGGGAATTAGTACTGAGCGAATTAATGATGTGTTTGTTATTTATTTAGTGGTTTCTAAATTAGATCCTGAATCCGTCAGGCAGTGGGAATATCAGTTAGGTATGCTTAGTGACGAATTACCAACATGGTCTCAATTATCTGAGTTTTTAGAATCAAAATTTAGGTCGTTGGAAATGATAGACATTAATAAGGTACGTAACAACACTAATACAAAGTCAAAGTCTTTTCATGGGTCTATTGATAATAATAAGAGTAATTCTAACGTAACTACCAAATGTATTAAGTGTAAAGGGGAACACTATTTATACCATTGCAAGGAATTTAGTCAACTAAGTGTCAAAGATAGGCAAGATTATGTTCAAAAAAATAACTTGTGTTTTAATTGTTTCTCTCCATCTCATCCAGTTATGAAATGTCGTCATTCAGTGAGTTGTAAGCGATGTGGCAGGAGGCATCATTCGTTATTACATTTTGAAAGGGAGGTGAGCAGCAAGAGTGAGGATGTATCTGTGCAGAGTGAGTCAGACAAAACCGTGAGTACAATTTCAACAAATTTTTCGAGTAAAGAATTTGAACCGAGTCAAGTTTTGTTAGCAACTGTTTCTGTTTGGGCCCACAATGATCACGGTTACAGACAACAATTGAGAGGATTGTTGGATCAAGGCTCGCAGGCATCTTTTATTAGTGAATCAGTAGTTCAATTACTTGGACTTTCTCGTAAACATGTTAGTGGTACGGTTTCCGGTATAGGCGGTGGTAGCCACACAAGTGTAAAGCACATGGTTTCTCTCCAAGTGGTATCACGTCATGATCCTGAAGTAACCATCCAAGTAAATGCATATGTATTGGGATCCGTTACATCATTACTTCCTTCAACCGAGTTACACACACCTGATTGGTTCCATTTAGATAAATTACCACTAGCTGATCCAGGTTATGCCACACCAAGTAAAATTGATATTCTTCTTGGAGCAGAAGTTTACAGTGAGATATTATTGGATGGTATAGTACGTCACAATAAAATATTGGCACAAAACACTACCTTAGGTTGGGTATTATCAGGGAGGGTGTCACAAAACTCAACTTCTGCTGTCAATAGAATAATCACCATGCACTTACACTTAAGTGGAGAAGAGCTACTTAAGAAATTCTGGGAAATGGAAAATGAGCCCAACTTGATACAGAAAAGGATGACAGAAACAGAGCAACGATGTGAAGAATTTTATGACAGGACAACTACCCGAGATGAAGAAGGGAGATTTATTGTTAAGCTACCTTTGGACAAAGAAGAACCAGAGTGTCAATATGGAAACTCAGTACTTATAGCTACAAAAAGATATGAGTTTTTAGAGAAAAGACTGCAAAGAAATCCTACTTTAAAAGAAGAATATCACAAGGTTTTGCAAGAATATCTTACCATGAATCACATGGAACCAATAAAAAAGGAAGACATAGACAATCCCAAGGCGATTTATCTTCCACACCATGCTGTAGTTAGAGAGGATAAGGAAACAACCAAAGTCCGAGTAGTTTTCGATGGTTCATGTAAAGGTCTTAACAATTTTTCACTTAACGATAATCTTATGGTAGGTCCCAAGTTACAACAAGATTTGAGACACATTCTTATGCGATGGAGAAGCCACCGGATCTGCATAGTAGCAGATATTATCAAGATGTTCAGAATGGTCAAGGTTAATCCTGAGGATACAGACTACCAAAGAATTGTATGGAGGCCACAAATAGACGAACCATTAAGACATTTTAAATTATTGCGAGTGACCTTTGGTACTGCGTGTGCTCCATATTTAGCTGTAAAATCCCTTCAAAGGTTAGGTGATGAAGAACATACAAAATTTCCGGCAGCAGCAACAATATCTAAGAGGGACTATTACATGGATGACCTTTTGACTGGCTGTGACACTCTACCAGAGGCCATTCATATCTATAGTGAGATGAACAAATTGATGAACTGTGGTGGTTTTGAACTACAAAAATGGAGTACCAATAATCAAGACTTACTGACGCACATAGAAGGAAACAGCCACAGTAACAATGATTCATTAAAATTAAAAACAACTACTGTCATGAAGGTACTTGGCTTGAAATGGCATAGAAATATAGATTGTTTTCAGTACACACTTGATTTACCAGACTTAAAACAACCTATTACTAAACGGCAAGTATTATCGGATGTGGCCCGGCTGTATGACCCGTTAGGATGGATTGCCCCTGTGATAATCACCTCTAAAATATTCATCCAAAAATTATGGAAGTCGAAGCTTGATTGGGATGATGTATTGAGTACAGACTTAACAAGTGAATGGTTACAATTTAGAACAAGTTTAATACATTTAGAAAAAATAAACATACCACGATGGTATCATTTCAGTCCGGGGTCAAAGGTCGAATTACATGCATTTGCTGATGCTTCTAAATTGGCTTATGGTGCTGCTGTATATATTCGTGTTATCAATAATGATAACGAAATTTGTGTGAGTTTGGTATCAGCAAAAAGCAAGGTTGCCCCTATTGAGAAGGAGATATCTATCCCAAGACTGGAGTTGTGCGGTGCAGTTCTAGCAGCGAAGTTAATATTTGAGGTGTCACAAATAATGAACATACCAAAGGAAAACTTGTATGCATGGTCCGATTCTACAATAGTTCTAGCCTGGCTGAGAGGAGGGTCTAGCCGCTGGACTACTTTTGTGAGCAATCGTGTGTCTGAAATTCTCAATATTTTAGACTACGATCAGTGGAGGCATGTTACAACTGAATCAAATCCTGCTGATTGTGTTTCAAGAGGTATAGCTACACAAGATTTACTTGAACATTTCCTATGGTGGACAGGTCCATCGTGGCTTTCACAATCAACTGCAGAGTTAAATAACTGTAATGATAATATTGAGGATACTCATGAAGAAGAAAGACATACATCTTTAACTGTTTTACCTGTATTGAAGAATGAATTTTTTTGGACTATGTTTTCATCACTGTCTAAAACCTTAAAGGCCATATCATATTGGAGAAGAGTTTTACAGAATTTAAGATTACCAAAAGAGAAACAAAAATTATATTCAAACATAATTACACCTACAGAACTAAATATGAGTTTAGTTATATGCATCAAACAGGTTCAGGAGGAGCATTTCAGTGAAGAAATTAAGCAGTTAAAGATGAAGAAGTTCGTCCCCAAAGGGAGTAGACTCCGCACCCTTTATCCCATTTTTGATGAAAATGGAATACTAAGAGTTGGCGGTCGTATTGATGAGTCAGAAGTCATATATGATACAAAGCATCCTATACTTATGCCTGCTAAGAGTCATCTTACCAGGCTCATAATTAGTGATGCTCATAATAAAACCTGTCACGGAGGACCACAGGCTATGTTGTGCTATTTAAAAACGAAATATTGGATATTGCGAGCAAAGGAGATCGTTAAAAGTCACTACAGAGCGTGTGTTAAGTGTTTGAGACATTCCAAGTCTAAAAGCAATCAACTGATGGGTCAAATTCCAGAACATAGGTTGAAACCGACTCGACCTTTTAAATCATCTGGTTGTGATTACATGGGGCCTATTAGTGTGAGATTTTCTCCTGGAAGAGGAGCGAAATCCTACAAGGGATATATTTGTCTATTTATTTGCCTGGTTACTCGAGCCATCCATTTGGAAGTGGTAACTGATCTATCTTCAAAAGCGTTCATTGCAGCGTTTAAGCGTTTCACAGCACGACGAGGTCACTGTCAAGACTTATTTAGTGACAATGGTACTAACTTCGTTGGTGCCAACAAGCAACTTCGTGATATGTTTGATCGAGCTAAATCCGCTGTGCCGCGTGAAATTGAAGAATTATTAAGTTTGGAGAGCACAACATGGCATTTTATACCCCCACACGCACCTAATTTCGGAGGTCTCTGGGAGGCCGGTGTACGTAGTGTTAAAACACATTTATATAAGGTAATTGGGAATAGCACCCTTACTTATGAGGAATTGTCTACTGTTTTAGCACAGATCGAGGCTTGCCTCAACTCCCGACCAATTACAGTAATGAGTGATGATCCTAACGAACCTCAAGCTTTAACACCAGGTCATTTTCTTATAGGTGAGCCATTAATAAGTATTCCCGATGAAGATAATTCAAATCATAATGTTATAGGTCTGGATAGATGGAGATTGACGCAAAAAATGGTTAATAATTTTTGGAAGCGATGGTATAGGGAGTATTTAGTTAACCTTAACCAACGATATAAATGGAACACCCAGAAATCTGAGCCTGAAGTTGGTGATATAGTAATTTTGAGAGATGATAATATCCCACCTGCTAAATGGATTTTAGGAAAAATAACAAAGTTATACTTAGGGCCTGACAATATTGCACGGGTTGTATCTGTTAAATGTAAGAATGGCGAATTTAAACGTCCCATTAGTAAATTATGTATTTTACCTAAGTGAATTGATTGTTTACTTGCTATTGTATTGTTTGTATATCCATGATGTCATGTTTTCATAACTATAATTTGTGTTAATTTTAACTTTTATGTTTTTTGCATTTTTTGTCACACCCACCGGTTAGTTTATCATTTTCAAAAATTAGGAATACTAAGTATTTGCTTAGCAATGCTTAGATGTATAAACCTTTCATAGACAATTATTCATTGAATTGCCATGTAGCCTCACGGTGGGCGGTTGTCTTTGTATAGAGATAACGAATTGGATAATTACTAATAGTAATTCTTTAGTTCTATTAAAAATGATAACAGTAATGTATGTCATTACATAAATATAGCATTTGAGTACTAGCATTTCCCATATAGACATGGTTAGACATAAGTACACTTTAATTAAATTAGGATACAGATTTTGTTTTTTTTGAGTTTATATTTTGTTTATACTGAATTGTTTATATGGTTTATTAAAGTACTGCGTCCTTTGGTGGGCGGTATGTCTAAAAGGATTAAGATACATATAAGTAGTCTCCTAACACACACACATACTGCACACATACATTCAAACAACGTTCATACAGTCCACTCACTCACTCACTCTCTCACTCATTCACTCACAGTTCACTCAGTCAATTTCGAATGTAAGTTAGTTCAAATAAAATGTCCTTTGAGTAAAGACATAACGAGTTTTTCTTTTCACCGAACAATAGATATAGACCTCAATACCTTGAACAAGTATCTTGCTGGTTCATAGGTTTCAACTGATTTCTTAGAAAAAAGAAAATACGGATCCTATTGTTACACATAACATCTACCTAGAATGTTACCCTCGACCCCTCGATCCCAACCCTTAGTTGAATCACATAGGATTGGTAACTCAAAGGAGAATGCCATGGGAGCGTACCAACTTGCGAGGGAGCGAGACACAACCAAATGTAGTTCATAAAATTACTCATACTTATTTTCTAAAATAGATTTACGTTTTTGCTATAATAAAAATTCCTGGATTTCGGACACCAAAAATAATAGTATTTTAATTTACTTTTGTACGTATTTTTTTACCTTTGTCACTGCCATTGCACTACATTTCGAAATGTTGACATTACGTAAAAAAAAAAAATATATAGGTAACCTGCAAACAAACATTTAAATGTAGATGATGATTTGTAAGTACCGATTTGCTATTTACTATAAATTAGGTACATTTTTCTGTGTACCTACCAATAAATATTTAAGTCACGCTTTGCTTCGTATTTATTTTGGAATACATTTTAAGCATTTAATGAAGAGGACCGTTTCAAAAAACTTAATCGTTTTTATTCTCACGTATTGCATTTGTTCTACGTTTGATGACGTTCTTTCAATATTGGTTTCATCTGAACTATTTGAATATAATTATATTTCCTTACTAGCTGACCCGGCAAACGTTGTTTTGCCATATAAATTATTTCTAGCTGCCCAGCGCTACTTCGTTCGCGTGGTGTCCTACCCCCTACCCTATCCTACCCTACTCCTACACTACTCCTACCCTACTCCTACACTACTCCTAGCCTACTCCTACCCTACCCCCTACCCTACTCCTACCCTAATCCTACACTACTCCTACCCTACTCCTACCCTACTCCTACCCTACCCTACTCCTACCCTACTCCTACCCTACTTCTGCGGACCTTTTTCCAACCGTACCCCCTACCCAACTCCTATACCCTACTCCTACCATACTCCTACCCTACTCCTACTCTACTCCTACACTACTCCTACCCTATTCCTACCCTACCCCCTACCCTACTCCCTACCCTACTCCTACACTACTCCTACACTATTCCTACCCTACTCCTACTCTACCCTACTCCTACACTACTCCTACCCAACTCCTACCCTACCCCTACCCTACTCCTACCCTACTCCCAACCTACTCCTACCCTATTTTTTAATTTTTTCTCTGCGTAAGAACCACCCTCGTACTTCAAGGAATATTCTAAAAAAAGAATTAGCGAAATCGGTTCAGCTGTTCTCGAGATTTGCGCTTAGCAACACATTCAGCGATTCATTTTTATATAATAGATTAACGAAAACGTTCTGGTGCTTTTCCATAATTAGCCTTTGTGTGGTAGTCCTATATATCTAGAGTAAGACATCGGCCGGCAAGTCATCATCGAGTGACGCATTGTATAATCATTCATCAGAAAAAAACTAGCACGAAATCAGGAATAAAAAGACATGACCGATATTACCACCTTGTTTCTAACCACCATTTCATATCAGTAAGTAAATGGCAAATAAAATACGAATTGCGGGAATCCATGTAAATAATAGTTAACAATAAAGGAAGAACATTGAATTTTCCTCCAAATACACTAGGTTTGGTTGTGACAGCGGACTTTTCGTTTGATACAGGGCGCTCTATATTTGATGGCTCTTTTGTCGATTCGATCCGAATATTTGGACTTTCTAAAATTTAGTACCCCCTATAATTTTCATGAAAACCATTTTATAACCTGTGTTGCCAGTCAAGCATTCTAAACAACATCCCCAATATTAATAACACCCCTTTTCCCGGTGTGGATAAGTTAAAAATGATGTACAAGTTAAAATAGAAGGTCCTCTATAAAAACAAAAACATTATACGAAAGGGAGGGAGTTTTTGTCCTCGCCCTGCAGTGGGCCAATACAAACTAGTTAGATTAGATCATACGCAGATGAAGTATCGCCCAAAAATTAAAAGTATATTAACTTTTAATATCCGCTATTGGTCAAGAAATTAAGTTGATACGTACCTACGTATCTATTTAATTCCTTGCCCAACAGCATCCTAATTCTATCCAACGTTTAGTGTCCAAACACACTATGCCGAAGGTACGCGACCGAAGTTCCGCGTCTCATTTTACGTTCCGACGTATTCGGCTGATATGTCATATGACACACCATAAGTGCCGAACTTACGCGGCCGAAATTCAGTTGCGCAACTTTGTGTTTATTCAGTGTGTCGAGCCTCCCGCTGCTCCCCGCCCCGGATCTTCTTCGCCAATCGAATTGAACTTCGGTCGCGTATAACGTGTGCTCTACAGAATACGTTGCCGCTGAACTTACGCCCGGCCGAAGTTCGGCTGCACGCTATAACGCAACGTAATTTCGGCATAATGTGCCGTCAGTAATTCAAATAGCATTGCAGGCGTAATCGTGCCGAACTTCGGTCGCGTACCTTCGGCATAGTGTGTTTAGACACTTAGTCATTGTCATTTGTTCAATAATTTCCACTTGTTGTCTATGTCAGTATATAGCGAATGGAGGTGAAATGTCAATTTATACCATTTCCCCGCGACGCCGTCGGTATTGATATCATAAAAGAGTTAACTCATCCATGGCTATCGCCGATAAATTGGTTTGTACCGTAATTGAATGACTTTGCACGCCTACCAATATCCGCTTATAAGGCTGGTCTTAAATAAAACCTAGAAGAGAATTTCTTTTTGCATGATTATATAAAAATAAAGATAGTAGTCTGAACAAATCATCTGTTTATGACAACTCGTGACAAGCTGTTACAATAAATCGAAAGCAGAATATAAAAATGTGCTTTAAATAGCTCATCGTTGAATGAAGAAAGTGGTTTTGCCAGTTGTTTTTATCTTGGTCCTAAGCCGTTAGTGGGTCGGTGGTTAGAATTAGCAGAATTAACAATACTAATTCATTTATTTATATTTTTTCTGTATCTACAATTAAGTTGTCATTTATTAATTTAAACATACCAAAGAAAAAACTTTTGTCCATAAACAATCGTTATTTAAAACAAATCTCAAATATCTTGAATCATTGTAAGAAGCTGAAGTTTGCAGGAAGTAAGATCAAAATACTTGGGTAGCGGCCAAAACGAATCGATTTTCGCTCATCATTTTGGTCCAAATATCCAGACACCCATCTTCGTTACCGGGATGATAACAATACTTTATGTTTAGTGGTGTAGGAAATGTTTACGACGTATAATTTAATTTAATGTTATGTAACGGGTTGCCTTTACCTTTTAGGGTTACGTGAATTGTGTGAAAATATATTAAATATATTTTCACACAATTCACGTAAAAAAATACTCTTCGCAATATATATATTTATAGCAATTTTGCTACAATATATTGCGATGAGTATTTTTTACGGGGCATATTAGAATGTGTCGTGCCTGTAGATTGGTAGTAAAAATATGTATGTGCTGATGTATATATGTCGCAGATGGATTGTAGAATTCGCTGTTTTACAAAACCGCCAGTTGTAAATGTAAAACAACTGAACAACGTTCAGCTGGTTTATCATTACGCTATGTTTTACATAGCTGCTACCGACGTTTAGACGTAATGTAGAATGGCTTATCTGCCGTCGCAATGAGCTTCTTTCATAAATGTCTATTACTTACTTGGATCGGCGGCAACGACTGGTCCGAGTGGGTCAAAGCGGACACGATGCTCTACAGCAGCGCGTGCAGCGCAAACGAGATCCGAAAAAAATCTATGCCGCCTTAATGCCAACTCGTCCCGACCCACCGGGGTGGCTGGAGGATCTCGCGAACCATCATTTCCATCATCATCACCAGATTTGGCAGCACTCGCCTCAAATACTTCATCATCTTCCGTATCTGACTCGTATTTACTACTAGGCCGATTCTCTGATACTCCATTGCTACTGTTCGTTGTAGATTTTAATATCCCAGTGGATTTACGACGGCCTCCTGGGCGAACATCCACATTTGTCCGGGCAAGCTCCTTCTCCAGTCGTGCCAATTCTTCTAGAGTAGCGGAACCGCGTCGACAATCTACAGAAAATCGCTTAAAATCCAGACGAGTCTTCTTGTAATCCACAGAATACCTCTTTCTAGTCAAATCTCTTTTAGGAAGCACGAGGTCTAAAGTGTCTACCTCACCAGCCTCACTGGCAGAATCATTGCATTCTTTTTCACTATTTTCCATTTTGATGGGTTCGTCAGGGCTGGCTGGTAAGGATATTTCTTGTTCTTCTTCATTTCCCAACTTCACATCTTGTTTTACAGACTCTTTAATTACGTGTGACAATTCGTCCTTTTCCTGTGTATTGTTATCGTCGGAAGTCGGCAACTTTTCTTTTGTGTTCTCATTATCTGATTCCGAGTTTAAATCCATTTTTTCAGGTGTAGATTTGCTTTTACTAATTTTTTTGCCCGGGCGCGCACAACAACTTTTGAACATAATTATTATATAGACTTTTAAAGTATAAATATCTCATTTGCAAACGTAAAACGATAAACTATGAAGGCAATGTAACAAATGTAATATCTGTTTTATAATAGCATTTTATACCTAAACAATGTGATACAACAACTCGTGGTACTATTCTTAAGTCAAGATTTCCACTTTAAAGAAATCGCAGGCCATGCTAATGTTATGGCAAGGGTGGCGTACATAGGGTCGGCGGCCGGCCGAGCGCGCGGCGGCGGGCGACTGACGGCACTGACGCAGGGCGGATGCGCCGCCCGCCCGGCGCATCCTGCCACCCGCGCCCACTCCACGCAGCTTTTGGGACTTTATAAGGACCCAAAACCAATGCCTGTTGGTATTAGGTACCCAAATTCCCAAAATACAGGCTCTACACGAGAAAAATTGCATTTATAGGTTTCATTGCATTTAAAGCAGAAGATTGAGCTTCGAGTTCGGAGTTCAGCTTTAACTTTTCACCGGTAACAATTATGGAGACACAGAAAAAAAATACGAATCGCTATTCTCGAAGGAACACGGGTAACCTGATGGTAATAATTGCCATTTTGCTCACCTTGACTTCTTGTATTAATTACACGGATTGGAATTTGATACCTCTCGTTACAGACCGAAATGACATTAAAACTATATAACGCTCCCTTCCCCTTCTGCTACCTCCCATTTCCAAACAGTCATACTCATACCGTATCTGTACACGTAATTAATTTGGGCGGATTTGCAAAGCCCAGTTGATATTGATTGATAACTTTGTCAAAAATCATCAGCCAGTGAACCCTGGTCCAGGTTTCACTGTGTGATGATTTTTTTTGGTAAATACTAAATCCAATTCACTAACGAATAAATCACAGCCAGTATTCGAGTTTGTCTTGAAAAACGCATTTTATCTACAAAGTAATTCAATAGAAGGCTGCTCATCCAATGACTGACATCTGAGATGTATTTGTATCGGTGCTAAGATAAAGATCTTAGTACCAGTACTTATACAGATGTAGCGGTAATAGCCTTGGGCACAACACTACATTTGAAATGACAGTACCGTCTCCCGGCTGTAGTTAACGACTCTCGCTCGGTTGCCGGTGGCTGAGCACCAGCAGAACGCGCCTGCGTCGCGTCACACAGCACAAAAATCCCTAAAGTCGTACTTTTTTCCATGACGACAGACATAAAAATAACCAGAGCATGCATGCGATAAAATTAAAAAAAATCAATAATTTGTGGCTTCTGTTTTACCGTACTGAGCTAGAAATATTGTTAAATATGCTTTGAATGGGTGGTGGAAATAAATTTTGTACGATATGCTGCGACCGGCCGCAGCGAGCGTTGGCGTTGGCTTGGCTACATACAAGGATACCGTACGTTACGATATCTTCTGCACAACTATTCGACAGGCTATCGTATCGAAAATGACACATTTTACTTACCTGATTTGCCTTGCCCTCGGCAGCAAACAGCTGTCGGAAGAATAGCGGTCGTCTATTTGATTTGAACTGACAAAATCATCGGGTTTTGGACTTGTGAACAGCGCGAGTGTTTAAGACTCCTGAGATAATATTTACTGATGTTCGATTCGGTACGGATGCGTATCGAATGTTTGAATGTTCTAGTTATGTACATATGTTCCAAAATCAGGAAAATTTCCGACATGGTGACCCAGCCTTTTTCCCGGGTATACTCCATATGACCCTGATGCCTTGGATTCTGCGTCACCAAATCGAATAGCACGGTGTATATGGTATTATTATGGAGTTCCAACTGGTAAAATTCCGATATTACAGTCTAGATCTACAGTCTTCCAAAAGCGGGGTACCACCTACCATTTTCTTAAATGAAACTCCAAAAACAATATTTAGAAACCATTTTTTCGGCCGCTGTTCCAACATTCCACGCTTAGATATTGTTGGAAAATTTCAGTAAGTAGTCCAAAATTAGTATCAGTTTGCCAAAATTATGTTATACAGTTGCTAACAGTAACCTTCAGTCCAGAAATATCTCGCGATGTGGAGCTTCAAACATAAACTGTATTACACAATACAATAGCAATTACTTCCGAACTTTGTTTACGACTCTCTGGCTCTGCTGTTGGATGTTCGGAAAACGTTGCTTGTTGTTAATTTAGTAATTGTACAGTTTATATTATTACAGTTTACGATTGACGCTAGATTGTACGTGGAACTTGTGCTAATAATAACTTCTGAAAACCATGTACTTACATTATTTCATAGGCATTTAAGAAGTTGATGCTGCAAGGCCCCAGCTGGTAAAGTAATAGTCGTCGCTAAACGACGCGCGGTGCTATAAGTGCATTATGGAAATATGCTTCTTAATTGTCAATGAAAATGTATTGCAAAGGGCAGTATAGGGACGCTTTATACAGGCTGATTATTTGGGTTTCTGGGAATCCCAAATAATCAGCCTGATAAGATAACAAAGCTATTAATCACCTAATTTCAGACTAATCCCAACGCATTTTCAAAAAAATATACTTTATTTTATTTATAATACCAGATGATTAGTTCAGATTACGAAGTTCATTTCAATTTCGTGTCGGCTCAGTTGCCAAATCTGAAACTTTTTGAGGAAGAGAAGGAGAAATTCGATCTAAGGAACCACGTTGTATATGTATAGGTATAAGAATGACAAGAATAATAAGATTCTGAATTTATTAGATTCACATTCACTGACCGATATCAATGAATCATACTGTTTGCACTTACGACTCAAATCCTACAAAAATACAATAATTTTAAGAGCAAGCAGTAATTATAAAGAATGTGGCTTTAAACATATACTTTTATAACAGCACTTCTAATCTTTAAAGTAAAACTTGTTTTTTTTTAATATTTTAGATAAAAGATGACAAAAAATATACATCCTCCTATACAAAATATCTGGCTTCTGGTGAAAATGGTTATTTATCTTTTTAGCAATTTACTATGGGATTGGCTTTTCTATATTGAGTGGATGCTGATTTCCACCATACAAATTGAAGATTTTATAGTTTAATTTGCATATCGGAATAACGTTTACACGGCAAAAAAAAAGTTGGAGTCAATTATCTGATTTCCCCCGAGAAATAATGGCCAAACAAGCTCTTTTAAAGTCCAAACATAATTTTGGTCCTATCATGTTTGTAATCATGTGTCATCCATATCCAAATAAGACGGATTTTAGTGGACCTGCGGGGTAATTGTGTAACACACTATCAGTAGGAATGGCTTTCATTTTGACAGTTCAAAACCATTTTGACGGCACGGTTGGCGCAGTGGTTAAGCGATTGACTGCTGCGCTGCGTGTCGCGGGTTCGATTCCCGCACGGAACAAATATTTGTATGACCTACATGTATTTGTTCCGAGTCTGGTTGTTTTTCTATCTATAATATGTATGTATTTACAAAAAAAAATTGTATATAAGTAGTTTATCAGCCATCTTGTTACCATAACACAAGCATTAGGTTGCTTAGCTTGGGACAAATGGTGCTGTGTGAAATGTCCAGGGATTTATTTATTTATTTATTATTTATTCATTGCGTTTTTTTACATTGTTGAGTAGACAAATTTTCTGATCATATAAAGCAATGATTAGCAATATGCTTCAAATTGATTCAGATTTTAATTGATAGTGTGTCACGCAATTAGAGTGCTGTCCAATTAGAGCAAGCATTTGTGAGTAATTGGGTAGCTCAACTCAGAAAGTACAGACTGAATGCAAATCTTCTTCTAATTAAAACTTTTAATGATTTCTAATGAGCCTTATCACATCAATATGGTAAACAATATTCCAAGTAATAATAGTTGTAAGTTTATTAGATTCTTGATAATTTGTAAACAAGTTCAGATAATTATTATACAAATGAGTCACCGAGGCCAAGAGCTTCTGGTTGTGTAAATACATAGTTAAAACAGTAATAATTTAACATATAAATTATTATTTATTCATCATCATCTTCCTGCCGTTTTCCATGTTACTTGGGGTTGGAGCGAGTGGAGAATGTGTATTTACTCTTTACATTCTCCCCCGTCAAACGTCACACTATCATTCACTCCCTTCTCTTTCATACCATTTCTCACACAATCCATCCATCTTTTCTTTGGTCTCTCTCTCTCCATTCATCAACATTGAAATATTAAATAAAAATTAACATATGGCAGAGAGTCCATAGTTACAGATATTCTATCTCATGAATGTGGGTTGGTATAATTATGTGTCTGAAGCATATCCATATTATTTCTATGAGCTTACTAATAAAGGAGAATAATAATAACCAGTTATTAAAAACTTATGACAGAAATGAGTTCCCTTTCCATAATCATTTCAAATATTTACCAAATATTTTCTAAACATATCAAAAGTCAAACATTGGATACAAACAAGTGAATATTATCAAAATAAGACAGCTACAAAATAGCTTTATAAGCCATTTTATTGATAACATTGAGATGTAACTTATCTGGCGAAATATGTGTGTGCTACAGGTACACCTCTGCCTGATCCTGATGGGAATACAGGCTTGGTGTTAGGTTACATATATGTATTAGGATGAGATGGGAATGTAACCAAGATTTTGAATGGAAAAATTGTAATTTCTTTGTGATTGATTAAATTATCTGTTGCTTTGATACGAATAATTTCATCATTCCTAATTAGATTCTACATTAGCAGTAAAAAAGTATCTCCAGTCAGTATAATAGATTTTCGCAAGACGAGACTTAAATTCTAGCTGTGTACGCCTGTTACATGATTACGTATCATCTTATCCTGTGACCAAGTACCTACTGGTAACCGAATTATAATTATGTTTATTTTAACAAGTGTTGACTTCAATCACCCTATATGTCATGTACTTTCATGTACTTTAGTGTAGAAGGATCCCCTCAAGATTAAACGTATTGACTATTATTTAAAAAAAAAATTAAGCTAGCGTTGTATTGTAATAATTATTAATGACTTGGAGAAGCTTCTACAGTAGGCGTGTAACAATTTAATAGGGTACACAAAGCAACACAACTATCTATAATAGAACTGTTTATGTACTCACTATCGTTATCTCGTTCAGTTGACTCACTGCTGATATGGTTGTCTGAATTGTATTTCACTTACTGTTTACGTATAAAATAATATAAAATTCAGTCTTTTTAGGTTATTTGTCAGATAAATGGCTACAACAAAGTCGGCATAGAACCGCTATCACACGAACAAAATATAGGCGTACTACACAGATTATAAAACTTTGACCCATAGGTGCAAAGTGTGATTCCGGCTCAATCCTGCTCTGAAAAAATGAAAATCAAATAAAATTCAGTAAAGGTAAAATATTATGGATAAATTATTTCGTACTCTATCTATATCTCACAATTTATTCAATTTTGGGTGTCGGCGTTGGGAAGTCTTCTCAGTCGGTTTCACCCTTTTTATGGTTCCGTAGTTCACGTCTCTGATCCCATAAAGCTTCGTCATGTCCGTCCGTCCTCGGCTTACCTTCCAAACGATTAGTGCTAGAAAAATGAAACTTTGCATGGATATGTGTACTTACCACGTCAACAAAGTACTAAAATAAAATCACAAAAAAAAAAATTTTTGGGGTACCTACATACTTCCCCTACGCGTAATAGTGGGGATGGCTTTTTTTCTCGCGTCTTCCCCATAGTGTGGGGTATCATTAGATAGGTCTTTTAAAAAAATTACAGAGGTTACCTAGACGATTTTTTGATTTAGGTATCCGTTTGCGAGATATTTAACTTTAAAGTGCATTTTTTTGTTAAAATAGGGCGTAACCCAAATCTAAAAGCTAAACGGCTGGCACGAACACTCTAAAAAAATTCATGATGGTAGTCCATGTGATGAACTTTGAACTCAAACTCAAATCATTTATTTCAAATAAACCATTTACAGGCACTTTTGAATTGTCAAAATTAAATAGTCGGTCAGTTAGTCAGAAATTAAAGCTAGTCGCCCATTCCAAAAAGATAGTAGATCGTAGATCTCTATGGAGAAGAACGGGCAAGAAACTCCTGAAGGAAAACTATAACGGCTTAGATAACTTTGTTAGTTCAGGAGTTATAGAGGCCTAACTTGTAAAGTGCGATTATGGATGACTACGGACCTATTCTATGCGTGGCCTGGCACGCACTTGGCCAGGGGGTCTACTCCGAAGGGCAAAGTGCGAATGTTCGGATCGGACCGACACTTGGCCAAACCGAATATTATTGAAAAATGCGAAAAAAGTTCGAATCGGCTCAGTTGGGTCGGGACCATAGTCAATATTCGAAAGAGTGTAGGAGTGTAGGATCGGAACCGACCGTACCAAATAGTAACTTCGTAGTCGGAAACGGCCGAACATTCGGCCGATACTACTTCGGAGTAGACTCCCAGTTTTTTTTAGTTATAACACACTTTAGTTTGGATCGGTGGAACCAAATTTTTTCTCTGCGGGTAACGGACTGAGGGTCCACAGCTTTATATGAGCTTGGGGGTGACTGTATGGGACACTTTATACCTAGTACATACTGATTCCATGCGAAAGGCATCAAGGATTTTTTTTTCCACCAAAGACTGTGAGATCTCTATTGAACCATAGTTTTGTTATCATAACATCACGGCTGTTTTCCCAGAAAAGTGAGGCAGAGGTGTACCTACCAGTAGGTACACCTATATTCATCTCAAGTTATTTGAAGTCCCATGTGATAGGAGGCGACCATAATGCCATCAACCAGACAAAAATTTCTAATGGAAAAACTCAATATGCAAATGCCCAACCTGAGAATCGAACCCAATCCCCTCCAAATAATAATAATAATGTATTTTGTTTCTTTGATAAACGAGCATGTTTTCAAGTTGTTCCAGGATGGGATGCTGCCTTCCCTTTAGGCGGATCACACACTACAACGCATCACGCCACGGGGCGCGGGAAACGGAGGCCAATTCCCCGTTTTTATTGAATTTGTATGTAAAAAATCACGCGCGGGGGCGCGTTATCTGAGCCCGTCGCGTGGCGCGTTGCAGTGTGAGATCCGCCTTAAAATGGCGAGGATAGTAGAGTAAGTAAAGGCTGTTGCTTGCATTAGGCTCGAAAACGGGTACTGCCTATCGTGACTGGTTAAAATTGAGGGGACAAGGAAGTTTTTCTGATGTTTTTGTAAGTAATGTGTTGTATATCGTTTTCAATCCATGCACTTCAAATAAAACGAGTGATTACAAAAGTAAGTTATTTATTAACATTCAACTTCACCCAAATGTAACTATGCAAGCAAATTTCTAAACAAAATACATTAAAAATGTTAAAAAAAAACGGTGTTTACTTATTTAGCTACATTCAAAGGCACATTTATCGCCGTAAACTGGTCAGTGTTTGTGCCAACCTACATAGAACTTAATTAAAAGTTCACCAAATCAGTGTTGTGCACTCACGAAGATTTACCTAAAATAATGTACTTTATTTTTGGGTTACTTTAAACTGTTAAACATAAATACAATACATAAACACCATATGACAAAAAAGAACACTATTACACTTATAAAATTACGGAATTATGCGATGCTATTCCTAGTTTCTAATAGTTTTTGTTTCGCCAAAATGTCCTTTAAGCCGCGGACGGAGTGCAAGAAAACTACATCTATATAATCATCAAATTACATATAACGTTTATTTTTATAATATTCTATTTATGTAGGTTAAAAAATAAAACAGCCAAAACTGGCTATCTCACAATTTTGGTATAAAAGATGATTTATTAAAAAAAATACTGGCTTTGCTTTCCATTGAATACTTTCATGTTTGCTAACATGAAAGTTATATTGATATTAGAGACATTCATACAATAATAACTCCGCGTGGTGGATTGTGACCCACTCCCTCTCACAGCGAGGAACCTGTCCCAGCAGGGGGATTATCGCGGAGGCACTATGCCGGGGGGAAACTCTGCACCCGCGGCAAATCGCTGCGGAGCGGACGGACCTCCGGCGCGATCTCATGGCGGAATGGAAGGCGCGACTATCGCAACCCAGCGCAGGGCACGCCACGATTGTGGCGATAAGACCCCTCTTTGAGGAGTGGCTAGAGAGGCGTCACGGCGTTCTCACGTACCGCCTGACGCAGGTCCTCTCCGGACACGGATGTTTCGGGAGGTTCCTGCACATCATCAGGCGGGAGGAGACGCCCGGGTGTCACCACTGCCAGGATCGCCCAGAGGACACGGTGGAGCATACGGTGGAGGTCTGCCCTGCTTGGGCGGAGCCCCGCCGTGTCCTCGTAGAGGCGATCGGCAACGGCGGCGACCTCTCGCGTCCGGCTCTGGTGCAAGCCATGGTCCGGGGCGAGAGGGAGTGGGAGGCAGTCACCTCCTTCTGCGAAGCAGTCATGCTAGCGAAGGAGGTGGCGGGGAGGCTGAGGGAGAGAACCTCACGCCTCAGCCGCCGTGGGAGACGCTCCGGGCGTCGGGAGCCGCGTGACGACTCCCGGCCACCGTAGGCGCGGGCCTGCGGGCGGTGAGTAATGGGTAGCTCACCGTCCGATCAGGACCAGGCCCGTGCCGGACGGCGCGTTGTGTTCCACGCGCGCCTCAAAGAGATGTCAGCAGAGGACGGGGCCCCACAGGGCCGAAGCCTGCCGGGGCGGCGGGATTTTCCGAAAGGTTAACCGCTGCCCTGGAACAGAAAGGGCTAAGGACGGAACACGGGTGGGTTTTAGTCCGTAAAAGTCTGACACTCCCTTCCGCTCCACCCAGAGCGGGAGGGGTCATTAGATGATTTCCCATCCACAAAAAAAAAAAAAAAAAAGCAGGGGGATTATTATAGGCTGATTATGTATAAAACAATTAAAGTCTGCTTGAGACAGCAGTGTGGTCAAGTCAAGACCAACAACACTCAATTAAATAATTTCGGTTTTTCTTAAAGTCATCATCATCATCTGCTTAGCCTTTTCCCAACTATGTTGGGGTTGGCTTCCAGTCTAACCGGATGCAGCTGAATACCAGCATTTTACATGAAGCGACTGCCTATCTGACCTCCACAACCCAGTTACTGGGTAATACGATACCCCTTGGTAAGACTGGATGTAAGACTTTCGGGCTACTGACGACCCGTAACAACTGTCAAAGATCCACGAATGGCAGCCGGGACCAACGGCTTATCGTGCTTTCCGAGGCATTTAGGTTTTTCTTAAAGTATCTTAATCAAATTAAGATATGAAAAATCAATCTTTTATGTAGATAATTCCATGCATATCATTATCAACACAGTTTTTGTAATTTAAGTATTCCAATTCATAAATACGTGCTAAAATAAAGCACAGTAACTAGATTATTTTCATAGTAACGGTAGTGCTTAGTAAAAAAGTTAAATGCGCAGTATACACTACAAGTGTGTAGAGCCTTAGTCCTAGCACTATCAGAGCTCGCTCTATTTTGGTCTCTTATTATAACCTTATCAGCGAGATAAAGGTTATCTATTCAGAAACTAGTTTATTCACATAACTAGTAGTTGCAGTGTTTATCGCGTATCTAATAACAACTCTGCTAAGCATCCGTTAATTATGTTCCTTTATTTTATATTAAATACATACTTCACAGTTAACAAACAATACAACACATACCTCAACAAACGCTAACTAGGAAACTGCGATAATAGAGACAAGTGTCAATCGACAATTTTAAATCCTTAAAATTCACTTTTCTATGTCAAACAAACGTCACAGTTATTTTACCTCTGAAAACAGCAACTCAATAGCAACCTTATAGTAACGAAAATAAAGATCACTGTGATTTTGACAGACCCGTCAGCAGCTGCAATCCAACAGCAATCTTATTGTAATGACAATAAAGATCACTATGATTTTGACAGTGATGCAAAGGTAAAATAACTCTGAATAGACTGTACTTCTATTTCAGTTGTAATGAGGGTAATCTAAAACATAGCTAACGATCAATATACCTTCAACATTCATATTTAAAACATTTATTATAGTGTCTTGGGTGCTTATAATAATAATTTTAAAACTTTTAAAAATTGTTCTGAAATGACCATGATTTCTGTGGTGTTCTAAAACAGTTTTATCGAGAGATTAAAATGTATTTCATAATATTTATATATCACAATGAATTTCCTCCACCAACAGCAATCAAATCAATAACCTAATATCACGTCCCTTCAAACTACTCGCTAGCTAAAAGGTGAACTAAATGCACTATATTTTGTAATAAATACACAATTTGTACAATATGTTACTGTATCTCTCTTCAAAACTTAACTAAACCTTTAAGAGCTACTGCTTACAGTTTTCATATTAAACAGGGTTAAATTAAAATGCTAGCGATACTCCGTAGACGTGAGATTTTTTTAGTGTGGTGATCGATAGCATTTAGTGTAATCACTTGATATATCAGTTTTTTTGTGTAAATTTCAAAGACGTGATTGATATCGATATCTTAACATGATAAAACATAATTATTTTCTCAACTCATACTTCAATAGTAACAAAACCAACAGAGATCGCCGACCCCTAAAAAAAATCATCAAATATTATTAATTTTATCGTGTTTAGATATCGGTGCCGATCACGTCTGCAGAGTTTCGCTAGCTAATTTAATTTGACCCTGTATTCTAAATAATATTTGCACTGTGAATGTAATGAAGATTACTAGGTACTAACTGCATACAAATCAATGGAACATTTCATGTACGAATGGCAAGGGGTTACAATAACATGTACTATTAAGTCTACTTTCCTTTAACTGCCAACAATCCTTTGGTTTAAGCTTTTACTTCCAAAGTTAAGGAATGCAACACTATTAAAAAAACATTTTTGAAGACAATAAAATCTAAACAAATAAATAGTTTTATAAAAATTTGTAACATTGAAATGAGTTATAACACATTTTTGTATTTGACTAGTATAAGGACAAACCTGGAATTGGAAATGATAATTTGCAAGACTGTTGTCGTAATAAGTACAACTTCTATTAACACAAAATAAGGCATAATATCCTGGAAAGATACCACGAATAAATAGACCGATGTTCTAATAATGTGTGAAGAAATATTGCAGAAGCTTTCGCAATGTTATTTGCAAAAAGCAATAATTTTATTCCATAGCTAAAGCCTAGACATGTATTTTTTCAAAGTGCATTATTCTAATATAGATAAAATATGTGTAGGAATCTGTTGTATAATTTTACAAAATTCCAAGATTTAACAGGTCTTTAATGTACTACAATACATAATTTTGATTGATCCCGAACTTTAATAATGAAATTACTTGAAAGGGTTTTATATTACCAAATTTTAGTTTTTTAAATAGTTTTTATTTTCACATAATAAATATTACTGTTTGGGTCCCACATAATGCTAGTTGCAGAGTATAAAAATAACTCTATTTAAGATACCAATAATTATTTGCATTTACGTCAGGCTGAAGTATAAGTTATCACTATGTGGACTCAGGATGGCATAACATTCAAATACGTCAGTATGTATACTGAACATTAATTAAGCAAGATTTCCTTTTCGCGATGTGTGTACCTATATGCTACATAACCTATATAATATGAAAGTATTTAATACATATATAAGTTGTTGCATTTTCATAAATAAACCTAAAACTACGTGACATTTTCGTTGTTTTCCTTAGAATAAGGTTAACCAAGCTCTTTTGTTTGTTCTTTTTTTAGTATTGGTGAATACTAAGGTTTATTTTTTTCATGACAACTCTCCAATGGGTGCATTCTGAAGCCACAGGTCGTGGATGAAGTTGTACAAGTCATCACTGACTGCCACCTGTAACAAAATTTTGGTATTTATGAAGTGACTTTAGTTGTATGCTGATGCCAGAGAGTAGGGTGATCTTCCCACGCAGAAATATCTAGCAGGTGACACGGAGCAGCGTCATTGGTGCAATAGATATGGCCAACTAAACGATTCGCCAACTGCGGGAGTACGAACTTACTTCCATTCCCGACAAGATCTATGACTAATAGAATTTTTGGCTGCTCTACAAAATTAAGGAAAGGCTTTTGTAATCCAAATGGGTATATAACTAGTCTAAAGCTATTAAGATGTTACTGAAGTAGAGAAATGCCAGCAATGTATTCATTATACTAACTGTAGATGTACTTGAATTCATACCTAATAATAATAATAATATTTATTTGCAAAAAACACGGTATTAAAAGATGTTACAATACAAGATGAGACCAAACATGTTTTGCTCAATATTAAAGCATGCAAAATTATAGTAAGTATCAACATTATAGTTTATGTTCGAGAAAATCTTTAACACTATAAAAATTATGTTCATTCAGCCAGTTATACAATTTAATTTTAAAAAGTCTGTAATTTAGATCTTTAAATGTATTTGGTAATTTATTGAATATACGCACACTCATAGCTACACAATTTTTATTATATTTAACACACCGAGGTATCTCGTCTAGTACCAGCCTGCATTGATCACGCCGACTTCGTGAACAAACATCCTCAGCTGTTTTGAACAGTTCTCTATGTTTCTGTACAAACATACCTACTTCATACACATATATTGAAGGCAGTGGTAGCAAACCAAGCTTTTTACATATTGGTTTACATGATTCATCCGACGGAATCCCGTATATGGCTCGTATACATTTCTTTTGTGCGATAAATGCTCTATTAAAGTCGGTACTATTTCCCCATTCCATTATTCCATACTGCAACGAGGATTCCACATACGCTCGATATGACATTATCGCCGTTTTTATATTTGTTATGTTCTTAATCTTTCTAAGGGCATAAACAAATTTATTCGCTTTGCTACATACATGCTCAACCTGTGCCTTCCAGTCTAAATGTTCATCTATTATTATACCTAAAAACTTTGTTTTTGTCACCTGGTTAATTTTTGGTATGTCCATCTTAAAATTGAATTTATTATTATGAGATTTGTTAAATTGTACATGCACAGATTTGTCAAGTTTAATACATAAATTATTGTCATTTAACCAATTAATTAAGTCAGCAATTGTTTTATTTATGTCAATTTCATGGTCAGTAATAGATTTATATTTTTTGTCAGAAGTTACAATTATAGAAATGTCATCAGCATAAAGAAAGCATTTGTACTTGTCACATTAACAATGTCATTAATGTAGAAGAGAAATAAGATAGGCCCCAATATGCTACCTTGGGGCACGCCACGTTTTATATATTTATACTCCGACGTATACAGTAACATATCTCCATTTCCATCGACTTTGGTGACAGAAACACACTGTTTTCTGTCAGTTAGGTATGAAGATATCCATTGATGTGGTACTCCCCTAATTCCGAGAGCTTCTAATTTTTGTAATAGGTTAACGTGAAACCAAATCAAACACCTTTGATAAGTCAAAAAATAATCCTGTTACCAGCTGCTGTTATTATTTATTCCATTTAGTATGGTTTTCAGAAGTGAAAAAATGGCAAATGTAGTAGATTTACGTTTTTGAAAGCCGAATTGTTCTTTTCTTATGATATTAAATTTGTCGCCGTATTTAATTAGTCTATGGTACATACATTTCTCCTATGCATATGCTATAAAACATAAGTAAATTAAACAAATGCTTACCGCATAGAAGCATACTGTTGTCGTCATTACTATTGTTTATTGTACAATAGACTGACAAATAATCCCTATTGCTCCAAAAATAAGGTTGAAAATCATATGACAACGTTAACTTGTTATTTAAAAGATAAGCACAAGATAGACAATGGTTTTCTTGCATACTTAACTGAATATTACATACCTTGTAGGGGGTGGGGTTCAGATTCCTCTTGATATCTTGTCTGAGAGTTCTCAGTGAGGACTGTACGCGCTCCCGCACCTCATGCAGCGGTTTTGGCATCGTGTAAATGATACCGTCCTTCCAGTACACCTATAATGAATATAAATAGAATCTTTTATATTTAAAATGAACATGATCAAACGCTATCTTACCCAAGTACTTAATATTCTAAAGAAAATTTTCCAATATTCTATTATATATATTAAAGTACTATAAAGAGTACAATATAATTAAGTACTATAGTGATTATTATAATGTCGTTTTAGTGTGTGTAGGAAATTTGTAACATTTTGCTTGTCTGTTCTCCAACAAGCATTCTAGTGAGTTGGTATTGAAATTAAGAATAACAGCTCGCTAATTTCTACATTAACATTGAGACATCTATACATATAATAAAATAGTAACGAATAATTTTAGTCCGTTTCTCTGTCGTCTGTATGCATGTTCCGGATTGGCGCAAAAACGGTTGAACAGATTTGGATGAAATTTTGGCACACAGATATTAATCTAGGTTGGATTAACACATAGGGTACTTTTAATCCCGGCAGTACGTTCCCGTGGGATATTTTCCGACTTCCACGCGGGCGAAGCCACGGGCAAAAACTAGTTCAATATAAAACAATAGTCTTAAAATAAATAACACATTTTACCTGCAGAACTTCTGGCGCATCATAATTAAACTGCAGTTTCCTCATTTATACTAGGAAAAGATATGAAATTACCTTGTATAAATGTTCAACTTTGCTGGGGATGACGTAGGCTCTCTTCGACTCCTGGAAGGGATGTCTACAGAGCACCTTCTGGCCGACCTCGGGCGCCCGCTCCGAGGAACGCTGCAGAAGATCGACCAGAGCGTGGCCATCAGCACCGAATAGCCTGTATGCCTGAAAAGATTGTGATAACAGTTTTATGACATTATACAATGCATTAGGCTAAATTATCTTTTAATCCGATATGGTTTGACGATTTTACAAGAAAATAGTCTGATACATATCATGATAAAATACTTATTATGTCATAGCCAGACTCGACAAAACGGAATATTCCTCAGATATTTTTCTTACAAACCTGAACAAGGAAAGATACTACATTCTATAGATACTCGTACAATATGCCAGCAGAGAAGGCCAGTAGGAAAACAGTAAACGAGTTTCCAAAAGCCAGCGAAAATCAACCATATTTATAATTGAAAAACAAAACCTAAACTATGTAGTTATCCTGTAAAACATTATCAATTAGTTTCTATTATTCAATGAGTATTTTTTTAAACTTCGTCATTCTTTAAAAGACGGTAAATCGGTATCATTATATCACTTGCATACTTAGTTAGTTTCAGTAAACTTCTACTTTTATTATGAATTTATGACATACTTTACTTAACAGAGACAGAATATTTGTTCGGAGGCAGGGATTTATAAAACAATGCTATCTACATTGCCTTTCTATTTCTAACATCCATAACCGTCTATTAAATGAATGGTAAATAGTGCAGTCAGTGAACAATCAATAAAGCTGACAAAGTATTCGTAATTCACAAGACCTTGTGCCGTTCGATGATACTGTAAGCTATAGATACCTATCTATTCATATTCATGAGAATCGTATATTTTTCTCCTTGATAACACGCATCGGTTCAGGGCCGTACGTTATACAATATTCCGTTTCTTATAGGTACATATTTACCTACCCAATCTCATCGTGATACAAATCATAGTTTTATCCATATTAGGCTAGTCGCTAATATGTTGTATTGAACTACATACGCTACGATAATATCGGTTGTCGAGACGATTACTGTGATTAGTTGTAATCGATATAAGTTAAAGTTCAACGCAGTTGTTTGTTGCTAACGTCAGTACACATTAAATGAATCAAGATAGTGTTCGTTTTCATTTATAATTTGCAAACAAACTTAACAACAAGTTTGTACTCATTATCGCAACAATAAACATTAAACGAGTATTACTTTTTCATTCAGATAACACAGTGACCTCGTCTGCAGAAACCGTTCCATTAATTAATACGTAGTACTATCGACGTACCTCTTTGTGACCGGGTATGGTTACTTTCCCAACGTCTTGACTCAGCTTAATGCGAGGCTGTCCGTTTATCTCCGTTAATTTGTAAACGCATCCCAAAGCTGGTTGGCGTTGACATGTTACTGTAAAAAACATAAACAAATACTTTAATTCAGTATGGCAGGACATCAAACCAATTTTAACAAATGGCTGTTTCCTTGTACAATATTATTCTTGAGTCATAGCAGTTATGTGGCCAGCAAAAAGTACCGCAGCTCAGCACAATGTAACATAATGAATAAATCGCGCATTTCCGTAAATTACTGTCATTGTTGATATTGTATGAAATAATAGACTCAGTAAGTACATAGAGAAGCATGCTAGAAAATCCTAGCATTCTGTGATTAGATTATTTTCAAATATAATATGTAATTTACAATACCTAGATGTGTCCCGATTCCGAAACAGTCGATTTTGTGTCCTTGTTCGTTCAAACTGAGTATTGTTTCCTCATTAATGTCATTGGAGGCTACAATGGTTAGTTTTGAGAACCAGGGCAGTTTGAAAGTTTCGGCGATGCTCTCGAAGGTCTCCCGTGCTAGTACAGACAAATAAGCCAGATCGCCGCTGTCGATACGGATACCGACGGCTCTGTAGGCGCAGTCGTTTAGCGCTAAGGCCACGGCACAGAAGTTTAGCAGACCACTCCTGTTAAGAAACATTATTTCAATACTACTAATTAAAAAAATTGCAAGACAAAAATACCTAGTGTTATTATCAGTTACGTAACTATCCGTACCATGGCATGCCGTCTTTGAAATATCTCTACTACATAAATATATCATTAATACAGACCTACATTTGATGTTTGTACTTCAACGTCTTGTGGATGTGTTTAAGGTAATGCTGTATGAGGTCATTTGCGATTACGTAGGCGTACAATCAACTGGGTGTCTACTACAATTTGTTCACTACGTTCGTTGAAAAGATAGATAAATACAAAAATATGAAATAAATATCCAATAAAGTTCTTACTATGTTTATATAAGGTGCATGATGGTAGCTTTACATGCAATACCGGCTTGAATACTGTGAATGTGTGCATATCCCTATACAATGCAACTGTGCCCAATGACTAACATTGCCCCTAATCTTGCATATAGGGCACGACAATACGTCACACTGAAGCAAATATAAAATTCTCGTAGGACGTGTTCTCATTTATTTACATTCGGTTGTACATGAAGCGCCGTCCATATACGCTTCACTGAAAAAGCGAAACAAAACATAAAATAGTATCTACGGCCATGATTGTTAAGTAGTCCCAGCGGATAATCCCGGCGGATAATGTGTTGTTAGAGTGTGCTTGCATATGTCATTCCTCCCAGTGTTATGAGTCTTTCATGCCCCCCTAACAATGAGTTATGTCAAATGAAATTGCAATAACTGGACTTAGCCAGTACACAGAACAAATCTAAGTAATAAATAATTAACTTCACAAAACTTAAAATATAAATGAAAATGCAAAACAATAATACAAGTTTATCAGACACCAAATGTCAATGAGTTGTCTATTTGCATCTTTACCTCAGTGTGCGTTCGACCGTGCTATATCCATATGTACTATGTATAGTCGGTGATTTGAGTACTCTAGTACCATTGGTTCCACAGTTGCTATTGTAGCCAGAATGCCCATTCATATTATGCTGCCTGTGGCGTGACGGTAAGCCTTGAAAATTATACCTCTTGACATCGTACGTATCCACTAGAGCCAAAAAACCCGACGGGAATGCTAGGGCATACGATATGAGGGCAGCAAGTTCCCCGTCGCTCGCTTCCTCCGGGGATATATCTATGATGGCGGACACTCGCTTGCGCCACTCTAGCGACAGTTCGAGCAGGTTACACGGGTTCTGTGTCTCTGCGTGCCGTATTATGACCGAGTTCAAGTCTTCCAACGTGCTGAACGACGTCACAAATGAATGTGCATGAGTCCCTCGCACAGGTATATTAAACATTTTCCCAGCCAACACATTGCTTGTACCATCGAATCCACCTAAAACAGAAACATTTGTCATTTACTCTAAAAAGTCAAATGGTAGATGACGTGGGTGGTAGGTAAGTCCCCTAGCTAGTAGCCTATATATCAAAGATTAGTAAGACAATTCGTGCAAGGTTCGCAACACCTATCATCCCTCAAATCAAGTAGGTAACAAAAGTCAATTTAAAACTTTGGTAGCAGTCCGTACATGAGTACCAAGCAGGTGAGACATTCAAGGGCAAGGTTCGCGAAACTTGCCTGATTAAACCTATTAACGAAAAGTATATTCGCTATTGGGGATTCTTATGAGTCAATGGCGCGGCAGGGTGTTTTATATTGCACAAGTTTGAATAGAGCCCGCGAGCTTCGTACCAGGCACGGGGCTCGCCAGCCGCCTGCCTGAGCTGCGCAAACACGCTAATACAATCAATACCTACCATAAAGACAAGCTAATTTGCGCCCCTATACAAGACCGTATTATACTTTATGTGGACACATAGGAAAACTTTTGTCATCAGAAATTTAATATCCTGCTAGTGATACAATTAAAAAATAATTTATCAATCTAACCAATGTAAGCATATTTCGACGCTGACAATCCTCCGTCAGGGCCTTGGGCTCGTCGTAAGCCAAATTCAAGTAAAGAAACATTTTTCCCAGCGACCATTCTGTACCGTGCAGCGTTCGTTGCCATCAAACTGTAAAAATGCAATAAATATTACTACAAACAATTAAGGGATATCAAATCTCAGTTATTCTAATAAAAAATAGGATAGATAGCTCGTAAACTAGAAAAATGCAATTGCATAAACAGTTATAGAACCTAAATAATACATACAATATTTCTTTTCAGGATGCTACACCTTTTAAAACTTATGAAAAATACCATAATAATAATATTTCCAGCTGAGCTAGATGTTATAGGTATATTTGACAATGTTTCCGAAATTTAGCCTATGTATGAATCTTGATAACTTTTTTATTTTTTCATGACTTTTTCTTCGAAAGTAGGTGGTAGGTTTCAATAACAACCTAGAGTTGTACTTATCCTGTATCGTGGCTTTGTATTTCTTTATTATCTTTGGTAAAGGTTAATTAAAGTTTCGTCACAAGACTTTTCTGCCGATTAAACAATGGAAACGTCCTTCATCGTGAAACCATTCTTTGTCGACAGTAGGAGTGTAGGTAGGTTTATTGATTGTTAGTACAAAGTATATAGGTATTGATTTTTTGATCATTTATGATACTACTTCCACACGAGTCGCACTAACAGGCTCTTACCAACTAGCTAACCTACTCCTAGAAATAGAAATGAGATACCCAGTATCACGTACTTAACGACGCAACAAAGGGTGACATAGGTACCCCATTGTCAAACTAATGAAAGATAGCTTGCAATTATCTGAAGAAATCATGCCTGACCTGACTCCTATCTGATAACTGATAAGTGTAACATTATACGTAGTATCGAAGAGCAAACACTCATATCTGAACACACACAGGAAATCCTTGATAAGTATGATTTAACCGATTATGCAAAATATTAAGGGTGCATGCTTCAGCTGACACGTGTACACACGGCTACACATCAAGCTATACATTTCCAGTTTTAGCTGACCTCGCATTGTACAGGTTTTTCGTACAATCAGAAGTCAGCTTATACTGCTTATGTATAGCTTGGTGTGTAGCCGTGTGTACAACATGACTGAACCTACTCGTAGAGTTCTATGACAAGGGGTTATTGCGAAACACACTAACAGTAGCAATAGGTTTCATTTTGACAGTTCAACAACATTCATTGCGTTATTTACCTTGTTGAGCAGACAATTTTTTCGAACATATGAAGCAATAGATTAGCAATATTCTTCAAAATTATTCCGATTATGATTGATAGGTAGTGTTTTTGTATGAAATAACTGTCAAAATTATTCCTCGAATAAAGTTATCAGATGATTGAAAAATCAGCCCTAAGTTTGATAGCTTATCATAAGTATACACCTGCACGCACCTGTATGCGCCTGATAATATTGAGTAAAAAAATCAAACGTTTGAATTTCGAAAAAAAAATCAAAGTGCAAAAGATGTCAACCGACGTACCTACAACATAGCGAAAACCGCAGATATCTTTGGAGCAATCATACGGTATTCCTACCTCTTACGCAGTTTCTTTAGGCATTAACAACATTTACCTACATAAGCTCAAATAATCTAAGTAGTACAAACTGTTTCGCAGCATGTATAAAATAATCTTGTCAATATTGCAATACTTGATACCAAGTGACTTACCTTGCAAAGTTGACGAGAGTTAACAAAGTCGTTTCCAGCAACTGCGCTACAATTAAAGGTCCTTCAACTCTTAATAAGGGCACCCTGCAAGATACAACAACGATGTCAACAGTCATAAAACAACGATTATTGTAAACAGCTTATTTAATCTTTATTATTATTAGGTTGGCAAATTCAAAACATCAAATTGATAAAATTTACGCTCCCATGAAAACAGTATGTACGGTGTACCACACATGAGTTTTTCAGGCTAGCAAAGGTTTCGTTTTTTTTTTTTTTTTTTATATTGAATTTGAGCGCCAACAATTTGACAGTGACGGGTAAAAAATAAAGTTTCCTTTCCAAGCTTTTCTTGAAGAGAATGTGGTGACAGATATTCTCTTCATGAAAGAGTGTATAATACAGAACGAAATTTTTAATTATTTTTTTGTCCGATGCCTTTTCTGCGCTGTACCTATCGCGCCACACGATAGACTAGCGATGAAATTGTTTTTTGCTAAGTAATAAGTGAAGGTTTTTAACATTTCTTACCCTGAAGGGGATGAAATATGCGTATTTAGTGTGTTTGGGCGGATAGCCGGATATCCGGCCGAATATAGGGTATCGTCATTTTCCTAAAATTTGATTTTTATTAAATCTATGAAATAAATATTCGATTATAAATCAAATGTTTGTAATTTATATAAAATCCTGTATCCGCCGGATATGTGCCTACCATCCGGTATCCGGCTGGATGGAAAATTATCCCATATACAGTATAGTTGCCGGAATTTTAAACCGGTATACCAGTGGAGTAATAATATAATATAATAATAATATAATAATATCCCTGGACATTTCACACAGCACCATTTGTCCCAAGCTAAGCAACCTAATGCTTGTGTTATGGTAACAAGATGGCTGATAAACTACTTATATACAATTTTTTTTTTGTAAATACATACATATTATAGATAGAAAAACACCCAGACTCGGAACAAATACATGTAGGTCATACAAATATTTGTTCCGTGCGGGAATCGAACCCGCGACACGCAGCGCAGCAGTCAATCGCTTAACCACTGCGCCAACCGTGCAGTAGGTACACATGTTTATCACCAAAAATCCCATAAAAATCTTACACTAATTTTATAGACCAACATACATGAAGGATCATCTATCACATAGTTAATGCGCTGACCTTTGCCTCAATTAAAAATTTTTAAACTGGCCCTTAAACTCCTACAACACATAACTTTAATAAATTCTTGACAGTATTTCTGACTGAACAAGACACATTATGACAGGGGTAGTGTGAGTGCTGTGACTTAAATTTAGTTCAATTATTTATTAGATCTTTTGTTTTTATTTTGGGCGATGTAATGCTCATTCTGACTGGTAGATTAAGGCAATACTATCAAAATTAAAAGAAATATGGATTTAACTACAGGTTTCATAGCTTCATTAAAATACTGGAAGTAAAATGATTGTTTCACATACCTTGGGAATACTACAGAACCTTCCTCAATAGCGCTTACTCTAATATCCTTACATGTTAAGTCTTTCAAATATACAAAGAATTCTGGTTCAATGTTGTCTGGTAGAGTCTGCTTCAAATAAGCAATATCTGAAAAATAAGAGCCGTTGTATATTTTCTGTAATAAACCTATTTAGTTATACTGACTTAAATAAAAACTACATACCACTGTCAGAATAATGAAAGTTGTCTAAAAACTTTAGACATTCTTCAAGACCGGCGAATATGGTGAATTCTCCTTGGAAAGGATTTGTGCGGAAAAATAGATCAAACACAGCAACATCATTGACTTTTCCTGATTTCCAGTAAGCATAGGCCATTGTTATTTGATAGAGATCTGTAGAGAACATGAATACATATAAACGTTATGAACTATTAAGTAAACCTCCATGATGAAATCCTTAATTCTCACTTTAAAAGTAAGAATTAATGATACAGATATTTCTACAGAATGTCTGATTTTCTAAATGATAGATTTATCTACATTCAGGAAGAAAGAAAATGACTTTTTCCTAAAACAAAATAGGCAGGTTACTGCCTGCCTATTGTGTTGATGATTGATTGAAAAATAAATACTATAAAACATAACTTCATAGTTAGATCACTAAATAAAGTCAAGTTTGTATTCAGAATTTTAGCAGCCTAGATTCTATTAAAAATTGCCTTGTGGTTGTAGGTATTATTTGAATTATTAAAATTGACACTGAATCTAAAACGCTTAAATTATCTACACGACATTCTGATTACTAAGTTCTAAAGTACACTTGACATTTAAAATTCGCTCCAAAATATATTATATTTTACTCACCAGTCAACAAAGGTTGCACAATACCATTTTGTCGTGCCATCTTTCTCTTGATATTTAATTCTTCAGTAGACATTTTCGTTGTAAGTGATGAAGTTAGTGCAGAAATTATTAGAAACGTGAGTTATATATGGTATCTGTCGAACGACTAAAATAAGTAATTTCATCGTGATCAAGTGGTCGTAGTTATCAGCGCGCCAAACAAATTTTGACGGATACTCTACGCATGCGCATAAGATTCCTATTGACTGTAAAGTTTAAAGGTCATTTCTGAAGGTCGACTTATTGTTTAAGCAAAATTGAATAATTTCGGTATTATTTAACACTACACTCTTGATTATTTATTCCAAAAACTAAAAAAAAATAATAAATTACAATCCACTCACGCACACAAATAAAAGACCAACTTTTTTTTCTCTTTAACACTGGGTCTTTTGACACGGTTTGACGGTTTGGTGATAGGATAGCTTCAATCATCGAATGCACAGATAACTTTAAATAAGTCAGAGTCAGATCGAATGTTCAAAATTAGACTAAGGGCTCGTGGTTAATGCTTGATACAGACACACGCAGTGACTCACTGGCGATTTGACTTTATAAGCGATTAATGTCACTGGTGCTGCTGCAACTAAACCGCTGCAAATCTAAAAAGTCATTAAACAATATCTGTCCGTGGCATGGGCGTAGCCACGGTGCCCCACCCTGCCAGAGCCCAAACGGCTGAAGTTAGAGACACATTTTTGGATGGAAGATTTCGTGGTGTAGGTAGATGAGCAATAAGAAAGTGTTATGGATAATTCGAATTATACATACAGATACAGGGTGCTATAGGGTGTAACATTTTTGTATGTAAAAATTAACCAGGGTAATACCGCAGGTATATTTTGCTAGTTACATATTATTTTAGACTGCTGCCCCTCCCTGAGCCCATGGCTGTCTACGCCCATGGTCCGTGGATGAGTGGCAATCTAACAAGTGACTATTCGATTCCTGGCTCTGGCCAAAGCTTTAAAAAAAAAACAAAAAAGGCAGCGCAACAATCATATTCATTTACGCGGCTGTTAAGTATATTCCCCCCACTTCCAGGCAGCTTACTATTTTATTGGGTTGAAGATGATCTTTATAACCGTCCCATATGGTTTTGACGCAGTATGAAATGACTCTTTTAAAATTTTCTCTCTTTGGCCCCCCTTGGGTGCGGCGACTAATTCTCACATTCATGATTATTGAATGTTAAGCAACTACTAGAAATAAAATTTATTCGGTATAAAATTGGTCGCAAAAATCAAGCAGTACCTCCTCTTCAAGCATTATCAGATCAGCATAGCTATTTAGAACCATCCGACAGGCTATCGTATCGAAAACGACACGTTTCGATAACCTGATTTGCCTTACCCCCGACAGCAAAAAGCTTTCGGAAGAATACCGGACGTCTATTTGATTTAAACTGACAAAACTTTCGGGTTTTGGAATTGTGAACAGCATGAGGACTTCTACGATAACATTGATTGACGTTCGATACGGTACTGAAGCGTTTCGACTGGGTGTGAATTGCTATGCAGGGGCTTATCAGTTACTACTTACCCTAAAAACGATTCTCCCGTTATTCACCTATAAACCCAATTTTGTTTGATTTACACACGAATCACTTCTCAGCAAGAACAACAAATGGAAAAAGCGTCACCGTCGTCTCGCTATCTCGGTCTATAGTTATATAATCTGTGATGAAAACTGATATCATGTGTAACTCACAGGTTAATAAAAAATCATTAAGCATTTATCTGAGTGACTGGGGATAGGAAGTGGATGTTATTATATTTTTCTTTACCATTTCCAGTAAAGTAAGTGTAAGCCCGGCTTTACCGTACCGGCCAACTAGGAGAAGAATAGTGTGAACGTGTGAAGTAGTTTACTCTGTCTACGGTTGTGATTGTGACTTGTGACTTGTGAGTGAACAACAACTGTCAACTGTCAGTCCACAGACTAAAAAGAGAAGGGTCACGTCAATGGATAGATTGAAGGAAGATTCAAAATTTGAAATTGTTCAATTTGGATTGAAAAATTGTTTTACGATGTTAAATAAATTGTAAAATTGGAAATATAGTATTAGAATAGAGTTGCGTTTCTTTTAATAATCTCAACTTCAAAGGGAATAAAACTAATAAAAGACAGAAACATGAATAAAAAGGTATGTATTGATAAGACGCCTAAAATTACTATTTTATTTTATTTGAGCACTCTTTTTGGAGAGGAGTTCGTCCCATCTCGTCCCCTTTATCATTTAATTATAGTTTATAATCGGTGGCGAGTCCTAGGGGACGAATCTTTTCGGGGTGTTTCTTGTCGTGGTGGATTAGCAAACCTTTTCTGGTAACGTAATCTTCTGAGCAGTTCGTGCATTTGAAAGGTTTTTCTCCCGTGTGTTGGTACATGTGGTACTGGAAAGAAAATAATTACAATAATAAAATTACTCCTCTAATGACTCCGATAATTATTATCTAAAGGCAGACAATAATATGGCGGGTAGTAATAATATGGTGGCTAGTACATAATCAGGTTTTTTTTTTTTTTAAATCTCATTTTATTATTTTTGCGCATCTCATCAAATTATTGGAACTGCCCTGTGTACTGAGTACATGCAATTAGTGATTACAACATTTATGAAGAACATAGGTGAAGTTCCTTATAAATGTTTCAATTGATTACCCTTTACCATAATATTTTACAGCATACTGTAGTAATACTTACATTGAAATTTTCCTTCTTCACAAAACTATGCTCACATAAGTGGCATTTATACTTCATTACACCATTTACAGTTGTAAGGTTATTATATGATGTATTGGTAGCTTTCGGCTTAGGTGCAATCGGTCGAAGCGTTGGGGGGCTAGCAGGGATAGGGTTTATCCTCTTATAACCACTGTCCTTTTTTTCATCAGGATGCATTCGATTTCTATGAGAGTAACAATTTCCAGAGCTTGCAAAAGACTTGTCGCAGAATGGACATTTGTAAGGTTTTGCCCCAGTGTGTTGGTTCATGTGGAACTAAAACAAAATTGTTCAGTCAGCAACAACATTTACTTATCATCTGCTTAGCCTTTTCCCAACAATGTGGGGGCCGGCTTCCAGTCTAGCCAGATGCAGCTGAATACCAGTATTTTACATGAAGCGACTGCCTATCTAACCTCCACAATCCAGTTACCGGGCAATACAATACCCCTTGGTAGGACTGGTTGTCAGACTGTAGGGCTTCTGATGACACAAAAACTGCCAAAGATCCAAGAATGACAGTCTGAAACTTCTACTTTCATGTTTACGGATTGATAATGATTACTTATTTATGAATTATTATTTTATACTAAAACTAAAACCCCCTTATTCATAAACGTTGCTTAAAGTTAAGCAGTGATTAGCGACTGTTTAACCATACATTTTTGACGTTTATACGTTACTTAACTTTAGTCATCGTTTATGAATAAACCCCAAAGTTGTGTTAGAAATATGTCACAGTTTACCACTTACTTTTAAGTCCTGGTTTCTTTTGAAAGTCTTCATACAGATCTCACATGAGTAAGGTCTGTCACTACTGTGAGTGACACTGTGTGTCTTCAAACCTCCCCAGGTGTTGTATGATCGACAACATACCTTGCAGGTATATGACTTGCTTGTTGGTAAATGTACTGACAAGTGAGCAACATATGTTCTTTCTGATCTAAACCTGTAAACATACAATTTGGCACTTTAGAATTTCAGCCAAGTCTAGAATTTTTGAAAAAAAAAGGCCAGACTATGGGTGTTTTAACAAAATAATCAGAGTAGGCAGATAGTCAAATCAACTCTGGATACAAATTTATAAATATAAAAAGAAAAACTCACATTCTTCCACACAATTGGCATACACCATTTGTTCTATGCTTCTTCAGATGAGATATTAAATCGTACTTATAAAAAAATCCTTCTGAACATGTGTGGCAATTATAGTGTTTCTCATCCGTAGTTTCAGGAATGTGGACCCAGGTATGATTTTTTAAAGCCAAATCTGTACAAAAGCTGCGGTTACATGAATTACACTGAAAAGGTTTTACTTTTTGATCATCGTCTTCACTACTTTCTTGTCCTGGTGATTTGGTAGCGTCCTCTTCCTTCTCTTCATCTTCGGAATCCGAGTGTGTATCTCCCTTCTTGATTAATTTTATGGTCACATTTTCTGTATCCAAGCCATGTAAATAAGTAACGTCATCCATTGAATAGTTATGATCGTATGGGGGCGAGAGAGTAACTTCGGAATTTTGAAGCACCATCATGGGATCTACGCTCACTTCCATTTCAGTATATTTATCATTTTCGTAATTTTCTTTCGACTCGTTCTTTTCTTCGGTCTTTACTAAAGATATCATACACTTGTTTGGAATAATCTGATCCATCAAAAAACTACGTTGGAGTAGCGCATCCTGAGCCTTTCGCGCTGTATCTATAAAATCACACACTGATTGTAACTTTGTACAGCATTGTATACAAATGTTTTTAGGCAACTTGTCATCTTCGTCCACCTGTAAATTTTAATATTATGTTATTGTTAAGTATAAATTCTAAAAATAACGTGGCGGGCTTGAGTAGGTAGGTACCTTACCTCAATTAACAAATATTTGTTGAGCTTGTTTTGTAGAAGCATTGCTTCTGCTTCTTGACTAAATATCATTATGGTAACATCTTGCTCTTCAGCGCAAAGGCGACAACATCGGTCAAAACTTTCTTCGAATTTTAATGTTTCCGTCATGACTAAACAATTACGAGCATAACTGTTGTGGCACTGTTTCTACTTATTCCTCAGAATGTGATGCACTGTAATGATTTTTCCCGACATCCAGCGACTGCTACAACAGCGCATGCGCGTTGAAAGATAGCGATACCCGATGCTCAGCATTGTATACTTCGTTGCTATTGATATTTTTCCAAAAAGGTTTACTTACTCAGTGCATGTGCCGTGTGCCCGTGTGCGGGTACTGCGCAAACTCGAATCTGTTTTGCCTATAATGTGCGGTTACGAGAAGAGATATATTTTATGGCAAAGTAGTAGGTATGTGCATCATTAGCTTATAAGGCATAGCATTGTCTAATTAGTTGGATGAAATCAGAGAGACTTTATTATTCTATTTCGAGGTGGTACATATTACTTACCTACCAATTTTAAAGCAACCTGAGTATTTTGAATACTGCAGCTCAATTCAGATACATTAGTCCTACATACAGGGTGTCCCAGTCGACGTCAAGCCGGAATCGGGTGTTGTGTAGTAGTGTGTGTAGTTAAGTACCAGTGTTGGAGTTTCTCGCCGCCGTTGACGATACTCGCAGAGTTGTTGTAGGTTGTAAATGACTAACACCATACCAAACCACTATACACTTTAAGTGTTTATTTATAAATAGAGTTTTAAGTTATGTTTAGTTATCTGAGCCGCACGTATTTATTACTGACACATTACCGCGTGACGGAGGTGTAGTTACGACTAATTAAAATTATTGAGTTCATTATGCAAAATTTATATTGCTGTATGAGCATTATTGGCTCGTACAACCAGAAAAATATAAAAAAAAATCTTAGTCACGTATTTTTTAAATTACAGTAGGTAATTTCTTTTTTTTTGGAAAAATGTAAGTACACCCTAAGATGGTTTTTTATCGCGCAGTCTGGTACGATCTCGTGGCTAGCCCGTTCCCCGGATCTAAATCCGTTAGATTTTTTTTTTACTGGAGAGCAGTGAAAGGGAAAGTTTATTGAAAATTTAGCTGAGCTTCGGCAAATAATTACGGAAGCAGCTGAATTTGTCAACAACAACGGAAGATTTGCCCGTCTGATAACCCGGTCTTTTTTAAGATGTCGAGCTTGTATTGCAGCTGAAGGAAAGCAATTTGAACACTTTTTGTAATAAATCTCAGCCAAATAATTGTTGTTTAATTTTAAACTTAAGGAAAATTTATCCTAAATTTAAGAAAGAGTATGACTCGAAGGCATCACATCTGTCTCACTCACACTTCATGGAATGGTTCTTCCTGTCACTAAAACTAGAATCTTAGTTACGCTCAAGGCACGCTTTGGTTACACTAAAATCATTATTGGTAGATAAAAAGATTTTTTCCAAACCTGGAATTAAGATTTTTTTTTCCTGTAATGTAAGAAATGATGTAGCAAGTGCTATACCATTTTAAAATAATAAATAAATAAATAAATAAATGTTTATTTGCACCTTCAAAGCTAACTAGAAACAGTATTACAATAAAATAGGCCAAAAGGTAGTTACATTATTTTACATGTAAAAGTTGCTACTAATACCTAAGCTAAGATAACTTAATATCTTGTGATATAGGTATCAGCAAAATCCTTATTAAATGCGTTAACTTTAAAGGTTACTTGCCAAACTGGCGTAGTACATTTTTTTTTCAGTAGGTACAGTCAGTTAGGTTTGGCTGGTGTATTAATTTTTCATTCTTGGTTCGGATAAATGTGACATTTTGTTCTAAGTTAGAGCAGTTAGCTAAGAATTTAAAACAACAGATTACACAAAAATAAAATCGAAAAAAAGTAAAGATTTGTAGCTAAAGGAGATAAAAACCATCACAGAGTGCACATTTTTCGAAAAACAAAGAAATTACTGTAATTCTAAAAATACGTGACTAAGATTTTATATTTTTCTGGTAACTATTATAATTTGTCCTATCAACCGATTCCGGCTTGACGTCGACTTCTGGTACACCCTGTATATTGACCATACTATAGTGTACCTAGTTGGTTCGTGGCTAACTAAATGATAACAACCGTATGGATCTATAGAAGGTTACGCTACGCTTGCCGTGGCAGGTTCGTGGATGGTTGACCATCCATTACATAACGAAACCCCTGCGGGTCTTGGAAAGCATGGGCTCGGCTGTCATTCGTAGATCTTTGACAGTCGTTATATACGGGTAGTCAAAGGCTTAAGTCTCACAACAAGTCTTACTAAGGAAAATCGTGTTTCCCAGTAACTGGACTGTGGAAGTCAGATAGGCAGTCGCTCCATATCAGCTGCATTCGGTAAGACTGGAAGCCGACTCCAACATAGTTCAACATAGCTGGGAAAAGGTTAAGCAGATGATGAGTAAATGTTGTTGCTGACTGTACGTTCCACATGAACCAACACACTGGGGCTAAACATAAAACTTGAATTTGGCTAACTTTGCCTTTCATTCCAGCATATTTTGGTCCGTTATTGTACAGTACTTACCTACCAATGGATACCGTAACCGTCAATAATAATATATGTTATCCAAATCTCGAAATAGTGAATCTAAACAGCTACAGTAGGTACAATCAAAACACTTATGTACTTTATATATCCAAGAACAATAATATTCAGGTTATTAAACAATTTCTACTGACGGTTCCAAAAATAATAAACATTTGGGAGGCGCTGCCTTTTTAGCCCTCTTTTTTAACCACATGAAACATACGATACTAACCAATCGATCGATCGATTCCAATATCGCCATCAATTCTAAAATTCCAATCAAATCAAAAACTTTGGTCTATCAAATAATGACGATAAATTTTTCATTCAGTCAGACACCATAAGCTCGATTCATTTTGCTGCAACACTTTGCTCCGCACACTTCTGACATACAAGGTAAGGTATATCGACAGCCTACATGATAATATATGAATTGCTCTTAAAACTTCAATCCAATTACAAAACAATACGTGTAAGTTCACTTAGAAGAAAATTACTTAGCTGATAATATGCGCGCCAAAAAAACGTGTGTTGATGGGATTCTCATGACTACTCCACTCACCACTGTATTCGGATTTCGGACTATTCTGGAAAGTCAAACAAAAAATGGTTTAGACCTTTGGCACTCCTGCCATTTTGATGAAAGTAAAAAAAAGAGGATAATATGATATCGAACTACCTATCTAGAAGTCTTTTTTTCATATTTCTTAATGAAGACATTTTGGCTCCACAAAATGGTGATGACTTTGGAGTGGTTGATGATGTTTTTCATATTCATGTGTGTCCGGAATAAAATTACGAGAACTAATGTTTTTGTACGATATAAAATATATGATATTGGCATTTTTAATACCGTCCTATCTTTTCCAGGGTCCGATAAGGCTAAAAAAATTAACGATTTAGTACTATGGTAGATTGGAATAAACAATTTTTGTATTTTACTATACTGGGTGATAAAGCCCACAGACTATAAATCCCTATAAAAAAGAGAAGAAATAGTGAATCTGAAAGCACAGAAAAATAAATTGCTAAGCAAAGAAATATCACTCATGAATTCATGATGATTTTTAGCGCCATCTAAAGCAGTAAAACGAAACTAGTATCCGCTGTCACTTATGTTTTGCTATTGACAATAGATGGTGTTACTACAAAAGGGGGTATTAAACTTGAGTTATATTTAAAAATGGCACTGAAATTGTGAAATTGTGGTTACAAAATCTATGAGCATTCATTTAATACCATAAGGTAGATTATGAACCAGGACATTGCTTCATGAAATAGCTACGCGTTATCTTAGTTTGAGCAACTAACTGTCTGATCATTGATGTTTCCAACTTTTATATTCTTGGAATAGCTATAGTTCTCACATTCTCACAATAAGAAATGGAAGTAAATTTAGAATTATTTTCAGGTTTAATTTGTTAACCAGTAGCCCAATCAATTCGCCTTGAAAACAATATGCATATTGTATTTTCCACATTTATCAGTACGGTAGTACCTTACGTGATTCGTCAAACCTTTAATAAATAATTGTTCTTTGTGATAAATCCGACTAAGGTGACACAAATAGTAAAAAATAAATAATGCAATGTTGTATACCTACTGGAATTCAGTATAAGTAGTTTTAGAGTCCTAAAGATTTGTAGATATATTTCGAATATGCATACTTATTATGTAAAAAAAAAAATTGAGAACATATTGGCAACACACACACATACACACACACACACACACACATACACACACATACATACACATACACATACACATACATACACACACACACATATCACACATACACACATTACACACACATTACACACACACACACACACACACACACATACACACACACATATTGGCATATTGGTATTATTTACATATTTGGTAAAGTGTAGAAAATAACGATAGGATAAGAAAAATAAGCGTGTTAATTAAAGTCGAAGGATCTGTTTCAATGACCTTATAGGCAGGAGGTGCTAAATATTCAGCATAAAAAAAATACAGATGCACAGAATTTCTATGAAGTGTTAATCTCCCCGGCCTAAGAATTATCAGATATTCAGGTGGCGGTGAAGCAGACAGTAACAGTGCCTATCCTTTCACTGCGAAACAGGCCCTTGGTTTTATGTCGACTGTTCAAAATTGATGTAGTTATATTATTGACTAATATAATAGTGTTATCTTATCAATAAGTAGTTTGAAACATTGAATAGACACTTCAATGCCATATTGCCATCCGACATCATCGTAGATAGAATAACAAACTTGAAGACCATGAACATTGTTTTGCGAGATAAAACAACACAAACTTCTAACATTCACCTGTTTTATCCAGTGGAGTTCATTAATTTTAATTTTAATATAAATAAAGATTTAGACATATTTGTGCGCTCCCGTCACAATGGTTATAGGTGCCTAGCACAGTATTTTATGGTGAGCCAAGGAGATAGTGGGTGAGCGGGGTGAGGGGCATCATTCTCGAAGCGAAGACCGGTCTGTGCACCATACATACTATGCGCAGCGCGGGTGGTGCGGCGGGTGCGCGTGGGCAGGGAGACTTGGCGGTGCGGGCGGGGCGCGCGTCAGTCGCGTAGCGAACGCTATATTGCAATAACGTCGGGTGGCGTCGCGCCAGCCCGTCGCGTGCTAGTGTTGTGTCACAGCGGTGGGCCAGGTCGGTTTCGAGATTTCTTCGTTCCGACGTAAAACATGGCTCTCAACTCGGACGCTGAACAGAAATCGAACCTGGTCCTCCGCGTGGACCAGGATTCTGACTCGGTTCTACAGTCATTGTTCGACACAGTGCTTAAGCCGGACTCGAAACGACCGCTACAGGTGCCTCTCCGAATGCGACAGCTTCCAAAGTCGTTCTTTAACCCGCCGTCAACCGGTTCCAAGTCGCCATCTGTGTCTCACTCGCGAGAAAACTCGGCTGACTCGGCGTTCGGATCGTCGTCCGCGACTGGCGCCTCACCGGTGTCGCACTCTCGGGCACATTCGTCACCCGCAAGCTTGCAACAAACTTATGCCGCTGGACAACAAAACCAACAACCGCCGCTACATCATCAGCACACAAAACAGAGATCCTATGACGTCGGCACACATCTTCAAGACGATCTTGGTCCACTCCCGCCTGGTTGGGAACAAGCTCGTACGCCAGAAGGACAAATATATTATCTTAAGTAAGTTTTATCAGATTTTTTTTTTATTGTATTCTTAGACCGTAATGCTAGTTCGTAATTAGCTGATAAACATAACCATATACATAATAGAAGAAAAGTACCTACAATATTGATCTGAATAAAAATCTTTGTTGTTTCACCAACTTAGATGGTGTGTATGTAGGTATGTAGTATTAAAAGCAAAATTGAATATTTTATATTTATTAAACTGTCAAAAACGAAAAATATATCAAAGGAAAAATACTCACTACGAACAACATGTCTGATGTAGGTAAGTAGTAGATATCTACCTGCTAGTGACTCAGAAAATATGGTTCGCGGTATATTTCGGCTTGTCAATCGTTCTCTAATAAAATTATCCGTACGTAATAAGTGTAATAACTGACTCGTGTTTTATATGTATTGATGTTTTCATAATGCAGGGCTATATCATTTATCTAAACAAGAAACTAATGAACAAATAAGATTGTCAGATACTTTAACTGGAGTATGGGATCTGGCAATCTTTATTATTTACCGCCTAAACCGATATTACGTTGGTTCGCCTTATTAACTTCAGTGAAGCTGAAACCTTCCGACTTATAGAGGCTATTCGAATTTGTATGGTTTCAGTCCATATGCACCACATAATGAGAAAGCACGGTCGGAAATAATAGCACCTGCCGATAAACCTAAGATGTAAGGAAAGACGTTTATATTTTAGGCCACGCTCTCATTGATCTGCTTTTTATCCATAGGTAGGTACTACATTTTTATTAATCACTGAAGAAATTAGAGCATCATGTTTGCCATAAATATTTAGCATATTTAATGTATGTATAATATGAATTAGTTGGATATGGAAATGATTATCATGATCCGATATCCTCTTCACCTCTCTTCACTTTTTTCTATCTTCAAAAAAATGACAAAAAATTTTAGAACTGGGCCCTTTTCTTAGCTAATATATATATAAGACTAAAATGATTATTAAAACTGAACCCTTTTTGCTATTCTACTTCGATATTACTTGAAACTGGATAGAACTATGAAACTACTACCTAGTTTATTCGTGTATTCATAACGTGAACTCTTCTTATTGACAACACATTGTCGTCATATGCTATCTTATCGCGAGATACCTGCCGTCAGTACATGATAAAAACTGATAAGACCAACTTAATGATTATAATGTACACCTCCGTATTATATATTCTATGAATCATTAGTTCTTCTAACCTTTATAAACGGTAATTTACCGTTTTTGTAGATCCGTTTATTATCATTATCATACACGAGGGTAGTCTTTGATTAGTCTTTGATTTCAAGAACTACATTCCTTAAAAGCCTTGTTTTTTAGGTACAGTCATCATAACGGGGTCATCCTTCTATGCTTGGTGATTAGTTTAATGGTAGTTTTAGCATAATGTTGCATGGATTAGGTGGCTTTTTGTTGGGCCTCCCAAAATCCTAACTGCCTTTTATCTATGCCTAGTTGTTGAAAAGCTTGGGAATTCACTATGATTTGTAGTCCTTTTTGAAGAACACTACATAATTGGTAAAAGTATGATCTGACTGACAAGAATCTATATATTATTTTAACACGGCAATACATGAAAAACGGCCTCTAACCTACGGCTAAATGAAATAGCAGCCAAGCTTTCGATCCACAAGAAGAAGAATCAGTATCACTGGTGATGCATCATACTTAGAAGCCTGACCAGCGCTTACATACTAAAACTTGATATTCCGGAAGTCAATGTGACTGTAAAGATGACACCAGTCGACTAAACGGATGAATATGAGGCCTCATCTGATAGAATGGAAGCCACCTACAAAATTATATGTGTGAAAGAAGCATAGCCATTAATCTGAGTCCCAGAAGTCCCCAAGCAGCGCTAATTATTTAGAGTTAAGTAATAATAATAAACTAAGTACCTGTGTATTGTTGTATTTTACTCCTAAATTGGCTTTAAGCGTAATTACAAAATTAGGGGTATTTCGATATCAAAACTACCGCTTTCTACCTTAAGTAAAAGCGTAAACAAATAAAAACCCAGAGTTCTGAACTAGATGAACGGTAAAACAGGCAGGCTTCCGAAGCGGAAACTACTGCAGATCATAATTATTCACATCTCGAAGCAGTTGATGAAGAAATTCAACGCGTACAATGGACTACTTTGAGCATTACGCGGATAAGGTTTTGAAAACGTCGAGTACTGTGCTATGTTTGATATGTTTTTGTACCTTCAAGAGCTCTCAGTGAATGGTAGGTAAGTACGTGGATGAACTACTGGAGCCATAATTCCATAGGTTCTGATGTCCATTCTGTAACTGGCGCTCTACTAATAAAAAGAGCAGTAAATTAGAGAACAGGCAATTCTTCTGCATATGACTGCTGTCTTGAAGAAAACAAATACTTGATTGGGAAAATAAATAAAATATCAATGGTGAACTAAAGTTTGTCATGACGTGAACCATGAAATAAAAATGATTTAATAATTCATACAAGTGGAGGCAGAAATTAGATGTAGGTACCTATGATTATGTAGACGAACTACTTTAATAATAATATATTATTGTTGTTTAGTTATATCCTTCCAAAATTATAGGTTCTTTGTAGGATTCCGGATTTTGTTATCACCACGTAGTGCTTTATGATTCATATTAGTGAAAGCCATTGTAAAAGATGATCACTAGATTTTTCGTTGTACCTTGCCTCTGAAACATTGTAAACAGGTCTTCCGTTTTCTCACGGGTTACAATTTCGTATCTAGTAATCTTATAGGTAATTGGGTTGACTATCGCACACGCTACACTCGCCAATATGATGAAGCCTTGCTTCACGTTTGAAGTCGGTTGAGTGATTCGAAATAATTATATCGATAATCGGTAATAGCTAGTCGGTAGTCTGGCGCCGTAGCCATTATTGTCACGTTATGTTTTCAGTTGCACAAACGGCGCTCAATAATTCAATAATCTAAAATCTATTGATCAATTAATAATAGGGGTTAAAGTATGAAATTGCCGTTTTATTGTAATAAGTACTTCGAATTGACATAGAACCTTCATGGTTTCAGATTTTTGAGTGAAATTTTTTTCACATGGTACCTATGAAGTTCTTCTATTAAAAAATGTGCAATATTCGATTATCGTCTTTCAGTTGGTTTTTTTATTCAGCTTGGACAAGAAAGATGGATACTTCGAAGAAAAAAAAAGATTTTGGTTTAAAGGCTTTCGTGATGGAAACTTTGATTTGAAGAACGAACTACGTTGAAGACAGCCCACACAGGTGAATAACAATGAATTGAAAGAGATGGTGGAAGCCGATCCGAGCCAAACTACCCAGGAATTAGCGGCATGGTTTAACGTTACCTTACCAATGATATTGATATTGACTCATTTGCGTCAAATCAATAAAATAAAAAGATACCTATGATAAATGGGTGCCTCATGATTTGACTGATCTGCATTAAGAAACGCGTGTTGAAACTTGTGATGCCTTGTTGAATCGATACAGAAATGAAGGAATATTGGATCGAATTGTGACATGTGATGAAAAGTGGATTCTTTACGATAACCGTAAGCGAAAAATGCAATGGCGGACCCCAGGTCAAACGCCGCAACAGCGTCCTAAAGCAAACCTTACCAATAAAAAGGTAATAGTAACTGTTTGGTGGTCCTAGCATGGTGTTATTCACTATAGCTTTCTCCGATCTGGTCAAGCAATAACGGCAGATGTCTACTGTGCCGAACTCCGAACAATGATAGCAAAACTAGCAGTGAGACAGCCCCGACTCATGAATCGATCTTCACCATTATTGCTCCATGATAACGCGAGACCTCATACAGCACGAGAAACCTTTTTAACTCTACAGGAACTGCAATTAGAAATCATTCGTCAACCTCCGTATTCGCCAGACCTTGCTCCAACGGACTACCATTTTTTTCGTGATTTGGACAATTTTCTACGTGATAAAAAGTTTTCTTCTTAGGAGGCAGTACAAAATCCTTTCACACAGTTTGTCGAATCTAGATCACGAGAGTTCTATCGTAAAGGCATAAATGAACTTCCTATTAGATGGCAGCAATGTATAGATAATAATGGTAATTATTTTGATTAAATAAATATGTTAAATTAAAAAAAAACAATTTCAATTTTTCAGTACAAACCGGCAATTTCATACTTTAACCCCTAATATCAATATTCGTTTTATATCTGTTGCAAAACATGAAACATAAATGTAAAGGTACATACCTACATTCTGTCTGAGACTGACGTAGTTCCCAATTTCCCATATCGTTGAACAAGAGACAGGTTCAGATGTGGACTAAAGCTTACAAAAAAGTATTAAGTACCTACTTATCTTTTAATCGCTAAACTACCCATCCTTTCTCCAATCTAATATTGACACCAAATAACGAATTTATTCTCCTAAGTACCTATTACCTGGGAACTAAAACTTAGATGCTGTTTGAGTCCAAACGTGCTTATTGGAGCTAACCAGCTTGAAAACGTACAAAAGCCATGTGTATTTCAGCAAATTCTCCTTATTCCTTAGGCTTTCTTTCATTGCAGAACGAGGTACCGCTTATGTAATTGACAATAGGTAGTTATTAATATATGAAAATGTCAACCTTGTTGAATGTTGAAACAGACAAACATTTTACGTCTATTACAAAACGAGTTTTTAACCAAGAAAGAACAAAACCCCAAGTGAAAGCAAAGTTTTCAGTTTAGGGCTGGAATTGAGAGATTAGAAGGAAGAAGAAATTCTCGTAATTTAAAACTTTCAAAATGTAATCGCAAACAAATGTCAAAAACTTGTCAAAATGTAGGGAAATTAGAGGTATTTTTGACAGATTGAGACTGAGATCAGACTGTAAACGTTCTTAAAAATACGAGAATTGCCCCTCAGACCCCTCTGGTTTAAAGTGAGTTTGGCACAAGTTTTGCAATGAGACCTTTTCCGTCTTATTACAAAACGAGTTCTAACTTTAGTTCAGGCCTAAATTTCGCGCCAGTTTTTGTATTTCGAACTTTATTCAGACTACTGTAAAGTTCTTAATACAAAACTGTTATTAAACCCGAATTACCCTAGTTGTCAATGTTGTAACGAGCGTAGTCGGAGTAAAGATAAAAATACAAAAAAATAATTATTAATTTGCTTGAAGTTTGGGCTAAAATTAGAACTCGTTTTGCAATGAGACTGCTTAAGTTTTTTATGTTGACGACATATGATTTTTAGCCTTTATTAGGCCTTCCTGTGTTGTTGTCCTCTGAAAATAACTAAAACTGTGTTATTAGTTGGATCTTCGGTTCTAGGTATATATTTTTCAGTGAGAAGTCGATGTCACTATTTAGGCAGTTACTCCCAGGTTTCCACGACGCTATTCGGCGTTAGTCACTTCGCGGTGTGTGGAAGTTAGCCAACGCGACATCAAAGCTTTTGCCACCTCATAAATAAACACTACCTGTTGTACTACACGCTCGGAACTAAGTAAATATAATTTTATGTTCTATTTTGACAAAATAACACGTGAAAATATCATCGACTAGGCTTAAAAATTGTTTGAATTATGAAAATATCGTTCGGACATGTCGTATTTGTTAGTATAGAAATCGGATATTGATACTTTTATTACCGTTATGAATATAGTTCATATTATCTTACACTGTTGCTAGGAAAATAAATACATACTTCATAAGATTTATATGTATTCCGTTTAACTCGGTTCGTTAGAGCGCGTTAGGACTGCCAACGCGGAAGGCCTGCATGTTACATCTACAACGACGCACTTCATAAGCTCCCTTAAAATATTGATATTTCGAATATCAAAGGTATTAATTTAGACGGGCGGGCGCTTGGCTCTGCTCTCGCCGCCGCCGCTGCAGGAGCATACCGCGATGGACCATTGCAAGCGGTGCGTCTCTTCCGTGTCGGTAAATAGACGTGCGCGTCGTTTCTTAATTGCGAGCTGGGGCCGATGCTTTATAAGCTCCATAACGTCCGTCGACGTGCGTCTCGACTGCGAAATGTTTGCTTTAATTATTATTGGAATGGAGGGTAATTCTCTGTGGTTTTGTTCGGCTAGACTTGGCGATGTTCCGAAACGGGTAGCGATGCAAATTGCCTTGGCTAACGCCCAACGCGGCGCTATCAGGACCAGTAGCTTCACCGCGTCACACCTTCCTCCTGACTCTTGACCTGAACATCTTACCTGCTTAGGTCACGCCACGACTCTATAACACCCCTTTTCTATTGGTTCTGCATCGCTCAGAATCGTTATCGTTGATCACTGTAGGATCCAGAGTTTTCAATATTTTTGTGTTTAGGTATTCCATGACTATCTACACCTTAACTGGTAGTAGGTTGGTAGGCAGGTACGTATCTATAATACTTTAGACTTAAGTATCTAATGTATTTCCATTTCTTATATTCATTAGGTTCAGAGTTTCTGTCTTTTCAATAAGTAAATGTTGGTAGGTATTTGGTATATTCTTGTAGTTTCTTTTTTGATCTCGATGTAAATGTATAAGTTCCCGTCATTTCCCCTTGTATTGGTTGGTATTTACAGATAGTCAGGTACATACACAACGCCAACGGGCAAATTGACCGGTCTTCAACCAATATTTCCTTTTAAATGTCGTCCTTTGAATGCCTAATAAGAGAAACTCCTTGCGCTGAATACAAAGAATGAAATAGTATAACGAAAAAATACATCCAAAGTTCATTCAACTGTTTTTGTAACCTGGGTTCTTGTTATCGGATTCTTAAATTAAACATGAATTATCAAATTAAGTAAATTTAAATAAATTTAGGTATGTAATTGAAATCAAAGCTCGCAATTACTACTTATTAATCGGTTAATCAAGAAGAGTTCTACAGTTTTAAATAAATAAAATAAGTTACAATAATTGGTCAGGTACCTACATAATGAACATTTCTATATCCATTCTCATCAAGAATGAAAACAAACCATTGAGTTTATCAACTACTTGTTGTCCTGTACAAGTTGTAAACGTCAACTGAGGCAAACATATTACAATTCTTTGTGGCGTGGGCGTGGCGGTGCGATGTCACATATTAATATGATTTTGTGATCGAGAAAAATGTGCGCGTGTAGGCGTTTGGAACAATAATAGCCTAAATCGTAAGTCTGATCACCTCAGACGCAAAAAACGTAAATATACCTACATAACACATACAAAAAAATATAAGTAGGTAGCAATAATGAGGTACATGTTGAATATACGCGCAACGTCGATATATTATCCTATAGTATAAATAATAAATACATAGGCATGGCGAAAGGAATAACCTTTTAAACGTCTTTGGCAAGGCCGTTGTTGTCTGCGTAAACAAGCCTAGCGGGTTCGGCGCTCGATAATTAAATTATTTGAGACTTGTATGTATAAATAGGTTTTTATTAAATCTGTCGATTTGGTCACAGGTTTTTTAAATATGTTTTCCTTAACAGTGTTAATTGCAATGAACGTTCACAGTTCTTGCCGAGCATGTTATCTACGCTCATGCCCGCCGTCTTATTTTGTTTATTAATAAACAGCTACTAAACGTCTACATAGTCATTAATTAATAACATCTATTATGTGTTGCGCTATAGATAATGTTCGAAATGTTTACCTGACGTGCACTGCAGTAAAATTAACTAACTAGGTAATTAGATAAAGCTTCACGATCGTTTCCGAGAAGAGCATGGTGGAGTAGTCACATGCGCAACAAGTGGACTTATCGCACTGGTGTATTCACAGCGATAACATTAAAATACAGCTCACTATCGCCTTCTAAGAAGTCGCCCGTTGCGTCGTCGCGTCGCGGTCGCCGGCGGAGCTGCGCTCGCGCACCGATCCACCGCACCGAGCGACGCGACAGGTAGCTCTAACGGCACTCGCCTGAGAATACAATTTTCGTTTTAGAACAAAGTATTATGCCGTTAATATACTTTCTCTTGTCATTAAAACTAGCATTGATTAACATAGTGAAATCTATTCTCGGGGATGGATTACAAAACGTATTTTATAAAACAAATTGCTATTATTTGCGAAATTACGCTAATTGTACCTACTAACTTTATTAGTACCTAAATCATGAATTATGTTAAAAAAAATGTCTTATGCGGCTAAATGGGTATCAACAGCATGCCGACTACCTGATCTGAATTGTCTGAATACAGACCTAACAAACACACTGGTACTTGGCCTAAAAACGATTCTTAGATTACTGTAACCGTCGAATTGCAGGGTTTAATTGGAAATAAAATAAAAAGAAAAGTTTGTGGAGGAGATTTACTTCCTAAAATATTACCATGTAGCGTAGAGTTGTTAACAGATCATTAAGTTTGATATCATCTTTTTGTGTGCCATTTTCATTGAAATCAAAACATGAATTTATCAAAGTAATGATCTAATCTCTTACAAGACATGTTACATTTCCCGATGCCTATGTGACAATGTTACTTCCATGTGTGTACGTCGGTAGCGTTAAGTATCGTGTTGTAGAATGCTTCGTTAGCAATATGGACCCTAAGATTGCGTCACAGAGCTGGTTATTCCTTGCAGCATAATAGCAACAAGGTACTCACTCAGTTTCCACGCTCTGATTACTGGATGTTGGCTCTAGACAGCGTCTTTATCGGCACCGATCAGAAACTGAGCTCAACGGGAGTGTTTTGAGAAATCGATCCAGCGCTAGTGCTAAATTCTGGTAACACGGCATCTAATTAAACTTTATATGCGCAGTAGAAGGAACTTGACGTATCATTAATAAGGTAGGTACTTCTTTTGTCAGAATTCATGACTTTCCAGTTTAGTAGAAAAGACCACGTGAACATAAGAAACGAGGAATTTCTTTTTAGTTATTATGGGCATTGTGAAGTTCTAATAACTAGACAAAATTATACAAAACAAGTGGTTTACCTAAAGCATTATCGATTCTGGATAAGTAGTTACTTGGTTCATATTCTTGAAGGATGACGTCATTGTAACTTTAACCTCAAACACTTGAATATTCAAATTCTTAAGTGTTTCCCTACAAGTGCATCTAATTTAGAGTAGTAACATACATGTAGCATAGCACGGGTTAGCCGTCGACTGCCGTAATTCCTTCAAGGGCAGATCTTTGTTCGTGTTGCGCTGCATTATCAAGCCTTGTAGACACAGTTGGCTCTCATCGTCTTGTGTCATCGGTATTAATGTGCTTCCAATAATACTTGCCATGGTCAACAAAGCTGCTTGTTGCGATAAATGAGACAGAGTATTCATGAGACCACACCGGGCGGGCCACCGGGCTATGTTATGTGGAAAGTTCTGTCTTGACCTATCAAAGCATTTTTGTTTTCAACGCTGATAATGCAGGTACAAACATTAAATTGATAATAATTATGCGCAGATGCATAATTTCAATTGTGCTTATCATGATTGCATAATTGTTTACTGTTGTGTGTGTTTTGGTACTGGGGGTTAAAAATAAATGATGAGGTAAATAGAATAAGTCGAGGGATTTAGACGTATTTAATTAGTCACACGTTAGATACGTAGGTACTTCTTGTATATTATTCATCATACTACCTTGTATTGTAGCTTCTCTATTAACTAGTTGCGTACCTACCTACTCCAGTGTTTTCTTTTGCCTGCCTGTCACAATCATGTTACTTGGGGTTGGCGCATAGTGTCATCCTCTACCTTTCTCCTTTGTCAACCGTCTCGTTATGATGCACACCCTTTTTACCTGACTCTTAATTACATCATCCCTCACACTATCTTTGCCTGTTGTCTGTTCATCATTCTTTTAGGCATATTTATGTATATGCGTTTCATCCCTCCTCAACCAAGACAACAATACGACAATCCCAACCAAGCCAAACGGTTCCCCAACATTTCTGTAACTGGAGCCATTTCTAAACTTCCTACTGTACGTCCATTTTTAACTTTATCAATTCTTGTCTCTTCATAATCTTAATCATTTGTTATTGCAATCGATTTTGAGTACAAACCAGGTGTTAGATGTTAGGTAAAAGTTGATAATTCAGTTTCCCGATACGTAGTCGGAAATCGTCAAATACGAATTTATCACTTCACGCATCCACCTTGTGCAGACACACTCTACACATTAATTTAGAACTACACAAATTAACATTTCTTTTAACTTGGAAAACCAATTTTAGTAGGTACCTGGTTTGCTTTTGAAAACATCTTCAATGACAAGTTACTAACTTCTAATTAATTTATGTATTTGAGAGTAGATTTAAATGATTTATTTACACATACATAGGTGATCCTTGCAATAGTCGAGACACAAGAAATAATTTAAATACATATTGAACTCCTATTTAATGTTGTAACAATGATACTTTTAACAAACATTAGCTCATCACATCTTCTGTTCTGTTATATGTGAGAGAGCGGACAGTATCGCCATGCTTAATTGTAGGATCAAAAGGGGTCAAGTGTGTATATTGACAAGCGCCTTAGGGCCAACGTCATGCCCAAGAAGGCCCGACCCGTCACGGCAGCGTTTCATTACAAAGAATTCGCTAATAGCGTTTTAATTAATGTATGTATGTAAAATAAATTGTTGTTTACACAAAATGTGACACTACCTTATTACTGTGAAAACTCTACGTGACTTCTCATTCGACTTTATTGGATAGTTTTATTGATATGTTTCATATTTGTTAGGTATTGGAAGGTAACTACGTTTCTGTCTGAATAATCTGTTTGTCTCAAATTGTATTGTAAATCTCCCTAAAGGTACCTACACTGGCCTGACTGCTGGCGAAATTGATAATGCGAAATAACCTGTTAATAAAATATACTGTACCAAATGTCTATAGCACAGATAAATATGCTTACGTATCTATAGTTTTAGTTTCTGCTATAGTATGTTCTCAGTCTCACTCCTTGTTATATTAATACATAAGTAACTACTGATAACTGTTTGTCCATGCTTTTTTATGAATAGTACCAACCCATGTAAGTTAAAAAAGACTAATAAATTAGTGCTAGGCACAGGCCTAGCACTAAATTGTAAGTCTTTTTTTCATCGCTGAACGTACATACACATATTCTTTTAAAATACTGTGATGTGATCAATAGTAAAATAGTTAAAACTGATTGTTTTATTGCAACATTTTACCAAAAAATACTTACATTTAATTATTAAACTAGATTTAAGATTAATAATATGAGCAATAATATAGTAAATAACCTTTACCTATATGCTACTGCGTATTCAATCATTTAACTAATTCAGTGTGTATGGTAGTGTGATTTTTTCCTTATCAAGTCTAAACTGTGTTATTCCCAAGAAGTTAAAATATGCATATGATATATATGGAAGTAACGTGTATACATGGGTTTAAAGATAAGTTCGTGAGTAATAACGTCAAGATCTTATTTGGCTAAACCACCATCATGTTAGCAAAGCACTTCTTCCCCTTTCCTTAGTTCATTCTTTTTAAATTACGTCCAGATGAAAACAACTGAAGGACTAATTATATAAACGAGATACGTTAGCGCTTTAGCTCTTATTTACCTACATGCAGGAGCCTCTATGTGTGGCACTCTACGTGTCTCAAGTCACAACACATTCGGTAGAGTTGTTGATAGCACGTTCGGGAATTAGGGTGGGAGATGATTTAATATTTATGATAGGAGTCAATGTCTTCAATTCCCATTGTAGCAGGTTTGTTGTGCTCCTGCTATTACTCATACGATGTCGCAGCGCGGTACGACTCAGTTACTGGCCGTTTGCTACCGTATGCGCCTTTATTGAATACTGATAAGTTTACTCATACCACACCGTGAGTTATTGTTTTCATATGGCAATACTTTAGCCAAGGCCGAGTTCGTTATACGTGTATATTGGACAGATTTGGTTATGCGCGTAACGTTTCCCGGGCGATAGCAATGCTTATGAGGTAGGTAATTCAGATTAGGATTTAATTTCATGATTTTGCTACACCCGAGTAAGTACATCGACACCGCCCATATAAGTACTGAATGTTGTAAACATGTATTGCTTCTAATATTATGTATCTGTCAATACTGGGTGCCTACCTGTATTTTTATAACCTATAGGATCTTAGGGTAGCTTGACAAAACAGTTTGTTAGAAAATTGCTGTGATCACTACCGTCAGCGTTATTACCACTTATATCTATTAAAGCACAGGTGAGTGATGTTTCCATAAACTAGTAATTCTTTAATTTTATACTCGGCAATTTCTTGCTATCACAAGAATATATAGGTTGTAATGTTGATTTTACATCGTGTTTTAATTTATTTCGAACTTTTTCTTACATTAAACCTCTCCTGGATATTCAATCTTACCGCCCTTGATGGTTTTTTGGCCACTGATAGCTGCAAGTGCGATTTTTTACCGATAAAGTTCATGGGGTTAAAGTAAGCCTTTCCTAAGAACAACTTTGGCCCATACTTTAATTTAAAAAAAAAACATGTTACGCTTATCATATTTCCATAATACACTTCGCATCTTGTTGATTACATCCTTGAGCTTCTTTATAACATATAAGAACACTAACAAGATAATACCAATACAAACTACAGATCAAATTCGAAAATTCTTTGAAAAAAATAGCTAAAGTAACCCGCCTTTACGGTATTTTATTGTCGAAAAAAGATGATTTTCGTTATAGACTCATAATAATCACCTGTTATTAAACATCCGCTTCTGAACACGAGCCACCTTTTCAACAGTTGATTCAATGAACTATCATGGGGATAGTATTGTTGTTATTGCTATGGTCTCAATTGACCAAGGAATCGGCCATAGCGTATGTTATTATCAATCAACAGACGCTGCTAGCTGCCTTCCATCTTCTTGAGATGATCTATCGGTCCCTTTTACGACACCCTCATAACCTATTCTTTTAGGTTTTAGGTTACGGTACTAGTACACTACCATCTTGTATAGGTACCTAACGAAAATATGTAGGTATATCTTTCTACTTTCCAAGAACGTAATAGTTCAACAGTTGCGTAATGTCCAGGAGTGGTCTACTTTATAGCCGTCGGCTGTTTAAAGTGGTAACTAGTTAGATCTTACAGCAGTCGGATGCAATATCAAACAATAAACAAATCGATAAACAAGTTTAGTCACCACGGTTGGTTCTCCGCCGTCCCCAAAGGTCTACGTTCTGCAGGAGTATGATAGACTGACTAAAATAATTATATTAGTCTTCAAAGAAGTAGGCATACAATTTTTCAAAACTCTCGTCTCTGTCTGAACCGTCCAAAATGAGGAAAAGCGCTCTCGATACGGATAAACCAGACGTATGCCAAACCGTATGTTGAAATTTCAGTGCTTGGATGGTATTATAGGTGCGTGTTGCGCAGAGCTAAGTGAGCGTCGACGCCGGCGGCGCGGCGGCGGCGCCTCGTACCCGTCGTGTTTACGTCTAATTTAGGCGCGAGCGCCGCGACGTCGCCCCCGCGCCTCCCGCGCGCTGTCCATTGAACACGCCGGTACGCGCGCGGTTATTTCGGCATGCCGAACGCGGCACTGCGACGCCACGGAATATCCTCACACTGATACTTTCTTGTGGTGTCGAAGTAGGTTACGGAATAATATTGATTTATCTGCATGTAAAGGTTTGATAACGTTTGTCTCACTGAGATTCAGCGATTTCGAATCAGTAATGATGCTTTTCTCCACTACGGCTACCAATCGTAGAGAAAAAGTTTCTCGGAGCACGACTAGAAAAACATCAAATTATTGAGTCCAAAGAAACTTCTAAAATAGAACACCACATGGACGAGTTGGGCATAGTCCATGGACAGAGCGAGAAGATGACTTAAAATCAGCTCCAAGGCTAGAGCAAGTCCAGGGCCTTTCCAATATTAGCTGAAAATTATTTGGTTTAGAAACACGTAAATTACCTATAGTGTTTTTATTTTAATATGTAAATTATTGATCACTGGCTTCGGTGAAGGAAAACATTGTGGGGAAACCCACACACTCATAATAAACTCAGAAACGTGTTGTTGCTTTTGTCCTAAAAACAGTTACAGGTAGAGTCATCTGGCAAGAGGTGCAGAAGTGGTGAATAAGTCAGGGTTGATACCAACACTTTAAACCTAAACTTGATTCATACAGTTACTAGGTACCGATTTTACTTAAGAGAAAACAAAGACTGTCAGAGACATAGAAATGGAATTCAACGTGATTTCAGGATTCAGATTGTCAGGCTAGTCAGATGTGTACACCGAAGCATTTAATTTTAAAGTTTTACGATTCGACGGAAACAATGATTTATAGGTACATAAATAGTAGCCTAGGGCTACCATTTTTGTATTTCTGCCCACAAAGAAAAAGATGAAGAAAAGCCTATCTTAAATCAATATAAACAAATCAAACAAGTTTAGTCCTCGTTAAATCACATGAATGAACATTAATATGAACACCAAATTTGTACAAAGAAAGGCAGACTTCGAAAATCTTATTTCAAATTTAATTTAATCTGTTTAAAGTGGCTGGATCGCCGTTTTTCACCTCGAAGAGTTAACGAGCCCATGTCCTGTGATGTTACCGCGGCTAGCCTTGGAGGCTGCGGTGCGATCCGACTTCTCGGAATCGGTTCGAGCCCTCCCCGACACCCCTCTCCCCTCGTAATCGCCTTTCCTGTCAGGACACGCTTAGTTGTTTATGGTACCTGAGAGGGCAGCCCGTCACAATATCGATACCTGTCGAAAGGTGTACCTACTTAAGTTATATGTATCCATATTTATTTTTCGGATTGATTACGTACTCTCTCTCTACTTCTGCTTAAATTGACATTTTCATTTGATTCATTGATGGTGGATTTCGCACGCAGCATAAATATTGTACTTACCTACCGTAATTTGAGGAAAATTGCAATACCTATATTGAAATAAAATTTTGTTGGAAATCTGACATTTTAGACGCCTATACAAGATATTTACCATTTTTTTAAAATATTGACTTACCTATACTTTTGCTTCGAAAGTTAATAAATATTATGAAATGTTTTCAAAAAGTTATCGATAGTATTTGCATCGTCACTAGCCACTGTCAGTTCAACTTGAGCTCTTTTTATTTTCTTTTTGTACACCTGAGTTGTTAGTAACAAAGGCATTGATTTTTTCTCTTGACTCCGCCCTGGCCTTTGAGTGCCTCGCCGCGTTTCTTGGTACCGGCGCCGATCATTCAGTAATCTTCGATAGCCGGTCGATAGCGCTCTCTGCGGTGGACCATGCTGCTCCACATTCAAACAGGCCATATATTATCAAAAAAAGTAACCGTATTATAGGGGCCGCCCGTAGAGCGGATTTTAACGTAGGTAAATTGAAATTAGCCGAAGTAAAACTAAGTTTCATTTGTCACAGCAAAGAGCGAATATTGAACTCCTCAGGCTATAATACTACGATGATAAGAATACTCCTATCTACGACCATGTAACTATAGTAAACAATGATAATGATTATAATCATATCACTAATAATCACGTAAGTAAGTACCTACTAATTAGTAAACCACACATGTGACTGTTCCTAAACTATCCCAGGCTGATAAAATTTTCTTTTTTCCTAACTATGTTATTGTTAATGCTAAGATCAGCTTCCCCCTACATATAACCTATCTAGTCACGAGAAGTTAGTAGGTAAGTTGCAAATTAGAACGACCTTTGAATAAAATCTCACATGAAATGAACACATTAAATCTTTTTACTACAAATGAAATAACTAGGTAGTAGGTACCCACTTCGCTAGAAAGGTGATAGCAATAATATGGTGAAGCAGCTTTCACTTGTTTATGTAGGTAGATGATTGACAGATGTTGCTAACCCTACTCATGTAGGAACCTACTGAGTTCTACTACTACATAGTAGATACTATTCCTTCTCCTATGGCTTATTCATGAACGAGAAAGTAGTTTATAGTATAGTGCCAGCCAGTTGATGTCCCAATTCCAGAATTATTTGCAAAGTAGACCACAGGTAGAAAACAAATGTCCTACCTAAATTCATGCCGCGGCGCCTCAGGGGTTCATTCATTCGTACTGTTAACTAATAACGCAATTTCATAAAACGACCTTGATTTGTCAAACAATCGAATCTGGGACGAATGTTATGTAAATCAGTACTTAGTGTAGTATAGTGACATTTTACATCTCGGGGGCGAGGTGTCTGCGTTCCCTTCTCTCCTTTGGCATTTCGCAACTCAAGCATGCGCTTTGTTGCGAATGTTCGGCTGTCCTACATTTTAATATTAAATCTGTTTTATCACTTAACTACCTACCTAGTTTTTGAACTCTCAGTAAGTTTTATTGTGAGTTAGGTATCAATAAAATGTTTATCCTCCTCTAAATTTGATTGCTAGTCTGAATCAAATGCAGGTAGGTGTATTAAAAACTTGTAAAGCAATATTAAAACTGGTCATGTAAATCTAATCGGACAACTTTACGGAAATTATTATCATGTTTGGCCCGCTAGACGTTAGGTATATGGTTTGACATTTACAAAATTCTGTATTGAGAGAACGTTGTGGCAACATTACTTAAATTATATCTACATAAAGAGTTACAATAAGATTGTAAAAACAATCTAAACGAATGAAACTCATCTACCTGCTGGTTGGCTTTATCCTGTGGCATCAATGACGTAGCTATAGCGCAGGAGGGTTCAAGGACCGCTAAGTCATTTAGTAGCCAGGTACAAGCTACTTGCCCCGAGGCGGGCGGCCGCCGCCGACACACTCGCTCAGCTCTGGTTGCGTGTGGGAAATGGTCCTTCGTCCTGTCGTCAACGGTCTGAAGCGACATAGTGTGACCGGGATAAATTAGCAAATTGTTACTTTACGGTTAAATTTTAAATATTTAAATCTCCTGTCCCGAAAAACCCCAAAGGAAAAAACGAAATCACTTGTTTCCGTTCGCAGTAAAAGAAACAAAAGGATTCTGCTTAAAAATGATTAGATAAATGTGACTGGTTTTGGGACATAAATGCCATGGAGACGGCAAGAATCATTACTACTAAGAAGTGCAACACCTTTGAAATGCTGTTCGTCGATAATGATAATAACTTTATGGTAAGGCATGGCAATGTGCTATCGACAGCAAAAAATGCAGTAATACGAATCACATCTCGGGCCGATTGATGAGGTAATGCGACGATGGTATGATGGACGGGAATGATGAGTCGTGAGTGAGACGCTGCACTGGTTGGAGGGAGTGAACGGGATGCAGATACAAACACGGTCGGGTCCAAAGTCCGCGACCGGCGACCGCCGAGCGGTGCAGGACAGTAGCCTCGAAGCTGCAGCGACGCGAACTAGACTGAGCCGTTTCCCAGCAAATATAGTCATCATGAAAACAACTAGCTCCATACCTATGTCTTTTGTTAGATCTTATGAACTCCATTCATAAGATCTAACAAAAGAAAGGGTTATTAAGAAACATTTGTTATAATTATATCAAAAGATAAGGTGATGATTCTACCACCCATCAACAAAGCCACCCCATGAAGCTAAATCAAAGGTTTATATTTACTAACACCACGGTTTTATGCGTTTACCTAAAACCCATCGCTAGCGCGATACATTAGCTAATGTAAAAAGGGTGTCCTGTCCACCGTATTAACTGTTTAGTTCCTGCCTACATCCAGTTCCGGTGCAGCAGCAGCGAGCGAATGTCGACCGCGACCATTAGAGCTTCCTGTGCGTCCACCAGTGAATGGGCGCACTATCCGCGACCTGGCTCGTTCGCCATATGAATGGGTAGTGCGTACTGCACAATGAATTATTCGTGCCAGACTGGCTTCCGTTGGCGCCGGACACATGCTCCGTGTTCTGCCTTTTTCGCTGATTAACGTCTAATTATAGGGTACAGCTCTCCACCACATGACTCCTAGTGACTCAGTCCGACTTAATAACTGCACAATGCCGTTCGGGACTTATTAGTAGCTGTGCTGAGTTTAGGAGCGTTGTGGATTTAGCTCAGTGGGTGTAAGTTCATGACTGCTCAGTGGATTATACGCATTATACTACAAATGACTGATATGCGAGTGTGGGAGTACTGTCACTGATTGTGTCATGTTGATTACGAAACAATATATGTATCTTATTATACCTACTTATGTTTCACTTTCAATGTGTTTATCAATGACGCCTTGCCTTGGGTACTACTTCAATGTCGCCAACACATGCACTTCAAGGGGTTGATTCATGTTATATCTACCAAATTCCACATTTCTAAGATAGTTTTGTGATAAGTTGAATGTCCAGCCATCACCGATTCAATGGACCAACAATGGAACAGCATTTATTTTCTTTTCCTGAAGGCTGAAATCTTCGAATGGAGCCCAAAACTAACTAATTTCACCCTACAACTTTATCCAACTGTTTTATTTAAGGTTTCATATCAGTCTCCTTAATTTGTCATACTAATTAAAACCCCACCATCCAGTAACTACAGATAATGATCCTTCTTTTTGAGCTATTCTGGACCGGCATTAGACGTGATTGACGTAGTTTGCTACACAGATTCCCTTTACACGTTTCTAAAAGTGACTTTTATGAGCAATTTTGCGAAATATTTTATGAGTTTTCAAAATAACTTCATTATAGCTTCTATTTTCTCTTCGTAGTCTGATAACGCTTCAACGTTGTCCGTTATGTTTACCTTTACCAATTAATTTTCTTTATAGATGTGCCCCATGTTCTAGCCTAGGGCTAAGACTTCATGAAATCTAAATAGAATACTACTCTTCATACCTACCTTCTGCATGGAATTGATGAACTTAATGCATGTGAGTTGATGTGAGCCTAATCATAATTATTTATTTTCAATAGGTATTGGTACAGTTTTGGTCTTAAAGACTTACCATACCATCCCCATTGAACACGTTTGGATGAAGTTGCAGAACTTAGATATTTTTTGTATGTTTATTTATGTTCTATGTAGGTAAGTAAAAACCATATTGATAAAACAAATAAGTAGGTAGGTACATAATATTGGGTGTATAACTATCGACTTCTTGTTTAATTTCTGGGAATCGTTTGGAAATTTAAAGGAGTCGGAGATAAAGCGTTGTGCCGTCGACCCGGATGCTGTCTCAATAGCGGCCCCTACCTAACTGACTCAACTCGACTCGGAGCCAGGTCACGACGCTGCTATCCTTGTTCCACGCACGAATATAACGCAGTTCCTCCTATTTTACATGTTTCGGTACAAAATAAAATAAGTAGGTACATAAAAAACAACTGTTTGATTCATCCATCAGTGACTAACTTTACTTCAATTTGACCTGCTGACTGAGATAACTTTGAGTGTTTGCCGAAAACACATCTTTGCAATTATTGTGCGTGGGCACGCTTAGAGGAATGACAAATCATTTTTGTGTTCACAATATTCTCAGATAAGGCGAACGTTGTATTATCTCTTTACTTTCTAAAGCTAGATGAAAAAACACGTTGTTAACCTCTGGCAGCGAGAGGCAGGCCACCGCGCGGCAAGGCCGACTGGTCCGGTTGCCGCCGCGCCCAGCTTGCGCCCGCGCCGCAGCCGTGCGTGAGTGCGTACGCACCGACACATGTCTATTAGTACATAAACGCCTTAGCACATTTATTATGCGGATAACATAATAAATCACGCACCAATAGCCGATTTTGACGAGACTGATGAAGCTTTTGGGTCCAAAGACAAAGTAACCCAAAAACTCTACTTAAAATTTCTCTACCAAAGACATTGACAATTATCTATATAAATAGTGCTACATAATCACGGTCTGTCTTAAATGAATAAAATAATGACGAATCTTTGCACTTCTGCAGTGAATGTCTTATGTAGTTGCTGATCTTGATAACAAGGGAAACGTCGGCGACGGATCCGTTTATCTACCTTCAAGTATTTTAGCAATTAAGAGGAACTTTTTACAGTTTTACTACTGTTACTTACTTCTTCTTCGTGTCGATAGCATGACAGTGATTTTGTTGGTCCGAAACTTCGTGTTCGTTTTTTCTACTAAGAAACTATGTATTTTTTCGTCTAAAATCCTGATATTCTACATTCTGCAGGACGTGTTCTACCGGTTCTACGTTCTGCATTTTAGAGAAGTGGTTTCAAACGCCAAAATCCTCTAAGCATACTGTACATACAGGTTACAGCAGCGCTGCCACTGTGGTGGTGTCATTGGCGCCGTTGGAATATCTAGCCTTGCCAATCAGAACGTTTGACTAACAAATTCTCAAAACAAACCTTCCCAGAATTGAGATTGGTGTCATCAAAAATAAAAGTTCAAAGAAAGTTGTAACGAGATTGTGATAATTCATTAGATCGCCTAAGGAAAATACGTTAAATACGTTTTGGCTGGAACAGTAGATCCCATAATAAAATCATCGGCCGGAAGTCGATGCGTCACTAGTGCGTTTTCGTCCACTTCTGTTAGTGTGAGTATCATGTGCGCTCTACAGTGTAGGTAGTACGGCGTAGACACTATGATATTATCGCTGCTGATTGTCAAGAGTTTACGAAGACACAACCGACTTTACAGGAATATATACAGTCTTGGATTCGACTTAAAAACAAAGTAAATCTAAATTAACTGTTATGTAGTCGTGTTCATTTGTGTGATGTAGTGATTACACGTTGCTCTAACGCTTGTATAGTGTTACTGATTATTCGTGTGTGCGTTTATTTACGTACGCGAGCGCCGACTCGTCCGAGATTCAAATTTAGAATGCCGTCTCCGCCATGTTGTTCTCAGTGAAAAACCTACGATCCATCGTTTGGTAGCCGTGGATCTGTCGCAAGATAACGTGGCAAATCCTTTTTGGTTTTCCCGATTTATATCTTTACTTCCGAAATATTATGTTTAGGTATCGATTGATATGATAAACTCTTGACGTGAATTTCCTCTGGTTTCAATACCTATCTATGAACAATTTTTAAACGAAGACTAATGTAATAGTTTATGTTTGGTAGGTACCTATTGCTGTCTACAGTTCTGTTATCTTGAGGCCGTCTGAAAATTCAGTTAACGTAAATAAATGTTGTTGGTTAGTAAAACGTAAGTGTATTCATATGAATGAATGAGTCACGCTCAGAATTGGTTTGGTTCAGTTATTTGCCAGATTGTTGCGAAGTAACCGCTTAGATCTGTTGGAGCATACGTTATGTCCCTTTGTCCTGCTTTTTCATGCAACCACTATAAATTGTAATTAACGATCAGTTTTAGGTACTCGAGAGGTCTTGTTCTTCTTAAACTTATGAGTGTTGTTCTTCTAATGGTCAATGATAAGGGAATTGACACAAATGTAGGCACTTATTTACCTACGGATAATACATGAAATCAGCATCTTGCGACTGCCTCAATTAGCTTACTTTCATTATATGTAGGCATTATTGACTGAATTTGTCTTTTCATCACTTGTAGCACTTAGCAACAATAGCAACGATATCGACCAAACAAATTTAGTTGTAGTGAAACTGGTTTCATGTTTAGTGCATAACGCACGTGTCTGGTGACAACAACAATATTCACATTAATGGTGCAGTTTTATTTACACAGATACTGATCACTGACACTAGAACAATGTTTGCCAACAGTCGCTTTGTTGACGAAACGACACACTTCGGTTAGCGGTACACATACGTACCTACTGTTTATGCTACCATCTATTGCATTACCACTACAAAGAAACCATTTGCATGTCAATATTGTGTCGATATTCCACGATTTCCACATGAGGTGCTGATTGTTGCACTTCGGCCGTTTTCTCAATTTGTAAGAGAAGGATAGCTCTCATTTATTTATTTATTCAAATCGTACCTAGTCAACACTCTGTTGTTGAGGTAAGTAGCTTGTAACTCTATTCACTCGACCAGTCATTTTATGCTCGGTACGGAAAGTAAATAATATTTTATTTAATTTGTCGTTGCTTTGTTTCAAAACTAATTTGTCTCGCGTCTAAGAAGATGTGGTTTCCTGGTTGCGCAGAACGTAAAGACTCTATCCCCTCTTCACGTAATATACCTTATTTGGTTTTGACCTTAACATTTGTAACAGTGAAAGACCCGTTTAGATCTGTTTAGCAGGTTCTAAGTGAAAATGTAGTTTTGAAACTGTTCTTGCCGTAAGTTCAGATGGAAGATATAAGTAGTTGTGGTAGGTAAGCACTGACCTGTATTATACAAGTACGCTGGCCTAATACAAGTACGCTGGCAGTTGTTTCTTGTGCCGATTCAAAGCGCCCCGCTCGAGTGTCTCAGGAACTAACATTGCCGCAAATTGTCGTCGTTTTGTTTAGGTACGTCTCTGATGATTTCTAAATCGTGGAATAAGACTGTTTTGTGTTTTCTACGAGATATTTAGAACATTTTTATCATGAAAGTATACGCATATTGTAAAATTCGCTATCCAAAATATTAGTTCCACGGACGCTCATGTTGTTGTCAGCGCCAAAATTGGCGAAAAACAAATGTCTTCATCTTGTCATCGATAGTATGAAGTCCAGCGTATTTGTTTATTAGAGGTCAGTGTAGGTAAGCTACCAACCACTAGATACATACCTACTTTAAAGACTGTTTCCAGATCATAAAGCAAAGATCAATTGCCATAAATATAATGGGTGCTAAGCATTAATTAGTTCGTAAATCGAGGACGACCACCTATCTACAAACGGAATCAAATCGTCGTCTTTTATAAAGATTTATCTATATAGAAGACAATGCGTCCTCATCGAGTGATATAAGTAGTTAACACCGGAATCATTTATGTGCATTAGTTACTTTTAGCGTATTCTGTGGCCTTCAGTTTATAATTTGTTTACGTAGGCATATGTATACTGATGCCTAATTACTTTTTTAATCAGATAAAGATAAACGCTGCCAGGTTAAAGGAAAAAACGCAATGTGCTAAGAAATTGTATATAGTCGTTCTACATTACATATTGTAACCGCACATGAACTTGATTATGTAATCAATCCAGGAATAAATAAAGCTGATTCGTTTCGAGGTTACTCGGTTTGTGCCTCGTGTTGTTGTGTATCGTGGCGTCTATTGTGTGGTGTTGTGTGCAAGTGGAGAAGTGGGAAAATTGCGCACCAGACGAGGATGTACGTCCGATATGACGCGTATCCGGTGCAACCAGAGCGGCGTCTTACACTCGCCGCCAGCCGCCTGGCCGCAATATGCACGCTACAGATGGTGCTTGTGGAGATTCGAGATTCAGTGTTTGGATCGTAACATCGTCTAGATTTAAGTGGTTTCAATTGTAACTGATGCGGGCTATAATTACGTTTATGACGTCAGCTCGCGATTTAATTCTAATCGATGTTTTGTACAAAATAATGGAAATTATTTTGAATTACATATGTATTACCTACGTAAGGGTATTATGGTAGCATTAGTAGGTAATTTGTGTAGTAACAATTTCAGTTTATTTCTTTGTCTTGTTACTACGGTACTAGGCACTAGGGTACTCAGCATATGTATTGTAAAATTAAATACCTAGTTACTTACTTAACATGATCCAAATACGGCATTACATTTCCCGTCTTTACCTAAGTATTTGACATGCATATAGCAACTGCGTGCAACATCATAGTACAAAATGTGTTGTGGCCGCTTAATTCCTTAATAGATTATTAAGTTTGCATCTAAAGTCCATTACACCTACTTGATGACAAAGAGTGAAAACATTTTATGTATTATCATAGCGTAGTCCCTGTTATATATCGGCATCTATACGTAGGTACGATAATGTATTGGCATCTGAATGAGATTTTGCGAGCTGCTACTCAACCATCATAGTTATTTTAATGTTTATGTTACGTCGACGGACGCGATGCCAACTTTATTTTCCGTTTAATTGAAACACGAGGCATTTCACCGAATTCGTCATATCGTCGTGCTCGCGAATCTGTTTACGATACATAGGTACGGTACATAGGCATTGTTTGCGATGCCAGGTTCGTATAGAATTGAGTGGCTAAAACAATTTTCCTCTTCTTTATTATAAGTCCCACATTTGTACCCGTCCGCGCTCCTAATTAGTTATACTGTCAAAGTGGAGCATAATCCTAAAATAAGATTCAGGACTGGTTCAAATAATGCTCAAGATTTGGGGTCTTAACCTTTGTTGCGATTGCGATCGTACCTAATCGTTGAAACCATGTTGTCATTGCATGAGGTGTATTAGGTACTTGGGTAAGTTAAGGACTGGTTAAAACAGCTTGGTATTAGCTTCTCGATAACATTCGATTTAGACGGTAGGCCGACAGGCATCAGCGGCGCAGACACCAACACCGGGTGTGTTGTGCAACAGTGGAAGGCCTTCGCACGAGAGAAATGGCGGCTGTTTCTTAACGCTCCTTGTCATATGGCGATTGTTCGCTAGCGACTATTGTGCATTTAGATTCTAATTTTGCGAGGCTTTGTGCGTGTGTCATGTCAGTAGCATGGAGCTCCCATGGTCAGTCAGCAGCATGGAGGTTGCGTTATTAAAACAAATACCTAACCTGGTAGGATATCTTGCCTTAGAATTACCTCCCATGAGCGTAAGTTCATACAGGAAACAAAATAACCTGCGCGCAACTGTAATTTCTACGCTGGGGGATCTAGAATCATATTCTGAATTCATAGATACAGTTTGCGCACTGGTTAAAAAATCCTGTATATTTAATTTGAATTTAAGTACCTAATGGGTAGGCATATCTATAACACCGTCGAGGAAAGGAAGCTTCTCATTCGATGCTCAAAGTTCGCGGTACCAACAACACAACCCAAACATTATGAAACAAATGGTTTCATAAATTAATTTTGCATTGTTGTTTTGTTTGCTGCAGTGACACAATTCGATCACTAGATAAAAAATGGCAGTATACCACCTGGCTCAGGGAAGTCAGGGATGATGCAGATGATAACGTTATAACAGTGACATAACGGTTCAGCACAGGTTATACTTTCTCTCCACTGATTCATAATTTTATCTGCGCAGAGAATATCAGTCGAAACGTAGGTAAAACACTTTCTCATTTCAGTCTTGCTTTTTTTCATTACGTATGAAATCTGTACTTCGCGTGTATGTAGACGTATAAGTAAAAATACTTTTTTGATACTATTTGGTACATTTTGAATCTTTAGATCTTTTCAAACGGTTTTCAATTCACTGTAAAGATGACTAAAGCTAACCGTATCCATCCGTGTTGCCCAATCCAGTCATCTGCGTTCTGAGAACGATCGATTACGTGTTTGCCTTTGCAGATTGTGGGCAAAATAATGTGAATGTGTACAAACAAACACGATGAGCGCGGGTGGCGAGTCGTATGTTAGATATAACAGTTTGGTCGGTGTTATGCAACTCGAGTCATCCTCTCCCCCCGCCCCTGTCGTCCCCTTCACCTCCCCCCACCCCGCGCAGGCGCAGGCTCCACTGTAATTACACACTTGCTCGCACACCCCGTCGCCCGCGCCGCTGTTCACCTGAAGTGGCGTGATTTGCCTACATCACACATTTCGTCCATATTGCAAACAACATATTTTTCATTGAACCTGAATATTGTGGCCAGACAAACAAATATTTTTTTTACGGTTTTTGCAGTTCTTACCTACCTGTTCAAATAAGATTAGAAGCACCCTCACAAGTCCAGTGGCGGAGATCAGGAAGTTCTTTTCGTTAACACAAAGTTAAGAAACAATACCTACAATATTAATCATAGTTCCAAAAGACAATCAAACCTGTTGTGACTTGTGATGATTATGGCAAACAATAAGGAAGAATCAGCTCCTAAATCTTAAACAAGTCAACTTGTAGCAGTCCTGTGACAGTGGCACAAACTGACCACCTTGGCGATTCCGTTCCATGTGTGACACAAAGATTTCAATCTTTGATGTGCCGCAGCTGCATTCTTTAGGTGTTGAATCATTGGTTCTATCTAGTCCACTTTAGGTAGACAAGTGGACTCCTCTACCTCAACTTCCAATTTCTAAATACTTATAAAATGTTAGCATTTCTATTTATATCTCTATCAAAATATACTTACACGAGGCGATCGCAAACAATGGCTTCATCTATATCTAATTAACTAGGCATAGGAACTCATATATTATTGCTCATTGAAGTAAAATAAACCATGACTTACGTAATCGCTTGTCAGGTAAACTGTGACAACAATTATTGCAGCCTTTCTATATAGAACGAACTCCATCACGTTATGTACCTGTCGGTGTACCTTATGCTTACCATAACATATCACATCTATTGATATAGGGCCACTGTGCAACTAGCCAACGATATATTTTTCTTTTCTGATATATTCCCATATATTTCTGAATCATTCGATTTTTATGATTTCTGCATTAGGTACAGACGCCAGCACATCAACCTACTACAATCTGTCAAAATTCTGTAATAGATTTTCAACTTGGTTCAAGGTTGATTGGGAAAATTTGACAGTTTCGGGTAGCTTGACCTGCTGGCGTCTGTACGTAACAATTATAGCCAAACAAACAAAAGTTAAATATTTTGACTCTTTTTATTGGAAATTTGGAAACCACTTTATAGGTACTCCACAATTTTATGACAAACCTGAGACCCAGGAAAAAAATAATAGCTGATAGTATTTATTGCATCTTAAAGTTATTTAAATATATTGAGACAATCGAGTTTCCATGTGCAAGTATTGCGTGTGTATCCCCGTTGGTCACAGTTGTCCAGCTGACGTTTTTCCTAAAGGTTACACATAGTTTGGAAGTAATGAGGAATTAAACGCAGTTGATAAGTAGCGGTGCAGGTGCGCCCGCGCTGTGCCACGTACAGGTGCCTGGCGTGACATTGCTAACAGCTGATAGCACGCCCAAGTTCATTACCGTTCCGTGCAAATCGATTTGGTCGTGGTAATGCCCCCATCCGCTTTCCAATGCACTAAGTTTTTAGCATGGCAAAATATTCGGATTTAGAAGGATTTCAAGTTGAAAAACTCGATATACATGTGGTATATAATGACAGAAATAATAAGCAAAACGGTGCAATATAGTCAGTTCGCCGTAATATAGCCGTCAAAATATGATCGCAGACGCAACCACGAATGTGATAGAGCCTACTTTCAGTGTAAAGAAAGTAAAAGAGTCATTCATCATGGCGGTGGCTATTCACTGGGTCGCACTCGCACACTCTGTGTCCGGTTTTGTCTACAAATTGGTCACATCGACCGCTAAGTGGGAAGATTTGGCTCACACGATGCCGATGTTGCTAACGGGTTTATAATGAATGCTTTACTATTCACAAGTAATGTCTTTGTTCGGAAAATACGGTTCTATTACTATTTATTTTATAATGTCTCATGTAATTTACTTTATTATGGCGGTTCCCAGACATTTTTTTTCTGAACAGTTTCTTACGTATTCGATCCAAAATTTTTACGGTGTTTATGTTTATTTCCAGTCACATAACGAAGACGACAACATGGGACGACCCGCGCAAGACCCTGGCGGCGCAGTCGGTGGCCGGCAGCGTGCAGCACCAAAGCACAGACGCGCTGCTCACGCAGGCCGCCCCGCCGCAAAACATACCCAACACACCCGCACCAGGTGCATATCTATTGATCTTAATAAACTGTACTAACAAAATCGTAGACCTTTCCCTAAAATATTTAAGATGAAGGTAAGGACTGGTTTTTGCAAAAAATGCAAACTTTAATTAAAAGAAAAATAAAACTAACTCTATGTAGGTGAACAAGAAAAACGAATTCAGGGTGGATATAGGAGACGCAGTGAGCGCAGAGACTGTCCTTAACTTTTTGAGTAATTGCTAACTGCATTCACAGATTAAGGAACAATTGAACAGTCAGCTAGAAAAATGTAAATTCTCACGAGTTATTTTTATGTCGCCAATCGATGCAGTTTCGAATAATGATTAAAATACTTCTGGACGAACAAAGATTAGAGTACCTTATTAGAAAACTCACGAATCGCAAAAAGCTTTTCCCATAAATTTCGTACTGATCATTCCGCATAACCACGATCTTTTACAAAATATTTAATTACCAATGACTTCTCTATGTATTGGCGTCGTCGACACAGTTTCTGAGAAAGATGCAGTAAATACATACGTAGGTACTCGTAATTGAACACTGTTATCTGCGCAAAAGATATAAGGAAATTCATTCATATCGACCGATTGTTTTGGAAACGTCTTTTTTAACAATAATTTATTGAACTAAAATATACCTACAGCAAACTTCCTGCTGTTGTATTAGTTAGGTGCATTCGACTGATGCTAAAAACTGAACAAAACTACAAAGGTAGCTCCTGTGGTGTGATCGGTGTATTCGGAAAACTTGATAATGGCAATACACACGAGCAGTACCTAGTTTACTTTATTCATTTTACTATTACAGACAAATGGAAATGAGACCAGACGGATAGTCATGAAATCTTGTGCTATAAGACTAGTGGCAATACTGCACAGAAAAGCGGAAAGCCAAATTATGCTGACCTAATGTAGTGGCCTTGTGCTTGATCAATTAAAAGTGTCCAATTAAAACTGATGTTTACTTAATAAAAATCCTTGGAAAAGATCACAAGCTTTAGGTAGGTACCTAATGAAGACCATAATATGGTTATATTATAATAAAAATAATTCCATTGATGAGGAAAAGAACAAGCGGTTCAGCTCAATTTCCTGTGAATTAAATATATTCCAGTCAACATTTTAATGAATAAATAATACTTTATCTAATTAATTATATTACAAGTAAGCACTAGAATTGCCTCAATGCTGTAATTAAAAGCCTCATGTTTCTACCCATATCGTGCCATAGCGCTGAATGACGTCCATGGTATTTCCATAACAGAAAATGTATTAACAAAATACTGATATGTTTGAGGATAATAACAATTGTTTGAACCTAATGGCGTAAATCTGAAACTCAGTTCGTTTTTAGTTAACGCATTAATCATTGTCCTTTTTCTTTATTTTGTTTATTAACGAGAAAGGTTAGGAAAATCGATAAAATTGGATGGGTTATTTTTATCCTGATCGATACCTAGAGTAATATTGTAGTTCGATATAAAGTGCAACTGGTGTGCAATTAAACTAGATTTGTATAATTTCGATCAATCGTTTCGACAGTGACCTTTTAAAAATGTTTTGTTCTACTGTCGGATTAATTATTACATCTAGTTGTAATATGTACTTATAACTAATAGTTACTTTTAAGAATATGTAGATTCGGTGAGTGTCATTGTCTTTAACTCTGGATTCAGTTTCCACGTGATCTAATTGGCCACAGTGGCATGTTTAAAATTATCGTGGAACTAAAATAAAAACAAGTAAATAACCCGAATTCTAAAACTGATTTTATGACGGGAATTAACGCGTTGTTTCCGTCGGTCGATGCGAGACGAGCGTTGAAAGGTGTTCGGAAAATACATCGGTGTCCCGGCGCCCGCGCAGCCCGCCGGCGGCCATGGCGCCCGCGCCTTTCAGCGCCTTGCGACACATCCGCCTTACTCTACACGCAGACTACTACACCACAACTAACCAAACTACGCACCTCTTTGTCTTGTCATAAGAAATAACAGATTTTGCATATATTTTTATTAGTATTGACTTCTTTTGTGTCATTCGCACGACTTACCATTTATACTGCAGTAATGGCACGTGCTTACCTTTATAAGTTCATATTTAAAGTTATGATAGTTTTATTAGTACGTGACCTATTCACGTATCAGATCACGTTCAGGAGAGCTGCGCCAGCGCCACCTCGGCGGGCCGGGCGCCAGTCATCGCAGCAAGTGACACTGTTACATCTAACTTTATCTTCTCCACACTACAAACACCTATGTAGATCAGGTGACAACACAAATAATTGTGTTTCCACAGCGCGTTCCTCCTTAATCTCATGTCGCGATAACATACCACAACTCGTACGACTGAATATCTTTCGTATAACGCATTTCTTGTCCAAAGAAGTTGTTTTGGAATCATCTATCAAAATCTTGGATTTTTTAGCTTTGACAACAGTTGTCTAACATGGTTGACCGCATTTATTCTGGGCTGTGTATAAACAATGAAGTGTTCAAGTAGCAATAATAATTATTCACCCTGTTTCGTAGTTTAATCTTACTGCGGGTAAAAGTACAAGTCGGCGGTAGAGGCGGTAGAGGCGGTCATAACGTAATGCTAACGTAATATCGCGGTTAGTCGCCGAGCCGCGCCGCGCTGTGTCGACTGTTGAGTAATGATGATTGTAAATAATGTGTAATTACACTGCACGGACCGCACAAAGGCAACATAGTTAATAAAGAAATTATCTAGATTGCAACTATGATAAAGTGCAATGTTTTTATGGGCCATCAGAACTTATTTGGCTTGCATATGTATAATATTACCTATCTAAAACTACATAATACATAGAGATTCTTTATAAAATAGGCTTAAAATGCCCTATACTACTAATTCGCTTAAAACCCATATCACCACAGTTTAGCTGCTAATCTTAGGTACCTTCTGCGACCGAAGATACGGGCTGCTGATGATGAGCCAGAAAGTACTATGTTTCTAAAGAATTTAATTGTCTTTCCCAATAGATCTAGGAATATAAAAAGTGCAACACGTAATACTTAGATGTAATCATACAATTAGAATAGAGCAACTTTAATAGCGATGATATTGGCGATCAATTAGCCGCCCGTGTATCTGTGAATTGTTTATGAATGATCGCTTGTTTGTTGCGCTGCGCGTACACAAAGCGTGAGTGCGCGCGCCTCCGCGGCACCGCTCCGCGCGTGCGCCGTGATTCATTTTTGGAAGCGAGTGCCAAGAGCTGGGCAGCTCGCACTCGTCTGGCGCCGTCGTTTCTTGGAACGAGCTCTCGCCGACCTTCCCGTTGTCCACCTGATTCTCAATCACGTGTGCGTACGTCTTAGTTCATAATGTGCTGGCTTGCAACTAGTCGCTGTTGAGAGAATCATTAGTTGTTTTCCTATAAATGACAAGTGTAACGTTTCAAAGGTACTGATTACGTACGTTTGATTGATTTCAGCAGCGAAGAGTACAAGTAGTAACACACCGACGGATCCACTAGGGCCCCTGCCGGAGGGTTGGGAGCAGGCCGCGACGGCGGAAGGAGAAATCTACTTTATAAATCATGCAGCTCGCACCACATCCTGGTTCGATCCAAGGATACGTAAGTATACAACATGTACAGTGAATGTCAGCAACGCATAATTATCTCGTGCGATTGTATAATTATACTTGCTTGAGTAATAAGACTTATATCACGAAGGCAGGTGCTGATCCCGCAGTGTTATAGGAAGTGTTGTGCTTGTGTGTGCTGATGATGTTTGTTTGTGTTTCCAGCGCAGCACTTGCAGCGCACGCCGGCGGCGGGCGGCACGGGGCCGGACGGCGGCTGGGCCAACGCCTCACTGCAGGCTTGCCAGCAGAAGCTGCGGCTACAGTCGCTGCAGCTGGAGAGAGAGCGCCTTAAGCAACGCCAGCAGGAGATCAGACTCCAGGTATAAACACAAATAATGTAACAGTCACGTTAGCTGTTTTTAAGTCACAGTTATGTTCCTTTTTTCGGAAGCCTTGTTCAGATTTAGAAACCCAAATGCAACTCAATTTAGTCTGCAACTCAATGTGGTGTTTCATCAGTGTAAAATGATATGTAATGATGTGATGACTGTAATCCGGAGGTTAGCATAATCTTTCAACATATTAATGGATTGAGAACCTGTTTATCATGTTCGTTTTTTGTGGGGTGGGTTATTATAATGCACTCATTTACATACGACCGCTGATTCCGTTTCCTCAATATGATGACTTCCGCATTTATGCGGAACAGCTAGTAGATACGTCTGACCTTTGCAACACTTCGAAAAATCTGGTTCTCTCGGTAATCTGCAGAAGTATTGCAGATATACGATGAAAGAAACTACCCAAAGATTAATACAAATATATGTATGCCGAAATGTCACTCAGTCTTCCATTTAATACAGCTTCCGCTACTCTTTAGATGAATAGTACAATAATATAAGTGGCTGTGACAAGATAACATTCTCGAAACGTAAGAACGAATCTTGCGTTGTGAAAATCATTACCCATCAGCTATAATTGTACCTAAATAAGATGAGAACCACGAAGGTTAGCTTTCTAAATGATAACCAGCCGTGAGTTATCAATGTTATCGGCATACATGTAGATAACACTATTAATGATTCATACAATACAGGATACTACATGTAGTATCCTGTATCGTATGAATCATTAATAGTGAAGTTATTCTGTAAGTGCTCTAGTTTATTTTGTCCGTTTGCGTATCAGATTATGTACCTACAATTCACTTTGCTCGTCAAGATTACTGATCGATTGCACGCCTGCGATAAATTTTCTTGCCTATGTACGTTTAAAATGAATCAGTATTAAGCATTTTTTATTTTTTGTCATCTCAGTTCATGTAAGAGTTATTGTAGTCAACTGAATAAAAAGCGAACATGACTACAAATGTGCCTTAAAACAACAAGTCCATTAGCCTGATTTCGGTTCGCAAACAAAATTCAAAACACCTTTACATAGATAAATCAAAATAATAAATAGTTAACACCTTGCGGGACCTAAACGCCTCCAGGCATAATAACAATATGACTCCTATTGTGTCTTGTTCACTATCCTTCAACCGATTAATAATGTATCTCTTCCCGTTTTCCAGCAAGAGCTAATAATGGCGCGGCAGTCGTCGTCAATAGTCTCGTCTCTGGCGAGCAGTACAGGCGTCGCCAGCACAGACCTGCCTCTGGACCCGTTCCTGTCGGGATTATCGGACCACCAGCGGCAGGAGTCCGCTGATAGCGGGCTGGGGATGGGAGTCCCGCACTCCTACTCCATGCCACACACGCCTGAGGGCTTCCTCGCCGGCATGGACGACCGCATGGACTGCACCAGCGAGGCCGGCGCCAACCTCGACTCCACCGACATCACGCTAGCCGACAACCTCGACTCTACTGACGACTTGGTACCTTCTTTACAGGTATTTTTGCCTGTTTTTATCGCTTAATCTAACATTCTAACACATGCATACAACAGCAGCATGACTGACGGCAGCGTAGCCGGTGTAGTTAGTCCCTGATCGACTACGGCGTAGTCGGTCCTTCTATGCTATGGCGTAGTCGAGACCCTGATAGGCTACGCCGTAGTCAGCGTTGTCGTAAGCGTAGCCGCTTCAATAACGTGTAATTTTTTGTTTTACATGAACTCAAAAGTAAATATATAATTAAATGTTTTAGTTTAATGAATTATGTATTTTACTAGAAATTAAATAAGACCTAAGTTTGGCTTAAATAATTACATATTTATTTGCACATAAATAACTAACAGCATGATCTGCGATTTAAAAAATCCTCTATAATGACCTCTTAGCAACTATGTTTCCGTTTGTTTGTTTTGATTCCACAAATAATATAAAAATAACAACGATGACTCGCATGACTCACTGTCATGTCGTTAAAACGTTAAAAACAACGTCGTTTGAAGATCCTCGAGATAATCGATGCGAGCGAATGTATAGAATGTTTAGTGCTTCATTTACAGTTGTTATAACTTGTGAAATATGGACGTTTCAGTTGAACGAGTTCACAAACGACATACTCCTTGACGACGTGCAATCGCTTATAAACTCGACGCCGAGCAAGCCCGACAACGTGCTGACGTGGCTGTAGGCCGCGCGGGCGTAGCTCGGGCGCGGCTCGTGCACACCATGCTTACAAACTTTCAAATTAGGTATTATATGTTTAATGTAGCGTACTTACCGCTTGAATGACGTCGACCGCTATAACAGTGTCGGTGACAAAACGGTAACGATGGTGTAAATTTCACTTTGAAAATGACAATTATAGAATAACATGTGTAATGATGACTGATGTGGGATTTTGTGTGCTTATGATTTAGGATAGTTAGATACTTTCAGAACCAGTACGATGGCTTCCATGAGAGCAGGTAGACCGATGCGGAATCATGCATTTGTTGGACTCGTTTTCAGTTCAAATGTAATTTGGAAAGTTGTCCGCATCGGTTCACCTATTCCCTACTATATCTGCTCGCTTTTATGCAGAATTGGTTTTATCTCTGTCTCTGCATTTATTCGAATGAGATAGGAATACAAAATTGTGTGAGTTAAATTAAATAAGTGTTTCTACTTCGTTGTGGTGATACATGTGTGGAATCTTGTATGTCTGACTTTACAACACATACTCATCGCAATTGTTGACTTGGACTTCAAAGTATTGTAAATTAGTGCCTTTCATCCATAGTTAGCGCAGAAACGCTAAATTAACGTAAGGAAATATATAGTAATAATCTTTATCTCTTGACGTGAGCAATACAATACTGGTGCTCAGATTCTAAAACGTTTCACCCAGTTCAGAGATGAGCTACGAAAACCAAGCCAAGTATCGCGAATCAGTAGAGCAAGACTATCACGAATGGCTAGTCATTGACGTTAGGTACGAGTGTACGCGTGTACAGTGACGACGCCGGCACGTCTCGGCGCGCGGTGGCTGCAAGCCTTCTTTCGTAGCAGAAAGTAGTTGCGTTGCAACGCAATCATTCGTGAACTAGGTTTCCCATATTCTTTTCATAGAGACTATCGGAAATCGTATTCTATAAATCGACAAACAAACAATATTTTATGATATATTTTAAAATTAAGATTGTGATAACATCTTGATGTAACAGTGCCTTATTGTGCCTTGATAAAAATTATTTATTGTTGTAATAATTTAGATAAAGTTGAGATATTTTTACAATTTTCTATTGTCGAATTATTGATGTAATAGTGATTTGACAGAAAATAAACTACTTATGTACTTGTAGAACGTTGTTTGTCAACTTACACCGTCCTTGTGAATTTTCGAGATTATGATTAGACGTTAAGTTTTAATAGTTAATCATGAAGTAGGTAATAATGTTGGCAACTATTATGTTTACTTATTATAGTTGGGTTGTAAGTGAACAATGTGACTACCTAAGCAATATTCAAGTGTATGGGTGCAGCTAGCTAGCTAATTTTAGGGAGTAATTGGAGCTCGAAATTTTGCCTCTAAGTGCCTTACTCAGAACATTGTTATTGTCTGATATTATTATGGATTTATTGAAATGTTAACATTGTTAACTGCCACCGAGCAGACTCTACTATTGGTGCCAACAAAGTATAAAATCTATTTTCGACAACTACTGTTATGTAATTAGTATTACTTCATTATGTTTAGTACCTAATCAATTCATCAAATCATCGTTCATATTATTATATCAACAATTCAAAATATTTCAAAATTTTGTAAGCCCACCTAGTCTTTAGATTTTTGTATGAGTGTATTGAATTCAGCTAGCTTGATTGAATACTATGATAATGGAATTAGGCCTTTAATATCAAATGCTACATTGAAAACTTTGCCATATTAGTAAAAGTACTATTATTCTTATAAGACTTTAATGTAATCTTCAGTTATGACGCATAGCAATAAATAGCATCTGTGTAACTATTGTAATTAGACGTAACGGTGCTGGGTTGATGATACATTTAATTTTGTATTCTGTAGATCCATTTGTTGTATACTTTATATTTGTATTTGTCGTGTATTAATTCTAAGAGTCCGTAAGTTTGGATGCTTTTCATATTGTTCGGTTCATTATTCTTCACTCGCTCCCCCCGCGTTGTGTTCAGTCGGTGGGGGAGGGTGACAGCGGTCGAACACACTCACCCAGTCGTTCCCAGTGCCGCCCGCGCGACACGTCGACACACATTCCAAGTTACAGTAGCGGCGCCGGCGCCGCGCACGAGCACGAGCCCTGCCACTCGCTACAGGATAATATTCAGAACAATATCTCAAGTGTAAACTGTAATCAATTATTTCTAAGTATAGCCTTTATGAAAAACATATCTTTTCAGTCTGATAACAGATGCAAGTTTTCTATGTAGTGTATGTAACTACGTGTATCAATGTTATAACAATGAAATTACGTGTCAAAGTTATTAATTTACTATAATTTCATTGTAAATAATTCGATATTCTTATAATGAATTAAATAAATATTTGTTTTAATACCTATTATATATTTCACTTCCTATAGTTCTAATTCATAGATTCAATAACACGACGAACTATTACAATTCAGTTCTGGGTGTTGTTATCTGTTGAAAAAAAAGAAAAGTCTAACAAACGTTTATATTATTTATTTGTTAACGATAACAAGCAGTGCAAGCATGCCTCCTTTTAAAATAAATATATTATGTACAATATACTAATTGTTACCATGCTCGAGCCAACACCCCCTTCACTGTCGTGCCATCTGTCAAAACGTAATAGAGTAGAGGTTTGTACAATGTTAGCAGGTATGTTTTTTTAATAAATCAGTTGGCAGAGAAATAGACGAGACAAGACAGATAGAAAGAAAGGTGACAGTTCAAGCACAGTAAAAACCTTGGAAACACCCCAACATGCTGTTTTAAAAGCGGAGTTCAGCCGAGTCATCATGCCTGCCTGACATCTCACGCATCGACCATTTGACCATTTGATTATAGCCTTAGGGCCGGCGCCTACTGGCGGCAAGCCACGGTATGGGATTTTTATGCGACAATTAGAAAATGCAACTTAAAAGTATGACAATAGAATTTGAATTTCAAAGACAACGATGCCGCGGTATCCTTAGGCATGCCGCGACGTTCTTTGGCATCATCATTGAAATTTCAATTTTTTGTCATACATATTTAAGTTATATTTCTATTCGCCGCATAAACATCCCTTGCCGTGCCGTGCACCATATAACAGCCTTAGCCATATATCAGCCCTTAGCCATATAGCAGCAGTTTTAAGATACGCTCCTTAACAGCTTTAAGAAATGAAGTATGAAGCAATAGATAGGTATCTAGTGGGTAATTATTCTAACAGGCATTATGTTCATACAATAAATTATTCAAACTTATGGGTATACATTTATGGATGCATTAATAAATACATTGAAGCTGATTCTGCCGCGTACCGATAATAGAATAAAGTATTTTATTGAGGCAGGCAGAACATAGCAGTGTCGGTTTAAAACTGAATGTGATATAGGAATAGCTCAGCCTATTTTGACAGACCGCAATTAAAACAAGAGACGGAGGAATTATTCCTCCGTCTCTTGTTTTAATTGCGGTTGAAAGATAGCATTTAACTCTAGTTTAAGTTTATTCGGTACGCAACTGAAACCGGACTAAGTAGGTACTACATTTCGGCCGACGATAGAATGCGTTCTTGATACCTGTCAGTTTCATACAAGCAAATACGAGTTTTACAAATTTTGATCTTTACCTACTAGAACTGTCGCACTGACAGGTGTCAGAAACGCACTCTCTCGACGGCCGGACTGTACGTGTAAAGACTAGGTCTACTTTGGTAGTTTACGTGGATCTAACTAAAATATTATAGCACAACTTTTCTCGTAACCATTTTAAAAATATAAGTCATCGATTCATCGATTCATTTCTAAAAGTGAAGTCAAGTGATTTTAATGGCTGTGTTGTTATTTTAATCAGATCATCGATTCAGACAATCACAGTTTATAGTGCTATAGTCCGTTTACAGTTATTTTACCTCTGACAGCAGCAACCTTATTGTAACGAGAATAAAGATCATAGTGATTTTGACAGACCTGTCAATGGCAGCAAACCAACAGCAACCTTATCAGAATGAGAATAAAGATCAGTGACGCATAACAGAGGTAAATTAACTGTGAAAGGATGGCATAAAAATCTTTTGGTGCCTGAATGACATTTCTCAGGAGTTCTGAATGGGTGACAGATGGTCAAACTCATCGGTACAACGCCTCAAGGTTCTTTAGGCGTGTGGCCAAAATCGGAACTAACGCCGCCAGCAATGGGTACCCCACCCATTTGTAAAATAGTTCGTGAAATAGTAGATATTTACAAAACAAGATGGCGGCGTTAGTTCCGATTTTGGCCACACGCCTAAAGAACCTTGAGGCGTTGTACCGATGAGTTTGACCATCTGTCACCCATTCAGAACTCCTGAGATTTGTCTTGATCGTCATTTCAGAAAGCAGTAGGTAAAAGAAGTACTTATCCTACTATTATGTGGCAGTGGTTTTAGTTGAAAGTAAACATTTGGTTCTTACAGCAGGATCCTTGAAGCGAGCGTCTTGCGGCAGCTCGTGGTTAGCGATCAGCTCCTTGTAGTAGTCAGCTGACAGCTTTGGTGTACGCGGGCGCGCCGGGTCCGTGATGTTCACATGGTAGAAGCCGAAACGCTCACTGGAACATTTTAGTACATATTTCTTATGACCGTAAAGCAAAGGGGTTCATCACTATGAGCTAACAATTTATGTGCTAGGCTTATGGACACAAACGAGGCTTAATTTAATTTCTGACTACAAAAGACCCTGAGAATAAAACCTAAGATTAAATTGACTAAGGAGGTCGTTAATCCCCTTTTAAAAATGAGAAACAATGTATCTAACATAGATAGGTATGCGTTTTGTCGCACTGGGTAACTAGTTCCTTGTAATTGTAAATCAAATAAGTAAGCCATTAAAACGACTACTTACTGTGCAGCCGGCAAGAGAATACGTTCTTGACACTAAAAGGTTACATAATCTGTGCTTGACACCGTTCAGTTTCATACAAACAAATACGTGTTTTGCGAATTTGAGCTTTATTAGCTACTAGAATTGTCACACTGACATGTGCCAGGAACGCATTCTCTCAACTGCCGGACTGTAGAGAATTTATAAATTAAATGACTTACGAGAATCCAGCCCTCCATTCGAAGTTGTCCATGAGAGTCCACGCCGTGTAGCCGAGTACTTTGACACCGTCGTCGTAGATCACGTTCAGGATTTCGCTCAGGTAATCCTACAATTTTCGAAATATATACGCAGGTAAGTCGTAGTTTAAAGAACATGATAGATCTACAGGAGTCGGTGTTAGATTACCTCTTGAAATTGGCGTGATTACGCTAAAGGGAAAAAAATTTGTTTCGCAGGGAACGTAATACGCCTTTAATCTCCGAAGGAGTAGGCAGAGTAGTCGCCAGGCGCGGTCCGAGGGGGTCGTGGGGGTAATGACCCCCCCAAAATCATTCAAGCTGCCAAGAGTCTGTATGATTTACTTAGTTACCTTACTAATTTTCTTACTGCTTGGTGACCCCCCCGCCCCCCCCCCCCCAAATCTTGGGCTGCGACCGCGCCTGAGTAGTCCTACACTAGGCTACAGCCATCAACCGAGCACAAATTAAACCAAAATCAGGGATGCTACGGATAATTTTGTAATAAAAAAAATCCATAAAACCAAGTGCTAAAATTTCAGACCCCATTTTCGGCTGTTGTGCTTGCGACAACTAGACCCACGGGGCAGTCACAAAATGATCATCATCTGCCTAGCCTTTTCCCAACTATGTTGGGGTTGGCTTCCAGTCTAGCCAGATGCAGCTGAATACCAGTATTTTACACGAAGCGACTGCCTATCTGATCTCCACAACCTAGTTACTGGGTAATCCGATACCCCTTGGTAAGACTGGTTGTCAGACTTTCAGGCTACTGACGACCCGTAACGACTGTCAAAGATCCACGAATGACAGCCGGGGCACAACGGCTTAACGTGCTTTCCGAGGCACGGAGGGGTCTTGGTATGTGAAAATGGTCACCCATCCACAGACCAACCGCGGCAAGCATAACTTAACCTGATCGATCGACCCGTGAGGCTGTTATTACTTAGCCGCAAGCCCCTCTCGCAGCCACAAAATGATATTTTCAAAAAATATATGAATGAAGTTTCAGTACTTACATTGAAATAACTGATGCGGCCATAATCGAGCAATGTACCGCGGTCAGAGAATCCGTTCTCTGTGATGTAAATCGGTGGGTCATTGTATGAGCTCTTGCACCAACGCAGCATGTTCGCGAAGCCAGTTGGTACCACCTAATAGTGATTTAAAGATATACATGTAATGTAAGTGACATCGATACTTGCTGTACCTACCTATATGAATTATATTTTTTGATACAGGAACAAAAACCGGCCTTTTGGACACATAAGATCGGCTTCAATAACAGACATTTTTTGAATCTTTTAAAACTTAATAGAAAAGTATTTACTCTGAGCCATTCCGAAGCTGAATCGCCACCGACTTCCATGGTAGTAACTGCACCGATGTCCTTTAACCATGAAGGGGACTTAGCGATAGGATCGACTCCAGCTGCAGTGATCAGATGCGTCGTGTAGTGGTTGATGCCCAGGAAATCTGATGAACCCTTGATCCTCTGAGTCCAGTACTCGTCGAACTGCTCAAGACGTGGTTTGGAAAGACCTTCGGCTGCGCTTTGGCGGGCTACATTCTCTACCATAACTGCGGGGTATCCACCCTCAGCAGTGAAAATTGGATGCGCGAACCAACCGAACTAAACAGAGAAAAAAAAAATAGTTGTTATCGTAACAAATATCTAAGTTTTTAAATGCATTGTTTTATCTCCTTACTTTGAATTGATTAGCAACTTCAGCGAGCGCCACCTGCTCTTCATTTTCCGGGTCGCTGGGTTCGTACCAGATGGAATTGATGGAGATCATGATCCTGCCATTTTGAGATGGACGGTATTTCTCGTTGTACAAGTGGTAGGCTTCAGCGTGGGACTTCAGCAGGGTGTCACTGCACAAATAGTTTCCAACACCGTGACTGTCGATCGCTGGTGCTTTCTTGTCGTCACCATAAGCATCTTCGCAGATCTCATAAGGTTCGTTGAACGTGATCCAAGACTTAATTTTGGTTCCGAACTCTTTGTAGCACAAGTCAGCGTAATCCCGGAAATAATCGATCATCTTAGGGTTCGCCCAACCTCCGAGATCCTGAAGGGTTTGGGGCAAGTCCCAGTGGAACAGTGTGACCTGCAAGCATTCATTATTATTTTATATTATACATGTTCATATTAACGTCATCAGTGCTACTTGATTTGTAAGCAAAGCCAGTCATAACATTATGTTTAATTCGATCTCTTTTGTCAGAATAACGTTACTATACTAACTGGCCATAGTACCTAAGTCAAAAGATTTGTGACGCCATTAAAGTTTTTTATTTTTCTATGTTATTTAAAAGCTTTCTTTATTTTTATACGTCAAACTTAGCTTGTATTTAATAATCAAACTTTTGAATTGGATCGTTTTTTGTTAATTTATACAATAATTTGTTTTCGGGCAATTTCTGAAGGCCAATTTTATTGTCGACTGTCGTAATTAAAAACGCTCAAAATCTAGTCTCAATCTCATCTCAGCGACAATCAATGTCAAAAATTTAGGGAAATTAGTGGTATTTTTGACAGATTAAGACTGAGATTAGACTGCGAACGTTCTTAAAAATACGAGAACTGCCCCTCTGGTTTTTTGTGTGAATGATATTAGATTAGATTCAACACTGACGGATAAGCCGTTTTACAATGAACTTACAAGTGGTTCGATGTTTTTCTCGGCCAGAGCATCAAGGAGGTCGTTGTAGTAGCGAATACCGTCTGGGTTGACTTCATCAATGCGGCCGGTGGGAAGGATGCGGGCCCATGAAAGGGAGAACCTGTAGAAGTCCACTCCGAGGTACACCAGCTCCTCCACATCCTCCTGGTAACGGTAGTAGGACTCGCAGGCAACGTCGCCATTGGTACCGTCAATGATCATCTCAGGACGCGAGTGTGACAAGCGATCCCAGACATTTTCAGATTTGCCTGAAAACATTAACAACGTTTGAAATTGGTTTTAATTGAATATTAGCTGCGCCCCGCGGTTTTACCCGCATAAGTCTTGATCCCGTGGAAATATGGGGATAAAAAGTATCCGAATCCAGGGTCATTGTCTACCTCTGAGTCATGTTTCATTCATATCCGTTAAGCTGTTTTGGCATGAAAGCGTACCAACAAGCATACAAAAACATCAAATATTTTCTTTTTTTTATACTAATATTAGTTAAGATTTACAAGAGTAGGTTACGGTACTATAGAAAAGGCCATGCTCAATGTACTATAATAGACACCTATTCAGTCTTACATGTAAAATATTTTGTACCTATCATACATTTTAAGCTGATTGACTTATCTCACGCTCTGAAATAGGCCACTGACCTATTCGTCCTCTAGATATTATGGTCGTTAACCTTATGAAATGTAATTATATTTTTTCTGTTACTATCTTCAACTGTGGTTTTAAAATCTATTAACAAATAAGTAGGTAAAGCTCCTAGTGTTTTTTTCGTTTGCTTCATTTTATCCCATCTCGTATTTGCGTATGATAAAAGTTGATTGAGTATCTGTCGAGATAGATATTATCGTAATTCCACTTCAAGATAAGATTTTGTCACAACGATGATGTTATGTATGATGTTTTGATTATATCATCAGTCCATCCTCTTCTAGGAATGTTAGCTGAGGATAAACTTCCAGCCTCACAATATTTATTTTGCGATTGTTGCCAAGAACGTTGGTTACGGTAAAAGTTTGAAGGGGCTTCCCACTGAAAGTAAGGACACATGAGGCCCTTTAGATCTTTGCCATTCGGTGAAGGTCGTCATGCAATGACACGTCATATGCTGAGGGTGTGGGGGTGTCGCCTACGAGGTATTACAACTGTTGTCATGTAATGGCCAACGGGACGGGAACTAACTTGAAGACCAAAAATATATTTTTCATACCACTTTCTCAAAAAAGTGACATTCTATGCCACAAAAAGCGAACATAACAATAGTCATTTTTAATCTGTTAAAAACAGGGAAAGAAAATTGTACTGAATTTCATTCGTCCTCTAGGGGGAGAATGTGATTTAAATTTGGAATACTTACCGAAATTTATACTGAACTACATCATTCTGTGTTTACACCTTTGAGTTTGTATATAAAGCAATAGACATCTTTTTGAAAAAGGAATACGCATTTATTATGCAGTTATGATTATTAAATAAAATTACGAAAACCGACGAGGCCGTATGCTTGATGCCTTTGCTTTTCCGACAAAAAAATATTAGTCTAGGAATTTGCCGCGTTTTTGTTTTCTTCAAATACGTAAACGTTAAGTTTATTTCTTCGCAAATGGTACGAAAAGTAGAGTATTTTCCTCGGTGATAAAGCTGTCTTAGTCTTGGGTGAACTTATATCCCTCGCTACACTCAGGACTCGTCTTAAATCCCTCGCTTCGCTCGTGATTTAAGTTTTTAACACCCTCGCTACGCTCGGGAGTAAACCTCGAGTTCTTCGTTACGCTCGCGATTTAAATCGTCACCCGCGACAGAAGACACTGCTTTATCCCCTTGGTTAATAATCTACTAATCTAGATATAGAATTAAATATTGCCGAAAATAGAAATGACATTCGGTCGAACACTTACCATTGACGTTCCACGCTCCCTCGATCTGATGGGCAGCTGTCGCCACGCCAAAAGTGAACCCTTCAGGGAATTTAGTGTATGCGATGCTCCTGTAACATTACATAATGCTTCTTATTAATAGCTTCTTTTAATCCCACTTGAATTCCCAGAAGGGGTAGATAAAGGTACACAGGGTGGCAGGGACATCGACGCGCAAACTTTAACCATTAATTCAGCACATGATTTTACACCCCCTAGCGTTGAAATTGCTGTTCATATATTTTGACCGCGTTGGTGGCGCGTTAGCGTTGGCACTTCTATGTTCTATGTCACGGGTTTGGTTTCCGCACTTAGTCCTTCAGGTGGACCAATTTACGAATTTCCATACAAAACTGTCAAACAGGTAAATTGCGTGATATGAATTGCATACAGATCATATTATGAATTGTCAGTTTGTGACCATTTTACGACTTTTGATATGATCCATATTGTTATCATAGTATGATTCTGCCAAAGTGGCCTTTTTAGGCCCCCAGGTTACGTAAAAGTTAACTTTAAAATTGCGTAATAAAATAAATATATAAACTGCCTAATCTTTTTGAATTATGTTATTTATAACTTCTTATAGACATTATAATACCGTACGTGTATCAGTTTTGACAAAAACATATAATTGCTCACTAGCTCGATCTGTCAAAAAAGGTTAACTCACTAGGTTAACCGTTTTTTGACAGATCGAACTAGTGAGCAATTATATGTTTTTACTGTGAGCAATTTTATATATTTTTTTTTTTTTTTTTTTTTTTTTTTTTTTTTTTTTTTTTTTTTTTTTTTATTGCAATTTTCCTGTGTATAGGTAGGTACATATTTTTGAGGTTGTTAGTTGGTACCAATTAGATGTCTGTACAGAGTTCAACATTATCATTCACTGCAGGGTGTAAGGTAGGACGTCCCTCAGGCTAGTTGAAGCGACGACCTTCGCAGGGTGGCTGGATGAGAGTTGTCGAGAATCGAGTTGAATAGCGTGCAATACTATGTTCTGCAGTGGACTGCTGTAGGCTGATGGTGATTCACTGCAGCCTGTTTTTTCCAGTTGTGAGACATTACTTATAATTATACTGCCTTAGGCATTCTTCCCTGTTTTTCTGTTTTGTGGCAAATTAGCAATATTTCCCAGGTCTAGATACAAAGCAAACTAAAGTACGTCTTTTATGGCCATTTTACAATTTAGTCACTTCGCAGTGCCGACGATAAGGTACCGATATAAATTATAATGACTGATTTACAACAATCGAATCTTCTACAAGCGCTAACGAAAGTTGCAAGTGTCAATGGCCTTACACAATACTATAGTAAAGGTTTTTTTAGGAAACCGATAATAATCAGGCGAGTTGACACTGAACACACGATAGAGATTATATATTAACTATAAGTTGATTGTATTCATTAATGATACACTAAGATTTATTTTCAAGCCATTGAACGTTGAATATAGGTAGTTCAAGTTATGCCCCCGGTTTGGTAACCCCTGCATCTACCATAATTATATCAGGGACGCGACATGATGCGATAATTGAATCTTATTTCATTGAATTGAGCAGATTGAATTTCTTTTTCATGTATGGACGCTTATTCGAAATAAGGTTCAGCATAACAACGGTGTTCCATCACATTGTTTTATGGCAACCTTCTATTTCTTTTATCCGTCCAGAAGTTTATAAACAAATGGATAAAAATAAAAGAAAATACTAAGTTATGTTTTGGTAAAAAAGTGAGCTTGTCGCTGGAAAGTGAACCCCAGACCCGAAGTAGTACAAGTAACAGTGAATTGTATAAGGTTGCATGATTTCTACCTCGACGTTCACCATCGGTTCAATAAGCGAATGCTTATAAATTGATGGTCAAACGATTAATATTCAAGAGGTGCAACGCGGTCATCAAATCTATGAAATCCTTGCAGAATGCTATTGACCTTCGAGACAAAGTAACCTACATAAATAAAATTGGTGGTCTGTTTTTTATATAATGCAAAGTTGTGCGACTGTAAATAGAACTCAATCAGGTTTTGTAACTTAAATAGACTTACGAGTGGCACAGCGCCAGGAGCCCGATAATGGTCCAAGTCGTCATCGCCATAGTTCCGTGTAGCGCCGTCGACCTCCTCCGACGAACTGCTGTGTGACGACACCCACCAACACAGGTTAGCTTGACAACTTGTCAAGTGCCCTGAGAATCTTTGTCGGTGAGATAATTCAAGTGTCGATATTCCGCAGATTGTCCATTGGGTGTGGTACTCGCTGACAAGGGATTAACGCGTTTTCTCATATTCAAGTTTCCGTAGTAAACAACCCGAGTAGGTGTATCTTTTACATAGAATCAGAAGCATTTTGTTCACTATAAACTGAAGAAAAAGAACCTTCTTGTGTTGTTAGCAGCGAGAACCATATTGACGTGGACTACCTATATCGTTTTGTAAGAGTAACTGATTTTTCCACTGATTATTCGCAAAAGTTTTTATATGCGTTAAAACGCGTCCTTATGGCACCGACCAGCGACCTTACTAATTGCAACAGATAACACTGTGTTTGTTTAGTTAAGTAACTGATTACCTATATTATTAATCACTTATTTTTGATGGCTCGCAAAACAAACGTATTTAAGGACCGTAATGTTGGTAATTAAGTTTAAGGTTTTAGTTTCTATACCATTTCTACCATTAGGTACTTTAAATTTGGTTATAGGACGATTTTCAAGATACTGACACAAAGAACAGGTACAGGCAAATTGTGTGAACCTTGGTAACGACGTCTTTTCATTGAGAATTTTCTAAAGTAACTAACAGTTCTCTTAACAAGCGAGTTTATGGCTTTACAGCTGCATAGGAAAATGTTAGCGTAATGTTTTTTTTTGTACGGGTCGGGGATTGTTCTCATGCACTTGGCAGTTTTCCTTTTACCATATTATTTGGACCAGCGCGTGGTGTGTACATACGAGTAGAGATACAAATTATAGGTATTTACGTATCTACAGTCGCCAATGTTGTTAGGCCTGAAATTCGACAAAGAATCGATCCATGCATATCTATCTAAAGTAGACATTTTATTTCACTGTCGACATTGGAAATTAGACTTGGAAATTAATTAGTATAATCTTTGTTGCCCTCTTTCATGACTTCCATTAGTTTCAATGTTTTTAAACGAACCTAACTATTGCTTAAATTGATGAGTACCTACTTATTTAAATCATACCTTGAGTTTGAAACACTGAAACTCAAGGTATAATTCTTACCCACTTGAATGCGTAAGACTAGATAAGTAGGTTGGATTTTCTAGTAATGTCTTGTATTTTATTAAAATATAACTAAAAAATTTGGAATATTACGTTTATCCACCCCAAAAATGTCACGTCACTATAGTTGGATAAACTGAATTTACATATATGCGTTTCCGCGTATCCACCTCAGAGTGGATTTTTGGGGTGGATAAATGGAACAACTGTAAAATTTTCTTTAAAATAATAAAATTCTCTTATCAACCCTAATAAACTTTTTGAATGAAGTCGGAGCAATAAAAGAAACATTAGCATGTTTATGTAGTTTATTACCAAATAATGTTAGTGTAATAAAAGTGGCAGGAACTTCGCATAAACCTAGTTGTTTTCTTCACCTATTTCATTATAATGTTTGATCATAGGTAAGGAATTGGTATGTAAGGTCTAACATTAATACCTTAGAATATTTTAAAGGGTTATTAAACTCATGAATATGAACAGAAACCGCTGTGGTACCTACCATAGACAATGTTGTTTTTTCATGAGCGCTATGACCCTTGGAATCAATTTAGACGATTTTTGTTAGACTTCACAGTTCTAGGCTTCATCGAGCAGTCCCTGCATGACGCACAGGTAGTCGATGGAGGTGGCCAGCGAGTGTGTGAGCAAGATGCCGCGTGTGAGGACCTCTCGCACCTTCCACACGTCGGGTGCGCTGCACGGCCGGAATGCCGCGGACATCGCTCTCTTCGCTATCGCAGTTGGCATGAACCGCCAAGGCTGGTCCAGCCACCAGCTGTGAAAATGAGGTTACTTTGTGAAGACGAACTATTGGAACTTAAAGAAAGATTTAGGATCGATTCTTTAGATAGGTAAGATTTGTCTGAGGAATAAAAATTGCGGTTCATAAGCTCTTGTATAAAAAATATGTCAAACCCCTATACTTATTTATTCTTCAGATAAAAATATCTGATGATTAAAAAAACGGCCATTAGAAAAGTAAAACATCTGAACTTCTCAATAAAAACAATTTAAAAGTAGTGTGACTGAATCACACTACTTTGAAAGCTGAAATACTCACCTCATGAAAAGGCTTTCATACGTAAAGTAGGTGATGGCCACGACGAACACTGGGTAGATGAGGGGCAGCACGACGAGGAGGCATAGGATGAGCGTTCCGATGAGTTTGAGGAAGGTGGGGAACGGCGCGCCGTACCGCCAGAGGGAGCACACGTCCAACGCGAATTCCCGGGCCAGAACACGCACGCGACCCAGCCTCGATGCTGAGCGTAGCTGCTGGAGACACCAGTTACTAAATTGACTCCTGTTAGCTCTCAGCAATCGATTAAAACCGTTTTAACGTACGGATCCATAAACATTCCGAGTGGAAAGGAAAATGATGAATTGTTGACGATGCCCTCTCTCTCTCGCCACATTTATTTGCTAAATCCACGGAAAATATAATGGTAGATGATAAAAATGATTAAATTTTGTTACGTCTGGGGCTAGGCTCTTGGCACAAATGGCTAAGCTACGCTAGACACTACAACAATCATTATTTAATTTCATACCTAATGTTGTAAACTAAAATAGAGATAATGTAAAAGAAATTAGCCTGATGCAAAAGGGATAAAGAAAACCAAAATTAGAAATCTCATAAACCATGTAGCAATATAGTCAAAGTCGGGATCAAATATCCACCTCACGGTCCACAGAAACGCTACTTCTTCCACTCGACTTGACACAATATACACTGAACACTTGTCTTCCAAGACTTGGAGTAACATAAACCTCCCCGAGGCGCGTTGGTCTTCGCCTTAGCATCGTTCCTTCTATCTATCAATCTATCTTCTAGCACCTATCTATCTATGTCTATCTACTAGAGACTGATGCTGATCATACTTCAACCATAAAAACTTTATTTGATCTGCGATATGGTTTCATGCTAATTTTCTTGACATTAAATTATTTGTGCAAGCAGCATTTTTGCGTAGATGTTATGTTCTTCTGTTGATTTGGAATTATCCATGGTTTTTTTTTATTTGAACTTGTAATTTTTTGTTACCTATCTGATTTTTTTGTAAATTGTCCTAAATTGACAGACAGTTGACACCGCTGTTGACGCTTCAGTTGATAATTGACAAAAACGTTTTCCTTTGTCTAAAAGAAGTATTTATATGGCCGACTGTAATTACTATTGAAACTCTTCGCAAAACTCTCGTTTGACTCCTTTTGTAGAAGCCGATTTTGTAGAGAAGCCGAGATTATCTGCCTAGTCCAGCCTTTACCCAGCTATGTTGGGGTTGGATTTCAGTCTAGCCGGATGCGGCTAAGTAGCACTAATTTACATGGAGCGACTGCCTATCTGACCTCCACAACGCAGTCACTGGGTAATACGATACCCCTTGGTAAGACTGTTTGTGAGATTTTCAGGCTTCTGACGACCCCAACGACTGTCAAAGATCCACGAATGATAGCCAGGACCAACTGCGTTACGTGCTTTCCGAGGCACAAAGAGACCCCTCTTGGTATGTAAAGATGGTCAGCCACCCACGGACCAACCGCTGCAAGCGTAGGTTAACCTGATCGATCGACCCGTGCGCTGGACTTAGACACAAGCCCCCTTGTAGATCAAAAACGGGAATTGGGATGCTGAGCTGACGTTCATAACATTGCACTTCGAAAAAGATCGGAGATTACATTTCGTGAGATTAGTCATCATCACAGAATTCCCAGAGTGCAAGAGATAACAAAACAACCTGGAGCAGTTCAATAGAAGATTGTCGGGAACAACACGATGTCATATTACAGATGCTGATAATTTTTAGGTTGAATCCAAATGTCCAAAAATCTGTAGGTATTAGAAAAATCTTATAATTACGTAAAAAGAAGAAGCGTTAGGATGGTAAGGCGCAATTCGGCATGCAAAAACAAAGTTATAAGCAAAAGAATTTAGAGCAAGGATTATACTTAATACACGGGAAACTTCTTTCTACGTAACTCCGTTAGGAAGTTTTTATTACTAGGGCCTGATTTTTCAATAGTCAGATATTTTTTTACCTGAGGAATAAATATTGCGGTTTGACAGCTTTTGTACAGAAAATATGACAGTTTGACATATTTTCAGGATATAAGTTATTTGACTATTAAAAAATCAGCCCTAAGCCGTATAGTTTTTTTTTAAGCTGTTGTTAACAACGACACTCCTCACTCTTTCTTCCTTTAGCACAATTTCGCATTCATTAACAAGTTGCTCGTATTAAGTGAACTTATATTCTTTGCTAATGGAACAATGGATGCTATCTAGCCTTCTTGTTGGCTTGCTATACATGTATAGACATCATAGGTATAAATTGCATGGACTATTAAACAATATGCATGACTAGAAATGACAATCAATAATGCTCTTTTTGTTTCAAATAGCCTCGTGCGTCAATCAATCGATAGTGCAGTAATTAAGAGGTTTGTATTCTTTTATTGTAATGGCGCCACTGGTAGTTAATACAAGTAGGTTGTTTATTATTTCTGGAACTGTAGGTAGGTTTGTACTACCGTTCATAGCACAGTGGGGAAAAATTAGGTACTGTATGTATTTATATTACCATACAAATTGGTTTGCTCGTCGATTCGCCCACAAATAAATTAACTTCGTAAACATGATATACCTAATTTAAACGTGTCGATTCACCCGTATCGCGCCAGTAAATTCGTGTGAATCGACGAATAAGCCTAAAACTTAAGTTAAATTGAATCGATTTGTTGGTGGGATTTCGGCGTGAACAGGTGCTATAAGCTCGGAAATATCCTCTTTAACTCTAATCCTCAAAGGTAGACTGGCTCTCAGAATGCACCTAAAAGGTCTACGATAGCGTCCTAAACGTCTAGCTTTAGGTAAATCAGGTCGCGGTTTGAACGTTATGGCAACTCATCGTTTTTTTTATGTTGTTATACAATGTGTAACTGAATATTAATGCACACGATGAAAGTAGTTTCTTCAAAATCGTTAACTGAATCGATTTCTGACATTTTTAATAAAGATATTTTTTTTATGCCAGAAATAATGAAAACTACGTAAATTACAGTCACCGTTGTGTACAACGGTGACTGTAATTTACGTAGTTTGACTGTAGTCAAAACAAACCAAAATAGACAAAGTACCTACTACACTACACCCTTAGTTATACGTGAGTTGTGTGTTTTCTCCCTCAACCCCGTACGTAATTTAATAAATAAACAATGTTTGACACATAATATGTAGTAAATATTCAGTATGTAAAATCAAAATCAAAGTCATTTATTAAAATTAGGCTGAGAATCAGCACTTTTTGAACATCAAAATTACAAAAGACAGTCCCCCAAAAACGCCCGCCCTTCACCACTTCCTAGTGCTATCGCTGGGAAGAAGAAGTGGCGCAACAAACTCCCCAGCAGCATAGCTGTCTGTTCAGTAAAAAAAAAATACTTGATTGTATACAATACTAGGTACTTATGTTCGGTAATTATCACACAAATGATAAACTAAGACCGTCGAAGTAAAATAAATAGGTAAATAAATTAATAACAATAACCTGTCAGTAAGCTAATTCTGGAGAAAGAACATAAACATTGTCTTGCGTTAAATTAGGGCGACCAACTATTCTTATCGTGTAAGTAGTCGTCGATGGAATAGTATGCCTTTGAAAAAAGGTTGGATTTTACTTGAGCTTTCAACGCATTAAAAGGCAAGTCTAGCAAAGAAGAGGGTATCTTGTTATAAAAGGTTAAACTAAGCCCAACAAATGTGTTATGAACCTTATGAAGCCGGTGAAAGGGGGCACGTAGTTTGTCCTTATTTCTAGTGTTAACACTGTGAATATCACTGTTTTTAGTGTACATGTGTAAATTTTGCCTAATATATAAGATGTTGGCAAAGATGAATTGTGATGCAACCGTGAGAATACCAATATCTTTAAAAAAATCTCTTAGAGAAACTCTGGTACATAGCTGGTAAATTGCTCGAACAGCTCGTTTTTGAAGGACAAATATATTTTGTATATCAGCGGCTTTGCCCCACAGCAGAATACCGTAGGACATAACGCTGTGAAAATAACTAAAATAGACTAAACGAGCTGTATCAACGTCAGTGTATTGTCTTACTTTCCTGACGGCGTAGGCAGCCGAACTGAGCCTTCCTGCTAGACTTGATATATGAGACACTGAAGTTTGGCATCTACTGTTAGTCCTAGAAAAATTGCCGAGCCTACAGTTTCAAGCACCTCTTTATCTAAGACGATGTTTGGTCCTAGATTTCTAACATTCGGTAAGGCGAACTTTATACATTTCATTTTCTTGGCATTGAGAACTAGGTTATTTAACGTAAACCAATCTGTAACTATTGAGAGTGCACTGTTTACGTCATCAAAATCTTGTCTATTCCTGTCTACTTTAAAAATAAGAGAGGTATCATCTGTAAACAGTACAACGTCACAGATGCCCTTCAAATGGAATGGTAAATCATTGATTTATACTAAGAACAAGAATGGACCCAGTATTACGCCTTGCGGAACACTCAACTGAACTGGTAGCCCGGAAGATTTTACACCATTAACATCTACACATGTATTATGTACTTTGTACTTTACAAAGTAAATATTTATGTCATTTTGTATACTTTGTATATGCATCGTAAAATGGTGTATAATTATGGTTTTGCATCATAATTAAAATGACAATACAGAATAACTTGGCGCTTGGAATAATTAGAGACTGTCACACCGTATGACAGGTCTAGTGCCAATCGATGTTTCATTTGTTAATTAAATGAAACATGGACGGTCACTAGACCTTGTTTCATATAATATATCGACATCTGTTACGAACAATAGTTATAACATATTCAAAAACTACAATACAATAGCAGTGAGGCTGATAATGGTTACCTATAAATAGCAGATGCTGACGAAATAACATAGTTTTTGCGTCGCTTCTGTTCGAGTGCTCCATGCACGGTGTGCCTACATAGTGAGCGATAATTGAGGTCGATTGAGTTGTTGCTCTTACGAATAATGTCAGGCGCTGTATTATATTAAGAGGTTTCTTGTTATAAAACAGTACAAAGTATGACGGCTATAGATTTTCTAGAAGGAAGTAGAACTAAACAATGAAGTTCAACATACCTATTGTAAGAAGTTTTCTAAAATATTCGCGCTCTTAAACCTGATTCCTGATAAACTTTTGGAGGCGTCTGTCTCATAATAACTTTGTTTCACAATAGATTTAAGAACAAAACAGGCCGTATGCTTGTACCTAAGACAATAGCATACGCAATCCACAATTAAACCACTTAAAAGACTAGTTGACAACATAATAATAAATATAGCAAGCTTTGGAGTTGCAGCAGCAAGCTTTGGAGTAGGTGCCTTAAGTCTATCTCATTGAATTATACTTCAAAATGTAGTGCAATAAGGCATTTAAAGATGAACGTGAGGTGCTACTACTGGCACATATGAATTAAGCTGGGTTTAGCTTATAGCCTTCGCGCCTCTCATCTATGGAAGCATCCAAAACTTTAGAAAAAGTAGACTAAATGATTAGAAACACACTAACTTCCATCCTAAAGGTTGCCCTGGACGACCGAGCGCGGCAGCAATTCACACTGCCCATTCGCCTAGGCGGTCTCGGTGTGCACAAAATTTCAAGTATAGATACGTTTACTCCTCGGTCCACAGTACCGATAAATTAACCAGGAACATTTTATCTTCCTCACTGGTCGATTTTGAAGTACTTACCGTGTTTGACCGAAGCGTAGAACGCTTGGAAAATGACTTGTCCCAATACGGTTTTGCCCAATAACCCGTCTTCCCAGAGACGGTGGGACGTGCCACTCTGCAGTATTATACGGAATACTTTGTAACACGTCACGTAATACTGTTGAGCGGGCCCGCCTGCTAGCTTTGGGAGAATGCGAGTCAGGCTTGTGGCTTCAGGCGCTCCTGTCATCCACCATTGGCACTATGATGGATGACTCATATTTTGTCGGCTAGCTATGTGTCTCCGCTCCGCTAGTGTGGGATGAAACATGTGTCGATACCCTTGCGCCATCTCATGTTCCTAGCACGGCGGGCTGTTCTGGCACCGCTACTGCGGCTGCTAAGACCCTCAAGCGGCGCAAATATTATAACCTTATGGATAAGTACAGCTTTGAGCCGTTTGGGGTCATGACGCCCGAGTGCGCGTCTCCTTTTTAAGGAAATTTCTCGCCGCCTGGTCGACACTTCACGTGACCAGAGGGCTGGGTCGTTCTTTGGCCAAAGAATTAGTATTACCATTCAACGTGGCAATGCTGCTAGTCTTCTGGGCACGTTTCCGGATGACAGCAACACGGACAAGTACTTCGACGCCTAAGTGTCCGTCCTTAGTGTTGTTTATGTATTTTTCTTTATATCAACTAGTAGATAATAAAAAGAATATTTAATTACTTGTTGATTAGTTTTTTAATACATCATGTAGGGGTGACATTACAAACACATCTAAATATATCAGAATGTAAACACAATTTAAGTAGTGATAACAAATGGTCAATTTGTTTGGTTTGCACATTCCAGTATAAGCTGCTTAAAGACATTTGTGATAAGGATACATTCGCTAGGTTCAAACTCCGTTCGATCTTTCGCTCACCTGGAGTCGACGCCCGGATCTGAATTAGTTTCCAATATTAGGCTGAAACTACAGAATATTATAATGGTCAAAAACATGATGTATGCTAAGATACAGCGTACGTATTTCGAGGATTCGCTTGTTTTGGCCATTCGACCGCGCTATAATTTAAGATAAGAAACTGACTCGAGACTTGGGTGTAAGACATTGAAGCAGAAACTGTTACCATGAATTTAGTACATGACGTCGGTTATAAAAAAAATCTGCTGTTACAAACATTTTGACTGTGTACCTTTGTATGAAAAACATTTTTCAAAGGATGAAAATTTCTACGGTAAGGGGTCGTCATGAGCTCATCGTGTAAAGCGAATTTTGTTGTTTTTGTGAATTTTGTTCTCAATTTAGGTATTAAGTACCAGTAAATACGAAATAAAGGAAAATAATTGTATTGTTATTTACTAAGTACAGAGACCTGCGAGTGAAAAAATATTTTCCTTTTTGTTTGTGGTATCCATACTACTACCTACCTTGTCTACTTACTGATGTGCACATCAGTAAGTAGACACGTTAAAGTTGTGAAGACATAAATACGAATAACTCCCTTTGCATAATAATATCAGTTGATGTCACAACAAAGGCTAGACGAAGCTATTAAAGGGTATTGACAGTCGGCTGATAAGGAGGTGTTAAGTTCAAAATGAACTCGGTTGAATCATTGTAGTCCCCACTGTACTTAAAACAAAACAATGTAAAATTTAGAGGCATTCATAATAGGTATACCTGAAAATTAAGTAGTGATAACAAAAAAAAGACGTTAATTCCATGCTCTAATTTTAATTCTGTTAGTTTTTGTCATGGTCTGGCAGTTTGAGTAATTTATGTGACCTACCCAAATGCTTGGTATTGTTCGTCGAATCATTGAGCACCTTAAGTTTTGAGTTGAGCTGCACGATTTCTGACAAATGCGTGCACTGAATGGACAGGTCCTCTCAATCTGTGTGGTTCTTTACTCTAAAGACTATCTCAGACATCGATCTACTTGGTCTTCATATGATCTGACCAAGATTATGTCTGGACTTTAAAAGAGACTGTGCCCTCGGAGTTTGTTTCGGCCTTTATTCTCAGACTAGATAGGAAACGCCGACCTCATCTAGTTTTTAAAATATAATTGACCTGTAAAAGTGTTTTTACAAACCTACTTACAAAATAAAACCATTTATCATACGAATCTGACAATCTGTTTTTACAACTTGGTGTAACTGACATACACTCCGTTCACAATTATTTTACCTGCAACCCGACAGCAACCTTATTAGACTGAGAATAAAAATCACTGTGATTTGGACAGTGATGCAAAATCACTATCCCCTATACCCTATTATATAAAATATGTAGGTACTAAACATGTAACTACGAAATTTTCCGTAAAAATAATTTAAAAACCAAAAAAAAATTATACGCTATCTTAACATGCACGTGTTACCAACATGACATTACAATTCTAGAAGAAAAACAAAAATAAGATAATTAATAGATAATAACTAAGTAATAATTATTACATTTATCGTCTTAGAACCAACAGAGAGTATTAGCTAATAAAAGATAAAAAATCATAATGATAATAGTACGACTTGCAATTAGCTAATTACAGCTAAGTACATAAGTTTGCGAGTCCACCTGGTTACAAAATAAAATCCTTTATCATACGAATCTGATTTTATAACTTGGTGGCACTGACATACAGTTCGTTCACAGTTATTTTACCTGCAACCCAACAGCAACCTTATTAGAATGAGAATAAAAATCATTGTGATTTGGACAGTGATGCAAAATCACTACCCCTAACCCTATTATCTAAGATATTCAGGTACTAAACATGTAACTCTACGAAACTTTGCATAAAAATAATTTAAAAATCAAACAAGTGCGGGTCGTATTCGCTGACTGATAGTTTCGTACCATGCTCTAACTAAAAGCCAAATATGACTACCTACCTAATTTGACTTCCTATACAAATCCTCACCTGCAGTTCGATTCTGTAACCGTCTCACCGTGAAAACTTAGGTGAAGTGAGCGTGGAGTGAGCTAGGCTGTCATTCCAACTAATGCTAGGGATTGACACTATTGACAGCTCACTCTAAGCTCACTTCACCTAACTTTTTACGGTGAGATTTTCACAGAATCGATCGGCAGATCCGACAATTTTGCACGGAAAGTTTTTTTTTTTTATATTTGGCTAAGACTTATCATAGTCGGTGTTTTGAATTTAAATACAGGACACGGAGCTACCTCATCACAAAAAAAAAATGAGGAATTTTATGGAGTTGTTCGAAATTTCGAGTCAAATACAATTGGTCGACTATAACTCGTAAACTTGTAAAGTCCACTTAAGTGTGATAGTTTTCCTTTAAACTTCGTTATATACAGGTACTACTGCCGTGACATTTGAATTCCTAACTACAACCGTTTAGTTGGTAGAGGTGGACACTTGACTCTAACGAAAATTGGTACTTTAAAGCTTGATAAGTCACGAACTGTTTACTTAATCAAAAAACGGTCTTCGCAAACCCTTAATACTTTTGAAAGACCTATCCAACAATATCCCACACTAGGGGAAGGACGAAAAAAAAATTATCATCCCCACTTTACATGTAAGGGAGATATCCTAAATAATGGTTTTTTTTCAAAATTTTATTTTACCACTTTTTGGGCGTCATCAACTTGTATACTCATGCCAAATTACAACTTTCTAGTACCAAGAGTTTTTGAGCTAAACCGCGGACAGACAGACAGACCGACAGACGGACATGGCGAAACTATAAGGGTTCCTTGTTGACTACGGAACCCTAAAAAAACATACGCTATCTTAACGCTAAAAAAATAAGATAATTAGTAGATAATAAGTAAGTAATAATGATTGCATTTATCGTCTTAGAGCCAGAGAGTATTAATAAAAGATTAAAATCATATTGATAATATGACTTGCAATTAGCCAATTACGCAGCTTCGCCCGCGTGGATGTCGGAAATTATTCCACGGGAACGTGCAGGATAAAAAGTATGTCCTTCCCCAGGATGCTATCTATCTCTTTACCAAATTTTATCGAAATCCGTTCAGAGGTTTAGGTGTGAAAATGCAACATACAGACAGAATTTATAATAATATATAGTAGGTATAGCACTCTGCCCGCGACTTCGTCCGCGCGTACTTTACTATAAAAATATCGAAGATGTATGTTTACGATCTTTATCATTTATTTATTTAATGGGGGTGATTTTAAAGTTTATAGATCAAATGTATTCGATTTTTTAAATAAACCTTGTTATCCCGTTTTACCACGGCAGGCTTTGTTTTAAAAAAGCGTTTGGTACGAATTATAAACGACTTTAATCAAACTGCACACGTAAACAATAATTATAACTTTATTTTCTAATATTACACTATTTTATAACAATTCTGAAGATGTTCCTCGCACTGTATCCAACGACCAACTGCCGCTCATCTATTCCAATATTCGTGCGGCAAACTGTGTCGCCCCACCATTGCTCCGGAAGTTCATAACGGGGCAATAATGGCGCGACACCAGTGTTGCCAACTAAAAATAATAATTCATTTAATAACTAATTTATTTAATTTTAAATAGCTAAATGTAGTTAATTTCGAGTAGCTCTTAAAAGACTATTATTTAAATATGTTTTTAACAAATAAATTAACTAATAATTTAATATTAAATCAAAATATGTAACTTATTTTATGTATTTACATAAAATAAGTTACATATTTTGATTTAATGTATGTCTGTCTTTGAAGCGACCACATCCGGCTGTCCTGCGCACGCATCCGTCCTCGGATAGCGTCCCAGTCTGGTGCAATTGCTGAGAACAAACTATATACAATTAGTCACAATATTCCATAGAGTGAAGCTGTGATTACTAAGTACTCCTCATTTGAACTGAGTATCCACTCTACTATCCCATCAACGGCCAGCAGAGAAAGAACCCCAATTCAAAAGATCTGTTTACATTACATATGTTGGTATTTACCTATGAGTATATGTACTAACTGTTCCATCAGCGGTCAGATATGTTTGAGTTTGCAGTTTTCCCTAGACGATGCCTTTGGCCAACCCTAGTTGCATATCACTACAAACCCTAAACTCGTTTGTCACAGATTTATTTTACACGGATAAATACTGTAACTTAAAACAATCCAAATACCAAAATATTTTTGAAGCAAATGCACTAGACCAATTATGTTAAGTAGTAGTTAATACTATAAGAAGAATACATTGAATCATTATTTTGAGTTAATAAATACCTGACAACATCTTAGGCCATTTCCGAACCTTCAACATCTATCCAAGGTTTCATATTTTCAGCACACGTGGTCCCCTCATAGCACTTGCTTGTTCTTTCAGCGTCACGCATATCCTTTACTTTATAGCGGTCATGACCTAATACTTCAATCACCTGGAAAGGTCCTTTGAAAAGTGGTAATAATTTAGTACTTTTCCCGTCATTGGATTGACTGGGAATTCTTATAACTACCAAATCGTCAACTTTGTAACTGCGAGCTTCTTTTCTTTTGGAATCGAAAGCCTGCTTTTGTTTGTCTGCACTGACCTGAATGCGACTGTTGACGATATTCCTCAATAACGTGACATCAACTGAATGGTCTTTCTGTGCCAATATGTCAGCATCAGTTTGAAGTCGGCATCCAAAGAATACTTCACTGGGAATGGCTGAAGTGGTTTTATTAATGGTACTGTTAATACCTTGTTGGATACTAGTAATATGAGTGTCCCATTTGTCATAGCTGGTATTAGCACCCATACTTCTCAATGCGTCAAGGATGGTGCGATTAAAACGTTCCGCCTGACCGTTTGAGCGTGGAATAGCAGTAGCTATAACATGTTGACGTATATTTTTGTCCTGACAGTGGCAGCGTCCCGTATTATTATTATATTTTTTGGCTACAGCTACAAGAGCGGTGTGAGCTGAGCTCTAGGGAACTTCAAAACATTGGACATTGTGCGGACAGCATGTGACACAGTAATTAAAATATACCTGGTGTTAACGAGAGACAGACATACCTTCTCCTACATATCCATATACAGGGTGGAATTTTGTAATGCCACCTGAAGGGAAAGTACTCTTAATACTGTAGATAGACAATTTTACTCAAAGAAAACATTCCTTTATTTATTAACAGAAAGAAAACTGCATTCAAAGATTTTAAAAAATTCGCTTGTCACAGCCGGGAATCGAACCGACTAAAATCTGTAAAAATTACACCCTGTACTTTTATTGCATTGATCGTTAGGATCAATTATAAGGATGAAATCTCTCTAACAAACTTAATAAATAAAATGATAGGAAAACTATAAAATCTTAAATTATTTACAAAAAATTGTAAATTAGCATGTCATGGTCATTTAAACACTGTCAAGTATCTTGAAATATTGGATCTCTTAAGAAATGAGTTAAATGGTTTCCCCGAGCAAGAGCGAAACCAAATAATTCTACAGCAAGATGGTGCTCCAGCCCATAACAGCTGAATCACTACTGCCTACATTAATAACCATTTTAATACCTGGATTGGTACAAACGGCACAATCAGATGGCCCGCGAGATCACCAGATGTCACCCCTTTAGATTTTTTTTTGGGGATGTGTGTAAAATCAAATTTACATTAAATCTTATGCGAATGTAAGCGAGTTGAGAGTTGAAGTTCAGAATACGATTTATAACATTCACCACAACACGTTATTAAAGGTTACTAGAAATGAATTCGTTACAATTTGTGTATCCAAGAAAATGGAGCCAATTTCGTGCAAATAATTTAAGATTTTATAGTTTTCCTATCATTTTATTTATCAAGTTTGTGAGAGAGCTTTCATCCTTATAATTGATCCTAACGATCAATGCAATAAAAGTACAGGGTGTAATTTTTACAGATTTTAGTCGGTTCGATTCCCGGGTGTGGCAAGCAAATTTTCGAAAATCTTTGAATGCACTTTTCTTTCTGTTCAAAAATAAAGAAATGTTTTCTTTGAGTAAAATTGTCTATCTACAGTATTAAGAGTACTTTCCCTTCAGGTGGCATTACAAAATTCCACCCTGTATATAAAATTCAAAGTCCTGACTGACTGAGACATCAACGCACAGCCTAAACCGCTGTCCTCTAGAGACATGAAATTTGGAGGGCGTATTCTTCGTGAAGAGTAGGTATCCACTAAGAAAGGGGTTTTTCGAAATTCCACCCCTAAGAGGGTGAAATGGGGGGATTTTGTTTGTATGAAAAATCTTATACTTGAAACTTGGCACGAATACTTATCTAAGTAAATTATGAAGTTGGCCATTTTTTGTTTTTATAAACTACGTTTGTTTTTGTAAACTAAAAGGGGATTGGGGGGTTTCAAAGTATGTATGGAAGAATTTTAGCGCGCGGTCCGATTTAATCGAAACTCAGTATTTATACCTAAAATTGAAAGGAAAGAATAATGTGTATCAGGGTTTTTCGAAAATCTACCCCTGACGGCCTGAAAAGGGGTAGTAAATTTTACAGGGGAGGATTTTACAGCGTGGCTTGATTAACTCGAAAATTGGTATAAATAATCTTTGAGTCAAGTTATCCCAAATCATTTTTCAAAATTCCACTCCTGTGGGCGTGAAAAGCGGGGATAAAGTTTATATGAAAAATCTTATTCGTTAGGTTAATAATAATACGGGACGCTGCGCTGTAGCTCTCGTACAGATGGCGCTGGCCTTCCGAATAGTCAAACGAATGACTCCGACATATATTTATCTAGATTAGTATAATATACTTTATGTATGTATTTATTGTATTATGTAAATTGTACACCACGTACAGTATCTCCTTTTTATTATTGTCTCTCCTTCCCCTTTTTAAGCCATCCAAAGGTTGTCTTTAAAAGATCGTCCTTAGCTGTAAGACCCTTTGTGAAATTTCTATATAAATGTCTGTAATGTATATGGTGTAGGTACATAATAAAAAGTATTCTATCCTACTCTATGTAAGTATTAAAAGTTTAGAAATGATCTAAATCATGGCGAAACCCACAGCAGGCCAGGGAAGGAGGCCTATTGTCAGCAGTGGCTAGAAATTGGATGCCAATAGATCACCATTAGCAGCCATTTTCTACCTACTGCTCATCATAGGCGTCATCATCATCAGATGATGATGACGGCGAAAACCGTAAACTACATTTAAAAATATTTTGATGCGCGAGCCTTATGTATAAATTATATTTTTAAATGAACGTCAATAAATGAGTAATATTTTATTGATGTTTTGCCTAGTTCAAATAGCGTAGGTCAAATTAAAGAACAGCGTAGTGATTCTGTTTCGTCTATCCCTGACCCGCAGTTACACAAACATGACAATTTTTATCTTGTCGAACAAAATTACCGATTGTAATGACCGGTTTAGCTGAACTGCCTGTATTTTATAAGGGAGGCCTTTGATTAAATCAATATTTAGAAAATGGATTCGAGGCCAACAGAGTCACTGGTTCGTATTTGTTGACCTAAGCTTACGACCAAGACAGAATCATGCGCATTCCATCTCCGCAACAGATACTCAAATAGGGCCCTTAACACCACGTGGCGAGGAACTAAGGTTGAACATTGCTCAAATCCAAAATATATACTAATAATAATACTCCTAGGTAGAGTATTAGATAGGGCACTAATGTATTAAGTCACACTGCTACAAAACGAAGCAAAGGTCGGGACTCGTAATAATCTGTTAGGATGCCTAATTTCTACTAACTGCTACAAGCTTTATACGAGTACTAGCTTTTGCCCGCGGCTTCGCTCGCGTTAAGAAGTATACAGCCCGATCGGTTTAAAATTGACAAAGTTTCATACAAACTTAATCCCCTATTTTATCCCCTTGGGGATAGAATTGATCAAAATCCTTTCTTAGCGGATGCCTACGTCATAACATCTACCTGCATGCCAAATATCAGCCCGATCCGTCCAGTGGTTTGGGCTGTGCGTTGATAGATCACTATGTCAGTCAGTCAGTCACCTTTGAGTTATATATATTACCTTGCTTCGTTGGTGTGTGTTACCAGTTACTCCCATTGTCATCCGTTTTTGAAGCTTCCTGGCATCAGATTAAGCTGAAACTTGGCATACTTACCTATACTTCGGTGACAACGCAAAAATATGATACCATGAAGCTGGCCTGATGATGGAACCCGAAGGTGATCATAGGAATAGTAGAACTTTGATACTTATACAAAAGAGCCCTTATCTTAGTGTGAAGACTAATAATAACATATAAGTTATATTATGTCGATAAAGCAATTGTGGGTACAGTAGTGATTTTATTGTTGACGTATTTAGACGTTGTAGAACATGTTTGTGTACTTATTTGGAATTGTAATATTTCTGTGTGTTCTTCACATTGTTGTAAACTACAATGAACGAGCTAGGTTGGTCAGGAAGATACCTGGACCTAAAGATGACTTTATCGTTGGAAATGGATGGACTGTTATACGATCTCCTGGTAAATTTTGAACGTAAAGTAGAAGAAGACTTTAGAAAGTGAATAATTTACTGTAGACACAGAAATCAATTTATTCTTAAAATGAACTGACTTACAAGTGGTTAATAAATTATAAGTAATATAAATAAATTGAATAAGTAAATCATTGTTTGCCATGTTAAAAACAGAAATGGTTTCTCAAATCTAGAGAGTAATCTTACACCTAAATTATGTGAATGACTAAAAATTAACTATTCTGGTTCACAGTTGAGCTTATGGAATTCGGAAGAACATTAAGCGAGGCTTTTAACGGAATCTTTAGAGTATGGGTATGCCCCATGGGTGCTGTTTTCATATACAATCCTGAAGATATTGAGGTACTTTTTTAAGTCTTAAATGAACCAAATAAGTGAAACTGGGATACTCTATGAACAGGATAAAATAGTAATGTAATCAAAATATTTTCAGATAATCATGTCAGGTATGAAGTATGGAGAAAAAAGTTTAGTGTATAAGTTTTTGAAGCCCTGGCTACGAGATGGGTTACTCGTCAGTAACGGTATGTTCATTTAATAAAATATGTATCGTTTCTCACATTATACTCACACTTCCGACTATGCTGCATCTCCTATAACTATGTTTTTCTTTTTGTTTCTATCAGGTGCAAAATGGCAACATCGTAGGAAAATCCTTACGCCTGCCTTTCATTTCAACATATTGAAACAGTTTTGTGAAGTAATCGAGGAAAACAGCCACAAATTCCTCGATAGCCTTAAGGAAACCGCTGGAAAACCTATTGACATTACACCTGTACTCTCGGAATTTACACTCAACTCTATTTGTGGTATGTACTATTAAACCTGTCGTGTACCTGAATGTTATTGCTATTTACTCTTTAATTATTTCATGATGTTAACATTATACATAACATTGTTTGAGTTTTAGTTAGACATTGTGAACTCTATATTTTAGAAACAGCAATGGGGACTCAACTTAGTGATGACAACACGTCAGCAATATCCTACAAGAAGGCCATATACGATATGGGTGGGGTTTTTTTAAATAGATTTATCAGGGTATATCTGTACCCCGACTTCATTTATAAGTGGTCACCGTTCGGAAGGCTACAAAAAAAATATTTGAAGGTCGTTCACAACTTTACTGAGAACGTAATACAACAAAGAAGAGAATATAGAGAGAAAAATGGATTAAATATTAATGAAAATTTTGAAACTGAAACTAATGATGATGACACATACGTGTTTAAGAAAAAGAAGAAGACTGCAATGCTGGATTTACTCTTATCCGCTGAAAAAGAGGGCCATATTGATGGAGTTGGCGTTCAAGAAGAAGTGGACACATTCATGTTTGAAGTTAGTCACTACTGACGTACAGCTGAAGGCCAATTCTCGTAATTTTAAACGTTCAAATCTAGTCGCAGCCTCATTTTGGCTACAAACAAATTTCAAAAACTTAAATGAAATGTAGGGAAATTAGAGGAATTTTTGACAGACTGAGACAGATCAGACTGTAAACTTTCTTAAAATAATAATAATATTGCACTCCTTACTACCACTACAAACTACAAAATATACTAGAAACTAATACGCACAAAATGTACTACGATCGCGCCATACTTACAGATAGGACTATCCACTACAATAGACCAGACATAATTTATGAATTAATAATTTATGTCCATCAATTTATTCCCAGACCCTGCAGGATAAAATAAGAAAAATCACTTACCTCATAGACATTGCAGTTCTTCATACTCATAACCTACAAAAAACCATATCTGAAAAAATAAGTAAATATGCTGAACTTAAAGAAGAAGTCACAAGAATCTGGAGACAAGAAAAAGTGTACGTTATCCCTATAGTTCTCTCCGCGACTGGCGTTGTTTCCAACCATCTTGTCCTTCTCCGTAGTCTGAAACTAATAGATTTAGAAGAATCCGTCTATATTAACCTACAGAAAGCTGCCATCTTAAACACCTGCAGAATAGTTAGGAAGTTCATGCAGTTAGAGGAAGAAAACACACCCTCACCTTAAATACCACACGCTGCATTTACTTGGCTTTGGCCCGTAAATGTAGCTAAAACCAGCCTAAGACCTGAGAAAAAAAACACACCCAAAATAATAATAATAGCCATAGTTAAAAATGATTTAACTACACTCCACTTAACTTAAATTAACAGCTAGATAGTGCACAAAATACTAGTGATGACCCGCAGAAACAAAAAATTGAGGACTGGAAGAAAAAGGTTCTTAATGGCCGACATACTTACGACCTAGAACAATCCCATGTAAACCAAGTAGCCTCAAATAAGTTTCTTAAAATATGCAATTTATTCCCAGAAACTGAAGGATTTATAATTGCGATACAAGAGCAGATTATTAACACAAAATATTATAGAAAATTTATTATCAATGATACTTCAGTAACAAATGATAATCGTAAGTGTCACATTCAACCAGAAACAATTCAGCACACAACAGGAGCGTGCACAACTCTCACGCAGGCAGAATACACGCATAGGCACAATCAGGTAGCAAATGTAATTCATCAAAAAATAGCACTCAAATACACACTCATCACTCAAGACCCAAACACTCCTTACTACAATTACACACCACAAACTATCTTAGAAAATGACACACATAAACATTACTACGACCGCGCCATTCTCACCGTAAGGACAATTCACTACAATAGACCGGATATAACCCTACAGGATAAAACAAATAAAGTACCTAACTTACCTAATAGTTGCCGTTCCCAACACACACAACGTTCAGAAGGCAATATCTGAAAAAAAATGTAAATACGCAGAACTCAAAGATGAAGTAGCTAGAATATGGCGCCAACAAAAAGTTTACGTGGTCCCTAGAGTCCTCTCCACAACAGGCGTCATCCCAAATCACCTTCTCCATAGCCTTAAATTACTAAACCTAAAAGAAACCCTGTATATCACCCTACAAAAAGCTGTAATATTAAATACATGTCGCATTGTCAGAAAGTTCATGCAAATAGATGAAAACGAAATAGGTCCTCATCACAACCCATCTTTATCATAACACACCACATGCATTTACTTGACTTCGGTCCGTAAATGTTGCAAACACCAGCCAAAGAGCTGAGAAAAGAAAACACTCTTAAAAAATAATAACTAAAATAATAATCTTTATTTCAAACAACTTTGAGTACAGGTAACTTAAATACTACATCATGAGCGACGAAAATTACGAGAATTGCCCCTCAGATTGATTCTGTAAAAAACTCACCGTGTAAACATAAGTGAAGTCTTTCCACTTGCAGTGCGATTCTGTAACCATCTCACTGTGAAAACTTAGGTGAAGTGAGCGTGGAGTGAGGTGTCATTCCAACTAATGCTAGGGATTGACACTACTGATAGCTCACTCTAAGCTCACTTCACCTAACTTTTCACGGTGAGATTATTACAGCAGTGCGATTCTGTAACCATCTCACCGTGAAAACTTAGGTGAATTGAACGTGGAGTGAGCCGTCATTCCAACTAATGCTAGAGATTGACACTATTGACAGCTCACTTAAGCTCACTTCACCTAACTTTTCAAGGTGAGATTTTTACAGAATCGATCGGCTGAATCGATCGGCAGTTTGACACTATTGACAGCTCACTCTAACCTCACTTCACCTGATTTTTCACGGTGAGATTTTTACAGAATAGATCGCCAGTAATAAGTAATCGCCATTTTATTTGTATTCAGTATATTTTATTTGTTCTCATATAATTTCCAGGGACATGACACTACTGCAAGTGGATTAACATTTTGTTTTATGTTGCTCGCCAATCATAAAGAAGTTCAGGTTAGTTCCTTATCCCTTCATTCACTCTCCCAGAGTAAAGGACAAATCACAGTTGTATGGTGTGGTACGTCTTTTTAAGTGATTAGAAATCGAGTAGACACTCAATATTTCACCCACCGCTGAAAGAATACCCTGTAAAAAAAGAAGGCATTACTAATCCAAAGAACTGAAAATAAAAAAAGGGAAACGTTATCAATAATAGTAAAACATGTTTCAGGATAAAATCATGGAAGAGCTAAATGACATATATGGTGATTCGAACCGACCTATTAAGATGGAAGATTTATCAAGGATGAAGTATTTAGAATGCTGTATCAAAGAGTCCTTGCGACTTTACCCTCCAGTACACTTCATAAGTCGCAAATTAAACGAAGACACCGTGTTGAGTATGTACCATTTCCCTTCTACTGAACGATGTCTACATATTATACCTTAAGTACCTACGGTTTGCGCTAAAGCGTCAAATTAAATTAGCTAGCTAAACTCCGCAGGCGTGACGGGTATCGCGATATCTAATGACGATGAAACAAAAAATAAAAAAATCTAAACTTTTAATTTCAAGTAAATACAGCTGTCTAAGGCCGCTGGTATGTGTACTTACTTGAAATTAGGGGTACTGAAACCCAGCTATGGAGTTTCGCTAGCTAATTTAATTTAACCCTATGTAAATATTTTTTCAGGTAACTACACAGTTCCGGCTGGCGTATTATGTCACATCCTTATTTTACAACTGCACTATCGTCCCGAGTTGTACAAGAACCCGAAACAGTTCGACCCGAACCGGTTCCTTCCTGAGAACAGTGTGGGTCGTCATCCCTACGCGTATGTACCCTTCAGTGCCGGTCCCAGGAATTGTATAGGTAAGTTTATGCTATGATTGAAGCCGGGCTAGTTCTGAGTTTATCTGCATGATTACTGACAAATGCGTGCACTGACTGCGACAAGACAGGTCCACTCAATCTGTGTGGTTCTCAAAAGACCATTTCAGACACCAATCTACACATGCTCTGATTATTTCTGGACTATGAAAGAAACTCTGAGTTTGTTTCGGACTGTCTACTCGGCGTAGTCAGACAGAAACCGCTGAACTCATCTATTTTAAAAAATATGATTGACGTGTAAAAGTGTTTGTATAAACCTATTTACAGAAATAAAATCATTTATGGATAATTATGATGATGATGCCTATTGAATCTGAGGAGTGTTCCAACTACGACGCAACGCTAAAATTATTGTAAACGAACAGCCGATCGATTCTGTAAAAATCTCACCGTGAAAAGTTAGGTGAAGTGAGCTTAGAGTGAGCAGCCGATCGATTCTTTAAAAATCTCACCGTGAAAAATTAGGTGAAGTGAGCTTAGAGTGAGCTGTCAATAGTGTTAATCCCTAGCATTAGTTGGAATGACAGTTCACTCCGCGCTCACTTCACCTAAGTTTTCACGGTGAGATGGTTACAGAATCGCAGTGCTGTCAATAGTGTCAATCCATAACATTAATTGGGAATGACTGCTCACTCCACGCTCAATTCACTTAAGTTTTCACGGTGAGATGGTTACAGGATCGCACTGCTGGGACTTTATTCTCTCTATGACAAAATGAACGAAACCGCGCGAAATGAACGGCGGGATTAGCTAAGAAATTGTCGGGATTTCGAGGAAGGAATCGTTAAGTTTTCATAGAGAATTAGGGCCCAGAGGGACAATTCCCGTAATTTTTACAAGTTTTTGATGTTGATTGTCGCTGAGATGAGATTGCGACTAGATTTTAAACGTTGTTAATTATGGCAATTGGCCTTGAGATCTCTTCCAAAGACCAGACATTATTGTAGTCTTGCATCATCAAATCCCAATTTCTGTCTGAACAGCCGATTTATTCTGTAAACGCTGTGAAAAGTTAGGTGAAGTGAGCTTGAAGTGACCTGTCAAAGCATCGTGGAATGACAACTCACTTTATGCTCACATCACTTAAGTTTTCTCGGTACACATATACTTACAGAATAGATCGGCTGGCTTACCGGTCTGGTACTACGAGTCTGGGGAACTTATTGTTTCTTTTAGACAGGAAGTACTAAGACAGTAAGAAATATTGTGTTTTGTCTTCCCAAGTTCCAGTAAATAGACTATTATTCAATTTCATTATGGATATTGTTCTAAGATATCACCGACGCAATAGCTACATTTACGTAAATTAATTAATGTACTGGACATTCATTAACCAAAAGAGATAATTATTCAGGGTTGTCGGGTATAGTTGAAGTTTATTCGAATGAAATTAAATTTGATAAATGACCGTTTTGGTTTCAATTAAATTTGATAAATGACCGTTTTGTTTTCTATTAATTAAATTAAATTTTATTTTAAAATTCCATCGGTTTCTTACTAAACTTTAACTACACACATCAAAAGTGTCTAGGGATCAAGTATGTTTTAGAGTATCGCCGCAATTGAAGATTATTATTTTACTTTTTTGGATCGTTATTGATTGTCGTTATGGATTCCTATAAAAGTGTGTAATAGCGTTTTTATAAAACCATTACAAATTCTGCATCGGAACTGAAAAAAATTGCATTGGTACTCGTATGGAGCGATGACATCATTTGACACGAGAAGAGATGATGAGAGCCGACGGAATGTTGCAAGCTGGTTCCAGGCAACGTACTGTGGCTGTCGCTCTTGGCACTACACAGAGCGTCATAAACCGCCTCTGAACACGCTATCGTATCACGGGCAGCGTGGCCGAGCGACGACAGAATGGTACTATGACCGCCATAATGTTGGTTACGAGGCTCCACAGCTTTTCAGGCGTGCTAATAAGCGACCAAACCTTCCGAAATCGTTTACGTGAAGTGAGTCTGCATTCCCGAAGCCGCTGAGAGTTCCACCTATAGCACCCCGCCATCCCAGGGGCAATCCTATGCAATCCTAGGCAATCCTATATGCTTCAAAGAAAATAGTTAAAAATGTACTTGATCCCTAGACACTTTTGATGTATGTACCTATATCCGATAACCCTGGTTACTGATATCCCCTTTGGTGACTGTACAAGAAAATATTATATATTTTTAATTGCTATCTCTTTTGTACATGTACTAAAGAGTTAATTAGGACATTCAAGTTCAGTTAGTTCAGATAGACGTTATCGTTGCCTTAATTTATATCTATACCTACAGCATCTCTGCTTAAATCAGTTAATTATTAAGTACTATCAACGTAGACTGACGTCGTAATAACAAAATCCTACTAATAACTTATTTATTTTGGCAACCAGGATTATCTTAATCAGAGATATAGGAAAATTTCTATGATCTTAATTCTCATATCGGCAAGAATTGTTAGACTGATGTTGGTATAAGAATAGCCATCATTGGTAAACTATCTATCAGCCAATTTACTAGATGATAGATAGCGGTGTGCTCACTACCCCAAGGTACCGACGCCAGCAGGTCAAGCTACCCGAACCTGTCAAATTTTCTCAGTTAACCTTTAACCTTATTGCTTTAGCGATAAAGTTGAAAATCTATTAAAGAAATTTGACAGATTGTGTAGATTGATGTGCTGGCCTCTGTACACCGAACGTGAATCCAAGGGGATTCACAGACCGCACTTTGACTCTACTTTTCTAAGTAAGGGCGCGCATACGAATATGAACATTAATACCTATAGCGTGTATAGCGTTAATGTCCATATTTAAATTAACCGCTTACTCACTTTCGCTTATATGAATATGAAAACTATGACAAGTTTATTATTCGTATGGAGCACTTACTTTACTCAGTTAGCAACAACTTATCCTTATCTATGGTTAGCAAGTTAAACTACGGTCTGTATATAATTATTCACGCGTAAGCGCTTACTTAATTAGATTGAATATTTTTATTATTTATAATATTTGTTTTCTTAATTTCTTGTTGTTTTTAACTATAGAAAAAGGTATATAAGATCTGAAGCTATTATGAACATTTTACAATACTTTCAGGTCAAAAATTTGCAATGATGGAGATGAAGATAGCCGTCGCGAACGTGTTGCGAAAGTTCGAGTTGTCCCCCGTCACTCGCCCGTCCGATATCAAATTTACTGCTGACCTAGTGCTGAGAAATGATGGCCCAGTGCTTGTAAACTTCATTAAGAGAGAAAAATAAGAACATAAAAGTACCTACTGTATGTTTACCAAATATGTTTTTATTTTTATTTACGTACCTACAAGGTAGATTTTTATAACGAATACTCTCGAAGAGACTCATGAATAAATGATGATGATAGAATTTTTATTTTGTTCTTACCCGCTGAATCTTTTTTTGTGAGTAATTTAAATACATCATAAAGTAAATAAATTATCTTAATGTACGTACCTACTTATGATTGTTTTCAATGCTATTTTCATAGTGTAATGTCGTACGGTATTCTATTGTGGGGAAATGCCGCCGATATTCAGACTATCTTTGTTTTGCAGAAGCGAGCTGTTCGATCAATTTATAAATTAAGTCCGAGACACTCGCTCAGAGACAAATTTAAAGAGATTAATGTTATGACTGTGCCTTCTCAATATATTTATGAAAATCTTTTATATGCCCATAGAAACATAAAATTGTTTAAAAAATACAGTGATATCCATGATATAAATACTAGGAACAAACACAAATTTGTTGTACCTATAACAAGGCTCAAGAAAATAGGTGGCTCGTTCAGATGCCAATGTATACGCTTTTACAATAAAGTTCCAAGCCCCGTTCAAGATCTAAGCCTTAATAAATTCAAATCATTCATTAAACGTAAGTTGTGCCAGAAAGCCTTTTATACCGTTAAGGATTATATCGAGGACAAAAAGGCTTGGGATTGAGATGCTTCCAATTTTTTACCTATGTAGTGTTCTTATTTTTCTGTTTTGTTGTTGTTTTTCTTTTTTATATACACTTTGACATCAATGAATTCTATATATAAGTACTGTGACATTTGCTTACTTTGTAAAGTATTCTATTATTTTAATTATTGTGAATGTGAATACTATGTGGGTCACTTTATTTTTATTATATTTTATTTTTCTCTCTGTTCTCTTAGTTTTGTCATGGTCTGGCAGTTTGAGTAATTAATGCGGCCTACCCAAATGTCCTTTCTTTGGTATTGTTCGTCGAATCGTCGAGCTCCTTAAGTTTTGAGTTGAGCTGCACTGATTTCTGACAAATGCGTGCACTGACTGGACAGGTCCTCTCAATCTGTGTGGTTCTTTCCTCAAAAGACCATCTCAGACATCGACCTGCATGGTCTTCATATGATCTGACCAAGATTATGTCTGGACTTTAAAAGAGACTGTGACCTCTGAGTTTGTTTCGGCCTTTCTTCTCAGAGTAGTCAGATAGGAAACGCCGACCTCATCTAGTTTTAAAATATGATTGACGTGTAAAAGTGTTTGTACAAACCTACTTACAAAATAAAATCATTTATCATTTATCATTTATCATTTATCATTTATCATTTTATCAATGTCATTTCGGTCTTTTCGGTCTTTTTGTAAGTGTTTACTCGATTGGAAGTAATAGTAGGAGAGAAATATAATTATTCTTTATCTTGTTCGCTTTGTTCACACATTTCGTAAAGTTGGAAAGGTAATTCATAGAAAACTAAATAAAGAATTCAGATTTCGGTGAGGTAGACATGAGTTTTATGAATAGTTGACTTTATCGGAATAACGTTGTCGTTTGGTTGTAGTTGTTGGTTTAGTGACGTGTGATTTAATAGATAGCGGTATTGTATTTATTCTCAAAATGCAAGGCAAATATTAATACTGAGGCGAGGGCGACTATTGTTGCGCTGCATAAAAGTGGTCTTAACAGAACAGAAATATCTGATGAAACCGGACTGAATGTGAGTATTATATTTTTATGAATGGTAACTGAAACTTTTATTTGAAATTTTACCTAAGATTATTTGGTGGCATATAATATATGGATTAATTCTTTTTATTGTTTTTAAATCCATCATAAGGCCTTTTTTTGGGTGGGGACCCACCATATGACTTCTCCCGCTCTGGGTGGAGTGGGAGGGCGTGTCAGACTTTTACTGACTAAAACCCACCCGTTTTCCTTCAGTTGCCTGTGCCAGGGGCCACAGAATCTCTTTCGAACAACCCGCGGCCCTGGCAGGCATCGGCCCTAGCGGACCCCGTCAGTTCGTGCTGACATCTCTTTGAGGCGCGCGTGGTACACAACACGCCGTTTACCCGGGTCTGGTCCTTACCGGGCGGCGAGCTGCCCATTGCTCGCCACCCGCAAGCCCGCGCCTACGGTGGCCGGGAGTCGGCTGTTGACTCCCGACATCCAGCTAAGGCGTCTCCTGCGGCGAATAGGGGCGTGAGGGCGCAGACATTGCCTCTCCCTCACGCGCCTCCGCCTCCGCCTCCTCCTTTGCGAGCATTACTGCTTCGCCGTCACGAGGACGCGGCGGTCTCCGCCCAAGCCGGGCAGACCTCCACCGTGCTCCACCGTGTCCTCCGGGCGATCCACACACTGGTTACACCTTGGCGTTTCCTCCGCTTTATTCTGAACAGGAACCTCCCGAAACAACCGTGTCCGGTGAGGACATGCGTGAGGCGGAAGGTAAGGGCGCCGTCGCGCCCCTCCAGCCACTCCTCAAAGAGGGGACTTATCGCCGCAATTATGGCGTGCCCAGCACTGGGTTGCGACAATCGCACTCTCCATGTCACCATGAGATCCCGCCGGAGCTCTGTCCGCTGTACCGTGATTTCTCGCGGCAGCGGAGTTACGCCCCGGCGTTTTGCCTCCTCTCGCCACTCCTATATGTGGGCGAGGACTTTTGCCTCCAGATCCCAAGGCGGCAATCCGGCAAGGAGGATCGCCGCCTCAGCGGAGACCGTGTGGTACCCTCGGATTAGCCGGACGGCCATAACCCTTTGGGACGCGTTCAATTGGCGCCGGCGGGCTGGTCGCCGCCTCAAGGAACGTGCCCACACCGGTGCCCCGTAAAGGGCCATAGACCGCATGATTCCCGCATAGAGCCTCCGGCAGGAGGTATTTGGACCCCCTAGATTGGGCAGGAGCCGCTTCAAGGCAGCCCCGGCCCGATCCGTAATAAGGCCTAAAAGATAATAATTTGTGTTTATTATTGGATTTATAAATGCAGAATTTTAATATTATATTAAATAAATATTATTATATTATATAAAAATTAAGTCACTTTAGTATTTTATTATAGCTGCCTAATATCATGTTTTGTTTTGTTTTAGAGGAATAATGTAAGTCGCTGGATCAAGAGATATGAGGAAGAGGGTAGCTTTGCTATTCGACAGCAAAGTGGAAGGCCGTCGTCGCTTATCAGCGAGGTGCAGCGACGACACATATGGTTAGTCAGTATGAAACTAATGGTTTCACACCAACTAGACAGTTTGCGGTATTATTCGACACCTCATTGCAAACTTGTCGTGTAGCGACAAGAAAAGCTTAAAGTCAAAGGTAATTAATTTATTATTAAAAAACAGGATTTTAAATCAACTGCATTAAAGTAAATAATAATGCATTCCCCGAGGAAAGGGAAAATTCGCATGCGTGCCTATTACAGAGGGTATCCTAGAATTTAAATCCCATTTAAAAAGGCTTATACCTAATCCTTCTTAATAACATTATAAACGTGAAAGTTTATAGATGGATGGATGTTTCACGCACTCTTTCACGCAATAACTACTGAACGGATTTGGATGAAATTAGTCACACAAAGGTGGGATATAACCAGGATTGACATATAGGATACTTTTTATCCCGATATTCCTACGGGATCGAAACGTATGCGGGTGAAACCGCGGGGCGGAGCTACAGGTTGGGCCATCTAGTGTTTTAAATTTGAGTTACCGATTACTTTGACTTTGAAAGGTAGAATGACATTCATTTTTTGACAGGAAGTTAGTTTTACGTTTGACATTTGCAAAATGGGATGCTATATGCTTGTAGCAGTATCTACAACGCCACATGCGAACAACGCGTCATACTGACGTCACGCAAATCCTGCATCTCGCAAGCAAAGTTTACCGCGCAATTAGCATACGTACAAACTTCCCGACATCAGTCGTCGGGCAGTTGCCCGCCAGACACAACACCCGTCTGGTCGGAGGATCCTCCCTTTTCTATGTAGCTTGAGTGAGCTTTACACCCTGTTCCTCATGCCTTTAAACTGATGACCCCGAGTATGAACGTCAGCGCGGCCTTCGTGCAAATACTTTAGCATGACGTCATCAATATCACTCGGGCTTTAGCGGTGAGTCACCCAGCCAGCCAGCACCCACGGCTTCAACGGGTAACCTGACCACCAGAATGCAGAGACCACGGTCTAATATCTGATCATCACCCTCAGCTTCATCAGCAACCTCGGCACAGGACACTGCAGTTTCGGCCGGTCAACAAGAAGAGCTTCCTCTCCTGGTCGACGCAGCAGCCAGCCTCAACCCGGCGCTGTACGACATCCGACCCACTAGAGTATAACGCAGCGCCATCCACCCTGACTCACTGGGGCACCCGACATCTTCGCAGACAGTTCCGACTCACCGCGAACTATGCGGCAACCGGTTCCGACTCACTGGAACCTCAGCTGGCCTGGCAATCATCGCAAGATATAAGACTCAGCCCACTATCGACCTCCGGACTCCGGATGGAGTGATGTAGCGGTATCTACAACGCCACATGCTAACAACGCGTCATACTGACGTCACGCAAATCCTGCATCTCGCAAGCGGAGTTTATCGCGCACTTTATCGTTTACACCCTGTTCCTCATGCCTCTAAACGCTCGAACAAAATTGGGAAATATTCGGGCAGTCTATGGGTCAATTGTACTAAGAGATCACTGGATGAGGCTGCCTCGTTGCTGTAGCGCGTCGAAAAGGTTTGCGCAAGCTCGCACCGACTGCTTCTATGCAATTATACCCAAAAAAACGGCGTCGCTTCTGAGGAGAGCGAGGGGCAGTCATAACAGCATTATGAAAACTGTAGCCGAGAGTTTCGACTCTCCGATTGTAAAACAGTTTGTGCGGAGGTTGATTTTTACTAACACTAGGCAATACCTAAATTATTTTTTGTTTTGTTACTAACACTATATGGATATTTTGTGTCCGGAATAAAGCTATTCTATTCTATTAAAACTTACTTCCAAAGTAGTGAGTCTTTAACGCAAACTGATCTGCCTTCAGTTCAGTTTGTGCGTCAATTTGTGAAGCGAGTTCGTGAAAATGGATAGTTATGGACAAAGCAATCCGTGTACGTTCTCGTCCAGTGCGTTCAACCGAAAAAAAATCTGCTGTGGCTCAGAATGTGCAAGAACATCCAACAACATCAACTCGTCATCGTTCTCAGGAACTGCCGATCGATTCTGTTAAGGTTACAGGAACGCACTGCTGAACGTTTCTCGCACTCGACATTTGGTTTCAACAAGACGGGGCCACATGTCACACAGCCAACGTAACCATCGATCTTTTGCGCACTGTTTTTGAAAATCGAATAATCAGCCGAAACGCTGATGTCAATTGGCCGCCTCGGAGCTGTGATTTGAACCCTTTGGATTATTTTCTGTGGGGAACCATTAAGGATAAATGTTACGCAAACCATCCGAAGACAATCGAAGCGTTGAAACATGAAATCGAAGTTGCCATTGAAGAGATTCAAGCCGAAACAATCGAAAATGCACTGAAAAATTGGCTTGATCGGATGGGGTACTGCCGGGAGCCAGTCGTGGTAGTCATATGAATGATATTGTGTTCCATTCTTAAATGACAAAGTTCAACCTTTCCAATAAAACCAGAAATTTGAAAAAATAATCAGTACTTTTTTTTATTGCTGATTCAAATTTAAAATTTTAAATGGCCCACCCGTTAGTTGAGTTATAATTTCTGTGACAATGAAAAGACTTATGAAAACCGCTTTTTTTAACAGTTTGAATAATAACTAAATGCCGGTAATAATAATTAGTGGTTACTATATTATAGGAAACTCGCTCTCAGGGGCCTCCTGGTTCAATTTGTCTCTACCTAAGCAAATAATGGTAGTCAGGTTGAACTAGGAAGGTGGAGAGTGCGTTGTTGTGACTACTCTGGGCAAGTTCGTGTTATGAATTGTACGCAGTCTGACTCCCCCCCCCCCCCCGCTCTGGAAGGGAGTGTCAGACTCTTACTGACTAAAACCCACCCGTGTTCCTTCCTTAGCCCTTTCTGTTCCAGGGCAGCGGTAACCCTTTCGGACGATCCCGCTGCCCTGGCAGGCTTCGGCCCTATCGGGCCCCGTCATCTGCTGACATCTCTTTGAGGCGCGCGTGATATTTGGTATCTATCATTTGTTTACAGCATTGTTATTTGGACAAAAGACCTTCATTTTTAAAAAAGCGTGTGTAAAATAAGTACCTACCTATGATTATTTATGCATGCAAACACATTTTTTTCCATGTATTAACAAATGTATCTTTGAAAGTTATCAGTTAGTTGTGTCTCGTGTGTGTATAATCACTGTTCTGTTTACACGCTGCCTGATAAACATGTTGGTGTATATTTTAGTTTTTGCAATATTTTTGTGTGTTTTACATTTATTGTTAAATTACAATGAACGTGCTAGAATGATTAAGAAGCTCCCAGGCCCGCCAGATGACTTTATTATAGGAAATGGACTCCGGATTATACGCTCTCCAGGTGAGGTTTCTAATGACCTTTCAAAAACTTACTTAAGTATATTGGTAGGTAGGTATTTAATGCCTTGGTATATATCATGCTTTATTTCAAGTTTTATTTGGATTTTAAAGGTTTCACAGTTTTGGATAAAATCACACGTAGCAGAGATACAGAATTACAGACGCTATAGTGACTTCATAATTGGACATTCCGGCAAAGAGTCTTTCAAAGTATATTAATATTTAGTATGTCCTTTGATTCCAGTCGAATTAATGAATTTAGGAAGGGAATACGCCAAGAAATGGAAAGGAATATACCGAGTGTGGGTGTGGCCGTTCGGTGCAGTAGTCATCTACAATCCGGAAGACATCGAGGTTGGTATCATAGTGTTTATACAAACAAAGCAACACAAATATCCAATGAGCTGCGTCCTAATTGCGCAATACACCAACACCCATCTGAATTACTTTGAAGGATATTGCTAATCCATTGCTTCATATATGTTCGAAAAATTTGTCTGAACAACAACGTAGCGAGACGTAACGAGAGTTATTGCTACTCTCAGTGTGTTACACAATTACCCCGCTGGTTGATGCAACCTAATTTACCTAATATTAAAAAATCTAATATTGGCATCACTTAAATAAATAAATTAAATGATAAATGATTTTATTTTGTAAGTAAGGTTTGTACAAACACTTTTACACGTCAATAAATTACGTCATTGTCGTAAATTATTCTGAGACCATTATTATTATTATTATATATTAGGTACTGACATTGTTATGAAGAAACCTGAGTTTGATAACAGTGATAACCTACCCAGTAGATACAGGAACCTATATATACATTATCTATAGATACCAGTAATATTTTAATGACGAAATTGCATTTATATTTCATTTTTATTTTCAGTTGATCATGTCCAGTATGAAATATGGTGAAAAAAGCTTGGCTTATTCGATTCTAAGACCTTGGCTACAAGACGGACTGTTACTTAGTAGCGGTACAGTATTATTATTACTACTAATATTTCCATCTTCTGTTGTCACTGTTGTTGTGCTTGTTCTTTTCGTATCTTCGGTACATCTAGCTTATACCTACTATATGGGCCCATAAGGGGGCCACGTTTACTGTGGTATCAGAGGCGTTGTTCAGATCAAAAGAGATACCGTGGCCCCTGGTACATACAAGCAACTGAAGGAACACGGGTGGGTTTTAGGCAGTAAAAGTCTGACACGCCCTCCCGCTCCGCCCAGAGCACGAGAAGTCACCTGATGAATTCCAACCCAAAAAAAGGCGTTGTTCAGACCGTCAAGGGTGCATGTGAACGAACATTTGAGACGGGCTAAAGTTTTATAATAAGTCCTTAGTTTAACCATTCCTGTCGATCTTGAGATAATACGGACCAAACTCGGCTGGGTTATTTGTCCTTTACATAACAACCTTTTCTCATAGGGGTAGGCAGACACGATAGAACGCCACTTGCTACAATTCAGTTTAGCTTAGTCCCGGCTTTCATCACGATGTTAATTATTATGTTAATTATTATTAAAAGTATTGTAGGAATAAGACTACACAATTTCAGCCAAAGTACCGAATCAATCAATCATCAACACAACTTTTTAAGAATTTGCCTTGTTATAAAAGGACCTTCTACAAATAGTAAGTAAGCAACTTGTGTCATTTGAACACAAAAAAATCGTGAATATATTAATAGGTAATGAATATAGAATGCAAACCTAATGTTGGTAATATTTTATGACGGTACCTTTTACTAGAATAAATGATAGCTAATTTATGTTTCCGTAAAATAATCTTTTGTTGTTTCAGGTGCAAAATGGCAAGAGAGAAGAAAGATCCTGACGCCTGCTTTTCATTTTAACATCCTTCGACAGTTCTGTGATATCATAGAAGAAAACACACAACGATTCTTGGAAAAACTGAGGGAAACGGCTGGACAACCCATTGATATTGTACCCATGCTATCAGAATATACGCTTAACTCTATTTGTGGTAGGTAGAGGTATATTATTTCAACTCTAAGTTGATCCGAGTATTATATAGGGTACCTGTAAACACAAAACAGTAGAATCAAAGTTCAAAAATGTTTCATTTGAACAGCGTTTTTTTTAACCGACGAAAAAAAAACGGAGGAGGTTCTCAAGTCAACGCGTATATTTTTTTATTATTATTACCTTATTGACCACGCATAACTTTTTACAGAGTAGTCCGATTTTGATCATTCTTTTTTTATTGGAAAGGGTATATCCCAAAGTCGGTCCCATATAAATTTGAAAAACAAATTCCAACCCTAAGGGTGGGAAAATAGGGGTGATTTTTTGTTCACTCACAGATTTGAATGCCGAGTTGTGTATTATTACTCTACTCAGTGCCACATATGCCTCCCCTTTGGCAAACAATTAGAAGATTATAGCCACAACAATTATAAAATAAAAATTTTAACAAAAAAATTAAACCGCCGAAAAAACTGAAAAGCAAAAAATTATAAACCTTTTTTATTTAACCTTAATAACTAAGTTCTTAAACTAATGTAAGTATACCTAAATAATTTTGAGTCGGCGCCGTTTAAATTTAAGGTAATTCAGTGATCTTTGTTTATTGATTGTTTGGCGCCGACTCAAAATTACTTAAATAATATATACATTTATTGTCATGCTTATTAAGAAATCTTTAATACAATATACAATCTAACACAAATATATATATATTTATATATTATGTGCAAGTATATAATTAAAGGAAAAAAAGGGGAAGAGCTCATTGGGCATCAAAAAATTCGTCCGCAAAAGGGAGAAGCGCCCAAAAGGCTGACAGAAGAAGTTGCCATGTTGGATGGTAGTGCCGATTCTTTGCCCTAAAAATAGGCCAGCCCTCTGGTCACGTGAAGACCAAGCGCTCCCATGTCCCAAAAAACTCGATAAGCACTCGACTCCCTCGGTCCTAATGTTTCAACAGCGTTCTTGAGAAGTGCAAATAATTGGTTTCAGAAACTGCAATGGGCACACAACTATTTGAAGACACCTCGGGTACGAGCAAGTCCTACAAGAAAGCTGTTTATGAACTCGGATATGGGTTTTACAATAGATTTATCAGAATTTACTTATATCCTGACATCATATTCAATGCGACATCATTAGGACGAAAGCAAAACATACATCTAAAAACAGTGAAAAGCTTTACCGAAAAGGTAATAAAACAAAGAAGGGCGTACGTAAACCAATACGGATTTAACGTATATGACAATACTACCGAGAAAGATGACGTTTATATGTACAAGAGGAAGAAGACTGCCATGTTAGATCTTCTTTTGTCTGCTGAGAAGGAAGGACTCATAGACAAGGCAGGGATCCAGGAAGAGGTCGACACTTTTATGTTTGAAGTAAGTATCCAATCACGCACTATACCATTAGTACAATATTCATACATTCACTGTTAAATTAACGGTAATTATACGTCACTTTCAGGGACATGACACTACAGCATCCGGAATGACCTTCCTCTTTATGTTGCTCGCAAATCATAAGGATGTACAAGTAAGTGGTAAAATTTTATAATACGCATAGGTACTTACGAACTAACCATATGTATTATTTATTTATGTAGATAGATGCATTACACATGAGGAGGGTGACCGGGTATTCACCATATGGGTACGGCCTATCTGAATTTTCTAGCAGCAAGAACTTTGATACTGGCAAAGCTGGAGATCGATGGGCGGAGCTTTGATCTAATGAACTTTAGCATAACATGCATATGTCACTTATTTGTTCGGAAAGCCGTAAGGCGTCTGCCTTCGAAGCAACCACGCGTTCGGGGTCACCGAAGAAAATTAACGCGACGATCGCATACATACTCGCGCGACGATCGCATACTCGCGCGACGATCGCATACTCGCGCGACGATCGGGTTGATTAGGACGCGGCGAGGTTAGCCCATTCTATAAACGACCCGAGACATCTTACTAGAAACCAAGTGGATAAATCAATCAATCAATCAATCAATCATTTTATTTGCATAATATGGGTTTACAGAAGATGTTGCACAGGTACAGTTTCACCATATTCAGCTATGTTAGCATGCAAATTTTATTAACAATACAATTGTTATACTAAAGTCAAAACAATAAAGTTATTAAATAAAAGAAATCATTAATAGTCAATCCATTACAAAAGTCAAAGTCATAATGGTAAAAAAATAAATAAATGTCAAGAGTAAGATTTAAATTAATTGAATTAAAGTAAATTAAAATATATGCTGTGTAATTAATGTATGGATAATAAAAATTTGGATTGCTATTGATTAATTAATTCGTTATCAACTTAATTGCATTACAATTTTTCATCAAAGAACTCCTTAACTGAATAGTAAGCCTTATCTGTAAGGAGAGACTGGAGTTTCTTTTTAAATAGATTTACACTATTGGAACTGCGAATAACTGAGGATGAGAATCACAAAGATTGTTTAAGCAAATAGGTAGGTACTTACTTAATATTATTGTATGTTCTTATTTACAGGATAAAATTGTAACTGAACTGAAAGATGTATTTGGTGACTCAAATCGTTTGGTTCGCATGGATGATCTGCCTAAGATGAAATACATAGAACGTTGCATCAAGGAATCCCTGCGACTCTTCCCGCCGGTGCATTTCATTAGTCGGAAATTGAACGAAACTACAATATTAAGTAGGTGTCTATTAACCTTAACTTCTATTTCATTCGCCAAATCGTCCATGAGGAAGCATTGTGATATGCGACGGTATTTACTTATATAACTTGGGTTCAGTTAATTGAGGCATCAGGGACATTCTTAAGACTCACAAAGGTGCAGGTGTACGGTCACTTTGAAACTCCTGCAAGTGAGGTACCCCACTTGCACTCACAGGCAGTTTGGTCTGGTCTGGTACAACAGTCTCCCACTGGGCGTTGGAAGTTGAGTTCCTAGCAAAGTCTCCCAGTAAACCTATGAGTGATCGAGAGAGATCACAAGACAGGGTAGAATACAGTGTAGGTACAATTTTGATCAATTGATTTGATTTCTTTCTTTTTCAGGTAACTACACAATACCACCTAATACATTGTGTCATATCCCTATTTACGACCTGCACCATCGTGAGGACTTGTTCGAAAACCCGGAGGAGTTCGACCCCGACAGGTTCCTGCCAGAAAACTGCGAGAAGCGACATCCTTATGCGTATATACCCTTCAGTGCTGGGCCCAGAAACTGCATTGGTAGTATTTTCTTTCAAATCTGATTGGTACCTATATTATTCGTACATAACATTTAGTATATAATTCAGAGTTTATTTCGGTGTTTCTTCTCAGAGTTTTAAAATATTGTTTTCTTGATATGTATTAAAATGTTTGTCAAATCAATGTACAAATTAATATGTCATTTATCATCATTTAAAACGCGAAAATCATCATTTAAAATATTGATTTTTTTACGTTACTTACGTTGTTTCAAAGATGATCTTGATCACATGGAAATACCTATCTTTTCCAGGTCAAAAGTTCGCGTTGCTGGAAATGAAGATCACGGTAGCAGAAGTATTGCGTGAATTCGAACTGAAGCCAGTGACGAAACCATCTGATATTCAGCTTCTAGCGGATCTCGTGCTAAGGAACAATGGACCCGTTCGCGTTAACTTTGTTAAAAGACAAAATTAGTTATTAAAATATCTATACTCTCAATCCTAACTAATATTATAAATGCGAAAATATGTTTGTTTGATTACCCTTTCACGCCTAATCCACTGAACCGATGATCATGAAATTTTGCATATACGTTAGGGTGCGACGAGGTGGGGCGGGGGAACAAGTTTCACGCGAACGAAGTTGCGAGCAGATGCTAGTAAGTATTAATAAAGTATCTACTACGTAGGTATACCCAGGTATATTGGCAAAAGCTAGTTATGTATATAAATAAAGTAAAGAGACCGAGAGCAGTGTGGTAGAGCAATGGTGGCTCTGTGATAACGGCCGCGACATGACGTATGAGCCGCCGGTCGATTCTGTAAAAATCTCACCGTGAAAACTCAAGTGAAGTGAGTTTGATGTGAGTTGTCAGTAGTTTCAATCCCTAGCATTATTTGGAATGACAGCTCACTCCACGCTCACTTCACCTAAGTTTTCACGGTGAGATGGTTACAGAATCGCACTGCTGTAAGTCGTGAGTTCAAACCCAAGCAGGCACTCTATACTTTGGGTAGGTAAATTATTTCATCCCCATTGCTCTCAAAACGGTGAAGGAAAACAACGTGAGGATACCGACATGTCGTACTTAGAACCATAAACTCGAGATCATGATATCCGACGCGCATTGGGCCCGCGTGGTGGATTATGGCCGACTCTGTCTCACAGAGAGGAGGTTTGTGTCCCAGCAGTGGGAACATTCTAGGGTAATTATACTGTAAAGAGAAGACTATTTGTAGCCTAGTCGCCGACTATACATATCCATACTAGTAATAAAGCTGAAAAGTTTGTTTGTTTGTTTGAATGCGCTAATCTCTGGAACTACCAGTAGGATTTGAAAAAATATTTTTACATTTGATAGCCCAATTCTTGAGGAAAACTGTAGGCTATTTAACATCACGCTAGGATCTTAGGTGCGAGCAAAAGGAAGTCGGAAAAAACGCTAAGAGAAAAGGAAGTAATAGCGCGAGCAGGCGATGCGATGCGACGCGATGGGTTGGGGGCCTTGGGGGACAAGAAATTCCACGCAGATGAAGTCGCGGGCAGAAGCTAGTATACAAATATGGCCGGATTCGTCTTTCCCGACTAATCCGTACATCTCCCGTAATTAGCTTAAAGTTGTCAAAACATAAAAAGCCCGTTTTGACATTGACAGTTCTAGTAGTTAATAAAGATCAAATTCGCTAAACACGTATTCGTTTGTAGGAAACATGCAGGTGTCAAGAACGCACTCTCAAATGTCAAAACGGGCCTTTTATATTTGACAACTTTAGTTGAGTGGTGAGCAGGAATGCCAGTAATGTGCAATTATCACTTCAAGCAGTTTATCTAACGACACCAGCGTGAATACCTGCTGCTACCTACTGCATTAAGTTCATATGTGTATTCAGAATATTTACAAAATGTCAGTGACAGAGGGTGAAGCATATTTACCTAATGCTACAATTTATAAGCAAACTGTTGCGTTGCCAGAAATAGTGATGTCTTTTCAGGCCGGGACTCCACCAAAGCGGAGATGTGTGCGGTGTCCACTGTCTCCACTGCGCGTCGTCCGCGCACAGCTCACATCTCCGCTTCCATCGCGCCTTACAAATATTACTCATCTCCGCACAGCAATCTCCACTGAAGCTGAGCGGAGAGGAGATGTATCAATAACACAATTCTATTGGTTGTTTAAAAAACATCTCCTCTCCGCTCATCTCGTCTCCGCTTTGGTGGAGTCCCGGCCTTAGTTAGACCGCGTCCCTATAGGGACAGAGGTTGGGTCATTTTCATCAAGAGAGAGTCACGTTTTTAAGTAGGTAGGTGTACCTCATTTTACAACTTTAATCCCTCGTAAGTATTTCATTGATATCTTTATATCTATAAAGATAGGGATAAACTTAGGTATTTACCTAAGCAAATAATAAGCATTGATTTGATAAAAAGTGAATAATAAAAACTTTTCTTAAAAAAATACCCGACTTCCAAAAAAATACTACAATTTTTTGATGTTCTCACAAAGTTTTTATTTTTAACTTTTTGTTGTACCTACCTACCCCACACATCAAATACTTGCTAGATTACACAAGGTAGCTACTGTAAACTGTTGAGGAGTTCCCTTAACTGTCCTTCATCTTCATCATCAGACCCGTAATGACAGTCACAACCCATCTAGGTGTAAAGTTCTCATCAATACGAATTAATCAAGCCCAAACACAAGGTAGCTGCTGTAAATCGTTGAGGAGTCCCGTCGACTTTCTTTCGGCTCGATCATGAGATCGACTCCAGATCTTCATTAAATTGAAGTGCTTTAAAATACTTAATGCAAAATTAACAAACGCACTAGTCGCCCCTACGATTTTCAAATGTTCCCCACGATTTCTATGGGATGCCATCATCAGATCCTGGTTTCCTCATGGGACCACCCTTGGGATATCTCCTTTCCAACAAAAAAAGAATCATCAAAATCGTGCGAAGTTATCCGTGAACACATATAAAAAAAGTTGTATACAATGTGTAACTGACACAAACATCACACACACAAAACACATTACGAAAGTAGCACATTATGAAAGTTGTTTGTTCAGAATCGTTTGCTGAATCGAGTTCTGTAATTTTTAATGTCGGTAATTTTTTATCCCAAAAATAATTGAAACTACGTAAATTACTGTCACAGTTTCGCTGTAGGTACAGTCAAAACTTACGAAAATGGACGAAGTACCTACTACTAGACCCTTACGTGTGCGACTGTGTGCGTGCGTAGATTTGTAATATGACCAAAATTTTCTCCCACAATCAGTATAACTGATTTAATAAAAAAACAATGTTTTATACATAATAATAAAATTTCAGTGTAGGTATGTATTATGATTATAACATAATATTCTAATTGGGTTGTTTGGTGGTGTGCGTTAATTCCGGGACATGTTGCATATACGGTCGAATTGAGAAACCTCCTCCTTTTTTGAAGTCGATTAAAAACACTGGTTTTCTATGTTACGTGTGTAGAACCGTACCAACCACCGTTCGTACCAACAAAGATACGATATCAGTATGAGCACATGACGTAAAAAGACAAGTTTAGGTAGTCTGTGACCTTGTTCAAATATAATGTTATCTACATTATTTTTAAAACTAGCTTATCAGACTCCTATTGAATTGTAACCCCGTGGCCACAAGCAACGCGATCAAGCAAGTGACACGCGACTTGCGACAGCGACTGTGGAGAAAACATAATATGATGTAAGTTGTTTAGAACGTGCGGCGGTCACCGTGACGCGACTTGCTGCGCGACAGACGGAAACAGCAGTGCGATTCTGTAACCATCTCACCGTGCAAACTTAGGTGAAGTGAGCGTGGAGTGAGCTGTAATTCCAAATAATGCTAGGGATTGACACTACTGACAACTCACATCAAGCTCACTTCACTTGAGTTTTCACGGTGAGATTTTTACAGAATCGACCGGCAGGCGCGCCTCTCTTAGCGCAAGACGCGTCGCATGTCGCATGGGTCAAGGGTATGTAACCTACGGGTGCTATAACTTCATTCAGAAATACTACAATCCATCAATCTCCAATCGAGTCGTAACTAGTTACTACGACTCACCACAAAAAGATTCCAATTTTAAAGTTAAGTAAGTAGGTACCTAGTTATGCCTAGTTCATTTGAAGACCCAACTAATTATAGGTACTACCAGGCGGTGTTGTCTTGAAAAAGAACTCTGGGACTTGAGACCTCATGAGTTTGGGCATTTGACGGTGTTTCAACGTTTCACTTTAAAATATAATAGTTATATCACATATAGAGAGAGGAAATGTAATGAATCTGGACTAACCAGAAGTGAAGTGACAAATTCCGGTTACGCAAAACAATGGGTTTTGCGTAACCGGAATTTGTCACTTCCGTTCAGACAGACACAAATAGAACCGGATAACCCGTAAAGATAGATTTTATCATTCAATCAATCACTAAGTTTTCTCCCTAGAAAACTCAGTGATAGAATGTATCTATGTGTATGGGCCAAGAATAAAGGCCCACTGGTGACACCACCACAGGTGAATCTTGGCCCACATCTTCATGTTTGATAAATATTTATCAAGTTATATTAAAAGAGATGTTTCCTGCTGTGCATGTAGCTACACTCTAACGTTAGAAAAATAATAATAAATAATTACTTATTATCTACTGTTTGCCTTGAAAATGTACACAATTCGCTAATAACTTAAATAAACGATATTTAAAATCATCTATTTGCAGATGAAGTGTCAGTATACCGGAAACTAACAAAACATAATATCAACAAGAAGTAAATAAAACTATCAAGGATATAATTAATTGGCTAAATGAAAACAATTTAAAAATAATGTAAAACAAAATTTATTAAATTATCAAACTATAAACAAAACCCCCCAAAATTATTTTAATAACCAAATAATTAATCAAGAAAATACATAGTATACAATTTCTAGGTCTAACACTAAATGAAAATTGTAATTGGGGAATACACATTGAAAATCTATGTAAAAAAATAAACAGATTTGTATACGCACTAAGAGAACAACGCAAAACAGCGAATGAAGAAGCTGTACTCAACGCCAATCACGGCTACGTAACGTCGGTATAAGGTATCTCCTATGGGGTAATTCATCACACATACAAAGAGCTTTCTTAGCGAACAGTTTCAGTGCGATTCTGTTACCATCTCACCGTGAAAACTTAGGTGAAGTGAGCGTGGAGTGAGATGTTATTCCAACTTCCAACTAATGCTAGGGATTGACAGCTCAATCTAAGCTCACTTCACCTAACTTTTCACGGTGACATTTTTACAGAATCGATCGGCAGTAACTGGGACGCCTCCATACGAGAGCTGTAGACCAATTTAAAACAAACTCAAGGTTTTAACTCTAGCTTCTACTTATATTTTAGAAATAGCCATATTTTTTCAAAAAGGTTAAGAAACCAATTTTGTAACAGCACTCTCCACTACAGAAACAGTTACCTTATGTCTATAAAAATACATAACCTTATTCCAAAAGTAATAAGAGAGCTACCATTTCATTTTTACAAAATAATCTAAAAACTTGGCTTCTCCAAAATAATTTTTACACAATTAGGTAATTTTTTTTTATTATAAGGGTAGATTATTTATTATGTTCATATGTAATTATTAATAGGTTCATATTAGATTTAGGTATCTATATATTTGTATAGTACAAATGTTGTTATTGTTGTGTTTTTATTTTATATTGTATAAGTTATTGTTTTTATTTTGTAAAGAAACATTTAAGTATAATCTATTGATTATACTTAAAGGTTTCTTTATGTTGTATTGTTGATTAGAGTATAAGTAGTACCTGTATAAGTTAGTTTTAACACCCACGTGTATGTACCTAATATTGTAAATGTTCGTATACCGCTCTTAGCGGTGGATGTGTCCTGAACTTATCTATAAAATTAACCAACTTTATGACAAATGTATTTGTCTTTATCTCTTTAATACACAGTACCTATTCCGGTGAAGTGCGTAGACGTTCACAAGATGTTTTGGTACTTATTTCTCACTGCCGGTTTTCTGTGTTTCTTACACATTTTCTTCAACTATAGTGAAAGAGCCAGGAAGATTAGAAAAATCCCCGGGCCGGAGGACACCTTCATTTTAGGGAATGGCCCAGCTTTAATGCGCTCCTCAGGTATATATAATAAGGACATTTAACATTTTTCGCTTCTTTTTTTAACCATTAATAAATCAAAGCAATCACTGTAGAGAATTAGTAAAAAAAAATATGTCTGTTTTTAAATGTAAGAAATGAAGGAATAGTTTTATTAACCTTTATGTGAAAAAGTGTCATAATAAAAAAAAATAATTTAAGTGTTGTAAAAAAATATTTCTGTGAAGAAACACTTTTTTTTTCAATAAAAACGATGTTTAATGTGTTTTATTTTTTTTAGTTGAGGTAATGAACTTGGCTAGAAGCTTAGCTAACGAAAATTCTGGAATCTATAGACTCTGGATATATCCATTAGCGGCCGTGAATATTTACAATCCTGAAGACGTAGAGGTATACAGATAGTGTGATTTTTTATTTTGATTGATTTAATCATTGTTTAAAGTGATTTTTGGTGCATTTTCATCTTTTCTTATTATTGCAGACAATTGTATCAACTATGAAATACAACGAGAAAAGTCAAGTTTACAAGGTGTTAAAGCCTTGGCTTAGAGATGGACTTCTTGTAAGCAAAGGTTAGTGCCGCAAGCATTTTTTGGATTTTTACATAAGTACCGGTAAGTATCGGTTTTTGTGACAGTAATAACTTGTATTCATAATTGTTTTAAGGTTCAAAATGGCAAGAAAGAAGAAAAATTCTGACGCCCACTTTCCATTTCAACATTTTGCGTCAATTTTGTCAAGTTCTTGAAGATAATAGTCAGCGCTTTGTGGAGAGCCTCAAACAAGTGTCCGGTCGGCCTGTAAACGTAGTACCTATTATCTCAGAATTTACTCTCAATTCTATATCTGGTAAGTACCTTCATTATAACTTACTTAGTATTTCTACAAAAATCTTCAAGCGCCTTGCGATACCTTTTCCATGCCACTTTAGTGGTTGAGGACACAAGGAAAACACTCATAGTGCTTTGATAATTTATAAGAATTGTAATTTTATAAACATTTTTTTTCTAACAAGGTGTATTAAAAAAAAAATGGCATTCTTCGTAGATCTAAGGCTGATTGATATGTATAGAACTAACTTTGACTTGACTCAAGTTTAAAGAAGCGTTTTTTACAAATATTACGTCTACGGTCTAACGATGCCAAAAAATTTCTTCAGCAGAAATTGTTTGTCTCATTTTCATTCTCATTGTGACTTATCATTTCAGAGACTGCAATGGGCACCAAGTTGAGTGATTATAATAAATCAGAAATAAATGATTACAAAGATGCAATATATAATTTAGGAGATGTATTCTACCAAAGATTTATCAAAGTATTTTATTTCTTTGATTTCTTATTTAATCTAACGCCGCTGAGCAGAAGACAGAACAGTTATCTAAAAATAGTGCATGGTTTCACAAAGAAAGTTATTGCGGAAAGATCAGAATACATAGACAAATATGGAATAAAAATGTCTGAGCCGACTGCAGCGGATGAAGATACTTACGTGTACAAGAAGAAGAAGACGGCCATGTTGGATTTATTAATATCAGCCAAGAAAGAAGGACGGATCAACGACATTGGTGTTCAAGAAGAAGTGGATACGTTCATGTTCGAAGTACGAAAAGTCATTGACAGATAATATCATATTGCTTACTACATTACAGTTAAATAGGAAACATGTTTACGTTTTGTTTCCAGGGTCATGACACCACAGCTTCTGGATTGACGTTTTGCTTTATGCTTCTTGCTCATCACAAGGACGTACAGGTTGGTCAAATTTTTAAATGGCTGTATTCTTTTTATGACTACACGGTTCAAATTAGAGGCGACATCGACATGAATAAGGTTACATAGGAGGACCCTGTACAGGTCCCTGTGGAAGTCTATATTCATTCTGCGATGAACGCACTCGAAAGACTCGAAAAACCGTCCTGACATTACCTTGGAGACGGATGGATTACAAGCCAACACACATGAATTGAATGAATTGTGGCCAGTATATTAATTTTATTTCGTTTGAATATACACAAACTATAGCAGTTTTCGAAAGTACATTATATCGAATAATATATATTTATTCAAAAATTATTATAAGGCATAAAAATTAGTACAGTTTTGCTTAAATGTAAATTATATTCCTAAGACTTACGTGCCTGAACTAGGTAATCCTGTGTTTCAGGCGAGAAGAGCTAAAATAGTCTTTAAAAAATTATAAATAATCAAAAGTTGACAATAGAAAAATAATTATATGTGGAGTAGCATAATTCCTAGTTTCTAAATTTGATAAATATAATATTTGTATACCTATAATTACTTTAACACAGTTAGTAAATTCTCTGTTTCTTCGTAAGACATACTTTGGAGAGCTTCCTTGAGGATTCTCTTACAATTTGTATAGTTCAGAGAATAAATTTTTGCTTTCGAGTTAGTCTATTATATAGGAGAGGTTGGAGATGATTTGAAGAATTTTGTGGACAAACTATATCTTTACGCCTTTTATTAGTATCTCTAGTGCTGTAGGGTAGAGCTTTGTGTTGTTTTAATACAATGCCCATAGTAAATAGCTGTCTCACTGTTAATACTTCACAAGATTTGTACAGGAGGTTAGTAGGAAAAAGGAAAGGGCGGGAAGTAGACACTTTCAGAATCTCCCTCTGAGCTCTCTCGATGGTTAGTAACAATGTTTTACCCACTCCACCCCATGTGGTAATACAGTAAGTTAAAATCGATTGACATAGAGCAAAGTAAACTTGTTTAACTATTTTTGGATCAGCAATACGGCGTAACTTTTTAAAAACAAATATTAACTTGCGAATTCTATTATTTAAAGCTGCTATATTGTTGCTTGAACGAAAGTGTTTCATTTATTATAACACCAAGGTATTTTGTTGTATTTGCCATTTTAATGTTAGGACAAACACATTGGTTATTAATTACATAAACAACAACTACTTACATAAACTTAAAAAGACTTGTATTTGTAGAACTCCTCTCAGTTTTACTCTACTTACAATTTCCGAATTGTTAAGGATGTCAGTCCAGCCGTCAGTCAGTATACCGAATCAACAATATACCTTCTTACAATTTTGCTTCATTGACTCCTGTATGTAGGTATCTCTAAAATGAATATACATATTTTTAAACAGGAAAAGATTTTTGCTGAAATGAAGGAAATCTTCGGTGATTCAAAACGTTCTGTCACTATGGAAGACTTGCCCAAGATGAAATACTTAGAACGCTGCATTAAGGAGTCACTGCGGCTGTACCCTCCGGTGCACTTCATCAGTCGAAGCTTGAACGAAGAGGTGACACTGAGTAAGTAGAACAGGATTGTGTGAAGCCTCTCCTTAATATGTTTCTCTACGAACTATTACCATTTACCGTTGTATGCCTATTTCGGGCGATTGGTAGTCGTTACATTGGTGGTGTTCTGTTGTTTCTATCTACCTCCATATCTGATATATCTTATCGGCTAACACGTCAAGTAATCTCGTAAAAACGCGATTAATTAACAAAATAATCCCTTCCCAAATCGCAATGCATGGTTTTTTGGCACTAGTACGTACTTTACTCACCAGCTATTATTATTTATTATTGCTTTATTACATATAAATTACATTTTTAAATATGTTTTAAAAACATTTAAAAATACACCTTAAAAAATAGTACCACCACAATAGTACCCACCGGTTTCGGGAAATGAGCTACGCTAACGGTAGTTAGGGCTCCTGAGAGATTAACCTCCCAACTATACGCGCCGTGTCGATAAGTATCGCTTTTTGGATTAAGCCCTTGATCCAACTGCCTAACGATAGCATTTATTTATTTATAATTATATACTTTATTGTACACCACAAAAATACATAGCATAAAAAACACATGAGATACTACAAAATATACCTTGGGCGGCCGGCGGAAAAATAAGACTGTAGACGCTTGCAGCATTCTAAGGTGATGGTCGAAGCTCATTGGCTATTATGCCATTGGCCGTCACGACTATTGACACAATGACTGCTGTATCCACAATCCACATGTCGACAACCTCATGAGGTCTAGGTCAAGATACTTAATTAGCTTATCTTTCTCAGCTTTCACGACTATCTCGTCATGCGGGACCGTTGTATCAACAATACATTGTGCGACGCTCTAATCTATCTCAACCATACCTAGTCCTGTCAGTGATTTTACATGGATCTATCCCAATACGTGATATTCCCATTTTTGAGAACTGGGTTGGCACATAACTATAGTATGGTACTTCCGATTCCACAAGACTGTGTGTTCAGAGCTAGTTGCAGTTGGATAATCCTGGCTACGAAATTGTGCCTATGTAAGTAGTGTCCGTTAGCCAGCCGATAACACCCGAAAATACGGACGCTAAGAGGTCTTCATAGGGTGAAGCTCTTTGTCATGTCATACCTGCCTGCGGTAATTATTATATAGTACTGTGTACAATAATATGGTTTGCGCCGGTTCTCGTTAGCTAAGGAGAGCTGGGTGAGGCCCTTGTCCATTGAGACCACATCTCGGTATGCATACGGACCTACGTCGGCTTCTAGGAAGTATTCCCTGAAACTGCCTATCTCATGGCTGTGCAGGGTTGTAGCATTTAAAAAGACACGACCTCTGCACTTCCACGGGACATAGGTACATTCTCATCACCATAGGATATCCCACTCATCACCGATGACAGTGGGTGATGCATAATTTTTTTATTTATTATTTCGAGCTTATTGTGTCTTACTGAAGGACAGACTTTCCACTTTTCTCTCTCTTTTTTTAATCATTACTTACTTTATATTCCAGGTAATTATTCAATCCCGACTGGAACGTTTTGCCACATCCATATCTATGACCTGCATCGCCGACCTGAGGTGTTCAAGAACCCCGAGGAGTTCGACCCCGACCGGTTCCTGCCTGAGAACAGCGCGGGAAGACATCCTTATGCGTACATACCCTTCAGTGCTGGGCCTAGGAACTGCATAGGTAAATGATAAGTTTGAACATCGATAACTGTATTGAAAGCAGACCCATATGACTGTCCTTTCCCAATCAAGACTACAGTACCATGTTTTCATGTTATACAAAGCACGCTGTCAAGCTCCCGTGAGTGTATTAATTGTAGCTATAAACGAGGGATTGATAAACAAAAAGTCTCTAAACAAATTTGCATTGTACAGGTCAAAAATTCGCCATGATGGAGATGAAGGTAGCCGTGGCGGAGGTGTTGAGGGAGTTCACGCTGGAGCCAGTCACTCATCCCGAAGACATTCGGATCCTCACCGATATTGTGCTGAGACATGACGGGCCTGTCGAAGTTACCTTTGTCAAAAGACAATCTAACCCTAATACTGTGTAGAATATATTTAAGATTTTTAGAAATCTATACGTTTCTATAGCGTAGTTTTTTAAGTAATTTTTGTGAGACGATTGTAATAACAAAGATTTTATTTTTTAGTCTCTTTTCAAATGTTGCATAGATGTTCCCATAATTCGGGTCAGTCTGTAGGCTTTAATAACTTATTCAACTATTTGCTATTGGGGAAGAGCAATATTGCTATTTTTTCGTATTTTCCTATAGTTTACAACAAATCATAAAATAACGAGGCAAAAGGTTAGAATATTGCATATTTTTACCAGACTTAACCTTTTAAACGATTATCATTACGCTATCCCCGTTTTTTGATAACCGACGAAAAATTTTCACGCTAGGGGGCTAGCGTGAAAATTTTTCGTGTGCTGAATTTATTCATGGTTACAGTTTGCGCGTCGATGTCCCTGCCACCCTGTATAAACTTAAGTAATTATATAGGAAGTCCCGCGTAGAAGCGGACATATGGCAATTGACTTATTTAGTTTACCATTTTGTACGAAGCAGATAAAGACACCTACTTACTTACAGCAATTTGTTTTTTTTTAACATTAATTGGCCTTAGCCATTTCCTTGTTATCCCCATTAACTAAATGAGAAAACAGCTTTGGTATTATATTAATTACTAGTTTCTGCCCGCGACTTCGTCTGCGTGAAATTTCTTGTTCCCCCGACCCACCCCGTCGCATCGCATTGCCGGCCGCGCTATTACCTACTTCGTTTTCTGATTTTTTTTTTCTATATGCACGGCCTCTAAGAGTTCTAGCGTGATGTTAAATAGCCCATAGCCTTTCTAAAGAATTGGGCTGTCAAATCTAAAAATAATTTTTCAAATCTGACTGGTAGTTCCAGAGATTAGCGTGTTCAAACAAACAAATTAAGTAGATATAGATTTTGTTGCGGAGTTATTTTAAAATTATGATATCTCCTAAGATGTTGATTGAAATCAAGTGATGTCGTAGGGCAATTTGGTTCAAAATTAAATACTTGTGATGAATAACGTATTTATTTGGATAAGGATTAATATAATAATAAAAAAAAAAAAAAAAAAACATATACCTTCGCAAATAATGCATTAATTTCGAACAAATTTGATTACCTTAAAAAAGGTTATATCTAGTGGGTCAATCTTAAAAGGTAGACATTTATTATGCTGTCACAGATCTTTTTCTTAGAACTTTTAAAGAGAAACAATTCCATCATACATGATTTTTGAGTAACTTAAACCGTTTACGCAGCACAAGCAACGGAAGCTCCCGAAAAGGAATAATTTTTCCCGTTTTTGCAACATTTTCCATTGATGCTTCGCGCCTATTGGTTGCAGCGTGATTTTATATAGCCAGCCTTCCTCGATAAATGGACTATCTAACACAATTTTTTTAATTCGAACCAGTAGTTCTTGAGATTAGCGCGTTCAACCTAACAAACAAACTCTTCCGATTAGATAAATCGAGAGGGTCATCAATCCGCGGAGTCTTAACACCGCAATTCAGAAAAATGACGTGTTTGCACAACGCCGTCTATAGGTGAATGGATAAAACGTCTGTACAAAGCAAGCTTGGCGTTCTTTCTTCTTTCGGACTTTTTTCTTTCTGCTCGGCTCCGAAGAGTCGTAGATTTGATGTAGATGCAAAAATATTTTTTCATAATAATATCAGACTGGTAGTTCCAGAGATCGCGTTCAAACAAACAAACTCTTCAGCTTTATTATTATCATCATCTCAACTTGAGATAGAAACAATCGTAAACCAGGATTACGAAGAAGAGAAGGAACGATGTATTTAAAAGAACCAAAACCAATAGAAAGACATCCAATCAATTTACATCACCCAATGGCAATACCCACAATTTCATTAATCCGCGTAAAATATGAATACCGTGAGTCAGAAAAATTATGTATTTGTACAACGCCATCTATGGGTAAATGGATAAAACGTCTGCGGCACAAAGCATGTGTAGTTGTATTCGCGAATGTTTTAGCGGCATTTTGCGCTTTAGTAATTTTCTATTATCTCCGAAACTATTTGACCAATGGACATACTCTAAAGGGCAAATCTTATCTCTATAATGTCTTTGTGATCATAAAATAATTTATTTTGATAAGGATTCATAATTAAAAATTATATTTTCATGCAAACGTACAGTCAACAGCAAAAGTAGATGATCAAAATCAGAAATTTAATACTAATGAACGGAGTTTGCGTCAGAACTGTGTGGCGTCGAAGTGATTCAAAAGTATGTCAGACTCAGTGTAGAAAATAGTTGACAAAAACTCAAGCCTTAAACGGGAGCTAGTAGACCTACATCAACAATATCTGAATGTTGTTGATGAACGTGACAAATTGAAGGTGGTCACGGATGGTTTCAACAACTGTAGTCATTTGTATGAGGAGGCTTTAAGCAAAGTTAGGGACCTAGAGGATGAATTATTTCATGCTAATAGTCGTATTAACCAGTTAGAAAAAGGAAAAGAATGTACTCAGGTTAAAGAAAATAACCACTTATATAATGAATTGTTAAATAGTAATTGTAACCCTCATTCCATAACAACTATTGACCTAACTGAAGATTCCTTGCTGAAGCAGAATTATAATTATAGTTATAAAGTTAGTCATAACAAAATGAAAAAATATGCAAGAATGAATAGAATAATTAAAAAATGTAATCAATTTAGGAGACAACAGAAACACTTTTCCAAAAATATTCCACTGAGGAAAGAACGTGTTGATCTAATAAATAAATTGAACAATCATCAAATTAAATTAGAAGACAGCAGGAAAATCTATGAAATAGATACTCAGCGCTTACAGTCTGATATACAGGTACTTGAGGGCACACTTAGTTCCCTGTACATTAAATATGTGGGTTCTCAGAACCAAATTAGAGAACATATTCTTGCTGCTAGTGAGCTAGTTATGTGTCAGTGTACTTGTCAAGTTTCAAACCCTATTGCTGTCCAGCCTGAGGCAACGGAGGACCCGTCCCAGACTGAGAGTTTATCTCAAGACTGTATCCTTAACCAGGACGTGCCTGATATAGTACAAGATCTATCTCAAGTGACACAACTTGAGATTGGTAGTTGTCCATCTTTAAGTAGTCATTATTGTTATGATTCAGTTATGTTCTCAGATAGTGTAGGAAGAGGTTTAGGTAAATTAATTAGTAACAACCTGAGTTATTGTACTCAAAATTATTGTATGCCAGGGTCAACCTACAAACAAATAATGGCATCAGTATCAGGAAATGTATGTACCCCAAAAACCAACATTACTGTATTTGTAGGTAATAGTTCTAACATCAAAAAATACGAAATCACTGACTGCGTAACTGAGTTGTTAAAGTTAAATTGTAGTAAAATAATATTGTGTGCTTTCCCATATTTTGAAAAATTGACAGATAGACAAAACAATTATATTCATATGCTTAATAAACATATGCATTTTTTAGTTAGTCATCACAGTGACAAGCTCGTATATTTTGACACCAACAGTTTTGTGGAAACTTTAAAGTCGACTAGGGATACTGTGTATCTGCCTGTTAGTTTAAGACACATAATAGCAAGGCTATTAGCTTCCTATATAAACTCAGACATAAATAGTATGTCGAAGTCATGTATTATTAACACCACAATGGTTAGTAATAATACTAATAATAAGGTGGTGAGTCTGAATAAATGTAGCTCAAATGCTATAAATACTTATACAAATTGTACGAAGGAGGTTTCATGTCCCTCACTCAATGTGAGCTCACTGCCCGGTGATGACATTGAAGTCTTGGGGTTAACTCCGGATAATCTTTTAAACTAGTTTGTAAGACAACAGAAGGTACCAGTAAGAATATTCTTATACCTAACAACAACAAGGTATCTTCTTGCTCTAAATTAAGAAAAGGAGATCAGCAGAATGCCTTGAAATTATTTCATCAAAATATTCAAGGCATTTCTTCCAAATTATTAGAAATAGAAATCTTTTTAGAAAAAACAAAGTTTGACATTGTTTGTTTAACTGAACATTGGTTAAAGGATTACCAAATGCTGATTAATTATGAGAACTATAGTGTTTGCAGTTGTTTTAACCGTAAATCTATGTTACGTGGAGGTTCTCTAATCTTGATAAAAAATAGTTTAAAATCCAAGCAACGAAACGACATAGTGGATTTATCAGTTGAACATTGTATCGAACTGTCCTGTGTTGAGCTGGATAAGCATGTTGTAGTGTGCGTTTACAGACCCCCTAATTATCAGAACTTTGCTGTATTTGAGTCAATAATGGAAGATGTTTTAGCGAAACTTGCATCCAGTAACAAAACCGCAATTATTTCTGGTGATTTTAATATTAATATTTTGGAAAATAATTCAAATAGCAGTAGATTATTAAGCCTTTTTAAATCGTTCAATTTATTTAATGTTTTTACAGAACCAACTAGAGTAACTCCAACTTCTTCTACTTGTATCGATAATGTCTTCTGCGATTGTGATTATTTAGATAAAGCCATCGTAAATTATCTGCCGTCTGATCATAGTGGACAAACGGTAACTTTTAAGTTTAAGACACCTTTGCAAAAAGTGCAAATACAATTTAGGCCAATAACGACTGGCAAATTAAATAGATTTGATATTACCCTAAATAATAAGTTAAATGTTCTGGATTATAATAAGGACGATGCAAATAAATTGTATGAGGATTTCTTTTCAATAGTGCACACTGAATTCAATAAAACTTTTGAAAAGAAAACAAAAAATATTTGCCCTAATTTTATATTTAGTGACTGGGCAACTAGAGGTATTAGGATTAGTAGGGAAAGACTGTTCGAGCTGTATGGCCTTAAGCCTTATATCAACACTGAAACTTTCAACAAGTATGTTGCTATGTATTCCAAAACTTTTAGAAATACATGCAAGATAGCTAAAGCCCAGTTCATTAGTAATAAGATCAAAACAGCAGATAACAAAATAAAAACAGTTTGGAAAGTTATACATAATGAAACTAGTGGGAATAAAATACGAAACAATGATTACACATTGGAGACTTCACGTGGTGCCATAAGCTCTAACTTAGAAGTAGCTCAGGAATTTGTAAATTTCTTTACAAATATACCATGTAAAACGACGGAAGCTTTAAATTCCTCATCTGTTGTCTCAATTGATCTATTAAGAGCTAACGTTCCAGGATGCTCGATTGAATTTCAATTTAAACACATAAACCCTATGACAGTTATAAAAGCTTTTCGGCAAATCAAAATCAAATTGACCGAAGATTTATGGGGAATGTCTATCAAAGTTTGTACATCCATAATCGAGACTATAGCACCATACTTAGCTTTGATATTTAATTTGTGTGTAGATCAAGGAGTCTTCCCGGATTTAATGAAATACAGTAAGGTTATACCGCTTTTTAAATCTGGGGACAGCAAAGACACCAACAATTATAGACCCGTATCCGTGTTGCCCGTATTCAGCAAGGTGTACGAAAAGGTAATGCTCAATCAAATGCTTAATCATTTTAACACCAACAAAATCTTACATGATCAGCAATATGGTTTCACCAAAGGACGTTGTACGACTGACGCCGGTGTCACCTTATTAAAGCACATATTTGCAGCGTGGGAGGAGGCCCAAGATGCCATAGGAATCTTTTGTGACCTCTCCAAGGCATTTGACTGCGTCAATCACGAAACCTTACTTTTTAAACTGGAGCACTACGGACTAGGTCAACTTGCGCTCAGTTTAGTCAAATCTTATTTAAATGATAGACAGCAAAAAGTTCAAATAAATGGTGTCAATTCTCTTGCTTTAAAAGTAAAAATGGGTGTTCCTCAAGGCTCGATTTTAGGTCCTTTCCTCTTTTTAGTATATATTAATGATCTACCCCATTTAATAAAGAACCAACCACAAATGGTGTTATTTGCTGACGATACTTCCTTAATTTTTAAGATAAATAGACGTGCACCAAATATTGACGACGTAAATAACGCCCTACAGCAGGTACTAAATTGGTTCACTGCTAATAATTTGGTATTAAATGGGAAAAAAACTAAATGCATAAGATTTGCTTTACCAAATGTTAAAAGTAGTGATTGTGACATAGTATTGAACAAAGAGAAACTAGAATTCGTCGATAAAACTGTTTTCCTGGGGATCACGCTCGACTCAAGGCTGCAATGGGGTCCTCATTTAACATCTCTTGCAGGAAGGCTAAGTTCAGCAGCTTACGCTGTAAGAAAAATCCGTCAAGTTACTGATGTAGATACCGCGAGGCTGGTCTATTTTAGTTACTTTCATAGTATCATGTCTTACGGTATTTTACTATGGGGACGGGCTGCAGATATCGAGTCCATTTTTATTCTGCAGAAAAGAGCCATCAGAGCAATATATGGCCTCCGCAGGCGCGATTCTTTAAGGGAACTGTTTAAAGATATTAACATCATGACGGTACCTTGTCAATACATCTATGAAAACATCATGTACGTAAGAAAAAATTTAAATCTGTTCAACAAAAGAGGTGAAAAACACAACTATAGGACTAGAAATAGGGACCAATTAGTTCAAACAGGTTTCAGACTGGCTAAAGTAGACTCAACCTTCATGGGGTACTGTTTGAAATGTTACAATAAAATTCCTCCCCACATACTCCAACTGAATGAAACGAAATTTAAATCTTGTATTAAACGCACACTATGTAGCCAACCATATTATAAGTTAGGGGATTACATCGCTGACAAAAATGCTTGGCTCAATGCTGGTCCAGCTCCACAGGGGCGCTTAAACTAATTAGCATTCGGAAACATTGCTGGAGCTGCGGAACATTGGAAGAAAACTATATTTGCATTGTATAAACTCAATTGTTTAGTATTGTATAATTGCATAGCACACGTGTGAGCACTATGTACTTTCTATAAAGCTACCATTTACTGGGTACGTCTTTCATTGACTTAAATGTGCCCTGGCGGCTGAGAGTATGTCATGCTCACTCTAATGTCTCGCTGGTGGTGGCGTGTGTGTTGGATCATTAAGTTCCCTTCAAAATGGTTGAGCTGAATGGTGCTGATCCATACGTCATGTTCGTGAACGGGCGCCGTCAGTAGGGACTGGTCATCTCTTAGCTGCCACGGCTTATTGTAATTTTTAATTTCTGAATTGTTTTTATGTTTTCTATAACGGACGCTTTTAACGTGCACGTCTTTTCTACATCGTTCTCACATGGTTAATTTCAACACGAATGATGTAATCAAATATTTTGTAAGAATTTTATGATTTAAAAGAGTGTCCATGGAGTTTCTTGCCCGTTCTTCTCCATAGGTACCTACGCTTTGGAATGGGCAACTAGCTTCATCTTTCTGACTGACCGACCCTTTGACAATTCAAAAGTGCCTGTAATTGGTTTAGTTGAATTAAATGATTTGAGTTTGAGTTTGAGTTTGAGTGTCATACTTTTGAATCACTTCGACGCCACACAGTTCTGACGCGAACTCCGTTAATTAGTATTGAATTTCTGATTTTGATCATCTACTTTTGCTGTTGACTGTACCTAAGCATGTGAAATTAATAGATAAAATATAAAATATATAAATATAATAAAAGTGATATTAAAAGATAAAAGATAGAAATATGGTGTCGCGGACTTTTTTGTAGGGCTATTTAAGGCTGACCAGATTGCCATACATTGTTTTTAGTTATATTCAACAGTTGAGGCAGCGCATGCAAATAATAATCTGTTTTAAGAGGTATTTCTTTCCGACTTGCTAAACAAAAGTTGTGATAGCTCAGCTAAAATGCATGATGTAAACACCATTTATAGCCTGTAGCATTCACACATAATGTAGCTTTCTACCAGTGACCACCATTTTAGAATTGGATCATTAACTCCGGAGATTATCCCCTACAAACAAACAAATTTTACCTCTTTTTAATATCAGTAGGTATAGATAACAATTTTGCGTTTAAAACACCTGTTACACTGGGCCGGAAAGAAAGCGGGTCGGTTAAAAAATAATTGAGCAATCCTTTTAAAATAAAAACTAAATTATAGTTTATTTCATCACAAATATAGGTAGAAGTAAAACCTTTTATTTCTTTCTGGGGATTGTATTAAAAACATTAACAAAAAATTAAGACGATTTTTAAAATTTGAGCAACTTTAAAAGCATTTTTTGTTTTACTTTTGTTTCGGTTTATAAATATGGCATTTCTTGTACAGAAATTCATTACTCTGATCTTTCTTTTCTTGACAGAATATGCCTCAGCATCGGCTCAGAAATCTGGTGGAAACCATGCCAAACCGTATAACAGCTGTATTATTATTGTCTGGTGGCAACACAAAATACTAAAATGTGCAAAAATGGCATAGTATATAGTTCGAATGGCATAGTTCGATATTTTAGTATATTGTGGTGTCTAACGACTTCCACGCGAACTAAGTCGCGGGCTAAAGCTATTATTACAATAAATTTTATATTTAAAGGTATTTTTTATTTTAAATTATTTACACTTTTAAAAAATACTCAATAGAAGGCTAGATAATAATTATAAATCGCGCAAAAAGCTACAGAACGCGCCAGCTCCCATTTGTAAGCTACGCGCGTAGCAGCGCGTAATACCATCTGCTACGCCGTTCGTAGCAAAGTTTAGATCCCCCTTTTTGCTGTCACATCTCGCGACAGTACCTATATTTTTTTTTCAGTCAAGCGAATAGTTCCCAATCCCATTGAGCGCCTAGTGGTTCGTGGGCGTAATAATAATTTGCGCGTGCGGTAGGTAATAATTTGCGCCGAATATTCGGCCGAAAGTCTGGTACCTGGTATCTAGCCATATTACTATCCGTTGCATTGCATCTCAAAGTATAGAAAATAATAATAAAACAGTAGGTATATACATAGGTTAAAGGCCAAGTCAACTAATTAATCCTATAATTATTATCATTAGTCACAATAGATATGGAAAATTTGCAGTGAACTGTGTTGATTAAATTTTTGATAGGTATTTATCGATACCTCGTTTGCCTAGATAGTATAAATTATAGGCTTAAAAAAATAACCGAACGTATGCTCTACTACTGTTTTTTGTAAGGCTTCACCCACGAGTCATGGCCAATCCTTGCATGTTTGATAAACATTTATCAAGTCATCTCAAAAGACGGTCACAACAAACGCACATGATTTTTCCTGCTAAACATTTATTTCGTGGGTAGGTACTTACTTATTTAGAACTGTGACGTACATTGTAAAATGTAGAAAAATATAATTAACAATTCTTTATCTCAATAGAATAGATAGTATATATACTGATATATCAGTATATACAGGATGGGCAAGAACTGTAATATTTGCCGCCATTTTGTTTTGGCGGCAAATATAACAGTTGTTTCATGAAAATTATTTTGTGTAGATACGGCAAATTTGTTATGGAGCGTTTTACGACTGAACAAAGTGTTTTAATTATTAAAACATTCTACTCAACCCAATCATGTAATGCGGAAACTCTAAGAAAATTAGAGTAGCGTAGGCATAAACTGGTTAGTCTTCGTAGCAGACGTGATACGTTCGACATTATTCAATTGTTCAAAATTTTAAACTCGTTGACCGATTCACCATCATTACTTGATAAAATATCACTAAAAGCACACGCTCTCCTACCCGCACCCTAATTGCGTAACACACGATTAATTGGAATCGGTTTCATTTTGACAGTTCAACAACATTCATTGCGATAATTACGTGTTGAGCAGACAAATTTTTCGAACTTATGAAGCAATGGATTAGCAATTTGCTTCAAAATGATTCAGATTCCCATTGATTGTGTGTTACGCAATTGGGGTGCGGTACGCCCCACACGTACAAAACCACTTTTTGTTCCTCCTCGACTAAATAAAACATATACTCGTAACTCATTTTTATACCGTTCCACTAACAATTATAATAGAGAGTTTACAGATATAGATCTTTTTAACATTTCTCTTAATAGCCTAAAATTAAAGCTAAAAAGTAAATAGGTATGTCACCTAATTAATACTTACCTTCGTTAACACTTTACGGACTTTAAAACTGATAATGACATGTGTTTCAGTGAAGTCATGTTCTAATGCAACAATACTATGTATACCTACCTATCTAACGCGTCTTTCCTTATAAGGAGTTTATTGTACTTATTGTTACTATTATATCACATTGTCGGCACTATAGGTCTGTTGTAAGAAACCTATTGTCTTAAAAATTATATTGTTTGTATATGACTGTTTGATGCCAAAATAAAAAAAAATAAAAAAAATTGCGCCCAATTTTTGGTAGAAATCGTTTTACCTTATCGCGTTACCTTCGCGGCTAACAATAACTCGTTTAGTGATTAAAGAGCAGCATGGCATTATAACAGATAAAGCAGTTTTCCTACATCAAGGGAATCAGTTGGGCTTAGGAAACATGTGGTTCCACGACAAGACGGGACCACATGTCATACGGCACGAGCCACAATCGAGACATTGAAAAGAATTGATTGGCCCGCAAGATCCCCGGATTTAACAGCTCTTGACTTTTTTTGTGGGGATATCTAATGGGACGTATCTATGCTAACATGCCAATGGACCTTCAACAATTAAAACAAAATATCTGAGACACAGTCACTGAAATAACACAGGAAATGTGTGAAAATGTCATAAAAAACGCAGTGAAAAGGGTTCACATCTGCCATGCTGCTAGAGGTGGACATTTGACTGAGATTATTTTCCATACTGAATTGCCGGCCTTAAATACTATATTTAAATAAAAATACTCAATAATCTTTATATTTCATAGAATAGAATTTTAAAAATAAAGTGTATACCTCTTATTTGCCCACCCTGTATAATATACTGATTGTCGAAGCCGGACAGAATTCAATAATTACATAAATTATAGATAAAGTCGTGCCTTTAGTACATAGTGACCCTGCGAAGTGCGTAGATGTTCGCAAAATGTTCTGGTATTTATTTCTTACCGCGGGTTTTCTATGTTTCTTACACATTTTCTTCAACTATAATGAAAGAGCCAGGAAAATTAGAAAAATACCCGGGCCGGAGGACACCTTTATTTTAGGGAATGCCCCGGCTACAATGCGCTCGTCAGGTAAATAGGACAATTAACATTTTTCACTTGTACATATTTTATAACCAATAACAAATATTATGAGTTCTATTTTTTTTTAGTTGAAATAATGAAGTTGGCAAGAAGCTTAGCTAAACAAAATTCTGGAATCTATAGAATTTGGATATACCCCTTAGGTGCGGTGAATATTTACAATCCTGAAGATGTCGAGGTGAAGACAAAAAAATATTGGGTTGGTATGGATATGGAAAGTGAATTTTTACGTGTATTTTTAATGACTCCTTTTTATTGCAGAAAATTATTTCAAACATGAAATACAACGAGAAAAGTCAAATCTACAAAATTTTAAAGCCTTGGCTTAGAGATGGACTTCTTGTAAGCAAAGGTTAGTGCCGCATGCAGTTCCTTTTTTGGATGTTTACATATAAGTAGCTATCGGATATTGTGATAATAATAACTCGTATTCATAATTGTTTTAAGGTTCAAAATGGCAAGAAAGAAGAAAAATTTTGACGCCCACTTTCCATTTCAACATTTTGCGTCAATTTTGTCAAGTTCTTGAAGATAACACTAAGCGCTTTGTGGAGAGCCTCAAACAGGTGTCCGGTCGGCCTGTAGACGTAGTACCTATTATCTCAGAATTTACTCTCAACTCTATATGCGGTAAGTACCTACCTACCTTTTTAGCAGTCAATCGCATATACGGGATGGATTTTTAAAATGAGGCAATAAGGGCAGATACCTTGGATCGCCCGGAGGACACGGTAGAGATCTGCCCGGCATGGGTGGAGCACCGCCGTGTCCTCGTGGCGGCGATCGGTGGCGGCGATCTCTCACGTCCGGCCCTGGTCCAGGCCATGGTACGGAGCGAGAGTGCATGGGAGGCCGTCACCTCCTTCTGCGAAGCTGTAATGCTCGCGAAGGAGGAGGCGGAGCGCGTCAGGGAGAGGCAATCCTCTCTCTGCGCCCTCACGCCCCTAATCGCCGCAGGAGACGCCCTGGACTGGAGTCAACAGCCTACTCCCGGCCACCGTAGGACCAGGCCCGGGTCGACGGCGCGTTGTGTTCCACGCGCGCCTCGAAGAGATTTCAGCACGAACTGACGGGGTCCGCTAGTTCCGATGCCTGCCAGGGCCGCGGGTTTTTCGAAAGAGATACCGTGGCCCCTGGCACAGGCAACTGAAGGAACACGGGTGGGTTTTAGTCAGTAAAAGTCTGACACGCCCTTCCGCTCAGCCCAGAGCGGGAGAGGTAATTTGAAAAAAAAAAGGGCAGATACCTTAATCGTTGTCCCTAAGACCCCCCCAATCCCTTAGTCCCTTAACTTTTTGAAACATTTTTAACTGCTATTACTACCTATACTGAAAATTACAGTCTGTAAAAATATTGAAAATGAAACTGAGACGGAGATCACAATATCCCATTGTAAGACAACAAACGAAGTATTCCATTACTTCACTGGACTGAATAGGGAATGAATATAGCAGTTATTTACTGGCAGGCAAGTGATAGGTAGATATGGCATCCTGAGGAAATCATAGGCTATTTTTTGTCCCGGTAGTCCCGGCACGTTACTGTGGGATAATATTTAACTTCCACGTGGAAGCCGCGGGCAGAAGTTTCTTTATATATAAAATAGGAACTACATAACTTATTTTTATTCATGTTTAATAAACTATTATATAATGTCTTTAGTCGTAGATCTAAGGGTGAGATTAGATTATATAGATATAGATTATAGAGCGAGCTATAATTTGACTCAAGCTAAGTACGTTTAACGCGTTTTATCTACATTAAATTTATTTCCGGAAACATATTATGTATAAATATATACAGGGTTATTTGTAAAACACCAGCAACCTCTTAAGAGATCATTGTACTCATCATTATGAACAACTTTTACTATGGGACCAAAACTGAAATCGCGAAAAAAAAATCAGCTGTTCCCTACATTTACGTTCGTATAATAATTATAATAATAATAATTCTTTATTTCGGATTACAGGATCCATAATGTGTTAGTATTGCCTTAACCTATTGTTAGTGAAAAAACGAATTAAAACAAAAGTAACGTCACAATTAAAACAAAAAAAGAACAATCAATTTGGCACATGTACGTCTGTACGCACATGTCTCTCAGCCCAGTGCCTAATAAACGGCCCATCTATTTTGTCCGCCAGTGTACCCAAAATATTGTTCGGACTACCTCGGAATCGCCGCAGCATAGATGCACTTCGCTTGCGCGTATAACTCGTCAAAATGTAGGGAGCAGCTGATTTCTTTTTTCGCGATTTCTGGTTTGGTCCTATAGTAAAAGTAACCCTGTATATATGTATATTTAACTGATGCACCTATAGCAGAGTAATCCAGATATTTCGACATGTCGCCTTTGCACCCGTACAATGGTAGGGCTGGTCGCTAAATAAGGTGACCAAGAATCGTCTTCACCAAAAATCATTTTCATTCTCATTGTGTCTTATCATTTCAGAGACCGCAATGGGCACCAAGTTGAGTGATGATTATAATAAATCGGAAATAAATGCTTACAAAGATGCAATATATAATTTAGGATATATATTTTTCCAAAGAGTTATAAAAATGTTTTATTTCTTTGATTTCTTATTTTATCTAACGCCGCTGAGTAGAAGACAGGACGCTTATCTAAAAATAGTGCATGGTTTCACAAAGAAGGTAATCGCGGAAAGAACAGAATACATAGACAAATATGGAATAAAAATGTCTGAGCCGACTGCAGCGGATGAAGATTCTTACGGGTACAAGAAGAAGAAGACGGCCATGTTGGATTTATTAATATCAGCCAAGAAAGAAGGACGGATCAACGACATTGGTGTTCAAGAAGAAGTGGATACGTTCATGTTCGAAGTGCGTAAAGTCATTCAATATCATATTGAATTACTAAACATTAAAACTATCAAATAGTAAACATGTTTACGTTTTGTTTCCAGGGTCATGACACCACAGCTTCTGGATTGGCGTTTTGCTTTATGCTCCTTGCTCATCACAAGGACGTACAGGTTAGGTCCATGTTTAAAATGGCTGTTATATTTTTCTGACTGGACAGTTCCAAATAGCGACGACATCGATACGCATACGATTCCGTAGGAAGACCAAGAACCAGTCCCTGTGGAAGTCCATAACCAATCATTTGCACTGCGATGAGTGCTGCCCCAGTGCCCCTATTTACATGGTTATAACAACGTAGATACTAACGAGAAAAATAATCTAGACAATTTGAAGACGAATAGATTACAAGCCAACAAACACGACATACATACATACACTTCTTAGATAAAATTTACGAATTGTGGTACTAGTATGTCACTTTTGCCATAACCGCTTGCTTCAACCGTATCAACAATATCTACTACTAGCAATTTTGCTTCACGTATAAACTTATCTTTAAAATTAATATATTTATAAACAGGAAAAAATCTTTGCTGAAATTCAAGAAATCTTGGGTGATTCAAAGCGTTCTGTCACTATGGAAGACTTGCCCAAGATGAAATACTTGGAACGCTGCGTTAAGGAGTCACTGCGGCTGTACCCTCCGGTGCACTTCATCAGTCGAAGCTTGAACGAAGAGGTGACACTGAGTAAGTAAATGAGTATTTCGTGAAGCCTCCACTAGATATTACATGGTACCAATTGTAATGTCAGGTAGTAGAGGCTTTTGAGTTTTGAGTGCTCCATTTATACTTTTTTGTGAACTATTGCTACGTACAGACGCCAGCAGGTCAAGCTACCCGAAACTGTCAAATCTTCCCAATCAACCTTGAACCTTAATTCTTCAGTGATAAAGTTGAAAATCTATTAAAGAAATTTGACAGATTCTAGTAGCATAGATAGATAGTATCAGTCAAATCTTATCAATTGAATTGAATGAATATAATATATTGACAGTATCTTATCCAATAGCACATTCAGTTATCGTATAAAAAACAATTAATTAACAAAATAATACCTTCATGTTTTTATCCTTATTATTTTTGGCACTATTATCTTTAGAATACTTATATTAACTTTAGAATAGAATAGAAAACTTTTATGTCAGACAGGAGTCCATAGGGTTAGTTACAATTTTACTTAACTTCTAGTGTTAGTAGGTTACAGACACCGATATAATACAATTAAAATTCAGCGTGAAGCTGCAACCACCTCCGCCACATCGGGCAATCCCACCGATCTGCGAACACACTGAAAATACTGTCTCACTTTGCTCACCTACTATAAATTCCAGGTAATTATACGATTCCGGCTGGAACGTTTTGCCATGTATGGATCTACGACCTGCATCGCCGCCCTGACCTGTTCAAGAACCCCGAGGAGTTCGACCCCGACAGGTTCCTGCCTGAGAACAGCGCGGGAAGACATCCTTATGCGTACATACCCTTCAGTGCTGGGCCTAGGAACTGCATAGGTAATGATAAGATAATATAAGTCTTGACATCAATAACTGTGTTGAAAGAAACTCACATAGCTGTCCTTTCCTAATCAGGACTGAAATACCAAGTTCTCATGTTATACAGAGGACGCTGCCAAGCTCCCGTGAGGGTATTAATTGTAGCTGTAAACGCGGAATTGAAGACAATATTGCATTGTACAGGTCAAAAATTCGCCATGATGGAGATGAAGGTAGCCGTGGCGGAGGTGTTGAGGGAGTTCGTGCTGGAGCCAGTCACACATCCCGAAGACATTCAGTTACTCAGCGATCTCGTCCTGAGAAACGACGGGCCCATCGAAGTCACCTTTGTAAAAAGGCAAGAATATAATCTGTAGAAAAATGTGTAAATTATTTTTATAAATGAAACAATAAATTTTTGTATTTGAACAGGTTTCCATTTTTATAAATTATTAATACTATTCAAGAAGACTAGATACCAGGCTATCTCAACTTTCTCCTTTGAAAGCTACGCACGTAGCAGCGCGTAGTACCTCGTAGCAAAATATACACCCCGGTATTTAAAAGCCTTTTGAATTTAATTATGCTGTCAAATCCCGTAACAGACTACTTGCTTTTTCGGTCAACTGCTTTACATATTACCTACTATGGCTACCATCTATACTAATATAAGAGCTGAAGAGTTTATTTTTGTTTTTTTTGTTTGTTTCAACGCGCTAATCATTGGAGCTACCGGTCGGATTTGAAATTTAACTATAAAAATTTCTCGAGGACGAAGGCGTAGGCAGAAACTAGTCTTCTATAATATAAAAATGAATCGCCGAATGTGTTGCTAAGCGCAAATCTCGAGAACAGCTGAACTGATTTCGCTAATTCTTTTTTTTTAATATTCCTTGAAGTACGAGGATGGTTCTTACGCAAAGAAAAATTTAAAAAATTGCCTGAAAAAGTCTAAAAACAACACTTTTCTATACCATACAAACGAATACAAATTTTGTTTGGGGGTGGTTCGGGGGTACAAGAAAATTCACGCGGACGAAGTCGCGGACAGAAACTAGTTATATTATATAAGTACTAGCGAATGCATGCATACATTGCGATGCCATTATACATTTTTTGTTAGGATTCTTCTCCGGCGTGCGCACAACAAATTACCAAAGTTTCATCACAATCGGTAGAGCCATTTTCGAGTTCTTGCGAGACTAACGCACGGCAATTGATTTTGATATCTATATGTATATTAAACTAGCTTTTGCCCGCGACTTCGACCGCGTGAAGCAACTTTCTTACATTTTTGTTTCCGTAAGAACCATCCTCGTACTTCAAGGAATATTCTAAAAAAAGAATCAGCGAAATCGGTTCAGCTGTTCTCGAGATTTGCGCTTAGCAACACATTCAGCGATTCATTTTTATATTATAGAAGATATAAGACTTCGTCCCGTGATTTCGTTCGCGTGAAATTTCTTTTTCCCCGATTCACCCCGTCGCATCGCATCGCCTGCACGGGATATTACTTCGTTGTCGCTTAGCCTTCTGTGTGACTTTTTTCTTTTTGCTCGACTCCTAAGGGTCTTAGCGTGTTAAATATAGCCTCCTCAAGAATTGGCCAATCAAATGCAAAAACGAATTTTTCAAATCCAACCGGTAGCTACAGAGATTAAACAAACAAACTCTTCAGCTTTATTAGTATAGATTATATAAGATTAGCTAAAATATGCTTGCATAAATAAGAGTGGGATCACGATAAAAGTTTGATGTCTGGGGTTTGGATCTACGCTACCTCGAGCACCATACATAGGGAATTTAATACTGATTATCGCTATCTTCAACCATTGTTATGGTAAATGATACATTATAGTTTGTCGAAACGTCGTTTATTAGTAGATCATTACCTACGTGCAACTCCAGTTTTCTCCCAAAGAAGAATATCATGACAATGACTGTTCTATTTGGAACTGTTCTGACAATATCGTGCCAAATCCAAATTACACGCACTTTACTATGTGTAAATAACTTCATAACCAATGCTCTCAAAACAGTGAAGGAAAATATCGTGAGGACCGAGAAACCGGCATGTCTTAGAACCAAAACTTCGAAGACATTTGACATCTACCAACCAGCACTGGGCCCGCGTGGTAAATTACAGCCCACTCCCTTCTAAATATCACTCACTCAACACTATCGAGTGCTGTCAACACAGATGAACATAGATGAATATTATTTATCACATCATTCAACTCAAGTACCAATTCAATGTGTTGATGTCAGGATAAAAAAAAAAAAAAAAAAAAAAAAAAAAAAGGATAAAGATCAATAAAGCCTTTGGTCCAGCGCCTGATCTCTCCTCGCTAATCTCATATTGCCGTCCCATCGGACTATGGGAGCAGAGAGTGCACCTGTGTTTACGCACACACTTGTGCACTACTGTCCTGCGCACCTGGCTAATCTCCATTGAGATTGGTCACCGTGACCGAAATCGGTCGAAAGGGTACCTATTACTTATTAAAGGTCAATAATTATGGCCAGGTTTCAGTATCAGTATGGCTATGAGTACCAACCCGCACTGGGTCTGCGTGGTAGAACGCACCCACGATACAGGAGTAATTCCTAATGTGGAGCAATGTTTTCTAAAAAAAAAAAATGTGTAAGTCGTACGACATCAATATTTGACCAAAATAATCTAGAATGATACGCAAGATATTTTCGTAGAATTGTAGGCTTTTGATGAGGTGTTCATTTGTTCAGTGCATACATCATGTCCATTGCTACTTTGAGAAGCTGTTCTTGCATGAAAACAAAAAAACTTTTAACGCGACGGCCTAATAATAGTTGGGTATATATAACATAAAACAACAACACAAATACAATAATATAGATAGAATCAATAGAGATTCTAAAATAAATAGAGCAAGCAAGCAAGAGAAGGAAAGTCATTGAAATAAAAGCTGTATAAAAAAACCGGTCAAGTGCGTGTCGGGCCACGCGCAGTGTAAGGTTCCGTAGTTTTTCTAACAGCCAAGTGCGGGTCGTATTCGCTGACTGATAGTTTCGTACCATGCTCTAACTAAAAGCCAAACATGACTACCTACCTAATTTGACTTCCTATACAAATCCTCACCTGATCCGACAATTTTGCACGGAAAGTTTTAATTTTTTTTTGAGATTTGGGTAAGTTCTCATAGCCATAGTTTTGAATTTAAATACAGGAAACAGAGCTACACTACTCACTCATCACAAAAAAATTAAATTGAGGAATTCTATGGAGTTGTTCGAAATTTTCGAGTAGAATACAATAATTGGTCTACTATTACTCGTAAACTTGTAAGCCCACTTAAGTGTGATAGTTTTCCTTTAAACTTCGTTATATATAGGTACAACTGCCGTGACATTTGAATTCCTAACTACAACCGTTTAGTTGGTAGAGGGGGGGGGACACTTTTCGGCGTCATTAACGTGTTTGACGCCGAAAAAAAAATTTGACATGAGTATGTCAAATTACAACTTTCTAGTACCAATAGTTTTGAGCTAAACCGCGGACGGACAGACAGACAGAAAGACGGACATGGCGAAACTATAAGGGTTCCTTGTTGACTACGGAAACAATGAAAACTATCTCTCTCTCTGACTCTCTATATTTTATGTAATAAAAAGTCGCATAACGCTTTTTCATTACGTGACGATTTCTACCAGTTTACTCCTACCGCAAGCTCCGTTAAAGAACTTCGTTCCAATAAACCACCTGTCGTGTTATTGTCTGCACAATGCAGCAAGGCTATTTTAAATTTAAAGTAATGAAACCTATACTTACCTATGTAGTGTTGTAGTAAATACGTATAGCTGCATTATTATTACTTCAAGCTTCGGCTAGGCACGTAATCGTAAAACAATAAGCATAATACGAACATTGTGTATATGTTCGCCGTGGAAATTGATTTCATATTTTCCATTTTCACGGTTTCGATAAATGCTTTGTTCTATCCGTTGGCGCTGATAAATATTTGACAGGAACAGAGATGTACTCATTTTAAATCATAACCCTCGCGATCTTTAGAGGAACGTGAAACGAATAGTTCACCTATTGAAAAAAGTAACTTTCACGGGTTCTTGTAGAAATTTTGACAAGGTGATTAAAAAAAATACATTATGACCTAATTAGACTTTAGAAAAATAGCAATCCCACTTTGTAATTGTTCCGATTTATAGCGTAAACTAAATATAATGAGACTAGTGAGTTGTCTTCTATTACTAATTTGGCACTCCCAGTTGTAGTATATTTATAAACGGCAGACAGAAGGAGGATGGCTCAGTGTGTCGCGCGCGGAAGTGTCGGCCATTTCGCACGGTATTCGGCTCAGTTCGCGCGAGACCCTGCGCGTGCACATCCCTCGCGATTGTCCCGCAACTCTGGTATGCGGTACTTGTATAACAGTGGCTTTCAAGAATTCGTGATGGAATGTGATAATGGTTTTGAGGTGATTACAATTGTTTTTTACATTTCCGCATTCTCATCAAATATCTAATTGTATTTTCATTTATCACAAGGTGTTTTTGTGTCTAGTTCATGAGCACTGACTATTGGTTACATAAAATTAGATAACATTGTAAATAGAATAACCCCCAATCATATTTCATCGAAATGCTAGTCCAGAACACATCACAAACTACATTAAAAGCACGGGCCGTGAAAGTTGCCCTGAAAAAGCTATCGATAACAAGTTATCTAGGAATATGAATGCATGAATACTGAAATACTATTTTAAAAGTGGGCCAGACCAATATTAGGCTATACCGATGTTTGTCTACTGATTATATGGAATATCGACCTACTGAATAATGAAGTGATATCGTATTTTGATATTAGAAACATAAATCATCAACTTACGTCAGTGTCTTGTTTAAAAACTTTGGAAGGGTTTTTTTTTTAATGATATAAACTAGTGCTTGACTGCGATCCCGCCTGATGGAAAGCAGTGATGCAATCGTTGATGGTAAAGCGCACTAATTTATTATGAGCCTATTCACTCTAGCCTTGAAGACACTTAAATTATAATCGGACGGGAAGACCGCTGCAGGCAAATTGTTCCAGCCCTTCGATGTACGCGGTATAAACGATCGGATCGGATCCGGATCGCGGCGGTGTCAACAACGTAAGGGTGAACACTCGCCGTACGACGGGTTATCCGAAGATAGAACGGTGATGGCGAAATTGAGTCATGTACATAATTCCCGCGCACACTCTCCAGAATGCATCCTGTAGAATACCGAAAGGCTGGCTACCCTACGCCTGTGCTCCAGGCTTTTTGTAGATTGGTCTTAACCAAATCTGGATCACCAATTAGCCTCTTAGTCTCTTAGGACCAGCCCATATGTGGCTGCAGTATACTCCACACACGATGTAAGAATAATTGCTTGAAATGTAGATTACCTACAAAATTTTATTCGATTCTTTGTTACGAGAATCTATGGGGACATTTCATGATTTCTAACCTCATCTACATAATTATGTATAAATAAAATTGAAATGTTCGTCGGTAGCGGTTCACTTGAACGGCTGGACTGATTTGGCTATTTTTTGTTTAAAAATGTTGGTAATGTTGGTTGATCGTAGTCCGAATTAGGTTTTTAAGGAAAGAAAAATTGTAAAAGTTTTTAAATTGGGGAAAAACTGTACGTCCTTTTTTCGAAGGCATTTTTTGTATTAACGATTCGTTTGGACAGGATAACGTCTGTCGGGTTAGCTAGTACATAATAATGACGACTAAAACAAGCTTCTAAGTATTTTCGTTGTCCATGTCCCACGAGAATAGATTAGAATTCAGTTATTAATAAGAATGTAGGGTATGATATTTATTCATTTGTAAGCGACGTTTGTACTGCGGTAATCGCTTACTGTTCATCATGGTAGACCCATGTTTTTATTTTATGAAGGTATGGGCAAATAGTTACACCAATAGTTTATTATACAGGAAAACATTATTTTTTTTGTTGTAAAGAACGGCGTTTTTTAATTTTTTTTCCTTTCGTTACCTTCCAGGGACATAATAGATAGGGGTATGAATATAGGTAGTAAGTACCTGCCTACTATTAAACGTTACTATTGCAAATATTACGCATCATAATATCGTCTTTATTTCCCGAAGGATTAATCAGAAGTCAAAGTAAAATTCGTTAACACCTGAAATTCGGCAGCTTTATGTTTGCCCCATGCGATGAGGACCGAAACTTTTGCCATTAAATGGGTAATAATCAAGACTTCGAGCCTCTACGAAAAACTGAGGCATAGAATCCAAGACTCCACCCTCGATAGTCGAACTTGAAACTACTAGTGCGCCGACGATGATCCAATCAAGACCAACTAAGTATTGCAAATAAGTAAAAATCTTATTTTCATGATTATTATTCACTACCATTTCGTTTCCATACATTTCGTTACACCACCACCACGGCACGTCACCATCCTATATTTTAAATTTGCATGCTACAAGAGTGCTACGAACAGCTACGGATTTCGCAGAATTTTACATAATCACTAACCCAGTAGTCCAGATATCGTATTGATCGTTTGTCTCGTCGCTATGGAGTTGTAAGCCGATTACTCATTAGATAGTCGCGTAGGTGTAATCGATTTCAAGATAGGATAGGAACGCGAGTATTTTATTTTAATTACGTATATATCGATACAAATCTAATCTAATTAAAAAGCAGCTTACCGTTTTAACAATTTATTATCTTCGGGATATTATAAATTGCATATCAAATAAATAATCGCCTATCAATACATAGGTACTCATCATTTATATTCTTTTTTACATCAAATAACTTACTTCACTACAAATAAACTAAATGTTTAACAAAACTCAAACTGCAGATAATTCGAAATTATACTTACATCAATATGACATTACTTTTTTCCTCATAATGCAATACAGTTAAATTTATTTTTGTACAAAAATACTACATACATAGCATAGGTACTGACTGCATAGCAAATTTTCCATATTTCATAGCAAAATAACTATCCCAGTCGCATAGGGTGTGAACATAAACTTAAGATTAGCCGGCTAAACTTTGGTTTATCTTTGAGAAGCAGCTAAAGTTCGATATCAAGTTAGTTTGTGTCGTGATATTCCATCTTTAGCCGGCTAATGTGCACATTAACCGAAGTGAAACGGCTAAAAATGAAATCGAAAAAGTTAGGTTAGGTTAGAACTGTGACCACATAACGCCAGAAAGATTTTGCTTTAGGAAAAAATCGCTGTAGGTACGCTGCGAAAATAAATTGTATTGTGTTTAGTGATATTTTGAGTTGAATACTTTGCTGTGCAATCAGTAATTTTGATGGGAATTCGGAATCTTATTGCATAGAAAAAGGATATTTTTTGTTGTGTTAGGTACCTACTCGCTATAAAAGTATAATTAGGTACTTAACTATTATTCAACCGATGAATTCGCAAGCATTTTGATCAGCTGAAATCATAAGTAGTTGTTGTTATTATAATTTGATAACTTTCGTATCATTTACTTACCACCTTTCAAGTATCTTAATTAGTTAATTGAGCAATTTGTTGATGTTTTAACGTAATCTTTATGAACCCGAAAAGCCTTGTTTACATGTAACATAATTATGGGCTTTCCCCACTACATAGCTCTTTGTACATAAATGTTTGTTATGTTATGATAGATTGATAGAACGTCACTCAGGGGCTACTATAACCACGAATTATTCAAGTTAACGTAACGCGTCAACGGTCATGTAAACACTGAATGTAAACAAGTAGATAAACGAGAGGTGCGCTGGGCGGGGCGCCGTCAGTTGGCGCCTGCGCCTCGGAAGCGGACATAAGCACGCCGCCGCGGCTCGCCCGCCACCAGCCGTCGCCGCCGTAGGAAGTACGTCCGCGTTGGGACTTCGCAAGTCGTGTCACACAGCCCGTCGCAATGAGCACCCGCCAGCTGTGCCGGCTCGCGACCGCACGCCCTCTCGCCAAACCCAAGCACTCGATATGCACCTGCTATCGCCACTATAGTCAAGTGAGACCAAACTATGTTATAGCAAATCGTGAAGTGAGTGTCCTTTCCTTGTGTTGTACTTCCGTGCTGACAGAGGGAAGCTTCATGTCTGTCTCTGTTTGTGCAAATCTGCGATAAAGTAACCAAAATTAACTCTTCACTAAAATTATTATTATGTGTTTTCAGAAATGGCGCAATTCTGCACCGCACTTCTATTCAGTCCAGTCCCTGGACCTGAGGTATGCATGCATTACTTATTATTATGAATCAATGCAGAAACAGTGTCATAACACGCACGTTCATTGGAAATAAATTGCTGTTAATAACCCACATCGACTCCTATTGATCTATATTAAACGGGCCGGCGCCGGTACTTGTTCAATTCACCCCTGACATTTGAAACTGGGAAACACTTCTACATAGTAGATATTTACAATCAGTATAGCTATAGCGCCTGCTACTATAAATAATTAACTTTTCCAAAAGCATGTGTTCAGTTATACAACATTATGTCAGACGTAACCTAATTAAGTAACTTGTGACCGTTGATAATAATGCAGTAGGTACTATACAGAAAATCAATAGACATGAAATTCCTATTTGATAAATCTGTAAAAGGTGTAACTGATTTGTCATTTTATTATGTCTAGTGACGACACAACATTTCACACTACATTTTCAGTCAAGGTCATGTAACACTGATAATGATAAGGTATTCACATTTGTGTTTGTTCACTTTCATGGCAGCAGCAAAATCAGAGAGTACTCGTTCGTGCATAACATCGATCCCGTAGCGTGAGTACATCAGGCATCTAGCCCGCCAGTGTGTTGCATGGACCAGTATGATTTGTAGTACATAAAAGCTACAAGTTCCCAATTTTGTTCTTGGCTATTTTTATCGCAGTTATATATTTTTTTTTTTTTTTGAAGCGCATCTGTTTGATTTTGTCTTACGCTCTAGACCGTTTTATTGAATTTTTATTTTGGTTTTGCTTCTTAGTTTGATAAGGCTTTAGGTGATGTTGGTAATGAGCACCCAATGAAATAGAATCCATAGTGTGCCACTGAAATATCCAAATAAGACCTGCAACATCTTGTTAGGATACCTTGTGAAGGTATCTTGTTTAGTGCATTACCTAACTGTTATCTATGCAGACACTGAAATCTGCCAAATTACCGAGTAGGTACCTAAATTACGGTCTTTTAGCAAATAGACTTAGAGATAAACCTAAATCTAGGCAAATATTGTGGGGTTTTTCTCTACATTGTGTTAATTATTCTGAATGTTTATTGAATTTGTTTTGGCTATCAAACTAGCATTGCTTTCGTAGTCGTAGTAGTTATCAAATATTTGCAGCAGTTGCTTGTTTTTCTTGGCATTCTCGTGTCTAAATATAGCTTCATCAGGTGATGGTAAACAGCTTTGCCACGAACTGTGTTGTGCCCGTCGGAGACACACCCGCCGACCTACGTAGTCACGCTTCTGATATTAATAGCACGACGCGTGACGTCACACGGGGGCGTTGGTGTACGTTACCAGTCACACAATATTTGTTCAATATATTATAATTGTCCTATTAGCGGTGTTGTGCTAATGACATACTCGTGAACAATCGCGTCTATTACAGTATCTACACGCTACACACGATCCCTCTATGATGGATGATAGAAACTTCATTTATTTTACAAGTTGTGACAATTGATCGCTGCTTATGTCATGGGATCCACAATATTGTAGCTGGTAGTACAAGAATATTAAATTCTTTCAAAAAAACAATGATCCTAATAAGGTTTCCTGTATGTACCCATGACTTCATAATTATAGGTATCCTTGACTACCTACACCCTTCCCGTCCTACCACCAGTTAGGAACAACTGTATTAGGTGCCCCTAGCAGTACAGTGATGCTGCACGTAATTAGGTACGGTCAGCGACAAAAGTCAATTATTATCTGCCTGCTCATTTTTGTCCCCTAATTAGTTACTTAGGTACCAACCTGAGTTTAGTCTACACATTGTTTTAGTTACACAAATGTGTAATGGTATGTTCAATGAACACTTTTTGACCTGCAGGGTTCGCGAAGGGCCGCACAAGAATTCCGACGATGTCCTGTTTGATATGTTCAAAAATGAAGACACAGGCCTCCTACCCGTTGGAAAGTTTCTGGCCGTAAGTTATGTCATAGATATTTCTTTTTTAACCGACTTCTTTTTGTACACGGCACTGACAATATTTCTGTGTTTACTTCCAGGCCTTGAGGACCACTGGCATTAGGAAAAATGACTCTCGTGTAAAAGAAGTGATGCACAATTTATACAAAGTTCACAAAGAGTCCAATTTCGAAGGCGGTTCACCAGAAACACTGAAACTAGACAGGAAGACTTTCAAAGAAGTGATTTCGCCTAACATCGTTCTGATAACGAGGGCGTTCCGCAGTCAATTTGTGATTCCAGACTTTCAAGACTTTATCAAAGACGTAGAAGAGATGTACTGGGCTGCTAAAAGTAACTCAGATGGTAAAGTGGCCAGCTACATACCACAGCTCGCTAAGGCTAGCTCAGAGAACTGGGGAGTGAGCATTTGCACAATTGATGGTCAGCGATTTTCTATCGGTAAGACGCAATTACGATACCATATTATTTGATTGCTTGTGTATGACTGATATGGTACATAACCATTTTCTCCTTTTTTAGGTGACGTGACGGTCCCATTTACTCTGCAGTCGTGCAGCAAACCACTGACGTACGCAATGGCACTTGAAACTCTGGGGCCCGACGTGGTACACAAATATGTTGGCACGGAGCCCAGCGGCCGCAACTTCAATGAACTCGTTCTAGACTATAACAGTACGTATCAACAACGCCTACACCTGTGATACTATTTGTTTTTGCGAGTCTAAAGCGTGACGGACCGAACATGCATAAACAATTAGATCAACAATAACATTTGCCAACGTCGCTTTCAGCGCATCGTAAATAATATTTGTCTAAACTTATTTTTACAGTGAAGCCGCATAACCCTATGATCAACGCAGGAGCAATCTTAGTATGCTCATTACTGAAGACCTTGGACAGGCCCGAGATGACACTTGCTGAAAAGTTCGATTATGTCATGTCATTCTTCAGCCGGCTCGCTGGCAACGAAGGACTGGGCTTCAATAATGCAGTATTTTTATCTGAACGCGAAGCTGCGGACAGAAACTATGCACTTGGCTTCTACATGAGAGAACATAAATGTTACCCAGAAAAAACGAATTTCCGTGAATGTATGGATTTCTATTTCCAGGTATGTATCAATGTATTGTTTCCTCTAATTCTAGTGTTTTTAAATGTAGATATATTGGAAATAGTCTAATGTCTATGATTTCCTTGATTACAGTGTTGCTCAATGGAAGCTAACTGCGACATTATGTCAATCATGGCTGCTACACTAGCCAATGGAGGCATCTGTCCTATCACTGATGAAAAAGTACTTCGGCCAGACTCAGTACGCAACGTGCTTTCTTTGATGCACAGCTGCGGCATGTACGACTACTCAGGACAGTTTGCGTTCAAAGTGGGACTTCCTGCGAAGTCAGGAGTTTCAGGCGCCATGCTCATAGTTGTACCTAATGTTATGGGCATCTGCACATGGTCCCCGCCGTTGGACCCCCTAGGAAACAGCTGCCGAGGATTGCAATTTTGTGATGTAAGATCCATTCTATTATTTTCTTTCTTCTAAGTGTTTACTATGATAGATTTTTTCGTTAACCTGTACCTACCTATTTGTACCTTTGTTTCAGGACATGATTAATAGGTTCAACTTCCACAAGTACGATAACATTCGATACGCAAGTCACAAGAAAGATCCTCGACGGTACAAGTTCGAGTCTACGGGTCTCAACATCGTCAATCTCTTGTTCTCTGCCGCGAGTGGGGATCTCAGCGCACTGAGAAGGTAGGAATTATTACCTTTTATGGATAGTTTTATTAATTTGACTGGGGAATTTTGTTGACAAAGATATTATTGTTTAACAGCCAAAGGTCTGATCCGAAACTTCTTCCCGTACCGGTGAACTCTATCAAATAGATTGCTTTCGACAAGTACTAAATTAGTACCAGTACCTGCTTATCTAGTGTACTCAGTTCTTACGTATGCTTGTTATGCTTACCTAATGGGTCTATTAGTACAAACCTATGTAACTCATGTGCTATTCCATAGCTAGGTAATGCTTAACGACGTAGCTCACAACACGGCGCTAGTGTAAACATATTAAATACCTATCATCTTTACATTAGGTACAGCCGACGCAAAAGTAGTCCTTCACAATGTGACTTTCCTTATACCTTCAAACATATTTTTAAATCGGTATAAATTTCTCGTTTCTCAGGCACCACCTCTCTGGTATGGACATGACTCTGTCTGACTACGACGGTCGTACCGCGCTGCATCTGGCGGCTGCAGAGGGCCACCTTTCATGCGTTGACTTCCTCCTCGCTCAGTGCGGAGTCCCGCACGACCCTCGCGATCGCTGGGGCAGCCGCCCGCTCAACGAAGCTGAGACTTTCGGGCACACTGCCGTCGTACAGTACCTGAAGGAGTGGGAGCTCACACATCCTTCTGATCAACCTGCAGACGCGGCACCTTCTACTGTCGACGACATACTAGAAGTTAAACCAGACGCTAACGACGCTGTCAAAGATCCAAGCATCCAGGAGATTGTCTCCAGGAACGGTGACAAAGTGCAGTAGAATCTCAACGACTGGGATGATGTAATGAGATGATCTCGTGACTACTCAGGTGTCACTAAATTACTTTTGAAGGTGACTCCACATCGTGTGGCGTTTTTGTGCTCCGTAGAAACGTGGCATACATGTTTACGCAAATATATCGAAAAAGATGCTAATGAACATTAATGTATTATATACGTTCCACACGATGCAGAGTTGATCTTATAGAAAATGAAAAGTTGTGTACCTACTTGTTTCGGTGTGTTCCCGAGTTATACGAGTGCACACTACATTTAGATACCAACCCATTAATTAAGTAGAAAAAAAAACAATGCATTTCACGTTTGGACAGCTTTTCTCGTGAATATTTGTTAACCATAGTAAAGTTATTTACTATATATTCACATAAATACCCTAATTCCTGGCTGTTAGTATTTTGTATCAATATTTACAGAAAATGATACATTTTACTGAAAATAATTTATATATGAATGGTATAGTTGGACGTATCGATACTATTGACGATACGATATTTATGAAACACTGAGCTCAAAGGTGTGATATTAAAATTACTTGAATGCACAAGGAAACATCTTGGAAGAGAATCAATATGAGGGAGAGATGCTTAGAGAAATAAACTAAAGTTTATTGAGAAGATTGGTTGCTAAGGTATTGTTTACTACAATAGTATTAATGAATTTAAATATTAGAAAGTAAACAAAGTAATCTCTTATCCTGTGTTAAACCACTTTTATTCTGAAGATTTTTTCAATGTTATTGATAAAGTAGGTAGTGTATAGCTGCTGGTTTTAGATACGTTTATTAGACAAACATATTAAAATACCTACTTATATACATTTATTAACTACAGTATCTCAGTATTAATCTCTCTATTCATAGTTAATCTTTAAGCATCTGATTCTTGAATACAATCCTCCCTAACATTGTATTTTTAACATTCCACTTATAATAATGACAAAGTAACTTACTCCATTTCCAGAATCAACTATGATAATAGTATTTATTCTATAAAAAAATTATATAATATCTATTTGAAAACTTTGACACAGGAATGTTAAAAATGTTATAATTACTAATATTAAATATAAGTAATTACTTATAATAATTCTGACAATAAATAGATGCTATTCTATGCCATTATTGATGTTGTCCAAATGTTTGTCAATTAAATAAATTGTTGACTTAAATCTCGTGTTGTTATTGGTGTTGGACAAAGTCCAGTTGAATGTCAGAATTGCTTAAATATCACTCACTCAACACTATCTAGTGCTGTCAACACAGATGGTCTATAGATGAACATTAGTTAACACATCACTCAACTCAAGTACCAATTCAATGTGTTGATGTCGGGGGGTATAGATCAATAATATCATGGCCAGGTTTCAGTATCAGTATGGCTGTGAGTACCAACTTGCACTGGGTCTGCATGGTAGATAATAGCCCACTCCCTATTGAAGAGAGGAACCCTGTGTTCCAGCAGTGGGAACATAATAGGCTGATTGACTATGCTACGGCTATGAGTGGCAGTACATATTTTATACTGAAATGTATTCCTGGATTTTTTCTGAAAGTTCCTCTTTCTTTCTCTTTCTCTTTTTTTCTCTTTACCTTGGAGTTAACCAAGAAATAAATACAGAAAAGAAAGTAAAAGATGAAATTTGAGGAAAGAGAAAAATTGTTATCTTGTTTGTAGACATATGAATGAATGCAAAATATCTACCATTCTACATTGAGGATGCTAAAAGCAAACAACAGTCATTAAATAACATTATTTATTTCTTTAACATACTCTTCATTTCTACTTACTAAAAATTAATTACTTACATTACTTTTCACTGACGGCGGCTGCTCTAGTGGGAGTAGATATTATTCCAAGGAGCTTGCAGTCTGCTTCTAGCAGAGTGAGGTCTGTGCTGGACCCGAGAAACCGGGAAGATAATTCCAAGTCTTTGATCTGTATCCTTACTCTGGCACCCCTCACATATTCGTCGCCTCGGACAGTAGGCCGGGTGCAAACACAGTGGAACTTCCATCCAAAGTCAATATACAGGTCATCCTCAACCACATGGAATATTTTACCAATTACCACTTTGTTGGTAGGGTCGCCAAGCTGAAAATAACAAATAGTAGGTAAAGCTTTAACAACTATATGAACGTAAGAAAAGGTTTCGTCAACAATTGCTTCTAGAAAGTATGATCTATGATCCCTTTGAACGTAGTAGCTGCAAAAGACATATCTGGTAGGGATTATCGTAAGATTTAATATTAATAGTAAAAAATCAACTCACATCCATCAATTTAGAATTCCGCAGTAATGAAGCAAATGTAAAGTTTTGTTCTTTGTCCTCAGAGTCTAACATCTGTGATTGTTTATCAAAGGCCTTAGCGAAACCGCTAACTTTAACAGCAGCCGCATCATTAGAAACAATTCCCGGTTCCTCTTTAATTGTACCAGTAGGGCTACAAAATGTTCGTGAACTAATCACAATAGTGGTTCTCCTTATTTGTCTTGATAGTCTTGCTGTGTTAAGCATAATGCCGCCGAGGTGTTGAACTGTTTTATTTAAATACGACATGGGTTTGAAAGCTTCAATTGTGTTTTTAGTTATTGGTTTATTTCACAATGTTCTGTTAAAAAATATAAAAATACCAAGATCTCAATTTCTCAAACACCAAAGATAACCTAAAATTGCAGCTGTCAATTTTGACAATCTTGACAAAAAAGCTTTTTTAAATCACGTTGTACGCAGAAGACGCATAATTGTCACCAGTCAGTCGTATATCGAGTACTCGACTCAAATTATAGAAACTAAGTTAAGCAAACGTTAATAAACAACCCCCATTAAATATCCGTTCATCGAAAAATCGCCTCCTTCAATGTCCCACTCACCACACAGACTTTATGCATTCTTCCTTCTTAGTTCAGTCTATCTCTCTGTGGTAATCGCTCCCCCTGGAAATCAAGATGGCAACCAACCGATCACCCTTTAAAGTAAAAGTTTGCGAGCATTTTCGTAAGAAGCTGGCAGTATCATCACAACATTAATGTTTTTCCCATTATTTATCTAATTTGTTGGACGGGACCTTAACTCAGCAGAAACGCTTGCGACCACTAGACCAATGAAGCAGTCAGGTATTAAATGTTGTAGGGGAAAATACGAAATCTACGCGGACGAAGTCGCGGGAGAGGTGCTATGCTAGTAAAAAAAACCAAAACTTTGGTATACTTTTTATATAAGTACATTATCCGAATTTGACAAAGTTAGCCCAGAGCGTGGTTACGCGGTCGATAATTAGTTGATCTTCAGGCATGGGATTCTCCATAATTAGGACAGATATCAAAGAAATATCCAACTTCATCTGCATGTGAAGCGTCTGGTGCTGTAATATTCTGTCTGTCGTTGGAAAAATTTCTGCCGCCATCATAGGCAAACAAGTAGTAATACTTTCATATTATTTCTGGCTCCAATATCAAGGTAATGTTCTATGGTTCGTACTGCTGGAAAGTTGTAGAAAAAATTGGAACTAAACGTCATCATTCCTTCTTTCACATCTTCACTTATTTTCTCATCCCCATTATAGAAATGTCTCACCACTTCTTCCATTTCAACGAGATCGAGGTTCAAGTTTTAGATAAGGCTAAGTTGTCTTAAAACAAGTTTTGGTTCCTAAATTCTGCGGATCGCGTAATTCATACGTTACGAGGGCTTCGTCACTGTTGTATCCTACCCTGTAATGATGGGCACGTTTCTAAGATTCGGGTTTATGTTGAGCGGATGGTCGTAAATGAACCTCTCAACATCAGTAAATTCTTTTTCCACACATGGAAGCAACTCTAATCCAAGTTCTGAAGTCGATGCAATGATTAAATTAGTATCCACAGTGATTAGAAACGTTAGGGCTTCTTCTATAACTTTGATAGAAAAACCAAGGTGTTCGCATAACTTTAGAGGTGCTGATGTATCAGGTTCTATTAACACACAGGAAGATATCGCATTGCTGCTTTGCGTTATTACTTTAGCAAATAGTTTTTCTTGACTGTATAATAATTGGAAGTCTACTGATACCATACCATTTCGGAATGAACATCTTTCGAACAAAAAAAAAATGTAAATCCGTCTATATAATGACGGAGTTATGCCCGAACACACATAAAAAAAATATTTAAATAAACATCTGAATTGAGACCCTCCTCCTTTTCTTGAAGTCGGTTAAAAAGAAAACAAAATTTGGTTGAACATAAAGGTAAACAGAATTGTTAAGCCACTGCTTGTAGGTTTATGTGAAATAAAACAAGTTGTCTATTTAAAACTGATTTTTTACAAATTAAGAGCTGCAATAAGCTTGTGAACAGCTCTGATTCAAGAAGCTCATGTTAGTTACTTTTCCAGGGCCAATAATAGTTAAGTTTTTATCTCCGTCACCTAAACTATTACTCGACTAAAACTGAATGAAAATACTTCTGCCTGAAATTTGAGACAAATTAAAAACATGGACACTGCCATCTGACAAGTAAATGTCAAAAAAATTACACACGACACACGGTTTTTTGATAATGTTGAGCGATTGCCTAAAAAGTTGAGGGATATAATCAATTAAATTGTATAATGACTGAAGATCAAGATGCGAAAGACTCCCAGTCAGACTCTGGCAGTAAAACGTTTATTAATAAGAACAAGGACAAGAAAACAAAAACCCAACGGCCGCTGACCAAAGTGACTGTTTGCTTATACTTATTGGAAATTGTTGTCTGTAAATAAATTATCGTTTACCACAACGGATATTAAATGAGGTTATATTTCTTTCAGATAATTCTTCGGCGGTTACCGCCTAGTATGACCGAGGAAGCATTCTTGGAGCAGGTCTCACCAATACCTGACCATGACCACTTTTATTTTGCTAAGCCAGATCCTTCGCTTGGCAATAACCTGTATTCCAGAGCTTACATAAACTTCGTTAATGTTGACGATATTTACCTATTTAGAGATAAATTTGATGGATATGTATTTCTTGATGAAAAAGGTAAGGAACTATATATTTGTGTCAAGCATTATATTGGATTTAATTAACTGTCACTACTAGTAAAGTATTATCTGAGTTGTTGTTCACTGTTGGGTGGTTTTTTTTTTTGACATAATTTGATTGATTAATTGTATGCAAACAAGTTGCAAAGTGTTGCTAGTGTGTGTAAAATTTAATTGCTTACTGAGCACACAATTTATTCCTAATGTGGTTTAATTTTGTTTGCTTTCTCTTTTATAAAAAAAGATATGTGTGCTGATGATGAATGGATACTCAACCAAATCGGGAACAACTACATACATACAGCTCCATTCATATTCTTTTACCAACCAGATTGGTAAAAAAAAATTAACAGCGCTCCATGTCAAGCCTCATACTGTAGCTGAAAGTCAATTGACAACCACTGCCTTTAACAATCTACTTCTTCTAATCAAATTATACGAAAAAGCATGCTCAGCACTAGAACATGCATTATGTACAAATGGAAAAAGTTGAAATATCCAATAATATATGGGCCTCACAAAGCCTTAGCTAAATTATAACAACATGCATGGGCATGATGTTATAATTATAGTATAGTTATGTTACAAACCGTGGGGGAGCTAACCTCATGCCATAAACTGGGCACAAACACACATACTTAAACCATACCAGACATACTTAAACTCAAGCCTTTTATCCTTGGGTGTAGCCAAAAACTACAGAATGCCACCTGCTACGATTATTGTCAAACTAGTTGCTAAATAAAAACTATGTTTTTTTTTTATTTACACCAAATTAGCCAAATAAGTGATTTGTGAACATTTTTATGTTGCAGGATTAGAGTATGTGGGGATAGTGGAATATGCACCCTTCCAGAGGATTCCGAAAAAGAAGAAGAAAAAGGATCCAAAGTGTGGCACCATTGAAAGTGACCCAATCTTTCAAGATTTTGTTGAAGGTCTCAAAAAGGATCCAGAGACGGAAAATCAACCAAAACTTGAGTATTCTTATCCTGTTAATGATTGTGAGTATTTGGTTCGAATAATGCTGTATTCCATTAATCAATGTTTCCTTAAAATATTTATTTGGAACAGTGTATCCATTAAGGGGTAAGTAACAATAAACGAGCATGGGCAAAGTTTTCTTAGCTAGCTATCTAATACCCAGACATTTTTTTATTTTATATCAAGCATTCGCAATTGTAGAAATGCTCATTGCTCATTAAAACAAAAAAATAAGCATTGCCACCTGGCATAGACTGGGTACAGTCAACTGTATTTCCATCATAATTATTTGACATGACAGTCTTTGTATTGTAGCAGCTAGTGCGGATTTCGTAGTTTAAGTGAAATCTCTGATGTGTTTTTTTAACAAATTATTTATATTGGTGAGGAAACCCGCATGTCTTAGAACCAAAAATTCAAAGACATGTGACATCTACCAACCCGCACAGACACTGTCCGAGCGGTGGAAACACTATAGGCTGATTATATAATGTTGGCTTAGCATGTGTGAACAATGGACAAGGATCCATGACCAACATGTGTTAACAATGCCCGATGATCCATGACCAACAACACTTAAGCATGCTCACAATTTTAGTAATTCATACATTTTTACAGCAAATGACAAGAAGGTGCAATCAACTCCTTTGCTAGAGTACCTTGCTGCCCGCAAACAAGACAAGCGAGGCAGGGATGAGCGACGCCGGAGAGAAAATGACAAGAGGAAAATGAGAATAGAGAGGAAAACCAAAGAAAATCCCATAAAGGTAATAGAACTACTCTACGCCGGTAAATTTTCGCATGTCATGACCAGATCTCAGTGTTCTTTCAAGACTTGGAACATCCGAGTTTCCGACTTCCATGGAAATTTTAGATGTTTGTTACGCGAAGACTACCAGGAGGAGTCCAAGAGACCCAAGGCACCCTCCGTAAGATAGTCAGCAACCAAGTCGTTGCTGGCTTTCCTTGAGGAGCAAGGGTGGATCGATTTTCCTATCCGTACTCAAAATACGCGCGTTGACGTGGAGTTGCGGACGCCTGCCTGTATAACTTACCTATTACTCCAAGACTTCAACTTACTTTAACGGCTGAACGGATTTGGATAGAATTTGGCATATAAGTACTCTATAAGCCAGATTAACAAACAGGATAGTGTTTATCCAGGAACATAAAGTAGTTTATCTAGGATGCTAGTAAATCCGCTAGTGACAACTAGGACTATAAATTTAATACCCCTACCCCCCAAAATTAATTGCAATTCAATAGGGATGGATTTCAGTTATTTACAAATATTTCTAATGTAGAAATGTATCTTTCAATTACGTTTCAGAACAATGATGAAATTCAGTCATTCTAATTTTTCCCTACATTTTATTTTATTATTCATTATTCCTTTAGCGACCTGGTGATATATCGGAAGACGAGAACTTTAATGACAATACAGATTACTATGATAATAAATACAATAATCACAGTTTTTGGTATGGAGAGCAAAGAATATATCATAAAAGCAAAGTGAAATGTGGTGTTGCTAAATCGGAACTAAAAAGTCACGGTTCTGACGAGTTTATAAGTACAGATTCGGACTGGGACAGTCACTTCCCTGCGCTGTCTACGAAAACCCACAACACATTCACGTTAACTTCTAGTAAAGTCTGTGATAAAAAAGAAACACAAGATGGAAGCCAGAAAAGTGGGGGTGACACTTGTTCTAAGGTTCCTAGTATTGAATTGAAATGAATCGTAGTTAATTTTGTTAACTTGTCGATATTATCACAGTATGCTTTAGGTTAACTGTAGCTTGTAATTGTCATCATGAGTTTATTCTCACACTATTATTAACTAAGCGAGTGCTATACATAACGCCATTATTACGATCATCATAATCATAGTTTTATAGTGTTAAGATGGTAGGGGTCCTAAATAATATTTTTGCAAGAATGCGCACTTTGCATTTCTCAGTACCGGCCTGGAGTCTCAATTTGTGTCTGGTTAAGGTGGAAGCGCCAGGGTAGCCCGCAAAATACAATTATTTTTACGTTCTCAGTACCGGCCTGGAGTCTCAATTTGTGTCAGTTTAGGTGGAAGCGCCAGGGGAGCCCGCGAAATACAATTATTTTTACGTTTCTTGCCATTGTCGCAGTGTCAGGTTGTCTGTTGATCAAATTAATATGATTCGTGGTCGTAAAAAAACCAAGTGCGAGTCGGACTCGCGCACGAAGGGTTCCGTACCATTATCTATAAAAATCGCGTCTGTTGTATGGGAGTTTATTTTATTTTGTTTTTAGTATTTGTTGTTACAGCGGCAACAGAAATACATAATTTGTGAAAATTTCAACTGTCTAGCTGTCGCGGTTCTTGAGATACAGCCTGGTGACAGACAGCCGGATGGACAGACAGCGAAGTCTTAGTAATAGGGTCCCGTTTTTACCCTTTGGGTACGGAACCCTAAAAAATACATAATTATAATCATCAATACTACTATAATTTGGAATTGGCCACAAATGTCATGATTTTATGAATTTCGCTGGCTACCTTAGCCCATCCCCCTTACTGGCAATACTCCCCCTGTTACATAGGGTTTAAAAATAACCGTCGAAATGGGTGTGCTGTACGCTTAGGCTCCGCCTAACCCTTCGAGTTTTTATAATGATACCAATAGAGACCACGAAGAAATAAATTTATATAGGTAATCAGTATTCAACTTGTAATAAGAAGGTTCATAGTAATTAAAGGTTTCATAAATTACAGGAGGAAGAAACTGGAGAGGGAGAAGTTAAAAAAATTAAATCCAGAGAATGGGAAAAAGAAAAAGCAATCGATGCAAGAGATGACCAGGTGAAATCAGATGGTAAAGATGGATCTGTTTTCGAATCCAAATCATATAGAGATCAGCGCAAGGCTGGAATGAATGTTTTAAGTGACAAGAAGAAAAAACTTGATACCGATAAAAGGGATTCAGCAAGAGATGACGATCAAGGTGATGATTCTGACAAGGGATATAAAAAAGACAAGCGCGACAAGTTCAAAGAGTCGCCCCGTGAGCAGAAGAGTAAGAAATATAGTGACACTAGAAAGGAAAGAATCAAACAGAATGAATTTGGAAAATCAGACAAGCAATCGGCTATAAATAAAATCATGTCCTCAGACAACAAAAAGTCGATGAACCACGACGATATCAAACCGTTCACTCAACTGCCGCACGTAAAGACTGATGACTTGACTAAACTCATTGAGGGTATGGATAAGAAAGTTAAGCTAAATGATAGCAGTAAAGATTCTATCGACGAAACAATCATTAAGTCTGTGGGTGTGTCGAAGATGAGGAGGAATAGTCTGGATTCTGGGGAACTGCCTATCAAGGATGACTTGGTGTTGAAAAGGCAAAACTCTCTTGATGACAGAAGCAAATCGACAGACAGAGAAGGTTCAGAAGAAAAAGAGAAAAGTGAAAGTGGAGACCGTCGTACGGAAAGGAGAATTAGGAATAAGGTAAGAATGAAACTTGAAATAAATTGCTTCTGTATGTCCTGATAATAGTTACACTTGTAATGAATGTAATTTTTTGATCAGGATCGTCCAAGCCTCGTAATCTACCAGCCAGGCATGGGCAAGTTTAGTAAACAGCGACTCGCGAAGGAAAAGGACACACCACCGCCAACGAAATCTATTAACGATAGTGAAAAGAAAGACACCTGAAATTAATGTCAAATTACCCTAAACTTGGACAACATTTAACGGAATTACCCTGAAGCTGGCATTCTAAACATGTCCTGGCAGATTCAGTAGATGAGGACATCTGAATGTGCCAACTGAAGGAACCACTGTTCGTGTTTACTCAGCTGTTGTTTTTATTGATTTGTTTAGTTTACATACATTTCGATTGAGTTGGAGATGTTTTAACATTACAAAAAAATCAACATAGCATTTAATGCAACATATTTTTAGCTTGTGACGATTTAATTCAGTTTGTTAATTTCATTTAAATATAATTAATTTTTGAAATGGGGCTTCTGGATTTTTCTTTTCTTTTCATGCGTGGTAAAGTAAACAAAGTAGTTATTAGTAACAATTTTATTACTTATCACAGTGAATTTTACCTAACGGTTTACATAAATACGAATTGTTTACAAAAAAATAGCAAAGTATGTATATGCTTGCAATGTTTAACAAGCAATTAATCGAATCTTTGGCAAAATAACAAGATATAACCACATACGGATATTTTTAGTTTGGTACTCCATGAGTACCTTCAGTATTTACCTATATACATATATATTTTATTAGCCTCTATACTGGCAGCCTCCTTTTCAGTGACAACAAACTTGGAAATTCCAAAATGAGCGTTACCGCCTGATTTTACTCGTTAGCCTCCTTACAAGGGGCGAAAGTAAGAAGTCATCCATTTGAACGACTTTTAGTCCAACTCTAAAAAACTTCTGTATCATAAATCCATAGTAATATTATTATAATAAATGCGAATGTAACTCTGTTTGTATGTTACTTTTTCACGCCCAAACCGCTGAACGGATCTCGATAAAATTTGGCAAGGATGGCATCATGGGGAACGACATAGGCTACTTTTTGTCCCGGTAGCATCGTGTCCCGACCTTGCAATAATTTCCAACATCCACGCGGGCGAAGCCGTGGGCAAAAGTTATTTTCTATGTATTAACTTTACAAGACAACACATTTTGCAATACAGCGTTTAAATTTTGCCAAAAATGTAATTATTGTTTTTTATTTTCCTACTTTAAACTCAAAATATATTTTTTGAGTTTATTTTGTAGTAGGACAGCGGCGTGAACTCGGTTTACATTTCGGAGTATGTACGGTTATGAACCTTATTGGCATTGCCATAACAACCATCAACACAACATATCACTTACATAATTTAAATACCCCCGTCCTGGAAGCCTATTCATTTTCAATAAAGATATTTTCTGTCAAGTTTTCAGAAAGTGGAAATATGTAAAATTCTTTCATTTGTATAGAAATTATCAGTAACTTCTGTATAAATTAAAGAAGTTTTCCTACTTATTGTATTATCGACTTCGTAAACACCTTACCGCTTCTTACAACAATTCTCGGTAAGTTAACACTACGCTTAGGTTCAAATTATCTATTTGTCACATAGGCAAATAGATTTTTTCTTTGTATGATGTTACGAGGTCGAACATACTGTACACAAAATCTGCCTTATTTTATTACTTCAACGAAATACATACATTACAATTTCATTCACTTAAACATACATGAGTCGTTCACAAAATCTTGCAACTGAATAAACAAACGTATGGTTTCTACGGCACAATATTAAAACTAGTCAGCCTTTTAAGCTTTGAAGGAATTCTTATACAAGGTGTCGTTTTGCATCCTCATCAAATTCAAGGAGGTAACTATGCTACCGATACTCGACACGAATCAATAATAAAATAAGTAGTTTTTTTACAAAAAAAAAAACTAAAAAAAACAAGTACCTATGTATGTATTCATTATTTACCAGGAATCGTAATTTTATTTGATTATTTATGAGGATGCAAAACAACAGCTTGTATTCGTTTCACATGTTTCAAATCAGGAAATATAGGTACCTACAAATTTAATCATAATCGACTGAAGACAAATAATATTTTTTTTTATCTATAATATCTACTGAGTATAGGTACCTTCCTACACATGTAAATAGGTACCTGGTACCTGGCCTTTCATAAGGACAATGTTCGTTGTCTACACAGGCAATTTACAAATCGTTTATTACAGGAATTTTTATGTTAGAAAAATCAAACTTAGGCTAAGCTGGTGCGTACGTTTTAAGATTACAATTAATGTCCTTCACTCCTAGCACAATATTAAAAGCTGCACTTCCAATTTTATAAGAATTGAATTCTTGTTTGTGTGTGTTGTCATTCCGTACTTATCCTACGCTAGTTGTTAATTTAAATATGTATTCCTATCATAAGTGTTAATTTAAAAAGTGCCAAAAAAAAATCTTTGGTATGATCAGTACCCTAAATATTCACCGTCTATAAATTGAGCGCATTGTAATCGTCAAATCTCAATCTTGGCGACATATCTCGACATTTCACATTTCTTATCACGTAACTTCTGTACGCCTGTCATATGTATTGCGTACTAGGCATAGAAATGATTACCACATTAAATGGCATGTTATGGGCAAAAATATAAATAGGTGATGATGGAGTTTGTGCCTATGCGACGTCGCTGAGAAGGACTGCGGTGGCGTTTCTGTCTGAGTCAGGCGGGGTGGCCTGTTTGATCTTCTCGGCCGTGGTCTTCGTCTGTGCGACATTGTGGCGGTGCATCACCCACAGCAGCAGGATAAAGCCGACCAGGAAGCCCGCCAGACCGCCGCCTATCGTCAGCCACGTGCGTCGCGACGTCTTTATACTTTGCACCTGGAACATTTGCATTAAGATTCGTAAGCCTACATAATTATAATATATTATTAAACCATTAAGACTTGAAACAACTAGATCAAACCTGTAAGTATTCTGCCTTACACCTGTGGAACGTGGCGTTGTGATTTGCTCTGTCATCTGGTAATGGACAGTTCTCGAACTCTGCAAAATTAAAAATACTTTATTTTTACAAGCTTTTATTTAGTTTCATCTGTCCCGATGTTTGTCTGTAATCAAATCTTGCAAGTTAATTTTGATCTACTTCATTGGTTACCGATTGAGTTGAAATTTTGCATGCATGTGTAAATCAGATTTAAAATTATTATGACATAGAGCTGATCTGATGATGGAACCGGAAGATGGCCATAGGAACTCGGTAATTAAACGACACAACCCCATCGAGTTTGGGCTCGTATGATCCGTCTTGACGAGTACTTTGGTGCTAGATGGTAACCAGGGTCTGATGATGTAGCTGGAAGATGGCCATAGGAACTCAGTAATTAAACGACACAACCCCATCGAGTTTGGGCTCGTATGATTCGTCTTGACGAGTACTTTGGTGCTAGATGGTAACCAGGGTCTGATGATGGAGCTGGAAGGTGGCCATAGGAACTCAGTAATTAAGCTAAACAACCGCGTCGAGTCTGAATCGTCTTGATGGGTGGTGAGTGGTGGTGGTTTGGTGGACGTGAATATGCGACCCCATCTTTGGGAAAGTAAGTTCGTTCGTTCCTTTTGTTATGAATGTGGAAAATCACTGCTACGCGCTACGAACTACGCCGTAGTCAATCTCGCATCAAAAATACTAAAAATGAAATTAAAACGAAAAATAAAGTTTTTAAAAACAAGCTTTTATTACTTGTTAATAAAAAGAACTAAAAAGTTAAAAATAATTTAAACGTGATAAGAAAAATACCATTAGGTATATATGTAGGTACCTACTAAATAAAAGCGTGTTACATTGTGATTGCAAAATAATGAAGGTGTAATATGCTAAATATTCTTTAATGTTCCATCAAAATGTAACGGGGTTTTATTTAGTAGAGGTACCTATATAATGGTATTTTTCTTATCAGGTACCTATAAATTATGTTTAATCATTTACTTATAATTTTTTTTTTTTTTACGAATTGCTACTCAAAAATCAACTTAGAAAACATGACAGTTAGGTACCTACAAAAGAAAATAGTTGAATAATTGGCGATGGAGTGCACATTATCTGAGATTATGAATTCAAGTACCTACCTAAGTAAAATAATGTTCGATACCAACCTCTTGTATTAAGCCTAGAGTAGTCGTCTAACTGGAAAAACACTCGCTTCTCTTGGAACCACAAAACAGTTGACCTAAGATTACAGAGTTTCATGTTGCTGATAGAATCCGTTAGATCCACTTTCACGAGGTTGCACATGACCGCGAAGTGGTCTGTGTTGAGAGAAGTGAGCGGGTTGTGCGAAATATTGTAGAACTGCAACTGGGGCAGGTAGCCCAACTTGGGCAGCTCTTTTATTTTGCAGTCTGATAGGTCTAAGAGTTCCAAAGGCGCTTTGATTGGTTTGACTAGATCAAGTGAGTTGATGGTCTTGTGGAGTATAGGATTCCCCCTCAGATATAACTTTCTTAACGAAGGTAGTTGGAATATTGAGGTGGGCAGTTCTAGGATGACGTTGTTGGCGAGGTCTAGGGTCTGCAAGTCTGTGAAGGAGGTGAGCGCGTCCTCGTCGATGAGGTAGATGTGGTTGTCTGCGAGATACAGGAACTTAATGCTCGTGTAGCTAGACAGCGTGTCGGCGTGCAGCTCCTGCAGCTTGTTGTCGCTGAAGTCCAGGATCTGGAATTAATGGCGAACAGATTTGTTAATTAGGTACCTACCTAAGTATTACTTAGCTGAAATGTCAATAAAGTGTTTTATTAAGCGGGCGAGTTGGAAACTTTTTGCGCATAACTGTTTGTGAGTTTTCTTTTACCCGACTGCGCGACAGCAAAGCCGGGGTTATGTTTTTGACGCATATCTTTGTATCTTACGTGGGTTTCTTTATACGGGGGTATCATCGGCTGGATGGGTTCATGAGGTGTCTATCGACTCGTCTGGGTCGCGCGAAGGTTATTTAAAGACTAGGATTTTTTTTACTACTTTATACAATCAAAATGGCGGATTTTAGACGATGAAAAAACAAATTTGTAGGTAGGTACTTAGGTACCGGGACCATTTGGTATTAAAATAAAGTGCCTGAAGAACTTGAGGAATTTTCAATCAGTCAGGCCTGATGCAGTTGGTGGCATCAAATCTAAGATTAAACTGAAATAACTGCATCTTGGAAATGGAACTTTTTTTACGAAGAATAGTTGCTAGTAATGAATTAGGTAGATACGCATCGCATGGAGAATTGTAGACCCACCTCAATGCCGCTCCTCAGTTTCGGTATTTTGCTCAGGCGCCGACCTGCGCAGTGCGCGCCGTACATATCGTACGCGTATTCGTACGTGCAGTGTGTCGGCTGCGCGCCCATCGCCTCGATCTCTATCATCTCCTTGCCCAGTGTGCTCCACACACATAGCAGAGCCACCACAAGTAATGTCTCGTATAGTCTGAAACATGCAAACGATTCACTTTTATTTCCGAAAAACTGTTGTTGTTTTCTTGATTGTTTTTTTTTTCTTTTTTTAAAAACGTTGCCCCACACTTGGAACTTCTCCTGTATCGTGGGTGCGTTTACAGACATTTAAACTCACATACACAAACAGCCAGACCCGGAACAACTACTTGTAGGTCATACAAATATTTGTTCCGTGCGGGAATCGAACCCGCGACACGCAGCGCAGCAGTCAATCGCTTAACCACTGTGCCAACCGTGTCGACAAAATTCTTCAAATTTAAAATAAATTTATAAATAATTTATTTAATTTAAATTTATTTCTTTTTGATACCCATTTTATAGAGGGAAGGTTTAATTTATCAATAATGTACATATTTCCAAACTGCTTACGGCAAACTACTAGAGGTCAGATAAAGCCAGAGCTTGAGAGGACTATGGCAATATCGCAATAGCTCGCCCCTTATTCCATGGTACCTATTTAAACATAACTATACTTATAGTATAGCATCATGTGTGTCCAACTTCTAACTACCTTCTGCGGGCACTACATGCGTGATGTTATAGAAGTCAGAAGGCATTCGCTTAGCATGAGTGCTTGTAGGTTCCTATATAAGATTCTCATAACTTGAATAAATTACAAAACTCATAAATCCATACTAAAGGAATAAATACCCACTGTAAATACCTAAACATGATCAACTTCAGTTAAAACAAAGACAGTCTCACAAGTTATTGACATCAATATATATCTTCTTGTTATCGGATAACAGTAGGTACGAATCATCGATAAGTTTATAGGCTTTAAATCGCAATAAACAGCTCCTCATTCTCATTATGAAGAAATCGATGTCTGCAAAAAGCCTATTCTAATATTCATCGCTACAACAGGAAACATGACGAAAAATGCATATGTTTACCTAAGTATGTAAGTGCACCAATGGAAAAACCTAGATGCCTAATTAGGTTTCTCTGCTCAGGATACACTATTTACAGCAGCTGCTGCCTTATTTGTCATCAGTCTATAGCAGTCTACTGCTAGGTCCAATTGCACACCAACAAAATGCTAGTTACGCCATGATGCATGAGTGAGTATGCAAGATATTCATTCCTGTCAAAGGCTGATAAACACTCATCTAATTCCATTTCATGATTTGGTAATGACTCATTACCTTAACTCTAGGGAAGTGTGACATCACAAGACACTGCCTACGTGATAAATATGTATTTTAAAAATATCATCTCGCGAGCTCTGCATATCGGCGAAGGCGCATCGAGTCTTGGTGTGAGGCACAGATACGCTCTTTGTACTCATCTTCGGGTCGTCAGGTCAAACTGAAGGTAGGTGGGACTAAGATATTAATATTTTCTCGGTATGGGTTATCAGTTCTCTTGGCCTTAGCTTGCTCGGTTGCATATCTATAGGTATATACTTTCATATTTAAATATAATTGTCAGATTTAAACAAACACACGTATCACTGGGATTTCCTATCAGGGATTTCTTAGAGCAGTCCGGAGTCCGGAGTTTGTCTGATTAATAGAAATGTTGCCCCTTATGACATTGTATAATCAGCCTATACCTAATGTTCCCATTGGGACACAGGCATCCTTTCTTCGAAAGGGATCTGCCGCGCGGGCCCAGTGAGGATTGGTCACACGTCTTCGAATTTTTGGTGCAAGACATGCCGGTTTTCTCACGATGTTTTTTTTTTACGGTTTTGAGAGCAGTGGGGATGAAATTATCCATAAAAGAAAGACCTGGGTTCGAACCCACGACCTACAACTCACAAGTCGGGGCTGCAGTTACCTCTGGGCCAAAACTGCTCTTATCACATATTTGGACTGCGAAAATGTGAGTGCACCCTTAGCGCTAGATTCACAACTGCGCTTTGACTTTAGTTGCCAAGTAAAGTAGGGAGGTAAACGTGTCATAAAATACTGCTCGACGGAATCGTACCAAGACCGCCATGATGTTGGCTACGAGGCTCCACGGCTCTTCAGGCTTGCTGATAAGCTACCAAACCATCCGAATTCGTTTACGTGAAGTGGGTCTGCGTTCCCGAAGGCTGCTGAGAGTTCTACCTATATCACCCCGCAATCATAGGGCCCGTTTACAATGGGCTCGCGAACACAGAAATTGGGAGGAAGAAGACTGGCGTTGTGTTTGCTTTTCCGATGAATCTTGTTTCGGTATGAGGCCGGATACAAGACGTACTCGAGTTTGGAGGACCTCTGAACGTCAAGAACGTTTGAAATTTTGTCAGGAAGTTCATTCATATGGAGGGGGAACAATAATGGTTTGGGCCGGATCGGGGGCAACCTCAATGCTCAGATTTATACGGAGAGGATTGTTTCAGACGTTATCATCCATTTGCGAAGCCGGTTTGGTGATTCGTTTCGACTAATGCACAACAATGCTTGTCTACACACGGCTAGAGTGCACGCACTCTTGCCGATGATTCTGCCGTGGCCTGCTCAATCGCCAGGCTTACCCAATTGAGTACGCATGGGATATGTGAAAGAAGAGCTCTGCCGAGTATGGATGCCGTGCATACCTACCCCACAACAACTTTTTGACTTGTTTGATTAGAAAGAACGTGGGCGGCCATTCCTCAAAGTGATTTTGATGAACTAAGCATGCCAAATCGCTGTGATTGTGTGATTCGTGTCAATGGTGGAAACACAGATTATTAATTTTTTATCTTTACAATAAAAATTAACAAAACCCTCATTTTTGCCTTTAACTTACTCGTAGGTTAATTTCCCACAATTTGCAAAAATTGCAATTTTTCTTAATCTTTACAAAATATAGGGATAATTTGATAACCTTAACCACAGTATTACCTACAATATTTCCTATATTGTAATACTGTGCCTAAACATAGGAAATAAAGTAAGAAGCTACGTTGCGTGTGTTGCTTTTGTTTTACGTTTCTCGGAGCTGCATTGGTTTTTTATCTGTCTGAGTAATAGAAATGTAAAAAACAGAAAACTTCGTTCTTATATCTATGGTCAGAAGGCCAATTCTCGTAATTTAAAACGTTCAAAATCTAGTCGCAGTCTCATCTCAGCGACAAACAAATGTCAAAAACTTGTCAAAATGTAGGGAAATTAGAAGTATTTTTGACAGATTGAGACTGAGGTCAGACTGTGAACGTTCTTAAAATTACGAGACTTGCCCCTCTGAGCTCTGAGTAGTGAACCTAGCCTCTAGAACCACTGAAACGATCTAATGGGCTCTTAAATTATGAAAAATCAATAGTATAAACGAGTCATCATCGAGTATAGGTACATCGAGGTACCTACCTATAATGTATCATAAAGAATCAGAATTACTATTTAGCATTTTCTTGAGATATAAAATAACATGTACTTACGTAGGTAAGTATATACTCGTATTTAACAAACTGAATAAATACCATAAAATGTGCAACTACTCTTCTAAAACAGTTGTAAACCTATTTGTTTACAAAGTAGATACAGTAATGTGACCGTGTTATAATTTTCTACATACTTTTGTAACGAAAACTGTAGGTAACTACCTACCTACTAATATACATATCTTATACATAGCGCGATAAAAACGGCATAGATAGCAACACTGATAACACAGTTATAAAGCATTAATTATAAGTGCTTTATGCATGTACCCTAAAGCGGCAAACGTTATCTTATACAGGATAAAGTAAAGAGAAAGAATCCATCCGTAATTTTAGGAAATAGGCAGGCGTGTCGTAGGTGGGGGGGGGGCTCTCCTATGTAGGTAGGCACGCATTGCGTTCATGTTACCGAACACCACTCTAAATACCACCTACTGCGGTCACTGCGGATTTTTTTTTAATACAAAACCATCGATCACTAATAAATGTACAAAACCCAAGAAAATTTCTGTAAAATTGCCTTGGAATCGAAACTTTTGGAACTTTCATATTTTGAATATGCACATGCAATGTAGACTTATATCGTGCACGGATATCGCGCGATATCGTGGGTATATTAATTTAGGTAAGTAACAGAAAAGCGAAATGTCGTTTATGTGTCGGTGTTTCATTTTTGTAACGGGCTAGCCCGCGGGCCCTTCTTAAATCTCTTCGCACAGGTACCTATACCTACCTACAATCCAACGATAGAAGATACGTGGTCAAATTATTAAAAAATAAGGAATAGTTAAAAAAATAAGGAAACTACATTCTGAAGATGTATTACGGATGCCTGCTCCGCAATACATCTTCAGAATGTAGTTTCCTTATTTTTTGGACTTTCAATATTGACTGATATCGCCAATATATGCGGTGAGCAATGATCTTTTCTCTATGAGGTTTGCCTTGCCATGGGTCAGTTACAGAACCTATGTATATTGTTTATTGTCCCTTGATATCAAACTCTACGGCTCTTGCTTACGTCTTCCAGCGAGTATTTAACCATGTATTAACACGACACTCATTGTAGTTAAGCTCACAATTATTATTATCAACTTGGTTACGATTATCATGAGCGCAAATAGTAATAGCAATTAAGGTCTCATGTCACGGCCAAGATTCGAGTTTCTAGGTTTTTGCACTGGATACATGAGACTCGTAGGGCGCCATCACGTAGCTGTCGCGTTGCTATCTCTTGGGAACCACCTCTAGAGTTTTCCAGCTCGAAGTTTGTGTCTACACATACATACATAGGTATATAAACCCTCGCCTTCTTTCCGTGGGGGTAGGCAGACACTACAAAACGCCACCTGTTACGACCCTTACGTTCATACATCAACCGGTTGCGAGTACCTGCATCTGGCCATTATGAAGAACATCACCATAAGGTCACTATGTCCAGTAGGACTTAGTGACCACGACGACGTAGGACGTAGTGTGATGTTCTTGGAAGCCCTAGTAAGGGCGTCCACCCCGGCGTTTCGACTCACATCAGCCTTGCCACACCAGCCTTTTGATAGTCGCCATTCACTCATTCTCTCAACATAAATTAAATTTTTGTCCTACGTCTTCTTTTAAACCGCACCGTTCCCTTATCACATCATTCCTGCCTATCATTCATAGTTACACCAAATATGCTTCGCAAGGAACGCATTTCCACAGCATGTAGGTATTCTTCTTTCACGCCTCTTTTGCCAGACTTAACATTTTGTCTTCATTGTGTCTATCGACGCGAGAAGTCGGTTAGTTTGAAAAAAAAATCATACCTAATCAAATACTTACCGTATTTGTTATATAGCCGTTTGATGTAAATCTATCTAACATCAAATAAATAATATCCTAAATTCTAGAAACTGTGTTGAGTGGGACTGTCTAATACCAAGTAAATACCGTAAATTACTCATTTGATTACACATATTACAATGACTGTGTGTGAATGATAAACACGGAAACAGTTTCCTGAAAAAAATTGTTTTTACTCTGTTGTGTCGGTTCTGTGGTTCTGCCCTACACACACCTGTAATTTGTTGACGTCATATGGTGACATTGTAAAACAACTTGGCTATTCTTACTTAATGTCAGCGGAGATAATGAAAATAATGGGGGCTAAATAATATGAAATTAGATGGTTTAAAGTAATGCAATAATAGCGAGGTGCAGTGGGTAATGAATGGCATCCTCGTGATATGTCAACCGGTGGGAGTCGCGCTCAGCGCTCATGTCAGGCGGTCGCAGGCGCTTTTGTTGCTGTTGTTGAGCAAATTGCTACTTACTTCCTACCTATTACAACAAATAAAAATATCTCACACACAGCCAGCGTCCGGTGGCGGTAGACAGATCGATCAGGAGTGCATCATTGTTTCGCTGACCTGCGCTTGCGCACATGATCTAAATCATTATCTACTTGACTAGAATCACGTTATTATGAAGTCTGTCATGTTTACTCACCCTAGTTTCTTACAATTCTAACTAAGTGGAACATTAGTCGTAAATAATCGGCTCATTAATCATTTTAAAAACAAACACCGGTGCATTGATAGTGAAGAAGAGTGCAAGTACACACATGACCTGATTTTTTATCTAACATCATATAATTGACCATGTCCTAAATAGACAATGGAAATTGTTTTCATCAAAACGCTATGGCAGTGTAATTCGTGATAGCATATTGTCTACAGAGATAGAAAGATAAGTGTATTACTTACTTATAATTTTGTGTGGTTCAAGATAAAAAAATCCAAGGTGAAGAATATAAAAGATACATGAACGTGAACTATTATCAATTGATAGATATACTTACTTAAAAACTGACGCTTATAAGTAATAATCACACCACTGATTCATGAAATCACAATTAGTTGACAACAACCTAATGCCTATGTAGTTATTGGCTCTTAGATATTAAATACTCTTAGATTAGATACTCTCTAAAGCACCATTATAGTTATCCTATAAGATGTATCTTGGGAAGATACTGACAGACCAACTGCATGCCTTAACATATCGTTACCTAAAAGTGATCTAGTTTGAGGGTGAACATGCGATGGAGTTCTTCATCAGCGTAATATCTCATCATAATCAGCCTATAATGTTCCCACTGCTGGGACACAGGCCTCCTCTCGTCGAGAGGGAGTGGGCAGTAATCCACCACGCGGGCCCAGTCTTATTATCTACTGAAGGGTAATTAACAAATGCTTGCTGCTAAGATTTAAATGAACCCTAATATACTTCAAACTGGTACCCTAATTGCGTAACACACTATCATAATCACCTATTGCTAATCCATTGCTTCATATGTTCCAAAAGTTTGTCTGCTCAACAACGTAAATAACGCAGTGAATGTTGGTGAACTGTCATTACTACTACCTACATATTCGTGTAGGTATAAGGTCCCATAATACACTCGCGAGCAATGAAAAAGTTCCAGTGACATAGCACCAAATTACTCCTAAACGGGAAAGGCTAGCTTAATGACGCCGTCTGCACTATTGAAGTACATTTACCAGCGCATCAGAATATTACCAACTAAAAACGTAAATATTGTGTTCAAATTTTAAATTACGGCAAAGGCATCGGCATGGTCTTTTATCGGCATTTTGTGGGTGGAACTTTTTCATTGCTCGGCAGTGTATTTTAATGTAGGTACAAAATGAAACTCATTACCTACTACTGATACTATTCGTGTATTCCCCTAGGTCCCTTATTACTTTCATGTAAGTACCCAACTACCCAAGTAACGGTCAACACAATGACAATGTGTTTGGCGAAGTGGCTCGCAATATCCAAGGGTCTCTGTCAACTGTCTTAATTGTGCAGAGGTCAAATTAATTCCTTTTAATTTGTTGACTCGACTATCCCAGTCTCGGAATATAAGACGGAAAACTGCAGGCAAATGATTCATTGCGATTAACAGAACAATAATATATTCCAAGAAGCCCAATAGATAGCTTTCTTATGACCCATAAAAGTACACATTACCTAAAGGTAGATACCAAGTCATTTGGTTAAAATATTATAATTATTCTCATTCTTTACCTACATTTTTTTTCCTGTCTCAGTCTACGAGACAAAACCATTTTCATTAGGTATTTATGTAAGCTGGTGTTTAAAGACACACAAAAAACCATGGAAACCGAACCTAGGAAACTGTATTGTTTCCAGTACTTTTCAAATTATTTCAGTAGTTGTCTTATCCTGGATTACCGAGAGTAACTATCCAAAGAAACATCGCATGTGACGACATTTCAGGTGATTGTGCTAAGCATGAGCCGATAGGTTCATTCAACGGAAGCTATTGAGAGACACTCCTGCGCAACGAGCGTGGCGGCCCCAATTGTCTGATTGATCTTTATGATGCGTCCACACTCCACGCCCCTGCGCTGTTCCAGAAAGGATTGATTTAAATGAACCATTTTCAGATTTGATGCTTAGTCATAACTAGATATAAGTTGTAGAAATTGTGTCCCAACCTTTAATAGGAAATGATGATGTTTGTGGGTAGAGTATACCTAGTTTGTTACTTGCTGGCTAGCTTTCTTACTGTAGTTTCCAATACTTTCGTTAGTATAATATGAACCAGCGGAGTAATTGCATAACACACTATCAGTAGGTACCTACTCAATAGCAATGGCTTTCATTTGACAGTTGAACAACATTCATTGCGTCATTTACGTTGTTGAGCAGACAAATTTTTCGAACATATGAAACAATAGATTAGCAATATCCTTCAAAATGATTAAGTAAAGTAAGATACCGCACCCTAATTGCGTAACACACGATCAATCGGAATCGGTTTCATTTTGACAGTTCAACAACATTCATTGCGTTATTTACGTTGTTGAGCAGACACATAACACATTTTTTGAACATATGAAGCAATGGATTAGCAATATCCTTCAAAATGATACAGATTGAGATTGATTGTGTGTTACGCAATTAGGGTGCAGGATACAGAAAAGTTCTAACATGTTCAGCCGCATATCGTGGCGTACAAATTGGTAGGAAGAAATGGTGTATAATCCGTGATAATATTCATCAAAATTACATTTCATCATTATTCATGAAAGATTAGGTATAATTACAATTCAATATGCATACATTTTAGAAAAATGTCAAAGTAATCATTAAATAAATTGGTCAATAAAAATATAAATTAGATACTGTCATAAAATTTCAATTCCAAATTACAATTATTATTCCAAAAAATACAATAGATTACACAACACAACAACATGTAAAAATATAACACTTTCATTTCAAAAATGAAAAAAATTGTCCTCTTTCATAAAATGCTTATACTGGATATATTTAATGTTTTCCATGATTTGGGCAATTTATTCATTCAGATTGAGATTGATAGTGTGTGTATGCAATTAGGGTCAGCACCCTAATTATGCAACGTGGCGCTAGAATGGCGACATTAATTTAACACACGAGTAGGGCTAGTGGCCAGTAATCATAAAAATTATAACAACATAAAAAAATCGTAACTTGAAAACTTCCACCTGCGCCGCTCGCCGACATAGGGCTCTCTCTCTTTCTTTCAATTCGCCTTCTCTTTGCACGTTTTTTTTTAAATTACATTGATGCGATGTTATGATCCGCGACCCCGGCAAATGACCCCTGCGCTTCAGTTCTTTATGTCAGGTTGTTCTAAGATGCTGTTTTAGAAAATTGTTAGTAAATAAATAAATATTAATGTTTAATTAAATTCAAATATATTCATAAAACTAAAACGCGAAACCGTATACGTGTGTTAAATTAATAATAAATAATAAATGTCGCCAAATGTCGCGTAATGTCGCGTGTGTTATTAATAATTAATGTCGCCATTAAAGCGCCACGCTGTAGAGCCTAATTATAGGTATAGACTTCAGGTAAAATTCAACGATCTTTAAGTGGTCTTGAAATGAGGCCCTTAAGTGTGATCCCAAAATTTAGCCTTATTGGGTGTGCTGCCCAATAAGGCAACATTTTGGGTTCTACTAGAAACCATACCCCATGTTTAGCAATTAGCGTACTTATGCAGACTGGCTTTAAACTAGATTTTGACCGGATGTAGGTGTTTATGTAGCCCAACTTATGAATGAACGACAGAAAACATTATTCAGGAACGATTTCATATATAATAAGAAATTGGTCCTATATCTACTGCAGTGCGATTATGTAACCATCTCACCGTGAAAACTTAGGTGAAGTGAGCGTGGAGTGAGCTGTCATTCCAACTAATGCTAGGGATTGACACTATTGACAGCTCACTCTAAGCTCACTTCACCTAACTTTTCACGGTGACATTTTTACAGAATCGATCGGCTGTTTTCAATTTCAATGCCAAGAGTGTCATCATTCTCCTGCCCTTATCCCAATTTATTTGAGATTGGCGCAACATATCTTTTCCTTTCATATTTCTCTATTGTCTTATCTAATACTGGTCCGTGGTGGTGGTAGCTGCATGCGGTTAGACTCGAAGCCGACCCCAACATAGTTAGGAAAAGGCTAGGCAGATGATGAATTCTCTATTGTCTTTAAGTAAGTATTTGTCATAAAAGTTCAATTAGCGTTAACGTTGTCCTCGTGGTCTATTTCAAAAAATGTTTTCAGGTAATTTAGCTATAAACACACTGAGTAACGAATACCATATCTATCTAGTATCGACGTCTTTACGAAATAAATGTTATGTAGATAAGACCAATGCGTATTTTGTTCGATGACTCAACCGGAACGCAGAGTACCTAATGTCACAATGGTATTTTGACGAATTTTCCTAATCCTCAGATTAACAGATGGGTGTTTTGAGCAGGCAGGTCCATCGGTGTATTCAAGCATCTTACAACGCAGGTCTTTTTGCTAACTGGGTATAGACAGCCTACTAAACTCTACCCGGTAGAGTTCAGTAGGCTGTTCGTGCTGAATCGTGCTTCAGACATGCACCTATTATGTGAACGGTCTAATTAGTATAACGGTCATGTCTAATAAGAGTAATAGTAACCATGGAACCTGACCTAGGGTCTGGTACCTACCTCAATTTTGCCAGTGATAGTAGGTAGGCACCTCTTGAAAGAAATGTTATATGATGATTTGCTTAGATGGGTGTCTTCTGCAGCCAGTGTCTGGCAACTATTTCACCTCATGAAGCAATAATGCGGTCGACGATGCACGGATGGTGCCTCCTGAACTTCGTAAACAGCTCGATTACCACCCGTTTGCCTAGTTACTACCTTTCAGGAATAATTCTCAGCTGTACAATAGGTACGTATTACTTACATTTACAGGTATATGGTGTGGGCTGAATTTGCCTAAAGAATGTTCGCAGTTAGTTAGGAATTATATGTGAGTCAGATCTTTATGAAAGACATGGCAGCTAAATCTCTTTGGCGAGTGCTGCTACCTCGATTTTAAACTGATTGAATTGAGGTGTCTCTATATTACCTACGACTATAACGAACACATTAATTGCTATTGGAAGAATGCAACCAATTGATTTTACAATCACAAATTCGTCAACGGGCCATTATATTGTGATAACATAATGCATTACCTATCGAACTAAGTGATAAATTAATTTGGCTTTTTAATTGAATCGATGTCTCAGCAGTAGGTACCTTTATTATTTGAATGTTTTTTTTTTGGTAGATGCCTGACTGCACTGAAATGCTTAGACGTGGCCGTATTGAATATTGCTCATTGTTAGATGTCCTTGTCTACCCAGCTACAGAAAAAGCTAAACGAATTTTCCTAAGCTTGGAAAACTTTCTATGGCTGTAGCTAAGGGACTAATGATCTGGCAAACACTCGCATGCAAATAGGAGTTACAGAGAGATAATAATTATGTGACTGGAAAGAAGATGAGGTCGATGAGGTCAGGGACAGTAATTGTGTTGGTGGAAATTACCTGTTCATCTTGTGTTCTTCCGTATGTATTATTACTAAATCCTGTTTCAATAAAGCACTCTGGACGGGTATCACATCACCAGCACTTGCTCACAGCACTAACACTACAGATAGAGTCGAATATCGCGGTGCACAATGACACTGACTCGCTAGGGAGCTGCAATCAGCGACGGAAGACATTCGTTGAATTGATTCAATTAGTTCAGTCGCCTCAGTCGGTCAGATGTCGCCGAGAGCCGAAAGGCGGAGAGGTGCTCCTGCCGCGGTGGATCCACTGATACTGTTGACGCTGTAATCTGTTATCAGCACGTCCTTCTGCGCTCAACACCCTGTATCTATGTCCATCACTGAGACAATGACGGCCCGCGGCCGATCGTTCGGGACCGATAGCTAGCTACCACAATGCGATACCGCTCATATCTGAATGCTCCGATTGGTTCGTCGATTATGTTTATTCTGTAATAGTTCTTGTGTTTGTCAAGTAAATGGACGTCTTTGTTTTGATATGAATATTACAGATACAGAAAGTTATGCACGTGTCCGGGTTATTTATACAGTTTCCTACTTATTTACGATGTAAAGAAACCATCTCTTAAGTGCCTTCAATTGGATAATAGAGCAAGAATGGTCACTGTGGTCCTCGACTTGTCGTATTCGCATGTTGTGTAATACACTGCTGTTAATTAGGCGAGGAATACATCGTTAAAAGTTCACTCCTCAGATCAAAATCAAATTAAGAATAAGTTAGGTATCTGTATACCGTATAACCTGATGGACAACGTCTAGGTACTGTAGAGTTTGTCTGCCGTAGGCAACCCTATTTGGTACAGGCCGGCTATATTTATGCGCGGGTTCCATTCGAACGTTCAAGCTAGTGTCATATATTCTAAATTTCTAATTAGGATTTTGGTTTAGAACAGTCAGTGGTAATTTAGTGAAGAATATATAAAGACGTTCGCACAATATAATTTAAGAGGAGTCATATACGTTGTTTGATTCCTCCTGATCCTTAGAGGGCTCTTCTAGTCCTACCAATATGTAAGTACTTAACTACTCCTAGCTTTTGCAGAAAATAAAAGATCAACGACATTTTAAAAGATAAGTAGGTAGGTCTATTGTTGAACATCGATATTAGTATGCATTAATTAGCATAACAATGTTGACAATTCAATCTGTCGTTATCTCCTGTAGACCTTACGAACATCTTGCCACTGCGCACTGTTACAAACTCACAGCGCTCACAGCACAAAGTTTAATAAAATAAAGTATTTATGATGAGTGTTTTGTTTGTTCTAGTGCCGAGCCTGAGATCCCGAGTTCAGTTCCCAGGTTCATTTGTTGTTGGGGTTTTCTATCAGGAATTGCAAGTCTATTACATGGGATATAAATATACCTAACGAAATGTGGGTGTAAAGTCACGAGCACCAATATGTCAACACTTGGCAAATTAAATGGCGATTTTTTCGTGAAATAACCAATGCAATGTTGAAATACGACACATTACATAAACCTATGGGTTCGAAAATGCTATGTTCGTAATAACATTAAAATTTATTTCAAAAATAAAGGAGTAAATCACTTTTGAATAAATCTGAGTGCATACTTTTGCTCGTGACTGTACTATAGGTACCTACAATTCTGCCTAAGGGTCAGTTCACACCGAGACGCGACGCCGACGCGACGCCGACGCGACGCGACGCTGCGCGCACACTTTAAAAGAGTGACTCAAAATATACTTTATCTTCTACACGAAAAGGTACACATTGCATTGTGAGAGTTCAGAATACGTTGCGCCGCGCAGCTCTCTCTTTTAAAGTGTGCGCGCAGGGTCGCGTCGCGTCGCGTCTCGGTGTGAACTGACCCTTTACGGTAGGATTAAACGGGCGAATGGGGACGGGTAGAACATGCAGTTCCAGGGTAATATGAACCTACGACATCTCATAAAGCCATGGCAAGACTCCGCACCTACTAAGTATTTACATTCTCTAAATTCACATAAGTTATTGTGTTATACAAAACCTATGTAGGTAATGTTGGGTTTCCAACTCTCGGCTCGACGCAAAGCGTTGAACTACCTTCCATCGGCGCGAATAAAGCGCTTACGATGCTTTTCTAAAGCTGCTTTCAGACTACGCTATACTATAATGCCATATAGTATAGCAAAGAAGGACCTAGTATTCATTTTAATAGTTAGCCAATAATATATAGTACAGTAGGTACAGTGTGAAAGTGTCCATAACAATGAATGTGTGCGCGATATTGTTGTGCTATGAGCTATATACTATATGCTGTTATATTATAGCGTAGTCTGAAAGCTGCTTTACGCTCGTTGAAAAAGCGCCCGTGCATGGGAATACTGTTTACATTTACACCGGTTCTTGGGTAGGTACGCAACCACCTCATTAGTCTACGAAAATGAGCCACCTACATTTTTCTTGACCCTACATAATAGAGTAGTTCTAAGATAATTCGGTATTAGGGTAATCAGACTTTCACTATGTCCAAAGTGCCTACATACAAAAAAGATTTGGTTTGAAACCTAGTCTTTTTAGACCCGCTATACCCCTATACTTACCCCAGGTGAATAATAACTAATATTTAAATTCATAAATCTTTATTTACGTTCCATAATATAAACAAGATCTTACAATGGCTTAAAGCTAAGGTATAATTTTGTTACGGACCCTGTAGGGCACAGCAAGAAGACAACAATAAACCCTTAAAATTAAATGAAATGAGGACGGCAACTGTCAAAATGGCGCTATCGTAGGCAGTTCCCAAAACAAGTTCATAATACAAGGCGTGAGGTATTTCATTTTAGATAAATGACCCGTTGTTGTTTTCCTAAATTGGAGTTTTCACTATTTCCCGAAAGAGCCTAAAATTAGAAGATTGAGGCTTAAATCTATTCTCACCTACCGCCTGACGCAGGTCCTCTCCGGACACGGATGTTTCGGGAGGTTCTTGCAGATCATCAGGCGGGAGGAGACGCCCGGATGTCATCACTGCCAGGATCGCCCAGAGGACACGGTGGAGCATAGGAGGTGGCGGGAAGGCTGAGGGAGAGAACCTCACACCTCAGCGGCCGCGGGAGCGACGTGACGACTCCCGGCCACCGTAGGCGCGGGCCTGCGGGCGGAGAGTAATGGGTAACTCACCGTCCGATCAGGACCAGGCCCGTGCTGGACGGCGCGTATGTGTTCCACGCGCGCCTCAAAGAGATGTCAGCAAATGAAGGGGCCCGATAGGTCCGAAGCCTGCCAGGGTAGCGGGATCGTCCGAAAGGGTTACCGCTGCCCTGGAACAGAAAGGGCTAAGGAAGGAACACGGGTGGGTTTTAGTCAGTAAGAGTCTGACACTCCCTTGCGCTCCACCCAGAGCGGGAGGGGTCATTTGATGATTTCCCATCCAAAAAAAAGGGTACTTCTCTTCTTAGTCTGTGAGTCGCTGCGTGTGGATCTAGCATTACCGGGTCCAATCGGATTATCACCGTGGCGAAGCGGAGGGCGGTGGGTTGTAAAAAAACATTGATAGAAAGATACTCTTTATTATGTACACCATAATAATTACGGATTCAGTGAATATTTCATGTTCTACTATAGGTAACTTAAACCCATATTCTATCTGCAAAACCACAGATAGAATATGGGCTTATGTTATCTATGATACGGTTATTACTCTTGGAGAATGTAACGCGTAGGCGCGTTTGTGCTCTATAGTTATTTATATATATAAAATTTTAATGATGTTACAATAAAATGAAAGAAATAGTTGGGAAAGAAATAAGGAATCGTGAAAAATATTAATAAAAATAAATAAATAGATTTATTTAAAATCGGTAAATTAACTAAATAAAGATGCCCCGCATCTCTTTTGCTGTCATCTCTATTTTAATTGTTTTATTAGTTTGACATTTGACAATGACAGTTTTGAAGAGACGTTTGCGGCTTTTTGGTTGTGTAGCACCTTGGTGTAAACAAATTAATTTATAAATCAGTAAATGTTCTCCTTGCTACGTTTTCTGTAATAACAATGAATGCCACAAGTTTATATGTTTCTACTTGTCGACTAATAATCTTGGCTGACGCGGCAGATAAGTCTTCATGGACAGATTTGTTTCGTTTAGTTCCTTATTTACGACAATCTTTATCTTGTACAGTGTGTGGTAACTTATTAAAAGAGCCCTATACTCCAACGAGCGCCAGCTGCCAACATCATGTTTGCAAAAAGTGTAAAGGTGGACGAAAAAAACTAAAGCCTTCTTGTAGTTGGTGCAAAGATTATGAAAGTTATGGTGAAAACTTACAGCTACGCATACTTCTGCAGTGTTATAAGAAATTGTGCGAGTACTTTATGGGTACGGACGTCTATAAAATATTATTGGACGAAGACGAAATAGCAGCAGGAGTTAATGGAGGCACAGTTGCAAGTTCAGGGTTGATTGACTTAATACAAGAAGGTGCTGGGTTTTCAGACGACTACAAGAGCACGGCAGGTCTCTCCAAGTCGGCGTACAGTATTCTACCGTGTGTGTACACTAACTCAGCAGGCACACAGACCCACACAGCATCAACATCTAATAACTCAGAAAGCAGATCCTCTAAAGACTCGCCTTCCTCTAGATCTACATCAAATGGATCACCATTATATTCTGTTTTGTATGCTGGCTCTGGAAATAAAATTACTATTAAGAGAAAAAATATTGATGAAACAGATTCACCTAATAATGATTCAGGATCAAGCCGGGAGAGCAAAGTAAGATACTTAACTAAGAAAGTGGAATACAATTTAATTTACTTATAATTTATTTATTAATAAATCATTATCTTTATAATTTCAGTCAAACCAACTAGGTTTTAAGAAGCCTTCGAATAGGTCTCGCAGTTCAGCTAGCAGTAAGAGAAAAGGCTGTAGATGTGGCAATGCCACCGCTACCCCTGGCAAGTTAACATGCTGTGGGCAGAGATGTCCATGTTATGTGGAAAGCAAACCATGTACCGAGTGCAAGTGTAAAGGCTGTAGAAATCCTCACAGACCTGATGGAATGAAGGTAAGACAGTTCAAAGATAACTGAAAGAGTAAATAGATAAAGTAAAAAAATCCAGCCACAATTTAATACACATCCGCAGTGTTAGTGCAGTGACAAACATTTGAAAAAATATTGTCAATGTGTAAGTAAATGATATACTGAATGTTCCAGGTCCGGCCGCACATACCTCAACTAGACAGTATACAGCTGACCCTCAACACAAACCCCGACACTTCACCTTCATGCTCCGGTTCCCTCGACAGCCTCGATACTGACACCCTCACTATGGAGGCTATGGAGGAATCTCTTAATTATACCGCCGATCTCAAGTCTTCCAATATTAAAGGTATTAAATTGAGCATTCAAATAATATTTTTATGTCTTATCTAGAATACAAAGAAAACTTGTAACAACTTTGAAACTTTTTCTACACTACATTGCTTTGTATTGTATAATGTTAAACTCTGCATTACAATGTATATTTGTGGCTGTTACAGTATACACAAGTCAGTTACAAGAAGTATCTCCGTCATTACCTGCCACCATCATGATGGACGAGGAGTTCGCGGGATCGGGGGAGGAGGAGATGAGCTCCCCGCACGACTACGCGCTCGCGTCGCCCAACGACATGCATGACATGCAGGATATGCAAGACATGCACGACATGGACGACATGCACGACATGCACCACATGCACGAGATGCACCACATGCACGACACGGACGAGCGCGAGCAGTCACCGCAGTCGCCCGCCTCGCAGGATGTGAACAGTGACATCGAGGTGGATGTATGACATCAACTCTCTCTCGCGAGTGATTAGGACTTCTCCTCCGTCTGCATACTGACACTGTTGCAGATACGTGTGACGGTCAGTCGTCGCGGCGGTACTGCTAGTCATATGCGTGTCTCACTGGTATTAGCTGTAAGTTTACGTTTATACTATTGTAGGACAGTCTCTGTTGTATGCTACAATATAAGTTATTTAATTATTGATCGGCTGCCTGATTGGTAGCTGGAACAATTCTCTATCTTATATGATTGGAATTATGTGTTGGGTCCATCGAATTTAAAATAATAGATGTTGTGTGCATAGGTTTACCAGATACTTAATTGAGTACTTAAATATCCAAAGTATAATGTCTCATGTTGACTGTGAGGAAAGCAATGTTCCCTCATTAACACGGACAATGTAATTAATTTTAGTATTACTATTCTCAGTTAAACTATAATTATCAATGTATGAATGATTGACATAAGAATACTTAGTGTGACTAGCTTTTACAATATTAGCTTGATAGTATTTTACTTTTTTTAAATTGTAATATATATTTTACTAGATTTATATTTCAAGAAATATGATCTAATAATATTGAAATGGACTTAAAATGTAATATTCTTTCATTGACTCACCACAATAGAAAATGAAATGCCTCAGAAATGCCTCATTAAAAGCAATATCTCGATGTTGTGTATTAAGCATTATTGACAGCGTTAGTAATAGGTAAATGAAGGATGTTTATATTCATTACACATGACGCATAGGAAGAAGCTAGATACCAAGTTGTTACTTCAAATAATGGTCTTCCCAAAGATTTCTTTTTAATCTGATTTCTTTAGGAAATATTTTGACTCATAATGTTGTAAATAATTATTTCTTCTCAGAATCATGAACTTGTTATATCTGTTTTACCATTAATTAATGAATACATTCAATTAACTTGCGTAATTAATTCCTCCAGTAATGTTGTTTTAAAATCGTTTCAATATAACTAGCAATCAAGATATTTTTTATGATTTACATTATGATTTTATTGAATAATATAACTTTTAATTAAAAGACATGAAAATTATTATTAAATTAAGAACAAAATGATTATTCTGAAGTGTTTCCATTAGTTGTCCACATAATAATATTATTAAATGACTACAAAGTAAACTGTGATACTGCTGTCACCTTTCATTTTAAAATGTCACAATTATTGTTCCGAATAGAAAGTTGATATATTTATATAATATCAATGCTTAGAATAATAACCGCACTGGAGTACAAAACTTTTATAGTTCTTACTGTAACATTAATGTCAAATAATCTAAGAAAGCAATTATTATCGTCTCATCAGCAAGCGATGAAATTAAAAGTATTTTTTGTTATATCCATACTTTTATTTCTATACCCAACACTAATATAAAATTTGATCATTAAATAAAATAAACATAATTAAATCTAAAGTTAGCATACAATAATTAAGATAGAATACATCAATCAGTTTCGTCATCGTTCGCGTGTGTTATATCGGAGACGGAGTTCCAGACTCTTTCGAACTCCCAGCTGAGCGCGGTGAGCACGGCGTTGTCGGAGCTGAGCAGCGTGGCGCCGTGGTTGAGGTTGAGGGTCGCGGGCGTGTGGTCGAGCGAGCCGAGCGCCGCCAGTGCGTCATCGGCGCCCGCGTCGATCAACACAAACTCATGCTCCAGCCGCACGCACGGCTTTATCACCTTCACTTCAATCCCATTCTGAGCAAATAACTGCAGATTGTGGAAGTCATCGCTGTTATGTATGGCGATTCTGACATTCACTTTGTTCTTCTGATGAACGCTGACCAGACATCTAGCCAGGGTATCGCTGGCGAGGCTCGGCACGCACACGTCCACTGTCCTGCTCGCGTGAAGGATGACGTAATAAATACAAAGCAGATTGTTCAAACCTACTTGTCTCGTGTGCTCCTCGTCCTCGGCTCCATAAAATAAAATTTCATTGAGTGCGTTGTCGCATTGCTTGTTGTTGCTTCGGAACATACTTATTTCTAGCATTTTGATAACGAATCCATAGATAAGTGATCCTCCAGTATACAAAGCCGATTTCAAAGCTGATTTATTCATTTTTATTAATTTATAGGTAATACGAAGGTCACAAAGTCACTATTAAAATCTATGAATTTGCTCCTTGCATGAGATAACCCCGATAATAAGTTTCCAATAATATTGTTCAGAGTACCCACATTGTATGAAAAACGTAATTTGGTGTTAGACCTTTTTTCATCCACAAATGAAGGTATTTTACCTATTTAGAAAAATAAAGTATTTGACAAAACAGTTGAAAGTGCAGGCTTTGACGTTTCCTTTTTATACTTACTAATATTTTTAATGTTTTCTAAAGGAAGTACTCCATTAGTGTAGGTTTATCCACTTCGTTTTATAATTTCAATGGTTTGAATATAATTGCGAGCGTACCTAATAATGTCTCAGCCACGGGTCCGCAAAATGTTGAGCAGCGGTGCCGAAATGCCGCGCGCCCGCACCTCCGCCAAGGCGTCCGGCGACACCATGGCGTGCCCCATCCGCCCACACCACGATATTCTTCCAAGCAGGAGCAAGAATAAGATTCCCAAAAGTGTGCGCTACGATTTAGACAACGCTTTAGTCGGTGTAAGCGCCTGCTAATAAACGTATATCAATATGTGACAGTTTCATGAAAAAAACTAAAATTAATTTGTTGTAGTACGGTAAAACGGGGTGAATAGGGATGCAGGGGTGAATCGAGACGAAACTTTAAAATGGATTTGTACTTTAAAATAAGTAATATAGTTTGTTGCTAACAAGGACATTTAATCTTTAATTAAAAAACACTAAACAAATTAGTCTTTTCTGGCAACAAACCATATTATTTCAAAGTTAAAATCCATTTTAAAGTTTCGTTCCTATTCACCCCTGCATCCCTATTCACCCCATTTTACGGTAGGTTATTTAAACGTGACCGTTATTTAAACGTGATCCGTACTGTCTACGTCTGGACAATGCGGTTCCATTTTTCATTTGTTTCCGATCTCCATTTTGCAGGGGATTTCGACACTTCTCTATTATTTCCATTGAAATTCAGATCATGGTGCACGAGGTTCCTACTTCTCGAAATTAACCCCTCTGCTCATCACCATAATTCAGCCAAAAGATATCCACTGCTGGACATAGGCCTTGTCCAGTGTCCAAGCATCGCCACAACGCCCGGGCCTGTCTTTCTCGCATCTAGCGGATTCCTGCGACTTGCAGCTCTATTCTGTAAAAATCTCACCGTGAAATTTTTTAACCCCCGACGCAAAAACGACGGGGTGTTATTACAGAATAGACCGTCAGATCTTCGGTCTGGTTCTGCTCTTACTAGAACTATTGAATTTAACTAGTCAGAACGAACGAAGAGTACTGAGCTTGGTTATCATTTATCCTACAGATATTTCAATTATGGTTACAGCTGTGTGACGTGTGGTTTGAGGAGATCAAGCCGCACCTGGTGCGCAATAACATAAAGCTGCACGTCAATGGCAGCAGCGCTGGCGGGGACCACGAGCGCCCGCCCCTCGCGAGCCCAGCCCCAGCGCGCGCTCCGCCTCCCTCGCTCCGTGCGCCCGGCTGCTCACACCTCGACCCAGGTGCTGCCCCTGATGTACGAGCCTTGCTTCAGCTCCGACATCCTAAATAATCACTACTATTGTTTGACCTGCATACGTTCTGCAACAGTCAGAACATTTGCCTTTGTACTTTTACAGTTCCAACTGTTTTGTAGGTACTTACCTAACGTATTACAAGTACCTACATTTTATCGCTTTACCTAACTAAATATAGGTCTGTACAGTGCACGAGTACTAAATTATTGGTTTTAATTATATTCAGATGAATAATGTATTTGATAGCCGTATTCAACGTTTCTTTTAAGTGAATGTGTTGTAATCTGGTCTGCAGCATCTTCGCCGGGCTGCGAGCTGTGTCGGCTCCTCCTCAACGCCGCCAATTGTATCGAGCGCGCGGTGTGCCAGGCTGCGAATGCCCAGCCGTCGCCCCCTGTCGCCGCTGATGTCAGTGCCGCAGACGCCCCGCGATTGCCCTCAGGTAAAACTTCTATACTTTCAGCCTTTTAGACGTTCAAAATTGATGGATGCTAAAGAGAGGAACAGATTTGATGACCCCGTGGAAGGTAGCAGTTAGCTGGCTGATGAGATCAGTTATAGATTATTATCATCTATCTATGTAGGTACTTGGTAGGTATATTGTGAGTTTGTGGCACTGATCGCACTGACAACAATGGTATAATATATCTATTCTAGATTCAGTCAGTCAACTGTGAGGAGAAGAAACTGGAGCGGCGTTGCATCCGTAGAAAACATCGTAGATGCCAACCACAGCCTCAGCTGAGCTGGCGAGTGCCGCGACTGTGCCGGACGTACACCGTGCTGTGCCAGGCCGGAGCCGGTGCCGGCAGCCGTGCGACGATGACCGCCTCGCACCGGCCACCGCAGCCACCACGTGATGACTATGTACGCGAACACTTTCATTCCCTTTTTGGAAAGTTTTATTAAAAGTATCTTGTGGATTTGGCATATTATTATCTGGTTTAATTTTTATTACAAAGTAAATTCATAACTACATTAGGTACTTCCGTGGCAACCCTGTAGTCCAGATACTTACTCAAACAGTAGCATAATAAGGTCACATTATCAGCAGCGTACCGGCGGGGCGGGTCGTTTTGTAGGTAGTTTCGCAGTTTAGACGCTCATGAGTTGCATTCTCATTTTCTTCCATGCGTATGCGTATACAAACGTATCTTAGTCATACCTAGAAAACAGCCCACTGTGCACCCTACAGTAGGCTGTTTTCTAGGTATGACTAAGATACGTTTGTTAATAAAAAACCCGTGGCCAGTTACGGTGGCTGTGACTGTTCGTAGCTGTAGGTAATTTTGACAGTGCGAAATTGAAAGAATTGAAAATATTCTTTTAATTTCATTGCAACGGGGGTCTAAATGGAGGGGATAGTTAATTTCTAAAGCCTAAACTAAGTCAAACGGAGTACCTATCACATGAAAGAGCTTCATTTGCAAATTATAAAACTAATTTTTATTTATACCTAGGTATCGCATTATTTTTAACTTAGGTATGATGAAAGATTTCCGTACTGAATTAAATCTATTTAATTGAGGTCTATACGAGTATAAATGTTACACGAAAAATAAAACGATGTCTTTAATTATAGAACAGTTTTTGAGAAATAAGGAAAACTCCTTCACAAAGACTAACTGTGATCGCAAAAAATAGTTTTTTTTTTTAATTTTATGCGACGATCAACTAAATGATAAGACAGTGAACGTTAAACTGCTGTTAAAAAGTAATAACCTACGTTTTATTAGACATATTAATAACATATTTTCCGTCAAAATAAATAACAAAAAAAAAAATTATTTGGTACTTTGTATGAAAACTTCACAAAAGTTTGAACACAAGCGATTAACTTTTTCTTAATATTACTTAGCACCGAAATAATACTTGTTTTTGATGAAATCATTTCTTAACTTTTAGTATCGTTTTATCGTACCTCGCCGTGAATCTGTAATGAAGAATAAGACCACTCAAACGGAGGAGGCCGTATGTGTGAGCAGGGGATGTCAGTCCCGCAGCCCCAAGCGCAGCTCTGCCCCCCACAGCCCCAAGCGCAACTCTGCCCCTCACAGCCCCAAGCGCAACTCTGCCCCCCGCAGCCCTACTTGCAACTCCGACCCCATCAGCCCTACTTGCAACGCCGACTCCATCAACACCGACTGCGCCTCGCCCCCACTGATCGTGCCGCCACATATCATCTTCCAGCTTAGGCGGCCGGAAGCAACTGTCGCTGAGATACCCCCCTTATTACAGGATGTAAGTAGCAAAATCTATTATGTTTTATTGCTGAAAACAGATCCCTCTTACCTATACTTACGTACCAAGCCGCAAGTGCCCAGAGAGCCAATCGTCTTATGACGATGCTGCTGGCCGTAACCGGGCAAGAGTAGTAGAGGGAGTTGATAGGATGTAACCGTGGCCTGTTTGTCTTAAATGAGCGTGATACTTTAAGGATGTCAATGATCGACGAGGCTAGTCCACATGCCTGTACGCGGCTTTTCGGGAAGTCAGAACGATTTTAAATAGGGATGCTGGACTACCACAGCTTCAACGGCTAGGGTCGCAAGCACCATCAGTTTTGCTAACTGCGACGATTAGTGGAATTAAGCAAGGCGTAAGCAAAGTCGTGATAATGATGCAAGTGATCTAACTAGAACTTGCCTTTATGGTCTTAGTACTAACAGCTATTATAGGTCTATTTTGTGGTTAGTCTAATTTGCCAACTAAAAACAGGTAGGTAGGTATCAATATGATAACCATGCAACCGTACCTACCTATTTGAATTCCTGAACCGAGGTTTATAGTCACGCACGGCATAAAAGCTTGAAACTTATAAAATGTTTTTGTTCACAGGATTTAATAGATATCATAGCAGAAGGCAATGAAAGGAGGTTGAGATTGTTGTACAGCAGTTCGGACAAGGACAACCACCCTTCGTTTATGAACTTAGTTCCCAACAGTCAACAAGAGAAGCGAGGTCTGAAGAAGCTTCCTCCTTGGCGATAAGACTACTTAACATTAGTTCCTAACTAAAAGTGGCCAAGCTAGCTGATTATAGGAATATTATTTTATTTGATTTTATTTATTTGGGACAAAAAACAGTTATACCTACATTACAGCATTTACAAAAAGTAGTTATATTACAGTCGAGAAAACGTACAACCACAACACTATTGTCCACGAAGTGACATCGTTGTATGATAACGAACGCGTGTTAAATGACAGAAAAAATAAAAAGGACATATTTAAAATAAAAACACTTACATACCTATACCGACGAATTGAAGGAAGCGGATGACAAGAGCGTCCGGCTTATAGGCGACTTGCAAGAGATTGTAAACCATTCTTTTAAATTTAGATTGCGATAGCGCGAAAATATCAAAATCAGTTGTCAAATTGTGAGTTATAGGTTTCTAAAAGCCGGCGAAGAGGGGCTCGCACCCCGGCCTTCGTTCTACATCGCGCAGTGTAGACTATAAGCGCCCATCGCTTGCCGAATAACAGTTCTAGGTACAGACGCCAGCACATCAAGCTACTACAATCTGTCAAATTTCTTTGATAGATTTTCAACTTTATCGTTAAAGCATTAAGGTTCAAGGTTGATTGGGAAAATTTGACAGTTTCGGGTAGCTTGACCTGCTGGCGTCTGTACAATGTAACACAATCTATTCGAGAGCTCAGTACAATTAAATTTGTTATTGCATATACCGTACAGCATCACAACAACGATCAGTGAACTTCTGGAATCCAAGCTCAATATTCTATAATGCTTTAGCAAATCTGCATAGGGAATCCTTGTAAGGAAGCACTTGTAGTGCGTGGCACAAAGACATTTTTTCTGAACCATTTCTATTGCTTGCTTATATTTATCATAGTACGGGCACCACATGGGTACCGCGTATTCAAACCGAGACCGGACTAGTGTTTTATTTAAGAAGAGAAAAGTAGGATTTTTTAAGTCTTTACAAGACCGCATTGCAAAACCACCACATCTTAAAGGCTTTGATAATTATGTTGTAGATATGGGCGTCTAAATGTAATTTGCAATCAAGTAGCACGCCAAGATCACGTGTGCACTAAGTTTTTTTCAATTGTATGCCGTTCAAGGTATATGGGAAGTTATTAGTATTTTTGTTTTTAGTAAAAGAAATAAAGTAACATTTTCGAAGACTAAGATGAAGTTTATTAACTAGACAGTATTGTGAAAGCCTGCTTAGGTCCTCTTGTAGTAGCAAACAATCCTGAGAGTTCGCACAAGCCTTACAGATTTTAATCATTTTAATCATCGGCGAACAGGAATTTAGAGTTGACTATGCAGGATTTTATGTCAGACGACGACCACCCAATCAGACTCGAATCCATTGATAACAACCTTTTTGAGTCCTCTGAAATATACAGGGTGACAGGGAAACTCGACGTATTCCTTGAAAGGCGTCATACTAGAGGTCGTTAGCAACAAATTTAGTCCAATTAACTAGTGTTCAAAACTGGATGTTTACGGAACTGTGTCGTTTCTTCGATTTTGTAGAAATTTTCTGACTTGTTACCAAAAACAATTCATTATGAGAAAAAACTACTCCACTCCCAACATTTAATTGATACTTTTCTGAAAGATGAAAAATGAGTGATCATTTAAAAAAATGCTTGCAAATCTTACATATAATCTCAGAAAGAAAAGTTCTTTAATAACAATTTTTTTTTTAGCCATCTTGTTTTGACCCCTAGTTCACTGGACTTAATTTTCTTGCTAATGACCTCTAGTAAAACCCCTTTCAAGGAATACGTCGAGTTTCCCTGTCAACCTGTATATGAAGCAAACCACCTGAGTAAGTTGCCTCTTATGCCATTGAAACTGATTCTATCGAGAAGCAATTTGTGGTCCACCTTGTCAAAAGCCTTCCGAAAATCAGTATAAACAGCATCAACCTGCGTGCGCATGTCCATGTTTTCAAACAAAAATTGTGTAAAAATGATTAAGTTGTTCATTATCCTGTCACTTTCTTAGGTAGGAATGTTTGTTTTTATTTATATTTTGTATTATGTCAGTGAAGCTGTTGGTTAGGAACTGCGTAATATAATAAAAATAAAGAATATATTTCCATCTTTTAGTGCTGATTTTTCCAACGCCAGATAATTATTTGAGGAATAATTTTGAAATTTTGACAGTTATTTCATACAAAAACTGTCAAACGTCAATTTTATTCCTCGAATAAAAGTTATCTGGCGATGTAAAATCAGCCCTTAATCATTTGATTTCTACCTATCTATAATGATATTGCGGTGAAGAAAGTCGTAGTGAAGAAATACGGAGACCTTGACAAACAATAAAATTTATTGATGGAATGTTGGATGTGAGGTTTAGGGAGACTCGAATTAAGGCTTTCAACTACATACTGGTTTAGGAACTACTGGTTTAATGAACTTGTATCATTCATTGTTGACACAATAGACGGCTTTATGTTCAGGAATTTCAGGATTTATGTTCAAAGCTTTGAACATAAATCTGCCATCAGATCTAATATTTAAAGGAGTTAAATTAAAAATGTATATCTCACACGACACTTTTGATTGGTATGTTTAATTAATATTTAACTTACATTAAATCTTACTTACGACTCTTTACAAAATTACAACAGACGTATCGACTAAAGGCTGATACAGGGTGCTTTTCACACGAATAAAATAATTTACAAAAACAGTCGTACATATACATCACGCTCATTACAAACTAAATAAATATCTGACACAGTCACCGTGCTTCGATCGCGACCGCGACAGCGCCCGCGCGCCGTCCGACCGGGGCCGAAGCGCGCACGCTCTTTGGATCCGAGTAAAGTTTGTGAACGTCCTCGCGTCACATTCGCACGGCGCATTTATTAGTTAGTGTGCTTCACGTAATCCGTCTCGTAGTAGGCGGCAGCGCCGTGGGCGCCTTTGCGGTCGAGCGCGCGCACTCGCACGAACAGGAACGCGGCCACCAGCGACGCCACCACCAGCACCAGCAGCAGCATCACCAGGCCCGCCACGAACGACGGCACCGACATGCATATTGTCTCCGGATCGCTCGCCGGAGACTGTATGACGACGGTCTCGTTGGCCGCGGCATTGTTTAACGCGAAGTTAACGTCTCCAGGCGCTACCACCTGGATCGTTCGACTAGTATTGACGTCAGTCATTTCTTGAGCATCACGCTTGTAAATTCTCTGTGGCGCGGACGTCTCTCGCCGCCGTCTCACTCCGACCAGTCTCTCCGGAAGGTCCTCGACCGACCGCGGCCTTCCTCCCAATGTTGCTAGATTGACATGAGCATCATCTTTCCTCTTAACTGTATTGTATACTCCGCGACGGCCTGGAGGAGGCGGGGGAGGAAGATTGACTTCGTCTTCGTCCCGGACTGGAGCAGGTGATGATGGACTGGGTGCGTTTGGAGTCGATGAGACTTGCGCTTGTGGAGGTGGTACAGCGTCATCGCGTTTTTCTGAGAAAGATCCTGTCGCATCCGCAGGATGTCGCGGATCCGGGAACGCAGGTGGCACACCGTAGTCTCCGTGAGGTGCTGGTGGCGGAGGACCATACTCACCGTGAGGCGAGTTTGGTACGCCATATTCTTCAGCACCCAGAGAATTTCCACCTAATAATGGTACTCCGTAATCAGCGCCAAGACCGCCGCACTTCGGTTCAGGACAGTTATATCTGCACACTTGGATTACACACTGGAAGTGTACATTCATCGAATCGGGGAATTTAAATGCTTGGAAATATGCGAAGGACACTACAGAAGCTGAAGGACCGAAGTTCTTTATTTTTTGGAATTTGCTCATAATCTTCGGTCTCACGACACAGCCGTACTGATCGACGAGCTGGATGGGTGCTCTCTTACCGTCATGTGCTACGCAGTTTCGTACTAACATGTCGAATTTATTCTCGTCGTCTTTGATCGCCAGCACCATTGTCATAGTTTGACCTATTTTCACTATGCCGGACACTTCTGAAGCCCAAGGTCCTTTTCCAACCTGAATCTGCATCCAGCATTGCAGGTTGTCCCCGAGAAAGTTCGCCGTGACAGCATGCAACATATCCACTTGGAATGGTCTAAACGTGACTGCCTTTTCGTAAAAGTCGTACCACGTGCATCGTAATTTTCTTGCTTGATCCCATACCTCTTGGACATAAGGGTCGTATTGAACAATGATAGTGTTTTCTACATAGGAACCGCTGGGTGTCGGACTTCCATAAGTCGCAACATTATGATTAGCAGAACTGCTCATGCCGCAGCTATTGAGGAAGATTTCAAATGTCGCGCTGAGATGACCAGTTCCTGGTTTTAAATGCATACAGTTAGGATCACTGTAGAATCCTTTGGAGAATATCATGCCATAGAATGGGCGGTCAAATTCTATATTAACCCGCATGCGTGTTTTCTCACACTGAACTTGTAAGTGTTTTATTTTAGGGCTATCCGGTGTCGCCAGGGGCCACGGGTCGTCGGTGTGCGAGGGTGGCAGGGGCGGGCCGTAGCCGGCGCCCGTTCGATGTTCCAGCGGTAACGAGGCCGAGTCCACCGGAGGTTCGCATGTTGCTTCCTGGAAATAGAAAGCCATACATAAATATTTACGTCGATTAGCATAACACATCTACTTCAATATGCAGTTTACAGGCAGTTTGCTCTACATGTAGGAAATTTATGAACACCAAAAGTTACTGTGAAGCCGAGGTTATGATTTTAACTGGACTCTGGGAAGTGGGCATGTAATGTAACAGTGTTTGCGACGATACATAATATAATAACAGTCTTAGAACATTCCTGAGGCGTCTCACTCTACATACTCCGCGCCACGAGAGCGCGTGCGCTGAGCGCCCTCGTCTCATCTTGCGAGCGGCGCGCGCGCAACGTTCTTTCCGACTTTCTACACTGATGGATAGCTCGCACGAGCAATTATAATATTAATCAGTACGATCATATTGCTAAGATGAGTTACACGAATGCTTTCACGATACTTAGGTGGTATATTTTTAATTTTATAGTTACTATTAGATCTTTCAACTACAAATGTGAGGTGCTCGTATTTTCAGTTTTTATTTAATTACTCATAAGTATAGTGGTACAAATATGTCTGGTATGTGGCTGGTTGGGTTCACAAAAACCTTTATCAGCAGTGACGTTAGCCGCGTGTGTTCTATGGTTGTTAAACTGGATTACCTATGCTGTATTTGGATGTTAGAATAGAAAACTATGGCGTGAGAGCTGATGAGGCAGTTGGTCGGTACACGGGCTAGTATGTAAGAATAGCAGCAAGCGGCAGGTTGTTGGCGGGAGCGCCGCGCGCCCGGTGCGTACCGACGACGCTCGCGTTTTCTAAACCGGTTAGAAATTACCCACTGATCGAGATTGTGAGTTGCGGAAGAAAACACCGGACCTATAAACATGCGCAACTTTGACAACTAGAGCTTTCTTTGGCAGTTTCCACGTTGGGTGCGTTATCTAAATATACTGATGCATCGATGTTAATCGAATCGGGCAGGACACATACCAAACGCTACCACCATGCAAGTAGAAACTTGGAAAGTCACGGATTAAGGGATTGCACAATAGGTACCCAATTTCCTGCTTGCTTTATTCAACTAGGTATCTAGTTATTTGAAACTTTTGATAGCAAATATGGAGTGTTGTGCACGTATTAGTAGGTACCTATTACAAGTTCCGTGACTATTATTTGTCTGCTCGTTAGCGTGGGTAAGAGTTTGTGGACTCAGATAAAGGTGATTACTTGCGCATGCTCGTGCGTCAGAGCGAGAGACGACAGGTGCCTGCGCGGGCGCAGGTGAAAGTATCCGTCGCGAGTACATCCGTTTCCACCCAAAATTAACGAATTTGCTAAGTTCCCCTAAGTTGTTGTGTAATAAATTATTCACGCAATAATGAATTGATGGCAAGTTCGCGTTACAGAAGCTCTACCAAAAGTTTAGCGATATTTACATTTAGCAGGCTTCAGTTAGCGGAAAATTTGAATGGAGTTCTCCTTTATTTTGTTTTTGCTATTAGCAATGTACTCGTATGAGCTCTTTGCGAATGCTCTTTCGGTAGTACAGATCCTATGAAGTTATATCGGACAACTGATCCAGATTCTTTGGCGATATTGAATAGGTTACGAGTTTAAGTATAAGTACAAAATTACTTTTCTTTTCCCTCATTTGCACCATAAACGGCTGATTATATAGGTAACCCGTCAACTAACAAACCTGTGATAGACATGCTTATCAAACGTTTGAAGAAAGCTAATATTATATTGAAAAGTCAATGTAGCAAACTGTGAAGTCTATTCCAAATAATTTACTTATTTATGTTCATGTTCCACTTAACTATTAGGGCCAAGCCGATTAAAGATAAAGAAAGCAAAATATACCTCATTATAAACTTATTGACATAAAATTAAGCAAAGCTTTTATCAAGACAAAACTTGAAAAACATCGCAATAAAAATGTTGAACTTGAATAGGCCAGAGTGCTGGTCTTACATAACTTTAATAAGTTAAATTGTAAAGAGTCGTACCTACATACCATAGTACAAAAATTAGTACGAGGCAGATGAAAGTTGTTTAAATGAACAAGAATTGAGTAGAACCGGATTTTTGTTTATGTTTCTGTTTAACTACGCGAGACCTCATAGGGTTGAGCTTATTTATATTTCTCTGGTCACGTATTTGCAGAATATACTCGATACGAATAACTAAGATATATTTATGATCCTTACCTAATCCATAGACCATCCCAAAACTATTTTTGTGCATGAATTTAGTCCGAAAATAATAGTTTTACCGTTAGTACTTTAGTTATTCTGTGATTTTACTGGGAGAACTGTAACTGACTGTCTAGACTTCTTCAGAGATCAACACAGCAACTGTAGACTATGAACCCTAATATACACCTATGTTAGAAGTATAGAACTCTCCCAGATAAAACGACAATGTTGAAGGATCTTATGGAAGTTTAGAAGACATAGATTCTGAACAGTCTAATCTGTATCCGGTTGCAACTTGATAACCAGATTACTGTCACGATTGTGCGAAATCTAACCACGTATATGTAAGCGAAATAAATTGTACAAGTTGTCTCCCACAGCTCTCCCTGCACATCGCGATTCTTATTGTTTGTGGTACAATTTGTATCGTGCTAGTTCGTGGGAAGTGTGCTCGGTGCGTGCGCTATCAGATGATCGCGACAGACGCGCGACAACCTGCTGTCCGACTCGAGACTTTTCACAATGTGTGCGATACAACTTTATTGAGATACTAGCTGCGCCCCGCGGTTTCACCCGCATAAGTTTCGATCCCGTGGGAATGTCGGGATAAAAAGTATCCTATATGTTAATCCTGGTTATAAACTATCTGTGTGCTAAATTTCGTCAAAATCTGTTCAGTAGTTTTTGCGTGAAAGAGTAACAAACATCCATACATCCATACATACAAACTTTCGCATTTATAATATTAGTAGGATTATAACTGTCGCAAGTGCTGTCCGTGGAAGTGTATGAGTTTGACGCGTTACAGAAATAACAGAATAAGGAATTCGTTTGCAAAGGACAAGTTTATCCTGTCAGATAACATTACCACCAAATGTTTATTGCTTACGTCAGTGAATTGTGCTAAGCTCAGCTATAACGGGTACTCGCAAAACTCTGTTTCTAAAGGTATTTGCTTACAGCTTTTTTTAACGGAAAATCGAGTCAAAATCAGTTTTTTGAGATTTACATAAGGATGTTATGTATGTGCTAACTAGTCACAGATAAATGACCCAAAATCAAACGTATATAGTTCTTTTGAAGCTATCAGGTGAAGCTAATTTGATCATTACTGCGAATGTATTTGTAACTACGTCATCCTTCGTTAACTTCAGGATCAACAACACCATAACGCTATTCTTTGAAAATTAACCGTCGCGTAATCGTAAAATGATATTTATCATTATGGGTAATTTCGACCGTGCAAATGCAATCAAGATTTAGAGATTACACAGCGACAATCTCACGAAATCTCCGACGATAAATGGAAAGGTGTACCTACCTATGTATGTACATATACATAAAGTGGTTAACGCAGGCGTGTTGTTAACAAGCTATAGCAAATGTCATGCGCTTGAACTTCGAACGCGGAGTCACAAATCCTCGTGAACACTTTCCCTTACATCGAGAAAGTATGGATACCAATGATATAAAGAAAATCAAAGATTGACTTGTTTGGACCTACAGGGACTTTTTAAATCACGATTATTTATTTAAATATTACTATTTTTTTCGATAACAAACACATTCGGATTTAGTTTTGTAGAGTTATTGTTTCGTTTATTGTTCTTTTAATTGAATTGCTTGAAACGTTTCTCTATATTGTTTTAACTTTTAATATTTCCGGTAAAAGCGTTCTTCAACGACAAAGGTCTTTGTAGGTAGGGCTTTGAAAGATCTTATTTTCGAATTAGAATTAATACAAGAGAATGGTAAGTTCAGGAACAGAAGGTACAGACGATGTTGTATAAGATACTGGAACGTGCTTTTTCAGAGACCAAAAAATTATTTGACCAGGTGGAGTCAGGGTGGGCAGTAATAATATAGCAGTCGAAGTTACTTAATTGACGAATTAATGAACCTGTCTTACCTTAAGTAAATAAATATATATATAGTTGAAAAGACAAAGAAACTATGATTAAGCTAAAGTACCGGCTGTAAGCTTAACCGATCGATTAGAATAGACAACGGAGTCTATAAATCCGGCCGACAAACGAAAGCGATCGTCAGTTTACACATTCTTTTCAATTGCTTTCTAACATGAATTAGCGAGACGCTTGACAGTGTACAACGACTAATAATTTTTACTATCCACGTGTAGTGGTAACTACAATATTCTGATATAAATATATAAATGCAACACACAAATATATAAATATATAAATAAGTAAATGCAACACTTACATCTTAATTTTGCTGTCTCTATTTCAGTTGAAAGTAAGTTAGTTACTTTAGTCAGCTCAAGAATTTGAATAAAAATTTGCGGTTTAGAGCTACCCTAGCTAATGGGCCAACAGATTAACAGAGCCTATGAAAATTTTAATCAAAAACAGCAATGCTGTAAAAATTCAGAGAAATTAGAGAGTTTCATGTTATGAGTTATCAATGAATAAATTATGCAATGATGGAACCATAACAGTATTAAATCAATTATGAAATTCATACGTATGACAGTAAGCTTTAATTAGCATTAAAAACCTGCTCGAGAACAAGCTTTCCTATTAGGTATGAGATTAATTAGTCGTCATATCGTTTTATTAACTAATCAAATTACGATTATTAGCAATGTAATAAGTAGTTATAAAAAATTTGCCAGCTACATAACACTTGATTGTTCTCAGATGTTAAGATAAATTCGTCATGGTCAAAAACGAAATCACTTGCACAACCGGGTTGCGTCATTTCCTTACAAAGATGCGAAATATCAGTGAAAGTGCTCGTAGAAAAAGATGCTTTGACGGTCAACGACTGCTTGATTGTTGTAGGCCTTTAGGACTTATTCAATGTTACAAAAGCTATTATTACACAACCCAACTGCTGCATTCAAATAGATAACTTTTCTTTAACTATTTAGAGTTTAAGTTTGTTTTCGGTCATTATTATATCGCTCGTGAAAAACATTGCTAAGCATAATGAAGCCACTGGAATTGTGGCGACTTCTAGCAATTAACAAGATCATAAATTAAATTAATTTCTCTTTTACGCACTTAATATACGTATCAGCATACGCAGTTAGTTTCCAATGGTCCACTGTTTTGTGGATGTGCTAACGGAATCATTAGCCTAGTTGGCGAGAACGCGAGCGGAAAAAGCTGAATAATGTAGAAGCGTTCCACAGAGCACCGCGGTCCGCGTGCCTTCCACACTTACGTGCTTACACTACCCACTACTTTAGCCACGCTTCATGTAACATCACTTATTTACGTTATTTCTTAAAATATGTTGGCAGACAGCGTTACTTTTATGAATCGTTAGACCTACATTCTAAACTTATGAAGACTTGACTCACATACTGTCCCACTGGTGATAATGTTACCAGATTTGTTCTTTTCGGAGTGATGGCTTAAGATAGCTTACTTTTTTGGCAACGAGAACCAGATTCATCGAGAGAATTCGACTCATCAGTACAACAGTAATGTGTTCTTATCAAAATTGTAAGTAAAGCACGGCGTTCAGTCAGCAACTTGGTTACTGGTCTTGGACTGTTAGCCGCTCTGATATATCAGTGAGATGTTCGAGCCAACGGGACTAGTGGAGCCAGCACGCGTCGGATGATTGGCACTTGGCAGCATCATGTACCTAACTGTTATTATTTAAATTAGGATTTATGTGTTACCATGTCATAATAAACGTCATCGATTCTAGTCTATAATTGAGCAAGATTTATCGATAGTTTCTAAACTACCAAATATCTTTAATGATTATAGTGCTCCGTTTTAAGATTTAAATTTTTGTCGAGAATGCATCGATTGTTTGTTTTTTTCTATTATTCAAAAACTGAGCAAAGTCAATGACGCGAATTAGCTCTGGGAAAGCGTGCATTGAGACAACTCTTTAAAACTTTTTCTTGAACAAAACTCTGTAGTGAAAATAATTATCCAAAACTAATATTTCCTATAAAATTCGTTAGTAATTTTAGATTGTATCAGCAAAAATTAAATGCTCGTAAATAAAATATAGTGAAAACTTTCATTGAAAAGAAAATCATAAAATATTAGCTATCTTAAAATAGCTAAGAATATAGAAGTGTCTCAAGTTTCACTTAGTTTCTTTATCACGGTAATTAAGAAAGGTGACTCACCCGTAGCAAGAGCACAGCGGCCAGCAGCAGCAGCCTGGTCCTCTTCATGGTCACAGTGCAGTCAGTCAGCGTCCTGCAACCAACGGAACACGTTGAACAACCAGAGGAACACTAGCCGAAGGCGCGGCGAAGGCGCGGGCGCGGGCATGGGGCTAGCGTGCAGCCACACCAGCCATGGCGACGAGCACAGTGCAACACCGCTCGCTGCACCCACCGGACCCCTCCCCCCTCTCCCCCACACCACCACCACGCACCCCACCGCCGCGCAGTGGGGCTGACCCAGTGACCGAGTGCAGCGCCGCCCGCGCCGGAACTGCACCGGCTGCACCTTTACTGCGACGCGTGCGCCGCTCCCGCTGCGTCGAGAGGAAACCACGCGCGGCCTTCACCTTATTACGGCACAAGGTCGTGTATGTTTGTTCATAGTGACACTTTGTATGTTTATTGGTTTTACGTAAGTAATGCAACGAGATGAAGTTAAACCTTAAGATAGGACCCTAGAATAAGAAAGGGTTTAATCGGAAAGTTAATTAAGATTTTGAATTAATTTTCCCCTCCTCGGCGGAATTTGTAGATGCGTGTTTCCTCTGAAGTATGCATAAAGCAGCTGCATCGCCAATTGTCTCATGTGTGCAGCGGACTCGGTCTGTCCGGCAGCTGCGCGGGCGCTGCCAGCGATTTCACCCCAGACACTCGATCGCTCGCCGGTTAGAAAGCACAGAAAGTCTCATCTGTCGATCTCAGAATATAGTATATCTGCATGAGGGCGTTTAATGAGACATTATACGTGAAAACAGTGTAATTTTATGTAGAATTTAATTACGCTCACGAGCGCGGAGAGTAGTGATGTTCTACAGCGAAAAGATTTTTGAAGGCATTTAGTTTCAGAGAGTAATGTAATCGCGATTGTTGGACATAAGGAAATTATCTGAACAATTTGAATGTGCAGAGAGAGTTATCAGCATGCTTGGCAACTGACTAATTCATTGAATACTACTACAAATATCTTGAAGCCCTGAAAAGGTTCGCCGTGTGATAAGAAATCTTCAGCCAGTAATCGCGCTATAAATACCGCAGCATAAAGAAGAGGACTGATACACATTAGTCGCGGGTGCGCCCACCTACAACTAGGCTAGTCACTCGTAAGAAAGCGGGCCCTCGGGCATTTTCTATTTTCTGTAATCTGTGGTTATACTATAATAATAGCTGTTATAGCAGGTGGTTTGTTCAATTAAGCACATCTGAGCAAGCCGCCACCTCGCGGGCGTGTACACCAGCAGATTGTACCACACAATCAATTTGATAACAACGCTGCATCATTTTCCCACCGCAACCGCCTGTTCTGCCCTAACGTGGTTTTAACTTGTACTTTAATTTAAAGTCGACTTGATATTAACCATTGCGTTCTTTTATTCTTTAATCGTTTTGTAAAAGGAACTTTTGCAAATAATTTAATTACCTACATATTCCGTGTCAACACTTACCTAGCAACATACAATTTCGCTACAGGTGTGTTTAACTAATTAGGAAACCTCTATATCTAGCTATGAAATGACTATTTAACAGATAGTAAGCACGAGGAAATCATTAATTAACATCAAGCTTAAGTGGTACACATCACATACAGTTCAACACCTGAAGGCAAGATATTATTTGCACGTAGTATCTGTTTTGGGATAACTTAATTGCGCTGTCAAAATATTCATCACTCGACCAGAGGTCTAGAGTGTTATCCAATTTAACACTCATTGATCAACGTCTGCCAGTCCGCCCGAGAAAGTGGTTCTAATTTTCTTCTCGTTTCTCTAATGGGGCTATCCACATATTTCATTAAGGGCAGTAATTGCTTTGGTACTATTTACCAGTTAAACACACAAATTCATGTTTCAAAGTTTCTAATTGTTATCGTGTTGCGATAACTAGTGATATTATGGTTAATTATAGTATATGTGAATCAATCGATTGATGAGAAAATGTCAGTAATCAAGCGTGACTGCGAGGCGGCGCGGGCGCAGGTGACGTCGCGCTTGTCGCCCGCTGCACACCACCTCAACACCTCTCGTGGGACTAACTTTGTTGGCTCGCATATTAAAAATACATAAAAAGTCATGAACAGATTTCACACGAGATGATCGACAAAAAGTATCGTGAGTCGCAACTTTACATGGAACTTTCCTTTTCTGCCTAGAGCTGATCTGCAAGTCAATGCATTCAATATTGTGAAGATTTAGTGCCTTCGTAGCAATTACACTTTTTGCTGCAAATGACTAAATAGTTGATAGGCTTGCGTGAACGATTAATTGTGATTGTGGGTAAGTGAAGCCAAACATGTGTGCTGGTGGAAATGAGATGCTGACTTAAGAAAGGCCTATCATTAGTTAGACCTTTACTTGAAAAGAGGCTGGATTTAACAATGTTACAGTTTTTTTTCTCGAAAATTAATAACACTGCTGAAGAAAATAAAAACCAGTATGCCTCAAAATACATTTTTAGATATAGTAACTTGGCGGTTGCACAGCACATTTTCAAGAACTCTAACGATATAACAGTTGTAAAAGACGCTTAGAGAGCAAGTTCCGTCTGTATAATATGTTCAAATATTTCCGGGTATCCGGCGTGCACGTGTGACACGTCGTCGGCGAGGTCTTGATGGTGCGCGTGCGCTGCTCGAGAAAGCTGCCAAGTCACGTAAAGCAATTACACGAGCGGAGGGGCGGCACGCTCATCTTATCGTTATCATAACATCTTTACACCTCATCTTTCTATTGTCTTCACCAGCATGCCGTGATCGAAATAGATATCAGTAATGATACGAGTACAAACGTTATTATAATGATTGCTCCTATTCTTACGAAACTGAAACTTGTCACAGCCGAACCTCAGAATGTCAGATGTTTTTCATTGTTTTGTTTTTATATCATAAACATCTAGAAAGTGGAATAAAAACAGAAATAGATTCAACGTTAACGTTTCTGTAAATGATACACCGGGAGATGCAATCGTATACACTCAACCGGTCTGTGGGAAAAGTGAAAGTGATATTGATAAACTAGCGAACACAGCTAAACATGAAGGGGTTCCCTTAAAGTTCGTTGTTGTCACATGCGTTACTTACGAGTGTGAAACCAAAATTAGTTGCACGATAAACAGTGGCTTTTCTCGTCGTCATGCACGATTCAGAACTACGACTTCTAACCTATTGCCTACTAATTTACTAGGATAGCTAACTGTTTATTTTAATTTTAAAAACTATTGAAGTAAAATTAATATAGGTAAAAAATATTAATTTATAAACAATTGTACCTTCCGTTTTCATTACTCCGTTATCCTCATGGATACCTGCATGGAGAAAGTGGCCTAATAATATATCCGACTTCTATCTTCTAAAACCGTACGCTGGACTTCCTATGCACATAGGGTGCACCTCGTACCTTCAGGATTTCCTGAGAAACGAACGCGTTTCCCTGGGTCCGTCTCAGGCTCTCAGGCTGTTTTTTAATTGTAAATAATCAGCCTATAACGTTCCCAATGCTGGGACACAGGCCTCCTCTCTGTGATAGGGAAGGGGCTGTAATCCACCACGCGGGTCCAGTGTGGATTGGTAGATGTCACATGTCTTCGAATTTTTGGTTCTAGGATATGCCCGTTTCCTCACGATGTTTTCCTTCACCATTTTGAGAGCAGTGGTGATGAAATAAATTACACAAAGTAAAGCGCCTGTCTGGGTTCGAACCTACGACATATAACTCGTAAGTCGGAGCCGCTACCACGAGGCCACCGCTGCTCTCTCAATTATATTTACTACATTTTCACTGTCTGCTACTATCCTTAACTATCCAGATTTATTTCCGAGGAATATAAATATGCCATAGAGCCTCCTGCTTCAGTGCCTTTTAAACTTCAGTCTCATGTAAATAGTGTTGTGTTACTTTCATCGGCACGAGACGCATAATTCATAGTTATAATATAAAAGTTTGCTTGAATTGGGGTGGAACAATCTTTGTCTGAAATATGAAACTCGGTTAACTGACTATAATTTGATTCAAATGACTGTATATGAGTTTAATCTTTGAGTTTTTTTTATCAGTTCGCCTTCAGATTGAGACTAAGTTGAAAGTTATAGTCTTTGTAATAATGACTAGTTTGTCATCATGGAGGTACAGACACCAGCACATCAAGCTACTACAATCTGTCAAATTTCTTTAATAGATTTTCAACTTTATCGCTAAAGCATTAAGGTTTAAGGATGATTGGGAAAATTTGACAGTTTCGGGTAACTTCACGTGCTGACGTCTGTACTTTATTTTTACACCTGACTACGCCTCAAGTGAGAAGTGCAATTACCATGATAATGTTTGCTAGTCACTTTCGGCTCTGATTAACGACACGACACGTGGGCGCGACTGACGCGACTTTTAATTGGCTGGTAACGAGCCGAAAGTTTTTTAAACTAATGAATGGGAATCGGTTAGAAGATTAACTTTTCTTCTCCATTATTTTATTAGCATACATTGCGGTTAGAAAGCGAGCGTGTATTTATACTGAGATTTGTTAGCTATTGTTAGCATTTACCTACCTACTCTGATTATTTATTATTCAAGAATAACCAAGTAGCAAATTAAACCGTGCATCCGTAATATTCACTAAAAATTAATTTCTCTCGCAACAAATCGTAAAAACGAGAAATAATCAATCTCTATTGAAGCGTTTCCAAGAAAAGGCATGATTTTGCTAAGATGCGCGTGCGCGGCTCCAATGATACGAGACTTGAATTAATCTGTGAACGTAAGTAAAACAAGCTATTGAATTGTTTTAGTAGCTTTCATTTCTAATGAAAAACTTTGCGAGTAATTATTATTGTTATGTTTACGATGATTGCGATTTTCACTTGCAGGGTTAACGATCAGCCGCACGGGAACTTTAAATGAAACCGATCATTGTTCAAAGTTCACATTAGATAATTATCTGCAGGTTTGGTAAATCGATGACATCGTGAATTCGTGAGTCGTGACACACGAATTTGACCGTTTTGTTACAGAGATAGATTATATGTATCCCTGATGACCATTGACCAATGATGGATAGACGTCAGGTAGCTTATCGTAAGGCTTTTCCTTCATCATCGGAACCTATAGTTATACCCAGTCATCATAATCAGCCTATGATGTTCCCACTGCTGGGACACAGGCCTCCTGTCGGTGAGAGGGAGTGGGCCGTTATCCACCACGCGGCCCCAGTACGGGTTGGTAGATGTCACATGTCTTCGAATTTTTCGTTCTAGGACATGCCGATTTCCTCACGATGTTTTCCTTCACCGTTTTGAGAGCAGTAGTGATGAAATAATTAACTCAAAGTAAAGCGCCTGACGGGGACGACATACAACTTGTAAGTCGCGGCCACCACTGCTCTCGTGAGCAGTTCTGCTTTCGTGATACCCAGTGCGAATCAGTTAATGTCGATATCCGAAAAAAGAACCACAAAACCCAATCGGTAATCGCAAAGCGTGTGTCCCAATGATCTCTTAACGCTAAATTCTTGCCTCGATACCTCAATTGTGTTAATAATTTCTCACTCAAGTTTCCTCACCACGTAGTAAAGTATGATTGTTACACATTGACGACCGCGTCGATAAACCACAAGTATTTGATTTGAAAGTAGCTTTTCTTTCAAATTGTTAACATTTCTTTCAAATTGTTTTTTATTGTTGTTTGTTGGTAAGTTTTTTTGTCTCAATGTGTAATTAAAGTAATGTAATTATTAATTGACATGCGTATGCATTCACTTCAATTAGCAGCTATCACGACATATATGTTTGCCTATTTTGCATTTAAACACTTAATCAATGTGTCACAATCTTTTCATCATCAATGGATACATGACGAATGTGCAATAAAAAGAAAAGACTCTCAAGTATCGTCTGTCTAAATGATTGATAACGAGCGTAACTGAACACTTGCGTATCGTATCGAACACATATTGCGGTGACGTATTGATTAGGTGATTCGCTAAAGAGCAGCGTGGGCTCAAGGTTACACCACGCAACACTTTCACCAGCCGCCGCAGTTCGTTGCTCTCCGAATTCAGCACCTCAGTACTCTCAGGTTCAGTCGCTATCAATGGCGATCCGCTCGAACCTTGCACCTTGGAACGTACCCAAACAACACAAACAAAAATACACTCAAATCTTATGGCAATAGCGGCCACTTCCGAATGGGCGGAGCGGCACCAAGATGCTATCCGTTGACGTTTACGTTCAATGCCCGTGTTAATGGTACCGAGAAACGTAACGTGGCCCACTTTCTCTTTTAAGCACACGTTGTCTCTTTCTTCATTTCGTGTTGTGGGGTCCGCCGAGCGAGATGGTAGTATTTAAGATGTTTCGTTGGAGAAGCTGCATGGGCTCGCTTTCTTCGCCGCACTTGGCATTGGAGGTGTACAAAATCCGGTAACTTTCGTTGGCGGCGAGCGACTGTGTGTATTCTGTGGAGCATTAGTGCCGGTCGGGCCGCGGCGCTACGATACAATTAGCCGGTCTTTCATGGTTACGTAACGATTATTTTATCAGTGCGGTAACAGAAGGTTTTTGTTATTCTATGATTGTTGACAATAATTTATCGATTTAATTGATTGTTATATTGTATACACTTTTTAATTTTGACATAACATTAGGGTTTAGGCGTCTTTATGTCAGCAGATGAATTAGGTACTTAGTATTAATGTTATTAACTTTTATTACTTTACATAATAGATAGATGACTATTGAGATGGTTGAGGAGGTTTCGGCTATCCGTAGCTTTAGAACACAAATAAATATATCTTAGTATTAAAACCTTACGAGTTTTTTGATGATCATAACTATCTTCGCGTCATTTCTTTGTCCAGCGTAGGTTTCAAGGCAATAATTCGCAAAAAATCGGCTTCTTTGCTGCAGCGTCTGCGGGATGCCAAAAATTGCATTCTGAAAGTCATCAGTCAAGATCCTGCGTAGCAGTCGCGAAGACACCACGACACCGGCCGAACCTAGCTGACTGATTTTAAATACTGGGCTTTTGGCTAAATTCTAATGTTGTTGAATTTGTGCGTTACATATGTGTACGTTTTCGTTGTTTCTACGTAACAGCCGCATATATTTGTCTATTTTAGTGTATTGTATACATAATATTTGCACCAACGACGGTCCCATTTTGTGTCCAGGGAAATCGCTCTCCATACTGAGGTTGCCTGGAAGAGATCGCAGTAATGCGGTAAGGCCGCCTATTGTATATTTTGTAGTGTATTATGTGTTTTTTATGCTATGTATTTTTGTGGTGTACAATAAAGTATATATAAAATAAATAAATTAATATAAATACGTGAGGTGGACGCAACGCAATCCCTGCGACAACCGTATATTATTCACGTGCCACGTAGCCCGTGGAATCTTCTTATTTTATCTTATGTCTATCATTCAATTTTTTTTTACTTGCAATTGTATTGTATTTTTTGCATAATGCGTACGTATCAACACATACAAACCACACGAAGGTAGCGCACTTTATTACATGCTTGTTTAAAATGTAATGCTAGTTTAAATACTAATCATCATGCGTTTCAAGCCGAAGCAGCATTCTACCTACTTGAAAAAACTTAATTGCTCTTATGTAAGCCTTAAAATGTGCGTACTGTCATACAATGTCACCATTATATTCACATTAGGTTACACTCACGTTTGACGAAATTACACGCGACCTGCATCAGGGTTACACAATCGAAAGTTGACACGAAATGTTACTGTCATTTTGGTAAAAGTTTATTAATATTCTGTAACACTTTTTTATAAGGTACACAACTTTTAAGTTGAAGACAGTATATATCTGAAAAACTAAAAAAAAACCAGCCAAGTGCGAGTCGGACTCACGCACCGAGGGTTCCGTAGTATTTAACATTATTAAAAATATTTTTATTATATGATGTAACTAAAAATTTACGGTTTATGCCATTTTTACTTTATATGTGCTATAAGAGATTGTTTCGTACCAAATTTCAGGATTCTGAGTTCACGGGAAGTACCCTGTAGGTTTGATTCACTTGCGAGTGTCGAAAATTTGCGGAAATTTGCGGTATAAGCGGCTGTATCTTTTGATTGCGTTGGCTTTGAAGTTTGATTTTTTCACAGCTTCAGGGATCAGTAGACCTGAGTATTTGATATAAATTGCCAGCTTGATCCACGCGTTCCTAAGAAAAAGGGTCTTGACAGACAGACGGACAGACGGACAACAAAGTGATCCTATTAGGGTTCAGTTTTTTCCCGGAACGGAACCATAAAAATTGTCTATATAGAGTTTTATAGTTTTCCGGTGAACATATCCTATTTTATTCCTACTAATATTAAAAACGTGAAAGTTTGTAAGGATGAATGGATGTTTGTTACTCTTTCACGCAAAAACTACTCAACTGATTTGGATGAAATTTGGCACACAGATGGTTTACAAGCAGGATTTAACACATGGGTTACTTTTTACCCGATATTCCCACGGGATCGAAACGTATGCGGGTGAAACCGCGGGGCGCAGCTAGTTGATTATTACCTACAAGTAATATTTTAATTAAGGTTAATTCTACCTGTAAGTGTGCTGTTATTATATGAATATTTTCTGATAAATTATTTAAATGCTCAAGCAACCTGAATATACCTTTATTTATTAAGTAGTCCTTACAAATGTATTAATATATTAGTACTAATTCTAATATAAGCATGTTGCAGTGTATCTGTTCTAGATATGTCACTGCGCCGGCGCAGGCGCACGACGCTGGGCCACGCTGATAGCTACATGACACGTTTCTAATAGCCTCCCGAAGATCTTAATCGTAAGTTACATGAGTGAAACTGATTCTCATCTCTAATAGATACACAACGCCGGCTAGTTTAACCTGAATCTAGAACATGGTAATACAATGGGTGTATGTCAGCAACACCTAAGCAGAATTTTCTCAGTAAAAGGCTTTTCCTCACATAGAGTCGAACATGACAATAAAAAGTTTTTCAAACTCAAACTCAAAGCATTTATTTCAATTAAACCATTTACAGGCACTTTGGAATTGTCAAAGAGTCCGTCAGTTACTCAGATAGTTGAAGCTAGAAACGCATTCCAAAACGTAGGTATTCTCAATATCAAGAACATCCAATGTAATGAAACGATTACATATATAATGTGTGGTTAATGATTGTACATAATTGGGAATTAAGATTAGGTATTAGAATAAACCAACCATGGTGCACTTATAAAGGCAATCAAGTGTCGATGTTATTCTATGCAAAGCCGGTAGTTCAGCTTCCGTATCTCGAAGAAATTGACCCGGTTTTCTGAGAAAATTGCCTTATTTGCATGAACTTGAAGCTGGTTGTTAAAAAAGTATATCGGCGTCCGCCAGCCGGCCACACAATGTAAATGATCCACGTCTTAGTTGCCGAGATGTGATTAATGGAGTTTTATGAAAGGCAATTAAAATTAAAGTCTTATTTACGTCTATTGTTAGCTGCAAACATTCTTCACTTCCTACGCAGCTTTTCATTGTAATAAAAGATCGATGTAAAGTAATGATTGGGATGGAACATCTGTGAGGCGAGCCATCAAAACAAGAACGCCATTAATTACACAGACATGTCAAACCGAAGATGTTTTGAAATGGAAAGTAAGTTATCAAAAACAAGTTGTGGAGATTTATTTACGTAGTTCAATGAGGGATTTCCTCCCAATATTTTGGTTGGAGTCAAACCGGAACTGAAGTGAAACGTGTCTTGGACTCGCTCTTAGACTTTTCTCGACAGCTGATACCGGCTATCGTATAACAGTTGCGCATGTGTGCTCAGTGAAATCTTTTATCATTAGAGATTACATTTTCTTTTAATTCAAATCACGGTTGATACGACGTGAAGAGAAATACACCTGTTATGTTTTTAGATCACATATTTAGCTATGATAAAATCTTTAACGATCAATGAACAAATCTTATGTAACAATAAATCACACTCTAGGAACACTCATGAATATTATTTATTCACAATATTAAAAAAACGAAATTGAATAATTCATTTTCTGCTTTCGTCATGAGTTTAATGGACTTTAATAATAACTAGCTTCTGCCCGCGGCTTCGCCCGCGTGGATGTCGGAAGTTATCCCACGGGAACGTGCTGTGCAAAGTATGTGCTTCCCCAGGATGCCATCTATCCCTTTGCCAAATCAGAAGTTCAGTGGTTTAGGCGTGAAAATGTAACATACAGTTTCAAGTTCAAATCCTCCCCTAAAAACCGAATTACCCCTTTTTGCCCCATCAGGGGTCAATTTGCGACAACTTTACATACTTATTATTAATTATTTTCTGTCGAAAGTATCAATACTGAGTTTCGAGTTAATCGGATCGCGCATTCAATTTCTTCCACACAAACTTCAACACCCCTATATCCCCCTTTGAGGGGTAGTTTGAAAAACTTATAATGATAACCTTTATTACTTACTTAGGCAAGTATTGTTGCCAAGTTTCATGTTTATTAACTAAATTAATAAGATTTTTCATATAAACTATATCCCCGCTTTTCCCCCCACAGGGGTGGAATTTTAAAAAATTCATAAAAATTCATTACTTGACTCAAAGATTATTTTATTTATACCAATTTTATAATTAATCAAGCCACTTATTATAATCCTCCCCTGTAAAATTAACTACCCCTTTTCACCCCGTTAGGGGGTGATTTTCGAAAAACCCTCATACGTGTTATTATTTATTTTTGTCTTAAGTACACTGAGTTTCGTGTTAATCGGACGGCGCGTACAAATTCTTCCACACAAACTTTAACACCCCTATATCCCCTTTGAGGGGTAGTTTTGAAAAACTAATAATGATAAACTTTATTGCTTACTTAGGCGAGTATTCATGCTAATTTTCAAGATTATTAATCTAACGAATAAGATTTTTCATATAAACTGTATCCCCGCTTTTCACCCCCACAGGGGTGGAATTTTGAAAAATCATTTGGGATGTGTTCATAACTTGACTCAAAGATTATTTATACCAATTTTCGAGTTAATCAAGCCACGCTGTAAAATCCTCCCCTGTAAAATTGACTACCCCTTTTCAGGCCGTCAGGGGTACATTTTCGAAAAACCCTGATACACATTATCCTTTCCTTTCAATTTTAGGTATAAACACTGAGTTTCGATTAAATCGGACCGCGCGCTAAAATTCTTCCATACAAACTTTGAAACCCCCCAATCCCCTTTTAGGGGGTAGTTTATAAAAACAAAAAATGCCCAACTTCATAATTTATTTACATTCGTGCCAAGTTTCAAGTTTATTAACTCAAGGAATAAGATTTTTCATACAAACGAAATCCCCCCATTTCACCCTCTCAGGGGTGGAATTTCGAAAAGCCCTTTCTTAGTGGACACCTACTCTTCACGAAGAATACACTCTCCAAATTTCATGTCTCTAGGACCAGCGGTTTAGGCTGTGCGTTGATGTCTCAGTCGGTCAGTCAGTCAGTCAGGACTGAATTTTATAGGCGCGAGAGTCGAGACGCGTCGAGCGTGATTCAGTATTCACGCGCGATGGCTTATTATTAGCGTATTTCATGTATAACTTTGGTGTTTCTATACCGATTTCTATGATTCTTTTGTATGGAATAGTTAATAATGTTAACTTTTTAAATTAAGAATGACTGAGAGTGTTATAAATGTAAGAGTAGACAAATATAATCAGAAAGCTTCGAACTGCTAAGCTATCGGGAGTTACACGTGTTATTGTGAGTCAACCATAAAAGATAGACATATGCTGTCGTGGGATATTTTTTATATAATTTTAAGGAGAACATTTCCGTCATACATGATTTCTGTGTAGCTTTAACCATTAAGGTTGCACACGCGACGGAAGCGTAAAAAATGGAGTAACTTCTCCCGTTTTCCCAACATTTCCCTTCACTGCTCTGCTCCTATTGATTGTAGCGTGATGAAAAGTATACTATAACCAGCTCAGGAGTATGAAAAATAATTGTACCAAGTTTCATTAAAATCCGTCGAGTAGTTTTTGTTTCTATAACGGTTATACAGACAGACAGACAGACAGACAGACAGACAGACAGACAGACAGACAGACAAAAATTTTACTGATTGCATTTTTGCCATCAGTATCGATCCCTAATCACCCCCTGATAGTTATTTTGGAAATATATTTCATGTACAGAATTGACCTCTCTACAGATTTATTATAAGTATAGATTTGTAGAAATATTCTCCATACCTACTCAGAAAGTACTCAAAAGTGGTTCAAATAGGCACCTACTTGGTTTTTTATCGTTAGGGGGTAAAAGAGTTCTTTCAACCCCTATTTTCAACTCTGGTTACAGAAGTGTGTCTGTACTTAACTAGCAGTCTACGAACTTTCTTACTAAAAAGTGCATGTTATGTTAATCTAATTAATGCTGTGCAATGTTAAATGTTAATGTCAATCTAAAACAGATGCGTGTGACCCAGTCAGCGACACAAACCGGTAGTGTTGTATTATAGCCAACTAACTCTTTTATCTATGCTAATACATGCTGCGCGCGTAAACCCGTGTCCACTCCGCTGCATTATGGAAATATGTGCAATTATTTACAGGCGTTTTTTAAATTAGTCTCTCTACTATACCTGCGAGTCCGTATTTAGGCTTTCGTGAAATTAGAATTGATTAAAATTATTTTTGTGAGTCTTTGTCACGTTAATTTATTAAATTACCCTATAATCTTCACTATTTGGTATCGGGTACATTGCAACATAACTTTATTAGGATATTTTGAATTTCATAACTGTATCTATCTGTAGCATAAAAGAAACTCAAACAATTGTAATTATAAGAATAATCATAATGAACGCAGCAAACAGAACACAAAGGTTTATCGGTGTGAGTGATCTCCGTAGCCGGAGCCGGAACAAACAGTGGGAAGGAATGATTTATGTGGTGCGCCTGCGCTCCACTGTAAGAGAAAGTCGGAGCACGTTTACAGGCCAAGGACGAGGGCATCGCTCCCGAACGTTGCGTAACGTCGTGAGATTATTTATTACACCGGGCCGTGCCCGCGCAGCCCCGCATTTATAACGAAACAGTCATGCGCATGACCATCGAAGGACAATGACTCCAATTTGCTTTTTGACCTATCATCAAAATGCCCAGGGCTATCGCTTTCACCGCCGTGAGAAATTTGGTGCTCAAATATGTAGTTGCAGTTGTCCAAACTGTCTCTACTTCTCTAGTCGGAATCTTACATGACGAAATAATTTTAATGAAGTTATTACAATAATTTTATACTATGAAAGGTGGCTAGTCAAAATGGGGCATGATAAACTGAAGTACCTAAGACTAATAATAAAGTGTTTTAAAAAATACGTAGAGATTTAATAAGATTAGGTTATTAACTAAAGCCTAGCGTATTAGTTTTGCTACGAGATAAATAATAGTTTCAATATTAAGTTAAAATTAGAAAATGAATAATTTTCCAATAACTTGTAACACTAAAGAGGTTTTCTAGAATTTTAATCTTGGGAATCCCTCTTGAAAAACCTAGTCCCAATGATTACAATGAATATTCCAGTTTTGTATGTTTACAACACAAAACAAAATACAACAACAATTAAAGAAAAATAAGAAACAAATTAACATAAATTCAGTACAATTAAATGCCAACATGTGTGTCCTTAATGCACTTTCACTCTCGTTACGGTTGTACACAAAATGTGCTTACAGAAGTTATGTAACAGCTCTCGTACCTCGCGCTTGCATAGGTAATTACTTACAGAGAAAGTCGATATATTTCGGCGAGAAATGATCGAGAGAACATAAACTGTGGATCACTTTCCGCTCTTCATAACCATTGCGTAACAGCACCCGAATTGAAATCATTCGGATTAATATGTTACATAAATGATGACACACGCAAAAGTTATTTAAATATTTTCTTCTTTTTATTGGTTCTTTTCTGTAAGGTTATGTCGAAGAAATTCATAAATATGTAAAGATTAGAAATTGCTGTGAATCTGCATAGGCATTTAATACGTCAGGCTTATTTTAATAAAATATTGGTTGGTTGTACCTATTATGAAAGTTATGTATGCTTACCAAATTATCTTGGTGACATAAATTTGAATGTGACTCAGGTCAGGAAAGTCTGAAACAAAAAAAGTAAGTACTATTAATACAAAGCGATTACATATTTCAATCAATAAGGTTAAGAATGCTTTTTGTATGCTCATCGAGGCGGATTGGATATTAATTAGATGTTATGTTTGCTAACAATAGTTTGCATAATATGGTTGCTAATCATTACTTGACCATATTGGTTGCTGACACCATTCCTTCAACTTAGCATTGAAAACAATACATTGTCATTGCCAACATGCATCGGGTCATCGCTTTATAAACATAGAATTATGTCTAGTGTCTTTCTTTGTATACATTTTCCTTCTATGGGGTGGAAATGGAAATGTCATAGAAATGCTTACATATATATCATAAAGGCAAGCAATGTTTGTCAAAAGTAAAGAGTCTTACGTTACAACGTACAGAGAAAAAAGATAAGTGCACATCATGTTCTGTCACTCACTAAAGTATGAGAAAACGAATGCACCTCATCACTTCTGAATTAGTGAAACCGAGCATTAATAAATAAAACACAAAAGCGCCTTTCATTTATTGCTCAAATGAAACAATGCCTTATTATAAGGAAGATAAAGTGGCGAACTGATATTATACTTCCACAGCTCTCATTACTCATATTAGTGTTATATGATTTCGAAACAAGTTTCTAGACTTGACCAAGCGACGTAACGTTACATTCTAGGCTCAACCATTGTTCTTTTATGATGTCATAACAGACAATAATAATAATTCTATTACCCAAGTACGTTATCTATGTCGTGCATTGTATCGCAGTGAAATCGTCCTTGCAATGTGGTTTGTAGACAATAAGTTATTTTAGCTTCCTGCCGGGACGCTTACGTCGGCTTCGCGCGGTGTCTCGCGGCGGGCGGCGGAAATGCAGGAAAGTGAAAGCATGTAACGAAGGCACACAGACATTTTGCTGAAAGGGACCGAGTCGCGATAAATTTCGCAGCAAATTGAGCGATAGTTCGTTTTTATTGCTGTTTGTTTGTAATGCTATTTGTAGTTTTAATATTTATGTATATTGATATGTGGAACTCGTTTACCTTACTACGAAAAAACTTGTTGTAAGATGAAGTTTATTTTTTAAAGAACTTATTAGAGTTGCTATTGTCCACTAAATGGTGTAGGTATCATGGTCTTACGTTGACCCTTTTGAACCAATCAAGAATTATCATAATAATGTTTATGTAGTTTTACCTTCCTTTAAAGATTAGGAGTAGGTACATTTACAGCGACAATTATCCTGAATACATAATTGATATATTATCGCCGCACACACATACTTAAGTTACAGATATTACAAATAATGTCCACGACGTTGTTAGACAAGTCGAACTATGTGGAGTGATCATGGGATGGCTGTGGTCTGCAACTACTCGTAAATACAAGATGAAAGTGGTGAAATCTTTAGACGGGCCTCGAGAAATCGCCGCCGTAATAAATAATGCACTAGTTCAGTCTCGCAGGCCCTTACACCGAGCGACTGGTTCCAACACACTCGTAATTCGACAAGAAATATTGACAGTACCCGTTTAGGTGCAGCCGAATATAGTTAAGTACCTTTCTATTTAGATAATTACCGGAAGATTAAGCTATTAGATTAATAGATTCGATAAGTCTTGCTAACGATGATACGTAACATTTAGAAAATTAATGATGACTCAATAGAGACCAAATTACTGATATTCAGGATTTCACTTTTCGATTTAAGAGTACCGGGCTTGGTACTTGTTAAGCAATCTGTTGAAGCATTGCGACAACTATGAGAGGAGACAAGAAACGACCCTACTTGATTTCATTCAAGTAGGTTGGACACGGTTTCATCTGCAAAATCTGTTAAGATAACTAGGGGATCCGACCGGAACAAAAACAAAAGAAAAAGGGGATCAGAACGGAATGACCAGTTTATAGTGGGCCAGAATTAAAACGTAATAACAACTAGCAAGGATCAGTTCAGGGGAGACCGGAATAACTCATTTTTAAGGATAGTATTCAAAATAATACTTTTATTTGTAAGATTTGTTTCAGCGTTAAAAAATAATTTGGCTTCTGACTTATCCTTCTAAAACTTGAAAGAAATCAATGTGTAAGTATAAACATGTTTTAGTTCCTATTAAGAGCTGTCATATTAGTTTAAAGCCGATTGTAATCTCTTTATTAATGTCCAATTTAATTATAGACATGTGATATGAATTTATTGATGTAGTCGAATGTGACTACTGTCTGACATTAATAGTGTCGCTGTCCACGGTCCTTAACAGTCGGAATCATTGGATTGGAAGATGTTGGTGTAGTTCGGATATGGTTTTTATACTCTTTGGAATAAGAGTGTGCGAGGTTGACGTGTCTTGGAGCAGCTTTCTGTGGCGCCTGTGCCGTCAATGTCTTGTTTCCACCACATCCGCTGCGGCGCTGTCTCGCCAACTAAACTCATTTGCCGTGACACAAAACCTCACGTCATAATTGGAGCACAATAATTTGATATACTTTCTCCGATCCAACGTTTAAATAATTCATAAAAATTCAAACATTCTACACGCGTATATTCATGCATGAGCTTAATTAATACTTTCAGTTTCTTCTTGAAAATTAAAATACTTAAAAGAACAAAGCGGAACTAGTTTGGCAGTTTCTATATAATTTGTAGCAGTCTGCCAGTGGAAAGGTGGTGAAAATTGTTATAACATTGTTATATACTTGCCAATTAATTATAAAAAGTTTACTCATCAAAACACTTCCTGGCTTCCGTTGTCTACAAAACGTTACCTTAATATTATTTTTTAGAGTTACGAGTTTTATAGTCCAATTAATTATTTAAACATAGTACCTAATTATGTGGTAGGTGAATCGATGTATGAATTTATAACATTTATTTTTAGGTGGCTGTTTTTATTAGTGTACCGAAATGCCAGTTAGTGGCAAATGGCAGTGGTAAATGGTAGTTTGTATTTCAAAGTTGTAACTATCCCGAATATAAATAAATGTTGAACATGAAACTGGTATTTCTCACTCGACTGGTAGGTAAGTAGAGCTGTCACTATAGACGTGAAGGGGAAACTTTCAAGTGTAGGGCCTAATCACTGATAGAAGTGCATAACAAAAGTGAAATCTGTTGAATTTCCCCGCTGCGCCGGCGCTGCTGCCAGCCGTGGATTGGGAGCGCATAGGGGCGCTATCGCCACTCTCGTTATATCAAACATACGGGCCCGGTTTGTCACTCTGGTTATTACATACATTACATTGTTAGCCTGCAAATAAGATATGGTGGCGCTTTCTAATGATAAATCGCTGTTATTATGAAATGTTTCCGATAATTAAATAATTAGCTTCGATTCCGAGACAGAAACGCACATGATTATACCCATGCAAGTTACACATCAAATTACACCTGCGAATTTGAAATGAATAGCTTTTTAAATGCGAATATCTAAACGTGTATCTGTAGTAACGAGCGTTTAATCGGCGCCTCGGGGGGACACTCGGATCGATCAAAACAATCAGTGGAAAGCTGCTGTAGCTGACCACTGTGCGCATAACCGCATTCCTGGTGAGCCTCATCAGACGACAAAAAGAAAAAATTACCTGTGCTAGCTTTAGACTAGAGAATATTATTTCTCTTTGACTTTAATAACGATCTCGGACGATTCAATTAGCCGCTTCAGTTAACGACGGCAAATTAGATTAGCTTGTTGAATCATTATAATAATACTAGTAGACACTAGACCTATCGTCGCGATCAATGTAAGTACACATTTATCAAGAGTCTGGACATAGGGACAAATGCTCATAGGTTGTAGGAAAATTGTTCTATTCTCCTCCTACGAATGGTTTATCAATTAAAAGTAAGTTAACATGATTGCGAACCCATTTTTTTTTATTTCAGCCATTTCAATGCCAAGACAGTTAAGTTTCTTGCAAAATATTACGGATAGAGCCAACCATTCATTTTAATGTGTGCCTACATCTATAAAACAGAAGTTTAACCATTTAATATTAATCTAGCTCAATTTGTAAAGTTCTGAATAGCTTATACAGTTATTTTCTCGCCTAAGATATCAATTATTATTTTTCAATCCATTTCATATTGCTGGTGCTAGGTAACCTAAATACCTATCAAAATCAAAGTAGTAGATGTTAGTAACAAATAAGTGGTTGGCGTGTAAATAGTTTGACCCTGTTAGCGAGAACAAGGCGGTGTTGACTCATTTCCCAGGCAAAAGAAAAGAGTTCCACTTGTATATGTGTCTCATTGGAACAATACCGGGGCAGATGTCGCTCCTACGTAACACACAAAACTACAAACACCATGTTTTTATTTGTAATGTATTTATCTGTTCGACTAACACCGAAAGTTTTTTCAATCTTTTTGTACCACATGACAGGAATTTCTATTCCTTTGCACATTTTATATGATTTTAGTAGTAGAATCATCTATATACTAATACTGATAATAAAGCTGAAGAGTTTGTTTGCTTAAGCGCGCTCATCTCTGGAACTGTCAGTCAAATTTGAAAAAACTCTTGTTACATTTGGTTGCCCAATTTTTGAGGAATAATTTGAAATTACGTTAGGAGTCATAAGAGCCGAGAAAAACGAAGCATATAGCGCGGGCAGGCAATGCGATGTGGCGGGGTAGAAAAGAACAATGGGGACGTGAAATTTCTCGCTAACGAAGTCGTAATTTAGAAGTAAGAGACCAACTTTTGATACCGATTTTACATCAAGGAAGATTCACAGGTTAAGTTTTGCTTTTAGGTTTTGTTTTGCTTAGTTTATGCTAGACTGAAACTTAGTAAATGTGACTTGAATGGCCATTAACTTAATAAATAATAGTAATTAGACTGTCGGTCTCTTGGGACGAGATAATTTTAATCTGTACCTACCCACTTTAAGGCAGACGAGTTACTCAGATACGGTCACGGCAATTAAATGAAAATAAATTAATCACTTCTCTTGCGGTTAACAATCTTGTTTATCTATGATCATTGATCGATGACACTCGTTATTGTTTGCTTAGCCAATAAGTAAATCCAAGATTTAACCATACTGATAAAAATAAAAAAAAGGGAACTCGGTATAAATTCGAAAGTAACTCTGTCTGTATGTGACCTTTTCAAGCCTAAACCACTGAACGGATTTCGATAACAAATGGTAAGGAGATAGGCTACTTTTCTCCCAGTAGCCCGTTCCCGCGGGATAATTTCCAGGCGGGCAAAGTCGCGGGCAGAAGCTAGTTTCTTTATAAAAGAAAATTCAGCCACAAAACGCCCCATTTACTAGGCTTAATTGTGATTTTCTTCATAATGGTCTGATGGTAATAGTTCTCAGATCCATTTAATCACCAGGTGTAAGGCAGATCCAGTTAACATTTAGAATAGCACAATGTTTACATACATTTACTGTTAGTATATTTATGGCGACTTGCATAAAACATTGCAGCTCGAAAGCTTTATCGGATTTCAAGAAATGCTGTCGAGTTAAAGCATGTTGTATTCATTACTTTCTTATCTCCTCAAATTAAAAAAAAAAATCTCCAGAAAGTCCATAAACACGTCAGAGCTGGATAAAAATCCGGTGCACTTAGTGCAATATTTTTCACCGTTCCCAATCCATGCGTAAGCGCAATTACAAGCAGTTTATGGGTGACAGTGGCGATGGCGCGGAACCGGCCTTGCGCTAACTAACCTGCTTCCTATGCTACTACAGATATAAGCTCACCCTTCTACTCTTCTCCGCTGCTCTAGTTGTTTGACCTAAATTTGCACGTTTAATTTCCCTCAATCGTAGCCGTGACGTGACGTATCGTTTAATATCTAAGACGTCTTTTTTGCAGTAATATTTCTATCACAATGCGACTGCGTCGATTATGACAGGTTCCGAAACATGTTCGCTTCAATCAACTTTCAACAAGAGCGCAACAATAGATACAGAAGGCGGCCAGCATTACGCGGCAGTTATTAATAAGAAGGGTACTATTTAAACATTGATCAGGTGCTACTACCGTGAGGAGCGTCGAGGAGTGCCCCTTGGTGTGACACACTGACTCGCTTTCGCGCCGCGCACGCTGCCTGTGCCCGCGCCGCCTGCGCCCGCGACGATGCATGCGGCGGTATCTATGCTCGCGTACATTACACACGCGTCTCACACTACTTGTACGACACGCATCTCACAATAGTAAACGCCATTCAACTAATGTCATCTATCAGTCCCTAACTACATGGCGCAGTGTTTGTGTTTTAAATGAATGCGAAAGTTTCATCATAATCAACAGGCTGTGACACATCTCTGAACTTCTGATTTAACATACTCTACATTTTGAACTTAGGTTTTGGAGACATCAGATTTAAAGCTTCATGTATATAGTTATGCTATATACTAAGTATTTACAATATAATATGCATACGTAACCATTGCCCTTTTTAGCTCTTTCCTTAAAGAAAGTTCAGCTTTTATATTTTATGAAAACTCGCCAAGTAAGTATGTGTTTAATTCGTTTATAATATTTGTGTTTATATACTTGCATTGCGCATCGGCGCATCTCATTTTCAGTCCAACTTTTTTGAGATTTAAGTCGTCTTGACGGAAATTAAAACTGGACATGCTCATTAACGCTTTCACTCTGATGTTTCCGTTACATTCGGACATTATCTGTTTAACGTGGATCCTATACTGCGAAAGTGAAAGTGTCAGTTCAAGAAAATATGAAATAATTAAATAATATGTAACATCAAGTACATTCCCTAAACAAACAGAATTTCTAATGTGAAAATAAAATAACGTAACGTAAATTATATACGAAATTAAGCATAATAAAAAAGTTATGGAAGTTGCGCAACATGACGTGACACAGGTTGGACAAAATTACTATTTTTAGCGCACATTCTAGAAAGCTTCATTCATTATTATTACGCGGACTGCGACAATCTGGCGCATGAATAGACAGTAGGTGTGTTGAGGTAGGCGCTCTCACAAATCTCATTTGTGTTACATGATAATAGAAATTATAAATCTTCAGACCATTTCGTAATGAATGAAATCTTTGGAACGTGTTAAAAGTAACCGCGCTTTGAAAATGGATTATGGAATTTTACAATCGGTTTCGTGATAAACAATTTCATTGTCTTAATGTTATACTACTAAACTAAATAATCACCATATCTATTATACTATAAATCTTTAAGCTGCAAGGTCGCGGACTGTTCCATAAAAAGAATCAGATAGACTCATCTCTGAAAATATTAAGACAACATTCCTTCAACTGGCTAACTCTATAATGGCTGCATTTGCGACATATGTTTCACAATACAGCACTCAACAATCCCAGGAGATGGCAAGGGACCATGACGCAAACCACTCACTTACAAAATCTTGATGCATTCGAACAATGGAATGGGAAGTCCTACTGTGTGTGGACGAATTTCGCAATGGCATGGCCTGAACAGCAGTAATAACCGTGAAGACCCGTGTCGCATCCGCTGTTCCACAGATAAGGGTAATGCGTACCGTGTTCCAGCCTTAATTACCAAGAAGATACTCAAACGTCCATAAACTGAGCTCTAGTAGATAATTTTAACTACTTCAACGTGAAAAAGAAATCTAGAGAATGTAACCATTAACTTGTGTCATATCCGTGTGAGCGTGTCTAATGTAACCGGCGTTATTAAAATGTATTCGTTAAGATAACATCTTTCTCATATCATCAGGATTCTTTCTTCTAACTTTTTATGATCTAAATGTTATGCTCTACACCGAAAAGGTAGATAATATCATTAAAGGTTTTAATTAGGAGTAAATAGATACAATCTTAATGTGCTCAAACTATGCATTTCTAATTAGGATTAAATTTTCCGAGAGCTTTTTTATTGGATAATGTCTTATTTTCAAAACACTTAAGAGACCATGTTTAAAGTGGTTATACCCCATACATAACATTAACTAGGTAAATGATGTACGAATTAACAGACAACCATTTTACACACACATTGCAATTGAAGTTCAATAGAAACCTATAAACATGTAAGTTAACTTAGGTGTTAGTATTAACGTAAATGAGGAACCCCCGCGGGTATGAGAAGTATAAAATGCGAGCTGTGTGACGCGTGACCTACTTTCCACAAGCCGGCTTCACCACATGTCGCCATACCGGATAGCTCTTAGTACCACCAAAATAAAGAGTAAATTGCCATGAACAATGAAATTACTTTAAAAAACGTCAGCTGCGTACAGAAAAATCGTTGAACACAACACATGCAAATTAAGTGTGTTCAAATATTCGCGATATGCGAAGAGATTATTTCGTCGAGTGCGAGTGAAAGTAAAAATTATGCAACTTTCTACCACTGAATATTATTGTTCAAAGATAACAAAAAAATACGCATTATTTAGCGTATTGTAGGCGCGGGTTACGGCGTAGCAGCGGGCGTTACGGCGTAGCAAGCGCGTGCGGGTGACAAAAGCTAACATACAGGTCGATTTTCAGTTGTATTTGTTTGGAAAATGTGTTGAAATCTTATGTTTAATGTTGAAAACTTCTGTTTGATAACATCTATTTATTTTAAAATGTTTTTTTTTTCATTATTTATCAATGATTGAGATAAGGTTCAAATGCATGTGATAATATTTATAACTGTTTGTATATTTCACTGCAATTGCAGCTTACAATGCATATGTAGCAAATATGCAATAACTATTTGACTGCTGAACATAAAATCACTTCAGTGAGAAATCCAAAGTTTCATCCACCATATGTAGGTAATATTCAACTTTTCTATTATATCACTTCCACACAATTTTCAAACACATAATAATCCTTCGTCAGAAACCAACCACCACAAAATCCTGTACCTTTTCAGGTGAGCGTTAAATGAGGTTCCAGATCGAAGAAACAGTTTCAGGATAACACAGGCAGCTACCGATCACTGTTCCAGAGTTCACAATCACTGTCACAGTCTGAGGTTAGTTCACTTTCGTTTTCGCGGCGCGTGTGCACTGCGCGCGCGCTCGTGCTCTGTTCGACTGCTTGCACTGGTCGCGGCGGCCGCACTCCAAGCCGTTTTATACGCGTGAAAGTTCCGCGCCTGCGCAGAGCTGACTATCCCGGATCGGACCGATCTGACGTCCATTTGGATTTTGAAATCCTTTGATGACGCCATTGATGTCATTGCGGGTGTGACTGATGATGACTGCGCCTTGGTTATGAAAGAATTCTATTTTGGTGATGTCCAATTTAGTCCACGAGGATGGGTTATTAGTTTGATTGTGTATGAGGAGGATGTTTGATATCATGGTCATCAAATAATACTCATGGTTCGAATATGGCACAATTTAAAACCGGATATTAAAAATATTTGCATTAATGTGCAATAAACCCTAGGCTACAGCCACGAGCGTAGTAACCCAGGAAGGTGAATTTTGAATGTCAGTTCACATATCATCTACTTACATCATCTCATCAAACTTTCATGAAAAAAACTGTATCCCAAAAATAACGATAACGGATCAGTTCTTGAGTCGCTAAACAAGAACTGCTGGTCTATTCTGTAAAAATCTCACCGTGAAAACGTAGTGCAGTAAGGTTAAAGTGAGCTGTCATTCCAACTCATTAGTTGGAAAGTGAGTTTAGAGTGAGCTATCAATTCTTAGCATTATAAGAATTGATAGCTCACTCTAAACTCACTTCACTTAACTTTTTACGGTGAGATTTTCACGGAATCGATTGACTGATCCGTTGGCGATAATTACCCGCTGGTATGATGCAGTTATGGTTCCTTGCTTGGCATCATTCGAGACTTATTGATGTTTTAAAATCTTTCTAGTTTCAGTGTAATTCCTACGTTCCCTCTCTTTTTTCCCTGTCGTTTCTTCACCTCCTTTAACTATCCTATTGATACTAGTATTTCCACTAAACCAATTTGGCTCATTTTAATCAATTTAGTATTTGACATGTTATAAGATTTAATCAACTGTTCGGCTTATTCGTTCCCTAGGGTCCAAACCAAAAGACATGAAAAAATAATTTTATTTTTCTTTGTTTCTCTTCTTAGAAAAATTTTCTTTATGTATCGCCATGCGTCGACGAATTTCATCAAACTAAGCCAGACTTGCTGGTATGGTATGGTAAAATAATATGATGTAGCTCAGTGGGTAAACAGGCTGCGAGACTAGGGGTCAAATCCCATTCAAATAATTCTGATGCAGTCAAGCCTCCTCATTGACTGTCCTCTACAGCCTATCTATACAAATCCAAACAATTTATCTATCGGTGTCAAGCCAGCACAGTAATCAAAGCAACTTTCGGCCTTCGTTTACACTTTTCGTTTATTTTTATCAATTTCTGTACGATCTCTAGAAACCATAATTGTAAGCTATTAAAGAAATATCATTTTAATCCGCAACAAAAACTAATACCTGTGAAATATCAATTTAAGATCGAGCAAAAAGCTAAAATAAAATCGATATCAAAACGCCGAACAAAAGACTTCAACGCAAGATAATTTTAAAATTATGTACCATTTTAAGAAATTGAGTTTGAATCTGAAACTACTTCAATACCACCGAAAAGTGTATATTGAAAGAATCAAAAAACCATAAATATATTTTTATTGTTCGTACAAATAGATATTATAATAATGCTGCGTGGCTGTAGTAGATAGTAGGTAGGTACCCATAGTTACCTGTAAAAATAATCCGTTGTGTACTTTGTATGTGGAACAATCCAAACATCTTTAATAATAATTTTTACTTATTTAAAATAAGTATTTATTTATATATTATAAGTATTATTGCTCACTTGCAGAACTGCAACTACTAAATGGATTTTGAAATGATATGCCCAATAATATGCAAATAATCAAAGTAAAAGAAGCGATAATTATGTAAATTACTGACCGTGCTCATGGCATGTCCACCAAATTTCATTGCTATTTTTAACCCCCGACGCAAAAACAACGGGGTGTTATAAGTTTGACGTGTCTCTCTCTGTGTGTGTGTATGTCTGTCTGTGGCATCGTAGCCCCCGAACGGATGAACCGATTTTGTTTGAAAGGTGAATTTGTCGGGAGTGTTCTTATTAATCATTCCGTTACATTTATAAATATTCGTGACACTTAAGAGTGAAATGGCATCATGTTGAAATTTAATTTCAATTTATTTCATAATTAATGATTTAATTCTTTTTCATAATAATTTTAAAACCTCGCGCAACATACAGTACTTAGATGTAGATTATTGGGGAATAAAGATAATAACTAACCGTTCCTTTCCTAACAACTGCAATCTAACATAACATCAAGCCTGTATTTCTTGACGACAGACAGCTGTGGTGTAGGTAAAGTAATAACAAACTCACGTTTTGTCAATTACTTATTTCTACGACCTGTTATTTATGTGGCTGATTGTCTAGGTAATATATAAACAGACATCATGTTTCAGCTGTAAAACTATCTAAGTTAGTCCAGGAGGACCTTGGATGCCATTTTCATAGGTCGTTCAATTGCTACTGAAATAAAAATTCGTAACAAACTGTCATTATGTTTCTTCATACTGGAAATGCCTAAATTAATTTTAGGTTTAAGGATGTCGCCGCATCTAGGATGTCGCTCATAAAGGAACGTAACTACGATTTATCTACCATACCGCCACAAAGGAGATATTCTTATTGTCTTGTGAAAACTATAAGTAATTGTTCAATCATAAGCCGGCCGGCAAAAGCTTGGTATTATCGTGGTTGTACTCAGAGCGTGTACCAGTAATGGTCACCTAGAGTCAACCGTCATAATTTAAGCACGCTCTCTCAAACGCACCGGGTATGCGCCCGCGTGGCGCGCGCCAACACACAAATATGAAATTTACGGAAAGAGTGAAATCGAATAAATTGCCCATTGTCTTAGTATGGTGCACGAATTCGGCTCATATTACTTTCTGTTTTCATCTCGACATGTGCGCGCCGCAGGTGAATGATCTCAACTAATTGTTAACTTGCGTCCCTGTCATTACTGCTGACTGTGTTATTACACGTATTTGCTATTCCACTCCCGTCCGCGCGATAATTGTTTTTTTGTTCGTTAATTAGAAAGATTTAATGGAGACGTAACCAGCATAAGAATGATTGGAAATTCTCTTAGCTCAACACAATTGATGGGTAAAGAAAGTTGCCGATTTGAAATGTTAACACTGCAAAAATGTAGTTTGTAACTAGTCTTACGGGCGTAGCTTAGGATCTCCAAGGTCATTAAATATGAAGAACACAGATCATCAGACATGACATGGGCGCAACAAGGAAAGTATAATAGAACGTGCTTATTAAAATACATGAGATAAGAGTATCAGCGAGCTAGCCAAGTGTCGCAACATGCTCAATGAGCTCACGGTCTGCTTCTGCAGCTGCAGATCTGGTGAGGAGCTCGTATGTCTGCCGTGTCGTTGTCGCACATATCCGCTTTGCATAACAATGCCGTGTCACAACTTTCTTGTAAACGGAACACGATCTGAATTCGGGTTGTATTAGTCACTGTTCTATGCCAAGTGTTCCGATTTACATAAGAGGCTTACTTACAAAGCATTATCGGTATTATTGCAAATGTGTCAATACCTCCTCGGTTATATCGGACGCTTATAAAAGTGAAAGTTTGTTTTCATTTTGTAAATATTATTTCAGGTTGTGCAGATATGCAATAAGAAATGTTTTACGTACTCATTAAAGGAGTGCTTTCAAAAAAATATGTCGTAGAATTTGCTCGCATACAAAATAATTGTAATGCTCAGTCATACCATCTAATGTCCGAATGAGCAAGAATTTTAGAGAGAAAGTTATGTAAGATTTTTTCTTATTGTGATAGTAAGCTAAGTTTCTAATTAATACTCGCGGAAATACATAATGTAACGGAACCTTTGCGTGAAAAATCGAAGAACTTGGGTACCTTCTAACAAAAAGTACCTAAATAACTAGATAGGTATGTGAAATACAAATACAAGGCATAATATATTATGTATGTATATATATCTAATATTCACAGTATATGTACCTATAGTCTTTTCTACTATACCTATAGGTATAATTAATAAATAAGCTAAACATAAAAGCTACATTAGTATCACTTCTCTATTTACACCCGTTGATAATGAATAAGAACTGATTCTCTGGACTTCAATTAAAGAAATTTACCTTCTCTAAGCCGGTCTTAAGCCGAAAAACATAATGTGAAATAATTATCTTATTACTTATATATATTCGCCAAACAGAGTTTCATTTACAAAAGGAAAGTAGACAGAAATAGTTTGAATGCCATTTGTATTACCTACATACAAAAACACTATAAATCAAACGTTAATTCTAGACAAATTATTACTTAGCATCGTAACGTAACATTATGCGCCATTGACCTTTGTTAAAAAAATATGAAGTTGTGTAACTCATGCGTCAAGCGTTCATTAGAATGAGGCATGCGCAGGCGCTGGTTCCGATTGTTCAATGGCCGGCGATGCGGACGCGCATAGAATGGGGGCGGGCTTACACCATTTCATAACATAACGCGGGTAGGACTTCAACGAAAGTGAGTCTCGCGGATGCTGGAAATTCCGAATTTATTGCAACAACCGCACAAAATAAAAACCGAGTTACACATCGCTACTTAACTTTTGCATTACTTACGTTACGTAAGTGTCTCATGAAATGCTGCGAAACCGTTACAACGTTGGGTTTTGTACCTATATTTTTCTAGCGGTGAATAGTGCTGCTTCTGCTCCAGGGGGCCTAAAAAGGCCACTTTAAGCAAATACCTCTAAAAGCTATTTATTTCCTGAATTCCCAACAGATCATTAGCAATTCCTCTAATTTTCGTTAAATGGTTACACATAATAGTTTAATCACCTACAATTTGGTGTAAACATTGGTGGACCATTTTACGAATTTCCATACAAAACTGTCAAACAGGTAAATTGCGTGATATGAATTGCACACAGATCATATTAAGTATGAATTGTCAGTTTGTGACCATTTTACGATTTTTAATATGATTCATATTGTTATCCTATTATGATTCTGCCAACGTGGCCTTTTTAGGCCCCCTGGTCGTTGGCCGTAATCCACCACGCGGATCCAGTGCGGGGTGGTAAATGTCACATTTCTTTGGTTCTAGGACATACCGGTTTCCTCACGATGTTTTCCTTCACCGTTTCGAGAGCAGTGGTGATGAAGAAATTTACATAAAGTAAAGCGCCTGTCAGGGTTCGAACCAACGATCTACTCGTAAGTCACGTCCGTTACCACTGGGCTATCACTGCTCTAGTTTCGTTACTCGTCGTTTCAGGAGAAATAAGAGAAAATACATACCTAAATACTTAAATTCAAATGTAACTAAATGTTTTATTTTCTAACAAAGATGATGCAAGACGAAACTCTTCTGGCTACCTACCCAAAATAAATACCTATCACTGCCTGCTACAGCATGCTTGTTATATTTCATCATTGTGTCTTTAATAATTTACCAGTTGTGTTGAATTCCATGATATTGCAATTCCGCATACGAAATGTAATGGCACTTTCGCCCGTCTGTCTGTCTCAGATTGTGTATACTTATGCAGCCACAAATGTTCTCTTGTCATTGTGTGCAGATTAGTTGACAAAGCACATTGAAAAGCGTATTCGTAGCTAGGGTTGATCAAATAACTTTACATTCATACTTTTCGGGGTCCTAGATGTTAGAAAGATATTTGGGACATTTGTGTCAGACTATCGTAATCTGTACATCTGTACATCTATACATTATATACAAATAAATAAAATCGAAGTGTTTGTTTGTAATGTCAAAATAACAGCTTTTTACTAACCGATACTTAAAAAATAACAAATTTTTTTTGTCTGTCTGTTTGTTCCGACTTATCTCCCAAACGGCTGGACCGATTTTGATGAAATATGGTATGAGGATACTTTGAACCTAATTTTTGTCGTCATGCCACGCGGGCGGAAGCTAGTAGGTACCTAATATATAAAACTTGCGACCCGCCCCTACTTCACACGGCTTTTACGATTTGGCAAAACATCTAGATTTATTTATTATATATATAAGTTAAATATTAATGTTATGACAAAGCTTCCGGAATAATTTCTCTAAATTATTATGTTCAAAACCGCATAAAATCATTAGCGTACCTAGTTTAGAAGAACAATGCGTTCACACAGAGAGACACGAAAAACCACTTTAGTCTATGATATGTATAGATAGATATAAATATACAATACTTGAGCGAGGTTAATGCTTCAGCAATGGATCATCTATTCTCAAACAAGCTGAGCTGAAAAATTGTGTCAGTAGCTGCAGACACTTTCACGATTCACCATTTATTCAGGCATCATATTTTGTAATACCTATATTATTTCTAAGACTGTATTTTACCGATTTGTACGGGTAAATATTTATTTCCTTTATTTAAATGTTAACATATAAATTATATTTTTAAATATTAGAATATAAACAGTATAAAAACATTTAAAAATATAAAAAAATAGTAGCCCACCGGCATCGGGAACCAAGCCAAGGGTCCAAGCTACCGGCGGTCAGGGCTCCAAAGAGAGGAACCTCCTGACAATGCGAGCCATGTCCAGAAGTACCGCTTTCTGAATCAAGCCCTTGATCCAGCTGCCCAACGAGAGCCTCCTCAGGTGTTGGTCGAGGCTCTTGGCTATTAAGTCGTTGGCTGTCACGACTATCGGCACAATATTTATTATTATTATTTACTTATAAATACTTTCAGGGTGACTATGCACCCGCCTGTCCATCCACGACCCGACTTCACCCACTGCTGGGAATAGGTATCTTCTCTTTTCTTTTGCCAATGGCCACGCTCCCGCGCCAGCCCCATCCAGGCAACTGCCTGTACTTATATCAATATCATATTTGCAGGAAACTGTGGAAAAGTGATACTATCCCCAGAGAGCAGAAGTACCTAGCTTCTAGTTCAAGTACCTAACTTCTGCCTATAACGACGTTGGGTCCTGCTCAAACCCTATTTATTTATTTATTTGGTTCACCAACAATTGTATACACTATTATAAGCAATTTAAACATAAGCAACCAATCGGAACAAAGTGAAGTGAATCACTTATAGGTAAACTCACACGTGCACGCAAATCATTGTCGTAACTAACAAAAATAATTTTTGTTTCCAAAAATTGTAGAGAATGGTATGGACAACATTTGGTTTCAATAAGACGGGGCCACATGTCACACAGCCAACGTAACCATCGATCTTTTGCGCACTGTTTTTGAAAATCGAATAATCAGCCGAAATGCTGATGTCAATTGGCCGCCTCGGAGCTGTGATTTGAGACCTCTGGATTATTTTCTGTTAACCACCATTAAGGATAAATGTTACGCAAACCATCCGGAGACATCAAATCGAAGTTGCCATTGAAGAGATTCAAGCCGAAACAATCAAAAATGTAGGTACTGAAGAATTTAATTGATCGGATGGGGACTGCCGAGCCAGTCGTGGTAGTCATATTATGAATGATATTGTGTTCCATTCTTAAATGACAAAGTTCAACCTATCCAATAAAACCAGAAATTTAAAAAAATAATCAGTAGTTTTTTTTATAACCGATTCAAATTTTAAATGGCCCACCCGTTAGATGGAGGCGGATCTAAGTTCTCTAGATCGAAGTACTTTCCCTTCCGTTGTTGTAGCTAGTTCTAGGTGAGAATTAAAAGTCATAGAAATAGCAGCTTTAGCTTTATGACGTCAGATAAAACCACCACTATTAAATCAATCAAGTTCGATATTAATATAATTATGGATTTATAATTTACAACAAGAGAAAATGCGCTTTCAGTTTGTCTGAATCTTTCATCTTACTTTAGTCGCAATGCCTGAGAGAAAATTTGATGTTTATAATCATAATCATTTATTTGCAATAGATATTGGTGCAGTGTTACTCTTAAAGTCAGTAATTAAGTTTCTAATACACAGTCAGAAATTTTTGTATAATATTTATGTCCAATGCCATGCTTTAAATGCTAGTGTCTATTGTAATAATTTTACAATACATTCAATATTAACTATCGCCACATTAATTTAAAACAGATTAGTAGACATGATTTATAAATTCATTTAAAAAAAATCGTTTTTCCAGCAGCCATAATTTTAACTTAATAAAAAATAAATTAGTATGTAACTCTTTCAAGTTCTTTGGTATTTCGTTACAGATAAGTCTACTCATATGATAACAGTTCATTTTATTCAGAGAAGTTCTTAATTTTGGACGGCAACGGTCTTGTCTTGAGCCTTTTTAAACAGGTCGAGAAAACGACTATGAAAACAGTTGGCAGCCCTAAGTAATCCTAAGTATTGTCATTGTGAATATCTTCGTAGCAACACGATGGGAACTCGCATGGAGCCGACTTGAGCCGAGTAAGTACACCATTGTGTTATAACTAATATGCCTAATTTATAAGTAGCTAGTGCGAGCGGCTTATTGTTCGAGACACCTGCTCTTCTTATTATGGACGTAAGAAAGTTGATACATTAATTTACTCTGTATCCGTAGAAAGCTTGCAAAACCGCGTAGCTAACAGATTGGTGTAGGTAAATTAGGTATATTATGTAATAGATAAAATCAGATATCCTGTGCCTATAATACATGTCGTTAGGTATAGTCTCTAGGTTTCCATATTAGGTCCAGTTAGCACTAATTTTGGAAAAATTATACAAAAGTTGTAGGTGAAATGTGTTCTTTAGATGTTTCATAGGTCAATATTGAAACATCCAAAATCTATTTAGAAATGTTATGAAATGAGAAAGTTAGAAATTATTCTTAAAAGAATCCTCCGTAAATTGAGGTGTTCCAAAATTTGGAAATGCCCATATCAAGATCATATTTATTTTGGCAAGGGCGTTGACTCATTGTTATTATTATAAGCTCCAAAATGCGGAGACGGTGTTGCACAACACGTCGCGAACGTAGCATAATGTCAGAGCTATAAGGCATCCTGTAGACGTAATCGCATGATTCATGCGGACAGTGAAAGTGGCACATATTTCGTGAGCAGCCCACCGCAGCCCTACTCGTGCAGCTTGACGCGTCCGCAGTACGGGAAGTGAGGATTCTAATCAATTTTGTACTAATTTGTTCTGAATATTTTTCCTGCAAAAACCTCATGTATTTTTCCTGCTGTATCTGAAAAAATTGCAAGGTTTAGATGATAACTCTTGGAGAGTTATCATCTAAAACTAGATCTTGTGTACGACTGCACAACTTAGAGGTTAAAGAGAAGGTAGGAAGAATGAATTTTACGAGTGTACCCTGTGTACCCCAAAATAACTTAATAATTATTCATGCAAATACATAACGGTGTAGGTAGTATTATATAGGTAAAAACTTAGTTTGTTTTGGACAACTTTAATTTCTTCTTAGTAGGTAAATATTTTCGCACTACCTATAACTGTGCAAATATTATTGTGTGAAAGCTCTCAGCACGTTTGACTGAGGTTAGTAGCCACCTACTTAATGTACCTACCTATAAAGAAAATATTGATTCAGTGATATAGGTATAGAGCCGGATAATTGAAAAAATAAGTATTTCGAACTTGTTTTTCTTTTGTGTAAATATCTGTGGTTACGAGACGGCTTCGCTGGTAATGTAAAAGTTACCAAGTAGGTCACTTAGCACCTTTTTATATGGTCTAGAATAACTAGTGCATTCATAATAATTTCCTGTAGTTTTGTTTGTTTTGTGTTCATTATAAGGATCAGGATTACGTAAAGGTTACGAAATGTGTTTTTTCTTTTCTTTACGGCATGCCGATTTTATATAGCGTCTGTAAATGAAGCTGTGTATTGAAGCAATTATAAATTGTCTTTTGTGTTTGAAAACCGTGAGATAACGAGAGGCTGGGCGCGGTGCGATGAATGAACCACACACAATGCCTCGGAGGTGCTCGGCCCGCACGCCTCCCGCCTGCGCCCGCGCCGTACACTTTCACTGGCTGGAATAGGCTCTGCAGCAATTGTTTATATCTTGTTAATGCGCCTTTTATGTCGCATCTAGATGTATCCGGCTGATGTGACGGCCGTTGACTCCGTTTCTAATTGTGGTTAGCTGCAAGATTACATATTCTCTTTCCACTTTTTATTCAGCAGGTGAAGTTTAAACCGATATCTCTCTGCAGTCTGCGGTCGGATACTTACGAGTATGTAAGTATAGGTACTTAACTGGTCAAGTATTTTTTTTAGACTGACTCTTCATTTTATCAATAGATATTATTTACCTTGTTATTCATACTTGACTACTGTATAACTAACTGTAAAGTGAAGTCCTGAAGGCCAATTCCCGTAGTTAAAATATTTTAAAATCTAGTCGCAATCTCATCTCAGCGATAATTAATTAATCAATGTCAAAAACTTGTAAAAAATGTAGGGAAATTAAGATTGATTAAGCTATTTCAGCTTTTGCATTCCTACTTTAGTAATAGACAGGCGCGGTCCGAGTTTCGTGGGGGCATGACCCCCCCAAAATCATTCAAGCAGTCGAGAGTCTGCATGATTTACTTTCCTAACTAACTTAAGTTACTATAACTTGCTACTTGGTGACACCCCCCCCCCCCCCCCAAATCTGGCAGTAGCAACCAATTGTAAGTACCTAATAACTTCACTCTGCCTCTCTTTCTAAACTTTACCTTATTAGAAACATTCTGCTTCAGTCAGAGAAGCAATTGAAGTTAACCTCCTACTGTGGCCGCTACAGACCTATTGAATGTTAAAATAAATAAATTATCATTTACCTAATAAATGATAATTTATTTATTTTTATATAATGAGGGCATTGCCATCACAACCACGCTATGCCGACTGTGTTGTTATTAGCAGACTGGAGGATTCTGCAGCCCATCTTCCATTATGAAATCTCTAGCTACGGGATGATATGTTATGAACTTACGACTGACTGGTTTAATATTAGTTCCTCTCGGAAAGTACGACAAGCCGTTGGTTGGCTGTCATTTGTAATTCTTTGACATTCGTCATAGTCAGAAACCCAAAAGTCTGACCACTAGTCTTACCAAGAGGTATCAGAAGTGTCGAAGTCGGATAGGCAGTCGCTCCATGTAAAATACTGATATCGAGCTGCATACGGTTAGACTGAGAGCCGACCCCAACATAATTGGGAAAGGCTAGGGATATTAATTAATTTTTGGATTTAAGAGCGTTGACAACGTACGGCATTTCATACAAACTTTCAAGTCCTTGTTTTTCGAAATGCATGAACCGATTTTAATAAAACTTCCTACGCATAAGCAGGATATATAGATCTAAAAAGTTAATTGAGAACATTTTTGAAAAATAGTGTTACAGCTAAATTAGACCGATTTTAATTTTTCCATAGAAACAGAGTTTTCCCATTATCTTTTTTTAAATAATACATTTCGAAAATATTCTTAAAACTAACTTTTTAGACCTATGTATTCTGCTTATTCGTATGAAGTTTCATTAAAATCGGTTCATGCATTTCGAAAAACAAGGACTTGAAATTTTGTATGAAATGCCGTACGTTGTAAACGCTCTTAAAAATTCACAGATATTTAAACAGTATAAACTAATTATTCAAAGTATTATGGCACGATTTATTAAATAAATTTGAAAAATACATTAGTTTATCCTTGTTTCACTGCTTGGCTGTAACTGTAAGGTCGAATTGGGCTGGCATTGCCTCGACTGTCATAGAAGTTAATGAGCGACTTGACGCTGCCGGGTCCGGGGGTCGTGATGGGGTTCGCTACAGGTGCGGGGTTCACTGGAACAGGCTTGATTTGGGTGGGTGAGGCAGGTTGCACAGGCTTTGACGGTGCCGGTTGAGGTGCCATTGGCTTAGGAGCAGGAACCGGTGTCAGGGGTTTCGTGGTCACAGCGGGTGCAGCCGGCGCCGGCGCCGGTTGCTTCGGCACTGCCGGTGTCGGCGCGGGCAGTTTAGGTGGCAGCACAGCGGGCTGTTTAGGTGGAAGCACAGCGGGCTGTGGCCTCATCCCCCCAGTCTCCATGTTGATAAAGTCGACGTTGGCATATTTGTTTATCGGTACGACCTTACGACCTGAAATTATAAACGCCCAGGTTAATTTTAACATTCAGCGCCTGTTTTGGTGTTGTGTCCCGAATTTATTAAGATGTTAGGAACGAAACTTTTTACTACAACTGTGTATCTGTCTAGATGCATAATACTAAATTAAATAAAATGCCGTGAGGCAGTGGACATCGATAAGTTGAGTTTAATTGTGGTTACACCAGTTATAAAATAAAACCAGTGTTATTTTCAGATAAAACAAATCAAGAGTAAATTGTTATTCTTAATGGAAAGCAAATATATACAAAGGTTAAGAGAATATCCTGAAGATTTTCATGAAGATTTTTCAGCTTACTGCTTTATTTTACAGCTACGTGTAATAAAATACAATAAAATAATCTTGTACTTACATTCAACTGAACAAAAGACGAATAACAAAATCAAAGCGGCGGCCTTCATGTTGTTCACAATTTGACTAACCTCCGGAACTCTTTGCCTCGTACTGTCGGCACCGCTACTGATACTGATGAACAGCGAGCTAGACTCTGCTCTGATTGGTCGATATCAATATTTGCCAGGGTCGAGTCGTGCGACGTGCAACCGTCGAACTGGACTGGTCGCGTCGCTGCGTCAGCGACCTCTGCCTGGCGTGACCTCATCGATAACGTGTTCTCGGTAAAGCCGGAATGTTTACATACACAAATAACGGTTTATTTAATTGGGATAATTTAGCAATATAGAAGCTGCTCAATTCAAGAAAACGTTCACGCCAATATCCTAATGCCCGCTGCCTTTGAAACCTTACGCGAAAAGAGCCTCCACGAGTGACGCCACCTGTGTATGTGCTTCCGGCACACGCAAGGTCTATTACCAAACTTGCTAAATGTAAGGTAACTTGAGGTTACGTTAAGAAAAATATTCCACTGCAATCCACAAAAATACTTTGTGAAGAAAGTCTCTTCATCATAGAAAATTTCTACCAGAATGACTGACTATCAGACTGGGTAGATACCCAGCTACCAACCTTAAACATTGTTTTGTTGTGTACGTAAGTAGTGGTATTTAGTTTTACTAAGTATTTTTTTATTATAATTATAATAATATCCATGAAATTGATGATATAAACTGTAAAGAATATAAATAAGGAAAACCCGAGTGATTATTCACAAAATAATAAGAACAAACATTAATAGTAATTGTTGTTGAACTGCGTGGGCGATAACAACACAGCAGTTGGAGATGCAAATAAATGAGTCGGGTACTTGGGTAGTTATGTTATTGCTTCAATTAACTACCACTCGTTCTATTTTGCAATTAAAAAAGAACAGTTATAACTAGACTTTAGTTTAAAAATAGATCCACCTCCTCTTCAATTGGTCTCTCACTGTTGAGGATCGTGAATCCTTCTCATTATTTTCAGAATAGCGATGTCTGTGGCTTAATGGAGTAGCCTGTCCAATAACACTACCATTTACTCTGACACCCGTCGGTCTATTCTGTAAGAATATCACCATCACCGTGAAAACTTCTGACTGAAGTGAGATTGCAGTAACCTACCGATCGAGTCTGTAAAAATCTCACCGTGAAAAGTTAGGTGAAGTGAGCTTGGAGTGAGCTGTCAGTAGTGTCAATCCCTAGCATTAATTGGAATGACGGCTCACTCCACGCTCACTTCACCTAAGTTTTCACGGTGAGATGGTTACAGAATCGCACTGCTGTAGTTCCATCTGATGCTACTGGAATTGATACTAATGCCAGCTCACTAAGTTTTTAAGGTGAAATTTTTTACAGAATATGTCGGCTGGATCGGCCATCTCTTAAGGCTATCTGTTAAAAATAGATATTGATGTAGTTTATTCTGCTAAGATAACATGTTGAAAAAACAAGTTCCAACCGAAAACTAACCTGCTTCGAAATCATTAGATGCTCTCTGAAATGGATCACTCTATACATTAGGTTACTAGTACAAACATGAATAGCACTACGATCCAAAATTCTTACTGCTTTCCTAAAATTTAATGAGTTATTAAAGGAACTTTCGTAGAACAAACAAATTGAGCATCATAAAACTGATATCCTAACAATGCATTCCAAATAGCTGCTATGTAGTATGTACAGTTCTAACAGCACCGTACAAGTATTCAAACATGGATCCGACGAGAGCCTATGCATTAAAAATCGAGTAAGATACGATTTTCCCGCCGCCGTGCGTGGGCGCAGCACGCTACTGCTGCATTGCGCACGCGCGCTCGCCCGCAACGATGCGCTTCTGATAATGTCTCTTTTCTGATGACTTTCTTTTATTCGCGGGATATAAATACTACTGCAGTTGTTACATCCCGGTTCCACTTCCAAGTCTTCACGTGATTGCACTCATAAAGTACCCAAGCTTTCAATACCCAATGCCCTGAGACTTTGGCAGGTTCTTACCCTCTACCACGTTGAGAATGTAGGTAAGGACAAAAAGAAAGTTAACAGTGGCTTACTTTGTTACTTTGTAAGGTAGAGTAAAGAAGAAACATTCTTAGTCCTGTTTCTGGAAGTTTGGACATTGATCAAGAGTTTAAGATTAGTAAATCTGCTTTCCTGCTTTTCATATGCTGGCTAGCTGTTGTGATCGTTGAGGAAATTAATGACAAAAATTATAATTTTATTATAACATAAGATTTTTGTGAGCAGAGCCGTAAGCTTAAATGGAGTCCTGCCAAATGGAAAATAATGCGCTGAGGTCTGATGTGTAGTTCGCTGACGGAGGTGACCGCATATCCTCGTTTAGGCAACGCTCGTCATTTGTTATTCAGTGTTGGTCACCTTGATAAGTATTCAAATGAAATCATTCATTATAATGGTAGGGCCCATAATAAGGAAAATGTTGCTAAGAAATCGAATTCTCAAATCACTGGGCTGCAATCAATGCCTATAATATCGTTTTCATTCTTGGGTTCCTAGTCTTCAATTCTACAAAAAGTTAACAAACGCGTTGCACAAATGACAATATTCATTAAATCAGATAAACATGTATCGGGTATCCATACATAAGCGCAACACGAGTAGCGTTCACAAATAAACAAGTTGCGTGTTCTCGGTGTTCTGCAGTGTCAATGGCGGAAACCTGCTGAGGTCAATTCTGTTTACCAAGACAGAATCTACTCTGCATCTCATATTACACATTCAGGGCAATCACCGTCGTCGTCGCAAAAACCATCGCGCTATGAATCTCAACAAAACATCGTATCTATAGTAGGTGCATGACATCACCAAAAGGTCGCGCAGTATCGCCTGCTCGCGCGGGCTCAGAGATCACTAGTGCGCCGTGATCGAGCTAGAAACAACGTATTAAACTCTATCCAAAATGAAAATTGCACTAGTGTTATTAGTTTGTGTAGCGGTATGTCGGGCCGACGACTTCGCTCATGCCGCGGGGCAAATCTTCAACAACATTTTGCCTAATTTGATCGGAAACTCTGTGACCGGGCAGCAAGGAAACACAGCGACCAACACTCTCAACCAGATAGGAACAGTGGTCGGTGGAGTGGTCGACTATGCTCATAAGAAGAGCTACGAGGACCTGCTACGCCAGGTCCAGGACTCCACCACTGATGAAGACATCCTTCGAATCAGTGAGGAGATGTTCAACACGGATATCAACAACGCTTTCGCGTACATCCAAGTCAATTTGCAAGGCAAAACCAACCCTCTATCCAAAGATGACCAGGCGCAAGCTAAGTAAGTTATTTTATTTTGACCTTAAGTATCTAATTGATCGACAAATACTGTAATTAGGTGCCAACACTTAGTAACTATTATATTATGTGCCTACACTAAAAAAATAACAATGATTAGGCATCGCTGCTATAGCTTGTGAGCAAACATTAGCTACTTACTGTGTGTGTGTAGTCTGTGTGCATTTTCAGTACATTAGTCGCCTAAAACTTAAAAAAACTTATCAGAAACGTCATCTTTTTGCATTGCAAATAATTAGGTAGGTAGGAACCTACCTCTTTGTTATGTTTAAAAAACCACAACACAAACGCTATTCACATAAATATTTTATTCTAATCAGGTTCCGTTCGTTTCCTATAACTACTCGTATTTTAAACAATGTATTCGCTTCCTAATAAATTGATAACATTGTAGCCTCCTGACCGTGCCTGAGAACGTGTGGAGTGGCCCAACAATAAGGCCATTTGTTGCCCTCTTCGACAATTACCACAAAAACGTGATAAGACCAGAGTTCGTCACGCCCAATGTAAGTACCTACTTACTTATATCGTTTCAATTGAGTAATTTCAACGTACATAAACAGCTACACACCTGCATGTAACAAGGTAAACTAATGTTAGATGATGTCATGTTGCAGGAGGAAACGGAACAGACCACTTTTATCAACACAATCCTTGCGACCGGTCCAATTAGAAGTCTTATGAACTATTTGGTCAGCAAAGGTAAGGAAACCTGTTTTTTTTTTCATAAATTACATCACTCATGGGATGCTGTTTTCATATCCAACCGATCGATTTAAATAGGCTATCTTGCTTGACCAATTATGTCAGGTAGGTACTGCAAAGATAATTATTATAAACGGTTAGTAGGTAGGTACTACTTTTGTAATTACTTGTTAGACGATCATAGCACCTAGCTAGTACCTACCTACAGGGCCTCCACATTCTCATTCCATCTACGTTCGCAGTCGTATGCTAACAGCTAAAGCATAATTAATGATATGTTTATCACTGAACTCTTTACAAACAATGAATTGGAATCGATAGTTCCTTTGAACCCATGCATACTACTACTGCTAATAGTCATACCAGAATGTAGGTGCCGTCAAGTCTTGTATATTCGTCAGATTTCAAATTCTTTTCTTTATTAACAAGCCAGAACACATTTAATACCTTTCGAAGATCGCCAATGAGCAGAGTATACAAATATAGTATAGCAAAGAAAACTGTATAAAGTGACGAACATATTTTGTCTGCGACTGTACCTACCCATAATGGATACCTATTTGTAGGAAGGTATAATCCTAATCATAATTCTAATACCTCTTTCCGATAAGGTCTGACTCAAATGAACGACTACAACGAGCAAGTGACCCTGTTGAAGAAGATCTGGTTCACGAAGTACGCGCGCCACTGGACCGGCCTCTGCAAATGCAGCTGTGCCTTCGAGAACATATTCATGGCTGAACTCAAGTCCAACGATGTACTTGGTAAGTATTGCTCACTTGCCCTGCCCAGTTAAGGTTTTGAATGCAGAAAATCTTGCAGTTTTCCTAACTATTAAATCGACGACTTGGTTCATAAGAACAAACTCTACGCCGAATAGTTTCAGATATTTCCATACTTATATCCATCCCAATTATTCTCGATAGTACCTACACTCGGCCAAGTTGGCGGTTGACTACTTTTCAACCTTAGGTTTGCCCTTAGTAAGTAATAAAGTTAAAAGTGATTAACCGTGAACTTTGTCGACTGTAGGTAGGTAGGTACTTACATGCACCCTGTATAACAGAAGGCCTGAATTCCGTTTTTAGATTGGCTAGTAGGTATCCGGATAGGACCTTTGTGTTGCCTTTTCGACGAATATGAGAAAAATGGTAAAGGTACTTACTGCCTTATTCAGGAAAGCATAAAACTAATTACGAATAAACAGACCTATTCTACAAATGATTCTATTGTGTTTCATAATGATTGACTGCTCGAACAAAATAAATATTTCAAAACTATATATAGTTGTGTAAAAGATAATGATACCTACTGTTTGTTTTGTCAGTTGAATGTAAGTATTAGGTATTACTTTTTTCGGTATTCCTTATGTTCTAGAGTAGGAACACATGGTTAAAATCAGATATTAGAATTACGTTGCCCTTTTGTTTATTTTGTGGCTAAACTCTATTCAAATTTATGTTTCAAATTGATGTTATTTCAAGTTAAGCCAATATCAACTTTATTTTAATGGTAATTAAGTTGATTTCAGAGTGACTAGCACTATTGAAAAAGTTATAAAAATGTTTGAAAACTGAATATTATTTTGTAGGAATTAAAGTTATTTTACCATTAACTCTATTGTTTACGTTTTTTGCAAACAAATCGCGAATGCAGATTACGTTTGTTTTAACGTATAGGTATGCGATAGTCTTTTGTTTCTGCCGCCTTCGCAAGGATTGTTCGAGGCTGTCCTTGTAAGGAGTCCCGTTTATTTGAAATTACATCATCAATTAGCACTCTACACATGTTGGCAGCTCCTAAATATAGCCCTCACGTAACAATAAAATGACAGCAAACAATTACTTACGTACATAAATACGACAGGAACATTTATCTATCGAACAAAGAGCCGTCTCCATTTTTGAAGTCTGTTAAAAATTTGGCATAGGCAGGAGAATCGTAGGCATTTTACCGATTTTAAGCAGATCATGGGCATAGTAAAGATTCGATTTGTTTACGAAAACGGTTATACGATTTCGGAGTTTTAGAAAATATTTTGGGTTTCCTTCTAGGGTAAGTACCTACTCCTATGACATAGATAGGCAGGTACTACTGTTCCTAAACAGTGATATTTACCATCGAACATGGGCCTCAAAACTTCTACATGATTGTTTGTATTTCCAGGTCTTCACAGCTGGTTGTTCTTCGCAAAGCGTGAACAAGATCGCAAAGCCAATTACTTGGGCCACATGGATAAACTAGACCTGTCCGGGGTAAGTTAACATAGAATAGAAAACGACTAGAATATAAAAGACTACTCTTTGATATTTATGTACACCATACACATTACAGAAAAGAATGTATTAGACAAAATCAATGGGAACATATTGTGATATTATTATTTTATCAAACTTACGGCAATCATTTTATAATTTTTTAAATGAGACGAGTTACACTATAGGTTGATTTTTCGTCAAAAAAAATTATCGTGAATGTCCGACTTTAGGTCAGTTACGGCGTCCCACCAAATACAGAACAGAATATTGAAAAAAACGAATTTAACATCCGGCTCCGTCAGTGCAAACGAATCGCTGAGGGTTATCGTAAGGTTAGGCCAGTAGAACGATGTCTTTGGTACTTACCAAAGACAATCTTTTTGGAAGGCACGGTTGGCGCAGTGGTTAAGCGATTGACTGCTGCGCTGCGTGTCGCGGGTTCGATTCCCGCACGGAACAAATATTTGTATGGCCTACAAGTAGTTGTTCCGGTTCTGGCTGTTTGTGTATGTGAGTTTATATGTTTGTGAACGCACCCATGATACAGGAGTAATTCCTAGTGTGGGGCAACGTTTTAAAAAAAAAAAACTTACCAAAGACAATCGTTATACTGGCCTAACCATATACCTACCTACATGGTACATTATTCGCATAACAACTGGAACCCAAAACAAACATCTGTTAAATATTTATCAAGTCTTAAACAAAATTGCATACTCTTACAGAAAGGCATGATCCTGAAGCAGCACTCAATTCTGAGCGAGACAAAGGATGCTCCCGAGGTGACGATGTTCGTGGGCACGTCTCCCGAACTGGAAATGGCGCTATACACTATGTGCTTCATGGCGCGCCCCGACAGGCCTTGCAGGCTGCGCTACAACAACATTAACTTCTCCATACAGACCAAGACGATTAAGTCTGAGAACGTACTCCTTATTGATACAGCCTACCCTGTCTACTAGCATGCTACATTGTAAACTAACTATAGTTGTTGCTATTCACGAGCGCGCGTCAGTCATTATATTTTAAACCTTATATCAATCACATAAAGATCACATGACATGCGCTCGCGATTTGCAACGACTATACCAACATACTCAATATTATTATTTGCAACCAATATTTAAAGACTCTGTTCTCTTAATAAGGTCCAAATAAAGATAATTTATTTCAAATACACGAGTTATGTATATATAAACTTTAGAACAAGCGAGTTGCTATCATCAATCCGCGGGTCTTGCCCTCTATGATAAGCATGTTATTAAATATGAATTTTCGCAATAACTTTAAAATAAGATAGATAATGGCTGTAAAATAATAAACCAATTCAATGTAAACATCTTTTATTGCAACATTTCTCTAAAACACCAAGGACTATATAACACAAAATATTAATAATAATAGATAGGTAAGGTAAATCTATCTAACTAGTCAAATAGTATAATATAATAATAAACTAAATTTTATACAATATAACAGTATAAAAAGTGCATTTAGTGATTTTTATTGTCTAAAATGGCTCAAACAACTAGTCGCTATTACCATTCGTAATACTCGACAATGTATAGGATATGCTAAGATTTCATATAATTATATATATTATGACATAAAAGAATATCTAGGCAACAAGGGCTAAGAACAACGCTGAAATTCTTACCGTACAAAAAAGCTATCAAATATTGTTGTAAAAATAATTTATGATTAAAGCTACAAACAACGTCGATAAAGAGTAGTTAATAACGTAAAATACAGTACCTATATAAGATTGCCAGTATAGAAAATATAAACATAATCTATGAAGAGACAAAGTTTAAAAGAGAAGAGATTAATTTTAATTATTACAGTCCGTTAAAATCATTCAAGTGAATAAATAGCTTTCAAAATGCTTAAAAAAATAAGATTCTCGGTGGAGATAATAAAACTGTAACTTTGACCTCTCGCGATTATATTTGACGAGCACTGATTATAATTCACGAGCACTGCAGATGTGTATGTGATGTGTATATGAGTATAGGTACATTATAATAATTACACACAATAAAAGCAGTACCTAATGTTTTAGCACATCACTCTGTTACAGATGTAAATGAACCCGTAATACCTTTTTAAAGAATACTAATAGTTAGCTTTAAATACTTCAATGTTGTATGCAATTGTCTTTAGACTTACTCTACATTTTCCTACTTATATTTAATTCACATATCATTTCATGTTTTTACTATGTCCCAACCAACCTATGACCAAATTGACAGTAAAGATATGTTAAAAGTAAGAAAATAAATAAACTTAATGTAAGACGATATTAAATACTTCTGACTAGAATACCGTTGGATGATTTGCAGTATACCTACAGTGTAGATATATTAGTCTTACATTGTATATTTAAACTAATTTGCTTAAATATCTACAATTTAAATTCTCTAAAAATATATACAAACAATCATGAAAATATCTAAAACCACTGATTCAATAAGTTCATCGTTCAAAGTATTCTCGCCTCACTATTCAGTATCTCATAGCGGTACAGATTCTCTATGATACTTTGAAGCAAGCATAATATGGCAAAAAGTGCTAAAAAACTGATTTATGATTTAACAAAAATTATTCTTAATTCTAAGTAACGATAACATGAGTGAGAATAACACTTAATTCAAACGAAATACGAGCCATACTCGTGCGGCATGACTCCGCGGCGCGGGTAGAACGTGTGCGTTTGCGAGTAGTTCATCAGGTTCGAGATGTTCGACGTGTAGATGTCGGCGAAGCGGAACAAACGTCGCGAGAAGTAAGTCGGGTTGTGGTATGTACGGAATACGCTACCGAATTGTGGGTTAAACACTGCCTTTATTTCATTCCTGCAATTTACATAACATCTCCTACAATGGAAGCATGAAAACAAAACACAAAAGCGTTATTTTACAGCCAATCAGTCACGGATACACGATAACGATAATTTTGATTATTAGCTTAGAAGTATTGCTTATAAAGAGTATGCTTAATAATAGCCACTGACAGATAGCAGGATAATGGTTCGATTTCCCAGCTTAAAAAGGTATGTAGGTAACAGAATCGTCCATTGCGCCTGCCAAAACACACAGAAATAATCCATTTGTTGCCTTCTTGCAGCTTTTTAGGAATAAAGACAATAAGGCGCACATTTCACATAACAATCACTACTCACCGGATTCCCAGAACGCATGAAAAATTCCGAAAGTTGAGAGAGAATTAGTACAAACCTCAAGTAATCCCTTTCTGCCATCCACTCGGTGACGACCTCGAGCGCGTCTGCGTCCTTATAGTCCTGGTGGTCCTCTATGAGCTGCGTCAGCATCTGCAGCCAGTTGGCGTTCTCCTTGAACGACTGCGTGTTCAATGTGTTGATTTCGTGCTGGAGACAGAATTGAATAACTATTGACTAAGATAGGAAATAAGTTATTTAAGAAATCGAACGACCAGTGGTCCACCTTAGCCCTGGATCGAAAGAGCTGGAAGACATGGGGAGAGGTCTTTGCTCAGCAGTAGGATGATGCAGCTAACAGTAACAGAAAGAAATCTTTGCATGGATGCTGTGAATAAGGGAGATCCAAAAGTAAGATCTCAAAAATTTCAGTTGCATGTGGTCTTCATCGATATGTTGCCAACTTAGCTTACCTTACCTTTCAGCTGAAACCTAGACATTTATGCTGCTTGAAAAAGAGCTACAATATAAAATGGAACTAGACGCGATCCTTATTTTAATGCTACTTCGTGGGTCTTGTGGACGTTATCGCGACTGTTAAGCATGGGGTCCTGGCATTGATCCGTAGGTCAGGCAAGTTTGCCTTAACCAAATGCCATAATCTACTAACCGTCAACTCGTTAATGATCGCTCCGGTGCGCCAGCCGTGCTCCAGGGTAACGTCAGCGAGATCGGTGTAGGGATGGTCGCCGAAGTACAGCACCTGGTGACCGTACCAGCCTGTCAGGTCTTGCAGCTGCTTCACTGTTCCCTAAAATGTTAAGTTACACATTTATGACGGGAAAAAACTAAAATCAACTTATAGATGCGCGTAGGAAGAAAAAAACATGAGAAGTATGGAAAAAAAAGACATGTTGCGCCGACCCCAAATAAATTGGGATGGGTAGGAGAATCATGATGATGATGTAGGCCCCCGGGTATTCGCCCCACAATAGTTACCCTAAGTGTCTCATTAGTCAAGGCTATACAACGTGTTTTTTTTATATCACATAACTCTAGGGGGTCTCGCGAATCGCGAAACCAAAATCTGGTGTTCCCTACATTTTGACGAGTTATACGAACATAAATGTAGGGAACAGCCGATTTTTTTTTTCGCGCTTTCAGGTTTGATCCCATAGTAAAAGTTGTTCATAATGATGAGTACAATGACCCCCTAGAGTTATGGGATATAAAAAAAACACGTTGCATAGATTAATAATGATGAAGAGTTTTTTTTTTCTTTATTTAAAGAAGGATTTAATGCTGAAGAGTTTGTTTGCGCTAATGCCTGGAACTCCCAGACGGATTAGAAAAAATATTCCTGAATAAAAATTCTTTTGCATATGATTGCCCAATTCTTGAGGAAGGTTATAGACTTTTTAACATCACGCTACAACCGTTAGGAGCCGAGGAAAAACAAAAAAGGTCAGAAAGAACGTTAAGCGAAAACGAAGCAACAGCGCGGGCAGGCGATGCGATGGGAAATTGCGAACCTATTCATTCTTATTTTTTACAAACTATTTTTTTTCCCATTTCGTTTTACTACAGTTAAAAGTTACATAGGTTTACCTCATAATAAATGATTCCTTTTTCTAATGAGGAGACTTTCTCCCATATATGCGTGTTGGCGCTTTTGTCGAAGACTCGAATGGGCCTCGACACCTCCGTGAAGAACTTGGGTTTATTCGCATTCACTATCACGACGTCGAAGAAATCCCGCCAGTCATGACCCACTAGCATTTCCATACCTGCATTCCTGAAAAAAGCATAGACAAAATCATCAGCAATCACTTTCCATTGGTTTCTGCGAAAATAAGTTCTTTCAGCAGGTTGACAAAACTTTGTAGAGGATGTATTTTTTCTTATTTATCACATTCAAGCCAATATCCTCATACATATTGCATTGGGCAAGGTGTTTTGATCTGAGGATGATGATTTTATATATTTTTTCACAGATCATTACATAACATAGCATCACGCCTTGTTTCCCCGAAGGGTTAGGCACCAGTGTACCCATAGTACACCCACATTTCGCCAATAATGTTTAAGTCCTATGTAGGTAATAGGGGGCCGCCGAGCCTATTGCTACTATTGGGCACAAATTCCAAACGCATGCACCTTAATTGCGCAAGACACTATAAATCTCAATCTGAATCATTTTGAAGGATATTGCTAATTCATTGCTTCATATGTTCAAAAAATGTATCTGCTCAACAAGGTAAATAACGCAATGAATGTTGTTGAACTGTCAAAATGCTACTGATAGTGTGTTACAAAATTACCATGCGGGTTACTACTGCGTAATTCCAGATGGTAAAGGCCAACAACACTTTGCCTGACCTGGGAATCTATCTCAACAGTAGCACTTGCTACCACTAGACCTACGAGGCAACCTACAGATCTATATCTATATATATAAAATTCAAAGTCCTGACTGACTGACTGACTGACTGACTGAGACATCAACGCACAGCCTAAACCGCTGGTCCTAGAGACATGAAATTTGGAGGGTGTATTCTCCGTGAAGAGAAGGTATCCACTAAGAAAGGGTTTTTCGAAATTCTACCCCTAAGAGGGTGAAATGGGGGGATTTTGTTTGTATGAAAAATCTTATTCCTTGAGTTAATAAACTTGAAACTTGGCACGAATACTTATCTAAGTATATTATGAAGTTGGGCATTTTTTGTTTTTTATAAACTACCCCCTAAAAGGGGGTTGGGAGGTTTCAAAGTTTGTATGGAAGAATTGTAGCGCGCGGTCCAATTTAATCGAAACTCAGTATTTATACCTAAAATTGAAAGAAAAGAATAATGTGTATCAGGGTTTTTCGAAAACCTACCCCTGACGGCCTGAAAAGGGGTAATCAATTTTACAGGGGAGGATTTTACAGCGTGGCTTGATTAACTCGAAAATTGGTATAAATAATCTTTGAGTCAAGTTATGAACACATCCCAAATGATTTTTCAAAATTCCACGCCTGTGGGGGTGAAAAGCGGGGATACAGTTTATATGAAAAATCTTATTCGTTAGGTTAATAATCTTGAAAATTGGCATGAATACTCGCCTAAGTAAGCAATAAAGTTTATCATTATTAGTTTTTCAAAACTACCCCTCAAAGGGGATATAGGGGTGTTAAAGTTTGTGTGGAAGAATTTGAACGCGCGGTCCGATTAACTCGAAACTCAGGGTTTATACTTACGGCCAAAAATAAAGAATAACATGTATCAGGATTTTTTGAAAATCTACCCCTAACGGGTTGAAAAGGGGTAGTTAATTTTACAGGAGAGGATTACAATAAGTGTCTTGATTAATTAGAAAATTGGTATAAATAATCTTTGAGTCAAGTTATGAATATATCCCAAACGATTTTTATAACTTCCGACATCCACGCGGGCGAAGCCGCGGGCAGAAGCTAGTTTATTATTATTTCTAATGATGTTCTAACTGCGTGCAGCATGTGTCGTGTGTTTGTCAAATGCATCAAACACGTCAGTAAACGTGTTTATCTCATTTGTCTACAAACATACTTGAATTGCCTCACGTGCTTATTAATAGGACAATCTGTGTTCTATGTTGATACAATGTAGTTTGCGCAATGGCCGAGACAAGCTATAGATATCTATAATTATTATGAATTAAAATGCCTTTTCGTGTCTGTACTATGCAACGGATGTCAGTATGCAACGGATTTTCATGTGGTTTCCTCCATTACTTAGAGAATTTACTCCAGAAGGTTAATAATTATGTATAATACAATAATATTAAATAACAAAATAAATAAGATATATTGATGCTTTGTCAAGTTGTAAAAATCGTGGGAAGAATAGCATAGAATACTCTATAATATGTACAGACGCCAGCAGGTCAAGCTACCCGAAACTGTCAAATTTTCCCAATCAACCTTGAACCTAATACTTTAGCAATAAAGTTGAAAATCTACTAAAGAAAGGACCATGACCAAAAGTCAGTATCAAAAAGTCTCATGCATCAAGATCAAAATATTATAGCCATTATTTTCATAATTTTTGAAGTGAAAACTTCTTTAGCGGCGTTGTGCACTTTTGTTGTGATGGGTAAAAAATGTTAAGCTTGCGTCAGGACACGTCACCTGATCGAAAATTCGTAAGACGGAGCTCGCGTCAGGACACGTGACCTGATCGAAAATTCGTAAGACGAAGGGAGAGTAGACCGCATTCCAAAATATAAAAAATGTTAATATTCAAGTTTTCCTTTCTGCCGGCACTCCCGGAGTGCAACCCGTTTTTTTTTATTTAAACGATTATCATTTATATAATAATAATGGCCGTTCGTGTGTGTCAAACAAAATAAAGTACCTAGTTTTAAGGTTATTTATTTCGATTTTTTTAAAATCTCGGAAACTCTTGTTTTGTTTACAAAAAGAACTTTTGTAGGAGTTATTATGATAAGTGTTGTCTTTAAAACAAAGTTTGACTTTGATGCAGCATGGTACGGGATTCCATACATCCATGAGCATTGTCCTTTGACAGATTGTAGTAGCTTGATGTGCTGGCGTCTGTACACCATACAAGTCAAAGCAGAGATTGGTAGCTAGAAAATAAAACGGGTTGCACTCCGGGAGTGCCGGCAGAAGTGAAAACTTGAATATTAACGTTGTGCATTTTTTATATTTTGGAATGCGGTCTGCTCTCCCTCCGTCTTACGAATTTTCGATCAGGTCACGTGTCCTGACGCGAGTTTAAGATTTTTTACCCATCACAAAAAAGTGCACAACGCCGCTAAAGAAGTTTTCACTTCAATAACACTTAGGTAGTATAAATGCAACTTACACAAAATGATAGGGACTATTAGTGACAAGGAACAGTTTCTTATCATTGTCCTGTAGCATTTGAAAGTATGTCCTTAAGTCAGCATTGGGCCTGATATACTCTTTCACATTTTGAGCAACAATCTTGTGCATGATGGGATGACAGCTTTGCACTGAGTTCTAGAATGAATAAAACAAATATAAAAACCTTGCAAGTGTTTTTAAGATGGGAAAAAGTATCATGTTATAATTATTATATTAGATTACCTTGACATCTAAGAACAAAATTTCTGGATGATAATCAATATGATTTTTGATAAAGTATTCAGCTACATTACATAGTAAACCCATTTCAGGAACTGAAAATAGATCAGCTAAATGCACCATCTTAGCTCTATTAGGCTGAAAAAAAAACATTACTTTTGGATTATTTATAGCAAATCAGCCAATAATGTTCTCACTACTGAGGCACAAGCCTCTTCTCGGTGACAGGGAGTGGGCCATAATCCACCACGCGGGCCCAGTGCGGGTTGGTAGATATCAAATGTCTTCGAATATTTGGTTCTAGGACATGCCGGTTTTCTCACGGTGTTTTACTTCACCGTTTTGAGAGTAATAGTGATTAGATTATTTACACATAGTAAAGTGCCTGTCTGGGTTCGAACCTACAACTCGTAAGTAGTGGCCGTTACAACTTGGCCACCACTGCACTGGATTACTTATAAATACAGTAAAATTAATGGGACTCAAATATAATCACATTTGCAATGGAATAAGAAATAACAACAACCCACATTCTAACTCAAAATAATTCATTATTTTGTGACTTGGCAGTCATTCTCAAACATGCCATTGCGTTTCAGGACAATAATAGATGACTTTCAAATGAACATAAAATAAAACAATAGCACATATTGTATGTTTCTTTCATTTTAACATAACAATGGTAAATTCTATACAAATAGGTCTGATGTCTTATACTCGGTTCTTATAAACAAGAACAAATCATTTTGCTTACCAATGGTAGCATTTTTTATTACCAAACTGGACATATAATAGATTCATAAGCTAATTTTACCTGTGATAACTACTTCCGTATGGGAAGGTCTACTATGCAAAGCTATGAGGTCTTTGCTTTATTATTGATAAAGATACAAGAGTCTTTAATTTTAACCAATACTGGTGCCTAAATTATAGGAATCTGCCTCTAGATTGAGTACAGACAGCTATACACAAATATATTTGGTAGTAGGTACATATATATCATTGTCTTGTCACACATGGTCCTTGTGTCAACATTGCAAAGGGGAGCACAAATGAATGATTGCTTACAAGTGCCAGTGATTACTGACGGCTATCTAGTTACTACTCTGATATCATAGACAAAGTGATTTTCAACCTTAGCACAAAGGAAACAATGATCAAAAATAGAAAACATGTGGTTTTCACATGGTTGTAATAGTTATGTAAGCAGTATGTTTATAGGTAGTTAATAAACCATGTCTAGTCTAGTTCATACTAACTTCTTGAAGGATTTTTTTAAACATTAATTTTGCAATATTTTGTTTACTTTATTTACATAGATAAACTCACGCCGGCTTCCTATGGGGTTAGACAGAAACTATGGAATGCCACCTGTTACAATCCTTACATATTCCTGGTGCCTCGTTAACATCTAGTCATACGTGCACGCAGTATGCGAGTACTATGCACCTGACCTTTTCTTTTTATTACTATAAATTTATGTTTTAAATAAAAAATAAAGTAACTAATTATACTTACTTTATGAGCTCTGGTATCACCCTCAACATAAGCTATGGGTATAATTCTGTTTCTGTATAGTTTGAGCACTTCATCAGCCGGCACCTGTGTAAGACCTCGGTACACGGCTCCAAATTGTATTTGTAAGAATGAGTCCAGTTTCAACAGAAGGCCTTTCTCTATGTCGTAATGCAAACCTCTGACAGCAAAGTTTGGTTTGTATTCTAACTGTAGTATTTCTGGAGGATACTGAAAGGATACATAAACAATTAGAATGTTTTTGTGTATCAACAGAGTTCTTGAACAAAAGGCCATGCCAGGAAATAGTGAATATTAGACAAATAAGACATTACCTATGTTCAGATCTTCTACTGAAGGAAAGGTAATAATGAGTATCAGTGGGCCACAACTTATTGGTGGAAGGTGGAAGTAAACAAAAACCTGTTTGCTTGAACCACTCAGCTCAGCCTTAGACTTACCACATTCAGCTATGTCCCACTTTCTAATCATATTGATTATTGCACAGCTACTTATATTAATTTATTTAAAATATTCACATACCAACCTTATATTTTTCCAAAAGTATTTCTCTGCCAAGATTATACAGCAAGTGTTCCAGGCTTGGTTTGTAATGTGCCAGTGTGTAATCATAATCAAATCCATATACTTTCACTTCAGATAGGTCCAACTCATTGCAAGCAAATACACCCCGTGGATTCACATCTTGAGGTAATTTTTTTGCTACAAAAAGTAATTAATGTGTAAAGCACGTTGCACCCACATTGTTAGGGAACCAAATAAAAAATAAATGCTTGCATACACTTACATTTAAATTTTAGCTTTGTACGACAATAGGCCTCTTTTAATAATTCGCGGGTAGAAAAACTTCTGCGTATTAAATCTTCCGGATGTTTATTTGGTAGCTGTGATACACTGCATTTCCATCTTTTTATACCGTTTATTGTTAAATTACTACGTAAACTCATCAGAGATGACATTTTTATTAAACACAAGACGAAATGTATCACTTAAAACTGAACCCAATACACGTGGATTTAGTATTTTACGCATTAAAACCACAAAAATAGATTAGGTAACTGTCAGCTTTTATATTAATTTAAAAATCGTTGCATAATTATTCGAATAAACATCACACACATTACTTTTACTCTACCCGTCTATCTTTCGTACTTTTGCTCAATGACAGCATTGACACAATGCCATGCCGACGTTTGACAGACGGACTTTTAGTGTTGCTAGTTGATACGTAGGGACAAAATTATGTAACAGCGCGCCCAATATGTTTCGCCAGTGCGAAAAGCAATCCTCTATTTATAGTCACGTCTTAAAAAGTATTGAGTTAATCTTTTTGAAGTTATACTTCTTTAGGCGCGTTATGAAAAAATGATGAGAGTGAAATTTTAAGATGCACGCGCATCTCCGTCACACAAAATTCACAGGTTGAAGCTGCCCGCAAAACCGCTAATTATTTTTATAGCTTTATGTCACTTTTTTCAGCAAAAACCGGCCTGTACCTATTTTGAGCATTTTTTATAGCAACCTGTTTGTTCATAGCGATTAAAAAAAAGGCAATGGACAGTTCACTATAAAAAATTAGATGCCATAAAATTCTGGTTTTTTATTATGCTTTTAATTTCAATAAAAGGCCCGTGTCTTGTTACCAACATTATTCAGCCTAAACGAACTTTATTGTAACATTTTTGTTATTAATTATTTGCAATAGCATGCAATTAAAAATTGATTTTAAAAGTATAACTTCTGACGCTCGTACATAAGTACCTACAGTCAACAGCAAAAGTAGATGATCAAAATCAGAAATTCAATACTAATGAACGGAGTTCGCGTCAGAACTGTGTGGCGTCGAAGTGATTCAAAAGTATGTCAGACTCAGTGTCATACTTTTGAATTACTTCGACGCCACACAGTTCTGACGCGAACTCCGTTAAATAGTATTGAATTTCTGATTTTGATCATCTACTTTTGCTGTTGACTGTAGACACACCCATTTTTTTTTTTTTTTTTGTTTTAATGTCTATGGTAATAGAAATAATAATTAAATCATAATTGGGACACGTTTTAAAATTAAAAACCATACCTATCGTAAAAAAATATTTATTTCTTTTTAGTACTATTTTGCTTAACGAGTATTTTAGAGTTTGACTGCGTTATTTTAAAATTATTTTGTATACTGTTCTCTAGTCTCTCTCACTCTGAACTAACACTACCTTGTAATTTCTAGTAGGATACTAGGATACCTACTTAAGTTACAGCACACTTGGTAACGGTGGTGACATGACAGGTGGGTCTGTTATTTGCAAAGACTACAATAGTATACTGTTATTTGGTAACTTTTCACACTGTTTGTAATGATTGAACCTATTAAATTATATGAATAGAGGCACATAGGTCGTTATTCGATAGTGCCTATGGCAGTTATCTGCTGTAGTTGCTAGTTGTGACTATACCTTTCTACTAGTATGTACCAAACTAGTTAAAGCTATAATCGTTAACTTAACCGCTATGATAGCGCAATGAGGAACCTATGCAGTATGACTACCTATATCTTCTGGTGCAATGCGTCAAATATTTCCATGGACCTCACGAAACTGCTGCAGTGGATTTTTGTTTTTGTGCTTTTGTTCATAACTTAGGTAATTGTACGTTGCTATGTTCTTTGTAAGTTGTAGGTAAGTAGTCTATTAATTTATATCACGATTTGTGAAACCGTTAAGCGTAACTGTTAATTAAGTATTATATTGAACTGTAAAAAATATATATTATACAATCTTATACTTGGGTAGGTAACTGTTACTAGTAGAATAATAACTATATTTGTGGAAAAGCGCTTCCAATAAAATTTTTACTGCGGTAACGGAAGTTATATGCTGTAATGCTGACATCCTTGTTAGCCAGCTTAAGTTTACAGTCATTATCCGCACGAGTGACAAAGCAGAGAGTGTAAAGTGACATCTCCAGCTCCGGTGAGGTTCCAATAAAGATGGTGTTAACAGGTTTATCAACACCTTGTTGATTGAAGTGGAACTTCATGACAGCCCCTTTCTGAAAAAATCATAAAAATGTTGTTACCTAAATGTACCTACAGAGACCAAAGCCTCGTTCTTTATTTTCCTTACTTATGTGAAAACTTTAATATTATCATAAATACGAGGGCGACACGGAAGGTTTTTAGAACTGGCCACTTGTAAACTATTTAATAAAAAAATAAGTTCAAATTTTGAAAATGGAACTCTTTGCCAATATTACTGTGTACAAAATTTTCGTACAATGATTTTTTATGACTTTCGATGTCATTTAAGTCAACAAGAAAGTTACGATAGACTTCGATTGGCCTTTCACGATGAAGCCTCATCTCGTGCCACTGTTTACAACTGGTTTAAATGAGTTTAAACGTGGTTGCACTAATCTCACAGATGATCTGCGTGAGGGACGGACAAAAGAGTGACTTATCAGCATATTCGGACAAGCTTAGGCATCGGTATGAGTCAAGTGTACAAAATCCTCCATGAACATTTAGCGGTTAGGAAGCTTTGTGCCCGGTGGATACCTCATAATTTGACAGAGGCCCAAAAACTCTGTCGGGTTGATTGGTGTCGTAATGCTGTGTTCGACATACTTACGGGTGACGAAAGCTGGATTTATTGTTATGATCCTGAAACTAAGAGACAGTCTGCTGTCTGGGTGTTTCCTTCCGAGGAGTTGCCAACTAAAGTGAAGAGAGGTCGAAGCGTGGGAAAAAAGATGGTGGCCTCGTTCTTCGGAAGGACAGGTCATTACGCAACAATTGTTTTAGAGGATCGAAAAACAGTTAGGTACTTACTGCAGAGTGGTACACTAACAATTGTTTGCCACTTGTCTTGGAAAAAGTTCGGGAGAAACCACCTCGCACTCCTCGCAGTAGGATCCTCCTTCACCACGACAACGCCTCGTCGCACACCGCCAAACAAACAATTGTACTTGGCGACGTCAGACGTGAAATTACTGGGTCACCCGCCCTATATCCCCGCCATCGCACCTTGCGATTTTTATTTATTTCCGAAAATAAAAGAAAAAATTCGAGGAAAACGTTTTATGGACACCGAGGAAGCAGTGGCTGTGTTTCAAAATGCCGACGAAGAAACCCCTAAGGACAAGTGGGCAAACTGCTTTTCTCAGTGATTCCATCGGATGCAGCGATGTATTGATGTACAGGCGCCAGCAGGTCAAGCTACCCGAAACTGTCAAATTTTCCCAATCAACCTTGAACCTTAATACTTTATATAGCAATAAAGTTGAAAATTTACTAAAGAAATTTGACAGATTGTAGTAGCTTGATGTGCTGGCGTCTGTACTAAATGGACACTATTTTGAAAAGATATAATAAAACTAATAACTTGATAATTTGTTCAGTTTTTGATTTTCTAAGAACTTTCAGTGTCACCCTCGTAAGGTAAAGTTCGTTTCATAAAAGAAGTCTCTTAGAGGCGGCGCCACTGTCATACGACAGAATCATACATATTGTGTGTATAACTCCAGCTTCCTCATATGTGATAGAATAATTCTACGCTAATATTTAAGGTATAATAGCTGCAATCAAAGTTCCAAGTCTTAATTAGCTGCCACAAAAACTTCGTCAATATGAGTCGTTTAGTGTGTGTTAGCCGGAGTGACGTAACCCCAGCTTCCTCATTCGATACAGGCAAACCAGTGAGGTTAGGGTTTTGGACTTAAATTTAGGCATAATAGCTGCTATAGGCAGCAAAATTTTCAAATCTCTAGGCCTTTTAGTTTCCACGTAATAAACAAAAAACAGTTTTCGCGCCAAAAACATCAAATTTTTGCTTCAGAGTAGGTCACGAGCGGCGTTGCCGTTCCTTATGTTAGCTATTATGCTTAAATTTTTGAGCTTTATTACATAATCTTATCTTCTTTCGTTCGGAAGATATGACATAAGCAGCTGGGGTACCGTCACTCCAGCTTACACATATTTATCGGTTTAATAACTCAGTATTTTGACCAGAGATTTGAATATTTTGCTGCCAATGGCAGCTATTATGCCTTATTTTTTAAGCTATATTACATAATCATATGCAGCTGGGGTTACGTCACTCCAGGTTACACACACGTTATTGATTTTGATCGTAGTTTCAACACTTTTTAAGTATTATTGTTCAGTTTTATCCTTCCTTGTGCAGCTATTATGACTTATTTTTCTGACTATAGTCCAAAACCCTAACCTCACTGGTTTGCCTGTATCGAATGAGGAAGCTGGGGTTACGTCACTCCGGTTACACACACTAAACGACTCATATTAACGAAGTTTTTGTGGCAGCTAAATTAAGACTGGGAACTTTGATTGCAGCTATTATGCCTTAAATATTGGCATAGGTAGAATTACTCTATCACATATGAGGAAGCTGGAGTTATACACACATACATATTGATTGATTTATTTATCTCGACATCATAATATTACAGGCACTGGTTAATAAAATGCACAATCATAAATAGACAAAGGTGTCTGAGGTAGGACGGTAGTAGGAATGTTGCTAACTGTATAATAATAATTAGTTCAACTTGTTGCGGCGCGACTTCTTTCGTGAAACGGACTCCACCTAGTACAGTGCGGACTACGAGAGAATGCGTTATTGACACCTGTCAGTTTCATACAAACGAATACGTGTTTTGCGAATTTGATCTTTATTAGCAGCAATCTTTATTGCGACGTAGCTATGTCGCACTGACATGACGCTACTGGACTGGCAGGTGTCAAGAACGCATTCTCTCCACTAACTGCAGTTTAAAAAGTTAGGTACAGACGCCAGCAGGTCAAGCTACCCGAAACTGTCAAATTTTCCCAATCAACCTTGAACCTTAATGCTTAAGCGATAAAGTTGAATATCTAATAAAGAAGTTTGACCGATTGTAGTAGCTTGAAGTGCTGGCGTCTGTACCTTAAAATATTGTTTTAAAATATTGTGTTACAATATAATAATTTTACTCACGTCTCCTAATTCCGCGTATTTCAAGTATCCCAGATAATTAATTCTATTGGCCGTTTCTTCTCTTGAGAAATAAATCCAGTTATGCAAACCTATAAAAAATAAATATTTTATGTAGGTAGGTATTCTATGAGATTCATATTCACAAAAAAAAAACATGCATAGGTACCTGAAACACCTCCATTCTTAAGTTCTGAGACAAAAATATGTTCGAAGCCAGAACTGCTTATCTTTCCTTTACCTCTTGAATATAAACCGAACCACATTTGTTTCAGGAAGTCTCTCTGTTGTTTTGGGTCTGGAGTCACGTAGCCTGTAACGGGAATGACGTAATTCTCAGCCTCTACTCAGTAATAGCGCACAAGCGAAACGTTTCTTTAATTTCTAAGGTTAGTGTTACGGTTGTTACCTATCCCTGAGTCACAGTCAGAATCACTCATCGGGCAGTACCTACGGGCAGCGACCGCTGGGGAAACTTTCTTGAGAACATTAGACCTACCTACTTACGTCACTTTAAAGTTTTAAACCCATTGAACGCCCCAGTCCGATTAATACGACGAATGTTTTCGTGCCCGTGCCGCCTCAGTCGTATTTATACCTATATGTTCGTTTTTTTGTTTTCGTTGGTATTTAAGTATTTGTCGATGAAATTAGCTGGGCGCTGCACGCTGGGGGCACGACGATTTTAATTTATAGGTTAAAGTTGTTTCTATCTGAATTCACGGACATTTAGAACATAGTAAAGTCAACAAGAAAAACGAAAACGACCATTTCCACGTTTCAGAATACCTCTGACACGCTACGCTATGCACAAAATTATACATTGTTACCACCTAGATATTATCTAGGTGGCAACAATGCATAAATATACACGTTCTTAAAAAGGCAATAAAATATTACCTTTATTCTTCAGAAACGTCATTAAGTGCCTCATCACAGTAGTTGACATTACGGCATCCATGAAAGCGTTCTCTTCGTTTCTCTCCTGAAAAAGTAAATAAAATATTTTAAGATTCCTGTAGTAGTAGGTGCTTACACTTACTTAAACAATGTTATAAAAATTATGTCTCTAGGGTTGATGATACTTACACCCCAGTCCCCAAATTAGTAAACTACGGGCCCTGACTGGCCCTGAGCAACAAATTCAGATTATTTCAGACTTTTACACAGGGTGGCCGTGGCAGAGACATCGACGCTGGATGTTTCAGTACCTACATCATTCTGGAAAATCCTGCGTTTGAATTGTTTCCTACAAAAATGCAATATCTACGCGGTAAAAATTAAGGAACAGCTGCTTTTTTTTTTAAACAACCGGTGAATAATTCCAACGCCCCCTGCGTTAGAATTTTTCGCCGGTGCAGAATCTTGTACTGAATCCGTCGTAAACTCGTAACAGGTTGCGCGTCCCTGCCACCTTGTAAAGGCAAGTAGATAAATATGTATTGTTAGAGCGGCAAATATTTATGCAATTATGAATCACCTCTGCTTACATGACTCTTTTGGAGAAAACGAGTGTTATGAAGGTTTCGCATTTAATAATGACTTCATCTCTCTATTCTAACATTTTTAGGTAGTTTGTTAATCAAGAGCTTGCAAAAAACACAATTGCGTAGCTCTTTATCTCTGGACACGAGTTCAATAGTTCAATCATCCATCAGTCCGCGATATTATTTTGTTATTTTATTTATTTAGGTCCCTTGAGGTCTTGAGGATTGAATTGAACGGGTCCGGACTCGGGAGGCCAGTAGGCCAGTAGATCAATATAAAGGTAACAAGATGATTGCTTTTCGTACCTAGGCAGCTCCTCAAATAAAATGTTATAGAAAGACAAATTACCTGGGGCGTCACATGTTCATTAACCAATGTGTCTCGTTCATAATTGTCCAATAATGGAACGAATTTCTGAATAGTAGGAATATTCCATACTTCAGGAGTTACAGTGATTAATCTACGACATAAAGATAACATTTTAAACAAATTTCTTAATCTTTTTCAGGATATTACCAACTCATTATGTCATCAATTCATGGTCAAAAATGAATGCTGTTATGAACCACCGGTTAGGTACACATGCAGTTGCATCTCTTTATAGTACTACTTACGGTTGAGGCGCCATGTCCACTGTTGAATGTGACGTAGTCTTTGCTTGATAGTTAATCGTTATGTATCTAGCGGCATTATTAGCGTCCTTTCTTAATAACTCTTCGCTAAGTGTTTCTAGTTCAGCATCAGTAACGCTGTTCGTGTTTGTAGATCCAGGATTGTTGTTTACTATAGAGCTTGGTAGCACTAGTGGCGTTCCAGGCCGAGACATCGGTGTGCTAGGAATTCGCGTTGTAGGCTTAGGCGTCGTAAACGTAGAGTAGGTACTAGGTCTATTGCCCCCGACAGCTGAGCTGAAGCTCATTGGCTTAGGTGTGTGGACCGATGAAGGCGCTAGTGTCGACGGTAAGGTCACCATCGGACTTTGCCCATTTTTGTTATTGTTACCTTGTAAAATTGAACTGTAACTGAATGTTCCTTGACTCGGGCTTTTGTTATCATAAAAATTTATAAGATCTTTGACCTTGCCTCCAGTTGCAGCGGGCTGGTTGTTTTGTTGAATGGGTTTAACAGTTGGATATTGAGGCGCAACATAGTCTCTTTTTCCGTTAGACGATTGGGGAGGGCGTTGCGGCGCAGGGTTGACCACAGTGGTATGCGATTGTGTTGGAGATGGTGGACCAAGTGATGGAAACTGAGAAGAATAACTAGGTCTGCCACCATTTTGATTATTTGAAGACATTTGCGTTTGACTATTTCCTCCAGTCGGCTGGTTATTTTGTAGTACAGGCTTAAGAGTTGGAAACTGAGGCGCTACATAGTCCCTTTTTCCGTTAGATGATTGGGCATTGCTTTGTCGTCCATTATTTACGTTATTGGGCGCAGTGGTCTGTGATTGAGATGTAGATGGGGGGCCAAGCGCTGGAAATTGGGCGGCATAATTAGAATTGCCTCCATTTTGGCTACCGTATGTTTGCGACTGACTGCTGGTTGGTTGACTCGCTACATTATCTCTTTTATTTCCACCAGTAGGGACGCCTCCTTCGTGCAATAAGAAGTCTGTATTCGTATTAGCCCATTGGCGCTTATTATATTCTAAACCTGGAAAGAAAATGGATTGAAATTAGTAAAAAAATGGGTAGATATTTAGACCACACACGCTACTTATCCCTAAATTACCCGCGCACTATGAGTGACTATAACTCCGACGTGCCTTGATTTGCTATTATTTTGTAAACAACACGCACTGTGCTAACCTCGCGGCCTCGGTGTAGGTTTTATAAATTGCAAATTTAAAGGTCACTGATCTAAACTAAGCATTTGTGTCTATGTCTACGCTGGGTAAAAATCGCATGCAAAAAAAGGAAACCTATTGAAGTAAGAATTTCAAGAAAACCGCTTAGTATCGACCATGGTGTTATTAAAACTTCTTTCCTTACTCAACTGCACAGAACACTATAAGGTAGGTAGGTACACCTAGCCGAGCTGAACTGAATGCAATCTGGTAACATGTAGGTAATAAAATAATTCAGCAGAAGTCCAAAAATGAGCACTTCTAATGTAGTTTTATATTTGTAATTATTTAGGGACACATGTAGGAAATGATCATAAGAATATTAGAATCTTTAGTCGTTTGAATTTCGCGGGATTTTTGTATGGGCAAATACAGACGGACAAATACCTAAGTATTAATCATACTTAGTTCAATATTTCCAAGGAAACCAATTTTTGCCTATTTACATTGGTAAGAATACCTACTCAGATAAATCTATAAAGGTAGCTGTACCGATTTGCATTGTAAAAAACAGTTGTATTTAATGCACTGATATTGTATGAGATTATTAGGTATGGTTCTCTTCTACCTGCATATTTTTTTCTTGCCATTAGAATATTATTTAATGCAATATAAAAAATGTGTTAATTAGGTAACTTACCCGAAGTATTTTGCAGAACGAATAAAATTCCACACAAAACTGTTGCACAGTTATTCATATTTTCTATAATATTATATTATGAAACACGTACACAAAGCACTACATCCGTGTTGCACACTTAAGTTATGAATGTTATGATTTGATACAGAAGTACAGAACCGTCTGCCTTGACCGCGCTTCCAAGATTACCTATTTAGTTCAACTGTTCAACTCTTCGAGTGACGTCTTGATGACTGTGTCTGTGAGAGACCGCTAGTTTCTACAGCGAGTGTTTCGCTAATATCGACCTTACTACAGGAGGTTCAGAGTATATTTTGCCGTAGGTTTGTTTGAGTCCTTATAAAATAATAACAGCTGATGTCATTCACACTCTCTCGTCCGAGATGTAATATATTAATTGAAGTTCTTTTTTATTTGGATTCCTTACCAAGGGTAACTTATTAGCAAGCAGTAGTAAGTAAGTGGTATTTGAGGTAAACCATAGGTACCTGCCGAGCGACGTACGGCTTACGGAGGGTGCTGGACCAAGGAGGGCTTCCTACCTAACATACGAACTTGATCTATAAAACTGCATATTATGTAGAGCAAAGTTTATAATAGGTTTATTATTGTTTGCGCTTAAGTACAGACGCCAGCACATCAAGCAACTACAATCTGTCAAATTTCTTTAGTAGATTTTCAACTGTATCGCTGAAGCATTAAGGTTCAAGGTTGATTGGGAAAATTTGACAGTTTCGGGAAGCTTGACCTGCTGGCGTCTGTACAAATGTTTAAACGTGTTTTATCATGGGCTGCATGACTTTTTTCTAAGTTTTCCTGCTTCACTATGTTCTGTATAAATTAATCATCACTACCTACTGTAACTGTTATTTACAACAAATTATTTTGGAATAAACTTATTGGAATGTGTAAAGAAAACAAGTTTAAGCGACTTTATTGTATACCTACATAGATAAACTATAAACAATGGATATTATTTTATTTCTTGTTAGTTGTTAACTTTTTTGTAAATTGTCAAGTAGGTACATACCAACCGTGTATTTTAGTGACAATTTGACAACGCCTGTATGGGTCCAATTTAGTGTAAATTGGAGGTCCAACCGCACTACTTCATAAATTGTGTACGATCCATTCTTCACGAAGGCGTCTGCATGCGTCGTCTGACCGATTTAGAATCAAATTTAGTAGGTATCCAAGTTAGTGTAGTGTAATCACTAGCTTCCGATTTCCTAGTTAGAGTGTTCCTAGTTTACTAGTTAGCATTCCTTAAATTGGTTAGTGTAATAAGCGCTTAAGAGCGATTTTAGTTCCTACCTAGTACAAGTGTTACCACTGATGTGTGGTGGACTGTACATGTGGTGTCATTCCGGCTTTTTTACAGGTACTAATTTTTTTGCTGACCATTTTGGAAACTGGTAATCAGCATTCAGGTAAGGTCAACCACTCGTCAGTGGCGTAGCTAAGAAATAAAGACTCTGTTATAGTAAAACTGTTAACTGTCATGGATGGACGTGCAGTTGGATCACGCCAAAATGCTCTGATTTAGACAGGTCAAAACGTAAGTTCCGTCTCTGTATGTTAATATAATTATGTACAGACGCCAGCAGTTCAAGCTACCCGAAACTGTCAAATTTTACCAATCAACCTTGAACCTTAATACCTACTTTTGCGATAAAGTTGAAAATCTATTAAAGAATTTTGACAGATTGTAGTAGCTTGATGTGCTGGCGTCTGTACCTTTCTATATATTTTGCTAAAAATTACTCTAAGGTAGAGATAAAACTGATAGGTATCCGGCTGATAAGAATCGTCTATGCGGCAAGTTACCCGGCAGCGGTCGATCCGGAATGTGAACGGTCATAAAAATAAGGGAATTGTGCCTCTGGTCTATCCGGCCAGATATCCGAATAATAGAATACCGAGGTTTGTCCGGATACCGAACACACAAATTATTGAATAAAATATCAATTCAATTCGAAGGAATTTTGAAACTAAGAGTAGGTACATACATACCAGAGAAATTCCTTAATAAAACATTTGTTTGTCTCTGTAAATTATTAACGGGGTGGAAAATATTACGGTACGTCCTTGGAGGACCAAGGACGTACCGACCGACCGACTTTTCGGTGCTTGTACTTATGTATTCCAGTTTGTAATTAAGTAGTACATACTAATTCTATGTGTCCCACCACCTATCTAACCATAGTAACGCGAATGAATGTTTCAATTGGGTTGTGTTGCTGCTTAATTAATTACACAGTTGAACAATCAAATTGGGTACACCACTAGACCACTACTATCATTCGTTTTCAATTCAACATTCAATCTCGGCATTCATTCAATTACCGTCAAATTTGAAAGGTCTAAATTGTGTGTTTGTCTCTGAATCATGTTTTAATTTTTTTTATTTATTTATGATGTAAAGTGATTTGGAATTAAATTTTTAGCAAGATGAAAAGTGAACTAAATCGTTTTGAAAATGTTATCCACTTTAGTTTATGGACATTAGCTTGTTTCTATTCTATACACAAATTAGTTCGTGCTCAGACAGGTAATATAAGTTTGATAAAAAATCGCATTTATTTCGTCGTTTATGAATAAAAAACATTTGTTTACTTAGAAAAGTTAGTTTACGCGATGATACATGAATTTTGATTGTAATGTAATGTTATTCTGAATATTCTCTGTTTTAGAAATAATTGAAAACAACCATGAACTTCAATATGAATTAAGGGACTTAAATCCGGGTTGGCGATCTATATCAAGGCTAAAAGATGAGTCTGATGTTGAATGGAGTACATGGAAGTATCATATACAGACCTCATGGTTTTATATGTTGATTCAATTTTGTGTATCAGAGATCATACGATCAACAAATACCTCTTTATTGAAATATTGGTACACCATATCAAGTGTAATTTATATACTGAAGTATATGGGATTCAGACAATTAATAATCATTTTTTCCCAGCCTGTAATATTTGCGTTTATTGTGTTGACTGGTGGTAAAAAGATAAGCATATGGTTGACAAGCATTTTCCTGTTGGCTGGGTACAATACTCTTAAATATAAATATTTCTTTTGGCGTTTCTTGGATACTGAAAGTTTGGAAGATGAAGAAGTTTTTGTTATGCTGTATGCAATAGCCTGGGTTGAATTAAGATGTATCAGTTTTTGTCTTGATTATGTAGACAAGAAAGACAAATACTCGCAGGCTGGGGATAAATCAAAATTAGTTCAAGCATCAGTATTTGAAGAAATAGTAAATATGTTCGGTTATGTTTTGTACCTGCCATTATTATTTGTTGGACCAGTTATACTTTATGAAGAATTTGAAAATAGTTTCCAAAAGACAAACGGAAACTTGTTCATGAGGCTAAAAAGTTTTTTTCTGGATATGATGCGGTTTCTAATGTATACCATGTTACTGGAACTTGCATTCCACTATGTATATTTTTTTGCAATGCAAAGTCATATGGAGGTATGGATGTTTTATTTGTTTATTTGTGTATTTACTTAAAATTTATGTTAATCCTAATGTGACAAAATTTCAGGCTATTCATAAGTTGCCATCGCTAGCACTCTGTGGAGGAGGACTATGGATGGGCTTGGAGTTCCACATGAAATATGTAATATCTTATGGAACTACAGCAGCATACTCAAGACTAGACAATATTGATCCCCCACCAACACCAAGGTGCATCCTCAGAATCCATGTTTACTCACAAATGTGGAGATATTTTGATGTGGGCCTATACCGGTTTTTGTTAAAGTGAGTTAACTTTTAAAAAGTATATAAACCTAATTTGTCATTTTAAATATTTTTGTTGTTGCTAGCTAGAAAATAATATTGTTTTAAATCTTGATTCCAGGTACATTTACAAACCAGTTTTCTACACATTGTCACATAATATAACAATACCCAAAATTACCTACAAGTTGCTTTCATCCCTTATTACCTTTATGTTTATTTTTATGTGGCATGGAACTATGTGGAATATATTTGTATGGTCAGTTTTAAACTATGCAGGTATCGTAGTTGAGTACATTGGTAAAGCTGTTGCGCAAAGTGAAAAATACAAATTGTTTAAAGCAAAAGTACTAAAAACAAATGCAATGGAAGTTCGATTTACAGCATTTTTATGTGCACCTTTATTATGTATGTCAGCGATTTCAAACTTTTATTTATTTGCTGGTACTGATATTGGTAATCTGTATTTTGGTCTAATTAAATGGCCATCACTGTATAATTTTGTGCTAGTGTACATGTCCTTGTATTGTTGTTGTCATGTTGCTATTGCTCTACATGATGTTCCATCAAGAACTGATGTGAAAAAAAATGAAATTAAGACTGCATTGTAATATTATATCCTATTCTATTCATTTGAATATTGACTGAAACCAGTATTATAAATAAGTTAGGTCAATGATTTAAAATCATTGAAAAAAAAAACATTTTAACAATTCAAGTACAAAATGTTGTCTGTCCGTCTGTTTGTATGATGTATGTACCGAGTTGATTGTTTTGTTCCATTTGCTCTCAGACTCTCGAGGGCCATTTCAATAATAGCACAAGTTATAGTAGTTTTGTTGGCTGGAAATCTACTAACTGTAAGTCATATTTGGCTGCAGTTTTGATGATATTGATTATAAAATAAAGTAGAAAATCATAAATTATTGTTTTTTATTTAAATTGCTATCAACTGGTATGTGTTTGATCCCTTTAGTAATAAGTATGAATGTGTATGCATTGCTTCAATCAAATCATTTGGATCACCAGCCACACCAGCAGCTTTATGTATTTGTATCATCTCTTTCCTTGTAAAGACATCTTTACCTAATTGATGCGATCGCCTTGTTAACGCATCCAAGAATTTCTTCAACTGAAAAAGAAAATATTTTGATTCATTTAATGCTTTTATATTGTTTTGTAAAGAGGCGAGGATGAGGAGAGGGGTGAGGGGGGAGGTTTTGTGTTTTGGAGGAGGGGGTTGGTTTTTTGACAGGCTTTAACTAGCTTTAATTGAAACACAAAACCTGGCACTGATAAATTAATCGTTTAAAAAACACGCTTTTATAAATGCACGATGCCAGTGCCTGTCTTCCGGCTTCATCATCAGACCTTGAAACCTAATCGTGGTCAAAGTTCATTACAAGAATTTTTTAAGAAATCCAAAATAGCTGATACGATTTTCCATCATGAAGTTCCAGTTCATAACTTCCGGCTCCATCATCAGATCAGTTCGACAGTACCATATTATTGTATTGTCATCAGACCTACATACAGCTGCCAATTTTCATTACGCTACGACCCTTGGATGATGGTTAAATTAGTTACCTTAGATTCCATTACATAGTTACATACAGGTCGACCTAATAAAAGCTTGTTAAAAAGGGTAGCATTCTCTTAAAACATTACCTTATTTCTAGAACTGACACCTGACCCGTTTATAGACCTTGACATTTGTATATTTCCAAATTCATCGCTGAATGTGTCTATTAGACTGTGTTTTAATAGACTTATCACGTCGTTTGCGTCTGTGACAGTAGCCTCTTCTCTTAAATCGATACGGGCTCTAGCCTATAAAATGAAAAAGTTTGTAGTTAAATTATCGTTAGATACATTATCATTATTGTTCATTACATTCTTTGAAATAGTAATTTCACCTGTGCCAGTCGTATGCAAGCTTCAAGTTGCCGAGTCGTTATCGGAGTCCCATCGTGAGCACCGCCCTGATGGTTGTGCCTCAGGTCTAGATAAAAGTTTTGTAAAACATTGGCTGCTTCCTTGCTTATTTTTGGGTGAACATATCTTCTAGCGTAAGCTATATATTTCCTTAAGAGTACTAAAGGTAAATGATCGATGACTTCACCAGGTTTCAGACGTAATCTCTGGCTGGAAGAGGTATAGACGACATGATTAAATGTTGTAAGTTTATTTACATTAATTTATAGCTCGCTAGAAATAAAAAAAAGTGATGTTTTATGTTAAAACAACATTTATATCATTTTAGGTAAACAAAGGAGCAAAGGAGGTAAGCAGAGGAGCAAGCATAAAAGATTACGTAACGGTGTTTGTAATAAAGTAGGTAGGTACACCCGTTATCCAATTTAGCTCCAATCAACGCCGTTGATTACATGATTTAAGGTTTTATGTTAAAGAAATTGATTTGGAAACGCAATTAAAATGCTTGAAAAGTAGCCCAATACCCTGAAAAGTAATTAAACATTCCGTTAAAAATTACCTAAGTGAAATTTCGTTAGCACATTGGCTTGTATTTATACTAGCGTTTAGGTTACTGGTTTTCGTTGGATGTTTTCCTCTCTGGCCGGAATGTAGAGCTAGCACGTGCTCTGATAACATCGCGTCCATTTTCTGAAACAATAATTATGTAGGTACCTATTTATAACGTTGAATATTATAGGACAGGGTAAACATAAATAGGTGTTTTACGTAATGATGATTATTATTAACAAGTATTTATATTTAGGAGGATTGATTGGCTCAAGCTATCGCAAATAGGACATGAGTCTATTGTATGCAGGGGAATGGTAGAAGTTTATTAAAATCTTTTGAAATCGATGACGATGACGATTATTATCTCATAGGTATAAAATTTACCTCATCTGGTTGGTCCAAAAGAATAAAAACTAGATCAAATCTTGAGAGCAGCGCCGAATTTAATTTTAGGTTTTCTGCTACAGTTTTAGACCTAAAAAGTAAAAATGAAAGTATTGTAAACAAATGGTTTATTTTCACTGCAAGTGTCAACAAAATTCAGATTATTCAAAGTTTCTTTTCACAAGCCGGCCAAGCTGCCGGGTAGCCGGCACCGCTGCGCCAGGAGGTTGGTAAAATGTATGGATAACTGGATAAGTATTCAAATCAGTTAGTAGCCTGATCGTAAGTAAAACATAAACAATGAAAAGTCTGGACATTTTACATCCAACTGCTTTCAGCAGCATATAACATTTTTATTAAAAAAATATCCTCTGAACCCGAAAAGCCAGGACAAATGACAAGGCCGGCCAGTCTTCAAGGAGGGTTAAAAAGTCGGCCATGACAAGACGGTTGGTAACCGTGTGTGCGACCTGTTGTAGCTGCCGCCGGCGGGGTTGGCGGCGGCCAGCACGGTGGCGCGCGCGGCCAGGCTGCACACCACGCCACCCTTGGCCACGCTCACGCGCCGCTGCTCCATGGCCTCCAGCAGGCTGCTGTGGTGAGCCGTCATCTGCAATGTAGTGCCATCACTATGCTGGGTACTCGTTTGATAAACAAATATTTATTTCCAGGTCAAAGTAACACAATTAAATACAATGTACATGGATGAATGACATTATTACTTCTACGAAAAATAATTAATGGAGACATGTTATACACAAAAATTACATTTGCAAAAACAATTCAAATTCAAAAGCGCATGATGAGGCAGGCTAACTAATTTTAAGAGCACCGAGAACAAACTACGGTAGAAAGACTCTTAGGTATATGAGAGGGCTCAACTCTATAATTTGAATATAGCTACCTAAAGTACCTAATTAAGGCATCGAAATCACTTTCAACTTTTAAAAGTCTATTAAAGCAGCCCTGAATAGTGTTTGAATTGTAAGTTTTCTCTTTTTTATAACTTGATTTTAGTTTGTTACCCAACGAATAGGTCGCTTTTCTTAATTATTATGTTATTCCCTTAGATTTTTCCTCATAGGAGTGAATAACTGTATTATTTTTAAAATAAACAGTAAACTACAGTTATTTAACACGGTTAATATTTCCCCAAACTAGTCAGTCTGTGTCTTGGCGCTCAGGATGATTGTGATTTTCTAGACAGAAAACTTATCATTGTTGTCTTGTCATGTGTCAAAAAACCTTGAAAATTTGCTTGCTTAGTAAGCTTCCATTTATTTAGAAAATGGCTAGATTGGCTGACATACTTAGTACTCTCGTCCATATCGTACAACATCACGCCTGTATCTACTGCCCATAGATTATAAAGAAGCAGAAAATACGGCAATCAGTAACAAATAGATAAAGATGCTCTAGTATGACAGCACGGTTGGCGCAGTGGTTAAGCGATTGACTGCTGCGCTGCGTGTCGCGAGTTCGATTCCCGCACGGAACAAATATTTGTATGACCTACAATTAGTTGTTCCGGGTTTGGCTGTTCGTGTATGTGAGTTTATATTATGTCTGTAAACGCACCCACGACACAGGAGAAATTCCTAGTGTGGGGAAACGTTTAAAAAAAAAATCCAGACTTACAGCGTACCATTAACTTAACATAACATCACACCCGGCGTCCCCGAAGGGCTAGGCAGAGGTGTACCTATAGTACACCCACAATAGCAATAGAATACATACCTATATTATATTTATTTTTTATTCACAAAATCCACAGCTCTATAATTTTATCTTAAAATATATAAACTAGTTTTACAGCCAATTATTATTAATTATTAGTAACTGTCTGACTGTTCTCTTTCACGCCTTAACGGCTGAACAAATTTCGATAAAATTTGGCTCACAGGTACCCATGACCTGGGTTAGGACATATGTACTTTTATCCGGTAGTACGTTCCCGTATGATAATTTACGTCCTCCAAGCGACGGAGACGACGGCGGGCAAATGCTATACAAAAATTACCTTATCAAGTTCATCTATACAGCACACGCCCTTGTCGGCTAGGACTAGCGCGCCTGCCTCAAGGGCGAAGTCTCCTCCCGCTTCCCGCCCTAACGCTACTGTGAGACCACCCGCGGAGGCAGAAGCGCCGCAAACGTACACACCTAAAATATTTTGATACAAGTGAGTAAGGCGTCGTACACAATCGTTCGGCTGTGCCGAATCATGCCGACCCGAACAAGTGTCCTCAAGCTACACACTTCCTTGGAGAATTACTTGTGTTAGGTTTAACACAAAGAGTGCCAAAAAGCCCCCTTTTACTAAGCCAAGGACCGTGTCTGTCATCTTCTATAATATAAAAATGAATCGCTGAATGTGTTGCTAAGCGCAAATCTCGAGAACAGCTGAACCGATTTCGCTAATTCTTTTTTTAAGGTATTCCTTGAAGTACGAGGATGGTTCCTACTACGCAGAGAAAAAATTAAAAAAATTGCCTGAAAAAGTCTAAAAACCTATACTCCTACAAACGAATACAAACTTTGTTTCGGGGTGGATCGGGGGTACAAGAAATTTCACGCGGACGAAGTCGCGGGCAGAAGCTAGTAAGGCATAAAAAAAACGATATTCACATGGAAGCTGTGGACTCAGACATGGGAATCCGACTATCTTTAGACCGTTTTTTTTTTTTGGAAATCATTTTACCTCTTGGAGCAGCATGAGCAGCAGCTTGCAGTAGCTGTGACTTTCCGAGCCCGGGGTCGCCCACAACCAGTACGTGAGGGTTTGACCTGGGTCCATTGTCAAGTTCAGTACCACCTATAAGGCCAAGTATGAGTCCTGCTTTCACTGCTTCATGGCCGAATATCGTAGGACAAAGAGAGTGGACAAGTAATCTGAACACATCTTCTGAAGCATGTATTTCCTGAAAGAGAGGTATTGGACTTAAATATTTTTTTTAACCATACCTATAGTCAAGCTCGTAGTTGCTTACCGTTTGAAAACATACATACATGCCGCCATCATGGAAAGAAGGCGCGCGTTTACGCCTTCCCATTGTGGCGGCTAGGTGGCAGGTACAGTTTCTGACTGCCCGTCAGAAACTATATGTAGAACGCCACCAGCTATGATCCTGACATACTCCTTTTGCCTCGTTTACGTTCTTACATCTGCACCCTAATTGCGTAACACACTATCAATCTCAATCTGAATGATTTCGCCAATCCATTGCTTCATATGTTCGATGAATGTGTCAGTTTAACAACGTAAATAACACAATGAATGTTATTGAACTGTCAAAATGAAGGTCATTGCAACTGATAGTGTGTTACGCAACTACCCCGCTGGTCATACAGCTGTGTACTGCGCACCTGACCTTTTGACAAGAATTCCCAGTAAATTTAAACTTCCCAAGCAATGGAATCGCAGCAATGGCACTGTGTTATCAAATTCAATAGAAACTTTATCAATTAATCTCCACGCGATAATTTGATGGCACCGCATGACTATCACCGGGATTTTCTCGCCTGTGGAGATGGGGCCTTAGTTTAAACTTTCAACCAGTCACAAAGACAAATAGGCCGTCGTTTTGTAAGTGGCATTCAACCTTAGGGTGGCAAAGCAATTACGAGGTCAACTATTCATAAAACGTTGACTTATTACATTAATTGGACATAGCTAACATAGAGCTGGGCTAACGCGTTCTTATTACCTGGATGGCATAATAGTCTTTCAAGGTAAAAGATAATGTTGGATTGCTCAGATTTCTGTGACTGTGAATGGACACAGCTTCAATATAAAGTTGTAAAAGCCTGGCCGCTCGTTTTCCGTCTTCGCCGCCTTTGCTTTCACCGCGTACCTAAAAGAAAATATAAATAGTTAGAATCAATTAAAATGGAATGAGTAGGTAAAGGCACATTATAGGATTATGAGTATGTAAAGATGGGAATGATAATTCTGTTAAATATGGAAGATAGTTAAACATATCTTTTTTTTTCTTTGACAGTCGTTATGGGTCGTCAGAAGTCCGAAAGTCTGACATACCGAGGGGTATCGTGTTTCCCAATAACTCAGATAGGCAGTCGCTCCATGTAAAAATATTGGTATTCAGCTGCTTCCGGATAGACTGGAAGCCGGACTCAACATTGTTGGGAAAAGGCTAGGCAGATGATGATGAGTTCAAGATATCTTTGCTCAATTCATAAGCCTGCCTACCACATTGATTGCTTATCACAGCTTTATAACTTAATGCAGCTGCGCCCCGCGGTTTCACCCGCATAAGTTCCGATCCCGTGGGAATATTGGGATAAAAAGTATTCTATGTGTTAGTCCAGGGTCAGCTACGTCCATACCAAATTTCATCAAAATTGGTCCAGCCGTTTGAGCGTGAAGAAGTAACAAACATACAAACACACAAACACACTCACTCACAAACATTCGCTTTTATAATATTAGTGTGATATAGAATGAATAATGCAATACCTGTACAATGCCCGTGACAGACAGCACATCTCCAGGACAAGCAGTGCCCACTAGATCGCCTTGTAGTTCTATCTCTACACTTCTTGGTATAGTTCCAGATAGGCTCTGGAAAATTTTAAAACAATTAATTAGATAGTGAGTCACTCATTATACATACCATTCATAAACTCACGCCTTCCAGGAAATGCTTTAACACATCACATCAGCCTACAGCAGGCCACCGCTGGACATAAGCTTCACCTATTGCACGTCATTCAACTCGGCAACTCTCATCCAGCTGCTACCAGCCATCCTGCGAAGATCATCGCTCCACCTAGCCTGAAGGTGTCCTACCTTACATTCATTTTTAAACAGTTAAACATTAATATTCAATACTAACTTGTGACTGAATTTCCTGTATTTTAGCAACTTGCCAGTCTGTTGTGTTGGTGAATGGTGAGGACTGCAAGGGTTCAAACTTAGACCCGCCATGACAACTTAGACACGATGTAGGTGCTGGAAGCATTTAACTTATTATTCAATATTAGTTGGTTACTGAAACAACCAGCAGCAACTAAGCAGTAGCCGTTCACGAATAGGCTTCAAGGGTAGCAAGCAATCATGTACCTTACATTTCAGAGAATAGCCTTTTATCAAAAACTTGTGAACCATGCCAGCAGAGCTTGTTAAAAGATAAAATGGAATTGTTTGAAGTTTACTAGATTTCGAAAAATATTCTTCAATTTTGTTTTAAAAGAAGTAGATACCTACATAATGATGTAACCAAGCTAAAATATGTTTTTTTTTTCTTATATTGAAAATAAATGAAATTATTATTATTATTATTTTTTTTTTTTTCACACAGCACCATTTGTCCCAAGCTACAGCAACCTAATGCTTGTGTTATGGTAACAAGATGGCTGATAAACTACTTACTTATATACAATTTTTTTTTTTTTTTTTTTGTAAATACATACATATTATAGATAGAAAAACACCCAGACTCGGAACAAATACATGTAGGTCATACAAATATTTACTAACTAATAATTAACTTGTTGTTGTTGGTTGTTGTAGTTATTTAATTAACTTGATGAATTCCTGTAATAGTTTCACATACCTGTAAATACACCCTGAGGTTGCACAACAGCTTGAAGATTGTGGCAGCCAGAACATTCAAATGCCATAGATGTGCATATGAGCCCCACGCTTCCCACTCTTATTACAGTGCCCTTTATTGTCACTAGTTTACCTGCCGTAAATATAAATACACTAAAACATGGTGGACATTCAAATACATTTTACATACTTCATATTATCAATTTTATTGCTCTAAATTAATAATTGCAATAATATACAGGGTGGGAGGAACATCAACGCGCAACCTGTTATCATGGATTCAGCACATGATTCTGTACCATCGCTGAAAAATTTGCTGTTCCATACATTTTGAACTCATAGGTATTGCACTTTTCTATGAAATGGCAGTTTTTATTTTGTATAACTGATGAAATTGCTCTGGGATCTAGAATCATGTGCTGAATGAGCTGAATCCATGATAACAGGTAAGGATACAATACAGTTGAATAAGAGTTACATGTAGGTGGGTATAGATTAATGGTCTTTTTTTTTTTGTGGATGGGAGATCATCAAATGACCCCTCCCACTCTGGGTGGAGCGGTAAGGAGTGTCAGACTCTTACTGACTAAAACCCACCCGTGTTCCTTCCTTAGCCCTTTAAAATAACTTTTTATACTCACCAAAGTAGTTAACTTTTAAATTGGCCAATGGAATTACTGGCTGATGATTAAGTATTCTTACTTTTATCTTGGATTCAAACTTGAGAGTCTGCAATAAAAAATATTTGTGTACCAGCTGTTGTCTGGCCTCTGTATCAAAAGATCTAGATCATGATTAGTATGTCTAAAGTTGCTTTTGTATCATTTATGGTCACCAAAGGAGATAAGTAACCAGGGTTGTCAGATATTGTTGAAGTTTAGTAAGAAACCGATGGATGTTTAAAAAAAAAATTATTGATAAATGTACCGTTTGTTTCATATTCATTAAATTAAATTTTATTTGAAAACATCCATTGGTTTCTTACTAAACTTCAACTGTATCCAACTAACCTGGTCACTTATCTCTTGTACTTAATAATTAGTATTGATACAACAGTAATGTGGCACAAGGAATTTATAAAATATACCAAAAGTTACCTCGTGCAATGTATACTCTAAAAGCCTTAAAGTTTTATCTGGATATTCAAACAATTCTGTATTAAAACTAGACCAGCTACTGATAAACTCAGTATCATTTAGTAAATTGGTTATATCCAAAGGCACACTGCGTGTTTGATCAATTTTTTCCAAATCAAACAAGTTTTTGTTTTTCTCGATGAACTTCTTGAAACAGTTAATATGACTTGATAACTCTGAGTTATCTTGTTGTTCTGAAATGGAATGAAATAAAAAATGTTATGTGGCCGGATTACTCTACATTGTAATACTTGTACTTACACCAATCACAAACTTCATGAAATTTACTAAAAATACTTTTTTCACCTCCAGTAGGAAAGTATAGCTTCCAAATATTTTTGTTATCATTAATGGGTAAAACAGTGGGTAGCTGGTTAGCTGGTGCTCTAGAAGATCCTGCAGTACTCGACACACGGTGAGTACTCGTTGAATTATTTAAACTTTGACTGTCTGAACTATTATTCTGATTGTTTCGAGCACGATTCCAATTGTTACGATAACGACCTCTCCAGTTACGACGCATTATGTGTTATTTTGTAAGTTTAAATAAGTTTTATCAACTTCAAAATAATCCACGATTCCCGCGAGCTATTGTAAATAAATAAGAGTGTCAAACTGAAACTGTCATAGTGTCAACATCATGTCAAATCAGTGTCAGATTCTGTATATTAATCTATGGTCAGATTGTTTTGTTTTATAGTGAAGTATCTAAGTCAAGTGAATCAATCACATTTCTGAGTTGACAGTTATCGTGATTGATTGTGTGATTAATTTTTGTTTTCATTCCCAGCAAAAAGCAAGTATTTAAATACTTCCGTGTCGGCAGCAAGTACTTGAAAACCTACACAAGCCTGGCCAAGCCATGCCCTATATTATTATCACGCCATACGTTTGCATTTTGGTTGGTCGAGGTTTGGTAACCGTGTGGAGCTGGCATTACATTATTTTCATCACTGCAAAAAAGATGTATGAGAATATCACGCCCAAAGAGTACTTCAAACCTATAAAGCCTCCATGTTTGTGTTGGGTAAAAAAAATAGTCATTGATGGCTAGAAATGGCGGGACATTGTAATTTTGTGATTATTGTCAGGAATTACTAGTTACTACGTTTGTATGTTGGTTGGTTGGCTATCTCGTGATAATTACCTACCTATTGTAGAATGTATCTATTCTATAGTAACATACTGTCTATATAAGTCGCAGAGGTCGAACTACAGGAAATATCTTCACGAATACCGGCTAATCAAAATGAAAAATATTATTATGAAACAATCAAACAATATTAGTAAAACTAGCTGAGTAGACTAATGTTCTAGGCTCTAGGTATAATCGATTCGAAAATTAAAAGAAGAATAATTATTTAATAGAATTTACACGAGTTATTTAGGCAGTATGTACCTACCTAGTCAGCATCTTTAATTTGAAATTTCGACAGTTATTTCATATAAAAACTGTCAAACGTCAATTTTATTCCTCGAATAAAAGTTATCTGGCGATGCAAAAATCAGCCCTGAATTACATTTTTCAATTACGATTCAATCTACTTTTTAAAGGTAAAAAAAACAACATAAAAAAGGCAAAAAAAAATATAAAAAATAGCAGCCCACCGGTGTCGGGAACAGGGTCCAAACTAACGGCGGAGCGCTCCAGAGAGAGGAACTTGCTAACAATGCGAGCCGTGTCCAGAAGTACCGGTTTCTGAATCGATTAGCGGCACAATGATCGCTGACTCCGCATACCAATGTCGACAACCTCGCGAGTCAAGTCAAGAAGCTTGCCCTCCGGTAGGGTGGGCTCCAAAGAGAGCAACCTCCTAACAATGCGACCCATGTCCAGAAGTATCGTTTTCAGAATCAAGCCATAGATCCAGCTGCCCAACGAGAGCCACCTCAGAGGGGCAATTCCCCTGATTGGTTTTAAGAACGTTCACAGTCTGATCTCAGTCTGAATCTGTCAAAAAATACTTCTAATTTTTCTACATTTTGACAAGTTTTTGACATTTGTTTGTCGCCGAGATGAGACTAACACTAGATTTTGAAGGTTTTAAATTACGAGAATTGGCCTTCTGGTGTTGGTCGAGGGTCTTGACTATTAAGCCATTGCTGTCACGACTATCTGCGCAATGATCGCTGAGTTTACACCCCACATGTCGACAACCTCGCGAACCAAGTCAAGATACTTGATTTGCTAATCTTTCTCGGTTTTCACGAGGTTCCCGTCATGCGGGACTGATAAGTCAAAAATTATTGCGCGCCGCTCCGCTTCACTCGATCCACCACCACTATATCAGGCTTATTGGCAACAATAGACCTGTCAGTGATGATGGATCGATCCCAGTACAATGTGATATTTACATTTTCGAAAACTAGATCGGGCACATACCTACCTATAGATTCCACAAGGATGTATTTCAGAGCAGGTTACTGATGGATAATCCTGGCTACAAGGTTTTCTCTCTGCTAGTACCTACTGTTTGTTAGCTAGACGATAACACGTGCCACCAGTAGCAATGGGTGTCGTTTTGACAGTTCAACAACATTCATTGCGTTATTTACGTTGTTTAGCAGACACATTTTTGAATATATGAAGCAATGGATTAGCAATATCTTTAAAAATGATTCAGATTGAGATTCATAATGTGTTACGCAATTAGGGTGCCGGAGATAATGCAGTGTCTGATTGATTCCCCTGGAAGGTTATTATTTCCTTTGAAAAGTATCACAGTTGTTGATAGGTAGGTATACTCACATTACAATCTAGTCTATTAGGTAGCTAATAAGTACCTAATTGCAATATAACTTGTGAAACTTTGTTCAAAATTTAAATATTATTTTCCAACCATACCTACCAATAGTCGGAAAATAATATTAGGTAGGTACACGGACGAAAACGCAATTTGCGGACACAAAAGGAATAAAAAGTATCAATACGGCAGGTATACATATAGGTACTACTACCTACCTACCTACTATGCTTTCCTACTAAAGTAAGTTCACTTATACATTTTTTTAAACTTCGAATAACAAATCATTATGGTTTGTTCAAAACAATTGTATGTGAATGTACGAATACTTTTGCTTGTGTAAAACTACTAATTTACACGTCTTAGTTTCGAATTAAAATAACTGCATTATAAAAAACATAATGTCCGATAAAGAGGATGAAGATTTGCCAAAGGCAAATGCAGATGCCTCTCAAATCGCAATTCAAGCCGTAAAAGATGCTACAGTTCAAACATTCAAGGAAACGGATGAGGCTGCTGTAAGAGAATCAAGACAGCCGTCCGTTCAAACGAGCATATTGGACTCGAGTGAAGAAGTCGTTGAGGTTGACAGGTCAGCTCTGGAAGCTATATTGGATGTCAGCTCTCGTTTGATGGGAATTCAAAGGAGAAGCAGAGTGTCTATGAGCACATTGGCGCAAGCTCATGAGTCTTATAAAGACAAGCAAGTAAATAAACGGAATGATTAGATTTATATTGTTTTATTGCGTCGTACTTTAGAGATACGAAGACCTAAATTGAAACGCTTTCGTTTGTAGGCTAAAGCCAAGGAAGCTCGTAGGAATCGAGTTGGTGGTATTCGGCAACACCACAGATTTTTACTTGATAATGCAGCTACTATATTGAATAAAACACCTGAATATGTATTGGTAAGGAATAAGTGCACTAATCCGAGCCTGTCTAATAACAATTTCTAAATAACTCAATGATGATGATATTTATCGAAATCTTATTGCAGGAAGGTGTTTACGACGCGGATATGCATATAGAACTGTTAGATAGCGCAGTCGCTGAAGGTGGGAGTTGCAGTATTGTTTTGTGTGATGCAATGCTTCCTCATGTCGATATGGGTATGCGTTTTAATTTCCTGTATCATGATTAACTTTAGATCTTTAAAAAAAAATAAACACCTAATAAAGTTACCACAGTAATAGGTAATGGCTGTTCGCTAGTTACCCCTTACCTTAGGGTAAACTAAATCTCATTAGATTGAAACACGGAATAACTGTACGTACATATACTGTAGGTATGTACCTACACAAAGTATAAGTATAAGTAGCTCGTAGGTTAAGATTTCTCAACTCATATGAGTTTTATTTCACCGCAAGGAGAAATTACAGAAAGAGTAGTGGTAGCCCAGTGGTAAGGGCCGCGACTCACGAGTTGTAGGTCGTATTTTCGAACCCAGACAAGAGCTTTACTTTGTGTAAATTATTTCATCACCACTGCTCTCAAAACGGTGTAGGAAAACATCGCGAGGAAAACGGCATATTCTAGAAGCAAAAATTCGTAGACGACATAATTAAACCAATCCGGTGGCCAAATGCGTAACACACGATCAATCGGAATCGGTTCCATTTTGACAGTTCAACAACATTCATTGCGTTATTTACGTTATTGAGCAGACACATGACACATTTTTTGAACCTATGAAGCATAGGATTAGCAATATCCTTCAAAATGTTTGCATGTGGTGTTTACCTGTAATTGGTTGTGCAGTTAGTTTTAAGACACAATTACTTGTATGTTCCTTTGTATCTGTGTAATGTCTGTAACAACTGTTGGTGAACCTTAATTAAATAAATAAAGTAAATAAATAAAATGATTCAAATTGAGATTGATTGTGTGTTACGCAATTAGGGTGCTGAACTGGACCCGCGTGGTGGATTACGCCACTCCCTCTCACCGAGAGGAGGCCTGTGTCCCAGCAGTCGAAACATTATAGGCTGATAATGTGTAACTTGATCTTTCATTAGATTGCGTAAATATACAACTGTTTTCATATTTCTATAGAGTCGGGTCGGTTTGTTCCTAATCAGAAAGGTAGAATGGAAAGGACTTATTTATCTGATTTATTAACGATTGGCACTGAGGGCAAGTGCGTTGTCATGTACAGATTGAAGAGCAAGGCTATTGACATTCGGAACGTGGCTGATGTAAGTAACGTATTACAACAAATAAATAAATCTTGGCTAAATGTACAGACGCCAGCAGGTCAAGCTACCCGAAACTGTCAAATTTTCCCAATATACCTTGAACCTTAATGCTGTAGCGATAAAGTTGAAAATCTATTAAAAAAAATTGACAGATTGTAGTAGCTTGATGTTCTGGCGTCTGTACACCTTTTTATAAACGTTTTTTTATCAAATTATTTATTTATTATTTATAATACTTGAATAAATACCTTGGTCAGATAGGCAGTCGCTTCATGTAAAATACTTGTATTCAGCTGCATCCGGTTAGACTGGAAGCCGACCCCAACATAGTTGGGAAAAGGCTAGGCAGATGATGATGACTTGAATAAATACCAAAGTAAAAGCAATGAAGTAATTAATTTCCATTTCAGGAATACTTTTTTGTACAATTTGATGTTAATCAAGAGACTGGAAATGTTGTGTCAGCTATTTACAAGACCATGCATCGTGTATACGTGCCGGCTCTGCAGGCTTGCAAAGGCTGGGGACACATTAACCCTCCTAATCCTAAAAGCAATGACATCATCAAGTCCTATATTTCAAAAATAATGTTGTTTGTTGATTATCTTGCAAGTAAGTAACTTTTATACATTATCAGACTATCATTGTAGATTCCTAAAAGTACCCGACTATTTTTTGGCCTTAATATGACTAGCGTAGGTACCTATATGTGCAAGTCATTGTTTAAACGGTTTCTGAAATCAATCAGTTTTTTATATTAAGTTCTTAATAAAATTTATATGATATGAGCCATAACAGATGGAGTCACACCACGGAAACAGACCAATGGTGTTAGGCCCTTTGTACACGGCATGGTTTCTTTACGGTACGCCGTAGAAAAATTGTGTGACCTTTTTTATGACACGGTTCTATGGTACACGGTGGCGGCGCCGTGCCGCAGTGTCGCCGTGTCTTCGCAAACTACCATAGTGATCCTTACAACACTGACGACCGTGCCGACACACAGCGAATAAACCGTAGTTTCCACGGAGAGAAAAACGTTCCGTGTAGGTACTAGTTTTTTATTGATATGTTAATATTTTTATTTAGAAACCAAAATAGATTTGGATTGTTGTACAAGATTCAAAATCAACATGTTACTGTATGAGGATGAGTTGTCTGACCAAGAGAAAATGAAACTAGCCATTACTAAGACTCATGTTTTGGAGGAAATATGCTCTTTTGTGAAGCAATGGATGCGGCAGATAACAATGGTAACTCTATTGTTATGCCTATGTTTTAATTATTCAGGGCTGATTTTTCAATCGACAGATAATTTTTATTCGTGGAATAAAATTGACGTCTGACAAATTTTGTATGGAAAAATTGACAAAAATTCAAAATTATTCCTTGGATAAAATTATCTGGCGTTGGAAAAATCAGCCCTTAGTTAGTTTGTGCCAGTGTTCTTAACCGTGAAGTCTGTGGTCTAAGGATTATGAGTTTGAATGTTATCACTATAGTTATTGTACACAGTCCCAACATGCCAACTATTTCTCATATAAAACTTACAAAATGACCAAATTAATAGAGCGTAGACCACGCAAACATAGTAGGTATTGTGCTGGCTACGCCGTAGGTCCTCGCGTAGCGGACCGAGGCTACGACACCATTGGGCGACTGCGCCGCGCGTTTCCTGTAACTACGCGAGACGTTTTATGATTAATTTTATTATTTTAAATTTTAATCATTTGCTAAATTCGATATTATATTAAATATTCTCAATATTATTTTATACAAATTGACATACCAATGTTAACGTTTATTAAGAAAGAGTTTACGTTCACAGTTCCTTTAATATTTACCTACTGAGTACAGTGAACTGTGATAGGGGAAATTTACACAATGACCATCCGAAGCATTGATGGCACATAGATCTTTTAGCAGACAGAGTTTGTTGGAGTCAGTTGGGCGCTACTGCACATCCCTTTCAAATTAACCTCATCACCATTTACGATTTCTAGAAGTTGGAGAGGCAAAAAGGGTCTTTCCTCGGAATTCTGGGAAACACAGAACGAACGAGATAGATAAATAGAATACTCTTTATTATAGATACTTTTATAACTTTCATATTATTTACTATTTAACAATTTGTCTATAGGTATTAGTGCAGAGTCGGCAACTGCGTCGTGAACCTTCTAACATTGGACCACTAGCCGAGCTGGATCACTGGCGCCGTCAGCTCACTACCTTCACGTCGATAATAGAGCATCTCAAGAGTGAACCTACCATGATGTACATACATACGCTGATAGCTGCGAAATCTAAGCTTCTGAAGGTATGCTCTCGGGTATATACAATCGCTTAATTTTATTAAGGTGCATATGCAACTTTACGTTCGTGAGAACTTGTTTTGAAAGATAGGTTGCACTATTGGACGGGATACTAGGTACTTAAGTACTATTGGATGACTTCTTGCAGTGACTAGGTAGCGTTATCAACACTCGACTGTTAGAAAAGGAGACATGAATAACGACGTTGTTTGTTGAGAAGTTTCATTAAACTCGTATGAGAATACGAGAGGTATATAGTTACTTACGTGTTAGTACATCTTAGATACAATCGGCAAAATAATCGAAATGTTCATATATAAATAAGCTAAACAAATTTGTTTTCAGAAATGGAAACAATTAGACAATAACGTAACGGATTATTACAACGAAGCTTTTGACAACGTGAGGTACTTGTACGCTTTGGAGAAATATTGTGAACCGCTGTACAGGTATTGTTCTAAATTTAATAAAATATCACTCATTTCTTATCCTTCATGAAAGGTCGACTGTTTGAGTGTCTAGTTTTTAGTTTAGCAACGGAATAATTTTCATAAAATGGTGAAAGTGTCAATGGTAGGGCAGACTGAGGGTGACATTGCAGGCCAATAAGCACGAATATTAATGATGGTGTTTCACCAGCATCATTCACGGACATAGGCCTTCCCCAAGCACTGCCACTTCGACCGGTTCTGTGCTTCCTGTCTCCAGCGGATTCCTGCGGCCTTCACGAGGTCATCAGTCCACCTTGTGGGAGGACTTCCAACGCTACGTCTTCGGGTACGCGGTCGCAACCCCAACCCTTCGGCCGCATCGGCCATCTGTTCTGCGAGGAATGTCTGCCCACTGCCACTTAAGTTGGGCAATATAAATAGGTATAATGGTGCTTAATGTAAAATAAAACAATGTGTCCCACGTCTACAGGTGTGATCCTTACACAATGCAGCAGTTCATTCCGGGTTTATTGTACAGCATTCGTATGATATTTGCGACGTCACGATACTATAATACTACAAAACAAATATCCACGCTACTGGTCAAAGTAACCAATCAGATTCTTAACATGTGCCTGGATTTCCTGACGAATGGTGGCAAGAAGAACATTTGGAACCAAGATAAGCTGAAGTTTATATATAAAGCTAAAGTAAGTGTTTCATTTAGATTGGAATTAGTAGGTGTGATTAAAAAGGGTTTGATACTTAAGATCAACAGCCAATGTGGAAATCAAACCAATGCTTTTAGATACTTCATACGTATCATACATTATTTTTTTCACAGGTTAAAATTGGGCCCATTCCTATCATTAATAAGTAGCTAACCAAAAAGCATTTTGGAACTTCTACAGTTAGCTTCTATTACACGTTTGAATAATCTAATTCTTATGTTCCAGTTCTGTTTAAGTCTGTATAAATTTTATCGTAAATGCTATTCTGAGACTCAGGAAGAAATGACAGAGGCGACTACTGAAAGGCCTTTCGATTGCTCTGAAATGTATATATTTGGCAAATTTGAAACTTTTCGGAAACGGCTGATAAAGGTTGAATTTAATATTTTATTTGATTGCTTTAGGAGGTAGGTACCTACAGCTTCATTGCACTTTGGGATGATGAACGGCTCAAAGAACGATACAAGCCAAGCCGAGCCAAGTCCAGAGGCATTCTAAGTCCTCGACTGTTTTAGTGAAAAAATATTTTCTAACAAACTTGCGGAACCTACAGCGTTACAAACTAGAAACCATTGCACTTAAAATCAGAATAGTCTTGAAAAACAATTACATATTTTAATAGTTTTTCTTTAATTTTATAGATCATTGATCTTTTTCAAACATACGTCACCTACTATGTCCTGAATAAAACCACTTTGGAGGGCATCGAGGAATATGCTGCCACCTTTAATAAGTTGTTCAAAACTATCTCATCGAAGACTTACGACGCATTGGATCATAGGTCGAGTTACGATACTCATGTTATATTTAAACGGCACTTTGCTTTAGGTTTTGTTTATGAATAACGAATCTTTTGTTCGTAGAGCAGGCGGCCCGATTTTGATAAAGATTACAAGATATATAAAGACGCGGTGGCTAACCAGGAATTATTATTGGAAAATTTCATGATTAGTGTAATCATTTATGATTATTGTAGCTTGTAGCAGTGTAGATAGCTTTGAATATTAGGAATGCTACACACACGAAAAACATACATTCGTTTTTGCCGCCCCGCCTGTCCCGAATCGTGCCGACCCGAGCAGGGCAGGACAATGTAAAATTATTATAAAGATAGAGTATTTGTAAACAAAGTTTCTAAATCAACAGTAGGTAGTGAAATTGTAAGTAAACATATTGTATTCTGCTACCGGCTACGAATACATTTTAAACTAAAGTAAAGTTACTGGGACGTAAGTTGACAAAAGATTTTGTAGTGGGGAAAGTTAGCGAACGCACAATTTCATACATTTTTACATGCGCGAACTTCCCCCACCACTATAAAATCTTTTGCCAACTTACGTGCCGGTAACTATATTACAATTATATTTACAGAGTGTCAAAAAGTGCCCGACCACAGAAATAGCGTTACATCTACTGACGAGATTTGCGAAACTGGAGTTAAACTGTCTGTATATAGATGATCAATATTACGATTTAATTCCTCTCTACACATCTGAGATAGAATCAATACGAGACAGGTAATTTAATGGTGTAAATTACCAAGATATCATTAAATAGACGTGACACTCTAAATGAATAATAATAGGTTATAGTGAAAAGTATTTTATGCAAATTGGTTTATTTAAATAGCTCAATAGCTTTTTTAAAATTTAGATATAACGAAGAGAGGGATCAGCCAGAATTAGCAAGGAATATGCCGCCAGTAGCAGGACGACTCATGTGGATAAGGTTTTATCATAGGAATATTAAAGTACCCATGCAGATATTAAAGCAGCATCATGAAGTCATTACACACATGGTATTGTACCCACTCCGACAACATTTTATTAAGTGCATTATTAATCCATTTTCTTTTAAGAATTTGAAGAACTTATTTCTGGCTTCTTTCACCAAAGTATTGTGTGTGGAGGACACTTGGTGCTAACGATAAATATCGATATAACTCTGACTCTCAGTTTTAGACCTAGCACCCTAATTGCGTAGTAAGGATATTGCTAATCCATTGCTTTATATGTTCGAAAAATACGTCTTATCAATAACGTATATAACGCAAAGTATGTTGTAAAAATAAAAATAAAGCCATTGCTACTGATGGTGTGTTGCGCATGCGCAACCGCGCTGTTTTATATAAACCAAAAAATGTTTCACAGAATACTCAGCGATGCATAAAGTTGCACAACGTTATGACTATAGTGTTCACAGAATATGAATTGATCTATCATTATTCTTGGAGCGAGAATGTGGGACAGGTAAAATTTATTTTTATGTAAGTACACTTAACAAACGACGATGATAGTGATATTTATACGAATTCAGTCTGTGTCCACTAATTATTATTATTATGTCGTTTATTTATGTCGTTTTCTTATGTTAATACATTTTTAAATATTAGTATAAAAAAAACATTTAAAAATATAGTGATCCACCGGTGTCGGGAGCAGGGTCCAAGCTACCGGTGGTTAGGGCTCCAGAGACAGAAACCTCCTCACAATGCGAGCCGTATCGAAGAGTACTGCCTTCTGAATCAGGCCCTTGATCCAACCGCCTAACGAGAGCCTCGATAGATGTTGATCGAGGCTTTCGGCCATCAGGCCATTATTATTATTATTTATTTCGAACACAAATTATTCATATTGTTGTTAGTAACACATATAAAACTACGTTAGTCACACTCTGAGCAAAACAAAACTAAAATAAACTATAAAAACACTAATTCATAAACCTATAACTAACCTACTAATGACTAACCTATCTTTCACAAACCAATGCACGGTGGTGGTCACTAAACTGGGCTATGTCTTATGTATGAACTGATCGTCCGTTCATAAGACATTTCCCAATGTCAGTATCTAGTAGCGCCGGTTACGAGATTAAATCGTACTACACAATGGAGTAAACGGATAAAAAAAGATACTATTGTGTGTGTGTACTAAACACATTTCCGATAATGTAGTATTCTGTTGCGTTTATAAGTCACCAACAAAAGCTCAGTTTTGGTTATAATTCAATTACAAGTTAGCAAGTAAATACAGAATTGTGTTTACTCCAAGTTGCGAGGGTGCTACGTCACCTCTTATTATTTTTTTTATCGCATAGTGTATGCTACGTTCTTCAAAAAATTAAACTAATTTCCGGTATGACACAGTCTATGACATATGCATGGAAATATTCCTTAAAATATAAACTTTTGTTGAGATAAGTTCAAAAATAGGAAAATAATAAACTCTACAACGTCGTAGCACTTTCGTAGCAACATTATTGCATAATTCGGGTAGTTTATTCTTCTTTATTTCGTTTTAAGTGCATCTTACAAGTTTACTACTAAAAGTGTTAAATTGATTGAGATTTGGCGTGCGATACTAATAAAATAAATAAATAAAATCTTGTACTGGAAGAGTTCGTTATGCTTTACATTTGCTGGTAGTTTTTTCTTATAAAGGATACAATATTTTTCATTAATCGTTTTACCTTTCTATTATATATGGTTTTGATATAATTATAATATATAGATTAGTTAAGTTTCGTGTAATCAATTAAGCAGATTTGTTGTTTCTTTGTAACACTTTACAGGTAACTTTTTACTGCGTTGATTGGATATTTTTGTCTAGATTTATTTTATAATGTGCGTATTTTAGTAAGTATTATAAAATATACTTTGTTAATGTCAATGTCGGCACGCCCTAGAACACGGGACCACCAAACAACGTGAGTGCGCAGTTCTAGATCCGTGTCACTTCCCACAGGGCTGTATGTCCTGAACTGTCGTGCGAATACACGAACACGGGGACTCTCTATAACAATCTCACTTAGGTATGTACAATCTAACTAACGTTTCACTTGCAGGTGCGATTGGGCTTAATTGCTCCACTTTTGATGCGTCATCCCAAGACTAATATGTATATCATTAACTTCAGCATGTATATCCCGGAGTGCATAAGAGAGGTTGAATACATGTGGCAGTTGGGACTTCGTAAGTTGATGTTATTTTAAACCCACACTCACAAAGTATACCTACTGATTTTAATAGTTGCTTTGGCAAGCATTGTAATCACCAAATCTTATAATACGATCCACTAAGTACTTAGTGGATCGTATTATAAGATTATAAGTATTATAAGTAGTAGTTAGTGGAAGATTATGGTTGCTGATTTGAGTTTTGAAGAAGGTGGTGGGTGTAGGACATGAACCCATGTTCATGTAACGTGAAAAACGAAAAAAACATGCTGGACACAAATTAAATGTAACACAAAATAATTGTACAAAATGTAAAATGTAATCTTAACATCACGATCACGGTATGTGTTAACAAAAAATTACCAAGAGGCACTTTACTGTATGGACACATTATTATTTCTTTTCGTAGGTGTACCAGACGGCGCACAAATAGTAGCATTTTGTAAAGATAAAATTCTAGGAAATTTTGAAAAAATCACATACTTGGTTGAAAGAAGCAATCAAATAAGAAGGTAATCAAACTGTATTATTAGCAATTAGCAAAATGTGAGTAAATATTAGGTATGAATAGCATGATAGACAGATGGATGGGCGTTTTGGGTTAATTATGTTGCTATGACTTCTGGTGCTTGTGGTAAATAATATCCAGGAATTCATGGGTGCCAAGGAGCTAAACTAATTATGTATTTATTTAACTATCTTCAATGTTAAAAATACTGTTTTTTAGAATTAAGTGTTATAACATATTTAAATTTAAACTTTTGATTAATATAGAAGCATGCCAAAGCTGTACTTACCACTACTTCGTGCGCAAATAATAAAGTTGGAGAAAGCATTTCAGCCTGGTTTGTCAACAATAACGTGGACATCTCTAGAAATACCCTCTTATTTTGAGAGTATAGAGAAAGTACTCGACGAAGTGGATTTGTTTGTTAAGGAGGTATTGATCAACTTAGCATAAAGACAATTTGACTATAATTCAAAGAGCTTTATAAAGGTAGCTTTGCAATTGCAGGTAGTTGACCTTAAAGAAGCTCGTATTGATGCAATATTACAATCTATAACTGACACAACGCTTGTTTATTTACCTGAAGAGGCAGTCGATCCCGGAACCCTCTATGAGGAGAATCTTGTAAGGCGCGATGAAATCGGTAAGTGAAAGCAGTATCTACCTAATTAGCAAGTTACCATTCTTGCGAACATTTTTATGCAACCCACCTAGGTAACTTATTTAGAATTTATGATTTCCTTTATTTCCTTATTTATGTACAATGTTTAAATATTATAATATAAAAAATATCAAACCATTTAAAAATATAAAAAATAGTAAGTAGCCGCCCACCGGTATCGGGAACAGGGTCCAAACTACCGGCGATCAGGGCTCCAGAGAGAGAAACCTCCAAACAATGCGAGCCGTGTCCAGAAGTACCGCTTTCTGAATCGACTATTGGCACAATGATCGCTCACTCCTCACTCCACATGTGCGCCAACCTCGCGACCCAAGTCAAGATACTTGATTTGTAAACTTATTGATACGTTTTATAGAAAACTTTTGTTTTGTTTCCCCAGTATCAGATATTCAATTAAAGTCATGGAATGCTGAAATAGCAGTTGTGGAACTCATACATAAGTTCCTGGATAGTGTACCTTGTAAACAGATACAAGATTTAAAAGACAAATGGTAAATATCTCATTCTTTTTTGCACACCGGATCGTTTGTTTGAAAATAAATAACATACACGTGTAAAGTACCGGTTTCATCCAATTTTTCTTAAAAAATGTGGTCTTTTTTAAGGTTGGATATAGAGAAAGTCTTAAAGCAAGTTACTTCTGCCACGAGAGTATTTCACGATGATGCAGGTTAAATCATTATCATTCTTATGCCTCTATACCTTTTCATTAATTTCCTTCAGTCTCATCAGCGGTTTCTTGCCGATATCATATAATAATATGATATCGGCAAGAAACCGCTAATCGAATCTAGTACGGGGTGCACAAAAGTAACCCAATTAGAAGGTTTTTATTTTTTTTTGCAACAGACTGGACATAAATAGAGTCAGAATATACTTAGTAGCAAAATCAAAATTGAATTATTATTATTTTACAGCATTCATGGAGATAGAAAACACTGATCGATACGACGTGACACCTACTATCAACGATTGTAATGAACTGTTCGCATATTTTGCTACTAAGTGTTTGGAAGCTCTAATTAAATGTACCAGACAAAGTCTTGATAGGCTTCGACGACGGGCTTCCGTTTCTAGGTAACCACATGAATTATTTTCCCAACTCGAGTGACAAACCTAAACATAAACAAGTACCTACCTACCTAAGATTTATTGGAACCCACTTTCAGTTTTCTAACGATGACAACGGATCCAGAAGAACAAAATAAACTAAGACCTCTTATGTTGACCAACATGTACCTACAAATACCAAGAATACTAATAAAACCTACTTTGGAAGAGATACAAACTTCATTCTCTCAGGTAATAAAATAAGTTTAATGGATTCACTTAATTATATTATATTTTTATAAAATATTTCAAAAATATATCTAATCTAATCTATCAGGCTTGTGGCTAAGTAATAACAGCCGGACGGGTCGATCGATCAGGTTAAGCTACGCTTGCCGCGTTTTGTCCGTGGATGGGTGATCATCTTTACATACCAAGACCAGTCCAGCACATTCGTGTATCTTTGACAGTCGTTACGGGTCGTCAGAAGCCCGATAATCTGACAACCAGTCTTACCAAGGGGTATCGTATTACCCAGTAACTGGGTTGTGGAGGTCAGATAGGTAGTTGGTCCATGTAAAATACTGGTATTCAGCTGCATCCGATTAGACTGGAAGCTGACCCCAACATATTTTGGAAAACGCTAGGCAGATGATGATCTATCCAACAATACATATAAAGAGTTTAAACTAAAACACCTTATTTTTGTTTCCTAGGTAGTGTTAAACTGTATCATGGATATTCACCGTAATGTATTCATGTGGGGACAACAAGAACAAATAAAAATGGAGAAATTGTCCGGAACATTAATGCTAACAGCTAGACGTAGCGTCAGCGGTATGGCAAATTGAAACCATAAGTTAAATAAAAAGCCAAGGTTTTCAACACAAAGGAAATAATTCATGGTGTTTTGCAGGATCGCGGTCTGGTTCCAATGTCGGTGGAGTTAGGAACTACTTCCGAATGGTGTCAGAGCATAAAGATATCGTCAGATCAGTAATGGCGTTGCAAGGAATGATGTACATGTACAAACCCGACATAGAAAAACTGTTAAAAGTATAACCTCTAGAAAAACATTTTAACAACATGTTTATCCTAGAATTTCCACCAGTTATTTCTGGGCCAATGATCTAGCTGCCGAATTAATGTATTACGATAAGCTAACAAGCAATCGATAGTAATGTGATCTTAGTTTTTGAATTGTTTGTTTTAGGGATATGGAAGATTTGCTTATTTATGGGCCGAGAATCGAGTGCAACAAGTACAGGAATTTGTTGACACAAATCCTCTCAATGTCATAATAAAGGACATGTTCAACAAATATGAAAAACAGACTAAGGAAGTATCTAATTTGCCTGAACGGCACATCATTGGTTCAATTCAAATAAATATTGGTATTGATTGTTGTTATAAAAATCTTTTTCTTTTTTTCCAACTTGGTATACTTTGTTACTTGTTTTGCGTATAAACAGAATATTTTCTACTAGCTGCGCCCCCCCGTTTCACCCACATAAGTTTCGATCCCGTGGGAATATCGAGATAAAAAGTTTTCTATATGTTAATCCTAGTTGTAAACCATCTGTGTGCCAAATTTCATCCAAAATCCGTTCAGTCGTTTTTGCGTGAAAGAGTAACAAACATCCATCTATACATCCATACGAACTTTCAATTTTATAATATTAGTAGGATTTGTATGCGAAAAATAGTAACAAAGTCGAGTTGAGACGAAGTTTCCCGTCTTTATGACGTAGAATAGAATAGAATACTAGCACTTACATAATCTGGAATTTTTCAGAGCGTATTAAATTGGCATTGCATTTGGAATCTATTGAGTGGAAAAGAATCTTGGGTAAACTATTATGTTATGCGTATAAGGAGCGAGTGGTCAAGTTGATGCAATTTATACACGACCGCATGAAAACTATGAACAAGAAAATTAAAGATTTGGATGACGTTAGAGTAGCCATGATGTGCCTCGAGATTATTAGAGAAGAATTTATCGGGTTAATTGTCTATAATACTTATTTATTTATTTCTTATCTATTTATTTAAATACCAGCTTCTGCGCGTGACTTCGTCCGCGTGAATATTTCTTGTTTCCCCGACCCACCCCGTCGCACCGTTTCACTTTCCCGTGCTGGCACTTCATTTTCATTTTTGCTCGGCTCGTAAGGGTCATAGCGTGACGTTAAAGCCTTTGCGCAAGACTAGTGGATCTACTCCGAAGTGCAAAGTGCGAATGTTCGGATCGGACCGACACATGGCCGAACCGAATATTATTGAAAAATACGAAAAAAGTTCGGTTCGGCTCAGTTGGGTCGGGACCATAGTCAATATTCGAAAGAGTGTAGGAGTGTAGGATCGGAACCGACCGAACCAAATAGTAACTTCGTAACAGGAAACGGCCGAACATTCGGCCGATACTACTTCCCCGGCTTCCCTGGGCTATCAAACGCAAAAAAAAAAAAAAAATCCGACCGGTAGTTCCAGAGATTAGCGCGTTCAAACAAACACACTCTTCAGCTTTATTATTAGTATAGATAGGTAGTATAGGTTTATTGCCATGCGTGAATAAATAATAGTTGATATGGTGTTGGTTATTCTATCAGTAAAATTTTTAGCAAGCCAAGTATACAAACTGCTTGAAGGATACTGGATAGATTTTATTAACTCACCATATGTTTTTACGGTTTGTGAAAAGGCCAATGACCTGTCTGACCGTGGACCATTTATTAATTTTATCCATACTGTTTGCGAAATTGAACTAAAGTCCAAAGAGTACACTACCACGGTGATTGCCCAGACTTCAAATGAGAAGATTAACTTCATCCGGCTATGTAACACAGGGGGATGTGATATCCCCACAACTGCCAATCGATTCTGTAAAAATTTCACCGTGAAAAGTTAGGTGAAGTGAACTGTCAATAGTGTCAATCCCTAGTATTAGTTGGAATGAAAGCTCACTTCACGCTCACTTCACCTAAGTTTTCACGGTGAGATGGTTACAGAATCGCACTGCTGTTTAGTTGTGTGTCTGACGGCAGGGCACACATATTGTCCATCAGTGAGCTGGCTTAGTTGATTGACCTTCTTCTATGAATATTGTAGAATGGATATGGAGATAGACATAGTAGAAGAAAGTTATGCTACATTCACCCAATTCAATATCGATATACCTAAAGAAGACGCTGACATGGTGTACAGCTTGCGGCATTCTTTTCAGAATTTGTTATTAACTGTGAGTAGCCAACCAGCATATTATTTTAGTAATGATGTTTATATCTTTTCCGTGCGACCTTTACCTGCCTGTAATTTTTTCATTGGAGGTAAAGACTTCAAACATGAAAGGAACGAATTCTTTTGGCAATCATTCCTTCTCTGGTGCTCAAATAGACTTGCAACTCAAACTGAGGTTTCCAGGCGACGATGTTTTCAAAAATCGTCCCCATTGTCCCCATTTTAAAATACGAGAAGTTGGTAATTATGAACAAGGAAACTGCCGCTTTTTGGGTAGTTATATGTGTAAACTAATAGAAAGCTTAAAGATCCACTAAAGTGAGAATTGTATCTTTGTGTTGTATTGTTTATCTTCCGTAGTACCTTAGTAGCGGGAGTTTGACTCATATTGCCATGCAATTTTTATATTGCAGTCACAACAAGTACAGCAAAAGATAGTAGACATGCAGGGTCCACTCCAGACAGAGCTGACTGAAGGAGTTGCGACATTCCTAGCAGACGTGCTCAAGTTCGATGCAGACTATGATACATCTGGACCGATGACTCCCGGCCTGTCGGCCCGGGATGCCAGCGATAGGTATTAAGGCGTCAAATAAACAGCAACATAACATTTAGCCCAATGACCTTACCAGTTATTGTAATGTTAAAATCTAAGTACATCTACGCTTTTCGTGTTGGTTTGTGTGATTGGGTTGTTCTTCTAAACTCCGCAACGGATTTTGGAGAATTTACTCCGGAAGGTTTATGTTTGAAGGTTTAAATCAATATTTAACTTAGATATAAATAATGAGTGTGTATGTGTGTGTTCAATAATCTACATTTGGCAGTGAATGTTGGGAATAATTCGTTACAGAGTTATTATGTTCCAATCGAGATTTGATGACCTGTGGAGGCGATTTGAAATGTATTCCAGCGGTGAAAAGCTATTTGGTATGGAAGTCCAGGATTATCCGATATTGCACCAAAAGAAAAAGGAATTTAACTTATTAAATAAATTGTAAGCGCATAGCAATGCAGATTTTTTTATATAAAAGGCTACAATATGAACTGCTAAGTGTATTATAATTAATATAATGTTGCATCTTAATAATGTTAACCTTTTTTTACGTAACTTGTGACAAAATGTCCTGCCGTTGTAGAAAATAAATAGAGAAAACACATCTAATTATTAAAGTTGTAACATTCAGGTATAGTTTATACTTGGCCGTGACAAACTCTATCGATGGCTATTTTGAGACGCCGTGGGTGGATATTGATATTCAACAAATCGTTGCACAGTTGGCGGAATTTGATGTGAGGTAAGAACCTTATTGAATACCACGAGTATGTACTTGAATCGAAGACTCATGTTCAACATCATCCACAGCCAGACTATACCCACTTCCAGGCACAAACAAAGATAGGCCGGTACCTAGAAGTTTTCTTTGTTTATGACAAACTTCACGCTCCTTGGCCAGTCTCATGCAAGTTTGCACCACCTTATCACCAGACGACAGACACTCCTACATTCCGCTCTTAGACATCATTCAGTCACTGCCTTACTCCAGCTGTCTTCAATTCCATTTGAGTTCTATCATTCGGAGATCATCAGAGTTTTTCTGATGATCTTCAGAAGATGGTTCAAAATCTCTATGATGCTTCCTTTAAAGTAGGATTTGAATGAATGTGGCTAAGACGAAGGTTATGCCATAAAACATACCTAAGCTAATTCTGAACCCTATGTACTCGCGTTAGTCCATAAAAAATACAGTAGGTAAGTAACAATAACTGTAACACTTAAGTACATAAAAATAGTTACATTTTAGATGTCGAAGGCTACCGAAAGGTATGAAGGATTGGCCTGCGTTCCTCGTATTAAAGAGTAAGATTGACGATTTTAACCAAACTTGTCCATTATTGGAGCTGATGGCCGACAAATCTATGAAGGACAGACATTGGAAGAGATTGGAAACATTGCTAAGTATGATACCAAACTATGTCTCTGAATTGACTCTGATAGTTTTGCTTTAGTGGGTATGTCTTACGTTCAATACCTTATTATTTAAATATATTTTCTATTTTCCAGATTGTGTATTGGATGTGGAATCTGAATCATTCACATTGGCAAACGTCATGGAGGCGCCACTGTTGAAGTACAAGGAAGATGTTGAAGTAAGTCAACATTTTAGCCTGCTTCCCAAAATAAACTTGCAGGTTTTTAAAAGAAAACGCTATTTTGTTTAACGATATTATAAACTTGACTACTAGGAACGATGTTTCTACATGGTTGCTTATTTTTGAAGTATTCCTCTTCAATGTGAGTCATCATGTAGACTTTATAACACTAATGCGCCACGAATTATATATGTAAATCCACTTAACAAAACTATGATATTCTGTGTGTCTGACTGTGATTTCCGATCGATTGTGCTCTTTATGAGTTATATTGTACGACACTTTTATAGAAAGCTCTATAGCACTATGTAATTTATGACCTATAATGTATTTTCAAATAAACGGTTTGTTTTAATTATATCTGTCTCAGGACATTTGTATTAGTGCTGTGAAAGAGAAGGACATTGAAGCTAAATTGAAACAAGTGAATGCAGACTGGGCCGTCGTGGATCTGAGTTTCGCTAATTTCAAGAACAGAGGCGAGCTCTTGATCAAACCTCAGGATACGCTTGAAATCATCACTTTGCTAGAAGATTCATTAATGGTTCTCAACTCTTTAGCTTCTAACAGGTATAAAATTTACTATTACGTGATCTACCTTTCAATCAAGTCTGTATATGTGTAAATTGTGTTATAATTGCATTTATTTGTAAATATAGATATAATCCGCCATTTAAAAAAAATATATTGTTGTGGATTAATAAATTGGTGAGCACTAGTGAGATATTAGAGAAATGGCTTCAAGTGCAAAACCTTTGGATGTACCTGGAAGCAGTGTTTGTTGGTGGTGACATCGCCAAACAACTGCCGGCGGAAGCTAAGCGATTCACGGTTAGTAACCACTAAATAAAACGGTAGCTACGTGAGCTCGGCGTCGCTTCGATGTGAGCGCGGCGACGCTCCAACGTGAGCGCGGCGACGCTCCGACGTGAACGCGGCGACGCTCCGATGTGAGCGCGGCGACGCTCCGACGTAAGAGCGGCAACGTCTCGACGTAAGTGCGGCACCGCCCAGCCGAAATTAAGCAGGTGCGGGCAAGAAGATGCCGGTGTCTTTTTTAAGGCCTCCCCCAAGTCCCAGGTGTCTTTATAAGTGTCTACGATGTTGGCCTATGTGATAATTTGATTTTCAATTTCTTTTTGAACACCGTGCAGGATGTTTATTATGCACTATTTGTCACTATTTCACGAAATGTGTCAAAAGGTGGTCAAAAAGTAAAGTGTCTTTTTACAGTGTATCGACAAAACATATGTAAAGATAATGTACCGTGCGCGCGATATCGTGAACTGTGTGGAGACATGCACTTCGGATGACACACTGATGCAGCTCCTGCCTCACTTATTTGAGCAGCTGGAGGCCTGTCAGAAGTCGCTTACTGGTTACTTGGAGACCAAGCGACTCATCTTCCCCAGGTTCTTCTTCGTCTCCGACCCAGTCTTACTGGAGATCCTCGGACAGGCGTCCAACCCTCATTCCATACAGGTGGGAATATATTTATTATTGATTTGTATTAAATTTTTCTTGAAAGTTACTAAGGAGTTAAGACAATTAACAGTGTCTTTTTTCACTGACCATTACATTGCGTAAACGCTACTTAGATACATTGCGTAGAGGCCGCATAGACGGAGCAAAGATGCACCATAGGCGTTGTTTCAATGCTATTTAGATAGCTAGTTCCAACACGAACATAAGCAAAAAAAAAAATGTGATGTTTTGTTGCTAAATTCAAAATAAAAAAAAGTATACCTATGTTAAAAATAAATTGTGGTGTTCTAGCCGCATCTGCCAAGTATTTTTGACGCGGTGAACACCGTGGACTTTGATGATAAGGAGAGAATAATTAATATTAATTCTGATAACGGAGAGACTATTCCTCTCGAAAGACCGGTGCCATGTTTGGGAGGTGTTGAGGTAAAGTTTTACGTCCAAGAGATATATTAGTAGGCAAGAGATATAGTTACAAGGGATATAGTTGTAGTCGTTAGATACTTTCGGTACATTTCTGAAACATTATTAGCAAACGAATGGCATTGAGCATGACTTTTATTGCAATGTCAATGGTCAATGTCTTGTGTCTTGTCTTCCTAAATAATAACGTAAATATTACGGCACTGTCTTTTCTAACGTTTTCAATATGTATGTAAATGCGTAGCACTTCTTTTTTGATATAGTTTTTAATTGTTTGCTTTACTTAATAATAATTCTATTCTGATGGGAATCTTGTACCTATTATGTCTAGTCTATTAATAAAACGTCTTTGATTGATCATGAGCAATTCAACATAGTGATGCTTATTATAATTTTTGTTTTACAGATTTGGTTAAATACTCTTCTGGATACGATGAAAGATACAATAAAAAATGTTATCGCTAACATAGCGCAGACAATGACAGGAGATCCAGAGTTCGAGTTTTTAGTCGGATTTTGGAACTTTCCCGGTCAGGTATTAATCATTACTTACTCACAATGTGTCAACAAGTGCTTTCCTTTACAATACAGTGTTTATTGAACCTCGAACACTCGAAGCTGCGCTCAAGCGAATGCTCAATTTTACGGTCAAACAGCCCGTGTATTCACGTAGCTACACACTACAAAACGCATAGACTAGGTATCACTCTTATTTCGTTTTGTATCTTTTTAAGGCTGGTTTGCTAGGAATGCAAATTCTTTGGACTAGCGATGCCGAGTACGCTCTAAAGAAATCAAGGGTGGATCGTTTCATTATGAGGGGCACGAACCAGAAATTCCTAGATCTACTGAATGGTCTTATTGATCAGACAGTAAAGGAGCTATCTTCTTTGGACAGGACGCAAGTGGAGACTATGATCACCATACATGTACACCAGAGGCAAGTCATTTACTCAATACTTTCTTTTACCATGGGAAGCATTGGTGGCACTGGTTGGCATGGTTTAATTGTCTATTATAATAGGCACAATTAAGGTTTACTTTTATGAGTCACGGGTGTTAAGGTAATGAAACTTTATGAAACTTTCTTAAAACTTTAATAAAGCGTAACTAACCAGAGCAATACTATTCGCTATTGATTTTTATGAAATAATTTTATCCAATCTTGGAATTTTATACAGAGATATATTTGATGACTTGGTGAGAATGAGGATAAAATCACCAATCGATTTTGAATGGCAGAAGCAGGCTCGATTTTATTATTCTGAAGATACTGACGACTGCGTTGTGTCTATAACCGATGTGAATTTCTTATATCAGGCATGTCATTTTGTTGTAATATTATGTTTGAAAGTCTAAAACCATGTAATTAGTAATGCTCTAGAAAATGTCGGCAACGTTTAATTATGGGTTTTATGTTTTTCTGTGATTTAATATAATTATATTATGTAGTCAAAAATGTTACATGGTGCGTTATTGTGAACAGAATGAATACCTGGGCATTACTGAACGGCTGGTGATCACGCCGCTGACGGATCGGTGCTACATTACGCTATCGCAGGCTATTGGCATGAACATGGGCGGCGCGCCCGCTGGCCCCGCAGGAACCGGCAAGACTGAAACCACCAAAGACATGGGCCGCACCCTCGGCAAGCTCGTCATCGTGTTCAACTGTTCCGACCAGATGGACTTCAGAGGTTCAGTAGCGCATTGTGCTTGTTTGTAAGTAGTTCGTATTACACTATTTTGCGTGCTTAATCAATGTGTTGTTCGTCAGGCTTGGGTCGCATCTACAAGGGCTTGGCTCAGTCAGGCACGTGGGGATGTTTCGATGAGTTCAACCGCATCGAACTGCCTGTGCTGTCAGTAGCCGCGCAGCAGATCTACATCTGTCTCACCGCTAGGAGGGAGAAGAGGGAATCCTTCCTTTTCAGGTACAAGCGCTACATCAACGACTTGACATGCGTAGGTAGATAAATATCGGAAACCTTGTGAACATAGCCGTTTCTATAAAGTATTTTCTGCAAAATGTGTCCTTGTTTAACAACATTACAGAAAACAATCCATAAAAATCATTAACACTGTCTATGTTGCTTTGGTAGCGACGGTGATAATGTAAGTTTGAATCCGGAGTTTGCCTTCATCATCACCATGAACCCTGGCTATGCTGGGCGTCAAGAACTGCCTGAAAATTTGAAGATTCAATTCCGCTCTGTCGCGATGATGGTTCCGGACAGACAGATTATTATCCGCGTCAAGTTGGCCAGCTGCGGCTTTAAAGATAACATCGTGTTAGGTATGTCTCTTATAATGGTTTTTGTGAGGTTTCCAGTTTCACCATCACGAATCTCCGGTAAGCTTTATGGGGCGTCTTCAGCTCATCTAATAACCTACATATTTCCATTCCAACCAGCCCTTCCCATTAAGACTAACAAGAAACCATAATAATTAGACTTCAACGTCTTAAAGAAAGAAAGAAAATAAGTTTATTTAGCCCAGGTTAAGTAATCAGCTGTAGGTTCAATCGATCAATAATATTGCAGCTCGCAAGTTCTTTACGTTGTACAAACTTTGCGAGGAGCAGCTGTCGAAGCAGGTGCACTATGACTTCGGGTTGCGGAACATTTTGTCTGTGTTGCGGACTATGGGCGCGCAGAAACGGGCGAATCCGGACAGTACTGAGGAGAACATCATGATGAGAGTACTGAAGTGAGTGATTATTATAATAGTCGACAAATAACTCTCGGACTTGAATAAATATACGACCCGCGCCCTATATGTTCCTCAAATGACACCGTAATATCGTGTCTCGCGCTTGTTCAAGTTATTTGCCGACCACTGTGCGACATATTACTAAATGTGCTTATGTGTTCTGCTATGCTATTACTTTGCAGGGAAATGAACGTGTCTAAATTAGTAGATGAAGACGAGCCTTTATTTATATCGTTGATTGAAGATTTGTTTCCTGGAATCAAACTAACGCATACCGTGCAAAAGTAAGGGGATATTTTGGGCATAATAATTAGCTATGCAATTTACTTCTTGTGTTTCATAATTCACGTAAATGAATACTGAAATATAAATGAATATCGAATATCGCGTTTTTCAGGCTTATACAAAACGCTATAACTGTAGTGACGGAACGCGCTGGCCTTGTCAACCACCCGGATTGGAACTTGAAGATCATACAGTTGTTTGAGACATCGCTGGTGAGGCACGGCTTGATGACGATGGGCCCGACTGGCTCGGGCAAGACCACCTGTATACACGCGCTCATGGCGGCGCTCACTGAACTCGGGAAACCGCACAGAGAAGCGAGAATGAATCCTAAGGTATCAATCATGCTATACAAACATGCACCAGTGTTCATTTCGGCTATAAAATAACGGTAACCTGCTCATTTTGGCGCGATTATTACCTACTTTTATTAATTGTAATTGTGTCGATTGATAAGAGAGAGGGGGTCAATCCACCCCCCCCTATCTCAACGAACTGTTATTTAATTAATATATTTTAGGCAATCACTGCGCCCCAAATGTTTGGGCGTTTAGACGTAGCAACAAATGACTGGACTGATGGTATATTCTCTACTCTGTGGCGAAGAGCTCTGAAGGTTAAGAAATCTGATACAACTTGGATCGTCCTAGGTGAATATGAAACTGTGTTTTGAAACCTACAAGCGATATGCATGAAATACCTGCAAAGCATCTTGTATTGCCAGATGGTCCGGTCGACGCCGTGTGGATAGAGAATTTAAATTCAGTGCTAGATGACAACAAGACACTAACGCTGGCCAACGGAGACCGCATCTCAATGGCACAGAACAGCAAGCTGGTGTTCGAGCCAGACAACGTGGACAACGCGTCGCCCGCCACTGTCAGTCGGATGGGCATGGTGTTTCTGTCTTCATCCGTGCTTAAATGGCAACCTATACTTGAGGTTTCATTTCATATATTTAGCTAATATTATTTTTTTACCGATTTTCACCAATGTTATAAGTACAACCGGTAAATTATGCTGATTGAGAATGATAAATTAATAATTATTTTAACCGATAGTTACTTCACCTTATTATATTAACCTTTTCAACATTAAACAGCATTGGTTAAAGAAGTTGGAACCAAAACAAAGTGATGTTCTGCGCAGGGTTTTCAAAAAAATATACGATGAAGTGCATTCATATGTACAAACAAAACTAACGACTAAAATGAAGCTTCTCGAAGCTATCTATATCAGGTATGCTGTGTTAATGTAAAATGTGTTTCATTATTGTTTTACAAACGGGACGATTTACGACTAAATCTTCTTTTTAGACAATGTATAGACGTACTTACTGGATTAATGCAGATTGAAATACCTGGCGGCAGTGAGTACTCATTTGTTTAAATTGTATATTCTATCTTGTGTCTATGAGTATGTTCGTCGTTTGATCGTAGAAATGGCCATTTCGTGATCCGCCTGGCCATTTCACGATACGCCGCCATTTCATGATGTTTGAGCTGATCAAAAATAACGCTAAGCGAATGGCGCAGGCGGGCGATGCGATGCGGTGGGTCGGGGGAACGAGAAATTTCACGCGGGCGAACCGCGGGCAGTAGCTGATAATTTGTCTAGCTGTGAAAGAGTGGTTTATGGGATGGAAACGCACCTGAGGTGTCTCTGAAATCGCGTATGTCCATAGGTAGCGACGACGGTCACTACTTACTATCAGATGGGCCACTGGCTTAATTGCCATTCAATAAAATAAAAAAAACTCGGTGCGTCTATTTCCGTGTTTCAGGGGCTCACACAGACCGTCATCTAGAGCGGCTGTTCATCTTTGCGATAATGTGGTCGCTGGGTGCTGCACTAGAGTTGGACATGCGCACTCGAATGGCCGAATTCATGACCAAGCTGCCCGTGAAAATGGACTGGCCTGGCGTCAAGTCCAAGGAGTGGGTCATGCCTTTCGAGTACATGGTCAATGCTAGTGGCGGCTGGGAGCACTGGTTAGTGCTAGTAATAAATAAAAAATCTACAATAAAAAAAATCTTATATTCTTCATTGACTGACAGACATCGCGTGGCCTAGGCTAACTCTGGGTCTCTAAGGAACTCTTGTCCAAAATTGCGTCTAGCATGCAATTTTGGACAAGAGTTCCTTATCTATGTAATTAAAGTGTGTACTAAGGAAGAAATTCCTCCCTATGCCTTGAAGGGTCTGAAATTCTGTAAGAAAGTTGTAATTTTTGTTGATTGGAAATCCCATCGGGCGGTGGTCGGCTTGTACTCGTAACTCGTAACAGACTAAAAATTTAACATACACAAAAAAATTGCCATTTAATTTAAACCAATTACTACAACGTAATTTTTTTTTTTAAATTATTATTTTGCCAGGTCCGAGAGCGTCGAGCCTTACATTTACCCGCCTGACAGTATACCAGAATACTCTTCAATCCTGGTGCCGAATATCGATAACGTGTGCATTACCTTTTTGATCGAAACCATCGCTAAACAGAACAAGGCGGTGCTTCTGATCGGCGAGCAAGGCACTGCCAAGACAGTCATGTTAAAAAGTTATATGTTGAACTATGATAACGAGGTGAAATTATTTAAAGTAATAAACTTCTCGTCTGCTACTACGCCGAATATGTTTCAGGTGAGCACATACATAATCAGGCTATAATGCTCCCACTGCTGAGACACAGGCCTCCTCTTTTCGAGAGCATGTGGACTGTAACTTACCACGCGGGCCCATTGTGGGTTGGTAGATGTCACATGTCGTCAAATTGCAACATGATGTACTGCTCTGATTAAGTTACCACGACCACGAAGTTACGATGTGTTCATTTTTTGTCGTAGCGAATTATAGAGTCGTACGTGGAAAAGCGAGTCGGTATGACGTATGGGCCTCCTGGCGGCCGAGCGATGACAGTGTTCGTGGACGACATAAACATGCCAGTGGTGAATGAGTGGGGCGACCAGGTAAACAATTATCGTCATCCATACTATGCTGTACTCATCAAAGATAGGACAAATTGGCACACCCTATACTTTCATTCGTTCATGCGAAGGGACCGATTGAGAGCGGTCCAAAACATTACAAAGTATTAAAGCCTCTATCCAAAGGCTTTTCGAAATTATATTTATAGTTAGTTTGCCTACAAAGGCATCTACCTAAGATGACCTATGTTATGTATGATATAAGAAAGTCTATAATATCTAATTATATGTGTGGTACGAAATTTGAATAATTATTTAATTTAAGGTAACAAACGAAATCGTGCGTCAAATGATGGAATGCGGTGGTTTCTACTCGTTAGATAAGCCGGGGGAATTTACAATTATTGCCGATATCCAGATGTTTGGTGCTATGATACATCCAGGTTGGTACAAAAAGTATACATAATTAAAAATGCTGCTCAAACTGACCGTCATGTCCTGTATACATCCTTTACCCGCAGGTGGTGGCCGAAACGATATACCTCCACGTCTGAAGAGACAGTTTAATATTTTTAACTGTACGCTACCAAGTAACATTTCCATGGACAAGATTTTCGGTACAACTTTTGATTTGAACAAAGTTACTTAATCTTTTCATGAAATATTTATAGTGTAACGTATTCAGTAGTTGCACCTGCCGCCAACATGCGTAGATATATAGAAAATGGTTAGGTTAATGGTTAGTCAAATAATTTCGTTTATGAAAACTTTTCAGAGACAATTAGCGCTGGATACTTCTGTAAATCCCGTTTTGACAAATTAATTGTGGAGTTTATGCCGAGACTTGTGCGTGTTACTCGTGTTATTTGGCAGCAAACTAAAGTATGTATAATTTCGTAGTAAATATAGTATGAAATGGTCCTTTCGGCTTGACTTTTTGTAATAATGACGTAATAATTATGCATTTTGCAGGTGAAAATGTTACCGACACCAGCAAAGTTTCACTATGTATTTAATCTAAGGGATCTGTCCCGCATTTGGGAAGGCATTCTGTTTATCAAGAGAGAGGAGCTTCAATGCATTAGTATGGCTTTAAAACTATGGTTCCACGAATGTTTGCGAGTTATTTCTGACAGGTAGGTACTTAATATGCAAAAACTGTCATATAGGTATTTAAATCGACAGCATGTAAAGTGAAAATGCTACTTATTTGTTCAGGTTTACTACCTTCCTTGATAAAGAGTGGTTCGTGGCGAATTTCTGGAAAACGGCTGCTAAAGAACTACCAGACTTAGTTACCGAATTTCCTGAACAAGAAACATTCTTTGTTAACTTCTTGCGTGAGCCGATCGAACCAACTGGCGAAGAAGACGAAGACATCAGCCTCGAAGCCCCTAAAATATACGAGGAATTGCCTTCGTAAGTAGTTACAGTTTTGTTAATAGGTACATACACATATAATTTCTATAATACAGGGTCAAATTAAATAAGTTAGCGAAACTCCGCAGACGTGATGGGTGTCGATATCTAAACACGATCAAATAAAAACAAAAAGATTTGATGTTTTTTTTTGGGGTTAAACAAACGCTGGTTGTGTTGTTACTTGAAGTATGAGTTGAGAAAATCTATTTGTTTTGGTTTATCGTGTTAAGTATCCATAACATCTACGTAGTTTGGCTAGCTAATTAAATTTTGACCCTGTATATGACTGTCACTTGTTTCAGTTGGCACTTTGTACTCATGAAACTGGCAGGGTTTCAAGCACTCTTCAATGAACAGATAAGAGGAGCTCACCTAGACTTGGTATTCTTCCACGATGCGATGGTGCATCTGTTCATCATATCCCGAATCATTAACACACCACGGTAAGTTGTAATTTTATGAATAAAATAATGTTTCTATTCTTGCTCGTAAACATTGAACTCATTGTCCAAACTTAAAATTTCTGTTTTCTTAGTGGCAATGCATTGCTTGTCGGCGTCGGCGGATCCGGAAAGCAAAGCTTAACCAAACTAGCATCTTTTATAGCAAACTTTTCATACTATCAAATAACTTTATCCAGGTAAGTGATGTCATATATTTTTGTAATAAATATCAAATAAACATTGGTGTGGAAGAGTGGGGTACCTTGCATTCCTATCGATTTCAGATCGTACAACGTTAACAACTTTATGGACGACATAAAAGTGTTGTATCGCGTAGCTGGCCTGCAGGGACGCGGCATCTCCTTCATATTTACTGACAACGACATTAAAGATGAGCAGTTCTTGGAGTTCCTCAACAATATAATGAGCTCTGGAGAAATCGCCAATTTATTTCCTAAGGATGAAATGGGTGAGTTAAGTAGCTTCGGTAATTCGGTGTAACATAGTATTTTGAATTGATGATCAAACCGGCTGAATAAAAGTTGTATTCAACTTTCAATAAAGTTTGGAACTATCACTGTGTCGTATTAGGAATAGGTACATTACATGTTAATAAAGAATTAAGTATGGTTGAAGTGTTTACTTTATTCGTCTATTAATATATATAATAATACTAGATGAGATTCTGAACGAGTTGGCACCTATAATGAAGCAGTTTGCACCAAGAAGGATTCCAGTTCCAGATGTGTTGTATGAATACTTTATCATGCGCTCCAGAGCTAATTTACACGTTGTCTTGTGTTTTTCCCCGGTAAGAAGTACTAGACTCATTTGTATTATACTTACTTTTGATTTAACTATAGGGTGAGTTTTCGAATAGGGTAGCCTCGCTGAGCGTCAAACAGAAAATGTTGTCCCTCCAAAAAAATTAACGGTTTTTTGTAGCCCTGCTTTTTGTATAAGTATATAAAGTTTTGAAGATGTAGTAATGATATGCTATGTCGTTGGTTGCCTTTTCCTCCAGGTGGGTGAAAAATTTAGAAGCAGAGCTTTGAGGTTCCCTGGCCTTATATCTGGATCTACGATGGACTGGTTCCAGAAGTGGCCTAAGGAAGCACTAATAGAAGTAGCACACCACTTTTTATGGGAGTTTGAGGTTTGTAACATTCTGATATTTTTTTTAAAGAACGATTCGAACTGAAACTAACGCACGAAAACGTCTGCGTTGACAAAACATTTACATTATAATTTATACTAGCTTCTGCCCGCGGCTTCGCCCGCGTGGATGTCGGAAGTTATCCCACGGGAACGTGCTACCAGGATAAAAAGTATGTGCTTCCCCGGGATGCCATCTATCTCTTTGCCAAATCAGAAGTTCAGTGGTTTAGGCGTGAAAATGTAACATACAGTTTCAAGTTCAAATCCTCCCCTAAAAACCGAATTACCCCTTTTTGCCCCGTCAGGGGTAAATTTTCGACAACTTTACATAGGTACTTATTATTAATAATTTTCTGTCGAAAGTATCAATACTGAGTTTCGAGTTAATCGGACCCAATCGCATTCAATTTCTTCCACACAAACTTCAACACCCCTATATCCCCCTTTGAGGGGTAGTTTGAAAAACTTATAATGATTAACTTTATTGCTTACTTAGGCGAGTATTCATGCCAATTTTCAAGATTATTAACCTAACGAATAAGATTTTTCATATAAACTGTATCCCCGCTTTTCACCCCCACAGGGGTGGAATTTAAAAAAAATCATAACTTGACTCAAAGATTATTTATACCAATTTTCGAGTTAATCAAGCCACGCTGTAAAATCCTCCCCTGTAAAATTGACTACCCCTTTTCAGGCCGTCAGGGGTAGATTTTCGAAAAACCCTGATACACATTATTCTTTCCTTTCAATTTTAGGTATAAATACTGAGTTTCGATTAAATCGGACCGCGCGCTAAAATTCTTCCATACAAACTTTGAAACCCCCCAATCCCCTTTTAGGGGGTAGTTTATAAAAACAAAAAATGCCTAACTTCATAATTTACTTAGATAAGTATTCGTGCCAAGTTTTAAGTTTATTAACTCAAGGAATAAGATTTTTCATACAAACAAAGTCCCCCCATTTCACCCTCTTAGGGGTGGAATTTCGAAAAGTCCTTTCTTAGTGGATACCTACTCTTCACGAAGAAGACACCCTCCAAATTTCATGTCTCTAGAACCAGCGGTTTAGGCTGTGCGTTGATGTCTCAGTCAGTCAGTCAGTCAGTCAGTCAGTCAGGACTTTGAATTTTATATATATAGATAGATAAACATCGGCTTTCAGGTTATCTGTTCTACGGGGACAAAACAAAATTTGATTGAAATGATGGGAATTGTGCAGGATAACGTAGCAGAAACTTGCGTCATTTACTATGAGCGATTCAGAAGACAAACGCATGTCACTCCCAAGTCATATTTATCGTTTTTGGATGGCTATAAAGCCTTATACAAAGGGAAACACTTGTATATTGCAGAAATGGCGAAAAGGTTTTTATATATAATACCAGGATTTATAATTATAAATAACATAATTTTTTTTTTCGCTTAAACTGCTTTTTTAACCTTTCCAGCAATGGTGTTGAGCACACCAACAACTCAATAGATTGGGTTGGTTTTTTTTTGTTTTTTTGTTGTGTATGTGTTTTTTTTTTGTTCTAATTAGATACCTAGTTAATTATTATTTGAAGCATTGCATTCTATCCATTCCCTCCAGCCTTTGTATCGTACTTTCATTAATAATTAAAACTTTGCAAGGCGGTTTTAGTCTCATTAGTTGTTTGGTTTCCTCAAACTTTTCTTTAGTTGTTTATTATTGCGAATAAAATTATTTTGGTATCGTTCGTTTTTCTTGGTAAAAACATATTTTTACTGTGTCGCTTTTAATATTCAAGTATTTAGTTGTAAGCTTCTGTTACATTAAAGCAATTCATAGTTACCGCAGTAATATGCTTTGGTAATATGAATTATTTCTGGTTAAGCATTTAAACTTTTTAGAATGACGACTGGTCTTGGCAAACTAGTCGAGGCTGCTGAAAGTGTGGATATACTTAAAAAGGAATTGGAAGTAAAAGAACTGGAAATAAAGGAAGCCACAGCTAATGCCGAAGAGGTTTGCATCGTGTTTACACTTTTGAAAGAGTAGTAAGCGCCCTGGCTGGTTAGATAGATCGAATATGCTTTATTGAATATATGCTTCAATAAAAGTTTTAACACAGCTTGTTGTACACGTACAGCGGCGATCTTATTGGTAATACCGAGGTAGCGATATGTTAGTCTATCAGAAAGCGAATTTTGTGACGGCGAGTGTATCGTAGGTGTTGGCGGCTGTAGCGGACTCGCAGGCAGCAGCCGAGGTTGTCAAAACGGAAGTGCTAGAGGTGAAGGACCGCGCCGTGAAGCTCGTAAACGTGATCGCTGCCGAGACAGCCGTGGCGGAGGAGAAGCTTGCTGACGCTAAACCCGCGCTCGATGCCGCTGAGGCCGCGTTGCTGGTGCGTCCGACTGTCCAGTTTTTTGAAGGACTCGGCTCACGGCACTTTTCTGAGGCTACCGCTCTGTTACAGACCATCAACGCTGCCGATATTGCCACCGTCCGGAAGTTAGGCAAGCCACCTCATCTCATCACACTCATTATGGATGCTGTCATTCTGCTTTTTAGGAAGCGTATCGACCCCATTAAACCCGATGCTGAGAAACAATTCTTGACTGCTTCATGGTCAGAGTCTTTAAAGGTACGTAGTTCTTCCTTCGATTGTTATGTTTCCATTGTATCTGTCCATAAAATTAAAAGTGCAATTTCTTTTAAAACAGTAATCCAGTTATTACCTGCCATGTAAAATATCGTTTGAGTATAATAATTAGATAATGCTGATACGTAAGTTTGTGCCATCCGTTAGCTACACATGATCCTGTGAAACACTAAATTCATCTTAGACGGTCGTGATATTTTTTTTAGCTGAAGCTGCACTTCAATAAATTCGTATTTGACCACAGGTAATGGCGGATGTAAGGTTTCTAAATAACTTAAAGAACTATCCTAAAGATGATATCAATGCTGAAATGGTTGATTTGTTACAACCTTACTTTAATTTTAGGTAAGTTAAAATTACAAAAGTTGAAGGGTAATTCTCTACAACGTTAAAGTCGCCCTGTGTATGATGTGGTTTACTGTATCCTAATTATACATGTTAAAAGGTAATTTTAAAACTCAAAAGGAATATTATTATTACATTTAAGCATTTATTCGAAAACCATATTATATATTAATTATACAGGGTGGCAGGGACACCGACGCGCAAACTGTAACCATGTCAAAAAAAAATCTTCTGTTTCATAGAAAAGTGCAATACCTACGCGGTCAAAACGTATGGAACGACAATTTTTTTTTTTTATAACCGACGAAAAATTTCGACGCTATGGGGTCTAAACTCATGTGCTGAATCCATGGTTACAGCGTCGATGTCCCTGCCACCCTGTATATATATTCTATGCGCTGTGGCAGGCCAACAAGAGGTAACGTATTATCATTATTGATGTACCCCAGTCCATAATTATTCCTTCAAACATATTATAGGGACAACGAAAGTTGTAGAGAATAACCTCTATTAGTTCAAGCTTGCCTCGTTGGAAGAAATCTGTTTTATTCTGTTTCCTTTATCTTAACATAATAGTCAATACACGTTCGATGCGGCAAAACTAGCTTGCGGTAACGTAGCTGGACTAATATCGTGGACCATCGCCATGGCTCAGTTCTATGCGGTGAACAAGGACGTGCTGCCGCTAAAGGCGAACCTGGCGGTAATGCAGGGCAAATACCAGGCAGCCAAGAGAGAGCTAGAGGCTGCTGAGGCACAGCTCGAAGCCAAGGAGGTACGCACTAGCTCTGAACAAGGTAGTCATGTCACCAGGATAATGTAGTAATAAGTGTGGTTGCTCCCTTAGCGCGAGTTGGCGCACGTGCAGCAGCAGTTCGAGGAGGCGATGACGCTGAAGCAGGTGGTGCTGGACGACGCAGCTAAGTGCCAACAGAAGATGGACGCCGCCACCGCGCTTATCAATGGGCTGAGCGGAGAGCGCGTGCGTTGGACAGAGCAATCTGCGCTCTTCAAGTCTGAGATTGAACGTCTGGTTGGCGACATCCTGCTGCTCACTGGGTACCTACGTCATAACAAGACGTTTACTTGTCGTGCGCTTGATGAGTTGGCTTCAACTCGATGTACTGTTCACACACACCGTTAACAATAATTCATGCAATTTCAGATTTTTGTCTTATTCTGGACCATTTAATCAAGAATTTCGAGTTTTGCTGATAGAGAACTGGCTTGGTGAACTGTTGCGTAGAAAAATTCCGGTGTCAATGAGTTTACATATCACAAATGAGCTTACGGATACCGCTACAGTAAGTATTCTATAATATTTATGCATCTTACGTCTATCATTACAGGACTTTTTGTTATCCAAAAGAGTATCAAATAAAATGAAAGGTACAGACGCCAGCCCATCAAGCTACCCGAAACTGTTAAATATTTCCAATGAACATTGAATCTAATGCTATAGAGACAAAGTTGAAAATCTATTAAAGAAGGTAGTAAAGAAGGTATTAAAGCTTGAATGTGCTGGCGTCTGTACCAAACAATCCTATTACCTACCACTTGATAAGTGAATGTAAAATATCAATTACTAACATGAAACGAGAAGAGAATAATTATTAATCTAAGCATCGCAGTCTCCCAACTGTTCTTTTTTCCTCCTATCCAAAACTTCTGACTGTTACCATCAAGTCGCATGATCCAGAACTTGTTTATATCTGTATGATTATAATATTTTGTCAGATTGGCGAATGGAATTTATGCGGGTTGCCAACAGACGAATTATCCATACAAAACGGTATTATTGTCACAAAAGCCTCTCGTTTCCCGTTGCTCATCGACCCGCAGACACAGGGAAAGATCTGGATCAAAAACATGGAAAAATTGAACAACTTAATTGTCACTACCCTAAACCACAAATATTTCAGGTAACCATAGCATGCGATATGTTTACTATTAGTTTCAGTATATTATTTTTACTCTTTACACAATTTTGTTATCAATATATCTTGTATGTTTGTGTTGTTTTTTAAACTTTGTGCCAAATCTTTTATGTTACTTCATAAATAAATAATAATAATTATAGGAATCACGTAGAAGACTGCGTATCTTTGGGCATGCCTATGTTAATAGAAGACGTTGCTGAAGAGTTAGATCCTGTTCTTGACAACATTCTTGAGAAGAATTATATTAAAATTGGGTCTACTTATAAAGTATGTGTTCAGTTTAAGACTTTAAGCGAGTGCTAACATTTCTCAACAAGGCTAACATTAGCAAATGTTACGTTTCTTCATGTAAGTACTCTATTGTAGGTAAAACTGGGAGACAAAGAAATAGACGTGATGCAAGGGCACAAGATTTATATAACAACGAAACTCCCAAATCCGGCTTACACGCCAGAGGTGTCGGCTCGAACTTCTATCATAGATTTTACTGTAACAATACAAGGTAACAAAAGGTTTTATTATTTATTTATTTATTATTTTATTTATCCATTTATTTCCATTTTTTTATATTTTTTATTATTGTTATACGAGTAAGTAGCCCGTACTGTCACACAGCTCCCGAAAAGTCTCATAAAACGTACCTCATTGCAAATTCATTTAACTCGGGTGCTGGGGTCTGAGGAGCTTACTTTATTTGTTTTAGGCCTGGAAGACCAACTACTAGGGCGCGTGATACTAACAGAGAAGGCGGAAATGGAAGCGGAACGAACCCAACTAATCATGGACGTAACTGCCAACCGCCGTAAGATGCAGGAGTTAGAAGCGAACCTGCTGCACAAGTTGACTACCATACAGGGCTCGCTTGTCGAAGATGTGTCGCTTATTCAAGTGCTTAACGTCACTAAAGCTACGGCCACCGAAGTAACGCAGTTAGCCACTGAATAATCTTATCTTATTAATAAGGATTTAGGCGGCTTCTAGTAATTACTATTCACTTGTGTCAGGTGAAAGAGAAACTAGACGTAGCCAAAGAGACGGAGATGAAGATCAACGCCGCACGTGAGGAGTACCGGCCGGTGGCGACGCGCGGTTCAGTGCTGTACTTCCTCGTGTGCAACATGTCGCTCGTGTGCAACATGTACCAGACGTCGTTGGCGCAGTTCCTCGAGCGCTTTGATATCTCTATGGAGCGCTCACCTCAGAGCCCTATTACGATAAGAAGGATTGGTTTCATTATTGATTACTTGGTACGAGTATTCTTATAATACAGCTTAGTTTTCTCCGATATCAAGTTTTTAGGAAATTCGTTTACTTTGCTCTATTTATTATCGTTGAAGATATCGCCCTGAAGCCATTTCTAAAATTAAACCATTTTAAATTCCTAAATTCTGAGGAAGTACCTATAATATAGAGACAATAAACGCTCCGTTAATTCAAAGTTTTACATACATAATTGAAATATTGCACCTACCGGAGCTGAGCCGAAAATTGTAAAGATATTGATGTAGGTGATAAAATTTAATATCTAATCATGTTTTTTTTTTCTAATACAGACCTTTGACGTGTTCAAGTACATAAGCCGCGGTTTCTACGAAAAGCACAAATACTTATTTACGGTGATGCTAACTTTAAAAATAGACTTGCAGAAAGAATATATAACATTTGAAGAGTTCCAGACATTTATTAAAGGTTCTTAATTTTCATCCTAAAGTTGTGAATAGGTTACCCTATTATTTTAATTATAGCTTACCTCTCTTACCTCTGAGGGGCCATTCTCGTAACATTAAGAACGTTCACAGTCAGAGGGGCAATTCTCGTAATTATAAGAACGCTCACAGTCTGATCTCAGTCTCGATCTGTCAAAAAATCCTCTAATTTCCCTACATTTTTGATAAGTTTTTGACATTGATTTGTCGCTGAGATGAGATTGCGACGAGATATTGAACGTTTTTAATTACGGAAATTGGCCTTCTGGTTTCTGTAAGCCATACCTTAGCTCACTCAAATGATATTGAGTCATTGTTTAAGAGCTCGGCACTACGTTTCACCGTGTGATTTTTTCCCTGAAGTTTACCTCTAGTAGCGGTAGTTCGGTTGTTAGTCCGGTTGACCGAACTACTGCTACTAGAGGGAAGTTTTATAGTATCTACAAATCCATGCTTAAGCAATTTTCGTGTGTGCACGTGTGCATGATAGTTTCGTAACGTGTGGGTTTGCGTGGTTTTGTCGCATTGCTGTCTTTTCCGTCAAGGAATCTTAACAGGTATTATGTGATTTGACAACATGAGATCCACACAGTTAACCAAACAGCAGTGCGATTCTGTAACCATCTCACCGTGAAAACTTAGGTGAAGTGAGCGTGGAGTGAACTGTCGTTCCAACTAATGCTAAGATTGATACTATTGACAGCTCACTTCACCTAACTTATCACGTTGAGATTGTTACAGAATCGATCGGCAGCAGCTTAACAGAGACGTAATAAGGCTTTTAGAGAGTTTCGGTGTTAGACAATCGTTTATTATTCGGCAAACTCTATTACTCTATGTCTGAAGGTGGCGCTGCGTTGGATCTTAATGCCTGTCCCCCTAAGCCCTACAAGTGGGTAACAGACATGTCGTGGCTGAACTTGGTCCAACTGTCTGGTTTGCGTCAGTTCACTAACATATTGAACCAAGTTTGCGGTAATGAGAAGGGATGGAAGTCTTGGTAAGTTTTATTTCACCTGCACGACTCGTAATAAATATACCTACACATATGGTAATTGGTTGTTTGCTTGGAAGGTTTGACAAAGAAGCGCCTGAAGAAGAAGCGCTACCTGACGGCTATCACACTCTAGACGTGTTCAGGAAGCTGCTGGTGGTGCGCGCCTGGTGTCCCGACAGGACTCTGGCGCAGAGCTTGTGAGTACGCGGGTTACAACTGTCTGTGTGGCCACTACCATTCACAGTTGGATACAAGCACTGACACTTTACGTTATGTTGTAGGAAGTACGTTGTGAACTCTATGGGCTCTCGATACTCTGAAGCCGTCATAGTAAATTACGAGGTAAGAATGTGGTCATAGTGAATATTAGTAACAACGAGTAATAACTTGATGTGAACTTCTTATTTATTCCAGCAAATGGTCATAGAGTCTCGGCCATTGGTTCCACTGATTGGGTTTCTGGCGATGGGTTCTGATCCGACGCCGTCTATTGAGACGACTGCCAAGCGAATGGAGAATATTTGCCAGTCAGTATCTATGGGCCAAGGACAGGAGATCCATGCAAGGAAGCTCATAGATCGTGGTCTAAAAGAGGTGATAAGTGGTCTAATACTTAGAACCGCTAGTTAGACCGGAATCTTAACGTTAACAATTTATGCTGATGTGCAGGGTTTGTGGGTGCTGCTACAAAACTGTCATTTAGGATTGGCATACATGGTGGAGGTAATGGAACAGTTCGGAGAACTAGAAAAGAATCCAGAGCAGATTCACGACTTATTTAGGTAACATTATGCTTGTTCCAGTCCCTGAATACTATTAGTTATAATTATGAAATCGACTATTTACGTGTTCGTAACATTTTAGGCTCTGGATTACCACTGAAGTTCATGAAAAGTTTCCAATAACACTTCTCCAAATGTCTATAAAGTATACTTGCGAGCCGCCTTCCGGTAAGTTAGCCATTCATCAGCCTACCGCATAGAGTACCTATTCTGTTACTTAAGATTTTTTTTTTAATATATTTAAATGTTTTAGGCATCAAAGCTGGTCTCATGAGAACCTACGACTCGATGAGTCAAGACTTCCTTGATTACAGTGACAGTCCCTTTTATCGGCCGATGATTTACACGATCTCGTTCCTGCACACCGTAGTACAAGAGAGACGGAAATTTGGTCCCCTCGGTTGGAATATTCCTTACGAATTTAATTCTGCTGACTGGTTGTCGTCATGTATGTTTGTACAAAACCATTTGGACGCTTTGGAGCAAGGCCATTCAATAAGCTGGAACACCGTGCGGTAAGTCTGTGGTAGATAGTAGGTACTAAAGTAGGTGCAAAGAGCTCTGGTAGACTATAATTGGATGGGCATTATGTGTATCATTTTTAAGCATTCTCATCTTGAAATAAATAAATAAATAAGGAGAAACTGGTTTAACACGACGATGTAGTTACATGGTGTCAGCGGTGCAGTACGGCGGACGAGTGACTGACGACTTCGACACGCGGCTGCTAACCACTCTCTGCAGAGTGTGGTTGTCAGACCAACTGTTTAATGAAGACTTCCAGTTCCACAAGGGCTATGGCATTCTGTCGTTCAAAAACATACCCGAGTACCTCGAAGCAATAGACACGATGAAAACTGTTGATCCGCCTCAAGCTTATGGGTTGCATAGCAATGCTGATATCACGTTAGTAACTGTTTTATTAATCTTGATATTCCATATACAGTATTATCTGATTCTTCTACATTTGACAAATAATTAACTTACAGTTACCAGCGCAACACCACTCAAGAACTTTTGGATACGATATTGTCAATTCAGCCGAAGGAGTCAAGTGGAGGGGGTGGAGAAACACGTGAGGCGTCGGTCTACAGACAGACCAAAGAAATGCTGGAAAAAATGCCGTCCAACTTTGATTCTCACGAAGTGCTGGCTAGGTAAGTACCTACTTATTGGTAGGCAAGTGGTAAGGGTAAGGGTCCTAAAATATTTTCAATGTATCATGCATCATGTGGCATATGTCCCAGCAGTGGGAACATTAAAGGCTGATTATGTTATGTTATGTATCATGCAGATGAAATAGGATTGACTGTCCCGAATAACACGACAAACTTTGTTTTCCACAAGTTCTCGACTTGTACTTGGAGGTTTTATTCACTTGTAATGTTTTCCAGAACTAAATTATATGCTTTTTTAGGTTGAGATTATATGGTATACTTAATTCAATGGTGATTTTCTTGAGACAAGAAATCGATAGAATGCAAAAAGTAATTGAACTAGTCAGAACTACATTGAAAGACTTACTGCTTGCTATAGATGGGACTATTATTATGAATGAGGTAACTAATCATTTAATCAGTCAATCAGTTTTTGATGGAATTAGTTAAGAAATAAATATTTTTTACCTTACAAATAAATGTAATTGAAGTGTCTGTCTGTTTGTTCTGGCTAATCTCCGAAACGGCTGCGGCTGGGCCGAATTTGACGGTACTTTCACTGGCAGATAGCTGGTGTTCTAAGGAGTAAAAAACTTTTTATCTCGGTAGATAATATCCGATATTTACGCGGGCGAAGCCACGGGCGAAGCCGCGGGAGGAAGCTAGTTCGCATAAAAAAATTGAGTCTGTCTGATTTCGGAAGTATGTGCCTAACTACTTATGGGAAGTGGTTTTTTGTAGAAAGGCTGCATGAAGAAATGTCTATTTATTGTTGTAGGCACTTCGAGATTCATTAGATAATATATATGATGCGAAAGTGCCAAATATCTGGATAAGGAGTTCGTGGTCATCTTCCACGTTAGGCTTCTGGTTCACTGAGTTTTTGGAGAGAACCATTCAGTTTTCGACGTGGTGCTTCCAGGGCAGACCGAACTCTTTTTGGATGACCGGATTTTTTAACCCTCAAGGTAACAAAAAAGAAACGAGTGGTGTCTTGGGACCCCCGGTTGGAACGAATTTCCTTTCGCTTTTGCATATTTTTATTATCTATCTCGTAAAAAACATGGCCTTAAAGGTCAAAATATTACTTTTTTTTCGGTCTAGCTCTCATTCGCCAAGTGTGCAGAGGAACGTGCGATAAGGAACTTCGTTCCAATAAACAAGCAATTAATATTATGCAGTATTTTGACCAGTCGAGTCTTGCAAACATGGTCGCATCAAATAGGTAGTACTACTAATGTGTGGGAGACTATGCACTAACACCATGCGGACGATTTCTAGCGTAGAAAAAACAAGGCTTAGGACAATTACAATAATTCGCATTAACGTTACACACTCAGTATTTATGTAATTAAATCTTATTAGGTATCTTTAGCCTACTAAAATCTGCTGCTAGAGCACTCATCAAGGTTCTCATACAAGTTGTGATATAAGAATGGTACGAACTCAAGCTGTATCTGGCGTTATTAAGCTACTTACCGGATAACACCTTGTTTATAATAAATTCCTTCTGGTTGTTGAAGGTTTCTTGACAGCTATGCGTCAGGAAGTGACTCGGGCACACAAGGGCTGGGCCCTAGATATGGTTGCGCTACATAACGACGTTACTAAATTCACTTACGAGGAAATTAAGGCTCCGCCGCCGGTAAGATGGTATTTTAATTATATATATTTTGGAGGTATGAGGAACAGGGTGTAAAGTTCACTCAACCTCCATTGAAAAGGGAGGATCCTCCAACCAGACGGGTGTTGAGTTTGGCGGGCAATTGCCCAATGATTGATATTGGGAAATTGTATCTATGCTAATTGCACGGTGAACTCTGCTTGCGAGATGCAGGATTTGCGTGACGTCAGTATGACGCGTTGTTCGCATGTGGCGTTGTAGATACCGCTACATCACTTCCCTCCGGGCCGCCTTACGATGAAGTATCAAAGCCATTTCTTACAGTTCTATCGCGATAATAAGATGGTGCTTTTCGTCATGTAAAGCTACATCTCTATTTCTAATCATAACATAGTCATAGTCAGGTTACTTGTCAGTTTTAGCAAGCCATTTAATAACATTATCGTTTAAATACTAATACAGGAAGGCGTGTACGTCCACGGAGTATATCTTGATGGTGCGGGTTGGGATCGTCGCAACCTACGCCTGTGTGAGTCTACCATCAAAGTGGTGTACACATTGTTGCCGGTGATACACGTGTACGCGATAAACTCCACCGCGCCCAAGGACCCCAAACTCTACCTGGTACTCAACTGTACATGCATAAGTATTTAGCGTTAGTGCACCTGTATATCAGTTTCTATTTAAATATTGTCATTTGACAGTGTCCAGTGTACAAGAAGCCGGTGCGTACCGGTTTGACGTTCATCACTCCGCTCTGGCTGCCAACCATTAAGAACACTGACCACTGGATTCTAAGAGGAGTAGCTATTTTATGCGACGTTAAGTGAATTGTGACGAAATAACTGACTAACCATTCAGGCTTATTTTAATTACAAAACATTTGAAAGTTATTTTTTGTATTGTTTGTAACCTAAGCGTCTTCAACCCGCGCCCGCTGCGATTAGCGAATCTAGAATCTAGTTTCTCTAATCTGCGAACTTTCCCAACTATGTTTGGGTTGGTCTTTAGTCTAACCGGATGCAGCTGAATACCGGTATTTTACATAGAGCGATTGCTTTACAACCCAGTAGCTGGGTAACAGGATACCACTTGGTAAGACTGGTTGTCAGACTATTGGGGTTTTGACGACCCGTAACGACTGTCAAAGATCTACGAATGACAGCCGGGGGGACCAACGGCTTTTAACGTGTTGTTCGAGGCACTGAGGGGTCTCAATATTTAATGGTTGGTTACCCATCCACGAACCCACCGCGGCAAGCGTAGCTTGTAACCTTCGATCGACTCGTGGGGCTGTTATTAACCTCTCATTCGATTAGTGTAAAGCAATTGCTACCCACCCGCCCTGCGATCATCTCCCACCAAACACTGCGGGCATTCCCGTAACGACGACGTCACCTACGGTAATAATAATAATAATAAGCGACTCAGCGATCATTGTGCCGATAGTCGTGACAGCCAATGGCTTAATAGCCAAGAGCCTCGACCAACACCTGAGGAGGCTCTCGTTGGGCAGCTGGATCAAGGGCTTGATTCAGAAAGCGGTACTTCTGGACACGGCTCGCATTGTCAGGAGGTTCCTCTCTCTGGAGCCCTGACCGCCGGTAGCTTGGACCCTGTTCCCGATACCGGTGGGCTACTATTTTTTATATTTTTAAATGTTTTTATACTTTTTATTTTAATATTTAAAAATATAACTTATATGTAAACCATGAAAATAAAGGAGATAATAATAATATTTTATTCAGTATTCAATTGGTAAAATATTAACATAAAGTCTTAGAAATAACTTACAAAGGTATAATAATGTTAGATGCCTGTACTAGGATAAACCTGTATCACAGGCGGCATGAGCATACTTTTTGGTACTTTACGGTAATCAAATACAACAGCGATTTCCCGAGTTTTTAAATAAAACAGCGGTTCCACTACCACGACGGGTGCCAGTATGGCTCCGTGAGCTCTTGGCCTAATAGCCATTAATAATATGATGGTTGTTTGTGTTTTCCATGGTTGAACGAATAAACCCACGTATTTTTAAACCCCGAGCACTTTTTACCTGTGTGACTTTACCCACGTTACCTACTCATACATTACCCGCGTCCTTTTGCTAAAACTCTATGATCCTCACGTGAAAATGAGAGGATCCTCCTTTATTACATGCATATTTTATATATTTTTTACGACACGGTTGGCGCAGTGGCTTAGCGATCGACTACTGCGCTGCGTGTCGCGGGTTCGATTCCCGCACGGAACAAATACACTCGAGAGCAATGAATCCGGGTCACTTGAAGAATCCTAAAAATCTCGGAAACTAAAAATGCTAGGTTAATGCAATAAATTGTATTTAATAGACAATGTAATACCCCTTAAATGAAGTTATTAAAACTTCTTAGTTATTGTAAAGTTATATCATAAAAAAATCAAATTTGAAAAAGGGCCACTTTCGAAGATGGAACTACGAAATTACAGCATTTGGTTTTGCTTTTGTTTGTAATCTGTCATTTATGTGGGTACATAAACCATGTTGATAGTGCTCTATATTCATTATTCAAGCTGAAATGATGTCGCTTACGCCTGAAGAATGCACCAGAATACTTACAATGCTGGAAACCGGCCGGAGTCAGCGCGATACAGCCAGGACTGTCGGTGTGTCGCTGTCAACAGTACAAAGAGTTCTCCGACGTTACGAAGAAACTGGTTCTAACCTACGCAGACCAGGAACGGGCAGAATCAGGTGTACCACAGCACGAGAAGACCGATACTTGGTGAACACCATGCTTCGAAATCGCTTTCTCACAGGAACTGAACTCACAAATCAGTTTCGACGCCTCGGAGGAAGTAACCCAAGTGCATGGACAGTAAGACGTCGGCTTGCTGAATCTAACTTAAAACCCCTTAGACCTGCAAACGGCCCTAAACTGGAGCGTGGGCATCGTATTTCAAGACTAAGATATGCCCAGAGCCACGTGAATTGGAGTATTGAAGATTGGTCAAAAGTCATGTTCTCCGACGAATCAAAATTTATGCTCTACAAGCACGATGGAAGACACAGAGTGTATCGAAGACCAGGGGAAAGATTCAAGCAAGCATGCATCGAAGAAAAAGTAGCCTACGGTGGTGGGTCTGTACTGGTGTGGGCCGGAATTTCTTCTGAAAGTCGCACAGAGCTGGTGATCATAGAAAACGGCTCTTTAACTAGCGTAAGATATGTGGAAGAAATCCTCAATGATCACGTTGGTCCATTTATGGTCAATTTAGGTGAGGATGCTATATTTATGCATGACAATGCCCGACTTCATACAGGTAGGATTGTGAATGACTACCTTCAAGAGATGAACATTACTCGTATGGAGTGGCCAGCGCGCAGCCCGGATATCAACCCGATCGAGCATGCTTGGGACGAGCTAGGCAGATGCGTAAAACAACGAAACCCTCCCCCAATCACGCTTCGTGAGCTCAAAATTGCTCTCACAGAGGAATGGGAGAATATTCCCCAAAATCGTATAAGGAACTTGGTGTACAGCATGCCAAACCGCGTAAACGCAGTAATGGAAGCACGAGGAGGCAATACGAAGTATTAAAATTCAAGAAAATCGTAATAAAGTTCAAAAATTTCATGTTTCCTATTTTTGTTTTAAGGAGAGATCAGCAGTTTTTTTCTTTATGTAATTTTGTGTTAATAAAATGTATGGTGACTCATATTTTTTTTACTTTCATTTAAGGAGTATTACATTGTCTATTAAATACAATTTATTGCATTAACCTATCATTTTTAGTTTCCGAGATTTTTAACATTCTTTAAGTGACCCGGATTCATTGCTCTCGAGTGTATTTGTATTGCCTACAGGTAGTTGTTCCGGATCTGGCTGTTTGTGTATGTGACTTTAAATGTTTGTAACCGCACCCGCGATACAGGAGTAGGTAATTCCTAGTCCCACACTAGGAATTACAAAAGCAAAGATTAAAAAAAAAAAACGGGTTGCACTCCGTGTGCCGGAGAAGTGAAAACTTGAATATTAACGTTGTGCATTTTTGGTATGCGGTCTACTCTCCCTCCGTGTTACGAATTTTCGATCACGTCATGTGTCCTGACGCGAGCTCTGTCTTACGAATTTTCGATCACCTGACGCGAGTTTAACATTTTTTACCCATCACAACAAAAGTGCACAACGCCGCTAAAGAAGTTTTCACTTCAAAAATACTTTGGCTAACTACCTTAATTTACCAGTAGGGCTAACATGACACCATACGTTCTCGTGCATTTCATGTTAGCCCTGCTGGTCATACCCTCGTATATCTTTCTGGGACGTTTGCGCTAATATCAGTCTTATAGACTCTCGTTCTCGTTCATTAATTTGCCTATACGATATCTATAGCAAATCAATGGTATCCTAAATCTGGAAGCTAGACTGGAAGCCGACCCCAACAGAGTTGGGAAAAGGCTAGGCAGATGATGATGACATTGGCCTAAATCATTTATATTTCGCGGCCCTTTCTAGTCCCAATAATAAGCACTCTCTATTCCCTCGATATCACTCACTGTCTCAAGTTAGTCATGCATAAAGCGTACGAAACAATAATCATACGGATTTGCTTGGTTTGTGTGCTGGTTCCCATAGAACCGCTTTCAATATCGGCAAATCATCACCATCGTAGGTTTATGACTCTTCTTGTAATCAAGTCGACTATGGTAGAGCATTTTGCTGCTCTTTCTATGCTGACCCCAAATCTAGCAGCACATCTGCTGAAATAACGTGACGGAGAGTTTAGCGTGGTTATTCCTGCAATATATTTTGTATTACTTAAGACACCGCAGGCCGAACGTGTGCTGCACAAGGATCTTCTAACGCCTTACATGAACGTTTGAAATTGTACATGGATCTTGCGCGTGGCCAAAATCGTTGCTACCGCTGCCATGTAGGTTTTTCAATACAATTTCTTCTAACAATTCGCCAACAGATCCTTGTAACACTATACTATATAGTCCTTTTCCAGTTATAGCTGCACATGGATCTTTTAAAGTGTGGTCAAAATCGGAACTAACTCTTGTTTTTTCAATACAAATGCTTACCAACAACGCCTCACTGTCAACGTCAGTCGAGCGCTAAGAGATCCTTGTAGGAGGCCATTAGACGCTCAACCTGACTGACAGCATTCGATTGATCTTTGATCACGGACCGAAGCAAGACTGAAGCGATGCCTAGACGATTAGTCACGAACATCTTCAGTCAGAGTCCAAAATCCGGCTGGAGAACCCATGTTCTCCAGCAATGTAATTTAATAATACCCATGTATTAATAAAGTTAAAGCATGCGTTGCGTGTATCCTTGCAATATCTTTAAAGAAACGGGTTTCCACGATTTCACCCAGCCTTTTCTTAAAGAAAACGCTTGGTGAAATCGTGGCTGCAAAAAAGAGTAGAATGTGTTTATCTTCTTCCTGACGTCATCTACGGTTGCACCCGGTTTAGTTTTTTAGTATACTTATTGCAGTTTTCAAGTCTTTTATACTTATTTGTGCAACCATTGAACCACCAATTATTTTTGGGGTTCCATAAAGCGGGATACGATTCCAACATAAGTATAAATTACTTTCCGACTTCGAAATTATTCAGCGGCTATGCTTGCTGGTAGCGACGGCGGCGACGCCGGCGCCGAAAACACGCGCGCTTCTATCGCTGTTCAAATCATGACGCGGGACTGATGCGTGAGTGACAGCAAGCCATTACCCGCATAGTCATGACTTAGTGACACTCAGTGCTTGATGGGAGACAAAAATCAAAATATCTAGATATACGAAGACAGTCAGTCAATCCCGTGCGATCACGTACTTACACGCTCAGTCAAGCGTCCGTCAGACGACAGTCAGTCATTCATACATCCGTCAGATTGAGCGTCTAATGGCCGCCGTAGCAGTGTATTTTACCTCTGATTTTGCATCACTGTCAAAATCACAATGGTCTTTATTTCCGTAACATTATGGTTGCTGTTGAGTTGCTGCTATCGGAGGTAATAACTGTGAAAAGAAGGTTTTCTATTCCCGTCACTTTCATGCAGCGGAATAGTCTTTTTAAGTTGAAGATGATCCCGATAATCATCCCGGAAGTTTGACATGCTGTACCTTTGTTTTTCCCCTTTGATGCGACGACTGATTCTCATGATTCATTATTAGTTATTTATCTTTAATTCAGACTAAATGTGCCTGAATAAAAGATTATTATTATTTATTTATTTAATAAATAATAATGATTTTGTTAGTAAGACACAAACATAAAGAAATTAGGAACAATAATAACAATATAATACAACATAAAAAATCCTATGCCTATTTATTAGGATTATTTTGTATTAAACAAATACTAGAAATAAAAATTCAATCAGTCACTAAAATCGAGCCCTATGACGGGGCCCGATAGGGCCGAAGCCTGCCAGGGTAGTGGGATCGTCCGAAAGGGTTACCGCTGCCCTAGAACAGAAAGGGCTAAGGAAGGAACACGGGTGGGTTTTAGTCAGTAAGAGTCTGACACTCTCTTCCGCTCCACCCAGAGCGGGAGGGGTCATTTGATGATTTCCCATCCACAAAAAAAAAGGCATATACATAGTGCTATAGATAGAATAGAATATGTCAGTATTTTGTCGACTTGGCAGGAAATAATCATTCTAAACTGCTTTTTAAATTTTGAATTAAAAGTGACACTTATTTTCATGTCCATTTGTACCGTACATTGAGTACCAACGAGTTGACTGGTGTGTAAAGTTTATCTAGAAACAGATTTAATATTATTTCATTGTCTCTACAAAAAAACAAGTAGATTTATTTATATTTATAATACGATGGACGAGCCTGGAGGTGGTGAGGCACCACCGCCAGCAGAAGCTGGCGATGCAGCGCAAGTTGAGCCTGGAGAGGAGCAGCCACCCGGAGAACCAGGAGAGCTTTTAGATGAAACTGAGGAGCCGACATCTCATTTCCCTATGAAAGCAATTTCATCTATCCGGAGAATGTCATTCAGCGACGGAGAACCCATCGAGATCGACAAGACAGCTCTGGAAGCTATACTTGACGTCAGTTCTCGTTTAACGGACATTCAAATGAGGAGTAGAATGTCTCTGAGCGCTATGACACAAGGACATGAGACTTATAAAGACAAGCAAGTAAATAAACGGAATAATTAGATTACTTTGTTTTATTTGTAAACTATTAAAAGGTGTGGATAAAACTGTTTTGTTTGTAGGCCAAAGCTAAAGAAAATCGTAATAACCGTGTGGGTGGTCTCAAGCAACAACATCGATACTTACTAGAAAATTGTGCGACAATTATGAATAAACCAATTGAATACATATTGGTAAGTATATACGTGATTGAAGCATCTCCTACTTGATATTAAGTAGGTTGTTTACCTACTTAATATCAAGTGAAAACATTATTATGTCTTCATTGATTCAGTCACTGCTGTTTTACTGGTCAGTCAAGTATATCTGGCCAGTAAAACAGCAGTGAATCAGCCAATCGTATTGTGGTGCATCGGCTTCCAATTAACAAAATAGTTGGTTCGCATAGTTCGCACTTCAGTTTACACACAAACAATACTTTCAATCCTATAATATGATATTTTGTACACCAGAATGTAATCTATAATCACCTAATATAACGAAGATGATTATTTTAAGACATTAACGGGCATACAAATTGTCTAGGTATATATTTCGTGGTTATCTTTAAAATAAATTGAAAACTACACAAAAATTTAGGTAATAAATATATTTACATATACAAATACATGTAGAGTAAATATGTTTGTAAAGGCAAAAGCGTCAGGGTAGTCGGCGAAATTAAAATTTTCTTGCGTTTTTGGAATTTGCAGGTCAGTCTCAGGTTGTATTTGCCCGGTCAGTCTCAGGTTGTATTTTGATCTAAATATAAAAAATACGCTACGAGGTGAGGCAATGAGTCTGAGGCCAAAAATATCGTTTAAATTAGAATATCTGTTTGTCTGGATGTATGTTCCGGAGTGACGCAAAAACGGTTGAACGGATTTGGATGAAATTTGGCACACAGAGAGTTCTTCTTCTTAGCTGGTCGATGGCAATTTAAATGGAGCGGCAAAAGCTATTAGTAGATAAAAATAAAAACAGAAGCTGCCACGGCTCATCTATTCAGGCATAGACAGGTGATTTATTCAATGAGAACTTGTAAGTCCAAAATAATACAAGATAATTCGCCGATTAAAAATCATCCTGTGGGGTGGGTACCCAACCTACTAAAGACCGAAGTTGATGCGAATGAAGTCTTCGGAAAATGCTAGTTCGCTATAAAACATCAACCTAACTAATTAGGTACCTAACCTTTTGTGTGATACTTCCTAGCCGCGCCACAGTGAAAAATTAAAAAACATGTTTCTAGATAAATTGTACCATTTAGGTATGTACTATACAGTACCTGTAGTCAACGAATAATGATATATCATGAAGTTTTGGTGGCGCGACTGGAAAGTATACCTAATTCCTGGCCGCGCCACCACGGTTTTTGTAAACTGTTAGGCGTACCCAGACATAGTGTTCACTGAAGAATTGTACCAAAATTGTACCTTTCCGTACGCTATAAAGAGATTCGAAATTTTAATTTCTTTAGAAATTATAGCCTTGTGTTGGGGCGCGGCCAGGAAGTATACCTAATTCCCAGCCGCGCCACCAAGTTTTATTAGGCGTACCCGGACATAGTGTAAACTAAATAATTTTACTCATTATGTACTCCCCCAAAACCGTAACAATATTACGGAAAACTGTAATATATTAAGAGAAAACATCAACTCAAGCTTACGCGCATCAGCAGATCTTTGTACCTACTAGAAATGGCCTCCAAATTAGAAGTAAGTACTGGAGTATTATCTCGGTGGGATGGGTGCATAGAATGGCGAGAAATAAGCAACACAATAAGAATCTATATGCATAGCAAGAAAAATTTAACTTCAGGGAGACGAATAACTTGGTAGGTACTTTTATTAGGTACGGTCAGCAACGAAAATCGTCAACATTGTTACTTTTACGTGTCAATAATTATGATTTCAAAAACTGAAATGTTCATCTACTTCGTCGTTGACTATACCTACCTACAGTACCTAATCTAATATCGTGACATATTTGCCAGAAATGTAAACAAATATGAGTTTATGGAAAAATAACTTTAATTCCTACAAAATAAAGTTCAGTTTACGCTACAACTTCAAACATTTGTATAACTTTTTCAGTAGTGCTATGCACTCTGAAATTAACAATTGTCAATTAACTTAATTACCATTAAAGTTGATATTTGCTTAACTTAAAATAACGTCAATTTGAAACATAAATAAAATTTTAATAAACATATATTATGTAAGTAATTTAAAAAAGTATAGGTACCTAATGAACCAATTTTAAAAACATTGTGGCGCTAGTTGTTAGTCATTACACCCAGAAGTAATCGTCTCGATTCCAAGCTAAGGACATTATAACGTATCAGCAATTGTTCATAGGAGACTTTAGGGGATAACATTTATAATTCATAGTACGTAGATACTTTTTCTGAACAATTTCTAGCCTATCTTTGTATTTATCATATAGAGGATCCCAAATTTGGACGGCGTATTCTAATTGCGGCCGAATCAGGCTTTTATATAATATTAAGAATGTTGAATGTTGGTGGTAAGTGGAAAAATGTCAACTAACCTTTAGGTGAAGTGAGCTTAGAGTGAGCTGTCAATAGTGTCAATCCCTAGTATTACTTGGAATGACAGCTCACTCCACGCTCACTTCACTTTCACGGTGAGATCGTTACAGAATCGCACTGCAGAATCTATTACTCTCCTAATATGTATAAACTTGATTGGCTGTAAATTCAAATATCATTATTTATTGTGTGTGGTACGAAATGGCATTACAGCGTGTCATTCTGGTCAATAATCAAGTTCTCTAAATGTACATGAAACTAATTTACAGGAAGGTGTTTATGACGCAGATGTTCATATAGATTTGTTAGATAGTGCCATCGCTGAAGGTGGCAGAAGTTGTATTATCTTATGCGATGCTCTGCTTCCACCTGTAAAAATGGGTAATTTTTGTTTTACTTTTTTTTTTTTTTTCGATATAATTTACTTAGCGATGCGGCAATAGTTTAAAAACTGGTCAACTGCGTTATCGTTTTCAAATGAAACTATAAAAAATGGATCTGGCGCAGAATGTCCCATTCGCAAAATGTCACCATGAAAACGAATTTCCTATTCGCGAAAAGTCATATACCTACGTAAAATGTCCCATTTTCAAAATGTCCCATTCTAGAAAGGTCCCATTCTCAGAAAGTCCCTTTCTTAAAAGGTTGCATTCTCAAAAGATCCCATTCTCAAAAGTTCCCATTCTCAAAAGGTCCCATTCTCAAAAGGTCGCATTCTCAAAAGATCCCATTCTCAAAAGGTCCCTTTCTCAAAAGTTCCCATTCTCAAAAGGTCGCATTCTCAAAAGATCACATTCTCAAAAGGCCCCTTTCTCAAAAGGCCCCTTTCTCAAAAGGCCCCATTCGCATAAACTCTTATATTGTGCGTCAAATCCCAATGTCTGATACAAATTCAAACTACTTACTTTTATTTTCTTTCAATTTATCAATCGATCTGCTGCGAATTGATTATATTACTACGCTTCTCCTTGTGTAGCCTAGCCTTTCACATAATACTCTTCAAACTTTTATAAGTGGATATGTGTGGATTTTGGACAATATCCCCAGCTAGTAAACATTACCGGCTTTCGTTCATCTCCCGTACATACCTACTTCACCGAGGTTAACCTTCTAGAGACTGAAAACTGTACTCAAGAATATTACTATGAGGTCTCACAGTGCGCTCGAACGCACAGGGTACAGAAAACCTATTCGTAAACGACATACAGGTCCTTTGTACACGGCACGGTTTCTTTATGGTACGGCGTATAAAGCGTACTGTATAAAAAAACGTGTTAGTTAAGAAGCATCCATAGGGATCCATATAGGGCCTTAAGGGATGAACGACAGTATGCGTACATTACAATGAACGCATGAATGACTTTTCCTACACATTCCAGAATCCGGTCGGTTTGTTCCCAATCAGAAGGGAAAAATGGAGAGGACTTATTTATCTGATGGGGAATCTATTGGCACCGAGGGCAACTGTATTGCCATGTACAGATTGAAGTCCAAGGCTATTGACTCTAAGAATATTTCCGAAGTAATTATGTTTAAAGTCATTTTTTGTAGATACTTATCTCAGTTTCTTCAATATTTGGAAAGGATTTTGCCAAAATAAACTTATAAAGGGGTGAAAAAATTACGATGATTCTTTGGGTAAATAAACTGGAAACCATGCAAAAATATTAGCTTTAATTTACAAAGTTTCTTTATTATTAGTTTTTCAAAACTACTCTCAAACGGGGTTTTTCAAGATTTTTCAATTCAAACTTCAATACACCCTGTATGGAAGTTTGAATTAAAAAATCGTAACGCGCAGTCCGCAGTCCGAATAACTCGGAACTGACTGAGTATTGCTACTTTAGACAAAACAAAAAAAAACCTTGGCCAACATTTTTTTTAAATACGAGTACATTTCGGATGTCTTGCATCTAAGAATCATTTCAATTTATCAAAGGAATAAAATCTGAACAGTAGGCCACTCTTACGGAAGTGAGCCATATTAAAAAAAAACAAATCGTACAATTTGTAGGTTACTAGTATGTCTAATGATTTTTACTTCAAAATTTCAGGAGTTTTACTTCGTTGTGTTTGATGTAAACCAGGAAACGGAGAATATTGTATCAGGTATATGCAACACCATGCAACGTGTATATATACCGGCTCTGAAGAGGTGCGGTGCTTGGGGAGACATTAATCCTCCCAACCCTAAAAGTGATGATATAATAAAGACATATATTTCGAAGATGAAGCTGTTTGTTGATTATCTTGCAAGTTAGTGCCATGTTTTAAAATACCTACTAAGACCACCAACCACCACAACCACCGACCGACCACTGACTCATGAACCTAAAACCCGCAAGAGTCAACTTCAGACCCAAGATACCCCCGCGCTGTTACCGCTCTCACCATCGACGCCGACGCCTCGGTATTGCGCGCTTACGTCAACCGAGCGAAGCCTCGCATTGTATAAAAAAGTTGTTGGACGTCGTTGCACGGGTCACCCTAGAAATCCAGGCTAATACAAATTAATTTGGGTTATTACTTTCTTTCACCCTTTTTTTCGAGCAATAATTATCCGTTTGAGCTAAGTTTTTGTCACTTTGGGTGATTAGATTATCTGTAGTTATATCGATCGTAGAGAATTTCCCACAAAAATAATAAAAAACATCTAAGTGGCTCCTAAATCTAAACTACGAGGGCAGAGTGATAAGTCTGGTTAAAATTAAACAAGGAGTCAACGAAGTAATAGCGCGGGCAGGCGATGCGATGCGACGGGGTGGGTCGGGGGAACAAGACATTTCACACGGACGAAGTCGCGGGCAGAAGCTTCTTATAAATAATCACTAAACATAATCCCCTTTATTCATAAACGTTGTTTAAAGTTAAGCAGTGATTAGCGACTGTTTAACCATACATTTTTGACGTTTAAACGTTACTTAACTTTAGTCATCGTTTATGAATAAACCCCAATGTTCATAGGTTTCGTGAACCCCTTGCATAGGAGATCCTAAAATTTGGTTTGAGGCGTCATTCCCTAGTAAATCCATGCCAATAATAGTAAAGCTCAAGAGTTTGTTTGAATGCGCTAATCTCTGGAACTACCAGTCAGATTTGGAAAATTATTATTGCATTTGATAGCCTTATTTTTGAGGAAGGCTATAGGCTAGGCTAACATCACGCTACGACCCTTAGGAGCCGAGCAAAAATTAAAAAAAGTCTGAAAGAGTGCTAGGCGAAAACGAAGTACGTAATAGCACAAGCAGGCGATGCGATGCAACGTGGTTAGTCGGAGAACATTTTACGCAGACAAAGTCTCGGGCAGAAGCTAGTCGTAGATATAGGCTTTCCGTTCAATGGGAGGTTAGCTTATTCTCCTGAAAATCTATACATTTAACTTGATGTGCCGTCATGCCTACTCAGCTTTCTAGGTGGTGCTTAAACAATACTTAGCCTTTTCAGTATCAACATATGAGGATGGTATTTAATTTTGATTTTAATATCTGATTTTAGAAACAAAAATAGATTTAGACTGCTGTACTAGATTTAAAATCAATCTAGCTCTGTACGAGGATGAGTTAGCTGACGAAGAAAAAATGAAACTTGCCATAACTAAAACTCACGTGCTGGAAGAAATATGTTCCTATGTAAAACAATGGATCAGGCAGATTACTATGGTAATGAAATTGAAGAAAATATCAATCTCATAAATAAGCTAACGCGATTTACGTGAAAGTCATTTTGTTAATATTACCTAATATTTTTTGGTTTACTCCTAACAGGTTTTAGTACAGAGTCAGCAACTGCGTCGTGAACCTTCTAACATCGGACCACTAGCCGAGCTGGATCACTGGCGTCGTCAGCTCACCACCTTCACGTCGATAATTGAGCATCTCAAGAGTGAACCTACCGTGATGTACATACATACGTTAATACGTGCGAAATCGAAACTTTTAAAGGTAAAACGACTGGATCGATTTTAATGAATTTTTTTGTGTCTTTGAGGATGGTTTAGATTCACAATTGGATGTGTGACTTACCTATAGTTAAATTATCGTCATAAATTAAGTAAGGGCCGGTTGTTTCAAACGGTTAGTTAACGTAACATCATACGTCAAATATTAACGAGGACGTAATCATAATTATATAATTGTAATTTGAAACAACGCTTTTTTGGTTTGACGATAGTTAGCGCCATTTTTGACGTATACGCGGCGTCAAGTGGACGTGAAACAACCCGCCTTAAATCTCAATCGTGTAGTACCCTACATAACTTTCTTTATTCTGAGGCTTAAAATCAAAAGGTGATATAGTACCTACTTAGTAGACAGATACTACATATCTAGTGTTGCTAAAATTGCATGCAATTTCTTTGACTTACGTGCACCTTAAGGCCCTGATATTTATTTTATCTTGTCCTTTTGACCGTTTTAATAAACAGCAATGTATATTTATTTCAGAAATGGCGACAGCTGGATAATATGGTTACTGATTATTACAATGAAGCTTTTGATAATGTTAAATATTTATATGCTTTAGAGAAATATTGCGAACCATTGTACAGGTACTTAGAACTATATTTAAATAGGATTTGTTAAATAAGGGTTGAGTTGCTTCTACCGTTGACAACGTACCACACTCGTGTATTTGACCACGTACTTATATACACGAGCGGCACATTGTCCACGGCACCCGCCGATGCGTTGACGGCTGCAGTTGGACGCGTCGCCGGCTGCCGCCGACGATTGTCGACATCTGCAGCTGCCTCTGCTGTTAGCAACGTGCCGCTCGTGTACCTATATAAGCACTTAATTATAAACGTTAGCACGGCATTGTACTGTAGGATGGTACAGTCAGCATCAAATGATGATGACCACATTTAGATTTTCAAAATCGCTGTACACCGTATTATACCTAAATCGCTCAACAAGAAAAGCGCCAGAAATTAATGATTATCATAAAGGGCATAAGTAGGTGACCATCATTTTTCAAAAGTCGCTAAACAAAGTTATACTAAAAAAAGCGTAACATTCTTCGTCTCTAAAGTCTCTGAACTTTGAAGTGTGTGTTAATTTTGAACTTTAATGATGTTCATTCAATACTGGCACCCTATCTTGTTGAGCGATTTATGGGTGATATAGTGTACAGTGGTTTTGAAAATCTGAATGTGATCATCGACTTTTGATGCTGACTGTACTTATAAACAGTATAATTAGGAGCTCACGTTTCCATCGCTTACAGTACACACGAAAAGTATGTGATTTTAACCGTGTGAACGAACGGTGAGAGGTTGCAGTGTGATCCCAACTATATGTATACCTACTTTGAAATATCGTATAATACATCTGTCACCGTGCTGTGTACGTAGTCTAACAATCACAATTATTGTCTACAGATGCGATCCTTCCACAACTCAACAGTACATTCCGGGTTTATTGTACACCATTCGTATGATATTTGCGACGTCGAGATATTATAATACGACTAAACAAATATCTACGTTGCTGGTTAAGACTACCAATCAAATTCTTAACATGTGCATGGATTTCCTGACCAATACTGGCAAGAGGAACATTTGGAACCAAGACAAGCTTAGGTTTATACATAAGGCCAAAGTAAGGGTTCATTTTATGTTGTTGTGACACTGCGGAAATGCGATGTTTTATACCTTTTTCAGCATAATAATTATGAAGTTTTCTATTTGTTTTTTCGGCTCAAAAGCCAGCCAGGCCAAATAAGTGTTTAGCAGATTAACACACAATTACGGACAATTTAAGTTGGTATTCAATTCGATAAGCAATCATTTTTCCTGACTTACAAACAAATGTTGCGAGGGCAACACTTTTATAGAGTTCTGTGTGTACCAAAATGTCAAAAGGAACTTATATGGTGCCGCTTCGTCTGTCTGTCACAGCTGCTTTTTTCAGAGATGAAAAATATCTGTAATGATATCCCTCTACATTTTACGACAAAGTTATTGTTGTGTGGTGGAGTTGATAAGGTTTTATAAAAAACAAGGTGACCCGGCAAACGTTGTTTTGCCATATAAATTATTTCTAGCTGACCAGCGCTACTTCGTTCCCGTGGTGTCCTACCCCCCAACCTACTCCTACCCTACTCCTACCCTACTCCTACGCTACTTCCTTGTTTCATAGAAAAGTGCTATACCTACGCGGTGAAAACGTATGGAGCAGCAATATTTTATTTTAATAACCGACGATAAATTTCGACGCTATGGAGTCTAAACTCATGTGCTGAATCCATGGTTACAGTTTGCGCGTCGATGTCCCTGCCACCCTGTATATTGTCATTTTGCAATTATGTTGGAAAATTCGCGGAAATGTCGGTGCGCGTTTTTGTGAATTAATGTGGAAAATACCTACGGTAATCAAACGATTGAAGTGTAACGTTCTAATTTTACAGTTGTGCTTAAGTTTATACAACTTTTATCGTGAGTGTTATGCCGAGACTCAGAGAGAAATGATGGAGGCGGCTGATGAAAGACCTTTTGATTGTTCTGAAATGTATATATTTGGAAAATTCGAAACTTTTCGAAGAAGAATCATTAAAGTATGTACCTAATTTGTATGAAAAACTTTTGCAGTATAAAACAGGAAGTCTGATTCAATAACTACTACAATCTTAAGTGCTAACTTTAGACGAACATAGGGTGAGATTCCCCAATAAAACTGGACGCGATGAGCACATCTAAACCAGCCGATCTATTCTGTAATAATCTCACCGTGAAAACTTAAGTTAAGTGAGCTTGATGTGAGTGGTCAGTAGTGTCAATCCCTAGCATTATTTGGAATGAGAGCTCACTCCACGCTCACTTCACCTAAGTTTTCACGGTGAGATGGTTACAGAATCGCACTGCAGGTGGACTGACCGCTCACTTCACCTTAATTATCACGGTATGATTTTTACAGAATAGACCGGCTAAACTCTTGAACGGTTTAGTTTCACTGGTGAAATGTGCCCCTTAAAATAAATTATTTATACCCAATAATAAATTTACTTCTCTGATTGACACAGATTATGGACTTATTCCAAACTTATATCACGTATTATGTATTAAACAAAACCACTTTGGAAGGAATTGAAGAATACGCTGCCATTTTTAATAAACTATTCAAGACAATTTCAACAAAAACCTATGACGGTTTAGATCACAGGTCAGTTTTTTTATGTAATACACCTATTAGCGCTGTTTCGGTTGTGCACCAACTTAGTTAACTTTAACATTGATCTTGGTACATTTTCAACTGTCCAATAAGGTTGAACTTCTTATCATACCTTTACAAGTTAAGATGAGGAGCTACTAACAATTTTGTGTCTTTCTCACGTAGCCAAACCTGCGAAAACACTCATAGCAATGTTGTCCATAAAGAAACAATGTACGAAAATTAAAAAAAAAACGCTGTCAAAGGTCCCGAAAATATTGAAACTTCCTTTTATGCTTTAACAAGTTTATTCTTTACTAAATTCTTCACAAAAAATCCTGCATATGGCTATGAACATTTCGAGTAAAGCACATTATTCTGTACTAAATCTGCTTAATACTGTATGCTAATAAAATAATGTTCTATTATTTTCCTGGAATAACGCTCTTCGTATCTATTCAAACTGTAGCATAGTCGGTGAACAAGAGAATGAGCATAATTTATACCCTACAGACGTCTAAACAACCAGGTAGAACGTGTGTCCGGCTAGTAATTGCTTGCCAGATTCATTTTCAGTTTAAATTATTAGTTGGATTTTTTATTATTATTTTATGGACTGAGGACTAGGTATGTGACTAGATACCTACCTTTCATATTTTCTAATTCGATTTGTTGAAACAGGCGGCCAGACTTTGATAAGGACTACAAAATATACAAAGATGCTGTTGCTAATCAGGAGTTGTTACTTGAAAACTTTATGATCAATGTAAGTATTATGTGGATTGGTACAATAGTATTTAATGTTTTTTTTTTGCAATGTATCTATATTCTATAAAATATACACAGTAGCTGTTATAGATAGAACCTATTATTACGAAAATAATATTAATTCACTGTAACAATCTTTGTTTCTACTAATTTTCATCAGATTGCGTGAAGTTATTATAACTTTCTAAGAAACACTTTAGGTATTTTATTAACTAAAATTATTTAAGTTAGTATAATTTCACTATCAACTATTTACGCAAATTCGTATTTGTGAAGATAAACAAAAGTAGTCCCGACGTTTTCGGTATTAGTTTGGTTACTAGTATAAAAGTTGTACTCCGTTTTCTAGAGCGTCAATAAATGCCCGACGACGGAGATAGCATTGCATCTGTTAGCTCGGTTTGAGAAACTGAAGTTAGAATGCTTGTACCTCGAGGATCAGTACTATGATTTAATCAGTACTTACACGGGTGAAATAGAATCACTACGAGACAGGTAATAATTATATTTTTACACATTTAGTTTTCACATAGCTTTTGTGGGTAAATAAATGAGAAATGTATTTGAATACTAACTCAAACTCCCTAAGAAATCTTTCTCTTACTTGTATGTTTTTCCCCACATTTCCACGCATGCTGAAGGATGATGAATCAATTATTTGAATTTAGTGCCTATGCACATGACGCCGATGATTTCTTTATCGTTCCGTGTAAGTGGTCATACACACGACCGACACGCGTAGACAACATGCTGCTCGTGTATTTGAGCACCGTACTCAAATACGCGAGCCACATGTTGTCGACGGCAGGCGCCGATGCGTTGACGGTGGGCGTCGACGGGTGTCGGCGGCTGCCATCGACGGGTGTCGGCGGATGCGGTTGCCTCTGTCGTCGACGCGTGTCGTTCGTATGTATGAGCACTAATGCTCGTTGATGGCGAGTTATCTGCACTGCTAAGGGTTCCACATAGCCCTAAAGTCAAAAAATCAGCACCAGTTGCGATTGTAGCACATTTTTGCTGCGTTACACGCGCGTCGAGGGTGGTGAACAATACTTACATTGTATTTTTAGGTACAATGAAGAAAAAGAGACTCCGGATTTGCCAAAAAACATGCCACCAGTCGCCGGGCGAATTATGTGGATCAGATTTTACGATAAGAATATCAATATTCCTATGGATATATTCAAGCAGCACCACGAAGTCATTACGCACATGGTAAATATCTACCTAGTGACTGCCAAGAATAAAAAAAACTACTATTAATATTAGTTATACAGGGTGGCAGGGACATCGATGCGCAAACTGTAACCATGAATTCAGCACATGACTCTAGACTTGGTCGTATGTTATAAAAAAAAATCTGCAGTTTTTTTTTTAATAGGTAACTGAGTTAACACAGGAATAACTAATATTTTTTAATAACTGACGAAAATTTTCCACCTAAGTACATGTTCAAATGTACTGAATTCATGGTTTCAGTTTGTGCGTCGATGTCCTTGCCACCCTGTATGTAGGTATCATTTTTGTCTTATTTCAGAAGATAAACAGCACCTACTAATTTCCTTCGATATGAATCTTCTGAAATTGTCTGCAGAATAAAGTAATATTTATTTTTGTACAAATATTTGGGTTCGATATCCCGCTTATACATGGTTTTCCAATACCGATAATAACTTATACTCTCGATTTTTTTTCTTTTTTTCTTTTAACTTATCTCGTTTTCGGAACCTGCACCCTAATTGGGTAACACACTATTAATCCAATCTGAATCATTTTGAAGGATATTGCTAATCCATTGCTTCATATGTCCGAAAAATGTGTCTGCTCAACAACGTAAATAACGCAATGAATGTTGTTGAACTGTCAAATCAAAATGAAAGGCATTCCTATTTGTATGTCAGTGTGTTACGCAATTACCCCTCTGTTTCTCAATAGGTTTATTTGTACCGTATTTTCCTTTTACAGAACACACAACGATGTATCAAGTTATATAATGTCTTGACAATTGTGTTTACGGAATTCGAATTGATTTATCATTACGCTTGGGCTGAAAATGTGGGCCAGGTAAATAATCTATACTTATGTATAACGTGGCTCAAAAAGCCGCTAAGCTGAAGTGCGTCTGGGCTGCCCACGCCTGCTTTATGCTCAATGAGCTGTAGGCCAAAATAACCACCACGTGGAGCCCTGACACAGCTAGAAGGCATCGCGGCAGCCAGACCCCGTAAAAGATGTCGGGACACTCATCCTCCATAGAAAAGGGAGGATCCTCCGATCGACGGGTGTTGTGTCTGGCGGGCAAATGCCCGACGATTGGTGTCGGGAAGTTGTATGTATGCTAGTTGCGCGGTAAACTCTGCTTGCGAGATGCAGGATTTGACGTCAGTATGACTCTTTGTTCGCATGTGGCGTTTGTAGATACCGCTACAGCTGGATTGTTCCTGTTTCGAATTGTTGAGGACGTGACTGTTATTGACATGTTGTGAGCTAGTATGTGGGGGATAATCTTCGGAATTACTGAGTAGATTCTGAAAATTCTTTCAGTTATGGGAAGCTACAGTATAATATTGCCGAATATAATTTTATGTCATAACAAGTAATTACACGCGGACGAACTCGCGGGCTTGTAGCTATAGCAAAATTTTATAAACACTTTCTTTGTGTGGATTGATTCTCGGCGTTGGCAAATCCTTTGTCTGGTGTAGGCACGCAATCACGTCTACAGAATTATCTCCCTCCCTCTTCCTTATCTCTGAAGTTTGCAAAGCAAAAAAATGAAATTACAGTTGATAATGATTTATATAAACATCACACGAAAAATAAAGCGATGCTCTCACTCATCTTAGTTAAACGGTCCCGAAATATTAAAATTAAATTTTTCAAATGGGAAATAGTTTTTTTAATCATAGATACGGAAACCCCTTTGTATGCAAGTCTGTCTCGCACTTTGCCAGTTTTTTTTATAAGTATCTTAAATTGATAAAATACCTAGTAACAGACATTTTTTTTTAGGTACGATTAGGTCTCATCGCTCCTCTATTGATTCGTCATCCAATAACGAATATGTACATCGTAAACTTCAGTATTTACATCCCAGAGTGCATCAGAGAGGTTGAGTACATGTGGCAGTTGGGACTACGTAAGAACAATTACCTAATTATTAAAAAATAAAACATGTTTTGTTAAGCTATTACTAAGATCCTGCTAATTTTATAAATGTGAAAGTCCGCATGTTTGTGACTTTGTGTATTTAGTTGTTTGTTAAGCAATTAATCAAGTTAAAGCTTGATTTATTAATAAACAACCAAAAAACGGATATAATAACAAAACTCAGGGTTTAATCATGATCTGCGATACTTTTTATACTATTTACCTACCTTGGTTATTTTCTTACGATCGAACGGGTGAAGCCGCGAACAAAATTTAGTTAACAATAGTCGAGTACTTAGATTTTTTTTTTTATTTATTCCTTATTGTTTGAAAATGTAGATGTGCCAGACGGGGCTCAAATTGTAGCATTTTGCAAGAATAAAATCCTCGCAAACTTTGAAAGAATCAAATGGTTGGTTGACAGAAACAATCAAATTCGGAAGTAAGTTACACCAGAAATATTTTTATGTTATTAATGAGGTATGACCAACAAATTGTCTATAGGATTACAGCGCTATGGTTACTTCACCTGGTGTCTTGGTGTATTTTGGTTACGCGACCAGACCGAATGTTCCTGGCGGTTCCCCGACGTTTTGGTATAGTAGAATGACTAAGTCTGCATACACACGAGCGGCACGCGACGACGACAAAGCCAACTGCAAGCGTCGATGCGCGTCGGCGGCAACCGAAGTCGTCGACTGTTGTCTCTGGCGTCGACGCGTGTCGCTCGTACACACGAGCGACACGCGTCGATGCACACGAAAATGGGTAAGTATGTAGGAATATGAACAGGAAAAGTTTGGTTGTAATTAAATAATTTGAAATGTTTTCTTTAATAGGAGTATGCCAAAACTGTACCTACCACTGCTACGCGCACAACTAATCAAATTGGAGAATGCTTTTAAGCCTGGTTTTTCCACTGTAACATGGACTTCTCTGGAAATTCCCTCGTATTGCGAAAGTATTGAGAGAGTTCTCGACGAAGTTGACTTGTTCATCAAGGAGGTAAGAATTTTGAATCAGTTTGCCACTTTTGATCCATTCAAAACTGTGATAAATGATCGCGATGATCGCGTTTATTAGGACATGGCTTTAGAAGATTTTTATTTTTTGCCTTATTCACGTGGTTCAAATTTAAAAAAATAATTCTTTCGTCTGATACCTAAACTGTTATTTTTTTAAATTAAACTTTGTGACTTTATTTTAGACGAGACGATATGGATTTAACATTTTTTCGATACAGGTGGTAGACATGAAAGAAGCGCGCATTGATGTGATTTTGAAATCAATCACTACAACGTTGCTCGTTTACTTGCCTGAACAAGCAGTAGATCCGCAAGTGTTCTACGAGGAGAATCTTATAAGGCGTGATGAAATAGGTAGGTATCTATAGTTACGATGAACATAAAACTGGGGGTCTACTCCGAAGTAGTATCGGCCGAATATTCTGCCGTTTCCTGCTACGAAGTTACTATTTGGTTCGGTCGGTCCCGATCCTACACTCCTACACTCTTTCGAATATTGATTGTATTCTATGTTCCCGACCCAACTGAGCCGATCCGAACTTTTTCAATAATATTCGGTTCGGACATGTGTCGGTCCGATCCGAACATTCGCACTTTGCACTTCGGAGTAGACCCCCTGACTTTAAAACTTAAACCTATGTTGTAAATGTATCTGTATTTTAACCTATTGTATAATTTTTAATGTGAGTGAATTTTGAGTTGGAAATACCTTTTCGCAGAAGATTACGAATGACCCAATATTGTCAATCATTCATTAAAGTTTTTAATTAACAGCTGCGGAAATTCAACAAAAATCTTGGAATGCAGAAGTTGCTGTAATGGAACTCATACACAAATTCTTAGACAGTGTTCCTTCAAAACAAATTCAAGATTTGAAAAATAATTGGTGAGAGTGATCTTTTTGTGTATATCAGGTTTAAAACTGGGGTATCTACCTACACACTTTACATGGAGAACAGTCGAGCATAGCAAAGGTTATTTATGTCGTTTACTATAACTTTAAGACGAAGACATTCAACATGTACCTAGATGTTTCAAAACTTATCATTAAAACACATCTCATTATTTGTTTTGTTGAAATTGTTCACACTGCACGGAACATGAGTAAGTCAAGATTTGTTGTTAGATGAGTTCGCACTGTCTATAAACATATTCTGTTGTTTGGTTGTGTCTCAAAACAACTTATCTATAGCTCGTGTTTAATGCAAGGTTTAGTGTTTTACAAATGAAACGGTAAACATCGAAACACAACATGTTACAGGATTCATACAACGTTTCGTTGTGCAATTTGTCTGTAAATAATATGTAAAGTGATAAGTAACGTCAAACATAGTTTTGCGTCAACAAGTTGCGGGACAGTGCGAACGTGTTTCTATGTGATTTCAACATATTTTTATGTGAATGTTTCTCCAGTGCTGACACTTATTCGTTAAATGAATCTGGAAAATGCATGAGTCACTTTTTTATGTTGTTTGAGCACATGGCGTTTCGGGGATTTATTTTGAAAGTGAGAGCACGAAGTTTGATAAATACATTTTGGCACGTAGGTAATCATTTTTGCGTAGGTCTACAACTACTTGCGCTTTCGGGTTTGCCAATTATACAAATAAACAAATTATCGATACTTAAAATTAAATCAAATGAAAGCTATCCTTCCGAAACTGATTATTAACTGCAAACTGTTCGCTAGTAAGAATTTTTCTCATTTTTTAATGGTATTGTTTTAAGGATGGACATAGAAAAAGCTTTAAAACAAGTGACTTCAGCCACAAGAGTGATTCCTGAAGACTCAGGTAGAAATGATTACTATCTAATTATTAATGACTACTATATAATTTCGTAGTCTGTCAGTCAAAGAGCTGTACTTACACTTCTACACGACATCACTATGTTGCAAAACACTTATTCAAGCACTTCGGTAGGAGGAACTAGCTTATTTGTAAAGGGAATTAATAAAACATTTACAAATTTTCTAGTTTCTCTAAAAAAGAAAGAAAACGAATGTGCATAACTTTTGCAACTTAGTTTATTTGTTGACTAGATTTAAATGAATGTCATATTCGGCCACTATGATGTAACAAAACGCTTGTAACGAAAAAAATATACATATTTATTTTGTGACTTAGCGCTAACCATTTTTTTCCTAATCTGAAAAAGCCTAAGCCTACTTATTTATAAATTAAATAAATCTATTTATTACATTGTATAATATTTACATAATCGATAGGTTTTTGCAAAAAATAAAAGCAGTCTTAAAATAATAGTAATAATTATGTATAAGTATATAAAAAAGGGAGGGGAAACGATCATAGACATCAAAAAATTCAGCCGCATCGTTGTCAACAGGAAAAAGTGTCCAAAAGGCTGGCAGCATTGTATGCTGTTAGGTACTATGCAAATATTATACTATGTGATACGATGCATTTACTTATTTATAAATTGATTTGAGTACTTAAAGTTAAGGTTGTGTGTTTTAGTATTTATGGAGATTCTGAACCCGGAGCGTTACGACGTGTTGCCCACTGTCAACGAGTGTAATGAACTGTTTGCATATTTTGCTACAAAGTGTTTGGAAGCACTAATTAAATGTACTCGATTTAGTCTGGATATGCTGAGACGGCGGGCTTCTGTATCAAGGTAGACGAGAATTTTATTATATTTTATTTTACCCTGTCACCTGGCGCTGAAAAATCCACGGACTCACGAGAAAATCTCTTACATTTTGGACGGGTTTTCGAGGCTATTTTACCTATTGTAAAACCGATACAAAAAATAGTTTTATCTAATTATTTAAAATCTTGGATTAAAAAAATAAAATCGTATTTATTTATAACCGGACCAATCAAACCAAAGACATTTTCTAGCGGCTAATTTTGTTTACATATTTGGCCAAGAAAACCTGCACTCACTCGTGTGACTTCGCCAAGGTCATGTCAATCATATACTCGTAATATCCTGATTTTGCAAGTTAGCTTCCAAACATGTGAACAGAGGGGGCAAACAGATAAAGTTCAGTTTGCGCTACAAACAATTCCTATAATTTTGAAATTACTTTTTCAATAGTACAGTCGAACAACGTAATTAGTTTACATCTTATATGTGTGCCTGACGTCACGGTTATGCACACAAACACTAAATAGAACGAGAGAGCTCTGTGTTTAGTAGTGTGCGCATGCCACGACAGTAATCATTCATTGATGTTATTGAATTAGATATATTATTTCGCATTATATTACTATAGCGACCTTGGTGCAATGGCTATCGTCTTTGGTCAATGAATGAGAAGTCGTAAGTTTATCTAAGACCCGGTCCGGGACCTTTGAAAGGCGTACTAGGGGCCGATCATGGTTTCGAGCCTACCGTTGACGGGGTGAAATTAAATTAGTAAAGTATTTAGCAACTGTAAGTCTTCGTGCAGCATCTGCATTGATAGTCTGCTCTAAAACCAGTTCAATAGGTTGCCTTGAAAATTGCTTAGTGGTCCTTTTAATACCGAAGTAACCCTGTTGAAATCCTTCAGATAAATCAGGATGGGTTTCTGCTACTTTCATCAAGTTTTAAGCATATTTCACGGTCCATCGAGCATAATTCTGTTGATTAGAGTGAGATAAAAAATAAATTGGTCATTTTAGGTAAAGCTGACTTGAAAAGTTCGAAGTCTCCAACACGTAGGTATGCTTCGTGATAGTTGTAGGTAATGATTAATGAGATTAATATAAATTACTTACATAAAATTGTTGAGTCTTTCCATACTCGCCATTGAGACTTCGTTGTTTATAAATACAGTAATTATTGATCAATTCCTTCAGCTCTTCATGTTCTATGTTGAATGATGATATTGTACAGTTTTGTAGACCTAACTCGCCATCTCACTTGCACCCACCCATATATATACTGCCTCGCGCTCGCTCCTACAGATACCCTACATGCTTGTCTGGCAAGGGGTTGGAACTATCAAAAATGTCTAGCTAGTGAGGAAACATCATCTAATTACTCGTATTACCCAAGTATTATATATAAAAATCAGCATTTATACTATAACGTAAGTAGAATTATAATTTCATGAACATTGAGTGTATCTGGCAACGGGGTTGCCACGATGTTAAGTGTCTGGCAATGAATGGCGTGATTTCTAACAATATTCTGAAGGTAATACCAAAAATCACACTTTATTATTTGATGAATTTAGATCGGTATTTTACACACCTTTAGTACCGTTTAGCTGCCAAAGCCACGGTAACCCAAACTTCATAATGGTGCATCGTTCTGACCTGTGTTGGGAGCATGCGCTGACAAACTTTCGGCTTTTATAAAATAACGAAGGTCTGGGGCTCACGGGCTCTTAGGCTATAAGTATACCTAAGTAATTTTAAGTCGGCGCCAAACAATCAATAAACAAAGATCACGAAAACTCAAAATTATTTAGGTATACTTAGTTATTAAGGTTAAATAAAAAAGGTTTATTATTTTTTGGGCACATATTGGAACATATTGGAAGAAACGATAGTACGATACGGATCATTTGCTAATGACCCAAGCGATAAGCTCACTCATTCCAACCAATACCAATGTTTACCTAGTAAAAAAATAAAATGATTTTATTGGTTTTATTTAATTAACTTTCTAGTTTTTTGCTCGAGTGATTTTTTTGATCACAAAATTAATTTAATAAAAAACAAAAAGTAAAAAGCAGCAAAACAAAAGTCCTCAGTTGGGATCAAACTCACATCGTCTAGCTTACAGCAGTAGCTATCGCAGGCGCTTACACCACTTACCTATGGGAACCTTGTTATATCAGACTAAAATATGGGTTCATATTCCTTCATTGTGAACCCGTTTATTTTTTTATTTTTATCTTTCTTTTTTTCTTTATTTTTGTATATTACGTATACCCACACAATAATAATGACAGTTACCGATGTATGCGCGATGTAAACTAATTAAATGGGCCCAGTGTACCTACTAGGCATTCTGAAATCAACCTAATTTATATAAGAATAAAGTTGATATCTTTTTAATCTCTCTATCATCAGGTGGTTTGGATTTGAATATCGCATATAAATACATTATTTTTACACGTTTCAGTTTTCTAACAATGACCACTGACCCAGAAGAGCAAAAAAAGCTGAGTCCACTTATGTTGACCAATATGTACTTACTAATCCCAAAAATAACTATAAAGCCTACTTTGGATGAGATACAGAATGCGTTCTCACAGGTGATTAGTTTTTTTCGTATTTTTTTTACCACGACTTTTTACAACGGTTTTATTTAACATTTAATTTTTTTTTATTGTCTTTCATAAATCGATCGATCCTAGGTGGTATTAAATTGTATAATGGACATCCATCGCTATGTGTTCATGTGGGGGCAACAGGAACAAATAAAGAAAGATCAATTAGCTGGAGTGTCGCAAACATTGACAGTAATACGCAGCACAACAACCGGTATGTTATCTTGATTAGATTCTGTAGTTTACTTTCCGTTAAAATAAAACAAAATATAAATAAAGCAGAAATATTATAAGAATTATAGAGCTATGAGGAACAGGGAGTAAAAGTTCACTCATCCGTAAACTCTACTTGCGCGATACAGGATTTTGCGTGACGTCAGTATGACGCATAGTTTCCATGTGGCGATGTAGATGCCGCCACAATATTATATAGATTTCTGTTTGCTCTTTGCTTTGCTGGAGGTAAAGTATGTCAAAGAACTAAGATTACCCGCGACCTTTTTCTAATAGTTGCCATGAGAAATTGAGACCTTGGTTAATAGGTTTGCTGGTACGGTCGGCAACGAGTTCGAAAAACAATTCAGTATGTAATTAAATTATTGATCAAAATATATAAAAAACTAGACTGATGTAAACTTATAGAATAAAAACTTATTAACACTTGGCTATTCCTTGGTAAAACCGTGTCGTATTACCCAATAACTGGGTTGTGGAGGTTAGACTGGAAGTCGACCCCAACATAGTTGGGAAAAGGCTAGGCAGATGATGATGAACTCTTAGCTATTCTATGAAATCTTGAAAACCAGTTTATTCGAAGAAGTTATCAATTAGAATGAATATCGTTTGCTTGTCAAACTAATGTGAAATCGAAGGATAATAATGTGGATCGAATTCGTTAGGATCGAAGTCGGGGGCTAACATTGGTGGCATAAGAAGCTACTTCCGAATGGTGTCGGAGCATAAAGACATCGTGCGAGCGGTGATGGCGTTACAAGGAATGATGTACATGTTCAAACCAGATATAGAGAAACTTTTGACGGTAAGAATGTATTGAATAACAGCTACAATACGAAGAAATTCTTGGAACATGAAGCTTTCGAACTACTAGGATCTCTCTAGAATATAGTTCGATGTATCCCACATGGACCGTGTCACACAAGCTATAACGCCTGACTCAAACCACACCTACTGTAGTAACATCTTGTTAAATTTTGGGGTGATGCAGTCGCGTCCAAACTAGCAAGTTGCACTAAATTAAATAACAATCTATATTAACACTAACAAGGCTATACAGGGTGACTGGTAATTTGACTTATTCCTTCCAGGACGTGACAGTGGAACCCATTTGCAACAATTAAGCACCCTATAATGCCAAGGGGAAAATTCATGGGCTTCGAGAAAGACCAATTATAATATTTTTTTGGAAACCCAGAATTCGCCACTAAATATCACTTTTCTATAAATTTTCTAATTCAATGGCTTTTATTACGAAAACGATATTCAGTAACGAATTCTGGGGAATTTTCAAATATACACAAAAATTGGGTTTTCTCCAAAGAGGTTAAATTATTTATTCTCGTAAATCTCTTTGGTTTTCTCGAATCCCATGAATTTTCGCCTAGGCATTATGGGGTGCTTAATTGTTGCAAATGCGTCTCACTGTCACGTCCTGGAAGGAATACGTCAAATTACCAGTCACCCTGTAGGTATATATCCCAGTAGTTCGATTGACTCGTTGTATAATGTCATAAATATTTCCTTCCACTATTTCGACGGTGATCCATATTATATTAACTTATTAATTTATTATAGAGCTACGGAAGATTTGCACATTTATGGGCAGAAGACAGAGTGCAGCAAGTTCAAGATTTTGTCGATTCTAATCCGATGAATGTTATAGTGAAGGACATGCTTCATAAATACGAGTTACAGACCGAAGAAGTATTAGTTCTACCCGATCGACACATCATCGGTTCCGTACAAATCAACATGGGTACTTCTTTAATTATTGTCTGACATTAACTACCATCCTTTATACCGCTTCTAGCATTTTATTACTTCGAAAATGGTTCAAACAAAAACAACTCAAATCATATAATTAACCGTTACAATTGCGTGCGTCGCCATTACTAACTGTAAGTTAACTAGGTGCAGTGGTGGTTCAGTGGTAACGGCCGAGACTTACGAGTTGTGGGTCGTAAGTTCGAACCCAGACAGGCGCTTACTCTGTGTAAATTATTTAATCACTACTGCTCTCAAAACGATGAAAAAAAACATCGTGAGGAACCCGGCAAATAAAACCGAAACATTCGAAGACATGTGACATTTACCAACTCGCACTGGGCCTGCGTGGTGGATTACGGCCCACCTCCTCTCACAAAGAGGAGGCCTGTTTCCCAGCAGCTGTAAATTCTTTGATTCCAAGTTGGGGGTTTGATGGAAACTCCGGACTTCGTAAAAAATTATATTGTATTTATTTGTTTATATTATTGATGTGTGATGTTTTGTATTTATTAAGTTTTAATTTAAAGATTCTAATATGGGTTATGTGGTAGGTATCTGAAATAAATGTATTTTTTTGTTAATTTAATTGATTTCCAAACCAATCATCCATGTTACAGATCATATTAAGTTGGCCTTACATTTGGAATCGGTCGAATGGAAGAGAACCTTAGGCAAACTGCTGTGTCTCGCTTATAAAGACCGCGTGATGAAGTTGATGCAATTCATTAACGACCGAATGAAAACTTTGGGCAAAAGGATTAAAGATTTGGATGACGTTAGAGTTGCCATGTTATGTCTCGAGCTTATTCGACAAGAATTCATCGGGTGAGGACCAATTTTTTATAAACGGGTAGACAGTTGAAATGGGACACTGGGGACTAAAAATGGATATATTACTTCAATATCTATAAGGTAACTCCTCAATGAGAGGTGGCCCGTGGTAACGGCCCCTTACGACTTGTAAGCCGTGGGTTCGAACCCAAGCAGGCACATTAATTGTGTAAATTATTTCATCACCACTGCTCTCTAAACGGTGAAGGAATACATCGTGAGGAAACCGACATGTCCTAGAACCAAAAATTCGAAGACATGTGACATCTACCAACCCGCACTGGGCCCACGTGGTATATTATGGCCCACTCCCTCTCACAGAGAGGAGGCTTGTGACCCAGCAGTGGGAACATTATAGGCTGCTTATGCTATGCTATGCTAAATCACCCTCATTCAGGGTCCGCTTCAACTTTCTACCCTGAAGACATAATATAATAATGCAAAATAAGAAGAATTTTCTTTATATTCACATTTGAAGAAATCTCTTTTTTTACTTCACAAAAATATTTTTGTATTTGACGCAAGTTATAGCTCATAATTTAATTATCTTAGCATGGACATGGAACTTGATCTAATAGAAGAAAGTTACGGGACGTTTCAACAGTTTAATATCGATGTCCCTAAAGAGGATGCCGATATGGTGTACGGATTACGTTACGCTTTCCAAAATATGCTAATGACAGTATGTATTCTATAAAGCCTGTCTATAAATATAAATTGTACTCACCCCCATCCAACAGTCAACAAAGTCGTTTTTCGTGGCTGACCGTGTGAGCGTTTAGTTCTTCTAAACCATCTTATACTTCATACACCAGGTTATGATGCGGAGAGACCAGAAAAGCAACTTTGTTTCAAACTAATTATTTGCCAAATAGATATAGATTTATAAATATCGGTAGAACTCTCCACCAGCATCCATGCGAAGTTACATGGGTTAAAATGTTAATTTATTTTCATTTTTAATTTTGTATGGATCAAGTTATCTGAAATAAATGAATTTTAATTTTTTAATTTTAAAAACCATTTTGTTTTATCGTATCGGAATCAGACACCTTTCTTGCGGTTTATTCGTAAGCAAATCTCGACGTATAACTATTTTTTTATTTTTGGTAAGTCACCGTACTTACCAAAAATAAAAAAGTAATGCGCAAAGTAATGCTTTGCAGATGACTGCACTTACCGTCCCTACTCTTATTTCAGTCTCAACAAGTGCAGCAAAGAATAGTTGACATGCAAGGCCCGCTGCAATCAGAGTTAACTGAAGGTGTTGCCACATTTTTAGAAGATGTCCTCAAGTTCGATGCTGACTTCGACTCGTTTGGTCCCATGACTCCCGGTCTAACGGCTCGAGAAGCTAGCGACAGGTGCTTACAATCGTTTAAAATGATTCAAAGAGAGTAACTAGAGAAAAAGAATAGATTGAATTCAAATGTTGTGCGCGTTAAATACTTTATTATGTTGTTTCTCGAATACTGATAAATTTCAGATACATGTATGTATGTAGGTAACAAAATTTCCTTTTATATAACTATATAAAAGGAAATATGGGTAGGAAGAAGCCTTACTTTTTAAAATGACGAACTAGTTAATTTAAAAAGGCTTCTTCTTGCACACTGAATTTTTATTTGTTAACGGTCTTAGCATTATGCTGAGTAATGGCCGTTTTGCGTGGATGTGACGAATGTTTTCCCCCAACTTGTAATTTTTTTTTGTGTTTGTGTTCTTTAAGTGCGTCATGTTTGCCGCAATAGATTTCGACGTCTTTTCTTTCTTACTCCTCCCCTTTCTCATAATATTAACATACTTATAGGGTAATAATGTTTCAATCACGATTTGATGAGCTGTGGAGAAGATTCGAAATGTACTCCAGCGGTGAAAAGCTATTTGGTATGGAAGTAAAAGACTATCCGATTTTGCACCAGAAAAAGAAGGAGTTCAACTTATTGAGCAAATTGTAAGTGCAATGATTGTTCGCCGTAGTCTAAATATCAACAAATACCTTATGCACCTATTTATTTTACTCGCAGACAAACTGGGTGGCCCGAGAAATTCTGGATTTTTGGCTTGCCATTAGTTTTTTTTTTGTATTTTATATAGATATTTACTTTGTACCGCGAGGCAGCCCTCGCCTCTCCTAAAAGAGGTCAGCAATGCGACAGTGTAGCTAACAAAAAAAAAAGTTATTTAAGTTACTAAAATGTTAATTTCAATATTTAATTTTAATTTGAGTCAATAATTCTCTAGGCTTGGGTACAGAATGCAGTACCGCCGTCCCCCGAACAAATTTATGCACATACAGAAGGTGCAAGAGAGCAGTGATGGGCCAGTGGTAACGGCCGCGACTTACGTGTTGTAGGACGTAGGTTCGAACCCAAGCAGGCACTTTACTTTGTGTAAATGATTTAATCACCACTGCACTTAAAAAGTGAAGGAAAACATCGTGAGGAAACCGGCATGTCCTAGAACAAAAAAATCGGAGACATGTGACTTCTATCAACCCGCACTAGGCCCGCGTGGTAGATTACGGCCCACTGCCTCTTGAAGAGAGCTGGCCTGTGTCCCAGCAGTGGTAACATTATAGGCTGGTTATATTAGAAGGTGCTGGATTTTCCATCGAAGTCCTTAATTTAGTTTTTCAAATTGCATAACATATTACGGTCATGAATATCCGTAAAATACTGCCTCATTCCATAACTGAACTCAGTCATGTTTTATCCATAACAGGTACAGCTTGTACTTGGCTGTAATGAACTCTATCGACGGTTATTTCGAAACGCCTTGGGGAGACATAGAAATTGAAGTAATAGTCGCACAGTTGGCAGAGTTTGATCTCAGGTAAGCTGAAAATGTCCGAGCCCGACTTCGTAAGTGGCAAGGTAACTATGGCGGAGTCATTTTTATAAATCTTCCAAATGTATTAATTAGGTTCTATTATTTTTCTTGCAAAGAGAAAAACAATTAGAGTGTGCTTAGATGGTTTGGTCATGTTGGAGAATGAATAAAAGGCGACTAAGAAAAAGTATTGAGTGGAAACTCCAGGAGGGGACGCCCTAGGAGGACATACTGACCTTGTTGGTGATGTTCTTCAGAAAGGTGCGTAGTACTCGCAACATGTGTGCGTGTATGACCAGATGTAGTAACGTCAACGAGGCAAAAGGAATAAATAAGTAAGGATCGCAGCAGGTGATACAAGACAGTTTGGAAGATTATTAACAATGAAACGAACAGGAACAAAACACGTACTACTGATTACACACTGGACACTTCCCGCGGTATCATTTGCGATAGTAACGATGTTGTTCAGGAATTAACAACTTTCTTTACCAATATCCCAATTGAAACTGCACAAACATAAACTTTAAATTCCTCATTGTAAAAATAGTCATAAATACAATTACAATTATAAAATGTCAATTAAATTATTAGTCGTACCATTAATATGTTGGTTTATTATTATGATTATCTCTATTATTATTATTATGAGTAAAGTTGGTCAGTCCATTATTGAGACAATTGCACCCTATTTAGCTTTAATCTTTAATGTGTGTGTAGATCAAATGGTATTCCCGAATTTAATGAAATTCAGTAAAGTTATTTCACTTTCCAAATCTGGGAACAACAAAGACACTAATAATTATAGACCCGTATCGGTTTTGCCGGTTTACAGCAAGGTATTTGAAAAAGTAATGTTAAATCAAATGCTCAATCATTTTAATCGTAACAACATCCTACACGATCAACAGTATGGTTTCACCAAAGGACGTTGGACAACCGACGCTGGTGTCACCTTATTAAAACACAACTTTAACGCATGGGGAGAGACACAAGATGCAATAGGCACCTTTTGCGACCTATCCAAGGAATTTGATTGCGTGAATTACGAAACACTGCTCTTGAAACTTGAGCATTACGGACTGGGTAAAACTTGCTTTTAGCTTAATAAAATCATATTTAAATGATAGATTTCAACAAGTTCATATAAAAGGTGTGAATTCATTGGGTTTAAAAGTCAAAATGGGTGTACCACAGGGCTCAATATTGAAGCCGTTCCTATTTTTAGTATATATGTATAAATGTTTTATCTCATTTATTGAAAACCCGACCACAAATGGTGTTATTTGCTGATGACAAATCACTGATTTAAAAGAGTGTCCTTGGAGTTTTTTGCCCGTTCTTCTCCATAGAAATTCAAAAGTCAGGCACTTTTGAATTGACAAAATTAAATAGTCGGTCAGTTAGTCAGAAAGTTGAAGCCATTTGCCCATTCCAAAACGTACTCGTAGAACTCTATGGAGAAGAACGGGCAAGAAACTCCGAAGGTCACTCTTTAAAAAGGTTTAATTGAAATAAATGCTTTGAGTTTGAGTTTGGTGGCGTTCTGTAGTTTCTGCCTATCCCCACGAGAAGAAGGCGTGCGTCTATGAATGTCTATGTGTTATTTTACGTTAATTTTTTTCAATAATTTAATGGTTTTATTAAGGTGTCGAAAATTACCACGGGGAATGAAGGACTGGCCAGCTTTTATTGAATTGAAGAATAAAATCGATGATTTCAATCAAACTTGTCCTTTATTGGAACTGATGGCTGACAAAGCCATGAAGGAAAGGCATTGGAAGAGATTGGAAAATCTGATGAGTTAATAAAATCATTGAAAAATTACGTTATATTGTCTAACGTTAAATAAGTATTTACGTATTGGTGTCTATTTTAGATATTGTACTGGATGTGGAATCTGAAGCGTTTACGTTGGCAAATATCATGGAAGCGCCGCTGTTGAAGAACAAGGAGGAAGTTGAAGTTTGTGGCTATTTAATTTTTTTTGCTAATTTTCTGTTATTATTGATTAGCTATTTGGTGTTCTTTTTCATTGGACATTATGATTCACTTTATATTAGGTGCAAGTGGATTGCGGTTGATCAACCGTTATTGATTCAGTGTGGTGCATGTCAGCTGGATTATTTTTTTATTTATAGTTAATTAAAACGGTACAACGCCGATTACTTAAATTAATGAACATAGAGACCATTAACTACGTTGATAATGAAATATAATTAAAAAATTTAAAACTAACATGTTACAGTGTACTATATCCCTCGCATACTTTCTCTCACAGAACTCAAAACATAAACGCATAATTTTAATCCATTCATCCGCAAACACATAACATTCGGGTTGGCAGTCAGAAAGGAAGCTAGCACCTTTAGAGTACGACAGACTGGGGATTCGGCTTTGGCTACAGTTTTAGGTGGCAGTTGCGCGAACAGATTGGCTCTGACGGATTACGTTCATAGATCGACCATCATTCCGGGCTGGGCTAAGCTAGGCTACGAACTAGCCACCGTCAATTGACTGCAATCTATGTTTTCAGGACATTTGTATTAGTGCGGTAAAAGAGAAGGACATCGAAGCTAAATTAAAGCAAGTTGCCGCGGACTGGGCGCTTGTCGACCTACAGTTTTGTCCTTTCAAGAATAGAGGCGACCTTTTGATCAAGCCACAGGATACGATGGACATCATAACTTTACTAGAGGACTCTTTAATGATTCTCAACTCTCTGGCTTCTAACAGGTATACCTGACTTGATGGTGCTGTGTAGTATTAGAACAATTACAATTAAATGATAAAAAAACGAAACGTTAATTACGCACATAGCAATTACAGAGTTTTGTAAACTCAAAAGTTATCATATACCTATTTACGATACGCGGTTGGAAGGCAAAATATTCCCTTAATAAAAAATAAATAGTCAGTGCGACGCGATTGTGATAGAACGAGTTTTCATAGAAATTGTTCTACTAGAGTTGTGTAGCGCTGTAGCGTCGCGCCAATCTGCGGGAACCTTAATAAATAAAGGCCCAAGTTTACTTGAAATGTCCAATTTAATTAAACCGGGGGATTCAGAAGATACGGGGATTCTCCACGAGTTTCCTTCAAAAATTTTTAACGTTCGTTTTAGATATAACACGCCATTTAAGAAAGACATAATATTGTGGATAAACAAACTCGTGAGCACCACCGAGATCTTAGAGAAGTGGCTTCTAGTTCAGAACCTATGGATGTATCTGGAGGCCGTGTTTGTTGGTGGTGACATCGCCAAACAACTGCCGGCTGAGGCCAAGCGATTTGCGGTACGTTATTTGTACGAGTTCTACAAACACGGGTTTTGTTATAAAGCTGCTTTCAGACTACGCTATACTATAGTGCCATGTAGTATAGCAAAGAAGGACCTAGTATTAAGTTTCATAGTTAGCCAATAATATCTAGTACAGTACAGGGTGAACGTGTCCATAACAATGTATAGTGCGCGATATTGTTGTGCTATGAGCTATATACTATAATTATGCTATTATATTATAGCGTAGTCTGAAAGCAGCTTAAGGTAATACAAAAGAAAAAACAAAACGTTTGCAGGGAATCGACAAAACTTATGTGAAAATTATGTACCGTGCGCGCGATATCGTGAACTGTGTGGAGACATGCACTTCGGACGACACGCTGAAGCAGCTCCTGCCTCACTTATTTGAGCAGCTGGAGGCCTGCCAGAAGTCGCTTACCGGTTACTTGGAGACCAAGCGACTCATCTTCCCCAGGTTCTTCTTCGTCTCAGATCCAGTCTTACTGGAGATCCTCGGCCAGGCTTCGGACCCCCATTCAATACAGGTTCTGACGCATTTTTTCGTACCTACTTATGTTTTATTTAAGTACCTATTTCGTTTCGTACATTGTAGTTACTTCCATATAATATTATTTTCATACCACCTGCTCGCTAACGTCAAATTATATGTCATGCAAAAGTAACCTAAAGCAAGTCATTCGAGCCCTAGGCTCTAGCCAGCTGGCAGCGCCGTCGTCTCGCCGTCACCGAGCCAAATGTCATTGTGGGAATGTAGATTTTCTAATATTTGGCCAGTGAATAATGCGAAAGTTTTTTTAGGGGCACTTGCCGAGTATCTTTGATGCGGTGTATACAGTCGATTTCGACGAAAAGGAAAGAATTGTTAAAATGAACTCTAGTAACGGGGAGTCTATACCCCTCGAAGTTCCGGTAGTGTGCGTGGGAGGCGTCGAGGTGATTATATTTATGATGACGTTAACACACCTACCTGCCTACTTTACCTTTTCAGATAAAATATATAAACACCAACAAACATGTTGGCGCGCAGATTTTTTCGTTGTACGGATCAGGTCAAAATAACCTTGTTTAAAGCGTACTAAGGCATGTAAATCTATATTTCTAGTCAGGAATCGAATCCGTAGACTGTCAAAGCAATTTAAGTTATAACTAACTAACACTGTTATAACTAAAATGCAGATGCTGTCAGAACCACTTCTTCTTTCAAAATCAACGGGTTCGATTCCTGGCTAGAAATATGGAGTATTCAAAAATCGAAGGATGCAGTTTTAGTTTTCATCAAAATCGAGCCCGTAACTCCTTTGAGTACTTTTCGCTATTCCTCATAGTTTCGGATTTGGCCATCCATGCCCACTTGAAAAATTCAGCCTGTATAGTCACATAAAAAGTAGGTATACCAGACAAAATAAAAAACAAAAAGTGATGAATATACAAAGAGATTATTCATTGCCATTGTTCAAGATGCTTCATTATCCATCTTTTTTGTATATACATCATTAACTACAATGACATTGATTAACAAAAATGAATAATTTAATGAAACTCAATTATTATTTATTAGCCGCTTTTCAAGCGTGTTGAAAAATAATTTATTTGATCACTTGTGCTAGTAAAATCGAAGTTCATAATTCCACAACGTTGACAGTATTATGACAACCAAATGGCTAAACAACATAGATAACGAGCTGTAATACTTTTACAGATCTGGTTGAATACTCTCTTGGATGCAATGAAAACTACCGTCAGAAATATAATAGCGAACATTGCGCAAACAATGGCTGGAGACCCGGAGTTTGAATTTTTGGTCGGATTTTGGAATTTTCCTGGTCAGGTAAACGTAGCAAGTTGCTTTGTGTCATATCTGCATAGAAAGAAGCAATCAATTATATTCAAGGATCGATATTAAGCGGGCCGTTGAATTCCTCAAAATTGAGTTTAGCATGTATGACAACTGTCCGCACAGGTCCACTTAAATCAGCATAGTTTAACCTTAAAATGGAATGGTTCGCACATGATCTGACATGTTTAAACTTGACCTCAGAGTTTTTGGTGTTTCTCAGTGGTAGTTGGATAAGAAAAACTAACCTAACAACTTGCCTGGAAATATAGCGAGATATCTGCGCGTCCCTGATAAACGCGCCTAATATGTAGTACACTCATATTAAGTATAACAATTACTTTTTCATCCTGTGGATCACCACAAACCTATTAACTATTACAAGCACTAATGAAAGTAGATATCATTTATAATTGTAACATCGATTACCCCCTGAACTTAAAATGCTACCGCTTCACTAAATCATAGGCGAGCGGCCAAATCGGCCATCTTTAATTTGGCAAATTTAGAAACGCGGCTTACATACTAAAAACATACACTTTTTCATTTCTTTTTCACTTTTTCATGTTTTGTCTAGGCTGGTTTATTGGGAATGCAAATTTTATGGACAAGCGATGCTGAATATGCACTAAAGAAAGCGAAAGCGGATAAATACATTATGAGAATTACAAATCAGAAAAACCTTGATTTATTGAATGGTCTCATTGATCAGACGGTCAGGGATCTGGTGCCTCTCGACAGGACGCAAATTGAGACGATGATCACTATCCACGTGCATCAAAGGCTAGTTACCTATTCAAATCTACATCAATCAAAAATAAATGCTGTTCGTTGGTGAGCGCATCACTTGAGAACCGCTGCACCGATTTGGGTATTTTTTGTTTTAAAATAGAAAAGTTGCCCGGAAAACTGAAAAATTCGGGAAAAACAAATTGCAGCTGATGTCGGAGCAGCTAGTATTGTATGAGATAGCAAGATCCCAGAGGGCCCCAAACCTTTTTTATTTTCTGAGTTACTAATTTAACAATATTCTTTAAAACATACTGTGTAACAATCAGCACTCACTGAGACTTAAGGAAAAGTGAGGAGTGTTTTATTTACCTTTAGTACCTGTAAATTGGCCTTTAGGCCCAAGCTGCCAGGTATGTGTACGTTAAAAGTTCAGGCTAACATTACTCTATCCCACACATTTGGTTACTCAGAAAATAAGTAAGGTCTGGGGGCCCTGGGATCATAGACAATAAAAGATCTGAGGCGAGAGAGACGTGATTTCTTTACAAAACATGTAAAGAGACACGTCACGTTATGAACTTGTTCTAAAAAATAAAGATAGGTATAACATCTTTATTTTTTAGAACAAGTTCATAACGTGACGTATTGAATATTGTATTGTAGTAAATCTTCAAAAACTATTCCAATTCAACGAGATTTTTTCATTGTTTTTAGAGATATTTTTGATGATCTTGTAAGGATGAGAATTAAAATACTTGGAGACTTTGAATGGCAAAAGCAAGCTCGCTTCTATTATTACGAGGATACTGATGACTGTGTGGTGTCTATAACGGATGTCGACTTTATATATCAGGTGCATAACAAGTTTTTTAATCATAAACGAACTAGCAGCGCCCCGCGATTTCACTCGCATAAGTTTCGATCCCGTGGGAATATCGAGATAAAAAGTATGCTATATGTTAATCCTGGTTATACCATAACCATCAGTGTGAATTTTCAACCAACTCCGTTTAGTAGTTTTTGTGTGAAAGAGTAACAAACATCCATCCATCCATACAAACTTTCACGTTTATAATATTAAGTAGGATTAGTAGGAAGTAGGACTTGTTTAGCCATAAATCTAAACTAATCTTGTTTCACACATCATCCCTTTATTAATTTCTAGTATTACTAATATAAATAAACCCGAATTATATAGCTGATAACGCTCAAACATAATAATCGCTATCGCTTTGTGAAAATACAAGATGCCATTCTGCATTTTAAAGGATGTAGTTTAACGAAATAACAAATTATGCACAGAATGAATATCTGGGTATAACGGAACGGCTTGTGATCACGCCGCTGACGGATCGTTGCTACATCACGCTATCGCAGGCCATCGGAATGAGCATGGGCGGCGCGCCCGCTGGCCCCGCAGGAACCGGCAAGACTGAAACCACCAAAGACATGGGCCGCACCCTCGGCAAGCTCGTCATCGTGTTCAACTGTTCCGACCAGATGGACTTCAGAGGTTCAGCTGCTCTTTGCGCTTGTTTGTAAGTAGTCTATTACACTATATTGCGTGCTTAATCAATGTGTTGTTCGTCAGGCTTGGGTCGCATCTACAAGGGCTTGGCTCAGTCAGGCACGTGGGGATGTTTTGATGAGTTCAACCGCATCGAACTGCCCGTGCTGTCAGTAGCCGCGCAGCAGATCTACATCTGTCTCACCGCTCGGAGGGAGAGGAAGGAATCCTTCATATTCAGGTATACAAGCGTAGCTACACCAATAATTTGACATACGTCGGAAACATCGGAAAAGTGAACATAGACTTTTTTCATAAAGTATTTTTAAGTGAAATGTACAACACACCGTAAAAATCGTTAACACTGTCTATGTTGCTTTGGTAGCGACGGTGATACTGTAAGTTTGAATCCGGAGTTTGCCTTCATCATCACCATGAACCCTGGCTATGCTGGACGTCAAGAGCTGCCTGAAAATTTGAAGATTCAATTCCGCTCTGTCGCGATGATGGTCCCGGACAGACAGATTATTATCCGCGTCAAGTTGGCCAGCTGCGGCTTTAAAGATAACATCGTGTTAGGTATGTGTCTATTAATGGTTTTGTGAGTCTTCCAGCGCCATCACAGTCTTAGATAAGCTGTATGTCTTCAGCCCATTAATCACCTACATATTGCTATTCCAACCAGCCCTTCCCATTTAGACTAACCAAAAATCGTTGTACTTGTACCTCAACGTCGCGTCGTAGGCAGCTGTTAGTTCAATCGATCAATAACATTGCAGCTCGCAAGTTCTTTACGTTGTACAAACTGTGCGAGGAGCAGCTGTCGAAGCAGGTGCACTATGACTTTGGGTTGCGGAACATTTTGTCCGTTTTGCGAACTATGGGCGCGCAGAAACGGGCGAATCCGGACAGTACTGAGGAGAACATCATGATGAGAGTACTGAAGTGAGTGATTGTTATAATAGCTTATTAAGGGCTGATTTTTCCAACGCTAGATAATTTTATCGGAGGAATAATTTTGAATTTTTGACAGTTCTTCCATACAAAATCTGTCAGACGTCAATTATCCACGAATAAAAATTATCAGTCGATTGATAAATCAGCCCTTAGTGTATCTAAACGATATTCTGCAATAATGCTATTACTTTGCAGGGAAATGAACGTGTCTAAATTGGTAGACGAAGACGAGCCTTTATTTATATCGTTGATTGAAGATTTGTTCCCCGGCATGAAACTAACTCAAACTATTCAAAGGTACCATAAGTTCTATTTCTCATCATCATCATCTTCTTCCCCGGTCCATGATACTTAGGGTTGGTGTTTTTTTTGTACCATTCACACAAAACTGAAGGTAGGTCAGGTTTAGGGACTAACCACACTTATTCAGCTCTGGGGGCTAACTCTTGAAACTAATATCAATTCCAATCTAAAGCCAATACAATTCCAATGTTAATTTTGCAGTCACGTGATTCGGTACTCTTGAAAACAATATTGTCAACATTGGATTGAAATTGGGATTGCGCCGCGATTATTTTGTTACACGTGAAGTTAGCTACGTTAAGAGCCGCAATAGTGTTGTTCAACTCATTACGATAAACTGGTAATAGGGCTTAAAACTGCTTTATTCTTTAAAAAAACAAGGCTAATAAATAAATATGATATAAATAGATGTTCAATTATTAATTTTAACGTGTTAAATTCATTTGGGCGTAAGAAAATGATTAAAATCATTAAATTTACCATGACTGTGGCTTCATGCGTTATGATCGTTGTCTATACACTACTTGAAAAAAAAAACCCGGCGCAGAGGTTCTCCAATTTCAAAAATAAAGTCAAGTGGATACGTGGATAGAAATGAATTCGAAACGCAAGTTTGTTTATAATATTAATGTAAAGATATTGTTTGCGTTTGGTAACTTTTAAGTAAGAAATAATTATTGTCCGTTAAGTTACTCAGTTAATATCAAAGTTTCTACAAGTGGTAAGTAAATATACTATCATTTAGACTTTATTACCGTATTATAGAGTAAGTTTTACTATATTAGATGTTAAATTTATTATGTGAAATATTTGTGTTTTGTCAATGTGGTTATTTTCTTTGCCTTCGTTTTATAAAGTCATATTATGTTTTACCCTACCCTACCACCCTATAATTCGCTTTAAATTCGTCTTCATTCATAAAAAAACGCTTTGTCCGTATACCGCATCATCCGACGCTCATCTCGTCTTTGTTTTAATTGTTTTTTATGCGAATTACGTAAAATACTGTATATAACTGCTAATCTTGCCATATTAAACACTTATTACTTATTAAAAATGACTTAAAACGCAAAACAATTTCTAAAAAGTTACACTTTTGATATTGGAAAAATCACAATCCTCAAACAATCCCAACACAATACTGACGCAATTGGCAACTGTCAAAATACACTCAAGAGTGCCGTTTAGCGCACGCCAAGCTCCGATCCCGATTCCACTTAGTTCCCCAAAATAGACACGCAATTTAAAACCAATGTGGCGCTAGCATCGAACTCAAGAGTACGAAACATTAAAATTCCAATGTCGATCGATTGGAATTAAAATCAAGAGTAAGCCCGCTGTTCAGCCTTTGTCCATAGAAAACAATGATTTGGTATGAAATGCGTAGGTACGCATCCGTAAAGCTGTAAAGTTCCTTATTCGATTTTTATCGGTTAAATTTGTAGGTTTCAGGTATTTTAGCTTTGATATCACTGTTAGGTAATCCGATTTGTATTTTGTATTTAGGGATATGCAACGCGCTATTGTAATAGTGGCAGAACGCATGTGCCTTGTCAACCACCCGGATTGGAACTTGAAGATCATACAGTTGTTTGAGACATCGCTGGTGAGGCACGGCTTGATGACGATGGGCCCGACTGGCTCGGGCAAGACCACCTGTATACACGCGCTCATGGCGGCGCTCACTGAACTCGGGAAACCGCACAGAGAAGCGAGAATGAATCCTAAGGTATCAATCATGCTATACAAACATGCACCAGTGTTCCTTTCAGCCATAAAATAGCGGTAAACTGCTCATTGAGTTTATGGGCGCGATTATTACTATAATTGTAATTGTGTCGATTGATAAGAGAGAGGGGGTCAAACGCCCCCCATCTGAACTAACTGTTATTAATATTTTTAGGCAATCACTGCGCCCCAAATGTTTGGGCGTTTAGACGTAGCAACAAATGACTGGACTGATGGTATATTCTCTACTCTGTGGCGAAGAGCTCTGAAGGTTAGGAAATCTGATACAACTTGGATCGTCCTAGGTGAATACAGAACCTAAGAAACTTTGTTTTGTAACCTACAAACGATATGCATGAAATACCAGCAAAGCATTTTGTGTTGCCAGATGGTCCGGTCGACGCCGTATGGATAGAGAATTTAAATTCAGTGCTAGATGACAACAAGACACTAACGCTGGCCAACGGAGACCGCATCTCGATGGCACAGAACAGCAAGCTGGTGTTCGAGCCGGACAACGTGGACAACGCGTCGCCCGCCACCGTCAGTCGGATGGGCATGGTGTTTCTGTCTTCATCCGTGCTCAAATGGCAACCTATACTGGAGGTAAAGTCATGTTGTGACTGTTCACTTGCTGCTAAGTTCACGTCTACTTAAATATGTATACCTACAGTCACGAGCAAAAATATATTACTAGAGTTCGCCAATAATCTCTGATTTCATGATTCATTCATAAAATATCTCTGCTCAAGAAGAACAGAAATATAATATTATAATATGCCAACATACCAGCATATTTCGTGACATTTGTACTTCATAAAGTTGTGTCTCCTGCGCGTGTTTTTTCGAAACATTACACAAAAAACCTTACACATAAACATTTGTCATACATAAGCTGTCACCTGCGTATTAAAATATTTTTAGATTACTAACACATTTTGTGTAGATGTCGTAATGCGTTCCGACAATGAAGACGTGCTATCAGTTTTAGTGATTATATGTAGACTCAACATCGAGGAAAAGACACTTTCGAGTCAGACCGTATTTACGACTTGGAAATTTTGACATTTTACCAAGAGCTTACGGATTGATGACCGGTTTGTATTGGGCGATTTCTTTCGAGTGTCTGAAACCGATTTCGAAGAATTGGTTTTTTGTCCGTTGATGATTAATTACGAGAACCACTTAGGGCAGATTTTTCTTATATAATTCTTCTTATATTTTGCTTATATACAAATTTTGAACTAGGTATTTTGTATTTATTTTATTTAATATATTGTTATTTTTATGTTATCGTATGCTGCACCGGTTGTCGCCAACGCTGGATGTCGCTGAAAACCAGTGCTGGGGCTCTGTCTAGCATAAGGTCGTAGCATGATGCTCAGCGATGGTCGTTTTACGTGGATGTGATGCATATTTTCCCCCAACTGTGTGTCCCCCCCCCCCCAAATGTTTACCGCAAATAAACTTTTTTATTTTTATTTTCTTTCTTTCTATACATTTTTATAACTTGATGTGCACAGGGCTGGCTGCGGCACCGCACTCAAAAAGAGGCCGATACCTTTCGTAACATTTTCAATAAAGTATATAACGACGTGCATTCATTCTTACAAATCAAGCTTGTTGCCAAAATGAAAATTCTGGAAGCTATCTACATCAGGTTTGTATTTAACACTGCATCTATTAAAAATAATTAAGGGCCCGTGGCTAAATAACAACAGCCGCACAGATCGATCTATCAGGTTAAGCTACGCTTGCCGCGGTTGTTCTGTGGTTAGGTGACCATCTTTACATAATTCCCCGTGGCTCGGAAAGCACGTTAAGCCGTTGGTCCCAGCTGTCATTCGTGGATCTTTGACAGTCGTTACGGGTAGTCAGAAGCCTGAAAAAGTCTGACCAGTCTTAAGTAACTGGGTTGTGGAGGTCAGATAGGCAGGCGCTCCATGTAAAATACTGGTATTCAGCTGCATCTGATTAGACTGTAACCCGACCCCAAAATAGTTGGAAAAAGGCTAGGCAGATGATGATCTGTTAAAAAGAAGTTGTTGGTACTCATATTATCTTTAGCTATGATGAAGATTGTAAACTTGCTTTTCAGACAATGTACAGACGTGCTTACTGGATTATTACAAATTGAAGTTCCCGGTGGCAGTAAGTAAATAATTCGTTATACATACTTAGATAAGTTTAAAATTTACTGTAGGTAGCAGGTTACTTAGGTTGTACAATATTTTTCGGTCAGGAAATAGTTTTTTTTTCAAGTGTTATACAGGGTGTCCCAGGAGTCAACGTCAAGCCGGAATCGGGTAATAAGTCATAATAGTTATCAGAAAAATCTAAGTTGTGTATTTTAAAAATTATTGGCATTTAAAAAACAATCGAGAATATCTGCACCCTGTTACTGTTTCACAACTCCTGTTGCTACAAATCTTAACTATTTAATTATTTTTTGTCTTATGAAAATAGTTTTAGTTATACAGCGTGTCACGGAAAGGGTATATACATAGCAAAAGCACGGCATCCTTGGATGATATCAAACGATATTGGAAGGGGTTTTTAATCCTATGTCTACATGTTCGGAAGTTATGAGATTTTTTAAATCATTGATACCAGAAACCGAACTATTAAAATTGAAATAAGCACATCACTAGCACTAAGTCAGCTGATCGGTGTCAGCGAACTGTTTGTAAGTAAAAATAAACCTCTTACTCCTGGTAATTCTGAATAAAAGGTTCCGCATGTTTATTTTTTGTTTACAAAATTTTATTACTGACTTTTCCTAAACTTTGATTATGTTTGTGAACTAGCTACAATACAATTAATTGGTCTTGGTATCATTTAACGAAATAATATTTAGATACCTGCTTGCATTGTCACGTATCATTTACACACTTGTTGGTTTTTTACTTAGTTGCCCTTTTGTAGAAGATTACTTTGCAGATTATTATTATCTACCTAGTAATCTTTCACCCACCTTACCATCGTACCTACAACATAGTAAATACCTAATTCAAAAACAATATTCCTGTAAATATCCTGGGCTATGTCATTCGAAATGAGAACTTCTATCAAACCGTCAAATGTTGCAATCTTCGCTTAGTGCTAACATAAACAATGCGGACAAGTTAAAAAGTGTCGGCATAATAATTATGTACGGTATGTAATTGATCTTATTTGAAATAAATAAACCTACCGATTCGCTGTTTATGATTGTCACTTGTCAGCACAATACTTTGGGCAAATATGAACTTCAGAGATTGTGAGCCCATAACATAAAGGAGTTGTTTCGTAAAATCGTCAGCTCGTACCATTGAATTGATCATAAAAATCGAATCCTTACGTGCATTCACGAATTAATATTTTGCCAGTATAACTTAGAATAGAAAAAGGATTTAGTTTAACAATTTATGTCCAAGTGAACCCAAAACATCATTTCAATTCACCTCTTCGGAACTTATTCTTCTCCTAGTACAAATAAAATCACAGTTCACACATCGGGTTCCGTTCATAATTTTATTTTTAAAATAAGGTTATTTTTTTTTAATAATTACGACGAAAACTATTATTAACAAGTTAATAGTTTTTTTTAATTACAAAATAATAGCACGCACGCATAATTTTTTTCTGTAGGACTAACCGAAGAATTATCGGAAGTTCACGGTCTGTCGGTGCTGTTTGAGTGGTATGTACATGGGTTTTATTGGTTTGAGCTTTGAGCACGTTTAGTCTAATAATTCAAATAAAGTCAATAAAAAATGTCGCAAAACTGCATCTAACTGTGGAAAGAAATTAATAAAGTACTAGGAGGGCATGAGTAACAGGAATTGTTATTGCCGAATTGAAAATCGTTTGCTCACAGAACCCTGATTACGTTTACACACACAATGAAGTATCATAATGTGTGTAAACCTACTGGGTTAGGGACTCAGGGTCATAGGGAGAGTGAACCAATTGCCGTCCGTGTAGTTTCAATTAACAAGTCCTGGACCCTGGTAAATACAACTTCTATCGAGATAACGCGGCCGCGTAATATGATCTTTAATGGATTGAAATGAATGATTTTCCGGAGTTGCAGGAATTTCCGGGGTTGCGGGAATGTTCTAACGAGATAACGCGGCCCCGGAATGCAAGGGCAACTGAAGGAACAGGGTGGTTTTTAGTCAGTAAGAGTCTAACACTTCCTTCCTCCCCACCCAGGGCGGGAGCTGAGTCATTGATGATTTTCCCATCCCAAAAAAAAATAATGATTTTTCAATTATGAATTTGAATTACGTAATTAGTTTGCTCTAGTGTATTAGATTTACGGAGTTTAGTTGAAATTATTAATAGGATGTAAAATAATCTTGAATTCTTGAACAACATTTTTTAATAGTAGTGGACAGGACACTAATTGGTAACGCTACCCTGTACCAGGATAGTATCCCAATAGGAGTTTTATTTTGCATTATTGTTGTTTGTTTTGCTCGTCAGTCGTCGTCTGTTCCGTGTCTAGTGCACTCGTTTTTATCTCTGTGATACGCGCATCAGTTCAGTACGACTACACCTAATTGACTTTTTTTTGTTGTGTTTGCAAAATGTTAAGTAATAGCGAATATTACGAAATGATGATGTGTGTTGGAGCAGAAGATGGTAATTTGCGAGCTGCCTGAGAAGTGTACCGTCGCCGTTTTACTGAGGGTAGACCAGATGCTGAGCGTCGGCAGCTGCCATGTTTTAGTCGGATGGCTTGGCCTCCGCGATCCCCAGACCTAACCCCGTTAGACTTCTTTTTGTGGGGGTACATTAAAAATGTAGTGTACGCAGTGCAGTGTGATACAATGGACAAAATGAAAGTGCGGATTGAGGCCGCTTTCCGGACAATAACACCAGACATGCTACGTAATGTTCAGGTGTCCATCAACAAGCGAGCGGCCTTGTGCATACAATACCAAGGTCACCACATCTTTAAAAATGTAAGTCAATTTAAATTAGGCAAAGCTTTAATTAAGATTTTACTGTTTACTCGGTAATAAGTAATAATAAGGGATGAAACTAGTTAACCTACCTAAACTTTGTTTCGATTTTTTACGTAAGTTTTGAATGTCAGTTTTTACGTGCAATTTCTGGCTTGATATTAACGAGTAGTAAACTGTAAATCAATAATTACGCATTATTTTTTACATCACGGTAAAGTAGGTATGGTCCGTATGGTTTAATATTGCGCGCGCGCCGCCGCCGAAAAAGCCGCCAAAGGGATTGCGTCCCTTTGACGGCACGTGCGGCGACATGTTTTATTTCGTCAGTTCGCGCCGACAAAGAACAGCGCCTGCAGTAGGCTACTACGATACTAGGCGCGCAGAATTACGGAAGAGATTTATCGTAATATTGGCAACTGAAATTGAAGTCATTGACCTACGTAGTGCGGTGACACGTTTGTTATGATTTGAATTTAAGAAACCTAAGAAACCGAAAATTTGGTATCAATTTTTAGAGTATTTTATTTTGAGTTGAAACCCTTCCAATATCGTTTGATATCATCCAAAGAAGCCGTGCCCTTGGGATGTGTATACCCTTTCCGTGACACGTTGTATAATAATAATAATATCCCTGGACATTTCACACAGCACCATTAGTCCCAAGCTAAGCAACCTAATGCTTGTGTTATGGCAGTGGTTCTCAAACTTTTTTGGTGACGGAACCCTTTTGGGAAGCAAAATACTTGATGGAACCCTACAATAAAACAATAGTTTTTAAAAGTGTATTCTTTATTAATAAGCATAATAAAATTACAATGTAACAGTTACTAATTATTACTTACTTTACCACATGGCAAGTACAATAATAGAAGATATTAAAAAAGAAAAAAATCTAACTAATGGGAGGTATGAAACTGTTTTTTATTTTTCATCAATTGGTTGATATCAGGTTTGATAGAAGACAGTTGAAGTCTCATATCAGGTTCGGCGTCCAGTCTATTGCGATATTTTGTTTTCGTGGCTGCATAGGTTGAGAATCCTGTTTCGCACAAATATGTTGTTGGGAACGGGAGAAGAATATTCAGAGCCATTTTGCCAAGCATTGGATATTCATCACGGATTCTGCACCAAAAATCGTTGAGAGGCGTCGTTTTGAACAGTGACTCCATACTTGTGTCTGATGTCATTTCTAAAAGAGATTCATATATCTCGTTTGACATACTTTCGGGCTTTTCCAAGTTAGGTAAAAAAGGATTATGAATCCATGAATTCAGTTTCATTTTTGTATTCTGTTCTTCGGGAAAATACTTTTCAAAAGATGCGCGCATCGATCTGAGATATTGGACCAATTCTCCAAACACATCATTTTGAAACATTTCTGAGTCGTTATCGCTAACAAACTCACTGAGTGACGTAAAGCTTTCTATTTCTTTCTTACCAACGCAAATAATCCAAAAATCTAATTTTCTTTTGAAGGCAGTTATTTTGTTATAGGCCTGAAACACTGTTGTCTGTTTACCTTGCAATGATAAATTCAATTCGTTCAGTTTTTGAAAGATATCCGCCATAAAAGACAATCGGAACAACCAAGTTTTATCATACAAACGGTCCTTCAAATTAAAAGAAGTATCTGCTGAAAGAAACATTTGTAACTCGGCTCTAAGTTCAAATAGCCTTGTTAAAGTTTTACCTCGAGACAGCCATCGCACTTCTGTATGGAGCAGCAGTGTTTTATGTTTGCTGCCATAATCTTCACACAATAATGAGAACAATCGGGATTGTAGTGGTCGTGATTTGATAAAATTAATTATTTTTACCGCTTCATCCATAACTAATTTTAGATTTGACGGCATTTGCTTCATCGCAAGTGCTTGTCTATGCAGAATACAATGGCTGGAACTACAATTAGGCGCTTTATTTTTTATTCGTGACACTGCTCCTGCTGTTTTACCTGTCATCGCCTTGGCCCCATCTGTACAAATGTCAATGCAATTGTTCCAACTGATATTATTTTCTTCAAAAAATATATTTATTTTATTAAAAATTTCTTCCCCGGTAGTGTTTGTGAGCAGCGGTGAACACATAAGCATGTCTTCTTTAAAAGAACTTTCATATGGATATCTCACGATAACCAGCAAGATAGCCAAACCAGCGACATCAGTTGACTCGTCCATTTGCAAGGCGAATCGTGTTTTTTGTAGACGTGTAACTAGTTCTTGTTTGACGTAGCTTGCCAGATCATGGATTCGCCGTGAAACAGTATCGTTTGATAGCGGCACAGTAGAAAGATGCTTTGCAGATTTTTCATCGAGCATACATTTTGTTATGTCTAATACACATGGCTTTATTAAATTCTCAGCGATAGTGTGCGCTTCACCTGCTTGTGCAATGCGATAGCTAACTAAATATGATGCCTCCGTGGCCTTTTCGTTGATAGTTTGTGTTACATGCATCATATTTTTTTGACTTTCCAATAACTGATCTTTTTTACGAACAAAAAATTCTTTATTCTTGTCTTTAGACTCGGGGTGCACAGTTTCTAAATGTCGGCGCAATTTGGCAGGTGCCATGGAACTATTAGGAAGCAGTTTACTACATAGCATGCAGAGAGGTGAGCCGTTGGAATCAACAAATCCGAAACTGATATATGATTCATCATACTTCCTTTTTTTCGTCTTTGAAACCGTCGAGCTTGACGTCGCGGCATCATCGTCTGGATCGGTGATTGCTATATTCTCCGTGCGTACTGCTTTTGAACATTCAGCGTCATTAGAAGATGTTGTTGCAACACGTTTAACACCTTTAAGCCAACGTTCCATTCTTCTTTATTTATAATGTTACACGTCAGGATAGTGGGGTCTAAATAATGCACAATCGTTACTGCGTATAAGAGACTAAGTTTAGTACAATGAAGAAATGTATAAAACTGAGACAACGAATACAGCAGGCAGTAGAACAATGAACACTAGTTTCTCGCTAGCAAGCTTATAAGTAGGTAGGCAGGAACTTATCGCTCCGAACGCTAATTGTCAACTGACTGACGAGGCGCGACACGCGATCGCCGCTTTTATACTTAGTCCTAGACTCGATCTCGAATATTCTCGAAAATACTCGAGTCGGCGCCTTTGATAAACAAAAAGCAAAAATAAAAAGAGAAATATAAAAATTACGTTGTAAACAATCTCGACTTTATTTTTTTAAGTTAGAGTCGAAAGTCGCTTGTTGACAACTATAGCGTCTAATACAGAGGCGGCTTTTATCAAAGGGACTGCGCGCTCACAAGTATACCTACAAGTATACATGTTGATACCAAAGTTATGAGATATTGTACCAGTTATTGTAACACATGTTTATACAAATACAAATAAATAAATAAATATACATACGCGCGGCCGCGGTGTCAAAACGTTCGACCAGAGAGAGGTGTTTTGATTTTTTTTCTAAATTCTCGAGGAACCCCTACAGAGGTATCGCGGAACCCTAGGGTTCCGCGGAACACACTTAGAGTATAGCTGTGTTATGGTAACAAGATGGCTGATAAACTACTTATATACAATTTTTTTTTTTTTTTTTTGTAAGTACATACATATTATAGATAGAAAAACACCCAGACTCGGAGCAAATACATGTAGGTCATACAAATATTTGTTCCGTGCGGGAATCGAACCCGCGACACGCAGCGCAGCAGTCAATCGCTTAACCACTGCGCCAACCGTGCCGTCGAATATGAAAATAAAATTTTATTAATATTTGCAGAGATTCACACAGACCGTCATCTAGAGCGGCTGTTCATCTTTGCGATGATGTGGTCGTTGGGCGCGGTACTGGAGCTAGATATGCGCACTCGCATGTCTGAGTACATGACCAAACTTCCCGTGAGAATGGACTGGCCCGGTGCCAAATCCAAGGAATGGGTCATGCCCTTCGAGTACACCGTCACCCCTAGCGGCGTCTGGGAGCACTGGTCAGTGCTAGTTTTCACAAACGTAATACTTACTAAACACTTTCAAGGACACTATATGGCTATAGCCGTCATATAACAATAAAACTTTGTGTCTCGTTTACAGCGCCGGAATCTGTTATAAAAATTAAATGTATTCATCCCTCACTTTACACGAGGCCTTTGCCCTGCATTGGGACAATACAGGCTAGTTAGATAGATGCATCCCTAACTAAAATAGAAAGTAAAGAATCTCAATAATGTTTTATTCTGTAAGAAACATACAGGTACCTACTTAGGTATTATAGCAAAGCAACAAAAAACATTAATATGTCCTTAATACATTATCATATGTCTATGATCACAGATATAATAATGACTGTGCAACACGTGTTTTAAGCAATAACGCTTGCCGAGGCCCCAGCCGGTCCGACGAAGGCTGACCATATTTACTTACCGAGGGCCCCTCCGTACTTGGAAACCACGTTAAGCAGTTGGTCGCGGCTGTCATTCGTGAATCTTTCGTTACGGGTTGTCAGAAGCCCGACAGTCTGACAACAAGGGGTAGTTATCGTGTTGCCCATTAGTTGCCTGTTACGTAATTATTCTAAGTGGTATTTTCATTTTACCAGGTCCGAGAGTGTTGAGCGATACATTTACCCGACTGACAGTATACCGGAGTACTCTTCAATCCTGGTACCGAATATCGATAACGTGTGCATTACCTTTTTGATCGAAACCATCGCTAAACAGAACAAGTCGGTGCTTCTGATCGGCGAGCAAGGCACTGCCAAGACAGTTATGTTGAAAAGTTATATGATGAAATACGATAACGAAGTGAGATTGTATAAAATTATAAACTTCTCATCCGCTACGACGCCTAATTTGTTCCAAGTGAGTAGAATGAATACTTATAACTACACGTTGACTATCGCGTCCCGACGAGCTACTTTACAATTTAATGTGATGGAATTATGACTTTTTTTTATATTTCAGAGAATTATCGAATCATATGTGGAAAAGCGAGTCGGTATGACGTATGGACCTCCTGGCGGCCGAGCGATGACAGTGTTCGTAGACGACATAAACATGCCGGTGGTGAATGAGTGGGGCGATCAGGTAATGATGAAACGATAAAGATAGCAAGGTAGATAATTTCATTGGTGAACACCCGTGGCACGCAGGCGCAGCAGACCAGCACCGAACATTGTTTTGAGTTGCCAGAGATGTATCAGATGCAATGCGCATCTACTACCAGTGAGCGAAATATTCAGAATAAATCTGACAGACAAAGTACAGGGTAGAATCCAGACTAGTGTTATGACGAAATTACCAGAAATAGTTTGAGTTACCCTGTCCTCACAGACGGCACGAACTTATCGACCGTTATATCATACATTATGAATGAAATCTTTGTTTTATGTTTTAGGTGACAAATGAAATAGTACGACAAATGATGGAAGGGGGAGGTTTCTACTCTCTAGATAAGCCCGGCGATTTCACTACTATAGCCGACATTCAGATGTTTGGTGCAATGATACATCCAGGTATATTCAGATCTACAACCATCAATAATTCTGTACAGCCCGATTCAAACTTTATGGCTGTTCGGAACATGAGGCAAGTCGCTGCGCAGTAACAAATTGATGTGTCAACGGGGTGAGGGGTGAGGTACTGCGCAACGAGTAGCGTACTTCAGTGTCGCTATAAGGTTTAAATCACGCTGTAACAGTAGTTAATACTCATAATATAATCGTATTTATCGTAGTAGGTACCATAATGACAGACTTTATGCACGTGCAACTTTAATTTAAAACGTTTTATGATGATACACTTTCCCTAACAAACCTATCATACCTGTAGTGGTATCTACAAACGCCACATGCGAACTACACGTCATACTGACGCCACACGAAATCCTGCATCTCGAAAACAGAGTATACTGCGCAACTAGCATAAATATACAACGGCCCGACATGAATCATCGGGCAGTTGCCCACCAGACACAACACCCATCTGGTCGGAGGATCCTCCCTTTCCTATGGAGTATGAACTTTACACCCTGTTCCTTATACCTCTATATACCTATTTATATTTTTATCAAAGATAATTTTATTGAGACTCACAGTGTCACAGCACTTGCTTGGGAGACTGCACTGGCCTAGGTGGTATGTATGATACGTACCATATCACCTTACTGCCCTGTCTCAGCAATTCACCCTATGTAGAGACATGCACGATGTGACATTTTAACGCCTGGCAAAGCAAAACTCTGATCAGAGTTATGCATCTCCATTTTATAGTCATTGCGGTATTTAATAACCGAGATATTGAAAGATCGCTCTTAGCGGTAAGATCACCCATTGTGTCATCCTTTGTATAATTTTGTATATTTATGTCTAATTTATATGGTGCACGTAATAAAGAGTGTTCTATGTTATTCTATATTGTGTGGGTGAACAGTAAGTGACAAGTAACTTTATCTACATGGTCTAATTTGAGGCCTGTTAAAGCAGCACGATTATAAAAATACTTATATCAAATGTTTTCAAACAGATTTTAATCGAATTAACTACTAAAATAATTATAGGTGGTGGTCGTAACGATGTTCCTCCGCGTTTGAAGAGACAGTTTAATATATTTAACTGTACACTACCGAGCACTATTTCAATGGACAAAATATTTGGTAAAGTGGTAATCTATATAATTGATACGACAATTTCAAGTCTTGAGTGAATAGTTTAAGTACATAGTTCACCATGGTCGAACTCCCCATGCGATAGTAAAAAAAAAACACCTTTATAAGTAGGTCTGTACATTTTGTCCAGTTACATTAACATCAATGTAGGGTGACAGGGACATCGACGCGCAACCAGTTTCCATGAATTCAGTAGGTTCATAGTTCTGAAATATTCAGTTCTGCGTTGAAAATTTTCAGCGTACGTTTTTTTGATAATCGACGAAAAATTTCTACGCTAGAATCATGTGCTGAATTCATTGTTAGAGCGGTTTCGCACGACGTCCGAACCGAATCCGAATTCAAGATCCGAGTTCAATCTGAATTTGGAATGTATTAAACTCGGACGCACTGAGTTCGAATGTAGTGCGCAACCCCTCATACAAATAGTACTTACTATGGCTACTTCGGACCGTCATTTCTCGGATTCGGATCGGATGCAGTGCAGAACCGCTCTTACAGTTTGCGCGTCCATGCCATCCTGTATAGCCCATAATTATAATTATCATATGCGTGTTAGTAATACTCACACGATGTAACCACAAGTAGCGAGAACTTTTGATCATTACTCTTTCATTTCAGAAACTATAAGTGCTGGACATTTCTGTAAACAACGCTATGACAAGAAGATAGTGGACTTTATGCCAAAACTCGTACCGGTCACTCGTATCATGTGGCAGCAAACCAAAGTTTGTAAAATAATCTTTTTGACAAAAAACAACCGACTTCCAAAAAAAAACACGAAAGAAAGAGAAAAATGCCATGTAAACAATAGGAAACGGAAGGATCTGATAATAACACTAGCTTTTACCTGCGGCATCACCCGCGTAGATGTCGGAAAACATCCCACAGGAACGTACCTACACCGAGATTAAAACTACCCTTTATATTAATCCAGGTTGCCAATCCGGAACACACTAAAAGAGAAACAGACAAACGGACAATCAATCTTCGTTACTATTTTATTATATGTATAGATCGCGGACATAAAAAGTGGACTAAATACGTGTTATTGAAGCTAACTTAAAAACCACTCATTAGGGGGTCTACTCCGAAGTGCAAAGTGCGAATGTTCGGATCAGACCGACACATAGCCGAACCGAATATGATTGAAAAATGCGAAAAAAAATCGGATCGGCTCAGTTGGGTCGGGACTATACTGCCGCGCTAGCCATATCAGCAGTAAGTGCAATTTTTGACAAATTGAGTTGAATATTGATCCTGAATCAGCGCAATGAGCTCTACCAGATGTGCTGACAGCTGTTTTAATAGCTTATCGGGAACCGGTAAATTTAGTTAAGGATAAAGGCAGTAAGTCCAATAAATTTGAAATCTTCCTTAACATAACAACAGTAAGTATAGTTACCCCGGGTTTGCAAGTAAAGCTCTATCATTTAGGTTTTACTGTTACTTAAGGTATGTGCAGTAACTGTGTATACTGTCGATATAATAGGTAAGCATGTTTTTTTATCTTGCCTTAATCACTTAGGATATCAGCAGTAACCAAATAAACTGTGGATATAATAAGTAGAGTTTGTTTTTTATTTGGCTTTAATTGCTTAGAATATCGGCAGTAACTAAACATACTGTGGATATATAACAAGTAACATATGTTTTTTATTCTGCCTTAAATACTTATAATATCGGCAGTAACTCATCATACTGTGGTTATATTAAGCAAGGTCTACTTCACATTTTATTAATACATACAATCCTCTTAACCCTTCCGACTGTATTTACCAAGCGACGTAACCATTACTTTAATGCATCAAAACGTTTGTAATGCTTTTCCAGAACAAGTAGTATCCTTTGAGGTAGATATATAGGAAAGTCGTTCGGGAAGAAATGAATATATTTTTTGCACATTTGGGAAATGAGGAATGTGAAGTACCTACCTATGTGCCCCATTCGAATTCCATAAAAATCATGAATTACAAAACAATGACTGTGAGCTCTGCAACAGTTTTGCAATCCATAAATCCAGATATACACAACTGGTGTATATCTGGATTTATGGATTGCTTATGATTTAGCTTCCTTCACATCATTTTTGTACGCCTTACGGGAGACTCCGTAAGGCGTACAAAAATGATGTTAAGTACGCAATATTTTGTCCACGTGTCATTGCCTTCAACGAAAGCTTTGTACCTTTAGGAAGGTCTAAAAAGATAACGTGCTTTTTGCCGGCCGGCTTTCAGCCGTCTGGAACGAAAGTATAACAGAAGTAGAAAAACGGAGTATAAATGGAAGAAAACAGGAAGATACTATCTCGACACTAAATGCATTTCTACATAAACGTGATGCTGATCATATCGTATTATCGATGATTAACTAACTCAAAATAGTCCAGTTTTTATTTTATGCAGAACAATTTCTGCACAAAATAAAAACTGGACTATTTTGAGTTATCTGGTGTATATTATTAACAGCAATCAAATAAATGTGAAAACAATCACCTTGAAGTATTTTGAACCTGCACGCTAATTGCGTAACACATGATCAATCGGAATCGGTTTCATTTTGACAGTTCAACAACATTCATTGCGTTATTTACGTTGTTGAGCAGACACGTCATGACACATTTTTTGAACATATGAAGCAATGGATTAGCAATATCCTTCAAAATGATTCAGATTGAGATTTATTCTGTGTTACGCAATTAGGGTGCTGTTGCTGCTGCTTCGTAGACGGTGCAGCATTGTAGGGTGCTGGTCATACTTTTATGTCCGCAGACAGCTTTCATCGTCAGGTGGAACAGGCTTTACAAAGAAAAAATAAGGTCTATGATTTTTATGACTTCGTTGATGCAGTGCAGCAAGCGAAGTCGATATTTTTTATAATTATATCGACCTATCTTCGCAACATAAAATGAGGAAAGTACAACCTAGAGTGCAGGTACCTTAAAGATATTATGGTTTTAGTCGCAAATCGAGGAGTTCACGCTGCAATACAAAACTAACCATGCTGAGGAACAAAGACAGAGATTAGACTTTTTAGAGTTAAAGTACTTGAAATCAAGAACGTTTCCTGAATTTAGTTTAAAATCGACTATAACCTAAACCTAGTATGAGTTGCTTATAATAAAAGCAGTAACTTACTACTTACTGCTATTATTCTAAGCAATCGATATTTCAGTTGCTTCAACTGACACTAGTTATAAAAGGATTTTCGTCATTTAAAACGATTCTAATATATATACAATTTTATTGAATGAAGAATATAAAAGCGCTTTATTTGGGCTACACGTTTCAATCATCACAATTAATACAACTTAAACAAAGAAGTCAGGAAAAACAAAATTGTAACAAAAACTTTGCGCGCCAATTACTCAAAACTATGCAAAACGTACTTACTGCTCTTATCGCTAGCGCGGCAGTATAGTCAATATTCGAAAGAGTGTAGGAGTGTAGGATCGGGACCAACCGAACCAATGTACGTCAGGCTGGCCCGGCCCCATGGAATTTAATAATGAGATTGTTATCAATCCAATGTACCCGGGTATACTAATATATGTAACACCTTCATTTTCAATGTAACTCTTTTTAAAAGAAATTACGTGCACTTCTTAGTGGCCGGGCCAGCCTGACGTTTTCAGCCCGGCCACCTTGTTTCCCACTAATCTACAAAAAATACTGGCAATATTGTGCTACAGATGAAATGTACCCTATAATTTATGCATATGTAACACAAAATCGAATCCTAAAATGCAATAGCATACGAAATATTAGCGGTTGCAGGTGGCCGGGCTGAAATTATTTCGTTAATATAAAACAGTAAAACTGCAACACCTACCAAAAACTAATACCAGTACATAATGAGATATAGAGATATAGAATACATGTAACGCTTTCATTTTAAATTATAATACATATTTAGAAAGAATAATCACTTGAAATTATATTTCAGCCCGGCCACCTAAAAGCGGTAATATTCCCTAAAATCTTATGCCAATTTGTACAGTAAAACCTGATACAGCTATGAAATGAAAGTTACATTCGTTTCGTTTTAGTCGTATACCTTTAAGCCTTCTGTTTGACTAGATTATCAAAATCTGAGAAACTTGCCGAAGAGTGACTATCATTTATTAACTAATTTCAGGACATTTGGTTTGTTGAGTGAAACAAAATTGGTAATTGTCATATTTTTTTAATAATCATTTTTGAAATTAGTTAGACAACATTTGTACTTATATTAATTAGGTACTATAACAATTGTTAATTATAAATAACTAGCTGCGCCCCGCGGTTTCACCCGCATAAGTTTCGATCCCGTGGGAATATCGGGATAAAAAGTATCCTATATGTTAATCCTGGTTATAAACCATCTGTGTGCCAAATTTCATCCAAATCCGTTCAGTAGTTTTTGCGTGAAAGAGTAACAAACATCCATACATCCATACAAACTTTCACGTTTATAATATTAGTAGGATGTAAAAAAAGGTTACACATTGATAATAACACAGTTATCAAAAAATTATAGTAATATCAATATTACCTTAACATCGAACATTCATTCATTCAGAATATTAGAAGATAATTTTTGGTTAAATACTTATTATACCTTGGTAAAAAATCACAGATTTTCATAATGATTTTTACATCAACTTTGAATTTAAAGTTTTGAAAACTTTCAATTAAAATTATGCTAATATAATTATTACAACAATTCTTAAATAAAGAGAGAACCATAGTTCTTTCAGTGGCAGCTAATGGAAATATAGCTATGTAGTATATATAATTTAACATAATATTAAAATCACAGCTAAAAATCACAATGTTAACTTGTATAATTAAACGTATGCTAATATAATAATCATTGCTAGCCTATATCTGGCATTTGTACTATAAGTATTTTGACTAATTCAAATTTAAATATATTGCTTATTAGAATCGATAAAACGTACTAATCACTTGATTATGTTATTTAATCAAGCTAAAATGTACGTCAAGGAATGTAAAAATATTAAATCCAAATTACTTTTTTTAACACTAGACTGTAAATCGTCATAACACATCCACAGATCTTGATTAAATAAATGGCATTTATAATGTCCTAGATTTTCCCCCAATACTACATATTCAATAGCACCTACAATCACATAAATATTAGTTCTAACTTTGATAGATAAAGGTATATCGTTCAATATTATTTGATCTGTTCCATTTAAATCAAAAGATATAATATTCTTTACATTATAGCTGGACAAAACAGTGCCCGGGCAATCGTGTTCACAATCCTTCGAAATAACGTCTATACAAATTGAGTCTTCTAGGGCTGATATTCCAAATGTTTTAATTACGTTCATATTAATGGGTAAAAATGGTACTGTTCTTAATAATACAGGTGGTTCCTTATCTTGAAATATCATATCATGACTCGCTATTTGTTTTCTAACTATTGTTGCTGAATCAAATTTTAATTTCTTAGATAATGTTCGTCTTGAGTACGGAGTGAGTCGTATTTTTTTTAAAGGATTATGCTTAAAATTTGGTTGAAGTTGATCAATTTCACATAAAAAATCAATAATATGATCAGTCTTATCTTTATTTTGAATTTTCACTGTTGCTTGACACTGAGTGCAACGTCCGTAGAATGTAATGTTAGCGCCTTGAATAACATGTCTTTTAAATGCTACAGTACAAGGTAACTTATAAAACTCCCAGAGTTTTTTTCTTAAAAGACCGGACCACTTAAATTTGGGAATAGCTCTGTACGTCTGATATCTTGCACTAGGTTTATTTTTATCGTGTCGTTTATACGTATAACTTAAGGGTTCAATTTTCTTCCATTCATGAACATCAATTGGAAATTTAAAACTAATTTGATGAAGTAAGCTTGCTTGTTGAATAACTGGAGAAGACCCTGATGATGATGTTGACGAAATTATAATACTATTGGTATTATCTTCATTTCTTTTAATGAAGCACTCATCTTTTGCCCGAGGTGAGTTCTGGTTGTTTAAAAAGTTTCTTCTAAAGCTGAGATATAGTGCTTTTGGTGACATCACATAGTTTATATCTTTTGCTATGGTATTGTATATAATAGAACTATATCTTGTCGTGGTGATCAAGCGTTTATGTTTCTCAAATATTTGTTTTTGAGCCACAATATCTAACGCACTACGTTTTTCCATGGTGTAGGCACGCTCAACTGAAATAAAATATATTCATTTTAACTATGGTTTCGTAATAGGTATTCATGTAGGCTAAATAACTACATTAATATTTATTTAAATACAAATTCCCTAAAAAGATAAGTGTATGCAGTAACATTTGCATGCATTATCAAGTATATACATAAATCTATTAAAAAATATTTTAGCACCTAAGGAAAGAAAGAAAGAAAGAAAGCAAAGAATGTTCATAAGAATCAAATTTACTTTCACAAAACTTATAACTTTTGGGACATTAGAAATATATAAGATAGAATAGAGATGGGGAGAGGGGCGCGTGTCGCGGGACGAGGAAAAGAATGCGGTGAGCGAGGGACGTGGATCGCTGTGGCAGGCCGTACAAGGGGGAGTTACAAGAAGCGCGGGTACAGACGAACACCGTCGACGGTTGCCTGATTACAATGAATAATTCACTAAAATCCAATATATAAATCTTACAGTAATTAATAAGAAACTGATTAATTATTGATTTCACGAAATAAATAAGTACACAATAATAATAAGTAAATACATAGGGTAGGTACACAACAATAAGATTCACAAAAACTAAACACTTACTGTTAGTAAATCACCAAAATTATTACCTATTGACTATAAACGAAAGGATAAAATATATTTAGTTGATGGCATTGTATGGAGTTTTATTATTAAGTAAATGAGTGTTTAGATTTACTTTACTTTACCTGTATATTTTTTTAAATAATTACTTAGCTACCCATTAACATTGTTTGTCGATATATTTTAATTTATCAAAACTATGACTTACCTTAAAAACATCACATCACAAACAACTACACTGCAACAACTGATCAAATTTTACACTCACAGTAATATTAAAACGTAAAATATTATGTCAGAAGTGTTGATAACTACACGGCTCTTGCGCATCTATTCTGTCTACTCGGGGAAAATATCTTACGACTTAGGTTGGGACGCGACACAGGCGCCGTCTAAAAATCGGTGGTAGCGTCTGTGAACTATTATCTTTGTATGGTTATGTTGTGAAGCCAAAAACGGAGAAAATATATATAGGTTTAGGTATTATGTATCCAACAATTATTATGTGTGATTTATACTACTTAGTTTATTAATAAAAATATCATAGTAACGCATTTTGTTTCACTCAACAAACCAAATGTCCTGAAATTAGTTAATAAATGATAGTCACTCTTCGGCAAGTTTCTCAGATTTTGATAATCTAGTCAAACAGAAGGCTTAAAGGTATAGGGTCAGGTGGTAAACAGTGGCCCAGTAGTACACAGTGCACCACCACTCATATCCCAAAAACGCGACGTTGCCAAACCCTACTGCAAACGTGAAACAATTTGCCTTCTACCACCTCCCGCACTCCCTAGTCGACGGCGAGCTCACGCCCGTAACGGTCGCACAGTGTATGGTTTTCTTCTTGGAGCCAAAAAAAGTAAGTAAACGTGTTTTCATTTATTTTCTCTCTAGACTCGTTGTATATTGAGTTACATTATATTGCACTGTTTCTATGTGTAAAGTAACTGTTCCTTAATAACTTAGATATATAAATATCCTTTGAATTTGGTATGTTTAAAAGTTATGTAACCTTATAGGATAAAAACTGGTGTCTGCACACAGTGGCTCAAAGTCGTAGGGTACACAGTGAACCATGGTTCACTGTGTACCAATCACTTTTCAACTGTGATTGTAATAAACAAAAAAGGCGTTGATAGAAGATCTAATACCTACTAATAATAATAATCTTTTTGTTTTAGAATGGGTCGCACTAAAACAGAAAAGTTCAGAAAACCGAAAAATTGGCGGACATGATGCAAAAGATATGAAAAAAGCTGTAGATCTTGTTAAGAAAAAAGATTATTAATGTCTTTTTTTCCATTTTGTTTTTTTTTTTTTTGATATAATTATTCATTAATGTGATTGTTGCTGAAGAATACAAATATATAAACAAATTATTAAATATTACATTACTGTAGTTTTATTTAAAGACATTTATATCTATAAATATTTTTAAATATGCGATATACGTAGGTAATTAACATGATGGTTCACTGTATACACATTGGTCCACTGTCGACTCACCCCCCGATTCACTGTGTACTTATACTGGTACACAGTGGACCATTCACCATATTTAAAAAAAACCAATATTACCAATAAACTCTTAGAATTGGTGTTGAAATTGATATGCAAAACACAAGTTTAATAAATTTCCTTTCGTCTAATGTCAATAGTTCTTAATTACATTCACGTACTGTGGATTTATAAATGTTTAAACTTTTAGTGGTTCACTGTTTACCATGTGACCCTACGACTAAAACGAAACGAATGTAACTTTCATTTCATAGCTGTATCAGGTTTTACTGTACAAATTGGCATAAGATTTTAGGGAATATTACCGCTTTTAGGTGGCCGGGCTGAAATATAATTTCAAGTGATTATTCTTTCTAAATATGTATTATAATTTAAAATGAAAGCGTTACATGTATTCTATATCTCTATATCTCATTATGTACTGGTATTAGTTTTTGGTAGGTGTTGCAGTTTTACTGTTTTATATTAACGAAATAATTTCAGCCCGGCCACCTGCAACCGCTAATATTTCGTATGCTATTGCATTTTAGGATTCGATTTTGTGTTACATATGCATAAATTATAGGGTACATTTCATCTGTAGCACAATATTGCCAGTATTTTTTGTAGATTAGTGGGAAACAAGGTGGCCGGGCTGAAAACGTCAGGCTGGCCCGGCCACTAAGAAGTGCACGTAATTTCTTTTAAAAAGAGTTACATTGAAAATGAAGGTGTTACATATATTAGTATACCCGGGTACATTGGATTGATAACAATCTCATTATTAAATTCCATGGGGCCGGGCCAGCCTGACGTACATCCGAACAAATGCAAATAGTAACTTCGTAGCAGTAAACGGCCGAACATTCGGCCGATACTACTTCGGAGTAGACCCCCAGAACTTGACCAAATGTATACGGGACCACCTCACCTGATTCAATCACCCTTTCAATCAAAAAAATTGCTCCACAATAATGGATGGAAATAGGTCTTTCGTATAATATAAGGCTGAACAGTTTTTTTTTTGTTTGAACGAGCTAATCTCTGGATCTGGATCTATCAGTCAGATTTGAAAAAATATTTAGCCTTTTGATAGGCCAATTCTTGAGAAAGGTTTAAGCTACTAGCCTCTGCCTGCGACTTCATTCGCATAAAATTTTAGCCCCCGACCCATCGCGTCGCATCCCATCACTCGCCCGTGCTACTAATTCGTACGCACTTAGCATTTTTTCTGTTTTTTCTCCTTTTACTCGGCTCCTAAGGGATGTTAAATAGCCCTTCCTCAATAATTAGGCTATCAAATGCAGAAAGAAATTTTCAAGTCCAACTGATACTTCCGAAGATTACCCCCAACATATATACAATCAAACAAACTTTACCTCTATATAATATCAGTATAGATTTCTCACATCACGCTACAACGAAACAAAAAAAACGCTAATAGAAAACGGAATTAATAGCGCGGGCCAGCGATGAGATGCAACGCGGTGAGTCGTGGGCCAACATTTCACACGGACGAGGACGCGCGCAAAAGCTAGTATTACTTAAAAACATACATACAGACGAACAAGAACCTCAGCCTTTTTTGAAGTCGGTAAAAAATGGACTATGTTATGTTGTTTTCGAATCAGTAATAGAGTAATAATCTTTAATCGCTTTTACAGATAAAAATGTTGCCAACACCAGCAAAGTTCCATTACGTGTTCAACCTAAGGGATCTGTCTCGTATATGGGAAGGGATTCTGTTTATAAAGAGAGAGGAGCTTCAATCGATCAAGACGTGTATCAAACTCTGGTTTCACGAGTGCTTAAGAGTAATATCGGACAGGTAGGTAATATTTACGTGTTACAATAACGTTAACTCCGTTATGTTTGCATTACGAGAACAGCGAAGAATCTATATGATTTTGGCGTTACTCAGGTTCACCACATTTGTTGATAAAGACTGGTTCGTGGAAAATTTCTGGAAAACAGCCAGACAGGAGTTACCGGAGTATGTAAGCGAGTTCCCAGAAGAAGAAACATTCTTTGTTAACTTCCTACGTGAGCCGGTCGACCCAACCGGTGATGAAGATGAAGATTTCAGTACCGATGCCCCGAAAATATACGAGGAATTGCCATCGTTAGTATCTAGACTGCAAATACACCTACCAAGCAAGTATACCTACTTTAGTATGAAAATGTTATTGCTAATGTTACAGCTGGGAATATCTACTCAAGAAACTCCAAGGGTTCCAGGAACTGTTTAATGAACAGATAAGAGGAGCTCGCCTAGACCTGGTATTCTTCCACGATGCGATGGTGCATCTGTTCATCATATCTCGAATCATTAACACTCCACGGTAAGCTGTTAACCTATGAGTCCCTCCCATTTTATTTTTCGGTAATTGAATAAATACTTTTACAACTTCTAAAATCTTTGTGTTCACAGTGGCAATGCTCTACTCGTGGGCGTTGGAGGTTCCGGAAAACAAAGCTTAACGAAATTAGCATCATTTATAGCCAACTACTCTTTCTATCAAATAACGTTGACAAGGTATAAGACATAAAATACTTTCCTTTTTAAATAGAATCTGTAGATGAAATAAACAAGGGGTTTTCTAAAATGTTCTCAGGTCGTATAACGTGAACAACTTTATGGACGACATAAAAGTGTTGTACCGCATAGCTGGCCTGCAGGGTCACGGAATCTCCTTCATATTTACTGATAACGACATCAAAGATGAACAGTTCTTAGAGTTCCTCAATAATATTCTCAGCTCAGGAGAAATTGCCAATTTGTTCCCTAAGGAAGAAATGGGTTTGTTAAATCAATTAGTAGTTAGATACGAGACTTGACCTGGAATGAGAACGACAAGCCGCGCTGCTGCCACTGCGCCGGGTTGGGCGCCGGGCCGGGCGGCGCGCGGGCCGGGTGCCGGGCCCGGCAGCGGGTGTGGCAACGTCCGGTGCGGCGCGGCTTGTCAGAACCGCAGACTAACACCCGGTTTCTGAATTGAAAACTTGTCAAACTCTAGGATTACTTAAGGTGATTCCTTTAATGTGGCCCGTGAAATAAAAAATCTCTCTCTTGTTACAGAATGCATAATAGTACAAGTCGTTTGAAATTTTTATTTTAATTCGCAGACTTTCACCTTATGTAATGCTAAAATAGTCTTTATCAAGAACATTCAGTCATTCAGTCATTTTTAAGAACTTTTGCAATCCGTCCCAATATGTCCAAAATAGGTTTTGTCCAAAATACCTTTATTTTTCCAAAATTTTTTGACAAGTATTTACATTGATTGGCGTTGAGATGAAAAATTTGTGACGAGATTTTGGACGTTTTTAATGACAGAAATGGGCCTTACGTTTTCAAATTCTCAATTCAGAAACCCTGTCATTTACATTTGTATTCAAGAATATTATTTACCTTAGTATTGAAGCAACGCTAGGATAAGTAAGTTTCTTAGTGCGTTCGTCATGGTGAGTCATATCCTATTTCTACTAATATTATAAACGTGAACGTTTGTATGGATGGATGGATGTTTGTTACTCTTTCACGCAAAAACTACTGAACGGATTTGAATGAAATCTGGCACACAGATGGTTTATAACTAGGATTAACATATAGGATACTTTTCATCCCGATATTCCCAAGGGATCGAAACTTAAGCGGGTAAAACCTCGGGGTGCAGCTAGTATTTCATAAATAATACTCAAAAGACTTTTTACATAGTCACTGCACAGCACCTGAGTGCTACGCAAAAAGTCCAACGTTAACGTTGTGAAGTGACTTCGCTGGGGTTGCATGAGTGAGTTGTGAGATAAACAAAATGTCAAGATTGCTTATATCCGATACGGGGGGATTTTTAGGGATTAGTTTTTTTTTTCCATTGAGGTGCCTTACCTCTTTGTTTTCTTTTGAGGTAAGACACCTCAAAAGAAAAAATTTAAACCCATAAGCTTTACCCATTTCAATTCCTATGGCCACCTTCCAACTCTCTACACTAATAGACCCTGGAGACCTCCTGTCAAAACAAATCTAACGAGCCCAAACACGACGAAGTTATCTTGTTTAGTTGAGAAGTTCCTGTGGTTACCTTCCGGCTCCACCATCGTACTCTGGGCTTCAACCAAGGCTATAGTACTTTTCAAGACTATTAATCCAACGAGGGCTGTTTTGCGTAGTTGAGGAATTCCTATGGCTCTTCCAACTCTATCTTCAGACCCTGGACCGCTCCTTGGTATTTGTCAAGAAAAATCCAACCACGCCGGGTTTATCTTGTTTAGTTGAGGAGTTCCTTTGGTCAATTTCTGGTTGCATCATCAGACCAGCTCCATGATATAAATCTCCATATCACCAGAATGGTATGCCAAGTTTGTGCTCATCGGATGGCCAGCAAGTGCTTGGAAACACCGGATAAGAGCGGTTTTTTTTTTGTCTTTTTCATTGTATTTTTTTTTTGTGTCGAAAGGTCATTACGATGAATAAAACAGTAACGGACAGTAAAATGATTGTATTTTCTGTTTATTACTACAGACGAGATTCTGAATATGTTGACACCGATTATGAAGAAGTATGCACCTAAAAGGATTCCAGTTCCTGATGTGCTGTATGAATATTTCATCATACGATCCAGAGCTAACTTGCACGTTGTTTTATGCTTTTCACCTGTAAGTCAATTAACACAGATATAGATAGAAAACGCCCTTAAATCATTTAATAACCCGTACTCATTGAAAAAAAGACATATTTTAACAGAACTACGTTACTCCGACTACTCCCAGGCTACAGCTATCAATAGCACCTGCATTCACCCCAGATAGCGGGAATATATATTCAGTTCTTTTACGTAACGGAACTATTTTGTAAAACTACTAGCAGTTTTTTAAGACAGCGGATTCGACAATCCATCTACGACAGATATACGTCGTATCGTGTGTATGTCTTTTGGCACTAAGTGTGCCATACACACGAGAGACACGCGTCAATGGCAGAGGCGACTGCGGCCGTCGGGAGAACGGTGCTCAAATACACGAGTGGTTCGACGTTGTCGTTGACGGCAGCCGTCGACGCGGTGACGGCAGAAGCCACTGCAGCCGCGCGTGTTTAAGAACAGTAGCCGTTATTGTTACCCCTCTGACAGAGGTTAAAGCAAAAAGTTCGAAATCACCGACTGGAATGAAAAGCAACATCTATGTATAGCAAAACAAAATAATCATAGTTCTTTCCCTGTATGTACATGTCTGACTGTTGTAGTCATATAATAAAATAAAGTTAAAATGACCTTTCAATTGACATAAACTGATACGACACTGGGGACGGAGCCCATACACGACGTCCATTCTCCTTTTGAATAATCAAAGAATCCTGTACTTTTCGAAGTTTTAATCGTTCTTAAGTAAGTAGGTAGGTACTCTTCCTATAACCCCTATAATTTGATTTAAAATTGGTTCATTCAGGTGGGTGAGAAGTTCAGAAGCCGAGCTCTGAAGTTCCCCGGCCTTATATCGGGATCTACAATGGACTGGTTCCAGAAGTGGCCCAAAGAAGCACTTATTGAAGTGGCGCATCACTTTTTATGGGAATTTCAGGTTTGGAACATGTTAATGTTGGCACCTCAAGTACCCGGCATCGGTTCCAGCAGAGCCGACGCCAAGACTGAAATTAGGCAGACTCTGTCTAGAACTAAGGGGGTTCAAAATTCCCGGGTGGGATCCCTTTATCAGACGACCAAAGCATGCTTAAAGGACTGAGATAAGATTGGTCCATGCAGCCCTGGACAGAGAGAGGTGGAAAGAGAGTAGGGAGGCCTTTGTCCAGCAGTGTGACATTAACGCCTAAAAATAAATGTTGGTAAAACTTTGCTATTATACTATACTTTTACTTTAAAATTGTTGAAAAGCTAAGTCGACCATGAAATTGACAACAACCGATCTTCATACGCTTACCAAGAGCAATGATGGCCCAGTGGAATCGGCCGCGTCTTTAGAAAGTACGTAGGACCATACATACCTCAAAGTGATGAGTAAACGCTCTTCAGCCGAAATACACTCTGTAGTGTGGGTATTTTGTAAAAGTCGTAGATTCGAGCTCAGACAGGCGCTATACCAGCTTTGTATAAATTATTGCATCACCGCTCTCAAAACGGTGAAGGAAAACATCGTGAGGAAACCGGTTCATCCTAGAACCAAAAATTCAAACCAAGAGCTGTGTCATCTACTAATCCGCACTGGGCCCGCGTGGTGGATTAGAGCCCGCTCCCTCGCAAAGAGAGACGGCCTGTGCCCCACCAGTGGGAACGTTATCGGCTGCTTTTGTTTTATTCTTGTACACAGAACAACCCCTTGTTATTTTGTAATTTGTGAGAGAAATTCACCCACATAGCACGGAGATGCCTCGGTGGCAGCTGCTAGAGTCAACATTGTCAAGACGTCAGTGGGCGTCACCATTTATCTACTCTTACTATGACACAAAAAACGTATATAAACTGATGGTTTTGTTTGGCGGCTCGTTGCGGAAGTAATGCGCTCAACGTACTTTCGGCGCCAGAATTTTATTTGTACTACCTTCTGCGGCGGCGGTCCGCCGGCGGGTGGTAAAGCAATTTTATGGCCAACATCTTCTGCTTTTTTATTTTCATTTTATTTTTTTATGTAGACTTCATGTATCTTTAAATGCTTATTAGATTTGCATTATAACGAATTGTTAATTTCGCACGACGAAATGTCGCTTTCTAGGTGGTGTGTTCTGGTGAGACCAAGCAGCAGTTGATTGAGATAATGGGCATGGTGCAGGATAACGTAGCAGATACCTGCGTAGAATACTACGAGCGATTTAGAAGACAGACGCACGTCACTCCTAAGTCGTATTTATCATTCCTTGAAGGCTATAAAGTGCTCTATAAAGAAAAACACGTAAATATAGCAGAAATGGCAAGAAGGTAGGTACTCATTTTAACAACTAGGATAAGGACGACTAAGATAATTAGAAACCTATTGAGTAGGCATAGATAATATTATCTAAATAACCTGTAGACTCCACATTACAGGCAATGAATGCGCAACTCTACTTAGTGCTTTTGTACTTATTATTTTAACATTAATTTATTTTACCCTTTGGGCGGTGAGACCAACATAATTTTAACGTAAATTTTACGAAAATTTGATGACAATAATTAGGCTACGACGTGGTTTGATGATTTTTTTTATTTTCTATTTCATAATTATTACCAAGAAGGGCCGCTAAGTATATAGGGTTATTGGAAAAATACAATGACCTCTTAAGAGGTCATTGTATTGTACTCGTCATTATGAATAATTTTTACTAAAAAAAATCAGCTGTTCCCTACATTTTTATGAGGGAACAGCTGATTTTTTTTACATAAATTTTGACATAAATGTTGGGAACAGCTGATTTTTTTTACATACATTTTGACATAAATGTAGGGAACAGCTGATTTTTTTTTCGCGATTTCAGGTTTGTTCCCATAGTAAAAGTTGTTCATAATGACGAGTACAATGACCTCTTAAGAGGTGGTTGGTGTTTTTCCAATAACCCTGTATACCCCCATACTCTGTATTTAATCGACTAAGGGCGAATGTTACCAAACTTTTATACCTAGAATAAGTCTTATCCTGAGATTTTTTTTTTAACTTTTGACAGTTTTTCATACCAGAACTGTTAGTCAGACTGGTCAAAACAGCCTTTAAGCAACCAACTAAACTCTCTACTGATCCCGTATTTTTTTATATTTAGAATGACTACTGGTCTGAGCAAGTTGGTTGAAGCTGCAGCTAGTGTTGATGTATTAAAGAAAGAGTTGGAAGTAAAAGATATGGAAATTAAGGAAGCCACAGCTAAAGCGGAGGAGGTTTGCGTCGTATCCTTTGATTAAGAATAACGAGCAGGTCTACCAACTAGCAGGTAGTCTGACGGCGAGTGTGTTGTAGGTATTGGCGGCCGTGGCGGACTCGCAAGCAGCAGCCGAGGTTGTCAAAACGGAAGTGCTAGAGGTGAAGGACCGCGCTGTGAAGCTCGTGAGCGTGATCGCCGCCGAGACCGCCATTGCGGAGGAGAAGCTAGCCGACGCTAAGCCCGCGCTAGACGCTGCCGAGGCCGCGCTACAGGTGCATCCAGCGCTTTAATTTTTTTACTTTACTAATGCCATTGCTTACTAATGCATGCATTGGGTGATGACGGCACCGCTCTGTTGCAGACTATCAACGCTGCCGACATCGCCACCGTCAGGAAGCTGGGCAAGCCACCTCATCTCATCACGCTCATTATGGATGCTGTCATTCTTCTCTTTAGGAAGCGTATAGACCCGATTAGACCTGATCCAGAAAAACAATGTTTAACCGCTTCTTGGGCAGAATCTTTGAAGGTATTGTGTGTTAACAGTATATTATTTATTTGAGCTCAGACATATAAAAATATGTAGGCTACTATGGTAAACTTTGCTTGCGAGATGCAGGCTATGCGTGACGTCAGTATTACTCGTTGTTCGCATGTGGCGTTGTAGTTACCGCTACACCTTCGTTGCGTTCAGGATTCAAAATGGCGCCCGTGACTTAAGACACTGCTCTATCCTTAGTGATTAATCTACTATTAACCAGCGTCCATTCTTTCTGTCTTTAGGTTATGGCGGATGCAAGATTCTTGAGTAACCTAAAGAACTATCCAAAAGATGAAATAAATGCTGAAATGGTTGATTTGCTGCAACCTTATTTCACATTCCCGTATGTTTTTTTATGTGTGAATAATTATCATTTAGTTAATGTTTAATGACCATTACTCTTTATTTTTTTCTTGTGTTGTCTTCCAAATTACAGGCCAAGTGGTCAGCGTTGATTAAGCAATGTGAATGAGATAGTTTTTCTAAATACAACAATACACTAAGGGCTGATTTTTCAATAGTCAGATAAGTTATATCTGAAGAATAAATATGACAGTTTGACATATTTTCTATACTTGACAAAAGCTGTCAAACCGCAATATTCAATCCTCAGATAAAAAATATCTGACTTTATTGAAAAATCAGGCCTAAATCTAACAAGGTAGCTATTTGAGATGGGGCATTAGCTTGCGTTAAAGTATGCGTGGACGCTACTCGTTATGATGCACACAGTCACAGCGTGTGTACACTTGGTTACCACAACTAAAGCGCGCGTCGTTTTGTCGGTAAGTAAAATAAATTGGAGGCTCTAGAAAAAATAACATTCACAAAGTGGGCGATGGGCAGAATAAGGTTGAGACCCTATGGCATAGATGAACAACTTTAAGCCGGATTCATATTCTTGTGTTTTTTTCGCATGCTGACGCGGCTCTCGCAGCGTTATCCAATTAAAACTCGTGAAAGTATGATCTCCTGCTAGGTTCGTTTGATTGGTTAGTCCAGTATCGCGACAAGACACGTCAGTCTAATATGAAACCGGCTTCATTCCCTCTAAGCAAAGCTATGACACATATTTGTCTATATTGTGTGGACAGCTTCCCGACAAATCTATCTCTAGAGTGTGTCAGAGGGTATCGGTCTAAATACTGAGTCTTCTAAATTAATTGAATTTGTGGCTTTTTGATTTTTTTACCCAACTTCATCAAAGCTAAAGGACGCTCATTATTTTATTAGGCTATATATATTTGTTTGTCTTTTTTTTGGTTGTCTAAGGCCTTACGGACCTATTTATTTATTTATCCATTTATTTCAGGCATCAATGCCTCTATAAACACATCATCATTTTCCTGCCCTTATCCTATGTTACTTGGGGTCGGCGCAACACGTTTTCTTATTCCATTCTCCCCTGTCAACCGTCACGCTATCATTCACTCCCTTCTCTTTCATATCATTCCTCACACAATCCATCCATCTTTTCTTCGGCCTTCCTCTCCCTCTCCATCCATCAACATGTATATTCATCACTTTTTTAGTCACATGCCCATATAAACACATACAATACAATAATAATATAACTTAAAAATACTATAAATACATACATTATAATAACAATAAAAAACTAACTAACGCACACGAAGTGTCTGCGTCGTTTTCCGCTGACTGGTGTCATGTAGCCGACCACGAAACCGGCGGCGGTACACAAGACCCTTCGGCCAGAACTCTTCCTTGAGGAACTTCTCGAGATGATGTGTCGGAACACGCACCACGAACGACTTGAAGTTCGAGTTGTGACGCAACTCCAACTTCACTCGACCCTCGAAAGTCCAGTTGGTCTACACACGCATGTACTCCACGATCTCCTCAACCTTCGTGGAGTGGTGCAGACTGGCAGCTGCTTTAAGAGCTTGGTTGGTCTTGTAGGTCCGTGAATCCAGAAATAAGGGATCCTAACCACTATTACCTGAAGCAACAATTAAGGAGGCCTATAATACTCCATCTCAAATCAGCACAATTATTAACAATGTATATTCGAAAATTGCTGCTAACAAAAGCGGTTACCGATGCCTTTAATCATGAAGACCTGTACTGTAACAATCCAAGATTCTATTTTAAGCTCTAGGCTACAATACTGCCTCCCTGGCTGACGAATGTTCACCTGTAGTCGAATCAGTTGTTGTCATTCATGTTTGGAATTGTATCACGGGTGTTCCTAGTGACTACTGTTACGTTACAGGCAAATGCTCCCGGTGAATGTAATGTTACAAATTGTATCATTACAGGTTACGCAATGTAATGCTCAATTCTCCTCACTCACTGATGTAATGCTCGAATCTGAAGGCCAATTCTCGTAATTTAAAACGTTCAAAATCTAGTCGCAGTCTCATGTCGGCGACAAACAAATGTCAAAAACTTGTCAAAATGTAGGGAAATTAGAGGTATTTTTGACAGATTGAGACTTAGATCAGAGGGGCAATTCTCGTAATTTCAAGATCGTTCACAGTCTGACATTAGTCTCAATCTGTCAAAAAATACTTCTAATTTCCCTACATTTTGACAAGTTTTTGACATTTGTTTGTCGCCGACATGAGACTGCGACTAGATTTCGAACGTTTTAAATTACGAGAATTGGCCTTCAGACTGTGCACGTTTTTTAAATTAAGAGAATTATCCCTCTGAACTGTTACATTACAGGCGAATGCTCCCTATGTGGGAGCGGTTTAACATTTGAAAATGAAGGGAAATTTATTTTTTAACTTATAAATAAGATATTGGCCCGAACTAGTGTTTAAAAAAATACTTTTCATCAGTAATTATCAGTATCTATTCGTTGAATTATGATCAAGAAAACACTTACTTGATCATACTCAAAGCAATATGATCAAGTAAGTGTTTTCTTGATCATACTTACACTCACAAATTCGATGTACACACAGCGACACATCAAGCTTTACATTTCCAGTTTTAGCTGACCTCGCATTGTATAGGTTTTTCTTACAATCAGAAGTCAGCTTATACTGGTTATGTATAGCTTGATGTGTAGCCGTGCGTACATATCTTGACCAAAATAAAGATTTCTAAAAGTTCTTATAACATTATAGTCTGTACACGTTCGAAGCCGCGAAAGTAGCTTGCGGTAACGTTGCTGGACTGATATCTTGGACTATCGCCATGGCTCAGTTCTATTCGGTGAACAAGGACGTGCTGCCGCTAAAGGCGAACCTGGCAGTGATGCAGGGCAAATACCAGGCGGCCAAAAGGGAGCTGGATGCGGCTGAGGCACAGCTCGAAGCCAAGGAGGTACGCTCTAGCTCTGAACACGGCAGTTATGTCACCAGGATTGTGATAGTAATAGGTGTGGTTACTCCCTTAGCGCGAGTTGGCCCACGTGCAGCAGCAGTTCGACGAGGCGATGACGCTGAAGCAGATAGTGCTTGACGACGCCGCCAAGTGCCAACAGAAGATGGACGCCGCCACCGCGCTCATCAACGGGCTGAGCGGAGAGCGCGTGCGTTGGACAGAGCAATCTGCGCTTTTCAAGTCTGAAATTGAACGTCTGGTCGGTGACATCCTGCTGCTCTGTGGGTGCGTACGCCATACAGAGACGAGCTACTTACGTATTATAATACTACATGAATCGAGCGTGCTTCAATTGCATGATTTGTTCTGCATGAATGCAGAACAAATCATGCAATATAGCCTATGTTCTATTAGAACTACCTCGTTGGTCTAGTGGTCGCAAGCGATACTACTGAGCATGAGGTCCTCGGTTCGATTCCCAGGTTGGGCAAAGTGTGTTTTTCCATCAGGGTTTTCTCAATAGTAGCCTGGAATCTGTATTTGTGCCCGGTTGACGGCAATAGGCTCGCCCTATATTACATGGGATTTAAACATAACTGGCGAAATGTGGGTAAACTATACACCTCTACCTAACCCTTCAAGGATTACAGGCGTGATATTATGTTATAAAGTCATAAGTCATTTATACATTTGTTAACACAGGTACAATAAATAGTTGTTACAGAAATTTACAAGATAAATGATTTTATTTTGTAAGTAGGTTTGTACAAACACTTTTACACGTCAATCATATTTTAAAACTAGATGAGGTCGGCGTTTCCTATCTGACTACTCTGAGAAGAAAGGCCGAAACAAACTCAGAGGTCACAGTCTCTTTTAAAGTCCAGACATAATCTTGGTCAGATCATATGAAGACCATGCAGGTCAATGTCTGAGATGGTCTTTTGAGGAAAGAACCACACAGATTGAGAGGACCTGTCCAGTCAGTGCACGCATTTGTCAGAAATCAGTGCAGCTCAACTCAAAACTTAAGGAGCTCGACGATTCGACGAACAATACCAAATAAAGGACATTTGGGTAGGCCGCATTAATTACTCAAACTGCCAGACCATGACAAAACTAAGAGAACAGAGAGAAAAATAAAATATAATAAAAATAAAGTGACCCCCATAGTCTTCACATTCACAATAATTAAAATAATAGAATACTTTACAAAGTAAGCAAATGTCATAGTACTTATATATAGAATTCATTGATGTCAAAGTGTATATAAAAAAGAAAAACAACAACAAAACAGAAAAATAAGAACACTACATAGGAAAAAAAAATTGGAAGCATCTCAATCCCAAGCCTTTTTGTCCTCGATATAATCCTTAACGGTATAAAAGGCTTTCTGGCACAACTTACGTTTAATGAATGATTTGAATTTATTAAGGCTTAGATCTTGAACGGGGCTTGGAACTTTATTGTAAAAGCGTATACATTGGCATCTGAACGAGCCACCTATTTTCTTGAGCCTTGTTATAGGTACAACAAATTTGTGTTTGTTCCTAGTATTTATATCATGGATATCACTGTATTTTTTAAACAATTTTATGTTTCTATGGGCATATAAAAGATTTTCATAAATATATTGAGAAGGCACAGTCAGAACATTAATCTCTTTAAATTTGTCTCTGAGCGAGTGTCTCGGACTTAATTTATAAATTGATCGAACAGCTCGCTTCTGCAAAACAAAGATAGTCTGAATATCGGCGGCATTTCCCCACAATAGAATACCGTACGACATTACACTATGAAAATAGCTAAAGTACAAGAGCGCTATGTTATACCCGAAGGCGTACAAATATGTACGTGTATGTGTGTGTATATGTTATGTTATTCTTTTAGATTTTTGTCATATTCTGGACCTTTTAATCAAGAGTTTCGGGCATTGCTGATCACCAATTGGCTTACTGAATTGTTGCGAAGAAAAATTCCCGTGTCTATGAATTTAAATATAACATATCAACTGACTGACACTGCCACGGTATGTAGATTTTAAAATCAAATCTAATTCCATGAATCAGATATCAAGTTCCATGGGTTTATTATTATATTTAAAGTATTCTATCAAGTTCCAAACAATCCATTCAACCATACTTAACATATGTCGGAACGTAGATCCACGGGAGACACAATGGCTTTTTAATTGTGTCTGTAATTACGACATTCATCGAGTTAAAGCCTAAACAAAATACTTTGACAAACTTTTACAAGTTTAGGGGAGACCGGAGCTGGTTGCCCATAGGGGTAGGTAGACTTACTACCAAAACTCGTCAGCTGTACGACTTTAGCTTTCACTTTTGTAGATTGGTGAATGGAATTTATGCGGGCTACCAACAGATGAATTGTCCATACAAAACGGTATCATTGTCACGAAAGCTGCTCGATTCCCGTTGCTGATCGACCCGCAGACACAGGGAAAGATCTGGATCAGAAACATGGAGAAATTTAACGACTTGATTGTTAGCACCCTGAACCACAAATATTTCAGGTGAGCCATGCATGCCAGAGTTTTGCGAATAACTAAATCCGCAGGTGTCAGACAGCGCTGGAGAATTCGTTGTAGGAGGTCTTTGCCCAGCAAAGGATCTTTCAGTTGACATTACGACGACGGAACGGCATTTTAACAACGTTGACGGAAATGGCATAGATCACCTGTCCCACCGCCGGCGATTAACGTGAAGCGAGTAGAGCTTCACGTTGCTCGCCTAACGGCCGTTCCCAATAACCTATCTATCACCAGTTTTGACCTACTAAAGATAGAAAATTCTATTTATCATCGGTTTTGATGTCCCAATATAATACTGATGGTTAGGACAACTAACCGCCATACGCTAACTATCGATGGGAGGGGCTATCTCATAGTGCAGATAGATATTTCTATGAAATTGCAACATTATGCGTCCCAATAATATTTTGACAGCTATCTGTCAGTAATGTCAATACTAAAGATAACCAAATTTGTCAATCCGTCGAATTGCAGGGATATGCATTGTTTATTCAACTAATATTTGTAGAAGTGCAGTGTTTTCATCATTCTTAATAATGTCTGAGTCTAGTGAAAGTGATTTATCAATGTTAATGGAATTATCTGATTGAGACAGTGATTTTGAAGATGAATCCCATAAAAACTACAAGACCCGCGTAAACCATATGAACGAACTAAATAGTAGCGAATTCACGTATAGATTTCGCTTAAACAAAACTGCTGTTGGTAATTTATTAACAGAAATATATCCTTTGTTAAAAGTAACCTCAGAAAGGTAAGAACCAACTTGAATGAGAAATATACATTCATTTATTACTCATTGTAATGTACCTATAACATTTTTAATGCTTTTTTGTTCATTTTTTCAGAAATCATGGGATATCTCCTTTGCATCAGCTACTTTTAACCCTAAGATTTTATGCATTAGGCACAATGTTAGTGTCTGTTGCAGATTTGTCTCAAAATCATCAGCGGGGCGTATTATTATATACATATACATATCAATACTCAGGAAGATTTTTACAATATTAGCCAATTTCCAAGAGTTCTGGGTGCAATTGATGGCACACATTCTAATACAATCACCAAGTAAGTACATTGTATTTTTAAGAAAATTAACTTTTAATATTCATTCTCTACATTGTGTGATTGTTTTAATTTATAGATTCTAATATTGGAGAAGAATTTAGAAATAGGAAAGGATATTTCTCTATGAATGTGCAAGCTGTGTGCGATGCACATTTAAGATTTATGAATGTTGTTGCCCGTTGGCCTGGATCAACTCATGATGCAACAATCTTTAACAATTCAACACTGAGAGGTACCTAACAAAGTGTTTAGTTGCTTCATACTACCTTCATATTATTATAGTGCACAATCTTTAGTCACTTTATTCCATTCTAATGAGACATCTCATTGTGAGACTTATCTATAATCTACCCTTCTTGCAGGTGTTTTGGAGTATGGAAACGGAGATTTCCAGTCATATCATTAAAAATACGGCTATCATTATCAACTACACAGTCAATAATAATAGCAACAGCTATACTGCATAACATTTGTAGACAGATGAGAATTGAAGATGTAATGCCAGAAGTAGAAATACCTAATTATAATGCAGTCCCAATGATATTACATGAACCTAGTGATAGTAATATTGATGAGCGACAAGACTTGATAAACCATTACTTTGGAGGGTAAGTTATTTGTGATCCCATGTCTTTCATGCAGGTATTCAATATTTTATTGAATCATACATAAATTATTAATGTTATATTTTATTTGTTTCAGATTTGATTTGAGTGAATAACTTTGAATTATGTGTTGGGCATTCAATAAAGAAAAAGAAAACTTTATTTTAATACTTATTTATTTTGCTCTAAGTCTAATTTTAACTTTCTATTTGTTAATTCCATGTTTTCCAACTGAAACGGACAACCGGGGTACGTCCAGTACCTACGGTCGTACCTGGGACAGTCTCCCACGTTTTGACGTATGCTCTGATGTACTACTTCTGAGTCGGGTGACTCCGCTGGTGACATACGTCCCACGCACCCCTGAATGCGTAGTCTGTACAATTACTAGGAAGAGCTTCTTAGAGACGGGCAGCGAAGAGGCGGTGAAATAAAAGATAAAAGAACATTTTCTTGTTGATATTTGCTTGCAGATTTCGGCTTCTTGCTTGTAGTGTTGCCTCTTCGACGGCTGAGCTGCGACTGACTTTTCGTGCACTGTAGAGATCGCGTCGCCCCCGTAAGGGGGCGAGGCGAGCGGTACCGGGGCTTTGCCCCCCGGCCGCAGAGCGCTATGCGGTGGCCCGTAACTACGGGCCCCTCCTCCTGTTTGCGCTAAGGCTTGTAGCCTGTCGGGCGCGCGTGAGTTGCGCGCGCCTGTGTGAGTGATTGCTATGTGTTTTTCTGTAGGCGCGCCTTGCGCCGACTCACAGCGCCGCTATCTTCACGACACCTCGGCGGTCTGTCCCCGCCAGGTGAGACCCCCAGTTACCTGGGGGAGGCCCGGCGGGGGACGACCAGCGACAGAGGTGCCGACTCGACGCTCCTACAGAATATAGGGTGTGTTGCTCCCGCCCGTCCCGTTTCCAGAGCCAGCCGGTTACGTTCCGGGCTAAAGAGCAGTCGTGTGTGGGGGCGGTATTGTGTTGTGTAACAACGCCCGGTGTCTACGTGTATCGCGGCCCGCGCTGCGCATACACGTGTGAGTTTGGCGTCTGTGCAGTGGTTACTGTGTGTGTACGCTACGTAACGCGCCTATATTAACTTAGCACACGTTACATAGCGAATGTATATTATGTATGTGGAGTTCAGTTGTGTCTAGTGAGCCGCGTGAGCCGCATTTTGATTATAAAAATTTCTTTATAACTTTGGAACCCGTGGTCCGATTTTTATAATTCAAACGGTATTATCGGTTTTATATCTAGACCTTTCATTTAAAACAAAAATTATTAAAATCTACCCATAAACAAAAAAGTGATTTTCCAAGTTACGTAATTATGTATGAACAAAATTTTACTTATTGGAATCCTTTCAAAAACAGTCTTATCCGTTCGGGATACAAAATCTAATAACAAATATCGACAACAAATACTAATTAGAATTTAGAAAACATAAAATAAATCTCTTTAAAGTTTTAACTATGAACATAGAATTATTTACATTACGTTTTCTTTGTAGCGGTCCCTCCACTACTTGCGCCCTGGTACCCAGATAAGGTCTCGTCGCCGACACCAACTCTAATTCTCTAATGCGTTGCGGACCATAGTTGACGCTCCTCGCTACGTGAGGAATGACGTAATCCAGCGCGACCTCGGGATTGAGAGCCTGGATGAGTTCGTGCGGCACCTCGCGAAGGGAATGTTCGCGCGTGCCGACGCATCGTCCTGGCCGCATATCCAGGACATTGCGCCCTGGCACGCGCGGTCCCCCGACGCGAAACCCTTGCCCCGCGACCTGGTAGCGGGCGACGACCCCACACCACCGGACTGACGCCTCTGGTGAGCCGCACCCAGGTTACACGCGGCTCACTAGACACAACTGAACTCCACACTCACAATACACATTCACTACGTAACGTGTGCTAAGTTAATATAGGCACGTTGCGTAGCGTACACAGACAGCCACCACTGTACTGTGTACAGACGCCAAACTCACACGTGTATGCGCAGCGCGGGCCGCGATACACGTAGACACCGGGCGGTGTTACACAACACAATACCGCCCTCACACACACGACTGCTTCTTAGCCCGAAACGTAACCGGCTAGCTCTGGAAACGGGACGGGCGGGAGCAACACACCCTATATTCTGTAGGAGCGTCGAGTCGGCACCTCTGTCGCTGGTCGTCCCCCGCCGGGCCTCCCCCAGGTAACTGGGGGTCTCACCTGGCGGGGACAGACCGCCGAGGTGTCGTGAAGATAGCGGCGCTGTGAGTCGGCGCAAGGCGCGCCTACAGAAAAACACATAGCAACCTACAGAAAAACACATAGGCCGGTACCGCTCGCCTCGCCCCCTTACGGGGGCGACGCGATCTCAGCGAACTCTAATTCTAATTTCTTCCTTTTAACAATGTAATAATCAGCAATAGCTTGATTCCGTGCAGCTCGAGTCCTTATGTCTTCATCCAGTAGCCTATGTTTTTGTTTATCTGAAAATAAATATGAGTATTATTTAAAAAAAACTGGTTTTATTGCAATTATGTAAATTAGTTTTTCCAGATCACCCCAAATTTACTTAAAACTGTTTAGATTACACATACATAAAAATGTAAATTACCCAAATGGACAATAGGGATGCAATAATGAATTGAGTATAGTTAGTCATGCAAATTGTGAAATCCCTCATTTTACAAATGCTTGTTACTTTGGTAATATTTGAATGGTAAAATGTATAATTGTAAATAGACAATGTTGTTGGTAAAATGTTAAATTGTACATTTTGCTGACAGCAGATACATACTAATATTGTTGCCACTGGGAGTGTTAAAAAAGAATTTCCTTGGTTTAGGTGTTGTCACAACCAGCAGTTGGTTATTCCCCGATGATCCACTCTCATTTTCAACGCTCATCAATTCTGAATCACCATCACCCACGCCACTGTCAATCACCATATTGCCACCACCATCACTCAAAACCTCTGAATCCACCGTCACCTCAGCCTCTCCTCCTAATGTTACATTGTAACCCTCACACGTTGCACCTAAAATGGATGCCACTCTGTCCAGTGCATCATCTGGTGGGATGTAATCTGGCTTGCCACCACCTGTCTGCAAGTATAGTTACATTAATACCTACACTATAACACATATTTAAATAAAGATAATATCTATCACATCCTGCGGTTCATAAACACCACACACAAGAGTAAGGACGAAATGATTACCTTAATTTGGTTCATCCTAATTTTGGTGGATCTTTTTCGAGCGGTTTTTTTTTAATTCTCCCATTTCAATTTTAATTGATCGGTTCTTCGTGGGCAACTTGAAATCGATGCATTGAATAATAATAATAATATCCCTGGACATTTCACACAGCACCATTTGTCCCAAGCTAAGCAACCTAATGCTTGTGTTATGGTAACAAGATGGCTGATAAACTACTTATATACCTTTTTTTTTTTTTTGTAAATACATACATATTATAGATAGAAAAACACCCAGACTCGGATGCATCTGTCAGTTTAGACCAGGCAGCTTCTTTAAGCTGATTATTTGTAGCATTTGTAGCCTTGCTTGTTATCACCTTATTAGCTTCAACAAGATCACTAAGCAAGGCCACCTCATCCTTGGCTAAAGGTACACCTTTTGTCTGAAAACAAAACAAATATTAAATACAGGGTTGATCTTAATTACATGTAGAGAAAGACGAAAAAAATATCAAATTGTTCCGAGGTTTAGTTTGCACTGTAATTTACTAAATGTCATATAAAAGGCCTCTGTCACTTAATAGGAACGTATATAATAATGTCTGGTAATACTTACAGTGCTCATTATATGTAAAAAAATAAGCAGAATTCACTAGACAAACTTGATAACACAACAATAATAGCGGTAGCGTCTGACGTCTCTACGAGTTGAAACTTGAATTGACACTTGACTACGTTTCGTTCTTCCTTTTTACGCGCGCAATATTTGTTCGCTAAAATAATGTCAATGAAATAGATCACCATGATTACCAATCTTATTTTAGCATAAAAATATCACCAATGCTATAATTTGATCAATTTGTATTGTTTTACGAAAAAGTTATATGAAATAATATTTGTTTAAACGTTGTTCTTTTTTGTAGCTTTTGTAGTAACAAAACGTATGGGAGGGCTGGATAGCTGAGCTTAACTACCGATGTCAATGCCTCAATAGACGTTATCGTCACTTGTGGGACGTAAAATAAGGATAGATAGAAGTCTACTATTTATCGTTCATAACAAGATACCGCTTACTGAGGATAGGTTATTGGGAACGGCCATAAAACGAGTTGGCGAGTGACGCGCAGCGAGAGCAAGCGTGAGTCTCTCAGCGAATGTTCAGCCCGCAAGTAAGCATGGTTGAGCGAGTACTCTCTTTGATAGTTCTTGTCGCTGTGACAAACGACTACTCGCCGGCGGCGGTGTGAACTTAGTGTGAACTATTTATACTCGCATGTATTTCTTTTACTTACTGGTAATACAATCTTTTGTACGTTTCTTGTGCGAGAAAATAGCCACTTCCTCGTTATTTATGATATCCATACTATCACAATGTCTATCAAATTAAGTTACGCATGCTGACTATCTTTCTTTTGTCATCTACGACATAAATGTATCATAGAATAGAATAGAATTTTCTTTATTCAAGCTACAAAGACTCAGCAAGATTGTTAGTAAAAGTTACAACTATGTTAGTAAGCACAGAAACTATAAAAAATAACGGTTGGCTACCGTTGTGACATCCCATGAGAGACGGCACAACAGTGACTCACGTACACACAGTCTAGGCGACTCGCAATCATGCTTAAGACACTGTTGGAGCCGCCCCACACCCTGCGCACCAGGGAAGCACACCTTTTACGCATTGTTGCGTCGTTACGTTACGTGTTGTTGTTTACGTCGTTTGGGTTGGTTGGTTATGGTTCTGGTACTTTAAGTTTACTTTTTTTCTATTTTAGGAATCATATAGAAGACTGCGTGTCATTAGGTAGACCTATGTTGATAGAAGACGTTGCTGAAGAGTTAGATCCTGTACTCGATAATATACTTGAGAAAAATTACATTAAAATTGGCTCTTCATTCAAGGTAAACTCCAGCAATAATAATCAGTTGTATAAGATTATTTAAAATAAACTTTTAAATATTACCTTATAACAACCAAGATGACAGTAAACTTTAACCGTCTTATTACAAAACGAAACCTAACTTTAGTTCTAGCCTAAACTATTGAGCCAGTACTTGTATTTCGAACTTTATTTCGATTTAGGCAAAGTTCATAATACTAAAATGACAACTTAGCACCGAACTAAGCTGTCATTTTTGTATAAAGAACTGCATTTCTCTATCGGTTGGGTTCTTAATTCAATAACTGGGTCAGCGGTTTAACCTGATCGAAAGAAAAACCTTGTTTTGTAATAAGGGGGTAAATGTTTTTTTAATTTCAGGTAAAATTAGGAGACAAAGAAATAGACGTGACACACGGTCACAAAATATATATAACTACAAAACTACCTAACCCTGCGTACACGCCTGAGATATCGGCTAGGACTTCCATTATAGACTTCACTGTGACAATGCAAGGTACAAATGCTTATTACAACAAACCGAATTTATTCGTTTATTTTATCAGACCTACTAAGTTGACATTAGCCAATTTTATTTTGTTATTTTGTATGCATAACTAAATGCATCATTTTCACCTTTAGTAATTATATTAATCTCTATCAATTATTTCCATAGGTTTGGAAGATCAGCTACTAGGGCGCGTAATACTAACAGAGAAGGCGGAAATGGAAGCGGAACGAACACAGCTAATTATGGACGTGACCGCCAACCGCCGTAAGATGCAGGAGTTGGAAGCTAACCTGCTGCACAAATTGACTACCATACAGGGCTCGCTTGTCGAAGATGTGTCGCTTATTCAAGTGCTCAACGTCACCAAAGCGACGGCCACCGATGTAATTCCCCATTTATTTATTACTTCCGCTTGAAAGGTTTAGCTTCGACAAGACCGGAATATTCAGGTCAAAAATATAACCGCACTGCCGAATGTGTGCATATAGCTTTTCCGAACACTATGTCCTTGTGCCAGGTGAAAGAGAAACTAGACGTCGCCAAGGAGACGGAGATGAAGATCAACGCCGCACGTGAGGAGTACCGGCCGGTGGCGACGCGCGGTTCAGTGCTGTACTTCCTCGTGTGCAACATGTCGCTCGTGTGCAACATGTACCAGACGTCGCTGGCGCAGTTCCTCGAGCGCTTTGATATCTCACTAGAGCGCTCGCCTGTAAGCCCTATTACATTCAGGAGGATCGGCTTCATTATTGAGTATTTGGTAAGCGTTTCTTTTGCAACACACTGCACGCGATGAAGCCTATTAAAAAGCATGCGTGTTCAATACACTTCATAACCTAATAAGTTTTATTAATGGCTGCCGAAAAAAAAAAAACAAATGTTGGTCATTAGCTTGTTCGAGATGGCTCGCTTGCAAGCTACAGGCATGTAATTAAGCATTGAGCAATGATCCTTTAATGGTTTACTTGGAAGCGAACCATTTTGGATGCATATTGCGCTTAGGTATTGATTTATATTGAATCTGAACATTTATGTTTCTTTTAATTCGTCGATTTTTTACTATCTTAAATTATGATTGCTCATGTCTTTTTTTCTTTTGACAATAACCAGTGCGGCCGGCGAGATAATGCTTTCTTGTCAGTTTCATTCGCAAAACGCGTATTCGTTTAATACGCGTTTTACGAATTTGATGTTTTTTAGTTACTAGAATTGTCGCACTCACATGTGTTAGGAACGCATTCTCTCGACGACCGTACGACAAGTACCAAGTTACGGTTTCATGTTTCTTTTTCAGACTTTCGACGTGTTCAAGTTCATCAGTCGTGGTTTTTATGAGAAACACAAATACTTATTTACGGTGCTGCTTACTTTAAAAATAGATTTGCAGAAAGAGTATATTACATTTGAAGAATTCCAGACGTTTATCAAAGGTGCCACGTATTTTTTTTTCTCACAAGCACGTTTTAGTACAGTTATTTAACATCAGAATCGCTATCTGCGGATCTCATAACAATTCAAAAATATTCAATGTTCAGTTTATACTTCGCTACTATTTTATTATATGTACAGATAAGATTAGCTGACCCGACAAACGTTCATCATCTGCCTAGCCTTTACCCAACATGTTGGGGTCGAGGCGTCGAGCCGACAGGCGTCGCCCTGTACAAATTTCAATCATACATAAAAAAAAACCCTACAGAAAAAAGCACTTTCAGGTTTCTCAAATTTTCCATTTTTCCGGGCATTTTTTCTAATTTTAACTTTTCTTTAAAACCTTGTTTGGATTTTTGATTATTACGAATGTAAAAAAAAATCAAACGCAAATCAGTCCAGTCGTTACTATAATATATACCTATATATTATAATTTATACTAATACACAATTCTCCAAATTACAACTGCCATTGTTAATCTTTGCCTAACCTTAAACCTTGACCTTTGGGTGTTGGTCGACTGGTCGAAAATCCCTAAGGCATTAAGGAGGCCTCTGTAAAGTGTGCTTAAAGAATAATACAATCACTAATATTACTTTCTATCCGAAGGTGGCGCTGCGTTGGATCTTAATGCCTGTCCCCCTAAGCCCTACAAGTGGGTAACAGACATGTCGTGGCTGAACTTGGTCCAACTGTCTGGTTTGCGTCAGTTTACTAACATATTGAACCAAGTTTGCAACAATGAGAAGGGCTGGAAGGCTTGGTGAGTTTCATTTATAAGTAAACTAGCTGTTTCCTAGAATTCGATTGCAACGCCACTTACCGGGTCCAATTGCAAATCTAAACCATCCAAGGACCCACTCAAACACACCAAAAAAATTCATCAGTCGATCCAGCCTTTAAGGAGTTCAGTGACATACACACCAATTATTATTGTAATTATATAAAGATAACACGGACTCGTAATAAATATACCCATAATACACATTTAATTTGTCTGCCTGGTAGGTTTGACAAAGAAGCGCCTGAAGAAGAGCCGCTACCTGACGGCTATCACACTCTAGACGTGTTCAGGAAGCTGCTGGTGGTGCGCGCCTGGTGTCCCGACAGGACTCTGGCGCAGAGCTTGTGAGTACGCGGGATACAACTGTCTGTGTGGCCACTACCATTCACAGCTGGATACAAGCACTGACACTTTACGTTATGTTGTAGGAAGTACGTTGTGTACTCTATGGGCTCTCGATACTCTGAAGCCGTCATAGTAAATTACGAGGTGAGAATATGGCCATAGTGAATATAAGTAACAACGAGTAATAACTTGATGTGAACTTCTTATTTATTCCAGCAAATGGTCATAGAGTCTCGGCCATTGGTTCCACTGATTGGGTTTTTGGCGATGGGCTCTGATCCGACGCCGTCTATCGAGTCAACTGCAAAGCGACTGGAGACTATTTGCCAGTCAGTATCTATGGGCCAAGGTCAGGAGATCCCTGCAAGAAAGCTCATAACTCGTGGTCTAAAAGAGGTGATAATTTGTCTATTGCTTAGAACCGTTAGTTCGACCGAAATCTTAATACACAATGTTACAAAATATCTGCTGATGTACAGGGTTTGTGGGTGCTGCTACAAAACTGTCATTTAGGATTGGAATACATGGTGGAGGTAATGGAGCAGTTCGGAGAACTAGAGAAGAATCCAGAGCAGATTCACGATTTCTTTAGGTAATATTAAAACGGAAAGGTAATATTAAAATATTGCAGATAGATACAGATTTAACCTATGAAATTAATATCATCACGCTATGCTTACAAGAAGCTAAGCAGTCAATCTTGACATGTTTATGAACGGCTATTTTAGAAAACTTGTCAACGAAGTAAGGGTTATTCCACAAATGCCTATTGAGAATCCCCATCGGTTTAAAAATTACTTCCGATAGACTGCGAAATTGGATAATTCTTTTTTTTTAGTTGGTTATTGACAGAACAAGGTTTGTCTATACAATTGGACCCGGTAGGTGGCGCTACTTTTTCGGGCAGGAAAACGTCTGCCGGGTCCGCTAGTAAATAACGTAACTTACGAATCACAGCAGTCCATTGTTTATACCTACCTACGTAGGCAATCAACATCAATTACTATTACACTCGCGACTTATTGATTATTATTTGTATGAAAATGGTAGGCACATACCTAATCAAACGTATGTATATGTATCTTTTTAGACAAATCCCTATTGATGGGGATTCTCATTGAGCATTTGTGGAATAACCCCCTTGCTTCAAGTTTTCACTATTTTTAACTAATTTCCCTACAAGTCTCTATTTTTTAGATTAAAAATTGGTTCGTCAGTCCAGATGAACATTTATATTAAATGCTTGTACCAGTCTCTTTATTCTCATCATCATCTGCCTAGCCTTTTCCCAACTACACATGTTGCGGTTGGCTGCCAGTCTAACTGGACACAGCTGAGTAACTGCAGTATTTTAAATGGAGCTACTGCCTATCTGACCTCCACAACCCAGTTACTGGGTAATGCGAAACCCCTTGGTAAGACTGGTTGTCAGACTTTCGGGCTACTGACGACCCGTAACGACTGTCAAAGATCCACGAATGACAGCCGGGACCAACGACTTAACGTGCTTTCTGAGGCACCGAAGGGTCTTGGTATGTCAAGATGGTCACTCATCCACGGACCAACCGCGACAAGCGTAGCTTAACTCGATCGATCGATCAGTACGGCTGTTATTACTTAGCCACAAGCCCTCCACCAGTATCTATATTCTATTATATAAAATTCACGACTATTTACATGTTCGTAACCTTTTAGGCTCTGGATCACCACTGAAGTTCATGAAAAGTTTCCAATTACACTTCTGCAAATGTCTATAAAATATACTTGCGAGCCGCCTTCCGGTAAGTTAGTCACGCACCTGCCTATCGTATCAAGTAGTCTGTTACTTCTTAGTTGTTATATTGACATAGCAAAAAATGTGATATTTTTAATATTAAATTTTTTTAGGCATCAAGGCTGGTCTCATGAGAACCTACGACTCGATGAGTCAGGACTTCCTTGATTACAGTGACAGTCCCTTTTATCTGCCGATGATTTACACGATCTCGTTCCTGCACACCGTAGTACAAGAGAGACGGAAATTTGGGCCCCTCGGTTGGAACATTCCTTACGAATTTAATTCTGCTGACTGGTTGTCGTCGTGTATGTATGTGCAAAACCATTTGGACGCTTTGGAGCAAGGACAATCAGTAAGCTGGAATACCGTGCGGTAAGTTTTCCTAGTAGGTACTAACGGTTGACCATACAGTTCATTCACATTTCACTGCCACGTGCAAGGAGAAACTGGTTTAACATGATGTTGTAGTTACATGGTGTCAGCGGTGCAGTACGGCGGACGAGTGACTGACGACTTCGACAATCGGCTGCTAAGCACTTTCTGCAAGGTGTGGTTGTCAGACCAACTGTTTATTGAAGATTTCCAGTTCTACAAGGGCTATGGCATTCTGGCGTTCAAGAACATACCCGAGTACCTCGAAGCAATAGACACGATGAAAACTGTTGATCCACCTCAAGCTTATGGGTTGCATACAAATGCTGATATCACGTTAGTAAACTGTTTACTTAATCTTTATATTCCATGTACAGACGCCAGCACATCAACCTACTACAATCTGTCAAAATTCTATAATAGATTTTCAACTTTATCGTTATAGCATTAAGGTTCAAGGTTGATTGGGAAAATTTGACAGTTTCGAGTAGCTTGACCTGCTGGCGTCTGTACATACAAAGGTATTATCGGATTCTTCTACATTTGACAAATAATTAACTTACAGTTACCAGCGCAACACCACTCAAGAACTTTTGGATACAATATTGTCAATTCAGCCGAAGGAGTCAAGTGGAGGGGGTGGAGAAACACGTGAGGCGTCGGTCTACAGGCAGACTAAAGAAATGCTTGACAAAGTGCCGGCTAATTTTGATCCCCACGAAGTGCTGGCTAGGTAAATGTTGTTTAAGGCGCTGACAAGAGCCAAATTCTCCAAAGGGGCTTGTTGAAAACAAATATGTAAAGAGGTCGGACGTGAAATCGATTCATTTTGGAATATTTTGTTTGTGAGATAGGGAAAAGAATTTAAACAATATTGTTTGTGATTTGAAAATTCGAGTTCTAAACCCTTCGGGGAAAACAGGCATGATATTATGATGATGATATGATCTCTAACTCTGTTGGATTGGTAACTCGTATCTTTTATTCATAGTGGATATGGTCGATCAATGACATCGACCGCTCAAACCGATCCAGTTTAATGCATGGCAACTGAACTCTTTTTGCACTTAATACTTACGATTATGTCAGTCAAAATGCTTACATGACATTTAATCACCAAGTTATTTAGTTTGGTGAAATTGGCCTTTAATCATCGGCTCCATAGAAACGGGTTTTTCTTTAGAAATCTGTCTACAATCTGCCAATTTGTCTATTCTCGCGACTACACTGCTAAAATTCTGCTGCAATGTTAAAATTCAACTAATAATAGCATTTTGTTTTTAGGTTGAAAATATATGGTATACTGAATTCAATGGTGATTTTCTTAAGACAAGAAATCGATCGCATGCAGAAAGTTATTGTACTTGTTAGAAATACGTTGAGAGACTTACTGCTTGCTATTGACGGGACTATTATCATGAATGAGGTGACGAAAAATATCTTCTGTAGTTTCATAATCCTAACTAATATTATAAATGCGAAAGTAAGTTTGTTACACTTTCACGCTAAAACGGCTGAACGAATTTGAATAAAATTTGGCATATGGGTAGGCCATGACCTGTAGACGGACATAGGCTTTTCATCCTGGATCGCAGCGCAACAAGTCGCGGGCAACAGCTAGTTTATTATAATGTACAGCCAATGCTGCAATTCTGGTTTGGTGATTTGTATTCTGTCCACCATGCCTTACGGTGCTGTAGCGTGAATGCTCACACAAGAGGCTGAACTGACTTAAACCTGCACTACACTACTAACGAAGTTGCTTCGACAAAGTACTGGTCAAAATTATTAAGTAATCGAACTGAATAGAGTTGGCAAGGACACCTGGCAAGGCGTCGTGGTGACAGGTGGAGTAAGGCTGTGATTGAGTGGCATTCAAGGACAAATTTGGATAATATTGTTGCAATCGTGGGTCGGATTTCATGAGATTGATAAAGGAGCGTGGTTATTGGCACATCCAAAGAGAGGTCTATGCCCAGGAGTAGGTGAAGTCGGGCTGTTGGTTACAAAGTTGCTGTTGGGCAAGCTGTCGGGCTGTTGTGGTCGTGGCAACTGGCGATGATTGTAGAGCCCCCTTTGTAATGGGTTGCTAATTTCTAAAGATATTGAATTGTTAGTTACTTCGGTATAATAATGAACTGTTTTGTCTGTTTCTGCTTATAAATTATTGTTGTAGGCACTACGGGATTCGTTAGATAATATATATGACGCAAAAGTGCCAAAGATTTGGTTAAAGAGTTCCTGGTCATCCTCAACGTTAGGCTTCTGGTTCACTGAGTTTTTGGAGAGAACCATTCAGTTCGCGGCGTGGTGCTTCCAGGGCAGACCGAACTCTTTCTGGATGACCGGATTTTTTAATCCTCAAGGTACGTACCACCGGAGAAACAATTTAAATCATAAGTCTGCTAAATTTAATTCTATTCACAATTAAATTATGTAAGACCTTAACTTCAACAATAACTTTAAATTCAACATATACCACCACCTCCACTACCTACACACCAAACAAATTATTATTTGTATCGAAACCAAAAAACACCGTCTTTACTACTACACACACACACACGCACCCCTATTGATTGATATTTCATGAAATAGTTATTCACTATTGAATGACTATTTCATGAAATAAAATAATAATAATCCTATGATTATATTATTATGGAATTAGTGAGTTGTATTAATAATGTAAATGATTATAATTCTATACAGTCATATTTTTTACGCTCGCGAATCATATTTTAATCAACATTCATTCTATGGAGAACCATTTAAGGCTCGAGCAGACCGGATGCGTATGCGTAGACGTAAGCGTAGACGTGCACGTACCACTGAGTTGTAATGTATGGAACTGTATGAGACAGGACACACCACTTGCGTAACGTTGACGTACGCATCGTAGACGTACGTTACGCAAGCGGTGTGTCCTGTCTCATACAGTTCCATACATTACAACTCAGTGGTACGTGCACGTCTACGCTTACGTCTACGCATACGCATCCGGTCTGCTCGAGCCTTTAATCCTAAGTCGCAGATAAAGGTTAATATTTAAATACTCCCAAACTAGATGTTAGTTTGGGAGTATTTAAATATTAACCTTTATATTAAGTCTTCTGTTTTAGTCTAGCATAATATTGAAGGCTTTTAGGTGAAATAAAGAAAGTATTAATTTAAACGAAATAGACATAAATACTTGGCACGTGGTCGAGATCAAAACAACAGATCTAGGTGTTCTTGTACGCTTTTGTGCGATCTATAAAAATCGTGAAGGGGATCGTCAGTAAAACCTACGGTGTCTATGGTCACTCACTGAACAACTCAATTCCAAAACAAAATTAATTTCAAAGTCAAGATTTGATTTCGGGCAATAGAGCGCATCAGCGCAGCATACTGGCCTCCCAGTATGCTGCGCTGATGCGCTATGTAGTACATTTTATCGGAAACACCACCATGCGCTCCATAATTCTTAAAAAAACCGGACATGTGCGAATAGGTAGCACCCTGAGGGTTCCGGGGCTGCTGCCAGGTCAAAGAGAAGTACCCCGTTGATTTTAAAAAGTAAAATGGGCAACAAATTATTTGACTTAATTGACCGTATAAATATTGACAGGCAAAAAGTAAGTGTTCCGTTGATCCTGTTGAGGTACGAAACCCTGAAAACAGCCTCTCTGAAATGACTGAAGGCCAGATAAATAAATTGATGCGGTTTTTCACGGAATCCTTTGTGCACGAAACTGACTCACTCTTTGTCGGCTTATTTTAATTGATGGTCTGGTAACTCAATACATACACCTACCAATATCGGCGAGGTATCTCCGCTCAACGGGCGCTTTTATAATTTACTGCATAATTATAAAAGCGCCCCCTATAATAATTTAGCACGGCACGTCACGTCACGATATTTAGGAAAGCATGTACGGTCACCAAAGGAGATAAGTAACCAGGGCCGTCGGATATAGTTGAAATTTGGCAAGAAACCGATGGATGTTTTCGAATGAAATTTAATTTCATTAATAGAAAACAAATAGTTTATTTATCAAATTAAATTTCATTAAATAATATCCAACGGTTTCTTACTAAACTTCAACTATATCCGATGCCCTGGTTACTTATCTCTTTTGCCGACTGTACATGCTATGGATAGTATGAAAAAGTTTTCAATTTTCCACCAACAATTTGATGACAACGTCATGCCGTTCCATTTGGGCAGGATAATAACTTCGTGAGCCTACCGCAAAGTACCGTGCTACAGTAAATCATAAAAAGCGCCCAATGCAATAGGTATTGTGTTTCGAAATCCACTCGAAAATCAACACACACTTAGTGCAGTTTTCCGACTTCTACGCGGTCGAAGTCGCGGGCACATCAATTAATTATACTTAGTTCACTTTCCTTGTTGCAGGTTTCTTGACAGCTATGCGTCAGGAAGTGACTCGGGCGCACAAGGGCTGGGCCCTAGATATGGTTGCACTACATAACGACGTTACTAAATCTGCTTTAGACGAAATTAAGGCTCCACCAGCCGTAAGTTCACCTATTTTTATTAAACAACAGGTGAAATTCTAGTAGGATACAATAGTGACGTTTATTAATTGCAAATTCAGGAAGGCGTGTTCGTCCACGGCGTGTTCCTGGACGGTGCAGGTTGGGACCGGCGCAACCTTCGCCTGTGTGAGTCTATTATCAAAGTGGTGTACACTGTGTTGCCGGTGATACACGTGTATGCGATAAACTCCACCGCGCCCAAGGACCCCAAACTCTACCTGGTAACTATAGATGCATACCCAGTTACTTATCTTAGTAGTCAATAGTTCGTGCATCCGTTTAACAGTTTCTACTAAGTGATTGTCTTTTGCCAGTGTCCGGTGTACAAGAAGCCGGTGCGCACTGATCTTACGTTCATCACTCCTCTGTGGCTGCCAACCATCAAGAACCCTGACCACTGGATTCTCAGAGGAGTCGCCATCTTGTGCGACATTAAGTAACATTCATTATGTAGATAGGCGTCATGTAGGAAGGTCATTTTAACCGACAGAGGGCTTTTTATACAGACAAAAAAAAGTCGCTCGTGTTTTGCATCAGCACTGTTGGTTACGTCGTTAACCAACTTTATTCAATTTGTTTCCTAGCAGGTAGTGTATTCTTACTTTATTTAATTTTGTGGTTTGTTTATTTGTAGAATTTTTATATTAAATAAATCAAAATTATTATGATACTGTGTATAATTTCAAAAGCATTGAGGTATTGCAATTTATTTACATTAAATGTAACGAACAATACTGTAGATGGATGGGATACTACAGATGTTGCTCGAACTCTAGGCTATCATATTATATGTTTTAAACTTTTAGTACCTAACGAAATTGTCTGCTGAAACTAAAACTTGATTGATGTAATGCAGACACAATGGGGCGTAATAACAATATTAATGGACGGAGTAAATTCGCTGAATATTTTACATATTGCATCACAAGTAGTTTAAATGGCTACGTGTAGGTAGGTACATTTTCATAAACTTGTACAACAATGTCCTCTAATGTAAACGTCCAACACTGAAGGTACTGTTTCTCTTGTGTAGTTGTTGTTTTAGAGAAATATGTTCGAAGTTTTTCTCGCTAAGTCTAAAGCTTTGGCAGTAATATAGGTACTCAAATCACTATTTAAATATATCAGTCTGATTGCTTTTCTAATTGTCATGTGGTTGTTATTAAGGAAGTCTAGTCTTCATTGATAGATAACATCGTAACAAAAATGTTCTATGACTACTAGTATGTACAGGTTACAGTAAATAACGAGATCTAGCATTCCTAACATACTTTAACAATAGCTATCATATAACAGACTACAACGAAAATATAACATTAGCTATACATACAGTCTTATTTTACAAAGCTAAGAACATTTTGTGTAACCATTAGACATGATAAACATTATCGTGTTAATTGGGGCTTAAGCCCTGCCGTCACTGAGGCGAATCCTGCGCAGGACCACCGCGCATCTATTCATTTCCAGCATCGTGTGCATGTTTCGCCTCAGTTTGACCAGAGCTTCAAGGCACTAGGTAACGTGACGCAAAAAAAAACAATTTAATTTAATTCATTTTTGGCGGCAATTTCGGGCTTGCGTCTCGTACAAATGAGATTAAAAATGAGTTTGTTCGAATTTTATAAAATAATCTTTTTTTTTTTTCTAAGAAATGACCGCATTCTCTTTAAAAAATCAGCATGTTCATATAATTTGAAAGTAGTTTGGATTATTATTGTTAATAAAAACAAAACCTTTTTGACCACAACCACTGACCAAACCACAGAGCTGTCGTGAATTAATCGTGCAATCGCAATCAGAGTTACCTAGGGCCTTAATGAGAATCTACAAGGCTATCTAATTGAAATATGTACATTATTTCAATTATTACCTTAGCTTTATATTTATACCGTTCATCTCTTATAGGTAAACATATGATTACATGACCTTATGTACTTAGTACGAAATTCAATAAGTTTTGATAAAAGCTTTGTAGGTATAAAAGGGTTTATTCCGTTTATACACCCCAAAAATCCACCCTAGGGTGTGGAAACGCGTAAACGTATGTCCGAGAATTAATAATAATAAATAATAAATATCCCTGGACATTTCACACAGCACCATTTGTCCCAAGCTAAGCAACCTAATGCTTGTGTTATGGTAACAAGATGGCTGATAAACTACTTATATACAATTTTTTTTTTTTTTGTAAATACATACATATTATAGATAGAAAAACACCCAGACTCGGAACAAATACATGTAGGTCATACAAATATTTGTTCCGTGCGGGAATCGAACCCACGACACGCAGCGCAGCAGTCAATCGCTTATCCACTGCGCCAACCGTGCCGTCAAATTCACCCTAGGCCTAGTTGGATAAACGGAATTGATAGGCTTAGGGTGGATGCTCGGATATGCGTTTCAGCGAATTCACCTAAAGGTGTGTTTTTTGGGGTAGATAAACGGAATAACCGTATAAACGGTGTAAGTAATTAAAATAACTCAAAAACCGAAAAGGGGTCGGTTGAACTCATAATTATGAACAGCTTCTACTCTGGAACCAACCTCCTTCCTCATTCCTGGGTTGTTTAGTAAAAGTTGTTCATAATGACACCTTGTATACGAAATAGTTTCTAGTACCTACCAATTAAATAACCAACGTAGTTTTCAAGAAGCCCGATTTTACCACACATTATATTAAAACATATATACTGTAGGAATATGAAGGAGGCGTACACTATTTTATGGTGATATTTTAAAACACAATGTCAGCCTACACAATCAATATTCATAATATTGTTAACTTTACGAATTAATAATAATTTATTAGTTCCAGGGACACTTAATAATTTACGATAGCTGAAATGTGTCTGTAAAACAAGCATCTTAGAATTGCCTTTGGCTATAATGAATAAAGAGTATATAATATTATTGCACTCAAAAACACCATTGTCTGTTTAGGATGTAAATCAATAGTATTATTCCCGTTTCACGTCGCCGCGAAAATTGCCGAGAGGTTCCACTGATCTCGACCGAGGTGCTCTGAAATACATAAGATAAAATGAGTAGGTATATAGTTATGTTACAGTCAAAACTCTTCACCGGACAATATTAGTATGTTGTTATAAGCGCTAAACTAGAATCCACCGTAGGCCTAGTTGGATAAACAGAATTTACAGGCTAAGGGTGGATTTTTTGGGGTGTATAAACGGAATAACCGGAAATATATGAAGACGCTTTTGAATTTCCGTCCACGTTATACGAGTAATTTGCACATATTTTCATTATTTTATGGACGTGGACGTGAAGGTCGAAGATACTATCGTCACGTTAGAAGTTACAAAAGTGCACATTGACATCATAACAATAAAATTGTACGTTTTTCTAGCTGACTGTACCATTTTTCCAAAATCAGATAATGTAGTTAGCAATTACTCAAAAAGTTGAGAACAGTCTCTTGAGAATGCTTTCTTGTACCAACGGTTACGGTACCCTTCCTTTACGGCCCCGTTAAAAAAACCTTTGGGCGCATTATGTACCAGCCATACAGGCTGGATATTTTAAGTTTTAAATGATAACTTTTTGTGACTTATTTTAATAAAATCATATACTTATTTTATAAGACATCATAAATTTTCGATTGAGTATGATGTGGATGCGGTTAATTTAATAATTTCTTAAGCTGTAGCAGCAAGTAGCAGCCAGACGTAGGTACAGCAAAATATGAACATTATTGTGTTTGCGCGAATGAATAACATTTTACAGAGAGAAAGCTAAAAAAAGTTAGAATAATGATAGTTGCGCGACTTCAGACAACCTTTATCAAGCCAAAGTTTAATGGTAGTTATTTACCTTCGTCTTGAAAGCGTCAGTTCTATTTTTCCTTCTTTAACTTGTTTGAAAAGAGATATGGCCCCAGCATGGCTCAGTCCACGTGTCGGCACTTTGTTGACAGACAAGATCTCGTCACCTGAAATAGATAAGTTTTAATGTGTTAATTTGAAATCTAGTTAATTATCTAATAAAAAGGCATGTTTAAAATTCAATAACTACCTTCAAAAATAGTACCCTTGTCAGCTGCTTGACCATTTGGAAAGACGGTTTTAACAAATATTCCCATTTGGCCTTTTGGAGAATCGGTTCCTCCTACAATGCTGAATCCAAGACTTTTGTGTCCTTGTCCTTTCCAAAATTCCACTTTGTGTAACGAACTGTGCGCGTAGTGGCCCCCATGTTGGTTGTCTTGATGTGTCGCCGCAGTGTGTTCTTGAAGTCTTGATATATGGATACCAGGATTTGGGGAGCATCGTTGAGATCCAACTCTGCTGAAAAATCTACTTCGACTACTATTTCTCAATTGTTCAGGGATACTTTCGAACGATCTGTTCTGGTAGAGTCTAGGCACGTGTTTTATATAGTGTGAAAAGTTTTCTTTGATTTCGTTGGTTGCGTTATCGTTATAGATAGAGTAAGACGGAGTAATTGATGGTGGTCTAGAAGTATGAAAAGATATTGGTCTATAGTTATTACCCTGGTTCGATCTTGGTGTTGGTGACGACCTTAGTGATATTTCAATGTTTGTGATGTTTTGCAAGGAAGCGGATTGCGAATAACAATGCCTCTCCAGCAATTTTTCGTCGTCACTCTTCTGGTTTGAATGTATCGGCCCGTTGTTTACTTGAATACCAACTTCACATTGTCTATGATGATCTGTTCTTGAATTGGGATCATAATTTATTTGTTCCGTTGAATGTTCTTTGGTTCTATTGCAAACTTTGCTGTGATAAAATTGGTTTTCAGTGGGAAAATGCGTTTCAATTGTTATTTGATTGGAAGGCAACGGTTTATGTACAGTTTGTGATATAATATCTGGAGGAACGTTTGACGTCGGGAGTGTGACAGTGTTCTGTTCTAAAGGCTGATTGTTTATTATTTTACTTAATGTTACGGGGGTAATTTCGTCATGTGCCATCACTAGGTCAACTTGGTATCTTTGAAATAATGCTCCATCTTCGATCGTAGCTTCTGTCGAACAAGAATTGACTATGTGTTGCACATCTTTTAGAGATGACAATCCTCGCAAAACTCTCCCATTGACGTTGACTATTTCATCGCCAATTCGAAGCCTACCATCTCTATGAGCTATTCCGTCAAAGTCTAATTTGACTACAATATATCGTATTTCATAATTTGAACCGCTGTTATCGAAATCTACCCTATGCTGTGCCAAGTAAACACCGAGACTCTCATCCAGCCTTGATTTTAATAATCTTATTTTTCTAAATCGTTTAGTACAAGGTCCTCTGCCCAAAATGTCCGTTTCGGGAGCATGTTGCGTTTGCGACTGAATATCCACAATATCTTGATTTGATGTATGTTCGATAGGAAGCAGTTGAGAGTGTAAAAACTTTATTTTTCTTGTCTGTACTCTTTCGTCTAATGTGATTGTTTTGTAGACATATGGTTGTTTTTTATTAATAGTTTTCTTTGGAAGTGGCGGTGGTTTCGACTCTATATGTTCAAACATTGCATTTTTCATGCTGTCACTGGGAAATTTATGGTTAGTATCTCTGTTTTCACTTCCATATTCGAAAGAATTACTTTTCTCCACAGGAAATAGTGCACAAGGAGTAGAACTTCGTCGAGCCGGAACTTGTACTCGGCCAAAATTAATTTTGTGATTAAGACTAAACTGTCTTGTAAAGTTTCCATGGCTCCCTTCACAGCCCATATCCATTGAATCTTTTCTAACGGATGCATTATTTAAATGAGATGAATATCCTGGTGGGGAATGACTGCTATGGTCATCGGTGGGTCGACCATCACTATCATATCCAGACTCGTTGGAACTTACATAATTACTAAGGCGATGGGTTTGCACTTCCACATTTTCTGGTCCATGATGAATGCTTTGAGTGGAGGAAGTGATCTCGGTTTTTATATCTCGCATTGAACCTAAAACAGAACTGTATTCATATACAGGTAAACTGTTTCTGTTCCGTGGAATAAGCATAGGATCATAATCTAAAGGTGCTCTGTGAGAAATCATTGATGATCTACGAGGTGCATCATCGATGCGTCCCATTGGATAAATACTACCATCTATTTCATTTATACTTCTCATTGAACTTCGCGAGAATTCATAATCTTTCCTTAAAGCACTATTAAATAGAATATTTTCGTCATGAATAGATATGCTATCACTACTCTGATATCGTTCTTCTGATCGGGAATTCGTTAAACAAATTCTATCTTTTCGAAATTTCGGAGATTTTCTATCAATTCTTTCAGATAAACTTTGTCTCATTGAACTGGTTCTTTGCTGAGAAGCCATGCTGTTCTCTTCAGGTAAAACTGATAACTTCGATCTTAAGAACGCATAAGGAAAATTTGGCTTTTTCGAAGCTCCGTTATTTGTTTGTCCATCGTTTAGATTTGTAATATTATCACAACTAACGGCTTTAGCTGATGATGTCACCAAAGTTTCTTCAGGAAGAACATTATGCTTTTTTGGCGATACTTTACTGTCATTGTTTGTGTTTTGTAAATCTATGTCATCCGATGGGTCATCAGCTTTTACATAAGTAGAAAGATGGGAAGTAGAACAACTGCGATATAAAGACGGGCCATTTGCAACAGGATAATTTTCAGGAGTTTTATGCATGTTAAGAGATTGAGATTTAGCTGAATTTAACATTCCCGTAGATCCCATCCTATGAAAAAATGATTTGAAAGGGCTCGGAGATCTATCTCTGGACCCACTTCGGATGGAATCGGTATCGTTATCTTTTTTTAACGACGTAGAATCTGAACTGCTTCGTCCCATTTTCCAGTTTTGTTTTTTTTTATACTGTCCGGTGAGAACAGTTGTGCATTGTTCTTTAAGATCCTCATTGGGTTTGGTTTCTGGTGAAATTTCTTTCGTATCTGCTTTCTTTAACATATCAAGTTTCTTCCCCATACGGCGACCCCACGTAGCAAACACTGAAAAGCAATAAATAACACAGTTTTATACATAGGTACATAATGTATTTATAAGTAACGTAATTATCTACGACATAGGTATATCCTATGTTATCTTATGGCAAAGAGGCCCATTAAATTCAATTTTTTCATCAAAGATTTCTTATGTCAATTAAATTGGCAGTGAAGTGATGTGAATAGAATATGAAGTACCAACACAGAATTACCAGTGCGCTACACTGAAGCTTACCTTTCTTCATTTCCTTAACATCATCCTCCATAACCATGGCTGGCAGTGCGGTTACTATCGTGAAGTCGTGAGGAACGTGCGGCGCGGTGTCGGCGATGTCTGCGGCGGCGACGTCTCGGCGCGGAGACGGCGTCGCGACGGCTCGCGGCCCGGTCACTTCCCTGCGCTTCGGCCCGCGGAAGAGGCGCATGATGACCGATCACGCAACCATCGCGCCACTCCACGCGCGCCCTTTGCTCTGGAATATCAAATACAACATATTGCTTTATATTGACACAAATTATATTGTCATATATGTTTTATCTTATTTCGTGTATATGACACCTATATTTACAGTTTATATCAACCTAAGTGCAGTGCACACACTATATGCAGACGCATAATTATGTTGTTGTGTATATATATATATGTATGTGCTTTCAATTTTAGTTTAAGGTCTATTACCCGTTTTTTAGGGTTCAGTAGCCAAATGGTAAGAACCATTATAATTTCGACCTATCCGTCTGTCCCTCCGAATGTCACACAGTATGTTCGCTCGGAGGCCATTGTCACTATATCGATGAAATTATGGAAGGAAGATGTATGAAAGCAAGAAAAACAATTCTGGAATTCAATAAAAAAAATCAGTAGTCTTGGGCTGCTGGAGTGCGGATACCATAAATAAAGATTATGATGTTTCTAAGTTACTCTTTTAGTTGAGCCTTTAGTGGGTGAGATATTCACTTCTTAAGTCCCAAAAAAATGTGTCCTAACTCTAACTTTTTAACTATACGATGGAAAATTATGAAAAAAAAATTGTTAGAATTTTTTTTGAAGGAAGATAGTTTTGACGTCATGTAGTTTTTGAGATGGAATCAGCCGAGCGTTCAGGATGTAAACCGTTCTCGGCTGTCATTAGATCAACATGATTGACGCATGCACCGTAATTATACGAGTATGGTAACTAATAACGTAGTATAAGCAAGCAGTAGAAACGTTTATATTGCGTGCACAAGTGAGTCGTAAACGAGTCACCACTCTTATAGGATGGCCGGAAATACAGACTTCGAGACGTTAGTCTTAGCTAATAACTGTCATCTCGATCCAATCTAGTACACGTTATTTTACTCTAGCAAGAACTTCTCTATATGCTAGTTGTAGGTACAGTCACCAAAAGAGTAAGATAAGTAACCAGGGGGTCTACTCCGAAGTAGTATCGGCCGAATGTTTGGCCGTTTCCAGCTACGAAGTTACTATTTGGTTCGGTCGGTTCCGATCCTACACTCCTACACTCTTTCGAATATTGACTATGGTCCCGACCCAATTGAGCCGATCCGAAATTTTTTCGCATTTTTTAATAATATTCGGTTCGGCCATGTGTCGGTCCGATCCGAACATTCGCACTTTGCACTTCGGAGTAGACCCCCAGGGTTGTCGGATATAGTTGAAGTTTAGTACGAAACTGATGGATGTTTACGAATGAAATTCAATTTGATAGATGAACTATTAGTAATCTATTAATTTAATTTAATTCTATTTGCAAACAACCTTCTGTTTCTTACTAAACTTCAGCTATATCTGACGACTCTGGTTACTTATTTCCTTTGGTGACCACACATGGTCTTATTCCCGAGAAACGGTCATGCTAATTACAATTAGCATCAATCACGGGAAATGTTAATAGATTAAACGTAGTACCTTGTTCGAAGAGCACTTCCGTGGTGAATACAGGATAGGAGAAAAAAAAAGCTGGCGGTGAAAGCAAAGTAGGTAAGTAAGTACTTGAATAAAGTAAGTCCAGAGGGGCAATTCTCGTAATTTTATGATCGTTCACAGTTTGATCCAGTCTAAATCTGTCAAAAGTACTTCTATTTTCCTTACATTTTGACAAGTTTTTGACATTTGTTTGTTTATTTTACGAGAATTGGCCTTCTGGTATTATGATAATGAGAGGACTATGTGGGTCATTGCTTTTTTTCTCATTTAATTATAATCATGAACTAGCATTTTGAGTAATTTATGCGGCCTACCGAAATGTCCTTTTTTTGGTATTGTTCTAAGTTGAGCTGCACGATTATTTACAAATGCGTGCACTGACTGGATATGTCCACTCAATCTGTGTAGTTCTTTCCTTAAAAGAACATTTCAGACACCAATCTGCATGGTCTTCACATGATCTGACCAAGATTATATCTAGAATTTAAAAGAGACTGGACCTCTGAGTTAGTTTTGGCGTTTCTCCTCAGAGTAGTCAGATAGGAAACGCCACCTCGTCTAGTTTAAAAATATGATTAACGTGTAAAAGTGTTTGTACCAACCGACTTACAAAAATAAAATCATTTATCAATCGTTTAAATTGTTTAGGTGGACGCGAAGTATTTCGGGACCGCCACGCGATGTAAAGCGTAATGGATGGAAGGATGGAGGATGAAGGATGGAAGGTAAAGAAGCGCCGTGTTCAGGCCGGATGTGAGCCTCAGCCACTCATCGCGGTTATCGGTCATACACCGATACGAGTACAGTGTAACTTTTTCACGTGCACGCGTCTATTATTAGATAACTTTACTATTATCATACTAATGATCATCTCCGTGGTTTATCTGATCCCATAGTCATGCATGAATATTTTTTGCAAGGAGTAGTGGTACCTTAGTCCAGTGGCATCGACGTACGAGTTGTAGATTTTTGTAAATAATTTCATCACCACTACTCTCAAAACGGTGTAGGAAAACATCGAGAGGAAACCGGCCAAAAATTCTAAGACATAGTGACATTTACCAACTACTGGACCCGCGTGGTAGATTAAAGCCCACTTCCTCTCGAAGAGAGAAGGCCTTTGTCCCAGCAGTGGGAAAATTATAGGCTGATTTTGCTTTTATGCTGGACATGCATGAATATTTGGCAAGGCTCCTCAGTAGGCAATAAGCAACAAAATGAAGTCAGTGTTTATCGTTCATGTAGTTCATTCTTCTTCTTAACAAACTGTATTTCTTTTGTCTGTATTTTTTACTTTCATTGCCATTGATGTTTGCCTTTCATGGGCATTTGTTTGACTTTGTTATGTAGCACCCTGTACATAACCCCTTGCCACTAGGGCTCAGGGCTAAGGAGTAATTTATGTAAGTACTGGATTTTTTTATTGTACGTACCTAGATCTATTATGAGAAAATTGTGCAATATGCATGTCAATGCATACCATCATCATCATCTGCCTAGCCTTGTGCCAATTGTGTTGGGATCGGCTATGCCAATGCATATATGGGACACTATTATTATAGTAGGGACAGTTATTATTTATGTCCTACACAGTAATTGCTTAATGAGAGTTTTGTCGCAAGCTTGCAGTACTGGCGGCACTTACGGAAGCCTCTCGTAATAGTTTAAATATCAGTAGATTACTCTCCTCTTAACATTCCTAGCGGGTACGGCCGGACGGCGCTTCAGTCACTATTCTTTGACCTGATTTGTATAAGTTCTTCCTTAGTAATTACGTTTTTCTTACTGGCGCCAACGCGGATACGAAACGTACCTACTGCTATTTAAATGCAAACCTTATCTACCAAGCAATTATTTTTGTATTACATTTTTTCCGCAACGGGAAACATTATATCTTATAGGCCAAATCGATAAACTTGATTGCTACCATGATTCTTCCATTTATTTGTTGTGATCACGGCATCGCAAGACAACTCTTTCATCTATGCTTAGATTTTTAAAAATACACTAAAGAAATAAGTGAGTAAGTAGGCGCCGTGTGTCTATGGTAAGGATCGAAGCACGTGGTGTTGTTTATTTGGCAATTTTATTAACATCTTGAACGCTAACCACTTGCAAAATGTATATAAAGTTTGTGTAATGTATGGTGTGGTTACTGTATGCGTTGTTATAATAATGTACCTAGTAAAGTAAGTAGAGGCTCGGGGCTCGCGTTTGACGGACATTGACATCGAGTCGCGGGGCAGGTGCGCGGCGCTAACTAATAGCATGCGCACGACACTATGTATGTAGCATGCTGCACGTTTTACTTTACCGACTACGTGATAATTTCCTACATTTTTGGTAAAAAATTATGCACCGTCTATTAACTAGCAATAGACACTAATGATTTGTTTTTTCGCGTTGAAATTTTCTAATTGCTGAATAATCCCATAGAGTTTTACGAACTTAGCGCCTGAACTTAAAATAAGTGCGGTGACTCACCTCATACCAGTGCACATGGGGGAGACAGCGATACAGGCGGCGCGGGCGCAGGCAACGCGACGCTCCACTGAAACATTATATTGGCTTTATAAAAATGAAATTCAATTACTGACACCACTGATTAATTAAAATTACTTTCCAAATACAACCGCGGGATCCATATCAGACATAACGTGTCGCATGCTAGCATCGATCCGTTTCGATCTCGATTAAAAGTAAGTGCTTTGAATATTTTAGATCCCTCAATACGATTATGCAAGATTTTTGTATCGGTAAGTACCTATCACAAGCAATTTGAATAAAACCTTTTTATATCATAAAGCAAGTGGTGTCTAGGGATCGGAAACATAAAAATTCCGTCACGTATAGAGTGTTTTATCGCCATCTATAGCAGGACAATAGGGCGGCGTTGTAAGAGTGCTCACTGGCAATGTTGCTGAGTTTGAGTCACGCCGCGGACCGTGACAGGTGACACGTAAATATGTAAGAGAAGTATACCCTACACATGAGTGGGAGAAGACCCACATAACAAACGCCTTTTACTACCTGTAAACCTTGTGCCTATATACCACAACATTTTTGTGACACTTTCTGCACCCTAATTACGTAACACACTTTCAAGCACAATCTTTGAAAGATATTGCTTATCCATTGCTTCATATGTTTGAAAAAAATGCCTACTCAATAACGTAAATATCGCAATGAATGTTATTGAACTGTCAAAAATAAAGCCATTACTACTGTTATTGTATTACGCAATTATCCCGCTGTGATATAAAATTCTGAAATTATAACGACTTAACTCAGCTACGTCTCTGACTTGTTCTTAATAGGAAGTTTTGACACTGAATACTTTATCGCAACCTGTAAAATTAGAAACGTCCGACATTAAAATGGATGAGACGAGTTTCCAATGTTTTGAAACTTACATAATGTCTTTGTGAATGCTTTTACAACACAACAATGTATATGTATATGATTGTACACGTTAATTTGACAAATATGTTGGACTATTTTACGCTGACGCCCACTTCTTGATTTTTGTGCTGGGGTTTGCTGGTATTTATGTTATCATTAGAGCGGCCTACATCAGCTTACTAGTTGCACGTAGCTAATCTTCAGCAGGACTAACTGCTCGGCTGCGAATGACAAGCATGCTTGCAATGAGACGTGATTAAACACACGCTCCGCAGTTATACCATATAGGAATAACTGTTGGAGTAATATAACTAGATACCAGTGACATCAATGAACTATCACTACATTATAAAGCCAAGGTTCAAGGTTGATTGGGAAAATTAGACAGTTTCGGGTAGCTACACAGCAGCAGCGGGTAGGGTCGGGGTATAAAAATGGATGACGAACTAACTTTTACAATGAAAACCCCGTAGGCTTAAAGCAAGCAACCAAGCAAGCAACAAGGCTTTGTTTTATCAGTGTGTTTAAGAAGCATGGTGCATACATTTCACTAAGGTACCTGCAGAATACAAAGTAATAATAACAATACGTTGCCGAGCCTCCTTGGTGTTACTCGAATCTTCAAAGTAGGATTCATTGTTCATAGGTATTAAACACATAAACGATCTTTGGCGGTAACTCAAGGAGCACTTGTGACCACAAATAAGCGACAAATGATACCCACTGGTAGTTTATGGAATGCATATGTTATCTGAGCTTCTGAGTCACATTTCATGTCACTATCATAAAGGTTTGCTGTTTAATAGACTAACCTGCTTACATGCTATAATTAACTGAACACTACTGTTATTTAGCAACTTTAACTAATTTCGTTTGTGTATCCATAAAGGTAATCATAACACGCCTGACCACTGGGGTGGTGGAAGTTTACCTACCGAGGCGTCTGGAGGTTTCAGGGAGGTGAAGTATTTATTGTAGTCAAAATTAGAAGTCATGGGTTTTGTATTCTGGTGTGGCAAGACAGCTTTCATTACACAATCCCCTTTCACTACCGGACTACCAGACGTACTGCAGCGTACCATCCACATTTGGTTGATGTCCCGATCTGTACTCAGCGCTTCTCCTCCACGTTTATTATGCGCACAGCCAAAGTGTGGAACTCTCTGGCGGCGGTAGTGTTCTCTTCCACGTCCACGTCTCGTCACTTTAGTATATTTTAAGAATAGGACACAGACGGAAAAGCGACGCATCTGCGTTTTGTTCTTTCTGTATGTTTTGTGCTAGATCGCGTTAATACATTTTGTATGAAGTTAAGTTACGTGAAAGCAACGACCATAAAACCCGGCCCGTACTCGCTTCACGTCCCTTCTGTGTGGCCCGAGCCTTATAGCTTCTTTCGGTCTTTAAGTAGGTATTTTCAGTTCAATTACTTAGTCTTTGTTGGTCTTCCTTCCTTTAATAAATTACAACACTCCCACACTCGCACATACACGGACTAATGTTTCAATGATTAATTTATGAATAAATCATACGAACGTACAAAAATTAATTCAAAAAAATAATAGCATATAGGTATAACTGGAACAGTGTCAAACTTAACCAAAGACTCGAATAATCGGCCTATAATATTCCCACTGCTGGGACACAGGCCATCTCTCTTCGAGAGGGAGTGGGTCCGCGTGATAGATTACAAAATCTATACCACTCGGGCCCAGTGCGGGTTGGTAGATGCCACATGTCTTCGAATTTATGTTTCTAGGATATGCCGGTTTCCTCACGATGTTTTCCTTCGCCATTTTCGAGAACAGTGGTGATGAATTTTTTTACAAAAAATCTAGTGCCTGTCTGGTTTCGAACCCACGACCTACGAGTCGTAAGTCGAGCCCGTTACCACTGGCCACCAAAGACTGACGACGTGTAGAGAAAAAGTGAAGAAAGAAGAGACGTGAGGTTTAAGTTCTGCTAAGTGTTAGTTCTGATAATAATCGAATATCATAAAGTGTTGTGCAGCTTATCCGGGCCAAGATCGTCAGTATAAAGTTTCACTCAGTTAAAAGTAACGTTTATAATGTGCACAGCAGATTGTAATTCCGCAAATCGTAATGTGAGTTTCTTACTTTGTAATAAGTTTCTAGCGGTTACCGTTTTTATCTTTGTATATTACATCGGAAATGTATGTAAGAGATAATATTACTGTCAGCTTAATGAATGTAGATAAAATGCTGCGCGGATTTTTAATTCAAACCTTAGATTATATTCGGATATCTAGAATGTTATATAAAATGTAGTCAGTCAATACCAACTATTTATTAAACCATTTATACTCTTTGGATACATTTGGGTTTTCATATTTTTCCTATGAATTACATTCGGTGTTTTTAGATAACTATGTAAACAGGTTACTTTTAATACCAAAGTACAAACATTGTCAGCTAACTTGTATTATTAAAGCAGTACTTGTGCGAGTGCGTCGTGTGTTATTTGCTGATCATTAGCGCTATGCCGTTAATCTGAAGAAGCCGGCATCTCTGACATGTGCAGGTGCACGGCGACCGAAGGTACCAATATGTAAAGAAGCATTACATTACAACTTTAGCTATCAGTGTCGTCCTCTGTCGGTAATCTTTAGAAACAAAGCAGTAAATCATAATTGCAGTTTGCACTCCACTATTACTCTTTGAGCATTAAAGATATTACTCGTTATTCTGATTTACATCGTATAATCGTACGTTTAAATATGATTCCCATCATATTAAGATTAAAGGACCGCTATTATGTCTGCTACACGGGCAATTTGTCCCGGGTACAGTTAGGGAACAATTTACAAGCGCGTGGGCGGGCGGGCCGGCGCACGCGCACCGTGGGCGGACGGAACCATTCAAGAGAAATGCTCTTCGAAACTATCTCCTCCTACAACCAAATGCACTTTTACGATCTACAACAAAACACGGCTTAATAAAACTCTGACACCTTTACACGCCACGTCGCCGCGCCGGGTAAAGCAAACAATGACAGGAATGTACACGACAGGTAAACAGTGGACTTGCTTGAGAAAGCAATTACTTTTGTTTTACTAATACCTTTAATAGCCTTGTTTATTTTACCGCTTTTCGGCTAATAGGGTGGGTACCTATGTGTTGTTTAATTGCTAATAAATATTTTCAATACAAGATCTTGGAAAGGTCAATGCTTCTCGGAAGTACTTAATTGATTAGATAGTGATGTCCCACGCAACGGTATCGGAAGTTAAGTGGCTCCACCTTGCGTAAACCTAGCGGAGGTAAATCAAGCACGTCCAGCTATGAGACATTAATAGCTGGCAATAAAACAAACTCGACTGTTTCCTGTCACTGAATTGGATCCCAGCCACTTCACATTGAACATATTTACGATTACATATTAGCATATCGGAATATTTCCTCGAAATGGATTTTTATACTCTTGTGACGTAGATTCATACGTTATTCTGGACTACTGATACTAATTACGGAAGCTTTTTACTAAATAATTTTAAAAATTGAATAACAGTTTAATCTGCACATTGTTGTTAGTATCGTATTAAAATGTAGTGTCAATTACAAGCCATCCATAACCGCAAAAGAGGCAGGTATAAAACATGCTTCAATGCCCAGGATTAACTTGATTATTTCCACAATAAAATTCCCACTACTTCAGCGTAAAATAACACGTCTCACGTACTTTCACGTCACTCACAATAGCCTATTATAATAATATTATATTTCAACGTCACTGGTAAAGATCGCGCGTTTTACTTTTCACAACAAGTAGATCGGATCGCCATAATCTCATACTTGCCTGACTTCGTTATCCGGAACTGGCGATTCCGATTAGTTCTACGTGTGATCAACTAAATTCACCAATTATTTTGAGCAATTATCTATAGTTGTTGGTTAAGCTTCACGGTCACGGAATGGCTCTTTCAAGAGAATTTATACAAAACAGAAAAGTTCCAAGAATGATTCATCCTGCTGATTCCTGCTAGCTAACTTTTGAGGCATGAATCGTTTTGCGGTTAGCAATATTATGCTTGCTAGCTACGCCAGCCTGTTGCTTTAATGGGAATAATTATTTGTGAGTAAAACTATATATAATTACGTTCAAGTCAAAGTAATCAAACATGATGTCATAGTTTAACCAATTAAATTATTTCATAGCCTCGAATGGCTGGAACAGCAGTTCAAAACTTCTAAGGCATTTTTTAGATCCCAGTCTGTCCAAGAAAGTATCTTTATTAAAGCACTCCCGAATGATGGGAACCATGCCTACCTACTTATTGATTACCATGCGAATACTATGGTAGGTATGGTATGGTAGCAAGCGTAGCCGATGCACAGTGACGTGGTCAAATGTACGACGAGCACTTTAGTTACCTAAAAACGGTTGCGTGATGGTTCGGTTGTAACGAATAACTTGATCCAGTGAAAGCCGTGTTACTTAATATACGTAATAGAAAAACCGATTCCCGGCAGCGAGCCATTCACAAGCATCTTTGATTAGTAAAAATTAAAATTCCAATTAATACTTATCTCGGCGCCGTGGAACCTGTTCGCTTCCGGAGTTACGCCAAACCAGTCCGCTGCCCAATTTGTTCTTTTTAAAATAACTTTTTAAAATGTCTGAATGGCTCGTCTGCGCGGTTATTAAGTAACTACTCGATTAGGTAATTGGACGGGTGTTAATGCGTGAATTATTTTTTTAAACTAGACGTACCTACTTGTATTATAATTTCAGGTAAGTATCTATCCTTTACGACTTGTCGTAGCTATCATGAACTCGCTGACACATAAATGTAATGTAGATACATTATGCAACAAAGTCTGTGCGAAGTGAACCAATAAAACCGAGTTTCTGATCGTCGCGTACTAATCTCAGTAAAAACTTTAGTTCCGATATCTTGTCTACATTAATGACTCTACATACTATTTCATGATTATATTACACGTTGCGGGCAACTTGTTTCATCTTACATTATTTATATAATTCAAGTATTGTTTTTTATTTTTTTTTGACTGAAGTATGTGGGTATTTTCATTGTACCTGCAACTAACACCGTTCTCACACAAGAATTTTTCAATGGCCAAGTATGTCATAATAGGTACCCACTTATTTCTGGGCTAAGATTAACCAGTACCAATTATTAGATATTTTGAAAATAATGTGTTGAATACATTAATGTTACATTAGTGTTTACATTTGTCGTTTTGGTTCTTCGATTTTTTTTAAAGGTCATATGTTTGTGTTAGTATAACAAACTCACAATGATCATCTGCAACTTTTTAAATAGAACAAGACTACATTTTCCTATAAAATCTTAGTCTAAATTAATGTTATGAATACGAAAGATTAGATTTATTGTCATTTGTTTGTTACGTGTTCACGCTAAAACGGCTGAACGGATTCGGATGAAATTCGGCACATGAGTAGACCATGACCTGGATTATGACATAAAACATTTTTATCTGAATATTCCACGGGATCCAGACTTATACGGGTGAAACCGCGGGGCGCAGATAGTACATTATAAAACACAACATTGTAACAGACACAACAAAATTAAATGTACCACCTTCAGATATTCTCTACGCCTTTCTGACTATTTAAAATGCAGTATTTTATTTTGCAATAATATTCAAACGAGTAGGAGACATTTGTGGTAAAAAACTGCGCATAATATGCAGCAACCTAGGAACGTGTTTACGATTTTTGTGCGAATGCGAAACGGCTACCGAATCCAATCCTGCATGTTAATAAACGTTTCATCGATAAGTAATCGAACTATGAATAATTCACGTTTCACTTATAATTAATTATATTAAAATACCAGGTGGTGTAATATTTATACCTATAAATATTAACAACATCTGTTCTGCTGAACTTTATAATATACTAGCTGCGCCCCGCGGTTTCACCCGCATAAGTTTCGATCCCGTGGGAATATCGGGATAAAAGGTATACTATATGTTAATCCTGGTTATAAACCATCTGTATGCCAAATTTCATCCAAATCCGTTCAGTAGTTTTTGCGTGGAAGAGTAACAAACATCCATCCATCCATACAAACTTTCACGTTTATAATATTAGTAGGAAGTAGGATCTTTTGTTATATGAGGTTTTCAATTTCGGTCTAAAAAGTTATGAACTAAGAAAGCTAGTAATTATTTAATAAGAACAGTAACTGATAATAATAAATTGAGCGTTTAAAACGTGACACTACGAACTACGCGAACGTAGTATCACGATCAAACTACGGTACGTAGCTACGAGCTACATCTCTGATTAGCTACCTAAACCATAATCGTAAACAAGGTATAGTAGTATTCTGACAGTTGACAGTACGACTAATAATAATTTAATCTCATTCAAGAAGCTGTCTCACTCGACACGCACAAAACATCCGCATTCTGTAACCAAAAGTGATTGCGCGAGACCGTGACTTCAAACGTAGTGGAAATGAATTCTGCTAAAATATGCTCCGGCGCAACACGTATGTTTAATTACCGAGGGCGATGTTGATGAATTGTCCAGATATTAATGCGTGAGACGGTCTGGTGGCATCCAGGCCGCATGTGCGTGTGCGCACCACGGCCCATTGCGGCCGAACTCAATAAGCTCTGTTTTATCTCAAGTAAAAACTTTAATGTTTGCAGATTAGTCCGCTCGAGATGTGCGTTCATACTGTACGTTAGTGTAACACGATGTATAAAGCGTGTTTTCAACATTAACAACTGGTAACCACAGAATGATAAAAGTGTTTTGTAAGTTTAATATTTACGCAAACGCACGCGTTTATGTATAGCGGCGTGGATAATCACGAATTTATTTTCATGATGATTATTTTGCATGATTTTCTAACCTTGATAGTGTGCCGCAAACTCATGCTTTTAAATATGGTTGTAGGCTATAACCACGCCACCATGACACTTAGCTGTGGTGAGCACAAACACAAGTGTGGACACAGATTGTTCTGTGTAAGCAGTGAGTAAATACCTAGAGCTTGTGTCAATGCACCTGCGGGTACATTGATGTTTTATTTATTTTGTGTTAGTAAATATCATTTGCTTTTTAAACCTAAAACTCTTTTGTTTTTTATTTACCTGAACACCCTGTATACAGCGTATCATGTCAAATCATGTGCAGTGCTCAAGAAAACACATAATACATGTATCAAGGTTAAATGATATAAGTAAATACGCCACTATACAGGATGGTTTAAAAGTTATTTATGTTATTGCACACATTTTGATGCTCCATAACGGATATGGCTAAGTACTTTACAACATATTTTAAGTATAGGTTATAAAGTGCGTACAAAGGCTATTTTACCGCTACTGTAGCCTTGAGCATGGAAATGTCGCAGCATTTCAAGCATCGATTAACAACTGTAATTAATAAGACAAGCTGATTTTTTTATTCTTATTACAAGTGTTACAACTTTCAAGATATTGTTTTTAAAAACAAGTATGAAGTAAGTGACTTTTGAAACTGTGATGTAAGTTCAACTGTTTTTATTGAATTATCGGAGGAACATGAATAGATTATAAACCATCGAAAATTAATACGGTATATTGTAAGCAGTATGGTAATGTTCACAATTTATCGACAGTTTACAAACTCGCAAGGTAGATTATAAACTAACGGTGTTCACAACTTTACGGTGACATATACATTTAATTCTATACAATTAAATTGAGCTTTCCCAGATCATACATAAATACTATGTACTTATACTTCACTTCGTTATGGATGCTGCCAAATAGATCATTAACCTTCAAAACCATTTTCTAAACTTTAAAGTGGAACTATAGGTACCTGAAACTTATTATTATGATTTAACCTTATCCGTTGATAACTTGAAAAATCGATAATTAATTAAAAGAAGCATGATTAAATACCGTTCAGGTCGATAGATATTAATTTAATGCCTATCAAAAAAAGAAAGGTAAAACAGAGTTAATTATGTCCATCAAAATTGCTGATTAAATAATATAGACAAACGTTTTAGTTCAACCAAACACAAACAAGTTTTATTCAACTTGTATCGGCCGTTGTTATTTTGTTCTTACTACATTTGTGTCAGAAACCCAAAAAACAAGCGTTCCAATATTCGCCAAGGTGATTGTCACCTAATTGTAGTACGCTACTGCGCGAGGTAGGTGCGATCGCGATGACATTTTACAAACTCGTTCGTTTAGCAGAGCACAATCACCCTCTGCCATGCATTCACTGAGATCTGTGCACAGAATAATCACGGCCATCTCGGAGTGTTTATTATAAAGTGTAATAGCGCAGGAGTCGTTAGGCATCTAATGCGAATGTGCCACAGTGCCAGTCACCGCAGCATCGCAGCAGTGCGCTCGGCGTGATCTTGATGCTTCATCCCGACACATGCGCGCTTTGTCATCTCAAACACGTTGCTTTGCATCCGTTTGCAGTTGTTGTTTTATATTTTTCTCGTGAGGATAATAGTACCTACTTCCATCCGACATTTATGTTTATTGAAGTCAATCAATTCATAGCTGTTATAGTAAACTAGTAAAAGTCTGAGATGGTTGATGAGTTTCAAACCTGTCTCTACATACAGACATCATAACTTTAACTCCACGTTTAGTTGATGTTTTACGATACCTCGAATAAGTGCAATTTATTTTACTATTAATAAGTTTAGTATTCGTCGTGCATATATGACGATTATGTTTTGAAAAAATATTTTGACACAATTTTATGAGCCCGTATTAAACTGTCCTCAAAATTCGAGAGTTACTTTTAAATACATATACAGGTTCAGATAATAAAATTATATACGGCAAGCGATAACATCGGTCGACAATGGCTTTAACCCTTTTTTGATAACTCTGTATCGCTGATTAAAACCTAATCTAACGAACAATTTAAATCAATAAAACCTGAATCGTTTTACTTAAAATTCCAGCCTTGAAAGTAATTAAGTGCATATTATTTAAACTACTTTCTGCTCAGTCTCATATTATGGTTATGAAATATGAAAGAGGCACAAACTTTTACAGTCATAAAATGCAGTTTGTTTCATTTGGGAGCAGCTGTTCAGTTCGTTTCTTTCGGTAACTCTTTAATGTTCGCCTCTTTGGGTAAAAATATCTGTGTGTGATGTTTCTTTAACATCCTGACTTCTAAAGGTATACAAACTGTTTCGGAATACAAAACGGTCTGTAGATATCTTTTGTGTTCAGAAACTGTGAATGAGTCAGTTTTATTTTATGGGAAACTTGGGATGCAAGTCTGAATTTTTTCACGCACTTTTCAGGAATTATCGAGAAGTAGAGGGTTGTATCTCAACTTTTTAACTATTCCTGAAAAGTCCTTGGTGCTTTGAAAATTAATTTATTGGACGTATAAAGAGTATTTTATAGCCACATTAATAAAACAATTCATCATAAATGCCTTGTAATTCAAGACATTGAAGTTAAAATTTTACCAAAGCGTATCTTTTGACCCCGTTATTTACTGAGCAGTGTAATTTTTTTACTTTATTTACCGATCTATTAGCGGTGGCTGTCAGTTTGGCTACTCTCGAAAATCGTAGAATTAAACATGAAAGTGCATTTTGAAGATTATTTACTGACCACCTAATTAATTGTCATGAGCAATTAGAAAATATAAAATCACTTTTTCTAAGCTTTTAATAGATTTACTTATTTAATGTTTTTTTTTATTTTATATTTTCCGAAGTTCGTACTTTTTTATACAGGCTGTATCAACAATAAATATTTTTTCGTAATATTATATTGTAAAGCTAAATAAACATTGCCTTGAAATATTAAAAAAAAATACTTTAGAAAAGGTTTGCAAATAAGAAACTTGAAAACAAAATTAATTGAAGTACTCACATTGATCCTTGAATATAAAACTTGAAACTCAGTAATTATCCTGTACTGTCTAATTAAAAAATCAGAAGGTAAAATCACATGTCAAACACAAGCACGTTAGTATTTGGGAGCGTATCCAGTAGCACTCGAGGCACAGTGTCACGCCGTCGTGACGAGTCGTTATCAGTGCGAGGCGCGTGAAGACATGCGGATCGATTCCAATGCGGGAATGTTTTGATAAGGGCGGGCGCGGTAAGACTCTCGAGCGGCCGGAGCGTGGGGCCTGGAGCGCGCGGCGCGACTGACTGCCGCCGGCGCCGGGGGCCGCCGCAGCCACCTCCAGCTCTCCGTGATAAGCCGCCTCCACCGGCCGCCAGCTCCATGCACGCGACAAGTGCATCCATTCATTCCACGCGGTTACACTCCCCCGATTTAACGATTCAAACAATGGATTTATGAATAAAGCCGATGATAACGACCTAGGGCCATTGTTTTCGGCGCGCGTTGTGTTTTCGTAAACAACACTTCGACGCTATATAAAGCCTATAATAATGAATGACAGCTAATTCGTTAATTAAATTAGTCTTATTTGTACAGTCGAGTGGTATATAATATGAATCATGAATCAAATTAGAGGCGTGCTTACATTCTACATATTTTCCTCTCTCGTAAATGATAACATGCACGTACATACACTCACGTAATCCATTGAAGTTTATAATAAGTATTGATTACTAAAACATTACAGACGAGGTAAACCTTTAAATTATTGTAATGTTTACCAAAGCTCGGAACGGTACTTGATAACCCTTGTCAAATTCTTCTCATCTTATAAATCAATACAAGCGTATAATTTAGCGCATGCTTACACACTAATGTTTATTTTTTACTGATAATATAATATTGATCGTCTACTAGCAACAGAAAGTCTGAAGTTCCAAAGCATGTGGGTATTCTAAATCTCTTTCAGTGCCAAAGTTACGACCTGCAGTGCGATTCTGTAACCATCTCACCGTGAAAACTTAGGTGAAGTGAGCGTGGAGTGAGCTGTCATTCCAACTAATGCTAGGGATTGACACTACTGACAATTCACATTAAGCTCACTTCACTTGAGTTTTCACGGTGAGATTTTCACAGAATCGACCGGCTGTTTACTATTCTTTGAGAACTTCTACGTTGTGGTTTTCAGATGCACCTGGGGGCTAGGGTAGGCTAGTTTTGGAATCATTGAACACAAATGTCATATTTTCCGGCTAGAAATATTTTTCACGAAACTATTGGACATTAAATTCCTGAAAATAAACCAAATCTACTTTTGTTTTAGTTGGTTTTGTTAGTTTATAATCTAAATTCTACAGTATATATCTCCACAAAAATAAAATAAAATCTATTAAAATATCAACCTGTGTCAACAAAATACCGTAGGTACCAGAAATACAGTCAATTCCATAAACTCAAAAAAAAGCTAAATCGAAACAAATTATCGTCCAAGGTTCATGCAAAACCAAAATAAGAAAAAGAATTCAATTCTTTGCAATATTTGAAAAAAAAGATTACCAAAGAGGTTTTACCCAAAGACAACAAAAAAAACATTACTTTTTCACACCTCGTCCGTAAGTGCCCATATTCGACACTTGGCTGCTACTGCAATTTGTTAAGATACAGTTAAAAGATAACATAATGCTCCTCGTATATCTTAACGATTATTATCGACATGTAGAAACTTTCCGTGGTTAATTCGGTTAACAGACTCACGATCACGATAGCAATCGTTAAACTTAAACATCCATTTCATTCGACTTTAATATCTTTTATTTAGTACCTTTGTTATTAACTGCATTCAGACTGCTTTGATTTTAGCCTTTCATGATGAATACCGAGGAAAATGTATTTTAGCCTTTCATGATAAATACCGAGAAAAATGTATTTTTACTATTGAAATAAAACATACTTTTCGTGTTCTACGTGAAAATCTACTTCTTTTTATTGCACCAGAGTTAATAATAGATCACATTATAGAACAGCTCGGAGAAAATTGTAATTTTATACATTTTACACACTCGCATAGTCATGATTAATAGGAGAACGTATGTTAAGTTTATAATTAAAAACGTATTTTGTACATTTGACTGTAACTATGATGCGTTTATGTACTGGTGTTTTATAACCGCGAGCCTCAAATTATTTTTAGGCATAATTTGAGTACTTATGTACTACATCATTCTCATTTTACCTTTTCTGTAGTAGTGTTCTGCATCTTCAAGTAGTTAAGTAACTGGAGGTTCTCCATATTATGTATTTCGAAATATTGTAAAGTTGTTCAAACGAATAATAGAAGAGCCAATTTTATCTGAATTGAAAATGTAATTGATTTGTTAGCATGAAAACCTTGATTACTTTCAGGTTTTCACGAAAATATGTCAGCATTTCCCGCTGAACAACAATCAGACGTACGATTTCATTTCAGCAGATGTGCGTAAATGAACGTTGTAAATCAAAATGTTGTAGCAGGATTGGTGGATCCCAAGGTTTGGTCAAGAATATGTGACTGTGATTTTCTATTTTCTAGTATATTGTTGGGCAGGTTGGGCTTGGTAAACAACAATAGGTTCTGTCTAAAGGGGCAAATGTGAATGTTTCGAGGACGTACTGGGGTAGAGATACAATCTAACTCTGTAGAGGTACAACTCTGTTTCATACCTCACACAGACGACATGCTCCAGAGAGCTATCTAACCGTTACTCGTTAATTACTCGCACACTCATGTACGAATTTAATTGTGAAATGAATAATTAATTTTTATATAATTGGAATTCTTACCACGTACGGTGATGATAACGGTTACCTCGCGAATTAACTCCTCGCGGTTCTAGCAGATGTTGAAAAACTAACATCATTTTAGACTTCTTATTCTATATTTGTTGGCAAATTATATGCAAGGTAACTAGGACGGTGTACATACTAACAGTTAGTTTTAGTGGTACAGTCACGCAGAAAATTATGTCTACAACTGGCGAGTCATCTGGTTATAAAGTTATTAGAAATTTAGTATGTTAAGAGGACATTTACTTTAAAAGACACAACATTGTGCGTCTAAATATTACGAGTGGGATATAACGTGATATAAATATAATATGTAGCTACTTCTAAAAAACCTATGAGTTATATGAAAGTTGAGTGGTCATGCCATTTCCCTTGCACAAGAGATCGATCGAGTGTCACAATGATTAATGTTGGAAATGGTCATAGTGATGGTGGTTGCCCTTCTGATACTGAATTATTTTGTTCAATTCATTTTTAAATAGTTATTTCAAAATTAATTTAAAATATTATTTACGGTCAACTTACTGTACGTTGTCGATATTGATTGAGATGTTAAGTCAAAGACCATGTTAGTACAAAAAAAAATCGAGGAGGGAGAAAGTCTTTCGATTTAGTGGTTCCAGGGAAATTGTTTTGTGTTCTTGACGCAAAAAATAATTAATGACGTCCGTTAAGATCCCTATTTAATAGAAAAACATACGGCGACACGTGTCGTTTATAACATAGCTCTACTTAACTAAGTAATACGCATATGTATGTGACTCTAACTTAATTGAATGCTGTGTGTGTATGACAAGCCAGTGCAGCCGTGGATCAAAGCTGCGTCGCTTAGCTCAAGTAATTAGATTGGTGTGCCCCTCACTCCGGCGAGGGCTTGCGCTTGACACGGATATGGGTAATGCCATTTTCTGTAATAGATTAACTCGATTTACGATAGCATCCTTGATCCAATATTCCTTCACCTACTTTTGTTTTGGTATTACTCTCACGTGGTCATTTTATTCGGTTAGTCCAACCAAAACATTTTCAATTTAGGTCTGGTGTTTTTTCGCCTTAGATCGCGTGGTCCTCTCATGAAAAGCAAATGGAAATGGCAGGATTTTGTTTTTTTGTAAACCGATTATCTTGGAACTTTTCAGAATATCCACCATTATCATTATGATTAATTACAATCACGAAGAGGCAATGAAGAAGACACTCAAGTGTAATAAAATTAAAATGTTAATGATACGAAGTTTATTTATTATACGAAGTACGAAGCACCGTGAGCGGTGAGCATGTTCAATTTGTACAATAAAACGCGACACGTTTCCGAACAAGGCACGTCTGCCGCACGCCGTGGACACAGGAAAATATCATGTTCCGCTAATTGCTTAGCACAGCACAACTCTACCAATTTGTCAAGCATTTATCTCGCACCGCTGTTACAAGACGAGTCGCCGTGATGCACGCATTGCTAATAACATTTTACGGGAATGTTTTTGCTATCCTCGTGAACTTACATGACGATATTTACCCAGTTGGCACTCCGACATGGAGGGTCGTTGTGCCAGGCGGTCGGGCCGTTACCACATAGGCGGCCTAAAAAACGAGCCAGTTTCATTCGCTTATATTTACTCTTTCTTTGTTAAGAAATTCTTGAACTTTGTCACATAAAAACTACAATTTACGCAATGCACCGTGAAACGTTTTGCTCACACGCGGCCGTTAACAGCCGAGTGTAAATGAGTTTGGCATTGCGATTTGAATTTTGTGCAACGCATCCAAATAATCGTAAATATCCTGAGTAATACCCGCGCTTTGGGAAACCGTGTGCGTTGTTGAGGACGTTACGATAGAAAACTGAAGAATGCAGTCACGCATAATTAGATTTATATCTGTTTATAAATCACTATAGTAACAAGTGTTGCTAAACGTTCACGTAGATCTATGTGCAGGCGCACATTGGGCTTCCTATGAAAGTTTTGCAACAGCGGACGCGGACTCACCTTGCCTGCAATATATTTATGTATATCCACTGCCTTTTACACTTTGACGAATATTTTTAATTTTTCTTGTTTGATTTTGAAATCATTCTGCTGATCTTTTTTAGATTAAATGATATCAACAGACTGTCGTCACTGTCGCCAGGCATTCAGAAATAAATTGTGAGTATAATAAATGTATAGTTCAATTGGAAGCATGCGGCTTATTTTGACTATAGTAAATCGATTTTTTTTTTAATAATTCAAAGGCAAAGGAATTTGTAACTCGAGTTAACTGTAGATAACATTAACAATAGTGTTCCAGTTTAACAGTTCTTCTTTAGAATGAAGAACTGTTAAAATATAACACTTTTTTGCTTGCAACCCGTGGGCTTTTCTAGTGATAAAACATAAAAAACACGTTTCACGGACACAATTATGACTACGGCACAATGAGCACTAATAAACCACCAAACATCTGGTGCTATACAGGCGGTAATCCCTTGCGCCGTGAACTAAATAGAGCGTGAAGAAAAAATGAAAGGCCTCCTGGTTTATTAGCATACCTGAATATTTATTTGTGTCACCATGGGAACCGTTCTCGCTCCACAACTCATATTATATGCTATGTTAATCCTACGTGCCTACTTGCTGAAGTGAGTACCAATATTGGCAAACACGAGCATTTCAATTTAAGTGTTTGCGTCTGTGACTTCGCACTGAAGTACTATTTGGGTCATCATTGCACAGGATAAGTGAAGCATTAAATCCTGATTTATGTCCGTTCTGCACGCACCGAGTACAACTGTACAATCCAATTTACTTGGACAGGCGTTATTATACTAATATGAACTAAGCCTTTTGTAAGCCTCTTACCGGTGCAATAGTGTCCTGAGGTTACTGTGCGTTGCATAACCTTCCTAGTAGATGTGCGTTTATATTTTGCTCATTACATATTGCACAATACGGCGATGCTCGAATGTAAACAAAATTAACTGACCTAATTATTTCAATTGTATCATGTAGCAGATCAGGAAACTACACACACGTGAGATTGTTGCACGATAGTGCGAATTTATGCATCTCCAAGTGATTTGCTCACAGTCAGAGCATCAGAGGTATGTAGTATGTGTCGGTATCAACTTACGTTATTTTATGCATTTACAATAATTAATATAACACGTGCGCAAGTTACAATGCGCATAAGATGGCTTACTAAGATTGTCGGAACACAGTAATTAAACATCTGTGTAACATAACATGTTTGCATATAATTCCCAGCGCGTTAAATTTTGCGATGTAACGTGTGATTGTAAATATTTCAAATACGCAGGTATTCGTCATGGCGGCTGGTCAAGTCATATTTTCCACTAGAAATTGTTGTCGGATCGGGGTTACGTTCGTAAAAATCAATGACGAAAGATTGACGTTTATTTGATCGACGCGGAATGTGTTTCAAATAATTTATAGACGATGTTCAAATCGCAGTCCTGTAGTTTTTATCCGTCCGTTTGATTGCGCCAGTATATTGTTGCACGCACAATTAACGTCCAGATTTAGGTTTTGATTTCATTCGACTTCAACGTCCGACAATGTAACTAATAATTAAGAAATAAAAATTAGGCGAGTTGGAGAGTTGTATGGTGCGACAGGTGTACGAATGTCAATAGGATTCCTCCAGTGGTCCATCAAAAAACTAGGGTTTATTTGCAGGATCGACAGTCTCTACAATTAACCGGCTGAAAAATGTCACTCGACATCCTCAGAAAATAAAACATATCTGGACACCTGTCCCGATCTTATGCGACTAATAACGAGTATTTCAGCTTTGTACGAACTATTTAAAAATTCTTGTTACAGATTTTTTTGGATTATTGTGGGAACTAGTTTTATGAGTTACTCTTCTGCCGTCAATTAATTAATTCATGGGCGTCTCTACTGTCACCTGTATTCTAATTAATGACTTCAATTTTATCTAGGCACTTTAGTTTAACATGTAAAATGCTTCTCTTTAGTCGACTGTGAACATCACCAATCTCATTATTCATTATTAATACCTAGGAACTGACAAGCATCGAAACACAGAATCAAATCTCGTGTCAATACTTTTTCTCGTCGAGTTCATCCAATTTGTGGTGTTTTCTTTGCTTATTATTTGTGGTTGACAGCCGCTCCGATGTCCCGCGACGTTGACAAATCGAGAGGCGACCACGTCGCGACATTATAGTCCTTTGAGGTGCCTTTACTACATATATAAAGATAAATAACTACAACATGTACAATATGTATGAATGCCTATACAAAAAGATGAATGCCTAACAGCAATTACTAAGATAGATATGGCTCTTTATTGCATTTCATAAGAATAATGTACGTTTCCATTTATTATTCATAATATTCATCATCATAACAAAAGCACCGCGTACCAAACGGATGTTCACATTTACCCTAAATATATATCGATAAATGAACTGGTAGTTTGTTTATGTAATTTGATGGAGATCAACGTGTAGTACCAATGGATTGGGCACAGATTCCAACGTTTAAATTCTGGCAATATGATTAATTACATAATATGTGATGACACTAAATAATATGCTTAACTATCGCTCATTGCACATGTTTTCGTCTTCCGTATCATTTAACCAACTGTGACACTCATTCACTGGAATTCTTTGTTTATGATACAGTGCAGCACAATAAACAATAACAGAGTTGTTTGTATTGTACAAACACAAGCAAAATAAACTTATATGAGTAGACCTAGTCTATTAATTAATTAGTGTAATGTTTGGAATAGAAACACGTCTTGTCTCGAGTAATGCATAATACTGGCGTGGAATTATTTTATGCGTAATTTTCTCGGTACATTTACGTCCTAGGTATGTCTTATATTGATTGCGCGTTAGGCTAGAACAATGAAGGATTCATAGCGCGGATCCTGTCAGTTCGTTTGGGTGGTTCGTTAGCAGCCAAGGCTCGTCAGACAATGCGGCGTGGCATTGGAGTGCTGCGCGCGTCCCACCGCTCACGTAACATTTCCCCAAAAGGCGTGCGCGCAGGAAGGGCCACTGACTCAGCGACCTTAAGTGCGGAGTGCGCGCACCCCACGCGCCTTTCGCGATGCTCAATAGACCTTTACAAACAAACATGATGCAATAATCGCTATTGATTTGCATCTATCGACACTACCTTCTTCGGTCATGACAGGTGTCGGCAGCTGGATTAGTATGCGATTCTACCTGACTTCCTCATCATCAAAGTCATTCGAACCGATTACTTACATAACCTGAATTCGGTAACTGGTATTAGATTTGACATTTATATCTGCTATTTCATTCTACATCAGCACCTGTTCAAGTAGTTATTGCGATAGTATTTACAGTGCCGTATGATGTTACATTGAATAAGGTCAGCATCAAACGATTTTCGCACTGGACAAAGCAGATTTCAGCACACATGCGCCGTGCGTAAAACATGCATTTCATTTAAATAAGATGTCACGTAAACGTGTCCCACATATCGAGCATGTTAGTGTTTCAGTAATTTAGTTAGTGTCGTGTGACGTGGCGAGGCATTACTGTGTACAAATTAATGGTGACGTGAACGACCGTCCGACGTAGTTTGTTGCACTCGCGCGGCCGTGTGCGTTGACACTGCGGCACACTCGTCACTATTTGACGTGCCGTGTCCCGGCGACCGGCGCAAGCGACCGGGCGGACGCGGGTAACCGGCGCAGGCGACCGGCGCTGGCGACCGGCGACGACGCTCAGTGCACCCGCGCATCACCGGCGGACTTTCTACAGCGATGATTCTCTCCAATTAACAGAATGATTGGCGGGCGGAGAACATCTTTGTCTGCGCACGCGACACACTTTACTCTTGTTACGAGTCATGCAATTCTTATGATGGTATTTATTGGATGATGTATTAGCATTTCCGATGATATCTTTGGTGACTGACAGTTTCTCTAAGCGGATGAAGCGCGTATCACTTTTACCGTTATTCAGAGAATAATCGCATATATGCTCATCTTTTATCTTCGCTTGTTTATAATTTTTGAAAACCCTGACCCTGGCCTGAGCCTGGCTCTTCATCTAAAAGTCAGCGGGCTTTCGCTTTTCTTACCTTGCTTGTAACAATGTTCAATTAGGAAAGTAAACAGTATCATCAGTCTCCTTGTTAGCAATCAATACGAGCTCACTACATGTATGTATATGCCTGACTATATGCACAGGATTATAAAGTTACAGTGGCGCTATTAGTTACCACTTGGAGTATAATTTGAGAAAACGTATTCAAGTTGCGTATCGTTGCGGCATTTGGTCATATCGAAGTGTGCGCACTTTCACTTAATATGATGATTATACGTGCAAGTGTCTACAATTACATTAGTTACAATACGCCACATTCATTAACTGGCATTTGGTATTTTATATCATTTTAATACCTGTTCTTTTTTTCTAACTGCTAAATGCATACAATCTGAACAACTCAATAGTTTCAGTAGGTAATAACATAATAAGTAATACTTTGAAAGCATAGCAATTCTTCAATTTACTCATTTCAAATAAGTACTCAAAATCAAAAATCAAAATCGAAATATTTTATTTCACATACACCTACATGGGCACTTATGAAACGTCAGTAGCTAGTTGCACGGTTCCAATTTGTCGTTTCCTATGGAGAAGAGCCGGCAAAAAACTCCACGGTTCGGTACCCTCTTAAAAATAATTGGCTTTTACAATGTTTTCAAATTACAGTGTTAACAGGTACTAGTACTAGAAGCCTAATCAATATAAGCGATTAATAATAATAAACTAGGTATGTATTTTATAAAAGTAATTTTATATTTTTTTACGAAAAATGTATCCTTTTTTTAATTTTTAGAGGTTTTTCGTTTATCAGGAAAGCCATACACGAAGAACTAGGTATTATTAGCGTGAAACTCCTCCGTGAACGTCATAATATTTCGTTTTAAAATCCTACATTTCAGGATATAAAATGGAGGTAGTGAAGAACGGCCTATTTGGCAAAACGTCCGACCTACATATTTTTACGCTTATGTCGTTATTATATTACCCAAACGTTGAGAGAAATCTTCAGAATTCGTCCCTCGTACTATAATAACGGCCTACGAATATAATTTTATTGTGTACTATTTGTTTGTTTTTATGATTCTCCTGAATATGACACAATATTTTTGGACGTCTGTGGAGTCTAGAATAGCCCTACAAAGTAATGTTACATTACATTTTCCTTGCAAGGAAGTAAAGTTAAAAGAATGTGATGTATGAGCTTAAGTGTTCATTGGAACTTAGACGGTCAGCCGCTCTCTTGTGGTAAATTCTTTTCAAATTAGATAGAAGAAAGTCGAAACCTGTAACTGTAATCTGTTAAGCATTCTTCCAAGAATTATAAGGCAATTATTACTTGTCCGCAAATAGTAATGGCTTGGCAAGACATTTGATTGAGGAGTTAAAGGCTCGGCGCGTGTTCGCCGTCCATCCCGGTGACTCAGCCGAGCGTCGGAATGCCATAGTTTCCTGAATCGAACGTTGATTGGCTTTATTTAGTAAGCAATATTTGTTATAGCTCAAATCAATCACTTCAAAGAATAGGATGTGGTTTAAAATGTTACGCTACCCTTTATGTTGTGGAAATAAGCTAAGTTAAGCTAAGCTAAGATAAGCTAAGTTTTTTGGAAATAAATTTTAGAAACTGGCTCACAAGAATTTAAATGTTATGCTTTTCCAGGTTATTGTAATAGGCTAAAGAAGTGAGAATAAGAATACAAAACGTACAGGCAAATTATAGCCCAGCCAGGCAAGTATTATGAGAGCAAATATAAATTCTTGTAACCTATTTGCAAATACTTACTCATAATTTCCACGTATTTATAAAATATGATCCCATGTAGCAAAAAACATTTAGATGTTAGCAATTCTGCGTAACAACTCTTTAATTAGCTATGGCGGGCGGTCAAGCGAGTTATGCGGATATAGCGCAACCGCGGCGAGTACAATGCGCGCCGCCTGCGCCCGCGCTCCGCGTCCTTCGAGGTCGTTCTAGTTCCACGCCACGCACTCCACTCGCACTCTGTAATGGGAACGAGTAATCGAGGGAAATTGCACATTACTTGATTATTTAGGCTTTATCTAACCGCCATCCTCGAAGTACCTATCGCTTCAAACAAAATAATATGCTTCCTCATTACCACCCTAAATTATTATCTGCAGTTCTGCACCATTAAAAGTAATTCATTTCAATGTTAATGTTTCATAAACAAAACTTTCCCGCTAACCACCACTTGTTGTTGATTGATTACTAATTAAATTTCATATAATGCAGGCGCCATTAAATCATTCATTGTTAATGGTTGTGTTCGTGGCATTACCGGGAACTCCGAGCGAGATGACATTAGTTACCTCCGGAGCCGCTCTGCCGGCTCCACTCGATTTACAACTGTACACAAAGTTCAAAATCATTACTCGTGTTATTATTCTAAATGGTTCACTAATAACAAAACATCAATCAGGTAAATAAACTACTTCCAACTATAAGTCATGTGTCTAACGTGAATCAGTAACTGATTTGCGAAAATAAAATAAAGGACAACGGTCAACATTGAACAATTGGAATCTATAAATTTAGATAGTAAGAAGTCGATCAGGAAGGGGCCTGGGGGCCTGGGGGACAATCTGCCCGGTACAAAATGGTTGCGAGTGTCAACAGATTGCTTTTATTACGTGAATTACTAGGCTGATGAGGCAGCCGGAGCCACGTGAAGGTATCTAATGGCGCCTTTAGATTACATTTCGAGTGGAATCGCCGACGCACATCCGCCCTCAGATGTAATTGGTCATTCACTTCGCTGGATGCTGCGCGATCTCACGATGTATGGGAACGTCAACTTGATTCAGTCGAACGTTTCCGATTAGTCTAGGTATTCGTTGCGTAACCGATACACTTATAATTTGAGTAGAAAAATAAAAAAAGCTTGAAGTACTATCCGGTATGGCATTTGCGACCAGTGGCAAAAAATATTTATATCCGAATAAAAAATATAGAGTTTCCATCCATGATTTCTTTTGATCAATAAGGCACGCAGAACGAGCACTTAGAGATAAAACCGGAGTGCACAGTGCCCATATAAAAAGTCTTTCTGCATTTACTCGCAGTCTAAAAAAGTAGTGCAGGACTGGATGCAGAGTGACTGCAGTTTTGTGCGCACTACTCTATCGTAAAAAGCAATACCTCTATATTCCGTGAAGGCTCAAAGACATCCATGTTATTCACGGCAAGTACATTTAGATACGAAACAATGCGTAAGTTACGTTCAAGAACGCGTAATTAAACCATAGAACCGGATCCTTCATGATCGGATAGCTATTCATCGTAAATGAGGTCCTTGCGGAGACGACGTGTGCTATTTCACTACCTAATGGGAACGTTATCGGGGTGCCAGCCTATAAAAAATATTTATACACTGTAGACTTAACTTCCCAGTTGTGCTGATAAGTTAGTAAGGAACCTCCGCTTAGTGCCGGGATATTAACAGGTAGTAAGTGCCACAAACTTACGTGATAAGATTACAGCCCTGTAATAACCATTAAGTACCTGTTACAGCTCCTGTTAAACATACATTCCGGAGGCGATCATCGAATTGTTGGCCGCTGTTTTATTTTTCTATTTATGCTCCGAAGTCGTCGTATTATCTCGATTAACTAAACGATCTTTTTTAATTAAAAGCCACTGTTACTTATCTGAAACGATGCTTGAATTAAATTCTTATCATCTAATATTTTTCTTTTACCTTGAGAGTGTAATGAAATATTAAATGTCATTGCTATCCCATTTCTTGAATTTAAATCAATTGCTTGAATTTAAACTTTTTGTGTCTTAATTTTGCAGAGAAAAGTTGATGAGTCGCAAGCCCGATCAAAGCGATGACCTAGTAATCTCACACTATTTTTTGAAAAATGATATTCAAGTCACAACCTTTTGTCGAACCGCAAAAGTTTGCAAGCTACTATCCTTTGAGGAAAATTCGATCAGCAAAACCGATGAAATCACCATAAAGTTAAGTTGGAACATAATTTGAAATTAATAATCTAATAAGAAATTTTCCAGCAGTGAAGGATAATCGTTTGTATGTAGCAACACCCGTGTGGAGCCTGATCCAGGGCGCATTCCCGATTCGTTCCCTGTTGTTTTTGCGGCTAGGCACTCACTAATGGGTACTGGTTTAGCTCCAGCGGGCCTCCTGACTTGTCTACTCACGTTCTATGGCGAGCCTTCCACGATGGTGTTTAAAACGACATAGCTTGATTGAAGTGGACTATAAATATTTTCATAACAGTACTTAAACGTACAACTAAGTTGTGGTTTTTATATTGGAGCCATGTTGAATCGTAAGATAGAATTATAGATATTGCAAATGGACACGAAGAACAAAACGTTCTGAAAATGTTACTGCGTAGTTATCTCTCCTTTTAAAAACCTGGACTCTCCCAGTAATTGCGTTTCCTGCTCTATTTCCTCTGTCATTTAATTTTGTTCCAGTTTGAGGGGACACGACAAACGACTTTCGGTATTTGATTTGCAAAGCGTGAAATAGAAAAAGGTACCTTTCTATTAAAAAGCGTCCTCAAAACGATGAAAACCGTTTTGTGGTTTTATGAAAACGTAAATCATCCAATGTACGGACGCCAGCAGGTCAAGCTACCCGAAATGGTCAATTTTTCCCAATCAACCTTAAACCTTAAGGCTTTACAAATAAAGTTGAAAATCTATTAAAGAAATTTGACAGATTGTATTAGCCTGGTGTGCTGGCGTCTGTACCTAGTTTAAATATAAATCGAAATATTTTCACATTGCGTAATTAATAAATCATTTTGATTTAGATTCATCTTGTAATCGTTGAAGGAAGTCCATAAATCTCAATATTGCACAAATAGAGAGGTATCGAGCTCACTGCTATTTATTGAAGTTTCTTCACATTCAGAATGTGATTACATTCTGCACAATATAATATCTACTACATAAATAATCTTGTTGGATGGTTGTTTTATTGAAACATAATATACAATACAGCACAGCCAATAAAAATGGCTCAAAAACAATGTGTTCATAAACTTTGACTCGATATCAAAATGTTAACTCTCATGGAAGTCGTTCCCTAAAGGATAAAAAATGAGAGCATTCTCAATAGAGTTACTGTCGCCATCTCAATGCCATTTATATCTCTAGAATATGTTTCATCGAAAACAAAAGATAAGACGAGCTTGGTTATAACTTATAACTATAGCACAAATTGTGTTAACATCACAATTCAAGTTGAAGTATCAAAGTGTAGGCTAATCCAGTTGCCATCTACGGCTATATTGTAAAGGATAATTTAAATCGCTTACAGCTGCTGACTAGTGCTTTATCGCTACCGGTTAATTATTGGTTTGGTGCTAAAGACTTTGATCTTGTTACTTGTACACCTGAGTAATATTGTTGACTTAGTTCGGAGCTATATACAGCAGCAATACCCAAGGCCGTCGACACTTCTTATTCCCATGGCATTTAGAGACTCACAGTGTACTCGTAAATAACTGGAGCGACTTGTATTGTGGTTCGAAAGCTAGGCTAGGAATTTAGTTTATTTCATGTACGCTTATCTAGGTCCCGCCCTCCCAGGAAAGTCTATCGTTTTTAAAGACTCATCAAGTCTCCGATCTGTGTTTTGGTTAGTAAAAATAACAACTCATCGTAATTATATTGACATGAGCTTTAATGACATCTCAATCGCATTGAGTTGGATTTCGAAAGCCCGATGCACTATCACTCCTGTAAGTAAAACCCCTCGATGAATGATTTCTTATATCAATATAACGTTGCAATATAATACAATAGTTATTTTGAATTTCAAATTACATCTATTGTCGATATTGATCAAGTTGGGATGACAATCACTTTAAATGATAGATGACTGATGTTGACATGCGAGAAAAGTACCCACAATTTATGAAATAAAAAGTGAAAGGGAAAATGGACACGCGACACTAAACAGAATCTGCTGTTTTTGACAATTTTATTTAAGAATTTCAACCACATTCATTTATATTCAGACATATGTTTTCGATGGCGTTGCCGGCGGTTCTTAAGAGATTGATCGATTCTTCACTATGTACAGTCGATATTAACTCTTTACCAATAACAGTATATTATTATATTTTAAGTACATAACATGTAAACGCAATATTTACACAAATGATCGGTTTGTGTAATTTCCAATTCGCGGTACACATTTCAAAATTTATTTAGCCATTAATATTGGGGCTTTAACAAAATACAACATTAACATAAAATAAGGCAATAAAAACACGTAAAACACATTATGGCAATATTGACAATTTATGGACAGTGTTAAAAGTTGTTTAGTAATGGCTTTTTCGAGTTTCCACAATTACTTTATATTTATTCGAATTCTCATTTGTTATAATTTATAACTTGATGATTTTCACTTGTATTTTTTTTTTTGTGTTGATCTATGTGGGAATACTGCATTTTGAATTAAAATAACTCAAATATTCAACATTCTACATATACATACATACTTGTATTTCCCTCGCGATCGCGTCGACTTCGCTGCGACTCCCCGCTGGCTTTAAAATTGTGAGATTCAGCAAATGAGACGATTATTATCGTAGTTTCGAATCATTTATGGAAAATTCAACGTGTTATAATCATTTATAATGAAGTGAATATAAGACTTCTGTAAAGATAACAACTTCAAACGTTATTGAAGCAACAAAGTAAAAGAATTGATAGCTGTTGACGCTGATGGTATCCGAACTATGCACATTACTTGCGTATTTTACAAGGCTCTTCGTTAGGACTTGAATAAACTGAGTAATGTTAATTAATATCGTGTACTTATAATCAATTTACCACCACTTATTTCAATTTTAATTCTTCCTTTTAACAACTGTGTTATTTCTTTGCGAATGCAAATTGTTATGGATATAGTAACTTGAATATAAAAGTATGTTAAACAGAGTTGTTTTGTACAAAAAACAACACACATATTATCATTCGATAAATATTAAAACTGGTTCACTCGAAGTAAAGCTATCAAGTCTGTACTACTACTTGTCTTAAATAGTATTGAAACGAGCCATGAAAATGCGGTTAAACGAATCTGTTGTTTTTTCCACGACTGTCGGTAATCATGCACACTTTCTTCTAAGCTGCTCAACTTTCATTTTCATGTGTTGCAGGGTTCACGACGAGGGGGTTATTAAGTCGCGAGGAGCAACGAACCTCGGGCCGTGACTTCCTTTTTAACGTCACTGCCTCAGTGCAGTGGGAAAGTGTCGAGGAATTAACAGGAGCGTGGCGAGACTCTTTGTTCTTCGTCTGTAACGAAACAGCCAGCCCGTCTTAAATGACGAGTCATTACCGAAGCCATTATACCGGTTGAATATATTTGTTTATATTATTAGTCTTGCACTCTTCTTAAAAACTTAAAAGAACCTCATTTGAAATTAAATGCGACGACGTTTTTTAAGTTTGAATGTGCTCGCACGTGCCTCTTACAGCTTATGAGTGCAACAATGACTGTCACCAATTATGTATTCGGTAATGCCTCGTTTCATACCGCATTAAGGTTGGTTATGATGCAGTTTCGGTGGGGTCGCCGGTCGGTTGTGAGGCGATGGTGTTTCGGAGCCAGTAAACTGGCAAGTCATCTGCGGTAATAGCCCAGGCTCCTGTTACATCGCGATACTCGACCCATTGTGCTGTTAAGGAAACACGACCTTAATCTGCGTAATGTGATGTAAACGAAAATTAAAAGTTAATGAAGAGCTAAAGCTGATTCACAGGATTTTATGATTCAGCGATAAAACGACAGTTATTTGAACACGTTCTTCATTTATGCATAAACTACCAGAAATAGATGTAGTTTATCACATTATACGATAAGTAGTTTGTCTCCTATTGTATTGTATGACGTAATAATTCCCGCGAACACTCGCGTCTCGTACAATAACAATATTCTATTCTATTCGCCATTTGTTAGGAACGATACGAAGATGTGGTTTAAAAGGAAATAAATACGATAGAAAATAAACATAACGAAGTCGAACTATTTACCAATGATGCGCCCATTGTTGTATGCGATACGTATTCATTAATAATTAAATAATATTGATATCTACAAGAATAAACATAGTAAGTACGCTTTGCTACTACATGCACTATAGCAAGCTAATAGAAATAATTATTCAATAACAAATGGCATTTACAATGCCATATCCAATCTCAAGACCAAAAACTATACGGTAATCGATAAATAATAAAGGAAGCATATATTGTTGGTATAAGTAGTAATCAAAATTGATCCAGGGCCTTGGCTTAGCAGGATTAACATTACAGTAAGGCGAGAACATTACGGAGAGGCGCTCGCTCATTTGCACTAATCGAACCCAGCACAAGCTCGGGTTTCAATTATGCTTTCATCGTCTTTTGATCAAGTATTATGTTCAACATGTAACATGTAGCCACTCACATATGAATGCAGATTAAATGTCCGCTGAGATGCTGCGTGAAACGTCACAATAACTAGATCTACTTTACTTGGTCATTCCGTTGAAAATACGTTTCATTTTTACGATCAATACGTACAAATAAGGCTAACTAATGTCGTCGGATCTTGTTCTAATTGGGACCCGGCACGAGAGAATAATTAAAAACAATAATGAAAGTTTGAATTTGATGGCAACGAGGGCGACCCCGGCATAGTATGCCTAGTTATTCCACGTCCCAGCCCGGCGGGGTGGGATTTAAGTGCAAATTGTTAAAATTATAGAAGAGTCTGTGGCGAGTTGGCGCGCTGCCAGCGCTCGTGCGACGACCTCGATGTGCCGCCTGCCGTGCGCGCCGCCGCCTGCACCAGCACACAGCACTTCCTAATTGGTACCGATTCTTCAACGAGAGGTGCGAGTGGGCCATCTCCGCGTCAGCGATGCGCATATTACTGTGTGTTCACTGCCGCCGCTGCAGTGTGCTCGTGACTCACTGCTCGGCGCTCACTACCGCCCACAACGTTATGAATATTTGTATATTCACATGAACATGAATTAAGCCGTAACTGTTCATAATTTTATACGACTCTAATCGATGTAACCAATGAGATAATTGATCGGAACACAAGGTCTTTAACGTTACAACTTGAGAGGTTTATTTTTAAGTTACGACACTCGAAACCCTGCTCGGCACCAGATGTCCTCCGCTCAGTTTATCAGTGAGATAAAAATGCACTGGTTCAGGTCGCTTACAGCATGCTTGTGTTCAGATAACCAGTTTGTTAAGTGTAACATCGCGTCGTTGTGTATTATGTGGAGATACTGCCTCGTTTCATAATTGTCTGTATGACATAATGTTAGCATGTGGCTTCGTGTTAGATATTTATCAGGAGTTTGTACATTAAGGTAATGCTGAACTACACCTCGAGATTTACGGCTCATGGATAATTAAAAGCAACGGGTAAACATGCGTGCACGCAGCCAGCGCGCCGTGTGACACAACTGCATGCGCGACGTTTCGGGAACCGTTTCCTTTTATAACCGCGTCGTCTGTACTATTCTTAGTGACGGTCAGATATTTTTTGTGCTTATTGTATTAGTCCGTATCGCGGTCTGTGTTTTTAGGTCACGGTGTGGTTTTCTTCGGCGTAAAACGGTGAACCTTTATTTATTTATTACCAAAAATAGTTGAATGGTTGCTCTACCTATTACGAAAGCACATTCACTGGCATGAGAAAAAATATAACAATATCGGACCAATATTTTTTGCGCGGACAGTTTGCTTAATGTTGCAACTCTGTATAGGTTTTGACGCTGATCAACTGTAAGGAAACCGGAGTCTAGAAATTGCTTTTAGAAGAATGCAGAAGTATGTTTGGATATGAACGTCAAGGAATGCGCAGGCAATGGAAACGCACTATAAAGTTCATTTGGAACCTCCACGTGTACGTATGTTATAAATTAGGTTGGGGTACTAGTTGTTTGAACAACAGTCGGGCTACGTCCACACATAATATTGACTCAGCGGTGACACTGCACACACACGCTATATTTGAACTAGTTTTTAATTACAGAACGTCTTGGAAATATATTAAGGAAAGCGGAGCAAACACAGGGTGCTGTAGAGCGCTTCCTTACATGATCAATAGAGATCATGTGGTTTGTTTTAATGGTAGTCCCGAACTTATGAACAACAGTAATAAAAGTATGAATTTATAGATCTATAAGCTTTCAACAAACAAAGCAAAACTTAATCTAAAAGTCTGCTTAAGAATAGAACTGGTTCACTACCGAACGTAATTTTCAGAGTTTCAGCCCCCACACCAATTGAGCCCAGAAAGTTGATATATGAAAGGGTGCTGTTCTAGTTAGGGAATAGCTGTGACAAAGGGAAGGCAGGGTGTTAGGAAGTGGGCCGATGAAATCTGGGCCGGAAAGAATCGTAGGCGACATACATTTTTCGTGCACCATTTATTTCAGCAAACGATTGCGAGCCCTGTCACAGAATAAGAGCGCGGGGACGACTGCGAATTTCATTATTGTTTCTATTGTTTTGGTTTTGATGAATACGTTTGCCTTTCATGGGGCGAAATTACCTCCACACGCCATTATCCTTTTATTCGCAGCTGAATATTAGCAGAACAATCTGTCTTTCTATTCGGATGTATTTGCTTTTGTGTCATTCTCAAATGGTCCTACATAAATCAAGTTATTCATTGCTCAATACGCCCTTGTATCAAGATTATCATTTAATGAATCTTATCTGTTTGCATTATCTCTCGCCTACAATTATTTTTATAAAGCTGTCGAGGACGAGGGCAGCGATGCCTACATGGACATGGTGAGCTTTAATAATTAATCTAAATGTCATATTTCATTAGTGAATGCTGACTTTTATATAAGATTTTCGCTAAATTAAACATCTGTAATATCAAAGCCTCATTCCACCTTTAATATCAAAGTCCCGATTTCATAAAAGGATTGATTCTTTTATGAAATCATAGACAGCGTTTCAAAATCGTTTTCAAATGTCTTTTATAACCAATTAGAATTCATAAAGCAATAGATATGGTAAATAAACATGTAACAGTTCCAAGCTACGGTAGTTAATATAAACTACCTCATCGTGCAAGTTTCACAGATGAATATCACAGTCGCCTGACTAATTACTTAAACAGTGTCCATACTGCGTACGTTTAATTTAACCAGTAACTGTATGTGAACATCATTGTAAAACAAACTCGTGTGCCGCGCTGCGGGAGCGTGACTCCACTATTAAAACTATGGACTTTAATGGTTAACGTGCGAAGGTACTGCAGATACTACATAAATACTCTAACACATACTTGTTTCTTGACACTTTATATTAATTTATCCTTAGTTATTGTTCAGACTTCCATTTCGAGCTGCATTTATACAAAGCGCAAAGTAACTCAGTATCTGTAGATTATCCATATCAGTGACAATTACAGTCATCTCATAATTTATCTAAGAATGCTGCCACCAATTTAATTTACATATAATATCTGTTACGCAATTTATGTTTATAGATAATTAGCTAAACAAACTGCTTGTCTATTTGATTAAGAAACCTCTCTGTCATACAGGGCTACCATTTACGCGGTCTTAATAGTGCGATTGAATTCTAAAACAAATAATTTTACTGTAAACGGGATAATAATTTAGCTGATATACAATAAGATATTGTGGGCTGTGTAGTTGTGAACATGAACGATGACGTGAATGTTATAGAATATAGCTTCTGCCCGCGACTTTGCCCGTGTGAAATTTCTTGTACCCGCGTCGCATTGCATCGCATCACCTGCCCGCGCTGTCACTTCGTTTTTGCCTAGCGATTTTTCTGACTTTTTTTTTCTTTTTTCTATGCTCTTAAGGTTCATAGATTGACGTTTAATAGCCTTTCTCATGGATGGGGCTATTAAATGCAAAAAGAAGTTTTCAAATGCGACCGGCAGTTCCAGAAATTAGCGCGTTCAAACAAACAAACAAACTCTTCAGCTTTATTATTAGTATATAGTATAAGTGTAGGTATAGTGAGCGCATACTGGCGGAAGGACGAGTTACGTTATGTGTTTGATATTCCGCAGAAGACGTAGAAGCTAATGTTCCGGGAACCTCCGCCAGTCCGCCATACTTGGCAGTCGGCGGACTATCGCTGACATACTAAGTGTTACTTTGGGCTTGTTTATTGTGATGTTGGCCGTGGTGTACGATCGCGTGCTGCATGGCGTGAAGTGTTCCGCTTTATTACATTCATAAGTATTAAACATTAGGGCGTTTTGTTTCATTGAATCGTTGTTTGAGATAATGGGTTTTTGGAAGTTTTGGTATTTTGAAGTATCCCCAGATGGATTTCATATTTGACTTTCGTAATTGCCCGTTCATACGCCCTACACAGATGCATGTTAAAAAGTAAGTATCTTCAAATCAACTTTTTAAATACTTTCTCTAAAACCTCAATTAGAAAAAAAGTAGTTAATTTATCATGAACAAAATCTATTCGAAGGTCGTATTAAAGTAAGACTAGATTTTTTCCGTGATAAATTGACTCTCAAAAAAAAACGGAATTGGAGAAAGTGAGATGGGTAGGGTATATCTTTTTAAGTGAGGAAGGATTTAACGTGTCGTCCTTCGGGATCCCACTTAACCAGGATTTACTTTGACATAAAAATCATACGAAATGGCCTGTCGGGACGCATTCATAATTTTTATTTTCTGCTGGATCGTGAAGGCTGAAACTCACGACACAAGACACGAGCTCGATAAGCTCGCGAAAGCTCGTGCTCCGAATAATTAATATATTGATATTTGAAGGACTTCCTAGATAAGCAATCAATAAAAAAGTGTACCGTCATAATAAGAATCAACATATTATATGATCAACATATTCGATGTTATTCCTTTTTGTCTTCAAAGATACCTAACGATGATCGCTACTGACGTATATTATTCATTTTAGTAGTTAGGTAGTACTTACGATTGTACGCATTTATTCCAAAAGGATCTCCTATCTATTTGTTTCCCAGGGATGTCCTTATGTGGGCAGAGCGCTGCGCCGGGGCTCGGCCGGTGCACAAGCTCGCAGTCACTGCTCGATTACAAACACACTCGATAAGATACGCTCGCAGGATGCGATTCGACACTTTAATGAATTGTATGTTTATTAACATAACTATTTGTGTTTATTTAATTAATGTTATTTGCTGCTGACCGTGTAATGAACTACATTGTGAACGAACTATAATGTTAACACTTGACAGTTATCAATTTATAGCCGGTCTCGAGTTTCGATATTAATGTCTGTTAAAATGATCAGAACTTATTTCAATTTGTTCTCCCCTTCATTTGTTTATATCAACTGGATCGACCAAACAAAACCTATTAAAATTGTTCTAGAATTCTAGATCGCACGTGAACAGAAGGCTAATTCTCGAATTTACTTACTCAAACGTTCATATTGAAGTCGCCATGTCATCTCAGCGAAAAAAAATCGAGGTTTTTTTGACAGATTGAAAGTAATTGAGACTTTGAGACTGAGATGCGATGAGAGAATGTCAACGTTCTTAAAATAAGGGAATTGCCTCTCTGTGTAGTCTGGACACAGATTGGTCTGGAATGTCTCACTCCAATACTTCGAATATTTATTGTTATCAAGCAGTTACTTTGTCGTTGACATTTACGTACGATCTACATATCAAGGCAAACTCTTTTCTGTTTTAGGTGCCATTAATTTTATTAACACAAGTTTGTTCTCATAAAACTTTTAAGTAAACGAATATAAAATCGTTTATGTGACGAGTGATTGACTTATGATTATAGTCTGGTTTAAATCAGTTATTATTATGTTACAGTAAAAGCGACATCAATGGTATATCCTACCTAAGACCTCCCAGTATTTTCAGTAAATCTGAAGGTTCTGAGGAAAGTCTACTTTTAAAAGTTTTGTCACATGTTTGTATACTAAAGTAAGCCTCGTTGTAGCTGTGTCGTAGTGTTTTCGTATCATCGTCATAGCTTTGTCGTAGCATTGTCGTAACGTCGCCATAGCATTGTCATAGCGGCGTCGTAGCATTGTCGTAGCGGTGTCGTAGCATTGTCGTAGCGGTGTCGTAGCATTATTGTAACGTCACCGTACCATTGTCGTAACGTCGCCGTAGCATTGTCGTAGCCGCGTCATAGCATTTTCGTAGCGGTGTCGTAGCATTGTCGTAGCGGTGTCGTAGCATTATCGTAACGTCCCCGTACCATTGTCGTAACGTCGCCGTAGCATTGTCGTAGCGGTGTCGTAGCATTGTCGTAACGTCGCCGTAGCATTGTCGTAACGTCGACGTAGCATTGTCGTAGCGTTGTGTCTTGTTCTGAAATAATATAATCATACTGCTATATATTGAATATTAACATACAAACATTATAGCCATTTTCAAGAAAAATACAGATTCCCCTATAACCTAATTTGAATGACATTACTTACGTTAAAAAACGAGTTCATTACTTACTTGCAGCAACATCCCCCAAAACAGCTTCCACTTAGTTAAACCTTGCAATTTACTGGAAAATCCAAGGATTTGCCCCTGCTCGGGCTTGTACTGTAACAAGCGGCCAATGCATTTGTAAAGTAACGACGCATCGCTTCGCCGAATTGACGTTATCAACTTTATTGGCGATACGAACATCAACATTTTTATGATAGAGTACGAAATAAGGATATTGGAGTTATAAGAGTATTAAAAATTATATCTACATACTTACATAAGTATGTATGTAGCTGTACTTATCTTACAGTTATTAAATATTTATGATTGTGGTAAAACATCAACTTTCCGTAGTAATTACATAAGCAGCCTGTAACGTTCCCACTGCTGGGACACAGGCCTCCTCTCTTCGAGAGGGAGTGGGCTAATAATCAACCACGCGGGCCCAGTGCGGGTTGGTAGATGTCACACGTCTTCGAATTTTTAGGTTCTAGGACATGCCGGTTTCCTCATGATGTTATCCTTCACTGTTTTCAGAGTAAGTCAGAGCCGATGATACTGCGCTGTAGTAATTACGATCAACTTTAATTATTTTCGCGCATGGATGTGCTGACCTAATTTATACAATTGTATGTTTAAATATAACTAAAACACTCATGTAATCTGGAGTGCTTAATATCAATTGACACTGCGCAGTTAACATGTCGAATTAACGAGTCGATCGTGACACATAAGTGAATAAGTGCTAACTGATATTTAGCGCCCATCGCCCATTGCCCTTATAACCTACTTCCATCTGCGGACATTTTTATAACTTATACAACGACGTTGGTACACGCACTTAACCTAAAAATATCCAAAGTAGTCATATTTTGTAAATATAAATTTAATTAGATTCAGTAACGACTGATTTTTAATAGTCAAGTAACTTTTAAATAAATCTGACAATTTGACATATTTTCTATACAAAAGCTGTCAAACCACGATAATTACTCCACAAGTAAAAGTTATCTGAATATTGAGAAATCAGCCCTTAGTAAAGTAAAATCTTTTAAATAACATTAAAAACAGTTTTCTCTTGCATCGTTAGCGCCGGAGAATTCTTTCACCAAAACTTCTTATTGAACAAGAAACCAATATTTCTGTCTTCTCAAATACTGTTTGTTTGTTTGTTTCGGACGATGCCCCATATCCAATGGAAGTTATTAAAGAGTTCGGATCAGTTCAATTGATACACGTATGTCGGTCAACAATGGAATGGGTTCCGCTCGCGGACGGTGGAGCGCTGCCAGAGCGATAACCGATGGATCGACGTGATAAATGGATGCTGCTACAGCCCTCTGTCGGCGCCAGGCAGTCTCATTCCAATACCAACTTCTGATATACGATAGCAACATTCCACAACGACAAATTTTATTACTTTCAGATATAGTTTTGCTCCAAAACAACGTGGTCCAACTACCAATACTGCATTACTCACTACGAGGTCGATACTCACTATTGAGGTCAATAAGTTACGAGGGGGTTCGTATGAATTAAGCATTATTAAGTCAGAGTTAAGTCGAGAATACTCAATCCGCCGATCGTGAGTTCGGACCTCATTAAAACTTCTATCGCTACATTAAACCTAATGTAGTGAATCGAATCTTAGAAGCAGCATGCGGTTGTTTGCTTGCTTGCCAACCTTGGATCAGAGTAGATTCGTCATTTGGTCACAGTCACAGCTGTGGATTACCGAAATACTTAACACCTACTAATGAACTACCAGCGCAATAAGTAGGTACCACAGGTAGGTAGGTAGGCATATCTAATTATGCGCTTTCTTCTGAAATAAAGTTCATTACTTTATTTAAGTTATACGCCAACAGCCTGGGAACGTGCGCTTGCACATAATATGTTTATTAAGTTATGTAAATTCAGTGAATTAAATTGTAAACATAATCCTCTATTTACATACGAAAATGCATTTATCTATTAACAATTCTGCTCTTCCATGTACTTATTAACAAGTTACCTAAACTGGTAAGTAGGAAGCACCTACCCACCTCAAGTTGAATACCTTGTTGCTAGTCAAATATTACACCAATATCAATAAATACACTCAAGTTAAAGCTAACAAACAAAAGGCAACCAGCTTCTCAAATAACAGTGGTGCGCTTGCGCAAAACCTCAGAAAATGTTGCTGACCCCGCATTACTGTGTCGAAAGTAATATTTTGATAACGTATTGATATAAAGTATTCCTTATTAGATTGGCGTATCTACCTCTTAATAAAAGTGCTTTCACTTTCAACTCACATTCACTGGATCTACTTAGGCGTATTAAATAAGGTTACAGGGCCCACCGGGAAAAGGCATAAAACTAATTTCAACGTCAAAGACGTAAAAACACTGTTAAAAACTTTTGGGCGTACATAAATCTTGTGGACGTGTAACTTTTGGGTTCTGCACCCCTGCCTTAGCGAATACGAAAGTCTTAGCGAAGATGATGGAACTTGAATATAACCCATTACCAAGTGAATGTTCCAAGTACTTATAATAAAAATACAAAGTAATTCCAACAAAATCTGCAATTTCACTGTTACGAAATTTTGTTACTTTCCAATAATAACGATTTTATTAAAGACGTTTTATAATACCAGCCAATTAAAAGCCTCCATTTAATTTTGCGCAACCGAAAACTCTTCGCCAAATTCAAATGACATATTTTTCCGTTCATATAGAGTCAATGGTGAGTGGATCACGAAGTAGCGAGCACGTATCTAAAATGATTGACGCGCAAATACGTTAGAAGCCGCAAGAAGAACTCCACTTCCGATAGATTCGACGCATCGTGCGCCCCGCGGCCCCCGGCACCGGATGTCACGTATGTCATACTTCCCGTTGGACCGACTTAGCTTTTTGCGTACCAATAACTTCCATACTGTGGATATTGGATTGTGCCAAATTTAAGAGCTGGCCACGTGTATGTCGTTGGTTAAAGCTTTAATATGGTTGACTCGTAAGTAAGGCCGATCGATTCTGTAAAAATCTCACCGTGAAAAGTTATGTGAAGTGAGCTTAGATTAGTGTAAATCCCTAGTATTAGTTGGAATGACAGCTCACTTCACCTAAGTTTTCACGGTGAGATGGTTACAGAATCGCACTGCAGCAGTGCGATTCTGTAACCATCTTATATCAGGCGATTCCGCGTTTGAAAGATGTTTAAGGATGGGAAGGAAGGACACACATTGTGGTCTGCCGATCTATTCTGTATTTTCAACATAAAAAATAAGGCGAAGTGAGCTGTCAATAGTGTCAATCCCTAGCATTAGGTAGAGTGACGGGACAGCTCACTTCACCTTCGTTTTCACAGTGAGATTTTTACAGAATAGACCTGCTGTTTTTTCTCTCTTTCTTCGTGGGTAACAATCACGCCTTTAAAAGTATATATTCTGCTGGTATATGAAGAGCCTTTCCTATACAATCTCTATATTTTAATCGTTTCAGAGCCCCGTCTGCCACCAACACTGTAGAACCTTTTAAGTCAAGCGCCAGAGCGATAAAACGGTCATATTCTGAACATTTCGACGGTGCAAACATGTTCATTAGCAGTAAGTCGACCCGGGGGAAGATAAGACGTGTATTGGCATTGGCGTCTAGCCGGCCGGAGTTAGGGGGCACGCAAATAAAGATCAACGACCGCCTTTAAGCCCAGCTGCTGCACCTGAGCCACGGTTTAGCGAACACTTTTATGTCTACGATATCGTCTGGGATAGGTATTAACGAGTTGGACGGAATAAAGCGACGGTATAGGGATGTTTCGAAAGAAAAGTTGTGTTTGTGAATAAAGCAGGCAGGTAAGACAGGCTCCTTACCAGCCATGTCAAAAGAAACTTTACTGTGTTTATGTAAATTGTTCAGATTGAATTTGTGCGCAAACAACAACGAATTTATTTTGAAGCCATCGAGTGTACATTTCAGTGCAAGAAAACACGAAAGGAATTTTTCAGTAAGAAAGTGTTTTTAGAAAACGAAATCCAGTAACACATAATAATGTGAATTTCTTTCTCACAACTCACAACGAGATTAATACTTTTATGCCAAAGTAGGTTGACTTTGGCATAAAAGTATTAATCTCGTTGTGTTTATATATTTTTTCAAAAGTTTCGATTCCTTGATTAAAAAATATAAATAATTGAAGATTAAACGAGTATACCCACATTACACGGTGTTTTTTTTCTTATCTAACTATTACTTATATTATCTTTTTTAACAACATCAGCCGCTATTCAAAAAGGTAACACGTCGCCAGTCTGGTTTGGGGTTTGGTTTCATATTTTATAAAAAGAGGTTACAACAAAATAACATTATAAAAGAAAATAAAGGTTGTTTGATATGAAAAACCATTATTGAACGCCTTTAAATGCAAAAAAAAAAAAAACACTAATGGCATTTCAGTGATTTTTGGCCGGAACCGGCCACTACAATCATTTTATGATTTCCATGGAATTAGTAAGTACAACACCTTTATGATTTCATATTTGAGCGAAATGAGGTTGTATATTTTTTTTAATAAATGATGTGTGGTACATCATATTTAGAATTAATTTTCTTGGAAAGTCGGCGGTTTACCTTTCATTATAGAACTGCAAATCAAACTACAGAATATTCTGATGAGCCTGGTTAAGTACACCTAAGTAATAGAAATAATAATATTGGCAACCATCACATTAATCAAATTATGGCAATTTTCAGCAATAAAATGAAATGAGATCAAAATGCAATATCTATATTTAATAAGTAGTTGCGATTCACCGTGCTATAAAGGTAGAATTTAATTATGTTAAATAAGTACCATAAACCGTGACTGGATCTAATAGCATCAAGAAAATAACGAAGAAATGCACAAGTATAAAGATTTAAATGTTTCATTCTGAAAACAGTGAATACCTGTAATAAATGTGAAACACTTTCAACTGCAGCCACTTTCTGTATGCAAACGATTACCAATTCACTTTACAAGCATATTTAGCTGATGTATAGTGTTGCAGCAACATCCCCACTGTTTGTTCATTGTTAGTTTTGACTTAGCTTTTTCACTGTGGTATCCTGAAGCTTTACAAGAATTATACAGTATAATTGTTTGAAAAGCAAATATAAACTTACCTTTTATATATAATTATTTAATTGTTTCAACTTTAAAAGGCTCCAACTTTATTTGATTTCAGTTTAGATTGAATATAAAGTAAATACATTATTTTATACTTACTACATTTGCTCGTAAAGGGTCTCTTATTTCACTAATTTCAATATCGTATTGTATCTCATTACGTACTTGTGCGTTATTGTAATGTAAAACGCACGAGATTCTTTTTAATAAGGTAAAACGCACGGTTTATCAAGATGCTCCGTCTAAACCGAACGGTACTTTTTTAAATCTTAGCAAAGAGTTTTTATGTCAGAAAAGTGGTCAACATTTTATGAATAAAATTAACTTTGGGAGATAAAATGTAATAAATAAACATTTACAAATTGTTCAAATTTTTATAACTGCTCTAACAAGTGATTAAAGATTTATTCGTGTATGAAAGTCCTAGTTTTATTTATTTCCTCGCAAATATGTTATAAAACGTCGTATGACATACGTGCGCTTTGATAATTACAGCACTTATATCATAATGTACTATTATCATACATTAATCCAAATACTACTTTTCCAGGGAAACTTGTATGGAAAATACTCCTTACAAGTTTCCCCAGAAAAGTAATATTTTGATAATATCTTTCTTAGATACGCTGTCTGTATTCGAAATTCACTTCGTCTTCCAATAAGTTAGAGGATTCATATCAAGGGATGAAGTATAAAAGCAAGCAGACAGATATTCAGGACCCAGGGTTGTCATTTACTAATGCTGTTATAAAATGTGTTACTTTCGCTTACTTTACTTTTGAAGTCGGAAGTCAAACAAGGTGAAAATCACATTACCTACTCAATTTACGACGACTTTATATTTTGCAAGCCGACAGCGCGAGCGGGGCGATTACATAACACAATAACAGTAGCAATGCCATTCATTTTGACAGTTCAACAACATTCATTGCGCTATTTGCGTTTGTGAGCACAATTTTTTTTTAAACATATGAAGCAAAGGATTAGCAATATCCTTCAAAATCATTCAAGTGTGCGTGATTATAAGATTGTAAGCGTATAAGTTTCTGCTGCTGAATTACATTATAGACTGTTTCATTTAGGATATAATATTAACTTAATTTTGGAGAAAGTCTAAGCAGGATAACACATTGCCGAAGGCGCTACTTCTTCATAAATACTGTTCATAAATTTGAGGCCCATGTGTATCAGCAGAGCTTGGACGGCTTTTGTTAATGCATTATTTTGCGGTAACGCTTACCGAGTGAGCGGTGTGTAGTGAGAGTACAGCCTAAAATAATAGCAGCTTATGAAATAAAACGAGCATCAACCCTGTGCGGTGCAGGCGGTGACTGGCGCGCGGCATCGATCCGTCGCGACGTGCCCGACGCAGCCCGACGCAGCCCGACACAGCACGACGCGGCACGACGTGACGCGACGCCCGCGCCGACCTTACATTATTTACTTTTCATTCATACATTTTATATTATGAATCCCGCTTCGAACTTTTGAACTGATACAGAGGTCACCTCAGATAGACGTCTGGACGCTAATTTTGCTTTATTTTTATTTATTATGCTTCTACAAAGTACTTATTAGTACTCCAACACATTGCAGATGATTATTTGAACAGTAAACAGTTTTCCTTACTAACTACATTATGTTATGTAAATGCATTATGTAGCGTTACTTTAAGTAGCCAGTTAACTACGTAATATTGCGCAACAAACATTTTCCTTGCAAACGTTAATAATTGTAAATGGTTCCGTACGCATTTTAAAGGCTTTGCAGCGGCGGCACGCAGTTACTGTAATTTCATTAAACGTTGCGGTTAAGCAGCAATTAGAACCTTAATACTCGGAGGGAATTATCTCGTCTATCATCACAGAGTCTCGTAGTGCTGCACATTGGTCTCATCTGACTCCACTATCCTGTCATCACTTAGCGAGTGGATTATTTATTTGTTTGGTCGCGAATGTAATTACACCCTCTTCGGAGCCACGGCGCGGACAGATCCCGTCCAACAGGTCTCGTTAATATTAATCTGATTAACTATAATGCCAATACCGAGTCTATAAAGCAAATATGCTCACGGACTGTATCTCGCCGTCTGACGTTTCTTCTATTTCTGTTTTTATATTTCGCTTTGCATACTTACAATCATTAAGTCGCACTTGATTTATGGCAGAATTTATTTTATTGGAACACACCTACCTATTCTTAGTAATAAAATATCTATCTACAAATAGTTAAACATTTGATGTCCAAAAAAAAAACTCTAAAACATCATTGTTCCGCAAATGGACCGACAATGTGGAGGCGCGCCGAATGGCGATAAAATTACTGTAACACTCGTAAAAAATAGCCATAATATTTTTACGTCCCAATTTAGGAACTTTGGTGGACTGAGCCTGGACATAAATTGTGCGTATCCATGTATCTGTGTTCTGCAGTAAGTAGGTAACCAGCAGATAGTGCGGATAGTGATGTGAGTAGGAAACTATAAGTTGTAAGTAGCACCTTCACCAATAAACAGTGCGTAAGTGAACGTGCGAGGCGCGTTGTTATTTAGCGACGGCCTATTAGATAGGTATGGCTGTATCTTATTCATGGATATTCACTGCGCCGGCGCACCACATAAACTGCGGCAGCCACGGCAGGTGGATCCCGAGGCTTCGTGAAGGTTAATGAAACACTTTTATTGCTGTGACATCGCACAGTAATTGTTCTAGGAACGACCATAATTTGTCTCCACGTAATTGTTATTATACATAGTTCCAGTACGTAGAACTCGTTGTACGTACTTGTCAGCTCCAATTCCAAGTTAAACTTATAAAAACCAGACAGTTCTTCTCGTTTCAGCAATTTCAGAATAATAATGCAGATTTTTTGCTCCATTGGAATTTATTAATTAACTGTTTTGCTATCGGTTTAAAATAAAACTGTAATTTGATCGATCGTGCTTAGACACAGTTCTTTTATGTCCGACACCACAACAGACCACGTCTGCTGAACTCACTCATTGCTTCTCGACTTTGGCAGACTTTAACAGTGAGTTAATTTTACCCATTTCCTGCGCACAGTGCGTAACGTCTGCAGCTTTATGTTGCTAAAGGAATTTGTAACACTGGTAAGAGTAATTGACTTAACACCGGTGCGCTATAAACATAGCTTGACGCGTACTGCATGCGTCCGACGATACTGAAATAGACGCAGAATGCAAAACGCCGCTCAAAAGTTCATCATCCTCGCAGCTATTCCAAATATGCCTCATATGAAACACCTTAGCGGACGCAATGAACGTGGGGACATGAGTTGTTTATTGGACAGCCTCGAAGAGTAACTGCGGTCGCGTTATGTCTAGAATTACTTGCAAAAATGCGCCTTCGATACCATGAGCCGTCTCTGACTTGAGGAGCTGAGATTGACACTCTAACAGGGGGTCTTCTACAGTAACCGGACATATTATTTTAATGCCTATTCAAAAGTACTGCTAAAACGGGTTGGTCACAACAAAGTTAACGATGACGCTTCGCCCGCGCCTCCGTCGCGGGATGTCAGGGAACAGTTAGGCGACTCCACGAAGAGCTCGCGGCACGCGTCACATCGACACATACTGCCACTAATGTATAAAGTTACACACTCGTATGCAAATAGCTTGTCAACTATTATAACTCCAGTGATTTCCCCCGATACAATCACATATAATAACGTGGACATTGTTTACGCACCAGTCTCGCGTGTGCTTACATATGTAAGCAGGAGTCGTAATTTAAAATGAAATGACAAAGATTATAGCGATGTTTTGCAATGTTTTGACGTTGTAGCTTTACGAGTTGTAATACTGTCTACTCAATGTATCCTGGCTGCTTCGTAAAAGTAATAGAGGGGTCCGCTGAGTAGCTTAATGGCAAAAGCGACCGGAACTTTTAATACGGTTGGTAGAAGCTACGAGCTTCAGACTTGAGGACTTAGGGATAGAAAAGGTATATGAAAAGTTATGAATAGTCTTCCTAAAATAATGCCTGCTATGTTTTACCAGTGATTTATATTCCTTTTCTCTTAAATATTCATAGTGTGTCAAGTCATATTAATAGCAGAAATATTACCAAGCAACAGAAATAATATTTAACATTCGACGTATCCACGACTTCACGACACCCATCAATATATTATGATTAATAATTGGTACCTAAAGCTAATTATAAAATAAAAAACGTTTTGTCTACAGTAAAAAACAGTAAGTATTCCAATGTTGTAAATAAAGTGGTCCGCTCCGTTGTCGGGTGGCATTTCACGATCTAGGAAAACATACCAATATGGACGGGACACGAACCGGGGTTGCAATAAAAAGCAAACACCCAATTATCTGGACTGCTCCACGCCTTTGGTAATGTTACTAACACATATGGTCATCGACAGGTCTGTCTCTAGAACAATCGATGTAATTAAACACTTACACGAGTAAAACAATAATTAATAGAAGCGATGATATCACGATCAAATCAAATCAAAAGTCATTTATTCAAATTAGGCTGAGAATCAGAACTTTTTGAACGTCAAAATTACATAAGACAGTCCCAAAAACCGCCTGCCCTTCACCACTTCCTAGTGCTATCGCTGCCTGGGAAGAAGAAGTGGCACAACCAACTCCCCAGCAGATCGATTTCTAAGCACATGAAATTATACGAATTACTTATTGATTATACGGCTTCAAGATACCATCGACAAATGATGTCCTTATTCGTGTCTATGGCTCTGACAACACAGTTGCTTTTATGGAGTCTTGTGTGTTTACTTCCGCTTATTATACATTGTATAAATGAAATCATTCATAATTAGGTACCTTATGTAATGCTAAGGAAGTACACAATCAAACGGTTGGATCAAAATTATAACCCGTAAAGAAAGTGAATGTAAATCTGAATATTATGATGGTTTTGAACATGACAAAGAAAAACAACATGTTGTTATAGTACAAAATCGAAATACCAAACTTGGGGTGCGAAAAGATAAAATTTGCATTCACCACTTGCCCACATTTCTACTTTGCATTTTTATATTCGCAAGGGAACCAACATGCTTGGGGAGTTAACAAGATCACCACGAACGGGGGCAATTGAAGGGAACGAAGCTTACCGCTATATTTTTTTAAATTCATTGGTTTATTAGCAGAGCTACTTCATCTGTGGACAACAGGGGATGTAAATGAGTTTGTTTTGGACACTTCTTTTCTTTTACTCGAATAAAATGAATGTCAATATTTATTACATTGTTTACTGCAGTTTCCCTGCTCTTGTTTTCATTTGAGCTTTGTTTTATTTTACTTTCTTCCGTCTCGCTCGCCGAGTAGAGTTATGGCCGCAATTTGATACTGCTTGCAAACCTCTGCGCTTGCACCTGTATTGTGAACGTTAATTTCCTCTTTTGAATCGTTTCCTCCTTGGAAATTTACTAACTTTTTTTAATAAAACTATTTCCTTCACTAAAATACTACTATAGATTGAATACAAAAGCAACAAAACGCAAACTATAGCATTAAAGTTATGGACTAAAGATATACGGTCATGTGAGTCAGGCGTATCACGTCAAGTTAAAAATAACCTCTACTATTATGTAGCAAGGGGAAGTGTATGAGAACACATTCGTGAAATGTTTAGACTTACTAGTGTATTTTAAAATATGTTACAAACACAAATCAAAAAAAGTAAATATTATTTCTAATTTCATGTTTCCGCTTAAAATGTGTACCTATAATAAACGATCTGTTAATGTTATTCTATTAATGATATCTTCCTGCGAGCTTGGTTGCGGTCGTTAAATATGCTTTGGTAGTGAAGGGACATCCGAAAATAAACTACATGTGTTTATGGTATCAACACATCTCGACTGAGGGCTGTGGTCGCGTTGCATTCTCGCACGTCATGTAATGAAATTGTCACCGATCACTGCGACCCTTTTATCAAATAAGTTATTGATATGCGAAAATATCGATCTCATATAGGTACCTATTTCGAAACAGCCCTTTTCTGCTGTGTTGATCTCAATTTTTTAAACTGCTGATCAGTTTATTACATTGCCACAATTGCACATTGCGTAATTTCGTTTGAATGACATTTCTTATACAATAATGCCATTGTAGCTGCACAATCACTGCTGACCCGAAAGTTAGTGTTCATTGTTTATGGACAGACAATTTGTTTATTGTAAACAGCACAAAGTGAGGAAGTGTCGCACACCCATGCACCATTGATTTGTACGCAATTTCCTTGACCTCCTTACTCATAAACTACGTTGAAATATCTTCACATAATATCGGTTCTCAACTATACGGCATGTAAGCTTTTAGTTCATTGTCACTAGCAGACAAAATATAAACATTATGGCTAGTTAGTTTACAATGGTGTTATTTTATGATTAAGTTGTGGTCTTGTATAATCTTTGCATGGCACATTTCGTTTTAGCAGTTTTTCTAAAACATGGATGGAATAAAAAATAATTTAGATAGTTATAATGTTTGTGTTTTTGATGTGGTTTAGTACGTTTTATACAGTTATAAGTGACCCAAAAACCTTCAATTAAATAGTACTCGTCAGCATTTGAATGGAGCTTTTCTAGCCCCTTATTACAAAGGAATCTGGCAGACAGGCTCTACGTACTACACAAATGCCACTCATGAAAGTTATTACGTAATTTATCAATTCTGAAGCATCAACTGCGGATGTGTTTAACTAATCTCTACTATCTCTATAACAACCATTATCCGCACTGACCTCAATTGACTCACTACGACAAACGTAGGAAGATTCAGATTAACACTCTCGATTTCTCTAGGAAGACAAGCAAAGGCACTGTGTTCTATAATTCCCACAATAGCAGTGAGTAGGTAGGTAGTACTACAGAAAGATATGTATAATTACGTTGTTGAACCCAGTTGGCGATGACATTTGGCCGGCGCGCGCGCAGTGAGAGGCGGCCGTGCCGTAACTCGACCCTTTCGACCGATGCACTATCCGATGCATTCACCAGCGCACCGGCCCGGCCGACTGTACAATCGATACCAAATTGCTGTACAATTACTGGCTTAAAGTTCTCTTAAGTGATCTTAAGTACTTATGGTACCTTCACTTTCATTTGCCTTTATGCTAAAGGTAAACCTGCCATGAAAGAGGAAGGAGGAGGAATGAGGGAAATGATTTTATACTTTATAAGGTAAATTGTATTGAGGAGCTTGTGGCTAAGTAATAACAGCCGCACAGGTCGATCAATCAGGGTAAGCTTCGCTTGCCGCGGTTAGTCCGTGGATGGGTGACCATCTTTACATATCGAGACCCCTCCGTGCCTCTGAAGCACGTTAAATCGTTGGTCCCAGCTGTCATTCGTGGATCTTTGGCAGTCGTTACGGGTCGTCAGAAGCCCGAAATTCTGACAACCAGTCTTAACAAGGGGTATCGTATTACCCAGTAACTGGGTTGTGGAGTTCAGTTAGGCAGTCGCTTCATATAAAATACTGGTATTCAGCTGCAATCGGTGAGACTGGAAGCCGACCCCAACATAGTTGGGAAAAGGTTAGGCAGATGGTTGTATACCCATTACCCAATGCAGACGGGAAATTACATTTAATACACTAAGTATTGCTTGTCTTCTCAATTTATTACCTATTTAATGACTTTCTTTATAAAATAAAATCTCTTAATCCAACTTTTATAAATACACAATATGTGTGCCCATATTGGAGTTTACGGTGACCAAGACATTGGCTGAGACACAGGCCTCCTCTCGGTGAGAGGAGTCTCGGTGTTCGTAGGTTCGAACCCAGGCGTTTTCTTTGGTGTAAATGATTTTATCACCACTGCCCTCAAAATGGTTAAGAAAAACATCGTTAGGAAACCGGCATGTCCAAGACATAATACCTATTAAGTATTACATAATAATAGCAAACTATTTAATTGTCATTTCGAGCCGAGCAAACCTGTTCAATCGTAAAATTTTACTGAATTAAAAATAAGTGTTTTATTGCTTATCTAACCAATTAATTACGGTACCTGGTCATAGATGGAAGGTAGGTACCTACTAGCAATGAGTGAGCTTTTATTTTTAAAAAGCGTACCGGTATAGGTACCTACGCTTTTTTATATAAAATAAATATAGAGTTTTCTAAACCTGTGTAGCATGATAAGCCAATAACTGTGAACCTCGCCAAAGATCGTGAAAGTAAATAAATAAAGGGAATGTGAGAAGCTGCAGTTGTCGACTGTAAGCGGTTTATCGATGATATTTTAGGTTTCCTTCGTGACCGCTCATTCCGAAGGTTAGTTCGATTTTGAAACAAAATATCACTGCAGTCTGCGAAGGCGTGGTCATTGTTTAGCAGGCGACCTCGGAATCGGTAATTACCTATTGTTTATATGGTTTTATTCGCAAGCATCATATTTCACGACATTAGCACACATTATTAATGATGTGTGATTCCGATGTTTAGATATAAATCAGGATTATTATAATTTGAGCTTTTCATACAAAAACTCTGATATTGTCAATAAACCGTCCGTACATTTGCATATTTTAAGTTTTACTGACGTTAATTGATCCGGTTCTCGTGTTATCATTTTAAACATCAGGCCGGATAGGTAACTCGGGATCGTAAAGCGTGGGTGGTCTCGGAAAGAATTCGGTGGTAATGTATTTTGCTAAAAATCTGCTCAATAAACTGGAATACCTTTGCACGGTTGTATATTGATAACATTAATGTGAGGTCGTTCGTTACCATTTGTTTTTATTATACACACATCAAAAGTGTCTAGGGATCAAGAACGTATTAGAGTATCGTCGCAATTGAGTGGAATCACCGAAATGGTCGGCTAAGAGTGACACTGGTTAGTGACTGTCACTCTAGCAGAGCGTCGCATCGATGCTGGCGTGGCGGCTGTCTTCTGATGACAGAGAGGATGTCAGAGGAGCCGCGGCTGTCCACGTCCACGACGAACTGCTATATCCCGGCACAATCGGCACTTTTGACGACACGGATGGTTTGCGCAGTGGCTAAGCGAGCGACTGCTGCGCTGCGTGTCGCGGGTTCGATTCCGGCACGGAACAAATATTTGTATTGCCTACAGTTAGTTGTTCCGGGCTGGCTTTTTGTGTATGTGAGTTTAAATGTTTGTACCCACGATACAGGAGTAATTCCTAGTGTGAAATCCTGATGATATTAAAGCCGCTAAACCACTAATGCTCGGATCCTATAAACAAAAACGAATCGTTTTGCTTACCAATGGTAACATTTTTTTATTGCCAAACTGGGCATATAAATGGATTAGTAGGTAAGCTAATTTTACCTGTGACAGTTACTTCCACACTAGGGTCTACTATGCAAAGCCAAAGGTCTTTGCTTTATTATTGGTAAAGATACTAGAGTCTTAATTTTAACCAATAAAGGTCCATATATTATAAGAATCGGCCATTATAAAATCACCAGTTCTTGTAAGGGCTGTCCTGCGCCGTTATAATATTAATTGTAGGATTTTTTTGCAACACCCGTGCGTAAATTATTGTTACAAACGTGGCGGGGGTGTTAACCGTTAATTAAGGGGAACAACGAAGGGGAGGGTGGAAATACAAATTAATTTAAACAATCGGACATTCAGACAGAATTAGAATGTCCAAACTTTTAATATTATGCGCAGCTCGTTTTAATTTTAAATTCAATTAAAGTTAATTCTTCGGTAAATTCAATTAAGGTTAATTCTTCGGTTCGTATTCATTATGAACAAATCTGAATTTAGTTTGTTTCAATTTTTTAATGCTCTATGGAGTGGGTGATTGAGTTTGACTAACCTTAACTTACTTAACTTGAAGTATTCATAGAAATGTGTATAAAGAAAACTCTAAAAAATAGGTTTGATAGTTTTGATCAACAAGCCCAAGCCGTACTTATACTTTACTTTTTCAGTTTAGATCAAGCATGATACTTATTTAATGCAATATTAGTTGACATTACCTAGAATACGTACTATGTACACCAAGTGCACGCATGGAAATGACTTCTGATGAGTTAGTCCTACCTGATTTTAGAGAAATATCAAAATGGGGAATGCCACAAGGATACATTGTAAGGCCTCCTTCATTAGTAGTCTGTGGTAAACTAGTGATCAAGTGTGTGATCCGAAGATAGCATAAATAAAATAATTAGCTCAACTCATTAAAAGGAGCGATAGATCTAAGATAGAGAGGCATCCAAGCTAAATCAATTTTACGAAACTAAAATTCGTTTCTGATCAAAATAAAAGAAATTGGCAGTTTCTTACCACTGCTGGTTACAAAATAAGGACAATTGTGCATAGTATACATACTTATAACCATGTTTATAGTCTTTTAAGCTTAAAATATTTGAATACCATTCCCTTTTAATAAATTCTTTAACACACAGCCATTACTAATTGTGAGTGTCTACAATACCAACATAATTCGCTACTGTGAAGTGTTTATATCCTTGTTTTTACATACAGCTGTAAACGTTTCACAAGCAGCAGGGTAATGTAACAAATGGGCGCGAAATGCTGCGATTTCAACACGTAATTTAAAATAATTGAGTGCCCATGCGCATTGTCGATAGTCGCATTCCGTCGGCGTATTATGAGGCATTTCATCAGGGCTTCTGGCGTAGTGGCGGAGTGGCGGAAGCCATTGCCGTGGGCGTGCGGTGAATAGCCCAGCAATACGCACTAATTCATAATTTTGAATGATTTATGGACTGCATTTAGAATGAATAGCTGTATTATTTATTACTTGTCTTCTAACCATCACCTTCTTGGGTTTAGCGTGAAAATATAGGACGTAGCACAGCTCTCAAATTATATACCTAGCTCTATGAAACATCGAATAAATGCCTTTTGTATGAAAGTCTGTAGAAAGAAGTCAGGTTACTTAAACCTACCCTAAGGGATTTTATAAGTAAGAAAGCCAATATTGATTTGATGGCATTCTCGTATACAGGCTGCTCTATTACGTATGAGTTATGATGAGATAGTTACATTTTCAATAAGGTTCGAATATATTATTAGTGTTTTTCTCCTTTCCTTTTCCGTCTCCATGGTAACTATCTACAAATAGATACACAATGGTAAGTGAAGCTAGATACGAGGGCTATTGTTATTCGAAGTCGATAGCTATCAACTATGAAGCTTGACATTCCTGAAGGTACTATGCACAGAAATATTCTGGCCTTGACACGTCCACTTTCTTATAAAGAACTAATGAATAATTATGTTAATTTAATAAGGGCTGTGCATTGTGCTTACTGTATTAAAACGACTTTGAATTGAGTGTATAGTGTCGTAAATGTTTATACAGTTGGGTAAAAAAGAAAGTTTACTTTCACGTTTATAATATTAAGTAAGGATATCAGCTATCCTTACTATGAAAGTTATAAATATGAAAGTTTGTAAAGATCGTTCCCACATTTAGGGTATGAATGGATATCATTCAACTGCCTTTGTCGCAATTATTTTGCGATCATTTAATTTTTTAATAACTGAGGATTTTTTAAATAAAAATATAATAACCTAACTTAATTATAACTAATAACAAATAAAATGTGGTGTCAAAAAATTCCTTCTCATAGATGTCGAGACTTTATTAAACATTTACTGATACAATGATGTTATCATCCACCAGTTTTTGCATGGTTATCACAGCTCTTATATTAACCTTCTTTATAGTATTTTTATTTATAAAAGTTAGTCATTGCAATTCTTGGCCACTTACCATAGAAATTCCTCTCTGTGATGATGTCTTTGCAAGTTCATAATTAAAATAATTGTATTAAAGATAGTGTGTGTTTACTACAGTAGTTAAATTTCGATTAAAAGAGTACCCTACTCATCTCTTGAAATGAAAGAGTAGTAAAATATTAATTATCTTCTGAGTACTTAACGTTTTAACATTACGTTACCTATCATACATATGGTCTCCAGTCCTGATGGTAAGCATTAAAAATACTTAAGACATAATGAATGAAACTCGTCGGATCGAATCTTGATATTAGAGCCATCTGTTTGGATATAAAATCTTCATAATGTATAACAAAATAAATCCTTACTAGGTAGATGCAATTGTGTTTATGTTCCTACTAGTGCTCGAGTACACATACATATTTATATGTACCATTTAGAAAATGAGCTAAATGCCGCAGTGCTGCCGAGAGAAAAAATGAGCCAATACGGGTTAAACAAACATTACTTAGTTTGCATTTAGCGCAATCGGATCTTCATTGATATGCTCTCATTGTTACAGCTTCTGCACGATTTGTATTGATCGCATGATTAGTTCAGTCTATAACCTCGTAAATCTTTCTAATGCCGGATTTACATTCAGGATCTATAGGCTGCGACACAATTTAACCAGGAACATTGGTGTCATCGAGAGATACAAGTTTAGCTGCACTAAACGTATTTCTCTTCTCAGTTACCCAGCACGAGTAGAATGACCACTTCTATTTCTACTCTACGAAGACATTTCTTTTCTTCATGTTTGATATCGCGCCGTAGAAATCTTTCTACAATCGATCTTCGGTTTCTTCTGTCCACGACGGTCATACTAAGCGTGCAGGAACGTATGACTAAAGTTTCTTATACTACTTTGGAGGTATGAGGAACAGGGTGTAAAGTTCACTCAACCTCCATAGAAAAGGGAGGATCCTCCGACCAGACGGGTGTTGTGTCTGGCGGGCAATAGCAAATAGTACGTGTAACTGTCCGTTAGTTACACGTACTATTTGCTATTGCCCTTAAATACACAAAGTAATGTGCCTACCTGCAGGTAGGCACATTACTTTGTGTATTTAATTTCATCACCACTGCTCTCAAAACGGTGAAGGAAAACATTGTGAGGAAACCGGCATGTCCTAGAACCAAAAATTCGAAGACATGTGACATCCGCCAACCCGCACTGGGCCCGCGTGGGATTATGGCCCACTCCCTCTCACAAAGAGGCCTGTGGGCCTGTCTCCCAGCAATGGGAACGTCATGCTTACTTACAGAACATACTAAAGACTTTTCATGTCACAATCTCCTCCACTCCACACTCCATAGCGTTTACAATACTCCTTCCTTCCTTCTTTTCCTTACCAACGGTGACATTGTTGCTCGCACCAATAGGTACTTTGTGTCGATACCTGGTCTGGTAACCCCGTAAGTGAAAAAAGCGTGACGCTCTAACAATTGGTATAATAATATATTCGGATGCACTACAAACACGTGGGGCAGGCACGCATGACGGCGCATTACGAGAACGTCACGGTACCACAGAAAACATCATGTTTAGTTATGCATTCAGTGTTGCAATTATATCTAAGTACCGTATATTGATACTGAGAACTGCACGAGTAGGTTTGTTGTATGACTTGAACGATTTCTCCGTATGCTACCAAAAAGCAGAACTGAAGCAAATTTTTTAAATACCTTTGTGTTATTTTTTTCGCTTTTTCTTTTGAAATCTATTAATAATTATAATAAATTTCAGATTTCTAGACCGGCTGCGATTTGTAATATAGGAGTTCCTGTATCACAAGAGCCAAAAGTTAGCTTTTCGTCCAACTAAATGAGTCTCAACAACATTGGACCGAAATTGTTTTGTTTTAGATCAGTTTAAATAGCCCAGTCTCAGCTATTAATAGCAGCTACCATTTATAGCTGAACATGGCCTCCCTAAAATACAACATAAACGGTAAACTTCAACAACAGCACAGCGTCAGTCAGATAATCGCTATCGCGGACTTCGTTATAATATCTTCTCATTACAATAATTTGCAGATTTTAGCTTTACGTCAGTGAGTTATTGGGATTGGAACGCCGAGGGCCCTTTATTTCGCCGAAAAATGGGAGACGCCTATATCTGTGGAGAGACCACTGTTTATGAACAGCGACTTCCGTTTGTACATTCAACAGAACCCATTCAAACATGTTCCACTCTTGAAGGTTAATTACAAATTACATTGTATTGACATTTTATAACATAACATTACAACCCATGTATTCCCCGAAGGTTTAGAGAGAGGCAGGTCCCTCTTCCCCACTGGGCACACCGGGCACGTACCCAGGGCCCCGCGATGGATTCGGGTCCACTAGTCCCTACTCCATTATCAAACGATAACCGATAGCTACTCTACTCTCGCCTGAAAATCAGGCTTACCGAATGCAGCATGTTTATTAAATTTCAATATATAAAAATTGTACCTATATAATATTATAAACTGTTTTAAAAGAATCATCAGTCCCTCAACAAAACAGTGCTTTATTATGGTCATAGGGGCCCCATTATCCTAATGTGCCCAGGGCCTCTAATAGGTGAAAGACTGCCCTGGACAGATGCTAGAGGAGAACCTACCTTGTTCTTAGCGTGTCGATAGCCATCTAAATGAACTCGGCCCAGAATTCACCAGCAGTGTCCTGTCAGCTGCACGTTACAGGAACTGGAGAAGAGCCTATAGTACTCCCACATTTTACTCGCGTTCTTTTTTTTTGCATTTTGTTAAGTCACATGGGAGTGAGGTTATTGTCGTTTTATTGCGATAGATTTTTTTTATATAACTCAACGATTTATCTTTGTAGGTTATTAATATGTCTATGCATACGAAATTAATCGGTCAACAAGAATGATGTGCCGCTACCACGCAGCCGCGGGCGTTATCAATTAGAAAAATAGAGCAAGAAGCTAATAGCGGTTAATTAATCCGTATGTCCATTCATCAATTAGGTAATGTCGAGTGGCAAATTATGAAGTGGGCTGAATTCTGTGCGATGCCATATTCGCACTGTGTTAGTGGCTTGTTTTCACAACAGCTGTGCAAGCATGACTTGTAGTGACCACGCGATCCGGACGTACAAGGGAAATATTTTATCTTTTTTTAAAGTTTATAAAAATTTCGGGTTACTCCGTTTAGCCACCCAAAAAAATCCACCCTAACGCATGTCCGAGAATCCACCCTAGGCCTAGTTGGATAAACGGAATTTATAGGCTTAGGGTGGATTCTCGAACACGCGTTTCCCTGTATCAACCTTAGGATGGATTTTTTGGGGTGGATAAACGGAATAACCGAATATTTCTGACAAAATATCAGCATAATGTGGTCAATGTGGCCTATCTATCTAAGTATGCAAGGCATACTTAGGGCTCTTTTCAAATCTTAGAAATCTTTTCTATTCCAATGCAAGGGCATTGGAATAAGCATGAGACTGGATGGTGTTACTTTTTTTTACTTGTATTTTCATAGTCTTGCTATTTATTTATTTTAGGAGCAACTTGATGAATCATTTATTTATTTTAGGAGCAACTTGATGAATCATTTATTTCTGCTTCATCACGTTTAGTTACATTACTGCTCTTATTTATAATTCCAAGTTAGTTACGTGTAATTACTGAGTTAGTCATGGTTCCCTTCATTTAATTCACTTTAACTTTCAACATTTGTGGTAATGCCATAAAACCACAAGTTATTTCAGGCTCAAAGAACTGCCTCTCCGTGGAGAAGTTTTAGTTATTTACTAGCTATTGCTTGCGACTTCATTCGCAAACGAACTTTAGCCTTCCGTTACACACAAACAAGAGATGGGTTTCTTAAGATCCACCTCTTCTACCTTTAAGGAACACATTTTGCAAACATGTTTCTATCATCGTTAGTTTGGGCTGTGCTGTGATTATCTGTCAGTCAGTCTATCAGGCAGTCACTGCAGTCTTTTTTCTGATATTTTTATTTTAGGTAGTAGACGTGTCTCATCATATTGCCGCTTCATGCCCCCCCTCCCCACGTACTTATGAACATCAACGGTCGCGGATGACTTGACTGATTGCCGCACGCATTATTGGTATTCGTGGTGTAATTGGTACGTTCCTTCGAAATACCTATCATCTAGTTATGACACATCGATCGTTGCGTGCTGCCAATCTGCCGCGTTAGGTAAGCCTCAGCTAAATACTTACAAATTACTCTATCAAATCTGGACTTTAGTTTTTCGTTGGATTGTTTATTAAGACGTGGTTTTGCAATGTTGTGGTGAAGAATTCGATTTAGGTGCCGACTTTAGTCTCCATCTCCAACCGGAAACTTAGTCACTACGGAAAATAGTAGCACAGTAACTACTTGAAATATACGGGCTCTTATCAGAGCTTTCTACATTTTATAGTGTCATTGTGCAAGTACTCAACTACCCACATAGTTTAACCTGATTATTCTAAGAAGTGAAAACTGTACCGTGAATCAGGATGTCCTGAAAAAAACATCAAACAGTTTACATAGACGCCTACCTACCTATCTCCTATATACCTACTAGATACCTCTGCCCCTTTCGTAAACAAATACATCATGCAAATTGGCGCTACTCTTTACCGTACCTTCCTACATAAAACGAATTCGATACAACAAACAACTCGTAAACAAATTCACTGATAGAAGGCAATACAAGTTTATTTGTATTTACGTGAACCCATGCGTGTATCAACGAGGAAATTTTCAAAATAAACTTCGCAATCAGGTTAATGTTCTCATTCGATGCGGGATTTGCAGTCATTCGCAAATGTATCGACCCAATTCAATCCACTTTTCGCCAAGTGATAAGAAACTGGTCCGAGACATCGAGAGTCAAGGCTCTCCAACTGATAGCACACAATTTATTGTACTGATAGCCAATAATAGAAAATCTATCAGTAAATAGGCCAATTTAGGCGCGACTGATGGACATGATTGCTAGACGAGACGTCTACGCAGGAAAGTTCCATCAAGCTAACATAGCTTCAAGGCTCTGGACTCATCAGATGTTGATATATAAATTGATTCGCTATATAAATTACTACATAATGGAGTACGATATGAAAACATCTTCGATTATTCAATAATGCAATCAACACCTCTTGCTAATGTTAAATTCAATTTTCAGCACGGTAGAGGCGTTGTTTGTTTCTCTCCAGCTGTACACTTACTATAATACCCTACTTTTATTCAGCACATTACACAGTCCACTAGAATCTAATGGAGCATGAAGAGCTAAATTATGTATTCAGTACGTTTTATGCCGATAAAATGGAAGTAAATCAGTTCTGTATCTGTATTACATAAGTCGATAGATACCTACACATTATAACCAAAATGTTACAAAATGGACTGTCAAAAAAATAGATAGTCATCTCCTTCGTTGAGTCATTCAACCTTTTTCCTGTAATTTTTTTGGCTGTCCGTGGGTTTGTGAAGCCAAGGCCAGTGGGGCGATGATGGAGCAAAAAGGCACATAGTGCGTACACAATTTGGTCCAATTCGTTGGTCATGGCTCGCGAACAAAGTTGCATTAACGACAACAGCTTTGATATGGATCGCGAAGACTCTAATGGCTCCGGCCTGGAAGATGTACATAAGTTAATTTCGCCATTTCATTCCTTCCCTTTGTCATTCATATATTTCTTCATTGTCTCTACGTCCACGTACAATATATTCAGTGTTATCTCCAGCTAAATGGCCACAGTGGTTGCAGTGTAGAAGTAATTATTTATGCGGAATTGGTTGTAGTTTTGATAAATATTACTCCATTAAATTACTGTTAACCTTCAGATGCAATAAGGGCGAGGTGTCCCTTTCATAGCGGCTAATGTCCCTCTAATGCTATACAATTTCCGGCTGCCGCAGTCGACGACTTCCTCCGCTATCAGATGCATTAGCGTTCGCAAAAAATATAGCTGCGGATCTACTTCGCACTGATACTAAGAAAATTATACGCAGAGGCAATCTAAATGGTTAGAATAAACCGAGTAAAACCATCTCGCGGAATTATTTATTGAAATAAGATTATGCAGTTTATACCTGCGCTGTTTGTCTTATAATCCTTTGTTTGCGCAAACTTTGTCACTTATCAAGATTAATTTTATGTAATTAAATATTAATTCCCGTGGGAATTTATTTAGCGATGTTGCAATATATTGTTTATCTTGCAGGATTCAATTTCGTCCGTAAGCGATATTAGATTACCAGTGACCACTAACCAGTCAAACACTACTTAGTGATAATTATCTCCTATTGTTTTATGACTCACTAGCTGCGCCCCGAGATTTCACTCACATACGTATCGATTGCGTGGGAATATTGGGATAAAAAATCCTTATGTCCTAACCCAAGTCGTGGTCTACCCTTGTGCCAAATTTCATCCAAATCCGTTGAGCCGTTTTAGTGTGAAAGGGTAACGAACGTATACGTACAAAAAATGTTATCTTTTCTCTTTATAATATTAGTTTAGATAATTATTAGTAGTAATAAGTATCTAATTATGTGCTTCATTTAGCGATGAAATTAATGACACTGTATGTATTTCCTTCACTTAAAACAGAACTCGTAAAGTAACTGACGATGCATTTAGCATGCGAGGTTATAGCAAGATCAAAATAGCCACATCCTGATGATACTCGTATTACTTACATTAATGCATACTTAACTTGGCATTTATATCAATTACAGGAGTGGATATTCATTTCCCTATTTTAAATCCTGTTAAGACTCCTTGGAGCTTCCGATCACTTTGTTACGACCGAGTAGTTCTCGACTTTGTAGCAATGGACGATCTTGGCATAAAACCACACAATATCAACTCAATCTGAATCATTTTGAAGGTTATTGTTAACCCATTGCTTCATATGTTCGAAAAAATTGTCTGATCAACAACGTAAATAACGCAATGAATGTTTTAAACTCCCAAAATGAAAGTCATTGTTATTGTTAGTGTGTTACGGTTTCGGTCGAACAAACCCCTAAAGACATTTGGGTTTGGTTACAATATTTTCAGAGCTTAAATACTAGTTCCCTTATGTGCTACAACTATACTATTATATAATTAAACTTGTACAAGATTGCAAATAAGATAAATATTGGTAAAAAAATTGGTTGCTCGTAAAACAAATCGTCGTGTCACAAATTTAACAAGAGTTTGTTTAATGTTAACTTGCTCCAGTTGAGTTAATACCTACCAAATAGTAATTGATAACCAAAAACTTAAAGTTTTGTAAAAAGTAGCATGACTCAATCAACAAAACTCGTTTGACACGATGTAACTGAAGCAGTTGATTTGAGCATTTAAACCAACTTTGTTTGTGAGTTATTAAAGTTTACATATTTTGCCTAGTTAAGCGTTAAGCCGTTGGTCCCGGCTGTCATTCGTGGATCTTTGACAGTCGTTATGGATCGTCAGTAGCCCGAAAGTCTGACAACCAGTCTTACCAAGGGGTATCGTATTACCCAGTAACTGGGTTGTGGAGGTCAGATAGGCAGTCGCTTCATGTAAAATACTGGTATTCAGCTTCATCCGGTTAGACTGGAAGCCGACCCCAACATAGTTGAGAAAAGGCTAGGCAGATGCTGACATATTTTGCCTAGTTAACAAGTTACTACGATCATCAATCCACGAGCCAGTATGTTTGGTAATGTGGTGTTGTAACAATGATTTTTAGGGAGGCCTTTGTGGCTTGTGGCCTACGTAGATTATGTAAGATAGAGTTGCCAAAATTCTCTCTTTTGTTCTGAGATGGTCCTCAATCTAACCACACGTAGACCTTCACGCGAAGTAGTCACGAAATGTGAAGTAAAAGCTTCTACGTCTAGCCAAGCATGTCTCGTAGGCACATTAACGTGGTTCCGTAGCCACTCGACCCGGTTGCCATTGTGACCGCGACAATGCTGCGACAAATCGACCCTTTGTTGTCCCTCGACTTGCGACACGCGACTCACGGCGACTATTCTTCAGTCCCTCTTTATGATAGCGTTGCATGCATGTGAGGTAACACCAGGTACATCGATAAACAATGCTGTCTCTCGAACGACTGAACCGCATGCTTTATTAAGCAAGATTCTTAGTTATGAGGGTTTTATGCAATTTGGTACTTTGTTGTTTATTTATTGATGTTTCAGTCTGGTAGATGTTTTGATCGATTATGTTGAGGTCTCCCTGACGTTCCCGTGAAGAGTATCAACGCCGGATACGAGAGCAAGGCTTACGCTACAGACGTGAAGATAGGTGTGCCTACTACTGCAACGACTTTTGGTCAAAATAAGTCTCTGTCCTTTGGGTGATTCTTTTACAGAAGACATTAATTTATGTGTTTTTCAAAGAGAGTTGCGCCCTTGTTAACCTGCCTGAAATAATATATCGTATGATTTAAGAATAATCCTTCAAGATTTCGTTCATTGTTTGCTTGTCATGTTGTCTTACGAAACAGCCGCTTCCTCCTAACGTTCACGATAACGTTACGCTAAGATGTCGCTGACGTGAACCTTTTGTTACACGAAAAGCATTCAATTATCCGTCATATTCTCTGAATCACAGCACTCGGGTGATTTGCGCCCGAACAATAGTAATGTGTGTAATTTTAATGGAATTTGGCGGTAAGTGATGAGCTGCCCTTCAAATAGGATTATAAAAATAAATTACATAATGCTGTGATGATGTAAGTATTGTCGGATGTATGTACATATAGATGGATAGATAGGAGTAAGTAAAGATAGATAGTACAGGGGCAAAAAACGAAAATATAGATCCAAAGACAAAGTTATGTTTCACTTTGTAGTGTTTTTTTTGGAAATCGGTTGTGTTTTTTCGTAGAAATGTTTCACATTTTTAGTTGTATACCACTACCTACTTGCTATGTAAACTACACTTGAAAAAAATACGTATTATTGAAGATAACTCAAAAGAGTTAACTTCAATAATGACCTAACCAAGAAAAGTTAGTAAAATTTATTTAGAACCACCGCGCATGCAAGAAGCATGCGCGGTGGTTCTAAATAAATTGTATTAACTAACAAATGCAAAAAAGATCGGTCCACTGTTGACGGAAACATCGATAATAAATATTAAAAAAAACATATACAGACGAACATAGAGCCGCCTACTTTTTTGAAGTCGATTAAAAAGGACTAATGTGATCGTACATACGAATGTAGGCTTGACTTTTTCTGAACCTACACTGAATCATTTTCTAAAGCTTGTTAGTAAAAGGACACTTGGATGGAACTTTAAATAGGTACATATTTATTCCACAAACAATACCTAAAGCCTAAAATACCTACTTTTACCCTTAAGGATAATAACTAACTTTCTAACCGCAATCAACCAAATTGGATGCGACGCGACGTGAAGAACATTATCGACGCAAAGTAAAACGAGGAAGGTGTTTTACATCATCATAAATTCAAGTTAAAACGTCATAAATGATATATTTACGATGAGCGGTAAATTCGACGGTGTTAGCCAAGTTCTGAGGAGAAAGTACTCTCTTATCTTTACATAATGTTTCCAGCTTCGGTAAACGCAGTGAAAAATTCACTAAGCGAGAGCTGTTGGCCATAAATCATAATAACATCGAAACGGAACCATTTCCCATCTGAATCAGTTTATGAGAAAACTTTGTGGTGGAGAGAAAATGTGAAAAAAATGTTGTGAAAATTCGAAACTGTGTGGCTGTTAATGTACGAGTATTGTTTTGAAATTGTATTTATTTCAATAGCTGTTATCTGTGGGTGTTTGAATAAAATAAAAAAATACCGAGCAAAGAGGTAGGTATTAACTTTATGGAATTTTTGACTTGACAGGATATTACTCTATCACTGGCCATTTATTGTCAAAAAATTACGCGATGCCATTATAATCTTTTTTTTACTTTTTTTTTTCATGATGACTAATGGCTGTTTCATTAATTATTTTTGTCGATTTCGGCCCGTATTTTCTAATCTAGAAAAAAGTTACAACCTTTTTCCAGTTTTAAATACATGCAACCTTTTTCATAGGCCACTAAAAGAGGAACCTACCTCTGTATCATTAGGTAACCTTGTTTCGTTATTTAGATAGGTACAATTTTGCATAAAAGACCCTCATTACTTAATAGATCATAGTGCTCCCCAGTGAAACCTTTTAGATGCCTTGAATAGCCTGCCTAATATACCTTTATTGCCCTGAGCCAAAAATAAGTTCCAAAACTTCGCACATGCAGGATACTCTCAATATAATAAACAGGCGGAAATTATTCCCCTGTATTGTGCCATTACTTTATACCAACACGGGAACCCTTTTAGTTGAGCTTCCCTGGCCAATATTGTGTTGCTTATGATCATTGTTAACTTGGGGCTTATGGTAATAAGTATGTGTAACGTAATACACACTCTCTTGAAATTTTCTAAGTTTCCGTGTAGGTCCTTGATTCAATGCTTTAAGAAGAAAAACATTTGTGATTTTTTTGTTTGCAACTAAACTCAAAAAATCAAAGTGATTTAGGTATTCAAATTAGGCTAAGAATCGTCAATTTTTGAACGTCAAAATTACATAAGGCAGTCTCCCAAAACGCCCGCCCTTCACCGATTCCTAGAGCTTTAGCTGGGAAGAAGTGGCGCAACAAACTCCCCAGCAGCACAGCTGTCTGTTAAGTTAGAATAATTTGATTCTACAAGTACAAACTACTTAAAAAGTATTTAATTCATCGGGGTAGTTACGTAACACACTATCAGTAGCAATAGTTTTCATTTTAACAGTTCAACAACATTCATTGCGTTATTTACGTTGTTGCGCAGACAAATTTTTCGAACTAGTGAAGCAATGGATTAGCAATATCCTTCAAAATGATTCAGATTGAGATTAATAGTGTGTTACGCAATTAGAGTGCTGATAACAAAACAACCTACTTAAGTACTTTAATCTATATATATACATTTACATTAACAAATTATAAAACAAAGTCGCCATTCGTGTCTGTCTGTGTGACCGCTTAGATCTTGTAGTCTCGGTCCGTCTAGTATTATGAGAAACATATAAAACACACGAAAGAACAATGTTGAACAGCTACTTACTTAATATTCCACTGTCTGCTCGTATTATTACAATAGGTATTACTTTTTCGATATTCTTCGTATGTAAGTATTAGTTACAACGTTATTATGGTAATGAAATCTCCTTTGTTGTAAAAATAATGGACATGACATGCTATTTTGTAACGACTTTCTTCATTTACCTACTGTTTGTAGGTAGATACGTCATCGTCATCATCATTTCACCCAATGCTGGTTATAGGTTTCGTCTGCCATACTTCCCGGTTCTGTGCGTCTCTCATCCAGGTGATCCAGGTGTTGTCAACCCAGCGCGCTTTTGGACGGCCTTAGGGGTCTACTCCGAAGTGCAAAATGTGCGAATGTTCGGATCGGACGGACACATGGCCGAACCGAATATTATTGAAAAATGCGCAAAAAGTTCGGATCGGCTCAGTTGGGTCGGGACCATATTAGTGAATATTTGAAAGAGTGTAGGAATGTAGGATCGGGACCGACCGAACCAAATAGTAACTTCGTAGCATGAAACGGCCGAACATCCGGCCGATACTACTTCGGAGTAGACGGTCACAGCTCCATCGGCGATGTTTTCGTTGAGCAGATGTCCTGCCCAACTCCACTTGAGGCGCATCGCTCTGTCCCCGACGTCGTAGATACGTAGTTTACCCTAATAATTATAATGTACAGACGCCAGCAGGTCAAGCTACCCGAAACTGTCAAATTTTCCCAATCAACCTTGAACCTTAGTACTTTAAAGATAAAGTTGAAAATCTATTAAAGAATTTTGACAGATTGTAGTAGTTTGATGTGCTGGCGTCTGTACCTACACTATCACCACTACCACTACCTAGGTAACCGTCTTATTTAACTAACCTACAATCTATGAAAATACTTTTTACTCTACTAAATACTAAACAGAGAAGAAATTATATTTTAGATAAGTAATTTGGAGAAAAAGAAAAGAAATTGGAACCTAGATAAATATACTGTTTATATCCGAATATCAGCATAATACATAGGGTGGAAATATGGTCAAATTCCATTGATTTTAGTATTAAGTTTGTATAGACAAGGGATTCTCCGCCGCGTTCTTATCATTAAAATCTGATGGCTCACCGCAGATGCCTACTTACTCAAACTCAAACTCAAACTCAAACTCAAATCATTTATTTCAATTAAACCATTTACAGGCACTTTTGAATTGTCAAAATTAAATAGTCGGTCAGTTAGTCAGAAAGTTGAAGCTAGTCGCCCATTCCAAAAACGTAGATCTCTATGGAGAAGAACGGGCAAGAAACTCCACGGACACTCTTTTAAATCAAGATATTATTACAAAATCCTGGGTACATTATTCTTATTGCTTCTATATGTGAGAACAATGTAAAAAAAAAGAAACAATTTATAACATTAAAAATAAGCCCTGGCAGTTAAGAGATGACCAGTCTCAACCAACGGCGCCCGTTCTCGAACATGACGCGTGGATCAGCACCACCCAGCTCAACCATTTTGTAGGGAACCGAATGATCCAACACACGCGCCACCATCAGTGAGACATTTAAGTGAGCATGACATATTCTCAACTGCCATGCTCTTTCAAGTCAACATCAAAATATCATAAAAATACTCTGTTAGCGCTACTATATAGCGTTACTATATTAGCGCTGGTATTCTGATAGGGCCAGCTGTGATGTCACGGGTATTTACAGAAACAAAAGAAGTTGTTTAAGCCTAAACAACTTCCTTTCTACTTCGTACGCTAATCACTATAAGAAGGCAACGTGACCAACGTAATCCCATCGTCTATGATTGTTTAGGCAACGATGGCCAATGTCCCATCACACAATGGTTGAGCAATCCTGAGACTTGTTCCTCTAATAATAAGCCTGAAGTTGACGGAGCGTGATGCGTGCACGCAGCGCAACGATTAGTCGTCCTAGTCTAATGACGCGTATCAATCTGTGATGGGTCCTGCGTGCCTCCAGGATATCAATCATGGTGTCTATGGTACAAAAAACCTGAGTAATCGACGCCGTTATTGGAACCTTGACTAAGTTTTAAAGCCATTTTTTTTTTGTATTCATTTGGCAGTACAATGAACGTGCGTCTCGTGTAGGTTGACCCTACATGAACATCATTTCATTGTAACCAGTTGTTGCTAATATATTTTTAGTGTAACTTTTTGGAATAGGATTATATTTAGTTGTGTGCTCAAACCCGCAAAACTGTTTCATTTATTGGATTTTTACTAACAGATTTAAGAAAAAAGGTGGTAACTCCAACAAATCTATTTTACAAAAAATACATCAAGCATAAAAAATTCAGGCCGAAATAGATAAAAATGTTTAATAAAAAGCCATTTATTGATCATGAAGAACAAATTTATAACAATATTGTATGGCATCTCGTATTTTTTTAACAGCAAATGGCCAGTAGCTAATAAAGACGTTTTAAAAATAATGCTACCTCTTTGCTAAAAGAAAGTCATTGTTGATTTTTTTATTGATAAATAGCAGACCCGACAGAAGTTGGTTTGTCCAAATTTCAATCATTCATACAAACTTATAGAAAATGCACTTTTAGTTTTCCTGAATTATCCAACTTTTCGAATTTTCTTTCCGTAAAAACTTGATTCGGACTATTACCACAGAATAAGTAACTAATAGTACCTAGGTATTAACGATATTACGAACATTTTAAAACAAAAAAGATTGCCAACTCGGTCCAGTCGTTCTGAGTAATGCGCTTACCAATGAACAGCATTTCATTTTTATTATACCTATAGCCTCATCCTAAGTAACCATTCTTGAACAGCAATATTTTATTTCCTAAATAGCGTACGAAAATCTAAAAACATTCCGACTAGAGTAGTTTTTGCAAGAGCTGTGGGTAGGTCTGTACAGATGTCATTAATTGGTTACCCGGCACCCCCTGCGGTTTCATACCAATTAAGACGTCTCTACAGTCCAAATTGCAACATTATTTTTAATATTCTGGAATCCCTTCTAGTATTTTTACCACCAAATCTCTACACACACAACCTCAACAATATGGCTATCCGGAAATAATTCGTGGGGCCGGTCACGAACGACAAGGGAACAGTGGTCCGTACGTAATCTTAATAAAGGGATAGGTCCCTTGTGCCCATACTAACTAAGTAGCCCTTCTTGAGGCCCGGGGAGAAGGGCAAGGGTCCATAAGTTGCAGGAAACATTTGCGGTCGGTTCGCTTGCGAAAAAATACTACTGAATTGTGACAGCTGCGGGAAATGGCATTTTTCGGGAGAAGTGAAAAGGGCTGATAAATGTGACTTTCGAAACTATGTTTATACACCGTTTAAAAGACATATCGACGCGAAAACTGTTACTGTAACTGTTTTTTAGAATCATGAACAGCCTATAATGTTCCCATTGCTGGGACACAGGCCTCCTCTCGGTGAGAAGGTGTGGGGCGTAATTCACCACATAGGCCCGGTGCGGGTTGGTAGTAACACGACTTCGAATTTTCGGTTCAAGAGCATGCCAATTTCCTCATGATGTTTTCCTTCACCGTTTTGAGAGCAATGGTAGTGAAATAATTAACAGAAAGTAAGCGCCTGTTTCGGTTCGAACCTACGACCTAAAACTCGATTGTCGTGGCCGTTACCACTGGGCCACCACATCTGCTTACATCGTTGTTTAATCATGTTTAACGTGATATTTATACGCTGGGAGATCTTGAAACATATGCTGAATACACGGTACTTAACAGTTTCCGCGACAATGGCGCCGATTCCCTCTTTCACAAACTAAACTAAAGATCAGTGCATCTTTTTCTTTCTGTTTCATTAAGTAAAAGGACAGAAGATTAATATTAGTTTAGTCCTGTCAAATTAAGATACTCCATAGACAAATTAGACGAAATTAAAAACATGGCTACTAAAAATACGTCAATTTACGTCAGGCGCTTACTAATTTGACAGGACTGAACTAGGTAATATTTATCTTCTGTCCTTTTCCTAATGAAATATGTAGAAAGAAAAAGTTGCACTTTTAGTTTAGTTTGTGAACAAGGAAATCGGCGCCGTTGTCCCTTACACCAAGTATACCTAATCTAATATCGCGACATATTCGCCAAAAATGTAAACAAATATGAGTTTATGGAAAAATAACTTTCATTCCTACACAATAAAGTTCAGTTTACGCTACAGCTTCAAACGTTTTTATAACTTTTTCAATAATGCTAGTCACTCTGAAATCTACTTAATTTTCATTAAAATAAAGTTGATATTTGTTTAACTTGAAATAACGTCAACTTGTAGATACGTATAATATTATAGTAGAGAGTCACCATCTCCGTCCGCGTCCTGTTTACTTTCCTGCAAGAGCAACATCAAAAACGATAAATCTTACTTAGCTTAGTGTCTCTGATATTGGGCCAAATTAAATTAGCTAGCGAAACTGCTGACGATCACGTCAGCAGTTTCGCTAGCTAATTTAATTTGGCCAATAATTTTAATGTAACAACGCAACCAGAGGTCGTTGAACCCGGACGCGCCCGACGTCAGGTGTACTGGTGGTCGCAAGAGATCGCGGCGTTACGCAAGGCGTGCGTCGACGCGCGACACCGGTACACCAGGCACCGCAGGCGCCGCATCCGCCCTCCGGATGCGGAAGCCACGGAGGCGGAGCTGTACGGGGGGTACAGAGCGGCGAAGACCGCCCTCCGAGAGGCTGTCCAGCGGGCCAAGGACTTGGCCCGCGAGGAGATGCTGGAGACTCTGAACAGAGATCCATGGGGGCGCCCTTACAAGATGGTGCGGAATAAACTCCGCACCTGGGCCCCCCCGCTGACACAGAGTCTCCGCCCACAGCTGGTGGAGGAGGTGGTGAGCGCTCTGTTCCCTTCACGGGGGGAGCATACTCCCCCGCCTATGGCTCCGCCAATAGCGGTGTCCGAAGCGGACCACATGGACGACGACGACGACACCCCTGAAGTGACCGGGGTAGAGCTGGGAGCGGCGGTAGGCAGGCTGAAGGCCAAAAATACCGCCCCAGGACCCGATGGCGTGCCGGGTAAAGCCTGGGTCCTGGCCTCGACGGCTCTCGGGCCTCGACTGGAGGCGCTCTTAAGCGCATGCATGGAGAGAGGCCAGTTTCCACTCCGTTGGAAGACAGGGAAGCTGGTCCTCATTCAGAAGCCAGGGCGCCCTGCGGGCTCTCCGTCCGCATACCGGCCCATTGTGCTGCTCGACGAGGTTGGCAAGCTCTTCGAGAGAGTGATTGCGGGCCGCCTCGTCGGGCACCTGGTGGGGACAGGGCCGGATCTTGCGGATAGCCAGTTTGGCTTCCGCAAGGGGCGCTCGACGGTGGACGCCATCATGCGCGTTAGAGCCCTCACGACGGGGGATGCGGTGTCCCGGGGCGGGGCCGTCGTGGCGGTGTCACTCGACATCGCCAACGCGTTTAACACCCTGCCCTGGAGTTGCATTGGGGAGGCACTTCGGTATCACCGGGTGCCGACCTACCTCCGTCGAATAGTCGGGGCGTATCTGACGGATAGAGCCGTCATCTACCCCGGTCGCGACGGGAACTGGAGCCGGCGAGAGATGTCGTGCGGTGTCCCACAGGGATCGGTTCTGGGGCCGCTCCTGTGGGACATCGGTTACGACTGGGTGCTGCGGGCAGACCTCCCTGATGGCGTCAGTGTAGTTTGCTACGCTGACGACACGCTGGTCCTGGCGCAGGGGAGGTCGCATCAGGCGGCGGCCGACGCAATGACACGCGGGGTTGCGATAGTCGTGGATAGGATCCGGCAGTTGGGTCTCGAGGTGGCATTGCACAAGTCCGAGGCCATGTCCTTTCATGGGCCCCGGTACGGGCCACCTTCGGGATCTCAACTGATGGTAGGAGGGGTTCACATCGGCGTCGAGACAACGATGAGATACCTGGGTCTCGTCCTCGACAACCGGTGGAACTTCGTCGAGCATTTCCGACGTTTGGCCCCCAAACTGGAACGGGCCGGGGCCGCCTTAAAGCGGCTCCTGCCCAACCTGAGGGGGCCAAACGCCTCCTGCCGGAGGCTTTACGCGGGGGTCGTGCGGTCCATGGCCCTATATGGGGCCCCGGTATGGGCGCGTTCACTGCGGCTTCGAGCCGCACACTATCTGAACGCGCCCCAGAAGGTGGTAGCCGTAAGGCTGATCCGGGGCTACCGCACGATCTCGCGCGAGGCGGCATGCCTCCTTGCCGGACTGCCACCATGGGATCTGGAGGCGATAGTGCTTGCGCGCCTGCATGACTGGCGCGCGGAGGCACTACGCCGGGGGGAAACTCTGCACCCGCGGCAAATCGCTGCGGAGCGGACGGACCTCCGGCGCGATCTCATGGCCGAATGGAAGGCGCGACTATCGCAACCCAGCGCAGGGCACGCCGCGATAGCGGCGATAAGACCCCTCTTTGAGGAGTGGCTAGAGAGGCGTCACGGCGCTCTCACGTACCGCCTGACGCAGGTCCTCTCCGGACACGGATGTTTCGGGAGGTTCCTGCACATCATCAGGCGGGAGGAGACGCCCGGGTGTCACCACTGCCCGGATCGCCCAGAGGACACGGTGGAGCACACGGTGGAGGTCTGCCCTGCTTGGGCGGAGACCCGCCGTGTCCTCGTAGAGGCGATCGGCAACGGCGGCGACCTCTCGCGCCCGGCCCTGGGGCAAGCCATGGTCCGGGGCGAGAGAGAATGGGAGGCAGTCACCTTCTTCTGCGAAGCAGTCATGCTAGCGAAGGAGGTGGCGGGGAGGCTGAGGGAGAACACCTCACGCCTCAGCCGCCGCGGGAGACGCCCCGGGCGTCGGGAGCCGCGTGACGACTCCCGGCCACCGTAGGCGCGGGCCTGCGGGCGGTGAGTAATGGGTAGCTCACCGTCCGATCAGGACCAGGCCCGTGCCGGACGGCGCGTTGTGTTCCACGCGCGCCTCAAAGAGATGTCAGCAGAGGACGGGGCCCCACAGGGCCGAAGCCTGCCGGGGCGGTGGGATTTTCCGAAAGGTTAACCGCTGCCCTGGAACAGAAAGGGCTAAGGAAGGAACACGGGTGGGTTTTAGTCAGTAAAAGTCTGACACTCCCTTCCGCTCCACCCAGAGCGGGAGGGGTCATTTGATGATTTCCCATCATCATCTGCCTAGCCTTTTCCCAACTATGTTGGGGTCGGCTTCCAGTCTAACCGAATGCAGCTGAATACCAGTATTTTACATGAAGCGACTGCCTATCTGACCTCCACAACCCAGTTACTGGGTAATACGATACCCCTTGGTAAGACTGGTTGTCAGACTTTCGGGCTACTGACGACCCGTAACGACTGTCAAAGATCCACGAATGACAGCCGGGACCAACGGCTTAACGTGCTTTCCGAGGCACGGAGGGGTCTTGGTATGTGAAAATGGTCACCCATCCACGGACCAACCGCGGCAAGCGTAGCTTAACCTGATCGATCGACCCGTGCGGCTGTTATTACTTAGCCACAAGCCCCTCCATTTGATGATTTCCCATCGACAAAAAAAAAAAAAAAAAAGGTCGTTGAACCCCAAAAAAAATATCAAATCTTTTTCGTATTTATTTTACCGTGTTTAGATATTTTTACCCATCAGGGTATCAATATCGATACCCTTCACGTCGGTGAAGTTTGCACGATAAAAAGCTGATTTTTAACCTGATGTTTCAAGTAACTACACTAGCTGCGGTCGGTGACCCCACAAAAAAATCGTCCAATTAATTTCTTTTTGTTTTATCGTGTTGAGATATTATCGATACCCATCACGTCCGCGGAGTTTCGCTAGCTAATTTAATTTGACCATGTATTGCGGCCATTTTTAATAATAATAATAATAATATCCCTGGACATTTCACACAGCACCATTTGTCCCAAGCTAAGCAACCTAATGCTTGTGTTATAGTAACAAGATGGCTGATAAACTACTTATATACAATTTTTGACAGGCAGGTGCCTATTATGTACTATGTAGGCAGAGCTACATAAGACAATACTTTACACGTGCTTTCTCTGAAACAAAAGGAAGTCGTTGACACTCATTCATTAACGTTATCACGCCAAGTTGTTTGTCGTCGTTGATAAGCCATGCCCCGTCTCCTGTGATGCTGTAATGTGAGAAGGGCTACTAAGAAGCAAGATAATATGTCGACACGTGTGCCTGTGCAAACATTAACTTAACTGTAATGTAAAGCTGCGGCCGCTGCGGCTAGGTAAACTTGCTAGGTACATAATATTATAAATTTATGATGCATGTTATAATAGCGATGAAGTGACCGAGTGGTTACCTTTTTAGGGTTCCGAAACTCGAATGGAAAAAACGGAATCCTTATAGGATCACGTTTTTGACCGTCCATCCGTCTGTCTGTCAAGACCTTTTTTCTCAGGAACGCGTGGAAGTATCAAGCTGGAATTTATATCAAATAATCAGGTTTACTGACCCTTGGAGCTGTTAAAAAATCAAACTTCTAAGCCAACGCAATCAAAAGATACAGCCGTTTATGCCGCAAATTTTTCGACACTCGCAAGGGAATCATAACCTATTTACTAGGTAAGGTACTTCCCGTGAACTCAGAATCTTGAAATTTGGTACGAAGCAACGTCTTATAACACAGATAAAGAAAAAATTGCGAAAACCGTAAATTTTTAGTTACATCATATAATAAAAATATTTTTGATACTTTTAAATTGTACGGAACCCACGGTGCGCGAGTCCGACTCGCACTTGGCTGGTTTTTTAGAGTCAGTAGTCCAGTCAAAAAAAGAGATAAGTATGCAGGGTCGTCGGATATAGTTGAAGTTTAGTAAGAAACGGATTGATGTTTCCGGATAACATTTTATTTAATTAATAGAAAACAAACATTTCATTTATCAAACTAAATTTCATTCGAAAACATACATCTGTTTCTTACTAAACTTCAAGTATATTATATCCGAGGACCCTGCATACTATCTCTTTTGTTAACTGTACCTGTGTCTTCTATGATAATAATTATGTATGTATTCTCTAGTAATTTCAGTCATCATACAAACTGAAACTACTTCATCCAAAAGAAAATGATATATTTTCTTTCAGACGATATTATTATGTAGGTAGGTAGGTAGATACTTATTTCATGTTAGTACTTACAAATAATCGAACATTTTTGGATCACCGTAAATGTCACCCTGATAAATGGCTTTAGTAGATGAAGAAAATTTATTCCGGACAGTATCGCATGTTACATCAATATGCGTGTTACAGCGCCACCTATCGAGATTACAACGAACTAAAATTTAAAGTAAACTTTTCAACGTGTATGGCCGCAGTTTTGAACTGAAAAACCCTTTCATATTCGAGTCAAAAGTGTTTAATAGGTAATATTAAATATCGTTTTATCTGCTTTTGCCTGGTCTCCAAACAGTCAGGTTCATCACGGCGATGCCCTGGATAGGAACTTAGTCATTAAGTACGCTAATAGTTACGCACAACTCGGTACAACCTTCTAAAATCCAAACAAAATAACTAATAAACCGAACGACTCAGCAGTCGAAACATAATAGACTGATTATGATTATGCAAAGCATCACCTTTTCACGTATTTTTCTGATCCTTTCTTCTTGTCTGTTTATAAATGATTAAATAAATAGATATTCTCGAATAAAGTCAGTGAGTGACTCATTTTAGCCAATGGTCGGGGTCATCGACTGCGTGTCGACCGACACTACGCGGCTAAGCGCGCTGATTGGTTCAGTCGGCGGCGGAACGTGAAGGCAAACTATTAGCAGGGTTGCCAACTCATACGTAATTCCACACATTTTGGAAAATATTTCTTATTTAAGTGGGATGTTTTTAAGGAACATCCTACTTAAAATGGAAATCTTAAAAGGATTTAAGTCAACGCTGCCTACTAAATAGGTAATATTTTTTTAAACACTTCAATATCATTATGGGAAGCATTTTATTTATTGGTATAGCAACAAAAACCCGAAACAAATCTAAGGCCCACATAAAGGAGCTTATCATGACCTTTCAGTCGCACAGTATAGGTCATGATAAGCTCCGCCATTTTTTAGAAATGCATTTCATTAAAGGCACTGGTTATAATAATATAACAGTACATGGTAAGCCCTGAGTCCTGAGCAAATAGCTAAGTACTTCACTTTATTTTCGCAGCTTGTTTGTAGGATTTTTGTATACTGATAATGGCAGCACCAGTAAAATGAGCGACTCCACCGCGCGCTGCGCTGTGAGCGGAACTTGGCAGTCTGTCTGCGCACATTGCGCACCGCTTACAACGCGTGACGAGTTTACGTTTATTCCAACGTAGTTTTCGCCAAAAATATGACGTTTAAGTATAACACCAGGCAATTCATTAAGGAAATGCAATGCCGACCATGCTTGTGGAACGTCAACACTGCAGAATACAATGACAGAGGTATCAGAGAAATGGCCTGGCTAGAAATTGCCCAGATTATGTATGACGACTGGGACGATTTGAATTTAGACGACAAAACTGAAAAAGGTAAGATTCCTAGAATATATAATACCAACTATGTAGATTTATGATGCTTGACTGAAGTAAAAATGAACTAGGTGACCTTCTAAGTCATGATCAGTTACCTGGCGCTCACGCGGCGCGGCTCACCAGCTCGGCTCAGTGAGTCAATGTATCCTTTGCGCAGTGCGCTCGGTCGCTCGGCTCTCCCGAGCTATGCCGAACGCGACCGACTCATCGATCACCTGTTGACTGGCTTATGTTTCCTACGTGCGAGAAAGAGATCTATCTCTTTCTATGCTCTAGCGAGAAGAGAATGTAGCAGGCACTGGGCATAAATGCATGAATTGAAAAGTAGCCTTTGTGCACATCAACATAAAGCTGAAATGCTTGAGAGAAACGTAGGTATAGTAAATATAACTATTACTGGCTAATAGCAGGTAGGTACTAGCGTCCTACGCGATCAAGGGTTGTTGAAAATTCAATAACAAGTAACTGTTGTTGCGGACCATACTAAATCGTAGTTCCTTGTGGTAGTATATACTACTAACTACGATTTGAGCGATCACTTTAGTAAGCTCTATATAGAACTTACTAAAGTGATCGCTCAAATCGTAGTTCGCTCTTTTAGTAAATAGGTAATCGTAACACCTACGTACTTACAATAAGTTAGGTTGCCAGCACCTTCTATATCCATTCATGAGCTAGAGTCTCGTAATGGGCTCTTCTCTTTTTTGTAAGCTAAGCAAAAAAACAACTTCCTTCTTAAAGTAATACATATTTTTACTAAACAGTTTTGTTTCATTTCCAGTAAAAGATCTACAAAAGAAATGGAAAGGTCTTCGGGATTATCACACTAGAGTACAAAATAAAAAATATATCCCGAAAAATGTAACTGAATTACATTTAAAAAGAGGTCGCAAGAGACCATTCTTGGACATGTTAAATTTCTTAAATGCTAAGAAAAAACCGAACCAAGCTCAGAATCAGCAACTTGCAGAAGCTAACCTCGGACCAGCAACAATTAAACCCAGCAACTCAATAGTAACATTATTTAAACAAGCAAAACCGGGCCCAGCTGCTACCCGAACAGCTGCTCCCCAACCACCACCACAACTCCAACCACCAGTACTACTCCAACCACCAGTAACTCAAGAGACAACAGTAAGACAATCGAGCGATCCAGACGCAAACTTCTTATTCAGTATTTTACCAGATATGAAATCGATGAATCCTTCCCAAAATTTCGAATTTCGATTCCAAGTGATGAAATTGATAAAGGACATGAAATATAATCCGCACAATTCGAATTACTATGTATATTGTGATCCAGGGTCTTCCACGTTCGCTACTCAAGTACCAAAGTACAAGACCTCTATACTCCCGGAACAAGAAATAGAGATCGACCCTATTTCAAACGAGTCTGCGGTTTCTTCTCCAGAAGATAGAAAGGAAATATTACATGACTCCGAATAGTAGTTAAAATTATTTTATACTTATAATAAATTGAGTTTAGTCTCCTAGATTCTTTTTAATTTTTCACTTAAATCAGTGGCCTGATTCTTCCCTGGGCCTTGCAGGGCTAACATGCCTAGAGATCGCACATGGCAGGGAGATTTGGAAGGAGAAAAGGTGTTTTGCCCAGCCGTGGGACACAACATAGGTTAACAAAAAAAAAACAGTTGGCTGTTTCACCCACGACTGATATAAAAGACATAGAGGTAGGCATCACCTTTTCCTCTGCTGCGGGGTATCTCTATACATACTGCCACCGTCTTCGTGCGCGCCTGTATAATTTCCCTAACAAGCAATTTTAGTCCTTATTAGGCAACAACGAGGAACGAAGGAAGTATGAAAATAGTCTAGTGCGGAGTGACATGGTCACATGAGGCGCGACGATGCGCCGCGGTTTGTCACGCGACTTCTCTTCCGTCCCTTCGTATCTAATGCACGGCAGCCATTGTTTGAAACAACACGGGGAAAGTTTCGCACAGCAATTAGATCGATTAGATGGCGTTCAAGGAAACATTTAATAGTTGAGGAAGCGCACGAGAAAACTTCGTAGGTACCTGTGCCATGAAATATGTATGAGGTGTTGTCTCTTCGCTGAGTTAACTTAGGAAGCAATACAAAGTTGATTAGTAGTAGCTTTGCTCTTCATTATGTATGAGGCTGCAAATGTCGTTAATCACGTCAATTCTTTTTTCGTTAAGTTTTTTATATCGACAGGGGTTTATTTCTGGTGGAGTTGATCTACCTCTTTTCTGCTTCCTTCTGCCCCCTTATTTCTCCCGTATACTACTTTATAAAGATAGTAAGCTTATTCATTGAAACTTACTCATATAACTACCTACACCATAATTGAACGGCAGCGTCGGGATCTTTCAAGTTACAGCAACCTCCGACAGTCCGACTTTCAGAGTAATTACTACAACTTAAAAGCAGTTCGAGGTCCGAATGAACTATAAAAATTATAGCTCTATTTATAGCTCTAATAAATAAATAATTAAGAACACCTCTAGTAGATGTTTTCTTCTCTACAGACAATTGAATGTTTTACCGCCATTACCTACCATTTTTACATACATTTTTTTTTAATATTTATTTATTTCCCTATATAAAAACCCATCATACATAACCTACGAATATAATTATTCGTGGTCTTCGTGGATCATCATACCGTATTCAAGTTATCATGACGTGTACAACAATCGTAAAGGAACCGCTAGCGCCATCTGTTGCACTTTTTTTTAAATCTCATCAGTTTTCACAAGCAACACTAGTCATTCCGTCCGCGCTCTCTATTGGCATCGTGGCCTCATAAAAGCTACGTTGATACTCGCTAGATGGCGCACAACTCGCCTTTTTACGTTGTTCAATATTGTAATTTCAGTACGTAAAACGCAGGTGAACATTTAAATTCATGAATGACAAATATTATTATTCCTGAGTAGGTTAAATGAGACAGTCTGACCTATTATACTTTATGATGTACGTAGTAACCTACATAGTAATATTATGTTAGCCTATGTAGAACGTAGGTGCGATGCGTAGTATTCCACTTACGCCTTTTTCTGTATTTCCATAGGGGAGTAGACGGAAACTTTCTCTAGTAGTTAATCCAATTGCTTTCATAATACCTCCACGTTCAAACACAATATTTTCATGGTATTATTTTTTTATTGTAGGTAAACGTTTTTCACTGGTGTTCTATATAAATTAGTATAATTTATTGATGTAACTACTCATAACTTATTTTTTTAAACTCATCCCAATATTTAGTCGTTTTTTTTTTCTTTTGGACTTGTAGCTAGAGGTCCTCTTTTCAAGGGTATTCTTTGTCATCAGCATCGAAGTGCACACCCAATTGTTTTCTGACCGTATCTTCAAGTACGGCCAAATTGATGCTTTCCTGGTGGGTCATGCGGGGAGATTCGATCAGTCCTGAAAACAGATTTGTTTTGTAATAAATAGGTAGGTACCTACTTTTTTATCGAAACCGCGAAACTAATAGTTGTTAGATAGGTTCTATAGAATAGATTTCAATTTTGTGTAAGTTAACAGGACAGTGGCTCTGATTCCCTTGTCCACAAACACAACTAAATTTAACTTCAGTGCATCTTTTTCTTTCTATTTCATTAAGAATAGGACAGAAGATAAATATTAGTTTAGTCCTGTCAAATTAAGATACTCCATGGACAGTTTAGACCTGATTAAAAACATGGCTACTAAAAATACGTCAATGATTCTGCTTCAAAAACTACGTCCTTTATGGAGAGGAACCTGCATGAAACTTTGTATCACATACTTACTGATAGCGACTGCCTATAGGCCTACTTAGTACGGTAATTGTATTCTTATCACCTTTACGAAATTCACGTGCAATTAGTCGGCAAAATATTTGCACCAACATTATCTTCATATAATTCGATGACGTTAACCAGTTAATACTGTTCTGATGATAACGTCAATAAATATTAATCTTAAGTTTAAACTACGTACTTACTACAAATCAATTGGATTAAGATATTAAGGTAGGTACTAGATAATAATAATAGGTAGGTATAACTAGATATGTATTACTTGGCAGACCACCTGTCTTACCAAGAGGTATCGGATCGTGTCGGCAGGTAACCTGCCCAGTAACTAGGTTGTGGAGGTCAGACAGGCAATCGTTCCGTGTAAAATTCTCGAATTTAGCTGGATCTGGTTAGAGCGAAAGCTGCCTCTACTCTACTATAGTTGGGAAAACACAGGCAGGTGATGATCAGTAGATTACCTGCTCTGATGCATCTTGCTACCTCGAGCGCCTGGTAGACCAATCCAGGGCTGTTTGTAAAGTTGTATGGCAGCTTTGATGAATGCAGAGGATAGTTCTTTGTTTTGCCATCTACATCGATAACTATGTGGGGGAAGTGGAAGGGCTGCTCCAACTGTAAGGAGAATATACTTCAAATTAAAACACTTTTTGAGAACCTAATGATAAGGCAGGACAAGAAACTTTACTAAAACCATAACCAGTTCTGCCGCAGCATTGCTTGATGTTCCGGTTCGAGCATAAATTAATGTCATTGTATTTCAACTTTAATTGTATTTCTAATATTGACTACGCAGTTACCCAGCTGGTAAGATTACCACTAAGAGCGGTTCTGCACTGCATCCGATTCTAATCTGAGAAATGTCGGTCCGAAGTAGCCATGGTACTATTTGTATAAGGGGGTTGCGCACTAGATCCAAACTTTGTCCGTCCGAATTAAGAACATCCCCCGATTAAACTCGTTTCTTGATATCGTATTCGAATCGGATGCAGTGCAGACCCGCTCTTACGGTGGTCAGTTGTAGCTGCCAAGCAGCGTTGCTGTGTTCCGGTTTGGAGAGTGTATACCAGTGTAATACAGGGGGTCTACTCCGAAGTAGTATCGGCCGTTTCCTGCTACGAAGTTACTATTTGGTTCGGTCTGTCCCGATCCTACACTCATACACTCTTTCGAATATTGACTATGGTCCCGACCCAACTGAGCCGATCCGAACTTTTTTCGCATTTTTCAATAATATTCGGTTCGGCCATGTGTCGGTCCGATCCGAACATTCGCACTTAGCACTTCGGACACTTTCCCTAGGTTCGTGAGACATTTCAGTTTTATTTTGAAACGCATCACTGGTAAAATTTCGAAAAAAAAACTTGAGTCTCATCCGTGGCTATCCTTACCGTGACTCGGCCTTTAGTCCCGTAGATAGTCGCTTTGTTCCAGAACTCGAGCTGCGTGTGAATGTTGAGCACGGCCCGCTTGCCACCCTCATACTCCAGGATAATGGTTTCTGTTAGATCCACTCCTGAGTCATACAGACTACCGACAGTTGTCACCCTTTTCGGCTCTTCCTTCCATATAAATTGTGGCAGTTGCAGCACGTATACACCTACGTCAAGCATGGCACCTCCACCATATTCTTTAATACTGAAAACATTTTTACATGGTATTTGATAACGTCATACAGTGCACGGCTGACGTAAGTTGTAGGTAAGAGCTAGTAATAGCACGTGTGCGTCGTCTTGGTGAAATATTGAATAACAATTGGATATTACCATAACAATAGATAACAAAAAAGGTTTTTCACAATGAATCTACGGACGTATCTACCAATAATTCAATGGAAAAATGTCATGTTTAATGCAGGTACTGATGATGATAAATGGAGGTATTAGCATACCGCTAAATGTTCGTCTCGCATACCTTCCATTAAACGTTAGGAATTATTAAAAAAATGTAGGGCGAGGAAGGTTGACTTGATTAGGTATGCCAGAAAGTTCGACACATCATTCACTGAAATTAATCAGCCTTTAATTTTCCCACTGCTGGGACACAGGCCTCCTCTCTGTGAGAGCGAGTGATGGGCCATGATCAGTGAGGGTCGGTGGATGTCACCATGTCTCCTCACGATGTTTTCCTTCACCGTTTTTAGAGCAGTGGTGATGAAATTGAATCCACAAAGTAAAGTTCCTGTCTTTTTTTTGGGTGGGAATCATCAAATGACCTCTCCCGCTCTGGGCTGAGCGGAAGGGCGTGTCAGACTTTTACTGACTAAAACCCACCCGTGTTCCTTCAGTTGCCCGCGCACGCGCCTACGGTGGCCGGGAGTCGGCTGTTGACTCCCGTCCAGGACGTCTCCTGCGGCGACTAGGGGCGTGAGGGCGCAGAGATTGCCTGTCTGTCACGCGCTCCGCCTCCTCCTTTGCGAGCATTACTGCCTCTTAGAAAGAGATGACGGCCTCCCATGCACTCTCGCTCCGTACCATGGCCTGAACCAGGGCCGGACGCGAAAGATCGCCGCCGCTGATCGCCGCCACGAGGACGCGGCGGTGCTCCGCCCAAGCCGGGCAGACCTCCACCGTATGCTCCACCGTGTCCTCCGGGCGATCTACACAGTGGTGACACCCTGGCGTTTCCTCCCGCCTTATCCTGAACAGGACCTCCCGAAACAATCGTGTCCGGTGAGGACCTGCGTCAGGCGGAAGGTGAGGGTGCTGTGGCGCGTCTCTAGCCACTCCTCAAAAAAGTGCCTGTCTGGGTTCGAACTCACGTCCTACAACTCTTAAGTCGAGGCCCAAAACACTGAGCCACCACCATTAGTGCATAGCATCATCATCATCTGCCTAGCCTTTTCCCAACTAAGTTGGGGTCGGCTTCCAGTCTAACCGGATGCAGCAGTAATGTTATGCATTAGTGCATAGTATTAATAAAATAACTGGGTGTAGATAGGTAGGAGTTTCTACCAACCGGTTAACCCATAATTCTATGGCAAAGGTTATGGTTAGGTATTATGGGTTAGGTGGATAGGTATGTATAAATTAAATGTGTTTCTTACTGCGTGCTCCTATCATCCGGACTAACAATCCCAAAGTCAGCCTCAATGAACTTCACGTCACCCAGTTTCCCGTTCTTAATATCTCTCTTCAAATCGGCATAAGCAGGAGAGAAGCGGGTCCACACAGCTTCCATCACGAATAGATTCTTCTTCTTCGCAAGGTTTATTACGCTGCGGGTTTGTTTAGCATTCAGACAGAATGGTTTCTCGCAGAGCACATGTTTGTCGTTGCAGAGGAAAAGCATTGACAGTTCGTAGTGCTCGGAGTTCAAAGAACCGATGTAGACCACATCTGTAGAAGAAGAAGGATATTTTATAATGAGGCTATTATCAACAGCATCTGGGGAGAATAGAAGCCAATAACCTAACCTAGAGGGGAGAAGAAAGACTGATGATAAGGTGTAATTCGCGTCAAACTTTATGGCGGCCCAGCAATGCGATTCTGTAACCATCCGATCGATTCTGTAAAAATCTCACCGTGCAAAGTTAGGTGAAGTGAGCTTAGAGTGAGCTGTCAAGTGTCAATCCCTAGCATTAGTTGGAATGACAGCTCACTCCACGCTCACGTCACCTAAGTTTTCACGGTGAGATGGTTACAGAATCGCACTGCATATCATCGTGAAAACTTAGGTGGAATGACATGCTAGGGATTGACACTATTGACAGCCGATCGATTCTGTAAAAATCTCACCGTGAAAAGTTAGGTGAAGTGCGCTGAGAGTGATCTGTCAATAGTGTCAATCCCTAGCATTACTTGGAATGACAGCTCACTCCACGCTCACTTCACCTAAGTTTTCACGGTGAGATGGTTACAGAATCGCACTGCAGCTCACTCTAAGCTCACTTCACCTAACTTGTCACGGTGAGATTTTACAGAATCGATCGGCTGAAGTGCGCTACTCGCTGCGCAGTACCCCACCCCTCACCCCCGCTGACATATTAATTTGTTACTGCGCAGCAACTCACCTCATAATCCGAGCCGCCACAAAGTTTGAATCGGGCTGTACCCACTGTATAAAAACGTAAGGTTAACGCAAGGTTGGCTCATTAAACAGCCGAAATGCACCAATTATACCTAATTATGAAAAAGAAAACCTACCCATAGCGAATCTTTAGGTATGCCATGCTCAAGAAATGTGCACCTGCTGTATTCACGGTCATCGTCATGCATGAATAATGGCAAATTAAGGAAATAAGCAGGTACTGTTAGGTATGTAAATTAAGTTGATTGTGAAAAATTGAAAACAAAATACGCACCTACCTATTTACTTCATAATACGGTTTCAGTTTATTAGACAGATATGTAGGTACCTATACACACTCACAATTATCGCTGTAACGTTTATTTAGGTATATTTGGTAAGATAACTTGCATTTTGTAATTGATTAGCACACTTTACACTATCTTTAGTGACATAATTTTGTAAACATAATTCGAATCTTTTATTAACATTTAAGTAAACACAGAAAGTAGGTAGGTAGGTACTCAAAGAAAATTGAGTTTTCTTAACATCCTTAGAACTAAGATGAATTTTCCCGTATCGAGGGTAGGTACATAACCAACCCAGTGGCAACGACCCCTACTTGACGAGTTGTAGATCGTGGGCGCTTTACTTAGTGTAAATAATTTCATCACCACTGCTCTCAAAAAGGTGAAAGAAAACATCGTGAGGAAACCGGCATTTCCTAGAACCAAAAATTCGAAGACATGTGACATCTACCAACGCGCACTGGGCCCGCTTGGTAGATTATACAGCCCACTCCCTCTCGAAGAGAGGAGGCCTGTGTCCCAGCGTGGGAACTTTATATGATTATGTGGGTAAATAAAACAAATGCTATGACACAAATAAGTAGGTACCTATCGGTAACTTTCCAAACGAGGATATTAACTAACCTTTACGCTAATGCTATAAAACCAAATGGACAGTATCAATATCCTGGGTATAATGCCTAGGTACGTACCAATATCCTTGCTCTTTGCCAATGCCTCATAAGAATCGAAAACTTTCGGAATGTGATGTGTTTTTGCAAAATCAACAGCTCTTTTCTTATTCCTAGCAGCTACTGCAATTATTTCCTGATTTTCCTTGTTGGGATACGAGTTGAACGCGTTGACGAAGTCATGGCTGATCCTCCCGGCTGTCACAACACCCCACCGGAGTGTCATCTGAAATAAAGTTTACGATTCTCTATGAATCTAAAGAGAAGACCACCGGGGCTGCGGTGGTCTACTCAAATGGTAGCAAGCGCAACGGCTGAGCGTGGGGTTCTATCGATCCCCGGTCGGTCAATGGTATTGTGTTATTCTTTTGGAATTTCTTAGCAGCCCAAACCTGACCTGACCTGTTAATGACCACAGACTCGCCTCTTATTACCTACCTCTTATTTCCTGAATTTAAACACAACTGCCGACTGACATATTGCGGGAAAGCACGTCTGCCTACCCCATGAGCAGTGTTTTATTCAAGTATCAAGGGGAAAAACATACAAACATTGAAGAGAACAAAGGCGGTCTTATCGCTACAAGCATTTTTTTTACAAAGAAGCTGCATTGAACTGTGGATGAATAGTAGAATCGTACAAGAAAAGATTACATCATTTAAAATGTAAAGCACAAAGAATAATATTGAACTAACCTTAGCAGAGTGGCAAGATACGCGTAGTCACTACACAAACACTGATAAATATCTGAAAGTGAGAAATATAATATGTCGCAAGTAATTATGGGTTTATTATGAAGGTGATAGGGCACGATAATAATTTCAATATTTAGTTTACCTAACGATATGTACCGATGTATTAACCCCCTGGTAAGAATTACATAATTTGATATGATTGGCGTGGTAGGGTTTCTACACCTGCCTTATTTTTGTATCCTTTTGTTTTCTGATTCACACTTAACTTTCAGGTGGGCAAAAGTTATCACTCATTGGACAACCGTAGGATATCGTCGTTGAGGTCGACGGCGATATAGATGGCGTCATGATCGCGTATTTATAGAGCGCAAATTGGACGGAAATAGCTCAATTGGTTACTTACCTATACTAGCGTTTAGTGGCCTTATGTTTAGTATGATTATCCACACTTCTTATGAAGTCGTAAGGACCGCAAGTACTTCTTATAAGTATGCCTGGGCCTGAGTAGAAAAGGAAGGCACGTAAAACGTTTTTTATACACTAGCTGACAAGTGTGATCTGGTGAAAAGCACACCACACTCGAGTGACTCGCACTAGGCGTGAAATGGGTCCATAATCCCCATTTTTCCACTGTCTGCTCGCCTCATTTTCGCGCCTAAATTACCGGATCAATAGATAAAATTCAGCAGAGACGCATAGTTTGTTATCAGACGGAATGACACAGCATACTTTGCGAATCCAAATATAGCCCGTTATTTCAAATAAAAAAACTCTCCTCTACGCCAATCTACCCAACATTAGGTACCTAATATCGTAGTCGTAATCATATTAGGCACTTATTCAATTGACCGATAAACAATCCAAATGATAACGTTAAATTGATTGTGTAATCCGTCTCCCGAACACAAGCTTATATCTACCGGCAATTTTAGGGTTCCGTACCTACCCAAATCGTGCTAATGGGAATGTATTATTATTATAGGTACTAAACCTACGATGTATGTCTGTATATCTGCGTAACTTCAGTTCACAGGCCCTGAGGTAATTGGGTCCCATCACCTATCTCCCAGGAATGTTTTTTATTTTTATTTTGGGTTGATAGAATGGGTTGCTGTTTTCTTCGGATAATATTCTGTCGCTAGGTACCGTTTGTGCCCCCAGTTCCTGGTAGTTGTGGCCATGTGCTACCACCGGCACCGCTTTGACAGTTTTGGTAAGATAATGTTGGATGGTAGAGCAAGCAAAGCGAGAAATCTTTTTGACCGTAATAGGAAGTCAGTTGTAATTTCACGCTACATTGTAGGTAATAGAAACACATATACCTATACTTACCTAAAGTATGTGTTTCTATTACCACAATTCCCATTATTCTATTTTGTTTTTATTCTTCCTGTACGAGTCCCAATTACCTTTCTTTTTCTTTTCTCAGTTATGGCTAATACTTTTTTTTTGTCAGTCTCCTAACCCTGTACAAAAATTAAATGAAAACATTATAACCTTTTGGTGAGGAATCCTTATTGCGAGATTCCGACGCACATGGCAGTTTTTTATATGTGAGTCGGCACTATTGCTCCATGTGCCCGTAGAGCAAGGCCACTTTATCTCTTTCGATGCTGATAACTCGGTTCATTGCCACGGCCATTAATATGTTATCAATTTTTGATAACACAAAGAAACCATTTATTTATACTATCGACTGTGGTCAAGGCTGTTTTTTAAGATTTTGCTCGTGTTTGAAGATGCGAAGTACAGACGCCAGCACATCGAGCTACTACAATCTGTCAAATTCCTTTAATAGATTTTCAACTTTATCGCTTAAGTATAAGGTTCAAGGTTGATTGGGAAAATTTGACAGTTTCGGGTAGCTTGATGCGCTAGCGTCTGTATCTATCATTGGTCAGCTTTGATTAATGAGGCGACCACAGAGCTGGCAAAACATGGTCCTTAAGAATCTCTGCTATTAAAAATGCACTTAGGTATATTGATATATTTTATTAGTACATGAGATAATGATATACACCAATTAAATATCCAATATTTAAAAACTAATTGTAGTGAAACTACAAGGCACTGTTTTACAGCATCCAATTTAATACCTAAATATAATTTAAATGAGCACCCTGGTATATGGCGAATTAATAAACAGACTATTACATGAGTACACAGGTGTACAGTGGGTGTTTAGGGAAATTCCTGGTCATCCACGTCATAGTGCACACCCAGTTGATTTCTTACGGTGTCCATCAGTTTGGCCAGGACAAGACTCTCCTTGTGCGACATACGGGGTGACTCGATCAGTCCTGCAGATAAAAAGGTTTTATACAATTTCTTTTAATTGACATTGATTTACATTCTGTAATTACTTAAATTCTACAACCGGACTTATTACTTTTTATTATTTTTATGTTTTTATATTTACAAATACTCTAAAAGTAGACGATTTTCGTCTACTTTTAGAATGTGTGTAAATATGTGAGCAATATCTATCACATAGTTAATTTATATGTCATGGTTTCATTAATCAATTTTAATTCTTTTACCTATTGTGGTATAGTAATATTATTTTAGGTGCATCGTCTTCACAAGACATACAATTATACAGTGTGTCTGGTCACCGGTGTCCGACCCGTTAAGGCGAAGCAATATGATCAATTTTATCAACAAATCCACCATAATAAGGCATTTTTAAAAAAAAAACTTTGCCCCACACTTGGAATTTCTCCTGTGTCGTGGGTGCGTTTACAGACATATAAACTCACATACACAAACAGCCAGACCCGGAACAACTATTTGTAGGTCATACAAATATTTGTTCCGTGCGCGAATCGAACCCGCGACACGCAAAGCAGCAGCCAATTCGCCAACCGTGCCGACATTTTGCCCCTACTGTTTTGAAATGGCGGCCATTTTAAATATTTTTTTACTGAGTACGGTTGTGTTTATTTATTTTGTCATATCTACCGATGTAGAGGTCCTACAGGCATAAAAGTGATTTCGTTCGATAGCTACAAAAGTAGGCAATGATTTCACACTAAAAAGTTTATCAAAAACTCCCTTAAAAACTTGAAAAAATACTTGAAAATTAAAAAGTGTGAAAAAAATTTGTTGTTGTTTTTTACTTTTCCAAAAAACTAGCCTGATATCATACTTACCTTTTTTTTACTTTTGATGCACTAAGGTATTACCTAAAAGCTGATATCAAGACCTACCTAAGCTCTAAGTCAAATAGTTTAGGAGTTGTGACTATTTGAATATGACCCTGTCAAAAGCGAATTTATCCATAATTGGACACAAATTAAATTAACTACATTATTCAATTCGGTACAGCTACATTAGTCGTTAAAATAATCATGCGACCGAGTTCTGAGAATTTCTGGATTAAAGTTCTGAGTAGCGAGCGATCCGAGAGAGACAGATGTCCTTGAAGAACGCAGCACAACTCCAACTATTTGAAATACACATCATGATATATAATTTTACGTACCTACGGTATCAATAGTATTTCGATCATAACAAATGAAATTCTAAATGTATTTCGCAGTCTACAAAAGATAAGGACAGTTTTTCAAGAACGTATAGGTACTTAGAGATACTTCGACAGCAGTTAAAAAGTATCTTTGAGTACGTTTGAAAGGAGGATGGGCAAAAATATAGGAGAACCGGCCCCACCACGATAACGATCAGACATAATTATGTCACTTACGACAATGCATAGTGCTGACAAGTAAGTAAAACAAGTAAGATAGTACATACCAGCTCGAATGCACCTCGCTGCTTCAGTAGCCTGGTAAGCGAGCCCCGCAGTGTTTCCATAGACAAACGGGAGATTGGAAGTGTGTAACGGGAACGTCTTCACAGTTCCATCAATGGCAGTCACTTTATCGGGGAAATGGAACGGATCCTCCAGCTATGGACGAAACTTTTCAAGTTATTGGTATCTTGAATGATTGCTAACCTTGTGTCCTATACAAGCAACTTGCGCGAAAGACAGAATCCGTCTAAACACTCTGGCAAAAAGCTTTCTTGCAAATGGTCTTACGCGAAATTGTAAGAGCACGATTATATTGTGTATCTATTTATATTCTACCTATTCATTCTCTATCCTTACCGTAATGTGACCTTTGGTCCCATAGATCGTAGCCCTATTCAAGAGGACCAAACGGGACTGAACGTTGAGCACGGCCCGCCTGCCACCCTCGTATTCCAGAATGATTGTCTCGGTATCATCCACTCCCGAGTCGTTGAGGTTACCAACAGCAGTTACTCTTTTTGGTTCTTCTTTGAAGACATACTGGGATAGTTGCAACAGGTAGATGCCGATGTCGAGCACGGCGCTACCTCCAACTTCTTTTTTTCTGTAAGCATACTGCATAATATTGTCTATGATACTCGTACTTTGGTAGAGTAAGGAAAATTCTGAATAGTTTTTTTAAATAAAAACAATACAAACATGAAACTTACAACACTCTGTCGCTCTCACAGAAAATTCCGAAGTTACCTTCGACGAATCTAACTTCACCCAGATTCCCAGCTGCAATCTCCTTCTCCAGGTAAATGTAAGCTGGAGAGAAGCGAGTCCAGACTGCTTCCATGAGGAACAACTTCTTCTTCTGAGCAAGGTTGATCAAACTCTGAGTTTGTTTCGCATTGAGACAGAAAGGCTTCTCGCATAGCACGTGTTTTCCATTTTCAAGGAAGAGCTTGGTGAGCCCATAGTGGTCTGGATTCAATGCTCCAATGTACGCGACATCTAAAATTGAATAAGTACATAATTCTTGCTCATAATCACTTGATCGCAGTACATATGTGCCACAAGTTTATCTATTCAATCATCATTATTGTAGATTTCATTGGTGAAAATTGTAGATAAACAATGACCAGCATTATTACCTACTAAAAAACCAGTTATGTCCTTACCAATATCGCTACTGGTGGCTAATCCCTGATAATTATCGAACACTTTCGCAATATTGTGAAGTTTCGCGAACTCAGCAGCCCTGGTCTTATCTCTGGCGGCGATTCCGACTATTTCCTGATCGCCCCTCTCAGGATACGAGTTAAGAGCATTCACGAAGTCATTGCTGATCTTGCCAGCTGATACGATTCCCCAGCGTACTGTCATCTGAAATTAATAAAAAAATTGATAACAATAGTTTATTTGTTACTTCATTACACTATTACGCCGAAATCTAAATCAAACTACGATAAAACGTTCCATTATACATAGGTATAATCAAAATCACATTTTGTTCTAAGACTTTATTTTCTAGGTGCACTATAGTGCAGTAGTGACCACGGTACATTCTGTGCTGTACTACTGGAGCTAGGTACCTACTGAGTATAATATGTGACCTAGATACCACATAGACCACAGCATTTCAAGTACCTTGTTCCTGAAGTTAACTAGAAATGGAGAATTTCAATTGAATATCAATACAACTTACCTTTACTGAGTAGAGGTTCACGAAAGACTGATCCAGCATAAATATATTACATTTTATATAAAATAAATATACAGCTCGGCAATAACATCTGATTTTATGACTAATCTATAAAATTAAAAGATAATGGCAAATAATATGTGATCATTTGTGGGCTATATATGGGGCAAGTTAAGTGCCCAATATAACTTTGCCCAATATCCATTTTAAGTACTTACTTTAAAAAGTTTTTTACGTCTGTATTAGTCATAGGCCACTTGCCCTACAACTTTGCTCAGTATCGTCCTTAGGCAATTTTTTTTTGTACTTTTTTCCTTCATAAATGCCACTTTTCCAACAACTGCGCTGTGTCCTTTTCGAGTCGAGCCATTCTCAAGTGATGCGCTTACCATCACACGGCATTTCATTTTTTTTTATATCTCTCTTCTCTTATTTTTTTTATGAAGATATGATTTTGTTAGGTAGATACTAGATAAAATACTATCTAGTAAGTATCTACCTATTTTTTTAGAATAAAAAAAATACCATTCAATTAAGAAAACTTGGATCTGTACCTACTTGTACTACAATAATTTAAAAGTAATCATTCTATGGCCATGCTTGAGCATAGCCAAATTTTAGAAAAAACAATTAGATTATAGGACATCTTTATGTATTTATAATTTAATAGGTACCTACCTACTTCAAGTAATAAATAAGTGCGTAGAGAAAAATTAAAATATTTACATTAATATTTTCATCCTTTTTGCTACCTGGCAAAGATAGGCTCTACTAACATAATCTCAAAGACTACAATATGTATAGGGACACATAATCTATTGATTGTTATTGATTTAAATTCAGTTATATCAGTGCCTGAACGGCGAACGCGAATGTCTTGTGTGCTGTAACCACTAAGATTTAAATCCATAAGTTATACTTACTTTAGAAAATACTTCCGGCTAACACTAACAGTCTTGCCCAATCTATTCGTACACAGTCAATTGTTAATTAAGAGATTATGTAAATGAAGATTAGAACAAATGAAAAGTTTGTTTTTGTTTTGTTACTTTTACTTCTTGACAGCGTCTCTGTCAATGTCAGATAGAGAGCATTACGACAGAGACAGACAGACCGGAAAGCCGTGTGAAATTTTGAAACTCCCCGCTAAAATGAATGTATTTTCAGAATAACTTAATAAATAACGGTTATTATAACCGTTTAATTAAAAATATTTTAGTACAGTATGCTCAGTGTATCTAAAATCGCTTTGAAAGTGGCAGCCCAGCGCGATTTTACAGGCGATTTTTTAATGCGACAATGTTTTGGATGGATTTTTAACTCACGGCATTGACCCGAGCATTGAGGATCCAACAGAGAGCATCCCAAAGCGTCAAGAAAATATACTGCTGGATTTTTAACTCACGGCGCTAAGCAGTGCATTGAAAATCCAGTGTGCGTTAAAAAAATCGCCCGTGGGTACGAAGGCTTGAAAAGGTGCTAATTCTACGGAGGATTTTCACTGAAAAAATCATTAAGTAGGTATTACCCAGTATTCGTACAGCAAAAAAAGCTGCACTTTAAATTATGTTTTAATGTTGAACGGTATCTATAGTAACCATTGGTTTTATTTTATGTCCAGTAACTAAAATATTAAGCACATCTTCTGGTAGGATCACAGATGGCACATTCACATGACATGACATTCACATGTTATTGATTGCTTTTAATGTGTAATATCTCTACAATAAGTAGGTATGTCACGGAATTAACGTGGTGTAGTACGTTAATTCCGTGACATACTTATTTTAGAGATATAATATAATAATAATATTACACATTAAAAGCAATCCTACATACATCAAACACTCCTAATAAAATATTATATTAGAATCGCACTAGTACCCGTAGTACTAGTGCGATTATATTGTAAGACTGTATAATCGCATTACACAGCCTCACACGTATAACGGCCTAGCGTAGCAGGTAGGTAATTCGTCCTCGTTGACTTATTTTGACTGTACAGCGGAAGTGTGCCTGTAATTTACGTAGATTTCATTATTTTTGGGTTAATCAATTCCCTATGATATATAAAAAATGACAGAAATGGATTCAGGAAGCGATGGTGAACAAATTACTTTCAAAAAGTGCCACGTTAATCCACACACATTGTAGGTTTACATCACAATTGTTCAGATTGCCAACTCCAACTAGGTACTAAGATTTTTTTTTAGGCAGTCAGTCAACTATGGTTTATTCTTAGTTCATAATTCAGTTTGTGCGAAAATGTAGTAGGGAGGTATAAGTAACAAAAACAAATGAGAGGTCAGTTTTTTATATATTTCTCAAATCAATGCTGAAAAATAGTAACAAAATATTCTTAAACATATTATTCGCTATTGTTTTATACAAATTAAATAAATAACAACGACAATACAATGATAAATAAAATGAAAATGAGATACTAATTCATAATTGAGTTTCAAACTATTGTGTATCATATCGGCAAAAATATTCTAGTAAACATTATAAAATATCACTTCATAAAATCTAACCACAATGAGGTAGGGAATAGTAGTTTAGTAAAATACTGTCACGACAATATTTCCACAATAGTGTAAACAGATGCACACACTTAACCTTTCTATTGATATGTTAAGTTCAACCAGTACCTAACCTATTGTGTGTTTTTTAAATTACATGTATTCTAAATGTAAGAGTGTGAAGATTTAATGATTGAATAACATTATGTAGTGAATATGCTGAAAATACGAATTTATAACAATATTGTAAATTATTACGAGATACAAAAATATCACCAATGCGATTGTGCTAATAAATTATTGAAAACGCTGAACAAAAAAAAGGTATTTTTGTTTTTGCAAATTTGAACCTATGTAAGATGAAATATGTAGATATAGTTTTTGGCGCAAATAACTTTAATGCGCTTCATAGCTATACGTCACGTCTTAAAAATTAAATTTAAATTTATGGATGTTAATAAAAAGAGATTGGATTTAAATTAAAACAACTAATGTCATCAAAATGCTTCTCTAAACGCTAAATCCAAGTCTTCAATGAGATCTTCAACATCTTCTAATCCAACCGAAAGTCTTATAAGCGCATCCGTGATCCCAAGTTCTACCCGTTGTGTCTCGGGAACTGATGCATGCGTCATTACCGATCTGGAAATGATTGTTTCGAATAAATAAAATATTATTTTTTACCCTTACTTAATCTTTACGTAATTAAATGAGTAACTTACGGTAATTCAGCCAAACTTTCATATCCCCCCAGGCTCTCAGCCAAAGTAAATACTTTCAAGGAACTCAAGAACTTTCTTGACTCTTTTAGATCACCAGTATGCTTGAAACTGAAGACGCCCGAATGACCAGTCATTTGCTTTTTGGCAACGTCATGTTGCTTGTGAGACGTAAGTCCTGAAACAATTAAAATACATAATTAATAGATAGTTACCAAAGCGTCGTGGTAAAAAGGAAGTACCTAAATAAAAATTAAAAAAAATTATAAGTACCTGGATGCATAACTTCTACAACCTTAGGATGCTTTTCTAACCAACGAGCAATTGTTAAAGCCGATTCCTTGTGGCGTTCCATACGCAACGCCAAAGTTTTCAAACTTCTGTTGACTAGGTAACAATCGAACGGTGATGGCACGATTCCCATAGCTGAAAAGATTAGAATAAAGTGAATTTTAAAATATTAATCCAATTAGGTACATAATCATATCTAAAGAATGTACCTATCTAGCTCCGGACTTTGCCCGCAATGAATGAAACGTTGTTCCCTGACTGATGCTTGTATGAATGGGGTCTTAAATTATTCACCTGCGTGATAGATTCATTAATAATGTAAAGAGATAGTCTTTATGTATTGAAACGCAGTTTATGAGAGCAATACATACAATACGTACCGACATTACTTTCAATTAAATAAAACGAAAAAACACTATCAATTACGTAGTGAAAATAATAGGAGAGATGAAAAAGAAAATTATCCAGAATTTTCGTAATATAAAATCACGGTTCAACGTAGCTGACTTTACTGTAATTTCATCACTAGTAAAATGAGTCATATCAGGCTTTACCTACCGGCGTAAACCGCAAGTCATTCTATACTACAATAAACTGAGAATGAAAATTGTCACTACGTCATCGCCTACTACAACTATTTCCCCATGTCATGATTGATGTTTCCTTGTGAATAAAATTTCGCAACAATGAATAAACAGTATTACACTTAACGAGTGTTTGCACTGTGTCGTGAATTCGTGACGATAGATAGCCGTCCTGCTCAAGGTGGCTTGAATTATATTTAAATGGAGCTGGTCTTCAACATTTAATGCGGTAAGATTAACAATTATCTAGATCGCTTTACGACATAAGTAGTAGTCATTTTCTGTCGTCACGTCATTATGAAATCATGCACAAGCGAAAAAGATGTTTTATGTAAAAATACCCAATACTTACTTAAAAAAAAATAAGAACAAAATAATTTCTGAAAGCTACGTTAATATTTCAAAATATACTTTTAGAAAATAGAATTGATAGATAATAAAAAAAAACTCCTACTTACAATTTTGTAGAAATCTAAGCCTATCCGCTAATGCTTGGTCGTTAACAATGGCTGCTCCCATTAATACGTCGGAGTGACCATTCATATATTTTGTTAAAGAGTACAAAACTATATCCGCACCGAAGTCCAGAGGCTTTTGTAAGTAGCATGTGAGGAATGTGTTATCCACAACAACCATAATATCTTTGCTGCGTTTTTTTGCTACTTCGGCTGCCGCAGCAATATCAATAACTTTCAAGTTCGGATTTGTTGGTGTCTCTATCCAGACCATCTGAAATAAACATATACTTAGTCTTAGGAAACAATAATTCAGTTGGTTGTTAATAAAATTCCAAATTGCATACCTACGTTTTATTTCATAAAATGCAATAAAGTTTATCATAATTTATGGCGTTATTCTTACGTAATTACTTCGAAATAAAACACTTGTGATAAAGATTGTTGTGGTTAAATCATGATACGCACATATTATAAATAAGAATGTAATAATATTATGATTTTCGTCACTTTAAGTTTTAAACAAGTGCATTCGTAGAATAATAAAGTTGACGTAATAACTTACACAAAAAAAGTCTTTAACATCATAATGTAGACTTTTTTTGCGTAAGGATACCTTACGCAAAAAAGTTGTACAAAAAACACAAAATTTGGTACTACTACATTATTCTGGTTATGGCTATCAAAATTAAAAAAAAAAGCCCGGGAAATAACAACCCTCCCGAAACGGTAAATTCTCACGAAATAAAAATATATTGAAGAAACCTCCCATAAATTATATCCCTGTTGAGAATTATTATAAACTACTACGTAAAAAGTTTGAAAATCGAGAGTTAATACAATGTAAGGAGGACCTTTATGAAACTAGTGAAAGGTAAATTAATACATAAGTAGTTTGTACTATAATATAAACCTAAAAAAGACTCACCTTTGTATTATCTTGAATTGCGTTTTCTACATTTCCAGGAACTGTAAAATCTACGAATGTCACATCGATTCCCATTCTTGATACCACTTGCCTGGAATTGAAAACAGTTAATTAAATTCCAGTCACAGTCGTTTTTTATTATCGCCGTTCCATTAACTCTTATATGTTTCAAAAATATTCTTTACCTTAAAAGGCGGTTTGTACCACCGTAAAGATCATCGATGGACACAATATGGTCACCGTTGCTAAGTAATGCAGCCACTGTTGATATCGCTCCAAGACCAGAAGCGAAAGTAAAGCCGTGTTTGCCCCCTTCCAATGCTGCAAGGCATTCTTCCAAAGTATTCCTTGTAGGGTTACCGGATCTCCCATATTCAAAACCCTACGAATTAATTGTAATAATATATTAAAGTTATAAGATCAAAGTTTCATCATTGAGGAAAAATTGTTTCTTTTTCCGAAGCATTAATTATGGAGGCTTACCGTGTGTTCGGCAGGAGCCGGTTGTTTGAAAGTGGTTGACAACGTAATGGGTGGCACAACAGCACCGGAATTCCATTTTTCTGGGTCTTGACCAGCATGTATGGCAACAGTAGCAAAACCTGGTTGTTGTTCCAAAAATCCTTGATCTGCCATCTAGTATTTTAGAAACCATAAATACCGAGTGAATAAATGGTTACATACCTAAGGCTTATGCCTATTAGGTGAAATATCAAACCTTATTTAAGTACATGATTTTACCACACATAGGTACACAGAAATGACAAGTAAAAAGAAAATATTAAAAAAAAAATCTATTTAAATTAAAGTAAAATTTGATTTTATGATTGAAAATCTATACTATAGGTACCTACCCACAAATAATGTTTCGTGTAATAGGTATTTGTTAGATTACACGAAACATTATTCGTAGGTAGGTACTTCTAATATAGATTTTTAAATTTTAATAAAAAAAATTGAAAGAATAAATCATATTTAAAAAATGGGAACAGGATTCAATTAATTTAATATAGGTACCGTAAAAGAATGGGATTTATGTCCATTAAACAAGAATCTAAATTCCAGTACCGAAATACTAATGGGATAAAGAAACACGGGAAATCAATAAACATCATTAGAGCAAAAATCTAAAAATAATTCAAAAAATTGCACGCTTAAATTCAAGGTTAATGGATATGATAGAAAAATGTGCTAATATGTCATCATTCAAGGCTTACAAATTTAAATTAAATTGTTATCTATAGCTTTCCAATACGAATAATTGACTCTTACCTTAATTCCGGATTTCAATTGCCGCTTTAATAATTCTTATCTAACCTATTCAACACACCGCCACCGGGACTTGAATTACAATTCCAAATGAACAGTTTCAGATGTCAAAACGTCTTTTTGTTGTCCTTATATACCATCCGGCACCGGCACAATAACGCATGAATCACATTGGTTGGACGAAACCACTGAAACCAGACGAGACTACTACTCGTACTCGAGACGAGACTGGACGAGACGGCAAAGTCTGTCACATCTACTATGTTACGATCCAATATTAAACTGTATAATCTATGGTTACGATTAAATTTTCACCACGATTCACGTCAATAGTGTTACCCTTACCATCAAGGCAAAAACTAGTTATCGTTATTTATCAATAACGGGTACTAAAATAATTATATTGTAACTGGGTACTGTTTAATTATTTTATTACTACACCTCCAGAATACTCTGATAAATACGTATGAGAATTCAGAAATTACTTACTAAATAATTTTATTATTGTATTTAAAACATCAAAGTATTCTAAAATAACAATTTATGCTCACCGACTCACCGAATCTTTATTTTAGGCATACCGAATTGACAATTCGTTGAATAAATTCCCGCCAACTTGCAAAATAAGCTGTCAAAATTAAAAGTTACTTTTAGGTTGTACACTTTGTTTTGTTTCATGTTATTTTTTATAAAAATCAGCTAAAGTACCGAACTAGTTTAGTATTGGCTTAGATTGAAGTTAATATTATGAAAATAGATACCAAACCATTACGGTATGCCCATGCCGAAGGCCACACTGATGTGTGTTACACAGAAGATGGACAGTAAGTAAATTTCTTTCAATTTTAACTCATTTCTGTAAGTTTTTGCCTTTTATTATATAATGCTACTTGTTCAGGCATATCATAACATGTGGAAATGACGGTGATGTGAGGATATGGGTGGGCATAGAAGATGACGATCCAAACTCCCATTGTGTTGGAGAAAGTGCACTTGCTGTATGCTACAAGGAGAAAAGACTCTATGTGGCCACTGATAATCATGCTGTTCAAGCATACACGTATCCGGCCTTCGATAAAGATGGTATTGTCACTAGATTTACTGCACCAGTCACACAAATCAAGTCATCAACTAAAATTGAGGTGATACTTTGCTTTTACCTGACCACTTGTTCACTTGTTTCAGTCCAAAAAGGATATTTTTTTTAAAAATTGTATTGGTTTACAGGCTGTGGGATGTACATCAGAGAATATGGAAGCTAAGTTATGCAACTTGGAAGGTGGAGCACCATTATTTGTAATGAAGGAACATACTGGACCAGTTCTGAGTATTGCTGTATGTCCACACATGAAATTTGCCAGCACAGCTAGTGGAGATGGACAATTAAGAATATGGGATATTGATACACAGAAAATTGTGAAAGAAGTATCATGTGTACCAAAGATAAACACATTTTATGCTGCTAAAGTTTTATGTATGTTTTTTTTTCAATACATATCCATAATATTAATAATTCCTAGTGTCGGGCAACATTTATAAAAAAAAAGAAAAGAAAAAGATAATTTACTACTAATGAAAATGTACATATAGGTATAATGACCTGATCATTATTATTATTGTAAAATTTGCAACAGTATCCTATAGGGATAAGTTCATTATTCAATTGTTATATTTTGCTGATGCATCTTTCTTAGTAATGTGTGGGAATTTTCTCAAACTAGAAGGAAAAAGCATGTTGTGACAATTTTAAACAATAGTATCTCTAGTTCTACTCTTATTTAGGTACTTTTAGTTGGAAACATTTAAAAAACTTTAGATGTAATTTTTCAGGTCGAATGGATTTTGAGCCCACAGAGGGAAAGTACCTGGCGTACCCAAACAATAGAGAGATCATATTATTAGACTGTGAGTCTTGGGGGCAACGGATGACATTCACACATAGTTTGGTGAGTATGTAGAAAAGAAACTAACAAAGTATGTCATATTATTGATTTTTTACAGTTAGTCACAAACATAAATATCGAAATTGCTCTACTACATAGATACAGAGATAAATTCGTCTGAAACTATTTGGAGTAAGTACCCTATTCAAGTAAAATTAGTTTTGTTTGGTTGTAGATAAAATGTGCAATGTCTCAATGTGTATTTTCACCATGCGGTGAATATCTGGCTGGAAACACAGTTGCTGGCCAAATTGCAGTATGGGAAATAGGCTCTGGAGCGTGCACTGGCATTATTGAACATCCTACCTCACACAACGTATCTGCCATGGCATGGAATCCCAAAGGTATGTGCAACAAATATACTACTAGCTTATGCCTGCAACATTGTTTACATGAAATTTCTTGTTTTAACATAAAATATTTTCTATAGCTATGCCCAGTTGTTTTCGAGTAGAATTATTTCAGACTTTTTCTTTTAGTTTGGCTCCTAATGATCGTAGCGTGCTAACGATCGATTCCTGAGGAAGGTTATCATACTTTCCTCAAGAATTGGGCTATCAAACGCAACAAGATTTTTTTTAATCTGACTGGTACTTCCATAGTTCAGAACATTCAAACAAATAAACTCTTCAGCTTTAATATATGAAAGTATAGATTAAAATAAAGTTGTCACACCATAATATGTTCTTGCTGTGGGAAATAAGTTCAGTCCCCATTGCGTAGCCACAGTGGGGCAGAGAGGCAGAGACATATTTTTGGATGGAAGATTTCATGGTGTAGGTAGGTGAGCAATAAGAAAGTGTTTTGGATAATTCGAATTATACATACAGATACAGGGTGCTATAGGGTGTAAACTTTTTGTATGAAAAAATTTACCGGGATAAGACCGCGGGTATAGTTTGCTAGTTACACAGTACAGTCCAAAATAATAATTTTGGACTGCTGCCCCACCCTGAGCCCATGGCTGGCTACGCCCATGTCAGTCCCAAATTATGCCACAACACCCAGTTTTCGGCACCCAACAATATGAATGGCAAAGGGGGTGTACAGAGGCCCTGTGTATACCATAATCAACATAACTCAAACATGGCAAAGTTTAAAATATAATTTCGTGAGCCATAATAATGCAAATAACGTGAAGTAATTATAACGACGCCTATGGCAATCACCTGCTTATCAAGCTGGCTACTATTTTGATGAGAGGCAAAAAGTGCACTTATCATCCTTATGATGCATGTGTAATTAGTAATTACTTACACATCTTGTACATGTTGCCAGGATTGTAAGGCCTCCTTCACACTGATCACAGCATTCCATGTGACAACATATTAATATTTCAGGAAATGGTGTACTGGCATACTGTGATGTTGCTGGTCAACTTGGTATGTTATTAAATTGCTACGGCAAAGATAGCACGGCTGCTGCTGATAATGCTGATGATGTGGAAATGATTGAGAGGGCAGACGGTAAGTAAAACATTATTTACTAAATTGTTTATGAGTAATCTTATTGATGGGGATTACTGATTTGTAACTGGAAACACATTTTTTTTTACAAGCTTCAGTACATTTTAAATGGGAACAGTTTACTTTTTTAGTGTAAAGCCTAAAATGTGCCAAAAGACTCATTTGTGATCTCCCTAACAGTTTAGAAAAACCATAAATTCATTATTGAATACAAAGTTTACCAAGATACTTGAGTTCTTATGTAAATTGTATTCTTAGCTTCACAACTGTAACTATTGTTCTCAGAAAGCGTTGCCACAGGCATGCTACGACTATTTTCCTGAACTCATCACACATTTTCCATAAACGTCATAATCATTTACTGTTAGAAGGTAAATGCCATCTGAACTGAATCATAAGAATGAAAGTTTTCCTCAGACAATGACGACATGGATGACTTGATAGAGAACTATGAGAGTGACGATGACAATGCTATATCGCTACAGAAGATTAAGAATGAGACATTGGGGATTGTTGTGGATCACGATGAGTCTAGGCCGGCCTCGCGGCGTAATGCAACGCCCGCTCCCACCACGGTGCAACCGCAAGCGCCTTTTCAACCCTCAGCCACTCCGACGCATTTGGAGCACAGGTTAGTAATATTCTTCGATAGTATTTTCACCTTATCAGCTACATTACTGCTCAGCGCAATGATTAAAAATGTTTCTTTTTTCGATTCCTGGCACACCCAGTTTCAGTGTTCTCTGAAATCAGGCCCATAATTGTCACAAATTGGTCTCTACTTATCAAAGCTGTTAAAGTTTTCTCCCTAATGACAGACTCTCCTGCCCTAACAACAGTACCAAATATAATCAAATTAGTGATAATAGGTACTCTCAAGTACACTAGGGAAGCCTGTATTGTATTGTTTTTCAGACAATAAAATTCTGCATAATTTCTAGATACATGTGTTGGAACGACATCGGCATAGTTCGCTGTCACACGGCGGAGAATGGAGAGTCTACAATAGATGTCGAGTTCCACGACACCAACTTGCACCATGGCATTCATTTGAACAACTATCTGAACCACACAATGGCTAGTTTGTCGTCTACTGTGGTCGCTTTAGCCTGTGAAACACCCAGGTAAGAAATTAGACTGTACTTCTAAAGCCAATCGCACAGCCGCAATGGGCCGCAGCGCAACACATTCTTATAAAAAATTCATAAAAAATGTATTAAAGTGATGAAGGCGGGTTTAAAATTTTTCGTGTATTTTAAATTCCTTATATAACGAGCTATTGTATGGCCTCTTGGCTAACTTTATCATCAGAAGTTTGGCTTGGGGATATATATTATCCGTGGAGATAGATAGATATATTGTCCGAGGACTTGAAGATTTTCTGGCACCCTAAACACAAGTTAAATCTTATATTGGGTGCCAGAGCTCATAGAAAACACTCACTTTTCCTTAGTTGTAAAGCTGCATAGTGTTTAGATAAGTGTTTTTTGTACAAGTGAAGGTAAACTAACCTGTTTTTTTTGGATGGTGTAACTTTAGCGTCATGGTCGTACAACTTTGGACTGTATGCCACTGAGAATAAAGTACATTTTTCAATGGTATCTGCCATCCTGTTTGGACTTTAAAAAGTCTCAAAAATACTTCTCTCATCATACACACTTTGTATTCGCCAGTAAGCTAGTCTGCATATCGCTGGTGGGCAACAGCAAAGAGTGGAGCGTGTCCCTGCCCGACACGGAGGAGATCCTGTGCGTGGCGGCCGGCGCGGGCGTCGTGGCGTGCGGCACTACCGCGCGGCTGCTGCGGCTGTTCACGCCTCTGGGCACGCAGCGACAGGTAAGTGCCGGCCATCTCCAAATAGTCCGTTGGTGACCTTCCTATAAAGCCAAGCGCACCATAGACCAGGAGACTTAATAAGCTTCTGGAGGGAGGTGGGCTGGTTGGAATAACCACCGACGGCCGCCATGGCCCACGCACAATGGTCCACTTGCAGGACTAAGTGCGGAAACCAAACCCGTAAGATAGAACATAGAACATAGAAGCCAAGCGCACATTACAAACGCAACAGGCTCATACAAGAAAGCGCGGTGCGGCCCGCCTGTAGTGTGCGTCGGTTCATAGAAAATGTATGAAAGTGATGAAGAAAGATTTTGGCGTTGGGGTGTGCGCCCTACTGCATGCATGGCCAGAATTCCTAGTTTATAAATCCTCCCCCTTAAATAATTATTATTACATCTCCTGCAAATCATAAAACACATAATTTATAGGTAATATCGCTGGCCGGGCCAGTGGTAGCTCTTGGAGCGTTCAACACAGCAGTACTAGCGGTGTACCACAACACAGACCCTGGCTACTCAGACCAACACCTAGCTATGGATATTGTAGCGTTGAATGGTAGGTACATTCATGAATAATTCAATGAGACAAATATACAATATTAAATTATTGTACAACTATTTAAACTAGGTACTTAATTAAATAACTAAAGTTGACAAAAATAAAAGGCCCGTTTTGACATCTGAGAATGCGTTCTTGACACCTGTCAGTTTCATACAAACGAGTACGTGTTTTGCGAATTTGATCTTTATTAACTACTAGAACTTACAATGTCAAAACGGGCCTTTTATTTTTTCACAACTTTAACTACTTAATACAGGGTGGCGGGAACATCGACGCGGAACCTATTACCATGGATTCAGTCCATGATTCCGAACCACGATCGACTGGCGAAAAATTTCAAGACGCGTTGAAATTTTTCGCGGGTTATTAAAACAAAATTCAAATCTTCCATACATTTTGACCGCGTAGATATTGCAGTTTTCTATGAAGCAGCTGATTGTTCTTTGATAACCGTCGAAAAATTTCTACGCTAGGGGATCTAGAATCATCTGCTGAATTAATGATTACAGTTTGTGCGTCGATGTCCCTGCAACCTTGTATATGGTAGGTATTAAAAAAGAAACAATTATTTCGTTCACTATTTTGAGTCACGTGAATATCTAGTAGTGTGACTACACTAGGTATAGACAAATTGTACTAATTGCTTCATGAAGCAATTAGTACAATTTGTCTATAACCATGGGTTTTACGTTACTGATGATTATGATGTAACCTCAAAATCCTAGACGTTTTCCTGAAGTATTCGCAAAACGGAAATTACATTTACCAATACGGAACCATATTTCCTTTATGGTATTTCCTTCCTATTATTATCTAATTAACCACTTCCGGACAAGTTGCGGTTAATTTTGCTGGAAGATTTATTGGATTCAAATTCTGCTCCAAGCTGGTGAAACAGACCCTAAATCTTTTACTTGAGCAAAACTTTAAAATTACAGGTCGCCAAGTCCGAAGCAAAACAGTCCCTATGCCTTTAACGCCAGGTTCTAAACTCGCGTGGCTTGGCACCTCAGACGCGGGTTCTCCTTGCGCGTACGACAACGCGGGCGTGTTGCGAATGTATGACGTTGCGAGCGGAGTGTGGATGCCTCTCTGTGACACTAACACGCATTCTAAGGGAGCATCCGACTCCTGGTTCATTGTTTCTGTAAGTACAGTTTTCACATATATCTCTATTTTCTACCAGCAAGATTTTAATGCATTGAAAGATGGATTTACTTTTTTGTCATTCCAGTTTCTCCTCTCCGCTTTTACTTTTACTGTATGAAAATTTACAGAAAGTGATAATCTGTTATGTTTTCTGCAGGTAAGCGAAGCAACACAAAAAATTCGCGCGATACTCTGCAGAGGGGCGTCATTCCCGGCTACTGCACCTAAACCTATCGTTGCAGAATTAGGTGTACAGGTATGCATGCTATAGAATGGGTAAACATTAACCCCTTTATTCATAAACGTTGCTTAAAGTTAAGTAGTGGTTAACGACTTTTTGACCATACATTTTTGACGTTTGAACGTCACTTAACTTAAATCATCGTTTATAAATAGTAGTGTTTGGAGTTGTTCCGGGTCTGGCTGTTTGTTATGTGAGTTTAAATGTTTGTAAACGTACCCACGATACAGGAGTAATTCCTAGTGTGGGGCAACCTTTTTATAAAAAACCAGCCAAGTGCGAGTCGGACTCGCGCACCGCGAGTTCCGTACAATTTAAAATTATTAAAAATATTTTTATTATATGATGTAACTAAAAATTTACGATTTTTACAATTTTTCCTTTATCTGTGCTATAAAACGTTGCCTCGTACCAAATTTCAAGATTCTGAGTTCACGGGAAGTACCCTGTAGGCTTTGATTCCCTTGCGAGTGTCGAAAATTTGCGGCATAAACGGCTGTATCTTTTGATTGCGTTGGCTTAGAAGTTTGATTTTTTCACAGCTCCAAGGGTCAGTAGACCTGAGTATTTGAAATAAATTCCAGCGTGACACCTCCGAGCGTTCCTGAGAAAAAGGGTCTTGACAGACAGGCGGAAGGACAACAAAATGATCCTACAAGGGTTCCGTTTTTTCCTTTCGAGGTACGGAACCCTAAAAACAAATAAACCTCTTAGTTACGCCTTTAACTCATGAGCGTAGACGTAAAGAACACTAGGGGCTACAATGTTTACATATCTTTTGCTTCGCCAAAAGAGCACTAATGACACAATTTGTTAAATATTTTAGATACCCCTTTGCGAAATGGACACAGAAAAGAGTCAGTATGAAGAGCAGCTAGTTCGATGGGCCCATACAACTGCTGATGTGGACGTGAAAACTGCGCGAGAAACTGCACTCAAATTGTTTGCAGTAAGTAACTATACCTAACTACGAATATAAGTGCACAAACACTTCTGATAATTAATTAATCATACTAAAATGTTCGTTATCATGTTATTCTAAAAACATGTTTTCGTTACTTGCATAGTGAAATATGTCTCCAGAATATTGCGTAATTCAAACAAATCTATAAGATGCCACGATAACTAATAAAATATTTGATTTGCAGCTTGCTTGCCGCAGCGAGATAGAACAAAGAGCGTTAGAATTAATGGAGTTATTAAAAGACGACCGCCTACTGCCTCTAGCGGCCAAGTACGCGTCACGGCTTGGCCGAGTACACTTGGCCGACAAACTGACGAACTTAGCAGAATCCTGGGACAAGGAGACAGATAAACTGAATGTCGCACAGACCTCACACTTCCAAGAGCTGGACACACAGGAGACTTATGACGTCACAAACGGCGATACGGACTTGAACGCTAGTCTTATTATACCACAGAAAGTTAAGGAGAAGAAGACTGATATTGATACGACGCTTAAACCAATAGTGAGTTATGGTTTTTGGGAAAATAAAATTTCAGTATTTTATGGTTTCAAGTTCGATCCGATACATTTCCCTTAGGCTTTTTTTTTGAGGTGAACTTTGTACTAACTTCTTAAAAAACTTGCAGCCTATTAAATCATCGCCTGGTAGAGCGAGGAATATATTCAAGAAGCAGGCGACGAACTCAAAGAGTGCGCAGAGTCCGCTCAGTCTCACTGAAAGGACTCTAGTGGAGGTCCACAAACCTGCCGATACTACTGAGAACGATGACGTAAGTGTTTACAAATAATATCATTACATAAATACACAAATTCGTCGTCCGTTCGTTCGTCGTTACATAAATTTCCAAACAATCTTGATATCGCGATACAAATACATTATCATTATATTTATAGTTTTAATAGGTTTTTGCGTCCCTTTAAATTTAAAAATATTTATACCTCAATTTTTCACAATAGCATAGCACCTACAACTGTTTGTCTCTGCTTCACCCTAAGGTTGACTGGTAGAAAATGCCTATGGCATTAAGTCCGCTTCTCTACATTTGTGTGCTTAAAATATTAAATAAATTATTATACTTTCGTAATACTCTCCCACAAGTCGGTACAAAATCCGTAATTTGCGGGTACTTACCTAATTTTTCATTTCGAAAGCTAATATGCTACGATCACGGTATGGTGTTGTTGGAATCTGCTCACCAGATTGAGAGAAAAAAAAAAGCCGGCGACGGAAAAACCCGCGCGCGGCGGTAATGAAGCATCTTTTTGTTATGTCCTTTGAGTTATGTATGTCGAAATAACCCGTTTACATCACCCACTACAAAACTACATACCCACCTTTTTTCCCTAATAACAGCCAGCGACGCCTCTGGAAGGCGAGACCTTTGTAGACTGGTTTACAAGAAATAAATCAGTTCTGGAAAAACAAAATCCAGAACTTGGTCCGTCGGAGCTAACTCGACATGGTATCAAGCTGTTCAAGACGGTTCAAGGCAAACCCACCAGTACCACCGACAATGGTCCTAAAAGGAAGTTAGATGAAGAAACTAATGGAACTGACACACATGTTACCAACACTCCGAAACAATCCAAGCTTAGTGCCTTTGCCTTTCATAAGAAAACATAATCGTTGTTTGTACGGGAGTTTAATCATGTAAGTAGTAAAATAATTCTTATAATTTAAAAAATAAAATAAGATTTTACAATTTTGATTGTTTGAATAAGTTACACATTGTGTCGTTCAGCTTCATCGCTGGGCGGGACAATTTCCATCCCATATTGATAATTAGTTTATTTCGAATATTCCCGATCAGCAACACCACTGTTGATAATCGGGAAAAAAACGGTTCCGTTCGTCAACACTGTGGACAAACGGAACTTTTTGCCGATCCTACTTATGCTTAGTGTAAGAGTCAACAAATGAAACATTTTTTCCCAGTGTGGAGGACAAGGTATTGATTGACTGATCGGGAATATTCGATTTATTTGGTAGCTGAACCCAAATTACTGGGTGGCGATGTCCCATCGTCACGAAACCTGTTACCGTGGATTTAGAACATGATTCTGAACACATACATTTTTCGTAGGTTATTAAAAAAATTTTGACAGCGTAGGCGTTGCACTTTTCTATAAAACAGCAGATTTTCATTTCGTCGCAGTTGTAGAGTTCCATATTAATCTAAAGTAACTGCATAACAACTGATTGGGGTCTGCGTATGTTGGTGCTCTACAAAATGTCAATATTTTCGAGTGTTATCATAAAACAATAACAAAGTTATTTTATTCGTATGTTTATGCTAGATAGTAAGTAATGGGTCAATCGGTACGTATAATTACGCAAAGATTGCTAATTTTACCACATCATTAGATATCATAATTAATTGATTGGCTTCTGATTTTTGCCTTTTGCGTCATCCCCATAGAACCGAATTACCATTTTTTATTTCATAGTCAGTCTTCAGTTCTCGGAAAGCACGTTAAGCCGTTGATCCCGGCTGTTATTCGTGGATCTTTGACAGTCGTTACGGGTCGTCAGAAGCTCGTAAGTATGACAACCAGTCTTACCAAGGGGTATCGTATTATGTACCAAGAAAGTGGGTTTTGGAGGTCAGATAGGCAGTCGCTCCATGTAAAATACTGGTATTTAGCTGCATCCGGTTAGACTGGAAGCCGACCCTAACATAGTTGGGAAAATGCTAGGCAGATGATGAGTCAGTATTCAGTTATTAATTACTGAGTTATCGTTTTAAAAAATACACTAATTCAACTTAATTATGTTTGGTCCTTAGTGTATTCGCCTTTAGTATTTAAATACCCATGGATGACTGCTTTGGCTAGAAATAAATTTATACAAAATTCCCACAACCACATAAGGTGGAAACAACACGAAAATATTAGTTCACATCATATACATTGATTGCAAAAACCCCATGAATGTTATGATTTATAATAATAGTTGATGTCTTCCTCATAACAATGACCCATAGAGTCGGCGAACTATATTTGAACTGAAGGTACTGATATTTAGCTGCATCCGGTTAGACTGGAAGCCGACCCTAGCATAGTTGGGAAAACGCTAGGCAGATGATGAGTCAGTCTTCAGTTATTACAGAGTTATCGTTTTAAAAAATACACTAATTCAACTAAATTATTTATTTATTTATTACCAAATTTCGTAAATAACACCTTAACAGCTATAACGCAAATGCGATGTTACTACCCAAAGAATTCAATTAAAAACAACCATCATAATTACAATTAAAAATACAATCCTAAATAAATTAACACAATTAAAACAATTAAATTAACACAATTAAAACAATTAAATTAATACAATTAAAACAATTAAATTAACACAATTAAATTAACACAATTAAAACAATTAAATTAACACAATTAAAAATAAAATCAAAATTACAATTAAAAATAAAAACAATTAAAAAATACAATTACAAATACCATTAGATGTATTAAATACTCGTACAATTAATTGCACTTCTCAACATTTTCAATGCACTTCAAAGCTACTCCTGTGAACTTCATCAGGCTGCAGTGAAATATATCTACCTCAAATGAAATTAAATTTAATAATCTTATGGCGCGTGACAAGGGGGCAAACTTGTTCAGGTTAGTCCTAGAGGACGGCTCCAGCAGCGTTGGCGTGGGGCGACGCGCACCCCCGCAACCCGGCGGCGTGCGCAGCCCCAGCTCCGCTAACAGGTCGGGGTGGTGAAGCCAGCCGCGCAGCACCCGAAACACTAAGCTAACAGGGCGACATCCCTGCGCACCGCCAGCCTGCTGTACCCTACCATCCCTATTACAAAGAGACTCGGGTACATCAGCGGGAAGAAGGGATAGACACCGTAGAGCATTGAAAACAAAAAACGAGTGAATTTGTTCTGAATTTTTTCCACCATGATACTGTATTTAGCCTCATGGGGGTTCCAAATGATAGCACTCGTTTCAAGACATTATGTTTGGTAGAAATAGATTTCGCGAGCTGCTTTAGTGTATTCGCCTTTAGTATTTAAATACCCATGGATGACCGTATCCCTGCTTTGGTTAAGAATAAATTTATACAAAACTAGCTTCTGCCCGCGGCTTCGCCCTTGTGGATGTCGGAAGTTATCCCACGGGAACGTGCTACCAGAATAAAAAGTATGTGCTTCCCTAGGATGCCATCTATCTCTTTGCCAAATCAGAAGTTCAGTGGTTTAGGCGTGAAAATTTAACATACAGTTTCAAGTTCAAATCCTGCTCTAAGAACCGAATTACACCTTTTGCCCCGTCAGAGGTCAATTTTCGACAACTTTACATATAATACTTATTATTAATTATTGTCTGTCGAAAGTATCAATACTGAGTTTCGAGTTGATCGGACTGCGCATTCAATTTCTTCCACACAAACTTCAACACCCCTATATCCCCCTTTGAGGGGTAGTTTTGAAAAAACTTATAATGATAAACTTTATTACTTACTTAGGCAAGTGTTGTTGCCAAGTTTCAAGTTTATTAACTAAATTAATAAGATTTTTCATATAAACTGTATCCCCGCTTTTCACCACCACAGGGGTGGAAAGGTTAACCGCTGCCCTGGAACAGAAAGGAAGGAACACGGGTGGGTTTTAGTCAGTAAAAGTCTGACACTCCCTTCCGCTCCACCCAGAGCGGGAGGGGTCATTTGATGATTTCCCATCCACAAAAAAAAAAAAAAAAAGGGGTGGAATTAAAAAAAAATCGTTTGGGATGTATTCATAACTTGACTCAAATATTATTTATACTAATTTTCGAGTTAATCAAGCCATGCAGTAAAATCCTCCCCTGTAAAATTGACTACCCCTTTTCAGCCCGTTAGGGGTAGATTTTCGAAAAACCCTGATACACATTATTCTTTACTTTCGATCCTAGGTATAAATACTGAGTTAGCGTGAGTAAATCGGACCGCGCGCTAAAATTCTTCCATACAACTTTTCAAACCCCCCAATCCTCTTTTACCTACCTAGGACCTAGTTTAGTAAAACATAAAGGGGTTTATTCATAAACGATGACTAAAGTTAAGTAACGTTTAAACGTCAAAAATGTATGGTTAAACAGTCGCTAATCACTACTTAACTTTAAGCAACGTTTATGAATAAACGGGAAAATGGCAAACTTCATAATTTACTTAGATTAGTATTCGTACCAAGTTTCAAGTTTATTAACTCAAGGAATAAGATTTTGCATACAAACAAAATCCCCCCATTTCACCCTCTTAGGGGTGGAATTTCGAAAAACCCTTTCTTAGTGGATACCTACTCTTCACTAAGAACACACTCTCCAAATTTCATGACTCTAGGACCAGCGGCTTAGGCTGTGCGTTGATGTATAAGTCAGTCAGTCAGGACTTTGAATTTTATATATACTATAGATTCCCATAACCATATAGGGTGGAAACAACACGAAAATATTAGTTCACATATACATTGACTACAAAAACCCCATGCATGTTATGATTTATAATAATAGTTCATGTCTTCCTCATAACAATGACTCATAGACTCGGCGAACTATATTTGAACTGAAGGTAAACAACATAGTTTTTTCCGAATCAGCAATAATTATTTTATGATGAACTAGCTTCTGCTCGCGGCTTCGCCCGCGTGGATGTCGGAAATTATCCCACGGGAACGTGCTATCAGGATAAAAAGTATGTCCTTCCCCAGGATGCCATCTATCTCTTTGCCAAATCAGAAGTTCAGTGGTTTAGGTGTGAAAATTTACCATACAGTTTCAAGATCAAATCCTCCCCTTAAAAATCAAATCACTCCTTTTTGCCCCGTCAGGGATTCATTTTCGACAACTTTACATACTTATTATTAATTATTTTCTGTCAAAAGTATTAATACTGAGTTTCGAGTTAATTGGACCGTGCATTCAATTACTTCCACACAAACTTCAATATCCCTATATCCCCCTTTGAGGGGTAGTTTTGAAAAACTTATAATAATAAACTTTATTACTTACTTAGGAGAGTAGTCTTGCCAAGTTTCAAGTTTATTAACATTAATAAGATTTTTCATATAAACTGTATCCCCGCTTTTCATCCCCACAAGGGTGGAATTTTGAAAAATCGTTTGGGATGTATTCATAACTTGATTCAAAGATTATTTATACCAATTTTCGAGTTAATCAAGCCACGTATTATAACCCTCCCCTGTAAAATTGACTACCCCCTTTCAGGCCGTCAGGGGTAGATTTTTCGAAAAACCCTGATACACATTATTCTTTCCTTTCAATTTTAGGTATAAGTACTGAGTTTCGATTAAATCGGACCGCGCGCTAAAATTCTTCAATACGAACTTTGAAACCCCCCAATCCCCTTTTAGGGGGTAGTTTATAAAAACAAAAAATGCCCAACTTCATAATTTCCTTAGATAAGTATTCGTACCGAGTTTCAAGTTTATTAACTCAAGGAATAAGATTTTTCATACAAACAAAAACCCCCCATTTCACCCTCTTAGGGGTGGAATTTCGAAAAACCCCTTCTTAGTGGATACCTACTCTTCACGAAGAATACACCCTAATATAATACACCAAATTTCATGTCTCTAGGACCAGCGGTTTAGGCTGTGCGTTGATGTCTCAGTCAGTCAGGACTTTGAATTTTATATATAGAGATTATTTTACGTGTTTTTGTCGTTGTTTTCGTCAACTGAGTGCAATGGGAGGACCAGTAAACTCACGTGACTTGGTTCTAGCCATTTCCATAAATATTTAGATTTTACTCTACACCCACCTGCTAATTTGTTTTTATGATATTGTGACGAATGAATCAGCGTTTGCATTTAAGGTATGTTTTGAAAATGCTGGTCATACAGCATTTTCAAAACATACCGGGTGCATGATTTCACTAATTCCACTAGTAAACACGTTACCTTGTGGTGTTGAGCTTTGTGTATGTAATCAAAGTTAAAGTTTTGACACTTCTGCTGACTAAGTAACATTCGAATGGTGGCAGGCATAGATCTCAGGAAAAAAAAATATGAAAAATATTACTCCACTACAAAATCTTATCAAAGTTCAGTGCTTTGGGCTTTCCTCCCTAATTCCTGATGAATCTGTTTACCGGAATGAACGAAAAAGCTGCTATTTTATGAATGCATCGGGTAATACTTACGATAGAATATATTACGAAGTTTCTTACTTTATCTCTTTACTTTTCAAAACTTAGTGAAACGAATTTCCTCAATGAATTATGCCAGATGCTTTTTTTATGTTAGCCTATACTGTCCCACTGCTGGGCAAAGGCCTCGCCCAAATCCTTCCAGGAACTCTTTTCCCGCCCCACCTCGCACCAGTCCTCGCGGTACGCGTCCAGGTCATCTCGCCATCTCTTTCTGCACTATCTTTTCCATCTTCAGGCACCCATTGTGTGGAAACGATGCTTATCCGGGATATATCCCTGCATGTAGGTATACCCCAAGTATGTTGAGCAATTTTCCAAAGTTATTTAATTCAAATTCAGGCTAAGATATCCTCTAATAAAATGAGTAATGCTGAGATAATACTGGCGTGTGAACTTGCAAGTCATTCTGTAGTTCAATAATTTTACTGATCATGCCATTTTTCTCTATGTCATCGCCTAAGTACTACGACTATTTACCTATGTCATGATTTCCTAGACAATATTTCACAACATTGAGAAACAAATTAAAAAGTAAATAATCGCCTACAGACCCTATAGTTAACAGTTTGAAAGGATGATAAATTATCAACGGTATTAACGCAATGCGTTATCGCAAGAATATACAACAGCGTTATGAAAGGTCGCCATATAAACATGATGTGTGAACAAACTTGTTCTTTTTTCTTGTTTATTTTGCAATCGGTTGTAAACCTTTAGCAGTTTCTTTGTGCGGATATTGACGGCTGAGGACTATTCTTCCAGCGAAGAACGCGACTATCAAAATTCTTTAAGCTTTATTGAATAAGTCCCATAAATATGTCGTGGATTTTAGCCTTTTCTTCATTATTGATTCACTTAAGGCTATGCCTAGGGTGTTGGTATGTGGCGTTATTCGATATTTGTACAAACTCCAGAAAAATTAGTTCCTGTCGTTAAATAAAAACAGTTTTTTTTTGTTGTAAACGTGTTTAATTATGAACCAAGATTTTACCAAGTTGATTGATTAATCTTTTAGACATTGACTAATTCAGCTTCATCAGGTGGCGGGAAGATACCGTCCTTTATCATTTGCCGCCATTCACTGCCGTTAGGATACGCGAACTTGTCTAATATTCCTGGTAAGAATTCTGTGCTGTAACCAGGTAGCTGAAACGAAACAAAATAAGTTAAGGGTTGCTCATAATATAGATATATAAAATATATAAATAGATAGTAAACAGAAAAATAAACTTGGCTATTTGCAACACCAGCAGTGCGATTCTGTAACCATCTCGCCGTGAAAACTTAGGTGAAGTGAGCGTGGAGTGAGCTGTCATTCCAACTAATGCTAGGGATTGACACTATTGACAGCACACTCTAAGCTCACTTCACCTAACTTTTCACGGTGAGATTTTTACAGAATCGATCGGCAGTTTAACTTTGCTCCAACTCATTGTTTTAAGAAGCCCATTTTTCGGCAATAAGAGACGCTATCGATGCTTCTTACATTATTTTTGCGTATCATGGTTAGTTTAAGAGTAATATTTTTTTTCTGCACGTCCAGATGAAAATTTGTCGATTTTCAAAAAATTATTACTCAAAAACTAGGCGTGCTAGTTAAATGGGAATACGAAACCTGTTTTAAGAAAAAGCCGTGACCGAAAAATTAACTTCTTAAAGCACCGTATAACTGTAAAATTTTGGAGAACTGTATTTTTTGCCTTCTGTGTCCGTTATTCACAAAGGGACACAAGAAAATTTCTGAATTGGCTTTTGGAAAATCGGAAAGACATCACACATCGAATTACCATAAAATACCCAGGAAAATATAATTATGCTGCGAATGAACATCCACATTCTGTGGTCAAATAATCCATGGTTGTAAAGGCGACTACCTTAGGCGCGAGGTATTTGGCGTCCTCCACGACGCAAGGGTCAACAAAGTGTTCGTGCTGTTGGTCCACGTACTCAATGAGCCGATCCTGCATGGTTCCAGACACGCTCGCGAAGTCCCAGTACTGTAGGTGCTGCACCATCTCACACAGACCCACTCCGCCCGCGTGAGGACATACCTTCACTGGAAACGATGTAAGTATGAAAGCATTATTTTTGAGTAAAATTATTCACTTTACAGTATTTGGAGTATTTGGGAAGTTAGAACTGTGTTTATAAATATGATAGAAAATTGTTTATTCCAAAGTTTGATATGGCGTCAACCGACAATTTGCCCGTCGGCAACGGCAGCGCCCCACCAGGAAGATAATTGGTGATCAAACATAATATCATTCAAGTCATCGTTCGTATGATGCAGAAAATCTTTGTGACCCACGATCATCTTACCACTCTCGCAAATTTTTGCCGTTAGGCGTTTTTAACCGACTTCTAAAAAGGAGGAGGTTCTCATTCTAATGTTTATGTGTATATATATATATTTTTATAGTTAAACCTAAAGAAGCATAATATAACATCAACCGAAACAGCAACACGAATACAGGCTATAATAACTGCATGCTGTTTACCGGTAAATATAGTGAACGTACCTTTCAGTTTTTCAGCCATGAGATAAACAGATAGTATTTCGTTAACTCCGCCAATGCGCGCCGAGTCTATCTGACAGTACTGCATGCCCCCACTCTGGAGGAACTGCTTGAACATAACCCGGTTTGCGCACATCTCGCCAGTAGCCACACCGATGTTGTATGGCCTTTAAACAGGATGAAAAAAAATGTTACCCTGAAATTTCAGGATTAACAACTATCTAATTTTCGAAAAAGACCTCGGGGTCTACTCCGAAGTGCAAAGTGCGAATGTTCGGATCAGACCAACACATGGCCGAACCGAATATTATTAAAAAATGCGAAAAAAGTTCGGATCGGTGCAGTTGGGTCGGGACCATAGTCAATATTCGAAAGAGTATAGGAGTGTAGGATCGGAACCGACCGAAACAAATAGTAACTTCGTAGCAGGAAACTTTTTTCGGTTCGGCCATGTGTCGGTCCGATCCGAACATTCGCACTTTGCACTTCGGAGTAGACCCCCTGACTTATAGAGGTGTACGAAATCAGCTTGTGTTCATAAGATAGGAACACTACGATGATCGCTCCTCACCGTGGCTTGAAATGCTTCAGTGACTAGAAGCAACATTGTGTTATAATTATCGGAATTACTCACGCCAAAGCCTTCGATATAGCAGCATGCCCCAGGACGTCATCAGGGGAGGTGGGCTCCTCGATCCACATCGGTTTCAACGGCGCTAGCTTCTTCATCCATTCGATGGCTTCGTTTACGCTCCACGCTTGATTGGCGTCAACCATCTTTAACGAATAAAAAATAAGTCTTAATTTTTCCCAGATTTTTTTGTAATCTTTCTAAATGGCTGTAGTGTTGCTTACCAAAAAGTTCTCTGGACCAATCCGCTTGCGGACAGCGCTGCATCTCCTGTAATCGTCTTCGAAGTTAACTCCCACTTTAACTTTGAAGTATTTGAAGCCCAGTTTCAGGTACTTGTCGCATAGTGACTGCACGAGCTCGTCGCTGTAGCCGAGCCATCCTTAAATTAAATACAAGGCAACCACTATAATTAAACGTCCTGTTTCTGAAGGAGAAACCGACTATATGTCCAAAATTATGACACTGAGCCAATGCATGATTTGGGAGCGGCAACCCACGGAATTCCTTAGTCATGTGCAACTATCTTAGAGACTTAGACTTAGCCGCTGTTAAGAGTGGAGAATTGCCAATGTGACGGATAAGGTTTACGTAGTGGAGAAAAATGATACCACATAAAGTTTAATAGATAAAAGAAAGTAAAGGGAGCAGGTAGGTCTATTCTATGAAAAAAAAAGCGCGCTGCACCGCAATTTTTTGTATGAAAATGCGTTTACTTAACAATTTGTGTCTAAGGGCCGTATTCGTATAATGAAAAGTATCTTACCAACTTGCGTGGTGTAGGCAGGGTATCCATTCTGCATTAAATACTTTACTCTCTCCTCTTTGCCCGCTCGCTTGTCCTTCAGCAGCTTTATCGCTTCTTCTTTCGTTATCACATCTGTTATGTAGCGGAAGTCGATCGTCGAAACCAGCTCCTGTCATAAAAAAATTTAGTCAGAAACTAAATCTCCTGGGAATAGAAAAGTGTGTTATTTAGAAACATAGTTTTATTTTTCCTGTAATCTTTACATAAACTTCTATCACAGAATAATTTCAGATTTTTCTCTATGCAAACTTCGGAGATAAGGGGATGGAACAGTATTTTTTTTACATTTTTCATCAAAACTCGAAAACTATGCAGCGCTCTTTCATATGATACCCCACATGCCCTAGTAGCCCCACTTCGAAGTTTCCTTCCTCATTTCAGTCCCTGTTGCAAAAAAATTATACATATTTTTATTTCTTTCTAATTTGCAAAATAGTTGGGCAAACGTCATCTAAAACTATTCCAAATTTCAAGTTGATAGCATTAGTAGTTCGTGAGATATCCAGCTGTGACAGACGGACAGACAAACTGAATCGCACCATAACCTTCTTACCATTTTGGTACGGAACCCTAAAAAGGTAGGTAAGTCAACAGAAACCTAAGGAAGAAATTATAAATAGTAAGTATCGGTATTCTACCAATAGGTACCTACTAATACGGTTCGAGTATTGTGTAACTAACAAGCGTAACCGCAAATAGATTGCGGTCTAGGTTACATTTTTTTTATATTCCTTCGCTGTCCCACTCCTTGGCAAAGGCCTCCCCCCTCCACTACTTCCATCTTCCGCGAGCCCGCGCGACCTCCTGCCAGTTCTGACGGAACCTATCCAGCTCGTCCCGCCATCTCCTACGTGGTCTGCCGCGACCTAAACTGCCACAATGCGAACTGCCTGGGTTACATAAATATAGAAAGTCCTTGCGATACAAACCTCAGGTTCCATGTCGACCAGAAGTCTCCACAGCGGTTTATTTTCAAGTCGAGCCCATAGATCCCACAGGGAGTTTAGTATGGCAGCCGCCGCCAAGTGAGCTACACCTTTCTCAGGTCCGATCTGAAAATGAACGTAGATAATTTTAAAAAACTGTCGTTGATAACGTGGTCGGAACAGCTGAGCGTAATGACCTTGGATTCGATCTTCGGATCGACTGTTGGGTTTTCCATTATGATAATCGCAGTAGCACCTCGGGACTCTTGATTTATGACGAGTTAATGGCAAACTGGCTAGCACTAGCTAGCCAGTTTGCCATTAATTTGCATACGTACTAACGTATGCATGAGTCTTATAAAAACTTAACTTGCAAAATGTGGGAGTAGATAGACAGAGGTTAAGGCTGCTGTACTTTTTGTAAAAAAAAGGGAAGGCCTTTGCTCAGCTGTGGGACACAATATAATATATGCCAGCAAAAAAAAAAATTAAATGACATGAATACATGGTACATACAAGGTTGAACAAAACAAAAAAAAAAATGTTTACCCATCTCATCTGCGAGTCGTTGGTAATAGTCCGCCAGAAGCCAGAGAAGTCGGCAAAGATATCAGCAGCATTCTTCCCGATGATAAACTTCTTCATAGACCTGACGGTGAGGACTATGATTTCAGTACCTCGGCCGCAAGTGAAGGTCAGGCCGAACCCTTGCTTGCCATTCCCGGTGGTCACAGTGACGTAGGCACACGAGTAGTCTGGATCAGTGTGCTGGAATCATTGTATGTTTTAATTAGTGAAAATACCAAAGTAATGGATGCGGTCATAATTATGATATCTATATTACTTAATAATTATTAAATAGTTATGCTAAAAATCATTAATAATGAGTAGCTATATAGTAATTATAGACTTACATTACTTACACCATTTACATCTGCCGTGCATGTATTGTTTTGTTATTAAGATAAAGGTAGGTTACATTACCAAAAGTAGGTACGACTACAGTCCCCACGAAAGTGATGAACTATCCCTAATATTGTATACCCACTGTCGTATTTCCAATAGAGGACTCATTGCTTCTAAGAAACCATTTCGTACTGAAGGTAAACATTCCTTTCCCTAAACAGAATATATTCCAGTATAGAATGTATTGCCGTGGCTACACCACCGACATAATCCCATTATCGAACGAACCATTAGCGCGGTAAACATAGGACAAATTGAACGCATAAATATAATACATATGTATTTCCTTTTTATTGCAAATAATGAATAAATTCAAGGTCTAGATGAATTTTAGACGGTTTTTGTTAGTTTTGAGGATAGTTAAAATACAGTTTGTTTGCCTATTTTTTACTGATCTAGGTACTCATTTGCATAACAAAGTATAATTAACTTCATATGATTGGTAGGTGTACATATTTAAATGCATATTATTATGTAGGCATAAGTTCTAGTAAATACTAATTTGAATCTAAAATTAATGCAACAAGGCCACATTTGCATGTAGGCAAACGAACTCCGTACATAATCTTGATCCTAGGTAGGTAACAAACTGTCATTACCGTTCTCGTTACCAATAATTAACAAGTTAGTCATATCAATAGGTTAATGACTTACCAGCGCATCAGAGCCGTGCGAGCCCAGCGATGTAGGGAACCTCACATCTTTTACGTCTAACGAGACAATTTCCAAGCCGCTTCGGTTAGGCACTGGCATTTTGTACAAAAGCAGCCACAGACGATCGACGACTGCGCTCGGATAACCCCGACGTTGTTTTAGTTTGGTTATCATTAACAGTATTTATGTTGTTTTCATAGCGATAAATAATGGAATATGTTTAATTTAGTGTTGTTCAGTTTTAAACTTTAAAGAGTAACGGCAAAAGGTTGAAAATAGATCATGTGCGAGTCTTTCGAATTGCTAATAGATATCCAATACATTAATGTTCCGTTGAATAACATTATTATTATCTTCCGAAAGATCCAGATTCACATATTCCTACTGTCCTTAGCTGTGAACATAATGCCAAACTGATAAGAAGAAAGTATCTTTTGTATACCTATTTAAAAAGTATAAAAACTACGAGCAGGTTATCCTAACAGACTGATGTTATGTCATTTTTAGTTTATATTTTTAATTAGGCCAGTTTTATAAATACCTCATTAGTTTCATGCTGCTTTCGACACTTGTGGGTTGCGGTTTTTGGAATCTGAAGATTACTGTAGTGTGTGTGTGGATCTTGATAATACTTGTAACTGAAACTGCTGGTACTCAACTACTACTGTCTAAATAAACTTATTAAATATACATAGTCACCTTCAAAACATGTATACCTCCTGGATAATTACATATTTTATTGTCTACTACATAATGTTGTATAAATGTATAGCTACAAGGTCTGTAGGCTATAAACCAGCCCTCATTCCTCACTCGGGCTTTTGATAGAGGTTCTGCATAGAGTGAGAGAGTGTAAATCAAACAAAGCACTAAAACATTATAAAATGTATATTCAATCTTGTATTACAAATCTAAATACATTCGTTTTTGATATGTGGCACAAAAAGTTTTTTGTTCTTATATAAAATCATTACCTACATTATCATCTTATCTGTGACTAGATCTAAAAATATTTTATATTATTTCATTACGTCAGTATTGTGATTAATTTCATTAAGATGCACTTCTTTTAGGCGTTTTTGTTTTTTATCATACAGATGCATTATATGCATATTGAGCTTTAAATATATCACGCATTTACTGGGGGCTAATATTGTGTAAAATGTTCATTCCCCTCCTAAAACTTATCCTAATAGGCTTATTTAAGATGACAAATGTTGTTGATGCAGATCAGGCGCAATTACAAACCATTCATGCCACGGCTTATATTCATTTCTGAATTGTTTTATGTTTTCTATAACGGACGCTTTTAACGTGCACGTCTTTCTACATCCTTCTCACATGGTTAATTTCAACACGAATGATGTAATCAAATATTTTGTAACAATTTTATGGTTTAAAAGAGTGTCCGTGGAGTTTCTTGCCCGTTCTTCTTCATAGGTACCTACACTTTGGAATGGGCAACTAGCTTCAACTTTCTGACTGACTGACCGTTTGACAATTCAAAAGTGCCTGTAATTGGTTTAGTTGAAATAAATTATTTGAGTTTGATTCGCGTAAATAAAACCATAAAACACAGAGTGAAATTAAAAGAACTAGCGAAACTTCACATGAGATGGCGCGTGATATCAAATCATGATAAAATTAAAATAAATTACTTTTTAACTTATTATCTCTCATAGTTCAGCAGAGCAGCTAAAATTATGATTATATAAAAAAAAAATTGATATTGATACCCATCAGTGAAGTTTGGCCAGCTAATTTAATTTGACTTACGCTACCAGCCTTTTGGGCACTTATCCCATTGACAGCGATGCGGACGAATTTATTGATGCCCAATGAGCTCCAGCCTTTTTCTTTATTTTTTTATTATATACTTGTACATAATATATACATATATATATATTTTAGTATTAGCTTGTAAAAATGGTATTTTTAATGTGTTGTATATCAATAAAGTTATTTGACTTTGTATAATAACATTAGAAAATCGTTTACGTCATTAGTCATTAATTTTTACAAGCGTGAACTACACTTGTCACCTTAACTTAGCCTCATACATTGCACATTGTGATGTTACTGTCCACTAATAGACTTCCGCATCCACAGCCCTCAGTACTTAATGTCATACCATTACATTTGCGGCAAGAACATATAATTCTTACACACACTTGTACTTAGATTTTTTTAAATCTTATTATCAAGGAATGTTCGAAGCTGAAATACTTCATTTTATCTTTCCTATACAATCTCAAACTAAGCATCCAAGTTTCCGATCCTTATTCAAAGTATAATTATAATGTAAAACTGTCAGCCGCACATCTGTAGTAACTTTTGAACTGCGAAAACCGCCCTTACACAAATGCTGTCAAAGTTTAACTGTTACCATAGACGTATGGTTGGCTGGGACCATATGATGATGTATTAATGCCACCATTTTTCCAGTGTGAGAGAGAGACGGAGCTATAGAAGGCCGACAGCACCATCCTGGTTTCGCACTGGAGTAATAATGGTGTTAATACTTTATCACCAGTACAGTACATAAGTTTTAACTACTAGCAATTTGTATCTACCAAGAGAAATAAGTATATAATTGAAATCTAAGAAAACAAAAATGATGATATTGGTAGCACTTATAACATTAAAGATATTTTTTAAAGGAAATTATTTAATTAAGTACCATTCTTTCTTGATTTCAATTCTTCTCTTGGATATTTCTCCACTCTACTAACAGATCACTTTTTACTCTTCTTATACATAACAGAGAGGTCTTTGACAATACTCCTCTCTCCCTCCTCCCATAGCAAACTGGCGAGCCGCCCGAGAGTTCCATCGTCGTCATTTGTCACCCAGTCCAATAGTAGTTTGTAACGAGCCTGGAAAAATTAAAGTAATATAAACATTAGCCTAAACTTATAAAAAGAAAAACAAATGTAGTAGATGTGACTTAAACAATTAAAAAACTAAAATTAAAGTGGGCACCGTTTCAAAGACGGGAAGGAAACTTGAAAATTACTGCGAGAGGGACAAGGAGGAGGAAAACTCAAGACTGTGAGCTATTGAAAAGCCTGGGGGAGGTCAATGCTAAACAGCAAAGCAATCCGGAGATTTCTGATGTCCCCAAACCTTTTATTCAAATAAATCATAAAACTAATTTTGATAAACTATTATTGCTAATAATTTATACATTAATGCATAGTTAATAAACAGTTATTGGAAACAAAACTCCAGCCAAATGTAAATCATATCTGATAAACATTTTTATAGATATGTACCAAGTATTATCAGACATAATTAATTATATCAATACATTGCTGTCACTGATGTTCTAAAGTATTTACACTGCCATAATTTTTTTATATTTACAGTATTTTGCGTCTTAATTATTATGTCAATCAAGGCAACATAGGATTAAAGAAAATCTTATCAGAGTGTACTACAATGTTTGAGGAAAAATTTTCATAATAATTATTAAGCTAGATAAATAGATAGTTTTGTTTGGGCAAATTACAGATAACAAAAAATTAAATACTTATAAAAAAGAATAGCCAACTATCTTTATTAGTGTTAAGGTTTGAATCATCATACTCATGCCCTTATCCAAATTTATTTGGGGTTGGTGCACCATGTCTTTTTCTTATAAACTTCTCATTTAGTGGTCATCTCGGTAATCACCCCATTTCAAGGCATACCATCTTTTACACGGTCCATTTCATCTTTTCTTTAGTCTTCCAATAATCTTATAGCCATCCACATTCATACTCAAAACTCTCCTCACAACATTTTCATCATTCATCCACATCACATTATCAAAACCAATTACCAAATACCTTTTCAGTCACCGGTGTCCGTGCCAGTGTTTAAAATATAGGAATATGGTGCATTAATCTACTGCATTCATGTTGCTTGTCTTATTTGACACCCGGTTAGGGTGTAACCCTAACATAATATGAAAAACATTTTGAATTTCACATAATTATGATGTTAAGTATTTATAATGCGCAATAATTTTGTGATCAAAGTATTCACTAAAAAGTAGAAGTACGTACCTCAGAGATATCATATCCGGCAGCATTTATCTCGGCAGTTTCAATTCTGCCTTGAGTGAAGCCGAGTGCTCTGAAGATGGTGTGCCAGTTCTTTCCAAGGTTCTTTGATATGTAGTCCATGTAGTCGTGATCAGGCTGAAAGAGATAAGTTAATAGTAACTAAGTTGTTGTTAACTCACCAATACCCAATGTCTAACTATTCATACATCAATATTGTGTATTTTCTATAAAGACAATCACCTTTATCCTAGCTTCCATAAGCAGCCGGATAAAATTATCCTTCTCAATTACGTCCTCTTCATACTTTTTCTGTTTGCCGGGTTTATCATCTGACTTGGTGACAGGGCCAAAGTAGTAATCATTTCCGAGCCTCACACCTTTAGCGTTCACAATGTTGTACACGTTTCCAGTAGCTGGAATTAAAAAAGAAGTTGATGATGGTAATAACAAAATATGAACCAACAAAATGAATATGATAGAACCTCCTTTATTCAAACTCCTACAATAGAAGATTTGACAAAAACACACATACAATAAAAAATTTAATTGCACTAATTTATTGGTTAGTATACCAATAAATTAGTGCAATTAAATCTTTTTCAAAATATGGCTGCAACTAAATAAATCAGACATTTATGTTATGCGCCATGTGCTTTCATCAGTTGGTTCTAACTCTAGAGGGATTATTATTGATTTGTAACTTTATCATAAAGAAATAACTTAGAGAGATAATAATTTCAAACTGCAATCACACACACACACATACGTCACACTGCAATTAGAGAGGTATTGTGTGATTTTCAAATGCGGAATGATAATATCTTAGCAGTGCGAAGTACCAAAATTAGCACACGTGTCAAAATCAAAGCATTTATTTCAAATAAACCAATTACTTTTGATTTATCAAGGGGTTGGTTAGACAGAAAGATGAAGCTAGTTGCCCATTCCAAAGCGTAGTAGGTACCTATGGAGAAGAACGGGCAAGAAATGTTTGTTAAGTCAGTCAAACATCGATTTCATCATTGATTACAAAATACGAAGATGATCATTTTGGGCAATAGCATGTGACATACCTATAATGTGACAGGCATGTTGTATACATAAACATTATTTTTAGAGTTTGCCCTGATAATAATGCAAGAAACATCATAATATTGCGATCCAATTAAATGTTTAGTAAGTCTACAAACAGCAATTAATAATATGAATCATACCAATACCCACTTGACATAGTGGTAAACATTGGATCAATTAAAGATTTCAGTAGGGTTATTTTATTGTGTCTTAGAAACAATTACCTTGAACATTTACTGAACTTGCACTCCCGCGTTTTTCTTGCGAAGACTTTGAAAACTCTTCCTCATCATCATCATCTTCATCATCAACTTGTTTCTTTGATTTGAAAAACTTTTTCTTTTTAGGTTTCTTTTCCTTTTTTATTTCGTCGTCAGACACTGATTCTATAACGATTTCTTCTTCTTGGTCTTCAGGAAGTTCAACATTCTCATTATGTGCTTCTGGTGTTGGAGTCGCTGCACTAGTCCTAGGAGCTCTGGGGACTGCGTCCGATTTCAACCCCAGCTTGAAAATGTCAAACATTTTGGAGATTTTCATGTTGATAGCAGACATTTGTTTTAATAATTAGTGAATGTTTGTTGGAAACACAAAGTCACAAAGAACTTTCCTTATCAAACATGGATGTTTCCAAACTGTCCACCAGAATCGAAGTAAACTCTGTTGTTACAGAACTCTATCGCAGCATCTAATTTAATCACTTGGTTACAGTTTTCTTTTCTTTTTTGATTCCTGTATGTCCTAAGAGAACAACAAAAATAAACTACAATTCCGTATTATTAATTTCTTTGGTACAAATTAGTACAAGAGAGTCAGACAGACACAACACAATGACAATGAATGTTGAGTGTTGCCAGATCCGAGTTTATTCGAATAGCCAATAATTTCTGCCGAAAGTCAAGTTGGATGGACCGCCCGCCGTCCAAAGTTAGTTTCTATTATTTTTCCATGGAAGACCCAAGATTTGTCGGATAAAATATGACTGTTCCTATAAGTAATAAAGTAAAGAAGCTGGACAACAAAAAGATTTATATTGGTTGATAGTTTTATTTATTTATTATCCCCAACACAACTATCATTACAGGTTGCCCCAAATCGGTAGCGTGGTATTAAACAATATTTTTCCATTATGTACAGCTTATCGCATGTAAAGTAATTTTTGTGAACTCATTCAGAGAACCGATAAATAAATCCACCCTTTCTGCGATTTCGCTGAGTGTATGCAAGGCGCGCGTCAAAGGTGCTTTACCCAGCAGGTTGGTCCGGCCGCGAGTCACCGCCAGTAAACGCGGTCTCCGTCGCCGCGACACGTAGGTAATTATCCGGCACGTTTAGAAACATTATTTAGTACACCCGGGCTAGAGATCTTTCCACGCAATAACACAAAAATATATGTAATAAGTGCCAAATCCCATCTTGTTTCCAGCTTGTTGTGGAAAGTTACATTTTATACATTTAGCTTCAGTTCTTTCTAAGAAAAACGATGAAACCTTTGGCCGTAATCAAATTATACCTCACATAAAGCACAAACATAAATAAAGAGTTAAATTAGGAACTATTCTGAAAAAAACAAAATTATGTTTCAAATCAGCCCAATCGGCGCAACTCACTGATATTCTGAAATGGCCTAAAAGTAAAAAATCCTTCAATCTGGCACCACAGAAATACGTCACTACGGTCCACTGTCAAGATATTAGTCATCCTCATCTACGTCCTCATCCGCTGTTGTGTCACTCATGTCAGTGTGGGTGTGGAAACTTTTTTGTGTATGGCAGCAATATTGTTGTCTCTTTTTAAACCATAGAAAAGAAGAAGCTGACCAGACAGTATCGGAACCACATGTTTTTCCCCGATTTTATTGCAAAATACCAGAGCATTGTAAATCCCCGTTATGTTCCTAAGAATATGCTTTTGCGTTCTCTTTTCAAGTACCTAGTTACATAATGGATTTTTGATTTACTTACTTACCATATTTTATATGTAATTTGTACTTATAGTATTTATTATGTTACCTATTGGTAGGGGAGCCCAGAGGGTTTTTGAGCAAGCTTATTCAGGGCGAAAAGTTGATAGCTGAGTAGGTGTGAGGAGGAGAGAACACCGCAAATATCGTCGCCTTGGAGGTTAATGGAAGGAGGGTTTAAGAGCGTTTAATAAAGTCTAGCGCGGGACGTCCTAGGTAATTCAATGCAACTTTTACGCACACAGAAGCGAGCGTGACTGTGTGCGTAGCGCAAGTGCGTTCGGCACCCTAATTGCGAAACACACTAGGTATTAGTATTACTCTCAATTTGAATCATTTTGAAGCATATTGCTAATCCATTGCTCTTTAAATTCGAAAAATGTGTCTGTTCAATAACGTAAATAACGCAAATAATGTTGTTGAACTGTCAAAATGAAACCCATTGCTACTGATAGTGTGTTACGCAATTACTCTGCTGTTCCGCGATAGTCAAACTAACCCACTTTGATCCGTTCGAGTGTAAATTGTTTTAGCAAATTTTTAACTTGAATTTGAGCGTACGCGGATGACTAAACTACGAGTACATAGAATATTGCAAGTATAATATTAAAGTCATTTTACAAGCTTTTATTTAACTTGCACTGTTCGCATGTATGTTTGTAAGTTGTCCGTCTAAAGTTCCCCATTTTTTCAACCATTTCTCGACCATCGGATAACAATCCGATTGAGCTAAACATAACTTAAAAAAGAAAAAAAGTCACTAGAACTAATTAAATGTGTATGCAAGATTTCAATTTTACATACACCTTTAGTTCTAGTGACAATACAATGTGCAATAATAATATTGTAATAATTTCAATAAATCCATGAACGAATATTTTTTACAAGTTGGCTAGTGTGCGTTTCTCGAAGCTACGGTAGTAAAATATTAGTTACTAGTTGCCAACTAATAAATATTAGCTAAAATTACCTGAGTAAATTCAATTTGGTTTCATAAAACTATATGTTATTAAATACTCTTGTAAATTACACTGATAAAGCTATTAGTCTCAGAAGGCTTGTAAAAAATATTAGCCAAAATTATTAGTAAATTTAATTTAAAAAAATATATAAAATGTGGTCAGATTCGGACATATTAGTGCCTATTAATGCCCCAAATGTAAACTAAGAACAATTTGTAGATAGGCACGGGAACCACTCAACAAATAGTTTAGTAGTTTGCGGTCCCGCTTTACAGTTTTATTATTCGTTTGCTAATGGGCCAGGGTCAGTGCACGATTCGAGAGTTCTACGCCACAGTGGACTTTTTCGTAGAATGGAAAATGGCTGGAGTAACTAACACAATATTACTCGCAGATAGTGGCTATCTAATTTAGAGAAAAAAAAATACTTAAAATAAAACAATCGGCTTTTACCGCCAATGTGCAAACGACAAAATCAAACGACTCCAAACACGGCGGGAACTTTTTCCGTATTTTTTTTTAATAAGTAAAGAGGCATGGGTAATATGTATGTGTAGGTATTCAGCCAAGCCAGCCTAATATTTTTTATTAGTCTGCTACAATTAGTTATTAGTCCAGTACCTGTTTTTGAGAAACAGGAAATATTAGTACTTGTAATTTTTACACTAGTAATTATTAACTAATATACTAGTAAACTAATAGTTTCGAGAAATAGGGCCCTGTTGACTACTACTAGGTATTATAAATACTAACAATGTAATAAGTATCTACTCAAACACAATAGTTATATTTTGTTCAACAAGAGAGCAAAGTCGTTTTTTGCTGCGAGTACTGATTTTCAATCCTGAGAAAGCGAAGGATTCAACGGTTGCATCACGAGAGTTGAATCCTGAGTGTGGCGAGGGATTCAAAGGCACGAGATGCAAAAAACTTTGCTCTCGTGTAACACACATAACTTTTCACTTCAGCAGCGAGAACAATTTAGGAGATAAAATAATAAACAGGAATAGATTGAAATAACTACTTATTTATTGTGAATCAAAACAATTAACATTGTAGGTAGAGGTACCAATTCAATAAAATGGAACATTTTAAAAGTTAAAAGTAAAATTAGGTACTGCAATAATTCTGCAAATTAATAATAATAAAGTAATAAAGTTTATTCTTCAAAAAAGTAAAAAATACAATGTGCCGGATTCGGTGAGCCACAAAATAAGCATTGCTTGTGGCTCTGGAGTGCAATTTTATTAAAGATTACCTACATTACAGTTTGAGGATGTTAAATAGTTACAAAAAAAAAAGTTAAGTGTTAAAATAAATAAAACATTCGTGCGATTCTGATCGCAAAATAAAATAATATTGGTTTATCCTAAGGCTTGTACATACTATGGTGTGTGTGTGTTTTTCAGGGTGGGGGTGTGTTTGTATGTGTGTGTAGGTCGTCTGTGATAAATCTAAAAAATAAGATAGCCACACCGTCTCCGAAAAACTGCTTGCGCCCTTTGTAAATCTCCATTCATTGAAGACATGGTATGCTTTCAGATATTTCTCGTGAGACTTCTCAGGTAGGAAAGTTAATTCTTCATTGATAACTTGTTGTTTTAACTCTTCCGGTGTTAAAATACTGTTCTCGTCGCTAGTTTCACTCATATTTTACATTTTTACGATTATTTTAATATTTTTTTAACTTATTCAACTCTTTACGCCAGCCACGAAATTGCTCTTTTATTTAAATTAAGGCGTGTTCGGAAATAGCACCCATGATATTTTATTATTCAAAATATATTACGTAACATTATTGAAACTAGAAATAAATATCTACAGGTTAAATATCAGTTTTACTTGCAGTAAATACCTACTTATTTTCGTTTAAATACAACAATAAGTTAAAAATTCAATAAATTACATTAAAAGACATAATTATCTTTTTGCAAAATTTCTTTAGTTAGTACGAAATTCCGAACGTGTTAGTCTTTGAGGTCGAATTCAAAATCGGAACTTCGAAAAAGCTGGTCTTGGTCTCTCTCTCTTTCTAATGGCGGGAAAGAGATAGAGTGTGAATGTTTCGAATTGTATGATTAATCCAAAGCTGAATAAGATATTCGCGGCTTTCTGAAAAAAAAAAAGTTACTAGGTCTCACTCAGTGAGCAAAATCGCATTTTGCTCACTGATTTCAGGCAGCAAAACCTACATGTTTGAGCTACTGAAGTGAAAATACATTTATTCGCCTACCTACAAAGGTGGTTGGTACAGACGCCAGCACATCAAGCTACTACAATCTGTCAAATTTATTTAATAGATTTTCAACTCTACCTATCCCATAAACATTAAGGTTCAAGGTTGATTGGGAAAATTTGACAGTTTCGGGTAGCTTGACCTGCTGGCGTCTGTACATGTGGATAAGTTGGACACATCCGCCGTTACTAAAGGCATACGAATATTTACAATAATAATAATAATAATAATAATAGTAATTTATTTTCTCTCAAAAAGGTACAGTTTGATTGATAGGATCGAGTTACATTTTAAAGTTCATCCTTTGTGAGAGCTGGAGTCTATACTGGGTTCGGGACCTGTATGACAGATCTCCAGGCTCACACCCTTAAAATTACAATATTAATGGCACTTACGTACTACAACATTATAAAAGCTCCAAGTACTGAGAGGAAGAGAATTAGTAGGAAAAAACAAGAGATGTGCTATGTCTATGTGTGTCTTTGGAGAGTGTTGTGTGTCCGTGAGTGCAATATAAGTGCTCGCGCCCAGCGCCCGCGAAGGGCACTGGGCGCGAGCACCCACTTGCCCAAGAGTGTGTGTGTGTGTCTGTATGTGGTTAACAAGGTGAAACGCGATCTAAGATTATTTTAAGTAGTTGAATATTTCCGATAGACGAAATTATTTTATAATATTCAGTATATTTTCCGTCTCCGCATAATCTAATCCAAGTAGCCATTTCGTAACAGTTCTTCTACATTTTGATCTGCACATAGGGTATATATTTAGAATATTATTAACCTTGTTATAGACGTAGCTACTGAGGAAAGGGAAACTACGTTGGGCCGAACGGCAGTTTGTGCGGAAGGAAGGACAAACAGAATGTTTACGTCGTTGGGAGCCAAATTTGCTTGGAGCGTATGTGGTTTGAGAGTGTGTGATTAAAATAAGGTTAAGGATAAATAATTTGCGAACAGAGAGAACCGAACACGTGTTATAAAGATCGATGGTAGGAAAGCGGTATGGTAACCGCCATCCGACCTTCAGGAGTGCCCTTTGAGCACGTTCCAATTTGAGCATGTGAGTTTTTGCTGATCCGCCCCAAGTAATTATACAATATTGTATAAGCGATTGGCAGAGGGCGAGATATACAAGTCTTAGCACTGTAGTGTCAGCAGCGTGACGAAGAGATTTAAAAACATAAATCAACCTGCGTAGTCGTGAGGTGAGTGTGTTTATGTGTGCAGAGAATGACAGGCAATCATCAATTTGTACACCAAGATATTTGACACAATTGATGCGAGAAAGGCAGGAGCAATCACAGGCTGTAAGATGAGGTGAAATACAGGAGTGGGCAATCAAAGAATGAGGAGAGGAAGGAGGTTTCCCAGCGGCAGAAAATGAAAAGGTTATGTAATTCGTTTTGTCTACATTTAAAGTAAGCAAGTTTTGAGCCAACCAGTTGGTAACAAGGTTGAGTCCGGATTGTGCATCCTGGAATACCAGCTCCACAATGTGAACCTAATGTACATTAGAGTACACGTGGGTATAAAACCTAACTTATAATTATACAACACAAACTCTAGTAAACAATACAAAACACTTATACCTACTAAGGACATTAATTGTACTCTAATATAAAATAAAATAAAAACACAGCAATAATAACATTTCTATTAGGTATACAGTTAAATAAATCTATTATTATTAAATAATATATACATTATTTAAGTACTTAAAAACACTTAGAATGAAAAAATTCTTATAATGTGTAAAAATTATTTTGGGGAAGCCAATTCTTTGGACTTTTTTTGTAAAAATTAAATGGTAGCTCTCTTATTAGTTTTGGAATATGGTTATACTATATTTTAATGGACATAAGGTAGCTGTTTCTGTAGTGGATTACAAAGTTGGTTTTTTAACTTCCCTTTTTGTAAATCTATTGTTTTCGGCTACTGTGGAGAAGAAGTGAGTGTTTTTCCTGACAAATATGGTTATTTCTAAGATTTAAATAGAAGATAGAGTAAGAACCTTTTAACTTTTTAGTTAAATTGGTCTACAGCTCTCTTTGTTACTTATTTATATACTTAATATTCAAATTCAAATATTTTATATCAGATAAAAAAAAATCCCTAGAATGTTAGTACTTATAACATCGTTAAATTAAATAAATAAATAAATAACTTAGCCTAATGTTAGTATCAATTTAATTCAGGATTAATTAAATTAAGGGTGTCTGGACTCTTACCCACCATCAACATCATCATTATATTCCTCTGAAGACTTAACTGCCTTACAGGGTAAACCAGACATTGTGGTTTGAATAGTAAATAAAATATTTTCATTAAAATACATTTTCTACGACTCTCTATCTATCATCATTGTAAACTTAATTTGAAACTCAAATAAAATAATAGTAGTAAAAAATAACTAATCTACAGTGCATCTGTCGAGAGAGTTTCATACAAACGCGTACGTGTTTTGCGAATTTGATCTTTATTAGCTACTAGAATTGTCGCAATGATAGGTGTAAGAAACGCATTCTCTCAACGGTTGGACAATTAATTACGTTTTTTTCTTTTGTCCCGCTTTCGACGAACGAATCCCGCTTTTAATACTCAAAGGGTTACAACGCTACTGTCCACTGATATATGTAGGTATAGATACTTCCGCATCCACAGCCCAATTTTTCAAAGAATGTTCTAAGCCGAAATACTTCATTTTATCTTTCCTTTACAATTTCTAACTAAGCACCCAAGTTTCCGATCCTTATTCAAAGTAGTAAAGTAAAACTGTTAGCCGCATCTGTAATAACATTTGAACTACGAATACCGCCCTTAATGCTACGACATAAATGCTGTCAAAGTTTAACTGTTACCATAGCATACAGTGGACTGTAGGTACAGACGCCAGCACATCAAGCTACTACAATCTGTCAAATTTCTTTAATAGATTTTCAACTTTATCGCTAAAGCTTTAAGGTTCAAGGTAGATTGGGAAAATTTTACAGTTTCGGGTAGCTTGACCTGCTGGCGTCTGTACATAAGTTTTAACTACTAGCAATTTTCCAAGAATCTACCAAGAGAAATAAGTATATAATTGAAATCTAAGAAAAACAATATTGAAGATATTGGTAGTACCTACGTACTTATAAAATTTATCACTATGTAACTGTTCTTTCATGGTTTCAATTCTTCTCTTGGATATTTCTCCACTCTACTAACTTTTACTCTTCTTATAGGTACATACATAACAGAGAGGTCTTTGACAATACTCCTCTCTCCCTCCTCCCACAGCAAACTGGCGAGCCGCCCGAGAGTTCCATCGTCGTCATTTTTCACCCAGTCCAATAGTAGTTTATAACGAGCCTGGGAAAATTAAAGTGAGTAGGTAATATAACTTTACTCTAAATTTAAAAGGAGAAAAACAAAGGAAGCAGACATTTGCTTCCTTTGTTTGTCATCTTACACAACTATAAAACTAAAAGAGACGTGACAGAACGTTATCCCAGAGAAGGAAAGAGGAAGACCATTTCAAAGACTTGACGACTTGAAAACTACTGCGAGAGGGACATGGAGGAGAAAAACTCACGACTGTGAGCTAAGGAAAAGCCTGAGGGAGGTCTATGCTAAATAGCAAAGCTATCCGGAGATTTCTGATGTCCCCAAAACTTTTCTTTAAATAAATTGTAAAACTAAAGAAAATCTTATCAGTGTGTAGGTACAATGTTTGAGGCAAAATTTTCAAAATAATTATTAAGCTTGATACAAAGATAGTTTTGTTTGAGAAAAATCACGGATAACAAAACTCCAGCCAACTGCAAATCATATCTGATAAACATGTTTATGTACAACATACCAAATATTACCAGACAGATTTAATTTCTTTGAAAACTCTTCCTCATCCTCATCATCATCATCATCATCAACTTGTTTCTTTGAGTTTAAAACCTTTCCTTTTTAGGTTTCTTTTCCTTTTTTATTTTTCGTCGTCGGACACTGATTCTATAACGATTTCTTCTTCTTGTTCTTCAGAAAGTTCAACATTCTCATTATTTGCTTCTGGTGTTGGAGTCTCTTCACTAGTCCTAGAAGCTCTGAGGACTGCGTCCGATTTCCACCCCAGGTTGAATATTTCTAATATTTTGGAAAATGTTATGTTTATAGCACACATTTGTTTAAAGTACGGTAATTAGTGGTGTACTGTGATTACACAGTACACCACTAATTACCGTACTTTAGAAATACAGTGTTTGGTACAAAGAACTATCGCAGTAGGTATCTAATTTAATCACTTTTCTATTCTTTTCTGATTCCTGTATTTCTTATTATAACAACAAAAATAAACTTCACTTATAATTTCGCCAAAGCACGCACAGAGTACATTTTTATATAGGGTAAAGCACGTAGGTACAAGTAAAGTAGCACTGTGTAGTCTGTCTGTGAGTCATAGAGTCTACTAATACCCAGATTGGTGTGAGTTACACCAATAAGATAAGGCAGATAGAATGACAATGTTCAGTGTGGTCAGATCCGAGTTTCTTTGGATAGAAATACGGCGGTCAAACTTATGACTTTCAGTTATTAAAGTCAAACGTTCGACCGCTGTCTAAGGTTACATTGCGGCCGACGAGATAATGCATTCTTGACACCTGCCAGACTATCGAAAAAAATCCAACATTTTTATCGGATTAAGGCCCTCCGCACACGAAGCTACTCAAAATAAACTAGTTACAAACTCAAATTACTAATGAGTTGCTTGAACGTCACCGCCCATACATTCTCATTGAGGTCCGCACACGACGCGACTAGTCACAAACCGGTTAGTAACGCGTTAGCAACTGATCACGAGTGATGCGTCGTGCCGGTCGCCGCGCTACTGAAACCCGAGTTTTCTGTGTTTTTGTTGCAAAAATGAACGAACAAACCTTAAATATTAAATTTGTGCAGGAAGTAGAAAAGTATCCATGCTTATAATATCATTATAATTATAAACTATCAGATTACTCACGAAGGGATGTAACAGAAAGAGCTTGGAGTGAAGTGGGAAAAATTCTATAGAATCCCACAAATTTGTTATCTGTTTCTCTCAGCTCTCGTGCTGCAACTGACAATCTGCAGTTTACATTATTCCGAATATAGGGGTGAATCCAAAACCGACGAAGATTCCTTCTGCGTCTATTACGTTGATAATAGTACCTATAATACAATGTCGTCATCCTCGCTCGATTCACTCGACATGTTCGCTTTTTTTTCCAATATTAACCACCGTGTGCTTTGTGAGCAGAAATAACTGAAGTGACTGAAACTTTGCAACTTGAGTAGCGCCGTGTGCGAGCTACAGTTACTAACTGGTTTGGAATTCTAATTACTAATTAGTTCCGTCATTTTTGAGTAGCTTCGTGTGCGGAGGGGCTAAATGTGACTGATGAGATTTTTATGAATAAGGCTGATAGTTACCTAATGAACTGACAGAATCTGTCAACTTACATAATTCATTATTAAAGATTGAAACTGGACAGCAAATACAACATTCGGTTCTTCCTAAGATAAAACCTTTGGCCGAAGTCAAAATTGTACCTCACATAGATTCAATTTGTGTGCAAGCAGTAGGAACATTAAATACCCTTTTCTTCCCAGTGACTATGTAAAGTAGGGAAATAAACAGTCATATTGTGGTCGAATTCTGGGCCGAGTCCATAAAGATTGCTATCGACACGCTAAGAAGAAGAAAAGAAGAGGCAAATTCGACACTATTCACACATTTTTTTTTAATTTCGATTCTTTATTTAAATCATCAAATAAAATGGCCTAACCGCAAAAATAGTTCAATCTAGCACCACTTATATACGTCACTAGGTCCACTGTCAAAAAATCAGTCATTCTTGTGTCATTGTGCAATATTGTTGTCTCTTTTAATCCCATAGAAAAGAAGAAAATGACCAGACAGTTTCTGAACCACAACGCTTTTTCCCCGATTTTATTGCATTTTAATACTAATTATAACAATGTAGATCCCCGACAAGCTCCTAATAATAATAGTTTTTGCCTTCTGTTAGTATGTTGCCAAGTAGGTAGGTATAAGTATTTGATTTTTGACTTATAATTTATTTGTAGTTTGTTTAAGTAACATTAATAATACTGATTATTTTAGGCACCTAGGCTTGCAAAAAGTTTAACTAAGCAATAAACTTCTTCGATTTGAGTTCATTTGTTGGTAGGAATTCGTACGAAACAGTTCGTCACATTCGCAATATTAATAAACGAATATGAACATTACAAACATGAGATTATTCTAATGTTTGTCTTTGTAACTTAATAAGCCCTCGTGCCCACGGGGGATTTTTTATCGCACATTGGATTTTCAAAACGCTACTTTAGCGCCGAGAGTTGAAAATCCAAACAGAAATGAGTTCGTATCTAAAGGAAGTACTTAGATAAGTTCCATTTTTAAAGCCTAGTTTAATTTGACATTTATTCTCAATGTCAGTGTTACTTCAAAATTTTCTTTTACTCACTTTAGATACAATTAGTTAAAAAATGAATAAAAAAGAAAGTGAGTCGAAGTTTTCCTTATCACTGTCGTTGTTTAATTTATTGAAATTGGGACTTTTTGAAACCATACATGCTAAAGGTCCCTGTGAAGGTAACTCTCCTCGCAAGGAACAGTGGCATTCCGGATCCCCACGACCAAATCCATGTGTGCCCAAAGAGCCACCAAAGGATGCCGATAGATGTGCTGGAGGTGATGCACCTCCGATCAAAGTATGCAAATGCAAAGCGTCTGACAGCACTAGCTCAGCTGGAGACCGAGGGAAAACTGGCGCTGGGGTAACTGGTTCCCGAGCGGGACGGGACGACTGCTCACAAGATGACAATTTACCGGCAGGTGCACTTAACCCAGGGCTTTTGCGGCATATACACAATGCGGCAAGATATAGACTACCACAATGTTTTGAAGGAGGCAGTGTATCTGTGAAGCAGAGTTCATGTTCCAATTGGATGTTTGGTCATTCTCTATCGTTTAGTTCGGTGTCTCCTGGGGGGTATAAACTGTTACTTTCGTACGCGGATAAGAAAAAGCCGACGGCGTTGCCATACTTCGTAATGGAAGCGGCGCCCGGTGGGCAGTTGAGCTGTGAAATGCGTGTGGGCCCGACCCGGGGCACACGGGCGACGGTCGTGGCTCAGATAGCCGAAGCAGAGCTCTACAGTTTTGAGAGCATCATAGACGCATATTTCAACAGGTTTACAGCCTCCATTATCGCTGTAAATCGGGAGTTCATTGCACTTCATTATCTTCAGGTATTTATATGTTAGACGTATAGTGGTATGTGTATCTAGCCAGGCTTTATTACAACTTTGGTTCTGGTAATTTGTCAGCACATAATACACAACAATCTTCAATTGTCTCTATGTAAGAGATATTAGTAGGTAACGGTAAGACCCTTGGCTATAGAAAAAAACCGCCTAGGTTCCTACGTAGGATCCTAATAAGTCTGAATAGTCATTAATGGTACCTTCCCCATCTTCCACACAACATTAAGCAACTGCCTAGCCTTTTCCAACCATGTTGGGGTCGGCTTACAGTGCAAACGGATGCAGCTGAATACCTATACTTACCTACCAGTATTTTACATGGAGCGACTGCCTACCTGACCTCCACAACCCAGTTACTGGGTAACTCGATTCATTTATCCCGGTTGTAAGTTCCCATGGGATAATTTCCGACCTCCACGCGGGCGAAGCCGCGGGAAAAAGTTAGTTCATAATAAATGCAAAATACCTAATAGAACAAATCAAAATAAAAGTGCCGTTATATCAACAATAACAAACTTAGCCGTCATGTCATGTAGGTTCATTACTTAGGACGGTACCTTTAAACTGTGTTATGTTTATTGATATTAGAAGCTCATCCCTAATCCCTAAGTAATCTCTTTGGTTTGTAGGCTGTGACGAATACATTCTCATTGGGTGCGGAGGTGGTGGCTCGAGGGCACACGACGGAGGTGAGCTCGGCGTCAGGAGCAGGACGTTGGGCCAGTGGGGACCACTCCGTGAGTGCGACCCTGGGCAACAGGGGCCTGGACCTGTGTTACGCGAGGGATATCAAACCGTTCCTCACCGTGGCCGCCATGATTGAGGTGATAATAAATCTCACAATATTTTTTATCGGATTGATGAAAACTTGGGTAATTTCGTTTGTTGAGTTGTCAATTAGTACCCAACTAAGTAAATAATTAAATAGACTAATGGGGGATTTACACTAGGTCGATTTTTGCCGTGCGGCTGGTCGCTTACCAAACCGCCTCACAAGCCAAACCACCGCCCCATTCACACAAGTCGATTAAAATCGCAGGTGACTAGTTCATTTTGCATCAAAAATCGACCTTCATGCGGTAGGCGATCGCCTGCGACTGAGCATTTTCGCGGTAATTTTAGTCACATGCGACGTGTCGCCCCACGATCAAAGTCAAACTGAGTTGAGAGAGAGAAATTAGATTCTAGGGAATCTAATTTCCGTTCAGACGCGGTAAGGTTGTTGTCACCTGATGTGTAAAGCCCACAGAACTCGAAAGACCTAGGTATATGGAAAAAGGGTGGAACTACAACTGGCTACTCACGCTAGTCAATAATTCAAGACCATCCGCCAATTTTTACCTACTTATTAAAACGCGACCTGCGTTAATGAAGTATAGTTTTCGACGACGTATCTTACGTATCAGTGTGGTGACATGGGTCTGCACTTCTGCAGACTGTCTGCAGAAACTAAACGATTAGGTACCTATTATACTAAAATTGTATCTTTTAATCGCAGGTGGGATTTGCAGTCCGTCGCGCGGTTGCAACTCTAGCCTACGAGTGGCACACTAAGGAATGGACTGTGCGAGGTTCAGCAGACTCCGACGGACTGGTGGGAGCTACGCTGCAGAGGTCCCTTGGAGGGAAGAAGGCACAGCTGGCCTGTGCCGTCTCCGCACTCCTAAATCACCCTAATGATAAGTTCAGGCTTGGCTTTGGTATCACCGCCGCGATGATTTAAACCTCAGTAAATTTAGACCATTACAAATGAAGACTTGAACTTTAAGGCTGATTCGACCTTGCAGAAGACTCACTATAATAAATTTAAATAGATGTAAAAAATATAATTACTTCTTTGACAGAAACACATGATATTATATTGATTATATCTGAAGCTCTGTTTAGTGAGTAGTCGTGCACAAATCAGCCTGGACCGCGGTCTAGTGACATTTTTCGGATGTTTTCCGTTCACGGACATTTTGTAAACAGACAAATTTTTGTCAATTTTTATATGAAACTGATGTTATAGTGTGTGATGATATGATGATACTACAGATGAATTTTTAAGGGTCTCTGAAATGTCTAATTATTTTCGGTCGTTTTTCATTTTAGCTAGCTGAAAATGTAACCCATTATTTTTTTAATTTGCTTATATTATGGTGATGATTTATTTAACAGCTTTAACGGTTATATGTTGCTGTTGATCATATCCCGCTTATTTTTAATATCAATCGAGATCAGTGGGGCTAACCTAATAGGTTCTGGCTTCTTAGCTATAGGTACTTACGGCTTAAATAATCAGATGAAAAATAACCAAAAATAATTCAGTAAGAGAGATAATGAACAAGGTATACCAATTTTGATTTGTTTACTAATCCAATCGACTTGAAACATAATGAAATCTAGATATTTAATTATATTTATATTGTGACATGTTTATTATTTCTAGTAAATAGGTGTTATATCCATGCCGTGTTTTAATTGAGCCTGTCAATATTTACCATCATTTAGACATATTGGTTTTCAGGACCCTTTTTTTAAGGTCATTTAAGTTATTATGCGTTGTAATTTTAAATATACGTTGGCTAAAAAACAATCATTTAGTTTTATTTCATTACTCTCCGTTAACCTTACCTTGAAATCGCACGACAACTAAGTGATCCAACCGCTCGCATCGTTTTAAAGTCACAGAACATTCACAGGTTGTCCTCACAGTTTAATAATGCACACAAACACTAGGAAATACTATTAAGAATTCATTTTCAATGTAACGATAATGTAGGCGTGTATTATCCGCCGTCGGGTGCGTCAGTGCACCGCGGCGGCGGCGCGCTGGGCGGGCGCCTGCGCGACTTCTGGGCGGGGTCTGAATCGCCGCCCTTAGTAGATACGCACACAATAATGGACTTTACATCGTAAAAATAAAGTGTTATTTGATGTAAATAGGTGTTGATTGTGGAAGTGTGGGCGTAGGGTGCTCGGTTGCTGCAGTGTGTATTCCGTGGAGCGTGTTGCGGCGAGGCGAGCGCGCGGCGCCGCGTGTCGGCGGCAGTAATGGTGATGGAGCGTCTGGCGCACTTCGTGAGCAAGTCGCTGGAGGGAGGCGAGGCGCCGGCGCCGCCGCCCGAGCCCGACGCGGACGACGCCGACGACGTGGACGTGGACATCACCGAGCTGGAGGAGGCGCCGGCCCCCAAGCGCCCACGCAACTGGCTGCTGTCGCCCGTGCCCGCGTGCAAGCGGGAGGCTGCCCAGGACGATGATGATGATCACAGGCATGGTGAGTAAGTTATTGCGATCCTACAGTTAGGTGTACTAAAATCCTGGTCTAGTATGTTTTGTGCCAGGTATTTGAAGTGCTAGTGTACCGTCGCGTCTACCAAACCACCATCTGTTAAATTAAAGCTTCATTTGTGACAGCTATAACTTACTTGCTTTTGCCCAACTTCGTACACCTACGTGCGGTTTAAGTTACGTTAAGATGTAGGGTCAACCTCCTCATAAGAATAAGATCTTCCCATCAAACTCATATTCAACTTTGTATTTTTTTAACCCTGATAAATATTCCATTCATATGATAAGTAGAAGATACCAAGTATACCAGCAGGATACCTTGGTACTACTTAGTGTAAAGTCGAAGAAGCTAATTGGTATACACAGGCAGCTAATTTGCAACTAAGTATTATAAACAGTGTTGTGAGAGTGCTGACTGTGTTAAGAACCTTGTGTAATCTTTTATATCACCCTCTGAAGTAATTACAAATTATAGTTATTACGCACAGAATGTCGACAGTGTAGTGGAATGATTCATATTTTTGTCAGTATACCAAATAGCTTGTTGAATATAATAGATATATACCTCTATAATATCTATTAGATATTCCGAGGTTTCAATCAAGACCTTGATATTAAAAAACTGGAGAGCAGGCAGAATCATAATGTAATTCGCTTGTTATGAACACAATAAGAATTAAACGATCACAATTCTCTATCAATACTAATTAATAAAGCTGAAGAGTTTGTTTTTTTGTTTGTATAAATACGTTAATCTCTGGAACTACCAGTCAGATTTGTTGGTTTTTTTGAGCATTTGAAAGGCCAATTCTTAAGGAAGGACATAGGCTATTTAACATCACGCTAAGACCTTTAGGAGCAAAGCAAAAAGTCAGAAAGAACGCTAAGCGTTAGCGAAGCAAAAGCGAGGGCAGGCGATGCGATGCGACGCGGTGGGTCGGGGGAAAAATAAATTTTACGCGGACGAAGTCGTGGGCAGAAGCTAGTAAATTAATATAATACATAAGTAATCCATACTTATGTATTATATTAATTTACTATAATACATAACAGGACATGAATCAACAAATAATTGTAAGGGCCACACTTATGAGGAAAGTGACATTCACTGTGACCTCAATTCATCTGTAGATTGATACTTAATCATGCCACCTGATTTCTGAAATGATAATACCAATACCAAAATTAGCTAACAGCTAAACGATTGGCTAATTGAAATAACAACAGTCAGCCAAATTATTTGACATGTGCTTGACAGGTGGTTAGCTATCGATGAGCTATTTTTTTTTAATGTTTTGAACTAGGTCATCATCATCTCCCTAGCCTTTTCCCAACTATGTTGGGGTCGGCTTCCAGTCTAACCGGATTCAGCTGAATACCAGTATTTTACATAGAGCGACTGCCTATCTGACCTCCACAACCCAATTACAAGACTGATGGTTGTCAGACTTTCGGCGACTACACATAACGAGTAGCCCTTCAGACACCAGGGCCGAGAAACCACGTCAATTTCTTAATTAATCACGGCATCTGCTATTAACGTATGATTCTCTATGACACAATGGCGTGGTTTGAACTATCAAAATACATGTTGTCCCGTTGTTCGTACGGCTGTCATTTCGATTCGGGGAATATAAAAGAATTTTGGCCCTGAGGTGCAGCTCGATGGACGTCAAATTGATAGAGTACATGAGATACTCATCCATGGAAAGGATAACGGTATACTTTCTACATAGTTTACAGGTGACAACATAATATCATCCCATATTGATAAGCATAGATTCTGCCTGCCTATAATTATCAGTCCATGTTCAACTCAACTGTCTCTTGTTAGTAGGTAGGTACGTAGATAGGTACTTAGACCCCTTTTTCCACAGACTTTTTCTCGAATTGACAGTTACACAGACGGTAGATTAAAAGGTCTATGGGCCCTGTAAATGGTCACTTTTATTATATTACTAGCTGAGCCCCGCGGTTTCACCTGCATAAGTTTCGACCCCGTAGGAATATCAGGATAAAAAGTATCCTATGTGTTAATCCTGGTTATAAACTATCTGTGTACCAAATTTCAACCAAATCCGTTCAGTAGTTTTTGCGTGAAGAAGTAACAAACACACACACATACTCACTCACAAACTTTCGCCTCTATAATATTAGTGTGATAGCACCAGTGACGTTCCTCACTATTCCTTAGATCGTCAAAAGTGAAGGTGCGTTGGCATACTCAGAACATTCTACATTTATGTATATCTAGTTTCAGGGCATAGTCTGGTCAGGTTTGGCGGTTTATACAATACCGGTTTATCTATATCTATACTTATAATAAATCTGTAGAGAGGTCAATTCTGTACATGAAATATATTTCCAAAATAACTATCAGGGGGTGATTAGGGATCGATACTGATGCCAAAAATGCAATCAGTAAAATTTTTGTCTGTCTGTCTGTCTGTCTGTATAACCGTTATAGAAACAAAAACTACTCGACGGATTTTGATGAAACTTGGTACAATTATTTTTCATACTCCTGAGCTGGTTATAGTATACTTTTCATCACGCTAAAATCAATAGGAGCAGAGCAGTGAAGGGAAATGTGGGGAAAACGGGAGAAGTTACTCCATTTTTTACGCTTCCGTCGCGTGTGCAACCTTAATGGTTAAAGCTACACAGAAATCATGTATGACGGAAATGTTCTCCTTAAAATTATATAAAAAATATCCCACGACAGCATATGTCTATCTTTTATGGTTGACTCACAATAACACGTGTAACTCCCGATAGCTTAGCAGTTCGAAGCACTGACTAAAACCCACCCGTGTTCCTTCCTTAGCCCTTTATGTTCCAGGGCAGCGGTAACCCTTTCGGACGATCCCGCTACCCCTTCTATAGGTACTTAAGCCTCATGTGAACGTGATCTAAACAATATTACCAATACATTAACTTAATAACACACAAGGAGTTACACGCTGACGGAGTCGCGGGCACAGCTATTAACAATAATATTGTGCGGTTCCGTATTGCGATATTTTTCAACAGTATTGTAGATTGACATATTATATTTCCGTACTAAAATACGAAAGTTAATCTGTCTGTTAGGTACATCAAAACCACTGAACCGTGAGGAAGGACATAGGCTACTTTTTTTACGAAAAACGGCGGAAACGTGGACGAAGTCGCGGGCAACAGCTATAGGTACTATATATAAAATTATATATTCTGTCTGTAGGTATGTTACATTTTCACGCCTAAATCACTGAACGGATTTCGATAAAATTGCCTGCCAGCAGATGCCAAAGAGATAGATGGCATCCTGGGGAAGGATATACTTCTTATTCTTTCCGACATTCACGCGGGCGAAGCCGCGGGCAGAAGCTAGTCTATACTTATAATAAATCTGTAGAGAGGTCAATTCTGTACATGAAATATATTTCCAAAATAACTATCAGGGGGTGATTAGGGATCGATACTGATGCCAAAAATGCAATCAGTAAAATTTTTGTCTGTCTGTCTGTCTGTCTGTCTGTCTGTCTGTATAACCGTTATAGAAACAAAAACTACTCGACGGATTTTAATGAAACTTGGTACAATTATTTTTCATACTCCTGAGCTGGTTATAGTATACTTTTCATCACGCTACAATCAATAGGAGCAGAGCAGTGAAGGGAAATGTTGGGAAAACGGGAGAAGTTACTCCATTTTTTACGCTTCCGTCGCGTGTGCAACCTTAATGGTTAAAGCTACACAGAAATCATGTATGACGGAAATGTTCTCCTTAAAATTATATAAAAAATATCCTACGACAGCATATGTCTATCTTTTATGGTTGACTCACAATAACACGTGTAACTCCCGATAGCTTAGCAGTTCGAAGCTTTCTGATTATATTTGTCTACTCTTACATTTATAACACTCTCAGTCATTCTTAATTAAAAAAGTTAACATTATTAACTATTCCATACAAAAGAATCATAGAAATCGGTATAGAAACACCAAAGTTATACATGAAATACGCTAATAATAAGCCATCGCGCGTGAATACTGAATCACGCTCGACGCGTCTCGACTCTCGCGCCTATAAAATTCAAAGTCCTGACTGACTGACTGACCGACTGAGACATCAACGCACAGCCTAAACCGCTGGTCCTAGAGACATGAAATTTGGAGAGTGTATTCTTCGTGAAGAGTAGGTGTCCACTAAGAAAGGGCTTTTCGAAATTCCACCCCTGAGAGGGTGAAATGGGGGGATTTCGTTTGTATGAAAAATCTTATTCCTTGAGTTAATAAACTTGAAACTTGGCACGAATACTTATGTAAATAAATTATGAAGTTGGGCATTTTTTGTTTTTATAAACTACCCCCTAAAAGGGGATTGGGGGGTTTCAAAGTTTGTATGGAAGAATTTTAGCGCGCGGTCCGATTTAATCGAAACTCAGTGTTTATACCTAAAATTGAAAGGAAAGGATAATGTGTATCAGGGTTTTTCGAAAATGTACCCCTGATGGCCTGAAAAGGGGTAGTCAATTTTACAGGGGAGGATTTTACAGCGTGGCTTGATTAACTCGAAAATTGGTATAAATAATCTTTGAGTCAAGTTATGAACACATCCCAAATGATTTTTCAAAATTCCACCCCTGTGGTGGTGAAAAGTGGGGATATAGTTTATATGAAAAATCTTATTCGTTAGGTTAATAATCTTGAAAATTGGCATGAATACTCGCCTAAGTAAGCAATAAAGTTTATCATTATTAGTTTTTCAAAACTACCCCTCAAAGGGGCTATGGGGGTATTAAAGTTTGTGTGGAAGAATTTGAACGCGCGGTCCGATTAACTCGAAACTCAGTGTGTGTGTCCTTAAGACTAAAAATAAATAATAACACGTATGAGGGTTTTTCGAAAATCACCCCCTAACGGGGTGAAAAGGGGTAGTTAATTTTACAGGGGAGGATTATAATAAGTGGCTTGATTAATTATAAAATTGGTATAAATAAAATAATCTTTGAGTCAAGTAATGAATTTTTTAAAATTCCACCCCTGTGGGGGGAAAAGCGGGGATATAGTTTATATGAAAAATCTTATTAATTTAGTTAATAAACATGAAACTTGGCAACAATACTTGCCTAAGTAAGTAATAAAGGTTATCATTATAAGTTTTTCAAACTACCCCTCAAAGGGGGATATAGGGGTGTTGAAGTTTGTGTGGAAGAAATTGAATGCGCGATCCGATTAACTCGAAACTCAGTATTGATACTTTCGACAGAAAATAATTAATAATAAGTATGTAAAGTTGTCGCAAATTGACCCCTGATGGGGCAAAAAGGGGTAATTCGGTTTTTAGGGGAGGATTTGAACTTGAAACTGTATGTTACATTTTCACGCCTAAACCACTGAACTTCTGATTTGGCAAAGAGATAGATGGCATCCTGGGGAAGCACATACTTTGCACAGCACGTTCCCGTGGGATAACTTCCGACATCCACGCGGGCGAAGCCGCGGGCAGAAGCTAGTTAATAATATAAGTATAAGTAATTTGTTAATTTTTAAATAACCCAAAGGCTAATAAATAATTTAGGTACTTAGTTAGTACCTACATTGTTTATTAGCTTTTGTGTTATTTACATTCAGATTTCTGCACCAGAACATGCCTCCGTAATAACAAGAATTACAGGCTAAAAAAAAATGGTCGTCATAGCAAAACGACCAGCCGATCGATTCTGTAAAAATCTCACCGTGAAAATTTAGGTGAAGTGAGTTTAGAGTGAGCTGTCAATAGTGTCATAGTGTCAATCCGTAGTATTAGTTGGAATGACAGCTCACTCCTCGCTCACTTCACCTAAGTTTTCACGGTGAGATGGTTACAGAATCGCACTACTGTATCAAAACAACGCTTTAGCAAATCGTCCTAAAAACAGGAGAACCGAAATGATAAATATGTGATTTTTTTAAGTAAGTAATACTATATATTATTATTATTGATGTATCATCACTTCGAAACTCATCATTTGCCTAACCTTTTCCCTACTATGTTGGGGTCGGCTTCTAAACTAACCAGATACAGGTGAATACCAGTATTTTATATGGAGTGACTGCTTATCGGATTTCTACAACCCATTAAATGGGTAATAACGATACCCCTTGGAAAGACTGGTTGTTAGACTTTCGGGCTTCTGACGACCGTAACGACTCCCAAAGGTCCACGATTGACAGCCGAGACTCATACCTCTTTCTGCCGTCAAGCACCTGCATTTATTTTGTCACCCTACCTACAACAACCTAACTACTGCCAACTTTGAGCCTTCGATCATGCAATGCGGACAATCTTAGCACAGTCACGAGCATAAACCTATTACTATGAATAGCTGATTTCATGATTCATCCTTAATATCTCGTCAAGGTGGCAGCACAAATATTCATCAGATACACCAAAACTATCGGACTAGAAATGTGCGAGGCCAAAATATGGTATGCTGCATCAGCTTCAAAAAGATGTGTCACCTCTTAGAATGCAATAATATAAATGTCTGCTTACTCAGTTAAATTCAGAAGAATCTGATACCTCGTTGTGATCAAAAATATCTGACACCACTTTGATCCTCACCTACTTTAAGATAAAGGAATTGCACAGAACAGATAAAAGAAGGTAATTGATACTGGCAGAATAGTTGACATCGGCTCATCGATGCCAATGGATGGATTGTAATGTATGTATGAAATCAGATATTATTGCCGCGCCGTCCATTAATATATTTATGCTTGTATCTGTAAATGTCTCCATTACCCTTTGATTGTTTAGACAGCATGGTACCTAAGCTACTTCGATATTTGAAGAATCAATTTGTTATCATTATGAAGCAACCACTTAGGTGCAGATTCAAGAATGAGAAATGGATCTGACACAATTGGGATTTCAGATCCATTTTTGTCCTATTTAACGTCTGGTCTGGAGATGGATTTGTCTTAAAAAACTGATGGCGATGGAAAGCGATGGAATTGATATTTGTAGGTGGCTGTTTGTGTTTTGATCATTTGCAAATCACCATAATTGCAAACAGAGATAGATATTTCAATTATATTCATTGTGCTAATTGATTATTTGGGTCTCATCAATCGTGAGTCGCGGCATGGTGGGTCCGTAGCCAATTCAAATTCATTTATTCATTTCGCCAATGTATATTTTTAAGTACTAAGACTAAAACATCAGATAGGTAGGTACATATATTAACGCCCCGAATTCCACATAGAACTGTCTAATCTTAAGTACCTGCAATAAGTATTTAATATCACTAGTTTTGGGTAGGTACATAATTAGGTACCTACATTATAACAAAATCCTACTAAACGTTCTAATGAAAGATCGTAAATCAGCCAACATAAAGGCAAAGTCAATCAAGGATGACGAAGAATTTTTGTTACCCATCCATTCGATATACCTACTCGACTATTATCGCATAGTCACCCTTTATTTCACTCACCGGGAACAAATGGCCTATTTTAACCGATTGCTCATGAGCCGTCTGGTAATTTATTAGAATTTCCTCGTGTTGGTACCTCAACCAAAGCATCCACCACCTCCCGACTTCATTAAACCCCAGGAACATTTGCCTCTCAGCCGTGATCTGCAGTGGCCTATATGGAAAGCTCTCAATCGATTTCGTACCCAAGTAAGGCGCTGCAGACACAAATTGTCGAAATGGGGGATTACTGACCCATCCAATACCCAGTGTGAGTGCGGTGCCTCTAATCAGACCATGTCCCACTTGCTGGAGTGCCCTAAGTGCCCGTTCACCTGCACCTTGGATTACTTAATGAATGCCATTGATACCGCAATTAACGTCGCCACGTTCTGGGCCCAAACAATATAAAATATCGAAGAAGAGGACCATCGGCACGAAAAGAAGAAGAAGGGACCTCTACAACAGATCGGATCTAAAAAGGTACCATAATTAAATCAAATTCGCGTTTTAAGTAACCGAATAAAAAGGTATCATTCTTAAAACGATCATTAATTACATTAAAGCGAGGATTAGCGCCGAACGCTGAGTGAGAGAAGAAAGCTCCGAACAGATCCGAGAAAGAGTTCTCAATCAAATAAATCAGAGACACTCGGCGACTTTAACAGGGGTTATACTTACGGAGCGTTGTACAATTAATCACTGTTCGCTGGTCGTTAGCTGTCTGAGGAGTTCGGATGCCCCGGAGACGAAAGGGGAGAGCGGGTGTGGCTCACAGCACCGCCCACAGCCGGATAATCCCTCCATTTACATAATTGCCGTATAAAAAGGAGAGCTTCCCAATTTGCTAAATTGCTTCAAACGACAATCTTAAACGTACAGCCGGCTTGTTCCCGGGAGGCGACTGCGCCACGAGGCGCGCTCCCGTGCGCCGGTAGATGCGATTAACGATGTATTAGCACTTCGCTGATTTATTTCTTGATTAATTTAACCGTTTCGGACTATTGTTTAGCATCTTTAAATACTTAATCAAGTTAAAGTTTTGCTAATTGGGACGTGTTAGGTATAAACATTTACCTATACTTAAATAAAGAAAGAATAAAAGTAATAAATTGTATTTATTATAGGCTTCATTTTAAGTACTTACGTATTACTCGCAGCTCATGTTAAATAAATAGATAGAGGTAGGTACCTATTTAGTAGGTTCTATTTAGCAAGCTTCAATAAAATAATCAATGACAAATAATTGTAGAACATAGTTCAACAGTTTTAATTTGGTTTATGAATTCGCATTCAAACTGGACTAAACAAATATTAATAAAAGAAATTGGTATTACGGGACATCTCAAACAGCAGTAAAACTGAGCGGAGCTGTACTTGGAGCGAAACTGTTATTCCTTTACTCAATTACGAGCGGGCTACGACGACGCTACGAGAAATGCTACGACAACATTCTGTAGTCAGGTTCAAAGTTAGTATTACAGTTTAACATTTTCGTTTGTATAAAACATTGAAATTGCATTTTCATCGTATTCAATTACGTAGTGTTACAAACTCCTTCGTCCACTAATCATCAAGAGTTGGCAGAATGTTGTTAATTCCTTTGCCCGGTAGCCATTAAGGTACTTTAATAAGTTAAAATAATGACTCAATTAAATACTTATTTACTATTCTATTCAACAATACAGTAATGATTAGGTTTTAAATTAAGCCAAAATTAATTAATTTAAATTAACGGATGTTTCAATGTTTACGTAAATATTGTTTATTTGCTCATTCTTACATCAGTATACATAATGTATATTAGAAATAGTCAGTTGACTTACTGAAGATTAAGGGTCATTCAGTTATTTTGGCGTTCTTTGTATGTTTTTTTGGGTTCCGTACCCAAAGGTTAAAAACAGAACCCTATTACTAAGACTTCGCTGTCTGTCCGTCCGTCTGTCTGTCCGTCTGTCTGTCACCAGCCTGTATCTCAAGAACCGCGATAGCTAGACAGTTGAAATTTTCACAAATTATGTATTTCTGTTGCCGCTATAACAACAAATACTAAAAACGCGATTTTTTTGCAATTTTTTGCTCGATATCAATAATGGCAACAGGTAGGCACTTGAAATATTCACAAAATACTCAGTTGTATTTTTACTTTCATAATAAATAATAAAATTAAAATAAAATAAATATTTAAGGGGGGCTCCCATACAACAGACGTCATTTTTATAGATAATGAATGGTACGGAAGCCTTCGTGCGCGAGTCCGAGTCGCACTTGGCCGGTTTTTTTCCTTGTAAGTACTTACAAAATATTTTCCTTTCCACTTTCCACTAAATCCAATTCACAGAGTCCCACTACCTTACCTAGTGTGCCCCGGTATCGGGATGTCCCTTGAGACTTAAAAGGATCCCTCCGTCCCGAATGAAATGTTGATTTAAACGGCACTTTTATTTTGATTTGCACTATTACTTCGTATTTTGATGAATTGAATTATTTTTGTTTAGAATTTATATTCAAAGTCAAATAATTTATTTCAAATAGGCACATACAAGGCACTTATGAATGTCAACAAAATATAATTAATCCTTGTAGCCCCTTTCCGTTCAAAATATATGTAAAACAAGATATCCTTTCTTGTCAATAGGTAAAGTAAAATATATTTGGGAAAATACAGCTGAAATTTTGAGATCGGAATTTATGTGAAGTTAGTTTGAAAAATAAATAATATCCTTGGACATTTCACACAGCACCATTTGTCCCAAGCTAAGCAACCTAATGCTTGTGTTATGGTAACAAGATGGCTGATAAACTACTTATATACAATTTTTTTTTTGTAAATACATACATATTATAGATAGAAAAATACCCAGACTCGGAACAAATACATGTAGGTCATACAAATATTTGTTCCGTGCGGGAATCGAACCCGCGACACGCAGCGCAGCATTCAATCGCTTAACCACTGCGCCAACCGTGCCGTCAAAATATACCGGCTAAAAATAGTTTTCGCCAAAATACTTTTTCCTTATTGCATAAAAGATCTGAGCGTCAGCTGCTCCAGTAGTGGGATACTGCAAAGTTAGAGCATGTCAAAGTTGTAAAAATTCAATTCATACCGCGCCTAAACCTTAGGATCATGTTAGCTGTAAGTTTCCCGAATAGAATAAAATAAATATCATCTTCAACCCAAAAAAAATAGTCAGCTGCATAGACGTGGAGGGAATATAATCATGTCAGTCGCGTAAATTAACATGATTGTTGCGATGTCTATATTGGAAAATATAGGTAGTAGGAAAACCTGGATAATAAAACAGCATTTTTTGTTTTTTGAATAAGATTCTGTGAACCGCGGAATCGGGAATCGAAATAAGGTTTTGGCGCGGTATGAAATTACTTTTTTTATAAGTTTTGCTATATATATATGTACTATAACTTTGAATTCTCTCTTGATTGTGGCGAATGACTTTCACATTCATAATTATTTAATTTTAGACAACTAGAAACTACTACTAATAAAATTACTACTAAACTAATATTCATTCGGTATAAAATTGGTCGCAAAAATCTAACAGTACCTCCTCCACCATAAGAACTACAGCAAAATATTAAATAAGCAAAGGAACTATAATCGATTTTGGAGAAAATTTAATTATGTTAATAATGATGTTATTAATTATGAAAATTATATTAAGTATATACCAACAGGTGTTACTGATAAGCATTGCTGACCAACTGATTGTTTTGACTCTAGAATCACTACTACATCTGCGGTCTGCTTACATATTTATTTATTGTCCAGGCCATTTTAACATAATTTAAGGCATATTTTATTACACCTGTTCGGTTCCTCAATTATTACGAGACGTGCATCATTCTGACACAGTCTTTTCGTTTTACCAGACGCCACAGACAAATCTCCGAACGGCGGCAGCAACAACGGCGGAGGGAAACAGAGACGTTCTAGAACAAACTTCACCCTGGAACAGCTGGGTGAACTGGAGCGACTGTTCGACGAGACGCACTATCCCGACGCCTTCATGAGGGAGGAGCTCAGCCAGAGGCTTGGACTCAGCGAAGCTAGAGTTCAGGTAGGTAACTAGAATCTACTTTTTTTGTTATTGACGAGCACAAAAAAAAGTGGACAGTAGTTTTTTTCTAACAAAAGTTTTCGGAAGAAGTCGCATAACTCTCAAATCCGAAAATCTGTTTATGGTGGGGTCTGTTACCTGTACCTACTATAGTTAGGTGAACAGCCCACACCTTTGCTTAACACATACTCATAGATATTCTATCCCACATACTCATAGATATTCTATCCCACATACTCATAGATATTCTAGCCCACATACTCATAGATATTAGCTTTTTTTTGTTAACCTATACTGTCCCACTTCTGGGCAAAGGCCTCCCCCAAATCCTTCCAGGAACTCTTTCCCCGCCCCACCTCGAACCAGCCCTCGCAGTACGCGTCCAGGTAATCTCGCCATCTTTTTCTAGGCCAGCCTCGGAGGCGCCGTCTATCTTCAGACACCCTTAATAGATCGCTTAAACTTTAAATTTGCCAGACGGTTTCATATGGTTTATATGGTGTACACAATAAAGAGTATTCTGTTCTATTCTGTGGCGGTTAGGTTGGTTTCGCTAAGCTGTACAATTAGCTGTATAATTTAAAGCATGTGAAGAAACATATAATACATTATATTGCCTTGTTTGGTCCTGATTCAGGTATTGTAATACTTCGCTTAACACAACATCCAATTTATGAGTCTGGTCTCGTTTTTTTACGCAACTATTTATTGGCTACTATGTTGCGTGTAATAAATCATACCTAATGCAACAGCGTATGCAAACAGCTGCTCAGCGGAAATGTTGATATTCAAAAATTGCACCAACCACATGTCAAAGTTTGAAAGATCTTTTCAGGCTTATAAGGTCACATTCAATTAGCTAGCGAAACTCTGCAGACGTGATGGTAATCGATATCTCGACACTACAAAACAAAAGACAAAAATCATTCTTTTTTTTGGGGTTAATGATCGCTGCCAATGTAGTTGCTAAAAGTATGAGTTGTGACAATCTGTTTTCTACTCATATATTTAATCCCCATCACAGTTTTGAAGTTTACACAAAAAAAAAAGATTTTTAAACTGATACTTTATGTAACTAATCATTACCTACGGTAGTTCACCAAATAAAACCAAATCATTTTTTAGCACGTTTAGATATCGTTACCCATCACTTCGGTGGTGTTCCCCTAACTAAAAAAAAATATTTGACACTGTATTGATACCTAAAAAAATTGCCACATAACTCAAGTAAATAAGTCTACGTAGACATTTTAAACGAATTCTCGTAGAATATGTAAGTAGGAAATAAATACTGATAAAATATTTACTCAAATGAAACACGCTCAACATTGAAGAGACGCCTTTATTATGATTGTATCGACCTGTCGTCACAAATATCAATTAGCACCTACTAAACATACTTATACTCACGAAATTATCACGCGCGATATTAATTAGAGCGCGGCAATATCTCGAACCCCTGTAATTCGGCTCGATTAGGTTGCACACATGGTGCATGGGAGAGCGGAGCGTCCAGCGAGCGGTGCGTTTTGTGTTGTCGAAATCACCCACGTTTCTGGATGACTGTTTAGTGGGTCGTGACACAACGTTGTGTCGCCAGCACAGTTGCACATCGCTGTAAACGCTGTTCCGAAGTACGTCGATAGAAATTCCAACGGAATAAGATACAGAGTAAGTAATACCTTCACCAATGACTATACTTAGGACATCCGGCACTCCTATCAACTCCAAGTTCAAGTTCTAACCTTGCTGATTGGCGAATCTTTTCCAATTTAGGTGTGTCCTTTGAGTGACTTCTTTCCGCTACTGCATTGGCAACTGCCAATCTGCCTGTCTGCTGGGTCACAGGCCTCCCCTCTTCGAGAGGAAGAGGGCTAATAATCTATCACGCGGACCCAATACGAGTTGGTAGATGTCGTTTATCTTCGATTTTTGGTTCTAGGACATATCTTCGAATATTCCTCACGATGTTTTTCTTCACCGTTTTGAAAGCAGTGGTGATGAAATAATTTACACAAAAAAGGGCCTTCTTGGGTTGATGAAATAATTTACACAATAAAAGTGCCTTCTTGGGTTCGAACCCACGATCTAAAATTCGTAAGTCGCGGCCTTTACCACTGGGTCACCAGTGCTCTCAACGTATCTGGATGACTGACTGTTTATTGGGAGGTGACGCGACGTAGAGTGGTGAATCAGCACATCGCTGTAAACGTTGTTCGGAAGTACACTACAGCATTGGCAACTCGTATACCTCATTTGCCGTCTTTTTTCTATCCACCACAACCCGCCGCGCTATCTCGTCTTGTATAAACGCAGCCTTACTAGTGATCCGACCCTCACTCATTACTAATGCACGTAATTAGCTGTGAGCGGCCAACGAGCGACACGTTTACCGGCTATATATCGCGATTAGCGTCCGATTGCTGTTAAGTGCTGTAAGTAGCCAATCGCAGGGGATGTTACAATAAATAGATAAAAGCCTTGACCCCGGGCAACGCCGTGTGTCTTCACTAGTGTCAAGCGAGCTGCCTCTTTGTTGACCTTATTGATATTTATTTGCAGTGATTTCTTTTATTGTGTAGATGCTGTTGTATGGGCAGTCATTGTTATGATCACTTAAGTATATTGATTCATGACCAAATGTGTACTTTTTCCTAGTTCATTTACGTCTTGCCTTAGATCATAATTATAGGAAAACTCGAGCTGTAAGCTTGACTCAATTCTACTGTGCCGAAGCTTTATTACTTTTATGGAATTTGACTTTGATGTTCATTTTTCTAGACTTATTTTACTTTTGCTGACATGAATAAGAACAGAGATTTACTTTCAGACATATCAACGTACTGCAGCTTCACATACTGCAGTTAAATAAACGAAAGCAAAACATTTGTTTAGCTTAGAACGGGGTATGTTCGTATGTTTGCTTGTTATTTAGTCGTATTGTCTTATGTAATCAGAGCTAATGAATTCGCCCCTAGTTAGCGTATCGGTCGCCACTTGGTAACAACATACGAACTTCGCAGGGTAACGTTCGGAGCAAGTGATTTCAAACTTTTTCCTGCAGAGCCTAGGTTAATTAAGATGACTATTTAAATCAATGGCGGTAGGCATAATGTTTTTTTTATTGACTCCCTTGGTTCTTATCTTATTATATTATACGGTTGGATTAACAATTTCCAACAGTTTTCATAAAAATAAAATTACAACCGATTAAATCCCTCCAAATTAATTTAGACGTAACCAATTGCGGTACTTTTGTTAATGTAAATGACAATTGGTGCACGCCGACAGATTGTCTGCAACATGCAATCAGCAACGATCGTGCTGTCCTCACTAATGCGGTTACCCGTGTTTGCTCGCATGCATGTACTGTAACCTACACTAATACGGTACAGACTGACGTACATACAGCACCACTACAGTGTCGTATAATGCGATTCCTCGGAAACTCGCGACGAGATCAACCCCCCTGTTTGTTTCGTCAATTATTGAAACTGGATTAAATGCAAATGTTTTGTGTTTGCTTGTCATTTGTTTAGTGTTCATTCAGTTGAACGGTTCTGATTTTTCTTTGCGACGCGACGTACCTTACTGCAGTGGTTCGTGGTCGCTTGCGACTCTAGGTCATTATTATTTGAATTTCTTTTCAAAGCCATTATTTCAACTTGCTCACGTAAATTTGTGATCTTGTACCTATTAGGAGTCTGTTTTGGGTGTTATTTAATACTTTGTTAGCGTATGTAGTCGGATTGGACGTAAAATACTTAATGATTGATAGACTGCAGTTCTAACCGTTATTAAACTACAAAATAATGTAGGCAGAGGTTTGTGTAACCTACACAAAACATTATGGCAGAATTATTTGAGAAAATTCTACAAAAAAATTGTAGATCGAACTCGTAGACTGTACCTTTGCATAGAAAACGGTTAGCTTTAATTAAAACGCGTATTTTCTTGTTATACAGGTGTGGTTTCAAAACCGAAGAGCTAAGTGTCGCAAACATGAGAGTCAGATGCACAAAGGTAAGTTATTATTACTATAATCACATCAAAGTTTACGCCATCTAGAGCGTAAACTTTGTTCTGTGTTCTAACAAATGTTCTTTGTTCTTCAAAATCGAATCATACTTCATCTCACTTTACGATTCATTAAACAGCTCTCCACAAAAAGTCCCATGTTAAATTTTCATGGCTGTTTAAACTCAACGTCATAATTTATATTCAAAACAGTTTCCCTGTTTAATGTAGTCGAAAACTACAAATTGCAAATGATTCTGGCAAACTAGTTGTCGGCGAGTTGGCACCGCTGTATAATCGCAATGAATTCACTCGTGCGTGGTGCTCACTACGCCAGTAGTTAGCGGAGCCACCAGCATGCACAACCGACTCGCTGTCAGTACAGAACTAGCACATTATGTATTCTCCATGACTCCGTCTAACTCGATTACAACTCCCGCCGGCGCCGGTCCGACTCTAACAGTTTTTTAATTCGACCATAACTCACGCGGATGAATAATTAAAATGGCGGGCCGAGGCGGGAATCCGCGCGAACGCGGTAAAAAAAAGCCCGGGAAACGGTACACGCGAGGCGATAAATTCAGGGAATTGCACAACGCACTTAGCGATCGACTGACTGACCTCCCTCACACTGGTCAAGGAGGAAATAAATAAATTACGTGAGATTCCTTACACTTTGAACTATCTCTATTTCATTGAATTACACTTGCATTGGAAAAAAAAATAGTTTTGTTTACATAAACTTATGAAAAGTAGGTGCTTTTGGAAATCGTTTGCATTTAAGTAGATAGGTAATTGTTTGAGTTCTGCAGAAACCTGAATATCTTAGCAATGAAACGTGACGTGGCATGATATTTACGTCTCGGTTCTATGAAACACTTTGGCGCTGATTATGTAAAGTAAAAGTAATACCGTAATACAATAATGTCAAAACAGAGTATCGTCTATCTAACAATTAATTACCCACAGCTTGACGCGGTGGTTGTCCTACATCCCCAGTAACACAATGCACGGACGAAAATATCACATTGTCTCATATTGTTGTGTTCTGCGGCGAGCGCCGTCGCTGCTCATAACGCGACATAGACAAATGAGACGTGACTGCGCGACTTATCCGCGAAAATCACGAGGAGATCGCACTATCGCGTGATTGTGAGAGCATTGAGGAACCGCTAAACGGAGCGTAAAGCGGAAAAAAGCCGCTCGCCGGAATCGAATAAAATGATTCCCCGCGGGAGCCATTCGGACGCAATCCCGCCGTCCCCTGCTAAATGTCTTATTAACTTATGTGCCGCCCCCGCGCCGCGCGCCCCACCCCCGCCGCCGCCCGGCCAACACGAGAATAATCATGTAAAGTGAAATGAAACGGTTATTTGTTACGTTATGCCCCTTTAACAGAGCGACGAGATTCCCAATGTTGTTATTGATTTACGCAATCGTTTGTGGCCTCATATCGCTGATTTGGAGGTGCATTGTCACGTAATTCAATTATGTTTAAGTGTTGGTTCAAGTATAATGTTTATTTTGAAAGCATATAGCTTTCTACAAGTTGTATCTACGGAACCATGATCTATCTGATGAGCAAATAAATAAATGTTATGAAGACTTTCCGTAGCTATCAGCTACGCACGGTTAATCGTAGCTATGCTACGGCTACATGCCGTAGCACTGAGTAAACATTCAGGTCACTCCCGTAAAACTCGTGGACTGTTTGGAAAAAATGTTCGAATAAACGAATACTTTCAAATTCAATCAAGTTAATCAATAACCTTAATGTCCTTGCAGCAAAAACTAATATTCTGAGTAAACATTCTTGTTATTGTCCTTAGTGTAACGTCAGTGATTCCCGTATATTTTATTATGAAACCTACTTTTTATTAGCTCACTCATAAATTCATATGTCTTGCCCCTTAGGTTAACCGTTTTTTGACAGCTGTCTTAGAACGTACATTATATATTCTAGAGTAAAAGTTAACTTTAAAATGCGTAATAAAATAAATATATTTAAACTGCCTTATCTTATTGAATTATCTTATTTTTGGCTTCTTACAGACATTATAATACCATACGTGTATCAACCAATGTACTGTGTATTGCTGCAATCACTAGTTCCATCTGTCAAAAAGCGGTTTACCTAGTGGACAGTGTATAATAGTTAATTTTCAGTTTAATTATTCAAAACTTTGATTTTCATACATTCATTCGATATCAATGTTGTGGTGGAAAGAGGATTGCATGGTTTATTAAAAAGAAGAAACCAAAAAAGATGTTGTTTTATCCTGGATCCATTTTTTTACATTTAAATATACCTAGTTAATACCCGAGTTTATTAAAATATAGCTACCCAACAGATTTTTATAATTTTAGTTGTTTTCACAAATAGCAATATTTTCTACATCAGTTCCCATTAAATCATAACCAGTAGGCGCTGAATCTTCATAAAAATTATGAATTCATATTTAACGAAGACATGAATCTTCTCCGCTCGCAGCGCCCGCTATAAAAACAATCAGAGCAGCCGTGAAACTCAAGAATAAAAGAATACAGCGAAGCTTAATTGTTCCCCTGTTCATAAAATTGTAAAGTTATTCGCGCGTCGCGAGGGTGGCGATATTTTATTGCGCAGAAACCGCTGTAAAGATGTTCGGAGCGCTTTAAAATAAGCGAGAGAGAGGAGCAGCGCCCCGGCTTACCTTCTAATTCGATTAAATTAAACAACTCAGAGTTAATCAAATAAATGCACGGCGGTCGTCGGGCGGAGGGCGCCGCGTCGTGCCGCGCCGGGCCGCACCGACCCGCCGCCGGACGCACGCCGCCGGTATTTATGTCGGCACTTCTCGAAAGTAATTCGGTGTCAAATATGGAAATAACTCATACGCGTGGGGAACATCCATTTTGATAATGCCGACGGCGACCGGAGAGATTTTGATTTACAGCGAGCGCGCGCTCCCGCCCTAGCGCCGCCCGCCCGCCTTTGCAGACTCCGACACGTATGCTATATTCCTACTTCGATAACTTTATACATAGCATTTATTTTATAACTGCTCTATTAGTAATCGTCACCCGAATTCGTGATAGGAATAGATACTACGTTCAATAAAGTAGACCAGGGGGCTTAGCACCAGCTCTTATAGCAGGGCAGAAGTGGAATTGCACTGTTTTTTTTTGTACTAAGTCATAGAACAAAAAAGCTGCAGTTCAACTTCTGCCCTGCTATAAGAGCTAGTGGTAAGCCCCCAAATAAAAAATGAAGTGGCATATTATAATAAAAGCTACATAACAAATGTTAACTACTGACATTTCTATAGTAATTTATTTATTTTTATACTTGGGGACGCGTATTAGATACCATTATTCTATTTGTTACAATTTAATAACAGGGTTTTCATTGAGATTCCATTAATGAATTATAAGAGATTAAATTAAAATACAACAACCCTTTGTCATCATTATAATAAAGAAACACTCCTGCGGAAGATCCAAGTTTGATAAAATAATACCGCGACTGATGTAATCGAATGGTGAGGTATTCTATTAACAGTAATTAAATTAATGAATCTTTCAGACGAGACCCACGGAGCACCTTAAGTCGGGAAGATCCGCGTTAATTTATTAATTGCCCACTTCGCCCGACGGGCGGGCTATAAACAACGGATCTCACTTAATTTACGAGCAAATTATGCTTTACTTAAATATCAATTTAATTAAGTGGAGTTCGGGAACGGATCTCAGTGGATTTGTGTAGCGCTGTGAGCTCGGATCGCTCGTTTGTCTCTGCCAATCGAGGTGGATCGATGCGCCCGGCCGCGTCACTCGCCGACAGATTAACTTGTTTCATTATGTCTTTATTTCTGAATCCTTAAAAAGTTGGAATAAAAACAAAATTACACAGGGCTGATTTCTCCATCGCCTGATAACTTTTATTCGAGGAATAAAATTGACGTTTGACAATTTTTGCATGAAATAACTGTCAAAATTTCAAAATTATTATTATTATGATTATCTACAAGTTATGGATAAATGCATTTTGATGTTTTTATTCGTTTGGTTTGCATGGTCGTCTTCATTCTAGTCTACATTGTTGCGCCTTGCATCATAATTGCCTAACCAAACTCTTCAGCTCCATTCTCAGCTAATTAAAACAACCCAACCCACGTATCGGCGTGCATCTAGAAAGCCCTAAAATATAAGCATTACGTTAGGCTAGTGGTGTGACGGCCAAATAAAAAATATTAGGGATAAATAATGTTCTGTTCTCCAAATAATTTTACTTTATAATTTTTGGAAAACTTGCAGCTTTTTATGCATGGCAATAAGTTTAACTACATATACAGGCAGGGTGACGTGCAATTTGACGTATTCCTTCCAGGGCGTGATAGCATAACCCATTTGCAACAATTAAGCACCCCATAAAGCCTAGGTGAAAATTCAAGGGACTCGAGAAAACTCATATTTTTTTAAATTTCCCAGAATTCGTCACTAAATATCACTTTTTTTAAGCTCTCGAGTTGAATGGCCTTCATAGCAATAAAGGTCATTCACTATCACATCGCAGAAGGAATACGTCAAATTACAAGTCACAGTGTATACCTACTTATCCATCTGGATTTTTCCAGCGTTTAGGCCCTCCGTCCAGAATTTGTTCAGCCTTATCATTTGTCAGGAATTTTCAAATTCCGAAATGCTAACCCTATGCATAACTGTCTTAGGTCTCCTAGTAAGCGGCGGCGGCACGCCACTGGAGCCGTGCCGCGTGGCGCCGTACGTGTCGGTGCCGCGCCTGTCCGCGATGCCGCGTCCGCCGCCCGCGCCGCAGCTCCCCCCGCTTGGGCCCCATCCGCCACCCTCCACTGCATTCGCGCCATTCGACTCCGCTCTGCTGTCTGCTGCTGCTCATCAGGTAAACATCGTAAAACTACGCCAGTCGCGGTCTATTCTGTAAAAATCACACCGTGAAATATTAGGATAAGTGAGCTTTCATTTTACCTGATTCTCGGACAGCTCAGTTCACCTAAGGCTAGGTGCAAATGAGCCACCGGCCACAGCCTCCGGTAGCCCAGCGACAAGCTGTTCACATGCTTTTCCACATGTTTTTTTTTCGATTTGTCGCACATGTGTGGTCGATGGCGGCCACCCGCTACAACAGTGCTCAACATCGCAGCAAGAGGTGACAGTCACCGGTGATTCTGGCCGGTGGCTCGTGTATGCTCACCCTAAGTTTTCACGGTGAGATTTTTTACAGAATTTTTTAAGAACGTTCACAGTCTGATCTCAGTCTCAATCTGTCAAAAATACCTCTAATTTCCATACATTTTGACAAGTTTTTGGCATTTGTTCGTCGCCGAGATGAGACTGCGACTAGATTTTGAACGTTTTAAATTACGAGAATTGGCCTTCTGGTGATTTATAAATATGGGTTTGGTCAGTGTGGGCAAATATGAAACTATTAGAGGTAGAGTTTGTTCTTAGGAACGTTTATTTGAAAATCTCAGAATCTAGTTCAGACTTTTTAACACTGACCCATCTCAATTAATAACTCTGTACGCGGCAACAAACGACGAATTTGGGCGTCACATTTATCCAATTCGTGTTTTTATTGGTCGCAGTACGCCAGCGCGGCTGCAGCGGCGGCGGCGGCGGCGCTGTGCCCGCCGTACGCGGGGCTGGCGGCGCTGGCGGCGCGCTGCCGCTCGTCGTCCATCGCCGACCTGCGCCTGAAGGCGCGGCGCCACGCGGCGGCGCTGGCGGCCGCGCGCGCCTCGCCGCCGCCCGCACCCGCAGCCGCACCTGCAGCCGCACCCGCAGACACATAGCTACCCTAAATCCACTCAGGAGAGCTACCGTGCTCCCTTATCGACGGTTAAGCCTAAAGGCACACTGGAAATGTTCCGTTCCTGCAACTGCATCTGAACAAGTAGATAATATATTCTGATATTCTGAATACTCAAGTTTCGGGTTCGTGTGTAAAGGTAAAACGGGCCTCGAGTCGGTGCATTTCAATAAAACTGTACAGATTTGAGTGAGTTCAAAAGATTTCTCTTGATAAAACACATTTCCCCAGGTTTTCAAGGGATCTATTCTTTTTGTGTCAATATACCTACATACAACTAGGTCGACAAAAGTTTCGAAAATGTTTAGTAGCTCTTCAATCTAGTCCCATATTGTACATAGTTATTTATCGATTTGTAAATGAAATCATTTCGACTATAAAATCGAAAATGAAAATTATTATTACTGTTCTTAGATTATAAAGATATAGACTGTTTGATATAGCGGAGTGTGGTTTACAATCATTTACTGATAAAATACGTGGTAGAGATCTTGTCCATTTGGATTAGAAACAAAAATCTTCTAAATAAGATTCTAACAAAAAAAAAGTCTTCGTATGTGAAATAGCCTTTCAACGAACTAAAGAACTAGTCAGAAGCATGACTATTATATTAAATATGACATACTATTAAAAATAACTATTATAGTGTCTTTGCAATGGGTGTTTGTCCAGTGTATGCCATGACGCCGGGTAGGCTCTGCGTAGCAACGCGTAGCGGTTGCGTAGCAGCTCGGAGAACGTGCGTAGCAGCCGCGTCTAAGGTCGTAGGCCCGCGCAGCGCGTAGACGCTGTACAAACGCGAATAGTTTCGTTATAATTATTACGTTTGTCTTCGTAATAACTTTTAATATTGGTAATAATGTCTGAGTGTTTCCTCGTCGACAACCAATATGTTATACAACATAATGGTTAACAATGGTTAAAAAAATAATTGTTAAAAGTTATTACGAAGACGAATTTTCAGTCAATTGACTGAAATGACACAACACTTTTTATTATTTTTCAAACATTAGCGTCACTCACTATTACACATGTCGGTGTGAAGACGGGGCGTTCCTGCGGCGTTTATGCTGTGGCTAGACCAACGCCCATTGCGAAGGCACTGTGAAGGTACTTTGAGGACTGTTGGTTCCTAAACTTGTAAACATTAAATTAAACAGTTAAACTTCGTTATGTGGGTGTTACCTATAGTGATAGATTTAAGATAATTGCTCCAGTACACAATGACCAAGCAACATTGCTTTACCTTTTGTGCGAAGTAAAACAAAGTTTTATCTCAATACTGAAATAGGATCCGATGGTTTTCTTTCGGTTTTATTGTAATATTAAGTAATACAATCTTTGTTGAGTTTTTTTGGTTATTTTATATTTTCCAAAATGTTGTAGAAACATCTGTAAACGATCGAAAACCTCAAATTATGATGTCAAATTATACTGCTAAGTGCTAAGTTTGTTCATTGCGTACAGGAAGAACCTTAACAGTAAAGTAATATAAGTACAGTGTTTGTGAAATAAAGTCTCCGCTTGTATCAGGCATGTACAGAACAGTATGTTAGAGATAAATGACCAAACGAGTAAATTGGACTGTGACATATTTGTAAATTAATAAGCTGTGATAAGTGTACGAGTTGGGATGGGAAGACGATGATCTCTTTAGCTTGTTTTTTATTTAAGTGAAATTACATCTACGGCTTTTTGATACAATACTTATCTTTTTTTATGATTTAAGTTTTCAACATAACATCACACCTGTAATTCTCGAACGGTTAGGCAGGTGCCACTGAGAAATTCCAGTTGGAAAAAAACTCAATAACTCTTTGTCCAACCAGGAATTCGAACCCATGACCTCATGCTCAACGCTTGCGATTACTAGACCAACGAGGCAGTTTTTAACTTTCGCAAAAATATCACTTTACAAAATCAGTCGTCCATTGCTGTCTACTGCTATAAGTTTGTCCAACAATACCTACTTTTCCCCAGATAGCATTGGTCGTATGACATAGGATGAAAGTCAGAATAATATAGTTTATAAAAAAAAAAATGTTTTTCTTAGCAAGTAGCGGTGATGGAATGAAGTGCGGTTTTTTGTGTTTATCAATACAATATCTCTCTAAATTTAAATAAAACTAGCTTCTTCCCGCGACTCCGTCCGCGTGAAGCAACTTTCATATTTTTTTTTCCCGTAAGAACCGTCTGCAAAGTATTAGAAAACTTTAAAAAAAAGATCGATGAAATCGGTAAAGTCGTTCTCAAGTTGTGGCGTGACCAAGGGAAATAGGGATTAATTTTTATATGTATATAAATAAATCATTTTGTTGATGTTTAGATCGTAGGTATTATTTTAGTTATTCCTACGTAACTTCTAATTGGATCATGGCCGCAGATGTAATAATGTAAGTGTAATAAGATAACTGAACTCTTGACATGTAAGTTAATTACTGTAATATAATATTATTCCGATCACAAATTAATGTAAATATGATAATTAGGTGTTCGGTATTAAGTATCAACACTCTGTTCATAGTTGTGTACTTACAAATAAATATTAGATGACAGACATTGCATCTTTTCCTTGTAATATTTTTTTTCTTGAAATGCTTGACTCTACGTTTTCGGAAGACGACGTTCGACGTAGATCCGGTAAGTAAGATCAGGCGCAATAAAAGTCAACGCTAAACTTTCGCATCGCTAAATTTTCACTGGAGAGTCAGTTAGTCAGGATATAAGGAAGCGTGAGACAAGCGAGTTTACAAAACCCGAGTCACCAGTTGGCCACAGACCATGCGGTTGTGTTTTCCACGTTTGCAACTACTGCTACTGCACCACACTTTTTTTTTTTGAGGATGGGAAATCATCAAATGACCCCTCCCGCTCTGGGTGGAGCGGAAGGGAGTGTCAGACTCTTACTGACTAAAACCCACCCGTGTTCCTTCCTTAGCCCTTTCTGTTCCAGGGCTTTCTGTCCAGGTTTTCTGATCCCGCCGCCCTGGCAGGCTTCGGCCCTATCGGGCCCGTGGAACACAACGCGCCGTCCACCCTTATGACAATATTCCATTAAATATTCAAATGCAACCTAGAATACTGAATCATAAAACTTTTAATGAAACTCAAATTATAAAGACCATTTACAAGGTGAGCGTCATCCAACGCGAAAAAAGCACTTATTTATTGTTACAAATGAAAGTTTTGAATCGAAATATCACTAAGCGACTACCACCGAACAATGATACAGATGAGTTTGTTATTTGACATCCCTCATAAATCAGGGCAAGGGGGTGCATCCCCATCGGCCAACGATATTGTTTCTGCGTTTGCGGCTGATTGATGACAGCTCTGACTGTATGGCCGGTTCCTACGGGCTACAGTGAACCTGCCTGCATAGTTAATATGGTTGGTAAATAATAAATAATACCTAGATAACTAAGGTACTTAGGAACTTGGCTAAAATTAAAATTCTCTAAATATACCTAAGCGGCACCTACCTACTTTAGAAACCCTTTCAAATGTAAAGTCAGTTACAGATTAGCATGCTATGCAATGCTGCTGTTGTAAATAGACCTCTGATAAAAGGTATAATCATCATTTAAAAAATGTATTATGAGAACTTTCACAACAAAATAAAAACAACCTACTTATATAGTTAAAAGAAAAAATAAATAAACAAAATGCAAAGCAAATATTAGTAGACGAGATGTAATAAACTAATAACATGCACTCAGTTTTTCGTGAATTCGGACTGAGACAAACAGCAGGTCTGTCAATGCGGCCCAGACTGGGGAGCGAACGTGTTTGCACAAGCTGTTAAAAAAGCCCGCCCTCGCATCGGGTGCGCCCAATTAGGGCGGCGACTCTGCTGATTGGGCGTAATCGCGTTAGTATCGGCGACAAACAGCCCCCTGCACCCTGTCTCACAACACACAAGCTCAATGATTGTTTTAAACTGCCTTCGCGTCAACTTAAAGGCTCATTCAAATGATTATTACGTCGCTGCCGCCTGTTACTTCGCTACAACGCATGTTATAATGATAATAAAATTTATATAGTTTATATTTCTAGGGGTATTTCACAAGGTATACGTTAAGAAGTTTATTAAATCATTTATTAGTATCATAACATTAGTAACGTTGAAGTAGAACGATGAATGTTGGAATTCAATAACAGCAAAATCCCTTTTGTGCCGACTCTAGGACAGAGAAAAATATTATGTCGGATAAGAAGAGGGACTGCGAGCTTCGTAAATATACGTTTCTATGTAGTGCATATTGCTATCTATCCAAGATTTAAATTCAGTGAATTTGCTTAAAAGTAAAAAATCCAACCAACGACGACGACCAACGCATAAGGAAATGATGACTATAATTATTATTTTCTGGAAAGTTCTGGTTCGATCAGCTTTCGTCATTAAATTATTCAAACAGGAAGGAAACAATATCTTTCAGCCAAGGTAAATCATACGTCAACATGATTCAATTCCCTGTTAGTCAGTTGGCAGTGGTTTTTTTTTAACTTAGGAACTTAGTTCTGGAAATTAATATCAATTTTATGTCCTGTTGTACACTTTCTTATCCCTTCCTTAACTTTTTCGTTTTAAATATTTTGCTGTACGAATTAGGCTTTGAACAATAGGTACCTAGTTTACAGTTTGTTATTATACGGGTTGGTTTTTAATTCAAGCATTTTTGTTTCACTTTGTTAGGGCATATCTAAATATTATCCTCAGCATCAATAATGTTGTTCTAGGTGTTTCAAATCTACTTCATTTTTCAAACTAGACCATTCCATAGTTCAATAAAATCATCGATTCGCAATTTCAAGGTGTAACCCGTAATCGTTCATAATGCCTAGTTATGAAAAATATTGATAAAACAATAGCAGCTGTTCTGTAAACTTCGATAATATTATGCCATCATCGAGGATATTTTGATTCACGCTAGGTACCTACTGCGTCGATAATGGTCGCTAAGTATGGACGATATGATTTCTGAATCAAACTTCTTAGTACGCGTATTCGATTTCTTCATAGATCACTCATTTCAATCATCCTGCCAGGTTTTCCTTAATTATGTGAGCGCAATAATTACCTTCTCTCGATAACCATAACGTCAGATGTACCTACGTAAAAGGCGTAATTGCCAACTCAACATTTCTATGACGTATTGGCCGTATTGTCACTCAGTGGAAAGCAATATATAGCGCGACCTTTTACTGAAAATACCTACGATAAAGGTTATACATTTGAACTAGAGCCAGAGAAACTAACTCAATTCACTTCTTGCTGCCGAGCGCTCCTCTCGTACCGGTGCAGCTATGCAGTCGCAAACAGTTTTAACGTTGATATTATTAAATTTATTCAAAATATGTTATTGTGAATCCGATTCAGATATAGTAACGAGTCCTAATGGAACAATATTTTATTATGCGTACGGCAGTAATTTGCTAACAAAAAGGTTGCACCTCAACAATCCATCCGCAGTTTTCTACAGCATCGCCAAGCTTAAGGTAAGCGTGAAGTTTCAATAATGTGATTAACTTATATGTGATAACATCAGTCAATAGGTACTGAGACGGTGGTAAATTCATTATCTGTGGCAATTATAAAGCAATAGGATAAGGCCTTTTTTGTGATCAATTTTCTGTAATTAATAGGTAGGTACAATCACGAGCACAAATATGTCAACACTTGAAAACTTTCAATACCGATGTTTTCGTGAAATAACGAAAACAACAATGAAATACGACACATTACACCTATGGATTCGAAAATTAATAGAAGTCGTATGTTCGTAACAACACAAGATTTTATTAAAAAATAAAGGTAGAAATGGCGTTTGAATAGAGCCAAGTGTATACATATTTATGCTCGTGACTGTACGGATAAGATCGCTTATTCTAGATATGGGCTGTAAGACATACTCGTACAGTTTTGAGGAAGATTACCTACACTCTAGTTACATAAAGCATATTTGCCTAGCCTATCGAATTTAAGATACCTAGCCAAGTGAATGTTTCTGGTTTATCTACATAGTTTACAAAGCGCATTAACTACATAAGTCTGAGCATTAGTACACACTGAAATATGAATGAAGTACCTACTTAGTCAGATATATATATCAAATTCAAATCGAATGAAACAAAGAAGAAGGTTTATTTGCGCCAAATAGGTTAATTTTAGCCAGGACTTTGACTTTCAAATTAACCTTTTGGGCGAGTTGACATGTAAATTGATGTTCAGATTCTGGTATGTTTTATGCCATAAGCATTTGGCTACGAAATCAAATCAATACTACCCATCCGGCCAGCATTCACATTCGAGGTTTATCATCTTCCATACGCCAGTTTCTTTGGCCGTCCCCAACTGTTATAACCACCAAATTCATCCTCTAAACTCTCATCATGACATCTCGCTCGTTCCTCCGTTTACCCATACCATGACAAATCAATTCCACATCCAGCTTATGATTTGGATACCTACACATATCAAAGTATCATAGTAATAAATTAAGTACCGTAGTTTATAAGTTTCTAATATTGCCCTTTTGTCATTAGAACCACAGGTTAGACTTTAACATGTTCGTGGAGTCGTGGCAAGGCGCGGTGGCCACCATCGTAGAAGATGAAGAAGAAGAGGTGTGGGGCACCGTGTGGACCATCAGCGCAGACAAGCTGCATCATCTCGACCAGTAAGATTCTTTCCAGCATATCGCATAGCAATTAGGGAGACAGGCGCCCAGGTGCCGCATTATGACGGTTTAATACCATAATGATAGATACCGGTGTAAGAGACAGACGGAGCTATACATGACCGATAGCTCCATCCCTTTTTCGGACTGGAATCATGATGGCATACTTCGTAAAACTGCGGGCCCCAGGCGGGTCAAGCAAACCTCAGAATCCTTTTAAACCACCCCAGACTTCTAGACTATTTTTATTGTTTTATTAGCCATTACCTAATGTCCTACTACTAGGCAAAGGCAGGCCTCCATACTCTTCTTCCACCTCTCTCCAAGGACCAATCTTTATTAAAATAGTCCAGCTCATCCCGCCATCTCCGTCTGTGCCTGCCGCGATGTCGTTTACCAGACTTAGAGATAGAGTGAATCAATTAAGAAAATCATTCCAGCAAGATTTACTTCTACTACTTATTAAAATACAAATCTAGCCCATTCCTTCAAAAAATATTGCCGTAGTCTAGTCTCCAGGGTAAGATATAGAGACGAAACTAGTGGGTAGACCATGCGTAAACTTACACTTCGATGTGTCAAAATCCCGCCAAATTGCACAGATTTTGACAGAGCGAACGTGTTTATTGTTAAACGCTAAGTTTCGTCTCTTTATCCAATCCTTCCATAAGGTCTCTATCCGACTAGCGAAGGTTAACTTCCTTTATAACTTCTGACTTTGTAACCGAGCCTTACACATTAGCATCCTGCTAGGGCCATTATCCTTTTTCTAAATAAGTTTAGGTCGGCTTTCAGTCTAGCCAGATGCAAAATTGTTTTAAAAATTTCTCTCCTTCTTAGCGTTCAATGGCAAAAATTTCAAATAAATATTTAGCACAAAATTCATCCTCAAGAGCACAGGTGAAGGGGCAAGCAGTGCAAGACAAAAAGCTTAGAACTTAGGTATTTATTTCTTTCAACAGGCAAGAAGGAGTGGCTGCTGGCTGGTACTTCGCCAAGAACGTGACCCTGACGACACCAAGCGGGCAAAAACTAGTGGCCCGAACCTATGAGGAAACTATTAACCCTAATAAAACCGCAAGCACAGACATACCCGTAGAAAGACGTCCTTCCAGTACATACCTTGAGGTAAGTCTGCCCGTCTGAAAGTACAGACTGTACACTGAATATTATAAAATGTCTGGTTCCAGTGTAAAAAAATGAGTCATTTTTCTTAGGGTTTGATACTTAAGATCAACAGCCATCTTACCATATAGGCTTAGATTGGCTAAGGAGGTTGTACAAGTTTGTATGTAAAGGTGCGAGCTACTTTCGCGAAGTGGCGCGCATTACACATATTTTGACGATAATTCGAGCTGCGCTCGTAAATCAATATGTTATGTTGTTTTATTTTTTCTCTTTCAGGTTATCGCTCTCGGTGCCATTGAGTCGCACCTTCCTCCTGAATACATTGGCTTCATTTTCTCATTCCCAACTAACGGCAAAATGGCTTCCAAAGTGAGAAGGGATCAGCTTGGTTACCCTTTTTAATGTAAGTAGGTGTAAGTAAATATTTTTATTAAAATATGCTGTGATATGAATAAATAATTATTGAGATTACAATTGTTTCGTTTTTAATTACTTAACCATGTTCAAAACGAAAATATTTTATTTCTTAAAAACCTATCTACATGGGCACTTATGAAACGTCAGAAGCTACGTGCACGGTTCCAGTGGAGTAGAACTGGCAAGAAACTACCCGAGTACTCTGTCAATGGTTATACCTACAGATTATCTTGTTCCCATGACGCCTACAGACCGCTACACAGGTACGACCCTGAGTAAAACTATTTTTTATTTGTTAACTAAAGGTTTTCTTAAGTTGTCGAGTAACTTAAGTTTTCTTAAGTTAAGATAAATAACTAATGTATATTCCAGAAAATAACATTAGCAAGCACAAGTGTTAAAAAGGCTTTCGCATGAAGCGTCGGTCCAGCATAGCGTTCGTCTAACCTAAGCGCTGCGCCAACGCGACATTTTAACGCCTGCGTTGAACCTTGACTCGCAGTCAGTGCGAAGCCGAGCTACTGTTCTTTATAATTTGATAACACTCTAAACTAAAGCAATGTGGGTTCGTACCCAGACAGGTGCTTTAGGTACTTTGTGTAAATTATTTCATCACCGCTGCTCTCAAACGGTGAAGAAAAACATCGTGATGAAACCGGCATGTCCTAAAACCAAAAATTCGAAGACATGTGACATCTACCAACCTGCACTAGGCCCACGTGGTGGATTACAGCCCACTCCCTCTCGAAGAGAGGAGGACTGTGTCCCAGCAGTTGGAACATTATAGGCTGATTATGTATAAAGCCTACTTAACTACTATCCAGCCCCTAGGCCCCGATGCCCCAGATAGTTATCACACTATGCGATAAGTAGCCCGCACGTCAGTGGTATGTACAAACTTAACTGGTGGTGGTGTCATGTACAGACGCCAGCAGGTCAAGCTACCCGAAACTGTCAAATTTTTCCAATCAACCTTGAACCTTAATCCTTTAGGGATAAAGTTGAAAATCTATTAAATAAATTTGACAGATTGTAGTAGCTTGATGTGCTGGCGTCTGTACATCAGTCCTTTAGTTTGTACCTTTAGTAAGATTATTCTAGCTTAAGTTTAATGTACAGACGCCAGCACATCAAGTTACTACAATCTGTCAAATTTCTTTAATAGATATTCAACTTTATCGCTCAATCATTAAGGTTCAAGGTTGATTGGATAATTTTGACAGTTCCGGGTAGCTTGACCTGCTGGCGTCTGTACGTGATGTGGCTGTGCTTTTCTTAAATAAATAAAAAAAAGTAACACTGAATTTGACCTGGCCAAGTGAAATACGGAGTTTCAATAGAATAACACTTCTCATCTGCCTAGCCCTTCCATGTATGTTGGGGTCGGCGTCCAGTCTAACCGGATGCAGCTGAATACCAGTACTTTACAGGAAGCGACTGCCTATCTGACTTCCACTTACCTATTTGACCCAGTTAGGTACTGGGTAATACGATATCCCTTGGTAAAACTTGTTGTCAGATTTTTGGGCTTCTGGCGATCCGTAGGGACTGCCAAAGATCTACGAATGACAGCCAGGACCAACTGCTTAACGTGCTTTCCAAGGCAAGGAGGAGTCTTGATATGTAAAAATGGTCACCCATCCACGGACCAACCGCCTCAAGCGTAGCTTAACCTGATCGATCGATTCGTGCGGCTGTCAATAGAATAAGAGGTCAGCATATACTGGTTTTGTTACCACACAATTGGACATTTTGGGTATTTGGACATTTTGAGAATTGGATATTTTGCCCCTGAACGCACTAACGTGCGGCCGGCCTGCCGTAATAGCAGGAGTAAGTAACTAGGTAGTTAAGAATCTCGTCCGGGGAAGTAGGTACGTACTAAATGCTTACCTACTATTTACATTTTAAAAAGGCAATGGGGGTCATTTTAGGAATAATAAACGTCGGGTCATTGAACCACCTGCATATACACATTCTTCATTTCAAAAACGGAAATAAAGCCCAGAATCATTTTTGGCTAATGAAAAATATATTAAAGTTTTATTGTTCGGCTTCCAACGAAGAGATATTGCCGAAAGGGCAATTACAGCCACGATGCAAAAAAGAACCAGTACCGATGCCCTAGAAAATATACCGATATCCTAGGGAAGGGATGGATTTCAGTTTATTTGCTAGAAACAAAATCTATGTAGATTTTTAGTCCTCATCCATGGGCAAGGACAAAATATATATTTTTTAATCTACGATTGATTTGCCTCCGTCTAATTCTAGACTGTATAATCTATGGTCTAATTTAAACGACAGTGTCGTCAAAGTGACACAACAGTGACAGTGACAGTGACGTCTGTGACAGACAAGACCCCGGAACCGCACCCGCTATTCGAATCACGTATTTGTGTTTACAATAAATTCTAAATTTAAAAATCTAGTCAAAAAGAAACAGGACATTAAAACAAAAACTACAATTCTATTTTATATTTAAAAATTGGAAACCTGTGTATCCACTTGTCATTGAGAAGTTTAGTTGAATTGCTACTAAATAACTAGATCACATCAATAAAAAAATTGTGCCAAGAATCTATCTAAGTCTCAGTAACCGAGACAAGGGTAAGCGATTTAGTTCGAGCCAAAAATAATTAACCGTGCAGGTATATAAATTATATCTTGCGTCCCTGAAATACTTGTATTTGTTACTAGTCGGCATAGAAAAATATAAATAAAAATTTAAATGTAGATTATGTGAAATGAAGTATGTCGATGAATTGTATCTTTGGGTTCTCTCTATTTCTACTGTTGCTAGTAGCTCTGAATATATATTTCTTCTATATACTTAGTAATGAACACAAGCCAGCTACCTTTAAGTTGCCTATTGTGAAGTCTGACCCTATTCCCCCTGTAATCAGGGAAATAAATGAATACCTCAACCGCTTGCCTAGTCAGTACCACAATAAAAACTCTAAATTCCTACCCATTCAAAGAGATTTAATAACCTCTTTCAATTCTTCTGGGGCTACTTTAGAAAGTGTTTGGCACAATATTGAAAATGTAAGTATGGGTAAATTGTTTGTGGCTAGTTGGGTAGTTACAATATTTTTCGGTAGTAAAATTCTCATATTTAGTTAACTTGACTTTTTAAAGTAATACTTATTGAATCAAACATATAACATAAAATTAACTTGTATCAGTTCAGCGTATCCAAGGATAGCACAAATAGAAGTTTGTTGAAATGGTTTATTCATTGCAGTGGGCTGATGAGGAGTCATTGTTCCCTTATAAGAATGGTGCGGCAGGTCAGATACTGCAAGCTCTGCGCACCTCACAGATAGCACTTGCGGACAATGCGCCCAAGGGAACACAATTAAAGTTATTATTCCTGTTGAAGGTTGGTTAAGAATAACAATCATCTATGTTCTATGTTACGGGTTTGGTTTCCGCACTTAGTCCTACAAGTGGACCATTGTGCGTGAATAACAATCATCATTTATTCGCAGAAAATATAGGTGTCACCAGTTGTATAAGTTGAAGGTTTAATGTACAGTCCATATTTTGCCTGTTTAGAACATGCAAATTAATTATTACATTAGTACCTAATAAAGTAACAAAGTTCTTGGAACTTTTAAATCAGGATAAATTTTAAGTTGGATAAATTTTAAGTTGTAATAAATAACTTGCATAACAAAACTTAAAGCCTTGAAATAACATTCTTTCTGTATGTAACATAAATTCTTAAAAGGTTAAATAAATAAACACAAATGTTAATGCATATGTTTTTAAAACTATAATCTCATATTGACCCTAAAGATGCACAGTTATTAATGCAGTTGTTTTTTTTTTAAAGGGAAAACAAAAGCTGTACTTCAAACCAAAGAGGTATAATTTAAGTGATGTTATAAGAGGCAACATTTATGCTGGCTATGACCGCTACAACTCAGAGGTATTCACATACTACCTTGCCATGGTACTAAACTATAAGTGGGTGGCCCCTTCTGTCATAAGGAGGATTCGTTTCAACCAAGAGATTCTAGCCCATGCTACAGTTGGATTGAAACGGACAATGGTTAAAAATGGTAAGTAATATATTGTATGGTTTCTTAATCATTTTAAAAGGGTATCAGGAATATACATAGGCAGGTTTAAGTTTAAAGGAAATAATATTTCAAAAATCATGCACCTTGCAGTTGTATAAAGGTATGAGAAACAGAGTGTAAAGTTCTTTCAACCTCCATAGAAAAAGGAGGATCCTCCAACCAAACGGGTGTTGTGTCTGTTGGGCAACTGCGTGATGGTTGATGTCGGGACTTTGTATATAATTATATGCTAGTTGCGCGATGCAGGATTTGGCGTGACGTCAATATGATGCGTAGTTTGCGGGTGGTGTACACGCTTTAATTGCAATACTGCTAAATGTACAACTCTCCCTTGTTTCAGATAAAGGAGTATGTGTTTATGGCAAGTGTTATTACTGCAAAGTAAATGAAACTGTATGTCCTGACAATAATGGTGACATTGAAGGAGCGGCTATATTGTACTTAGATAAACAATTCAAAGTTAACAAGTCACCATGGAGGCGGTCCTATAGTAGCTTGAAAATGGAATGGGAAAATGATAATGACTATTGTAAGTAAGTATTATTTATTTATTAAATTGAAAAGAGTTTTTCCTGGTGATACAACTAATTCCTTTTTTTTTCTGTTTACACTTAAATTATTTATTACTAGCTTCTGCCCGCGACTTCGTCCTCATGAAATACCTACCAGCGCTATTACTTCGTTTTGACTTTTTTTTGTTATTTCGCGGTTCATAGGGTCCTAGCGTGACACTAAGTAGCCTTCTTCAAAAAGTTAGCAATCAAATGTAAAAAGACTTTTCTATGACCTGGTGAAGGCCGCAGGAATCCACTGGATGCGGGAAGCACAGAACCGCAGTCCAGCAGTGCACGTCTTTCGGCCGAAATGATGATGATGGTCATGATGAATGATAAACAATTTATATTTGACTTTTTAAATTTTTTATTTCACAGAAAAGTGTCATCACTGCTTAGTACAAAGCGAATACTCAATTTAATTGATATCGCTATTATTGATTTTCTAATACAAAACGGAGATCGGCACCGGTACGAAGTGTACAAACATAAAATAATCCTACTGGATAATGGGAAGGGGCTCGGGAATCCTATGCTAGATGAACTAGATATATTAGCCCCACTTTATCAGTGTTGCATGTAAGTAAATAACATTTAATCAGAATACCTTATTTTTTATTACAAGAACAGATCTTAGTACAGACGCCAGCAGGTCAAGTTACCCGAAACTGTCAAATTTTCCCAATCAACCTTGAACCTTAATGCTTTAGCGATAAAGTTGAAAATATGTCAAAGAAATTTGACAGATTGTACTAGCTTGATGTACATACTTAATATTCAAATAATGAAGAACAACAAACTCTCTTCTTGACTGTAGGTACATGAGTACATCATACATACCATACATGTAATCTTAAGGTGGATGCTCCAAGGTAGCCCCCGAAATTCAAATTTTCTTACGTTTTTTGCAATTTGCTGGTCAGTACTAAGTTGTATGTTGATTAAAATATGATTGAAAGTGAAAGAAAGAAAATGAAAGTCATTAACACAACTCTCTAAGATCAAGTAATCCTACTGAATTACTATTTCATGAAATCTTGACATTTTAGGATTATGCTAACTTAACAAGTTGTATTACTGATTCTAATGATTATAATTCTATAGTTACGGCCGCGAATCATATGTTAATCAACGTACAGACGCCAGCAGGTCAAGCTACCCGAAACTGTCAAATTTTTCCAATCAACCTTGAACCTTAATGCTTTAGATATAAAGTTGAAAATCTATTACAGAAATTTGACAGATTGTAGTAGCTTGATGTGCTGGCGTCTGTACAACTTACTACTGAGTACTGACCAGCAAATTGCAAAAAAGTAAGAAAATTTGAATTTCGCGGGCTACCTTGGAGCATCCAGCTTAAGTAAGTAAATATTATTTTAACATTTCAGATTATCCTCCAAGACCTGGCTAACTTTAGAGCTAGTGTCTGGCGGCAGTTTAACAGAGACAATGAAATTATTAGCTTCATTTCAAGGGGAAAAGCTAACCACAGACGACCATTATAGAGCGGTAGAACGAAGACTGTTGAAAGTCTATGCTACTGTAAAATATTGTATTGGAAAACACGGTAGTGCCAAGGTTTTTAGAAATATAGATGGAATTTAAGTTAGTGTTTGTTATTTCTTCTAAACAACTCTATTGGTTCATAAACAAATCCCAATATACCCTACCTTCCTAAATAAAGGCTAAGCTGTGGCATTTATGGTGAATAAATGTCTGCTGAAGCATAATATGATCCTTCATTTGTTTCAGCAGGCATTTATTGTTAGGGGAGGTTACTTACTCCTAAATAATCACTTTAATTAAAGCCTGGATTTCACAGGCTCACTAGCTGGCGGACAGTGAAGGACAGTTACTGTCTGACAGCTACTGGGTCACACAGTACAGACAGACAGTAGTGAGAACACGTCGGGACAGTGACAGTACTGTATTGACAGCAGAATGTACAGTTGCTGACTACTGGGTGGTAAGCTACTGGGCCTGTGAAAACCAGGTTTAACGGAACGCAGCCCTTTTGTCATTCATTGTCTGTATTGCCCATTGAGATAGGAAATGTCAATGGTATTGCCACTGTCAGTAGTGTCAGTCAGCTTGCTGTCTTGTCAGCTGACTGCGCCATGACAGCAAGCATTAGCATTTTGCATTTTCCGCTCAATTAATCTGAGATTTTCCGTATAACAAAAGTACTCTTTGTTAGCAATAAAGCAAATAGAGCAATGACATCAGCTGCAAAAGTACTCTTTGATCAGCTGATTCAGCTGTAAGCTATAATGCGTTGTGTCATTAGGTGGTGTGCGTAATGATAATAAATAATTGTAATAATTTGATAGTTAATAATGTTTTTTGTAGATAACGTTCAGGTGCATTGCAATACGTTTCGACGCTTACATACATTTTAAACGTGTATTACTGTACCTACTAGAGGTTATTTTTTTTGCAACAATGTTCAAAGTCATCGAAAATACGTTTCTTTATTTTGCTTACGGCAGTAATTTACTCAAGAGGAGAATTCGCATTAACAACCCATCAGCCAAGTTTTTAGGAATTGGTCGATTGGACGTAAGTTTTTCTTACTTGTTATTTTCTTTGTACAGCTAGACTGGTGCAAATATAAACCTTACTTTACGTACGACACAATGTTAAATGAATACATCATACAATGTAGTAAAATACGCCCCTAACAGTAAACAGGAGGAGGTCCCTCTGTCCAAACTTTCCCAAATTTAGCAAATAGTCATGGTACAGGTACAGCCTTCATTTCTGCTGACACTTGTTATATTATTACTTTCAGGACCACCTGCTTGATTTTATTACATATTCCGAAAACTGGCGGGGTGCTTCGGCCACTATAGTACCTGCCCCTGGAACACATGTATGGGGAGCGATATGGAGATTAAATAATGAGGATATGCCTGCGTTGGACAAGTAAGCATGCCTTGGTGAGATAATAAAGAATGAATTATATTAATAACTTATAGTGAAATAATGTAATGTACCTTTTTTTTAGACAAGAAGGGATGGATACAAACTGGTATTTTGCTAAAACTGTTAAAATTGTACTACCTGATGGTTCCAGTACAGAATGCCGAACATACCAACAATCAATCAATCCTCCAATACGCAAAAAGGGTGAAGAACTGCCTCTAGAGAGAAGGCCGTGCATAACATATATAAACTGTATTGTAACTGGAGCAATTGAATGCAAAATTCCAGAAGATTATATTGAGGAACTCAAGAAAATACCAAATAATGGCCAAGTCGCCTCTCCTAAACTGATAGAGAAGTTACAAATAAGTTTGTGATGATATATTTTATCTATATCTGTGATGATAGTCTATGGGTGAATATGACCAGGGTAATAAGCCCTTAACTTACCTACCTGTCTTTAATTTTCAAATAAGACCATTCCTACCGACAATGTACATTTTGCGTTATGTATGGTCCGTATCGAAAGTTGATTAACTCATTAAATCTAATAAAATAATAATAAGATACAAAATTAATTGGTACACCGTTATTCAGCATTTCAAGTATATTATCCTACTAATATTATAAACGTGAAAGTTTGTATGGATGTATGGATGTTTGTTACTCTTTCACGCAAAAACTACTGAACGGATTTGGATGAAATTTGGCACACAGATGGTTTATAACCAGGATTAACATATAGGATACTTTCTATCCCGATATTCCCACGGGATCGAAACTTATGCGGGTGAAACCGCGGGGCGCAGCTAGTCTTAATATATTATTATTATTAATACCAGTGCAATTTTATTCCAATAATAATTATGATTTAACACTTTCGACTCCACCCACTTTTCATAGAGCTCATACGCCATGCCGCCATACATATTGCAAGTGGACCCTCCAGGAGGGTCACCGGCGTTACGTTTGAGCTAAATTGAACCCTCGAGGAGGGTCGTCGGCATTAGGTTTGAAACTGTATTATAAAACACTGTAAAACAAAGTAAAATAATGTTTAATGTTATTGCGTACCTACTAGTAGTTATTTTGAAAGAAAAGAAAGAAAGAAAATACATTTATTTGCGGCAAACATGACGCATAAAAAAAAAGAACAAACACAAAAAAAAAAAAGTGAGGGGTAAACATGCGTCACATTCACGCAAAACGGCCATCGCTCAGCATAATGCTAAGACCCTATACGAGACAGAGCCCCAGCGCTGGTTTTCAGCGGCAGCCGGCGTTGACGTGATGACTGCAACCAGTGCAGCATGCAATTATTATACTTATGTAAATAAAAACAACAATCAAAACAAGAAATAAAATAAACCATTGCAACATATGATCCGACACAAACAAAAGAAAAGAAATAACAATCAAAACATGAAATAAAATAAAATAATTATACATAAAAAAAATAAAAAAAAAAAACATGAAAAATAATTGTGAGGAGGTAGCATTCCGGGCAACGAATCTCGTGCCGCCGGGTATTTTGTAACAGCTGATTAAAGTTCAGCCTTCTATTATTAGTATTACCTACCTTGATCGTCGCTCTTGATTTTAAAAAAATCGGCAAAGAGCGAGTTGGTGTTGCGCACTTATTTTTAAATTTTCATAACAAAATTTTAATTTTATGCGCTTGCTTATTTTAGATGCTAAATCCTAAAAATATACAAAACTCCTTTACAAACGGCTAGTAAAAAAGACATCGTTTTATTTTCGTGCAACATTTACACACATACCTCCCAACTAGATTTATTTCAGAATTTTCGCTTTGCAAAGAACAATAGCCATTTTAAAAAAAAAAACCGGCCATGTGCGAGTCGGACTCACGCACCGAGGGTTCCGTACAATTTAAAATTATTAAAAATATTTTTATTCTACGATGTAACTATAAATTTACGGTTTTCGCAATGTTTCCTTTATCTGTGCTATAAGACGTTGCTTCGTACCAAATTTCAAGATTCTGAGTTCACGGGAAGTACCCTGTAGGTTTTTATTCCCTTGCGAGTGTCGAAAATCTGCGGAAATTTGCGGCATAAACGGCTGTATCTTTTGATTGCGTTGGCTTAGAAGTTTGATTTTTTCACAGCTCCAAGGGTCAGACCTGAGTATTTGATAGAAATTCCAGCTTGATACCCCCACGCGTTCCTGAGAAAAATGGTCTTGACAGACAGACGGACGGACAACAAAGTGATCCTATAAGGTTCCGTTTTTTTCCTTTCGAGGTACGGAACCCTAAAAAATGATTTAATAAAGCTAGTTTATTAATTGTATATACCGTTTAAGAACCGGTAATTACCGTATATTGATCGATAACGAAGCCTCCCCTTTTTTGTCTTGTGTTATTTGGCACTCCTTATTATTTTGTGTTTATCCGTAGGTACACGAGGTACACACGCAAGCACATCAAGCTACCTACTACAATCTGTCAAATTTCTATAATAGATTTTTAGTTATGTTTAGTTTAGTTATGTTATAAATAAATATTAAAAATAAGATTTATAAAGTGCAAATGAAGCTCTTTCATGTGATATCCCATTTGACCTATGTACAAACGCCAGCAGGTCAAGCTACCCGAAACTGTCAAATTTTCCCAATCAACCTTGAACCTTAATGCTTTAACGATAAAGTTGAAAATCTAGTAAAGAATTTTGGCAGATTGTAGTAACTTGATGTGCTGGCGTCTGTACCTCAATTTAAAATGAAACCCCTGTTATAATAAGACTAACAATATTAAAAAAAAAAACACTAAAATATACAGATGGACAAGCATTATATTTATATTATTATTAATTCCAAATTTCATGTCTTTATGCATTAGTAGCTTTCCTGAAAAAATCTCCTGTGACAGACGAACGGCTGACAAACAAAGTCACCATAAGCGTTATTTTTACCATTTTGATACGGAACCCTGAATAGCCATAATCGTTAAACTCATGTTTATTAATGATGATGAATAATAGTACCTAACCGTGAAAATGGGCACATTACCAGTATGAAATGGGGAATTCCCTAACCAAAAATGTTTGTGTGCTCTCCAAGATACTGTGCTGTTGTAAAAAATGTGACCGGCATAACTGGAAAACAGATAAATAAATCCCTGGACATTTCACACAGCACCATTTGTCCCAAGCTAAGCAACCTAATGCTTGTGTTATGGTAACAAGATGGCTGATAAACTACTTATATACAATTTTTTTTTAACAAACAAACTAAAAATTAATAGCAGTGTGCACGTGTGTGTGGTGTGTGTGTGTGTTCCCAAATCTCAAGGTTACAATAAAAATAATAACTAGATGCATCTGTCTAGTAACCTCCAGTTACTCAACTCGTCAAATTCATTTGCGCATCCGCATCGGATCGCCAAGTCACCACAACTTAATCTGTACCTACTCTGTTTTATCAACAAAACTATTACTTGACTTTCCTCAAATTCGTTAGTAATACTCTGATCCAAACTATTATCGATAACAAAAGGTTCCTCTAACTAAGCCATAGTAATACTTTCTAATAATTTATTTTAACCGACTTCGTATTATGAAGAGGACTAGATTCTCGTTAACCATTCAACTAGTGATAGAACAACCCGGAAGAGTAAACTTGAGACTTCGCTCGGATGACGTATGCGCGCGGTACTGAGGCGTCGTCGATGGCGAGAGCGGTAACAACACGGAGGTCGGGAGGGGCCGCTCGGGTCTCAAGTTAACTCTTGCGGGTTTTAACACTTTTAAATACGATACTGCTACGTAATAAATGCTTTAAATAACTACTAGAACTTACATTTATTCGGTATAAAATTGGTTGCAAAAATCGAGCATTACCTAGTACCTACCTACCTCGAATCCCCTACTAATTGTGCAGTTTAGAAAGACTTAGCGGTCACACAGACAAACGAAAAAAGTGACTTAGTTTTAAACTAGGTAAAAATCGTTACTTTATAGAAGTAACATGGGATGGGAAACTGAAACTTTTAGGCATTTGTTCTAAGGAACCACCTACTACTTACCGCCCCACCAGTCTCATGCCAGCCGGCGACTGACCCGCCAGCCGCCAGTCCGAATGTGTTATATATCCTAAGAGTGGTTGGTAGATACTATGAAGTACTTATTAAAATGACTGACTTCTTGTAGGTATTTATTATCCATGGCCGGTTCATAAAGCTCCTGTCAAAATCTTCCAGTTGAAATTATCTCAGAAATTGTAATCTGTATATAATATTTACTTTTTATAAGTAGCTACGTGCAACTACTGTAGTTAAGTTTCATTTATAAAGTTTGATGTCATAATGCCGTGTTAGGTGATTTAAAGATCTTTGTGTTGCGGTGTATTCAGTTGTGTTGTGGCAACTCCTCCACAAATCAATAGTTGGAAGTGCTTAAATTTACCAGTGAAGAATAAAAATGATGAAATCCGAAATTCACAAACCCGACACGTTTCTGTATTTCTCATATGCAGCCAATATGTTAAAGTTTCGTGTTAGAACGTTCTGTCCAACTGCAGAATTTGTTTCTATAGCACGACTAGATGTAAGTATGTGCTTACTTAGGTACCTTACTGATATCATGTAGATAGATACCTACACACAAAAGTAAGTATCTATTTATTTATTAAGCTTTATAAACTTACCTGTGCCTTTGTAGAACTTTAGACTTGACTTCATCAAGTTAAGCCAGTTTTGGGAAGGTCCTGCCGCCACTATTGTGCCCACTGCTAACGCTCATGTATGGGGCGTCATATGGAGAGTTCATAAAGACGATTTGGAATCCCTCGATAAGTAAGTCGAGTAGGTAGTTACCTAAGTCATAGTATTCTTTACCTTACCTTCATAATATTCTTTTATTTTGCAGTCAAAGGGATGTTGGAACTAAAAAGTTTTTCGTGAAAAATGTGAAAGTCCTTACTCCTCATATGGGTACATTCACGTGCCGGTCTTATATGCAAAAAGTGTATCCTCTACCGAAAGGTAACCGGGATCCCATACCCGTTGAGCAGTGGCCGTCATGGTCATACAAGCAAATCATAATAATGGGGGCTAAAGAAAATGGAATTCCACCGTGCTATATACGTTTTTTAAGAAAGTTGAAAGATAATGGCAACGAAGGTTATATAAGAGCGGATTGTTTGTTAATGCGCTATGGGAAGGATGTGCCATGTGACTGTCCATTGCCAACAATAATACTCCGAGAACCGCTTAAGCTTTATTTAAAGGAAATTAGAGACAAGAAACGGACTCAAAAACTCGTTTAAAAAAAAATAGGATAGAGAAAATAAGTCAAGAAATCTGGAGCGAATTTTGAAACGAAATCTTACATAGCACAATTTGTGTAACGCACAAACTTGATACCGAGTTGCTAGCTGCGGGAATTCTTGGGAATGTGCGATAATTATCAGGAAGACAATTTTGGCTCGTATCTAGTTTATAGGTTACACAATTGACAAAGTTCATTGTGCTATATAAGATTTCGTTTCAAAATTCGCTTCCACTCCGTTCCGCGGCAATGTAGATTGAGCCTACGGCACAAGTCTACGGCCGGCGTGTCATAGGGCTTTATGTTAATCAAACATGCCACAATACTTGTTATTATGTCCTCTATCCTGGCAAACTAAAAACAAGGTAGGTAAACTAAATGTGTTAGTGATACGGAACCCTTAGTGCGCGAGGCTGACTCGCACTTAGCCGGTTTTAGGGTTCCGTAGTCAACAAGGAACCCTTATAGTTTCGCCATGTCCGTCTGTCTGTCTGTCCGCGGTTTAGCTCGAAAACTATTGGTACTAGAAAGTTGTAATTTGGCATGAGTATCACGTTAATGACGCCAAAAAAGTGGTAAAATGAAATTTTGAAAAAAACTCCCCTACATGATAACGAAGTTTAAAGGAAAACTATCACACTTAAGTGGCTTTACAAGTTTACGAGTAATAGTCGACCAATTGTACTTGACTCGAAAATTTCGAACAACTCCATAGAAATGTCGATAGATGGCGCTAAGCGTCAGTTGTATCGCGCTATTGTTTCATTAAAAAGCTATAATCTTCACTGCATTTTTCGAAATAAATGCAGTGAAGATTATAGCTTTTTATAGATCATGCAAATGTCCGAACAGTCGCCCAGTAGGTTTTGTAAGTAATTTACTATCGCATAACAGTCCTTGATAGTCTTCATTAAAATCTCCAAATATTATGATATTTTAATGAAGACTATCTCCGTAACGACAATACTGCAGTATTCAAATTAATACGTGACGCTGGTTACCAGTCTTTATTACAACCACTCCCCTCTACACGCGGTGGTACTCAAATAGATAATATTTTTTCGAACTTCCCTTGTGAAATTGGATTTTATAACTCCTTCTTCAGTTACCATCGCCCTATGTGGGCCCGTCTTTAAAGTGAATCCAAATTAGTATGATTTTATCTATTTATTATTTTGCTATACATATAGTATCAATCACAAAGCTCCCCCAGGTATAGGAAACTACTTCCTCAATTTGATTTTTTTTGACGAGTGTGTAGTGTAGCTCTGTGTCTTGTATTTAAATTCAAAACAGCCGGTGTTTTGAATGACAAGTCTTATCCAAATCTCAAACTTTCCGTGCAAAATTGTCGGATCAGGTGAGGATTTGTATAGGAAGTCAAATTAGGTAGGCAGTCATGTTTGGCTTTTAGTTAGAGCATGGTACGAAACTATCAGTTAGCGAATACGACTCGCACTTGGCTGTTATAAAAACTACGGAACCCTACACTGCGCGTGGCCCGACACGCACTTGACCGGGTTTTTTTTCTTTTGAGAATTTTACTGCAATGGACACTGGGCCAATTTGGACACTTCCCGCGCAACTTTACCCAGCGTCCTTAGTCCAATTATCGTGCTAAAAGGATGTATTCAAACTAGATTTTACTATTTTTTATAACTTTTTTATTAATATAAATATTAAAATTATTAATAGGTACTCGGTTTTTATTAAATTAATTATATAAAATTGTACACTATCTCAATCGTTTGGTGAAATTGTATCTAAATTGAGCATATAGCACAACGCTACCCCGACACTTATACAAAACATACACAATTCACACAAGGAAATAAATCATTTGGAAATTATTTTATCAGTCAATAATTTATGCATAATATAATCACTAAAAATGAGGTAATTTAACTGCCTTGTAACGTGATAATCACAATTAAACAAATACTGATAAAAACAAGAGCGTAAGTAACAAAGGTCGATAGTAGGCACAGTCCGCAGGGAACGCTGTGTGAGGCAACGTTGTGCGAGACTTCGCCGCAGTCACTCCACGCGCCACTCGCTCCATGTGCTAGCATTGCAGGCTGATAGACTAATCAAGTAAATGCTAATAGGGAACACTAGTTGAAAATCGAACTGAGTTTAGTTTTTTTTTGGAAAATCTTTCAATCGTGTATGGGTGCGTGCGAGCGTGTCGGCGTGGAGTGTCTCAGCTCGCTCGTTGTCACAGGAGTGCGCGCAACTCGGCAGCGTGCGCGCACTAGACTCCACGTTATACATTACACCGCGTAACATTCCAGTGCAGCGAGCTTCAGTTTGGTGGGGCTTTGTGTGTCTCACTCACTGGAATATTAGCGAATAATTTAAATGGAACTACATTATAGTTCTAATATATTTAGGTTACGCTTAACGATACCTATCTAAGACATTCCTCATAATTGAGCAAAAGGCACTATGCAAATTTTACACATAAAACAATATTTGGATTTCGGTTTCAACGAAGATTTCGTTTCGATTTTACTAAAATGGTTCAATCAGCGATGCAACGTGCCTTGTGCCCCGACAACAACACAAACGTGTACGATCATGTACTAGTTCCAGTCTGCCAGGTCTTCGCCCCTCTCGCTCCCGACGTATTACTTACATTACTTTTTACCTGATTTCTTATTATTCACAATAAAAAGGTGGTCGTAAACGACTTAAATAAAATACTATCGGTTAGCCATTCGTAATACATCGCCTATAGCCATAGACAACCGAGCTGAATTGATTTCCAGTGGCAGAAGTTCTTGATTGTGTTAAAATGAAAACAATTTAAATGCCATCGAAAATATTATTTATCGAAATTCTAGCGTTACTTGTGAAACAAACACGTGTATAATAGAGAGTAGGTACTGCAGGCGCGCGGGCCGTGCCGGTCGCGTAGTATGTCGCCACTGTATCGTGTCCACCTCACACAATCAACAAACCTGCATGCATGAAGGCTGGATGTCTGAAGGCACTCGTTTAAACCCTTATACCACATTATCGTTATAGTTATTATTACTACATCGGACCCCAGCCGCGAGTGCTGGTTGACGCCTGGAGTCTAATGTCCACGACTGTTGTATATATTGGAGTCTAACTTTGGTTGAATGTTTATTATAATTATATTTTTTTACAGTTAATTACTATTATGTAGCTAACACTTGATTTAAGTAGTTTTATTTAACTAGAAACTTGCTGTCAATTAAAAATGTTTAATTTGTTACAAATTCTAATCAATATTGTAAATTCATATTGAAACCATCATGTCTATTTCGCGTTATGTCATTAATTAAATTAACAAAGTCATTAATATCTACATACTTCATACTTGCTGCCATAAATCACTGCACATTAAAATGTGAACAAAATAAAAAAGGAACTACATAGTTATAATATACCTAATTATTACGTTGTGTTACTACAGATATATTTCAGTGAACTAAATTATTTAAAAAACTGTAATTATACGAATGGAAAAATATGAACACAATAAAAGTTGAACTGTAAGAATACATACTGTGTATATGTCCTCATTTAACTTTAGGTTTCTTTACTTTACATACATAAATATATTCGCATTACATAAATTAGCTACATATTTCTGTAACTTATTTAGTTATTTCCTTATTGAGATATTACCATACATTGTAGCTATAAACGTACATAGTTAATTGATTAGTTTAGCACAATAAGGCTCAGCACACACGGCGGGCACGAGGCGATGCGAGGAGGTGTTTCATCGCCGCAGTCACACAAATATCGTGGTTCGTGCCTTTCGCCGGTGTGCGCTGATCTTTACATATACTTTGGCTTTACATTTTGTTTAAAACAATAAGAGCATGTAAGTAATATAACTACTTATTTAAAAATAGTGGCAGGTATTATCTATTGCATTTTAGTCGATGGGGAACACATTGTTTTCAGCGTAAATTCTTATTGAGAATAACTGCAACACGATTATGATATACATTTACAATCATTCATACACAATAATATTAAGTTGTTAAATAATAATTGTTGCGGTTTTTGAAGTCATTTAAATTCAAGATTGTCACTTAACTGGTACTAGTAAGTACTCGTTTGTACAAACTACATGAGAATCCTCATCCTGCTTGTAGTTTGTGCAGTATAACATATCGCTACGTATGGCCGGCAACACTAAGTAACACGTTCTTCGTCTTTTCTCGTTTAACTTACGCATTATGACTAAACTGTGGGTGTTGCTTCACGTTCCTACTAAAACCAGTTACAACTAATTTGAAACGACCCTGTATAATTACTCTAATACAATTATATAATTATCTTTGCAAACATTGATAACAAAGCTACAATAAGTAACAGCATAAAAAGAATTGTAAATTTAGACGTTTATTTTCCAAATCTTTGGTGGTTAATTTAACTTTAATTCAATATTTGAAATTATTCATTAAACAAGTAGCAAAAATAACTTGATATATAAAGCGGTTTATCCAACAGTTGAGTATTATAAGCGGCTGCATTTTGCATCGATTAGGACAAGTGACAAATTCATATAACAAGTACGTTTGCAATGAAAGTACTTGGCACAACAACATAACAACTTCAACGAATTTGACACCCGTTACAAAATTACTTTTACCTTTGAAACAGTAGCAAGGTACCGAACTATACGTCGAGAAATTAATAAAAATAATTTGTACACGATCTCGCCTACATAAAACTATACACGCTTTACATCTTAAACGGTAAACTTAACATTAATAGGCTATGTCAAAAGTGACACCGATCTATAACTATATAATAACGTCGAGGTAAACTATATAGGATTCACGTCGAGACAAATCGACTCACTCAATATCGTCTCAGCAAAAATATTACTTTCCTGATATGAAAACGAATCGTCAGACGAAAAGAAACGCATCGCCGTCTCGGGTCGAGCTCTCACAAAACAACTGCACCGAAGCTCCCGTCGCCCCGGCACGCTAACGTAATAAATGCGGGGGGATCGAGGGGCTCCCCCTAATATAAATTTACACTACAGTCAGAGACGATCCCCGCTCGTCGGACGATCATTACGATATTTACACTAGGCTACGGCTACGATTCGAAGAGTCGGCGGCTCGGCGGCCGACCTGAGGTAGATGTGGCTGGCGGGCCGGGCCGGGCCGGAGCGGGCCGGGCCGGGCCGGAGCGGGCCGGGCCGGGCCAGCGTCGGCCGGCTAGCAGCCGGCGGCGGCGGGCGGCAGGCCGTTGGGCGACTTGAGGTCCGGCGCCGGCTGCAGCGGCTGCAGCGGCTCGGCGGCCGCGTCGTCCTCGTTGCGCGAGCGCAGCGACGACAGCTCGCGCACCCAGGACGCGAGCCGCCCCGACACGCCGAACAGGTTGGAGCCCGAGCCCGTCGCCACCGCGCCCACGTTCACCTCCGCCAGCTCCTGCTCCTCCTCTGCAAAACCACGTGACACTAAGTATGCCGCAGAGGAGTTTTATGACATGTTTGACCAACAATATTCCACTCAGATATGAGCCTAAAGATCGGCAAAATTATAATTATAAGCATTTGTAACTAAGAAGTCCAACTATAGTAGTGCAGCAGAGTTAATACCGACGGATGGAATGACAGTGGAATTCTAAAAATAAACCAACTAAAATGTCTACTTGCATCTGCTTAAAACTCCGGACCGGACAAGCCAAGGGCACCAAAGCAAAGAAGTACTATTGTTGAATTCTTTTTTTATTCTGTTTGAGATATGGGACGGTTTCGCCCGTTGCATAATTCTGGTAGGCTTCGCCATAAAAGTCGGTGTCGCAAATGAATCATACTGTCACTACAATGGTTCATGGTCGCTCAGAAAATGATAACAAAAGTGCCCGCACGCATCTCACGTTACGTTAAACATGCAAACTTGTACCGCTACTTACGTTTCAACAGCGTGCCGCCGACTCGGCACACGTCTCTACGGGGCGCAACGGTGGGAACAGAAAAGCGGACTCGTATTAAACACAGGTTCGTACTAGCAACAAATGTTATCATTTGCTGACAAAGACCGGGACGTGGGGGATAGCATTTAAACGTCAACATAATGCGTGTTAATTCTGCACCTAGGCTGACGGTTCACAACAATGAAAACTACTCGAATGTCCTACAGCTTGCCACATTTTCCACTCCCGGCAGATATACGGACATCGGCTTCGTCAAGAGTCTATAATGTTTGCGATCACTAATCCGCGTATTTATCCTGGTGTAATCGTCAATCTTTTTGAAATAGGCATAGGAGAGGCGGGGGCGGGGCGAGACTGACCCAGGGCGGAGCGCTGCAGCGCGTACATCTCCTGGCCCTGCGCCGAGTGGAAGAAGCTGCGCGCGCGGAAGTGCGGCTGGCTCGTGGGCGTCAGCTCGGCCACCAGGCGCAGGAAGCTGGGCCGCTGGCCCGCGCGGTGCGCCCAGCAGGCCCGCATGAGCTCGTACAGCCGGTCGGGGCAGTGCTCCGGCCGCTCCATCACGCCGCCCTCCACCACGTAGCGCACCACCTGCTCGTTGGACAGGCCCTGCAACACGCGCGACGTGCGGTCACATTTCTTGTCTTAACATTAAATATATTCCCTCGGCGTTCTTCCTGACTTTTTTGTTTTTGCTAGGCTCCTCGGAGCCTCAGATGCCGTGATGTAGCGTGAGGTAAAGCCTCGACAATTGGGTTAGAAAAAAAAGCAAAAAATAATTTTCAAATCCGACTGGTGGTTTGTTTGCCTGAACGCGCTAATCTCTGAGCGTTCAGGCAAACAAACTTTTCAGCTTATGATATTAGTCTACAAAAATACATGATTTAATTCATAATTTTGAATTATTTTAAAGATGTTACTAAAAAGACGAGTCAAGTAGTAACACGCATCGTTCTATACTTGTCACGCAAAACAATAATTTTACTGAAAGGCGAAATCTCTGACTAGCTTATACTTTAAACTTCGCCATTTTTTGAGTTATAGCGAAAACTTATGTTTAAAGTGGCTGACCCGGCGAACTTCGTACCACCCCAGAAACAATGGCCCTGATTCCCATGTTCACAAACTAAACTAAATTTAAGTTCAGTGCATCTTTTTTTATTAAGAAAGGGACAGAAGATAAATATTAGTATAGTCCTGTCAAATTAAGATACTCCATAGACAAATTAGACGTGATTAAAAACATGGCTAATAAAAACACGTCAATTTACGTCAGGCGCTGACTAATTTGAAAGGACTAAACTAATATTTATCTTCTGTCCTTTTCTTAATTGCACCGAACTTATATTTAGTTTAGTTTGTGAACAAGGGAATCGGCGCCAATAAGAACTAATGTATGAAGTTATGAACCGGTCGACGTCATCACATCAACGCCGGCTGTCGCTGAAAACAGAGCCCCAGCTCCGTCTCGCATAGGGTCTTAGCATTTATGCTGAGCGATGGCCATTTTGCGTGGATGTGACACATATTTACACCAAATTTAAAAATTTTGTGTTTTTTGCGTCATATTTACCGCAAATAAACGTATTTTCTGAGAAAATGAATTATCTTCACTAAATTTTTTCGTGAATGTTTCTCATGTTTGAATAGTTCTTCTGCTATTCGGGGTGAAGGTAAATCCAACAAATCAAAGATCTTAAAAATCGGTCCAGGCCTTTTTGAGTTATAAATGGTGTAACTAACCCGACTTTGTTTTATATATATAGATTTTTGAACTCACATAAATTGTAAACAGAATTGTGGACAATGCTGTCTCTGACCAGCTAGACGTGTACATACCTGGTAAGGCTGCATGGCGAGGGTCGCCATCTCCCAAAGAACGACGCCGTAACTCCACACGTCGGTACTGCTCGAGAACACCTGAAACACACAAGATGGTAAACAATCCAAGTGATGGTAACATCGCCTTCCTGCCCTTATCCCAATTTATTTGGGCGGTGCAGTATGCCTTTTTCTCTATCAACCTTCACTTCGGAATTCACTTTCCCAGCCATGTGATCTTTCACACAGTCCATCTATACAATAGTAACATAATAAAAAAATGAGCGTCAGTTAACTTACTCCGTCCTTGAGGCTCTCAGGGCTCATCCAGCGCACCGGCAGCAGGCCCTTGGTGCCTTTCCTATAGTAGTCAGTCTCGTAGATGTCTCTGGTCATCCCGAAGTCCCCGACCTTCACGGTCAGGTCGCCGGCGACCATACAGTTGCGCGCCGCAAGGTCGCGGTGCACAAATTTTTTGGCCGATAGGTAAGCCATACCGTCGGCTATTTCAATAGCCATCTGAAATAATACGGATAATTTCGACTCCAGTTTTTTTTTTTATAATACTACATAGTACTTCGCAAGCGAGTTCGTCCACGTGTTTCGTACTTTCTCCTACGAACATCAATATCCCCTTTAAAGGGTAGTTTTGGATCATTAAAATCTTTATTATTTACATTTTTTTATTATTTTCAAGTTTCTAAATCGAAAGAATGAGATTTTTTATACGCCTTCAAAGGGTAGGTCTTGAGGTCTCTGCACTCCATGAGCTATGTATGTAACTAACGACATACCTGCAGTATGTTCTGCAGCGTGGGCGGGTCGTTGCCACCCTTACGCGGAAGCGAAGCCTCCGAGTCGGGCCGGTGTGAGCGCAGGTAGGTCTTGAGGTCTCCGCACTCCATGAGCTCCATGATGACGAGCGTGGGCTGTCCGCGCGACACCACGCCCATCAGCCGCACCACGTGGAACGTGTCGAACGCCTTCATCACCGACGCCTCGTTCAGGAACTCTTGACGCTCCCTGCGACAGTTACATTGTGCTCAGTGCTTGCGCTTATTTACAAATTATCTGCATGAATGTATTTCAATATTGCTCGTCTACTTACCGATCAGTAGCGTGCTCGTTGACAGTTTTGACGGCACACCGTGTCTCGGGTTTTCCTTTTTCTATACCTTTGCCAAGACCTTCATACACCTGAAAAAGAATCAAGTTATGTACTGGTGGATTTTACACTGATGTCGTGCGACGTCGTGCCTAACCAATGACGCATCGGCAGGCGCGCTTTTTTTTTATTACCGGCCAGGATTTTATCGAAGCGAATTGCGTTCAAACTTTGTAATTAAATAGTATTCCAAATTCAAACGTCATTTGATCATTTCGTCACTGTTATTAAGTGCGTCGGTACTTCTCTTCTTAGTCTATGAATGACCCATGTTACTCGCACTTATCGAGGGAACCCTTCGGCTCTTTTCGATTAGATGGGGTGGAAAAAAAACGGTTACTATTAAAGGTCACAAAAATCTGGTTTTTGTTTATATTTCGTAAAGTATCAAGTTTATCCCTTACTTAATTTTGCACAAAAATGTTCTCGGAACGATTGACGTGGGATCATAGATTTACGTAGGTTTCTCGGCATATAATAGGTGAATATATAATATATTCACCATATCATATAGACTAGAGCATTCGCCGTTTTATTAACTTTATCGAACCGCACTTCGAACACGACGCTCGATGTTTTGTAACAACCTGATTTTAGAAACCAACGAGCGTATTGGTGTAACATAAACACAAAGGCACGAGCGCAACAACGTAAAATCATCAGTGGACGCAAGGTATTTTTTTATTGGTCTATCTACTATCTACAAACGTTGCACTCAATATATTAAAGGGAAATGGGAAATTTTACAGGTCAATGCTCACTAGTCGTACTACGTCGAAAGCAGCGTCGAGCATTCCCTGGAACGTTACATTACAATGAAATGCTTTTGTAAACCGAGCTTTTGCTTGTATTGTACCATTCGTAAGCACGTTACATTACATGGAAATGCTCGAGAAAATGCTGTAGTGTAAGGCTATGAAAAGTTTGGCGTAGCGATGCTTTTGTTTCCGCACTATCTTTAAGGTAAAGTTAAAGGCGCGTTTTTCTTTGCTCTATATCGTAGGCCTAACGCAAGGATTTTTTTTATTATGAAGCATTTAATTTACTTCTAGGTCGTTTTCTTCCTCTTCCTCGTTCTAATTTTCTGCTAAGGTGAGTGTGTATATTGAATGGCTTTCTTAAGCATAAAACATAATTTTATTAGCATACACTACGCACGGATTTAATACAGGAGTATGCGCATTTTTCCAATTTTCTTTGTCTTATACCTCGAAAACAATAGATCCTAAATGAATCATGTAAGACATTTTTGTGCAGATTTTACTAAGGAATTACTTGTCGCATTAGTTGACGTAAACCGAGGTTTTACGAGATATTTGCAAAATAATGGTTTTCTTTTACGAGACTTTTTTCTTATTTTCCTGAGTTATAAAAGTAGGCTGAGAATCGATACTGACAATAACCCTTACAGCTTGTACAACAAAGTGCAAGCAGACGTACCATGCCGAACGAGCCCTGCCCCAGCTCGCGGATGAACTCGACGGACGAGCGCGGCACCTCCCACTCGTCGGGCACGTACATGGTGGACACGTACTCGGGGTTGACGCTCGCGAACAGCTTGTTGGCCTCGCCGGGCGGCAGCAGGCCGCGCCGCGCGTACCACACGCCGCCGCCCAGCAGCAGCAGCATGGCCGCGCAGCCGCCCACCACGCCCCAGATCCACTCGTACGCGGCTTGAGCTTTTCTCTCCTGGAAATATTTTTGAAGTTTCAATCGTTTGTTTTTGTAGTACGAGCGTTGAGTACTTATGCAGTTGATGAGATTTAGGTTATTTTTTATAATTAGCATACACGTTTACGAACGACACTGCTAATCCAAGAATAGGAATATTAATTATTTTTCAGAGAGCGCTTGCCACCCTTTCAGTAAACAGGTAAGTTTATAAGAGCGAGGCTAGTGTGCAAGTATGTTTATAAGCAATCAATAGTAGGCAGTCAGTTTATGGAATGCGGGAAGAGTGAGATCAACAGTGTTTGCAAAGACATTCGTGCACTGTAATGCTTCCTGCATAGTTAACCATGCCTACTCTCAGTCTCCATAGAGATCGTCTGCAGTAACCAAGAAAGGGTCAAAAGAATTAGCCCTCGTACCCACGGGCGATTTTTTTACGCGCACTGGATTCTCGACTCATCGCCGAGAGTTGAAAATCCCGCGATAAAAAATCCCCCTCGCGTACCTGGCCTTATTGGGGTTTATTCATAAACGATGACTAAAGTTAAGTAACGCTTAAACGTCAAAAATGTATGGTTAAACAGTCGCTAATCACTGCTTAACTTTAAGCAACGTTTATGAATAAAGGGGATTATGATTAGTTACCGGTATGAAGAAGGGCACGGCGGAGGCGTTCCCGGCCCCGGCCGCCGTGACGGGCGTGACCTCGACGCTGTAGTTGCCGGGCGACAGGTTGCGCAGCGTGTAGCTGTGGCCGTTGTTCTCGTAGTCGTCCACCGTGATGCAGCTCTGAAGTCCCACGTCCTGGCCCTACGCAACAACATACACTTGATCGATTTTCTTACTCAGATTCAAAAAAGATCTTCACATATACCTACATTATCATACATTCATTCACAACCACTTTTGAAACGTCAGAAGCTAGGTGCACGATTCCAACTGGTCGTTTCCTATGGAGAAGAGCCGGCAAGAAACCACATGGTTAAACTTAAAAAAAAAAATTCACTGATAATATAGGTATGGGGGGACAGTATAGGCCTGTCAAGAAGTAACACTGAGGAAAGAGTGTTACTAGTGATAGGCAAACATTAAAACAACCTCGTTTACTGGCGCTGATTATACCTAGCAAAGTAACTTTTTATTTATTTATATACAAGGTGGAGACGACAATAAATTAAACTGCGTATATTTAATGCCGTTCCCAGTCTGCATACGAAAATTCAATCAAGACTATGGTAACATGGTTGCAGACTATCCAGCTGAAGTAGTTGGATAGTCTGCAACCATTGGATTTTCCTCAATGAATTGAGCACAGCCTCTAAAACCAGCAGAATCAATTTCTACAAAGAAATTATGGAAGTTTAAGTAAATGACGTACCGCCAAGTTATCATCGACGCGGGAGTAGTGCACGGCGTAGGCTACAACAAACCCGTTGGGTTTCTCAGGCGCTCTCCACGTCACGTTCACTTCGCCTAACGTCTTGTTCGAAACGACCACTTCTGCTTGCAAGTTGTTCACTTTATCCGCGTTTACTGCAATGACAAAACATTTTTTATTATTTTGTGTGAGAGGCAGCGTGCAACCTGAAGGACTGGTTGACAACTAATTTGAAATATTAACTTCACTAAGATATGAATAAAGTTTATTTCAAAATGATTACATATTATTGAAAATATCTTTAAAATATTGACATTGTAGTGTAGCCGAAACTAGACTTTATGTTCGGGCACTAAAGATATATTTCCTAGATTACATAAATGTGAAACAAAATTTTGAGCATAGTTTATTTATTCATTGGGTCTCCAACAGAGGCTTCACAATTATACATACAAGTTTACAAAAATCAGAACAAATATTAGTTCCAATTATAGGAGACCACATCGTTCACTTATATTCTAGATACAATAAGTTAGACTTTTTTAGTTTAGGTGGTTCCTAAAGCTTACCTAATTCCGAAGTGCGGAAGGTATTAAAGGCCCGATGTTCTGAGCACCAAGTGCTGTTGTAATTTTTGAGTGTCTCCTTCTCGTGCTTGGCGCGGCAGGCGTAGATGCTGACTGTGTACCATGTGAAGTGCCGCAAGTTCGTCACCGTCAGTGACCTTGTGTTGCCTCCCAGCTCGAAGTACAGGGATTCGACGGAACCTGCCGACAAATGCAATGTTTACATGCTTTGTTCGGTCTCCACTTCAGGACTCTTGTGTTCCACCCGCCATCGATACCGATCGATGGCGGATGGAACAGAAGAGTTCTGAAGTGGAGACCGCGTATCGGCAAGCGCAGGGTGACCTTAAAAAGGTGGCTGGGACAGACTGGATGTGGAAGGCGGAGGACAGCGTGGGTGGAGTCATGTCCAGCAGTTGTCTGCTATTGCAGTCCACTGCTGAGCATGGGCCCTCCCAAATGCAATCAATCAATTTAAAAGTACCCTATGTGTTAATCCAGGTTACAAACTATCTCTGCGACTATCCAGAACAGAAATAGAGACAAAAAAAAAAACAGGTTGCGCTCCGGGAGTGCCGGCAGAAGTGAAAACTTGAATATTAATGTTGTGTATTTTGGATATTTTGGAATGCGGTCTACTCTCCCTCCGTCTTACGAATTTTGGATCAGGTCACGTGTCCTGCCGCGAGCTCCGTCTTACGAATTTTCGATCAGGTCACATGTCCTGACGCGAGTTTAACATTTTTTACCCATCACAACAAAAGTGCACAACGCCGCTAAAGAAGTTTTTACTTCAACAAACATTCTTTGTTACTATTTTATTATATAGACTAAGTTTTTTATGACTCTGTACTTACATTCCAGCCGGTCGATTCTGTGAAAATCTCACCGTGAAAAGTGAAGTGAGCTTGATGTGAGTTGTCAGTAGTGTCAATCCCTAGCATTATTTGGAATGACAGCTCACTCCTCGCTCACTTCACCTAAGTTTTCACGGTGAGATGGCTACACAATCGCACTGCTGGTGTAATTTCCATACTTGTAAATTGTTTAAGTATAACTATAAAATTGTATGGCATGCATTACATAACTTTATAATAAATCTGCCATTGCCGGTCTGGTGTCGTTGTATCACTTACAACACCTTATTCATCCAAATCAGAGCGTTTCCAAGTTCATTATAGCGACTCGCCCCTATCACATGGCTGGCTAAATGTGGGTAATAGCCACCACCTATCTACCAGAGACAGAGACAGGGGAGGTTTACCTATAGAGGCACTTATCTCTGCCTCACCTTTCGGGGCTTACAGGTGTGGTGTTATAAGTATAACATAACAAACATACAAAATAAACCATTTGTGGTAATGTGTTGTTTGAGTGTTTGTGTTGTGGTGTGTTTTTAGGACCTCTGTTACTAACATTATATGGAATTGACATTTCTGAAATAAATGTATTGTTACGAGCTTCGGGTTCGTGACAATAAAACTGCCGATATAAATTACCAAAAATGACACTTTAATTAATTAACACAAACACACTAATAAATAAACACAATTATTACACTTAAGTCGCACTTTAAGATCGCTTTAGATGTATTCGCATGTATCGCTTCCAACACACTGTGTCGCATCGCGGTTATTCCCGGCCTTATATAGTCCAGCAGATTGTTCTAGTACCTTCTACTGTAGAAACATCTAGAATGTTCGGGTATATACCGGCCCCGACTGACCTCTGTCGACAGTTCTAGTATCGAAATTTCTAGAAGGATCTACTTGTTCTACTATTCGATACTAGATGGCACTAGTGGTAATTTAGTTCCGCTATTTGATAATAGATGGCGCTAATGGTCACTAATGTCGCCATGTATCAGGCCTTAATCGTGGCGCGCAACAGTATATTATTATTATTAATGTTAACGACGTGATGATGGCAACATATTATAACCAAATCAAAACCCAAATTAAAAAAAAATGTTGTGTATTTATTGTTGCGCGCCACTATTAATGCCTGGTACATGGTGACATTAGTTACCACTAGCGCCATCTAGTATCGAGTAGCAGAACTAATAGAGTCAAGTTACCACTAAGATCCTTCTAGGAAATTCGATGCTCGAACTTTCTAGAACTATCGATATCTGGTCAGTCGGGGCCGGTATGTACTCGAACATTCTAGACTAGATGTTCCTACAATAGAAGGTTCGAGAACTATCTGCGGCACTATATAAGGCCGGGATGAGCCACAACCGAGAAGTCAGATAGGCTATTATACAAGCGAATACATCGAATCGATCTTCAAGTGCGACTTAAGTGCAATTGTGTTTTATAATTAGTGTGTTTGAGTTGTTGTTAGCGTTGTTTAATTGAAGTGTAATTTTTGGTAATTTATATCGACAGTTTTTATTGTCACGAGCCCCGAAGCTCGTAACATTATGTTTGTAACCTGTCCTCCTGGAATCCTTTACGGCGTAAGCTTTAGGCTCGGTGCGACTGCATTTGGCTAAAATAAGAATGTTAGAATGTCGCAATGATGATAAGCGAGGCCACGAAGGACGAACAGTAAAGGCAAGGCACTGCGTAGGTGAATACGTTATTGATTAGCATAGGCATAATCAGCCTCTTATCGTTCCCACTGCTGGGACACAGGCCTCCTCTCTGTCGAGGGACTGGGCCGTAATCCACCACGCGGGCCCAGTGCGGGTTGGTATTATTTACTATAGACGATGACAAACTCGCGAATTACCTTCCTCGTCCGTACTGTTGGTGTAGTTCTGTCCGGGCTTGGGCGCAACGCTCTCGGCCACTTTCACAAGCATGCTGTTCATGTAGTGGTCCAGAGATCGCTTTACCCTGCTTTTTGAATGCTTCTGTCTGTCAGGCTGTTTTTTGTACACCTGTAATGAATGGGCGTTTAGAAATCTATGAACCAAGTATGATTTATAGGACCACGTACGGCCCGAGTCTAGTTGGAGATTCTTACAAATTGTGCGAACACGGTTCAATTTAGCTAAATTATTCATTTTTGAGTTGATCACCCCCAAATCTGTGACCCCGACATGATTGTTAGCGCAGCCTTCGAGCAGCAGCTTCATTATCATACTCGGTTCACCAGTTTGGTGGTGGAGGAATGAGGTGTGAAGTTCCTCAATTGGAAAGAGCAGTAGCCCACCAAATTCAACACCCGGTTAGCCGAAATCTTCTCCCTTTTCAAGGGGGGAACTTGGCACCTCGTCCCTCCTTCAAAAACTTGTAGTTTTATTCACGTATACAATCCCGTACAATATTCTGCAGGTCGTTCTCAAAGGTGATGCTTTCTTCCCGCTCTTTCTCTGCGCCCGAGTTGAACCTCGTGCCCGGTTTGTCCTCTTCCTTGCAAGAACACGAGGCGTTGGTGACGTCACCGGTCGTCTCCTTCTCCTGACTGTCCGGAGACTCTTCTGTTCGAGCAGTGATCATATTCGCAAGGGCACTCGCTGAAATAAGAATTAAGAAAATGTAAGAGCGCAGAATAGAATGAAGCACCTGCTGTTCATATCTTTATGATACTTACGTAATGCCCCCGAAAAGAACTCTCAGGGAGATTTTTTTACCAGTCATTCAAATTGTAAAGTATTTTATAAGAACTTACGATTAGCACAGTAGTTAGTGTTCGATGTTAGCAGCTGGGGCACGTTGTAGCTGCTGGCCTGCATGGCCACGTGGTACAGCACGATGGTGCCGTTGGGCATGGCCGGCGGCGACCAGCGGATGAACACCGAGTGCGGCGACAGCGACTCTACCGACACGCCCTGCGGTGAACTGGGCCCTACAAACATTCAGTTTATTCTTCATACTGCCACAAGAACTAGGTATGTTTAAATAAATTTTATTTTTCAAGACAACAATACCAATTGAATCCAGCATAAGTGTGTCAATCCGCGTGAAACTTGAGAGCGTTTCATCTCAAGGTTCCACTAATTAAAAAAGGAAGGGGAACCCTGTTCTACGATAGAGGTATTATTTTTTGTTGGTTGTTACTTTTACTTACTTCCAGGTAAGGTGGTGAAGTATATGATGGAACTCTGTGCACCCTTTTTCTCCTGCAGTGTGGTGTACGTCTTTACATACGCCGCATATCGCGTATCAGGGCTCAAATGTGTCAGTAAGCGGAATGAGGGCTGCATATTCAGACATGGATTCAAGAGAATGTCATTTTGGTTGCCTGTAGTAATTTCTCTTGAACCATTACGTGCTTCGTCTTCGGTTATATCCACAACATTCCATCTGTAAACAAAACAAGATTATTATTGGTTATTCGATTCACTGCCACTGTCCCGATCGCAAATATATCATTAAAATTAAGAAAAAGAACTAAAAACAGTACTGTCTGGATCCACTTATTATTTCAACATTACAATATGGATCAAATGACAAAAATCCATCGCAATCGCAACTCAATACTATACTTATTCAACTTTTAATAACAATTTAGCTTTAGCATACTGCTATTAAACGATGCATGCAACTCACCTACATATAAAAAGAAATGATTAAGTGAATACTAACATGTCGGAGCACACGTCCCTCTGTTCGTACAGCGTGACGTTCTGGTTGGGCTTGGTTTGGATGTAGTAGACGGAATAGCCAAGCAGCTTGCGGATGTCCTCGGGACAGTACATGTTCCACGTGAGGATCACGTAGCGGGCGTGCAGCTGAAACACGCGCAGGTGCAACTTGTCCGGTAAACCTGCGAAAACGTCACACACAGAAATCGTTATAATAATGTTACTGTGAAGCAATTTTTACAATCTATCTCTAATTGGTCTCCAACCTCAGCAATGAGGCAACGACGGAGACGATACTCGTTTTTTTTTTCAATACATTTCAGTATAAACAATTCTAAGCACAAATTATTGCGTGCTAAAATACATCGTGAACTACTCACAGGAGGCCTGATTTCCGTTGTTGTCTTCTGACACTTCAATTTCAGTGAAGTTGGACCTCGGATCTCTAGTCATATTCTTAAGCGGCATTATCTGGGTGTAGTAGCACAGCTTTGGGTTTAAATGTATGAACAGGGAGCCTCCTGAGATATCAATGTCGCCGTGAGTTGGCCAGTCCCATAGCAATTCGAGGTTCTGGTTGTTGAATATATGTAAAACTTGTCTGAAACGGTATCAGTTATAAGTAAAACAAATAAATTTAACGTAAGTATATCATAAAAGCGTGGAGCCCGCAATCAATGTTCATACTGATCGGTTAATAAAATGATTCCTTTAAAAGGGAGACAAGAAAATATATATTAAATAAACCTTCGATAAGTAATTAACTAATCAATGAATGTAAAAAAATAAACCCTAACGGTAGCTATTTTAAACCTATGAAAATTTTCCAATTGCATTGAACTGAATGAATTAGAATTCATAGGTACATTATTTGATTCAATTAATAGACTTGGATATGGGTGGTAAAGGTAAAGTTTTGGGGTCAAGTCGCGGATCATTTGAAAGGCGATTATCAACAAACTCAAATCCATTAGTTTAATACAGTAGTGGTGTACTTCGTTTGCGTGCATGTCAGAAAACAAATTGGATTTCATGGGTTTCCATTTTTTTGTGCAGAACGTTATTTCATTTCCTAAACTAAAAGTAGCATAAGTTATTTCTTATAACATCAGCTATCTGCCAGTGAAAGTTCCGTCAAAATCGTTTCAGCCGTTTCAGAGATTAGCCGGAACAAACAGAAAGAAAGACAAATAAAAATATTTTGTCTTTGAGGAGCGTTCAATGTATTCATCCATGGTATCAGGGTGATTTATTAATGATGTGGGTAATATGACTTATGAATTAATTAATGACATTATCTAAGGGGCATAAAGGTAAAATTTCATATAGTTGTGATCATTAATTTGCTAGTTATCCTTAGTCAACCACAACTGAAATGGCTAACGTGACAGTTTGAAGAAAATTGAGCACCGCGCTGTTATTAAATTCCAAACGTGATGATGGCGTTCAAGAAGTGATGGTGGCTGTTTACCAAGATTTTGCACCTTCGTTATCTACGGTTCAAAAGTGGTCAAGTTAATTTAAAAGGGGCAGAGAGAGTATTGAAGACGACATTCGCTCCGTTAATTACGTCTTTCATGCCAATACCGAGAAAACATTGAACGCCCCTCGTAAGTACCTCATATACTTTCATGTGCATTTAGTAAAATGCTGTTATTTTGACATTGCAAACAGACACTACAATTTTATTTATTTGTACTTGTAGATGGAAAAACTGTCGTCGGAAAATAATAAATAGCAAAGATTTATGATAATTATGTATAAATACAAGAGTACCTACTAATATCTAACTAACGAGTCGGGAACAACTTCAATAGGAAAGAGCAATATTTACCTATTATTTAGATATATATGAACAAATAAGCAAACATACCAATCTAATCTACTCTATTGTGTTTTATAAAACTAGTATTGAACAGAATCTTCAGCCCCCTGCTCCGCGCCGCGCCTCTATGCTGAAGGTCGTGACCTCTGTGGGGTAACATCTGAGCTCAAACGATGTTCCTCCATTAATTTAACATTCATATAATTTCATAAAGAAACAAAAACAACCAGAAATTATAATACTTATTTTGTATAATATTTATGTAAAATCACATGTTTTAGTTTTGACTCACCTATTTTTAGGTTTGACTTCTTTGGGCCAATCTCCGGTGATTTTCTTCAGGCTCCTTAGAAACATGAGTGACACTAGTGGGTATGATCGTATTACTAGCAACGAGCCAGTTATCTCGCGTATTTCACCCAATGATTTCTCCAGTAGTGCCAGCGTGTTACCTACAATTTAAATTAAAAATAAAGATGTGTATTATGAAAGCTAAATTATCAAAACAGTACTATAAAACTAAATCACTAAATTATTTTTTATAGAACTCAGAGGTTTCTTAGTTGCTTGGAGGCGTTACAATTATATTCCACAATGTCCGGAAGTATAAATAAAACACTAACATTCCCATTAATTAAAAAAATGGCGACTAGATTGAATTGGTCTTCTTTTTTTCCCAAAAGTTTAGTCAGAATATAAACAAACGGTTTTTATGACAAGAAAGAGTCTTGACAGCTTTTCAAGTCTCTAAAGAACACAGGAGAGGGACTCGACCATATGTTATGAAGCTCACCCCCTGAGGCGCGCACGGAGATCTCGAGCTTGCCCTTGATGTGTGTGCACCCGCGGAATTTCTCTGCAGACGTCACAGTGTCTATCTTGTCGCCAAGACACTCTTTGACGCAGCCGGACGGCGGGCACTTCTTACATGTTGCGTTCTCCCGATCCTAACAATCAGAAATTTGTTCGTCTCGTGAATGATGTCAAAGGATTCATTAAAATCTGATAAAAGGGAAATAAGCAGTACCTTTGTACTCATATTATATCTATGTCATATCATTACGTATTTTACTGTGTGTACATAAATAATAAAATAAATAAATAAAAGGGTTAAAGGTCCTTCCTCACCAGGAAACCATGGCAATCCAGACAGCAGGCTTATTACGTATAAAATAACAATCAGCAATTATCGCGGAGAAAAATCTGCTGATTTTACAAGCTTTTATTTAACTTGCGATGTATGTATGTAAGTGTTTGTTCAGGTGGACTCTTGCCACTCCATTTTGAAGCAGATATCTTCAACCGATTGAGCTGAAATTTTGCATACATGTGTAAATTGGATGACAATGCAAAATCTGATGATGGAACCGGAAGGTGGCCATAGGAACTCGGTAGTTAAACAACACAACCCTATCGAGTTTGGACTCGTTTGGTCCGTCTTGACGAGAACTTTGATGCTAGATGGTAACCAGGGTCTGATGATGGAGCTGGAAGGTGGCCCATAGGAACTCGGTAATTAAACGACACAACCCCATCGAGTTTGGGCTTGTATGATTAATCTTGACGAGTACTTTGGTGCTAGATGGTAACCAGGGTCAGATGATGGAGATGGAAGATGGCCATAGGAACTCGGTAATTAAACGAAATAAGCCCATCGAGTTTGGGCTCGTTTGATTCGTCTTGACGAGTACTTTGGTAACCGGGGAGTCCAGGGACTAAAGATGAACAGGTAGCTTAAGTGCAGTAAACGCATATACGATCGAAAACGATCTTCAAGTGCGACTTAAGTGCAATTGTGTTTCATAAATAGTGTGTTTGAGTTGTTATTAGCGTTGTTTAATTAAAGTGTAATTTTTGGTAATTTATATCGGCAGTTTTTATTGTCACGAACCCCGAAGCTCGTAACAATACAATAACATGGTGGTACCATCGAGCTGGCCTGATTATGGACCTGGAGGCTAGATGACGGAACCCTCGAATAGCTAATAAACCTATCGCATGTGGCTCCAATTAAATTCCATTTGAAAGGAACCGCTATACTACATAGTTATTGCTCTATATTAAAATGCCTATATACACTAGCTTCTGCCCGCGGCTTCAGCCGCGTGGATATCAGAAATTATCCCACGGGAACATGCTACCAGGATGAAAAGTATGTCCTGCCCCAGGATGCCATCTATCTCTTTGCCAAATCAGAAGTTTAGTGGTTTAGGTGTGAAAATGTAACATACAGTTTCAAGTTCAAGTCCTCAATCGAATTACCCCTTTTTGCCTCGTCAGGGGTCAATTTTCGACTACTTTACATAGGTACTTATTATTAATTATTTTCTGTCAAAAGTTTTAATACTAAGTTTCGAGTTAATTGGACCTCGCCTTCAATTACTTCCACACAAACTTCAACACCCCTATATCCCCCTTTGAGGGGTAGTTTTGAAAAACTTATAATAATAAACTTTATTACTTACTTAGGCGAGCATTCTTGCGAAGTTTCAAGTTTATTAACTATACCGGGGATACAGTTCATATGAAAAATCTTATTCATTATAAGATTTTTCATATGAACTGTATGCCCGCTTTTCATCCCCACAGGGGTGGAGTTTAAAAAAATCGTTTGGGATGTATTCATGGCTTGACTCAAAGATTATTTATACTAATTTTCGAGTCAATCAAACCATGCAGTAAAATCCTCCCCTGAAAAATTCACTACCCCTTTTCAACCCATTAGGGGTAGATTTTCGAAAAACCCTGATAAATGTTATTCTTTATTTTTGGTCTTAAGTATAAACACTGAATTTCGAGTAAATCGGACCGCGCATTCAAATTCTTCCATACAAACTTTGAAACCCCCACCCAATCCCCTTTTCGTGCCAAGTTTCTAGTTTATTAACTCAAGGAATAAGATTTTTCATACAAACGAAATCCCCCCATTTCACCCTCTTAGGGGTGGAATTTCGAAAAACCCTTTCTTAGTGGATACCTACTCTTCACTAAGAACACACCCTCCAAATTTCATGGCTCTAGGACAAGCGGCTTTGGCTGTGCGTTGATGTCTCAGTCAGTCAGTCAGTCAGGACTTTGAATTTTATGTTTGGTTTTAGATTTATGTTTGGTTGTTAATGGTTGTAGGGACCATTTTGTCCGGTCTTCTTTTGCTCGCCGATGGCTGTCGCCCTGCTATCAAAAACCATCCTTAATACGAAATAATCGCGATCACTGCACATTTTAATTAACTGATTGTTCTCTAGAGGCAGCACTATCGCTAGTTTGCTATGGTGTGGCTATCGCTGATATATTATAATATAACACGGATTTGCGGTATAAGAGCAACTATTGCGCAAATTTCGCTATCGCAAGGCTTCTGCAAGCTACGTAATAATAAGCCTGCGGGTCGCGTTGCAAACAAAATGTCTGGACGGTAGCGCGACCTGTCTAGACCGCAACGTCAACCTGGTGATGTAGGATCCCTTATTCCTTTAAACAATTTTTTGAACGCACCTCCATAAATCCGATGTCGCAGTCGTAGACGCAGCGGTTGCCGAAGATCTTGTACTTTCTGCTCGGGTCGGTAGCAGTCACCGGCGCCGGCGTCGCGCGGCACTCTAGCTCCGTCACACAGCGACGGAACAACTGCAAATAATACAAAATTGTTTAGCAAGTAGCAAAAAATATTGGTCGACCAACAAACAAAGCACTGTCCGCACTACGGATTCTGCATAACTTCTGTCCTTATTGGCAATCGTGCGCATAAGCATGTGAACTTCCTACTTTTCTTTATTGAATGTCTCATATAATTCCCATTTAATCACGCTCACGCAAATAATCAGCCGTCCTATACATTGGGGTCGAGTAGGTAGGTACTGAAGTTTTGTATGGGACAATCAATGTTTTTTTCGCGATTATGATGTTCCCTGGAGAAAGTTGTTGAGTTTGATGATCTGTTCTACACCCTTAAATATGAGCACAGAGTAAGTGAATGACTACCGAGATTACGACTAATAAAGAAATATGGAAGAAAAATACATGTTGCGCCGACATCTAAATAAATTGGGATAATAATAATAATATCCCTGGACATTTCACACAGCACCATTTGTCCCAAGCTAAGCAACCTAATGCTTGTGTTATGGTAACAAGATGGCTGATAAACTACTTATATACAATTTTTTTTTTTTTTGTAAATACATACATATTATAGATAGAAAAACAGCCAGACTCGGAACAAATACATGTAGGTCATACAAATATTTGTTCCGTGCGGGAATCGAACCCGCGACACGCAGCGCAGCAGTCAATCGCCAACCGTGCCGTCAAATAAGGATATTATAAGGGAAATGATGATGGTGTAAGTTTAATATTAAAGCCTTTGGAATAAATTGTCTAATGATTGTGAAAAATCAAAATCCGGTGTTTACTTTGGAAGAACATTGCGGTCACACAGACACGTAACATATTTTATATAATATGAAAAGCCACTTGTAATTTATAATATGTATATAGCTATCACCTCATATGTGCCGTCCGCAGGGCAGGAGTCCACGCACTTTCGTTTGCTGCCGTAGCCGAAGGAGTAGTTGCGACACACGTGGCAGTCCTGCGCGGTGGGACCCGAACAGCCGCCCAGACACGCCTGGTGGCAGCACGTGCCGTTGTCTAGGCATCCGCGGTCGCCGCACATCGTGGAACATACTAGATCAATAACAACTAATTAACTTATGAACTGTTTCTGAATTAACAATTTCAAATTATTGAGAACTAGTCAAACCCTGCTTTGGCAGCGCGTCACCTTAAGTAATTTAAGGTGACATGCTATTTTTAATTCAAAAGGGGATTGAAGATATTTTTAGGGAGCCTCGCATACCTACCTGTCCGCCAATTTGTTTTTTTTTTTTTTCAAAATGGCGACCACGCTTGTTTCCTATACATATAAATCGATATCTGACATCAATCCAAACAGAAAACATAATAAGACCAAACCCCGTAAAGTGTCACGTTTCCGAGATAGTAACGTTCAAAGTTGATCGCGTGAGATCCATATTTTTTTAACTTTCTTGATAGATGTTTGAAATACTTAATCACTCTGAACGTTTAAAATAATCAAACATTAAAAACAACTTTGAATGCTTTATTTTTCCAGTCACCAATAGAATGGCTAACCCATTAGAACATATTTTATCTATATTTATATAAAAAACAAAGTCCTGACTGACTGTCTGACTGACTGAGACATCAACGCACAGCCTAAACCGCTGGTCCTAGAGTCATGAAGGAGGGTGTGTTCTTAGTGAAGAGTAGGTATCCACTAAGAAAGGGTTTTTCGAAATTCCACCCCTAAGAGTGTGAAATAATATAATATAATATATATAATATCCCTGGACAATTCACACAGCACCATTTGTCCCAAGCTAAGCAACCTAATGCTTGTGTTATGGTAACAAGATGGCTGATAAACTACTTATATACATTTTTTTTTTTTTTGTAAATACATACATATTATAGATAGAAAAACACCCAGACTCGGAACAAATACATGTAGGTCATACAAATATTTGTTCCGTGCGGGAATCGAACCCGCGACACGCAGCGCAGCAGTCAATCGCTTAACCACTGCGCCAACCGTGCCGTCAAAAAAAAAATGGGGGGATTTTGTTTGTATGCAAAATCGCCTTGAGTGAATAAACTTGAAACTTGGCACGAATACTAATCTAAGTAAATTATGAAGTTTGCCATTTTATGTTTTACTAAACTACCCCCTAAAAGGGGATTGGGGGGTTTCAAAAGTTGTATGGAAGAATTTTAGAGCGCGGTATGGAAGAATTTTAGAGCGCGGTCCGATTTACTCGAAACTCAGTATTTATACCTAGGATCGAAAATAAAGAATAATTTGTTTATCAGGGTTTTTCGAAAATCTACCCCTGACAGGCTGAAAAGGGGTGGTAAATTTTACAGGGGAGGATTTTACTGCATGACTTGATTAACTCGAAAATTAGTGTAAATAATATTTGAGTCAAGTTATGACTACATCCCAAACGATTTTTTAAATTCCACCCCTGTGGGGGTGAAAAGCGGGGGGGATACAGTTTATATGAAAGATCTTCTTCATTAGGTTAATAAACTTGAAACTTGGCAAGAATACTCGCCTAAGTAAGTAATAAGTTTATTATTATCAGTTTTTCGAAACTACCCCTCAAAGGGGGGTGCTGAAGTTTTTTTGGACGTAATTGAATGCGCGGTCCAATTAACTTGAAACTCAGTATTAATACTTTTGACAGTAAATAATTAATAATAACTATGTAAAGTTGTCGAAAATTGACCCCTGACGGGGCAAAAAGGGGTAAATCGATTTTAGGGGAGGATTTGAACTTGAAACTATATGTAACGTTTTTACACCTAAACCACTGAACTTCTGATTTGACAAAGAGATAGATGGCTTCCTGGGGAAGCACATACTTTTTATCCTGGTAGCAGGTTTCCGTGGGATAATTTCCGACATCCACGCGGGCGAAGCCGCGGGCAGAAGCTAGAATACATATATAATTTATAAGGATAACACCTTACTAAGGAAAGGGTTTTTGATTTACTAATCCGTTCATGGGAAGGGTTATCCCATGAACGGGTAATACCTTTATGCAATAACTGTTTGGTTTAGACGGGTTAACTAACTCGTTCAAGATGAATAATTGTGATGAAGGGCCCTTTCCTATAAGATTAGCCGTTTACGGTGTAACACATATCGTCTTTGCAAACCTCTACCGAAAGCCCATTATAAAGGTATTGAAACGTCCAGGTTACAGGTGGATTAACATTGTATATTCCTGAAGAAAAGGCTGTATTCTATAAAATCTCAACCGAATAAAATAATACGGAAGAAAGATCACCAAGAGGCGAGAATTGTACAATAACTACTGAGAGCCGAATCATTATAATGGAGCGTTTGTCATATCATATCATTGCATCATTCACGTGTTATGCTCAATGACCCATGCTCCCCAAGTCCATTGCTCCCTTTGTTTACAATACGTCCATCAATTACTTAATAATAATCTGTTAGTTTACATTCAAAGTGCGCCTGTAGGTAGGTACTCATAGTTCATGATAGCCCATTCTCATCATTGTCATGTATCTACTATGATATGATATTGAGGTCTGATAATATGCAATACTCACTCTTCTGGCAGTGCTTGTCATCCCAACACAGCAACCGGCCGTGTGCATCGGACGGGCACTGCGACTGTCGATGGTCTTCCACTCGACTCTGTGCATTGGGACACAGCCCACACAGTCGCGTGTCGTAATTCATCTACAAATTAACAATACATTAGATCAATATTAATGTTAATTGGGAGATGACGAGGTCACCCACATTATTTTAAGAGTTACTCATTTCAACACTATGTGCACGATCCATTTAATATCATAACACTAGAAGTAATGATATCATCTTCATGAAATATACCAAATGTATTGAAAAATTCTAAACATTGTTTGAAGAAGCTATGGAAAGAGCCTCGGACAGCTTTCAGCAATTTTAAGTGATTTAAATAGATATACATATAGGTACTATGAGATATACTGAGAGGTGCTTGTGGCTAAGTAATAACAGCCACACGGGTCGATCGATCAGGTTAAGCTATGCTTGCCGCGGTTGGTCCGTGGATGGGTGACCATCTTTACATACCAAGACCCCTCCGTGCCTCGGAAAGCAAGTTAACCGTTGGTCCCGGTTGCCATTCGTGGATCTTTGACAGTCGTTACGGGTCGTCAGAAGCCCGAAAATCTGACAACCAGTCTTACCAAGGGGTATCGTATTACCCAGTAATTGGGTTTTGGAGGTCAGATAGGCAGTCGCTCCATGTAAAATACTGGTATTCAGCTGCATCCGGTTAGTCTGGAAGCCGACCCCAACATAGTTGGGAAAAGACTAGGCTGATGATGAATTGCATGTCTAAACAATACTGACACATAATGTGAGTTTCAGGTAAAACGTAACGTAGATTCTTTAAATAAAGAATCTTTTAAACCTAAATAGGTTCAAAATAAACCCGTTAATTAATATGTTGTGTATGTGTATCGTAGGTAAACACGAGTCGTGGCGGAACTAATAACACGATCCCACGGGCCATGACCAGAACAAGTTTGGTGAAGAACAATAATAATGTGAGGGCACTACTCCACTGTTATTGGACACATGTCCGCACGGAGGCGATGCTACAGAGTAGGGTTACCCTTCAAGTATATGCGGCCACGTGGTGTAGATAGGAAACTATTTAAGCGTTTTTTTTATGAAAATTCTTACTGACTTATACACAAACAAAGCAAAAGTACAACTTAATTTTCGCTCCAAACGTTTTATTTATCAACAATCTTAAAAAAAATCTTAGGAACATGTTCACATTATTGTGGACACTAACAGCAAATAGTTATACAGCTCATTTACTCTCTCTGAGGAATTTAAGGCCCAACCCTTAAATTCCTCCTTGGTCGTAATTGGGTATTCAATATTCAATTTTGTATTGGATAGTGATGTTTTTCTTTGATAAAATAAGATATTGATTCCTTTGATCTCTCAACATGTTATAAAATACACGAGCACAGGTATAAGGAAATTGCGTTCTTCTTAATTAATTATTATGAATGTACGTAATACATACATAAATTCATGCCTCCTCCCATGGGGGTAGACAGAAACTACAGAACGCCACCTGATACGATCCTTGCATACTCCTTTTGCCTCGATTAGAATTATGAAAGTAACTTACCCTAATAACGTTATCGGCTTGATCCGAAGTGATCCGACTCCAGTCAATAGTATTTGCATAACACAGTCTGTCGTTCTGTTGTATTCGCACACCGCCCCTCTCAATCTTCATTAAAGAACGAAGACCCAAGGACTGCGGACAGAAATACAAGCATTTAACATTACATTATTTTAAAGTTAATTTTTACTCCGGTAACGAGAAACTCTCATTTACATTCATAAGTAGCTAACCGGATAGACGTCGTCCAGTCCTTTGAATAATTTATACAACATTCTAATAGAAAAAATGACGCTCAGTTTTACCAGAATTTGATCATTTTCCGGTAAACTTTTCTAATTTTTCTTTCCATAAAAACCTAATTCGGCAATTACGAACATATTAAAATGAAAAATAGCCAAATCAATCCAGCCGTTCTCAAGTGATACGCTGACCATTGAACCGCATTTCATTGTTATTTATATAGAAAGATAGATAAGGGAGGTAAGTAATAATTATTCATAAATTGCATTTAAATAAATCATAATAAGATTATAATCTATGTAACCCGGTTTCGCTTTTCTAATATTGATGCAGAGTGTGATCGCCTAACACACTCGGTCAATAATTTCATTCACACATTTACTAGAAATTAAATTTAAGCTGATCTGTTGCAAACAAAATGTAAAACAAACTTACTTCCAGATGCTCATTATCGAATATAACGAGAGCGTAATCCTTGTAGAGCTGAATCCCACGTATCACCGCGAGATTGGGAAATAGGCTGCCGAGATTCTGCACGCCTTTCGTCCTACAATACATTGAAACCTTTCAATTGTGTGACTAAATCCCTTCTCGCATGTGGTTACTCCAACGAAACCTGATTACCCACTAACTCATAAAACTAGTCGTTTACTAACATGTTATATGTATGCAACCAGCATTTTAAGTGAATAATTGTATTCTGTTTTTGAGCAATAAATGTCTGAAACCATAAACGATAGTATAGTTGGTATAGTAGTTAAATGAAGGTCTCTACGTCTGCACAGTGCACCCTGCACACACCAAGCTAAGTTGACAAGTCAACAATGATCTTGTGCGAAGTTTGGTTAAAACTAAGATCTTTCAGTTTGTAATCAGTTCGTGTGTAGACTGTAGCTCCATAATATGAGAAAGCCCTTATAGTTTATTGGTGTTTACAGGTAAGTAACCTAATAGAAATGATTCTACATGTTTCTTTTTAAGATTACTGACAGTAAGAATACTGACAGTTGTTTATATTTCATGCGGAAAATATTTAGCACTATGATTATAAGGTTAAGGGTAAAGGTTTCACCTGTATATCAGAATATAATCGGTGACCTCTCTTAGTAGCGGGAACGTCATGTTCTCGATGTCCTTGGGCGTGGTGCGCTCCATCAACACGATGCTGAGCTGACCTTCGATGACTCGGCAGTTTCTCAGCAGCTTGAGGCCAGTGTGGTTGTTTCTTATGTCCATTGAAGGGCATACTGAAACAATCAAAAGTTTAAGTAAGTAACAGTTTTCATGCAAATTTGCTATCCGGAAAGAATAAATCATACAATTAAATTAATAATTTATTAACGCAATCCAGTATTACTTGGTGTCCCTGATTACAACTACAAAACAAAAAATACTTGAAATCAAATACGGGGTGGCAGGGACATCGACTCGCAAACTGTAACCATGAATTCAGCACATGAGTTTAGACTTTAGACCGCATAGCGTAGAAATTTTTCGTCGGTTATAAAAAAAAAAATCTTCTGTTTCATAGAAAAGTGCAATACCTACGCGGTCAAAACGTATGGAACAGCAATATTTTTTTTGGGGGATTCCTCTTTGCTCAGTCGTGGGACAGAACAGGCTAACAAATAACTAACAATATATTATATGAAGAATATATGTTTAATAACGAATCCCTTTGAACATAATCAGCCTATAATGTTCCCGCTGCTGGGACACAGGCCTCCTCTCTGTGAGAGGGAGTGGGCCATAATCCACCACGCGGGCCCAGTGCGGGTTGGTGGATGTCACATGTCTTCGAATTTGTGGTTCTAGGACATGCCGGTTTCCTCACGATGTTTTACTTCACCGTTTTGAGAGCAGTGGTGAAGAAATAATTTACACGAAATAAAGTGCCCAGCTGGGTTCGAACTCACGACCTACTCGGTAAGTCGGGTCAATTACCACTGGGCCACCACCGCTCGGGATAGCCTTATTATTCTGGTAACCGATTCAAAATTGGGTTGGCTAACCCTTTAAAACCTTATTTATTTATTGATTTACTCTCAAATCACATAATAGAGAAATATACATTAAGATGAAGAGCACCAAAACTTTAGAGGGAAAAGGTTCCAAAGGGTTTTTTATTAGTTTGCAAATCCGTTCAACTAACTCGTTCATGGAATAAGGTTACCCTTACTGTTTGGTTTACTAAACCGTTCATGATAGGGTTGAACCATAGAAAATATCAATGGGTTGAACAGTCACCGGTTATATAAGTAATATTTAATAATATTTATTAATTAATTCTTATTTCTATACGTGTACTGATGAATGGGTGTTATTTACCTGAATAAATAAAATTTATTATTATTATAAGAGAGGGCTAGCTTCTGCCCGCGACTTCGTCCGCGTGAAATTTCTTGTGGCCCCGACCCGACCTACCCCGTCGTATAGCATCGCCTGCCCGCACTATTACGTCGTTTTCGCTTCCGTCCTAGCGTGATGTTAAGCAGCCCTCCTCAATGATTGGGCTATGAAATGCAAAAATAATTTTTCAAATCCAACTAGCAGTTCCGGAGATTCGCGATCGCGTTCAAACAAACAAACTCTTCGGCTTTATTATTAGTCAGATATAGATAAAATATCAGAGAGAGAAACACTAGCATGTATGCTTTTAATATATTATGAAGAAATGACATTTGTTTGGCACGCTTAGTAAACTTCATCAGTTAAATTGAACAATAAGTTATACTGCTGTTTCCGTAAACAATTCAATTATTGGCACAAATTACCCCCCACGAGCTAGCTAATATCATATTAACGAACACTGGGGAGGAATTTTATTACACAGACCTAGTATTTATTACGTAGCCTGTTGGCACACCCGTAACTGAATAGTCATTTCATATTGATAATATTATTATCATGAAACTACTGCTATTTTTCAGCCATTGTGAAAATAGTAAAAACTCGCTTTCGTACAGACTCCCTGCAATTAACCTTTTCTGGCTTAGACGCTGTGTTTACAACAGATGAACGGCAGATCTGGCCGATATTAGGCAAAATCCTTGAGAAATATTCGGACACACTTAGAAAGGTAGTGCGAGGCATGCATAGGAGGTTCTTTTGACCTATTGAAATTCAATGAAATGTAATTTGTTGTAGCGATGGATGACAAGGCTTCGGGAATTGTCGCAGAGTTGCTAGTCTAATCATCATCATCATTTCAGCCGAAAGCCGTCCACTGCTGTACTTGAGGGCATCATCTGAAGACTGCAGGATCATCTTGCGCCTTCCCTCCATGAGCTGTGAAGTAGGATTAGAGAGATTCTGGTTTGCATCGCGTTGATCACAGAGACATCATTCAACATTTTTGTTTCTTCGTCGACATAATAAATTCAATCTCATTTTAGTTGCACCATCAGGGCTCTGCCAGGCTAGGGCCACTTTCTGTGCGCACGCTTTTTGAAGTAGGAGTTCATCATAATAAAGGTCTTCCTTCTACATAAAACTTGCCAGTAAGTAACCCCGGTGGTTTCAACGTCCAACCACAGAATAAATAGTACAGTCGTACTACAAATTTCGCCATTCGCAGCTCATCATCGTCTCGTTTGCCCAGTTTCGTGTAAAGTCCCCCATGACAATGGTGAACTGAGTTTTAGAGCCATGCATGGCTATGGAAATATCCTCATACATGGTCCTCACCTCATCGTCGAGGTGTCACGAGGTCGGGGCGTAAACCTGTACAACCTTCAGCGAATATATTGCGGATGTTCCGAGTATAAAGTACGCCACCCTGGTCGACAAACTCTCGATCTTCACCACGTTGCCGTTGCTCACAAAAAGTTGCTAGCCTATGTATGTTTTCCAAGCAACGCACATTTTCTATCTGCAATGTGTTTGACTTGGAATGGCATAATTTTCTCCCTCAGCCTTTTACATCATCAAACGGCCAGACTAGATAGTTTTAGAGTGGTACGTTACAACAATGTAGTATATATTTCACCAATATACACAAAACGTATTAGCATTGCGTTTATGTGCATATGGTACTAGTTCTAACAGTTGTATGATGTTCATTTCTTTGTTTTTTCTGTACATTTTTATAATGTGAAGATAAATTAAGATAATCAAATAGACCTACATACCTAGATTCTAAATAGAACAAAGAAATATAGCCAAGTTGTGGAGAAACCAAAATAAATCAAGAAAATATAAAAAGAACAGTCATCGCATCGTGCGTGACTATCGGTAATAGTCACGCTAGTAGTGACGTTAAATACAGCATCTCTTATGACGTTTGTGCTGCAGATCAAAGAGGGTATCATAGAACAACGCATATTTTATACTAGACGTGTGTGTCATTGGACGATATCAATTATTTAGACTATTGTGTTTAATTACTAGAAAATATTATCATATGCCACTATTTATGTACTGTATGACTAATGACTAGCACAGAATAGTTACTAGGTGATATATAATTAAAGCATAACGCTTACTTATAGAATATAATAATTATGTTGTCTTAGTTACGCTTCAAGGTAATTGTATACACGAAAATATTAGAACATCTCTCCTAAACTCAGGTTCTGTGCTTAGACTCGTTAATTGCGCACCTCTATATAATTTAAAAATAAATTAAACTATGTATGTATGTATGTTGGTATGCGATAGTTAACTATCATAGGTATTACATATTATCATTGTATCTAACTATCCGTCTTTGCCTTTGAGCATTTATTTTACAACTTGTTTATGTAATGTACTGCTGCTGTAATATGCAATTCCTCTGTCATACTTACATAATGACCGTTGTCATTATGTAAGTATGACAGAGGAATTGCAAATTGTAACAATATTATACAAGGTTAATCTATTGCGCAGAATTGATCTCTTTGATTCTTAGCCGGATGTATCTACGCAGTACCTGCAAGCTACTCTTCCCAGGGCGAGGAAGTTAAGGTCAAAGGCCGAGTGCGCATGTGCAAAAAATGCGCGGGAGGGAAACCAAGATGGCAGCGTAAACAATACGCGCTAGTGCGCCGCGGCATGATGCGAGTAGGAGTGTGACATGACTTCCCTTAACCGGTGAGCCGAAACCGAATTAGTTTTGCAGTGATCAGTCAATCATCAATCTGTTTAGTACCTATCGGATCCAAGAATTCTTGCTCTTGAATATATGTAAGTATTCCAAATTAAAACATGTAACTGCTTGACAGCAATTTAAAATATGTCAATACAATCAATAAACATTAACAACTCGTAAATCGTACTTCTACCACGAATCGTAAACTTGCATGCTGGAATAGGCTGAAATGGCGCAAAGGGGGGGCTGGAGAGAGGCGACGCGGTAGATGCCGTGGTGTGCGTGATGCGGTGGGGTGGCGGTGGCGGGTGGCATAACACCAAGCTAACCTGAAACACGACAGGCGACACAATGCAAATGAACTCGCCGCATATTGCCGTCTCACGTCCCGCAAACCTCGGTCAGTCAGCTCACTGACTATTTATAGAGCCAGGAATGTTAACTCCACATAATAGTGATGTACGATGTACCTCAACAACAATAATAATGTGTCGATAGCCTTAAACTTTTTTCATATCCTATGAGATTTATCAGAGGTTTATGAAAACCTGGGACCAGTTTCAGATTTACAGACAAGTGATTAAACCTGTTTAAGATTTTTTGCAAATTAATAATTCTCTTGTAAAGGAATTTTATAATTTTTATATGCTAATCTGTCTTTAAAGAAAATTATATTTTGTTTGGAAACGCTATACGTTTTTCGTTTGCATACACCTACTACACCTTAAAATTGAGTTGAATACGAGTGTTATGTTAGCCCTTCAATCGGTTACCAATGTTTATGGAGCATAATGTAACATATTTTATGGCTTTACTCCATTTTAACCCCATGGGGCGGAAACCCAATACTAATACGATACCTAACACTTTGAATGAGTTAGCCTTATTATTATGGTTATCGATTGAAGCCCTTTATGGGGTTTACTGACCTGTTCAGGGTACAAGGTTTTTTGAAGGGGTTTACTAACCAGTTCAGTGTTTGATTGGATTGAAGATACTTGAAAGGGTAACAGTGCAATACATATCGGACGTAACGATTATTTTTTAAAGATTTGAAAAAATTCTATAGAAAACCCTTTATACGGCTAACCGAAATGGTTTACCTTGTATTTAAGAAATGATTTTCCAAAACTTCACGTACGCGACGTACGTAGTGTACCAAATAGGTTGTCCGCAAAAAATGCTAATGCCAAAAAGTAAACTTTATTGATAACATATTTGTTTAATTAAACTTTTGTTACAATTATCTGTTACTTACCTACCTAGCACAATCATTAGCTTATTTATCGATAACAATGGAATCACTATGACAATAGTTGCACTGGATGTACCGACTGGCTAATAATGAACGTGGCATGCTTCGTCCCCCCCCCCCCCCCCCACCCCAATACTCCGCGCTTACTACGTCTCTACTACAGCCTCCACTCCTCCCGCCCGTACCCTCGCACCATGGCGCCACGCCGCGCCGTGCGAACAGACACAACGTCATACCTTTATCAGGAACATTAAACCATAAAAACAAGGGAATAAGGCCTCATTCTCGTCGCATCGAGTGCGAAAAGTGACGTTGCTTTTACAACGCATTTCGAGTAGCTTTTACGTTTTACGATAATTTTATAAAACTGTAGTCATTGAGCTCAGCTTCGATTTACGGATAAACAAGTCCACTCATGTGTTGAATATCAACGTACTTGCATATTGTCAAGGCCTGGGAAGTAAGAGGAGTGTAGTGTAATGCAATGATGCATATCACGTCAGTGCATTCTTTGCAATAGTAGGTACATTTTGCCGGTGCGCGTAATTCACTGACATACATAGTACTCAACCAAGCCGTTGAATGAATGTAATTTATAGTAAGTAATAGATACAGTCGACCGCACGTCTGTGGTAACAATTTGACCTTGACCTGGCCTAGCGTAGAACGGAGTTCCAGTAGAATGAGAGGCCAGCTTACACTGGTTTAGTTAACGCTAACGTGCGGCCTATTGTACAGCAGTTCACTACTCCTTGCAGTTTTTTTTAAGCCAAGCCGAATTGACACACGCGTTAATAGTTGCAGAATAAGTAGTTTTGCCCACACGTGTAAAAAAGCGCTGATATGACTATTTACAAATACAAACGCTCTGTTTTTACCGCGCACTTTATTTACCTTACCTACTTGATAGCAAATAGGTAGGTAGTGTTTTATCAGATTGCGGATACCATATTATTGTGGTCACGTGACGTTCTAGTTAACAGAAACCGTTTTCCTGTGTATGACCTTGTGCGCTTATTCCGCTTAAAATCAATTTCTTTCCCTATCTGTGAAAGCGGATATTGAGTTGATTTATTATTTTTCAATAAAAGCTAAGTGTGACAGCGGTGATGCTTAAACTGGCACTACTAAGCTAATAACGCGAATAAAAACACGACTCTAGATATATTATTTTACAAAACAAAAACAAATAAATAAAAAACTTATCACCTTTGAAATAAAAATAATATCCTTATCGCAGTTAAACGCTATCTCTAATCCACGAATGATAAAAATACTATCGATTCGCACGTCACGTAACATTTATCTCAGGTAATCTGACATAGTAAAATAAAATTAAAATAATTTGCTCTGATCAGGCTCTGGTTAACAGAGTTAAGTGTCATTTGCCAGCTATGCATTTTGTATCGCCTGCAGTACTGAGACTTTAAGTAATCCTCGCCGAGGACGACCGTCGTGCGCCGCCACCGTTGCAGCAAGCAGCTGCAGCAGCATCGGCGCGGGCGCAGCTCTATTTCCGACGTCGTCCCACGGCGCGCATGACTCACTGCATTTTCATTTGCAAATAGTATCGCTTGTCTACTAATAAAATTATACCTTTTGATAGATTTGAATAACTTCAAATGTTGTTATATATGTATATGTACAATTATTGTACAGAGACTTTGACTTTTATGTCACACATAACTCACAAGTCCCGTTTTACCGAGAGATAGTACCAAGGATACTTATATTTGACGGAGGGACGTTTCGAATGTCTAGGCCGAATCATTTTGCGCTTTGGTAAACAAGAAGCATGTAAACGGCATGTGAATAACGTTCCACTTCCACATCTTTGAAAGAAAACTTCAAAGAATTTGTGTAAGTAGATCGGCTACTTACACTAATTCTTTGAAGCAGCAATTCTTTCGTTTACAAACAGAAACTGCACGTTTGTGAAAAATACGTGATGAAAACATTGCACATAATTATGTACTAGCATCGGCCCGCGACTTCGTCCGCGTAAAATCTCTTGTTCCCCGATCCACCCCGTCGCTTCTCATCGCCTGCCCGCATTATTTTTCTTACTTTTTAATCTTTTTGCTCGACTCCTAAGGGTCCTAGCGTGATGTTAAATAGCCTATAGCCTTCCTCAAGGATTGGGCTATCAAATGAAAAATGATTCTTTTTTTCTAATCTGACTGAGTTGTAGAGATGAGCGCGTTTAAACCAATGGTTTAAACAAACAAACTCTTCAGCTTTTTATTAGTTTAGATTAGTATAATAGTTAGATAAATGCCCTGTAATTGCAAACAGGCAACATGGACGTCCGAGTCGTGAGCCGCGGCGACGCGTCGTTCTACGTTGATTTATGCTTCCGGTTTCTGAATGAAGATATCAACGTTCGATCCGCAGACCGCGACCGCGTGGGGTGCATCGTCAGCCTAATATAGTAGTAAACGGCATACGTTCATTCATTCTGATCTAACGCCAGAATTGTGTAACATTCGGAATGACAATTCCTTTTACAGATAAATTATTTATATAATCTGGATTTACAAAAAATCTTATTGCAATAGATAACCCAATTCTTAAGGAATGTTAAAGGCCATTAATTAATATCACGCTACGACCATCGGAAGCCGAGAAAAAAAAAAGCAGAAAACGAAGTAAAATAGCGCGAGCTGGCGACAGGATGCAACGGGGTAGGTCAGAGGAACAAGAAATTTCACCCGACGAAGTCGCGGGCATAAGTTAGTATAATATACATATAAAGTAGGCGCTATGTCTAGCCTCACAACCTTTTACTAAAATGACTTCACATTCACCACGGAATCAAGCAGTGTCCTCGATTGTCGATACATTCACTCGGTAAGTAACACTGACTGCAGACTTTAGATCAATCAACTGCTTGTTTTTATAGCACGAACACGTTTTTTACTTAAATATGTTTTTTTTTTTTTTTACTTTTATATTGACACAAGCTTCTGCCCGCGACCGCGTCCTCGTGAAGTCTCCGTCGCATCGTATCGCCTGCCCGCCCTGTGACTTCGTTATCGCTTAACATTCTTTCTTGCTTTTAATTTTTGCTCGTCTCTGAGTCCTAACGTAAGGTTAAGAATTAGGCTATCAAATGCAAAAAGAATTTTCCAAATCTGACTGGTGGACAGAAATCGAGAGATTAGCGCGTTCAAACAAACTCTTCACATTTATTATTAGTATAGATAAGTGCCATCGAGATATCATCCACATCAAGAGTTATTCCGGCGAATAGCGGGGTAGCCCCCACTTCCTGTGGATGTCACGGATGCCGTGCCAATCCGTTTGTCAAGCGGGTAATTTTCATGGCAAGATCACAGATACACACAATTAGAGACTTTCCGTTTTCATTACTATTTCCAACCGATTACTCTATAAATGCATGTGTGTATAACGTGTTATAAAGGGTAAAATTTGTTTGTTTCTTCTCCGGAACTATAGTCGGATCAGGCGCGGTCCGAGGGGCGGGGGGGTGGTTCAAATCATTCACGCTGTCGAGAATCTGAATGATTTACTTGCCTTACTAACGTAAGTTACTAACTTCTATTTGGTGACCCCCCCCAAAATCTTGGGGGTGCGACGGTCGGATTTGAAAAAATCTTTTTGCATTTGGTAGCCCAATTCTTGAGGAAGGCTATAGGCTATACATATAACATCCCGCTAGAACACTAAGAAGCTGAGCAAAAACAAAAAAATACAGAAAGAACACTAAGCGAAATCGAAGTAGGACAAGCGCGGGCAGGCAATGCGATGCGACGGGGTGGGTCGGGAAGTAACAAACTTCACGCAGATGAAGTTGCCTGCAGAAGCTAGCTGTCTATATAATTGCAGTGTCCAACCAATGTGGCCTTAGATTGTAGTACTACTTAAGTTTCAAGTAAATACTTTTAGTTAAAAAGCTCGTCTACCTATCGGCGGGGTAATTGCGTGAGTGTAGCAATGACTTTAATTTTGACAGTTCAACAACATTCATTGTATTATTTACGTTGTTGAGCAGTCAAATTTTTCGGAACATTTAAGAAGTAAACAATGGATTTAGGAGTATCATCCTTCAAAATGATTGTGATTGGAAGTGTGTTACGCAATTACCCCGCAGAAAAGGATCGACAAAGACAACTGGTACATACAACATTCAAGGGCCATGAGCCCATGACTAACGATAAGTTAACAAACGCCAGGGAATGTCTTTCGTAACAGTATCATGTGGAATATTCCGATGCTGAAGGATCAATATCAATCAGTAGGTTAGACGTTGTTATTATAAAATATAAAGTGATAGTATCAATATAATAAAGCTTAATTGCGCTTTTTATTTATTATTTAGACATTATGTACTTATTTACGTCTCCGTGATCACTTCTGGATACTTCAAACATAATCATGTATGTATAACATTATTACACGTTGCGGTGTCCAAAACAGGGACAGAAGAAAGTCATTCCAACGGTTTCCTGTTCATTCAGTTGCACCTAATGGAGGCATAACCCTTTCTAACCCCATGGTGCGGAAACCCAATTAAAACGATAACACATCGATTTAACGCTAACCCACTGTGGTTCCAACAACCAGCCGTTTCGTGGTATAGGGTTTTAAACGGGTTAACTAACCCCTTCACGAAATAAGGGTTACCCTTATGGAATAACAGTTTGGTTTGAAGGACTCGTTCACAGTGTATGATTAGGATGAAGTGGTAACCCATTCATAATATTTGTATGACCTAAAATTAGTTGTTCCGGGTCTGGCTGTTTGTGTATGTGAGTTTATATGTCTGTAAACGCACCCACGACACAGGAGAAATTCCAAGTGTGGGGCAACGTTTAAAAGAAAAAAAAACCGTACTTAAAGGTTGTTAAAAACCTTATCGTAAACTGGAATCGTCGTTGATCCAAAATTATCGGTTTTTCTTTTCCAATCGATGGCAAATGTAAATTTAAATATTATATATTGAGTATGTTATACATACAATAATAAAAAATATTTCGAATAACAGTATTATTCCAATTGGTGCACTTTTGCAAGGTGGGAAAGTCTACACTATGCGAGGTTGACTTATATTGGAAAAGTATATATCGATATATCATATTCATATTCTTTATTGTGGATCATAGGTAGGTTAACAGTACATACAATGTTCTTAATAGTAGTTCAATTGGATCAGCTATGTCCCGCCGCTTAGGCATACAATAACAATCACATAGTAATAAAGATTAGATAAATTAGAGAAGTCAATAATACACCAATTCCAATAAAAATGTCAGAAGAAACTATAACATTAGAAAAATAATAAAAATATGTATAAATAATCTCATTGTCCACCGATGTTAATTAATTGAATGTCAAAAAAGTTAATAGATATTCAGATAGTATCTTTAAAGGTATCGTACGCATCATGGTTGAGGTAAACTATATCTTGCAAGTGATTCGTCAGCTAAGAAATCTTTTACAGAGTAGTAGCATTTGTCTACTAGCATGTCATGGAGTTTCTTTTTAAATATTTTTATTTCTTGTATATTTCTTATCGTACTCGGGATTTTATTAAATATACGTGGAGCCGCACAAAATATACTTTCGTAGAAGAAATGTGTCTTGCTAGCAACTGTGTTTAATTTATCGCAATGCCGTCTTCGGGTACGAAATTCGAACAGGTTAATATTTAATTTTACAAATAGGTACTGCAGTTTCAAATATATAAAGGCTTGGTAATGTCAATATTTTCATGCTCTTAAAAAATGTTTTACAGGAGTCGCGTATCGTCGTGTGAATAAATAATATGTAGCTGACGTAGCTTTTGTTCATCCGTGGATGATTAATTTCCCGAACAAAGCTCGTGTTGACAATCTATACTTAAGTGAAGTACTAATATAACCAATGATCATGTAACGTAAATAAATACTAGATAAGGTAACAGCAATACGTTGGCAATGGTAATTTGATAATAAAGAAAGGACAAATACCGCGCAAGATTCGGGTCACGATCGTAAAGCATGACTGGAGAACGGAGAACACAGAAACAATGTGGATTTCTACGAAACGGGTAACACTTGAACAAGTTCAATAACGACAAGTTTATTATAAGAGCAAATAAGTCATATCTTAACTTATACAGAGCGTCTAAAAATAACATAAACATCGGGGTTAAGTTAGTGGAAGTCAGCGTGTCGCAAGAAAAATACATTTTTCAGAACATTCATTTGCTACTCATACTTTTCGCTCGTCGCGAGATAAGATTGCATTTATAATACGAGCCGCAAAAAAAGTTATCAAAAAAAAAACTCCAAAAAATACGGGAAACTGAATAGGTACATTCAGCGCAGATATTTCTGTAAATAATTGTAGGCGCATGATCTACAAGACTGTTCGTAGGTCGCAGGCATTTATTCGGGGAATGTAATAAAAGTGGTTCGGTGGCAGGCCCCGACCCCACACGTGATCAGCCTTTGAACTCGACAGCGTTTTGCACATGACACTATTTATTTACGCATACCGCGCGCCGCGATGATAGCAGCCTAATCCAATCTTCCACCCCCGCGTAACAATACTGCGACATCTAACGCAATAAATAAATTAAATTGCCAATATTAATTGGCCCTATGTTGTGTAATCCCTTCAACGTTTCCCTGAATTTTAAGTGTAGAATTTTAAAGTAGTCATGTTTTTCTGACTATTTTTGGAATCGCGGAACTATTTGGAATTTTGTACGAGTTATTATTATATTTTAAAATTAAATCTGGTATTTAGATATGGGGGCTTGTGGCTAAGTAATAACAGCCGCACGGGTCGATCGATCAGGTTAAGCTACGCTTGCCGCGGTTGGTCCGTGGATGGTGCCTCGGAAAGTCCCGGCTGTCATTCGTGGATCTTTGACAGTCGTTACGGGTCGTCAGTAGCCGGAAAGTCTGACAACCAGTCTTACCAAGGGGTATCGTATTACCCATTAACTGGGTTGTGGAGGTCAGATAGGCAGTCGCTCCATGTAAAATATTGGTATTCAGCTGCATCCGGTTAGACTGGAAGCCGACCCCGACATAGATGGGAAAAGGCGCGGCAGATGATGATGATGATTTAGAGATAGCAGATAACTAATCTAGATTCTTGACCAAGACTAAGAAATGCGGAAATAAAAAATGCGTGTATATAGTAAATTAAATATGATGACACGTACACTCACATACACTGACACGTACACTCAAATGTATCCAACCCGTCAGGGAGGTAAAAATATGAAGTGTATGTCGTCAGCATACACGGTGCGAGTAATACGAACTAATGACCCTTCTTCACGAGTATGAGGATGATAAATCATGCCTTATGATTAAATAAATAAAATAACAACACACAAAATAACACTTAGGTTGTTTGTTATTCTCGAGAGTCTACCGCGTAGTACAATGCAGTCTCTTTTCACCAGCATCATTCTGTTGCAGACTGTCGCAAGGTCATATATTGTAGTTGATTGTAGCACCCAGTGTTGTGCCCGCGAAAACACAAAAAAGTAAGTTTCGGGTGCGTCAAACAAAACAGTTGGCGGTACACCCATGTGAGGCACGTTTATTTGCGCGCGGCGGCCTCGCGGGGAGGAGCTCCGGTTGTTTACGTCGCAGCCGCCGTCGGTTGGTGATGATGACTCATTAACGGTCGCTTCATCGAACACCATCGCGGGTGCGTTTCAATCAAATTCTAGCCAATGTTCGCCATGCTGATACGTACTACGGTTGTTATCATACAGTTACTGTAAAATTTTAACGTGGAAAGGGCCGGTCTGCCATGGCTGCGGTCATCGACCTGGAAATGACGCAAGAGATGATTAATGATATTTTTTTAAGTATGTTTTGCATGGCAAACTTTTGTTATTTTCTAGTAGAGTTACCACAACTTCATTTTTAAGGTTGTATATTTTTGTATTGATTTATCTGTTCGAAAAATTATGCGGTTGCATGCAGAACCGTATTTCATTAATTTTAATTGATTAACGCTAGGAATTCATAGGATTAATTAAAGTACATAATAAATCATATTTTGTGTAAATAAAATTTAAAATGAAATACCAACCAAGTAGAAAAAGTCTAGAAGAGATTATCTCAAGTCTGAAGCTGAACTGAATACAATTAAATAAATACATATTAAATTGCCCAAGTGCACGTGTAGGGTATTATCGTACAGCAAAAATATAATTAATTAGGTTGCACGTGGGGCGAATTCTTACGACTTACAATAGAAAGGTATTTTATTTTTGCGACTACCTAATAATAAAGACGATGTCACATCATTTCCAATCATACAAAAGTTGGTAAACATAATATTTTCATTAATATATTGATGACAAGGCAGTAGAAAGTTGACGGAATATACAAAAAAAAAATGTAATTGTGTAACAATACTTATTGTTTTCCCACTTTATTTATTACCTACTTCCGCGCCTTGTAAACACTTACTAGGCTACATTAACCAGGCTGTTTAAAGTTGGAAAAGACCATGAGCTAACTTTAATTAAAAATAAATGTCAGCGCTCATAATCGCAGCTCGTAAACAAAATTAGAATCCATTCTATAATGATTGAGATTTCAAAGTCACGGTCTCTCTGCGAGTATGACAAATCGAAACGAGGCTCGAGGCAGCGTAATCTAAGAAGAAAGGTTTTACATTTAGTCGTTGGTTAAGGGTTTTGAAAGAGTTTACTACCCCGTTCATAAACTAAGGGTAGCTGCTTGTTGTTCCATTTGAATAAAACAAAATAAAGGGTTACCCTCTTAAACAAAAAAACGTTTTTCACCCCAGTGGGGGGGGGGGGGTTGTATTTGAAAAAAAAAACTTTAAACTTTATGGTTCGTCATTTAATTTTTAGATTATGTCATACCAACTTTTGATTTATTCAATAAACGCTGTAATATCCTCCCCAAAAACTTAATTCTTACCCCCTTTCCACCCCTTAATCCAAAATTTCACGTCTCTAGGCCCAGTCTCCCAGTAAGTTGAGCTGATATCAGTCAGTCAGTTTCTCCTATTACTTTTTTTTTAAAGAATACAAAGACAACTCAGTTAGTTAGGTCAGGAAATAAAATTAAAACATAGTAGGTAAATAAAACTATAAAATCTTTATGGCCAACACTTTGTTATGCAGTAATGAGTGTAGGCAGGTACCTACATCCCATGGCAATCATATAAATGGTGTTGTTTATTCATAGGGTTTATGGCATTCAAATCAGCGATGGTAAATGCTGTGGCTAAGTCATCCGTCGGCACGGCTCGTGGAATGCGTTCGGAATGCACGCCGGTGCAGATTGCTAGTCGGGCCGCCTCTTACCCCCGCACACTGTCCTCGCCACTTGCGAACCGTCAACCGGTTCTTGAACAAGTATTACGGCTTTAACATATCTAGTACCATTTAAGTGACAACATACAAAGATTTTGTGGTACTAAACCTAGACGCCAGTGGGACTATAAATAATGAATGAGTCGCGTTCGCGTCCTTGGAAAACCAAGACTTAAAAGGAATTATAATAGCGGCATAAAAATAAGACTTCTGAAACTTATTCGTGGGTAATAAATAAATATTCGATTTTCATTTTCATTAAACCGACAGACGGTAACGTCGGTAACACAATGTCCTTTTGATTCGGGCGTATAATTTTTTAGTTTGTTAGTTCCTACTATTTTATTATTGATCTCATTACTCAACTACTTTAATATTTAGTTCTATGTTCTCTTGCAGTACACACGCAGTACCTGTGCTAAAAGGGAGTATTGAGCACATGGAGTAATCAATTACCTATTAGTTACTTAGTTGAATGATAAGCCATACCTGAGGAAGGAGTGTTATAAAAAACACACGCACTAGACCTTTTTGCTATAATTATACAATTCCTACCCTACTCTACGGTAGGAGTAGAGTAGGGTAGGCTAGGAGTAGTGTTGGTGTAGGGTAGGAGTAGGGTAGGAATAGGGTAGGAGTAGGGAACGAGTAGTGTAGAAGTAGGGTAGGGGGTAGGACACCACGCGAACGAAGTAGCGCCGGGCAGCTAGAAATAATTTAAATGGCAAAACAACGTTTGCCGGGTCAGCTAGTAAACAATAAAGTGTTGGATCTGAGTGATTGGATACCACCATTGGCACCATTGTCTCTATTAATCGCACAATATTATAAAGAACCCTTTTATATAGGAATCCAATAAGACAATTAACTCCTGCAATTATTGAAGAATAACACAAAAGCAGGCGGAAAATGTGAAGAAAATGCCTGTCAACAGAAAAATGCGTTTTGTATTATGAACGGAGGGATTGATTCTAATAATTACGAGCGTATTAATACGATTCGCACAGGCAAAAAAGCAATATAAAGTATCCGACCGAACCGTGAGTTAGCCAAAATGAAGCGCTTTTACGTGTTGGAGATTCAAATGTTTTCTTTTTTTTTTGTAAAACCTTTAGTATTTTCATAGAATATACCTTTTTAGGCGGATCATGTTTTTCAGCATACCTACTGACACGGAAAAGGTTCAGTACCGCGTCTTGACTAAACAAACATAAAGTACAATCACCGAGAGACAACAATGATGGCAACGCCACGATGACTACGTTTATTTGCACAGTATGACGTCTGTTGTACGCAACGTTCCCATTAATCTATAGTTGCAAGTAATAGACGTATATTTAAAATGTAAACACCTAAGCGCCACATTATTATGACCAGATTTGGGAAACGTTGATCTTATTTTCTTATACCGCTACTGATAAGATACGCGACGATATACATGATATAATTTATCGATGAAATCAGTGACGTCGGCAACGAGCGGAAATCTGTATGATAAGTAATGGATAACTTTTAAATTCAATAAAAAAAACATTTTTTGACAGCAATAATAAGCCAATACGTACTCTTGTATATAAAAAGGAGGGGGTACTAATTAAAACAAATGGAGGCGTAACGAGTATAATAAGAAAAAACTTTAAAAACAGATCTAAATGTTGGAAGTTACTGATGATTTCGTGAAGGTTACATTTACATTTTCACATTCTTATTCTACAAAATAATTTCTTGTGTTAATTTGTCCTATTTTTACAGCATAAATAACAGGGAACTTTTCCTTTTATCAACTTCATTATTTTTCCGATGTTTTAATATTTTTGTTCCGTGAAAGCGTAATAATTTAAGAAGATTAATTATTTCGGATCTAAATTCACCAAAGAAGATGTAGTGATGTGACGATAATTTCGTGTTATTAAGATCAGCTGATAAATTATATGGAAATGGAATCACGGGCCGCGGCGCGGGCATGACGCTCGCGCTCGCCCGCTTGGGGCCTCTATCTTCAAAACAACACTTGTTGCGGAAATAGCGACGAAAAGCGTTTGCTCGTCGTGTCGTGACGCGGATACCGGCACGTTCACCTCGCTCAGTCGCATGTCACCCTCACCAGTCCTACACTCAGCATCTTGGGGCAACGTTTCCCTTCGAATTCGTTCGTGATATTCCATACAACGTTCTACTACAAAAACATAAAACGTAAGCTCGTTAAAGGGCCGGTTCATTAAAAGAATATTAACTAGGTAGTTCATTTGATTTAACATTATTGCTTGTAAAGGTTAAACTAAGCAGCAATCAACAAAGTAATTTCCCATTTTATAAGCATTGAATTTTAATAAATTTGTAACATTCTTCTTATTTATGTTTACTTTAGTAAGTAAACATTAATTGTCATTTGATAGGGAATATCTAAAAATAGTAATCAAATATTAATGTCGTTCGCTAAATTTACTAGCGAGATTTCAGATTCATTTATCGCCTTGTTTAATGTGCACATGTTTTGGGCAGAGAAATCAAAACAAATCGTCATTTGGCCTCGTCAAACAAGATAGTTACGTAGCGTGTGCGAAGCGCGATAAAATTAGCCGATACACTGACATTGAACGCAAAAACAAAGTGGAGCGAACTTCGCGCATGCGCTCAGGTAATCAGATGTGGGGCAGTTTTAGCAATCGCATTGCTAATAACTGCGCGCGTGTGTGGGGCAAGAGAGGCCCATATCGGGGGCCCGCTACAAATTTACCCGCACTAATTGGAATGAGCAAAGATGACGAGTGTCGTCGGTCGTCGACCGCGCTACCTTCGTGAGTGGAAGATATCGTCTAAGGTTGTTAGCCTGGTGGCGATGGCGGTGACCTAGAGTGGAAACCCACTGCTCGGCTAATGCCGTAGCCGCCAAGCGGTGGTCGGAGGGGCCTACCCGGTATCTGCTCCCTGTATTCGACACGCGCTGTTACTCTCATTAATACATCATGTCAGGATACTGCTTGAAGTGCTTGAACAAACCAAATGTGATTTTCCTGTCCGAATGCTGTCTACAGCATTAATTAAGACAGCGTAAGATCAATCTCAAGCGATATTTGCACTTAATAATTCTATCTGTGAAACCTTACAAAAATGTACTTACTGAAGTGTTGACTTCCAGAAGATACAATTTTTGCTTTTAATTTGAAACAAAAACAAAATTATTTTTGTTCAAGACGTGACGTAGCGGGCATCGATTGCAGTGAATTATAGCCAATATAGTATATGCCAAGAAAGGACCATTTTAATAAAGTACTTATGTACTTATTTGTAATTTAAATTGTGTCGCACCGTGACTATGTAAACTGACCTAATAATTTATTAAGTCAAGAACAATCAGATTTTATGTCTTTCAGTGGAGCTGGTGCGGAACACTATGATGCAATGCACTACGGCGAAATCGCCTGGACGGCCGTCCTCGCCGCATATTAGCACTCCATTTTGTTTTTATTCCATGGCAAAATAAATACCGAATTCTATTTAAGTAATTGATATGAATGACATTTGAAACATTTTAATAAGTCCAGTATTTTATACTAAGTAGGTATACTGTAAATACGCAACAATGTGTGTGGTGATTAATAATTTTATTACAAGACGTAAAGACTGCTCAAAACAACACCATACATAACGATAATTTCATGTTATCAGTATCACGCGAAAAGTAGTAGAAAAGTAGAAGTATCACAAAATAATAAAACTTGGATTCCAATTGTATAATTAATTGGGATATTACGTAATGATAATTGTATGAAGAAAAAATCTAATAATAATGAAATATTAAGAGGACTCTAAATATGCACAAAGTTTAACTGAAACTTTGCTCGTATCAATAGACTTTCTTTTTATTTTAGTTAAATAAAATAGAAAGTAAAGAAACAGTACGGATTACGCCTAGGTAAGCAGGTACCTCTACCTACTATAACTCTGTCCAGCTCAGTCTCCCATTCTGGAATTGATTCCGGAATTCCGGCGTTAACATACACAGTTCCGGTATTGGAAATCCGATATTGGATACCTTGTATGAACTGGACCGAACAGAATTACTAGCTACACCTACGACAGAACAAAATGCGTGACTTTTTTGGCAGACGTAGTTCGCTTCGTGGTAAACAAAACAGACCAAATTACATACAAACGTTTCAACGCAAATTCATATAACTTGCGTAAGTCCTACCCTTTTGCTGTGCCCTACAGGGTACATAATGATCTAAATTATAATTATAGTTTCCACTTAAGTACACATTATGGTAAAGCAATAAAGATATTGAGTAAGTTTTTAGTCGATGATATTTAATGTACCTACGCATATCGGAAGTTTTCTAGTCTAGGCACTCTAGGCAGTAATGCGCTACAGGTTTAGGTAAGTAATATTTTTGTAAAAATATAATTTAAAATAGTGTCCATGGAGTTTCTCGTGCCCGTTCTTCTCCACTACTAGCCTGTAAATGGTTTAATTGAAATAAATAGTTTCGAGTTAGGTGCCCTGATTATGATGACTGACTAACGGTACTAAGGTGACGTCGAATGCTTACATTTTGCGAATGATCTTCTAACAACAGCTCATTCTAGCATTCTGAACGAAAGTAAACAAGAGCCAATGTTTGTGATGAGCCGATAATTATAAAATAACATGAACATAATTATGCGTTGAACTATCAATCAAATGATATTTTATGAGGTAGATACTTATGCGTATCAAATTGGCCTTAATAAAAATGCGCTAGATGGCCCGAGAAATTCAAATTTTCTTACGTTTTTTTGCAATTTGCAGGTTTTGCGTCAGGTTGTATGTTGAACAAAATATAATTCGCGAACGTAATAAGTATGTATTTACAGAATTATAATCATTAAAATCATCCAAACATTCCTCTAAGTTTATATAAACCGATTGATTGATTTAATGAAATAGTCATTCAATGGGATTGTAAATTTGAATTCCACGGGCTACCCTGCGCTACCCCCTTAAGATTAAAGTATTAAACCCCTGCGTCCTTATAACTGACATGGTTAGGGCAACTGCCTACGAGCGATGAGCAACCCTGTGACCCATTTCCATTATTGTAGTAGAAAATAGGGCGGGATATATTTAACTGCGAGCAGCACGGGCGTCTATTTCGTGGCTTGTAATTAGAAAAGTAAACAGTACTCCGAACAGAAATAGACCGCATCGCAGACATTTATATACGTGTGCGTTTTGAATACAAATAGCCTTGCAAATAGTGCAGAAGACTATCTAGGCATGTCTATTAAGGCTGCATGGTCGATACCTTGTCTACGATTCTACACCTTCGCATGAATGCCGTTTTTCTCATTTCTTCTTTCGTGTGAGGAGTCAAGTTTATTTATCCTTTACTTAGATCTATGTCTAGTGTGTAGGTGAAAAAAAATGCAATCAGATATTTTTGCAAATCATTTTGATATTTCATTGTAGTTTCTGGAAACAAGTCTTCCTGTAAACTAAGTTGGGAAGGGTTTCAGAGTTTCAGGAGATCCTTTCATATTCTACTACAATATTGAAGATTTGAGTGGTGTAAGTAACTTAGCACTCCATCTGTACACACATCACATCGTTTTCAGGTTTTTACCAGCAATTGTCGGAAAACATGACCAAAAGATACTTACAGCAGGGTCTTAGAAAAATTTAAAAGCGGTAAGCGGTGTACAGGGTTCACATATAATATGAAACTATCAAATTAAACTACAAAACTAGACGAAACGGTACAGAAAACGATGTCACAGCAGTCCTTTTCGCCAGAAATGTTTCAACGTAAACAACAGAGTTGATTAGCATTGGCATGGTTACATTACGAATTTTGGTGCAAGGCAAGTATCTACGTAGTTTACTGAGTTGTTAAGTAGGTTAACGAAAGCAGACGTCATCGATGACGTCGGTATGGTGTCGTGTGGAGAGGAAGACGCTTATTTGCAGATCCATCTAACGGCTTTTATAGGATACAAAGAGCCTTGTATCATTTTCCTTTCACGTTTAAGTAAGACTGATATTCATTTATTATTTCTAGATGAAGAGTTAAGGAGCTAGCGTGTCTGATGTGGGTAAGTATAGCGCTTTCTACTATTCCGTATCCGTGATGATGTCGACGTCCTTATCAGGATTAGCACGAAGATGTTGCACCGCCGCCAGCATTGCATGTGGTGCGCACGGCGAAAGTATAAGACACCGCTATCAGTTATCAGAACATGACACAAAAATTATCTTCTTTACGTACCTACGCACGATACAGTCGGACAGGGAAAACCTTGAAACTGCATTTAAGGCGAAATTGGAATAACAACGACATTTAAACGAATCATAAATAATGAGTTCACATTTGTGGAGCGCCACGCGCCACCGTCCGCAGCTCTGCACCGCACCGATCTGAGCCGAGACAAGATTTCAGCAGTTATTTATTTGGAACTTGGTATGAATCAGTCGACTATCTTTATTTCTCACCTGTTTTTTTGTCAGGGGCGTTATATTTATGACGTAACATCGTTAAAATAAGAAACCTGTCACATGTTTACACCAAAATTGGTTTGTCAAGTCTATCAACTTGTATAGTTTTATACAGGTTTTAACTAAACAACATCCATTCGATTGATCCCGTCTATAATTTCTAACGTAAGTACTTCTACAACCAACAATGATACTTACATTGTTTTCCCCATAAACAGTTAGCTTGTGCAAGGGATTGTGATTAATTCAGAGTGTTTTATGCATATAGGGTGCCAGTAATATCTTCCTACTTCTTCAAGTAGGTGTTCGATTGCGAGTTTTTCTTTAAGCTCGATAGATGGCGTTGTACCATTTGGGTACAATTCTGAATCGCGGTGTCAAGATCCTCCGCGTATATCGTATAAGGTTTAGAACAAAATAAATTTTTTTGTACTCGCTTTGGAAAGACATCGTTTTATTAACCTAAATCCTGTTGTCAAGTACCGAACATTTTGGTCCTATCGAGTCGGATCGCGAAAAGTGGAATCGCGTCGACAAGTGAAGTGACAGTTTTGTGACGTCTGGTGAGGCATAGAAACCAGTGGTGGATCGCCCTGAAGTGCCTGTAATATCCCCGGTGTGTGGGTGATCAGCGGTGTCCAGCAGTGCAGCAACGAGGTTTGCGGCCGGCTCCGCCAGGGGGCGCCACCAGCTCAGTTCAGCAGCAACTTTGAGGCTCACTTCATGCAGCAACGGTGACAACAGCAGAACGACGAGACGTGAGCAAGTGACGTCACGGACAGTGACGACACTCAGCGGTACCAGCAGTGACATTAAGAGTGGCGACGACGCACTCGCAGCAGCGACGTGTTTGGAGAGGTTTGGCAGACAAAACTGTGAGTTCCAGTGTTTTATTATGTTGTAGACTTGCGAAGTTTGAAGATCAACTTGGTTGACTTATAGTGCAATTACAAGTGTTCGAGACTTAAAATTTAGTGGTACTTTAGACTTAGATTATTTTTATCGTGTGTGTGTTATTTTAAAATATTGTTGTAACGGGAAATCTACATAATTATGTCCATTTTTTCCTAACTTCAAACGTGTTCTAAACATTATTATTTTATTGACTTTTTATTTTTCGTCTGTTGCGTTTTAAGATTAGTAAATTGATATTATTACTTAGAAAACTTTGTAGCCTTTCTGTACGCAATGGAATCCTTAGGTAAATTGCAGTTAAATAATAAATTAATTTTAGAAAAAGGTAGAATTAACTATAAAAAATCGCCTAAGGATCGTCTCACACATAGTTACATTGAAACGAGACTAGAAACATTAGAGGTACAGTGGAAACAATTCGTTGAAACGCATAAGCGCATCATAGAAAAAGCAACCGACGAAGAATTTAAAAAAAATATTTATTTTACGGCAGAAACATATGATGTAACTGAAGAGTTGTACATTACTTATAAGTCAGAATTAAAAGAGCACTTACTTCAAACTAGTCCGTGTAATGATGCTAAGCCAAGTAATAATAATAAACATTGTAATCAAATCAGTTCAAATGTGAAATTGCCTCAAATTAGTTTGCCTACGTTCACGGGTCTCTATTCCGAATGGGTTACGTTCCGCGATTTGTTTACGTCACTAATTCATAAAAATGATACACTGGACGACGTTCAAAAACTCCATTATTTAAAGAGTCATCTCTCAGGCGAAGCAGAACAGCTGCTTCGACACATTCCTGTGACTGCGTCTAACTATAATGAGTGTTGGTCAATTCTAAACAAACGATTTGATAACAAAAGGTTTTTAGCTAACTGTATGCTCAAACGGCTTGTCCATCAATCGTCGATTACTAAAGAATCATCTGCAAACGTTAAAACGCTGTTAGATACAACTGTTGACTGCTTACACGGTTTACGCAGTCTAGGTATTGACGTCAGTTCATGGGATGCAATTGTTGTTTACTTAAGCTCTGAAAAATTAGATACCGAGTCCCGTAAATTGTGGGAACTAAGAATTAGTACAAGTCCCAATGATGACTTACCTACTTTTGACGAGTTTAAAAGTTTTATGGAGTCTAGGTTTAGAGCCTTAGAATATTTAGATCCTAAAGCAAATAAACAAAATAGTGCTCGTGATAATACTGCAAAATCTTTTCATGTCGAGTCTCAAAGTTGTGTATTATGTTCGGGAGACCATAAATTGTGTCACTGCAAAACATTTGCTAAGAAAGATTGTGACGAGCGTCGGGAGTTTGCACGAGTCAGTAAGCTTTGTTACAACTGTCTAGGAACAAACCATTCCGTCTATTCTTGTCGTCAACATACCAAATGTCACCTTTGTAAAAAGAAGCACCACACACTGCTTCACCCAAAATCAACTGCCAATTCTGCTGAAATTGTTGATAGTTCAGCAGAAACGAAGGTGGTGGCGGCGAATGCAGCCACCTCTTCCAGTCAAAGCGATACGAAACCCATTTGTTGTTTTGCGGATGTTCACAACCACGGTCTGTTAGCCACAGCCTTGGTCAACGTTGAGTCAAGAACTGGTACTGCTGTTGTTTTAAGAGCTCTGATGGACCAGGGCTCTCAAGTCTCTTTCATCACAGAGGCTGCAGTACAGTTGCTAGGACTCAAGAAAACACCTGCTCACACCGACATATTTCGACTAGGCGATGACGAGGGAAACTCAATACCCTCTAAGTGGATAGTACGATTTAAATTACAATCACGTCTAGATCCCACCTTTATTTTATATGTCGATGCTTATGTATTAAAAAGACTCACATCCCATCTTCCCGAGAAGAAGATCATTCAGGTATCGGCTTCGTTCTCGTCCTTAAAATTAGCTGATCCGACCTTTAATACGCCAGGGAAAATTGATTTACTGTTGAGTACGCGGGTGGTCGGAGAAGTTTTATTGGATGGTTTAGTCAAGGGTCCGCCGGGATCTCCAGTCGCCCAGAAGACTAAATTGGGCTGGATCTTGTCTGGTGAGATCCCATCGTCGGCAATCTCTAAGTCAGTATGTTATCATACTGTAGTACAGTCAGCGAATGTCAATGACCTTTTACGAAAGTTTTGGGAGTTGGAGTCGGAGCCCTCAGTTCTTAGTGTGATCTTGACTGAAGAAGAACAAAAATGCGAGGATTTCTACTCTAAAACCACAAAACGCGACGCGACCGGGAGGTATGTTGTAAAACTACCATTCAAAACAAATTCGCCCAGTTGCACGTTTGGGGGATCAGAGGTCATTGCCCGTAGGCGCTTTATCAACTTAGAGAAAAGATTATTAAAAGAACCGGAATTTAGGACACAGTATAGTGCAGTCATTAATGAATACATTCAATTGGGACATGCTGAAGTTGTCCCTCAAATAGAATTAGGTAAGGATGCGTTCTACCTACCACATCACGCGGTGGTGCGTGAGGATAAAATCACCACTAAGGTTAGGGTCGTCTTCGACGCTTCATGTTCAGGCCACAATGGTGTAGCATTAAATACAGAATTAATGGTTGGCCCAACCCTACAACCTGATTTGCGTCAAACTATTATGCGGTGGCGCTGTCACCCCATTAGTTTGGTCGCAGACATCGTGAAAATGTACCGTCAGGTCAAGGTTGCAGATGAGGACGTTAATTATCAGCGCATTTTTTGGCGTGACAACCCAAACGCTGAACTGAAGCATATTCGGTTGCTGCGGGTTACTTTTGGAACGTCCTCTGCGCCATACCTAGCGGTCCGGTCTCTGCAGCAACTAGCTCGGGACGAAGGAAGCGACTTTCCTCTAGTGGCGGACAGAGTCCTTACATCGTTCTATGTGGACGACCTGTTGACGGGTTGTCAATCTGTCGCTGAAGGGGAACTTATTTATCACCAGCTGAATCAATTGTTAAGTCGTGGGGGCTTCAAGCTTCAAAAGTGGTCCAGTAGCAGTGACGAATTGTTAACCAAAATGAATGAGGATACTGCTAGTCAGGACAATTTGGAGCTCAAGATGGATACGCTCACTAAAATTTTAGGATTGACTTATCAAAGAAAGTTAGATGAGTTTAGATACACTGTGCAACTTCCCCCATCCGTAACCCCCATAACCAAGCGAAAGGTGATCTCTGATATCGCTCGCTTATTTGACCCTCTTGGCTGGCTTGCGCCGGTGATAATAACAGCCAAGGTGTTTATCCAACGCCTGTGGTTAGCAGGCTTGGAATGGGACGATGTACTTCCAGATCACCTGTTAAAGGAATGGCTTAGTTATAGAAACAACCTTAACCATCTTAGGGACTTCCGTTTGCCACGGTGGATTAACACGAGTCAACTTGACGTCCTGCTAGAGTTGCACGGATTCTCTGACGCCTCAAATGTCGCTTACGCAGCCGTTGTCTATGTTCGTTGTGTTGATTTCAATGGTCACGTTCATGTTAGTCTAGTTGCAGCTAAAACCAAGGTGGCCCCTGTCAAACAGGTATCCATACCTCGTTTGGAGTTATGTGGCGCTGTGCTGCTTTCAAAACTTCTGCGTGAAGTTTCCGACACCTTGGGTATCTATAAAGAAAACATACATGCCTGGACTGACTCGACAGTGGTGCTCGCCTGGTTGAGCAGCCACCCCAGCCGCTGGAAGACCTTCGTCGGCAACAGAGTGTCTGAAATACTTACCGTTATGGAGAATAGTCAGTGGTCGCACGTCCAGTCCAGTGATAATCCCGCAGACAGCGCATCGCGCGGCGTGAATCCCTCCGAGTGCGCTAACCTAGAGTTGTGGACACAGGGACCTAGTTGGCTGAAAAATAAAGAAATTCATTATGGTAGAAGGGAAATTAAAGAAACTAACCTCGAGGAAAGAAAATCATTAGTAGCATGCAACACAGTAGTAAAGGAAACAAATGAGGATTGTATAATTTTAAAATATTCATCACTTAGAAAACTTACCAGAGTAATAGCTTATTGTAAAAGGTTCTTAAAATTTAAAAATAATAATTATACTACTAAATTCGATAATTTTCTAACACATTCTGAAATTCAAGGGGCATTACTTACCTGCATTAAATTATGTCAAGGGGAGCATTTTGGATCAGAGATGGATAGTTTAAAGATAAAGGGAGAAATAAATAAAAAAGGGGTACTTACCTCGCTCAATCCTTACCTGGATCGGGAACAGATTTTGAGAGTTGGTGGTAGGTTACACAGGGCCAACCTTCACGAAGACTCGAAGCATCCTATAATTCTTCCTCGTAAGTCACATTTAACCCAGCTCCTGATAGCTGACGCTCATGAGAGCACGTTGCACGGTGGGCCTCAGTTAGTTCTTAATTATTTACGATCCAAATATTGGATAATAAATGCAAAAAGTATCGTTAGACACTACGTACGCAAATGTGTTATTTGCATTCGTCATTCCGCTCGGTCTGTACATCCTTTAATGGGGTCATTGCCCTCTGCTAGGGTCAATGCTAGCCGACCTTTCTTTAGAAGTGGCGTGGACTATGCAGGTCCTATTAGCGTCCGTCCTAGCAAAGGTCGCGGTTATCACTCTACCAAAGGCTACATATGTTTGTTCGTGTGTATGGCCACTCGAGCCATACATTTAGAAGTCGTCAGTGACATGACATCCCAAGCCTTTTTAGCAGCCTTTAAGCGCTTTACAGCGAGGAGAGGCTATTGTGGTGAGATGTGGAGTGATAACGGCACTACCTTTGTTGGAGCTAACAAGGAGTTGAAAGCATTGTTCAACCACGAAAGGTCCGGTGTAGCAACTGATATTGCCGATTGGTTGGCAACCAACGGAACCACCTGGAACTTCATTCCACCTCACTCCCCGAACTTTGGGGGGCTTTGGGAAGCGGGAGTGAAGTCGACCAAACACCATCTCAAAAGAGTGATTGGTACAAGTACACTCACTTTTGAGGAACTAACAACAGTCCTTGCCCAAATAGAAGCCTGTCTGAACTCCAGGCCTATTTCCACCATCAGTACCAACCCAGAAGATCCATGTCCATTAACACCGGGTCATTTTCTCGTAGGCGAGCCCTTGCTTCTCGTGCCCGAAATGAATTTCGAGAATTCTAATATTAGTACATTGAGAAGATGGCAATTGACTCAACGCATGGTTCAGGACTTCTGGCGCAGGTGGTCGCGTGAGCATCTAGTTCAATTCCACCAAAGGAACAAATGGGCGCACCAAACCGTGGAACCGAACTTGGGTGACGTAGTGCTGGTTATGGAAGATGATCTTCCACCTGCAAGATGGCTCTATGGTCTCATTACTGAAAAGCATACTGGCTCGGACAAAATCACGAGAGTGGTTACATTGCGCTGTAAAGGTTCTACTATTAAAAGATCAGTGTCGAAGCTAATTGTGCTTCCTATCACTTCATAAATGATGAGTATGTTCTTGTTCACTTTATTATTTGTATTCATTAATTGTTGGTAAAGTTACAATTTAAGTTTAGAATTAAGATTAAGTATATATAAGATTTTTTATGGTTTTAGGTTTAGTTGTATTTTTTATTGTTCACATACAGTCCACTATTGTTATTGTTTACACTTCCCATCAATTCTTGTGTTTGTTTCATGGTGGGCGGTCATTTAGTTTTGTCATTAGATTTAAGGTTAGTTCTGGACATTCTGTCCATGGTGGGCGGGATGTTCGATTGCGAGTTTTTCTTTAAGCTCGATAGATGGCGTTGTACCATTTGGGTACAATTCTGAATCGCGGTGTCAAGATCCTCCGCGTATATCGTATAAGGTTTAGAACAAAATAAATTTTTTTGTACTCGCTTTGGAAAGACATCGTTTTATTAACCTAAATCCTGTTGTCAAGTACCGAACAGTAGGTAATCAACCCGTTCGTTAATAAATGATAAATAATACATACAGTGACCTCCAAAACTTAGTGTACATTTTTCCTCTTCAGCTGTGATGCCACATTATGATTTAAAATAATCATGTACTCTTAGGTATTACTTGACTATTTTTTATGATAAGTCAAAGGTACGGCAATACAAACGTTGTAGCAGTTCAAACATTTGAATCTCTAGAATTTTAAATCATAAGGTGTTAGGTCACAGCTGAAGTGGAAAAATGTCAACTAACTTTTGGAGGCCATTGATTGTCAGACGGGAAAAACTACTACAATTAATTAATTATTGTTAATGAAAATGGTAACATAAAATACACACACACACGAATATTTCATACACTAAATAATAGTCTTAGACTATGATTTAGTTTATGAAATATTATTAGTTTATCTTAATTTAATATTTCTTATGCTTTACATTGATGTGCATTGCTCATTGTTGATTTGTATTGTGGACAAGGTTAATTACTATTACTTGAGGTGCACTCTCAATTATTTATATCATAATTAACGGTTATTTATTACCATGCATCATTATCATGGAATTATTAAGTAAATCAAATAGAGATAGCTTCAAAATATAATTTTATTATTATTTATCGATTTATAGACTTGCTTACTGATTGTATGTGTATGTCAGTTTGTAGGGCCGATTTTTTGCGATTTAAATCAGGGACCATACAAGCCCGAGTTAAGTCCTATCGATCGGTTACCCGTTCATTTTGTTATCCTTATGGAGCATGTAACATCTTGTACACGCGACGAAACATAAAGACTATACATTTCCAGTCTTAGCTGACCACACATCGTATAAAGCTTTTCGTACAATGAGAAGTCAGCTTATACTGGAAATATATAGCTTCATATACATTCGTGCATACGGCAACAGGTACAGATTACCTCCCTTACCCCATGAACCGAAAACCCAATCATACTATGGGTTAGCCTTATTATCCTGGTAATCAATTGAACGGCTGATTCATTGAAACTGTGAAAACCATTTAGAGGAAACATTTTAAAGGATTTTGATTGGTTTAATAACCCGTTCATAATAATGGGGGTTTCTCCTACTAATTCGTACATGGAATAAAATAAGGGTTACCCCTCATGTTATTATAACCGTTCAGTTTGAGAGTACGTGGGTTACGTTAAACTAATAACCGGTTCATGAAAGATTGTTGTTCATAGTATAACACATACTGTAAAAGTTTAAAAATAAATAAAAACCCTTTGCTTAAAACGTCTCATTAACCCTTTTTACGGCTAACCGAAATAGCCTCTGAATATGCTACGTGAAAATCTAAAAATACTAAGGCAGTCGAAATTATAACGGAAAAATAAACAAACTTGACTTATTGTCATTTAAATAAACTTCAACAAAAATAATTTAGGGACACAAACAGGTGTTATATTTGGAACGGAGGTATTTTCCGCATACCGTTATACTTAATTAATTAAGTACATTAAATGGTGACAGCTCTGCCACGAAATGGATACTAAAAGGCAATTACAATTCAACTTTTTCCACCTATAAATTAGTGTATTATGTTCACTGAACTACCTAAAAGTAAGGACATATCTGTCACGCAAAGGCCTTCAACCGCCATGTTAAAGTTGAATTTCGAATGTTCGATTTGTACAAGTGGGGTCCATCCACATGTTCAGTGTGCGCTCTCACCGAGACACGTGGTAGGTACTACTCGACGTACTCGGAGACTGAATGCGGTAGGTCACGCTCTATCAGATGGTCGTCGATTGCGCCGGCGATCTGCGCACTAGCAACGACTTTATCACCGCTCGCCGTGTCCGACAGATAAAAATATGCAACTATGTAGCTACGTAGTGTTGCTATTAATAAATGTTATACAACGTAGTAAACCCGATCTACACACATTGCGATAACAATATTGTTACATAGTTTACAATTATTTATCTAGTTTCTAGATTACAGAACAAAATAAATATTCATTACTTGCTTCACTCATTTAATTGTGTTCAAAAGTTCCGCAATAATTATTTTTCAATTTTTAAGAGCAATAATTATGCAATGTATTATATGTATACATTTAATGAGGACAAGAAGACCACGATTATAAATTTATAATGGACGATAACAGTAAATCAGATGGCATTATTGTTTTGCATACAGGTATTAGTAGTAAAGCTGAGAAATTACGAATTTGTTATAATATACGTAGGTATTTGGGTGTAGTTAATCAGTGAAATTCACGAAGTGCTCGAGCTCACGGCTCAAGCTCACCTCGGCCTCGCCCGTCGAGGTCAACGCAGAGTCGCAGACGAGTAGCGGGTAGCGCCGCACGATGTACTCTAAACTGTGTGCGGTAGGTCATGTAAAGATACACTGCAGTGAACTACAGACTTTATAATAATCACAAGATAACATACACAAATGCGTAGGCGTATGGTAGGTAGCACCTTTTATCTAAAATTTACCCACAATATGTATATATATGTAGATTGTTTTCGCTATAAAAATAAGCAAAAATAATGCATTTGTATTAAAAAGTCTAGATTTTTCCTGCAACTTTATAAAAGATGAAAATAGTCATTTTAAGCTTCATCAAATTAATTATTTTGTTATATCGAAGTTGCGATTTGGATGAAAACGAGTTCAGCTCACTTCACTTAAGATTTCACGGTGAGATTTTTACAAAATAGATTGGCAGAACTGCATACTCGTTGTAAACGCAGGTAGGCAACAAGTACACAGTCCAAAGAACTCGTTTTTATCAAAATCAAAATCCTTGATGATTTCTTCTAACATTAGAATAATAATGGCTAGGTATTTCCATTTGGAAATTCTTAGCAGCAAATGCTCCAAATGGATGGGACTCTGGACGTGCCTGTATTTACAACAGGGTTTCATAACATAACTGGAAAAATGTGGATAGGTACTAACCCAGTGCCTCTGTCTTCCGCTGAGAAATACAGCAATAAAATATGATTGTGCACATAAACGAAGGTCGCAGTCACTAATGAGTAATGTATCAATGCATATTTTTGCATATGTATAATCTAACTTATAGCTAGTTGGTAACATTATACCACGCAGTAACAAACATTGTCTTTGCCACAAAGTATCGATTCAACCAGACTGGGGACTCGTATTCCGGCTGTTCTGATGAAATAATACGTAGTATTTCGTTAACTACGCCATCACATCAACGCGCCCGAGTACCCAAGGAGATATTAGTGGTAGAAGTATTACTTACCAGCGAGCGGGGTAATTGCGCAAGACACTAAAGTCTAAACAGTAGCAATAGCTTTGACAGTTCAACAACACTCATTGCATTATTTACGTTGTTGAGCAGACAATTTTTTAACATAATTGAAAGCAATGCGCAATGAATTAGCATTAGCAATATCGTGCAAATTATGCAATTAGGGAGCTGCTTCAAGTAATCTTATTTGGCACCATGGAATATTTTAACAAACGTTCGACTTTAATAGCATCAGGCATTCAGGGCCAATCAGTAAGGTTTTCTGATTGTGTTATATTTTCTTAGCCTAGTAGTAAGGTCGAATGGAAACCTACAGAATTTCTCATTTTATGCTCCTTAATGGTTTTCCTATGAAACCGATAACACCATAGAAAAAACAACATTCAAGTAATAATGAAGTAGAAAATATGTTAATATGACCTGCCTATTAACAAATATTTTGGGCATTATCATAATTATTCATAACATCCGGTTAGTAGTACCTATTCCCGACTTTATCTTAATATTTATACTTGTTGCGTCTATTTTTAATTGACATTTAAGCACATAATACAGCGGATTGATAATATCCCAGCAATGAGCACAAACATCAATGAAAAGTCATTGACTTTGTTATGATACGAGCATTCTGGTGGCAGGATAGTAATTATCTCTACTAATACGATTTACTAAGTCTTGTGAGAGCATGACACATACTCATGTTATCGTTTACAAATAGCTGCCCCTATTGCGCTCTCATAGAATCTAATGAGATTGCATTAGATTCTTCCCTCTTACGTTATTTTTAGATCTACTTTCTACATAATAGTTAATTAATTTATATTGATCAGTATGTAATTTGAAGGACTGTTTTGTACTATTTATTTTGAAATCCTGATTCCCATTCCTGACTATTGTTTTGTTTTTTAAGCAGAGACTGTTATAAGGATATGCAAGATATAATACATATTATATACCTACCTATGTATAGTTGCGCTTAGCGATGCTAGTGTACTATCATGGTCATATTATTATGATAGTTAACCGCTGACCCACGGGTTTTTCCTTAACACCTAAGGAAATCTTTGGTGATATTATGAAGGACAAGGCGCCACTACAGTCATAGACAGGCACACAGGCATTACACTAATAGAAGTAGAAGATATTATTCCTGTACTTCACCTAAGTAAGTACCTACTTGGTTTTTATACAATTCTCAGGTCAGCATGAAAATAACAAACTAAATTACATAAATAAACAAACACTGATAAAACTTATCACGGCGCCAAAGATTTAACTTATCATAGATGTTTGTATGTGAGAATCTTTCTTATCAATTTTCAGGAATCCGAATCCATGCAATACATTTCACACATAGGCAAACATGTTGATAAATAAATGTAAGGTGTTTGTGTGAAATCATATTTCAAATAAATGTTTTGCAGTTGAGTCATTGCCTATTTTTTCAGTGTTTCAGTTGGCTGGTAATGGCTGCAAAACTTCTATCTGTTTTATTACGGCGTAGTTTTGATCGAACACCGATTTCATAACTTAGATAAAGTATGGCGGCGATTGACGGTCTCTTAAGAAATTATATACCTAGGAACGTTAACTATGCAAGTGGCATGCATCATCCTGTATTCTGGCAAATGGAGAGATCATTCATTCATTAAAATAATTTTAATACATGTAGGTATAAGATGTAAGGTGTAATTGACAAAACTTAAAAACTGAAACTAATTTGTTTAGAATCGACTACCTACTTATTGAATCAATTTCAATATTAAAAAAAAGACACTTTTATGTAAGTACTTATAATTATTTTACATGATTTTTATAGACTTTGTTTACACCTGCCTGCAATCCACTGACCTATACTATAATAAGGTCAGTGCTTCAATCACATACTTTATGAAGAAACGGACAACGCAGTTAAATGAATATGTCACGCAACAATCAAATGAAACGGAGCAACTGTGCCGATGAGACATACCTACGTTCAATGTCACCAATACCCGATAGCCAAGAAATGATAAGCGAATAATTTAATAACTTTGTTGTGAGATAAAAACAAAAGCATTGTGAAGCAGACCAGCTACTCCTACCGACTGATAACGCGAAGCTATCTCATGCAAATGAGATAAGTAGGTGAGTACGCCTCATGCTAATTAATTTAACCAGAGTAATCTGCACGTCTATACAATTATGAATATTTCATAATGAACCGATAATTATATTCTAATAACACCGATAGTTGTATGCATAATTGAGTTTATTAAACCATGATGTTCTAAAGTTGTGTAATAATATCTGAACAAAGATAAATTAATATTTATTTAAAATAATCAGTACCTATGTTTTATTTAATTGAGAGGGGCTCGTGGCTAAGTAATAACAGCCGCATGCGCCACGGATCGATCGAATCGATCGTTCGTGGATCGGTAGTCATAACTCATAAGCCCAAAAGTCTGATCACCAGTCTCATTAAGGGGTATCGTATGCAGCAGCCTAATTGCGTAACACACGATTAATCGGAATCGGTTTCATTTTGACAGTTCAACAACATTCATCGCGTTATTTACGTGTTAAGCAGACAAAATTTCCGAACTTATGAAGCAATGGATTAGCAATTTGCTTCAAAATGATTCAGATTCCGATTGATTGTGTGTTACGCAATTGGGGTGCAGGTCAGGCAGGCGCTCCATGTAAAACAGTGGTATTCAGCTGCATCTGGTTAGACTGAAAGCCAACCCCAAAATTGGTGGGAAAAGACTAAGCAGTTCTTTTTAAATTTGACTGACTGATTGTGGTAACGTTTCGGGAGGTTACCAAATCTAATGCAATTTCACGTCTGAATTTTTAATTCTGTTCGAATGGAATTTCAGTAAGTTTAACAATAGCACTTTGAATAGGTTAGCCTTATTATTCTGGTAGCTTTTTGAACGGCTAGAACCTCCCTCGAAGGAAAAGGTTTACTTTTAAACGGTTAATTGACCCGTATAAAGGTAAACCATATTCTGTTTGATTTGAAAGGGTTTACTAACTCGTTTCAAGGACGGTCTGTTACCTTTTAACGGCTGAGCAGATTTCGATGAAAGGCACACAGTTAGACTACGGCCTGCGTGAGGACATAGAATACTTTTTATCCCGGTATTACATTCCCGTGGGATACCTCCGATCACTAAAGGAGTGAAGCTGCGAGCACGTTCTAGTATAAGATAAGCCGTTCACCGAAGAACACAATCGTAAGATTTATTTTTAATCTGCAAATACCCTTATTTATTACCCTTAAAACGGTTAACCGAAATGGTCCCTGTTCAAAGGAAAACCATGGACTATCATATGGCCGTTATGAAGACTATTTGAGAGCGTTTAAATAATGAAGGCATATTATTACCTCTCCTAACACGTTATCTTCGTACCCTATGTATGAAAAATCTTGACACTATTAAATAATGTATAAACACGATGAATTAATTATCAGCTCTCCACCAGCAAATTGCCTCCAAAATAGACACTAGTCCTATCAGAAAGGATACTTATCTTGAACAAATACATAATTTGTAACAACATTTTGTTATCCAATGCCACTTTATCATAATAAACTAACCAAAGTAAAATTTGTAACACAACATACTATGTAGTTGTGTTATAATTACTCTATGTCACATAATGAATGAATAAAATCAAATATAACGGACGTACAGTCCAAGTAACATGTTCGTTAGTGGAAAAGTGCGGGAAATTTTTGTCTAAAGCATAAATAAAAATAAAAAACAACATAATTATTTAACTCAGCTTCATAGAATACATGACAATTTATGTAAAAAATATCAATAAAGTATAATAAGTCTACTGTGAAAGTGAAGTATTCTCAAATTCATAAATAGAGGGTCAGAATGCGGTTCCCCTGTGAGGTCAATGAACCCGACAGCTGTAAAGTAAAGATAGAATAGGGATACATAAACATCTGGCATACAATCAAAAGATTAGTGTTTGAAGGGCGGATTTGGGGACCCGCTTACCCCGGGAACGGTACAAGTTTAAAATATATCTTTGCATGTGAGTATAAGACTGTGCTGTAAACGTGCGTCAACAGATTGATTTGATTTGAAAAACCAACGGTGAAAAATCAGTAAAAAATCTGCCAAATCTGTAATTTTCACCAGTAAAACTTTTAGTAGGTTCATAAGTAAAAGTAAGATTTTTTTCTTATTTCGCATATTACACGGTCGAGTGAATTTCGGGCCGGTTCATAAGATAACGGGGGGCGCCTCCTAAACGAGGCCTCACTAGCTCGTCGGTCGTCGAACAGAGAATTACAAACAAACAACACATCGAGGCGAGTTGTTATCTCGCGGATTAAACGGCGGCAGGCACGATAGTCGATACTCACGCTCCGCTCGCGCCGCCGCGCCGCCGCGCCGTGCGACGCGGATCGTGCTTCACCACCGAATGTACTCACACCGTCACACGGGCAAATAATAGTACGCAAAAACATAGGGGCCCAATGAAGTCATTAACGGTATTCTAATTTACATGTTTACTGGTTCGTTACGTCGCGTGTCGTGCCAAAGACAAACTATTATAATAATGATCCCTATTCTTGCTACGCTGCCGAAATGAGTTTTAATGCAGTGGCACATTTATGTGTTAAAACTTAAAAAGCAACAGGAATATTGCTGGTGTATGGTTTCACTCGCCGAAAGTGCGAAATATAATTTGAATGCATGTTGACTTTCCCAATTCCAACAACAGGCAACGTTGTTGGAATTGAAGTTGAACTCAGGACCGTAGGCAGACTGTATTAGTTTATGTTAATAACAGCCGCACGGGTCGATCGATCAGGTTAAGCTACGCTTGCCGCGGTTGGTCCGTGGATGGGTGACCATTTTCACATACCAAGTCCCCTCCGTGCCTCGGAAAGCACGTTAAGCCGTTGGTCCCGGCTGTCATTCGTGGATCTTTGACAGTCGTTACGGGTCGTCAGTAGCCCGAAAGTCCGACAACCAGTCTTACCAAGGGGTATCGTATTACCCAGTAACTGGGTTGTGGAGGTCAGATAGGCAGTCGCTTCATGTAAAATACTGGTATTCAGCTGCATCCGGTTAGACTGGAAGCCGACCCCAACATAGTTGGGAAAAGGCTAGGCAGATGATGATTAACATTTTTACTTTTCATATTTTTCCTTGAGAAGCAAACAAATAATGGGGGCTGTCTGTGACCATGTGTTAGGAATACAGATGTATGTGAAAATGAACCAGGCTGATAAGATGGGAGGTGACAGACATGATGAAGTGTCAACGGACACAGAGACGGTATTTCGAGAACTTGTGATGAAGTGTGCGGCCTTATTTTTACCATACGCGCAAGTACTAGCTGGCAATAAAATTCTTTTTTATGTAACGTACTCGGTACGTTCCAAATGTTACGTATTTCATACAGGGTATTATGCTTGAGTGCGTGCCAATCATGTCCGAGTAACAACAATGTACTTGCAACAAAACTATTAAAATTACGACCGCATTTCTAGTTGCAGTCGTACCTATCTCGTGAGAATTATTACTGGCGCATAGATTCCCTTACGACGAATGTACGAGTAGTATGAAACGTGTTTGTTTCGTTACTTTCCTACAATTCACCTGGAGTAACATTGAATCATTAATTAATTAGACAGCCTATAGCCAAATTTATGACATGTTTTTGATCATGGGTAGTACAGACGCCAGGGTCAAGCTACTCGAAACTGCCTTTCCCAATCAACCTTGAACCTTATGTTTTAGAGATAAAGTGAAAATGTATTAAAGAAATTTAACAGATTGTAGTAGCTTGACGTGTTGGCGTCTGTACATCAATGCGACACTTACTTCCATTTTCGCCGATGGCATCGGCGCACGCGCATACCATAAGCAGCGCGCACGCCACCACCGGCCAGGCGAGGCTGCCGCGCGCGCGCCGCATCACGCCGAGCCGCGCCGCTGACTTGCTGGCAACATGACCCGAGCTGGAACAATCAATACCAATATTTTAACAACTTCCTCTTCGTTACGTTACTAATTGTTCAGATTATAAAACATCGTCATGTCTAAACATTAATGAACCAAACATAGGTACGAAGTATTTTGATCAGGGACCGTATTACCTCGCATATTATGTCGTTAAAACGGTTAACCGTTTATTCGGTTATTCTTATGGATGGCTTTGCCCATTGAAACCCCATGAAATGGAAAACAAATTATAACGATAAAACTTTGAATGGGTTAGCCGTGTTATTCTGGTACCTAACCATTCAACGACACCCATCAAATCCTTGAAAACAAAGGAAATGTTTTTGATTGGGTTAACTAACCCGTACAATGAATAAGGTTAACCCTTTGCAAAATCCTTTATATACGGTTAGCCGAAATCGTCCCTCGTTTTGATGTGATCGGTACAAACAACAAATTGATTCAGTATTATACCTACGAAGGTAGCGGTTTGATTAATAATTAGTTTTGAGCGGCAATCGTTCAATCAGTAAGCGAATATTTATTGTTGTGATGATTTATTCAGTTATGAGCGAGCCGCGTTGGATAAATAATCGAGTTCCGCGCATTAAACGTCAAACACGATAATAAATCATTATCTCACACTACCATACAATAGCGTCTCTGCAAATTGCCAACCTGATTGTACGTACAACAATAGTGGTTTCATTGATGAATATAAATTTCATTGATCAAAGTGTCGGCTCGCAGAGGCCAATGAGTGTATAAAGACCGCGGTAATTAGCGTGGGAGCCATCGATGTTCCCACGACACGCCCGTAACAGGAAAATATTAATTAAGAAACACGTTAGGTATTGAACAAACTAACCGCGAATCCGCGATCATGTGAAAAAATATATTTTACTAAGCGGGACTGTGTAAAAACTAATTGAATGCGTTGTTTTTCCTGTAGTATGTCATCCTACTAATCCTACTTCCTACTAATATTTATTATAAACGCGAGTTTGTGAGGATGGATAGATGGATGCTACTAGGTAAACGGATATTGATAACACTTTATAGTACTTAATATAGCTTATACATCGGAATAACACATAGGATACTTTTTGTCCTGATATTCCCACGGGATGCGGGTGAAACCGTGCGGCGCTGCTAGTAGAATATAATAATAATGTATCAGTTATCTGCATGAGTAGCTACAGTATATTTATAGAGCCACATATTTGTAGTTTTGTAAAATTAATAAAATACGAAGCGCCCACGCTCTGAACATTGATAATGATAACACTGAATGGAATAAGGACGTCCCTTTTGGATTTGACGGTTTTGATTGGGTCATTATTACGTATTACACATAGCTGGAGTTAAGAAGTACGGTCATCAAAACAGAACAATAGAAATAGTTATATGACTGCTAGTAGCTTTTTTTTTTTTGTTTTGTAGAAAACAAAGATAGCTGACGTGAAGTAGTAGTAGCTCAAAAGTTGTCCAACTTAAATGGGACTGGGCAGGACATGTCGCATGTTGGTCCAACTGTGGGCCCAAATAGCACAGAGCTGGTGCCCTGATTCGGTGATGCGGGGTCACGGCAGACCACGTAGGAGATGGCGGGACGAGCTGGATAGGTTCCGTCAAAACTGAAAGGAGGAAACGCGGGTTCGCGAAAGATGGAAGAAGTGCAGGGAGGCCTTTGCCCAGAAGGGACAGCGCAGGCTAGTAAAAAAAAAAGTTTTTTTTTATCATAGAGATCGGATTCTTACTGTAAAAAAATATGTATGGATTATCTGATGGTGATTAATATTTTTAAGCCTTCCAGTTTTATTGAAGTTATTAGTTGATGTGAAAGACGTAGATAGGTATACTTGATTAGTATTTTTGGGGAAACAAACTGTGAAACATAGTCACTAACTCACACCTTCAAGTGTCGAGTATTAAATAACTGACAAACACGTAATTATTCATGCACGAGTACTTGAAGGGCCATTTTAATTTCAAATTATACCTACTACAGTGTAACCTCACACAATCTGAATCATTTTGAAGGATATTTCAAATCCATTGCTTTATTCGAAGAAATTGTCTGCTCAACAACATACATAACGCAATGTTGTAGAACTGTCAAAATGAAAGCGATTACTACTGACAGTGTGAAACCTCTACCACTGATAAATTACAATAAGGGTCAGTTCACACCGAGACGCGACGCGACGCGACGCTGCGCGCACACTTTAAAAGAGAGAGCTGCACGGCGCAACGTATTCTGAACTCTCACAATGCAATGTGTACCTTTTCGTGTAAAAAATAAAGTATACTTTGAGTCATTTTTTTAAAGTGTGCGCGCAGTAGCTTCGCGTCTCGTCTCGGTCTGAACTGACCCTCACGAATAGCTCTACACTACGTCGTCCGTCGAGACTCCAGACACGCGCAAGGGGCACGTTTTGCCTACCTAAATAATTCACATCACACGTAATCTAAGATTCTATAGTTCATATTGGGCGATCACAATACCTAACAGAGTTTTTACGCAACAAGGCTATGCCTGGCGCCTGCGGCCTGACTATCGGTACCACGCGGTCATGATCCAATCAAAGATTTTTGGCCCTAAACAGTAGTCTATTTTTCGCTAACTGCTTCTACCTGTATTTGTCCTCCCTGCATCGTAATAACTGCGGACTTACGTTCTGAGAAGTCAAGCGACTTCTTACTTAGCAAACAACATACCTAATTATTATGAAAAATGGTAGTTAAAATGGTAGTTGGTGACTTTACAACCTCTACGTTGAGTAACTACTAGGTACGTTTTTATAGTCGCATTCTACGCGAGTATGGTGGTTGGTGGAAGGTAAGAACTCAACCCACGTGTTTAGTTTTAAAAATTTTCATGAGTTCGCTCATGTATCGAGGAATGTTATAAGTGAATGGCACTTCCGGTAGTAAAAAATACTCTAAACCGCTTGCGTAAAACCGGTTAAACGTCATTTAGCGTGATTGTAAAGACAGACAATAATCATGATCGCGCCAAGGTCCAACACACGGCACGCGGGTAAAACCTTGGCAGATAGGGAGGGGACGAGTTTCCCGCGCTGCATTTGTTGTTTACGCGGCGTGTCGTGGCGGCCAGTGAGGTCGACGACCTCGTGCCGCACCACGCCGCCATATTTTTGGTAATAAATAATAGATAGAACAGCGCAGCGCAGCACGATCGATCAGACCGCGACCAGTGCGGCGGCGCGTGCTTGGCTCTGTACCCAAAACATTGCACCCCCTCCCCCCAAACAACGTGAACGCACTTAGGAAGCACACTACGTAAAATCTTATCTATGCGGACTTGCGGAGTAGACACTGTTTTTGTTACCATACTTTATTGAACGCAGTAGGTATTATTATAAATAGGTTGTCGTGAATTTTGTGAAATGCACGAGTAGGTACACTGTCACCCAGTCGTACATGATTTTAAATTTTAATGATTTGGATTGACGCAAACATGTTTTGTCGAATTTTATAAAAAATGTGTGATACTGATAACGACACCATAACATGATAATTTTACTTATCTGTACTCATTACATTTCTATGAATAGATAAAATAAAAAAATACCGGTGTAGGTATTTTAGATTACATTTATGTTTTCCTTCTTACTTAGATTTGCATTTTGTGTTTTACTTAGGTATGGAAAAATCTAGGTTGCATTCCAGGTTATCACACCTTCATAAACTTCAATATTAATCTATGTTTAGTATTAATATTACAAATAATACTAAAAGCTGAAGATTTTGTTTGTTTGAACGGGCTAATCTCTGGAAGTACCAGTCGGATGTTTTTTTTTTTTTTTTTGCATTTGAAGCTCAATTTTTGAGGAAGGTTAACATCACACTAGGACCCTTAGGAGCGAAAACGAAGTAATAGCGCGGGCAGGCGATGCGATGCGATGCGACGGGCCGGGTTGGGGGAATAGGACATTTCACGCGGACGAAGTATTTGTTGTTATACATTAGATTGTTGTTGCTAGAAAGGGTTAGTTTTTAATTGATCATTACAAATTTATACTTATTTTTAAGTGATTACTGGTAAAATGCACTTGATAGCTCATTGGGGACTAGCTCTGAAACCCTTACGATAGTTTTACACTGTAAACAGCTTATTTAATATGAACGGGTTACCCCTTCAAGCAAATCAGTTATTGCCAATGGGGGTAACCCTTATCCCATGAACGGGTTAATAAATCCAATCAAGAACCCTTTCTCTCGAAAGAGTTTTAGAGGGTTTCAATGGGTTAGTCGTTCAATCGGTCTACAATATCGAAGCTAGCCCATTCAGTGCTATCGTTATAATTAGTCCGCTTCATAGGGTTAGAAACGGTGAAGCCAAAAATGTGACATGATTACATCCTCCATTGAGATAACCGAATAAACGGTTAACTTACACGACTTAAACCTTAATCGGGTTTGTACGGTCTTCGATTATTACGGCCCCATAGAAGTGACAAACACTAATAATATGTAGGTAGATACATAGATGGTGCATCCATTATGCAATGTTATAAAAAAAAATACAACGCCATTATCGCGTTCACAAGGCCTAATACCTATAATGTTGTTAATAAACACTAGGAAGCAGGCAGGTAGGACACTGAGAAATGTCGTCTCATCTGCCCTGCGCTGACCATAGTACGAAAGAAGATTTTTATATTTCTATATCCCTGATCATTAGAAAATATAAATACGACGTGTATTTTTAATCTAAGTTCATTTCGTTACGAGCCGTAACTACAAGACGTAGGTATTCGTATGACGGATTCGTTCTGTTACCCACAAAAATTTTCGCGTCTCGGTTGGTATTAAAGACTATAGAGTGGTTAATTAAACATTCCACTACACTACCTACAGCATTATAATTTGACAAAACGCGCAGCTCTCGAACTATTTACATAAAATAATTTCATAAAATGCCACCAGTCATTATAAATTCTTAGCACATTGAGCTAGCTTATAACAAAGAATGCAACAGATCGCATCAACAAGTTAATTCAAGGCCAAGCGAACTGTAAAAAAAACGTTGTTTTCGGATTATTGTTTTGATAAGACTTCAAGGTGTATGTTTCTTGCGCACTCGCTTATCGATAAGAAATTCTTAATATTTCAATGACTTCTACCTACAGAAACATAATACAATACGGACACGGTATAATTTTGATTTATCCAATTTTGATGCTGTTCTATGTAGGTACCTACTTAAATATTAAAAAAATATTTGTTTTGAGAATTCATAGACAATACGAATCAGGTACTCCATTGCGGAGATTGTACAAACTACCTAGGATGGAGTAGGTACTTACTGGTTCTATTACCTAAGATATCACTACATTTTATTTATGTAGTTGCGTAATCCGTAGAGCACTGACCGATACAGATAAGTTTTAATTCAGAGTTCTGAGTGACCACCCACGAACACAAGATTGTACTAGGCCTCTTATCAATGCCTGACGTAAAACAATAATAAATAAACCTTGAGTCGAGCAGTCGACATTCCTTACTTTACCTAGTAGGTACCTATTCAAGCTGGTTATTTACGTATTCCGGATACTTATGCGGTATAAGTACGGTACCTATCTATTTTAATTTTTCTTAGCTTCTGCTACTATCGAGTAATAGGTATAAAATATGAGTACGATGCTTTGTAGCTATGTAAGCTTGTACTATGAATAACATAAAATTGTTGACAAGGGATGATCATAGGTAGGTAATTTATACTCCAAAATACATAAAACGAATGACAAAATGCAAGACAGAAAAAAAAACTGATGGCGTCCTTACTTTACAGCGTGCTATGGACGCCATCAGTTTTTTTTTTCTAGTATGCATGCAGTGTTTTGACTGCCATGTGTTTAAGAAAAAGTTATGGTAGATAGACAGTAAACTTCAGTTTCTAATTGTTAAGCTGGGTTATTACTATTTTAGCTAAGAACAATATTTTTAGATATGTCAGACAGTACTTTTATATGAGCAAGAAATTATAGCCTAGTAGGTACCTCTCGAGTAATTGTTAATGAATACCTACTAAAAACTCGCTTTATATCGCCTACGAGCACGATAGTGGAAGAAGCCGTCAGACCGTCACCGCTCCCCGCCATCGCCATCGCGCATTTCGCTCGCCACCTCGCCTGCGCCGCGCCGTTGCGCCGCGTCGCGCGCGTTTGCGGAGAAGGGCACAGAGTTGTTTACACCACCGCTCACACCACGTGGTGTGCACTGAGAATTCATATGGTCACGTGGTTCTGTTATTACATTTATTAACCTGTAATTCGAGGCTAAACCGCTGAAGTACAAAACTGTAATAACAAAGTCTAGTTCTAGCCGTAATCAGATCGAAAACAAATACGAAACGCTACCTGAGCTCGGTGCCTGCCGTGCTTGTCTGCTCCTCGTGATCCACAGTTTATTAATACTCAACAGATCCTTCAGTACAATATTTCACTTTATCACACAGCACAAAACACCTTAATTGTGTATTTTTTATAATAATCACAACAATAACAACACTATTGTAAACATAATACGCGGCAAACAGCGGATAACGTGCGGACGAGTTATCACAAACGACGCGCGCGAACGACTGAGGGAGGGAAGCGGAGAGCGCGGGGCCTGCCGTGCCGTCGACCCAGTCGAGGAATGCGGCTCGGCTCGCCCGTTCTCGCGTGCTTATTTTTTTGTTCAGTCCGATGGGAGTATGGGACCACGGAATAGAATCCGTGGACGGGACGCTCAGGGGGCGCTCCCAAGCGCGCTTTTCCTATAGAAAGGCTTTACTTATTTCAAGTTTCAACATACTGTAAAAATGGAATAATTATGGATAATTACTTGTCCTTTTACATCAGTGATAAATTAAAGCCCTTTAAAAAAAAATGCACTTGATCGACTGATCTTTCATTCTTCGTTCCAAATTCCTAACTATTGAATTTTAATTTTTAATATTGTTATTACATAAAAATGAAAAACATGGTAAATGGTCAAAAATATTGTTATTTGTACTTACATAATTATGTAATCAAAATGAAATTGGGAATGGGTAGGTACTAGTAATCAATAAGTAGGTACCTATATTACCTACATGTACCATTGATACTAACCAACTTTTTCATCTGAAGCTGGAATTTTCAGTTTTGGTAACTACTAAAAATTGCACTACGGAACCCTAAAAATGAAATTTTGGGATAGGGAAATCCCAAAATTGCATTTTAGGGTCACGTAACTAAATGGCATAAACGGAGCTCTTATAATTTTGTCTCCGTCTGTCCGTCTATCCGTCCGTCCGGATGTGCCATGGCCATTTTACTCGAAGAATATCAGCACCATAACGATATAAAAATGGAATTATGGGTGTATCTTGTGCATCCCTAAACAATCATGGTGTAGTATTTTTTTAATTACTTAAACAAATAATTAGGGGAGGTACACAATCACAACCACATGTAATTAATGTAATCGAGAGATGAAAAGTAACACTGGTATACAGTGGTTTTGTTGCCCTGGATATAAGACTGATTTTGGATATATTTATGCTCACAATTCATGAAACTATCAATGATTTTGTAAGAATTGCTCTTAATTTTGTTAAAATTATGACTGATAAAATCAATTTTTATGAACGAAAAGCTGATTATTGTTTAAATTTTGAGATTTGCGAAAATCATAAAAATAAGAGCACAGTCAGTGCTTTCATAAATATATTCTTGATCTGGATACTTGAAAACATGAGAATTTTCACAGAAACCCAGGGCAACAAAAAAAAAATCTTTTTTTGTAGAGCTGTGTAATTGTTGGATCCAATAATACAGCTATTTAAGTTAATAGTTTTGAGACATGGGATATTTTCGGTTATAACTTTCGGTTATAAGTTTGTATTTCATAGTTGATTTACTATGAAATACAAACTTATTTTAAGGCCGATAAAATCAATACTGTGCGTGCGTAAATAGCCATCCTGACCACGGAACCCTTCACTGTGCGTGGTCCGACAAGCACGAGAGAGCATAAAACCACTCTGACCTCTGCAATGCAAAAATAAGGTTTGCCTTTTGATCATGGTATGGCCCATTAATTATAGTACTCAAAATCACCATACTAACAGGACATACTTTTTAAAAAGGATGCATGCATAAATGATTGTTAATTATAGCTTCTTCCAGAAAACATTAATGTTCGAGTGTTTAGAGCCAAGAGCTGAAAAAAAAAAGATTGACGGCTTATCGTTACGCGCGGAAGTACCTAGTAGTAATAAAACTGAGTTGAATAAAACGGAAATGATGTCCATAGGCAAGGCTACATTAGGTAGTAGCTGAATAAATAATAAAGTTAATAATCCTCCGGAAGGAGGACGTGCGGGCTCGCGAACGAAAGGACTGGAGGAAGGCCTTTGCCCAGGAGCGGGACAGTGCAGGCTAAAAAGAAAACTGTCATTATGCCGATAGTCTTGAGTTCGTGACAGCCAATGGCCTGATAGCCAAGAGCCTCGATCAACACCATCAGCACCCTAATTGTGTCGCTTAACTTCAAACTCGGATAAATCCACTCTACCCTGTTAGGAGATATTAAAAAAAAAGTGTTATTAGTCTTAATTTCATGAATTAAAACACAGTATTTTTTTATTATGGCAACATTATTGAAGAAAACGATCCTGTTTAGCCAATTCAGTATTTAAATCACTCATTCTGTCAAAAATGTAATATTTAAGTTGGATTTACCTTCATTTGATGTAATGGAATGCAATTTATCTATCTTTGAAAAAACTCAATGTGGATTTATTATATTAGGTCGCTTGCGGGCCTTACTCGGTGACACAATTTTAATGGAATTATCCATGGGAACTGTCCAAATAATAAACAGAAACAATAAAAAGCGGGAGTGAACGTGTTACTGTCGCAGAGTTTACGTGAACTGACGGCCATGTTGAACAAATGCAATTACCTGATTGGCTCTCATGGACTTAACTACATTTGAAAAAAACTGTGTCATGGATCTATCTGACTTAGATAAAATATTATGATTTTAACGGTTTATTTTCTCAAGAACCATGCGGATTTATACACAACTGATAAAATTGTTTAAAAGCATTTCTTTTTCCGTTTCTTTTAACACCAAAATTTTAAAAAATCTCAGAATTGGATTTATCCGAGTTTGAAGTTAAGCGACACAATTGCGTAACACACGATCAATCGGAATCGGTTTCATTTTGACAGTTCAACAACATTCATTGCGTTATTTACGTTGTTGAGCAGACACATGTCATGACACATTTTTTGAACATGATATTGAAGAAGCTTTAACCGCCGAACTTAAAGCAGATGTGCTCCTCTGCCCAGCCCTTCGGGGAAAAAGGTGTGATGGCACTCTTGAAAAAATATTGTATTGGGGACACTGTAGAGGCACAATATTGATAACGCTAACGAAAAATGTTTATCGTCGCTTATGATCTAACACCACGTAAGTCAAAAACTTGCTTGCAAAAAAAAAAACAACCAACAGACGTGCAAACAGAAAAATAACTTTAATTTCGGAAGTCGGTGGCATTGGGTTCGCATTTTCGTTGTTTACCACCGACTTACGAAATTAAAGTTATTTTTTACTTTGTTGTCTTTTTTGGAAGATGGTTGTTTTTTTTTTGCAAAAAGTTTTTATTTTTCACTTTTAGGTTGTAATTTTTACCAGTAATTTTGGTTTAAAAACAAGTTACTGAACCGTTTTTTGATGAAATTTCTATGGGACCAATCTGAAAGTATATCCTTACAAATAAAAAAAGAATTTTGCAAATCGGCTTATAAATAACGGAGTTCTGAGGTAATAAACATAAAGAAAAAAATCGGATTGAGAACCTCCTCCAAAATCAAAAGTCATTTATTCTAATTAGTCTGAGAATCAGCACTTTTTCAACGTCAAAATTACAAAAGACAGTCCCCCAAAACGCCCGCCCTTCACCACTTCCTAGTGCTATCGTTGGGAAGAAGTGGCTCGTTTTTTGAAGTCGGTTAAAATTAACAACTTTACAGGAGAGTGAAAAAAATGCATAATTTTACCTACATAAGATACCATGACAATACTATTTTATAATTTGTGTACACTTCAAATTGGATCTATTAAATAGGTACTTATGTAACTTTATTGTTTAGTATGTTAGATCTATGTAAAATTCTGCCATTTTGTCACTCTCCAGTAAAGTTGATATTTTTGAATTTATGCATTAAATAAAATAATGATCTATAAGTATCACATATAACAAATAGGTTTAAATCAATATACAATATAACATAAAGGATGAAGAACATCGGATGGGAATAAGTGATTCTAAACTCTAAAGTCACAGGCTAGAGCTCAAACTAAACATAGGCATGTACGAGCTACTCGCTGAACACATTCTTACACCAAGAGGAATTCCCATAGTAAATTAAGCATGAAACCAATTGTAACCATTATTTAGTGTACCAAGTAAACAGTATTATGTAGATTCATGTGTGTGCTATACAGCATGAACTTTATCGATTGTTGTCGTAATTGGCGAAAATAACCATCCTTATCAATCTGGCCCGTACTTACGAACTCTACATACCAAAAATACGTCGTTATAAACAATTCAATATCACGTAAACTAAATGTGATATTTGCGCAATCTTAACGTGACTTAGCAGGTGGTCATAACCGTAAGAATAGTACCTAGTGGAGCATTTTGTTCTATTCTATTGTTTTGTCCACTGAAGATATCCTACCTACATTCTACACAGTGCCAGAAGTCCGTTTTTTGTAGAACGAAATTAATTCTTGCTCGCACTCTGCAGTCTGTTTTGTTTTACGTTTATGAAGAAAATGCTGCTAGAAGATAGTTCTATCTTATGCAGGACACATTGAGACACTCACTGTTGTGTTCTATCTTTAACTGTACTAATAATAAAGTTGAGTTTGTTTGTTTGCATTTCGGATTTCGGATTTGAAAAAGTCTTTTTGCATTTGTAGCCCAATTCTTGAGGAAGGCTATAGGCTATTTCACAACACGCTAGGAGCCTTAGGAGCCAAGGAAAAATTTCGAAGGTTAGAAAGAACGCTAAGCGAAAATTAAGTAATAGCGTGGACGGGGGATGCGATCCGGCGGGGCGGGTCGGGGACACAAGAAATGGGTTCGAACATTTTTCTATGGGGGCTGGCATAGCCACCGCCATTTTTTTTTTTTAATCGCGGCGCACCTTGATACAGGTATTATATACATGGGATAATGTTATAAAGTGTCACGTTGACACGAGATATTTGGCGGTAAAGTCAATAAGTGAGAACAATGACAATCATTAAAAATGAATTAATCTGGTGCTTAAACACAGTAGATTATATTCAAATAATATTTCCCGGTTTGATTTAACAATGTATTTAAATAAAATACAATTTTTTGCGATTGAGATGAAAGTGAGTTTTCATGTGCTCTTATTTTTACTTTCTTCCAATAAGTGCTTGAATTAAGCTGGGAACTATTATTTGAATATAATCTAATGCTTATAACCGCGAAATTGATTATTTTTTAATGATAGTCATTCTTCGAACATGGCGACTTTACCTCAAAATATCTCAACAAAGTGACACTTTAGGGCACCAACATGGTGCCCTAAAGTGTCACTTTGCTAACATTTTTTGTTTATTTCGGTATCCTCTACCCATAACTCTCCCTTTTATTCGCAAGCCGCCGGGATTTTGAAAAAAAAAAAAAATGGTGGCCCGGTAGCTATGCCACAAAGGTTCTAATCCCTTTCAATGCATTATTATTATAAGACTAGCAGTGCCCGCGACTTCGTTCGCATGGATGTCGGAAACAATAATGTGTCGCTTAGGAAAGGTGTAATTACCACTCCTTCATTGAAAAGGAAGAATCTTCCGATCTTGACTGGTGGGAAGCGTTACCTGGGGTTCTTTACCACAGCCCTTTAGACTGCAGTCACTGCGTCTTCAGGGTACGTAATGTCAATGCGACGAAGTGTCACTTTGATTTTTGATAATAAATAAAAATGAAAGCGCCTGGTCGAGGCTGATTATCTGACCACATTATCTGACAAAACAACCATATGTCTATAAAATCATGGTGAAGAAGGTTAAAAAAAATCGAGAAATAAGGCAAAAAGCAATGAAAGTATCATAATCCTTATGAACCTTATGTAACTGAGAAAACGCTTCTCTGTAAACGATGTTAGAGAGCACATTAGAGAGTGTCGACAAGGAAATCCTAACCCTAAACCTAACCTAAATTTAAAACTAAACTAAGAAATTAAAAAAAGGTAAGTTGAAATCAATTAAGGATATATTTACATATAAAGATGGAGATGGACTGGTGGTGGTGTGAAGAATATGTAGGTAGAGTAAGGGTGAAGATGCGTCGGATGCGTGATAGGTGGAGGCGCGCTGATGGCCCGACAGTTACAGGAAGCCTTCAGATGAGGCGCGCTGATGACCCGACAGGTACGGGAAGCCTTCAGATCAGCATCAGAGAAAAAGTGATAGCAATCAATCTGGGTGAAGTTCCCAGCCCTAGCCCAGTGATGTCACTAAGTCGTCGTAACCTTGCTTTAAAGTTGAGGGCTGTGTCTGTGTACTGATTGTGGATAAATAACGTGGACGTGGCCTGGTGTCGTGAAAGACAATCAGAACAGCGCCTAATAGTAAAGGAATGCTTGTTCTGACCTGAATAGAAGAATAAATAAAAATAAATGTAAATGTGAAAAAAAGGAATAAATGAAAATAAATGTGAGTTCCTCGAAAGAGCTCCTACATAAAGCTGCCCGTGTGAAAAGCAACCCATTAACTCTGGTTATATTCGACACCGACCGCCCTCGAAAACTACGAAGATATGACACCAATGAAGAAAACTTTGAACATGATTTTGATTTAGACCTTTTACGGACCTTGTCGGTTGTATTTTATTTCACACAAATTCGTGTAAGTACTACTTTATATTGATACTCAGCAACTTTCTTTGATCTCTGTATAATACCTACGTGTAAGTACTGTTTGTTACTGAGGAGTTCTATTGTCAGATCTTCACTCTATTAAATGAGATCATTTCGGCCAAAAACTCACGGACAGGACGAAATGATAAAAGTTTCTTTCTTGGGCCATTATATATTATGTATGTGCTACGGAACCCTAAAACAGACTTATTGAGGACTTCTTCCATTTTGAAGTCGGTTATAAAGGTGCCTCAAAGAATCCTTCAGTTTTTCTTCTAATTTAAATTCGGTTACAGAGAACTGAAAAACTTGGGTGAGAGCCTAAGAGAGTCTAAGAGCCAGGTCTAGAGTCCAGAGCCATACCAGCATCTAGGTTTGTCTCTACAAAACTACTTTCTTTCCAACAATTTCAGTTTTATAATTAAAAATTGTGTATAACTATACGAATGAAGGTGACGCTCCTGCGGAAAATTTCACCACCAAAAAAAAAAACGTTTTTTAACACCCCAACTTTTTTTTTGGAAATATTTTCAATGTACAGAAACGCCTTGTCTACAGATTTATTTATAGATATACTAGATAGATAGAATAGATATGGAAGATAGGTAGATATAGAATAGAATAGATAAAGCGGACATTCTTCTCTTCAACCAGTTTCCACCCAATCCTAGAGTCTCTCCTCCATTGTAAGCCATTCAAAGTGGTATGGGTGAACAATTGCTTTCAAATATTTGTTGGAACAAAAAAACGCAGTTTACAACCATCTGTGAACAATAAGTAGGTACTACATTAGTGAATCACTGAGTATTTACATAACATTCTGGTTACAAGAACAGCTTATGTCGTGCAATATTATAATCAACTAGCTGCGCCCCGCGGTTTCACCCGCATAAGTTTCGATCCCGTGGGAATATCGGGATAAAAAGTATCCTATATGTTAATCCTGGTTATAAACCATCTGTGTGCCAAAATTCATCCAAATCCGTTCAGTAGTTTTTGCGTGAAAGAGTAACAAACATCCATACATCCATACAAACTTTCACGTTTATAATATTAGTAGGATCATCATCATCCTTCAGCCATCCACTCCTGGACATAGGCCTCCCCAACTGCTTGCCATTTAGCTCGATTCTCGGAAACTCTCATCCAGCTGCTACAGCCACCTTGTGGCGATCGTCGGTCTACCTAGCCAGAGGGCTCTACGTTTGCCAATTTGCGGTTTCCACTCAAGAACACGTCTACCCTGATGGTCATCGGTTCTACAGCTAATATGGCCGGACCATTGCCACTTCAGCTTGCTTATTCTGTGAGCTATGTCGACAGCTTGTGTTCTCTGCCGCATCACCGCATTCCCGATTCTATGCCTCAGAGAGACTCCAAGCATAGCTCGTTGCATACCTAGCTAGCTGAGCGACCTTGAATTGATGAATAGCCGTACCGTGACTGTCCACGTATTATAATTATGTACCTATACACTTAGTTTTAATGTGATCTGTGGCTTAACTTTAACATAAGCACTATAAAAAACATCCCGTTTAATACCTTTTTTTAACAAAAGAATGTCAATGTATTCCACAAAGTTTAATAGGTACAAATATATCAAGATTTTTGTTGACTAAAAATATTATCAACAAATTGCTGAACGGTCAAAGTTCAGTGGAAATCTGTTTGGCTTATTATCTGTTAACACTTGAGCCGGCCATGACGGTCATGCGGCGTCGTTGACAACTTTATGTTTATTGAGAAGTTTTTAAGTAGGTAGGTACTGTAACTAACAACCAAATAAACAACACAGCAATTTACTTTGAGTTTTTTACGAATATGAATTAAAATGTTGGCTAAGCTTCAGATTTCAAGAGTTATGATTTATGAATAGAGCACTTCGACTTATGGTTACACTAGTCAGTTATTCTTCCATACGTAGTATGGAGTTTACTCCACTGTTAAACAGTGTACCTACATTAAAATTAAAAAAAAAAGAATAATAAAAAAAAATAATAAAAACACGTCTGCCCTGCCAAAAAACGAACTAAAAAGTAAAAAACAAGTTGTATTCCCTGACTAAACAGATAAATAAAATTGTCAATACAGTCGGAAGACCTCTTAGATTAAAAAGTGTTCCACAGAATGGAACTTCCATATTTCAGCACTAATTTTAACGATATTTAGGCGTAAAGAAATAATTCCCGGAGTCTGAAAATAGCAAAATTGTTACCGTACACGTACAGAAAAAGAAATAGATAATTTATTCAAGAATTCAAAAAACTTTATTTTGAATAAATACATCTAAGTAGTATTTTTTTCATAATATCTATCTCTCAAAGATCGGTTCATGTAATTTTACGCGCTCGATTTCGACTTATATATATGTATATATTATATATAAATAAATAAATAAATCATCGTATTTTTCACTAAATAAATAAAAAGAAATACTTGAATAAATAAACTAAATAGCATTCATATTATTATTAGCCACGCCACGCCCATGTTCGAGCCGTCGCGCGTCGACTAGTGCAACCTTAAACCCACAATTGATTACAGGATATGACCCTATGTAACCTGTGAGTGTGACACAACTGCAATACACCTCATGATAATACATTTAGTATTATTAGGTTGATGAGTAGCTATTGCATGTTTTAAAATACCATGGGTATATTACTTTAGGTACTGTAAGTGCCTATAGCGCTTATAGTACCGGAACCTAGCGTAGGCGCTCGCTACATTTATGAAACAAGCAATATTGAACTTTACTTTAAGTAAAATTCCATTTACAAAACTGTTTTTCATACCACTTACTCAAAAAAGTGACATTCTATGCCACAAAAAGCGAACATAACAATAGTCATTTATAATCTGTTAAAAACAGGGAAAGAAAATTGTACTGAATTTCATTCATCCTCTAGGGGGAGAATGTGATTTAAATTTGGAATACTTACCGAAATTTATACTGAACTACATCTGTGTTTACACCATTGAGTTTGTATCATATAAAGCATTATACATCTTTTTGAAAAAGGAATACGCATTTATTATGCAGTTATGATTATTAAATAAAATTACGAAAACCGACGAGGCCGTATGAGCTTGATGCCTTTGCTTTTCCGACAAAAAAATATTAGTCTAGGAATTTGCCGCGTTTTTGTTTTCTTCAAATACATAAACGTTAAGTTTATTTTTTCGCAAATGGTACGAAAAGTAGAGTATTTTCCTCGGTGATAAAGCTGTCTTAGTCTTGGGTGAACTTAAATCGTCACCCGCAACAGAAGACACTGCTTTATGCCCTTTTTTTTTTGTGGATGGGAAATCATCAAATGGCCCCTCCCGCTCTGGGTGAAGCGGAAGGGAGTGTCAGACTCTTACTGACTAAAACCTACCCGTGTTCCTTCCTTAGCCCTTTCTGTTCCAGGGCAGCGGTAACCCTTTCGGATGATCCCGCCGCCCTGCTTTATCCCCTTGGTTAATAATCTACTATACCTATCTGGCGAATATCAAAACCCACTATACAACGAGGTTTTCTTATTTTTCGCACGACAGCTCATTGTGGTCTAGGAAAGACTATGACGTTCAACTGTGCCGTGTGGACAATCATTTTGACAAAATTTATGCGACTTTTTTTTCGGGTTTCTTTAGGTAGGTTCCGCTGCACCTGCAAAGTATGCAATCAATGCAATTAATACTGATTACTCGCTAGATATTGCTTAATTCTGTGAAATACTTGTTTACTTCGGATACCAAATCGCATAATTAAAGTAGATAATAGGTAAGTAGGTACTTACATCAATGTACATACCTACATGGTATGTACCATCAATCAGGGCTCCTTGTTATTGTGATGTGAGTATTTGCCTACTCATTCATAAAAAGGAGTTTCGTGTGAAATACACAAAAACATAGGTCTGTGTCTGCAAGTATTTTATTCGTCCTATAAACATGTTGTTTAATAAAAGGCCACACTATCTGCAAGTGGCGCCACAGCGGTGACGGCTGCTTATCAACTCCGCCATTGAAAAACATCGTTTACGCAAGCAGTATTTTATCAATGAAAGCAAGTTTTTCTTATCGTCCACGGCTGTACTTGTATGAGGTGAGGACTTGGGAACTCGACGATTTGATGTACGTGTTATTAACAACTTATTATGTGCTTGAATTACCCCCTAGATATTTCATAATTATGAACCTTTTTATAAGGCAAGTACGATTCTCTCTAGAATATTTATGCTCACTTCATTCAGTTGCAACTTGCAACATGCTGATTATTTTTAATAATCCGAATGTTGCAAATGAATGAAGTGAGCTTTTGAAACCGAAAGATATGTAGGTATATCATAGTACTAGCATCTACTATTTCCTGAAATTAGTTGTAATCGTAAGATTTATTTCGCAAAATTCGTAAACACTTTCATTTTTTGGTTGTCGGAATTTTTGTCTGGGATGGTTCCACTCCGATTTGTAGTCCAATTATGTGCGAAAAATAATGGTAGTCCATTTTATTACATTACGTGTTCTGTTTGTTCGTGTATTAGAAGAAAATATTCAAATAAGTGTAGAAACCTAGCTAGTCTTGTCATTTTTCCTCCCCCGAGGTCACCAACTTGAATTTTTCATTCGGTTCCCGACCTAATCAACATGAAAATCGTTTCTACTCTAACTTTTTAAGGTAAAAAGCCTTTTCGTCCCAACCATAGAAATCTTCTCGTATCTATGGTCCCAACTGACTGGACTACTATACTCTGTCTACAGACTGGACCATTTAGGATCCACCTATTCAAACTGCTTCTCACAACTAGATAGAGAATGCAATCTCGATTCTAGATTGGCAACTTGATTGAGCTAATATCTTGTCTCTAAGGAATAAATACTGCGGTTTGACAGCTTTTGTTTGGAAAATATGGCAAACTGTCATATTTGTTCTTCAGATAAAAGTTACCGGCCTATTGAAAAATCAGCCCTTTTTTTTTTAAATAATGCGTTTTTTTAAACAGTGCACGAAAAACCGTTAATCTATGGTCGGTGACGCTGAATCGGGTATATTCGGCTCCAATCGTAAGTTTTCACTTCTACCGTTTGGTTAGTAGAAGCACACATCTTAAAAAAAAACTGTAGAAAACTACACCTAGGGTTTTATATAGGCTGACAGAGACTCGACGCGCAACTAATAAGTACCTACCATAGATTCAGCAGTGTGATTCTGTAACCATCTCACCGTGAAAACATAGGTGAAGTGAGCTGTCATTCCAACTAATCCTAGGGATTGACACTATTGACAGCGCACTCTAAGCTCACTTCACCTAACTTTTCACGGTGAGATTTTTACAGAATCGATCGGCAGTTCATGAATCTGAACGCTCTTGGGTTGAAAGTTTACGTCGGTTATTAATTATTTAAAAAAAATGGACTATTCCATACATTCTTCGATGCCACCCTGTATTTTGTAAATAAAACAAGATTTATTGAAGCAAAAAATCTACGATTATACATTTACCTACTTAGCATAAAATCACATAGGTATTCTTATAGTACAGTCACGACCACCAATATGTCAACACTTGGCAACTTTCAAATGCGATTTTTTCATGAAATAACGAATGCAACGTTCAAATACGTACGATACATTACATAAACCTATTGGTTCGAAAATGCTATGTTCGTAACAACATAAAATTTAATTCCAAAATAAAGGAGTAAATCGCTTTTTAATATAGCCGAGTGTATACATACTTTTGCTCGTGACTGTACGCCGGTCGCCAGTTATGTTAAGAAACATGGGTTTCTACATGGGACTTAACGGGGGGCAAGCCTATTGCCATATCTACTACACTGCGCAGAAATAACGCAATAACTTGGCACATGCATTACGCGCACTCTAAACCCATTAATTATTATTTAATAAATAACTTCTCAACAATGATACTTTAGTTTCTCAAGAAGAAAAATGGGTTAATTCGCGCCCGCTCAATCTTAAAATTTTGATTGAAATCTCGACCACTGTAATTGAGGTCTCGAACGAGATTGTCTTGCCACGAGATTGAATCTCGAAAAATGGCTCGAGATTTCGTTCGACCGAAAATGCACTTCTGCTTACAAGTCACAGCACAGGTTTAAATAGAAAAAATCTTTGTTTACCTAGAAAGAGAAACTGTTTAATCGACCTAAGATTCTTGAAAAATGAACTTCATTCCATTGGCCTTGATCAACCTTTCGAAATGTGAACTATATTTAGCGGACAGTACTGACAGACAACTGACCCTTCCCAAATTTAACGCAATAGCCAATAGCTCCAGATATTAAAATTGTTGAAAAAAGCTCTCTTCGTCTCCTTGGGTCACCAATCTTTGAAAATTCCTTTTCCGAATTTATTGAGGAAAAAATACAAAATTTCGACGACGTTTCGGAAAGATTGTTCCAAATTAATATGCATTCGGCCATCACCTTAATTCGTCACTGCTGTTTCGGCCCTCTATTAACTTATTCTCTTCGCGCTTCCCATTTATGGAATCATACTCACGTTTTTGATCCAATTATCAGGCATACATACATTAAATTCGATTTTAAATGTGGCCATGGACGACCGAGCTCGGGCACAAGCTAGGTACTCTTCCCATTTGTATGGGAGGCCTCGGCGTCCGCAAAATTTCTAGTATTAGTTTACCGGCTCTCATATCCTCGGTCCACGGCACTGAGAAATTAATCAGGAAAATCCTAGCCTCCACACTGATTAATTTTGATGTGCCGTGCTTCACCGAGGCTATGGATGCCTGGAGACTCGCTTGCCCGCACTCAGATCTACCCGAAAATCCATTTTCCCAGAGACGGTGGGATCAGCCGCTCTGCAGAGTAGTTCAGGATAATTTACTTAACACGTCTGTTACTACTACCGTGCGCGCCTGCTGGCTGTGGGTAAATGGGAGTCGGGTCTGTGGCTTCATGCACTACCGTCGCGTCGTCGAACATAGGCACTTTGTTCGACGACAATACTTTCCGCCTCGCTGCTTCTGCTGCTTTCCCTACGACTAGGAGCACCGTGTTGTTCTCCTCATCGCTGTCACTGTGGCGAAGTTGTCAACAGCCTCGGACACCACGGCCTGTCTTGCAGCCGAAGTGCGGGTCGCTTGGCTCGGCACGCATGTCACCGTCGGCGTTCCAGCTGTATTAGAACCCAATGGTTTGGCACGCGACGATAGCAAGAGACCGGACGGCATGTTCTTTATTTCCATGGAAGGTGGGTAGGCCTTTAGGGTGGGATGCCACTTGTGTCGATACTCTTGCGCCATCCCATTTTCCAGGGTCGGCGTGCTGCGCTGGTGCTGCTGCTGCGACTGCGGAAAACATCAAGCGGCGTAAATATAATAAACTTATTGATAATTATATTTTCGAGCCGTTTGGGGTTGAAACCCTCGGGCCGTGGGGTCCGAGTGCTCATGGTCTTTTTAAGGAAATTTCGAAACGACTGGTTAACACTTCCCATGACTCAAGGGCTGGCTTTTACCTTAGCCAGAGGCTAAGCATTGCCATACAACGTGGCAATGCCGCCAGAGTCTTTGTCAATAGTTTTAGCTAATTTAGGTTATAATTTTGGTATTTTAGTGTTACCTTGTAAATTGTAATTGGTACCCTATTAATAAATTAATAAAAGCAGTATAATTATATAGTTAAAAGACCTAGAAATTCTATCATTTTAAAAATCCTAAGTCCTAAGTACTACTAGGTACCTGTAACTATTAACCTCATCTATGTAACCTATGTATAAAATTCCATATTATGTGAGTTTAGTAGGATAAGTATATGTACTTACCAAGGTACAGTAAAGCAACCGGCTAATCAAAATACTCACCACAGAAGCAAGGAAATCAATATAATATGTACCTATGTATATTGTATTCTAGTTCCATTTGAGTCAACGTATATTTTGGAGTTTCAGACGGACTGAATTTAGAATTATTCTTTCATGTTTTATACAGACATGACTGTCCAAAAATTATAATCGAAAATTTATCATCATGCGCGTGCTTTGTTGATAACTTTTGTATCTAATTATCTAGAATAGGTATTTAAGCACGATCTAGGTCATAAAATTAAAGTGGACAACTCTGTGTTAACATTTATTATAGAAAAATCAAGATTTTTGGCAGGATTCTGTGTCGGCTCGGCACATAATATCGGTACCTATTGGACTGACAACTAGCTCATAGGAATCCGTATAATCTATACTAATAATAAAGCTGAGGAGTTTATTTGAACGCGCTAATCTCTGGAACGACCAGTCGCATTATAAAAATTCTTTTTGCATTTGATAGACCAATTCTTGAGGAAGGTTATAGGCTATTTAACATCACGCTAGGAGCCTTAGCAGCCGAGCTAAAAGAAAGAAAGCCAGAAAGAACGCTAAGCGAAAACGAAGTTATAGCGCGAACGGGCGATGCGACGCGACGGGATGGGTCGGGGGAACAAGAAATTCCACGAAGTCGCGGGTAGAATAGCTTCTGCTTGCTTTGCTTCTGCTTTACTTTTAGATATTAAGGGGGCATCGTAAAACGCTTTATAGGTACTCTTCGTGCTTTAAGTTTTCAAGTACTTACTACATTCAGTGTAGTACCTAGGTGGGTAGGCAGCAAAGGCAGGTACTTACATAAATCATAACGCGTCGTAAACTCGCCAAGCGGAGAACACAAAGTGATATAAAAATACTGAATGTATTCTTAGTTTGTTGATTCAGGTAGCGTGCTGCACGATTATATTCCCTACGTGTGCAAAAAACAGCTCTGGTCCATTCGACGTATAATTTCCTTGCATAAATAAATAACAATATGCCTACGTTTGTTTCAACAAGGCCTATATGTTAATTGAGCTCCTGTAACCTACTGAGAATTATTTCCAAGGTTCCAATGCGTCTTAGAAATCTAGTCTTGTCATACAATAATATTGACTGAGTAGAGCGAAATATTTCATTTTATATAACAGCACCCTAATTGCATAACACACTACCAATCACAATCTGTATCATTTTGAAGGATAGGTATTGCTAATCAATTACTTCATATGTTCGAAAAATTTGTCTGCCCAACAACATAAATAACGCAATGAATGTTGTTGAACTGTCAAAATGAAAGCCTTTGCTACTTTTAGAGTGTTACACAATTACCCCGCAGTTCATTCTGTACCTACACCAAACATACGATCAAAATAATGTAGAAAACATCACACGGTAGGTATACAATAATTTCTGAGTAGTGCGTTTTTATTGGACATAATTGGCACATAAGTTTTCCAGGCATGGCTGACGCATGATGTAATGCGTTGTTAGTAATGTGACTCGAGTGTTCGACGCGCAGTTGACCCCAATCGCCCCCAATCGAAGGACTAAATTGTTTGTCCAATCAAGTGATATTATCTTTAAAAATAGTACGATATTAATGTAGATATTTGAAAGTTATTGGCAGATGTCAGCAGCTTTTCTGAAATAATCTGGGAAAAGAATTGCAGCTGCATCATCACAATCACAACATATCCGATGCTTAACTTATAATTATTTCAAAGTGTCTTAGCTTACTCTAGTGTACAGTTAGGATTTTAGGAAACTGCACCCTAATTGCGTAACACACAATCAATCTCAATCTGAATCATTTTGAAGGATATTGCTAATCCATTGCTTCATATGTTCAAAAAATGTGTCATGTGTCTGCTCAACAACGTAAATAATGCAATGAATGTTGTTGAACTGTCAAAATGAAACCGATTCCGATTGATCGTGTGTTACGCAATTAGAGTGCCGTAGTGGCATCGAGCTCGACATTCCTGACAGTCGAAGGACCGATAGCAGTTGGAGCATCCAACTCCTTGAATAAAGACCGAGGGTGTGTCTACTGCCTGCGTGTTTTTTTGTGTAGATAAAATGAAGTATATTCTATCTATGTATGTCACCGCCATGACTATTGACTACAGGCGCGGTTGTAGCCCAAGACTTCGGGGGGGATGACCCCCCCGAAATTGGCGCTAGCAGGATTATGATACTAATAATTGTTGTGGAAAAAGAGCGAACGAAGCGAACTTGTTTTTTTTTATCACACCGCTGGTAGACTTTAGAGCAGCTTCTCTTGCTCTTTAGAGCAAGCGAAGCTGCCTGCCTGCTGCCTGCCTGCCTGAAGAATCAGGAGATTTCTACTAACAACTGCAGGGAAGGAAACTAGTCAATATTCTTCAACTAATAATGCAAACAGATGTGGTCTAAGCGACGATTTGTCTGTTCTATGAGAATGTAAAACATGTTTTCATTATCATACCCATGCGTGTGAGTTGCTGCGAAGTACATGCTTTCAAGGTTGCTGTCACACGTAGCTAGGGCGTCGATCCTCTTGTTATTGCTAATTGACCCGCTTGAGGTGACACTGTCCGTCTTGACTTTAGCAAGTGTGCTTATTGATGCCAATGCAAAAGTTATTGAGCTAATTTACTGCGCACCGCAAATAAGAGGGAAGGTACTTATACCACTTTAGGATTAAGAGTAAATTGTACCTTAATCAAATTGAGATACACTGCATTTATGAGAAATTGCTATTTATTTCACCTCCTTGATCCGTATTCTGAAGAATGAGTTGATACAAACTGAGACCAAATCATAGATCGATCTTTTTAAGAGACCTTCGTAATCTGAATATCTAGAAGGTTTCTGTTACCACTTGATACATTTTAGTATCGGCACATACACATGGAATTTGACGGCACGGTTGTGCGCAGTGGTTAAGCGATTGACTGCTGCGCTGCGTGTCGCGGGTTCGATTCCGGCACGGAACAAACATTTGTATGACCTACAAGTAGTTGTTTCGGGTCTGGCTGTTTGTGTATCTGAGTTTAAATGTTTGTAAATGCACCCACGATACAGGAGAAATTCCTAGTGTGGGGCAACGTTTTAAAATATATATATATATATCTGCTTTAATTCTTTCCGACTTGCCTTCTACACCCGACACACACTTCTACCACCTTGTAGCATGCCACACTGATGAAACCTGGGTGCAGTTTTGAGCCGAGCGAGCCGTTGCGTTGTCGAAATATCCAGCTAAAACATCCACGGAAACTTAAAGTGAGTTTCTCATCGCAGCCAAGTCCGCATCGTACACTAAAACAACGATATAATACTTCATAATAAAGATTTTATGTTTTTATATTCTCTATTTAAGTTTAGCGTGCATGTTCAGAGACTGCGGAACTACAGTAAACTTGTTCAAGTTGCTGTCATAATATCGTTCAAAGGCAATATACTTCGCTCCGGTAATTGTTGTGAACACTGTTTGTTAAAACACATTACAAATGAGTTACGGCGCTGCATTTGGCACCCGAGCTGAATGAGACTGCGTCTTGCGACGCGCAGACATAGGATTCCTCAGTACAGTTGAAACGATTCAAAGCGTAACGTTGACACGAATATGTTCACACAATGAATGTTAGTTAAATGTAAGCAGGAACGACAGTCACGAAGTTAGTACGTACTGCGTATTATAACGAAGACTAGAAGATATAGCCGACACAGTAGGCCCAGTGCCAAATATTTCTTTCAATATTCCAGACACTTACTAGAATCTCCTGGACATTTTCTACATGGTACATCAGTAGCTGAACGAAGATAAATTATTAGAGCCTCATAGTATTTTGGAAACAGACATTGGTCGCTGAACATGTATCCATATACCCTCTGTAGATCTCCCCTCGGCGACACCTCAGCACTATGGCATTGGGTTAACAAAAATGAAAATCCTTAGTTATTGTACTACTTATTTATTTATCAGAAACAATATAATATTCATTTACAAAAAGTTGCTTGCAAACACTTACTTAAATTATTCTGAGGTATTCACACTGAGGTAGTACAAGGCTGGTTCATCTGTGTCATATATTTCTTTCAAAGTGTCTAGCACTAGAGACTGTATGTATTCAACCTGAAATACAAATGAAATCATTTAAGTTACCTTCTTTATTAAATTAAATAACAGTATCAAGAGCACATCATTTATTTACCTGATGAGGAGGACAGTAGCCATCGTCTGTAGATCTAGCGACTGTGATCAACACCGGCGGGGGTATGTTCTTCAATAGTGGCACCAGAGCCTTCTTAACTAAGTTTTGTATCTCTTGTTCAGAGCTGATGTGGTAAGGCAGTCCTCCTTGGTCTCGCGTGCACCCTCCTGCGAACACGGCCCACCAGTCCGGCTTTTCATTTAACCGTTCAGCCTCTGTAAAAACTGCTGCTGCTAACTCGGCAACCTGGGTAACATTAATATTGTTTATGAAAGGTTTTGGTTCGTTTTGATTGATTGTACACTTATACATATTATGTTATCATAGTGATTCTACTAACCATGTCATACATCTGTGATTTTTCTCCTTCATATCCATCCAAGTTATCGTGTTGCTCCAAATGCTGGAACAAGTGTTCAAGTTCTGCAAGTTGCCGTTCTCGTGTGGCGACAACTTTATCGATTGTTTCCGTTTCGTTGTCGTCGGGAAGTTTAAATTCAAATATTGGCTGCAATCGATCGTAAACGTTAATACTTTCGTATAAACCAAGAAAAGGATTTCCAGTACTGAAAAAATCGAGATCAATGTCGAGTACATAAGGTTGTGAAACATTAAGATTCGATATGAGTTTCTGGATGTTGTTTTCGTCCCCAGCGAGTAAGGCATCAGAGAGTTCGGCTGATGTAAATATAAACTTTCTCTTATTGACTAGTTGTGATGAGTACAGTGCATCAGAGAGGTAGTAAGGCTCCTTGCAGTCGACTCGCAGCTCTCCCGACGTCGGATGATCGCCGACGTGTATAGGTCGCGTGTCGTCTCGGAATTGACTCGCCCACGGCGGACGCAGCCACACTACTCGGCTGATGTGTCCAGCTGCCGCTGCCGGTACAATCCAATTTTCTATTTGTAATAATGGCAAAACATGTCTCCCAGAACGTGCTTCCTCTCCTTTCAATTTACGATCAATGAGCATATCAGGATGCGCATCCAAGTGTAATAGAGTCGTTCCTTCTAATGGTAACTTCTTGCCCCCAATTGCTGAATATATAAATTGTAACGCATCATTATGTTCTTCCACTACATAAATAGGAATCTTTTTGAAACGCTTCTGAGGCGTAATTTCATCACAGATTTCAGCCATTGATTTTATTAATTATTTCTAGGTGCCTTAGAATGTTTATTATTGTCCTAACATGTTCGTGTTTTAGATCTGAAACGAATAAATTTCTAAATTAGAATAAATTCATTTTGTAGGTGTTACTTACTGCTACTGGTATATGAACCGTCATTATTTTCGTTTTCGAAAAATTAAAATCAGGGAAAAATAAAGAAAATCAATGGAATAAACGGATATGAAAAAGAGTACTTAGGTAGGAATAGGGACGATTGCTGACTTACTTTTACCAGCTCAAAGCCACTGAATGTAGTGAGGTTAAAATTACCAGAAGCGTAAAGTTTACATTGCGAAAATTTCATACTTTTACCCTCGAAATCACCTATCTTTCCTATTACCCAAACAATATAAACTGGGTCCGTAATATTAACTACAGAGTATTACTTATGTAAACAACCCAGCCCCCATTTGCCGAGACAACAGACTTTTGCTCTCGAACTTATTTAGTCTATTCGGGGGTTTTCCAATCTGGGTCAAGGTCAAACGACGGAAAAATTGGAGGGAAGGCCCACCCTGCCGATCATAGCTACTGCGCACTCAACAATTTTGCATGACTGATCCACGATTTTGTGCCAATGGGATCGTAACTATTCAGTTTCGCATTCAGAGCGGCTACTTTTACAAAGGCTTTTGATTCCAGCATTGATGATCGATAATACATTATTGCTTAGTAGATATTGCTACACTTATGAGCCTACTAGCGACACTTAAGAGGTGTTAGGTAGATACCGACAGGCGACAAGCATGTCTAAGCCATCAGCATTCAAAGACGGACGAAAATAATTAAGTTAGCAAGGATTGTGTGACTGACTGTTCGAGCTGATTCAAATATCAGAAACACAATAAATAAAATTATGAATGAGTTTTGGGTTTTGTACCAAAACTTAAAAAAGCTCGACGATAATATTCTGTGGATAGAACCAAGACATCAAGTAGCCATCTCTTTTGTGAGGCGTCATATTATTTGAATTCATCGGGGTATGGTATTGGTTGCGGCGCGCGAATCTCATCAAAGCGGGCCATGAGCGTTTTCCATTAGCGTCGGCAAACTTCCGGCTGGCGCGCTGCGTAGTTGCGCGGTAGCTTCAGCGGGGCCGGGGCGCGGGTGTTGCGGGTGGCGGTTGCAGGGTGACGCGGAGGAGGGGTGTTGTGACGGCTCTCGCTGGGGTCGATAGCGCGCGTCCCTGACGTCACTACGCTACTACGCCCGCCCAAACATACCCCCGCGCGCGCCTCTCCCTTCTGACCTATTGCGCCGTTACGCCCACCTGGGTCAAGGTGTGGAAGCCCGCTGGACCCGCCCGGATGTTAAAATACCTTCAGCCGACATTGTTACACTATGTTACGTAGTTATACGCGTTTTTTCTTCATACCTACACAAACAGTCGCCCACGTTTGAAAGGATATAAACATTCATTGATACTGCCTGAACGCATTCATTAATGACGCGTAGGTACCTACATAACGTGGCCCTTAATAGAGCTCACACTATGAGAGCTAATTGGTTTACTACGATGTACACGAATATCATGTGAACATAGCTCTTATAGCATTTGATGCTACTGAAATAGTGGTTAATTATAAATCAAGGGCAATACAGTTCGACAACATCTTTGTGAATAACGTAGCTGTACCTACCCAAAAGATTTGATCCAAAAGTTTGTACCTACAGCGAGCAAGGTTTTCAGTTTACATCCAAACCAAGATTATGTAACAATTATAATTATGAAATGATCTGGTAAAAAAAAAACTTACCAGCTTGTGGCGCTAAGGTGTCAAAAAGGTCGTAGGGGGATACCTAGCGAAAATAGGCTTTTGAGGCAGCAGCTGACCTAACACACTTCCTATTTTTGGACATCCCAACGGAACGGATATAAACGCGTGGGTTCGACTGGATCCGTGCCATCCGCCAGTGTGGCGAGAATCGGGAACACGTCTGTCAATACCGAAGCGGCGGCAGGATCGCTGGGAGCAGATTGCAAATCCAGCACAAGTACTGTATAACCGAATGATCGAAACCATTCTGCCTTCCTATCGAGCTACGTGGATGCTTGGGTAGGGTAGGCTCCTAGTTACTATATTACTCTGGTCGTTCCCATATATATTTTTATAACCACCAGTCCCGTGAAATTCCGTCATCTCAAGACATAACTAGATTTTTGCGGAAACTATTTGCAAATTCTCAAACAACACTTAACTTTAAGAAGCTCCTCGCTTAATACTTTAGTTTAATTTTTGAGGTAGATTGGATGTACTTACCTACCTACAGTTGTACAGTGTATATTGTATAGCACATGGCCCAGAACCCTGTAGCATTCTAGCTTAGATAGTGTGAAATGTTCAGTATCAGAAAAATATTAAAAAAACATAAGTTGAGTATTGATATTGTAGACAACTGTAATGAACATTTTACCCCGTCTAAGATGGAGTGCCACTGGCATCCATTATGGGCCCTGTGCTACAAACATCTGATCTACCACAAGGTGATAAGCGACCATGTTTTCAATAAATTAATAACTTTATTTGTTGGATAAAGGTTGAAGGTAAATTTAATATATTGTTCATTGAAATATAAAATATCTTAGTTATTTATCGGACTTGTCTATAATAATAATAAGAAATTTATTTCAGAAGAAGTCCATTTATACTGTTAGTAACATAAAAATCCTTAAAAAGCTATTGTTAGTACATACAACCACAAATCCACAAAAAAAAAAAAAAACCCAAAGTTGCTCCGCCCAAGAGTGCCAGTTTATGGCAATCCCTGGATGCGACCACCCACAGTGTGTAGCCGCATCCAGTGCCTCCACATTGGCGAGTCCCAGCGGCCCACAAACACGCACAGAAGATATAACATAACATGATGTGATTGTGATGTGTCCCATCTTTCCATTATAGTTCTTACAAATTAGTAAAGAAACAAAAATTAATCCTCCTAGCTTCAGCAATAAATTGATATAAGCACCATAACCACCACCACCACAACACCACCACCAGCACCATCACCACCACTAGCACCATCACCACCACTAGCACCATCACCACCACTAGCACCATATAGCACCATTGCGCATATATTATGGCAATGTGCAAAGCACAACATTGTGAAAATAAGCCAGACACAAATATCAAAAGAAAGATGTTTAAACCAACCCGCACTGAACCAGCATGGTGGACTCCTCACAGAGAGGATGCCTATGTTCCAGCAGTGGGAAAATTATAAGCTGATTAAGCTTATTATTTTATGATGTTTAAAGTTGAGTTGAATACTACCAAAAGACCCAAATGAATGCTGACTGCTTCCATAAGTTTTCTGGATAATAATTGAATTTATGGAAAGAATTTGTTAATAATATATGTCGAAAATACTAACTCATAAACAGCACATTACAGTTCCTTGATTGTTATTGCTAAGAAATGCTAACAAACTAAAATGCAAGAGCTAGACAATAAGAACTGGTCCTTAGCAGCTTTAATCGAGAGAAGTGGAAAGAGAGCAGGGAGGCCTTTGCCCTGCAGTGGGATATCACAGGCTTTTAATAAAATAATCTATTTATACTAATAATAAAACTTTTGTATGTTTAAATCAGCTAATCTCTGGTACCACCGGTCGGATGTGAAATATATATTTTTTGCATTTGATAGCTCAATTTTAGAGGAAGTTTACGTCTATCACACTTGTAATAAATATATGGCTACTTATATTGGCAGTTAAAGGGGTTACTAGTGCTATGAGATATATGAAAGTGTTAAATTGCACTTAAATTAAAAGTATATTTATAAGTACTAAGGTGCCTACTTAATAACCCCGGAGTATGGTGCTTATACCTATTGTTAAATTACACAATATTATTGGAAATATATATCATAAATATCTTACATTATATCTTCTTGAAATGTTGACGTTGATAATTAGTTTCACAACAAGTAGATAATTAATAAACAGTATTAACAATAACATTGAGGTTAGAATATTTGTTATGACATTTGTTGATAAACATTTGACACTTGACAGTGACAGTTTAAAATTGGGTAGGGGTATTAGTTATTTTAGGATACAAACGTAGGAAACAATCATTAGAAACCATGTGTGTGAATAGGGCATTACTGAACGTTGACGGTAAAAAAATGCAAGTTTCGGACTCAAACGACATAGCATTTTATAATCTCACTGGTCACAATTATTATCATGCTGGAGTTTCTTGCCCATTCTTCTCCATACAAAACTACCTTTTGGAATGGGCGACTAGAACCAATTCTATTCTTTATAAATTTTGACGTTTAAAAGTGCTTTTTAAGTGCCCGATGTGGGCCACGCATGTGTAATTGAAGTATACCACTTTGCGGCGGGATCGTCCGAAAGGGTTACCGCTGCCCTGGAACAGAAAGGGCTAAGGAAGGAACACGGGTTGGGGTTTAGTCAGTAAGAGTCTGACACTCCCTTCTGCTCCACCCAGACCGGGAGGGGTCATTTGATGATTTCCCATCCAAAAAAAAAAAGTATACCACTTTTGTAAACATGCAACTTCACTGGCTAACTGCTTTTCTTGCTTGCATTGTTTAAAAGGTCTAAAAGGCTTTAAGCATCTTTGCTTAAAAGCCTTTTATGTTTTTTGACTTTGCCGTAATAAAAATAGTTGCCTTGTCGTTTTATTTATTTATCCTCCTACTGGAATGCAATACAGCAACTATACCAACGGAGCAAACAATTACTTCATGTGCTGATTATTATTATACTCTTTGATGTGCTGCTTTCCATCCATCCACACATATAAACATTCATCTTTTCGTCATATTTTATAAAGTAAAAAAAGCGCATTTTCTCCCAAAAGTTCGAGGGTCAGAAGATTATAGGATGCAAAAGCGAGCTCGAACCTTTTAGCAAATCGCCGCATTGTCTAGGTTTGGTTTTCTTTTGAACATAATACATAAATATTGGATTTACTTTGTCGACTTACGCAGAAAATTTAAGCATGAGCAAGAACGAGGACGAAAATTTTTGCACATTTAAATTTTGCATACCTATATACGGGGCCTCCAACTCCAAACTGCTTCTTACTGAATATCTTTTGACCGTTTGAATTCATTGCGGGCCCGAGACGGTTTGTCTACACTATTCTAGGGCATTTAATTTCCTCGTCTAGATGCTCAGCTACATACTTACTTATTTTGCGTCCTCAAAAAGCTGTCGGAAAACTCTCGGCGTCATTATAGCCTTTAATCTGTGGAACAACACGAGGCTTCCAACTATCGTTGTATGAAGTATCCCTCGTTTATCAGAATACGACGAGTAGTTTACGATTTATGATGGAACAGATACATACATAGCCTGTCAAAAGCACAACCTTTCTTTGGGTTTCCCGTAGTCGGGTAAAAACTAAAACCAGACTACGACAAAAACAAGACATCCCCGACCAACAAATAACATCGGTTGTCACACTGACTTCGGTTTTTGGTACTTTCTTTTTAAGAAGAATAATTATTAGGTTCATGCATGTAGCCTAATAATTTTCACATTATGCTTCGCGAAAAAACTTTTGCAATTCGGGCCACATTTGTGTACCGTGACGTGAGAACCCGTAAACGTGGAGCGACATGTCGCTCGACTTAGTCTCTCTTTTTAACTCCAGACAAAAACCGAGGGGTTTTATAAGTTAAAGTATCTGTGTGTCTGTCTGCGCCAACGTAGCTCCTAAACGGCTGAACCGATTTTGATTATTTTTTTAATCAATTGGGTGGGAATGGAAGGATTAAATAAAACATTATTTTAAACTTAAATATAACTTTATTTTAATATTATATGGTTTATTACATGGAAGATATAAACTGGGTCCAAACTAAAAAGGTCTCACGACTAATCATAAAACAAAGTAGAATGACAATGAATCAGATTCTATCCTCAATGATTAAAAACAAAAATTAACACCAAGTGAATTATTACCTATAAATAGCAATATATCTTTTTAATAATTAGGTCTACTTCATTAACAGACAATATTGTAAATGCTATTATTTTTCATCCTTTATGCTGACTTGAGAGCCTTTTATTTGAGACTTGCACCTATCTTTTTCGGATTGAAATGAGCCATCAGCCTTAAAATGGCGATTATGTATTTCGGATGTCATATCTTCCGATTGCTTGATTGGAAATATTAATACAAATTTTACTTAATTCTCTTAGGTCACACAAAATCTTGTTATAATATTAATGACACAATGCAGAAACATCTTCATTTATAAAGCGCCCATAATTTGTTGAACTCCTAAAATACTATAGGTGCGTACTAACGCTTATTCTAAATCGCCATCTTTGTGATAGTCAACAGAAACTTAACCTAATACAGTGATTTATCTAGTCCAAGGTCACTAAGAATAATGATATTATTAGTAGATTTAATCTACGCATTGAATGAACTCAGTTATCAGATGGATATTTTAAATTATTTTATGGATATAAAATTTCTTATAATAACTCTGGAAAGGGTGGGGTGAAAATAACTGTATTTCTATACTTACCCGCTATGGATTGCAATCCCCCAAAGGTGTCTTGTTTATGGAGATATTTTATCATGGCCCTTCACTTTTGAAAAAGATTCGCGTGACATGGGTAATAGAAAGTACATCGTATTCCCGTTGAAATAAAAGTCCACTTTGTATTGAGGAGACAACGCGAATATTTGCGCAAATACGCCGAGGGTAGTGCCAGCATATTTTTGAGGATTTGTTTGAATAATAAGTAAAGGGGAAACGTTGTTGTGCGTTGTATTTGTGTTTATCTTTGAAGGATTGCAATCGTCTCACCAATAAGTGAACGTATTTTTTTTGTACTTTGTTCACTGTCTATATATTATATTATAAAAGCCATAAGAGGCCGTGCTTTATACTTATATAATTTGACCAGAGACAAAACGAAATAAGACAAACTGTCGCAGAAAAGACAAACATAAAAGGCTTTTAAAGTTTTAAGTAATATCTAAGAGGCATATAGCTGGAGGACCATAGAACCTAAACTACATAAAACTTTACATCCAGTGTGTTATACAGCACACTCCATTCAGTTTGGATATCCAGTCTTGCCTTACACTTTTTTGTCATATTTCCTCTCCATAATGCTATATGCCTGTTAGACAGTACTTACTGTCACTTCACAACTTCACCGAATTTATTCATACTATAACTAATATTCTTTAACAAAAAAAAATTGTTGTTCACTAACACAAAATTTAATTTATAAACGTAATTTAATTCTTGTCTAAATTTTGCTTCATTGTATTTGTTCCGGTGTAGAAATGAAGACAGTCATAAATGAACTGTGTACGTAATGCTGAGGATGCCCATAGGGCAGAGTCCATAGCTCCGGGTGAAGCGTGAGGCACCGTGTGGCAATGAGGCGCGGCCACTCTGGTCCGCCGACACTTACATTATGCGACAGTTCTCTTCTCCCTCACGAAGTTCACCGAGCTGGAATACCAGTACAACATGATAATTTATTCAACTTAATTCAGATTATAGATAGTTAGCTTGACATCTAACAACATCCTTTTGACGACCTGTATGAGAAACGTACCTGTTCACGACGAGGATACTTATGTGCGAGCTCGCGGTGTCTCTGGGCGCTGGTGCTGATTTGTCGCCGCTGTCTTTCCGACACCGCTACCTCCTGCGTGATACAATTTAAGATTTTAGAAGAGCACCATCTTTATTAGTAAAACATCTTGTATTATTTAGGAAATTTGGCTAAAGTAGAGGTACAATGGTGGAGTAGAATTACCTCCTGGTCGGTGTTGAGTAGGGCAGTGGTGAAGGAGTCGGCAATGAACCACTTCTGTCCCTTCATGACGATGTCGCGTGGCGGGTCGTGGTCCACGCCGGCGTCGGCCGACCACACTGTGGCGATGGTTCCCGGCTCCAGCTTCACGGTGCGGTGGAACTTGAACACCGTCTCCTGATCGCCCGCCTTGCGGAGGATCTGGTAGCCACCGAGGCTTAGTTCCTATGTAATATAATATAACATTTAGTTTTCAGGTACGTGCTAAATAGGAATAATATACCAAATTTTGTAACGCCTGGAGATTTTAGACAAAGAACTATAAAACCCTTCAAAAAAAAAAAAACATAATCGTTGAACTCACCTTCTTGCCCTTGTTCCTGATCTTGACGAAGCTGCCTTCAGGGCAGGACTCGGCGACTTCCAGGTCTCCCTTGGCGCTGGAGGTGACGCTGAAGTCGTTAAGGCTGCGTTCCTCGGTCTCGTCCAGCAGAGTGCGCTTGCGGGCGGCCCGCAGCGGGGTGGCGCGGCGGGACGGCGTGCCGCGCGTGCCGGACGCGCTCATCGACACTCCGCTGGCGGAGGCGCGGGACTCGCGGCCCGGAGACTGGGTGGTCAGGTTCAGCCTGTGTAGAAGTGCTAGTGTTAAGGGGTTTCCGAGTTTTTGGAGCGTGTTTGGTTGTAATAAACGTGGTTATAGTATAACTGAACTGTGTTGTTTTTTTCATGTTATATTTATGGTACCTGCATAACACCTGATTAACAACAAAAAGTGCTAAAGCCATGTATTACCTGTCCTCCTCTCCCTCAAGCAGCGCACGATACGTAGCGATCTCGTAGTCGAGCGAGATCTTGATGTCCATGAGCGTGGCGTACTCGCGCAACTGCGCCGCCATCTCGTCGCGCAGCCTCGCCAGCTCCTGCTCCAGCGATGCCAGGTCTTCGGCGTGACGCGCGCGCTCCGTCTCCAGCTGACGCTCCAGCTCGCGGCAGCGGTTCTGTATAATAAGTATATTCTTTTATCTTATGTCGGTAGTGCGACTTTTTAATTTTGTGTTAAACCCATTTACATGTTTTGTGCATTTTTCGATAAAAAAAAACCCTTATCACACATTTTAATGAGCAGTGTAAATTCTTTGAGAAACGCAGCAGTTGTTAGTTATACTGGTAAACTGAATATAAAATTGATGGATTGCATGACAACATAGTATAGTATCTAGTAATTAATTATGAGTAATCCTTATGATAATCTTTCCCAATCTTCGTGAACTCCTATCGCCTCACAATTATTATTGTATTGGTATCTCTGATGCCAAACAAAAGAATACTTCAAAAAAAAAAAAATACACAAAAAGAACTATTCTGTAAGCCTTCAAGAGCAATTACTGTGTTAAATCTAAGGGAACTGATGTTTTATTGGCATTACCCAACCACATAATAGGTAGTTTTTATTCAGCTAATACAAAAAATAGATACGAATCACTTCAGCACTTACGCTTAGCGCCGCGTTCTTGTTCTCCAGATCGTTGAGCGTGGCGTTGAGGCTGTCGATGCGTGTGCGCATGGTGCGCAGCTCCTCTACGGCGACAGTGGCGGCCGTGCTGTTGCGGTTCGCCGCGTTATGTAGATTCTTCATCTAGAGAAATTATGTATTATATTAATTCAAAATATTTAACCCAGGTTGGTAACAATTATGTGACATTGTGACGCTACACAAGATTGAGCTTAGCATACCTAAAAGTATACCTAAAAAAAATCGGCACTGAAGGATTTTTTTCTCAAGGTCATTAAACACCTATAAACATAGACTCACACCTCTTTCCTCTGGGGGTAGGCAGAAACTACAGAGCGCCACTTGCTACGATCCTTACATACGCCCTTAAATTCACGAAAAAATCCTGTTTTTTTTTTAATCTGCTAGTGCGGTATATTTACCTTGTTTTCATAGAGAGCTTCAATTTCGTCGCGATTGGCCTTGATGTTGGCCTCTTGTTGTTCGCGCAGCTCTTGCAGACTCTGTTGCAGCTTAGCTTCGTACTGCTGGGCCAGACGGCCATCTATAACAACACCATAGTTTCAGAACAATTCATAAAAAGGGTTAAAAAAGTAAGTAAGAAAGAAAATAATTAGTTTAAATGATTGATTGCAAATTACTCATGTGAATGTAAGACTTATGCAAAAAGCTAGAATCAAGTAACTACATATTTCTCGTAGTGTAGGTGGAAGATTGCCTTGCATGCAAAAAAGTAAATACTTGTATTTGTAGTAATCAAACGTCGTTCATGCCCAAGAATTGGTAGTTGTTTAAAGACTCACCAATTTCGGTGATTTCAACCTGGCGCCTGGTGCGCGTCTCCTGCAACTCCTGCTGGAACACCTGGTCCTTAAAGGACAGCTCCTCGCGCAAGCTCTGCACGGTGTTTTCCATGTCGATGCGGCATAACATCTCCTCTTCCAAGGTCTTGCGCGTATCGGCGTATATCTTGCGCAACTTCTCCAGTTCTTTGGCCAGCTCCTGTAAAAATTGTTTTAATGAGACATCATAGTTTCTAGGAAACAGGATATAAATAACTTTGTGTAATGCATAAGTTGTTGCTTTATAAGGAAATAGCAACATTAGTCAGGGGGTCATTTAAGCATCAAGGAAAATAGTAACAGTTTGACCTAGGTAGTGTCTAGTATTTATTCATTTATTTATATTTCATGATCCATTCGTACTTCCTAATAATGCTGATACACGCAGGATTGTGTCTACCACAGCATCCGCTTAACGCACTGTGATGACTTAATTTATAATGCTTGCAAACAGAGTGTGGTGTGCTGTTGGGGTAAAATTCAATTCTAAAACTGTGGTCAAAAGTATACGAACCCTGGCTTCATCTTGAGCCTTCTTCTTATCAGCGAGAGCTGTGTTGTACTTGTTGCTTTCCTCGGTGTAGCGCGTTTCGTAGTGACGCGCCAAGTTCTCTGCTTGTTGACAATCTTTGGTCTTTTTGTCCAAGCTGAAAAGAAATGATGTTCCGTTTATTCATTCGTAAGGTATGATGATATCATTTTTTATTACGTAGGTACCTAAGGGAGATGAAGGTCTTTATGAAATACCATGACAATAAAAACGTGTGTGTATTTTGTCAACGCCTTAATATGTAAATAAGCAAACATTCCATTCACATAATTAGAGGGACAAGTTATTGAAAACACGAAACCGTGACATCCAAACGAGGTAATCCTCAGAAATAAAGCTGCGTTTCCATGCGTGTTGTTGCGCAACCGCACACGGAATGTTTTTGTAAACACGCCACTATCCGGTTCCCGCGTGTTCTTGTCGCCGCCGTGAATAACCATTTAATAATGTATACGTCGCCTCGGTTATATTTTGATGCTCGTGTTTCCCGCCCATCATGATACAACGTCGTTTGACGTCGCGGGAACATGATAAACCTTGGCCAATTTAAAAGTTAAGCAAATGATGAGTCATATAATGCGATAAGGAAGGATAATTTACTGTCTCAAACCAATTGTTAAAGTGGAACGGAAATGCACGACAGATAACTTTAACGAAATACCGCCATCTTTTTTTGTGTAGGTATTATTGATACAACTTCAAATTGCTTACGGCAGATTTTTTTATTTAGAAATGACCAGTATATGACACAGACATGACGTCATTTTCGTCATTCAGGGTACATAATACCTACCACTGATATTTACAGAAGACCGAGGTCAATAACTAAAATAACGATTACGCGCTTATTCCCCCGCCCGCGCCCTGCCGAAGTTATAATGATGAACCGAATAAATTAAGCCATGGTAACGTTTGTTTTTTCGTAGCTTTACATTTTTGTCATGGTTAGGTAGGTATTTGTATCACTGCACTGTTGACTGTCTGGTGGAATAATTACACAAGTCGAATTAGTCGGATGTCTACGTGGGCGGTACTATGTCGGCGCCTAAAGATTAGGATCTATTTTGGTATACACCCAAATATCTATAAATACATATATTTTTAAGTGACCTAGTTTTTGAAAGCATTAGGAGACATTCTGAAATATTTTCTCCAGAAGTTCAATTTTAATTTAATATAATGTTGATTACACACGTGTCTAAAGTACAATTCGCGATGCGGGAGGCCTATTAAAATAGAGCAATTTTAATTCAAGAAAAGCTTGAAGTAGTAAACAGTGTGACTAACAGTACTTAATATCGATGGACATATTTTCAAGATGTCGTCAGAGATATTATTAAGTCCAGTTTAGATTCAAAGAAGGCTGTATTGATGTCATAGCTCTACGTTTATGTATGACGGTTACGTCATTGGCAGAGCTTTGCTCAAATGAATAAGCAGGAAATGCCAATTTTGAGCTTAAAATATTAAGTAAGCATTAACAATGTATTTGGTAATGATTATTTTTATTAAGGCGAAAGCGTCAGGGTAGCCCGCGAAATTCAAATTTTCTTACGTTTTTTGTAATTTGAAGGTCAGTCGGCATTCATAAGGTTTTATGTTGATCTAAATATGATTCGGCCGTAACAAATATTTATTATAATCATAAAAATCTTCAATAAAAGTCTCGTAAGTTCATGAAATTGAATAGCTATTTCATGAAATCATGACAATTGATGCCAATTCTAACTCAAGGAATTGTATTGCTGATTCTAATGATTATAAATCTGTAAAGTCATATTTGTCGTCGCGAATCACATTTTAATCAGCATACAACCTGGCACTGTCTGGCAAATTGCAAAAAACGTAAGAAAATTTGAATTACGCGGGTTACCCTGACGAGGTGGGTGTATCATGCTTTCATGTGTCGTATTTTACTTGATTACATCGTCGTAAAAGCGCGTTAAGCTCACGCAGCGTGGGCAGATCGTCGCGCGTCGCCGCGTCGTATGCGTGTGGCTGACGTAACTTGCCAGGGTCAACAGCCGTGGCCTTTAAAGTTAATCGGTATGCCTAGGCGGAAACTTGATCGAACACTTATAGCCTCTGATTTTAGAAAACTAATACAGCGACATAATGGCACACATGTGCTCTGTTTATATGTATACCATGTGTTGCTGCTATATCTTTCGTAGAATGTTTGATGTGGGCCCGTGTGGGTTCTCCTAAAATCTATATCTATACCGATTTTGACAGGACTTTCACTGGCAGGTAGCTGATGTTATAAGGAGTAACTTAGGCTACTATTAATTACCGGAAAAATAAACCTATAAAATCCAGCATGTTTCCCGACACGCACGCGAACGATGTCGCGGGCGCAGCCAGTCTCTAATAAACTTTTGTCATAACTAAAGAAAAATGCGTTTTATAGTATCTACATTTTTCCTATGGATTTAAAATAACAGCTTCCTTTTTTGATGTCGGTCAAAAATAACTTATTATAACAGTATGTTGTGTTGTTATCTAGATAGTTTGCATTTAGTGTGCCTTTATCTTCATAACGCGGAATTCAATGATTTTATAATAATTATTTAAACGATAAGATAAAATTCCGTTAAAAGACGACATATTTATGGAAGCAAGTGAAATGTTTGCTTTCACATTGGGGAGAGCTCCCTGACCCAGTTGCAAAATTTGCGTGCGCCAAGGTCGTAGAATCGCACCCTCGGCGATTCTATCATGATATTTGGTGCTCTGTAAAATACGATGTACCTATCTATGAGTAGGTCATTAAATTCAATTCATACTAATATTATAAATGAGAAAGTAACTGTCTGTTTGTCTTTAACCTATTAGCTAAACGTATTTCAATATAATTAGGCACACAGGATGACCTGGGTAGGAACATAGGATACTTTATATCCCAGTAGTACATTCCCGTGGGATAATTTCCGGCCTCCACGCGGGCAAACGCTAGTTAGCTATATTTAAAAAATAAATGTGTGTAAGGCCACCTATGTCTGTTGTAGTAAGTATTTATCTTTAGTAGATCATATAGCTCTAATAGTTCTGAACGAAGTTATCATTAAGTTGTTTCCAAGTACACTTGTCCATTCCAGTAACAGCTGTTATACTGAGTATTCTACTTCCACTAGCCTTTATCCAAGGGTATAAATTATATGTATACATTTTTTATTATACACTAATAAGTAAACGCTAGTAGACTAAACTATGCTTAAAGCTGGGTATTTACTGTTCCAATGTAAACTAAGCTTAAAGTACTGATCTAAAAACAATATTTAAATTTTCACAACTAATTTCTTATTTGCCATTGATATGCTTAGGAGTACTGCACCCTAATTGCGTAACACACGATTAATCGGAATCGGTTTCATTTTGACAGTTCAACAACATTCATTACGTTATTTATGTGTTGAGCAGACAAATTTTTCGAACTTATGAAGCAATGGATTAGCAATTTGCTTCAAAATGATTCAAATTCCGATTGATTGTGTGTTACGCAATTGGGGTGCTGATCAAATTTGTGTTGAAGTGTTAAAAGCAAATAGTAGATATCCCTGTCTAGACTAGACATTTCAATGATCAAGTTCTAACTATACTCAACTCAAGGTCTTCCAAGTCTTACACCTTTTTGCTGTACTAAGCTGTAATGTATGAGGGTGACCTCTACACTTGATACTAACATTGAATGTCTACCAAAACTGGCAAACAGAGTCAAGGTGAACTTAAAAGACATTCATTATCACTTTATCACCATATGGATGTAGCCATGCACAATGCAGTTCAAATTATTGTTGCACTAATGATTATCAATAACGAATTTACAGAATTTTAGGTATTGTATTGATACAAAAATTTAACAAAAACAGTAATCCATGATAATCTTTATATCAACCTTTGTCAAGGTGTGCAAAATTATCATTAAAATTATTATGAATGCTTATTTATTTATGATACTAAAACATGGGCTATTTTAAAGATTTTCTAAAAACTAGCCTTTCCTTATCCAGTTCTGAAATAGTGGACTTGGAACCTTGTTTGTTTAGACAGATTTATAAAACTAAATAAACACGGCAAGTGTGGTGTGTGTATAAATCATTAAAGCACATAATAAAATTAAATTTAAAGATGAGACAATTTCACCTTGACACAAATTGATTGCTATCTAGGTCGCTTCCTAAGACTAAACATTTTGTAGGTAACATTTATTATTTTGAGTTACTACTATAATTTAATCTGTATTTGAAATCCAACATATTACAAGGTGAAGTCTGCTTAGCATGCAGGTATTTGTTATAGAAATTGAGGAATTCATACAAAAAGAAAATACTGCTTTAAAAAAAAGAGCAGTGTTGGCCCAGTGGCAGCAACCCCGACTTACGAGTTGTAGGTCATAGGTTCGAACCCACACAGGCGCTTTACTTTATGTAATTTATTTCATCACCACTTCTCTTAAAATGGTGAAGGAAAAATTCAAAGACATGCAACATCTACCAACCCGCACTGGGCCTGCGTGGTGGATTATGGCACTCCCTCTCACATAGAGGCCTGTGTCCCAGCAGTAGGAAAAGTTACAACAGTTATAGGCTGATTATGCTATACAAAAAGAAAATACTGCTTTAAAAAAAAGTGGTTGACATTGTATCATATGAAGTCAGCCATTACTTTTAGCTTGTAATTTATGCAATCTGCAATGACCACTTGAGTTGTAGTAGTACATTGTACTGGAGCTATTTTTAGCAATACTATGCCAACATTGGGATTATTGAAACCAACAATTTGTTGTTGTTATGATTGTTTATAAACAAGTGTGGCTCTTTCAAGAACAAGAGTTTTGTTGGCTTGCTCTACAGCTTTTACTGCTAAATAATTTATCTACATTACCATCACATTTGTTGTGTAATACTTGAAAAGTCAATACCATTTTAGCATACCTGGGAATCATTAATATAATACTAGCTGCAAACAGGAAATTAGATATAATAATAAAATCAACTTTATTATGTTTTGGATAGCAACAAAATGTGTTGTTTATAAACAAATTAGTACAAATTGCGACATCACTGTGAGTTGGAAAGCGTACTTATTTTGTTATACATAGGAATGTGATTAGTTTGGTTAAATCGGGCTATGATGTCACTGTGTCGTAAAAGCGAGGTCGGCCGCGCTCGTCGTCACACCGCACCCGCTGAGAAACTCCGCCGATGACGTAAACTTGCTATGCTAAGGTTAGCCGGAAGAACTTGCTTCCACATGCACTACATTTATTTATAACAGCTTAATTGACAATTATGTATTGTAAAGGGTCACTACTTACCGCTTTTTCAAATCATCATTTTCCTCATATAACCTCTTCAGGTCAATTTCTAATTTAGCTTTCTCACGCGATGTATCGTCTAAGAGCTTTCGGGCGTCTTGCAATTCATGCTCATACATTCCCTTGATATTGGAAACCTCGCGTGTGACCACCTCCTGTGTAGTTTGAATCTCACGGCGTAAACCAGAATTCTCACTTTCCAACTGTCTGACTTTATCGATGTAAGCCGCCAAACGGTCATTGAGATTCTGTAGGGCTTCTTTCTCTTGATGACGGGTGTGTCGTGTAGGGCTCAGCGGGCTGTTCGGCCGGCCGGCTGAACTTGAAGGGCGGCTTCCCACAGGAGTGCTAGACTGCTGCGGGCTTTGCACTGATGACACCACACTTATATTTGAAGAGGACGAAGATACAGTTTTTTTCGTTTTTGACGACATTGTAATGTTCTTTTTCTGTCACAATAAATAGAATCAACACAAAATAAGTTATCTGCACACGAGCGTACACTCCTTCAGCCAAGCGTAGAGCTCTCGAAAAGCAAGCAAACGCTCAACGCGCCAATCAAAACGCAATAAACCCAAGCTTGTGTGGTCACGTGACCGTTGACTCATAACAAATGTTGCCAGGTTTTTATCAATTAATAATACCGGTTTTGGAAGAGTTGCCTACATAAACTAAAGTGTATTGGTTGCCCAAGTACTGTTTTCTCTATCATTTTGCCTGTCCCGCCGTCATGGTCCGACTACACTCTCCTCCTTGACAGTGGAGAAGACGGATAGAGCTAAAGTCCTCAGAACATTTAGGTTTTAAAGGTCTAAGGTTTAGCCAGAGTCAGCCGACCATCACTAGTCGAACATCAAACTCACGAAACGTTATTTATCTGGGAAAAAGATTCTTGGAACACAGACATATAAGGACGGTCACACCACAGCCACAGTATCTATTAATTAAAATTACTGGTTTTGATAATCGGATAATAATTATCAAATAAATAAAGAACATTACTAGAATTTGATTAACCCTTAATTTGGCAGAGATCCGAGTTGTTTTATTTTATGAAATAAGATGTATTTCTGAAGTCCTAGGGTTAAATAAAACTTAGGAAAAATAGACAAAAAAATATTTTCTTTACAGGTTTTCAGGAAATCAGTGTTCATCACAGTGAACATTGCGAAATACGTTGAGAACAACAAGTAATTTGTAATGTTCACTGTGGTAAACATTGTCAAATTAGTGTCATTTAAACAGGTAAAATAAAAACACTATGTTTATTAATAAATCAAATTATTTATTATGGAAATGTCAAAAAACAATTGCGAGGAAATTTTCCCGTAACAAAACAAAGTCTCATATTGCATTTTATACAATATACAGTTGTATTTCTTGGCAAAACTTGCATCGCCCCATGTCTTCTTTTGTGCTAGGATAATGTCCTGTGTTGTCGAATCTGATGGAGCTGAAGGCCTGGTGGACCTTGGGCTTGTAATTTCACATTCCTGCATTTTTTCATGAGATATAGATCTGTTTTTCTTTGTCATATCGAAAAACTTTCAATGACTTTGTAAGAAAGAGAACATTTCAAAATTTTCATCGATTTCTTGGCAGCTGGAGTTATCGGCTTTTTTGCTCTAGTTTTTCTAGTATTAGACATAGCAGGTGTTGGTGATTGTATCTCAGATGGAAGTGATATTATCAAAGTTATTGATGGAACATTATCATAGTTTGGTTCTGTGGATGGTGTATTAGGGCTAATTTCCTGCAAAACTAGAGTTAATTGAAGAACTTCAGATTGATATAAATCGGATGGTTCTAAAGGCTGTTCATCGTCATTTTGAGTATGTTCAGGTTCGGGACTATTGATGTCGAAGCGTTCTAAAGAAGAATTAATGGAAGGCGCAGAAGATGAAACAGGGCTTGGAGAAGGTGGCGGCAATTCGTTATCACTGTTTTTTTCGGATTTATCACTAGTGTCGGATGGTGCATGCTCGACAGGAACAAGTGCTCGTATTCTATGCGTTCAGTCTTGTATTTTATTCCGTTAACAATTTCTGCTTGTTAACGGAATAAAATACAAGACTACAAAACAACTAAGCAAATAAGCCCAGTAGAAGCCCACTACATAAAAGCATATTGTTTGTAAATAAAAGTTATACCTAATTTGGCAATGTTCATCACAATGAACGTATCAAATTGACAATACTTGTTCGAGTATTTGGCAGTGTTCACTGTGATGAACAAAGAAGTTACCCTCCAAAAATATTTACTAAAAACACAAAACATTACGTAAAACCTATTCCAAACCAACGCATACACATTGTTTAATAAATAAAAACTACAAAAAAGTTAGTTTGGTCATGTAAAACCTGTAAAATAAAAACATTTACCTTGCGAAGAATCGAGTGCCGGCGCCTCGCTGACATCTGGTCTCGATAATGACAGATGAACGTTGTTACCACTACTAGAATTGTTTTTTATACCGATAAATACTTTAAACTTGCTATAACTAAAATAAAAACCGATAAATAGTAGATAATAGTCATACAATTTTTTTTTTTTATGAATGTTTATCACAGTGAACATAATCAAATTAAGGGTTAAAACGTAGGATTTTATGGTATTTTTCCATAGCATAGATTAGAAATATGTTTTAATTAGAGATGGGTCGCTACTATTGGGTCATCGACGTATTGGCGTCAACAACGAAACGACCGTCCAATTTCGATCATCGACCAGCCATGTACCTATATAAAAGTACTCTGTGTCGACCAGTTTACGCGTTAACTTGGTAAACTTTACGGCCTCGTCTCGGCTTCAAAGTTTAGTAAAAGATGTGCTAATGAAAATTTATAATCGTCAAAAACATTTCTTAGAACTCATAGCACAACTAATCAACAAATTAGCTTACTTATCAGAAAAATTGTTGCGCGATATTGCAAATAATTTAATCGTTAATCACATATTCAGACGTTTATGTGATAGATACATTGTGCTCACATAATAACAAACAGTAAAAGTAGACGTACAGACGCCAGCAGGTCAAGCTACCCGAAACTGTCAAATTTTCCCATTCAACCTTGAACCATAATACATTGGCGATGAAGTTGAAAATATATTAAAGAAATTTGACAGATTTTATTAGCTTGATGTGCTGGCGTCTGTACATACTTATTTAACAAATTGTTTAGTCTTATAATGAATCTGAAAAATAAGTGATTAGGTAATTACATTGATTTAGTCTTATAAGTCTGAATAGGTGATTAAATGATCTAATAGTGATTTCTGACAAGTAGGTAAGCTAATTGCTATGAGTTCTAAGGAATGTTTTTGACGATTATAACTCATACTCACTTAAAGCACAACTAATCAACAAAATTAGCCAAGTGAGGCGTCTACGGATTCGACTAGTCCATGAATTAACGGTGAACCGTCGATTCGTTTACGTCGACGACGGTCGAAGTAACTAGTTCGTTCATTCAACGCCCATCACTAGTTTTAATTTTTTGATGACATGAAGTCGTGAGGTTATGTTTATTTGGTTATTGTTATTTGCCACAATTAGAAATGGCAGACGTAAATAGTTTATTCGATTGTTTTGATGAAGTGGCGCCGAATGAAGCCTCTGTCCAATTCCCAAACATAAAGAAAGAAGAAGATGAAGCGTAAGTTAACCTCTGATGTTATTGTTCTACTCTCTAATTCTTGTTTCCATGTGACGATTTTGTGCTTTTTTATAGAGAAGCAAGCGCTGAAACAGAAGGTACAAGTCTAAAGCGGTTACACGAAGAGGTTGAGATAATTGAACAAACCACGAAGAAACTGAAACAGGAGGAAGATGATTCAGAGCTAATTAATGACATAAAGTAAGTTCCTTTATATAGTCTAATGTCTAGCACTTACTGAATAGACCTGAAGGCCAATTCCCGTAATTAAAAACGTTCAAAATCTAGTCGCAATCTCATAGTATTTTTCACAGATTGAGACAGATCAGACTGTGAATGTTCTTAAAATGACGAGAATTGCCCCTCAGATGTGGCTATATTCGTGCTTATACTTACCTATTAGCCGACAATCTCAAATCTGTAATATCTATTTCAGTTTGGACCTCCTCAATGCCCGCATAGCGATACATACACTAGAGACTCATGAGGGTTGTACACACGAGGTGGCAATACCGCCCAACCATGAGTACGCACCTCTTATGCCAATCACAGGCGAGCCGGCCAAGCAGTACACATTCATACTTGATCCGTTTCAAAAAGAGGCAATAATGTGCATAGACAATGTGCAGTCTGTGTTGGTCTCTGCTCATACTTCTGCTGGTAAAACTGTTGTGGCTGAGTAAGTTACTTTTTAATTTTAGCTTTGTTTTCTCTGATTTAATACCAATTTTATTAGACTAACAGCTATTTTTGCCTTAGAAATAACAAATAATCCTGCTGTTTATCTCCATACCAAAACAAATTGGCTTATAAAACTTGTCGATCTTAAGCCGGGTATTCATTAGGCAACATTATTTTGTTAATAAACACTGTTTATAAACAGTGTTTCACTATGTTTCATCATCTCTGAAAACAGTTTATAAACAAAGCTGAAGAAACATTGTTTCTTAAACATGTTGCCGTGTTTCCCACTTCGAGTGGAGAGCAAGACGAAACATCTAGTTTATAAGCAACAATCAACACGTGTGGACGTGTGTTACGTGAGTTTATAAACATGGAAGTAGTGTGGTCCAACAACCAGGTTTCGATGCTCATAGAGCTTTATCAACAGCATAATATACTTTGGGATGCTTCAAATTAATATGGACTGCCAAGTTTCAGGAACAGTGTTTACAGTAAACTTGTTAATAAACACGTCATAACAGTTTATTAATAAATGTTGCCTAATGAATACCCCGCTTTATGGTCTGTTTACCTCAGTAAACACACATAACAGAATCAAATTCTGAATGGCAATTCCATAATCTGCACCAAAATATAACTTGACAAACATGTTTCATTGTTATAGGTATGCTATAGCATTGTCTCTAAAGAACAAACAGAGGGTCATATACACTACGCCTATAAAGGCCCTGTCAAACCAGAAGTACAGAGAGTTCTCAGAAGAGTTTCATGACGTAGGTCTCATAACTGGCGATGTGACCATCAATCCTTCTGCTTCTTGTCTTATTATGACCACTGAGGTAAGAATTAAAAAGTATTTAAAGCTAATAAAATAAACATGAAAATTTTAATATTCTTACAACTTATACTTGTAATTTTATTCATATTTAAATTAAATAATAATATAAACCTATTTATGCATTTCAGATTTTAAGGAATATGTTGTATCGAGGATCAGAAATCATGCGTGAAGTTGGATGGGTTGTGTTTGATGAAATTCATTACATGAGAGATAAAGAGAGAGGCGTTGTCTGGGAAGGTAGGTAAATTTTGAAAAAAATTGCAGTTGGTATCCGTTTTGATAAGAATAAAATAACAAAATGTTTGTATAAATCTCAGTGAGATGGTGTTAATAACTTCGGTTTTTCTTTAATGAATATACACAAGTAGATTCTAGTTTTGGTAGTAGTTCTAAGTCAAATAAGAACAAGATTGGGTGAGAATGTTCATATATCTAACATTCCCAGAGAACAGTTTTTTCCATATGATCGCAATAAAACAGTCATCTACCAGTATCTTTTTACCCAATATACAGAAACATTGATCCTGCTGCCTGACAACGTCCACTACGTATTCCTTTCGGCCACTATCCCCAACGCGCGTCAGTTCGCCGAGTGGGTGTGCCGCCTGCACTCCCAACCTTGCCACGTTGTGTACACCGAGTTCCGACCCACTCCGCTGCAGCATTACATATTTCCAGCCGGAGGAGATGGGATACACCTTGTGGTTGATGAAAAGGTAAGGTCAAAACTATGAAGTGACGACAGCTGGTTCAATGTGAGGATCAAACCTAGTTGGAGTTGTTGAAAATGTCACTTCTTATATAGATCTTTTATCACAATGTCGCGAATGTCGATTTGCCGAAAATAATGTAAGCAGGTAGCCAGGCAATACTAATTTTCACCGTTCTGTACTCCCAAACGAGACTTGAAATAAAATGAAACTACACAACACATTTATTTTTCAAACAGGGTATGTTCAAAGAAGATAACTTCAACACTGCTATGGCAGTTCTAAGCAACGCGGGTGACGCGGCCAAGGGCGACCAGCGTGGACGCCGCGGTGGCCCACGCGGCGCCAATCAAACTAATATATTCAACATCGTCAAGATGATCATGGAGAGGAACTTCGCCCCTGTCATCATTTTCAGTTTCAGTAAAAAGGACTGTGAGGCTTATGCTATGCAGATGGCTAAATTGGACTTTAACACAAGTGAGTAAAGACGTATTACAAAAGTAAGGCCTCTAAAAGGTTTATGTCATAAATGTGTTCGTTTTGATAATTAAGGCATTCTTTTGTACGACTAGTTTCTGACCCTAAAGGAGCCATTACGCAAATTTCCTCTTCGTCTAAAATTGACATCAGTTTGGTTCAATTGCACTCCATCACTCCACCCCTGCTTACCCTTTGGTATAAAACTACGTTGATGTCATACCAATTATCCATAAGACAAAATATATTCTTTGTAGTTGAAGAAAAGAAGCTAGTTGACGAAGTGTTCAACAACGCGATGGACGTGTTATCCGAAGAGGATCGCAAGCTGCCTCAGGTCGAGAACGTGATCCCGTTGCTGCGGCGGGGCATTGGTATACATCACGGTGGACTGCTCCCTATACTCAAGGAAACTATTGAGATTCTGTTTGGGTTGGGACTTATTAAGGTAAGAAATAGCAACTATATTAAAGCTTCACAACTTCAGTTTCGCCTAATCTCTTAAAAATCTTGCAGTTGGTTATTATTCAGGCTTGTATGAGTGTTCTAATGGGAGATGGCTTATGCTTTGTACGAGTTTCCACTGTCAGGGATCAGGTTGAGCGATGTACCTGCGCCTTTATCTAGAACAATCTTTAGTCTCTCGAGCCTTTCTTCTGTAGTTTTGGAGACAATGAGTAGGTCATCCATGTAGTACTTGGTAAATCAATATGTACTATGACATATTGATTTACCAAGTCTGTAAACTTGCGACATCAAATGAACCATATATTTTTTTAGCAAATTGTGTGTAAGTTTCATAATTCTGTTGTTAACAGGCGCTATTTGCGACTGAGACATTCGCCATGGGTCTCAACATGCCCGCCAGAACTGTCGTCTTCACCAACTGTCAGAAATTCGATGGAAAAGATTTTAGATTTGTAAGTATAGTTCAGTTACTTCTTGATATGTTTCTGACTAAAGTACCTAAAGTCTATTATTATGTTGCTAAAGCATATGATCTGATGCATGCATTTGTTTGGAGAAAACATTAAATTAGCTAGCAGTTAAAGTAGTTTTTGTGATTACACATATTTAACATTAATTATAAGATTCAAAATCGAATGGCTCGCAACAACTTCAGTACTATCCTCATTTGTAGATAAGTTCAGGCGAATACATCCAGATGTCAGGTCGCGCCGGTCGGCGAGGTCTCGATGACAAGGGTATCGTAATCCTCATGATTGATGAGAAGGTCACGCCCGCTATTGTTAAGGGCATGGTACAGGGTAAAGCTGACCCTATCAACTCTGCCTTCCATCTTACATATAATATGGTAAGTTGTATTTGTTAGCTATTGCACAAGAATATTGCCATAATAAAGGGTGTTGCTAGAGCTGGTAATGGAGTGTGATTTTTTTGTAGGTACTCAATTTGTTACGAGTGGAAGAAATAAATCCGGAGTATATGTTAGAGAGGAGTTTCTTCCAGTTCCAAAATCAGGCGGCTATACCGGACCTTATAGACAGTAAGTTTAAATTGGATTTTAAATATGTATTTCTAAAAATCTTGAGGTACACACTAACAAAACTACAAATTGTTGCCTGATATGATGCAATATTATTTTGTGTGATTTGCTCAAGGTACGTATCGGTGCTCGATTAGTTTGTCTTTACGATAACGTAATAAAACTAAAGGTTATACTATACCTATACATTAGTGAGCGCTGTTAATTTAATTTTTGTAAGAAAGTAGCCCTACATCTACCACATAAGCACTACATTAATTTTGATGCTATTCTAATATCTTCCATTGCACACCAACAGAAGTGAAATCACAGCAGAAACAGTATGATTCCGTGAGCATCGCGGAGGAGCACTCAATAGCTTCATACAGCGCCATCAGGTCACAGCTCGACCTCTTGGGCGCGCAGTTCAGAGCCTTCATCACTAAGCCGGAGTATTTGAAGCCCTTCCTACAGCCTGGACGACTTGTTAAAGTAAGTTGTTCTAAAATTTTTGAAGATTATCTTCAATTAAACTGGCTATGCTTTGCAAATATTTACATTTTAACGATGTTTGCATTACCATTACTGGAGGCCATTTATTTTAGGAAGTCAAGTAGACGATGATGTCGTTAATTAGCGCCTTTTGGTTGTTGTTGAATTGAGCATTAGTGAAAATATTTTAACATCATTAAGAAGTGCATTCTTGTCATCACATAGATAAAAACTGAAAAACACGAGTTCGACTGGGGCATCATAGTGAACTTCAGGCACAAGACTGGTAAAGGAAAGAAGGGCGAAGACAACCCGCTCTCAGCAGACACTGTTATCATAGTGGACATACTGCTGCATGTGAAGAAGGCGACTGGTGAAGATACGGACAGCAAAGTGCCATGCCCACCTGGCGAGGTAAGAGTATTTCATACAAACTAGAAATAATAATGTTATTTGGACAGTTGAATGCAAGAAGTGCATGTTTTGTTGATCATTTATTTCGTTTGATTATAGAGTAAATTCAATTTTTTGCTTCTGGAAAAAGACAGCTCCCAAAGCTGCTATCAGCAATTTAATGTACAAATTTCATGTCTACCAATGTTTTGTAACATGTTACACACGTTTGTGCTGCAATATTTATATACTGGAATGGATGAAAATCGCATTTCATCCATTTAATCTTTTTGTGTGTCATTATTGACAGGCAGGGGAAGTGGAAGTGGTCCCAGTACTCCACACACTAATCTATCAAATAAGCTCTCTACGAGTATACTACCCCAAAGATCTGAGACCCGCAGACAACCGGAAATCTGTGCTGAAGACTATTGGTGAAGTTAAAAAGCGCTTCCCTGAAGGACCGCCATTACTGAATCCTCTAAAAGACATGAAAATCAATGAATCTGTGTTTAAAGAATGTGTTGAAAGGATAAAACTGTTAGAAGAAAGGTGAGATATGATTGTGAACTGTTTAGCCTTCTAGCTGGTCTTCTAGCAGCCAAATTAAAGTTTGTCTTATAGTCATCATGTAATGTTCAAATGCTCGAACGAACCAACCTAACTCGTATGTACTAAATATAGCATATAACTGCCTACTACGGCTGCGAAAAGACATCTATGATTTCCAGATTGTTCGGTTTTTAATGATCTCATTCTGCCATCTTTATTTCTAAATTTTACTTGCTCTCAATTTCTCGCAGACTTTACTCCCATCCCTTACACAACGACAAGAGTCGTGGCGCTCTAACCGCGGCATACGACAGGAAACAAGAACTGCACCAAGAGCTTACCCTAGCCAAAGCCGAGCTGAGGAAAGCCAAGAGTATACTGCAGATGGACGAGCTGAAAAAGAGGAAGCGAGTGCTGCGGAGGATGGGGTACTGTACCGCCGCTGACGTTATTGAACTAAAGGGACGCATCGCTTGCGAGTTGAGCAGGTTAGTAAATCTATCTGTTACTTAATAAAAAGTTAAATACATTCATTATTTCACTGATAGACAACACACAGCCTTGTCCACTGGGTCAGAAACATGAAATTTTGCTAAAGGGTTCCTTATAAGGATATTTGAAATTTCATCCTCTAGAGTGGTTACATAGGGGATGAAAGTTTGTACAGAATTTGGTGATTTTTGCCGATGAGAAAACCCACCGGGCGGACGCACACCTTGTAAATAGTATAAAATAAAATTAGCTTTCATGTTTGTGCGTGCCCTTAGTTTTTTTAAACTACTTATTTGATCTTGATGCGATTTTCACCATAATTATGATAATTTATTCCGTAATATTTAACTTAGATATAGCACAGAAATATCGATGTATTGCCAATACATCAGCAGATTGTACCTGTGCGAAGCAGGGGCTCGCTAGTTAACTAGAAGAGGGTATACAAGGTTATGGCGCTGCATAGTCTCCAAGGCGATAAAACTGTTAGGAATAGTTCTTTGATATGTCTTGTCAAATCTACCCGGTTTGACTCGCATCCTTGCTACGTTCAAAGCTCGTGAAAAACGATTTTGATTGAGTCCGTAACTTATCCAGAAAGCCATGAGACATGACTCGTCTACTAATTATCTTTTAATGTCATTCTCCGGGGAGTGTTTAAGGTCTAGCTTGGCCGAATTTTGTTGAAAAATGTCCAGACGTTTTGACGAGAAACCTCAACATACAAACAGACAACAATAATGTTGATGGCGATTTTATTGGGTCATCTAACATATTTCTTTTGTTCCACTCCTCCAGTGCCGACGAACTCTTACTGACGGAGTTGATATTCAACGGTGTGTTCAACGGCTTGACCTCTGAACAGAGTGCGGCGCTGGTCAGCTGTTTCGTTTGCGACGAGAACTCTTCACAGTCGTCCTCTACCGGAGAGGAGTTGCGTGGAGTGCTTAGACAATTGCAGGTTTGTTAATCGTGTATTCTTAGTACGAGTAATATGTTGAATAATATAAAGGACCAAAAAAGGTACAAATTGATGGATAGAGGACAACTGCCACTATCGTTCTGTTCGCACTTAATGCTCAACGCTTCTAATCGGACCCATCGACGATCTAGTTCATTATTCAGAACATTTATCTTTGCGTAAATGAAATGAATTTTTAAAACTTTTTTAAGTCCTTTAACCTATAGTGATATTGTTTTGGACACAATCAAGCGGATGGTGTAATCAATCACAACAATCAATGGTGGCTGTCTGTTTCTGACAGCGACGACGTAAACCACTGTTGCTTTAACTACTTTTTACTATAAATCCACGTGCTGACATTTTCGTTATCAAATTCACATGATGATTCTGTTCTATAGGAATACGCCCGCAGAATAGCGAAGGTATCAATAGACGCTAAGTTGGATGTGGATGAAGACGAGTACGTGGGCAAGTTCAAGTGCACGCTCATGGACGTGGTGCACACCTGGGCCAAGGGAGCCTCCTTCCTGCAGATCTGCAAGATGACCGACGTGTTTGAAGGTAAGGAATATACATACTTAGAAATGTTTACTTAGATACTTTTCAATATATTGTCCGGTTAAAAGAGCCTCTGCAAGTGATGAGATGTAAGGACCCTGGGCAATCAGCACCGATATTTATCTTGCTGGCTAGCTTCCATGATTTAGTTTTTGTGACAACATCGTAAAATTAGGTAGCACAAGATTGGTTAAAAAATGATTAATCACAATAGTGTCAGTGTCACTGCACACAACAATAACATTATTTTTCACAATCACAATTTCATTGAATATAACGATGTCATCAAAACTTGATTGTCCCTAAGGCTTGCAATAACATAATTTTCCTTATCTCCAGGTTCCATAATCAGATGCATGCGTCGCCTGGAAGAGGTGCTACGTCAGTTATGCCAGGCAGCCAAGAACATTGGCAACACAGACCTCGAGAATAAGTTCAGTGAAGCCATCAAACTGCTCAAGAGAGATATCGTGTTTGCGGCCAGCCTGTACATGTAACAGCTATGTATGTAACTTTGAACTGTAATAAATATATGTAAGTATTCCAATTTAATGCTGTATTTTATTTCGATTTATTATTATTATTTAACATTTGTATAACTATTGTGACAGCTCTATGTAAGACGCGCCGCAGCGCGCGCAGCTGTGTGTGTCGGCTCTGTGTATGGCTCTGTGTATGTCTGTGTGGTGGCTGCATAAAAGGATCCTAAGAACTATCGTTTTATATAAATTCATACTCTGCCACACCTACAGATTCTTCGAAAGATTATTGTTAGCCAGTCTCACAAAACTCGTAGACCCAAAACTAATTCCTGTGTAAGCTGGGTTCAGACCAGGCAAATCTTGCTGCAGCCAGGTCCTCACTCAACATACCGAGGACGGGTTTGAAACAAAGAAAGTGACGGGCGCAGTATTCGTGGATTTGTGGGCAGCATACGACACAGTAAACATTAAACGATTGCTGTGGAAGGTTACCAACCTGACAGAGGATCTAAAGTTCACACGAATTCTTAGAGATCCGCACCCTAATTGCGTAACACACGATCAATCGGAATCGGTTTCATTTTGACAGTTCAACAACATTCATTGCGTTATTTACGTGTTGAGCAGACAAATTTTTCGAACTTATGAAGCAATGGATTAGCAATTTGCTCCAAAATGATTCAGATTCCGATTGATTGAGTGTTACGCAATTGGGGTGCTGGTCAGAAACCGACGATTTCAGGTGAACTTTCTTAAAGACAAGAAGAGGGCCCAAAAAAATGGACTACCTCAAGGTAGCGTGCTGGCCCCGCTATTTTTCAACATACACATACACTAACGATCAACCGGTTAGCCCGAACACGACCCGCTTTCTATACGCTGACGACCTGGCACACACTTGTCAAGGTATTTACTTTCAGGAGATTGAAACCAATCTTTCCATAGCTCTCACTGATCTAAGCCACTATTATACTGATAACGCGTTGAAACCGAATCCCTCAAAAACGCAATATGTCTTCACTTTTGGGGCGTAGACTGAACATCTCATGGCGGGGGTACTCACAGTGATCCCCCGAAATACCTCAGCATTACTCTGGACCGGTCACTTACAGCAACAAAAATAACTGCCAAAATGTAAAACAGAAAGTTCATGCCAGAAATAACTTGCTACGCTGCCTAACATGCACTAGATGGGGAGCGTCTCCTAAAGTCCTGCAAACAACTGGAATGGCGCTCTGTTTTTCCGCTGGTGAACAAACCTTTCCAGTACGGAGCCGTTCTTCCCACGTAGTTAGTGTAGTCGCAAGTCGGCCGGAGCAAACAATCTCCACAGATGGGGTTCACGGACGGCTTAGATCTCAAGTGCGGTACCTTCCCACAGACAATGGCCCACCTTCCACCCTGCGCCGCATGGCCTGTCACCTGTGAACTTGATGATCTGACTGCGTCAGCGAGCGGAGTTCACGCAGCTGAATTTTCGGTCAAAGATAATAGAACTTTTTACCATGAATCAGGATACGCTAAGAAGAAAAAGCGAGAAACTCATTAATAACTAGTACTATATAATTAATAACAAGTTACGCACTACCAACCATTTACAGTTTACATTATGGGTTAAAGCACTTACTAAAACAGCACATACCACTACTCATTATCTGGGATATCGATTCTATGAATAGGTAGGGAAAGCACAAGGAAATAAAGCACATAGTCACAATGTTATAAGAGAACTTTATTGTTGTAATTACTGTATATCTATAGCATGAACTGGCAAGTAACAAAAAGAACAGTATTTTACTAGAATTACGCTAGAGAACCATGTTCACACAGATTGCCGTGCCGAATGATACAACTTTTAACTAAAACAAAGAAAATTATTACAAACAGTGACGTCAAAATTTGCTTTCCAATCCGAATAGTTTTAAAAATTTACTCACACGAATTTTGACTATAGTTCTAAAAAGCATTAGAACTGAATTGACAGATTTTTTACGTAAAATAAAGAATTTTGGATTTATATAAAAATGTACGATACAGGGATAAAGTGTTTGTGGCATAGTTTAGACACGAGAGTCCACTCACACGTTTTCCGTCGGCGCCGCTCGCCGCACTACACAACTATTTTAACGAGGACCCTGTCAATGTGGGATCATTAACTTGCGCGCCAGTCCCGCGACTCTACAAAACATTGATAAAGACCTTATTAAAATAATCGATATCAATATTGTAATACATGAAAAAATTTATAAATTGCTTACGCTATAGTCTCATTTGGTGCCTGAATTGATATGTCCAAGAACTAAACGCGAAATAAACGCTAACTCTGTCTAACTATTACATTTTGAGTAACTAAACGAGGTATTTGTTTTGTGTCTATAGTTACATAGAACTAAATCCCGCGAAGTGCAAGTAAAAATATCTGCACATGGTACAAGACGCGAGCTCCGCCTATGCTATGATAAGTATACGCTATTATTATCGTTTAATACTTAGACGTAACAGTAAACACTCGCCCCGCGTTCGACTGCTATGGAAGACTCGACGCTTACTAGAAGCACTTTCAATACATTACCAGTCGTTCGCCACTCACCAGTTTCAACAAACTCTACGCCATTAAATCGACTCCTTACTGTATTATTTATACAAAATGTACAATTTCTCAAAAGCGCCTTCAATCAACGATATCTGTTGTATATTGTGAGTATGCCGTGTACGATATGATTATGTTAGCTTGTCAGTGATATGCGCACACTGACTACAGTAATCTCGCTGTTACTCAATTGGGAATATACCGAGTTAACTTTATTATTGCTTTAAATTGCTAGTATTTCTCTATTGTATGTAAGAGAAATGTAATATCTAAAACTTTCGTGGGTAATGTATTCTAACTACTGTACCATATAAATGTTGGTAAAACTGCATATACAATGCCCGATATCAGGCGATTCTAAAAACTCTAAGCCCGCTCAGTTCTCTTTCCACTTAATATTATAATACGCGAAGTAGATCAAGAGATTACTGTAATCAATCTACGTTGTGTAGAATGTCTAGCTTGCTATTGTCCTGCGTACTCACTCTAGGTCCGCGCGGTAGACACATAAACTCCCTATGTGTTCCATACACTAAGATCCGTGTGAACTGTGACACATATTGTAATACAGTGGTTTGGCACTCAATCTCTGTCAGCTATGTTAATTAGGAATATCTGTATAGGCAAGTATGGCTTTTGTACTATTTCAAAAGTTTGCAATAAAATGGACAATAGCAAGCCGTATACTCGTGTACATTAATGACTATTCAATATATGATATATAAAACTCTATTTAATGTTTAATGTAAGTATGTGGATTTGATCATTACTCCTATGTAACATTCACATTTAGGTTAGGTACAAACAAGTTAATAGGTAAATACGCTTAAGTATTCTCTTATACTCCGAAATTTGAAATTTACGTATGAAAGTATTATGTCAGTACTTATCCAATGTCCCGAGGGCTTGGCTTCTCAACTTGAAACAATCGAAAGAGAAGATTTTGATATGCAAACAATTATTGTTACAGATCGATATGATGAAGTTATCCTTTACGACAGCAGAAGTCGAATTTGAACGACCTATATATTAGCAACACACTTTCTTAAAATTGTAGTAGGCCATTAAAGTTAATAAAATATTTACAATAAAAATACGAAACTGTTTACAGTTTCTTTACGACATTACTCGAAGATTAGGCGAGAAAATCACTAACGACTAGAATGGAAAGTCGTCAGAGATGCAGGCGTCGCCGCGCTCGGGGACACGCCTCGTGGGCGCGTGGGCCGGCTGGCTCACGGCTGGCTCGCGGCTGGCTCACGGCTGGCTCGCGGCTGGCTCACGGCTGGCTCGCGGCTGGCACACGGCTGGCTCACCAGCTGGCACGCCGGCCCACGCGCCTCGCCCTCAACAACAACGTGCTATCAATAAGTTTGTTCCCCTGTATGGCAGTGCGTGTTAGCGCTGCGACGCCTTCTCGACGACACAACGACTTTTTACATTACACAGGCACACATAAATTCAGCAAAGAAATCTCTCTATAAACAAATATTCTTCTTATTTACATCAACCCCTATGCAACTATTCAATAAGTTTGCGATAAATTTGAATGACAGATATCAAGAAATAAATCGAATTAGGTCTCAACATAGGTAAATTTTTCTAAAACAGTTTAAACGATATTAATATTTTACATTAATTATCTTTCAATACCTATTAACATTAGCTATAATTTATAAGATCTCCAAGTTTGTGATAATCCTCGATTTAAATTTAACAAGATATTCGTTACCTACCTATTTACCGTATGCGTCTGCATCAGTTACAATATGAAAGTGACAACTTAACAGAGAGGAGAAAATATTTCAATAATCACGTACCCTAACTCGACTATAATCCTGTCTCAAAACAAGATCAAAAGTTCACTTGGTCGGACCAAAACTTCAGTCGGTAAAATTGATCAAAACTGTAGCTCGCCGCGGCGCAGACCGCAGCCCGCAGACCGCAGGCCGCCACACACACATTCAGACCGCACTCCGCTCCACTCACATCATTCGCAAGAACACTCGAACGCCTTATTCGGTAGAAGCTTTCCCTGGAGTTGTCGTGAAACTACGAGATAACAGTTAAAAAATCGACCGGTTACTGAAACTGATTGGGGTACAGAAAGCTTCACGACTCGCCGGCGTCCCGGCTGGTGGTAGACTGCTTAGGGGGCGCCGCGCAGTCACGTGCGCAGCAGCAGCAGCGGCGCGGCCGCCCACAGCGCAGGGGCCGCGCGCCCGCCGCGCCCGCATGATTGGATCTCAATTTCCTGGGAAACAAAAGAAAACGTTAAAACCTTCAGATTGGGAGCAGGCAGTACCGCTACCGGGAAAGACGGTAGGTTTTTCTAGCACCATCTATCCATCACAATAACTGTTTTAGAAAAATTGGTATAGGTATTGTATGTGCAGATTTAAGGCCTAAAATATTAGAGCCCTCAATCGGCAGGCGAGCCTCCAGCTACTGTCACATTACCTCGGGATGGTACGAGCCGCAGTGCGCGGGGCGGCGGCGGTGGTGTCCGGTCGCGCGCCTGCACGCCGCCCGCGCGCCCGCCTCGCGCGGCCGCACGTCGAGGCGCTTGGCGCCGCACGGGCATAGCGTGTCCACCACCAGTAGGATCAGGTTGCTGTGCGGGATCTTTTGTACGCTGAACGGCCTGATACACACAAAATAAATTTTTAATGTTCTTTCACAAAGACTGAATAATTCTAACCTACTTATTCTACTTAAAAGTAGAATAAGTAGGTGTGGTTAGTACGTGACAAAACAACATGTCTCTTAAAATCTTGGACCAAATTATTATTTACTTTAGCTTTCAATATTTATTTGGAGCTCAATTTATTTAGATAGTTGGTTTCATGATAACTATAAATTGTGAACAAAAGATAAACCTACACGGGGTAAAGGACATCAACGCGCAAACTGTTACTATGAATTTTAGCACATGATTCTAGGACCCCTCAGCGGAGAGGAGGCTAGGGTTGGAACGATGTATAGATGATCGTTACCTCTCACAGCCAGAGTTATGGCAGTTGGTGAGCTTGCCCTTGAGCGGCTGCGCGGTGTTGAGCCGCGAGGACTGCAGCGTGAACAGCTCGGCGCTAGTGTCGCAGGGCCGCACGGCCGCCGAGCGCGCCGCCTCGCGCGGCGGGGGCGGCGCGCCCCCCGCGGCGGGCGGCGGGGGCGCGCGCCCCGCGTCGCGCGCGCTGTCCCCCAGCCCGTCGATGATGATCTCGTAGGTGCCGCGGTCCCTGTCCAGGTCGTCGTCGTTCTCCATGTCTTCGTTTTCGTAGTCTTCGTAATCTGTTACCACGAAACAATTAGACCGAGAGCCGACTTATCAATCGTCGGGTTGGTAAGTTTTATCTGAAGAATAAATACTGCTGTTTGACATATTTTCTATACAAAAGCTACCAAACTGTAATTTTTATTCCTCGGATAGCTGTTATATTATAGATCAAAAATTGGTCCTTAGTAATGTATGCCCTAACGTCCAAAGTTATGTTCGTTGAAAGTGTTGCATGCTTACCAACTTCCTCCTCGGCGTAAGTCCTGGCGTGTGCACGTACCGGCTCCCAAAGCGGGAACCACATTGCAATCAAACTGGTGAGGTATCCGCCGAGCCAGGAGAGTGGTTTCAGAGGCTATATTAAAAAGAAACATGAGTAGGTAACTAGGATACAAACCAGAGAATCTCTATGTCACATTTCTAAGGACATCTTACCGTAATTTTATGTCCATCTCCGCTAAACGAGTTTCTCGAATCCGGACATCGGCCTTGATGGTCGTGTACAACCACCTTCTTGTATATCCGATCCTGCACCAGAGAATCCATAATAGTGCCGTCGACCTGACCAAAGAACCGGCCAGTTTGTGAGACGTCCTCTGACAGAATGATAAATCCGTTGTCATCTAAAATGTAGCAGTCCAACTCGTCGCCCGCGCAGGTTTTCTTACACGACGTACCGGCTGTGCACTGTAGGAGAAATGACAGATTAGATTGGGTCGAATGGAGGGTCGTCGATTTGAGTATGACTTACTGCAGAAGTAACATTGAGGAAGTGTTTTGCTAGTGAGTCTAGCTGGAAATGTAGGCCGACGACGGCGGCGGGGGCTCGATGACCTCGCGACTCTACGAAGACTGCGTGCGTGGCCAGCACGAGCGGCGGCCGACCGCTCAGCTCTTCAGCTTCGGAGCCGTCGCGGAACGGCACCGAGAACACGAAGCTCTCGGGCTCGATGGCGTGGTGTTCTACGGCCCGACGGTACCATTCGGAGTCGTAGGCGCGGGCGTATCGTTCACTGAAGTGGCTGTAAGGTAAGGTTGTTGAAGATTATTGCAAGGGAGAAAGAGTTTATGTTTATCTAAGTTATATCTACTCATTGAAAGCATGATGAAAAATCTTACTCAAGATATGATCTCCTTTAATCTAATCTATATCTCAATTCACTGTCGTTATTTGTAGATCAGTGACTTACGGTTCAACAGAGTCAGTATTCCTGGAGGTGTTGACGTTCTCGGTCCACCGCAGCAGACCGGAGCGCGTCGCGATGAACGACAGCGTCACCACGAACTTGTGGAACCGTCCTTGTCTGTAAAGATATTATGAGGTAAGCATCTCACATTGATTAGGTTTTGTTGTTGTTTTTTTTTCTGTAGATGTAATTTAGGGCTGATATGCGCCCAGTTGCAATTTTTGTTCGGTTCCAGTTCATTATTAAAATAATGAAATTGTTCATCAAACCCACCATGCTATTTAACTGTTCATGGATTCTCATTTCAACGTATTTCTTATGCACACGAAAGTCTGCGTGCCGTGGAGTTTTAATATGAGTTCCATTACTCGTACCTATACACAGAAATATTCCAGTATCACCTCGAGTAGGGTTTGAGTCCAGCGATAGACATTTATTACGCAGGTTTAAAACTCCACGCAGAAAAATATAAATAAAATTAAGAACAGTACAAAGAAAAATCCGTGCTGGCTAAAAATCACACAACATTTGAATGAAAACATTTTACCTGTTCCTCGGTAGCTAGACATCATGAATTAATATCTGATACACGGGAAGTTAAATTAATCGCAATAGTTGTAAGAAATCGAATTACTTAAGTGTCTAATGACTATATCCACCTCAATAAAAAAAAAAAATTGTATATAAGTAGTTTATCAGCCATCTTGTTACCATAACACAAGCATTAGGTTGCTTAGCTTGGGACAAATGGTGCTGTGTGAAATGTCCAGGGATATTTATTTATTTTATTTAATAATCTTTACTATGCTTGAACTCTCTTATAATTTACACAATATTTGCTTCGAAGCAAACTTTTTGGTGTAAGTTTGCAGGTTGCCCCTATTTTGCCGGATAAGCCTCCGTCCACAAAGAGCTACTCTATTACTACTTGTAGTCATTGCATAGTTGACAACCATGATAGAAGGTTCTCTTCATCTTATCAACAGTGTAGGTAATTCACCAAATTAACCGCCTTTTTGTGCATTCAAGAGCAATAATGACATTTTTGCGTACAACTCTTCACCCGGTGTTTTCAATCCAATAGCAGATACCTACCTACTTACGTGTAAAAGTGCAGACGTTTGTCCTTAGCAGTAAGATAATACTAATAGTTCTAAATACTTGTAGTTGAACCAATCTGAAGAGTTACGTTACCTTGTAAGTAGTGCCATTAAAGTCGCTATCGGGCTATTTGTGTGACAAACACAAACAAATTAGTCATCCACATAAAATAACATAAAAAGCTGTAATTTTATTGGTTGTGGTGGTGCTATATTTCCATGCAAAAAGGGCCTTATTATCATTGCGTGACTTTATTTTAAAGGTGTCCTCTTTTTAGTGGCAGTACAAAAATTTCATGTAGACATGACTGGCCATGGCCATATTCAATTGTTTCGCAGACGTCAAGGCAAGAAAATGTTGGCTTTTAGACTCTCAAGTCTCAGCCTTCATAATATGTCTTAGAAGAGGCACCGTGTTATTGCCTTCTGGCTATTTTAATATGGTCAAAACGCCAATTATCTCGTAGTGCCACTAAAAATTAAGGATTTTTGTACCTTCGATGCAAAAACAAAAGGTGTTTGCCGAGATTAATATTTCAATTATTTCGTGTAGTGCTTTAAATCATGCTCAGTTATAATATGTACTTACTGGGAGTGGTGACTCGCGTGTCCAGTGTGAGCGTCCAATTCTTTGATTACCATCGCATCCCTAATGAGTGATTGTACTAAAGTTTTGTCACCTGGAAACAAAAGGTGGTTTTAGTTTTAATAAAATACTCTATTTTTTAAGAAGTTTGTGGAATTTTTTCTCAATGTTATGTTCTAAAAAAGGTTTTTCCACCACACGGTGGCTTGGACCGTAACCCCCGGTTTTTTCAGTTTAATTTAAATCTATGTCTCATGTCAAACATTTTTAGAGAATTAAATATGTACAGTCGCCAAAGGGGATAAGTTACCAGGGTCGTCCGATATAGTTGAAGTTTAGTAAGAAACCGCTGGATGATTTCTAATCAACTTTAATTTAATAAATGAACTGTCTGTTTTCTATTAATTAAACTTATTTTATTTTATTACTTATCTCCTTAGGTGACCGTACATAATTTTAGATTTAAATAGGTCGGCTTACATTCAACCAAAACATTCAAGGTCAAATTAAATTAACCGATAAAGCTTCATAGATGTGTTGGGTATCGATGTGAAGTTTCGCCAGTTAGTATAATTTCACCTTGTATTTGTCAATACTGTTATAGATAAGTAATGTAAGTCTGAAATCGCCAACCCGTCCTAAGGAAGCGTGGTGATTAATACTCGTGCCTTCTCTGTCTGAGAAGAGACCTTGCAGTGGGACAATAATATAGGCTTCTTATTTTTATAATCTATATGTGAATACGCACAGTAATAAGAGTCTCTGTCCTGCTTCTTGTGCGCGTTGTGCAGCGTGAGCGCGCGCGGGCGCAGCGACATCCACTTCCAGCCGGGCCGCCCCGCGCGCGACAGGAAGTGCAGCAGCTGCTCCTCCGGGGAGTTGAACGACTGCTCGGATGTGGACGCGTATTCGCAGTAAACCCTAGAGTAACACTTGCTTAATAAATGCTGATCGGTTTCTTGAGAAGTTTCCCAAAAGAATACAGATACTACCTAGTCCTCTCACATCCATTGTATTGTTATTGTATTAGTCTTTGGACTTTCATTTTTGGACTGTAGAAATACACTTAAAATTGTGTATCGTGCTTGTTGTAATGATAAAATTTAAAAAATATCGTAGGAGAAATAAGTGGTGTGAGTAATCCTTACCAGTCAGGGTGAACTTTCCAGTTTTCGCCTTTGAAGTATTCCGTGACTGCAGAAATTACAAAATATATTAGTCTAGTATTCAAACGTTATTTCATCCCGACAAAAATAGTATATTTCATGAACCTTCCACGTTCATCATTCCCACAAAAAAAAAAAACACCGTCCGTTCCAACTTCTCCTGCTAGAAGCTCATAAAATATCTTTTCTACTCACCGTTAATAGGACTATGCTTGACCTCCTGCTCTGCCTGCAGTTCATACATGCCGTACCCGTCAGGCAGTACAGCCGCCAGAGAGAAGGGCGTGCCATCCACAGGACTGTAGAAGTACCGCTGACGTCTGGTCGCCACGCGCCGCATGTTGTCGTATTGAACTTTTACCGCGATTTCGGTTTCACCTTCCCGCTGTTCTATCATATCGTGGCGGAGCTAGAAAAAGTTATTGATAATGAAATCTCTTGTTGGGCAAAGAGTAATGTTCACGTTAAAACCGTATAAATACAAACAATATCACTAAGATTTGACACGTTTGGTCAAACAGTTATCTATAAATAAGCATCGATCCCTCTGAACACTTATCTGAAAAAAAGTCACATTTATCTGAACGCATAAATGTGACTTTCGTTTTTGTAAACGAGCCTGAAATATCCGAGGACCAAATATAAATCCTTGGGTTACTTTATGGTTTACTCCCATTTTAGCAAACGAACCTGAAATAACCTTACCCCATTTAGACCATTGACCCACTCTCAATTTAGAATACGAACCCGAAGTAACCCAGGACCCAAAAATAGATATTTTCGGTACACGGTACTCCCATTTTAGTATAATTTGATCCTGATATAACCGAGTACCAAATATGAATCTTTGGGGTTCTCTCAACTTAACACATAAGCTTAAAACAAAGTGGTGACTTACATCGAGCAGTAGCGAAGTGAGGTTGACCCTGGAGTTCTCATCCGAATCCACTAGCAGTTCCACATCCGTCAGGTCCACACTCGAGTACAGAGGACGCAGCGTCTCAGTGTACTGTGGAGTATAGTAGCCACATTTAGTATAACCGACTAAACTCAACTAACACTATTCATATTCTTATATTCCTTCTTGGTAACGCATTAAAACTGTAAAACAATTCTTTATGATAACTTTTTTCAGTACTTACTTCCTCGTTCGTATGCTGTAACAAGATATTTTGGATCGATAAGTTATTAGACGAAAATAATAAGCAAGTGGTTTTTGAAATTTTATGGTTTAAAATGTACAAAAATACATACCAATGGTCTCAAATCTGGATGATATAATACATGCCCGTTGTTATCCACCATGAATGAATAACCGTTTACACCCAACTGAAAATACATAAATTAAAATAAATGTTATGATGTTCCCAAATCTGACTTATTTAAAGTAGTATTTCCAGCTATGGTGGTCTTCTTACCTTATAAGGTGGCACGAGCTTCTTTAATTGATCGATAGGCACATCGGTTCCCACTACGCCTAGTAAATTAGCTTCTCTTTGCTGAAAACAGATAGGAATAATTACAGTCACGAGCACCAATATGTCAACACTTGGCAACTTTCAAATGCGATTTTTTCGTGAAATAACGAATGCAACGTTGAAATACGACACATTACATAAACCTATGGGTTCGAAAATGCTATGTTCGTAACAACATAAAATTTCATTCAAAATTAAAAGAGTAAATCGCTTTTGAATAAAGCCGAGTGTATGCAAACTTTTGCTCGTGACTGTACAAGAAATAGCAGGGGGGCAGTTACACAGGTACATACCGTGTGGTTTCTCCTATCAAAGATGGGTACGGTGACGGAGGACATCAGTTGGCCCATTCCATCATCAGAGAGGCTACTGCTCTGTAATGACAAAAACACAACAATTACATTCTGGATTAGAGAGAAAACATGTTATTCGAGGTCTTCAGAGTCTTGCAAAAAGAGTCTTTTGTAAGTCATCGATGGGACTTTTGATTAATTCGCTTTAGATTTCCTATGCAAAAGAACAAAGATCTAAAGGCGTTTTGGTTGTCTCACGTTATCTTGCGATTGAAATTTCGTGAATCCAGACTGAAGTATGAGTAGTGCTTGCGTGACTTTCTGGCTATCAATTTGTAGGTATAAAGTATAAAGTATATGTAAGTATAAAGTTTACGTACCCTCCCACCGACATACGCAGGGCTCCAGTGCACCGGGTGCACAGTCTGGTACATGACGAGCGGTCTCGCCAGTACCTCTACGAAGTGCAGCACCTTCGACTTGATCTCCGAGTGCTCGTTTATCGTCACGTAGAAACCTGTGGGATATTTATTTTGTAGGGATATGGGATTATAGTATGGAGAAAACTGATGCTAGCAAAGCATCACCAGATTACGACACAGGGCCGTAGGAACTCCAGGAAGGCATAGGAACAAATGTTCACTTTCTAGTCACTTCCTCTTTTGTCTGCTCTGGATAGGAGAAGTAATTTGGGACCGGGGCAGGTAGAACGGTAGGCGCAGCATGTTTTATTGTTTGTTTTATTATCCCCCGTCACCCGTCACATCACATTTACTCCCTTTTCGTTCGTCATCACCACTCACACACCTAAAATAATTAATTGTTCAAGTAGGACATGGCCAAGTCCTTTCAATACTACCTCAAACGAAAGTAATATTTTATGACTATACCTTTATTCGTGCACGCCATATCCTTCATGTTATGTCCAGCGGTGGCATCTCCACCGACACGGTAGGTGAAGATGCGCACGGGCATGTGCGGCCAGTTCCACGTGCGGAACACCCCCTTCACGCCGCCCGCGCCCCCGCCGGCGCCTATCACTGCGATGGCTTGGTTACATTGACAACCTAGACCTGTGCGGTTGTACTGCAAGGAAATAGAATGAAGGATATTGGTCAGTCTGTTTAATATAGGTACCTTTAAAATTAATGTATGTATTATTAACATATTATATTACTTTACCAGTACTGGTAAAATTATAAGCTCTGCACCAAAAGGACAATGTAATGAATTTGACCTGACAAAAGTTTATGACGCAATTCTATAAAATTTTATTAGGTAGGTTCCTCTCCTTTTTCAAACCCCTTCTACTGTTTACGCAATATCTCTAGAATATGGATATTTCTTACCCGATGTAAGATTTCGAAGCCAGTAGTGAGAGCGCCGGTCAAGTTGGCCACTCCTCCGGAAAGTTCAGCATTCCATATTGCCGTCTTCAGTTCTCTTAACGTTTCTGGTAGAGCCTGTAACAAAATGACTATCGTCAGACACGCATGTATGTACATAAAATATATACAAGCCTAGTTATAGTCCCACTATTTACTTTTACTAGACTGCTGGTAAACTTTATATCCGTTCCGTATCTTTATAAACGTTATTCCGAAAGAGTGTTTTATTTCAAGTTTCCTATGCATTCCTTACGAAAGGAAACGTTTCCGAGATAGTAGGTATTTATACTGAAGTAACTCAATAAGTTCACTTTACTATATCCCTTTGTCCATAATTCGCACAAAGTGGCTCCAAGTGCTGTAGAGATATCCTGCAATTTTATTGGTTGACATCAAAAGGTAGTAAAACGTAAAGGCGTTTGAAAATATGAATATTCATTACATTCTCTTCATTAGGCGATGCTATTGAGATTAGGAATGTGACTAATTTATGAATTGCTCTCCCTCTCCTCTGCCTCGTTTGCCGCTTTTATGAGTAAGATAGAAAGTAGTAGTAAGTTAAAGCAAAAGCTCAAAATGGTCCGAATTTCTTTGTAAAAGAGCAGAAAATGTAGGAACGAGTCATTGTGTTACGAATTGTGCCAGTAGGTAAATTATGTTACATCGGCATTATCTTCTGATGAATCTGCAAGGTCTCACCTTGGCTCGTATTGTTTAATAAAACCAGCCAAGTTATGTGTTCAACTAACCATCAGTTAAAGTTGTGTCTAACCGCGGACGAAGGCTGCAGCTGGGTGCAGGCAAACGACCTTGAAACTTGCTGCGAAGGCCCATTGTTATGAGTTCCAACTACCTCCAGCATGTTTAGCGTTTATTGTTTAGCTATCTTCAAGTTTAATGCAAAACAAGGAAGTAGGTACGCCCAACTGCTGACATTGAGTTGTTTATGTAATTACTCATGCAAGTTGTAACTTAATTACCCATTGTTAAGGAAATGTAGCGAGTGTGAACAATTATACAACACGCACGCACTGCCACTTTTATTTTATGAAATTAAACCGGATTATTTTTGGCGTTATGTGAAAACAGATCTCAAATCTGTATTTAACGAGTCAAATAACTTAACCGATATTGCTTACAAACAGTAAATAAGTCATAAGATAACAGATACAGCGTTTGCCGAGTCGTTAATGTGAACAAACACACGAATATACTAATGAAACATGGTGCGTGTTACTCTTAAATATACAAAGTTTCATTTCGCCCGGGACGACGTAAAGCCGGGAATGTTTGCCATGAAGGTAATTGTTGGATCGTATATTAGCGAAGTTGCCGGCTCAAGAGCGAACCAGCCTTTTGGACGATTTCAAGTAAACGGCTTGACGTATCGACTCGTAAGTATCTAGTAGTAGTAGTATTTTTGATGATATGTAATCAGTGTTGGTTTAATTTTAGAGTTAAGCAGTATTTTTTGTTAATTTCTCTATTATTTTAATAGAAACCAACTTTGTTTCCGTCGCTTTTGTTCCAAAGAAAATATAGTCATATAGCTGCTGGAGCTGGAGTATTATCTAGTCATCGATCGGACTTGTGACTTGGCTCGACCCGCTTGGAGAAAGTGTGCAAGTATCGCAGCAAAGTTGCAAGCTCGCGCGATAAGGGCGCGGCCGCTCCCTCCCACCTGTCACGAGCTACGCGCCGCTCTCTTCTTTGTATCGTTGATTTTATCTCTAAACTTTGCGGAGACTTATGAACTGAATAAAGTGAGCACGCCAAGATGATATTCTCGTTGAAATATAGTTCTTTACAGACACCTCGGGAAATGCGAGGATGTCTTATCAACTAAGAGTTAACAGCGAAAGATGATGCCGACAACAGCCGGCTCCGGTATGTGTCGGTAGCTTTGGATTTTCTTATATCTTTTTTCTTTTATCCGAGTTGACGGAACTCTACAAGCGGACATAGTATTATCGGTATTAATATTTAAGACACCTACACAGTCAATATAAAACACTGCCGTCACCCTGTAACCTTACTGTCACCACGTGTAACCTATGTACCTTAAACAAGGGTTAGTCGCTGAATTCAATACCAAAGAATAAATCAAACCAGTTGATCGTACAATCGGAAATGGGTTTTGAAAAGCTCGGGGTATAAATATTTAAATGTTGTCTGTCACTTAACGAATGTCGTGTTAACATTGGGCAGACCCGAGGTGGGTAGTGCGTGAGTCAACCCAGCGATTGATGAATGTGTCCTCCTGGCCCTTCTGCTGCTCGCGTGTCACCACCGTGATAATGAAGTGGTTTTGTACGAACCCCTAATGTTTTCCCCCGAGGTGGTTTGTAAAGATCACCAGCTTTATTTGTTTAATACCACAACGTGGTACGTGTACAATTTCTTGTCATATTAATATGTGGTTAAGTCTATTTTAGTTGTTATGGATAACTATGGTGCTCGTTAATTTTACGTGTATAAATACAAATATAATTTTGGGTATGTATGATTCCGGTCGTTAATACGAATCTATTTTATGAATAACGATAACTGTTCCGTTACTGCTAGGCTACATAGTTCTATGAAATGGCAATCAAACAATCACGATCAAATTATTAACGTTGCTTCAATAATTTACTTAATTGTGGCGTTTGTGTGCAGTGAAACTAAAATGATCTGATACCCAATATTAATGGCGTGGCATTAAAGTCGGCTCCATGGAATCCATTAAGGTGCGTACACACGATGACAGATGAGTATCGGTGCCGAACAGCCGCGCCGACACGCGATACTTGCATTTGTCGCCATCATTTACATCCTTGTGTACAGGCGGATTTTATTGAGGTACCTACTGTTATTGGGGTACATAGTTCTGACGTAGCTATAATACTAATACAGTCATACCTACTTCCGTTATATTTTACCATGAACCTTACATTCAGAATACTACTACTTCCAGTTTCAGAATTTACAGTGAGATTGTTCAACATAAACTTTTCTTCAACATCCTGTATATTCACTATAATTATGTATTCTGTAATTAACAATTCTGTATTCGTCTTTGCAGTAGGTCACAAAGATAATGGTATTTTGAACGATATTAATAAAATTCGTCGTCGATATTTCCGCATTCCCTTGTAATATATAAATATTATTAAGTTTTCCATTGACCCGAAATTCTGATCCGCTTTTTATGAAGTTTCACATAAATTGCTTCGCTATCTGCTCCGTCTATACCACAGTTCATACAGTCGATGTTATTGCTGCGATATTCATTATTATCTCATCTTATTTTTCATAATAATTGGCTTCTGTATGTTACTTTTAACTTATACCTAGTACATACATACATTACATACGTACAGTACACGCAGTACTGTACGTATGTATGTACTGCTGCGGCCACAGCGTTGCCCACGGCTGCGGCTAGCTAAAGCGGTCAATTCTATATGAAATACCTTTGGTTGTAATTATAACATCCACGACTAGCTTTTTGTTGGGGTAGAGCCTGAAAACTCCATCTGGTCATAATGACGGCATTTAAATCTATGCATTAACTGTCAGTATTTATCATTCTTTTGGATTAGTTAAGCTATGTTGTGCGAGGTTTTTTTTTATTAAAACTACAACCTTTTGTTTCATTACGATAAAGTTTAGATTGAAGATATAAAAGGGAGTTTGATAACTATGTTTAGCAAGCCTTTACCCTGCACGGAACCTCAAAAGCCATTCTTGACTTGGCCACTTCAAATATTGTGTGGTGACGTTCCTTAATTAAAACCCATTCCAAATAGGGCTTGGTATTTAATTATGCCCGCATATAAGAAATAGGGGTCTAGAATTCTACTGGACTAGTCTTGAGTTAGCCTTTAATTAACTAGACCTTCCTAGAATCTAGGATTCCTAACCGTCTAATATCGTAACGTCTTCATTGTTTAGAGGATTAAGCTGAAACGCCTTTTCAGCTTTCAAAAGCCGTTATGGAGTTAAATATTAGGTACCTACGTCTTGATAATAATGAGGTCCATAGAATTACAAAATGGATGATTTCAGAAGAATTGTGGTAATTATTGTGAAATTGGTGTGGCGGCTTATTTCGCTAGTGTAGCTTATTCTTTATGATTTTTCGATTGCGTACCAATTTTAATCAGTTTTACTCCACGAAATTCGCAATAATAAATAACACACGAGTACTCAGCTTCCATTCCGTCACAATCGCGAGCTTTTAATTTCATCTCGATTTCGACGAACATTTCCATGCACGTCAGAATTTTTTCACAATGTTTGGTGTATAATCCTTCACGTGCTGTTATCTTGGCGTGACCCAAATCCAGCATTGTTAATACAAAGTCGTGGACAATGTGCCCCGCCAGTAATTGACACGCATAAACCGATATTAAAAGCTTTATACGTGGGTAGGTTATAGGTAATTCAAAAAGGAATTTACGTCATGTTTAAATCAGTACTGGCATGAAACAATTTGTTTCGCCCACGTACCTGCAACCCTTGTTTTAATTAAACTTATGTCATCTAATTACTCTTGATTGCTGTTCGCGCTTAGATAATAATGTGTTGGAAACTATTAGCAGCGTTTTCATATTTTATAAAACGTTCCCTTAGCGACACTTACTAATTACCGTGTCGTTACCTGTTTGTTAGAGTAACGTCCATTTGAGTGGAGGTAATGGATATGTGTGGGTGCGAATTATAGCATCAACTATCAATTGACTTATCTAATCGAAGTCACATTATAATTTCTCGCGTATTGCATTTTCAATTATAACAAAAGCAAAATATAAATTACTAGCTGCGCCCCGCGGTTTCACCCGCATAAGTTTCGATCCCGTGGGAATGTCGGGATAAAAAGTATCCTATATGTTAATCCTGGTTATAAACTATCTGTGTGCTAAATTTCGTCAAAATCTGTTTAGTAGTTTTTGCGTGAAAGAGTAACAAACATCCATACATCCATACATACAAACTTTCGCATTTATAATATTAGTAGGATCTGCAATCCATAAAAAATAACTCTGTTTATTCTAGCGATTCCCGTATCCGTACGCACCTACGCTTATATTTATGTAGTATAAACGTTTTACACCCAAATACGAGTACGTGGGTATTACACCGAAACAATATTAGCTCACGGATAATCGAATATCCTAATAGAGCGTAAACAAATAAATACTCACTGATTATTCGAACGCCTACGGACATCCCTGATACTTGTTTTGCTAAATCTGGCTCCTACTCACTACTCGATTTGGAACATCGGAACAACTTGATATTTGTGAACTCATCTTAATCACGGAGAAGCGAGCAATGTACCTTCTTAGTTTCTCGACGTCTCGATAAACATATACGTACCTATCTAATACGTTAGAAATAAATTTCCACTAAGTTGTAAGCTGTTTATGTGTAGGACGTGTAGGTGATAAGATTCAATAACATCGAAACTAACTAATAAAAACCCAATAGTCCCTCGTCCAGGGCGTGAACTTTGATCCAAAGGTCGGGGCTTGGAGCCCGACCGTGTTGAACTTTTGTTAAGCTTATAACACGAGCGTTATTAATATAATATGTATCATCGTAATACGGTAACATATTTCACCAATTATATACATTTCAAATAATACTATTTAGTTGATATTTCCAAGTAAATGCGATCATTTATTACTATTTTGCCCACGTTTCTTAATAATTCAAATCGTTGGAACTTTAAAACCGATTTCAGTGAAGCTTGCCAACTTGAAGATGAATCGCAGCTCAGATCAAGAACTAGGATACTTGTAATATTAAAATAAGATTTGATTTTCGTGGAATATCCAGTGATAAATGTGTTTTCAATCTGAGCGTAAAGAGCGAGATGTTTTAAATGTTTTCGAATCTCGAGGGCTAGGGGAGAATGTCTCAGAAATATTAAGTAAAACGGTGCTTACCTGAGCCAAAACTTTAGTGTAGCAGGAATGTAGCTCGGATATCGTGTCGCTGTATCGGTAGATGTTGACGAAGTCATTCGGTCCAAGAGTGTCCAGTAAAGCAGACACGGTTGACTTTGCCAGCCGCCAGTAGGACGAGCTCAGGTCATCTGAGTCATCCAGCAAGATCACCAGGTCCTTGGGAGACGTCGCGGCTTCCACAAACCAGTTTGAAGACCTGAAGTCGTAGAAGTCTCTCGCGTGGTGTGAATAACCGTCTTCTGGTGGCCAGGACATGGCTGCGAGATACAAAAAATCACTTTGAAAAAGCCTAGTAACATATTTTTTAATAAAACATTTTTTATTAATACAATAAAATATATTTTTATTTATTATAAATATTCGTTACTATATACAGATTAATTTCTATTTTTACAAGGTAACACTAATATATACTATATACAATTATATACAAGTATATAAGTTTGCTACTATTTTAAAATAAATCAATCAAATAGTTTATAGGTAAGTTTAATATGAGACGAGATTAGGTAAATGTTTGACTTTCATCTGCGGCGAAGTTGGATAGATAAACATTTTACGTAGCGCGCGTAGCTTTCGTAGCACACGTAGAGTTCGTAGCAAACATTAATGATTATATTAGAAAGGTTCAAATTAAGTGTATTTTCTTTACTTGATGGTTAACAAATATACTGAGATTACGATTTTGGGAAAAAATGAGCAAGTAAATAATTCGAAACTGTTTTCATGTATTCATACAGTACGTATTTTTAACAAACATCAAGGTGTATTTACGTAACATAAAGTGTTTGATTTATGTACTGTGTTTGTTAAGCAAGTAAGACGTGTAAGGAAAAATAGACAGTAAATTATGTTTCGCTAGTTTTTTTTACATACCTGGGTACCGCCTCATAAAGCCAGAAGACGATGCGTAGTACTGCCATGACAGAGTGGGGTCAATCTCGTAGTTGTTCACGAACAGGGGGTCCAAGTGCTCCGACCACGCGATCTGGTTCTGAACCTCGCCATCTGCGACAACACGCCAAGTTTTAACTTGTCTTGTCGCCAACTTGGACAATATTTTACAGCTACGTTCATTGCAAACCGTTCTTCCGGAAATGTTTAATTGGATAATTACGTAGAGATACAATTAGATATTAAAAATAAATAGCGATGGATACATACATGATGTGCATTTTACCAGAGATAAATTTTACTGTCTGACACTTATCTATTTTAATTTTAATGTTTCAGAAAGTAAAATAAACGTCCAGTATAAAGCAATTTATAAAACCTAGAATAAACAGTTAATTCAGTCAACAAAAGAATATAATAAAAATATCCTACAACTGGCTTAAATTACGACTGACGGAAACAGTTTAATCCATCCTGTTTTAAAAATATAATTTTATTTGAATTGTAGTTGCCGACCATTTTTATAGACAACAATAAACCTGTTTATGAAGCGGCCACAAGCACGAACAACTTTAAATTCAGCTTATTATATGTAAATTATTAAACGTGCTGTTAAACTTATGAATTATGTATGAATGCAGTAACTTTTCGTTACACAATAGAGGATAATCGCGACACTGTTGGCACTCTGTCGAACAATTAGGGAGATTTTCTTTAACTACCCATTAAAAGAAGTGTAATTGGCAAACTTGGTTCATTGGGCAGCCGTGATTGCTTTCTCCTGGACCGCCGGCCGGAAAAATTAATGGTTCGCCTGTGTACTATGGGTTTGTTAAATAAACGCACCAGGCCCTATGTAATTACGCCCTTTAAATTAAATACGGACGGCCAAACGATATTTTGGGGTTTTCGGAAGCGTGAAGGATTTTATGAGAAGTTTCCTGTGTGTATTTTTTGCTGGTTTAGCAACATTGATTCAACCTTCGCTACGTAGCGATCTCTACCGATTGATTATACAACTAATATAAAGATTCATCTTACCGTTTCCAATTCAACTAGATTCGTTTTTAAAGAACTAATCAAAACAGAGACTTATAATTATAATCCCAAATCGAAAAACATTCCGGTACCGTAACTTTCAGAATATTATTTATTTAAAAGTATGAGCAAGTCGTAATTTCGTCAACAATAATTCATCATAGATTTGAAATAACGTTTGTTCGAGTGAGCGCTACTAAATAGTGAGGAATACGTCAATGTGTCCATTAATCATCAGTGGCCGCCACCCTGAGACCCTCCCTCCTCCCGCTTCCCTCCCGTGTGTCAACAATATATTAGCTTCCATTATTTAGGGATGGAGAGGAGTTGTATTTTTCGCTTGCGTTTTATTGTTTCGCGTAAAGCATGAGGTCGACTACAAACTGTTGTCTGTATATCTTGTAATCTGCTGTGATGTTCGATGGCAGTAGATTGGGGTCTTGAAGGAGACCTTTCGGTAGTTAATTAATTATTTACGTAAGAAATATACCAGTTTATTTGAAAATACGCTAGGTGAATACTTAAAAGACTTGCCCAGATACTGGTACAAATTTCTTTTGAAGGAGACAGGTTATTTTATTATTATGTCTATCTAATTTATTTTATATTGAGTGAGTAATTACGCTGTTAATTACATTCTTAAATTGACACGCATATTCCAAAGAACTTACAAAATAGATTTACTTTGATGTTTAAATTTTCGGCGATTGCTTCGTTTGAATAACAAACTTGATGTGAATTTTTAAAACTGTTTTTTGTTGCCTCAGCCATTACATTACATACAAGAGTACAAACCGTCAGTATTGATATAAGGCGGCATGAGCACAGCACTGTAGCTGCTGTTGACGGCGATGTGGTCGAAGTGTCTACTAGGCGTAAGTGACAAGCGTCGTGCCCTAGCCGCCAGGGTCCCATCGTCTGCGTGTACATTCAGCCAACGAGCATCATAGTATGATCCTGGTGCCCCATCGCTGCCACCATTGCCGGCTGACAAAGCTGCGGCCTCTGCACTGTCCATTATGCGCTGTGTAACAAAACAATCATATTAGATTTGCAATGCAGGTTGATGAGCTGTTGTTATAGAGTATTACTGCTCTAGCAATTACTCGAAGAAATCGTGTAGGTACCTATATGTATAAAACCAATTGTGAATAACCATGATCCCGGATCACCATCCCGGAATTAATGCACACCACCAGACACCGAAATTAGAATATTATGTTATAATACATACCTACACTAAATTTTTGTTATTATGAATAAAACATTGTGGGAGAAAATTGTGTAAAAATCTACACACGCATACAGTCGCACACGTATAAGCATCTAGCGTAGTTGGTACTTGGTCCATTTTGGTTTGATTTAATTGGCTGTACAGCGGAAGTGTGACTGTAAATAGGCATTTTTAAATATTTTTAAAATTACCAATATAAAAAATTACAGAAATATATTCTGAACAAACTATGTACTTTCATGTGCATTAATTTAGTTGCACATTGTATAACGCGCAAAAGCGCTCACTTTTGGGACTTAACATAAAACCTTAACCTTTCAGACAATAACATGTTAATGCATAAGTAACAAATACGAGTACATAGACATTGACCGGATTAAAACAATAGCAAACAAAACAACAAATAAAATAACATGTCTAACGTAAGCCGACATCAGTCCCTAACGATGACAATTGTTAAGCCACGCGTTTGTAAAAACTACTGGCTGTATTGCGACAAGTAAAAGTATTAAAAGCACGCCGGTTTAAAATAAAAGTTTGTATTTGTGTCAACATTTCCCCTTTGGTATGATTTACAAGGGTTGAAACAGTCAAGTCATGGAGCGAGCCGCGGCCCGCGAGCACAAAGAGTGGCCGGATAAAAGCGGTAGACAATTGTCGGCAATTAGCCGGCGTGGAATTGGGCTGATCGATAGCTGCCTTTGTCACACAGCCAGGCATTAGCGAACGATCAAAAATAATCAGCTCCACTCCCCCGCCACACCTTTCTCTTGCTTTATTGAAGACAGGACGTGTTTTCTCGAGCGCAGGCTTTTTATTAGCTTTTTGGGAAAGGTTCCGTCTTTACTTCATTTTAGCATCATAACAAAAAGTTAATTTAGTCCGGAAATTCACAATTTCTAAAAAACCGCCGCTACGTCAATTTTCTCTTAATTTGATTTTATTAACCTTTTGTTTGGGCAAATAGGATTAGCAAGCTAAATAGGACTTTTGGTATTAATCTAAACGCAGACGTGTTAAGCCTGTGTTTAGATTAGGTGAGGCCAAAATATCGAATAAGTCGATGTACAAGTAAAATGTAGTACTCAGACAACATCTTAAAATAAAGATATCGTAGATAAGTGAGGTCGTTTCCAGGTCACCTTGCTTGCAGACATTTGGCAATCCTTTGACCTCTGAGTATTTGATAATAATGATAGGGGTTGCGTGATCTTAACGACCCAGAACAGATTGCCTCCATAGCTGTATGTTGTTCCACGTCGATTGTATAAACTTCGTTATTGTAACATCCAGGCCATTAGGGCACACCTATATCACACAATTAGGTAACTCAAATGTTTTCGAAACAAACCGCAGCTCGTGTATAGTTTCAAACAAATAACTTATGCTCGGTTCCTATGAACAAAAACGAATCGTTTTGCTTACGAACGGTAGCATTTTTTACTATCAAACTGGGCATATAAACAGATCAGTAGGCTAGTTTGACCTGCGCTATCTAGTACCATAGATTTGCATAGTAGACTAGGGTTTATCCAAAGCTATGAGGTCTTTGCTTCATTATTGGTAAAGATACAGGAGTCTTCATTTTAACCAATAACGGTCCGTAAATTATAGGAATCGGCCATTAGTTGAAAATATGCGCCAATGTTTATACGATGGAAACTTTATCACTCTCAATTCGACAAGCGTACTCGATCAGTAGTTCTGATCATTATTCTAACTAGCTCTTATAACGTATTTAGAAGCTTTAAAAAAGGTCTACAGAAAACACAGTTTATAAATGAGAGTTTTTAGTTGTGAGACGAAATAGCCCCATCCTAGGAACAAGCTCGCGAAGTGGGGGCGAAGTAATTAAAACTTGCACTGAGCTGAGCCCGCCTCCTACACCACTACACCGCACTTGCAGCGTCCGACACCCCTCGCTCCACGCAAAAGGATTTTTTATTAAAATTAATCCTTTGATAATAAGGAGAAAATCTTTTAATCTGGGTGCGACGCGACACATATTTTCAAACTGAAAATTGTCTTTATTATGATGAAAACTTGTGCTATTTTATTTATATATCAGATTCGGACAACAATATAGTCCATTTTGTTAGTAAAATATTTTATAACTAGTGTTAGTAGTAAACAACCAAGAAACAAACAACAAAGTAGTCGTAGAAGTCTGAGGTAGAATGTGCAGAGAACGACAAAGTGAGGAATGAGCTACCTGACCATTATCTTAACATAGTGCCTCAGAATAGGTTATACGGCATACGGCACTAAAAATATGTAGGTATAATATAACATATTAGATACAAACGAAAAGTGTGCTGTGAATAACCGCGATACTAGTCGCACGGCTAATAGAGAAAAGCAGCAATTAAATAATTACAAGACACCTCAAATATTTTATCTCGGCCATTAGGAGCGGCTCTGAAAGCGGAGTATTCTTGGAACAATGCTTAGTGCCGGCCGTAAATACATTCCTTTATTTTGTTTCAGCTACAGTTTCATTAAGTGCGAAATGTTGGCGTCGTTTTTTCTCCGTGCGACGCCCGCAGCGCAGCAATCCCCTCGATTTTTCAACTTTATTGTTGAGCTAAGTTCCGCCGCTTTCGGCCCACTATTGCCGAGTCCTATTCCCAACTTATTATGCGAACTATTCTGTTTGCGAGCTTCTTGTGCAGACAAATGGAGTCTTTGCAAATGTTGTGCTGTTATATTTTAATAATTGCAACGTTATTTACAATTGTTTGCTCAAGTTTGTTGTTTTAGTAGAGACAGAATTAATTAACCGCAAGGAATGCAACGCGCATGCTGTATAATAACTTCAATTTGAATAAGTACATAGTTAAGTTTACAACATGTATGTCTCATTAGAGAGAAAAGAGTACAAAAGTATGTAAAAAGAGAAATTCAAAGCCAGCGTCGATACGCCACTCTCATTTGTAGCAACCGGTAAAGATGAGGGGTTGAGCCGAATAAAGCGAAGATAAACGCCTCAGATAAACTCAACGTATTCACTATGATTCCGTCTCGTTGGCGCTCAATGTGCCGCTATACACGGCGCCTTTAAATAACTACCACATGACAAATACATATATTGAACATTTTTTGCCAGCTCGAGCCATCAGCTTAGTTTGGCTGAGCAAATACTCTGCAAACTTGAATGGAAACGTAAAGAACATTGCGATCTCAAAGTCACTATAAAATGTTCAATAATAACTTACAAAATAATTTTGAAACAAGTTCAAACGATGAAGAGCAGCCATTCTTTGTCAAGAGCGACATGTTTTCAGACGGGGTTAGTGAACTTTGCTCATGTCACTTTATATATCGGGTATACATATATACGTCCTTCATGCACTTACACAGCACAAACAATGCACTGGCAAACATACAAATATACAGTTACGAAGCATTCTAATATACCGTCACCATTATACTGAAACATCATAGTTTAGGAGTGCTTATTAGTATACTCCGGTTAATTCACAATCACAACAGCAAGGCGAGACATCCGTCACCTCTGTTAATGACGTGACTTAATTCATAATTGAATAGTTCCGCGTCATGGTGTAGCATCTAATTTGGGTGCTTGTGGAGTGCTGTCGGCGTGTTTACGGAGGACGCGGTTTCAGAACGCGGTGCGGAGCGTGACATACCTAATGCAATAAGTCTGCAGCGATGAGCATGCTGCTGCGGTCGTCTGTCGTGCACACATGAATAATCCGATTATACTGCACACACCGATACTGCATTTGTGTTCACTTTGGCATCGATGCTCTATGATAAAACATTGCAGTTGGGGCAGGTACAAGAGACAAAGTAAAAAAAATGTGAAATCTTTCAGTTAGTTATTTGTTATGGATCAGTGCGCCATATGAAAAGATTCAAAGATTTTTTTTCATTTTAAACTTTTTAACACATTAGCTATACACATTTAATTCTTATTTACCAACTTATAACTGTAACTAAAAGAAAAGTACAAAGCGATTTCAAATGCAATTTTCGATTCCCATGAATTTCACGTTGATTCAGCGCGCTGAAATGGTTAGTCGAGCAAAATGAGTTATAGTGACTGTAAGGTATGGGCGAGTTAACCTCATTGATATTAATGGATTACTGTAATCTTAACTCAGCATTTACTGCTTTCACACGTGGGGTTAAGTGGTGCTTTAACTCTTTAGTTTTTACTATGCCTAGAAATAAAAAGCAATGAGTCTGTCTTATATTTGGCTGAGTTTATGTGCTGTAGCTTGATGAGAATAGCCGAGAGTTGAACTGAATGCCGTGTGATTGGACAGGTCTATGTTCAGCAATGGGCTCCTATAGTATCATGATGACGAAGCTGCAAACTAATTATTATCCTACGAATGACCGTGTAACTTTTGACATTAAACGCACTAGAAGACACGGATCTCATAAATGTTATCTACATAGTCACAAGTCTACCGGCGTACTCCCCGTACATCAAGTTCGCGGCGGTTATACCTAACAGTTATTACGACACACGTGCAAACACTTCCCAGTTGCGCGCAAGATATAGGTTTCAAAGTTACAAACTTGAAATTGTACGGAGACGTAGTGACATGTTGTTTTACTATAGGTACCGCTATACCGTGACAATATTATGCGGCGCAAAATAATTGATTTCCCAGGACATTTCACAAGGCACCATTTTGTCCCAAGCTAAGCAACCTAATGCTTGTGTTATGGTAACAAGATGGCTGATAAACTACTTATATACAATTTTTTTTTGTAAATACATACATATTATAGATAGAAAAACACCCAGACTTGGAACAAATACATGTAGGTCATACAAATATTTGTTCCGTGCGGGAATCGAACCCGCGACACGCAGCGCAGCAGTCAATCGCTTAACCACTGCGCCAACCGTGCCGTCAAAAATCACTACTGTAGGAACCGTTTGGTCTGCTAATGAATGCAAAACCAATCTCGTTTGGGACAGCAGATTATAGTATATCAAATGGACGAATTGATTAAATGATCACGCGATCAAGCAAGATATTGTAAATTATTTAAAAGCTTTAATTTTAGTCTTAAAGGCCTGTAAGTGACCTATGTACATCAGTGCAAAGAAGTAGCCTCTTTTCATACAGAGAAGGATCGATTATCGATCTCCACGCTATAATATAAGTTCAGGTTTCCACACGACATTCTGTAAGTCACTATTGTCCACCAATTAAGTACCTACCTATACAGGATGTAAAAAGACATCACACAGCTGTCAACTACGCATTCTGTACATCAAAGTAAGTAACATTACACAAAAATAATTATGGGTGCATGCAACGGGTACCCGAGTCATGGAAAACTAGTTTTCGTCAAAAACGTCAGTAAAAATTGGAATTTACCTTCAATATGCTGCTACTGCTTTCCATCAGGCGGGATCACAGTCAAGCACTAGTTTATATCATTAAAAAAAAAGAATATCTCCGTTACCAGAACCAAAAAATGCATTGGAGTATGAATTGTAAACAGCTTATTGTAGTTCAACGGGTTTAGGTACTACTGAAGTCCTAGCTTCGGAATATGAACAAACGTAATCCGATGTGTCGACAGAGCTCAACTCTAGGAAATTGCTAGAGCAAACTAAATCTATTTATGTTTCACATGTCGGAAACTTTTGCTACAACATGTAATTTGAAAACGTGCGTCCGACTGTGAATGGGTTGATAAAGTTTATGTGGGTATGTAAATCAGTAAATAAACCAAACAGCGCTAATTACTTAAAATAGTAATAGTGAAATTGTTTGAATATGAAAACCGTTTGAATATGTCCGATTGACTTCATGTAATCGAACAATAGGTACCTACTGTGAAATTAGATATCGTCTAAAAATGTAACATGCTCTCAGCGGGTATTAAAAAGTAAAAGCAAGAAAAGTTTGACTTGCATTTTAGTGAGCAGACTGTATGTATGCTTAAATCTTAATTAAATAAACCTTTTCGTGTAACGTACAAATTCATTAGCCTCACATGTAGCCGCTAATTCATTTCTAAAGTGAGCAATAAAAATTCATTGCTATAGTCACCCTTTTTAGTAAATTCAGATGTAATCGTATAAGTGTCAACATACTTGTCACAGAACATTTACGTTATTTTGCTCGATTCATGCGAGAATAGCTATGAAATTGAAGGGAACATTTAAAAAAGCCATTGAACGATATTTTCCACTGTAATGGCCTTTCACAATGTCAATCTTCTTTGCAATTTATTCAAGTAAATGATCGCATGTCGGATCTCAATGAACTAGTTGAGTTTTGTTCTAAGGAAAAAGTCCGGGAAGCGGGTCTAACAATAACATGATTACTTTGTAACGTTTATTAGAAGGCAGTGGTCGCTAAATTGAGTTTTATATTGAAGGTAGCGGTGCAGGTCAATGATCCTCGCCCTCTGGCGCCGCCGGGTGGCCCTGCGCCCACGCTCAAACTATACCTTCGTATCACTTACATTTTCAGCAAAATACATAAGCTGCTTTAACAATAATATTTTCCTTTCAAGCAATTTTAATCAAATGTGTTGTTACACAGGACTCAGGACTGACTTATAATTCTTTTAAGCTTCACTCGCACAGCATTGTGCGCTTTGTCATAATCGAAAAGGAACAAAAATGCAAAAACCGCACTACTTTCATTCATTTCTTTGGAAGGATTCTATTTATTTTCTTAAGTCGTAATATCTGAAAGCATTTTCTGCTATCCCGCTGATCTTATTATTGTGTTAGTGGAGGATGCTGTTCTATCTCCGTCCACAACATTAGCAAGGACTCGCGTGCTATAAATACTGTTGTCATTTGGTATGTATAAAATGTGGTATCGGAGTATCGCGTATAGTGGTAGTGCAGGCGTCGGGCCGCGCTTTAGAATATTGAGTAAGTAGCCTACAGGAATCACCGCCCTCTATCCTGGTGCGAGGGGCGCGTGCGAGCGGGACGGGGCACCGTCTCAAGACTGCGAATCAATAAAGTCCACTCGTATAAGTCGGGCGGTGCAGCGACTGGATATGGGTCACGGTGCACTCAGCCCCCGAGATGGTATTTAATAACCCTCTACACTCTCTGACAGATATTACTCGATCCTCCTTCCGCCCGCGACGTGTTTAAATGTAAGCGATGGAGCGCCCGGAAAGATTTTTAAATGCGCTTTCAAATCGTTATGACATGATAAATACTGAGATCGCGTTTTTATCGTTCGCATTTTCAAGTTTGAATGGGCTGCAAGGAGGAGGTTCGTGAGCGATGTCGTCATAAATGTCACATCGCAGATGATTGTCATAGCAATTTCCGGCACCGATTGCGGTCCAATGGCGTGAATTATGTCAGAGATTTCTTGTCACAAACAGCTGGTGTTTCGCAATTTGCTGATGGCGGCATTAAGGTCGGGCAAGTGCAGCGGTCTACTTGGTGTGTCCTCCCCCGCGTGCCCCCCACACGGTGGGGCCCCCGCTCGCCCTGCGGCACGCCGCTGGAATTTGGCGGTGCGCCTTGCACTTAGGCTTGCTCCGGAATTTAAGCATACACAATATGTTGTATCGTATAGCGTGGGAAGCGTAACGTATTACCTTACAAGCCGAACGGATATTGTGCTCGCTTGTGTGGCTTCCAACCCTTTAGCTCTCAAACGATTTAATAAAAATAAAATACGTTGAAAAGATAACTTGAACGGAGCATAAGTAAAAGTAATAACATATAAGATACTGAGCTAAGAATTATAACTTTGGCACCTAACCATAATTAAATATTTATTTATTTGGTTCACCAACAATTGTATACACTATTATAAGCACTTTAAACATAAGCAACGAATCGGAATAGAGTGCAACAATCACTTATAGGTAAACTCTGCATGCACACAAATCGTTGTCGTAAGTAACAAACAATAGCAAGAAAACACTATGGAAATGTATATGCGTTTGTGTTGTGTGCGTGTGTGTGTTGTGTGTGTATATGTATGTATGTTTGTGTAAGTTGTACAGATTAGAGCTTAATAAATTAGTTAAACTAGATTAAAACAAACAAATTAAAACAAAATCAAAACAGACTAAGCTAAACAAAACTATTTACCACAGAAAATACACGTAGCCTAAATTCACCCACCCAGTGAGATAATGCAGGGTTAAGAAATTGAAAACCAGTTTTTACAAGTATCTCCCCGAATATTACCCAATATTCGGGGAGATACTTGTAAAAACTGGTTTTCAATTTGCCTAAACTGTCAAAATGGAGGTAGATCCGATCACTGCAGTCATTCACAACCCTGCTAAACCTCGCGTAGGGAGAGTTAGCACCCAGAACCATTCTTCTCTGCGGAGGGCAGAGTGGTGTTATAGGATTGCGAGGAATTCTGGAGGGGGCACGGGAGTTAAAATTATTTAATATTTGCGGACAGTCAATTTTATGGGCCATGACTTTACATACAAATATCGCGTCATTCAGTCGTCGACGTTTGTTAACAGAAACCATATTAAAATGTTTGAGCCTATCACTATATGAACGTTTTTTCTTGGACAAACAGCATAGGCCAGGTGCCCCAGAAAACGTTTTTGTACACGCTCAAGACGCAGTGAGTGAGTAGCAAAGTGTGGCCGCCAGACCACGCTACAATACTCTGACATGCTTCGACACAAACAATTATAAAGAATAATTTTTGTTCTACAGTTTTTAAACTGTTTTGTGTTTCTGATAACAAAACCCAGCAACTTTTTTTGGAAGACTTTTTCACTATATTATCTATGTGAGGGACAAAGGTTAATTTCTGATCAAATATGACGCCAAGGTCTCTTATTGTATCTAATTCCTTTATTTTTACTCCTTCAATATAATAATCCTGGTCTATAAGATGATGTTTCCTAGTAAATTTTATATGGTAACATATGCTAGAATTTAGGAGCATCTGGTTTATTTGGCACCATATTACCAATTCATCCAAATCACTTTGTAATTCAGAGGCGTCGCGCTTCGATCGCGCGAATTTTACCTATTTTGACGAATATTAAGTCATCGGCAAACATAAAATTTTGTTAAAGGAGGGAACAGAAACTGTGTCAACAATTACATACCTATATCGGTTCTACCAGCACTCTCTAAGGTACTAGAAAGGATCCTGAATAATGGTTTAAACAAAATCCTCAACAAATATCAGCTCATAGCTGATAATCAGTATGGTTTTCGCACAGGAACCTCAACTGAAGATGCAGTTCTTGAGCTGACGCAATTGGTTGCTAAGAATCTGGACAGTAGAGTTAAAAGTCTAGGGATCTTCCCAGACCTTTCCAAAGCATTTGACACAGTCTCTGTTCCCAAACTTATCTCTAAAATGGAGCTCCTAGGGGTACGAGGAATCGCCCTCGAAATTTTCAAAGACTACATTGAAACCCGGACCCAACGAGTAAAAATTGGAGAGCATATAAGTGAAGAAGTATCACCCATTTACGGTGTGCCTCAGGGAAGCATTTTAGGCGCTACCCTCGTCCTAATATACGTCAATGAGCTGTGCAGAATGATCATCCCAACTCCGTAGGAACTGTCACAACATAGTTATGAAATATGGTGGCAGCATTACTATATTACGCTATTTAGCAATACATTTGGTTCACAAACACTGTTTTTCCACTACACTACTAAGCTTTTAGTGTTTAGTTTCAACACTAGTCATTTCCTTTTAATGCGAACCACTGCCGAAAAGATTTATGAGTGGCCAGAGAGTGGCTACAAACTGCTACGCTTACCGCTACGAATAAATCTCTTGCTACAAATGCTCGTAGATGGTGGAAAATGAGGCAAAGTGACGTAGTTGCAAATTGTTGTGAATTCTAAATTGATTTGGTTAGTGTAGTCGAAGCAGGTATTCCAAGGTTTTTGAAGGCAGCACCTGGGTTCGCATAGTTGTGTCGTACGACGTCGGGAACTTGCATCAAACACGCGACAAGCCCGCGGGGTGTGTGTACTCACTTGACGAATTGTTGGCGTTACATTATACGAATTATTGAGTTTATCATAGTTCGCGAAAGCATGCATCTATGAAGCTGTGCATCGCGTTACATTATCAAGACATTGTTTCTGAAATCTGTTGTTGCGGAATTTAATCTATGTGTTGAACTACATATATTAGGAATAGTTTAATTAGGTACTACCACATCGATACCCGATCTTTAACTACGTAGCATATTTTACCATCAGATGTTGTAGGAACTACGCAACAAAAACTAACTATTAGTCTACAAAAATCTTGTCTGTCTACGTAGGGATTCCTAGGCGTAAATGAAATTTCCTAATGAAAACAACACGTTGAGTAATTAATTGGACAGAATATTATCGGTTCAATGTAAATTTTCTGAAACATGTTTCAGTTGCAATTAATTTACATCCCAAATTCTTTGAATTAAAGTGCTTCAAAATACATTTGAAAGAGAGAAACATCAGCCAAACGCGAGTAAAACGAAATAATTCTATTTCACATACCGCGCTGGCAACGAACTCGTGTTAATTCAGCCGTGGTTCCGTCGAACTTATTTATACTACCGATGCTTACCTACCGCAGGCAATATCATTAATTCTGGGAACCAGTGAATAACGTGGTGTTTTTATTAAATGGTAATCAATGCAATTACTGCAGCTTTGCACTTGTACAATAAAATACCGAGCTGGTTTCCTTTGAATTTTGATTTAATGAGTGTATTTACTGCAGGTATGTTTTTGGTTCATTATCATATAACATTATTGGTGAGTGAATGTTAAGCTACAATGCTTGTATATTTATTTCAATATTATAACTGTGTTTTTTGTTGAACCGATGAGAATGGCTCAGGAAGAGCAAATCAATAATCTGCATGTTTTCTAAATACCTCCTTTAATTGTCTGTGCAAAATTAGATTACATAAAATAACATACTATTTAACTAATAATAATTTTAGCATACAAAGTTCTTTATTCATTAACGGGGTAAATACACAAATAATTTTATGCAGTCCTTACAAGTAAGTATCTACAGTAATTAAATACTCGTGGTTGCAGAACAGAGGTAATTAGCGCATTTGAAACTAGGCCGTTAGTTGTGTTGCGACCACCGGTTCATTGCACCACCTAAATTATGACATGAATGCGTACAAACGTACATTCAAAACTTTTAATTAATATATGTGTGTTTTCATCTCATTTACATTACTGAAAAAAATAATATATTAAGTAATCGATACACAAAGACCGTAGTATGCGGCGTAGACATTAAGCTACGCGATCTCGTAGACTGTCTACGAAACCTTGATTGTATGCTACGAACGTTAATAATTATAAATTGAAATGATTAATGGCTGCCTTGGATTTTCTAATCATGTAATATAACCACGATAGTTATAATTTTGTAATATACGTACCTTTTTGGTGAAGCAAATCTTTCTTGATTGTACTAACTACACTGAAGTCTTCAGTGAAATAATGCCGTGATCTTATGTCTCATTTTCAGAATTTAGTCAATAATTTGCTATAAATTTTTAAGGTTCTGCAGGCTCCAATAGACAATATTTATTATTAAATTTTGTACACATTCACATTAATTCAGGTTGGAAAAGTAGGTAACAAAATAAAATACTTCCCCTGGTAACAAAATGTAGGTATACTTTTGTTTATCCATACAGAGTGTATGAATATATTGGGCTAATATTTGGTATAGCTCCCGAATTTTCAATCTAACCTGTTCCATTGTAAATTTTTGTGTTTAAATAAAGCATGGTGGCAGGCGGGACCGCGCGGCAGAGGTTAGAGGGTGGGCATCACCCGCGGCCACTGTTTACATTATACCTATTATATTATTATGATTTATTGCTCAATCGATGCGCCACCCCGACCCAGACACTCGGGTTATTCCACCGAAATGTTGCTAAACTTCATGTACATGGAGGAATTTGAACTATGCTTCAACTTTAAAGGAATCAGATGCTTTGATACGGCGAAGGTAGGTACTGTTAAATAGTTTATGTAAAAATAAAGCGGAATTTGTATGAGGGTGAGAGCTTAAAATAATATGCTTTGTCTCTTGTGAACACACCGCCTACGTCTTTCAGTCGAGTGCTATTTTAGTATTTTTGAATAGTTTGTAATGTTATGAGGTTTGCGCTTTATTTTGAATCACTTTAAAGCTGAAAAGATGAAATGGCGATTTGAAAGGGATCACATTCAAAACTCGATTAACAAGAAGTGATTGCAGCCCAGAAGCCTAATGTTAGCACAAGGTTCGAGTTCATTCAACAATGCGTCAAATTGGAAGTGCATAGTCAGAACGCAAACACAGCGACAGAGGAACGAGTGCATTCAGCGAGATCTGCCGACGCCGCGCCGCACCGCGCCGAGTCTCACACAGCTCTTTGAATATCGCGCTCAAGCACTACCGGCCCTTTATAAACTATCTATGCTTATGTAGATACTACCCAAGTTGTTAAGTATTGACGGTTTAAAATCACAAGAAAGAGATGAGACTTCACATATATTACTTATTATATCCAAGGGTTTTTCCTCGTCTTGTAGTTTCCCTTCGCAGTAAAGGTGAATCGTAGGCGACGCAGCAATTTCTTTCAGTTTTTGATCGATTTAATTTGCACGAAGGCTGCTAGGCACTGAATTGAAGCGCGTTGATAGAATTCCGTACCGGGCACAAATCACAAAACATTCCAATCCCTCCGGTTAATTGAATCTTGTAGGCCTTCATTAGAGATGGCGGGGGACGATTCGACAAAAACGAACTTTTACGGAAAGGAGAACGTCGGGGTACCGACAAAAACCACAAATGACATTCGGGAGGTGGCACGGATCGAATAATTACGTCGGCGCGGCTCATGCTCAACTTGGCTTTCACACTCCGAACATCGTGCTCCTTCATAAAACTTTGCGTACAACTTCTCACTGCCTGAATTATTACATGTTTTACCAAAACGTAAGTGCTTAACAAACTTTGTCTAAGTGAAAAGATGACATGGGTACCTAAATACTTGTCACGTGTCATTCTGTGTACGCAATCAAACACCAAAGAGGCGACGGGGTTTTATGCATAACTTTCCTCAAAGAAGCCTTTCATACTTATAATATGTAATGCTGCATATACATAGTGAATAGAAAGAGCTCGCGGGGAGATTTATTCCCTCGAAATTGTCAACTTAGCATTCGACTGAAAGTTGCCCAGGCAACAGCAGACAGAGGACTAGTTGAGATTCAAAAGAATTCCAATATCTGTGGGAGCGGCAAATCGCGAAGACGAGTGTCCGCGGACGCGAGCAGAGCGCGACGCGGCGTGGTGCGGCGCGGTGCGGCTGCGGCGCGGCATAACTTCGACAGCGACCATTGCTGAATATGTTAATGTCGGAGACGCCACGCTTGCTGTCGCCGCAATATCGTTACTTTCAATTCGCAACTCGCCCGCCTCATCGTTAACACATTCCTATTGAGTTTTATACCGAAATGGAGCTCAGCGGTTTTATTGCTTTTGTTACGCAAATTGGAAAGTGCCTATTTGTGCTTAGATACGTATAATTAAAATACGCGACAATTGCACGGTTACATTTTGAATGAAAGATTTAACTTTATTATAATTTAGTCATGTTGTTAATTCCTTTTATTGAGATTAGTCTATTCCATCACCTGTGTTTAAAATTGCTACTCTACGCTATGTACCTATTGTACAGATATTATAAGCCAATATACGGGAACAATCCGTTTAGAATCTATACATCACAGGCAATGTAAGCGTCGCTCGATCTCGACTCGCATGACAATTCACTTTGAAAGGATTTCTGTATTGTGCACTAGATTCACAAACACAGGCGCGGCCGTACGTTAGCACTGTGCTTACACGACGCGCTCACAGCATCCTCTCGTCCCCTCACTATGCAATACTGCCAGCTTAAGTAAATTTAACTCGCTACTAATTAAATTCAATTACCTAATTTTATTTACGTAGGTAGGCTTCCAGTTCCTAGTAGGGATTATTTGGTTAATCGTCGCATGGGATGCTTTAGTGTGCCCTACCTACAGAAACTAATAAAGGATTTCCAACTATGAGAACATGTTGTGGAGAGATATCGTGGGAGGCAGCGTGAGATATTTTATGTTTTGTGACTAAACCTTGTAACTTTTATATCTAATATAACGCTTTTTTTTGTACATATTCTTACTTTTTTCTTGAAATGTCTGCAGACACTAGGATAATAGGTCAACCTTATATTGGGGCAGAAGATGTCTAAAACTTTGTACAAGAGGGATGGCCATCTTAGCAGCCGCAACTCTCTGTATTTAGCTTATCGCCGTTTAGTGCTGGACAAATACTTCTATAGCTAACAGTATCTGCATTATTTACAAAAGTTACTTAGTATCATTTAAAGGACTAGGCGCAATAAAAATGGCGTCAGTGCTTCACTTACGCAAAACTTTGAATGTTAAAATTAATTGAACATAATCTAAGATCTGTTGAGCCAGAATGTCACAATGAGAAATTATTTTCGCTTTTTCTGAAAAATAAAAAATGCTTTTGGGGACTGTAAACAAAGGGACATGACAAAATACAAATGAGAAGCTTATCTAAGACCCGTCATTTGTAGGCGTACTTAATATTTTATGATGCTTTTAATAGAACTCAAGTCATTCTCAATTGACGAGCTATGAACATTGTATGCACAAGCATTCGTCTAGAAGATTCTAGAATTATATTGAATATCTTAATAATCTCCATAACTACACTAGTATAGGTCCCTGTGTGCGAACAGCGCTTCAATCCGTGCCTCCATATAGTAAAGTTCAGTGATATTCGTTTGATATGAAGCATATACTTTTACCTTTTAGTTCCGTTCCTATCGGTCGAACGTTTACAAAGTAAGTACTTTAAACCAGGTTTTTTTCTACAATTTACTGTAACATATTGTTGGCATTTGCATTGTAAAGAAAGTAGCTGTACCACGAGATGAGCGAAGAGATCGATTTTTAATGAAAACATTAACAATGTTATTTTAGGTTATCATAAACTTAAAACAGTATGAGTGAGACAATTTATTGCGGCTTACTGTTATAACATGTAAGCATAAATAACATGAATTTATATGTCCAATCACCTCATGATTACACTCAAACTCAGATCGTATTTTATATGAATACTGTGGAATTATTTCATTGAATTATGATGTTAAAATATTTGCAGCGCCAAATTGTTTACCTTCGTTTTCAAGCGTTTAATTCACATTTATTTAGTAAATCGCGTAAATAAATACGTAATATATTTGCTACCTTTGACACATATTTTTGAACACAGGAACTCACAATTTTTTTTATTCAGAATGTATTCTGGTCAATTCGACAGATTTAAAACACTATAGAAGATGGCTCAAGAATTAAATGCACCGAAAACAAATGATTAGGTTCGAATTTAATGAACAAAATAAAAGCTACAGCGCAGCGGTGCAGAGCGTGCTACGCCGTAGCTTTTGGCGTAGCGAGCGTAGCGAAGCAGTGAGTGCTACGCCGTAACTTTTGGCGTAGCAAGCGTATCGAACGGTTAGTGTTACTTGTGAACTACAGGGGTTTTTGTATTAAACTAAAATAGTTTTATGGATATTACAATTTCACAGATAGTTGTATTTGTAGGTATTTCAGAACATAATATGTATGTAAAGATTAGTGGCTCACCATGACGGCGTTGATCTTGAAGTCCATGTGGTTCTTGACCTCTGCCGCGAGCTCGCGTACCAGCAGCAGTCCATCCTTGCGGACCACGTCCACGTTGTACTCGTGATATTTCTGTGTGAACAATATTTACAAATTAATATGTTGTTCTAAAATACACAGATGCTAGTTTAGTTATGATAAAAATAAAATTATTTGCAGTTTTGCACGAAAACGAAGCGCGCGAGAGAACATTGTTTTATTCATATAGGATGCAGATTTGTCTACCACGATGGTCATTATGGCAACATTCCATAAATGCCTTTGGCGGGAAATCTGAACACAAACTTTCAGAGTTTATGTAGACCGTAGTTTAACCAATATAGTAGAGATATCATGAACTGCAACCGAATTATCTCTCATCAGCAAATACTTATAAAACATAACAATAGTTCACAGCAAATAGACTAGTGCAAGTAATATCTGCGTAGAGCACGCGTAATTTAATGCTTTCACGAGCACAGATAAACATTGGCAGGCATGTAGCGTTCGCATAATTTGTGAAAATGACAACAATCGTGTCGCATTCGCGCTACATTACGCGTTGAGTTATTGGTTCCCAACATGGCGGCGCGGCGGCGCGCGGGGCGGACCGCGCGCGACGCGGCCGAGACCTGTCAAATTTAAAAATGGAACGAACACATCCGGAATTTGGCGGATGCTGGCTGCCAAATTATTGTTATTCGGCAGAGGCGCCCCGCTCCGTGCTGCCTTGTTATTGAATTTTGGATGTGCCCGATGTCGCCTTTGTTGTACTATCAAATCTAACGAGATGCGTCACTGTGCTTATAATATTTTTTATTAACGTTTCCACAGACCGCTTTGACAAAACCGCCGCTTATCTGTTACGGACACGTGAGCCTGCAATAACAGAGTTAACTTTGAACATCTCTTAGATTAAGGATGAGCGAGGAAATAAAAGGAATACACATAGGCGGTAATACATTTTACGGGAAACCAGCTGCCGCTCAGTCAATAAAGTTCGTTTTAAGGGTACCATCGGCGGCGGATGGGAAATGGCGGCGTGCCATAGAGACGTCCGTCCACTGGCCACGACGACACCCCCCTTCATATTACATTGTCTTCAACGACACCCGGAGATCCCATTTAATCGATAGCCTACTTGAGCTTTAAAATGGGGGAAATGGTTAGTGAAATCCTTGCTTTAATATAAAATTTTATGATCAAAGACAATTATTTAACGCGTAAGGAATACAAAAGATAGATAAATGCGTTTAAAATGATTGTGTATATATTTACTTTATGTAAAAAAAAGTTGAAAATGTCATAACGTTAACTTCGATATTCTACCTACCTACCTGTGCATTCCTAGTTTATCAAGGAAAGCCATATTAATTGCGCAAATAGAGTGGCTCGCTAGTCGGAGCCGAGTGGGCGAGGAAGGGTCGCGGCCGGCGGATATTTGATTTGATCCCGCCCTATACACGCGGCCTATTTGTGGTGCTCTAGGGCTGCCATCACTAGACTTACAGCTCTGAGGATTTTAGTTTAGATCTTGATGATTTTAGAATGATTGAATGCAAACATAAGCAGCATTACAATGACAAGCTCAAATACGCATACGATCTGATACTCATACAGTGAAATAATAAAGTATGTTACCCACATTACTAATTGATTTTAATGATAGTGAAACGATGACATGGCCACAAAATCATCGTAGGACCTATTTAGTTTGACGAAAGATACTTATTGATAAAAAATCTGGTTCTTCGCTAAAATTAGAAGTGTCGTTATACAAAAAAAAAATGTGCTTACGTGAGTTTAGGGCGTCTCATGGGAGGGTGAATTTACTGACCCTTGGGTTCAACCCGCAGACCTGCATTATGTAAGGACGGGGCTGTTAATCGTCCCCCGTCGTTTATTATTTTAATGGAACTCATTTAATAATATCAGAGCCTTAAAATTAATTACGGAAGTATGTTACGTAAACAAACAAAACCGAACATTGACATTCCCGACAATTTTGTGTTACCTGTCAAATAATGACTTAATTTTCTTTATGATGGCCAGAATTTTTATGCCACTGCACTGGCGTGACACGACGAAAAATTGATAAAAATTATTCCAATTTTTTTTTCGGTTTTTATCTACAGTTTAAAGTTTAAGGTTCGATTATAGGACGTTTAAGGTTTAATATATATGTTTGTTGTGCTGCTATGTCTTACCTCTGATATAATACTACATAAAAAGCCAAGTCAAATCGAATCGAGGAGGAATGGTAGGAAAATACTATTTGTTTATTAAACTTTATGCACAAGTAAAAAAATACCCTGCTAAGACGGACTGCCTTAAGCATTTTCTACCAGTCAACCTTATTGTGATGCAGAGACAAAATATGGCAGCTGCAACTTAATGGTTAATAAATCGAAAATCATTATAAAATACAAGAATAAATACTAATGAAATGAAATTATTTATTCGGTAAATAGGATATCGGAATCAATTTTCAGCGTAGATAATGTTTTATACATAGATACACTGCCTTAACACGAATTTAAGACTTCCCATCACAGCCTAGCACATCCCTGTTTTAGTAATAAACGCCAAAACTCGTCGAACATCATCAAAATAGACAATTTATTAGGTAGTGTTGTATTTAATTCGTAATTTAATCGGTAGGTTGGTCGGGGGAGCGCCGGGCACTCCGGCATCACTGCGGCGCGCGGTTGCATAACGCCCGCGCTCCCCGCCCGAGGGACGCCCGGACACATTGGCTAACAAGGAACCTAAATTCAATTAAGGCAGTTAATTTAATCCGCTTTGTGTGTCAACACCACCCTCGCGGACCTATGATTAATCCTATATATTCAACTATTTTAATTTATTCTAAAGAGTTGGTGTACAATTTGATAATGTTTTGCTAATGTTACTAACGGTAACGAGGTGATTGAAAATTGAAAAAGAAAGTATCGCTTACTTTCATTTTCATTCTTTTATTTTTGTAATGGGTTTACTACTTTACGAAGGGGTAAAATTAGTAAAAACTAGAGTAAAAACAATTATAGCATGACCTCAAGACACAAATAGCTGTTCGCATAACATTATGCCTCATCATTAACTATTAACTCACCTACTTCTGCTAACATCATAGTGACGCTAAAACCACTTTACAATAAAAAATAACCACGCACGCCAACACGCCGTGAGTAAAATTAAAAAAGTCTTGTCTCCGAACCGAAGCGAGTTATGGATAGCTGAATGAATGGCACGCCGAGCATTTTCAGGGGTCATCGTCCAACGGTAGCCGTACTATAGGAACTTGTAGTGCCTACTATAGGAATATAGGTTGGAGATCTGCTTCATCTGCGAATATGGCTTCTGAATAGCCGTATTACAGTATTTGCTGGCTGTATTAGAGGCTATCTATCTTATATCTCGGTATCTGTTGAGTATTGTGCAATATGTGGTATATAAAATATGGATTAAATGCAACGGGATCATTTGGTTGACTTTTGAGCGCTATAATAACGCCTCAGATCTGTACTTATGAATTTGACAAACGTTTAGAGGTTTTCCCTGAACTAAGGCTACATGTAGTTATTCACCAACAAAATGTTGATAGACCCATATACGGGACAATTGAATAATCAACTATGTTAAATAATAGCGGTAAAAACGCGACGTCACGGTCGGCGGCCGGTTCGACGGTCCGGCGTTTCTTGCCCACACCGGACAGGATTTTCCACTCCGCCCGGCCGCATTTGTGCGTACTACGCACAAGGGAACTCCATTTGCCAACAAAAAATATGTAGTGAAAAGGGCAGGATCGCCTTATGTGCTGTACAATTCTAAGCGAATTCCAAAACACGAGCCGATGGGAAATATATTAGGTGGGCGCGCCTCTCAACAGTCCCGAATACATAGGATGGAAATAAATAATGGCGGTGGTCGCGGACGAGCCCCGATCGAATCCGTTCACACCCTGTATGTCGACATGATATATGAACATAGAATGGACTTGATCTTGAAATGAAATCTATTCTTGTTATAGGGAAAATGTTTGTACTACACATTGTTTTTAAAAAAGGATTTCCCTTTTTCGAAATGAAATTGACACTTTTGGGATATTTTTCAAGATTTTTGTAAAATTATGATTGAAACTCTAGGAAATATAATTCATTTGTTACTGAATATTGATTAATAAGTTTTCGCAGAAGACACTAACTCCAGTAATAGGACGACCGCGGTTCTATTGTTTCTGTATGATTGGCTCAGTCTCGGGACGTAATAGGGAGCCTCTTTACTTAGTTACATTTGAACTAAAGCTTAGAAGTACATAGTATGTTGAAATAAATAAACTGATGTTCCTAGCACTCGTGTATAAAAAAGCAATATGCATCCTTTGCATTAAATTTCCTTTTTACTGTTATTTTCAATACTTTTAGAAGCATCTGTGAAAAGAATTTCGTGAACTCGCAAAAATGGAAAATTCAGAACTTGTAATATTAATTAAAAATATTATGTAAAGGAGTTGCAAGACATTTTTGATGCAAAGATGTTTTAATTTTCCACAAGAAATTGTTACTAAATATTAAAGTCGGTACCTACATATTTTTTATGTAAAAATATATTTAATTTTTATCAAGAAATTTTTAGGTAGATACTAACAACAGAATATTTCCTGTTTAGTATCGGATATTTTCTTGATGAAAATTAAAAAACATTTTTTAACAAAAATGTCTATTTTATGATGTTATCAAAAGTGACTAGTGAATTGAGAAACTTTTTTAATTAAAAAAAATATTATTATTAACTATGAACAAGAAAGTTTTTCCTTGTAAAATGTTGAATAGAGATTTCATAAAAATAACAAATTAGTAATAATTTCCTAAATGAATAAACTCGAACAGCTTAAGTAAACATCAAAATATGAAATTCTAAAAAAACAAATCAATGCGAAATTTTAAAATAGGTTTTAAAACCATAAATATCGAAAGAATGAGACCTATTATACAGTTTTTACTCTTTAAATGACGAAAATACAAGCATAAAGTGAGCGCCGATATGTAACGTAAGGACGGGCGCTTTTCTTCTTTGGCAGAAGTTTTAAAAAGAATGAAAGGTGTTCGTTGCTATTATTGTGGACTACAATGGGCCGGGAAAACAAACGCTCCCCAGCTAGTACGCACTTTACTCTTGTATGACTTTGGCTTCTCTAGATAGCTTTACAAGATCTATATCTGTTACCTGCAGGTGTACCTGTTTAATATGCTAATGAGCACTTAATATTTTGTGAAGTTCAAAGTGATTCTTCATTTTAATTATACACTTAATTTAGTTAATTTTCGGTGAAACATTTTGTGAAAAAATCCAGTAATTGCCTCTGTGTAACATTTAAAAGAGCGATGTTTTCATGCACCTTATCACAGCCTTATTAAATGAACCTGTCGTTAAAATGTATTACGCAGGTAATTCACCTCTGGGGACAAAGTGTCGTCCTCACCAATTAAATTTTAATTGCGACGGCTTGCCAAAATGCCAAACTTTTAATACGTAGCAGTGATTAATTAAAAATGTATTACTAATGAAATTTAAGTTTTCGAAAGGCAAGAGCGAAGCGAGCCGAGCGTCTTGGAATTTCATATTCTCGTTAGAATGTCGAGATTGAGCGTGCTGAAGATTCATTTCACTGTGAAACTTCATTTTGAATCAGATTATTGCAGCAGTGAATGCGTTTTTGAAATATTTTTATCGTCATCTTATTATTTCGCAGAGCGTTGCTCTTCTGCAGTTTCCGATTCGTCTTATGAAGGATTTATATTTTACTGAGTATATTGGAAGGTAGAATATTAAAAACTTTTGCGTTTACAGTGGGTAATAAACATATTACCATAATTTCAAAGAGTGGACGTCCACTGCTGTATATTGGCTTCTTAATAACCAAATGGAATAGTCAATGGAAAACCTTATTTGAAAAACTTGACAGTTATACGAGTACCTACACCCAGGTGTACCTATAGTGTCTATAACATCTGTACTCTGTCCACTGAAACAATGTCTTGCGAATTTCTAGACATCAGTTCTGTAACGCTACAATAAATTAAGATTACCCCTAATTAAACCCGAACAGTAATTACCTTAATAAAATTAAGAGACGAAGCTTAACAAACTCCGCTAATTTCAATTGTCCACTTGTAATCTTTTGAAGCGAGTGTCGCTCTCTGGCACCCCGGGCCGGTTCCGGCGCGCGGCCGCAACTAGCGCACTCTGGCGGACGCGCAGAGTTTAACCTAATTTGATTGTAGAGTGAATAGTGAAGGCCTGGACCTTCACGGAGTAGTGAGTGGGTTTAGGTCACTCGTCTCCCTTTGTGAGATGTGGGGCAAGGTAAACAACAGACACAAGGGAAGAAATTAATGTGTCGCGAGTCGCGTGAGCGCAGGCCTATTATGTTCTTACCTATGTAGGGGAGTCGAATTGTGCCCATGGGTTTTATACGGGATGGGATGAATTGTGACTAGCCATGGAATAAGAAAAACAGGATCAAGCTAATTATAAACAATATCAATCATTTAGGTACCTACTCTTGATTTGGGGAAGTTTTCCTTCTAAAACTTATGACTTTTTACGGAAAAATATTCTTTAGGTCTGCCCGACAACAACTATTTTAATCAAAAAGTAACGACCCAAAAAGCTTTTATTATCAGTAAGTACAAGCAAACATTAATAAAGAAACTACATTAGATAGAAGCGAAGGCACGTAGGAGTGAACAACAACAATGGAGCAGCTAATAAATAAATAGCAAAGTTAATAATATAAATGATTTATTGAAGTGATAGCGGGTAGGGTACAGCCAGGGCACAGGGTAGGGGGTCGATCAGGCCTCTAATATTGAATAAGTTGCGATGGCGAAGTTTCTCGCGAAACATCACATTATTACTTGGACGGCGCGATGTACACGGAATTTTGATTGTTTTATTACAACGGGCGAGACGTTATAACGGTGTTACTTTCGTAAAGGGTTTTCAATCTATCCATTTTACCTACTTTACCCACGTAGAGGGTACCTTAACACACATCGATTCTAGTTCATATCGATTTAATGGTATGATGTCTACGCTAAGTAGAATGAAAATATTTTATTTAAATACCAACGAATTTGCCATAGAATCAACAGAAAGTACACATAACATCACTTTTGCATAATAGGTTTTATTGATTACCTATATATTTACATAACTTTCACCGCTATCCAAATTCAATGATCATCATGAGTTTCAATTTTCAAAGTAAAAAAGTTGATATTAATGGTATTTGATATAATTTTGCGTGAGTACTTACCTATAGCTAAAGTTCACTAACATTAAATACACAAAAGGAAATTGAATTTCCCTGAAATAACTAAACACATACCTATTTTACCAACTTCAGCGTAGTATCATACTCATATTACCTGAATATTCATATACGTCGGTAGCGTAATAAAAGTCGTTCCACAACCCGAATGGTGTCTAGACTTAATAAATAAATTTAACAGACAAGTAATGTATTTCAATTTTTTCAAATTACCTTCAAATCAAAAGTTATTGCGTCGAGAAGCTTGCAGTACTAGGATGAAAATGACGAGATACTTTAAGTAGCTTACGATTTTTTTTCTAATTAAATAATTTTGGTCGAATTTCAGTGCTAGAGTTTCATTATATTGCAAATGATGGAATGAAAATGCAGTAGGTATGAATATACAGGGTGGCAGGAACATCGACGCACAAACTGTAACCATGAATTCAGCACATGATTCTAGACCCCCTAGCGTCGAAATGTTTCGTCAGTTATAAAAAAACAGCCGTTTTATAGAAAAGTGCAATACCTACGCGGTCAAAATGCATGGAAGAGCAATTTTTTTTTAAATCACTGACGAAAAATTTCAACTAAGCGGGTCTAGAATCATGTATTGTGCTGAATTCATGGTTACAGCTTGCGCGTCGATGTCCCTGCCACCCTGTATACTATAACTTAGTAATTTGTGTTAATCAGTTATATTATTTTCAACATCTGCATACACATTTCTACAGGGGCAGCCCTAAGCCCATAAAAACTAGAAAAAGTCCCCACATAATAAACTTTACAAATAGCATCTAATTGAACCCATTAAGCGATCAAGATGCATCGATAAGTGACTAATACCATGCTTTAGTAACAGTCGCTGTATCCCTATCTCTGGTCGGACACGTAACTGGGTCGCGGGCTGGGGGGGTGCCAGGGGGTGTCGGGGTTGTCGGGGGTGTTTGGGGCGCTAGGGGGCGCCACGGGAGCGGACTCGTAGTTTTTGTACGTACGCGTCGGACCGGCGATCCGGCTTACTTGCTACACGCTCTCTCGCCGCCTTCAAGAGAGAAACATAACACGTACCTCCACGCACGACTCTCAGGAAATGGAAACTTTTTTTTTGTTTTTTAGTCCTATTTTCATGTGCGGCTTTTTCTACGAATGCAGAACTTGACGTTCACTTCTGTTTTTGCGAACCTTTATTCCTGTGTAAGGAGGAAGGGTTCATATTTTGTGTGGTTATACTTACGTTTTGAATTTGATTCATTTTAGTAAAATGCCTTCCGAACTCCCATAAGTCGACGCCGAATTTTAGCGCCCAGTTTTTGACTCTGTAACAAAAATGACAATTTTAATGAAGGCTTACAAGGCTTGTATCAGTATTCAAGAAATAAGACGAATGTTAAAAAATGATTACAAAATGGAGGAAACAAAATCGCGCAATTCTCCGAAAAAAATTAAACATTTATTATCATAAGTCTGTGACGAGGAAGTAAATGTGATCGGGGAAGCAGGTTAAGCATTTTTTTCCACTTCGTCAAGCACCCCTTATTCGGTAGGAGCTTACTCGTACAATTTGTATTTGTCGCAAGACGTACAAACGTATAGCCATTGTTACAGGATGAGACCAATTTAATGAATGTCTCGATACCTGGCGCTGGCGTCGTGTCGCCACTGAAAATGTACTTATTAGTAGAACTATATTACACAAACCCTAAATTATTAATAGTAGCTACTAATAATATAAAAGTTGTATTGCAATATCCTAAAATATAATATAATACTTTTTATTATGTATATCATATAATTAAATTACAGACATAAATAGGTATAGAAATTTTACAAAGGATCATCCTGAGATAGAGACACATCCTACCTGATCATATTTTTCCAATGGGATCTAAGTTTTTAATAAACTACTTTGTACTGTGTAAGCAACTGTGCTTCACAAACGTAAATAAAAACCTAGGGTTTTTATTTCTAAAACAATAATTAACGTTTGTTGATCATAGTAGGTACAATAGGTACTTTCCAAGTTAATCTAACTTTAAAAGAAAATGTAATTCATATTTATGCAGCGGCATTTCTGTTCATGTCAAACACAACAAGGTAAATATAAAGGCATATATAAGTTTAAACGACAGGTTAGCAATCACGTAACCATTAAGTAACAAAGTGCAGTTTTATACTTTTAGGAAATATAAATTGCCATTAACGATAAAAGTGCTAATATATGCATTCAAACTAGGTTAGCATTCGTTCAAATATATGAAGTTAGGATTAAAAAGCTCACGCGAGTCCATTCAGCTTCAGGAATAGGTTACGACATTGCTATTTTAAAATACTACCCGTGATAGTCAGATTCCCTCTCGCCCGAACTGGACCACTGAAACATTTGCATGTTCTTATTGTAGTTCACTTTTATGTGAATCAGCCACATTTTACTACGCCATTTACATTTTTCCGCTAACGTATTCACTAATGGCTTTACTAGTTGCCAAGAGTAGTTTTAAATCAATCAGCGTGCCCCAATTAAATATCTAAACTTTATTCAGGCAAATAGCGCATTTTTTAGGCACATTGCTGCATGCAAGTATGAAATGATAAATTAGGTCCAAAAAATTTAACGTATTTAAATCATAATAGTTATTTACGTTGGTACAGGTTTATAACACTAAATATAAAAGTAGTTGCGAGTATGTGGATTTTAAACTATTCCAAATACGAAAATGTTACGTCAAAGATATTTTAAGGCTAAATCTACTTACATATTTTCAGAATAAAATTCTAAGAGCAGACTTAAAAATTCCAATCTACGTGGAGGAAATTCCAATTTTATACATAATAAAACTGCTTTTCCGTCTTTTAGCATTTAGTAGGGCTTAAACCAGTCTATCTATGCCGGATTATCCCTGCCCTGAGCAGTCCTGTGATGAGAAATCGATGAAAACTGCGCTGCACCGAAATGAAGAACGAGTAGACGTCTAGACTTTATCCCATAAACCCTTCGCTACTAGTCTTCTTAAGATTAGAATAACTTTGAATCGTTTCATATTTTGCTACAAAGTTCTAATATGCAATGTCTCAACTTTGAGAATATATTCCAAAAGAGATGGTTTTTAAATTATCTATCCTTTTAGGGTTTCTGAACCTTGAATATATTGTCACAATCTTCTTATCACTGATATGGAAAAAGCAACTGGGAAGAAAATAATAAGGGTTTGACTTCCTTGTAGATAGCTAATGGAGTGATTTTTTTGTGTATTTTATCAAAATGTCTTCGGAGTCGTTCGCAATGTTTTCTGCCCTACCCTTCTCATTCTTTTATTCATTCCTTTTCTGACCGTATCACGTTCCTATCTATTTTAAATGATCTCGCTGATAACATAAGTAATAATAAAGGAAATGTAAAAGACGAAAACGGTTCAGTGAATTTTTGGGCAAAACTTCGTTCTTATTTCCTTATTCCGTTTCGTTTAATTCAAGTTGTTCCACAATGTCCTCATTAGCAATCAGGGAATGTTTCGCGGGCATTGTTCGCCCAAGTTCGGCCGTCACCGGCACCGGTTCGGAATTTAGAATTATTTAAAACGTTCGTTTGGTAGCCGGCAGGTGCGCGGCACGCAGCCGGCACCGTCTTCGGGCCGTTACTCGGAACGGGAAGCTTCCAGCATCTTCAACAAATCTCTTTTAAGACTTATGACTGTCCTGGGCTTTCTTTTAAAAATCCCAATAATTTCACTGCTGATAAAACGAATCTTAGACTATTTTACATGTTGCTATGGCTCATATGATAGGGTACTTGATTTCATTTCACATCTCAGTTCAGTGAAGTCACGAGAAAATGTTGTTTGTGCTTATATTTTCTATTAGAACTATGTGATTAGTTTGCAAAACGGAGAAAAGGTTCTTAACACTGCAGTGATCCGCTTAAAATATCTTGTTACTGTAATCGGTTTAACCCTGGGGCTGAGCATAGGGTTTCGTGGGCCGGGGGCCGGGGGGCGGGGAGGGAAGCTAAACCGATTTACGTTTCACCTGAATTTAATATCATTCCTTTGCGTATGACAAATTTCTGTTTAAAATACTGGGACTTAGTGAAACGTGGGAAAATTGAACCAGAGCAATGGGCGAGTTCAAAGCGACCTTTTAAATTACTTATCTAATTTATGATTGCTGTTTAATTTGTGGTTGATCGTACTGAGGACCTTTTAATTTATTATGATTAAACAAGAAGCGATGGTGTTCCTAAAATAACGAGTCTCGAGAATTGAGGAAATTTCTCACTCTTCTTAATTTGCAGGAAGTGTTGAAAAGGTATTGTTATGAAGTTAAATCTCTTTGAATATTAAAGCGATCGATACGAATTAGAAGCCAAGGTATTCAATAAGGTGTCAAAGTAAATTAATTAGAGATAGAAACCGATGATATCTCGGTTGCAGTGAGTCAATAACGGTTGTTTTATTAATCAGTGGCGGCGAGTGCTGGTAGACAGGGTGTCAGACGCGCTGCGCCCTTACGTAAGGCAGCCTCCGAGTCCGTAGTACGAGCGACATCCCCGCGCCCACCGCCCCCCCTGAGCCACGAGCCCCCCGTGCCCCGCTCTAGATCAATACCGGAGCCGGCGCCTTTGACATGTGCCCCGCGCCGCGTGCCGCTCTGCAAATATTTACGTTGTGGAAACAGATCATAACTAGTTTCATTTGCCTGTTTGTACGCCACCCGCGACAAACCAGCCGCAATAAAAACCAATTTAATTGACTAACGTCTAATTTATGTCTCAATTAGTTTTACATGATTGCTGTTTTTTGCGGTCTAGTTTCTGTTTTTTAGTGTTCAGTTGATGAGCTAAAACTTGATGAGCATATTCACTTAACATGAAACACAAAAGTTATAATTTTAATTCAAATGAAACGGTTTTATGGTTCAGTCAGTTTTAACTAAAACGTTGATACCACATGCGGTGGCCAATCATTGATAAGCCGCAATCCAACAGATAAAATAATCCAAACTATACTCTGAATTAACTACATTAACGTGGAATGTACACATTTATTTTAAATATTTAAGTGTTGCGAATGATAACATGGCTTTAGCTTTAATTTTAGTTTTAAACCTTCTCCTAATGGTATTATTAAAATGAGGTTTACTGATGAAAGTATACTGCTTTTTAATTTAAAAATATTTGTAGCATGCAATTAGGGTAACATTTTTATATGACATCGTCTCTATTCAGAGTAATTTAGCTAATCTGAAGGGATTTGTAAAAAAACTAACCATTACTATTTATGCGTAATTAACTAGAACTGAAAAAGTATTCACCGTCTACCTGCATTGAATGTCGCACTCGGTACACAGTGCAACGACGGCGTAGCACATTGAATGCTACGAGATGCTACGATCGCTACGAGCTTATGCCGCTTGTGCAAATTGTCTACGCTTCTACGAAACAGTTAATTGAGTTACGATTGTAACTGGCACGGACTTTAATACCGTCATTAAAGGTTGTTGCTAGTTATAGTGCTTTTATGTTAAAGCAATATATTGTTCGAAATGTTTTGTTACTACACTATTATGTAAACTGAAATAGAATAACAGTTATTTGTAAATGTATTTACTGAACACTGGCTAATTTGCCATACCTAACTGGCTGGGTAAATTGAGTTTTCCGGATGTTCTGTGTGGTTTTATTTAATAAAAAAAAAATTGTTTGATATTTGCAACTTTTCAAAGCATGTAATAAAACAGAAAAAAAACCTGCGGGACAAACTCCAGCAAAAAAGATTAGCATTTTTCGCATATACGAGTATTCGGCAGTAGAATTCAATTAAATCATCCTCAACCGGATAACAATAGACTTTCCCATGGCTGCCTCGTTGGTCTGGTCGCAAACATTACTGACGGCACGGTTGGCGCAGTGGTTAAGCGATTGACTGCTGCGCTGCGTGTCCCGGGTTCGATTCCCGCACGGAACAAATATTTGTATGACCTACATGTATTTGTTCCGAGTCTGGGTGTTTTTCTATCTATCTATATATATAAAATTCAAAGTCCTGACTGACTGACTGACTGACTGACTGAGACATCAACGCACAGCCTAAACCGCTGGTCCTAGAGACATGAAATTTGAAGGGTGTATTCTTCGTGAAGAGTAGGTATCCACTAAGAAATGGTTTTTCGAAATTCCACCCCTAAGAGGGTGAAATGGGGGGATTTCGTTTGTATGAAAAATCTTATTCCTTGAGTTACTAAACTTGAAACTTGGCACGAATACTTATCTAAGTAAATTATGAAGTTGGCCATTTTCGGTTTTCATAAAGTACCCCCTAAAAGGGGATTGGGGGGTTTCAAAGTTTGTATGGAAGAATTTTAACGCGCGGTCCGATTTACTCGAAACACTTAAGACCTAAAATAAAGAATAATATGTATCAGGGTTTTTCGAAAATCTACCCCTAATGGGTTGAAAAGGGGTAGTCAATTTTACAGGGGAGGATTTTACTGCATGGCTTGATTAACTCGAAAATTAGTATAAATAATCTTTGAGACAAGTTATGAATACATCCCTAACGATTTTTTTAAACTCCACCCCTGTGGGGATGAAAAGCGGGGATACAGTTCATATGAAAAATCTTATTCATTTAGTTAATAAACTTGAAACTTGGCAAGAATGCTCGCCTAAGTAAATAATAAAGTTTATTATTATAAGTTTTTCCAAACTACTCCTCAAAGGGGGATATAGGGGTGTTAAAGTTTGTGTGGAAGTAATTGAATGCGCGGTCAAATTAACTTGAAACTCAGTATTAATACTTTTGACGGAAAATAATTAAGTAATAATAAGTATTTAAAGTTGTCGAAAATTGACCCCTGACGGGGCAAAAAGGGGTTATTAAATTTTTAAGGAGAGGACTTGAACTTGAAACTGTATGTTACATTTTCACACCTAAACCACTTCTGATTTGGCAAAGAGATAGATGGCATCCTGGGGAAGGACATACTTTTTATCCTGGTACACGTTCCCATGGAATAATTTCCGACATCCACGCGGGCGAAGCCGCGGGCAGAAGCTAGTAATATGTATGTATTTACAAAAAAAAAAAAAAATTATATAAGTAGTTTATCAGCCATCTTGTTACCATAACACAAGCATTAGGTTGCTTAGCTTGGGACAAATGGTGCTGTGTGAAATGTCCAGGGATATTATTATTATTATTATTACTGCTGAAAATGAGGTCGATGCTCAGGTTGGGCAAAGCGGGCCTCAGTAGCAGCCCAGATTCGTACCCGGTTGATGGCAACCACCCCTATTACATGGGACTTAACAATGGTTCTATAGGTACACCTCTGCCTAACTCGTAGGAGATTACAGGCGTGATATTCCCATGTGCCCATGACCATTTGTTGTTGAATATTATCTTTAATCAAAAGGCGAATAAATTGGTATTGTATATACAAGACACTGCTGTCATTTACGTAGTAGTATCACATTATTTATGGCACCTATTGGTGTATTATATTTTACCGAGAATGCGACGACATACACATTGACAAAATAGTAAGCAATTCTTAAATATTACGCTATTTTAACTGTCATTATTAAATACGCTGTAGTATTTGTTTATGCCATACTTAATTCCAGTATTTCACCATTCCTTACGTGAAAACTGAACCCATAAGACCAAAGCACTTAGTAGGAGCGAACTCAAAACTACAACATTTGCGCGTTTTTCCTTAGCGATGTTTAAAACTACTGGACAAGTTTTAATGGAACTTTCGTTTATATTATCCTTAAGAACTCTGAACCAGGCTATATAATTACGCTATGTCTAGACAAAGTTTTGTGATCAATCTCGCGGACTAGCCGAGGGGCGACACAGCTTTTATGATCATTTTATAACTAGTAAGTAAAGATAAATATGAAGTAGGCTAACAGAAGAATTCAGCTGGTCTGGACAGCGTTTGGGAAGTTTCCGTCGAGGGAAGTCGAGTCTTCTCGTCACGTATTCTACAGAGCCTGAAGACTAAATTCTTCAATCAGTGCGTCCTGCCTGTTATGACTTACGGATCCGAAACGTGGACACTCACGGTACGGCTGGTCCATAAATTCAAGGTCGCTCAGCGAACTCTGGAACGAGCTATGCTTGGAGTCTCTCTGAGGGATAGAATCCGCAATGAGGTGATCCGGCAGAGAACCAAAGTTGTCGACAAAGCTCACAGTATAAGCATATTAGGTGTAGAACCAATGACCATTGGGGTAGACGTGTTTTTGAGTGAAGACCGCAATTCGGCAAACGTAAGGTAGGTAAAACGACGCTGCTGCGCTCTCATCCAGCTGCTACTAGCCACCCTGTGAAGATCACAGGGTGGCTAGTAGCAGCTGGATGAGAGTTGCCGAGAATCAAGCTGAATGGCTTGCAATAGGAGAGGCCATGCTCAGCAGTGGACTGCTGTAGGCTGATGATGATGAAGCAAAGATAAGCAGGTTATCTCAATGTAAAGGAAGACTAAATTCAATAGAGTAAGCATCCTTTGACAACACAGATTTATATCGTTCGTCGGACCACGTGAAGAGATGGTCACGTTTTGTCGATGTTTCGTTTTATATGAAAATTTTTTGTTTCGCTCAATCTACCGAAAATCGTATCTATCGTTCCATGCGGGATATGTGTGAGCTCACTCTTCTCAGTATGTTCACTTCTCGAGCGGCCTAAGTAAGGTGAGAGCAAATCAAACAATTTGAATCTTTGTATGGCAAGAATTCTTCTCATTATCAAATTGTTTTGAATTATTGTAAATGCAAAAGTGAGGCTTGAGTCAAAATTGAAGAATTAACTTGAATATGATTGAGATTAGTCAGACTAATATGCGGTGCGATAAATCTGCAAAAGTTAACTGATTAGTCAACAGCCTCATTGGGTTTCGATCAGAAATATGTGACCACATGAACATATAAAAATCTTACATTTTTTGAAAAACATTTCAATCAACTCATTCCTCAAATTAAGCCAGAATAACTTGTAATTAGCACGGATAATGTATAGGTCAAGGTCGGTATCCATGTCAGAGATCAGTGTGGTTGTGGAGAACCAACCAATATTACATTAAGTGAACTACCGGCACTTTGCGTAACCGACCATGGGTTCAGATCGATAATATTTATCTTTGAAATAGATGTATGATGTATTCGACGGTGAACTCACTGGTCTAACAGTTGCGTGTTAACGGCTTAAGGTTAAGGATTAAACCGAATCGTTACTCATAATACAAATAATATGTAGGTATAGGTACTAGCTTTTGCCCTGGTTTTAGTCGCATACCACGGAAATTAAATCAGGCACCTGGTAAAAAGTATTTTATGTGGTAATCCATGACATGGTATACCTATTCATGCAAATTCGTTCATACGTGATTATTTATGAAACATGTTGAAACTTTTATACCCAATTCTTCTAGGTTTGTCTATGAAAAAATGCTTTCCAAGGCTTGTGAATATGGCTTCACAGATTTGTGCGGTTCAATCCAAACAATTTTTTTTTTCTTGATTTTTTTTTATCTCAAAGACTACATATAACTTAATCATTATTATTATATATTACATTTACATATTTTATTTTCCCTTTCGGAAAATATTAAATATGTCCAATACTGTAGACACATGTTGGACTCATGTTGTAATGCGTCCCACGCATTGATCCCCGACACTACACGAGTAAGCCCACAGATACGTTATAACCTCTCTATACTAGGTAGGTACAGCGCTGAAAGCTGCATCAATGTGCTTACATCGCGATTCGCTGAACTATGACCGTATCTCATATAAAGCTATTGTTTACAGCGCTGCAGCGGCTCAGCGTGGTGGAGAGCGGATATTGCAGCTACCCACATGTTGCTTACAAACGACCAGTGTACTGGTCAAGACGAAGGTGGCAGGATAGAATGGATGAATGTGGTCTATATTGTAACTATGATAGTGAATATTCGGCTACCGCGTCGTAGTTACAATGTTGGAATACGCCTACAAAAAAATATCACACACAATCTTTTGAAATCATAATAGGTAAAGCAATTGTCAGTCTTGCGTCAGGCCAAAATTTTCAGCGATCGTCAAGCCATAACCATATTGTATAACTCCTTCATTCGCAGTTTGCTAGAGACTAACAGCACAATCTGGAACCCTCATGAAGGAATGTATACACTGGTCATCGAAAAGATTCAGAAGTCTTTTGTCCGCTACCTGTACTTAAAAGTTTATGGTTATTACCCGTACATGTACCCAACACCATTTGTGCTGGGTATGGTGGGGTACCAAAGTTTAGAAGTAAGGAGAAATCTTAGCCTGGTTAAATATTTCATCCGCCTAATTCGTGGTACCCATTTCAATTCTTCCTTACTTCAGTACATCTCCTTTAACATCCCACTAGCCATTAGACACACACTTCGCCCTCGCCAACGTCCTCTATTCGAAATACCTCAAACTGGTACCATAACCCTTAAGACCAGTCCATTGTACCTAGCCCTCACCCATATCAACAACATTCTGTTATATGATGAGTCCTCAGATGTCTTCGCGAGTACTGAACTGGAATTCCTGCACACTGCTACTCGATACCTGGAGTCCATTGCCACTCCCAGTACAATTTCCTAAGAGTAGTTTAATTAAATAAAACAGTTTCTTGTTATAAATAATTCTATTTATATTTAACCTAATTCTGTCTTATTTTGTCTAATTTTTATCTTATTTTATCTAATTTTTACAAATTTTTGTTTCATTTTATTTAATTTCATCAAAATTTGTCCATTTTTATGATAACTTCATTTTTATAATTTTTATGATTGTATGACATGTGTAACTATAATTACTAATATTGACTAATAACTTGTATGTGTGGTGCAAACCGTTAATGTAAGTTGGTTATTAATAAATAAATAAATAAATTAAAAAGATTAAGTGCTTACAAGCAATGTGTTTTGCACATTATTTTAGTATCCTGTATATTTTTACAAACAAAGACACATGCTTGTCATCTATCCAACAGATCTTCATTTTCCCACCGACCGAAATATAAGAATTTACAAAAAAACCGCGAGACATGTGTAACAAAGTGTACTTATCTCTTATTCATATGTGACCCATATGAATAAGAGATAAGTACATCTTTGTTGAAAACGTCTGTTAACAGCTCAAAAAAACAATCAAGTGATGGTACGACACCAATTAATTTAATGTCGCCGCAGGTGAATTCCTTTTGAAAGAAAATACTTCAAAGAACCTTCAAATACCACAACTTAACAAAAAAACCAAAAGAACGTGTAGATACACACGTGTATTAAGGACTACACAATACATCTTCGCTAAATAAAAGACGTCTGTGTTACCAGCTAATAAAAATCTCTAGAGATAACGACACCAGTTAATTTAATATTGCCGGGGGCATGTGTGTAGTTTTAAGATTGTAATATAACGTTGAAGCAGCTGGGCCCTTCAAGCTCTAGTTCTAGAACTATTAACTATACGTACCTCTTCAATCTGGTCTACATTACTACGTGCAAGCATTTGCCAATACACTGTGTTTAAGCATAATTTAGCGTTTATCCTAATTATACTCAATTTTGACCAGCTTATAATTTAATGAGCTTTATGTTCAGGATGCTGATGGGGCTGCCCCGTTTCTGCAGTGCATCAGGTATGTTTGCACAAGCTCACGTCGATGGCTTCCACGCTATCGTCAGACAGAAATCTGCCTCTTTGCTCTGCAGAGTGCGGGACAGCTCTAACTCCATCCTCAAGACCATAGCGGGCAGGTACGATTCTCCTTTGTTAGGTGATGTTGTTCAAAGATGCATTTTGAACAACAGCCTTGTTGTCCAATAGATAATAGGTACATAAGTTTACTAACATAGGTATAAGTTTGTCTTTTTTTTTTTTTACTAACCCATATGGATGTTGCTTATCCGAATTAAAGACTATTTTATTTTATTTTTATAATTTAAGAACTGTAACGGCCGCGACTTACGAGTTGTAGGTTCGAACCCAGATGGACGCCACCACTGCTCTCAAAACGGTGAAGGAAAACATCGTGAGGAAAAGAAATCCTAGAAGAGGCCTGTGCCCCAGCTGTGGGGACATGATTATGCTTTGTAGGTATTATTTATTTTTAGCAGCACTAAAATATAGTGTCTATTTTAAGTTGTTGTTTTCGTCTAGCAATAGGCACTAATTATTAATGTAGATACAAGGTTAGACAAGTCATTAAAAGTCTCCGTTCTCTTGTTTCAGTACGAGTTATTTAGGAATAATATAGGTTGATGCCGTAGTAAAAATATTATCAAGGTCCGCGGGGACACAGTATAATGACACTTCTTATCACAGTGTATTTATATCCATTTGGCGGGGACCTAGTTATGAAAATAATTAAATTACGATAAATTCTGTGTCGTCCTAAAGTCTACATTCGTTTACAATATCTTATAAGTACTTAGTGTGGGTTTTGTGCTAGCAAAACTTCTTATAATTCGGACAAGGGTCAGTAAGCATCCTACAATTATGCCCAATTTGACTCATCTTCCGCAATTACATGCAATGTACAATAAACTTCGACGATTCAAATACACTGAATGTAAAGTTAATGTTTCCCAAACCTTAGCCGGAAAGCCAATCAGCAATTCACAACCAACCGACATGTTATCGTGTCGAAAATGACACATTTCGATAACATGATTTGCCTTGCCCCGACAGCAAACAGCTGACGGAAGAATAACGGTCGTATATTTGATTTAAACTGACCAAATTTTCGGGTTTTGGACTTATAAATAGCGTTTAGAGGACTCCTGCGATAACATTTATTAATGTTCGATACGGTACGGAAGCGTATCAAGTGGTTGTGTTGTGTGCAGGCTAGCCGGAATATGCTAACGTTCTACGCGCAGGGATTTTGAGAAATGCGAATAGCTCTCTTCAAGTTGACTTTTTTGATGGGTTCGATAAAGAGCCTTAAAAGAACTGTTCAATCAACCTGTACAACTTGTAAGCTGTAAGAATCCAAAGCGGCTGTGGAAAACCGCAAGCAGCGAAAGTAGAATTAACCTTGACGGTAATAATATTTTCGAGCCGTTAGGGAAACCCTCGGGCCGTGGGGTCCGGATGCTCATGGTTTGTTCAACGAAATCTCCTCCTCCCATGGCTAGCTTGTACCTTGGCCAGAGGCTATGCATTGTCTTACTACGTGGCAATGCCGTCAGTCTCTTGGATCCATTATTAGTCGACTGCGATGTGGAGGAATTTTTCGACACCATATTTTAATTTGTTAATAGTTTTAGTTAGGTTAGGCTATTCTTGTTTATTTTATAGTTTGTTAGTTAATTTTGTATAAGTTTATCCAGTGTATCTATATATTTTTATACTCTTTAATAAATAACTCAGAATCCAAATAATATAAAACATTGGGTGTTTAATTACTGCTTTGCAATTTTTAGGTTGCTAGTAATTCTATTCTTGTTCATTAGAACTGAACCTGAATTTAATACAATTAAAATGCAGGTACCATATTCGCACATAGCTAATGGAGTTTGTTTGCGCGCGTGATCACGGTGGCTCCGGGCCTTAGCTTGCTATTTTTGTTGATTTCGTTTAAGCTTTACATTTGCACTCTTGATAAAAAGATTTTCTCCCTCCGATGTGTGTGGAAATTGAATGAAATTCCCACGTTCGTTCACACCTATAGACGAACCCCCATTTGTATAATGATGAGTGCAAATTGACTCCATTATTTGAAATGAAAATAGATAGATTATAAACGGAATGAACATGTTAGATAAGCACTTAATCAAAAGAACTTATTGAAATAATTGATAAATCATATTGTAAAAAATAATTGTACCAACAAAAGCGCAGATAGTAACCTAATCATTGCATGTTTTGTAGTGTTAAATGTTTTTTTTTTGTTGTGTATTTTCTGATGTACATTCAAGTATATGTAAATAAATAAATATGTAAGTAATTACATTGATCAAATAAAATGCATTTGACAAGGAAGCAGAGAAGGCAGCCTGAAAGATCATATCATCATCATCATGCTAATAAGTAAGGAAGAAATTTGCAACTGTGTAACTTTATATACCACTCATAAAAGCTTTCTAATTAATTATCTTTTCCTCGAAACCCACCCACAAGTATAAGTTCTCGTAGAAGCGCACATCGTAACACACGTTAATGAAACAACCCAATACATTTAATCAGTGGCGCGGATTCGTAATTACTTTAACCGGAAATCCTCGTTAATAATTCAAAGTTTTTACAACCGCTCCATTGTATGAGTGGCGGGCACGGGGCAGGCGGGCTGTGGCGCCATTTATCACGAATTGATCCATCTCGAAACTTTCAACTGTCACTTGTGAACTTTTTCGTTTAGCAAATCGCGACGAAATGTCATTACAGAAATTGCGTGCGCGGGCGCGGGGGAGGAAGCGGACTGAATATCGTTCTGTAATTGGCTGTCAATAAGCTGCTTGTCGGTGCGCGGCACGTCCTGCCCTACATACCGCTGCATCGTGAGGCCTTGTGCAAGATGTAGAGGATGGCCGCCCGGCAAGATTAGTTTTATTGAAAATGTTTTTCGTGCAAGATGCAGCACCGAATTGGGTGTTAAAAAAAAGAGAGCGAGAGGAGGGGAGGAGGGCTTGAGATGTTTTGTTAGCCTTTGCAAAACTACAAACCAATACGTATATTATAATATCAAAGATGACCATACGTGCCTGTACTGCATCTACAAGATCGGTCAGTATGTACATACCTACATACAGGCAGGTATACATAATATCAGGTATGAGCTACAGTAATATATGGTACATCCATAATATCTAGCTACTGGTGGCGTGCTCACAGCAATTATGTAATCTATATTGAAACCAATATTACACAAATGATACAGATCGTTTTTACTTTTTTAAATGTTTTATCAATTTACGATTAAACGTGGTTTCTATTCTTCTGTTCAATCAGTTTCAAAACTAATTATTTGGAATATAGTAAAATTATTTGTTAAACTATTTCCAATTTTGTTTTTGCTTCTATGCCTTCTCTAGAGTTATTTTGTATTGAATTTTAACCTAACTTCATTTTCATGTGAAACCGTTTTACCGTTTTTCTGAATAAGGAGTTTAAGCACATTTTGTTTTCAAACAAAAAAAAAAACAAATATCTAGATTCTTACCAACTATCCATGGGCTAAACAAATATTTAATGTGTGGAAGGTAAATAGAATTGAACCCGCGAGACATAGAAGTCAATCGCTCAGCCATTCCGAAAAGCGTGCCGGACAAAAAGCTCGCCCAACTCAAGGCACGACATGGAAATTAAACATAGCGGGCAAAACCTATACCTCTGCTTACCCCTTCAGGCAATATTGGCCTGAGGTTGTGTTATGTTATGTAAGTGACAACGAAATCGGTTTCTGGAACTCTTGTAACCCTTGAGATCTAATTATGAAGGTTGATCTTTAGTGTCAAAGATCACTCAAAAATACCTAAAAGCATACGGGCGACTGATACGGGCCGTATTAAGTAAATGTTGCCCGAAGCCATATCGAGCTATTACAAGTAGATCATACTAATTACTTACGTCTAAACCTCAGAACAATAAGTCTAAACTATGCGGGGTGTTAAGCCATTACTAACAATAAAATTGTCAACGCAACCTATTTCTATCATGAACTCGGCTACTGAGGGATGACACGCTCCGTTCCCCATGACAATATCACCATACGAATTACAGGAAAAAAATGGCGCGAATATAGTCGCAACAGGTGCAAATAATATGATTAATGTACAGGAAAGTAGGCAGCTGTGGTTACGTGTCAATTTTCAAAATTTTCTGTCATCTCCGCGAATGCTGCTGCGGTTTCATTCGCGTTTTAGCAGATATTATATAGCATATATTAGGTATATACCTAACAATGCTATGAAGAGGTGCTTATAGGTGCTTAAAATGTACCTAATTTCAAGTTATATATAGAACGTATCAAAGGATATCTTCATGATAAAGACCTATTGAAGTGTATCTCGCCGCGCCGCTCCATTTGACAAACTCATCTAAGTTATCAAATGTTGCGATGAAACGAATCTATAAATATCTATACGATGAAATAAACTTGCTACCCTTATTCAAGGAGTCCTTGGGTGATCTAGAGGTTTAGTGGATGAGAGAATTTCGTGCATACACTCGTAGTCAAATGTAGTCTTTCGCTTTATTTGATAGTACTACGGTACAAGGAGTAAAGCGTGGGTGAATTCACGATTGAAGCCTTTCTAAATACTACAGTATTTTATTTTTGCGAATGTTGTATTGTATTTTCATGTATACCTTCCTTTAATTTTCCTGAAAGGATGTTAATAATTATCTGAAAGCTTTCTAACACAGAAGGTACATTGGTGGCCCTAATGGTACACCATTATTAGAGCAATTCTTGGAAAAAGCTTTCCGTGTGTTAGCTTACGATAGATAATAAATTGGAAAACAGGTATCTTTAAAGGTTCAGGTAAACTGCATTATAATTAACTTATAATAATGTACAATATTGTTATGTACCAACTGTTTTGATTGTGTAACATTTTTCCTTTTAAGCTAATACTTCAGGTGAATAAAGTGAAAATAGAAGAGGAAAATTCTGTTGAAGCTTTCTAAAACTGGGAGACTATAAATCTCAGTAAATAGTTTTGTTTACTTGATCTATGATTCAATTATAAAGTTATTAACTGGCAATGCACTATAATAATAGCCTTGTTGTTGTCTACATTTCTTGGAATAAACTAACTATTGTGATAAATCATTATCTTAATACTAGGGATTTTACAATACATTTTATATTATCAACGCTCAAAGATTCAGTACTGTTACGTATACTGTGTGTCTGCTACGGGCGCTAGGTTATCAGACGTGAGGGCACTTACTCATTGTGCGGGATGTCCTCAAGCTGGTTGGCGAGCGCAGCGGCCGCAAGCAGCGCGACGAGCAGGCCCAGCGGCCTCCGCGGACACATGCTGTCCATCAGCGCCATCGCACTCCCCACATGACAAGGGCACACGACAACCGACACAGCACTGACCGATCCTACATGGAACAACACACGGCACTAAACTCTCCTGACAGTGTCACACAGGGGCGTACGTTTGTGCATGAGTCATCGAGTGGTAGTGTCAGTCAGGTTAGGGACCGGGGCCGGTGTCGTGCGGGCGGGCCGCAGGCGAGGACAAGCGTGTCGCGCGCCAAGCCGCGCCGGCCCGCGCACCCGCGCCCCGCGCGCCCCGCCGCCCCGCGCCCGCACTGACGCTGCGCGCGAATCATACGCCCAATAACGCAGCGGCCTACTACTTATTACTGAGATTTATTTGCTCATACATAAGGTTGATGGTCAGCGACCGATGCGAACGCCTCCGAGCCGGTCTACGACAACATCCGGCCAAGTATTACGAGAAGCGGGTAGTACCCGGCGCGCGGCCGGCTGATATCATGGTATCAGCAGGCGAGCTGATGACAAGGCTGCAGCAAGGGTACTCGGCTGGCAGGTGCCTCGGGGAGCGCTGGTGGTGCGAGATGATGCCGGCCGCGACACCGGCCGCCACGCACATGCGTGGGCAAGTCGCCAGGAAATCCTTTATTGATTCCCGCGTTCCCGCTTTCTAAGGAATGTCGCAGGCGTTGCTACCGCCAAAATTTCACCCTCCCACTATTATAATTTGAGCTAAGCGGATCACTGTACGCTCCATGGATTGCTTTCGTTACACCTAACAAATTTTAGGGATTTTCTTCTTTAGCATTTTCTTGGATCATATCAATAAAATGACAACTTTATGGAGTTTTGAAAAAAGATATATTTGTGAACAATTATTTTGTGCTTTAGGGAATTGATTGCAATTTTTCGCATTACAGAAATATTTCGCCTAGATATCTGCAAAAGTACGAACGGTACATTTAACTGTGCTGGCCGTATCGGTGCCAAAATTCTTCACAAAGTTCTAAGAAAGAAACCTCAAAGGATAATACGGTATCAGTACGACAAGTCTGCGAGGCGCAGGTAACCTAGGCCATGCGTGGTACTTACGCAACATTATCTACGATTACATCGGCGGGTAAGGGTTGAAACTGATCTCTCACAAAATGCGGATTTGTTTCTTCAGCGGTTTTATTGAAAATGTTCACTGGCAAAGCTGGCTGGTACGTGTAAGTTATAACAAAGTTCTGCAAACTTATCACTTATATAGGTTGTTGATGCTTAAAGCTGCTTTCAGACTACGCTATACTATAGTGCCATATAAGGCAAAGAAAGACCTAGTATTAATTTTAATAGTAAGCCAATAATATATAGTACAGTACAGTGTGAACGTGTCCATAACAATGTATGGTGCACGATATTGTTGTGCTATGAGCTATATACTATTATATTATAGCGTAGTCTGAAAGCAGCTTTAGACTTGATCAAATAGATGGCGTTCTGCTTGGCTTCAGCCTAGTATCCAAATTGAATAATTTAGCAATGTTTTTATTTAATCTTTTTTTATGTACTCTATAATAATAGAGCTTAGAAAAGTTTAGCAGAGTGTGAGCGAGCTGAGCTGAGCGTGTAAAGCTGAGTAAGCGTACTTACATAAAGACGCGGGTTCCCGGTAAAGACAAGTCGGTACTGATCGGTGCGGGTAAAACATCCCAGTATAATTTATGTACTCACACATAAAGAAACAGGCCAAGCATTGTGACCGTTTCTTTCCGTAGATCAACCTACAGCGATCTGTACCGGAAAACCTGCTGCTTTAGTAAGCACTCTAAAGCATGTTTCGTGTTTTTCTTTAATGACTCGTGTTTGAGGGTATTTACATAAGGTTTATACCTTAAACCAAGGTTTGCAGATTTGATAAGGTGGTCAAATAAACTAAGATATACAGTTTAAAAGTATTTTATTTTTTCATTACAGTCGACATTAACGTTTGTTTTAACAATAACATTTATTGTCACAAATGTGTGGCAAAGTAAACTTCATGTCATTGATGTGACACATTGATTTGAAATGAATTTTGTATTTTTCTAATAAAAATATTTTGATTTCAGAGCTATTTTTAGCTCAGTTTACGTATTGTGCGTCACGATTTCTCACAAAACATATTTATGATGAATACAAATAGCCATCTTTTAAAATTCCACATAAATCCAGCCTTCCATGATATAATTTAAATACTCGTTGTAAATAAATGCTACATGATACTTATTAATGAACACTGTCAAAATAATTGTATTTCTCCGCATTTCATTTGTTAATTTTTTTAAAACCTACAAAAGTTAATAAACGCTTTCGTTTCAGTTACAACCTACAGTTTTTCGACAATATGTCAGTTAAAATTGTATAAAAATAAATGATACAAATGTACGCACCCGCCGCACGGGGGCGCTGCCTACGAGCACAGTTACTTGCTACAGTTACAGCTATATTTACAGAATATCATTAAGTTATATAGGTACGTATAAATTAATATATGCTAACTAAGTACTTTGCACAAAACGTTACAACGTAACTCGTCGATCATAACGTGAGGTCAGTATTCAAGCCGGCGTCGCAGTCCCGCGGCACCGGCGCGTCACCTCGCCTTATATTCACACAATACTGTGCTTTGATCTTTAAATGCAGTCTTCACAATTACTAAGTTTACCTAAAGATCACAACAATACAGTTAGGTATAAAACATAACTAAGTAATCTCATAAATAGCCGTCTAACCTACAGTTACAACTACCTAAATAATTTGTACAATTAATCTGAGATTTTCCACAGATTTTCCTGGTGACAGAATAATTATAGACATACAAATAAATAATATTATAAATTAATAATATTTGACCACAGTCTTTAGAAGTATAAATGTAACAAAGAGTTTGGAGACAAATGGAAATGTCTTTAAAATAGGAACACACAAACAAATGTATAGATATGACGTCTACAAATGATATTTGGTTTTATACAGTAAAGAATTCACTAGCTTTGACACTGTAACACATCTATACTGGACCACAATATAGAAGTACTAGTGCCCCCCGCTATGGAATGATTTCAGTACCATCCTGTATGCACTACTAATAGATACACATAATGTTGACATAGATACTAGCACTTCCATCATGTACCGAATAACAATATAGCCTCCACTATATTCATATGAAGAGTAAACTTAAAATTACAATTCTCGTAATACTGTCTTAAGGTACTGATTATAAGCGGTATTGCCAACCTTAAAACATGTTTTACGTACGATTGCTCAGCTTATAAGAGATAAACTCCGTAACTTTAGGTAAAGATGTCGAATCGTTCAGATCATTACATACAATATAATTAGTTGCATTGATGCAAGTATATCTAGTCTTCACAGCGTGTTGACACGGTGTGGATCGTTGTTCAAGTGACACACAGTTTGAGACAGTCTGTGTCTTCAATGTCGTGAGGAGTCGCTTTCATGGCCGGAATCTCGGCCGTTTTCTCTAGGTGAGGCGCGGTGGTCCCTTTCGTCCCTAAACCGGTCCCTTCGGTCTCGTTCCCTCGACCGGTCCCTGTCTCGGTCTCGGTCTCGCTCCCGGTCCCTGTCCCTGTCCCGGTCCCGCTCCCTGTCTCGGTCCCGATCTCTCTCTCTATCGTCGTCGCGATCCCGACGTCGATCGTAGTAGTGATACGACCGTCTTGATTTCCTGTCGCTTGGTGTTACTACTTCTACTTTTATATTTGCTGTCGCCGTTACCTGCAAAGATTTGGATAAATTAGACATCGAATTGTCAAAGATAGTAACTGCTTATGTATGGAAATCTTATGGCTTACATTCGTGCTACTGGACAATGACAAGTCTAAAACTAACCTTAGTAGTAATAGCGCCCGGATGAGGTGTCTTTGATGTAGGTGTCGATCGTCCTGAGGCCGAATCGCTGCCATTGTAAGTGGTTGTCTCCACGACCACTTCTGGCTGCACGACGATGGATTGCATCGAGGATTGTACGGAGGGAGCGGAAGAGTGCCAACTCGGCGGCTCTTCGGTAATGGTCGTGAGGGAGGGGGCTGAGGGTCGGGGGGCTGACTTGCCACCGCGTCCTCCCTTGTCGCCACCTCCTGACCCTGAACTCGATTTGCGAGGATGTACGGGAGAACTCTTCGGTGATGGCGTCGACAGTCTTTCTGGATGTTCTAACGGTCGAACCTGAATAAAAAACAAACAATTGTTTGAAAATTTATCAAATTGTAAAGAAACACAAATAAAGGTTTTGCCACTTCTAGGTACTTGACATCGATGGTAGGGCGCGGTAGTTAATAATTTGATTTTAAGATAGATTCGATTGTGATGTATCAGCAGTCATAGAAACTTACCTCAGCGTTGGGTCCCAATATGGCGAGTACAATAGGGAAGAACAGCAGTCCGTCTATCAATCCCAGAAATACCAGAGCTAGCAGCAGTCTTAAGAACAGTCTTGCCACGAAGCCAAATTCGCTGGTAGCCAGCATTGAGGCTGCAAGAGCGGCGGCCAAAGCGCCATGTACCACCGGAGCTAATACTGACTCAAGGGCCAAAGATGCTCGTCGTCGCCTGCATCCGATCGATGTTACGAAAGCCTAGTGGAGAGAAAGATATTTTTTGTTATTTTATGTGTATATTTAGTTAGTTAAGTATATGATGCTTGAAATTATATTTATGTACATTTTAGCATTCCTAAGTTAAATAAGTTTGAAATTAGAGTTTTTTTTTTACTGTAATTAATATGAAAGATTACTCACCAAACACAAATGTACAGTAAAGTGAACGCCCCTGCCTATGGAAAGGACTAGTAAGACAGCTGGTACTGCAGACAGTTTGACTCCCAGCAGTGCCATCGTGCCCAACAGCTGCAGCACTAACGTCGCCAGTGCTAATGTTACCAGCACCGCTGCCCAGAAGTTCAGGAGGAGTACCATTACAGCCTGTAGAAAATAAAACGGTTTAGTTTTAAATACATGATTTGAAATCAAGTAGTTACGGAATTTAATTTTTTTTACGAAAAGCTACCAATTTTTTACTGTACCAGTCAACTTACCACAAAAACAGCAGCTAAAGCGCAGGCGAGGGCCAGGAGCAGTGATGTCCTCAAATACAAGTACTGCTCCCAAAACAGGAAAGGAATACCAGACGGGAAATTAGACAATCCCTTCGCTTCGAACTTCAAACACAGATCCCGCACTGACATTATCAGGTTCTTTATACACTCCGTGTCACTTAAACCTGATAAGTAGAACGGCAGCTGCGTGTAGATCAGTGGTGATGACTTCGGTATCTTCAACTCAACGTCTCCTGACGAATGCGTCCACCTCTTCGGCTGCGGCTTCAAGTTTCCTTGTGAAGCTCCGTACGCCAGGGCATCATTCGTCGCCCAGGCGGATAGGTAATTGTAGAACGCTTTCGGATTAATAATACCGTCTTTATCCACCAATCTATGACCATTCTTGGTGTCGGTCGTAATTAGTGACTTGTCGATGGGATTGTCTACGTGTCCAGTCTGCACCATCAGTTTGTATGCCAATATGCCCTCGTCAGTTGCGTTTTTACACCAGTACTCTTGTGTTATACACCCACTCTCCACTTCCTTGTCGTAAGCTGCCTGTAAGTCCAGTAACCAGTCTCGGAAGAGGCTCAGCCAGAATTTCGTAAGTCCACCATTGTCGTTTTTGATGATATTTGGTATCCTAACAAACTGGTCGTGATATTCGTAGAGTAGCTTCTGATTGGTGGGATATTCAAAGTCTCCTTGTGTGACGGCGTACATGCTGTAGAAGCCGAAGTATTTCTCTTGGCGGTATAGGAATTCGTGTTCGTCCGTGTTCTCTGGTACAATGTCTGTGAGATCTAGACCGTCTTTGACTTTCGTAGCTCCCCATACACTGGCCAGGATTACTGCGATTAACGCTAGCATTGATGTAACCTGAAAAATTATCATACATTATAGCTTCTGTGTTTTACAATAAAAGTTATTTACAGATATCGTGGATCTGATTTAAAATATCATACCTTAACGGAAGGTCTCATGATGAACGGCGCGTAGTAGTTCCGCGCCCACTTGGTGAGCGACAGACTGAGGCAGCACGTCACCTTCGACTGGGCTCCCAAATCTTCAGGATCCAATGGTTGTCTCGTCGTATCTTTCCAATTAGTCTGCAAATAACATTAACTTATTAGTCCATTATACTCTTAATACAGCATCGGTATTTATTTGCCATATTGCCCATTTTGTAATGTCAGGCCATTTTTGGTATGTTTTTTTTTATTGTTACAGTTAAGCTTTCATTACACCAAAAACCGTGTTTCGGTAACACTGTCCTAAAAGCTTCTTTTTCATGATAACTTTAAAGATTAAAAAAAGGTCTCAACAAACCTTATCAGTCTTTCCACTTCTACCGCGGGACCTGTCTGCAATTTTCTTATTTCGCTTAGGCATGGGACTCTCTGGCGTCAGACAACACAGAAGGTCAGACCTGGCTGCAGACCGTCTTCGAAGGTCCAGGGAGATCATAGCGGGAAACACTAGCAGCATGGAGCCGAGGTTGAAAAGGAGCAGGATGGCCGCCTGAGGGATAAATGAGTTGCTTATGAATATGATGGTCGAGTATATTTTCTGATTATTGGTACTCTTTCAAAGGTTATTTTAAAGTTTTTTTTTTCTTTCTAAATAAACATTGGCGTACGTTGGTTGTTGATGTAGAATATTTGTCATCCTGAGGTGAAATAAATATTTTCTGTCAAAAAAATATGAATTGTACGAGTTAGAATAATTTTCAATTTGTTATAAAAGTAATATGCAATCTTACCTGCAAGCAAAACACACGCAGAGCAGGAATCGGCAGTAAAGCCGCTGCCAGAAAAGCCAAGACATTGCAGAGTGAAGCCAAAAGCACGCTGAGGCCACTCTTCTTCAGAACAAGGCCAGTCCGCTCCTCGCGAGGCACGTCTCCTGCTTGCTCCACGTACGTGTGAGTGAGAAGGAACATGTCCTGCACGCCCAACCCTAGCGCTAGGAACGGCACTATCTGAGTACTTGATGCGTTGAATGGTATTCCTGGGAATCGAACAAAAAAGTTAGTAAATAGACTATGTCGCCTTAGGTGAAAAAAAAAATGGTTGAAAACAAATAAAAAAGTTATTTTTTTAATGAAATCTACATAGTATGGAAGCGGTGCGTGGAAAAAAAGAAACAAAATAATAATCACCTAACAAAGCACAAAAGCCTAATCCAGCTGCGACAGTGATCGAAAGCAGCAGTACCCCTGCTATACCCACACCGGCTTGCGAGCGGACGGGGTCACGCCACTGCATTAGTGTCACGGCTACATAAATTAACTGAAAGAAACAAAAAACAAACATAAAATAGCGACTACAAAACAGGTGCAACAAAAAACAAAAATAATTTACTAGAAAGGTGCAAATAAATGGTGAAATTGTGGCTTACCATGAACATATATCCCAACATGATATTCTTTAACGACAGTTCGGAGAACTTGCCCAGAATGTCGTTTAGTGTTGACGTAGAGAATGGGTAGAAAGTATACGAAGGCGACACAGACTCCGTCACTGTCATCTTTCGCACCTCCTGGAAATTAACGCAATATAAATCTAAGATTTAATGGAAAAGTCGTAACTTTAGCAGTAATTGCTGTTTGGTCAAAGAGAAAACGTTTATGGAGAGGTTAAATAAATCAGCAAGAATTCTATTACTTTCAGGCCGACACAATTTTAATTTCTTTTTTTTTCTAAAAAGGAACGAAATTGTTTAAGAATAGGGACAGGAAATAGGGAGAATGTCCGGAATAAGGATTCTTGACCATCATATTTTAGAAATATCTTATCTCAAGGTTTTAGAATTAAAATTAAAAACTTACAGCAGCAAACTTCCTCTGCCATGAATCTAAGACGGCAGCGGCTTTCTCTTGCGTCCAGCCGACATGGTGCACCTTGTAGTGGTCTGCCCAGTACTCGTACATCTCTCGCTCGCCCATCAGCTGCACCACCGTTTGCAACGCCTTCGCACTCCTCAGGGCTGACGTGGAATTCCTGGTGGCGCCACCTACTATCAGCTGTTCTGGCCACTGCATGTAAGCTGCTGCGAAACCGTAGCACCCGTGGGATAGTTCTGCCGCTACGTCTGGAATCTGATAAAGAAACGGGTTGTTGTAGACAAGTCAAGTATTAACTCTGTACGTGCCATTGACGATGGTAGAATGTAATAAATCAAAGGTTGTTCTTTTATTACGCATGTTTGTAAACATTGAACAGCCTATTGAAGAACCAATTGAATATACAGTTAACAAATTAAATAAATTCCTGGAACGTCATTAATAATGACATTGATAATGAAACAAAGTAAACTTCAAAATTTATGAGGATTCCGTGGAAGTGCTCGCTTCTCGGATGGTGAGCATTATTGATATAATAGTGTCATTGTGATGGCGATAGCTGCGGCAAACGAAGCCCATTGAAGCGTGTACAATGCGCCCGTATAATGCGGCGGTCCGGCTGCGCGGGCGCACCGAACAATGCGCGCTCGATCTGCGCCCGACCCTTCGCCGAACGTGGGTGGCGACAGACACTCAGCGAACTCACAAAAACCAACCAATGCAATTGAGTACCCGCCACGAATGTACTATTTGTTAAAGACAATTTGTTCACTTAAAGAATTCACGATTGAAACGTTTCTTCTGATTTATTGAAAAAATAAAGTGTCAAAACAAAATTGATGAGTGGCGAGTAAAGGTTCAGTTGCGAAACCTATATTTGGTGATGATGTTATCACGTAGATGGTAACATAACTTTCACGCAGGGCGGAGCCCCGGCGGCAGGTAGTCGCACATCTGCCCGGCGGCGACCGCTTTCATCCTGCCTTATTACCGTTTCCAAAAATATTTTATTATTATGGAAAGTATTTAAACTTTATGCGTTCGTCTCGATAAAGATATTTTATTTGTCGTGATCCTACATACTTTATTTATGTGCTAGTAAAACTGTCGTAAATTGAAGTCTTCATAAAAGGACCGGGAGTTGTCGTAATGGTCCCCTAATGTGTCTCTCACGGAGCCGTAACAAATGGTCCATACACAACAACTAACTATACAAAGGATATTAATACTACCTGAAGTTTTGGGAACTATAAAATGGTGCATTAGCGAATACTTACATTGCCTGTTTTCTTGTTGGGTGCCGTGTCTGGACAATGGGCGTCGGTGGGGTCGAGGCACGGCTTCTTCATGTAGGCGGAGGTGATGCCAGCCCTCTTCATGTAAGCTTCCATTGTGCTGAACGGGAACTGGAACCTCAGCTTCCTTACTTCTTCTAGAACCTCTTGGGGGTGTAACTGTGTCCATTGTAGTTTGTGCTGAAGACCACTGTGGGGTAAAGTTGCTAATGAATTTCATGCTCAAAATTGGAACGGAATAAGCGTGAAAGTTGCCATCAAAAGTAAGGTACTCACGGAACATAAATTGGATAGTCAGGTCCTAATAACTTAGATCCTTCCCAGAAGCAGTCGAGCGGCGTAATGATCGCGCATGGAATGATGTTGTCGATGATCTTCTCGATGTGGTAGGCTTCGAAGTCGGGTATGCTGGGGCTGTAGCACAAGTCCTTTAGCCTCCACTCAATGTCGTACATATGAACTGTGACGCGAGTTGCTGCGTGGACCACCTGGAGAAAGACCATGGATTTATGAAACCAACACGCCGGCTATAATGCATTGTTGTAATGGTATTTGCTAATAGACTAGTCAAAAAAGTCCCTTTTTGGGAACCCTAGCTAGACTAAAGACCTCTAAATCTTTGCACCAACCGCAGTAGTATATCGGCCATCTATCGTATAAGTTTTCCGTCTGCATGTACACGCGATTGTATTGTAATTTATGTGTCTTGTGTGTTAGCACGACTTGAAACTAAAAACCACGTGTAGCTATAACTTGAAGGTTTCTAGCCGTAACGGTTTCACATGATATTACTTGAAATAACGATAAACTTAAGATTTATGTGGAAAATTACCTTTAGGTGTTCGAGCAGTGCACCTGCGTGCAGCAGAGACACGTCAGGGTCCTTGGCAGTCTGTATGATGAGCTGGTGCGTTGAGGAGTCAGCTTCTCCTAGAGCTTTCGCTGTGTACTTTAGTTCTGCTTCTAATCGACCGCCCTCTGTAGACAAACAAAAGAACTTAGATACAGGAATGCTTATTATTAAATAGCTGATAAAGATCTCGGTAGCATGAATAATTATCAAAAGAACATCGAGGTATCTTTAAAAAAAGTATTTATTTAATCGCGATCCAATTAAAACTATGTATAACATATCTTCAATAGCATTCGCTCTGGTGGGCGACTGCACATCAATGTCAAATTAGCGCGCAATTTGAGAGTCCAGCAAAAACTTTTACTTTTTTTATCGATGGAAACGTAATTAATTTTGCTTTGAATTATATTTTACTTAAGCGCGTGCTGTTCATATGTTCATAAAAATAGATTTATTTATTTATCAAATCTTATGTTTAACGCGACACTCGTCATGAGCTGAGATCTCTTAATTTACTTAGCTAAGTATTCATATCCCCGTTGGTAACAAGTACAGATAATTTCCTACATGGTCATTTATTTACATTCCTGCGATGTGTTTTGGTGACAAATAACAAAATATTTTTGTAATTTCTATTTTGGCACGTTTCTGATAAAATTGTTTTGATGTATCTCAGTTTCAAATTAATATTATTCTGACTTAACAAGATAACGCTCAAGTTTAAACCTAACAATAATAATTATTACAAATCATAATAAGATTTATCATGTGTGGAAACGGTAGCATTTCTCCTCATTAAATAGGGGATAGACAAAGCCAGTGTAAAAACATCCAAAGCCCCATCTACGCGCGTTTAAAGTGTGTAGTCGACACATTAGTACCGCGGGAGGAGCCGCGCGGCGTACGACCCGTGATTTACCGCGTTCCTATCCGACGCCCCTGTGTTCCGACTGTCACCATCGTCGCCTGACACCCTTTAATTAGAAGTAGTCCACATTTCTTTTAATTAAAACAGATGCTGAACGTTTCAACACCCATTTATTGCGTTTTGACGTGTTGAAATCTTATTTATTTTGGAGTCAATATAAATAAAGTTATAAGTAACCACGTATTTTTAATCCTTATTATAGTTGTCCAATAATTTAAATGTTAAACTGTTTCCTAAGGCTTACTCAACATAAATTGAAATAGGTTCGTGATTGTCGCATGTAAAGCCGGAGTCATTTCGCATGTCAGCGAATCGGCGAGAGAATTCGTTCCAATTAACACCCGTCCCGCTGATTTATAAGCCGGTTTGTAACATTTTTTTGTGCCGAATTAGGTGCACGACGTGTTAGAATAAAAAAAGGTTTGACAGGTTCGCTTAACCTTAAATTATCTTGTGAAGACTCACTATATTATGTGGGTATAAAATGTATAATAAAGTATATTTGTGTGCTTCATTTGGAAATTCATCAGAATAATAACGAAAACAGCAGGATACTTATGCGTATTTGTGCGCACGCACATTCTGCATTTAGAGATTGCACAACACAGGGCTTGGCTCGTAACATTGTTATTAAAGCCAAAAGTATAAGTGCTGTTCAAAAAACAAAAATAGTTTTATAGCAGCAGAAACGCTTTACAAAAATGTTTCATAAGTTCTATAAAAGTTCAAGCACGTTCACTTCAGAAACCTTTCTTTCAAAGAAGTTCTACCGCGACTTTAGACACTTGAAACCCGGTTTCCAACTCCCCACATTGGAACTATTTCTCACATGTGTTCCGTGGAACAGTGAAACAGTGGCAGTTAACGCCCTCGCTCCTCGCTCGGCATGCTATTTTATTTTCGTCGCTAATTTATAGCGTGACCGGTCAATGTAGTGCATAGAAAGCGCACGCAGCACAATGAGCATGCACCTAACAAATAAACCACGATGCTATTTGCATATTGCTAACACTAATGATTTATTTCTAGTGGTTACTAGTAGGGGTCAGTGTACCAATTTCACGGTTGTTACCTTTAATGAGCATAACACCGCAAGATTAACACTTGCTAGCTTGTGTAGCTTTATACACATAACTACAGTAATTGTAGATACAGCAATAGTAATTACATGCGAAGATTAAAGACCATAACTTACGCATAATTAGCTACAAGTTTCTGGAAAATCTCCAGACAGCCACACACTACGATTTTCTTTCATTTCAAGATTGGCATTAAACTCAGTAAGTTATAAAGACCTCACATAGGCGACATTAATGCAGACTTTCCATAGGTAACTGTTCAGTGTCAGTATAATATTACTACTGAGTATTCTCCTTGGTGGTTCTGGTTACTCGGCAAGTGTTGCAATAGCAATAATGTTAATGTTCCCAGACCACCTGTCAGTCGCCAGTCATTTGTTCACAGCTCTACAGATATTGTACTAATGCTAATGCCATCAAAATTTCGCAGAACACTTTGTATGTAAATGAGCTTAATAAGCATTAAAATTACAAAACGAGTATGAACAAAAAATCTGATGAAACGTGCCAAGACTTTTTGTGCACCTCGCACCGTTGTGTGGAACTGTGTATACGAGAACACTAAATGTACCTATATGTTATTACAGTCGAATTCTATCGTACCTATAATACAGGTAACATACACGATATCAGTGGGTAGCAATCACCGGTATTATAAATAAAAAAGCTTTTAAGTAACTGTTGAGTTTTTGCAACAAAACGATTTGATCGTACCTACCTCAGATGCTGAACGTACAGACAGACGTCTCAAAGGATGTTTAAAAAATACGAAGGTTTTCAATATATTAAATGTTAACAAGATTATTAAGCTTTAGGCTGAACAACCAACCCCAAAAACACTTTAAAACTACTACTACTATTCAAGTAATAATACTTTCGGGTTTCAAGAGGAAAGGTAAAGTATAAACTTTTTCTGTTCAAAAATAAACTGCGTGAAATGAAGGCTCCAGGTATAGGAATTTGAAAAATGTTTTTAGTTCGTGACACAACGCTAATGGTTGCATGTTAATGTATACAGTTTGTGTTAGTTAATGTTTATTATTCGTATTTATACAAATTCGACGGAATTACTTAATCGTTACTACAATTCAATCTAATGCCTAAGATGTTAAAACATTTGAGAGCGTTGAGAATCACAAAATATACCTAGATAATATAATCAACTGGCTCGAAGCAAAACAAGAACTATTATTTCACGCACAGCCATATTCTGTGATATTCCAAGAGTCGTAAAACGAATGTCCGTTTAGCTTAGCCAACAAACCCACATAAAATGTAAGCGTCAGTTAAAACTATCGACGTAGAAAAATCAACATTGGAAGTGCCGATGTCGTTCCAAGTGAAGGGCGCGGGCGTCGGTTTCGTAATCATTCAGGCTAAACATAGCCCCACTCGTGCCGGATATTAGGGATTATCATAAAGCAAGTGGAATGGAATCGAGCGTGGTGGCGAGGTGGCGGGCCGTTGGGCCGGTGGGCCGCACAGGGCGCCTCTATTTTAACACCTACCAGGCCGTGGGCGCGATTTACGACGCTGCATCGCGCCACGCTTGTGTTGGATCGCGTCAGCGTGGATTAAGTATCGGTATCGATGCCCATAGCCAAGTGCTGCTTACATATTGTGGCAAAATTAAGATGAAGTTCCACACGTCAGCGTTCGTTTTACACAGTGTTTCTCTCGTTTTTGCCTTGTGGGAATGGGAACCTTGCCTCTCCTCATCTTTTCAATACTAGTTTAAATGATATGCGTTGGAGACAGTAGATTTCCGCTACAAATGGTTCAACGCCATAGGGTGGTAAGCGCGGAAACATCGCAAAGTCACGCGGGGTTATCGCGACTGTCTACCAGAGTACAGCTTTCACACTCACCGCACCGTATCGTGCCTTATCGCGCGGCGACCAGCGGGGGCGGTGTCTTTTATACAGTTTAGCTACACTTGCGCTTATCGGCGAACGCACATAGTCGTTGCATAAGTCAACATAACAATCAGCTCTTCTGACAACACAATGCGTAATGACCGCTTGCACGGTACCTAAATCCATCAATGTACGCTGGAAATAATCAATGCGAATCTTAAACCTTTTATTGCATTCTCGATGCGTGTGCGTCGATAATGACAACATTTCTACTCGATGTGGTAGCGGACGATCAGCGTGGACAATCGCAATGAATGACGTCGCGGAGGATCCGAGGACGAGGGGAGTGCGGCGGTACGTGCGCTCGCGCATGTGGTTGTGGCCACCCGCGCGCCGCCGTGCCGAGCCCGTGTGGTCCGGCCCCCGCCCCGCGCACCCCCCCGCCGGCCCTCTATGCAAATTAGCCAGAGCGTAGACAACAGATGGATGGCGGAATAAACAAACCGCGTCCTTTGCGGCCGGCGTGAGCGCTCGCACAGCCATGACGCGACTTTGTTAGCGCACGCTCTCCGGACCTTTAATTGACACATCAAGTGCGACACAAACAAAGTATGTATTTCAATAGTTCAGAACTGGTTCCATAGCTTTCTACCAAAGCGAAAGTAGACGAAAAGTTACTTCTATATAGATTACATCAAACGCGAAGTTTGAATAAGAGAAATGTGTAACATTTCGGTCATGGTCGCTAAATCGATCGAGCTTGAGCCTTGAGGCCGGTTTTTGGACAAAAACTAGTCGCATTTCTAAGCCCATAGCCAGTAACGAGCGAGGTTTGAGATAGGAGGCGCGGGCGCGGTGGCGTGGCCCACACCGGCCGTCGTGTAATCAACCGACAGATTATACCGTGCCGTATTATGTATCAGTTACAAATAACACGTGTGGCACATCTCATTTGACATTCGAACCAGACAACTGCACCTATACGAGCCTCCACTGAACGGATTCAAAGCCTTCTTTAGCTATGGCTATACAACCTTATATCTGTCAGTTTATTGGCATGCACTTGAGAGTTTACTTAAGCTTTAGTAGGTCGAGTGTAGTGTACGTGTACCATGACATGTTACAAGACGCGTGGACTAACATTATGGCCGGGCTTGAACATTGTACCACAGTGTTACTTGAAATAAGCTTTTATTCATGTTTCCATCGATATGTAAAGTTGTTCTTATGGATAGACATATATTATTTTGGACTTTAGAATTTAATTACCAAACAGGTAAACTGATTCTCTATTATCAAGCATCGAATAGGTACCGTAAGTCCTTTCAAGTACCGCAAATAATAGGTACCATAATGATTCTCTACGCTGCACAAATAAACACCAGTTTACTGAGAACTCGGCCACATCCCATCGTCAATAGAAAAGAGGGAAAAGCTCAGGTTGGGAGGGGTCGCGGCACAGTGGGCGAGCGTGGCGCGCAGCAAGGCGTCTTCACACAAAAGCGGCCGGACAATCAGATCCCTCGTTTTTTGTGAGTCAATAGAAATGTTATACATTTTTTTAGTTTTATTGGTCGTAATTTTACGTAGGTATATTTACGGGCGGCCGCGGGCCACCTAATTAAGTTGTTAGGCGACTCGGGACCTTCGGCATTGTTTAACTGTGCCGGCTTTGTTCCGCGATAACGTCTGGGAGGCAGTTACCTTTCAATGTGTTATTATTGTTTGGACAGTAGCCGACGACTTCATATAAATTGACATTTCAATCGTTTTATTTAGACGAAAGGTCTTAGATTTATAAATTCGATAAAATTCATCGTGTAGTAGACAACATGCCCTTAAATCTTTGGAGCATCGCGAAAAAAGTTTCGTTATCTGCGTTGTAGTGTTGTGCCGGTGTTGAAGCAGGTGCTTCAATAAAAATCGTTCGCTTCCTTTTTGTTACGTCCGCCCTTTTGCGACTTTTTTTAGATGCCTTTCCTGCTGAAGTTTGGATAAGAACGTATTGAGCTTTTATAGTCTTATTATTTAGAAAAACCAACCGTAAAGCATGAACTAAACAGTTGAAAGTTGAAAACGCATTCAATAATGGCAAACTTTAAGCAAACTGTGAATACTTACTACTGCGGGGTAATTACGTAACATCACTATCTCTAACGGATTCTATCACATCTACAATGAATTTCGTTTTGACAGTTCAACAAAATTCATTGCGTTATTTAGCAGACTCGTTTTTCGAACATAATTATGAAGCAATGGATTTAAAATGATTCAGAATGAGATCGATAGGGTGCTGAATCGAATTCAAAGCTCTCAAAGAATAGAACGATAACATCACAAAAGCTTGTTCTAATCTGAATACGTTACTCTGAAATTCTGAATTATCTCCGTGATCAAGTACACCTTCCACGGGATGTTGCAATCACGGAAGTTGCACTCGCGCGCTTCCTTCCATCCTAACTCATGACGTCATCAACCAATTAAAAACGAACTCCGAAAAATAAAAATACTAGTCGATTAATGTGTACCATTTCTTACATTCATAAGCCCGAGACCACCCAACATTGTAAGGGTCGAAATAAGAAAAAAGGTTCCAGTTATTCACTGCTTTGTATCTTTTTTGCTTCAAGGAGGCTTCCTAGAGTTTTATTTGTTTTAAAATGTGCTTTTCATACAGCTTTTGGCAGATAACACTTTTGTAATTTCAGTGTAACAGTTATGAGAATGATTAATATGGCTTTTACGCCCCTTCGCAATCATAAACGTCCGCTGTGTATGCTTCTTTATAAAGAGGGAAACATTTTACAACTGTTATCTTAATTTCTTATTTTATTCGCGTAGTATTAATAGTATTTTTCCGTAAGTCAATAAAATTGGCACTGATTTAACTGCTTTTAGATATGATGCCATCAACTGCCATTTACGTACCTAAGGTCGTTTCTTTAATTAGGTAGGCACAATTGTTTTTGTATAATGAAGTGTAGTTATACCTACGTTTGATTTCACGACGAAATAAATCAAATAAGGCGCATTACTGGCTATAAAGAGTACATTAAAATAACATCCTCGCGACAGTGCGTAAATGGTGTCCTGTGCAATATCAATTAAATGGATTAACGAGCTTAACGTTACATCAAAGAAGTTAAAAGCAAACGCTGGTAGATAATAAATAGTAAAGTTTAATGGGGGGATGTGTCCGTAAGAGATACTTGGTGTGGCGGCGCGCATGCGCGGAGCTCACGTCTGTCGCGGTTCCGGGATCATAACTAAACGTACGTGCATCTTTAAACATAGCATTTTTATGAGACAGCTTTCATCTTGCTCTGTATTTCTGAACGAAAGGTTTGAAAAGCTCTAAAATGTTATCAGTTATATGAAATGTTGATAAAACAATATTGATTTTCTCGCATTTCTGTTCAAATGAGAAAATTCCCAATAACAAGAAACAAAAACCCTGATAATGAAACAAAACTTCATAAAAACGAATATAAAGATAGGTAATCAGATTTAAAAGCTTCTACATCAAAATGTTAAAAATAAAAACAACATCATCAGAGCGACGCGATATTTTACATCAATGTGATAAAACCATAAAAACACCAATTAATTGGTATTCATCCCAGTATATGACTCAATTCTGTTTATTTTATTGTATAATTAAAATGAACGCTTTTAAAAACTTTTAACTGTTGATAAGGAACGATGAGACAACCTTTTGTAAGAATACTTGTGCATTTTTGAGGACAAAAATGCACAAGAACTTATCAAGTAAATCCAGGAAAAATATTTTGAGACCAAGTAAGGTAGCCAAGCGTGAGCAGTGGTGGCCCAGTGGTAACGGCCGCGACTTACGAATTGTAGGTCGTAGGTTCGAACCGAGACAGGCGCTTTACTTTGTGTAAATTATTTCATCACCACTGCTCTCAAAACGGTGAAGGAAAACATCGTGAGGAAGCCGGCATGTCCTAGAATGTCCACCAGTCTCCCAGCAGTGGGAACATTACAGGCTGATAATGATGTAAAGTAGCCAAGAGTGTATTTACTAATTAACAATTGTTAAGTAGGAAGATTAGGGAAATTCCTCATTCACTCCATGGAAGGGTTCTTTGGTAGCAAGCAGTGGACATACAGGATAATATTATGAATTGAACATTGAGCCTCTACTGATGAATAGACAATGTTAGAGACCCATAGAATCACATTGAATGCTGTGAAATAGACTGCACAAACGAGATGATAATTTCGATCTTAAACCTTCTCGTCAGAGAGTGTTAGGTTCTTGGATCAAACCGAATCTTTTCGCTTGCAACTCAGCTGACACCTGAAAGCCAATTTTCGTAATTAAAAACGTTCAAAATCTAGTTGCAATCTCATCTCGGCGACAATTAATGTCAAAAACTTGTCAAAAATGTAGAGAAATTACAGCTATATTTGACAGATTGAGACTGAGATCAGACTGTGAACGTTCTTAAAATTACGAGAATTGCTCCTGAGTTATTTGGATTAACCACTTCAATAGCTATTTCATTTATAATATCAGCCAATCATTGTCGCACTGCAGGGCAAAGGCGACTTTTCGTACAGAGAAGGCCCCGAGGATTGATCACTACGCTTACTGAAGAAGGGTTGGCGATTTTAGAATTACATTACAGTCCGAGGAAACCTAATCCTCGCGATGTTTTTCTTTCACCGATGTTAGTAACGTTGGACATCAAAGTACACATGAATTGAAAATTTAACTTTGTTACTTGCCCGGATTTTAACCCACAACCTCATGCATTAAAAGCGAGGCTTTAACCACTGGACCATCACGACATATTTCACTTACACAACGTTAATCTTTAAGAAAACGACATGTTATAAACTCCTGATACGCTAAATATGCGAAAAATTCCGGATCCAAAGGCTAAAAAGTTAAAATAAATAGTTATCCAACCCGGAAAAGTGAATACACTATTACACACGTTGTTGCCCACATCAATAAAAGATTGTGAGGTAAATTAATAATTCACGTCAATGAATATAAATCACGCGAGGTACGTGCAACGAGCGTACGTGGACCGGGTACGAATGTTGTTACAATGCGCATGAGCAATGTTCATTACTAACTTTTTTCTTATTGAGAGATTGAATGATTCTGTTCCTTTATCAAAAAACAGATCGGTGTTTCTACCAACGTTTTTGCAAAAAAATGATAATTATGTAAAGGTCTACAAGGTGCTACGTAGGTGACGACATATTTATATATATATATATTTTAATGGTCATGCAGGAGATTAAATAATCGGTTTCCTATTACAAGAACCAATCGTAAGAAACAACAATATACTTAGCAAAAAAATATGCTATGAAGGTAAAGAAGTTTCGTAGACCGTAGTACGTGACTGACTTGATTACGCTTCTCGTGTCGTTTGTTTAAGCAGGAGATTCAATTAAGTACAGGATTGCTAAGTCAAATACCTACCCAATCGTATTAATTGCCCATAGGTTTTTCAAAAAACGACTTTAAATATGGTAAAATTTACAAATGTCTACGAAGTACTACGAGGCTGCGAATCATCATTATATTAAAAATTAATTTACTTAAAATAGTCATATTTTAAGTAACAACATTCGGTATTATAAATAAGAGGTATAAAAAATAAGATATAAATAGACAAACAGATAATGATTATTCGAAAAAAAAATTGAAATATTTTGCATCAATTGTGCAAAAACGTTTGCTACGAGACTTTCCCTTATCGTAGAAGTTGTAAGGAAGTCCACTCTTCTTAGTATGTGCCAACAATCTACTATCATATTATATGATTTAAAATGATTTTTTTAAGAAAAATATTTGATTTTGACAAGTACAAGTAATTAGATTAAATACTAGTTTGGCACATTTTTAAACGTAGAACTCTTTACTACAATTTTTTTAAACCAAGTTCGTACAACCTGTGCATAGGCAAAGGGAGTCACGGTGCTAATTATTTGTTGAAAAAGTCCTGAATATTGTAATAAACTTCGAAAAATAGTGTAAATTTATTCCTAAATAGGTATGAATTTTGACATAAATGTCCACGTTGGTTTTGCTACGGCGTAGCAAGTAGGTACGAAAACTCTTTTCATTTGAATAATCTTTAAAATTGTGTAATAAATGTTTTGCGTTAAAAGTGCTTGTTATTGCGCATTTATGTAAAATAGTTATTGTGGCAAAGTCAATTGAACAATACGACATTTTAATGAGTTTGTTGGAAACGTTTACCATTCAAAAAAATATGTAAATAGCTTTACATCTTAATACAATACAATACAAAGACATTGAAATACAATTAGACTAAATCGAGTAGCGCACCGGACGCAAATGCCCATTCAGATTGTTGATTGACGAATTTAAATTCAAGTTTACAGAGCTTATAAGGGCGCTTACACACCGCGGCGCGCTGTGTAGTCTCGGCACGCATGCCGCGCACGTACGTGAGACGGAAGCGGCTCCACAGACGCGCCTGTCACCCTGCATTGGTATTCCACAAGATGCACAATGTGCCACAATGTCTCTATCGTGATGTGCTTCACCCTTCCTACGTACACGGCTAATAAAGATCAAAGATACACTGTACACTACAATTTAACGTACCTTGAACCCAGAGTTGGTCGACCCTTGAGTGTATCTGCGCGGATTTCAAGCCGACGCAGAACGTAGAGAGCACGAGTATCGCGACAAATAGAACTTTGCCCGCGTCGCCCTGTAGGAAACAGCCTAATATGAACAGCTGTTCCTGAAGCCACGCGCGGATCCACAGCGACGTGCGCCCGCCTTCGATGTTGCCCTGCAAAATAACAAACAAACATTGATGCAACATTCAAATAAATCTATTATTCATCATCTGTTTTTTTTTTGGTAAACAAAAAAAAAAAAGCAGGCGCAAGAATAGATTGAACGGTAGCCGCCATACATGCTGTGTCACCACAGACATGTCGGTTTATTAATCTTTCAATAAACACACAGATTATGAGATCGCTTTGGCGGTAGATATAATAACATCGAACTCTTTAAACGTCGAAATAATTTCTGAGTTGATTGTGATTAATGAGAGTGGGATGGCCGGGGCCTGCAGCGGTGGCGCCGCACCCCGGCCGGCCGCTCGGGCGCAGTCGGGGCCTCGCGAGAACAGCCGACGCACTCCGAATCTCGTGAAGCGCTTACTAATTGCATAATAATAACTCAATCGACGTCTCGTGTTGAACGTAGCGATTAAGCGATCAAGGGTACGTTTGCCCTTTAGTAATGGTCATTTCGATAAGACGACGAAAGTAATGTGGAAATAATTAGCAGTTTCGGCTTTAATTTACCTACTTTTTTATGTTACTAATTTCCTCTTTACCCAACAAAAAGTTGAAGGTAGACCGTACTTACCCAAAAACTTGATTCGTTTACGAACAAGAAACATCATTATTTTATTTTTACCAACCAGTATGTGCGCGAAAAGAAAAACTCTAACACCAAGAGTATGCATAAATAAAACAAAACTACACAAATAAACCAAAACAACATCTGACTTAATAATTTAGAAGCCAAAACACAGCAACTCGCATAAGGAGACTTCAAACCGTAGCGATATAAAATACGTAGCAATCAAAATATCATTAGTGATTTCAGCAAGTTCCAGGCGCTTATGGTCAATCATCCTGATTTACTACAGTTGGTGGGGTGGGTTCGCTGAACTGTCCGATATTTCCCGCCGAAATCATGTTGTTTAGCTTCCGAGCGTAAATAAATAAATCGTAGCAGCAATAATGGCAGATACAGTGGAGAGTCGTAGAACGGTCCGGGTACGGCGCGGGCGAACAGGCGAGGTGAATGTCGGGCGCGCTGGGTGGGCGTGACGTCACGGCCGGAATGCGCCCGCGCTGCCCGCGCCCCGCGCCCCCGCCTGCGCCGGCGACCCACGTGGAGCGTACGCAACACGCCACCACGCCGCAACACCACCACCACCAACACTCCTTCATTCATGCACCAAATTTGGCACACACATGCATAACGTGCACCGTGATAAGCTCGAGTACGGCTGCACCGGTGGCCTACAAACCAACAACAAGCAACCATGCGATGGTCGCGCACGTAAACCGCTGACGCAAGTGCTACGGGATTATTTACTATGTATAATCCGCGATGCGCCGGGGCGCCGGCGACCGCGCTTCCTGCAGATAAGAGATTGGCCCACTAGGAGCACGTTCTCACGATCGTGGCTGCCAGCTAGGATCAACTTATACTCGACAGTACACACGGGTGCTTTGTCACTACTTCAGGCGCCTCTCCACTGATTTCTAAATAATTTACTAGCTATTAATAAACCATTACATAAACAACTCTTTATCATCTTACAGGAAACAGTTCTGAGATAATTTTAGTAATGAATAGCGAGCGATACGCTGGCAAGTACTCGCCGGCTGACTTTGTTACTTATCTGAGGTCAGGCGCGGTGTATTTATTGTCTCAATTTAATTACTCCATAAAGTGTCTCCAAATAGTAAAAATTTTGTTATTGACAAAATTATCGCGTAGGCCACACACGAGTCGGCAACGCGTTTGGTAATTAAATATTCACCTATGAAATATACATAACGTGGAGTTTTGTTGTATTAATTAGTCTTAATAAAATATGATCTGCACTTTTTCATTCACTAAAATAACTAACTAAAAATACCGCTACGGTCAACGCAGTGCTACGCTTGAGGAAAATACCTACTGTAATGTAGGTATATTAATAAAGCTAACAAACGGATTTAAGTTGTGATTTGATAGATAAGTTGCACGAATCAATACTAGATTTGAATTTATTATTAAAAGTATGCAAGGAATGTGCGTCATGTCCCTCTGCTGGTGAGGTCGATGCATCATTCAAATCTGTCATGTCGGAGTTTATCAGTTGAGCGTAGCAACAAGAGGAGTGAGTGGTATGATTGGCGCGATCCCTGACATCCTGTGCGGTGTACCATCGACGTGCCCGATCAGACGGCTCCCTATATCTGCATATAATGGGACGTGGGTGTCGCCCCAACATCATCCCATTACAATACACGAGTCTTGTGTTTAAAACTTTCCATCAACATTCAAACGACTACGCTTTTGAAAGATTTCACAATCCCATATAGAGAATGACGTAAAAGTAAAATAGCTAGCAATGTGTTGTAATTAAACTTTTCTCTAGAAAGTTCGACTAAACCATTAAGAAACTTAGTGCTACAAGAGTCCGTCTACGTTGCCTATTTTATGAGCGTTTATAAAACAATCTGTAATTATTAGTTACAGCCAGTCCAAGGTTCAATAATGGCGAAAGGCAATGATCTTTTCTTAACCCTTTAGGACTGACAGGCAAAATGGCTACAGAGGTGTTTATACGAAAATAACTCACGAGAGAAAAACAAAGCAGTTTATAGGACAAAACAAAGAAATTTGATGACATGTTTTATCGCTTCCAGCCTACTTTGTAGTATGCATGTATGATTAAAGATTCGAATGGCCCTCGTCAAGGACATCACGTTTGGCCAATTGGCCAGTCGGCCACCGGCGTCGGCGGCGCGCCACTTGCCAATGCCACTGAATGTCAATGACATTTTAAAATTCTTTACGTAATTCTACGCACATATCTGACACTAGGACACATCAAAGAAGCCTACTGCTATGCTAGGAAATAGATTTTACGTTTTTTTTCACGTAACTGAGTATAACATGATTAGGTAGTAGGGAATTCTCACTAGATATAAAAATAAAATTAATAAATCAGTTTGCTTCTCATTTTTTGCAATCTTCACATAATTTTAGTACCGTATCGGTACAGATGACCACCCCACCCAGAATCAATTGATTCTAGACCCAAAAACATTCAAGGGTCAAATTAATAAAATTTATTATCTGCTCGTTAAAATCTCATGAGTTGCTCCAACCGACGGCGGAAATTATTGAATAAATTCTGAACACCAGCTGTGAATGTGGCAATTCTCCCGAGACAACGTCGAATCTCATTTCCTGTTTCACGACAACGATCACCTGTATGTGGGGGACCGGCTACAGGGAAAAAGTTGCCAATGTTGCAATAGCTGTGTTTCATCCATTATGTCCTGTAATTACGTCTAAATTATCAGTAAAAATTATCTCATGTAAGTATCGCTATCAATATCTTAATTATGTATCTAACTAGCCTGTGTTGCCCCACTCCTGGACAATGGCCTCCCATCTTAAATAAGTAAGTGATAATCAAAGATCCCTTGACAAGTTACCATAACTTTATGAGACACTGGCGCCGATTCCCTTGTTCACAAACTAAACTAAATTTAAGTTCATTGCATCTTTTTCTTTCTATTTCATTAAGAAAAGGACAGACGATAAATATTAGTTTAGTCCTGTCAAATTAGTCAGCGCCTGACGTAAATTGACGTGTTTTTGGTTGCCATGTTTTAAATCACGTCTAATCTGTCTATGGAGTATCGTAAAAGACAGGACTAAACTAATATTTTATCTTCTGTCCTTTTCTTAATGACATAGAAAGAAAAAGATGCAATGAACTTAAATTTAGTTTAGTTTTTGAACAAGGGAATCAGCGCCACTATTTGCGAATCAATAGTAGAGATTTGTTGAATGTCAATCCGGAGCGAAAAGCATTCAATAACATCGAGAAAGTTGCCATGTTAGGTGGACAACGTAACCGGTTCCAACGGCCATAATATGATAGCGATCATATCGATAAAGCACTAGGTTAATAGTTAAGATCCAGAGATACACAACATCTGGCTGCATCCGTCGAATTTCTGGGTTCATTCCAAAAATAACGAACAGACTTCAACAGACTAAATTCTTACAAACAAGGTCCACAAGGCAGAAGGAATTTATGAGTCACAATCTTGAGTTTCAAAAGCTGCAAACAATTGCTCTCGCCTCTGTCTAGTGAACAGAAGAACTTCAAAAGACTTCATTCTGTGTTCAGCACGATGCCAGCTCAAACAAAAACCGTGGTTTCAATTGAATAGAGATATACTAGTAGGTCCTGGGACTATTGAATCGAGATACATTCTCGGACTACAGCATCGTACTTACTATAAATCTATACAGACCTAAGTTTGCTGTTCAGAATTCAATACCTCGAAATGGAATTTGGTAATGGCGTTATATCAAAGAAACGGACTCTTCGAAGATTCTTGAGATTCCACATGGTGACTTAACTTGTGCCCTATAAGTACTCACAAACGACCGGGCTTACCTTCTTATATTGGAACATTATGGAAATGTAAATTGTAAGGACTTATTGGGTTCATGGGTTTTGTAAATACACATTAGTAAACAAATATTTGTGAACTAGGAATCAATGTAGAAGTTATGGATGCTGTGTGTATTTCCAAGAATTAAAGACGAGAGGTTGTTGAACAATTTTCAAGTCAGTTTTAGTTATAGGTAATATTATTATATTTCATTTTCAAATTCGTGATTATTGTTTTTTGTGGAAGTCGTCATTTTTCAAATCAAGTTGCTAAAGATTTAGCAGACGCAGAACTCAGAAAGTTCCATTTTCACTTGAGTGGTTACTAAAACACGGAGAAAAACAGCTGGTGTTGTAAAGCTACTGAGACGGAGGCAACGGTCAGTGATGGGGAAAATTACTGAAGGTGCAGTGATGTGTGTAGGCCACGTGTTGCGGCGCCCCGCACAGTGCATGCCGTAATCTGATATCAAAATTGCTGCCACCGCATGCATTTCATAGTCTAGCAAACAATTTCTCTGATTTTATAAACTCGCCAGAGTCGGCAGATCGACTATTCTACTCGTTTTTAAGATCCAGAAGATCTTGTGTGTAAAAAGCAATATTGCCAAGATTTAAGACAATTTAAAAACCATGTTTTGTTCCAAAATGTAATAATGAGCAGTCCGTCCCAAAAGACGAAATTGTGGATGTACAATCATTTATAGGTCTCCAACGCAGCTGCCGACCGCCGGCGAACGCAATGTTTGGACGAAGACAGACGATATGTGGGAAAAACTAGTGGAAAAGAGATGGAATGTAAACCTTAAAGAAGAGGAAAGAAACTGCCCTTTTGCTACGAAGGAACGAGATGTAAGATCGGAAACTACAAGATGTCTCAATTCCACGAGGCGAGCTCTGTGCGGTCTTGTCAGACATAAAACTTCGTAGAATAGCATTCTTTTATTTTTATATTGAGGAAGCAGTTATGTAATTTAAATGTTTGTTCATAATTTGAGAAGAGTCTTAATATCTATTTAGTTTCAAATATTGGAAATGACTTTAGCATTATTTTATTTATATTGTGTTTATTCCGTAATTAATTGGTGATAATCACTATGATTGAATTATTTGCAGTATTAACCTCTTAATGAATGAAAATAAATTGTATTTATTATTTAGTAAAAGTTTCCGGCTATTAATTTGACTCATTCTACAAAAACAAAAAATATTGAATAATAAATAAGGCTGTGTGTGTTTTGTAAGTGTGCGCGGGTCGTGGCGTGCGGGCCGCGTTGATGTCTCTATCGGCGCCGATGCGATGCGCGTGCGCAGGCCCCCGCGCGCCTTGCTCCCACTGCGCCTTAATTGCTTCATCTTGCATACGACCGACCAAGTTCCTACATTATAAGTAACTACACATCCACTGGAGGTATGCTACATTAACCTTACCACAGATTACAGCTGTTTTTTACGATTTCCATAGATGTTTCATAAAGAGATGGCTACGAATAGGTGGTCGGGTATGTATTTAGTAATAATTTGGTGACCTTTGTATATGTTGTTTTTTAGAATGTATTAAGTAGAAATTGTTTTGTAAATATACGGAGCCCTCAAAAAAGCCTCCACAGAGCGCGCAATCGGGTTGGATTGCGGCTCGGCTTTTTTGAGACATTTCGGAGTGGAAGTTTCGCGAATGGCGCTGGTAGGGGTGCGGACCACCGCGGGGCGTGCGGCCTTCTAGGAAAGCGCTACCTTCCCCGAACCCGTCTGCCACTGGTATACATACACGACGTGACTACTCGACTCGACAATTGCAAAGATTTCTATAAGAACTTAGCTGTTTTTCATAATGGCTTTCGTTTGAATATATTGTTATCTCGTTTTGTCTTACAATTTATTTGGAATATAAAAAAAAAAGTTTCGACTTCAGCCCCTTATTTAATTAACAACGCTGTTTAAGAGGAGAATAGGCCAAATTGGAACACTAACTTTATTAATTAGTCAATATTATATTTTTTGTTATTTTATCCACCGCTAAGACACACTTCGTAAATGTCATCTTCTTAATAAGTAGGTTGCCTAGATGTTTTTACATTACAAAATACGCGCGGCCTTGATAGTACGCACAGTTACCACTAGTCGGCGCCACCGCTTTGCTCAGCCGCGTTCCTCAACGCGATTGGCATTCGCAGAAAAACAATCACACGTGCAATATGACAATTGAAACTCAACACTGAACTGTTGTGTATGTAGTGAACACTGCACCTTTTCAAGTTCGGAGAGCGCGAGGGCCGCGTCCACCCAGCTGGTGCGGATGTACAGGTCGGCGCTGTGGCGCGCCTCGGCGGCGGAGGGGCTCTCGTGCGCGGCGGCCGCTATCCGAGGATTCGCAGGAGCCTCGGAATCGGGAGCCACCATGATCTCGGGGCCAGGCTTGTCACCAGTATCCTCATGAAGACGGCCGGGGTCCGTCTGGCGGCGCACGCTGTCATATCACTCGCCGCCACATAACCACACACTTGTACACCAGGAATTCGTCACTTCTATCTATCACTTTACCGTACGAAACACGGAACGATACCGAGTTTCATAACAAAAGGTACGTCGCGTTTGCGTGTCAACAGTGGCGCGACTCGGGCAATACTGATTCGAGCTTCGAGTGCGTACACTGGATGTTTGTTGAGCCGCCATCATGATTCGAACGATTATGTTGCCGTCTTGGGGCCGAGAACGAACGAAGCCCGACGGAAACGGCCGAGCCCCCTCGCCGGAGGACCACACACATGTTGTTGCTGTCTCGCTCACGCAATTGAGAGGAAGAGGGAAGCTGAGCGGCAAAATAAAAGCATTGAATGAAGCTGCTACGAATGCCACCGGATCACAACGAATACACTATCATTACCGATATCGACGGTATAATTTGATACTGTGGTGGAAATGAGGGCACGGAAAATCAAATAAAAACAACAAGCGGCTTTTGGGATTTGCGAAGCACAAACAGTGAAGCTTTGGGGAACTTTTTTATTGACAGACGAAAGTGGTGTCCGCGAGTTCACGAGGGCTCCAGAGTTTCAGAGACACTTCAAAGCATTGTTTACCCGCACTCACAAAAGTTATTACATCCCCACAATTACCACAAAAAGAGTACGTTTGCTAGCCAAACATTCTCTCTGTATACAGATAATAAAGGCGGATCAAACATTCGGACGCACCGTATCATTTTGTTTACAGAGTTTTCTAAGTAAAAAGTCGGACGAGCGCGCCCCCGGCAGGGCGGCGGGCTGGCCCTTTGATGTTGCCGACACAAAACGCCGCCGGCGGTGATTTAACTAATGAATTTATTTAGCGGCCGCACTGACTGATGGCCGCCCTGTCCCCATGCACTCGACACTAGACACTCTTGTAATTGATCATTGATACCAGGAAGTTGCACAATTTCCAACAAAAACATGGAGAATTGAGAGCACTTGGAAAATTTTACATAGTACCTATATTAAAGAAGACGAACGCGATCCTCAATTCCACATCAGTTCAAATTTTCAGGAATATGGTCCATCTCTGCAGGTCAGCTTCGACACGATGAGTACCTGCAGGGAAAAGTAATCCACCATTGCGTAACATCATCTTACACGGTACAAAGGATAAAAGCACAAAGTTTTCGCTTCAGACTTTTCTACGTGAAGTTGACTTAACTTCGTCCATATGCGCAGTCATACGACGCGATAATCCATAACTACTGATGTGCCAATTCAGCTTCTATTCAAATGACAAATGTGACAAGTCAGTGGTGATGCGCGGAAGGGAAGCACAGGCTGAATCCTCAACCAGCGAAGTGTACCGTACCATGTTTTCACGAGACGCGACTTGAATATAATCCAAAATCGGGGGATTGCCAAATATAGCCGACGCGGATTAGTATTCTAAGGCATCACTGATATCGTGTGCTTAAAATCTTTAAGTTAAGTTATACGTAAACGAGCCATAAGCCTCAAGCATTTCATTAGTGAGCACCTTTTCATGTAATACTGCTTTTGGACGCACTGTCGAAAAATTAAGCAGTAGAAGCGAACAAAATGCCATTCATATGCACATCTAGTACTTTGATGTATTCCTATGGGACTGTCGTGCCTTTACTGCGGTTAAAAACACAAGTAAACTAAAGCTAGGTTAATATAACCAAAACTCTGATGCTCCGAAGTTATATAACAGAAATGACGCCACAGAAAAGAATCGATCAATCTCACGAAGCAAAAATTATAAGTTCTAATAAGTAATCCAAACAGAAGAGGATTGCTTAAATTACTTTACCGAGGCTACTCTCTCCATCTACTCTCCTTTTCTCTGAAATTTGCCAAATAAAACACACGTTACTTTATACAGGGAGGCAGGGACATCGACGCGCAAACTGAAACCATGAATTCAGCACATGATTCTAGATTAGAGGATCTAGAAAATTTTCGTAGGGTATAAAGAAATATGTTCTCTTTCATAGCAAAGTGCAATATATACGCAGTCAATATGTATGTAACAGCGCTTTTTTTACAGGTTAGGAATCATGTACCGACTTCATAGTAACCGGTTGTGCATTGATGTCCTTGCCACCTGTATCAGATTTTCAACAACACTTTTGGAAAAATATGTAGTGTCCAGAGACATTGTGTACAAAAACTAGAAAATAAAACAAGGATAGTAATTGAAAGAAAAAAATGGGATTGACAAATTTAATTTTCACATTTTGGTAACTAGATAGTACGCACTGATGTTCTATAATTGCACTAGTAAAACGTGCACTTGTGACTTGGCTTAATAGTGAGTACCATTGATTAGCTTTAGGAAAAGCCTGTTTAAATATAAATACATCGCAGTCGTGTAACAACGACTCATGTTTTTGGAATTTTGACTGTATCCATAATATGTTGCCCACTTACCGTTCCATAAAAAAAAAAAATTACCGGTAATTCCGTTAAACCTTAGCACTTTTGTCTTTTGAAAAAAAAAAAAACGATACATAATGTCGAGCGAACAAATCGAATAAACATTACAAACTTATCTAATCAGAATGGTTTGATGTTACCGATTCTCCCCTCCGAATTATGTTTTTTGATTTTTCTCAACTCGTTTTTATTTTTTCACTCATTTTTTTTTTCTATAAGTACTTGGCTTGTACCTACAGCGGCAGCCTCTCGGTTTAGTTTTACACTTACAAGTAATTGTATACCTACCTAGTTTATTTCACTTTTCAAATGATAAATACTTTTAGGTACCCCATAATAGTTACCTATTGCTCAAATTAATTTTAACGAACCAGTGAGTCGGTGTGAACTCTTGAAGCATTAAAAACTTTTTTCCTGCTACATTTACCTTTATCATTCATTAGAAGGTAAAAAAGTAGAGCCAGCAAAAAGTTAAGCTCCAATTTGATTTTCATAAACCTATTAAAAGATCACTGTTCTAAGAGATTATTTTCAACATCTTGAATTTACATAGATATTTTTAACGAGGCAGCATAAATTATATCTTACTGATTGATAAGATCCAATAACAACAATAAAACTTTACTGCATTATAGAGATAATATAAAGTCGATCGGATTAACATCTAGAGCCACACCCGACGACAACTCGATTTCACGGGGTGTACAACCTTCCTAGAACCCGTGGAGGTGTAAACGTCCCTATTGAATTCATTCCACCCATAATATGAATGCAACTGATCGATCTCGCGATATTAGGGACCGCAAATATACTACCACCACAATAGATATACCGATTATAACCACACAATATATCGTATTTCATTAAACATAAAGTCAAATATCCTACAGAAGTCCGTTCAAAAGTTCTCATATTGTTTGGTTTCTTGAGGGTGGCTAAACTTGGACATTTTGACACTTCGGGCGAAGACGCAGCGGGGTGTCGCTCTATACATCTTCTTAGAACCTCGCGTGAGGTACGGGATTGAGACCATCCTGTGAAACATTTCAATTATGAGAAATAAGCATTTCTGGGTAAGAAAATAAAGCATTTGAAAAGAATCATTATTAAACTCTCTACACTTGAGCAAGTTTCAGTGTCTGATTATACTATAGATTATAATCTTTACACCAAAGGATGTGCTGCTTTAAAATAGCGTATGCGATATGCATCTAACTCGCATTTGTGATTACCTTTTGGCATTCCAGTCAGCGATCACGATGCTTAATAAAAATTAGTAGTAGTCGTGCTGTCGACAGGCGTGACATTGACAAATTTATGGCGCCGTGCTGCATCGTGCTGCCTGAATTTTAGCCAATCGTTGCATACACAGAGTTAAACACCGCTGGAAAAGGCGTCGGACTTCCTTGGGGCTTTTTAAATACACATTACCATTATTTACTTGTAGGACCGTGCTAAGGCATACTGTGGTTAGATCATTATCGAGCGTTGGTCTCTTCCAGATAGTTTTTGAATGCGCCAAGTGGAAGTACTGGCGGCTCATTGACATGTTGTGACTGCGCCCGACTGACGCGCATGTCGCCATACCATTTTATAGTCCTCGTAAATTCAGAAACGTGTCACGGAGATGAATTTATATACAGAAATACGGTAATTCTGCACACACTCTCTATTAGACAGATCAAGGACAGAATGGCACTTCGAGTAAGTTATTTGACAGTGAATAGGCATTTAAATAGTCGGTCTTTAAAAATCTGTATTCCCATTTCACGTTTCATTCATGCAAGTGCTGGTTCAGGTTATCCTCAACCAGCTTATGCTGACACTTCGTGCATCCGGCAATTTTTTTTTTTTTATCACTACTCTATCAAATTATTTCCTCATATTGGAAATATTTGCATCACAATAAAATTGAGAATTGATTCCTTACCAGAGTCAGAATCAGTGGCTTATTGCAGCAACAAAACTAGGTTAAAGCACCTGCACCTACGTAGAAAGTTAGTCTGAGCTTCATGCACCTGGGAAATACGTAAGGTTCAATGATATCGGACAAAGTTCCATCTATGGATCTTTGGGCACCTTCCACCATCACCATATTTGGTTACCCTGTCTCAAATATCTACAGGCGTTTCGGCTAGAATTTTATGAAATGCCAGAGAATAATCGTAGCAAGCAACATAGTCCGGGGAAGTCTAATAATGAACCAGTCAGTGATACATAGTCGTCGTTTACAAAACCCACGTCCGGGTGAATCGTAAAATGTGTTTACACCATTATGAATGGGTGAACAATAAAACGTGTATGTTTGCAGTTGCTACATACATTAGTTGGCGGGGGGCGGCTCATGTATGCGCGTGCGCGTCGGGCGTAAATCAAGCACTTGGAGTATTTTTATTGCACGCTCTTCGGTTTCGCACCTCGCGGCTCGAACCGACATCTTGATAAAAACATGTCACGCGGACCCTCGTTAAATAATGTAGTAGTTACCGTTATAAATTGTTTGATTTAGAACTAACTGTCAGTTCATTAACGTGCCTACTATAAAGCCTCTAAGTAGCGACCGCTATGTGGCGCCACACAGATGGTACGGTATCGTTTACTCTATCATTAACCATATTAATGTTTATGGATGAAAGTATTTGATTCCATGCAACAAATTAATAAATGTTGCTCATGTATAATGTTACCTCATATAATAAACACATTACTGCACTATTTTTATTAAGATCATAATGGTTTATAAATATATTAAATAGATCGTAAAATGTTCGCAGTTGTTTGGAATATTTTGCAATACTGTAAATTTTTATGGCATGGTAAGGTATTATAATTTAGTTCCATGGTACACGAAAATGATTCTACATCGTTCCTTCATTTATATACTATAGTCTATCGTAGCACCCCGAACCCATAAAACCCAACTTAGAATAAACCAAACAAAACTATATCCTCACGAACACATTTCACCCACTAGCTTCCTAACCGCAGCAATCAGTGAGGACCGAGAGCCAAAATAAACTTTACCAAATTATTTATAATTTATGTTTAATAGTGGAGCGCGGTGGGTGGTCCGGCGGGCACCTAATTGGATAAATTGCCGAGTTAGACGCACGATACACTGAATTAAACAATTTGTTATTTTACCTGCACGTTGGCCGTGGAGTAACTATCGCATAACGGACGCGCTACGGCGCTACGGCGTAGCCTGCAATTACACAAACATGCAACTTTTCTAATGTCCTGCGTAGCGCCGTAGAACTCGTTCGTAGACTAATGACTCGCTGGCCTATAAAAAGTACATAATTGCAATTTATGTTCGTAATAGTGCGCTAATAAGACAGCTTACTTGGTGACAGGTGACAGCGCGGTAGGATTAAACTCCGACATTGTACATTTGCAAGACTTAATGAAAAATACATTTGTATTTTGCCGTGTGTTTATTTTGTTGTAATCGCGCATTTAAATGACAACTTGCCTAGTGGTTTCGACAAAATTTGTCATTAATTTGGCGCGAATTATGCGAATTACAATTAAGAAGTATCTACAGAGTATTTTGTCAGTTTGATATAATTTATCATGACATGAGGTAAACCACAAATAACAATTACTTTTAAGTACATTTTTAAGCGTTAAAAAGCAGACCACCTGCTTGTCATGCCGTACGAGTATAAGTCGTAAAGGTGGACAAAAGGAAAGGGAAGTAGTGTACAAGTAGATAGTGCTGTCAACTGTCACAGACGTGGAGTGATCTTATCAGCAGCTGTTGACCAATAAATAAAATTTACGCCACGCGTGGTTCCGTGGTAATGTCGCTAACTGTTACTTTAACGGACACGTTAAACTAACCATGCTTTAAGTAAGCATATTATGTAAATCTAAACTATAATATAATATTATAAAGAGAAAATATTTGATTTTTTGTATGTTTGTTCGTCACGTGTATCCAAATCCGTTCAGCCGTTTTAGCGTAAAAGATATAGGATACTTTTTATCCCGATATTTTCATGGGATCGAGACTTATGCAGTTGAAACCGCAGGACGCAGCTAGTACTACTTTAATCGGATAGTCATAAAACTTAAGGTTCGCGATTTCCTATAAGCCTAATCATATAACCTGTGACCAAATTTCTTGTAAGCTGCGAATTAGTCAAGCGAAACAACCGCTCATAATTTTAAGCTGACTTGACTTGCTAACAACTCTAAAAACGACCGGCTAGTTGAATAGGTTATAATAAATGGCTACAACTGCGCGATCGTAATTTGTTTTCGATTGACACAATAAAATAAGTCATCGCGATATCTCACACTGGTTGATTAATCACCTATACATGTATATTGAGCTCTTGTCACTTTAGCTTTTAATAAAGGTCAACTTTGATATAAAATGGATTGTCTGGGACTCTGTTCAAGAATGTAAGTCGTGTAATGTACCTTATAAAATGACCTTTCAAAAGAAAGTATCACAAAAAAACACTTAATAATTACTATGAAAGGCAGTAAAAAGATGAATTGCTCTCTACAAAATAAACTTATTTTCACGTGCCTCATAAAAGAACCATATCAGTTGTCCAATTCAAACAAATCACAACAACGTGTTTTAAGTGTTATTTTAATAATATCTCCTCTACGATAAGTCTGTTTCTGAGTATCATGGCTAGTAGCAAGGTGCGCGGTGGGTGGTCCTCTGACGTCTCTATGTGCCGGCCTATGGACATGCATCTAAATGTCCTTATAATTCACTACATCTGCCACTTTGCTCCAATGTGGGAGCACCACCATTCCACATGTATTCAGGACATGCAGACTGCTTCCATTGTCACCTGAAACGTAAAATGAATCAGCTGATTTATATTCTTCGTAAGTAAAAGGAAAACAGGCTATTATGGTATCCGTGAGCGTTGGGTTGACAACCGTTCATTGCTTATCTGTTAATGCGATCTCATTGTAGTGTTTATTGTAAATTTATAGCGCAGGATTGTCTTACGATGCTACTTTATTGTTTACTATATTTGGATAGTTATCTATTCATCTGTCACACTGCGACATACAATTGAGTTATTGTATATTCATTCATGACCGATTTATCGTATTTGGTCTTCCACACGACATGTTAATTACAATACTAAATAAAATTATTGTTGAGATTTTTATCAGTATTTTCCCTAAGTTATTAATAGTTTTACGACGATAAAATAACAAATAGGAAAATGTTGGTGTACGTTGGAAGAACCCTAATAAAATTATACTCGTCCACAATATCCTGAGAATATTCCCCAGTCCCGTGGCCACAGTCGCAGGCGCATCCATAATGCAAGCCCGACTGATATTTTCCATTTATGATACAGAATCTATTTTTTGTTACCAACTTAATTAATACTTAATGCATGTTTAATAATACCTTAACGTGTACTCACTGATAGATTAATTATTTTAATCAATGCCCGCACACTGCTGGCGGCGATATTATCCGCACTCAAAGTATAAAATAAATAATGTGTACTTTGTATTCTGCTTCTAGTATGATTGTTTACGAACTGGGTAATTAAGATGACAATTAAGAGGCTGTTAGTAGCATTTAATCGTCCTTTTAATGATTTTTGCGCTGGGATCGTAGACCGGTAAGTTTACAATGTTATAGCAGGAATCTGGAAGAGACTTGATTAATATCCTTTCCTTTGATAGCCTATGAAATTGATTAAAAAATAATTTCACGGATTATTTTTATTCCATACATCTTCAAAGCACTTTCACGCTTTCATTTTTCAGTGCCGTTTACAACAACGTATTTTCTAATTATAATTTTCTTCTTTAGGTAAATATTTACTAGGTAATTACCAATGTATGGATATTCTAAGTAGAAAGAAATTTTCCTTCCTCCCAAGTTCCGGTTAAATTATCTGACAGACTATATTATCAAAGTGGCTAAGATCTCGAGTTCATGAAACAGGGCATAGTTCTTTACCATGCAATCTCAGAGTCCTACAATAATGACTCATCAATGCGCAAGAGCCGACAAGTAATAGTCATTGACAAGAACAATAACTTAGTATTCATAAGCACGTGCTCATGTAAGGGCATCAAACTTAACTGCTCGATAAAGTTGGACGAATTCCAGATAGCTGTCGATCATTCATCGGTGACTGACAAACTGACAACCGTCACTCGTGCTCAGGTTTTTGTTAGATGTGTAGTGACTCATTGATTGCTACGATTGGCTACAAAGTCTAAGTCTAAAGAATAGGTACCTATCTTTCTGTGTATGAGTTGAAGTTTCGTTTGTGGGTGAGGTTGTCCCAGTTATCTTCGTAATATCATTAACAAAGAGGTACCTACTTAGTACTTACCTTTCATAATAATCCATCGTGTACCTTAAGACTGTTACGTTCCTTAGGTTCCTATCTTACTCCCATACAGGCGCTTGATATTGGCTTATGGCCGATTCCTATAATCTACGGACCGTTATTGATTAAAATTAAGACTTCTATCTTTACCAATCATGAAGCAAATACATATCTTTGAATAGTAAACCCTCCCATATGGAAGTAGCTATCACAGGTAAAATTTGTTTACGAATCTATTTATATGTCCAGTTTGGCAATAAAAAACGCTACCATTGGTAAGTAAAACGACTCGTTTTTTTATAGTAATCGAGCATTAGTCTGCAGAATTGAAAACTGTTCATTCGTTGTTCACCTACATGTTTCTCAAGTAGAATGAACATCCAGTTCTACAATCTTCTTATCATTGGTGTCTCCTAGCTAATTAATTCCCATCTTGTTTTTGCACTCATCAGTAAAATCGTGACCAGTATTCCTTATTTCATTTTGCCGGGTCAGTTACATAAAGTAACAGAAAAACCAGCTGAGACGTTTAAAAAAAACCTGGTATACTATATAAGCTCATTTACTTGCGGGGGTGTAAAACCGTATTTGTATCAATGGAAGTTTAATATCATGCTACGTTGTCTAATAGATTGGAAAGATTTCTGAAAAGCTTTCTTGAAAATGTTTTTGATTTACAAAGGTTACTTAATTTCCACATGGTACCTAGCTTAAACTTTTTCGTCTGAATTATGTTTGTCTGAAACAAAGAACAGCGGTACTAACACCCTTATGAATTGTAGTAAGTACACGAGTCAGTAATTCCTCAGAAAGATAAACCTGCAAAGACTTCAACTCCAAATAAGAGCTGGGGCTACTGCTTCAGAAAGTTGTCCGTCCCAAATCGAGTTACAAGATTTTCTTTATTGCAACACAGCTGAAATTCCACTAGTGACTTTAATGAAACTTTCATGATATAAGTACCCACCTAAGTATAATTTACAACTCAAATAACCTTTCCAGTGAGCAGTTCGCTAAAACATCATCGCGTACTCGTCACAGTTGTGTAAACTGTACCGCCAGAAGATTTATTACTCGCGTTATGTATGAAGGGTCATGGTTACAACCGTAGCTTCACTACGACTTTAAAACGAAATCACCCACGAAAGATACTAACATCTCTTTCGGTTGTTAACAAAAACCCTTATAAATAAAAACATAAATAGCCATATGGAGCAATAAATTTGTTTATTGTACAATAAAATAATGTAGCGAGTTCGTGTTGGGTGGTCGTCGGCACAAAAAGCCGGGCAAGATGGCGGAACCAGCCGTTGCCATAGAGACGCGTCCCCGCCTGTAACGCCACACAGTGCTCCAGCAACGTGATCTAAAACATATAAATATTCAAACTTACAATAATTTAATTAACTGTATCACTTTCTAGCAACTGACTGACTCGTAGCCCGACTGCAATGCCTGCGATGAAGACATAAAAACCATTAAATAACAACCTATGTAAACATTAAGCGTTTGATATTTATCTAGAACTACTCGTGATAGCCATCTTAGGTAGGTAAACATAACATAAATTAATAAAAATAAAAACTGGTTCTACAATTATAATTAATTTGAAGTTCATTTCTTTATGAATTATAGAAACATACATTTGGGTCCATCGTCATTATGTAATGGTTTGAGTTCATCCGTGTCTAATGTACAATTTCGTCCAACCGCGCGCCAGCCGGCGCAGTGGGCGCGCGGCGACGAGTCGCGCTGACAGAGCGCTCAGTGGAACAATCGAGCCATTGTTTTGTGCCAACCACGCATTAATTAAATAATACTTGTTGTTCCGTATAATGACTTAATTTTGTACTTCGACGGAACTACAACTGAGTTTATTAACTCACTTTGTACTTCGAAAATTTAAATGCGCACGAGTGTCCGCTCTTAACGTTTTTAGCATTATGCCTTATAACTTTACAAGCAATATTTTGTTACAACAGCTATAAAAATCCTGAAACTTGTATGTCAAACCTTCATCTTTCCGAGCATAAATGCATAACTGCATAAAAGTTTATTACTAGTAAAAGTTTCTATTGCCAATAATTATAGGCCTGGAGTTGTGCGTTTTGTAATTAAGTTTTCCTTCTAGTGTGAATTTATTACATCTAAAATTGCTTTTAAAATGTTTAATTTGTTAAAAGCATAGAGAATATATAAAATTAATGAGTTATATCATTTCAAAAAAAGTCAGTTCATCTACCAAGCCAGAATACTCCAGAATAAAATTAAACTTAATTTCTTCCAACTTAAAAAGCTCATAGTAATAACTAAGAAACTGAAAACGAGATAACATTTATAGTGTAATGAAAACGGGTACCCACTTATTAAACATATCAGTTAACGATATCTATAACGATTTCGCAACATCCCTAAAGGCTGGGAGCCACCGTATATGTATTTATGGGCTGAAAAACTTGTCCAAAATTATACAAAGAACAAAGCGGCGGTGAAAAATGTGAAGGAAGATAGGTAAAAACGAGCGGAAACGGATTCCTGACTAATCGCACAACGAAAATGTCTGTCGAGCTAATGTCTCTATAGGGTGACGCAGATTGATGGGTCGGCGATTGGGCACGCCCCGGCCGCGCGGCCGCCGGACGATCGCTTCTCGGTAGCTGGCGGCTACATTAAACGACACACAGCCTTCAATACGTTACATAGATTCAGCTACAAACGCAGCACAGACGAGAGCGCCAGTTTCCTGCTATAAAGTTATCTAATATGGTAACTTAATTGCATTTTGTGCAACAACCCGCTCGTTTCCCGCATTCTGCTCACTTACATAGGTACACTTACGCAAAACTTGGAAAAGCTCGAACTTTGACTCATTTGTTATGTCAGTAGATCCCAGTGACCAAAATTATCACGATAGATTTCTTTACACTTATTAATTATTGAAGAAGGTACAATTATTAATTGTCACTCTGCTCTTTGATTTGCTTACGTTATCATTTGTTTCTTCCAATTTATAATTTATAAAGGAAATGGATAATAATCAATACTTGTACAATCAAATGTCCCCTCTCCACCTATATAATGTTCTATGACGTAAGTGTCCGCAGCAACAAAATACTCCTTATCTTCGGACACGGCGATTACGTGGCGACAGGCCCTATTACCGGCCGTATAGCCGATCTACCTGAACTGATGAGCTTACTAAAATATCGCCTAATAACAATGTTATTATCGCCGGGCCATATGCAACCTGTCATTAAGGAAGAGACATCATCATCAGCAGACATCACTTCCTAGAATGGTTAAGGATGTTTGTCTTAGCAATGTTTGGCCATTTATTGACGTGGTGGTGACTGCGAACCATTCTGGGAATAAAGGGAAAACGCAGGCTGTCTTTTGGAAGTTTCGGAGAAGTCTTTAGCGTGAAAAATGATTCCTTTTAACGTCAACTCCAGGCAGTAGAAAAGGGCTTTAATAAATGAAGACGATAGTTTATTGGCAGGACGGCATTAATAAGAATCCCAAACCTATACCCTGCTTAGAAAATGATCGTGTTTAAACCCGAAATGATATGATTGTGTTCTATAAAAAGGTAAAGCTCTTTTACACAAGCGATCTATTACACACGCATGAAATAAGGCATTTACTCACGAGCAACAACCTTTTATACAACATCACTACTATCAGCATAATATATGACGACGTCATTCTCAAGGTTCAGTTTCCAACATCAATATCTGTTTAACGGAATAGTGCTTCGCGGCTACAAACGTACGCTCAAATCAAGGCAATTAAAGGTTAAGGTTAGAAATTTAATAAATATTGTCTGCGTGACTCACGACACGATGGTGGTCTCTCAACGTAAGTTTTCAATACATTAAGACTTCAGGAGTTAATGAGCAAGTTCTAGGAAGGTGTGAAGCAGAGATCGGCGCAGGTAATGATCACAATAAATATTGACTGTTTGACCGCGCGCCGCCAAAGAATCGCGTGTTTAGGGAAATTCTTGCAATTTGTCAACTTGTAATTTGGTCTTTATAGTGCGTTAAATAATGTTTTAGGGGATTTCTGAGGATTTCCTTGTGGTGATTGGCGATGGTGAAGTTATTTATTTGTTTGGACTATGATCATTAAGATATCATATCGACGCTGTAAAGGAAAAATGATCCAAGCGACATCAGACTAACTTTACAGTAGAGCTGTTTAAAGTTTGAATTTTCAGCAAAAAATTCGTGTAAATTCTTGTAATGGTCCAAAAAGCCTAATTCTTAGAAATTTATTTGGATATTTTTTTATCTACCTACATTATAGTATACATAACTATTAAAAATAATGCTTAGTTTTAAAGTTAGTGTCGCTTAGTAAAATTTTCCCTAAAAGTAGAAACGGGAAAAATTTACTAACCGACAAGCTTTGATTAAGGAAGGTACGGTAAAAATGAAATATACATCTTTTTTTAGAATTTATATCAGAGTAAAAGTTGCCTTACAAAAATAAAAAACATGTGGAAGTTGAGGCAAAACCACCTAAATATTAATTTAATATAATTTTTTTTCCGTAATTTTGACATAAACGACATTTTTACTGAAAATTGGATTAATATTTCATTAAAGAATGTAAATAAAATGCACCTAAACTGTCTTGAGTTTTATTAATTTTAACAAAGCAACACTAAGGTACACAGTATTAGCATTAGTTAGGTATTATAAATCTACTAGTATATCACAATAATAATACTATGTATTTTAAGAACATTGAGATCACAAATTTAATAATGAACCAGTTGAACATTAAAAAACGAAAACTGCCAATTTTAACTAAACGCCATGTAGGAAAAAAACCAATTAAGTCAAAATTACCTAAGTGATAAAAGAACAAATCCTTTCTGAGGAAAAAATATACTATGCGCCTAACACTATATTGCCAGATACTGGAAAAATTAACTAAGTGGAGTAATTATCGTACGAACAGAAATGTCAAACTTGACCAAAGGCAAATTTAGCATTTCACAATTACGACAACAACCAAATTTTCAAAAATGCTCGAAAATTTTGTCGGTTAGTAAGGAAAAAAAAGTGAACTCTCGCGAACTTCAAAATGTCGAAGCGACATCAAAAGTCGTCGTAGAAGGACTTGAGTAAGACCAAACGACGCAGAAAAATCAGGCGATTCCAACAATGTATATAACTCAAATGGCCAAAAATGTCGCTTGGATAATTTTTCCTTTCCAGCGTCGATATTGTGTCAAAGTCATAAGTTTTAAAGGAGAAATATTTAACAAGCTCTCTGCTTCTTCTCACTCGTTCTTCTCTTCTTCATCTTAGCTAATACTTGTACGGCCAGTTTGTCCGTATACGGAGATGTAGTATGTAGACTGTTGATGAATACGAATCACACGGGATGTACCTCTAAGTACAGGAAATAAAATCACTGTTCTGTGTCCGTTACAGATTGATCGATTTATTAGGGAAAATATTACGAATAAGCAAATACTTGTTAAGGTAAAAACTAACACAATACATTTCATGTGGCGATGCTCGTACAACTTATTAGACTTGGCACTCAATATTTGCTATGGGAAAATATATTGATAAAATAAATAATGTAATCTCATTTTTCAGGTTTTAAGTAGGTAATGATGATACTACATAGAAAGATACATTTCTATTTCTTCCAATTTCCTGTTGGACCATATGGGGTTTGAAAAAGCTGCTTTTATAAACTCTGAGCTAAGATAGTATTTACCGGAAATTGCAATGTTTTGACAGCTAACGTCCAGTAAATCATTCCTATTCTAATTATATTGTTTTGTATTAAAATTGGCATCGTTCTGAAAGCTTTCATAATTTATTAGCAAAAAATAAATTACAGCTTTGCACCTAATAAATTTTGATAGTGTAAGAAAAAACACGCATGAGCAAAAATATCACATAAAACGATATTATAGATTATTCACAGTAATTTGGCCGAAATGTTAGGCGCGAACAATATTTCTCGCTTAATTATAGTATAAACATTAGTGTTTTATAGACCATATCCAACGTGATGTGTGTTGTGAAGTGGCAGGGGTTACTGAATGAGAGCTAGAAGGGGAGGTGCGCGGGCGACGCGACGTTCGCGAAATTCGGCAGCGGCCTGCGCACGCGCTCACTCGTAGCGCGGCAGGTGTTACACATCCGTGGTCGCATTCATAACTGCAACTACACATTTAATTTTTCTGCAATTATATTTTTTCTGAGACATTACATTTTTGTGTGTTAAAGAACTTAAAGTTCAACTTTTACAGTCTTCCCGTTGGCTCGTACATTTCATGCTACCAATTCTGTAATCTTAATAGCGTTTTTTTTTATCGAAATCCATTAATATTTGACATGAATAACAAACATGAGCATACGTCACTCGACTTTTACATTTGTTTTGACCTTTCCTTCAAACTGAAGTACGCTCGAATGTTGGGTTATACATTACAGAAACATTAAGGGAACCTCTTAAACGAAATGATCAGTCGAAAGTAAATAATGATAGATGAATTCAAAGAAATAAAGGTGATAAATCATTCATGCTGAGAAGTTGCATGTTTCCTCATGCGTAGCGTAACAGTAGCTCCCACCAATCAAATTTCAATTAGGACGGTTGTATCGGAGACAGTCACATGTCAATCAAAGCCCCATATCGATGGTCGTCGTTCGGTAGGTAGCTAGCGTGCCGTAAGGGAAGTATGTTAGTGGACGGCTCCGTGCGGGGCGCGGACCGCGAGTGCGGCGCCCCTGCCACGTGGGTGGGCGCGCTGTGTGGCCGCGCGCTGGGTGGGCCACTACTGCGCGCACGCATCACACACACGCGCGCCGCACCAACACACGCTCCCGACGCGCAAATAAACACAATAATCAACTAGCGATACTTTACTCCGTCACCGGATAGAGCAATCGCTCGGGGAGATTATTGCAGGAATCGCGGCGAGTGACACGCGCCCGCGCCGCCCGGCCGCGGCCGCGCGCCCCGCCAGCGTAGGAGGACGCCAACTACCAACTTTACGACGCTCCGAGCTGATCCAAGCACGCTAATTTTCTAATCCGCTTACATTCTACGAATAAATTTCCTATTCAAAGACATATAAGTGTCTGAAGTCTCGTTTAAGGACCGTAAACCTCCTCCAAATTACAAAGTAAACATTCAAGTTTCGTATCACATTTCAAATCGACGATTTGTCTCATTTGTTGTGTAAGCTAACAATAAAATTCAGTAGACCACCGACATCAACTGGATTACCAGTATCGATATAAATGGAACTAAACAGAACAAAATGTCCGTAATCTGTAAGATATATGTACTAATGTACGGTGGACTCAGCAGAGCTCTATTAATTATTCTTTATTATAATATTACTTATTCTGTTTTCGAAGTGGAATTGCGGTAAATAAAGCAAACATAAAATAAATATTGGTAGAAGCATATTTCACTGGAATGCACTTCTATGGACAGTACAAAAACCTCGTAAAGTTTCTACTCATCTTTCCGCTGTATATAAAGTTAATTGGCACAAAAACTTGACGCCTGTTGGCGCATGCGCGCCGCCTTGATTTATAACTTAATATTCAATCGTAAACGTAATCGAGCTCTAGAATAGGCAGTAAACTCAGCCAATGGCGGCGACTGCGTGTATTATAACTAGCAGTGCCTAGTTGTAACTAGAACTCGTTTGCTCTAATGATACCAGTGCCCGTAAAAGGATGCAATTTAAAGTAAACTGATAAATCGGTCAATCAGTAAATGTATCAGAGACCAGCTGCTTGGATAACTGTTTGTCACCATAATACTAGGTTTAGATACCAGCCTCTGACTGTTTCTTGCTATTTCACATCTAAATATTTTACAGAAATAGGCTTCTCAAGAAGTATTGACGAATCCATCCATCGGAAAACCCGCCAAATATGTGACTCCTGTTTTATTTGATCAGTTTATCACGACTAGATATAGTTTTCTGCAGTCATGCTCTAGATTATTATCAGCAACGGTTGCTTGCATTGAGGTAACATAAATACCTAACCGAGTTTGAGTAGTAAACCAGCCTTTATCTTTTTGTTGCCATTGTTGGCTATGAATTCTGATAGAACCTCTTGAGTATTGAATTTGATCAAATACTGCTTTTGCGTCAGTTTTATCACCAAGGACGTGTGTGACGAAATACTCTCCTTACTTACCTACTATGGTGTTAGATGTTAGTTCTAAATCTTATCACTAGTTCGTTCTTTACTATCTATTTCCCTAATGTGCCTAGTTTCTAGCACATATTATGTATAGGTATCAGGTCCGGAAGGCAAATTCAGAAGTCACACAAAACCAGCAGGTTAGACAGAAAAAAAGGAGAGGTCACTGTCGAAAAGGAGGGGGACATGAGGTTTCTGTAGGAGGAACAAGTCTTCTGAAATTCTACTTAAATCACTGATGAGTATGAGCAGACAAGTTTTACTGCCCAACACTGAACGCGTAAAACTCGTCGCCTACGAATCACTTCGTCATACTTGTACGTCATTTGTTCAGTGCTCCCAATTTTTATGTGACCATTGTTCGCAACGGACTGTTTTATTGGCCAGTAGCCTCCCAGGACGACAGCGGAACAAAGGAAATACCGCTACATGTGGGTTTTAAACTCGTACCAAATCGCACGTTAAATGTCGCACGGCCGGTGTTTGAGTTTCGTGCCTCCACTCATATTGGTTCTTTCGTCAAGCTTCATTAAAGGTAATAAGCGGCGCACTGTATACATACGCGTTGTAGGTAGGCTCCCGCAGTATACTCAATTTAATACAGAATACATATATGAAGTTTAAATAACATTGTCGTTGAACTTTCACTCTCTGTAAAGTTCGTAGCCCGCTATTTCCTAGTAGTATAAACTATGAAGATTTTACATGTATGTACATAAATAAACATACAAGCGAAAATTCTTAGTCGGTGGCTAACATTATAAATAAGTATAGAGGGGCTTTCTGCAAAATTAATTATCATTATTTATCATCTGCACGCTAATAAATAATCAACATTATTGCAGAACATAGGCATGCTCCCGATACAGATCTAGCTTATGCGAGGAACTCCCATGAATAACGCGGATACATTCCGATAAAAATATACTATTCTAGCGAACATTGTACCTACATACTACGCGAGACTTGAATAAATTAACAGTAAAATATAAACATATCATAAAATATATATATTTATTCAGTGTCAACACGCTTTCCATAAAAACAGACATTGAAATCATTTCCAAACAATTAATTAGCGATTAGACTATTAAAATGCCGTAGACGAACCGTGCCGCGCTAATGACAGACCACCTACGTCCGATTACAAAACTAATAATACAGAGTTAAAAAACAGGCACACATAAAAACAATTATGTTTGACCGCATTGCCATAAAAGAGAGTAACATGACCAATCTGAGAGCAATTAAGGAGCCTAATAGCAGGAAAGGATAGTAGGTAAGTACGTGAGCTCCGCGCCCGCCGCTGCCTGACCTTCATGTTTATTCTATGATCCTAGAGATCATAAATATTTACATAAGCTTTCCATTTTTGAATGTAGGTTTCAATTTGATAGAGCCATTAGGTTCCTTTAGGGACACCAGCTGCTGCTATCATAGGGGCAATTCTCGTAATTTTAAGTACGTTCACAGTCTGATCTCAGTCTCAATCTGTCAAAAAATACTTCTAATTTCCCTACATTTTGACATTTGTTTGTCACCGAGATGAGACTGCGACTAGATTTTGAAAGTTTTAAATTACGAGAATTGGCCTTCTGGTCAAATGATTTGCTAGGACCGACTCTTAGAGTTTATTCAGGTTCAATAGAATCTTAAACAAAGCCAATTCTTCCAAGATGCAATGCCTTAGTATGTGCTTAAGAGGTCGTCGTCAGCTAAGAACCATAATTATATTCAGTAGGAACACAACGTGCTACGAATTTTCGTAGCATGTGCACATTGTGCATCTTCTTGACGTTTGATTAACTAAAAAAAAAAAAAAACTACGAAAATACGCGTTGTGTAAGTAGTGTGTCTTTGCTTTTGTGACTCTAGTGTAAACAGTATTCAGGCTTTTCGACTTAAATCTCAGGAAGAACATCTCAACCTACGTGCTCATACTTAATAAGATTATAAACGAAATTATCTTTCAAATGTTCAATGCATGACATTTCAATAGTCGCAAATTGCTGCTAGCTGTGTGCTCACAATGGCTGTAGTCGGTCGCAGCTCACAATGCAGTTGCATCAGCGTGGTGGGTGGTCGGCTGTCACTCAGCGCGCTGTAATCAATTTGTTCGGCGTTCGGCGCGGGCGCACACCGCGCGGTTCTCCCCGACACTCGCAACGCGCATCATACATGCGCTTTTCGTCACGCATCCTGTACGCATTTGTCTATTAATATGTTTCTAAGACGAGCCGTGAGAGAATGGCAGTACAAAAAGTTGCCACATAATTTAGCTTTAAAAGCCCCTATAGAGCCCGACTTTACATAATAGACTGATGCTGAAGAGCTTTGAGACTATAATTACATACGATGTGTTACTAAAGTCTAGCTACAAATTCAGACAATACGTAACAAAGATTGCGTCTTATGCTGTTCATTATAATTACTGAAATGTCATTTCAGATTTGTTATGGTTGTCATCTTTGTTAAGAAACTGCTCGGAGTTCCTAATTTACATTAAAATTTAATGTTCCATTTACTGTAAGTAAATGCAGAATATAATCATAAAATAGGAGCAATGTCCGGATCATATTTACAGAAGACCACCCACGTGGAATAGTTTGCGGCTAACTTATGGTCAAGTTTAGCAAACAATGCCATTCCTAGTGTAGAATGACTCAATTAGCAGAACGCAGAGATAAGGCCGGCTACACAATGGGCTGTAAATTGCCGTGGGCCGAGCTGGTGGACCCACCCGAGTATGATCCTAAAAGGAAAAAGATATTTAAATAGTGACAAAAAGTTGAAACTTTGTATAAACTATCTCACGATAAACCAAACAGTGACGTTACAAAAATGGGAAAGTAAACAGTATAATCAATCATTAACGGATAATTGTGGCGGCGCAGGTCAGCTCTGAGAAAAACTGAAAGTTAATGAAAGGGCAGGATGTCGTCCGTTCCCAGATGATTTTTTAAAAATATTTTTTCTGTGCTTTAGTCAAGGTGGCATTCGGCGGCTGAACAAACTTAGCTTGGAGCGCAACATCGATAATTCACTCTTCAATCTACGCTACATACCTATCATCGACTGTTTTCACTGTCACAAGTTATGAACTTTGTGTAGGTGTGTTGTTCCTGGAAGCTGTCTAAAAATTCCTAGGTATCCAACGGTTTCAGTCCAATTTGGGACCAATTTTCAGTTCTTAATTCTTTTCCGTAAATATTTTCTGTTCTGTTGAAATTTTGAAAACCCGATTCATAAGGTTAAAAGCAGGCAGAAGATATATTTTATACCTAATTTAATCTATTCTGTATTGTGTTTCTGGTTTACAATTCATGAGTTCTAATGTAAGTAGGTATGGACAGTTCCTACTACACCCGCTCCCCACTCCTTCTCGAAGAGAGCCTGGGCCCCAGCAGTGAGAACATTATAGGATGATTATGTGTGTGTGTGTGTGTGCCTACTACACCTATAATAAAACCTACATGAGAGTTACCTACGTTCTGGCTGAAAATGAACTTGTACAAGTTTGGACAACAATTATCGCCATCGTCAGGGAAAAAGGGTGTTCCAATGGAAACCAACATTCTGTGACAGCAAGTCTCGAGGATAAGCGTACTTCCTGCGTAAGTCCAGTCAGCGCCGCGGCGAGCGATCACAGCGCGATTATTTACATTAATCCGTCGCGCTGTCATTGCGTGGGACAGCTGATGATGAGCGGGGCTCGCTACTGAATCCTGATTTCTTAAAGTTCTTTCTAAAGTCAGGGTGGACGTTCGCCATTTTGTCTGTCTTCTCAAAGTTTTATGTTTTTTAATATTCCTTCTTTGTGTAGTTTTGATATCCGGCCCACATTGTTTTCAGGCTAATAACACATTTTCTCATTTTCCGTTTTTAAAATTGAGTCTTCTGAAATAAAATTAATGGAAATAAGTATTTATAGCAATCGACTGGCAGTAGCAAGCAACCCACGCCTTTACGACGATCTATTTACCTTCGGGACGACACAAAAATTTCGCATCATTTTTTGTGTCGCGTAGCTCGGTGAGTCGTAATCGTTAGTTGTGAGAAATCTGCTCCTGTATCAACAGTCTGTCTGAAGAACTATTAGCACAGAGCCGCCGGGCGTCGGGCAGAGTGACCGGCGTTGTTTGCAGTCCCGGTTAGCGGCTGCTTGTTACCTCGAGAGCCACCGGATAAACAATAACAGGCGACGGTGTCGGACCAATTGCTCGACACTTTCGCATTGTTACGTGATGCTGTGCCCATAGATAACGACCACAATGGGACATACTTGAGCTCTTGAGCAGACTTGAGTATTAGAGAAAAAATCTACTTATAGTAAGCGCCATTGTTGAGATTTCTTAAGAAAGATTATCGGATATTACGTCTGGATCCAAATTTCATTTAATTTTACAAATCACAAACTCTATGTCGTTGAAGTCTTTTATTTGCTTAGTTAAGAGCCTAAACATTGCCACTAACATTAACAGTTATCTCATTATCATGTAAGTCGCATGTTATTGCCGCACTAACATCGCTAATTAAATAAACAATCTGTTTAATTACGAACAATATCATTAAGTAACTACAACGTGTTAAACAAACTGTAGCATACCTACATACATCTGCATGATAATCAGTATGAGTGCGACACGCAACTTCATATTATGTCAAGGGTGGGTGAACAGTAAGCACGTCTAGTTTTTCCCCTGTCTCGTTGTTATCCTACCCCGTGTGCATTGTGTGAGTAAACTGTGTAGTTGTGTACTCAGGACGGAGCACAGTAGCTGTTTGCGCTACCTGTGCTACGCTCTACCTGCGCCACACTACAGAACGCATACAATCCTTATCATTCTATAAAATACAACAAAATCCCACAGCAAATACTCTGAGAAGGATTTTGAAATCAAACAAACCGAATGCAATAAAAACACCAGTTTGAAGATCACGGAGCGAACGAGTGGGTAGACTTAGTTCCATTCTATTTTAAATTAATCCTTCTAAAGTTTTACGTATACTTGACCACAACTTTATGTCGGAGAGGAACCAAAACATAAATCTTACCAAGAGACGTGTTTAAAGCGAAAAAAGTAACACATGTCCAAACCATGTTTTAGAGGGACTAATTTCCTTTGGGATTTAATTTTTTTCTTTTGTTTTTGTGAGGAAACAAGAGCGAGATACCACCCACGACGATTTACGAAGGCTTCGCATGAATGTGAGTGATATAGTCAAATAAAAGCATTAGGTACTATTAACACTGTTGTTTCTGAACGACACTGAGTAAGACGGATATTACGACTACGAGCTGCGTAGAGTAAAAGCTCGCGGTACAGACAGGTGCGTAAGTGAACACGGAATTGGAGTAAACTTGTTACCACATGGTTTTTGCTGAATTTTAATCAAACTCTATTTAGTTTATATGTAAATGCCGATACAGAGGCTGACGGAAGGATATAGAACTACGTTCTATGTAGTAGTTTAGTCCTAGTAGATCTATAAAAATAAAAATCCAAAATATAATTAGAAACTTTTAACATCCTTTACCAAAACTTAGATCTATACCTACTCTCTTATATTCTAAAAGTGGTCAAAATTACCTAGACAACCTACTTCCGATGGGTCAGTTAGTACCACCATCACTGAAGAAAATATTTTAAAATAGTTATCAACAGTTTTCAAGACGAGTGTACCTACCAAGTGACACGCGACTTTGCGGCCGCGATATGGGAAGTGAGGCGAGATGTGTGTGACAGCATCTCACTACACCCACTCGCTCTACCGATGTTCTGTCGACTACACCTTACAGCTTTACGGCATACGGGACATATTCTTACTTACAGCTCCTATGAGCCAATAATAAAAATACAATCAGGATGACCTACGAAAATAATCACGTAGATGGGTAAGAAACTACGTAGCAAGCAAGCAACGGCTACACGGTCTTCAGAACAATAATTCAGGATCCTCCCTAATTTATCAACGACACTAACAAATTAATAAAACATTTCATCGGTAAATATTTCATTTAAGGTATGATTCGGCAATGCTCTCGATCAAAAATTCCAGAGGTTTGACCGTATAACACGAGACCGCGACCGCGATCCCCTTTGACCAGACATCGTGAAATATGACGGTCGCCACACCACCTCGCGAAAAATAAAACAGTTTATAACAAGCACAGTCAAATTTACAAAACGTCGCTGTATATAATATAGCCTATACTTAAATTACCTACCGCAAAAGCACGACTTAAGGCACATACCTCTTTTTATTATTCGGGTAAATTAAGTTCTTACGACCTCATAATAATGAATCGTCTTTAGATTTATACAGGTCTTATTTACGATGACACGTTATTTTTATTGATCCCAGAAGTGGATATTATGAAGTGATTATCAGGTTTTATAATCATTTGATACGTCACAGTTAACATGCAAAGAGAATAAAAGACCTGAATATCATTTCGGACGCCTCACGAGCTGAAAATACGAATGTACGTATACGGCGATAATAAAACGAATGAGCTGACATTCATCTCGGATTTCGTTATTCTTGTATCTGTTCGTATCGTTTAGTATAAACAGATAGATAGACAGACGCTATGTTTAGGAGTGGTTGTGAATCGCGTTGGGTGGTCCGCGATGGCGCGGGCGCGCGGCCGCGAGCGCTGGCAGGCGGACAGAATAAGGCCGAGATTTGTACGATATCGCGCGCTCCAATGAAATTGAAATAGATAGCGAGTTGGGATTTATCTCGCGTCACATCGAATCTAGTGCACCGGTGCGCCTAGATAATATGTCACCTCGGAACATTCACCGGCCATATCTCCGCCGCCATTACGGAGTACGGACCGGTGCGAACAACCAACAAGCCGTGACGAAATCGTATAAGATTACAATTTAGATTTAATTTTATGTTCAACAGCTACTTTATTGCCGGCGGAATTGCCATTAAAATAAACTTAATCTTTGTCAAGCGTTGGGAAATTTCCCGATAAACGGTATTTAGACCTACTCGAAACTGTATTGCAAAAGGTAAAAGATATGGAATCGATTGTCACTCGGTTTCATTTTATGATCATTACTCCCACATAGAATTGCTTATTTATACCAAAATTAGTTGGTACTAAACAAACGCCGCCGCCATTCAGGCTTTTAATTATTTACCATAAACAGAAACGCCCAGGTGATAATAAAATTAACGTTTTGCTTTACGACATGTTACACATAGCTGGTGCTTAAATGCCTGTATATTGAAGTTAATTAGACGTATTTATTTAATATACTGAGATAGCTGCGTGTCAATAAGCAATATAATTGTAGATAAGGTTTCTTTACCAACTATACGCACTTACGCATTCTCTTCAAATCTATGTAATTATGAGGATTTCATACCCATGAAATATATTAGGTACCTTCCTAGTTTATTTTGACTAGCAAAATATATCCAAATAACCATGGTAAAAAATGGCAATAAATTCAATGCATTTTCAGAAGATATCCTATGACGAAAACATACAGGGTTAATTTTCAAAGACCAGCCAAATTGAAGGGTGTGGTATAGACCATCAGACTGAAAAATTTTCTCCATGGGACCAACATCGTAATCGCGAATAAAAATTCAGCCGTCCCATACGTTTAGGTCGAGTAGGTATTGAAGGTCTCTATGGGGCAGTTGATAAATTTTTCGCGATTACGATATTGGTCCCATAGAGAAAGTTGTTCAGTTGGATGGTCTGTACCACACCCTTAAATTTGGCTGGTCTTTGAAAATTAACCTGTATAAGATAATAATTATGAGGTATTTAGATAGCAAAGCAACTCGTGGAAATCAATAGCATAAGCAAAGCAAAGATTACTACGAGTGTCTGTTAACAATACTCATCAAACTCAATAAAAATTTCCTGGAACGTTCAAAACGATCATTAGGGTTGTCCTTCGAAGTCTTCCTCATGTGCAGACCAAAGAGTTCCGCATACGTAATTATAGGCTCCAGAGGTTTACGAGCTCCTAGCCCCAGTGGCTCGAGCCTCGGAGGAGCTCGGGGGCACTCGGCCTGCGCCTGACCTTCCGAGAAATGTATCAGTTGGCACAGTGTCGCGACCACCCGCGACGTATTGTAGTGCTGTCACCTTTTGTACGACACTTGACGCTATTATTTCACTGAACAACATTCACAATACCATTAAGCCGTCTCATCTTTTTATTTGTTAAGAGATTTGCTGGTGACGGTTTATGGTAGGTGGATTTCCTGGTTTCATATTTAATCCTCTTAACTACTTATATAGTTATATTTAATTGCCTTTACAGCGTCCATACTGGCTCTTACCTATGCACTTGTTTTAAGCAGCAATTTCACACTTGTCTTTCTGCTGCACCCTTCAGCGGGTACAACCGTGACTTAATGGAAAGACCACTGTAGGAGAGTGTAGATAAATATAAATCAAGGTATTGCTCTACTTTCCGTCAGTTACAGCATATCTTAAAGAGAATTTAATCTCAGATTAAACCTACGCTACAAGTTGAAATCTATTATGAGTTTGTACAGTGTGACACTAAATTGTAAGCCCAGAGAACAGGTAGCAGGCAGCTTACACTAAAAACGTGTTAATTTGCAAGTCAAAAATGTATTGATTTCTTATTCAGCTCCCGAATTACTTCGTAACTTTCCATGGTTGCAGTTTGGTGAACAATGTTGCAAATTAAATGGGCGTCCGTCGAATTCGCGCGACAATCGGCACGGACACACACGCGTGACACGCGTGACTTGCCTGCCGAGTGCCGGCGTTGTTCAGCCTTTATGACGGCTATCCATCTTTGAAAGTCGTTGAGGTTAATCCCGAGTGCATCGAACACTAACAATGTAATGCCGTGTTAAACCACAACACCAGTTTTGAGAACACATTGTATTGTTGAAGAGCATTTAACGCAGTTACTCATACAAATTGGACGTTACATTTATGGTGTCGGTAAAAAGGCCCTAGACTTGTGTAGGAATGCATTCTAGCATTATGGCAGCAATGACGGCACGGTTGGCGCAGTGGATAAGCGATTGACTGCTGCGCTGCGTGTCGCGGGTTCGATTCCCGCACGGAACAAATATTTGTATGACCTACATGTATTTGTTCCGAGTCTGGGTGTTTTTCTATCTATAATATGTATGTATTTACAAAAAAAAATTGTATATAAGTAGTTTATCAGCCATCTTGTTACCATAACACAAGCATTAGGTTGCTTAGCTTGGGACAAAATGGTGCTGTGTGAAATGTCCAGGGATATTATTATTATTATTATTAAACTTCCTTACCTTAATAGTATGCGTCATTAGTAAAGTAGTTACATACCTATAATTAAGAGATATGATCCATACAAGATTGCATAAGTATTTGCACGAAGTATTCCGACTATTGAGTAATATATGGAGCGGTAATTTAATTCACATTAGGTACGAGTCGGTTGACGGACAGTCGTTTAATCTTTTCATTGGCAGAGAATGAACCGCACGCGGTGGCCCGAGGTGACTCACGCCACCGACTGTCAGCTCAATCCTTCATCTTCAACAACTGTACGGCAAAGACTGATGCAGACATAGACACATTAGGGCTGCTACGAGATGTAGTCCCAGTTCCATGCCAACTAATATTTTATGGTAGGGACTATTAATTAAGTGCTTATTTACGGCAAGTTGTAGTTTAGGAGATAATGATATATTACGATATGGAAGCAACAAGTATTCGTCGTCCTAATTAATTGCGGACCACCTGACTCATTCTTATAATTAAACTCCCACCGCAAAACTAAAAATAAGTAGCAATCCTAATATTTCTCTCCACAACCTACGCTTTCCGTCAGGATTCTTTACGCTTATAAGGGAGATACTCTGGACTTATACGGCCAAATAGCATGTCTAAATACAGTTTCGAAATCAAAACATTAATGTAGTTTATAGTTTTTGTGTGTAGCTACCGCACACGCGCACACGGCTCTCGCTCGCGAACCTCATTCATCAGCTCTGATTGATTGCAACTGTCAAAACCGTAATGGCGGCAAGTACGGCCATATTGGTCTCGATGAATGCACCTAAGCCAATATTAATGCTCGTTATTGATGGGCCGCCGCCAAGTTCACGGTTACTTATTAGATGTGTAATTTATTAAACATTGTGGATGCGTGTTTAGAAACAGGGTAATGAGCTGACTGTAAGTAGGTACAGACGAACCCTGAGATATGTCTCACTCTTTATAATCAGGGATCTTTCAACTTGAGTTCGTACTGTTTCCTACGTTCAACTACTTGGGGTCTGGTTTTTAAGAACGTATTAGATTACATTTGATATCTAATTATGGCCCAGAATTTTTTATCCAATGCGTTCTTCCTTCTCACCGTGAAACCCAAACCTCATACAGCTTTTCTTCGTTGATTACTGAGCATGATTGTCGATCTGTCGTCGTCCTGAGGTTACGCCGCAAGGCATTCGCTACGTGAAGATTGTACCCAACTTTCCGGATGCACTCCGCAAATATGGTCCGCCCAATTCCATTGAAACGCAACTGCATTTGTCATACTTTTTTGGAATTCAATAGAAATAATTTTCTAATATTTGCAACCTAAATACTAATTCAAAGAAGGCATTGTCTATCTGACTAGATAGTATAAACAGGATTCCGTACAGCCACATTTGGGTCTCAGCTGCACTTAAAGAGATACATTGTTGGCAGTCACGTAAAACTGATTGCTGCAATCAATCTTTAATTGAATTCGTATCGCCTGTTCGATCTCCGAGAAATCCTATGTGTTCCCGGTACATTCATCGGTACAACATGACGAATTGGAATAACTTCAATAAATATTTTGTATACAGCGGGCATCAATCTTCTGGTTTAAAAAGGTGGCATTCAATGTTCCGGTGATATAAATTACGACGATCAATAAAGTGGCGTGCGTCAATCAAGGCATTGTGCGCTCAATAGGTAGCCAAGAGTTGTAAAATTGATATTAGGGGTCCGTGTTGTGTGGTGACGTGTTCGTGGTCGGTGGTCGCTGGTCGCGGCACGTCGGCCCGCGAGCACAACGCGCTAGTTACCTATCAAGATTATCTTTCTCTAGCGCTGGGCTATGACACTGATGTTAGTGTTGTGTACGTGCTCTCTGGCCTGATAGTCATCTACTTTTCGTTTTTCTTATCAGACATGCTGTTACATGCGAGCTAGATATGACATGCTGATGTACCTATATATAATTGAAGTTTGATCAAGGGTCAATTCTTAAAAAAAAAACATTCTATCAAGATTCAGATAACTTTATTCAATAGGTACTAAAATATAAAGTCCCAAATTTGACACGACTGAATAGTTTTGTACAATACCGGGCACACCGCACTATAGCCGACAGTAACATTGCTGTCCTTCTCATCTATTCGACTATTCGGACATTTACAAAATTCAATAAAATAAAATATTATTACTCTTTTACACAATCCCACGTACCTAATCTAGAACAGCTATAGTGTATAAATTCGACACAATATGTTTTTTGTTTTATTTTATTTACATGTAACAACATTGCACTAACATTTTCTCTATTGAACCTCAACACGCCCTATGCTCCCTAAGTTAAAATATAATACCAATTTAGAAGAAATGAGTCATTGATATAAATAAATAATTTAATGTGAATAAAAGTTGAGTACATTAGAATACATAAGATATGTTTCTCAAATACATTAGTACTTGAGAAAATAACTAAGGGTAACATTTATTTACACAAACACAACCACTTCGCACAGTTACAAATACAAAGTATTTTCAGATATTCTATTATCACAAGAAATGCGATGTTTAAGTGGTAAATGAACTACTACAGTGGGAAAATAAACTAACAACATACCTCCAAGTATTTAGTAGATAACTACGTAAATATGCAGTGTTTTTAATTGTACCTGAAAATAAAACACTAGTTAGTTCAACCAATTATTTAGGTTACATTCCACGTCGTTATCATTCACCTGAAAGCGTCCATTGCTGGAGAGAGGCCACCTCAAGTGTCGCCATAAAAACCGGCCCTGCCATTCCATCCAACGGATATCGTGCCCTAATGCCTAAACCCTAACGCCGGCCGGCCTTTTCCATTTTTTTTTTTTAGGTGTCACTGCCCATTTCCATCACAGTCTGAATCATTTTGAAGGATATTGATAATCCATTGCTTCATATGTTCGAAACATTTGTCTGGTCAACAAGGTAAATAACGCAATGAATGTTGTTGAACTCTCAAAATCAAAGCTAATGCTAGTGTGTTACGCAATTACCCCGCTGGTATAAATTGTGTGGGCTTCTCTAAAAATAAAGGGTGGTACTCACTCTAGCTAAGTTCAAAGCCAGCGCCCGCCTGAATGGCGTACAGTAGCTTCTCAGTGAGTTGTTCCTCCGTGTGGAACTCCGGCAGCTTCAGCAGATTCATACAGGTGGAGGAAGAAGGCAGCCGGTCGGATGCGCCCGCGGATTGGATGCAGAATGGTGGTTGTAGGTCCTAGGACAAAGATAATGTTGCAAAGTTTGGAATAAATAAAGTTTACAAAAAATATATATATTACTCAGATTTACATAACAAGTTTCTACAACATGTCCCGGAATTAACGCACATCACCAAACACCCCAATTAGAATATTATGTTATGTTATTATGTTGTGTTGTTGTTGTTGAATGTTATGTTTTGTTGTTGTTATGTTGTTGTGTTTTGTTATGTTGTTGTTGTTGTTTTGTTGTTGTTGTTTATGTTGTTTTGTTATACATACACTGATTTTTTATTATTATGTATAAAACATTGTTTTTTTATTAAATTAGTTATGATGCTTGCGGGAGAAAATTGTGGTCACATTACAAATCTACGCACGCACAAAGTCGCACACGTATAGGAGTCTAGTGTAGGTACTACATCTATTTTTTGAAGTTTTGACTGTACAGCGAAAGTCTGACAGTAATTTACGTAGTTTCAATTATTTTTGGGATAAAAAATGATCTATATTAAAAATGACAGAAATCGATTCAGTAAAATGATTCTGAATAAACTACTTTCATAATGTGCATTAATTCAGTTACACATTGTATATGTATTCAAGCAAAACAAAGCAATTAATAATAATAATAGCCTCCCGACCGATTTCGGTAACGGTGGCCAATCTCAACAGAGATTAGCCAGGTACGCAGGTGATATTATAGTGCATAAGAGTGTGCGCAAACACAGGTGCACTCTCTGTTCCTTTATTCTCATAGTCCGATGGGCCGGCAATCCGACACGACCAGGGAGAGATCAGGCGCAGCAACAACGGCTTTACGTACTTTCCGAGGCACGGAGGTATTAAACCGCCAATTTCCAAACGCCGGACTGTTACTAAGAAATTCCTAATGAAAAAACCAGTAACACTTTGTCCGACCTGGGAATCGTACCCAGGACCCCACGCTCAGCAGTCGCCCTTGCAACCACGAGACCAACGACACAGTTAAGACAAAGAAAATAAGACTAACACAGCAAGTAAAGCCAACTTAAGTATAACAACATCAAATACGCACATAAGCCCGTTGGACGGGTCATTTATCTTGACAGCCTGTTTCTAATTAGTGGTGAAGGTTCACATTTTCACATGAAATTTTTGTACTTTCCTAAATAATAGTTTCTGCAAACCTTCAAATTTTACAGGGTCAAATTAAATTAGCTAACACAACTCCGCAGACGTGATGAGTATCGAAATATAAACACAATAAAATAGAAATAAAAATGATTTAATGAATTTCTTTTTGGGTCAACGACCGTAGTGATGTTCTTTGAAGTATGAGTTGAGAAAATCAGATTTCTTTGTTTTATCGTGTTTAGATATCGAAACCATGATAGGTTTCGATTAATACAGTTTCTTCTGTTATACAGTTTTTTTCTGTTTTAATATCTAACACAGTTTTCCAACTTTACAGGTGTGATCACCTGTAAAGTTGGAAAACTGTGTTAGATTATTAAACAGTCTGTAAAGTGTGAAAATTATATTTAATATTTAATAAAAAAAATTATCTATATATTTCAAGTGAAAGCCACAAAAAAAAACATCCAATTAATTATTTTTTTGTTTAATCATGTTTAGATATCGATACAGTATCACTGCGGTCTGCGGAGTTTCGCTAGCTAATTTAATTTAACCCTGTATTTTTTATATACTATCGGTTTAAAAATAACGAACAGTTCTATGTGTAAACAATCGTAAAACGCAGTAACTGATGGCTACCTTGAATCCAAGTAACGGCGGTCTCGAGCAGCTGGTGACGAACTTGAGCAGTTGTCGTCGCTGGTCGTCCGTGAAGTTTAGCAGCACACGCCAGAAACATAGTACCGTTGGGTGCTGCGCTGAGAAACCACCTGTTTGGCACATGAATATATGAGTTGGTAATTTGATGATTAGGTGTCTGACGAAGAATTTGACCTAAAAATTGACAGTCTTATTACAAAACGAGATCGAGTCGAGAGTAGGTTAGTTAAAGCCCAAACCTTCGAGCTCGTTTTGTATTATAATCTTTATTCAGCGCACGAATGAGCACCTACCACCCGGACGTGACCTGCAGTGACCTATATTTAATGCAATCAATCGACTTCGGAGCCAAGTAGGCAGCTGCAAGAACAATCTAGCGAAATGGTGGGTTATTGACCCAACCGACACCCAGTGCGAATGCGGTGCTCCTGACCAAACCATGCCCTATATATTGGCATGTTCAAATTGTCCATACACCTGCATTTCTGAGGACGTAAACGCCGCTGATGCCACGAATGTCGTGGCCACCTATTGGGCCCAGCTCATTTAATAATTTCCCATCGACTCGAAAAGAAGAAAAACTAACTAAAGTTATTTAGTAACAACTTTCTGCTCTTATTTATTACTAGCTGCGCCCCGTGGTTTCACCCGCATACGTTTCGATTCCGTGGGAATATCGGGATAAAAAGTATCCTATGTGTTAATCCTGGTTATAAACTATCTGTGTGCCAATTTTCATCCAAATCCGTTCAGTCATTTTGGCGTGAAAGAGTGACAATCATCCATCCATCTATACAAACTTTAGCGTTTATAATATTAGTAGGATTTTATTATTATAATATAATAGTATAGTGACACTGACCAGCATACTGTGTGTATCTCCTGAGGTCGTCGATGTCTATGGGTACTTCTGCGCCCGATATCAACAGCTGCAGCTCGCGACAAGAGAACATTCGCAGCCACTCCGCACTCACCACGGACACCAGGCCGCGCTTGAACGCGTTGCATTGAGACCTTATTTGTCTGGGAAAAAGAATACATTGTTAAGGAGAAGAATGAAGAATTTATTTTTTGTTCTCAAAAAATGCACCAAAAATTATATTATTCAAAGAAGATTTCAATTCGATGATTCAAATGCACTTTTGCCAAAATTTACAAAAAAAAAATAATTGAATCTAGTTGCCCATTCTAAATGGTTTTTAGTTTTCTTCATGAAAAATGCGCAGTAATGGAGGCAACTGACTAATTTTTTTTTGTTCTGCTTCGCTAAGGTTATTTAAAACATTGTCAATAAGGAAGAAGATATAACTTACTTATTTAACTTATAATCGGCGACTAGATGAATGTATTCTATCCTATTTTCTGCAGTCACAGGAATGTTTGCACCACCCGGTTTTAATTCTTCTATCTGTAATGCAAAAATATTGATCAAGTTTTTCTTATACATGACTAAAATCAAACACGTTTCATACATTTCCAGTGATAGATAGATCAGAGGGGCAAATAGATACCTGGGTTTATAAAAAATATATATTTAGTCTGTCAGTTAGATTATCGAAAAATAATGGACACGTATTTTTTCTTTTGTCAATCAAACAAAAAATGACAAAGATAAAGCGCGTCTAAATTTGGGAGTGGGAGGTCGTGACGTCACGCCATGTTAAAAAGTGTAGCAAGGCGTGACGTCACGCGGAACTTTAACGGGCGATATCTTCATCATTTTTTATATAATTGACAAAAGCAAAATACGGGTCCAATATTTTTTGACAATCTAACTGACGGACTAATTAGATTGTTTTAGCATCTAGCCTATTCTCGTAATGTTACGAACGTTCACAGTCTGATCTCTAGTCTCAATCTCTGAAAAATGCGTCTCATTTCCCTACAATTTTGACATTGATTGTCGCTGGGATGAGATTGCGATTGGATTTTGAACGCTTTTAATTACGGGAATTGGCCGTCGGATTAAAGAAACGACATCAGCGCCTTTAGCACAAAAATTAGAATAAACAAAATCGAAAAACTGAAAGCAGGGATGGAATTTTAAAAAACCTTTTCTTTCCAGGTGTATACATACCCTCTGCTCCCCCAACTCATCAGTAAGCACGGTGAAGTCCAGTCCTAAGTCCGGCACGTCCCTTCTCGCATGAGCCCTTAGTAACAGTAGTCCGCGATGTAACGCCGGGTCTAAAGACGCGAGCGCATGCACGTCAGCTTCGCCGCAGCCGCACAGCTTGCCGAGGAAGAACTCGGCTAGAGGTAGCTCTACTAGCAGGTTCTCGTACAACGCCTGAAAGATAAGGAAGTCCAATTTTAGTCATTTTTATTTGACTGCGATAATGCAGCAGGCAGTTACACCTTTGGGCCAAACGTCTTAGATGATGATGAACAACCGAAAAGTATTCTCAAGTAACACTTGCTACTTTTTAAATTGTATAAAATCTTAATGTAGCTCGATAGAATGCAGAAAACCAGTAAATATAGTTCCTGTTGGCATCCACGAAAACACTTTCACACGACTTGACATTTTTTTAATAATAATCGTGTCTATACAGGGTGATAAAATCGATTCTTGAAATGGAAAGACCAAGAATCAAGACTATTTATAAAGCCGCTTTTTGCTTCATTCAAAGTTGTTATGATGGCCTGAAGTTACTATCAAATTATAGAAAATATGGTATCTTGTTAAACATAACTTTCGGAATACATTACCTTTCCCAGCATCCTGCCGACGAAGTAGTAATGCATGGGGAAGTCTTCATACAGCAGATGTACCGCGGGGTTGGGGTACAACATGTTGTCTATCGTCAGGCGGAACAAGCCTCTGTTCGGATCGAACGCGGACCTGGAAGAGAAACCATTTCGTCAATACAGAACAATCTTTCTATAAAATATCACCATCAATTATATTTTAATGTATGCCATATGTTTATAGTATTCTCGTGTAAATAGTGGTCCATGGTGTTTAAACTAAGAACTAGCAAAATTACAGAATTTACAGAATAATGTTTTTTTAGCAGGAAAGTTCTTATAACCTACTAATACATATACAGGGTAAGTTCATGACATTAGGTGTAACCAGGAAGTCCCTTCTATTTTTTGTATTCTTAGATGTATGGCAAATATCTTACTTGAGAAGTTCAGAGATAAACTCTCTAAACAAACCGCCGCCGTCGACGCCGGCCTCTTCCGCGCCCGCCTGGTTGATCAGCTGCACTCGAAGCTTTAGTTTTAAATCAGGTTCTAGAAGAAAAACACATAGTTTATTATCGGTAACAAGGTAAAGATGCATATAATGAAAAGTTTGGCTCAACACGAGAGACAAGAAACAGCAATCGAATATAAATCATATTAACTACAGAATAAGGTATTGTCTCGAGTCCTCTATTTGTTGCTAAATATAATAATTATTATTACCATTATCTGGACTAAGTTTGTCAAACGCGTCTTCATATAAATGCGTTCGTCGGACACTGATGTTAATTGAAGGCCCCTCGTTGAAATTCGTCATTTCGTACCAATGATCGTGTTTCTCTCTAAAATAAAAATAAATAAATTCAGTATCATTAAAATAATTTAATAAAAACCACATATAACAATGATTTAAAGTACTACCTTGCTAGCAACCCTTGGAATATAAGAACACGCGTAGAAAAAGGCACGACGAAAGGAATTTCTCTGAGAATTGTGACCGTCCTCAATTCCTTAATAGTTAAAGGTGGCCCCTCATCTAGGAAAAGAAAGGAGACACATTAAAAAAAACAGCTTTCAGAGAAAGAAAGACAATATGTTTATTAATGTCTAATATAATATACATAAAAGAAAAATAAAGCACGAAAAAACAAACATACACATTATCTACTTTGCTCGTTGTTTTTGCCCAAGTATGTGCAACAAACTTATCTGAACCGTTAGCTTCTGACGAAGGCGTTTTGTCTGTCACTAGGTTAAGTCTGTCATTCACTGTTCGGAAATAGTGAAGCTACCACCGGGTCAGATAAATTTGGAGGACTTTGGCTAGGTCAAAGCTAGGTCTAAGTCAGTTAAAATATTCACAATGGCGCCGATTCCCTTGTTCAGTAACTAAACTAAATTTAAGTTCAGTGCATCTTTTTCTTTCTATTTCATTAAGAAAAGGACAGAAGATAAATATTAGTTTAGTCCTGTCAAATTAGTCAGCGCCTAACGTAAATTGACGGATTTTTAGTAGCCATGTATTTAATCACGTCTAATTTGTCTATGGAGTATCTTAATTTGACAGGACTAAACTAATAATTTATCTTCTGTCCTTTTCTTAATGAAATATAAAGAAAAAGATGCACTGAACTTAAAATTAGTTTAGTTTGTGAACAAGGGAATCGGCGCCAATGAGTGTTAATTAGAGTTGTTAGAATCACAATTATTATCTTTCACCAAGGACTCGTGAATACCTACCATGCGAGAGCGCTAACGCCGCTGAAAGATTAGGCGGTCGGCGCAGGTGCCTCGTGTTGTGCCTGGCGCGCTCGCCCGCCACCAGCAGCACGGCGGCCGCGCCCTCGGGCACGGCGGCCGGCGCGGGCCAGGCGCGCGCGCCCACGAACTGCAGGCGGCCGTCGCGGGCGTACAGCGCGCGCAGGAGGGACGTGCACACCTAGGCCGAGGGGACATGGACCTTATAACATTAGGCATTATAACACTCAAAATTAGTGTTACAATAATAGATTATACAACAAGTGAAAAAAAGGGAATTTAATTCGAGGGACTAAGTTGGATCCCGAGAGCAGCGAAGGATTCTAGAATAGAATCCCGAGCGTAGCGAGGTATTCTATTCTAGATTAGAATCCTGTGCGGAGCGAGGGATACAAGGACCGAGATGAATTATTTTTTTCACGAGTTGTGTAATCTACTTTTTACCATTGACTGCGAGAAAATAAATAGTAGTATAGTATTTATCACATTTTATTTTATAATCGGTAATTAGAGAACAAAGGATTTATTTATAAACATTCAAAATTAACAGTGAAATTAGAACCGTTTTCTGTTTTTTATTAATTTAATAATAATATCCCTGGACATTTCACACAGCACCATTTGTCCCAAGCTAAGCAACCTAATGCTTGTGTTATGGTAACAAGATGGCTGGCAATTAATGGTAATTTATGGTTATGGTATGGTAATGTGGTGGTTTAAGGTAATTTATGTTATTAGATTTTTCAATGACTTAAAACATCCACGTTAACAAATAGAAAAGAACCTAAATTGGCGGGATATTTAAGAAAAAAAAAATTATAGCTCTATGGAATAGCTCCTTAAAGCCAGCCAGTACGTACTTTCAGAACGTTTTATTTTTTTTGTACATAATTCGTATATTCGTGCTTGTTCCAAATTCAAAATATTTTTATTCACTTGAGAGTTTTATTCACTGTTAACGATGAATAAAATACCCTTTTTCGAGTGGCAATGGTAAAAAATGTATTTTAATAGCCGGCCATCACTGGGTTAAAAGCAAATAAAAGTCGTGTAACATTATTGCTGCAAAATGATTTTGTGGTGCTGAAAACGAAACTATACACATGACCGGACGCAATGTTCCCAAATAACTACATAGCGCAACTTTCAATAAAGTGAAAATACTTGGAATTATGACTGAGACATATCGGTTGATATCTGTACCTTGAAGAGATGCGACCACGCAGGCGTTTGGTTCTTCCCGGAGATCTGGATATGATCGGCGTGAACCGCGTCGCGATAGTGTCCCGTCACGGCCGGTCGTGACTCGGGGTAGGCCAGCTCGACCAGGCCCAGGCACACGGTACGTAGTGTGCGGCAGAGGGCGCCTAACTCGCTGAACTCGAAGGCGTGTACGCGCCCGCCCGTGCCTTGCGCTGAGTTGACCACTACACCCGGGATTTGTACGCCCACTATGAATGACACATAATAAATAAATGGTGGATTTTTAAGATGGGGCAGTAAGGACAGGTACCTTAACCGTTGTAGTAATTGTAGCTACAGGAAAAAGGTCTTAGGAGATTGTCCTTAACTTTTTAAGACATTTAACCCGTTCTTGACGGATGCAGATGACTGAATCGCAACCCTGTATTAAGTTGTTCTTATCACATGGTTTGGTTTTCATTCAAATCTTAAAATTTTACAAAACTGCTTTGTCGCTTTGCTACGGGACGGACTTTTAATTACAGGCACAGCTAGTAAATAATAAAATAAAATTACACTCACAACTAATCGTCTTTTCATCAACAGGGTCCCTGCAGAATTCGGTATCATGCAGCGTCCCGATCAGAAGCGAGAACAAGGCACAGAACACCGCTAGGGGCGCCAGTAGTCGCTGCACGTTGAGCGCTTGCGCGTCGGCACCCAGGCCGCGCGACAGGGCCTGCAGCAGCGGCGTGGCGGGCCCGCCGAACGACGACAGGTGCGACATGGACGACACCCACACCCACACGCCGCGGAGGAACATCGGCTTGAAGGCTAACGTGTATAGTAATCTGTGGGAACATAACAAACACGTCCAAAGTTTTTCAACAACCAAATACTAGCTATCGTACAAATATTAGCCAGTCCACAAAATTGTCAACAGGTCTGACTAAATTGGATGCGCGGGACTATGTGGAATGTAAGAAAATTTAGGACTACCAAAAGACGAGGTCAAGAAAAGCAAACACAAGCATTTATAAAAAAAAAAACCACCAACCTATACTTATGCAACGCCATCCTGTGGCTCAGCAACAAATTGTGACATATCTCAGACACACAGTCAAGGAACTGTTCACTCAGGTCAGCCTCAGTAATCTGCGAGCAAGTCGTCATCACGCACCGGTCAGGTTCGTTCAGCAGTTCTATACACCGCGTCAGCAACGTTTGTTCCCTCACAGAGGTAGGATTGGGCTCCTGCTCACTATCACTGTCATCATCCTTGTTAGCCACAGTCTCCTGACTATACAACGAGTCTTCATACTCGTAGGTAATTTGCTTATTACAAACATTAACAGTTAACTTAGCGATAATTTTAAAGTAGTCTAAAACGATAGGATTGTTCGGCAGTCTTGTGTTGTCCATATTTCGTACGATGTTCACTGTAACAAGTGCAATGTGATAAGTAAATTGTTTCTTGGTCTTGTGATCAGCAACTTTTTCATACGCTTTTACCGTTATGTCTTCTCCCTGCATTTCTGAACATCTTTGCACAGCATTGAAATTCTATGTAGGAATTAAACTAGTTATATTAATTAACAATGTTTTTTGTAGTTGTTACATGTGGCGTTATCATGACCGACACTGGGAGACATCACACATTGAATGTTTTTCAGCACGTAAAGCTCGTTGTGCACGGTTTAACGTGCGCCAATGCGAACGATGCTACAGTGTCAAAATTGTACGGGCAGAGATACGTTTATAAGCTCGAATACGCGCGAATACACTCGTGCTCGACTGATAATAATAGAAAGAAAACAAATGTATTTATTGTGACTCGCACAGGAAGATCACAAACACAACTTTAAATAGCACAATTTAAGAGTAGATTGCGTAAATTTTTGGTGGATAAAACGTACTACAGTGTAACTGAGTTCCTATCGGAGAAAAATATTTGTTAATCTAGTGACATTTTGATTTTGAAATTTTGATGTAGGTACTTATGACATTTTTGACATTTTGATCTTTGACATTTTAATTTCTGACACTTTGATTTTGGAATTGTAATAATAATGATATTTGTAATAATTATAATGATAATGGTATGATATTTGTAATTGTATATTATATATATTAAATACTAATTTATAGTTTCCTTTTAATACAAACATATATTTTTAATTAAGTTTATGATTTAGGAATTTTATAATAGTACAATTTATAAATTGATCTAAATAAGTGTAATAATAGTGATATAAATAATTTCAAATGTTTGCATGCCGATTGGTAAAATGTGGCTGAGCTAAATGTAATCTTAAGAACTATTATACAGGGTGGAATTTTGTAATGCCACCTGAAGGGAAAGTACTCTTAATACTGTAGATCAGTGGTTCTCAAACTTTTTTGGTGACGGAACCCTTTTGGGAAGCAAAATACTTGATGGAACCCTACAATAAAACAATAGTTTTTAAAAGTGTATTCTTTATTAATAAGCATAATAAAATTACAATGTAACAGTTACTAATTATTACTTACTTTACCACATGGCAAGTACAATAATAGAAGATATTAAAAAAGAAAAAAATCTAACTAATGGGAGGTATGAAACTGTTTTTTATTTTTCATCAATTGGTTGATATCAGGTTTGATAGAAGACAGTTGAAGTCTCATATCAGGTTCGGCGTCCAGTCTATTGCGATATTTTGTTTTCGTGGCTGCATAGGTTGAGAATCCTGTTTCGCACAAATATGTTGTTGGGAACGGGAGAAGAATATTCAGAGCCATTTTGCCAAGCATTGGATATTCATCACGGATTCTGCACCAAAAATCGTTGAGAGGCGTCGTTTTGAACAGTGACTCCATACTTGTGTCTGATGACATTTCTAAAAGAGATTCATATATCTCGTTTGACATACTTTCGGGCTTTTCCAAGTTAGGTAAAAAAGGATTATGAATCCATGAATTCAGTTTCATTTTTGTATTCTGTTCTTCGGGAAAATACTTTTCAAAAGATGCGCGCATCGATCTGAGATATTGGACCAATTCTCCAAACACATCATTTTGAAACATTTCTGAGTCGTTATCGCTAACAAACTCACTGAGTGACGTAAAGCTTTCTATTTCTTTCTTACCAACGCAAATAATCCAAAAATCTAATTTTCTTTTGAAGGCAGTTATTTTGTTATAGGCCTGAAACACTGTTGTCTGTTTACCTTGCAATGATAAATTCAATTCGTTCAGTTTTTGAAAGATATCCGCCATAAAAGACAATCGGAACAACCAAGTTTTATCATACAAACGGTCCTTCAAATTAAAAGAAGTATCTGCTGAAAGAAACATTTGTAACTCGGCTCTAAGTTCAAATAGCCTTGTTAAAGTTTTACCTCGAGACAGCCATCGCACTTCTGTATGGAGCAGCAGTGTTTTATGTTTGCTGCCATAATCTTCACACAATAATGAGAACAATCGGGATTGTAGTGGTCGTGATTTGATAAAATTAATTATTTTTACCGCTTCATCCATAACTAATTTTAGATTTGACGGCATTTGCTTCATCGCAAGTGCTTGTCTATGCAGAATACAATGGCTGGAACTACAATTAGGCGCTTTATTTTTTATTCGTGACACTGCTCCTGCTGTTTTACCTGTCATCGCCTTGGCCCCATCTGTACAAATGTCAATGCAATTGTTCCAACTGATATTATTTTCTTCAAAAAATATATTTATTTTATTAAAAATTTCTTCCCCGGTAGTGTTTGTGAGCAGCGGTGAACACATAAGCATGTCTTCTTTAAAAGAACTTTCATATGGATATCTCACGATAACCAGCAAGATAGCCAAACCAGCGACATCAGTTGACTCGTCCATTTGCAAGGCGAATCGTGTTTTTTGTAGACGTGTAACTAGTTCTTGTTTGACGTAGCTTGCCAGATCATGGATTCGCCGTGAAACAGTATCGTTTGATAGCGGCACAGTAGAAAGATGCTTTGCAGATTTTTCATCGAGCATACATTTTGTTATGTCTAATACACATGGCTTTATTAAATTCTCAGCGATAGTGTGCGCTTCACCTGCTTGTGCAATGCGATAGCTAACTAAATATGATGCCTCCGTGGCCTTTTCGTTGATAGTTTGTGTTACATGCATCATATTTTTTTGACTTTCCAATAACTGATCTTTTTTACGAACAAAAAATTCTTTATTCTTGTCTTTAGACTCGGGGTGCACAGTTTCTAAATGTCGGCGCAATTTGGCAGGTGCCATGGAACTATTAGGAAGCAGTTTACTACATAGCATGCAGAGAGGTGAGCCGTTGGAATCAACAAATCCGAAACTGATATATGATTCATCATACTTCCTTTTTTTCGTCTTTGAAACCGTCGAGCTTGACGTCGCGGCATCATCGTCTGGATCGGTGATTGCTATATTCTCCGTGCGTACTGCTTTTGAACATTCAGCGTCATTAGAAGATGTTGTTGCAACACGTTTAACACCTTTAAGCCAACGTTCCATTCTTCTTTATTTATAATGTTACACGTCAGGATAGTGGGGTCTAAATAATGCACAATCGTTACTGCGTATAAGAGACTAAGTTTAGTACAATGAAGAAATGTATAAAACTGAGACAACGAATACAGCAGGCAGTAGAACAATGAACACTAGTTTCTCGCTAGCAAGCTTATAAGTAGGTAGGCAGGAACTTATCGCTCCGAACGCTAATTGTCAACTGACTGACGAGGCGCGACACGCGATCGCCGCTTTTATACTTAGTCCTAGACTCGATCTCGAATATTCTCGAAAATACTCGAGTCGGCGCCTTTGATAAACAAAAAGCAAAAATAAAAAGAGAAATATAAAAATTACGTTGTAAACAATCTCGACTTTATTTTTTTAAGTTAGAGTCGAAAGTCGCTTGTTGACAACTATAGCGTCTAATACAGAGGCGGCTTTTATCAAAGGGACTGCGCGCTCACAAGTATACCTACAAGTATACATGTTGATACCAAAGTTATGAGATATTGTACCAGTTATTGTAACACATGTTTATACAAATACAAATAAATAAATAAATATACATACGCGCGGCCGCGGTGTCAAAACGTTCGACCAGAGAGAGGTGTTTTGATTTTTTTTCTAAATTCTTGAGGAACCCCTACAGAGGTATCGCGCTATACTCTAAGTGTGTTCCGCGGAACCCTAGGGGGTTCCGCGGAACACACTTAGAGTATAGCTGCTGTAGATAGACCATTTTACTCAAAGAAAACATTCCTTTATTTTTTAACAGAACGAAAACTGCATTCAAAGATTGTCAAAAATTCGCTTGCCACACCCGGGAATCGAACCGACTAAAATATGTAAAAATTACACCCTGTACTTTTATTGCATTGATCGTCAGGATCAATTATAAGGATGAAATCTCTCTAACGAACTTGATAAATAAAATGATAGGAAAACTATAAAATCTTTAATTATTTTAATTATTTACAAAAAATTGTAAATTAGCATGTCATGGTCATTTAAACACTGTCAAGTATTTTGAAATATTGGATCTCTTAAGAAATGAGTTAAATGGTTTCCCCGAGCAAAAGCGAAACCAAATAATTCTACAGCAAGATGGTGCTCCAGCCCATAACAGCAGAATCACTACTGCCTACATTAATAACCATTTTAATACCTGGATTGGTACAAACGGCACAATCAGATGGCCTGCGAGATCACCAGATGTCACCCCTTTAGATTTTTTTTTTTTGGGGATATGTGAAAAATGAAATTTACATTAAATCTTATGCGAATGTAAACGAGTTGAGAGTTGAAGTTCAGAATACGATTTATAACATTCACCACAACACGTTATTAAAGGTTACTAGAAATGAATTCGTTAGGAGAATACATTTGTGTATCCAAGAAAATGGAGCTCATTTCGTGCAAATAATTTAAGATTTTATAGTTTTCCTATCATTTTATTTATCAAGTTTCTTAGAGAGATTTCATCCTTATAATTTGATCCTAACGATCAATGCAATAAAAGTACAGGGTTTAATTTTTACAGATTTTAGTCGGTTCGGTTCCCGGGTGTGGCAAGCAAATTTTCGAAAATCTTTGAATGCAGTTTTCTTTCTGTTCAAAAATAAAGGAATGTTTTCTTTGAGTAAAATTTTCTATCTACAGTATTAAGAGTACTTTCCCTTCAGGTGGCATTACAAAATTCCACCCTGTATATTACCCATATTTGCAAAATAAACTTCTATTCTATAACTAATAAACTAAACATAATCATAAAGAACCAATTATACATATTATAAGAAAGTAAAAAACAGAAAGTCCTGTACAGTCACGAGCAAAATTATGTATACACTCGGCATTATTCTATATGAAATTTTATGTTGTTACGAACATAGCATTTTCGAACCCATAGGTTTATGTAATATGTCGTATCAACGTTGCATTCGTTATTTCACGAAAAAATCCTAATTGAAAGTTGCCAAGTGTTGACATATTGGTGCTCGTGACTGTACGAGGCCAAAAGCCTCCTATCTCAGCATGATGTTGCGACATTTAAAAATAAGTGTCGTAGCGCTTGGGGCCTAAAAAGGCCACTTTAAGCAATACCTCTAAAAGCTATTATTCATTTCCTGAATTCCCAGCTGATCATTAGCAATTAACAGCATACAGCAGCATGCAGCATGCAGTTTTTAGCATTTTTTTTTTTATTATTATTTTTTATTTTTTATTCCTGTAATGTTCGTTAAATGGTTACACATAATAGTTTAATCACCTACAATTAATTTCATATCAATCATATTTGGTGTAAACATTGGTGGGCCATTTTACGAATTTCCATACAAAACTGTCAAACAGGTAAATTGCGTGATATGAATTGCACACAGATCATATTATGAATTGTCAGTTTGTGACCATTTTACGATTTTTAATATGATTCATATTGTTATCCTATTATGATTCTGCCAAAGTGGCCTTTTTAGGCCCTCTGGTATTCTGATAGGGCCCTTTATAATAGTCCTAAAGTAACGTGCCAAATAGAGCTTACAAGCGCCGAGAATACGCCCGATCTGTAATAGCCCTTATTGTCTGTCGCCAAACTACCACCATCGCACTACTAAACTTGTGAACTTAGATCAAGAATCTTACCAAAATCCGGTGGTTCTAACGACAGCACGGAGTGTAGTAACCACGAGTCATTGGTCAGCACGTGTGTGGTGAACTTGGAGTCGTCTCGGAGGGCCTGTATGAGCGCGAGGAACGGGAACTTCCTGTGGGGGTCGTGGGAGAGTGCCGGTATGATGTACATCTCCACAGGTTCCGGATACGGGTTGCAGAGGAATGCAGACGCGAACTCGGTCATTATGTGGTTACTGGAAGATACAAAATACAATACATAATTACAACTGCTGGCCGAAGCATATGACTCCTCTATTTTTATGCCTTTCATGAGACGATAGGTGAACATATACATAGAGGGGCGGGTTTATGAAATAGTACCATTATTAATGCCGATAAAGTAGGATTGGTTCATCAGTAAGAATCATGTTCATCGCGAGAATCTTTAAAATACAATTTATAGTCTTCATGTTTATAGTACCTAAACACGAACTAATTCGTTGGTCAAGTGTTAAAATTATACGCCTAATTTAAAGTACTTACTCGTAATGTGGAATATTGACACGGGAGGTGAGAGTGAGAGGTCGTTGTATGAGATCTAGCAGGGCTCCACTGAGCGGCGTCGGAGGGTTGGGCGAAGGCCCGTACAAAGGCGGCGTCTTCTGACACATTAGTTTACAAAGATCTTGAAAGTAACCTGCAAAATAATAAGAATTGTGTTATATCTTTTGTTGTCAGATTATGATTTAAAAAGACCATTCAATCATTTTTACGAAACATAAAAATTCCCTTACCTCTTTTGACAAGATATAAAAATGTGTTCCCCACAATACTGAGAGCTTCATCACAGTTGATGGAGGCCTCAGCAGTGTTTGTAGATGTGAACACTTCGAACATTCTAAGTGGCACCGCCAGCGGTACCTGTAAACAATACAATATTTTTTTTTAGATATACATATAAATGAAAAGAACGTTTATTTGTCTCTCATCCGTGCTTATACTATTAATCCGATTGCAATGAGACTTCGGTAAGTTTTTGTGTGCACACTTGCGAAGGAGTTGGTAAAACCAGCCTCCATTCAAGCTGTAGGCCTGTAGCGGTATCTACAACGCCACAGGTCAACAACGCGTCATACTGACGTCACGCAAATCCTGCATCTCGCAAGCAGAGTTTACCGCGCAATTAGCATAAATATACAAACTTCCCAACAACAATCGTTGGGCAGTTGCCCGCCAGATACAACACCCGTCTGGTCGGAGGATCCTCCCTTTTCTATGGAGGATGAGTGAACTTTATACCCTGTTCCTCATACCTCTATAAAGCTATTTTAATCAAATAAAACATAACTGGCGACATGGTGTTACTATAGGTGCACCACTGCCTAACCCTTCGTTGATTACAGGTGTGATATTATGTTATGTTAGCAAAATATGGTGAATAGAATAAATAGATAGATATAGTGGATCTTTACCACTTGCAGGAAACTCAGACCTTCACCACTTTTGCGCCCATTTCCCCCCGCAGAGGAGGGTGGAATAGAATCACAATAAAGGCACATTGTGTACACTTAATTAAGTATGTCACTATTCTTTAAACTTAAGTTAAATATTGTTAAGAAATCAGTTGTCCTAATACTAACTGTAAGAACCCATGCCGCCTGTGATACGTTACAATGTGGTTTATCTTAGTACAGGCATTATTCTTTGTAATAAGTACATATTTTTTTTTTTTATAATAAGGTATATTTCTTTAGTTGTATTAGATTTTTTTTTTTGTTTTATGTTCTATTTTGCGTCCTGTTTACCGCAAACAAAGGTATTTTCTTTTCTTTCTTTCTAAATGTTGTTATTGTTGTGTGTTTTTTTTATATTGTACGAGTATATTAGAGTACAAATTAATGTCCATAGTATAAGTGTTTTGTGTTGTTTATTAGAGTTTATGTAGTATAAGTTAGGTTTTATATCCACGTGTACATTAGGTTCACATTGTAAATATTCGTATGCCGCTATTATCGCCAGATGTGTCGAACTTATCCATATGTATGTACCAACCATCTTTGTAACTACCATACCATATCCGACAAATAAATGTCTTTGTTATACCTTGTGTATTTTACCAATTTAAATTTTCAAAAAAAAAATATTGTTACTTACCTCCTTATTTTCTCTCAACAAGCGCAGGTGTAATGCTAGCAACCTTCTGATCTGTATGCAGGCGCCACATATTTGATATACCTTCTTCCATTGTTTAAGGAGCAATTGTGAAACGGCAACCTAAAACCAAACCTTAAATTAGAAATTGATGGTATAGTTATTAACATGGATATAAAGATTGTAGTATCAGCCAATAACACAGGTTAATATGGAGGCAGGAAGAGAGGAACTTGTGGCTAAGAGAGGGACTTGTGGTTAAGTAATAACAGCTGCACGGGTCGATGGATCAGGTTAAGCTACGCTTGCCGTGGTTAGTCCGTGGATGGGTGATCATCTTTACATACCAATACCCCTCCGTGTCTCGGAAAGCACGTTAAGCCGTTGATTCCGGCTGTCATTCGTGGATCTTTGAGAGTCGTTACGGGTCGTCAGAAGCCCGAAAGTCTGACAGCCAGTCTTACCAAGGGGTAACGTATTATCCAGTAACTGTGGAGGTCAGACATGCAGTTGTTCCATGTAAAATACTGGTATTCAGCTGCATCCAGTTAGGTTGGAAGCCGACCACAACATAGTTGGGAAAAGGCTAGGCAGATGATGATGAATAGGGAGGGCAGGTAACAGTGTAACAGAGATGTCAAACAACAGTGGTTTAAAAAGTTATAATTCATCATCATAATCTTCCTGCACAAGCCGTAACCCTGCAGTCACTTTCGTAGGAACGGTGGTCTTGGCTTAATCGCCCGGGCCAAGAGGAAGAACAACTCAATAAAAAAATACCCTTATCCTACGGTGGGAACGTGCCAACAGGATACCAATCGGTGGCTAGTGGGAAACTAGTCGCGACCGCCAACCTCGATGCACCAGGCAATCATCGAGTGTATATACCCTTCTCACAGGAATGGGCGTCACCCTGTGAGCGACCGTTTATCGATCCTACTCGTGGGAATCAAAATGGACATGAATTTAAATGAAAACAACAATCTACCCCCAACTCCAACAGACAAAGAAAATTTTAAATTGCTGGACAGCAGTGAATCTGTCAATCGACTTAAGGGAAGTCAAGTAATATGAAGAGGTAGCACTGGGCAATGGCCCCTGTACCTGAAACAACACTTTATTCACTCAACGAAAATGATAATGGTCCAGAAAGGACTGAAGACAAATCCATCTATCTTTTCTTTCACCTTCCTCTCCCTCTCTATCCATCAACATTTATATTCATCACTGTTTTAGTCACAAGTGTATCCTTCTGTCTCATCATATACCTATACCAAGCCAAGCTAATTCGTTTTAACAAATAATTATAATTGCATTCATTTATTATCTCCGTCCAAAACCCAAGACATTATTTTACTGTGTGCCAAATTATTCTATGGATCTAAGGTTTCGGTCTTGCTACCATAAAATCTCACAATACATTTTTTAGTTAAGAAATCTAAAATAAACAAGAACAGTCACTCATTGTTTATAACTGCGGTTTGTTTGGTTTTACTGATAACAAAAACCCCTATGTTACATTTTATTTCCCTCAAACTGATAACATTTGCTTACAACATTCAAATAACAAACAAGAAAACAATGTAAGCTGGAAAAAAAATGTATTCCTGGTTTTTTTAACAATGAAGAAACATGTTCATACCAAAAAATAATTAACTCTAATAATAAAGAAAAATAAAAACAAAATCACAAAACAGATGCTGTGCTATAGAGGGACCCACAGTATAGCGCTGACTTTCGTTAGCGCTGACTGACGTGTTTACCCGAAAAACAAATATGAAAAAAAAAAGATATTCTATTTGCTGTTATCACCAGGAAATATAATAATAATAATAATAGTTTATTTCTCTCTCCACAAAGGTTAGCTTATAAATAACACCTTAGGACTAAACAATAAGTAAGTACAAGACAAAAGCTCCTTTGCGAGAGACTGGAGTCCGTCCGAAATATGAAGGGTAATAGGTAGGTAAAACGGACTGGTGTCCGCATCTCCACGACAATGCGCGTATTTTGCGTACTCGAGGAAATACGAAACAAATGCTAGTTTTGTGTTTTGGGTAGACATGTTTCCCTACATGTTACCATTTTCATAAATAAAGTTTCAACATACCAGTCTAGAATAATCCTGTTGGTCATCATAAAAGAACAGTATTTTAGCAACCAGTGCACACATCATCTGCTGGTCATCAGGGTTGACTCTTGGGAATATGCTGTCAAACTGTTCCCTCTCATGTTGTTTACAATGTTTTCTAGTTAAATAACTCCTCACGTAAGCTTGGATTTTTATTGTACTATTCAGACGTTTTCTATGTTCCTGAAAAATAATTATTATAAAAATATGATTCATAAAAAATTGGCAAGAGATCACATTGCTCAAAAGTTAAATAATATGATAATAATTTGAAGATATGTATATCCCCCTGGCACCAAAAAGACTTAAAACCAGTAATATTACTATGTATGGTGAAACATAACAATATGAAAACTGCAAAGTCATTGTATTGATCATTGGATGATTTGTAACATTCTTCATGTGTTGTTGTGGTTTTACTATTAAAAATAATTGTTAAAATACTTCATATGATCAACAATATCGAGGTAAAGTTGACAAATAGTGTATATCATCATATATCCAACTGTATTTCTAAATGATTAAATTATTTTTTAAGTGATGTATAGAAAGTGGTTGTTGTAGATTGATTCTTAAGACTATTTTATTTTGAATGCATTGCTCTGTCTTCTGGTTACACTGGTTATGGTTCATGAGCAATTAAAGTGAAAGTCACAGAAATATAGTACAAGTTAACCTCTCTTTTCTGTCTTTGTTGTTGTGACTGCAGTATCAAAGCGTCTCTATCTGTCTTGTGCTGTGCGCTCGCACCAGCCAAGTTCTGCTGGGGCTTGCGCCTGAAGTCCCCCTCGAAGGAATACATAGCTAAAACAGAATACACGGCCTTTAAACATATAAACTAAAAACATTTTGTAAACAACAATCAGCTGAACTTTTCCTTGTGACAAATTGTCATTCACGCTTACCTTATATGAACTCAATAATCTTTTAATATTTCATGAATAAACGAGGTCATAATAGGATTCTATGAATTTAATACACTCTACATGAAATTACACCAAATTGATGAAATACAAGTTTTTATTGGTTTTCTTCATACGCAATGAGTAAAGAGTATTATTTCGGCTTTGACAGCAAACAATTTGAGTGTTACTAGCCCATAAAAGTTAAATTCGCCTAACAACGCCTGTAGAATGTTATCCCATTATTCTACAGGCGTTGTTATAAAAGCTCTTTTAGATTTTAAAATCACTTTATTTATAAACTATTATAGGTATTTAAACGGGTGATAATCGTAGCCTTAAAAAAACAATTGAAGTTTACTGTTTAATATTAGCCATTTCAGGTGATATTTTCCTGGTTTTGGGGAATGGATCGTTATTTTTTGCAACCCCATATTTCTTTTCTACAGATAAAAAAACGATTTATTTTTAAATCACGCTCTAGGCATAAGTAATAAAAATCCAGATAGTAAACAAACAATCATGATATAATATAAATTATAGAAAGACTGCAACTCGAGAAATACTCAACATAATGAAAATATCAATTACAAAACAGTACCGTAAAATACTTAAACAAGAAGTAACAAGGAGTCTCGCACTTTTATCTGTCCCTCTGTCACCTGCTGTCATTCTGTCACTTTCTGTAATTCTGTCACTCACTCATTGTCAAAATTCCAATTTGACAGGGCTGGGCTGGAAAACATTGAATGCTGTGCTGATGTGAAAACGCTGGGATTTTGGGAAAAATTTAAATATTTGAGTGAAACCATAAAAAAATTGAGTAAGCGCCTTCGCCGAATTTTATTAAAAATTGGTAGAAATGTCTGATACTTTATTAGATGACACAGATAATGGTGAAGGCGCTGTTCGGGTGAGTACCTCTAACACTTGTTTTCTTTTACTTTGTTAATAATAATGCTATTATAAATAAGATCCAGTAAGACCTTACCTAAAATAATGCCACTCATAATTATGAGAACATCGTGCCAGTACTTACAGGCATCTGAGATGCACTACTTTAATTATTAAAATCGACAACTGTTTCAGGCATTGTTGCTAAGCCAACAATCCGTATGTCTTCCAGTCATGGCCATAACTTAGAGCTCCATTATTTCTTACCAAAGTATAATTTTTTATCTTATTTATCTGTAATTTTTTCTGCCACTTGACTAAAATTATTATGCTTGGTTTTTACTTTTTAGAATATGAGACCGTCACTGGCGCAAGTTAGGGCAGTGATATCATTTATGGAAAAGCATCCAGATCTGGCCCACAGGAAGCTTCGAGTTGGTATGGGCCATGCCAAGTTTAAGAAGCTGTGGATAGAACTCTCTAACATTGCCAACTCTATAGTTGGAGCTATGAAATCCACAAAAGGATGGATCAAGGTAACAATTTATTTTAGTTTTCATAGTTTTTTTTATTTTATTTTATGATATTATATTTTTTTTATTTAAATACTTATATAATTTTCATCATTTTTAAGTTTTTAATCAAGTATTGTACTTGATTCAAAACTTAAAAACGATAGCTACCATATTCTAGCTGGCAAAGAGCTATCAGTTCCAAAACAGCCATTTAGTAAGCAAAATTAATTTGAGGAAAAGAATAAACATTTATTATATTTTAATTTCAATTTATAAAGTGGAGTGTGTATCTGTAATGTGTTTTGTATACTTACATTGTACATTTTCAGTTTTGGTCAGACAAAAGGAGAAGTATACTAATCAAACAAAAGCAGATTGAGCAAGGAAAACTGCAAGGCAGGCTAACGCCATTAGAAGTAAAGATTTTAGACCTTTGTGATGATAAATCTTCTACACCTAGCAGTAAGTAACTTTAACTTCTGATTAGATACATGTTGAAGGGTTCTTAGTAAAAAAAAAAATCCCATCCAAGTAATATTTATTAAACTAGCCTTTCAAAATAGTTCTGTAAAGTTCACTGTACTTCAACTGGGTCAATTGCTTATTACCCAGTGGTTTACTTCAGCCCTGGAGTGAAAGAGCTGGAAGTCATGGGATAGGCCTTTGCCCAGCAATGGGATGATCCAGGGTAACAGTAACCAGTAATTACCCAATTGTACTATCAATAAATAAAGTTATAATTAATGTTGTCTAGGAAAAAAGAAACCAGTGAAGCAAGAACCATGTAATGTTGATTCTGAGGACTCATTTGACGAAACATTCTCGAAGGATGATGATTACAGCCCTGCAGACAATAGTCGACTCTACCCAACGGAATCTGAAGAAAGACAATTGACCATGATAGATAAGTTGGTAGGTACTCTTTTCTTTGTCCTGATACCACATCGCCATGGTAGCTAAAGAATCCTACCAAAGATTGGGTTTTGTTTTGCGTAATTGCCGCGATGCCATCAAAATTATATTTAATGCACTCGTACATAGCAAATTGGAATCTAGCTCCTGCGTGTGGAATCCGCACGAAAGTACCTACGTGCTTTTACTGGAAAAGGTACAAAAAGCGTTTCTTAGGTTTATCTATAAGCGGCTATTACCCTTACCTCTATACAACTAAATTTCTACTGGGATGCCTCGGATATAACTCGTTAGAGGTAAGGCGAGCAAAAGACCAGCTCACCATAGCCTGTAAGACGCTCCGTGGCACTATAGACGCGCCTGATCTACATGCTGTGCTAGCTTGCTTCTTTGTGCCAGACAACTGCTGCCGCGGCAGAAAGCACAAGCTGTTTGCTGTGCCTCCATGTCGCACACTTGCGCGTGCGAAGTCCCCAATACCACGTACTCTGGCCGCACTTAATGATCTCTTGGACTCTAATCCAACAAACGATCTGTTTGCGGACGAATGGACGAAGATTTTGTCGGCATGTCAGAAGTACTGTGAGAGGGATTTATGAAAGTGTTGTTTTACTCGATGATTTTATCTTGTGTGTGTACTTTTATCTTTTATCTTATCTTGTCTTCGTGTATATACAAATTGTATCTTTAACTAGCTTCTGCCCGCGGCTTCGCCCGCGTGGATGTCGGAAGTTATCCCACGGGAACGTGCTACCAGGATAAAAAGTATGTGCTTCCCCAGGATGCCATCTATCTCTTTGCCAAATCAGAAGTTAAGTGTTTTAGGCCTGAAAATGTTACATACAGTTTCAAGTACAAATCCGCCCTAAAAACCGAATTACCCCTTTTTGCCCCGTCAGGGGTCAATTTTCGACAACTTCACATACTTATTATTAATTATTTTCTGTCAAAAGTATCAATACTGAGTTTCGAGTTAATCGGACCGCGCATTCAATTTCTTCCACACAAACTTCAACACCCCTATATCCCCCTTTGAGGGTGTAGTTAGAAAAACTTATAATGATAAACTTTATTACTTATTTAGGCAAGTATTGTTGCCAAGTTTCAAGTTTATTAACTAAATTAATAAAAAAAATCAAATAAACTGCTTTTCGCCCCCACAGGGGTGGAATTTAAAAAAATTCATAACTTGACTCAAAGATTATTTATACCAATTTTATAATTAATCAAGCCACTTATTATAATCCTCCCCTGTAAAATTAACTACCCCTTTTCACCCTGTTAGGGGTAGATTTTCGAAAAATCCTCGTACGTGTTATTATTTATTTTAAGTCTTAAGTACACACACAGTACACTGAGTTTCGAGTTAATCGGACCGCGCGTTCAAATTCTTCCACACGAACTTTAACACCCCTATATCCCCTTTGAGGGGTAGTTTTGAAAAACTAATAATGATAAACTTTATTGCTTACTTAGGCGAGTATTCATGCCAATTTTCAAGATAATTAACCTAACGAATAAGGTTTTTCATACAAAATGTATCCCCGCTTTTCATCCCCACAGGGGTGGAATTTTGAAAAATCATTTGGGATGTGTTCATAACTTGGCTCATAGATTATTTATACCAATTTTCGAGTTAATCAAGCCCCGCTGTAAAATCCTCCCCTGTAAAATTGAATACCCCTTTTCAGGCCGTCAGGGGTAGATTTTCGAAAAACCTTGATACACATTATTCTTTCCTTTCAATTTTAGGTATAAATACTGAGTTTCGTTTAAATCGGACCGCGCGCTAAAATTCTTCCATACAAACTTTGAAACCCCCCAATCCCCTTTTAGGGGGTAGTTTATAAAAACAAAAAATGCTTAACTTCATAATTTACTTGGATAAGTATTCGTGCCAAGTTTCAAGTTTATTAACTCAAGGAATAAGATTTTTCATACAAACAAAATCCCCCCATTTCACCCTCTTAGGGGTGGAATTTCAAAAAACCCTTTCTTAGTGGATACCTACTCTTCACGAAGAATGCACTCTCCAAATTTCATGTCTCTAGGACCAGCGGTTTAGGCTGTGCGTTGATGTCTCAGTCAATCAGTCAGTCAGTCAGGACTTTGAATTTTATATATATAGATTACTGTAATTGGTTTTAAACCGTTTTAATTAAAGTAATAAATAAAAGATTTTTTAATAAACACAAATTATTACATGGCAAACAGTTCGGTTTTACAAGGGGTCGTTCAACTACTGATGCCGGTGTTGAACTTTTAGGACATATTTATAATGCATGGGAAAATAAATGCGATGCCTTGGGCATCTTTTGTGATTTGTCCAAGGCATTCGATTGCGTTCTTCACGAAACGTTAATCAGGAAACTCCGCCACTACGGAATTCGGAACAATGCTCTGAATCTTCTTACTTCATACTTGAGTAACAGGATTCAGAGCGTTGTCGTTAATGGAAAAAGATCTCCCGGATCTATAGTAACAATGGGAGTCCCACAGGGCTCAATTCTTGGTCCTTTCTTGTTTCTTATTTATATAAATGACTTGCCGTACCTCATAAAGGATAATCATGATATAGTGTTGTTTGCCGATGACACTTCACTTTTATTTAAACTTAAACGTCAGCAGCTGGTTACTGACGATGTAAATAGCGCGATCTCTAAAGTAGTCCACTGGTTCAATGTTAATAATTTACTTTTAAACGAGAAAAAAACTAAATGCATTAAGTTTACGCTACCTCACGTTAGGCAGGTGAAAACGAATGTGTTGATAAAGGGCGAAGAATTGAATCCTGAAGACAGCACAGTATTCTTGGGCATAACTTTGGATGCTAAGCTTCAGTGGGGTCCACATATAGATAAATTGTCAAAAAAGCTAAGTTCCGCAGCATACGCTGTTAGAAAAATTCGTAATTTAACTGATATAGAGACAGCCCGCTTAGTGTACTTTAGCTATTTTCATAGTGTAATGTCGTACGGTATTCTATTGTGGGGAAATGCCGCCGATATTCAGACTATCTTTGTTTTGCAGAAGCGAGCTGTTCGATCAATTTATAAATTAAGTCCGAGACACTCGCTCAGAGACAAATTTAAAGAGATTAATGTTATGACTGTGCCTTCTCAATATATTTATGAAAATCTTTTATATGCCCATAGAAACATAAAATTGTTTAAAAAATACAGTGATATCCATGATATAAATACTAGGAACAAACACAAATTTGTTGTACCTATAACAAGGCTCAAGAAAATAGGTGGCTCGTTCAGATGCCAATGTATACGCTTTTACAATAAAGTTCCAAGCCCCGTTCAAGATCTAAGCCTTAATAAATTCAAATCATTCATTAAACGTAAGTTGTGCCAGAAAGCCTTTTATACCGTTAAGGATTATATCGAGGACAAAAAGGCTTGGGATTGAGATGCTTCCAATTTTTTACCTATGTAGTGTTCTTATTTTTCTGTTTTGTTGTTGTTTTTCTTTTTTATATACACTTTGACATCAATGAATTCTATATATAAGTACTGTGACATTTGCTTACTTTGTAAAGTATTCTATTATTTTAATTATTGTGAATGTGAATACTATGTGGGTCACTTTATTTTTATTATATTTTATTTTTCTCTCTGTTCTCTTAGTTTTGTCATGGTCTGGCAGTTTGAGTAATTAATGCGGCCTACCCAAATGTCCTTTCTTTGGTATTGTTCGTCGAATCGTCGAGCTCCTTAAGTTTTGAGTTGAGCTGCACTGATTTCTGACAAATGCGTGCACTGACTGGACAGGTCCTCTCAATCTGTGTGGTTCTTTCCTCAAAAGACCATCTCAGACATCGACCTGCATGGTCTTCATATGATCTGACCAAGATTATGTCTGGACTTTAAAAGAGACTGTGACCTCTGAGTTTGTTTCGGCCTTTCTTCTCAGAGTAGTCAGATAGGAAACGCCGACCTCATCTAGTTTTAAAATATGATTGACGTGTAAAAGTGTTTGTACAAACCTACTTACAAAATAAAATCATTTATCATTTATCATTTATCATTTATCAAATAAATAGAGCACATTTTGATTTTAATTTTTTGCTGGTAAAGTAATTGTTTCATTCGAAAATTAACTCTAATCTCTATTGTTATGCGCGTAATGTTCACATTAGTATCAGCGAATGTAATACTACGCTTATGATTATGAATGTTAACATTATACAAATAATTGTTCTGTGTTCGTATTCGTATGCGAGTCGGTGTGTTCTATGATCTTGTTGTAAATAAGAAAGTTTAAATAAGTGTTTTTTTTTATTGATTGACTTTTCCTTGATTCTTAGGTTGAAGTAATGGATCAACAAGCAGCAGCCCTGACGCAAATGGCGCAAGCATCTCTGAGTAACGCGAAAGCCTTAGAACGAGTAGCAGAAGCATCACACATACAAGTAACTTTACTTAGTTTTCATACAATACCTTATCATACCATTAGGGAATGTAATCGCGAGATCTCGAGCATTTTTTCGTGATTCAATCTCGTGGGAAGACAACCTATTTCTTGAAATTCGAGACCAAGCGCCGCGTGCACTTACGCCATGCTTCTTGAGAAGCCATTTTCAATATAATAATTAATGGATTTATATTGTGCCGATTGTGCATGATGTGTGTGTGTTGATTTGTTGCGTTATGTATGCATAGTGCAGTTGCAAATGATTACTACAGAAAATGGTTTAAATAAACATTTCATTTCGGTATCGTTTACCGTCGTAGTGGCTTTCTTTGTTGAAAAAGGGCGCCACTATTTAAGATGATAGACTATTCTGATAGCATAAATGGGTGACAATCTCTAGATCCTTGCGCAGCACAGCAGCCCGCGCAGACCTTGGGAAATATTTGCACTTAGCTTTTGTACCCAACTGTTGCGTTCGTTTGTTTCGCCCCGAAATACCGGTGCCGCTTTAATACCTCCCGGCGTGTGTTTAAAAACAAAGGAAAGTTATTTTCGCGAACCCCGAGGACATCTTAGGTAATGTACGAAACGTTACACTGGTGGCCATTATGTACCTACATAGAAAATGTTTTCCACAGGCACTCGCAGTCGACAGACTAGCCGGGACGTTTGAGACCATCAGCGCATCAGTTCATGACGTCAGAAACGCTATCCTAGGAATCGATTACACAATGAAACGGTGCTACCCCGCAACAGCAACGCAGCAGCGGCAAAACTCAAATATATTCAGCTAAAATATTTCCATTGATCTCTTATAATTTAACGATAGTATTGTGTTAAGTGCATTTAAAATTTATTAACATGCCATTATGAACCTTAAGTTGTAGACATTTAGTATTATTATCATACAGACTGATTTCTGTAATCTGACCTGTACATACCGCATTGTGTGTAACCTTTATGCATATTAATGACAACAGCTGTATTTTATGAATAAGATATTATTTTTAGTGATTTCGGCATTTTATTTTCCTTGTATAAACTGCATTCAAACTGTTCTATTTATAAGAGCAGCAGTGTTTATGTACTGAAAGATTGTGTTCTACGTAGTTATCTTATCTCCGCTGATAATGATTGTTTTATCAAATCGTGTATCATTGCTCCATTTTTCATGTGAAACCAAACTGTACCGCCTCTAGTACATCGTGTTATTTGATATTAAATATTCGTACAATAATGCGAAAACTTTCACACGCGGGATTAAAAGAAACTTGGAAAGATGGAGAGGAAGTGTTTTTTAATGTTAGTGCTATTTAGTGCGGTCGTGTGGAGTGAGAATTGCCCGAAGCAATGTGACTGTGATATGGACAATGGGTTGAACAGAGCCGTGTGTGTCGATCAAAACATTATCAACATAGAAGTAGGAGTGCCCAAAGCAGTGCAAGTGTATAGTCTGAGTCATAACGTTATTAGTGAACTGGACAACTTTTGTTTTAAGGTAGGTACTTCTTTGTTATTGTATTTTATTGTTATGAGTAATTAACCTTAGTCAGGGATTATTTAATCACTGACACATTGAACACTATTCTTAGTAAATAGGTACATACCTTCCTTTTCGAGCAAGCTTTTGCAATAAATTATGCAAAAGGAAAATGGCAAAACATAAAACAACTCCTATATACCTATAAATTCAGAGAATAAAGTTGGTCATACTCTCCCTGAATGTTTGTTTGTTTGTTTGCTTGGTGACTCAGCTGTACTGATTATGGCGAGCAGGTTGACCAACTATAGAAAGGACGTTTTCAGAATTTTACTTATCTCGGGGCTAGTTTACTAACTGGCTTACGAAGCTTTAATTGACATACTTACATGTATATGTGTGGACATGGTGTGTATCGTGAGATTTGGTCGAAAACAAATTCAATGTGGCGTAGGTATTGACATTTTATAGGTACTGTTTGCAAAAAAGAAGTTTAATTCTGAAATAATTTGTCTCAGAAATCTAAGCTTATGAATCTTTGGCAAGCATCACTTTTTCTAATAGTTTTAGACTTCCAGTTTCATTTTAAAAAGTACATTTTCTTGCTCAAATATGCTTTCTACATAACTATTTGCAGAAAATTTTATTTTAGTATTCAAATATTATCGACCACTTGAGTTAAACGCAAACCTCTTGGCAATCAAAGATGTAGGTACCTATTTTATCATTTGTTTATCGTTTCAAAACTATTGCCTGATATACCTTCAATCGTCATTGATTGACCTGTCTATTATTGATTAAAAACATAATGAAAAAGGATATTACTCACAGCAAATATTTTCAATACATACTGCCTACGCGACTGTAGATATAAGTATTTAATTTGACATCCTTCTCGTTTTTAGGAAATTGGATACACATCATTGGAAGTACTGGATCTTTCATATAACTTGATATTTTGGATTGGCCTGCACGCTTTCTCAGGCCTAGACAAACTAGTCCATTTGGATTTGAGCAGTAATCGACTGAGGTTCATCCCTTCGGATCTCTTCTGGGATACGCCAGAACTCGACACATTGGACTTGTCATCGAACGTCTTTGAAAGCCTCAAGAATGAACCTTTTCTGATGCATTCGAAACTACAGGTAAGAATACTGATTCGATAAAGATATAACCCCACAGCCTCTACGCATAGTCTTTGTGATAATAAGCGTTTTGCACATTCTATTCAATTATTTTAAAGGACTGTCTTCCTCTTTCCAGGTGTTAAACCTAAACAGCTGCCGAATTAAAGCCTTACCGACTCGTCTGTTCAACCGTCTGCCGAATTTAAGAAAACTCGATTTAAGCGAAAACTACGTGGTTACTCTGAAAACTGAACTTCTACTGCCTCTACGTAAACTACAACGAATAGAACTACGTAATGAATATTGGCATTGTAACACAGACTTCATAGCGGTTGAAAATTGGATCACATCTCGAGGTATTACTTATGAGAAGCAATGCAGGAAGAGACAACCGCAAATGTCTGAAAAGATTATATCCATAGTTCCGGCTGTGGAGAAAAAAGAAGTCGACGTGAGCGACATCTGGAATATAACTACAGACAAAAACGATTCTATGCCAGCTGAACAGCCTCCTACACTACTGACACCGTATGAGAAGTTTGACCAAGAATTCTCGTCAGTAAAGGCCTTCGTTATTGGTGTTGAAGTAGGATTAGCAATTGGTATAGTGGGAACTTATATTTGGTTGAGTAAATTTTGTACATGTGGTGCAGTAAGCTGCGGACGGCCACAGACGAGACAAAGACGGCGAAGGATGCAGAGGTTTGATGGGGACATGAGGACTAATTTACTGTGGAGTACGATAGTGAACCCTGACTTGGAGACTCCGCCTTCGTTCCGCAGACAGATATCTCTGCCCGAAAGAAGCGCACCGTTCCCGACGTACGGTCTGCCGGGCTTCGCTGAAGCTCCCTTACAAATAGACGCGATTCGAATGCCCGACCGTGCGGAAACACCGCCACCGCCGTATAACGACTGCCGCATTAATATATGATCGACAGAGTGTGCTCTATGTTTTTTTGTTGTGTTCATTATCTCTTGTGATATTTCGAATTAAGTCGCCGGAAGTAGAAACTTGTGGTTTTACGTTACTTTATGACGTTTAAGATACGGTAGTATAAGCCTTTCGCGGTACATTTCTAATAACTTTCGTGGATCTGCGGGGTTATTGCGTAACATTCCGATCACAACGCCTTTCATTGTGATATCCATTCTTTCATAGTTTTGAAAAATTCGTCCGCTCAACAACGTAAATAACTCAATGGATGTGGCTGAACTGTCAAAATTGCGATCTATTACTATTATTATTTTAATGTGTGTTACGCTATTACCCTGCGGTTTTAAGTATGAAGTGGAGTGTTTAAATTGTAACTTGGGTCGACAGAATGAAACATTTAGAGTTAAGATTAAGTTAGTCTGTAAAAAAAATAATAAGACTTGTTTTTTTTATAAAATCGTTATTTATTTTATAAATACCATTATCACATTTGATTCATTAAAATAATTATATGATCTGTCATAATATAAAAGTTAATATAATATGCTAAGTCAGACTCATAGAATTTAATATAAATTCTCTAAAATTAAAATAGATATAATTTGGGTAACTACAGAATTTTGTACATTACATAACACAACCTTGTGGCAATTTCATATTCGTACACTATGGCATTCCCATGGCATATAGATCCCAAACACTGGTAAAATTATATATTGAACTATTACAGGCGCCCAAATTGTTGTTAGTGAACATTAAATTAATTGGAAAACAAATTCAGATTACAAGTAAATCAGATAAGCTAGCATCACATAGTCAACATCGATTGATTTATAAATAAAATAGGTATATTTGTAAGAAAATGGAATGTACAGTTCATTTAAATAGCGTTAAAAAGACAATAAAAATAATATCATTACAAGTTTTATATACATCCATTTTGGCTATAAAAGGAACATGAACTGGAAATGCATGATTAGTCTAGTAAAACAAAAACAATATTAAAACAGTGAATACAATTACCTAAACAAATGCTATTCCAATATACTACCAGACGTAACTTTATGATTAAAATTTTAATAATAACCGACATACAAACTACCCTATTTACATATTTAACGGCTAGTTATAATATAATACGTAATCAGGCACATCATGGCATTCATGTCATTTCTGATTATCACGCGAATATTTCCACTACCCGAATTTAAACTAATTTTATTTCGTTGTACACATTATTGGGCATGCCTATGATTATGGAAAGTGTAGGCACATACGCTAATAGAGAGGTATAAACAAACATACTGTCAGGGGCACGTCGACGGTCTTAACAATAATCTGAAGGCTAATTCTCGTAATTTAAAACGTTCAAAATCTAGTCGCAGTCTTATCTCGGCGACAAACAAATGTCAAAATGTAGGGAAATTAGACGTATTTTTGACAGATTGAGACTGATATCAGACTGTGAACGTTCTTAAAATTACGAGAATTGCCCCTCTGATTTCTGCATTTGATTTTTATGAAGATATTAATTCAAAACTTCATTCAATTTTTTCTACTGTCAAGGTTTTTTAGAAGGCTCGTTTAGTTACAGAAAAAATTGACCCCACGCTCCCGGCATACGAAGGGTGAAGCGACTGAATGATTCACTTCACACAATATGTTATGGTTGCTTCATCATCACAATATGTTATGGTTTATCATGATAGGCATAAGTGAACCGTGTTTTGCCATAATCAAAATGCAGTTACCAGAATTTGCGTAAAACACGTCAATGCATTGTTCGAAAACTACAAATACATCGAACCTAAACTATAAATACATTTTGTTCCTTAATGCTTACACGTTAGCGTCTTCGTTCTCCAGCGCCAGTTGGCTGATGTTCACGTAGTCCGGGTGTTGGGAGAACACGTCCACTAGTTGGCTGAAGGTCGGTCGGGCATCAGGAGTGTACGCCCAGCAGTCCAACATCACTTGGTAGATCTCGTCTGGACAGTTCTCTGGTCTTTCTAGACGTTTGCCGCTTTCTACTATTTGTATAGCCTGTAAGAAATATTACATAATAATTTTGCATTGTCATCTGATTTACACATGCACGCAAAATTTCAGCTCAATCGGTTGAAGATATCTGCTTCAAAATTGAGTTGCAAGAGTCCACCCGAACATACATACATCGCAAGTTAAATAAAAGCTTGTAAAATGAATTGCTTTAGATCACTAATATTGCAGAATCACCCTAGCGAGATAATTTTGCATTGAACTCTGTGATGAGAGATTTTGTCAGCGGTATTCGACTAACTTGAAGAAAAAAAAAAAACTTAAAACTGTCTGTAGTCACAGTCGACCTCGAAATTGCTTTATCACCCTACGATTGAATGTCACATCGCAAAACGGTAAGTTCTAATTGTCCATCTGACAGTTAAGTAGTTTCTTAATAATAATAAAACTTTTTAATTCGGACCAATAGATATCCATATTTTTGTTAGTTACAAAGCAAAACTTAAGAAACTAGTGTTAGTAAAATTAATTAATAATAAGTTGTAAAATGTAGTTTCAAATTACTGGATGTGTTGTCAAAAGTGGTAAAACAATTACGAGGTTGACTATACATAGTTCTGATCACAAGTTTTACAAGACTTGTGCTTGATGTCTATAAAATAGGCGTACTAATAGTCAACCAACCTCAATCCCCCTCATATCTCCATATGGCTGCTGTCCGTACGAGAACATCTCCCACAGCGTGATGCCATAGCTCCACACGTCACTCGCGTGGCTGAACGTGCCGTAGTTGTATGACTCGGGCGCGTACCACTTGATGGGCCACTTGCCGCCACGGCTGGCCTTGTAGTAAGAACTGTCTGTTGATAGAGCTCGGGAAAGGCCGAAGTCGCTTATTTTGGCTTGGTGTCTGAAAACAATGATTAAAATGTGATTTTAGAAGATAAATTTTGATTTTTATCACTATTGCCTACTGTGCAGATATGTATATTCGACTGGCAATCTAATAGGCCTGTACGAAAGACGCATAGTAGATTACCATTAGAATATAAATATCAGTAAAGTGTTGTATTTTCCCGAGTGTGTTGAACTTATTTCATTACAGGATACAGTAAATGCTACACCAATGGCCTTTAATTAATAGATAAGAACAGAAAAGTTCTATTGATAATAATAATACTATCAGAAAATTACCTGCTAGACAGCAGAATATTCCTCGCAGCTAAATCGCGATGTACGAAACGACGCCGCTCCAAATACCGCATACCGGCCGCGACTTGACACGCCCACAATCTTAGCTCGTATCCAGGTGATGCCTTGTCCGGGTGGCGCACTAAGAACTCTAGTAATGATCCTAGAGGTACTAGCTCTTGAATCATCGCTAACGGCGGTCCCTGAATTAAAAAAATATATATATCATTTTTACCATCGTCATTTTGCCCTTGTCCTAATTAGATTGAGGTCGGCGCAGCATAGCTTTTTCTTTCATACATCTATCAGCCGACAGTTACAACTTTTATCTTTCACACAATCAATCCATTGTTTCTTTGGTGTTTCATTGTGGGCGTCCATTCATACGCGAAACATTCACAACATTATTGTTTGTATAACATGGATAAACATAATCGACCTATAATGTTTGTGAAGAAGGACGAATGGTGGAAGTACTCAAATAAAAATACTATATTCCACTATCAAAGGTAGCAAGTACCGAAGTGTACTCTGCCTACTGTTCCCATTCGCTACTGGCGCATAGATATCTCTATGAATAGGAGTCCGTAATCCACCGCGCGGGGCCAGTGCGGGCTTGGTGGATGTCACTTGTCTGTGAATTTTGTTTATGGTGACGTGCACAAAAATATATACGTAGCACAGTTAGTAGTTGACACAAATATAAATCATTTTATCTGACACATACATGTTAGTAATACAGGTCTTATACCTGTACTACTAACATGTATGTGTCACTGATAGCCCGATAACGATAAAGGAACATCGTTTTTTATGTTATTATGCGCCCACCTGATGTCAACACCACCTACGGACACCTGCACTACCAGAGGCATCGTAAGTATGTTGCCAACCCAGAGACAACGCTGAAATATATCTTATGTGCTTGTAATAATAATATCCTCCCGACCGAATTTCGGTCACGGAAACCAATATCAACGGTCTAAAATTAGCCAAGTGCGCAGAAGATATAGAGCACAAGGGTGTGCGAAATCACAGATGCACTCCCTCTTCCCATATTCTCATAGCTCGATGGAACGGCAATCCACAATTGCAGGGCCAACAGCTTTACGTGATTTTATCATTCATTCATCTTATGTGCTTTTAGTGTTGTATCCCACTCACCAAGGACACGCCGATAAGTCTGACGATGCACCGGTGTCGGACGGACATCATGACCTTGGCTTCGGACAGGAACTCCTTCTTGTTAGTATCTGTGTGTTGCATGTGTAACGTCTTGACGGCGACTTGTTGCACCGATTGGTCGGGTGGGTTGTAGGCCGCGCGGAGGACTGAGCCGAACTCGCCCTCGCCTAACACGGCGCCTAGCGTGAGCTCCGTCATTGGGATGAATTCTGGGGGATAACGTTGAAAGTAAATTAAATGAATCAAAGTAACGATGCAAAGGGTTTGTATGTATGCATAATTTACAATCATAGAAAGCACAACACTCGAACCAAAAGCATTGTAGGTTATCTATTAAATGAGACGGCATCACGAAACGAAGCCAGGAGGTTATAAGCATTACGGTTTAGCATATTTCCAACTATCCCAACTTTCCTGTTTCAGAACTATTCAATTTGGGAAGTTTACCGAATATGAAAATAAAAAACTGTAATAAAGTTTGAAATTAAAAACTGTATTAAAGTTTGAAACTTACCTTGCAGTGTGGTAAGCTGGCCATCAGAATCAATTGATATTTCATTATAATTCTCTGCTAACGTTACTACCGCGCTATTATTCCCCGGAACCTTATACGTTTCATTATCGTCAGACGGTTCTTCGTTGTTATTAATACTATCGTTGTTGAAATCTGACGAGAATGATAGATTCCTTGTGAGCAACTCGAACATATTGTTGTTGGATTGTATGGAGGAGGGCGGCGACGTCTGCGCAGACATTTGTTTGTCGCTCAGTATGTCATGTTTAACTAGAGAGAGCGACTGGTTCAAGGTAGCACGGCTCGATGCCAGCTTTTTGGTTCGTGGCATTGTTGAGAACTGAAACAATGAAAGGAAAATAGTATTGAATAATAAAATGGCATCCGGATTTATATTTTAGTTGCAACTGGAAGTGCCGCTGAACTGGCTTGAAAGCCACAAACCACAATTTTATTATAAAAATGGAGATCCAGCACTACAAAATATATATATATATCTTATATATAAAATTCTCGTGTCACAATGTTAGTCTGCATACTCCTCAGAAACGGCTTGACCGATTTTGATGAAATTTTTTGTGCACATTCAGTAAGTCTGAGAATCGGCCAACATCTATTTTTTTTTTTATTTTTTTTTTTTTTCAAACCCGTAAGTGATAAGGTATGTCCACCCTAGGAGTTGGGTAGGAGTAGTGTAGGAGTAGAGTAGGAGTAGGGTAGGAGTAGTGTAGGAGTAGGGTAGGAGTAGGGTAGGAGTAGGGTAGGAGTAGGGTAGGAGTAGGGTAGGAGTAGGGTAGTAGTAGGGTAGGAGTAGGGTAGGAGTAGGGTAGGAGTAGGGTAGGAGTAGGGTAGGAGTAGGGTAGGAGTATGGTAGGAGTAGGGTAGGAGTAGGGTAGGAGTAGGGTAGGGGGTAGGACACCACGCGAACGAAGTAGCGCCGGGCAGCTAGAAATAATTTATATAAAGCAAAACAACGTTTGCCGGGTCAGCTAGTATTTTTATATAATCCTACATAGTAAATTTATGAACCGATAGAAGCCAGTGCACAGTTCCGTAATATTATGAGGTAATAAACATAATAAATAATGCGGAGTCATAATCCTCAAAGTAAGGGACCAATTAATTGTGGAAAAAGAGTGTGATTATAGCATAGTGGGCTTACTTCAGGTAGAGGCGGTTTAGGTTTCGGCGGCACAGCGGTAGTGAGGCGGGTAGGCAGACCGTCCGGCACTGTACTGTAGTGCTCGATCAGCCTCTCCAGAGATTCTAGATAGGGTCCGTCGTCTATGAACAACCAGTTTGTCTGAAATTAATGTGAAATTGTTTATTTTTTATCTGTAAGATGTGAACATAATTAATAATTTACACGAAAAATTGCATGTGCCTTTTAACTCTTTTGGAGAAAGAAAGTTTTTGTAAATTATGCAAACCGAGGGCTTCTCGCAGAATACGGAATGCTCGCACTCGCGAGCATTCCGTATTCTGCGGCAGACAGCACTTTTGGTACGAAAGGTTAAACCTCCATAAACAAACACATGCTTTAAAACTCACCTCTTTCCTAATAATAAAGTTATAAGGCGTGTTTTCGCTCAGCATCGTCAACACGTACGCGCCGGTATGCCTCTCGCTATACCGCACAAGATACACCCCGTCAGAAGCCTTGCCTTCCACTTTGTGGTGCTTGCAGTACTCCTCCAAAGTCTTTACCGCTTCCTCGCGGTTCAACGTACCGTGGTACCAATACTTTTTAGACGTTTTTGGGATATCTGGCTGGTGGTTTTCTGTAAAGAAAGTTATGATTATAGTCACGAAGTTTTGAATGAAGGACTCATAAGTAAAACCGGTAGAAAAGCTTTTGTGACTTCCAATTCCACTACTCCAAGTTACTTCCTTAGCAAAATCAAGCTTATTTATTTTCGACTTTATTTCAAAGTGCACAATGAAGATATTTGTTTAGCGATAAAAACCTTTCTAATAAAACCAGAGTCAAACAATGCATGTTGATTCTACCATGCAGCAAAAACAAAATAATGAACAATGTAAGTTAATTACTCAGTAACTGGTAGCATTCTGTGTGTCCGTAATGTTTCGCCAGGTCAGCAGGGGTGTCGTGTGCCAGCGTCCTTGCATGGGCTGGAGCTTTGAGCTTTAGTAGAACCTACAAACAGAATAATAATATTTAAAAAAACCGGCCAAGTTTGTGCCGGGATCACGCACAATGAAGGGTTTCGTAGTTGGGATGAAGTTATCCCAAGAACAATCTTATCTTTGTAGTTGAAAAACATGTAGTCCCATACATCGATATACGTCACGGTCAATTCTCTAATTGCAAATGTAAGTTTGTAATCGCATTTTTTTTATGTGCAAGTAAAGGAAAACCGTTAATTTTTAGTTTTATACTACAAATTAACGGTTTTCCTTTACTTGTGCTGTGAGACCTTGCTTCTTGCCAAATTTCTCGATTCTAGGTCAACGGAAAGTATTCTATAGGTTTTGATTTATTCGCGATCAAAATCTATCAAAGCTCTAATGGACCGTTAATATTAATTTCAACTCCACGTGTTCCTGAGAAAAAGAGTCTTGACACACTGACAGATAGACGGAAGGACGGACAACAAATTATCTTCCGACAACGACAACAGCGCACGCGTCTTCCGCGTTCACACACATTGTGCAAGTTCACCAAGAAGTCATAGATTATTTTGGTGAAGTTCGCGATTTCATTTAGATACAAATTCCATTCCCTAAATATAGTCAGGTCTGTGGTGATGAGTTTGTAAACTTGTTCACAGTGCAACTTTAATCAATGTGTTGTCTGTTAGTCTGTCACAAAACTGTTCACTTATGAATATATTTACTATAGCTCAGTCCACATACCTTGATACATTCGATGTGTCCTCTTTGCGCGGCGTCATGCAGTGGCACCTTGCCTGTGGGCGCATGTCTCATCTGGTAGTTAGCGTTACCCTTCGTTATCAGTAGCTCCGTCGTACTCGGCAAGTTGTTCTGGCATGTATACTGTGTATAAACAAAATGGATTAATTATTTTAATATAATTACTATTGAAGAAATGATCGGTAGGTACAAATCCGATTGTACCTGCCGATCACTGCGGCAGTGTTTGCGCAGTTTGTGCTTCAGATTGCGGAAACTCCTACAGGAAAAATAAATGGCGCATGACATAGTAAAAATATTGATAAATCAGCAAGGTGGTAACGGGGCTGACCGAACAGGTTTAGGCCAAAATTTAGGTTTAAAATCAAAAGTCATTTATTCAAAGTTATTTTTGAATATATCCCTAACTAGCTGTGCACCCCGCGGTTTCATCCGCATAAGTCTCGATCCCGTAGGAATATCGGGATAAAAAGTATCCTAGTCTTAAACCAGGTGTGCCAATTTTCATCCAAATCCGTTCAGCCGTTTTAGTGTGAAAGCGTAACAAACAACCATGGAACAAATCAATCATCTTTAACACGACACTCCGACCCGACACTGCTCCGTCATTATTGATGTCGTATGTTATGACCAACGCAATGCTCATCTTACGAAAGTACAAAAGATACAACTCACATGTAAAGGCGTATACCCAAAGGAGTCTCGAACATTGACAGTGGCTCCACTCTCTATCAGCTTGGCAAGTATATTGTCTTTCCCAGCCCTTGCGGCAATGTGCACGGCTGTCTGACCATCTTGGTTCTTAGCGTCGCGACTGCGGTAGCCGCATGCTAGCATCTGAGAGACTATGTTGAAGTCGCCGGCTTCTGTCGCTCTGGAAATAGAATATGACGTTACTTATGTTAAACCTAAACTCTTCAGTAAATGGAGGAGATGCAACTTTAGATGAAGTCGCGGCGGAAAGAGATAGCGGGACGAGCATTTGAAGGACTGGGTACAGAATTTTTAAAGTAATCTGCGTTCGCGATTTAGTTTCCAAACTTGTAAACGAATATGTGTTATTGGAAAAATAACTTTAATACCTACACAATAAAGGTCAGTTTATGCTACAACTTTAAATAATGTTATGACTTTTCAACAGTACTAGTCATTCTGAAATCAACTTAATTTCACTGTGATTAAGTTGATATTTGTTTGACTTGAAATAACATCCATTGGAAACATTAATTTGAATAGACCTTAGAGTGGAACGGTTGTTTGGTAGTCTGCTAATTATCATTGTAAGTATGTTAGTTTGTAAAATAACTAACAATAATGTTCCCTGAAAAAAACTTTGTAAAACATTTTCCTTCAAATATTTGGCACTGTTTTAATGCATGCTCCCATTAAATCAATCAATGTAGCCCATTACCATAGCTAATGACAACCTAATTAAGACAATGAAATTGATAGTAGCTCACAAGTAATATTTAAATATCAATAAGGAACAATGTGTGCGCCAATGAATCATTAGCATGAACAATGATTCACCATTGCCAAACACAGATGTCTCTAAGTGAATAGTTATCATCATATCAGACACCATCAAACATTCCCAGGGTATGACTCATGTCAGCTTCTATGGTACTTACTGCTCACTTGAACTAATATTGATTTGATTAGTTAAATACGACATTACTATAGATTTTTTTTTACTTGAATGCTTGTAAGTATGTAGATTTTTTGACAAATAAGAACATGGAGCTGAGTCATTACTGTCTGTTTACAAACTATTTTGTTACAATTTTAACTTAAGTAATTAAGTTAATCAGCATTAACCACAACACAAACATTCAGATTATAAATTAAAAAAAAAGAGTAATATTAAAAATTTATTAAGTTTAATACCTAATAAGACCAATAAAGTATTCCTAGCATAATAGTTTACACAAGATTCAAGAATGTGATTACAAAACTAGGCATGGCATGCGACTTCTGACTCAATTATTTTGGACCACATTTGGTATTCCAATCAGTGAACATTGCAAACACATCTTGTCATAAAACATGCAAAGAATTTTGATGTTCTACCTATACATAGCATCATGTTGTAGACATCATCATGCGGAGTATATGGCCACAACTACTGGCCTTCTCTTGATATTTATTGGATAAACATATTGAACAATGCGCTCAACAGGAAATTGTCAATAAGCTTGTCAGCACTTGTATTAAATTACAAGCCCTATAAAGTGCAGAGCATGTTGAAATCAGTGCAATAACCCCTTTTATGGGAGATCTGACTTACGATTAAATTTAAAAATGTAAGTTTTGAACAAGGTGGGTCATTAAAAGTTGATAAGAAATTAATTTTACTCATGGTCATTGTACTTTAAATGGATTCGAATTTATTTATAGAATGAAGACAAGAATACATGCAATGTGTGAGGTCCTGGGTTTAATAAACAAGGAAGACATATTAGTGTAAGTTGAGTTTAGTAGCAACCTAGCATCCTGGGGTGTAAAGAACATGAAGTGCAAGAGAATTACTACAGTAATTGAAAATATTTTCAGATTTGCATATTGTGCATTTTGGAGGACAATAGCATTGCATATTCAATGCTTAGTAAAACTAACAGAAACCCAAGAAATTATTTTCAAAATAATTCCATTGAGTTTCAGCCTTTCACTAAAATAGGAATGAATAGAAAACTGATCCATTCATGATGAAAAGAATGTTACTACACTCCATTCAGCGTGGTAATAAAACAAGAGGGATAAATTAAGGGCAATTTAGGTGGCTCTCATCTTAATGGAACTTCCTTCTTCAACTAGATGTTGTATCTCTAATTGACATTGCATGTTTCTATCAATTATTTTGTTTTTGACCAATTTACTGTTTACTAGTGTGGGAAAGTGAGTGTTTACCTACTGAATGTTACTTTGAAAGATGAAACAAAAAGATAACTATGATTTTTAATACATAGTTTGATCCTTTATATATTTGTAAATGTATTTCGTAATATAGGTTAATAGTATACAGGTCCCTGTATGCTTTAAAATAAATAAAAATACTGGCATGTTTCCAATTTACAAATAGTTGCAGAAGCACAATAGACACATTGTGGTAGCCATATATTTTTTTAAAGAACCTCAATAATAATGGTGCCATTTTGAAAACAATTAGTCAATTATACCTTAGAAGCATACCAATATTATTGAATACAATCATTCACACAATATTATTAATTTAAATACATCAGCATTGTCCCACTTCAGTCCAAAGTGTTAACAATATTATGACACCATACCACTTTACACCTGATAGTATAGAAATAGAATGTGTAAGTATTTGATTAATATAAGTACTTTAAGAGTGGTAATTAAGTCCTAAATTGAAGAATATTACATGAAAAGCCAGACTTTCATGTAATGTTTACTAGTTTAGTAGTGTACCCGGTAGTATGGTACCCACGGTAACATACTACCGTGATAAAAAGTATCCTACCTATATCCTAAAATTTGGATGAAATTTGTCACACAGATAGTTTAATAAATCTGTGTGACAAATTTCATCCAAATCCATTCAGTAGTTTTTGCGTGAAAGAGTAACAAACATCCATCCTCACCAACTTTCGCGTTTATAATGTTAGTAGGATTACATGTTTTCAAGAACATGCATAATATCTGGTCATGAGATGAATAAACCTAGTGACAGAAATAAACAAATAACAAATTTATTGGCAGAATTTCCTCATATAAATGATCATAATTGTTTGTGTAAAGAAATAAGTATTAAGATTAATGTGTATATTGTTCAGTAGGTATTTTGCTTCAGAACTTCTTCTAGATTTATTAATGATCTAGAAATTCGGGAAGCATAACATTACATATTATAAAATGAATTGTAGAATAATAAAGATGAAACTGAGGTATGATTAAAAATGCTTACCGGTGTAACAGGTTGGTAGTGCCCTGAGTACGAGATTCATGGGGTGGTGGCTGTCCCTTGCACACAACTGATAGCCTGGTGACGAGGCCATTGGAGTCTCCTCGGTAATGCTGTATGAGTGTGTCCAGTCCGTGCACTGTAGTGTGCTCCTCAATTGAGAAGAATGCATCCTCACCATGTCTTCGAATTTGATAGTGCACTACTTCTCCCTATTAAAAGGTAAACTTTTTTGAGAGCTGCATACAATAGGTACAAAGTACAGAAGTCTTAAATCTTGGAGGATGAATTTACAATGTTAGTTTAATTTGTTTTGGTTTTGTGGCCAGATAAACATGACTGATGTACATGTGTCTGAACAGTATTTAAAATGAGAAAACAAAGTTCTGCTTTGAGGTTAGAAAAACTTTTAAAACTGACCTGGTGCAAAACTGAGAGCACATAATCTCCAGGGGAAGTGTTACTCTCACGTACTAAAAACACACCATCCTCACCTTCTGCAAGTTTCAACAAAATTCAAGTTTGTCAATAATACAAAACATTGGTACAACAATAACAACATACAATAATAATCACAACCGACCTTCCTTCAACAGCTTCTCAGCCGTGTCTCGAGATATTTTCCCATGAAACCAGTTGACATTATCTTCTCTGTTCATTCTCAACAAAAAAGAGTTTGTCTGAAAAGTTAATTTAAAACTTGTTGAACAAGTATTTTCACAGACGACACAAAACTTTTCCTGAACATTTCTTGTACAAGTCAGGATTTTGCTACACGATATCTTTATTCAATTAGTATTACAAAAAATATCATAATTAGTATTGAGAATTATTGTTTTAAATACTTTGCTTATTTAAATGACTACACGAGACATAAAAACGTTTCAACATAAACTTTTATAAACTGTTCGCCATGTTTCTCCCTATTTCTTTCTCACACATCACAAATCGCTTTCGAACAAGCGAATAATATAAAAAGCCCGTTCATTAAACTTTATTCTCTTTCTAAAACCATGTTATTTCAATTTGTGAAACAGAGATCGCTATACATGGAACTCTTGTTTTTAATTTATCCGCATAATATTGTAAACGTCAGACCAACTACAATGGTCAAATAAGAAACTGATAAGAGTTTTTAGGATGATTCATTCTCATTATTAATCTTATTTAATTTTACAGAATTTATCACGAATACTTTTATTAATATTAGTAGCATCTAAATATTACTTACCTTCAACAGTATGAATGACGTCATGGTTGTTATCATGATATCCAACTTCGGCAACACAAAAATATTTACAAATATTCAAAAAAGTATTTTTAGTTAAATCTTCTTCGTTTCTTGTAAGCACACATATTTATCACGAATATAACTGATTATTATGTTAACACAAAGTATTCCGTAAAAAGCGCAGCACGGTGAGCGGAGTGCGTCTAGCAAGCAGCCGGCAGACAGGCGCGGTATCCCCGACTCTGCCTTCCAACGAATGACTCATAGCAAGGTCAATTCCGAGAAATGAATCACCAACGTACTCAGTTCTACAATGCTTTATGTAGTACGCATTCCCCCACAACACTGCTTCATTATTGTAATTTGTAAATAAAGACATAAACTACCTTTAGATATGTAGTAGAAGTACATACCTATAGGTGATAGATAAATGACTCTACCTACGTAAATCGTCTCGCATCTTCTATTTGTAAAACATTTTTAGTCCTTTGAACAGGATTTTAGCCTAATATTCTTGGTAACGAACCAAGATAAAAAGTAAATGATGTTACACTTACCAATACTTACAATACAATACTTACCAAGGTAATTATTAGTTAGAACCATCATTTTGATACCTAGATAGGTAAGTACGATCTAAAATTATATTTTTATAGAGTTCATTCATTCATTGTAGAGTCGATGTAAAAGTAACTCTGCTAGTTTCCGTTCTACTAGTAACAGGTAACGAAATTGGTGCCATTGATGGAAACCGGAAATATTACAAAAACACACAGATAGGTGAGATGATATGCAGAGTGGACATTAGGCAACATACTTAGGTAAGGTAGTTATATCATAATAGTACAAATTGACATTTCTTTCATTCCTTAATAGCCTGCAGCATTACTGTTAACTGTTCAGTGATTACTGCACAAGGATTAGTTGATTCGAGTCTCTATCAAGAGTGCTAACTTTAAATCAAATCAAACTACAAAAGTAGTAGTTAGCTAGTAAAACCTAATGCGTAAAATGCTGACCACGAAAGAGCTAGGTACTCAATTGGCACATAGGTAGGTGCCTAGCGTTACGTAGCTGTAAAAAAACAATGGTTATGTATTTCGATTTTTATTGATTGTGTGATTAAACGTGGTTAACGTATGTTTTAACAAGTGGCGGAGACAACCCTGCGCAGTGCTCACTAACTTCGCAATAAGACGCCGGTGACTCACACACAAGATCTGCAAATATTGTCAGATACCTAAGTATCTGTGAAGCTAATCAAAGCAACAACATTATTTTTCCAGAAGGGGCTATTACTCATAACATTACGCTTATATTTACAGACGAAGTAGGCAGAGGTGCATGTAATACAATATCCACACACATTTCGCGTGTTCGGCGGTTATGTTTGAATTCTCATGTCAGTAGGTAAATGGGTGAGAGCCTAATATTGCCAATGCTATCGATCACAAACAAATCAAAGGGCAAGGAACTATTACGACATTGATAGAATTCATACAAATGCATAGTTAGGTTTTCCATATCACATATATTTATACCTACTATATTCGAAAGTAATTCTCTTTGTATGTTACCTTTTCACGCCTAAACCACTGAACGGATTTCGATAAAATATAGATAGCAAAGAGATAGATGTCATCCTGGGGAAGGACATAAGGCTACTTTTCCCGGTAGCACGTTCCCGTAGGATACTTTCCGCCATCCACGCAGATAAATCTCGGTTTCGCGTTATCCATATCGTTCATTTTTGTGGTACATACCTACCGGTTAAAAAAGTTGAACATTTAAATGCTTCTTTAGTCATTGAAATTTTAATCAGAGTCTTTGTGTGGCAACTTCTTCTCGGTAACGATCTTGGATTAGATCTTGGCAAATGTTTTGTAGGCTGCTCTCCCTCGTAATTTCCTATAATTTGTTATCCTAGTCCATTTTTTGTACGAGCTTTTTCACCGACTGCTGAAAATGATTGCCGGTTACCTAAGCAAAATTGAGTTTCTACGTATCCCCATAGGGAAAAAATATCGCGAGTTGTTGTACCATAATATCCTATACATATATATACAGGGCGGCGATTAAATCATCTGCATCTATGTCTGATATGGGGGTGATTCTACACGTCATTCTAAACAGCTTCCGCAGTGAAACTCACAACCGAATTGTAAAAAAAACATGCCTGCATCAAAATTGTCTACTGTTGTATAGGAATTTGATTTTTTTTCACGAATCGGATACGAGTTTCGTAGCGAAAGTTGTTTAAAATGACGGGTAGAATCACCCTCTTGACGGATACAGGGTGAGTGAATCGCCACACTGTATGTATGTACGTAGGTAAATATTTAAATCGTACGGAATATCCTCTTCTATGACTGTTGCAAAACGGAAGAGCAGAGAAAATGAATAAAAAAAAATGTTTTGTTAACTTCATCTTCATGTTTTGTTCAGTATGTATATAAATATAGATACCTAAGTTGTTCGGTAGTAGGTAAGTGAGTTAGTTGATTGTACAGACGCCAGCAGGTCAAGCTACCCGAAACTGTCATATTTTCCCAATCAACCTCGAACCTTAATGCTTCAGCGATAAAGTTGAAAATCTATTAAAGTTTGACAGATTGTAGTAGCTTGATGTGCTGGCGTCTGTACAAGGGTCCAAGTACGAATCTTACATTAAGAAACACTTGTCTAGTCGCTGGGCCTTTCGCATACCGATACATTGCCACACTTTTACGACGAAGAAATGTGGACCTTAGTGCATTCAAGCTTTTGTCCAGGGTTTCGTACGTAGAAATAAAAAAAAACTGGCCAAGTGCGAGTCGGGCTCGCGCACCAAGGGTTCCGTACAAACTTAAATTGGTCTCATTAAAATTTCATCAAAATCGGTTCAGTATTTGGTTGAAGTCGGTTTTTCATCAGTAAGATGATAAATTATTATACATATTACATAGATTTAGAGACAATCCACGGAACAGAGAAGTATCTTTGTCTTGTGATACACTTATATTTATATATTACTAAAGTTCATAAACTATGAAAGTACCGAACATTGCTCAGATTGCTCTAACGAAAAGATAAACGGATTGAGGGACAAACTTAACTTTGCTGTTGGAAAACTGTCGTCCCCATACATCGACATAGGTCGCGGTTAGTTTACCAACTGCAAATAATTTTGCAATCGCAAAAGTAATATTTTTTTTTTTTTTTTGTGATGAAACTACAACTTAATGATTGTCTGATTTTTTCCTTTACTTGTGGTACATCACATTTCAAATTTCATAGTTCTAGGTCAACGGGAAGTACCCTATAGGTTAGGATTCCCTTGCAAGTGTCAAAATATGCCTCAAAAATGGAGCATAAAAGGCCGTATCTTTTGATAGCGTCAACTTAGAAGTTTGATTTTTTTTCACTGCTGCAAGGGATCACAGACCTGAGTATTTGATATTAATTTCAACTTAATACCTCCACGCGTTTCTGAGAAAAAGAGTCTTGACAGACGGACGGACAACGAAATGATTTTGTAAGGGTTCCGTTTTTGGTACGGAGTACGGAACCCTAAAAACGGATTCCTTATAGTATCACCTATGTGCCTGTCTGTCCGCCTGTCAGCCTTTTTTTATCAACTACAAAGTTAAGTTTATTCTTAAGATAAATTTCGCTATGAAATCCAAACTGCGGAATCCTTCGTTGTGCATGGTCCGACACGCACTTGGCCGGTTTTTTATATGTAGGTATAGGATGAGTAGAGTTTTTAGTGGCGCTAAGATAATGAAGTTCCTTTCAAGGTTTGGTACTTATGAATAGCCAATAGGTAGGTAATGTCATCAGTTGCTGAAAATATTTCTTTATTGGTTAGGTATCCTATAGTAGGTATGGTAAGTTATAGTTACGTATACACTACCTCCTACCGAAAATAAGTGACATATTAGTCAGCGTTCGTTTTCTATAATTTCTTAACATAAGAATTTCTGTGATAATAATTATGCACTGAGGTATATTTGCCTTCATCCTATTATTTTATTTACTTTATGGTTCACTAGTTAGGGACTAGTGAACCATAAAGTAAATTAAATAATGATGTTCTCATTTTTTTTTAAGTTTTTTTATATGGAGAATGAGAGAATAACGTAACAGTGTATGAAGACTTCTCTGTAGGTACATTTCTATGTACCTATAGCCTTATTTCATTGAGAGTCATTTATAAACCTGCCTAGATAAACAAAAGGGCTGTACAATAATTCATTCTGATGACAATTTATGTGTGCACTCCGCCACTGATTAGATAAACGTTCGACCTAACTATTTAGAAAGCATTCGCTATACCTAGTGCACCGAGTGGACAAACCAGTCTCAAAGTTTGTTTACCTCACGAATGTAATGTTTATTTACTTTCATTCGTCTCCCAGCAACCTGTCTACATTCTGCATAGAATGCCCGGCCAGCCATTGTATTCACGAGAATGTATTTCTTTGTATCTTTCCTGACTGAGCCATAAGAAAATTCTGTCCCATTCAGGTTGTGTTAATGTTCGTGTGGTTGAAATTCTCGTCTTGCAACATTTTACTTTGTAATGTCGTTTGGTTTTTTAATGACAAAAGCGCCATTGGTTTTCGTTTCTAAAAATACGATCGTTTCTATAGTGGAAGTAACGAAACGGTCATATTCGTAATCGATCGTATAATTCAATAATGAAAGATGGGTACCTACTAATTGGAATGTATTTTTATTAGTAATGAATGTACCATGTATTATTAGGAATTAATAAAAGCTTTTCATTTCATTTATCATAGCTTCTTTGAAATTACCCAGATTTTTATATTGCAGTAGGTATTAGGACTTCCAATAGGGCAAGATGAAGGTTTATTGCCACTGCAATAACCTTAATCACAAAAGTTAGGTAATGAATAATTAGACCAACACTGGCCATTTCTTCCGAAAAAATTCTCATAATACCATTAGACCTAAAAAAGAAAAAAAAAACTCTAATGGCTTTCAAAGGATTTTTTTCAGTGTATATGCCAGCAGTCCATATGTTTTTGTAAACTTAAACCTTTTTTTTAAGCATTGATTTTTGAATTATTATAACTTAATTAAAATATGTAAATATTCATCCGTGGACTGAATTTAAAGATGTCCATGATTTAGATATGTATCGTTTTGGACATTATGGAAACAAATCCTACAGTAATTTCTCCTTGCAATATAAAGGTCCTTGATACATAAGTAGGTACAGTATATCCGTTTCGTCAAGGCAACCTGGAGTGGCTACACGTTGGGCCACGGGTGAGTCACTGCGCTTTCTACCAGCTTGCCGCCTGAGCCGGTGGGTAGCGGTCGATGACACCAGGCCTGTTTATTCCCCATTCGTACTAGACCTATTGTGCTAAAATCGTAATGTCGTAAACAAGTGACTAAGGAATATTTTATAGGTATTCGGTGGGTGGGGCTTAGGGTCTGGATATGACTGTTTTGTAGACTAGTGAAGATCAGATCTTGCGGAAATTAATCCTTCTTAATATCACCTACGTAGGTACACTCCTATGGTAATTATTGTGACATTAGATTAAACATGTGTATGAATACCTTCCTACATAACTGTGCAAAATTAGTTTTACTTAACTACATTGTCTACATCTCTGTATCTATTTTCCTATCGCAGGGAGAGATTTCTTATGAAAGTTTCTATTTTTACTTGTCTGTTTGTATATGTGTGTACATAAATGGTTAAATAGGTACCTACTTACTATACAATAAAACATTACTCATTGAATTTTCGATATTAAATAACAGCGGCTTATTTCCTGCCAAATTGAGTTGTTGTCAACAACGAAAATAAATAATTATCCATAATATTTTTTTTGTTTCGATTTCATTTAGTTTAGTTGAGGACAACCCTATAGTGGATAAGGAAACGCCACGAAGCCGGCCGACCTCAAAAACAAGTGCGAAATGACTAAAGTAAAACGAATACGAGGGCCGAAACCGAACGGTAGCGCCGATGAGGTAATCACACTATGAATGAAAAAATATATAAAAAATCTAAAATAAGCTAACTGTAAGGTCGATGACGAACCACAGAAAAATCACTCTTATACTAACAGAGGCAGAAGTAGTTTTTGATGGTGAAGCAACGTGTGGATATTTTGAGACACCGCGTCATTGAATAGATGTAGCAGATACAGAATATGACTCATCTATGACTAGGAGATCACTGAGCGTGAACTTTAGGTATTCAAGTTGTGTTTAAGTTCTCGGTATACGATTTCAGGCTATATTTAGAATGTTCACGAACTAAAAGTCTATGAGGAATTAGACTTTATGGCGTAAGGTCTTGCAAATCCTTCAAGGGTCAAGAGAAGGCTGATGGGTTACTTGTCTAGCAGGGAATATGGGCACTTGAATGATGGTTGAAATAGGAAAAAAAACCGTGGGAAGCGAAGCCGCAAGGTCAACCATGATAAGGAGCTCTTACATCTACTCAATACCGAATTAAATATAAAAACCGAATCATTGTCACTACCTAAAAATGCGTAGCACAGCGTTGACGTTACGTAGCACTGCCTAGACAGTAGTAAAGCTACGCGGCATAGGACAGGTACGTGGCGTAGGACAGGTACGCGGCGTAGGACAGGTACGCGGCGTAGGACAGGTACGAGGCATAGGACTGCTACGCGGCGGAGGACTGATACGCCGCATAGGACTGCTACGCAGCGTAGTACTGCTACACGTGGTACTGGTACGTGGTTTAGTACTGCTACGCGTCGTACTGCTGCTACTCGGCGTAGTACTGCTACGCATCGTTGTACTGCTACTCGGCGTAGTACAGCTCCACGGTGTAGTACTCGCGGTACGACGCGCGGTCGAGTACGGTCGCGTTTGCGCTGCACAGTACGAATGTTTTATTCGCGAATGGCGCGGCTATAGCCGCTGCCCGTTTTCCGTTATGAGTTCCCAAACTCTCATAGCCAACGAAGTATTGGCATTCATTAAACATGCCATTGACTACATGGACGAGATCAGCATCTTGCAGATCTGCAAGTCATCGTACAAGGAGGGAGAGATTAGCGGTGCCAAGTTGCTGCTGTTCACAACGCTCGGAAAAGTCAGCCAGATGCCGTCTCGTCGAAGGGACGGTACACAGAAGAGTCTCCAGGACATCATAACGCTGATGAAGGAGACCGACTCAGGCGACGTGCCTGAATTCGTGGCGAAGGATCTGCACAAGCTGTCTCCCGTCACGTTCGACCACGTAGATGTCACCAGGCTGCTGAAGGACATTACATTTCTGAAGCAAAGCCAGGTCGAGATGCAGTCTAAGCTGGAGGTGTCCACAATACCATCAGTGATCTACGGGCAGAAGTAGTGCTCTTGCGCAACGCAATTTCTGTAAGTAGGTCACCTACCGACGCTGACGCCGCAAATGCGAACGCGCGTCGCGGGGCACAAAACGCCTCCATCTGCAATTTCGAGTCGGCGGGCTCGAATGCGTCAACTGCCGAAAATGCATGCGTTGCAACGCGTGCTGTGGCCGTCCCTGCCTCGACACAGGTGGAGACAACGACGTGTGTAGGTTCGTGGACCCCCAAACGAGCCTACGCAGCAATAGTAGCCGCTAACATGCCTGCTGAGTCGCAAAACTCGCAGGTAAAACTAGCGGGAAAACCAAAAGGGGGTAAACGGTCGGAACCCAACCAGGTTTTGAAAAGGCAGGGTCTAGAGAAGGACACGTGCGACAAGGATGGTTTCATCAAGGTGGAGAAGAAGAAGAAGAAGAAGCCTTCTTGTCAGAACCAGTGCGGCACCGCGCTGGCAGGACCAAACATGCTGCTGCGACCAGCAATCCCGACGACGCAGCTGTAGGTGTCCAGACTGCACCACTCCACGAAGGTTGAGGAGATCGTGGAGTACATGCGTGTGAAGACCAACTGGACTTTGAGGGTCGAGAAGTTGGAGTCGCGTCACAACACGAACTTCAAGTCGTTTGTGGTGCGTGTTCCGACACACCATCTCGAGAAGTTCCTCAAGGAAGAGTTATGGCCGAAGGGTGTTGTGTACCGCCGATTTCGTGGCCGGCTACATGACACCAGTCAGCGAAACACGACGCAGACACTTCGTGTGACTTAGTTAGTTTTTAGTGTAATTATAATGTTCTATGTATTTATAGTATTTTTAAGTTATATTAATATTGTATTGTATGTGTTTTATATGGGCCTTGATGCCTGAAATAAATGGATAAAAAAAAAAAAAAGGTACTGCTACGCGGCGTAGTACTGCTACACGGCGTAGTGCTGCTACGCGTCGTAGAGCTGCTACACGGCGTAGTGCTGCTACACGGTGTAATAGCTTAAGACTGCTATGCGGTGTGTTAACAAACTCAAACCATTCACATATTATAATTAAACCATTTACAGGTACTTTTGAATTGTCAAAGAGTCGGTCAGTTAGTAAGAAAGTTGAAGCTAGTTGCCCATTCCAAAACCTAGACCTCTATGGAGAACAACGGGCAAGAAACTCCAAGGACACTCTTTTAAATCAAGATATTACAAAATCCTGGATACATTATTCTTGTGACTTCGACACAGCGTACCACTGCGTAGACGCCGCGCAGGCACTGTGTATATGCTACGCTAATACTGGATTGAGGCGACTAAACTATTATAGGGCTTCATTGAAAAGTAGAATAAATGGCCACGTATAACTGACTGGTTTTTGTATTTATTAATAGGCCAAAGTAAGACAGCTGCGCTACATTTTCTTGGCACAATGCTTTTATAGTTCTCACTATTTTACCGACCGGAACGCGGCGCCGATCTTCCCCTACCAGACCATAAGCATAAAATAAAGTATCAGATTTCACACCACTGGCACTGTCTGTGGGAAATATTTGCCTCCATTCTACTGTTGCGTAAATTAATATCACAGTGTCTAACACTTACCTACCTACGAGTCTGCGCCATCTTAGTTTTTACATTCAACTATAATTACCAGACTAGTTCATAATGACTGCTTGTGTTCTAAGGCCGAGACAGCCTGGCTGCTAACTGGGAATAAAATAGCCCTTACAAGTAGCAATACCAAGCTTTACAGCAAGTTACACCTTTTTATCTACATTACCTAACCCAGTAACATTCTATACCGGTTACATGGATTGCATACCGCGTATTGTAGGGGAGAATAAAACAACTGCCTCGTGGGTCTAGTGGTTACAAGAGCTACTGCTGAGCATGAGGTCTTGGGTTCTTTGTAATAGAGTCACTCCCTATTACATGAGACTTAAACATAACTGGCGAAATATATGTGTGTGTGTATGTACAACATATAATCAGCCTATAACGTTCCCACTGCTGGGACACAGGACTCCTCTCTGTGAGAGGGAATGGGCCGTAATCCACCACGCGGGCCCAGTGCGGTTGGTAAATGTCACATGTCTTCGAATTTTTGGTCCTAGAACATGCCAGTTTCCTCACGATGTTTTCCTTAACCGTTTTTCACAGCAATGGTGATGAAATAATTTACACAAAGTAAAGCGCCTGTCTGGGTTTGTACCCGCAACCTACAACTCGTAACCCCTCAGGGAATTCTGTGGTGATGTTATATAATAAAACAAATGAGTATAACATGGCATAGTATTTATTATCATAAAAATGATAACTTACATCATAATAATTGTAATACAGTAAAAACAATAGATAACTTAAATACGTAAACTGCTTTACAATTAATCCTTATTCCTTAGAACATAAAATTGAGTACAGAGTGGAGAAAAACCGAATAACCGCGTCGGTGTTATTTCGACAATAAAGGTTTATTATGACGTTACTTTGGACAATATGAAGCAATAAACTATATTAACCTACGTTATTAATTTATGGACGGATATCTTAACTTATTATAACTAGATAATTATGCTCTATAGCTACTTGACATCGAAAGTTTCGTGGTCTTTGCGGATATTTTCAGTAGGACCTATACAACAACAGAAAAATCCTAAAAATAACAGAAAAAACATATTTATCGTTCACAAAATCAATTTTTCAAGAACCATTGGCGCCGATTCCCTTATTCACAAACTAAACTAAATTTTAGTTCAGTGCATCTTTTTCTTTCATTAAGAAAAGGACAGAAGAAAAAATATTAGTTTAGTCCTGTCAAATTAAGATACTCCATAGACAGTTTAGACCTGATTAAAAACATGGCGCTAAAAATACGTCAGGCGCTGACTAATTTGACAGGACTAAACTAATATTTATCTTCTGTCCTTTTCCTAATGAATTAGAAAGAAAAAGATGCAATTTAGTTTAGTTAGTGAACAAGAGAATCGGCGCCATTACTTGTTTCAGTTGTTTTTCAAAATAGACTACTACTCGGTTCAATGATAACGTATTTTTTAGTTTGTTAGTTATTTTATTCTGATGATAACATACTACTGATTTATAGTATTGTGAACCTATTTTAACTGCGTAGCTGAAACTTCATGTAGAGATCGTGTCATTTATAATCCTACATTAAATTTAGTATATGGTTAAATGAATTCCTTCGTCAATTAGTTAATAGTTTCAGTCAATTAATTTTTTTTTATCCAGATTTGCCTTTTGACAGTTACACTACAAACAAATACCTATGGCTAAATATGTAGGCACAACCCACAAAGCATTTCATAAATTCGTAATTGAGGTTTTCTACGACAACACAGAGTTGGTAACATAACCCATAGAAGAGCTAAATTTAATAAACATCTCTATTCTGTATTGGTATTGATCAGACATAGATTCCTGTAACTTGATAATTTAGTCGCAAGTCAAGTAAGTCCCAAACTTTACACCAAAGTACATAAAAATTACAATGCATTTACTGTTATTAAAATTCTAATCAATACACTCTACCTTCACATAAATACTTATCGATATAAATAATTCATCGGTAGCTCTATTTACAAATGCGCACCTCTATTCGTTACATGAAATAAGCAAATGACAATGAACATAATTAAATGATAACCTCCTTCTTTTTTGAAGTCGGTTAAAATACTCTAAGAATATTTTAAATGATTCGAGTACAATATGTATGACGTTATAAACGTGTATATCTAAGTAGTTACCTAGATGAAAAATATTTACAATAAAGTTATAATAAGGCCTAAAAATTAGCAAGAAAAGGTTAAATTACTCAATTAATAAAAAAACCTACATAATAAATTGTAGAAAAACATTTGTAGACATCACGTCTAAATTATTTTTCATGCAATTATCTTTATTTTAAATTACATGTGATTGTAAGCTGTTACATTATTGTTTCAATACGTACATACATAAAAACTAATTCTAAATACATTACGTCTTGCTCCCCAGGTACTTAATAAGATCTATATTTAATGGACGGCAATTCGAGTGAAACTACCTAGCCGGGTGAATACTAATCCACCATTATCGTGCATTGCTTTATCACAGCGTATACTATTATAAAACATAACTTAAGGACGTCGATACACGAGGGGCATGTATTTCCCAGTGCTGGTTGGCCTAGACTGTATCACTAAATCGGTGACAACCCTCTAATGAAGTTCAACTGTCCACTTGTTCCACTTGGTTAGTCGCTGCCGTGAGTAATGGGCCTGTGGTTCTTGGGACAAATACTTAAAATTTTGTAACAACATTACTGACTCATAATTTGTTAGGTACTCAATCATTCTAAGTGTAATGATTTAAGTAAAACTCAGAATAAAATTGAGCTTGCTTACTTAGATTGCGTTTGATGTACAACCTACTCTCTCGGTCAGCATTTTAATTTATAGATCAAACTACTAATTTATCAAAGCACACTCGAATAGCATAACATTTTACAAATGTTTCAAACTTTTATGTCATCGGTTACTGGACAGTCACTGGAATAATAACGACTTCCCTCGAGTGAGGTGCACTCACTGCCGCTTACCGCTAGTGTGTGGCAGTGGCATCACGTGTAGCAGTTGTCCTCGTCGGCGTGGTCGCTGCAGTCGATGGTGCCGTCGCAGAGCTGCGCCAGCGTGATGCAGCGCCCGTCCACGCAGCGCAGCTCCCCGCTGGGGCAAGGCGACGCATGCGCGCGAGTAAAGCCCCTGCCGTTAGCATTCGTCATCGGGCTCCCATAGTTCCGAGGTGGCGCAGGTGGCTCAATTGGCATAGGTTTGTTTACACTGCTGCTTTTAGTTATAGTCACTAACGGTCTATCAGCTGTGTCATGATTATCAGCCGCAGCGGGTGGGTCCGGTGTGTCATCCGCATACACAAAGGTATCGTTCATAGATTGGTCTTCTGCAACTTCTGCTGCGTGCTCCGCCGCTGCTTTCTGTAAAGCGATTATTTTTATTTGATTAAATATACAAGATAATAAATGTAAAAGTCTATCAAAATAAGTAGTACCCACCTACACATAAAAAATATATTAAAATATAAAAAAATAATATAAATAAATAACAATACTATATTTTGGTTACTGATTTATTTAATAAAATTGAACTCAAGTACTACTTAGAATTAAACAACGGTCAAGTATGGTTGGATGAGAAAAGTTTTGTTTTTAATGTTTTCTTGTGTGGGTTAGACTTTTTTTGCCATTACCTACAGCAGTCATAGTAACACGTATTCTGTAAAAACTTTAAGTTGCTTGCTATAATAGTTCCAAACATACAACCCTGAGACAGACAAATGGCGTAGGCTTATTAATGTGGTCCCGATACTTCTGTGCATCCTTTGGGTACGAAACATAAAACGACAGGCTGGTTGAAACAGGTGTGGGCCAGACACAACACTTGATAGATTGGCCGAGATATAGTACGCCTGAGGGAGGACTTCGACTACGAGGACGAACGCGGCGAAGGTGCAGTGAAGACCTGGATGTACTGATAAGGAGAACATAAAATAGGCTAGCAAAATAAAGTTAGTGTGTTACCCTCAGCAGGGCGGCGCCATCGATGACTCTGTCCATCTTGTTGGCACTTTTGTCAATTCGAGTGGTTTGAGTGGCTCGAGTTGCTGCTGGCCGCATGAGTTGCATATTGGGCTCAGGCACTCCGAACCTCATCTTCTCGGGCTGCCCCGACCTTTGCTCAGTAGGTTCTTGTTCTTTTCCCTCTTTGTCAAACTCATCAAAAAACCCGAGATCTGCCATGTTCACGTCTTCGATAGAATCCTTTTGTGAAGTCGATTTTTGAGCACCTTTTTCTTCCTCGGGCATCTTCGGAATTCGTTTTGCCATCATGGCCTCGGTGATGATAGGCTGGACGAAATGCTTGCCTGGTTTAGTTGGTTGGGGGTGATAGTATTGAGACAATCGGGCTGGTAAGGGCCGGCGTGTGAAGTTTCTTTTCAAAGAATTATTACTGTCGCTCGTAACGAGTAGCTCCTTGCTACTTTCGTTTTCTCCTAAAACAAATGTTGATAAAAAAATGAAAACATGACAAAGATATTATGAAACGCTTAGAGTTCTTGAAAGACAAAAATATAGCATCGAAATATTCCCTCTCATCGTTGTCGACTGGCGTGCAAAATTGTAAGGATATCCTATTGTGTAGTCATAAACTCGTTGCAGTGCTTAACATACCATGACGCTGATTGGTGGCCTTGTGTCCGATAGGAACCCTGTTGGGTTTCCTGATGGCCGGCGCAGGCGCTGAGCCGGCCGACTCCTCGCCGGGCTCGTGCGTGTCGGCGGCGGCGTGCAGCGCGCCGGGCCCGTGCGCGTCCGCGTGCTGCGCGCGCGATCCGCACGTCTCAACGTGCTCGTCCTCGCCATCCGGACAGTCCGAATACCCATCGCAGAGCCAACGCTTTAGGATGCACCCACCAGAACTACAGCTGTGGGACAAATAATTACCGTTTGACATTTAACATCGACAGAGCAAAGATGAAATTATATAATATAATTTCATCTACCAATAGCCGGAGGAAGAAATTTGAAACAATAATTTAAATATTAAATTACCGGTATTCAGACTGATCGCACTTGATGCACGAAGCCGCCTCGTCCTCCCCACCGGGGCAGTCCTTGGTGCCATCGCACATCCAGTCTCTGGGCACACACGATCCGTCGCTGCACGAGAACTCACGCTGGTAGCACGGGATCTTGGCTCCCACGCAGTTGGTTCGCGAGTACCGCTTGCAATTAAACGCCGGAGTCAGCTCGGTAGGAATCTGACCGTCGCATGAGTCCACGATTGCTGAAATTAAAATAATTGATAGGTTGATATGGAGATAATGCGGCATGAATTAATAATAATGAAATTTTAACTTTATACTGACATTAAATTTATTTACCTTTACATAGACCGTAGCATGGCATCTTTGAAGGGTACGGTGGCGGGTGGCACTCAGGCTCTAGCAAAGCGCACATGAAATGCCTGACACGCTCACTGCAATTTGTTGCCACCAAGTAGTCGATCTGGGACAGCAGAGATGTCGCCTCGACATCTCCGATCTTCGCTGGTGCTCCGGCTAAGTCGTATGGTAGGATACCTCGGCACAGAGACATACGGGTCGAACGACATTGAACTGAAAAAAATTACGAAGAAATTGGTACAGTAGTGCGTCAAAAAGTACTTAATTTGGTCTAATGAAACATATAGTTAGTTACACCCACCTACTACACCAAAATTGATAACTGCGTTTTGATTGACGGTATAATTACAATATGAAAGTGAATATTGAAATGTGAGTAATATGTTGATCCGTACCATTTACCTTGAACGTTAGTGATGGAACCGCATGCCCTCGATACAAAAGTTAAAGACTTACCCTCTGAATAGATATTAGATGGATACTTTTTAGTGGTGGTGTCATCTCCGTCACGCCACGTTGGAAGCGTGGGGGACACTCTTGTGTTATACAAAGAGCTTTGAGTAGTTGATCTCATTTTTTCTGCATCCTCTATAGAAATACCAAACAGCTTTGAATGACCTGAGGTAAAGCTGACGTCTTCATTGGGGCGGTGACCGTAAAATTCTTGTACTTCAAGTGGCACATGTCTGTCTGCTTCGTGGTCGAGCTGCGCGGGATGCTCGACGTGTCCTGTGTGGCTCTGACTCTTATCCTTCTGTCCGTATTCAACATTTTTATTGGTAAATTGTTTATGTTCATAAGTAGTGAAATCATTTATTGTTTCTGCTCTCGTTATGACCTCCGTGGTCGCTGCACTGCCATTTTTAAAGTAGATCGCTAGCGGTTTCTCGGGCTTTTGAGTAATATGCGGTTTCAACGTCGAGTCGACGGTGACGGTGTCGTCCAAAACCTTGGCTGTTCTTAAATTGTCGGTGTCAGCTTTTTCGTTGCCGTATTGGACTTCAGGGGTTAGATGTGTCGGGAAGACTGGAGGTATGGGCAGTTTTCTTTTGGGAATTGTTTTTGCCATCGTATCGTCAGCAAGGTGTAAATCGGTGCTATTATCGATTTCGGCGTCGTAGAAATCTATTTCCGATGTTTTCGTACCTGCAATTATGTGTTTGCAACAATATTCGTCGGAACAGTGATTTTTTTTTGTAAATCCATACATGCATGGTTATTTGTCTGAAATGTTAAGCACGCAATGATGTCGTGTGGTGTATTGTGTAACATAAAACATTCAATTGTGATATAACAGTAATATTCCCAAGTTGTGCTCCTCATACCTACGAACAGTGTGATTGGTGATATTATGTGGAACCTACAGTTCATAGTTAGGATAATTTGACAAATCTTAATATTACTTCGAACTACTTAGTGAACAAATAAGTTTTGTATAGGTGCACCATACGAACATTCAACACGTATCACGTTGACATCAGTTGAAACACCACACATGAACACATTGATTCGTGCATCACATCGGAATAGTGATTAGTAATGACAAATTTGACAACATACTTTTATTTTGGGCAAGATGGCCACCTATTTTTATCTTCTTACTAGCTGACCCGGCGAACTTCGTACCGCCTAACAGACAATGAATGTCGTGTCACCTATTAGCTGAACTTAATTTAAAAAGCTTTTATGAAAGTAAATACAATGAATACAAAATAAATATTCAGTTTATTAATTTATATAATTGTTTATGTGAATTTAAATCGATTTTAAAATTAGCTCCCCATTGCTATGGAAAGAATATAGAAAGAATGACGCGTCACCCTGTGCTCGGGCAGAAGAAATATAGAGTTGGATAGAAAGAACTTTGTCTATTCTAGGTACAATAGAGATAGAATTGTTCATGCTATGCGAGCTGGTTTCGATTCTCAGGAATTATGAAATATTATTGGGTTTTTCAATGTGGGATTACCCGGAGTTTGGATATGTGCCCGGCCCGCTATCACATGTGACTTAAATTATAATAATTGAATTAGAAGTTTTATTTTATTAAAAACTAACTGACATGGCGAACTTCATACCGCCTCAGAAAGATATAATCAAAAAAGCCGTCCTAAAAAATTATTACGTAAAGAATACCTACTGATATTACGGAGATAGCCAAGCTACCTATACTATTCAGCCAAGATTCCAAAAAGAACCTTAACATATTAAAGTCTTGATTGTAAGTGCTGCAAATGGCGCCGATTGCCTCGTTCACAAACTACTTAAACTGAATTTAAGTTCAGTGCATCTTTTTATTTCTATTTCATTAAAAAAGGACAGAAGATAAATATTAGTTAAGTCCTGTCAAATTAAAATACTCCCTAAACAGTTTAGACGTGATTAAAAACATGGCTACTAAAAAACGTCAATTTATGTCAGGCGCTGACTAATTTGACAGGACTAAACTTATATTTATCTTCTGTCCTTTTCTTAATGAAATAGTAAGAAAAAGATGCACTAATCTTAAATTTAGTTTAGTTTGTGCACAACGGAATCGGCGCCAATGTGAATTAATTTAGAAACCATACCATGTTCGTTCTTCTCCGGTTTCTTGTCGGGATGGTGTTCCCGTGTCCGGTTGTGCTGCGGCCGTTGTCCGGCGACGACCGGCTCCCAGTACGTGCCGTTCTCGCCCATCCGAGACTCCAAGTTGTCTGGAATTGCAAGGTTAACGATCGATTAAGAGTTGTTCGTTTCTATATTCAGTTGCAAAGGGAAGTTAAAAAAAAAAGTTTCCTCCATCCTTTCTATCCTATTTGCTCGCACGGCTAGCTTGAATAATGAACTAAATATACCTACTATGTGTGAAAGTAATAACAGTTCGTTTAGTAAAAAATATTTGAAAATTTCTAGAAGGTTGAGAGTAACGAACTCGCGTCACATTGTTTGTATTGCTCGGGTGTTGTGACAGGCGCTCTCAATGAATATATTAAATTGGTGTCACAATTTTAAATGATTACCTAGTAACAAGTCGTATACAAATGATGCCGACTTAATAAACTAACTGTAGCTATAAAAAAAAAGACCTGCAAAATTACGTCTGTCACTTATTCCAAATATAAATTGAATTCCGGATCATAAACAAAATCGAATCTCATAAAAACGTTGAATTAATTCTTTTTTTAATCATTTTGAATCACTGGTGATTGGGCAATTAAGTAGAGAACGTTCTAACTGCCTTTGCCCAGTCGTTAGTGAACGACATTCGGGATACAAAGTTATAAATCAATTACTTTATCTTCCACAGATTAAACGCACATATAAATTCTGACGCGTGCCAAAAACCTACAAATGTGAATGTTTGAAGTATAATTTATATGGTAGCTATAATTTATGTTATAATGCTCAAAACTACTCTAAAGTTTCATACAACATAATTGAATCTAATGGATTTATTCTAAATTATGATGCTGTTGAATGCAATACAACTTTTATAATATAATTCTCTAGAAGACTGTTTATAAAATGGTAAAAATAACACGAAAAATATAGGTTTTTAAATTTGTTTGGCCCAAATTAAGCAACACGAATACTGGGTTCGAGAGGTACTAAAGTAGGAGAATGATCAAACAAAGTAAAAAAAAAAAAACTGCGATGGATTGAAATGGTAATTAAGATAATCCAATATTAATTTGGACTACATACACTCATAAAGGATTATCTAAATGATCATTATTGCGATTACTGGAGAGGTAATGATATTATCTGAATTACGTCTGGTAAGGACCGGACGTAATTCAGATAGAGTAACCGGCAGCCAGACTAACCTAAAGAAGATTAGACGGTAATATTACGTAGTCATGCCGTTCATACTGGTAAATGTAGTAGGAAGCCAGAGTATCTCTTGAGAGCGAAGACGCGGGCCGGTGAAAGCTCGGTTCAAGATGTCACGGCACTCCTCCGGCCGTGTCAGCCTAGTATCCATTAATCCTTATCGCGGTTGCACAACATACATACATAAGTAATGTGATGACAGTAGGTAAACACGCTCCCGTTCCGCCGTGTCAGTGTCATAGGTGAGCGCTGCCTGGGACTTCCTATGTCACTCGTATTTTGTTATGCATGCAGTTTGTTGCATTTGATTACGGATTCGGTTATGCAAGTTATGCTATTGTGTTTCTATTGACTGTTGTTACTATGCGTTTTATTTTCATACAGGGTCGAATTAATTAGCTGGCGAAACTTCACAGAATTGATGGGCATCGATTTCTTAAGACGAAAGAGAAAGGATTTATACCTAAACTCATAATTTCAAGTTACTGAACTACCAGCGACTCGAAATGAGTTATAGAAAATCTCGTTCTTTTGTTTTATCGTTTTATGATACCGATACCCACAGTCTGTGATGTTTCGCCAGTTTATTAAAACTGACCTTATAGAATCTATACGGAGTTACTTATAGGTATAAGTTACTCTAAATATAGCCATAGATAACTTTTCGATCTATGTTTGTCGACCACCAGATGCTCCAACGTTTTTGTAAGCAATAGGAATTCAGTAGCCTCGCGTTCGGCTTAGTTTCTCCAGTCCACTGCGCGTGCGCACACCGAACAGTTTCGCAGAAATGTGACCTAACCGATGTACGGGATGTAGTTTAGGCTCCCTGTAACACGTATCCTACTTTGTGAGTAATTAAAATGATTATATGTTACATAACGCGCTGTAAGGCGTGCGCCAAATGAAAAGCAATTTGTGAACTAGTGCTGTAGTCGCTGCGGGAGGCTATTAGCGTAGGTACCTAGGTATGTACTGACGAGTCATTAGGTAATTTGCACATGAGATAAGCGTTCAAGCGGCAGTACCTACAGTACAGCCTACAGGCGACCGGGCGGCCACACCTCGCCGAAACATATCAACTGTCGCTGTTAGTCCTATTAGTTATTAATTAACGTCCTTAATTACAACCATTTATTATTAATCCCACCAAGATAAATTGTTTTGCAAATCGAACGTTACGTGCTTAAATACCTTATTTACTATAGTCATGGTTCTTATAAATATTAATTAAGAAGGAAGGATGTTCTTGGACATAGCAATTTAAATTAGGTAATGGCGATGGTGAAGGCTAATTTTGAAATGCCTACTTAATGGACTTTTAATTGTGACATTAGTTAGATGATTTGGAAACTGTCAAAATAATATAGATGATTTAATTTTGTCGTTTATTATCTCGTTTATTTGTTTTCTTACTTATTAAGTAGGTACATTTTAAATATTTTTTTATAAAAACATTTATAAAAAAATGTAGTCTGCCGGTATCGGGAGCTGGTACAAGCTACCGATGGTTAGGGCTCCAGAGACAGGAAGCTCCTCACTATGCGAGCCGTATCAAGGAGTACTGAATCAGGCCCTTGATCCAACCGCCTAAGGAGAGCCTCGAGGCTTTCGGCCATCAGGCCGTTGGCCGATACGTCATTTTTTCGTTTTATTGTTTTCCGGCCAATATTTAACAATTTACATTGTAAAGAAGTGTTATTAATTCGGAATGCAGCGGAGCAGTCATTAGCATCAACAGATAGCAACAACAACCTTCAATTTATTCCATAATTGATTTCACGTGTATTCGTATGATTACACACATACATCTTCACGTTTTGCATACTGCAATTAATTAACCGACTGTGCCAACCAAAACGGTTTTATTTAGCACAATAAACACTTCGTTGACTGTAATTGTAGTTTCAATATAAAAAGAAAGCGACGTCTCGGGTGAGCACATGTCATGTTTTCCCTTCTATATTTTTATTAACACCTTTTGTCATCGATTAGACATTATGATGCATATTATAACAATAGATACAATCATCAACAATGACAAACGAAATGCGCCGGAAGCGAAACTGTAAATAAAAGATAATTCGTTTGTCAGCTTAAGTGATCTTATTTATGAGAAGACTTATTACACGGACTTTCATTGTGTTGCAAAATTTGCATGTTACATAAAAACCCCGGCATGGCGATAAGCATTCATCTTATCTATCTAAAAAGGAAAAGGAATGCGAAAAAGCGGAGCAAGTATAAAAATAAAGCTGCCTACATCCTTTATGGATGCACAAAAGTATTCACGAGGTCAACTTTCGTTTTTACGGATCCTGCGCAAATAAAAACACAATATGAGAGCAACAAAGGAGACTGGAGCGCATCCGGTCACATGCGGCGCGGCACGGTGGCGGCGCGGTGACGGCGCGGCGCGGCGCGGGAGGGCCGGCGGGACACCCCACGCAATCAAATTATTGCTCACCACGATTTTACTTTACCATTTAAAATCTGTTATTAAAAATCCCTTCGCGTGTGAGATGTGAAAGTGGCTGAATATTTATGAAGAGATCAAAAGTTTCGAGAGCCCCGTACTCTTATCAAAGTACAAGTTGCACATGAAAAGGACTATAATTGCTTTGAAAGTTATTTTACGATGCATTTCAGTTTCCGCTTCGAGGGCAATTAATGATTTTAATGCAAAAATTAACATTCCAGACTTTCTATATGCAAATTCTCTTTTATTTTAGATCAAGTCATATCGATAAAGGAATCAGAAATAGCGATTGAATTAAGTTATGACAGATATGTTAATAAAAAAAGTCTAGTCAACTAGAATCCAATTACGTTTAATAGGTGATAACAGTAATAAAAATCTATTACATGTCAGTAAATCTGAGTCAGATTGTCGATAAAAATGTAGTATCTGTATAGTTTATGTCCAACACGTCGTAATGACGCGTTGATATAACAAAGCGCTCTATTACACAGTTCGGTGTTGTTGGAGCTTTTCCACGCGAGTGTCTGTTACGTGTAGATTTAACCTGTGACACCGCTCGCGCTCGTGCCGACCGTCCGGCGCATCTCCGCCCAAAACGTGAACAGACTCAAGCATATTATAATAACTTAATAACGACTTTCGATCAAGAATGTTGAATACCGTCTGATATAATCGGCATTTTGTCAAAAAAAACCTTAAGAGATGTTTGTTATGTTTACTTGATCTACGAAGATACCTTATCTTATTTTCACTGGCTCGATCAATATCATAGTCAAATCGAACACGTTTGAAGTTAATTGAGAACTTAATGAATACTGAAAGCGTTTAATTAAGAACTGTTAATTATGCATCGTGTTTAACATTCTTATGTGGGTTCACAAGCGCTTACCAATACAAGTAATATCCATATTGTTTTAATATCCTGTATGGAGATAAAAAACGATAACAACATACAACTGTCGATCCCTCAACGGAAATCATAACAATCATTGACATAATAAAACTGTTGTGAAATATAAATTGTTTTAGAATGTGATCGCAGGCCGTTCGGAAGTGTCCCTCGTCCATAAACATTACTGATTTAGCTGTGGGACCTTGTCACATCCAGTTGTTACGACCATAACCAACAATGGTGTCAATAACAGCTTTCGAGCGATACCCACGATACAAATATGCCCGGTATGATGCAAAGCTGCAGAAATTGGGGCATTATGTTTGGGAAATTGAAAGTTCCGACGTGACCAATCAAACAAAGCCTTGTGAAAACCATATACGAACACACTCATTGAATAACTATGGCTAATCGGAATTCCGTTCCTTTTATAGCCGACAACAATTTTGTTAACTACGGATTATGATTGTCTAAAAACTGTTGAATAAAAAATGTTATGTAATACGAACTATTAATTGGTTTTAGCCTTTTGTGTAGCGTGTAAACTTGAGCTTTATATGTGTCGAACCGAGCAAACACTTCGAGCGAATAAATCACACAGATAGTATCTAACGAGAATGGTAAAAGGAGAATTGCACGAGATTGTAAATAGGTAAACGGGTGAAAGGTATAGAAAGGTAATTTACAAAAAGGTGTATTTATTTGTAACAAAAAGATAGAACTTTGTGATAACAGCTTTGAGAGCCGTTAATAAAAAAATGTCAACGCTATAATGTAATGTAGTTCAAGATAAGTTATGCTTTCTTTGTTTTTTTAAGTATAACTTTCCCTTCTAATATTTATAAAAATATTGACCAATAAATTTAATTGCATTAGAAACACTGGACTTCTCAGTAGAGTCCATTTATGGTAAACTTGATGCTGTTCGTTAAATTATGACAGCACTAGACAAAACTGAAACTTAAAAGTATGTATCTACATACGTGTGAGCCTACATAGGTATTATAAGGTATAATTCAGAGGTAATAAGGTTTGTTATTCCTTAGTGGAATTAGTATAGACGCTTAGTACGTCGAGCTACCCGAAACCGTCAAATTTTCCCAGTCAACCTTGAACCTAACTGCTTTAGCGATAAAGTTGAAAATCTATTAAAGAAATTTGACAGATTGTAGTAGCTTGATGTGCTAGCGTCTGTATTCCAAAGCCTTTCCTACTTTGATGGTCTATGTAAGATCTTATTTTTTTTTTGCCGTATTTATTTTTTTAACTCAACATGAGGACTATTAGTTAGTTTCTACAAAGTTATAGTATCGCAAAGTTATTGCAATCGACAGCTGAATTTGCCTCCCATCATGATAGTTCATTTCAACATCTGTGGATACGAGAGGATCCAGGACAATCTTATTCCTCAGCTAGATATGAATGCTCTAAGGGCTGATTTTCCAACGCCAGATATTTTATCCAAGGAATAATATTGAATTTTTGACTGTCTTCCATACAAAATCTGTCAGACGTCAATTTTATTCCACGACGAATAAAAATTATCTGCCGATTGAAAAATCAGCCCTTAGTAGAATATGAGTCTAATGAGTGATAATCCTCAGTACTCACCAGGCATAAGGAAGTAGACGAAGACAGCGAGGGCGATGCACACGAGGATGAGCGCGACCGGCCATCGCAGCATGCGCAGCAGCCGCGTCACCTTGCCTGCGCCCGCGCCGCTATCCGCCGACACGCGGTACAGACTGTCGGGGTGGGAGCCCTAAAGACAAAAGACAAATTCCATCAATAAGTTGTTCATAACATAAAATCCCATCTGTTTTCTGTGAAGGAATAGGCAATAATACATCCAAATTCCGCCATATATGTACAGTCACCAAAGGAGATGTCGGATATAGTTGAAGTTTAATAAGAAACCGATGGATGTTTTCAAATGATATTTAATTTAATTAATAGAAAACAGTTCATTTATCAAATTAAATTTTATTCGAATATATCCATTGGTTTCTTACTAAACTTCAACTATATCCGAAGACTCTGGTTACTATCTCCTTTGGTGACTGTACCTACCAACTGGCGAAATTCTAAAATTATTCAACAACTTCAAATTCAACTATATCGTACGTTACGTACCTATATACTCATATTATACGTTTAGTATATATTGGTCAAAAGTTTCAGAAGTTCCAAATACATGTGTATTTGAAACTTCTGAAACTGAATCAATGATTGAACTGAATCAAAGGATTCCATAAAAATGTATAAGAAATTGAAGATATCAAGACTACTTACTTTGGTTTGCTTTCATTAGGCAAAAGCAAATAAAGCAAGTTGGTTTTGATTAACTTACGTGTTATTCTAGAGAACAACCAAAACTAAAGTGAAACAAGTTTTCTAGAAATTCCTAATACACATGTTGTCAATTTTCTGACGGCATTGAACTGCATAAAAGAATTCGCTCAATCTTTAATCGCTACAATACATTCGCTCTATTATTGATGATTAATGGCTTAATATTTATACCGAATTCCAAGAGAACGATTAGTAATAAAATAGAACAGTTTTATGTATAAACATATAAGTTGACACGCTCACATTTCAGGCAGATTTTCTATATTTATTTAAGACCAAACGCATACTGTGTTCATCTCATTGATGTTACGTGATACTTAGTCAATTTTTTTTTGAATACTCAGTCATTTATTTTGAGGAAAGCTTTCGCCCTTGTGCTGTGGCGCATATACAGTTAAGTATAATTCATGCAAGGGAGTGAGACTGTGACATATCTCACAATAGTATAAGACAATCTTCACTCAGACGCCATGTGATCGATGACAGTTTGAATTACCTACTAACAGAATTTATATTCAATAAATTACTTATTATCCTAATATACCACTTCAAAATTTAAGAAAGTTACATAATCCATATGCATATTTCTATTTATAAACGCATAATAAACATAATAAAGAGTATTCTAATATGTGGAAACCTCATTAATAGGGCCAGTTATGGGCCACGGGCCAAATTATCTAACATTAGCATCATAAAGAACCCATAGGAATGTGGGCGGTATTTAAATTTCTCTAATCGATTGTAATTCGGTTGTGATTTATCGATGCTGCTTAAATATTTTATTTATGGCAGTAAATTGTAACACAGAAGGCATTTTTAAAACTATTTATTTTTGCTAACAGAAGAAAGTTGCATTTTGTTTGAGTTATACACTAAATCTGTATAAGTTTCAATAACAGAGATGCATTCGTTAGGAATAATATACCAAATAGCGAATTTATTCGAATTGGCTATAAATAACATTAATATTGGTAACATTATAATCTTGAGTAGAATCTTCGTGTAATATCAGGCCTCCCGCGGCGCCGCATCGTCTTAATCTATACAAATTACATATTAACTGTCTGAAGCCCGAACAGTTTCATTATTGATGCTCCGTCGCAATGTTCACTCAAAATGTATGCAACACTGCTACCGGGCTTCGTTTTAAATGAATTTAAGCAAATTAATATTAAAACATTTAAAAGAAATTTAAAGTGAACCAAGAGAGCAATTAAATCGTTTAAATTCTTCAAGCCGTACTTGATGAATATACCATAAACATATTAACTATGTATAATGGTTTTTAATGAAAAACCGATCCGATCTCACACATATTAGGATTGGAGCTAAAATGAAAAGAAAAGTTTACTAATCTTCCAAGTACTAGTCCATTTTAATTCTTCATAGACTAACAGACACTGTCTAGAAGCAGATAACATAATATTTAACAATCGCCCACAGTCAATGTCCTAATGTGTATGTGATTACAGATAATGTTCAGTTTTAAAAGACTAAACAAATCAATGTCCTGCGAGAACAATAAGCAAATATGTAAACAAAAATACAATACCTACAATCATTTATTTTTTATCAATTACGTAATCCATTGTCTCATTTTCCTTGACAATAAATTAATACTTTATAGTGATCTTGATTGCCCGATGGCTATACATATAAACGTCATTGCTACTTTTTTGTTACATCGTTAAATATCTTTAATTGCTTATTGTTGCCATACTTTATTCGGTGAAGTTATTAACAAATCGGCAACTTTGTAAGGTGTTAAATAACAAAGATATTACAGCGATGAATCATTTGATTCGCTTTTACGATTTTTATCGCGATTTAATTCGTAATGTGCGGTTACATTAACTCGTAAGCTTGAGACGGATATTGCTACACATTTCACAGAAAAAGTACTTTATTTCTCCTCATTTTATACAACCCTACATTAAGCTCTATGTAGTTAAACGTCTCTCGAACGCTAATCAAAACACAACCAATAAATCAAGACATCGTTTACTGTGAATTATGTTAATATTTGCGGAGCTATCGTGAAAACATCCGTAAAAGTATAGCTTCGTTTTCGCATTAATATCATAAATCATCATATTCACATCACATTTCATTCAGCAGGAGGAGTAGTACCTAACTGCCTCGACGCGGAAGGCATTTTAGTTCCAACGTTACGTTGTCACTTATCAACGTTCCTACTACACATGTTCCAATTTCAGCCAGACTAGATACTGCTATCATAATTAGTTTATTGCCAATCCTCTTATAAAATGTCGTATGTGGTACTTAAACAACATTAAAACCCGGTAGGTATATGAGATAGTTAATTAACCGGCTAAGTTGTTACTACATCGTAAGTATACGATTTTGCATGTGTAATTATTGCGGATATGAAAAGCTCGCCTTTGAATATTTTGTTTTTAATCAGAATTTACGCTTGAGGGCCTAGACAGAGTGACATTCAATCAACGATGATGGTAATGTCAAGAATGTATGGGACAAGCATAGCTATCGAAGAGCTTATGTCAATCCTGTTGGAAGTCGTTGTAGAAATACAAATGGCTTTGAAAGTGCCCGTATCGGTTTTGCCGGTTTTCAGCAAAGTGTTTGAAAAAGTAATGTTGGATCAAATGCTCAATCATTTTAATCGTAACAACATCCTACACGATCAACAGTATGGTTTCACCAAAGGACGTTGTACAACAGACGCCGGTGTCACTTTATTAAAACACATCTTTGACGCATGGGAAGAGGCACAAGATGCAATAGGTATCTTTTGTGACCTATCCAAGGCATTTGACTGCGTTAATTACGAAACACTGCTTTTGAAACTTGAGCATTACGGACTGGGTAAACTAGCTCTTAACTTAATAAAATCATATTTAAATGATAGATTTCAGCGAGTTCACATAAACGGTGTGAATTCATTGGGGTTAAAAGTCAAAATGGGTGTACCGCAGGGCTCAATATTGGGGCCGTTCCTATTTTTAGTATATATAAATGATTTACCTCATTTACTAAAAACCCGACCACAAATGGTGTTATTTGCTGATGACACATCACTGATTTTTAAAGTAGACAGACGTGCACAAGAGCTTGACGACGTAAATAACGCTATGCTTATGGTCCATAATTGGTTTACTGTAAATAATTTAGTATTAAATGAGAAAAAAAATAAATGCATTAGATTCGCTTTACCGAATGTTAGAAGTAGTTTATGTCACGTTGTATTGAATAAGGAGATACTTGAATTCGTCGAAAATACGGTTTTCTTGGGGATCACGCTTGACTCAAAGCTGCAGTGGGGTCCTCACCTAACATCACTTGCAGGGCGGCTAAGTTCAGCCGCTTACGCTGTTTGGAAAATCCGTCAATTAACAGACGTGGATACCGCGAGACTGATCTATTTTAGTTACTTCCATAGCATCATGTCTTACGGTATTTTGCTGTGGGGACGAGCTGCAGATATTGATTCTATCTTCATTCTGCAAAAGAGGGCTGTCAGAGCCATCTACAATCTCAGCAGACGCGAATCTCTAAGAGAGCTGTTTAAAAAAATTAACATCATGACGGTTCCTTGTCAATATATATTCGAAAACATTATGTACGTTCGAAAACATCTACATCTTTTTAGTAAGATAAGTGACAGACATAATTTTAACACTAGGAATAGGAACAAACTAGATCAACCGCGCTTCAGATTGTCTAAAGTAAAAACTTCTTTTATGGGGTACTGTGTAAAATGTTATAATAAAATACCACTCGATATTCTTCAACTAAATGAGAAGAAATTTAAAACATGTATTAAACGCACACTATGTAGACAAGCATATTATAAGTTGGATGAGTATATACTAGATAAAAATGCTTGGCTTAATGCTGGTCCTGCTCCACAGGCACTTGGGCTCACTAGTTGATCACAATTTCTATATTTTGGAGGAGATGCTTCCCCTTTTTATTTTTGTTTTTATTTTTGTGTTTCTGACATTATGAATTTAATGTTTATTTTATTCAATCAAGATTAATTTTGAATACTTCACTATTAAATACCTCTTCCAGATTGGTAGTAACTTTTTATATATTTTTTTTTTCTTATCTTATATTTTTAGTTAGAAAGTTGCAAACTATAGTTTTGTATAATTTAGAAGCATTTTTAAAATTTTGTAAATGTAAGAACCATGGATCCGTTTTTTATGATATTTTGATGTTGACTTGAAAGAGCATGGCAGTTGAGAATATGTCATGCTCACTTAAATGTCTCACTGATGGTGGCGCGTGTGTTGGATCATTCGGTTCCCTACAAAATGGTTGAGCTGGGTGGTGCTGATCCACGCGTCATGTTCGTGAACGGGCGCCGTTGGTTGAGACTGGTCATCTCTTAACTGCCAGGGCTTATTTTTAATGTTATAAATTGTTTCTTTTTTTTTACATTGTTCTCACATATAGAAGCAATAAGAATAATGTACCCAGGATTTTGTAATAATATCTTGATTTAAAAGAGTGTCCGTGGAGTTTCTTGCCCGTTCTTCTCCATAGAGATCTACGTTTTTGGAATGGGCGACTAGCTTCAACTTTCTGACTAACTGACCGACTATTTAATTTTGACAATTCAAAAGTGCCTGTAAATGGTTTAATTGAAATAAATGATTTGAGTTTGAGTTTGAGTTTGAGTTTGAGTGATCGCTATTTTTGTAGGCCCTCTGGGCCCGCGGTTTTCAGTTCAACACTATTTTCCAATATTTTTGGCTGTACTTTTTTTTAATTTATTTATTTTCACTTCTAAGACACAATCATCAGTGTAGGCTCTTGTACTAGGAGGTCCTGTATCACAAGAGCCAGACCTCTCAATTTACAGAGAATATGATATAGAAGCGCGATAGACAAAAATGAGATTCGTCGAGATTAATCGATATTAGCTATAAAAGAGAAATACAAAAGAAAAAGTGTTGTCAATGACAAAACCAACAAAAATGTGTGTATATGTTTTCTGATCCTCTACGGGCCTCGACATAACTTAGGTAAGCGTAAGTTTAATCTGCGGCCTAATCAAACATTTTTTACATAACCTCAAACATCCAATTAAAAAAAGATCGAGAATCAAGATAAAGACATAAATCTGGATTAAGAATTTAACCAAAAATATTCTGTTTTCCAGATAATCTCAAGAGATTAATCGATATTAGCTGATCAGCCGGTGTTAGAGACATTTCACTTCTCATTATTTATTTTTAACACGTATTGTAAGATGCATTTTTTTTTATAGTTATTTATAAAGTCATGTTTAGAAGAATGTAACACACGGATATAAATATTAATGTCACAAGAGATTGATATCGATTATTTTATTATCAGTTCGTGATCAGCACGAGACACGAACTGAAAATATAAAATTACCTACAACACATGAGGTAGATCACATTTACATAATGATTCTATTAGATAACCACGCATTCTCATCCGTTGATAAAAAATAAATTTATTATTTGCATTAATATAAACGGAATGAAAGAATTTCACAGTACATAAATTAACTTTTACATAATTAATACTTATTAGTTTCTTCCAATTGATATATTATTTTATAAAATGAGCAAGGGTTTTATTAATGTTAATCACTTTAAGAATAAATCAACATTGAGAACTTTTCTTGTGAATTTAAAAGTTTTTAACACTTTCATAAAACACTAGACTTACGTTGTACCCTACCTTGGCAGAGAATGGCTTCACATCTCTGGGTTTGGCGAAGTATTTGTCCAGCTTGGTGTCGTAGCCAGGGATGAGATCGTTGACGGTCGGGTTGGGCATGGAGGGCATGGGAGGCAAGGAGGGCACGGGGCGCACCCGGTACGTGCCGTACTGCTCGCCGTGCTCCGAGATGGTCGGCAGGTTGCCGTTCGGCGAACTGCAGCTGCTGCTCGAGCGAGAGTAAGCGTAGTTGACGGACCCGTCCGCGGGATTCTTCGGCTTCTTCGTAAACGCGTATCGTCTCGGACGTTCCTCTGTCGGTTTCAGGTCGTAGGTTTCAAATTTTTCCGTCACAAAATTTTCTTTCACTTCTGAAGTGGGCACGTAACGCAGTAACCTTGGCTCCTTTATTTTCTTTTCATATTTAACTGAATCCGTCTCGTTGTCTAGTTGGGCCAAGTTCAAAGAATGTTGTAGTTCATTCGCTGTCCTGTTTGTTTTGCGTTTGTTCTTATGCGATCGTGAATGAACGTGGTCATCAACTATCTCTGACTCGGAGGACGGTCGGTCTCCGTACAGCACGTAGTTCCCGTTTACCATTTTCAATAATAATTCAATCACTATGTCACTTCAACTTATTTTGAGTATTTCTCACTTCGTACAATCATTGTCCAACTCTACACTTCACTTGAAAATCTTTTATTGTAAAATGTGTTAAATATCTCAACTACATGTCACTGCGGCTGTATCTGGAGTGTTCACATTAAAATGATGTTAAGCTGGCGACGACACTGAAATCACTGAGCTTGAATGAAGGCGCTTATTACTAATGCTGATTGTTTGTTTGTTGTGTTTGGCGAAACAGTGGAATTCTTTAGCTGTAAAATATGCATCAATTAAACAGAATTTCAGATAATGACCGGACGAAGAGTATTCTGTTACTAATTGTTTGTCAACTCAACAAGTGAATCATATCGTCTTTGCTTGGACAAATATCTTGGTCATGATCTTTGTGTTTGATTTCTTAACTGTGCTACTGAGCCTGTGCTGCTGATTGCTGAAAATATCACCAAGTTCGTTGAGAGAACTGTATTTTATAAACTGTTTCATTTAGCTGACACTTAAGTTGCGTACGTAATGAGCTACTACATTGAAACAAGCAATGAGAACATTCGCTATGTTGTAAACGGCATTTAAGTACATACCAACAGATAACATTCGTAGCGTTATGTCGGCCATTATTGTTTGGGCGCAGTTCCCGCGCTTTTTGCCCCCTTTACGCGGGAACGTTCTCAGTAAAGCGCGTGCGCGACAATGGCGGCCGCGGGACACGCAACGAGAGTGAATTGCTGCGATTGTGCAACGAACGCCAGTACTTTATGCAACTGATGTGCCGTTAATGGTACAGATGCACTGATAACTCGGTTCATCTATTACTAGACTAGTATTTCCTGATGCATACCAGCGAAATAGTTTCTTCTCTTCATTAGAAAACGTTATGTAAAGTGAAATGGAGGCTAACTGCATTCGTGAACTTGTGGGACATGTTGCTATAATCTACTGCGCAATCTATTTTCTTCAGGTTAGTCTGACCAACTAATATGTTACATATTAAGTACAAATCCAACCTTTAAACCTAATTTTTTTGTGTTCTACCATAAGTAAGTGAATATGAATGACATAATTAAGACGGGATTCAAAAGCGATGACTTTGTAAAACAAGTTTTTAAAAGGAATTTACGGAATGGTAAGATAGATAAGTATCTAATCCTCTAGTCACACATACTTTTAATTGACTGTACCTACTGTTTCCAAAGCAAGTAAAGTATACGAAAAAATTCCAACACACTATGATACAGCTCCCACACTCGAGTTACCAATTGCAATGGCGCAAAAAGATTAATTATACGCGAAAATATTTCTAGCGTTCATGTACTTGTTGGTTGTTTTAACGACTTGCAAAGGAAACGAACGACAGACTGAAAGATTACTAAACTACACAAACAATCCTTCGAAGCACATCGAACAAGGCATTAATGTCAGTGCGCATTGTAATTCACGTTTCAAGCCATATAGTTACGACACGCCCGATAAGTACCAGCTGCAAATTGATTAAAGATGATGTCTAGATTGATATCCCCGTTAAAACTTCCATCAGCAGTGAGAGGAAACATATGCGTCTGCGCAATGATCAAGCAAATAAAATATTTATTGAAATGCAAATTCTATTATACCACTTATATAATTATGGATGACAAGACCCAACAATTCATATAATCGTTCGCATTGTAACATCAGTAATGACGAACCTAGTCCTTGATCTGTGTGTAGGCAGAGGTTGGCGTTTCGTAAGCTATTATTACTATAATACAAACCCAACTTGAAGTTCGTCGGATCGTCTCATGGTATTTTATCATTGTATCTGTGACCTAACCCTATACGCCATTGAGAATTCCAATATCATAAAGTTCATTCCTTTGTTCGTTTGAATGTTACTTGGAACTGTAATTTGAGTTTGTGAAAAAACTGTGATTGGAATTTAGTTTGGTGTTCGAATTTTCCTAAATGTCGAGGTGAAGATCTGAGTTATCTGATGACCTGTGAGGAATGGCGCATGGAAAAATAACAATTTGGACCTTTTGCAATCGCAATCCTAACAGCATAATATTAATATTTCATGCCCATGAATGTAATGCTAAAAAACAATAAAATTCCATTGAGTCTCAGCGCCGCAGCGTTTTATTTTTTGAACGTACTGTTTAGGAACAACTCGTCAGCTGGGGTTGTATCAGACCCGAGAGGATTATTAAGAGGCGACGCATTCAACGACTCATATTTTTTTTTCTTCTAAATTAACATTGTATTTGAATATAAACACTGCATCCCTTCATGAGTAGCAGAATGTTGAGCAACGTAGGCTCTGCTTTTATAATTCAAGGTTTTTTAAGTATTTATACGTTACCATACGAGTACTACAACAAAATACTAACTTCGCACACATTGCGCAGTGTTTTATTGCACTGAGCAAAAAACATCAAATCTTAACCTAACCTCACCTGGAAGAGGGTACACCAAGAGTAATGTATGAGGTCTCAAATAAAAAAAAAACACATCAGCCCAGCCTTTTCCAAACTACATATGTTGCGGTCGACTTCTAGTGTATTCATTCTAGTGTAGTGGATGCAGCTGAATACTAGTATTTTACATGGAGTGACTGCCTATCTGACCTCCACACTCCAGTTACTGGGTAACACGATACCCCTTGGTAAGACTGGTTGTCAGACTTTTGGACATCTGCCTAACGACTGTAAAAGATCTACGAATGATACCCAGGACCAACAGTATATCGGGCCTTTCGAGGCACGGAGGAGTCACGTTATGTTATGGATGGTCACCCATCCACGAACCGACCGCGGCAAGCGTAGCTTAACCTTCGATCGATCCGTGCGGCTGTTATTATTTAGCGACGAGCCCCTCAAATCAAAGTCAAGAAACAAATAAGTGTCAAGCTGTTCCAATTTTGGGAGTTGTTCTGCATATTCAGAAACTGGTGCAAGATATTTCATTTACCCATCGCATTAGTATGATTATAGTGGTCGACCACAACAGCAATCTAGATATAATATGGAACCCATTGAGCTAGCTAGCTATAGGTCATGTATTTTCCGAGTTTCTGTAGAACAATTTACTTAGTAAAATTGGTTTATTACCTACTAACAAACCAATTTTACTAACTTTATTGGTGTTTTTGATCATAAATGTTTTTAGTATTTTAATTTAGCTTGCTTATTTAGTATCTGCGTTTTATGTGCCAAAGAAACTAGCGATTTACTAAAGGTTATGTTAAGTAGTAAAAAGCTAAGTTTGTTAAGTGTGGTAGCGCAATCTTTCAAACCTTGTTTTGCACTTTGGCTCACAATAAACCTTTTCAATGTGAGTAATCGTAAAACAGTGCGTAAGAAGTTAATCTTCATTGAACTTTAATTTAAATTATTTTCGAGTGGATTGTTTTCGAAAATATTTTGGATTGGGATCTACTATTACTTGCTTCCTGTTAGTATTCTTCATTGGCAATTGGAAAATTATTATTTTTTCTTATGTCAACATTAAACATTTTCCGAATCTACGAATGATTTTTAATTCATGCCGCTACATTTATCTCAAGTTTGATGAAAGAAAAACAAAAACAAAATGTCCCAATCACGACCTACTACGAGTATATATACTACATATAATGCAAAGCTTATTGCAAAACAAATATTAAATTACTTGGTAAGAGACAGTAATGATAGGTATATTGTCTTTAACGGGCTGATTCAAAGAGTACGCTAGGCGTCAAATAGCCCATAATGCGTAGCGGTATTCGTACTGTAAAGTCGTCACGAGCGAGCGCGCACCGCGGTCGTGTGTGCTACGCCTAACAATGCATTATCACTGTGAGCACTGCGCCTAATTAGAAATTAAACTAGTGTGTCTTTACCGGAATCAATAGACATGTTAATTGACTTGGATGAATTTATTAACACCGATTTCAATGCTACTTATACGTAAGTATGTACCTACATATTGCGCACGTGGTTTTGTAAATGAAAATTAGCTTCGTCAGTGTAAATAACTACATATTAGAAATGTTATTTTTGTAGTTAAATTTCAACATTTAATCGATCTTCCTCGCCCCAGTTAACATAAAAATGTTTCGGTACATTTCAGTCCTACAAGGACATTTCTAAAAAACATTTTTTTCTACTTAATAACAACTTAAAAAAGTAAAGTCACAATAAAATTAAAGTGACTAAGGTCAATATAAGTTTTGATGTAAAAACCAATGTCAATACGGCCAATAAGTGTTGTCTTTGGATAACCGTTATGAGTATGGTACTCTATAGCATAGTTGTCACGCAATGTTGGTGCCAACGTTTGTCACACAAGGGGTTGGTATATTATTAGCGTGCGCAGATTGATATTCACAGAGTTATTAGAGCATTGAACTGTGACATATTCAATTAGCATTCGCTTGACCGTTAGCGGTAATACGTACGTACTAATACTAGGTACTAGAAGTAGCATTTCAGGAGAAATCGACGCTCGGTCAACGACTCTAAGCAAATATTTATTTATTACTAGTTCGACGTAAACTGGGGAAATCCATCGCGGCTATGATTAATAGAGCTGTTGTTTATAAACAGTGAGGATGTTTATTTATAAACAAATATTCTATTAGTGTTATGATTTATTTATATTTCAATTGAAAGTAACAGTAACATAGTGTAGCTGTGTCAAATGTAGGTCAAACTTTAACATAGATGTAATAATATGTGTGTCATCTCGCACAACAAAACGATGACATATTTCATACGCCCGCCCTTAACGCGCCCGCCCATCGTTGTCGCAAGAAGGCTGTCATACAGAAAGCTAGCATATAGGTATATATATGTTACACAGCAGCCACATTATTTGCATGAAGTACAAATTCTACAGTAAAGATCATTCACTGCTGTCGATGATGAACATTCAAACACATAAGAATGTAAAAACAAACAACCAGCATTCTATAATATCTGGTTACCCAACACAGTGATAACACCACAACACTTGGAAAACAAAACAACATACACTTTTTTGTTTGTTATGAAACGCGCGGTATGTACACTAGGTACCTAGGTAGTACTGTTGGACCGTTTGCTCGCCGTGTTCGTAAGTAAAGCGTGAAGTATTGGCATGTGCAGTTGACAGTGCAAGGCTGCGCGTGCGACTGAGCTGCTCCACCAGATGAGCCTCACCACCGTTGCACCACCTCGCATTGTCAACACAACCGTGGAAACCCGCTAACTACACTTTTACGCAATCTATTATACACAGAAGATACGAGATAATTTTGAACGTGATTATTATTGCTCAGTGCACGAATTAAATGGTAACACAACAATAGTTTTGGTCTGAATGTTTAAGTATGAAGAAAATAAGGTGGGAACTGGAGGCGGCTAGAGTAGATGTATCGGGTGAGCACTAAACTAACTGAGAACTTGTCTGCAATACTTTGAGTGGCCGCAGATGACGTTAAGAATTCATGTCGCGATTTCCTTCCAAATAAGTACTAAGCAGCCCTTACCCGCAGTTTTCAATAAACACTGAGAGGGAAGCCTCCAATCTTTCATCATAATCAAAATCAAAATAGCTTATTTCACATAAACCAACATGGGCACTTATGAAACATCAGAAGCTAGGTGCACGTTTCCAATTGGTCGTTTCCAATAGAGAAGAGCCGGCCATAAACTCCACTAATTGACAGCAGTAACTAAAAACCTCGCCAAGTAAATCAGATCAATTATCAGTAATAAAAATGCAAATCACAAGTCAGGTGTTATGAATGGTTTGCTAAAACAACAACGCACTCACATGAGATTTGTCGTTCAGGGTCTGTAAAACAATCCTTCAAAATGACATTCAGTTAACTATGCATAATAATTTATATTTTCAGAAATACAGAACATAACACTACATTATGTTACAACAATAATTACAAGGAAAAACTGTTCTAAACAATTCAAAAGACGCCAATTCTCAGAAGATATGTGCTAGTTCCCATGCAGGGGAGCAAGCGAGTGTCCATTGCACACCGGCTTCCGCCCGAACAATCCATGAAAGAGCATTTCATTCGGCAAAAACATGGCGTTTATTCACAAAGGAGAATTTATACAGCATCGCTTTATATATTACTGTCGCTTTACATTGTTTTTGTGGTCTGGTAACATTCTTGAATACCAAGTAATCACCTTCGTTACACAGTTCCCGCGGACGTTTTCAAATTGGCAAACAATAACAAAAACAAATGACACATCAGTCACAGTGCAAGTTGAGAGGTGAATGGTAAATTGTGAACGTTATCACAATTTGCATTCGTAGTGGTGAATTATGATTTCATTGCGATGCTAATGTCTATGACTGGAATGCGTACACAATCGCCATTATTGCATCGTTTAATACCTTTTGTTTTTGGACATTTATGTAAAAATGATTCTGAAACATATCATCACGTGCTAACAAGGTAATTTACAGCTTTTAATTTACCTCGGTATAATACACGCTCGGTTTGCTGGTGCAGTAAATAACACAGAAGTCATCACCGTCGCTGACGCGTGACGACTGTAATGGTAAAAATAATATTTTAATTTAATGAAGTCTCAGCTGCTACATCATCATCATTCTCTTGCCTTTACCCTAATTTATTTGGTGTCGGTGCAACATGAATTTTTCTTTCATACTTCTCTATAGTCGTCATCTCGGTAGTCACCCCCATTCTAGCAATATCATCTTTCACACAGTCCATCCATTCTTTGATATTCCTCTACTCCTATAGCCATCCACATTCATATTTAAAACTTTCCTCCTATTTCATATACGCGTACCTTTTATTATTATAATGTTGTAATGTTGTGAAGTGGAAACGCGTGTGAGTAAGTTAATAGTCGCACGCGCAGACGCGGCGCGCGCGCACTATAACAGATGAATAAAACAACACTTGTGCAACCATACCTACACACAGACAAAAAGCTTCATGAGCTACGCCAATTTTATTTCTAGGTCCCAGGATTTATTTCTAGGTAATCCCAATAGATTTTTTTTGTACTGTCATTTAAATAATTAAACATACAATTTGTGTGTTTCACATTTATTTGGTGATAGTTTTTTGTTTTTTACATGTTACTTGATTCATCAAAAAAATAGTAGGTACAATTAAATTAATAAACCACAAATTCAGAAGTTCGTAAAAATACATGTATTTGATTGTAACTCCTTTTCAAAATACATAAATAGAAACTAAACACAATGCTTAATTAAACTCAATGGCAACATTTAACAGCTAAAAACTATTCAAAAAACGTAAGGCGCAGCGCAGGTTCGCATAATTGCTAGCAAATGTGCACATAATTTATAATACATACGGACATGCATCAATCACTACAGTACATACTAAAACACTATGTTATTTGAAGCGTGCTTTCAACAAGCATTTAAGATTCACGCATGCTCAGTGAGTGTGCTTTGAAAGGTTGAACTGCACTCATCGTGTGGCCGAACAAAAGACATCAACGCGTTGCAAATTGCGACACCTTTTAGCTACGGGTGCTACGACAAGTATTTTGCTCTCTGCGTTTGTAACCTATTTTGTTATTCAGGTAAGAATGTTCTTATGTCATGATTGGAATTTAATTAATCAGCCTAAAATATTCCCACTGCTGGGACACAGGCTTCCTCTGTGAGAGAGGGAGTGTAACATAATCCACCACGCGGGCCCGGTACGGGTTGGTAGACGTCACAAGTCTTCGAAATTTTGGTTCTAGGAATTGCCGGTTCATTAGATTCAAGGTTGATTGGAAAATTTTACAGTTTTGGGTAGCTTGATGTGCTGGCTTCTGTACAATTTGCAGTAAATTTTGGGTACAGAACGTCAGATCCTGAGTCAAGAAATGTGAAGAAATCTCTTGCAATTGTGTGTTTGTAATTGTGCTCAATAATTGTCGATAAATAGTCTTACTCCTTCTACATGCCACTTAAGCACTAGCCTACTTGTGAAATAAAATAATCATGACCTGTATTTATCTCATACCTACCGTTTATGACCCTTACAAAACGTAACGCAATCAAGCTGAAAGAAAATATACTTTGTACTGCTAAAACTATTGTCTATATGTCTCACACAAAACAGTGAATAATGCTATCTGATCTGAAGCAATTAATTGCTATTTTAATTATGTTTTACACTTTTGACATGTCTAGGTATTTTCTAAATGAAGAATGATTTGTGTGCAACTGTGGTTGCAATATGACTTGAATAAATTATCTGAAGATTAATGAGTGGTTATGACATCGTAATATCTATGTAATTTTAAATTAAGTTTGAATTGACATTTTTTACAGTAATGAGTCATCGGGAATAATAATAATAGAGTGTCAACTGCTTCTTTGGAAGTATTTCTCATGAATATTTTTAAAATCAATGCGCTAAATTCACTCTTTACTTTGAAGGTATCCGAAAATAGAAAAATTTAAGACGAAAAGTTTGTCAATACGACACGCAAAAGAATACATATCTATTGTTACTTAGTTTTTCACTAAATAAACACTATAAATAAATTAATTTAAAATTAATTAATCAATTTGCCATAATTTATTTATGCCCTGGAATTTAATATCCGCATCAACAGTAGCGATTAGTTAATGCCACGTTTTCTACCGGTTCCTATAGAAAAAGCAACTTCAATACATCACAGCGTATGTTGATGAACAACACGGAAACCGAACACCACCGTCCACCATCAATTGCCAACGCAACACGATGCGTATGACATTTACTATTACCTACTTTCCACCCGCGACTTCCTACTCATTAAACGAGTTAGTGTCCAGTCTCATCCCCAAATTAGATCCACTACTAATTATTTTTCACCAGTGGATCAGATTTAAGGAAACAAATTGGGATAACTTATAAAAACTGCACAGAGGTGGAGGAGTGGAGAATCCCGAATAAGATAAAAATCTCCACTCTGGCTGGAGCGGGAGGATCATGTGAGATGTTAGACTTTTACTGACTAAAACTCACCCGTGTTCCTTCAGTTGCCTGTGTCAGGGGCCACCGTAAATTTTTCGAACAACCCCCGAACCTGGCAAGCATCGGCTCTAGCGGACCCCATCAGTTAGTGCTGACATCTCTTTGAGGCGCGTGTGAAACACAATGCGCCCTCGACCCAGGCCTGGTCCTTACCGGACGGCGAGCTACCCAATGCTTGCCGTCCGCCAGCCTGCCTCTTCCTCACACGTTCCGCCTCCTCCTTCGCGAGCAGTGGAGAACCAGAGAGGAGGCTTGTGTCCCAGCAGTGGGGACGTTATAGGCTGATTTTGGATTATAGAACCCCCGACTAGATAGAGTTTTGGAAAGTCCTGCTGTAGTGCACATGCGGAGATCTGCTGCACCTTCTCTTAGGAACAAATGTGTTTCCAATCTATCAGTTCACATTTTAAAAATATAAACAGAGGAAGATAGATTCAATAAGTACACAAACTAATATTATGTCATCAAAGCACCAAAGTCCAAAATAATTTGTTTCCTATTTAATTATAATCAAAACAGATAATTAAGTGGAACAGTCTGCGGCTGTTACGTAAACTAAAATAAAAATAATTGATTGGGAGATTCTAATGATGAGGTATAAATGTGTGAATTAACTTAGTATCACGTTCGGGGGCTATTAATCTTGTCGCCTCCATACATCTCTGGTTAGAGACAAGGGACCGGTTACACCCGCGTGTTGCTCAAGATAAAAGCTGGTTCACATGCTAGTGTCTTGTCTTGGATCACTGATTGGTAGCTTGATTTCACTAACCGGTGATTAATTCAGTTCGATGAAATAGGAGAAGAGCGAAATGAAATGGCAATAACTACGTTATCGCAATTTGTTTTCTGAAAAAGTTTACATCAAGGGCAACAATCTGACAATTTTACAAGTTTCCGTTATACATTTTCTGCTTTATTTAAAATTTACACATTTTCATGTGTAGAAAATGTCATGTCGAGAAAATGTGTAAATTTTGCCATTTTTAGGGTTCCGTAAACCCTCCTCCCTCGAAACCCTCGACCCTCTCCTCGTACCTCGAAAGGAAAAACGGAACCCTTATAGGATCACTTTGTTGTCCGTCCGTCCGTCTGTCTGTCAAGACCCTTTTTCTCAGAAACGCGTGGAGGTATTAAGCTGGAATTTATATCAAATACTCAAATCTACTGACCCTTGGAGGTGTGAAACAATCAAACTTCTAACCCAACGCAATCAAAGGATACAGCCGTTTATGCCTCAAATTTTCGACACTCGCAAGGGAATCAAAACCTACAGGGTACTTCCCGTGAACTCAGAATCTTGAAATTCGGTACGAAGCAACGTCTTATAGTATAGATAAAGGAAAAATTCCGAAAACCGTAAATGTTTAGTTACATCATATATTAAAAATATTTTTAATAATTTTAAATTGTACGGAACCCTCGGTGCGCGAGTCCGACTCGCACTTGGCTGGTTTTTTAACAAATATGTCACATTGTCAGTTATATCAGACAGGACCTTGGCTGTAATAAACTTGCCTTATATTCTCCTTCTACGAGTATGTTTTATAGGGTTAAGAGTCTTGGAAAATCGGTGGGTATTATGTCTGAAACATTAAAATATCTTCAACTTTCTTTTGGTGATTACACTTATGCAGATCTGTGATACTTTAAAATCAGGACCTCTTTTATATTTTGATTAAATTGATACATGAGTAATAAATATGATACAAACCAAGTTACATTAAAGGTAAGAAAAATTACAACCCCTGTGTGAGTTGGCGTTTATCTTTGAATTTGGCGCCAACTTTCAGTCGGTCATTATGATCAACTTCTACTTAGCGCTATCTCACGCGATCATATCTTTTACCAAAACGTTTAAAAATAAACTCTCCATCGTGAACGCTGTGTTCACACTTCGATGTGTAATTTCATGATTATTGATCTTAAATGGCTTCGGGAAAAGTATCGAACCCGAGCACTTAAAATAATGATGTGATTTTACCTAATTGTTATGATATTTAAAGCAGCTTTTACTTTGAGCTTTGTTTCAATGCCAAATAAAAATAAATGGCACTTAGTATTCGTAATGGAATAATTTAGTTTAAACTTAAGAGCCATGTCTAAAATGTGGCTTCTATAATAAATATTTACCAACAGAATAAAATTAATGATCAAGCTAGATAATACCTATCATCATCTCTGTAAATTGAAATGCGCGTAAATAATAATATGGCATTTTAACATTAAAGTTCAAATTATTGTCTACCTAAATCTCTGGGTATATTAGTTCATGTGTCATTATGTAGCAACGTTTATGTATCGCAATCAAACGATGACACGGAATAGAAAATCTAGAGAACACAAAATAGGCGACAATGTCAAAAGTCAAATATTCATTACCGTACCGGACTAGAATATTGTTGTTACGAAATTTATGTAATCGGAAGCTGCGCCGGAGTTCGCCGGAGGTTTTCACTACAAACACGCGATTATTAAATGACTACGACTCAAAATGTCATGCTAATCATATTGTAATTTTTTTAACATAGCCTTTGATTATGATTACGTGGTTTTATGGTTATTTATGAGCTTAGCAAGCGGAAACATCATTGCTTTGTTTATTAAATTATATAAAATTATTTACTTAACCTTTTATTTGCCTTTGACTTGAAACAGGTGTAGGCGTTGTCTGTAATTCCTGCGCTCTGTAACTACCTTATTGCGAAGCTAAATGCCTTAGACATTTGTCATAAGGTGTGAACTATGGTTCCTAAACATGTAAATATCGTAGTAAACATTGTGTAGTATATAATTCGAGACATTCTTTAATGCGGAAAACCATGAATGTCTGTAGGTGTCAATTATTGCCACGATGTCATAACCATAAACAATGCATGAATAATAAATAAAAATGTTTTCTATAAATTTTAACAATAATCGTGTATTTTTTAATAATTGGCATACTATGAAAGATAATGTTGATTTACAAGAAGTCAAAATGTCAGATACATCGTTCATTTTATAAAATAAACGTAACTTAAGCACTAAAAAGTTTTAATAATTGTTTCAGTTTTTCATTATTTCACTTCCCTTTTCTGCAAATATAACCGAAGGTGATCTCATGTGGCTACCTATGTATAGGTCCACGTAATGAGAAAAACAACAACTCAATACGTAAACAAAATACTTTTGTACTTTGAACCATCTGTTATCAGAGCAACCGCCGGTCACACGTCAATTGCGCAAATAAATAACAAAATATTACCCAAGGTCACATACCTCGCAGAGAGGACGACGCAACCATAAAATTTTGATAAATGACTTACAACTTTTACATCATGACTTTGACTTTGGAACCTCATTTATTTGAACTGCGCCCGCGCCGAACCGCTTTAGAGACATCAGACATCAATTACGATTATCGATAACTATAAATTGGGGTTTAATCGCTCAATCTCGATTGTTCGTCGACAAGTCACGAGTTCTAATAACCTGTATCATGGTAAGTAGGTACCTTACGACAATGGCACCCGATCATCCTGCGACCTTTGTCTGGCATTTGTACTACACACGAATTCTTTAGTTAAGCTTGAACTTTGTGTACCTGACGAAAATACGAACGCTGTCCGCATTGTTGGGGAGTCGATTGCTGACATACGGTATCGATGAATATCTAAATTATCGGGCTTATATTACCCGCGTTAATGGCACAAAATGAATCAGTCCTAAACTGTATAAATCTTTGCAACATTTTCGTTGACAAAACGGTTTCAATTAAGCTAGTTCGTGTACACAACAAAGTATTTTCATAATTAAAACTTTTACCATAATAACTTCCTGTAACCTGAAAGTGAAATCGAAATTAAAGTCATTTCAAGTCTCATCGGCGGAGACTATTTGATTCGACCACGATTTACCGCAGCGACGAAGTTAAGTAATTACTACACACTAAGTATAGACTTCGGAACATCGAGGTATTTGTATTAACTAAGCAGAAGAATGCTGTGACATAAAATTATTATTGTTTTTTTTTTAAGGTTTTTCGCGCTTATTCAATAGTTGATTTTAAAATTATATGCCTGATTGATCTTTTGGCATCCAGTTGACAGAAGTGCGAGATAAGGTTATAGGGTGTTTCTTTAGAACTTTAGACGGCCATCGCGGTTTGACGTTTGTTTGCAAAGATGATGCATCCTAACTCGTCCGTCTAGCGCCAGTAGGTAAATAGGTAGGAATGGTAAGAATTTGATAGAATTTCAGGGTACACGAGCGTGAATCAATGTACATACTTAATATAAATAATAATTCTTCCAAATTATCTCCATACAGCTACTTTGTCGCAATCATTATTCATACCGCAACATTGCTATCAGTTTTACCATCCCGATGGCGGTTAATGTCAATTACAAAACCCTACATTGACATTAAATTAAATATTGCATCCATTCAAATGTGAGGCGAACAAAAAGATGATACGAAATGTTCGAAGACGTGCAATGCAATCCATTTCGAAAAAGCATTAGAGCATTCGTGTTCTTTTGTTTTACTTTTTGTTGACAATTGAACTCTAACGTTTAATTTCTTCAGTCACGCTACGGTTGACGCACTAAGTAAACTTATTTCTTGGTCAATTAATCTTTATTGCGCGGGAACGAGAAGTGACCCCAGGTTACAATCATGACTGATAAATAGTTTTGGGTGTATTTGTTATATAATACAATGGAATCATTCGTTTTTTTTTTCAATGTACTGGTGAAGGCTTCTGGAAACCGCTGGATGCGAGAAGCACAGAACCGGTAGAAGTGGCCGTGCTTGGGGGAGGCCTATTTCCAGCAGTGGACGTCTTTCGGCTGAATAGAATACTCTTTATTATGTACACCATATAAATTAAAGATGTAAATGTAGAATTTTTACAAAGGGTGACCCAATGGGCGGTTTTATCGCCGGCGGTCGGACTGAAAAATGATGATAATGATGATTTATTTTTTGCAGGTTTTTAGGATTTAATTTCAATTCAATCTGATGCAAGTTTTGAAAACCGATGCAACTTCCTTTCGCTAGTGATTGATACTTTGCGTGACTTTCTGTTCAATAAAAAATCACTGCGCACTTATGAGCTAATCATTTTGAATCCACGGCAGCTGACGGATACTTGTACCTAGCACTCTGTTTTTTATCTGCGGTCACGATATACAGATCCCATTTGCATGAATGGAATGGACAAAGAGTCGTGATTTACAATATAAACGAGAGCAAAGCATCATGGCACGGGAGGTCAACTTGTTATAACATCCGGCTAGCACCGACACAGGCAATATTACCTACCAGGCCAATATGCATTAATAACAGGCATTTATGAACCCTATATTAAAGCCGGTATTGATTCTGACAACAGCAACACTTACGTCACCGTCATAAAAAAAAAAATTAAAAAATCGAAGGAGAATTATTTGACCTACGAAGAAGGCTAAACCGCATGTTTCGCGAAAGCATTGATTTTTTTATCTGTAATAAATAAAAGCGTTTAATGTGTGAACTCATGTGACCTTAAATAAATTCCTCGATGAGGTAATTGTTCTTAATACAACATCGTTAACATACAACATAGAAATCCTTTACCCACTTACAGTAAACCTTTAATTGCTGACAATAGACGTAAAGTTATACAACCTATTCGTAATAATATGCAATGCTAGTAGGTATCCTCAAGTATCACAACTCTTTCATAGTCCCATATAATAGCTTATACAATTATTTCAAGGTGCATTGATTGTGGGATGCATAAAAAGAGGCGACACGGATCATAACATTATCTCATTCAATTTTTGCAACTACATAGTACTTTGTATTATTCACGCTGACATTCGAGGCTTCGACAATCAGAGGAATAACCTTCACGTGCCCATAACTACCAATATTTTAGATGACAGTATAATAGCTGGCACTGGCTGTCATATGCATGATGCCACGCGACAGCAATTGTTGCCATTTAAATAATACTTACATAAATATTACCACACAATCCTTAGACACATAACAAGGAATTGTCTTGTCTTGATATGAAATAAGGACTAATTGCTGTCGAAAAGGACCTTCGGTAGTTTAAAGTTAATTGTTTAAATGTATGGAATTACATAGGATTGCAAAATCTAGCAAAATAACCATCGTCAAAACGAATGAGTAATTACGCTGTGTGTAGTCTTGCTATTAAATAATAATAGGACACTTACAAAGTTACAGCAATTGGCAGCTACTAATGAAAGGTTTCCCAATAGCCTAGCCAGCAACGGAGTTTCATTCATGAAGTCACTTATGACATCTACATTCCTTAGGCAGGTTAAAACTAGCCAATCGATGGATTGGCTAAACACCACGTAAACAAAACATTATATGAGATGTCATACAACGTTTTGTTTACTAAACTAAAAAGATTCTGTAAATAGACCTGTGTTAACTGTGCTAAAGTGCCCAAAAATATTCTATATATTATTCCTATATAAAAATACACATAGGTAAAGAAGGAATGTACAAAAATGCTTGCAAGAAAGCTATAAACTCAAAACTAAAATACACTTTATAAAATGCGCCCACTAAAAAGACAAGCCAACGCAAATAAACCCGTAATAATATGCGTGAAGCACACACAGTAGTAAGAAACGTACTTTATCAGTAACAAAAGATCAAACAGAACAACTTAAGTTAAACGTTTATACATGTATTTTATTCCCTTACACCGTGTTACACAATCAATTAAAAAACATCGTTGACGTTTTTACGCTCCTGCACAGTCTGCGGCGTCTCTGTGAAGTTGCGCAAATGTTCAGGCCATGACACGACCGACACAAGTGATCCACCACGGGACTATATGAACAACCAAAACAGATGTTGTTTAAACATGACATCTGCAACAGCAGCTGTTAATAAGTCACATAAACAACAGCATAAAAGCTTCTGGACATAACTTATTTTGCTTAATATTCATGGCATTGGTTTTAATTGTTGACAGCCGCGCCCGTATCGAAATTTCGATAACCTTAATGTAAATAAACCAATAAGTTCCTACATTTCATGTAGCTGAAGGTAGTTCGACAACCTCTCAGTCAGTTGCATACGACTGTGCTGCAGAGGTTCACTGTATTCTACAAATAAAACTTTACACGCAATTTTGTAAACTTGTAAAACAAAATAACAAATTATCCGCACTGATCGAAGTGTGTTGTTTCTTCAAATATTGTGAAACTACAACAATACGTATTCACATGTAAATTACCTGTAACGCAGTCGTGAGTTATGTGCACTGTGACACCTCCAGAATGCTTGCAGTGGGTAACAAACTAGAAATTCTGCATCATTAATAACTAACTATGAGACACAAGACATCTCGTACACGATCACAATAATCCATGCGCGTGGCCCCGCATGAATACCGTCGTTATTAATTTATGGTATGTGAATATTCCCCACAATACAGTGTATTCTACGAACATTCAACAATTATCGTCCGCCGCACATGAGCCGACGTGACCCACAGGTCAGAGGGTGCACCTTATTAGAATCCCTATTCAATGTTCATTGAAACTGAGTTCAATTGTATGAATATTAAAGCTTCATTTTATTTGTGTTGATTCTTTTGTCTGCTATTATACAATCCAAACAAGGCGAAATCCTTGACTATATGCTATATCACCGGCTTGTTACGAGTAGCTTCATGTTCTGTCTGATGTTGAGTGTAGGTACTGCAGGCAGTTAGACGTTTGGATAGCTCTTTACGAACACTGTAAAAGCACTTGGCCCAGATTTGAACATAGTATTTGAATAACAACATATCATTGAGCTTTACAAAACTACTTAGGAGCTAGGTGTCTGCATCCTAATTGTGGTATTGCATGCAGTCATGCAATAGTGCTATTTGGCTACTCAGTTCAGCACCTCTCTATTAACGATACCTAGTTACTAAACATCATCAAGAATGTAATAGTCGTTACATAATGTAACACAACAAACAGTTCGACCTACTTTAAACAACGCATCTTTGTTCATCGAGAGACTTTCGCTGCAATGGATAATAAGACACAAATAGATCAAAAGGAACAGTGCAGCTTAAATAATATTGACCCACTTTACAAACCGCCAGAGTAAATTATTCTGTACATGATAAATGTAAGTAATAACACGCATGTTAAACTTTGCGACACAGATTTGGGTTATTAGATTGGATTGAATTAAATTATGATGTAGTTTATATAGCAATTTTGGAACGGAAAACTTAAAGTACCTACTTCTATGCCGTATTAACTTGACTTATCAGTTTTTAACATCGAATATTTCAGTTCTAGGCAAACTGACGGCTTAATTTTGATTGTGAACACAGCATTTAACTTACTACTAGATACATAGACCAAACTGTAGTTCAATGGAGCCCTGGGGTTATGAATTATTGTGTAGCTCGATGAACTAGCTAGTAATTTCGCACTTCGGAATTAGGTACTCGAAGTGTGAAATGACTAGCTTGCTTTAGCGAATTCCAAAGCCAAAGATCTACCTACATATTTGCAAACAGTTGAACTGGGATTCATTTATCTACGTAGTAGTTACTAAATTAAATAACTAACCAACCAACTATACATATATATTAAAAAAACAAAAGGACAGTTAGAACTCCTCTACATCGCTGTCATCCGGAAATGTAAGTACATATATGTTGAAGAAATATAATAAACTTAAATCATTTTGGAAGGGATGTAAGCCGCGGCGGATGTTGATTGATTTAACACTATAATGTGCAAGCGCGCAGCATCAATGGTGGAACGAGTCATGGGCAGCCCTAACAGGGTTCTGAGAATGATAGCTGACAGAGAGTGGACTGTCCTTATATAGTTCACTGCTGTTAGTTACATGCGTCACCGTATCGTGTTGTTTACTAACACTTAGTTTTAAGGACAATGTTACTAATCCTATAATTATGAGTCTGCTCGAAAGTTTTTCATTTGAATATGAATCATTTTATTATTGGTATAATTTAACCCAACTCAAAGTTAGGAAAACCGTACCTTTGCATATTTTCTCGCATAGTTCTGTTAACGAAGCATCTATAATGGTTGGTTTTAACGAGGTAATTGTGTAGTTATCCGTGCAGGTATGCGAGTACTCTGAATAATTGATATTCTTAATGGCCCAGTGGTGTGGCTCGTCGTGTAATTGCTAATGCGTGAATTCTTCGATTGAACACGTTTACGAACGTGTCGTAGTGAACTTTTTGCCAATTTGCGTCGCTAACAGAAGTTCACAGGTCAACAGTTCACTGACAGATGTGTAATTACATTGCTCGTTCAAAACGTGTGAAGGGCTTAGAAATAGTTCAATATTTTATACATCTGAGATGATGATGATAGATGAACCTACATAAGACATTAGCATAGATACAAATAGAAGAACTGGTCTTGCTCTTGATTATTTATGTAGTTGACTGGTTATGCAAAGCTGGGTAGACCGGCCACTTCAGGGTAAATAAGGAAGATTAATAGAATCTACATATAATTACAGAGAATGAGTTACTTAATTACCGGCTAGTGGTGACAGGGAGACTGGAATATAATAGGTATAATAAGAAGGGTTTTAAATAAGACAACATTGAGGTATGTAAATTAGTTTACTAAGGGTCAGCAGCTGTATACGGAGAGTCGAGGACACATGGCGCCGGCGCGGACGCAAACTCTTAATAAATTTATAAAGAAAGGTCGAATTATTTATTTATCCATTTATTTCAGGCATCAAGGCCCATATAAAACACATACAATACAATATTAATATAACTTAAAAATACTGTAAATACATACATTATAATCACGCTAAAAACTAACTAAAATTATTATTAACATTTTATGAAATATTGATAATTTACACCTGATGCGAATTTTTTTCAATAATAATAGTGATCGCGATGGAAAAGCCTTGAAGCACAAGCTTGACGATAAAGAACAAGTATGTTATCCCAAAGCTTTTACATCTAAGGGCCACGACTCATAACCATAACCGAGTGGCAGGTGGAAGACTGGGTAAAGAACGATTGTACTCGTACTAATTCGTATTAAATAGCAGTTGCTGTCATCTTCAATGTGACTTGATAACTTATATGTAGCTTCGAGTTGCAAGTTCCAACTTAAATGATGTTGTCTTAATGTAGGTGAAAAAACAGATAACTCGTCATCGCCTGCCAAGCCGTTTCTCAACTATGTTGGGGTCGGCTTCCAATCTAACCGAATTCAGTTGAATACCAGTACATGGAGCGACTCCTTATCTGATACGATACCCCTTGGTAAGACTAGTTGTCAGACTTTTAGGCTTCTGACTACCAGTAACGACTGTCAAAAATCTACAGGTAACTGTTACTTAACATAATATAATACTACGAACTATCTAGACTGAAAAACTGATGATACTGTGCAACTACGTTGTATGCTGCGATAACTGATACCATGTTGAATTTCGAATTACGTTTACAAAGTTGTTATCATCATATTCACAACAGAGTGGTGTGACATCTCAGCGGCATCTAATCGATGCATGCTCCGAGGTCGCTAGATCCTCAAATATTGTTATAAGTGATACACCAGTGGGATCGTCGTGCCGCAGGCGCAGGGGTCACCCGACCCTAGATAACTTTACACAAAATATAAACATTGGAATGTACCCTTGAATATAAGTAGGTACGTAGATTGTATAGAGTTAAGTACAATTGCGTTACATCGGAAGACAGTTTGTTCATGGATGACTTGATACTGACATCCTAATGTTGTTATAGGAAAGGTGGAAATGTATTGTTGTACACCTACATTTTCCTGTTGAGTTTCGTGTGGGTGAGCCTATTGTCAATGTCATCCGCCAGGTGCAAAAGCATCACCAAAAACTCACGATGCTGACAATGTCGTGACTGGAAAATCATCGAAAGGAAATAGGTGCTACGCGGCTTTGCTCGAAATGCTTAAGAAACAAGCTGCAGAACATTCTACACATCTGTTTGCGTTCGCCGAAAAATATATATATCAAGCGATAGCATAGAAATCAAGCGAATCCGTGAAACACAATCTCAGTTACTGCAGCCGACATCTCTCTAATGTGAAAACGTCGTAAATGTCTGACATTTTCACACCGAGTAAAATTCATGGCGTGACCTGTTACAAGTATTTTAAGCCTCTTACAAAAAATCAGAACATTGTCTGAATACGATGTTGTTCGGTATTTCATCAATTTTTCTCTTTATGTGTACTTAATCCTATCCATTTTAGGGATAATATTCTTAAAATAGTACCACACACCATATGTTATGTTTGTGAACATTTTCGGCATAAAGTTTCGCCATTACATTGCTGCATAAGCACATGTGGTGAACAGAATCTTGTAGGTGGATACGGATAATGAAGTACACCTGCCAAAATGATCAGACAATAGGTGTTGTGGAGCCCACGTCGCGGGATGAGTCAGTGAGTCAACAGAGAGCGCAGCGCGGTGGCATCGCGGCCGAGCGAGATTAATGCTCTCACCTTGGCACACTCCCCTAGTCGCCGCCAACTAATTACCGATACTACAAAATAAACAAATCACTAGTGTGATGATACTTGTAAACGTGTGAATGAATATTTAACTTCGAATTAATTTATTTCGTTCAACTCAACGTAGGTAGGAACACCGTTTTTAAACACGAGCGATATAGGCGTTCAAAAGTTCAGGGTTGTGATTTATTTATAATCCAGTTTAGGTATCGTGCATAGATATCCGTGGTATCGTGATACATAAAAATACTTTTAAAAATATTTTTTTTTCATTCTTTGTGATATTTTTGTTTAGAGACAAGTACCTACTCGTATTACCATTGAGGAGAAAGGAACACGGAGTCTAATCAGGACAAGAGGTTGATCTAATGGTACACCAGAAGTTTGAATGCCAGCCGAGCCTCGTAAACATTTAGCATTCATGTTTTTATTAGGCAACGTGCAAGGTAGCTACAAACTTATTCAAGTAGTAATAATCATCGACACATAGGCAGAGGCAATGTTCCGGTTTATCTAAATTATTCGGAAAGCGTTCATTTCGTTTCTATAATAATACTAGCTGACCCGGCAAACGTTGTTTTGCCATATACATTATTTCTAGGATTTTTTTTTTGTATGAAAAACAGATGTTGGCCGATTCTCAGACCTACCCGATATGCACACAAAATTTCATACAAATCGGTCCAGCCGTTTCGGAGGAGTTTGGTAACAAACATTGCGACGAGAATTTTATATATTAGATTTTATTTGGAGTGATCACTACCATATTGTCTTGATCTAGAAGCTTCGAAATGATATACCAATTATATGATATGTAATTGAATGAAACTACACAAGTAGGTATTTGCAACAAGATTACATTGCGGAAAATTTTGAACACATTATCTATAAGTGTGTCATGTTTAATATATGGATTCAAAATAAAACAAACTTATGAACCTGTTCACATTTTAGATATTATTTTATGTATACATACCTTAATTTTCTTAAATAAAGGAATATAGATTTTCAGTTACAGAACTTGTGGTGGTCTGAGGGACAATTATTCTCGTAATTTTAAGAACGTTCACAGTCTGATCTCAGTCTAAATCTGTCAAAAATTTCTCAAATTTCCCTACATTTTGACAAGTTGTTTGTGTGTGACACATTTGTTTGTCGCCGAGATGAGACTGCGACTAGATTTTGAACTTTTTTTTATTAACCATTAATGACCAACTGCTGGGCAAAGGCCTCCCTACTCTGTTTCCACCTCTCTCTGTCCAGAGCTGCCAGTCTTCAGAGTCTTTATTAAAGCAGCCCCAACCGAACCGATACCGACATACCTACTTTGGTTTAAAAAAAAGAATGGATTATTTCCAAGTACAAATCTGTATTGCAAATAACATATACATGACACGGTTGCGATATCTCACGGAATTCATTTAGCTGCGTGTAAGCATCAATGAACGATTGCCTTTTGATATCCTTTGACATTTACACGCACGAAATAAATCGGCAATATTTGTTACTAACGTAAGTGTTGATATTTTGTTTTAAAATTACCACTAATGGATCATTCTTAAAAGTTATTTGACAAAAGGGATTTTATACAACATTAGACAAAGAGAATTGGTCAGCTTTTCCTCAATAACTTAAGATTGTTTGTTATTTTACACGAATATAGAAAATAAATGATAATTTATGCAAAGTTACTGAAAATACGAAATTCTGCATTCATACTCGTAGTTAAAACAATTTACACATCAATTTACATGTATGTAGAAGACTTAACACATTGCTTTCCAATCACTATTGCATTGCACTTTACGATAACCTTTATGAGTATTTCATGAAGAATTCTTAGTGCTAATTCCGGTTCTGATAAATTGTTTCTCAGTATGTACCTAAACATTGTTGCTAAAGGCGCAGAATAAAAAAATATGGAAACCTTTGACATCTTCTAATCAGTTTTTGTTTTATTCCGGGAAAATATAATAAAGAATAAGTATATAAGTGTAATGTAATATAGTAAGTGCGACTGGCGACCTCACCGCGTGATGAGCTTATGAAAATAGGATGCTTTTGGCTCGGTGACTAGTCAGGCAACCCCGACACAAAATGTGAGTAAACCTTAGGCTGTACCTAAATGAATAACTTACGGAAAATTATGGTGGCTCCATAGGTGTATGTTAAAAGTAACACGAATTGTAAAATACATTGACACGATCATGCCGGCCAATATATTATGCAGTGCAACATGAAACCTAACAGAACAACAAGGCGAATTTGTTTCAACGTGTTACATTTCATGTTGCATTGATTTGGTCGACATGTTCATTTTAACGTCCGTTACATGTCGGTCATGTTACGTTTCACACCCACAATTAAGTGAATTGTAAAACGGTGAGAGCAGTGGTGAACCAGTGGAAACGGCCACGACTAACGAGTTGTTGGTTGTAGGTTCGAACCCAGACAGGCGCTTTACTTTGTGTAAATTGTTTCATTACCATTGCTCTCAAGATGATGAAGGAAAATATCGTCAGGAAACCGGCATTCTAGAACCAAAAATTCGAAGATATGTGACATCTACCAACCCGCACTGGACCCGCGTGGTGGATTACGGGCCACTCACTCTCACAGAGAGGAGGCCTGTGTCTCACCAGGGAGAACATTATTGGCTGATCATGCATGACTAGATATAATATAATATCACGGGAACATTATTTAATAGGACATTATAAGCTGATAATGTGTAAAAAGGTACTTTCACACTGATGAATAACTGTTATTAACTAGATGAATATCTGTTATCCGTAAAAAATAGATAGTTAATATAATCCATAGTTCTATAATAATTGGTTTTTTTTTTTTGTCGAATAAATTTATTTTTATAATCGACCATGTTGTCACTGTTTGCTCTTATAGGTAAACTAAATTATTGACAATAAACATAATTAATTAACTTCAAACTTTAAGAGTGTTGGAAAATTCCAAGTGTTGATAAGAAATGTTGAAGTAAACAAGAAGAGATGGGTCAAGTTAAATGATAAAACTGTGTACCGAAATACCTAATCATTTTAAATTGGTATTTATCTGAACATTTAAGAGAAATTCTACCGTTCCTTTCAAGTTTCATGTGAGTTTTCTAAAAAAAAAGTTGTTTTCTTGAAGATGATAAAACTATATAATTATTATGCAGCATGCCCAAAAATCTCTATCTATGAATGTCTGTAATTGAACAACTATTTTAATACTGTTTGTATCGAAGAGATCTTTAGTCTTCAGAAATCCAGGAAACTTCAAGTATTCTGCTGGTTTCCTTTACTATCTTTCTGAAAGTAGTCAGTTTCGATGTAGAGTGACATAAGTACCTATAAAAAACTCATCATCTGTTATCCAATAACAACCCCCCAGTTAGAATAAAGAGTCAACAACAAACTTTATCTGAAAACAATAAAAATATGTATACCTACCTATAGGTATCTATAAATTATTTCGTCCACGGCACCTATATCAGTGTCCATATTTATTGAACCACACAAAGATGTAAATATTTGTGCGAGTACATTTGCATTTATCAACCACGAACTGTGATAATTTGTATTATGTGGTTTCTATTTTTATTCGATACTGATATGGGCCGGAGTCCGTGTGTCGCATATATCGTATCACACAATTTAAAAGTGTTATTAACACGCTGTGTAGGGCTGAAATATTTTTGATAATATTCATTGTGAAGTCGCATTGAGTCATGTACTGTCTTGCCTTATCTTTTGGGGTGGTTGCACATTCTTGCATGACGCGGTCCATCGAGAATAATATAGAACAGGTTTGACTTAGTACCCACAGCTTTTCATCGTTATGAATTCGAGTGCATGCGTCTGGGAGTGCTTGCGTGATACCTAATAGCTTTGTGTGATGACGACATGACAAGTATGGACATTTTCGTGTTGGCAAGGCCCTTTTGAACAAAGCGTTTGGGAGCGAAACAATAGATATTTCCCGTAAATGTCATTTTGTACGGAAAACAAAAGTGTATATATATAATCCCCATCTATAATGTAATGTACTGTAACATCTCATCTGTCTACATCCAAAGTGCTCACGTAACATGTGTGTTTTCGCTTTTACGCTATTGCTGCACGCTTTTTCATCTAATCTTCATCTTTGGCCATAAAATTCACGTTCGTCACACTGTCGTGCGGCCGCATCCACCGTGACGAGTATATTATCATTTTATTCGGCTTTTATCGTAACATCATCAAGAAGAAATGAAACAGCCATAAATTTAAACTGTAATCATTTCGTTACGTATGTTCATAACCAGCCATCTTGGAACTGGTGCACTTGATAACATTGCTTCTAATTTATTCTATAATTATCTTAGTCCTTAATTTAACGCACCAAAGTACTAAAGTACTCAGCATTAATATTATACATATTCTCACAAGCATTTAAATGCGCTTTGAACAAAAATGACCTAAAACAACTTCATTTTGCGGTTTACAACCGTTGCATACACATTTGGCATAAAATTTATCGAAACGAATCTACTAAACTACAAAATGACTCAGATGCTGAGAATGCATGTTCCAGTATGTACTGCACGACGATCATATACTTTTTATGTCAAGTACATACATAGGTAAGTGACAATAACATAATTCATCGTAGAATGATGGACACATCAAGGCTCCCGTGTTCGTATTTCAAATAGCCTGATAGTGGTTGATGGGCGGTGCTGACGTATGCCAGGTGGCGCCTGCACACAATAGATCATTTCGCAACGACATACACCCTGTTCGCTCGACATCGACATGTAAGAACATATCATGCTTCATAGACATTCAAATGGCAAATGTTTTAACACGTTTTGTACTCAAGTATGTACATAATACCTGTTGCTTGTGAATGGAATAAATGTCATGCTTTGTTTTATGTTAATGTTGTTCAAAATAATCAGATTAAGGTAGGTCATCCGGAGTGTTCTAGATAGAGAGGATCGAGAAAATATTTATTTGTTTGCGTAATGTCAGGCCTGATTTTGAAACGGAATCGAAAAAAGATCTTTGAACAGACCTTTGTACCTGCTCTTATAAGTAGTACAAAGGTCTACGAAATGTAGATGCTTATAAGGGATATGGGGGCCTAGACAAAATCCAAGCGATTTCCGTGCAAGCGTTTTCCGCTCACGCTAACGACTTAACGTTAGCGTGTTGAAAATGGTAGACAAGTGACACATGTAACGCAGAACGCCCATTCCGCAGCGTAAACCGACTAAAACTAAAACTCTTGATTTAGTCTAATGGTTATCAATGTATTAACTTAATGCGACGTTTAAAAACAATGTAATCAGCATACCAACGCTCGTGCCAAATCCGGAGATCCCGGATCCCGGATCCGGGGATCTGGATTTATCTTTAATAAAACCAGATTTACGGACAACCGGATATGCACATTCTAGAAAGCGAATAGAACAAATTCTTCTTCTTCGTGATGTTAGCACGACAGTTTATTAGATTTTGTGTTTGGCCCTTCGCCACTTCCACGGCGTCATCGGTGGCAACGCAGAGGTCACTTTGGCGGCATTTTTTGGGACCGGAGGTGGAGCATAGTTTGCGACTTGCGACATAGCTAGCATTCACACCCTGCTGCCGTGAAGAACAATTCGTACATTATATACTAGTGTTTCTAGCAATTAAATAGTTTTATTCTCTAATAGATAGGGCTAGGTACTGCGTTTTAGGTTTTCATTTCTTTTTAACCATCATTACAGGATATTCTTTCCTTACTTAATGAAATGCAAGGGAAAAAAACTTAATCTTACTTTAAGCTTACAATACAAAATGTTAACTGACTCAGATCCGTGCGATTGCCTTTTTAATAACTGGGAATCCCGGAGGAAAATACCGGTTCTAGATAACTAGGTAACTCGGGGCCACTATCTGATCAAACTTGTATTGTTTTCTAGAAATATTGCGAGGTCGCGAGGACAATCGATAGTCGCAGATTGCAAAACGCTGGGAAGCACGCACTCGCGTAATGAACGAATCCGAAATTAATCGGTACTTAGTAATTGATATCTACATAGATCATAAAGTTCAACGTTCTTTGGGTCCGGGTGCGATGGACAGCGGCGTGCACCCGCCATGTCTTCTGATAAAGACGCCGTCCGCCGTCCCTGAGCCCTCATATCATTGACAGATAACGGACACGTCATAAGTCAACTGCATAGTTACGACAGCAAACCTAGACGATAAGATTAATTTGATTTGATAATAGTTTAATGGATTTTTAGGCATGCAAATCAGTGTCTTACGATCCTTTAACACAGATCTATGCAGTCATAGTGCACTGCACCAACGACTTTAATTCATTAACAGGTCAACGTACCCACTGAAAGCTTGAATGACAACTCTATAAAAGCATAATTAAGACGTTCCGAATTTAACGCGAAATATCACTGAAGCATACACAGAGTAATGGATGGTGCCTTGACAACATCATTAAGCACGTAACTACACCGTTTAATTATTAAAGTTTCATACAGTGCGCGCAAGCAGGTGTGAAATAAAGCGGGTCGTCTGCGGCAAGTGACGCGGTCGTCCTCGACATAGGCTCGTCTTAGATAATATTATGTTTATTAAATAAATTAATAACCTTGACATACCACCTACATGCTCCGTGCACACAGTTAATTGATTATCTGCTTAATTATTGGAGTTATAAATGGAAAACATTAGTCAACCTCCCTGCCTAACATTCCGTGAATGTTTACATCCAAAGTCATACATTGTGTGAGAATAACAATTGATATTCAAACCTTCCAAAAGTTAATTTTGTTTTGTTGTGGCATACAATAAATCGACATTGGATTTAATTTAAAGTAATACATAAATCGCTTCATAAAATCGTACAAAGAAATAGATCAACAATGACAGTCTTCAAACGACTATAAAGTTTCGTCTTCCGTATTATTAGTGTGCGATTATTTAACATCGTAATGACAAGGTTACGACCGAAATTGCAAAGTTCATTCGATACGCTCAGTCTACGCCATTAAATTCTTCGGGAACTAATATTTAACAGCCGATAGAATCTTCGAAAGTATTAAAACCGGAGCAATGGGGCTCAAGATTGGAGATAGATAGCCGCGTTTGGGGCTGTTAAGTCAAGTGTAAAGCTTAATGATGAAGAGTATTCGGCTGTATCGTGGGAATTTTAGGACCTTTAGGTACCTGCTGGTATCCACAGCCGATAACCAGCCTCGTGATGCAAGAGTCGCGGTCATGGGCACGTAATGCGTTGTTTTAGGCGTAACATGCCAGCATAAAGTAATGATCGTTAGCACACTCACCGGATTTGCTAAGCAAATGTGGAAGCTGTGGTTGACTTGCGCTTTGATGATTAGGTTGCGTTTTATAGACTTTACTCAATGACAGCGTGTATATTTTTTGTCTGCAATTAATTCGGTTCTCACGCTTCTAACTGCTTCGTTAGGTACGCCAGATTGACCTGATTAAATCAACCAAGCACTCACAGCTGTCTTCACAGCTGTGAGTGATGTGTGGTTGGCTTTTCACCAGAATTTTTTAGCTCTACTGGTTTTCAGACATTACCATGCACCTAATAACCCATAGAGTCATAGTTATTTGCATCATGCCCTTAAACCTATACGTTTAAAACCAAACCACGATTTGTTCCGGTACCATTATTTAATAGTTACAATACACTAAAGAACACAAATAAAATTGCATAACTCACATACATCTTCCCCGAAAATGATCACTCGCTGACGGCATTAGCGTAGTAAACAATGTTTATTACCACCATAAACAATGCTAATAACTAGGTTTGTAGTAAATAAAATTCAATAAGAACTGACATTAGAATAATGTTATGTGATCTGTGGCACGCTCAGGTACAGGTTAACGATACAACCTAACGTATGGTGCAACAACTTACATAATAGTAATTCAAATAATCCATATCAGCATAATACATGTCAGCATCTTCATCTCTTACAACAATTCCTCATGCATAACCCCAAGCATGTACCCATACATGGGGTTAATAAACATTATGATGTTTCTGACATAAGTTTCTCTGAATCCAACTGTGTGTCTAGAAGGATTGAGTTTGAATTACATTGCAAGTCTTTTGCTAAATAAAATTTGTTAGCTCAATAAAGATTAAACACTCATGAAGTTTGCAACATGATTGCATTATTGTATGCAGAGTCAAAACTTAGATCGTGTCGCTAATTTTGATTGGATGATATTAGGAAATATTTCTACGTGTCCAGAGACACATATGAATTGCACAATTTTTATTTTTATTTCTTCCAAAAATCCTTTATTTCTATCGCAACGACGCATGAAACCGAATACTTTCATGAAAATAATTGAAGTTGGCTGCAAATTGAGTTATATTGTTCAAGTTATAATCGTTACATCAAAATATATTGTTATTATGACTGACTCATAGATGTCGTAACTTCGTAAGCGCAGTTGATCAAGTTGGTGCAGTCCTGCAATCGATTCTTGTGTTGGGCAAATAGTTTTTGGAGTTCGAAGAAACTATTGTCAAAAAGTTAATGACTCTACGTTGATAACGTCCGATGAAAATGAATGATGGCTATATGAATATAGTAAAACTTAAGTGTTGGTACAAAAATTTAACAATGAAAGAAAGTGAGTGTTTGGTGTCTGTCATTTTTTTTCTGATTGGGAAATCATCAAATAGCTTACACTTTTCTATTTATTATTGTAAGTATTATAAATGCTATAATTGAAATTGATATATGCTTATGTTTATTTTTATGCTTTTGCTCGCTATTTCAGATTCGAACCCCGTGACCCATCCAGGGGCGAAGTTACCAATAGGTACCATGTGGATCACCACTTTAGACCACCATCGTCTTACTTTCATACTCCTCCTATGTCCTGTGGTGTAGGCAGTCCTGTGTAGGTCAGTTTGTTAACTCATATGCCCTCATATAGATACATAATACCAACGTGATAGAAGTCACGGGATGACGCAAATATGCAATAGTTCTCAATACAGCAAATAGGTACTTACGCATCAACGCACGAAAGCAGCGCACACGCATCAGCCGCGTGCTCTTCCAGTGATAAATACAAATTAAGATAAGACCTATAATTAATATTTATCACTATCTATATCTCCGTAGCTTTCCATTCTTAACCCCCTTTGACTAATCATATAAACAAACGTCAATTAACACATTCTGCAAACGTGTTCCAATGTTGGATAAGATTCGATATTTACGTAGAGTGGTGTGATGCTATCCAAAGGCTTATCTCTTAGATACATTAGCTCCTCTAATTCAATGGATATCCGTGATCCAATCGCCAGTACATTCCTGACATTTCACGTAACAGCATGTAATACTATAATGATAATTATAATGTACAAGCGCAACCATCCATCCGTAATTCCGAATAAATATTTAAATACCTACAAAATTCAGGTAGACAAGGATCCTGTACGTCAATGATTATAATAATGAGCTGGTTTAATGAATAATAGACACGTGAATGTTATTCATCATACGTTTCCCTACAATGCTCTGCGAAGGAGGTTGGAATCTCGCGCAAGCGCAGGTTGGGCCACGTTCTGGTACGAACACAAATGTCATGGCATTCATGACACAAGGGCGAGACCGCTTGATTTATCCTTACATTTTGTAATTGTTTCTAAGCATAGAGGACATACCTACATATCTATTTGTGAAATAGCGGGACAAAACAATCGTAGGGAATTAATTGATGAAGTGCAAAACGAATATTTTTTCACAGGTGTCACGAATAAAATTGATGATAAAACCGTAGCATGACATTAACGGATAATTGCGATCTATCGAGGCATACTAATAGAGCTGAACAATCGAAGTGCCTTGAACAAAACAAGCCGAACACAATCAATTGGAGACGCTCCCGCAAACGAAATGATTAATTGCATACTTGAGAAATAGTTCTATCGTAAATGCGTTCTGGTTTCTGATTATTGCACCTGCTGCAAGTAGGCGCGGCTGGACAGCTACAGCTGGAAGCACAAATGTCCTAATAGATAATTTAGTAACAAAGTAACCAATTTTATGCTGCATAGGCCTAAGATTTTCTGGGCTAATAACCTACATAAAATTCTTGTGAAAATGCTGTAGAAATATGACAACATGACTAATGGAAAAGCTAAAGAAAATATGTACTGCAATTAAAAAGCACTTATTTATTTGAGCCACATATTCTTATGCAACAGAAACAAGGTTTCATAATTAATTGCGTACAGTACTGGTGTGAACCAATGCCTATAATCCATCACAGTGATCTATAGCATCCATATTCGTTTAGACAGATGGGCGACGATTAATTTCTCGACCTGTGCTTGATTCCATTGTTCTGCGTTTACTTTCACGTGTGCTACAGATATTTGCCAAGATAGCTAGTGCCCCGGAACTTCGGAGAACAATGACATTTTCAATGGAATACTTAGCTATAGTCATTCACGTCCAAGCAGAAGATCTAGTTATGTAATGATGCCAAATAAATATGCCCCCGTTTCGATTTACTATTTGAACTGTAATGTCGGACTATTGTGTACTTTTTGTGAGATTAAATTGTTACGTATATGTTTAAGAACGTATATATTACATACTTCTATTTGGGTATTAGCAATTTCATATTACTTTAAAAGGGCATGTGCGATTGGGAGATTTGGATGCCTTCCTTACTAAACTATCAGTAGCCAATTTAAGTATGTAGCAAGTTAGTACATACCTACATCTTATATGTAAATAAACGTTTATTCACAACGTGATAACCTTTATAATTAACATTAATTTAATGGAAAAAACGACTACGTATGAAGAATTATCTTCCAGCTGACGTAAGTAATGTTATAGTAAGTTCTAGTGCAACCGGCCGTAGTAACAACGCAACTATACGTTTCCTACCTAGTGGCAAGTGCGCGGAAAATTCTAAAGGTCAATAAGTTTCCCGATAGCCCTAACAATGAACCATGGAGACAAATGACGGGCGTCCTTATCTTTATTGGGTGACGTCATGAAACCATCATGGCGGCTCGCCTGAAATGTCAAGCGTTATGACAAAGTTGCAAGTTCCGAAAAGACTGCCCAAGACTGCCTGACTAGACGGATACCGATATATAATACTTTCTAAATTGGTTTAGAGACCCAATTTCAATTTGTTTTAATGACATATAAATTGTCGAATTAAGAACTGCTCATAATTCACAAAATCATTCTAACTTAACTTTGATAATTATCTATGCAAGCAAAGTGATTAAGTTCTCACGATTTATATCTGTATGTAGATTTTACGTTTACGCAATTTGAAGACTGGGGTTGAGTGGTATCTTAAGAGCTAAAAAAATGTATGCAGCGTACAGTTTTAATACTCGTTTTTGGTTGGCTACTTATCATTTATCATCTGACGTTTTATTTAAGATGCTATCTTCAAGGATCCATATCATGCGATTATCGTACGTTATAGTTATGTATCCAACGAGAGTATGTGATTTATGTGGGCTTACATTTATCCTCATAAGTTGTTGAACAGCTTTCGACCATTGAATAATCGCAATTATAACACTAGACGATATTTATGTAAACATAATTGATATGGTCAGTAACTACTTCCTAATGGTGAACGTGCGTTACGAGAAGGATATAATGACGGTAATATCTATTTTTTGTTTGTAAAACTTTCAGAACAGATATATTATTCATTATCTATGTAAAATATATGTAATTTTTTAAATTTGTTTGCCCCGAATTCAGCAACGCGAATGCCGTTCGTCAATATAATTCTTAGTTACTATTCTATTATATTATATGTATACACCGTTACATTTTGATTGTTTTAATCCGTAAAAGGAGTCATTGTACAGACCTACTCATCATTATGAACAACTTTACTACGGGACCAACCTTGAAATCGTGAAAAAAAATCAGTTGATCCATACATTATGTCGAGTTATGCGAACTTAAATCTATGGATCAACTGACTTTTTTTCACGATTTCAGGGTTGGTCCCATGGTAAAAGTAACAACTTTTACCATGGGACCAACCCTGAAATCGTAATGATAATGATGAGTACAATGACCCCTTATAAGGATTAAAACGATCAAAATTTAACGGTGTATACATATAATATAATAGAATAGTAACTAAGAATTATATTGACGAACGGCATTCGCGTTGCTGAATTCGGGGCAAACAAATTTAAAAAATTACATATATTTTTTTCGTGTTATTTTTTACAACGACACGCTATGAAGCAGAAGACGAAGAATGTTTGTCCGTTTGTCTGTTTGTCTGGATGTATGTTCCGAATTCCCACAAAATTTTGCAGATTGGCTGAACGGATTTGGATGAAATTTGGCACACAGATAGTTTATAACCTGGATTAAGACATGGGGTACTTTTAACCCCTACTTCCCGTTGGATATTTTCAAACATCCACGCGGGTAAAGCCGCAGGTAAAAGCGAATTTTAAATACTTAAGTAGTGAACTTTCCTTGTCTTACAAAAAGTTTGCACCACACAAACCAAGTCACAAAGTGTCTACTATTACAAAAGAGAGCTCCATACTTCAGTTGATGCTACCGGTCAAGAGGTGTGGACAAACGCCATTCTATTGACATTTAAGTTCGGAAGACAATCATTTATAATCGTACAGTTGTGAAAAGTCAGTAATTAATGCTAGGCAACATTTGGAAGTTTCGCAAACGGTGGCAGGCCTCGTGACATATGACACTGGTGTTTAATCCGCGTGGCGAATCGCGGCAGCAGCCGTTACAAAGGGTGCTGTATGGGTCACGCTTGTGGCGCAACACGACCTCATTAATAAATATAAAAACAACTTACCATTATACAAGAAATACATCGTAAAATTCAGTATATGCAAATCAGAAATGGTATCGAAAGAAGCGCCCTGAAGGTCTCAAGACGCGCTAGATGCGTAACGTGTCAAGGTCCTGCAACCTTGTCAACACTACACAAGTTCACCTCTGATATATTTATGTGAATATTTTCTATTGCATTTGCATTTGTATTACGCATGATTTTCGAAAATGGTTAATTAACTTTCTTCCTTTAACTTTTAACTGTTTGATATTTTGCTGTTTTACTGTTGTGTTTTGCTGTTGTTGAGTTTTTTTACCGTTGGGTTTTTTTTTTTCTTCTGGTTTTTTTATTACTGTTTTTTTTTTGTCTGTTTGTTCTTTTTTTTATACGTCATGTTTGCCGCAAATAAATGTATTTTCTTTCTTTCTTTTCTTTCAAACATTGGTAACATCGAAAGGTGTGTTAATGTATTAGGTACCCAATACTCAACGGAATAGCAATGAAGGCCTTTCGGTTTGAGGGTTTAGAGAAAAGTGAAATTTAGTGACGAATTCTGGGATTTTTTTTAAAATACATGAATATTTAGCTATCTCGAGTTCCATGAATTTTCGCCTAGGCTTTATGGGGTGCTTAATTGTTGCAAATGGATCACACTATCACTTCCTGGAAGGAATATGTCAAATTACAAGTCAACCTGTATATATCGCCGGGGGGAAACTCTGCACCCGCGGCAAATCGCTGCGGAGCGGACGGACCTCCGGCGCGATCTCATGGCGGAATGGAAGGCGCGACTATCGCAACCCAGCGCAGGGCACGCCGCGATAGCGGCGATAAGACCCCTCTTTGAGGAGTGGCTAGAGAGGCGTCACGGCGCTCTCACGTACCGCCTGACGCAGGTCCTCTCCGGACACGGATGTTTCGGGAGGTTCCTGCACATCATCAGGCGGGAGGAGACGCCCGGGTGTCACCACTGCCCGGATCGCCCAGAGGACACGGTGGAGCACACGGTGGAGGTCTGCCCTGCTTGGGCGGAGACCCGCCGTGTCCTCGTGGAGGCGATCGGCAACGGCGGCGACCTCTCGCGCCCGGCCCTGGTGCAAGCCATGGTCCGGGGCGAGAGAGAATGGGAGGCAGTCACCTCCTTCTGCGAAGCAGTCATGCTAGCGAAGGAGGTGGCGGGGAGGCTGAGGGAGAACACCTCACGCCTCAGCCGCCGCGGGAGACGCTCCGGGCGTCGGGAGCCGCGTGACGACTCCCGGCCACCGTAGGCGCGGGCCTGCGGGCGGTGAGTAATGGGTAGCTCACCGTCCGATCAGGACCAGGCCCGTGCCGGACGGCGCGTTGTGTTCCACGCGCGCCTCAAAGAGATGTCAGCAGAGGACGGGGCCCCACAGGGCCGAAGCCTGCCGGGGCGGTGGGATTTTCCGAAAGGTTAACCGCTGCCCTGGAACAGAAAGGGCTAAGGACGGAACACGGGTGGGTTTTAGTCAGTAAAAGTCTGACACTCCCTTCCGCTCCACCCAGAGCGGGAGGGGTCATTTGATGATTTCCCATCCACAAAAAAAAAAAAAAAAAAAAAAAAACCTGTATATATCGGGTTGGTGACGGCAACTTTTTTTTGAGCACTTACATGTTTAAAATTGATCATTTTACCTTGCATTTATTTAAAATCATGAAAATTTAAACAAACATTACATGGATAACTAACTAGTCTGACATGGTAGTCTACGATAAAATACACCTTGGCATTATATCACTTGCCACGACTGCTCTAATTACAACTACTGTTAGATTGTACCCTAATTACAAAGCCCTCGTTCTTATAATTGTATATCGCATGCAGTAAATAAGCTAATTGAGTGTTACAAAGATCTAGCCGAAGAGCAAACTAGTAACTAGAGGTCAGGTAAAGTTCAGTGCGCCTGCGCAGCCGCCTGCCACGCCCAGCAGACAGATCTCCTGCGTCTTACAACACGCATGCCGTAAATATTAAAGAATTATTAAACAAACATAGACAGAATCTTTAAGTTTGTAGAAGCAATTTTCGAAAAGTTAGCGGCATTTTGTTCCTTTTAAATGTGCTGTCTGATATTTCAAGGCGGACTACCAGACGATGGTGTCTTTTGTCATCCTATGGTTTATTATTACGCACCTACAAATCTCTACAATTGACCGTTAAATCATAAGAAATATGATAAAACTGAATGTTTTTTCTGTATAATCCAATAACCTGAATGTCAGACAAAACAGTTGATACGCTTAAAATACTTCGCACTATTTTTCATTCCGATCAACTTTGACCCTTATTAAAAGGCATATCACAGTAAGCGATATTTTTATCTAGTAAAAATAAACCTCGTGACTGGAGAAGTAGATATTTATACAGAAACATTACTTTTATATTACCGCATAGTAACTGTTGATAACATTGATACAAAAGGACTTAAACAATTCGTAGAGCCGTCTCGAAGGTCATATTTTCCAGATAATTCTGGTCTTTATCGCTTTTGCACATATATTTATAGATAGACATCTAAATGATTAATCATATAAATAGCAATCATTTGGTCTATCTGAAGGTTTTTTCCCGTGTAATTGAAACTATATATGAGGTTTGGCACGTTTAATTCCTGATTAAATGAATTGCAAGAGTTTACTCACCCTGCAGCTGCTACGCACTACGTGTAAACTCTGGCGTAGCCAATTAGGACAAATGTGTCAATGCCTCTTTCACACTAGGTAAAGTTTTAAAACATTAATTTGATTACGAGCTATAAACATTACCTACTTCAGAAACTGGTGCTCTCTGATAAATAATTATTCACAAAAAGCTATACAATTTCGAGGGTTTTGAAATACTGGATTTATATATAATAAGTAATAGTGGATTGGTGGATCTTTATTACAACCTATAACAGACTGATCTCAATAAAATAAAATGTTATATTTACTTTTTAAAAATTGCATTTTGTTAATTTGTGTCCTAGAATTTTTATTTTAAGAATTCATTTTATACTTTTTGTTGTGCCCTACAGGGTCCTTAATTGTACCTTAGCTTTAAGCCATTGTAACTCGTCTACAACATTATGGAATGCAAATAAATATATAAATATGAATAAGCACAGAAAAATATGGAATCTCTTTTGTTTCTGATACATATATATTTTTTTACGTGTAAATAAAGCAGCAAAACCCAAAGAACAGTGCACTAATTATTTATTATCTGCCATCTACGTTCTATATTCGCTAAGTACAATCCGTCTGGAGATAAACGAGCAACAAAATGTATTATTTTCGCATTGTAAATAATGTGCACGCGACGAGATAGTGACAGATATCAACTAAGGTAGGTCGATTGTACTAATGTAGTTGCGATTCAGTCTGAAAATTCGATTGTTTGAAACCTTTTATTATCGCCAGATTAAATAGATGTATATATTAACAAGATAGCTAGCTATGTGGATATATGCTGGTCAACCTGCATGGGACACCCAGTGTGGCGACTTTGCAAAATAGGACTGGAATAAGCCTGGGTGGACACTAGACATAAATAGGCCAAGTATAGAGCTGCATCTACAGTAAGTATTTTACTGATACCAGAATTTAATAAACAAACAATGCTTCATTAAATTTTATAACAATTTATACAACAGCTGTTTATATAAAATCTTCAAAATTTCCTGCCATTTTCTTCGTTATGGTAATAAACTGGTCACTGCACTTGCCAAACAATTCTTTTCAGTAAAGCGAATCCTGACCTGATCGACGTTAGTACACCTTAAAGATGAAGAGATCGGCAGTTCCTTTTGTGAAGTACTTGCACGTCATGACATTTCGCCAGTGGGTTCACTGGTCAATGCATGGTATGGTAACCACTGTCGTTGTGCAAGTCGCTCGTTTGGCAAGCGAACGTTACGTGAGCCGGCCCATTGCTCATCAATTACATTTTGTTACCCAAATCATTTGGGCCAATAGAATCATTGTTAATATCAAATCTAATCTAATTATACGTAGCTGTTGAGACTAATAAGAGGCACGCATCGTCTTTGCTTTTACAGGCATGAAATGGTCGTTTAATGATACATAAAATACCCCCGAATTCATCTTTTCCTTACGTCACTTTGTCTATGCAATGTCTATCGGAAACTGCCTTTACTTCACCCAATACCACCTTATCGGACCCCTCTATAAAACATTGATACCTAATTAATCAATTTTCTTATAAAAATAATTGCTAATGATTCTCTTATCATTATACCTACTCGTGTAGAAATTACTTCGAGAACAAAATTACTTATTATTATAGATTGTGGTATCTTGCGTGTACACAATATTTTGGTCGCTGTTGACATGTAAATTTTGTGAGTGATGACCCGTTCTGTTGCCTAATGAAGATTATATGGCTTCACAACTCTGCCCGGAGCTCTGTCTCAACCTGACATGGATCTAACATTCTAACTAGTGATTTATAAGCCCCAATTATCAATTATAACAAGACGAGCATTCCGACGCAATCGTATGGAAAAGAAACAATAAAGTGTGTCGTCCCATGGAGAGCTAAACGTTGCTACAAGACGTTACATAAATGTTAATGTTATCTGTACCGCCGATATTTCGATAACATTAGACATATTGGTGCTGCATGTCCACGTGACAAGTGTCACGCAACTCTTAGGTAAAAGGCTGGAAGTGGAAGTGTTTCCATATCTCGGGGTTAGTCATGGGAACTTCAAAGTTATGCCATGAAATCTGTGATTGCTTGACTTGCTTACATCTTTTCCTCTATTCATTGGCAGATGTCATTTGTTCAATGCATGCTCGGAATAACATTGTATCAATACGCGATAGCTTTGCCTCTGAGAAACATTTAACATATCATTAATTACAATTCTCACTTCTGGGGCCAAATTGAAGTTTTTTTTTAAATTTTCCACACTATGTATAAACATCACGAACCTTTGACCAAGATGCTTAATTGCAACGGTATTTTATTCTTAAAATAACTGTAGGTATCAAAATAGTATATCATATTATAATAAGGTACCTACATCGTTATGTAGGACGGGTGTCGCGACCACTGATTGGCGCGCATCGGGGGCACTTTTATCAGTCTGATAACCCTGGTCGGGAGGCCGGGTCTTGACTTACTACTTATATCTTAATACGAGACAGATACATATAGCTATTAAAAGTAGTATTACACGCATTACCCGTTTCTACGAGTAAGCCGTATGATGATAAAATACTGCATAGTTTGACGAACTATTCTCTACATAGTACTCGGACTTAATAGATTTATTTTAATTGGTGCTTATTTTAAAAGCTGACTGTGCTACCCTTTGACCCTAAGAAAATCATATGCTGCACATAAAGCTAGACAAAGATTTCATCGTTTTAACAAAACAGCCTTTTTACCGAAATTGAAACCAGGAAGAGAAAGACGTTTTTACATAAGTAATTTGGAGGGGGGTCATAGGGTGCAGTACCCCCCCCCCCCCCCCCCAATCTAAATTAGACACAAACATAGTTTTATAACGTTTTTACTTTGTTTTCAGGACATTACTAAGACATATATAGATAAGTCCTAGATCCCCTCCTCCCTTCTTCCTCAGAGAGAAACATTTGGCCCCCCTTGAGCGAAAACCTAGATCCGCGCCTGAGTTACGTTTAATTGAAGGCTGAGGGCTATACTGCCATGATCATCAAATTGTATAACTGCTTAGCCAACCCAAAGGTCCTAGATGAGTGCCAATCGCTTTCAAAACGTATCGTGTTCCTACTACGACGTTTAACAGCACCCTAATTGCGTAACACGCGATCAATCGGAATCGGTTTCATTTTGACAGTTCAACAACATTCATTGAGTTATTTACGTGTTGAGCAGACAAATTTTTCGAACTTATGAAGCAATGGATTAGCAATTTGCTTCAAAACGATTCAGATTCCGATTGATTGTGTGTTACGCCATTGGGGTGCTGGATTGACATAACCTTTTCGGTAGCTTATTTCAGTCCCATACATTTTTAACGTTTCCATCCTGGTGGTCGCTGATTGAATAGCACACCGAGCCTTATCATACGCCAGTTTTAAAACCGAATTTCTTCAACAGATCTACCTACAGTAGCGCGTGTAATAACCGTAGATAAGAAGTTAATTAAAAATATAATGCGCAAAAGCAACATGATAAAATCAACACACTCACGAAATTATTTAATAATACTCGTAAGTATATACTTAATAATAAAAACAAAAGTGTGAAACTAGTGTGGTTTTAAATTAGCTGATTATGTTTTAAAAAATAAATAAAATAAATAGTAATGTTGTTGTTGAATTCATGCTTCGAGACATAAGTTATAGGTAACTAAACCATTTCGTGAAGATGACCAAGGCGTAATTCAAATTTTTGATAGGTACTAGGTATTTCGTGAGCCCTACAAATTACATAAATTTGTAGGGTTTTAGTTACGCCTAACATATAACATTCTAGTCCACCTGAAAGTCATTTTAGTTTCTTTTCGATTATTTAACAATCTTTTACTCATGAAACTGTATCTTTTAAGTAAGTTTGCCTTAAAGTGTCCACATAACCGAACTCGTAAAAAACGGTCATTATTCAATCATCGTTTTCAGAGAAGACCTTTGCTCTTTAATTAGCAATAATAATAAAGTTCATTAAAAAAAAAAAAATACTAAAGCCTGTTATGTTATAACTTAACTTTACCGACCGTACTTACTTCATAAGTTTATTGGTCCAGAACAGCGTGGTTAAAAAGAAATATCAATTTCCAATAACATTTTAAAAGCCAATTAGGGATTGACAAATACTTTCGATGCAATATATATGCAAGAAATAAATTCAAAGTTCAAATTAATTTATTTGCTTACATAAAATTCTCAAATATACAAGTAGTATGGAATGAAATTTTCAATAATAGAAGACTTAGACAGACCCCAACTAGGCACAGCCTGTATCTTGGTGACCCAACAAATGTAGAAATTTCAGAAAAATATGTAAGTACCAGTGCTTTTAGAGTGCCAACGACATCCGCAATGGAACTTGTATTCACCAAATTAGTAGAACTAGGTAGCTGTATCGAGTAATTGATAGATATGATTAGTGGTTGCCGATGACAGATGTAATAGAGACATTATTAAATTCCTATATGTACATGTTGTGTTGCAGGAAAAGTGGCCGGACAGCCGGCTAGCCAGTAGCCAGTAGCCACCAGTCAGTAGACTTGTCAATCAAGCGTGAGGTAAGATCTTGAAGAAAGTTTACGAGAATCACAGACGAGTTCTGTGGCTTATCATATGTCAGGCGCCTGGATACAGTTAGGTAACCTATAGGTGGATCTGAATCACGTGGTGTTTATAAAAAGGGATGCAGTTTCTCTAATACTTTACCTTTACAGCAGCTTTCGTCCGTGACTTCGCCCGCATATGTAAAAGTCGACTAGGGGAGTGTTGAAGTTTGTTTGTACTAACAACCGATTTCTTAGTGAACATCTGAGGAATAAATATGGTTCACCTTCTGGGTTTTTTCTATCATTCAGTGACATAACTGTTATTATGACGGGGTAGTTTCTCTTTAAGTAGCATTCTTTTTTCTCACTGCGTTAATTGTATGGGTAGGTACTGTATTTGAAAGTGCAAAGACGCCAACGCCCTTCGAAAATATTAACTGCACATGATTTAAATCCCATTACACGAAGGACGGTCATTAAATCAAATGTTATTGGGTTAAATATGTTGTCAACTGGTTAATATAAGTGATAAGTCACAGTACTAATGGGCAGTTAACAAACGGGAACATTTCACAATCTGGCCATTGTACAATATTGTCCAACATTGTCCCTGAGAGTTCCACTATAAATTGTGTCGAGACTTGGCCAGGTGGTGGCATACATGTGAGTTTAACATACGGTTTAATGACGACGTTCGACCCAAAAAGTAACATTAAAGTTGGAAAATTGGAGGAATGCCATGTAACAATAGAACCAGAAGTAATATTTTACTTTTTTACTGTAAATGTAAAAGACGAGGCTTCATTTTATGGCACTCATAAATTTTACTAACAAGATTCAAAGAGTGCGGAGTGTGAAAGTTTTCTTGTTGCCTGTTTAGCAGAAGAATTTTATGCTAAACGATTACAATAGGCAAGTTCTTCGCGATTAAAACCAAACATTCTAACAACAGCCGACCTAGGTGGAGCGAGCGTGAAGTGAGCTGTCAATAGTGTCAACCCTTTGCATCCCGATGCTAGGGATTGACACTATTGACAGCTCACTTCACGCGCGCTTCACCCAAGTTTTTACGGTGAGATTTTTACAGAATAGACCGGTAGGTAGGTTATATTAGGTACCTATCAATCAACGATAAATTTATCTAGAAAATAATAGGAACAATTATATCAGATTGATAATTATAATATTGTTTATCTCGTTGTGCCCCACTGAATCTAAAATCAACGACGATAAAGCATTTAGGTTAATTAAAAGAGTATATGTATACCTATAAATAATCGGTTTATATAATGTAATGTCTGTAAACGCCGTTGATATGGTGGCACGGGCTACAAATCGGTACCTACCAAACAGCTCGTATCAGATAAGGCCGTCTCCTGCAAGTAGGCCGGACTGATACCGGACATGTGATCAAATGACCAGAGAAATGAACTAGTTAGAGACATTGAGCCCTAAGACTTTCCATTCGTATTTTATGATGACAGTTCTTATCTCTAACGAGTATTGTGTTATAGTAGCAGACGTGTCTATTGAAACAAAGCACAGTCATCTATGATTGTGCTTTGTTTCAATAGACACGTCTGCTTAGTGCTTATACGCACTTCATCGGATGAAGTAGATAAAAACTTTCAATATCTCTACATGGTAACCTTATTTTAAAATCTAATAAGTTTTTTTAAAACTACTATTTTTTTTAAAACTACTAGTATCTAAGCACTAGTTTTGATTTTAATTCTTAATGCCACAACTAATTCCGTATTATTATAAAATGAATCAAAAGTAAGCTCAAACAGGGGTTTCGCAGCAAATATGTTCCACTCTTACAAAGATAACAGCTTAGACTTTAGAATCAAACGTCTATAATTGAAATACAATAACAAGTTTTTGCTCTACATCAAATAACAAACATAAAAGATAAAACGCGAGATGATTTGAAAATACCAAACAATTATGGCGGTACCTACTATTATGAATCTATCAACGTATTCGTCGGAGATCAGTTCCTGATACAAGTACCTAACAAATAAAGACGTATGGGCGTATTCTATGTATAATGTATGAAGGCTATATGCCCTGATAGATGTAGGAAATCGTCAGCAGTAAATGCACTATCTATTAATTACACAAGCGTCACTTGCTAATTAAATACGTCCGTAGTTCGCAAGTATTCGCAACAAAAGAACGGAAAATACCGATCTCCCAAGAGATAGACCTCTTATCACTATAGGTTATTGTAAGATGTATGTAAGTAATGAAAGCTATCAACTTGTTCTACAGACTTTGAGCAAAAAGAGAAATGTTAATGAGATATGTAACAGGATATTAAATAACATAACGTCCCAAACGTTATGTTAATTAATTTCCTGTACCTAAATATCTACTTTGGTTTCAAAGTAGCCATACCGCCTAGCATTTTTCCCAACTGTATTGGAGTTGGCTTCCAGTCTAACCGGATGCAGCTGAATCCCAGTACTTTACATGAAGCGACTGCCTATATGACCACCACAACCCAGTTACTGGTCAGACTGGTTTCAGACTCTTTGGGTTTCTGACTACCCGTGACTACTTGCTGTCAAAGTATAAAGCTGTCTCGTAAACAACGACTAGCAGTGCGATTCTGTAACCATCTCACCGTGAAAACTTAGGTGAAGTGAGCGTGGAGTGAGCTGTCATTCCAACTAAATGCTAGGTATTGACATTATTGGCAGCTCACTTCACCTAACTTTTCACGGCGAGAACTTTACAGAATCGATCGGCTGTAAACTGTATGGTGGGATTTCCTACAATCACAATTACATCATGCATCTCTATAAAAAGGGCAGGCATTTCGCAGTGATCACTGAACCGAAAAATATCTAAACGCCAATGAAATGTCAGGGTCACACATAAAGATTCCTTTGTGAAGCCGCATAGAATCCGTTATTAAATATGAACTGAATAAATTTACTGATCTATTATGTTCTGAGGTTCTGACATTGAAACTCATAATAGCTGAAACGTGACTTTGTCCCGAATCGTAAACAAATTGGAGAGACAATCGGATAAATCAAGTCTTCAATCGTACTTATAAGGAAACCACATTTGATTAATCAACATTTGCTATCGTAAAATCTCGAAAATTCTAAGCAATCTTGGATAAAATATAGGTGTAACTTTGTTTGACTGTTGCACGTCGCGTCGATACAGAGTGGCATCGACGCGACGTGCAACTTGTTACCATGGATTGAGTACACGATTCTGAAACATACGGTCGGTTAAAAAAACAAAAATGCATTCCATACATTTTTACCGCATATGTATTAGACCGTACTGTACTGTGTACTATTAAACCGCAGATGTTTTTATAACCGACAAAATATTTCTATTATAGGTCTAGAATCCTATACTGAATTCATGCTTTCAGTTTGCGCGTCGATGTTCCTGCCACCCGTATATTAAATCTTGATCATCAAGTAAGGGACACGTTGTATTTAAAACTGATTTCGATCGCGGTTAGGCCACTGAAAGTGAAAGGCTTTTCTAGTATCGTGTATCATCCACTCAAGATATAAGTGTCACTAATACCACTCAAGCGGACAGGAAGAAAAACATCCGCTAAAATAATATTATCTATCTATTTACATAACTCACCCAGCCAACCAACTTCATAGCTCGGATTTGTAGCTCCACTAGCCTTATTAAGACACTAAAGTACGTAATAAATGAACAGTTTTGTAATTTGTCTAATTAGGTAAGTAACGTGATAGGTAATTCATTGGCGGAAGTAATTATTTGCAGTATTAACACCTAATCTATGATTGAATAATATGAGTTGCGCATGTCTGATACATCCATCATTTGGTGCATGAATTAGTAGCTGATCCAAGTCTATCTTGCTTTGTCACCGGGACAGTCGTGACGAGATCAGCCTTCGTATCACGAACAGGCTAGATAAATTAGAATACAATAGACATATACACCTTACAAGTAATTAATATGCGAATGTATTGGAACCTATACATGATTGTGCCGAAACCTGTCGAAGAGACTGGCACCGCAATTATATATTTAACTACTATTAGTCACGCAGTGCTCTACCCCTTGAATATGTTTGTAGTACTTGTGTAGCTCTACAAATATGACACCTTTAGCACCTTTAGCACGGGCCTTTAGCACCGTTTAAAAGACCTCGTCAATTTCATAGTGAATCAAAATTCTGTGTCAGACTTGCATTCAGAATTTACTCTATGATCGAATGCACTCAACTCATGACTTGAAGTCATGAGTGGAAGCAACATTAAGTAACTATTAACCTAAGTACAAATAACTTGACATGACACTAACAGCTCTTCAGAAGACCATAATTTCAGCCTTGGTAGATCCGATTACCATGTCACGTCGTCTTCAATGTGTCAAAGTTGTGTCAGTGCTTGAGCGCCGGCGCCCGGCTCGGTTAAATTAGGTACAATGTGGGGCCACGAAGCCATCGTGATCAATTCACCCGCCTGCCGGATGACGTGCTGCTGACGATCACGCTCCGCTTGCCCAACCACACCTTATTACCACGTTACAAGTAACAAACACCTAATAAAAACGTCCTGTCGGAACTAAGCGATCCAGTCAATCATACGTTCTTGTATATTTTAACATTCTGCCCACTTTTTGCGCGCTCACTGATTTATTGTACGTAATGAAATGATTACATGTATTGCTAAATTACATTATCTGCTTAGACAATGTGGCTTCTCAAAAAAAATTACCGGTAATGTCGACAGCTAACGACGAGAAATCATAGCCTAAAGTTGGACTTCATACATATTAAAGACGTGATGATTTATTCATATATTCGAAAGATCACAAACCACATGGAGGTGTTGAAGGAATCTTTGTTATAAAGTTATAAAAGCAATTTTCTCCAATGAGCACGTGACCTTCTTTTCTCCAAACTTGTATTCGGGATCGGCGCCTGATTACGGACACCTTGACCCACGACGACAGCCGTGACATCGAACCTGTTTTGATCTCTCTACATGTTGAGCCGATCATCAAAGCGACGTCACTAACAGCTGCAGTCCAACGAGCTACATACAACCCATCACACTAAGGTGACGTTTGGTTCAAAGCCAACAAAAACGAATGGGAACAAATACCATTCCCACAATCATCTCGGTGTATCTAGTTTATGAAACAACAAAAATGTGAGAAACCAATGAATTCGCTTGCCGCTCGACGACACGACACTTGTATTGCTGATTGCAGGTTAAACGCTGACGATGATTGCACTCTAACACAATACAGATTACATAAGTAATGGCCGCGCCGTCGATAAGCCCGAACGAGGTCTGTTTTAATTCGCGAAGGTTAATAACATTAGGGTAAATACGCATGAAGGCGATCACAGGACGTGGTGGGAACGACAATAGTGAACGGGAAGCCTTGGTGACGACTAATGAGTAGGTATGGCATGAGTGGAATGTCACAGGCGCACGACATGCCCTACTATGACACACCACGGTGGGTTGAGGAATTCTACGGAGGCTGTAGCCGGTGTGCTGAATAAACACCATAACTATCCTTAAGGAAATAGAAGACCGGAATACCTATACTGATTGGTTGAAAGTGCGAAACTATCTATAGAAACTGTCGAAAGATTTTCATCATTGGTCCGCTAATAGAATCGGCCTCCGCAACCCGTCGTGTCGGTCACACGCAGACATGGACTACAGACGGTCTATTATTGCAACATAACCTGTGATTGCTGACCACAGGTGAACGTAAATTTACACAATTGCCATAAATAAACTTAACAGATAGGTACGAGAAAAAATTTGCGACCACGAAAGCGCATGGCTACGCGGTTGAATTACCTTAGAAATAATATGCGCAATCTAATTTGCATACAAACTGCTCTATTGTCTATGAAGTTCATACAAGTGCCTTTTAAGTGGTTTTGATATGATAAATGACACTGCCATTAGCGTTGCTTTTAATAACATTGTATTAACCCTTATTTATTGAACGCGCCTTCAGACCGAGCTACAACGAAGGCTTGTTGATAATGTATGTTACAAGAGTTGGAATAGGATATTAGTGAATTCTCATACTTTTCCGACATCGTGATGTCGGAAGAGTAACTCATAATATGAAGAGTCGTTTTTAAAAGTTATCTTACTAATGTGGTCGATTCATGACTGAAATCATGCGGAAGCAGATGGCATGTTGGTTGGTCATTTAGTTCGTTACAAATATTTCTAGTCAGATCTAATTTAAGAAAACATTGCTTTAAAATATTTCAGTACAAAACCGCATATAAAAACAGTAGTGTGGTCAGCTCGTCCCAGTAAATAATCCGTGCCACCGGCTGACTGGTTCAATGTGACTCGGACAAAAACGAAAAAACCTTCCGACACGGATGTTTACCGGTTTCGCGCGTTTTCTTGACGACGATGGCACAAGATAAAAACAAACTGTAATATCTTCGTGAAATTAGAACAAAAACTGTATCTAAGTTTTAAAAAATGGCTAACATAAATAAAAAAAAACTTACCTTAAACACAATTTTGTCCTTCTCCATTTCGATCTGGCTTTCTTAGGCTAGTTCTGCTGCTCTGTAACAAAACAAAAATAAAAATATAACTAATAATATAAGAATAATATATATCTTTTGTTTCATAAAAATATTTAAAAATGTAATTTATAAGTATTTAAATAAAATAAAGGAATAAGAACAAAAGTTAATCAATATTTAACGATTTGCTTAATATTCAAATCTATACCTACGTATATTTTCCTTAGAGGTCAACTAATTCAGAAATTATAATTTTTGTTGGTGACATTATTCATACCAACGCGACAAAGTTGGCTTAAACTTGATTAATTATTTATATTTATTATTTCATACAAAAAATGTTTGATGTTAATCAAAAATTTTTTGTCACCTTATGTATTTTAGTTATTATATTTGTCACGACAAACCACAAAAAACTGCATGATTGCTCATTAAAAACCGATAAATAAACATCAACGGATGCATAATTTAATTGGGTTAGATATCTTGACTAGACTATTAATTAATCAATCATATGTGGGCAGCTGACTATTCAATTATCTTAATGTTGTTACCTAATTATAGCAACTTCAATACCGCATCGTTAAATTAAGAAACTCGAATACCCGGTAAGCAAAATGTTCACAGGCCAGAGATATACTGAACATTTTTGGGGATTATATTATAAACATTGCTGAAAGTTGCGATACGTTTAAACTACAAAACTAATATAATAATTTATATCTTTGTTTCCCAAAAATACAGATAGAGAACATTTACATAAAACATTAGGATGCTGCAGAAATCTGTACACAATACATTAATCTCTGTCTCTTAAACTGGGGTATCCTGTATCTTGCAATGTAAATGTATGGTTAAACAGTCGCCAATTACTACTTAACTTTAAACAACGTTTATAAATAAAGAGGTTTATTATTTACTGAATAAATAGTACCAAAAAAAATAAAGGAAAGTAAAGTAATAAAGAGTAAGTAAAAATAGTAAGTATAGTTAGGTAATTTTTATGGTGTACAGTCACCAAAGGAGATAAGTAACCAGGGTCGTTGGATATAGTTGAAGTTTTGTAAGAAAGAAAAAATAAATGAGCTGTTTCTTTTCTATTAATTAAATTAAATTTTATTCGAAAATATCCATCGGTTTCTTGCAAAACTTGTACCATATCCGACGACCCTGGTTACTTATCTCCTTTGGTGACCGTACATAATAAAAAGACTATTCTTTTCTGAGAAAAGTTTGGCATCATAATCTTCCGACTTAAATTAGGTACTACAGCCTATCATCTACTGAGTACATAAACTTCCATAACAGGCCTACCTGTTATGGAAGTTTATTGGAAGCATGTAGAATATTAGTTTGTAATTCATCGATTTGCTATGACGATATTGTATACAGATCCGTTCTCCCCTTTCCTGGTCTGATTGATTTGTATTGCAATTTGTAGAGTTGCAAGGCTAACTGAAAAAGGACTGCAATTTTCTGAATAAGGCCCTTTTTACGCACACGTTTATCTAGCCGTGAAATTCTACGGTTTATTCGCCGTGTCTAGGTTCGTCAGTGTTGTATGGATTATTATGGAAGCTTGTTGACAGACACGTGTTTTGTGCGGCGCGGCTTATAAACCGTACCGTATAGAAACCGTTTCTTGTATAAATAGCTTAACACTCAATAATAGAGACAAATAAGTAGGTATAAACTGATTGTTAACTAGGTACATATAATCGTAATCTACAAACCGAGAGCCATTTCATATCCTAGCGCTCCATTAAAAGCTTTTCACTCATTCAAATTAAAACCATAAGCTCACGTAATAGCTAATCACTTAATAACGTTTCACGGTTTTGAATGGCCATCAATATACCTCCATAAAAATTTATATGATTGCGCACGGCGATACTTACGAGTGCGTACGGATGGCCGCAAAGTCACGACTGGATTAACAAGACTCGTTTAGCTCTTACAGATTGATTCGAATGTAAATAACATTGAACTTTAACCGAAGCTTCGTTAAAAATCTAATATTTCATTATATTGGATAGTGAATGCTATTTAAATATTAGATAATGTTAGAAAACAAATATTGTCAATTTTAATTTTGAAACAACTGCATAATAATTTTATGTGTTACTTCATAGGTACTTGAGGTACCTACTACATAATACCAGTTGATTAAATATAAAATCAGTTCCAAAGAGGCGATTTCTTATGAGTCCTAAATACAAAAGAATTATCGTAGCATAAGGACGAACATAAAAATGCTTATAAAAATGTATATTCAAATCTTATTTATGTTTTAAATTGACGTTATTTCAAGTCAAACAAATATCAACTTTATTTTAATGGTAATAAGTTGATTTCAGAGTGACTAGCACTATTGAAAAAGTTATAACAGTGTTTGAAGTTGTAGCGTAAACTGAACTTTATTGTGTAGGAATTAAAGTAATTTTTCCATAAACTCATATTTGTTTACATTTTTGGCTAATGTGTCGTGATTCAAATATAGTTAAGTTACTCTGCCGTAATAAAGTTGCTAAACAAGATCTTCACTCTGCTACAATGTTCAGTAGAATCAATGACATTAAATCATTTACTTATCTTTAATCTCTTTCAGTAGAATGCATAGTCATCAGGCATACTAATAAGATCACGAAGAGAATATGTTTGTCCAGAGTAGAGTAGCTTAAGAGACGGCTCTAGGCACCTAAGAGACTGCTACGAGATGCCTACGAGACTGCTACGAGATGTTTATGAGATGACTACGAGAGGCCTACGTCTAACTAGATATTAGTTAGACGTAGGCGTCTTGTAAACATCTCGTAAGCGTCTCGTGAACGTCTCAAAGGCGCGTCGTGGAGCTCTCGTAGGCCGCTCGTATGAGTCTCGAAATAGATATTGACGAGACGGTTGGCGCAGTGGCTGAGCGATCAACTGCACTGCGTGTCGCGGGTTCGATTCCGGCACGGAACAAATATTTGTATTGCCTACAGGTAGTTCTTCCAGGTCTGGCTGTTTGTGTATGTGACTTTAAATGTTTGTGAACGCACCCACGATACAGGAGTAACTACGAGTGTGGGGCAACGTTTTTAAAAAAAAAAAAATCAAAGGCTTCTACGCGTCTCAGACATCCAATAAATGTACAGTCGCGCACTCGCAGCACTGCGCTTCGCAGACGTTCAAAAAACGCCTATGCTGTACGATTGCCCAATGCAAAGGTAAATATCCACCGGCGTCTAAAACAGCGCCCACATTAAACTAAGGTTTAGACAGTTTCAGGACCAATCGCTTCCCACGGCATTACAACCAGCACTGAGAAAGTAATTAGCAGCAGCAGCAGCTGAGCAGAGATTATATAAACGGTAACGATGCAACTGATATTTACGGGGCGATTTCTTAACTACTAATTAATATCTCACACTTATGCGTTCAGACGTAGCCTATGCGCGTGACTGAACCAAAATCATTGCGCACTCAAGTACTTGAATCAGTAAAGATTGAAGAGCGAAGTCATGTCTTGTTATTTTTTGTTTTTTTTTTGTTAACCACAAAACTCATTCGGCACTTGAGTTAAGACATCGCTGGCGAGATCAGGGAAGCGATTCAGTAGAGTAATTGCTTAACGCACTGGCAGTAGCAAGCAATGGCTTACATTTTGACAGTTCAGAAACATTCATTGCGTTATGTACGTTGTTGAGCATACAAATTTTTCGAACGTATGAAGCAATGGATTAGCAATATCCTTCAAAATGTTTCAGATTGAGATTGATAGTGTGTTACGCAATTAGGGTCCAGGCTTTGAATCACAAAACTCGATGCAAAATAGGAAATTATTTTAGGCAATTCCTGGACTAAGAAGATTGCAGAAACACAGTCAAGTTGAGTACGGAATGAGTAGCCTACATACATAATAAGTTAAAAGGAAAATGGATACTGTAACGAGACGCTTAAATGCAGTATGAAGATGTTGCACAGTGAAAGTCGATTGTGCACGCTGCACGTTCTTCCTGTAAGTTTCTAACGACTTCAATTATTGTCTGATGTGCTCTTACCTTCTATAGAATGTACCTAAACCTTAAGTTGGCAAGGTAGAGCTGAAGGTAGAAATAAATAAAAATCCTATTCCTAACTAATATTATAAAAGTGAAAGTTTGTATGGATGGGTGGATGGATGGATGGGTGGACGGATGTTTGTTACTCTTTCACACAAAAACTACAGAACGGATTTGAATGAAATTTGGCACACAGATGGTTTATAATTGGCAAATTACAGTGCCTACCGATTTTTTTCCCAGTCGAGGTTCGATCTCTATGGAAACGCGTTTAAAGAGAATATAATTATATTATCTAGTAATCGAACCTCGACTGGGTCGATCGGAGCCTGATAAATGATAATGAATCCTTCGGATTATGATTGAATGTGTGTAACGCAATTATGATACTAGCGACCTGCCCTGAATCTCACTTTTTTGTAACGACCAATTTGTGCTTTTAGAATAATATCTAGGTATTAACGATGTAGGCTGAGCATTGGCATTCTGTTTGACCTCTTGGATTAGGCTAACATGATACGTTTGTGATACAAGTGGTTCACGTTCATGTCAATGGTACAACTGATGACGTTCGAACTCACGAGAGCGAGTACAACCCATCAGTCGGTACGAGTACAACCCATATCTCTTTGAGCTATTGCCTCTTGTACGAATGTGTAAATACAGGTATATAGACTGGGGGAATTATAGATACATGTTAAGTATTATTTCTATATATAGGTAGTAGGTATAAATCCTACTCACAACATCAAGTAATCCGGCCAACTGCCAAGATTGTAATTTCTACAGCTCCAACTAACAAAATAGACATACCTAAGTACGTGGTTATCTGAGCCAACTAAAGCTTTAGCACGTATCTTTGCCTAACCTAAGATCCTTAGGATTAGATCCTGATCAGCGCACACAGTTCATTTTATGCTGACTGCGTCACATTATTTAGGAAGCGTGTTTGAATTAAATAATTTATAAACATTACCTATAGGTTTCCAACACCTACATTACAAAAAAATCGTAGGTAATCTTTCAATCCATAGCTCAATAAATTCAGAATACAATATGGGATCATTGTTAATTTACCTAATAACAAACAGTTCCTTAGAGATATAACAACAACAATAACCCACAAGGAACAATGAATAAATAATTAATTATTAGTAGTGTAATTAATTGTTAGTGTTATTTATTAATTTTTTTTTTTATTCGATTAATTATTTTTTTATTATTATTAATTATAAGGAACAATTTTTCGAAAATTTATTCTGCAAAGGATTAAATTGGGGACGAAAATTTGTAGGTACCTATGTTAGTTCGCCATTTTTGCCGATGAGAAATCCCATCGGGCACATGGCTTGCATAAACCCAAATCACTATAGAGAGATGTCGATTGTTTCCAAAAATGTCCACAGTAGCCATTCCGTCCGTTCCGTATTCAGTCCTAAGTACTTGGACACATCTGCAGCCGTTCGTTCGAAGAATCCGCCATGTCCAGCCTTACGTAATGCGATGTTACCGACAATAATTGTGCAACGCATACCGATGTACCCATGTTCGTTGCTAACCGTCAGCTAATCTGGCGTCCTATACAAATATGTAATGCTCGAATACGTACTTAACGAGGTAACTAATACACCCACGTTTAGTAGAACATACTTTGTTACGCTCTAAAATGGTTTCCTGCTTGTTTATACTTTACTTCAAATAGAAGTTCTGTTTTTCTCATATAGGAGTTTGTGGCTAAGTAATAACAGCCGCACGGGTCGATCAATCAGGTTAAGCTGCGCTTGCCGCAATCGCTTCGTGGATTGGTGACCATCTGTACATAACAAGTACCTACCCCTCCGCGCCTCGGAAAGCACATAAAGCTATCCCGGTCCCAGCTGTCACTCGTGGATCTTGACCCGTCGTTACGGGTCGTCAGAAGCCCGAAAATCTGACAACCAATCCTACCAAGGGCTATCGTATTACCCAGTACCTGGGTTGTGGAGCTCAGATAGGCAGTCGCTCCATGTAAAATACTGTTATTCAGATGCATCCGGTTAGACTGGAAACCGACCCCAACATATTTGGGAAAAGGCTAGGCAGATGATGAGAAGTTCTTTTTTGTAGGAGCTAAATGAAACAGTAGATATCAATATGTATCAACGGACACGTGCTACTAAAACGTAGCTGGTTATACTCTGCGAACTTACAGACTCGGCGAAAAAATCTAACCGATTGTAGGACGTACTAAAAGTAAGCCGAGCCCGAACGCGCTTAGGTACATCTAGGTTTATTCCTAGTTCAGGTAGAATCCAATTATTTCTTACCTATACCTCTAGTTTTAGGCCCTATTCTGTAAATATTTATGTAAATCAATTATTTCAATAAACAATTTTTTCAATTTCAATTTTCTTTCAACCTAATATTGGCTTGTATTTCCTCAAGAGCACGTTGGCCAAGAACCAAGACAGATCAAGTGAATACTTATTGGTCTAAGTCTAAATGATAATGACAAATGACATTTTATTTGTGTAAATTGGTTGTAAAAAAACACGTCAAAAGAAATAGAGAATATTATTTTAAAACTAGATGAGGTTGATCTAAACATTCTTATACAGGCCAACAGCCCGATAAGCGGTCAACGCTCTAGGTATGTATGTACTATGCCAATTTGTCGTTTTCCTTAAAAAAACAGATAAAAGACTAGACACCTACTTAAACTACGCTAACACCTACACGTGGCTACACAATCATCTATTTTTTTAGTCTCGGTCGTCCGAGAAAAGTTTTCCCAAAATAATATTACTGGAAAATGCTAACTCATCAGTCGGTAGGTATGTACGAGTAGGTATTAATAATGATTATTGAGTAGGAAACTAGTAAGCAGTTAACAAATCTAATTGCAGGTTAATTAACGCGATTCAATTGTTTTAACGGTTTAGAACTAATATGAAATTAATAGCGATACGCTGTTTTGCAATCCCTATGAAATCGTTTCTTCAGTCTGCGTGATAACGATTCGCCGGAATGAAAAGGATGCCCGTTTTCTAAGTGGGAAACTAGCTAATTCATCATAATCAAGGACATTAGTCACAACGGCACTAACCACCGAGCTTAATCATTATTACTTTTAATATAATCAATTCTTTCTGCTTATAGTTTTATGTGAAGGGAACGCCATTTACCTTTAGTATAAATGGCTCATTAGGTTTTTTGCAAATATGATGTTAACTATTTGTCAGAAGAGCTTTTAGGTAGTCCATGATTTATCCCTACAATCTATCTATGTCCAAAAGTACAGACATATGAAGCTTATTAAGCAGCAAGCAAGCAAATTTCTTCAATAGATTTTAAATTTTATCGCTAACGCATTAGGTTAAAGGTTGATTGGGAAAATTTGACAATTTCGGGTAGCTCGATGTGCTGGCATCTGTACATACTATAAATTAAAGTCACTTTTCGTGTCTGATTGTGTGACCGCGTTGTTATTCTAAGCAATGCGGTTTTTACCATAATTTAGAGAAAATATTCCATGAGGTTTATGTGTATAATACATTAAGAAAGAGGAGCTGGTCGCTAGTTTAGCATAAACTCAACAAAATCTACAGGGCTCAAACTATCATGGCTCAAAGGAAGGTAAGACTTATCCTTAAGGGGGTGCGGCGAATGTACAAGTATCTCCCCGACCCCCAACTCACGGTACTAGAAGGAACAGTGGGGTTTTAGTCGGTAGGAGTCCGACATAACCCTCCGTTCTTCCCAGACGGAGGGTATCCATGAGGAATCCCCACGATAAAAAAAAATTAGAGTAGTAATATCAAGATTCATCTTTTTCTCCAAGATTTCTCTAAGAGATTTGATAGAATCATTGCATGCGCGTCGCTGTTATTGTGCACCGAAGTCAAGGGTTCGATGCCCGGTTAAAAGCTTCTTGATATCGTCACAAATCTGCCTACCATTGCCTATTTAATAAGATTATACTTAGATTCAAAAATATTTGAGTACAAAATAAGTTAAATAAATAAGTAGGTACCTACTTATTAGTACCTAATTATTTATTTTACTTATTTTCTTACTTACTAACCCAGCTATTAGGAATCTCGCTATTATCTCCCAGTTAGTATCTCTACATAGGACTGAGATAATTGTATTTATAATTATACCTATATTACCTACATACCAAATTAAAGGAACAATTAACGTTGCCAAGGTTCTTTTTAAATTAATCTGTCAGAAGCTAGAGAAAATATAATTAAGTGCAAACATAAATAAACTTTCAACCTTCAGTATCGGAATTTATTTATTTGAAAGAATGTTGTTTTACATAGTACCTCTACCTACTTATGATGTACCTACCTACATTCTACCACAACATATATTATGATGGTTGACCTCAAATTCAGTAAATTCAGTATCTACCTAAATAAAGCGAATGAAAGAAAAATATATGTCAACTTTCCTTTAACTCATTCTCAGGTAGACCTATTTCGTGTTCTCAAGATTATTGGGTAAAGCCCTTATTAATTTGTGTAGGTAACATAGGTACCTATGGGTATACCTAAATGTTACCTAACACCGTCCAAAATGATTAAGGGCTTTTTGGAATTAGTGGTAGTGTTGAAGATAAAAAAGGTAGATACTGCCACGGAACAGATAATAATCTGTTCCGTGGATACTGCCTTGTCTTTGGCCCCGGAATATCTTGCAGAGACTTATTCCAAGTTCTTTCGACTATCACGTTTAAGTAATGAGAAAAGTTCATCAAAGACACCATATTTTTTTTATCTAGGATTATTAATTTGAATTATTTTATGCTAAATACATTTGCATGCGAGATACATATACATACTAGGTACCGTAACCTACCTGTTAAACTCCTTATTACCTGTTGAACGTTAACAAGCAGGGCTTAAAATAAAAATAAACAACTTGAATACTTACTTTTATTCGTTAAAAAACGACAAGTGAACCCTGTAATCATACAGTAACTGACTCACTAACACTTTCAGTCTGACAGTACACCCAATAAGTAAACTAAACTTTACCGGTAAAGTTCAATCAAAACTTAGGTACGAGTTCGTGTTTACGCGGTCGTCATGGTAACGTATGTAAATACAATATGGCGGCAATGCGCGCGCGCCTCTGTGAACGAACGCAGACTGGCTGCGCCTGCGCGGACGCCGACCACCACCGCGGTTCTTCAGAAAGCGAGAGGAAGAGCCCAGGCTCCAAGCGAGTTTTAGTTGTGCGAGGACAAGTGCACGTTTCCATTAGTAGGTATAGCATTGATTTGTATGCATAGTGCGCCTACACCGGCGATGTTCTATAGCTTGTTAGCGCGACGTCTCTCATTTATTTCCAGCCAATTTAAATAACATAAACAATTGATTAATGATGGGAAAATCTTTTTTGCTGGTTCAAGTTGAAGACACTTGTTATGCAACTTCCGCAACGAGTCCATCGCTTTGGTTTGGGCCGATCTGATTGCAGCGAGATTTCGTTCAGTAGGTATCGAAAGGCTTTGGCGAATATTTAGTCTTAGAGACGTATGTATGTTATATTTTGTTATCGCCAACTGTTTGTGCTTATCCCAATTTATTTTGTAGTCGGCGCAACATGTCTTTTTCTTCCATATTTCTCTATTAGTCGTCATCTCGGTAGTCATCCCATTTCGTCAGGTTAATATTGGGTACCACCTAACTTAGTAGTCTGTGCTAATTTTAGCCATTTTACACTAAGATCGAAAGCGAGTGTAACTCTAGTTATTAAGGAACAGGTGTTTAAAAAAACTGTAGTTTTTATCATACTTTTTTATTTCAATGAGTTAACTTTCAAATCCAATCTCCCATTAATAATAATAATAACATAAATCTGGGTCACATTTCTTAAGCCATTATTTTATAGCTAAATCATTCTGATGAGTCACAAAACTCAAAACTCAAAACCTGGCGCATTAAACTAGGTATGTTGTTATTATTACAAAGCAACCTTTTGGACATCACTAAACAAAACTTAGTAGCTACATATTAAAACTAAAATTATATTAAATTATTCTAAGTCCATTCCATACAAAAAAGTCCCCGTTTCGGAGTGGTGTTACGAAAACAAGGTTGCGTGGATTATGAAATGGGTAAATTAGTCGAAAGATGTCTACACAATGATTACAATACAGTAGGTAATACATGCTACACAAAATGTTTGATAAGTAACATTACGTGGGTACGTTAATTCTGTAACGAAATTATAATTTAATTAATTAAAACAAATGATATGATGCATTCTTGTAGCGTTCGGCACTAGGGTGCGACTCGCGTGAACAAACTCTAGCCGGTTAGCGTAATAATCTGGTGAATAAAAGCAGGCCTTCATATCACTGTGTTAGGAGATTCACAATCCTTCAAAATACACCGACAATATTACGCCAAGAGTCTAGATATTTATAAATATAATACTAAACTAAAAAAACACGTAAGTAATGTAATAAAGCAGACAGGAAGTTAATAACGAAGAAAAATATTATGTTAACAAGCATTGAGGAGTTAATAGAAGAAACAGGAAGCTAACAAGTATATCGTTAGTTAATTTAACACATTCAATTGTATAAAAAATATCATTACAATGTACAGACTATTTACATTATTAAAATTCTTTCATGTTGACAATTCAAGATGACTATACATTATAATCAACACGAAAATATTAAACAATGCCTACTTTATAGACTCCACAATATTTTCTTTAATGATACTTATTCTAACACACAGTACTCATAGCACCCACAACATTCAATGTACATAATCTGACACAGTGCGACTTACACTGTGTTCACCACTTGGTCGAAGCACTTCGCTACAAACTGTTCCTTTTCATCCAACTTTCTGACGTCACTGTTCAAGTGACGAGTCAGCATCGCGTCTTGCAACGCGGAGAGAGCTTCGGAGGTGAATCTCTTTCCTTTAAGGTGAGTGATGACAGACGCTTCCCCGTGGAATCCAGACTCAACTAGACCTGGTGGGATGTTGAGGGTGACGTCATCGATAAGACCTTTCTCAACCGACATGGTGATGACCAGCTCTTGTGTCGCAGAGTAAACCTTGGACGGAGCCAGCAGCTCCGCCGGCACTGGGAAGGAGCGACTCACTGTAAACACGGGTGTTCTGCCGTAGCACCAGTCCCAAGACTGAAGCTCGTTTCTTAAGTCCGCAAGACCTGGGGAAAACGTTATAATTAATTAATTGCCGACATTATAAGTTATGAAGTGAAAATTGGGTGACAAATTTTGAATAACAGAAAATATTTATATTGTGAATCATGGGAACTGTTTGTTGAACGCTCAATAACGTACCTGGGAACCAGTCATTAGTAGGGTTGACGAATTGGAAGCCTCGTTGCTTTGAGATCTTGTTGGTGCCCCCGTCTTCCAGGCTCAGGGCTGCCGTGCGCAGGTACTCGTAGCCCACGGCGGTCTGCAGACTGTCCACGGTGACGCGGTTGTCCACGTCCGACAGATTGGCAACCTCAGAGCGCGTCGACGCAGTCGCCTGAGTCTGTATGCCATGCTAAATAGAATTAAAAGGTCCTTAACTTATAAACTGGAGGGAGCTATCTAGTCAAGGTCAGTTACAAAGAGTTAGTGAAAAAAACAAGCTACTAAAAGGTTAATAGAATACAATTGTTTTGGTAAACATTGTGTAATCTAGAATATTGCTGGTCGTGTGCAATTCGGTATTGACGCTTTTGTTCCCCCAACATAAAGTGATGAATCACACGTAAACAATGAAATGCAACAAGTACGACCTGTGACATTACTGAATATGCAAAAAAGCATACTGGGCCTCTGCTTGGTACCAGCATACTGAATACATAGTTATAATTTGACTGTGCTTGCATTTTAAATTACACAGAATATTCTATAAAAAAGTGAAGTTATGGTTTGGAAGGTTTTATTTAGGGGTAAAATCGTAAAGTGATCTTCATTTAAAGTTGGATGGAAATAAAAGTACATTATAAACTGTTATGCAGACTGCCTGATGAGTAAATGACAAGAGACTAAAAACTACAGATAGCAAAAATAGGCCAACAACCAAACAATGTTAATAGAACTACACAAGCAATAACGGTTACTTTAAAGATGGATAGTTCAAAGAAGTCAAAGAGCAATAGAGATAGAAAATTGTGACAAGAACTGAGGCATGGAACCTTATTGTTGGTTTTGCACATATAAGAATCATACTAGATATTAGCAGTATCAAAAGTACGCCTTTGTACTCTACAGGTTACATAAAATTTAATAAGTACATAAAATTGTCAAAAAGGTCCAACCAATAAAGTGTCTTCACTCAGAATCTGTCACATACAAAATAAAGGTATGTTCCGGTCTTATTCGGCGGTCATAGTTTTACTCACCTCACGTTTAGCAAGGGCTCGGCTGAGATCTGCCTTGTTGGCATTGACTAGAAGTGTGCAGTGATGGTATGCAGTCAGACGGCCTAGCTTTGCAGCTGTTCCAGATACCTGATAGAATTGTTGCTAAGGAAACTAACTTGTGTATATCATTGTAAACATAAATTCTGAAAATGTGAAATATTACATTGTGATACTAAATTGTATGCAGCACCCGTACCGATTCAATGTTTTTAATCTCGCAGTGCTTTTAACAACTGGAGCAAGGAACCAGGTGTGGCACAACAATCTCCTAATCATTGCGTTATTGAAAGTAAGGCAAGTACTATAATTACAAATCTTGAACAATCTCTAAAAAGCTTATTAATTTCTATAATGCTTGAAATCTTACCAAATATTATAACATTTTTGTTAAATAATGCTATTCGGTGTATGTTAATTTAATTTAAAAAGGATACTTTGTATTTATCTCGAACAATCATATCTTGACGTTCATTGATGACGGACTTGACCCCAAATCCTCTGAAGAGTGCTCTCTTGATGAGCTCCAAGTTGTATTTCCTGTCATATCTCTCACGAGGAGTGAAGAATGTGATGTTAAGATTTCCACGGTCATGGTAGACAGTACCACCTCCACTGTTGCGTCTTGCTAGAGCTATTTCCCTCTCACTCAGAAGTGGAACATTAGCTTCCAACCATGGATTCTGGTGTCTTCCAATCACAACACATGGTTCATTGCGCCAAACCATCATAACATGGTGATTTGTGAAGTCCATGTTACGGAACATCCAGTCTTCAAGAGCCAGGTTAGTATAGATGTCAGTTGATTGGGACATGAAGACAGACTTGGTGATCTCCCCCTCAGTCGGCAAGTCGCGTTCTTTCTTCGCATTCAAGTTCTTACTTGCAGTTACCAAGCTACGAGAGCTGGTTCTTCTTGTTAAACCCACCACAAGGCAGGCACTGCTTGCGACCTTCTTCATCATTGTCTGAGCCATCTTTAAATGTTATATTATCAAAATTAATTGTTAAACGGATACTTTTCTGTATGAACTTTATAACCACAGTTTGTTAAACGTTAATTATTTAATTGTTATTGTTACTTAAGTAAATTGACTAATAACAGTTCAAATAGTCTCTATAATTTATAACCTAGTGCTTAGAACAGCAGCAGGCGTCAGTATCAGCCGAAGAGAGGGAGATCAGATATTCGTGAAGGGCAATTGTTTGATGCAGCCACTTCCACGTTTGGTGCAGGGTATTAATTCGATAACGAATTCCCAAACAGTCCCGACAGTCACTTGGCATTCCTCTTCTTGAATGCAGGATGAACGAAAAAACCACTACACTATTACACACGAAAACTAGACCCGAAAGGATTCAATATGATAGTAGTTATACGCGTACTACACAACGACAATGTATTACGACGATTGTCGAGTAAGAACCGAGAACAGTATGTGATCGCGCCACGATATCTGATGAATTAAATTAAATACCTTCCGCCGTCTCATTTTATTCGTACTGATAATGATAAGCGGACTGGGACTAGGAGGTCGAGCGAGGTCATTCGAAGTTCACTCCAAGACAAGAAAACAAACAACTTGATAAGAAGCACGAAGTAGCCACGCGCACACAAGCTTATCACACTTGTCTTGGACATTTAATATTACAACAGATAAGTCGTGTGTAACTTCTAACCACAATTATTATTGCAAAGTATTTTATAACGTAGGTACATACCATTTCATTTTACAATTATTTTTTCCAATTAAAAAGAAGACGATTGAGTGTCAACAAACTCGGTACGGTGACTTTTAAGCCATTCTAGAAAACAGAAATTGCGACATTGCGTTTGGAAAATTACTTTTTAATATCATTGTTTTTACAATCACTCATCTGACCCATCAAACATGACAATCATTGACATTATCAGTGTTGCCAGTACCTGGGTCGACTTTCGGACGATTCACTACCTGAAATGGGACGATTTTTGGACAAAAAGGACGGCTGGAGAAATATTAATTTGTTACGATATAGAATGAGAAAAAAGCATACCTAAAAGGGTGTGAGTACCTATCTACTGTTATATAAAAAAAGAAACAAAAAGTGAAAAAAAAAAATTAAGATGTTCAATGTTTTGGTTTTGTTTTTTGCATGTCTTTTGGTCGGCTCAAACTTCAAGACATCCTTATTTCCTGAACTTGTTGACACCAAGGATATTAAGGTACAGACGCCAGCAGGTCAAGCTACCCGAAACTATCAAAGGAGGTCAGCAAAAGCCCATACAACTTTGCCCAAACATGTACCTCGAGGTACACGTGCACCAAATAGTAGAGAAAAAATAGAGGAATTCGAAAATAATTGTGTTTTTATCCATAAATAATTTAAAACTTCATAATAAATAATTATTAGTTTTAAACCTGTAATACAATTAAATCATGTGGCAACTTTGCATGTACGGGTTGACATTAGGAGTATTTGTGTTCTGTGGACATTATTCAGCTGCTTTTGTTTTGGGTATAACTGTATAAGCATCCTCTTTTATGTTAGGTAGGCTTTGCCTAACGAAAGTCGATTATACAATGAGAGTTATTATTGAATTCAGATTGAATTATATTAAAAAAATATTTCAAATGAAACAAACACAACAGCAGCTGAAGCTGACAGGACAGGAGACAACTGTCAACTTGACAGTTTTTTTTTAATAGATAATAGATAAGGTAATAGACCAAGGTAGTATAATTGTGCCCAAAATTGCGAGCTTTTTAGTACGTTAAAAGTTATTTTATTCTCTTCCCTGGGTAACCGTAAGAAAAATATATAAATGCAATATTATTCAGTGTAATCTAGTGTATTTTATGACACTAAGTGTACCTCGGTACTTCGTTTGGGCAGATTTTGGTGACATCCTTTTCCCAATTAACCTTGAACCTTAATACTTTAGCGATAAAGTTGTAAATCTATTAAAGAAATTTGACAGATTGTAGTAGCTTGATGTGCTGGCGTCTGTACCTAGATGTTGAGGCGGGTTCTGCTTTCCGCCATAGTCCTTTTCAGTTCACTGAAAACTCTTGCCACGTTTGCATTTCCAAATGGTAAAACCAACAGCAATACAGCATTCTATTAAATTTACTGATATTTGGGTATTTTACATTTAGATGTATTGTTTCAATAAATCTTATAAGAATGGAAATCTTTCGATTGCACATTCGACGAACTTCGTAGTAACGCGTACGTAATTAATTCAGCCGAATAACCGAAAGATAATGGTTGTTTGTGTGCGTGGAACGTACAGGCAAGCGTTATGGGATCACTGCGCGTGAAAAAAGGATGGCTGGCGATATTCGCCAGGCCAACAGTGGTCTGAACTTGCATTCACACGCCGCGCGTTTCGTTTTTACTTAAAGTTTGACGCATTTTTGTGTTTTCTTATTTGCATTTTAAACGCATTTTTGTAATATGAAAGTAAATTATTGTAGTTGGCTATTTGAAAAGGGACGGAAAAGGGACTGAACATATGAATGGACATCGAAGGGACGTAAAGTTGTCTAAACGGACAAAAATCGTCCCTTTTGGGACGTTCTGGCATCGCTGGACATTATTGACAACACGTGACTTAATCGATCTTGATGGCAGCAGCCGCCAAAAACAGCTGTGAAATATACATCCCAAGAACCAAAACCACGGAGTACAGTGACCAGAACCTAACAATCCAAGAACTCCAGAGACCGAAGTACAAAAAAATATAATTACCATACAAGATTATGCGCACCTACCTATAAATTATTCAAGTAAAAAAAAAAAACAAATTTTTAATAGTAGTTTATTTAAAGTTACAGTAGAAACCTGAAATGACAGTAACAAACAATGTTCTCATTTGGTTTCTACTACTTTTAAATGTTTAAAAGCGGGAAGCGCCAGGGTAGCCCGCGAAATTCAAATTTTCTAACGTTTTTGCAATTTGCAGGGGGCCTAGACAAATTGGGTATTTGTTTCGTTTAACATTTCGTGAACATTCCACTTGTGATTCCACTAAAGTAAGCTCTAAACTTGGATAGTTTAAAAATGATCTTGTAAATAGAAATTGAAATTGTTTGTTGAAATTATTGATTTACATAAATATTTACAAAAGTAAAGTTATGTGACAGCAGTCAACAATACGAAGTCACACTCACACCACCAGTCATGGATTGCCGTGCCGCCCGCGCCACCCCAACAGACTATAATGTCGCAATTCTACGAGGACTCCACAAGAAAACGATAGCATCAGCGTGATTTGCTCGCTTCGCTCGCTCTTGCATCCTATATTCTTCCAACAGTCATTCTCAGACTTTTCGAATGAGTCGGCTGTTGCTGAATGCTACTTCTATTTCCGTATAAATGTTCAAAAAAACCTAACTGAGAATTTGAGACAGGGTGCAAAAAATTTCGAGCTCGCATCACTCTTGCATCCTACATTCTTGCTATTCGATGATCCCCTTGCCCCTGACTCTTTCCTATGCTCTTCCATAATTATGTAAAAATACGTCTGTGAATACCGTAATATGATCATTTATTTTCGTTACTTAAATATTTAGTATGAACTAAAAGTATACATTAAATAGCGTTTATCTATGTACAGCTGCCAGCAGGTCAAGCTACCCGAAACTGTCAAATTTTCCCAATCAACCTTGAACCTTAATACTTCATAATAGTAGTAATATGATCATTTATTTTAGTTACTTAAATATTTAGTATGAACTAAAAGTATACATTAAATAGCGTTTATCTATGTACAGCTGCCAGCATGCAGGTCAAGCTACCCGAAACTGTCAAATTTTCCCAATCAACCTTGAACCTTAATACTTCAGCTATAAACTTGAAAATCTATTAAAGAAATTTGACAGATTGTAGTAGCTTGATGTGCTGGCGTCTGTACATACCTTTAAAGGAGTATTGTATCTATATACTTATTCAATCACTGTCCGTCAGCCCGGTCCAAGGTTGCCTGGAAGAAATCGCAGTAAGCGATAAGACCGCCTATTCTAAGCTGGTGTAAAATATCAAATATAAATAATAATTTAAGTGATGATGAAAATGCACCTCTCTAAAGAAATTATCCTGCCTTGTACGACGCCCATGGTGTAGATAAAGTATAACACGTTATACCTTCTTGATTTTTTGCAAAATTTTACTAGAAATGCTAAGGTATGTACATACATACTAAGAAGTCCGGGGGGAACTCATTTTGTTTTGCCACTCCAGGTACTCGACAAGCTTAGTTCGCCACTGCCAGTGACTCGCGGTCTGCTTATTTTACTTAGGCTGCAGTTAAGATTTTAGCGCACTGCAGTTGCTCATAGATGGTGGTAGAATTGTTGTAAACAGGAGTGGGCCACACTTTAATAGTATCGTTAGGGCATGGAATTGGTATGTACTATATCGCTAGGATCACTATCGGGGATACAACGTTATCTGTGAAATCAATGGGTGGTGCATTGTTCTGAGGGTGGCGCCAATGCCACGAAGGGGATGCCAGTTTATAAATTAGAGAATATAACACTGGAGAAGCCTACTTCCCCGTCTGTAAAAGTAGGCATACGAGAACAAATTGTTCTAGTGCGTTCATAAAAACTACTTTCTACTAACGCACTTCGTAAATCGTTTCCAAGGCACGCGGACCTCCGTGAAAATACCTGGCTGTTCTATTATACCCTGTCCATTAGGTTAACCATTATTTGACAGCTGTCTTAGAACGAACTATTCCAGATTACGCAAAAGTTAACTTTAAAATGAGTAATAAAATAAATATGTAAACTGCCATAGCATTGAATTATCTTATTTATGGCTTCTTACGGACTTACTTCTTCTTCTTATTATTGATTAATACCGTACGTGTATTAATCAATGTATTGTGTGTTGCTGCAATCACTAGTTCCATCTGTCAAAAAACGGTTTACATAATGGACACATAATAAATCCTGTAAAACTCGTTCAAATACGTTAAACTTGCATAAACATAAAGACGCAATATCCTTCCTGATATAATATTTTTTTATAATATAATAATATTTTTCAGGTTTTCATTGAAATTCTAAATCCTTACCACACAATACATTTTTATTTTTCGTTTGATTTAAACATGATTCAACAAAACATGGTATGAAATGATTTTGACGCATTGCTTTTGTGACGTCACCGAGTCTCGCTACACCTCGTTCTTATGTTCATTTACATCAAATAATACTTTTCTTTTGCAATACGAAAATATACGTCAAATCAGCACAATTGACAATGACATGCGATTATTTCTATGAAATGCTAACGAGACTACTGAAGGATTGAGATCATGTTTGAAATATCTCAACCCTTCAGATATTCTCTTTCCGGTCGAGCAACTTGTGTTTTTTTTTGCTCCTAGCTCCTAGCAGCTACCACCAAAGCCCCGCCAAAAACGACAGACATTTTTGTTCAGAATATTGGTCCTATTACGCTTATCCGGTGTATATCAAACTGCATACTTACATATTTCGGAGAACGGGTTTTAATGATTACCTTCTGATTTTGATCAGCATACAACCTAAAAAAACTACCAAAAAATACCATTATTAACATTATAATTTTGATTGCAAAGTTTTTTCACTAAAACAAAAAATTTTGAATCTATAAACACATTACATTCAAAAATGGGCCTTCTCACTTCTGCTCTATCGCATCGAAATGTCCCAGTTTTTGGTTATTTTACTTCAATCAAAGTTTATACGTATCTATTTCTTCTTTTGTAGTAGTATTTTTATATGCCAAATTATATGTCCATCGTCTAGCAACCCAATTCCATGTGTCAATGTCATCACTAATGTCATTTTGATTGACGGAATTTGCACACAAAAAGCACGGTCGCACAGAACACTCTTCGATCGAATTGTGATAATTTCAACAACTGAGATTCACAGCTTTGAAAAAAATGGCTTTTAGGACCACTAGAGTTGCCCTCAGTGAGTACAACACATAAATTACTGCTAGAATGTATTTAACAACATTATCTACTTAATACTACCATTACAGTAGTTAAAATATAGTTATGTAACTTATTTATTTTCAGGCAACATGAAGAAATGGGCCTACAACATGTCTGGATTTAACCGATACGGTACGCTTAACCCTACCTTTTATAGTTTATTTATTATCTAGTTGTGAACTCTAAATGATCCTATGCTCACTTATGTCCAATGAAGTACAGGTTAAAAATGAGTATGACATTCCCAAACATTATCCTTGATTACCCAAAGACTTCCAAACAAATCGCAATAATATATACAAATATAAATGTAAACAACCAGTAACTGGATTGTGGAGGTCAGATAGGCAGTCGCTTCATGTAAAATACTGGTATTCAGCTGCATCCGGTTAGACTGGAAGCCAACCCCAACATAGTTGGGAAAAGGCTAGGCAGATGATGATGATGATAAATGTAAACAACACAAGGACAGTATGACTATAGTACTGTATGTCTACTCAACTTAGGGTGAATTCCAAAAAAACTTTTATATCTAGAATAAGTGATGCTGTGATTAAATTTTGAATTTTTAACAGTTTTTCCAAACTAGAACTGTTAGATGTCAATTTTATTCCATCCATGGATAAAATATATCTCTATCTAGACTGGTAAAATCAGCTATTACTGGTCTAATGTTTTCCCTTAGGTATTGACAGTTATAAAACCAATAGGAGGACACCCTGTATGTTGATAAAATTTGAGACACTATAACATGTGTTGCTGTTGAATAGTTGAAATGACAGTATTAGATTCATTTAAAAAGAATTGTTATGTAGCCAAGACTCTCTGAGATGAAAGAAAAGAAACCATGAAGAGACCTGAACTCCATCATCTGAGAGCTCTCTTTTGTTGCTGTCTCAGCAGTCTGCTTTTTATTCTAAACTCCTACAAAAATGGAACTAATTTAAAGAAAAATACAAATTGTGACATTGATACAAATGCTAAAGAGTCTTATCTAAACTAACATAAGGAAATACTACTAAAAGCTTATAATGATTTTATTCTCAACACAATTTAATATCCTGTGACAGGTCTCCTTCGTGACGACTGCCTCCATGAGACCGAGGATGTCACGGAAGCACTTCGCCGTATCCCCCAACATGTAGTTGATGAGCGCAACTTCCGGATTGTGCGTGCCATGCAACTGTCCCTTACCAAGACCATCCTTCCCAAGGAAGAGTGGACCAAGTGGGAGGAAGACCAGCTCTACCTCTCACCTGTTGTAGACCAAGTGAAGAAGGAAAGAGAAGAGCGGGAGAACTGGGAGAAGAATTATTAAATAGTTACTGTTATGTAATGTCTGGTGTATTATTATTTAAATAAACTTAGCAATGTTCAAATTGTAAATAATGTTTCCCTAAATGATTTTTTAATTTAATTTAATTAAAGTATTAGTTTTTTCAAAATGAACTATTGCTTTATAATACTGCTACATTTAAATTAATTATATAACTAGTTTTAAAACTGGACTGCGTGTATTAGGGTGGGCGCAGACCTGGCGAATCGCGATTGACACTGCCAAACAAATATAAACGTTGAAAACAAATAAACTTCTATTAGCCCGTGAGGCAGAGGTGTGCTTCAGGTTCAGGCTTCAGGCATAGACGGCCATCTTGAAATTTGGATGTGGACTGTGCAGGCTCTAAAGATTGTCATTTGCAGACAGGTTTATATTTAACTATTCTTCTTGTAAACCTCTTCAACAGAGCTTATTGTGTTTGTGCTAGGAGTGGATCACATAAATAGTGCAACAAAGGATGAAGACACGACCACTCGCTCCCTCCTCGCCAGTTCGCGCCTCAACCGTTGAGCTATTGAACTTGGCGAGTCGCTGTTATAGTAGCTAAACAGCGCATTGAGCACCCTCATACATTGAGTTAGTTTTACCATTCCAAAATAGTTTCCTGTAGACTGTATAGTAACCATCTAAACATAATGCTGGGATAATCAACACTAATAACATAATAAAACACCTGAATTTATAAACGATTTTATTAAATTTACAAAGTACAAAATAATAATAAAATACAGAATTCGAAGAATGTAATAATAGAAGAATCATAAAAACAAAGTATGGCAACAAAATATATTATGGCCACTAAGAAAGATTAATTTTTATATTACATAAATATGTGGTCCCTTTAAAAATAACACGAATTTTATAACAACAATTAAATTCCACGTTTTCAAGTCAACAATTGGCATTTATGGAATATAATATATAGTAAATAACTTTAGGATGGTAATTATATTTTTTTAATTATTCTAGTGATCATCTATCCTTGAGCAAAGTACATAAACATAACGATTTGCTCACAGAAATAAAAGAAATCAAATAAGTATATAAATGAATTGCTAAAATATGCATAGGTAGGTATGGTAAACAGTACTAGCTGTTGACCAGAATGAGATTTTGTTCCATTTCTAGGACTAATATTTTAATGAAACGCTAGTTTTGATGAACTAAGGCATTATTAAAAATATAATTATTTTAAAACTTATCACAATTCATTTGGAGATGCGTATCCAAAATATAAACACAAAATTGGTTTACTTATTAATAATCAAAAGACCAAGATGCATTAATTAGTACATATTTATATCGAAAGACTTAACCGGTTCAATACCGTAATATTACAAAAACAATTAAAAAGCCAGGCGTACGAAGGGTTCAACTTAAATAAACATGTAGATAAATATGAACATTAATGGAAAATCAGAAAGAAAAATGTCATAAAATGCGCAACAGCTACCTCGTCTTAAATTTCAGGACCGAGGCTGCACCAAAAAAAAAAGGTAAATCTTATGTTCTATCCACTGTTCCATGTCAGGATCTTCTGCGCTACGGGCTCAATGTTCCTTTATGTTCGAACATGCTCTGCCCTGTTTGCTGGGTGAGAACATCTTCATACTTCCATCTTGCCCGTTCTTCTCCATAGGAACCTACTACACTTTGGAATGGGCCTCATCTTTCTGACTGACCGAACCCTTGACAATTCAAAAGTGCTTGCAATTGGCTTCTTTGAAACTAGCTGACCCAGCGAACATCGTACCGCCTCAGAATCGTAATCAGTCAATCCGTTTCTCTAGATATCATCGAAAAAAAAAAGCTTTTATACAAAATATTTGAGAAAATGAATTGTTCGCGTTTTTTTTGCTATTCGGGGCGGAGATCAATCAAATAAATCACAAGATCATAAAAATCGGTCCAGCCGTTCTTGAGTTATAAATGGTGTAACTAACCCGACTTTGTTTTATTTATATAGATATAAATGCTTGGAGTGAGTTTGAAAATACAAAATGCGCGCAAACAATCTTTTTCTAGTTCCTGATGGGACATTGACCCCAGACGGAGCTTGACGTTGATCCTGGCATGTGTGAATAGACCCTTATACAAAATTACAATTACAATTTACGGAAGACTTACTTCTGTACACAAACATTCGTCTACTAACTTACTATACATGAATTTTACTTATATAAACTTGAGGAAAAGTAGTAAAACTACCGACAAAAATGTCGAATCTCGTGTGCTAAAGAGTGTGTTTGACAAGGATTAATGTTATTGACGGCCAGTGCTGACCTCCTAAATCTTTCAAGTTTGCGCACTGCATCCAATCCGAATTGAAAATGTTCTAAATTCAAACGGATGGAATTCGGATCCAATAATTTCTCGAATTCAACGGAAACAGTGCAAAAACGCACTAGAAAAGGAGGATATTTTCTGATGAAAAGCTACAAAATATGTTACATAACAAGGCCTATGTATGTTCCGAATTATTGTCAAACACTCAGTAGATGCTAATATTATTGATTGTATTTGCTCTTTTGTCGGTAAGATTATTTTGAAAGTAGCTATTACATTTGATGACTTTGTTACTTATGTATGTACCACTATAACGTCTATCTTAGAACTACGCACAGAGCACGGAGTCGCCGCTCCGACAGTGTCCAGATACAGGCTCATAAATTCGTGGCGCCAGAAGAGAGGAACGCCTTCAAAATCGTCATTTACTATACGTCATTTGTGTTGGAGTGTGAGTAAACGGTGACACACTTGGTTTATATGGAAAGTATTGACAATGCCGCCTCTAGCAACGGCCTCCGACGTATCTCTGCTCTGCTAGAACTGCATAGTTCTATATACATGATATTATTGGAGACAATTGGTTCAGATCTGTTAAAAAGTAAAATACCTATAAAATACAAAATTAGGTGAGATGATATATCACGTATAGTCGAACTCGTAATTGCTTTACCATTTTCGGCAATAACTCCCAGTAAATTGAAACTTCTAAGGTTGGTAACTTGAAACAATCTGTCACATTAATCTTAAAGTAAAAAAAATCTTGACGTTTTATGCGTTAAAGAGACATTACACCATAGGGTGGTGTAAGCAATTACGAGGTCGACTATACATTGTAACAGTTTAACTTTGATAGCGCCTTTATTGCGTGGCAGTTAGGGCGATTTTTGCAGTTTGTGTTACTGCTGAAGTGCATTGGAAATTTACCCATTATATTATGTCAAGATACCACCAGAGGAAACTTGTATCTATTTTTCTGACAAGTAAATGCACACATACATTGTAAACAAAACATGATTAAAAAAAAAACAGTATGTACCTAGATTATAGAATACAGCTAATGTCTAACTTGTTCGAAGCATGCAAGATAATATGGAGAAGATACTACAAAACTGTGTGTAAATGTCAAAGGCAGTGAGAATTTAATAACGAAGGAATAAGAAATACTTTTATTATATAATTCATTAAAATTCTGTATGATATTTTTTTTATAAATTTGTTTCTTTCTGCGAGTTGCCTGGATAGGACGGACAGCCATTTCACCGGTTGGTTTTTCATTATTTATCATTACTTCGGTATCTGCCAAAACATACTCTACTCCATAATAAAATCCTAAAACCGATACTATTTAACAATGTAGAATCAATAAACGATCTTTGCTAAAGAAAATAATACAATTATTATCAAAATAATTCATGAGCAATTATATTACATGAAGAAATATGTTACTTAGTAACTAGAACATACACTTACATAATATGGCAAGTAGACTGTTCAATAATAATGATATGACGTACAATTTGATATAAACAGTATTCATAGCCGAGTACTTATAATAGTAGGTAAAATGTATAAACTGCTATAAAGACAATTAGATAAAAAAATATTCTGTACAAATACGAAATATGTATACAATTTTTACATGTTTTTTTTTTACATTATTGGCAACTTTGTTTCCGTTTGTTATTTTTTCTTTGGAAAACATTATTGTAGTTAAATTCGAGTGAAGAGGAAGCCCTTATAGTTCTTCGTCCCCTATAGCTTCGAAAGCGTTGTTCTCTACGCATTCTCTGCCGGGCTTGAAGGAGACAGTTGCGAACTTTTCCGTCAACTTCCGAACAGAAAAGATTTCTCTCGAGCTAACGGATGAATCTCCGTTCTGAAAAGATCGTAGGTATTGTTTAACAACAGTAATAAACTAAAACGGAAAAAGCGAACTGAAACCGAACCGAAATCATTATGTGCATATTTTTTGTAGCGTTCGCTGTTTCATTCCCCCCTATGGCGTCATTAATTGAGCCCAAGACTCGGGCTAAGTGAGCCTGAGTCAAAACATCACTCTGCACAAAAAACATAACATCACGCCTACATTCCCCAAAGAGTTGGCAGAGGTGCACCAGTCACGACCACCAATATGTCAACACTTGGCAACTTTCAAATGCAATTTTTTCATGAAATAACGAATGCAACGTTGAAATCGGATACATTACATAAACCTATGGGTTCGAAAATGCTATGTTCGTAACAACATAAAATTTTATTAAAAAATAAAGGAGTTAATTGCTTTTGAATAAAGCCGAGTGTATACATACTTTTGCTCGTGACTGGACACCAACATTGCGCCAGTTATATTTAAGTCCCATGTAATAAGGGGCGAGCCCTTTTCCTAACTCCGGCCTGCTACTGAGACATTCCTGGTAGAAAACCCAATAACATTTTGTCCGACCTGGGAATCGAACACAGAACGGCATGCTCATTACTCAGCAGTAGCGCTTGTTGAGATAGCAGAGATTCTATCTTCAAATTATTGACTGAAATAGAACAGTGTTTTAAATTGTTTTTTTTTTATTGCCAAATACTTATTAATAATTTGGCGGCACGGTTGGCGGAGTGGTTAAGCGATTGACTGCTGCGCTGCGTGTTGCGGGTTCGATTCCCGCACGGAACAAATATTTGTATGACCTACATGTATTTGTTCCGAGTCTGGGTGTTTTTTCTATCTATAATATGTATGTATTTACAAAAAAAAAAATTGTATAAGTATAAGTATTTTATCAGCCATCTTGTTATCATAACACAAGCATTAGGTTGCTTAGCTTGGGACAAATGGTGCTATGTGAAATGTCCAGGGATTTATTTATTTATTTAAATACATTTAGTGATTTGTCGTGCAGGTGGTCTCAGTCTGTGTTAAGTACAATCTGGACATGGTTTGTTATCCAATTGTGAATCGGTCACGGTTTCGCCCGCTTTTAACACTCCCGGATATTTCTAGTACTTTCCTTATCATGACATTTTCGAGTTATTATGGTGAACTAAATGCCAACAAAGCCAGTTTGATGTTAACAAACTCAGAACACATAACAAAACATTTTTCCCTTTATATTATGATATATTACATGATGTTCTAGTGGTTAAAGAACTCTCATGCGCGACATTGTGGGTTCAAATCCGCGCAAGTATTAATGAGATTTTTCAACGCATATGTATTTTCCGAGTTAATCTTGGACATTATTCACATAGGTGAATAATAATAGGTGTGGTGGTTTCATAATATAAGTCTAAAATCGTCAACCCATCTTGAGCAAGCGTCGTGATCAATGGTCGTGCCTTATCTGTATTAGAAGAAGCCTATGCCCTGCAGTGAGACAATAAAAGCTATTTTTTTTAAGTGAAAACTTTTTTAGCTGCGTTGTGCACTTTTGTTGGGATGGGTAAAAAATGTTAAACTCGCGTCAGGACACGTGACCTGATCGAAAATTCGTAAGACGGAGGGAGAGTAGATCGCATTCCAAAATATCAAAAATGCACAACGTTAATATTCAAGTTTTCACTTCTGCCGGCACTCCCGGAGTGCAACCCGTTATTTATAATATATTGATTATGGATACTCACAGTGGAGCTAAGGGTATCGCTGGAGGAAGAGGGCGTGATGACCTGACTGGAGCCGTCGCGTCGTAAGTACGTCAGACTGCCGCGCTTGCTACACCGCGGTGACACAGGCCCCGCGCCTGCCTTCTGACGCATCAACTCATCCACTATCGACTGAAATACAGATTTACAAGATTAGTAGAGTTGTGAAGAGCATGTGATGAGGAGGGATGAAATGCATGTGAGAACAAATCCGATGAATATATTTGTTGAGGGATGGAGAGGGGGAGGAAGGCCAAAGAAAAGATGGATGGATATTTTGATTGTGTGAGAAGTTATGTGAAATAAAAGGGAGTGAAAGATATCGTGACGGTTGACAGGGGAGAATGGAAGAACAGAACGTGTTGCGGCGACCCCAAGTAACCTGGGACAAGGGCAGGAAGATGATGATGATGCAGACTTGTTTTATCGAGCATAAATGTCAGAGTTTGATATCGCTTGAATGTAAGATAATGTCAAATGGGCGTCTTGATAAATGTTTCAAAAGACCGTGGCGTTCCATGAATTTAAATATATAAAGTTCAAACAAAACTTATAAATCTTGACCTTTGGCGGTTTTTTAATTATATTATATGATTAGAAACTGCTAAAGGTCAAAATTGTAGGTCTAAGAGTCAAACAGGAGCTGAAATTACCTGCAAACAAACACTAATAAATGTCGCATGCTCCGTCCTCAAGGTTATCCATTTCAAGTTGTCTTTACTGATGAGATATTCAAAAGACAGCTCGAAGTTCCTGTTAGAATCTTCTAGAAGGGAATCATGACCATTTTGAGCTTGTGTCTTTTCAACCTGCAACAATATAAGGTTGTGTTAATGACAGATAAAAATGTGTAGGTAATGTTTCAACAAAAAATAACAACGCATTGTTACTATGACAGAAATAAAACAATATGTTGACCTTTCAGTCAAGTGAAGGTCACAGTGATCTAAGGCGATATTATTTAAATTAAGTTTTTATTTCGTGATACCTGAACCACAGACAACAGTAACTGAGTTGAGTCTTATCTCGGTTGATGTAAGCAGGATGAATAATAAATGTCACTATTTACGGTTTTATGTGTAGTTGTGGGCTAGTAGTAATATATGCGCCATACCTACTAATCACCATACATTTACCTATGTAACAGAGGATAATATTTCACTAACTTATGTTTACAAGCGATTACACAGTTAGGTACTAACATAACATCACGCCCGCATTCCTTGAAGGGGTCGGCAGAAGCAAATACATACAGATAATACATCAGTTATTTTATAAATACCATGTATGTGTGTACAAGAAAAATGTGTAAAATTGTAAATATTTGATGGCCAAGACTATTGCCGTTAATCTTGTACGAAACTAGACTCCAAGCTCCTACGGAGAATTATAAACGAATTATTATAACGAATAAAAAACTTTTTTATAAAAAAAAAACAACCGACTTCCAAAGAAGACACTACAAAGTGAAAAATAACTTTAATTTAGGAAGTCGGTGGCAAACAACGAAAATGCGAAACCAACGACACCGAAAAAAGTTTTTATTTTTCACTTTTAAAGTAATTTTTACAAGTAATTTTGCTACGACTAACTGTTAAACCGTTTTTGATTTCATTTAATTTCTATGGGACCAATCTGGAAGTAAATCCTTTCGAATAAAAAAAATATTTTGCAAATCGGCTTATAAATAAGGGAGTTCTGAGGTAACAAACAAAAAAAAACAGTCGAATTGAGAACCTACTCCTTTTTTTGAAGTCGGTTAAAAACCATAAGCACTGCTGCGACTAAGGGTAACCCCACGCTCAAACAAACCACGTATTTCGGAGAATTTAGTAAAACCTGTCGGCAAATGATTTATTTTTTAAGTGTCTTTAACACCTTGACTGTCTGACACAATACTTTTAAAAAACGTGACTCATTATAATGTATGATGCATCTGGCTTTTCAACATGTTAATAATCCTGCGAGAGCTTGAGCTGCATCTGTGCCTTTCAATTAGAATAAACAGATATTAAAAGCGGTAGAAAACCCTTATTTTCCTATTCTACCTGGAAAATACTTCAGTAAGTATTCTTTAGGTATATTACCGAAGGATATTGCTATCGAAATATTATACCGATATGACGTAACATCACTAAATAAAACAGGGATTGATTTTTTTTCCTGTAATGCATCCCTTATAACACATGCATGACAAATAAACATTAATTTATTTATAAACGTTACTTAAAGTTAAGTTTATGATGATTAGCGACTGATTAACCATACATTTTTTGGGTTTAATCGTCAACATTTTTAAACAGACAATACTCACAGCGTGTAAGGTAGTGATCCTCCAGCATCGCATCCTGGTGACCTTGTACCGCTGTTCCCGTGCAGGGGGCGTTAGGGTCAACAGCGTGAGTTCCTTGCACGCGAGGGACACACGCACGCGACACGTGCCTTCGGGCGCGCCGTCCGTCACGTTACTTGTCTCCGTCACCGCCTCTCCTGCCGGTATTCTCCCGTAATGCCGCAATGATTTTGCTAGTTCTATGTACTGGAATATTTTATTGTGTTATGTCAGTGTGAAGATTTGTGACGCACATGGACTTGTTTATTGACTGTTTTAATAAACGGTCGGGGCACTTGAGACTATCGAATGCAATCTAAACCTCGCGAAAATCTCTTAAAATAATAATTAATGGATTCATAGTGTAGGTACGTGCGTGATGCGTGTGTGCTGCGCGTTATATAGGTATGTAGGCAATGATGTATAGGTATAATACGTCATTGTATGTAGGTATTCAAATAATCGTAAAAATTTTGTTTCGAGATTAATTTATTGTTGTTTTATTTCCAAACAAAATATTACACTAACACTCTACGTAGGTAGCTAGATAATTGTAGTCATCATAAAAGTTAAAGACCTTTTAATTTAAAAAAAAAAACGCATTATTTTAAATAGTAGGCGAAATATCGATGTCGTTAGATTACCGGGCCAGATCGCGATTGCGAATAGCCAATCTCGACCTCAGACTTAGCACGCAAGATCTCGAGTAGCCAAACTCGAATTGTTACTACAATCCATCATCCTCGCACATTATTTAGGTAGTACTATAAGAACCTACTCTCCTTTTCCTGCATCCATAAATGTGTGGTGGAGATAGTATACAGCATGTATCAGAAAATTGTTGTCATATTTTCAGGTGTGGTACAGAACATCAAACTGGACAACTTTCTCCATGGGACCGACATCGTAATCGCGAAAAAAATTGCATAATCGTAATCGCGAGTTGGTATTAAAGTTGTGTATGGGACAGTTGATAAAAAAAAAGCGAGGAACAACAGCTACATGTTTCATGTATTTTCAAGTTACTTCAGAGAAGTTATCCTTGAAAATAATGACGACATTTATACGAAAACTAACAAATACAAAGAATTATTTAGGTACACTGTAGTTTGGTAAAGCTGGCGTCAAAATGCATTTGCCTGTTACAGAATAGGAAATACAATCATTGATTGAATTATTGGAACTGATGACTTTAAATTCTGTCCATTGAATAGATTCTACGTAAAACTTGGCGATATATGTAATAATATCGATGAGCTATATGATTCATTTGTTAACTTTGCATGATATCAGTTATTGATGACATAATCTACACTACTATTACACTGACTAATCTGCAGCTTGTATAACTTGTATAAGTTTAATAAGCGATAGTTTTGTAAGTAAAAATAATAGCATAAAATGCTGTGACTATTACTATAACCATGTCGCCATTAATTTTAACTCATTTTTTTTGTTCTTATTATTTTCTACATAATCGAGTTAAACATGTGATAGAGTATTTTATGCAAAAGTAATAGCATAAAATGCTATTACTTTTGCAAACTCTCGGGTAAGAAACTGTTAACTTGGCCCAAATACTTCTTTAGGTAAATAATAGAGATTGTATTAATTAATTCCCAATACCACCCTTTGAAGGCGTGGACGGGGTGTTAAAATTCGTGGGGAATGTACGAAAACCGCGAGGACGAAGTGGTACTTATTCGATAAACCTATCTGCTTATGCATGTTTGTTTATCGGAATGCTCTCCATTGACCCAGTATTCTTTGCAGATAAAGATGTTTATAGTATCTTCACATTGTAGCGTGCTTGTGACAGCATGAATACAAACCATAATGTTTCAAGTAGTTATTGTTTACTGATAAACTTGAGTTGTGAAGAGAATTCTACCACAGCATACAAAAATGAAACCAATTTCCCTTTTATTTATCATCTTATCTTTGCTTGTATGTCTTTCATTCAATACATAATTCATTGACTGGTTAATCCTATTGACATACACAATATAAGACAAAGTACAACATAGAAGACAGAATAAGATAAGAAATGCAATCTCACAAAAGGACAAAGGGCCTTTTGGGCCCCTTTGTGAGATTGCATATTGCATCTGATCATTGCCATCAGCGGCAGACTAGCTGCGCCCCGCGGTTTCACCCGCATAAGTGTCGATCCCGTCATCCCGTGGGAATATCGGGATAAAAAATATCCTATATGTTAATCCCGGTTATAATAATAAATAATAATAATATCCCTGGACATTTCACACAGCACCATTTGTCCCAAGCTAAGCAACCTAATGCTTGTGTTATGGTAACAAGATGGCTGATAAACTACTTATATACAATTTTTTTTTTTTTTTTGTAAATACATACATATTATAGATAGAAAAACAACCAGACTCGGAACAAATACATGTAGGTCATACAAATATTTGTTCCGTGCGGGAGTCGAACCCGCGACACGCAGCGCAGCAGTCAATCGCTTAACCACTGCGCCAACTGTGCCGTCGAATAAACCATCTGTGTGCCAAATTTCATCTAAATCCATTCAGTAGTTTTTGCGTGAAAGAGTAACAAACATCCATCCATCCATACAAACTTTCACGTTTATAATAATAATAATTAATAAAGTAGGAGTAGGATAATAGGTTAGTAGGTAGGTAGGTAGGGTAGGATTACCCATGGAAATCTGCAATGTAATAAATGCGAAGAATTACTCGAAGGTATTAAAAATATACTTTCTAGATTGCAGTGCGATCTAGAAAAAAATATGTACCTACCTAATTGTTCATTAATTTATAATATTAATAGGTATGTGTCTGGCCAAACTGCTGTGAAACCCGCGATGGTTTGTGTGGTATGTTTAAAAGTTCAACAAACTCATGTAAACTGATTTTTTGACTAATAACCAATAAAAATAAAAAAAGATAAAATGTGAAAAATATAATTTTAAAAACTATATAGCTCACCTACCTCTTTCTTTTGTTTCTTAGATTCATGTGCAGAAAGCATTTCTTTAGTTTCTGGCTCAGCTGTTAGCCACCCCAAATCTAAGTCTTCTATTGTTTGTAGATACAATAGGTCCAAGGACACCCTGTCTGCCATTAAAGTAACATCATAACATGGGTCCCAGTAGCTGTAACAAACAATACAATATAAATAGAAGTGCTAATGTATATTATAATAACAGGTATTTGATAACAATAATTATAATTACCTCTTCCTCAATACAATTTTATCCTCTGGCCTAACATACTTTTGAGATATATACGGAGATTCATATTCTTCCAACTTTTTAAGTGCTGGTTGTCCGTCTTTTGCACAGCTCCAATTAAAAAGATATAATGAAAAATACTTCACCAACTCCTTTGGCAGGTTAATGTAGGTGCATGCAATATCTAATATTGTGTTAGATGAATCAGTAGATGACACCGACAGTGGTATTCTATAACCGTTCATGAGTGATATTTCAATTTCTACCTCATGCATTTTAACACAATGCGTTTCTTGTTGAGCCGAAAACAGGAATGTCATCAAAAGGTCAGACGTCGTAAACAAGGGGTTCTGGCCAACTGAAAAAGAGGTTATGTTATATATACGCAATATTTTTCCTCAATATCTCTAGCATTATCTTTATGTTCTTTTATTGTTATTGAAAAACATTTTGCAATCTACTAACAGTTACTGTTACTGTTAGCCTGCATCATGAGATAAAATAGATATAGATACATACAAGTTACAGATGTTAAGTTTAAAATGATCCATAAACTAACTACCTTAACTAAGGCATGCAAACAGTTTTAGCTATAATAATAAAGACTAATTAATATATAATATTAACACATTAAATTAAGGCGTAATAGGTTTATCATATATTATATCAATACAAATATTTACCTAGTTGCATGTATTTTTCCAATAAGCTTCTCCTTTCTTCCAATTGAGAGCTAGTGAGGAACAACTTTTTCGGTGGAAACTGTGGTAATTTAACATAAGGGTTTTGTGCCTGTAGCTGCTCATGGAGACTAAGCAGTTGTTTATACCGAGCCGTGCAATGGAAGACACCGTCGATGTGTATGTTGTAGCCCTAAAAATGGCAAAAGTTAAGTCATGGTTGAAAATTCATTATTGTATTTTATACACTACCAAAGAATAACACCACTAAGGTGCAAAGAAAATAATGATACAAGTCATAATTTAATAAACATTCTTTTTCATGACTTCAAAAGTTAGAAAAAGAAAACAAACTTGAATTTTGTCAGAAAATACATAACATTTGATACAACTAGAAATAATTACAACTTTGGAGTCCCCACGTATTTCGCACTAAAAACGGACACAATAGATTTTATATTTCATTAGATAAAAACAAACAATCTAGTAGTTTTAATAAAATTACCGTATACGAGATCCCATTGTCATCATGAAATTGTTGCGAATCAGGAATAGAAAAATGCATTTTAATTATTGCAAATAATGCATAATATTTCTAAACAAATAACTGATAGTTAAATAGTCGAGATTTTTCAATAATTTCATCCAAATAATGTACAAACATAAAGAAATCGCCCACTTTTAATTTGTTTCTTTTAACCAAAACACGGACTTTCCCATTCCACCAGTGTTGCCAGTACCTGGGTCGACTTTCGGACGATTCACTACCTGAAATGGGACGATTTTTGGACAAAAAGGACGGCTGGAGAAATATTAATTTGTTACGATATAGAATGAGAAAAAAGCATACCTAAAAGGGTGTGAGTACCTATCTACTGTTATATAAAAAAAGAAACAAAAAGTGAAAAAAAAAAATTAAGATGTTCAATGTTTTGGTTTTGTTTTTTGCATGTCTTTTGGTCGGCTCAAACTTCAAGACATCCTTATTTCCTGAACTTGTTGACACCAAGGATATTAAGGTACAGACGCCAGCAGGTCAAGCTACCCGAAACTATCAAAGGAGGTCAGCAAAAGCCCATACAACTTTGCCCAAACATGTACCTCGAGGTACACGTGCACCAAATAGTAGAGAAAAAATAGAGGAATTCGAAAATAATTGTGTTTTTATCCATAAATAATTTAAAACTTCATAATAAATAATTATTAGTTTTAAACCTGTAATACAATTAAATCATGTGGCAACTTTGCATGTACGGGTTGACATTAGGAGTATTTGTGTTCTGTGGACATTATTCAGCTGCTTTTGTTTTGGGTATAACTGTATAAGCATCCTCTTTTATGTTAGGTAGGCTTTGCCTAACGAAAGTCGATTATACAATGAGAGTTATTATTGAATTCAGATTGAATTATATTAAAAAAATATTTCAAATGAAACAAACACAACAGCAGCTGAAGCTGACAGGACAGGAGACAACTGTCAACTTGACAGTTTTTTTTTAATAGATAATAGATAAGGTAATAGACCAAGGTAGTATAATTGTGCCCAAAATTGCGAGCTTTTTAGTACGTTAAAAGTTATTTTATTCTCTTCCCTGGGTAACCGTAAGAAAAATATATAAATGCAATATTATTCAGTGTAATCTAGTGTATTTTATGACACTAAGTGTACCTCGGTACTTCGTTTGGGCAGATTTTGGTGACATCCTTTTCCCAATTAACCTTGAACCTTAATACTTTAGCGATAAAGTTGTAAATCTATTAAAGAAATTTGACAGATTGTAGTAGCTTGATGTGCTGGCGTCTGTACCTAGATGTTGAGGCGGGTTCTGCTTTCCGCCATAGTCCTTTTCAGTTCACTGAAAACTCTTGCCACGTTTGCATTTCCAAATGGTAAAACCAACAGCAATACAGCATTCTATTAAATTTACTGATATTTGGGTATTTTACATTTAGATGTATTGTTTCAATAAATCTTATAAGAATGGAAATCTTTCGATTGCACATTCGACGAACTTCGTAGTAACGCGTACGTAATTAATTCAGCCGAATAACCGAAAGATAATGGTTGTTTGTGTGCGTGGAACGTACAGGCAAGCGTTATGGGATCACTGCGCGTGAAAAAAGGATGGCTGGCGATATTCGCCAGGCCAACAGTGGTCTGAACTTGCATTCACACGCCGCGCGTTTCGTTTTTACTTAAAGTTTGACGCATTTTTGTGTTTTCTTATTTGCATTTTAAACGCATTTTTGTAATATGAAAGTAAATTATTGTAGTTGGCTATTTGAAAAGGGACGGAAAAGGGACTGAACATATGAATGGACATCGAAGGGACGTAAAGTTGTCTAAACGGACAAAAATCGTCCCTTTTGGGACGTTCTGGCATCGCTGCATTCCACATCAATTAGAGACTGGCAATTTCTGAATTCTGACAACTATCGATACCTTTTTAATCGATTCTCGATACTGAAACATTAAGGACACCACTGACTGACACACCCACACACACTTGCAATTTAAAAGACCCACACTTGCACTTCACAGAAATGTATTTCAAAAGTGTTTAAGTTTATTTTAGCGAAAGCAAAGTCGAGGTCTTCAATTATGGGCTGCAACCAGTTTCTTGATGCTCAAGGTCAAAATCTTAAATATAAATTGTCTAAGACCCAGTTCGTAAGAGTTCTTCTCAACAGTAATTTTGGAGATCTTTCTTTAAATTCTACATAAAAATGTGATAATAATATTTTAGATGGTATTTTTGTACTGGATATTTATTGCCTTTTTATCAAATCCTAGCAATATTGCATTCAACTCTGTCTTAAATTTTTTAAGCTATGTGTTTTATTTATGGGTCTATTTTTCATTCATCACTCGTCAGATAACTTTTATCGGGCTAAAAGAACTACCCTCTAAATGCACGACGGGGATTGGGTGATTGGGTCCCACTAAACGCACGACGCCATCGCGGTAGGCCATGACGAAGATGGTGGGACGAGCTTGACTCCTACCGTAAGGGCTGCCGGCACTCGCAATAGACAGAATTGTGTGGAAAAGGGAGAGGGAGGCCTTTGCCCTGTAGTGAGACAATACAGGTTAGTTATACTATATCAATGGATCGGGGTTTCAGTGGCTAGAAACGGTTGGCTTGGTACGAGAGAGAAGAAGAGACGCTACTCAGTTCAGTAGCTCCTCTACCTAATATTAGTAGTCTGTGGATAGCTCGAGCTAGCTACTGGCAACACCACTAGCATTGTCATTGTCAATATTATTGACAATTGACATCGGTCAGCTGTAGTTCTAGTTTTATTTTGATTTGTAATTTTAGCAACTCATTCCTTGCGAAATGCGAATCCAGAATACTTAATTTTCATGAGAGTAATATTATTTTAGTTATCTTGTAGTACAGAACAACTTATCTGTTGGTGGAATCCAGAACAAACAGTTGTAGTGTTTATAAGACTATAATAATACATAATAAAATAAAATGTCGAATCTTTTGCCGGTTATCACAATCCAATGTGACTGGAACGAAGTTATAAGGTAAATTAACCGCAAGTACCTTCTTTTTTTTCTAATATGAAATCAAATTGGTACTTAAGTAACCTATTGTTAGAATATCTCCAGCAGAACCGAAGAACAGGCAGAATGTCTTTTTTTTTTCAATAACTACCAAGTACCATACTTACCAAGATAAAAACATATTGCGCCGACCTCAAAATCCTCAAATACATTGGGTTAAAGACAGGAGATTTATGATGACCTTCCTTACAAACTCATTTTCATCATTCTTCAACTAATAGTTATGCAGATATGTTCAATAATTGTATTATTCAAAAATGATTCCAGATTGCCCAAAGGCAGCGCTTGGATATCTTCGAAAAAACTGAATGAAATAAGTGTCCATGACAAGCTTACAACAACGTTAAATGATGGAAAAGTGAAAATTAATTTCTCAGATAATTATCAGTACATTTCGCATGGACCGCTAAGTTTGGTGGTGAAGCACGTCCCCTCTGGCCTAAAAGTTGCATTTGTAGCACCCACAAAAGCTCACAAGATACACAGTAAAGGAGTTTTGTCTGTCGCAGTTGCAGACAATGCATTGGCTGTGTCATCTTGTGAAGAAGATAAACTGGTGGTTTGGGATAGCAGGACAAGTAAGTTGCAGGTTGTTTAGTTCTCACACAGGTGAACTAAATAAGCTTTATCATAGACACAAGTATGCTTTGAGTTTGATGTCCTAACAGATGCCAACATTCAAATCAATCTTAAACTACCCGATATATTACTTTACTCTATGCCTTAAACTGTCCAGAAAGTTCTAATAAGAGATTATGATACTACTTGCCACATATTTTACAAATCTGACATTCTCTACAATCTATAATTTCAAATCTCTGGATATAATTTTTTTTTTCTACCATCTACCTTCCTTTTACCATTGTATTTAAATGGATTTTCAGTTTTCATCTTGTATTTCCCACCTCAAAGACTTCCTCTGTTTACCCTGAAATTCTTCAAGAATTTATCATGTAATAGGACAGGGTTCTCTAGATTTTTCGAACATACATAAATTCACACCTTCCCATGGGGGTCGGCAGAAACTATGAAACACCACCTGCTACTCCACTGCTTTTGCTTTGTTTATGTTGATACATCAGGTCATACATACACACACCAATTCTTTTTTTTTTTAAACAAATAAATGCTTAATTGTTTTTCAGGTGAAGTAAGATTGGAACTGAAAGGTCACGGTGGCCCAGTATACAAGTGCAGATTTTTTCCATCTGGTATTGTGGTTTTGTCTGCTGGAGCTGATGGCTCCTGTAGAATATGGTCCGCCGAGTCTGGAATAAATCCAGTCATTCTGAAGGGACACACTATGGCCATATCTGATATCTGTATAGTTGAAAAAGGAAGGAATGTTGTTTCTGTTAGCAAGTAAGGCATATTTTTACAATTCGTTTTTTTAAGTTCCTACATTGTTCATGAAATGTAACCCCTACCTTATCATCATGATCATTATATTCCTGTGCCTCTCCCAATTTACTTGAGGATGGCGCAGTATGCTTACCTCTACAGTCACAAGCACCAACATGTCAACACTTGGTAACTTTCAAATGCGATTTTTTCGTGAAATAACGAATGAACGTTGAAATACGACACATTACACAAACCTATGAGTTCGAAAATGCTATGTTCGTAACGGCATAATATTTCATTCAAAAACAAAGGAGTAAATCGCTTTTGAATAAAGCCTAGTGTATACATACTTTTGCTCGTGACTGTACATATCTAATATTTGGAAACGGTGAATTCGAATTGAAAACAGTGGTCAAACAAATGAGCTTATCATACCTTTCACTCGCACAGTACAAAAACCTATATGTGCAAGTGAGAGGGCATGATTAGCCCATTTATAATTCGTTAGGTATCTAATTGGCATGGTTAGGTATATCAACCATCATCCCAGTACTAATCCACTTTCTAGCCAAATATCTTTCAAATGTAACCCTGTCTACAAAACTAAAAATATTTATTGAATTCAATTGACTTGTTTTCGATTCACAGGGATGGTTCAGCAAAACTTTGGGATGTTGGTGAATCCAAGTGCCTGGACAATGTTGTTGAAGGGCATGGGCAGATCAACTGCTGTGCCATTGGAACAACGAGTGAGGAAGTCGAAGTAGAAAATAAGAGAGAGGTGAATATCATTTAATTGTTCCTTTAACAATAATTTGCCTCCATCTACATCTTGCTGTCTGACTAATATTTGTACCATAGCACGAGTTATACTTTTGTGGTTCGTGGCGGTACGACAGAAGAAGAAGCGTAATTTGTGATGGCGCTTAAAGTAACCCTTAGCGCAAATTACGTTGGCGCTTAAACTATCCCTTAGCGCAATTTACTTAAAGTATACCTTAGCCCAATTTACGTTGGCCCTTAAAGTAACCCCATCCAATATAATGGCGCTTGAGAATCACTTTCAGAGCAATTTACGATGGCGCAGAGATCCTTACTTTTTGCAATGCGCGGAAAAATCTATCGATTTAAACTTTACCTGATCAGTGTAAAACTGTGATATTAGCTGTCTTTCCGTTCTAATTTTATGTAATTTTTTCAACCTGAAAGATTGAAAAAAAAAAACTCAAACTGTCGTTCAAAAATGGAATTTATTACAGAAAATTTTGTTATATAAATTTCCAGGTTGGCACGCATAACAAGCTGTTAATAGCTGGGTGTGAGAGTGGACTGGTAGTCTGTGCTCACGTGGCCAAGAGGGCACAGCTATACACCAAACAGCTGGACTCTGCTTGTAACGCCGTCATTGTTTTGGACCAGGCTGTCATTGTGGGCTGTAGCAATGGAAAGGTAATTTATATATATATTTTTTTTTTTAAATATATAATTTGGTTTGTTTTTAACATTATGAGTTCACATATTTTGTGATCCACTACTTTCTTATGTCGTCCTGCGATATCCGGTGTCGCTATAGCTTAGCGAATTAAAAAAAAACATACAAAATTTTTAGCTTAATGGCCTAGGCGGTTGGCAGGGACATCGACACGCAAACTGAAACAATGAATTAAGCACATAATTCTAGACCCCAAGCGTAGAAAGTTTTCGGTCTAGTTTCATCTACTGAATCCATGGTAGCAGTAACAAGTTATGCGTCGATGTCCCTTCCACCCTGTATAGATAGTCAAATAGTATTTTACTTCTCTTTAAATTATTATTACAGATCACAAAATTAGATCTCCAAGATGGCTCGGTACTAAAAGAATGGCATGAATCTGCCAACCCTGTACTCAGCATGGCATCACTGACGAACCACATGTTCGTTGTCGGCCGGCAAGACGGCACATGTACGGTGTTGTCCCTGGATGAAGGAGGCTCTAAGCTCCGCGTACAGTTAACTGGCTCAGACTGCGATGGCATCAGAGACCTCGCGTTTAATGGCAAGTGGGTATTCGCTGGCTGTCGAGATTCTAGCGTTCGGAAATATGATTTTAATCAAATCAATGTCCACTTTAAGTGATCAACTCTTGCAACCGTATGTAATAATAATATTTATGTATAAGATTTAATATACCTGTCTATTGAGACACTTGATTATGTTCGTTTTATTAATATCTGTTATGCTAATATATTTTATTACGCATAGTATCTATACCTATAGCTTTTTAACGAATGTATTACGTTTATCTTTCTATTTGGTTCTGTAACCTAGGTATTTCTTATTCGAATGATATCTTGATTTAGTTTTATCACATTTGCACATTGCACTGTATTCAGCTGCCACAATCTGAAAAATAAAAGATATATTTGCCAGTGAAAATAATATTCAAGCATTCAATATTAGTGTTATGTAGAGGAATATTTAGCATACCCACCATTTTATGTAATTTCGCACTAAGCTCCTCAAACTCGCGCATCTTTTCGAAAATGGTTCTATTTAAAACCGACGGCACTTTATTTGACGAAAACTAAAAAAAGAAAAAAAAAACAGAATATCCTTGTTTTTTTCATTAAGTAGGTACCTAAATCGTATTGTGCTGCTCACCTCAATGTTGTTATATTTCTTTTTCAAACTTGTAAAATTTTGATCCGTACGTTGGAACAATTTGGTCCAAAGAAGCGCATCTTTATGAACATTTCTCTTGAGTCTCATCCAATTAATTGCAGCTTTTTGAGCCAGAGCCGGACAATTCCATTCTGAAATTGTAAAAATAATACGCAGGTCTTTGCTAATGCTTTGTTAGTAATAGTATCCAAGAAAATATTACCTTTTTGTTGCAATACGGAGAGACCTTCTTTGCAGGTGGCGCTTATCCAATTACTCCACATATCTAAATTTGTAAAAGCTTTTTCCAATTCCTTGCACCATTTGCGCAGTTCGATTTCTGACACCTTAGTAGGCCTTACTGAAAACAAACTCAAACCATTACTGCGCTTGATGCGCTTGCATTCACGTTGGACACAAAATGAATTACACAAAGCAGTTTTTCACAAGTCAATTTTCAACTCCCAGAGAGTATCTATACTGAAAAAACGTAATCCATAGTTAATATTATAAATGCGAAAGGAAATCTGTCCGTCTGTTATTTCGATAAAATTTGGTTTAGAACTAGTGTCCGACCGAAAGTTCGGTTTCGGTTTCGGTTTCGGCCGAGTTTCGGCCAAAAATCAAGTTTCGGTGGCAGTTTCGGTTTCGGCCAAAATTGGCCGAAACTTTTGCCGAAACCGAAACGGTAACAATTAGTGATTTGATTTAATGATAACTGATAAACATTTTGCTATGAGAACTTAATTTGAAAAAATAATAAAAATATTATTAATATTTTTTTATATTATTATCTATATTGTATATAAAATTCAAAGTCCTGACTGACTTATGCTCGGTTCCTATAAACAAAAACGAATCGTTTTGCTTACGAACGGTAGCATTTTTTACTATCAAACTGGGCATATAAACAGATCAGTAGGCTAGTTTGACCTGTGATATCTACCACCATAGATTTGCATAGTAGACTAGGGTTTATCCAAAGCTATGAGGTCTTAGCTTCATTATTGGTAAAGATACAGGAGTCTTAATTTTAACCAATAACGGTCCGTAAATTATAGGAATCGGCCATGAGACATCAACGCACAGCCTAAACCGCTGGTCCTATAGACATGAAAATTGGAGGGTGTATTCTTCGTGAAGAGTAGGTATCCACTAAGAAAGGGTTTTTCGAAATTCCACCCCTAAGAGGGTGAAATGGGGGGATTTTGTTTGTATGAAAAATCTTATTCCTTGAGTTAATAAAGTTGAAACTTGGCACGAATACGAATATCTAAGTAAATTATGAAGTTGGACATTTTTTGTTTTTATAAACTACCCCCTAAAAGGGGATTGGGGGGTTTCAAAGTTTGTATGGAAGAATTTTAGCGCGCGGTCCGATTTAATCGAAACTCAGTATTGATACTTTCGACAGAAAATAATTAATAATAAGTATGTAAAGTTGTCGAAACTTGACTCCTGACGGGGCAAAAAGGGGTAATTCGGTTTTTAGGGGAGGATTTGAACTTGAAACTGTATGTTACATTTTCACGCCTAAGCCACTGAACTTCTGATTTGGCAAAGCGATAGATGGCATCCTGGGGAAGCACATACTTTTTATCCTGGTAGCACGTTCCCGTGGGATTCCGACATTCACGCGGGCGAAGCCGCGGGCAGAAGCTAGTATTAAATAAATGATTACAACAAAATTAATATATCTACTGTGTTTCCATTTCATGTCCTAATTAATGCAGAATAATGGGTAAAATGCACCAAATTTCAGTATTTTAAGGAATTTAAAACTTAACCACGTGAGTTTCGGTTTCGGTTTCGGTTTCGGCCGAAACTGAAGCCACGGCCGAACATTCGGTTTCGGTTTCGGTTTCGGCCGGAAAACCAGTTTCGGTCGGACTCTATTTAGAACATAGAATACTTTTTATCCTGGTATTCCCGTGCGATTATTTCCAACGTCCTCGCGAGCGAAGCCGCGTGAAAAAGCTAGTTGTATATAATATTGATTTATTATGAAGTAGGTACATACTTTGAATTGGTATAGAATCCTCACTGGGTTCACCGCGACCCTGGCCCCACGAAATTACCCACGAAGGCGCTGTCTTGGGATGGACCTCTGTTGAATGATAATTACCAACATTAGTTTTAAAACAGAATGTTGGTATCTACTCAACGTCAAAAACAGCTTGTTTACAACACAGTGCGGGTTTATAAACATGACAACTGTGTCAGCAGTACCTACTTTTTTCATCGATTCAAAGGGTGATCTTCTTCGCATCTTCTATAAACAAATATTTTTAAGGCATAAAAATTATTTAATATAATTATTGTTTGGCCGAATGTTTATATGTCCGAATTCACAATGACATACTTTTAAGATAGCAGAATTTTATTTGGCATAATTACCTTTGGCAAAGTTAGAATTTCGCATAATCTTGTTTGGCATAACGTTCACTTCACATAGGTAGGTACTATGATGATGGTAAGATGGCAGAATTTCGTTTGGAATAATTTTATTAGGCATGGTATTGCTATTTCTATAAAATAGAATTTTTAACCTTAAATTAATATGTTGTCGTGAAAAGTTAACAATATGTTGTGGTACAAAAGTTAGTGACAGAAACGAATCGCTGCAAAACCGACTCCACGTAGTCTTGTCTGCCCTACCCCTAGAGTGTAATTTAAGCCCGCGTAGGCGCGGAGGGGCGAAGCGGCCCGTGAGTTTAGGAGCAGGTGGTATTAACGCTCGCCGCCGCAGCTGAGGCTTAAAACCATCTGCGACGATAAGCTCGCGTGGGACCGCCGGAGCCCCGCAGCGTCGGAGCCGTGACAGAAACCATGCCTGCTGCATGTTGCATGCTTGCTTGCATGCTGCATGCTTGCTGCATTCATGGTATATGCTTGTTTGCATGCTCGCTTGCATGCTGCATGCTTGCTTGCATGCATGGTGTATGCTTGTTTGCATGCTGCATGCACGGTGTATGCTTGTTTGCATGCTGCATGCTTGCTGCATGCATGGTGCATGAATGAATGAAAGAATTTTCTTTAATGTGATAGATGATCTTTCAATTATTATGGATATGCAATGTGTGCATAAGACGATTCTAACTGTAAACTTTCTGATATACTATCTGATATAATAGTTCTGCCTTTTAATGACTATCGATATGAGATGTATGCCAAAAGACAATTCTGGCTGTCAACTTTCTGCGATATGATGGTTCTACTTTTTAATTATTATGGATATGAAAGGTCATGGCCCATAATCCGACCCGGTTCAAAAATGTTTTTGTACAAAAACGAAAATGGTGGTAAATAATGCAGGCATAACCCACTTTTCATTATATGTAAAAAGAAAAAAATAATTAAATGGAGAGATCTTGCAGTAGACCAATAAAAATTGGATAATAATTAGCTGCACCAGCGGTTTCGCCCGTCTGTAAATTATTTTATCCCATGGAAACATGTCACTGGGATAAAAAATATACCTACTAGGTCCGTCTCCAAATCTAATATGTATATCTCTACACGGTAATTTAATCAAAATCGGTTCAGTGGTTTAGACTTGAAAATGAAACAAACAGACTTACTTTGCCACTGTTTTGTTAAATAAAAATATCATCATCACATATAAAGCAAACTCGTTCGGTCTGGTAATAACACGTATATTGCTGTCTCTGTCTCACCCGAATTGATAACCAGCAAGTAAGTTTTCATACTAGGTAGATTACATTTTTTTATTATTATTCTTTCATGATCCCCATCAGCCACATTATTGCGCCACTTACCAATGAAAAGTATAATCATTTGTCTTTGATTCCCGCCATATTTCATTTCTGTACGCCGTAGGTATATTTTTCACACTAAATGGGCCTTTACCTTTACGTCTAAGGATTATTCATGTGTATGTATGATAAATGAGTGTATGCCAAACGATTTTCTGCGGAATGAAGTTTATGCCATGCGCTGTTATGCAAAATAATATTATGACTAAAAAGTTCTCCTATAAAGGGTAGACCCAATTTCGTCACCACTGCTCTCAAAACGGTAAAGGAAAGATTCGAAAGCATGTGACACCAGAACCAACCCGCACTGGGCCCGCGTGGTAGATCACAGCCCACTACCTTTCTTAGGGAGGGGGCCTGAGTCCCAGCAGTGGGAACATTAAAGGCTGATTGTGCTATTTACCCTTTTACCTGCCAGCTACTGCATGTGCCTTCAGTCATAAAGTAGTTTTTATTAAAGAAGCGAACAAAATTAAATACTCACTCCACCCATAGTCCACTTGTGATTGACTTTTATGACTAGCTGTTTCATCATCCCCGGTTCTATCAGTTGTACTCCCTGTTCGTATGAGCTCACTTTCTCCGCTGTCCGTTTGATTTTCTTCTAGGTTATACGATTCTTCAACAGGTTTATCATCACATGGTTTTGGAACGGTTATAGTTTTACCCATATCTTTTTCATCTAGGATTTTTGAATCGACTTGTGTCTCACCGGGTTCCGGTGAACCAGTTTCTATGTATACTTTTATCAGTGGTTCACTTGGTTCGCTTGCTGTATCATGTTTCTCTATAACAATTATGTTGTCCAACTTCTCTATAATATCATTAACTTGTAATACTGTATCACCCGTTCCTTTGTCGGTCATACTATCTTTGTCTTCTGGTGACGACATTTGCTTCTCATCATTTTCAGTGATTCTTCCAAGAGATGAAACAGATTTGCTTGCACGTTCGCTGACTTTCAACATTGGTCTATCGCCTAAATCAGCAGGCCAAGACTCGTCTGCATCACCTACGTTTACACTCAGATTAGAATAAAACGTATGGGAAAGGACATCAGCACAGACTCGAAATGCTAAGGCTTTGAGCAAAATATTGTATTTCTACTAATTGGGCGTGAAAGTCACACGAATTTAAACGAACCCTCGATAGATTTGTATTGGCTTTTTTAACGATAGGTATTGACGCTTCCATCTTAATTCTCCTAACAATGTCAAAGTGCCTTTACACTTTGCATAATTATTAGAAAAAAAAGTTGAATGGAGCTAGGTATTGTATTTTATTTCAAGGAAGGCCTTTAATTAAATTGTACTATAAAATAACAGTAGCGCCACTAATTACTACAATCTAATTCTACCTTCTACCTAGCCTTTTCCCAACTATGTTGGGGTCGGCTTCCAGTCTTACCAGATGCAGCTGAATACCAGTATTTTACATGGTATTCAGCTACTACAATATAAGTCCTAAATTCATATTAACTATTTTACTTACTAAGGAGATTTTGATTGGGTTCAGCAAACATGATGTTAAACTTATTAGTTTGAGGATTCCATTTGGCTCGTTTATGTTCAACGGGTTCTGGTGCCGGTTCCTCCGCAGTGCTTAAATAAACGTGTGGAGTTTTAATTCAATTTGTGAAAGTCTAGCGGTGTGGATGTGCTCATCTTATTTATAACGTATAATACATGTAAATATTTGGTTTTCGGTTCGGTACTTATGGGGGACGCGCTAAGGTAATCCGCGAAATAAAAAATCTTGACATTTGATGCCAATAGTTTAGAGAGTTGTATTGATGATTTTAATTATTATAATTCTGTATAGTATTTTAATCTCACAAAGCGACGCGCGCTTTATTTGTGTTAACCAAGTATACCAACACGCTGTGAATGTGTGTTTAAGCGCAGGCAGGAGCTCTCGGCTCTACACACTTCTGACTTCGCCATTGACTCGGACGGTGTGTGTGTTATGTTTAGGTACACTACTCGTCTTCATGCACACATTCACGGCATGTTTGTATACTTAGTTACCACAACTAAAGCCCGTGTCGCTTCGTGAGATAAAAATACTGAACCTAAATACATATTTGTTACGGTCGCGAATCATATTTTGATCAACGTACAACCTGTAAATTGCTAAAAAAGTACGAAAATTTGAATTTGGCCGTGTTCCCTGGCAATATGTTTACCGACCTAAATGGTGAAAATTAATGTTGGTAGGTACCTGGTATTGATTTGGTCGGCAGGGTTATCTGGGTTCACTGAAATGTAATTAACAATTTATGTATTTCTTTCTTAATTGACAAATGTAAAACACATCTTTCTAAACTATAATAATAGCACATTCCTCTAGTTTCATTTCCATATGGAAAGCATATTATAATTAATAACAAAATAAAATTATAGAAACAAAAAATAAAATTACCCTGGAAGTCTTTTTTAGGGAACATTACTTTTTTGCTGTTCTTGTCATCATCAGAATCATCGGGAAATATTTCGAAACGTTCACTCACGTTTGAATGAGTTTCTGCAGCGTTATCGCTGACTTCGTCATTTTCATCTACATTCAGTGCATTTTCATCGATTTGGTCAAAGTTCTCGTCATTTGTGTCGTGTCCTATTCCTGCCTCGGGTGAAATTCCCACATTATTCTCGTCTTTTATATCTTGTTGTTTTTCTGCCTCGGCCAAAATTTCGTCATTTAAACCTTGTTGGTTTTCTGTCTCGGGCAAAATTTCGTCATTTAAATCATGTTCTATTCCTGCCTCGGATGAGATTTCCTCATTATTATCGTCTTTTGTATCTTGTTCCTTTTCTGCCTCGGGCAAAATTTCTTCATTATTCTCGTCATTTACGTCGACATGTTCTAATCCTGCTTCCGGCAAAATTTCGTCATTTAAATCTTGTTGTTTTTCTGTCTCGGGCAAAATTTCGTCATTTACATCATGTTCTATTCCTGCCTCGGGTAAAATCCCCAAATTATTCTCGTCATTGGTATTGTGTTCCATTTCTGCCTTACTTGAAATTTCCTTGAAGTTTCTTGAACCATTTTCTATGTCATCCCCTGAACCATTACTCATATCATCTCCAGATTCTTTGGTAATAATATTATCGATTATATTACTAATTTCGTTTCGGAAATGTTCTGAATCCGTCAAATTTTCGTTACCATCATCAGTTTGTTCAGTTAAAACTCGTGAGGAGGTTTCTGAATTGGATATTTCTTCTAATTTAGACATTTTATCATCCGCAGACTCAATTGTCTCGACCAGTTTTTGCGATTCTTCTTCCAATAATACGTCTTTCGTAGAGCTAGACAAATTGGAATCTGTGTCAATGTGCAGTTGTGGCGGTTCGCAGACATTCTGTTGGTAATTTATAAATAAAAGTAATTAATATTATTTAATCTACGATCTACGTGGCCATGTGTCTCATTAAATCCGTAAGTTTAAATTTTAACATGTCTTCCTCCGCTCTCCCTTGCTGTCGCGAAACTATTATTTACCTACTTGTTTTCCCGCGACATTAGGAATTCTCTTATTTCTAATATTTTCACTCACCATAACAGTGTCTACTACGTCATCAATAAAGTCCAATACCGGGCCTTCTTCGTCTTCCAAATCTGTGAAGGTTTGGAAATGTATAACTAGGTACCTACAAACTGCTCTAATTTCACTCGATATTTAAAAAAAAGTAAGTATAGTAACCGGCATGAGTCGTGAGCACAAACTGACACCTGCGCAGTAGTTCATTTTTCGGTCTCTTTGGCGGAATGAAGAAGGCGGGGGGCACCGAGGCTGCACGCGATTGGTTCGTCTGTCGATGCTCGTCGTCTATTGGATTCTCACGTGTCATTCGGCTACTGTACACTTTCGTGCACTTTAAATGACTTACGATTTTAATTTTGAAATAGTTTAGTAAAGGTCAAGTAAAAGTTAATACTTTGACTGATTGTGTTGATGAAGAAACTGGCCGTAAGTCACAAAGGCCTACAACATTACTGTATCAAAGTAAAATTTCAAGTACCACTAATATTTAAATTATAGTTTGCGTAAGTACAGCTATCAATAATTTGAGCTAAAGCGGTACTAAATAAATTTGGCCGAAAGTGTACAATGCGCGAGCTTGCCCCCACTACTGCCCATCTGTGCTCACGACTCGTGCCGGTCATTATACCTACATAATTATGTATAATTTTAAAAGCAGACAAGTAGGTAGGTACTCTTGTACCTTGGTACTCTTGTGCATTCAAAAAGTATAATAAGGTATAATAAATAATAATAAATATAGGTAGGTATAATGAAACTAAACAAAAACCTTTCGATTTCATATAACTTTCTTGCTTTATAATTGTTTCAATAATCGTAACAACCCGCCGAGAAAATTCGAGCATTGTTTTTATTTGAGCTTCAGTTTCCGTTTTGACTAAAAAATAAAGAAAATAAGTAGGTAGATAATAGGTAATAAAAAATAAAAAAACAACAAAAATAATAAAAGTATCCCGTGACGGATTGTTGGATATCCGGTACAATTATTTCGGTTGACACAAGTTGGTATCATTGTGAGAAACAAATTAGATTAGAGAGAGATTAGAATGTAATAAACCACTAAAAGTAGACATGGACATAGGTAATGACGTGACCGAATGATGGCGGGCCGATAGGTTCATCAATAGGGTCATTCAAATAGGTACCACCACCTCTGACGACAGGGGAAGAGGCTTCAAAAATCAAGAAATTCGTGCGACTTAATTTATGGATAGCCCCATATCCGTGGGGGGTGCGGAGCATGCTTGTGAGGGGTTTATTCATCGAATAGGTATCTATAAAATAAATTGCCTGAAGTGAAAATAACCAAATAAAACCGTTAAAACATTTCAATTAATAATTACCTCTCAAATCTTCTTCAAGTAGCTTATAGGATAAATCTTCGAGAATACCAGTTATCCAAACTGTAATCTGTGAAATGAGCCAGTTAATTTAAAAGTATAGGTACGTACAGTCACGAGCAAAAGTATGTATACACTCGGCTTTATTCAAAAGCGATTTACTCCTTTATTTTCGAATGTAATTTTATGTTGTTACGAACATAGCATTTTCAAACCCATAGGTTTAAGTAACGTATCGTATTTTAACGTTATATTCGTTATTTCAAGAAAAAATCGCAATTGAAAGTTGCCATGTTGACATATTGGTGCTCGTGACTGTACTTACTTCTAAGGAATAATTTTTATAGTAGGTAAGTGTCTAAATATTTATTTAAAAATATAGTAATAAGTTTATCTAAATATATAATATCGAAATATATTTTTTTTAATTTATTTATTTCATTCAGGCACAGAGATCCATATTCATGTTGTATAATTCAAAATTATGTTAGTAACCAAAGATACACATGCCAAAATAATACTATTATAACTAAAACTAAAATTAAATAACCAGAATACATAAAATAAAATTGTAAAATAAATTCATTAGCCAAAATCGCAATCATCTTTAAATTCATTAAAAACTTTAAAATCTTTTACACATTTAAATTGATTATAACAAATATAAATTAAACAAGAATTTCATTAAAATCATAAAGCAAAACAATAGACACATACAATAATTTATCATAGTAATATAATTATCAATAAGAACTGACTGATGATAATCGGTCAGTTCTATTGACATGCAACTGCACACAATGCCACAATATTAATGCTTAACTAAGTAGGTACTTACTCTATTCGATACGTCTGATTGAATCGCTTTGAACTGCTGTCCCTTAGTAGTGGTACACTGGCATTTAGACATTATTTTTGTAATGTCACTGGATACTATCGCGGACAATTTTTCCAAACTAGTAGTTGTTTTATGATCTCTAGCAAACAATTTTATTTCAATTATACAATGATCTCGGTTACTAACAGACACATAAGACCAGCGGGTTAATTGCATAACACACTATCAGTAGCAATAGCAATGGGTTACATTTTGACAGTTCAACAACTTTCATTGCGTTATTTACATTGTTGAGGAGTCGAATTTTTCGAACATATGAAGCAATGGAATATCCTTCCAAATGATTCAGATTGAGATTGATAGTGTGTTACGCAATTAGGGTACAGTAATATAAGTAGATTGCGTTTGTGCATGGAATAACGTAACGTAGGTCTACGTACGGAAGTACGGGCACTTACCCATGAGGCAAAGATTACCCCTTTATTCATAAACGTTGCTTAAAGTTAAGTAGTGATTAGCGACTGGTAAACGTCAAAAATGTATGGTTACCTACATACATTTTTGACGTTTAAACGTCACTTAACTTTATCGTTTATAAATAAACTCCTATAGAGCGACGTTGGCGTCTGACGAATGATAAATAGCTGGGTCCAAACCAGACGATCCAAATTTGTATCGCGGCGCTCCACAAACCACGATCATGGAGCGCCTATCGTGGATCGGAGATTCTTTAGGAAACCCACGATCCTGCCGCTCGCTCCAGTACCGATCCACGTTATAGCTATCTACATAGTTCAGTTGAACACATGCTCGATATGGATTACCCGTCCGATCCATACTTACCTAGCGCGCTAAACGACTGAGGCGCCTTTGAGCATTATTGTCAAAAAACTGACTACGCTCGGATCGGCCACTTTACGGAGCGCGCGCTCCGGCTCCTCTGCGTGTGCTCGAATTGCGCGCTCCACTGCGTGTGCTCGAATTGCGCGCGGTACGTAGGTACTGGTAGGTACAGACGCCAGCAGGTCAAGCTACCAGAAACTGTCAAATTTTCCCAATCAACCTTGAACCTTAATGCTTTAGCGATAAAGTAGAAAATCTATTAAAGAAATTTGACAGATTGTAGTAGCTTGATGTGCTGGCGTCTGTACACAACACACACACACCGGCAGCGCATGTGGAGCGCGCTCTTGCCGCGCCCGACCAGAGCGCACTGGATCGCCCAGTGCGGACAGATAATTATTGTTCGGTTTTCTGGTTTGCTGTACTATAATTTCCGAAAGCTATGATTAATGTTTGAGGACTTACTCCGAGTTTATCGTAAAATGTATCGGTCTGGCTAATCTTTTAGCCACTTTATGTGCAAATACTATGCTTAACATCCTTGCGTCCATGTGATTACTGGTCTTTAGGGTTTCCTTGGGTTCATGCTTACGTGAAAGCCATCTAAAAGAGCAACTGCAGACAGAGATAAGTAACAAGTCAAATAGGTGCACATTTTTATGTTTTACGGCTTGTAAACTAAAATGGCGCACCCTCACACGCGGCACCAACGATTATCACAATGTAGACGGTCTGCATTTCGACTAAAAGCTAGTTGTAACATTGCAGTTTAGGTGCAGTCGATTGAAGCAGAATATCAATTATATACAAAGCGTAGTCCAAATGCCGACCCTGTGTAAAAACCCTAGGAAAGGTTTTGCATAGATATAGATAAGCCGCAGGCACCCGTCGTCGTGGCGAATAGATTAGATTCATTAGTTAGTTAAACTACAATATTTATGCATACAAATGTTGGCATTAATAAAAACAGTCGACCGTCGAGGGGCGCGCCATAGAAGGTAAAGCGTAGCTAGGTTTATCTGTCTGTAGAGAGGTCTAACTCAGTATTACTTTTTTGATGACACACGTCTTCCATTTTGGAAACAATATATTGCTTCTGGTATTTTAACAATTGGTCTCTGGTCCATAACATGCTGTTTCAATCTGTCTACCTGCAACATCAGAATGAGATTCAAGCTATGTGTGAATGGCCTCTAAAATGTGCGTCTATGTGTGTATGTCGCTCGTAGCGTGCGCTGTGCACGCTTTAGAATACTTATACGTACCATAAATTCAGGTAATACATCAGATTTATTCCTCCACGTTTCAATACATTGTCGTTTTGTCGGTACAGCCAGTTCGGCTATCCTCATGGGACATCTTTTACCTTTCTTGGCCTTCGTTTGCATAGTAGTCCTTGAAACTCTGTTGATCGCCAAATAACTACTTGCAGCAGAGGTTGTTCTTGTACAAGTACATCTTGATCTAGAAGCACTATGGCTTGGATTGTTTTTGAAGGTTTCTAGGTGGCCTTTCCTGCGATGGAAAATAATAATCTGGTTAGAGACATAGCCTACCCTAGGCTATCCTGAATTTAGCATAATAATTAGACTTAGATAAATGCTCAGTTATATTGTTAGTACTAGCTTCTGCCCGTGATTGGTTCGAGTAAAATCTCGGCCGGCGACCCACCCCGTCGCATCGGAACGCCTGTCTGCGCTATTATTTCGTTTTCACTAAGCGTTTTTTCTGCCTTTTTTTTGTTTTTGCTCGTCTCTTAAGGGTCGCAGCGTGTTAAGTAGCCTAGCCTTCCTCATGAATTAGGCTATCAATTGCAAAAACAATTTTTCAAATCCGACAGGTACCTAGTTCCAGAGATTAGCGCTTTCAAACAAACCGTTGAGCTTTATTATTAGTTTAGATATAGATAGATTCATAAGGAACCATCATGATTTATACAAACATGACAGTTATTAATATTATAATTTTTTTTATAAAAATGTAGATTTTTCTTAACAATAGTAAATCTCTCTTGTTTATGTTAGGTATATCTATCTAGGTAGGTATGCTAGGGACGTATAATATTAAAACGAGGAGGTCACAGCACCTTACACGAGGCTGCTTTACAAAACATTCAAAAAAATTGATATTGGGTAAGATTAGTTCTTTTTCCGTTACATCTGCTTTTGGTTTTTTTTCACGGAGCTTTTTACCACGCCAAATTTCATTTTGAACGTTTACGTCCCCAATGAGCCAGTCATCGACGTTATCGAGATTATTATTATCCTTTGATTCTCCTTCAAATTCTGTCTTTGCTAGCATATCTTCGATATCTGGAATATGTATATGAAACGGATATAATTTTATTACAATGGTAGAAGAACTTATGATTTGCGAGAAGTATAAGTAGGTACCTAATCGAAATGTATAATCTCAAGTGACTAATTATATTACTTCTAGGCAAGCGTCACCTGCCAATCTACCATCAAAGTTCGCATCATCTCATCGCTTAGTCGCTTTACCTTATCACGAGAGGAGATAGTAGTTGGCCAAACGATTTTACTGGCCGTTTAACATTTTTCAAGTATGTTCCTACAAACTCATCAATACCTACAAGTTTTGCAATAAAAGTTGAAAGCACATTTCGTTGTAAATTAACAGGGAATTGATTACTCGAGTTTCTTTCTCAGCAGATGTATCCACCTATCCTGATGGTAAAAATGTAGGTAGGTACCAGTTTTTTTGTTGTATTCTGAAGATAAAAATCAATCATCTCAGGTTTTATTTATGACTAAGTCTGTTACTGTTACCTACTTGTTTATTCATCTGCTGCAAGTTATATATCCAGTTAAGCCTACTGCCTTCCTTTTTAGTCGATGATTCGTTAGGTTTAAGGTAATAGATTAGAAGCTATCTACAAGCTGTTCAGCGCTATTATACCTACATTAAACAGAACCTATTGCATATTTTTTTCTGCTGCTTACCTGAGTTCTGATCTGAACCGTTATTATAAGCCATTGCGATTAAATGTGAGATTTGTTTCCTACTGATTACTGTTTGGAAACTCTTTAATTTAGTCGAAAGCTTTCATAAAAAATACCGCAAGTACATATTGCAATAAATAAATATTCACTGACAGACAATTTTGTATGAAACTATGGAAATTATAAATGTCACCGTTCTAAAGTGTTTCTTATATGAAGATCTATGCAGCCACGAAAATGGTCTATTACCTGCAAGCTAAATTACTAAAATTGCCGGGAGTCTACCTACGGAGGACGAAAGTTTGCAGGAATTGGACCTTTACCGCACTCGTTTATTTCATGACAACGGCCATTGATGTTTTACGCTACCTAACTTGCCTAATGTGAAACATGCACGCAGGAGGGTGCTAAGAACTGAGGTAGAGCAAAAGCCAACGTTATTAGTTCGCTGTCATAAAGAGCACACCGCCATCAACTGCAAATATAAATATAATAATAGTCAGCGGGCAGTCTACATACATAATTATATAACTTCTTTTTTTTTTACGTATATACTAATTCCATGGCATTGAAAGAGTAACTGTCATTCTGAATGTCTGTCATTGAGAATGTCACTACCGACATGACAGCGACATCGAGTTCGATTCTCTACAGTCTACTGCAATATACTGTATAATCTATGGTCTACTGTCAAGTGTCAGTGCCAAGTCAACATTGAATTTGGAGCAGACGTGTATTTCGTTGTGCATATACAAAATGATCGTAATCTAACTAAATAAATAAATCAACTTGAAAGTTTAACTGAAAATACATAACTAAATGTATTTACATTGTAAGTTTGATTTACTTTTGTCCTATATCATCTAATTGGAATATTTATTTGTGCGTCTTTTTATTTGAAAGATTGTAAACAAAGAATTGAAAGAATCTATTTATCAAAAACAATGTGGTCGCATTTACAACGTGGAAGTTCACCGGTAGACTGGTGTGAATCTAACTATTCTATTTCACCGGTAATTGCTGAATTTGTTAACACAGTAAGTATTTTTCGCAGTATCTATTTTTAGTTTCAGAGCAAAGACAAAGGATTTTCTTTCTTGGCGCATTTATTATTTTGTACATTTTATATTATACTCGTTATGTGGCCTTGGACTATTATAAAGAAGTACTTATTAGAGTTTTGTTGCTTATTCTATGTATCAGTAAACATCTCTGTTAAGGATTAGTCATGCATGCTTATCCAAAACGGTCAATGAACCCGGCCCTCTAATTTATTCTCCCTGCCGAAGCGTGCAATGTCATACTTATAACTTTTTACCTCTTTTTAGATTAGCAATGTCCTGTTCTTCCTGTTGCCACCTGTGCTGATTCACCTGTTCCAAGAGTATTCGAAGTTGTTCAACCCAGCAATCAATGTCCTCTGGATTCTATTGATGGTGGTTGGTATAAGCTCTGCCTATTTCCATGCCACCTTGAGTTTAGTAGGTAAGATCGCAAGCTATTTCTTCTACATGGTATAGAATACTATTTATTTTATTCACTATAAATAATTTACAAATTTGGAAATTTTACAAAGGATGCCTTTTACATAATACAAGTTTTATTATGTTGCCTAGTCATAAAAATTCAATAGAAATGTTTACTGAATTTATCTGAATTGTGACAAGTATTTTTTATTAGCTACTTATATGGTCACAAACATGGTAATTATTTACTATGGTTACTTAATATGGTTTCAATAAATCTATTGTAACTATAATAAAATTATTATAACAATGTCAAAATGTTTGTAAATGTGTTAGTATGTTGAACATCTTAATTGTCCCTATTTCAATTAAATAATATTGTGTAAATCTAAATATACAGGAGCAGATAACAGTGTTTATTTTACAAAATATTATTAACAAAACAATCAAGTTTACTTCTTATTTTTGGTCTGACACAAATTATTCAAATAAATGCTAAGTTCAAATGACTCACACCTACCATGTTTATCTAAGACAAAAGGACGAGAATGAAGGTTAAAACAAAGAGGTTTCTAAGAAATAGATTTTATAAAACAATGCTGTTTACTTTTTCAGGGCAGCTTATGGATGAGTTGGCTATACTATGGGTGTGTATGGCAGCATTTGCGATGTTCTTGCCAAAGAGACATTTCCCAACATTCTTAGATGGTAACAGGTGAGTTGAGTACGCATGAAGACATATCTATACTAATATTTAGAATTAATTATCCAATTCTAAAAAGGTTTTCACTGTTAGAAAGCTGCATTATGTGTGAGTGCTATAGGCTATAAACTATGTTTACATCATGCATTTTAGCTGAGCTATCACAACTTTTGTTTAGCAAGTCAGAAAGAAATACCTCTTAAACCAGAATTATTTGCTTGCGCTGCTTCAACAGTTGTATATGACTAAAAGCAATGTAGGTCTGCCTTAAATAGTACTGCAAAAAAGTCCAGGACACCATATTTTACCTTTTAATATCACTTTTATGTTTTAAAAAAGTATTTTTTTCACATGCTTACGTTTCGACGAAAATATATATATTTATGAGTCCTTATCAAAATAAATTATTTTATGATCTAACTTATTAAAATGTAAAGCGAAATGTCCGTACACCCTTTAGACGCAAATATTCATCGGGACTCGATCAAATGTGGTATACTTTGTGTAGATAAGATTTGCCCTTTACAGTATGTCAACGTTGTTGAAGTTATTAGAAAATTAATAAAACGAAAAATGCCGCTAAAACATTCACGAATACAATTAGCACATGCTTTGTGCAGACGTTTTATCCATTTACCCATAGATGGTGTTATGTTATACAAACACGTAATTTTTCGGACTCGCGGTATTCATACTTTACGCGGATTAATGACATTGTCGGTATTGCCATTGGGTGATGTAAATTGAGTGGATGTCGTTCTATTGATTTCTATTGGTTTTGGTTGTTTTAAATATGTTCCTTCTCCTCTTCGGAATTTTGGTATACGATTGTTTCTATCTCAAGTCGAGATAATAATAATAATCAAGCTGAAGAGTTTGTTGGTTTGAACGCGATCTCTGGAACTAACAGTCGGATATTATTATGAAAAAATATTTTTGATTGATAGCCCAATTCTTGAGAAAGGCTATTTACATCACGCTACGACTCTTCGGAGCCGAGCAGAAAGAAAAAAAGTCCGAAAGAAGAAAGAACGCGCGAAAAGGAAGTAGGTACCTACTTATGTAATAGCGCGGGCAGGCGACGCGTTGTGATGGGTCGGGGCGGAGGAACCAAAAATTCCACGTGGACTAAATCGCGGGCAGAAGCTAGTGAAGGTATATATTGCCAGTATGAGCTGACTTCTCATGTCACGAAAAGCCTATACAATGCGAGTTCAGCTAAAACTGGAAATGTATAGCTTGATATATCGGCGTGTACCTACTACCTACTAGGTACTTAATAACCAAGTACCTACCTTACATAATAGTACGAAATAATTGTGCTTATAGCAAATTATGAAACCATGTTAATAGATGTCTGTATTGATAACGTCATTTTTATGTGAACCATTCATATATTTAAAATTTTAAATAGGTAGTTATACTCTTACATATTTCTATATCCCATTGCAGCATGTGCAATCTTTATTTAAATGATACGATATTTAAATAAAGATTGTTTACTTTCCCACTTCATATACCTTTGCAATAAAAATAAGAAAAAAACCTACTGACTATAAAATAACTAAGTAAGTTGGTAGTAAAAAGTAATAAATAGGCCCTCTATCTTGTTGTTGTTTCCTACAAGGTTTTACTTCCTTGTTCGTAAAAAACAACCGACTACCTCCTAAGCATGAATTAGCACAAATTCACACATTTTGTTATAAAGTGAATGTGAATTCGTAATTAGAGCCATAAAACATACATAATTTATGCTCTACTTTAGCGTTTATTGCATCATAGGTATTTACTGTGCGTCACGAAATTTCAAAACCATTGTATTTTCATAAATACATAGCCAAGTATTCAAGTAATATTAAAAGTAGGTACCTAGGTATATTTATAAAGTTTGATAAATATTTAAAACCTTATCTAATTGCGATGCAATAAAAAATCGGTAAATACTTTAATTTCGCGTTATAAAAACCCTATGATGGGTAGGTACCTACACAAAACAAAATCCAAGGTATTTTAGTATCCAGCTAGGTACCTACATCAATGCACGCTTGCGTCATTTTATAGAGAAATCGTATCTAATAATATCGCAGTTTATTTTCATAGCAAGGCTCGATTCTTCAAAAGTATAAAAAGATGTACCTACTTAATTGGATCAGCAGTAAGAGGCTTCGCAGACATGCGTCTTTTAGCATCCACAATTTTGCTACTTCATCAATGAGCGACTCGCGTTTGAGCGTGGTAACAAAACTGCGCATGTTCTGTAGACGCCAAAGCCTCACTAGGTTCCTGCTACTGAGGCGCGAAGGGACCTATTCATCAGCGGCTACTGGCATTACCTAGAATGTGTGCGGATTTTAGCGTTCAGTTGCGGTATCTATTCAGCATACGAAAAGCGACTAAATCTTAGGGCCGTATTACAGAACCTCACTCAAAACTCAAGCATTACCTACTTAAAACTCGTTTAAAGCCATTTGATTGGTTGAAACTAGTTTTAACTTTTAAGTAATGCTTGAGTCTTGAGTAAGGTTCTGTAATACGGTCCTTATTAGCCGAATGACAATTTGATGCTAATGGTAAATGTATCGTCTATGTTCCGGCCCTGCGGTGAAAAGAGCGCGATCAATTCAACTCATTCAAGCCTCAAATAAACCTTGACTTTCAACTGCGTCACTGCCCGAACCCTACGGTTGCAACTCTATTATTTTTATCACTCGTTTCTAAAAACGTTTGGTTGCGTCATCAGTGCAAATGGGACTATTAACAAAGGAAAACGCGAATGTACCTACCTAAGTACGTGAAGTGGGGTTTTCTCTAACTAGAAAATCATATCCTGACAGTGACAGACTGACCGTCGTCTGACCCCATTTGCGATGTCCTTAATTAAACGAGCCCAGTTCGTGCTTGCCACTGAACACGATTCATTCATTGACAAGATTCATCAATAGATCAAAATGTAGGTAGAAGAGCTCTTTTTCTCTATAATCTTCTAATAAAATATTTGTAAGTACTTATGTAAATGTAGAGACTGCTCTACATCAAACTGTGGGGCCGATACCTACCACTGGGCCACCACTGGGTGGCCCAGTGGTAGGTATCGGCCCCACAGTTTCGATTTGCATGTCGTGAGTTCGAACCTAGACAGGCATTTTGTGTAGATACTAAATTTCATCACCACTGCTCTCAAAACGGAAAACATGGTGAAAAAAACCGGCCACACCCGTACTGGACCCGCTTGGTGTATTATGGCCCAATCTCAGAGAGGGAGACTGTGTGTGTGTGTCCCAGCAGTGGGAACATTATAGGCTGATTATGCTTATTCTATAGATACATAAATTAACAATTAAACAAGCTTTTCGGTCATTTTTTTTACTCAAGTTGATCATAAACATTGTTGATATTAGTTGCGTGACCCATTAAACAAACATTCCGTGCTGTTGCGAGTTTTACAGTTATTATTGTAGCTCTGAGCTGTTCCACACTATTATATTGTTTACATACTTCACATAATGTGTGTTGCTGCACCTTGTAAATACAAGGTGCAGCAACACACGTTATGTGAAGTGTAAATAAATTAGATGACTATTTCATTAGTATCAAATAATCGATAAAAAGGTGTAAAACCGGCCAAGTGCGAGTCGCACTCGCGCACGAAAGGTTCCGTACCATTATTTATTTTTAAAGTGAATATGAATATACAACTAAAGTTTCTGTGAATGCGTGTTGCCGTTATTAATATCGAGCAAAAAACGGCAAAAAAATAGGAGTAAGGGCACGTTTGCTGTATGGAAGCCCCACTTAAATACATATGTATTTTACTATCTAGTTTTAAATTTTCCGTGTTGGTAATGATAATACCTATATCACCAGCTGCCATTTAGTCTGTTGTGCAGTAGGCATAAAGCCCTGTTTGCAACTAAAACTAAACCTACAGTGAACGGGTTGGCATGACGAGATAGTGCATGATTCACGCGTTCTGATTGCGCGAAAACATGTTACTAGGGTAATCGTTATTGAATAGCATTATTATAAAATAATCTTTTGCTTGTTTTCAGACGACGCCTGGCTATTTACTCGGTCGTGGCGTCGGTGCTGTCCACTGGCTTCCTAGTGATGCACCCGGCAGCTAACGCTTTTGCGTTGATGACTCTCGCTCTGCCTGCCCTTGGATTTTTATATGGAGAGCTGACCAGGTACTTTTGAATATTCGGTATAATAATCTTACACGTCTCACATCAAACATAACATCACGCTTAGAGAAATGGTAGGTAAGTTAAGGGAGCTGGGAGTACATAGAATAAGACTACTGGAACTGGGCATCGAGCCAAATATCTCACGTTCAGCAGTCGCGTTTGTGTCAACTAGACCAACGAGACATTCCAGGTAATTTGTTTTTCATCATTATGTAATAGTGGCGTTACTCAGTGACATGGGCGTAGCCAGCCATGGGCTCAGCGTGGGGGAGCAGTCTAAAATAATATGTAACTAGCAAACTATACCCGTGGTCTTACCCCGGTTAATTTTTTCATACAAAAAGGTTACACCCTGTTTTCGTATGTATAATTATAATTATCCAAAACACTTTCTTATTGCTCACCTACCCTACACCACGAAATCATCCATCCAAAAATGTGTCTCTAACTTCAGTCGTTTGGACTCTGGGCGTATCTCACACACACAAACGAAAAACAAATAGCCTGCGCAGACGACGGATTTTTGTCCGCGGACTTTTTTGTCCGCTAAAATAGATCGCTTACAACTGTATCGAGTAACGCAAACGAGGTATTAAAAGTAGGTACTTGTTTCTCCGCCGCGGAGAAAAGTCCTTCGTCTCCGCAGGCCTAAAAGGATTGCGTTTGTGTTCGCATGAGCGACCGCTGCGCGCGTGAGGTCAATCGCGAGTGCGTTTTTTGTTTTGATCGCATTTTTTTTGTGTCGACTGACGACTGTGAGTGTGAACTTTCTTACAGAAATTAAATACCTATTGTAGTTAGTACCTAGATAATTAAGTTTGATTACGTACCTTACAGGTCAGAGACAGGGTGCGCACCCTGCCCCATCGTGGCTACGCCCATGCTCAGTGACTGATTTTCTTTATTCCAGAGTGAAGTGTTCTCGCGTGTATCGTCTTGGTCTGCGTTGCGTCGCCTCCAGTCTCCTGGCAATATTCTGCTGGATCATTGACCGCATGTTCTGCGACGCGTGGTTGTACATCGACTTCCCCTACATGCACGGCGTGTGGCATGTCCTCATCTTCATCGCCGGCTACACTGCTCTCGTACTTTTCGCTTACTTCAACGTCAATGAAGAGAGCCCCGAACAGAAACCACAACTCAAGTACTGGCCAGTAAACGAATTCGAACTCGGTATACCATACATAACCATGAAACATCCTTACAAAACGGACAAGAATGTAGCCATATAGTCATTTTAGTTTCAGGGTCTGAACCTACATACCACGGTTCTTAGAAGGCTGATTAACTTGTCAACTTTGATTTGACCCTATTGAAATGATATCTAGTTTATAATGCACATATCTAGCAGTTGAAGAGATTGGCGTAATGCGAACAAAAGACGTGTAGGTACATAAATTGTATCTAATGTTCATGATAATTTATTACGCCAGAATATACATTTTTAACGCTTTTATGACGATTAGTGAGTTGTAATTGTTGATAACAATTCGAAATTGTTACGATGTTTGTACGACTGAGCTTAGGGCCGGCCGTCTATGCTTAGGCACAGGCCGGGGCAGCAAAATGGAATGTATATTTTGCGGCACGGCTGTGCCGAAACGAACAAGTGTGTAGCACGACTTGGGTCTGTAATCTGTATGTCCCAATAACGGGACCTGCACCCTAATTGCGTAACACACTTGCAATCTCAATCTGAATCATTTTGAAGGATATTGCTAATCCATTGCTTCTTAAGTTAAAAAAAATTGTCTGCTCAACAACGTAAATAACGCAATGGATGTTGTTGAACTGTCAAAATGACAGCCATTGCTACTGTTAGTGTGTTGCGCAATTACCCCGCAGTACACATGAATATTTTAGTCATTTTATAAAAGTCTGTGTTTGGTATCTTAGAAGATTAACCTTCTACAGCTGTTGACTGTGATTGTACACACGGCTACACATCAAGCTACCCATAACCAGTATAAGCTGACTTCTGACTGTACGAAAAACCTATAGAATGCGAGGTCAGCTAAAACTGGAAATGTATAGCTTGATGTGTCGCCGTGTGTACTGTTTTATAAAATTTTTCTTTTTATATAATATTTTTTTAAAATAATATTTTTACTTTTTTAGTCATTGTTTTTAAATTCAATAAGTATGCAGGGTACAGTCAACAAAAGAGATAAGTATGCAGGGTCGTCGGATATAGTTGAAGTTTAGTAAGAAACCGATGGATGTTTTCGAATGAAATTTAGTTTGATAAAATAAATGAACAGTTTGTTTTCTATTAGTTAAATGAAGTTTTATCTGAAAACATAAATCCGTTTCTTACTAAACTTCAACTATATCCGACGACCCTGCATACTTATCTCTTTTGTTGACTGTACATTAGAATATTTAAATTTTATTTTTTATTAAATACATTTTATTTATGACAAAAAAATTAACATTTTCAAAGAAGTCGCTCAAAATGTCAGTGCCCGTTCAGTAGAGCTGAATAAACCAGAAAATGTTTTTAAAGAGACAGCTTTCAAAGCAGTACCTATACTATTTACATAATAATATGTGATGTCAAATATATCTGAGATATTAATTTAGGATAGTTTAAGTGTGTAGCTATTTATTTTGTGTACTGTTAGAGTGTAAATTTGAAACAATGGGTAGTACAAAATAACAGTGATATTGATGTTATGAGGGAACGTAATAAGATTATTTTGTTTGAAACACTAAGCCGCCATCTACACGGGCGAGAGTATCGCGGCGATAGTCTCAACATGCCATAAAATTCTCGCCGCGATAGTATCGCCGTGTGGAGACGGCTTCATACAGTTTCTGTTGAATTTGATGCCTCGGTGTGACTATCGCCGCGATTCTCTCGCCTGTGGTGATGGCCTAAATAATTAATTGTTTATCTTGAAAATAAATAGTATTGAGGTTAAAACAAAAAAAAAAACCTGTTACGTCATAGCGCTAGCAAAGTTTCGAATTAGCTTTACAAAGTGCCTGGCATACTTACCAAGATGAGCTATTAAACGTATGTAACGTAAAATCAGAATAAATTAACATGACACAAATATTCTCAGTATTTCCTCGCGAAATCCATCGACTTTTCTCGAAAATTTGTTATGTGAAAAGGAAACTTGATTGTTGAGGTGGATTATATTTTGAAAATATATCATTTATATTTGGTTTCTGTTATTGGTGATGTTATTAATTTAAAGTATTTTAATTTATAGTATTTGGCATCTTTCTTTTACCAATATTAGGCCTAAGGTCTACCTTCTGCCAAAATTGTAAGGGTGTGTTTGGTTTATTATGTATGAACGCGAAAATATTTATTTTTATTACATAAATATGTATGACTTGACTGTGAATCTCAATTTATTGCTATTACTAAATTATTGTACGAAATAACACTATACCAGTACTCAGTAAGTACGCACGGCGACATATCATGCTATACATTTCCCGTAAAACCGACTTGGGGCTGATTTTTCAATCATCTGACAACTTTAAATGGGGAAGAATTTTGACAGTTATTTCATACAAAAACTATCAAACGTCAATTTTATTCCTCGAATAAAAGTGATTTGGCGATGGAAAAATTTGCCCTAAAACCTATACAATACAAGGTCAGCTAAAACTTGAAATGTATAGCTTGATATAATGTCAATGTGTGTACCTATCTGTAAGGTGATTTTTGTTGGTCTGAAGTCAGTCATTGGTGTTTGAATCTAGCTTCAGCTACGTATGTATAGCTGCTATGGCATAGTAAACGCAAAAGCTGAATATTTAAGATCTTTCTAGTATTAGTTGGTGGAATTTTAATAAATGTATTCAGTTTTGTATATATTATAAAGATGGAATGCCTACATAATAAATATTTTGGTGACTTTAATATTTTTTTTTACTTATTTCTCCTGTATCTTTAAATTAAAATAATAGACGAAAATATAAGGCTGGAATATTTAATTTCAACGTTATAGTATAAGTAATCAGATCCATAAACATTAACATTTGTAATAGTTTTTATAAAATATAATTTTATGATAGAAACTTTATTGTATTAGTCAGAGTCGGAGGATACATTATGATTTTGGTTGGGATGTAGGATAGATGAGTCAAACTTCTTCCTAGGATAAGTGCTACCCCCACGGTACACCACATGGTTCTTCTCAGTCTCTAATATCTTCACTTCATGGAGCAACTGTGGCTTCTCCATCACATTCAAGAGTTGTTCCCAAATGAATATTGCCACATTCTCAGTTGTGCTTACCTAAAAAATTTAATTCAAATGTCTATGAACAGGAAATCAATCACAATCAACTGTGAAGAGTTCAAAGGTTGTAGTAGGTAATAAATTGTTCAATAATCACTTAAAATAAACACTGGTTTAGAGACTCCAGATAAGTATTGACCTTATTGCCCTCATAGTATTACACAACTTTTCACAATGTAATTAAAAATACATTAATTGTTGCTGTGTTTCTAGTTACACAATTTTTTGAACTACCTACTTTATAAAGATGATTACCTGAGCCTTGAAGTATGGTACATCATGGTCCAAGTTTTTATGGTCAAGTGGGTCCATGATAGCAACCTGCATGTACTGTTTCAGCTCGTGCACATTCATTACCATGCCAGTGGTAGGGTCCACAGGGCCTTTAACTGTCACCAGAACTGTAAGAAAGCAGAGTTTAAATTAATAACATTAATAAAATAGGCACAATGTTTTAACTGTGACCCAATTTTTTTTAAATTTATTGTTCAAGCCACATGTAGACTTACCAACATAATTGTGTCCGTGTCCATTTGGATTGTTGCACTTTCCATATAATTTTTTGTTTTCCTCATCAGACAAAAATGGACTGAAAAAATATTATTATGTACCTTATTGCTACAGAAAATATTATTTAGGTAAAAAAGTTCTTGAGTGGTATCAAAATTAAGGAATTGATAACCTTATGGATCCGGGACTCCTCACTTTTAAGTTACTATGCGTCGCCAATAATATAGATAGTCGCCTTAAGGAATCTATCCTAAACTTGTTGCATGTGTATCCATCTCAAATTACTTTGAATAAAGCAATGATGCACTTTGGAAAATGATGCTTACCTGTGCAATCTGTGGCAGGAACTAAAGGTTTCACGCCTGGTTATAGAAACTATTGGTAGCGGTGTTGGTGTCATTGTTTCTTATTAAAATAATTTAATTTAAATAAAAGGAATATCGACAGCTACTTGTAGTAACAGCTAATAGAATACTGGCAAGGCAAAGTGGCAAATGACAAGGGTGCAGATTACTTGGTACAATTTAGACGAAATAAAATTTACGAAAGAAATCACGAGCACAACATGACAACAACAAGTGTTTTAAAAAGTTTACATTTGAGTTGTCACATTTAGGGTTGCTATAATTATGAAACTTTTTAATTTTTTATTACTTTCTTTAAATCAACCTGTGTATTACTATAAATAGCAAACCAGTGGGCTTACCACCAGCTCATAAAGCAGGGCAGATGTTGAACTGCACTGCTTTTTTGTACTAAGTCATAGAACAAAACAGCAGTGCAGTTCAACTTCTGCCCTGCTATATGAGCTGGTGGTAAGCCGAGTAAGCCCCCTGTATGTATGCTAGGATTTAAACATTCACATCTACTGTCATGCAATTGTAGAAGATTTTTTTAGCTTTACTAACTTACTGCCTTTGGTTCAAACTCTAAACAAAACAGTATGTAAAGGAGCATGGACTCTACATAAACGTCAACAATGTAGTTGTCTTCATTTTGTCTCTTTCCCTTCTTAAAACTTCAAAGCTGTAACAATGAGATAGGTGTATGATATTATCTGTGCCACAAATGTCAATGTCAATCGCGTCGACAAGTGTATTATCAATCTATGGGATTTCTATCTATGTCTATCTACAGAAGTAAAGTACAGTGAATTGGACTTTGTAACCTTTTTGAAAAATAGTGTTAATTTAAGTTAGTGTACATATTACAGCATATTATTATATCATACAATATGTTCTCTCCGTGCAGTAGACACTTGCTCTATTCAACGCAGGTTAGTTATATTGAATACTTGACCCTTCATGTCTACCCATCCACCAAGTAAATGGTCCTATGAGTCCCATGTTTGCCTATCTAATAATATTAACGATTTAGCAAAAAAACTACGTACAATAGGCTCACAACTATACATTAGTAACATTTGTAACCTTGTGTACATGCCAGGAACAAAATGTTACAAAACAGTTTCGTAAAGATTGGTTGTTATCAACCCATTTATTTGACTTGTTATTCCTCGTGTAGAAACAACTATTCATTAATTTTTTGTATAACTGGTTTATCTGAAATTATCTGCTTCTACAAAAGCAGCTTCAATATTTCTCTTTCTCAATAGATCTCTTTTTATCTGTCATGAGGCCAACCTGGCCAGCTTTTTTTTATGATTCTGTGTTGTTGCCATGAATTAAAAAAAAAGGAAATACAAACTGACAGGACCAATGCACCTTTTTGCTACCTGAGATTAAATATGTGTGCGAATTTTATCTAAATACTGTGGTTTTCAGTTGAGGCGACTGCAGAGCACTTTGGTGGTAGCAGAGCACAACAATGAAGTCCTCTCGGCAGTCACACAGAACACTTTGAGTGCCGCTAAGAAGATAGGAGGAGATATTTCCGTGCTGGTAGCTGGCACCAAGTGTGGCCCTGTAAGTTGGTCATGTTTTAATACATTTAGGAATAATTCAAGATTAAATATTGACAGTTGACGGCACGGTTGGCGCAGTGGCAGTGCGTGTCGCGGGTTCGATTCCCGCACGGAACAAATATTTGTATGACCTACAATTAGTTGTTCCGGGTCTGGCTGTTTGTGTATGTGAATTTATATGTCTGTAAACGCACCTATGACATAGGAGAAACTATATATTTTATACTACTACTTATATACTATATTGTATGTGGTAAGATATTGTTAAAAATAAAAAAATATTAAACTGATCAAGCTGCTTTAACTATCAATAATGTTTCATTTCAGGCTGCTGAGGCTGTAGCCAAAGCTAACGGCATTTCTAAAGTTCTGGTGGCTGAAGGTGATGCATTCAAGGGTTTTACAGCGGAGTCTCTAACACCCCTCATCATCGCCAGTCAGAAACAGTTCAAGTTCACCCACATCCTGGCCCCAGCTACCGCCTTCGGCAAGGCTGTCCTACCTAGAGTAGCAGCCAAGCTCGACGTCTCACCAATCACTGATATAATTGGTGTTAAGGACGCTAATACCTTTATCAGAACTATTTATGCAGGTAAACTAAATTCCGTATTGTAGTTTCGTATCTATAGAGATTTTTAAATGATAGAAATCATTGCAAAGTGATGTAATATTTATGTAAAGCTCATGTCAATACAATTGTAGAAATTTAAATGAACACAATTGAAAACAAATTGCTGAATACTGATGAGTGTTTTGTATTGTGTTTGTCTCATTATTTACAAAAATGATTATTTACAATAATGATATACAATTCGAAACCCATACAGTAAAAGAATAATTCTGAAGCATTTCAAAGTAAGGGTAGAATTTACAATCTATATTTTACTCAAAACACTCATGTTCAAGAACAACATTTTTTTTTTCAGGAAACGCAATCCTCACATTGGAAGCTAAAGATGCTATCAAGGTGATCACAGTCCGAAGCACGGCATTCCCCCCCGAGCCTCTGGAGGGTGGTTCCGCGGCGGTGGACAAGGCGCCCGAGGGCGACTACAAGACTGACCTCGTCCAGTTCGTCTCGCAGGAGCTTGCCAAGTCGGACCGGCCTGAACTTACTAGTGCTAAGAATATTGTTGCTGGCGGTAAGAAAACTAATTTAAAATTGATTTAGGAACTTTAAGAAGTCCTATAAGAACTGCATGCCAAAATTTCTAACAGAAAATCTTGTTAGTAGCCAAAGTAAATTCCAATCAGAATTGAGTATAGCATGCATGAGTTATTTGTAGAACACTCTAACAACAATGGCACAGTAGGGTGGCTCCTGATATACAATTTATTTACCCTGATTTAGGAGCCAGAGTTAAAGCAGTGTTTTGTATCAGCAATAGAATCAATAATAAAATTCTTCTGTCACAAATTCTGCTACAGTAGTACTGCAGGGTAATATAATGCGTAACATACTAACAGTAGGAAGGATTTTTATTTTAACAGTTCAACATCATTCATTGCATTACCTATGTTGTTGAGCAGACTAATTTTTCGAACATATGAAGCAATATCCTTCAAAATTATTCAGATTGTGATTGATAGTGTACACAAGTAGGGTACTGTTCTATAAATAAGAATCTTCTCTTACAGGTCGCGGTTTGAAGTCAGGCGATAACTTCAAGCTGCTGTATGACCTAGCCGACAAGCTCAATGCCGCGGTGGGTGCCTCCAGAGCGGCCGTGGACGCCGGCTTCGTCGCCAACGACCTGCAGATTGGTCAGACTGGAAAGATTGTTGCCCCGGTAAGTTACTTGTTGTTTTATCTAATCTATATAATCATAATAATATAACCTAGTGTGCATAGCGCGAACGGGGATAATCGTCGGTTGGTGCCTCATTTAATTAAAAACGTCTAATGGGCCTCTGCGAATTGGCTTCGGCCCCTCGTATGCCTTCCAAAGGTCCAGGACCCCAGGGTCTCGAGAAATGTCAAGTAACTTAGTGTTAAGATATTGGCTAAAAGCGAAATAAATGGTAAACTGACTTGCAAATGCAAAAAAGGACAAAGTATTCCCTGAACTGCACGTCAGTATTAAGTAATACTTGCAACTACAAAAACCGCCCTTAGCGCTCCGAAATAAAGGCGTAGTAAGTAAAATAATAGCTAAGATTCCAGGTATATAATGTAATGTTTTCCTACAGGATCTATACATTGCAGTAGGCATTAGCGGTGCTATCCAGCATCTGGCTGGTATGAAGGACTCCAAGACCATTGTTGCCATCAACAAGGACCCTGAGGCACCTATCTTTCAGGTAACATGAATTATAATATTATTTTTTTAATATGGAGTACTAAAAGAAAAACCTTATTCAAATTCTTATTCTTAGTTATCACAGAAAAAGAGGGCTTTGAAGGTCTGTGGCATAGACCTAAACGTCCGCCATTTTGTTTTCGCGAAAATGGCGCCAATAAAAAATAAAAACGCCAAAATGCCGGACAGGTAGGTATGCCAGGCTCCATATAAAACTCTTCAATCCCCCTAAGTGGCGAATCGAAAGATCTACCGATCGCTGTGAAAAGTTAGGTGAAGTGAGCTTAGAGTGAGCTGTCAATAGTGTGAATCTCTAGCATTAGTTGGAATGACAGCTCACTCCATGCTCACTTCACCTAAGTTTCACGGTGCGATGGTTACAGAATCGTACTGCTGGCCCATGTTTTCTGAGAGATTTGATTAACTAAAGAAATTTGATTTGAAATAATTCATTCAATCCCAACAATGTTTAGCCTGGTTCGCTGCGAATTCGATATTCATACTTAATTATTCCTAACACATAACCAATATTATGTGAAGTTTGTTATCCATATGTCAACAAGTCAAGGATGAATATTTTTTATCAGTGCCTTATTTGCTTCATTACAAACAAGTGCAGATTAAAATAATAAAATTATCAAATTAATTATTATGAAATTGTTAGGAAGGAAACCAGTAGTTGCGTAATCTATGCTAGTTGCTAAGTAATCGATCGATCAGGGTAAGCTACGCTTGTCGCGGTCGGTCCGTGGATGGGTGACCATCTTGACATACCGAAACGAAGTACCGTTCCGATAGTCCGTTGGTCCCGGCTGTCATTCGTAGATCTTTGACAGATGTTAGGGGTCAGACAAAACCGTGCTTCACAACACGCCTCTTTAATATTGTGAATTATTGTAGAAAATATAAAATAAATATTGGAGTTGCTAGAAAGTTAAACCCAAATCCCTACACTGCAATTTTAATAAGACTAAAATAATTTTATTTTATATTTCTTTTTCAGGTAAGTGACCACGGCCTCGTCGCCGACCTGTTCAAGGCTGTTCCTGAGCTCACATCTAAGTTGTGAACATTTACAAATTAAAGCGAGAAACATAGAGAGAATGTAGTAGATAATCTAACATTTTTAGATGAAACTTTTTATTCTTATATACGACTTTTTTACCCCCTCCCTCGAGATTTGTGATCTTTTATTGTTGATCAGCGTAATTTATCATGTGTAAGCGAATTATGTATGTAAAATAAAGATTGTTACAAAAATGTTTTGTTTCTTTTTAGAAGCAAATCAACTTCACTATACTATAAAAAAAAATCTTATGTAGATAACTTGTATATATTGTACCCTGGTATAAAATTGGGGCTATAGATGGGCAATCCACCGGGTTTCAACTCGGTGCTTTGGTGAACACCCGACAAACACCCGTAAATACTCATAAACACCAAGAGAATTGGGTGTTTACCAAAGCTCCGGGCTTAAACCCGGTGGATTGCCCATCTATAGTCTTCGGATATTGCAGTCACGAGGCCCTTAGTATTAAACTTCGTGCAAGTAGCTCAAGTATTTGCGAGTTTTCGCGAGTGCCCCCTCGCTATAAGAGAAGTGGGAGAACGAGGCTATGTGGCACCCGTGGGCAAGGTGCTAGGTGGCAGGTACGTACCGTATCAGGATTAGGAGGCTATATTACTCTTTGAATCGAGACGATTAATAGCCCGGCTTTGATGGTCGAGAAGTATTGATAGTTATTCTTTGTTGAGTGACGATTGAAGGTACTTATTAGATTATGAATACCTAAGTCAAGCCGTTGTTTGCGACATTCGAAATTGAATGTAGCTGGGGTAGTACTACAATAATTTATATGTAAACGAGGTAACTATATTTAATGGAATATAAAAATGACCTTTGAAAAGAAACGTAATGATTTCGTTAGCAATTCAAACGCGGCGCGGCATTAATTTAGCAATTCTTTCAAAACTACGTATATATTGTGTTGATATATAATTAAATAAAAATAATTCAAGTTTACTCGTATTTTGTTATAGATATTTTACATTTTCTTGCCGTATAAATTCAGTTTTAAATGTTTTAACACTTTTGGTTTTGCTATTCGATAACAGATGGCGCTGTCGCATCGGATTGCATTACTTGGAGAAATTATTATTTTTATTAATTAGGATTGTAATACATTAGTAGTGGCTTATTGTACTTATATTGTTTACATAAAAGTAGAAGGGTACCTATTATTTTAAATGAACAATATTTTAAAGTTAGATTCCTACCGATTCGTATGAAGTTTTTTTTTATAAAGCAGAAGGTTTAGGTAGCTAAAGTATTAAAAAGTTATTTTATATAGGAAACCAAGTACTTAGATAATCTTAATTTAAGTAAGTGGACTAGATAGATTCTACCTACCTACTTACGATTTTATCGATACTGTATTTAAGCTGAAGGCTATGAGTAGAAAACGTCTATTTAGCGTTATGCAGGTTTAAACCAACAGGAGGTAAGTGCATAGTCAATCATGTCAGTAATGATAGTCCCAGGGGGAGATGTGGTTTGCTCGGCGAGTGGCATTCTCGTTATCATATCTGACGGCGAGAGCGGACGGGGGCGGAGCCTCGCGCGCCCCGCCCCGTGGGCCACGCCCGGCCCACGCCGCCCCGACACATATCATTAGCATTTAGCACTGTCGAACATGCCGCGGCCCTCGCGTGAATCTTACGGCGATCAGAAGCCCCCGTACTCGTACATCTCCCTGACGGCGATGGCGATCTGGAGTTCCCCGGAGCGCATGCTGCCGCTTTCGGAGATCTACCGGTTCATCACGGACCGCTTCCCGTACTACCGGCGCAACACGCAGCGCTGGCAGAACTCGTTGCGGCACAACCTCTCCTTCAACGACTGCTTCGTGAAGGTGCCGCGCCGCCCGGACCGGCCCGGCAAGGGCGCCTACTGGACGCTGCACCCGCAGGCCTTCGACATGTTCGAGAACGGCTCACTGCTCCGGAGGCGCAAGAGGTTCAAGCTGCACACGGATCAAAAGGACAGCTTCAAGTCAGAGCTGAATGCGTTGGCAAACTTCAATCAGAAGTTCCTTGCTGGTCAGTTAAATATGAGGGTTCCACCTCTGCAACAAGTGTTTGAAGCGCCAGTGATTCCTAATTCTTATACGAGTACAGTGACTGATACAAAGGACAGTTGGAGGAAGTCGTTTTCCATAGATAGTTTGTTGAGCAGTGGAGTGGACAAGGCTAGTGATGTGCCCGCGAGTGTTGCGCACGCGCCGCTGGTGTCGTACCGGCCAGACTTGATGGCGCTGGGCGCGGCCATGTGGCCCTCCTTCATGCCGCCATCGCCACTTGAACACCTTCAGTTAAGAATTAACTTTCAGAACATTGTTGATAATCTGCACTTTTATCTCCAGCAACCATTGCATTCATTATAATTTAGGTAGAGTTTCTATGTTATGTTATTGTAAAAATAAATAGCTAAATAAGTAATGTAGGTATATTATTTAGGTACTATTATGCAGAGTAGTTTCAGAACACAAAAACAAAGTCATCATTAAACTACGTGATTTTTTAATTCATAGTTTAACGTTAGTTTGAAAACAGCTACATAGGTGTAGGTACCTATTTATTTAGCCACAGCCGAGGTACATAGGTACTTACGCCTAAAAATTTAAAAAAATGATGGAATCACCAAAAAAACGTTATGTACTTACCTAGCTACCTTTTTAATGTCATGCATGGTCATCATAAAGTGCCAAGTACATAAAAAAAAACACATTGATTGACATGCAAAAGTGTTTGTACAAACCTACCTACTTACAAAAAAAAAACATTTATTGAAAAAAAAAAAATAAGAACACCTTATTGCTTGCAAATTTATTAAGTACCTAATTTATAATTTCGCGTTAAAAATATTTTCACATTTTTTATTTCAATGTAATTAGTACCTACATAAAATTAAGTATTCTGTTCATAATGATAGCGTGTCGCTAAGGCAATTAGTGCTTCAGAATGAGTTTCAGTTATTAAAATAACGTTAGGTACCTACAGATAATGAAACAATAGTGTTCTAATTGCGTTTAGGTAGGTATAGGTGGGACACCAATTAAATCTGTAAACCTAATGTTGATTAACAAGTAGGTAAGCATTTTCAGTGGGCAAATTCCCGTATTTTTAGCCAGGAATTTTAAGGCAACGTAGTATTAATTTTTATTTATTTCTTCATTATTATTTGATGATTCTGTTTTTTTTCGGATATTTTATTTTCTAGTAGATACTTACAGTAATTTATAGTGACGTGCTTTCCTATGATTAAGATTAAGGTACCTACATGCGAGATTAAGGTACACGCATTACCTTTAAGTCTTTGTCATAATTACATATATTATGACAAAGACTTAAGGGTAATGCTATGTATGTTAATACATACACAGGACTAATTTATATAAATAAAAGATTTTTTAAAGAACGTTTGCATTCTAATCTCCGAAAAAAATACCTCAAATTTTCATACATTTTACAAAAAAAATTGACATTGATTGTCACTGAGATGAGATTGCCACTAAATTTTGACGTTTAAAATTAGAATTAAAATTAGACGTTTTATATTACGGGAATAATAATTGGCCTTCAGTTTTCAGACATGTGTTTCTTATATTTTACAAAGTACTCCCAACAGCATTTTGTCATTTAAACTAATTAATGGCATCATCCAACCTGTCCTAACAAATATTTATATACGTTGGCCTCAAAAGTTAGTTGATATTTTTCTACTTCAGCTGTGATGCCAAATAATGATTTAAAAAAAAAAAATAATTTGGTAATCTTGAGGGATTACTTGATTACTTTTATGATGTCATAGGTTGAATTGTCAATAAAAGCGTTATAGTGTACAGTTCAAACATTTGAATCACTAGAATTTTAAATCATAATGTGGTGTCACAGCTGAAGTGGACAAATTTCAACTCAATTTTGGAGGCCACCGTATATATATTTTTCCGACCTAGGTATATTGTCCCACGGCTGGGCAAAGGTCTCCCCCAAATCTTTCCACTAATATCCCTGCGTGTTACCTTTTATTTTATTTATAGCAGGTATAATAATATTCGAGACTAGATCAATAGAAATAAAGAGAAAATAAAGGTGCAATGATGACCAGGTGCGTAGAATGAAGTCAAGGTGCACCCTCAGTTGTGCAGACTATGTCGAAAGAAGGAAGCATATTCCGGTTTATTCCGCATAGATATTTTTATTTGCACTGTAACCTACTTAATATAATTCGATATAGTAAAGTAAGTTAGTAGGTAAGTAGTAGTAATAAATATAACTTTAAATTAACCTTCGATGTAGTATGAATTCATGTAAGTATTGAAATGTCATATACATGTATTGTATGTTAGTAAAATATAAATAAATGTTTTCATATGTTCAACTTAATTTCTTCTTGTATTCTATCTCAGAATTTTTATTGTTGATTTTTCACATGCTGTATTGTATTATATGTTTTGTTAACAGTGTCAAATAATTAAATGTAATAAATCTATATTTCAAATTGAATTGCCAAGATCATTTCAAAATCCTTTAAATAAAATAAACGACCCATTTAAAAAAAGAGATTCGATCGCTTATGAAAAGGAACAGTTCATAAAAATTCATGAAGTCTTTATAAAAGGACATACCCACTACATGCATGGCTACATCCTTATTTATTCTCATGCTCTACCTATTTGCATGTAAGACCAAGGAAAAACGAAGACCAAATCCAAAGGACAGGTGTTGTCTATGAACCACTTTTATGGATTTTATACAATTTATACGCGAGGTTACGTTTTGAACGTGTGATAAATCGCCTCCCTTAAACTCGTTTAGGCTTGAGAAGGGGGATGCTAATGTAATCGGTGGAGTCGGCCGGCGTGACGTACACGTCATTTTTTGTTGTTTATGCTCGGCGCAACGGCCGGGGGCTGTTTTGGTAATTAATATAGAGAAATGGTTAAATTGAGTGCCGTTTACCCCCGGGCGTTCCCGCTGCCCGCCGTCGAACACCTTTTGTGTGCATCGCTGAGGAATTAACATCGATGTCACCGTTACATCACCCTAACTTATGGTGGAGGTTATATAGATACAAACTGATTGGTTGCCTCGTTATGTAATGTAAATGTCTTTAGGTATAGCTGGTATTTAGTATAAAAATGTCTGTTGTAATACCCAGATTTACAGACATTGTTACCTTTCTTTTATTTCATTAAGTATTTTAAAAATATTTTTTTATATATAAGAAAATATTAGGATTTATTAATAAAGTAGGTATACTCTGTCCACTAGGTTAACCGATTTTTGACAGCAGCCTTAGAACGTAGGTACCTACATATTCCAGATTACGTAAAAGTAAACTTTAAAATGCGTTGTAAAATAAATATATAAACTGCTTAATCTTATTGAATTATCTTATTTATATCTTCTTACAGACATTATAATACCGATGTAATTATTTATTACCTATCTAGTGGCACTCATTATCATATTTTCTTTTGTTAATATGCGGATAATGTAGTGGGCTGCAATATTGTTAATATTATGTATTATCTTTCCTCTGTACCAACACATATTGTAGCTGTTTATTGTCCCTGAATAAATAAAAAGAAAAAAAAATACCGTACGTGTATCAGTTTTGACAAAAAAAAAAAAAATGGCTCACTAGTTCGATGTGTCAAAAAAAGGTTAACCTAGTGGACAGAGTATAACAAATGGTTAGCCCGTTTTTTCCTCAATGTTAGTAATTAATAGAGCGATATTTTTATCTGTATCCTTTCCAACACTGCTTCACCTGGGAGTCCTATGTACCTACATAGGTATAGAAGTGTTGAAAAGGATAATGGGACTTAATTATGGCAACATTTTTATATAATCAAATAACTAGCATTAGACGTCTTCCTGCCTTCCTCCCTTCCATACTAACTTGAAATATTTCCTATACTTCAGCCGGTTTATCTTAATTAAATTACCAATTATTTTGAAGGGGAAACTGACACATTATCCTTGAAATAATATACAAAATTCAGTGGTGACGTCACCACTGAATTTTGCATTAATATTATCATTGTTATTAGATTTTGCGTAGTTTTGGGGTAAATTATCCTCGAGATAAATTCTTCTATTTCCTGACATTTTTCTGGAAGTTTGGGTTAGCGAGTCATCGAGAAGTTCCAGCGTTTCCTAAGACCGCGATGGCCGTCACATATCGTCCACAATTGACCGTCCAATGACGTCACTAAAGCGTTAGATGAGATACTAAATTGGTGTTTCCCTAGAGAGTATTTTTGACACCATAAAGTCAAACTCCGGTGCCATTACTTTCATGACAGCCGTCATTGCGGCCGTTATGTGGCAGCTACCGCTGTCGTAGGGAAAACAGCTTGACCGTAAAACCATACACCTCCTTTGACAAAACCATTTTTTTTTTAAATAAACGTTGCCCCACACTAGGAATTACTCCTGTATCGTGCACATACATTTAAACTCACATACACAGACAGCCAGACCCGGAACAACTACCTGTAGGCAATACAAATATTTGTTCCGTGCGGGAATCGAACCCGTGACATGCGGCGCAGCAGTCGATCAATCAGCCACTGCGCCAACCATGTCGTCAAATTTGTTGTTATTAGCAGTAGGAACCGTCATCGTAGGAGACAACAGCAGCATGTCTAGTTCCCCCATCCATGAAATCTCACGACATTATTTCATACTAAGTGTCCAAACACACTATGCCGAAGGTACGCGACCGAAGTTCCGCGTCTGATTTTACGTTCAGACGAGTTCGGCTGATATGACACACCATAAGTGCCAAACTTACGCGGCCGAAATTCAGTTGCGCAACTTTGTGTTTATTCAGTGTGTCGAGCCTCCCGCTGCTCCCCGCCCCGGATCTTCTTCGGCAATCGAATTGAACTTCGGTCGCGTATAACGTGTGCTCTACAGAATAAGTTGCCGCTGAACTTACGCCCGACCGAAGTTCGGCTGCACGCTATAACGCAACGTAATTTCGGCATAATGTGCCGTCAGTAATTCAAATAGCATTGCAGGCGTAATCGTGCCGAACTTCGGTCGCGTACCTTCGGCATAGTGTGTTTAGACACTAAGTCAGTAATAAGGTTTGCGTCACATTTGCGGGTTGCGGAAGAGCCTATTACCTTCTAGTAGGTAGGCAGTAACCTCACACCACGTCTCATGCTCGCTCGACAGACCGCGGCCAACTCCGATATGAGAGCAGTTGTTACATGAGGTGCCCATGCAACATACAGCAGGTTTTTTGTTTAAATTAAACAAAAAACATGGTCTTAGGGCTGATTTTTCAATCATCTGATAACTTTATTCGAGGCATAATTTTTAAATTTTGACAGTTATTTCATACAAACTGTCAAACGTTAATTTTATTCCTCGAATAAACGTTATCTGGCGAAGGAAAAACCAGCCGTTAATATAAAAAATACCTACGTATATATATTATCATAATTATTATTATTACACACTCTATTTTAATGGATCCAAGTTATGATCAACTGCAAAAGCTCGTTAAATTGTAAACTTAAAACTTTACCGGAATTGAGCTAAGAGGTATTATTCTGAGACTGGTATACTTATGGACTAACATGGCACCACGCTTAATCCTATTTCATACTAATTTGTAAACGTAAAGTTTGTGTGGATGGATGGACGGATGGGTGTTTGTTACTCTTTCACGCAAAAACTACTGAACGGATTTGGTTGAAATTTGACACACAGATGGTTTATAACCAGGATTAACATGGGATACTTTTTATCCCGATATTACCACGGGATCGAAACTTATGCGAGTGAAACCGCGGGGCGCAGCTAGTATGATTATATAGGTTTTAATGGTCAATATGTAGGCCATATCATCAGCCTATAGCAGTCCACTGCTGGACATAGGCCTCTCCTATTGCACGCCATTCAACTAGATTTTCGGCTACTCTCATCCAGCTGCTACCAGCCATCCTGCGAAGATCGTCGCTTCACCTAGCCTGAGGGCGAACCATATAACCATCTAAAAAACAAATTGTATTATTTACAAAAGTCTATAGCGGCTTAGTACGTATACGCAATTCGAATGCTCATTTTCACTAGCAACTAACCATTTTCTTTTTATCTTTCTTTGTTCTAAGGACTGATTTTTCAATGGTCAGATAACTTTAATCTTAAGAATAAATCTGACAGTTCGACATATTTTCCATACAAAAGTTGTCAAACCACAATATATAAATATTGTGGTTTGACAATCCTCAGATAAAGGTTATATGACTATTGAAAAATCAGCACTAAGACACCTTTCCTTACTTTAATTTGTCGATATACAACTTGGTTGTCACTATAATAGTTGTCTTCTAGTCTCAACAAACCTCAACCCTATGATATACTTAGACTACTGTAGAGTTCAGTTCACTAAACATCACTTCAAAATCCAAACGGTAGGTACTTATAGAGATTTAAATGTGATAATTTTCTTTATAATAGAGTGAATTCGCAGTGGTTCCCAATCTGTGGTTCAAAGTGGTTTGGCCTAGCCACACAAATTCGCACAGTAACCCACATTCCTACTGACGTATTCCTTAATCTATTGAAATATTATATCGATTAAGTAAAGGATGTCATTACAATTTCGCCACATTGTAACGACGTCGGTATCTAATCAAAAATAATACTAACTACGTCAAACCTTTATTGGAAATCATTACGCAAATAAATATACAAAGAGGCCATATTGGTTTTGGATAACCCATGAGGAAGTGAACATGTTTAAACTCCAAAAAATATAGGTCACTTAAATTTTTTAGGGCTGATTTTCCAACGCCAGATACTTTTGAATTTTTGATAGTTCTTCCGTACAAAAACTGTCAGACGTCAATTTTATTCCACGAATAAAAATTATCTATCAATTGAAAAATCACCCCATAAGAGTATAACCATGTGTTTTTTTTTAATATCGTGTGATATTTTTGACGGAGGGCGTTCTTACTTACATATTTAAAACTACAATCATCAATACGACCGACTGTTCTACGATGAATGGACTGTGTGAAAAATGGTATGGCTAGAAAAGGGTGGTCTACCGAGATGACGACTTATATATAAAAGTATGGAAGAAAAACTCGTTGCGCCAACCTCAAATAAATAGGGATAAAGGCAAGAGAATGATGTCATCAAAGAGACTGTCCTAAAATTTAACTCCTTGTTTATTTATGCTGCGCCCCGCAGTTTCACGTGCATAAGTCTCGATCCCTTGGGAATATCGGGATGAAAAGTATCCTATGTCCTAAGGCCATGGTCTACCCATGTGCCAAATTTCATCCAAATCCGATCAGCCGTTTTAGCATTAAAGCGTAACAATAAACATACAAAAAATATAATCTTTTCTCTTTATAATATTAGGTTAGACTACTCGATAGAATATAGATCGTTTACTCTATTTAATATCAATTGCTTGCTGCTTGTTGCTTGTTGTGTTTTAAAGCAATGCCGTTTTCATGTAGGTATGTAACAAAGAACTGTTTCCCATAGCACCGCAGCTGCGTAGATGACATAATAGTAAGGTTGTATGTCAATTTTTTCCTTAAATTATTTAATAGACATTTTTTCCAAATGTCTATTGGTTAATTTTAATCAGTTGAATTCGCGAGCGCTGATGATGAATAATTCGGTAAAAAACATCCTGTAGCTAAAAATCGGGGGCTGCAAGTATAACGAGTGGGTGCTCAATGTTATGTTCGGTACATATTGCCGCACAATGGGCACTTGCGGCTGCGCAGCCTATAACAAATATTGGACGACAGGCAGCTGATTGAACTCCTTTACAACGCACACTTTACTGCCTACTTTACTGGCCCACAGGTATTGAAACCACTTTTAAATTAGTATTTAGTATTTGTGCGCTATGAGAGAGACTTGTATAGTACGTATGGCTTAGAAAACAGGTGATTGTCACTAAATGAAGATGATCTGATGGGGCTTTTTTGATGTTAGCTTGTCAAGCCTAATAAATCCTGTATCTGTTTAGCTGCAACTTTTGCTAAAATAAATAAATGTTCCACTTTATTATTTAAGTACCACTCTTTTATTTATTTTTATTTTGAGTATGTAAGGATCGTGAGAGGTGGCGTTCTGTTGTGTCTGCCTACCCCCTTGAGATGAAGGCGTGATTTTATGTATTTATATGTTTCTAAATAAATGAGAAGGTAATGTCCTACATAATAATCTTTGTATAATTTCCCACTGAACGGTGAACAACATCGATCAGACGTCAAGACAAAATAGAGTGTTAAGAAAAAAATAATGACACTTACAGACACTTGTATTCACATTAAACAACATTTTTAGAACGTTGTTTTTGTAAATTGTTTTATTTTGTTTTCTACAATGGCTTGGCCGTTGACAGCCGCCAAACGCAATACCAACAGGCTGTCACAACAACAGGGTATAAGTTAACAAAACCACGCCGATACCCAGAACTGCAAACGTATTTTCACGGTTGGTTTGATCTACGTGGTTTAGACAAGTTTTTATTCGGTATTGGTACTTTCACAGTGGGTTCTTTTACAGCGGCGGGTCTTTGGTACCGTTAGTTGGTGCTGAAAACAGCGGTGGAAATTGGTTCTCACGCGCACGCACGGTGTCGCCGATGTAAAAAACCTTCCGTGGAAGACGGTAGCGGCGCGTATTAATCAGCTGCGACCACCGGCCTGGAAGCTCTGTCGCGCGCGGATACCTACGTACTGTCGGTGACAGAAGAGATCGGACGCCAAGAAAAGCTTTCAATAATTTATATATAGTTTTACTTGATAGATATGTCAAGGAAAAACAGCTTTGAAAGCTCCGTATGCAGTGGCTGATAGTCCAAAGGTGTACTTATGTTTAGGTATGTCAGTCACTGTCTGTCTGTACCTGTACTTTGGATAGTTTTCAGGTTATTCGTTTGTAATATAACATATTTTAGTATCTACTGCTAGCCGTAGAACTCCACTAATCGTTCTATTGCTAATTTTAATAGAGATTGAATTATATGTTTCATATAATAATGGTTGAAACATTCAAGACAAATACTCGAAATGTGCTACAAAGTCAGGTCTCTAGAAATAATAAGCAGAAGAAGACGCAGAAGTTATTTTTTGGGAAACCCACGAAATGAGTAGGTACTAGGTAGGTAGGTAAGCACTTTGCCTTAATTATTATCGAGCATGAGCCTGTTAAACGAAATAATAATACAATATTAACATCATAAGAAGGATGTGCTCGCCTGTACTTGTGAGGCGGAGGCAGCGCGGGCGCAGTGTCCGTGCGTGACCGATCCACTCAGCGTCAAATTCACGCCAAGTCAAATGTTTAATTTGCTCTATAAATCACGCTATTAAAAACATTTCAAGGGTGTCATCGCGGCACCGATCTCATTGGAAACGTGACGGCGAGCTGTGTGGTCGCTGGTTGCAATGGTCGCTCCTAGCCCCGGTAGCCGCTGTTGGTATTCGGCCTTTTATTGTTGGTATACTCATTGTACGAACAAGAATCTACGCTCACACCGTAGAACAAATTCAATTTGTTGAGAAATTAAATTAGCTATTGATGTGTGTCTTATTATTGTTGGGGAACTGTTAAGTTATAATGAAGCGCAAAATGATGCTGTACGCGCTGTAGTAGAGCGATCTAATTTGTTTTGAGAGTAATTTATTTGGTAGCATGTATCTAAATAGCGGCCGAATGTATTGATTCATGTGGGAACGTGGTGTGTTGATTGTGCTACTGTTTAAGAAGTTTTTGTATGTGTTGGTCATGATCTCATCAAACGTGACTTGCTTCATATCCTTAAAGCACTAGCCGATATTTGCTGATCAGAATTAGAGATATAGATTTAATAGTAGTTTTTCATCCTGTATCATTTATCGTGTGCTGCTGGGAAGTTTTTTTCGCCACTTTTTCCCATCGAAAGAACTAGGAAGTGGTGAAGGGCGGACGCTTTGGGGCTGTCTTTTGTAACTTTGACGTAACAAAAGTGCTGATTCTCAGCCTAATTTGAATAAATTACTTTTGATTTTGATTTCGTGTCTTGTTAGCGTCTATCTGATTTGATTGAATATTGGTGGTATGAGCTACGACCTACGTTGCTACGGGTGTCATGAAAACTAGGAATATTACGTAGTTGGTACACGTGTTTTAATAGTTTTTAATAGGAGATAAATAAAGCATTAATTCCTGTTTGCTAGCTTTTGTTATAATTAACTGGCCTTGGATGGAACTTTCGTATGTTGTAGAGGTTTTTTAGCTTGATAGATTGTTAAGACGTGATCTGACCAACGCCTTTGTTTAGATAAATACATTCTATTTTCGTAACCGATTGTTATTTTGGACTACCTAACTGTGTCTTGACAATTGTAGGCTAACTCGTACCTACACGAGTATGACAATGCATGTTAGCAAAGTTACTTGGCGAAGAATTTAATTATAGTGCTACGACGTGCTACGAGGTGCTACGTATCGCTACGGATTTTATTGATAGAGTAAAACAAAGTTACGTTATTAGTTAGTTATTATTCGAGGAATAAAATTGACGTTTGACAGTTTTTGTATAAAATAAGTGTCAAAATTTCAAAATAAATAAAGTTATCAGACGATTGAAAAATCACGGCCCTTAATCAAATAATCGGCTATATGTCTCAGTCTTGATATGTTGTAAAAACGATGTAATTTTAGGACATCAATAGTAACATAGTATAACTTGGCATAATACTGAACGCTTGTCGCCTGAAACCGATTGCTTGAAAAAACTTATAGAGGTTGCGTGACTGTTCGAAAACCGTCGGCTCGTCCGTCCGGAGGAAGCCTGGCTCAAATTAAATTAGATTAAATTGATTTATTGGTGCAGGAGCGTGAGCCGAGTCTTCCTTACCGCTTCGTTCCGCCGCACTCCTGCACAGCATTAATTAATGCTATTAGATTCGGAAACACACCGGAAAAATTAACTGATGGACTCTGCGACCGAAAGATGAGATGCTTCGGGATTTGATTAAAGAGCAATGAAGCAATCGTATTTTAAGTTACTCGTGCTAGCTGGTGGAGCTTTTTTGTGTTACGACAATACTGTCTGTGCCTCTCAAATCTAGATGCAGTGCTGTATGGTTTCGGCTGTTTTGAAGTTCATTTAGAAGACTTATTTAATAAAAAGCAATGCGTTAGCATTTCATAACTCGCCTCTCTTAAACCATATTTTCCACTTATATCAAGCAGGAGACGAAAAGAGGCATGCGCACAAATGATCTTTACCTGTAACAAAAGAGTTTCTAATCTTAGACGTTAATCTATTTATGAGTGTTCAGTTTTTCCGCCTTCCCTACCGGCCTATTTTATATCGTATGACCGAACAGCTGTAGGTACACAGAATAATGAATGTTAGTTTCCTCATATATTATACGAAAGCTGAATGATAGCTATTTATGAACAATGTTGGGATTAAAATGATAAATTAAAATTCTGATGTCTATTGTTTACTGAGAACAGTTAATTATGTATTGTTTGAATTAATAGGCTCATAAAGTTAATTAGTTATGTATTTTAATGGTTCTAATTAATTGCCATGTTATTATACGATAGTATTGTGATGCAATTTGGGAACTGTGGTTTCTATTTAAGTACTTATTTTTATGTAAGCTTTAGCTTACACAAGACATACCCCTGTATGTCTTGTGTAAGCTTAAGCTTAAGCTTGGCAGGGGCATCTATGCGCAACCTGTTACTATGGATTCCATAAATGATCCTGAACCCCCCTGCCTATAATAATATTATCTGTTCCATACATTTAGACCACGTAGGTATTTCACTTTTATATGGAACAACAATTTTTTTTTTAGGAACCGACCAAAAAATTCTACTCTAGGGGATCATGTGCTGACGTCATGGTTACAGTTTGCGCGTCGATATCCCGGGATACCATTCTGTATAAGAACCTTTCGAAGCATTAGACATAATCCCCTTTATTCATAAACGTTGCTTAAAGTTAAGCAGTGATTAGCAACTGTTTAGCCATACATTTTTGACGTTTAAACGTTACTTAACTTTAGTCATCGTTTATGAATAAACCCCATTGTTTCGAAAGGTATCAAATTCACACAACAAGCAGTGTGTACGATGGGAGTTCCTTTCTTAGTGTTCACTTTCGCTATTCTGCTTTTTTAAGACAGGAAGGTGATCCAGAAATTGATGACATCCGTAAGAGGATCATCACCCCATGCGTTGTACTAAAACCTTGGTAATGATAGTCAAAGGCGAGAGAAAACCCAAGGGATCAAATACGCGTGCAATCGATATAATCAATAAGGACCTGCTAAAGGCAACTTAGTAAGTGAACTTAATAAAAAGTTTGTTTGTTCTTGTGGCGGGCTTTTTCAATGCTTAAATAAGTTAATTTTAACCATGTCATTAATGTAGGTATCGCAATTAACTAGGCAAGTACCTATATTATATCAATACTGAGAACTGTTAATGAATCGCTACCTGGATGTGATAACGAAACCGCGAATCAAACATTAACGAGGAAGTGTAGCGTCATATACAAACGATTTATACGCGATAATTCCAATACATAAAACATTTCATTATAGGCAGCGAGGCCCCCATTATTCAAAGATATTTATTCATGTCGAATGATTGCCTTTCTTTTGTGTATCGACAATGGCGTCGCCGGGCGTATTCCATTTGCGCGGCATCGTTCTTGTTCACTCGTTCATTGTGCACGCGAGCCAGTTTTGTTTCGTCGCCGGAGCTTTTCACGCCGCGGCTCGCACTCGCACTCACACACTCGCACTCTCGCACACTCGCACACTCACTGTCATGTTCTATTCCAACATTAAATGGAGCCAAGATTGATGAGTTTAGACACGACCTGTGACACGTACTACCGAATGTTCCATGTACCCGTTTGTTTGGAATGCGCTTTATTTCACCCTTTATAATAAACGGTAATTATTGGTAGCGGCCCATATGTATTTATGTAGCCGATGTCGGCTTTTTGTCTAATGTTTGGGCGAACTCGGCCGGCTAATAGGATTTTTTGTATGGATACAGCGCCTGTATGGGAGTAGGTATTAAAATGACGTTAATTTATCTTTTAGTTTATGCCGCTTCGTGAACATTAATCATGGGTATCGGTGTACGAACTAAATTAATGTAAATTAAACTTAAATAGAACAGAATAATATTATGGTGAGATCTACGTGTGTCTCTGATTCTTTAAACATTTTGTTAGTGTTCGTGAGATTACTTAGTATTTTTCCTTAACAGCTTACAAATCTCAATAGTTCTTGACACCAATAACAATATTTCTTGTTGTAACGATATTATATTACTCGGACAAGTGAAAGTCGCTGGCACAGAAAGGGGTCTAACTCTAAACTACTAGGTGCATGGGAGTCATTACAGCTAATTCGATTGTTTGGGCAACGTAGATTCGGGCCAGGCGCGGTGTGCGCCCCTGTAATTTGAACTCGCCGCGCCGCGCCGCAAACAAGTCTTCTCGGAAACTAACTATTCGGAACTATGATACGCTTCATGTTACCAACTACTTATAAGCTTTGATACGTAAACAAAACATGCATTAATGTGATTGTTTGGCAAGAAACGTATACTCTATTGGTAAATTGGGTGTTCATTTTTACAAATCAGTACTAGTAGGTAAACTGGAAATGGTAACTTTCCAGGTTGCCTGAAAGAGATCGCAGAAAGTTATAAGGCCGCCATTGTTTGTTTTGTAGTGTTAAATGTTTTTTTTGTTATATATTTTCTGGTGTACTTACAATAAAGTATATAAAAATAAATATTTATAGATAAACTGTGATTAGACCGATTGACCCGAGAAGACAAAACAAAAGAAAATAAAAAAAAAACTACAGGGGTGACCTTTACCCAGCAGTGGGATAATACTTATAGATTAACAAAAACAAAAAACTGATTTCCAGACGTCATTATTTATATATTTTCTTCTTGGGCCTATAATTTTTTACGGTAATTAGGAATGTCAACACACTCATCATTTAAGCCTTCGCCACACTGAACGCGATTTGAAAGCGTAACGTGTCGCTACAGGAACTATTATAAGTATTAGTGAACGTGGCATATACAATGACGACTTCGATATGGCTGAAACTGAAAACACTATTTCACATTGTCATCAATTACATAGTTTGAAAAGGCCTTACGGTGGCCTGATCACCCGATCAGGCCATTTTCATAATCGCTAATTAATACTTAATTAATACTTTGACATTTTGACGTCATTCGTCGTTCCTGTGTACATGCAATACCAACGGAAGCACCTTATCAAACATCAATGACGTACGTACGTAAATGTTTATACGATACTATTAACATAGGTCATTATCGTATAAACATTTGGTTAGTGATTCTTTAGTATTTTCCGCTTAAATACTATTTGTGTCAAGGAAAAGGGTAATGTATTAATTAAAATTATAGGTAATATCTGGAATTTTAATTATTATAATAATTGGTTATTTTAACTAATTAATTCTACGAACTGTATAGGATTATTATTATTATTCTTTGTTTGACATCATTGTCGTCACACGACTGGTACGTCATTGATGTTTGATAAGGCGCTTCCGTTGGGTTACGTGTACTAGTTTGACCAGTTACACAGATAATAATAGCCACTTAGGTAGACGTACTCCACAGTAGGAACATAATATATTGCAAACGCATCAGCTAACGTTACGGTACTTTTAACTTGTATTGGAAATCTCAGCCACGAATTCGATAAGCATAGTTTAACAGCATAGCGGTAGAAGAAAAAGCCTTTTTATAAATTTCACGTTTCTCGCTCTGTTTCGCAGCGGTTAGCGTCGGCGTTGGTGTGCAGACAGCTTAAGCATAGGTCTTCAAATAGTTTGTTTTTAGATCATAGAATGGCGATTAATGTGTTGCCCTGGCCTGTTCATCCTAGAGACCTCTCCTTGTCGTATTTTAAATAATTTTCTGTCACTTAAGAAAATGGAAAGAGATGGTACTATTCTTATCTACGTATTTTCCTACCTAAGATTATTATAAAATACATATGTTCTTATATGCCATTAGCAATAAACCAAGGTCAATTTATAAATACATGTCATAGAAATGATAAAATCGAAGCATCGTTCACACAATGAAGAGAATAAGTACGCAACAGTAGGTCTTAGAGCGTTCTCGTAAACGTTTTCGAGTGGCGAGTGCATACACATTAGTAGAGGTAACACAATAATATCGCATGTATCTGTGTAGAACAAAACGTTTGCTTGATCATAACAAAATAAATGTTTATGTTGTTTGTACGAAAGGCTGCAATTACCGAGGGCGGCGGTAGGAACGGAGCCGCGCGGCACACACTGGCCCACTACGATTTTTATCTCAAACGGTGAGCCGACGTTTCCATCCGCGTAATTACAGAGTTTAGGCCATAGAGTGAATTATTAGACGCGGCGCGGTGCGGTAATCAACACAATAATTGTTATTCACGGCGCTAGTGTTTGGCGCTGCGGTGCGGCGGCGGTGCGGTGCGGTGCGGCCGTGCGGTCCGGCTACACAAATTGAATTTCGTACAATTGCCGTAACGGTCCGCTTTGTTACCTTTTTATGTACCCATCACGTGAGTCACTTTTTGTTTAGCTTTATAAAGAGCAATTTAATACGTTTTTTTTAACGCGTAAATTAAATTTGTAACGTTATAAAAAGACTAAGTCTTAATCCACAATAACATAAATCAGATATCAGTAACAAAAACTTATGAATTCATTGCAGATTTATTTCAGTTAACGGTTATGAACTTCATTTAAAGGTTTAATACATTTTAGATTATTGCAGTTTTGATTGCACAATGCTTCTGCACAATGAGATAAGAAATTTGTTTTTGTGTGGAGCTACATTTTTCAGCGATTTAACCGTAAAAAGATTCTTTTTAAAATATTAATGAGGTTACGATTGCAATCTGATGTTCACAATACGCTTTCGAGAACACACACGAGTCCGTTATTCATTCAAGTCAGCTGGAGGTTTTAAAACAAAACAAAGAAACTATGCGGCAATTTATTTTCGTAGGGCGGCGCCCGCCCGCGCAAATTCATTACCAGTACAACCTGGCGCTTCCGTTTCCGCTCCTCTGTATTTCTAACTTAGGGTTGAGCAACGATAGTGTTGTATTTGACATCCATTGTTGCTTTACTTAGAAGAATAGTTATCTATACCTGTTTTAGCACCGCAATGTACAGTAAATAAGTGATTAAATTGTCGTAATTTAGTATTTTCTTGCCGGTATATGGTAGTGAGTAAGGATAGCGATATCATCGATTTAACGTGACTGCGACTTCGTTTGCTCAGCCGCTGCTTTGAGCAAAACTAACATAAACTTCTACTGTTTTGTTTTTTTTCATGTTTTTTTAGTGTTGTACCTAGCTAGTAAACTACAGTTGTGTTTTTATGTTTTCATTAGTTAGTGGTTTAATAAGGCTCTTGGATGCATAAGTGGAAGATGATTTATTACACTAATGAGATTTCATGCCATTACCTACTTCTTCCAGTACAGTTGCATCATTCATTTAAATCTTTTTGGTACTTTTTTTTTGACAGAATGACTTTATTTAATTTGAGTCGGTTGAGATACTTTACTTCAATTTTAAATTGTCTGCTTTAATTATTCTTTGACTGCCAGAAATATTTCCATCACTGGCGAATTAAATAAAATGACGGCTGAGGGAAACTGACCAGTGTTACGCGGACTCATAAGTCCATGACAAATTAGATATTGGTTACAAATGATAAAGGATTTTATTTCTGTAAGCAGGTTTGTACAAACACTTTTACACGTCAATCATATTTTTTTTTTACTCTAAGAACAAAGGCCCAAACAAACTCAGAGGTCAGTCTCTTTTAAACTCCAGACATAATCTTGGTCAGATCATGTGAAGACTATGTAGATTAGTGTCTGAAATAGCCTCTTGAGGAAAGAACCACACAAATTGAGTGGACCTGTCCAGTCTGTGCACGCATTTGTCAGAAAAAGTACAACAGCTCAAAGGGGTTATCATTTACGTAATCATCATTATAAACCAGTTTTACTATAATATAAATTGCGAAAAAAACAGCTGTTCTTACGTTATCTACCACTCAATTTTATTGAACATCTTTTACAGGTTTTTTTACAGTGTGAAAACTTACATATATTTTACCAAATACATTTCTGTGAACATTCTTCCAATAAACACCTTTTTTATGGTTCCGTACCCAAAGGGTAAAAACGGGTACCCTATTACTAAGACTTCGCTGTCTGTCCGTCCGTCTGTCTGTCACCAGGCTGTATCTCAAGAACCGCGATAGCTAGACAGTTGAAATTTTCACAAATTATGTATTTTTGTTGCCGCTATAACAACAAATACTAAAAAGAAAATAAAATAAATATTTAAGGGGGCTGCCATACAACAGACGTGATTTTTATAGATAATGGTACGGAACCCTTCGTGCGCGAGTCCGACTCGCACTTGGCCGGTTTTTTTATTTATGTCTTTCTTATTCTGAACACCTGGGCTGAAAACAGGTGCTCGCAATAACATCTACTTTCAGAACATAGCTCCTCATGTGTTACAAAATTATTGACGAGGCTTCATAATAGATATCATTCGAGGGGATCCTAAAGGTCGCCATACATAAATAACGCCGTTTGTCGGGGCACTAACGTTGCAGGTGGAACACTGCGAACGAGGCTCGTCTACCCACGCTCTAATGTCACAGTGTAGGAACAAGCAGTGGTGCAATAGTTAGTATTGAGTTTATATTTGTTTTTGGATTTACTAAAATTTTACGTAAATACACTACTTTACTTACTACATTACTTAAATTGGATCTTTGCAAAAAGGAAGATGATAAATGACTTTATTTAATTAACGGAGTTCGCGTCAGAACTGTGTGGCGTCGAAGTGATTCAAAAGTATGACACTGAGTCTGACATACTTTTGAATCACTTCGACGCCACACAGTTCTGACGCAAACTCCGTTCATTAGTATTAAATTTCTGATTTTGATCGTCTACTTTTGCTGTTGACTGTCCCGCAACTGTTACAAGACAATCATATTTTAAAAACTAGATGAGGTCGGCGTTTCCTATCCGAATCTTCTGAGAAGAAAGGCCGCAACAGAGTCAGAAAACACATTCTCTTAAAGTCCAGACATAATCTTAGTCAGATCATGTAAGGACCGTGTAGATTGGTGTCTCAAATGGTCTTTTGAAGAACAGACATGAGTGAACCTGTCTAGTCATATTTACGATATATATGTATCATGTTGGACAAAACTCTCATTGCACTGGTAATACTATAAGGAAAATGAACATGAGTTAAACCTATTGGATTCATGTGATTGTAATTTTTATCAAAATCACAAAAATCTTGTCAATCATGCCAAAAAATACCAGCTTAATCAGTTTAATTTAATTCTATTATCAGTATAATAGAACAGTAACCTTCACTATTAATGATACATAATAAATTAATAAAGTAAATGCAGCCTTTCAAATAATGTGTAGGTAAATTGAATTCGATTAGATAAGTTTACAATACTTTCGCTAATTTATAAAGTAAATTCTTGAGGCACTCACAAATTGTCTAAACAGATAATGAGCATCATTAGGATCCATTACAAAATTACATATCCCACGCTTGCGTGGCGTTGCATGGTGCTCGTGCAACTGAGCTAAACAGGTCGGCCGGCGCGGGTGCAGAGCGAGCAGATGAATTAGCAATCCGCTACTACTTACGCAACTTTGATATTATTTAAATTACGTCGTTTTGGCACGATGCAGTGCAAGCAAGTAGCTTTATTTTAAAATACCTTAAAGGCACATAAATAAGATGAAGTCTGAAAATTAATCAAATACCGAAAAGGTTATGAAAGTTATCAACTTTTATGCAAGGTCGGTTGTTTCGTGGTTTATTCGTGGTCCACTTAGAACTCAGATTAAGGAAATAAAATTATATTTAAGTAACTTTCGTTTTTAAGAGATAATTTAGAATTAAGAGGTGGAGTTACCACGTCCAAATTAACTATTGAGCATTTAACGAAGTTGCCAAATAGGGACTCGAATACAATTCATTTTAATAATACGTTTAGAAACACAATTGAACAGCGAGCGACAATAAATCATTTAACTAATTTGATAACCTATTAATTACTCGTAGAGTTGAGTAATTGAACTTTTTATACTGTGTGTCTGGGTCCCGGTACACGCAATCTCTTGATATGTAATTCAATAATCCGATTCTCTTTAACGCCAACATGCGGCGTATGCCTTACAGCGAGAACTATCAACTCAGTTTTGAAACATACAATTTTCACGTTCATGTTCAGAGTCGTAAGGACCAGTACCTCTTGACAGTTTCTAGGCGTTTGTGGTAAACTGATGAGTGATCTATTCGGTTATAGAATGGTTTGGTCGAGCTTACGAACAACAACTCGTTACGTGAGTTGCTCCATACTTTGTGTTCTCGGTTCCATTGTTTCACTGCACTGTTTATTAATTCCAGCCAGTGAACGTTAACATTGAGCGTCGATGTGTTTTTGTTACTATTTCCGTTTACCAAAGTCCATGATTAATTCCCAAATCGAACAATGCTGCTTACCAATAATAAATTTAATTTAAATGACTGGGTTTGTACACACATTGTAGGTATATAATATTTATATTGTATTTAAATGTCCAATTGAATCACTGTTTAGTTTTAAATTACAATAGGTTTCCCAAATGACTCAGAATACTTATTTTTATGTATTATAGGTATAGATGTTGCCCAATATAAAACCGCAAGCGGTATGCAGGGGGAGTATCCGCGGCTTGGGCTCCGCAGCGAGGGCGCTGTAGGCGGCCCCATCGATACCCGCACCACGTTGTACATACAAATTGTGATCTCGTCGACTTGCAGATGCAAGATAAGAAGCAATTAAGAGTCCATGAATATACGACTCCACATCGCATCGCATCTCCCAGATACATTACCACTTTTCCGAGACCTGTTAATAAATAAAATCTCATATTTGCGCTCGCTCTGCCAATGATATACAACGTTTGTTAATTAGGTTATCTCCCCGTCGGCATCTACAAAGGGCCAAGGCTTAAAAGGCTCGTTGATATTAAAAGTGCCGCTTATAACTTTTATCATAAATCACCCTGTGGCTAAATCGCGAGGGCGCGCGAAAAAATTCGATCTACTTGGAACAAAAAATATGCAAGTAATGACGAAAGCACCCTGAGAGCTTTTGTGAGTAGCTGCGGACTTGCTTAGAATTAATTGTGAGCAGTCCGCTCAATAGCCGCCGTCACTAAAATATGTTTCCCGTGTAGTGCCAACACTTGTTCGTAGTTCTGGTATTTTTATTCAAAAATACCTTAAACACGTGATTATGTCGCAAACTATGCGAATACCGGATCGGTATTAACAGTGCCTGCCTACACAAGCAAAAGCTAAGGAAAATCAATTAATTGCAGCCGTGCAATTAATTGATTTTCCTTAGCTTAACAAAGTATCGGGATACTGTGTCATTGCTTGCTCTAATTATTTAGTTTTCCTTGAAGCAACTAATGATTGTGGTTTAACTGTTCTCAAATTAATGATTAGACACGTTAGGTTTAATAAAAGGAAAATTATATGCATAAAAATAGCATTTATTTCAGCATCTACCTAGAATTGTACCAGCTAGGTATGAGTATGATGCAATGTGGCACGATATATCAATACTTTACATGGGGCGACTGACCTGTACGGGGCAACACCGATGTTCTACAATTAGACCAAATTTCAGACTTTAGGCTTCAGACAACAAGGACTTGCGATTGTACTCTCCGTGGTCCGAAAGAGGCTTCATGGGAAAATGGTCACCCAGCAACATAACATGCGGCTATTATTTGGCCACGAGCCCCTTAGCCGACAAAACTATAAATATAAGGTATTAATCGTCATTCGATTATTTTTCATCGATTACCAACAAATTCGGAGAACATTAAAGTAACTAAACCTATATTTCGAGAACGTTTCTGTTGTAAAAGCGCCGGCGAACAGTTTAATGAGTCCCACGAGGTCTCGTCGAAAGCAGAGCGTGGGCTCATGATTACCACGGACCCCTGTAATAATAAAACATCGACAGGCCGCCTTTATCGACTGCCTTTTCGATAAGCATCCGTGACGAATTCGCACCATTCGAGCGACGAGCCCTCGGACCTACGATACTCGTATGGCCGCGTAAACACGTTATTAAAACGACTAATAATATACCGTCAACAACCAGAAATATGTCTTAAAATTCAAGTGCCAAGATTTATTTTTGAGGTCAGGTTGTCATGCAAAGTCGGTTAATTCCCACCTAAGGGAAAATTTCCGAGATATTCGTATCGATACTGTAATTCCAATTATAATATTACCTCAACGGCTTATCGACTTGAGGAAGTTTTTGGTCACGTCGATTCCATCCTTTAGGTATAATGTAACGTCACGGTTTTAACATTTTGCAGCTGTAGAAATTCGAATAATTGCAATTTCGATGACAACAAAGAAGAATTATGATTTAATAAAATCGATTTGAAATTATATGAAAGGAATTAGAGCAGAGGAAGACCGTAACTAATCTGATACGATTATACACGATTTTAGAGTTACAATTTTTGAGGTATAAAATTTCGAATACTTCGGAAACATAACTACAATAGATTATGGTATTCAAACGAAGAGAATCAGGAAAATAAGAAAGGAAAACCTAAAGATCTGAACAAGCGCAATTTAGGAATTTTGGAGCTGGGTTTCTGTTAAACTAAGACAAAAAATGGTCATCATAGACGACAGTGATATTTCAGGCAACGATTTTTGCCCAAAAGTTAAATAACTAATCATAGTACACACCACTGGTGCCACAGCAATCTAAATAACGTATTTATAACAAGATACCGTCAATTCAAAACATTCAATTCTAGATTATTTTTAACCGACCTTTAAAAAAGGAGGAGGTTCTCAATTCGGATGTTTGTATTTTTTTATTTTTTTTTATGTTTGTTCGCGCATAACTCCGTCGCTTGCCAACCAATTTGAAAAAAAATATCAAAATCGAACAAGCGGTTTTTGAAAAATCAACAATTTATACACAACAAAAAAGTGAAAAATAAAAACTTTTTTCCAAAAAAAAAAAAACAACCGACTTCCATAAAAACACTACAAAGTGAAAAATAACTTTAATTTCGGAAGTCGGTGGCGAAAAACGAAATACAAAAACCAAAGACACCGACTTCCGAAATTAAAGTTATTTTTCACTTTGTAGTGTTTTTATGGAAGTCGGTTGTTTTTTTTTTTGTAAAAAAGTTTTTATTAAGATAAAGTTGTACACGTGGTTGAAAGAGTGCAGTTTTTGTATTTTAAAACAATTTATAGATAAAAATGTCATGTAAGTTGTAATATTTTCAAAAACCCTGAACTTTTGCATGCAATGTTTTATCCTATATGGTATGGTATACAATGGTGTTAAAATATATTATAACTATATTTTAAATTGTATACCATGTGATATGCAAATCATTGATTTACTGACATTTCTCGGGATGTAAGATCCCGAGAAATTTCCCGGATAATGTCCCGGACCTTTGGAAGGCTTACGAGAGGCCGAAGCAAACAACAACAAACGCAGTTGCGTTAGACGTTTTTAATTAAATGAGGCATAAACTAAAGATTATACCAGTAATTACTATGCAAGTACACCCAAGGATGTAGGACTATTGCAGGATATGGAAAAATATATATTGGATGATGGGTTTGGGTGGCTTCAATTGGACTGGTTACCTAGAACTATGGAAAGACACGGATGAAAACTGTCGCTAGCACATAGTGACGACAGCAAGGGGGGCATATTCTGAGGTGCTTGAGAAGTGGAAAGGCGTTTCACGGCTATCAGGATAATCCCGGAAGATGGTCAAGATCCCTACCAGAATCTTACTGAAATATTTCCTTCCTCAGAGCATGTTTGCTCTTACGAAGCTCAACTCAATCCGGTCAATAAAGGCAAGTCAGAGAGGACGAACAAGACTTTTCCCGGGAGTTAGGGTCCATGGACCACGCACAATGGTCCACTTGTAGGACTAAGTGCGGAAACCAAACCCGTAACATAGAACATAGGGTCCGTGAGGTCGCCACTGCCCAACAGCTTGCCACATGCTGCCCAGCGGGTTTTAGTTTCTCTCTTGGTCTGGCTTCTCACTCTAGACCAGTTTCGGCAAAGTAAACTTTACCGGCACAGGCTTATAGTAGGTACATAGGAGCGTGCAAGACCTACCATGATGTCAACGTAGAAATATGGCGATGGGGTTATTATTATAATAATATTATTAAAATATCCGCACTACTTGCAATCATGGCTTGTGGTCAATGACGGAAGACGGAACGGAAGCGTATTCACTTGTTTATGGTATTTTTGGTAACCCGGATACTACAGTTCTTTTTGTGTAAACGTTTTATATAAATGTTTATTTTAAAAATCAGGATTTGAAGAGGCATGTTGGTATATCTGACCACTAAGGTACTTATATATAGTTCCATCCCTTTTTAATCATGCATCTGCAAGAATGATAGCTTAGCTACTATTTAGATCTTAGCTATCATAAAAAATAAGTAAGTAGTTAGAGTTGCGCTTGCGCGGGTAGACGGATGTCACCGCCATGTTTTTGTAGCAGATCGTTCACCTCCCAACCATTCACGAATTTAGGAAACCGTATAACGATAAAAAAATAATATAAAAACGATACTTCGTGATCGATGCGTCTATTAACGTTTTTGCTTTCTAAAAGTCAATACTGAGTCCAATCGTTGGATTGGACAATTGAGGTTAGATTAGCATTCCAAGTAACACCAACCACGCAACCAATTAGAATATCATTCAATTAAATATTCAATTAGCGCTTTGTGGTTGCTTCTAGCTGCTTAAGTCAAGTGCGATTATGGTAATTTTTTTATGATACTGAGAAAGGGAAACTGTGTCGTCGCTAGAAACGACGGGATTATGCCAATATTTGGAGATTAAGAGTTACGATATTCAACAACAAGCTCATCTTCTTCTTTTGATTCTTAATCTTATATTTTCTAATTTGATTTCTGTGAGTAATAAATACTTAACACTTCTAAAACTTTCGAGGGGCCTGCGGCTAGACCAGCTGCATAATCCAATCAAAGGTTAAGCTATGCTAAGCGAAATCAGTCCGAGGATGGGTGACCATTCATTACATGTCGAGAACCCTCCGACGCCTTCGGTGCCTCGAAAAGCACGTTATTCTGTTGGTCCCGGCTGTCATTTGTAGATCTTGGACAGTCGTTAAGGGTAGTCAGAAGCCAAAAAGTCTGACAACCAGTCTTACCAAGGCGTATCCTATTACCCAGTAACTGGGTTGTGGAAGTCAGATACACAGTCGCTCCATGTAAAATACTGATATTGCCGCATCCGGTTAGACTGGAAGCTGACCCAAACATAGTTGGGAAAATGCTAGGCGATGATGATGATTTCTGATATTTTCGAAATGGGTGCATGGCTCCATCCAAATCATCTCGTAGTCAGAGGTACACCTAGGTACGTTTCGTTTCTTTTTGGTTCTTGAACAGAATTAAATGTAAAAAAATGCAGTCATACTATATGGGTGTCGATTACGACAAGGTGATGGGCACTTGGGCAGCAGCCGACATGTATGAAAGAAAATAGCACAACTATTAGAAACAAAAGATTCAGTGGCATTATTCCAAAAACACATTTGAACAAGACTGAAATCTAAATACACCTATCATCTCAATCTAAAATGGTAATGTAGCTCTGAAAATGCAACAAACATATGAATACTCGCATCTTTAACAAGCACGATGCTCCGTTGTTTTTAACAAGGCATCATTAAAAATGTTGCAAAGCATTTAGTAATCACTGTATTAGGTTTTATATCTTCATGAATAAATAAAACAACAGTTACTGGCTCAATTATAAGAAACCTAGTTTTACGAATCTCAAGGTTGGAATTTGATGTTAATGTACATCATAATTTAGGCTAGTTGGTGTTGTTAACCTATGAATAATAAAACTAGGCCGTAAATGTAACACTGGAGTCATAACAATATGGTTATTTTATTGTCCCCGTGACTTGGGGACCGTTACACGATTTAGTCCTTGGCCTGTTATTAGGGGATATCGATTTTACAACTCAAGTCTCAAGCTCTAGGTTTGTATATATACCTACCTCACATGTGTCAATTGTTGACGTAATAAATAATTGAACGTTCTTATCTGTTCGTGGTTTCATTATCTTTTTCGTTTTCCTAAATACTACTACAGTAGATACTATAAACTAGTGTTCACGTAAACAGTTATTTTTTTTTTTGGTTATGATGAGACTAATTCAAGAGTCCTAATACTTACATAATATGTAAGTATCATCTGAACATAAATGAGACACTTATAGACAAAAGGTCACTCATGTCATCTTATTACTATATACTGTCTAATCTCGCTTATAAAATTACAATGCGAAGGATTTTAATAATACTCATTCATTATTAAATCTGTGTATAATTCAAATCTATTTTTCTGTATCATCGTAATTTAAATATGCTAAATAAAAAGCGGTGTCATCACAAAAGATTTTGGAGGCAATATAAACATAATATCAATTTAAATTCCTTGTTAGTGGAGCGAAAGCCGACATCATACCTGAAAGTGGCGGGGCCCGATTGGATGACGTGCGCGCCAATCGCGTGCGCGCTCCGCGGCCGCCGCGTCCGGCCAGCAGCGGGCGGGCGGGCCGAGTCGAGCGCTCGCCGCGCCTCAGTTCCTCTCCACACCTCGCATCGGACTGACGTGCTCGTACATCCGTGTGTTGTTGCTTTTGACTTTCATAACATTGACTTGTCCTTTCGGGACTTCGGGGGAAGTGACAATGCCGCGACCCTCGCGTGAATCTTACGGCGACCAGAAGCCTCCGTACTCGTACATTTCCCTGACGGCGATGGCGATCTGGAGCTCCCCGGAGCGCATGCTGCCACTGTCGGAGATCTACCGGTTCATCACGGACCGCTTCCCGTACTACCGGCGCAACACGCAGCGCTGGCAGAACTCGCTGCGGCACAACCTCTCCTTCAACGACTGCTTCGTGAAGGTGCCGCGCCGCCCGGACCGGCCCGGCAAGGGCGCCTACTGGACGCTGCACCCGCAGGCCTTTGACATGTTCGAGAACGGCTCGCTGCTCCGCAGACGCAAGAGGTTCAAGCTGTTGAAAGATGACAAAGAGAGCCTGCACGCAGAGCTAGCGGCACTGGCAACTTTTAATAGAGCATTCTTGGCGAGACAAGCGAGTGCACCGCCACCGCCTATGCCAAGTGCCGGTCTATACAGTCCACCGCTGGGTCCACAACTAAGCCCAGAGCCGGCGGAAATGCCCGAGACGGCGACTATGACCATGTTACCGCGCGAAAGGCCACGAAGAGCGTTCACGATCGAGGCGCTGCTGCAGCCGGACGAGCCGCGCGCGTCCCCGTCGCCGCCGCAGCCGGTGTTGATGCCGGTGCCGTCGTACGTGGCGCGCTACCATGCCGAGCTGCTGGCGGCGGCACACGCGCTGCGCCCCTGCTACCTGCCACCGCCGCTGCTGCCGGTCGCGTGACATCCACCGCGCGCGCACACAAGCTGCGACAATGTTTCGTGCAATGTTAGATTGTAAGTACACCACTAGTATTCATCATTTTGTATAGTGTTCAAATTTTTATGTGGAACAGTCGTTTCGTAGTATTTAATTGTTAAAGTTTTAAATACAACACTTGTAAACACGGCTGTTTAATTCCAGCCCATGGATTCCTACCATATGAGCTGGTGTTCTGGTTTCTAAGTAGGTATATCACTAGGTAGGTAATAGTGATTTCATACAGATAACGCATTTAGTATTATAACTATTTATTATCTTAAAGCGAGTAACATCGAGGCTAAGTGCAATTGGCCTACTGTTGAACATTCCGCAGATGATTCATCTCACGTAGAGCGGATCATCATCGTGTTTTAAGTGATCTCACTTTAAGGTTAATGTAAACTATTGATGATTAGATAAATGAAAGATGTGAAAAACTGTTAATACAATTTACCATTGTGAAAAAAGTGTGTAAATATTAAATAATGGATCCAGAGAGCAAGTAAATGACTATGACGGCAGACAATGTTACAAATATTTGGTCAAATACAAACTATGTCGCGTTGTATAATTAGACACAGATTCAATCTTTCTTTTCTAATAGGAATAACATATTATTAGCAGCAATAAATGTAAAAAGTATATTGTTTTATGAGAAGTAGCTGACGTAGAATAAGATTGTTATTTATTTAGTGATGAGAACTGAATCTTTTCCTGTTCATAGTGTAGATGAAATTATTTGTGTAAATATCGGTTAAATTGTTATAAGTATTGAGTAGGAATATTAAATGGAATTCATTATATTTCCTGGTTTTATTTTATACACTTTATTGTTTCCAAATTTCTCAATTTTAACATAATAATTTGCCACTTCAGGACACATTTATCAATGCTGTTTTTAAACGACATTTACCGTTTGAAATATACAGATTAACTGGGAGTATACATATAATTTGGTAGGTTAGATATTCTTCGTGTGGGGTAAAGGAAAAAAAGTGGTAGAAAATTGTAAAAAGGGGTATTCCTGGTGGTCTGTTTCACGGTGTAACGCGGCGCGTCGGGCCACGCTCGTGGGCTAATAGTTCCTGATATCGGCCTGTTGTGCTGACTCACCCGTCGGCTCGTTACACACCATAATGCGCATTATAGGCTTGTTCAACATTTTGACCCTCTTTCACAGTGAAAAACCTTTAATCTAATGATGGAGGACACAATAGAGCGGTTCCATTCTTCTGTTCCTTTTTGTGGGATCAATTTATGAAATTAGGATTGGAGAAAAACACGGCAATAAAACGAAGAGTTCTTTTGAATATCTTATTGGTTTGGGTATGATTAAATAACTACTGCTACTAATCGTTTGGTTCATATAAAATATAGGAACTGGTTTGGTTACTGTAGCAGAGCTTTGCACGTTACCCTTGGAAAGTGGAAATAAAAAACCCGCTGATATAAGTGCGTAGGTATCTGTGGATTTTTATTTCCCACTAGATTACATGCTACCTGCTACGAGGAAATATACCTACAATCCAAACAAAATTATTTTTAGCGTTTATGTATTTGCGACTACCAAAAATACTGTTACCTACATATCAAAAGTTATTGTATCTTACTGACTTTACAGTCAGCTTCAGTTATAGTTTCATAACAGCAGTTAAGTTGTTATGTGACTGCATTAAACCTACCTCCTATTTCATATGACTGAAAACACGGAAACAAAGGCAGAATTTTAGGGGAATGTTCTGCTGATAGATTCAGTCCCGAATTAATTAGGTTTTTTTTGTTATCCACACTACTCTAGAGTAAATGAAAACGGCTATTTCAATACGTTTCTACTGACTACAAATCACATTAACTCTGGGGATGCATTTTCTGTTTCTGCCTGCCGCTGCCCGAAGTTAGAGGAACCTAAGAGGTCGTCGCAAAATGTTTTCCTCTTCCGTTCTTGCCCGTTAGCCGTCTCCAATAATTTAACATTTAAAGCTTGTTACTGATTTATTAGAAACTTGCGTCATTTTATTTTGCAAATAAGGAAGGAAGTAGTATGTAAAAACAAGTAAGCACGGAAGTGTATCGAATTATTTCGGCTATGCTTACCACATACTATCTACGTTATTTTCCAATAACAGTCTATGGAAAATATTAATTTCTCGGAGTGTCTATCCTCAAGGGTATTATCTGGGCGTTCAGGTTACGGTTTTTGGTTAACAGTTGGTATATTTGATTCAAACAGAAAAAGGGGAGGACGGAAAAAATATCTACCTGCAACAACTCAAAGAAACAGCTAATGTAGATGTGTAAAACATTTAAGTTATATTTAAAGTGCACTTAAATTTAAATGATGTGTTATTTCAGTCTATTTTGGAAATGTGAGTGTCTCCCGTTTATTTCACAAGGAAATTTTCATTCTGTTATACATCTTGCCCAAGAATTACTCTGTATGATGAGGAACTTTAACTATTATACATCAAAACTCAACAAGAAGTTTCAAAGTGTTATACACAGACCTTCATTTTATCCTATCCTATATATCCTACAAGGAAAGCACTTGGCTGCCGTAGGTATATTTAACTGACTTAAATCTTAAATTCAGTGACGGACAACGCACGGCCTAATCCACGTGGTCTAGAAGCATAACTTTTAAACAAGAGTTCCTTATGTAACTAAAGTGAGCACTAAGAAAACATTTTTAAAAATACAATACCGTTTTTCTTTTTTACCGATGGGAAATCATTGGGCGGGCCAAAGTACTGAAGGATCACAGTCTATCATTTCGACTACTATTAAAAAGTAAGTACTGTTTGTCTCTGCATCACCCAAAGGTTGACTGGTAGAAAATGCTTATAGCATTACTTTGTGCGTTTAAAGTATTATCTAAATAAATAAATAATATAAAGAAACTCTCTTGTTTCCATAAGGATAGGGCTTATGTAGGTATGTTTGTAGTAAATACGAATAAAAGTCGGGTTGATTGGGTTTAACATTTATATTATTATTGTCAACAATTACATAAGTAGCAATTAGTATAGTAGTAGATTTTTATCCACAAAAATGGTGGTTACACGTTTTGTAACCACCATTTTTGTGGATAAAAATCGTATCGTAATCGTATAAAAATTATTACATTTTTATAAAAAAAATAATTAAATTAGGAATGCGTCGCCGTTAAATGAACGTTACTTATTAAGTCAACTATAAATAAAAATGAGTAATTTTAAATGATGACGTTTAAAATGACTACACATAAAAAAAACCTAGAAAATCCTGTAAGTACTAAGGCTGTCTTTGCTGGAGTCAGTACATATATACCATGTAGGAACGTGCCTATATATTGTGGGGTGATGTCACACACAAACATGTAGGATTTTGTGGCACATGCTTCATAATGAGGTATGTCAAGTTTTCATGAATTCGCCTGTTTGTCAGGAAATGTTGGTTGTTCGGCAATTTAAGTATTTAACATACATTAATTATTGTGTTGTATTAATTTGATATAAATTAAGTAAATATTTAGTTAAAAATATTTCTCAGTAAACCTCTAAAAGCCCAAATTGATTGCATATTTTTAGGGCAGGTGGTCCAATGTTACTTACTTAAAAAGTCAAAATGTACTGGCTGATATAAACATTATAGAAACCCTGTTTTGACCAAAAAGTGAATATAAAACTCTGGGTTTATCAACCTAGTTGGGCTCTCAACATACTGTTGAGCAAGAATATTGAAGTTACTACTATCTGTCCTTACTAAACCCATATTTAGCTGCATCCGGTTAGACTGGAAGTCAACCCTAACATAGTTTAGAAAAGGCTAGGCTAGGAGGACGATTTCACCTAGAAATTTGGATGTTCATTCTTACTTACAATAATATTAAAACCGACTACATGTTTACGGAAAAGGATGTCATATTTAATATTTTGACAAAATAGCATAAGCTGTAACATTTTATTAATAGACATGAGCAAGTTTGGTTGGGTTTTGTTGACGGAAAAATTGAAAGTAAATAACAACCTAATCCTAATTAAGAGATGCTCATAAATAGGTAGGGCAAGTTACCTATGTATACATATGAATTCGACTAACCACAGAACCAATTCAGTAGGCATCAGGAAGTCGTCCAGTAAAGACTCTGTATCCATGTGGGATACAGGGAAAAGTAAAATGAAGAAATTTAATTATGGAGCTGTTAAACAATCTGTAGCGGAAGAGTAACAAGTGAGAAGAATGAAAATTAGGCAGCAAAAGGTACTTCTGGGCGAAGTTACCGATATATTTTAAAATCTAACCTTTGGAGTTTAACTGCCAAATCTTTTCATTAATAAAGGATTCTTCTTGAAGAAGAAGCAAGAAATTATAACAAACGCAAAGCATAAATAGGCCAGATAGACAACAACACAGTATTTGCCTATTTGTGTTAGTCAGACGGGTTAAACAGTTTTTTCCTCGTCTAGTTGTGAGGTGTTTACTTATGAAGTTTTTACAAACAATCTAAATCACATATCAAACAATAAATATTTGTAGAGGCAGCTGTTTGGGACGGATTATTACACGAACCTAAAATAATAATCGTCCTCTCTTAGCACTTCTGTTGATGTTTTTGCTCCGAACACCTTTGCATGCAACGCTAGCCTATAATTTCAAAATTAATATCTAACACATTGTGCCTATCCGTCCGTCCCTCGATTTGCCGTTTTTATAGCTTTCCCGACACCGTAACTGCTAATTATATCTGCCGCGGCATCGCCTCGAGCCTTTCCCGAATTTATCAGCGAATCAATCTGAACTTTAATTCTTTGATGTAGGGTTCATGTTCAGCCCCCAAAAAGGTTTTAATCAGCAATCTGAGTTAAATGTGAATTCGCTACGGAATTTTTGGTCCTATAATACCAAACGATATCCGCTTCGAGTTCCTACAATAAGCATGTTGGCTGAATTTCAAGAAGACGCAGCTTCTTTTTCCATTTACTTGTGTAGTTTATAAGTTGTCATAGTAGCAGTACTTAGCTGTTACATGAGCACTGAATTTATTGTTTAATTACAAACTTTGGTTTTAATCAAATCTTCGTAATTTATGTTATTTATTTCTATTATATAATTGCTAATTTACTTTATTTAATTGTATAAGCTATTAATTTGAATACTTTAATGCACATCCTGATCTTCGTATCCCCTGTTCTTGACTCCTTTATTTTAATTTATGTTTTTGCTTTAATCACAACCTACTTTAATAATCAACACTTTTAAATAACGTGGCGTCTGTTGATTGCTTATGTGTTTGAGAGTATTGTAAAAATAAAATATGTGATTCATGTAAGATGTTTATGATCAAACATTTTCCATGAGTTTCATTAAAGGTGTCTCTAAACCGTGTCACGAGGCTTCTTCCATTTTATTTGCATAACGTGCTTTAAAGATTAGAAAATGTGGAGATTAGTGAATAGAAGAAATACTGTAATTATGATTTTCAATTTAACCATTGAAACAAACTGTCTTGAGTTTGTTTCAATGGTTAAATTGAAAGTCAAAATCATTTAAACTTATAGTCGTCGTATAAGTTTAAACGGATACATTCACATCCCTTTGTTCATGTTTATCCGCCTATCAATATATAATATCAACAGATGTATGTCACATCTCTCCGTATCAATCGTCCAATAGAGGAAGAACAATGTCGTCATGGTGATCAAGGTGTCGGAGTATTGTCACCGGTGTCGGTGTGTGTCGGTGAATGGGCGAGTGTCGGCGAATGTCGGTGAATGTCGGCGTCATGGCGCGGCGTCCCGCCGTGTGGTTCCGGCGATTGTATCGAAGGCACGCCCCCAACCCTACAACTCTTGGCCGAAACCTGATTTATACGCATCTATTTATAAAATGTCCTTGTTTTGATTATGTGTTGTCTTAGTTACTCTTTATACTTATCCCCTTTTGGCTATCTCTGCTCTTTAGTTGGTTTATTGGTAAGTGATTTACCTGGTGAGCTAATAGTCATTATGTAGATAATGACCCCTCTCACCCCGCCCTTGAGTCCCGGTAGAGAATAGCACCAGGACTATACGGCACTTGCTATGGTTGACCTGAAACATTGCTCCCTCGAAAACGGCCAGTTAGATTCAGACTAAGTCTTAAATCTGCTGATCCCTTTCACCAATAACATTGTTTGTAATTAAGTATGTATGTGCCTTGAATTTAAAACAGGACAAATAATAATAATAATAATTACTTTATTTCCAATTTTACAATTTGCGGCAATAAGTTAATTCTATGACATTAAACTTGCATAAATCACTGATTACTCCACTGGCACCCTAGCTAAGATTAAACTTGTGTTATGGGTGCCAGGTCTCTCTCGGTTACTACATTTCTCAATTTATACAAAAACTAGTACGGTGTTTCATTGGGTAAGTAGCTATCGAATGAGTACAAAAAGAAAACAAAGTTATAAAACTCATCACTAATAGAAAACAAAGTTATAAAAATACATTGTATAGGTACTAATAACATTAATACATCGGAGATGAAACTCAACTTTGCCGCTGGAACAGCTAAAAGGTATACCACAGGACGATGTCATAGCTTACATAGCATGCCTAACCTACCTATTGTATAAGTAGTAAGTATTGTAATAATCGCGTGTGTTTTCCATGGTAAGCATGCAATATGATTCTGATTAGATTTAGTTACAACTTAATTATTGTTAGGTACAGGCCAATGAGGCTTAATAGCCACCGGCATACCTTTTATTGACTCAAACAGTGTTTGTGAACATTACAAACACTGTTTGAGTCCACACTGACACACATGTAAAAACCCTCGGCATTGTAAGCAAACAATTCACAAGAATACTGGCCACAATAATAACAAAAATGCGCAATTTTAACAGGTAACGTAACTAGAAAAATAATTGAAAATTAAAAAGAAAAACATAGTCATTCTATTGGCACACAAATACCTAAATATAATTGCAAACACCTTGCTTAGCAGCCTTTTAGATTTCTAATTAATTACTTATAATAAACATTTAACTTGGTGAAATTCGGTAAGCTTGTCTTGTTAAATGGCGGGTTGTGACGAAACCATAATGGCGCCGGTCAGTCATGCGTTGTCGCTCGTTTCCGTCAACACTGTTACTGACGTCTCACGCTGCATTCAACTTTACGGTAGATAATACACTATTTTATTACCTAATTATCTATTAAGAAGTTGGTACTTTACTTCCTACGAAAAATCTATTCTTTTTGGAAGCCCTTCGAACACGTCCGGTGTTCGTGTCCATTAGAAGAGTACCTGTTTTATTAAGTATGTAATTAGGTAGTTCCTGTACATTTTCTAATCCACAAGGATTTTGGTCCCATGATCCAGGGCCATTAAACTCAATCAGTACCTAGATTGCAACTCTGGAAACGTCGGGATCCTAAACTCCTAAAGTAATCGGCTGCAAAGATTTTATTTTAAGTTACAACAGATACGACTCAAATATTATATACATGTATATTATATATATGTATATTTGAGATTCATCATCGTCAATTTTAAGTAATTTTAAACTGTATGTGTGGCATTTTCTTTTAGGAAAATCAATAATAAAAATCACTCATTTTTGCATTGTAGCAGCATTTTCCTACAGTAAGGGATCAAAAGTACTGAATTAAGTACCTTTTATTTACCACTGTAACTCATCACCTGACAGTAAAAGTTGTATTTTCGTACGATAAAATGAGTTTAAAGTGTTTATGGGTAATTTTTAAGAAAAAATCCACGTTTTAATGCGATAACATGTATTGAAATGTTTACTTGTACTTGTACGGAATCCTAAAATACGTCTGACGAAACCACTGAGTAATCGTCGTTCTAGATAGACTGTCCTTAAACCATTACCTGCTAATTGTTTGCTAAAAACACTTTTTGCACAAATTTGGCATTGTGTCTGCTCCATTATCGGGGAAACTGTAAAGCGAGGCATAACTGTAAGTTATTGGGGTGGCACTTGCGTCTTTATGTCGTTGTAGATAGAGTCTACATTGTTGTGCGTGTTGTGCGACGGTTGCGTGGTTTACCGTGGTCAAGTTGTCATTAGGTCACGTATGGCAGGGTAGAAGATGGCTTGCCGGCGGCCGGCTGATGGTGTGAAATGAGTGGTCGCCGGTGCGTTTGAACTCGCCGCCCGATACCGTTTTGTACGTCGTAGTTTTTGTGGCGTGCGTTTAGGATGCGACCTCTTTTTTGTAGCATGTTTGTAATGCCGAGTGTGTGGGACTTGACACGTAGGTAACTATTGTTAATTCATTCCTGTTTGTTATTGTTGCATTCCTACCTTGTAATAAGCCATTTTGTGACGGAAAAACCGTCCAGACCTGCCGCGTGTAGACTCATATTGTTTGGTTTCCTTTGAATGAGTAATAACAATAAGCTTTCGTTATTTTTATATAGTTTTAATTTTATCACGATATACACTTAAATTCTATAACTTATGTGGTTGATATTTTAATTACCTGGTGTAGACATGATACATGCACCGTATTGTGTAGTTTCACTTGTAGTAACATTTTTTGTTCTGTCATTGTTTCTTCAGCGATTGTTTATAATTGTTTCGTGATTAAAGTTCTCAGAACGGTAATAGTATAGTAATAGCTGCATGCAAGGAAGTGGGTATCGATATCCATTAGACAAATGGTTGGTAACTTTATGTTAGTCACTGGTCAGCGATTTATTTAATGTTTGCACGCGAACTAATAAATGGTGTCTATCAATTAGTTGAAAGAAACATTTGCATAAATTTAAGTGCTTATCATTACTAAATTGCGTATAATTGTGTAAGTTATTTTTCGTTTCTACAACAGTGATAAAGTGTAGATTTTATTAGTTTTTATTGCAATTAATTAACGGATCTATAAACGTTCAATAACTAAATATGTTAACTACCGTTTCTGCTTTTTATAATTAGCGAACTCGGCGATGTTGATTGCTTTTTATTTTGATAACTACTGGATTAATAGAAGGATCGATTAGTCCAGCATCACTATTGGTATCATTTAGGTGTTTTTCTTGCATAGGTACATACAACTGTTTTTTTCTTGTAATAAAAACAGAGTTATTAGCTGTTATTTTCTCGCGTAAGGTGCAATCTCCTGATGGAGTCGGCTTGCTTAGATGTGCTCAACGACTGATGCCATAATGACGTGTTTCCAAACTGACACTAGTTTTGCATTACGAGTTTTGTTAATTTAGTGTGAAAATAACCACATACGTACCGCTTAGCTTTGAAACAACAAAAAAGATGGTAAAAAAGCGAAAGGATGCGGTCCTAAACATATCAGCTCGTCTACTTATGGCACTTTGATTATACGTCTGAGGACAGCAGATGACGATTTGTTTAAAGTAGAATATAATTCAACGGTTATCTTACGTATCCCGATGTTAAGGATAGAGTTAAATGACAAAAAGTGTCTCTGTATACAGGTTGGATAAAAACTTAAAATTAAAAAAAGATAATATTCGTTTATGTCTTTTGTACTACGTAATATTTTTTTTTCAGTTTTCATGCCCATTTTAATGGACATTTCACTTTTTAATTATTGTGTTTTTTGCATAAATCTGTAGAAAATGTAGTACATCTATGACACAAATAGGAAGTGTTATTATTGTTTTTCCAATAAAATACCAATAATGAAGCTGTAGTATAAAAATAGTCAGCTATTATATTTTTACTTCCTTTTGATGCATACAGCGCCAGGTAAGTAACTTTAACCGTAGGAATTAAGTGAGGCAATCAATACAATAAAGTATCCCGTACTTACTACTTATTACAAGTACCTATCGTTAAACTAATGTCCTTCGCTTAGCTGCTACATGTACAGATTTATAACTAACTGGTATGGTATGTGTTATAACAAGTAGATATGAGTTCCTTACACCTTCTGCACCACCTCAAACACATAACTTATCCTCAACTTAAAACATAAAGTCTTAAAGGAGCTGAAAGTACTCGTACAAATAATTAGAGTAAAAATAAATTTCCAGGGATGGCTATGTAAACTTCAAGGCATACGAATATTTACAGTGATTACTAATGAACATAGGTCTGAAGGCCAGTTCACGTAATTAAACATGGCCAAAATCTAGTAGCAATGTCAATGACAAAGACGATCAATGTCATGAACTTGTGAAAATTGTCGATAAATGTTTTTTTTTTACAGATTGAGACAGATTAGCGTGTTAACGTGTTTAAAATTACGGGATTTGTTCCTTTGGTTTAATTAAGTAGATAGTGCTACCAGTATATGCATAATAACTCAAAGTGTTTATGTATTCAGTGATAAGTAAGAGGCAAACAAACTTAAGAGGCAAGTAATCTGGTAAAGCCAGCGAGCTGACTACATATTGACACAAACCACCTAATCCCCCTGTATACACAGGGTACCTCTAACAAATATTGACAAACGGACTAAAAACAGGTTCGTTGACAAACGGCGCGCGTCGGAGCCGGCTCGCACCCTGTCTTTATTTGCACATTACGCCTTCAGCGGCGCCCGCGCACCTCGCGCCGCCTCCACAAATTAGTTTCTAAGTAATCACTGATGATTGCGAGCATTACCGCAGGTACCCGACACACATTTAGAGTTTCTATTACCATGTACTTTTAATTTTATGGTAATTTTCTACGGACTTGTACCGTGTTTATTTTGAGCCAAGGGGCAAATATTACATACCTATAATTATGTGATATAGGCTCGTTCCTAGGTTGCCTGGTTAATCCTGTAGTCCATTCAAGCCGACTAGGGTATCTCGACGGACCAGGTATTAACTAGGAACATTATAGGCACATTATATATGTTCTATAAACCTACGATGTGGATTAACCAATTTATCATCAATTAGTTTGTGATTATTACAGACTGCGACTTCGTCCGCGTGATATTTCTTATTGGAATAAACAAACATCAGCTTTATTATTAGTATAGATTCAGGCTTTTTTGATTCAGGTTTTTTTTGTGCAATGTAACTCACTTCTATTATAGTCTAGTCTATTTATCGTTTATGTATTTCTTCTGTTTATCAATTACTTCATCCATTCTTTGGTCCTTCCTTAGAAGCAGAAAGCTTTAATTTATCTTCGAAAAAAGATGATTCATGATTTATACAAGAGTTGTAACTGTTTGCGAATGTTGTATCCTGGCAATAAGAGTTGAATGTATGATATTAGGAACTTAATCAGTCATTAATTCAGTATTCTTAATCTTTTAATGAACCTTCAAGACCCCGTTAATAAATCAAGAAAATGTAAAGGTGCCAAAGAAGTATTAATAATAATGTCTAAATCTGATATATTACAGTAAACATGACTCCATAACAATTATCTGAGCACTCGGTATTATTTGCGTCTTGTATAGCGATTACTTCAATTACTTATCGTTGAGTTAATACATTTTAATGAGAGATGACTCCGATTATTGATCACGTTATTATTGAGATTATCCTCTCATTGCTGAGACCATGGGAACATTATAAATTATTACTATGCAGAATAATTAGTGTGAACAAGTCAAAGCACTGAGCATCAACTTGTGCGTAAAATACCGACGGTGTACCTACTATATAATTTTGTGCTTTTAATAGTAATCAACCGCATTATACATGTTTAACTTAAAGTAAAATTGTATAGAAGACCGTAAAATTTTTATTCAATAAGTAACTCCGTGGGTAAAAAAACGAATAAACAACATTAGCGGCAGCTTCTTTCTTTGTCATTCAGTGGAACCGATTTTGCATCATTACAAGCGACGTAAGATTGATTCCCACACAAAGGCGCTGTCAAGCTCGGCGGATGAATAAAACGCAAAGCGCGGGCTTTCATTGTTGTTATAACAAAATGAAGTCGTAATGAGTAGGAGTGCGACCGCGGAGCCGCCTCAATGCGAACAGAATGTCGCACGATTGAATTAAAATTGCTTCAATATTGTGGCTTTAAAATGTTGACATTTGACAAGCGTTGCTGACGCCTGTCGCGTTGACGGGCGGCGCAGTGGCGCGGGCGCAGCGGCCTCAGGCTCCGACGACGCACCTAAATGCATAATGCTTGTTGATAAAAATTAGAATGTGCATTTATTATGTACTATACGAATATTTATATGGGATTAGTTATAATTTATTAAAGTTGACATAACTTTTCACTATTCTACTAGTATTTTAGAATCCGAATACAAAACTGTCGTAGAGCTATCACTTTTTTTCGGAATATTATTTATTATTTTATTTATAAATTATAAACATAATCACTAACATTTCAAACCTTTATTTGTTTATCCTCGTTTCTTGCTTACATTAACTAAGTGTTTTGTGTAAACTGCCTGTTGTGTCGATGTCAGTGTACTTATTTATGACACCTATATATAATATAGTTCTTGATAAATGTATTTCAACATAAATTGTGGCCGACATTAAATAAAATTAAATTAAGAGATCGCGCTTGGGACAGGAGAACCACTTTTAATTGCATAAATTCGCGGTAAATTTTGCACAACAAAAACTGGTATTCAAATTACCAGAGATTATGTTTAGTTAGATTAAAAGACGGCTATTATTATGGACTTGAATCCAGTTTTTGTCTGATCTATGTAAATTTGTGGCAGCTCCGGTAGCACAATCTAACATTTGAGTATTAGCTTAGTCTCCTCGTAAAGAAAACAAACGTTATGTATACCTGCCTACCTACTACCTACTATGTACCTACAATATAATCTGATGTTTGTTTGTTTGTTGCAGACTACAATGATGTGTTTTTATATACAACTTTGGGATGATAGTCACGTACTTAGATACATACTTATAGGTATGCATCACATTATAATATGTAGGTACATATTATGTTTTATTTGTTTACGTGTTCATTCAATAAATATTCATAACGCAAGTGACCGTGTCCATGCAATTTTAACAAGTACTTATATTATGTATGACGTACCCCACATCCCATAGTACTGGGATACTTGCAGAGTAGTGTTAAATGCATTTATGTTAGATTATTCTAGCATCTAAATTAGTAACAACTATGAGTCAATGATACGTAAAAGCACGAAAATGTACCGAAATCTGAAAAATTGTATTACGTTACAATTGAAGGCTTTACGATCAGTAGGTAATTTTGTTTCAAAATGGACCTTTACAAAGTGTTATTCGCTAAGGAATTCGATGAGAGTGTTGTTCCTGACTATAATATGTGCGTTACTTACAAGCACTATAAATATTATAAACTTGGTTATCGAACAACGTAGATCGACAATCGATGCACGATTTTGACATATGATATAGGTTACCTCTACAACGACGTGAACCGATAAGTTCAAGTATCATTTCATCAGAATATCGAATTAAATGTCAATCTATTTATGTCTAGCTCGATTTAAAATTAATGTGATTTATAATTTAGAGGCGGCAATAAATATTAATTTGGGGGTTATGTAAATAGGTAGCTGATATACATAATTATACAGACTTCGGCGAAGGCTTGTGTAATAAAACAAATATACCTTTAATCCCAACAGGTTGTCTGTGAAGGGCATCAAGTTAACTGATTTTTAGGATCGGTGTTCACCAGTTACCTCTACTATACCTCTATACTTTGACCTAAGATTAAAGTAGGTACTTACCTATGACGTCATACAATTTTATTATTCTTCAGATATCTACAAACAGCCGTAGCCGCAGGCCATACCTCGTAGCACTACTTAAAATTACGTTTGTCGGCACGTGAAACAACCTCATTACACACACACAACCTCTTTCTCTCACTTTTATACTTTACCAGCAAGATGAACGCTATACATTCCAAATTATCTCCCACACCCACAACAAATATGCGACTTCCATACAAAAGTAACAAAAGGGCAAGTCTACAAAGGCATAAACAAGTTCGATAGGTAGTTTGAAACTGTTTAAAAGCAATCTTCGTGTCTGGTCGTAAGGGACAAGGCACATCATATTTCCCTGCGTTATCGACCCGCGCCGGTAAAAACGGACGCGCGATGTGGAGAAACGTGTGCAGTTAGCGGTGGACTTTTGTCTTGTTTGTTATTAACAACAATGAGCTGGATGGCCGTGCATGGCTGGGAGAAAGTAAGGGATGAAATTTTTGTAAACTAGGACTTATGTGGGAATTTTTGAGTATATAAGTAGGTGTTCAGGGTGGGGCACTTCTTAATTCTGTAAGGTTAGAGAATAGAAATAGAAATATAAACTTATGTTTAAGATTCACTTGTAGATTTTATGTCACAACAGCGATTGTAGAAACAAATCCTGAACATGTATTTTTACATGCACACAATTTTTATCGGAACTTCTCAACAATTCAAAGAGTGGTAAATTACTGTCAGCCATACCAGGTCTCGTATCATCCGGGCCGTGTTGCTGGAGTGATTAGCTGCGCACAGCCCTGTAATCACGCCTCTGCTGCCCGTGCGTCTGCGCCGACCCGGGCCCCCCGCCCCGCACGCCGCGCGCACCCCCGCTCGCCCTGCTCACACCCCGCACCGCCCTGGGGCGAATATCTCCAGAGCAAACAGAAAAAAACAGAAACACAAGGTTCGGCTCGGCGTGCGTACACTGTTAACGACCCGACCTGTTTTCGATGCCGTGTGGGAAGATTTAGCGAATTTGAATTTCGATTGCCCGAGTCGGGTCCAATGGTCCATCCATCACGAGAATTGATGGATTCGGGGCCAAAAAGACGCGAAAAACTTTATGAGATGAAAGCGGGCTATTTCGTGATCGATATTTGTAAGCGAAGCTATTACGATCAGCTATTGCTTTTCCTTGGGCTTGTTTATTTTTGTTTCGTCAAGTTAATGAGAACTGAACAGTAAGGTGCTAAGTGACTTTTCTAATTTGCTCACATCGGCTTTGTTTATGTTTCCAGGATCGTGGGTGCATGAATGATTATGTGTGGTCGTCTGTTAGGTTGCCAAATTTTTGCTACTATAACAGGATAGCAACAAAATCTCTTCAAATGGATGTCGTAAACGACAACTAAGTAAGTCTCATGTCAAGAGGATGGATTTCTAGTCTGATACTTATCAACAACACTTTGGCATCAGTAATCTTAGATAGCGATACTACGTTACTGTGCTAGGTAGATTTTCACTTTGTATAAGAGAACCATACTCCTTTTAGTTCAAGCTGATGTATCACGAAGGATACATTTTATATCTATCTTACAAATCATTTATTGCACTTATACAGTGACACACCTGAGTCGGTGCCTCTCCGTCTGGTCTCCTCTGCCGCCATGTCTGCCGACCCCGCACACTTTTTATTACCTCTCGCCGCGCAAGCGCAGATATAAAATAATTCGCCATGAAACTACACAACGAAACCGGCTGCATTGTTTTATTGAAAGCTCATGCAATGCCGAGTGCCATCTGTCTATTGAATTGAAAGTATTTTTATAAATCTCTGATAGTTTTCTCTAACTTTAGGAATTCGTTTCAGTTTCTTAGCCAAAGCCTGTTTCTTTAATAACAAAATGTTTTCAGGGTTTAAAATTAATTGCCTTGACTAAGTTGATACATCTGTCTTTAAAGAGCAATTTGTTTTCGTAATAGAAAAACTAAGCTTTAATAGGTAGTCAAATCAATTTATTTCAATTATATAAAAACTTTTGAAAAATAATTTTCACGAAAGATAAAAAAAAAAAAAAAAACCCGCCTTTAAAATTCCCACTGCTGGGACACAGGCCTCCTCTCTTCGAGAGCAAGTGGGCTATAGTGTGGCTATCTATACCACGCGGGCCCAGTGCGGGTTGGTAGACGTCACATGTCTTCAAACTTTTTATTCTAGGACATGCCGTTGCCGGTTTCCTCACAATGTTTTCCTTCACCGTTTTTGAGAGCAGTGGTGATCAAATTATTTACACAAAGTATAGCGCTTGCCTAGCTGGGTTCGAATCCACGACCTACAATTCGTAAGACGGGGTCGTTGCCACTGGGCTAACAATGTTTACTAATTTCTAATTAATAATACTTAATAGAACCTAAAACCTACAGAGCTTAACTATACCATTTGGATGAATTACAAAATGATATGTTTTTTTTTATCATTCATTCCATTTGTGTTCACCGCCGAAATGATGACGTAACAGTCTTTGTAAGATTGGGGGTGGCGTCAAAAAGGCCGAACAAGGGATCACACGTAATATCGATTACCTGACTGATTGCTGTTGATGATCGTAAGGGATTGTGCTAATTTATAGACAGTTGTTTGTCAGTTTTTGTTGTTTCATTTCAATTTACTTCAAAAAGTTTACGTATAGCGGGTTCACTGTTCATCTGTGCCTGAAATATGTTGAAATCCAGCAAACGTCTTTGGTTGCCTTCGTATCAGCGGTGATCGTAAGCGTTAGTATAACGCGACGATAAAGCGCATCAACTCTACAAGTACGTGGTTTCAGTACCAACACGTTTACGCAGTGCTAGGGCAACGCACGCATTTCGTAGTGTCTACGCTTCGTCTACGCGAAGTCGACGCCTTCGTTGGATATTCGTTACGAGCGAAGACAAGTAAAATATTCATCAATACCATAAAATGATTGATCAATCTACCTAGCCTTTACAACTATGCTGGGGTCGGCTTTCAGTTTTACCGACTGCAGCTGAATACCAGTATTTCACATGAAGCGACCGCATACTCGTATCTGACCTATACAACCCAGTTACTGGGTAATAAGATACCCCTTGGTAAGACTGGTTGTCAGACTTTCTTGCTACTGACGACCCGTAACGACTGTCAGAGATCCACGAATGACATAACTTGCTCTCGGAGACTATTCAAGACCCGGTAACGATAACTCATCCACAGTCCAACCGCGGCTATTCTTAACCTAATCGATCAGCCTGTGCGGCTGTTATTACTTACCCACAAGCCCCTCCACAAATTATCACCTAACTACAGTGTTCAAATGTTCTTCAGTTCCAATACTGACAATTTATTTTCCGGGGATTCCCTGAAATATATTTTCAGTCTTCGTAAAATAATTAAAATAGTCTTCCATCGTGAATAAAACGTACGAGTTATCAGGTATGGTAGGTATGTACACGTTAGTACCTACTATTAGTTATTCTGTGGTATGACTAAACACATATGTGCTAATGATTCATGATATTTCATTCATATAGGTACTTATATTGTTAAACAAATTAGTTACGAAGTAAGGTACGTGTATAATAACACACTAAATACACACCTACTACTAAAATGACATATCTAAGTCCCTACTGTGTAGAAAACAAAAGTGTTTGCAGCCTCCAAGGAACATATTCAAACTACATAGTATTTGTCATCAGTGGTTGAGCCTGCACTGTGTCTGGCAGTCAATATATGTACATATGCATAGAATATCCGTCCGTAGGTACTTCAGAATTACGTGTTAGCTAGATACTCGTAAGATATCATAGAATATCAGTTTTATTGTCAATATCATATATATTATTTAAAATACTTGTCACTCTCAGTAGGTAGCCGGTTTATTAGCTTTGTCTGATATTTATTTTATTCAACAGACCTTGTCCATCAGTTTTCTAATATCCACTTAATTAAGCAATTCCACAGAGACGTCCGATATTTGCATATTCATTATGATGGAGACTCTCCTTATAAAATATACTGCTCTTTATGTCAAATGTAGGTTACGTTGCAGACTGGTTCCATAATCTGGCAAACTTGGATATGTTTGTGTTCATAATTACGTATGAAGATGAGAATGAAATACAGACGGACAGGTACAAAAAGTATAAAAGTTTTGATTACGTATTTATGTAGTGTGGTGGTTATTTTCCTGTCTTATTTAATGATCTTGAAGCTATAAACGATAATAACGACTAATGAAAAATAATAAAAGATTGTCGTGTTGAGAGCCGCTGCTACTAAACTATACCGGACTCGTCTCAGACAGATTTTTAATCATTATTATTACAGATTATGACAGATTTTTAATAATGACTGCGACTGCGCTTCGTCAACAACATAAATCATATTATACGTCGAAGTATTTTTATAACTGCTTAGGTGTTATCAACGTGGAGGTGATATAACGGAACTAAATACCGCGTTGCGCAATTTTGACGTGAACTCATATTTAGTGGCCATTTTAATTAATATCCGGGTGATAAAACCAATGCAAATGAAAGGTAAATATATTAGAATTTGAATATATAAAAGCTACTGTTTTTATGTACATTAAATTATAAGTCTCTATATGCTATAAGCTTCTGTTGTAATTATAGATATAATTATGTTTATGTTCTATATTTTCACAGCAGGCAGTCCAGTATAGGCTCGCGCTGTAGTATGAGTACTACGAGTGTAGGAGAGTTACGTGTGACGACCGCGAGTCCGTTTTATGACGACACATCTGCCACATTTCACGCTCACCTTTCCAATTTTCCTTCGGCTGTTTCTTATGTCGCTATAAAACTTTATGTTTTTGAAAAGAGCGCTATTCACCACTGAATCCATATACTCTGACATTGGTCATGCCGTCTGTCCATGTTTACGTATCTGCACGTGCAAAACTGTATACAAAATCGGTACTTAGGCGTGTGTGCTTTGGGGCGACAACTGCTTGCGGAGTGGGTGTCGTCGTAGTGAGGGTACGCAGGTGGCGTACGCGCCGCTACGCGACAAGCGACGGCCCTGTGTGTCACGCATGTACTCGTAACGAAGCGTTCAACAATTCTTTAGAGCTGGTTATTAAAATATTTGTTGTTCCGATGTTATTTATTTGTATATGTGGAGAGGCTTTGTGACTCGCCGACAGACGTTCTCTGTGATGTAGGTGGTTTGCCGGAGCCCTGTATGGCTGCCATTGTTGACGACTGTGACCAATTCTTGTGTGTGAGATAATAACATCGCAAAATTCTCTTTATTTTTTATTTAAAGAATGTAAAAAGTTTTAGCATCAACTTTAATATTACAAATAAGACAATTTAACCTACGTTGACCTCGCAGTCTACACCTTGCTGACACCTTGCTCTGTTAGTAGCTTAGATGTTTTTAAAGGTGTTTATAATTTAAAACTAATACCTGATTGATCAATCGTGTAATGTATTAACCTTCGTACAAAGTTAGTGGTAATGGAGATTGGTTCTCATTTATAGACACTTGAATAGGAATGTACTCGTTTCTACCAGATGTGAGAGTCGAAATAATCAATTAAAAGGAATCGATTACGTGGGCCTGCAGCAGACGCGTCGGCTTCTGCGCTAACTCCTCGCCGCATAGAACGAATCGACTCAATTATTACTAACCCGAGGATGAAAATTAAATTGGACCTCGGCTTGATGCGCTCAAACGATGAGACTGTTAAAACATTATGAGCCATACAATTTTTATCTCCCTCTCAGATCTTTAAACAGAGAGGTGTGCGGAGCCCGCAGACGCTCCGGCGCAGCGCGAGCGGGACGCAGCGCCGCGTGCGATGGAGACGCATCACCGACCGGCCGGTAGAGGTCGAATATAAATGTGGAATGTTTATGGTTCTACCGTTTTATTTTATTCCCGGGCCGGCAAAGCATTAAATATTGTTTCAATTGAAAGCGGGCAGATCAGACGGTAGTGTCTAATGAAGAATAGATTAATAAAACCCGACAGTTGATTGAGTTCGATTCGCAATCGCGCCGATGCTGCATCAACAGATCGTATCTCGGGCGCGTCTATACTACTTGTGTTACGAGTGTTGATACAAATCTAACTAATTGATGCGACGCAGGCCGCCTATCTGTGTATCCGCGCTAGCTCGTCGGGTCAGCACTGGAGTGGTGGACGTAGTGCATGTTAGTGGTGGTGGAGCGACCGCCCGCGCACAAAGGCTTTGTCGCCACCGCTGGTCTTTGATCGCTCGGTGCGGCATAGCGGGCCAGCGCGGGTATTGTCGTGCGATTAGTCGCGGCGCCGCGGCCGCCACATTTGTGTGTCGCGAGTGTTGTGACACCGGCACAGAGCATCACAAGCGCCGACACAGACGCCGACTGTTTGCATTGTACTACGTGCCATGACATATCGTTTGTCGGACGGCCGCCGACGATGCTGAGCCATGACTTACGATGTTTTATGGAGCTGAGCTTTGTTGCCATTGAATGAGTTGGATGTTAAGGAGGGTCGCGTTAACAATTACACAACACCTAGGCATTACCTACGACTATTGTTCGTGCGGTTTATGTAAGGATGGGCTGAAATGACACTTCTAAGTAGACGCGTGATGTTGCAATACTTACGGAAACCTAAACTCGCATTAAGTCTTGACTTTAAAAATCGTTTTTAATGGTTCCTGCTGAACTAAGCTATACAGTGAAGTGACAGATAACACAATTTACAATTACTGAACAGCTTGTTCACGTCGCGTGCGCCTTTGTGAAAATAGTAAAAAAGGTTTTGTAAAGATCTAGGACATAGGTTTGATCATCATTTATGTCATATTTTTAAACATTTTCCTTAACCGGAAAAATATATAATCCTGTATTTTTATTTTTAACTCATTCAAATAAATAAAATAAAAGAAAAATGAAATACGTCCTCATGCAAAGTTTAACTACAATACTCTGCGGTGTAGTGCTACGCCGCTCGTAGACAATTGCTACGAACGCATAATAGCTACGACCTTTTATTTTTACTGCTACGAGCTCTAATTGCATCATGAGTGGTTTGCTACGTAGCTTTTTACTTTATTGCAATGAATTTTCAAACAAGTGATCTTCGTTTCTCCCTACCAAGAGTTGAGTTAGTAATCACAGTAGGCTAGTAGGTGGGCATGGAGAAGGAGCTTCTTAAAATATACTCTCATTGCCATCGTCCGTCGTATGGATGTATAGTTGTTCATATTGAATTCCTTTCTTGAAATTACTATGGATACTCATGGGAAGCCTATGGCAATTTTTTGGCAACAGTGCTATTGCGGAGTTTTTGCCTGACAATTTTACACGGACAAAGCACTTTTTGGATCAAGGAGTTGGTTCCTTATACGTAACACCTAGTTGTATGTATGTTTAGGTATATCATCCAACCATCATAGAGTAGAGCATTGTTGGACATAATTATGTACAACTTTCCCAAGCCAATCTCAACTGCAATTAAAATACTCTGAACAGTAATTTGTTCAGTAAAGGAGATATGATTCTTTAAGAGGCTCCACGCATTGGGTGTCCTGAAGATGGACGGCTCGGCCGAGGTCGGCTTAGAAAAGGGTGGCGAGAGGACAGAAGGCATTATGGAGCAATAAAAGAGTACCTATCTGAAAGAACTTGGTGGAGGCTTGTTCCATCAGTTGAAGAGTTTAGGCTGAAAAGGTTAATTACCTAAAAAAAGGTATTAAATAAAGGTTTATTATATACTATCTTCTGCCCGCGGCTGCGTCTGCGTGGACTTAAGAATTGTTCAGGGTCCGGAGAGAAATGAAAAATTTAGAAGCTAGTTTTGTCATATATTCATAACAGTCGTTAAGCCTAATCGCTTAACGACTGTTATGAATATGTGAAGAGAAATAAAAGTATCCTATGTGTTAATCTAGATTATAAACTATCTGTGTACGAAATTTTATCCAAATCTGCACTGTCGTTTTTGCGTGATTGAGTAACAAACATCCAAACATGCAAACTTTCACATTTATAATATTAAGTAGGATAGTAGAATGGATAATCCTTTATGATACAGGGATAAATAAATATAAATAACTACTTATAACCTTATCCAGGAAGTGACTCATACAAAGTGATCATCAATTTACAGTCGTTTATGACTCCAACACCGGATATGTTCCACAACACTTTCCCACACGAATAAACTAATGTTGCTCAGCTTTGATATTTAATTAATTAATTATGTTCAAGTGGGTTAAATTGAGTTTCATAATTAGATTAATTAAGATTCGTAACGGCCTCATTGGTTGATGTTACAAGTGCAGTTGCAGAGTGAGAGGTTGTGGGTTCGATTGCTAAATATAAATAACATCTAGCCTGTATTTGTCGAAGGGTTTGGCAGGGGTGCGCCTATAGTACGCCCACATTTCACCTGTTATGTTTAAATCTGATGTCCTGATACAGAGCCCGGAGTGTGGTCGCTCCTGCGAAATCCGCTCCGGTAAAACCTAATAACACTTTGCTGGACATAGGCAATAAATAAAGTAATCATTTTTGTTAATAAAATATTTAATTATTGAAACTATTACTTTTTTGATGTTAACACCGTTTTTGGTCCGAAGCGTGATTTTACCTAACGCGCAATCTGCTTGTTTTAATTTGCCAGTTCATTGAACCTAAACTACATACATTCTCAGAAAATGACTGGGGATTCTTGCTGTTCTACTACGATGAAAGATAGCAAATGCTAAAATAAATAGCACGCATACTCAGTAAACAGTATTATAAACCTAGAGGCGGTGCAATAAGAGCCAGTTTTCGAGCAAGTGAGTTAGTATCTCAACCGCCCTTATAGATAAGGGCGCGTAAAAAGCAGAAGCAAGAAGGGTAAACGTTTCTAACTTTGTAACTTCTGCCCGCGATTTCGTCCGCGGGAAATTTCTTTTTTGCTCGACCCACCCCGGCGCATCGCATCGCCTGAAAAACTCTAAGAAAGAACGAACCCAAAAAAAACAGTTCTTACTAGTCAGTAAGTGGTCTTGTTAGTTCTTCTTAGTACTTTTTTATCTTTTTACTCGCCTCCTTAAGGTCCTAGCGTGATGTTGTCTCAAGAATTGGGCTATCGAATCCAATAGGATTTTTTTTTTAATATGACTGGTAGTTCCAGAGATTAGCGCGTTTAAACCAACAAATTTTATCTTCGGCTTTATTATTATTATCAGACACATGTGTATGTAAATATGTTCCAGTACTTTCCTCGTCCAGCTTATTCACGCGACCTTCAGCCGGTCGTCGGTCTACCTAGTGTATTAATGAGTTCTTATCTTCACAGGGAACTTAAGCGTTACCGTAGTTGCTTAGCAACTTCCATATTTTAACATGAGTACAGTTATCGCGGGGAAAAATTACGAGGAAATACCAACAATTTACTCCTTTTTGGGAAAGATATGAGGAAATTATTATCATGTTTATTTTATTATTACAGAAGGAAATAAAAGAGTTTATTTTTGGTCAAAGTCCACAAGCAATTATGAACTTTGACCAAAAATAAACTCTTTGTCTCTTTAAAAATAAACGAATGAGGTAAATTTGTTTTCATTTTAAGTAAAACCGGAGAGTACGTTATATTTTGATAACATTTATAATAATGTATGAATCATTAAATCACGTGAAAACCCGTATTGCTAGCTATAAGGTTACTAATTAATACTTTTATTTTTTATTGAAAACCAATTTTTTCATCAATAACACGCTATTTTTATACAATGCATTTAATCATTTGAATTTTTCTCTCATGTCAAAAATATACTAGTAGAAGTTGAGTTCTTTGTCAAGTAGCTCGGCTGAGGAAGTACTAACACAACACCATGACTATTCCTGCCGTCTGCTCCTTTCGGTTGGAGGGGTTTGGGTGACATGCAAATGAGACATTCCATTTTTTACTCTGGGAATGTAGCGCATCCGCGTTACACTCCGAATTAAATAAACTGTAAAGTGAGGGAAACAGACCAGTGATACGCGGACTCCTGCAGATGACCATAGGCGACAGTAATCACTTACTATCGGTGGGCCATCGGCTTGTTAGCCACCCATTTCATTTTGGATATGTTTCTCATCGTAGTAAGTAATAGTCCTGCAAACCGTATTTCGGCTATGGCGGCCAATCTCAATGGATACGACTCTTCGACACGAGAGATATTATAGTGCACAAGTGTGTAGACACAGGTGCACTCTCTAGTCTCTCGCTTTCATAGTCCGATGGGACGGCAATCCACAACGACCGGAGAAAGATCAGGCGCAGGACGGCTTAACGTGCTTTTCGAGGCACGGGTGTATCACACCGCCAATTTCGAAACTTCGGGCTGTTACTAAGAAATTCCTAATGGAAAACAACTACGAGACCAACGCGACAGTAAGTAAACTTGCGATATCATTATTTCTTTAGAAGTCTTTCTCAAAACTGAATGATACAAAGTTCGATCATTAAGTTTTGGTTGCCTACTTATCTATTTTGATTAACAGTCACTTGCCCGTCTGTCGCCCGTTATGTAAAAAAAAACATTATTGTTCAAAAGTGCATAACAGAATTAAAATAGCACTAGCCACCACGCTAGGATTCCTTCGTCTTACAACATTATTACATACATCGGTCGATAAGATTTTTGAGGCGACGATAATCGAATGTTCTTCCAAATCAATAAATTCATTTAAATATGTCTAGGTAGGTAATTAACTTAGGTGTATTAAATTTAAACGTGCGTAAAATAGTGTATTGTATACGTGGGTGGTGTGGGTGTGTGATGAATTATTATTTTGTTTATTCTAAATCTGTATTAACAAGAACATAATATATAACGTCTGTCAAACTGCATAACAGTTTGTCGGCAATTGTTCTCATCTAGCAACGGATTACCATAATGATTACCCATTTTGAAAATTGATGTGCTACAATTTAAATATGCTAAGTAAACTATAAAATAATATACCAACAGTAGAGATAAAAATCTCACATTTAACAAAAAGGCATTTTCGCAAACGTAAGGTTTGTTACGAACATAGCTATGGACACAATGAGAGATCATGTTTTTGTAGAACTCTTTTAAGTTGGTCCTTTGGCTTGACATGTGATATCAGTTTTAGGGGTAGCTCAATCACTAACGTTGGTACTACGTACAGTCACGAGCATAAGTATGTATACACTTGGCTTTATTCAAAACTCCTTTATTTTTTAATGAAATTTATATTGCTACGAACATACATAGTATTTTAGGTTATTGCAATGTGTCGTATTTCATTTTTGTTTTCGTTATTTCACGCAAAAATCGCTATTGAAAGTTTCCAAGTTTTGACATTAGCTCGTGTCTGTACCTTCTTGTGCGTTTACCAAAGTAGTTTGTTACTTTTGGAACAGCAAGCGTCTTCTTCTTAGATAAACGAGTTGGGTACATATGCTTACGTTCCACTTTGTTAGTGATTATTAAATAAGTGAGTTAAGGTGGGTTTAGACCGAACGAAGACAGAACCAGAGCAAGGATAAGGGGCATTCCTTTCCTGACATCCCTAAAATTTGTGTAGGTATGGACAGACCAACGAAATATTACTCCCACTTCGCTTAGACAAAGAGAATCCGGCAAAGTGGAGACAGTATAAGCATGCGCTCGTTTGGTCCACATCGACCTTTATGTATTAGTCATATTAGTGTCATGAATGTGTGTGTTGTCCAGCCAGAAAATTTTAAAGGTGATTTTTGCATTTAGTTCTACCCATCGTCAGTATATCCATTTCACTATTGAGCTTAGGTACTGTAAATAAATGGTCCCATATAAATAAAGCATCTGTTGCCAAAAAAAGAGTCTACATTAGGTTTAAGCCATCTGGGCTTATTTGCATTTCTAAAGCTACATTTTCACTTAGCATTCTGCCGATCGATTCTGTAAAAATCTTACCGTGAAAAGTTTGGTGAAGTGAGCTTAGAGTGAGCTGTCAATAGTGTCAATCCCTAGCATTAGTTGGAATGACAGCTCACTCCACGCTCACTTCACCTAAGTTTTCACGGTGAGATTTTTACAGAATCGATCGGCTGAACAGTTCGCGGTACTTAAATGAAAACACTTGACCGAACGAACATGTTTGTTCAGTGATGATTGGCGAACGATTGCTCGCTGGTTCATTCACTCAGTGACAACGACGTCACCGGCGAGCGAGCGCCGAGCAGTTGCTCTGTGCATTTGGTCGGAGTTAGACGTGCTACGTTGGCGTAGATCGAACGCCAACGTAGCACGTCTAACTCCGACGCTTTTTACGAGCTTTTGTTTAGAACTACTGTTCGTTTTCTCATTGAAGTGAAGACAGAGGTTTTCTGTTTTGAGCGAATATTGGCAGAACAGCAAACATTTGCTCAAAAAAAATATTCGCTCGGCAGAGTAGTAAAAACGAGACTTTAGATAGCACACTTTGGTATATGTTAACGCGCTATGGGCACTTTTGTGGTACCTCAGTGCCACTGCGATAATGTAGGTACAATTGGCGCACGCGCAGGCACTCAGTCTCTTGGTACAGTGTGTCAGTCGCGAAGCGCATTGGTTTCTTGTAAGGTACCTTGAGAAGAGCCCGTTGAGCTCGCTCCACTTTCATTAGATGCGTCTTATTTATTAACCTCATGTTATAATGCAGGAGTTAAGAACAGATTGGCAGAGTGTGTGATAAAGCGTTTTCAAAACTATCGGTAGCAACACCGCCCAATAAAAAAAAATGTGTATAATTTTTCTAACCCGACCATGCTATGTATTCAGGTGCCTACATATTTTTTTTCTTTCTTTTTAGCTGATTATGCCTTATTATTTTTAACACGCTTTTGTTAGCTTCACTTGTAACTAACTAACAATGTAACAAAATCTTAGGAGTCAATAGTAACCTACTTCTAATTGTCGTGTCGAAATGAAATTTTGTGGGAGTATGTAGTTTGGAAGACAAAACTATAATTTGGTATCTTGGAGCTGATCTGATGATGGGCCCATAGATTGCACTTGGTGTTGAGGGTCTGATGATGGAGCCAGGAGGTGGATAGTGCAACTCTTCTGTGGCTACTACTAAAGCCCTCGAGTTTGGGCTCATATGATTTGATTTGACGAGTCCAATAGATTGCACTTAGTGTCGAGGGTCTGATGATGGAGCTACGAGGTACCAGTACACGAGGGAGTGGAACCCTTAAGGAGCTACTTGCAAACCCCTTGAGTTTGCTAATAGCGCCTAATCGTCATAACTTCGTTGACTTTATGCTTATTAACTTAATGAAGAACATTTATTATGAGCCTGTGCCACTGCAGGGCAAAGGACTCCCTTTTTCCTCCTTCCACTTTTCCCGGACTACTGCGATTGTGGGCCAATCCTGTAAGAAGGAGTCCAGCTCATCCCACCACCTCTTTCTGGGCCTGCCGCGCGGTCGTTTCCTGCCATTTGGGATGGAATATATAAGAATATACTAGACGCAAAAGATAAAAATATGTAGATAGTTTAAAAAAAAACTAAAAACACGCTTTTATCGCAATTATAAAATAATTAAATGGATTTAAATTTAATTCTAAAAGCGTGGAGCGTTTTTTTGTATTAATTATAAGTGCGCTCTACGCTTTTTGAATTAATTTTAAATTAAATTAAACCTTAATTGTTTAATTAGATTAAACCTTATTTTATGTTATTTTCCTTCTTACCAAAATGGGCAGATGACGTTAATTTTACGTCATCAAGATTTCCCATTTTAAATGTACTTATAACAAACACATTGTTATTTCCTGTAATTTGCTGTTTCAAAAATTAATTACGATATTCTACCTTCAGGAATGGTGACTGTTATGCATATTTATAGGCTGGGCTTCATTATGGTTAGATCTTCATAATCGCTAATTAGCATTCGTACCTACTGAGCTATATGAGCCTGGTTAAAGTAGGGATATGATTAATGTGGTTAAAGATATTTAGTGTTGTATTCATAAAAAAAATCTGTATGTTATAATCAGCCTCATAGGGCAAAGTATTTACTAAATATGATAAGCTGAAGACAACTTATTTAATTAAACACCAGTTATTCATAAAAGTCATGAGCTATAGATAGTTTTACATAAACCTTTGATTCAGCTGTTAATTTAATAACATCGATTAATTAAGCAACCTCTCCACCGCTGTTTTAATTATTCCATTAATCAAAATTAATCGATTTTATTACCACACTCTATTTTTTTTTTAATAATCCGTCGTATCCGCATTCAGGATTAAAAGTGGCTTCGCATTTAGCAAGGTATGCATTTCGTGTACCTATTCTGTAAGTTCCTACCTCCTCGCATAGGTATTTGAACAGGGAAAGTAGTTTCTTTAGGCTGGTAATTTATTTTTACAGTGCACAATAGTATACTACCTGGTACTGGGAAAGTTCTTCTAGTTAGCGGGTCCTGAGGGCCTCAACCAAGTGACATTCAATTGGCAATAACGATGACATAAGCTTTGAGAGCGATTGCCACTTGTCTAGGCCCTCAAATCTGAGGGGCAATTCTCGTAATTTTAAGAACGTTCACAGTCTGATCTCAGTCTCAATCTGTCAAAAATACGTCTAATTTCCCTACATTTTGACAAGTTTTTGACATTTGTTTGACGCCGAGATGAGACTGCGACTAGATTTTGATCATTTTAAATTACGAGAATTGGCCTTCAGGAAGCAATCTACAAAAAAATCTCTCTCTCGAATCTTTTTGACGAATAGGTACTGTATGAAATTCTCAAATAATATACATAGAACACTATTGTTACAGCAAGTTGCAAGTTGCCATATTAAGTATATGTTACAGCATCAGCCTATAGCAGTCCACTGCTGGACATAGGCCTCTCCTATTGCACGCCTTTCAATTCAATTTTCGGCAACTCTCATCTCATCTTAAGTATATACTTATGTTTCATAACTCGTCTTTTTCATGAGCATCGTCTCACTCTACACAGTCTCCTCAAATCTTCTTTTCACGTCGGTCGACCTTTACATGGGTATGTGATACCGCGATGGAAATATAGGCCAGCCAGGATTTTTGGTAGCCTGATCACCGGTGGCTGGTTCCCGGGGTGAACGGAAGGAAGGAAATTTACAAATACAAATCTCACATACAGTCACATCGTTGTATAAGTACTAGTAGCTGTCCTTTACCTGCTGCAGTTTCTTAGTGAGGATATCCCAAGGAAGTTATAGAGCGGGCGGTGTTTTGACCGGAGCCCCACATCAAAGGGTAGGGCAAGTGTTACGCATGGTCGAGCTGAACCCGTATTATGTTTCTGACTGTGAGATGGTGATTTTTCATGGCGTTGAGCCCTTAGTCAAATTGCACGTATTTACGAAGAGGGAGTCTAACTTAAGATTCGTAGAACTCGAAGGCACGTCCCAATAGTAATACAGTTGAGCGTATACTTGTATACTACATATTTAGGTAATTACAATTTTATTCCGAGAATAAAATGTTGACATGCATTTTACAAGTCACTGGACAACATAACACGAGGTATTGACTGTGACGTTTAGGTATGATGACGTGACGATTTTAGCGTAAACATGTTTACAATTATTACTTTTTTATTGTACCTACTAATCGGATGGTCTTATGGGAATGAGACTCAATTTTCTCTGATTTGTTACTGAAATAATTAAAAGACGGTGTGATGGCTGTGTTACAGACGTAAAGTTTAAACAATTCAATCTTGTTTCAGGGAGTTTTTTCAGAGGTTTCAAGTTTGAAAAATCAATTGTTTCTGCGGTCATCCTCTAGGGTTTCAAATATACGCTTAATAAAGCACGAATTTAATACATATATAAATACCCTAATTACAGAAATTATTATTATATAATATTATTATTATTTACAGAAATTTCTGTAAATGGCTGCCAATACAAAAAAATAATAATAAAAATAGCATTACTCAGAAAAATCACGAACGTTGAGAAATAACTGAAAGTTAAAACACGATTTAATTCTACAGTGATATATTTGTCTATTTTGAGATTTGCAATATGTACCTACTTATGTGACGTATTAGAAAATTAAACACGGTATGGAACACTAATCGCGCAAACGCGATTCGCACTTTGCCAGTACTTAATTATATCTTCGACGTCATTTCTTTTACATATTTTTGACGCTATGTGGTTAGCAGTTATTGAAGCCTATATACTAATTAAATTAAAAAATTAGACTAGCCTTTCCTCTAAAACCCTTATCTACGGGCCTTACAACAATATCCATCGAATATTTTCATATCCTTATTACATGACTAATTACCTAAATACTGTCATGAAATGAGGAAACGTAAAAGGAAAGACGACATACATACTTTTTCGATGTAAACAAGGAAAATTGTTAACGAACTTAAAATTTACTGAATTAAACTATGATGGCTTGAGTTCAGTTATTGAAAATGAACTTGTCCAAAGGTTAGTTCAGTTATTGGAAATGAACATGTCCAAAAGTTAGTTCAGTTACTGGAAATGAACTTGTCCAAAGGTTAGTTCAGCCATTAGATAAATAACTTATTCCTCGCTTTCAGTTTATAGATCCGACTTTACCTGAAGAAATATGCTAGTATCTAACCTATTTTTACACATATCCATATACTTACTTTTTGTCGATATTCAGCTTGCCTTTAACCGTTTATGTTTGCTGTAATTGCTTTATTTTAATTTAACTTTATCTGTAAATCTAGATAAGGCATCTGCCTACTCCCTTAATGTTAAGAAGCAAACAGAAAGAAATGTTATATTTTATAATTTATTGGCAATGAGACGCTTCATTTTATCTACATATTTATAGCAAAACAAAATTTAAGTTATTTTCAAAGACAAAATCACGCTATCACGCCTCGAATTAATGTTCCTCTTACGATAAAGCCCAGTCTTGTATAAATCTCGCTTGGGTGTAACTAATTTGGTAAATGTCTGCATACTCATAATTCAGATAATCGTTAAAGCAATTAAAATCGCATTATCCATTGACTCCATTGAAGTTCTGTTGCCCGTCGGAGGAACGGGCAGGCGGGGAATCTTGATATTTTTTCACAAAAGAGCATATTATAATACCCACGCCTATCCATTCAAAGCAATTAGTATGAATGGAGCTTTAAGTGAAGGTTCGATTTCCTTATACCTAAATGAAAAAGTTTTGTACATTATGCCAACGCAAAAAACTAGAAAAAAATACAAATAAGTATACGAAAAGAGATGTCCTTTTCGTAATTTTTGTCAACGTATTTTTTAACGTTACTAGTTCCTGAGACAGACCCTGTTCTCGATACCCATTTATTTTGAAAAATGAAATAATAATATATCCTTTTATCCTAGGTTTTAATGAATACAGTAGAATATAACTAGCAATTAAAACGGGAAAATTCTTCAACAGCTTTTTAATTTGTACACCACCACCATTATTTTTTATCTGTTAGGTAGACATAAAAAAAAAAGTATGAATTAGGCATCTTCTATAAAAAAAATTAAATAAAACTAAAAATATGTTCATTTATGATGTCATTTTAATTGAAATGAAGGCCGAAGGTAAAACCACACAATTACCTAATCATTAAATGTGGTTAAATTAATACATAGTAATAACACACATCATTTTTGTGTTGTTACGAGCCTCGGACCTTTTACTACCTACTTGCTCCTATGATCAAAAACACCAGGGATCATTAGTTTAAATTGGCACCGATGATCATGTTTGTGGTTTTCTAACTGTTGAAATACTACTTATCAGTTTAGGTATAGTTCACACGTGCCTAAATAACTCTGAACACCTAAAACGTGTAAACCCATACAACGACATCATTAGCAGAAGTTGTTATTTTCCTGTCTCTGTAAACTTTCTGACAAGATGTGTCAAGTAAAACGTTAAATGATCGAAGTGAAAACTCTATTCAACTTGATTGTAACAGCGGCTTGTCGTGCAACGCTGGCTGTGACAGCAATATAAAAGAGCCGGGGCTCAAGCTGAGCTTCATAGGTTTGGTATCTGTCAGTCAGTCAGAGTTGTCACCTATCATGTTCAAAGTCTTGTTGTCAAAAAAAGCTTTTCAAGAGTTTTTACTTAATAAGTAAGCTACTAAGTAAAAAGTTTTTTGTAGTTGTAAAAGCTATTTTAGGTTATTTACGAACAATTCAAGTGATGTAAGTAGTTATAAAAATAAAACACTGAAGAACAGTTAACACAGTTTTTTCTATATTTTCTTTCACTAATATCCATAGCAATAAATTATAGTTGTTAATTCCATATAATACCGTTTAAATCTGTACATATTTACAAACAGTTCATACCTAACCTATATCACAGTTTACACAATTATATATAATATCTACGTAGCAAAATGTAGGGAACCGTTCTGATTGACGATATGAACTTCTGTGTTCTTACGTGCCAATACCTGAAATAAAAAGAATATCTGGTCTAATTCATGTTTAGGTAACACAATAATTTACACAAACAGCGCGGTATAGTATAATTATACGGTAACTCACGGCTTATTTTAGAAACTGTCTTAATACTAGTTTTAAGTCATTGTATTTGTAGATAAATTGCAAAATTATACGCTTGGGGATAACACTGTTAGCATTAATTAGAGTAATAAAATGTAATAATGCTCTAGTTACTTGGTAGCGTTCAGTTACTTCACCTTGTTTCAATTGCTTATTAGATGTTTTTGGACATTCCCTACAGTCCCTCTTTTTCTTCTTCCTATACGGTAGAGTCTGAATGTGATACGAAGGTGGATTCATCCTCTTATGGTAAATGAAGCAGAAGGAAAAATAAAAATAAATATTATATTAAATTATTATATTTTATTTTAAATTATTATACAATATTTTTCCTTCCTCTTGATTTATCTACCGTAGCACCGTTTTTACAACTATTATTGCAACTACCTCTGCACTGAATAAGCATAACATTTTTATTTCAGCAATTTGGATAATTCGGAGATGGAGATTTTATGTCTTAACATCATACTTGGTCTATGTACATAAAAATGGGTCAATTAATGTAAATTATGATCAGTATTCAAACTAAACTTAAGAAAATATCATGCCAAGTGACATTTGATTGACTGTTACTTTCGTCAAGAAGTCACATCAACAAACATGAAATGTTACGGCAGATTTGTTGACTCCGTTGATCAGGAGACTAGATCAAGCTTTCAGGTTAACTAATTTATTTACCCATAAAGAACAATACAATAATGAGCTTAAGTAAAAATAAAGTGAAGGTAATATACAGCGATCGAGCAATTCTAGTAGATGTTGTCATAAATGTATTTTTTTAGTTTTGATTTAAACACTGCAAGCGATTTGCTATCTTTGATATTATTTGGCAGATTGTTGTATAATTGTGCTCCTTCATATGTGATAGTCTTTTTACCATAGTTTGTCCTATTTCTTCGCAATTTAATCTGGTTAGTGTTTCTTAAGTTATGGTAATATAATTTTTTAACAAGTTTTATATCAGATTTTAATTCTCCAGTCATTATTTTTCGTACTAAGTAGTATGCACATTGTGTAAGTGTATGTTTGTGTTATATCAAATATCGTTGTGTTACGGTATAGTGTACGTGCCTCTATCAACCGATTATACTTAAATAATGCCTTTATCACTTTGTTTTGTGAAATTTGTAAATCCTTTAGATTTTTTTCCTTCACAGCACTCCCCCATATTTCAATTAAATACTCCAGATGTGATTTCACCAGAGAGTTGTATATAGCCATTCGTACTCTATGAGGAATGCATCCTGCCGCGCTTTTTAGAATCCCGGTGAGTGACGACAGTTTTGACCTTACATAAGCAATATGGCCCTTCCAAGAGAGTGTATCATCTAGTCGTAGACCTAAGTACTTTTCTTGGTGCGAACGATGAATGATTGTATTATTTATGGTCAGTGGAGGGTGTTGTGGATTTTTTTTGTTTTTTGCATTAACTGTAAGTAGGTTGCTCTGGCACCATATGCTAAATTTGAGTAGATTGTTTTGTGCTTGATTGATTAAATCTGATAGATTTGGTCCGAAGTAAAATAGGCAAGTATCATCGGCGTATAAAGTTATGTGTGCCGTAATTTACATAATCACCCTATAATTTTCCCACTGCTGGGGTGCATGCCTCCTCTCCTTGAGAGGAAGTGGACTGTAATCCACCATGCGGGCCCCTACCCCACGGGTGGTAGATGTCACATGTCTTCAAATTTTTGGTTGCAGGACATGCCGGTTTCCTCACGATGTTTTCCTTCACCGTTTTGAGAGTAGTGGTGATGAAATAAATTACACAAAGGAAAGCGCTTGCCTAGGTTCGAACTCACCACTACAAGTTCTCATACAAACATAATTGTATATTATCTTGTTCCCAACTCTCTCTTCACATTTTTATTCTTGAAGGAAACTCTCCTATCATGCTCTGTTTTTATGTTAAAAGTTATAAAAAAATCAATTAGTTATAAAAAAATCTTGCTGTTTTGTTATCTTACAGTTTAAAACTATCATCAACAGATAAAGAGTCCACGATTCTATGTTTTACACGCGTCGGTAAGTGCACCCAAAAGGAAAAGGGCAAGAACAGGGCCCTGCTTTGTGAGTCGATGAAATTAGTCTAACATGAGTGACGGAAGGCTTTCGTCACTATTGATAGCCTATTAGTATTTCACCGACAATTTCATAAACATTATTTCACACACAATTCTTGTTCATGTTGACTTCCTATTTAGGCTTATTATTCATTCATTATCCTTCCGCCTTTCCCAAATATAATAAGTATTTATTATATTTGCTATATATGGAGCACCTGAACACAATATTTCCGCAAACTCCGTTGATAAAACTAAACAAATAAAATTGACTTTTGGAACTGCGTGTTTCGGAAAATTGTGAGATTCCTCATAGTCTGTAATTGTGAGATTCCTCATAGTCTGTAATTGTGAGATTCCTCATAGTCTGGAATTGTGAGATTCCCCATAGTCTGGAATTTTGAGATTCCTCATAATAGTCTGTTATTTTATTAAGTTACGATCTGCCCACACTATTTATTTATTTAGTTCTTTATGTACTTTAAGATTAAAGGACGATATCATCACATTTTTTGCTCTTCAAAATGCTGAATCTCAGTGTCTCCCTTATTTACCGACATTTTCTTATTCGTACCTACTTATCAAAGCGGACTCGTGCTTTCATCTTCGGTTAGGTTTCAAGATTTATTCAAGAAAGCGCCCGTAAAGTGTTCGATGTGGAATTTAACAGTGACATATAGGTTCGTTAATGGGCAACGTTTTAAGTCGTAAATAGCGTCATAAATTGAAATAGGTATGTAGTGACTCACCTTAATATCTCCATAAGTATATTAGCCGTCACTTGATAATGAACTTGCACAAATAATCCCAGGTCACTAATCATCTAACTAATTTACTTGCATACATGAACTGTCTCTAGACATTTCCTTATAACTAGAGCTACCTCTGAGATCTGTCTATACACATCTGCGACACCTATGGACAAGGAAAACATACATTAATATCTTAAATTTTAATCAAATTAAATAAAATAAAAAAAATGTTAAAACAACATAGAACACATACTGCAAAGTCACAGGATTTCTTAGTTTAGGAGAAAGTTTATTTCTATTTATGTTACCTTAACAATTAGATTTGAACCTGTCACCTTCCATATAAGTATGTATTTAATTTTCAATGAAATCTATGTAGGAATCATTTTATTCACTGTTGTCTAGTAAAAAAATATCATTTTATTTAGTTATTATGATAATGCAATGAAATAAAATACGGAGAAAGTGCTTAGAAGAAATGTTTTATCTATAATCGAGATTTGTAGTTGTGTTGAAAGAACATTGTGAGGCATTTAGCATGATAAAGGGCCCGTGCGCTTTGTGCCGCGAGCTTTGACGGCGAGGTCGGTTCATTTGTACTTTATCGTTTTCTTACTATTCTGAAACACACAAAGTCATCAAACGTTGGTGGTCAGTGTCTGCCAAGACATTATTTAATGATACCAACATTTTCTGAGTTTCTATAAGCTATGTAGTACAAATATTTTATGTTGTCCATTAAATATTGTATGTGACATACTCGTAGTAAGATATAAATTAAAAGGTATTAATAGAAGTGCTGGTAAAACAGTCCAGTGAAATGTCGCAATTCCAATTATCTAAAAATATAACTTTCCTAATTTTGTTATTAAGAGAAATAAAAAATAACAGATAACATAAAACTGGCGATTCTTCTGTTAATGGACATTTTTGATGATCGCAATCAACATATGAAGTCAATATGGAATTTCGCAAATATGAAGTGTTTTATTGCAAATAATTTAATAAAACATAATAGTAATGGCACGCCAAGGTTTATGAGGTATTGAAAATAGATTCTAATTTACATTTTTTGAGGCCAAATTCTATGATTTTAGTCTCGACCAACTGTATTCAAATCTCGCGTCGGCACGACCTAGTTTACTTATGCCGTGGCTAGAATTTCTACCACGGCATTAGCAGCCTTTGCATCTTGGGACTAGCAAGACAGCAACAGGGTAGCGAGGGTGCACGCCTGCGAGATATGCGCCAGGATTACTTAAGAGCGTTGACAACGTACGGCATTTCATACAAACTTTCAAGTCCTTGTTTTTCGAAATGCATGAACCGATTTTAATGAAACTTCCTACGCATAAGCAGGATATATAGGTCTAAAAAGTCAATTGAGAACATTTTCGAAAAATAGTGTTACATGTAAATTCGACCGATTTTAAATTTTCCATAGAAACAGAGATTTCCTATTATCTTTTTTTAAATAAGACATTTCGAAAATGTTCTTAACTAACTTTTAAGACCTATGTATCCTGCTTATGCGTATGAAATTTCATTAAAATCGGTTCATGCCTTTCGAAGAACAAGGACTTGAAAGTTTGTATGAAATGCCGTATGTTGTAAACGCTCTTAAGACGTAAGTGAAAAAGAGCCTTAACCAGTGACATGGTTTAAATCTTAAGTTATGTCACTGGTCTCTTTAGGTACTACCTATAGGTAAAATGGTAAATACCTACCTGAAATAAGTAGGCACGTACGGTAGACAAGCATGTTTCTTAAAAATTATCTAAAGGATACATTTTGTTAATGGAATACTGCAATTTCAGCTACCCCTTAACGCACCTGATTTTCAGCTGAATTTGTATGCCTACCAACTACCGATGATTTCGGCACAAAAGAGAGACAATGTTGTTTCTTAGATTAGCAAAGCATTGGAGCCCCTTGGTGTGGCTGGTATATAGGTAGCGGTAACCGTTCCCTTGTGGAGCACAGGTGTCTAGTTTGCTTTTCTATCAATTAAAAACGGTATTTTAACAAATTTTTGTCTCTTTTAGGGTCTGCTTTTAATCTTACCGGATGCGGTTGAGTACAAGTCCATGGAGCGACTGTTTATCACCTCCACAAACCAGTTACTGGGGTACACGATACACCTTGATAAGACTGTTCATCACACTTTCTGGCTTCTAACTACCCGTAACGACTGTCAAAATTCTACAATTGACAATCGGAACCAACGACTTAAAACGTGTTTGCCGAGGCACGATGGGTCTCGGTATGAAATAGATGGTCACCCACTCACGGACCGACCTCGGCAAGCGTAGCTTAAGCTGATCGATCGACTTCAGCTCGATGATCATGTTTTTACTTAGCCACGAGCCTCTGTTATAACTTATGGTAGTGTATCGAAAGATTATATTATTCATTATTAAAATTACTCATTCCAGAATGTTTTAGACAAAATTAAAAAAAGGTCTTTATTGGCAAAACACGCTTTAGGGAAAATATTTCAGCATGTAATTAGAGGTGAAAATTTAATGAATAATAAATAAAATAAATAATAACTGCAAAAATGGACACGGCAAATGATAAAATATCTATTTATTATTTCAATACAAATGTTTTCATTATGGCCCGTGAGTCAAACGCTTTACTAATATTCATGTTGAACTGTATAATGTTTAATGTAGGTACCTACCTACCATTATAAACTTTACCTGTTGTAAATAATAATTTAATAGTCAAATGTACCACATACCTAAGGTATATTTTAAGGATTTGTTTGGAAGTCAGGTTACATAAAAATCGTAATGTTTAGCTAAAATTAAAGGTTAAGGGTAAGGTTAAAACAAAATGTAATTTTATTTTTCTGAACATCTTCCTCTTTCTGTATATTCTCACTAGAGAGTAAATGATCGTAAAAAGTAAAATAAAATCATATAACTAATACCGATGTGGCATTTGTCATTTTACCTATGAATAACGAAACGACATTATATTGATGACTTGATGTCGTACGTTGGCGGCAAAAGAACATTCTACAGAGCAGTTTTATTTCACATAATGTTTATATTTACTTTTTATTTACAGATTATGTTAAGATTTTTATTTGGGCTTCCTCGTAGGTCTAGTGATCGCATGCACGACTGCTGAGTGTCAAGTCCAGGGGTCTACTCCGAAGTGCAAAGTGCGAATGTTCGGACCGGACCGACACATGGCCGAACCGAATATTAGTGAAAAATGCGAAAAAAGTTCGGATCGGCTCAGTTGGGTCCGGACCATAGTCAATATTCGAAAGAGTGTAGGAGTGTAGGATCGGGACCGACCGAACCAAATAGTAACTTCGTAGCAGGAAACGGCCGAGTAGACCCCCTGGTTTTAATCCTCGGGTGTCAGTCGGGGGTCAGTGTTACTGGGTTTTTCAACTTTTGAATAACTGATGTACTGTGGGAGAACCTCTCTGCCTAAGTCTTCGATGAATATACCTAATGATATTATGTTATGTATTGGACAAGATTTGAAAAACCCGAAAGTTAAGAAGAAGATCTATCCTAGGTAGGTATATAATTATCAATTTCAACATTCTGCTCCCCATATCCAAAGTTTGTTTATTTAAGGACAACCAACAAAGCATACACCATAATACATACTAAAGATTCCATATTTTTATACATTTTATAGTGTAGCCTTAATTAAAGGCTGCCACGGCATGAACTGAACATAGAAGGAGAAAATGCAGTATCAAAACAGATTTTACTTATAAGCTATATAGTAAGTTAGGGTGAAATGCAGCATATCTTTGTTAATTATCCAAATACATAAGTTATTTCATTTGATTAGAATTCTATTCATCTTTGATAGCTTTGTTTTATGAGAGCTCTCTTCATGTTGTAGATATAGAGCTTTAACACTTTACGCAATCACTAGAATAGAGAGCAAATTAACGTTTTACAAGGTTTAAGTATGAAAAGTAGGTAGGCTACGTAGGTATGTTTCTCATTCACTTAGATATTACTTCCCCAATTTAACATAAAAGAACAAACGCAAAATTGAGGGAACTAGTCATTAGCCAATTCAATTTTATATTACCGTTTCATTTCTGCTCATTAAATTAAAATAATGCGCTTTAAAAAAAGTAATTATCTCTGTGAAGACTATTGCACAGAAGTTTTTTTATGCCTAAGATTTTTTTTTATGAATTAAGGATTGGAAGTGTATATATTATAGTAAGTTATACTTATATCGGCTCGTATTAAGATGACTGCAGGGAAAAAGCCTCTTCTCATACTTAAAAGGCACAAGCAATAATCAACACGCTAAATCACTGTGTTGGCCATTTCAGACCATGATAACTACTATAAGTACTTATGACTGATTATGATTTTAGTTTTGATTTTTATTTTAAACTTCGTTTTTGATTGCGTGTGATTTTCATTTTAATTATGATTGAGATTTTAATTTAGAATTTGGTTGAAAACATAATTATGTTCGAAGAGTAAATTAACTTATCTAATTTTAAGTAGGCGCTCCATTAAATCGACAAATATGTAATGCATGATGTGTTTACCTGTAAGAAATTGGTACACTAGTCTATAAGTCTAGGTATTGGATGTATCTCATATCTTTGTATCAGTGTATTCAATGGTTGGTGAGCCAAATAAATAAAATAAAATAAAAATGACTATCAGTCCAGGTTTTTCAGAATGTTTGCCTTCACCGATGATAACGTTACGCACGTGACATTTGTTATGTTCAGGTCAACAATCTTGATAGAAAAGCGGAGTTCAAGGGTACCCTTTCAAAATGGCTCCTGAGATACAAGTCGACGCTCCCAAGCAATAACCCGGTAATCGAAAAATCAAAATTTTACAGGAGAAAAGATTTACTGATTTTATCAAATATCTTTTCAACAAGTGGGACTATTGAAGTCATTGATGTAAAAAAATACCTTTCAATTAATACATCAATGACTTCAATAGTCCCACTTGTTGAAAAGATATTTGATAAAATCAGAAAATCTTTTCTCCTGTAAAATTTTGATTTTTCGATTACCGGGTTATTGCTTGGGAGCGTCGAAGTATCTTTTTACTTAGTCAGAAATTAGAAATATTTATTTGTTGTTATAGGTACAATAGATGTTAAATGGTATGTACAGTTCGCTACAACCGGCCATTAATGGCATACAAAAAAAGGTTTATAAATCAAAAAAATTAAAATAGTTCAGGAGCCAGCTGTTATACCTCCTTTTGATCACTGCTTGTAAAATTATGTTTTGTGTATGACTAACTTTATGTGTTTCTCTTTGTACAATAAACTTATTATTTATACTTATGATAAGGTTAGAATAGTAGTGCTTAGATTCTACAGTTCCAACCATAGCTAATGAGCTGCAGTTTTAGCTTTAAAGGGTGATTAAAGCCAGATTATATCTTATAACAATAAAAATTATATCGTCTTAACAGTGTTTAGACGATGCAAGTCAGTTGTGGCTTCAGTTTTATTGTATACTATATATGCATGAAACTTGCATCGTATAAATAGGATGGAAAGCACTATCTTACGTACCTACTGCAGCATGTTAGTAGAGTGTCATCATCTTCAGGACACATGCGACGATCATAATCGGGTTACAAGATTATTATGATGACTCCAAGAAACTCAAAAGTTTTAAGAAACCTCGCTACTTATTCATTTGTTTTACAGTAACAATTTTCGTGAACCAATTGTCTTTTAATTTTTTTTTCAGGTCTATCTGAAGAGGAAGACAGCACAGAATGATTGATGAAAATAAGTTTGTAATTAGTCGGTGCTGTTTATGCAATTAGTTAGATGAAATCCTTCATCCAACCGTTTAATCAGTGAGCTTTTATTTGCTGTCTACGTATTATCTTGTTAAGGGGGTACAAATCTTAAAAAGACTACTCGTATAAACTCCTATTTTACATTGAAAAGGGGAATCAAAATCAATCAATTTACTGCGATAACCAATCCGTTGTTGAACCTCGAGGATTACGGCTATATTCGACCACTCACTTTGGCATTAGACACCCATATCCAACAGTGGAAGTTCAATTTGATTTCAAACAAGTCTTTCCCATAAATAAGCAGAACTTACCATTCATGAATTAAGCGTATAATGTGAGAATTGACTTGTATCTCGCCATGTCCATAAAGGAGGCAAGCAGGACTGTTGCAGGCCGGCCAGCAGCTCGGCGTGGTACCTCTGTGCGGCCAGCAGGTAGGGCGGTGGCAGCGGCAGCGGGCAGTGTGGCGGCAGCGGCGGCGGCGCCGGGGGGGAGGGTGACGAGCGCCGCGGCTCCGGCTCCAGCAGCGCGTCGATCGTGAAGGCTCTGCGCGGCCGGGGACCCAGCGGCAGCAGTGCTGTCGTGTCCACTGCCTCTGTCGGCTCTGGACTGGGCCTCGAAATGAACGTCGATGCTGGGCTGTACATACTCGTATTCGGCATCGTCGCCGGGGGTGGAGGAGCACCCGCCTGTCGCGCCAGGAACGCTCTATTGAAACTGGCCAGCGCTGCTAATTCTGCATTCAAACTGTCCTTCTCTCCCTTGTGCAACTTGAACCTCTTGCGTCTGCGGAGCAGCGAGCCGTTCTCGAACATGTCAAAGGCCTGCGGGTGCAGCGTCCAGTAGGCGCCCTTGCCGGGCCGGTCCGGGCGGCGCGGCACCTTCACGAAGCAGTCGTTGAAGGAGAGGTTGTGCCGCAGCGAGTTCTGCCAGCGCTGTGTGTTGCGCCGGTAGTACGGGAAGCGGTCCGTGATGAACCGGTAGATCTCCGACAACGGCAGCATGCGCTCCGGGGAGCTCCAGATCGCCATCGCCGTCAGGGCTATGTAGGAAAAGGGTGGTTTTTGATCACCGTAGGACTCACGTGTCGGCCGAGGCATCTTTTCGCACAATACTGTTCTGTTATGTTAAGTTTGTCACCTCCGAAGTAAAACTTGGGCGACACGTCTCTCACAGCGGAGTGGAAGATAAGGACTGGGTGAGTGAGCGAGACTGCGCGCGCTCGCGGGAGTGGCCGCGCGCCCGGCGCCGCCCAGCCGCGCCGCCGCCAATCGCGTGCCTCTAAGTTTGTTTGTTGTTTTTGTCGGCTCCGGACCCGTTACAGAGGAATTTAAATTGTTATCACGTTTACATTATACAAAATTTATTCGACACCGACAACAGCTTGAGCTTGTTTCGAAATTGCAACGATTAAAGTAGTAGATACTTATTGATGGTGCGGGAGAGAAAGAGAAAGAAATTATGTCTAGTGCTGATACCCACTCAGACATTAGTTCTGTAGAATAGACAGAAGCTTGATATTATTAAAGACTAATGACTTGCCAAATCGATGGATTATAATAAGAGACTGCCTACCAATTGACATGATATATAATTAAATCAGTCATTTATTTTAGATTACTTTGTGTAAGAGGTGTAGCTTCTAATAGACCAAATTCCAACGGATGTTGTTTAAAGATTATAGTGGCACCTCTCAATAAATAAATTAAAATAATCTGTGTCGATTAGTCAGTTTAAATGTGTAGGTAAGTGCGCTTACAGTACTTACGGTGATCTGTGAGCAACTCCAGTTTGCAGTCATTATCTAGCTGTATGCGCGGGCGCAGAGCTTTGCACAGCGTGCTTCCATGCTTAGCTCACCATGCACATCAATTTTTCACTGAGGTGGTTGATAAAAAGTGCTTCATGTATGACTGCATGCATGCCGTTTTAAATTGAAAAACTTAAATTGTAGATATTGTTTTAGCTATCTAAACCTACATACTCGTACCTATATCGACTTATGCTGAAATACATAGTTAGATAATTTTAGCACAATGGCTCATTATAATATTCTTTGGGCCTTAATGAATGCCACTTACTTTTTTATGAGTGTTTAGTCAAATATTCTTATTAGAAAAATAAGAAACAATTCAAGTGACCAGTCCCTCTAAGTGGATGGAAGGCTAGGCAGTCCCGCATCGCTAAGATCTCCGCCATGGCTCGGAGCGTCTAAAATACCAGGGTTCCGTAATACTGGAGTAGCTAGGGGGTTCCAAACGAAGCGTTCAGGTGTGAATGATGACGCGTTGCTTGTATAAATTAACCAAAGTCCTATACTTAGGGCCGTGTCATCGATCGTAATCTGCCTACTTGACTGTATGTAGATTCTACTCTTAGGAATGATAATCTCTTTATCTTGCTTTTTCTGAGGAAAATTGAAAAGCAAACTTTAAAGTAAAAGTTTCTTCAAGTTCAAAATAATCAGATTGTTACAGATGATTGAAGTTCAAATCAGATTGATAGATTGAGTTGATTGTAGCTGTTCTTAGATGTCGAAAAAGACTGCAGTCCGGATAGCTTAAATAAAAATCTTTGAAAATTTAAATGGCAAATTTTTATAATGCATTAAAAAGTGGAAAATACAGTTGATAAATAGGTAAAGCTACATACAAGAGGATACAGTATTCAATCAAGATAACAAAAAACAGTTGGCATGGTCAGGATCAAGTTAAAAAAAGCAGTAATAGGTTGATTATGTAGGTATTATAATAATATCTCTTAAAATCCAACTGTCTTCCTAATATGGACATCGAACACATTAAATTGGCCACGAACAATAAAGAGCCAATATTATGATGGTATCTTATGATAAGTAAGAATATTATACTGATAGACTGTTAAATACTACACGATTGCTTGCAAGTATATGCGAACTAACAAGCTTATAACTTTTTCAGGCCAGTTTTAGACGGTATGAAATTATAGACGAACAAGCCGTATGGGATTTCCCATCGGACTTCCATACAAACTTTCACTCCCTACCTAACCCCTTTAGGGGATGAATTTCCAAAAATTCTACTTTAGTGGGCACTTATACAAGAAACTCTTGTGCAAATTTTCACGCTTTTAGACTCAGCGAGTTTAGGCTGTGCGTTCTATGTCAGTGATTTTTATACTAAGTCATCGTGATTCTTCAGTCCGTGAAGACGAAAATTGCTGAACTACCTTTTCCACTAAACTTATGCCATGAAACTAGAGCAGTGGTGGCGCAGTGGTAACACTCCCGACTTACGAGTTGTAGGTCGTGGTTTCGAACCTAAGCAGGCGCTTTACTTTGTGTAAATACTAAACTTCATTACCACTACTCTCAAAACGGTGAAGGAAAACATCGCGAGGAAACCGTCATGTCCTAGAACCAAAAATTCGAAGACATGTGACATCTACCAACCCGCACTGGGCCCGCGTGGTAGATTATAGCCCATTTCCTTTCACAGATAGGAGGTCTGTGTCCCAGCAGTGGGAACATTATAGGCTGATTATGATTGATGCCATGAAACAATTGTAAGAGGTATATAGGTGCAGTGATTACAATTTGTCGATATGCACAATTTTATAAAATAGCAATAGTCTTATTTGTTTCTATGCATTTTCAATGAGCCCAAATAGTACCTTAACTTGCTTGAAACTTTTTGACTTTAAAGGTTAGGTATATTTTTAGTATCCACGTTGTGATGTACTGAGGACAGCTTCTAAGGGTGAAAATATTACCCGGGCCGATTTTTCAATTCCCAGACCAAGAAGTAAAACAAAAGTAGACCCAACTCCAGCCTAATAAAAAAATATATTAAAGAAGAAAACCTGATGAGAGACGAGACCATGAACAGGTTCACGTTGCAGATGATAAAATAATTATGATAACTTACAAGTAAAATAATTAACAAATTAATGAGGTTAGACGAACCTGATGGCCTGATCCAATCACCAATCAGAAGGTAGGATGGCCATAGGCTTAGGATTAAATGTAGCAAAAAGAATATCAAACCTTTTTGCATTTGATACGATTTCGATGTTAAGAGTTCTTTTAAGTAATTATAAGTATCTATAATTACTTAAAACAACATGTATTTCTGGCACTTATATAAAGTTAGAATTTTGGTTATAACTTTTTGTAACTCTGAACCAACGCAGGGGCGCCCAGCATCATGTACTGAATCCATTATAACAGGTTGCAGGTCGATGTAGGGGCCACCCTGTACATATTTACCCCATTACATTTGGTGGTAAATATAATGCTAAATTAATACTGTCCCGGGTTACTATGGTCAATCCCTTATAACGCGTTTAGAAGCAACAGCAACAATGTAGTCGGCATATGTAACAATAAATTGGAGTACATAATTAAAATGAAGTCGTCTGTATGTTAATTGCAGAAGTTAATGCACGCCTTTTACGACTGTTTGCGATACTTCGATTCCATGCTTAATTAGAGGTTAATGAATCATCAAACGTAACGGGCTTTAAAAGGTGTATGAAAATGTAATGACGCTTGCCTCCTATGCTTATTTTTTCCTTGTCTGTAAAGTTATAGAAACATTAAAAATCTTGATACAAAGTAACATGTTAGTAAACAAATATGCAACTTGATTAAAAAAGTGCACTATATTTTCCTCTAGGTAAGTACTTATGTATGTGGTAAACTAGATCCACTCACGTGCAGTTTTTTCATTTTGCTGTAATCTGGTCTCGGGAATCACGCCATTTGTAAGTAAGGCACTGCCTTTCATCTCGCCGCCAATAGATGTAATAGAGGCGTACATCGTTCCATCGATCTGCAAGCTAACCACGTCTCGCCAAATTGTCGGCGTCTTCGCAAATAGCTCCATTAAATTCAATCGGTCGCGCAGCAACAAGACAGGAGCGTCACTTACGCGTCTCCTATATAATTTAGAGGTATTAACGTAATACATAAGGTACAGCACCACAAGGTGAATCCTGGTGCTTTGTATTCCAAATATGCCTGTCTGCTATGGGAAGGCTCGCGTCGTGCTCAGGCAGAAACGTTCAGCAGTCATAAAATCTAAAATGGCCTCTTTGGCAACAATAAGCCGAGCCCGAAACGAATTCAGTTTATTAATGTAAGCTTGCGTATAATTATAGCACGAACGTCTTTAGGCATACATAAACATTATAATGGTTTAATCACTATCGCATTTTGCGGCATTACGATTTTACAACACTAATATTTTTATTATGGACGCGCCGTTCAGTCTATCTGGTGATTCTTTCTAAGAAACGCGTCTGAGACTAGCCAATCCAAGGTATGAAAACTATGAACACATACTTTCTGAAAGGTAATAAAATTGTATTACTTAAAATTAAGTTTAATAGAAAAAAAAACTAAGAATTAAACAATTTTAAAATAAAGCTTAAAATTAAATTAAAACCTTATGAAATATCCTGACAAATTTTAACGAACAAATAATAACAAAAATATTGCGCATAATATTTCACACAGAAATTACAATTAAACGACATGTTCGGTTATATATCATCCAGTAAAAAGTTTATAAAAGTGGCGTCACAAGCAATGCGCAGGGGTTACACACAATTACAATAGTATTGTACTGTCTTTTAGTCACGGCGACGCGATTCTACAGACATGACACGACAAATTGTACGATTAAATAGTTATTTTAAAATGATTCTACACAATGAAATAATTAATAACTGTATCATTGTGGTTTAATTTCAATTACAATCCTTTTATGTCAGCCAGACCCCATTTTACAGGATGAAGAGAGATTCTTCCTTGTTCGCATTTTATGTAGGGGTAATAGAAAATGGTTTCATCGTTGCGACTGTAGGAACTTTAATTTGGTTGTAAGTGAGAATTGACGATTTCTTGGTCACCCTTTAAGCTTCTAAGTGTGTAACTTAATTGAACTGTCAAAGAAATCAGATACTATAATTAGTGTGCGTTTTATTTATAAATGTGTGTTTAATTTAAACAATACCGTAGGTAATATTAAACTATCTTTCAAATCAACAATGTGCCATTGGGTTAAAGAGATATAATTTGTGTGGGAAGTTTACATTGACATCATATTGTGTTCTATTGTATGTGATCTTGTAGGAAACAATGTGAAGTTAAATCGATATTGGCATATGGTGTTCTACATGACTCACGCAAATTCCACTCATCGGTACTAATATTAAGGCGAGACGAAACATGGTGATTTCGTTCCCAGGCTCTAAGTAAAACAACTACAGACACCCATTTAAATTCGTTCAGCAGTTTTGGGTGATATGCGAACAAACAAAGGAATTGACGAAAACTAAACGAATCGATATCAGTTTTACTTCCTTATCTAGCTAGTTAATTGGGTACATACACGCGTATAGATATTTATTGACCACTACTGATAAGTTAATTACTAATCGTTTTGCTAACAATTGATGTTGTAATGCTACGTTGAAGAGCTACGAAGAAAAACAAAAGAAATAGCGAATAGCAATACGCACTGTCAGTGAGTATTGCTTGTCACTGTGGCTCTGAATAAGATCGGTTTATGAGGTATCGATGTCAATGTTTTCAGGCTTTCGGAAAATTCTTAGTGTAGAGGTTAGGTTGAATTATTTTATCTGCTATTTCGTGTACAACGCATATGTGTCTGATAGTTCTGCGATGATGATTATGATGATCTGTTTTATCATTTCAAACATTTCCACAAAAAGTAGAAACGATATGGTTATTATCTCAGCGATCGCTGTCACCTGTTGCAATATCCCATGGAGTCAATCATAGCACCTCGCTCACTAGGATCTCCTAATGATGAGCCTTTGTGGCCGCCGCCGCCTGGACACACGGTGAAAAAAATTAAACACCTCCACCTTGTTATTAAGTGTGAATTCTACAAATTGTTCACAAATATTTGCGTCTACCTGGACTTTTTACCAACATTTGTTACATTTGGCGTGACCGAATCAAGGACGTCATAAAAGCTCTATATGATTAAGCACGGTGAATTAAGGATGGTACTTTAATACGTATCGGATCTTACACGGATTTTTAAATTTTTTGTGTTGGTGAGATTCAGGAATATCAAAGTGATCTGTTAGGTGCTCTTGCGTCATCTAAGAATCAAGCTAACTTGTTGTAATTCCGTAGAGCCTTTTGCAAATGAAAATAATATATTAATTCTAGAACTTAGAAGAATCCATTCAGCAATGGTAGTTAATCAACTTTAGAAAATTTCTTAACGATACAAATGTATTAATTTGGAACATGAATACGAATGCCTTTATCTATACTTCTTGGTAATTTCTTATCTCGTAAATAGCCGTCCTGCCTCGAACGCTCATCTGACTGTTTAGCAGGTTATTTTCTAATACTCGTATAACGTCCTTTTTATTGAGTGTAAATAATTGAGTTTGTATCAACGCCGCGCCGCCATCTGCTCGCTGGAGTTTTAACACTCCTTTTCGGATTTCCCACTTAACTTTAATGTACCCATAAAATTTTACGTTTTTAGTGTTCACATACAAAATTGTTTCTTATTTTGTTTGATTAAAATTGAGAATCGCTCGCGACTTGAAATTGTATATCACTTCGTCGGGATTTAAAGAAACTTTATTCTGGTTAGTATTTAGTGTAACACGACATTAGTCCTTAAACGCCCCACTGCTTGGACACAATTTTATTTGGTTTGTGTCGGGCAGTATCATTTCATGTGCTGCCTCGTGAGCTCGGTTATTACAATATTTGTTGTTGAAGGTTATTTATTTGACTAGTTGTCAGGGCTTACGTCGTCGGCTCCGACTGTTGTCGAGACGGTGGCATTGATCTCTTTGCCATGCTATTGAGATTATAAATCTCACGCGTACGATTCAGTTAGCGTCTCGGTAGGATTACGTGTTCCTAAATAAGGATTTGGGTTGTCTGTTTGTTGACAAGACAAGATTTGAGTGTGTTTTGTTCACGACGCGAATGATCGCGACTCCGCACAAAGCTTGAATATATTTCTGTCTTCGAGCAAGTTGTCCGGGACAGTAATCCAATGTTCATTACCCGCGCACTCTATACAGATATCCAATATTAAAGGTAATTTATTCTTCGTTCACATGTGTATTTTAAGGTTTTACGCATTTTATACCAACAAGCGATACGTTTTATCGCCCGCTTGTATTGGCGAGGGGAATAATGGAATCCTTTTGAGTTCATATTTACGATTTAATGCAAGGTCATTTTGCATTAAAATATTTTGAGATATTTATGATTTATAAAGGTTTGCTATTTATTGCGCTTCCAATAAATCATCGGGTATAGAAGTTCTGCGTTTGCAGTAGCTCTCACTCATTCCATTTGTAAGTATATCTTGTTTGAATCTTTTCAGTACGGTGTTCTTTGCGTTTGTGGTCAATATATGAATAGTCACAAAATGGACGCAATCTTGTCGTTGATTATTAAACGGCCGGACACAATGGCCTGATAATCGGTCTAATCGGCCCCGGGGCGATAACCATTATTATTTGATATTGTTGTAGGTACCTTTTAGAATTCAGTCCTACCGGCAGACCAGCGCCACATGGTGTTGTCGCTTGAGGCCACGCAACTTTTATACTCACCGCAAAATTAATTTAATATTCTATCACACATGTGATGCAACAATGGCGGATGTAAATATGTACGTTCAGGAAGTTTATGTAAGAACAATACAGAAGTGTGGTGGCTGGTGGTGACCCATTTTCTGTATCGTTCTTACATAAACTTCATACTTAGTGAAGGAGCATGGAATTACAAGAAATAATTTTACTACCTGGATTTAATAAGTTATTATACTGACATTGTTATGTTCTCATTTGGTGTAGCTTTAAATGTGTAAACAGACGTGTAACAGTGCTCGGTGGAGCCGGATACGGCGGTCACAACAAGGGCGCTTGGCGAGCGATATCTAGATCTAAAGATTGTTACATTACGCTACACAAAAGTGCGATAATCTCCTAAAAGGTGTTCGTAGTGTTGTAGATAATTAATATTTAGAGCCGGGCGGCGCCCCGCGGCGCGCGCGCACCTCGCCGCTTTGTGCCGCGCCGCCGACACCCGCATTTGTCATGTTAGCGCGCACCAAGGTGTGAATGACTTTTTTCTAACTATTATTAATGACAATGATAGAAAATATTGTTTTTTGTTGCAACAGTGTTGATTGTTGTCAATTAGTTTTTTGTTGCATCACGGACTTTTGATTATGAGCGTGGCCGATCGATTCAATCGGATTTGAATTGAATGTTTGGATTAAAATATGGCGAGCTTCATTAATGCTTTTGATATGATTGAATACCGACGCTTTTGTATCGGAACTGTTAGACAATGGGTTAAACATATCGGAAACCTTTCGAAGTGGTGAGAAGGAGAACAATCTACTATAATGGAGTTTGGTGATAGTACAGAAATATATTGGTGGCAATATAATATACACTTGCATAAACCAATGTCACTTTTGCCATTCTTTTTTTCACAAAGCGCGTTATTTCCAACAGGGTCGGTTACTTGTTTTGTTACTTAAAAAATGAGCTAAATCACGGAGCCAAGAAAAGCTCTCAGCCCTCGCGCACCTCCCCTCGTACTCTGAACAATGAATAATAAGCAGCAACATCATCTATCCATTTTCTTTTTCACCCCAACAATAACAGGGACGCTAAAAGAATGGTAACAATCGAAATTTAAATATTTCAAGTAAAATACGTTTCTTTGAGAGAAAATATTGGTGAAGTGAGTTGTATGTGTGGGGGGCGCGCTGCTGCCGGGTATTGGCATGCCATCCACTCGTTTGAGATCGCTCTGAGCACCTATTCATTATGCATCCTGTTTATATACTTTTATATTTACTTGTAAGATTATACGTTTAGTTAATGTTATGAATGCGAAAGGCGTATATACTACTTTATGACTTCATTGTCAACGTGTTAGGTACTACTGAGCAGATAGTGCTTCGAGCATTGAGCACTAGTATTCCTTCTTTACAATGTCCTGAAGGCATACTCACTATACAATATATCATCAACTTAGGGAGAGTCAAATAAAGGAATATAAGGTTTATAATTGACTTGAACGACGTGTCTTAAACGATCGAGAGCTGGTTTTCCAAAGGTTTTGAAATCAAACACTACTCCAGCTGGTATTGCAGTATAGATTCCATAATAAATCAACATGTCGTGATTATATTCTGGAGCGTTTTAGAACAATAGCTATTATATTCAAAACAAATGGATTCTTTTGTGCCATAACAGTAAAGCATTGCTTCCGGCTGGTGGAGGCGATTTGATATAATTCTGACACGTTAACCCAATTTAGAAACGATAATAAATAATAATAGGTGGTGTTTTTGTAATTAAATACTCTGTGTTCATGTTTTTGAATTGAATTTATTGCCTGTGTGTTTATAAAGTGGCTCGCTATAGAAGCTGTCTGCTCTTATCATTTTGATGAACAGATGGTACTTACTCGTAGTTCAGTACCATATTAACATAATGACGTCTAAAAAAAAATGGTGGTATTTAGAAATTGTTGTAAACTAGCTGACCCGACAGACGTAGTCCTGTCAAAATTTCAATATGGTCTGAGTTTATACAAAAAGCCCATAGAAAAAAGCACTTTCAGTTTTTCCCCAATTTACAATTTTTCCCATTTTTCTTTCCATAATAACCTAATTAGGACTATTAAGAACTTTTTAAAACAAAAATAGTTAAATCAATCCAGCCGTTACAACTCAATATACCTAGATATACGAGTAGGTACAATGAACGATATTATAGTTGGTTGAATTTAGAGTTGTGAAGGACATTCAATAGAAGGTATAACAAGGTATAATATTTTTTCGACGTTCTGAGCCCTATAAATCCTAGAAGGAACTCAATTAAACACAATAGTGATAGCAATTTAAAACAAAAACGCATCGACGGAGTGTGTACCATGCATGGTCCATGAGTAAGCGTGGCTGGCAGCGTCCAGAGGCGTTGGTACTATTAACGTGTGGTTTAGAGATAACATCGGCCGACAAACTCGATTAGCGGCTCCACTGACTCTCACAGGGCGCGGTGCAAGTCACAAGCGATATTACTGATAGAATAACTAACAAGATACTATCATATTTTTTTAAGTTTGTAACGATTCGACACTGTACACAGATTTAAAATGTGTCAGGTAACTTCCACGTCTGTTCAAAATAACGAATACTTAAGTGCTAGTAGTCGTAGCCAAGTTAGTCGCAGTCCGTTGAAGATTCAGCATATTTTCTATGATTCTTATCATGCGATTTAACTAAAGTTATTTAACAGCTTAAATGTCACAATATGGCAAAAACCTCAATCCTATTGTTGCTGTGGTCCCTTATTTCGTTTTGTTTACAATCTTCATATGGGCAACTAGCATTTTTTTTTTGTAGGCAACTTAACAATTTTATTAATTGGACCACACGATATATCATACATGACTTATCTGTCCATATCAACTTCTCATAATGAGTATTGAACATCAACCGGTTCAAACATACGATCGACAGATAAAATAAACCAATGCCAAATCAATAAAACTGTTATCTTTCGTTTATGTTTGCAGTTGCTACGGCGTAGCACACTGCTACGCGCTACGACGAATTTAAATTTGGAGAACTTGAAGATAATTTCAAAGTCATAATGTTAACTAAGTCGAAGTTAATTACTTTGGTTCTCTTAAACAAGGCTTTGGCGGTAACGCGGCTGGCTCATAATTCATTGCGGCGCGCATCCTCCTCGGTAATATGATACGCGTAGACGCGCCGGCGCAACGCGAGCGGGACGCCGCTACGTGCCAGCGCGAGACAACACCACCGCGACTCACATAATACCCAATGTTTATAGCCTGAGAACTTCCTTTTAATTTTTTTGGGAGCACTATTTCAAATATTGTTTTAATTGATTGCTGGCAGACCATTTGGCGGCGCGGCGGCGCGGGATGAACGCTAATTACAGGGGTTAACTCGATTTTATATTATCTTCGATTTATAAAGACAGTTTAGGTACGGTACTTTACTGACAACTGTAATTTACTAAAACTTATCATGTTGATTCTTGTCGGGCCGTTTGTTCTACACGAGTCTTTATAGAAATAATTAGAGGTTGCTGGAGTAACAGAGGTACCAGAACCTTTATATTTTATTCGTTTGGCTTGAGTGACTATAATAGCTATGTGACAATTACTCGTACTAAGGGTCTGCTGACACAAACAATAGGCCAGACAATGTTTACTAAATACGCGGTTCGCGATGTAAAAATAGCGATAAACAGTAATTGGCGGCAGTAAAGCCGCAAGAAGCGGCACCCGCATTGTGAGTGCGCGTGCGCCGGCCCGCCCGCCATTGTCAGGCACAAGCCCGCCACTATAAATTTTACTTCAACTCCACATTTGCATATCAACAATAATTTTATCAGTTTTCGTGGTCACGTCGTGTCCGTTACTTCATTAATTGTTCATTGTCTCTTTGAGCTTCAACAATGGCCATCAGTTTTAAAATGGATACCTATGAAAGCTGTAAGAATCGTCATTGTAATAATATCCTATAAACAAAAGCTAGGCAAGATAATGTTTCCCGGAAATGGTCGCGGTGTTAATTTTTATAGTCTCTCTGAACTACCGCGTGGGTCACGGTCGCGAAGATTTCCTCCCATTTTCATCACGGTAAGTACTTATTGGGAAAAGTTTCTTCTCGGCTCTTGACGTACAATATTGGCTGATTAAAATCCATAAAAGGGTTTCCTTTATGGAATTTCGAAGCACTAAAAACTTTCTTGGGAAAAAGCGACAAGAAGCCGACATCAACCAGTTGATAAGAATCTTACGGTACGGTTTTTCAAACAATTTTCAGTATTATGCCTACTGACCTGTTATAATGACCAAACGGTGTATAGAGTTATTTAATTGACAACAGGGACTTATCAGGCTTCAAGCCTCCTCTAGTCTTAGTATTTGCCATGGACGAAACTGTGTCCCCCGTAGCCTCAGTTTAGTGTAGGGGACACAAAGCTCTCTTACAGTGGAGCGAGCATGTAAAATGCACGAGTATATACGTAGATCAGTAATGCTCATCCCTTGACAATATTCTAATTAATCGAAAACAATGCGAGTTGTTGCCTGTTCAGCCTAACTTCACATCGCATAGCCTTCCATTGAGCAATAAAATATAATAGTCGAGTCTAAGCGTGCGCGGTGAAAGTTTATTGAAAACAAACGAGCGTCGCTCACACGAGGTGGTCCATCGTTAATCTTTTATCTAACGTGGTGTGTGCTCTTTGCGGCAATGTCACGGACGTCGGCCGTGCCGAATCAAAAGGGTTTTCATCGACGCACCTCCAACCATTCTCCCCAGTAGGTATAGTACGACGCAGTTTAAATGTACCATCGATGTACCTAATCAAACGACAAAAACTAGTAAAAGCAATTTCTTTTTTTCGCTCCCCCAGGCATTGAAAATTCTTGACTCTGTCAAAACCAAACTAAAGTCGTTTTAACTTAAGTTAGTTCAAAAGTAAACGTGTTTGCCGAATCATGCTGATGATTTATATCATTATTCATAACGATGGAACCTTGTAGTTGTGTCGTGCTATAACCATGCGCCACATAGGGTAGGTATGATATACTCTGATATTTAAGACATTAACTTTCGTACTACCTAATGTGTATCGTCATTAAGTTGAATGCATTCGAATATTCGGTCTAACGTTTTGTACTTGAGTTGGACTTTTAACTCGCATTTTAATGTGGATACATTATGGTAACATCGAATAAAAAAACCTTTAAACGATGTGAATGTTAAGGTCCCTCTTATATTTTATGCTTAATTATGATTTGTGCATTGTTGAAAATATTGAAAGCACTTACCCAACAGTTTAGACCACCAATGAATATACGGACAAACGACATGAACTTTTTCATTGAATTGAATTTTTGTTACAAATACTTAATCACAGCTTTTGTCCAAAATATTAATTAATTTAAATAAAATCTTATCTCATCATCTGCCTAGCCTTTTCCCAATTATGTTGGGGTTGGCTTCCAGTCTAACCGGATGCAGCTGAATACTAGTATTTTACATGAAGCGACTGCCTATCTGAATTCCACAACCCAGTTACTGGGTAATACGACACCCCTTGGTAAGACTGGTTGTCAGACTTTCGGGCTACTGACGACCCGTAACGACTGTCAAAGATCCACGAAGGACAGCCGGGACCAACGGCTTAACGTGCTTTCCGAGACACGGAGGGGTGAAAATAGTCACCCATCCACGGACCAACCGCGGCAAGCGTAGCTTAACCTGATCGATCGAACCGTGCGGCTGTTACTACATAGCCACAAGCCCCTAGATTAAATTTCTACATAGGTTTGTAACTACAAATTTACGGTTTTCGGATTTTTTCCTTTACTTGTGCTACATGACATTGCTTTTTGTCAAATTTCAATAAAACAACCTTTTTTGAATTAAGAATACAAAAATTATGACATTATTCTATGACTTAAATGTAAAAAGGTATGGCACGCAATAAGTTTTATTGTAATATTTGTATGAAGAACCCCCATGGAATTAGTATGTACCATACAACTGACTTGGTAATTCAAGTACACAATACTGGCCATTAAAAGTGTAACACAACGATTGAAAAAAAAAATTATTTCCATAACTTTATGGCATCTTTGCCCATACTTTTGGGATTATCGGCCAGGATTATTTGTTAATATGTCAAGAAAGAGGTCGTCAGTCTTTTCAGATAATGTGCAAACTCTGGCATTTCAGTGTCTAGAGGCTGGAGAGTAATCATAAGTTTCTAGGAAATACTCAAGGGAACACTTTTGCATTCGTTTCAAGTCGTAAAAGAGGTATTTGATACAGACTGTGTTTTTTTTTTCCATATTGGTTAAGACTCATCGAAAGCATAGACACTAGTAAGTATCTAAGTAAAAAAGATGTGATGACAAAACTTTAAACGCATGTGTGCATCATTAGCCATTGAAATAGCGGTTATAAAAATGAATAGGTATTGCCATTATTAAGATTTATATTAAAACATATTTATGAAAACCGACCGAAATTGACACAAGAAGAAAGAAATAAGAAGATGAATAAAGAGTCACCTAAAAGCTCAGATCATCTTATGAACACAACATATCATAATAAAAACTCGTATCAAATATACGAAAACTTAAAAAATAAATAAAGAATATTTTTCTAATTTAGGATCGACGACCTCCGTCTATCATTGCTATACAAATTGAAAAGGCAACTAGCGGAGTGCCGCTGAGCCGCTGAGCCGACCCCGGCTTGATACTTTTCAACCACTATTTACTTACCACGATTCATTCGATTAAAACTCTGAATAAACTCATTATAGCTGAATGCGACTACCCGCCGAAAGGTTCCTTTCAAACGATATTAAACCGCATTATCCGCGTTTATTCCCGGCCTTGATTAGTACCGTATCATTTAGTCCTGTGTTGTAATTATTTATGTGCAACCAGGAATAAACCTTATGCGTCTCATATTAGAATTTAAATTTATCTGAAATTATTTCCTGGCGGCGCCTTTGACCGAATGAGATGAAAAGCGCCGCGCGCGACCATTTATCATTGACAAACACAATTGTATTGGGTCCCATCTCGAGAAATTGGTGGATAAACAATCTTAGAACTGAGGTTTACGTGACGTAACTCGTTGGAATCTGCTGATTATAGGGAGACGAGCGGACCCTGCTGCGACGTGGAATTGAGATGATGTGGCTTATGATACCTACGCAAAGATATGCATTGTGATTTTATGACTGAATTATAAGTACACTTCTATGTAACCTAGTCATTTTTCTATAGTTTTATTTCCTAGATTTCGAGTAAGATAGAGTACCTACCTACCTATGTTGTTTTTGTGGACTAAAAGAAAGTAAAGATAACGCAATTATTTGTTAATTAGCACTGGCAGTAAAAACACGAATGATTTGATATCGACTGAAATAATTAATTTTCCTTAAAATCCTTAATGTCGTTTTTCGTCGTCACAATTCAAAAGCTTTTCAGAAAAAAACGCTAAAAGTATTTTTACTTACTTGCGATGGCTTTAAGAGTAAGGGAAGACGAATGAAACGATAGATGGACAGTGTGAGTGATGATATGGTTAGAATGGGGTCACACCCTTTCTAACCATATCATCATTACGATAAGGGTTGGAGAATGTTGATGATATCTAACGAAGAAGTGCCAGAGGCAAATTATCCAGAGGGCTGACACCTTAGACAGGTGGCAATCGCTTTCAGAGCGTTTCGTATTTCTACAACGAATTTCAACGATATTTATATTAGCTTTTCGGTAGCTTATGTCACTATTACATTTTGAACTATTCCAGCATTGTTATCGCTAATAGAATGCCACTTTTTTTACGCCCTCAGGTTAAAAAGACGTAGTCAAGTGTAAAAAAAAATCTTAGACAGACTTCTCGTGCAATGTTTTTCAATAACGCACGGCTAAATGAGGTTCCTAAACTTGTTTGATTACATTTACCGTTTTCAGATTATCAACCAGCCTTTAAAAACAGAGTCTCCTTAGTTCATTTCAATGTATAAACATCAGAAGGCATCAAATACAATAAAACCTAGTTCGTCTTTTAAGTACGTAAGAGTTTCATCTATGTCCTATGTTAGAGTTTTTGGTTCCCGCACTTAGTTCTTGAGGTGGTTCATTGTGCGTGGGCCATGGCAACCGTCAGTGGTTAGTCCAACCAGCCCACCTCTCTCCAGAACTTGATTAAGTCTCCTGGTCGGTTTAAAACATCTGCAAAGGATCTGGGTAGCCCGAGGGTGTCTCTTCTAATGTGGGTGACGCCTGTGCATTCAAAGAGCACATGCGCAACGGTTTCCTCAGCCTCCATGCACGCTCTGCAAAGAGGACTATCCGTAATGCCTATTGCTTAGCGAGAAAATCAAATCCATTTATTTGCCAGAATGTAGGTTTACAATGTATGATCTTAAAACTATAATGGCCCCTTTACATTCTACAACCAGGCGCAGGCCGTTCCTGTCCAGCGTCTGGTTAGCCTGCTATCTAAACATCTAAGGATGGCATAGCCTCCCTGGACCGCCTGCAGCTCGGTGTCCAGGTCCTGCACCATCTCTCCGCTTGTGTGTGGGTAAACTCCTGTAGCCACCTGAATAGCTGGTTGAAGGGGAAGGGTATGATAGGTTCGGGTCCACAGACTGATGTGCTGGAAGCTCTCCTTGCTAGTTCGTCAGCTATGTCGTTACCTAGTGATCGGCGGCGTCCTTTTGTTCATTGCAGTATTACTGTGTAAGTGCTTAAGTGTTTTAATAAGTTAGTTCAAAAACCTAAGAAATTGTAGGTAATAGGTTTTCGTTAAGTACTTAAAAATCTCTTACCATTTTCAGTGTCTACGCTAACTTATAAAATTGGGGTAAAAAAATAGGTAGTAACATTCAGACATATTCTATTCTTTATGAAAAATGATCTCATTTTGTAAGGAACTAGCTGACCCGTCCAACTTCGTACCGCCAGTCCGCCACAGAATCTATAAAAGAACGAATGTATGAGAAAATGAATTATCTTCATAAATTTGTTTTCGTGATTGTTTCCCATGTTTTAAAAATTATTCTGCTATTCGGGGCGGAGACAAATCCAACAAATCAAAAATCATAAAAATCGGTCCAGCCGTTCTTGAGTTATAAATGGAGTAACTAACCCGACTTTGTTTTATTTAGGTATATAGATTATACTCTTTGGTTTTTTTTTGTTAGCCTATATTGTTTTCCACTGCTGGGCAAAAGCCTCGCCTTGTTTCTTCCATACCTCCCTATCTTGTGCGATCTCTGACCATGTAGGGCCAACATGGCCCGAGATCGCACAAGACTGGGAAATGATATTAGATCGTCATACCTCCTTGGCCTTGGTCTACCTCGACCGCGATGTCCTGCCTAAGGCGTCCAGTGAGTGACGATCTCTTTTGTTTAATTAAAAAAAAACGCTTCAATAAAATGACTACTGGCTACTGGCCTTTGGTATTTTTCGAGGCCAATAGGCAGTGATAAAATTAAAGCAAAAATGAAAGTTAATGGCATCCTCATAATTTTTACCAATTTCAACCATTGATGGAAATTTAATTAAGAGGAGGTTTTAATTTAATTAAATACTTTTTATTTGATAGTCCAAATAAGTAGTTTGAAGTTAAAAAATTGCATCTCTTTTGCTCACTTTATATAAAAGCATAAATTATAAACAGAAAATTACAAATTGAGAGTCGTGACTTGAAATGGAGTGTTTTTAGAATTAATTTAAATTAATTAGTATCATGGTTTAAAAACCGCTTAGGTATATAAAACTAGAAGGTATAGGTAGCCTCTACGGTACCTAATTATATATAGGTAGGTATATTATACATAGCCCAAGTAGTCTTTTCATTTAATTATTTTAATCATGCCAATAATCCTATTCTGTCAGCAGATCAGAACAGAATGAGTAGGTTAAACATCAATCTAAATATGATGTAGGTATCAGCTCTACACAAGAAATAACATAATATCTAACTGTGTTCCCCAAAGTTTACACAATAAATATCTAAATGAAAACTAAAAAAGTGCACTAAGTGTCAACCTACCTAGGAAAAGCCATTTTCACAAAAATTCCCAACTTCCCAAGTTAATCTGAAACCCGACAGAAACTTTAAAGTTAAAGTACATTCGTTCACTACAAACAAGGATGGATTCACGAGCGGCATTACCCGCATTAGCGTGTCGGATGCTGCAGCTCGCATATTTCATCACATCTTAGGAGATAATGCTCCCTTTAACAAAACATTAATCTAGGAGTCGTCGGAGGCGTGGGGCGGAGCGCCCGGGCGCCAATGGCGGTGCTCGTCGCCCGGCGCCCCGCGCTCCTGTCCTGCCATCGATTGTCTTACAAGCTCTTAGGAATTGGGGACCATCTCCATATTATATCGGAATGTAGCGTCTGCTTGTCTGTAGATTCAATTGCTTGGGTTCTGCACTGATAATGCGCCATTTTTAAGCTGCATAAGATCTTTTGATAGCTTTTATAATTGCTTGTATTTGAAAGATGTACTCTTGCTGATAGTGGGATTAACATGTTGTAACGTTGTCTCATTTTACAATGGGAAGGCCAACTATTGGCTACTAATTTTTACCAAAAATAGTCTGCTATAGTGACCAATGCACATTAATTTTTAGAACCTTTGAATTATTAGATAAGTGTGATGTGATGAAACTTTCATCATTCATGGGTATTTTTACTTTTTACTGCTAATTGTTATAATTTGACTCTTTATTCCTTGTCGTACGAACGTATGATTATAAATGTATGATACTGATAAGTTATTTGTAGCAACATTAATTGGTTGGTAAAAATTGTATTCCATCGAAATTGGCGTTTGATCTTTTTTAATAATAAATATTTATACAGGTAGCAGCTGCACTAAAATCCTCGCTCTGATACCCAAATAATAATTAGCCTGCCCTTAGCACCTCAGTCGGCGTCCGAGAAAAAAGAGCCGGTCGAGTCTCGCTCGCGAACCAACATAACCTGTAATTTGGAAATTATTATCTAACACATTGTGCCTTTCTGGTTATCCCGCCGGTCAATTTGCCGTTTTTATGGCTCCCACAGAGCCGCGGCCTCTAATTATCTCCGCCACGATCTCGGCCCGAGGCGCGAGCGCGCCGCCGTACGCGCACTCCCGATGTGCACCCTAACACCAGCGCACAAGGCACAAAGTCCGTCGCTGACTTTACGACACCGCGTTAGCTTAGAAACATGGGAAAATAAATAGATACCTATGTTTTGAAAGGGTAACACGTCTGCGCGAATACTATTTGTTTTACTGCGAATTCCTCTAATAGTTTCAAATTATATTACCACTAATGTGTGTAGCTCTAGGTATCAGAGTTACGCATACATAGGAGTGACGCAGATTCATAGCTGTAATAAATTAGTGCTTTGACTCGGACGCGAGCAATACAATTATGTTAATATTAATGAAACTAAAGTGATGGTGGGTAAGTAGTAGTTTGATAAAATAATTTTAATGAAATGAAATTATAGTTAAAGTCATTAAGGTGTGTTCAGATATGTGCCTTGTTAGTGATGCCCCACTATAACGCGTCACAATTTCCTTTTTATATGCCTTTATATTATGCATAATGTCATAAATTTGAATTATAATCGGTGAGTTTTAACGCCCAATTTTTAAATTAGAGAAACGTAACGAACCGGGAAAACACGGTATCGTCAGAGTCGTTTGGGAGCGACGCGGCCCTCGACGCTCGTATTCTATTAGGAAGGACTACTAATAAAATTAATTTATTTCTCGATTACAACAGTAACGCGAGTTCAAAAACGCGCCGCGGCCTCGGCTCATTAATCATATTAATTAAGACGAGGCGTAAGCGCTTTTGTTCGTGGCTCTCTCGATAAACGAGCGCCTTCTTTACGCTCATACAAATGACGGCAAAGTCGTGCGAGGCGGCAATAACACGCGGCAAATGTGCGCAGTGACACGCTCGCGCGGTGCGTGACGCCGGCACTCGCACCACGCGCCGATTGGTCAGAGACAATATTGTTAAATGGTCCTGTTTCAGACACCACCTTGTTATTAGAGTGTTATGTGTGTAATCGGATAATCGCACTGTAGTCAAGTTTTTATTAGCGGCACGCGGTCACGATTTGTTGCGCTAGTGTAATTATTTAATTCCATTGTTTTGATGAGATTGATGATCGAAAGTGCGCTTTGAACACTTTGTTATTAACAAAGCCGTCTCCCAGCCAATCAATAAAGCGGCACTCGTTAGTCATCCAAGTCACTCGCACACAAAACATTCATTTAATTGAATTCGACCTTCAAGAACACCAAATTGAATTGATAGTTTAATTGATTACCGACCCGACAACTGCTCATCATGACTCTGTAGCTCATCTCCTTATTAATGGTATGATACGAATCAAGTGAAAACGTATGGCAACCAGCCATTCTAAACACAACCTCTAGCACTTGCACTTTGAGCAACTGTTGAAATTATCAGATCATTCATACAAATCATATAACTTGTCAGGCCAAGTTCTTATGGCCGTAGATGAGCAAAATATTTCCTTTCTACCTGCTTATAATAGACCCTTCCTGTAGCAGTTAAAATCGGAAAACCACTGTCTGCTTTAAATAAACCTACTTAGGGCTGATTTTACCAAAGTCCAGATATCTTTTATCCGTGGAATCAAATTGCCGTCTGACAGTTCTAGTATGGAAACACTGTCAAAAATTAAAAATTTAGTTTTGGGATAGGACTTATTTTTGGTAAGTATAAAAGTTTGGTACAGAGAACATTTTTAACCGACTTGTTTATTTCGACTTCAAAAAAAGTGTATTTCGACTTCAAAAAAAAAACTTAATGGTTTCAGGTGGTATGCAGGGCAAATCTTGCCCTGCAGAGATTTATCAGATTAAGAATTAATTAAGTATTGGGCCGTAAGCTCAGGGAGGCAACCGATGACTCCCGCTCTGAGTCGTTCTTGGTGCAAAGGTTGGCCATCGCTATTCAGCGAGGCAATGCGGCGAGTGTTATGGGCACCTTTCCGCCAGGAGCGATCAGGGGCGGGTTATTTTGTGACCTTTGACTGTGTGTTTATTTAATTTACACTATCATTTTATGTGTTTTTATATAAGTCATAGTCGCTAACATTTAAAAACCGTATGTCTTTAGTATTACTTTTGACAATTAAACTACAAATAAATAAACATCAATTAAGTATTGTCACAAACACTATAGTGCTAGTGACAAGGAGCTTTCAGGAGCTTTACTTTAAGTGGTAGTCGCTATTACTAACAGTCCTCCAGAGCGAATTTCGGCCATGGCGACCAATCTCAGCGCAGACTAGCATTTGGTGCGGGAGATATTATACTTAGTGCACAAGTGTGTGCGCAGATACAATCCGATACAACCGGAGAGTGATCAGGCGCAGGACCAACCACTTAACGGCTCAATCAATATTACTAAGGAGGTATCTAAAATAGTCAGTATTCATTGTTATCAATTTGGTTATGATCAACAATACCAACAGTGGAACAGGAGATCTGATCATTGTAGAGGTTGTAAGAAAGCCCATGTACAGTCGCCAAAGGAGATAAGTAACCAGTGTCGTCGGATATAGTTGAAGTTTAGTAACAAACCGATGTATTTTTTCGAATGAAATTTAATTTGATAAATGAACTGCTTGTTTTCTATTAATTAAATTAAATTTTATTCGAAAACATCCATCGGTTTCTTACAAAACTTCAACTATATCCGACGGCCTACCTCTCTCTTGTCTGTAAGCCTCGAGTTGGACCGTAAAACCAACACTGTTTAGAGGCCCACAAAGTAAAAGAAGGAGGAAGACCACTGACACGTTGGGAAGACGATATCAGTAAACTCGCCGAGTCAAACTGGGGCCAAATACTACAAGATCGAGACAAATGGGCATTTTTGGAGGAGGCCTTCACCCAAACTGGAGTTATTGCAGAAGAAGAAACAGAAAAAAAAAAACTAACAAAACTAAGAATTTAATTAAATAAATTTAAGGTATCTTAACCCATTAGAACGTACCTACTAGAAACTAGAAATATGAAAATCGTGTATAAGACAAGAAAAAAAAAGGTTTTTGTTATTAAATTTTATTTTTTTTATATTTATTTGTGCAGACACAATAGTATAGACCTAATACACATTCTCCAATTTGTATCCTATATAACGCTAGTTTCTTTTACCTCGTTGTAGGTAATTAAAACCGCAGATGTTTAGTCGTGTATTTAGGTAAGTTTATCCTGTTTTTGTTTATATTTTTTTACATAAACAGAAATGAGAAGTAAATAACATTAATTAAATAAAAATAATATAATTAAATAAAATTAAATAATAATAATTAACTATTTACTATACTACTTATAGTTTTTTTTAAACTTTTTTTTAAATTAATTATTTTTTAAATTATATAACATAGATGTGAATTAAAAACATAAGCAATACCTGCGTGCGTAAATTGCCCGGACTGGTCTTGTTGACAAGACAGACTTACTCAATTGGGTTTTTGACTTTCCTCTTTAATTAACACTCCTGTGTTTTTGTGACAGTTGTTGTTGTCGAAATGGAACCCATCAAAATTTAGCTCAGACTAAACATTAATGACTTGTAACTTTTAATTAACATAAATATTAATTACGCATCCAAATTAAATGTCAATATTTCAATATCGACACGTTGAAGGATTAAGATATAATTTTATAATCAAATTAAATTATCAATCAATGTGTTTTTACGACTTTTGCTATTTTAGCTTCGCAAGTTCAATTAGTATGAGGCACGTCATTAAAACAATTATAGTAATGAATAAAACATGTTACTTCGGTGTGATTACGAAATTATGTTTATTTTTGATTAGTTGTGTGTTGCTCGCCAATAAAATTTGATTAGATTTTGTACCATCCAATTAAAGTTTTTGATACCTGCGTCGACAATTTTTGTTTATACCGCAGTTTATAAGGTCGTTACCTCGTAAATACCAAGCGTTAGAGGTTTATGTATTTTTAAGAACGCATTTATTTGTTACGTTATGTGGGTGATGTTATAAGCATTTATAGCAGCAATACTAGTGACTACTGTTTTGCTGCTACTAATTTGACATACATATTTATTTTGTTATTAAAATATCTACACTTTAAAATAAATAATTTATTAATTTATTATATATTTATATTTATTATATATAAGTATATGTTATGTAGGTACAGTATCTTCCTCATTTTGACAGTGATGTTCAAGTCTCTTTTGAGTCTTATGTTGCTATCCAGATTTAGATTGACAAATCTAAAAGCTGTGGAGTTCTATCCTTAGGACAACCCAGCACTATAAGTATGAGAATATAATATAAGCTATAAGCATTCGCTTTTGCCACCATTAGACGAAGGTGGTAAATATATCTAACGTTATTTTTAAACAAACCAAACTTAAAATGGCTTGGAAAAGAGTTAGCTTCAAGTTTATAACTAAAAAAGGGTTTTATCAATTATCAGATCCTAAGAAAGTGCTACGAAACTACTGTGTAAAAGTGCAAATTGATACTATTCTTAGTTATAACATTATCTATCTCGTAAAATATTAAGGTAGAGTTAAATTGCTTATTAGTCTGTTAGGCTAGATTGTAATCCATTACTAACAACTTTAGTTCTTATTAATAAAGAAAAAAAAAAGTTTATAACTAATCTTTCGGCTTTCTAGTCCAAACAATTAACCTATAGACAAAGAGAAAATGGTTTCACAGCTTCTACGGTTTCTGCCTATAAATTGTACAGTTAAGTCGGTACGAATCTTATTAGATATTCATAGATAACACGCAGAAAATTACACGTTTGCATCAGTTGCTTGTTTAGAGGTAAGTGCGTCATGCATGTGCTTGTCTTTAAGTGGCAGGTTTCGCTAAAACAGAACACGTCTGCCACCATCGGTACTAGGTACTTCTATAATACATCTATATCTTGAATCTTTAGCTATGTATAGGTACTTACATTTTATAAATTAAAGTCGATTTTCGTGTCTCTCTGTGTGACCGCGTTGTTCTTCCAAACTTCGCAACGGATTTTGATTCAGTTTTCACTATTATTTAGAGAATTTATTCCGAAAAGTGGTTATTATCAAACTCAGATATACATATGTATATACAGGGTGTCCCGAAACTCAACTCAAAATAAACTGGTGCCGGGCGAGAGGCCAAGGTATACCAGTTATGAAAAAAATAAGAATCTTTTTCCAACATGGAGTGTCAAAGTTAACTGACAATAATTTTGTCAACCATAACTCGTCAAAACTTAATTTATTTTACTTAGTTAACAATGTTTATTACTTTGATTTGTGGTTGCGATTAATAGCACTGTTATTTGAGATTACATTATCAAAAATTGTGATCACAGTACTTGAAAATGCGACAAAGGGTATAAAATTTTCAACTTTTTCGAAAAATGTCTATTAATTATCGCTTGACTAAGTGACATGGATTTTTTTCTTACTTTTTTCATAACTGGTATACCTTGGCCTCTCGCCCGGTACCAGGTTATCGTTGAGTTTTGGGACAGCTAAAGAAATCTCGGTGTAGTCGTGAAAGCCGTGCGAAACAGAAGCTAGTTAAGAATACATATATAAAGTTATTTTTAGGGTTCCGTACCTCAAAAGGAAAAGCGGAACCCTTGTAAGATCATTTCATTGTCGGTCTGCCAAGACCATTTTTCTCAGGAACGCGTGAAGTTATCAAGGTGAAATTAATACCAAATACTCAAAAAACTGCAATCTCTTGAAGCAGTGAAAAAAATTAAACTTCTAAGTGAACGCAATCAAAAGATACGGGCGTTTATGTTAATGCGTATTTTGACACTCGCAAGGGAATCAAAACCTATGGGGCACTTCCCGTTGACATAGAATCATGAAATTTGGCAAAAAGCAATATCATATAGCACAAGTAAAGGAAAAAATCCAAAAACACGGGGAAAATATTCGAGACACGATTCCTGTGATAAACTATTTACATACCTACAAATTTGTACGGAACCCTCGGTGCGCGAGTCAGACTCGCACTTGACCGGTTTTTTGTCTTAGGTTTTACTTGTACCTTAATACGAACGCCAGCAGGTCAAGCTACCCGAAACTGTCAAATTTTCCCAATCAACTTTGAACCTTAATGCTGTAGCGATAAAGTCGAAAATAAGTTAAAGATATTTGACAGATTGTAGTAGTTTGATGTGCTGGCGTCTGTACCTCATGATCTCGGGAAACAAAAACAAAAAAACATAGAAAAAATCCCCAATCTCTTGAATAAAAAACATCGTACATAGATATTATGCGTCTTGGTTTAATACATCAGTATAATAAATGGTTTCAATATTATAGAAATTTTGATATTAAATTGTTTTTGAAACTTTCTTATGTTTGATAGTTGGCGACACGCTTAGAATTTTAAGTGCTAAGTGACTTTTATAAAAACATTCCAGTCTTAAGTTATTGCATTAAAAAGCGGTACTTAAATTATGTTTTTTTGAAATGTCATGAAAACACTGTTTATATATTTTTTGCAAACTTAAACTAACACGAATAAAGCTATTTTAAAAACATGTTTATAAATAACCAGGTTATAGAGTCCCTATCTTACTTAAAAGGTAATAATTACAGTCAAATAGTTGGACATCCAAAAATCTCTAAAAGTCTAGTGTAGCCAAATGGATGCTAAGCTTGATTTAAAAATCGTCATACTTTCAGATATTATTTTTAATTCCAGTCAACTTTGCAGCCCACTGTCCAATTCCTACCTCCTCTGGAATGATAGTGCCCTAGCTAACTCGATAAACTATATTCAACTTTTATTTATGTTTCAAATTGACGTTATTTCAAGTTAAACAAATATCAACTTTATTTTAATGGATCTTAAGTTGATTTTAGAGTGATTAGCACTATTGAAAAAGTTATAAAAATGTTTGAAGTTGTAGCGTAAACTGAACTTTATTGTGTATGAATTAAAGTTATTTTTCCATAAACTCATATTTGTTTACATTTTTGGCGAATATGTCGTGAATGCAGATTAGTTAGGACTTTTCGTAAAGGAGTTTCTGCGGGGTAATTGCACAAACCAGTAACAGTAGAAAGCAAGGTTTTCATTTTGACAACAACATTTATTGCGTTATTTAAATTGCTGAGCAGACACATTTTTCGAATACTTATATGAAGCAATGGACTAGCAATATCCTTCAAAATGATTCAGATTGTGATCGAAAGTGTGTTCGCAATTAGGGTGCTGTTGTTCAAGCGGGTTGAACTACGTGAACCCAGTTAGCCTTCGCGTATCAGTGCCGATACACATAAACAGAGGGTAGAATAGAAAAGAAAACTCTTTGTTATGTACACCATAAAAATTACAGACATGAAAGTGGTTTTACATAGGGTGACACGACAACCACTTGGTCCATTATTCGCCAGGCATACTATAACTCAACTCCAGAATATGTCGTTATCAAGATTTTATGCGTCTGCAACTGATATTATTAAAAGCGACACGACTTTAAAGGAGAAATCTCATGACACACTTGTGATTATTTTCTTTTCAATTAAAATATCGCATATTCATTAGAGGGTGTGCGTTCCAACGAGGCTGTTAAGGCCGGCAACCTAGGTACTGCTTAGCTAATGCTAATCTAAGACTCTATTTGTTGGTGAAACATATAGCTTATTATATTCAGCATATCCTGAAAAGCTAATAGAAAACCAGAATAAAGTTCGTCGTAGTCTTAAGTATCTTGCTTTTGTTTTTTTTTATAGGCGGTCAACGAATAATTGCTTTTATTGCTTCGCCTTGATCATCTCTAAAACATCAGCAGCTACACATCAAATCAAAACAAAACTTACTCCACCTCAACCCCAATACACCTCGCAATAAAAATACTAAAATGATTGCCATAAATTGCAATTTTTGTAGCGTTGTTAAAACGAATTGATATAAAAACGTAAATGTTTATTATAATAAATATGATAACTAATCGTTTGCAACAACCTCAATTCTTATAAAATTTATTCATTCGGTTCATACTCGTATCTGTCATATTACCACGAGTATCTAGTTAGCAATTAATTTTGTAATGTAGGATCGAGTGTGTGTCCATACATGGCGAATGACTGTTTCACCCAGAATGGCTCGTATTTGATTAACTTTCAACTGGAACCTGTGTTTATTGCGTAGAAAATAAGCACGATAAAACCACATGAGTACCTAGATATTTGACAGAGACCGTGCTACAATGTTAGCAGTGGTGCCCCAGTGGCTTTACTTTGTGTAAATCATTTCATCACTACATTTTATAACAGCCAAGTGCGGGTCGTACCTATTCGCTGACTGATAGTTTCGAAACGAAATTTTCGAGTCAAATACAATTGGTCGACTATTACTCGTAAATTTGTAAAGCCCACTTATATGTGATAGTTTTCCTTTAAACTTCGTTATATATAGGTACTACTGCCGTGTAGTTTGAATTTCTAACTACAACCCTTTAGTTGGTAGGGGGGGAACACACTTGACTCTAACGAAAATTGGTACTTTAAAGCTTGATAAGTCACGAACGGTTTACTTAATAAAAAAACGGTCTTCACAAACCCCTAATACTTTTAAAAGACCTATCCAACGATATCCTACACTATGGGCAGGACGAAAAAAAAAAAAAAATATCATCCCCACTTTACATGTAGGGGAGGTACCCTAAATAATTGTTTTTTTCAAAATTTTATTTTACCAATTTTTTGGCGTCATTAACGTGTATACTAATGCCAAATGAAAACACTCTAGTGCCAATAGTTTTTGAGCTAAACCGCGGACAGACAGACGGACATGGCGAAACTAGGGTTCCTTGTTGACTACGGAACCCTAAAAACTTAACCATTGGTCTCTGTTGCATATTTATTCAAGTGTGGAAACTTTACCAGCGTGTCATAGAAACTGCAAAACTTATTAGCTTTGGAACCAGTTCTTATTGAACTTCATACTCTATACCTATTCTTCGGTGTGGGTACTTCACACGTGCGCCCGCTGTTAATTATTTTTAATTATTTATTTATTTTTATGTGATTTACTACTCATTTTTCTGATAAGACTACGTTAGCTTTGAAACTATTCAGTCTACTTAGCGCATGGGCATCTAGTATGCGTCTACACAATTTCTATGTAGCGTCAACGCCTACGCAGAATAAACGAATAATTCCAACTGGAATGATACAAAACTGTACGTTGGCTGACTGATCAACAGTTGACACTGTGAACATCTATTGATAAAAGGAAAATGTTCTGTAGGGGTCGCAGATCCCCTCTATAAAGGAATTTCTCAAAACGTCATCCCTGAACTGGACAACGCGGTATTGTAGTATGAGTACTATTAATAGACTTAATAGTTTATCTTTTATAAAGCCTTAAAAAACTTAGTATAAACCATCACAAGCTCAATTAAAATCGATCCTCGATATCAGTGGCATCATAATTGCAACACACTAGAGCGCGTCCAGTGTAAACAAGTTCCTCTACAACTGATCCCCTGATGGATGAGCCGCCATTCCTGCTCGCTTATTTTCGCCAACTAATTAAAATTTCGACGTCGCCGGTAAAGCGGCAATTACCGGCGAGATTGCGCGATACACTGCAAAGGGCCCGCTTAATAACTAATGCAGGTAACTTGAGAACATCCAGGGCTGGTAGACACTCATGTTGTGGAATTTTATGAAAATTATGGCACTTTAATGTAAGCTACGCCGATGTTGAAGCAAGAGTGAAACTGAATGTGCAGTCGAAAATGAAAAGTGCCTAACTATTTATGATACATGATCGATTCTGTAAAAATCTCACCGTGAAAAGTTTGGTGAAGTGAGCTTAGAGTGAGCTGTCAATAGTGTCAATCCCTAGCCTAATAGTTGGAATGACAGCTCACTCCACGCTCACTTCACCTAAGTTTTCACGGTAAGTTGTTACAGAATCGCACTGTTCGTACTAAAGTTTTGACTTCTATAATGTTAAACGTTAAATGTTACCATGTTAAACCCTCAGGCTTTGTGAGTGGTTTAGGGATGCTCGCTCACCTTGCGAGCTGGTGGAACAGACTGCTGAAGTATAGGTCATGCGAACCCTCGGGCTTAGTGAGGGTCACAATGACGCTATGGGTCCCTACGTCTCTAGCACTGACTTCAAAAATGAAACATAGGGTACCAATTAACCAAATGTTTATTCCACCTTGTTGGTGACATTCAAAAAATGTCACCAACAAGAGACACATCAGAATTGTACTCTCGCATTTGAAATAACTTTGGAGGGTGAGAAACAAGGTGTAAAGTTCACTCATCCTCCATAGAAAAGGGAGGATCCTCAGACCAGACGGATGTCGGTCTGAGGTCGGCAACTGCCCGACGATTGATGTCCGGACGTTGTATATATGCTAGTCGTACGGTAAATTCTGCTTGCGTGATGGAGGATTTAACGTGACGTAAATGTTCGCATGTGGCGATGTAGATGTCGCCACATAACTTATGCCTATACTACTGTTGACATTTCAGGCTCTACTCCTGCTCACATACGAAAACTTTTCTTGCAACGCAAAGAAAAACAACTCATTCCACAAATCACCATGTCAAATAACTAAATAGGCTGTTTATCGTTCCTTATTTTCTTGCTGTTCATTGGAAGTTAAAAGATGGAGTATATATCTGCTTATTATCCCCTGTAAGCGGCAATTAAGAGTCACCGAGGAAACGAGTTGTTATAATGCTTGCGGCCGGCGATAACCAACCTGTCATTACTGATACACGATGAGATGCGATTTTTAAACGTTATAAAATGTTGCTGTGACTGAGCATAGATAGGCATCGTAAACACCTATTCGTGTAGGTACACGAGTAGGTGTTTACACTCACTCGCGACAGGGGAATACAAAAGTTGGGAAATACAATGAACCTTATATCTAAATTATATTTCTCTTTGAGTCGATGTCAGTTTATTGCTTTCTAGCGTACTTGATTTGCTTGTTTTTTCTAAGGGTAGTGTTGCAAGCTAGTCGCACATTAAAAAAAAAGAAAACTCGCCAATTTGAAGTACTGCGGAAAGTAGCTGCAGCTTATAAACTTTCCTTTTTGTATTGGTGATCATAAATTCACAACATATAATACATTTTATTTTCCATCGTTACCTTAATAGCAAACGAAACAGAAGCGACGATTGTATGTAATTCATCATTGATATATACGACATTTTAATTATCTATTACTCTCATAGAATAAAATATTGTGATTGACATTGATATTCACTTCTCTTCACGAGTCAATATATCAATCCGTGATTCAGATGAGGTGCCTATTGGGCCCTGTTGCACGTTATTATACTTTCTCTTCATTACGTATTCAGATCAGTAGCTGTTAGGTGAGAATATATATGTAGAACATATTGGAAAACGTATTTTCTAACTAATAACTGTATTTACTTAATTGCAAATGTTTGCACCGGTCTGAGATCGATTATGTTAGGTACTCCATGCATGTTTTAAGTAGCCATATTTATTTACAAGTTGAGTGCTGTGAGGCAATATATCTTCAATGTTTGAAAACATCGTGTTATGTGTCACAAGTTTAATTACGAAGTGCAGTAATTTATGTGCTGAGCGAACAGAAATACGTCGAGGTAAATATGTAGATATTAGCTGTTAGCTGTTGCTGCTAAAGCACACAACTTTCGCAAACAAAGGGGAGCGGCTGAATTTAATTTGCTCGTGCCCATCAATTGAGGCTACGTTATGCATCCACTACGGAGAACTTAACAGGTAAGTTTTATTTCATCTAATACAGAAGGTGTGAGCTATAAATAACAAATTTAATAACCTGTCCGTAATCGTTGAAAGTAATTAAGAAACAATCTAGTAGGCAAGCTAGTCCTTTATTAAGTTCTTATCTAGGGAAACTAAACGCGTACCGTGTACGTGCTACCGAGTAATTTAATGATACAATGTGTATTCAATTAGTGGAGTCACATCGCATGCAAGCAATTGTGAATGCTCGGAGCTATCAAATCGCGCCACTTATGTGAGTGCGCTGAGTGATTACCGAGCGCACACCGACGCGACGCCGCGCCGTGTCTGCGCGTACTACATGCGGCACGACAAACTGATGCATCACGCACGACGCCCTCATTAATTCAACGAAGAATTATATCTTCATCGACTACTGTAAGCCAGCGAGCTTCCTCTCTGTAATTATCTCGTATTAGGGACTATTATCGTATACGATGCACTATCAATTTAATGCGTCGCCATTTAAATAATCGGCCTTAGACAATAGCCACTGGATTGCACACACATTATACTACAATGTGAATTTCGCAAATATCCGCGGCATGCATGATGCATGAGCTCGTGAGCACGTTAACCATACCTTACGCGGAGTCCTTGTGTAATAACTGGAAATGCTATGAATTTATCATTATATGACAGCCGTTTCCACGTCGGACGCTTGTACGACGACGCGCCGCGTGGAGCCATTTAAATAATTCACAAATTAATGAAACGCTTCTGTGAAGAAAAATGCATTTAATTTATTTGCAATACTTCAATGGCCTTTTCAATTCAGGTAGATGCGGCCCGCCCTCGAGCCACTCGAAAGCTATTTGCGATTATTTCCGAATTTCATTATTGCGTTATCATTTCGTTAATCACTGAGGTTGGTCGGGGGGTTTCCTGCCTTATATCTGATCGTTAGGGTCGATATTTAAGCGTGGCGATGTTGAAAAAGCAAGGAGATGAAAGATGCCGCCACCATTTGTCACTACTTTCGGAACGAGGTGGCGCAGTAAAGTACCGGCCCGCCCTGTTTGCACCTCGGGCCGCGGCGTTTTCTTTTTCTCCGCGAACGTCCGCCGGAATGCGAACTTAATGGTTTCGGTTTTGAGACCATAACCAATCACTCCGTCATCAAAATTATGGAAACATTACGCGTGGCCTGTTTGGCGAAAATCACGAGGACCGATGTGGAAAAGTAAAAACTCATTGCCGTAATGTTTTGATAATGGTTCCTACCCGTATAAAGAGCTCGCCGTGCAAAATATTTACAAAATCATGATGATCATTATCTTTTAATTAAAGCCATTCTGTAACACTAGTACGAGTAATAACAGACTGCAATTAGGTGGATAAATTGTCTGATGTTGGACTTGCAATTAATTTAACAAATAATTTCCGAAGGCTCTTTCACACAATCGACAATGAAACATATTTCATTGTGTCAAAAGTATTACTTTTGTTTTCCTGCCAATATTTTCTAGTTCCTATTACCGTTGTTGATTCATCCAGTCATGCTTGGGTGCATGTATTCAAGTTCGCGTGTAAACAGAGCGACGTTATAAATAGCAATTAAATAATTTGTGGCACTAATATGTAGATTCGGGTGCGTGGATCTGGCCGTCGGTCAGCCGACCATTAGACGTAAAACGCCAAATCATTTACCAGAAAGCGAGAACCCGCCTCATACTATTTACATAATTTATTCATTACGACGTCCAAGCGTTGTAACTTGAAAACTAAAGAATCTACTTTAGTTCCTCTTCATTGGTCAGTCTTGAATTTTATTTATTTGACGTGAAGTTTAATAATTTTCAAAAGTATTCCTTTGCCTTTTCATTATTCAGAAAATTTCTTCAAAGGTGATTGGGAATATTAGAAACTTACAATATTTTTTTAAGTATTCATCTGTCTTCTTTACCGCTGTCTGTTTCAAATTTACCTTTACTTAAATCAAAGAAAGTAAGCATACAAAGCATAATGAGTAATTCAGTTGCATGAGACCTAAGAAAGCAAAAATAATTCTTGGCAAACTATTTAAATTAAGTACAGGTTATATAATCCGTCGAACTTCAAAGTGGTAACCAACAAAACGAGTTACAACGCTGCTCTAGTGCGGCCATGATACAATCTTCCAAATATTAAACTAATATTTAGGCAACGCTTTGGCCGCCGCCGCCTCATTTGCATAAGGTGCGGTCTTGCTCCACAATACTACGACTTTTCAGTGAAACTACTAGTCTCACGGTATCTTATTGTTTACGTCGCTTAGACGAATTATGAATTATGTGAACTGTATTATTCCAGTTTAATTTAATTTGGAATCTTCAGAAGCTCTATTTAAAAAAGTAGCTTTAGGTATAAATATATAAATAAAACGTTTATTTTTTCCACCACATTATGAAAATGGTGGTAATGATATATTTACAGAAATGTCTAAACAGAAAATCATTGTTTTATTTATCTTAATAATAAAAGTTTCCACAAGAGATCCGATTGAGTTCAAATACATAGAGAGCTACAAAACTACAGAACAAAGAGTACCTTTACTGTCACACTACGTAGGTACATATGATGAGCAAAGCCTACATCGGACATAAAGTCACGAAGACAAAAGGCTCACAATCACAACATTCAATATCGCCGGCTCGCACGGCTAGTAAAAAGTTTCTATTACCGCGCGACCGCGCGTAAACGCTTAGTGGGACCGCGGCTTAAGGCGGCCGCATGTAGCTGTAAATATCATAATCTTAACCCATTAGTCTGTTAATGTTATGTCCCTGCCGGCGGGCTTTGACTCGTGTTTTATTACTCCGCTATTAATTGTGTACGATCCTCTGAAGAATTTCATAAATAAGCCTTTGTTTTCCGCGGTACTCGATATGAGTAAGAAGGTTTGGTGTGAAACGCCGTTTTGTTAAAACACTAAACTTGATTTGGATGTGAATTTTGGTATGAAGATTTATGTTTGTTCGTATATTTTTTGTGTACTTAGTCGGGATATGAGTAGAATCTTTGCAGATGAGGAAAATGCCGACAGAATGGCACCAGGTTATCACCATTACGTACACTTACAAAGTGAAATAATGAGTTAAAACTTACCAAACTTCGAAAACACACGGCCTGGTCCCGAAGCATGAAATTTTGCACAAGAGTTACTTGTATAACGAAAGTGAGCACTATATAAGGATAGGTATTTGAAAATTCATTCCCTAAAGGGGTCAAATAGCGAATGAAAGTTAGAATGTTAGTATTTACTATGTAAGTTCGGCACTTTTAATGATAGAAAAATTGTCATCGGGTGCACGCTTGTACTGAATAAGTTCGAAATAAACGAGTGCGTTTATATCTTTTATTTGCGGAAAATGTCCAGAGACGAACACATTCGTAGGCATTTCCGCAGGCTCGTCATGGGTTCGAAACAGGTGCCGTTCTGTAGTAGTGTCTGCTTACCCCTTTGGGAAAAGGCGTGAATTATTTTTTTATGCATATTTACAAATCCTGAAGTGAACAATCCAAAGTGAGGTTTAATAAACATGAACAAAGGAAAAGAAAACACCATGTTTTTTGTGCGTCATAAACAAGATAAAATAATTTATTTATATTATTTTACCCAGTGTTGTGGAAACTTGGGTTTATTTTGGTATTGGCTACTGGGGTGGTTACTGAATAAATAAACTTGAACAAGGGTAGGTTAAGATTAGGTACACAGTTTTTTTTTCTTTTTTAATAAGTACTAGTCAATTACTAGTTCTTAGTAATTGACTACAATCTAGCCTAATAGACTAATAAGCAATTAAACTCTAACTTATTATTTTACGAGATAGAATATGTTATAACTAAGAATAGTGTCAATTTGCACTTTTACACAGTTTCGTAGCACTTTCTTAGGGTCTGATAACTGATAAAACACTTTGTTCATGTGGTGTAGCACCATTAGTACCGCACTATTATTCATTCTATATAAATACTACACTAACTCAAATGGTTTAGTTCTCTTTAGCCAACGCACTATGTCCGTGTTGTCTAGCAGCTGAATTGCCTCGACATTCACATGTCGGTGAAGTTTATGTTCGTGGGCATCAGCAAATTTTTGAACGGTGGTGGTTGGTGACGAATTCCATTTTAAAGTCACGGTGGAGGTCGTCATTTCTAATGTACCATGGAGCATTTACAGCATCCCTTTTTTTTTTTTGTGGATGGGAAATCATCAAATGACCCCTCCCGCTCTGGGTGGAGCGGAAGGGAGTGTCAGACTCTTACTGACTAAAACCCACCCGTGTTCCTTCCTTAGCCCTTTCTGTTCCAGGGCAGCGGTAAACCTTTCGGATGATCCCGCCGCCCCGGCAGGCTTCGGCCCTTTCGGGCCCCGTCCTCTGCTGACATCTCTTTGCACGGCACGGGCCTGGTCCTGATCGGACGGTGAGCTACCCATTACTGACCGCCCGCAGGCCCGCGCCTACGGTGGCCGGGAGTCGTCACGCGGCTCCCGACGCCCGGAGCGTCTCCCGCGGCGGCTGAGGCGTGAGGTGTTCTCCCTCAGCCTCTCAGCCACCTCCTTCGCTAGCATGACTGCTTCGCAGAAGGAGGTGACTGCCTCCCACTCCCTCTCGCCCCGGAGCATGGCTTGAACCAGGGCCGGACGCGAGAGGTCGCCGCCGTTGCCGATCGCCTCTACGAGGACACGGCGGGGCTCCGCCCAAGCAGGGCAGACCGCCACCGTATGCTCCACCGTGTCCTCTGGGCGATCCTGGCAGTGGTGACACCCGGGCGTCTCCTCCCGCCTGATTATGTGCAGGAACCTCCCGAAACATCCGTGTAAGGAGAGGACCTGCGTCAGGCGGAAGGTGAGAACGCCGTGACGCCTCTCTAGCCACTCCTCAAAAAGGGGTCTTATCGCCGCTAGAGGAATGGGCCTAACACACTTCCTTTTGGCACCCCAGCTTTTACAGTTTTTAGCTCAGAATATGCATCCTCTTGCCTTATACTAAACATTCTGTTACTTATATATTATTCTAGAATGTCGGCAAATTCTGGAGGTAGCATGCGCCTGAGTTTAAATACCAGACCCTCATGCCAACCTTTATCAAAAGCTTGCTCGACATCTAGGAATACGGTGGCGCAGACTTGCTTGCTTTCGAGTGTTCTTTCAATAATGGTAGTTATTCTGTGTACCAGAGGGGCAATTCTCGTAATTTTAAGACCGTTCACAGTCTTAGTCTCAATCTGTCAAAAAATACTTCTAATTTCCCTACATTTTGACAAGTTTTTGACATTTGCTTGTCACTAAGTTGAGGCTGCGACTAAATTTTGAACGTTTTAAATTACGAGAATTGGCCTTCTGGTCTATCGTAGAGTATTTTTCTCGGAGTCAAATTGATGGTTTGGCATTAGCTCATTTTCTTCTATTATTGGTTTTAACAGTACACACGTATTTTGTATAGTGTTCTTTTGTAGAAAAACACATTAAATTACACGAAAAACAATTGCGCCTTTGTATGTTTTTGTTCGGCCAATTCATGCATTTATTACAAAAAACGTATAATAAATTCTACGTACACACGATCAATTACCATCATAAAACTGTCTTCCTGGACAAAGTTATTGTAGATGATGATAATGAAGCAATTAGTTTTTTCACCATTTACAAACAGACACAAAAGATTAAGCCATCAAAACATCTGAAGGCCGCAGATATAAAACAATAGTGATAGGAACAGAGCAAAAAAGCCAGAATCATGAGTCATTATTGTCTTAATAAGCCGCCCCAATCTGAACAATAAACTTTATTTAACTAACAAATAAATCGTGAACTAGTAACTAATTAATGTAATTTTTATTTATAGGTTACCGTTACTCTTCAATTTACGAGTAGTTAATTAACAATTTGCAGTTAAGTTTCGTTTTTATTACAGACTGTTTCTTCTCACACAGTCCCGAGTTCTGGCAAGTTAACATAACTGGATGATCAATGTTTACTGTGACGACAGTCAATCAGATCGTAAAATGAGTCGGAATGTAATTGAATTACAATTAGCGACTAAGTGAGGCGAAGGGATGCAGAGAGGATTGGTGATTGCAGAAGGTGTACTTGAAACAAAAGTTTGGCTACCAACCCATAAAAATATTGAAATAAAACCTTTTTGAAACTGCAAAAAAAAATGCAAATGCAATTGCTGTAATTTATATTGTGTAGGTACAATCACCAAAGGAGATTTATATAAAAACGAGTAGGGTCGTCGGATATAGTTGAAGTTTAGTCAGATACCGATGGATGTTGCCGAATGTTTAGTTTGATAAATGAACTGTTTGTTTTCTATTAATTAAATAAAACTATCCGAAAACATCAATCTTTTCTTTCAATTTCTTACTAAACTTCAACTACATCAGACGACCTTGGTTGCTTATCTCCTTCGGCGACCGTACATGATAAAGAGTATTCTATTTTATTCAATGCTTTGCAGTCTTTGGCATGCTGATATTCTTCTATGGCCCTAATATAAATCTTACTGCTGTTTACTTTTAAATCTCATAGTGTACGAGTCGTGTATCGTACATGGCACGCGCGCATTGCATAGATTAGCACTTTTCCGTTGCCTTGCACAAATTATAGTGTAATGCGACAGTACACGATCAGCGTTCATAGTCAGCTGTACTCATTCACACAACATTCATATAGCATTAGTTACGTGGTAGTTAAATATATTCAATAAACCACCATCTTTGGCTATCCGTGACTTATCATTCAAGCTAACATACAAGGTGTGTGCGACCAATTCAGCAGCGCATACACATAGTATGAATTTTTCCTCATACTAGTTTTCCTATGGCCCCTACTAATCTTATTGCAGTTGTTCTTAAATAAGAAAAGGTACAGGCAGACGTTGGGTTTCCATGATCATAATTTACGAAATTGCTACCCTACATACTCGTATGTTGAGACTATTGTGGCCACATTACGTACCTTACTATTTGTCACTGTAGTACATTTTCTGGAGGTACACAATTTGATCTTCTGGCCCTTGTTATGCAGTGTTAGTCTTAGAGAGTGTCTACGAGGCGGTCGCGCTCGCGCAGAGGGCCGCCCCTTTCTCCTCCGCCAATGGGACGCGCCCGCCGTGTCTCCGCGAGATCAGCAAGGCGCCTGCCCGCACAAGAAAGCTGCGCATGACACGAGCGAACAGCGACAACGGAATATGTAGGTATAGGAGGCAGATCGAGAGTTAAGATATGCATGTTTATGTGTGAGGATTGGCAGTTACGGCCGATAAATTAGTTGATAGTTAAAATGAAGTAGTTAACCATTCTTGTATGGGTTGCTTTTATAGAGACTGCTTAGTTTATCTTGCTAAAGTTTGTATTTTTTTTTATACCACATTCGGTATCACCACTGTAGTTAGTATGTGTTTTAGGCATTTTGTTAATTTAAATCCAAATTTAAAAACTGTTTAATACGGACAGTTGGTATAAATTCGCATTTCTTCTACTTTCGCCGCTGAGTTCTTGTTGTAAACGCTTTTCGCTCGTGTTCTAGGCCCACCACGACAGCGCACACCGCTTTCATAATCCAATTAAGAATAATTGTCGATAAACTGACAGGCGAGATAGCGATTTATGTGGTGATATTTCAGCATCGTTAATAAATTTATGCTTGTTCTTGCCGTTTGATTGCACGCCGTGTTTCCATTAAGTTTATTCGATTCGCGGTACGAATGCCTCTCAGTATTGACAGCTTGTAATCTAACTGAAAGTTACACTGGCTCACGTCAAAATATCCCTGTACTTATGTACTGATGTTTAATTACTGTTCTATAGATTAAGACTACTGTTTATTAAGTACTGTAAGCTTGGCTTTTATGTCAGATTAAATATATTTATTGAAGCAGCCCACACAGCGGCGATATAAAGTGTTTAACGGAAACAATCCTGGCTCCTGTTCACTTTAAATTCAGTTCGATTACATAGACTTGACAGCTCCATAAAAGACTTGAATGTGGCTACAAATAATACAGGGTGGCAGTTTTTCCGCGGGTCGTATTGTCAGCTCTATTGATTTCGCGGCACATTGCGCGCCTGAGTTACGGCGCTGCGGTGAACCCTGACTTACGGCCGCATCCTCCCGATTTATTAGATCGTTATACCGCATCGGGGCAAAATAAATTCAATTCCGTTCCGTTTTGTGCTCCGTATTTCACAGCGTGACAAATTTCTCGACGCGAGCACCGCCATGCGGGTAACGTCTTGCGGTTTTGTTGTATTTGGTTTTGATATTTGTACTTGAGTTGTTTTATATAAAGAAAGGTATGCTACGACAGTAGAACCAACGAAAACTATCTCATAATTACTATTACTTACCAATAAGAAGCAACACGGAAGTGAAACCGTAGCAGTGCTACGAATGTCGTAGCTTCGTAGCAGTCCCAAAATTTCCCTCGGTTGTTTTATTTCTTATCAATTTGCTGAAGATTATTGATTCTATGGTTTGTAGCTTCTGTTATTAAGTATTGTCGCAAAGCATTTTGCATCAGTACCTATAATATGCAATTGCTATTTTATCGGAAAAGCCATATCAAAATAATGGCAATACATAAGTATAACACATGAGACACACCAACATAAGCTACAGAACATAGTCGACACAGACGCGCATGTATCTTCAAGGGTAATTTCTACTGTGTGCACGGTCATTAAACTTATATTTACTACATTGTTATCTGAAATAAATGGGCCCGTTTTGTCATGCGGGAAGCGCTGTCACAACAAACATTATTTCATTTTACTTTATGATTTTGTAACGCGCCGTGAAGCAAGACTCGCATTTTGGAAAAAACCGATTTGAGCATAACAATAACAAAATACGTACAATGTTTGTCAGCAGTACTGCAAGGGTAGATTGTGTGCAATGTTTTGTTATTAATGTCTTCTGTTACATTTTTGAGTCACGGTATTAAAATGTATCCGTAAAATAATAATAACAACGATTTATGTGTACACGGAAATAGAACAATACACCTAGCAACTCTCCAAAAATACAATGTTACATATTTTCGTTATTAGACACGGAATAATCTCATAGTATGTTGATAGGCAATTAAGTAAACCTCCAACAGAATCGTAAAGTATAGTGTGAAATTCAGAAAACTCGGAAGACGTACCGTGAATCAATAAACACATTCGGCACTCCCGTCGCATGATAGAATACAATAAAACCCGTAAGTAAGACGAGCCGAGGAATAACAACAGTATTCAAATTTCCGATTCGTCTCAGATTTAAACAAAAACGTTCTATTTAATAGTGGAATGTGCACGGCACGGGTGTCGGTAATGGTGTGTGTACGGCTCTCGGTGTGTGCCGCTCGAATCGATTTGGTTGGTAATCGAGAACGCGTGCTGTATCGGAACTGTCGGTGGATATCTACGGTTCTGTTCCGGTTGATTTTGGTCAATCGTCGGTAATCGAATTTCGATCGTTTGGTTCGCGTGCGCGCCACCCGCGTCCCGCGTCCTCAGCAATCAACGATTCGATAGACCCAATGTATTGTTATAAACATTACATGCATGTTAAAATATCACGTTTTCAGAAATGTATAAAGAATTTTCGAATAAAACATTTCGTTTAAATAAAGTTAATTGACGCTCTGATTCAATTATTTCTGTAAACTTTCATGAATAATTTATCATTGAGTTTATAAAACGTAAACTTTTTAACGGTAAATAAACTAAACTTCGTCTAAATAAAATCCATCAATTGTTATCAAATCATTCAATTTACATAACAATAAAAAAGGTCACAATCATTTAACGAATATGATTGACAGATGTATTTAAAATAAAACATCAATTACAGTTACATTTCCATGTTGTGGCCTGCCCCTTATTCGCGTTGTGCGCTCCCCTAAAGTTGTACAAAATGCGACCGGATGTAGGGAACAGCCAAAACGATACAAAACGTATGGGCGGGCACAATGCAAGCCACACTAATGATATTATTATGCCAATTGATATTTATAAGTTACATATACTATATCAAACTGCCTAATCTTTTTGTGGATGAATGTATGATACAGAAGGGAGCGTTTGTACAGTTCAGTAAAGTTACAAAACGATTAATATTATGGGTTGTATATTTCCTCACAACAAACTTGGACACTAAACACAACCAACTTACAAACAACTGTTATATTCTACATACATAATTGAAAAACTTCGTCGAACGTTTCCCAACACCGAAAATAGTTTTCAAATTATCTACACAAATTCGTGGACGGTGTGTCCGCACAATAATAAATATTTAAAGAGGTTAGCAGGTGCAATACGTCTCAAATTGATGCCCAAATAACAGAGTACGGTCGAGCTCAAATAATAATAAAAAACAGGCTCGACTTTGAGAGCGGCGAACCTGCAATTTGAGAATTAATTCTATCACATTTCGCCCGCATCTCGGCCAATTCGCCGCTTTATGGCTTTCCTGACACCGCAACAGCTGATTAAGTATAAAACAATCTCGCCGCCCGCAATCTCGCGATATTATCGGGTTAATCAACAACCTTCAGCTTTTTTATCATTATTTATATACACAGTGTTTGTTTCGTTTGTAATATAAACGCTGCGCCCTCGCGAGCGCGGCTCAGCCCGGCCGGCGCAGGCGCAGGCGCGGTCGATGATTGGCAACATGACAAATGGCCTCCGATTGTGCCATGATCTATCTGTTATATTAAGAGAAGAGAATAGAGTCACCTTGAATCGAACACATAATATTTAAAGATCGTTATTTTATATTGGATTGTGTAGGATTAATCTGACGTAAACTGAGCAATAAAACCACATCACTGTAGATGGACGTATGTATGGTGGTGTTATAATCATTCAACAGACTAATTTTCATTTTGATACGAGTTTTATATCCGGGAGCACATTCACCGTAGATTGATATCACATTAATTAATATTCTCAAGGTATCAAAATGTAACTTAGTATCCTACAACTGAGTTACTGGCTATTGATTTATATAACTTGCAACTAATCAAGGTTAATGTTCCGATAATTGATGATAGATGAATGTTGAAGCCTAATTGGAGTAATAAGGTAAGTAGAACGAAGTAATGAGCGAACATAATGAGCACTTGATATATGCATTCCTCTATGATTACTGGTAGGTGGGTAGTTGTTGCGAAATACGTAATTAGTGCAATTTATTACTAAATAATTAGGTGCGGGTTCTTTTTTACTTGTAGCAGGCATAATAAATAGTATTGCCAACCGACCAGTTTCAAAGAATATAAAATTGTAGAGCTTGTATTTACAATTTTTGCTTGTGTTTTTAATTGTTTCAAAAGTTGTAGTTGACCAAAGGTATTTCTGGAAATCTTGTAACCCAATGACCAACTTACCCAGTAAAGAATGTGGTTGCAGATTTAAAAATCCATTCCACGCGTAACTGTCTGGTACAGATTGTAATTCGGATGACGCAAAATGCGAATCTACGAGAAAGTGAGAAAGGTAAACGCAATTAAAAAGGCTCTGATTTGCTTAATTTTTGGAAACGTAGCCCACATTCCGGGTAAACTTTCACAGCCCTGATACCCACTGGTCAATTCACTGCATTCCATTCGACGTGCTTTTCATTAGGTATCCAATCAGTATACAGCGTGACTAACCGACGATTCGTCACGAAGGATTAAACTTATCGACCCGCTCAGCATCCCACACGAGGTCAAGGTCAGCGTAAAACACTCCTCGGACACTGGACAGGCTCCGATATAAACACAAGTTGTAAATTACATCATTTGATTGGTTCCAATCAAGCATGGTCTCGATTAAAAAATATATTCGAGTCTCTTGGCCGAATTAAAAACTTACCACGCTCAATTTGAGTCGACACTTTATGATTTTTTTGATCATTACAAATGGAAGTGTGTAATGTGTTGACATGCTGCGTTATCTTATATTTTGAAATCATTTCAATCCGCCATTGTTAATTGAATTAGTAAAGCGAATTATAACAAATGGGCATGCATGGATCTTTATGTTTGTAAATTCCTGACTGAAAAGGATATGATTTTAATTCGTGTGAGTGTTGCTTTCTCAATGACTCATGTTGGATTTAAGGGATTGTATGTGAGTAAAAAACAAAACTTACTAGCTGAAAACTGAAAGTCCGACCTAGTATAATAAATGTTAGCATTAACAGCACATGGACAAACAAACTTATGTCTTTACTGTGTTTAACTCCTTCTAAAAATAAGAAAAAAATTGAAAAGTTTTTTTGATTCGGTTCAATGTACTTTGTACTCGGAATATACAGGATGTCCCGAAACTCAACGATAACCTGGTACCGGGCGAGAGGCCAAGGTATACCAGTTATGAAAAAAATAAGAAAAAAAATCATTTTTTTTCCAACATGGAGTGTCAAAGTTAACTGACAATAATTTTGTACACCATAACTCGTCAAAACTTAATTTATTTTACTTAGTTAACAATGTTTATTACTTTGATTTGTGGTTGCGATTAATAGCACTGTTATTTGAGATTACATTATTAAAAAAATCACTGTAAAATTATAAAAAATTGTGATCACAGATCACAATACTTAAAAATGCGACCCCGGTGTCAAATTTTCCACTTTTTCGAAAAATGTCTATTGTCGCTTGACATGGTGACATGGATTTTTTTTCTTATTTTTTTTCATAACTGGTATACCTTGGCCTCTCGTCTGGTACCAGGTTATCGTTGAGTTTCGGGACACCCTGTATAGATTACCCGATAATGTCAAATATATCCAATTACCTGTATAATATGGATAACAACATGTAGGTATATTAATCTTTTGTTAAAAATTTTCTAGTAGGAATGATAAGAAGGACTTAGTTACAAGATTGGTGTTGCATTTCTTTCAGTTAGTTCTACAATTTGTAAGGTGCCTCCAACCGACAAACATGCAGAATACAATACAGTTGCAATGTAATTATTGCTACTTTAGACTTGCTCAAACATAAAAGCTTCTACCGACCGACCGAGCAGTCGCTGTATTCATCCCATATGTGTTCTATTATACCCAATAATTATGTATAACAATGAAGCACAGAAAACAACGGAAACCATGGAAGTGCTAATTCGAAAAATACAAACCGCAGTGTACTATAATGAGCACAAAGACGTCCCTCGTAGTGAGCGATGAAATGACTACTAAGGGCCTACAATTAGTGAACTAAGCAAAATGGCTGACCAAGCAACCACTGTTGCGAGACCTCCCTCGCCCCCTTAGCAAGGCCACACCGGACCCGACGGAAAGGGCACAGCGATGATATCCGGAGGTCATGTTTACGTGGACGGTTGCCCTCCCCCGAGTTACACGATGTGCGTGTGTGTTAATTTAATTTTCTACTTGCAATAATTGCAGTTAGCCCCGGGACAGACAGGCGAGGGCTCGACACGACATACTAGAGTTGTCTGTACATACATCGAGCGGAAACTCGCGTGTACCCGGCCCGGTCCGGTCGCCCGGTCCGGTCGGTCAAGCGCACGTACTACCACTTATGCGATTAAAACTTTATCGTGACAGTTTATAGTTTTTAGCAAAAGAAGGATTAAAAAACTTGAAATGATAGCTTTATAAAGTAAAAACAACGGTTTATAATGAATTTAAAACAAACGTGTAATTTGTAAATATTAATCTTCAGCTACGATAATGTATTTAATAACATAGCTATCGAGGCAGGTTGTAGTATCGAAGATGTGTTCAGCTGTTGTAAATTGTAGAGTTCTTATAAAAGCTATTTAAACGAAATAAACCAATTTATTAAAAACCTAAAGCTGTGCGCACTCAACAAAGCTTACAGAACGTACAGTATAACAAAGTCCTTAGGGAGCAGTGGTGCGGCTGCGCTGCGCCGATCTGTGTGGTAAGGTGTAAATGATAATGGTGCGCGTAGCGGGGCGCCCGCGCGGCTTTGTGAGCGCCGCTTGCATTTGTCATGTTAACACTGAACGTGTGAAGAGCCCTTATTAATGACGAACAGATTACGCCGGCTCAAGCCGCGGCCGCATTGTTGCCATTGTCAGCGCGGCCTCGGTGTGGCCACATTGAAAAGCGCTTTTTCTTCTATTTGCTTTGGGTTTCATTCAAATAATAGGATTTTCGGTTTGTAAAGGTAATAATGCAGCAAAAAACCTTTTGAGTAAGCAGGTAGGTAAACATAAGCCGAGCGACAAAAAAGTCAAACGTGTATGTTTAATTCGGGTCGAGTTGACGCAACTAATTCGAAACTTATCTGATGCAACGTAATTCTTACGTGTTATGTTATAATAGGGACACTCGAGATAATTGAACTATTTGTATCTAATAATATGCGACCAATGTTTTTGACTAATAAACCGTTCGTTTATGAGGCTTTCATGGAGCAATTACCAGCGGGGGTCTATCCTATAAGCCGAGAGGTGTAATGCAATAAACTCATAAACTGCCGGCCGATGCACAGGTGTGTGAAACCATTTATGATTCCCGCTAGCAGCGGTTCTTTTTAGTGGTAGAGCGTCCATCGCTTCTTGGTTTAGAGAACCGGCCGCGCACATGGTTAGGAAAAACGTAATGCACGGAAAGACACTGACGGTCAAGACACAAGCAGTTTTCAACTTGCCTTTTTTTTTCACACAGAAGTTTTGTGGTATCGTTTACAAATTTATTGTACTTAATTCTGGGAACATTGTGTCGTGCGCGCTCATTGAGTTTTGTTGTAAAACGTACCAATTATATAATAAAACCTTTTGTGATTTAGGTTGAATGAACGCGTTTAGAGGAGGCCGAAATTAGACCACGGCTAATTTGTTTTTGTTGCTGCTTCTTACAGACCTATGTTTTATGGCATATTACAATCATAACTCCCGAGTTTCATCATTATAATAACATAAGGTTTTATTAAGATAATGATATGAAATTAAAACTGACTAGGAATTCATTGATGGTTGCCCTTTTTTTAATAAAGAACGTCATCGTTGTACGCAAGTACCTACCAATAAGAAACAATCCCTTTAATGTGGAACTAAAAAGAGAATTAACTTTACCTGGTAATTTCGAGAAATCCTGAATATTTGTTACCCGTTAATCGTAAGACATTTAACTATTTCCCTGTAAATTAATGAAGCAATAGCGATGTAAAACAATTAAATTAGCATCGACAAAGAGAAGCCGCCGTCGTCGGCATCGTGTGACATAATCATTTGCTCTTGAATAAGCCGTTCGCTAAGAACCTGAAGTTAAAATAACGACTAAGATGTAATTAATAATCAGTCATCTCCAATTAAAATACCACAAAAAAGATTAAGTAGAAAAGCGAATCATGGTAAAGGCAGAGGATAGCAGCATTTTCTTCTGCAATAATAATTCATAGATTTCTGGCTCTACGCCGAATAGCATTGATCGTCAAAATATTTCAGTTATACTCTTATAAGTGACTTCATTTGAAATATTTTGACGATCAATCTATGAAATTAACCTTAATTAATTAATTCTTAATTCAGTATATGAAAAGGCCGCTCCATCTCATGGTATCCAGCAAGAGATGTAGATGCCTTTTCCGTGTTCCGCCATGGACATAACAATGATTCCCAACGTAATGATTCTTTACCAATGATACGGTCTCCACGGTATTACTTATACGCTCAATTTCCAATTGTCGGTAATACAAATAATTGACAAACGGGGACGTGCGACCGTATCTCTCGCGGCACAGATTATGCACGGAAGAATACATTATTATTGTTTGTGCATCGCGGCTTTGTTTATGTCTAGACTATTCTTCCTCCTCTATAGATACAAGCCCAATATCTAAAACATTTACTGGCATCTTACGATTACAGGCCAACAATCCGCACTGAAAACAATGTCTCGTTTACCACGAGCTATTTCTGAGCGTCGAACAACGAGGCTGCGCAGGCGCCTCAAAGGTCGTATGAAGATATATTAACACGGCGTGAAAATAAAGAGCAAGTAACAGACACAAATACGTATCATAACACAAACGGATCTAGTATTTCGTGATCGGGGCGTGTTCGTTGCGTATTAATGTACCCGCGGAACGATAACCATCGCCGAGGCTTTGTGCTGCGCCGGCCCATTGTGCGCGCCGCCCGCGCCGCCAGAAAAGTAATTCTTAATAGACAATAAGCCGGCGTTTAGCGCTTTTATTTATGTAACACAATGCTACGGTTTGCGAGAGATATATGGATCGCTCGGATCCGAACCACTTAATAATATAAGCGCGAAATGTAAAACCTTCTTTTTGCGAGTCTTTAATGATGCTTAATGTGAAGGGTATTTAATAAACATTCGGGTGTTTGAGGAAAAGGTTTACATGCAATTGCCCGTCTTCGCTGAGTCATTTAAAGTAATCATGTCCAGAAATAATATGAGAAGGTTTGCTGCGATGCTTAACAAGAAAAAATTAACGTATGAAATATTGATGTGCTAATCGAGTATGACTTGAAATTGGGTAAGCGTCCGATAAATAACAGTGCACGGCTTCTCTTTCGATATCAAAGAGATTTACGGGAAAATTCCTGGACAAGATAAAAGGGCTGTTCAAGTAATCGGTAACAAGTGCTCAACTTGCAAATTTGCTCCAATCCATGACTTTTTGAGATTTACGCAAATCAGCAGGAAAAGATAGAATTTAGACGTTTGACGGAAGACCCTCTTTAAAATAAGCTGTTTTTGAAATACATGCCTAAATGTATTCATGCTGTAGGCACGTTACATATTATAACATCGCCGTTCTAGAACTGTGATGTTTAAATATTTATGCCTTCCATGTTTCAACCGCTTACTGCAACTGTAATAACTCTTTCAATTTCAATTGAATTACCTAACTTTCATTCGTAAACGGTAAGTAGTCATACAGAATATTGATCAGTAGCTATTATAGTCATTATACATCAATGTTTAAATTCCTCGCGTGTGTGTCACATTACCGATGCACAGTGCACTGACCAATGCCTGAAGAAACTACTCGTTTGTCTATGCTATAAACGTCAACTGTCAAATGATTGCTGTGGGCTGTCAGCACTTGATCATAGAACGCTACGGTGAATCAATTGATAGCCGAGGAAGGAGGTCTTAGACGGAGTGATTATATGCTCTTTGTCGATGACCCGTCACTTTTTTATGGTAGCTTTGTTCATGCGCGTTTTCCTTTACTTATCAATGAGCAATCATGATTGGCTATAGTTGAAAACTGTTTATTAAGTTAATGCGTTGGCATCACTTTGAGGAGATAGTTTTAGTTTTGTGTAGGTACCTATTATCTTTATTACCTGCAATATCGACGTCACGTTATTGGCTGCTTAGTAATGGGACAAGTACCTTATATTAAGCGTTTTGGGACCAGTTACAAAATTTAATGTAAATTAATCAAGACTGTTTCAGTCAAAAACACAAAACTAAATCAAAACTAATCTCGAAATCGTGAACCACAAACAATTATTCCAAATTCAATAGAAGTTAACAAAAATCCTTTTTCTCAAATTACAAATAAACCTCCAATCAAGAATATTCAATAAACAAAAGAATAACGATGTTCTTAAAGCAAATGAACGGCCAACACACATGTACTTTTCAATATTTACATCGTCAAACATCAACTGTCATTTCGTCACACTCGATTATACCCCGAGGTTATTCCAGGGTATACCGTCCACTATCATTTGTAGGTATTTGTATGTGCATAACATAACTTTGCGGAGAATCGTGAACAATTTAGTATAATGAGGTATGTATTGGCGTAAATAAATGCAAAATAATGACGATGAAGACTGTTTACGGAATTACAGATAGATGTTCGTTCGGTACTGTGTTTAACCGCAAGCTAACTGCGAAATGCAGCTGGAATGCATTGTACAGTAAATGAGCCCATTGCATCGGAAAAGCAAGCAATGCAACCTGTCTTCTTTGTAACGAACAGTCATAACACACACTCAGGCCTTTTGTACTCACGCATTTTTCTTGTCGTGAAAAACTACGGTTTATTTGCCGTGCGTAGGCATGGTCGTCAGTGTTGTATGGATCACTTTGGAAGCTTGTTGACGGACACGTTTTTGTACGGCGTGGTTTGTACGCCGTACCTTCAAGAAACCGTGCCGTGTACAAAGGGCCTAAGTGGTTTAGCGACAGTCACTCTACTATTATCAAACGAAACTGAAGCATACTTACCTAATTTAAGACTTTTCTTCATACTCTCACCAATAACTCAAAAAAAAAATCAACAAAATCGTGTTACTTACTTAAGTAAATGATCTCTAAGCGAACTAAATAATTTCGTAGGGTCTACAAAATAAAATAAACGTCGTAGGCGAAAGCGCGACTGGCGTAGCAACGCGTCTACGCCGTTGAAATCTGCAGCATCTGCAATTACAATAAAATTTATTTATATCCTCTAGTTACCTGAAACAAGAGTGCTAGTATGTCATCAAGTACCAGTAGTTGCGCTTGTTATCCGTAAGATATAAGTAGAGAGGCAGTGTTAGTGCTACGAAGCAGTGGATAAATTAGCCGGTGAGCCGCCACTAATTGCACCACAACACAAATATTTAATAACAATCCCAGATCCTCTGAGATGACCACTTATCTGTTCAATTGGAGCAGGAGGAGGAATAGAGTCGCTGTTTAATCTAATAAGATTCAATTCTTGGAACGGAGAAGGTTTGAAAGTGGTATTTTTAATGTTATCACTTAAATCATTTCAGATGAATTAATACTCACCTATAACATTATTTGGGTCAGATTAATTTATATAAATGTCTACTGTGTTATTTCTTTCATGTTTAAATTCTCTTTGAAATCTACAGTATTTAATTTGTTTAGTGGGGTATCTATACAGGGTGGCAGGGACATCGACGCGCAAACTGTAACCATGAATTCAGCACATAAGTTTAGACCCCATAGCGTCGAAATTTTTCGTCGGTTATTAAAAAAAAATATTGGTGTTCCATACATTTTGACCGCGTAGATATTGCACTTTTATATGAAACAGAAGTTTTTTTTTTTTTGATAACCGACGAAATATTTCCACGCTATATGGGGTCTAAACTCATATGCTGAATCCGTGGTTACAGTTTGCGCGTCGATGTCCCTGCCACCCTGTATACGTTTCAATTAAACCGTGTTCATCCACATTTTTAGCACAAAATAAATGAGGGCTCACATTTTAAATAAAGCTCATGATCCACATAAAGACGAGACTAACAAACAACCAACATCGAAAATATCTTGCATATTATTAAACAGTAGAATACGACTCTACAGTCTCTGTTGTTCGAATTATCGCTGCACGATTGTTAAACATTATTACGTCGGGTGTTGTTTAATAGAAACAAAAATATCTGGCGGCGCGCCTCGTGTTTGATCTCGAGGTGTTCGCCCGTCGAGCGCGATTAGCCCTCTCTCAACGTATAATCAAATGTGCCTCGGGCCGCCTCTACAGAGAACAAAGCGGATCCAAGCTCTGACGACACCCATCCATTGCTTGTTTGTTACGAGACAACGTCGATCAGTCTCAACAAACTTTCTGATGTATGTTGTCCTAATCGATAGTGCGGTGGTTTCGTTTTTAAAAAGCGACCAGTCGTATTGAACAGCGGCCGGCATCGGCGGACGAAGCCTCTCATTTGGCCGCCATTTGTCGGCCATTTCGGTGCACCGATCATAAATGGAGCCCGCTCCGGGTCACGTTAGCATCTCGGGAGAAAACGTGAAAAATCACACTTCGACGCCTGAAATTACTATCGATATACGCGGCCCGGTTTATCTTTACGTATTATGTTTTAACGAGATTAAGAAGTGGACTAGGCTTTAACGATGATTTGGTTTTGATTTGATTCAATTGAGTAGAATGAAAACATTTCTGTCGTAGCAGAGTCATATTATTTTGTAAAAAATAAAACTTAGGGTCCACTTATCACTTCAGGCTGAAATTAGAAAGGCATTAATGGCACAACAACACATTAAAGGCACAAATAAAACTGACCAATTTAAAAGGAAACAGCTACTACTTAAGTACCTGTTATTAGACGAACTAGCAAGTAAACCCTAACTCGCGGATTATCCATAGTGGGTATCCATAAATAGAGAATAGCCTAACATCAAGTCCCTCATAATTATACCTTACATTGTCCTTCGGCACATTCTTTGTTCTATAATTAATTACAGCACCAGTACGCAGGCTCAGCAAGTACAAGAGTACCACTTAGTGCTCGTCCGGAGTCGCCGTCATTTAGCGGTGCCTCGTGAAACCCTGGTTAGGGCGCGCTTCGGGCACATTGTACATCAAGCGTTCGGAACGAGCCTCTCTCAAAAATTACATAGCGCCGTACCAAGGCAAAGTTCTCGTAGTGTAGCGATTTATTTATTTCACTTAAAGTGCGTCGTAAACGCTCGCTTGAGCGCGCCGCCGCGCTGAAGACAGACGACGCCGCAAAATTCATTTATCGGGCATAAATGAATTTACTAAGAAATATAAATTTTACAATATTATTAGCTTGTTATGAACCTTACTGTTAATGCGGATAAAAATGTCTTTAGTGACCTATTCGCCGACAAAGGGACGTTAATTTTCTTGCGTTAACCATTAATATTGATCGGATATAAATCAGATCAGATCAGGAATTACCTAATTACAATTATGTTTCGTTATGTCACGTAGGTCCATTTTTCGTTGGAAAAAACGAATTATTCCTTTTCAGTCTTACAATAGTCATACACTATAATATGTCAAAATTGGCAAAATGGTGTTTACCTTGATTACTAGAAGGGCACGAAGGAGGGTCATTTTCGCTGTTCAAATGCGCCGACGCAATCGTCCTCGCAGACGATCCGGCGCAGAGGGAGAGAGACAAAGCTTTACTCTAGAAAAGGATGCAAGACTTTAGAAAATACTAATAATTCTCTTTCGTGTTTTTCTTGCAGATATCGTGTGGTCGTAAAAATTATAAGACTGGTTCATATGGATCTTATTTTATTACTTAATTACACATGGAACGTACCTATATGCATAAGGTATACAGGATGAAATTGAAAACTTGCGCCAAATCGAAATAGGAGGTAGGTACAGTAATTGTTACATAATCTTTATAAATTTTCATTTCCCAAATCTAAATTCTTGAAAAAAATCATGTAATTATCGTCTTAGGTAGTGCAAACTAAGTTACTTATTGCCTTCACGTAGACCCGAATTATCGTCGTTGCAGGAAAAAAAAATCTTAAAAATTATGTAAACAAATAAGAAAATGAAAGGATCAATTTTAGCGCGCGCCCGATAAGCATTCCATTCATCGCAAAGTTTGCAGTATGAAGCAAGTTAGCAACGTGTTGAACTAATTTTGACCGTTTCTACGAAAAAAAGGCGCGCGACGATGTTGCAAAATCGCTCGCCAACGTGCAAATATGTGCATCCCTTTTCTTGATTGTATGCTCTAACTTTACTTTATAACACGTTGAATTAGATATTTTAATTTGGCGCACCTGTTTAATTTCATCCTGTATACATTTCAATGCTCTACAGTCCTGAAATTACTGCACTTTAAAGAAATTCATTTCAATAACTGTTACAAATGTAAAATGATTATATTTAATTGATTTAGTTGCACCTGCGAACTAACATCCAGACCTAGATAATGTCACAAGTGGAATAATCATTTGTATCGTATCGTACGACTAGATAAAAGAAAAAGCATAAAACTTATCAGCTGCCAGCTGCTTACACCCACTAGTAAAAGTTTAACTGAAGAAAAAAAATAAAAAGAAATCTAATAAACACTGTTAGTAATTTACTGTTTAATGCAAAGCTCCTAGAAATACACTTAATACTGACGTCCCAAGTTATTAGAACGCTAGGATAAAGAAACATTATATCTCATGTATAAAAAATATACGGTGGTTACCAACACTGATGTTATCCATGACATAACTTTACACGGCATTTATTTGTAAAGGGGTTGTGTAAAACTTTATCCCTCTTTACTACACAACGTGGTTTACGATCGGCTTGTGGTATAAGTTTATTGTTTAAGTACACTATAAATAGACTTTTTGTATAAGACAAAAATCTAGATTCTAGAACAATCTTTGCCAATGAACAACGATCCTGAACTGACTCTCAGCACTTTTTAGATTTTCGTCTTATTTGGCCTCTGTTGCAGACCATTTAAAAAAGATTCCCTGGCGTTTCTGTATGAGTAAAAACTACGACATGACCTTGTAAGCTCCTCAAAATAACCAAGAATCTAAATACTACAACCTAGAAGCTTTAGACGTCTGCTTTCGTAAGAGTAATGCTTTCTCAAAGTTAAACGAGCCTATAAAATGTAACAGATTGATACAGTTAGATAAGGTGCACACACACCAGCGTGCAACTGCGGTAACCGCGCATTAACCCGCTCGCCCGCTGCCCGCCCCGCGTTTACAGCCGCGGCCTAATGAGCCATACGCTTGACATGATGGATGAGCTCCCAAATCTGTTTGATTAGCGTTGCTTTAGCCGCCACACTCATTTGGGTCTGCCTTATTAGGAGATGGGTGCACTGGTCGGTTTTTAAGGTCACGTTATCAAATATTTTCATAAAAATTGTATTAATATTGCAACAAGGCTGTCAACGTATGCTTAACAACTGCGAAACACGTCAACGATTGTTTTCTTCTGACGAGCAGGCGTGGATACCGTTTAAATTTTGTCAAATGAATTGTTCTTTCTCCTTCGTAGCACGTAGCAGCGCTCGTAAGAGTAAAGTCACAGTAAGATCTCATTTTCTAATTTCCTCTTACCCTACTTCTTTCTATCGGAGTATTGTCTTAGAGCTACTTAACTCAACCGCATTTCTACATGCGCTAAAAGTGGTGCAATAAATGGAAAACGGTGACTCGTTGATGGCAATAGGCTTGTAACCTAACTGGCGAAATTTGGCTTTACACCTCTGCCTAATATTTCAGGGATTACAGGCGTTATGTTACGTTATGTATGTAAATGGAGGACGGCGCTAAAAACATCAAGAAGAAATGGCGTAGCAAGTGTATATTTATTCTTGCAAGTTATTATCGGAGAGTCTGTCAAACATTTCTCACAGAGAGAGAACCGATATATCTACTGCCGTCGATACAATGCAAATAGAAGAACGCAGAGGTAACTAAGCAATGTCAGCCTGCTGCAGCTGCTACGAGCGGCTACGAGTTTTGCTACGAACTACGAAAGAATGAGAGCAATTCATTTTATCTAAAGCTTTCTCCTTTTTAATTTATTTTTGTGTATCCTTCTGTTATGTTTGGATTAGAATCTTCTACAAGCTTAATTGACCGAGTGCCTGTGCACGCTAGCCTTACCTGCACCTACCGTAATGATGATCTCATATTTGTTTTTATTATAACTCGTTATTAGATCGCTGGTGTTTGAACAACACTCCTAACATAATTGGATTTTTTACTGTCAAATTGTGACGTGCTTTATTTACTCGCTGTTTTTGCTTCTTTTCATACTCCCTCATTATTTGGTTCACTATTTTTTACGTCAGAAATGCTGTGAAGTCACCATAGGTATTTGCTTGTTGTTGACATCAAACAATATGTAAAAATAATGAAAATTTTTAGCAATAAACAGGAAAACCGAAAATTATAATATAGTCACACACATGAGTGTTGTAAAGGAAACTAGCGCCATCTGTTGTGAAGTAGTAGATATGTTTAGGTGTTTCCACATACAAAACACGATAAACTCATACAGCAAGATAAATTATTGTAGTCACGACATAAATAAAATTAAACGACCAAAACGTTTCGGTTAAATTAAATTCGATTCCATTTACAATGTTGTACAACAGCAAATCACAATCAATTTGCCACGTAGCGTGTATTCACCCCTTTATCATTGTGGCTTCCCCCAACACAAGTGAGACAATATGGCAACGCTGAGTCTGCGTCACGCCGACTTCTCGCCTCCTCGCGACACTGTAATCGAGGGGGACGAACAACCTTTGTCATCCTACCCCGCAAAACCACTCGCAAACAATAAGCTGCTCTAACTCCTGCAAATAAAGATACAATTCTCCTGCCGAAAATTCTGCAAGCATCATAAATTTTATGGCATTTTAATACAGCCATAACAACATAACAATAATAGGGTAAATGTTTTGGTAAGCCATAAATAAATTGAATTACGTCCCGCTGGGAGACGACAAATTCGGCGACACACAATTTAATGTCGTTAATAAAGCACATTGTGACATTCTCCAGGAAGTGGACGATTAATAAATTATTGTGTCCAGGTGATGTTGCATTGTTGTGAACCAGCCATGAACCAGAGGACGATGGCCATCTCTGGATTTAATAGCATTATTTATTGACGTTCCTATAAACCTATAGGTATTGCTTCATAGTTCATGAAATATCTGTAGAAATTATTTGCAGAATAAAACACATTAATTAAATATTTATAACTTCTTGGTAATAGGTTTCTTCCATTAAAGTACATATGGTCAAAGTTACTACTGCTACGCTATAACTGGCTACGTAGATACTTAGGTACTAATAAACAAAATATTTTCATTGTACTCGAACGATGTTGATCAAGAGACCGGCGACCTATGCATGCTGAAACAGTATCCTTCTTCTACGTCTTCTCGTGTCGATGACTTGTACTTTGTCAGACCAGTACCTACCTCAGCAGCGGCTTGGACGGGTGCTTGAAAGGATAGTAAGGTTTGGAAACAAGTTACGAACACAGCTGACACAGCACATGTGTTGAGTTAAAGAAGCATACGCTGCTCGTATTTAAAATTAAGTCCCGAAAGCTTCTTTAGCACAAACATCTTAATCACCCTTAAAAGACTTGGCAACGTGTTAAAGACATACCAGTGCAGCGTATATGCTGTACGAGTATATAGCATTCTTCATAAATAAATGCTCCAGAAAATCTAAAATTCACGTGAAGCGGTGTCTACGGCCTATGCCTACGCCACGTCAGACTGGCCGCCCGGCAAGGCACGACAGAAAACAATCGCAGTGTTTGCTCGCCTCGGCTAATAGCCCATTACCGGGCGCACACGCGAGCTCAGGTTTGCTTTACTTGACACTTAACAATATAGAATTTAAAGCAATTATTGCGCATACTTTTACTATTGAGTGTACTATAAGAACTTTATAATTACGTATTTTGTAGTTGTTTTATTTTTGGTGTTGTGCTTGTAGGTAGGTAATAACTGAAAATACAATTTTGGAACAGCGCTCCTGAAAATGAAAAATTTCGAAATACATAAATACACTGTCATCCTTCCTTGGGTACAGACATCTAGGTAATGCATACAATAAATGGTTATTATTCTTACAGTAGTAGTAATAGGTACTCTTAGGAGCTTTTCAGAAAATGTATAACACAATCATAAGTTTTTTTTTTCACTTAACCAAGTAATGCCTACCTATAGCTACTCATAACAAAACAAAAGCATATTTATTTTCACAAAGCAACCATAAAGGGAACTGTAAAAGTTTAAATATGTACTTGTAGGTGAAACAATAAATCGAGCGGATTTATGCGGGCGCAATAAATGTCTTCCCGAGTAAAAGTAAAGTGTGAAGTGTTGTTAGCGGTTATATTGCACAAACGTGGGATATTTATTTAAGAGGCAGCGAGTGCGGAGTGCGGGCTACGCAAACTGAGCACTCCGGACGGAAATGGGCCACGACTAATGTGGGCCATGTGGACTAATGTGCAGCGAGCACCCGCCGCCCAATGTGTGAGGGTTGAGGATACGGTTGTGGATGAGAAGGCCTACTTATTTTTTCTATGATTCGCTATTGACGATATTGATCAATCTGGCATCCTACGTGAAGGGGCGGACGTGGAACTGAGTTATCTCAAAGTTAAGATGTAAAATCAATAAAATTACTTTAGAGAGAATATAATATTTCAGACTAAGTTTAAGTAAACAATAAAAAATAAACAAATTTAGATACCTAGAGCTTAATACGCCAGCATGTCTCAATTTTAGTGCAGGATCCATAACATGCATTGCTTGCAGCAGCCAGCAGCTCAGTACTCGTACAAGTAGGTACTTATCAGCTCAACATCCGTATACAAATCCAGCACGGCAGAAGCAAACAGACCACAAAGCCGTTAAGAATCTGATAATTAATAAACGCACTTGATAATTAAAAAATATAAAAATTAATAGCCCCATCCTCTATAGCTAAACTGCTCATAAAATAAAATGGAGCCTTATCAGAATTGTGAAAAAAATTCGCGTAAATACGGGTCTGTGGATCGTTTCGACCGAGGTTTTTACGAGCTTGTGCCCTTAGTGTGAATTTAGTGAACCAATATTTAGTTACTGGGTGAGGGAATGTTGCCACTTCTCCCTGCAAATGTAGCGGAACCCTCCGGAAATAGAGCGTACGCCAATTTGCTCGATTACTTACTCTAGATGAAATATTTGCGCGTTCGTAACTCTTGGACTTGGTGCTTTACGCGAAATTGATACGAATTGTTCGGGAGAAGTGTTTTGGTGAACATTCTTGGCTTTTCAAAATGGTTAGGTACAGTGAGGCTTTTGCTTAAATGCTTTAATTTTTCAAAAGGATATGTAGGGCAAGATTTTAGCCATGATTTGTGTAATTGACAAAATATATAACTAGATACTTAAGGCAATAGGAGAAGCATATATTTTATTCTATTCTAATGTAAGCCTGTACCTATGTAAGTACATAGCTGGTGGTGTACCAAGTCCAACACTACACTACGTAAGTTTAGTAAAAAGTTTCAGGAATTTATCGATAAGTTCATTATCATAAATTTATTTATTATTATTTATTTATTTATAAATTCCTGAAACTTCATCTGTTTGATTATATCAATAGCGTGACCATCATTAATGTACCTACCGAACCGTCACAAAATCGAAACCACAGTTCGGTTTAAAGGACTGTGCCCAACAGTGCATATAGAATCAAGAAATTTCTGTTACGTACTTAAGATATCAGCTATCTACAGTATTTACCTAACTTGTGTGTAAAAACTTTATAAGACCAGAAGTACTTAACTACATAAACATAAAAAGAGTCTGTAATACTTTCGTCACGGTTTTATTTATATGTAGGTATATTTAGTACATTGTATTACTATAATTAAGAATAATTAATAACAGCACATTTTTTATTCGCTCACATAAGCTTTAATACCTACGTATGAAAAGGTGCTATTGTGCCGTCAAGAAAAAAAACCGGCCAAGTGCGAGTCGGAGTCGCGCACGAAGGGTTCCGTGCCATCTATCTATATATATAAAATTCAAAGTCCTGACTGACTGACTGACTGACTGACTGAGACATCAACGCACAGCCTAAACCGCTGGACCTAGAGACATGAAATTTTGAGGGTGTATTCTTCGTAAAGAGTAGGTATCCACTAAGAAAGGGTTTTTCGAAATTCCACCCCTAAGAGGGTGAAATGGGGGGATTTTGTTTGTATGAAAAATCTTATTCCTTGAGTTAATAAACTTGAAATTTGGCAAGAATACTTACCTAAGTAAATTATAAGGTTGGCCATTTTTTGTTTTTATAAACTACCCCTTAAAAGGGGATTGGGGGGTTTCAAAGTTTGTATGGAAGAATTTTAGCGTGCGGTCCGATTTACTTGAAACTCAGGATTTATACCTAAAATTGAAAGAAAAGAATAATGTGTATCAGGGTTTTTCGAAAATCTACCCCTAACGGCCTGAAAAAGAACTTAATTTTATAGGGGGAGGATTTTACAGCGTGGCTTGATTAACTCGAAAATTGGTATAAATAATCTTCGAGTCAAGTTATGAACACATCCCAAATGATTTTTCAAAATTCCACCCCTGTGGGGGTGAAAAGCGAGGATACAGTTTATATGAAAAATCTTATTCGTTAGGTTAATAATCTTGAAAATTGGCATGAATACTCGCCTAAGTAAGCAATAAAGTTTATCATTATTAGTTTTTCAAAACTACCCCTCAAGGGGATATAGGGGTGTTAAAGTTTGTGTGGAAGAATTTGAACGCGCGGTCCGATTAACTCGAAACTCAGTGTACTGTGTGGACTTAAGACTAAAAATAAATAATAACACGTATAAGGATTTTTCGAAAATCTACCCCTAACGGGGTGAAAAGGGGTAGTTAATTTTACAGGAGAGGATTATAATAAGTGGCTAGATTAATTATAAAATTGGTATAAATCATCTTTGAGTCAAGTTATGATTTTTTATGATTTTTTTTTAATTCCACCCCGTGGGGCTGAAAAGCGGGGGATACAGTTTATATGAAAAATCTTATTATATATTATTATTGGTACCCTATGTTTCATTTTTGAAGTCAGTGCTAGAGACGTAGGGACCCATAGCGTCATTGTGACCCTCACTAAGCCCGAGGGTTCGCATGACCTATACTTCAGCAGTCTGTTCCACCAGCTCGCAAGGTGAGCGAGCATCCCTAAACCACTCACAAAGCCTGAGGGTTTAACATGGTTAATAAACTTGAAACTTGGCAACAATACTTGCCTAAGTAAGTGATACAGTTTATCATTATAAGTTTTTCAAACTACCCCTCAAAGGGGGATATAGGGGTGTTGAAGTTTGTGGGGAAGAAATTGAATGCGCGATCCGATTAACTCGAAACTCAGTATAGATACTTTCGACAGAAAATAATTAATAATAAGTATGTAAAGTTGTCGAAAATTGACCCCTGACGGGGCAAAAAGGGGTAATTCGGTTTTTATGGGGGGATTTGAACTTGAAACTGTATGTTACATTTTCACGCCTAAACCACTAAACTTCTGATTTGGCAAAGAGATAGATGGCATCCTGGGGAAGCACATACTTTTTATCCTGGTGGCACATTCCCGTGCGATAACTTCCGACATCCACGCGGGCGAAGCCGCGGGCAGAAGCTAGTCTATAATATAAAAATGAATCGCTGAATATGTTGCTAAGCGCAAATCTCGAGAACAGCTGAACCGATTTCGCTAATTCTTTTTTTGAATATTCCTTGAAGTACGAGGATGGTTCTTACGCAGAGAAAAAATTAAAAAATGGCCTAGTCTAAAAACAACACTTTTCTATACTCCCATACAAACGAATACAAATTTTGTTTCGGGGTGGGTCGGGGGTACAAGAAATTTCACGCGGACGAAGTCGCGGGCAAAAGCTAGTTAACTATAAAAATCACGTCTGTTGTATGGGAGATTTATTTTATTTTAACTTAATTATTTATTTTTATAGTGAATATACAACTAAATATTCTATAAATATTTCAAGCGTCTACCTGTTTCCGTTATTAATATCGAGCAAAAAACAGCAAAATAATCACATTTGTTGTATGGGAGCCCCACTTAAATATTTATTTTATTCTGTTTTTAGTATTTGTTGCTATAGCGGCAATAGAAATACATCATCTGTGAATTTTTCAACTGTCTAGCTATAACGGTTTATGAGAAGCCTGGTGACAGACAGACGGACAGTGGAGTCTTAGTAATAGGGTTTTTACCCTTTGGGTACGGATTCCTAAAAATTATCATTTTCGTTATACATCGCTGTTTTAGAATGCTGTATTACTTCGAAAAAGCAACAAGGAATGTAATGTATGGAGTTTGAAATGTGATATAATACATGCACAAGGCAATTTTAAATAACATTGAATAAGTGTGGGTGATGTGTTTATTGATCATTACTGTAATGAATGAATTCTGTTGGCCGTGGCAGTGCGGGAGCTCGCCTGTAATTATGTTGCATTAGCTAAAATTATCGCTTACTGAGCGCTATCAATTTAATTCAATGCCGTTTGAGCAAACTGCAGTGGGACCTGCTGCGGTGTTTGCCACATTACTGTTTATGTGTACCGGATAAACATGTTATGTAACGATGTAACGCCGTATTTTATCAACAAATTTTCGCAGTTCGTCGTATCGTCGTGATTTGATGGCTCTTGCATACTCAGAGGCTGTGGAAGTCGAAATAGGTGTGTAGGTACTTATTTAAAAGCTACTGAGAGAAAATGATAATCTTAAAACAGTTTTTCCTAGTATTCATGAACCTGCTAAGTATAAGATCTTCTAGGAATTTGACTACTTATAACTTATTCTGCTGATTATTAAATTAAGGACACACTCATGAACCGCATTCCACTGATAACAATTAAAGACAAACTAATGAACCATTTAAAAAAACAAGGCACTTTAGTGAATCTAAGTAGATAAATATCCAAATTGATGGACCTGAAAAAGCTTATGATTTACGATATTGCCTCTGTGCAAAGTTGAAACAGCTTAAAAAGCTTAAGTAGAATTTAAAAGAATAGAATACTCTTTGCAAATTCAATATCTCGATAACTTAGCGGTAATTTAGCAAGCCTAACCGCCTTCTGACAAAGTAGTAATAAACAATTTATCTTATTCAGCATAACTGTAGCTGAACGCTACATGCTCATAATTTCCACCACAGCCGATGAAACAAAGGAAGCTCGATGTGGTTGCGCCGTCCGTCTGTCTGTCGTCATTAGTGCTAATAACTCCATGCGCGTAACTGCCTACAATAACGCAAAAGTGACGTCCTTGCGGTTTGAAGAGGAAACTCCTTTTGAGCCTCCTAATAATTCTATCAATAGGCGCATCGCTGCGGTCGATGTGGTAATCGCTCGTCTAGTATATGTTTGGAATGCAGCCATTGCAAGCGTTGGTAACAATTGACACAGGAAGCTTTAGCCGACAGACGAGCAATTTCAGTGCGGTCGGACGGTTGCATGTGGAATTTCCTCCTTGCTGTTTAGGTTTGAATTTTAATTGCATTTTTATACCCTAAGACTATTATTTTCTTTTTTTTTGTACTGATGTAACATGTTGCAACATGTAACATGTTGCATTGTGTTTTGCCAATGAGTGTCGGGATATGCGAGTGACTATGATTGCAAGTTCTTCCCTGCCGGGAAGTTAGCGAGCCTCCAATTATTAGGTAAAACCGCGTTGTTAATAATTGGAGGCTCGTTGACCAGCGATAACCGCCTTTTATTGAGGTAAGCATTTTGTGCAACGTGCAATTCTGTAGCAGAGACTAGCACCCGGTTTTTGAATGGGTAATTTGAAGTTGGGAAATAGTATTCCTTCAATGTAGCCCGCGAAATTCAAAATTAAATGGTGCTGTGTGAAATGTCCAGGGATATTATTATTATTATTATTATTATTTTGAAAACGCGGAAAGGTCTACATGACCTTTCCACGTTTTCACCTGAAGTAATGTTAAAGCAGAGTTTGGCAAATTCTTAAACATCAAATTCTCAATTCAGAAACCGAGTGTTCGGTACCTACCTCATTCAAAAATCTTGACAGTTAAAGACTTTTCCTATGTAGGTACAGTCGCCAAAGGAGATAAGTAACCAGGGTCGTCGGATATAGTTGAAGTTTAGTAAGAAACCGATGGATGTTTCCGAATGAAATTTAATTTGATAAATGAACTGCTTGTTTTCTATTAATTAAATTAAATTTTATTCGAAAACTTCGATCGGTTTTTTACAAAATTTCAACTATATCCGACGGTTCTGCTGGATCTTCAAGCAGTTTAGGGCTAAGGTCTTCGAGGTGCTGTTCGTAAGGTAGATTACGCATGGTGAGAACTAAGTATCTTGGTTGCCCTTTTTTGTAGGTATAGTAGGTATCAAGTAGAGTGATGACATTAGCAAATTCCAAGTCTCATGTTACATCGGTCTAGTACAACTTGACATATGTCTTGGACGTCAAGCACATGCCTTGGCGGATGATGTAAGTAATGTTTAAATAAATTTAATAAATAAATAATTGTAATAAATAAACGTTACAATAGGTACCTACTTATTTCATCAAATTATTAATTTGTAACAAAAAAAAAATTATCTACTTTCCGTTAACCTATGAAGCTCTTATTGGTTCTTAGATATAAAAAAAAAATATTCAAAATATGTACCTTCTTACTCTTAAAATAGGTTTGTACTTAATAGCTAATTAACGCCTTCGCCAATGCCTCTCCTTCAAACTGCGAATCCGCGCGCCTCTTTTCACAAATATTTTTCAAAAATAAGTTCATGAAATTAATATTTAGGACTCTTTTCTTCGCAAGGGTGATTGAAAACGTCGTATGAAACGCACACTCGATACCTACCTATGAACTGACTATAAACTAGCTTTTATATGGTCACTAGATAGGTAGGCAGGTACGTCACTTGCGGTTCCGTAGTTAAATAGAATCCTTCCATTTTAAACTAGCAATTAGTATTATTGCATGTAATATAACGGAATACGGTTCCAGAGTCGTGCATGACTTTTTTATAGGTAATGTTGTGTTAGAATTACCTACCTACCCGCGCTTAAGTCGTACTACAGCAATACCTACCTGTCTCCCTATACCTGTCTGCCTGATGTAGAAATTGCTATTTAGTCCCTCGATTTAATTTAAAAAGTGGTTAGTCCGCTTGATTTCAGAGAAGAAAAAAATGAAAACTCAAGATTGAGAGATTAAGATTTCTTTATTAAAATTTCATGCACGTCTTATTTCTGAAAATTGGGTACCTAATTAGCTGTATGACGAGAAAGATATTATTTCTGTTCATGGCTATTTTCGTGGGTTTCAAATTAAAAAAAAAAAAAACGTTGCCCCACACTACGAATTACTCCTGTATCGTGAGTGCGTTTACAAACATTTAAACTCACATACACAAACAGCCAGACCCGGAACAATATTTACCTGTAGGCAATACAAATATTTGTTCCGTGAGGGAATCGAACCCGCGTTGCTCAGCCACTGCGCCAACCGTGTCGTCGATTCATTCATTTAAGCAAAACGGGCTGGTGTCCGCAACTCCACGTCAATGCGCGTATTTTGCGTTCACCAAACCGTAGTTTTGTCGGTTTTGGAGGCCCAGTTAATAATAATAATAATTTATTTAATCATATAACAATGTACACTTGACTTATGCTAGATAACAAATCAGGTAGATGTTGCAACCAGCACCCTTACTGAGTTATAAAATAACTTTTATTAGGGCAGTGGTACAAACCCATACATAATTCAGTTTCCCAAAACAAAAAAATTTCAGGAGAACAATTGTGTGTGTGTGTTTGTTAAGGTGTGTGCGTGTTTGTATGTGTGAGTGTTCGTGTGTTATGGTGTGTGTTTGTTTGATATGGTGATGGTGTGTGTTGTGTCGATGCAGAATGTGTGTATTATTCTCGGTGATAAGGGCTTAGGGTGGGTTATTATCAGAGAAAAGCAGGCGTTCTGTATCCAGGTAGTTATTCGCAAGTAGAAAGTTTGTCACAGATTTCTTGAAGGACGAGGCTGAAAGAGAGTAGGTAAAGACTCAATTTCCTATTGAGTTTATTATATAATTGTGGCCCTCGGAAGCAAGGAAATCGTTTGGTGAAAGAATAATTACACCTGCGGTGCTGACAAACTATATCTTTACGTCTTTTAGTGATTGAGTTGCTTCGTACAAAGGTACGAATGAAGCAACTCCGAAAAGCAGAGAACTCCGAAATCGTACCATGAGAACGGATCAAAATGATTAGGTACGACTAAAATATGACAAAGGAATATCTACAGCATAGTGGACGATAACTTTGGTTACTTGGATATATTACTTACAAAAAACATTAATTTCATTTAGAGTCTAATTTCTTCCTAACTTTTAGAAGTAGAACTAAGGAATTTTGAGGATTCAATTACCTGATGTGCTATGTTATTATGATGACTTCAAACAGAAGAATTCCACTTGATCCTCTGAGAAATTATTTGTTTGTAGTTTTTAATTGGTGATAATGACGGCGTATTGTGTACGTCTGTGATTCCTGAAGGCCTGCGCCTGGTGACGTGGACCATCACGGGACACTACTCGCCAAACAATCACTTCCACACAATAGGCATAACGGACAGTGCCCTGTGCAAGGCTTGCATGGAGGCTGAGGAAACCGTTGCGCATGTGCTGTTTGAGTGCACAGGCGTCACGCAGATTAGGTCAGAAACCTTCGGGACACCCAGATCTTACACAACTTCTGGATGGGAGGTGGGCTAGTTGGAATAACCATCGACGGCCGCCATGGCTCACGCACTACGGTCCAGTAGAACACAGGTACCCTTGGGTAAGTTATGTACCTACCCCTCGTACCGAAGGTACTTTTTTGTAATACGCAAAAAAAAACCACTATGATTAAAGATTTTAATGCTTTTATGAATGCTGGTTGATAGGTTATCAATAAAGAATAGTAAATAAATACAAAAATAAAAATAAAGAAATAAAGGACGCAGAAAATTTTGATTAATTTGTATTATACAGTAGATCTTAGGCGTTACGACTTACGCCACCTTAGATACCCTATGTACTTATTTGAATACAGTTTTTCTCGACTCTCTTTTTACTATTAGAGATATTAGTTTTCAGTTGGTTGTTTTGATTTTGTTGTTGTTTTTGTGTTTGATTCATAGTTGGGAAAGGCTAGGCAGATGATGATTAGTTTTCAATTAGTCCGTACTTATTGATGGATCGTCACAATCGCCCACTAAAATAATTTAAGTTTACTACTTGTACGATATTTTAATTTTTTTAGTAAAATTTTTAACGCTTGCTTACGCCATCTATTATTGTTATGGAAAACTTAACGGGAAACATTTTTTATTTCTTCTACTCGACAATAGATGGCGGTATTTGTAGCTATTTGTTATTTCATTATTTCATTCCGAATGGTAAAGGCACAGAGTACATTATTATGGGTAAAGGTAAACAGTCAAATGTGTTTGGTGGATGGTGTTTCATACGTTTAATAATAAAAATAAAACAACGAAACCATTGCGAAGCGATGATGATTATTACTACCTCAATGTCCTCAATATTTCCGGACGGACTTCTGTCAAACCAGAAAAAAAAAAACTAAATAATCAGCTGTGTGACATAACCTTCAAAATAAACGAAAATAATCTTGACTTGAAGTGAACTGTGAAAATAATTGACTATTATTTAATATTTTGTACCAGTCGATTAATTTAAGTTGAAGTTGAAATCGGTGTTTCAAACTGTGTGTGTAATCAAGCTTTATCTAGCTTCACTACACAAAAATAATGTCACTTCTAAGAATTTTATTCTCCCGGCGGTTATTCACAGCTGACAAACTCAATTTGCTGTGTAGATGTAGCTCACAAAATGTATTCAACTTAGCCGACCCTGCCGTTCAAGCTTACCTCAAAAATGTCATGTTTGAACACGAGAGTCTTAGCTTAAAACTTAAAAGAACATCTGAAGAATCAAAACGCTTGTTTGAGATAAAACCACTTGTCAATGTGTTAGAGCAGCGCATTACCTTGTATGATAACATTGAAATGCTCAAGGAACTCAATAAAAAGCATAGCAATGACAAAGATGATGAAATGAAGAATATGATTAAAGAAGAAGCTGAGATATATTTGACTCGTATGACAGAAGTAGACAATGAGTTGCAGTCGATCCTCTTGGAACCTCAGCTGTCGGAAGGCGGGGTGCTGTTGGAGGTAACGGCCGGCGCAGGCGGTCAGGAAGCCATGCTATTCGCGCGTGAACTGTTTGATATGTATGAATGTTATGCTAAGTACAAAGACTGGGAGGTTTGCATTGTCTCATTCGAAAAATCTGATATTGGAGGCATTAGAAAAGCTTCCATGTTTGTCGAAGGTGTGGGTGTGCCTGAACTAATGAAAATTGAGGCTGGAGTTCACCGTGTTCAAAGGATCCCCTCTACTGAGAAGAGTGGTCGCATTCACACAAGTACTGTATCAGTAGCTGTTCTTCCCAAGCCCACTGATATAGAAGCAAATATTGCTGAACGGGACCTTGTCATTGAAACCAAACGTGCAAGTGGTGCGGGTGGCCAGCACGTGAACACTACAGACAGTGCTGTCCGTATCACGCATACTCCCACAGGTACAGTGGTTGAGTGCCAAGAAGGTAGATCACAAATTAAGAATAGAGAGATTGCCATACAGAAGCTGAGAACACTTTTGTTAGAGAAGCAACAACAAGAACAAACATCCAAAATGAATACTGAAAGGAAATCACAGGTATGAATTTAATCTTATTGTTTTGTTGGTACCTAATTTTTTATAACTTAATCGAAACAAGTTTATTGATATGACTAATTCACCATTATAAATGCTTTTAGATATAATTATAATTGATTAATTATTGGAAAAGAAAACTCCTTACATGACAGAAACCTCCAAAAACATGGAATGATGAAAATATAATTTCTTATTTATTACTGAGGTTATCCAATGTATGGCATATCAAAATATGACTTGTTTGGTTGTCATTGTTTGCAGGTTGGTTCCAGTAACAGAAATGAGAAGATTCGGACATACAATTACCCTCAAGACCGAGTGACAGAACATCGTGAGGGTGGTGGAACTGTTCACAATTTACAGGGCTTCATGGGAGGTGGCGAGCAACTAGAACAGATGCAACATAATCTGCTGACGGCACAGAAGCGCCAGGAATTCTTGGAGGAAATCACTCTTGTTGCTATGAAGATAAATGTAAAGTAGTCTGATAATAAATAACTAACAAACAAGTGAGATGCATCTGTAAATAAATGTTAGGATAGTGGTAATATGTTTATTTTGTTAAAACTTAAATAGGTATTCAAAAAAATTATAATATTTCATTTGAGAAGTTGTATAATTTACCAATGCAGTCATTGAATATTTTGAATCATACCATCTTTAAAAGAGCTATCCTTTTAGGTACCTACCTTCCAGAATAGAAGACTCATCTTCTATTAGTTGGATGTAAACTTCCGTGATTTTTATCTGACAATATTAAAGAATAATCTTTAATATTTAATTTAATTTAATTATAATAATCTTCTAAAATTTTTCTTTGGACCTCGTTTCACGGGCCATGGGTCTGTTTGTATGTATTTCGTAAATGGCCAGGCCATTAAAAAGGTTTTACATTGATGTCAATTCGATATTGATGACAAAGGTGTACATAGGTATGCTATTTTGATCTTTGTTAACAAGTAATTAAAAATAGTTTTCTATGCAATAGTCTGCTCAGTGCCGTAGCTTCAAATTGTACCTATTATGTGTCCTGACTTGATAAAGGAGAGAATTTGAAGACTGGTGAAGAAATACAAGGCTTGACTGTATGTACTTCGTCTGTGTGCCTCTCTCCTTATAGCAGGCAGGTAGATATGCCACCTTGCTGTCTTAACCTTGTCTTAACATGATGCTGGCAGAGTATTCGAAATCTCTTCAATAACCATAAATTAAAAAAAAACCTTTAATCAAAATTGGTAGTTTTGAAGTAAAATCTTATGAGTAATTATTTGAGTGGCAATTTGAGTAAAACATTTTTTTTCTTCAGATTTTATTTTATAGTGTTATTATTTATTCGATCTTGATATTATTACCATATCCATTCAACAATAATTCATCAATGTCAATTAAAAGAATTTTATTTACCTGGCCCGTTTTCAATGCTGCAAAACTACAATTGCATCGGAAGTGTAGCTCATACATTTTCAATATATCCGATCCCCACGTTCAAGCTTACCTAAAAACCTTGATGTTCGAACATAAAAATCTGTACGCTAAAGCTAAAAGAACACCCGAAGAATCGAAACGCTTATTTGAAATAAAACCAATCATAAATGTGCTGGAAGTGCGAAACAACTTACATGACAATATTGAAGCTCTCAGTAAAAGGGAAAGTGATGATAAAGATATGATGGAAATGATAAAAAAAGAAGGTCTGTCATACTTGCAACGTATGACGGATGTAGATCGTGATTTGCAGGCAATACTCCTGGAGCCCAAACTGACGGAAGGTGTGGTACTGCTAGAGGTGACGGCCAGCGCAGGCGGTCAGGAAGCTATGCTATTCGCAAGTGAACTATTCGACATGTACGAATCATATGCCAAGTACAAAGACTGGGAGGTTTGCATTGTCTCTCTCGAAAAGTCTGACATTGGAGGCATTAAGAAGGCATCAATGTTTATCGAGGGTGTGGGTGTGCCTGAACTAATGAAAATGGAGACTGGTGTGCACCGCGTACATAGAAAACCCGATACTGAGGAGGAGGAACGCGTTCACACAAGTACTGTAACAGTAGCTGTTCTTCCTAAGCCCACTGATATAGAAGCCAATATCCCTGATCGAGACCTTGTCATTGAAACCAAACGTGCAAGTGGTGCGGGTGGAGAGCACGTGGACACTACAGACAGTGCTGTCCGTATTACGCATACTCCAACGGGTACAGAAGTCGAGTCTCAAGAAGGTATTTCACAAGAAAATAACGAAGAGATTGCTATTCAAAAGTTGAGGGCAGTTTTGTGGGTGAAGCAAAAGGAGGACCAAACATCAAATAGAAAACGGGAACCACAGGTTTGTCTGTTTTAAGATAATATGAACGTATCTATCTAGGTAGTCCTCAATCAATATGGGACTTACCTAATCGGGATTAGCAAGGTCTTTATCCTATTGTTTTAATTTTATGTACCCAGTTAGTAGAATAAGGTCAATATATTCGATTTTGCTTACAGATTGGTTCCAGTAACTTATGTGATCCGGTTCGAACATATGACTATTCTGAGGATGTCGTGATGGAACACCGCAAGGGTGGCGGGATTGCTCACAATCTACCGGACTTCATGGAAGGGGACTACCTACTAGAACAGATGCAAAACAACCTGCTGAGGATACACTGGCGCCACGAATTAATGGAAGAAATCAATCAGTTTGCTGAGAAAATTAATACGCAAACAGCTGATACGAACTAGTACATAGCTACCCTCGTAATGCATGTAAGTTCCCTAAGTAACTATATTAATTTTAGCATAGTCAAATGGTAATTGGATTTTTAAATTAAATGCATTTCAAATTATTTCAATAATTATTTATTTGTACAAACAAACAATCACATTTCGGTAATTAAGTTCACGTCTAAGACAAATAGGTACGTAAATGACAGAGATTCAAAATACTAAATCCTAATAATTTTATTACAAATATGACCACTGGGTGGTGTAATACTGCGTCAATATAATTGAAGAATACAATAAAATTTAATTTGAAACGTTTTCCGTAATTGTATGTACCTATGGATGTTGTAAAAAAAATCCATCCCTTTTAATAATTCACCAGCAGGACGGAGCAATGGTAACATTTAATTTAAATCACAACGTAGAGAAAACTGACAAAATATCAATAACAGGAAATATTAAATCAAGCATAAAGCCAATTCTTTACAAAAGCTATATACCTACCTTAAATAAGTAAATTTTATCTTTACTTCACAATTTTAGATAACACCCCTCTTGGTGACATGAGGATCATATAATTTGTTGATATGAATATTTTTATTATTGCTTCCTATTGTGGCACAAAGGGAGCATACCTACTCTATCATTTAAAATCTGATATGTGGGAATGACATGTACTTTCTTTAATTACCTAACTATTCTAAAAGCAGAGATCAATATAATTCATAATAATATTAACAGAAATAAAAACTATTTATAAGTTATTTTACTTGATAATTCTATAAATTGGCTACGAACAGAAATATTTCAATAAACTATGACATTTAAAAAAAAAACGTATATTTAATATCTAGGTAGGTACTATTGTATTTGAGAATTTGTAACACGCAGAACATACAATGCCTTCACCGACGCCGCCCGCGTCGCCAGAATAGATACTACCTACAATGTTATTCGCAGGTATTTCCATAAAATCAATATTACCATTATGCGTGATGATTTTTTTTCAACTAGGTACCTTCCCATTGCCGACATTAGAAGAGCAAGGCAGATAAATCTTTAGGCAGAAAGGCGCATTTACCTATCTGATAGACTTTCGATAAATGTATCTATATAAATACCTAGATATCGTTGCTGAAGCTTTGGTTTACTAAGAAAGCGCTCAACGGCCACGCAATCACGGCTGTCCAGTTACAGAGCGTTTTGTTCACACCTTAATGTTAAATACTGATGAAAATTACAGATTTTCGTGACGACCGTTAAGATATGACGGAGCTGCTCTTTTAGGAAACCGTAGCTTTAGTGCTTTACCTGCCCGTCTAAACGTTTCCGTACGACTTTACGCCAGATATCTAACTATTAGAAAGATGCTCAACGAAACCCATGTCTTGCTGTTGCCCGGCAAACTGCCGCGTCCACACATATCGATGTTGCTTTCCTGTAAATTAATTGGTTTTTATTATTTTGTTTATAAGCCCGTAGGTATTCAATAATATCTTCTTTGTTAATTTATCAGTGTAGAAGTAACTTAATAGGTACACATCTCGTTTATGTTGAAAGTTCATTTTATAGGGTAGTTGTGGAAGGTTATCCACTCTAATCGGTTCTTAATCAATTCCTCTACATTCCCCCTGTACCTACTGCCTATCATTTATCATTATATTGACGAAGTTGTTTACTTACTTCAGTATGATTATTAATGCATGAATTGGGTTGCTTCCTATACAAGGGATGCATATGCTTCAAGCAGGGCAGCGACTCGTTGTAGTTCACCTCTGTCGCTTCCACAGACATGGCGGCGACCTCGTCTTTTGGACAGTTGGCGTCCACCACAATCATCAGCATATTGGTGTAGTTGACGTGCTGCGCGTAGAACGGACGCCCGCATTCCGTGACCGGTTTGCTAAGCTTCTCGTCCAGGTTATTGTAGTCTATCTGGTATAGATACATCTCTCTGTCGCAGGGAGTCGGTCGTGTCCGGTTGATCAGTACTAGCTTTTCGTAGTCTCGCTCCAATACTCGTAGGTTCGGAGGTTTTGACATATATGGGTCGTCTGTCTCTTCGTCGTTTTCGTAGCTCTGGTACGCAACTGTGCCGGGAAATTAACTGTTAGTTCCTTATATGAGATGTTTGAGTCCCCATGCACGAGCAAAGATTCAATGAGATCTTATTAGGTAGGTAGTAATGAGAAAAAAGAAGTTGAAAATATAAGAAACATGCAGAAGAATAAAATATAGTCTAAAGATAAAGAGTTTTATGTACAGCGGAGATGAAATTTAAATAGTGACAGCTTATTAAGATAGAAGTAGAATAAAATATAGTATCCCCAGTTCAACAAAAAAGGAAATAGATGAAAAGTGATTGCCAAAATAACAAATATGTACCTACTCGTATATGACATAGAGATAGGTAATTGATGATTAAAAGTCGCTGAATATTTTGCCGTAAATATTAACAGTTTTTGCCTGAAAACCAACAATAGACATGCAAATATTTATAATAAGTACTACAGTACAATATTCTTTGGATCAGTCAACAATGAGGCTCGTTCGTGACTTGGGTAGGTATATTAGAGATACCGATAAAGAAAGTTGGTAAAATCCTCTATGAAACGCTTTAAATCTACGAACATGCACATTCCAGCTGTTAAGCAAGCCTATTTCCGTTCTAAACTTCCACTCGGCCTTTTTTTACTTTGTAACCTAACTATATTTATTTTTAATACGTTTGGCAGCTTTCTGCCTCCTTATTTATAAGCATGAAACTCAGCGCCTTCGTTTTACTTTGTTCAACCTTCAACAAAAGCTAGACCGAGAATAAGCTTGCGTACTATAGGAGCACATAACTAGAATATCTATGAATAAACATAAATAAAACTATAAGAATTGCATCTATCTGTTGACACGTGCCTGTGCTCGCTCTACATGTAACTCACCAGTGGGTGTAACATTCTCTGAAAAAAGATGGAGTCATTACTACTTGTAGAAATATCTAAGTCCAATTGTTGACTCCATGAATGAATTTTGCTTTTGCTACAGATATTGTGAGAACCAGCTATGAACAGTAATGTTGGGTGCAGTTGAACCGCGGTGCACACTCGCATGCACCCAAAATAACTTTTGTGTAAACAAATTCAAAGTGAGCAAGTGTTCCAAGGTTTTGTAACACACTTGACTAGTATTACGTGTTAGTTTAATCTAAGTTAGACTAGAGACAATTACCTAATATTTAACATATACTTATTTCCGTTTTATTAAGTCAAGATATTCCATGCACAGAAACATTGAAAAGCACAACTTTGTCTCTCGCGCAAAGAAACGTTAATTTCCATTTAGACACTGTATCACTTCTACAAAGATATAGTTAGCTTCGTCTATAAGTGCTCGTTGTCATGCAGATTGACAGAACATGCCGACAACGCTCAAGAGCAACATCGAATGCGCAAAATCCACGACATTTAGGCCATTGGCCCGGATGTTAATGGTTACTGTGGAAAGTTCACGAACTATCCTCACACATGTTTGAACATGAAACATTGAACAGCCCAATACAAAGGTCTACGTACCATCGTCCAAGGAGTAGAGTGACGCTTGAGCCAAACCTGTCGTTATGGAGTTGTAGAACCAGACCGTGGTGGCTAGGAACCATGCCATCACAAGGCGCAAGTTCTCAAGCGGCTGGAAATTGTAAAAAAGTGTCATAGATTAATCAAAAGCCTTCAATCGCGCCGCCCTTTAAAAATATTTGTATATATATCTACACATGCATTGAGTCATAAATTGTTTTTAGGTAAATAAAATATATGTTACTGTAAAAAGCATTGCAGCTGGGTTTGTAGTTTTCTTCTCTCTGAAGCAGACCGCCTGATAGTCTATAATGTGGACTGCCTTGTACACCTCGTCTTCGACTAGTCTCGACATGATGTCCGGCCGGATCTGCGCATTATATACCCACTGTAGTTCATTCTTTAGGAACAATATTGTGTCCTTCAACCATCTGACATAGTTTATCCTTACCCCGCCAAAGAACTGCCCAGTCTGAGTAGCATCTTCACTAACTACTATCCAGCCATTATTGTCCACCAAGTAACAATCCCAGTTTTCCGATTGGCATGTCGTGCACTCCTTGTTGTGTTCACACTGGAAACATATAACTTATTAATACATAAATACTGTTACATATTGCTTCGGTTTCGTCTTATCAAATGCATTATTCATCTGGGTGATTATGTTATGCTCCATTAAAATTCAACTGAATCATTGCAATAGATGCTGACATAGGTATCCAAAGTAGAAAATGTATGCTGTCGCTTAGACGACCATAGGGTAAAGGGATATGAGCTTAAAATAGCCTAGAAAAGATTCATATTAGGTTGTTTATTTATACAGAAAGTCTAGCACTCACCGAGGACGTAATGTTATCAAACCATTCGCTGAGTCGTTCATGTTTGAACTGGAATCCAACAACAGCCGCAGGAGCCTTTCTATGACCGTCTCCGTGGAAGACAGCATGCGAGGCGGTGACCATGGCCAGGCTGACATTGAGAGGGAACTTGATGGTGCTCAGGTCCACGCTGTACACGTAGCTCAGGGGATCCACGTAGTGCTGCTCAACAGCCCGACGGTAAAACGGCTCCTCGATCGCTCGTGGCCATTGCTTGCCGAAATCTGGCCTGGAAATCGATGTTATGTATTTTTTTATTATGTCTGGAAAATGTCGTGAAGGATTGAATACGCTAAAATCTCATTTTTTCTTCTCCACAACTACAAGGCATTGGCTTAGATGTCTACGAAATACGATGATATGGATCACGAAAAAGTTACGAAGTCGAGTTTTAGTCAAGTCCCACTTTTGTTCTTCATCTTAAGTTGGGTCATCATCTGGACACACCTGTGGGAAGGAGTCTACGTTGTGCTTATAGGTACTAGTCTATCTTACTTGTCATTGTCATGTTCCTTGGGTGGGTGTGTCTGCCATCGCGTTAGTCCGCTGTGCGTTGACAGGAAAGCCACGATGTAACCAAACCGTTGTATGAACTCCACCCTGTTGCAAACATGATCCAAGTGTATATCTTGCGTAAATTGTTTTCTAACAATCACTGTCCACAAAGTAGACACAATAGTTAAATAATCAACCTTCACCATAATTATGTGGTTCATGGGACAGGAAATGGGTTAATAGTTGTTACAATTACCTATTAGTTAGAATTGTTTCATAATTACTGAATTGGTTCATGTAGCCTTGAAACATCCCATTTTTTATATCCTGCCCAATACGTGAAAATATTTTGAAATCGCCTAAATATGCTGGTGTTACACTGTATTAGTATATTAGTACCTATATACAAACCCATCCAAAGCTGCAATTATGAGTAAGTCCAAAAAAAATCTACGAGTAGCATAGGCAATTGTATGTTTTGGACCTAATGCAGGTCCTGTGGCATACTTTGTTGATTCTGGCGGGATCTTTGTTTTTTAAATATCTTGTACAACGTTCCCATTATTTTCTTCTTGACAATACCTAAATCATAAAAAAGGCATGCAAAACTTTGATCCATGGCGAAAGTTTACTTTACCTCGGCAACAATCCGATCACTTTTGTCAATGGGCTATCCGGGTGTAAGTAGTAAAAGTGCATTCGAAATAAGTTAAATTGTATTTTGAAATAACATATCAAGTTTGAAAAAACCCAATATATGTAAATACTCCCTGGCCTGCAATGCTGCACAATATTCCATATCTTTAAAAATATTGAAAAAAACAAGGTTTTTAAGATCTGAAATAATTAATCAAAATAAAACTACTTACGCTTTTTCATCGGATGCAGAGTCAGAAATGCTCTTGTTGAACCAGGCAGTGTTTCTAGCATCATACACCAAGGCTTGCATTAAGCCATGATCGCCTGAAAGTAGAAAGCAAAAGAACATCATTTTAATTATAATATACCTACATAGTTATTTCATATAGAGTCAATGCCGAGAAGAATGCTGAAATAGGACATAAAGCGTAGGAAGTTGATAATGCCGATGAATATAAAATAGTATATTCATTTCTCAGATTAAAACTAAAATGCAATACTTACAATAATATTCATTCTTGGGGGTACTGTTTGATACTTTATTTCTATCTCTCGCTTCTGGTGTGCCTAGTAAATTAAAATATCTGTTCAGTGAAAATAAAATTCCAAAACTCAGACATAAAGAGTTAAAGTTACTTCGTTCATCGAAATTTCAATGGAAAGAAGACACGGAATTTTGATGAGTGTAAAATGTAGTACCGTTGTTGTGCCGCTCGTGTCCAGGCTTATTCTTGTGGTGTTCTGGAGGTCGAGGCTTGGCCGGCCAGCGCCAACCAGGCTTGGCCACTCGCTCCAAGAAATATAGCAGCTCTTCCTCGGCAGTCGCAAACGTGCGTTCATAATGCCGACAGTACATCCTGAACAGAATGGAATACTCTATAGTGTCGAAATCTTTCTTATCAAGTAGAGGTCTTAATACGCCAAATTCATGAAGATCCACTCACCAGTCAGGGTGAACGCTCCATTTATCCGACAGATACTGCCTCGCTGATATGTTCTTGGAGGTGAGCGAGAGTCTGTGTATGTCGTCAGTCGGCGGAGGTGTGATGCGGTGGCGGCCGTAGTTCTCAGGTATCGCAACCACCAATGTGAATGGTGAGTCGCTGATACCAGTCCAGTAGTAATGTCTCTTTGCTCGGGATACTCTTTTCTGTAAAAGAGTGTTGAATATACATGTCGATGGATGGAGAGGGAGAGGAAGGCCGAAGAAAAGATGGATGGATTGTGTGAGGAATGATATGAAAGAGAAGGGAGTGAATGATAGCGCGACGGTTGACAGGGGAGAATGGAAGAAGAAAACGTGTTGCGCCGACCCCAAGTAACATGGGATAAGGGCAGGAAAATGAAAAATGATGATGTGGGATTGAACTTATCATCTTGTCTTTGTACGAAATAATACAGAAGAACTTACCATATCGTCGAGGTGGTACTTGACGCTCATCATCTTGTTGCCTGTCTTCTGATCAATGATTTCTTGTCGTAACTAAAAAATTTGTTCAAAATAGAACCAGCCCTCCAGGCATACAGAGAGTTCAAATTCCATTACTATCAAAATCAAAAGTCATTTATTCAAATTAGGCTGAGAATCAGCACTTTTTGAACGTCAAAATTACAAAAGACAGTCCCCCAAAAACGCCCGCCCTTCACCACTTCCTAGTGCTATCGCTGGGAAGAAGAAGTGGCGCTAAAATAGACTAAACGAGCTGTATCAACGTCAGTGTATTGTCTTACTTTCCTCGGCGTAGGCAGTATTATACTTATATACTTACTGCAGTTAGCTCTTTGCTAAAGTTCCTGGGCCCTCTCTCGTCGTCGAACAGTTCAACTTCTATCACATCGACGCTGTTGTAGCTTGGTTTTAATATTTGTTGGAACTGAAAATAACAATATTCCAAATTGTCAACAGAAAAACCTGCTATGCTGGTCTGCATTTAATTAAGTAATTTATTTCATTTTTAAATCAAATCACAATGTTGGTGAAATTATAAAGTCTAATTACGTACCACGGGCCTTAGATCAGGGTGTATTAAGATGTATCCATTGTTTGTTACTATAAAGGCGTAACCATTCACACCGACCTGCAACATTAGAAATAACAGAATGTGTTATTTTTTTTTCATGATTCCACTTGATTTTTAAAGATACCTACGTATATGTTGTAACGTACCTTATAAGGTGACATTACTGCTTGTATCTCAGAAAGAGGCACGTCTGTGCCTGCGACTCCCAATAGTCTAGCTATACGCATCTGAAAATATTTAGAAGGCACTACATAACACTGGCACTAGTATGTATTACAATTCACATCACACTGCACAGTATTTTTATCTATTGATTCATCTTTTAGTCTCAGGCTTTTCTGCAAATCAATATCGCTAATGTCTACGTTACCATTTTATAAATCTACATTCGAAATATAAAAAATATTATAAAAATATGCTGTATGTTATTTTTGTAAGTAAACAGTCAAAAATTATTCTAACTACAAGGTATTCCGCATTTGGCGATGTATTGGCCGTCAGTCTACTGATATTATACAACATTATGTCAATCTCGTAAAACTAGCAATAAATTACTGATTCTTTAGCATCTAAGCCCCGTTAGGCGAAGTTCTATATGTTTATTTATATAGAACTATGTTAAGGGATTCTAATTTTATATCCACGGTTACAGGTTCTAGCAAAACTACTCAAATATTAAATAATTTTATGTTATAAAATTAAAATACTACTCTTTAGATTCTAAAAAAACCCACTACCATTATTTTGATTGTAAATATACAAATACCCTTGGAATGTATCCTTGTAAATATCTGTCGAAATTTTTAAATTAATCATATAGACAAAGACATTGCCACTTATACTAACTTTTGCACTCAGACTGTATCCCTTAGTTAAAATATGTGCACAAACATTGAAAGCAGCATCATCTCACAGGCGTGTAGCGTGCACTCGTGTGCTGGTGTGCACTGGGCAGGTGGGCACGCTGCACACTGGCACACGTGACACGTGCACCGCACACCGCTCGTCCGTCATCTCTCATGCATCGTCTGTCACGTCTCACGGAGGCAGTATGGTCTATGAGCGTTGGCCTACCTCTTTCTGGCCGTTCTCCTCTACGGACTGCGATTGGTTGTGGACGTACGAATGCAATAAAATATAATAACATATAGATAAATGCGTTGTAACAACTTCCGCTAGAAATGAAAAATGGCTCCTCTCGTGGAGAGACTAAATATTGCTAAAATTGTTAATATCAAAAATTGCCATTCTTAAGAAGAGAATAGTTTAAACTCAATAGATACTCGAAGTAACAAAGGCCCCATACTCGTCTTGTGTATGTCGGGCTGCACGATACTGTTATTCAAAAATATTTACATTTACTTGTCGTCATACAAGTCAATTTTTAAAAATTGTCTCTACGAAGACATCACTATATTCAGGCAAAATACTTGATTTCATTAGATAGTGTGTGTAGTGTATATAGATCATAACTCTTGCATATAAAATTAACTTGATGATTGATAGAAAAGTCGTTCATAACACCCTAGTGGTCTACGCCTACGATCTAGTAGAAACTACATCACTACAGTAAGCCAAAGGGTCGGACAACACATTGGTCAGGCGGTGCGGCGGCTGCGCGCGCGCCGCCTCCGCGCACACATCTATCGAGGACAGATGCATCGCTAACGGGGCCAAATAACACTGTACCGTTACTGAAATCCAAAAAACTAAATCATAAAAACTCTCTTGTATCTTGCAAAAACTTTACAATTAAATCATCAAAACTTTCTAAGTGTAGTACCTCTTTCGTAACCGAAACCCAGTAAGCTTCATTTATCAGTACATTCTCTGTGATGTTCTGAGGGGAAACCATCAAACAAAACGGAGTTATTAATAGACATTGACATGTAACAGAAGAAGACAATAGAGTAAAGAGTCAAGTAGTAAGAACAGATAGAGCTTACGTCCAATTAGTAGGAAATATAAAACCAATCTGTAAACATAATCTTTTGAAACAGATGACAGGTTTATTTGGTTCATGCTACATGGAAAATTTAGAATTTGGAAAGACGTAATGTACAGCTAAATAATAGAGATAAGAGAACAATTTGGCTAGAAGAGAGAAGAACACTCACACTGAAAAGATACATCAATTAATAATAACGCAAATTAATAAAGATACGCAAATCATTCTCTTTCCCGAATATTTTTGGTTATATTTTCAGACACATTTGGGGAATTTCAAGTTCAGGGCTTAAGTAAAGAGCACGCGGGACAGCTCACCTCGTTGTGTCGCAGGTCGTAGACAGGCATAGACACGGATGTCATTAACTGATACCGGGAATTGCCAAGCTCACTGTACTGGCCCTGTTTCATCTGCAACGAGCGTAAGTCGACCTTCCATTAACGTTGGGTAGTAATGCGGGGTACTTAAGGCTAACATCAAATCACGGAACACATTGAGCGATGACTAATTGTTTTACCTGTGTAATTCTCCATCGCCGGTCCTGTTCCTTGTCCGAGTTGAAGAGATTCTTGTCGCGTCGCTGGCTCATGAAGCGTTCCTTCTGCTCGGCTCTTTCTCGTTGCTCCCAAAGATAATCTGCGACTTTCGGATCCTAAGTGAATTTAGGAGAGTGATACAAAAGATTCAGCTTGATTCTTGACAAGCCATGTAAGTACACATTGGTACGTATGAAACAAAACTTGAAAAATACTGAAAGACTTACAGTAACGTTAGCATATACGGGGGTCCAGACGACAGGGTGCCTCTCTCTCTGTAGCACGAGCGGGCGCGCGAGCACGTTCACGTGTTCGAGCACGCGCTCGCGCACCTCTGCTAGAGTACTCAGATGCACGTAGAACCCGCGATTTGCGCACGCCATCCACTTCACCTCCCTTACGTCGGCCACCTATACAACCCTTTACGTGTTAGCACACACCCTTTATATCGTGTGTCTCTCTAGTCGGCTTTGTGTGAGTGCTGCATTCATTATCACCTAGCTAAGTGTCCTCTGCAGCATCGTGGCAAGGCTTCACAACATCAATATTGGAACTATCTACAATCAAAATGCTGATGTAATCTATGTTTGATTGGATACTATCAGATTTAAAATGCATAGAAATAATATAATTTATGACTCTAAAGTTACTCTAAGTAGATACTTACAGGAATATAAAAAGAGTAACCGACAAAATAAAATACATAACCCAAGAACCACTACGTATCAATCAGATCATCATGCATCACCAATGATACCTACGCTTTGCATAATTGCAAGTAAAAGTCTCATAGGGCAAGACACTCATTTAGCGAAAAAAAGCTTTCCTGTGACAATTCGTGTTTGCACTCACTGCAAAATCCATGGTATTTTTTCAGGAACGCATAATTATGAAAGAATTCCAAGAGAAACTATTTAGGAAACACATTCTCGTCTTAGATGCTGTTGCAACCATGCGTATGCGTATCTGGCCAAGTACATTAACTTTTCCCTTAGGCGTATGCTCTTGGTATTAAAACTCGTGTCATGTGGACACGAGTTACGTTGCATAAGCGTATGCCCTCGAATGTTGAAGTAGGAATGAACACAATCATCCAGAATGTATCGTGGTTGTTAGTTCGCTCAATGACCGTCTGTTCTCGTCTTAGAGTTTAAAATACCATTCACACCAGACAGTTTTTAGGACCGCAAAAGAGTGCCTCTGGGCAGTTCGAAGTGCATACTCGTATATATGCGCGAGTTCTAATGAACTCTAACGACAGTTCGGCGCATGAGTCAGGGGTGAATCGTACAGAAAGGCGAGTCCAAACTTGTGACTATGTATTGACACCAAATTAACAGTGCAAAAGAATGCAAAAGAATTTGCGTTTAGATTGCTAGAGCTCATGAAATGTTGTTTACCCAATGTTCGATATATATACATATATGTTGCACATGTCTGAACCCACGGTGAAAGAGACAATACAAACAAAAACACTACAAGCATAAGCATAATGAGATTGGAAAACTTCACAAATTACGATAACATCACCATGCAATGTACAAGTTCAATGTACTGTATGTATAATAGACAGACAACAGGTACCACGTTCTAGGCGTACTGGCAGATTGGTACGAAGGAAGGCATTATGCAGGTCGCACAATGACTACGACACACAGTAAGACCTGAAGTGACCTGACCTTTACCTCACGCCCTATCAGGTACGTAAACACTCTCACTGGGGTTTCATATTTCCAGTTGAATCTCTCGAATATTTCTTTGTAATTGTAGGGTACACCGTCGGTAACCAGCATTATGGCCTGTAAAAATAAAATATTGTACTTATCCGTTGTTTCTGACATTTCTCTAAATTGACTCCACGCAAGTGTCAAAGCATAGGCGCTCTTCGCTTTGGTATAACAATATGTTGGGATTACCAATTTATTTGCAGGGAAAATTAGAGCACTCACTGGTCTGCTCAGGAATATTTGCGTTTTTATGCTTTCAATCAAAATCAAAATATTTTATTTCACACTAGCTGACCCGGTGAACTCCGTGCCGCCTCAGAATCAATAAGAATGAATGTATGAGAAAATTAGTTATCTTCATAATTTTTTTATCGTGAATTTTGCCCATGTTTTAATAGTTATTCTGCATTTCGGGGTGGAGACAAATCCAACAAATCAAAGATCATAAGAATCGGAGCAGCCGTTCTTGAGTTATGAATGGTGTAACTATCCCGACTTTCTTTTATTAAAGATGAGCATGGGCACCTATGAAACGTCAGAAACTAGATGCACGGTTCCAATTGGTCGTTTCCTATGGAAAAGAGCCGGCATGAAATGCTACTCCATTTTGTTGGCAAGACATGAAAAAGGCGGTACTTTTTATAATCAGTTACGACAGTTACCTGATTGCAGTTTGCTCCTCCACTACTATTCCTGTACATTTCCAGCAACTCGAAGGCTCTGGTTAACGCCGCTGAAAAGTTTGCTATTTCCTGTGTTTCGAAACTGTCCATTGCCAATTTTAGTTCCCGAAGATTTCCCAGTGTGGCCTAATAATGACAGAAAATGAAATTGATGATGCATGGCGATAAGTACGCCACTACCTCAATAGTTATTAGAATAGATAAGAAAGTTATTATCGTCTTTATCTTGATATATTGTTTGTGTACCATAGCATGTTCAAACAATACTTTACTTATGCTTCAAAAATATAGTACTTTTGGCCTTATATCTGAGGTCGATAAGCCCGTAACGATATGAAATAATTAGCAATACATTTTTACTCGCCTGCACTAGTGAATCCTCAAAACACGGTACGATTTCCTCCACAGTGTCTGCGAAAGTCAGTACATTGACAAAGTCGTTGTTACCGAGGGTGTCGAGTATATTGGTGACGACGTGTTTGGCGATGTCCCGCCTCTGCCCGGTCATCGACCCGCTGCGATCTACTAAAATGATCACATCCTTTGGACTCGCGGCCGCTTCCATGTACCACGCCCGGGTTCGACAATCATAAATATCCACAGGGTCAGCCCTCCATTTCAATGCTAGAACATTATTTGGATTAAGATGTTGAACTCAAATATAAAGGCACATTATCATAAATCAATATTCATTCAAATGAAATTAAATATGTGTTTCGTTTACCAGGGTAATGCCTCATGAATCCAGTTGAGCTGCCGAAGTATTGCCATGAGAGTGTCGGGTCGCTTTGATAGTTATTTATGAAGTGGGTGTCCAGTCCTTCCGACCAATGGATTCCTTTGATAACTTCGGGAGCTGCAATACATTAACCGATTTTTTTATCCGTCCGCACAATATTTACAATGACGCGTCTATGGTGTTGGGTTTACTCACCCCAGGCATAAACATTTGTTGGAACGTGTACACTGCTAAAATTAGTGTTTACTGGAATGTTTGAAAAATGTGGGTTTTGCTGCGTGTGCGCGTTCTTCGATGGCGGTCGCACTATCCAACTCTCCTGACCGAAGTCAGTCTCAGGTGTCGTGGTGATGGACACCTCGTCCCACGGCTCCTCCATCTCTTTGCTGTTATAGTACTGAAAGTCTTCAGGTACTGGTTCGTTTTGTTTATCAAACGCCATGTTCTCTGCGGCCTCCACTATTCGTTTGACGGCGCTAATCTTCAGTTCCATCATGGCGCGAATATCGTCTGACATACTCTGGACTAGTTTTTCACCATCTCTTGATTCCACTTGAGCGGATTTAAAACTCTAGATTAAATAAATACAAAATGTTACCACCTGCCTAGGCAAACTGAATACCCTACTAACAAAAGACTAAAAAGTTTACTTACATCTTGAACCTCTTTCTTCCTGGTGATAAATTCTCCAAAATGATACAGCTCAGTACCAAGTTTAACCGCCCATGCTTGGACCCTAAAATGGTAATTTATCGATGTTACAATAAAACAAACCTATAAATCATACTCTGTCAGGGAACATTTGCAGCATTTTCGAGTTACTCGTTCTTTATGGATTTTTTACGATGTTAGCATTTCGATATTAATAGATTGTTTCTATTCCAAAATAAGCTTATTTTTATTTATTGACGTGAATCAATCGGTTACCTACATTTATGTATAATTCTGTTACTATGTTTTGAATTAGGTGTTCTTGTTTGCCCACTAAGTGGAAGCCATTAGTGTCGGCCGGTAGATGAAGAATAATTTAATTATTAATCAGTATTAAACAAAAATGTCTTACGAGTTAAGCGATATTTTGCCAGAGGCATCATATTGTGCACTAGCAGAGCAGTCCCTGGAGTCCAGGAACAAAACCAGCAGAAGTAACACGAAGGCGCCGACACACTTGCACATCAGAACCACTGCGATAATTAGTTCACTGGCTAGAATTGTAGGAGAACATGTTCCGCACTTAATCTAATTATGACATTGATGATGTTTAAGGAATCCGATGTGTTACATGTACGGGAAGGTACTGGGCGACGAACATTGATAAGGTTGATAGGTGTGCGGCGCAGTGCGCATGCGCGAGTGAACGCGGGGCGGGCATGCGCGCTAATTCCCCTGCGCGGGTCGACTGGCGACCTCCGAGCTGAGTTGTTTGTATATCGTTCATCGCGTTAACGTAACTTGTGGATTCGCTCGCCACCTGACGCATCGATTGGCATCGCCCTCAGCACTAGGTCACCGTGTCTATAGGACGCGCCGTACATGCTTTGTGCTTCCGTATGTTGCTAACCTATCTTTTTTACTGTTTGAATGTCTCATATTATAGTGCGAGCACTTCATACTATGATGGTCCATTATTGTTCAGTATCTATGTATATACCTACCAAGTTTTAACAAAATACCTCTGCAACATCAATCTTTTAGGGACAACAGGCTTATGTACGTGTATCTTACAGAATCCCAGACTAATATCAGAATATTAGGTTGGCCCCAACGTAGTTTGGAAAGGGAGCAGCATAGCTTCTGTTAAACACGTAGATGATGAGTTATAGCAGATTGTACCATTGCTTAGGAAAAATGAAGAATAAATAAAACACAATTCACAGGAGCAACAAGTTTAATTGCCAAAGTAACAAAGGTACAAATATATCGGGTGTGCCGCGTCACGTGCTGATCTTGGCTACCACAGCCACGGCCGCGGCTAACAACAGGACGGCCACGTCTGCGCGGGCAATGCTGCCGATACCACAAGCTGTTATGTTCCGCTCCTGGTGGGAAAATGGCACACGTTAAACAGTGCTTAAAACCGTGCTAGTTTATTTTGAAAGGAGGCAATATGATACAAAAGGCAGTGTGAAAGGAGTGGTTTGGTTTCTGGCAAAACCAGGTCATTGTTTTTCTATGTTGCGGGCAAAGTCAAATGGCGAGTAGGGTATTTTATTTAGTTAATAGGTAATCAGTAACATCATCCCCCTATAGCAAAAGAAAACAATGCAGGTTATCATATGTAGATTGCGTGATTAGAACTACATAGGTACCGTATAATATCATAATAGCATACCCCATCGTGGTAAGTATAGCAGCCCTCAAGTCGACGTCTATGCAGAGCGCCTAAGTCGAGCTTATGGCAGGGCTCCCGGCTGGAGCAGGACATGAGCGTGGGCTGCGGCTTGGTGTCCGGCGGCACCGTGCAGTTCGCGGAGAAGTCGTCCTGTTTCTCCACCACCACGAGGACCAAGTTTGTCTTAGGGACGTAGGACGCCCAGTAGGCGGGCCAACACTCCCCCGCTTCATCTTTCTGAACGGTGGGCGAAGCTCCCGACGCCTCCAGAAAATATTTTTGGTTCAGTATATAAAGCGTGATGCTATGGTCGCAGGAGAACGGGCTTTCCTCCTCTTTATTCTCTTTCACGGTCTGTGTTTCGTTTTCCGGTAAGGGTGTTGCAGTCGTCGGGGGCGCCACTGTGTACCCTTTGTTGATTAGTTCATCGATATAGTCTGCGAGCGAGACGACCATGCGGTTACATTAAGCAGAAGAATTAGACGTGCTTATACAATAGTAAAGGCTGCCAGTTACCATGCAGCTACAGTAGTACTAGATATAAATAAATATGCATTTTAATTTAGATTTAATTCGCTGAAAGCGTAGAGTCAAGTTCGATCATCACTATTTGTCTAAAATATTATTTTAGTAAAAGCCGATAATTAGTCTATCGCTGTTTAGAAAAGGATTTCGTATTTCTGCACTTACTACAGAAGTTAAATAATTGTGTGAGCTACTAAATGGCTAAATGCAATTAGTTTGAGGTGCCTCGTTATTTAACTATACCTAACAATTTGAGGTCATTCTTTTGGACAACAAAAGCAAGAGATTATGGCCATTTTTTTACAATTTCGTATAATATTGTTAGTTATATTCGATTTTGCAAATCATGAACAGTGTTCCGCAATTGTAATTAATATGTCTTTTGTAGACAGGGGGGCAAATTACCCCACTGCAGGACAAAAGCCTCCTTTCATTTCTACACAGGCAATGTAAAAATCTTTAATAGTCTCAAAATATCGATAGCGGTTCGTGCCTTACATCAAAGTACACTTTCAATAGAAATCATTTCTAGTAATTTTATAATGTTACTCAGATTTAAAATTTAAATTCTATTTAACCTACCATAAAAAATATGTAGAATTATTTTTGTAAATAGACATCTTGAACTGTCGCGAATCTTCAACATTCATCGTATTACTGCTTAAACCTAGCCCTAAATCTCTTACTACAGAGATTCATTACAATATATCTCACCGTGATCCTCTTCGACAACGCCAGCATACGGGGCACCACTGGTGTTGTACATGTTCATTACCAGCAGCAGGACTTCAGTCACCAGCCAGTGGAAGAAGTTCAGCGCTAAACTAAAAGGCTACAAAATATTCACGTTATTACAAGCCTAAGGCCTGATTTACAGGGTATGATTTAATTTCCTGTGGCGTACAATAAGGTGAAGTAAGATTAAAAGTTGCATCGTCTAAACAGCATTTAGACGACGCAAGTCGTTTGTTTCAATTTTATTGTATGCCACGGGCAAGAAACTTGCATCGTGTAAATGATGATGAACGGACTAACCACACTTATTCAGCTCTTTTCAGGTTTTGTCCGCAGAAAACCACGATTTTGTATGGAATGCGTACGCATCCGTTAAGCTTACTTATATGGACGCGTTACGTCCATATAAGTGTGGTCAGTCCCTTAAGGTCTGTCCTCACAGTTCTGGAAAAGCATACTCAAGAACACTGAAGGCCCGGACGGCCCCAATACGTATCCCTTAAATATTTCTCGAGAATACTACAATTATGTGTTCTTGTATCACTTTGATTTTTATGAGCTTTTCTATTTCTGGTCCCGTACAGTCTCTACTTATGGTACATATCAAGCTATACGAGTTCCAGTACAGGCTGACTTTTCATAATACGAAAAGCCTATGCGAGCGCCTATAATGCGAGGTCAGCTAAAACTGGAAATGTATAGCGTGATATGTCGTCGTGTGTACCTACTACATGAAAAATGAATGTATTGTATTTGTTTTGAATAGCATGAATATTTATCAATTGTTATTATTATTTTGTTTTTAATCTAATATTAATGTAATTGTTATTTATTTTTAGATTATTTAACTTTGTAATTTTTTATTATTTTTTTAAATCTTATGGTCTTCCGACCTAATCTGTACACCAACCATGGTCAAACATGTTGTGCCAAAGAATATCCTGTAACACCTATAATAAACATCATAAAATGTATATTATCTACACATGTTTTTGCAAATAAATGAATCTGAATCTGAATCTGAAATTGTAGTCTATGCTCAAAGGTTCTGAATAGCAGTAGGTCCACAAGAACCTTACCGTGCGCAAAGTCCAGGAACCGCTTTGCTTTTGCAACACAGAGAGTGGACACAGAGCCTGGTAGTTGAACACCTCGACGTGGTCGTAGATGCCCATGTCCAGGAAGGACTGTAGCACGTACTTCTGTACTGTGCCAAAGAACTGGCCTACCAGCTCCTTGTCCTTGGCCAGCACTATGTATCCAGAGCTGTCTATGACGTAACAGTCGTATTTGTCGGAACTTGGGTCGCAGGTTGGGTCCTGAAAAAAGATTCGTTTTTTTGATATTTCACAATACACAATATAAACTCAATATGAAGCCAAATTCTATTATCGAAACTCGATCTTTTGCGAAACACCGCAAACGTGTTGGGTACTTTACTTACACCAAATAAAATATTTGATTGTTTTTTTTTTGGGGTCCACGACTGAAGTCAATATATAGTTACTACGTGACTTATGAGTTTTGATAATCAGTTTTTTCATCGTGTTTAAATATCGATACCCATCATTTCTATGAAGTTTACCCAAAAAACAGATTTTTTAAACTGATATTTATTTTTGCTTTCTTTCATTTACTACACAGCAGGCGGTCGTTAACCCCACTTTTTGTTTTGTGAATTTTAGATATTATCTTATTAATCGATAAACATCACTGTGGAGTTTCGCTAGCTAATTAAATTGACCCTGTATAATTCTCATGAAGTATAACAGTTTCTTCAACTCCCAAAAATACACTCACCTTAGAACCGTCCAAAGTAATATTAGTAATTTGTAAAAATCTTTCATAGAATTTCAAATACGAATATTGGAAGCCAACAACAGACGCCGGTGTCTCTGATTTGCCATCTTTATAGAAAATGGCGTAGCTGGCAGTCAGTGTGATGTCTCCATCCTTATTGATGACGCTCGGAGGGTTCTTGATGATGTCATCCAGGACGGGGAGAGGCGTGGCCACCACTAGAGACTCTTTGTTTATCATGTGTTGTAGAACCGCTGCTTTGTACCAAGTCTCTTCAATTGTGTTGTGGTAGTCGTCTCCGAAAACACTGTAATCATCAGTAGTAACAAAATCAGCAACGAAAAACTTTTATATTTATCTTTTTGGTAGATTGTAGACCATATTCTATTTTAATGAGTACCTGGTACTTGTTGACAGGCCTACACTGTCCTCCCATACCCATTAACACTTTAACTAGAAAACATTGTAAAAAAAAAATATTTTTATAAGAGTAATCGTTAAGTTTCTTGCCGGCTCTTCTACATAAGAAACGAGCAATTGGAACCAAAAACAAAAGGTTTATGTGAAATAAAATATTTTGATTTTGATTATCTACAATACTTCTAAACTTCTTAGGCCCATTTGACCATTGAGGTTTTAACCATCGAGCCTTTTTAAAATTTCATTTCGATGACGCTAAACTTCTAAACACAAAAACTTATTTTATTAAACCCGAGTTTATGCTGTCAACTTCGCATTTAGAACTAAACATCAGTTGGAATAAGATTTGAAATACAGAAACTGGCTGAAATGTTTGAATGATGAATATTTATAATAAAGCTGAAGAGTTTGTTTGTTTGAACGCGCTAATTTCTGTAACTAAATTCCGACTCGAATTAAAAATATTTTTAGGGTAGATACTCAGTTAGGGTAGGGTAATTTTTTAGGCTACTTAACATCACGCTATGACCCTTAGTAGCTGAGCAAAAACTCAGAAGAACACTAACCGATAACAAAGTAATAGCGGCAGGTGATGCGGGGTCGGGAGAACAAAAAAATTTACACGGACGAAATCGCGGACGGAAACTAGTAGGTATTTTAATATATAGCCAAAACATCTTACTCTCCAGCATACTCCTTCCTTCTGTTTCCTTGATCATCAACTTCCTCGTTCTTGTCAGTATCAAACACATAATGCCATCTTGTAAGCCCACTCGACGTGGCTATGAACCGGACGCTCACGTTATACTTTCTAGCCAAATCCCATTCTTCATCCGTAGCTATCCAGTTCTCGAAGTATGGCGTCGATAGTTTAGCATCGAATACTAATTGTTTTACAAGGTCCTCGTTACAATAGTAATCGTCTTTGCCCAGTGGTGTCATACCGCAGTGAGCTGGTTGAAACAAAATAAAACTTATTAATTTATTTAAACTTTTCGCACTAAAAAGGTACAAAGGCTGTACTATATTAATGCCTTAGGCATTCTCTACCAGCCAACCAGGGATGGCGAGGAGATTAGATGGCAGGTGCTTTGATTGAGAGGAACAATGATAAAAAAAATATATAAAGCCTAGCAAGCATATCACCTCTGTACCTATTTTCTCTGTTCTGTTTTTTCTTGTCTGTTTATATATGTGTGTATAAATGGTAAATAAATAAATAAAGTTACAAAGATATTTTATACGTTACGTAATGTCAAAAAAAAAATAATACAAATTATATTTTACTATATATATTCTACGACAAGATGTCTACTTACTGTCCAGGCTGAAGGTTTCGGTTTCGTTCTCTTTTGTGTATTGCTGCTTTGTTATATCAATTTCATTTTTAGATAACCCAACCAAAAACTTCCAAGCTTCCACTTCAGAATTAAGCGACTCGTGGCCTTCCAAATAATGGTATTTGCAATATACCCTGTAAACAGTCAGAGTATATAACCTGTGAGTATAAGTATCGGCAGGTATTTCAACACTTTATGAAGAAATGTTGGCGTAAATATGTAGGTATTTAGGTAAACTTACCAATCTGGGTGAACCCTGAAGCTATACCTAAAGTAATCAGTGACGTTGATACCAGTAAGCTCTTTTCCTTGCTTTGCCTCCAACGGGTTCTCCTTTAGCATAAGTTCAGTATCTCCGTAACCTTTTGGTAGTGAAATTCCCATAGAAAATGGGGTTCCTTCGAGTTTGTTGAAAAAGTAGTCGTGGCTTACTCGGGCTATCCTCCTGGAAACATTGTGAAATTAGATGTTAGTTACAGAATTAAACAACGGAACCGTATGTATCTTTGGGCATTTATGGCACCCTTCGCATCGCTACGCTAGCGCAGCATATTCGGAGCGTCAACTGTGGCGATATCTATACCGCCACATACGTAGTACGACCTCTGACATATCCCATATCGCGCAAGCATTATACAGACTGTAAAAATAATATTCAAAATCGGTTCAGCCGTTTGGGAGCTAAGATTGCGCAGACAGACACACAGATACATGCGTTAAACTAATAACACCCAGGCTCTGTTTTTGTCGGGGGTTAAAAAGACACATCGCATAGCCGTCAACTACGCATTCTGTACATCAAACTATTAAGTAACATTGCACAAAAATAATTGCTGGGAAACGACTTTTATTTTTGGTGTAATTTGCTCAATATAACAGCAATTCAAAATAACCAGAAGGTTCCCAGGTAAGCCTACTACAAAAAAAATATTACAATGACGAAGAGTAGGTACAAGTGACTCTCGAATTCGTTAAGTGTCTTTTTATACACCTGTTATACATGTATACATAATATGTATAACAGGTTTTGAATTGCTGTTATATTGAGGCTGTAGCCTACCGAACACAACATCCGTCTGTTCGGAGGAACCTCTCTTTACAATGGAGGGCGAAGGAACTTTCCATCCTGTTCCTCTATACCTCCAAACAACCAACGCTGGATGCGAAAGCATCCCTACACAAGGACAGTCTTTGGTAAAGACTTGTTAAAAAACCCTCTATAAAGCACCTGACTCATCGCCGGCGATTAGCGAGAAGCAAGTAGAAAGCTGAAAACGAGTGGTTTGTTTGACAAAGTTCTCGGTGGTGGTATGAACAGTCAGCGATCAATGTATCAAAACAAGTGATTACACGGGACTTAAAAGCTAGTAGTTTTCTCGTCGGCGGTGTGACAGCTGCCTGACAGATGGGCAAAAAACTGCAGTGCGATTCTGTAACCATCTTACCGTGAAAACTTAGGTAAAGTGAGCGTGGAGTGAGCTGTCATTCCAACTAATGCTAGGGATTGACACTATTGACCGCTCACTCTAAGCTCACTTCACCTAACTTTTCACTGTGAGATTTTTACAGAATCGACCAGCTGATCGAAAATTCATAAGACGGAGCTCGCGTCAGGACACGTGACCTGATCGAAAATTGGTATTGACGGAGGGAGAGTAGACCGCATTCCAAAATATCAAAAATGCACAACTTTAGTATTCAAGTTTTCACTTCTGCCGGCACTCCCGGAGTGCAACCCGTTTTTTTAAGTTCAGAACCTTAAAAAGTGTGTGTCAAGTTACCTCATGTTGTCGTAATGGTAGAGCACGGGCACCTGCGTCATGTTGCCGTCGGCGCCCTCCACCAGGTTGTGGCGCAACAACTTGATCTGCTCGCCGAGCTCGCGCGTGCCCTTCCCGTCGTCCACCTGCTCCACCTCCACGAAGTCCACGCTGTTGTAGTTCTTCTGCAGGTCTCCGTTTATCTGAAGATATGATAGATAATATGTGAGTAAAGACTGATTCTTACATTATTTTTTTTTAAAGAGAAAGGGCACCTACTGATTATCTGTGTTGATCAAATGTTATCAAATAAAATTTGCTAATTTCTTTTAGATAGTAAAATAGTGGAACCTAGCCAAAACTACTTTTAATTATCTTAAAGCCTAGCATGGTCTGTTCCAAAAGTACCTATCTACTGAAAATGTAAACAAATGGATCAGAAAACGTACGAGTACCTGTGGATGCCAATTTGTAGTGCCACTTACAAATTGAGTGCTTTGATTTGATTATTTGAAAACTTACTTAAACCCAGAACTGTAATTTTAAATCACCTTTAAGACGTATTTCATTTTACAATTGAGGTTAATTTATAATAACCGCAATTTATATCGTTGTGTTTTTAATTACATTTTAATAATATCTTAATACAGATGAATGTATTACAATATCCTTTAAAGAGTGATTGCGTACAAATTTAACCTGAATAAGGTTTGTTTACACTTTCATCTGATACTTTTAGAATAGACTGTAGTACTCGCTTAATCCATTGAAATATGTTAAAAAGTTACTCACTGTAGTCGTCAAAAGAGGATGCAGCAACAAGTAGCCATTGTTGCTGACGATGAATGAGTAACCGTTGACACCGAGCTGAAAATTGCATAATAAGTACATGAGACCATGTAAATGAGATCTGTGCTTTTTCTCTCTGAAATATGACGTTTATTTTCGTATTATACCAAGTGGCATTGACCCGCAACCTGTAACCATGAATTCAGCACATGATTCTAAACCTGGAAATTTTTCGTCGGATGTCAAAAAAAAATCAGCATTTTCATAGAAAAATGCAACACGTACCTAACCAGTCAAAATGGATGGAACATTTTTTTTTTAATATACAACTAAACTAGCTTTTTTTTTTGTTAGCCTATACTGTCCCACTACTGGGCAAAGGCCTCCCCCAAATCCTTCCAGGAACTCTTTTCCCGCGCCACGTCGAGCCAGTTCTCGCAGTACGCGACTGATCGTCTCGCCATCTCTTTCTGGGCCGGCCTCGGCGGCGCCGTCCATCTTCAGGCACCCATTATGTGGAGGCTTGTGCCCAGCGGGCATCGTGCAGACGGCTGATGTGACCCGCCCAATCCCATTTGAGTCTGGCAGTCTTCTTTCCTACATCCATGCATTTTTTCCATTCCATCCATTTCCTACATTATGCCCGTTTTGGAACGCAGCATGGTGTTCCGGATTCTGTCCTTTTTTTAATATACAACGAAAAATTACAATGCAGAGTAGGTTCAGAATCATGTACTCAATCCATGGTGACGACGACATGACGTCATGGCGCGTCGATGCTGCTACCCTGTATAGTAAATTCACAGTTCAATCATAACTACACCAGCCAGCAATCATTCATTTCCTAACAGGAAGAAAGAATGGCGGTGTGTTTACCTACTATTCCAGTGATATTTTTTGGATGAAACCAAGTGTCATAAATATTTCTTGGCATATTCGTTGAAATTATCAATAAACTTCTTGCAAAAATCTAAAAACAGCACATCTGCTTTTCACAGCAGGACCGTTCCTTGTTGCAGTTGAGCCATATACACAGCAGCATGATTAAAAGGGCGCATTTAAACAATTTCCTTCCAAATGCATCTTCAATCTTTCCTCAAAAGACCATTTCAGACTCGGATCTACATGGTTCTCACTTCTGACCAAGATTATGTCTAGACTTTAGAAATTTTGACCTTTGAGTTGGTTTCCATCCACCTAACTTTTCTTCTTTTTTTAATATAACGTGTAAAAGTGATTCCGACTAAACAATTTCATTTGATTTATGTTACCTGATGCGGCTGCGCAAGTTTGGCGATGCTGTCTATGGGTACGTCAGTACCAGCCACTCCTAACAGGAACGCATTGTTGTTCTCCTCATTGTACTTGTAATCGAATGCCGGGATCGCCACTGACGTCACCAGCTTGTCTTCGTCCGGCTGGAAGAACAAACATCTTGGTTGAAATACTCATTCAAGACAGAGGCACAAATTATGTTCGAACTGATAAGTCGTGGTTTTAGGACCTTATGGTCCGAATGATCAAAAAATCAAAAGTCATTTATTCAAATTAGGCTGAGAATCAGCACTTTTTGAACGTCAAAATTACAAAAGACAGTCCCCCAAAAACGCCCGCCCTTCACCACTTCCTAGTGCTATCGCTGGGAAGAAGAAGTTATTCTTTATCTTGACAGAGGAGAGAGATTCTAGATCTTGAAAGAGGTCTCAGAACTTTCTACACTCTGAATAAATGAATTCTAGAAAATACATAATTACAAAAAACGTAAGGTAAGTTCTTTGTTTATTTTTTGTCAACTATACTATGGTAGGATAGTTGAGTAATATTTGTTTTATCCTCACATTACGGCTGTCGTCATAATTTTCGTTATATAATATTTAAATTTAAAAGGGAATATATATATAAAATAATGAATACCTTTAAGATGTCTCCACTCACACCCCACTTTTTGGTTCGCTGTAAAAGATAAGGGTAAGTACAATATTATTCCCACAGTATCTGAAACTACATTTTCCATGAAGGTACATAATAATGACAGAAGTTTCTAGGATTAAACCCGTGTTTTAATAAAACTGATACACTCGGAAGGTATAATATAACCTTTTCCAGTAAAAACGCGGGTGAGCTCTGTACAATATCCGCACCAATTAATTTTGTGCTCTTGTTTTGTTCAACGAAATCTCTAAACGGCTGGTTGACACTTCCCGTGACCCCAAGGTCTAGCCTTACCTTGGACAGAGGCTAAGCATCGCCATGCAACGTGACAATACCGCCAGTCTCTTGGGTACATTACCTGTCAACAGCGATGCAGAGGAATTTTTCGACGCCATATTTTAGTTTGTTAATAGTTTTAGTTAGGTTAGAATATTATACTTTAATTTTCCTATAATATTATAAATGTGAAAGTTTGTATGATTGTTACTCAATCACACAAAAGCGGCTGAACCGATTTGGATGAAATTTACCACCCAGATATGTACATAGGATTTTTATCTCTGTCGTTCCCGTGGGATAATTTCCGATATCGACGTGGGTGAAGCCGGTGGCAAAAACTAGTAACATTATAAAATAAAACATACAGTGATTCAATATCAGTGTCAGAGGTTCCCCGTATTTCCTCCTTATTATTTTTAGGGGGTTGAACAGATAATTAATTAACTAACCGTGTAGTCAATATTGGCGTGTGTCCAAGTGGGAGGCGGCTCCTTATTCTCCAGGATCATGGGCCGAGCGATCACGTTGATGTACTTCAGCACTTGTTGCTGCACCTCCTCCACCGAATGAATGTGTACGAAGTAACCTGGGACAAACGATAACGTGGATTTCTCTTGTACTAGATACTATATCCGTGGAAAATTAATAATAATAATATAATAATATCCCTGGACATTTCACACAGCACCAGTTGTCCCAAGCTAAGCAACCTAATGCTTGTGTTATGGTAACAAGATGGCTGATAAACTACTTATATACATTTTTTTTTTTTGTAAATACATACATATTATAGATAGAAAAACACCCAGACTCGGAACAAATACATGTAGGTCATACAAATATTTGTTCCGTGCGGGAATCGAACCCGCGTCACGCAGCGCAGCAGTCAATCGCTTAACCACTGCGCCAACCGTGCCGTCAAATGGTAACAAATTAAATGGTATGTGTTGGTATATTACCTACATGTTTATTCTTGTCTTGCAGGTGCACGTACTATGTCTCGTATTGTGTTGATTTCACATTCTCGGAACACCTTCAGATGATGATGATCATCTCACTTCTTCAGAGAATGTGGTCGTGATTTTATATTAATTAGTACTAGGTATACATTTGCATAACCCTTTGGGATATACAGGCGAGAAAATACGTTTATGTTAATAATGTATAGTCACCTCTATTCAAACACGCCATCCACTGTATCTCGCGTACATTGGTGACCTCCTTGCCAATGAGGTAGGTGAACACTCTAACAGGGATATACGTGTTGCCGCCGACCACCTCGCGGTTGTACTCCTCGAACACTTCGGTCAGGTTGCCCGGCACGTAGTCCGTTATCACCATCACCAGTTGGTTGCAGCCTTGGGTGCTGCTCACGTTACATAATGCTCTTCGCTAAACAGACGTTCAAAATTCAGTTATATTCTATTGTGGTTTTGTGGCTGAACTTTGTAAGGACTCATCTAAATAATTTATAATTTCAATTTATATATTCAAAGCGAAGCATAACATTTCGTCTGTTATGTTTAAGTCCTACGTAATAGGGCGAGCCCATTGCCATCAACCGTGCACAAATTCAGACTCCAGAAACTACTGCTACTGAGAAATTCCGGATGGAAAACCCAAAACACTTCGGCCGACCTGGAAATCGAACCCAGGACCTCACGCTCAGCAGTAGCGCTCGTCACTTTGTCCTTAAACGTACAAATTACGAGCGCTGACGCAATATTATGACGCGGTTGATTGTGGGGCTAAAGTCAAACGTATCCTAAAGAACTCACTTACCTGTTTCAATGCAGTAAATGCTTTAATATACGCCGTCGTCAAGTTCGCGTACCCCTCCAGTAGCACTTTATGGGTCTTCCCCTGGTCTGTCGGCTCGAGAGTATCGGTAAGTGTCTTCAGATTCTCAGGAGTCGCCTGCACCAGGTCCACGAAACATTCAACAACAAAGTTAGTCTTATTTTTAAAAGTATATACGTTGACGTAATCGTTGTTCGATAGAGTGTCCAAAAGCGAGCGTAACGTTCTTCTTGCTACGTAGTTCTTGAATCCAGTCATTGACCCGGAGACATCGAATAGGATAATCATGTCTTTGGAGCAGGTGGCAGCTTCTATGTACCAAGACATGACACGACAGTCGTATGTGTCCACCTCGTTGGTGTTCCAGCGCATGCCGGGGTAGAAGCGCAGGATGCCATGCGCACTGCCGAAGTACTGCCACGATAATGACGGGTCGGAGTTATAGTTTTTTAAAAAGATGTCGTCCAATTCTTTTGACCATAAGATGGCATTCAGGGCAGTCGTCTCTGTAAAAAAGGACAGTTTTGCAAAACCAAAGACAATCGTTACCAAAACTAAATGAAATAACTATCTTATCTCTAGGGTGCTTAAAAACTTTTCTTATCCAATTATGCTATACTGGGAAATAGAACTTCAAGACCTAATCAAGCAGTTGGGTTTAGCTTCCTTATAAAACCGCGCTTTGACTTCATTTTCGCTTAGCGTTCCTTCTGACTCTTTTCTATTTTTGCTCGGCTTAGCCTATAGCCTTTCTCAAGCATTAGGCTATCAAAGGCAAAAAGATTTTTTCAAATCTGACCGTTAGTTCCAGAGATTAGCGCGATCAAACAAGTATGTAGAATAATAGAAGAATATAATTCGAAATAAACCGTTTTTCCGTTTTTTTCCGGAACCTATTCGTAATATAGGTACCACTAAGAGATAAATACACGATAGGTATGTACTTACATAATATAACAGCTGAAATCTTAGTGAAGGGTGGATGATGTTGAAACTACACATCATCCGTTATTCAAATAATGTTGGTCTATTTAATTCAGTTGTTAAAGATGTGTGCTATGTCTGTATCATCAATGATGGAAAGACTTTTCATCATTACAGCAGCTGATACATAATGTTTCGGGATAAAGATTTGAGTACTATTTTAATCATATACTTACAGTTATAAATTTTTAGTAACTATAAGTGATACAAATATGATACTATCCAGAAATAACTAATTAAACCTTTAAAGAGATTTCCAGAACTCTGCAGTTACGTCATTAGGGGCGAGTCAGGCAATCCGTTATTGGGTTTTTAAATTGAATTAAACATACTTTCCCGTTAATTGGGTTATTTCAGTTATCAATTATAGAGGACCTTTCAACCTTTAACCCTTCGTCAAAAACACGAGGCGTCGGTAGTGGCTTTAACCGTTCGGAATAAAGCGATCACCGGATTAGATACGCAGTGGTCGGATTAGCGCGGCTGTAAATTATGATAAATATATTGCAACACTTTTATTAATTACATACCTATATCAAATATATTGGTTGGAACGTGAACACAGCTGATGTTTGTGTTTACATTGATGTTGTAAAAGTGCGAGTCCCTCTCCAGAGACACGTTCATGTAACGAGTACTGTTTATAACATATCTGGGCAGTTCGTCCTCCTCCTGGGCGCCAGGGTTATCGCCTTCATCTTCATACAAAAACTTGGAATACTTCGCGGAACAGTACTCGAACTGTTCGGATTTATTATATGTGTAGTTGAATTTTCTTGCCAAATCTTCTGCTGTCGCGTGAATGCACTAGAAACATAACTAAAAATTATCAAAAATGCTTTAAATTAAAAGAATAACTAAAAACAGCGCAGCACCCTGCCTAAAGCTGTAGCGAGTTGGGTTAACTCAACACGTTTATGATATCGTATTCACATCTGCGGAGTATTGCAGATATCGACGAGACATAAACCTAAATGAGTGTGACGCACCCTGCTAAGCTAGCCCCACTATTAACCTTGCTGACCGCTCTATCTTTTCAATACAGCACGAGGTCACCACTACTCTCATAGCTCATGACGTTACAAAAAAGAAAGAAGCCATATTCAGCAAGCTTTTTTCAGCACAAACGGACTGCTTATCCTTGCAACACATTTTTAGGGTTCCGTAGCCAAATGGCTAAAACGGAACCCTTATGGATTCGTCATGTCTGTCTGTCTGTCTGTCTGTCGGTCCGTCCGTCTGTATGTCACAGCCACTTTTTTTTCCGAAACTATAAGAACTATACTGTTGAAACTTGGTAAGTAGATGTATTCTGTGAAACGCATTAAATTGTAATTGTACGGAACCGTCGGTGCGCGAGTCCGACTCGCCGGTTGTTTATTGTTGTGCAATTATTTATTTATCTTTTTATAGAGCACTGCCACGTCACATACAATATTAACGTAGATATGATGTATTTAATTTATTATTCCTTATTTAATGAATTATACATTATGTTTGACGTAAGTTCATGGCATTAACGGCTTACATAGCACTTGCAATTAAATAACTGGATACGTTCTACAAAAATAATGTTAAAAATAGTGGAGTTTTTTACACAATTGCAGTTAATGGTAAACAATAAATTCTTCTGATCAAAGTTAAGGGTAAACATTTTTTTTTAATACGCAGTTCATTATATAACACATAAATGAAAGCAGTCGATATAATAATATGCTAACATTATATTATTTATGTCATGGATAATGTCCGTCAACAACAGTTCTACATTTCGTGGTTAATGCATTCACCGTCCTTTCAATTTTAATTAACTGAAAGCCGAACCATGTCCACCACTGATCAGAAATATAACTGTTTTCACATACCTAACAGAGGTGTGACTTTCTGATTAACAAAATTTATTATTCAAGGTATACATAGTTCACTTAAATATGAGAAACTTAACTAACAATATCTTAAGTAATAAATACATAATTAGCTGTTCGATCTATCGAATACATACAGTGAGTAATGATTTATTATTGTTGGTTAACAAAATACAACTTTGACCTATTTTTAAAAATATTCACTGATGATGAATTTCTTATGTCTTTAATTTACCTGTTCGCTAAAAAGCTTTCTACATAGAACATTGCCTATTCATTTATTTTATGGATTAATCAATATATACTTGGACGATGAAGTATAATGAATACGGGTTATTCTGTAACAGCACAATAAGAAGTTACGACAATGGCTTACCTTGACGGCATTGATTTTGCGAGTGAGCATGGTGCTCACCGAGCGCAGTGAGGACTCCAATATTTGCTTTCCATCTTTTCTCTTCACGCTCGCGTTCATTTGTTTGTATTTCTGCGAAATTGGGAGTGTGTAAATAAAATCTGAAGCTATACCTAGAATCACTAAATAATGAAACAACACATCGCCGACTTCAATTTTATTTCAATGTAATTTGAGCTCCACAAGTGCAAAAATAAATTCATTTTTCGATGTATTCTTTTTTGGATATTATTTCAGGGGGTTTTTTTGTTATTTTATTTCAATATTTTAGCAATTCTGTAAGTCCATAATAGCATTTCATATGGACATATTTATCGCACTTACAATTCTGATTTGATCTGATTTTGTCAGAGCTTCACTTAACTTCCATAGTTCGTCCCCAAGCGCTCTCGCCCATACTTTAACTCTACGAAAAAGAAAACTTTATGTTAAAAGTCCTAAAAAATATAGAATTACAAAATAAGGATCATTATTATAAAAACAAAGCACTATATTATAAACAAAATAAGGCACAGAATTATTCCTTTCAACAAAATAAGCGGTCATGAAGAAAATTTTCAGAGCCCATTATATTTGCGAGTGACCGACGGCAGGTATTCGGCAGACCCATGACTCGTAAATTAGGGTCTGTTTCGATAGTCGCCAAAACAAGTTAGGCTCATATACAAATTTAATGTTGGATCATAACTGCGTTAACTATACTTTCAGGTGTTCAACGTGTCAGCTATTATTGTATGTGAGTCGCTTTTGTATCCGTCTGGTGTCCAGCCTCGCGTCCGGTGTTGTACCTAATGCTCTTCAGTAAAGTTACTTTGTAACACGTACTCGACACGTATTTATATGAAAACTTTTGTTGTTTATGTTTTGTCTCTTTCTCTGTGATTTTTGCGAGGTTGCTTAAAACTATGTCCAACATAGTGAAAATAAGTAAAAAGTAACGTTTTGATAGATGAAAAGCAAAAAACATAACTCAGTAAACTTTCGCAGTTCTGTCCCTGAACTACAGTTTAAAACAAAATAAAATATTCAAGATGTTTCAGCTAGCCGAGTGCTCCGCGAGCTCTTTAGATATATGAAAGTAATAGATGTCATAAATAATATAGTATTCTTACGTGTCAGCCTTCCAGGCGGGGACAGGTTCTGGTACAAAGAGTAACGCACAAATTAACATGAACTTGAAACTTTGAAACATGACTGCGACGGTGAGTCACGCGCGCCAACAACAAATATTTATTGCGTTCCACAAGTAATCGTCGTAAACTACGCGAATATTACAGGTTAAGGCACATCGTTACAGTGTTTTGTTACTTAAATAAGCTTTTCAGGATACATCACAAATTTACCTAGCACTCTAAGCTGCTAACACGTATCTATGACAGATAAAGTACAACCAAACTAAAAGGTAACAGAAAGCTTTCCCGCTGAGAGATATCGAGCAAGGCCACTACGATCCTGAAGCACAGTAAACATTCAGTCACTAAATACTTTCACGTTAACGAGGTTAAAAATAGTTTACGTAGAGTTTCGACTAGAGTTTTGTCGTCCATTTACGCGGGGGATCACAACACAAGTTACATGGTGGTTTTATAAGAGCGCGGGTTCGAGATAGTTTGTGTGCGGGGTGCGGGTGACGCTGCCGGTGCGGGCCGGAGTGGGCCGGAGCGAGCGCGAGCCGGAGTGAGCGCGGGCCGGGGCGAGCCGGGCGGGAGCGAGCGTGTGTCGCGGCCGACGCACGTGCTGCGTCTATTCTGGGCGGGCGCCAGCGAGCGCTTCGGGCGGCATCGAGCGGACCCGATCTAGGTCGGCCCGAGTCTGTCCACACACTGCTACCGGCGCGCATCGTACCCGGTCGCCCGCTTCTACTTATAATTATAGACATCACAACTTTTTGTCTGCGAGCTTACGGCGCTTCGGTTAGGACGTGATTTACATTCTTATTGCTTCGTAGCTAATGAGAGTTTGGAGGTTTGTGCCAAGGTCAGATTATGTATGCGGTGATTTCTGCATTAGAACTTCTGAAATTGCTTGCAAGACTATTAGAAGTTTAAATCCAATAGGTATATCTTAAATGTTAAATAGGTTCATTTGTGTCTAGTCCTATGGATGGGAAATTGCGTTAGTAAATATTTAACTAAAGACCTATATCGCAAATGGAGCAAACCAAATACCGGAACAACTAATATAATGCAATCTAGAAATCAATAGCAGCGTCTATTTTTGTTACATTTGTATGCATCGAAATTCATGTGCTCGTCATGTTTCTGTGAAGCCAGCCGAGCTTTTATGACCTGACTCATAAAGCAATATTTATTACATTGCCCTTCAACATTTGAAAGTGAAAAGTATGCATGAAACCATTCTGTTTGTCATACCACAAACGACGTCTGCGTAGCAATGCTCGTTGCAAATGTCTGAAAGTGACCCTAGATAAAATATTGAATAAGTTTATCTGTTATAGACAATGTTGAATCTAGTATTGAGAGCAGAAAATAAAATAAATCACTGGCTACTTTAACGTTTAAACCGTATTATTTTGCTACGATTTTGACTGGGTCTACGCCGCGCGTAGCAGTCGTAGCACTTGTACGAATGCGACCCTTAAAATGGTTGAATGTCAAAGTTCTTTGAGTACCTAATAGGTCCAGCCTCAGCCTGTGACGACACTAATTAAAAACTCACGACTGCCTTTTTGGTTACAATATTGTTTATCTTATCTTCAAAGACTGCTGCTACGGCGCTACGAAATTTTAAATGTAAAATCAAGGGTACATTTTTACTACTTACAGTTATTTTATTTAGATAATAAATGTTGATCAAGGATCTCACTACTTCAGGTCAGTTTTTCCTTCGGTGGAAATTCTGGTCCAGTCTGTCCATGACTCACCGCCATAACTCACCTCTTCAATACACCATTGCTGAAAACGTTCTCCCTGTCTTCGGTAGACTTTCTACGTCCATCATTGTCATACAGCATAATCTTTGAAATCAAAACAAATAACGAAATATCTACTGACTTATTGAAGCTCTAATCAAAGCCTGTTGCTTCTTAAAAGCGACCAAACCCCGATTTTCTCTTTTTAAAATTTGGAACAATGGGGATACCGAAATGATCAGTTTGTCAGCTTCAAAACTGCATAAAACCTTTTTCTCTGACTTATCATTATTTCGATGTTTTAAGCCTATAAACATAAAAATGCACAGTGGCTCGATTTAGGAGCCCGGGAGTGTTTAATAAAAAAAAACACTTCTAATTCACGTGTTACAAAAGGTGGCTAGGGGGTTACGTCAGAAGGATAAACAAACAGATTTCGCATTTATAACGTGCAATTAACGTCCAAATATGCTAGCCGAAATGAGCAGCGACGTAACGTTAGGGCTTCATTACACATCGTGAAATAAACAGATTTAATATGCAAAGGGCGGCGAGCGAGGCGTGTAAACATTACTTATAAACATTCAGGTGAGTACACAAGCCGCGCGTGCCATAACAGCCTGCCTTCATTATTTATACTTGAAAGTTTCTCTTTTAAGTGGATCGTTATCTTTACGGCCTTTTAGGGGCACGTGGGTGAAACACGCGCTTTTATTGATCTGCAATGTTGGACTTAGTGAGGTTGATTTTTAGATGGGTGAGCGTGGATACTAGCATAATCAAAGAAAGGCCTAGATCGAGCATTGGGTGAAATTGGTCTGTGTCGAGATCTCTCTGTGTCTGGGTGTATGCGAGCATAATAGTTGGCCCAATACTTTCATACGAAATTCTGTGATGGTAGTTACGGGCTATCAGAATGTCGGTACAGTAACTGAGCTGTGTGTCGCTACAAGTAAACTGATGTGACCGAATGCTGCCTAAAATTTTATGGATAAGTACATATTTTTCTGCAATACATATAACGCAGTCCACTCTCAACTTTCATTTTGGTCCACAACTACCTATCGCCGCGATCAAGTACATTAAGCAATAATCTAAGTCACTTAAAAACAGTATTCTTTACATAAAAAAAGGATAATGCAAATGATTCCATAACTTACATAACATACCTATAATAAACAGTTTGGCTCTACTGATATTATGTTTCTCAGCAAAGCTATATACGAGTATAAGAGTGAAATTACGACTATTTTAAGAGATCATAACCCTGGTAATTAGCTAATAAGTGCTTTTTAATTTGTTCTGCTAACAGCTACCTATTCTGTATAGTAATCTGTGGATACCGTCTTGAGTAGTGTATTTGTTACTTTTATTATTATAAGTTTTTATATTGTGTGCCTACTATGTAATATACTGCTGTTTGTTATTCCTATCAAATAAAAATAAAATAAAAAAACTTTACATCGCACAAATTATTATGAAACCACATAGGTACAGTGACGCTAAATTAAAGAAAAAACAATAGAAAAGAGCAGTCTCTCGGAAAATTAAAGACATAATGATCATGGATTTTCCGAGAATTTATTACGCTCGCTCTTTGTGAAGAGAAATGTCTTCCTTTCTATGTGTGGAGCAATAAGGAGCGCGTTTCGTCTGCTGAAGTATAAGAAGCCATTATTATTCTGTTCTTGTTTCTAATTGAGACTCGTAAAGTACGCTAACAACCTAAAGGTCCTCGTAACGAAGATTTGTGTTCCTGGATCAGTTATCTATCTTTTGTAAGCTTTGAACCTTGGAGCTCGCGCTGTCCGATGGAATAAAGGAGATAATAATAAGGCGATCGTTGACTTCTTTATAGTAAGATTCATAGTCCTGCTTTTACTAAGCAATGGAGCAACGGGTTGGCATGATTTGCATAGATATATCTATGCAAATCGTCTTTATGGACCAGAGGGTGACATACGTTTTCGGTCTCGAGACACACATACGTTTTTGGACGGGGGATATAGACCACGGAAGTGAAGCTGCGGTCATAAGTAGTCGCCCAATAAGGCATTAAACTAAACGCATTCTTTTGTTTCCTTTTTGTTTGGGACCAGCCCTAGAATAGTTTGAGTTAGTACTTATTTGTTTCTCCCGTCACAATCGTGGCACTATGGAAAATGTTTTTTACAAGTCGGAATTTCCTTGCTGTTTAATGTAACATTGCACTTTCGCAAAATACCGGGGTATTCCAAGTTCATGAAACATTTCAATGCGGAGCGGTGACTCAGAGTCGGATGGGGGCACGGAATGCATTAATTTAGCCACCCCAGCACTTCGCTCATTTCTTGGTGACGTCATAAATACTAACAAGGACCTGAATATTCAAATTTTTCAAATTAATTTATTTAACTTGTGTGTATAATATTATAAATGTGAAAGTTTGTATAAACAGCTAAACGGATTTGGATGAAATTTGGCACAGATAGTTAACCTGGATTAACACATACCTATAGGACTTTTGATCCCGGCAATACGTTCCTGTGGGGATAATTCCCAGCACAGCAGTTTTATAGCATTTGTTTCACCAAGATACAGACTATCTTGGTGAAACAAATGCTATAAAACTGACAGTAGAATATTTATCTATGGTTATGTTATAAATTGTATTAGAGTATGGGTTTTGAAGCTTGGGTACCGCTATCGATCTGTGCATGGTGATTAGCAAATGCTGATTGTTGTGGTACAGTGGATATAATACTAGTTTTATCAGTTGTGATATGTTGAGAGAGATACTGGCCTGGGATTCGTTATTGTAGGTACTACTTACATGTTACTAGCAACCATTTAGGTATCAGAAACCTGAAAATGCTACAATTAGTTATACACCGCACATTCCTATTTCGCACTTGGGTAGCAAATTAAACTGTTGAGTGGCGTAATTACAGAAACAATTAAAAAGCCATTATGTCTCGTGAGGATCTGCGTTTCGAATACGAAGGGTTTAATGGTCTACTGAAAACTAGTGAATATTGGTGAGTCGGAAACCGAGAAACTACACACATAATTTCACGTCTGTATCCCCAGCAGGGTGAGGCAGAGTGCCTTAGTACACTCACATTTTGCCAGTTACAACTTAAGTACCTATTCCTAATTATTTTCATGATAACGGGCACAGACAGGAAGTAAAGTGCCTGCTTATCGTATACAATGACCCGCTGTTGAACGTCTACGATACGCGGCACCTCTTTCTATTCACTTAGAAGAGGTCAACAAGGACCATTGTGTAAGAACTATAGAGCCGTAACGTAAGATCACAGAGGTAACTGTAAACATTGGAATATCATAGAGCAATCTGGTTGTGTGTTGGGTACATGCTACTAATTTTTTATCAGGCGTTCAACGAAAATATATAAATGATATAATTAGTTAGTAAATTGTCAATGCTATAGAAATTTCACGGCCACTAAACTTGTGGAAAGTTTTGTCCTCTCGTAAATTAATGGGAGGTTATGCCCAAGAGGCGTAATCTCCTCATATTTATTGCTTAATGAAGGTCGGTCCTATCTAGCTAATTAAGAGTTTGTAACTAATCCGTGTTTCGGTGATAGAGCTCAACCCAAATTTAAATAGGTTAAAAGTCCTTTGTTCCTTCACTTACAAATATAATATAACAATAGTTTATTTCAAAATGGGATTGCAAAGTTTACATATGTTGCATATATGAAAGAAAAATGTATGAAATGTTTCTATAAGAGTGAGAAATATAATAAAAACCTGTCAAGTGCGAGTCGGACTCGCGCACCGAGGGTTCCTTACGTATGTATGTAACTACAAATTACGGTTTTCGGATTTTTTCCTTTACTTGTACTACATGACATTGATTGTAGGTCAACGGGAAATACCCTATAGGTTTTGATTCCCTGGCGAGTGTCAAAATATGCGGCATAAACGGAACATAAACGACCTTGTCGTTTGATTGCGTTTACTTAGAACTTCGATTTTTTCACTGCTTCAAGGGATTGCAGCCTTGAGTATTTGATATTAATTTCAACTTGATAACTCCACGCGTTCCTGAGGAAAGGGTCTTGACAGACGGACGGACAGACAGACGAACAAGGGGTCCGTTTTTCCCTCTGAGGTACGGAACCCTAAAAGTGTCTATCCATGCAAATATGCAAAGGAGCCTCATTCATAGAAAAGTGCATTACTTACATAAATAGTACATACCTATTTAACACTGAAAATATTCCAAACATGAATCACCATGACGAGCGTCTATACCTACAACATATAGGTAGGTAGGTACCTAAACAGAAGTAATATATTATTGCCTTAGATTTATTATATAAACCTAATAAATAGTAAGAAAAACCAGCGATAGTATAATTCTAATATTTCCTATAAAACAAATCGATCAATTTAGTACGGTACGCATTGTAGGTAAAGGTAATATTAATTCTATTGTATTTACATTCATAGAGGTAAATTCTGCACCTAACGCAAATAATTAATTATTGACACTACATTCATTCAATTCATAACCACAATACTTGATTGCAATAAATAAATTTCAATTAAATAACAAATAAATGAAGGTTTACAAATATCTAATACCTACCGTACTATTACCTACAATTATAATTTCGACTTTGTTTTTCTTTTTTTTTAATTAATTATTTCACCTAAATAAGCATTGGTAAAAATCTAGCACCTATACGAGTATATGTGGCTCATATGTAAAATGCTTCAATTTTTTTTTATTATTGTACCGTGTTTTTTTCTGAACTGAATAAAGTTTTTATTTATATTTACTATACGAATTTCCCCAAATCCTATTCCATCAATGCAAATTCAAAATCTATACAAATTAGAAATTAAAGTCGCTTTTCGTTTGTCTCTGTAACCGCGTGGTTGCGCAGTTTAGAGCGCAACGCATTTTGATGCGGTTTCCATCATCATTTAGAGAATTCATTCTGGAAGGTTTATGTGTATAATACATATATTAAACTTACATATAATAAAGAAATATCGATGTTTAACAAGTCGTAAGTTTAGCAGTGCGATTCTGTAACCACCTCACTGTGAAAACTTAGGTGAAGTGAGCGTGGAGGGAGCTGTCATTCCAACTAATGCTAGGGATTGACAGCTCACTCTAAGCTCACTTCACCTAACTTTTCACGGTGAGATGGTTACAGAATCGATCGGCAGGTCGCTAGTTTTCAATAAAAGCAATCACCTTGTTTCCAACCATATTCTCGGAATAAGCCCCACAAAGGAAACAAACGAATTCGAAATAAATTACACTCACCGCTCCCATATAACAAACACATTTTCAATCCTTTGAGAGTACAATACAATCACACTTTCATTTTTCGAAGCTTTCTCGACGATAGAACTGTTGTGTATCTGTATTACTTACATTCTGCTCCATTACACTTAAACTACGAGTATATACGGTGACAGGCTCCTTCACAGACAGAAAGGGAACAAATGTGCGCATAAATCTAAATTTTATGAATATAATATTAGACAGTGCGAACACACCCGTTTTCTTTCTATTGGGACACGCAAGCTTCCCACGATGTGTTGTCCCATGTTCCCATTTATGTTCTCATATGATGAAATGGTATTATAAAATTACTTACCTACATTTTCAGGTGCTGTTCTCATCTTTCGTCTTTGTCTGTTAGTCCTCTTTTTCAGGGATAAAAATCGCTTTGCCATTATTCGACATTTTAAGGAACATATTATACTTTACATAGATTTTTTTTTTTAATTCGGTAAGTAAGGAAATAAATTAAAATGTATTTTTGAAACAAAACACTGCGAGCTTATTGAATCTATTTTCAGATTAAGTGACTGGAATATTCCCCAAATAAGTACATTTTATTTTCATTCCTTCCATAACAAATAAGAAAAAAATATCTCCAAAACATGTACAACAACAGCAATTAGAATAATTAATTAGATTCAAATCGTGTTATGTCGTCATTTTAATAAATTAACATACAAAAGAGGTTCCAAAAAAGAAGCAAGAAACCTGGCCAATTTTGATAAAAAAAATAATTTTACAAGCCAGATGCCATGAAAAGTTTTTTTTTTTTTTTAATATTATGTCATCCTGGTATTTTTTGGGTCTAGTGGTCAATATTTACGAATTTTTTGTAACTAAAAAGTTTCTATATCATTTAATTATTCAAACCTTTCCTACTTTATAAAGTCTCTGTTTATTTGTCTTTTTTTATACACGTTAATTTAAGATTTGAAGATGATTCTCTAATATTATTTTCTATTTATTTTCAGCGAAGAAGGTTTTAAATTTTGATTTTTCTAGAGTTGTAAGATCCATAATTATATTGTGAGCGACATGTGGGCCTTACACCGTAATCGACAAACTTCTTGCACCCCATCAGGGGCGTGCCAGCTTTGCACTTCTGTTTTATCGACTCCTCGAAATTAAGTGTGTATAAAATAGTCCGTGTTTGAGAAGAAGACAACACAATTAATACAATTTGAACTCCAACAACTTAACTTAAATCGAAAAAAAAATAACATGAGGGAAGTTTTCAGCATTATAATACCTACTAGTTCCATTTTAGTTCAAGTATATGACGAAGCCTGGCGAGTCTGCAAGGGCAAGACTCCGGCGTCGTTTGGGCGGCCCGGCGTCGGCACCGCGGCGCCTTCGCGTCGAGACGTCCCGCCGATCCTACAACTATGTATTAAGGGATGACTAAATTGATTTACCGACGTACGCCTTTCATAAGCTTATAATCAGTCTAGAAGAGAATTGATAGTGACTATCATGAACTATCATGTTCAGCTTAATTAATTTATAGTTCTTAGCAAACAATAATTTTAGTTTGTAGCAGAGAGTAGAAGTAAAGCATCATCATCATCTGCCTGGACTTTTTCCCAACTTGGTTGGGGTCGGCTTCCAGTCTTACCGGATGTAGCTGAATACCAGTATCTTACACAGAGCGACTGCCTAGCTGACCTCCACAACCCAATTACTTACTGGTTAATACGAAACCCTTTGGTAAGACTGGTTGACAGACTTTCGGTCTTCTAAATCTAAAGACCCGTAACGACTGTCAAAGATCCACGAATGACAGCTGGAACCACCAGCAACGTGTTTTCCGAAGCACGGAGGGGATTCGGTATGTAAAGATGGTGACCCATCCACGGAACAACCGCGCTAAGCGTACCTTAACCTGATCAATCGACCAGTGCAGCTGTTATTACTTGGCCACGAGCCCCTATAACAGTAAATATACTAGCAGAAACTATAAACATCAAAATTAAACATCAAAATGAATAAGTAGCTGTGGAAAATGTTTTTGATCGTTTTCCAACCTTTTGTAACAATTTCTGTAGGAAAAAACGTTCGTAGTCTAACTCGTTTGTCACAAAAAAGGAGATAAATATGCCATACCATGAAATCACGTCATGATGCAAATCAATCAGTTTTTGTACATGGCTACCTCAAGCGTCGCAAACAGTTTTACCATTGTAGGTATTATTTTAATAACTTACAAAAAGGTTGCAGCAAATAGTGCCACCAAATCTGGCCGTTTTTGTGGAAAAATAATTTTAAAAGCCATTTACTTCGACAAAGAAAAATAAATAAAATAACAATTATATGGCATCCTAATTATTTTCATCGGTAATGGCCAGTATGTCCGTTTATTTCAGAACTAAAGAGATTGCATAGATCTTACAAAAAAATAAATCACTTTCATTAACAGATGAAATAGAAATGTATTATACATGTATTTGTTCCGAGTCTGGGTGTTTTTCTATCTATAATATGTATGTATTTACAAAAAAAAAAAAATTGTATATAAGTAGTTTATCAGCCATCTTGTTACCATAACACAAGCATTAGGTTGCTTAGCTTGGGACAAATGGTGTTGTGTGAAATGTCCAGGGATAAAAAAAAAAAAAAAAAAAAAAAAAAAAAAAGAAATTAAATTATTTGTCGTTCCTTGCTCTTCTCATCATCATCTGCCTAGCCTTTTCCCAGCTTTGTTGGGGTCGGCTTCCAGTCTAACCGGATGCAGCCGAACACCAGTATTTTACATGGAGTGACTACCTATCTGACCTCCACAACCCAGTTACTGGGTAACCCTGCACCCTAATTGCGTAACACACGATCAATCGGAATCGGTTTCATTTTAACAGTTCAACAACATTCATTGCGTTCTTTACGTTGTTGAGCAGACACATGACACATTTTTTGAACATATGAAGCAATGGATTAGCAATATCCTTCAAAATGATTCAGATTGAGATTGATTGTGTGTTACGCAATTAGGGTGCGTTGCGGCTGTTATTACTTACTTACTCTGTATCTCTATATATTTATATCTTTCTTATAAATATTAAATATAGTTCCAGCGCTCTCTTTCCAAGTAGTTGAAAATGTATTCAACCCGTCGCATTTTCAGTGTCATAAAAAGATACTTATCTGCAAATATTCACTGTTAGTAATTCAAAGGAGGGTTCAAGCACACGGACCTCGATATTGCATATATTTCACAACGTTTTCTATGAACAGAGGTATCGTCAGGTTCGTTTTCTCGAATTAAATGTAACTCGTATAATGTCAAGTCATGTCAACAAGATATACTAGTACATAATTTACGAGTACCTACATTTGTCACTCGTTGACGAGCAACGTTACAAACAATAATAATAAAAGAATTGTCACTACTTCAACTGCTCGACGTTGAATATTGTGTGATACATACTTCCACTACCTACTGATTTATAAGATAGGTAATAGTTTCGAATTATGTTTCTTAAAAAAGAACTTCTTTCTCTGCCTGAAGATAATTCTCTATCTACACACTCGTACATTAAAAGAGGTAGGTATTATAAAAGTTTTGTGACCCGGAAATACGGTTCGGCGGTTATGTGGAATCCTTTGGGACCTTTACCCGGGGCTAAATCTTCCACACAAAAGGCTTTTCCTTTAGAGATTTTAATCTTACTACATAACAAACGGAGACCGTATATGGTGGCCCTTCAGCGATACAATGCGGATCATTCTCAAAGCGGAACAATGGTTAGGCTTAGAAACTGCTGTAAAATAATAATACCGGCTTTACTCTCTTTAAACAGTGAAGGAAAACATCGTGAGGAAACCGGCATGTCCTAGAACCAATATTCTGACATAGCTACCAACCCGGACTGGGCCGCGTGGTGGATTATGGCCCACTCCCTCTCACAGAGAGGGGGGCCTGTGTCCGAGCAATGGGAAAATATATTTGTGTTTTTTTAAGGATTTTTTTAGGTTATTATTATTTAACCACAAAATTCTTGAGCGCAAAGTATTATTGACATCAGCTTCGTATAACTCAGGTTTTCTAGATGGTATTGTTATAGTGCAATCGTCAATAGTTTTGGGAATGTCATTAATATAAATTATGAATAATAATGGGGCTAGTATACCTACCAAAATAAACTTTGCATTCTTTGGATAGGTGCGTAACTTCTTTAGGTTTCCAATTCAAATTTGTTATAGCAGTTACCTGTTTTCTGTTTGTAAGTTAAGACTTCAGTAGGTCTAAAACATTACCTCTAATACCATACGCGTCATATTTGTTTTTTAAAATATTATGGTCAACACAGTCAAAAGCTTGCGTCAAATCACAATATACCGCACACAAAGGGGTTTTATTATCCATATTAGTCATAATTTTATCTAAAAAGTCATAAATAAATAGCCATATTTATTGTCATGTTTTTTCGGAAACCTTTTTGCTCGTTACATAGAATCATTTGTTTTTCTAAGTATGTGTACAGCTTAGATATTATATGTATATTTCTTAAATATTTTGGAGAAAATTGGTAGAAGCGCAATAGGTCTGCAGATTTGCATATGTTTATTACCTTTTTTAGATATTGGTTTAACTATGGCGACTTTAAGTCAATCAGGAAAAATACCGTGGCTGATAGATTAAAAATATGGCTCAGGTGTTTGGATATTAGATCAGCTACGTGTTTTATAACTTTAGTCGAAATTTCGTCGTATCCTACGCTGTTAGTATTTTTGAGACCATTTATAATATTAAATATTTGTGTCGGTTGGCATGGAGCCATGAACATCGATTTTTGTTTATTTAATATAGCATTCGATCTCTTTCCAACTCCCGGTATCGGCACATTTTTTTCTATAAAGCAGTCGTTAAATTTGTCAGTAATTAATTGTGGTTTATTAATTGTTTTGTTGTCAATTTGAATTGATTTTATAGAGTCATTAGGTGAATTTAGGTTAGAGTTTTTTATTATTTTCCCTGGCGTTTTCTTTTTATTGTCAGAAGTTGTGATTATGCTATCACTATCCAACTGCAGGGCAAAGGCCTCAAGCAGAGAAGATGCTCGTGGGGGTCATGACCCCCCCCCCCCCAAAATCATTCAAGCTGTCGAGAGTCTGCATGATTTACTTGCCTTAGAAACTTAAGTTACTAACTTACTACTTGGTGACCCCCAAAAATCTTAGTATGCGACCGCACCTGGATACAAGCATTGATTGCCATGCTTGCTCAAGACCGGTTGGCGATTTCAGACTTACATTAACTATAAGTCTAGGTTTCCTCACGGTGTTTTCCTTCACCGATGTCAGTAATAGCTAAGATAGGTTAAGGCACTGCTATCATCAATCCTTGTGGGTGCCAAAAGCGACTCCAGATGATGCTCTAGAAATAATAACGATGTGGACAAGTGACACAATACCTAAGTATTTCGGTAATAACCCTATAAATACGTCTTTTAACAATGCTAGCCGAAGATTTTTGGAACGAAGTTCTTTAACGAGGCTTGCGGTAAGAGTAGAATGGTAGTAATTGTCACGTTAAGAATAAGCGTTATGCGACTCTCTCTCTCTCTCTCTCTCTCTTTCTATTATATACAAGTGTGTGTGCGTGCGAGTATCGTCTAAGGAAGTTCGATTCTAACGGGGGTCCCCAGACCGCACAAGGTAACCCTGGGCATTTAACTTACCACAGTTTTGCAGTCTGGCTAATAAGCGCAGATAATACTGCACAGTGCAATATGCAGGTAAAACTGTATACGAGTACTTATATAATATTTCCTGTTTATTGAGTTCTTGGGGGAATATTGATAACTTATTGGACAAGGGATACCGTTATGTACCGGTTAAAAAGATATAGTTATTGTTTACATCCTTTAGCATTCTGTTGTAATGTTATTCCCATCATGTAATAAATCGAGTCCGTTTCGACTGCTCGGACAGTCTCGTAGAAGTAAAACGACTACGTCAATATTACGAAGGAATTTGTAAGACACTACCAATGAAAGTCTATTATATTGCAAATTAGTTTCATAACTATCTTGACCTTTTTTGTAATATATGTATATCCCATATTATAAAAGCTAATGATGTAGGTAAAAAAAGATTGTTTATAAGGTACATGTTAAAATAGGTACCCCTTGAGAACCACACAGTAGTGACCTCAATCTTGTTAAAATTAATTTAAGTATTAAAACAAACGTATAATAATGACGCATGTCAATTTATTTAATATTTTGAATTTGTGTTGAATTATGAATGTTATTTCATAATTGTATAATCCACATAGATGTATGTACTCGTATGTAGATTCCAAAATCTGTACTTTCATACCTTCATTCAATATAGAAATGTACATAAACCTTACTTAATATACATACACTGAGAGCAAGTAGGTACTTACTCAGGAGCAGACAAACCTAAATAATATCCTCCAGACCGTATTTCGGCCACAGCAGCCAATTTCATCGGGGACTAGCCTTCGGCGCGGGAGATATTATAGTGCAGGCGTGTGCGCAGACACAGGTGCACTCCCTCTTCCCTCACTCTCTTAGTCCGATGGGACGGCAATCTAACATGACCGGAGAGAGATCCGGGGAGATCCGTGGTCTAGTGTATTATGTGTCTTTTAGTGCGCTAAATAAATGTATTTTATTTATTTTTCTTCCTTTAGATCAGGCACAGGACCAACGGCTTAACGTGCTTTCCGAGGCACGAGGGTATCACACCGCCAACTTCCAAATTCCGGGCTGTTACTAAGAAATTCCTAATGGAAAATCTCAATAACACTTTGCCCGACCTGGTGATCGAACCCAGGACCCGACGCCACACCTAACACACACACACACACCACATTTCTATGCACACCGCACACCCAAGTGACATACCTAAATAAATAAATACCAAATAATTTTTTTAATAATAATAATAATAAATAATAAATCCCTGGACATTTCACACAGCACCATTTGTCCCAAGCTAAGCAACCTAATGCTTGTGTTATGGTAACAAGATGGCTGATAAACTACTTATACTTATACATTTTTTTTTTGTAAATACATACATATTATAGATAGAAAAACACCCAGACTCGGAACAAATACATGTAGGTCATACAAATATTTGTTCCGTGCGGGAATCGAACCCGCGACACGCAGCGCAGCAGTCAATCGCTTAACCACTGCGCCAACCGTGCCGTCAAAGTTTTAAGTTGTCATACATCGAAAATCAATCACCGACTACGGAGAACATGTAGGTCATTGTAGGTAGTCCGCTTGTCCTGTAACTGTAGAGGGAAACTTCTGAGTCATAGTACTCAAGTCGGGGACTTACTAGAGAACCGGCGATAGGCACGCCCCAACAATTATGCTCATCACATTAAGTTTCATGAAGTATTCGGCGAACAAAATATGGCGTGACCATAATTCGCCGAAAGGCTTGTGGCAAACTGAATTACATGTAAAATCACGTTTACGATCATAATTGAAAAACTAATCCTGAAAAAACTGGTAGGTAAGTGGGCACCGTAAAAAAACATTTTACATGTACCAGGTACCCAACTTTTCCAGCCAACTGAAAACTTCCAGGCGATCCCACCTTGAAGCAAGATAGCCTTAACCTCAGCTGACCCAATTCGAACACATTGATTTCCTCGAGCCGGGATTATTTTCCAAGCACAATATCTTTTCTGTATGATATAGGTATTGGAAAATTATTCAATCTCGATGTGAGATTATCAACTTTGCGTATCTCATATGTCCAATAAATATTGAATCTGTATCGCTTTACTTCCAATAACATAATCCAATTCTGTTAGTTACGCAGATCTAGAGTACGTAAACAGGGATTACGACGTCAAGTAATAAAATTGAATGGGCGTCGTCATAACAGACGCATACAAGAATGCACAAATGTAACGCACCTATGGCTAATAATAGATATTTACTGTATCTCTGTGCGTAGTCGTGACGTTAGTAGATTACCAACACAAATCTTATATATGGGTGTTTCCCGGCTTAACCGGAATAAATATATGTGGGCTATACCAATATTTACTTAGCGAGGGGACGGCTGGAGCCCACCGCTTAGCCACTCGGTATCTAGCTGGCTAATTGGCTAAAGGGCAATTCCTAAAATTACAGACCCTTATTGGTTACAATTAAAACTCTTGTATCTTTACCAATAATGAAGCAAATAATGAATCAAGCTTTGCATAGTAGACCCTCCTATATGGAAGTAGTTATCACAGATAAAGTTATTACGAATCTATTTACGAGTATATGCCAGTTTAGCAACAAAAAATGCTACCATTTGGTAAGCAAAACGATTCGTTTTTGTTTATAGGAACCGAGCATTAGTGGGCACGCCAGAAAACTTTCTTTCAGTTCAATACGTGATACATGATCAATCAACATAAACCTAGTGGTTAGATAGAGGCCTTTTCAGAAAAGGCGTAATCAAACATAATCGAATGTTTGCCAAACTTTCTATCTTAACTTCCACGAGAGAGAAAAAGTTGTAATTGCTTAAAGATAGTAAGTATCTATTCTTTACAAAATCTGCAAGTAATCCTAACAGTTAGTTACACAAAGTTTCTTACTAGGCCGAATTGTCTCATATCTTCAGTAGTCCAGTTATACTCAGCCCTGGAAACGGTGAATCGAAGCATTCCCTCCATCCATTAAAACCTCATATTTTCAAACGTGCACAGAGACCTACTTACGTGCAATTTTTTTCTGAAAGGATCGACGAGATACTCGTAGCACGCTTACCTTTTATCTTTAAAAAATAAATGATTCAGATCTCATCTTTCAACAGTATCCTTTAACTAGAGAGCACTTCGGGAGGCGAAAAGCGTCTGTAATTTAATTCCACCGCCACTTTGGAGGGGAAAACTCTCACCTCTGAGGAGCTGAGTGTTAAGGTTTCCCAGCAACAGAGGTTAATTCACAAACCGTAATTTAAAAATGAACAGTGAAGGAAGGGAGGGAAAAAATCTCATCTACAACCTTTTATCACAGTTTTTTTTTCTATCTACCTAATGTGCTAGTTAACCGCACTTAGCGTAGGTACCTAATTTTGCAAACTATATACTTAAATTTATCGGGATGATTTCAGTATTTGTTTGGGCTTCCGATATTTTGACATAGCAAGCGCTATGATCGCGGGGTGACTGCTAATCGTATTTATTTAACAGCATATATTATTATTTATTTATTTAAATAAAGCATACCTACATGAGTTCACAAAACCAGTCTGCAACGGAACCCAGCAATTTATGTCATGTATGTACCGTCAACTTATACCTCCCCCATTCCATCATAGACCTCATCTATCGCTCTCCCTCAGGCGTGATCGAGGTCAAAGGCAAGCCCAGCAATAAAAGAAATATTCAGAATAAATAACGCATAATGTCCTTGGAATATAGCCAGGACAGCCCTCAGCTTTTACATTCCTTTTTGTAAGGATTTTCTTTGAAGATTAATACCCCTCTTACTCTTCCTTTTTTTATTTTATTTACAGGTTTTGCCCGCGGCTTTGCCCGCGGCGAGGTCAGTAAAAAGATAAACCTATAAAAATCTTCTCCATGAAATCATACTTAGGTATAAGTACCTATGTGCTAACTTTCATGGGTCAAACGGTGACGAAGTCACATATCTTCATATATTAATCACAAATACATGAATTTTCGGCTAAGAAGCAGAGCTTTCATACAGTGATATTGTCTGTTCTTTCATTTTATAATAAGTAGAATTCATACTTTGACCTACATGTATTTGTTCCGAGTCTGGGTGTTTTTCTATCTATAATATGTATGTATTTACAAAAAAAAAAATTGTATATAAGTAGTTTATCAGCCATCTTGTTACCATAACACAAGCATTAGGTTGCTTAGCTTGGGACAAATGGTGCTGTGTGAAATGTCCAGGGATATATTATACTTTCTGTTTTTCTTTTCATAACGTTCATGCATCGCTTAGAGTAACCACTTACCAGTAGTGTGTTCCTGTACACATTACAGTAAGTAATAACATATTCTAATACAATGTAGATAGAGATTTACAAACGCACATAGGTATTCGTAAGCTATTGGCTAACACATAGCTTCCTGCTATGTAGCAAGAGCTCTTTTCAGAAGCCTGCTTGAGAGCGCTGCATGCTTTTATGCACTATTTGTGGAAGTACGGGCTAGCAATGACAATGGCTTTCATTTTGACAGTTCAACAACATTCATTGCGTTATTTACGCTGTTGAGCAGACAATTTTTTCGAACATACATAAAGCAATGGGTTAGCGATATTCTTCAAAATTATTCAGACTGTGATTGTTAATGTGTTAGGTACGCAATTAAGGTGCAGTTCATTGATAAATTATGTAGGTACTTAAACACATTTAGTATAGTAACTTTGATGAGTTAGTAAACATTAAAGATAATTATTAAGTACTTACCTGTAAACAGGGTGTAATTTTTGTGCAAAAATAATTGCTGGGAAATGTCTTTTATTCCGTTTATCCGCCCTAAACCAGCCAAGGTGGATACTCGGAAACGCGTGTTCATCATTTCACCCCAGACGGGGCGGATAATCGGAATTTGTATATTATTTTCTTCCGAATTTCTCCCACGGCTGTGTAGTTATTTATAGAAACATGATAGATACTGGCCCAAAATACTTAGTAGACATTGGCATACCGTACGTTTTTTAGTTGTCGACATAGCTCACAGAATAAGCAACCTGAAGTGCCAATGGGCCGGCCATATTAGCCACAGAACCGATAACCGTTGGGGTAGACGTGTTCTTGAGTTGAGACCGCGAATCGGTAAACGCCCTCAGGCTAGGCGCAGGCTAGCGACGATCTTCGCAGGATGGCTGGTAGCAGCTGGATGAGAGTTGCCGAAAATCGAGTTGACAGCTGGATGAGAGTTGCCGAAAACTGACTGCTATAGGTTCATGTTGACTTTTTCGCTAATACGTCTGTTGTAGCAATGAAATTTAGAAAACGATTGCAAATGTACATTAAAAGAGATGAATTTATCCAGGATACACAATTACGTCTACTCAATAATGAAATTAGTGACATATTAATATTATTTAAAACGAGGAAGTTTAATATGTAATATGATTTTTGTTTAAGTTTGTGGTTATTATAAAATAATTAAAACGTGTATGAGTATATTTCCTGTTGTACTGTTGATGACTGTACTTGGGGTAAAAAGTTGGAAGAACAATCAGAAGTGAATACCAATATTCCACCCCGCCTGGGGTAGATAGATGAACATGCGTTTCTGAGGATCCAACCTAGGGTGGCTGTGTTAGTGTGGATAAAAAATAAACGGTTATTCTATTTATCCACCCTAAAGATGGGAATAACCGTATAATTTTAGTGTGAAAATTGAAACTACGTAACATTGTGATGGTATAGGGATCGCGGGAGTAATTAAAGTTAAGTTATAACATTAACTTGTTTCGTGACAAGAAAATATGGTCTAGTACAAACAAATGATCATAATAACGGGAAAAACAAGTGATTGTCGGCTTTGTCAAGGATATGTTTACATCCCTGCGAGTTGTTCTTAAAAATATGTAAAACTAACCAGATTTTTTAACGCCGTTCTGTTCTGTTTCATTCAAGGATAATTTCGTAGAATCGGATAAAAAAAAAACTGGACAGACGAAGTAAGTCAAAAAAAAAACTGTATTTTTAAACTTTGTTTTTACAAACCACTTTTGGTGGGTGCAGTGTTGAAGTAATCGGAGTCATTTCAATACGATTAGTTGCTAAGTAAGTGAATGATAGGAATGCACACAGCATTCCTATCATTCACACCTTTGTAAATATAAGTCTAAGTAGGGATGGTTTATTAAGGTTTTGAATTACGATATTCTAAAACGCTCCTTAATGGACCTACCATTAAGGAGCGTTTTAGAATATAATCATAATCATGAAGTAAATAACTTAACCGAAAAACTAATTACCGATGCCAAAATTGTTATGTTGAATAAAAACTAGTGGTTCCCAAGATGATTTCCCCGTATAGCATGTGAATTTGAAAAACATTTACCTTTTGTTATCTGTATATTATTATCACATGAATATTATTCGTCCTATTTAACGGTATACGGTGACTCTTGTGACCGACTGCCAAGGGTATGTTGCTCTTAATTTCACCAATCACCTTCTACAGCACTGAAATAAGGGTAGAGTAGCACAATTTTAGGGTTCCGTACCTCAAAAAAAAATTGGAAACCTTACACTCACTTTGTTATCCTTTCTGTCTGTCAAGAACCTTTTTCTCAGTATAGCGTGTTCCTCAGAAAAAGGACACATTCCCAACGTGCTTGTATACGTGGTAACCAAAATTAAATCACGCGCCTCTTCGTGATATAAAAATACTGTATATAGTTGAAATTTATATCAAATACTTAGATTTATGGTCCCTTGGAGAGTTGGATCTGTTAAAAATCGAGCTTGTAAGTCACCGCAATAAATGCGGCCATTTATGCCGCATATTTTGACACTCTCAAATAAATCAAACCTACAGGCACTTCCCCTTGACCTAGAATCATGGGCAAGGACCAAGGTCTCACAGCACAAGTAAAGGGAAAAATCCGAAAACCGTTAATTTTTAGTTATGTCGCATAAAAGAATATTTTTTAGCAGAAATAACATAGTTTGTCAGTGTTTGTTTTTTGTCATAGTTTCCTTTTGGATCATAATACTATGAAATACAAACTTATTTTTGCGGCCAGTAAAATCTGTTCTATACTGTGCATGCGTATTTATCCCAACTACGGAACCCTTCACTATGCGTGCACCAACACGTATTTGGCCGGTTTTTCTTTCAGGGTTCCCTTGAGCATATTACAAAAAACAATATAATATCTTATTTAAATAGCAAACACGTTTGGGAGCGCGTGATGTGAACTATTTGTAATGCTTTGATATTTTAAAATCTAGAAATTAATTAATAATTTCACATTAATTAAAAAACAATGCACTCATTGCACGTGTTAGTTTTAATAACTAATCTACAGGTAATTTTATTTTTTACGTTTGAAAATAGTAGCAAAGTCAAAACTGTAGGTACATTAAAGATTTTTGGTGAAAAAAGTAATTGGCATGGGGTGTGGGAACGAGTCTGACGCCGAAAATACAGTTTTTAGAATTTATCTATTCGTCTGAATGTATGCTCTACATTGTCGCAAACGGCTGAACGAATTTGGATGAAATTTGGCACACAGATACCTAGTTTATAACCTGGATTAACGCATGGGCCTGCCGACTTCTAGGTACTACACGAGGCAGTAATCCTAACTACTGGCCTAGGAAGGATTACTGCCTCGTTAGTCCAGTGGTCGCAAGCGCTACTGCTGAACATGAGGTTCTGTGTTTGATTCCCAGGTCGGGCAGTGTTATTAGGTTTCTCAAAGATTTTTAAGAGATTTTTTTGATGAATCTAGAATCTTAAACCTGAGATCGATGTCATGCGTTTTATTTCTGGTGATTATCCCCGTTGGTTGCCTTTTAATTAAATTTGTATTTATGTAAAGTGACGTAACTACTAAGAAAAATTAACTAGGTACTTATTAAGAAACGGGAAAAATTAAATGAATGAAGTGTTGTTGTTACTTGGCACTTGTCAAGTAGTAATGCAGCTTGATTTTATTTAACTCGTAGGTAACTCGAGTAAATCAAATAAAGACTCGATTCTATTTTCTCTCGAGTTGCCATTCGATGTTTTCGCGATTAGATAAATATCACAAACACTGCCACTAGAGTTAACTGTCATTCTTTATTCTACAATTAAATGCGAAGGTACGTAATAAACCGGGGATATTTCGTGTAGTAAACCTTCAAAATACTGTGATGTACAGATTTACCTACAGGATTTTAGTAAGAGTAAAAACACATAGTCTGATGGTTAGTGCTGTCGTAGTTGATAACGTGTATTTTGTTATTAAAATCGCCATCGTATCATTCGTATCGTCATTCATTATCTGATTGACAGTGAAATGTGAGTAGGAAAAGACGCTCTTTACAAAGTCGAACAAGGCCCATCTTAGTCACTGACTTAAACCTCATTTAATGGTTGCTGTATTTTTGATCTTGCTATGATTCTTTACTTTAAGTTTTTTTTGTGTGCGTTATTATTTTTACACGTACGAAGCTGCTGGGAACTTAATTTTCGAATTACATAATCGAGTCAATCTAGTGCCTGAACGTTAATTAATGACTGAGTAACATCACTTATAGTCAAACTGACCAGCAACAAAAAAACTACAATCCGTTTCACGTTGATTTTTATACTACTTTAGACGAGAGTAAGCAAACTTAAAAATGTGATAAAACAGAGGAGGACCTGCTGCAGCGTCAATGCATTTTTGTACTAAATGAAACATATTCGGTTACCACCTCGAACTATAATTAGGGATATATATTGTTTTTTTTTCTTAATGTCGTAAAAACATGGATTTATGACATTGATGACCATATTTGGACTTGAATCAATTGAGTGCATTATCAAAACATTTTCTTTTTATTACGATTTCGTGATTCCGGTTAGTTAGTTAGTTTATTAAAAAAAATGACCATTTTCAATGATAAATTGGTTACGTTATTTTAAGTATAATACGATTAATAGACGTTACAAAAGGTGGGCCCAAAAAAACTATCTCCTTTCTAGTTTTGGTAATTTAATATCAATTGCTATACATATACTTATCGTGATTTATATCATGATATTTATAAATAATTTTACACGCTAGATTATTTTTATCTATTCGACGACTTGTCTGAGTCTAAGTCGACTAATTAGCAGCTATATCTCTATAAAAGTCAATCTAATCTGTCTAGTGTCCGTGTCAGGGTGCTAAAATTTCCGAACTGTCGTCGTTCGCTTTAGTTGTAAATTGACTGCCAAACCTGTGGTAGCACGTGACAACCGCGATAGTGACCAAGAAAGAGGCCACATACGGTAGCAAATGCACTATGTTATACTATTATTCTTACAAAAGTGTCATACAATCAATTTTGTTCGAAGAAAACAAGAACCCTGATACCCCCCCGCCCCCGGTATAGGTTTAAAAAACACTCACCCGGGGAGATAGATGAAGGGGGCCCAATCTTTGCACCAGGGCCTCTTCTGAAGTTACGCCACACTCAAATGTAAATCCCAGTCCCATCATGACCTATAAGGCTTTCGTTTTCTCTGCACACGCTAAGCCTCGCCTCACCACCGTTATATGAAGCAGAACCGTTACCGTAAATTCTTAAGAAAGGTCAGAGGTCCCTAAGTTCGCAATAAGTATCTTCATTTAGATCTCAGAATGCCCACCATCCAGTAGGTCATGAAACGCTTCTCAAAGCGTTTCTTCGACTCTGCTATAAAACACCCCAATTGCAATTATAATTGCGGCATCCACCCGATAGACTGACCACCGACCGAGGCATCCCGATGACACCACAACCTCCCTTCAGGAGAGTAGTAGGGCGACGAGTACTGTTTGAAAGTACAAAATCAGACCGCCGTCTTTCCGTTCTCGCCACCGATATCTATGTGTCTATGCCCGCCCCGATCTTGCTCGACCCTGTAGCTGTAAATTGGTCTCAAATTAATCTAAATCCGATTCACCCTGTCGAAGCTGCCCTCCACCAGCGACGCCCATGCCCTAAGACGAGGTCCGTACCCCACAAGCTCCCCCCCACCCCTCTCGGGTGCCATAGCATGTAGTAGCTTAGTTTTTCAATTTCAAGACCCGACTTGAGGGTTAATTCCGAACCTGACCCGAAATCCTAACCCGGTCGCGGGTTAGGCTAGGAACTTGAAAAAAATTAGGCCTTTATTTATTGAGGCACAGCATAGGCAAGCTGGGTTAAGCAGCCGACAAACTCCTAAGATGACCTACGAGGCCATATATAGACAGGAACAGCTCTATTGTAATCAGTGGCGTAGCGTAGTGGTTCCCGCCCCGAGTGGCTCTTTTTAGGGGACGGCAAAATTTCACAGTAAATATAATAAAATATATTTTGTAAATATTTGAACCATTTCATATTTTTTATCGCAACTATAAATTCGGACCGATTGAAAAGAGCACGGAATTTTTCATTACTTATTCTGTGACGAATTCGGGGAATCCCCTTTCTTTGAAAATAAAGATAAAGAAAAGTAAAGACAGTTTGGAGGATTAGTAACAATGAAACAAACAGGAACAAAACACGTAATACTGATTACACTCTGAACACTTCCCGCGTTCTAATTAGCGATAACATAGATGTTGCTCAGGAATTTACAACTTTCTTTACCAATATCCCAATTAAAACTACAGAAACTTTAAATTCCTCGCCCGCACTAGCTATAGAATTATTAAGAGCGAATGTCTCAGCCTGTACTGTGGAATTTAAATTTAAATATATTAACCCTATAGTCATTATAAAGGCATTTAAGCAACATAAGACCAAAATTACCGAAAATCTGTGGGGCATGTCTACTAAAGTTTGTCAATCCATTATTGAGACAATTGCACTCTACTTAGCATATTTAATTTGTGTGTAGATCAAGGGGTATTCCCGGATTTAATGAAGTAGTAAAGTTATTCCACTTTTCAAATCTGGGGACAGCAAAGACACAAATAATTATAGACCCGTATCGGTTTTGCCGGTTTTCAGCAAGGTGTTTGAAAAATTAATGTTGGATCAAATGCTCAATCATTTTAATCGTAACAACATCCTACACGATCAACAGTTTGGTTTCTCCAAAGGGCGTTGTACAACAGACGCCGGTGTCACTTTATTAAAACACATCTTTAACGCATGGGAAGAGGCACAAGATGCAGAAGGCATCTTTTGTGACCTATCCAAGGCATTTGACTGCGTTAATTACGAAACACTGCTCTTGACACTTGAGCATTACGGACTGGGTAAACTAGCTCTTAACTTAATAAAATCATATTTAAAGGATAGATTTCAGCAAGTTCAAATAAACGGGGTGAATTCATTTGTGTTAAAAGTCAAAATGAGTGTACCGCAAGGCTCAATATTGGGGCCGTTCCTATTTTTAGTATATATAAATGATTTACCTCATTTACTAAAAACCCGACAACTAATGGTGTTATTTGCTGATGACACATCACTGATTTTTAAAGTAGGCAGACGTGCAGAAGAGCTTGACGACGTAAATAACGCTATGTGTATGGTCCATAATTGGTTTACTGTAAATAATTTAGTATTAAATGAGAAAAAAACTAAATGCATTAGATTCGCTTTACCGAATGTTAGAAGTAATTTATGTCACGTTGTATTGAATAGGGAGATACTTGAATTCGTCGAAAATACGGTTTTCTTGGGGATCACGCTTGACTCAAAGCTGCAGTGGGATCCTCACCTAACATCACTTGCAGGGCGGCTAAGTTCAGCCGCTTACGCTGTTTGGAAAATCCGTCAATTAACAGACGTGGATACCGCGAGACTGGTATATTTTAGTTACTTCCATAGCATCATGTCTTACGGTATTTTGCTGTGGGGTCGAGCTGCAGATATTGATTCTATCTTCATTCTGCCAAAGAGGGCTGTCAGAGCCATCTACAATCTCAGTAGACGCGAATCTATAAGAGAGCTGTTTAAACAAATTAACATCTTGACGGTTCCTTGTCCTTTTATATACGAAAACATTATGTACGTTCGGAAAAAGCTACATCTTTTTAGTAAGTTATGTGACAGGCATAATTTTAACTCTAGGAATAGGAACAAACTAGATCAACCGCACTTCAGATTGTCTAAAGTAAAAACTTCTTTCATGGGGTACTGTGTAAAATGTTATAATAAAATACCACTCGATATTCTTCAGCTAAATAAGAAGAAATTTAAAACATGCATCAGGCGCACACTATGTAGACAAGCATATTATAAGTTAGATGAGTATATCGTAGATAAAAATGGTTGGCTTAATGCTGGTCCTGCTCCACAGGCACTTGGGCTCACTAGTTGATCACAATTTCAATATTTTGGAGGAGATGCTTCCCCTTTTTATTTTTGTTTTTTTAGTGTTTCTGACATTACGAACTTAATGTTTATTTTATTCAATCAAGATAATTTTTTAATACTTACATCAATATTAAATACCTCTTCCTGATTGGTAGCAATTTTTTATATTTTTTTTTTCTTATCTCTTAAGAAAATTTGCTAACTATAGTTCTGTATAATTTAGAAGCATTTTTTAAATTTTGTGTGTAAGAACCATGGATCCGTTTTTTTATGATATTTTGATGTTGACTTGAAAGAGCATGGCAGTTGAGAATATGTCATGCTCACTTAAATGTCTCACTGATGGTGGCGCGTGTGTTGGATCATTCGGTTCCCTACAAAATGGTTGAGCTGGGTGGTGCTGATCCACGCGTCATGTTCGTGAACGGGCGCCGTTGGTTGAGACTGGTCATCTCTTAACTGCCAGGACTTATTTTTAATGTTATATTTTAAATTGTTTAATAACAGGATTTTGTAATAAAATCTTGATTTAAAAGAGTGTCCGTGGAGTTTCTTGCCCGTTCTTCTCCATAGAGATCTACGTTTTTGGAATGGACGTCTAGCTTCAACTTTCTGACTTACTAACCGACTATTTAATTCTGACAATTCAAAAGTGCCTGTAAATGGTTTAATTGAAATAAATGATTTGAGTTTGAGTTTGAATGATATTTTGTAGCGAATGGCAACACCATCTATACCTACTGACTTGCGGGGTAATAAACGTGATTGTAAAACAAATAAACTTTTTTTATTTAAAATCTAACCTGCATAATGATGCAAAATAATGATGACTGTTCTTACCGAAAAGTTCCCTAGAATTTTTTTTTTTTTTATCCCTGGACATTTCACACAGCACCATTTGTCCCAAGCTAAGCAACCTAATGCTTGTGTTATGGTAACAAGATGGCTGATAAACTACTTATATACAATTTAAATACCTAATTAAGAGGGTGGCAAAATATTGTCTTCCGCCCAGGGCAGCCGATACCCACGCTACGCCACTGATTGTAATAGTCAGTAAGTTAATGTACTACTATACTAGTTATACATATGTGGTATATGTAATGTCTGCAAGTGTATCAAAAAAAAGCTCTTTTCAATCTATCAAACGCTGCTGCTGTTTCATTCATATCTTTGTTGGGTCTCGCTCTAATCTCGCGAATATTACAACGCTACTGATTTTTATTTCATAATAATCTCTAAATGTTTCAGGAAGTGGTTATAGGCGCGTTAAGAATGAATATCTGTCCACACACAATGCCTACTATACATATATATATACGACGTACATACGAGTACCAGCGACGCAACAGTCGTAAAACCAAGGTTCTTAAGATAACGTTCGGCTGAGAAATTGTATTTGTATGAACGTCAGCAACAGTCACTACTACTAGGCATATGGCCGTCATCGAACGATTCGTAACGGTCAGTGAATTGTTAAATGAAAATACAGTTGCGGAGGGTCGCCTGCGCTGCCTGCGCTCGGCGTGGCTGAGCCAGGTAGAGACTTCTTTCTTCCCAGCAATAGCACTAGGAAGTGGTGAAGGGCGGGCGTTTTTGGGGGACTGTCTTTTGTAATTTTGACGTTCAAAAAGTGCTGATTCTCAGCCTAATTTGAATAAATGACTTTTGATTTTGATTTTGATTTTGATTTTGAGACACGTGTTCGCTCCGGGGGACCGGGCTCCTCACGCCTTCAACCCTTTTTAAACAGATGTAAAGACATTGATTGACGGCGCTGTGCTAATAAAGTTTATGTCTTGGAAGCGCGATTCTCGGAAGAACTGTGTTTTGTTAGTATTGTTTTTGAGGTAAAGTCGATGGTAAGCTTTTAGATTCGTGTCTTGGATGTGTTAGGTTAGAATTTGACGTTTTAAAAGATATTTGCGACACTATATAATAACAACATGTTTATGTTTCCTTTCCGTTATTTACATGAGAGTGGGTTTGTTTATAACATCGCGGAAACCGGTGGCTGACGACCGGCGGCGGCCGGGGCGCCTGTGCCGCGTGCCGGAGCGGGCGGCGCGCGCCGCTGACAGCGCATGCGCGCCGACCGCCACATGCACGCTGCAGTCGCGGCCACGCGCGCCGCAGACCACACGCACCTATGCATAATACAGTACACTAAATAACAATACATTTATCTAATAAAATTACGAAAAAGCCTAAAGTTTTCAATCAAAATACATCTTAAATATTTCAAAAATTTATTTACTAAAGTGCATAATAACATTAGCTGTAAAAATGTGCAAAAATGTTGCCATGGTGCCCATGAAGAAGAGCGTGGACTCAGGTGAGTTTGATAAGAGTTTTCACTTATATTTACACATTGTAATCGCTTGCTATAATATTAATTAAGTTTATAGGATTAATATCCTTATATCCTTTAGTGATATAAGTACGGAATGTAACAGTGTTATGTTTTAGTTAATACCTTGTAAATACCGTGTGCGGTAGTTCAGTTTGTGTATTAAACTTAAATACCATTTACCTAGGAGTTTTCGTCTCAGTATTTTCGCATTTCGTTTAAGTAAGTTTGAAATAAAGGTAGTGATATAAGCAAGCTTATTATTTGGTGGCAATGGCGAAAATCAGGAATGTATTATTCCATGTTACAGTTTTCATACGCGTCTACATTTTATTTCAGTTAAAATGTAAGCGGTATTGATTTTTATTTATTATTTTTAAGTTCCTCTCGTATTAACGATTCTGTCCTTCGAGTTCATACGCACTGGGTTATGATAAATTTAAACTTTCGTCATTATAGGTCAACGCGTAGTTTCGCGGGCTGGCCAATTGTCTTAAATTAGGAACCCATTTGTTCGCATTAAGTGTCATATGGGACTATTAATCGTCACGTCGATAGTGGAGAGGCGCTGGCATTGATCCGCCGTGATTGTGGACGATGAAGAAGAGTGGCGCGGAACAAGCACTTATCGGTCGAATTAATTCTAATGGAGATCGTGTGAGGACGATGTTATTACGAATATCTCGCTGCGCTCCCGGCCACGCCGCGCTCGCCGGCTCCTCAGTGCTAGCCCGAACATGCGCACAGCCGCACATATCAATGCACTGTTTCCTTTTAAAAACATCGCGATATACGATTCGTACACATTCTTCAGCGTTCAAAAACAAAGTAATGCGAACTTCTTGTAAACGTTTTTAATAGTTTGGTATTTTGATACGCCGACGTGTCGTTGTAACTGATTACTACGACTTGATCCCGAACGTTTCCAGAAAGATGAAGTTGCCGAAATTGGATCTGTGTGAGTCTAAATTACGACTTGTATTACACTAGAATACTCTATTTGTGTACTGTATTTCAATATGTTTTATGATTCATGCACGTGTAATGTAATTGCACTTTTACGCACTATTCAAATGAACAAGAATAATAAAACATTTCATGAACTATAAGTACAGTCATGTCATGTCACTGTACATGATTTGTTTTTTTATTTCCTTTAGCTGTTGACGGCTATCTTTACATTTCCTGTAAGCGTTAGGAAAAACTGAAACGTTTATAACAGGCGTTTTATCGTTTTGTCGTAAACCGCAACATTCTGGTTTTTACCTTTTAAACGTTATGAAAATAATCATAATAAGTGATGCAAGGTTAACTACGCGGACATAAACATCCACGTCCATAATGTTCGTGGACATGAGTACAATGCGGCTGCCATCAGCTCACATCACACTCGACACTGTCTCTCCAAAGTTCTTTGTTGAATGTGTCGCTCGTACGTTTCAAGGAATTGTATCTTCTTAGAACTTTGTAAAACAACTCACATCACTAATAGAAAAATTACAGGATATTCAGCTGATCATATTAGCGGACTGTTTATCTTATTACTGTTACTAAGATGTCCCTACGCATTGCTACGCACAGATCTGTCCGTCAAAAAGATATGTGCCGTAGTTAGGTGCATATCTAGTTTAGTATCTACGGTGGAAAATATTATCTGTAGCATTCTGCATTTCATATAATTTCTGTGTTAACCGTGTAATAAAGCGTGTAATTGGTTTGTCTGTCTGTTGTGTGTGTCTCTGTAATGAAAATTAACTACAGATTATGTAATTAACTCGTCCTATACGTTAAATAACGTCAATCCTTCTCAAGAGGTATCTAAGGTACTAATCGTCTAGCGAACCCAAAAATGTAAGAAAACTAGCCTTCTCATGGAATTCCATGACCAACCAAAGAAGTTCTTGTTAGTCTTCGACCGAAGGTTCGGTTTCGACCACTTTTAGGCTGAAACCGGCCGAAACTGGCGTATGGCGCTCGTGAGCTGTCGGTTTTGTAGAATAAGAACACAAAATCTGGCAAAAGTATTTTTTTTTTTCTTGGATAAAAGAAACCTGGTAATTGTAATATCAGCCCTTAATCAAATTATTTGTAACAAATATACGAAACACGACGGGTCAGAAAACTTTTGTCTGTCAACTAGTCAACTGTCAAACTTTTCCTGAACTTCCTATGTTTCGGTTTCCGTTTCAGCCGAAAATAGAAGAGGAGCCGAAGGTTTCGGTTTCGGCTGAAAATCGTGTTTCAGTCGGACACTAGTTCTTGTCAAGTTTAGCTAACTTTAAAGCCCAAATATCATTAGACAAAACTCTTGTGATCCTTTATTTTTGTAGTGAGGAAAGCCTCATAAATACCCTCCGTTTAAGGAGAACGGAGGCTTATATCAGAGTCCTACCGACTAAAACCCTAGGGTTCCTACAAGTTCCATGAGTCAGGGGCCCGGGAGATACCTAGGTTCGTACATTCGCGCGCACCCCCGACTGGTATCAGCCCGCCATGCCCCCTCTCGTTGTGAGCCCTAAAGCTTTGAAGGCAGTATATTGGCAACCCCTATCTAGCCGCGGGGTTTATAAGTGATTTACATTTCACGTGACAATATCAACCCGAAACTTTAGATTGGGCTACCGTGTTAGTATAAGTAGCGTACACTGAAAGTATGATACGCTCGAGTAAGTGTTACTGGATTTAATTACGATTATTTCCTTATTTTTCCAACGTCATAAAAAAAAATTATAAACCATTCAATCTCAATAAAAGGCAAGTTTGAAATTTAGAACTGTTTGAAGTGTGTAAAGTCGCTCAGCACTTCCGCGGCGCTAACCCAATAAGCTCCGGCAGCGCTTCCTGATGAAATTCCGCGTCCACTCCTGAAATGTAATTTTTTTTTTTTTAAAAACGTTGCCCCACACTAGGAATTAATCCTGTATCGTGGGTGCGTTCACAAACATTTAAACTCACATACACAAACAGCCAGACCCGGAACAACTACCTGTAGGCAATACAAATATTTGTTCCGTGCGGGAATCGAACCCGCGACACGCAGCGCAGCAGTCAATCGCTTAACCCCTGCGCCAATCGTGCCGACAAAAATTAAATAATTCCAATTCCAGAGTTTGTTTACCTACTTTAAAATGTAAAACATAATTATGATACTTAAACACTACAAGTAAGTACACACCTACAGAAAAAAAACCGGTAACTCCAACTGCAAAAAAAAAGTAATAAAGTTTAAAACAAGATCACGATTCAAACAGTCAGATGCAGTCATTGACAACAAGTTTAGTTCAATCTCAGATTTGATCCGGGTAATAAATGATTCTGACCTCTGCTTTCTGAATGCCTTTAATTTGTTCTGTCGGCAATCACATGACAATTAGGTACTTTTATGATTGATTGGATTGATCAACAACTTAGTCAGCATTTTGTTTGTAGTCGGAAAATTACAATTAGTCGGGAAATGAACATTACAAACAATGCATTTGATAATACAATACCATGCGAACATTTTTTTCTGTATTGACAAAATTGTTCTCAACACACAACAAAACAACACTAAATTGTATTGTAAGCTCAACAAAATAAAAAGTAACGACGATATTAAATAATATCATTAACTAAAATTACAATTTGGAAAACAAAAAAAGGTAATTCTTAGTGACACAATACAATTACATTAGAACTAGAAGGTATTAAGTATAATCTCATGTATAAAAGTACCATGAAATTCCAGCCATTACAAAATTAAATTATATAACACTCAAAAATACTTAATAGGCTAAAAACAGTTGCAATTAAATTTTAAGGCTCAAGATTAACAAATACTTACATAATATTGTTTATAGATATAAAATTGCTTTGATTTTTAGATATAAAATTATCTTGTAGATAAAATAAATATATTATAGATAGTGAATATTATTAAGATTTTAAATCATACTTAAGTATTTTGTATCCTTTCGTATAATTTATACCTACTAGGTATCTTTTAAGGAGCCGTTCTAACTTCTGGTAAAGGCTTATCAAAGGGGGTTTCCAAACCATTGGACCTGTGTATACAGCGTGTTTCAGAAATATGTGTCATATTTAAACCATCAAATAATTTTCTCCATGGGACCCAGATCTTGATCGCGAAAAGATTATTAGCCGCCGAGCCGAATCAGACCCTTGAGTTTGACCCTTCAGACGCAATATTATGGAACAGCTGATTTTTTTTTATATGACCATACCTTTCATATACTTACTTTCTGTGGCCTGGTGTATAGTCTTACCTTAAGGAATCCTAGAAACCAATGGGTAAAAAGATTTCATTTGTTGTAGAGCAGTATTGCAAGTATAGCCATCATAGTTCCATCCAGACACTAAATTCGGTAGATATACTCGTATTTTACTAGAACCATTACTTTCTTATTACGAAAAAAGTTTTATCTTCACAGCCAGGTTTTAACCATAGAACCAATATAACAAGAAAAAGGAAAAAAAAAACCATGAACCATTTATGAATTTCCAACTTTATTCGGACTACGGCAAAACTTACAACTTATACCAGACTAAGTTGTCAGTTTTGTTTAAAGAACTGTATTTCAGAAACAGTTACGTTCTTATTCCAAAACTAATGGTTTAAAGTACGCCAAGAGGAAAACCAATCAATGTAAATCCCTTACACTTGTAAGTTGCTTCCGTAAAAGGAGATAGTTTTTTTGGGTCCACTGTCTTGTAACGTCTATTAATAGTATTATACTTAAAAAAATGTAACCAGTTTATCATTTGAAATGGTCGATTTTTTCAATAAAGTCTAATCGGAATCACGAAATCGTACTAATAAGAAAATGTTTTGATAAAGCACTCAATTGGCTCAATTCCAGATATGGTCGTCAATGTCATAAATGCTTGATTTTAACAAAATAAAACGAAATATATTCCTAATTACAATTCGTGATGGTAAACGAATCTGTTTCATTAAGTAAAAAAATGTACCATTGACGCTGCAGCAGGTCCTCCTGTGTTTAATCCCATTTTTAAGTTTGCTTACTGTAGCTTATAGTGGTTTAAAAATCAACGTGAAAAGGATTGTAGCTTTGCATTGTTTGTCAGTTTGACTCTAGTGATGTTACTCAGTTATTAACGTTCAGGCACTCTATTGTCTCGATTATGTAATTTCGAAAACGAAGATCCCAGTAGTGTCGTAAGTTTGAAACGCATACAAAAAAAACTTAAAGAAAAGAATTATAGCAAGATCTAAAGTACAGCAACCATTAAATATTGGTAGATTGAGGTTTAAGTCAGTGATATTCGGCTAAGATTGGCCCTGTTCGACTTTGCAAAGAGCGCCTTCTCCTACTCACATTCCACTATCAATCTGATAAATAATGAATCAATGAAGATACGAAGATGATTTTTATGCCAAATTACACGTGATCAACTGACAACACTAACCCACAGAATATGATTTTTTACTCTTATTCAAATTCTGTGACTCTATACCTACATCACAGTATTTTCACGGTTTATTACAGGAAATATATCTATTTCCTGGTTTATTATTCCTGGTAACACGAAGGTTACCTTCGTATTGAATTAAAGTATAACGAATGACACTATAACTAGTGTGGCAGTATTGGTGATATAAATATCGCGACTCGAGAGAAAATGGATTCGAGCCTTTATTTTATTTTTTCCCATCACTATCGGACACTGTCAAAAAGACAAATGACATTTCATTCATTAGATTTTTTCCGTTTCTTTCCAAATGCATGAAATTGATATTTCTGTTTTCCTGTGTGTAAATTGAAGGATTATAATGAATACGGAATTTTTAAGATGGTATAGCATTTACATCAGAAAGATGTCGTGTTAATTGTTCAGTAAGATTTCCACGCAATGTTCGAACACATTGTCCGAGACTGCTGCAGCTGTGCGGTTACTTCTGTACGCCTGGATTTTTTGCTGGTTTTAGTCTAGATGCAGTTTGAGAAAGTGCGTATTGGTGATGCAAGAAAGTATTGAAAATATTGATTCATTATGGAGATTTGGAAGTACAGGAATATTTACATTCCATGTCGATCTGCACAACACACGCATAGTACGCCTGTTGACTCCGGAATAGAACACTATTTTGCAGTGGATTATAGCACATCAAAGAAAACAATAACAATATTAGATAAAATAAACTTATTTTCTAACACAAATCTATCGTTTTCAGGTGCAAATAGGTACCTAGAACATCAATTTCTAAAATTAGAGCTAATTTTATCATAGACACGGTATCAAGATGAGAGGTGGAGCGACCTGCGTCTTTTTTAGATGAAATAGGTTCTATCTACTTCTAAGTCGCCTGACGTCGAAATTGATAAATACTTATACATAGTAATAAAAATACTTTGTTACGTTGTTAAGTGATTTTTATTTCACGAATCGTTCACAACACCCTATATCAGTACTATTTATTACTGAGCAGTGCACTATTCTGCTACATTATAATACAGACTAGGCTAACCTACTCACTAAACAATAGCATTCTTAGTGATTTTTAGATTATGATCGGAAATAATAATCGAAAACACCATCTCACCGTACTGATTTGAATAGCTAATATTTTGTTTCGTAAGTACTCAACTTTTCGTTTCACTTTGATAAGTTGAGAATATATATATATATTTTAAACATTCAGAGTGATTACCTATTTAAAAACATCTATGTAACAAGATGTAAGCCAGTTCAAAAAGTATGGATGTGCAAGTGATCAACTTTGACTTAAAACGTAAAGGCCTACCGATAATGGTTACCTATTACTTGTACAGTTACAATATGTATTTCATAAAACAATACATAGGCCATAAACTCACGCTTTTTCCCGAGTCAATAGATAGAAACCACCAAACGCCACATGCTACGATATTTCATTAACGACAATATTACGTAATCATAGTAGGGACAAAATCCTGGATTTTTCCTGACTCATCATTGGAAATGGATCGGGTCGTAAAATATTAAAAAGGAAAACACGTTTCACCAAAGACTTAGGTACTTTATCTTCTTAATAATATTTATAGTTCTAAACCCATATACGCTTGCTAAACGTGTTGTGCTTGTGGTATACCCTTCCTCAGAGTTTAAGTCAATCTCATCTTAGCGACAATCAATGTCAAAAACTTGTCAAAAATGTAGGGATATTAGAGGTGTTTTTGACAGATTGAGACTGAGATCAGACTGTGAATGTTCTTATTATTACGAGAATTACCCCTCTGATCTGTTGTTATGTACCTCGTCTCCGGGACAACAGCGAACATATTGACCAATTGTTATAATGGCCAATAGATAAATCAGCAATGACTGCTAACTCTTTTTCAATCAAAATCATGACCCTAGCAACAAGCAGTCACAATTACGATGAATTGAATAAAGATTGTCAATATTTTCAGGCAGTCGTATATTTAGTTGTAAGGCATCAGTCTTCATTCAATCATTTTTTGATTATTTATTTGTTTTTTCTTGGTTGGTTTATAAATATTTACAATAATAACGTAACTCGCCACAGTAATGTTAAACAATATCCTGAAATTCAATTATAACGAAGGCACCTGAAAGCTAGTAACGGTACTGAAGAATATTAATTTGTTTCTTATGATCCAACAAAGGTTTTCAATTCAATTTTATTCAGGAACAATTCACATTGTGTTTAAAATCATTAAAATTATAAAACTAATAATAGTAAGTTTTACAACAGTCTAAGAACAGTACTTGTCTTATATCTTTAAATTTTTCAAGCTTAGAAGAATATATAAGCTTAAGACTTAAAATAATATCAATAATATGTACATGTAAACAAAAAAGAGGGAAAATAAACATAGGGCATCAATAAATCCGCATCGCTGTCAACGGGAAAAGTGCCAAAAGGCTGGCAGTTTTGCCTCGTTGTATCGCGATGCTGGTTCTTTGGCCAAAAAATAGGCCAGCCCTCTGGTCACGTAGAGTCGACTAACCGCTTGGCAAAAGTTAATTTTCCAGTAAGTGCTTAATTCAATTAAGCACGCCTGTATTCCCCTAGACACATGGTGGTGTACTAAAGGTACACTTCTGCCTAACCCTTCGGAGTATTTAAGCGTGATGTATTATTGACAGCCGCTCTTACACTTTTACAATAACGTGCAGCCAAAGCTGAAAGATGACCCCCGAACATAAAGCTTGAAAAATAGCTTGACAGATGTTTAATATGAGGAGAAGCCTTATAAAGCTGCAGGCATTCCGTTATCTTATGCCACTCGAAATTTTATCCGGCACCACTAAAGTCTCTGACCGTAACATGGAACCAAGTTGAATGACCTGCTGCCAACTATACTGGAAAGTACGCAATTTTTTAATTTTTTTGTCGCTGTAGGTACGCATAGATACAAGTACCATTTCAATTAAAATACTCCACTTTTTACCTTATAAAAATACGCATAGATATTTCCTAGAACCAAATTAGAGTATTTTCCTCAAATATTTTCCTGCTTTTTACGAATATTATTCGTTTCCAAACCTCGTTACCCGAAACGTCCTTGATCTAATCAGAAAGGTTTTTCTTGAATCAACTTAATTTCCTTCCTCGAGGGCATGACGACCAGATTGGACCGTTCGTTGCCAACGGCAGTTTTCGGGGTTATTGTTCTAGTTAGAAATTCTCGGCCCAAATGAGTATGACGGTAAGTGTACATTGACCTTACCTGGAAGCTTGTTAACTTCATTTGATTCTTTAATGATAAGGTTGGACTATCGATATACAGTGGCCAGTGGTGGTGGTGGTGGTGGTGGTGGGTGTATAAATACAGTGGCCTCACAAAAGTTAGTTGACATGTTTCCATTTTAGCTGTGTCACACCACATTTGATTCAAAATTCTAGTGATCCAAAATATGTTTCAACGGCTATATCGATGTTATTGACTAATTCCTTACGACCTTTTAACCGATATCGATTTTCTGAATGAATTATATCATACATCTCACTCGATAATAGCACCTGCAATCTCCCGTTATCAAGTTATCACGTAACTGACTAATAGACCAGGGTCGATAATTTTTAAAACTAAAAAAAATAATAGTAGGTTGAAACCCATTAGAAAAGGAGGGGAATATTATAAAAATGAAAGGAAAAATAATTTACGGGCGATCTGAGGTCGGGAAGGGGATGGGGGTGAGCTTTTAAGGGTAAAAAACGGTTTTTCTCGATTTCCGGCAAAACTAAAAGTCCTATCGAAAAAAGTCAAATGGCAAAGTTGTAGGTAATAAAAAGATCTAAAACTTTTGTATTAACACTTTTTTCACATAACCTCAAAATTTATATGAAAAATTAAAAAAAACAAGTTTTTGGTTTTTTATTTTTATCTTTTACAAAAATCTTTTTTTTTTAACGAAATTTGGTGAAAACTTACCTTTTTATGTCCCAAATACGCTGTAATTTATTTGATTAAAAATATTTATTATTTCACCTTATTTTGAATTAATATCGAAAAAGCACCCTAATTTTCAATCGAAAATTCACCCGTCAAAATATCAGCTTTTTTCAAAAAGTTGGTATGTTTTCTGTTCGTTGAAATCTCTATTTTCCGATGGTGAAAAAAAAAAATATGTTACTATAGTAAATCTTCTCAGAAAATGCAAAAAATCGAAAAAAACTCGAATTCGAAAACTGATAATCTGAAAAGACAAAATCGAATTATTAATGCCTTCACTATTTATCGTGAGTATATACACCCCCATAAAAAAAAAATATTAAAGAAATAAATGTCAAAATGTATAAAAAATATATTAAAATCATTTCATTTCAAATATATTTCAGATATATTCAAAATATTTTTTTTTTATATTTTTAGCTATGTTTTTTGTCTTTTAAGATATATTTTGAATGTATCTAAAATATATGAAATATACATGAAAATCGGCCAAAAGTTAGTTATTAAAAATATATTTACTATACATATTTTTATATATTTATACATTTATTATAGATTTTTAATATATTTTTTATACATTTTGACATTTATTTCTTTAATATTTTTTTTTCATGGGGGTGTATACTCACGATAAAATAGTGAAGGCATTAATAATTCGATTTTGTCTTTTCAGATTATCAGTTTTCGAATTCGAGTTTTTTTCGATTTTTTGCATTTTCTGAGAAGATTTACTATGGTAACATATTTTTTTTTTTCACCATCGGAAAATAGAGATTTCAACGAACAGAAAACATACCAACTTTTTGAAAAAAGCTGATATTTTGACGGGTGAATTTTCGATTGAAAATTAGGGTGCTTTTTCGATATTAATTCAAAATAAGGTGAAATAATAAATATTTTTAATCAAATAAATTACAGCGTATTTGGGACATAAAAAGGTAAGTTTTCACCAAATTTCGTTAAAAAAAAAAGATTTTTGTAAAAGATAAAAATAAAAAACCAAAAACTTGGTTTTTTTAATTTTTCATATAAATTTTGAGGTTATGTGAAAAAAGTGTTAATACAAAAGTTTTAGATCTTTTTATTACCTACAACTTTGCCATTTGACTTTTTTCGATAGGACTTTTAGTTTTGCCGGAAATCGAGAAAAACCGTTTTTTACCCTTAAAAGCTCACCCCCATCCCCTTCCCGACCTCAGATCGCCCGTAAATTATTTTTCCTTTCATTTTTATAATATTCCCCTCCTTTTCTAATGGGTTTCATCCTACTATTATTTTTTTTCACTTTTTATTATTTTTAAAGGCTTCTACCCTGGTCTATAACGGTAAACTAAGAACATGGCGTGTTACTCTATATTGGTTCTGCACGGGTGATTAAGCATTAGGACCATTTTACACGTACACGGTACGGTTTCTTTGCAAAGTTAAATTAAATAAATATTATTAAAAAAAAAATATGTAAATAGGATATCGGAATCACATCACATCATATTATATAAATAAATAAGCTAGATGAGGTCGGCGTTTCCTATCTAACTACTATGAGAAGAAAAAACGTGTCCGACAACAAATCTCCATAGTGATCTATTCAAAACTGACGACCGTGCCTACACACGACGAATACCGTAAACCGTACTGAAACCGTAGTTTTACACGGCATTAAAAACGTGTGTGTACAAAGGGCCTTATACATCCACGAGCGCGCTCCTTTGTGCGTGCTCACAATTGTTCGGGACATCTGTATGAAACAATCACGTTATCTTGATGATGATTTGATGAACAATCGTCATCATATCTATTATTATAATCAGAAAATGATGATCGTTTCTAAGGATTTCATTCCATACGTTTAATATCCAGGACACTTACAACAGCATCTGCAAGGTCACTCTTGCGCCATCTTTTAGTCAGAATTTCCAATAATAGTGACCTCCGCATTAATGTTATGTACATACGTGCATAATATCTAGCCTCAGCTAAAATTTGCCATGCCAATAATTCTCTTCGTGAATCACCTTGAACGCCAGATAATTTCACTTTCATTAATTGCTGCATCGATCACACGAGCTTGCTAATACCTATCTAGCTCATCGTCTACAAGAACCTTGTTATAACTTACTTCTTTCGGCGCGTCATTCTGCAAACCATTGCCCTCATCTAAAATCTTCATCCATCTTGTTCAAACTGTCACAACATCTTTCTATATAGTTGTTATTTAATCTATTCACTTTGTATCTTCTTCTTCAATCTTTTCAATGTTTCTTGGGAGCTCTTCTGCCTCGCTCATCATTGTTAGCTTCTTGGATCTCTCTCTCTGTTTCGCTTTATTGTTCAAGAATCAAATCACAAAATGAGCATTCCCTTTACCGACTTCATTATTTAAAATAGGTGACACGCACAATTTGCAGGGAATGCTTGCAATGTATTGCAATTATCATTGTTGCTAAGCCCTTTCGCGTGTGTTTATTAACAGCAGATTATGCAGTTTAGTTCAGCGGTGGCTTCTACCGCGGTGACGGGTCAACGCTAACTTATCTAATTAAGACGGTCACAGCTACCGGCACGATGTAAATCAACCGTATACCGGTTTTTTTTTGCGTCAGGAACGTCATATTCATATTTGCTCTGAATTTGTTGTGTAATTAATCGTTGTTCTACAATCACACCTTGAGACGCACACCAGATTTTGTATATTCGTTATTTCGATTTAAAGTATGTCATAGTGAACACACATGAATTCTTTAAGTTCACACAAATTCTTTAAGTAAGTTTTCATTGTTTGTACCTTAGCACCATGTGTTTATATATTCAAGTAATTTGTTATCCTTTAATTGTGATTTTGTGTGTTGTGCTGTCTTTTGTGTGCACTAAATAAATGCTATATCTATCTTTCTATCAGTAAAGACATGAAAGGAGAATATTATATTAGGTAGTCGGATCTTTTATCCTTTGTAGCGATACCCTCTTGTTCAGTTTTTAACGACAATCTGGCCCTTCAGATTAAAGGTACAACTCATTACTCAAAGTTGACATATTTTTTGTATCTATGCAAAAAAGTACATTATGCACTAATGGTGCGAGCTAAGCACGTCATAACTCACGGTTATAACCGTGGTCGCCGATAACATTAACTCATTTATAGGCGAATGTTGAACAGCCACCCACAGTCTACATGGATCCAGACCCCGGAAAATGGAATACCTATGCTACACCTAAAAAATGTGCAATTTGTGTGTATTCACATTGTTTGTCCAATCATGAAGGCCGTAATTAATAACTTCATGTAATCACATTTGTATACAAACATTTACCTATAATACGACATTTAGTCTTTATAGTAGAATATACAAAACAATTGTAATATATACAGCGTAGCATGAATAAACAATATACACACGGTTCACACGGTTCGGGTACACGGTTTCATAACAAACCTAAATGATAATATAGTAATAACAATCCATTCGCTTCTTCGTCGATCAGCACAGCTGTGAGATCAAAAATACTGATAATTTTAAATAGATTGTGTATTAAATAATCTAGATTAATTACAGGTCCTCATATCAATAATTCATTGACTAACCTTGGCTTATGCATCGTAGGATGCCCGAATTAGTTGCCATTTAGCAGTACCAGGACAATAGGTATAGGATGTAGGAAATAAAACATGGAATGAATTACAATAGCATGCCTACAAGGCTACCCCGGAAGGCTGGCGTCTGCCCGCCGTCTAGATAAACAGTTGTAAATACATTGTTGCATCTATAAATATTAATTCTCGTCTAGTACCTACATTTAGTCGTGAATGGCTTAGGCCATCTATACACGTAATCCGTGGCGGATGCTTGTACTTTGCATATTGGCTACATTCATAAAATCACGCTTATTATCCCGGACAGGTTTTGTTTGTGCTTAGTGATTCTTAAAACCACGTTTTTGTGAGGTTGCGTGGATATTACGGAGACAGGTTGACAACCCGTCGCCGCTTTTCAACGTGCCTATTGATCACATTGATATAATTTTCGCCTCAGTTGGCTGCAACTACCTAAATATAGAGTGTCAGTGACATCGATGCGTGACCTGCAGTGCGATTCTGTAACCATCTCACCGTGAAAACTTAGGTGAAGTGAGCGTGGAGTGAGCTGTCATTTCAACTAATGCTAGTATACGTACTTCCCAAGTTCCCGTTCAATGTTTCAAAAGTATATTTAAAAATCGTATCTATAATATTATTTGAATTCTGGCCGGGAACTGAGATGGGAACAACCAATGATAAGAATTATGCGGTATATGAAGTTCAATATGAATAGGTTTTACAGATTTCAAAAATTCTCCTTGCACTTACTTTCTGAAATTGACATGAATTGAACATAATGACCCGTACCTACTCTTAGGGAGAGTCTCCATAAGAATATATTGTATTATTGTTCTGTGGTCAGTATGGCACTTCAAAGTGACTTTGTGAAGCGTTCATTATTGTTGTTTGAAATCATCGATATGTCGAAATAGAGCCAGTTTTGTGATTCTCGTGGTACAAAAATAACACACAATATTGTTTGAAGGTTCTAAGTTGATTGAGTCTGAAATATCTATGAAGGTAACATGCCGCAGTATAGACCGATTAGTTACAAGCGTGTGAACTACAGTGTGTTCTATAGGTAAGCATCGATCGGCGCGAGCTAAATGTACCTAAACTTGAATTAGAACAACAGCTTCGGTATGGGAGCTGTATTGATGTCCAGTGTGAGGCCAGATCACTATCACAAATGACAGTGGCGGCCAGCCGACCGAGACGGAATCTCGCCGGCTGTTTTATTATAACGAGTCTGAAAAGGTTCCATTGATAAACACCATGAATTCGCATTCATAATAAAATTAATTCATACGAATTAAATGGCGACTATTCATTGCAATATAATAGCTTTATATATGTGTTCCACGCTGCCACAGTCATAACATTTTATTCTTTCAATGTTACGCATGCTAAGCTTCTCGTAGCCGATGCAAAAAGCATATATATATGATCATTATCTCAGTGGCACATAAAAAGGCGTATTTTTTAAATCATGGCCGCATGGCTTCTTGTCTGACAAAGTCACTCATAACGTTACCCTCTTTATTTAATTTCAAAATAGAAAAGCCGAGGAGCCGAACCTCATGCGGCGAGGATGGCGGCGAAGGCAAAAGAAAGATGTTACAGGAGCCGCAAATATAATTTAATTTATATTAAAAAATATTAAAAAAATTGTATGGCCCAAGTATGAGAGCCTCGGCGAGCTCCTGTTCGGTCCCTCGCGGCCTTGTGTACTAATTAGTGATTATTCTGCGAACAGTTGGTGCGCCCACTCGCTGCTCCGGCCAATCGACGCAGGTGGCTCACAATTTGTTGTGCATTGACCTCGCTCACTAGATCCATCATAGATATCTACATCAATTAATCTTGGACTGTTAATCTCCTCTCCTGTAATTCATGAAGCTGATACTTGAGTAGAAAACACTGTATTCATTGACTCATTGCCGTTGCACTTACCTACGTCAACATTAATGCATTTATTTATGCGCTTATCTTGTTTGCCGATGCATCGCTCATATAAATCTCGAATAACGTTCATGTTACTTTCATTTCGTTATCTATTCAACTGATTTATACTGTCTTGTCATGAGGAAGACATTCGATCTGAATTAAACGTTTCTGCATTGAAAGGATCGTTGTTGATTATAGCGAAGTGTTCCCCTCCGTCGTTATCGCAACATCGGACCACATAACGTATTCTTAATTAATGCCTTTATTGATCGCGTGCAAAATATAGCCAGCGCCGCATGGTCACGTGACCACATGCTACACGCTTAGCCATACAGCAGCTTTTTTAATAAATACACGTAGTTCTGAACATTCGTCATTCTTATTATGTTTGATGAAAACTTTTCCAATAACTTATTTCAAAGAAGCTCGTAGTTTGCCTGATAGCGGTGGTTAACGTATACCGTTAACCGTGTCAAGGTGCTGCCCCCTTGTGCTTGTGAACGAAACACATCGTTGCCTATTAAATATATATATGAGAAACGAACGGTAATAATATAGACGAAGTGCCTATTTCATAAAATCGATCGTCCACCACTCACGCAGTTTCATTGAACGGTGGTACAATTAGAATTTATGTTACGATTCATGTATTAGTCGTCTGTTGTCAACGTATAAAAACTAGCAGAGTTTAAAGTGGTGCTAATTTATAAAATTGCTTTTTGGATATAAAACTAGTCAACCCAGTGCCTACACTAGTAATGTCTCCTGCTGAGAATTCACGTATTATACGCATTCAGTATGGGAACATCCAAATATTCCGAAATATTTTATTCCGAATTTCGATGTTCTGATTTTCAAAAGTCCGAATTTCTTAATACCTAAGAAATTATAATGTCTATTATTAAAAACCACGAAATTTATTTTACCGAAAGTCGTAAATGCGATTTGTTAGTTTTCCGATTTTCATACGTTCGAAGAATCAAATGCTCGAAGGGTTCTCGGTCCGAAAAACGACATTCCGAGTTTCAATACTCCGAATAAACTAGTACTACTAAAAAAAAATACAAATCCACATGCTGTGCTACAAAATTTAGTGACAGAAACGAATCGCTGCAAAACCGACTTCACGCAGTCTTGTCTGCCCTACCCTAGAGTGTAATTTAAGCCCGCGTAGGCGCGGAGGGGTGGGGCGGCCCGTGATCTGAGGAGCAGGTGTTTTGAAAAAGTAAACAATCATAGACTAAACATAATATTATTCTTCTCTCTGGCGAGCAATTATATATGTTTATTTGTCTTGCTATTCAGTTTTACAAGGCGTTTTTATTTCGGAATTCTATTAATCCGTATTTTAATAAAAGTTAGTTAAGAACTTTTTCGAAAATGTCTTATTTAAAAAAAGATAATTGGAAATCTCTGTTTCTTTGGAAAATTTAAAATCGGTCTAATTTAGCTGTAACACTATTTTGTGTAAAATGTTCTCAATCTTTTCAGATCTATATATCCTGCTTATGCGTGGGAAGTTTCATTAAAATCGGTTCATGCATTTCGAAAAAAAAGGACTTGAAAGTTTGTATGAAATGCCGTACGTTGTCAACGCTCTTAAGAGGGTATTTAGACGCGGCTGTATTTCAGTATTGGACACTGATGGACTATTGTTGTACCTTAGAGTTGTAGTTAAAGAATCTTTATTTACTCAAAAGAAATTTACTTCAAATTTCACTTAATGAGAAATATTGTAACTATATAATAATGATGACATTTATGAGCAGCCGATCGATTCTGTAAGAATCTCACCGTGAAAAGTTAGGTGAAGTGAGATTAGAGTGCGCTGTCAATAGTGTCAATCCATAGCAATACCTACTTAGATGGAATGACAGCTCAGTCCACGGTACCTAACTAAAAGAAGACGACAATAATTAACGTACCTACATAACAAGACATTGAAGGTGACAGCAAAAGATTCATGCGAAACAAAAATCAATATTTTGTGGGTAAAATAAAGACATAGGTACCCACAAAATTTTGACACACCCAAAGAACTTGTTGCACTTACTGATGTATCTTGTCGTTGCTGTAGCTATTCAGAAGTCATGCAAGCCAGCGATGCTGGGTCGCATGTGGCAGGCGAGCCGGCGCGCGCTCAACCTGGAGCATGCGCCCGCGTATCAGTTCGCATGCAGCCAATGGCAGTCAAGTCCACATCCCTCCACAGCATACCTTATATACAGGTTAGTTTTAACAAACCAAGTGTAACGAAACTTATTACGTGAATCAAGACCTTAATTTGTTATCAAATAACTATCTGAAAATGATACCCAATTTTGAAAACCAGAGTCTAATTTTGGTTCTTTTTCATAGAAAATAATAAAAATTAATCGTGCATAATGTCAGACTTTTCATAAAGTACTACTTGTCAGTTACTTATATGGTTTTTATGTAAATAGAACTTGAATCTTTGAATGCGATGGAACCCATCAATTGTTCTATATAAATAATTGTCACATTTGAATATGTATTGTCCCAAAAAACAATATTTTAATATATCAAAGAATATAATATATTACACCATATTTATTTCAGATGGCTGTTATTCCTCTCGGTGCTGTCAATTGGCGTGGCGAGTTTCGCGTGCCAGAGCCTGCCGCGGTATTACGACGGGCCGAAGGTCGAGCTCAACTACATGAAGTGGTTCATCTACTTCACCAACTGGGGCTACTTGCTGATCGCGCTGCAGGCAGGACTCGCCCTCGCCGTTGTGCACCGGTACAGAGCACAAAAGGTTGACTCCCGTAAGTTTCTGCTTTCCTAGTATAATTTTAACAAGACGCTGAATGGCATTGATCACTTACATGGCTAAAAAAATGCAACATGCATAAATCCAAAAATGCAACATAGTAACTCAGACGGGTTCTTAAAAAAAATACGACAAGATCATGCTTTAAAACTGCATTCGTACAAGTAAATGCAGTTTGCTACAATGTAAGACAGTATACCAACTTACCAAGTTCAATGACTTACGCCGCTAGACTTTAGAGCCACTGTTACAAGGACACCGCATCACAATGAGACAGTAGTGGCTCAAATATATTTAAAGTGTTTTTGTCACGAAAATAGCATAGTCCTATTTAGAAAAGTGCACTGGCTAAACTATCGAATTGACATGGTTTAATTTTAGATGCAACTAAAATATAAAATATGGTGCACTCAAATTAAATAGTCTATATATAGCTCTTGAAAGCACATTAACTACATAATATCAATCGAAGCTAATAAAAATATAGCTAAGTACTAAATGTTCATAAAAAACGAGTCGTACTGTGTTGATTGGGACAGAATTCCGGTTAACTACTCTAATACTGAGAATCTTTGCTGGATCTTTTTTATACAAAGTTTATGTATATAGCAAAAAATAAACTGAATGACTGCAAAATATAGTGAGGAGCCTTTTTACATTATACGAAAAGTGGTGGCAAAGACGATAGTCTGTTCACGTTTATCGTCACACGTCGTTGCTTCATCAACCTTGATAAGCAAAACTGTTAGTGGTAGCTAGAAATCCGTCGACATTAAAAATCAAATCAAAAGTCATTTATTCAAATTAGGCTGAGAATCAGCACGCAGCAACAGAAGAAGTGGCGCAACAAACTCCCCAGCAGCACAGCTGTCTGTTCAATTAAAAAAAATACTTGATTGTATACAACGTACCTATGTTCGTTAATTAACATTACAAGACCAGAACACAAAATTAAATTATTTGCCATATGTTAGCTAGCCACGCCAATATACCAACAAATATAATAAATATCCGCTGCTGAAAATTGAGCTTATGCTAATGTTTGGTTATTATCAGAGGCTCTATAGCGTATTGCTATTGGCATAGGTATGTGGATGCCGTAGTCTTAAACGAAGTATTTTGATTGAATCCCTTAGTAGCCTTGAGCAGCACCCCATTACAAAAACAACCAGTGGCCGTTCCATTGTTAAGAGTCACACAGAAGCATGCCGAAAATAAGTGCAGATGTGAGACTTGCTTGGAAAATCAAATACTGCGCCCTGAAATCTCGCTTGCTTGTGTTGACTAAATGAAAAACCTGTAACCATGCAACGTATAAACGTGTAGGTACAATTGCTATGTTTAGTAAACACTCTTGCTGAACACATCAACTACCGTTGCGAGATGTAAGTCCAGAAGTAATGACTATGAATGACGTTGTTATTTCCGTGAAAATAACAGAAAATCTGAAGATTGCACAATCGTGATGTGCTCTAAATAGAACTACCAAATTTAGGTCTCGTAGTGTGACCTAGATACCGTGTAATGAAGCCATTACTCGTGTTTGCCCAATAAAAGTCCAATAACCTAGATCCAGCTTGGAGCTCATTGTCAAAGTTGTCATAGAAAGTGATGAGCACATTCCGTGCAAGTCGAGCTCGCAAATGTCAAGTGCCTTGCGTGGGTGCGTTTATTACACAAAACGGTTTCCTTGGACGACGTAAGTCCTCACGCGAATCAATTAATCTGAATCATTGAGTCGCATGTTGTCGTGCACATCAAAATGCTCGCTGGGGATCGATTGAACACGTGTTTTGTCTTTTTTCGTCCAATACAACCTAGCGGTTACAACACAGTCTAGACTGCTCATCAATTTAGTTGAAAACTCCTAATAACATCATTATTGGTTTGCTCACGTTAGGTCCTGGCATATTTGTTCAGCGATATGAGCACTGGTCAGGACTGGTGGCCCAGTGGTAACGGCCACGACTTACGAGTTGTAGGTCGTAGGTTCGAATCCTAATAGGCGCTTTACTTTGTGTAAATTATTTCATCACCACTTCTTTCAAAACGGTTAAAGAAAACATCGAAATTCGAAGACATATGACATCCACCAACCCGCACTGGGTCCGCGTGGAGGATTACGGCCCACTCCTTCACACAGAGAGAAGGCCTGTGTTACAGCAGTGGGAACATTATAGGCTCATGTATTTGTTCGCACCGATGCTTGTCAAGGGCATTTATATTCAAATAAAGACATTTGGACAATATTAAGGTGCACGCTATCGACAGAGGTCACGAACGCTTGATTGGTAACAATTTCGCGTCAATTAAGATCACAGTGGAGCGGGTCCGCTGTCCATTGTGCTTCAAATGATCCTTATTGGTTCCTCATTCCAACCGCGCCGAGCCCAGATGGAGTGGGTATTATGCCGCAGCTATTGTTGAAAATTGGAGACGTCGTCCACTTCAACAGCAAGTGGCGGACAATTGTGTGCGATATAAAAAGATTTATACAAAGTTCACTTTCGTTACCCGGACACTTAGCTTGGGATAGATGAATGGATGCATTCACACATTGAGCAGCGTGTTACATGACCTTTACTAGATTGGTATTGTGTCGTTGCTTGATGATTGACAGGAAGACACACATAAATACGTCATCCGGTCATCCCTTTAAGAACATTAACAGGATTAAAGTTTGGTTGTGTGTTGTGGATGTTTTTTCTTATGTTAATAATGTTGTCCTAAAACATTAGGACCAGTAAAATGTACTACTAATATCTTAAATTTAATCATGTGATACTGACGTCACCATTACCTACAGCTAAGTTTACCGAGACGAACGTGCAGTAGTGTAACATACAATTTTAAATTCAATATCATCTGACTTCCTTAAAAATCCACCCCATCATGTTAAGTAAAAGGCATCAGCAATTCAGCAGTTACAATAAAAACTGAACTAACCCATGATTACTAACCTACTTTGAACCTTATTACAACCACATTCTAAACTTTATCTGTTCATACAGTCAACCTACGTTTTGCAGCATGCGAAGAGGACGAAATCCCGATTCCGCTAGGGCGGCGCACGCGCACGCCGCTGCTGTGCCGCGCCTACTGGCTCTCGCACAACATCGCTACCGACCTAGCCTTCGTCATCACGCTCGTCTACTGGGCATTGGTCCATAATCCTAGTGAGTGAACCTTTATATTTAGATAATGTTTTTCTGAAGACCCTTTTTAATATAACTAACAATGCGACATATTTGTCAAAACATTACACAAATGTCCCATTTTCATGACAGAATACTTGCTTATTTGCTAATATAGCAGAAAACCATGAAAAAACCTTAAAAAATTGTAAGATGTCGCCTGCCAGTTTTATTAAGTAGGCCTCTGGAGGCGTACCACGAGGGCTGGCACGAAATGGCGCGAAAAAAGAGAGGGAGGAGCCTTCGGGGAGGCCTTTGCCCAGAAGTGGGACAGACCTATGATTTAGAGAAAAAAAAACACATCTTACAACAATACATGAAGATGACCCATTCATCATATTGTTGTGCTATGAGTGTTTGATAATTAATTTAGACGTAGCATCTGTTTCACATGTTGTCTTAGCAAGTGTTCTTGTGCTGCTACCAGTATTAGCATTAGTGTTTTTGTTATTACAATAACACTAAAAACAATTGCAATTGTTTATACCAATTCACAGTCCCATGAACTACATATGGATTATGCTGATTGTTCTACTTTGTGCGTGTCGGGCAGTGATTCTGTAAACACCGCATCACAACCGCCACAATGTTTTTGAGCGCCTATTGAAATAAACATAGCATCTAAGTTCCAAGACGCTTAACCAACTTTTTTTAATAAAGGAACTCATGTTTTTGAAACCGTATTATTAGATCCCTCTAATATTCTCGTACCCCATAGCTACCCACATCCACATCTTGCGGCCGTTGCATTTATGCATCCGTTGCATTTTTTAACATAAATATCTTTCTAAACTAGAAAAGGTAGCAAGTTCCTACATATTTTAAAAACAGTATCACTATTATAATTTCAATATGTATCGCTCCACAGAGATGCACGAGGTCAACACCCTGAACGTGCTGGTGCACGGCGGCAACTCGCTGGTGATGCTGCTGGAGTTGGCGGTGACGTCACACCCGGTGCGCGCCGCGCATGCGCTGTACAGCGCCGGCGCAGGCCTCGCGTACGGCGTCTTCAGCGCCTTCTACTGGGCAGTGGGGGGAACTGACAGGATTGGACTACCAGCTATATATCCAGCGCTGGATTGGAATAAGCCTGGTAAATAATTCTATCTAAATCTACGGTTAAAGCAGTAGCTCCAGAAGACCAATTCCCATAATTAAAAACGTTAAAAAAACTAATCGCAATCTCAACTCGGCGACAATCAATGTCAAAAACTTGACAAAATGAAGGGAAATTCAAGGTATTTTTGACAAATTGAGATTGAATCGCAAGCGATTGGAAGCCTACTGATTGCAGTAAAGAAAACAGCAGGAGTTAATACTGTTTGCCACAGTGGATAAGGAAACCGTTTATTATAATCTAATCTATGATAAGAAGTGACGATAATCTCTTCTACGTTCATTCACTTCCTACCATAAAATATAATAACTACCTAATAATCGGATGTGGAAATTGTACTTATATTTATATTTTTAACAATAAACATTTAGGGGTTTATTCATAAACGATGACTATAGTTAAGTAACGTTTAAACGTCAAAAATGTATGATTAAACAGTCGCTAATCACTGCTTAACTTTGAGCAACGTTAATGAATAAAGGGGAATATTTACAAACTTCTAATACTAAATAGAATACATATTATTAAAATAAAAATGTCGGATGTTGGAGGAAAGAGGAAGCTTTCATCCAAAAGTCTCAGTATTTTACTTATCCTACTATTTTGCAAATGACCAAACGCCAAACGTATGACAGAAACCAAGATAATCATTTGTCAAAATGTCAGACCGAGAACTGACAGTTTGGCGGGCTCTACGAAGGATAGCCATAAAATACGATCTCCAAATTGAAACAAAAATCTTTAAATTATAAGACTAACTTCGCATAGTAATAAGCTCGCCCCTTATTATACATGAGACTAAAACCTATACTATATATAAGGTACTAGTGATTGCAGCAACACACGATGCATTGATACACGTACGGTATTATAATGTATGTAAGAAGCCATAAATAAGATCATTCAATAAGATAAGGCAGTTTATATATTTATTTTATTACGCATTTTAAAGTTATTTTTTACGTAATCTGGAATATGTACCTACGTTCTAAGACAGCTGTCAAAAAACGGCAAAAAATGGACAAGGTATAACTGACGGAATGTACTTAGGTGTTACTATACACCTCTGCCCAGCCCTTTGGGGAATACCAGCGTGATGTTATGTTACGTACGTAGTGTCTGCAATTGGTAGATTGGCTTTTGCCGGACCTGTGGGTAACAACTATTTGATAGTTTTTCAGGCTCTGGTTGTTTGGGTATGTAATATTTGAGTCTGTCTGAAATAATCCTAGAGTGATAGCGTATGTATTCTCCAACAATAATAAAGTATTTGTTTCCCCAGGCTCAGCGTTCGGGTTCGTGTCGCTGTGCGCGGTGGTGATGGTGTTCGCGCACGCGCTGGCGACGTGCGCGGCGTGCGCTCGCGCGCGGCTGGCGCTGCGCCTGCGCGCGCGCCCGCACGCCGAGCGCCTGGCGCTGCCGACGCACTGATCGCACGGCAAGCTGCACTAGCATCCGATCTCACCGCACATACCGCGCTTGGACAAGACGAGTGCTCGAACAATCGGACGTAAACAAAAGCAACGCTTGCGTCGGTCGCTTTTCTCGGATGCAGTGTACGCTCATTCCCAGTGACCTATTAAGAAGTACCTACAGATTTGCTTTATTTTGCTGATAAATGTTAATAAAGTTTTCATGCGATTTTATTGATCGATGGTGGCGCCCAACAAGGTTTTTCAGGAACCTACTAGTTTTCCAACAAGTTTTTATCGTAGCATGTTGTGGGTCGATACCGTCGATCACTAATAGATATTGATTGTAACTTTAGGTACTGCATATTTTTCTAATTGGTATCTACTGCTGTACCTTGAGTTTATTGACAAATATCAAGCAAATTTTGGCAGGCGTAGGTACCGATAGAATAAAAGCTAGCAAAATGGTTGCCTAATTCGTTGGTATTCCTCACCAAGTTGAGCAGCAAATGTTTTTAAAACACGAGGTAACAAGAACTCAATTACGTGTAACTTTAGACTTTAAATATCTTAGTATTGATGATCGTGTCTGAGTAGTATTTTGTTTTCAATTTACGAGTTTATAGATTCAAGAACATCTTGAATTATCGTGTTTACTGCACGTTTTGTGAAAATGTTTTCCTACTTTTGAAGTAGTTTATGTTATAGACGTGGTTTTTACGTAAAAAATTGCGAGCATAATATTAATAATATTATCATTCTCAAAAGAATATAGCATTAAGCTTAGTTATGAAAACTAAACGGCTGTAAAAAGAAGCTTTGTCTCAAACAGTGCGACGGTCTTCAGCGCTTAATTGCTCAGTTCAAACATTCCTCACTTCGAACAAGATATATAATTCAGCTGTATAAGTGTATTTAAGACATGAACGTGTGGTTATTTAATTTGCAATGTGTTCTATAAACACATGCATCTTCTGTGTGCAAAGCGTGCATGCATCGATATTCAGCCGATCGATTCTGTAAAAATCTCACCGTGAAAAGTTAGGTGAAGTGAGCTTAGAGTGAGCTGTCAATAGTGTCGATCCCTTAGCATTTGGTTGGAATGACAGCTCACTTCACCTTAGTTTTCACGGTGAGATGGTTACAGAATCGCACTGCAGGAGTACCAAAATACCGACGGCCGCAAAGTACAAAAATAAAACTGCAGACCCTGCAACATGCACCTCCTCGCACAATTTCACTCGGTATATAACCTGCTAGAGTAAAGTTTTGCAGTTTGCATCATTTAGCTGTGCAATAAAGCGCATCTCGCGTTAGTTATTTTTGTATACTTTGCTGTCTTCGATACATAAGGTCGGCAGTGTTCGTTGTAACTATTGGAACTGCATGCAAGCAATAATACTTATTGCAATTATTATGATAAATTATGATAGTGTTTGTGAGTCGTTTTAGACACAATGTCGAGCGAGCGAGTAGTTATTAATGTAACTACTTCCTTTAATTTAAATGGTCGACTTACAAAACATTCCTATTTTTCCAAAGAAACGTAGCAATAAGTCATTGGTATGTGAATTATGTTTAGTAAAGTAGCACCTGATGTAACAGTGCCTATAGAAATGCACTTCATGAGCATTTTGTCGTCATTTCGTTTATAGACCGTGTTTTTTTGTGATGACGATATTTTCTCGATATAACTAACAAGCTCTCGAAAACTAGTACATTTTCTTTGACCTTCTTGTTGATATGTGAAATACCAACTTTCAATTTCCCATAAAACATGAATAGAAGAAAATTCCAACGTTTTTCATGTTTCCATAATAAATTTAATAAGAAGAGGTTTGAAAAGGACATTTTCAGGGCCTCTGAAAATCAGATCCATTTAAAAGCACGGTGTATATAATTATATTCTGGAATTGGAAGTTGTTAAAAGTGCTAACCTCATTATTGTAACCAAATTCGGGTGCATAATGGAAATAACAATTGTATGGATCGGAATAACGTGACTCTTCAATACTTAATACCGAAACTGTGAAACTTGTTACAAGTACACAAATGACAAATGTGCCATAAACACCTAAACATTACTTAACATTAGATAATTATTATCATAACGCGTCTATTCTGTTCTATCACATGTTGGTCCAATCTGCACCCTCAGGGTGGCGGCTGGCTTATAAACATTCATTGTGCAAATTTATATTATGTAGCATTTACTCGAATTGTGATATTTATGTATTTATCATTTAAATAGGCATTTTAATAAAATCGTACCACAAAACAATCACTGTAAGTGGCCGATGGGTACAATCTCCCAAAAGTATTTTCCGTACGGAACTAAATGTGAACAAGAAATCTGGTCCCCTGAAAGGCTAAAGTTAGAATTTATATTTTAAGGATTTTTAAAAGAATTTATACCGAGAATGGAGTACCACCGTAGGTACCCACGTTTTGCTCACCCCCAATGGGGCTATCTTTATGGGACATTAAATACCTACTGGGGACAATTTGACCCTATTTTTATATGGTAAATAATTCAGTCCATGAATGTCCCCGGAAAGACTGATTATCTTTGTCTGTTTGATTCATCAACTGTCAGATCAGAAGAAGCTTGTGGCCAAGTAATAACAGCCGCACGGATCGATCGATCAAGCTAAGCTACGCTTGCTGCGGTTGGTCCATGGATGGGTGACCATACCAAGCCCCCTCCGTGCCTCAGAAAGCACGTTAAGCCGTTGTTTTCGTCTGTCATTCGTGTACTTTGACAGTCTTTACGGGTCTTCAGAAGCCCGAAAGTCTGACAACCAGTGTTACCAAGGGGTATCGTATTACCCAGTAACTGGGTTGTGGTAGTCAGATAGTCGCTTCATATATTCAGCTGGATCTGGTTTGACTGGACGCCGACCCCAACATGGTTGGGAAAAGGCTAGGCAGATGATGAACTATCAGATCAGCTTGTAATTATCTATGAAGGCAGTATTATATTGTACAAAACTTTGCCCATAACGCGTAGAGGTGTCAATTAAACTGTCAAAATAGTATCTACCTCTATCACCTTGGCCCGTCAAAATCGTTAAATATAATTTTATGGTGGTATGTATTAATGCATTGAATAGTATTTTATCATGTGTCCTTGTTCGCCATACTCAGGTTGTTGCATTTGGAAACGAGAAAAGAACCTGACTGTTGTGTTCAATTAGGAGCAGCCGGGGAAGCAAAAAGTAATGTCTGCATTTCTATAGGAATAGTTAATGTGAATTTCCGTACCGTTGTTGTAAGTAGTCGAGTGTAAAACATTTATTGAATACATTCCTGCTTTGCTCCAAACTTAAGTAGGCTCAGCATTTATATAAGCGAATATCTACGTAGAGAATATTGTAGGAGTTATTATAGTGATATGAATCGTTCCTAGCCCTAATTTAAAATCGGACAAAATGCTGTGATGCGATGTTTCATTTAATGTATTATCTATTGTTAATTAAACTAATAAGCAATAATGTTATCTCGATCACATTGTAAGCAATAAATTAATAATTATGAAATTATAATGGACTGTAATCTCACTTGAAATAAATATTGTATCTTTTAAGTATTAAAATATGAGATCCCAGTATTCTGGTATATTTCGGAAATTGGCCGTGAATTTATTTATTTCTAATGTAGTTTTCAATTTTTAATCTAAATTTCACGAACCTTGTAGAAAATATATCTTAAGGGATCTGGTCATATCGTATTATAATCAGTGTAATTAATCGTGATAATAAATAAATAAAATATTAATTTTCCCAGGTAATTTATGTTGTTTACTTATTCTCCATTCTTCCAACTGACCGTGTCATTTAAAAAATTAAGTCAAGGCTAAACCCAAAATATTGCATAAAAAGTGTGATCGGAATCATTCATGATGCATGAAGGATGATTTTAATTGTCGAGTTAAGCGCGATCTGAGCGTTCCGCACGCGTGTGATGGTACGACCTCATGCGTGCGCACAGCATCCCACGCGCAGCCGCACTGTTAGAACATTAGTCGCGCGGCACTCGCGCGCAGCAATACGCGCTCCGCGTGCTCAGCACTAAAAATTCTATACTTACTATAGAACCGCGCAAACTTATGAGTTATCGTAAAAGCGCAACGTTCATTGAAAATATATTTTATTAAGATTTTCAACAATAACTGTGTCTCGTGTGTTTACAAAATAAAATATAAGAGGTATGTATCATATATTATCATAATCATAACAATTCATGTTTTGAAATACGCACCTGACGGTACTATTTTTTTTTTCATGGTAAAGCTTAGTGTATTAGAATTGGAAAACAGAAAAAAATCTGAAATTTTCTGGAAAAAAGAATCCGCCTACTTGTGGTTATACTTACAATATTATTTCATGCCTGCACATTTCAGTGAATATTATTTTGATAATTTGATATCTCGTAAACTTTCATTACTAAAGATGAGCCTTTCGATGGTATAAGCAATAAAAGGTTGTATTACTTACGTACTTACCCTAGGGTGCTACGAATAGCTACGTCTCCTCGTAGCCATTCGTAGCACTTATGAAAAACATCCCTTTACATTCCTACACTCATTTATATTTCCATTATTTACGAACATAAATCATAATAATTATCTCCAGAATGTTAATTATATTTAAAAAAAACTTTATTTAATCACCGAGTAATCAAACAGTTGACGTACATTGTTAAGAAACAGCGTCAATATTTCTTTCGCGATAATAGCAATGATGTTACTACCAATCAGACGGAAATACATTTTTACATACTAGCCACACTAGGTACATACATAGTGTACATGTTTCAACTATTTACATACGCATTACAAAGACTTAGTAAGTAAGTAGTTGTTCTTCGAAAAAACCTGAAGTGTTTGCTTAGTAACGTAGGTACATTAATTCCGTTTATGTACAAATATGTTAGCGTATTACTCGATTAGGTATTCTCGGTCGCATAAAAATTATCGATAACTTAACTAGCACCTAAAGAAGAAAACCTCGACCTGATCTATGCATTGGCTGGTTACGAGTAGCTACTCAACCTTATAAGGCAAGTGACCCGAAAGGGCATTAAACCTTATACACGCTATTTGGTTTAGTTCATCGCCATATTATTATTATTTTGATCATTTAGCTCTAATAAAAATATAGCAGTGTGAAGACGCATAGTGGAGGGGAGGTCAGGAGTGTCGAATATGATAAAGATAGGTCAGGAGAACATTGCACTGTCCAACTCGTTCTGGCCCAAGTGCACCTGACGACATCGCATCACGTTCGATATAAATATCTTACAAAAAGCAAGTAGTTAATAACTAAAACTATATTTGGAACTTATCAGCTCCACTAGGATCTTGGCGCATCTCCCAACGCCCCGCCTAGTTATTGGCTGGCAGCCCCAAATACGCTCGAAGACTGTCAGTCTAGTCGAAACTCGTAGTATAGCACGTAATCATTTAAACTGTATGTGCAGCTGCCGGCTACTAATAGTCTTGTCTCTTCCCGAGGAAATCATGAGCCTAGATATATTTTAAAGAAGTATGAAAAATCACTAGGTACTGTTAACATCGCATTTCTAAAACCTTATTTCGCGGGAGGTTGGGAAGGTTAGCCATTAATTCTTCGTAAACGCAGGAACTCTCTTAATTAAGAATAAAGGAACTGGTTAAGTGTTCGGAAGCACGATCACACGAGATCCTTCAAGTAAGTAATGGCAACCCTGGCAAAATCAGTTTCTAACCTCGTTCACACATCGTGGAAAACGAATAAATAACCCTCTTTCCTAATCTCAGTGATTAGCCGACACGCTATGGGTTACACGCTGTAGGTTGATATAATCGTTACAAATATTACAATGAAAGCAGTTCACGGGTGAATCGGACGTTTAGAAACACGCGAACACCGGTAGATGGCCGTGTTAGAACCATATCCTTAATGTTATTACAAATCGTTCATTTATCGAGACTGACGCGCATCCTTACGGTTAGGATAATGAGCGAACGTTTTCCTCGGTTTCTAATGCCCCTGAAATGATTTTCCACGTAGTGAGCTCCTCGGCAGTCGACTACCTTATAGGATGTTGTAGGTCGGCGCATACGTAAATAACAAACAATCGGCTCAACACAAATATATTTTATGACGTTCGAACAAGGCGACTTAACGTTGACCCATAGTGCGGCTGATTGTGGAAACATTTGCAAAATACTAAAGAGTTCAGTTACATGGTATTGTTCACCAATAGGTTTCACGTTGTTCTATTAATTTGACAAAACTAAACAATACTGTGTTGGACTGTTGTTGCGACGGACGCGGGACATCAAAACAAAAGGTAAGGTAACTATTCAATTCATTTATTACCAAGTGAAACAATTAAATATTTTAGAATTACTTATACAAGAATGACTTCATAGTTCTGGATCTTGAAGAAGAAACAGTGTTTGTTATTTTGGCTGTCAGGTGGATGTAGATCTAATGTAAATAGAATAGAATATATGTATTTGCTTTATGCTTTCAGTATTTCGGAATTAAGCAGGTAGTTCAGATAGTTAAATTTGCATCTAAATCTACCTTTTCTTCTGCAGAAATCTTTAGTTCTGCACATAATCTTAGATTAGGATCAGGGGTACAACATTGAAAATAGCAGTAAGCTCCAGGCTACTTATCGATAATCCTAACTGACAACTTCGCATCCTGTCTAGTGGCAGATACCTGTATCTTAGAGTTAGACAAAATGTTAGACTTTAAATCGATGACTTTTAACGAATACCATACATTTTCACTTAAGAGTCAGGGTCAACGGCTTGCTCTTCATTCAGAAGGGATCTTGAATCTCGATGTGTAAATCCTAAACACTTACCTACTCTTGACCATGGCTAGCGCTATTCAACCTTGTCAATTGACTGATAATAGATATTTAAAAACCTTTCAAACACGTGCCCCCAAGTATCAACATATTTTATTATGAAGTTGGCTTCTTAAATTCTTCAATCAAAATAATCATCACGTCAAAAATGTTGTTTGATATGTTATATTGGAGACTAGTAAAGTAAACGTTTGACTAATCCATATAACTAATAGTCTCCTCATGATATTTACCCATGCTTTAGGCAGCACATTACAGTCAGGAAGTCAATCCTTCATCGCGTATTTTTCTCAGTACCTAATGTTAACGTACAAACAAACATATTGCTTTAGTTAACATCATCCAATGACGAGCGCCGTGTTTACTTCACAGTCGGGAGCCCACGACTTACATTAGTCCTTCATCAAATATTATAATATTATTCTAAAATAACAAAATTTACGCACATTCATTAGGTTTAGGTAGTAATTAGTAATTTGTCGAATAATAAAATCGTAGCGGTGACTTGTAAGGTACTGTGACCTAGACATCTAAAAACGTACCTAAGAGTATTATGCGTATTATATCTAGTAAAATGTTTATGCTTTATTGCCTGACAAGCGTTAATAGTCGTTCATTATACATTATACATTCATAGGCGAGTCAATTCGTTCTACGTAATAATATATTATGTAGGTCATATAAGCGCCTGCGCAACTTACTATCAACGATCCGTTGAACTTGAACTTGAAGCGTGTTTGTTTATACAAAATTCGTATAAACTTCTGTGATAATATTGACAGTCCTCCTAACTAATAACTTTGATGACCGTCATAGCATTGTGACGCTATGTAAATTCGGTAATGGCGGAAAAGTAACGTTTGTCATTAAAATTCGTTTAAGTCTTTTTAATGACAGCAAACAAATGATGTACTTAATGTGTTGCCTTCCATTGGCATCATTCACGCTAAGAACATAAAATATATTTTCTAGTGCGTTTCTCGTTCTAGCCAGATCTGTCGTTATACAACTGCTTTGGTTCTGCAGACTAAAAATAGAATAGAATAGAATACTCTGAAAAACGAAAATAAATATTTAAAAAAAATATCCAAAATATATTTTACCGTGGCAATATTAAGGTGATACATAGAGCTAAGGTAGATATAAATTACAATATTACAATGGTTTCTCTCCATAAGCTTGTTCCACAAAAGTCTCACATCCACAAATTGGAAACTGAATTAGTGTTTTAGTCTGTGTTCCTGTTTTTCGTCCATTTCGCTCGCTCTTTATTTATTTTTTCCGAACCTTTGAAGCTTCAATTTCCAGCTAGAAACAACATATTTTTTATGTTTTTTAGAGGACAGTTGCAATAAATAGTCAATTTGATTGCAAGATAAATAAAAACATAATAAATATAAAGTATTAATATTGAACTTATACTTCACCTTGACTTTTCTTTTGTTCGTTGTTAGACGGATACAAAACGCAACGGCTAGTTTTTTCATTGAGAATATAATTACTTTTAATAATAAGATAGCCCTGTAAATGCCTTGCAATTATTAATTTCATACGCATTTTAAAATATAATTAATAACACACATCATTATCTTCCATGTATCATTTCATCTTGTTGTTCTCTCGTATCGGTCCATCAGCTTTTCGAAGATAGCTTACATCGTAGTCAAATGATTAGCCTTCAAGGCCCATGTTGGTTCTTTTAATTAATAGGGTACACTTCCCAATCATCAGTCAACTTCAATGCTCTATCTTGCCGAAAATTCCACTTTAGAAGAACTTTTACAAGACCATTCAAAGGTTGTGTGTAATAGGTCACTTTTAGCGAAAATACCACCTTTTTGCATGACGTTATAAAGAGTACATTATCTCTTAATCTCATCGCGAGGTAAAATGATGAATAATCACCCCACGATAGCAATTCCATGTTGATGTAGCCCATCCTGACTAAAACCCTTACCCTTACCCACAATTTGGCCCTACCCACACACCTACAGATAAGGATATGAAATATAGTTGTTTCATTCATTCAAGAAACCGTACGGTCTACACGTGATTCTTGCGCTCACGTATGTTATGTGATGGTCACTACTGAACCATAGTGGTTCTAATTCTAAATCATTCAGCAGTCGTCATCGACTCACGTTCCGCCACAACAACCGAATTATGAATTTATTCACCTTTATGGTAATCACGTGAATCAATTCACCTTGTTTAGTCATGTCATTTTAGCATAATAACACTTTATAACGTACTTAATATTCCAATTTTTGTCCTTGTTCACAGCTACACAAACTTACTGGAGACTTACTCAAGATGTTATAAGCAAACGGAACCAATAAATTATCGAGTTTTCATTATTCAACGACAGATCAGTCGTTAAACAGACACAATGATGCAGTGGTCCTGGAGGCAAGCGTTTTATTGTATCACAGGGATCCTTGGGAAGGAGGAAAATGAGACGAGTGAGCCATTCACACGATCATGTTGCGGGAGGATCTCCCCTCTGTACTGGAGGGTGCCCATCCTCGTGTGGGCGCTGATCGTCCTGTTCTGTTCCATCTCGTTCTTCTGGGGCCCGACAGAAAAGTTCTTCCTGTACATGACACACTGGGGCCTGGCGTTTGTAGTATTGGAGTCATCATTCGGGATATTCGTGGCCATAGGACGTAGAGGCTTAACAGGTAGGTTCTTTGTTGCATTTTAATTACTGTATCTGCTAATCAAGTTGTAATGGTCGTCTTCCGAGCCGGTCGGTGGTGCGTCACTAATATTGCCGTGGTTGCTCCACCTCATGTTTCACATAGCATCCTGGCTGGCAGGCGGTGGCTGTTGCTGGTGCAAGTCCAGCAGGTACCTGCACTCGATAGCCTGACAACTACAACATTCTTGTATCGTATAGTAATAGATTCGCGCCACCGACTTAGTCACGCGTGCATGAATCTTTCGCAAAAGAAAACTACTAAACTGGAAATTTTATATTTATTATTATGATCAAATATCGATTAAATACTTTAATCAAAACATTGGCTCGCAGTTTAATTATGAGCTTTTTAATATTCTTTGCATGTCATTAATATGTTAACGTCGAAAAATATTCTCTGGAACCTATAACTTTCAAAGTGCAACAGATACGAGTATGGTTAAACTTGATTAAAATACGTAGATAAGTTTTATAGCAACCGATCTAATTATTTTCTTGTGCAAGTTCATTGTTATTGCAATCATTAAAAATATTGCAATTAACTAAGATAACAATAAGGTAGTATAACTTGGATCGTGGGAAGGTAAGATCTTGATCAAACAAAAGACAATAACAATCCGCGAAGTATTTTCCACAATTTACTCAACTAGACACAAACATGTGCAGTTTAGTCATCAACACAAACACACCTTATGAGATGTGTTTGTTTGAAAACCATAGCATGAAGTGTCACTTGGTGATAAGTCACCAAGTGACACTTACCCCTGTGGTTTTTACAAGTACGGTATTGAACCAATTTATATTACAACATACTATAAAAGCATAAAATGTCATGCAGCGATAACACGCTAGGTACATACATATATAACTTTGGTATACAACACACGTTACAGGAAAAATTGCAAGTGTGGTGGGGGGAATGTGTAAAAAATTCAGGACCGTCAACTTACAATTATTATTTATCGCTAACATTCTGACGGTAACCGCATTAGATCCATAACAACATCATTCTTTAAAAGAACGGCTACTTAAAATTTATAAGACACGATTATGCTGAAAAGAAGTTAACTAGGTGCAAAAAATCGGTATTGCAAGAAGCGATTAAAAATCTATGTCGCAAGACCTTGACGATACAATAAGGAACAAGTTCATTACAGACAGTGTTGTTACAAGATCAGGCCGTCCTCACGCTTCACTGCTTGCAGCACATTTTCACTGCTTAGTTTATCACTAACTATGTTCACGATCGGTCCTATTTAAAGCTACAAGTACTGGGCCGATAAAACTAAGGTTATCATCGCAATCTATAATAGCGAAGGATCAATGCGTTCACGTGCTGAACAAAGACTGTCTGGAAATGCGGTTAGGAAGTGATTGTGCACAGTGTTCTTTGTTAGTATTGGTGAGGTGCGAAGTGTTCGGTGGTAGTGAACCATGCTGTGCTGCAAGTGTGCGCGGGCGCAGTGCGGGTGGCGCATGTGCCTGCTGGAGTACCCGTCGCCGAGCAACTTCTACGTGAGCTGCTGGCAAGGCAACCGCTCGGCCGCGCCACTATTGCTACTCAGGGGTTTCCTCTTCCTGCTCTCGACATGCGTGCTGCTCGCGTCTATCGCTGTGCCCTTGACATTGAACACACATTTCGGCTACTGGTTCATATACCTAACGCATTGGGGTTTCCTACTAATCGTTCTCAATACGGGCTTCGGTACTGCTGTATCAGCATATGCTTACTTTAAAAGACCTATTGGTACGCTGCTTACTATTCCTTTTCTATGTTTATCTAGACTCGTGTATGATACTGGTTCCGATAAAACTGCACGTAGGTACAAACCTTATGTTTGATAACAATATCAAACATAAGCACTACTTGAAAACAATCTGTAATGACTCTACGTTTGCCCGATTGTAAACCTTGATTGACACAGTTTTTAAGAAGATGGTTTATTGTATTAAATCATGTATGGGGCCAGTTCGTGTCACGTCAAAGAATAATATGTGGCACGTGGCTGCAGAGAGGATCACGTAGTAATGCGGCCGCCCGACCTCGCGCCGGACGCGTGAGGTCTCATAACATACTGCCTCTGCCTCCACCTTATCTCATTCATCACTCACTCACTCTACATAACGCACTATCTTCATGCATATTTAAATAACCAGTTCATGAACCTGTATTTGTAAACTAATACACTTGTAATAATGTTAACCGTTTGTATGTAGGTCATGAATCACGTTCTATAGTGGAGCGGATGAATTCGTTATGTTCCACTGCCGCTGTGCGACCAATGTTAGCGGAAGATGTGAACATAACATTCAAAAATTATACATTCGTAGTTTGTAGGCCTCATTGATGACCGGAGAGTTGAAGTCGTTTCCAAGCGATATGATAAGTCTGGTATTGGCCAATACGTTCATCAGTAATGTGGTGAACGGTAGTAATTTTTTATGGCATATCCAATATCCATAAACGTCGAAGTTTAGTGGTTTTAGTTCACCTCGTCCTAAAATTAGAAACATTTTCTTTAAATTCCAAACTTGCCTACACTTTGACATTGAAGCAACTATCGACATTTAAATATCTCTTTAAAATCAATGCTCAAGGTTACCTTTTCGATTGCTATGATTTATGATCTACAGATGCAACGTTCGGCCTGCCATGGTACGTGAAGACCTACTGGATCCTCTACAACATCACCATTCCTGTCGCCTTCCTCATCACAGTGTTCTACTGGGGGATCTTGAGGCCTTGTAAGTTGCAAACGTCTTCTATCTACTTGCTTCTCGACTTGTGAAATTTCGCTTAGCATCGTAAGTACCCGTTGTTGTATTAAGTAGTTGCTTGGTGAAAAGCTATTTCCCTTGTTTCTAGATTTTATTTAGTTTTAGGAATAAGGTAGATTTCCCATCCCGACCCACCGAATGGTTTTTACAAGTTTCCAAAAACTGGGTTTGGTTTCACCAGATACTTGTTAGCCCAATTTCTATTTCCCTTTTGCTTTCCATTTTTGTTTCTTCAATGACGATAGCCATCGGGCTAATTGGGCTAATTGTCGAATTAGTAGAAAAACCAGTGGGTAACGGCCTTGCGACTATCTCGTTAAACAGAATAATTTTGAAAATGTACAACGATTGCATCGGAACAAGCATCGATAATATTTGATTGACAGTTACGAAATAGTGTTCACTTAAAGCTTACAAAAAAATTATGTTTGCAATGATTGTTTTAATTACCGTTAAGGATTTTATACTTCACCATTATTTTAAACATTTTCATAACTCTATCAACATTCTGCTTCGTAAACGCAATTAGGGAGCAAAGAGCCGCGGAAGTAAACTTTATAGTCAGTAAATCTAGATTTTTAGCGCTCACGCATCCTTTGCTTGACCTAGATATTGGTTCTGAACTAGCGATTAAAGCTTTGTATTCATCTCTGTAGATTGTACTGTAAGTAATATCAGGGACCGTGAATTTTACCAAGAACCAACACAAACAAGCACACTCAGAGAGGGCCAATACAATATTTACCTTCTGGGCTCAACATTGGTTTACCGAAGTTTATATAAAATAACCATCTACTTCTCTACCATGAATGTTTCCTCGCGAACTTTTCCGATAGCGACAGGGATTTTAAAAACAAACATGATTATCTTCTCTTACTCAATCTTGTATATTTTCCAGCGGCTAACACGGTGAACTTCGCACCGAACCCCGTGCTGGACGTGATGCTGCACGGCGTAAACTCCGCGGTGATGCTGGTGGAGCTGGTCTGCTCGGCGCACCCCTCCCGCCTGATGCACATCATGCAGCCGCTGTACTTCGCCGGCGCCTACATGCTCTTCAGCGTCATATACTACTTCGCTGGCGGACTAGACCCGTGAGTCAAACATATTTACTACTTCTAGCATCCTACCAATCTTGCCAGACGGACGCTTATATTGTATTCTTCTGTCTGACATTGAGTGATTGTTGTACCGTAATATATTATACAGGTTGGCAGGGACGCGCACTTAATCTCTTACTATGGATTCAGTACATGATTCTAGACCCTGCCTGACCCTCTAATTTATAAAAACCTTATCTGATAAAGCTAGAAAGGGACGCAATGGCCTATTTACATGACCGGATGAGACATATGTATATACCTAAGTATACAATCAATTTCCCGGCCGGTCTGTCTCGTTAACCGCATTCACATGTGTGAAGGATATCTTCACACCAATTTATAGATCAATGCCACCTTCAAAAGACCTTAACAAGTATTAGATAAACATTTTTTGATATGACGAAATCACACGCGAACCACATATTAACTCCATTTGATCTTATAAGAAACAAAATGTTTTGACGACCTTAATGGTCAGAAGGCTGTGAACTCTTGTCATACATCAAATATTTACTCAATTTTTTTTTTTTTTTTAATAAAAACTTTGTTCCACACTAGGGATTTTTCCTGTATCGTGGGTGCGTTTACAAACATTGAAACTCACACACACAAACAGCCAGACCCGGAACAAGTACTTGTAGGTCATACAAATATTTGTTCCGTGCGGGAATCGAACCCGCTTCACGCAGCGCAGCAATCAATCGCTTAACCACTGCGCCAACAGTGCCGTCAACAAGTTCTTTTTTTTTTAATATGCCAATATTGGCTCAATATACCGTCACGTCTGAATTCCCCGAAAGGTTAGGGAGAAGTGTTCCTATAGTACACCGACAATTCGCCAGTTTTGTTAAAGTCCCATGTAATAGGGGACGAGGCTTTTGCCGCTAACCGGGCTTAAATCCAGACTCGGGGCTGCCACTGAGAAATTCCAGATGGAAAAACCACTAACACTTTGCCCGACCCGGGAATCGAACCCAAGACCAACAGTAGCGCTTGCGTCCAATAAACCAAATATCAAGCTCTAATATTATATCATTACAGACATAACTCTTAAATCAGACATTTTCGTAATCATGATGTTACTACTACTACGCTTGCATCAACGCAAAAGTTCAAGATCAAAACATAATGTTCTAAGTAATTGATTGTTCCGCGGCTCGATCGGAGATTGTTTATTTTGATGTCGTAACGTTAGATCCTCGACATCTAACTGACACATGACCAATATACACCCGAGCATAATATTCAAGTTCATAATTCATAAGTATTGTGTGACATTGATTTCTTTGACAGAAGCAATAAAGCATTTAGCCACAGATTTGTCGTAGCGCTCAAATTATACTGCCATATACGCAAGGCCAAAATGACGCATTTGTACGAATTTATGTCACCTTAGAAGACTTACCTTGTTTCCAATTTCGGGGACAATAAAACAAGGAAACAAACAATTCCAAAAAACCTAAGATTAGTATGCAGAACTTGTACATTCGCATGACATGGCATACCCTTACGCATATTGGTTTTATGTTTATGATTTGAGGACAGCGAAGATGATGTTACCGAATACCTTTTAGTATTTACCAGTTGGGTTTAGATAAGTTATGTCCCTACCTAGCTATCTTACTACATCAGATAAATTCTATTAGATTTATTCTCAAACGATGATGGGCTAACATTGTGTTTCGGTCTCTATTTCTCAAGAGTCAAGAGAAGAGCCATTTAAGGCGCGGTAAGAAGCGAATTTTTAGGTAGGTAATTGACAATAGCGCATCGCGGCAACAATTATGGTTCAAAACAGCGATGCGATGCGTTTGATGTTAGTTGAATCGAATGACCACCATAACAAATATAATTTTGCAGTTGTAATTAAATTAAAACATAAATGCACGGCTCAGTGGAATAATTTTTAGGTATTTGTTTAGTTGATTGAATTTCCTTTGTCATCATTACATAAAATATTATTTAGGTACGCTCAAAATGTTTGAGAATTTTACGATGATAAATATTTTTTGTGCTCTGTTTTATGATTGTTTTATCATAATACTATGTTATTTTTATGAAATATTTTTAAATAAGTCTTTTTTTTTTTTGAACATTTGACATCATTTTTTTCATTTTCCTGCCCTTATCCCAAGTTACTATTCAATTTTTTTCTGGTTTGTAATGTGTAGGTACCAATACGCCTAATTGAGCAACAAAAAACTGAGCGTTCGACGGTGTCCTACGTTTGGGCAGCGATTTCATTTTATATTGCCTCCATAAAAGTTCATTACATTGGCTTGCCTCACTCGAAAATAAGACAAATCTAATAAAATGTAATCGCAATAAATCGTATGGGAACGTAAAACTTTATTGTGATCTATTCTCGCCTCATGGTTAGAAAATGTTCGTTACAAAAAGCTGCGCTTGCGCCATTGTGCCACGTGAGAAATACACACAATTTTCGGGCAATAGATATGAATATGATACAAGTAAATACAATGATCTAACGTGAAGTATCCGGTTGGTACTCATTTAACGTCTATTTCCCAACTGAACTGCGACTAGGAGAATAACAATGAATATGTGATGTTTATATCACACGCGCACAATAAAACTCTGTTGAGTGTGAAACTGTTAATTTGATGATAAGATGAGGTGTTGCTGAATACTGAATTCTGGCCTCTTTATTCATAAACGCTGTACAAAGTTAAGTAGTGATTACAGACTGGTTAACCATATATTTTTGACGTTTAAACGTTACTTAACTTTAATCTTCGTTTATAAATAAACCCCATCAAGACTTAAGAGAACACACTCTTTAAGATTGCCTTCTGAACGTTACCAATAAATATATGACTGTGTAGCTTTATTAATATTGCAGGGAATCTACTTTGTAGATCTATACGGCCTGCCTAGAGTATGATTGCAGATGAAAATAAATGAAAACTCCTATTTTTTAATATAATAATATACTCTATAGTAAAAAAATCAAATAAATAAAAGAGACTGTTTGTTACCAAACCTACACGCCAATTATTATAACTATTCATACAAACATCATACACGGTACTCAGTTAAATGTGAACGACCGAGGTTTTGCGCCCGCGGCGTACTCCGAAGATACGCATGTGAAGCCTTGGCTATATTTATCAAAACCGCAAACATGTACCTACCCAAGTATGTACCTTAAGAGCGTTTGCTAAAGACAAACAAAGCCCTTTGCAAACGCAGATCAGTACATCCAATGACATTGTGGAACAAATAAATATATAATATGTAATATCAGAATTGAATATTTTCCTGAACTTTGCAAACGTCAGTCTAGCAGCTGAATAAACAGCTCATTTATTGAATAAAGGAAATAGTTTTTTCCATGAAACAGTCGATAATGCTAGCAAATGTTGTTTCTTTTTTAATTTTTGTACCTCATTAGATAGCAGATTAAATGAGGATGTCTTCTCAGTAATTTGTACGCTTAATGCCATAGTAAAATTTTGAGATAACTGGTGTCAAAGTTCATGCACGTAGATAATTTTTGAAAATGATTAACAAACTTCCCCTTGAACTTTTAACTGTTTGATGTTTTAGAAAATATGGTACTATCGAAAGGAGTGTTAAAATATATAGGTACCCAATGGAATAGCAATGAAGGCCATTCCATTAGAGAATTTATAGAAAAGTGATATTTAATGACGAATTTAGGGAAATTTTCGAAAATAGAAGATTTTTTTTTTTTTTTGATTTCATGAATTTTCGCCTAGACTTTATGGGGTGTTTAATTGTTGCAAATGGGTCACACTATCACGTCCAGGAAGGAATACGTCAAATTACAATTCAGCCTGTATAGGTACACGGAAAGACAGGCGTATATGCATCGAACTGAACTTATTTACACACTACTCTGGTTGACCTTTCATTCAATACTTTTAATTGATACGGCTCTACATTTTAACTCTTATTTTAAAAATCCATGTCGTATCTCATATTCGCGACTATTTTATTTCTGCTTCATAATGCCAGTAAATTATGAGTTGTCCATATGTTTAAGAAATTGAACTAATTTTAATATATCGACAAAACAATTTTGAAAATAAATATAAAATAAGTAACCCCAATATACAACCCCCGACTCTACCATTCTTTTGTATTTTGAGATAAGTAGGTATACAAAGTACGGCAATTTAATACAGAACTACTATTTACTAAACAAAACATACTGTGTTCTACAAAAGACACATACAAAAGAAATAAAATAAATCTCACACCGTGGGAACGACCTTGCTCAGTGTTCGGACTGAGATAATATCTGTACTGAGATCCTTATCACAAGACGTCGTACTAAAACACAATAAGCACTAATTATCGTTCTGCATTTACTTAAGTAGACAATAAAGCTTTAGAAATGGACGTTATATTAAGAAATTCTTCATTTTATTGCCTTCATAATAATTAAATTTACAAAAAGTTCAATGAATTCTATCTAACGTCTAAGTCAAAATTTAAAAGACGAGGTCGTTGTGTGAAATTTAACTTTTAAATCATAGATACCTTGAGTATCGTTTTTGAAGTCTTGCGCAATTAAAGCTCGGTTTTGGTTTTGTTTTTACTATCTTTTTTAACCTTGGATATATTAAGAAAAAATATTTGAAAACATTTTCAAAGTTTCTGCATTGTTAGAAGCCCAGGTAGTTTGGGTGTCTACCAGGGCCTTAAAACTTTAGAATATTTTAGATCGAAGTTACAGTTTGGCTATCTGTCGGAGATTGACACAAAGATCTTTTTGTTCCGGAAATTACACACGAGCTTAACTATAGATTTAGTAAATCCATCCAATCCGAATCCCAATCCATCGATCCAATCCGTTATCAGCTTATCAAATTTTCCTAATAAAAATGGCCCCAAATATCCTTAGATAACTTGTATTGATTTGAAGCTCGCCTATTTACACAAAGCCGTTAATCAAGTCGTGGTATTTTTCAGATGGGGTAACCCGTTCATCTACCCAGTGGTGGACTGGTCCAAGCCCGAGCAGACGATGGTAGTGATCACACTGACAGCGCTGTTCCTCGCCCTCATGCACCTTCTGACTGTGGGCATCGCCGCGGCACGAGACGCCATCGCCAAGAGACGCCTCGGAGAACCCGTAGGGGTCTACAACGACGCCTTCACCCCTTAACACAACACACACTGACCTAAAAATGTCTGCTCGAAATAATCCCTCTAGCAACACTAGCCATGACACCTCCCAAGGATAGGCTGTATGACAACTTCCCTTTGTAAGGGCATCATCAAGTGAGAATGTGTGAATAAATATACTATTCTGGGTGTGTAGTGTATTAAAATGTGATATAATTTAACAAAATTAAAATCTTAGGTAGTTTGAACTATTAAGGGAAATGTGTAGGTATGTACTTAATTAGCGCTAAACAGACTAACATTTTGTAAATCGTCTGAATGATGTATGTAACTAAAACGTAAAAATAATGTTTGTTTTTATGATCTTCATATTTACTTGTAAGGGTAATGACATATATTTACTTTTATAATCAAAGCGCACTGTGATTTTAGTTATTTAAGATTTGTAAGTAGGCTATTTTCCTTTTATAAAATGGTTTGTAAATTACTTAGTAAGCACAGAGAGAGATTTCTGTGGTTTAAACTCTAAATGACGTTATAAAAACAGTTTAATTAAATATTTTAATGTGTTTAAGGGATATTATTTACTCCAGGTTAAAAATCCATATATTTTAATGTGATAGAAAGATAAAATCGGATTTAAGATTTGTATTGTCAGTGCATCTACATAGTCATCTATATTTGTAATATAGAAATGAATCGCTGAATGTGTTGCTAAGCGCAAATCTCGAGAACAGAACCGATTTCGCTAATTCTTTTTTTTAGAATATTCCTTGAAGTACGAGGATGGTTCTTACGGAAAAAAATTTTAAGAGAGTTGCTTCACGCGGACGAAGTCGCGGTCAAAAGCTAGTTCGTAATAAAAATCTTACGAACGGAGATTTTTATTACGAACTAGCTTTTTTTATCATTCAGTGTGAGAAAAAAACAAATGTTAGGACAAACAAGTGTAACTTTTTTTTTTGATTGGCTTCTCGCAACACAACCTGTGAGGTTGTCGTTGCTTAACCGGACTTGGAGTGTGGACAATGAAGACGCACCTCCTTTACACCAGCAAAACGATGTTCCACTAATACCTTTTTCAACTGTTTGGTTTAAATGTAACCAAGACGTCATTGTTCGATTGTTATCTACTAAAATGTATGGATCATCGATGGCGCACAATCACGAAGTAATCGGAGATAACAGCGCCGGTCCGCAGTCCACAGTTGCCACGCTCGCTCGACATCGTCTCGATAAATTAACTTAAATAATATTTGCGAAAAATGGCCGAAAAAGTGAAAAGATATTTCAAAAAGGAGCTTCGAAAACATATGTTTTCATTAGAACATGAAGATGTGTCAGATTTTTACCTTAGTTCTTGGCAAAGGAATCGTTCATGCTGGCCTTCGTTGTTTATAAGAACTTTAATATTTATAGGATGTTTAAGCACTTTAGTGACCTCGATGGTTCTCATGACTCAGGCACAAATGAAGTTCGGACACTGGTTTATTTTCATGACACATTGGGGGTTGGTTTTTAACACCATATCTTCAGCATTGGCGTGGATTGTTTCCGTCGTGGAGTTCCTCCAAGGACCGGGTAAGTCCAGAATTTTGTAACAATAACTATAAAGAGAATAAATTGAGATCTAATATCACAATATTTTCCCCTATCGAAGTTAAAGCCATTTTTAGAATTGGTACGTATTGGTAGGGGAAGCCCAAAGGGTTTTTGAGCAAAGCAAAAATTGATAGCTGAGTAGCTGCGGCATGATGAGAGAACAGGTGCGGTCCGAGGGGGGGGAGGGGCGTGAGGGTCATGACCCCCTCCCCCCCCCCCCCCCCCAATCATTCAAGCTGTCGAGAGTCCGAATGATTTACTTGCCTTACTAACTTACTACTTGGTGACCCCCCCCCTAAATCTTGGGCTGTGACCGCGCCTGTGAGAGAACACCGAAAATGTATTTGAAAAGTTTCACGTAGGAGTCCCGTGGTCAGGGACACCTGACCGAGGGTTTAACCTGGAAGTTTCAGATTTCTAAAATGTACCAAAAATAAAGTGATTTTCAGAGCCTTTGATTTTGGAATGATCGTGTGCGGCGTAACCCATAATGACATAAATAGGCAAATGTAATGAAACATTGTGGGCTTTAGATACAGATTTGGTCATTTTTTGAAAGGATTACACAGGGCGAAAAAAGTTATTCTGTGCAATAACGTAACCTATCCCGTTAGTGCATTTATATAAACATCTGAAGGATTGATAGAGCATTTTGACAAATACAACGAGGTTTCATTGATTTTGGAAAGTACCCAAAAGTGGTCTCTTCTTTTTGTGGCCAAATCTTTTTTGCATTTATCCCTAAATCAACAAATCGAATATCTTTGATTGCTATTTGAATTAGAAGCTGACCTTTTTGTAAGGATTTGTCGATATTCATACATTTGAACAGTCATTAGGTACTTGCTTGAAAGTAATGATATAAAGGCAGCAAAATTAGAACATCGTCAGAGTACACCATAAACAGCGTTGATTATTTCAAAAGTTTCCTATCTCACTTAGCAAACCAATTATTTTAATAACATTCTCATCTGATGGGCTATCCAACGAGCTATAAACATTTAAAACAAATCAGAAGTGTCCGTCAATTGTTTGATAAATCATGCAAAAATGGAAAACCGCCATTACTATTTACAAAAACATTAAACTAACGCCTTGTTTACGTCGAAACACATTTCCATTCACGGTTTTATTGTAACTCCGAACCTCTGCACTTGATATTATTACTGATATCGCCACGAATTCTTAGTGATAGTTCATTTTTATCAGTTTTGTTGAATAAACCATAACGCTTCGGCATGGGCCGCCAGCTGCGAATTAACTAGATTAAATGAAAGACACATAATTTATTTTTAACCGACTTCTTTAAGAAGGAGGCTATCAACTCGTCTGTAAATACCGGGTGAATATTTCAAACCAATATGGATTGCCAAATCCGAAACTATGGGTAATAAATATCGAAACATACTTAAAGCCAATCTAGGAGCCAATTTTGATGAAAACTAAAACTGAATTATTAGATTTTACAAAAACCAATTTCTCTACAAGGCAAGGCTCAAGAAAATAGGTGGCTCGTTCAGACGCCAATGTATACGCTTTTATAGTAATAAAGGTTCCAAACCCCGTTCAAGATCTAAGCCTTAGATAATAAATTCAAATCATTCATTAAACGTAAGCTGTGCCAGAAAGCCTTTTTTACCGTTAAGGATTATGTCGAGGACATAAAGGCTTTGGATTGAGCTGCTCACCATTTTTACATATTGTATGTTTTTATTTTTTTCTGTTTCGTTGTTGTTTTTTTAAATACACTTTGACATTAATGAATTTTATATAATTATACAATGACATTTGCTTACTTTGTAAAGTATTCTATTATTTTTTATTTTTCTCTCTGTTCTGTTAGTTTTTGTCATGGTCTGGCAATTTGAGTAATTAATGTGGCCTACCCAAATGTCCTTTCTTTGGTATTGTTCCTCGAATCGTTGAGCTCCTTAAGTTTTGAGTTGAGCTGCATGATTTCTGACAAATGCGTGCACTGACTGGAAAGATCCTCTCAATATATGTGATTCTTTCCTCAAAAGACCATCTCAGACATCGATCTACATGGTCTTCATATGATCTGCCCAAGATTTTGTCTGAAAGAGACTGTGACCTCTGTGTTTGTGTCGGCCTTTCTTCTCAAACTCTACAGATAGGAAACGCCGACCTCATCTAGTTTTAAAATACGATTGACGTGTAAAAGTGTTTGAACAAACCTACTTACAAAATAAAATCATTTATCATTTTTCAAGCTATGAACATTTTGATTTGAAAAAAAAACCGGTCAAGTGCGAGTCGGACTCCGAGTATGTAACTACAAATTTACGGTTTTCCGATTTTTTCCTTTACTTGTGCTACATGACATTGCTTCTTACCACATTTCATGATTCTAGGTCAACGATTCCCTTGCGAGTGTCAAGATATGCGGCATAAACGGAACATAAACGCCCGTATCTTTTGATTGCGTTTACTTAGAACTTTGATTTTTTCACTGCTTCAAAGGATTGCAGCCCTGAGCAATTCATATTAATTTCAACTTGATAACTCCACGCTTCCCTGAGAAAAAGGGTCTTGACAGACGGACGGACAGACAGACGGACAACGAAGTGATCTTATAAGGGTTCCGTTTTTCCTTTTGAGGTATGGAACCCTAAAAACACCTGAACTGCACCGTCCAATGGTATCGCTAATAAGGTTTAAATTCTGGGCTTCGTCGTCATATCCTTCCTAAGTGAGGGAAGGAAAATCATTAATAAATAAGAATTTACTCTTAAAAATTAATCATAGTGATTTTCACAATTTCTTGAAATGCAAGATTACATAAATGGATTGTATTCATTGAGCTGATAAAATTTTAATAATCACAATGACTAATCACAAATCCTATACGTTACGTATCTTTAATGTGTGGGTATTTAACCTAAGTCAATATGATTAACTAGCTGCGCCCCGCGGTTTCACCCGCATAAGTTTCGATCCCGTGGGAATGTCGGGATAAAAAGTATCCTATATGTTAATCCTGGTTATAAACTATCTGTGTGCTAAATTTCGTCAAAATCTGTTCAGTAGTTTTTGCGTGAAAGAGTAACAAACATCCATACATCCATACATACAAACTTTCGCATTTATAATATTAGTAGGATTGTGATTCTTAAAAAATCCCGTGCGAAGTACTTAAACTTGAGATCTCTGGGCCCGAGCACACGTACCACAACCCATAGAGTAACACGAGCCATGACTCTATGACCACAACCACACCACAACGACAACACGAGGACGGCTGCTAATTTGTACGAAAATGAATAGTTTATCCACACGGACCATATTTGACCATCTATATCAACCGTCTGATACCGACCACATCAAGGCCACGTCACCGCCACAACGCAACCTCCAGCGAGAAAAACTACGTTGCGTCGACATTTTCCTCTACGAAAGCGGGAGTCGATCTGCCTGTCTGCAGACACTAGCCTTGACGTAACGTTAACGAAATTTTGTAGTTACCACAACGCAACTGCAAAAAGCTGCAGCATGTGATGTGACAACAGCAGGTATGCTCTCATACTGCGAGAACAATCCTGATGCGCAAAAGTGTTTTCTGTATGGCTCCTGTCATATTTAATAAACTACCTAAAAGTAGGAGAGAACTGCCCTTGTGACTTTTAAAAGTAAGCTGAGAATTTTTAAATGTATTACAATAAAGTGTATTACAATGTTGTAGATTTTTTAAATGAAAAGGACTTTTCTATTCCGACTTCTAACATACATCGGTACATAGTTAAGAATAACAATATTGAATAATGTGAATTTGAAATCAATATTGACTTTTGAATGATTCTATTTGACTGCATAGTAATGAATATTCTGGACATAATTTAATTTATTTTGACTATAATATACTTATACTATAATATCTTGACATCAATTATTATTTATTTGTTTTGTATTTTGTAATGAAATTTAGAATGACTATAATATGTAAAAATGCAATTAACTGTATTTTTTTATACCTACAAAAATTGTACGCCGTTGTTGGCAAAACAAGGACGCTCACAACATCTATTAATTTAATACCTCGCATGTCTGATTAGTCAGTTTATGTAAACGCATGTTTGACAAATAAATTATCTTTATCTTTTATCATCACTATTCACACATAACCTTTGCTTGCCCACATTTTCTCGCGACGATGACGTGACGATATTTGGGTCGAAACAAAGTAAAGTTTTAAGAAAAAGATTTTTGTCACGCTTATACCTACACTCGCCTGAGTATTTCCAATATTAGGGTTTATTTTACTACAATACTGGGAGCACAAGCCTAAAATTCAGAACCCTGCGGCCCTGTCCGAGTAAATGCCAAAACACACAACGCCAAAAAGATCGAGAATGAGATTCATACACAAATACTATATGTACACAGTACCTACCTGCTAGCAACGAAAATTTAAATTATCTAGCACGGAAATCAGCAAGATAGGTACTACACATTAAACAACATTATTGTGTAAACTACTATCCCAGGATTGTATCGAAATCGATTAACAACAGTCGAACAGTTTTATCAATACATATATATTTGGGAAAATGCTAATACCTTCTTGTTATCAAAGAATACTAATTTAATTAATCTATTATGACTGATACAGGTAGGTACAAAGAGTGTCGATACAACTTCACTCGTTGCGTTAGATAAAGACGACTTAAACATACCAATTATTGACCAGATCAAACTATAAGTTTATCAAATAAATCAGGGTAATAACTGTTTAGACTTTACATTAACGCCTGTGGTTAATAGCAATAGATTCGCCTGAGACCTAAAGAAAACTGGGAAAAATGCCGGAAGTCAGTCGTGACGTTATGTGTTATCAGCCGATAAAGCCCAATCTTTAACACACTTCCCGTACGTGTTATAAAATGGGTTTTATTGGCTAGGCCTATCCTTATATAGAACAGAAAACCCAGTGGGGTAATTGTGTAACACACTGTAAACGCCTGTGGTTAATAGCAATAGATTCGCCTGAGACCTAAAGAAAACTGGGAAAAATGCCGGAAGTCAGTCGTGACGTTATGTGTTATCAGCCGATAAAGCCCAATCTTTAACACACTTCCCGTACGTGTTATAAAATGGGTTTTATTGGCTAGGCCTATCCTTATATAGAACAGAAAACCCAGTGGGGTAATTGTGTAACACACTGTAAACGCCTGTGGTTAATAGCAATAGATTCGCCTGAGACCTAAAGAAAACTGGGAAAAATGCCGGAAGTCAGTCGTGACGTTATGTGTTATCAGCCGATAAAGCCCAATCTTTAACACACTTCCCGTACGTGTTATAAAATGGGTTTTATTGGCTAGGCCTATCCTTATATAGAACAGAAAACCCAGTGGGGTAATTGTGTAACACACTGTAAGTAGCAATGACTTCCATTTTGACAGTTCCACAACATTCATTGGGTTAATTACGTTGTTGAGCAGACAATTTTTTAACATATAAAGCAATGGATTAGCAATCCTTCAAAGTGATTCAGATTGTGATAGATCGTCATACTTAGTTTCTGAGTGTTGGTGATTTCATGTCAATTAATACACCCAGTCTCCTCATTATGCTTTCCTTGGCCATAGATATACTAGAAGACACATCTATATATATTTAGCCGCGGGCAGAAGCTAGTGAAATAATATTTTTCACCGAACGGGCTAAGAAGCTACACCGTCGCTAGGAGATTGATGAAACAATTATTGTAGCTAAACTAAGCCAAGCTATAATATGTACCAGTCAATATAAGAAGTCAAAGTCAAACAAAACACAAAATATATGTACCTCGTGTTGCAATTGCAGCTTTAGTTTGAAGTATGAAATAAAGTCCCAAGTCCATGATTTCAGATTCGAGTCCGACAACGCTGGTGAAGCTGTACTGGTCATTCTTCAACGCCGCCATCTCTGTAGCGTTCTTCATCACAGCTTTCTACTGGACTCTGCTCAGTAGCATGGGTGAGTACTTCGATTTTATTTTTCAAAATCATAATTAAGAGTTATGTAGCAAAGAGCTGCGGGCATTTGAGCAATATTTGATTTTTTATTATATTTCTTAAAAACGTTGCAGTTGTGTAACTTCCATGGCAAAATTACCAATGTAGATTGTGTTGTATTAATTAACGAAATAATTTTTTAATGTACTACACACATGTGTTTTGAAGGGGACATGTAGCGATGTAGGTGCGTGTGTAGGTATTTGTTAAAAAGGTCATGAACACTTCAACCCAGCATTAGTAGCAAACCGACTAATCGGTTACTTACAACCAATATAAGAAATTCGTTTTTAAAGTCAGAATTTGTGGTAAAGTTCTACGAAGGTACAAATTGCCTTTTTACCAAAAACAAATCGAGTTATTAACCACTCGAAATTTTGTATTACTGTAAATAGCTAAAGTGTTACTCATCCTTGAATTTAAAAATCTTAAATAAATAATGTTAAGCTCTGTTCGACAAATTAAAGCTTTTAAAGTTTCAAAACCAATGACGAGAGCGTAAATTTTCCAATTATAGGGGTTTCAGAAAATCACATTTCGAATTAGTTTGGCCGGGTTCTGATGTACAGTGTGTAAGGCTTAATTTTAATTTTTGAATAATTATATCGAAAAATAAATTATTGTAGCAAGTAGACGGGCTCAATACTCGGCCTAGTATGCTTCGACAACAGAGTCCTCTAGTACCTACAGTAGGTTTTCAGAAAAGCACTTGTCCTGCCATCAGAACCGCGTACGCGGCGCGCCACGAGCGTATTGATAATAAAGCACGCACGTGTGAATTCTGAACCATTATTACCTATCATTTTCAAATGCCGTAGTCGATTTTTTAAATTAATTTTGCCAGACACACTCCAGTGTAGTCTAAAAGGCCCTGGGTACGTGACTAGTTGTGGTTTTAGCCCTTAGTCTGAATTATGTAGCTAAACAAAGAGTGTCTTGATATTCGCAATATTATTATCGTCTCTCTTGTCTCAGTGGAAGCTGACTACGCCTTGAACTCCGTGCTGGATGTGTTCGTGCACGGCATCAACTCCGTGATGATGTTCTGTCTGCTGATCTCCTCGCGTCATCCCACCAGGATACTGCACTTCTACATCCCCCTCATCCTTGGACTTGTCTATATGCTCTTCAGCATCATTTACTACGTCTCCGGTGGGCTTAGTCCGTGAGTACCGTACCGACATTATTTATATACCTAGAGTCTGGATTTGAAAATCCTAAAACGACTGTAAGTGCCCCCTGCCCATGACGCGACCAGGCCGCGTCATGGGCGGGGTTGCTTCCTAAAAGGTGAGTAGGTATAGACTACTTGCATTTACTTGTAACAGAACATCGAGCATTCGCCGCTTTAAAATGTTATCGAACCGCACTTTGAACACGACTTTCGATGATTTGTTACAACCTGATTTTAAAAACAACGAGCGTATTGGCGTAATATTTCATCGAGCAAAGGCACGATCGCGGTCGACGCGGAGTGAGGTGCGCGGGCCAAGTGCAGCCGATCGATTCTGTAAAAATCTCACCGTGAAAAGTTAGGTGAAGTGAGCTTAGAGTGTGCTGTCAATAGTGTCAATCCCTAGCATTAGTTGGAATTACAGCTCACCTAAGTTTTCACGGTGAGATGGTTATAGAATCGCACTGCAGGTTGTTACTTGTTCAAGTTCAACGCAAGGTAGAAAGAAATGTTACAAGTAAATGCTCACTCGTCGTGAGCATTACGTCGAACGCAGCGTCGAGTATTCGCAGGAACGTGGTATTACATGAAAATGCTCGAGAAAATGCTCGAGAAAATGCTCTAGTGTATGCTCACCTAAAAAGAAACAAAACGCAAAGTTCTAAGTATACAGATTATCAATTATCACACGTACGAGTATATAAATATATAGATATCTACCATTAAACCATATCTTGTTAAAAGTCTTCACGAAAAAACCATTAGGTACCTTTTTTTTCCTGTGTTGCAATCATTATACCACAGAATTTTCCCGGTTATCATCATTGACGATTTTTTGTAGGATTTAAACTAAAATTGAAAAATTTTCTTTGTTTAGCTTTGGCACGAACTGGATATACCCAATGCTGGACTGGTCAAATCCTGGCACCACTATACTATTGGCGGTGGGATCAGCGTTCCTCATCATTGTGTTCCATTGCATCGTCGTCGGCATGACGCTCTGCAGGGATGCCCTCACCAAGCGATGCAGAGTACCGACAGTCCTGTCCATATCCGAACAAAATAACGGAATATCCAATAATTATTACAGATAAGCAAATTGACTGAACGTATCACCACTCAAACACTCGTCGCTAGTTCATTTAAGCGATGCTGTATGTTTAATTCTGATACCTAGCTATTAAAGGGTGAATCTAGCAAAATAGCCTATTTTCAATTTGATTTTTCATGAAATTGATAAGGCAGGCATAAAATAAACATCTACCCCTTTATTCATAAACGTTGCTTAAAGTTAAGCAGTGATTAGCGACTGTTTAACCATACATTTTTGACGTTTAAACGTTACTTAACTTTAGTCATCGTTTATGAATAAACCCCAACGACATGATGTTTTCAAACTTTTTGTGGAACAGAAACACAAACAAAATATTAAAATTGTCTCGATAAAAAACATCACGAAGTTGCCTCTAACTTTCAAGTATTTTCGATTTGTACTTAATAATATGCTAATGACTAAAAGAATAAAAATTTGATGATTAATTAATACAAGGTGAAAAAATGAATGCATGTCTTTTTTTTAATTCCTTTTAGTTTGGTTTTATTAAGACTACAAGCCTTTAGTACTTCCGACGTTCTTGATTCGTGGAAGAAGTTATCTTCCGTCACACATTGTGGGAACTTCTCAGTCATCGTCACTGCGGCCGCGCTGGGATATCATTTATTTACGTAAATAATATTTTTGTAATTTATCCTATTGTACAATAAAACCGATAAGAATTAAATAAAATAATACCAAGGCTAACTACGAAATAAAAATATTAAAATAATTCAATGTTCATATTTGAAAACTCAAGATGACACATTTTATTTGACAGATTTTTGACTGGGAGGTACAGCATATTATTATTTATAAAAGTACTCTGTGGGTAAAAGTACTCTCTCTACATTTCACGCTGCATTTCGGTCAATTTTCTTGCGGAGAAAATTTACAACATAGCCAACATAGAAATGTAAAAAACAGATAGCGAACTAGCCAATTCCACGTTCCTTTGATAAATATTAGATCGTATTGCAATCAACTCATGCAGGAACCAAATTCGTCTACTCCCACTTTGTTTGACAAACTCCATGAAAAGGTAACCCTTAAAGTCTTAAACGAACCATTTCGAGTGACTTTTGACTATCCCCTAAATCCAGTTGAAACTCGTTTAGCATAAAGGTAGGCTATTAGTACATTATTTTCTACACATTTTCTCTTTCAAGTAACAATAGATACTACCACTTAAAATTACCCTAATTTTCTTTTGTTTTGTCGTGTTTAGATATTGAGACCCATCACGCCTGCGAAATTTCGCTAGCTAATTTTATTTGATCCTGTAGATGTCAATTCTTTTATCGATGAAGCCGACAATTTTAAGCCTATTTTGTGCTGGGCAAAGGCATATTTGCAGGGCCAACGTGTCCAAAGATGCATAAGACAGGGGGGAGGTTTGGAAGAAAAAAGGGGAGGGATTTGCCCAGCAGTGGGACTTACAAATACTCCATAAAATTATAAACGGTTCCATCGATGCACCATCGGTAAACTATTTTAACTTTAGATCTAGCCAACGTAGTAAGCGTCATCATCGTATTTTTGAATTGCCTACATCCACCTTAAATACCACATTCAATAGCCCACTAACACGAATGGCAAAGCAATAGTATTTCCTATTGATGTTTGCTTCATACAGACGTTCCATATTTAGACAGTGTGAAGAATGTACGTCTATGTAGCTCCAATTGGTTTGTTTTGTTTTGTAGTGTTCTAGATTAAGATCTACTAGACACACTTTTTATTTTTGTCCTTTGTACCTGTTATTTGCATGGTTACTGAAATGCCAATAAACAAATCGTGATTTTATTGTTAACAGTCGTTGTTGCGCCAGTTCTTCTTCCCAGCGAAAGCACTAGGAAGTGGTGAAGGGTGGACGTTTTGGGGGACTGCGTCTTTTGTGACTGCGTCTTATGTTGACATTCGATAATTGCTAATTCTAAGCCTAATTTGATTTTGATTATGTAAAAAGGGTTTTTTATAGTTGACACTTTCTTGTTTAAAAATACGTTACAGCAAAATTAAATTTATTTTTGATTTATAGGTACGATGGTTTCCTCTTTTATTACCTAATGTACCTATATTAAATTTTATCATTTATTCTTAAGCTACTCTTCCTAGATGTACCTAACTACTTGAGCACATTTTGTTAGAGATTTATTATAATAATATAATATTTTGTAATCTGCCTATTGTAAAGAGCCCAAAAAGACAGGTTCCCTTAACCCTTCCCAACAATACAAAGAAATTAGATAACGTTGCTGAATTGATAAGTACAAACTGTGATGTAGCATGGCAACTGAAGTGGCAGGTACATATTACGTTTAGTCGGTTAACCAAACGCCTTTGACAGCGCTCTCAACATTTACGATTTTGCGAGTGCGTTTCGATTTTGTTAAATTGTGATATTATAGCTTGTTTCTTTGTTTTATTATTTAGTTATTGTAAGTGTTTGTTCTTTATCGTTATTGGTTTTTAAATTCATTTTTTTAATGCGTTAACCAGAGTATGGTACTACCCAGAACAACTCCGTAAGTAGATACTTTCATTTCCATCACCGAAGAAAAAACGTTTCAAAACAGCCGATCGATTCTGTAAAAATCTCACCGTGAAAAGTTAGGTGAAGTGAGCTTAGAGTGAGCTGTCAATAGCGTCAATCCCTAGCATTAGTTGGAATGACAGCTCACTCCACGCTCACTTCACTTAAGTTTTCACGGTGAGATGGTTACAGAATCGCACTGCAGGACCTTCGTCATCCTCTGAGAAGCAGATAGTGATAACTATGTTTAAATTTGTGGAAGAAACATGGCTCAAAGTCTGTTATCCGTTGAAAACTGACATACCTACTGAAAAAAACTGCAGTAATAATGGTTAGGTATGTGTGTATCAACTGTATACCGAGTTATTAACATTTGAAATAAAAGGTTTCGCATCTACGAGTCACGTGTTTTTCTTTTGTTTACCTTTATTTTACTACTTAAACCTATGGAGTAGGTAGAGGTACTTGCACACAGCTATGATATATATGTACAGACGCCAGCAGGTCAAGCTACCCGAAACTGTCAAATTTTCCCAATCAACCTTGAACCTAATGCTTTAGCAATAAAGTTGAAAATCTAATAAAGAAATTTGACAGATTGTAGTAGCTTGATGTGCTGGCGTCTGTACATTGAATAGCGCCGTTTCATCTGATTATTTTGCGTAGGTACCTATACATACTACAGAAGATTCAAGTTCAAATACGGGAAGGAATTGTGTTTTGGTTTCGTCGTGTTTGATGAGAGGGGTACTTACGAAAGAAGGCGCGGGTGAATTTTTTTTCTGGGTTTCTGCGCCCTCTTATGATGTATGTGGTAGTATTAATACTACTTACGTGTATGTTATTTGTTTTTTTTTTTTTTTACGTGTATGTTAACGAAATAAATTATTTCTACTAGACACGTGGGTTATTTTTTAGGTACTCGTTTTGAACAGGAAGGAAAGAGTATTACAATCGTTTCTTATCAGGCGGAAACTCCTAAGTTCTGGGCACTATATCCATTCAGCGTGCTGCCTTGTAGCTCACACGTTTGCAATTCGTGACCGGTTCACACCCAAAGTGTACACACATAAATCAGTGACGGTACATACTAAGATAATATATATTTTGGCACCGCGTTTAGATAATGTTTAAAGTGAGTCACCGATAACCGTTTGCACGATATCGATTATCAGTTCCGTGATATCGATAGCGTTGGGTGTGCTGTGTTTCTGTTACTACAACAATATCAAGATGAGTGCCTTAAAGACTTATTTTGATCAAGAAGCGAGGAGGAGTATGCTCACGTTGGAGCATCACAATCCAACTGACTTCTATCTCAGTATTTGGCAAACGACGCGGTCGGTCGTACCGCTTCTAATTTGGCGGGCGCTGCTGTTCCTCACGACAATAGGAATAGTACTAACCTCTATGATAATATACATATCGAATGGTAAATTCACATTCTGGTTCATTTACCTGACGCATTGGGGGTTGATGAGCATCCTCCTTACCACGGGATTCGCAACTTTGGTGTCAGCGCGCTGTTACCTTTACGGACCAATAAGTAAGTAGCAGAGCTTTTTTTTTTGCATGAAAATGTGTGTTAAAATTTCATAAATATAAGCAAATAATTTTACATTAAATGTTACATAATTATATTCCCTGAAGATATGAAATCGTGATATGTTAATGTTATCAACAAACTTATTGACCAAATGTTATCATCCTTGACTTTGTATTTTTAGGGCTATGCATATGTCGCAGATGGATTGTCGAATCCGCTGTTTTACAAAACCGCTAGTTGTTTTACAAAACAGCTCCGTTATGTAAAAGAACTGAACGACGTTTTGCATTTATCAAAGCAGCGAGTTAACGATTAGAGGTTATTATACCTACAACATGAAATTAAACGCCAGGCTGCACATGGTAGTTATAATTTTATCGCTCGTGACTACTTAACAAAAATAATGGCGTCAGAAACAGAAATAAATAAAACTAATATTTATTTATTATCTCAACTGAAAACAGTGACTTTAAGAACAATATTAATTAAAAGTTATCAGAGTTTTATTAAAAATGCATCTTGTGACAGCAGATAAGCCATTCTGCATTACATCTAAACATCGATAACAAATTGTTTTGTAAAACAACAAGCGGTTTTGTAAAACAACTTCTTCGACAATCCATCTGCGACACATACAGTACTAGTACTAACTTTGTCAGTTGGATAAAGTTACAAATTAACAACGCCTGATAAAATATATAAACTTCACTAAGTAATATCGTGCGCATGAAATCCGCCAGGCTCCGAGTTCAGGCTGCCATGGTACGTGAAGACGTACTGGACGCTGTGTAACATCGCTGCACCAATCGCTTTCATGATCACAATATTCTACTGGACTGTACTATACGAAGGTTAGTCTTTTTTGTGCTACAATTATGTTTTTATTAAATACTTGATTTTCAAGATCTTATTTCATCTTATTTTATAGGTAGGCACCTAAATGGTAACGTTCAGAAAAACGCTCATGGCAGTGTTTTGCTATACTTTTCTTCGATACCTTTATCTTAATTTCTTTACCTATGACTTTTAAAATGTGATGCTGAACTAACTCATCGCTTAGGGGCCGACAAGAGCTCTAAATTCACATTTTACAAACCGTTGCTCAATGCACTGCTTAACGTCCCTTAATAACTGAATAGACAAGGGGAGATCGGGGTGGCAACTCTCCAATAACGTGATTTTTTTTCTAAGTGTATCCCACTGGTCATTATAGCCCTCCCCCATCTTTTTGCCAAACTTTCCGATTTTGCGCGAGTCTCATTCGCCAATTATTAACATTCTTTTAATTGTTTCATTAGCTGGTATCGAAGAGGAGCTGAACCATGGCCTGGACTTGGCGGTACACGGCCTCAACTCACTTGTGATGATTCTGATCCTGGTCAGTGGTGCTCACCCTGTCCGACTGCTGCACATTTACCAGCCCCTGGTCTTCAGCACAGTCTACATGCTGTTCAGTGTCATTTACCACTTCGCCGGTGGCACAGACCAGTAAGATTGCTTTATATACTTACACACATAGATCCTGGCTTACTCTTTCGTACACTTATTAGTCGATTCATACAAATTTACTCGCCCGAAATGGGCGAATCGACCCCGGCTTTGGGTCTCAATGGGCTTATGGTTCTCAACTTAGAGTTAATAACACAAATCCTATTGCCAACTATGTTTATGATTACGTTTTTATTTTAAACACCCATCATTCCTTTCTTCTGGCTATCAATTATTTTCTCGATACTTAGTGTATGTTTGTGCGTAGTGTAAACTCTCCACAAAGACGTAAACTCTGAACACTTAGATCCTGAATATAAGTCCGGTAGACCTGAGAACCGATAGGAATATACTTTCAAAGACACCTGCAAAAGATATATTCTGCTGCACGCGTAAGGAGCTGTATGTTATCAATTTATTATACACAACTCCTTACGCGTGTAGCCGCTCATTGTGTTTGGGTGAAGCTTGGGAAGGGATGGATGACTCAAGGTAGTAGGTATGGGAGATTTATAAACTGGTTCCCATATATTATGTCACACGCAAGATGCAAAGTTCATACGTAATTAAATTCAGATGTATTGCAATTATATGCAAGATGTATTCAGATGTATTGCAATTCTCATTATTGAAGGAGGTATTTCTTCAATAATATTTATAAGCCGTGTATGTCCCTCGACAATTATCGCAATTACGGAATGTATTTATATAATTATTTTCTAGATTATCTGTACTGAATCAGAAGATACTTATATACCGGCTCAGGTCCGGATAAATGATTGCGTTTCTGCGATTGAGAACGAAACGTTTCTATTTGAATCTCACATTTGGTTAGTATCAAAATAAACTACGTAAATGCGGCTTGGACGGAATGCGCTTAGGCTGACCTGCCTATAGATTAGCTTTTTCTGATAAACTCGCATACCTCGGGACCAAATAAAGTCGAACAAAATGAGTTCAAAATGCGGCGTTGGAGGTGTTTGCACGCGTAAAAGTCCCGAAAATATGTAGATCCTGTGTGCCAGCCTGTACAATCTCTATTTATTGTCGAAACAAGTTACAACACTGTATTATATGGAGATAGAATCAATGATGTACACTGTAGGTACAGGGTGGACACATACAAGCCACGTACAAAGATTACTTCATAGCAAAAACTAATCTAGACCTGAACTACTAAACAAAAGAACAATATAATGCCGCTGAAGTGTTTTGTAAAAATAATGACACAGCACTTCTATTATAATAGTTGATTGCTACAATCCTCTTTTTATAAACAGTCTTATTGAATTTTTCACTAGGTCTATCGTTGTTGTTCATGTATAATTTTTCTGTTTATTTTATTTTTATAGATGTTGTTCATCTATAATTTTTGCGTTTTTTTTATTTTACGTGATTTGATCAAATGATCGAATCCTTCAATTTCTCAATTTGGGTAGGTAGTGAAAAATTACGAGTGGAATTCACTCATGCATCATTTCCTCTAGTTGTTATAAGCAACAAGCTTTCCTTAGTGCCAAATCAAAGTAGGTATTTAGTACATTCATATTAGCATCGTACATATATTGACATATCTTTTTTATCTATACGTATCACATGAAGCAATAGATCATCAATTACTTTATTACTTTTTTTACACCTATGTTGCAATGGAATAGAGATAAAAATTGGACGGCAAAAGGTTAAATTAGTATACAACGGAAGCCGTAAAACATACAATTATTAAATTTAGGTGTAGGTAATTTAAAACCAGAAATTAAAGTAGCTGATTAATTGCTAATTGTTTTTGAGATTAGCTACTCGTTACGAATGCTAATCATACATTATTATTGTAAATGTTTCTTCTGAGATTTCCTCACAGAACAACTCGTCCAATGGATATGAAATTATAAACACTTAACAACTATTTATTATTGTATAATGTTTGAAAGATTTCCTTTTTTAAATCACAATATTTTCTTGACTTACTGATTCTTACATTGCATTGCATAACAACATTATTTAACCTACTAAGAATTACTTATATTGATGACACACAACTTACAGTAGTTACAGTATTATCATAGTACAGTTACAGTATTAGCACATCAGTTTATCTTCCATTTAAGTGTGTAATGTAAGCATGCATCTCTCAGGTGTATCATTCAAAACTCACTATTGTATAATGAAGTCTTTTAAAAACTTCCTGTTTTATAGCGGTAACACGTGTATGTATTTAAGGCATATAAAAAAAAAACTGTCTAGAACTAACATAACGGCAAATAAGTAATTCATACTGTGATGTGTGGTAGAAAACATCAGAATCCTTCCAGTAATTTAGGAGAATAAAGGAAGCATGCAAACAGACGTGTACATACTTAATTGGTTTAACTTTGTTTTACATACATTACGAGTACCACCTACGTAGTGGTATGTAGGTAGTGATGCCTGCAAGGACGTTTGTTAACATTGCAGACGCTTTTATTACTTAGTCGTGATATATAACGACTATTATAGGAACATGAACCGTAGGTAATTACAGTTTTGTAATATTCAAATTGTTATGTCACGTATTCACGTCATCAACATAAATATGCCTAAACCTGGCAGCAGTACTACGGATAACTACAGTTATCCGATACCATTATACGGTTCCAACAATAATTTCATAACGAAACCAAGAAAATTATACTTTTGCGCCTCAGTACTGAATACACTTCTGAAAAGCTTTCGACGACGTATGTTTGTATGTATCAAAACAAACCATAATATAAGAATTAAGTTTCTGTCTATCCATTTCAGTGTTTTACTTCTGGTGTGCCACAGGGCTCTATTTTATCTCCACTTCTGTATACTACTTGAATAACATCGTTCGAAGTTCTTACTTATTGGTTCTTTATGCTGATTACCTCAAACACAAGAATTTTGTTACAAAAAGGTCGCTTTGTTTCAGAAAAGGTAACGCCTACATTTATCCGGTGGTGAACTGGTCGGAGCCGAGTACGACGATCCTAGTGGTGTTGATGACCGCCTTGTTGCTGGCAAGCTTGCACTTGCTGACCCTGGGCCTGTCAGTTGCACGCAACGAGGTGGCCTTGGGCTGCGTGCGCGACCCTATCCCTGTGCGCGCCGACGAAGGCATGCCTCTGCGACAACCCGGGATGATGAATGCGTAAACGAATTTTAGGCTGCGTTGACGGGACAGCGGCGTGTAGTGAGGTGTTTTGAGTCATACCGTATACGGCGATGCGCCGTGCGTGTGGGAGTTTTAATGAGGATTTTGAAAAATACAACAATTTATATAGGGTTTTTACCTCTTCGCAATTTTTTTACTGTTGTAGGTAAATGTATTTTGTATTTTCCCTCTTAGCCACGCCCAAAAATGAGGTGAGTGAGTACTATATTAGTAGCTAGCTAGTGACATAGCGCCGTCACTATTCCAAAAATGCATACTTGCCATTTGAGTTGCAAAATATGAAGAAGGCTTCTCTTTGCTGTCATCGAAGAAGCGATGTGGACGATTACGTTAAAATTTATTGATGCAGTAGTTAAGTACCTAGTTTGATTAATTTATTTGTATGGAACCACACACCTAATACTTCTGTGAAGTTGGGGCGTTGGGGGTATGTATATCCATACATTGTATAGAACTGGAATCCCAAACTTTTTCTTTGTCTGTTTACGCATTTTTCTGTCGGGCTTTTGAGGAATAGCATTTTAAATAGCATACAGTACGCACATACATACCTATGTAAATGTTAATTAAGTATGTGATGTGGGCTATCTGGCTTCGAGAATGATTAAACGCGCGGGAATTTCCCTGCTCGATATTTTTCCGCCATATAATCAACCAGAAATTATTTTATCGGTAAACGGACACCATGTAGATATGATATAATATAATCTAAAAACGTATTATAGTTTAAATCAATAATAATTTATATTGTTTGTAAGTAGTAAGAGAGGACAATAAACTGTTGGCAATAAAATATTTAAATATGTATTTACTTTGGGGAATAGCACGGGGCAGTCCAATTTAGGAATCCTATCACTAACCGGCCTTCGTGGCATCCTGCTGATTTTAAACTAACGACTAAGTACTCTACAAAATAAATTACTCGTACGTAACGTCTACTTGTACCTACTCGTTAGTTCACTGCATGGCCTGTTTTACATTAATTTAGGTCAAAGCATGCAAGACAGGATTACTTCATTGGTACCAAAACCTTTTGGTAATTTAGAAACGGCAGCGATGCCCCTTGGTCAGCGATGACCTGATAACGACAGACACTCACTGAGCCATTAAGTGGACTTGTTTGGGCAGCCTCAACGCAGACCACCAAACATGACGTAATATAATCTGCGGGTAATACTTGTCGTACAAGCGACCTTGACTGACCTACCGCCATGGTAGACAACTGCACGTTTGTCAACCTAAACTTATTAGAGAGTTTTCTTAACCCATTAACGAAGAGTTTTTATGACACACTCGATGTCAATCCTTACGTCAACATGACTTGATGGTTCTGAAGTTTCGCAAATACACCTATCCACGTATATTAGAAATAAAAATCGTTAATTCGTATTTACACAGTGTAAACAATGAATTATGAACTACTTGATGATGTTATTACGTAAGTACCCCTTAATTACATATGTCCGCAGACAGGAAAATATAAAAGGTTACGATATTTAAGTCTATATCGAATTCTTCTAGCATACCTGCATAAAAATCAAGGTTATCTACATAATTGGTTTCTCCACATTTTCCGACAAATATCGCTGATTGGACTTCCCAAAGATCACTTGAAATGAATTTATTATAAAGTTTATTTAGACTGAATAAATTAAAGACTAATATAGTTATACATCTAAAAACTGGAATACCTCCTAGGTAATACTTGGGTTTGATACTTAAGATCAACAGCCATAATATCAGCAGTTATAACCTCAACACCGTAAGACCAACGATTCAAAATCTCAACACTTCAGAATGTCAGCAGCTTAGTAAGTCAACAGTTCACCAGACCAAAGTTTAAAATCTCAACTTGGAAAGTATTAGGTAAATACTAATTAATGTTATGCATGTTTTACTTTAGGTAAACATTATTTGACGAGGAGTGCTTACCTTTTATTTACTTTTTGGTCGGTCAGGTTTAAGTAGGTACATACTTGAGTAATTACACAATAATTATATTAAAATAAGTAAATAAATAACAATTGTAAATAAAAATCATATTTAGTTATCTTTAATATATTGAAAAAAAAAAACATGTTTGTAAACTTCTTAAATAATTGATAATGATTAAAAAAATTATTTTATTTTATACACAATGTACAGTTTAATAGAATAACAACACGTCAGTCTAGTCAAATAACCCGCCCCTAACTGATTGATAATTATTAAATCAGTAATACAAACTACGAAAACAATTTATAAGCGATTCAAATCACGTTCTTTTATTATTTAAAACATTACGTCAGCTACAAAAAATAACAAAAAATATTGGTAATTTTCATACCCAATTAAATATCAATTTGTAATTATTTAAATTTATATGTTATATAAATTATTTTTTTGTAAAAATGTTATTGTGTCCATTTCCTCTTTCTTCGATATAACCCAACCAAAAAGTAAATAAAAGGTAAGCACTCCTCGTCAAATAATGTTTACCTAAAGTAAAACATGCATAACATTAATTAGTATTTACCTAATACTTTCCAAGTTGAGATTTTAAACTTTGGTCTGGTGAACTGTTGACTTACTAAGCTGCTGACATTCTGAAGTGTTGAGATTTTGAATCGTTGGTCTTACGGTGTTGAGGTTATAACTGCTGATATTATGGCTGTTGATCTTAAGTATCAAACCCGTAATACTTAGTATAAGTAATTCCGTAAAACGCTAATCGAGTTTGCAGCAAGTAAACTCGGGTTGACGGCGCGTAAAAAAAAACGCCGTAACAAGATTTTCAGGACACGCTATACCATAGGTACTATATCTATGCAAATATTGAGAAATATAGAGGCAAGAGACCTTATAAAAGAGCACTTAAATAACCACGGTTTCAAAAGAATTATAAAAGGTACTGTCCAGTGTCCTGACACGAGTTACAGATTCTGAGCTTAGTTGCATTCAGTTCGAAATTCACCTCCGACATTCGTGCCATAAGCTTAATCATATAATAAATCAACATGACTGGCGGTTTTTCCATAGCATAATTACCTGTTCACCAGATGTGGCAACAAACCGTTTACAGCTCAGCTACCTAGCTACACAGACACGATACAGGGAAATTCTTTAAAAACTAATTTGATATTTCGAATCTTTAAACTAACCTTATTACGTATCCGGATATTGAGTGGCGTAAGTTGTAGCGTAGACACATGAGTCATTCTGTTGTTCTTAGTATTTCAAAAGTAACTAAATCCTTTAATATGGAGTTTTACCTTGGCCCAGATTATTATGATTAGGTACTGATTCGATTATTAGGAATAATGAATTATTTGTCTTATCCACAAAGTAGATAGAGCACACGACGGGTTCCGTACCACCGTACAATATTTAGCAACCTATATTTTTTTAAGCACGTTTCATGCAAATAAACATAAAGTTAAAAATTAAATCATGTGTTGTTGTAGCAGATTGCTGCTACAACAACACATGATTTAATTTTTAGAAAAGAAATACACATTCTGTGAAAATTTCAACTGTCTACCTATTACTGTTCATGAGATACAGCCCGCTGACAGACAGACAGACGGACAGCGGAGCCTTAGTAGCATTTATCGTCATTTATAAAATAACAATTAATAATCAATTGATAAACTGAACCTAGGTACTGATTGATTCGCAAACAAAATACCTAATTATTTAACGGCAAAGCGTTGACACAATACTCGTACAACCTAGTTTGGGTTTAGAAAACAAGTAATTGCATTACATAAGTGAGGTTATAGTTTACGCAAGTCTGGCGTGGTGTTGTAGGTGCGCCGCGCTCCGTCGTCTTCGCCGCCGGCCGCACCAGTCTGCATCTGCGTCTCTGCGCGCCTGCGCTGCGCTCGCGCAACCGCACCGACATCACGCGCGACCATTTCGATTTATTACAGTCATATAAAATCCCTTAATTTAATTTTAACTATGAAAGAGCTCTCTAAAATATAGCCTGCTTTATTACGTTTCTTTCCCAAAACCAATTCTATTTCAATTTGCCTAAAATCAAACTTTATTTATTTGCACTCTAAGAGTTAATTGTAAGGTACACATAAGATTAGATTAGTCTTAAGATAACGACCCATCGGCAACGTTTCTGCTCACTCTCTTGAGACGGCGACGTACCGTTTTCAGCTGTGACATTACAAAATAGATTATCTACTATCTAAAGTGATTGAACTTGTCTTAGTCTCCCACATATTAGCCGCATAACACTGTCGTATGCAGGGACATGTGTAAACTTCTATTATAAAAGTGACTGTGTATTATTTAAGTGATCAAAATGGTGAAAATTTATAGGAAAAGTGTGTCCCTTTCGGCCCTATGGGTGTCGTCGAACGAAAGGCTGAGCGATTTTTACGCGTCCTCATGGCAACGAGGAGAGTCGCCGATACCGATGCTGGTGTTCAGGATCTTGCTGGCGGGAGTGGCGCTGGCCATCCTCATGTGGTCTCTGGTGGAAGCACCCAACCCTTACTGGCTGATATATCTCACGAACTGGGGACTGTTGCTGCTCGTCAGCATGCTCATGTGTGGAATGATTGTCTCATTCGAGGCTATTTACAACAAGCCACACGGTGAGTTAATAAATTCCTATCATTTTAACTATTGTCTGAGACTCAGACTGTAGACTCAGACCTCTTCGATGAAGTACCTTATTTAGCAAGGGTACTCGTATAAAGGTTTCCAGCATCAAAAGTGGGTATAACATGGTTGTCGAAGTCAAGTGTTAACCCTGAAACTGCTTGCTAAGATTATCGATCTGCAAGCAGCTGTCTATATGGAAACGAATTCAACAACGTAAATAACGCATTGAATGTTGTTCATCAAACTGAAGCCATTCCTACTGCAGGCTAGTGGGTTACGTAATTACCCCGCTGATATCTCCTTTAATCTTGACCTTAAATGGTAATAAGAACCTTTTCCATAATAAAGGTCGTACTGTCTATTATTCTAATAACAATGAGCCTTTTGCTAACCCTTTAAGAAGAAATACAGTCATAAACCAATAAATTATTTACATTTATCAGCAATGAACAACAGGACATTCTGGGCGACTTCAATTTGCATCAAACAAATATTATATTATGTTCTGTTGTTGAGTACATGAAATAAAACAAAACCGTCTCCAACAATCAACAGAGGTACCCAAGGTATTATTAAAATATTGATTAAACTCTACCGCGGTCACATCATCAACTGAAGTTATTAAAGTTCAGACGCCAGCAGATCAAGCTACCCGAAACTGTCAAATTTTCCCAATCATCCTTGAACCTTAATGCTTTAGCGATAAAGTTGAAAATCTAATAAAGAAATTTAACAAATTGTAGTAGCTTGATGTGCTGGCGTCCGTACAATCATGAAGTTCACTTCCCGCTGTCCCTCAACCGTACAATGCGAAACACGTTTAAAAATAAATAAGCACTTTGCCCTTTTTTGCCGCTTGCTCAAGAAGGCGATGTATGTTTTGACGGCCACCAGCTGCAATCGCAAATATACGATAGATAACATCCGCATACTATTTAATCACCACTCGCCAGTAACTTGATTAGTCCTTTGTAAAACAAAGCCACGATTGTTCGTGTTACACGCAAATCCGCTCACTGTTATCAAACTTCTAAATCAACATTCAATAAAGTTAATTTATATTAACGCTAACCTACTGTCACACGAGGGCTGCGATGGGATTATAAATATTGACGCATATTCACTTCGAGAGGATGCGGCTAAGGAGAGCTGTTTATATCCGGTTATTCCTGCTGGTCTTATTGTTTTCGGCTAGAACTAGTCGTGACGTCACGGTAACCGGTGGGACCTGCCTGTCAAAGTAGTCGAAAATTAGATTAACTAGACTTTGTTGGTGTCTTCGTTAGAACGACTGTTTATTTATGTCACATCACAGTAACCTTTTCTCGGCGTCGCGTCGCGCGATTTAGATATATAAAGTACATAGGTAGAAGACTGTAGAAAGACTGGAGTTACACAATATGCATTGGTGATTAGGAGTAGATGTTTTCTGGGTTACCTATTTGGTCTAGATAGCTGCCTATGCAATATAAAAAAATAACTATGCAAATTGAACTGGGGGCCTAAAGAGGCCACTTTGGCAGAATCATAATAGGATAACAATATGAATGATATTAAAAATCGTAAAATGGTCACAAACTGACAATTCATAATATGATCTGTGTGCAATTCATATCACGCAATTTACCTGTTTGACAGTTTTGTATGGAAATTCGTAAAATGTGGTCCGCCAATGTTTAGGTACACCAAATATGATTGATATGAAATGAATTGTAGGTGAGGTGATTAAACTATTATGTGTAACCATATCATATAACGAAAATTAGAGGAATTGCTAATGATCTGCTGGGAGTTCAGGAAATGGCTTTTAGAGGTATTGCATAAAGTGGCCTTTTTAGGCTGCTGATGTCAGAAATAGTAATTTAATTTGCATTTGTAATAAATGCAGCAAGTACCTATTCAATTCTTCTACTATTGTTTTTTTTTTTTTGGTCTATGTTATAATATTGTTTTTACATGCTGTGTCCATCGCATAATATTGTGCACTAGTATGTTGGTCGTATTAATAGGTTGAACAGCGTAACAATTGTAGAAAGACATCAAATAAATAATAAGCGCCTGTCCCGTAGCCTAAATTGTGGGTGAATCAATTAAAAAATTAAACCTAAGCTTAGCGAAAATGGGAATCGTCATTCCCGCAGAACTCTCTAAATACGTCTTAGTTAGGTACCTACCTAAGACGTATTTCCAAGGGATAGGTAGGTACTCTAGATTAATTATATACAGTATGGTTAATTGAGATGAGTCACTAAATATATGGAAACATCTAAAACTATTAGGTACTAGTAAATTATAAAGTTCTTATGGTTCGATTCTCGAGCCGATTTTTATTTTTCCATCAATCAATCAACTCAGCCTACCGCAGTCCACAGCTGAACATAGGCCTCTCCCAGGCTGCGCCACAACATCCTGTCCTCCGCCTTCCGCATCCAGTCTACCCCAGCCACCTTCTTTAGGTCGTCGGTCCATCTAGCGGGGGGCGTCCCACACTACGCTAGATTTTGCCATACTGCGATCTATACTAGAATTACTTAACAGATAGATGCCGATCCATTTCAATGAATCATCGTGTTCATTTATCGTATTTTGATGAAATCGACAAACAAACGGCACTGTTTTATGTATCGTTTCGGTTAATGCGCGCTATAGAACAATAGTATCGCTTCTGAAATAGAAATACCTATATAATCATCGTAAAAAAACCTTATAGGTACCATTGTGTTTTTTTACATTAAAGTCCCTACTTGTATTAATCCTATTCGAAAATCTTAGCGAAAGGCTTGGGTTCCTTTCCTTGTTTTCGTATTTTCTGACAGAGGGCTACTAACCACCATGGAAAGTAACTCTGTCTAAAAACTGATTCATAAACATTACCCACTGGACAATTAGCAGCTTCTTCTTTAAAAAAAACCTAATTGTCGCTCTGGTACCTCGATGACTTACTTATATATGTATGTCGGCATGTATACATGGTCACGTATAAACTTTATTTTCTACAGATGCAATAGTCTTACTAAAATAAAACTCAACTGCCGGCAGAGACGCAGTTTTATGTCGTAATTTCCACGATGTCGACGTCTGGTGGGACGACCCCATACGCAACATAGCATTATGTCTGACGCAACGATCACCAGCCATTAACATTCACTACCAACCATATTATGCCCCTTAACATTACCATTCGTACTTGACCTTGTTCCTTCAAAACTTTTCTAGAAACTTGACACAGTTTTTCGTTACGAATAACCCAATTTCGACAAACTCTGAGTTATTAAATATTATGTTGAACATTCTGATTGACTGTTATGCATAGTGAGGCAGACAGTAGTTATCTACTCACGTCGTAATGTTTAATAGAAGAGATCGTTTGTCCGGTGAACCTGAATGCTCAAACGCTCGCTTAATTAATACATGGGACATTTATTAAGTAAGAGAGTACCTAGATACGGCGAAACTGGCCAAAATGTAGAAGTCACCGAAACCCTTCCTTATTACATAAGCCCACTAACGTGTATAGCTGTATAGTAACTGAAAAAATAATTCTCGTCGTACGCGTGCAATGTAAAAGGTATTATGATAGCAATATGTCGTCAGTAGAGCACAGAGTAAGCTGTGGCAATCGTACATTATTTTGTACCGCTCTAACTCTGCTCATATAAAATTACGTAAAAACTAATTGGCAGTAATTAACACCTTTTTGTAGATACCTGTTTAAAACTATACGTAGGTATTCACTTTCTTTTCTCTCGCTAATATAACAATAGTAACGCTTATTCCCACGATATGATACTTTTAAAGAAGTGTTGTGGGGAATGAGCGAGTTTTTATTCCAGTACCTACCAGCAGTGTCGTATGAAGATTAAACGGGGTAACAATAAATTGCTGTAATATCTATCAGTGCGAATGAATCTCTAGAAATATAAATTGTGGTGCTTTTACCTACTACGTAATGGCCTAAGCACCTGCCAGTGTACGTGCACAATCGCAATGTTTTATTGTCGCCAGCAACACACATTATAACTGCTATAATATTTACGTATGTATGTATGTATAGAAAACTTACACAAGGTGTCTGCGCCTAAGATAATATTTTTCTGTCTAAACACATGACATGTCCTGTCATTCATAAACTAGAATTATAATGCGAACGATTATGTTCTTGAACTCACAGATTACTAAGTTTGAACTTAATGAATCACAACATCTATATTTATACATAGTATAGTATTAAACAAAACATTTATTTCGGAAGGTTTGTGTGTACCCACCAAATACATTTCTTGTTGACGATTTACCATTACCTAATACCTGATGCCTGATCAGTATCTCTTACATTTTCAGAGATAAAGGAGTTGCCATGGTACGCGAGCTTGTACTGGGCAGTGTTCAACATTGCCGTCACTCTCTCCATCATGATCACCTCGCTTTACTGGGTGCTATTGTATAACCCTGGTAAGTTTGTGTTTCAGCTTCCTACCTCCGTACCCTGTTTCCTTAACAGAAAAAAACTTTAGCTTAGTGGTAACGTGCGTCTTCTTCTTCTTTTTCTTTCTTTTTTAAAAAAAACGTTGCCCCACACTAGGAATTTCTCCTGTGTCGTAGGTGCGGTTGCAGACATATAAACTCACATACACAAACAGCCAGACCCGGAACAACTAATTGTAGGTCATACAAATATTTGTTCCGTGCGGGAATCGAACCCGCGAAACGCAGCGCAGCAGCGTGTCGCGGGTCTGTAACCGAGTATCAATCATCATTAGCGTCTGCGTTTCCTGCCATCAATAGTGCAATTAGATCCGCTGGTATCAGAAAATTGAGGAGTTTGCCTGCACCCTAACTATTAAATCTCAATCTAAACCATTTTGAAAGATTTTGCTAACCCATTTCTTTATATTATGTTCGAAAAAGTTGTCGACTCTACAACGTTATTAAAGCAATGAATATTGTTTAACTGTCAAAATGAAAGCATTTGCTACGATAATGTGTTACGGAATTTCTCCGCTGGAGTTTACTTGTGCTATGCAAATAAATGAATTTGTATTTGATTTTTTTTTGCATGTGCATTATCTTCACTCTTAAGAAGTAGGCTTGATGAATAGCTAACATTGGATACCCGGACTTTCGGGGTTCAACTTAAACCATTTATAAAAATAGAGAACCATACCTGGAGGCAAGGACCTCTACTTATACCGACAAAGAACGAGCAATCAAAAATTAATAAAAACACTGCTCCCTGCGTTTAAGTGATTTCGGACCGTATTTTTGGCGATTACAATAGATCATTTTGTCCACAATTCCATGATCATTAGCCAAAATCAGTAGGTACGTTATAATAATTTAATTTACACACCTATAAATTTAACAGACACGCTGGTTCTTGCCCAGTTCAGATCTTGGGATCCGTGATCGTATATTCGTATTTGACCTGCAGATCCTTAAGCCTTAATTGTTTCGTTTTTGTCGATTACAGAGTTACGAGAAGAGATGGGTGTGCGTGCGTTCTGGCTGGACGTGTCGACACACGGCATCACGTCCTGCGTGTGCGTAGCCGAGCTGCTGTTGTCGCGCACGCCCGTGCGCTTCCTGCACGTGTACCAGCCGCTCGGCATGGGGCTGTGGTACGCCGCCTTCTCCGCCATCTTCTACGCGGCTGGCGGCACGGATATGTGAGTAGTGACAGCGAAGCAAGCGTAGCCATTAGCGTAACTATAGGTTAGGTCGTACAGATCGGGGGGTCTACTCTGAAGCGCAAAGTGCGAATGTTCGGATCGGACCGACACATGGCCGAACTGAATATTATTGAAAAATGCGAAAAAAGTTCGAATCGGCTCAGTTGGGTCGGGACCATAGTCAATATTCGAAAGAGTGTAGGAGTGTAGGATCGGAACCGACCGAACCAAATAGTAACTTCGTAGCAGGAAACGGCCGAGCATTCGGCCGATACTACTTCGGAGTAGACGGCTTTGCGTTCGACGTAGCGTGTGGCGTAGCGATCGGTATAGCGTACGGCATAGCATTCGGCGTAGCATTCAGCGTAGCATACGGCGTAGCATTCAGCGTAGCTTTCGGCATATCGATCGACGAAACGTTTAGCGTGGCGCTTGGCGTAGCGTTCACCGTAACGTACCGACCGAGATGGATTCGACCTCTTTCTCGCAGTTCGATCTACCTAACTGGACAGTTTGTCCTAAGTAAACGTAATCGTCTACAACTTCGTGAGTGAAGTCTGCGCTCCTCATGGGAATAGTGCTCACATGGGTTTATCTAGTCCAAATTCTCTTTTGATAGCTCTACTGAACTACAGGGAATGTATTCTGCATACTTATTTATTTGCTTAATACGCGCTTGTAAGCCACTGTATTTCCCGCTCATATTGCTGGCGTCATCATAACTTTGCCCACGACAATCTTTGATACCAATTCCACTCTCACTTATGAAATTGAATAAGCTTTGAGCGAGTTATTCAGCAGGGCCTCCAACATGGCTGTTGAACATTTTGATATCCAACTCTTTCGTGTTAAGTATTGATTTGAAAAAATATTTTTACGCTTCTATCTAAATTGATATTTTTTACGGTCAGAAAGCGTTGGTGCGCGGGGCCCGTAGCATTTGCTACTCTTGCTATATATTAAATTATTTGCCATATGTCAGCTAGCCATAAGGATTGTACCTACCTACTATGGTTGTATTTTAACGCACACGTGTCATTTAATAAAGAAACAACCGCCAATTGTATTTTTAAAATGATAAAATAAGTACCTGGTACTTGTTGACAGGCAGCCTACGCTGTCCTCCCATATCTAGTGTAACTTCAAAACGTTGTAAAAGCCAATTATTTTTAAAAGAGTAACCGTGGAGTATCTTGCCGGCTCTTCACCATAGGAAACGACCAATTGGAACCGTGCACCTAGCTTCTGACGTTTCATAAGTGCCCATGTAGGTTTATGTGAAATAAAATATTTTGATTTTGACCCACGTATTATATCGTTCCAGAAACGGGAACCGCTTTATTTATGACGTGCTGGACTGGTCGCATAGTAAACGCGCAGGCGTCGTGGTCGCAGCGTCCATGGCAGGCCTTATCATCGTGTATGCGTTCGTTTGGGGAATCGCACTGTGCAGAGACAAACTCTCCACGCTCCTTATACGCACGACCAGTCACGACCTGCCTGCCGCGCCGCCAGACAGACATACCAGAATCGTATGAATTAACTTATTTATTAAGATTTAAGGAATCAAGATCGAAACTTCATTGAGAGCAGAAACCAACAACATTGCGATGAAACTATATTCAATTCATATTATAATAACTATTATGAATACGTTTTGACATTTCTCTACTATGACTGGTTGTGGTTGATTTTTGACATCCATGATCCATGATTTGTTTTTTGCTCAATAAGCTTTTTCGGAATAAACAGTAGGTAGTGTATATTTTATTAGAGATATGACGTTCAGGATTCGGCAGAAGCTCAACTAATAGTTCTTAAGTAGGTTATTACAATGAAGCTACAAAATGGTGTACAAAATATATTTGTTTCGGCCATTTTATACAAAGCGGCCTTTGATCGGAAAATACTGGTTTACTTAATTTAATGATATTTACGCTCAGTCCTTCTTTCAATTTGTAGAAAAAAAAAATGAAACGATAGGCTTTTGTATGAAACAAACTCTGTATGAAACATTCTGTATATTGTAGTATACATTAAAGTTTCTATTTATTTTACTTAATGTAAATATGGTTTATAAGACTTACACATAATAAACCTATTTGTGTGTGAAATGTGTACCTTATTCCAGCGTGTGGTTGATATATAAGGGTCAGCGCAGACCGACGGCTAAACGAGTAAATCTAGGAAATCAATCAATATGAATTTTTTAACTCTTAAAAAAAAACATAAAGCGGCGCGAAGAATCGTCCAGCAGCGCGTGGCAGAGACCGTAAGCCACCAAAAGAGGCGACAGGAGCAGCCAAGGGTCGCCGCGCGCCTGCTCGACACTGCGCTCACGTTCAAACCTGCGCGCGTGCTACGCACCGCTAATAACTAAGCACAATCCACAACAGCATTGCGCATCCTTGAGAGCCGCACGCAGAGGCTCCCAGTAGCGCGGAGGCACTTGGAGGTGCTCAGAGTCGCACGGAGGAATGGCAGCTTAATGAGGTCCACGCGTCGCTCGGTGATCCTTGCAACCAATAAACTGCTCTTCCCCGCCATATCGTCGGTCTGCGCTGACCCTTAGTGTTGTTCAATATTATGCCTGTCCTACCTCAGTATGTATTCGTGTGGGTGGACTTTGGGTCAACTCATTGGATACCTTTAAGGCTCATTATCATTAGTCGATATGGCCGCTGGGGTGTTGGAGATTTCTGTAAAGCTCCGAGCAGCGATGTCTAAGAAACACTTGTGACTGGTCAGAGGTGTGTGAGTGAGTGAGAGGCACGCTTTTTACCGACCGATGAATTTCAATTTCATTGATTGCTACGACCGCTACGGGGATTCCCCGCAGACGGTGTATCGACCGCGTTATCGACTTTCATTCGTCATTATTCCGCCTGCGGGGATTCCAATGCGTTATAGAGTATTTAAAATGAGCAATAATTACATGCCTCGCAGATTTACCCAAATACAAAAATGAGAAATAAGTTGTAACTACCACTAGACAATTAAAACACTTGCCAGGGTTTCAAACAAAGATATAAATGTATTACAAAAAAACATTTATTAGTTTCTAATATATAGCAAAATCTACAATTAAACACAAAGCAACCAATTAAAACTATGATTAATATAACAAACTAAATAATTGATATGTGATTAATTTAAATTTGACTTAGTACATCTATACTGTGCGGACTGTGATAGCAAATATTACACTTATTCGTGACATATTAATTAATTAAACAAAACAAATATTAACAACCAAAATAAAACTCGTTTATAAAAATAATTTTGAAATACATCTAAATCCAAGAATACAATTTCAACAAAAGATATCATGATCATAATTTGGACAACAGTCTCAAAAAATAAGCAATCTCACATTTACCTTGTATATCCAAAAATATAACTTCTTATATACAATCAATAGGTACGTTGTAAGACTAAATATGAGCTCATGCATGCAGGCGACGGTAGTCCCAGACGCCCGGCACACAAACAGCTTAATATTTATTATTGTTAGTCGTCGGCAACCGTCGCCTGCGCACGTCGCAACACACTGCTGGGTTCACTCCGCGCCAAGCGCTCGCAGATAGTCTGCATACATGTCTATCTCATTCGCTATAACGTGTAATATTCATTCAAAAAGTACTTGAGAAGGTCAATAATTTTTTCTACATCACAATAGTAAGAAGTTTTAACTGCGTAAGTAACATGCTCCGGTTAATAAGACCGTGAGTACCTACTTTAGATCTAGCAACATTCAACTGTCTCCTTGTACAGTATCATCGGCTCGTCCATAAACACTCAATATCACAAACATTCAGTATTATACTAATATTCTACTCAATTCTTAAATCTAAAAGGCATTTCCAGAGATCATAACTTACTTTAGAAAATTTCGAGTGAGCAAAGTTACCCAATTAGTAGATTAAAATGTAGTATCGAAACATATACATTACATAAACTAAGTGAAGACATAAATATAAATATTTAAGAATTATGAAAGGGGATCGTAACTACGGGATTATTATGATTAAACATCGTCACAATAATTACTCGAATTTCATAAACACTGCTAAACCTTACTAGATTTGGTTTTATGCGTTACCGTGCGAGTCATCGAGCATCTTTCCTATCCATACATTTAGCAAATATCTACTTACAAATACGAACAATAGAATTGTACATTTTGATCCTTGTATTACTTAACTATTTAATAAAATGCTCATTTTATCCGGAAGCTAAAATCAAGCCTAAAAAGTATTGGCTCAAGTTCAACAAAGACACATTAAAAAGTATTATTAGTAGATATAAAATATTAGATAGTATTGCACCCTAAAAATAAAAATAAATCATGTCTTTCGTATTAAGATTACTATACCGTCAACACATTTACGGCATATTTTAACATATTTGAGATCATCGAATAGTTGACAAATACATTCAGACTTTGTACCGATGTTGGAAGAAACATTTGCATCTCATACTACTAATTATTGTGTGATGCACATGTTATGTTGTAATAGTTGTTACATTTGGCGATAACAAAGAACTGATTCAGTATAATAACTCCGATGAAACACTTACTGAGCTGTACCTGACAACAGTATCACTCATAGTGATATAATAGACTAACATAGTTTAACAATGACTCGCTTGTAGCAGCAGTTTAAGTGAACCCACAACGTATGGGCCGCTTAGGTGAGCTCCTCGCCGTTCATGAGGAACACCCTGAACGAGGACTCGTCCGCAGCGTCCTCGTACATCAACTCCTCCTAAACAATAAGGACACTTGTCAAGCAACACAACAAGCAAAAAAAAAACAATCTCCGGATCCTAATACCTGATGAAGCCTCAGAAATAAGCTATAAGATGTAAGTCATTAAAACACACACCAAGCAAATTGAAATATATTATTGTTTGCTTAACTGTGCGGACAAACGAGTGGTTCGAGATACTTTTTTTTGGATGGTTGTATAAAGTACGAGAAGAACCGTACCGACCGAACCGTATTATGGCTTTTTCATTTAATGGCAACATGATTCTAGTGCGAGGGAGAGACGGAACTATGCATGACCGTTAACACCATCATTTCCGGACTGGATTCATGATGACATTAAATCTTCATAATACGGCCCCTGTGTTGTTTATTAGTTGGATTATACTGTGTCGTCATACCTGCATGAGATCAATGGTTGGGCGCGCGTCGATGAGGCACCAGTCCGCGTCCATCGCGCCCGCCTCGCCGCCCAGCGCCGCGCCCACGATCTGCCTGCACACGACATAGGCGTCTTACTCAACTATCTACTTTAGGGTTATGTAGTCTAAGTTGAGCTTTGGATGGCCATAAATGGCCATAAATAAATTTTGAGTTTGTAGTTCAAATGATAAAATATTTTTCATCCCACCATCTCGGAAAGAGTATTTTTAATCTTCAATATCTGAGTGGAAAAGCCGTTTTTATTCTCTAGAGGATAAAGTAAATTGAATTTAGAACATCGTGTGCACTAAGTTTGTGAATTAAAAAAAACATTAAACCTATTTACTGCTACCTCTATGGTGCCGAATATATCATACAACTTTTTTTTAATTTGTTAAAAACTCAGACTCGGAACCTTCTTGGTGTTCTTTTTTCAATTTGCTTTGTACGCGATTCTTTACGCGGCTTTTTTCACGTCATTGTTAAACCTTATATTAAAAACAAGAAACTTAAAAACAAGTGAAAAAACTAAAATGAGTGATTCTAGCGACGAGGAAGTTTGCTTGACGCCAACAGAATTGACTGAAACTGTTAATAATGCGCAAATGAGCTTTCTCCCTCAACAATCACGCGAGAAGTATTTAAAACAGTACGATATGTTCAACACGTGGCGACTAGCAAAAGGAGCCAAAACTTTCTCAGAAAACGTTTTGCTAGCATATTTTATAGAATTATCCGAGAACAAGAAAGCAAGCACTCTATGGAGTACGTATTCGATGCTAAAAGCAACAATAAAGATGAAAAAAGACAAACATATCGATACCTATCCTAAATTAGTGGCATTTTTAAAAAGAGCCTCATCTGGTCATCAACCAAAAAAATCGAAGGTTTTCACAGTATCTGATATTGAAAAGTTTCTTAACGAAGCACCCGATTCCGTATATTTGGCGGCAAAAGTAAGTCAGTTGCACATTCAGTATCTACTTAAGTATATTAATCTCAATTAAATAGTATACTTAGTAGATGATGATAGGCATAATAATTATGCGTTCATATCAATTTTATTCATTTATCTACTACAATACTCTTTACGTTACAGGTTGTTCTTATTATTGGAATAAACGGAGCATGTCGAACTAATGAACTAACACAACTTAATGTCAAAAACATTGAGAAACATTCAGATGACTTACTATTAATTAATTTACCTAATACAAAGACAAAAAGAGACCGCAACTTCGTCATTCGCAAGGAATACGTAACGATTGTTGAGAAATATCAAGCCTTACGCCCGCCTAACACTCCAATCAATCGATTTTTTCTACAGTATCGCAATGGAAAGTGTGCTAGACAGCCTATGGGTACTAATAAAATTGACAGTATCCCACGAGAAATAGCAACATTTCTTGAACTTCCAGAACCCCTGTTGTACACGGGTCATTGTTTCCGACGAACTTCAGCCACACTTTTGGCTGATTCCGGAGCTGATCTCCTGTCCCTTAAGCGCCACGGAGGCTGGAAGTCCAATGCAGTTGTAGAGGGATACATAGAGGATTCCATCCAAAATAAGTCTAAAATATGTGAAGGCATCGTAGGAGCCATTACACTGAAAGAGCCTCAATCGGATCCTTGGACTGGCCCTTCTACATCAAAAATAAGCCGTTATGAAACACCTAACCATCTCCCTCTCTCTCCAACATTCACGCCAAGGGAATCCGATGAATCGGTACAACTATTAAGTATGACAGATAGTTTACCGAAAAACAGTACACAAGTGACTAACACCAATATTACAGTACCAAACAAAAATATTACACTCAATTTAAATAACTGTAGCAACGTTACTTTAAAATTTTCTTAATTATACCTTAGTATTGTTACGAGCTTCGGGTTCGTGACAATAAAACTGCCGATATAAATTACCAAAAATGACACTTTAATTAATCAACACAAACACACTAATAAATAAACACAATTATTACACTCAAGTCGCACTTTAAGATCGCTTTAGATGTATTCGCATGTATCGCTTCCAACACACTGTGTCGCATCGCGGTTATTCCCGGCCTTATATAGTCCAGCAGATTGTTCTAGTACCTTCTACTGTAGAAACATCTAGAATGTTCGGGTATATCCCGGCCCCGACTGACCTCTGTCGATAGTTCTAGTATGGAAATTTCTAGAAGGATCTATTTGTTCAACTACTCGATACTAGATGGCGCTAGTGGTAACTAATGTTGCCATGTATCGGGCATTAATCGTGGCGCGCAACAGTATTATTTTGTTATAATTTAAAGATTATTCTGTAATACTTACCTGTCATAATGTAGTAATTAATACCTAAACTGAAATAAAAGTGTACCTATCTTGTGATTGTAAACGGTTTTTTTTTTGCATTTAGTCATTTCCTCGCTGAGGTGGAATGAAAAGTTACGTGTTGCACTCGAGTGCAAAGATTACTCACCTCGTGCTCTTTTGATTCCCTCGCTAACGCTCAGGAAATCCTTCGCTTGCTCGGTCATCAAAATTGAACACGCGGTTAAAAAGCAACTTTGCACTCTTGTATAACAAATAACTATTGTGTTCAAGATTAGAGACGTGGTAATAGAGTCGCGTGTTTAATTCTTAAGTGTCAGATAGTACTCACTGGCTATCGTCATCGATGGGCACGTTGCCGTGGAGGAACAGGTCGCTGCGCACCGTGTACACGTCGCTGACGGAGCCCTCTGCTCGTTCCACCTGGAATTTCAGATTTAGATTTAATCGGCACGCTCATGCGATCTGCCGTAGGAGAGTATGAGATTGTGACGATATTTTGCTTCTGACAGCTCTTCAAAAGTGTTTAAATGGTTAGTGCGGGCTTTTTTAGTGTCATGAAGATTTGCAAATTCGCATGACCCTAAAAATACGTTAAGAGTAAATTTATCAAGGCGTGGTAGGTCTAATAACATACATGCACATCGTCATCCAGCACGTAGTGCGCGTGCGCGGCGCGCGGCAGCGGCCACGTGCAGTGCGTGCGCGCCGCGTGCCACTCCGCGCCCCCCGCGCCCCCCGCGCCCCCTGCGCCCCCCGCGCCCGCCGCGCAATCCGCGCCCCCCACACCGACCGTGCCCCCCACGCCCCCCGCGCCCCCTGCTTCCTCCACGCCCCCCGCTTCCTCGGCGGCCCCTGCGACCTCCACGCCCTGCGAGTGTTCGCCCTCGAGCTCAGCGCTTGCTAAAGACACTGCCTTAGAATCTTCCTCTTCCACCACGACGTTATCCGGCAAACTGACCTGTAATGTAACAAAATTATATTGATATTGTTACTACAACTACTACCACAAATAAAATGTAAAACAGACGACTCAAAGCTAATTGTGCCACAATCATGCAGCATTCTGCTGATTTAACAACCAATATAGTGGCAATAACATAAAAGCTCTCCAGAATAAGAAACCCGTGCCCATATAAACAAAGTAGCTATTTGTTCAACACTCACCAAATATACGTAATCTCCGTCTTCACTGACAGTCGCCGGCGGGTCCTCGGCGGCGGCTGCGACTGTCACTTCTTTACCTTTCCTGTGAACCTTCTTCATGTGCATGTACAGGGTGCTCATGTTCGTAAAGGATTGCTCACAACCTAAACAATAAAATGGAATATTTCAAGAAAAGACATTGTTACCCTATATGCTAGCCTAGCATGAATGTTTTGACGTATAGTAAGGAATTATGTATCAGAAATATTTGTTTTGCACATTATTTGTGTTTAAATTAGTGTCCGACCGAAACTCGGCCGAAAACGAAGCCGTAACCGAACCTCCGGCTCCTCTTAGTGAAATGGCACTATTTTCCGTGCCGTATACCTGGGTGTGCGCAGGCGTGCGCGGCGCGCTGCGCGGGGTGGTGGCGCGCGGCGTGGTCCCGCAGGTGCTCGCGCCGCAGGAAGGCGCGCCCGCACGTGGCGCACGTATAGGTACCTGGGTGTGCGCAGGCGTGCGCGGCGCGCTGCGCGGGGTGGTGGCGCGCGGCGTGGTCCCGCAGGTGCTCGCGCCGCAGGAAGGCGCGCCCGCACGTGGCGCACGTATAGGTACCTGGGTGTGCGCAGGCGTGCGCGGCGCGCTGCGCGGGGTGGTGGCGCGCGGCGTGGTCCCGCAGGTGCTCGCGCCGCAGGAAGGCGCGCCCGCACGTGGCGCACGTATAGGTACCTGGGTGAGCGCAGGCGTGCGCGGCGCGCTGCGCGGGGTGGTGGCGCGCGGCGTGGTCCCGCAGGTGCTCGCGCCGCAGGAAGGCGCGCCCGCACGTGGCGCACGTATAGGTACCTGGGTGAACGCAGGCGTGCGCGGCGCGCTGCGCGGGGTGGTGGCGCGCGGCGTGGTCCCGCAGGTGCTCGCGCCGCAGGAAGGCGCGCCCGCACGTGGCGCACGTATAGGTACCTGGGTGTGCGCAGGCGTGCGCGGCGCGCTGCGCGGGGTGGTGGCGCGCGGCGTGGTCCCGCAGGTGCTCGCGCCGCAGGAAGGCGCGCCCGCACGTGGCGCACGTATAGGTACCTGGGTGAGCGCAGGCGTGCGCGGCGCGCTGCGCGGGGTGGTGGCGCGCGGCGTGGTCCCGCAGGTGCTCGCGCCGCAGGAAGGCGCGCCCGCACGTGGCGCACGTATAGGTACCTGGGTGTGCGCAGGCGTGCGCGGCGCGCTGCGCGGGGTGGTGGCGCGCGGCGTGGTCCCGCAGGTGCTCGCGCCGCAGGAAGGCGCGCCCGCACGTGGCGCACGTATAGGTACCTGGGTGTGCGCAGGCGTGCGCGGCGCGCTGCGCGGGGTGGTGGCGCGCGGCGTGGTCCCGCAGGTGCTCGCGCCGCAGGAAGGCGCGCCCGCACGTGGCGCACGTATAGGTACCTGGGTGTGCGCAGGCGTGCGCGGCGCGCTGCGCGGGGTGGTGGCGCGCGGCGTGGTCCCGCAGGTGCTCGCGCCGCAGGAAGGCGCGCCCGCACGTGGCGCACGTATAGGTACCTGGGTGTGCGCAGGCGTGCGCGGCGCGCTGCGCGGGGTGGTGGCGCGCGGCGTGGTCCCGCAGGTGCTCGCGCCGCAGGAAGGCGCGCCCGCACGTGGCGCACGTATAGGTACCTGGGTGTGCGCAGGCGTGCGCGGCGCGCTGCGCGGGGTGGTGGCGCGCGGCGTGGTCCCGCAGGTGCTCGCGCCGCAGGAAGGCGCGCCCGCACGTGGCGCACGTATAGGTACCTGGGTGTGCGCAGGCGTGCGCGGCGCGCTGCGCGGGGTGGTGGCGCGCGGCGTGGTCCCGCAGGTGCTCGCGCCGCAGGAAGGCGCGCCCGCACGTGGCGCACGTATAGGTACCTGGGTGTGCGCAGGCGTGCGCGGCGCGCTGCGCGGGGTGGTGGCGCGCGGCGTGGTCCCGCAGGTGCTCGCGCCGCAGGAAGGCGCGCCCGCACGTGGCGCACGTATAGGTACCTGGGTGTGCGCAGGCGTGCGCGGCGCGCTGCGCGGGGTGGTGGCGCGCGGCGTGGTCCCGCAGGTGCTCGCGCCGCAGGAAGGCGCGCCCGCACGTGGCGCACGTATAGGTACCTGGGTGTGCGCAGGCGTGCGCGGCGCGCTGCGCGGGGTGGTGGCGCGCGGCGTGGTCCCGCAGGTGCTCGCGCCGCAGGAAGGCGCGCCCGCACGTGGCGCACGTATAGGTACCTGGGTGTGCGCAGGCGTGCGCGGCGCGCTGCGCGGGGTGGTGGCGCGCGGCGTGGTCCCGCAGGTGCTCGCGCCGCAGGAAGGCGCGCCCGCACGTGGCGCACGTATAGGTACCTGGGTGTGCGCAGGCGTGCGCGGCGCGCTGCGCGGGGTGGTGGCGCGCGGCGTGGTCCCGCAGGTGCTCGCGCCGCAGGAAGGCGCGCCCGCACGTGGCGCACGTATAGGTACCTGGGTGTGCGCAGGCGTGCGCGGCGCGCTGCGCGGGGTGGTGGCGCGCGGCGTGGTCCCGCAGGTGCTCGCGCCGCAGGAAGGCGCGCCCGCACGTGGCGCACGTATAGGTACCTGGGTGTGCGCAGGCGTGCGCGGCGCGCTGCGCGGGGTGGTGGCGCGCGGCGTGGTCCCGCAGGTGCTCGCGCCGCAGGAAGGCGCGCCCGCACGTGGCGCACGTATAGGTACCTGGGTGTGCGCAGGCGTGCGCGGCGCGCTGCGCGGGGTGGTGGCGCGCGGCGTGGTCCCGCAGGTGCTCGCGCCGCAGGAAGGCGCGCCCGCACGTGGCGCACGTATAGGTACCTGGGTGTGCGCAGGCGTGCGCGGCGCGCTGCGCGGGGTGGTGGCGCGCGGCGTGGTCCCGCAGGTGCTCGCGCCGCAGGAAGGCGCGCCCGCACGTGGCGCACGTATAGGTACCTGGGTGTGCGCAGGCGTGCGCGGCGCGCTGCGCGGGGTGGTGGCGCGCGGCGTGGTCCCGCAGGTGCTCGCGCCGCAGGAAGGCGCGCCCGCACGTGGCGCACGTATAGGTACCTGGGTGAGCGCAGGCGTGCGCGGCGCGCTGCGCGGGGTGGTGGCGCGCGGCGTGGTCCCGCAGGTGCTCGCGCCGCAGGAAGGCGCGCCCGCACGTGGCGCACGTATAGGTACCTGGGTGAGCGCAGGCGTGCGCGGCGCGCTGCGCGGGGTGGTGGCGCGCGGCGTGGTCCCGCAGGTGCTCGCGCCGCAGGAAGGCGCGCCCGCACGTGGCGCACGTATAGGTACCTGGGTGAGCGCAGGCGTGCGCGGCGCGCTGCGCGGGGTGGTGGCGCGCGGCGTGGTCCCGCAGGTGCTCGCGCCGCAGGAAGGCGCGCCCGCACGTGGCGCACGTATAGGTACCTGGGTGAGCGCAGGCGTGCGCGGCGCGCTGCGCGGGGTGGTGGCGCGCGGCGTGGTCCCGCAGGTGCTCGCGCCGCAGGAAGGCGCGCCCGCACGTGGCGCACGTATAGGTACCTGGGTGAGCGCAGGCGTGCGCGGCGCGCTGCGCGGGGTGGTGGCGCGCGGCGTGGTCCCGCAGGTGCTCGCGCCGCAGGAAGGCGCGCCCGCACGTGGCGCACGCGTGGCGCCGCTCGTCCGTGTGGCGCCGCGCGTGCCGCACCAGCTTGCTCGCCGAACGGAACGCCCAGCCGCAATCCTGCACGACACATTCGATAGAGGGAACGTTTGTTCGTGTATGAATAGATAGACCTTATATTTATAACGCAAGACATGGCAACAAGAGAAGGGATAAAAAAAATGCTTGCAACCTGAAATATTACTATCAAAATATTATTTTTAGTGAGATGTCATGGGCACTCATGATGCTGCCAAAATGACTAGTGCTGCCAGTGGGATGTCAAATCGCAATATGAGCGGTACTGATTGATTGAGAAAACTCGAAACATTATACTATCAGGTTTTTATGCAGTCAATGTGATGTCAGATATTTTTGATCACAACCAGGTACTTATCACATTCTGCTGAATTTAACTGAATATGTAGATATCTATAACGCAAGACAATACGTCTGATATTATTGCATTCTAAGATATGAAACATTTTTTTAAGCAGATGCAGTCTCTTCTATTTTAGCTTGTCAGATAGTTTGGGTCTCCTTTGATGTCACATATTTGTGCTGTCACTTTTATATGCCTTCCACAAATGATCATCATCCATTTGCCGTCATCTTGAAGACGATTAATAGAAAGAAAGAAAGAAAGAAAGAAAAACGTTTATTTGGACACAGTTCGTGAAACACAAGATACAAAATTAATAAAATAACAAAAAATGTTTCAGACAACAATAGTGTGTGCCTCACGGCTGCGCCAAAAAGGTTCATTTCAGCATTAATGCCAGACAGATGCTGTCTGACGCTGGTTTTCTAATGAACCCTTAGGGAAAAGTGACGGGGAGTACACACAGTTTCAACATACCTAATACATACTTATAAATAAATAAATAATCTATAAATAATCTATCTATATAATAAATAAAAAATAATAAATGAATCAATATATTTATGCTCGTGACTGTGTGTCATAATTTCTATAAACGATCGCGTCGATCGCGTAAGGACGTGGTGTTAGGCTAGGCTTTGTATAGGCGTCGTGTGGGTACTTACGGGGTATCGGCACAGGTAAGGCCGGTCGCCGGTGTGCGCTCGCGCGTGCTCGCGCAGGCGGCACGGCAGGCGGAACACGCGCCCACAGCCCGGCCACGCGCACGCCAGCCCGCCGCGCGCGCACAGCGACGTGCCGTGCGCGCGCAGCCCCATCGCCCAGAAGAAACGCCGCCCGCATACGTCGCACCTGCACACCAAATTACACCTATTAGATACATTCAACACACCCAATAAAGCTGTCCTCACATGACCATTATGGAATTGAGAAAAAAAGTGTTTTATTTTTATATAGCTTAACTAGAGTGCCCATGCTTCGCACAGTTTTTACGACTTGACAAAACTTCGCATACAAATAAACCAGAATACATTCTCTACATCAAAATCCGTTGGGTAGTTTAGAAAAACCACAAAATAATCGGAATCACACTGACAGGTACAAAAAGCGATTTTATTTATAATATTTAATAGATAAACAATTGTACAAATCAGTAACTCCGTGTTCGTAACACAGTAAATATTAAATGACCAATATCTATGGGGCTAATCACAATCATGATTAGCGCCATATGCATGTCTACCTGTGCGCGGCTTCTTCCAGCGTATGGTCCTCATCCAGATGTTTGAGCAGGTCACCCCTCACTACAAAGGTGCGCGGACACTTCTCTTCCACTCCATCTGGGGCTTTCTTTTTCACAGGACACTCATAAGTTATCTGTGTCGGAGTTCGATATGCTTGCCGTTTGTGCGAGTTTTTGTGCTTCTTCAGCTTCTCTTCACTCCAAAAGCCTTTGTTGCAATCAGGTTGATCACACTGCAAAAGTTAAGTTCCTTGTGGTAACAAATTCAATCAACTTCTTGCAATTTATATATACAGGGTTATTTTAAATTGGGTAACTAAACTCCGCAGATGCGATGGGTATAATGACCGGCATGAGTCGTGAGCACAGATGGGCAGTAGTGGGGGCAAGCTCGCGCACGTACACTTTCGGCCAAATTTATTTAATACCGCTTTTGCTCAAATTATTGATAGCTACTTACGCAAACTATAATTAAAATATTAGTGGTACTTGAAATTTTATTTTGATACAGTAATGTTGTAGGCCTTTGTGACTTACGGCCAGTTTCTTCATCAACACAATCAGTCAAAGTATTAACTTATACTTAGTGTCCGACCGAAAGTTCGGTTTCGGTTTCGGTTTCGGCCGAGTTTCGGCCAAAAATCAAGTTTCGGTGGCAGTTTCGGTTTCGGCCAAAATTGGCCGAAACTTTTGCCGAAACCGAAACAGTAACAATTAGTGATTTGATTTATTGATAACTGATAAACATTTTGCTATGAGAACTTAATTTGAAAAAATAATAAAAATATTATTAATATTTTTTTATATTATTATCTATATTGTATATAAAATTCAAAGTCCTGACTGACTGAGACATCAACGCACAGCCTAAACCGCTGGTCCTATAGACATGAAAATTGGAGGGTGTATTCTTCGTGAAGAGTTGGTATCCACTAAGAAAGGGTTTTTCGAAATTCCACCCCTAAGAGGGTGAAATGGGGGGATTTTGTTTGTATGAAAAATCTTATTCCTTGAGTTAATAAACTTGAAACTTGGCACGAATACTTATCTAAGTAAATTATGAAGTTGGGCATTTTTGTTTTTATAAACTACCCCCTAAAAGGGGATTGGGGGGTTTCAAAGTTTGTATGGAAGAATTTTAGCGCGCGGTCCGATTTAATCGAAACTCAATATTGATACTTTCGACAGAAAATAATTAATAATAAGTATGTAAAGTTGTCGAAAATTGACCCCTGACGGGGCAAAAAGGGGTAATTCGGTTTTTAGGGGAGGATTTGAACTTGAGACTGTATGTTACATTTTCACGCCTAAGCCACTGAACTTCTGATTTGGCAAAGCGATAGATGGCATCCTGGGGAAGCACATACTTTTTATCCTGGTAGCACGTTCCCGTGGGATTCCGACATTCACGCGGGCGAAGCCGCGGGCAGAAGCTAGTATTAAATAAATGATTACAACAAAATTAATATACCTACTGTGTTTCCATTTCATGTCCTAATTAATGCAGAATAATGGGTAAAATGCACCAAATTTCAGTATTTTAAGGAATTTAAAACTTAACCACGTGAGTTTCGGTTTCGGTTTCGGTTTCGGCCGAAACTGAAGCCACGGCCGAATATTCGGTTTCGGTTTCGGTTTCGGCCGGAAAACCAGTTTCGGTCGGACTCTACTTATACTTGACCTTTACTGATACTACGGCAAATGTTTTCTTCGTTCAAGTAACTGCTAAAATAGTGAAGAAACAAATTTAACCGTTACTTTGACTTAACAAATACGAATTAACAAAAATAAACTATTTCAAAATTAAAAACGTGTGTCACTAAAATTGCACGAAAGTGTACAGTAGCCGAATGACACGTGAGAGTCCAATAGACGACGAGCACCGACAGACGAACCAATCGCGTGCAGCCTCGGTGCCCCCCGCCTTCTTCATTCCGCCAAAGAGACCGAAAAATGAACTACTGCGCAGGTGTCAGTTTGTGCTCACGACTCATGCCGGTTACTATAACTACCACAATAAAATAAAATATAAAAATTTTATTTCATTGTTTTTTTGGGAGGTCAACAACTGTTGTTATTGTAGTCTACTCCACAAAAAAAAATCAACATCTTAATTTATTTTTTGTTTAATCGTGTTTTGATATTGATACCCATCGCGTCTATGGAGTTTAGTTAGCTAACTTAAAATAACCCTTTTATGAACTGTGTTCAACAATTTAGATAATATGATTTGAAATAAATGATCATAATTGAATGTAAGTATCATGACCCATACCTTAAACTTCACAGCTCTATTGGAGTAGTTGACAGGTATGCTTTGTGTTGGAGTTATTGCAGCGTCCTGATTGTGTACTTGCTCTGGTAGTTGCCCTGGTACTGGCTCAGAAGGCACCACAATTACTGAATCTAGTCTTTCTTCCAAATCCCCCAACTGATGCTCCTTATCTGTAAAAGTATTAATTTTTATCTTGTTTTTCTGTCACTTGGGCCTTGGCTTTTCCATGTGGAAATGCCCCTTAGTATATGGGGTGCAGTTCAGTGGTATCTATACCATAACTAATTATAAATTCAGAATATTTATTTTCTTTTTCTTTCCAATATTTAGTTTACTTACAATTATTTATTATAATGTCCATGGAATTGTTAGTTATATCAAAGCACCATTTTGGTTTAGCTTCAGAAGTTTTCTTTTCTGTTGATATAGTGGCATCATAACACATAGGCAGGTCCTGTAAAAAAAACAATGTTGTTTTATTTATTTAATACTTCAAGCACATACATGTACAGGGCGGATTTAATGCCATAGGCATTGTCTACCGGTCAACCTTTGGGTGATGCAGAGACAAACAGTGGTAGGTGCAATCTTGAAAATTGAGGAATACATATTTTAAATATAAAGATACGCTTAAACCTATTGAAACTATAAATATAATATATACCCAATTACATTATGAGTTAACGAGAGTTAAAGAAATTTAGCACAGATTACCTCTTAAAACAGAATGAAAGAGAGATAAGTGAGATTTGTACCTGTCCAATACTGCCTGCACTGTTGATGAAGGATTCAATATTCAGTGGGTTCTGTTCCAAGCTTTTACCTTCACCTGAAAACAATTAAATAATATTATTTAGTTACTACCTAACAAAATAACAATGTCTCCTAGTTGTCTACAGCACACATAAAAGTAATAATAGTTTTAGTGTGAGTTTATAGCACTGTGTAACCTAACCCCGCACTTAAGTCACGCTATTCTGTGACTGAAATAGTCCATTTTTACACAGAAAAGCATGACTTAAGTGGGGGTTTAGGTCAAAAGCTATAAAAAGTATACAATACTTGTGAGTATTAATGCACGCTGTGCAATAATAGACCACTTTTGTAAGTCACGCATGTCATAATGTACTGTTTAATTTGTTGAACCACAACTTATTTTTACATTACCACATTTGTACTTATTTTCTGAGGGGTCCAAACACTATTGAATTAAGACTATTACTTACTTTTGATTTCCATAGCTACAGGTGCATTACTATTTAAATTGGCATGTATATCAGTCTCCCGAGATTTGAGTAAATTATTTTGATAATCTTCACAATCTGCTAATGGTAATCCCCATACTGTTCCTGTTACATTTGTTAACTTATTACTTCCTTCCAGTTTTGTGATGTTGTCTAATTGATCAGATATGTTTGTTTCCATGTGTGAGGTGGTGACTAGAGATATTGCTTCCGGAGATTCATTAATGTTGGTGACGTTTGCTTTAGAAATAGAAGCTTTACCTTTCCTTCTGAGAATATTAGGTTTCTGAAATGATTTTTTGCCCACATTTTTTTCATTTGATGCAAACATAATTTTTAGGGTTTTCTCTTCATTGGAATGCAAACCTGTAAATGATTAATATGTCAATAGGTAATATGGGCTGGTGTCCGCAACTCCACCTCAATGTGCGTATTTACGGAAAATACACGCATTGAGGTGGAGTGGAAAATTGATTATACAATCCATCCCAGCTCCTCAAGGAAACCCAGCAACACCTTGATGTTGCTGACCATCTCATGGAGGGTGCCTGGGTTACTAAAGTGATTTGCCCTTAAATGGCCATATGTCAATGAAACACATTGATAAATGTCTGAAATGATTATGGAATGGTAGCAGTAAACAAAAGGAACACACTTAGATATATCGTAAATACTGCAAATGTCGTTTTTCAAATTTAGCTATGCTGTATGATATATGTTTGGCTTCATAAAAGCTCTATGCATCATAATATTTTGTTAAACATAACTTAGACAGACTTATCTATATCTTCTCAAACAGATCTTTAAAAACCAATACTTAGGCAGATGGGACTCAAATATAACAAGGCACGATAAATTCCTACGCCATGCAAGCAAAGATATAAATCACAAAAACTTACAATTTTGTCGGAATTCTTAAAAAGACGCGTCAATAAACATAAAAATAACTCTTCCATTTACTCCACAACACCCTCACGGCTCACCACCAAATTTAGTTTGCGATTGGTGCAATTTGGAACTTGGATCACTGTTCTACCTTTTGAAAACCATAATAAGGAACATTATTGTACTCGATCAAAAGGCATAGGTAAGTTTGTCTGTGTCCGTCCCATAAATGCCCGTCCTATTGTGAATCTCGTTGTTCCAACTCGTGGTCTCAGTTTTTCAATCTGATTCTGTAATTTCATCACAACAACTGCAATATGTCCAAACACCTTGTCTCGGCTAGGAATATATCTTAACAGAGTGCTGGTGTTCTGGGGTCAATAGATTTCGATTTAGCTAGCTTTGATTTGGATAAACCTTCGTATTCGTAGTTCATTACATGGCGGCGTTGCTTGCTTGCTTGCTCAAATGCTCATGTCAAATCAAGCCATCAAGCAAAGCAAATGTCAAATTATCAAGTATCAACCTGACTTGGCTGTCAACATGTCAAATTCATAGCGAGTTTTTTTACGCTGCACTCTTTGTCTAATCTAATGTTAGATACACACGCACCGGCAGTAACTTTAGTTAGAGGTCGCCAGTGAGTCGCTGCCGCAGTGCCGCTGTCGTTGCGTGTGTATGTATGGTATGTACATACCTAGCTTAAGACTTTTTATACCAATTCCATGATAAATGGGTTTTATCACAGGGGTTAAGGCCCCTGTGATAAAAGCTCATGAGCTATATGAGCTCATGGTAAGCCATGAGCTCTTATAGCAGGGCAGAAGTTGAACCTGGAATAGAAAAGAAAATCCAGCAGAGCAGTAACTTGATAATAAAAGAATGACAGTTCCACAAGTCACTACTACGCTTGGTTTTTAGGGAAATTGTTAAAAATGCAAAACAAGGAGTCTTCGTGCTTTGTAAATATAATCAATTTTTTTACCGTCCTTTACGGACTTTTAGTAGACAAACGTAGTAGTATAAACGTATTGGACAAAAAAGATAGGAGCATGACTGGAAAATTGGCAACACTAACTCTACCACCCACCACGTAAGAAATTGTAAGAAATTCTACACACACAGAAGACGAGGCGGTATTGTCGAAAGACTATAGCCTGCCCATTGGGCGAATTAAAAAAAAATGAGATTTTTATGACTTGATTTATCAATGTCAAGTTGTCAAGTGCCAAACCAAAACCGTCAAACCGTCCGTGCCAATAGGGATACGCAAAAATATAAAAGTATCGATACCTACTCGATACTGGTATCTCGTCAAAAAGTATCGATGCCGATAAATGTATCGAACCAAAAGTATCGATACTACTTAGTATCGAGTATTTTTTCATTACATTTGAAATTGCAAAATAAAACTGCAAAAAATAGGTTGTTCCTATTGACACATTACAAAACATTCATTATTATTAAAAAATACACATTATAATTTCACATTTACAAAAAAAAATTGTATATATATATATATAAAATTGTATATATATAAGTAGTTTATCAGCCATCTTGTTACCTCAAGCATTAGGTTGCTTCGCTTGGGACTAATGGTGCTGTGTGAAATGTCCAGGGATATTATTATTGCTTAGTGCAAATCAAATTACACCGAAGATTGAATGAATGAACCGTGAATCGGACTTCCAGATCAATGTTGCCATCAAAAAATTACAAAATGCACAATATTATTTTCAACAAATAATCAATCTTTATGATTTTCTTACTTAATAGACCTATTGTGTACAAGATTGAATATATATTGTGTACAAGATTGATTAAATATAATTTGAATCCTAGATGGTTTCAATCATTCAGTGAATAATCATAACTAGCGAATTACCCATATTTTAGTAAAAAATACTTCATGACAACACTGTATCATTCCCACAGACTTATCCCTTCTGCTTCATTCACTATGGTAGGGGTTTCCCCGGGATCCTTCACTCGAGCGAGAGATAACGTTACATGTCAGAAAGAAATAGCTACATCGCGTCAAATAACACTAGTAGGAGATAAAAGTATCGAGTATGTGGAAAAGTATCGATACTCAGTTAGGCATCGGAATCTAAGTATCGAGTACAAAAGTACTAGGAATCAAAGTCAAAGTATCGATACTACTCAGGTATCGATACTTTTTGCGTATCCCTACGTGCCAAAACTAATGTTTACTAAAAATCATAACCTATAAAGCTTAGAGGTTTGAGGTTATGAAGTCTAAACTAAGATTAGTGAAGACATGAAAGAATTTGTAGACCGACAGTATAACAAGCAGTACTAAAAAGCTTAATTTTTTTTATTTTTCAATGAAATCCGAGGATGAGAGGTCACTCGTCAAGAAGAGACAAAAAAATATTGAAAGAAAAGATGAAGATTCACCGGTGAAGAGAAAGCGGAGAAAGGAGGACTCTGACGATAATTATATGAAGTCAATTAATGGTGATGAGGAGTTACCAGTGCAGAAGATAGAATCCGAGGATGAGAGATCACCCATCAAGAAGAGACAAAAAAGGATTGAAAGAAAAGGTGAAGATTCACCGGTGAAGAGAAAGCGGAGAGAGGAGGACTCTGGCGATAATTATATGAAGTCTATTAATGGTGATGAGGAGTTACCAGTGAGGAAGATAAAATCCGAGGATGAGAGATCACCTGTCAAGAAGAGACAAAAAAGGATTGAAAGAAAAGATGAAGATTCACCGGTGAACAGAAAGCAGAGAGAGGACTCTGACAATAATAATATGAAGTCCATTAATGATGATGAAGAATTACCAGTGCAGAAGATAGAAAAGCATATAGAACTTGGTGATATATTACAGGATATGGATGATTTAAATGAACCAGCTTGTATGGATAGAATACTCATGTATTTAGAAGAAATCAAAGATGAGGATTATTTTTTTATGGAGGTAACTCAAGCAAAAATATTGAATTAAACCACTAATTAAAACTAACTGTGGCATGCCAATTAATATAAAATAGTTTAATATTTTACAACATCTTCAAGTTGATATAGGTTTTATATTTTTAGCAGCCCATCGAGGTAAAAAGAGCAAACCTTCGGGTAGGTACTGTGTATTACTATTTAACGTAATGTCGACCTGTGTATACAAAACCTCCAGCTAGGTTGTGTTGAATAGTTGGTGGACTTAGGGCAGATCTACCCCGATTACTACTTTGCTGCGTAGGAATGAACTTGGATGTCATGTATAATAGAGAATACATTTTTTAAAAAGCATTACGGAAAAGAAAGCTCTTGAGTTAGTGGACATAATGAATTAATTGATTTAATAAATGTATTGTTTTATTTCAGTTATTAGTAGCCAGATTGAAAGATGAGAAAATAACATGGGAGCAACCTTGGTATCAACAATCAAATTCTCTTTCAAGACCACTTAAAAGTATTGATAATGAAAATCATCCTCAACCTTATCTAACAGACACCATTTGCAAAGCTGAAAGTGATAAAATACAAGAGAATTGGAATGAATTTAGGAAGGTATACTAGGTGCACAGTTACCCCATGAGCTCTCAAGTAGTATGAACCAATTTTGGTTACACATAGTATTTTTTTGTTCTATTCAATTCAAGTTTAATTAAGAATAACTGTTAAATGTTACTATGATAAAATGAATGAGGCGAGGTGAAAAATTAATTTGTCTAATTATAATTAAAACTTTTTATAAGGACTGCTTTCTCAATAGTCGGATAACTTTTATCTGAGGAATAAATATTGTGGTTTGACAGCTTTTTTGAACAAAATATGTCAAACTGTCAGATTTTTTCTTCAGATAAAAGTTTTCCAACTATTGAGAAAGCAGCCCTTACATAATTTGGCATACAATAAAACAAATGCTTGTACAATCTTTTTTCGGCAGCTATATGATGTTCCTGATAAGTTAATATGTTTAGCTCGATGGAAAAATAAAGTAAAAAGCAGATTACCTCATACGCCTGAAGAACATGCAAGACGTTTTGTTGTTGCTTTTTTGGCTCGTGGACTACAAAGAACAATGTTTCAAGTATTCAGGCATGTTATGACCCATTATGGAGGCTCTGTCAAAGGTGCTTACTCTGCAGATGAAGAAAAAATCATGAAAGTGTGTTTCATGCATCATCCCAACCATTCAGTTACATTATTATCAATGGTTCTGGGCAGAGAACCTAGAGGAATATACAAAAGGTTACAGCAGCTATTTAATGGTGGGTACATTATAAGTATAACTATTGCTATTAAAAAAAAACGAATTTAAAAATAGATTATGTTATGTGCTTTTTTTTAATTTTTAGGAAAGCCAGAAAAGAAGAGAATTAAATGGACATTAGCATTAGCAAGCAGATTTTTAAGGTTATTACTGAAGTACACACAACTACCTCTAGAAGAATTAAAGTATAGGAAAATAGATAAATCTGTTTGGTTGAAGCTTGAAGAGAAATTTGATCAACATTATATTTATTTGCAAAACTTTTGGTACTCAACTCTCCATGTTCAAGTTTTTGTAAAAGAAAATGTAAAAATAAACAAACTGCGAAAAAAGGTATTTAAAAGGTTGGTATTTACCCGAATGCCCTAGAAGGAGCGTTAATTTTTTATTAATACGAAGTTATACAGGGCGTCCCACGGCTATGCCACATGGAGGGAAAGTACCTTGTATATTGTAGATGGAACATTTTACTGAAAGAAGACATTATTTTAATTTAAAAAACGATTTAAACTGCATTCATAGATTTTTAAATAATTACATGGTTGAACCGGGAATCGAACCTACTACACGAGAAAAAAAAAACCTTGTAGCTTTATCATACCGATCGAAAGGCTTCATCATAAGGATTATTTTTTTGCTAAATAGCATAGTGTCAGAAATAAAAGGAAGAACATGTACTTACGGTTCTTTCATAGAAAAAGTGCGCGTGGTGGTCCCACACGCACTTTTTCTATGAAAGAAGAATTAAGTAAATCGCCCAGTAACGGCGAATTCATAGACACCGAGTTTTTTTTAATAACATTGACTGACATAATCAAAAATATTATTTTTTGGTTGTTGTAACCGAATTTATCTCTTTTTAATTTTGGAATTCAACAGTACCCCACACGCGCGTTGTTTTTTTTTTTTCTTTCGTCTGTTACATGTATGGGGAAAGCCACCCTTACTTATTTTTTCGTAAATTCACTCCACCATTATTTAGCGATGCACAGTAATTATTTCTCAGAGTAGTGACTTCCGGACAGACGGACATGACGAAAATGTATGGGTTCAGTTTTTGTCATTTGGCTGTGGAACCCTAAAATCCACACATGCACGTATATTTTCATGAATATTGCTTTAATAATTAAGTTTTTTATTGACCAATTTAGTATTTTCAGTCTTAAGTCATCATCATATCAAGTTTGGACTGACATTCGGTGGAAAGATTTAGTGAAGCAGTTTTCTGATGGGTTAACACATGGATTTTTATACCGTGTAACTCGCAGAGTTGTCTGCAGAATCCCAGAATATTTGACAAAACCTCTATCGGAAATTGCAGATCAGGCATTGGATAAACTCAAGAATCACCCATATCGTAAACGGCGTTTGAAAACCTTACAATTTAATAAGGATGGGGACCTAGAAGCAGTTAGAAATGATTCATAGGAGACAAGAATCATTTAACTACTTCTGAAGCTGAAATGATTGAATGGAAACTACTTACGAAAATAAATATTTGATTGTCAAATATTAGGTAGTTAGTTTATTTTTATTCATCAAGTACGTTACGTTCCTTCCTCTACTTGATTAAGTGTGTATTTGATTACTCAGCCTTCAAAAACTGAATTAAACTACCTACCCAAAAGATATTGGTTTTCAAACATGTTAAAGATAAGAAAAAGTGTCGCTATGGATCAGCATTGGGAGTTCATTCACTAGCTCACAGAGCAAAGAAACGCCGGGCTGCCCTGGTCTCTCCTTGAGTCCTTGGTCTCGCTTGACCGTGTCGGAACCCCTTTAGACGAGCGGTCGTTCGCTGGTAAACTGTAATTCTGACGAGCTTCATAGCTTGTGACGCTTCTTAGGGTAGCGTAGTTTTTTTGTTATAGAAAAATGAACGACGATCAAAACAATATAATCTAGGAATCTAATCATCTGCAATAAACACGGGGGGTGTTTATTGCACCCCCCCCCCCCCCCCCATAAACAATCCTGGCTACGCACTTCTACCAGGTGACGGTGATGTTAACAAGTAAGTTTTGTGAGTCGGCAACGGTCGTGAATCATATTTTAATCAACATACAACCTGACACAAAAAACGTAAGAATTTTTCCTTTTTTTCGCGGTTTTATAGCATCATCAAACACCAAGTCAATAAAGAAAGAAGTAGAAAGAGAAAACATAGGTATGATTGAAACTAACCCGATAACGACATCAACAAATGTAAAAAGAATCACGTAAATCGGCCCAGTAGGTAATCACGGAGAAAACTGTGGAAACTCACAAAAAAAACTCCGCCCATATGATGACCTACTGACCAAAACTCCGCAGAATGTATAACCCTACTCCTGCTTTTGAAGTCGGTAAAAAAAGTAAAACTCAATCAAGAAACAAACTGTAGAAAGGTCGTACTAAATTAAGTAAAACCCCAAATAATAGTAAAATGTTACCAATTTTTTCATATAGGTACATCTAGTTTACCCTATTGTTAATTTTGTAACGTGTAGAAATTTGTAGTCTATTAATAATTGTAAGGTATACTAAATATAATATTACAAAGAAGTCATAGATATTTCAAATGATGTTTTACATAAGACGTAGGATTTGTATTTGAAGGCAAATCTATATTTTAGGACTGGCAACTGAAAGCTTCTTGGGTATGTATAGATAAGTACTCTCTATGGTCCAAACAAAACTTTGTTTGATAGATCTACAGGATCTACTCCTTTCATAGATATTTTTCCTCTGACACTAACCCAATAGCAACCTTATTGCAACTGCGTTAAAGATAACTTTAATTTTGTCAGTTTTGAGTTTATTGTTATCTGTGATCAGGGACGCTATGCGCTAGCGCAGTTTGTTTGTTGTCACTTTTGTTTGTTGTAAGTTAGCATTCTGATCAAAGACTACTATAATATTGATTCTGATCGTCCTTTGCAAGTGTTTAACGTAGTCATCATTATGGGGAAGAAACGAGCAAAACCAACTTTAAAGGACATACTCGATAGTGATGACGAATTACCAAGTAAGCATAGTAACTATTTCAAATACACTAAACCCTATACCTACTTAACTCATAATTACCACATTTAGCGGTTTTTATCTATGTAGATGCATCGGTTATTAAATATTATACGTACTATGCTTTCAGCTGAATACATCGACACACCCTTTGTTCCGGCCTATCTAGTTGATAACCGATTTGAATTTGAAGAGAAGAAAGTAGACAAAGAACAAAACAAACAGAAGAAAGAACGGTCAGTGCGCCATCTCAGGGGGTCAAGTAAGGGCGGGATAAGTAATGGTGGAACTGTGGCAACCTATGGCTTTCTAAACATACAAGACACATTCTGTTTTAAATGTCTTGAACCTAATATTGATAAAAAAACACAACAATGGTTATACAATTTTCTTGTGTTAAAGGATCTAAATGCAAGTTACACATTCCTCACAACCTGTTTAGTGCCTAGTTATGGTAATGATTTCTCTAGTGGAAATAGGATATCCTTCAGGGGCTATAATGAGAAAATATGGAAGTATAAAATGGTAGCTAGTAAATAGAATACAATAAAAAAGGTTTTTTTTTATATTAATGATATTTTATTTTTACATTATTAAATGCAGTATCTAATAAGTAACAATTATTATTAATAAAGTTTTACACTATAATTAATATTTTGGAAAAAAATCACAAACTAATGACCCAGTATAATAAATCACCATGATTTAGAGTGAAAACATAATTCTATTGTAAGAAGCTGATATTATGTTTGGAAATCACATCACTTCTGCAAGCTTTCCAAAAATCCTTTAGAGCACCTTAGGGACTGCTGGTAACACTTCTCGAATCCTATTGAGTCGCTATCCTGAAAATTAACAATAATATAATATAATGTATCCAAACATTGTAATGAACATAAACAAAGTAGGTAAGTAATAACATACATAATATGGGTCTCTTATAATTCTTTCACCCTGAGGGTCAAAGTCTCCGAAGAGAAGGAGTTTTGCTTTACTTCCTTTTGGAGCTCTTTTACTGAGATCTTTCATGTTGGCTTCATCCATTCCAAATATATAATCGTAATGATTAAAGTCCTCTGAAACAATCTGAAAAAGTCAAACTAAGTTAACAAGTTCCGGCGTGGTAAACAAGACACAATAGAAGTTTTGTTGTTATGACGGCTATAGCCGTATAGTGTCCTTGAAAGTGTTTTTAAAAAAGTATTTACCTATCAGCTACTGTGATCAACATTTTGTGAACAAATACAGAAATTAGTATTTCTAGTTAGTTGAACAGAAATTATTTGCTGTGGGCAAATTGAAAGCCAAACAGCAAGAACAGTTGTTACCTGTCTTGCATGGTTGCTATATGGAACATCATGCTTTTTCATAGTGTCCAAAGCTCTCCAGTCTGGTGGATTGCCCACATGCCATCCTCCTATAGCTGCACTGTCGATTTCCCATTGATCACCCAAATTTAAGTCATTCACAGTTTTTTGGAACACACCTTCTGCTATTGGTGATCGACAAATATTACCTGTAAGATAGACATATTGTTACTTCTGAATAATAACAATTATTATTGTTGTGTAAGATAAAATTTTCTAGGGTTACGCGTCTCAGTTATTTTATTTAGGATTTAGGTATAACTATTATCAGGGTGAGGTAACCCGCCAGACAAAGTTTTTTACCAGACCTAAGCAGTTTTATGGATTATCTCAAAGTTAGTAAAGCGGTCAGCAGGTAGCCGCTTTCACTAGCAAGTGGCACTAAAATTATCAATGGAGCAGCACATGCCTAAAATTTGCATAAGATGAGTTTAATTTAGACCTTCATAGTTTATTTTCTTGTAAAAATTAATATTATCATACCGAGGCATATAAAAAGTGCTTTTTTCGTTCCTCCTGACATTGTAGGTATCGTTCACAAGCACAACACAATGCAAAAAAAAACCAATTTGATTTATCGCTATTATATATTACAGAACACTAATACCCGATAAAGATACACTATTTTAAGGTCCAGAAAGAAGAGTATAATTATTATTGGTCTCAACTCAAGTCCAGGCTTGTGTGTGACAAACCGAACTGAAGTTTCCGCAGTGATTTGTATCTACAACACACTAAGGTTACATGCTCATGCTCTGGAAGCCTATATTAAAAGTTACTCCGTGGTATAAAGTGTTCATAAATGGTGACATCTGCTGTGATCCATCGGCGAGGTCGGTGAGATGACTTTTTTTTATTTCGCCTAATAGGCAGGCTAAAGTCTTTCGACCATACCGCTTCGTCTTCCGTGTAGAATTTCTTACGTGGTAAGTTTAAAAACAATAATGTCTTTCGTTTATATATACTCATTATATGATTTATTTTATTTATTATGTCTTTCGTAGTTAATCCATTTTATATTATTTAGTCATTTTATTTTTGTCTTTACGTCAAATCCAGATTAAACCGTAGGATTAAACGTTATTTTACTGTCAATGTCAATACTTGAACATTAACCACTTTACTCTTTGCATTGACATAGAAAAGTATGGACTGGAAAGACCTACAAAAAAAGGGTGCATACCTACAACTCATATTGTCTCATAAAATGGCTGCCATTGCTAGGGTTGTGTCAATCAAGGAACATAGGCGTTACTGTAACGAGTATCGATACCAAATACGAGTTTTACTAGTTATCACGAAGGATTCTGGTGCTGTGAAGTGTGAACCACAGGCCGGACCTAGCTAGGTCACTCGGACCGAACAAGACGCAGGATTATTTATGTTAACATCGCAGAATCGACGGATATCGTTTCAGTGGAGGAACTAGTTTCGGAAACTATTACGGCAAATCGGGAACGGTACAACACTATTCCATTATGACATATTTTTGTAAACAAACAAAGGAATAACTAACAAATATAATAAAAAAGGGCTTTTAAATGGAAATGAACCTGACAATGAAATATCAATACTTTAGACATAAATTCATGATCGCATTACAATTTTATCATCGAATGTGTATTATTAAATGTATTAATGCATGAAAACCGGCTACTATCCTGTGCAAAGACAATTGAGGTTGATTTTCATTCTTTCTTGCACCACACTTCACAATACAACACACAGGCATGTTGAATTTCTGTTTTCCAACATTTACATGCAGTTTTAAAAGGTAAAATCCTCGTAATTTTCTCGCAAATCTCAACAATACAAAAAACTAACAAACATTTGACAGCAAAACTACCACGAAACTCGGCGCCTAAGATGGCTGATACGGCACTTACCTACAAGTGTCACTACGTCACGACAAAATGTTGCCATAATTAGCAACAACTTAAAATATGTTATCTCTTTTATCAAATAAGATTATCTCACTAGAAAAAATTGATGGCGGCGTCGTGGCGCGAAATTTAATTTCACTCTGCAAATAAATTTACTTTTTGTGCTTTAATATACCATATGTTGGTCTGCGTGATTGTGATTGTGATAATGTGATTGGCGATTACAAGAAAATTTAACTTTTGCTGAAAAAGGAAAGGAAAAACAAAATATTTGTGTTAACATCCACAGTGCTAAAAGTGAAAACTACTGAGTGACGTTTACGATTTATCATATACATTTTTGCTGACGATTTAGCTAAAATAATTTTCTAAAAATATTACCCGACATCCAATATGGATACCAAAAAAGCCCCTGACCCTCCTGATCCATTTGATTACACTCCGGGGTTAACTGTTACTCTTCCCGACGACAATGTAATTACTATGGACTCCGAATCAGCAAACAGAAAAAGATCCGTTGCTTCCCCCCCAAATGTTTTAATCAACCCTCCTAAGCTAGCTAAAAACATTACAGGAAGACAGTTATAGAGGACTAGAGATTAGCCCCGTTTATCGTACATGCATCTTTAAAAGATGGTCAGACCCCAGGTACTGTTCTGCTCCCTGTCAAAGATATGTTCTTGACGCAAAATAACTTCAGCAACATTCTCTTAGGCAGTGTCAAACGCTTAGGAAGAAACGGGGTTTCAGTTGAATTCAAATCTCACCAGGATGCTAACAGTTTTCTAATCAGTCCAATTTTAGCTAAAAATAATTTTGTTGCCTCAATCCCCCAATTTAACATCACTCGTTTAGGTCTTGTCAGAGATGTTCCCATCGAATGGACTGAGGAAGAAGTTATAGAGAACATCAAGGTTCCCACTGGATGCGGCCCTGTTATTAAGGCTAAGAGATTCCCAAAAATCTAAACCAAAACCTAGCTCTCCCCAACATCCCAGTCTCGCTCCCCAAACAAAATCATACCGTAAAACGGTATTTTTAAACCCCAAATCTCATGCCCCTCTTTCACCTAGCTATGACAAGCAGGCTCATCAAGCCCTTACTCAAGATTACTTCTTTTCTCCTTCCCAAAATGGCTGTGGTTTCCCCAGGGAAGGTACAAGCAATCCTGATAAGTCCGAAAGTATCCTTAATACTATAGCTAATATGCTAATAACAGTATTTAGCTAACCCTGCACAATCTTTACCTGACCACGTTGCCTACAAACTGACATCAATTGTCAAGTATATTACCAATGTTCTATCCCCTGACATTCCTTCAATGTAACGTGAGAAGTATTAATCCCAGGAAATCTGACCTACTCTTTATCATGCATTAATAAATTCAAACCATCCATTTGTAGCATCGTTGAGACATGGCTTCGTTCTGATAGTAATTTCAGGATTCCATGACGTTTCAGTGGTGTTCGACATGACAGACCGGATGGATAATATGGAGGATATGCTTTGTTCATTAATAATAAAGTATCATTCTCCCCAATTCCTCTACCCTTTGTTGGTAACAACATCAATGTTGTTGCTGTTAAGGCTGAGGATATAAATATCTTTAGTTTTTATATTGGTCACCCACAAACTGAAGACCTCATTACAATTAAAAGTTTGTTGAGTAGTGTTCAGACGCCAGCACATCAACCTACAACAATCTGTCAAATTTCTTTAATAGATTTTCAACTTTATCGCTAAAGCATTAAGGTTCAAGGTTGGGAAAATTTGACAGTTTCGGATAGCTTGACCTGCTGGCGTCCGTACAAGGTCCACTACTTATTATGGGCGATTTTAATGGTCATCATTATAGATGGGGATCCGAAACCTGTGACAACTATGGTATAGGCTTACTGAATATACTAGATGAACTTAACCTATGTGTGACCAATGATGGCAGTCCTACTCGTAGGTCTGAATAACAGTAGACAGAATAACAGCTGTGTTGATTTGACATTCTGCTCATCTAATATAGCCAGCCTTTTTAATTGGAGTCGCTTGAATATGACTTATAGAGTGATCACTATCCCATCATGGTTGAAATCCCTTCCAAGACTTTTCCTGACAAAATTTCCCCCCCTTTGTTAAAATACCAGCTGAATTCAGTAGATTGGGACCTCTACTCAACAATTTTAGACTTACGTGTCTTTTCTCTTCCATCTATTAATACTGAGACTGCGCAAGAATGTTTTTCGTCATTCTCACACACAATATCCTCTACAGCAGATGATTGCTTCCCTCCTAAAAAGCCGCCAACGGGCAAAATTCCATCCCCGCCATGGTGGGATAGGGACTGCTCTGCCGTGATCAGGGCAAGGAACGAGGCCGAAATGAAATTCAATTCCGACATGAACCTGGAAAACAGTGTGCCCACAAACAAAAGTGCCCTTTCGTCTCATCCTTTACTCCCCATTTTGGAACAAATCTACCTCTCTCTTATCATGTCTTCCTACTGGAATAATAAATCTATTCCATTGATGAATAGGTACAGAGAGCTTAAACACTTCTCCTCACCTGTTTGTCAATACCCCTCTCTTCCTGTCTTTTCTTCCGTCTATCTATGAGGTGGTCCATTTGAAGCCAAAGGTCGTTTTGGGACTTGGTATCTCCAAAAAATTCCAAGGTGCAAAAGGTGATTTTGAGCGGGCCATTATGAGATACTGGAACGGTTGGCATTTTTTTTATACGGACGCATCCAAATTATCATCAACAGGATGTACAGGTGTTTCAACGTATTTTCAGAACTCTAAAATTGCCCTTTTATTCCAATGCCCACCAGAAGCCTCAGTATTTACTGGGGAATGTATTGGTATTGTAGAGGCCGTCAATTTCATTCTAACCCACAATATCAAAAATTCGGTATTTTTTTCCGATTCTCGTAATAGCATTCAAGCCTTAGGTCAATGTTAACTAAAATCCAAAATTCACAGTCAAATCATTTTTGACAATCTTAATATACACATGCTCGAACAACGGTTTAAACATTGAGATAGCTTAGGTTCCCAGTCCCTCGGGTACCTATAGGTTAGGTTAGGTTAGCAACGAGTGCGCCGACTCACTGGCTAAATTTGCTTCATCTAACCCGGTGGATCAGAAGCACTACACGGTACAAAGCTACGAGGAAATGTCCAAAATTATCCAGAAAAACTATTGCTACCCTGTGTAGACTGAGACTTGGTCACTGCTTCTGTCCAGTATTTTTAAATAAGATCCGTGTTCGTGACAGTTCCTTTTGCGAATGCGGTCTTGATGATGGTATTCTGGACCATATCTTTTTCTCTTGTCATTTAAACTCCCAATCCTTTGACTTGTATCATAAGCTTTCCAAAATTAAAATTCCTCTTCCTACTAATTTCCCTTCCCTCTTGGCTTACTTTTCTCCTAAACTTACAAAATTTTATCATTCTTTTTAAATTTAAACGAAATCAAATTGTAACATAATTATTTTATCTACATAAATACCACGGAGTGCTAAGTTCGTCGGCTGCGGTAAACCTTGCTGCGTTGCCGTCACCACATGACGCTGGCAGAATAGTCTACAGCTACACGGCTCAGTTGCCAAAGAAGAAAAAAAAAAATCAATACTTTACTGTCAAAGTCAATGGTACAATTTACATTTTACATTACAAAAATACAATCGTCGGAATTTTGATGTCGTAGAACGAAGTTTGTTTTATTACTACAAATATAAGTAATGCTGAATGTTTGCTATTGCCACTACTGATGCGTTGTCTATCGGAAACTGTAAACGCAGTATTCGATAAAACAATGTAAAAAAAACTCCTCTTCATGGAAGATTTTGTTTAGAGTTATGGTTTGAGCCTTGAAAAGATAACATATGTAGGTCTAAGGTCTAATAAATAATAATCCATCTCTTGAATCGTTAATCAACAAGATATCTTAGTGAGAGTCTACTGTGTTTATGTGGAGAAGGTAATATACTTGCGCTAAATATGAAGCATGAATTCGTTACACTAAACCATGTGCAAACACATGTAGTAACTTATGGAGAACCATTTGATTGTGATGGAAAAGATGTTATTGTTTGCATTACTGGAAACCCGGGTATACCCGATTTCTACATAGAATTTGCTGCAGAACTACATAAATCGACTGGATTGCCTTTGTGTGTTATAGGTAAGTGGAACTTACAAATATGTTATTGATAAGTAAAAATAAATCTATACTAATTTTATAAAGAGGTAAAATTTGTTTGTTTGTTTGTATGTAGGGGGTAATCTCCGGAGTTAATGATCCAATTCTAAATAGATTTTCACTGGTAGAAAGCTACATTATGTGTGAGTTCTATAGGCTATAAATTATGTTTACATCGTGCATTTTAGCTGAGCTATCACAACTTTTGTCTAGCAAGTCGGAAGCATGCGCTGCCTCAGCAGTTGTATAACTAAAACCAATGGCAATCTGGTCCGCCTTAAATAGTTCTACAAAAAAGTCTGCAACACCATATTTCTATCTTTTATATTTTAACATCACTTTTATGTTTTGAAAAAAGTAATTTTTTCACATTCACAAATACAACTTTAATTCATCGCGTGCACATTGCAATTTGTGCAGACGTTTTATCCATTCACCCATAGAAGGTGTTGTGCAAGTACGTAATTTTTCTGAATTGACATCGGTGTTAAGACTCTCAGGAACTTTTGTGATTAGTCCATTTATTGAGGAAAGCTTTAGGCTATATAACTCACGCTGCGACCAATAGGAGCGGTGCATCAATGGAAAATGTTGCAAAAACGGGAAAATGATTCCTTTTTGAGAGTAAATGGTTTAGGTTACGCAAAAATCATGTATGATGGAATTGTTTCTCTTTAAAAATTCAACAAAAAAAAGTCCGTGACTATGTCTATCTTTTAAGATTGACTCACTATAACCTTTTTTATAGTAATCAAATTTGTTCGAAATTAATGCATTATTTGCGAAGGTGTTCTATAAACATGATATTAATCCTTATCCAAAGAAATACGTTATTCATCACAAGTATTTAATTGTGAACAAAATTGCCCTTGACATCACTTGATTTCAATAAACATCTTAGGAGACATCATAATTGTAAAATAACTCCACAACAAAATCTATTTCTTCTTAATTTGTTTGTTTGAATGCGCTAATCTCTGGAACTAATAGTTGGATTTGAAAAATTCTTCTTACGTTTAATAGCCCAATTCTTTACTTAATGTGCATAGTTGACTCTCAGAGTTATCTTTTGCTTGCTTACACGCCACTCCTGAGCATGAGGTTTGATTTGATGGGTTTGATTCCCAGGTTGGGCAGTGTTATTGGGTTTTTTCATAAAAAATCTCTCAGTACTTAGCAGCTCAGTCTGGATTTGTGCCCAGTTGATGGCAATAGGAAGGCCTCCTATTACATGGGACTTAAACGTAACTGGCAATATGTGGGTGTACTAGAACTACACCTTTTTCAGGTGTGATGTTATGTTAGAATGGTTAAATTGGTTTTATAGTTATAAGTGCAGTAATGAGCAACATTTACTTTAATTTAAGACATTATCTCTACTCTACTCTATGTCCCTATGAATGTGATAAAAGTGATGGATTTTTAAGTACCCATTTTAAATTCTGTCTATACACTTAGATTGACTGAACAATTACATTGCAATAGCAGTATTATAAATATCTCTATTATACTTATTTTACTACTAATTAATTTGTTTTCAGGACATGCCGGACACGATGTAGTTCCAGATGAACAGTCCAATGTACTGAAAGGTCAAGAGCATCTGTTTCATCTTGATGGTCAACTTAAACACAAGCTTGAATTTATCAATAATTATGTAGATAAGCAAAGCAAATTACATTTAATTGGCCATTCCATTGGATGTTGGTTAATTTTAGAACTACTGCGAGATAATGATAATTTAAAAATGCGACTTAAGTCAGTTAATCTATTGTTCCCAACGTTACAAAAAATGGCAGAAACTAGGAATGGAAAATTTTTAAATAACTTTCTCAGAAAGTTTCATAGTTTTATACTATTTCTGTACCTTGTGGTAAGTCTATTGCCAACTGCAATATTCAATTTCTTAGTAGGAATTTATTTAAGAATAAACTTATTGCCTTCACGATATTTAAAATACATTCAAACTTTTTTGAATCCAAAAGTTGGGGAAAAGATATTATTTTTAGCTTATGACGAAATGGATACTGTTAAAAGTTTGAATAATGAAGTATTAAACAAAATTAAGCATTTAACTAATATCATTTATGGCAGTAGAGATAACTGGGCTCCTGTCTCGTACATGGAAGACCTGCGTAAATACCAACCAGAAATCCCAATGAAAGAAGTAAATATTGATCATGCATTTGTCTTAAAATCGTCAGAAAGAGTTGCAGAAATGGTGACGCAGTTTATAAATACGAAATTATAATAATTTGTTATTGTAAGAAGAAATAATGTTGGTAGAAATTATTGACACTGGGCGATCAAAGGAATTTCAAGAACAATGCCCAAGATGAGACTTTTACTAAAATGAAGTAGGTAGTGAACCTAAAAGTAAACAAAATTTGTCATTTTTCTTTTGTAATTTCACCGTCGACTATGTTCTGTGCGGTCTTGTTTAATTTTGCACTCTTTCATTATTTTGTGTTTTTCCTGTGTATGGTAAAACCGTAAAACAAAAGTAAGTGAAAAACATATCGAATTTAAATGCCACAGATTAAAAATATAAGTACTTACCTACCCAATAACACCAAAAACATTTTGCGTAATAGGGTAGTTTCCTGGGTAAAAAAATAATAATTATATTTAGTCTGTCAGTAAATAATGGACACATATTTTTTCTTTTGTCAATCAAACAATAAATGACACAGAGGTACATTATAATAATAAATGACAAAGATAAAGCGCGTCAAAAAATTTAAATGTGGGTCGTGACATCACTTGCTTGCAAAAGTGACGTCATGCAGAACTCTAACGGGCGATATCTTCATAATTTTTTATTTATTTAAGTAATTGACAAAAGAAAAAATACGGGTTCAATATTTTTTGATAATCTAACTGACGGACTAAAGGTAATCATAAAAAAACCTATTATTTTTTACCCAGGAAAAAATTTTAGGAAACCAGGATTTTTTTAGGAAACTAGCCTACTAAATAATTAGTATTATTCTCCCTGCTTTTCAAAATATATTGAATGCCATGCCGTACTAAGTTACCGTGAAACCGGCCATCATTGCCCGCATTTCCACGTATTTTTGAGATTTTGCAAAAAATATTCACCAGAACTCGTCGTAATAAAGTCGACCATGGTAGCAATTACTGTTAAAGGCCTAAAATCACAAAATAAAGTGTTTCTAACTTTAACAGAATCCAAGAAAAAGGCGCCTAAATAGCCGGGCAAAATTATACGCACAACCGTCCAACATTGCTCAACCTTAATTTCTCTAAAATTATCAGTTCTAAAGCTTGGGTAATAGGGTATGTTTTAGTGAATTATGCAAAGTTGCCATCCTTCGTGTTCAATATGTCAAAAACATATTACTTTTTATTTTACTGAGGTGGGCAATGTTACACTACACACCAGGGACTTTTTCATACATAGTAAAACAGTGGATTAAGGTTGATACATATTAATGTGATAAATAATAATCTGTTCAAATATAAACTCTTTTATTATCAATAATCAGTCAAGTACAATCATTGTAAATTGCAGGTATAAAACTATGAGTACCTACCTATTATGAGCTTTATAGGGTTTTAAATCAAATCTTACAAAAAAAACTTACAAAAATGGTAAAACAATCCGGCTGCAATCAATGCTTGAACAATGCTTTTTTCCTCTTCTGAAGAGAGCCGGGTAGGAGTTCCAACATTTTTGTAATGGTACTCTTTCCCCTTATTTAGGATCGTTCGCCTAGGTATACCAAAAGTTTTTTCTGCTGATCTCGAGGACATCCTATTTTTTTTTACATTTTCAACCGCGAGCTGTAACATCTCTTCTGAATAATTTTTATAGGGCCGAGACCCGAGGACTCTGCGATTTCTTTTCGTAGGCTTTCCCATACTGCAACCAAACAAACTAAATGTAGGTACCTAGTTTATATTTGTCAACTGAGTGCTGATGGGTGCCAACCCTAACATTATTTTTGTAGTGGGCAATGTTGTCACTCTTATGTTCGCGCAAATTCGGGAATCATTGCCCACTCCATTATCTTCAAGATTTTATGTTGTAAAGGTCTCAAAGTAGCATTAAAATGAAGCGCGATATTTATAATTACTCTGATATTAAAATAACTTACCTGAGAGATGTAGTACGCTGACAGTAAGTAAAAACATAACACAAGATTTTGGCACCACCTCACACTAGTCCTTCTTTCAACATGTCTCGCTGACAACCAAATTATTATACTCTTTGCTGACAACTGAGTGAAGTTAGCACCGTTGCTAATATTTAATGTTGCCAGAAAAATGTTCAAATTTACCCTAAAAATTAGATAATGTTGTCAGCTAAATACAATTATTTACAAATCATTATTTTAGTTATTTTTCGTGTTCGGGCAAACATATCCGCTAAGGGCAATGATGGCCGGTTTTACGGTATAAATAAATAGGCAAATGAAACGACGACGTATAAAAATCTTCAAGTTATGTTTTATAAAAAGTTCTAGTACAAGCTGTGTACCTACCGCATAAGAGAAGCCTCTGGTTTTGTATTTGTAACCATTGAAGTCCGGCCTACTATACCTATAATTATAGCTTTGGATCAATTTATTGTTATCATTTAAGGGTAAACTTATAATCACCAAAGCAGTACCTAAGTAGTCATTTAGGTAATCAAGATTTCGTTTGACTGTTAGAGGTCAATCGGACATCATAATCACTTTATCAGTGAACATTATTCTTTTTAATAGTACAATCAAAACATTCCAATTATGTCCAGCACGAATGATTTTGTAGAAAAAATACTTATAAGTAGGTCCCTACCTAATCGAATTATGCTAATCAAACAAAATAAGTATTAGTATAATGTCATAAGATTACGTAATAATAATAATATCCCTGGACATTTCACACAGCACCATTTGTCCCAAGCTAAGCAACCTAATGCTTGTGTGTTGGTGTGTGTTGTGTGTCCTAATGTATGTACGTGGTAGGAGGTGGGTAGCTTAGTTTACTGAGTAGCTACTGGGGTAGCCATATGCAGAATTCTGATTAGAAAGGTCAAGGAAAACACTATCGTCATGTAGATAAGTTTGGTCTGCGTCTATAATGAGGTAGATAGGTATTAAGATCTCTGGTGTGTGATTTCAGGGAAGAGATTAAATAAAACACTTTTATCCAACCCATTCCGTGTTTGAATAAGTACCTGCTTAATTTCGTAAATTATGCGGCCGTTTTAAGGGAAACGCGCACGCACCTGCGATCAGCTCAAGGAATCGCCACATCGACGAATGCTCCCAATGAACGATATCAGAAGGTAGACTATACAATATAGTACAGACTCTGTCCGCGGCTTATTAAGTAAATGCCTTTTCATAAACAATGACAAGAGCATTTTTTTCTTGACGTTTACACAAAAAGAATTTGGTATATAATATTGAAGTGGGCAGGCTCACATTTTCGCCTGCCTGCAAAGCCCCGCCCTTGGGGCCCCACGCTCCTAGTTAACCCAACCAGGTAGCTGGCCTGCCTGGCGTTGCTGCCTGATATTGGTTTTCAAACATGTTTAAAGATAAGAAAAAGTGTCGCTATCGATCAGCATTGGGAGTTCTTTCACTAGCTCACAGAGGAAAGAAACTCCGGGCCGCTACGGTTTCTTCGTGCTCTGCGCACTAGCTGGGAGCTAGTACCGGCACAGACCAACACTGGCACGGCGACGTCCGGCAAAGATACGTCGCACCGTCAAGTGGAAAGCCATACATCTAAATACGTTTGCTTCTACCGGGTGCCCATTAGAATGATGTTAACAAGTAAGTTTTGTGAGTCGGCAACGGTCGCGAATCATATTTTAATCAACATACAACATAACACCGACCTGCAAATTGCAAACAAAGTAAGATTTTTTTTATTTCGCGGTTTTATAACATCATCAGACACCAAGTGCACTAAAGAAAGAAGGAATTAAAAAGAGAAAACATAGGTATTATTGAAACTAACGAGAAAACTACTACAATCTGTCAAATAAATTTAATAGATTTTCAACTTTGTTGCTAAAGTATTAAGGTTCGAGGTTGATTGGGAAAATTTGACACAAGGAAACAAATCACGTAAATCGGCCCAGTAGGTAATCACGCAGAAATCTATGGACACTCACGAAAAACAAACACTGACACTCCGCAGAATGCATAACCTCCTGCTTTTGAAGTCGGTAAAAAAAAATAAAACTCAACCAAGCAAGGACGTACTAAATGAAGGAAAAACCCCAAACAATAGTAAAAAGTTACCAAATTTTCCATATCCATCTAGTTTACCCTATAGTTGTTAATTTTATAAATTCGTGTAGAAATTAGTAGTCGATTAATAATTGTAAAGTATACTAAATATATTACAAAGGAGTCGTAAATATTTCAATTGTTGTTTTACTTATGACGTAGGATTTGAGGGCAAATCTATATTTTACAGCTGGCAACTTAAAGCTTCTTGGGTAGTCCAAAGCTTTTTACTTCAGGGGCTGTAATGAGAAAATATGGAAGTATAAAATGGTACCTAGTAAATAGAATATTATAATAAAAAAGGTTTTTATTAATGATCTTGTATTTTTACATTATTGTATGCAGTATCTCATAGGTAACAAAGTTTTACACTATAATTATTATTGTGGATAAATCTAACTAATGAGAGGATGACCCAGTCTAATAAACCACCACGATTTAGAGTAAAAAACATAATTCTGTTGTAAGATTTAAAAATAATTTGACGAGGTTTTAATTGGAACATGCATGTTTTTTTTTAAGAAGCTGATAATTGTTTGGAAATCACATCACTGCAAACTTTCCAAAAATGCTTTAGAGCACCTTAGGGACTGCTGGTAACACTTCTCAAATCCTATTGAGTTGCTATCCTGAAAATTAACAATAAAATTAATGTAGGTATCCCGAATAATGTAACGAACATAAACAAAGTGGGTATGTAAGTACAAGTAAGAACATACGCAATATGGGTCTCGTATAATTCTTTCACCCTGAGGATCAAAGTCTCCGAAGAGAAGGAGTTTTGCTTTACTTCCTTTTGGAGCTCTTTTACTTAGATCCTTCATGTTGAATTCATCCATTCCAAATATATAATCGAAATGATTGAAGTCCTCTGAAACAATCTGAAAAAGTCAAACTAAGTTAACAGGTTCCGGCGTGGTAAACAAGACACAATAGAAGTTTTGTGTGATGACGGCTATATCCGTATAGTGTCCTTGAAAGGGTTTTAAAAATAAAGTAAGTACCTGTTTACCTATCACCTACTGTGATCAATATTTTGTGAACAAATACAGACATTAGTATTTCTAGTTAGTTAAACAGAACATATTTATTTGCTGTGTGTAAATTGAAAGCCAAACAGCAAGAACAGTACCTAATGCTGTTACCTACCTGTCTTGCATGGTGGTTGTTATATGGAACATCATGCTTTTTCATAGTGTCCAAAGTTCTCCAGCCTGGTGGATTGCCCACATGCCATGCTTCTATAGCTGCACTGTCGATTTCCCATTGATCACCCAAATTCAAGTCATTCACAGTTTTTTGGAACACACCTTCTGCTATTGGTGATCGACAAGTATTACCTGTAAGATAGACTTATTATTACTTCTGACTAATAACAATTAGTTTTGTGTAAGTTTACATTTTCTAGGCTTATTAAGACCCTAGGGTTACCTATCTCAGTTTCCGTAAGAACCATTCTCGTACCTCAAGTACTTCAAGGAATATTGTAAAAAAAGAATTAGCGAAATCGGTTCAGCTGTTCTCGAGATTTGCGCTTAGCAACACATTCAGCGATTCATTTTTATAATAAAGAAGATTTAGGTGAGGTAAACTTACAGCAGACTAAGTTTTTTACTAGGCCTACATGCAGTTTTATGGATTATCTCATAATTAGTAAAGCGGTCGCCGCTTTCGCTAGCAAGTGGCACTTGGAAATTTCGCAAAGGCGGATTTCGATAAAAAAATATCAATGGAACCAGGCGCGCACGTGCCTAAAATTTGCATACGAAGAGTTTAATTTAAACCTTCATAGTTTATTTTCTTGTAAAATTAATATTATCATACCGAGGCATACAAACAGTGCTTTTTTCTTTCCTCCTGACATTGTAGGTATCATTCACAAGCACAACACAATGCAAAAATAAAACCAATTTGATTTATCGCTAATATATTATATACACTACTAAAAGGTTCAGAAAGAAGAGGATTGGTCTCAACTCAAGTTCAAGCTTGTGTATGAGTATGACGAACCCGTACCGTAGACAGAGAAACTAATAGACGCCTGACGCAGTGACCATTCCTTTCTCGCTTACACAAGAAAGAGAGCGAAAATTACGCTACGAATGTTTTAGACAGAGATACAATTAACCATTTTTTTGCCTCTTACCGTGTAACCCAACCGGTTACACGGTAAGAGGAAAAAAAAATGAAATATTCAAGGCCAGCAACTCAAATTGCAAAACTATGACACTTCGTGCCCTCTTTGTGTTTGATGTTCATGTTTTCCTTATTTAGGTGTCCGAGCTACGCTAGACCCACCTTGAGATTACCCCTTGGATTTTCGCATGTGACAACACTAAATTCCTATAATACCTTGCGCCCCCCCCCCCCCCCCGCAGCACGTGTTGCGCCGGACGATCGCCTCGCTTGTTAGTTGTTCTTATAGTTGCTCCGTGCTTGTTCTTCAGTAGGTACTCTCTCAAGCCGGCAAGGCCTAAAGTGGTGGGTCTAGCTACGCTGTCAGTGCTAAAGCCAACAAAAGTAATAACGTTCCTCGGAATAAACTGGAATACAGAATATATCCTAAAAAGCCTTCCTGTACAAAAAAAATAAATACCTACAATCATTAGAGAAAACCATCCTAAAAATCCTAAGAAGCGAAAAATGGAGTTGGCAACAAGCAAAGTCGATATTGGGCAAAGTGGAATTCGCTTCTGAAAACATTCATGAATTGCAAAGATAATTCTGAAAGAACCGGAAATCCATCTAGTCACCGACGCCTAAAATACGGAGTGGGGAGCAGAGTTCCTCCCAAAAGAAATGGCACATAAACCAGAAAGAAATGTTTGTTGTTTACAAAATCTTGTCAAACTATCAGACCACACTACAGAACAAAAGTATCCTTATACAATGGGACAACAAAACAGTTGTGGCATATAATAGATAAAGAACCAGGGTGGGACCAAATCGGTATCACTCCTAATACTATGGTGATACGCAAAAATATAGAAATACGAATAGAACATATTCCAGGTCACTACAACGTAATATCAGATCATCTGTCATCTGTCCAGGGGCAAAAGCCTACCAGACTGGCAGCTATCAAATTGAATTGGATTCTGAAAACGATATTCAGAAAATGGGGTACTCCATGCATAGACTTATTCGCAACACAAAAGTCGGCAGTAGTCGCAAAATACGTCACCAGATTTCCGTGCCATCAAGCAGAATTTGTAAACGCGTTCACAAGGACGTGGAACTACAAACTAGGATGGATATTCCCTCTTCCACCTTTAATACCGAGGATTCCACAACACCTCAACCTGTGTCAAGGTACCTTCATATTAATAGTTCCCAGATGGGAGAATGTCTTCTGGCGACCAACAACAGTCAAGAAAAGATCTATAAACAAACTGTTCACAATACGGACCGGAACCTGCAGTGCGATTCTGTAACCATCTCACCGTGAAAACTTAGGTGAAGTGAGCGTGGAGTGAGCTGTCATTCCAAAGAATGCTAGGGATTGACACTACTGACAAATCACATCAAGCTCACTTCACTTGAGTTTTCACGGTGAGGTTTTTACAGAATCGACCGGCACGTCGACCATTTGGTAGACCTTCAAACCAATCAAACTCCTCCCAAAACACAAGATTTGTACATGGAAGCATGGAATGTACGGGGGGGTGGGCCGATTTAGTGAAAGATTGCTCAACCAAAGAAAAACAAATTCTAGAGACTTCATGGCGCAAATCATCTCTTGGCACTTACTCGGCAGCATGGAAGAGCTGGTGCCTGTGGGCTAAGGATAAAAAAGTTTCAATTAATAACCCGAACGTTTATTCCCGGTCGTCCCCACTGGGTAGGAATGGGAAAAAAAAGTTTCGTTCCTCCCCAGTGGTGACGATTGGAACTTTTTATTTCCCACTCGTTCCGCTATAGACCGAGACTCAAAATACAGTAATGGGGATTTCATGAGATTTTACGGATTGTTAAAATGTTTTAATTACGACTTTCTGACCAAGAGTGAACAACGTTTTTGATTAAAAATAATTATAAAAGACTGAATCACAGGTAATCAACGAATTTACAATAATTCTCTCAAAATTATGCATCACAGATAATCAACTTATTTACACAAATTCTTAGTTTTAAGGTGCGTATCACAGATAAAATCAACGAATTAAAAATATTTATATTGGTTCCGCCATGATCGAATTTTGCCAACTAAAACCCAACAACAAACCCATTTGCGAGTAGCAAGAAGCGCATAAACGACACTTATTGCGGTGCTCTGATTGGCTATTTCAAGGTCATGCATACAATCCACTACGATAAGCCAGGGTGATGAGGGTGCGTCATTACGTATCTATTGTTTGTTATATATTACCGAGTAGATTATAGTAAGTTGGTCATAAAGAGCAGTACTGACTACCTACCTAAATAGTGATTCAAATATTTTTAATTTGTTGATTATCTGTGATACGCACCTTAAAACTGTGAATTTGTGTACGTGTACCTAAATAAGTTGATTATCTGTGCTGTGATGCATAATTTTGAGAGAATTGTTGTAAATTTGTTGATTACCTGTGATTCAGTCTTTTTAAATTATTTTTAATCAAAAAACTTGTTCACTCTTGGTCAGAAAGTCGTAATTAGGTAAAACATTTTAACAATCCGTGAAATCGCTTATTGAAATCCCCATTACTGCATTTCGACTCTCCGTCTATAGCGGAACTAGTGGGAAATAAAAAGTTCCAATCGTCACCACTGGGGAGGAACAAACCTTTTTTTCCCATTCCTACCCAATGGGGACGAGGACAACGAGGTGGAGACGACCGGGAATATAAACCAACCCGAATCCCACAAAAGTAGCACAATACCTTTGTCATAAATATTATAAGAAAACCATGTCGTAAGAACTATCTATCTGCACAAATCAACAGTACCTAGCAACATTCTCAAATCCTCTAAATTCTGAGAAAATATCTATCAACCCACTAATAAAACATACACTTATAGGAATATCAAATACCTACAAACCCTCAGACCTTACGAGCAGAAATTTGGGATGTGAATAAATAATTATTATCCTGGATACGCCACAATCCTCCAGACCCAAGCAACCCTTTTCAAGTTTCCAGACATTTAGCGATACTACTGCATTTATCATCTGGAAGGCGAGTATGTATGACCTCACCCTTCATCTAATAGACGATGGTTTCGAACAGTCAGAAAATGAAGTTATTTTCTGGCCAGAATAGGTACGTCAAAGGTCAAAGACAGATAAGTTGAAACATATAGGTACAATTATATATTCATATTCATTTATTGCGAAAATGGGTAATATAGGTAAGTAACATACAAAATATATAATAGTCTCTCCATAATCCGCCTGAAGGAAACTAGGAATTAGGATGGAAACTAGTGAAGAATGATCAGGATCTATGGGATATTGTAAACTGGGTTAAGAAATATATTGAAATATCACATCCAAGACGACATGCCAATAGTCCATTGAATAGTCAGATAATTACATATTTATTTGTGAAGACACGAGGTAAAACAGGTCCAGCCTCTCGGTCTGTAATAGCTGAATGGGTGCGAATGCGAACAGCCTTTTTGTCAGCTGGAATTGAAGCAGGTGCAGGTAGCACCCGATGACCCGACCCGCAGCGGCCACTTACAGATTTAATAATTGTCTGCTACTAGATGAAGTATTGAAGAGGGGAAATTGGCAAGGTCAAGGTCAGTGAGGCTAATATCTAATCAGTCTTATTCATAAAACTTTTCAACAAAGCAATAAGTAGGTACCTACTCTAGTCATTTGGGCAATCAAGATTTCGTTTGACTGATAAAGGTCAATCAGCCTAGACATCATAATCACTTTATCAGTGAATATTATATTATTCTTGGATCTTGGCCAAAGTATCAGACACAATTTTTTATAATAGTTCAATCAAAACATTCCAATTAGGTATGTCCAGCGCGAATGATTTTGAAGAAAAAATATTTATAAGTACCTACCTACCTAATCGAAATAAGTTAGCAAACAAAATAAATATTAGTAGGTACCTACCTAAAATGTCATAAGATTACGTAGGTAGGTACCTAATTTATGTAGGTGGTAGGAAGTGGGTAGTATATTTACCTCCCTAGAGTAAATATGTTCCTTGATATTTATACTGAGTAGCTACTTGGGTACCTAGCCCTAGGCAATGAGCAGTATTCTGATTAGATTATTAATTTTTTCATTAATTCGTCCAGTTCGCTGTAGGAAGGAGACGTGTCGTTCTTTATTATATTCGTTTAACTAAAAAAGTAATTGATCGGTTACGCGAATTAGTACCGTTGCGTAAACAAATAAATCACATATTCCAGTGTCTTAGAAAATACAAAAACCTCGGCGCGAGTGCTAACAGCGTGCGCGGGGACGTGCCGCACCTCCCCTACGATAAGAGACAGTTGCAATTTTTCGTCCTTGTCATCACCGTGGCAGTGCGCGTGCACCGAATAAACATGAATAAATGCGCTGTTTGTAATGAGCTATTAGAAAGTGATTACTTGGAATGCCAGCGCTGTATGAACAAATATCATTGTTTATGCCTCGATATCTCACCTGAAGAAGGAAAGGAATTTCTCGATGCAAGCCAGAAATGGATATGCCACAGTTGCGGTAATAAACAGCCCAAGGGTAACGATCCCGTTCGCCCTTCGACACCAACAGGCTTGGCTGATATAACATTTAATGTAACGCGTCGTAAGATGCAAAACAAGCAGGAATTTGTGCAAGCATCTGTTAATAGAATGTCGGATAGTGTATCGCGCTCGGATATACGCGACGAGATGCGTTCAGTTATGAATGAATTTATGAGTGAAATGAGAAACACCTTGAATGTTGAATTGCGTGAACTGAGGGATCAAATAAATGGATTTGGGGAATCCCTTAGTTTTTTGAGTGCGCAATTTGACAGTTTAAATAGCGATATGGTCGCTCATAACTCCACAATGAAACAATTAAAAACTGAAAACGAGCTACTCCGGTCGGAAGTCAACGTTCTGTCCAACCGCGTCGTACAGATGGACCAGTTGTCTAGGTCTACTAACTTGGAACTTCAGTGTGTACCCGAGCACAGGGCTGAGAATGTAGTGAGCATTGTTAGACAACTGGGTCAAGTTGTGAATTTTTCCGTTAGCGATGGCGACATATCTTATTGTTCACGCGTTGCCAAGTCGAACCCTGAATCTTCTCGCCCACGTACGATCCTGGTGAAGTTCAACACCCCACGCACCAGGGATTCCCTGCTAGCGGCTACAATACAATACAACAAAGATAACCCAAATGAAAGGCTGAACACCAGTGCACTGGGCCTGGATGATAAGAAGATTGCGATATTTGTTACGGAGAATCTCACAAAGGAAAATAAGAACCTACACGCCGCAGCCCGACTTCGAGCCAAAAAACTAAATTATAAATTTGTGTGGGTACGTGGAGGACGAGTTTATGTGCGTAAATCAGCTGATACTGAAACGGTATTTATTCGTAGTATGGACTCATTGAATAAATTAACTTGATCTCCTTTTATTTCTGCTCTTTGGTTGTAATACTCATAGGTATTTACTTTAAACTAAATTCTTGAAACGATATTTATCTACCTTCATTCTCTAATATAATTAAATGTTATTATCAAAACGTGAGAGGTTTGAGGACCAAAACTGCAGACTTTTACTTGAATGTGTTAACGTGCAACTATGATATTATTGTACTGAGTGAGACTTGGTTGGCGGGCGACATATTGGACTCTGAGTTATTTTGCAACCGATATCTGGTGTACCGACGGGATCGTGAGGCTAGCGGTTTTCATAACAAGAAATCGGGTGGCGGTGTGTTAGTGGCGGTGTCTAAAGGGCTAAGATCATATCGAGTGACTAATTGGGATAGTAAATGTGAAGACGTATGGGTGTGCGTAGACATTTGCTTAAACAAACGACCGGCTAAACTTTTAATCTGTGCGGTGTACATTCCTCCTCCAGTACAAAAACATATTTTGGAACATTTCATCGACAATGCTAATAATGCCTTGGAAAACTTTGATACTACGTTAATATTAGGTGATTTCAACCTGAGTAGCATCGAATGGTTAGGTTCACCGGACACTCCGCTTGCAGCTTCTTTAAATAAAAACGGAATTTATGAGCAAAAGCTGTTAGACTTTATTTCTTTAAATAATTTGGCTCAATACAATTGTGTTTATAACCATAAGAATAAGATACTCGATCTTGTTCTGACCGATACTACTGTGAAAAGTTTAAGTATGTCCGAAAACCCTCTAAGTAATATTGACTCGTACCATCCCCCCCTTGAATTCGAACTGCTGTGTAACTTACATGAGAAAACCTTACGCCCTAACCAGGAACCAAAATTTAAGTTCTATAAAGCTGATTATAGTAAAATTATTCAAGAATTAAGTGACATATCATGGCAAGACTTATTCTCACAATGTTGCGATGTAGACGCAATGGTGGACTCATTTTACAAAATTATCTATAATATTATTGAAAAATACGTACCTAAGACTAAGCCCAAAACTTATAAATATCCAGTTTGGTTTAGCAGGGATCTTGTTCGCCTGCTACAAGAAAAAAATAAATATCATACACTCTATTCCAAATTTAAAAACCCCCTAGATAAAATTTCATATCGATTGCTCAAAGAGAGAGTCTCAAAATTAATACATATGAACTATAGGCAATATATAAAGTCAATTGAATCTTCGATCACTTCTAATCCTAAGCTTTTTTGGTCTTTTTTAAAGCAAAAACGTAACGGTGACAGTACATACCCTTCAGCAATACATTATGGCGATGTCAAAGGTAATAATGGAGCAGATAATTGCAACATATTTGCCTCATGTTTTTCATCTGCTTATAACCCTTCTATTAACAATGCTGTTGACTATATGGCTGAGTGTGGGACTGCGCAATATCAGCATACCGACTTTCTGACCCAATTGACATTAACCTCGGAGTCTGTTATTAAAGCTTTAAAAAGACTGGACCCTAATAAAGGGCCAGGGCCTGACGGATTGCCTTCCATTTTTGTAATAAAATGTTGTGATTTTTTGGGGGAACCACTCTCTATGATTTATAATAAATCATTGAGCACTGGTTGTTTTCCAAAGACTTGGAAAGAAGCACGAGTAGTACCGATTTTTAAGTCTGGTGACAAGTCCGCCGCGAATAACTATAGACCAGTATCTATTTTGTCTATTTTAGGCAAGGTGTTCGAAGCTTTGGTGTACCCTATACTTTCGTGGCATGTGAAACAAACATTGATGCAGGAACAACATGGTTTCATGAAAGGCCGTTCTACTGGAACTAATCTTACATGCTTTATATCAGATTTGGTCGACGCCGTAGACCGTGGATCACCTGTAGATGTAATCTACACAGATTTTAGCAAAGCGTTTGACAAGGTGGACCACAAAATCTTAGTCAACAAATTATATACAATCGGAATTGCAGGCAACTTATTGCAGTGGTGTGAGTCTTACCTTGTTAGACGCACATCTAAAGTTGTGGTCAGCGGTTATTCGTCAAACCTGTTTCTGACACCCTCAGGCGTACCCCAAGGCTCCCATCTAGGACCCTTGTTCTTCAATATATTTATAAACGACGTGGCGTCTTGTTTTGTACACTCAAAGATATATTTATACGCGGATGATCTAAAAATTATAAAACGAATAGAGTGCAATCAGGATCCATATAAACTCCAGGAGGACTTGAACCGTTTTTCCCAGTGGTGTTTGGACAATAAAATGTCACTTAATGCTGACAAATGCAACCATATACATTTTTCTAGGAAAAAAGGACCTTATTTTCGTAATTACAAAATAAATGCCCAAATTATCGGCGAGAAAGAAGTAATTCGTGATCTGGGTGTTTATATTGACAATAAGCTCCGGTTTAATATTCACGTAGATAAAATCGCTACTAAAGGGTTTAAAATGTTGGGCTTCATTCTGCGTAATAGTAAAAATTTTAAATGCACCACAACTAAAATTGCAATTTTTAACTCATTAGTCAGGTCAGGCTTAGAATACTGCAGCATAGTTTGGACTCCATTCTACGAAATACATAAACGTCGATTGGAATCAGTGCAGAAAAGGTTTCTCTGGCACTTGTCATATCATTGCAATATGGTCAGAAAATTAACTAGCTACAACTCTCGCTTGAATCATTTCAAACAGTTGAGTCTAGAAAATCGCCGTATGATCCTAGATCATCTGTTCCTATACAAAATAATAAACGCTCACGTTGATTGTCCGCGATTACTCAGTCAGATTAATATTAATGTGCCTTTCAAACTTGCTCGTATGTCCAGATATCAGTTGCTTCGCGCTAAAGGCTTTAAAACCAATCTGGGTCATTTTTCCACCGTTAACAGATTGCAGGTTCAATTTAGTCGCCTGCCACGCTCACCCAGTGTAGATATTGATATGTCTTACTCTTTGCGTAAAGTCAGGTCTGCCTTACATAGGGCATTATCACAAAAATGAAAAAAGAGGAAAAATATATTTTAGTTTACTTTTAATTTACTTTTAGTTTATTTTAGTTTCTTTAGTCTTTTTCATTTCCATAAGGATTCAAAAACTTGTCTATTAACAGTTGGTGTCGAACAAAGTGTTTAATATTTTAAGTAAAAATTTAGTAAGCATTCATTTGTATTTGTATGTTGGATTTTATTGGAAGTATCATGTGTCTGCATTTATGTAACGATCAATCTATATATCTTATAATATGTAAAACCTGTTTTGTTACTGCATTTTCTCCTTTATGTTTAGTGCATGCCGTGGCAGCCTTTAATTAAGGCTACACTATAAAATGTAAAAAAATACGTAATCTTTAGAATGTATTATGGTGTAAGCTTTGTTGGTTGTCCTTAAATAAATAAATAAATAAATAGAAAGGTCAAGGAAAACACTATCGTCATGTAGATACATTTTGTCTGCGTTTATAATGAGGTAGATTCTAGGTATTATGAACCAACCAGACGCGGTCGCAGCCCAAGATTTGGGGGGGGGGGGGGGTTACCAAGTAGTAGGTAAGTTAGTCAGGCAAGTAAATCATGATGCAGAGAGATTAAATAAAACACTTTTATCCAACCCATTCCGTGTTTGAAATTTGAATAAGTACCTCATGTGTAATCTCGTAAATTATGCGGCCGTTATGAAGGGAGCCGCGCACGCACCCGCGACGCTCTAGGATCGACGAATGCTCCCAATGAACGATGTCAGAAGGTAGATACCTACTCTGTAGTACAGACTCTGTTAAAATGTCTTTGCATGTTCAAATGCCTCTTCATAAACAATGACAAGAGCATTTTTTCTTGACATTTTAGTTTGTATACAATATAGACCATCGAACGAATGCACTATCTTTGCTTTACACAAAAAGAGTTTGGTACCTATATATATAAAATGAAGCGGGCAGGGTCACATTTCCGCCTGCCTGCAAGGCCCCGGCCTAGGGGCCCCACGCTCCCAGCTACCCCAACCAGGTAGCTTGCCTGCCTGACGGGGGATGCTAAAATATTTCAATCTCGCTTCGCTCGCACCTACTACATCATAGTTTCTCTTGTCTTCTGCTTTTTTCTGCATAAGTCGACAAAGAAACTCCTATGAATACTTAGTCAAAAGAAACCTAACCAACTTATTTCAAGCTTACTTCGCTCGCTTTTGCATCCAAGGGTCAAAAGTACTGTAATTAGTATTGTTTGAAGAAAGTATGTTGGCCCAAGTCCAAGTAACTTGAGTGTTAAGCCCCGAGGAAAAGACCGTTTTTGTTTAGAAGAAATATTTTCTATACTGGATAGTGAACTTTAATTGATTGCTAAATTTACAAAATGGTTTCGGGATGGGAGTTCAAATGTAAAGTGCCTAGGTAGGGGCCCTGGGTCCCTAAGTCCGGGCCTGATAGTGAAGATAAAATATGCATTCCCTTACAGCTGGTCCCGTTGGCAGCCTTTGGCTACGGCAGGCGCGGTCCGAGGGGGGGGGGGGGGGGTCCCCAAAACCAAAATCATTCAAGCTGTCCTGAGTCTGCATGATTTCCTTGCCTTACTAACCAAGTTACTACTACTTGGTTAGTAAGGCAAGGATTAGGTTAGTGGGGTTAGGTTAATGTAGGTAGATAATAATTTGAAATATCCTAAATAATAGACAATATTTATTTTAGATATGTGCAATTTAATTAGTTTATTAAAAAGTAATTTACCTCTTATTTTACAATTTAGAGATAACATTTATATATAATCATAAAATAGCTGTCCAGTCGAAACCAACTAAACAACTCCATTTCCTGTACATTATTAAATCAAGTAGGTACGTACATATTTCTTATTAATTGGATGCGTACATAACGAGTAAATCATCGTTACACACGCTAGCTCAGAATAGGACTGCCATTATCTAATGAGTAGGTACATCATTATTCATATACTTATTATTGAATGCAACAGAAGAAAGCTGCTGTGTGGAGATTGATTCATAGTTTCTATTGACTTTGATGGCACGGCGAGACTATCGCTGCTCGTGGAGATGGCGCCTAAGTGTATTTTTTTTAAGTATTTCTTGGCGTACGATTATGTATCCATATAAAGTGACGACGTAATCATTACAAGATGGCAGATCCACCTTGATCAGGGATGTGTTCAGACATTCGCAATTTAATTCATGAAGTAATGGCACTAAAATGTGAATTTAGTTTTGGGCCCTCGGTAAGTGTGAATATATTGAACTTCATTATTATTACTTATATCATTCTAATGTACCTATATTACTTTAGAATGGTACAAGTTCTTTAGTACCTACATACATTTACTTAATAATTACCAGGACCTATATCTATAAATCATACGAGTGTACACCTACATCAGCGTCGTACGAGTCTATACCTAACTTTCCTGTTCGAATCAGTTTAGTGTGCCCATATCCATTATATTTTCCAGCTGTGTCAAATTGGTATCTTTAAATACATTCCAAGTACAGTCGGCGACAGAAGTCGATTAACAGTTTTTTTAATCTTAATTATTGAGTTAAATATTATAATTTTTTGAGTCAATCAGCTAAAACCTTATTAGCGATCGAGCGTTCTCCGGTGGTACGCCCCAGGGTTTAGGCTGTATGGTGTTGATGTGTAAAAGTAACAGTGTTAATGGACTTTTGTCGTCGATCGCATATTACCTATGTCTATAACCAGGATACATTTTGTAATGCGTTTCGCTAAAAATAACAATCCATTGTTTATAGTTGACCAACATATTATATGTAAGTATAATTTTTATGATAGGTATTCAGATTTCTATAACATTTGGCATTGTAACATTAAAAACAAAATAAAAAAACTAGGTACTTATCAGATCACAATAATTTGCTTGGTCAAAAATCGCCCTTAGAAGGATCCATACACACAATAATGTAGGTGAGATTGGAAGAGGGCGGTTTAAATTGAGTTTCAACATCGAATCCTATCAAATTCTAGTAGTCTCGATCCATGTTACAGAATTGTGCAGACATTTACATCCCAGCTCAAACTATATTTAAAACATTAAGTACTGGTTTTATATATTTTTTTAAAATAATTACAGAAATAATGGATAAAAATTAATTTAAGTAAACAATTAAACATACTTAATTTTTTTAATGATGACATAAAAAGAAAGACTGCAAAATGTTGGCAGGTTTCATTAATGTCGGCTGTCACCGAATTCACATAACACCTGACACTGAATCAGATGTTTTGACATGTCGCTATCACCACATTAGTAGATTGCACCCGTGTGAAGCAAGGGCGGGTCATCTACACAAATAAATAAAATCATAGTATCTGTTTTTAATGTCAAAATAACAGCTTTTTACTAAATGCATATGAAAGTATATACGGTATTTATAACAATTAGGTATTTTTTGTTTGTCTGTTTGTTTTGGCTAATATCCGAAACGGCTGGACCGCTTTTGATGGGACTTACTGGCTGATGTTATAAGGAGGAACTTAGGCTACTACATACTTTATGTAAGAAAAAAAATTAGGATTCTTCGCAACAAAATTAAAACCCATGCCGACCTCCACGCGGGCGAAGCCACAGGCAAAAGCTAGTAAAATATAAAGTCGCTTTTCGTGTCTGTCTGTGGACACGTAGGTAGTCCGTCACAATTCATAATAAAATGCTATTATAATTTAAATTGTTAATCAGTAGATAATGTTTACTGACAACCATTGTAATGCTTAAAGCAGATCGTTAACTATTTCATATTAGGTACTGGGTATTTCAGTTCATACGGTCGTACTCGCAGGTCACTGTCACAGACCATGGGATTAGCGGCGAAGTCAAATGATTAATTTGTATATAGTTAATAAATTCGCCTTTAGAGCTTTCTTGTATAAGAATTATTATCATAAAATTAAAATCATGTGGGGCTTCAGTCTGCCAGTATGATTCAATGTCGTTCTAGTTTCACCGTTGTTACCGAATTAGCCGCACACATCGATAGTCTTTACTTGGATCCCGCTTAACCGCTAAGTCAATTTTCGACTGACTCTTAAAATAATGGGCTCAGCGGGGAAATTGCGTAACACACTAACAGCAGGAATGGCTTCATTTTGACAGTTCAACAACATTCATTGCGTTGTTTACGTTGTTGAGCAGACAAATTTATCGAATATAGGTGGCAGGTACATCGACGCGCAAACTGTAACCATGGATTCAGCACATGAGTTTAGACCCCATAGGGTCAAAATTTTTCATCGGTTATTAAAAAAAAAATATTGCTGTTCCATACATTTTGACCGCGTAGGTATTGCACTTTTCTATGAAACAGAAGATTTTTTTTTTTGTTAACCGACGAAAAATTTCTACGCTATGGGGTCTAAACTCATGTGCTGAATTCATGGTTACAGTTTGTGCGTCGATGTCCCTGCCACCCTGTATGAAGCAATGGATTAGGAATATGCTTCAAAATGATTCAGGTTGTGATTGATAGTGTGTAACGCAATTAGGGTGCAGGTCCCTACCTACCCACTGATGGTACTCAGTGGGTACTAGGTATTCATTCTTTCACTGACATCTTTTCTCACAGCATATTGATACATTGACTTTAGTCCCATTCGAATAATTACAGAGGCCAATGCATAAAAGGCGAATATATTAATAAGGAGGCGATAAATTGACGCTCAGTTATTGAGCTTTTGAATTGATGGACTTTACCGACTTGGGTACCTACTATCTTGTTGGGCTAAACACGATACAAATGAGCCCTCAAGGCTCAAGCTGTGACTTGACCAGTGCATCGTTGCTGATGAACCTCTTGGCCCGTCCGCCTGATTCTTTATTCGATCGCGCGAGGAAATTCTAAGCATAGCCCTCTCCATTGCCCTTTAGGTGGCTTTTCAGTTTTAAACTTTTTAGTACTATTCGAATATTATTCGAATTATTTGCGTATGACCCATAAAAAATGTCGAATATCCAAATAACGAAATTGACGAATACTTGCAAGCCCTAGTAGGTACCTACTGAGCGCAAAAAAAAAAACATATAAAAATTTAATTGAAGCTCCGATTGAATAGTAGTGTATTATTTTATTATTCTACTATTTGAATATTTAATATAGCCCAAAATAAAGCCCAATAACTAAGTATGTACCTACCTATATTGTTTAAGACGTTTTATGTGTGGTTGTACAGATGAAGCTTTTCAAATATGTATATGATTACCGACGCATTAATGAGAAATCAGCTAGTTTGATTATTATAATTACCTACTTGTTTGTGGAATGTATAGATAGAAACTGATCATGCCTATTAAATTGATAATGATTTAATTTTCCAATATTGTATAGTAGGTATTCGTATTACAATTACAATCAGATTTTGATATAACAACTATAAATATGGTTACTTCATATCTAAAAATATTTACATTTTATGGAAGATGCATGGATAGGTGAAAATATGTAAGAGAACTACGATGGTATTGTGCGTTGAGTTCTTGGTGTACAATACAAAATAATGTTATAGGAACTGGATGAACAAAATTTTTTGGATTCTACAACAACGCTTTTAAAAATGTAACTACAAATTATACTATTTCTTTTAAAATACCTTCAAATGATGCAGAATTTCTAATTACGCACAACCTCCCGAAGTAAAAGATAATTATACAATATTCATGAAAAACATTCATATTTATCATATCATAACACGAGCATACTTTTTATATTTATCAAATATTATGATACAGTACAATAATAAATTTTGAAATCTTAATCACTAAAGGGATACAAAATTCGCACTAATAATACTCATACATCAAAAGGGACAACACACACCGTACACAAAACGATTCTTCCCTACCAGCAGACGTGGCGGCGCGGCCCGCATCATCGTATTGCACTACCGTCTTCCGTCACCTTAGCAGGTTGTCTCCAAAAGAGGATCGGCGAGCTTTTTCACTCGGTCACCATCGACCGAGGTGCATATAATCTTCTGCGAGGCAGACTTATAAAGGCGTCGCGGACGATCTTCGTCATCAGAAAGAGCTCGCGGAGGTGCGCGCGGGCGCAGGCGAGCGGGCGACGGGCGCGGCGAGCGCACCGCCTCGCACGTGCACTGCGCGCCCAGCGAGCGGGCCGCGCGCGCCTGCCGCGCCCAGCCGGTGCGCCAACACTCGCAGCTTTCATTACCACACGTCTCGCATACTACTGGCGATCGGCGCTCGAGCTTACCTCGTTTAAAAGAAGGCACCTCTCGTTTCTGCTCCGAGTCAGACGACGCCCGACCCACTTCCTCTCGGGATGCAAGTTGCTCGTTTTTCTTATCGGAACGCTGAGTAGGGTTTCTCACCCAGGGGTCGAGCGCTCCGCGACCGGCAGCTCGACCGCGGCTACCGGCTGCGTTCAAATCGACTTCGCTCATTTTGCGCCACGGATTTCCTAGGACGGAAACGGCATCGCTGCCAGAGCGATTGCGGCTCCTTAAACGAGGTTCGGCGCCATCGTTGAGTGCATTCGACGACGCATCGGGCGAAGAGCGTTCGCTGCGCACGATGCGCGGCCGCCACACGTACGACGTGTTCGCCGGCGACGGCGGGGTCGCGGGTGGCGGCGTGGTCGTCGGCGACGGCGCCGCCGCGTGCGACGGAGACAGCACTCGCGGCCGCTCCGAGTGAGAACGAGCTCGCGGAGTGAGCACGCGAGAAGCCGGAGTTACATCGCTATAAGATCGAAAATGTATCCGCCTTCGCACGCATGTCGGCGAGCTTGTGTCGGTCACGTTTATGCTGATCTTAATACGCGTGACGGAGGGTTTCTGGTCGGCAGAGCTTATTTCGTTATTGTCTGTTTTATTGTTTTCCTTGTAATTGTGTGGACTCACAGAGCCGTTAGCGTTCGCTGAGTTTTTGTTGGGGCCGGCCCGGCTAGGCCCGGCCCCCGCTAGCTAGAGGAGTCTCTCTGTCGCTGAACTAGAGGTGCCGGAGCTCAATGTCGATGCGGGATTTTGGTCGTCACCTAGAATGCAGAAATTTTATTAATTGAATGTGTCACGTTTGTTCGTAGTTTCCACATGTTTTAAAAATACGTATATGATATTTACCTTGAGTTGTCTGGCCTGGGGCCGGCAGTCTTTGTCAGTTGAGCAATTCCACTGAAACGAAACGCTTCAGTCTCTCTAAATATTGGTTGAAAAGTTCAACATCATTATGCCCAGCACCCTGAAATTAATAAGAATGAGATAAATAAATTGTAATTGCAAATATAATTTTAAATAAAAAATTAGAAGTATTTTATTTTGTTACCTCCACCCATAAAGGTTCGACGGCACGGGGACAGCGTTCATATATTGCTAATCCATGTGAAAAATCTATTACCTCATCTTCGGTTCCATGAATAACAAGAACCGGAGAGGTCACCTTGGGAATTTTATCGATACTGCAACGAAAAATAATAGATTCTAATATTTAACAATCAGCATTTCTTAAGTTCTAGGGTTCTTTAAATCCATAACTAAACGATAACAAAAGGTTTAATTTTAATGGGGCCATTCGTCTGTATTTTACCCGTTTCTCTAGGCTTTACTCCCGTCATCTTCGAAATCTGAATTATTGGCTGACATTGTTCGAAAGAAAAAGGTTGCAAATTGACACTAATTCGATTCAAACACCATTCACTTAGGTATAAGTTAAGAGTACCTAAGCCAGCTGATAAACTTTTCACTGGCAAATGGTAGACAGCTCTCTGATTCTATGTATGCGGTGCCTACATATGTGTTGCCATGTCCGTTGCCAATTATCTGTTCTAGACTGTTCACTTAAGATGATGGCAACATACAATTCAGAATTCATGTGTAATAAAAAAACTTCCACAAAATGTTCAAAGCAACCGTTAATATTCATTAGGATTCGTGCCACATGAGAAAATCAAGTTATTGATGTAACAACTACAATCATATTACGTGGTTTAAATCATCTAGCAATTCAACGCCTAATGGTTATCGAGGGCTGACGACTGAATATGTAAGCATTACAGTGAAAGCAAATAAGTGGGCAATTTTAACAACAATGAATACTTCATTTCTTTTGCAATAAGCAGTACATACTGAATTTGATCAACTATGTTTAATTAACTACAATTAAAAAGCTAACGAACAAAATGTATGTCGCAACGGCGCCTTTTTTTCTTGGCGACCGTTAATTAAACTTAAAACTTTGTTACAATTTAATGTAACGTTACTAAAGAAATATTGTATTACGGTAATTAGAAGAAAAGATAACTGCTTTTTTCCTTTATGTAAGAGCTTCTGCCTGAGCCAGGATTATGCCCTGAAGTTCCATCTCGAAAATCAGTCTGAATTAACTGATTGAACTTGGCTGAAATTAATTTTTATTTTTAACCATTCCTTACTTACTTTCCCCTTTATTCATAAACGTTGCATAAAGTTAAGTAGTGATTAGCGACTGTTTAACCATACATTTTTTACTTTTAAACGTTACTTAACTTTAGTCGTCGTTTATGAATAAACCCCTTTGAGTTTAGCTTATTATATTAGGTGATTGATATATTAGCGTGTGCTAGCTGACATGTGGCATTCAATGTTTTGTGTTTCGTAAGATTTATTACTTTGCATACTATTTATAATCAAGTTCTTCTAACTGAACATACAGCCGTGCTGCTGGGGAGTTTGTTGCGCCACTTCTGCTTCCCGACTAAAGCACTAGTGCACTTACTAGGAAGCACTAGGAAGTGGTGAAGAGTGGGGTTTAGGGGGATTTTCTCATGTAATTTTGACGTTTAAAAAGTGCTGATTATCAGCTTAGTAATAATAAATGATGTTATGATTTGATTGTTTTAACTAAATGTAGGTATAAAGTTTCGTTAATGGCCGCCGAAAACATTGATTTTATAGGCTTATATAGGACATTGTCTGCATTTAACTGTGACTTGGTTATATTATGTATGTAGGTACATATCTTTTACTCTGAGAGAGACGAGTCATGAAATAAGTATTTAAATCAAATTTCTCATTTTATTATGGTCTGATGGCTACACCAGCCAACTGGAGGGTAGGTACTCACTGCATGTACACATCTACTGTAGGGCAAAGGCCTGCCTTTGCCTTTCTGTACATTTTTTATTTATTTAATTGATTACAATTTTGTTTAATTAAATTTAAAATACATATCTGGGTTATTGCATGGAAAATGGAAATGGCCTCAATTAATGTAATAATAAAATATATGTACAGTTTCAGATGAATGGAAACTTGCTCATTTTTACTTAGTATTATAATATAGGTAGGTACATAAAATTACCAATGACATAATTCTAAGACATTACATTTTCGAAATTCAGAAATGAACAATCACTTTTGACACTGGCTGTACATACTTTTAAAAAATAAATAGAGCAGCAAACAGTGTTCTCTTTTGCATTCATACCTTTGATCACAAATCCTTGGTAAACACATTGGTGTACACCCGGAAAAGGGCTTAAAATACCTCTAGATCTATACTAATAATATCATAAATTCGAAAGTAATTCTGTATGACTGTGTAACCTTTTCATGCCTAAACCACTGAACCAATTGTTATGAAATTTAACAGATAGGTAGCCTGGGACCTGGAGAAGGATGTAGGCTACTTTTCATCCTGGATGTACTAAGAAATACAAAATAAGCGCAGACAAAGTCGTGAACAATTGCTAGTTTATTAGAATGTACCTATGATTTCAGAGGTAGGTACTAAGCCACTGTATTTTTAAACCAAATACTTCATCACAGTATTATTGACTGGCTACAGTTGATCAGTATGAGCAATCTTGTTGTACATAGGGGGAAACTAGCCAATGTCTGCCTCTTTTATGCAATTTTGACATTTGTCAGTCCTATTGAATGCATCATTATACATATATTTTTTATCAAAGGTCCTATGGTTGGTACAATGTAAGGTGGCAATAGTGATCATTGCCCTTTTCTTGATTAGGATGGAATCTGAACAACAAACTGTTTATTGATTTTCGTTTGTTTTTGTGTGATAGGCTTTATTGATTCAGCATCAGGATATTTATTGCAGGAATTTATTTTCACTTTTTTTTCTAGACTTTGTAACTACATGTTAATGGGATAATTTATAAATATGTAAATGGGCTATTCCCACCTTATATTGCAGCAACTATAAATCATATGTTTTCCTTGACATTTTTAATAAAAAATGTGATGAGTAGCTCTGGTGCATCAATTCTTGATAAATCTGCATTTTACAAATATATTCAACTGAGTCTCTCAAAGTGGTGATTTGTTATAACATACAAAAGTTTTTCAGTAACAAATCTGTTCCATTCAGTAAAGAATCTATGAAAAGCAGCACAAACAAATATCCTGATAATAATTACTGTGTTAATGATGTTATCTCCGATGTGTAGATAACAACAAGGTATTATGAATAATGTTATCAAGCTAAAATCAGAACCAACATACAACATCACTGATAACTGTAATGATTCTAGGTGAATCACAAGTTTAATGTTCTTTAACCCAATAAAAGAATACAAAATATCACATCTATTACTCACAGTGGGGAACTTCAAGAAGCCATAGAGTTCTAAGGTTTTCATGGAGTAATTATTCATGGGACTTGTCACTTTTTTTTTCCCTTTTATAAAGTATCACAATTGGTGACACTTTATTTACATTAAAATCTAGCCTATTAGCTAATAAGTAATTTAAATATAACTTAAACTGCTAAGTAACTATATAATTAAGATCCTCCAATAACGTCTTTCTTATTCACTATAAGTTATGGGGAAGACGCTTGTTTCAAGTGTTCTTTATAAGATTCAGCACTTGCACTACAGTTTGAGTTCACTTACACTGCACTTAACTAACTCAAAAGGTTTTACCCTTTTTAGTCTTTACACTACTTTAGTGTTGTCAAGGAGTTGGATCACCTCGACATTCACGTGATGATGAAGTCTGTGTTCATGAGCTTCGGCATATTTTTATACAACTATGTTTATGACATCCATCTTGAGGTCCCGGTGAAGGTCACTGTTTCTATTGTACCAGGGCGCGTTTACTATAGTAAACGCGCCCTGAGTATCCCGAGTATCACGTATCCCTGAGTACTTTATTTTGGAAGATAGGACTTGTCACTTGAGCCCAATTGATTTGTTTATCAAACATATTATGTACTTTGCATTAATAAAAATAACCCAGTTGGATAAAATTAGGTGTCTACAGGAATAATATAATGAAGTTGGTAAATTTATATTTTAATTAAGTTGGACCAAAATCTGAATGATAATAAAGAGCACAATGCAGTGATGAAGTTGAAAGAAGAAAATTAAAAACAATAACATTGATTAATGAGTCATTACAAGGTCAAAATAACTGATCAGTTTAAAACATTAAGGAGTTAAGATAATATGTATTTTGTTATGTAACCTAGCTTAACTTTATTTACGGCAAACAGGTAAAATATGGATTAAAATATATTAATTCTATAATTATCTGTTAAATTCTTCCTGTAAAAACTAGTGTTGTATATATTTAGTGAAAATGAATACCTTCTAGGGTATTGTTACTAATAATATTTTTTTTTTCATACCTACATATATTGTTAACATAGAATAAATAAATTCTTCCTATATTGCAAACCTAAATGATAGAGATAAAATTATTTTTTATTAAAAAAAAGACATTAAATGCAAAAGCGTTTAGTACCCACATATTTGTGCAATCAACTAATAATGACTATGTCAGCAAAAATCATGGCACTTATTCTAAAATTTTAATTAGATAACCATATGTCCAATCCAATTACAGTATGTATCAATATGGCAACCTATGTATCATACTCGCAGATGAGTCACCAAAACATCTATACATGGGCAAAACATAATTATTATGAACAATGCTATGACAATAACACTTACCTTGGGAAAGCATCAAAGAACCATGTTCTTTTAGTGTTGGGGAAAGCGACTCGCATACCAGACATGAGAGGTGAGTGCAATACAACGGCTCCCACCTCATACCGAGCAGCCAAGTCCACTGTTGGTACTGTTCCAATGCTTTGTCCATATAATATTATATTTTCTGGGCTGATGCCATAACGAGTTCGCAGCGCCTGCCACGCAGCATCAATGTCCGCATACAGATTCTTCTCTGATGGTTTTCCACCACTCACACCATATCCAGAATAATCATAGCTGAATATGTTACAGTTTATTCTAGTGCCTAATCCTAAGTAAAAACTGCTCATCTGACCGAGATCTACGGCGTTTCCATGTGAAAATAATATCGTAAAACGAGCATTAGGACTACACCGAACAAAGAGGCAAGCTATTCGGTTGCCTCTTGTAGTTCTTGAGTAGAAGCCTTCGATGTTCTCTTTTTCTCGTTCTGAATATTGCCATTCTGCTCTTTCGGTCAGCGTCAATGAGAATTTTGATCCTGTTTCGTCAGGTGTGAATGCATACGTAGGTTCTGGAGGCAGAAACGCGAGCTTAGCCGCAATTTTCCCCGGGCATGGTGGACAACAAAACAGGCAACAGAGTTCACTGAAACTTAACCCGTTCATGATGAATTTTTGCTAATACTCATGAGAAAATTATTAAACACTATCCATTACAAAACCACAACTCACAAATTTCTATTCCTGATCATGGCGAAAATAAAAGATTTCACAAAATTGACAGATAGTCAACAGTTTCGTTCAGCCATGACGGCAATGTTGCCAACGTCATTAGTTTTGATTTACAGTTTTACACAACGAGGCAAGTTTAGTACATAATGCTAGTTACACACGCAGCGACTTTAGTTACTGGCGATTTCTAAATCTAGAATTCTAGACGTCCACATTCAAATTTTGACAGCCGGTTTGTCGCTAGCAATTTCGAAATCTCACGTCCACTGGTCCACCCACAAATTTTGACATCGCTAGCGAGTTGCCAGTCGCCAGGGACTAAAGTCGCCTCGTGTGTATCTAGCATAAGGTTCTGCGATCTGGGTCTCCTAGTTTATACTTTTGTTCTTAACTCACGTTCACACGGCGTTGATTTACTGTATACCGAGTCTAATTCAAGGATCACATGGCAGTTTAATACTGCTTTTTTTTTGACCGCATGTTCTGTTTTGCAAGACTGAGGCGCTATAACTGATTTAAGAAATATTAATGGAAATTAGTGAACTAGCGTACCAGCTCAGCTCATCGATTCACGCTAATGACGCATTAGTCCAGAGTCTAGGTGGGCTGCTTTACGAAGGACTTCTGACTAACCGTGGACCGTCAGTGATCCTGATCAGGGAGCATTTTAACCTCCCGCCTGAATCGTAGGACCACTGCACGTTTACCTAGGAAGCTGGAGCTTAGGGAGAAGTCCGCCACCTTGGGGAAAGTGCGATCCAATCCAGTCACATTAACCTACTCGTCCGGCGCTGAATAGCTTAATTAAGAAATTTGAGGTAGCAAATAAAAGAAAATCACCAATGTTTAAAAAATTTATTATTAAAGAAGTTAAAATGAACCTATTAATTGAGGGTGATATGTTTTAGTTGAGTTTGGTTCCGACTCACAAATCGAAAACTTTGCTCAATCAGTTGCTCAGAGAGGCGGCTTGCGGCGGTGAACAGTTGAAATGTAAGTACAGTGAGCTTCAAACTTTATACCCCAACCCCGCAGTCACAGGAAAATGTTACTTGCCTCGTGTTCGGAGCCGCCATAAAGTTTGCATGGGGCTGAAGTGTGAGTACTAACTGATATGGAGGGAGTTACATTACCTACAACACACGTGGGTGTGTTGTAGGTAGTGTACGAGCGTACTAGGGTAGGTACCAGTCCGCATTCGTACCCCGCGTTCTAACCAAAAGCAACCGTCGCGTTCATAATAATGTCGCTTTTTGTCTGGAAAACCGGAAGGCGCACTCTGTCGACGCGACCACGCGCTTGGTTTCACCGAACATAATTATGAACACGGTAGCGGGCAGTAAGGCCGCATCCCCGCGTCCTAACCAAAACTTATCATCAGCTTTTAATGAGGGGTAGCAGTTGCACTCCCCACCAGAGGGATGAAAAAAAATTTAATGCACATAGGCGCAGGCCCGGAATTCTTAGTCCCCCAACTATTTTGGAAATAAAATCCATTACTGCAGAATTATGTCAACGTATTTACTCTAACGGTCGTCATTAATCGACGTTTTTAAGAAAAGACGTTATTTCCCTCGTATTACTTACAGCCAATTTACCTACTGGAACCAACTTGCTTTCTTCAAATAGCTTATTCATATTACTTTTGGAAAAACCTAGGTACATGATTGATTTTTCGTATAGCTGGTGCAGGCAGTGATTGCACCACGGTGCCCTTTCTAAGAAAACTTTGGATGCAAGAACGAGCGAAGCGAGCTCGGCTAGGTTAGGTTGCTTTTGAAAGAAAGAAAATAAGTTTATTTGACCCAGGTTAAGTAAGTAAGGCACACAATATTCACACAAAAAAAAAAGTTAAAATAGTATTGTGTGCCTGAAGGCTGCGCTGCAAGGAGTTGCGTTGCTTTATTGCGGAAAAGCAAGAGCAAGCTAGCTCAAAAAAATGTTGCATCCCGCCAAAGATGTCAATTTCTTTTTCTTTTCTTCGGGTGATGTAGGTACGCGCACTTGATTTTCAACTCCAGTGAGTGAAACAAATCGCCGTGGGCTTATACAATAACAGAAATATTTTTTTAAAGTTCGAGAAATACTATGATATACAAACTTATTTTTGCGGTCGATAAAAAGGGTTCCGTAGCATATAAATAGAATAGAATAGTGGATGAATATTTTCATGCGTAACTACGGAACCACTTCACTGAGTGGTGTGGTCCAAAGAGTAACTATGGCGTGGTTAAAAGGTTACATGCTCTGTGGGCGTGGTCTGAAACGAAAGCACTTGGCCGGTTTTTTCATCTACGAAAAAGGAAAAGGTTCTCAAGTCTACGCGTATACAATGTATTACTGAATTAATGCACATTATGAAAGTAGTTTGTTCAGAATCGCTTACTGAATCGATTTCTGTCATTTTTAATATAGGTACTTCGGTAATTTTGTATCCCAAAAATAATTAAAATCACATATATTACAGTCACACTTCTGCTGCAGTCAAAATAAACTAAAATGCTTTTGGTCCTAATGATTAATGAATAGGTTTTTTTTTTTTTAATAACACTTCAACACTTGCTTCACAACATAACGTACCTAAGCCATGAAGGCGACTACATCTCAATGAAAAAAAACTTGTTTTAATTAAACTTTTAGTCAGGTGATCATGCTAGACTCAAAATTACATACTTATGGGTCAGCACATAAGACCTCTTCTCTCTTGTCTTAGCTCACCTGTGAGAAAATAAAAAACAAATATTAACAAACGCAAAAACCACAAGAGCTCTAAGCCTGGCAACCTGGAGGGTACATACATTCACGGCACGGTTGGCGCAGTGGTTAACCGATTGACTGCTGCGCTGCGTGTCGCGGGTTCGATTCCCGCACGGAACAAATATTTGTATGACCTACATGTATTTGTTCCGAGTCTGGGTGTTTTTCTATCTATAATATGTAAGTATTTACAAAAAAAAAAAAAAACTGTATATAAGTAGTTTATCAGCCATCTTGTTACCATAACACAAGCATTAGGTTGCTTAGCTTGGGACAAATGGTGCTGTGTGAAATGTCCAGGGATATTATTATTATTATTATTATTCATTCACTGAAATAGGGGGCCCAGAGATTGTATGGAGGTTCGTCATTTTTGCCGATGAAATCGCATCGGGCGCGCGGCTTGTTACTTTATAATTTACATAGGTAACTTTAGAGTTTTAAATACCTATTATAGTAACTAAAGATAAAGAGTAAAGAGAACCTAAACTTTTCGATTCAGGATGGGTGTTTGACGAATGGTTATACTTTTAAGGTAACTGCGGCCGGCGCGGCGCACGCACCCTACGCAGTCTGCTCTAGAGGCGTATAGCGCACGCGCACTAACCGTGCACACTATTACGCGCCTTGAACGGCTATGGAGGCGTCACACACCGCGTGTTGCAAACAGTTTACGCGCAGTTCGCGAGCATTTATTTGTTTGTGCTTTATTATGCTGATTTAGTATGGGCACGTTCGAGAACACTTCGCGAAACCACGATAATGTGCACGTCGTAAATATTACAACTTACACGCGAACCGCTCGTTAGCCTTTGGTGAACGTAGGTATAGATAAATGTGTCCATTCCATACTATGTTCTTACAATGCAAACCGAACTGTTCGTGCATGTGCGTAGGTGTGGATCCGCCTAAAGGTCTGCCCCGAATACACTTCGCCGTCACACCTCATGTACAGACGCCAGCAGGTCAAGCTACCCGAAACTGTCAACTTTTCCCAATCAACCTTGAACCTTAATTACCTATACATAAGTGATAAAGTTGAAAATCTATTAAAGAAATTTGACAGATTGTAGTAGCTGATGCTGAAGCTGAAGCTGAGATGTGCTGGCGTCTGTACGAAGCAGTAACACCTGCATCCGCTTCAATACCTCCCTGTGACCCAAAAACTAAAAAAATATCTCATCAATTTTATTGTTTTCTAAGGAGTCCATTTGAGGTAACCGAACCCTATAGGATCCGTTTGATATTCGTCTATAAAATCCGTTTTTCTCTGGATCGGGTAGAGGTATCAAGTTGAAATGAAATACTAAGGTCTGCAGTCCCTTGGACAGATGAAAAATTCAAGCTTCTGCAATCAGGAATGTCACATATTTTGATGAATATATAACCTATTAGACCAGGGTAGAAGCCTTTAAAAATAATAAAAAGTGAAAAAAAATAATAGTAGGATGAAACCCATTAGAAAAGGAGGGGAATATCATAAAAATGAAAGGAAAAATAATTTACGGGCGATCTGAGGTCGGGAAGGGGATGGGGGTGATTTTTAAGGGTAAAAAACGGTTTTTCTCGATTTCCGGCAAAACTAAAAGTCCTATCGAAAAAAGTCAAATGGCAAAGTTGTAGGTAATAAAAAGATCTAAAACTTTTGCATTAACACTTTTTTCACATAACCTCAAAATTTATATGAAAAATTAAAAAAACCAAGTCTTTGGTTTTTTAATTTAACTTTTAAAAAAATCTTTTTTTTTTAACGAAATTTGGTGAAAACTTACCTTTTTATGTCCCAAATACGCTGTAATTTATTTGATTAAAAATATTTATTATTTCACCTTATTTTGAATTAATATCGAAAAAGCACCCTCATTTTCAATCGAAAATTCACCCGTCAAAATATCAGCTTTTTTCAAAAAGTTGGTATGTTTTCTGTTCGTTGAAATCTCTATTTTCCGATGGTGAAAAAAAAAATATATGTAACTATAGTAAATCTTCTCAGAAAATGCAAAAAATCGAAAAAAACTCGAATTCGAAAACTGATAATCTGAAAAGACAAAATCGAATTATTAATGCCTTCACTATTTTATCGTGAGTATACACCCCCATGAAAAAAAAATATTAAAGAAATAAATGTCAAAATGTATAAAAAATATATTAAAAATCTATAATAAATGTATAAATATATAAAAATATGTATAGTAAATATATTTTTAATAACTAACTTTTGGCTGATTTTCATGTATATTTCATATATTTTAGATACATTCAAAATATATCTTAAAAGACATAAAAAACATAGCTAAAAATAAAAAAAAAATATATTTTGAATATATCTGAAATATATTTGAAATGTATAAAATATATATATGAAAATCGGCCAAAAGTTAGTTATTAAAAATATATTTACTATAAATATTTTTTATATATTTATACATTTATTATAGATTTTTAATATACTTTTTATACATTTTGACATTTATTTCTTTTATATTTTTTTTTCATGGGGGTGTATACTCACGATAAAATAGTGAAGGCATTAATAATTCGATTTTGTCTTTTCAGATTATCAGTTTTCGAATTCGAGTTTTTTTCGATTTTTTGCATTTTCTGAGAAGATTTACTATTGTAACATTTTTTTTTTTTTCACCATCGGAAAATAGAGATTTCAACGAACAGAAAACATACCAACTTCTTGAAAAAAGCTGATATTTTGACGGGTGAATTTTCGATTGAAAATGAGGGTGCTTTTTCGATATTAATTCAAAATAAGGTGAAATAATAAATATTTTTAATCAAATAAATTACAGCGTATTTGGGACATAAAAAGGTAAGATTTCACCAAATTTCGTTAAAAAAAAAGATTTTTGTAAAAGATAAAAATAAAAAACCAAAAACTTGGTTTTTTTAATTTTTCATATAAATTTTGAAGTTATGTGAAAAAAGTGTTAATACAAAAGTTTTAGATCTTTTTATTACCTACAACTTTGCCATTTGACTTTTTTCGGTAGGACTTTTAGTTTTGCCGGAAATCGAGAAAAACCGTTTTTTACCCTTAAAAGCTCACCCCCATCCCCTTCCCGACCTCAGATCGCCCGTAAATTGTTTTTCCTTTCATTTTTATGATATTCCTCTCCTTTTCTAATGGGTTTCATCCTACTATTATTTTTTTTAGTTTTAAAAATTATCGACCCTGGTCTATATAGGGTACACACGGCGACACACCAAGCTAAACATAACCAGTATAAGCTGCCTTCTGATTGTACGAAAAACCTATACAATGCGAGGTCAGCTAAAACTGGAAATGCATAGCTTGATGTGTAGCCGTGTGTACTCCCCGTTGACCTAGCAGCAACTGCAGCAAGCAAGGTCTCACAGATCAAGTAACGGAAAAATGCGATTTCTTTTTAATTTGTGGTTTTATCACATAAAATATTAGTTTTTACGATTACAACCTTACATTTGCAGTTAAAGCATCGACGCTATCTATCTAGATATAAAGTTATGATAATTATGCTGATTCTGCCATCCAAATATGTAGGTACCTACATCTGACCGTTATAGATCATGCATCGTTTGTTTCAGTATTTATGTATGTATAACGCGTCGATACGCATCAGTGCGCATCAAGACAACAGATGCTCTCCCAAACACGTTAAAAGTTCGGTGAATTTAATTATCTATTTATATGGTTAAGCAACCTTTTGATATGGGGTGCATCAGTCACGGACGTCACGGAACATTTATTACGGCTCAAAAATTTGTAGGTAAAAATCACCTAAAAAAAATAAACGATCATTTTAGTTTAAAAATGGTTTATTAATTCATTATAAAAATTATTGAATGACTTTCCTTTTAGTATTAATATCAAATAATTATAATAAAGGACACATATTTGTAAAATAATATAGTTAGAGGGCGAATTGCACGTATGTAAAAATCCGATAATTAATGGATAGGTAACCTTGAAACTCCAGCCGTTAAAAAGTAAAATAAGCTCAAGCACGATTAACAGAGAAGTTTTTCTAAAGAGGCAATTAACTCACTTTATTTTAAATTCTTGTACGCCACAGCCGCAAATTAATTAATTTGGATTGGCTGTATGATTATTGTATACATATAATTACTGACTTACATATTAAAAAAGTTTTTTTGTTTCAAAGGCTGTTTTTATATTTCAGGGTTATCCATTAATTACCGGGCACCCGTGTATGGTTACAGTCACAACTCTTAACGGGTCAAAACTATCTTTGACTGGTTTCAGTCAAAACCTATGTTAAAACGTGTTTCTCGTTATCTAGTTAAAACCGCTTAGACATACGTAACGCTTCAGCTAGGTATCTACCTACTCACAACAAAAAAGTGTTGTTTTAAAAAGAGTCACAAAAACAAGCCCAACAGGTTGGTTTCGAAATTGTTAATAATGTTAATAATTGCGAAAATGGTTTCGAACAATTTTTGCAGGTCTAAACTTTTTGACCGGTTAAGAGTTCTGACTGTGACATACATCACGATGAGGACTTTTTTTCATAAATAAATGATTACGTTTGCGCCGTTCTCTATTTTGTTCTCGGATCAGACCAATCTCAAGTTTTTCTTATTATGTCTACTAATGTCATAATTCCGAAACAGAAACAATACTTGTATTCAGAGTGCTCTCGGGGTGCGTATTAGCCACCTCTTAACCCTAACAAAAGTTAAAAGCTAAATATAATTTAACTACTTAATTCTCAATATAAAATATTATTATGCATAGGTTCACATTGATTTGATTAAATATTACGCAAATTATTATGCCAGTTTTCGAAAGAGTGTGTTGTTTTTTTTTAAAACCAATATTTATAACATCACAGCTTTTCATCCTTCATTTATAGCCGGACTTAGCAGCCATATTTATTTAATTATAAGTAATGCAATTTTCATATTAAATAATTATTGAGACATCATATCACAGTAAGGATTAAAAGCTGAAACTAGAATAGATCATAGCGCAAGCTCGAAAAGTTGCAGTCACTACCTAAAGTAGGTTAGATATTTTTTTTAGTATTATTACAAACTTGAAACGTTAATCATATTACAAATGGTAATATAGACAATAAACAAACGTCTTTATCATTTCATTATCAGACACAACATTCGGGAAAGGCGAATACCTCAACACTGTAAGCTACCTTCCAATAGAATTATTTCAAGATCAATTTTGGTACCTCTCTTTTGGTACCCAGAATTCCAGGGCTGAATCACATGTGCCGACCACTAAAACGCCGTTCAAGTATCGTAGCTGGAAATAAAAGAAATAAATAAATTAAATATGACCGCTGAAATCATCCATCATCATCGCGTAGATACGTTGGTAAGACACTATTTACCTGTGTTACATCAAATGTACTACTCTTTACATTTGTATACTCTTGTGGAGGATGGCAGTTGTACATGAATTTGATTTCACCCCTGTCTGAACAGACAATCATGTTGCCTGGACTTTGATGACAGCCTGTTATCTTACTGGATGGTTTTATTATAGGTGGCTCAGGCCATATTTCATGTGTTCTTACGTATGTATGGTCTTCAGGATTAAAGAGGTGCAGACAACCTTTAGAATCTCCAATATACAAGGCAGACTGACTCCAACTAATGCATACTGGGTAAGCTTTATCAGTTGGTATCTTGACATCACTCAACAAAAGTTTTCCAGCTACTCTGTCCCACACAGCCATAGTTTTATCCTCACTTAGAGATGCAACCATATTATTATATGTTTGAAGTGCTAGGACAGGTCCTTTGTGTGGTTTGTAGGTGTAAGTTGGGCTAGGTCCAGAACGCAAGTCAAATGACAGAATCTTTTTGGAGTATAATCCAGTAATAACTTCATTACCAATAGTAACAACAGACAATGCTGACATGCCACATCTGAAAAATATGGTTTTTATAAGTATATTTCAATATGCACAGAAATGTCGAAAAGGGACAATATTACGTTGTTTTTTTTATTTTATCAAGATTAAAACTAACCGAAATGTTTGTTTACATTCAAATCCAGCCTCAAGATCCCATGCTTTCACAGTGTTATCCCATGAGGCGGAGTATATAGTAGTAGCAGAGTCTATACTGTCTGCAGCCAGGTCCCATACCCAGCCAGCGTGGGCGTCATGCCTGATTTGCTTTGGCTTCGCGTCAGTAAATGTGGTGATATTGTCACTTTCGTCGTGAGGATTAATATCCAGGACATTCCACAACGCCAACCCGCGGTCCCTACCACCCGATATACATAATTCGCCATTCTGGAAAATATGTAGAGCATGAGAGAATAATTTGATCACCCAGACATAAAATATAAAGATTTATATTTTAATAATATCATTTTAATTACTTACATTAACTAATAGAACAGTATCCACAGATGCGAAATGTACATCTTTAACAACAATATGTCTTGTTGTGTCCTTAACATTGGTCCACTTCTTCATCTCTACATCCATTTCTACACAAACTGCTTCCCAGTCCTTTTGTGTTTCTTCCCATATTTTCAGGCGAGGCAATGTAGGGAAATTGCCGTTAATTTTACTATGTACCCAATACTTCCATAGGCTATCATCTGCTAATATATCGTCGAATCGCTGACATACTTTACTCAATGTGTATTTTAAAAAATGTGCATCCAAAAATGAGCATATTTTTAAAAGTATCTGAAAATAATCAAAAAAGTTTAAATTGGTATAATTATATTCTTGGCAATTATTAGTAGATTAAAACTTCACCATATTTTAAGAAATGTTGACCTATATCCAGATTCAAAATCATTTTTATTTGCTAATATGGGTAATTACATAAAGCTGTAAAAAAAAAAAAAAATACAGCATAGTTCAACCATATTACGCCTTGAGGCATGCAAATCTCAAGCTTTGACTGTATCACAACATTGTACAATTACTTGCAACAATAATTAATAACACAATTTTAATTAATAACACAACAAATTTCACCGTGGCAAATAATAATAAAACATTATAGCATATAATAATGTCACAAGAACTAAAATGTCATGTATTAAAAGAGAATGTCAAGATATATCTATACTTATAATAAATCTGTAGAGAGGTCAATTCTGTACATGAAATATATTTCCAAAATAACTATCAGGGGGTGATTAGGGATCGATACTGATGCCAAAAATGCAATTAGTAAAATTTTTGTCTGTCTGTCTGTCTGTCTGTCTGTATAACCGTTATAGAAACAAAAACTACTCGACGGATTTTAATGAAACTTGGTACAATTATTTTTCATACTCCTGAGCTGGTTATAGTATACTTTTCATCACGCTACTATTAATAGGAGCAGAGCAGTGAAGGGAAATGTTGGGAAAACGGGAGAAGTTACTCCATTTTTTACGCTTCCGTCGCCTGTGCAACCTTAATGGTTAAAGCTACACAGAAATCATGTATGACGGAAATATTCTCCTTAAAATTATATAAAAAATATCCCACGACAGCATATGTCTATCTTTTATGGTTGACTCACAATAACACGTGTAACTCCCGATAGCTTAGCAGTTCGAAGCTTTCTGATTATATTTGTCTACTCTTACATTTATAACACTCTCAGTCATTCTTAATTAAAAAAGTTAACATTATTAACTATTCCATAAAAAAGAATCATAGAAATCGGTATAGAAACACCAAAGTTATACATGAAATACGCTAATAATAAGCCATCGCGCGTGAATACTGAATCACGCTCGACGCAAAATACTGTCGAATATACAGGGGGAAAGCAAAGTTTATAGTTCAATAAATAGAATGGTCGATGAACTAGAAGCCACTAATTACCCGATAGAATTTTTAAATTCTTTAAATATGCCCGGACTTCCTTCTCATGAAATTTGTTTAAAAATTGGCATTCCGATTATTCTGCTCGGAAATTTAGGACCACCACAACTTTGCAATGGAACTCGGCTAAAAGTAACCCAGTTGCAACAAAATATAATCGAGGCTCAAATTTTAACAGGTTGCGGTGCAGGAGAAACCGTCTTTATTCCCAGAATTCCCATAATACCAAAAAATTTTCCATTCCAATTTAAAAGAACGCAATTCCCAGTATCGGTGTGTTATGCAATGACAGTTAATAAGGCTCAAGGGCAAACTTTTCGTGGATCTCGGTGGCAGTTGTTTCTCGCATGGTCAATTGTACGTCGCTCTTTCCCGGGTTAGCAGTTCTAGATCTTTATGTTCACGTGCCGGACGGGTCAACTTTCAACATAGTTTACCCGGAAGCTTTGCGCTGAAGTATTTTCGTTCTATAGGTATATTTTTTTTTTTTTTCTGGATGGTAAATCATCAAATGACCCCTCCAGCTCTGGGTGGAGCGGAAGGGAGTGTCAGACTCTTACTGACTAAAACCCACCCGTGTTCCTTCCTTAGCCCTTTATGTTCCAGGGCAGCGGTAACCCTTTCGGACGATCCCGCTACCCCTTCTATAGGTACTTAAGCCTCATGTGAACGTGATCTAAACAATATTACCAATACATTAACTTAATAACACACAAGGAGTTACACGCTGACGGAGTCGCGGGCACAGCTATTAACAATAATATTGTGCGGTTCCGTATTGCGATATTTTTCAACAGTATTGTAGATTGACATATTATATTTCCCTACTAAAATACGAAAGTTAATCTGTCTGTTACATCAAAACCACTGAACCGTGAGGAAGGACATAGGCTACTTTTTTTTACGAAAAACGGCGGAAACGTGGCCGAAGTCGCGGGCAACAGCTATAGGTACTATATAAAATTATATATTCTGTCTGTAGGTATGTTACATTTTCACGCCTAAATCACTGAACAGATTTCGATAAAATTGCCTGCCAGCAGATGCCAAAGAGATAGATGGCATCCTGGGGAAGGACATACTTCTTATCCTTTCCGACATTCACGCGGGCGAAGCCGCGGGCAGAAGCTAGTGTTAAAATAAAATGATATTCATTGTTGAAAATTGCTGTTTTATTTTGCATATGAACTGATTTCTTGTAAACTTGGGCTTTTCACCACAAACTATCATCCTGTCTCGTGTCATCTTCACACGACTGACAGAAACAGAACGATGTTTTAAGTTCGTTTACCGCTAAATGTTAGATTTGTGGTGTAAGCGGGCCTTCATCTAAATGTCGCTACTAGTTGATACATGAATAAAAAATAATATTGCATGTGGGCCATCTACCATCTAATGAATAGGTACTATTATAAGCACAGTGCACTTGTTTAACTTGTTTCGTTCAAACGCCGTCTGCTACTTGACGCTACTTCTGTACATGAAAATAAATATGGACCCTCGTCGACAGTTCCATCTAGCTACCCGATGATAAACTAGTAATAGTGGTGCCTTAATGATACGCCTGCAACAAGACGCCTTAGTAAAAAAATCTGCCGTTGCCGTTCCAAATTATTAGGCACTTCTTCGTACAAATTTTAATTATCTATATATATAAAATTCAAAGTCCTGACTGACTGACTGACTGACTGACTGACTGACTGAGACATCAACGCACAGCCTAAACCGCTGGTCCTAGAGACATGAAATTTGGAGGGTGTATTCTTCGTGAAGAGTAGGTATCCACTAAGAAAGGGTTTTTCGAAATTCCACCCCTAAGAGGGTGAAATGGGGGGATTTCGTTTGTATGAAAAATCTTATTCCTTGAGTTGATAAACTTGAAACTTGGCACAAATACTTATCTAAGTAAATTATGAAGTTGGCCATTTTTGGTTTTCATAAAGTACCCCCTAAAAGGGGATTGGGGGGTTTCAAAGTTTGTATGGAAGAATTTTAACGCGCGGTCCGATTTACTCGAAACTCAGTATTTATAGCTAAAATTGAAAGTAAAAAATAATGTGTGTCAGGGTTTTTTGAAAATCTACCCCTGACGGGCTGAAAAGGGGTAGTCAATTTTACAGGGGAGGATTTTACAGCGTGGCTTGATTAACTCGAAAATTAGTATAAATAATATTTGAGTCAAGTTACGAACACATCCCTAACGATTTTTCAAAATTCCACCCCTTTGGGGGTGAACAGCGGAGATACAGTTTATATGAAAAATCTTATTCGTTAGGGCAATAAACTTGAAAATTGGCATGAATACTCGCCTAAGTAAGCAATAATGTTCATCATTATAAGTTTTTCTAAACTACCCCTCCAAGGAGGATATAGGGGTGTTGAAGTTTTCGTGGAAGAATTTGAATGCGCTGTCCGATTTACTCGAAACTCAATATTAATACTTTTGACAGAAAATAATTAAGTAATAATAAGTATGTAAAGTTGTCGAAAATAGACCCCTGACGGGGCAAAAAGGGGTTATTAAATTTTTAAGGGGAGGACATGAACTTGAAACTGTATGTTACATTTTCACAATTAAACCACTGAACTTTTGATTTGGCAAAGAGATAGATGGCATCCTGGGGAAGGACATACTTTTTATCCTGGTAGCACGTTCCCGTGGGATAATTTCCGACATCCACGCGGGCGAAGCCGCGGGCAGAAGCTAGTTTGTAAATAAATGTTAAAGTAATAATAATAGATAGTTAATTAGTGCACTAATCACATGTCACATCAACAACAATATTTCTGAGAACAATATGTCATTACTTCCTCTGTTAAAAAATAATCCTGAATACTATAATAACATTTAAATAGCAAGATTTTTTTTATATTATTATACATCATAGTTATTATACAAAGTGGATTTTCGCTTGCCATAGATTTTGGATTATAATGCATTGGGCATTTCAAGTCTGGCTACGCATTGCCAATAACAATCAATTTAATACGAGTAGTTACTCTGCTAAAAATATAGCTCATAATCTGGAGGGTCAGACACAGGGGCTTGCACATGAGCACATCTATATGCAAATTGTTTTACTCTCTGTAGGGGCGTACAATAAACTATGTATGGTTTTTGTTATTGGAACATGTTAAAGGTCACAATAGATATTAATTCAGGACTTTATCAGACTCTATTAAATTTTTTGAAATATTGCTTAGCTAAAGCAATTTGGGTATATTAACTATGTATCATACATCTAAAAGAAATCACAAATACTTGACACTCTATTTAGTGAAGTTGTATGCAAAAAATAACTTACCTCAACAGGCATATCCAATAACGAGGGTTTACTGCCGTCATACATATCACAAGTCTCTGTATTTGTTTCAAGTTCATTTTCAATTTCAGTCAACTCGTCTTTGACTGATTGAAGTATTTCACACATGTCAGCTATGCCTGCACGCCTGACTGTGGAGACCTAAGAAATACAACGAAAAAAAGAAATTCAACACAAAATACATGCAATATTTTTATACCAATGGCCATTTTTAGAAGTTTGATTTAACTATTATTTTATATATTCTGTTGTTATTTTAAGCTCATCTATTTAAATGATTTAGTTCAGCCATTATGAGCAGGAATAATATTGAATTCTAGTTAGCACTAATGTAATAGTCACAGTCTTTAGTATTTTGTATATTATACAGATAGAATATAGTTTATTATACACCAAACTTGTAACATAGCTCTTAAACTAAACCTAAATTGAGTATGCATAATGTGTTCAAAATAACCTTGTTCTGTATAATGTGCAGAAGCCCTACTAGCAGGTAGCCTGTTTGAAAAAACCATTGTCATCAAAAGGACAGTTTTAGACAACATAACATGAAAGAAAGGAGTGACAGTAGAGGAAAGGAAATATACGAGTTTATTTATTATATATATACCAAACAATAAAAGATGACTTGATAAAGCTATGTGTTTACTTCTGCATAGCTAATAAGGTAGTACTCTACATTAAAGAGCCTTTATTATTATGAGTAGGATTATTATAATTAGGCCAGAGAGGTTCATCTTATGCGATAGGAAACGCTGAATGATAATTAAAAAAAAAACAAAAGACCTTTCATTTATGTAAATGTAAAACGTTGGTGCCTTTGCCTATATTTGGCATCATGTCTGATTCACCTAAGAACTTTATCCCAAGGGTGTTTTGATACTAACGACAATGCGGAACAACAAAAAACATATGTTTACCGTTTATCGTGAATTTATTAGATCAGGTAACAAAGGTATAAACTAAAAACTTTAAAAAGTAAAATATTATACAGATTACCGTTTTGTACTCAAATACAGATTGTTATGAAGCTATAAATTTTAACTTTATCATATGGGCCACTGTGTACTATTTTGGTAAAATTTAAAACAAAACAGAAAAATACAAAGTCACACACTAAGCAGAAGTGTCATTTTTTTGTTCTCATCTAGCAGCCAATGTTTTGGTGTGTGGGTATAAGGTTTTTCATCCCAGTTTTTCGCTGTTTTTCACAAATTTGTCAAATGCTGCCTGGCTTTACAAATAAAATTAAATAGCGTTTAGCAAACAGATTTGATAGCTATATTTAACATCCTGGCATACCTAATATTGCAAACTAGCTCCTCTGGGCAGCTCAGTGTGATGTTCTGTGTATGTACAGACGCCAGCACATCAAACTTCTACAATCTGTCAAAATTCTTTATTTGATTTTCAACTTTATCGTCGCTAGCAGGTCAAGCTACCCGAAACTGTCAAATTTTCCCAAATAACCTTGAACCTTAATACTTCAACGCTAAAGTTGAAAATCTATTAAAGAAATTTGACAGAGCTTGATCTGCTGGCGTCTGTACAGTCGACCGCATATCAGTAGTAACATTTACACTACGAAAATGGCTCTACCTGCCACGTATTACAGGCACTGTTGAATAATTGGTACCTTTTTTTTTTTTTGAGGTTGGGAAATCATCAAATGACCCCTCCCGCTCTGGCTGCCCGGAAGGGAGTCAGACTCTTACTGACTAAAACCCACCCGTGTTCCTTCCTTAGCCCTTTCTGTTCCAGGGCAGCGGTAACCCTTTCGGACGATCCCGCCGCCCTGGCAGATAATTGGTACTACCTTGGCATACCTTATTATTATTGAGTTGAATTTTGTCAACTTCGGTTGACTATACGTCCCTGGTATTTCCGAAAGTTCGGTTGACTTAATACCTCGCTGGTTATAATGCTAGTCCACACACTTACCAAACCATGACAATCATCATCCTCCCGCCCTTATCCCAATTTATTTGGGCATGTTTCTTCTTGCATTCATCTCAAATTCTAGAGTTGGGTCACGACCTTTCTAGCCTTATCTTTCACACAATCCCTCCATTGTTTAATACAACGACAATTTCAACGTGTAAGGGATTGCTTAGACGTTTGGCTTGACGAATAGTGGGTTCCAAGCACTTGCTTGTCAGTTGCTGTGCACAAATAAATAAAACTAAGTGCAAAACGTGTAGCTCCGGTATAAGACGGTAAATTTATTTCACAGTGTAATGTATGTATGTACAGACGCCAGCACATCAAGCTCTACCTCTATGACATCAAGCTACTACAATCTGTCAAATTTCTTTAACAGATTTTCAACTTTATCGCTAAAGCTTTAAGGTTCAAGGTTGATTGGGAAAATTTGGCAGTTTCGGGTAGCTTGACCTGCTGGCGTCCGTACTACATTTTTATATAGATTTGTTTGTTTGTGATGACCACTGACAAGTGACAGTTGCATAAAAATGTACTCTGTGGTTGTAAGTTTCTGTTCCGTCAATTTCACAGACGTCAATATTTTCCTTCATCTTTTCCTCCTCGAGTGTGCAATGTGATTTGAGATTTAATCACACCATAATATCTCTAAATATTAAATAATAGCACCTGTTGTGGCAAGCTTTGTTCAAAAATTTAGGGGTATGAGGAATTGTCTTAATAATAATAAAAAACGAACTCTGGAAACTTTATAGGAATTTTAACCAACTGTTTATTATTTTTTTGTTTACACTACTAAAAGCAAGTAAGTAAATATTCAAGACGTTTAATTTTTGCATTCCTAGCCACCCATAAAATCATTTATTGCACTGAGAGTACATTCGACTGAGAAAGGAAAATAAACTTCAACATGGATTTAGAAAAAGATTTGACCAGTAAGTTTTTAAGCGGTGAAATGTCATTTGCTGAATATTCCAATGAATGGTATAATATCGAAGATGAAGAGGATATAGATGAAGCAAGCAAAAGAAATGAGGATGAGCCATTTATGTTAACTGAAAAAGGATTGCACAGACGCCGTAAGTATGCACGGCTGCCACCAGGCCTCCTGGGCTTGATGGGTGAAGCAAATTTGCGCTTTGTCAGAGGCGATAAAGACACAGCTGAAAAGATGTGCCATGAAATTATTAAGCAATTCCCAACTGCTCCAGAACCATATCAAACTCTGGCTCAATTATATGAACATGATACTGAGAAGTCACTACAGTTCTCCTTGTTAGGGGCCCACCTGAGCCCTCCAGATGCTGAAGAATGGCTGAGACTAGCTGCTATTTCTAAACAAAGAGAGGATTATAGACAAGAGATGATTTGTTACACCCAAGCCATAGCCGATGATCCATACAATTTAGACAGTCATTTAAAAAGAATGGAGCTTCTTGATAAATTAGAAAAAATTAAATATCCAATTAATACTTTACATATCACTAAACTTAAGTGTTATCACAAAATAGTAAACTCCTTACCTCCATCGGAAGGAGAAACCATAATGAAATATGCTAAATTGGCTGTAACACAATATCACAATAATAATGAAATGGAGCGTGCACTTGCAGTGATGAATTCAGCTTATAAAAAATGTCCATCACTGTTCAATTTGGAAGACCTCAATATATTTTTGGAGTTGCTTATTGGTCAAAAACAATTTCAGGCATGCATTGAAATATTTGTTGTTAATGCTGGAGTGGAAATTGAAGCTGAAATACAAACTGTAAAAAATGCTGAAGGCAGTATAGAGGAGCAAACTAATTACTTGAATTGCTCTCTTCCTAATTCCTTGCCTATAGATTTAAAGAGCAAGTTGTTAGTATGTTTCATACATCTTGGGGCTACTAACTTAGTTCAAACATTGTTGAATGATTTTTTGAGTAATGATGTGGAAAAGGCTGGGGACTTATATATGGATATAGAAGAAGCACTTTCTTCAACTGGACATCACGAGTTGGCAATACAACTTTTAGAACCTTTAGTGAGAAATATTAGCTTTGACCTTGGAGCAGTATGGCTCAAACATGCAGAATGTTTGTATAAATTAGGCAGAGAAAGTGATGCCATTAACTCTTTTTATAAAGTACTGAAACATGTACCACAGCATCCTGATGCTAGGAGAAAATTGTATGCAATACTTGAGAAAAAAGGCCGTATTGATGAAGCCTTGCAGATGTTAGAACAAGATTTTAAATATGTAGTCAATGCTAATCTGCTTTATGAACAATGTTTAGCTTTGAAGAAGTACAATAAATGGATTAAATATTTAGAGGTAGGTGAAGCCCTACTCTCTAAATCATTTGTTAGGTTTAGACACCAAGAAGAATTAAATATGGCATGTAAAGCAAGGTGTGGAATTGATCTTATCCACGAGTTCCGCACAATGCGGGGTGAGAACCAATACCATGAAAATGACATTCACTTTGATGAGGATGAAACATTTAAATTCACTCCACAGGAAGAATGGGATTTTTTTCTTGAAATGCTAGATACAGGACGTAAATTAAAAAATTACTTTGCAATGCAAAGATTGACCTTTGGTGCAATGATGTCTAGGAGCTTATCTCCACATCGAATGGACATTGAATTTTATTGTTTACAAGCCTGCCTTTTAAATAATGATAACCATAATGCATTTCGTTTCATAAGAGAGTTTGCTCAGAAACACCCAAGTGCTCGCTCTTGGAACTTGTTAAATCTTGTAATTAACTACATTGATAGAAATACACATTCAAAATTCTTGTTAAGATTGTTCCAGAGAGATAGTGGTAATGTTGTGAAGAATCTATTTCTGGGAAACAACTTTCTAATATCTGGGAGATACTTGGTGGCACTGAAATACTATTTAGAATATCATGAAAAATGTAGGGATCCTTTGTCTGCATTTTTAATTGCTGTAACTATTTTGGTAATGGCAGCACAAAGAACTGTGGACAAACATCACAATCTGATTCTGCAAGGAATGGCTTACATGCAAACCTATCGGAATTTAAGAAAATGTGATCAAGAAGCTAACTATAATATGGGAAGGGTATATCAAATGCTAAATATTAATAATCTTGCCATTGAATACTATGAAAGAGCACTTGCTTGTGAGTACATTACGAAATGTGACCAGCATGGCGTCATTGATCTGACAAAGGAAACTGCTTACAATTTATATTTGCTTTATAAAGACCATTCACCAGTGATGGCCAGGAAATATTTGTTAAATTACCTTGTTATCTAATAAATAAATGTGATTAAAATATACCAAAAGTTTCAATTTCATACCTTAGTTTTAGACAGAAAGTATTCGTTTTTCGTAACTTCTCTTTTTGTTAAATTATTTTTTACCCCCTAAGAAGAAACTCCTTTTGTGAACATCATGAAAAAGAATAATAGGAACTACCTGTAGTAGTAAATGTGACTACCCTACTATAATACATTAGCCTAGGCCTTAGGCTTTCCTTTTGTACATTGATGTATAGTCTCGTAATCGGTTTACCACCCTTATGGTTGAATGTCACTTGCATGTCCAAACGAAATGTCCCTTGTTGGTTTCAAGACCTATGTGACAGTCAGATAGTTTCAACCTTAGTGAAGTTTCTGATTACTGGGAAGTGTCAAAATTGGTAAAGCATTTACGAGGTTGAATAAACATCTCAGCTGTTGTAGATAATTCAAGCTCTGTATTCATTTTGTTTGTTTTAGGAGCCCAAAAAGTTCTTTTGTTTATTATCATGGCTAATGAAGTAACACCAGCAAATGATATTAAGTATGAAAAACTGTGTAATCTCTTCGAACAATTGCACAGGAAGAAAAAGCAAAAGCAAGAACAAGATAAAATATTGGGAACTTTTATAAATGATTTTAAACTGGAGGCATCGCAAGTAGTAGGCCAAAAGGTAATGACTATTTTATTTAAGACTACATTTTACCTTTAGCTACACCTATGGGAAATAGCGGGGGTTTTATATAAGTATCTACCTCTTGACAATAGGCAGAATGAACTGGCTCCAGACTATGATATTATTAGACTGTGGTAGGTACGCACGACTCGAAGATATACATTTCCAGTTTTAGCTGACCTCATATTGTATAAAGGCTGTCCGTACAATGAAAAGTCAGCTTATACGGGAAATGTATAGCTTGATATGTCGTTGTGTGGATTCGACGATATATATTATATCCCTTCCCAGGACCCCTTTTTTTCCAAAGTACTGACCCGGGAATTAAACCCAGGACTCCTGTCCTGGGTTTAATTCCCGGGTCAGTACTTTTTGTTTTTCTATTAAGAAAATCTCAGTAAAAACACGAGTTTGTCTTGTATGGTTATATATAGGAAATAGGCGGGGCGTACCCCAGATCATTGAACTTAATATAACTGGAAAATGGACTCTAAAATAAAGGAGTGATGTTATAATATTTTGTGTTCTACATTTTCAGAATCCCAGTTTCTTTCCTATCCTGAGGCTGCTGTTGCCTAAACTAGATAGAGAAAGAAGCGCGTACAACTTAAAAGAAAACAAATTGGGTTTTTTGCTGGTAAAAGTTCTATCGCTTTGCAAAGAGTCACGTGATGCGAAGAAGTTGCTGAACTATAGGTCAGTGAGTAACACACAGGACAGTGATTTTGCTGGTGTAGCATATTTTGTCTTCAAAAGTCGACTTAGCCCGAAATCTCAAGAATTCACTGTTGGTGATATTAATGACATCCTTGATAAAATCTCTTCTGCTGAGGTTGGAAAGAAAGCATGTAAGTACCTACTTAATCGTGTTTCTAACTCACGGATCAGCATTTTTCTGTATCCTTCTACCACTTAAAAGCATCATTCGCTAGAGTGAGAAATCTGCTCGAGCTCCGTATTCTGCACGCATTCGTATGGAAAGCTTTTATGAGCGAATGATCTCTTCTGAATGACAGAAAGGCTTAGAGATGGAGGGAAATGATTTCAGCCTTAATTTATCAGTAAAGTTGTTGCTTTTCACGAGAATAGTAACTTAACCATTACTGATTACGACAATATTTATAAAAGTCAAATGACGTATGCTCGTGTTTTGTAAGGCGATACCTAATCAACACATATAAACTAAGGTCATGACTAACGTATAGGTACCTAAGCGTTTCATGAGACATCTCACAGGAACAGGCAGTTTTAAATAAGACAATCTATACAGCTTGGCCTTGCTTAAGCTACGCTTGCCGCGGTTGGTCTGTGGATGGGTGAGCATCTTTACATACCAAGACCCCTCCGTGCCTCGGAAAGCACGTTAAGCCATTGGTCCCGGCTGTCACTCGTGGATCTTTGACAGTCGTTACGGGTAGTCAGGAGCCCGAAAGTCTGACAAACAGTCTTACCAAGGGCCGGGTATCTTATTACCCGGTAACTGGGTTGTGGAGGTCAGATAGGCAGTCGCTCCATGTAAAATACTGGTATTCAGCTGCATCCGGTTAGACTGGAAGCCGACCCCAACATATTTGGGAAAAGGCTACGAAGATGATGATACAGCTTCGCCTTCCCAAGCTATTATGTCCAGCTGTGGATCGCGATAGGCTTAGTTGATTGCATCCACAAGGTGTAATTGAAATAACAAACCTCTTAAGAGGTCATTGAACGACTATTATAAACAACTGTTACTAAGGGACCAACCCTGAATCGCGAAAAATAATCAGCTGTTGCCCTAAATTTTGTCGAGTTATGCGATCATTTAGGTATGTATTAATGTACCTAATTGCTGTATGGCGTTCCAGTGTGAGGATAAATAAATAAATTAAGCAGTGAGCAGCTGTTTTTATATTTCATCATTTTTAGTTTTATCCTGCAGTAGAAAATCTAAGAGATTTTCAGTTATTTTAATTACACTTGAATAACAATATATCTGCCCATCCCTTCGGGGATTACACTTGCGAAGGACATTAATTAAAATATGGTATTAATATACTAACTTTTTCAGCGATACTCGACGACATGTTTAGTCACGTTATAAACAAAGTGACCCCAGAGCAACTGAAGTGGTTTCTCAGATTGATCCTGAAAGATCTCAAACTGGAAATGGGAAGCAATCGCATATTGGGTCTGTTTCATCCTGATGCTCCCGAGTATTTTGAAACATGTACTCTATTATCCAAGGTAAGCAATAACTACCCCGCCCTTTGCGTTTTGGACGGAAAGTTTCACCTTGTACCTTCATTTTCTAAAAACGCAATGGGCAATGTAGTCTTTGGTCTTTGACCGAGAGTAGCGTATAGCAAAGGATTTTCTGATGGCATTGAATAATAGACTTTATTATCAGTGCCATAAAGAGCAAACCATAGACGAAACAGACACCCGAGAAGTGAGAAGAAAGTTTGATGTCAGCGTTGATTTCCATACAATAGGGTAGTTTCCTGGGTAAAAAAATAATAATAATATTTAGTCCGTCAGTTAGATTATTATTATATAATGGACACGTATTTTTTCTTTTGTCAATGAAACAAAAAATGACAAAGATAAAGCGCGTAAAAATTTGGGAGTAATGGGTCGTGACGTCACTTGCTTGCAAAAGTGTCGCAAGCAAGTGATGTCACGCAGAACTTTAAAGGGCGATCTTCATCATTTTTTATATAATTGACAAAAGAAAAAATACTGGTTCAATATTTTTTGATAATCTAACTGACGCATGACGGACTAATTCGATTTTTTTAGGAAACTAGCCTATTTTGAACAGTATGACTCTTAATAACAAAGTTTATTATTCAATGCCATCAGAAAATTGTCTGATTTTCGCTGCTCTCGATCTACGCGGAGCCTTTTTGTCCACATTTGAGGAAGAAAATAACTTTCCACACAACTTACAGTGACAAAGAGTAACAAAGCAACTTGTTTTACTCAGGTGTGTGAAGAGTTAGGCGACGGTGACGCTCGTCCCTTGGAGCTGGGAATACAGATGTTCCTTGCTATAAGCCCGATGCTGTCCGAACGACTCGACGTCAAACATATAGTCCGACAACTATCCATCGACAAGACTTATCAAATAGAGAACAAGTTTGATGGTGAAAGATTCCAGGTTAGTCGATTTTTGGTATGGTAGGATTTACACCCCATAATGGCTATTTCTATTGCAAATGATCATCAGCATCTGGTTAGCCTTTTCCTAGCAGTGCGATATCATGATTTGTTTAGTTTTCCTCACATGCATTTCTTGGGATTGCTCGACTTTATCATGGTGATTTGTCCTAAAGTTAAATGTTCAACATAACAATGATTTTCAAGTTTGTGGTTCATGAGAATTCTATTTGAATCCGAAACTGGTCGGGCAATCCCGAAACATGCATTTGAGCTATTGCGTTTGCCATGAAGGAATTCTCGGGATCAGTCTGCAGTCTGCAGTGCCCGGTTGACGACATTAATTAGGCTTCCGGTGTGTGTAATGTGGGTGTACTGCATTTAAACCCCTCGGTCTATCCCTTCCTGCTATCTTGTCACATCAAGATAGCAGAAGGGACATACCGAGGGGTCGTGATAATATTGTGAAAATGAAATAATCAGCTATCATAAAGTCAATATCTTAAAACAGATGCACATGGAGAATGGAAAATATGAATTTTTTTCAAGAAGAGGTTTCTCATTTACTAAGAACTATGGAAGTACTTATGATTCTGGTTTACTGACACCTCACTTGAAGAATAGCTTCTCATCGGATGCCACCAGCTTTATTCTAGACGGCGAGATGATGGGCTGGCATAAACAAGACCAATGTTTTGGGTCTAAAGGTACGTTTCGTTATTTATAAATTACAACTCAAATCGGTGATGAAATCGATATCGAATCATAAATCAATCATTTTAATAACAATAATCTTTTATTCGTTGTTAGAAATATATCTCGTTTTTTATCAAGCATTTAAACCTCATTCAATGTTTTTTTTATTTCCATCTTCCCTGCAATCCTCCTGTTTCAATCGAACAGGAGGATTGTGTGTGCTTATTTTAGTGAAGTTCATGTAAAATTCAACTTTATTGTGTCTGGAACGTTCTTAGAGTTTTCGTAGGCAATATTGATGCAGTTCGATTATATAGTTTAACAGTCATGTCTTATTACAGGAATGGCATTCGACGTTAAAAAGATAACAGAAAATTCAAAGTTCCGACCTTGTTACTGTGCCTTTGACATCCTTTACTTCAACGGTAGAACTCTCGTGGGCCCTCCAGAGAAGGGGGGGCTGCCCCTCAGCGAAAGACTTCGCATCTTAGATAAAGTATTCGTGAACACACCCGGAGTTATTCAGCATAGTGCACGACAGATAGTGGCACAGAGGTAAGAAAATAACTACAGTGTGTAAAAAGGCCCATCGATCGCTTATCCATCAACTACGAATTCTCATCAAACTAAGTACCTAACATTACACACAAATAATTGATGGGAAAATACTTTAGTTTTGGTGTGATAAATCGCTGCTTACAGTAGTGCTCAATGTAGCACAAGCAAAACATTGTGCTTATGGGTGCATGCAACGGTACAGGGGTTGTGGGAGGACTATAATACGTCCTTGCAATTTACAGGTCATGTGACTCTTATGTCATTGTAATAAGGTACAAATTTGCAATCATTGACGCGCGTTCGTAAAATATAACAAATGTTCGTAAAATGTACTAGAAGACTACGTATGCATTTAAGTATGTTATATTTCTAGGACATGCTGATCTACCGAGAGTTTTTTTTACTATCAAATGTTCTCTGAATGTTTCCTACTACTACTAAAAAACTATAAAATATATTTTTTATTATTATTTAATAATAACTTTAATTAATATTTCTCTGACGGTTTCACAAAGGTCAATTTATCCTGAAATACTGGAAGCTTTGAACAAGACCATCGTGGACAAGGACGAAGGCATAGTAGTCAAAGATGTGGAGTCCTACTACATTCCCAACCGACGCAACGCTGGATGGTACAAAATTAAGCCTGAGGTAATTATTATAGAACCAAGTAATTTTTTTTTAAAACTTTGCCCCACACTAGGAATTACTCCTGTATCGTGGGTGCGTTCACAAACATTTAAACTCACATACACAAACAGCCAGACCCGAAACAACTACTTGTAGGCCATACAAATATTTGTTCCGTGCGGGAATCGAACCCGCGACACGCAGCGCAGCAGTCAATCGCTTAACCACTGCGCCAACCGCGCCGTCAATTGTCCGATCGGTATTACTTATAACGTTAGTATGTATTTTTTTAGCCTATGTGGTCCCTCTGCAGCGCAGCCCCCCTTTTTTCTTTCCGCTCTTCTCTATATTGGGCTAGTCTTACAAAATTTGTTAATCGATAAAGGAAAATTAAATTGCCATGGCGGATCTCTCAAGTTGCTGAAGTAGCACCTCTAAAATGTCGACTCAATCATAGAATGCTTTAAGGATTTTTGGCGACTGAATGACATTGTCATGTTATTTGTGAAATTGTATTGACAAAACAAGATGGCGGATGGCTTAAGTTCCGATTTAGGCCACGCGCCAAAAGAATCTTGTAGCGTTGTTATGTACTAATTAGCAATGTTATGTCATTGTAGTACACGGACGGTACTATGACCGACCTCGACCTGGTGATCATCGGGGCTGACGAGGCAGAGAACAAGGGACAAGGACGCGCCAAGAGCTTTCTCGTAGCGTGTGCAGACGGCGTGGTTCCAGGTGTGTGAGTCTTATTAACAACCATCCCAATATACATGTACCCCCTTATTACAAAACAAGGCTTTTCTTGTTAGATATCGTTTTGTAATAAGACGGATACAGTTTTAGTTCCTAAAAAAATATTAACAGTTTACTTCAATAATTGACATTAATTAAGTCAAAATCGGTTGGTACGGTTAATGTTAAAAATCTTTAAATCATTCACTGAAGACAGCGCACATCCTCAACTGCTGGGTCTAGAGACTTTGCACACCCATTCCTTTCAAAACGAAGGTGAGCACTTAGGACGGATTTGCGGGCAAATAGGGGATGAAAGTTTGAATGGATGTTCGTTATTTTTGTCTTTGGAAATCCCATCGGGCGCACGGCTTGTTCCTAATAAAACATTATATTGTTACTGAGATCGTTTTGTTATTTCCAATCGTAACACCCTGTCTTCAGTTTATAAGTAAGGTCTACCTGGAAGTACCAAACAATGGTTTTACCTATGTGTCAGGTAAAATGCCGGAGCGCTGGGTGTCAGTAGGGCGTGTGTCCACGGGCCTCACGTTCGATGAGCGTGAGCGTTTGTGCGCCGCCCTCGAGCGACACTGGACTCCCTACAAACAGACGCCTGCGCCGCCACACTTGTGCTTCAACAAGGAGAAACCAGACTTCTGGATCCCTCCTGAACATTCCGTGGTTTTAACGGTAATACCTAATACTTCTTATATAATTTTAGCCATCATTCTATCTTCTTTACCTCGTTAGACTAATAGTCGCAAGCGCAACTGCTGAGCACGGGGGTCCTGGGTTCAATTTCCGGGTCGGGAAAAGTGTTGCTGGATTTGTGCCCGATTGATGGCAATAGGATCGCCCTAATAACTCGGGACTTAAAAATACCTGAAATGTGGATGTACTACCTCTGCCTACTCTTTCGCGGAATACTTGGTTTATTAATAGTTCTCATATCCGTATCACACAGGTCCGTGCGTCGGAGTTGGTCCGTAGCTCAAGCTTCGGCGCGGGCTACACGCTGCGGTTTCAACGCTTTATGAAAGTACGAGACGATAAACCCGTTCAGGACGTCATGACTCTGCAGGAGTTCGAACAACTTTGCGCCGTAAGTACCTATTTATACCTGCATAGTTTGGGTCTCTGCGATAAACGAAGGACCAAGTTGTCACTTGTTTTCTTCTTGATTTTTGCACTAAATAAATGTTTTATGCATCTATCTTTTTGAACAGAACAAAGAGTCAGTAGTGAAGTTGAGTACCAACCAAATAGATGGTGATCAATTAATGGAAGTGAAGCCACGAGCGAAACGAAAGACCCAAGCACCGCGGGTCGCAGAACAGTTCCAGATCACTTCAACTGGCGACGTCGAGGTAACCTCGAAAGCACTGCTCGGAAGAAAACTGTATATACTCTCTGAGGATGACGACTGTAAGAGACCGGAACTCGGCAAGATTATCGAGTCGCACGGAGGAAAGGTGGTGGCCAATATTGGTAAGTTAAATCACAGTCGTGTGTTAGAAAAAGTAGAATAGGACCTCAGTAGGCGATTAAATCGATTGACCAACCTCTTCGCTTTGAAGTATGTAAAGCGGCGGCCCTAGAATTTTTTTTAGGTGGTGCAAAATCTTAAAGTGGCGCCCCTCTACGTACCATGTTTCCATTATGCAGTTGCTTACACGGATTAATCGGATATTACGTAGACTAGCTGTGCCCGCGACTCCGTCCGCGTGGACTTAGATCTCGGCCTGTAATAAAACGCAACGTAACCTTAGTTTGTCTGTTCGTAAGTATGACTAAACAAATTATCGGATTGTACAGACGCCAGCACATCAAGCTACTACAACCTGTCAAATTTCTTTAATAGATTTTCAACTTTATCGCTAAAGCATTAAGGTTCAAGGTTGATTGGGAAAATTTGACAGTTTCGGGTAGCTTGACCTGCTGGCGTCTGTACATAGATTAGATAAATAAATAGTTTAAAAATATATGTAACAAATATATCGGTGTATCTGCGTGACAAGGGCAGTGGAATGTGCGGAGCGTGACGTGATAGCAGTTGTCCTGGTCGCGATAAAAAAATGTTGCCCATTCCGTGTGTGTAGTGCACTGGGCGCGGTCGCAGCTCCAGATTTTGGGTCACCATGGGTGCCGAGGAATATTTTTAGGAAAGTACATCTCCTCGTTGGTCTAGTGGTCGCAATTACTGCTGAGTATCGGGTCCTGGTTTCGATTCCCAGGTCGGATAGAGTGTTATTAGATTTTTCATCAGGAATTTCTCAGAGGCACTCTGGAGCTTAGATTTGTGCCCGGTTGGTGGCAGTTACCTCGCCCCTTATGTCATGGGACTTAAACGTAAGTGGTGAAATGTGGGCGAGAAGAGCGAGCGAAGCGAGCTCGAAAAATGTTAACAACCCGGCTTCGTTAGGTTAGGTTTTGTCTTATATATTCAAACAGAAATAGGAGTTACATTGTCGACTTACGCAGGAAATCCTAAGCAACTAAGAGAATATAGAATGCAAGAGCGAGCGAAGCGAGCTCGAAAATTTTGCACTCTCGAATAGGTTAGATTTTCTTTTGATAATTCCAGAAGAACTAGGAATTACTTGCTTTGTCGATTTATAGCGAAAAGCTCAAGAATCAAGGGAATGTAGAATGCAAGAACGAGTTAGAACGAGCGAAGCGTGCCTAAAAAATTTAGCACTCTACCTTGATTAGGTTCGGTTTTCTTTTGACTATTATACAGAAAGAGAACTTACTTTGTGTATTAATCTGGTTTTTATGTCAATTTACAAATTATGAAATTTTAATATTTGATACCGCAATTTGTAAATTAAAAAAAAACCATTGTTAGGTATTTTTATGTTATCACTTATGTCGGCAGTCCCCATGACTGCCTATATTCTTAGGTTCTATTTGTATATGGTGTCCGTGGCTCAAGTATAGTTTTAAGTTAGTAAGACAAGTAAATCATTCAGGCTCTCGACAGCTTGAATGATTTTGGGGAGGGGCGTCATGGGGGAGGCGCTGAAATCAACCGGAATGCTACCACCGGGCACTAGGCATCGAACAGTTACTTTAAGTACTAGTGCCCGGTGGTCGCATTTCGGTTGATTTCAGCGCCTGTCCCATGACGGCGCCTGGTGCCCTCGCACCGCTCGCACCGCTCGCACCGCCCTAGGGCTGCTACAGGCTAGGCCTTATTTAATGTCTATACACAGTTACAGTCAACAAGTTATTCAGAATGTCCTGACGAGCAATGCAGATTTTGTTAAATATGTATATAAAAAGTCTTATCACTTTCCGTAAGTAAGGTGGAGTAAGATATCTGCTAACCCCGAAGATCGTCGCTATCTAGCCTGAGGAGAAAAGTACATAAAGTATTCACGAAAGTTATCTCGTCAAAAGGCTCAGACACCTGGTGCAGCGTAGCTGGTAAGCTCACATCGCGCGTCCGCGCAGTACTGGCAGCGAAAAGCACTGACGTCACCAGCACGTCGTGGCTGCGCGCGCTGCCGGCCGCGCCCGCGCCCGTGCCGCTGGCCCCGCTGCACATGCTGGCCCTCGCGCCCGCCACGCGGCTGGCGCTCTCCAGGCACTACGATGCCTTTGGAGACAGCTACACTGAGCCCATTGATGAGGATACCTTGAGAAAGTTGTTCGAGAAAATGAATGCTGATGATGTAAGTGTTTTCTCTTTTTTTACTACAACTAGCATTATTGATGTGAAACATCTATTGCGGTGGATCCGAGCTCGTAACTCAGCGACTATCTTTCCACTCGGCTCGGCGATCCTCCGTCTCTCTCACCGCACTGAACTCGTATACCTATCTACCGCGTATTTTCTATACAAAATAGTTCCGATTTTTCAAGGTGTCGCGCGACGGCGGATCTTTCAAATCTAATTGGTAAAATTTACTTAACTTAGAATCCAGTCTAACAAGATTTGACCTTTGTTACCGAACAAAAATGTCCTGTATTTTTATTCAGATCTATGATGTGAGATCTACAACTGACCGACTCCCGAATCTCATCTTGATCAACTTCTGAAATTATAGTTTATAACCGCATTGTTTAAACTTGGTTATTTTCGCCGCTGCATGGGTCCATTTGCTTTCGTCGCCAAAAAAAAAACTGTGGAATTCATTTCCTCTAGAATACAATAACAGACATGTATCATCCAAAACAGGTACCAATTTACCTCACAAAGCAAGAGATGTTGGACTTGGACAAGGAAATCTTCGTCGAGAACAACCCACACTCGTTCCTGCGACCATGCTGTGTTCACATACTGAACCAGGAGAGTATAGCTGCTATACTAGCTCGCATGTACGGGGCCACTGTACTCGACAGTGCCATTAACTGCACTCACGTTGTAGTGCCCAACACTACAGAAAAGACTGAGCTTGATAATCTTCGGGAGTTAACCAAGGCTTTAATAGTTAGTGAAGATTGGCTAGATGCCTGCTTTTCTCAAAAGGAGTTAGTTCCGGAAACAGAATTTATTATGTGACGCGAGATAAATTATACACTTTATCTTTATAAGCTTAGGGTCCTTTCTTTAGTACCGTTATGAGGTAGCCACAATAGAGTAGTCAACTCGCTAGGCAAGTATGTTATAAGTTTAGCTAACTTATTACTTTTATAATTTATCGTAAATATGCCTTCCAATCAAAGTGACCTACACTTTGATTGGAAGGCATACTTACGTGATAAAATACTAGATAAATTAAGGAGCAATAAAATTTCTATTACAGTATTGTTAAACGTTTAAAATAGTGTTATTATTTAAAATACAAAAGCTATTGTTTTTGAAATAATATATTTGTATAATATGCTTTCTTTCGTCTTCTATTGCTATGGTTTCACTATGAATTGACAACAACGTTCTGTTTATTATGAAATTAAAATTAAAATATATTTTTATTAAAATAAAATATGGTTTTAGCTTCTTGTTATAGGTACCGATAACGATTCCACATCGCTTTTGTATCTCAACAAGCTTTCCTATACCTACCTAGCTGAATGGGTCCGCGTCATAAGCAGGCAGAATCTTTACATAAATACAATTCCAATCTGTATTGACTAAATAAACAAACAGTGTAACTGTACTTTATCCCTCGAATCTTTGAGCTCCTTAAGTTCTAAATTGCGCTGCAAGATTACTGACAAATGCGTGCACGGACTGGACAGGTCCATTCAATGTGTGATTCTTTCCTCTAAATACCATTTCAGATACCAATCTACATGGTCTTCACATGATCTGACCATGTTTATGTCTGGACTTTTAAAAGAGACTGACCTCTTGAGTTTGTTTCGGCTCTTCTTCTTAGAGTAGTCACATAGGAAACGTTGACCTAAAAACTTGATATTTTAAAAATATGATTGACGTTTAAAAGTGTTTGTGCATAGGTTTGCACAAACACTTTTAAACGTCAAACTTACAAAGTCAAAGTATTTATTAGTGTGATTTTTGGTGATACAGAAACAAAATCATTTACCATTATAAGGTACACTCACATTATTTAACTATTTATGTATAAACATCGAATGATGGGCAGATCTGCACACGCCTTAACACATCTAAAGTTATAATTACAATAAAAAGATGCACTGGTTTGTTAGCACTGTATATTGTACAATGAAAGCCAGTGGGCCGCATAATGAATCGAATGCACGCGTGTCGGTAACTGGTACAGCGACACAGACACGCGTTTGTCTTGTACCGCCACCACAGACCGCTTTATGCTCCGAAGTAACCCACGATTACGGATAACAAAGATACTTTGTGCGCAGCTATTATTAAGTTAATACTTCGTTAGCATAACTGTATTAAAGCTAGTAGTAGGTATCTACTTGTTTTTAATAATTAAACAAACTATATCCATGGATATGGACAAATGGACGTCAATTTTGTAGCTACCTACCTATGTCTCTATAAAGGATTTTTGAGGAATAACTCCAGGCTTTCAAGCGTCATAGGCCGCTACAGCTAGGCTAGGCTTTAAATCAGTGGCATAAATGCAGACCTTTATAGACTAAAATAGGAAATTTCAGAATAGTACATTAGATGTATCTACTAATTCATTTCCTAAATTAGGCCATGCTTTACAAATGAATTAGTACATCTACCTGCATGATGTCTAAGCAGATTTTGGGTATTACAAATAGACTGATCACAATTACATCCAATATTATCATTCAAGCTTTGGTTAAACTAAGAAAGCGGTGGACGGTCACACAATAACGGCTGTGCAAATACAGAGCGTTTTTCAACACTTTAGGGCGGGTTGTTTCACGTCCACTTGACGCACACGTCTATTACGTCAAAAATGGCGTTAACTATCGTCAAACCAAGAAAAACGTTGGTTCAAATAACAATTACAAAATTATGGCCTTGCCGTACGTCAAATAATAACGAGTAAGTAATCGTTATTTTTTAACGTAGTACGTATGCTACGTTAACCAACCGTTTGAAACAACAAGCCCTTAATGTCAAATACTGGTGAAAATGATTGTTTTTCATGATTGCCTTTATATTATGAGTATGAAAGAACCGCTTTCCTAAGAAACCAAACGTGTTACAAGTTGTAGGTATTAGTCAACATCAATAAATAGAATCACAGTAACCGAAGCCGAAGCGTGGACACGGACAATTGAAATATGAGAGCTAATTGGCAATCGCCGCTCGAGATTGAATATCATTTTCACGTTACTATTGTCGATTAAATTGTTACGTGTTTCAGATATTTTGTTTACTTACAGGCTTTCAGTTATTTTCCTATCTATTGGTTCAAGCGATTCTAACGTCTTTTGCTTAGAAAATCTTATAAAATGCCTTTTTAAATATTTCTGTGGACGATAGATCCTTAATTTGGATAATAACTCAATAAGTAGGCTATTTCCCCGACTGACGAGTTGTAGGTCGTGAGTTCGAACTCAGGCAGGCTCTTTACTTTGTGTAAATTATTTCATCACCACTGCTCTCAAAACGGTGAAGGAAAACATCGTGAGGAAACCGGCATGTCCTAGAACCAAAAATTCGAAGACATGTGACATCTACCAACCCACACTGGGCCCGCGTGGTGGATTATGGCCCATTCCCTCTCACTGAGAGGAGGCCTGTGTCCCAGCAGTGGGATATTGGCTAATTATGATGATGATGATGAAGTAGTTAGGTACAGACGCCAGCACATCAAGCTACTACAATCTGTCAAATTTCTTTAAGTACTAGATTTTCAACTTTATTACTAACTGATTAAGGTTCAAGGTTGATTGGGAAAATTTGACAGTTTCGGGTAGCTTGACCTGCTGGCGTCTGTACGTAAATTTGATTCAACCTGTGTGTGTCTAGAAAGATAATATCTTAAACTCTTGGAGAACTCTAACTATTGGTTATAAGTGGTACCTAGATAACCCAGGTAGGTACCTACCTACCAACTTCGAACCAATAGTTCTATTAAATTGTATGAATATAACTTTTAACTACTTCTATATATCTATTTAAAATAATATAGAAAGGTCATAGGGAAGCAATAAATGAAAACAACAAAGTTATTGCTTTTTTACAGTTTTCGTTATGATAATGTGTCTTTGAAAACGTTAAAAATACGCACTACAAACACTTAAATATGACCCAACAAGCGATTAATGTATCATTTTGCTACGAAAAATAAAACTGTTTTACAATAAATACAAAAACGTTTGGTGTCGTGCCGCCCGCCCACACCGTAGTCTCCGCCAATAGAGAGGCGCGCTGGGCGGAGCGACGGCTGCCACTGAACTTTTAAAACTTGAAGCCCACTTTACAGCCGTCAATCTCTGAAACAATATTTCAGCGTCAACATGACTCGCTGTCGCGCCTCATTAACAATTTAGTAATCCGTGGGATCGGTTCGAGTAACATGAATTAGCTGGTGGTTGATATTGTGGTTCGCTTATAAATTATTTGGGGTGAATACAAAATGCAAAACGAGGGTGTTGGTGAGAGTGAAGGCACGGGCAGCATTCGGAAAGCGCTGCGAACTCCGAAGTGCGCGCGGTGCCGCAACCACGGAGTCATCTCCTGCCTGAAGGGGCACAAGAGACTGTGTCGCTGGCGGGACTGTCGCTGCCCTGGCTGTCTGCTGGTACTCGAGAGACAACGTGTCATGGCCGCTCAGGTACCGTACGAACTTTATTTGTTTTCTTTGGATCGCGGAATGGAAAAAGATCAGTGCTTCGTGTCTTTGATTTGAATCTTCGGTTTTGCTTAATTACTTATGCAAGTTTTTTGGTACGAAAAATAAAACTGTGTCGAAGTTCGTGTATTCAGGCAACTTTTAGTAATATATTTCATCACTGCCGCTTTCAAAACAGTAAAGGAAAACATCGTGAGGAATCCGGCATGTCTTAGAACCAAAAAAATCAAAGACATCCCCGCTCACACTGGGCCCGGGTGGTGGATTATGGCCGAGTCCCTCTCAAAGAGAGGAGGCCCTGTGTCCAAGCAGTGGCCAAGTTTATTTATTTTATTACTGAATATACTGAATCATGTGTTGCATGCATTCAATATTTTTAATAGACCACACTCTCAACATTATCTATATTTTTACGGAAAGGCTCAACTGTTTTATTAAGAAGCTTATAAGTCCTATATCTGAACTGGCTCGTTGGTCCATGAGGTCGTGAGCGCTACTGCTGAACGTGGCTGGGGTCTATCTCCAGATCGGCCAATTGTTTGTTTTTAGGATTCCGAACCTTAAAAGGAAAAAACGGAGCCCTTATAACGGAGATCGCTTTGTTGTCCATCCATCTGCCTGTCAAGACCAGAAAGCGAGGTGGTATCAAGTTGAAATATCATACATGCAGGTTTACGGGCCCTTGGAGCTAAAAAAATAAAGCTTCTAAGTCAACGCTAATAAATACTCACAAAAAAAACATAGCCTTTAGGGTAGTAGGTACTTCCCGTTGACCAAGGGGCCTAAAAAGGCCACTTTAAGCAATAGGTACCTCTAACAGCTATTCATTTCCTGAATTCCCAGTAGATCATTAGGAATTCCTCTAATTTTCGTTAAATGGTTAGGTATCTACACATAATAGTTTAATCACCTACAATTTATTTCAAATCAATCATAAATTTGGTGTAAACATTGGTGTACCATTTTACGAATTTCCATACAAAACTGTCAAACAGGTAAATTGCGTGATATGAATTGCACACAGATCATATTATGAATTGACAGTTTGTGACCATTTTACGATTTTTAATATGATTCATGTTGTTATCCTATTATGATTCTGCCAAAGTGGCCGTTTTAGGCCCCCTAGAATCATGAAATATGTAAAGAAGTAAGGTAAAGCAGAGGTAGAGCACAAGTAAAGGAAAAAATTGATAATTTTTAGTTTTATCATATAAAAAAAAATGCGATTACACTTGCGGTTGGACGGTAAATTCTCTACCGTATATCGATGTATGGGAGAACATTTTTTCAACTGCAAAGTTAAATTCGTTCTTGGGACCATGACTTAAGTACCTACATACAGTAACATGCATAATGCATAATCAGGCTATAATATTTTCACTGCTTCCCATAGGCCTACTCTTGGTAAGAAGGAGTATAAGCCGTAGCCTAGTCCACCGCGCGGGCCTAGTGCGGTTTTTAGATGACACATGTCTTCGATCAATGTTGTCTGTTTGGTTTTAGGACATGCCGGTTTCCTCACGATGTTTACCTTCGGCGTTTTAAGAGCAGTGGTGATGAATAATTTACTCAAAGTAAAGCGCCTGTCTGGGTTCGAACCTACGACCTACAAGTTACAATTCGTCTCGTTCATAACCTGCTTTCGATACAGTAACATACCATCTATTCAATATTTATTCTTGTTAAAAAATATTTTTTGGAAGTGGAGAGGCTTTATTATATCCACGATTTTGTTTTCAAAGGTGGCACTGCGCAGGCAGCAGGGTGCAGGCGGGACAGTCGCACGGGACGGCGAAGCGGCGGCGTTGGCAGCCCGCAAGCGCGCCTACCGCGCCCGCTTGCGATGCATGCAGATGTCCAGGTCGTTCCCAGTGCAGCCATCCATCTATGGTGAGTTATTTTCCACCTAGCCCTCAGCCAACTATTTTAGGGAAATCACCGTAGCCATTACTTTAAAAAAAAACCGGCGAAGTGCGTGTCAGGTCACGCATAGAATAGGGTCCCGTAGTCACCCATTTCTACTTTACTTATACATATACATACCGCGATTCAGAAATTTGGAATAAATGCACAACGCCATCTATCGAGTATCGTTGTAAACTTTTTTAAGCCCCTAATTTTATTTATCCTCTAGAGTATTCAAATTGAAATAAAATCGTGTCCCATAGATAATTGTTATGATTTTATTTTTAATATTTTACATGTTTACTTATTTTTGTACGCAGATTTCCAAATAAGCGCATTTTACAAGTTAAGCGCTTATTACCTACAGTCTACACTATCCAATTTAAGGAATGCTAACTAGGAACACTCTAACTAGGAAGTCGGAAGCTAGTGATTACACAACACTAAATTGGATTCTAAATCGGACAGACGACGCATTCGTGAAGAAGGATCGTACACAATTTAGGAAGTAGTGCGCTTGGACCTCCAATTTACACTAAATTGGATCCAATCTGTTCTAACTGCGATTAGGTATACCTACATCTGCCGATTTCCTAGTTAGCATTCCTTAAAATTGGATAATGTAATAAGCGCTTTAAGCCTTTATAACTCCTGGACTATCAAAATTATCTAAGTAAGTCGTTATCTATAGTTTTACTATAAAATTCATCATGAATTTTTTCAGATTTTTACCAGATATTTTAACAAAAAGATGCGCTTTAAAGTTGAATATCTCGCAAACGGAATATCTAAATCAAAAAGTCGTCTTAGCAACCTCTCAATGTTTTTAAAAGACCTATCTAATGATACCCCATAGTGTGGGGTAGACGCAAGAAAAAATAAAAAAGCATCCCCACTTTACGTGTAGGGGACGTACCCCAAAAAAAATGTTTTTTTCGTGATTTTATTTTAGCACTTTATCGACGTGGTAAATACACATATCCATGCATAGTTTCATCTTTCTAGCACTAACCGTTTGGAAGGTAAGTCGAGGACGGACGGACATGACGAACCTATAAGGGTTCCGAGACGTAAACTACGGAACCCTAAAAACCTGCCAAGTGCGTGTTGGACCACGCACAGTGAAGGGTTCTGGCGTTGAGATTAATATTTACGCATGCACAGTAGGTATTCTTTTTATCGACCGCAAAACGAAGTTTGCATCGTACTTTCAGAAAAAAACTATAAAAGGTACAATTTATTTCTGCCACTGTAAAGGTATTATATCCACAAACTAGACTTATATAGTAAAGTCACTTAGAAACATCATTATCTTATTAATTACCTACCTATGAGATCAAACAATGCCCATACACTTATATCCCGCTGGATTTTCTCTGTCTACCCCGCAAAGGAAAGAGTAAAATTATGATAGTAGGTACCTACTTAGTTCATTAATGTACTTTTCACCATCAAAGTTATAATGCACCTGGTCTTAACTCATTTTCAATGGAATAGATTTTTGACTAAACTTACTTATTCAAGTACCTACTACTGTTTTAAGACGCGTGGCGCTCGTATGCACACTTAGCTGTCATAGTTTTTCTTTTAACTACGTTATATGTAGGTACTGCTTCGATCTTTCACATAATTATTATCTAAAAACAACGGTTTAGCTAGCAGGCTGGGGGGGGTCATAAGGCCCTTTTCTTCAAGTTCGGGGCGGGCTCATACAGACGCGGTCGCAGCCCAAAATTTGGGGGGGGGGGGGGCACCAGATAGTAGTTAGTAAGGCAAGTACATCATTCCGACTCTGGACAGCTTGAATGATTTGGGGGGGGGGGGGTCATGACCCCCACGACCCCCGCGGACCGCGCCTGGGCTTATATGTCGGCGCTGTGAGATCCCCGTACCTACTTGCGAAAGAATGTTAGCCGTCGGTCCTGCGCCTGATCTCTCTCCAGTCGTATCGGATTGTCGTCCCATCAGAGTGAAGGTAGAGTCGAGTGCACCTGTGTTGCGCACACGCTTGTACCCTATACCTACCTTATCTCCTACGCTAGAAGGCTCACCTGGGAATCCAACCCAAAAAAACACACCTTATTACCTTCGGCAACTAGCAAACCTTGAAGGTGGCTAATTCACAGCAGCATTGCAGCAGTAATGTAGGTACATATTATATTTTTTTCGCGTTCCGTCATACACAAAATTACGCCTGGGGGCCTACTCCGAAGTGCAAAGTGCGAATGTTCGGATCGGATCGACACATGGCCGAACCGAATATTATTGAAAAATGCGAAAAAAGTTCGGGTCGGCTCAGTTGGGTCGGGACCATAGTCAATATTCGAAAGAGTGTAGGAGTGTAGGATTGGGACCGACCGAACCAAATAGTAACTTCGTAGCAGGAAACGGCCGAACATTCGGCCGATAGTACTTCGGAGTAGACCCCCAGTATTCCCCTTACGGATGGCCAAAGTTGTATAGTGGGTTAGGTAATAGCACGGTGGGTGGGGAGATATGCACACCTTATATAATACGCCTAAATTTTGACTACCTAGATTTTCTCATGACAAAGTAGAGTTATGCGTGTGTAGATATCTAAACGGTTATTTTAGATTGTAATGTATACGGTGACAGCGAGCAGGGTGTCGTCCGACTCCGCACCACTCCGCTGCTTGTTATTGTAGTAACCGAGCCGACACTGTCGAGTGTTTCCTTTCTCATCCGTGAAATGCTAAATGCGAATTAGCTGGATAAATATTTATTTTGGAACAGCGGGAGCGTGTTAAAATTGAATACTTTGGTGAGCTTCATTTATCGGCAGTTACAAGTATTATTCTTTTCCGAAGACATACCTACAATAAACTCCCAAGTTTCGGTCTACCTACATTAGTCAATTAGGGACTTTAATTTTAACAGATATAAATATACTGAATGATCCGTACCTACCTACAGCTGTTAACTGAATCTGTACAATAAAAGCCCTAACCATGCGGTCCTCATAGGTAGGTACCTACATACTTACTTATTAATTGTGACGATTTTAAATACCCGATTTTATACCTACCTACTACCTACAGTTCTAAAACTTTTAATTACATTGCATCTGATTTGATTGAGGTTCCTATTAAGTACAAGTTTAGGAAGTAGCTGGTTAAATTTGATTTAAAAGAGTGTCCGTGGAGTTTCTTGCCCGTTCTACTACTCTTTGGAATGGGCAACTAGCTTCATCTTCCTGACTGACCGACCCCTTGACAATTCAAAAGTGCCTGTAATTGGTTTATTTAAAATAAATGGTTTGAGTTTGTATATGGACAAATTGCAGAGGTCTACGATATAGGTACAGTCACAAGCACTGATATGTCAACACTTGGAAAGTTTCAATAGCGTTTTTTGCGTGAAATAACGAAAACAACAATGAAATACGACTTATTGCAAAAAACCTATGGATTCGAAAATACTATGTGCGTAGCAACATAAAATTTAATTCAAAAATGAAGGAATATCGCTTTTGAATAAAGCCAAGTGTTTATACATATTATCTACTTGTGCTCGTGACTGTACCTTATCAAATTAATTTGAAGTTATCTAAGGTGTTTAACCAACATTATATTATTTTGATTTGTTACGATTTAGTTTGGTTTCATTGCGTTGTAGTCAATGTGCGTCGTACCATGTTGCACAAAACATCTTCAAAGTACAAAAATAGAGCATCACAGTCGTAATAAAAAATTTGAACGACTCTTGAAAATGTCCCCGCTTCATTACAGAACAAAAGCTGTCATCCAACACTCGGCAACATTTCACTGTCTATTAACACAAAAACTACAATTTCTTTCAACTATTTTTATGGGCTCTAAAAAAGTGTGAAGATTGTTTTACAAGAGAAGGCGGAGGCGGCTCTTTGTCGGGGTGTCGGGTTACAGCAATACTGTTGACTGTAAACATGTCTTTCCGTTCTGTTGAATGATAGCTCCGCGGGTGCCAAAACCATCCTCACACATTATATTTATGACATCTAGCTAGTACTCGTTTTAATGTGTATCTTTATGAGCTGCTTGATAAAAGTAACAGGTTGTACCGAATTTATTATCATTCATACAGAAATTAAAATTATTTTGATTTTAATAACTGTGCCTTTCTTCTCGATCTCTAGTATCAAACTTGATCAACGAGCCTTATGACCACTAGACTATCGGTGAGAATAACCGCAAGCGAATTCTTGAGTCGGGCAAAGTGGATATTTCTTCCGGTTATTTGTCATTACCAGCCACAAACGCAGGCGTCTGGATTTGTACCCGGTTCGTGGCAATTAGGTACATAACACAAGTAGCAAAATTATACCACTCATAAAATAAAGGTTGCTTCTTTATGAGTGGCCGTTATTGTAGACATTTAAGAATTACAAACAAAAAAAAACGTTTTTATGTAGTTCTTCGAGGGGGGGAGGGGGTTCTTTTGACGGGGGTCCCAACCCCCGTCAGTAAATCGAATGTTATCAGACTTAAAACTTAACTGCTTTACGCACAGGTAATGATCGGGTATTTTCAAGTGATCCAGCGTGGAACGAGCGCGTGCGCCGGCGCCGTGCCTTCGCGGATGTAGAGCTGGAGCGCGGCGCGCCCCCGCCGCCCGCGCCCCCCGCTGCGCTCCTCTGCAGGAACCTCCTCGCCGCACTACTCACCACTTACGCACCCATACCACCACACACCCAGCCACAACGACAAAAACTGTCATTCTCCATCGAATCCATAATAGGAGTTCAGTAAATCTTTCGGAACAGCTCGAGGATTTAAGCACTGCGAATCAGCGACTGTTTGCGCTACCGCGATTATTCGAATGCAAGTAGGGAGGATTATTGGTGGTTTCAAATAAAAAATTAAAACATAGTCTTCGAACAATGAGTGCTTTATTAACGAAATGTATGGTAAAAGAATGTCTATTGTGAGGTCATCTTATTACAACCAGAACTTAAGATTTAAACAATTGATTAGTATCTGGATATATTAACTTTTATTACAATTGAATTTGTATATATTTTTCATTATATAAAATGAGTACAGAATTTTTCTTTTAAAAGTGAGTTATACAAATATATTTTTCCAAAATTATAATTTATATTGTTAATTTTGAACATGACGCCTACGGTTAGGCCTTAAAATAGAGGTAGGTAGTGTCTATTACAAGATGCATCCATCTGTACTCACTTTATGTAAACAAACAACATAATCATTATGTATGGTATGTGATTTTGTACCGGTTGACTTATAGCTGAAATTATGTATACAATACACATTACAGTTGCAAAAATTTCATGTTTTTTTAATGTAAATAACTTACACATTTGCCTACAGGTGACAAGAATTTACATTTAATTAGTTAAAAATATATTCATTTTCATACACGATACAGTTTGCACGGATAGATTTCCTATCGCCATTTGCAAGAGGACTAACTAAATGGTAGTGATTTGTAAATAAACTAGTGAAATAATATATGTAATAAAATATTAGTACATATTTAATATAGGTTTATATAATGTGTTTTAAAATAATAATCAAATATATAATTAAATCGAAAAATGGCAAAACCAAGAATGAGCTTTTTTTTTTAAATTGATGAGTTGTAAAAATATCACATTGTCTACATTATGTTAAGATTTCAAAAGTACAAGTATACTAGGTTTCGGTAAGCGGAATGGGAATGACCAAGTAGAAACTTAAACAAAGCGTATAACATTATAATTATTTAATTATATCGCTAAGCTTACATTCGTATTTACGAATTGTATAGCTAAGTAATTTGCAATTTTGAAATCAATGCTGGGTAAACTATTTTGATGTTTCTAATGAAAATAATCTTATTAATTGTAAATTCCCCAAAGCAATTTTATTTTAAGTACTTAAAGGTGAACGCGCATTGGACCGAACCTTACGACTAGCACACAACGTATTTATGACCCTTTTTTAGGGTTCCGTAATCAACAAGGAACCCTTATAGTTTCGCCATGACCGTCCGTCTGTCCGTGGCTTAGTTCAGAGACTCTTATTACTAGAAAGCTGTAATTTAGCATGGGTATACATATTAATCATTTTTCAATTCAGGGATCTGTTGGCGAAATATTAAGCTTTAGTGTTAATTTTTGTATTATTAAATGGTTGATTTTAGATTTGTGAAAAAATTCACGACATTAGTATATACAACGAAGATAATCGGAAAACTATCGCATTTAACGAGTAATAGTCTTCCAACTCACATTTGCAGTTGGAATGTATGGGAGAACATGTTTTTCAACTACAATGTTAAGTTTGTTTTGAGATAAATTCAAATACTATGGTCTTTATCAAGGTAAATCTAAATATAGAGAAGTCATACCAAGAGTTTTAGCGGTAAGGAGCTTAGCGCGCGAGTCCGAATCGTGCTTCAGGCGATTTTTTATAAGGGTTTTAGTATTACTTACACGTAATGCAATATGCAAAGGGACAGTAAAATCTTGATGTTCGACTAATTCCAGCGAGCTAGTCGTCAGATTCGCCACGGTCGAAGCGAACGATACGGTGTGATTTATGACAGAGCAGACGACAAAATATGCGAGTGAGTGATACACGTTTGGCGTGACCATTACGCCAAATTCAATGCGTTTGGCCCTCACGGTATGTGTGTTCACCTTAATAGAATTGCGGAAGATTTTCAAAGACGCCTCCAAAAAAAAAAAATGCATGGGTTAGCTATTACAATCGCTACCACACATAAAAATATTTTTCTGTAGTGAACTCAATGCAGGCTATTTTTTGTTTCTAGTATATGTTGCGATTTCCGTGTTTAACGAATGTGGACAATGTGATTTATTTAGTATTATATTCACATGCATAAATAAATGAATAATGTATTACAAGTACAAAATATGTACTTTTTGACAATAATGCACAACACAATAACACAATTTTACGCGACACAAACAACCTACATTTATATCGACAATGCATCACAATTAATGTTCGTCCAAACACAATACAACTATAATATTTTTCATAAAATACTAACTATGCCTCAAGGAAGGGAGTGCCTTACGAATGCCGCCTCACTCACACATACACGCATGCGATCACTTATCCAACTATTATCACGGTTTTTTTAGGAAAAACAAACATCTACATTTAAAAAAAAAATCATGACCATAAAATCTACTAACCTTAAAAATAAATTACGAGGCCACCCGTAACATCGATTTTAAATGGATTCTACTTAAAAAATAAGCAATGTGTCTCAAATTTATCCGAAAGGTAGCTACAGTAATTTAATGTTCCTACGGGTACCGAGACGTGAAACAGCTACCGTATCGACGCGACGCTCGGCGCGGTCTGCACCTGCGAGTCGTCCGGGCTTCGTTGGCACATGACACGGGATGGGACTAGACAGGACTCGGGATAGGAACTAATTGGGTCTCAGGGATCGGGGACTTCGCCTACTCAAATAAATCACAATGTATATCTAAACAGTAGGTACAAATTTAGCGAGACGCAACAAATAAATATATAATATAGTAACACTCGAGAGTGAAATTTTAGTTGTGACTGAGCCAAAAGACAGAATTTAGATTACGGAATGTTTTAAATTTCTTTATATCCCCGAAATACCGTATTATATCGACGCTGTACCCTATGCTACGATTGCAATTTGTAAAATATACTAAATGTTCATTTGAACTACATAATTTCAGATCCCCGTATCTGAAAAAAACTAAATGATATAACAAGTGTTTAAAGTCAGACTTTTAGCTTTTATAAAACAAAAAATAACAATTTTACTTGAATATAATAATAATATACATCGCAATATGTATTTACATATACATAATATTACTTTAATTAAATATACACGTAAATAGTACTTTATATCAATCATACAAGTTGACCAGACACATGGACAGTCGCGGTCACGACGCACACGAGTACAAATTGTGTAAATATAGCTTTGTAAGATGTTGCATGACCTGCGTACGCGTCGCCGCGCAAGCATCCACACAGACGGCCAACTCACACATACAATTCCATTAAACAATATACAACGTAAAAATACTATTTGGTATATTATATAGCAGAAATCTAGCCGTCATAAAATCTATCAAAGCAGTATATTATATCTACACTGACACAGACATATAATTATCATACACATATATTAGTCAAAAAAAACCAGTCACAAATCACAGTTGACATAAATTCTCGATTTTACTAAGTCTTTGTAATTTATATAAAATAATAGTTAACACATCAATTTTAAATATCTACTAAAATATATTTGCAAAGCTCTAGTGGGTGTAGATAAATGCTTTTGGATAAATTTAATTACCATATGACTCTGTTACTTGAAATCCTCTAAAACAAACCGCAACGACGCTGTTTTGATGTGAGGGAATTGTAAATTAAACACGTGCTGTATCTGTGTTGAGCAGTGAATGGCATCAGTCAACCTAAGCTAATCTAATACGAGCAATAAGGCAAACGATGTGACTGGCGATCGAGTGCACGCGTCCAAACTATCGTCTGCTCCGAACCGTTGCCAGCAGCTCGCGACATGAATATGGTTTAAATTATATTGTTACCAGTATCGGCTTCGACGTTATATCAACGATATCAATTCGACACGAAACAGTATTTTACTATACTAACGTTTCTTTAGGTAATTTCTATGATGAGACTCTGATGATTCGATGTGTCGTTAAAATCTTATTATTTAAGATTGAAACTAAAGAACACAAATTTTGCATTGACAAAAACAAGAATCAATCATATTTTTTTTTTTAATAATTACATATCAAACAGAAAAAAAAACTCGTCTCATCTTTTAAGTTATAAACTAGAAACTATCTCTAAATTTCATGCAATTACAGTAGATATTCCACATCTAACTCGGTAATAGTCACTGCGTTACAAAATTTAGTGAGTAAAACTACAAACTAGAAAGGGCCAATGAATGTACACTCGTTACGATGGTTAAATAGATGCGCACGTAAACATGCAACGTGCAACATGGATGTAACACGATACGAGTAGAAAGCCTAGCACCCCACGTATACGTGTGTACCGGCCCCGCCCTGTGCGTTGTGCGTCTGATCGTGTAAGCCGAGCGGAGCGGTTCATAACCTGCGCGGCCCCAAGCTACTTACTATACACTCGGTGCACAATACACTCATTACGATTAAGTGATTACGCCGCTTCTAAATGTACGTCTCGTCGAACGAAAAAAGATATAATTTTCAGGTACAAAAAGAAGAATGAAGTGTAACAATTTACAATCTAGGTTATATTCTCTGTCGATAGGTACAAATGTGTAAATATCCTCGCTAGTGTAGTGAGGTCAGTGTGTTGGCACAATACGCGGCGGACGAGCTGCGGCCGCCCGTGCATGTTCCCTACGCGCGGTGCCGCCGCCGGTCCGGCGCGAGCGACACCCTCAATGTCTTCCCGACCCGTGCTGACATTGGTTCCCCTGCGGAAAAACACAGCGTTAGTAGTAGTACTGGCCGAGCGACGAGACACGTACTGCGGCGGGGCGGCGTACCATGACGCAGTGAAGACGTCTATATCCCGCACATGGCGGACAAGCGTACGCTGAGCTGCACGGGGAACTGGTCGGTGAAGTGGCGCCAGTTCTCCTCGCCGACCTGGTTCTTGAAGCCGTGCAGGATCTTGGTGAACATCTCCTTCAGGTCGTCTTTCGGGTGCGACCACGACGCCACCGCGTCGCAGAAAAACATGAAGTCCTGCACCACGCCGGCCGGGTTCACCTGGATCATCTGACAGATGCCGCGGAACGCAGAGTCCTTCTCGTCGTTGTCGCGGATGTTCCGCAGCGATGTGCACCTGATACCAAATTTTGCATTGTCAGAGAGTGCTCAATCGATCACAACTCATGATCATTATTTAGATGATTTTTCAAATATCTCTTATTCGTAAATAAAATGGTGGCTCACTACTAAAATAGTGTCAAACGTTATTGAAAAAAAAAACAGCTTTTTTGTCATGTTGAAATATCATCTTTAAGTAATTAATTACTGTTCTAAAATAATTTGATGAAAATTAATCAAGCGTAAATAAACTGTATACTGTCAAAGGGAAAATTGTGGAAAACAAAGGAAAGGTTATTAATGTGAATAGCAAATATTGAAACTGGCACACGAAAGTATTTGTATGGATATTGGAACTCAGATAATTCCAAACTGTAAGCAAATTAATACAATAAAATATATAATATTAAATGGAATCATTCAGTCATACTAATAAATAACGAATCATTATTCAATAATATGAGCAGACTATGTTTGTAATCTGAGAAGTTAGTCAAAACAATTTGTCTTGCAGTTTGGTGTAAATAATAGTTTATATTGTTTAGAAAGCGGATGGTGTTCAACACATATAAAGTACAGCACTGAAAATAAAATGATCAAATAGGTAGTTTCCACCCAACAAATCAGTTTCCCTCAAAGTGTGGCCGTACTATTAATACATAGAATTAATATTCTCATGCTTTTGGTTCAACTTAAATCAACAACATATCATATAAAACAATAATATTAACAAGCCATGGACAAACACCATCCACAATCGAAATAATACCGGTTAATAACTTATTCAATATTAAACGTAATAGTAATAATATAAAGTAATAATAAAAAAAATGACTACAGACCACTGGCGTACAAATTGATGTAAAACGGGTGCGACGTCGTGGGGGCACACATAACCTAGCCGACCGATAGTAATCGCTACACGCCACGACATACCGAGAACAAAACCAAGAAAACAAATCAACAAACCATTCAAAACATATTAAATTACATAATTCAACAGCAACAAATTAGTGTTACAAATGGAAAAAACGTGAAACAATCGTATCTGCTAAGTAATTCAACAAATGATATAGGTACCGTGTGTTTGACGAAAGATGGCCTAGAACTGTACCGCGTTAAACATTGAGTAGTGCTACGATGTAGATGAACAAGTACACATGAACTCATGCAAGCTGATGATACAATACTGCGGGATCTACGCCATCTTTTACGTCGGGCACACGCTTCAGATTTCGGCTCTACTTTGATTTTAACTGTATTTACATTATACCCCATAAACAAAAAAAAATATTGATGTAAGGTAAATGAGCTATGGCCTGAGAGTTCTACTGTTTGTGTTTATATAACGTGAAATATATTGGTATGCAATAGAATACATGTTTATAAATATTATGTTTTGTAGTGTAGAAGTGGGAAAAGATATAACAAAGAGTTGTTTAGTACTGAGTTAGTACACATCAAATAGGTACTAGAATACATATTATATGAGTTCTGCCAGGTACAGATAGGCAGGGACTACTACAGCGAACATAAATGGGGTATACAGGTAAACATGAACATCACAACAACTCAATATAAAACATTGAATAGTAACATATACATAATAAGTATACATAACATGACTGCCACCAAGAAAAGTCACTGATTGGATATAGTTCTAGCAAATAATAAAACATTACTGATTAGTTAATCTCACTTTTTTCAATAAAATAAGTGTTCAATATTAAAGATAAACAAAATAATCACTTACCTGTATTTTCAAGTAGAGTCTTAGGAGTGTTAGGCCTGTTGATAATTTCAACTAAATGATTCAACACTAGAGGGATATACTTTGATGTTTCGGGCCCTGAAATAATTATTTATTGAAACATGGGTAACAAACAAGTCTTCAATAGCATCTGGAAATAATACCTTTCATCACTCACCTAATTTAATGCTAATTTCGCCGATTGCCCAGGTGGCATTATTGCAAACAGAAATGAGTTCGGGATTGAGGTTCATGCCAAGTATCGGCAGAAACTCGGGTATATATGGCAAGACATGTTGGAAACACGCCTTTGTCAAGTCGCCCAGCAACGCAAACGACGACTGACGCACCTGATGGTTATAATCGCAGTTTAAAGTTATAATTCTATATTAAAACGAAAGAATCCCATCGCCCAATACGTGTTAGTTACTTTTACATGGTTGTTACAAGATATACAATGAGTATTAATGGTTTTTGTGGGTGAAATAAATGTAATATCCTTCAACCTTAGACCAAGATGAGAAAATGCAAGACAAGTTGCGCGATCCAAAGAAGAGTACCTGACGACACAAGCAACGAAAAAATAAGCAGGTTAAAATAATAAATATGAGTCTACATGGGCCTAGGGTCTGATCTGCCATGATTATTATACTGTAAACTCTCATTTTTAATTTGCTAGACTAAAATGACAGCTGCAATCGACTTTTTTTGTCAACATGATATTAATGTAATGATAACAGCTGTCATTTTGGTCTAACAGATTAAAAATCAGAGTTTAGTACAATTCCCAGTTGCTTTAGACAATTTATGAAAATGTTAGCTTCATAGTGTACATTTTTCCATGGTGAATAGCACCCACTACGCCCATAGCATACAATATTTCTACACGTTTCTTCTAGTGGTGAATATGGATGATGCAAACAGCAAACCATTGAACACTATAGTCTGTCCTAAAAGTATCTGATGAAAGTCTAAACAAACTCTGTTCGGGTTAATTTCTTACGTAACCACTCACAGCATGCATCTGTATACTGTATATATCTGTATACTCTTTTCTATTATTGTTTGAATAACATTGTTAAAATGTAATTAAGAAATCCTCAACGAAAATTGAGGTTATAAAATAACCTTAATTGTTAAATGATTAATTTCTTTACATTTTCATCAACCAACCTCATCTAGTTTTAAAAAATAGGATTGACATGAGAAAGTGTTGGACAAACCTACTTACTGAAATAAAATCATTTATCATATTTTCAGAGACTTTTGGGACAGATCATAGTTATATTCATTGGATTGACTTGCTAAAACGCACTTTTCAAACATATTTATCCCACATCCAAAAATGGATGCATTTTTATTAAGTACACTAGTATTCAAGCAAACAAAAAAAAAATTTGGACAACGCAACCAGTAAATATAAATCAACAATATTAAAAAGCTAATTAAATTAATAATTAAATACATTAAAACTCCATAATACCTTGACATTACAAAAATGCCCTATGCGCCCTTGTCCCTGTGAGTAGATAAGCATGAGTCACATACAAGATATACCTCAGGCATCGGATCCTGCATGCACTGGTAGAGCAGCTGCATGAGGTTGGAGTTGAAGACGAGGTGGTCTATGTGCCCGTCCAACCCCTCCGCCAGGCCGCTTAGCAGGTCCAGAGCCACGATCATGAAGTCTTTGTCGGGCGCTTCAAATTGCTCCGGACTCTGACTGTTTGCCTGGAAACATTGCAGTGTTGGTTTTGGTATGACGCCCACGTTTGTGCCTGCCAGAAATTCGGCAGTCCCAACATTTTTAACCGACTGCGCGACAGTAAGGGCAGGGTTGTTTTTTTTCACGCGTATCTATGTATGTATGTGGAATTCTTTATACCGAAGCATCCCAACGGCCGATGGATTTTAATACATAATGTTTTTATAAAATCAAAATGGCGGATTTAAAACGTCAATACGTAACGTCTTGGAAAAAAAAACATTTTTAGTACCGGGATTATGTGGGGTATCAACAATATAACACACTAAACTTTTCAAGCAGTCTGATGCAGTTGGTAGCATCAAATCTGAGATTGATCTAAAATAACTGCACCAGCCTGCTTGAAAAGTGGGCTTGTTTGAACAACTTCAACCCCCAACTGACTGTCCTTTGTTTTTCAGATATTTTCACAGTCGGCGGCTTACGCATGATATGAACGCTGTCGTAGGGCTGAATAACTGGTAAAAGACGCATGAGTAAACTGCAATTTTACCCACAAGCATTCTCATGTTAAAAAATATCTAAAGAGGCCTCTAAGATCGCCTGCCAAAACTGTTCGATACTGAACTCCAGCTGACCAGCGAAGTCAAGTACCTCGGAGTCATACTAGACAGTAAGTTAAACTGGAGTAGTCATCTGGACAACAAACTAAACAGGGCCTGCATGACCTTTTGGCAGTGCAGAAGAATGATAGGTAAGAAGTGGGGCCTATCCCCTAAAATTATACTTTGGCTATACACCGCAGTGATCCGCCCCATGATCACCTACGGGGCCGTGGTCTGGTGGCCCCGCACCAAGCTGGTTACAGCCTCCAACAAACTGCAACGCATGCAAAGACTAGCCTGCATGGCGACCACGGGCTGCATGAGGACTACTCCGACTGCAGCGGTTGAAGCCATACTAGGTTTACCACCGCTCCACCTATTCATACAACAGGAAGTGACAATGGCGGCAGTACGCCTAAACACACTTAATCTCTGGGGTAAGAGTGAAACACCACACACCACGTTGCTAGAGGGGCTCCACAAGGAGTTCCCCATTACGAAGGCAATAAACGATAGGGTGCCCAAACAATTTATCTTTGATAAAAAATACAAGATCCAACTTCATGAGGATCGCCGATGCGAGGGGCTGTGCCCTGCAGAACTGCGTATCTTCACGGATGGATCCAAAACAGGTAGTGGTACGGGTGCTGGAATCTTCTCCGAGGACTTCAACATACACATAGCCACACCATTGGGGGTCCACAACACAGTGTTCCAGGCCGAATGCATGGGCATTTCCCTGGCTGCTTCAGCCATTATGGCCAGGGAAGTAAAGGAACACTCCATCCGCATACTCTCAGACAGCATGGCTGTTCTCCAAGCGCTGAACAGCTATACAGCAGATTCTGGGCTAATATACGAGTGCCACCAGCGCCTCAACCAGGTGGGTAGCCTCAATAACATAACCATTCAATGGATCAAAGGACACAGCGGTTCGCTAGGTAACGATGCAGCCGATGAACTTGCCAGAAGGGGCTCGAGCATGGCACCAGTGGGACCTGAGCCCATAGTGCCACTCCCCTTCGGATACATACGTACTCTGGTAAGGAAACGCACCAGAGACCAACATGACAAACTTTGGACGGAGCTAGGCGAATGCAGGCAGGCCAAGGAAGCACTTCCCACAATTGATGGCCGCCTCACGAAACAGGTTCTCCGTCTAAATAAACTAAAGCTGCGTACAGTTACTGCAGCTTTAACTGGCCATGGGTCATTTAACAAACACCTCTATGTCATAGGAGTAACAGACAGTCCGCTGTGCAGGGCCTGCATGGAGGATGACGAGACAGCGGCGCATGTGCTGCTAAACTGCCCGGTGGTCGCTACGTACAGGGCAAAGTACTTCGGTAACCCAGGTACCCTACGTGAGACGGTCAGTAACATCAAGGCGTTGCTGGCCTTCCTTGAGGAGCTGGGGTGGATCGAATAGTCGATGTTCCCACCCGTACGCAAAATACGCGCATTGTCGTGGAGTTGCGGACACCAGCCCGTTTTACCTATTACCTATTACCTATCTAAAGAGGCAGAAGAAATATAAATATCCAAGGAAATAAGGAAAGGAACGGTGATTGATTAGTTTACTCGTAATTCGTGTACACGTTGTCGACGTCACTCATTGTTACTAAATTAGAATCGCTGATAAAAAAAAAATATGACAATGTATTTAAACAAGTTAGTGACTGCTTCTAAGCTTTCTCTATATACCTTACTGGCTAAATAAAATATCTACTAAGTGCGAACGTGACTCGCCCTTAATAAGTTTTGTACTCTTTTGTCCGAGTAACACATTTTTTTCCTGTTACCACGTCAGAGGAAAGTTCTATTTCGGCTTGTTGTATTGACTACATTGTGCAACCACTAGCCTTGTTTATGTTTTTTCTCAATCAATTTTTTTTTTAAAGAATAACTGTTATAATATGGTGACATGTAAATAGTCTTACCTTGATATGCTAAAAAATTGACATTTGAAACTTTGTACGACTGTAATATTTGTTCATTTACTTACAATATTTTGATTTAACGTCTGTTCTATTAACGATACACATCTCCTGAACACTGGTTCACAGTACGGCAAGAATCCTGACTGTAGGGCAGTTGCTACAGATGAGAGGCACTGCAAACAATACTTTTATTAGTATCCACTTAAGATTGTTACATCATGTTATATTGGTTATACTCATACCTCTAGAAGTGGGAAAAGATCTTTATCTTCATCCTTCAAAACATTCCACTTATTGATAAGTGGAGGCATTAACATGTTGATATATTCTGGTTTATTCAGGTGGTGTCCGACAGAATCTGCCAGTGTACCGATGGCGTCATACAATATGAGTAGGTTCTTGTGTTGGTACTTGCTAAAGGCGTACACGAGCGTCTGTAAGATGAAGCCGAGATAGGGAACGAGCTCTGTGCACGCTTCTTCCTCGAGCGTGGCGAAGGCCGAACACGCCGCCTCTTGTACACGCTTGTTGTTGTCTAGAACGCGCTTGAGTAGCTGAAATATAAACATTCAATTGAGACACTGATCTCACACTTTACATACTAACACATATTTTAGTTGCGAGACATACACGGGAGTAATTCTATGTTGAAAAACAGGTAGTAATAAATGAGTAACCTCAGTCATGACCGGTTTTAGGTATAGGTCATGCGACTGCGACACGATCCAGTGCGAGTAGCGGCTCAGCGTCCAGCAGGTGATGGCCCGCACGAGAGCCTTGCGCTCGGCGAGGCAGCACACCAGGTACGGCACCAGGTCGGGCAGGTGCGGGACCATGCCACCCATGCAGCCATCTGCTACCGCGCCCAGAGCTAGGATACCACTCTCCTGGGGAAGGACACAACAACATTACACCATTATATGGATATGCAGTAAAGAAGAAGTGCTTTGCAGATACTGTAGAAGGTTCAAATAATAATAACTAAATGGTTAATTGCTGCTACCATTACAAAGTTATAACTTATAACCATTAGGTAATCAAATAGCTATCTGTAATTTGTTTTATGTAAAGCAATCCGCATCCTCGTGGGGATTCCTGGGGGAGTGCTGCAACCAGGTTTGGAAGGCTTTCAAATATGACGATGCAGAGTAACACAAGATGACATCACGCCTCTACACCCTGGAGTTAAGCAGAGGTGCACCTATGGGACACCCACATTTCACCAGGTATGTTTATGTAATAAACGCGTGTAGTATTAGTGTTTACAGTTGTTTTATTAGTAATTGTGTTAGAGTAATAAATTCGTTTAACGGACCTTGATGACCCAATCCTCATGGAACAGCGTCTCCTTGAGGATAGGGAACAGCACGGGCAACAGGTCGGCCCCGAACACGTTGGCGAGCACGTCGAGCGCGGCGGCGCTACACTTGCGCAGGTTCCAGTCGGACAGCGAGCCGTCGTCCGCGTCCGCACCGCCGTCGTCGTCGTCGTCCGACTCGCCGCCGCCCGACATGTTGCTATCGCCCGCACCCGCTGTATGACACCACACGATTATAATTTCTTTATTTCATCAAAAATAATATCATTATGACAAAAAACGTAAAAGGCATAATACAAAGATCAATATTTAAATACTCTGACTGATAAACTAGGTATAAGTTCCTGTGAGACAGTGATTCTCCAATAAGTAGAGCTGCTACAATTATCTTTTGGCGCCTACATGACACTGACAGAGTTGTTGGTAAACATAGCATTGTGTAGGACAGCTTGTTTTTTTTATTGGCAATGGCGTCTCGCTGATCGACCTAAGAGGTTGTTGTCTGCTTAACCGGTATCGTGGCTAAGTGTGTCCATTATGTGTGTGGATTCAAGATACTTCTGGTTTCTCACTAATACTGGTTACTACTTTTGAGTTTAAAATTTTAGCTCCCTATTTTACCATTGTGTTTGACAGTGTGTGAGCGCGGCTTGTGGAACCGCGGTCGTATGTCGGACTCCCGATCGGGCTCCGCATCGTCCGCGTCATCATCGCGGTCCCCTCGCAGTAAGATCACGTCCATCTCCGAGTAGCGCATCCCACGGACCAAGATCGGCAGCAGGGCGGGTAGTCGGGGGCCTAGTACCTATGGAATTAATTACAAAATATTTACTTGTGACATATGATGTGGCTAGAAAGGCCAAAGCCATTATCTTGGTACTCAACCCAGTACTGAGATAATGGCCGACATGCCATGCCTGAAATAAATTGGACGAAGAACAGTCCAACCATGATTATGATGCTTGCATCAACAATTTCACTAAAGCTGATGATTTTTAGGTTATAAATAATCCTTATAAAATGCAGGCACAATCTTGATTGCAAGTCATACTTTGATTACTAAAGATAAATTATAATTGTGAAATAAAACATTTTTTTGACAAAAACCTTGTACTGTATAGTGTTATCATTTTTAATAGTTGATCAAAGTAACAAAAAAATACTACTTACTTCACGGCAGACATTCTGTTCTGCAAGTGAAAGCCAGAACTCACAGGCCTCTAATGCAACACCCTCCTCAGGATCTTGTGTCCGCACCAGCATGTACTATGGAACAAGACAAACTTGTTATAAAACAAAACCACAAAAATTAAAACCACACACAAAGAGTTGGTCCACATTACATAGAAGAGGACAATTTTAAGTATGGAGAATGCAGTATCATAAAAATTAAATAAATCACATACTTAATTTCAAAATTTTGTAATGTTGCATACCTCAATGATGTTAGGAAGGTGGGGGATGAGCCTGTCCAGTCGCACCTCCAGTAGTAGTACTAAAGCATGACAAACATTTTTCCTCACATCTGGGTCTTCATCTGCTGCTAAGTGGAACAAGTTCTGGAAACAAATCATCATTTTATTAATTGGTGTAACAAGAATGAGTTTAATTGTAATGTAATTCTTTAACTACATTTTAAAGCAGACTCAATGAATCTATAGATTAATAACAATATCTGGATAATATAGTCTTACCTCAATAAAAGCATCAATATGCAACATGAGAGCTTGAGTCCGACCCATGATGAAGTAGTTTACACAAGCAATAGCATGGCATCTGATTTTGGGTGATGAATGTCGGAAAAATTGCAGGAATTTAGGTATTAACACATTCAAAGGCCTGTTCAGCGCATCACTGTCCAGGATCTCCGCTGTATCTTCACATATCTTCTGTAGTGCTCCAAAGGCACCCTATAATAATAAAATAGTTGATAAACATAGTTTTAACAACATTTATTTTCTGACAAAGAAACATTTTTATCAATTACTGAAGGAGAACTTTTAAAACAAAGATCTGGAGAAATATTATCAAATAATATTTATTTTATACCTATTTGCTTACCATTAAATAGAGTTTTTCCCTATGGATAATCATTTTAAATTATTAAATGCTCACAATTTTGAACATATTATATACTTACTAACAAATAATGTTTAGTATGAGGTCATTTCAAAGTTATCAATTTTCCAAACAAGTAAGTACCTCAGATCTTAGCTTTAGAACTCTTGCATATTTGAAAATATACCTACTTATAAACCAAGAAAGTTGAAATACAGAAATAATAAATACCTCACAAACATTGTAGTCTTGAGAATCAAGCATCTGACATAAGGCTGGCAGCAGCTCGGGCCATGATGTTAGTTCACCCTTGCTAGCTATGGTAGTGATGATGATACCCACAGTGGCCCGAATCAAGGGCGATGGGTCTCCTACGGCTGATAGGCATTCTCGCTTTATAAATTCAGCCACTTCTGGTAAAAAGCTGTTGTAGTGAGCTTTGACATTATTTTTCAAAATCAAACCACTCAAAGATCTTGTTGGTTCTTCTTCACTGACAAGTTTAGTCAAAACGAAAATCAAATAATTATTGAAGTCTGGATACTTGTTCAATTCTTCCAATTTCTGAGATTACATTGTTAGGAAAATAAAGGCTGTCAATGGCTGTCATGTCGGAAAAATCGATTTTATCGCAAGCGTCTGGATGAAACAAATAATTATTGTAGAGGCATTAGGACCTAGTTTTAGGTTAAATTGCATTGAAATATGAAAACATTGATAACGATTAGCACGTAAATAAAAGATAAAGCGGTTATAGTTACAAAAAATATCCACGCCGATAGCTGTAAAGATGTGAAAATTATGGAAAGGATACTTGTTGGACTGCCCTCTGAGTTGCTGTATCTGGTGATTGAGACTCTTTGAGAAGTGTTAGTATTTGTCTTAGTCCTTCTTGTTCTGGTTTCCACTCCATTTTCATAATAATTCTACGAAACGGTTTTATTTCACTCGGTCCCGTAAAGATCAACCATGCCAAAATTTTAAGAGTTGCCAGATTAAATTATTACAATTGAAAGCAAAATGTGGGTGTATAAGTAAAACATCGAGAATATCCGCAAGTGTGACTGGCGCTAGTCGATTAATCGATTTATTTCAATGATCCAAAATTCAAAAGGCTTTGTTTCGAACATGAAACTACAGTACAGAGTTGAAAAAAGTTATTTATGACAGTGCGAAGCGCATGTTTTGTGTTTTCATTTCATACTGGGATATATTTTCTCATTTATTTGATTTATAAATAATTCCTGAAGAAAAATTGTGAAAATGCCTAAAATCAAAGCTGAAAAAAAGACACGAGTGCATAATGAAATAGCCAAGCAAGGTAATTAGAGACTAGGTTATAGTGTATTCTGATTATTTGAATGTTTGTGTGGGAGAAAAAAATACCACCATGGTTGTTTACAACAAAAATACAGGATATTTTTCTTAATTTCAGGGATCCAATTCAACAAGGATTTTGGCCAACACATATTAAAAAATCCGCTTATAATCACTTCCATGCTAGATAAAGCTGGCCTTAGGCCTACAGATGTTGCTCTTGAGATTGGTCCGGGTACTGGTAACATGACAGTCAAGTTACTAGACAGAGTCAAGAAAGTTGTAGCCTGTGAAATTGATACAAGGTGTGTAAAACTGTCATTTAAACATATAAATTGTATTTACTTATTCATTTAGAATTAAATATTATAATTAACTTATTTGTTATAGATTGGTTGCTGAACTTCAGAAGCGTGTTCAAGGAACTCCATACCAAGCTAAACTTCAAATAGTTGTAGGAGATGTCCTCAAAACAGAATTGCCTTTCTTTGACATTTGTGTTGCCAATGTCCCATATCAAATCAGTTCCCCTCTAGTATTCAAATTGTTGCTGCACAGGCCATACTTCAGATGTGCAGTTCTCATGTTTCAAAAGGAATTTGCACAGAGACTGGTAGCAAAGCCTGGTGATAAGCTATATTGCAGGCTTTCTATAAATACACAGTTGTTGGCTAGAGTTGATATGTTGATGAAGGTTGGTATCAGTTTAGGATATTATTTCTTTCAAGAACATTAAAATATTGTAACTATTTTTCTTTGTAACTGGAGAATCTACTCAACTCGTCATACTGGATTTCCTAGTTCAGGGGTTGAGATGTAACTGATGTAATGTTTACTGAAGTTTTGGATATAAATTACTATAATTGTTTTCTGTTAAATGTATAATGTTACCGTTTTATTCACAGGTTGGCAAAAATAACTTCAGACCACCTCCTAAAGTAGAATCAAGTGTAGTGCGAATCGAGCCAAGAAACCCACCCCCACCAATCAACTTTGTTGAATGGGATGGTTTGACAAGAATAGCATTTGTAAGGAAAAATAAAACATTGGCAGCTGTTTTCAAACATGCTACGACTATGGCTGTGTTAGAGAAAAATTACAGGGTGCACTGTTCTCTACATAATAAGGTAGGGTTGTTCCCTCCTCAGTTGTTGTTAGGGTCGTAAAATATCTTGTGGAATTCCTCTGCTTTTTATGGCCGCATGGCACCTCTTTGATTACTTATACTTACCTACATTTCTTTTTAGGAAATACCTGAAGACTTTGACATAAAAGAGAAGGTTCAAGAAATATTAACAAAGTCAGAAATGGAACAAATGAGAGCTAGAATGATGGACATAGATGACTTCATGAAGTTGTTGCATGCTTTCAATTCTGAAGGCATACATTTTGCATAGTATATTTTGTAATTTATTATAAGAATAAAACACATATTATTATTGTTAATTTACTTTTTCAATAACTATTTTATTTCACAGTTGTATAACTATTAAACAACATAAAATATGCTATGACAGGTGGATAATAATGCATTTTTAAGAATATGTATTTATATGTTAGCCTTCTTGAATCCTCTGTCAGCATAGTCATCAGGTTTACGGTCTGATTTGAAGGGGAATCCTGGTTGCCCTGGCAAAACCATTGGTTTTGAAACATGTACCCTCCAGCCTCCTTTCTTGGTCCAATCCTGAAATTATAATAACAGATTAAGTTGATGTTATTGTTATGAGGTCTGTGAATACATATGACGACACATCAAGCTATACATTTTCAGTTTTAGTTGACCTCGCATTGTATAGGCTTTTCGTACAAGTCAGCTCATACTGGAAATGTATTGCTTGATATGTTGTTGTGCATACAAGCAACAAAAGGGTTTAAAAAAATAAATAAAACAGACTGAGAATTGGCTACTCATCACCCTCATCATTATTTTCAGCCCAAAATTTTCCACTGCTGAGTGAAGGCCTCTGTGTTTCTACCATACCTCCATGCATACCTAGTTGAGGTGTTTCCCATAACTAAGAATGTTGCCAGGCAACTAACTTCTAAAGCACCTATTGCAAAAGACAAAAAAATTGTACTTCTCTTCAACCTGTATCCTCCCAATGCTGGGTGTAATCAAATTTTTACTTACATTTACATTATATTTAAAGTAGTAGTGAGTACAAAGAATCCCAAAACCAATTAAGGCAAATTTTCCAGTTAGGTATCTATAATCGGCAGCACGTGACGCGCCCTATAACAATTATAATAAAAGTTAGTTTATATTGTTCTTTAGAGCATTGTATACACCATTTAGGTTACTGTTATGTAACCTCACCAGCATTGGCGTAAGAGCAGCAAAAATCTTGTCCAAAGGCGCGCGGTAGATGCGGCGGAATATATTGGTACGTTCTCTCCAGTATTCTTCTACATGTACAGGTTCATTTGGAGCCAAGACTTGGTCTTTCAACCACTGCTTGCGCCAGGATCTCTCGACATCAGTCATGCCCAGACATCTTTCACGTTCAAGTGCCACACGCCCAGCAATGGCCATGGGCTTAACGCCCGCAGTTTGAGCCATGTTCGCTCAGTATTCTTTTTACTTATTGTTTCAACCGTTCGTTCTCAAAATCTATATTCTCATTTCCACAGGACCAAAGCAAACTGCGAACAACTGACTGCTGACAGTTGACACTAATGAGTATTGGAGTAATGTTAATGTCAGTGACTCTACGGACTGAGTGACATGAAATCTAATAATTGCCAACAGAATAAAAGAAGAATGGGATAAAAATGCCACTAACTTGCTCTCTTCAGTTGTCTTGTCACTATCCAGCGTCTAAGAATTTGACAGCTAGCTGCTAAAGGACGAAAACTGTTCAATTTCTGTCCTGCTATAAGAGTTGGTGGTAAGCCCCCAGGAGTCTAGAAGACACAATAATGCTAAATTACAGAAATAAACAGTATTCTATAACCTCTTTGGCCCAGCCAAACACCATAATATTTTATTTTTATGCAAAACAATAATTAAAGCCAAGCCAATCTTCAAGATAGTACTTACTTATTCCATGATAATCTCCATATAGTCTCTGCTTTGCTTAGATACTCACTCATCACTCATCAGTCATCACAAAAGGTTACATGCTCTGTGGTCATCACATCACTCATCACTCAGTTTTAGAGAATCTGTCGGTGTCAAAAAGATAAATTCCATTTTTTATCTTTTTCTCTTAGCATTTTGATTTAGGCAGTGTGGTGGATAGAAATATCCTGAAGAAAATAACAAGATGCCTCGGTACCATAAGGTGGAAATTAATAAAACAGAATGGACTGTCCCGGAAAGATATCAAATGCTTACACCTGTGGGATCAGGTGCTTACGGACAAGTCTGGTATGTGTTTAAGAATATATTCGGCAATATGCCAGTATTTATGTGTAATGAAAGTGCTGCATTTATTTATATCAATTATTCAATACCGCAAAATCTATGCTAAGCAAATGAGTGTGAATTAAGTAGGTACATTGCCCTTACGTGGGCGGGCAGAATTTATACTGTTTGGTTCTTGAAATGAACAAGAATTTGTTTACAGTTCCGCAATCGACACTCTGCATAATATGAAGGTGGCAATTAAGAAATTGGCGCGACCATTCCAGTCTGCCGTGCATGCCAAGCGAACTTACCGCGAACTTAGGATGTTGAAGCACATGAACCATGAGAATGTTATTGGTAAATATGCTAAACTATTATCTGCATACATGATTGGGCATGGATTCTGAAAGAATCTCTACAGAGATTTAATGCAATTAAATTGTTTACTCTGATGAAGTGTGCTTAGCCCGATAAATCACAACACTAGAATATGCTAAGTTATCTATTTAATATGTACAGGTCTGCTGGATGTATTCAGCCCTGAAAAAACTCTGGCAGAGTTTGAACAAGTATATTTAGTTACACACTTGATGGGAGCAGACTTGAACAATATTGTTCGTACTCAGAAACTCTCTGATGACCATGTCCAATTCCTGGTTTACCAAATTCTCCGTGGTCTTAAATATATTCATTCAGCAGGAATCATTCACAGGGTATGTATTTTAAATAGTTAACTGTACCTGTTTTCTACTTGTGTTGACATTCAACAGAAATTGAGTCATTCACATGTTGTGTCCATTCATTACATCACAAGGAAAAATATAGATCAATGAACTAATTCCCTAATAATAATCAGAAAATGATTTAGAACCTAGATATTTTGCATGGTTTAACTTCACTTGCCATTTCTTTGTGGCATTTAATTTATGTAACACAAATATTAATATTGTAGGATCTAAAACCTTCTAACATTGCTGTCAATGAGGACTGTGAGTTGAAAATCTTAGATTTTGGACTAGCCAGGCCAACTGAGACAGAGATGACTGGCTATGTAGCTACAAGGTATGTAGATAAAATTTGTTTCTTTATGATAACCTACTACAGACCATATTTACTTTTTAAATTAGTACTATAAAGTTCAGTCAAGGTCAAATACTATGTCCTTAACATACCTAATTGCAAGTTTGTTTAGTAATAGTAAATTTTGCTCTACTTAGATAGAACTTTCTTCAATCTACTTGATAACTCAAACCTGAATACATAAATTGTGGTTATTTCTTGGTCACGGACTGTCTTATTACAAAACAAAATCTAACTTTAGTTCTAGCGTAAACCTTTGTTCCACCAAGTTTGAAATACAAACATTGGCTGTGTTTGCATTTTGAACTTGATTTTTATTAAAGTTGTTAATACTAAAATGACAACTTAGCACTAGAGAAAATAAGCTGTCATTCTTGTATGAAAAACTGCATTTCTATAACAGTTAGGTACTTAATACAATAACTGGCTTGGTGGTTTAAATCTTATCTAAAGAAAAGCCTTGTTTTGTAATAAGGGGGTTTAGTGTTTTGGCCTTATAGCCTCTTATTTATAAACTAATAACTTTGCAGATGGTATCGTGCCCCAGAGATCATGCTCAACTGGATGCATTACAACCAGACGGTTGACATTTGGTCAGTGGGCTGCATCATGGCAGAATTATTGACTGGCCGGACTTTGTTCCCCGGTTCAGACCGTATCCTTTTATTTTCAACAGATTTCGATATCTCTGAATGTCTAGAATTTTATTATGCATGCATTCTACTTTCAGCTAGAATTTTTTTTTGTATATACTATGGGGCCCTGTTTCATCTTTGTAATAAAACATAGGTTCTGGTCTAAGAGTCCCTGTAATAAAATTTATGTTTAGCTGATATTGATTCATTGTTTTGTGTACATAATAAATTATGAGTAGGGTTAACAGAAATACTCCAAAACTCATTTTGCTAACCGGGGAAAGTAAGTGTATTTGGTACATAACCATACAAAACATTTTTCATTAGCCACTGTTTATCCTTAACTTTTCGTCACCTGCATTTTTTTAAATTCCAATCTAATTTTTACTTTTCAGTCAATCCATGTTGGTTCACTAAAACAAATCTATTCGGTTTTTTTGTGATAGTTATTTATGTTTCTGATTGATTTACATTAGATTTACAGCCTAGCTTGTAATTTATTATTTTTTGACCCTCAATGGCTTTCACCTTAATGGATGAGACAGATATCCATCAATTGAATTTGATCATGGAGGTACTTGGGACACCTGCCCAGGAGTTTATGACGAAAATATCTTCAGAGTCTGTAAGTAGCTTCCATTCATTGTTGCAGCGGTGATATGGTGTAAAATTAAGTGTACATATCATTATTATCAGCATTAGCCAATATAGCTTCGCCATTAACTCGCTTAATTTGATGTTGTTATGTCGTGTCAATAAATGGCTTGTGTAAGTTTGGTGCTTGTGTAACCTTAACATGCGTGTACTCAGATATTGATCACCTCACAAGAATATTGTTTTTGTGCGGAAGACCTGATCAAGAGACTATTGACAAAATAATTAGTGAAGAGGTGAGTAAGGCAACTAATCATTTAATTTTTTTTAATACACATAAACCGCCAGAAGTTAATGCTGGTTTGACGCTTTCTTATATACGAAACAACACAATATTACTAAAATAAATATTAACAATAATCGCCAGTTCTTAGGCGCGCAACAATTACCTATCACGCCGACTTTTTAAAAAGTGTGTCTTGTTTGAATAGATGTAACATAACTGAATAACACTCATTAGAGGTTTACAATTACATACATATTATGTATGTAATTGTCAACCTCTAACGAGTGTTATTCAGTAAAGAAAACATGGTGTATATTGTATGTTCGTGGCGTGACAATTTCATGTTTTCGTCAATTTGTGCATAAGGAAATTACGTTTGTATAGAATGAGTCATCATTGAAATTAATGCATAAAAAGAAATAGTTTTATAGGTCACGTTTGTCCAAACAAATATCCTGGTCGTAGCGCATTAATCACTTTGTTTATTAAAACGAGTGGTGCTATGCTGTCAGCTTGTATTAGTGCTGACATCATAGCGATACTGGTCCATTCATGTAGTGGCATAAATTCTTCCATTTATCCCCATCTTCTCACGATAGACGTCCAATGCTGAACAAAGGTCTCCCCAAGCATCGTAACGATGTACGGTCCTGCAATGTGCGCTTCCCGCATGCAGCGGATTCCCACGACCTTCACCAGAACCCCAATTGCGTAACACACAATCAATCGGAATCTGAATCATTTTGAAGCAAATTGCTAATCCATTGCTTCATAAGTTCGAAAAAATTGTCTGCTCAACACGTAAATAACGCAATGAATGTTGTTGAACTGTCAAAATGAAACCGATTCCGATTAATCGTGTGTTACGCAATTAGGGTGCAGGTCGTCGGTAAATCTCGTGGTGTGGGGGCCTACACACTGTGCGCTTTTTGGTAGGTAAACGGTCTCCACACCAGAACTTGCTGACTCCACCGACTACCTATTCGTTCTGCGACATAGGTGCCCCACCCACTGCCTTATGTTTATCAATTCTTATGACTTCGTCGTTGTTCTTTCAGAACAAAAACAAGGTGACTCAAGTTTTGCGTACTTACTTCTTTTGTGTCTTGACCTTTTCCTCCTCGTTTAAGCATTCAATTTTTAATCAGAATTTAATTTATCGCTCATTTTCATAACAAGTCATACCTAAATGTGCAGTTATTATTTTATTCATGTTATAACTGCCTATGTATTTTGATATTTTAATAACGAAATTTAACTAGAGCAGTTATTACAATTATTTTACATACCTAATGGGTGGAAAGATGTCGGAAGCCAAGGAGGGGAAGATCCCTAAATATTGATGCTAACAATTTTGACTCAATAGAAACACTCGATTATTTTCAAAATTAAGTAAAACTGCTTTCAAACATTTACTTGAACCGCCAATCGAAGCAAATCAAATGCGAAGAAGTACCCACCTATATTTTATGGCACCAATCGATTGGGTCAATCATAATGATAAAGCGACGGCCATAAAACATCTCCTTTTTGGCCTCGTAGTAAAAGTATAATAATGATGTTCAATGTCCCATTAACAGCTTTTCAGTAATCAAACAAACTAAAAAATAATTAGGTACCTATATATGGTAATGAACATGAGTCAATGGAGAATATTATCCTTATATTTGTACAACACACGGAAATTGGCGCTCACTACAACTTCAATATTGATGCACCGATCTACACTAAAAACATCGAAAATATTAGCGCTGGTCATCCTGCGCTATGAACAAATAGTTATAATGCAGAGTCATGCTAGTTGCTACGTTACATAAATTGGGCGGCGTGGTTCGTAGGTGGTTCTTAAATTTTGAGATAAGAATTAGGTTTATATTTCAGAGACATTTTATTACACATCTAAAAGAATCAAGAAAACATCATAATCCATACAGCTGTTGCGGCATTACTGAGTCACAATCGTAGAGACGCAACCATTGTTTACTTCTTTGGTACACACGTTAAATAAATTCCTGTTGTTAATCTTGCCGGGGACATTCCCGCTTCTAATTTTGTGGTATAACGTGTGTTGGTGTTGCCATGTTCCAGGCTAGGAACTACATTCAGTCTCTGCCGGCCTTGAAAAGGCGTGATTTCCGCGAGGTGTTCCGCGGGGCGAACCCGTTGGCCGTCAACCTGCTAGAGCTGATGCTGGAGTTGGACGCTGACAAGTAAGTTGTCACCATCATCGGCAGACTTGTTCCACCCACTGGTGGGTAAAGGACCTTTTTGTGGCATGCTTCCCTGATCTGGGACAGTGGGTGTGGTAACCAGAAACCGGGAGAAACTAAAAAGTAATCGTAATCATGCAATTAGAGAAATATTATTTAGGATCGAAAAGAACTATTTTCCTTTAAGACGAAAATGCGTCTGCGGGTTATTCTTGGGTTTGATAACTTATAAATGTCGTGGGTAGCAGTTTACAAGTAAAACCCGTTCGCCTTCCTTTACCTTATACAGTTTGAACAAAAATGAATATCATTTGAATAAGTTTATTCGTACATTTTAAATATGTGCAGATGGATGGAATTTGAAAAAGAAACTTTAGATTGCCCCTTGTAGGAAGCAATCTGAAGTGTCGGGTGTTTTATTCCTTTCTAGTTTTGGTGCAGTTCAGTTGAGCGAGTTTGTATTTTACATACACAAAGTTCATTGCCTAAAGCTGATTCACTATTATTGTGTTGACTTCCTTTATTCTCCTTTCATGTTAACTTCTTATAGACACGACATTTCCTTATAGGTAACCTTTACCAATTATTTGATAATATCGTTGATGTTTGGGTTTTCTATCTCGCAGCATTAAACTGAGAAACGAACCTTTGTTTTTGCGTTCAGTATCCAGAATACACACTTATTTTTTTTGTCATTACTCTTTGCTCACGACCAATTGCACTGTTCCAGGCGTATCACCGCAGAGCAGGCGCTTGCGCATGAGTACTTGGCGCAGTACGCCGACCCGGACGACGAGCCCGTGTCCGCGCAGTACGATCAGAGCTTTGAGGATATGGAGCTGCCCGTCGACAAGTGGAAAGGTAACCCTCACTTTAACAACCACGGCTTTAGATTACCACAAATAATCTATTGTCTCTGATGACAGAAATAATCCAGATCATTCGCGAAAGAGTGGCGGCTTGAACATTTCTAGTGGTGCTGTTTTTCGTTCGCGCATTTCGTATGGCAAGATAGATTGTTAAATAACATGCTAATTGAGCTCGTTAAAAAACGTTATCAGTACGTTTTTGATAAGAAGTGAAGAGCATGCGTGCTGTTTACGCTTGTAAGCTTTCCATCGACCAAATGCACTCTTACCCCGTGTCCTAATATAAGCGATCATCGCGTGATACAGCCATCGGCGAACCCAAACGCGTCGTCGTATCGAACCTCGTGTCCGAGGCGCTATGCACTTGTTCGAGTCAGCATGTTTCTTTATTAAAAAAAAACTTTCGATGTTGCCGCCCGGCCTGTGCCGAATCATGCAGACTCGAATGTGTGTGTAGCACCTCTGACAAAAACGATCGCGACTATCGCTTATTTTAGGACACGGTGTTACGCGTTATCGTACTAATATAATAAAGAGGAATGTTCATATTGTGCGCTGGGGTGGCTTATCTGATGGATGTGATACGATAATTATACGTCTATTAGATTACTGACTAACCGTGTTGATAACTACGATTTAGGCAAAGGGCTTATTTAATTTTTCTAATAATTAATGTATACTTAGATGTTGAACCTCAAATAGAAACTCACGTCATTCATTCAATTTGTAAAATAAGACTTAATTTTGAGTAATGTGTGTGGCCAGAAGGCCAATTCTCGTAATTTAAAACGTTCAAAATAGTCGCAGTCTCATCTCGGTGACAAACAAATGTCAAAAACTTGTCAAAATGTAGGGAAATTAGAGGTTTATTTAACAGATTGAGACTGAGATCAGACTGTGGATGATCTTAAAATTACGAGAATTATCCCTCAGTGTGTGTGTGACAAGAGCTACTATTAAATTAACATTTTAGTACTATTACAAAGTATTCAAGTAACCGTGTCTTTTTACAGAGCAAGTATGGAAAGAAGTGGTGGAGTTCAAGCCCCATCCACAACACATGAACACAGTTGTAGAAGTGACCCCATCTTAAAGTCAATACGTTTCATTTAAAACTATCATCGATTTACTTGAACCTTGCTGTTCCAACACTGGCGCTTTCATCCGTGGGTTAGTACAATCCAGGGTAAATAATAATCAGAATTAAGCACACTAATAAATAATTTTATCTTGTATAAGTTAGCAAAAAAGCATCAAAGTAGACAGATAAATCTTGGGAGATTAACACAGAAAATCATAAACATCATAGTGAATCATACAGTTGTCGACGCCGGGTATGGTTGGCATTTACCTTACAAGCGTATTGGTCTATAATCGAATTAGCAGCACTGTATGTGCAGTACGCAGATGTACTTACTGCTTGTGTCTGTGTACTGTGCATGTAAGCTATTGGTTACCCCTTGCCAGTTGCGTTGACGTAATTAATGTAAGTAGGGTATTTCATTCTTACTAACGGATAAGAATATCTTATTTTGATGAAAATTTGGAATATACAGAGTGGTAGGGATATCGATGCGCAACCTGTTACTATGGATTCTGTACATGATTCTGAAAACCCCTGAAAGCTGAAATTTTAGGTCGGTAATCTAAAAAAATCTGCTGTTTCATACAAAAGTGCCTACCTACGCAGTGAAAATGTATGGAATAGTTTTATTTATTTTTTACTAACCGACGATAAGTTTCAACCCCTGCGTTTTTTTTGTCCAAGTTTCGTCGAATTTTTCGTCCAGAATCATGAACTGCACCCTAATTGCGTAACACACAATCAATCTCAATCTGAATCATTTGAAGGATATTGCTAATCCATTGCTTCATATGTTCAAAGAATGTGTCATTGTGTCTGCTCAACAACGTAAATAACGCAATGAATGTTGTTGAACTGTCAAAATGAAACCGATTCCGATTGATCGTGTGTTACGCAATTAGGGTGCTGGTTGCGTGTCGATGTCCTTGCCGTGGTATTATTATATTACACTATATCAATGCATCGTGCCAGTTTTGGCGTAGCAATGACTGTAGATAATTTTATGATAGAAATATGTATGTACATGGATTTTAACCTGAGATAATAAGTAAATTAAGCACAAACTTGAACTTTAAAAAAACAATAGTATATAAAATCGATTTTAGGCATAATATTCAGACATAAATAGTTATTAATTATTGAAGTCGAGTTATTGCTAAAACTAGGCTCTGTCAGGCATTTATGCTCCACTGTGATGTAAGTTTTTGGAGAGTACCTTCAATGTAACTTAGGTACTATTACAGATTGGGGGTATATTCAGTGCGTTACATGATACGAGTTAGTCGGCGCAAACTTACTTGTCGCACAATCCATACTTAATATTATAAATGCGAAAATAACTCGAAACATGAAGCAATGGCAATAAGCAATTTTAACACACGCAATTGGGGTGCTGCTGTGTCTTCGAGAAGAACATAGACTATCTTTAATCCTGGATATTTGTATAAGCCCAAACCCTTCGGGGAATACCGACGTGATGTTTCGTATGTTGTATTAAAAAGAAATACAAAATACACGCTGAACGAAGTTGGAAAACGGCAAGAGCTAATCGTAGAACACTTGAGAATGGCTGGTGCATTTGGCAATTTTTTTTGTTAAAAATTGGAAAGGTTTTCCGGAAATTCTTAAAATTCAAGGAAAACTGAACGTCCTCTGTTGTATGAATTAATGAAATTTGGGCAGGACAACGGCAGGCGAGTGAGCTAGTAACCGATATTTGTGCTCTTGTGTATAATATGAGCTCATAAGGACGTCTTCGCTTGGACGATGTCACTGCGGCAATGTGCACCTTTTACGAGCTTGCACCAGCAAGCACACACATACACACTGAAAACACGCCCAATCTCTTAATGGCACTTTAATATATCATATATTTTTAATAATGAACTGTAAGTATGTTATTATAAGTCACTTGTTCAAATACTTAAATCGAACCTTTTATAAAATGTAATAGTAATAACGAGAGCAATATACTTTATAACAACATAAATATTAGATGTGCATACCATTTGTAAATAAATTCTTTTGTAATTGACGCCTTGCAAGCTGTACAATAATGTCTTAAATAGTGTGTTACCCGTTACTAATTGGCTTTATAATGCTGGTGCTAACTAATTTGCTGCTAATAATGATAAGATAGAAGTAAAATTGTATGTATAGCAAAACAAGGATTAGTATAGTCTGTGAACTAAAATCAATTTCAAATGCTTCCTAGTAAAATCATTTGTAGTATAGTGGCTCTATTTATTACATAGATCGCCAAAAGTGGGTGACAGTGAAAATTGACCAGCCGTCCATCGAGATGAGACTTTCTTTTTGCTCAGTTTACGCTCCATATTTTTGTTTAGAAATTATTACTTTATAAAAGTAACAATGTGGGGAACGAAGAGGGTTTTAAGGCAAGGGTGTTTATTTTTAGATTATGAAGTAATATCATATTATTTGCCATTTGTTACTGAAGTTGCGACTAATACGCGAAAACTGTTAGGGCCTACTGCACCGACATTATTGAATTCGGAAAATTGATAAAAAATATCTAGGCGGCCATACCGCGGTAACACGAAAGTCTTACCTGATTAAGTTTGTTCCCTTGCTGTCAATTAATGTTTGGGACAAGCAAAGCTGTTTACAAGCCCATGCTTTCGCTCATTTATACAAAAGACCCACCCGGACCTCAAACTAAATAGATTATCAAAATGATTAAGCACTTTAATTATACTTTTACGCGTATTAGGCGTAGCAAGATAGTTGTATAAATATTTTTAAGATATAATCTTATATTTTAATACAGACTACGTCAACAATTTGTAAGTATTACACAAGGATAGAATATGTATAACTGTTGAATTGTAAGAGTAAAAATTTAAATAATTTAGAACAGTTTTTTATTTTAAAAAAATCCCGATGTATTTTGCAACTCCGATTTGGAGTAAAACTTAGGGTTCTCTACGGCCGAATGAAAAAATGGAACCCTCATTTATAGGATCGCCCGTGTGTCTGTCGTCCACGTCACGGCGTCACGATAACACAGGGAAGTAAAATGTATGGAAATATATGAAAACTTATTTTATTTAAGATACGTATATAACATAGTAGATTTAAATAAATCTAAGGCATCGTACAGTAAGCTTTTAACAAAATATAATAGAAAATAGAACACGAGAAATTGACAAATACTAGAATTACAACAATGTATAACGTGCACATAATTGAATTTGAAAATGTGGGTCCAATTAGAAAAAAATAATTGTAAACTGTACAAAACACTACTCTGCCACCATTCTCAGAAACTACTCGTCCTAAAATTCTACAATGTTAAAGGATGATGCGACATGATGGCCCCACTGATCAATAACGACCGGAAGTCGTCGTGTGTCGTTGGAAAGCTCTTTTCATGAATGTCATTTGTTACTATGGCGGTCACTCTAATCATTGTGGCAAAAAGTTACAGCTAAAACAAATAATTATCATTGTGGCTTGATTGATTGATTGAAACCTTTTTAAGAGGGACCCAAGTCGGAGCCCACGAGTTACCGTCCCATCAGTCATCAGTCTCTTCAATGTTCTCGGCAAAATCTACGAGAGGTTCATTATTTTTAAGCGTCATAAAGACTGCCGAAGTAAAGAGCCTCATCCCTAACTAGCAGTTTGGTTTCCAAACCGAACATTTTGGCATCCAACAATTCCACCGCAAAGTAGAGAATTTAAGCGCTGGTTTCCAGAGTCACGCGAAGACGGGCTTGTTATTCTTCGGCATAGCGAAAGCTTTCTAAGAAATCTGAGTTCACTTTCCTCACCACAATCGCGCGGGAGTCCCTCAGGGTTCCTTGCTATCTCCCCTCATCTTCTCGCTGTTCACCAGCGACATTCTCAAGAGTAAAAAGGCTCAGTTGGCTTTATTCCCCGACTACACGACCATTTACTACGCTGGTTGCTGTCAGGACTCTATCGCTCGCACTCACCAAGCCTCCGCAAACGTCTTAGAAGCTTGGTTGCAGATATGGAGCATCGAGGGTAACCGCGATAAGACTCAGGCGGTGATTACCACCCAATCTATATAAACGGCATGCACAGACTTCACCGACATGTGAATGTCGAGTCAATTCAGCTGCTAGACAACACGGACATAGTGCGTAGGCTAAAGAGAACTAAACTATTTGAGTTAGTGTAGTATTTATATAGTGAATTAATAATAGTGCGGTTACTAATGGTGCTACACATGTAACACATGAACAAAGTGTTTTATCAATTATCAGACCCCAAGAAAGTGCTACGAAACTGTGTAGAAGTGAAAATTGACACTATTCTTAGTTATAACATAATCTATCTCGTAAAATATTAAGTTAGAGTTAAATTGCTCATAAGTCTGGTAAGCTAGATTGCAATCCATTACTAAGAACTTTAGTTCTTATTAATAAAGAAAAAAAAATTGCATTTGTTTAACTGGGCGATCGACAGCGGAAACCTATGCACATGTAACATCTATAATATGGTACACGGTTTCGTAAGGCATGAACCGTACAGTCCTTCAGTAGCGTGTTTGAATGACGTTGTTGTTGACTTAGGTCACTGCTTGTTATTTCTATATTTAATTCTGTAATTTATATGGTGTAGGTACAGACGCTAGCAGGTCAAGCTACCAGAAACTGTCAAATTTTCCCAATCAATCTTGAACCTAAATTTAGAGATAAGTTGAAAATCTATTAAAGAAATTTGACAGATTGTAGTAGCTAGATGTGCTGGCGTCTGTACATAATAAAGAGCATTCTGTTCTTGTTAATGTAAATTAACAAGAACAGAATGTTACAACAATACGATTGATTGACGAGGTTTTAGAACGCAGCTGTACCTAACCTTTTCCCACAATGAGTTGAGACAAGTTACTCTGTGGCTCAACCACAGAGTAACTTGTCTGACCGCCATAGTAATAAGTGACAGATATGAAAAGAGCTTTTCAACGATATGTCCGGTTATTATTATTGGTCGCTAGGGACGCGTCCCGTTCATTGTTGTCCATCCTCCTTTGTCCTTAAATCCGGTATTAGACATTCTTAGGCTGTGTCACTCGAGTGAAACCTCTAGCAGTCGGCTACAGCTTTGAGACGGAACCCTCAGGGCGCGTGTCCTATTCGCACTTGTTTGAGTTATTTTATTGCTGTGGATGATTTATAATTATTTTGCTCTGGAGGCCGATCCCAGCAGGTGGAGCTCCCACCTGTTGGGATCGGCTTCCAGTCTAACCGGATGCAGCTGAATACCATATTTTATCTGGAGCAACTGTCTATCTGACTTCCACAGTAGTAACTGGGTAACATGATACCCGTTAGTAAGACGGGATTGATTTTGTATCTGGAATAAATATGCATCTCCAACCATTAAAATGTTTCCTTTTCAAGAGAAACGCTAGAAAGAAGCCTTTTAAAGTGCTCTTCGAGAAAGGCAATTAAAAAAGGAGGCAAAAATGTAAAATAGTTCGTGGGATTTTCACATTTCTGACAAAGTTCTCGGTGTCTCTGGAGTCTGGAGACACGTTTCTCGGGACATCCCCATGCCAGCAATGTTTTCGTTAAGGTTGATTCATACTAGGGCAGAGTCGAAGCGCAGCTCAGTGACAATCTCAAATTGTGCTTCGACTCTTGGAAACCAGCTAATTGACTCTTATCTCTACAACGCAACGTCAGCGTCACCATCTAGTAGTCGCTCGCAGATGCGCGTATTCCATAGAACGCGCGTGAATTCGGTCTTTTTTTTCTCGCTCTAGAGATAAAAGAGGCAATTTGCTAATTTCCATGCAAATGTGCGTTACGTTTCAGAAATAAGGGTGAAGTAGATAACATTGAAAGTTCAATGTTATCTTTTATTATGAAGCTTCGACTCTGCGCTTCCCCAATGAAAACATGGCTTAATTAAAATGTATTATTAATATCACGCCTGTATTCCTGGAAGAGCAACTGCAGGGCTGGCCGCGTCGTCGTATCGTATGTGGTCATCTTCAGCAGTGGGAAACCGAACACCTAATAAGAAGAATAGGTGGCGGGCGAGAAGATATAATTAAAAATTAAAGATCATTTTTACATCACTTTATTTCCTGGCTTTATCAGTAAGATACAGTACCATTGTAAAAACCTTAAAATGGCCACTTGTAACAGCAACATTTCTCCTCCACATCTTGAGTCCTGGCATCAGAGGAATCTATACACTTGCTTTTTTACTAAAACTGTTTAATAGGATCCTAAAGCAAAGCTACAAATCAATGAACATTTTAATTATCTACTTCACATTCTGTAATCTTGTGTGTTGTCTCGCAAAGATTTCTCACAAGTCGAAAATTAAGATGCAAATTTTTGTATTAAAAAACATTTCACTATACACGGCATTACATATTTCACAATTTATCAATTGATCATTACTATTTATCGAAATTCTTAAATTAAAGAATCATCCATAATCTACTTAAATACCCGTATTTTAAATAAAAATAATGAAGCCCTTGTACATAGTGAAAATGTGTTTACTCGAGAGATGGGTGGCAGACATAATAATTAATTTCGGGCTAAATATGAATTGCTGACATATCATTATTTATAAAATTGCATGGTAACAAAATAGGGAAGAATAAATCAAATAAATAACTCATTTTACTGAAGTCAAAAGTGTTTGTAGAAGTGCTATTACAAATATACCATGCAGTATTGACGTCTTTCACTCAAGCAACTTGCAGTAATCTAAATGTGCCACTGATAATATAGACAATTTTCATTATATTAACATATTTTTCGGACAACTGCTACATGCTAAATATTTTGATTGAACTCCAGAATCTATGCAAACTTATTGTACAAATAGTTGTCTATGATTTACAGTCACAACTGCTTTGGTTTATTATTTTCTAGTGACACTAATATTTCCCAGTAATTTGTTGAAAGTAAAATGCGACTGAATCAATACTTAAGTGTAACACTACTTTATTGGTTTACTTTTAATAATTTATATTTATCACATTAATTATAATTTTTACACGACACTTCATGACGAAGAAAATGGATTTAATTTCTGTAACGTAAGATTCAATGGTAAGTTGTCTTCAGAATCTGATGAAGTGTCCGGTAGTCGCCGACTGGTCGCCGATAGTTCGCTATGACCGTTGGGCGACTCCGCGATGCCGGCCCGAGAGTCACTAGCAGCTGGTGTCGATTCGACGTCAGACCTGTTTCTAGTAGCAGTCACATTTGACAAGTTACTGTAAGTTGCACTCGAATTTGATTCATCATTATTTTTATGACTATTATACATAACATTAACAACACTTCTCAGTCTTCTGTTCTCGCGGCTGTCGCGCCGCTGTCGTTTCCATTCCTTCATTGCTTTACGCTTCTCTCTATCCCTCTTCGACGTGCCGCTAGTGCTGGGTTGATCTAAGGCAGGTAAAGCCTGCTCGGCTGGAACTGAGTACTCGTTATTACTCGTTTTATTCGACGACTTCACGCCCTTTCCCGAGTAAGACTTTCGCTTGCTCCGTTTATCCTTTTCCGAAGACTGGACATTTTTCTTTTCTTTGTGATGTGAATGTGACGACCATTTCTTGTTTCTCCTCCGATCTCTACTAGACGTCGCACTCTCCTTGCTCGACTTCTGTGATTTCTTCTTAAATAAATATTTGGAGTCATCGGTGTCGTCGTCGCACGAGGAGGTGGGCGCGGTGGAGGGGCTGGGCGGCGAGGAGGGCGAGGAGGACGAGGAGGTCGCGGGCGAGGCGCGCGGCGGCGTGGAGCGGCTGGTGTCGGCCGTGTCGGCCGAGTGCGCGCGCGCGCGGCGGCGGCGGCGCGGCGGCGGGGGGCGGTAGGAGCTGTCGTCGCTGTCGGACGAGCTGCGCATGTCGCCGCCGCTGTCGCGCGCGCGGTGCCGCTTCAGCGTGAGCTTCACGGACGGCACGGCCCTCTGCTCTTGGGTCTCTGCGGGTTGAGCCGGTTCCGGCTGAGGAATGTCCTGTACGATGACGTCGCTGTCCGATCCCAGCAGATCGACGATCTCGGGAGTCCTCTCCTGTGGAGGTTTGATGTATCCCACGACCATCACTTCGGAGGAGTCGTCGTCGGTGTCCGATTGAGATATAGTTTCGATAGGAATGACACTATTAGTAGTGGGCTGCGATATATAACTTTGTGGGTAAGCTGGCACTGGGAACCTCGAGGGCCCCGGAGGAGGTTCGGCTGGCTCCGAACTGGAGACCATGACGATGTCAGAATCTACACTTGCTTCAGAGTCAGAACTCGATATCACCTCATTGACCATTGTAGATATTCTACTGTCTGTGGTATATTGCACGTTGCGATCATAGCCAGTCATGTCGTAAGGGGTAGAGGCGAAGCAATACAGTTCATGTAGGAAGTGCTCTGTCCTGTCTCCGAAATATCGATGTAGCGCTTCTCTGAATTCGGATGAATTGATATGGTGTTGCGGCAGCAATTCTAGAATCCGGGCCATGACGTAAGATATGTGGCCGATATTCTCATTCAACAAATAATGTAGTTCTCTGTTAAGCCAAGGAACCAACCGGTGCATTTGTGTGTCGTTGTACCTTCAAAGACCAAAAAATTGTAATATTTGAATGTGAACTTGCTAAGTGATCATAGCGAGACGGAATTATTCAGACAGGTATTCAGGACATTTGCCCCATTTAATTGGTTCATATAATTATAATGTCTAGATACCTGTAGAATTCCGGCGTGCAAGTCCGGAACCTGCCGGTGAAGTCGGGCAGCGGGCGCGCCCAGAGGTTGTGCCGGTACACGGTGCGCCGGAACGAGGCAGGCGAGCGTCGGCGACGGGCCGGAGGTGCGCGCGTGGCCGGCGGCGGGAACACGTCCGCCATGAACGGGTAGTGGCGCAGGAGCTGCTGGATCGCGATCGTCTCGCGCCGCGGCAGAGTCAGCGTCGTCCTGGGTACCATAGTAACATACTTCATCATTATGCCTCATTATTTTATGAAATAGTTGAAAGTAAAGTGTCCAATGACCACTCCTTCAAAAAAAAAAATTACGCGTCAAGGCGCCTTTCAAGGAAACAAAACTCTGAAAAAAAAAAATAGAATACATGCTTTTAAAAAATAAATCGTGTCGTGCAAAAACATGAATTTGTTTGAAAAACTCTCGAACTTTACATCAAATCATTTGATAGATCTGTAACAGATCAGTCCAAAAATATACAGTGTAGAAAAAAAAGCACGCTGGAATTATTCAGCGTCGTCTGGACATTATATAAATTAACACTCATCATATACACAAACCCCAACTGCTTCCTGAATAAGGATCAATAATTTATCGTGCATTGACGTGGAGTTGCGGACACCAGCCCATTTTACCTATCACTAATTTGTCATTTGTAATCAGTACAGTATTCCTAAGTACCAATCATTGAAACCATGCTAATAATAACTACGCTGCCCGAGTCCATACCTTTATACCACTACACTTACTGGTCATGGCATATCTGATTAGATTTAATAATAATAATATAATATATAATAATATGCCTGGACATTTCACACAGCACCATTTGTCCCAAGCTAAACAACCTAATGCTTGTGTTCTGGTAACAAGATGGCTGATAAACTACTTATATACATTTTTTTTTTTTTTTTGTAAATACGTACATATTATAGATAGAAAAACACCCAGACTCGGAACAAATACATGTAGGTCATACAAATATTTGTTCCGTGCGGGAATCGAACCCACGACACGCAGCGCAGCAGTCAATCGCTTAACCACTGCGCCAACCGTGCCGTCGATTTAAGTGTATATATTTGATTTGATCATTTCCATAATTGAAATTATATCAAATCCATTTGACTTCCGCCTACTATACTTAAACACTTGAATCCTCAGGAGGCTCTCTTCTACATTAGTTATTTTTCTTCATGATGCTGGCACAACATTTATTTAAATTTTGATGGCCCAAAACTTCGCCAATTCCACTGCATTATCGGTGGCAGCGCAGACATCACTTTGGTTAGAAGGGGGAGCTTAAGTTCTTAAAGGCTATTACTGGTGCCATTTGTTAGTGCACTTTAAAAAACTGGGTGCAAGTTGTCTTGCTCAGACATGGTCCATGCTATTGCTGGGGTGACCTAAGCCCTCCATGGCTTTCACTACATGTATCAATCAAAACAGCTACACCCATACTGGATGACATAGTGGATCTTTCTAGAAAATATATAATTGATTTAAGACATATTGCACAATCCAAAAAATGATTGAGAAATATTTTTAAATCACCTTATTTATGTCTGACTATTCAGTATTCGCAGCATCCACATCAGTTATTTATTTTCTGATAACTGGGAAGGACGAGGAAGTGGGGTCCTGTAGGACTCTGAGTGTGATGATTATGCATAATTTGATGCTTTATAACATTTCAAATAATACAAGTCCAGGCCCACCACTGTACCTGTATCTGAACCTGTGTGTTGCTGCAGTGACTCTGTCAATGTCAATCCTGCTGATTGCAGGAGTCGACTCCTCACTTTGCCGCTGAACCACCAAGTACTCCTCATACTGGTGGTTGGAGCGCACATTGTGAATGATTGATCTGAATGCTTGCTTGCAGAGTGGGCACTCTGCTTTAACCTGGAACATATATTTATTTATTAGTGATGATTATCAAAGCTGTATTCTAAGTATGCATCTAAAAGTAAATGCTCCTCAACATTTTGTTTTGGGCAAAACAAATTCTTCTGGAACTCAAAATATACTCACAAAGAGGTGAGAACCATTTAATCTCAGTAACTTTTTTCTTTTCTATTGTGGTTTATTCAATGCAGCACCTCTACTGCAATTGGATTTAATGACCTTTGATATTTAAGTCTGTTGCTCTGATTATAGAAATGGTTGTTATCAATTTTGTTATGAATCAGCTAGCAGTAGGTACTCACCATATTTATGTTCCAGTTTCTATAAATTGTCAACGCCAAAAACATTATTTATTATATAAATGCAAGGTAAAGGTATATAAAAGCTCACCTTACTCCAAGTTAGAAGACATGAAAAGCAGAACTGGTGTAAACAAGAATCAGTGAAGGATTTGTTCTTGCAAGTGCCAAGACATATAGCACAGTTAGGTGGAGGAGAGCCCGTGCGGCTGTCAGGCCGCGGGCTGCTGTCATCACTCTTGACACTGCTGGGGTTTGCGCCTGAACTGTCATCTTGAGCAGCAGAGAGTGTCTCCATGGCTGGTTACCTGTTGATGTTGTATTGATTTACATTGCCAGTATTTATAAAAATAAATGGAAGTTAAAATATAGCTATACAGGTACAGTTATTAATAACATTTGATAAAATTGAGATGGTCATGATAATGCAGTGGGTGGAATAGGTAGAGCTAATGAAAATACATTGATAAACTTCACCTTTATGATAATTATTGTAGTTTACTTCAGAATATGAGAAATACCTATTGTTTTTGTGTAGATATGTAAAAATACACTGACTTATTAAGAAGTAGGTATTTTAAAATGGATATGCTATAAAAACTGGCTTTCGGGAAATGTATGAAGTACCTACCTACCTACCTATAGATTACTTCAATACACTTTAAATAAAATTTGAAAAGGGATGCTGACATCCATCTAATAATCAGAATAAGTACTTTGAATTCAGGACAAACAAGTATTGCGTTTGATCAAAGGTGTGTTTTACTTACGAATCGTTTGAACACTACAAATGTCAGCTACCTAAGAAATGAGTACGGTCAGTACGGTGCCTAACATATTTTCCTTATAAAATGGAAGTTCATGAGATGCTAATACTCACGTCCCGACAATGTGTGTGCGTGTGATCTTGACAGATTTCTGGTGAATTGTGACGTGACGATGGACGAAGTATCTGAGCTCGATCACTGAGATTCGATTTCAACTAAATAATACTAAATCTGTAGTAAAATTAACTCATAACACAACAGATCCATAAGATCATGATTAAAACAAATATATTGCCCCTGGCTTGAGCTATTTCCAAAAGCAGGCTTAAAAACACAAATCAACTCCGAGGCTGCAATAGCGCATTATAGTAAACACGTTCGCACACATGGAAACTGTGGAATGGAAGTACCTAATTAGATATTATTGAGTATTATAACTACATAAATACATGAATAGAACAGTACGAACGAAATCAGCATAGAAGACAGTACAATACTATAGCGATTTATCTGTAAAATGGCCAACAGCAGCCATTTTTCTCTCATGGCAACAATATCAAAATAAGTCCACAGTCCACACACAGACTTTTCAATCAGTCAGCAATCGGTGTTTTACCCATGGAAGTAGTAAGTATGCATTATTTTATTGTAACTCGTCATATACGTACTTCCGTAAAGTTCCGTATGAGCGGTTTATATAGTCTTCTTCCAAGCATCTTTTGCACCTGAACGACACGGGGGCGTAGTTGGTAAAAGGTCATCAGGTTTCGAACATTTTGAAACAAAAAAATAAAGTCGGGCAAAAAAAAAACGGGTTTCTTATGAGAAATAACACCCTCAACATTTTTTACTATGACAACGAGAGTATACAATAATGTACCCTTGCGCTACTATTTTAGTTCGAAAATACTTAAAATCGTATTTCGAGTTAAATGTTTCGAACTACATACCGACACAGCGGTTCTCTCGATTGAGTGTTTCACAAAATGTGTCATCCTGCCTGCCTGAATCCTGAATCAGCCTACAACAGTCCACTGCTTGACATAGGTATCTCTATTTACAATTCCACGCCATTCAGATGGTTTCTCGGAAACTATATGTATTTAGATTCGTGGATGAGTACCCATAGTGTTTTGAATTGTAAAAGTCCCCAAGATACAGGCGCCGCCTAGTTTAGGGACTGCCGTAAAGATCCGGGGGGGGGGGGGGGGGTTGGTTTATTAGTATTATTACGCTAGCGTGCGCACGTCTCATATTGGCTACACTATATAATATGTGTTATTCTAAATAACAGTGTTAACGTTATAATAAGTATAGTGTGCAAGTGCTGCCACTGATGTGCGAACACCTGGCATTGTGGAACAAATCAACCAAAATCGTACAGAGTTTATTTATGTAGGTCTGTCTACGACCAAAATTGACTGTTCAGCTGTCACTGTCACCCACTCATCACTATTCATATTCACTGTCACTGTCAGTGTCAATCTGGACTGACTAAGTGACTACACAGGATTGTAGGTTGTTGTGATTATCTAATCGTTAAAAATGGGACTACTGAAAAAGGTAAAGATATATTTTGATTTAGAGAAGCTTTGCTAACCTCATTTAAAATAACTATAATATCAATGTAGAACAATGCCTTTGCTTTAAGTTTCGCAAAGACTACCTTAGTCAATTCTTGATACTGTCTGGATGGGTGCAATGTGGATATTATTATTTATTTGATCATGTAGACAATGTTTTGTACCATTTCAGAGTACTGGCCTTGTTGGCATGGCTGTAGCTCCAAATGCTCATCACACACTTGGTTCTCTATATGGAAAAATTTTGCGAGTTCTGCAAAAGATGCCCGAAAGTGCTGGTTACCGAAAATATACTGAACCAGTTATTCGTGAAAGAGCTGCCGTGTTAACACAGGTAAAACATTACACTATATTTATTGAAACTAATCAATTAATAATAATTTTATAATCCATTAATTACATTTTGCAGACTAAAGATGTTTACGAGATAGAATCAAAAATTAACTGCGGACAAGCTGAGGAACTGATTATTCAGGCCGAAAATGAATTGAACCTGGCTAGAAAAATGCTGAACTGGAAACCATGGGAACCACTTGTTTCTAAGCCACCCAAGGGCCAGTGGGACTGGCCTCCTACCAAGGCTTAATTGTCAAAAAGTTCTTGTTAGCACCATTTTTAGTAAATATAAGTAATGATGTAAATAACCATTTCATTTGTTAATTCCTCAAAACATAGTACACTCAAATAATAGCTAGACTGGGGTTTATTTTAAATGTAGGAATTACAACACATGATGAGGTCTTAATAAAAAAAATAAAAAATACAGTGTTCTTTTTTCATTTTATTATAACTAACATGATTCAGTTCAATTAAATATAAAAAATAATAGATGGAGCAGTGTTATTTGGCACAGTGCGTAAACCATTAAGTATTACAAATAATGTTTGTAACATTTCATTTATATCTATTTATATATTCATTTTATATGTGTGTGAATTTACTGAGCCATAACAAGATGTGGTTTAGTGTACCGACTGCTTTACTCTCATACACTTCTGTATCTAGATCAAAGTGATTGTACTGATTGTTACAGGCATAGAAGTATGCATAAATATACAAAACAAAGTTGTTTTCTGAGGATTTGTGAGTAAAGCAGATAGTATGATTATAACCAATTCATAAATTTTATAAATTCAAATTTAACCACTAATAAATACTTAAGTAACTAAGTAATTTTTTCCATGACAATTACATGTTTTCATTTAATTTTGTAAAAAATAATAACTGCTTGTAAATGCAATTGTTTTGTATAAAAATATGTCATTGGTAACTCATTAATATAAATACTTTGAAATGCCTCTTAGTAATTCGCTGCACTTTGTAGGACAGTTATACAAAAGTTGCACAATTAAACAGTAATACAAAATTCTCTACAAACTAAAACTTACATATAAAAAAATAAATAACATTATTATAATCACTTGTCATAATATAATACTAACTCAGTGCTCCACACTTTTATCACCTAACTCAAAATCTCAAACAATATCCCAATTTACTTAAAAACTTTACCATTACTTGAGGCTCTTTTACTTGTTAAATAAATTGTAATATTTACATTGACTTTAAAAATATGTTGGTGTACAAAATTACTGGAAAAAATGCATGGTGCAAATAGGAGTTATGCTGATATTTATTTTTTATATTACAACATAAATAGGCTTCACATAATATAGAGTATAGACAAAGTTTCAATTTTCTAACAGACATTCTCAATTATACCTGGTAATCTTATTGAAAATATCATATTTAGCAATCACATGTTAAAAAAAATATATATACATATAAACATGAACTTATTATCATACAAATGGGTGGCTATTGGGTCAGTTTAAAAGCAACTGGCTTAGTTTATATTATATTGGAGAATGTAAGAGAAGGTAAGATGCCTTGAAACTGTCTTATAATATGCCTAATTTACTATTAGTTTGTTACAACTCAACCTGAACCAACTTTTTTTCTACCTAGGGCCAACTTTTCAATCTTCAGATACTTTTACCCAAGTAATAAAAGTTGCAGTTTGACAGCTATTTTATAGAATTTTTGTCAACCCACAATATTTATTCTTCATATAAAAGTTATCCGACTATATACTACATGTACAGACGCCAGCACATCAAGTTACTACAATCTGTCAAATTTCTTTAATATATTTTCAACTTTATCGCTCAAGCATTAAGGTTCAAGGTTGATTGGATAATTTTGACAGTTTCGGGTAGCTTGTCCTGCTGGCGTCTGCACATTCATTACTGGATCATTTTCAATTCATAAATTATTTAATGAAATAAAAGTTATTTACATACAGTGGGGTCCAAAAAGTGACATATTCTTAAAATTATTATTTACATGAAATACACATAATAATTATAAAGATGAACAGCTGTGCAATTCTGTTACCATCTCGCCGTGAAAACTTAGGTGAAGTGAGCATTGAGTAAGCTGTCATTTCAACTAATGTTAGGGATTGACACAATTGACAGCTCACTTCACTTAACTTTTCACGGTGAGATTTTTACAGAATCGATCGGCAGTAAGACTTAACATTCATCTCAGCCTAACAAAAGAAATGGATAGTTGTAAGTATGGCGTTTCCCTGTGTACTTGTTTTCAATTGATTATTACTCATTTCAACTTATCTTGCAAGATACCATTAAGCTCTTTATCTATTCTTTAAATGTAATAAATAGACAGATAAAACCTCAAAGTTATTACAAAACTAAATAATGTTTATAAGTAAGATGGTTTACAACAAATTGTTTTATGTAGATGTGACACCTTTCCGTGCTACTAATAAGTTTAAGATGGGATGTTTCTTTATATAGCTTACTGCTTTTTTATGGGTCACCATTGTGAAGTCATAGCCGTTGCACTGTAAGATTTTGTCATGCATCCTCAATCCAGATTTTGCTGCAGGACTTCCTTCATGCACTTCTGTCACATATATGCCCTGAAAAAGCAATAGTACAAAATATTGGCTGTAGAGCTGCTTTAACAATAAGTAATTTTAGGTTTTTTTTTATAGATGATTATAGCCTTACATTATCGGTGTATCCTTGAGGACTTTTGCGAAAATCCTGATCAATTCCGCCGCCAATTTTAAAACCACATTTCATAACTTCTCTTCCTTCTGAATCAACACCAGCTTCTTTCTGGAGTGTTATTGGTATCTGTAAAAGGTTATAAAATACATTGTTTAGATGAAAAAAGACCGAACAAAACAAACAAAACTGGGAGTGGCCTTCTGACTTACGCTTAGACACTCCATAGCTGTTCCAGCTTGGTGTTGAAATGCCATTTTCGCCATGGTGACTGGTTGATTATTATGTTCTTCGGGTGAGTAATCTTCAGTAGTAGTATAAAGACTAAAAGCAATAATTTGTCCACTATAAACTGCAAAACAATGTTGAAATAACTTGTCTAAACACAATAGTGCTGTGTCTTTGTGTGTTGCGAAGTTTTTAGTCACTTCACTCAACTCTCAATTAAATTTTTTGATTGTCTGAATAAATGTCATCACAAAATCAGAGAATAATCGAGACATCGACATTTTTTTTTAAATATTTCATAGAGTAAGGAAGTTACTAAAAAGAACCACTTGGTCAGTGATTAGCTCACACCCGCTTTCGATTGTCAAAGGCGTAAAAAAAAAAACTAGTTTACTATACAAATAAATACAACTTATTTGTATGTGTTAAGTCAAAATAATAGCTTTTTACTAAGTGCATAGGAAAGTATAAAAAAATTATAATAGTACAGACGCCAGCACATCAAGTTACTACAATCTGTCAAATTTCTTTAATAGATTTTCAACTTTATCGCTCAAGCATTAAGGTTCAAGGTTGATTGGATAATTTTGACAGTTTCGGGTAGCTTGACCTGCTGGCATCTGTACTGTAGTCAGTATCTCGGGCATGGCGGCCAATCTCCAATCCAATATGGCTAAATGTGCTTTCCGCGGCACGGGGGTATAAGAATAGAATAGAATATATTTATTTGCTTTAAACATGCATTAAGATCTTATATTTATATATATTATTCCTAATTCTTTCCATTATAACAATCTGCAAGCTAACTGAAAGAATTTATTATTAGTATTAGTAGTACTTATAACAAAAACCAATTTTAAAACTTTTGTCTGTTCCGGCTACTCCTCAAAACGGCTGAACCGACACTTTTATTTTAGAAAATAATTTGGGTTCCGTGCAAAAGAAATGAAAACCCATGAAATCCACATCCGCTTGGGCGAAGCCGAGGGCAGAAGCTAGGTTTTAGTAATTCATGATTAAGTACCTACTCGATCCATATTAGTAATCTGTTATATCACTGTATTTTGTGTTGTGGTAATGTCATTGTCATATGTCATCTATCCGTTGTCATCTAACACTGTCGAAGTGTCGAATTTGATTTGTTGCACGCTGCGCTGGTCAGCTGATTCTTAAAAACAAGGATCCCAATGTAAAATAAAAACCACGAAATAATTCACATTTTAAAGGTAATATTGGTCTCACCCATAACATGCTATCCAGAATGATGTAAATGTAAAGTGTGTGTGGAGCTGCGTCATTTGATGTAAATATTTGCATTATTTTGGCAAATACCCAACTTAGTTTCTGGCATAACACTGTTATTCTATACTTTTATGGTCGTCGTTTCATGTTTTCAGATGTCCGGTCAACATAGACATGTGTGGAGGATTGTTTTCAGGAATTTTATTGACTCCTTGAGACCCCGCCCGATAAGAGGGAATGATATGGGTAAATTAAATACATTGTACACACTTACATTAATCAGTAAAAGCTATCAGGTATAAGTTTGTGTTGTTGTTACATGGGACATAACAGCACTGGGCATAACATAACTGGCAAATAAGGGGGAAAATATAAGTAATTACACCTCTGTCTAACTTTGCCTCTCTTGTATAAACCTATAAAAAAAATTCTGTTGATGACATTATGGCGAGTTATGTGAACATAAATCTATGGATCAATATGATTTTTTTTTCACGATTTCAGGGTTGGTCCCGTAGTAAAAGTTGTTCACAATGATGAGTATAATGACCTCTTTTAAGGATTAAAACAATCAAAATTTAACAGATTTCATATCTTAGACTTCATATAGAAGCGGAGGTAAGAAGAGCACCTCCACTTCTATTGCATAGTAACAATGACCTTAGGGGGGTTTTACACTGGGTTACTACTGAATTTTTTCTCATGAATATCCTGGTAACCACTGCCAGAGCTGGGGATTAAACCTAGGTTCATGTTCATCATATGTTTTTGGTTTAGCCTATGCTGTCCAATTGCTGGGCAAACGCCTCCCTTCCAAATTATTAAAGGCATTCTTTTTTAATTGCAGGTAAAGACTATTTGGGTAATGCCTACTTTGAAATTCCTGCTGATCCTAGTGTTGGTAAAAGAAAACCCACCAGATGGTATAATCCACCAAAAGAGCAAGACTTCCAAGATCCTATTCCTGCAGAATGGGAGGCCTGGTTGAGAATGAGGAGGTATGTGAAGACCCTGCTTCGTTCAGTATCATTATATAATTAATGTCATACATAGTTTTCATCACAATTTTGGAAATTGAGGGCAGTGGATGATTATGAAATTAGTGTAAAATGTTACTACATCCTCATAATTATTTTTACAGACCAAACCCACCCACAGAAGAGGAAATTGCAAAAAACCTTGCTGTCTCTCAGATGAAGAAGATAAATGCAGCAAAACTTGAAGCTAAAAGGTTGGCAGAAGGAGGCGCCCTGCCTACAGTACCAGACAGAGGAGCCGAGTCATTTCCTGTGTATGCTGACTATCAACCTGGAGACCCTGAAAACAAATTTAGCAAGAAATAGGCAAATGATTAAAATTAGCTAATGAGTATGAGACAAGCACAAATAATTTGTTTCTTCAGCTGACTTACAGTTAAGCACAGGTTATCTTGCAGTCACAATAGGCATCATGTACATAAAATAAAGATTTATAAAATAAACAGCTATAAAAAATTATGGTAATAATTTATGTAATGTAGGTACTTGTATTTTAAATATTCAAATATTTATAATAATATATATTATATTATTGTTATCATGCAACATTAAGTTATTAAGCATTTAAAAGAATGTCTATGTATTTTGTTTTTAAACAATTCGCTTTATAAACTAAGTATGAAATTCATGTCAGCAGAATTACTGAGGGATAAGAAACCTGTCTATGGTAGCTTGGCTATGAATTCTGTTTTGTTTCTTACAACCATGGACCTATATAGGTCCATGCTTACAACCTACTCAATAACTTAATTGTTATTTGTTAGTAATCTCTCCAGTGAGTGAAGCAATAGTATGTTTCCCAGTGAGTTAGATGCTTTTTTCGTATGTTTTTTTAGAAACTATTTTCGTAAATAATATTTACTTATGGAATTTTCTTGTTTTATTTGTCGCATTGAATAGGTAAACAATAAAAAAAAAAACTCTCTTTTGTATTGTCTCATCTATTTAGATAATAGTTACCTATGAGCTGTGATCATTAGTGGGTAGTAAATTAATTATGTTGTAAAAATTGTTTTTTTATTTAAAACTACCTAACTACATGCAGCGAGCATTTGTATTTCTACTCTTCTCACCCTTTAACTTTTGTTAGACCTGGACCTACAAGAAACTCTTGTCTTGTAGGTCCAGGTCTAACAAAATTAAACCATCACCACCACCACCACCATTAAACCATCTCTATGGTTTAGCAGCTGAAATTGAATGTTAAACCTTTTTAGTGACGTAAACTTCAAAAACTGTAAGTTGATGCCCGAGGAGAACGGAGCTGCTTGATGTCTCTATACTCTTACTCCATTTACAATAGCATTAGAAAGAAGTTAAAAAAGCTTATTTTTAATGCACACTGCAACAAAAGTACAATAAACATTGTTACATTACGATAGACGCGGAATTTACCTATTATGATCTATTTTAACAGCAGCTGTCACACTTAATTGTAACCATTTTAACTATTTATCTTAGGAAATAAGTGGCTTTCATTTATTTATATTATTTAACTCCAATTTAAAATTACAGTGTCAATGTTATAAACCTAAACGAAGCAGGGATGAACAATACCTGGAACGTTATTCGTTTCACTTTAATTCTACCGAATTTAAAATGTTACTATATATACCTACCTATATATACGTCCATATTTGTTAAAAAAAAATTAATTAAGCTGGATGCGCTGCAGTAGCCCGTGAAATCAGACGAATCCGGAGCACAGACGAATCCGGAGCAATTCTAACTTAAGGGGATGTATTTATGATTTTTAAGGTTAAAATTTTATGAATATGACAATAAGAAATATGTAGGTAACATATTTCTTATTGTCACGCATCATATTATATTGATTAAGATACAACCTTACTGACCTGCAAATTGCAAAAAACGCAAGAACAGCGCATCCCCCTAAAAGCTGTTCTATCATAACTTTGAAATAAAATGTTTTGCATTCCTGCTTCTAACGAGCCTCTTTTTTTTTAAATGCTATTATAAATGGAGTAGGTATATGATATTCGTACAACATTGCACTTTATGAAACTCGTAATAAAAAGTATGATTCAATGGCATCAAAAAATCCTCAATTCATTACAGCCACTCGACGAGAGCTGAGGCTTCATTTGGACACTAGCCCTACAGTTGCAAAACCTTAGGTGTTAACCCCCGGGGCTCACGCCATTTCATCCGTACACCGGTTCAAAATATTAGTTGCTGTTGGTTTTGCCAGGAAATAGTCTCTCCTAACGGCGCAAACTATGACAGAAGTTCATGCCGTGAAAATTCCCGTCAGCAAGGTTTCAAGGGTCGCGCCGTAGGTCCGTACATTTATATATACTTATATTAGTCTATGGGTCCGTACTGGCATAATCAGGCTATAATGTTCCCACTGCTGGGACACGGCCTCCTCTCTGTGAGAGGGAGTGAGCCCGCACTACGGGTTGGAAGATGTCATCATGTCAAATGTCTTCGAATTTTTGTTTCTAGCCACACCACACAAAACTTCGTGAGGAAACCATTTGCCGGTTTCCTCACGATGTTTTGTGTGGTGTGGCAGTGGTGATGAAATAATTCACACAAAGTAGGTACCTGTCTGGGTTCGAACCTACGACCGTAAGACACGGCCGTTACCACTGGGCCACCACTGCCGTCAACTACATGTCTGTACCGATCTACATTTGTATTTACCTAGCACCAGTGGCGTAACTATACCCCTTGGGGCCCGTGGCAAGTTCATGAACTTGCCACGTCTTCTCCCGCTCCACCCAGAGCAGGAGAAGTCATCTGATGATTTCCCACACAAAAAAAAGGGTACCTATATGTACCTACCTTCCACTGAAATGTATTATCTAGTTTCGAAAACGTAGTGCTCTGTGATTTTTCTTAAGACACCAGTTACCTTAACTTTTTTTCTTAACATTAAAATCAGTTGTGAAGGTTGTTCCGAGGTAAAGGCCTTTAAGTTTTTAAGCCTGTTTATATCGTCTGTATAATTTAATCTAAGTACAATAAACTGGTAATTTTTATTTATGTACTTAGTTGAGATAAGTACAAGAAGTAGGTACACACCTATACAAAAAAACTAAACAATGAAACCACCAAATTTTGGTTCGGCTTTGTCAGGTCTGGTGAACGTGGCATAAAAACATATTTATTATTTAGTCACAGTTTGATCTCATAATCTTTCCCCTGTAATAACTACATGTAACACAATATAATGTGGATGGCGATAAGATATGTAGGGATAATAATGAGTTTTAATATTCGTCTGCAGGTTCATATAATAAAATTTCTGAGTAGAATGTGCAGGAAAGATTACAATATATGGTATGTAAATACAAATAGTAAGATTAATTGGATCCACGTGTGCAGTAGGTACCTATGCGTTATAATGTGTTTTGATTGTCTGGTCTTTCAACCGGTGCAATTATTACTTTCTAAGCTGTAGGTAGGTATTCGGTTCTTCAAACGTCACTTTCTATGAAGTTAATAGTTGGTCAGAATTGGGCGTCAGTGGTGGCCCAGAGGTGACGGCCGCGACTTACGACTTGTAGGTCGTAGGTTCGAACCCAGGCAGGCGCTTTACTTTGTGTAAATTATTTCATCACCACTGAAAACATCGTAAGGAAACCGGCATGTCCTACCTACAAGCAAAACTTGGAAGACATATATGTGACATCACATCCAACCCGCACTGGGCCCGCGTGGTGGATTACGGTTCATTCCCTCTCATCGAGAGGAGGCCTGTGTCCCAGCAGTGGGAACATTATAGGCTGATTATGTATGTTATGTATGGACTCGGGCGTCTATTTGGGCGAGTGCTGGTCAATTCATTATGGGATGAACGGTAAACTACATAGGTAAACCAAAACACCCGGTCTAGCTAAAGAACCAAATTACCTGAGCGAGTGCTACTGTACCGGTCGGTGGAATACTGGAACCGACCAATTGAGCATTCAGACTTGGTTAGGGAGGGCGTAGGTACCCTCACTGCGGTGACCACTCTACTGCTCTACTTGAGCCGAGCGAGCACAGCGAGGCCTATAGCAGCCGGTAAAGAAGTAAAACCGACTAAGGAAAGGCTGGTTACCTATATCTGGGTTAGGGAAGTCCTCCTGCTAGAACAGTCACCTACCTATAACTAAGTAGATGTGTATGTAATATACTTTTGGAGGGAAGAGAGAATGCGCCTGTGTCTGCGCACATATTTGTGCACTAGTAATATCTCCCGCGCTGGCTAGCCTCCTTTGAGATTGGTCTCCATGGTCGAAATACAGTGTGGAGGTATTAGTGGACTTACGGGACTTTATTGATTAATTAGCGCTCAACAAAATTAAAACTAGTCTGTCTTAGGAACAGCTGGTTCCTATATATTTATGCGAGACTGTTGTTTGATTACCATCAATTAAATTATAGGTAGGTACCGTGATTAAAATGAATCAATACACGTGTGACATGTGACTCTAGATATTAGATATGCAAAGATATTGTAGTGACATTATTAGCAATAAAAGGGACTATAACTTGGTTAGGTATACTTGTAGCCAACTTCAAGAAGGTGATAATAGTTCCTTTGTTATGTCATAACCGCATCTGGAACAATAGGGTAGACAATGACATGTTGAACAAATAGGTCAATTCAGAATTACCTAGTTAAGTAAACATTGTAATCTAATAAGTGCGACTTGCACGCGATATGCACGATTGTTTTAAATAGCAATACCTTATTATTTCGTCATTGGCACTTCTCAATTAGATACTTACCTACAGTTCCTACACGACGAATTCGTGAAACTATGGTCTAGTTGCCAATGTTTAGATAGGATGCCTATTTTTGGAACAGACATGAGTCGATTATTTTTATTTTACTGCAGACTTAAAAAAATATTTTGGTTACGTTATGTTAGTTAGTAACCTACCTAAATAAGTATAATGTAATCATTATTGGTCACATAATTAAAGTTATTTTGGCAACGACTTATAAATACCTAGTGATAACAGTAGTAGGCACGTATTGTGAGGGGGTCGTATCTACCGGGCACAGCGGGTATTTGGCAGGGCGACTTGTGGCCCCAATCAATCAATCTGTATTCTCTTGTAGACTGCTAGAAAGTTGGATAGGTACCTAATTAGACTCAAATCTCCATATAATATCATACAGGGGTGTAGCTACCGCTGTATTATCCGTATCAACGATACGGGGCCCCTGAGCTACAGGGGCCCACGACGCGAATTGTTTAAGCCAAATTTAATAAAAAATAATTACTTAAAAAATATTTGAATTAAAACCTGAAATCCTTATTTATTTATTTATTTAAGTAGGCTATGTTCAAACATATATAACGGAGAAGAAAATAACAGAAAAATAAAGGTGATACATAATTAGCATGTTCCCACTGATGGGACACAGGCCTCTCTGTGAGGGGAAGTGAGCAGTAATCCACCACACATTTTTTATTCTAGGACATGCCGGTTTCCTCACGATGTTTTCCTTCACCGTTTTGAGAACAGTGGCGATAAAATTATTTAGGTACACAAAGTCAAGCGCCTGCATAATAGGTTCGAACCTACGACCAACAACTATGTACTATGTAGTAAGAAAATTTGATACAGGGCCCCTTTAAGATGAGCTACGCCACTGATATAATATCTAATTTTTATTGGGAAAAAGCTTATTTGTCTTAGCAGCAACAAAAGACACAAAGTTTTGCGAATGGAAAGTTTATATTTATAGCAAATTCCTGTCAACAACCTTTGATCCGATGAAGAATGTGTTGAGCGGGTTAACTGGTTAAATGGCGCGAGTGACGCTTGCCTGGCGATTGATATTATCAGTCCGGGGGGCCGATGACGTGATATCGAGACTCAATAAACAATCCATGTTGTACTTTTCCGACGGCGGGCGGTAGTTTATCTTTATTCAGTCATTGGACACTTTCGGACGCAGACACACATCTCCTGGGTTACCTAATCTACCTAGTTTTACTCTCAACGCTATTTTAAATGAAATTAACGAACGAAAGGTAGATATTTCATCAGAATTCTGCTTCATTTCTTTTAATTAATCATTCATAAAGAGTTTATCTTACCTACTTTGTTTACTTAACGGAGTAATTAATTATAACTACCCATTCACAGACACATGAATGAAATATTAGTTTATAATTAAATCTCATTGATATTGAGTGAAAGATGAGTTTACTGACTCCTACATTAATAGCAAACCTTTGTTTACTTGCTATTTCCAACTGGTTTTGGTCTCATTTGTGTGATATTGAATCGATTAAACAATAAGTCTACAATTGACTTATTGTTTATCACCGGGCACAATGTGAGTAATAATAAGTATTTATTTAATTAATATATATGCGGAGACTGTAATCTAAGCTCTTTATTGTCTCATCTCAGGAGCGGTGGTATATAAAGACAAATGTTCAACATTTTTTGTCATTATAGTAAAGATAGTCATCGAGGTAATAGCTTCAGTTTCAGAAAATTAATTCAAAGTATAATTTATCATAAAGTACGTATTTTCTATTATAATAAAGTGGAGGTGTTGGTTGCAGAGTTTATGATCTAGTTTTTCGAAGACTTCATTTTCTAGTTTCTTGGTCTACCGATTTTAATTCATTGTTGTTTTTTTGGTGCAGCATGGTTGGAAAGAATGATCAGCTGTCGTCGCAGGAGATCTTCGCGTTGGAGGACAAGTACGGGTGCCGCAACTATGCCCCCGTGCCCGTCGCCCTCAGCCGCGGTGAAGGTAAGTTCACAATCCTATGACAGTGACCCAGGTGCTCAGGGTCACTGTCAAAATTTAAAATTGATTTAAAATTTATCCTATCATATTGGAATATCTCGTTAAAATGAGAACCCATACCATTTGTTTTTTATTCGATTATTCGTAATTTTTGTTGTAGGTAGGTACTTTCATAATAAGACGTTGGTATTATTTCAATTCGACACCGTTTTTGGTTGGTCTTGGTCTCAGAAGTTTAAAAATACTTGAAGGGTTAGAGACAGGGGTAAATCTTAATTCTACGACAAACTACTACTACCTACTTAATTGTACTAGCCTATAACGTTCTCACTGCTGGAACAGCCGATCGATTCTGTAAAAATCTCATCGTGAAAAGTTAGGTGAAGTGAGCTGCTTAGAGTGAGCTGTCAATTGTGTCAATCCCTAGCATTAGTTGGAATGAATCACTCCACGCTCACTTCACCTAACTTTTCACGGTAAGATTTTTACAGAATCGATCGGCAGGAGGCACAGAGCCAGGGCATTAACTCATTAGAGCTTAATAATTTAACTTTAAATTTTTAAAGACCAATAAAGTAAAGAGTATGTAGCTGCGTAACACGTAACATGGCTTATGTACCTAGGTACCTATATAAGTCCTAAAATGTAAAGTTAAATCTCTAATTTTATCTCTAGGCACCTAGGTGATAATCAGTCTAGGCTGTGACCAGGCTTTGCTAACGGGGCATAGCGTTCGCAAAGTGTGTTTAGTTGACACAATGGGCTCAGCTTATGATTGAGGACCCACAGTTCAATCAGCATTTACTGATTTTTCATGGAGTTTGAGACTAGTGAGAACGGAGTAGATTTCTGAGATGTTTCCTCTGGAATATGGGCACGAGATAGGTTTTTTCGATGAACTCTGACCACTTACTCTTTTCCCTCCCTCTGGCTCAATATCGTCTGATGGGGTACAAGATTAAGATGTTAATGTTAGTTCGATACACTACTTACCTGATAGCATTTCATGTAGCAGTGGTTTGTTATTTCAGTTTAAAATAATGGCAGAACTTTGTTATATTGCGTCATTATTATTGATTTAGAAAAGTAATTGTTGAAGTGTTCATTGAATTTTGTTGCTGACCTACCAACTTGAGTGTTGGGTTGCTAGGTAAAATAAATGAAAAAGATAGCTGGTAAATAAGTAGGCACCTACTCACTTAATTTGTACTGTTAATTGCGTTGACTCAGCGTGATTGCTAGTCTTTGTGGGCGTTACGTTAATTATCCCTGGGTAATGAACACTCCTGCACTCAGTTTTCGTTAGGCTTTTAGAAGATTTTTTATTAGTAGCAAGTAAGAATAAAAAGGTTAAAATAATAATTCCAAGGTAAACCACGAACAAATAATGTAACGTTTCTTTTCTCAGAATAGTCATAGGTACTAAAAAATAATTATCTGACAACCAGTTACCATGGATACATGATTCTGGATCCCAATGCGTTGTGTTTCGTTGGTTATTAAAAAAACAGCTATTTCCTATAAAAGTGCAATACCTACGCGGTCAAAATGTATAGAACAGCAAATCTTTTATAACCGACGAAAAATTTCAACGCAGTAGTGTCCAGAATCATGTACTGAATCCATGGTAACAGGTTGCGCGTCGGTGTGTCCCTGCGACCCCCTGTATAAATTTCTGCTGTAGGTAGGTACCTACATATGTTATGTTTCCATAACTTTCCATACCGTATCTCATTTTAACAAACTAAATACTAAGCCCTGTGATATCTAGTAGGACTTATACGTCACACTAATATTATAAAGGCGAAAGTTTGTGAGTGAGTGTGTATGTTTGTTACTTCTTTACACTCAAACGGCTGGACCAATTTTGATGAAATTTGGTATGGACGTAGCTGACACCCTGGATTAACATAAATGATACTTTTTATCCCGATATTCCCACGGGATCGAAACTTATGCGGGTGAAACGCGGGGCGCAGCTAGACCCTGAATTAACATAAATGATACTTTTTATCCACATATTCCCACAGGATCGAAACTTATGCGGGTGAAACGCGGGGCGCAGCTAGTAATAAATAATATAGCGAAGCTCCTACCTGTGTGGCTTCAGCCTAAGCAAACTTTTTGAAAATTAATGCACCACCACTATTATCACGCTATTGTAGATATGATTATAAACGTCACGAGATATTTTTTATAGTTTTACAATACCATAAAGATTCTTAGACGGCGATTCCAAAACTGGAACTATTGTTTACAAATTAAATAAAAAACTAATTACATTTTGTAATCTTTTAATTGCTGTTCCTGGGTTTTAATGGTAGGTGCCTAATTCTCAAATACGAATTATATTATAATTAACTGATAAAACAATTCACGCAGATCTTAAAAAAAAATATTTAACATGCTCAGTGCATACAGTAATTTAAATCTCCTCTGTGCAAATAGGTAATAAAAATTAACAACATGTGCAAACCAGCGTTCCTATTCCGAGCGTTTCGGACATGTGTTCTTCTGAGACCAGCTATTTACATAATTAGATTGAGTACCTACCTAAATATTTACCTTAGGTATAATATTTTTTTTCAGGAGTCTTCGTCTGGGATGTAGAAGGCAAGAAATACTACGATTTTCTGAGCGCGTACTCCGCGGTGAACCAGGGACACTGCCACCCGAGGATCATAGCTGCTCTCAAGGAACAGGCCGATAAACTCACCCTGGTGTCCAGGTAAGCGAAGCACTGAACATTATTTTTCTTTTGGAATTAAAAGTAGGTATGTTAATGTTAGACATCACCTGAAACTTCACATCGAACTTATAACGGCGAATTTCACCAATGAAACTGAACCCGATATAAGTACATCTAAACTGCGTTCAAGAGAAACCAGTAAAATTCAGGCTATAGGTAAACATCGTTTTTCAGAGCATTCTACTCGGATCAGCTGGGTAATTACGAGAAGTTCATGACAGACCTCCTCGGCTTCGACCGTCTGCTGCCGATGAACACTGGTGTAGAGGGCGGTGAGAGCGCCTGCAAGATTGCCAGGAAGTGGGCCTATGACGTCAAGAAAATACCCGATGGACAAGCTAAGGTGATTATTTTGATGTGGTGCTGTACATATGAGGAGAGCAGTTGTGGCCGAGTGGTAACGGCCCCCACTTCCGAGTTGTAGGTCGTGTGTTCGAAGTCAGACAGGCGCTTTACTTTGCATAATTTATTTCATCACCATTGCTCTCAAAACGATGAAGGAAAACATCATGAGGAATCGGCATGCCCTAGAACCAAATATTCGAAGACATGTGACATCTACCAACCCGTACTGGGCCCGCGGAGGTGGTGGATTACGGCCCACTCCCTCACTACGAGAGGAGGCCTGTGTCCCAGCAGTGGGAACATTATAGGACTGTACTTATGAAATAGTTTTTGGGTAGTTATAATGTTATGGTACGACTTTCGTTGTTGACCGTAGGTAGGTCCATTTCTAAACCTGGAAACTTTACGTAGGTAAAATGATACTTATGTGGAATTAAGCAAATACTTTCATTTTATCTGATATTTGTAATATATTTATATATTTGCAATATAAATATATAGCATCTAATAAAAACAAAAGTCTAACAATCATATCAGCTTCATGCATTATGCAGAATAATCGCGCACCACTTACATCTTATCATAGTAGGTAATCATAACGCGAGAGTGATGTCAACTTGAACCTCTCTGCGCTAAAACATGAGGCTTCAAATGATTAATGTTAATGGGTACATTATATCGCTTATCTACCTAGTTGTTATTTTTATCGTGGGTTATCATTATGCGTGGAGACTAGAAGAATCCGGTGCTTTGGGGATTGAGACATGAGAGTTGATAACGTTTACATGGGTGACCCATGTAAATGAGCCCTACTGACCCATGATGGGTCAGTAGGGCTCATTTATTTCCCCTTCGTGTTCCGAGGGTTACCTTAAGGGGATGAATCCATCCTTAGGGAAGGGGTTTTATTTTTAAAGCAAGTTAAATCCTGCCTTGGAAAAGTTTATATTCAATATACAAAGAAACACCAATTAAAAAATAAAATTGGTCATCATCGTCATTAGGTATTTTTCTCTCGGAACCTACGTCAATATTTTTTTGTCTTTCCTCTAGATAATCTTCGCCGAGGGCAACTTCTGGGGCCGAACACTGTCTGCAATATCAGCGTCGTCGGACCCCACATGTTACAAGGGCTTCGGACCCTACATGGCTGGCTTCCACTTGATTCCTTACAACGATACTGATGCTCTTGAGGTACGTACATAACATATTTTGATACTACAAAGGAGTAAACGACATGACGTGATGATTCCATTTTCAATTCGCAGAAAGCAATCCAAGACCCGAACGTGGCTGCGTTTATGGTAGAGCCCATCCAAGGAGAGGCAGGAACAGTGATCCCAGACGACGGGTACTTGAGGAAAGTGAGGGAGCTGTGCACCAAGTACAACGTCCTATGGATCGCTGATGAGGTGCAGACCGGTTTGGGTAAGTTTGTGCATTTAAAAAGGTCAAGATGAAAGGTTATCGGGCTCAGCGTGTCTACAATTGTTGACTGCGTTTACTTTAGATACGGAGTATATAAATAAAACTTTTCCATTGTGATAGTCCGATTATAGACCAGTTAAATTATTAGATTATAAATATTTTGCTGTTTTTATATCTTTATTTGGCGTCATTAGTTTTTATCAGTGTTTTCAAATGGCATTTGGCTTACGCAAAACACTACCCTGCATTATATTGACCTTATTAAGGCACCGAATGATTGCAATAATACTGTGTAAGACGTAACTTATCTATGCGTAATTATAGTACGGAATGTAGATATCTCTATTTACTTGTCATTGGTCAATTTGTTGTCATAGATAACGAGATTCTCGTGTACACTCACGTCACGTACCTAAACTTCGCTTATTTTTTTGGAACGAAGTTTCTTATCGTGGTTTGCGGTAGGAATTGACTGGTAGAAATCATCCGTCACGTAAGGAAAAAGCGTTATGCAAGTGACTTTCTCTTTCTATTATAGACGAGTGTGTATGTGTGTGCGAGTATCGCGTAAGGAACTTCGTTACTGACAGGGGTCTCCCGACCGGGTTTTTTTTTATTTTTCTTATGGATTATGCCTATGGACCACCAAATGTCCCTACATCGACAAAGCGCTACAACTTTATTTTCCCGCGTGACCAAAATCGGAATTAACGCCGCCATATTGTTTTTTGAATGCATTTCAAGTGACATTTCTAACAATTGCACAAATGTTTGCCAACAGCGCCCCCTGTCAACGCCATTCGAGCGTAAAAAGATCCTTGTAGCAGTGTACTTTTATGATTAGCTTGATTGTCACGATGTTTGTTGCAGGACGTACCGGCAAGCTGTTAGCAGTAGACCACGAGGGCGTGAAGCCCGACATCCTCATCCTGGGCAAGGCACTGAGTGGAGGCGTACTGCCAGTTTCCGCTGTTTTGGCTAACAACAATGTTATGGATGTAAGTATCGTAATTAACAGGTGCCTGTATTCATTGGTAACGTGTATGCGTAATTAACTAATTTCATGCAGGCATCTTAGATATTGCGCCGCATGACTTGTTGAGTTTGAGTTTACGACGTTTCCGGGTCAACAATAGGGTTGCTCCCGGGTTTGTCGCTAAACTAAACCTGTATTTATATTATAATATACTCGACAGAACTAAAAATTATGATATTAAATCATCAGAAGAACAATCAGTTACCTACAGTAACTTTACACTTAGTCCATTTGTTTCATTCTGCGTTTGGGCGACTTTCAAATTTTAATGCCGACCTTATCTACTGACTGACAAAAAAAATCTGATGGAATTTTTATCCGGTGCTACTTACCTACACGTTAGCTTTTAACAATTCACGTTAATTTGTTTCAGGTGATCAAGCCTGGTACTCATGGATCTACATATGGCGGCAATCCCTTAGCTTGCGCAGTCGCCACTGAAGCTATCAAGGTATAAAAACGTTCATCTTTTTCTTTACTCGGCCAATATTCCATTATATGGCAGTCTGCCATGATAGACGAGAAGATGATTTGACCTTTTTTCTTCTGTCACCAGGTGCTATTAGAGGAGAAATTATGTGAAAACGCGGAGAAACTTGGTAAAGTACTGGTTGAGGAGCTAAACAAAATCCCCAAGAATAAGCTGACCACTGTGCGCGGCAGGGGTCTCATGTGTGCCATCGTTGTTCATGACAGTAAGTATCTTAGAGCAGCCAATAATCCGAGAACTTCTTATTAGCTTCTGCATTCTGGCTAGCGCAATATTATTTGAAAATTTCGCAAAAATCTATTACTGATCTCAAATAGTTACTGCAATAACCAAAAATATGTTATTCCGTTAAATCGCATATATTTGAGAATCTAATAAGTATTTGCTTTGCAGGTATCTCAGCATACGACGTGTGCCTGCGGCTGCGCGACGCTGGTCTCCTTACCAAGACCACACACGGCCAGTGCATCCGCCTGGCGCCCCCACTCGTCATCAACGAACAACAGATCCGCGACGGAGCCAACATCATCCGCAAAGTACTCGAAAGCTACGACAAATAAACTACCCGCTCAATAACCAACGCAACAACATGGACAGCACGAAAACGCTGTGTTTACCAGTTCTTTAGAATACGAAACTAATTTATTTTGTCATCCTTCACAAAATCGAGGAGAATATTTTTCATGAGAAAATCATTGTAAATTTTAAAGATATTAAAATTATATTATATTATTCGAGAAGAAAAAAAGAACTCACATTTTTGTGCGGTAGGTATATATTTTTATATTAACATTTAACAACCATCTCACAACACACTAATAATCACAGTTAGTTGAGGTAAATACTGTACTTTAAGTAACTTTTATAAACATGTATGAGCCGAATAAAGGTAAAATATCACAACGCATTTAGCTCTTTTGTTCCGCTGGCACTTAGCATTACAATATAATATAATTAAAGCAAATTTTTTACGTATATGTATGTGTATTATGAAAACTTGGACTGGCTCGTATTTCTTATTGTTATAGTACTGGCATTTACATATTTTTATCTTAATTTAGTTCGGTTTCTAAGACACCTACTTGTGCTCGCATTGTGTCAGTCAACTTTGAGAGTAGAACAGTCTCATCCAAACTCATTTTCGGGCTTTCCAGCAAACCTGAAACGAAACAGCATATCATGTATATGAGGGAGGACAAAGTAACGAAAAGATTGAAAAAAACATTGTTCACAATCATAAAATTGATTGGACAAAGAAAACAAAAAACTAAATTAGCATTTTTCAGTCGTGAGTTGACGAAGTAAGGCAACAAAGAATTGCGTACTTATTTCCACATCTATATTGAGTTAATGAGTACTTACAAACAAAACTAAGTCGTCGTAAAGATCGTGCCTTATATGTTTGAGGAAAGTAAACACGGACTTGTTATTTGAAATTAAATAAAAATGTGATATTGTAAGACCAAATGTTTTGAAAATAAAGCAGTTTGTAAGAGTGCAGGTGTTTTTGATTTCCTGTCTGCGATCTGTGATTACCGGTGTCAATAATATTTTTTCCACATTTTGTTTATACCAGGTTACTTACCTTTATTGATGCAGTCCCAACATTCTTGTATCTCGTAACTGAGGCCCGCACTGTTGTGGAAATGGAACTTGTATTTTCCTTTCGGTAAACTCCATTCTGTGTTGTTTGCTGCCGATATTTGCAGTACAGTGGGACACCAGAAATAGTCCAACTGCAAATGAGAATAAATAGTACAAACAACTATTATGATTTGCATTGGACTGCTAATTGGTTTGTTGGAATGTCGGTCTTCACATCTAAAAATGCACAGGTAATCACAATGGGGTGCAAAATAGCCTGCACGAGCGGTTCCAATATGTTTACCACAACATGAGCATGATCATCCGTAGTTCTGCTCCACTTATTTTGTTGCTGCTCGGATAAACTCTGATGAAATAACATAATATCACTCTTGTATTTTTCCCGAAGCGATAGGCGGGGGCGCTTACATTTCGCGAGCTTATTGCCAAAGTGGAAAAACGATTTGGGGATCGAACCCAGGTAATTGTTACTGCCTATCGAGGCAGTCTGATAGACTAGTACCAATTAAATCAGCTGAAACGGAAACGAAATTATGCTCACAGCAATAGATCCCTTAGTGCCGACGATTTCAGCTCTGTTGGTCATATTGGCTCTTGTATGGGCGGACAGTGTGGCGGTCCGGCCTTCCTTGTACTTGAGTGCACACGAGATGGACTCGTCCACGCCGGCTTTGCTCAGGTGGCCCGTGCATACTATGTCCGTCGGCGGTTCTTTGTATATAAACTGCACCAGTTGCAACATGTATATACCCAAGTCTAGCACCGCACCACCGCCCAGGTCTTTCATTCTGAAAGCGACGACCGATATTAATAGCGAAATGACAGAGCTGAATCAAAGTAGTTATTAATTAAGTAGTTTATGGCAGTGCTCAAATTAAAAGTTAAATAATAAATATCGAGTTTGTACAAGAAAGGGATGATGATGGGTAAAGCATTATTATAATATTATGTATAAGCAGTGAACGATAATAAATATCTTACAAGTTCCTCTCAATGTCGTTAATTTCGACCCCAAACTGTATGCTGATGTGATAGATGTCCCCAAGCCCGCCCGAAGATATGTGCTGATCCAAAGCGTCGTAAGCAGGGAAGAACCTCGACCACATCCCTTCTAGGAGGAACACTTTCTGTTCGCGAGCCAGGTCCACCAGCGATTTAGTTTGTTTGTAAGTCATGCCCATAGGCTTTTCGCATAGCACGTGTTTACCGTTCTCTAACATTAATTTAGTTATTTCGTAATGCTGCAAATTGAGAACACTCACGAATACAATGTCTGGAAACAAGAAAAATATTTCCGATCAATCTGAAGGCTTTGCCGACTGTATGAACATGTTGCATGTCGGGTCATATCGTGTTAGTGACAGACGTACTGCCGTACCTTGCCTTGAAGTACAACCTCGTATTAAAATATTAAACGACACGAGAATTTCTACTATTATGCGTATTCTAACTTTGGAGGCAATCGCTGCAATGTCGAACGGAAATGAGACGCAAGGGCGTTGGTGCACTGCACCCGTTTCGACTTCTAGAAAATACCGGTCAGCGGACAACCGCACTACGACTACGTTTGAGACATTAACTTTATAGTTTACGTATGGCTATTTAAACTTGAAGAAACATAGCATGAAACAATGACACGGATAACGAGTAACAAATGAAGGATAAAGATAAGGGAGTTGTTTTCGTGGTTAACAGTCAGTCAGTTAGTTTTCAACTTTTAAGTGTTTCATTTAGCTATGTAACTTTTTTTTACCGTTATTGCAACTTATCTGTCTACACGCTGTCGTGGGCATGAGTTAGTAGTATTAGTACAAAAGGCAACGCGCTTGATTTCAGAACGAGCAGGAGTGGTAAGTTAAAAACGATTTTATGTCGAAGAAGCGAGTCTAATTCGATGAGTTCATGCATACCTACATATTTACATTTTGGAACCGAATATTTGGACTGTTAATAGATTACTTTTCGCTTGAACTGCCCGTAACTATGTATATGACCAGTATTGTTAATTGGGTATAGATACGTCCAAAGATCTAGTCATTATTGAAATCACGACAAGCGAGTAATTCCTGTTCTTTTGTTGCGTTGCGAAGCGTAGTAAAATAAAGGAAACTATTCATTCGTCACATTTGTGTGACTACTAATATCGGTCTTTCTTATTAAGGCGAGTGTCGTTATGGACGATTAAGTGATTTGCTATGAGGTTCAGCAGCAGTATCATACTACGATCTCTAATATCGCAACATCCGCAAAGTATCGCAGATTGCCGCAATGTCACGAACGTTCATGAATGGTAGGAAACTTTTAGGAGGCTATTGACTAGATTCTCATGGAACCTAACCACATATTTGCAAAAAAGATAAGGATTTTCAAGTCAGGCATTAAGCAAATCAGGCAGGTTAGTAGATAGGCAGTAGGCAAGTTTTTCTCCATCACATAGTAGGTAATGTTAGGGAAGTGTCTCAAGTCATTCGAGTGTAATGATTTAGCTCGTTATCTTTTGTTTGTGTACTGATGCTTGTCTAAACAATGGGACGTTTTGTTACCTATAGAGTCATCACGCGCGAGTGGCTCGTAGCCTTCATAGGCTGTGTTGATTTTGTGGAGCGTGGCCAATCTGTGCACACGGTCGAGATCTTTGCCGGCCACCGCGACGACCTTGTGCTGGTCAGCCGGTAGCGTCCCTAGCGCCGTCAAGAAGTCGTGAGCTATCATACCCACACCGGCTACACCCCATTTTAGTTGCAAACCCATCTGGAAAAATACATAGATAAAGTAGTTTGTAAACAACGTCGACGGATACTGCGAGTAGTGAGAGCAGCTATATTCTGAAGTGTCGAAAATCAGCAACAGATTTTCTTAAGATAAGATTATCAGTGTTGAATTGTATTACGTCGCAGGCAAGCCATTATGATTAAACATTGTTTTGGGCGATTTAAAAAGGATTTGTTACGTAACTTTTTAATCCCCGAGATAGAAAACGAAATTAAAAAATCGATTTTACAGACTACTGAAGTTACTTACCTAGGCTGTTTAATGAGACCGTGGTTCAAATAATAATAGAAACGCCTACGTTTGTTTGTAATATGACCTGCAGAAGTTAATTAGCTCACGGTCTCACACGATAGCACCTTATATTTGCCTATTCCACAGTCGTATCAAATACTTTTGTAATTCAATATTAAAGTAGATACTTGAATGCCAATAAGAAACGCGACACTATGAAGAGACGTAACTAAAATGTATTTTTATAAAAGTGTGCAAACATAACATTGCATTAGGTATTCCTTATCTTTTAAGATAATCACGTAAAAGGTACACAATGTAGTTATCGCGACTTCACTGGGAGTGTACTGTGATTTGTCCTCACATGGAATATATAACAACTTGCCTCTGCAGGCCTCTTAAATATGTGTTAATTGAACTCAGTATATGTATGACAGAGTTAGTAGAGGTATGTATGTGGAATAATGTGTGTCTATTGGCCAACTAGGTTGATTGGTAGTTTGTTAGTGTTATATGACAGGAGATCATAATAATGTTTATTTATGTTCATGAGCACACACTAACAAGTCCTATAATAGATGCATGTTTGTCTGTCATCAGAAGATACTCACGTTTTTATATATGTTTAATGTTAAGGGTAATTAACAACACATTTACCTAATAATTATCAAAAACCAAGCAGCTATTACATTTTTAATGACCAGAGAACTCTGATTCTCTGACTGGGCTCTGTTATTTTTGAATTCCTGGGAGCAGTGTTTGTACTTAAGAAAAAAGTGGGGTTTCCTTTGATCTTATGAAACATTCCAGTGCTGTTACATTTCTTCTATTCCACTGGGCCTTGGTGAGTCTCAGTATTTTTATGTTTTATAAGCATGGTGATAAATACTTGTGCCTTCTCTTTAAGAGAAGAGGCCTGTGCCTTGCAGTGGACAGTTAATAGGCTGGTATATACATATTTTTAAAATTTAATTTTTTGGAATACATAATACCAACAAGAGTATGAAGACAATTTAAAACATGGATGTTTATGCAGAATATCTACATAATGTAGACTATGCACCATGTAAATAAATAGCTGTAGGTACAATTAATGTTAATCAAGTGGTTGGATTGGTACATTATTAATACTGATTGTATCAATTGGTACTTACATTTCCTTGATCAGGCATATTGAGAATACTGTAGCTACTTTAATTATATTTTAACTTGTACAAGTTATGTTTTATTTCATTAATATTATCAAGCAAGCAGTCCACCTAAAAATAAATAGGTATAGGTATTATCAAATAAGTAGGTAGGTACTAAGGTAGGTAATAAGCTTAAATAAATAAGCAGTAATCAAACTCAAATCGAGGAAATTAATTATTTCTTATTAATTACTCTCCTAGCTTTGAGATTGTAAATTATGAAACAAACGTTTACACTATAGAATTAAATTTATTTCACATGAATGCTATTAGGTTACTGGTATGGTATAAACTAAAAATTTACCCGAACAATGTCGATATGAATAAATATTATGAAAACAACTTACTAAAAAGGAAATCACCTGACTTGAGCAGAAAATATCGCCTCAGAATAATTATTATTCTCTGGTTTTCTAACCTAACTTCGTACACTATCCAATTAAATTTTGATGTACAAAATTTGCTATTCCTTATAAGTTACATAATTATCTCCTTATTATCTTATCAAAATTAAATGAATAGACGAAAAATGAGGAGGAGAAACAAAACAGAGCACCACAGCAGAGCACTAGCGTCCAACGAATTACGAATGAACTAATGAATGAGCTGTTTATGAAATGTCATGCGTGCATGATCTTCAATAAAAAGAACAATGAATGAATTTATTGTGTCCAATGTTGCCAGTAAAACGGGCGTCGGTGTCTGCCAGACCTCGTATTTGAAACAGCCCCTGACTCTATACGAGCTTCGACTATTTTAACCTAATCGTAACATAAAGGTCTGTTCTATTCTATTTCTTATTATGGCAAGCAAAGCCGATGTCAACCATTCTCACAGAGTACATTACTGTCAATGGCTATGCGAGAAAAATATGTATATTTTCAACCGTTATTCAACCGGTGGAGTATGGACAATACTTGTCATTTTTGGTCTGGTCTTCGAAGTGAAACTTATCCTGTTTACACACTGATGCTTACCACTGCGGTTCCGTTACGAAACACGATACTTTTTCATACAGTTGGATGAATAAGTTCGCAATATTTTCGCTTACGCGTCAGTGTGTAAACAGTGTTACGACTGGATCGGTATCGGCGTTATCACTTACTTCACTCGGTCGGTGTCAGGACTGTCAGGGGTGTCACAAATGTCACTTCACAGAGTACATATTTTATACTACATAAATTACTTTTTCAATGTCAATGTTGTCAAACATGTAATCGAAATCGCAAGTTTTGTTTGCTTTGTTTTCATTAGTTTATTATTTGCGACTAATTGGTTTATGTTTTTGAAATGTCATTAGTCTTGAGAAGAACGTATATAAAAGCCAAGAATAATATTTTAACTTCCAGTAATGGGAACATTTCGTTATCCGGTCCAATAACAATAATTGCGCCTCGAACGTTCAGTGACGACAAATCTGGCAATAATCCACAATTTAGCAGTAGTACAATATTAATAGAAAATGGATTTAATGTTCAAGAACTTCCAGTAGCTATAAAGAAGTTGAAGGATCTCTCGGACATCGAAATGAAGCCAAACGAAGAACGAGCAACAAGTGTGCACGACTCTATTAGCTATCAGCTGATCCAAGAAGAGTTTAAACAATGCTTGGATCTGAGGGAAGTATTCTCCTTACTCTCAAAGTGTACCAAAATAACTCCAAACATTGCGTTAGGTGCAATTGAACGAATTTATGACATCGAAAAAAATCCAGACTCTTTAAATTTGGATTCCAGAAGAATGCACATCAATTTAGCCAAAGGTGCCATTTTAGATAAGCTTCTGAGGGTGGTCATGAAAACTGAAGACACACGCACAATATTGGATATATTGAACACAGTTTCATCATTTATGGAACCCTACAAGTACAAGTTTCATGATGAGCTTCTTCTGAGAGTTATTGACAACAAGTTACGCATTGAACAACTATGTGAGTTTATAACTTTTTTAATAAAAAATAAACATGATGAGAAATATTCTGAGACCATTGACAAACTGTGGATTGGGTTTGTGGCTAAAGAAAATGATATCAATGAAACTAATATTGTACAGGTGTTTGGTATTCTGCATGGGTTGAAAGTCAGCAAAAGAATCATTTTGGCATTGCTGGAACAAAAGTTATGTGATTTATGGTTTAAAATTAAAGCACCTGTCATGCAAGACATATTGAGCACTTTTGTACTGGAAAAATATTTATCAATGCAATCTTTTGGTGTTGTTGGGAGCTGGCTTAGTGCCAATATACATGCTTTAGATGAAGACTCAATGTTAGATGTAATTTCTAAGATAACTAGGCTTAAATATACTGATGACCAAATTGAGAAGGCTGTGGAAAAATATATGAAATTGAAAGGTTCAAAAATAGAGAGCCATGTTCTTATTGTAGGAATATTAAACTTTTGCATGCAATTTCAAATTTACAATGAGCAGATATTGAATTCATGCAGCCAATACTTTCTGAGTAACTGGCGTATTGTGCCTCCCAGTTTTCTTAAATCTTTCATTTATCCCTATGGATATTTGCATTTTGATCCTATACACAGTGCAGAATTTTGGACACTTGTAGACAAAATATTAAATGAAAAGTTTGATAAAATAAGTAGTAGCAACCTCAGTTCAATATTATTGTCATTAATTTATATAGGAAAATATCCTTCCACTTTAGTCCGCAGAATGCTAAGTCCAGAGTACCTGAAAAAAGTGAGAAATCCTGAATTATTGAAGAAGTTTTATTTAATTGATACTGCAATGACATTAGAATATGAGAAGTACTTGGGTCCTCTGCTACCAAAGGACCAGTGGTCAAAACCTATTTCTCAAGATTTTAGAGTTAAAAACATATTAGAAAAAATTATGGAGACCTTGGTAGATGTAGCAGGAGGTAAGGACAAGTTGTCTATGGCAGTGTCTATACCATACCTACCATCTGATGAAACATATTTGTTGGATGTTATGTTACACTCAGCTGGTTTGGGGAGCAAAACTTTCAACTGGAAATCAAAAATGGTTCGGAATGAAAATGTTGCCATCTTAATTCATCTGCCTGATCATTATTGTTCTGATAATGATCATTTGATTGGTCCTCAAGTTATGAAAAAAACACATCTCAAAATTTTAGGAATGAAGGTTGTGAGTCTGAAATATTCTTTACTTAGTCAATTTTATACATCATACAATAAAAGTGGATTGAAAAAGTACCTGATTGAGAGTATTAATAATGCAGAACAGTGTTTACAGATAAATTAGTCATTAGCATATTTATGTAGGTAAGTATAGTGTAGAGATGAACTTTTCAGGGTTTTATAGATTTTGTTTGTATACACAATTTTGGAAAATAGGGTTAAATTTTTCTAGACTTTAGTCCTAAGGGCTATCATTTTCATGTTAGAATCTGTAAAGATACATACCATATCATCAACATATTATTATAGATAAGTAGGTACCTAGTATAAAAACGAAAAAACTAAAAAAACAGTTTGTAACTTAGATAATTATTATAATATTTATTGGAGCAATTTTAGTGACAAAATGTTTTTTAACTTTTGAGTTGCGACTACCTACTGTAAATGTCGAGCAATAATATAAATAAAATATTGTTATAAAACGAGCCATTTGATTTCCTCGATTCGGTCCTACATACAACCCTGCTGTTATTAAAAACGTGTTTTGAGCAATGGAGCGCAGCAGTTTAGGCGTTGAACTGACAGAATACGAAACACCACGCTGCACTCCAAAACGGGGATCCTAGACGTAGAAAAAAAGGCTGCCAAGCAATGGGATTGGGCGGGTCACGTCGGCCGCATGCACAATGACCGCTGTGCAATAGTCTTCACACGGTGGGTGTCTGAGGATGATCGGCGCGAAGAGGTGGTGACCTAGACGCGTACCGCAAGGGTTGGTTCCAGATGGCTCTATAAAAGGATGTCTGCAAGGATTTGGGGGAGGCCTTTGCTCAGCAGTTGGACAGCGTAGGCTAAGTAAGTTTAAAAAACACTAGAAAAACACGCTTTATCTTCCGGCTCCATCATCAGATCAGTTCGACCGTACCATATTATTGTATTGTCATCAGAACTACATACAGCTGCCAATTTTCATTACGCTGCGACCCTTGGAAGATGGTTAAATTAGTTACCTTAGATTCCATTACATAGTTACATACAGGTCGACCTAATAAAATAATAAAAGCGTGTTAAAGAAAATGGTCGGTCAGCGACTAAAAGTCGATTGACACTGCTACTTTTACACAGAAAATAGCGCCCTCCACACGTACAGTTCGGACCGCGCATCTTGGACTCCGTTCCAAACCGCAGTTAGATCTGTACAGTTTGGACTGCGGATCAAACTGTTGGTGCTAATTACGATTAAAAATGCATTCACGGTTTGGATTGCCGACGAAATCAACATTATTCGATACACTGTCAGCATTTCTATCTATCTATTTAGCCCGTAATGTCCCACAGCTGGGCAAAGTCCTATTTCCCTTTTCCGTACAAGTTTTTTCATTGCTATTACGGGCTAGTCCTTTCGGCAGAAGTCAAGTTCCTCCCTCTATCTTCATCTAGCAATAGCTAAGGAGGTAATATTCATTTAATTTAACTTCTGTTCCGATTTTAATTTTAAACATATATCGCAATAACTGAAATAAAAACAAAAACGGTCAAGTGCGATTCGGACTCGCGCACAGAGTGTCCCGTACAAGTGTGTAGGTATGTAACTACAAAACGGGTTTCGGATTTTTTCTTTTACTTGTGCTACATGACATTGCCTCTTGCCAAATTTCATTATTCTAGGTCAACGGGAAGTACATAGGTACCTACCCTATAGGTTTTGATTCCCTGGCGAGTGTCAAAATATGCTGCATAAACGGAACATAAACGCCTGTATCTTTTGATTGCGTTGACTTAGAAGTTTGATTTTTCACTGCTTCAAAGGATTGCAGCCTTGAGTATTTGATATTAATTTCAACTTTATAACTCCACTCGTACCTAAGAAAAAGTGTCTTGACAGACGGGCAACGAAGTGACTTTATAAGGGTTCCGTTTTTCCTTTTGAGGTACGGAACCCTAAAAAACGGAAGTACCTATTATTAATGGACTTTCGTCGTTGACTGTATCTATTTGAAGTACTAATGTTGTTCATAGATAATATTCATAGGACAAAGCACATGATGTTGAATTGTTGACATACCTGCTTCATTATTGAGTGCTGACTAACTTATCGCTCGATTATTATCCGTTACGTTCTTGCTTCTTATCTCTTTATTTCTACAAAAGTAGAAAAAATTAAAACAAAGTCGGTCTGAGTTAGCCGACGTTATCGTCACGTGTCACTCACTACTGATGTGCGATCTATAGGTACCTATTATAGGTAAGTCCATATTGATCTTTTACCTTGTTAAGATCATCTACGTAACACATATGGAACAAAAATGTTTTTTTTTTTAAATATTTTTTTTTAAATTTTGTTTTGTTCTCCCGATTGCCGATTGCATCGTAAAGCCTGCCCGCGCTGTTACTTCGTTTTCGCCTAGCGCTCTTTCTGATTTTTTTTTGTTTTTGCTCCACTCCTACAGCCGATCGATTCTGTAAAAATCTCACCGTGAAAAGTTAGGTGAAGTGAGCTTAGAGTGAGCTGTCAATAGTGTCAAACCATAGCATTAGTTGGAATGACAGCTCACTCCACGCTCACTTCACCTAAGTTTTCACGGTGAGATGGTTACAGAATCGCACTGCAGGTTCTAGCGTAATGTATAGTAACATATATTGCCCACGTTATCCTAGCGTGATATTAAGTTAAGTAGCCTATGATGTTCCTCAAGAATTGGGAGATTAGCGCGTTCAGAAAACTAACTCTTCAGATTTATTATTAGAAAGAGATCAAGAGTGAAGTCGTAGGTACAGACGCCAGCACATCAAGGTACTACAATCTGTCAAATTTCTTTAGCAGATTTTCAACTTTATCGCTAAAGCATTAAGGTTTAAGGTTTATTGGGAAAATTTGACAGTTTTGGGTAGCTTGACCTGCTGGCGTCTGTACCTACACTACCTACCTATGTGCATCAATACTACTCATGTAATGAAGAAGTCGGTTAAAAAGTTTCATCTGTTGGAAGTTACAATAAAACCTACATTCAAATAAATTAGAGAAGGCTCTGTTTCCAGAAATGGTACAAGGTTATTTCCACTGTGCGATAGTCCATTATGTAGGGGAAGGTGGGGTAAAAGTCCATTATGTAGGTATTGGAATTGGAACCTTGCTTCTCGTGCTATGCACTGGACGCACTGGTAGAATGAAGTTGGCACTCGCACTCAGTGTTCTATTTTTATATTTGTAATACAGTACTAAAATATAATTTAATAAACTGTTTCTGGCACATGAAAATACTTTTGCATACATTTAAAATCCCTATCATAAAATGATTGTGTAGGTAATTACTTACGATCACATGCATGCATAATCAGTCTATGTGACGTTCCCACTGCTGGGACAAAGGCCTCCTCTCTGTGAGAGGGAGTTGGCCGTAATCCACCACGGGGGCCCAGTGCGGGTTGGTGGATGTATGTCACATGTGGAATAAAATACAAAAATATGCTCGAATGGATACAGAACAAATTCGTCAGATTTATTTAGGTATTTAAAGCTGTATGGGAGATACCCGGGATACCTGTTACTGTATCCTACCTTATTCTGTCTCGGTATGGTGGGCTACTACAAATTAGAAATTAGGCGTGGAGTGGCACTGGCAACGTATATTTTCAAAGTTTTAAGAGGTAGTATACAAAACTCAGGTATACTATCAGAAATAGGGTTTAATTTACCGGATAGGCATGAGGCGTGGCAGCGCAAGCCGCAGCTGCTGGTGGTGCCAAGTGCTCGCACTAACTTACTGGGGCGCGCACCACTGACTCGTGCGCTGCGCACTCTCAACACGGTGGCGGATGCCATAGACATATTCACCTGTACACTGGGTCAGTTCACAGGGCCACGTACTGTGTAGCATGTAAGGTATAGTTAAGTACTTATAGTCGCATTCGATTTTTTATTATCTGTAATGGCAAAGGAAACATGTCACGTGATAAATAAATAAATGTCTTCGAATTTTTGGTTCGAAGGACATGCTAGGTTCCTCACGATGTTTTCCTTTACCGTTGCGAGAGCAGTAGTGATGAATTAGTTTACCCAAAATTAAATGCCTGCTTGGGTTCGAACCGACGACACACGTAAGTCGCGGCCGTTCCTACTGGGCCAGCACTGCTCTATACAGGCATGACTCGGCTACAATTATTGTCAATATCAATCAATATAAGGTATTCGACATGGCCCCTACCACTAGGGCATTTCTCCTGTACCTCTGGATCTAGAACGCAGTGCGGTACCAGCCGATCGATTCTGTAAAAATCTCACAGTGAAAAGTTAGGTGAAGTGAATGTAGGTAGAGTGGGCTGTGAATGGTGTCAATCCCTAGCATTAGTTGGAATGACAGCTCACTCCACGCTCACTGCACCTAAGTTTTCACGGTGAGGTTACAGAATCGCACTGCTGGGTAGGTTTGGTTGGCATAATGGGGCACAATTAAATTCCATAGACCTAAATATATTTAAAAAATACATTTCTGCAAATGGGTAGTATGAGAAAAAAGAAACTAGACATGCATTTTTATTAGTTTATTTCATTATACTCGTAACATCGTTTTCTTATAATTACTCACTGACTAACCTCTAGAATTATTATTTGAATATTTTAATAATTTCTTAAACAACTTTTACACTTCGAAATATTTTTCTATGAAAAACTCGTTCCAGATCAAAATACATAATATTTATAAGTTAAATAGCATACCGCCCAGCGATCACTATCTATATACTTTCGTTATTGCTCAATATCTTGAGATGTAGCATGATGTAGGCTATCTTTGTTCGCTTCATTTTTCCAAGACCAAGAATAGTTTTGTTTCAGTAATAGACAATCTAGTTACATTTCTGGCTGTTAGACATAGGCTTTATAAAATACAATTTTCAAAATATCTTCAAAGTAGAGACAGCCTTGTTAGTTACATTTTCCTTATGTAGTTTGTAATTCGCAATAATATAGTCATAGACTACATATTATGAGGCAAACATTACGAGTCGTACTCAAGTCAGAAATGGGGAATGAGACTTCAGGATTTCGTAGGGTTACGCGGATAAAGGTGCATCTACACGTCAGTGAAATCACAGATAGAATATGGCGTTGAACGTACATCCACGTTATCTCCCATTGTTATTCATAGCCAGAAATGACTACACTATAATTTTATAGCCATAATGGTGTATCACAGCAACTCTAGCTTGAATATTAAATTGTAAAGAATGTGTTTACGCTGACTCACAGCCTAAAATCTAAAATAGGTAATTTAATAGTTTTACATCAATAATTACTTGATACTCGTCAGGTACAATCGCCAAGCATTCATGCAACAGCGTATTCAGTAACACCCGTGCCTTTGAATACGTTGGCGACTGTACATTTAATAATTTTTAATGATTTAATTTTAATAAAGCTAAAATGTAACGACTGAAATTACGAACACGATTTTTAATCTATTCCGAGTAGGGTACTATGTGTGTGCATGTTGTTGAATTACAACTATGTTAATAAACGTGACATTTCTAACACATAACGTATCTCCGAAAGCTATTTTATTATTAATATTACACACATTACTGACAGTTCACTGAGAGATGATTTTGTAGTAATTCTAAAATGTAAGTAGGATGTCCTACGCTATAGATTTGCCACCGTCTCATTTACTCACAGAAATAATGATGTTTGGCACATGTATGACGTTATCGTGGGCATCAAACATTAACTAGAGTCCTACTTAATAATTTGAACTATCTACAATGTTGTTATCAAGTAAGATTTAAGTAGGTGTGAAGCGGCTTGTTACCGGTGCGGACTCTTGCATGGTACATCGGATGATCTCAGTTCTCGGAGGTTCGGTCACGGCCGGCGCGCTCCACGTCCGCGATGCGCTGTTCAATGTTTATATCTATACCTATTATTATTTGGTATGGTTAATGAGCCGTTAAATATAATCGACAATTTTGTAAAACGAAATCCATTAAAATATAGGCAAACATACGTTCTTACAGAACACAAACTTTTTAGTTACAATTTTCCAATTTCACAATTTCGACTTAGAGTAATAAATACCTACTAGGTATGTTATAACTTTAAACTGAATAATTTCGATATATAATTCAATAAATTTATTTAAATAAATTATCGTCCATTACCTATTAATAGGCATAAATAGCTTCATATGTAGATATATTTTTTCTATGTGAAAGGAAGATATGTGATCACTATTTCGTTACATCCTTGTAGTATCACTAGGTGATAGAGAAAACATTCACGAAATCATAACGAGCGATGTATAATCACGACATTGTTTTAAATTATGTCAAATGTTGAGTTATAGATTATTATAATTTAGAATGATTTATACTTAATCTTATTAAGTGATTTAATTTTGTTAATATCGCTATGCTTCATGTGGTAGACAGTGTGCCGCGGGCTAGGTGTCCGGTTGTTAAGCGACTGAGTGCTCAGTTACTGCTCACTGGTATCTCATAGACGGGATGTCGACAGTCGATTCATAGAATAACTAACATCTACGTACTTAATTTATTATTATGGCATCTACAACCATGACAAAAAGGAATACCTTCGAATTATTTCCTACTTTGTTCGTAACGCTGAGGAGCGCGAACTATAAATGACGTTACTTGTATTTGTGAGTACGAGTTATGAAAAGGTTAAACTATTTTTTATTTGAGGAAATCTTAAAAATATCAACTCTTGTACAAAATTCGAGTTGACGCTATCGTAAAATCTTAGAACATTATTTAGGTAATTGATAATTTTTAAAATAACAGTTACATTTATGTTCGTAATTAACATCAAAGAAATGCTGTCAATCTAATGATAACCTTTGTAGGTACATAAATAATATTGTGAAAGGAAATACAGTTATCTAACTATGTCGTCTAGGAAGTGTTGTTAGCTACTTAATGTTTGTAACTGTAAAATGTTTCATCAATATCTTCTAACTGTATATTTATGATTTTTCACAATCGAAGTTATTAGATATTATTGAGTAGATGGTAGCTCACTTATGGACTAGGATATTTTACAACACCGATTCCTATTTGGCAGTTATCTAACACTCTTTATACGAATAAGAAATAGTTCCTTAACTAGTGTGGTGTAACGGTAAATAAAAATTGACAAGTTTTCATCATGCGTACACACGCGCAAGGTGCACCTGAGTTCATTGTTGTTCACTGCCACAGATGTCTTTATTTCAAAATTAACTAATTAAATTACTAGTTTTAAAGCAATATCTACGTAAGCAAAAACATTTTCAAATGTAATTTCTGTTTGAAATAGTTGTTCTTAGTTATTGCTGGAAAACTATTACATTTGTAACTAGCGCAATGATACTTTTCGTTCGACGACAAGAGGGTAGTTTGCGAAAATATAGCTTTAGAGCTTTTACAGTCACGTTTTCTTTGTAAGATCGTGACGATTGTAGTACAATACCGTTGTAGACAACTTTAAGTGTTTCCACAGTATTCACATTTAATGTTTTAGTGACGCGCGTCATAAGGCAGTCCAATCAACGCTAAAAACAATGGCACGAGCGAGTCGAGGCGACAGATATATAAAAACAATTGAAGATTTTGCTGAACGATGACTACTACTGAATATTCCGGATATATTACCGCTACCACTTAAGTAAAACTAAAACAATAAAACTTTATATAAACGATCACAGTAAGAAATCATCTACCTACGCGAATGTGCGCAATAAGTTTTCAAGTTATTCTCTAAGTTAATTGCGATGGATCGCGTTTAACTATTAAATCTTCTCGCTAATACTACCTAAATACGAATAGTTACCTAGGTGTCCCTCTCAGCGCGTTCTGTTTGCTGTTCAATCTACTCACCATAAAAACTTGAGGGTTCGTCTTATGTGTCAACTCAATGATTTCTTGTATTTTTGGTATAACGAATTGTGTATGTATTAGATATAACTAATATCAAAAGTGACTAGAAATGATGTTCAAAATAAGAAGTTTTCGAAATCTATCCGGTTAGCGTAAGTTGAATTTGTTAACAACTTCCTGTGTCAGTCCCACGGTAAGTTTTAAGTTGAGCAGATGTAAAAATCTTAGAACAGAATAATATTTACAAAATACAATTTTTATATAGTTAAAAAACTTTATGGTTTGTAAGAAATGTATACTCTTATAAAGTATATCTACGTCGTGTTAATAACCATAAAAAATAAAATGATGTATAAAAATGATACAAATTAACCTCTAAGTGCTAACGCCTTCACAGTCAAATAAAAGCTATATGGCATGTCGGTAAACAAGAGACCACTCGGGTACTTAAAGTAATGCTTAGCTAGTCTATGTAATAACAAAACAACGAACTTAGAGCTAACGACCGACAGATAAGGCTTCTCATTAGATACATACGTCATCATATCCATAAATATCTATACAACAGTGAATAAATTTCAAAACAACGTCACTCTAAACAGCAAATTCAACAAAACGTATCGTAGAATTAAGCTAACATTTACAAGTAAAACGAACGCCGAATACAATCATCGTAAGAAAATACATACAATATTTATGAACGAACCGGAACGCGACGGTCGTGTCGGCAGTCTTAGAGATGCGCGGGTTAAGTCTTTCGATCGACGAGACTCGAGCCCGACCGATCGGAACGTTCCAAACCATAGCACTAACAGTTAGGAGACGCGCGCCGCGCGCTCACGAGTAGATCGTGATGACCTCGCGCCCGCCGCCGCGCACCATCAGCACCTTCTCCAGCCCCTCCGTCAGCACCTCCAGGAACTCCATGTCTGCAACACGACACTTGTACTTGTACACAACGCACCAAACAAATGGAACTTTTGTAGCAACTGCTACACTGGGCCATGTGAAAAAGTGCTACGCCGGACTACACGTCGTAGCAAGCTGTGCTACGACTACGAGTCAACCAAAGCCGTAAGCTGTGCTACGCTGGAACTTTCGTAGCCAAGTTACGGACACTTCACTTTGGAATACATAGCATTTGCTACAGTAGTCCTCTCGTAGCACATGGTACGCTTTATTCAGTGATTGATTCCATAGAATCTTAGATTGTCCTTCGCTGGAACTTTCGTAACAAAGATTGGCTAACTCTCAATTATATGGAACACACGTAGTATTTGCTACGATAGTCCGCTCTTAGCACATGCTACACTTTATTCTGTGACCAAAACTGTGGCTGTGCTACGCTGGAACTTTCGCAGCAAAGCCACGCCCTACTCTATATTTTGGAACACGTAGCATTTACTACGGTATTCCACTCGTAGCACATGCTATGCTTTATTACGGCTACAGGTTCAGCGTTGCAGCACTTACTGTGCTGCTACGCCGAACCTGTAGCCGTAGCCAGTACATCATATGCCTTTATTGTATGAGGATAAAAACTTTAATAGGGATAAGTAGTATCTTAGTAATTCACAAGATTAGTTTCTAGTAAAAAAAATATGCTCACAGTTGGACTCCCGGTCGATGTTGGTGTCGCGCGGCGGGCCCGGCAGGTTGAGGATGACGAGCTGCGCGTCGTGCGACCGCGACACGATCACTTCGTTCAGCTTCACCGCCGTGTGCATGCGTCGCACTGTGCCCTCGTCACTGACACATATCACATGGACATTAGATTTTACTTTTACTATGGCAATATGTTCATTGATTTCTTTACAAAGAAGTTATCAGTTTCATTCAATCAAAGGTTGTATTGAGAAATATGTATTTGTTAAAAGATAATTAAATGTAACATGTGAAGGATCGAGAACATCATTTTGTTGCGTGCGGAGCGCAGCTATCTAACTCTGCTTGTAGTTGCTTCTGATGTAAAAAGGATGCTGTCCTCCCATTAAAGTATTTTTTCTTAGGTTTCTGTTGAAATCAAAAGAAGAAGGTAGTGGTACTCACGGCGTGATGTCGGCGAGGTTGGGCTTGGGCTTGACGGCGTCTCCGTTGGCGCCTTGTTCCTTGTGCTTGTTGTCGTCGGGCGGCGAGCTGGCCTCCTCGCACTGCGACCGTTCATCGGGCGAGTCCCACATTGAATCGATTATGTGCAACAAACTACTTCGAAAGTCGTCCTATTCACCCCAATTTCGTAGGATTTCCATTTCCAAATTGAATTTTGAAACGCGATTTGTTTTGTTTGTGTTGCACATGACGGATTCAAGGCGAATGAAACACGGGATGTCATATATTATTTTAATTGTTAAACGATAACTCACTACTGACATTCAAACATCAAACCTCTTATCTAATGTGGACAACGAAACAAACTAAAGTGAACAAATTAACGTGAATGAACTCATCGCAAACATATGACCACCGTGTGTAAATTCGCTAGGACTCGTTGGTGACAATGATGAGGGTGGGGTATGATCGTGAGTAAATCAACAAAATAGTAAATAAAAATGACGGAATATGGTTTGCGGTGCACTGTTTTGTAACACCGACAGGTATGACTACCACACTATTGCGCTGATCGATGTCGGCAGCTTAAACTTGCAAACGATGAATGAACTCCACCAATCTACGGATAGTTCATTTTCATCGTAGCGCGTCAGTCGGTCACACCGAGATAAGTTAGAACTTAATAATAAAAATACTCTAGAATTAACTAATTCGGTTTCATTTTAGAACGCTTTGGTTCTAAAATGAATCCTATTATAGTAGGTAAGAAGTTTAGGCTGCAGGCATAACTCGTCCTGAATCTGTCAGTGAGATTGTAAATCAAGACGAGTTTGAAGAAGTCGAAATGGCTGTACATGTCTATAAATTGTTTATAGATATTTATATGCGGGTTTAATGAAAATGGTAATGGTAATGTTTTTATTAACAAATTATAAACAGATCATGAATAGTGTGCTAGCTGAGAAAATAAGAAGCTTGTTAATGTATCATAATTATAGTCCATTTTATCAACAGCAATTATTTGGATAGTGTTGGGATTATCTACTATTTGTGGTTTTCTTGGGGATTTTTGTACTTCAACATGTAAAGTTTTTTTTTTCAGTCAAATTGGAGTTAATTCGAGTTGAGAAACACTCAGATTGAGAATAATTGAGATTGAGTTTGTCCTTGCATTTACATGTTAATTTCGAAGAACACTGATTTTATGTGTATTTCATTAGCACAAGTGTGGGGTATCAACTGTTATCTAAGTGCAAACAGGTCGTATGTACAGGAAGTATGTTCACCTTGTCGTCCTTGTCCTTGTCGTCGGTGTCGGCGAGCGGCGGCGAGGGCGCGTCGGCGGGCGCGTCGTCGCCGGGCTCCGCGAAGCGCACCTTGCTGGCGGTGCGCACGTCGGCGTGGTGGTGGTCCACGATGGCCTGCACCTGCGCCGCGCACACGTTAGGGGGCTGCTGGGCTCTACTTCTTTGGCGGTTGTTGACACGTCACAGTAGATGCTCTATTTTTCTTATGCAAGATTAAAGCTACAGTTATACGATGTAAGTTTCTTGCCCGTGGATACAATCAAATTAAAGCAACAAATGACAACTCACAAATGAAACACTGTTTAGACGGTGTGTAAATTCGGCTTTAAGGTATTTTTATTAGCTTCATCACGCTGCTGTGACGTATCAGCAATCATTTGATTTGAAGACTATGCTCACTCGATACAATGACGATTTAACTAATAGAGTATCTAGGTAGCCGTGTGCTAACTTATAGAAATGACGACGATAGCTTCCAGCCGTAGATATACGGTGTAATTTTGTTTTGGAAGGAATGGGAATATGAGCTTGGTTTTTTTAATTTCATTAGGTAAACAATCCAATTACTCTTAACCTATTCGATTTAATCTTTTACACTCTGAAACCTATTTATTTCATGTGAATTAAATAGATATTTAAATATATGACTAGCTTTTAGTTGATGCATATTTCTTAGAGGGTTACATGCCATTTCATTAATGAGGATTTAATAACTTTAAGGAAATCGAGAGTAATTTATGTAGGTAAGTCAGGTTACAAGGATAATGTTACGGTAAATATAAAATATGTGCAAAAAGTGATTATAAAAGAGCATAGGAGTTTAGTGAAGAGTGAGAAACAGTGAATAAATATAAAATGAAGACATGATCTAAAACATCAAAAGCAATATCTTAGTAGTGGTTAGCGAAATTCACTTATTAATGAATTGGTGGAATGTGATGATGGCAGAAATGTATATTTGGATGAAGAAGTGAACGTGGAAGATCTTAGCCACAAAGAGGACAACACTTAATCTAATATACACCAAGAATTCATTAAAGCTAAAAAGAAAACTCAACTACACATTGCTTGGGTCAAAATAACAGCAGAAATTAGGGTAGACTTCAAAATGCGGGAGATATTGTAACTCAACGAATAGCTAACAAAATGCTCATAAAGAAAATAAGTGGACTCGAATCAGGGTTAAGGTATCCACTTTACCAAAGGCAACTTCTCCTCAGCGTTTTCACGATAATCCACGAAATTTTGCATCTGTATATAGCGACAGACAAACATGTTAGTTCTAGGTCAGAGTAGAGTTATTAATATACAAAGCTTTGTACAGACATTTGAACATTGAATTGTGAACATTTTAATATATTTCATTGTTAAGAAGAGTGTATGTTGTGAACTTACCATGCCCATACTTTCCTTCTTGTTCAGCCGTAGTTCGCGCAGCATCTGGTTGCGTTGTTCCATCATTAGGGTTCGCTCGTAAGTGTAGGCAGATATGTCGCTGTCCGTCTGAAATATTATATACAAAATATCAATGCTCACTAACATGATGAAAGTGAAAATGTTCGTGAAAAATTTTGTAACAAAAATTCGGATGTACCATGTTGATTAATTCGAACTGGTCATAAGAAACCTACCAGCAATTTTAACCACGATTTCCAAATTATGCTTTAAATAATAGGTATCATTATAGATGGAACCAATTCCTTGTCCAAAATAACATGCTGGTCATCGAACTGGCCGTATAAATAAAGCAGTTCCAAAACTGACCATTTCCACAACTTCAACCTCTGCCTCAAGTCGCAGCTGGTAGAGGAACATCTTGAGGTCCTTCTTCATCTGGATGGAGTTGTCTTCCATCTGCGCGACGGTGAAGATGCGCATCTTGCAGTTCTTCCACGTGCGATGCTGCTTCAGCAGGAACGGCAGCAGCATCAGCATGCCGCCGTCGTGCACGATCCACCAGATGTCGATGTTGCCGGATACCTGCGGAGTGGGGATCGAGGGAATGAGACGGAGTGAAAGACTGTTGTGATTAGGTAGGTACCTACATCTTTGTTTTTGGTATAAGTAGTTAATTTTTTTTTATCCTTTAGCAAACGTAAAATATTATAAGTACTCATGCTGCTTTTGTATTCAAGTCGATCGTCCGATAGTTTTTTTATGTTGATCTATGTCACACATGTCAAAATGGAACACGGCGTTGTCGTTTATGTTATGGCTTATTCATTTGGGTAAAAGAGTAGTAGGTGAGTGTAACCGTACTGTTTCAGCAGTGGGAATATCATAGGCTAATTATGGTGAGATTACCTTCTCGGTGGAGTCGGGGAAGAAGTTGATCCCCTTGGGCACCAGCATGGCCATGCGCGCGGCCGCCACGGCGCGCACCGTGTGCAGGAAGTGTTGCCAGCGCGGCCCGGGCCGCTCCGCCGCGCGCCAGCCGTACGGCCAGCCCACGATCACCGTGTTGGGCTTCAGGCCGCCCAGGCCGCACGTCTGAACCCTGCCGGTGCAAATAGATATATCAGGTATTGATCACGATAGGAAATATTGCACTGAAACAGGACTAAGAAGTGATGCATATAGCAGTAAGTTGTCGTTACCAAAAACTTGACGTGTAGATACTTTTACTCGTCAAGTTTTTGGTTATTATACCTAATTGGGTATCAACATCCATAGCTGCTGGGCAAAGCCTAAGCCAGACGATATACCTATGCGCGAGCAAAACCAGTTGGAACTAGAAATTCCGTTAAATCTGCACAGCTCCTGTCGGTTCAGCTACAATTATTTGGGAATTGTAAGTAAAACTTACAAATGGCTAAGTCCTTCAGCGATATCAGGCGACACGAGCACGTCGACGAAGCCCTTGACCTTCTCCTCGTCCATGATGCGGCGCAGGTTGTGGCGCGCCGACGCGGCGTCGCCGGCGCGGCGCGGGAAGTCGCCGCCCAGCACCGACACGCACACCGTCAGGCCCTTGCCTGCGGGGGTTACACGAATATGTGAACATAGTACAGATTAAGGCTGATTGTGACAATTAGATGAAAGGTCTGGCCTATTTCAAGGATATTCAAGATCTAAATTCAAAACCAGAACAGAATTTATGAGAAACTATCTGCCAGATAAATTCACATATGTTTGTTCGGTGGTGATGACGAAATCATTAAATACCAATTGTTCAGTTTAGTTTTTTAGTCCATCTCAAGATTATTGGATGTTTGCAAGTTAAATAATCGCATGATTGTCTATGTTTGAAACCGAGTAGAAGAGGTGGTGAAATGATAAACTAAAAAACTAATAACCCGGCTAGATTTGTTTGCTTTTTTAGTAGCGAGCTTTCAGCTACTGATAAAACCTCGCGGTTGAAAATTACTACTTTAAACTAGACCACAATATTTTTGTACTCCAAAAAATCTTGTTCACCATAGTAGAAAAAATCATTCTCACCAGCTTTCAGTTGGCTAGCAAAGGCGACCATCTTCCTGTACGTGGGCATCAGTTCGTTGTTGAGCTTGGCCAGCACGAGCACTTGCGGCCGCCAGTTCTTGGTGTGCGGCGGGCCCTGCTCCAGGCGCAGCAGCGAGTAGCGCGCCGCCGACAGCGCCAGGCCGCGCAGCCCGTCGCCCCACTCCTTCTCGGCTCTGGAAGGGGCCACAGCATTTGACATTTTTTGTGTTTTTAGCATTGACACTAGGTACTGTGTAAAACAAAAAGTCTATGTTTTGAGTGAAATGTGTTTCGAATGAATCTAAATGAACTTACCCGCGATATTCAATGTACTTGTAGATAAGGCCAGCCATACCCATCGCGAGGAGGGCATAGAACCATGACGTCATGAACATGATGGAGATACACAGCGTCAGCCCGGCTAAAGATAGAGACCTGGAACGAAGCAAGGTATAAAAATTCACCTATTTGTTTATAAACAAGAGATCTAAACCCTTATGTATGGAGGTCGGTTCCTTACCAGTGGTAGTACTTGAACCGAGGACGCCAGTTGGGAGTCTTGAGGAGCGTCTGCAGTGCGCAGGCGAGGTTGACGAAGCCGTAGCACATCAGGAAGAACATGGACAGCAGTGGCGCCAGGATATCAACGTTACCCAGCAGGATACCGCACTGGCAGATCACCATCGTCAGGAGCAGGGCCCTGGTGATATATGATATATAAATACGTTTCTGTGACTCTACAGTTAGAGTTTACATAAAAATTATCGGAATGGAATGGAGAATTTTGGAAGAGGCTTTTTTCCGATAATTCCTGATATGAAGACCAGTAAAATGTCAGTGGCTTACCTTGTTGGTTCACCCCGGCTGGATGAGACGGCGAAAGGTGCCAGGAACGGTATGATCTCGTCCTTAGCGATAGCTTGCAGCAGTCGTGGGGCTCCGGTGAGGGACTGAAGACCAGCTCCCAAGGTAGATAGGAATGACCCGATCAGGATCACCCATTGGTTCGGCCACGCCATGTTCGCTACCACTAGCTTACCTCCGATGGATTGACCAAACCTAGAATGATAGGTGTTGATTAGGACGTTATGTAGTAGCAGTTATTTTTTAGAAGAATTTTCACGTTTTCTATTAGATGATTAAAATGTAGATCTAACCAAAATATATTATAATAAATACGCAAAGTGTTTCGTTCCTGTGTTCTTGTTTTTCTTTGAAAAGAAATAACTGATCTTTTGCATTGAGGTAATTTATCCCCGGAAAAATATAGGTACACTCCCGATTCGTGTGCGATATACCACGTGAGTTAAGCCACGGGTAAAAGCTAGTTTAACTATAGCCGAAAGTCCAGAACATAGTAGAACGCGTCCTCACTTGTCCCGGAGCAGCAGGTTGTCGACCGTGCCCGCGAACAGCAGCACGCAGGACAGGTACACGGCGGACGTGGTGAGGATGGCGCAGATGGTGCCGATGGGGATGCTCTTCTGGGCGTCCGCCAGGTCGCCCGAGCGGTTCGAGCCCGCCATGATGCCTGTTTGGGGGGATAACTTGAGTTTAGATAACGTTAGTTTAGTTTAGTTACAGAAAATGGAACAATGGAAATTGTCAGTAACAGCCCTAAGTCTGAGTTAGGCACATGGGACATAATATATTATGACATAACAGATTAATTGTGTGTATACTAGACACCTGTCCAACCGTTTTGGGAATACCTACATTCGTGAAGTTAAATCAACAATATTTACTGTTGGACGAACACGCATTAATGTCACATCCCGACATCCGAGACCAGTTTTAAGGTGTAATTAGACGTCCATTTAAAAATTGTTTACTACATATACAATTATGATCTTACCAGTAACTGAAGGGAAGAATATTCCGATGAGGATGGTGAAGGTCGTGGAGAGATCAGCGTAAACTTGATTGTAGGTGGGTCTCTCCATCTGCTCGATGTCATCGGGTTCCTTGCCGTATGCGATGTACTGGCCCAGTTGTAGGAACGAGTCTTGCAAGTTGTCGAAGAACACTCCGCTTTTCAATCCCTAGTCATATATTTAATGGTTAAATTCATTCAAAATAAGCATCCTACTGTAGTGGGATTAAGTGCTACTTGAGTGCGTTTAAGTTTTTTAACCTAACTCTTAACAAACTCATGTTTTTTATCGTCGTTTTTTTTTTTTACGAAATATCATGACCGGAGCCAATGGTCTAATAGATGATCATGAATTTTATTCATGATCAGAAATAACGGGCATTTACGATCAATGTATCATCTCCTTACCTTGATTCCCTGGACGATAGACACGTTGTGTGCTAGGTAGTAGGGGTCACAAGTGTTGTTGGGGCAAAACAGTTGATGCAGCGGTGCCCCGATCTCCTTCGTGCAGTTGTTGATGTTAATGTCCTTTAGCAAACGCTTGCCTAGGACGCACATCCTGAAAATGTTAATTTAAAATTGAAACAGATCTTATACTTATTCAAAGGAATACCTACAAACAAAAACTGAAGAACTGTTAAGAATATTCGCGGCTATACAAAATAAAAAAAATATATTTTAGAATTAAAAAACATAATCTTAATAAGGAAGGACATCATCAATCTTGGATGGTATCGGGTCTAATCATACTTTATACAACTTTTTCAGCAACCAAATGTTATAAAAGCAGGCTGATGTTATCTCTGAAATTCAGTATCTCGTGTGTGTCATTAACGCGGCTTAATGAGACATGAGACTATCTCGGTGACGGCCTTACCCTACCCTTACTCTATACTCTTCATGTTAATGTTCGGGGACTGGTGTCTCTGCACTCAATTGCCAAATTTTCCTCGTTATGGCAAGCATAAATTTCGTTCCAGTGGCAATTGTCATTGGAAGGGATTTACATTTTTATTGCTCTTTCGTTCAATGTCACACATTGCAGTACTGATGTTTCCGGTAACCAGATTGCTGCACAGCCAAAAATGACCTCAATGATGAAATGGGTCATTTTGGCAAGTATTTCTGAGTACGATACTTCAAGTTTCAATTTTATGATCTTAGATTTGATGATAGATAAAAAACTAAAAAAAAGATACAAATAAAACATCAATATACTCACTGCAGCTTATCGTTTCCATTGAAGTTAACGAAGATTCCGACGTACACCGCAGTGATAGAGAGGATGACACAGGCAAGGGCGATGGTGGCGAACTTGTTGACAAACTTGACGCCAACGAACACCACCATCCCCATGACGAGCAGCAACCCGGTGCCATACACGCGGAAGTTATTATACATCGCCTCGGGGTCCTTAGTGAAGTCCCCGAAGATCGACAACCAGGGCGCCATGTATGTCTGTTGATGAGATGGATATGTTATAAGTTTTCTATTAACAGCGTTTGACATAAATAATGATTGCTCGTGGCTTGTGAGCGCGAGCTATTAACCGCAAGCAGAAAGCAAACCATGTATAATACGAGCTTATTCATTCAAAAGAGTAATTAGTGGCCTGATGAATATTAAAATCAGCTTTATGCCATTCTGCATCGGATTATCGTTTATCCTCTACGTCATCTGCATTCTGTTACGTAATTCATAAAACGACTCTAAATGACAACAAAACAAAAAAAAAACACATAAAACAAACAACTTTTTCAGCAACCAAGATCCTAGATTAGATATATTATTATTATCCTAGATTATGTCTGGACTTTAAAGAGTCAGTCTCTGAGTTTGTTTCGGTCTTTCTTCTCAGAGTAGTCAGATAGGAAACGCCAACCTCATCTAGATTTTAAAATATGATTAACGTGTAAAAATGTTTGTACAAAGCTACTTACCGGTAATTTTGAATCGTATTTTAATACCGGGATTGAAATTTGTAAAACCGATGTTTCGGCATTTTGTATTGTGATTCAAAATAGTAATCGACTTTTATTTAAACCAAGCAAGCAATTTTCATCAATTTTCGTAATATTTTTCTTCAGACTTCCGTGGCTTTATAAATTACTTATTGCTTTAAAATTTAATTAAAGTTACTGCGCAGTGTTTTTCATCATTATACAGGGTTATTTGTAAAACACCAACAACCTCTTAAGAGGTCATTGTACTCATCATTATGAACAACTTTTACTACGTTTTTTTTTAAATATACCTATAGTAGTTTTATTTTAATAAAAAATGGAAAATAATGAAGAGAAAATTGAATTCTAAAAAATAAATAAATGCCGAAATACCGGTATCCCGGTTTTGAAATTTTTAATACCGGAATAATACCGGTATTGCCATGAAACCCAATACCGCATAGCCCTGGTTTGAGTCAAATGTTCCTTCCCGTTATAATTTGGTGCTACTGTATTAACTATCTCGCCACTTTCATGAATACTAAAAAACATTATCGTCAAAGTTATCCTCTATATCAGGATGGTAATAAATGTGGGGGATCATAAACAGTAGTGCTGTATTCCGCATACGAATTTCCTTTGTGGCTTTCAAGTCTGCTTTAATTAGCTAGTTAAAAATCACCCTGGTTGGTGGCTTAGTCGAGAAATGTTTTATTATCTTTTTTAATTTAAAACTCTACTATAAAATGCAATTTTAGTGTAAAAAACTCATTTACTTTTATATTTTATGGAGGCTCTGTGATGGCGCTACTAAAGGAGCACATTTTATTTGTACTTGTATTATATCACCAGTGCCCTAAATACGTCTTAGTAACTATTCATAGGAACTAATGTCAACATGAATAGGTACCCTAGCTGCAAGGTTCTCGTGTACCAAATAATGAATGCTGGCAGAGTAAGGTCGGCGCTAAATGGCGTCCGACCACATCCCTGTGTCGGCCCCCGAGACCGGAGTGAAGTACGATCTGGCCGGTCCGCCTCTACAGTGTACGTTACACCAACACTGCTTAGGACCAGCGCAAACAGGCAGTTTTAGCTGCGATAGATTTTGTTCAGTAGTTTGTGTCAAAGTATCGTCACGGAAATTCGTTTGGGCAAAGTGATCCAATTTTAATGAATGGTCAATACTCTGCAGAAGCGAAGCAAAAGGAGTAGCAAAGGTTACAATAGACGTGAGCTTATGTATGTACTTTACAGGATTCCTATTTTGATGATGATGAAAACTTGCAGACACACAATAGGACAATTACTGCGCACCAGTGTGCGCTTATTAATCTCATATACCTATTTTTTTTGGCACCCAAGACTTGCCTAGTTTGAGGCCAATGTAATCTTGTAATCTTTTTGGCAATAAAGTTTTTATAGTTATTTATTATTTCCAAAATCCCCAAAAACAGAATGTAATCTGTTTTGAATTGAATAATTGGTTATTGATATGTTGGTTTCTAAATCAGAACAACTAACAATAGATTTGACAGTTTATTCAAAGCCTTGATCAGACTCTGTTAGGCGTAAGTTCAATCGTACCTTCACATGTACCATATGTGTGTGCAAAGCCTTACAACGCCCATATAGTCTGATAAACCTAGTACTGTACCGTGTATGTGGTCTATGCAATTGTGGCGAGCAGAGATTCGTCCGCGCCACGGCTCTGTACCGACTCACCTGTAGTGGTCTTGTGATTCTAACTGAGGTAACGTCGGAATTATCTTACTTGTAGAGTCTAGATAAAGTGTTAACATTGTACTATACAATGTGTTTGCCTTTATGAAAATAGTTTGTTCAGAATCGTTTACTGAATCGATTTCTGACATTTTTAATGTAGGCGATTAAAAAAAAAAAAACTACGTAAATTGCAGTTAAACTTCCGCTGTACAGTCAAAATAAACTAAAGTGGACGAAATATCTACACAGTCGCCTAACGTTACTACGTTATTATATGTATATACGTGTGCGACTGTGTGCGTGCGTAGATTTGTAATATGACCACAACTAACCCCACAGCCAAAAACAAATTTAATGAATAACAATGTATTATACAATATTATAATAGTAAAAATTCAATGATTATAACATAATATTAATATATAATATAATATATATTAATAATAATATTCTAATTGGGGTGTTTGGTACATACTTATTCCATAGTTAACATATGTACATCTATAGTGGTATACAGACTTGTTTGTACTATACTCGTAGTTGATGAAACCATGCGTTACTTTTAGCAGAACACAGCAGTGAGTGGTTTTGATAGAAATTAATTTGGTGGAATTTAATAAAAACTTGCTGTTAAGTCGCAAATTGTAGGTATGCTGTGTTGTAGCTTTCATGATGGGTAAAAAAACTTCAATTACTTTAAAGTTGTAAGTGAAAATAATAAGGAAAACATGGAATCACCAACGATATTTGTAACAACATATTCCACCGTACTCTCAGCTCTTCTTGACATTGTTACCCCTCCTCCTGTTGTCGCATACTTGTCGTTCTACAAGTGATGATAAACTTACCAGAACTATTTCAACAGCTCCGACGATGTACATGGCGGCTGCGAGGGTGGTGCCCGTATAGAATAGCATCCCGACCGCCCCGCCGCACTCGGGGCCGAGAGCGCGTCCTATCATGAAATACGACCCGCCCGCCGGAACCACGCCGTTCGTCGCGATCGCAGACATAGAAATAGCCGTCAGCATCGTCTGTGAAAACAAAAATGTATTTAAATAATGACCTTTATTTATTTTGACCAAGGCTGGTAAGACCAAACTGTGCCTTCTAAACCCTGCCTACTTTTAAATTCTATTAACACAACATATCAAACCCTGTTTAACATTTCAGAAGGAAAATGTACCCCTTGGCATATTATCTAATACATAGAACCAAGAGAAGAGGGTTGCCAAGGGACTGGACAACGACTCATAACATAAAAGTCACAATAAAGGTCAGACGCTCGATCCAATAGCCGAGGACTTTAGATTTTATCAAACTAGTTTAGCAACAAATAATAATCTAGTTAGACTGGGTAAATAATCCAGTTAGCGTCTAGAAGATTTAATAAGCCGTCGGCAAGTTAAATTAGATAAGTTGACGGATCGGGCATTATTAGACACGGCATCAATGTAGCTTTAGAAACGAGCTCGGACAGACCCGGGGGAAATTCTATGTAACAACAACGTAATCAGGAGGAAATATTATACTGCGTAGGGAATACAATGTGGACGATGAGTTATTTTCATCCTCTCGTGTTTTTATTCCAGGACAGGTATAGCGATAAGTAAGTATGTATAACCAGTTGTATTTCGTCTTTCCACTTTATTTTTAGGCCGTAAGTACTTATATGCGAATTGTCATTCGTGCGTCATCGCCCCTCGGAGGAATATGAATAGCTACATGCGTAAGTAATTTTATTCAAAATAGCTTGTGGTTGGGATAACGCTGATTATATTCATTGCGATATCATTTACTTAAAATACGAGTATAAATAGATGTGGATGCAAGCTGGATGAAATAGGGTTTATAACAAGAGCCGAAGATTACCTAAACCTCAAAAAAGGTAAATGTAGATAAAATGAACGCCAGTTGCAGGAATTTAAAGCAATTTAAAAAATGGTCTTGACAAATGCTACTACTGTATAATTTAGCGCTTGCCCCAAGAAATGCAGGCTAACGATATGGTGGGCCAACAATGTACAACAAAAGACAGCGTAAAGTAGCAAAGACCTAAGAGCAGAGAAGCATTAACATCATTCACTTACCGTACAACAGCAAACCAGCACAATCAGGAATCCTTGGATAGCGCCAGCAGTTCCGACCACCCACGTGAGTCGGATGAAGAGGATCACGCCGAAGATATTCTGGATGCAGGGCAGATAGACACCGATGAGCGTGCCCATGCGGGCCGGGGGTGCCGGCTTCACGTCAGGGTCTGCTGCTGATGCCGTGGGGATCGTGTTGGAGTAGTTCGCCAGGGAGGTGAGGAAGGTGGCCGCTCGGGGCCGGTCCTCCAACTCTTCCTGTTGACAAGGAAGAAGATTTTAATGAAACAGTTTCGAAAACTGAAAGAATAAGCCCGCTTCATAACCACCAGATAAATTCCGGTGATGTTATCTGTAGAAACTGAATTTCATTTTTTTTTAATTTTATGTATGATAGTGCGTAACCGTACCTACAACGTGAAACAGTTCCAGCAGTGCGATTCTGTAACCATATCACCGTGAAAACTTAGGTGAAGTGAGGGTGGAGTGAGCTGTCATTCCAACTAATGCTAGGGATTGACACTATTCACAGCCCACTCTAAGCTCACTTCACCTAACTTTTCAGGCTGAGATTTTTACAGAATCGATCGGCAGATGATTTATAAAAAGTTGAGTTTTTGTAGCATCAATAGTAACACCTAGTAGCCTAGGTATTATAGCTAGTACGAAATATACTGCTGTTTTAAGCAAACTTCAATTAAGTTAATAATGATATTACTATCGTGGAGGTAATTAACTACATAATGTATGTTGCTTCACGTATAATATTCCCCTGGGATAATATTGTCCGAAACGACGATATATAGCTGTAGCACATACATCTCCGTTCTACAGCAGCAAGCACATAACATAATATACAACTGAAATGTATACAGAACCTATAACTTATACGCTCTATAGCATAATAGCTGTACAAGCATAATATATGTAAAATACGAGTCCTATGTCGCGTTATCGGGTAATAATAGCGAGACATTCGATTTCGTACACTTTCTCTTTAATCTTATAGTCGGTAGGCGGCCCACCTACCGAATATGTATCCAGTTCACGTAGCAGACTTGAAATATGTTTAACTTCATACGCAAAAATAAGGCCAGATCCCAACGGGTACGTTTCCACGAAGTCAGACTAACTCAAGGTTATGTAATCATTGTCTGACACCCGCCCATTCTACTATCGCAATCTTGAAAGCGGTTATGATAAAGTTAGAAAAAGTGACGTCTTCATGATAACGCCCTTGTGGCTGAGATTGGGTTCTTTGTTATTTCCATTATGATTAGCGTCTTTATTCTAATGCCGAAAGCGGCGTTTGTAGTTGTACCTAGAACATTGTACAATGTTTTATGTAAAGGGAGCAGCGATGGAAAAAAAGCCAATACAAAGTTCTGTACACAAAAACATCTTCAGTCATAACCTAAAGAGAATTTCTTATTCTTTTAATTTAAAAATGATTGCTTTTGTATTTTTAATGCATGAGTAAAATTCATTAAGACCTACATAAGAGTGGAAAGTGCGCAATATTCGTATGAGAAGGGATTCAAATTGTGAAATATAGCTGGCATAGGAGTTTTTAATTTCACGTTTGTAATACGATATATGAGTGCTGAGAGCCGAGAGCCGAGTGCCGAGTTGCTGAAACCCGAGTCAGCGCGTTCGTCTCCTAAAGCTCGTATTTTATTTACGCGCCATTTGCATCGCATCGACGCGCACCGCTCAGTAACGTCGCGTTTCGAACATACCTAGGGCGTTACCGTCACTTGCCGGAATGTGACGCTTTCAGTGTTCCCTCTAGAGAATGTAGGTACGAGTAAATCAGGATTTACATCGCACACACCATCGCAAAGGAACGAATTAAGTTATTCAATTTAAAATGTATTTCGGATACGTTCAGACGTTGCTGGATTTCGGTACTGATTTCATTTAAATTAAACCTTCGTGCACACCTAAAGCTTCGTGACTTTATGTAATGCAATTTCTCCTTATACCTCTGTAGATTACGAGGTAATAAAATATTGGCGGTATATATTCCAATACGATTGCACCATCGAATCGAATAGCCTTATTCAAAGCTAAGCTAAAAAACGAAAACGTATCGTTTATTGCGGTGTATAATCAAATACGCTTCGAAAGATCAAAGTCAAAAGCAAATCTTTTATATAGCATTGATGATCCTTAACGTCGTGTTGTAAATTATGTTAAGCAATAAAATAAAGGCACACAACACGAGCAATTTATCACGGGAGCTCTTTTCCTATTTGTTTTCATTTGTTCCTTCGCCATTATTCGGCACTTTATTTGGTATCCGGACGGCTCTCCGTTGGAATCGCGAGCGTAATGAAGTTCTTTGTTCATCCACAGTAGATTGTGAGGTTTTACGAAGTCAGCTCGAGAGACTCTTGACATAATATTAACGTTCACCGACGACGGCGATTGCTTTCATTCAGGCTTTGTTATTTTTTTAATGTTGTTAAATTAATAATAAGCGATAGTTTTCAGTGACAAAATCGAGTGAACGTTTCATAAATGCTTATAAATTACAGTAGACCATAAACTTTAGCCGGCTTTAGTGAATTGCAAATGGGTGCCATCACGAGGCTCGGTAAGCTATCGTGACCCTCGGATGGGACCCTTAATAAATCCCGTACCCTATACGCGAAAATTAACGCGACATGCCAAGCCTGTAACTTGAGATATGAAAGAGTATATTTAAGAAAAATATAATGTTCATTGGGTATTTCTAGGGGTTTTTGTACGTGTGGTGTGTGTGGTTATTTTGTGCCAGCGATACACAGTAGGTAGATATGCACATAAACTAGAAGTGAACGAAGTCAATTAAGGTTAGGTACAGCTTTAAATGACAATATCAGATTTAACTACCGTTAAACAGCGCTCAAGTTGATAATAGGTTTACAGTCCATTGCCTAGTACTTTATTAAGCCATTTGAGTCAAGATTTTATACCTTGAACACTATAAGGAAAACCTGTGAAACGATAAATCTTTTTATAGCAAATTGTTCAGTTTTGGTTTTCTAATCATCATTATTTCAAAGAACTATCAGTCGTTTGAGAAGAATTCTGTCGATTCTTCGTAGCATTAGCACGTCAAAAAGTTGTCATTTCTTAAGCGCCTTACTTTCAAAATGAAAATTATCATTACACCCGCTATGATCAAAACAAAAGATGAACATATCAAACACAATTACGATGAGGCAGCTTGTGAAAGTGTGGCAGCCTCTCAAGCCCCGTGGAGACGTTATTGAAGCTCTCACATTGATTTCGGTGGAGCATTCGGCTGCGGCCTTGTGCCGAGAGCGGCCTCGGCTGTAGGGTGCTTAGGGCCGCTTAGACAACGAGGCCGCGACGCCGCTCACCGATATCCGACGGATATAGGTGCACGCTGTTTATTAGGCAAGGCAAGGGCGAGGTTTTCGAATTAAAAACCGTATAATGATACGGTTGTTCGGATATTCTTCGGATTTCCCTGAAATGTAAGGTAAAACAAGGTGAAACAGTTAAAGTGACATTATACAATGACAACTTTATACATCGTTTATTAGTTAGGGAGGTAAATGAGAAAGTTTGTTTGTTGCTCAATCATGCTTTTAAGGCTAAACGAATTTGGATGAAATTCGACATGCAGGTAGATTTTGATATCTAAGATATTTTTTATACTGCATTTTATTCTCTAGGATTAAAACTATTTTTTCAGAAAGTTTAGTGAAAAATAAATCCTCGAGGTAGTTAGTGTAGCTTTGTGTGGTTCTATTTTAACTCGATTTAAAGTCTAACACTCTTTTTGTTAAAAGTTTCTTAAACTAAAGTTCTGTTCTTCAGTTCTCGGATTATCACTAATCCATGTTTTGTTAAAAGACGGAGGACTTTTTTCAAGTTTGAAACTAAAGTGTCATTCATTTTGTTCTTGGCTCAGTTGGTAATGATGGTATGAATAAGAATAAAATTTATTTGTTCATTGTTACAAAGAAAACCTAACAAATATAAAATTGGTAATTATTTTATAATGTAACTACTAAACTTTTTCAAAACCGTTAAATAAATCGTTTACTTGGTCAATGGTCCCCAAACTAAATCGTTTTACCTGTATCTCGGGGATCGTAACACAACGTACTGTGTTATTTTCAAGCATTACAATATTTTGTATCACTGACTAACCGACTGGAAGCCGACCCTAACATAGTTGGGAAAAGGGTAAGCAGATGATGATAATACTTTGTATCAGTGTAAATACACTGAAAGTATATATTTTAATAACAAAACTAAGTACTAGTGGAGAAGTCAGAAATATAAATGTGTTCCTCTCTATCTGAGTGGGTTGGGTTGGATTTGCTAGCAAAAAGAGCAGAGTAACAAAGTTTATAACGAATTTTTGTTAATTCCTAGCTAGAGTAAAAACTTATTTATTTCAACCCTAACTTTGATTCTCTGAAAAGGTGCTAACAGTCATTAATTATGTTTCCGGTTTCATTCAAGTGTTTGAAAATTACACATGATTCTGTCATTAATACTTGATTGGTTTAACAAAATCAATCAATACGAATTGATTTTTGTTTATTGTATAATTTATAAAGTGCCTTTGTACACAATAAGGAAAGAAATAGGATTGTTTTATTGATATTGCGTAAGCTAATTAGACCATGATAAACTAATTGAGACATTCACAAACCGACGCACACAGCCCTACCTACCTCTAGGTATGTAGGTACCTAGAGGTTTGGAGGACATTGCAAAAGTGAAAATTACTTCGACAATAATTTATCTTTATAGGAAATTATCGGTACAAATTACGAGAACACTAGTAATTTACTATTAATAGTAATAATAGTAATGTAGTAATTTTATTTTTATGTAACAAATCATATAAAGGTATGTTGTTGTAACGCCAATAGAAAGCGATTAAAAGTACGCCATTTTGAATGTCTATTGTAATATATGGCGTTTAAAAAGCCCTTATTTTAGCACAATCTAAATTCCTACATGAATTTTAAGTTACAGTTTTATTCTCCACAAATAAAAGTTCTATCCATTAATTAAAGCCGCAGATAATCCATTACCTACGATAATTATGTTAATGGTGACGTTTATCCTACAATGTAGTTAACGCTGCAGGATAAACGAGAACTAATTAATTATAGGAACTACAGTTTCATACATAATGATAATTAATGTAATTATTATGCAGTTAATTGGAAATGTCATGAGTTTATTGATTAATCACACACCAGTTAACTTGAAGCAGATGTAAACAGTTAAATCTCTGATAGATAAATGAATAAATTAGGAAGAAGATTTTATAGGTTCCATAGACTTTGTAGTCTTCGTCTTAGCGTGACGCTAGAAATCTAAATTAAAACAATATTGGTTAAGAAGTTAACTGCAGCTTAGGTATTTAGAGTCATCAATAGATCCCATAATATTACCTATATAAAAGTAGGTACGAATAAAAAACCTCTTCTATATTTTATACCGAGCGCGCCAGCCAGCGTGTTTGAAATATGACATGAGAGGAATGCTTTATCAGAATGTTACGAGTCTCGCAAAAGTGTTCGTTAGGCTGTATTATTTGTGTGAAAGGCAATGACTGTTGTACATCAGAAGTCACATCAAAGACATTCATTAAAAATTGAGTAAACATAAAGATATATGTTTAAGTTAGTATTTTAATGGCCGCGTTCGAGTTGCTAGCGTATTTTGCGAACACGTTTTGCCATCGACTGATTTTGTACCAACATTAATAGGTAATAGAATAGAATAGAATACTCTTTATTGTACACCATACAAGTTACAGAACATAAATATAATATATAAAATTTTACAATGGGCGGTCTTATCGCTAAGAGCGATCTTTTGAAGACAACCTTTGGATGGATTAAAAAATTACGGAGATACAAACATAGTAGGTATAATAGTCTTTGGTGTACCATTTACATTATATTATTAATACATATATAAAGTATATTTCACTCATCTAAATAAATATATACATATAATAATAAACATGAAACAAGAGCAAAGAAAAAATAAATAAAAATAGAATAATAATAAATAATAATATAATAATGATGATGGTTAAGGAGAGAGGAAGTGCTTTTTTATCATAATTTTGAAAGCGGACAAAGATTGAGCACGCCTTACCGACACGGGCAAGTCATTCCATAGCCGTACTGCTTCAACAGTAAAATTTTGTCAAAGAAACTGGTGGAATGCATCGGCATCTCTAGTCTCTGGTTTTCCAAATACTACGGTAATACATTGATAACCTATTCTATTTTATCGAAACTAACGCTTCTTACAGGATCAAAGAACTATGCCGAACGGGCATATAAAAATTCTATTGCCATCTTTCCCTTGCCATCATCACACGTAATGGGGGCACAAGTCACGCGGCTCGCAAATGGTGCGTGAATTATATAGGAGATTGCGCTCCTGGATTATTCCAGCCTACCGGCGCACCGCAGGTGTGGCCTCGCCTTTATATACTAAAGAGCTTTTTTTATTAAGGATTATTTTCATCACGTGGAACCTGCGGTCGTTTTATGTAAATAACCATCTTTATTGTATTACGGAATACGGAAATGTTTTTATTCCAGTTCCAGTTTCCGAGACGCGTTATATTTTTAAAGCTACGCTGTATAATAATATATTCTGAAGTTTACACATACGAGAATTTCTGGCTTACAGTATTTTACGAGCGAGACCAATTTTAAAATTAAAACCGCGTTTTGATATTTTCAAGCTAAACTGTGGCTCTAAAAGTTTATCCACAAAATTCTGAAACTGCATCAAGAATCGTAACGAATGAAGCGGGGAACTCGAGCCAATAGCGTAAGAGATTGAAGTGCTACGACCGCCATGTAACGAGCTACGAACTAGCTACGAGCGCTACGAGCGCTACGAGGACGCTACGATGTATACGGGTCATCGAAAGCACACGTATGTATATTCGCGCACTCGTAGCAAGGGTAATACGTTTCTAACTCAATTTTCAATAAAGCGCTCAATTTATTCCGTTTCCTCCTCGGATACTACATAAGCCGAGTCTTAAATTAGCCCTCGTAAATGTTATTTTAAATAATTTATGCTCGGATATCGAGTATTAATATTCGAGAGGGGTTAATTTGATTACTATATGAAACGTTCATTAGAGTAACTCAGGTCAAGGATAATTAGTGTGGAGAGACCCACCGAAACGAAACAACACGTAACTCGGTATGATTTTTTAATCTCGAGAAACCCGCAGGGATGGCGTTAGGTGGAGAAGATTAAATGAATTAATTATTAGGTATTATCTTTGTGATGAAAACTGTGAGATAAAACGTGCCTGCGGTGAAAGAACAGGTAAGGTTCATTACGCGTTTATTACACAATGAAAACCATAGGATGCTTTAGGAAATGAAGGCATTTGTACTTGTTGCCTTTTCAGTATATTAAATTGTATGTAATTTCTTATTCAGCTGAGTTTGATAAATACAATGTATCATAACTTTTAACCATCATCATAAACTTGTACAAAGCGTTTCCCTAACAGATAAGAGGTCGGAGAACTACTAAAATGTGGTGGGTAGGCCGAAACATTCAAATTCAGTAGAGTTTGTAGTGTATAAAATAAATTCTCTGTTACAAACTGGGGCCGTAACTTTCTCAAGACTTTTACGACAGTCTCGAAAGTGCTGTCTGACTAAACATTTAAATGAGTACACCTAAGTAAGAATAACACGTTTTTACGTTGAGAGAACGCGTATATTTTAATGACGGGGAACATTATTATTTTACACGTCACATCTAGGTAAGAATAAGAATATTTTATTTGTTTATTGTAAACAAAGATGACTTTACAACTAAGAATGACATAATTCTTTTATCTGTTACTATCTTAAGAATCAGTTTGTGTTTTAGTCCTCTTTACTTAAAACAGGGACAACTTAGCAGGCCTAGTCTGATTATGAAAAAAATCTTCATTGTGGCCCACGATGACCATTGTGGGATCCATCGTAACAAAACATTTACGTAGTACCTACGGAAACAAGATGTTACGACTTCTCTAACAGATTTAGTCCCACTAAGGAAGGGAGCTGATCCTCTGGATTACAGTAGGTATACGCAACGCCATTCTTATGCAACGTAACTGTCCAATTCATCTCCTGAATAATGAACAGTTGTTCCAACTCATCTTTGTACTCAAAGTACTGTAACTGCGAGGGTTTTCCGAGAAGACGGGCTAATCTATGTTATTTGGGGAAATTATTCGTACCTAGATGCTTATACATATATTTTATACATTAATGTATTACGAAGCAAAATGAGTATGTAAGGATCGTGAAAGGTGGCGTCCTGTAGATTCTGCCTAACCCCATGGAAAATGGCGTGGGTTTATGTATATATGTAAGTATATACTTAAAAGAAAGAAGAAGAGGAAATAAGAGGAAGGAGGAGAAATACATATGCATGCTCATTGCTCACTCAAATGTCTCGCTGATGGAGGCGCATGTGTTGGATCATTTAGCTCCCTTCAAAATGGTTGAGCTGAATGGTGCTAATCCATGCGTCATGTTACACACGATGTACAGAATATGTTAATGTAAATAATAAAACTGTAATTATGGCCACGCTATAGAATTAGGAAATTCCTGTAATGATAGTGATGTTGAGTTAATAAATAAATAATAAATGTTCGTGAACCGGCGCCGTCAGTAGGGACGTCATCTCTTTGCTGCCATGGCTTATTTTCATTTAATTTAATTTTTAAATTGTTTTTTTTTTATTTTTTTTTTAAGTTTTCATTACGGACGCTTTTAACGTTCTGCATCGTTCTCACATGCATAATTTCTAAGATGAATGGTGTAACCAATACTTTGTAACCATATTATTTTGATGTAAAAGAGTGTCCATGGAGTTTCTTGCCCGTTCTTCTCCATAGGTACCTACTACGCTTTGGAATGGGCAACTAGCTTCATTTTTCTGACTGACCGACCCCTTGACAATTCAAAAGTGCCTGTAATTGGTTTAATTGAAATAAATACTTTGAGTTTGAGTTTGAAGACTATCATAATTGTAGGTACCTAAATAGTGTTGCTCTTGTTACCTATAACAAAATGAGTAGAGACAGTATTTTATATATATGGCATTTCGCAGGTCAATCTAGGAGGTTGACGGTTGCTCAACTAGGCTTGCCTGTGGTTGCCAAAATAAATTAAAGCCTCCAGCCAGGCCTTAAAAACTAAGTGACTACACTTAGGGCACCCCCTGTGTGGTACGGACCTCCGCTTAGGGGGGAGGGCAGCACGGGACCGGCTGGATCGGATTATATGAGTTACAGTATGCGGCTGCCAATATTTATATGGCAAGTCGAGTTTTAGTTTGATTAAATATTCGATTTTAGAGTGTCGTCTCTGTCACTCATACCTGTGTGAACGTCTCTTTCTAAAGCTCGGTGTGTTAATATTTAATCGAGTTTGTTCCTAGTTAAAGGTTTTATAAAGGTCTGCGAGTGTAGGCGTACAGAGAGCACACGGAGCGGCACCCTTATTGCGTAACACATCTCTGAATCATTTTGAACGATATTGCTAATCCATTGCTTTATATGTTCGAAAAATGTGTCTGCTCAACAAGGTAAATTATGCAATAAATGTTGTTGAACTGTCAAAATGAAAGCCGTTGCTACCGTTGGTGTGTTACTCAATTACCACGCTGGTCATTTAAAGTGGCGTCAAACAGAAGAGTCTATAGTCTTTACTCACCCCTGGGTGGACACTGGACCGTGGACACGAGCCAAATAAAGGTGTGGCGAAACATTTCGAATTGGATGCGACATCGGTTTATTGATTGCTTAGCTTTTACAATGATGTATTGGTAACACCTGTTTTTTACATCAACAAAACGAATCCTACGAAACAGGCACTGCAAAATTGCTTGAAAAACCGCCTGGAAAACGTTTTCACTAAATGATAATGCAAAATACAATTGGACTTAAAACAGTTAATGTAGCGAAGACACTAGACACTGAATAATGAAGGCTCCTTCAATGTTTAATGTCCAGCGAAGTTGGGATAAGCCTCTTTAAGTTTCCTCAGTACGCTGTATACCGTGACCGTGACGTAGTCGTTAAAAAGGTTTTACATAACTTTACTTAAGTAAACAGGTGTTCAAAATAAACTTACATGGTACAGGTAGAGGTTGGTGTCGCACCCTTTGTCCTTTTCTGTGGGTAGGCCATGTTCGTCGGTTTCACCTGGAAATAAAACAGAACATTTAAATAATGTTTAAACATTTGTATACCTGCGTATCATGAGGAAATGTCAGGGCTTTGGTAATCCACGACGGGTGAAGCGGGACCATTTTATGGTTTATCCACATAATTATTTTCATTGATGGCAGTATAAAAAAACGATTGCACACTGCTGAGACACAGGCCTCCTCTCGGTGAAAGGGAGTGGGCCGTAATCCACCACGCGGGCCCAGTATGGGTTTGTAGGAGTCGCATGTCTTCGAAATTTTGGTTCTAGGGCATGCCGGTTTCCTCACGATGTTTTCCTTCACCGTCTCGGTTTTAACCTATGGCCTAAAACTTGTAAATCGCAGCCGTGACCACTGGAGCACCACCACCACTGCTAGAAAAAAAAACTATTACCAAACCTGAAATTGTAACACAGAATTTTGCAAGAACAAAACCCGTTTATTTTCTTTCGTAAAATGAAGTCAAGTCCCTAGCGCTTGGTAACAGTACATTGAACATATTATGTACTAGGTAGGTACTTTGGTATGTGTAAAATTAACTTTCGAACGATACCATAACGTCGACCACGAACGAAATTGGTTTATACAAAATGAAATTATGATACGTGCAGTACCCGCCGGTTGTTACGTCACACAGTAGGTAGGTACACCGGTAGTTATTAGGTTTCAATGCCATGTTTACGCTACACACACTTTATACCGGGAAACGGAAGAAGACCTAAAAAGGACGTATTAGCGACAGTCAACTGCAAAGAGTAACAAAGTTGTTATCGGTATAAACTGATAAAATGAACACAATAAACAACAACGTTCCTGTAAACAATGTTATCGTAGATTGTTAACCGATAGTTTGATGAATAATTAAGCGCTCCCGTCAACAAGTCTAGTATACACAAATATTTGGTACAAAATACATAACCGGTTATATTTCGGGCACACAAAGAAAACATCGTAACTTCTGCTGTTAAATATGTAGGCACTTTAAACAAGGAAAGTTACACGCACGTATTTTTGTGATACACGAAAATTTTCTTCAAGATTTTGCAAGCGAGCAGTTCAAAATTTATGTAGATATTTGATTCTTAAAAGCGTTGTTTTACCCGTCTTACAAAACAGGCTCATATTTTAGGTACCGCATAATTCCCGTGTGAGTCGTAATGTATTCCCTTTAGTAAATATGTAGAAGGTGTGCAAACACATTGTTTGTACAGGCCACGTATGGGAGCGCGTTTGTTTAGCACGCATAACTGTACAGTATACACCCGCTAAGCTTTGTAATTACGTTAGTAATTGTGAAATAATGAGGCATTAGAATCAAGGCGCTTTAATTATTTCAATTCTGTTCTGCGAAGGTAATGGATTACGTACCCTGGATTTAAAGCTTTGCTGCGGGAGTTGAATGTTTTATTTTTTTATAACTTACCAAAAATATGAAACAATTTATACAATGTCAATCACACACAATTTACGCGCCTTTTTTATGACATATATTTTTGGTTGGGGCTGAGGAACGATACGCAAAAATACATGGTAGAATACTCTTTATTATATTCACCATAGAAACACAACATCCACACATTTTTTTTTGTTCTGTATATAATCCTACTAATATTATAAATGCGAAAGTTTGTATGTATGGATGTATGGATGTTTGTTACTCTTTCACGCAAAAACTACTGAACAGATTTTGACGAAATTTAGCACACAGATAGTTTATAACCAGGATTAACATATAGGATACTTTTTATCCCGACATTCCCACGGGATCGAAACTTATGCGGGTGAAACCGCGGGGCGCAGCTAGTATCAAATAAATGATAAATCGAGATAATAGGCAGTAGCATTTTTTCCTTGTCCCATATTCTAGTGTTCTCAATTCAAAAAATCAAAAGGTAGTCGCTGTCATCGTTGTTGGCGCTGACAGCGAATTATAAAGGAGTGAAAGAGCACGTTGTCGTCACGGTAAACAATTTCAGTATAGAGTGCTAATTAATTCACTTTCAGTCCACTGCCGCGTGTAGGCGCTTACTATTAGCCGACGAATTTAATATACAAGTATACTCAGCAATGTGTTACGCATATGCTTTCATTGTCGCTACAATTATTTTGATTTTTCTTTATTACATTGTTTTATATTGCTTATTTATGTAAGCAGTAGTGGCCCAGTAGTAACGGCAACGACTTAGGCTGTAGGTTGTAGGTTCAAACCCAGACAGGGACTTTACTTTGTGTACTATTTTATTAAACTTTTGACAATTCTTATTTGTTGACATTGTGAGTTTAAGAGATTTTTTACAAATAATTTAATTTTGATCATAGCATCACTATTTTGTATGCGTGTTGGCGGAACATAGGTCACAAAAATAAATTGATTTTGAATTTTTTTGAATTTTGTAAATTATTTCATTATCAATCACTGCTCCCAAAACGGCGAAAGAAAACATCGTGAGGAAACCGGCATGTCCTAGAACTAAAAATTCAAAGACATGTGACATCTACCAATCCGCACTGGACCCGCGTGATGGATTATGGCCCACTTTCTCTCACCGACTGGAGGCCTGTGTCTCAGCAGTGGGAATATTATCTATTGGCTGACGGAGTCGATTATGCATAGGCTGTATAAAAAATGTGTATCCTTATTGAAACGAGATTATCGCTGTTTTAAACATACGCAGTCGGCTTCTACTGCAATAAAATATAAATGATTCGTTTTCAAGATCGATTTCGGTAAATTCACGTCAGAGGAGAACTCGATCAGAAAGAATTTTCACACAAGACTGTATACACGAATGTCAGGGCGCGACCTTTATCACATTGTTGAATTCGATTTCATACGCCGTTCCGTTCGAAGATACGTAGGTATGTACGACCGCCTCATAATATTTTCCTATTTCAAAGGATTTAAAGGTCACAAGTAACTTCAAAGGGCAAGAAAATCTTGTAAATCCGACTTTAACACTTATCAAGTTAATGTTCACAGGTTCAACACTGACCGAATATTAGATAATATAATGTTCAAAGTTGTTGGTATTAGCAGTTGTGTAAGTATCTGTTTACTTTACAGTTTGGAGGCTTCTTATGCCATTTAATCTGGGGTTTACTTCGGGATCTGCTCAGGATTTTGGCTTCACCTCAGCTTTGTATTTCTGTTAACCATTGCTCAATAATTTTTTTGCACCTGTAAAGCATTAATGGCCAATTCCTATAATTGACGGACCGTTATTGGTTAAAATTAAGACTCTTGTATCTTTACCAATACTGAAGCAAAGACCTTATAGCTTTGCTAGTAGACCTTCCCGTATGGAAGTCAAATTAAGTTACAAATCTATTTATATGTCCAGTTTGGCAATAAAAAATGCTACCTTTGATAAGCAAAACGACTTGTTTTTGTTTTCTAGGAACCGAGCATAAGGGCGGCTTCTTTCACGTCCATTTGATGCACACGTATACGTCGAAAATGGCGCTAACTATCGTCAAGCCAATAAAGCGTTGTTTCAAATTACAATTACAGAATTATGGGCTTGACTTGTCAAATAATTAAGATTACGTACTCGTTAATATTTGACGTACGAATATTACGTTAACCATCCGTTTGAAAAGACCGGCCCTAAGTATTACACATGGAACCCGTTCAGTAGTGCAGATTTAGTAGCAATGAGAAAAAATCATAAATGAAGCTTGAATTTGAGTAAAAATTGCTCCACCTAATACAATTTCCTCAGGCTTTTAAAACAAATGGAACTCTAATTCGCAATCTAATTCAATTCCCTCATAATACAGTTACGTGGTTACCTTATATCTACGTTATCGAGAACAAATACAGGTAGAAGTATACTTTATCGGGAGCCCGACGAGGCGTGGACTGGGCGTACATTTGCGAACGCGGCTCGTATATAAATGACGTGTTCATTTGTGCCTATGCAAGCCGTAGGCCGCGCACGTTCCAATTCACACAGGATGACGGGTCTGTACGTACGTGCCGCGCAATTATTGAAACTTTTTCAATTGCTACCCTTTAAATTGCACAACAGAACTGTGCCTTAATTGTGAGCCTCTAATTGGTCTTAGGTACAGTGGTGGCTTTTGTTTTGTACTCTATTTGCATGAAGAAACATGTTTTTCGTTATTTTTCATGAACCTTTTGGACCAAAAATACTTTAGTAGTAACAATAACAGTTTGAATAATGTAAACATTAAATTTAATTCACAGCAGGCAACAGTGAACAGTTAGAAATTCTAATCCCACAATTTAGAAGAGAAGTTATGTTCCTATAAATAAATCTGATTAGCGAGTTCCGAGCTTTAAAATCAGTGTACAATGTTTGTAATTCCGGAATGACTTTGAAAGTAAAAGGAATTCTTGATTCCGAATTGAGTTTCAATGTTTTTAGCAGTCCTTAATCTCGCTTTTATGAAAATTCCTATAATACAGTTGTTTGTACATATCTATGCTAAGTAGTTAGTTAACTTTTGAGCTCAGGACTCGGGCGTCCATTCCTTCATTATTAAATTACGCTAAACTTTGTCTTACGGCACTTTTACTTAATTAAAAATCCGAGGTGAAAGCTACCGTCTGCTTTTATGAGAACATGATAAGTTTATATTAGGTTTTAATATTTTCTTTTTAGTTATTCAGTGCTTAGGTACCGATCAATTTAATAAAAGCGGCAACCTTATAAAATGCTTTTCATTTTCAATCTATTAGATTAAATTAGAGTAGGTAACCTATTTAGGTAATTTTCTTTTTAATGATATTCTAATAGAAAGATGATTTTTTTAACGAAACCCACTTAATTAAATCTAAAAAAAAACTTGGGAAAAATCGCAGCGTCATTTAATTGCCTTTAAATTAATCAATGGCAAGTAGTGGCAGGTGTACTGTGTAGTTATACCTACTAGCCTATTAGAGACACCTTGATTGATGCGCCTCCCCGAGATTTCATTAAATGCTACCTACCATTTGCCATTAAGAAGGCTTTGTTTGCGTAAACACCTTTAAACACTATTGTTCTTCGTTTATACATATGATACGTTTAGAAAGCTATTTCGTTGTTTATCGGGTGACCGGTGATGGACGCATTGTCTTATCCTTCTCTCGTGTCAGCATGAGCTATTACTATAATATATGTACGTCCATACTCGTGCGCTTTGGTCTTATCTAACTGAGTGAAAGGGTTTATAATAATTAAATTTAATTATTATGTTGCTAACAAGAGTACGGTGCCGTACGGTGTGGCTTAGAAGTACTAGGTGGGTTGAACCCAAATCATCATCTACCTAACCTTCTGCCAACTATGTTGAGTTTGACTTCCAGTCTAACTGGATGCAGCTGAATACCAGTATTTTACTTGGAGCGACTCCACAACCCAGTTACTGGGTAATACGATACCCCTTGGTAAGACTGGTTGTCAGACTTTCAGGCTTCTGACTACCCGGGTTGACCCCAAACAAATTGGGTTAATATATTAGGAGAATGAAGAGGAGAAGAATATGTTGCTAATATTGTGTTTGTCATTACTTGTTATGCTTACTTTATGTTATGTGGCATTATAAATAAATAAATAAAAAGTAATAAAAGTAAAAGGGGGGGGGGGGTAAGGGGGTAGTAGTAGTAGTAAGTAATAATAAATAATGCAAAAAAAAACCAACCAATCTATGGGCCTGCGTCGCCTGAAATAAATAAATAAATAAATTATTCATCAGTGTTCGGCTTTATCTGGTTTAATAAATACATCTTCATCGTGCGTCCTTTTGCGCCATCATAATTAGTCACTGTACGTTGATTAGGCGGCGGTAGTTTATCACGGTATGAACCTTATTATCCTGTTGCTAGTGCTAACATGACAGAAGACAAGTAGTAAAAGCAACAGAGCTTGGTTATACTAGCGACTCACCCCTGCTTCCCACGGTTTTGAAGACGTGACAAAACATGGAGATTTCATTATTATATGAAAGTTTAATATTTATGTATAACTAGCTTCTGCCCGCGACTTCGTCCGCGTGAAAGCTCGAACCACCCCGAAACAAAATTTGTATTCGTTTGCATGGGAGTATACAAGTGTTGTTTTTAGACTTTTTCAGGCAATTTTTTAAATGTTTCCTCTGCGTAAGGAACATCCTCGTACTTCATGGGATATTCAAAAAATAAAATTAGCGAAGTCGGTTCAGCTGTTCTCGCGATTTGCGCTTAGCAACATATTCAGCGATTCATTTTTATATTATAGATTTTTTATATTATGAAAACAGCGTCAAAATTCAATGCGTAGTTTTGAAGAACAACGCGGTCACACATACAGACAGCGGCGGCGTATTGTGAAATGGCCAGGCATATTAAGATATGGCCATTTCTACGATCGGACGACGACATAAACTTAGATAACGTTTAGCAAAAAAAAAAAAAAACCCAGTTTGTATTACATAGAAACAAGAGTATGAAATACGATATTCTCCTATCAAGGATGCACAATATAAAGTTGATATAATATGTGTGTAACTAAGCCGACTGGCGATAATTACATTATTGGCTCCAAGCCAGTGTAATAGCGTGAAAGAAGAAAAAAACAAACTTGGGTTGCCCTATATTTCATAGAAATATTTTTTACTCCATTTATAACTTGGGAGGCATTTTTTTTCAACTCGTAAAATATGGCTATGCAATGTGGTCCTCACCATAATTTCAAGAGAAAACTTTCAGAGAGGTAAAATTACACCATGTTGGATCTAAATCCCTTTTATTATTATACGTACTTAATCTCAGTAGAATGCTAGCCCATTCTCTCCGACACAGTCTAATATTACACCCACAACATATGCCCATGATATATGACATACGAAATAAGAGACATCAGTCATCCGTCGAAGCCTAACCCGTTTGTCCGAGCTAAGCTGCGACCGATTCAATTAATATTCTAACGCCAGTGTGATCACTCGTGTAGCGTTCAATTAATTGAACATACAGAACATCAGTGTCGGATTATTTTCGTTCATTTCATTCGTTCAGAGGTCCGATACTGTTCTAATTAATTTTTAATCAGGTTTCTTAACACAAAAGCTTGTTTAATGAATGTGCGGTGGCTTCTATCAATACGAGGTTGTATGAGAGTATTTTCTTTTGTTTTGATGTATATTGTTCTACTCGTAATAAGAGGATGTATTGTTGGCTGTTTAAACTGATTAAGTTTGAATGCATTGGTATTATAATGAATGAAGTTCTGAAACTACGTGTTTTACGTATGGTAATTGTATAAATCTACGAGTATATGATGGAACCTACCTACCTAAAAATTTTGTCTAAACCAATTTATCTCAGCCTGAACCTATAAAATCCAGACTTTCTTTTATCTAGTTACGAAGTTTTTCTATCGTGCCAATTTTATAAATGTGCCATCATTGGCTCGGGGAGCGTGAGATCAGAAAATATTCGGCCCCAGGCGGCAATGGCGGCACGGCTCGTCGATTCAGGCTAGTTCGGGTGCGGTTACCTTTATCGACGCATTACACGGCCGTGAGAGACGCACGGATGGGCCTTTATACGCAATCAAATGTGATTATGTCTTACGTGCTCCGCATTCAGAACATTTTATGATGTTACATAACTTTTGTATAGACTTAGTTGATGTAATCTGAAACGTAAAAGCAGCCATGTGTAATTGTGTCAACTTGAGATAAAACGTTACACGCTCCTCATTACAGGAATCTGACGTTTAAAATACATGTAGTGCGACCCTAAATCGTCATCAAATTTTAACGGTCCCACACCGACTCTTTCAGGGAACACATTAATTTCAGCACATAGGTTGTATTGCGTCTCACATAAAGCCGGTGATACCATAAATTGTGAGGCTGTGTAAAAATAATTCAATTTGCAATATTTTCTTTATAGGCGCCTACGTGGCTAGGAGGCCCTGTGTACATGTCGCGACCAGACTACCAACGATAAGCTTTATTGATGCCCGACCTACAAAATGAGAGGGTAGCTGGGGACTTCTAAGTCTCCGAACAAATGGGTGAGTGGCAGCGCGCAAGATAGTCGCCGAAGTCGTTTACACTTGTCCATCAGCTTGCATTGAATGATACCAAGATTTCATTTAGTAGGACAGCCTTGGATTTTTCTTTGTGTAGCTGTTCAGACATCCAATTTTTCTTGTCTAGCTTTTCTGCTCGTATTTCCAACGTAAACTTTATCTTCGGGCTTATTGTTTGGACCCGGTCAAAGTGGAAAACGTACAATGCAAAATGGATGTGTAAAATAAAATCGGAGCAAAAACTGGAACATGTTATTATAAATTCCTTTCCTTGATTGTGCCATCGTGGAAGAGAAATAAATGATCAACTATAACGGAAGTGTTTTATTCTTTTATGTGTTCACAGTGTATTCTGTATATATATATGTAGATAGGTACGTAAATAGGCGGTGTTTTTCCGGAGGGTAGCACACCGCCGCGCCACGTTTCCTGCGCTGCAGTACGTCATATAACTACTTTGTTCAATAAGTAGACAGCTTCGTACGACCTAAAAGGCAGTTTCAAATATATGTATCTAATAAAAATACTTTGCGACCGAATTTGTCAACGCTGAACAAAAGTTCGGAACACAGATGTGGGTTTTTTGGGGTATTCGGTCGCGGCGGGTACTATGATAACTTTTATTGATGACAATTCGGCCGGGCTAACATTTTGGCGGCTTGCCAGAAGGGATAGTTTCCTCTCACTGACGATACGGTTGTCGGGCGATTCATATTTTCACTCTGTTATGCTATAAATCAAATTTATGACGGTGACGTCAATATAAACAATATCTAATGTCACATTTGTATTAAGTTAAGGGGTTTGTCAAATATTTGGTCGAACTTGGATTACTTATTACTGTTAGTGGTAGGTAAATAAATATTCAAATGACAATATTCTGTACGTTAACTTCGTAGTATGTGTAGTAGAGTAGATGGAATAAAATATGTAGGTACGTAAGTGCAAATTAGGTGCCATAGAGCAAGGCTGCTCAACCTCAGGCCCGCGGCAGGCCTCAGGCACCGTAGCCCGCCAACACATTTGAGTTTTTTGAGAACATATTTTAGGATTTCAAATAAGGTTTTAAAAATATTTTGCTTCTCACTTAGCCAACAATAAAACATATTCTCAGACTTCATTTTATTATCAACCTCAGATTTGACGCCCAATATTGATAGGTTGTTAGTATAAAAACCTCTTCAAAGGTATCAGTGAAGTTTTGTTCTAGTTTATTCAAAGTATGAGTAATACCATAACTGTAGGCAAGTTATACTTACTAAATGGCCCGCGAAACGGAATCAAAATTATGGCCCTCTTTCAAAAGTGGTTGAGCAGGCTTGCTATAGAGCAAACATATTGATTATCGTGGCTTGCAAACTAATATGACATTCAATTGATCAGTTAGTGGAATAACCAGTACGTTGCCCTAGAGTTCTAGACTAATTAGCAAAGCGCTAAATAATTTGTTAGAGGTTGGTTAGATAACACGTCCAGTCTGCGAATATGTTGCTGCTAAGTATCAGTTGCTAATTAACATAAATCTGCAAATTTTATGTGATTATTCCGTTACGGCGCTATGTAGGAAAGCAGGCATAATTCTTTTGTTACATAAAATAATCGAGGCTATTTCATTGACTATGCACTAGACAGCTCTACAGTAACCTATTTATATTTATTTAAGTTTCATAACTTGTGAAGAAAACAACATTTATCATAACAATCTGAATTGAATTCGTAAAAGCTATCCGTAGAAATAGTTTCAAAAGCATAGACGGCTTACTTCAGAAACGATTAATCAACAATGTTCCTTTGAGAATATTGTAGTAAAACATTTTAACTGTACAGACAGATTAAAGCCTTTCAAACGACGTCCACTGTTTGTGCCGTTTCGGTTGAAATCCCGCATCGTGGAGACTGGGGTTCATTTAAGTGTGGCGCACGGAGTTGTTCGGCTGACGTCTGTCCGCATTCCGCACTCTTAAATCCCGAACATTTGAAATTTTCATTCTGTTCGTGTAAGTACGGGGAACTTTCGGACGCCGTCGTGACAGCAAAAGCCAGTCTGCCATGAGGGTAGACGAGTTTTAAGTAGGCATGTCTTTATTTAAATAGGAAAGTTTTGGGTTGTGTGTCCTCGCCGTATAAAATTAATGCGCCGAATTAAAACGTTTGGCTTGGATAAAGGATTGGGGACTGTAAATAAATTCTAGTACTTTAGGACTTACTTATATACTGAGTCATAGACATTTTAATTTTGTAATGGTCAAAGGCTACGTTAACCACCACATTTTTAATTAGACGTCAAATAACGTAATTACTTTCCCTTTGCCGAATACATAAATAATTTCGCGATAGATTCCGAGCAAGCACTTGAGCTTGTCGTAGTTCGAGAGCAAAAAACTTTCGCTCGACATTCGCTGGCTGCTTTAACTAGGCACAAGTTTTAATTAGATATGTCCTTGTTAGTTAGTGGGAGAGGCAGAAGGCGCGTGTTGTTAACAAATGACCACACGCTGACGTCTCGAGTATACTGGCGAAGTTTGGAAACAGGACGACAGCTTGTCGTCAACTGTCATGTGCCTCTTACTAAGTATACACGTACATGTGTGTGTCTTTCTTGTTTGAAACGTGCCAAAGCTCTTGTAATTTGATCGTCAAAAGGAAGTCACACATTATGATTATACTAGGAGCTTATGAAAGGCGGAAAGCTGAGAATTGTGGCGAAGCTTTCGCTCTGTAGTTGACTGTGATAAGCTCCCTTGAGACCAGATTGTAAAATTAGAACGGCACTATTACATAACGAAAATACGTACCTAAAGGCCTACGGAATTTAAAGCCTTCAATCATTGTGCAAAGTTCGGTCTCCACAGTATATCTAGGCAGTTGGGGTATTCTGAATATTAATGAGAAATTAAAATAAATTGTTATAATATGCGAGCGTATAGACTTAATTTCAATTTTCATCGTCGGAAAACCGCCGGGGATGTTAATTTTGCTTATAAATGAAATACAGTTTCAGTTATGAGTTATTATTCGAAGGTGTCATTTGAGTGAGGAATGTATTAAAAATACTTGTATTAGTTAGATATCTGCGTAAGTAAACTGTACTTGTATATAGAGGATGTATGACAAATAAAAGATTTTGTCAAAAGAATGTTCGTAATAAAATTAGCTGGACAGGCTATTATTCTAATAACATTTTACCATGGTTTTCATTATATTATTTGGCTAAGGAAGAGAGGATCTTTTATTTTAGAGCCGAAATTTGCATATTTACATACTAGGCGTCCAGTGTCGTCATTCGGTTCCAAGTTTTCTATTGGTTTTCATTTCCATGGAAATTAAAAATCCCGTGTTGAGGTTGTCTGTACATATTTATGCTTGTATATAAATAGGTCAAAAAAAGTTTATTGTCAAAAGAAGCATTCTTTTTTTTTATTTTATATATTCGCCTGTTCTTCACCTCGATCACGCCTGATGGAAAGCGATGGTTGAGGTCTATGCATTCACAAGAATTTGGTACATGTTACAGTATTTATTTATTGTTACTTAAGGTACTGAAACTGATATGTTACGACGTCAACCATACTTTGTCTCTAAACATAATATTTTGAGTAACTGTGTTTATCCTCGGTTATGTATAAGAATGTGATTACCTCAAGGTAAAAATAACAAAAGCGTGTCAACACAAATAAAACACGGCGTAAAAAATCCGATATTTTGCGCGCATGAAGCAGACACTAACGCTTTTTATCGATATTATGTTTGCCGAGGCGCTGAAGATCTTGTAGTATTTGCTCACGCGCCGCCTTCCTTATCCACCATATCCACCGAGCCAGATGCCATCCATATAGATGTTATTTGAGGCTGAATTCGCGACATTTCCTTCTTTATTGCCATCTTATCCTTGTATTCTTGTTTAACATGCGTCTCACCTACTGCTTTCATCGAAAAAAACGCAGCTAACGTGAGAAGGAATACGAATGAGTACCTGCGCTAAATTATAAGGACTTTCTTTTATGTATAGTTTATTATGTGGTTGTATTGTTGGTGTACATATTATGTTAACTTGCACATACGTAGTGAAAGAGTATGGAAAATACTTACGAAATACTCAGAATCAAACTTTAACTGGTTGAATACGAGCCTTTTGGTTACTTCGTATGTGAGTATTTTATCATCTTTTTTGTAACGTTTTGTTTGTGCAAAATATTTTTTTTATTTCAATAAGTTCCTTGCATAAGGTTTGAATTACCCAGGAAACCAGCTTACGGAACTGCCCAAATTCTGCTGTAAAGTTTACCTACATTACGTCAATTAGAAATTACAAAACAACCCATTATTTAAAATGAAAATTAATTGTATAACTTTGTGCTTAACGTACGATGTTCTATTACAACTTAGTTAAGTTAAGTTATTATTCAAAAACAGGTCTCATCTGCGTTACACAATAAGTACACGATACTTATGTATTCTAAGCCGCTAACTTGGAATGGAAGTGGGTAAACTTGGAGCCAGCTAATTGCCTACGTACCTCTAACAGAAATTCCTTCCATTAAGTCGGTTGTTGATTGTATTGTTCGAAACTAAGTTATCGTTCCACGAACCTACTTATGTATGTGAGGGATAGTCAAGTTAGAGTAAATTTTCGCATAGATGGAGGGCAAGAAATAGTTTTGGCCATCAACTACCTAAAGGCTGTAAAAACAAGGACTACATTAACGGGTTAATGGGTAGCTGTTGTTGTTGTTGTGCTATTGTTTCATCGGGGCACCCTACCTACATTTTGAATTCAGATAATTGGCTTTGGTTGTAAAATGGAAACCATGTGTAATGACGAATGGCACAAATATAGAGATCACATATATCAGGATTTCAAAAGTTATAAGCAAATATGCAAAACAAACCTTGTCCCTAAAATATAATACGTACTAAAATAAGCTTTATTTTAACAACGAGCGGGAACGCAAATACCTCGCGAATGAATTATGATAATACTGTATTTATCTAGCGTTACACGAAGGCAGTGTGTGGAGGTGATTACGGCGACGATAAATTATATCAATTAATTAGCGCTTCGCACTCGTGATGGATCCTGATGAAATAGTAGAGCTTTTGCGTAACATTCACTTATGATGTGTGGATTTAGATTTATCTTACTCAGTAATATTATAAAGAGTACAAACTAAGGTCTATTTGTTAAATACGAGTGGTTGGTAGCTAGTCAGCTTTTCCTGTGCCACGCCCGTGTTACGCTTATGCTACGCCCATACTTCGCTCGTGCTACGCCCATGCTACAATAATGCTACGCCCGTGCTACGCCGTAGCACCTTGACGTATTTTTATTGTATCCGGTACAAACAAAGAATGACACAGAGTGTGGACACAATGATCAAATATGTGTTTATGTAAATCGGTTTTCGACAGAATTTCATGTATTTTGCTAGATTCGAAACTAACCGCAATACGTGTTGTTAATAGTAATGTACTACTGTTAAATGTGTTGAGGCTAAAACCACGAAACATTTACCGACATACACGATACTTAAAATAAGTAATTTAACTACTAATCACATAATCCAAGTTCCAAAATAAAGCCACAACCCCTTCACTAACTACATCATCAATATTAATATTCTACTTGGTGTCCGATCATTATCTAAGAGCCAACGACCCTATCACTGCATAAAGAGTATTAATTTATGCCAAAATCAACAACCAACAGGTAAACTTGTGATTTTCATGAAGTAATAGTTTATACAGACCACGAGCAAGTTTGCCTTCACAGATTAAACCGAGGAGTGCTTAACGTCAGCGAACTGAAAATAGCAAAGTTATTAATTCTTTCGGAGTCGCTATTACGGTTAAGAGCGAAAGTTTAAAAGTACGCTTTCAAAGAGGCTAATCAGGAGTCTATTGTTAAAAATTGTGAAAGTTTATCTCCTGATGGTGCAAAGTGTGTATAATTAAGAATTAAAGTGTTCATTTTAAATAAACTTCTGAAAGCTAGGAATACTTTTATAATTTTGTGTAATTTATTACGTAATGTATACGCTTTTATCATTTCTTACGTCACGATATTATCGTGGACGTCCACGGCTTCACGATAACACAGACAAGTCAAATGTATGGAAATATATGAAAACGCTTTTTTTCCGTCCACAATAACGTTATAACGTGCATGTATCCGTATTCCATACATTTTATGGACGTAGACGTCCACAATAATTTATTATAATTTCTTTTCCATCTAGGTCACTTCGACACTGTAATCAGCCTCGAAGAAACGTATAAACCTACCAGTTTTCGGAGCAAGACATTTTCCATGGTAAATAATATTCCCAAGTATAATATAATAAGTTCCAGAAGGTCGAAACCACGGTGTCATGACCATAGTGTGGAGTTTTGGTCAAAAATAAATTAGAAAAGTTTCCGGAGAGCGACCCTGTGTCCCTTTTAAATGAACTTTTACGATTAAGACATGATCCAATCAGTGTTGAAGTGTCTCAGATGACCAAGAATACATTTTACGACATCGATGACTTTCCTTTTTAAAATTGTTTGCAATTATTAGGCAGGTACTGAATTTACATTCATCATCATCGTCCACAGCCCTTACCCACTGCTGGGCATAGGGTCAGGTCTATGCCAGAACGTCCTCAGCCCATTTCGCTGCCGGTCGGTCGAACTCGCATAAAAAGCATGTAATTATTATGAGCATGTAATTGTATTTTATTATAAGTGTCTTTTATCCCAAAAAAAAATACAACCTGCCAGTACTACATTTCTCTAATTCTGTCAAAACACCACTCTGCATTTAGAGAAAGAACTGTAACATGACTGAAAAGTCTGATTTTCTTTAGGAATAGCCAAAAAGTAGCACAGAATCGTGACCGATAGACAGAATGGCAAGAGGTTTTGCCCAGCAGTGGAACAGAACGGTTTATTTACAGTATAACTTACCACTTATTGATGTTAGTATAACTGTTATTATCACAACAAAGTGTTAATATGGAGCATATTCGAACAACGGGAACATTTTCTTGCTAAATAACTTATTTTACAAGTTCCTTTTAAAACGATCTTTCAATAACACGATAGGTTCCATTTTATTTTCTAAGTTCGACCTCTACGTCGGTCGCCGAGTCGGTCCTTAACCGCAGCATTAAAGTTAGAAGACAGCAGTTGGCTCTGACGTTAAGTGGAGCGGGCCCACAAACTTGCGAGTATGTAGTACAGAGCAATGGCGGTGCGGACGGAATGCTCGTAAGCTTGCCTTTGATGTCAGTAAGGTGGACATCTAGGTACGTATCTATTGCGGACATGATATTCAAATAGAGCAATTAAAGCAGTATTTAGACCTCATTAAGGACTGACGTCATGAAGGACTTGTTCCAACACCAGCCTGTCTATTCTGTACAAATCTCGCCGTGTAAACTTAGGTGAAATAAGCCGTCATTCCACCTGATGCTAGAGATTGACACCATCGACCGTTCACTTGGAGCTCACTTCACCTAAGTCTTCACGGTGAAATTTTTATAAAATATATCGGCAGATATGGTTATACGCAGAATTATTTAGATTTTTTTGACGTCAGACGTCAGCTGTCAGAAGTATGTGGGAATACCCCATACATAAAAGAGATATCTAACGAAAACACAGACCTAAGCCAAATAAAGTTTGATTAAAATAGGCACGAAATATAACCTACTTTAATTAGTGATTAAAATTCTAAGCACAGTTAAACGGCAGTTACCGCTATAGTTTCATGTTTCAAAAATGTACTTCAATAGTCCCCGAAGCATCGGTAGTAAATTATACAGCAAATAGGTCACAACGGACTATTTTGCACATCAAGTTTAGCTAAATGTCTCTAAAAGTACGTCGCAATATGGAATTCAGACAAAAGAACTCAAACAAAGACTTTCCGTCCTATTTTTCTTTTGTTTCTTTTTTTCTTCAACTTTATTTAATAATGCAAAATGTACAGGTCAGATGTAAATTGTTCCTCTATAATAATTGATAGATGTAGGCCTCTTCTCCCTTCACTACGCTACTGTAGACCTTGGATTTGCATCGTAAGGTCCGTGTGAGGCGTACATTTGAAATTGTAATTGTGTATCTCTTTATTTTGCCTCACTCTACTACAAATTGTTTGTAAGTCGGCTGAGGCCATTTAAATATTTATCTCATTCTTATGTGCATTCATTTGCAACATTTTCATATAAATAGTTGATAAAACGCTTACCAACTTAAAAAGGGGGCGGTGGGGGGATTTTAAAGTGAAAAGCTCTTTAAAATGTTAAATGGAGATGTTAGTTTCACACAAGGGTTTCCCACGTGCTGTTAAAATCTTTTTGAATAAAAACCTCATTTATCAGCGACCACAGACAGCCAAGCAATTGCCATTCGTGCACTATCAATCATAAACCTACGTTCTTGCTGAATAAACTCCATTCACATAGCTTTATTTTATAAGTCAGAATAAATACATAGCGTCGCTTCCAATTCAATATTCTTTCAAAGACTTTTCTGGTCGGATCTGGGGCTCCATTTGAAATTATAATCAGGGAAACGCTTTTTTGCTTGAATAAACGTCCAGTAGCTTGAAAGTCAACCGGCTCTGATAAATTGGACACGTTACGACAAACCGCAGTCCGGTGCTGCGACTGATTAGTTTAAACCCTATAAATCAGTTTCGAGCTACGTTGGGTGAACTTTTTATTCGAGCGGATTAAGGTTTTGGTTTCCAGCGGATTTGTCCCCAAATCCGTTGTAGGGCGGTTGGCGCACATCCAAATGGCGTTCAACCATTAACCGCGCCCTAATTTTCTTTTCGACTGAAATTATTTGGACCATGATAGAATCGAGAAGTTTTACTAAACCCGTTTGTCTATAAGCAGCCAGTGTGTTAGTAAAAGTGCGTCTGAAGGTTTAGTGATCCCGGGTGTCATCACTGCCAGGATCACCCAGAGGATACGGTGGAGCATACGGTGGAGGTCTGCCCTGCTTGGGCGGAGCCCCGCCGTGTCCTCGTAGAGGCGATCGGCAACGGCGGCGACCTCTCGCGTCCGGCCCTGGTTCAAGCTATGGTCCGGGGCGAGAGGGAGTGAGAGGCAGTCACCTCCTTCTGCGAAGCAGTCACGCTAGCGAAGGAGGTGGCGGGAAGGCTGAGGGAAAGAACCTCACGCCTCAGCCGCCGCGGGAGACGCTCCGGGCGTCGGGAGCCGCGTGACGACCACCGTAGGCGCGGGCCTGCGGGCGGTGAGTAATGGGTAGCTCACCGTCCGATCAGGACCAGGCCCGTGCCGGACGGCGCGTTGTGTTCCACGCGCGCCTCAAAGAGATGTCAGCACATGACGGGGCCCAATAGGGCCGAAGCCTGCCAGGGTAGCGGGATCGTCCGAAAGGGTTACCGCTGCCCTGGAACAGAAAGGGCTAAGGAAGGAACACGTGTGGGTTTTTGTCAGTAAGAGTATGACACTCCCTTCCGCTCCACCCAGAGCGGGAGGGGTCATTTGATGATTTCCCATCCAAAAAAAAAGGTTTAGTGATTGTCAGTTGAAGTGCATGCTAAAAATGTGTGTATATGTTATGGCAGTTGACACGATAACTTGTAGGTAGAAATGCTGTGGAGTTAGTGTGAATGTTAGTGGTTTAACGCGCACGTTGAGAGATTTTATTTAGTTTTTTATATGCCTCTTTATTCTGAATGGTTTTTGCTCTCTTATATGTTGTTAAAGTATGTTTCTCAATTCAGCATAACTTTTGGCAATGGCCTCCTCTAGCTGTTTTCTTTGAATTCTATCACGGGCTACTCTCCTTCAGTTAGGGCCCGCTCTAAGTTTTATCTCGCCCTCCCATCTCCTTTGTTGCTTTCTTCTTTTCCGTTTACTATTTCTGGGATATCAATCAGTTATTAATTTTTCCTGTTTATCAGATTGTTTCCGGTCCACCTTAATTTTTGCTGTTTTTTTTCATTCTAGTCAAGATGGCTTTTACTTTATTTGTCTCTTAGATGTTAATTTCTTATTCGATCCATTTTACCTGTTCCTGTCATACTTCGTTCCATAGATCTTAATAAGTATTGTAGTTTATTTCTGTAATGTTTTTTAAGTGTCCATGTTTTGCATCCATATGTTATACACGGTAAGATACAGGCGTTGAAATTTTTTCTTTTTATGGCAATGCCTAGATCTCTGGATTTCATGATCTCTTTCAATGGTCAGTATTTTCTCCATACGCTGGCTATTCTTGTGGTTTTCTTTAGGCTTTAGGCTTTAGGAGAGACGCTGAGAGATAAAGCTCTGCGAATATTTATTTGTACCAGTCCTTATCCTCTTTCCTACTGATTTTGTAAGGCACCACATTATACATTAGGGGGCACAAAAACTATGTAGTAACCTGAGCGGAAAACCACACTTACGAATAGGTATTTCACGACGGTAGAATAATAATTCGACATAAAAAAAGTGTGATAGACTTTGCATTCAAGATAATTAAACCATTTTTAAAAAACAATATTTTTCCTCCACTTTAATAAAAACACAATTTGAATCTGTTCCAATGAAACTCTGAATCTTAAAGAAACTTTTCGAAAGAAATCTACTTAATACATTTGCAGATTTTTCTTTGACACTTTGCAGCTCTGTTCTTGATAAGTAACACGACCAGACTTTTATCGAGTGGAACTTGCTAATCGAGATCTCGATTTGTTTCACGATTTCTCGATTGTTCTATTTATTTACTCGTAAAGGCCACTGCTGTACAAATCAACGGTGCAATTAAGCGTGATAAGGGAGATTGGCATAAGCCTAATGACGCCGATGGATAGGTGATCGGTGTGGTTTCTATTAGCAAACAGTAGGACGATTTCCACGTTCCGCTTGTTGGGATAATCCCTTGACTAAGTACATGATTGGAAAGGGAATTAGGGGAGAAAATAACCTATTATTCTATTTTAGAAATGTATTTTTAATCGTTCGGATGCCTCACTCGATTGTCACTTTTTAATTAAGTTTAAATTGATTATACACACGAAAACATCGTTAGGAAACCAGCATGAAACCGGAATGCACGGAACCAAAAAATCGAAAACATATGACATCTACTAACAGCCCGCGTGGTGGATTACGGTCCACTCCCTCTCACAGAGAGGAGGCCTGTCTTGTGTCCCAGCAGTAGGAACATTATAGGCTAATTATTGGAAATTGATTATAATCAAAAGTATCTACAAACCATAGAGTAAACTAATAAGCCCCGTGGTTTCCACTGTGACTTCCAATTAAATCCTAATATACTCGTACTAAGTTTAACTGAAAACAATTACAGTCAACTAAATTGCTTTTAACTGCGTATAGAATTTCCAAGTTTCGCCATAACTTTGATTCAAAGTAAAATTAAGTCAGTTCAAGGCAGAGATACGATTAAATCACCAGGAAAAACGTTTTCTTATAAAAGACTTATTATCGAAGAAGCCTGGCCAACGGGAACAACGGTTTGTCGTTTGATGAAAGAAAAACGTTACATAAACTCATTATTTTATTTGAAACTAAAACTTGAAAGGGACCGCTTCGAACAAAAATAGATTGTTTTGTGTTAAATTAGAGTTTCCATTATACTTTTCTGTTTTTGGAAATAATAATAATGATGAAAGCTACGAAATACTCGGAAATATGTATTTGAAGCGTTCGGCCTACAAGCAAGAAGCATTTCAAATTTTATCAGACGAAAAAGTAGTCGAAGAATTACGTACTTGTATATTTGTGCTTTTACCAACAAAACGGTGTAACTTTATAGAAGTTTGATGTTGTTTTACCTGAAACAAAAATACATTTAATTTAGATGTGATTCGAATCATGTTCCGTTATATCAAAATACATGCATACATAAAAGAAAATGAAAAGCGTTGTAAACATAATTATTTCATAGTAAAAAATTAAACATTTCTGCAGATTATGGCCAGGGTCTTTTTATGGCATTATGGCAAAATACAGCAGCGACCAGTGTTCTTAACTAGCTTCTGCCCGTGACAGGCGTCGCCCGCGTGAAATTTCTTGTGATGTGATGTTACATTGCCTATAGCCTTCCTCAAAAATTGGGCCATGAAAGACAAAAATATTTTATCAAATCCCACTGGTAGTGTCAGAGATTAGCGTTCAAACAAACAAACGAAAAAAAAAACAAACTCGTCTGCTCTCTGCTACTCGTTTATTTTTAGTACTTATAGAAGATTAACGTTGTCATGAACAGATTTCGTATGTAAAGCTGAATCCGTGCTAAGGATGCAGCCAAAAAATATTCCATTTCTAATAAAAAATGTTACCAAAAACCAAATAGCTCGAACAAAGTCCCAAAGACAAGCATAGTCATTGAATCCGAAATAAGAACGACCTAAGAATACAAAGCGAAAAAATCGAATGGAATATTTCCAATAGCAGCAGGGATTGTGCGAGTTCATTTCTTTTCGATGCACAGATATTATCTGGATGGGCTGTATCTAGGCTAGGCCTGTTCCAAGCAGATCTGTATCTAGAGGAAAAAATCAATAAGCAATGTCAAGACCTACCCTGAGGCTAAAGAGAATATTACAAAGACTCAATGTATTTTTGCGAAACTATTTTCCTTATAAATAATAGCAGTTACCATTCGTTACCAGGGAAATAAACGTGTCGTTTACAACCTTAAGCTATGAGAAGAGTATCAGTAACGTCTTCTAATCATCCATTTGGCTTGTCATCTATCTATTCAACATTGTTTGAAGAATTTTGGGCACAAGGACATTTAAGAACAAAACTATCTCCTCAGAAAATGGACCGTAGAATGATAGGCTCTATACATAAAACACTTCAAAAAAGAATGATGTGGTAATACATTTTTTGAGCTACTTTGTAACAATCTCGACTAAATATTCGGTCGTCAAAAGCTGAGTGCTTTCGTAACTGCTAAGTGTTTGTTATACTTAACTAAGTGGTGGATATACTAAAGGACTTTACTTTGTGGTTGTTGGAAAGGAGGATTTTAAAATATCTTGGTAAAAACAGCCTAACACACTTTTATCTCTTTTTACCTTCTTTTCATTAAAATTTGGCCAGAGCTTTTTTGCTTTGGAGGTACTTTATAAACTGAATGGTAATTTTGAGTAGATTTATGGTCCGCCATTTTGAATATTAGTATAATCTCCATGAATGGCACCTGATACACTTAATGGGTTACGTCCACAGTTATTATAATCATACATAAACTACAGCGTGTCAAACTCAAAGGTCGAATGTGCTATATTTAACCGAAGCTTTTAGCAGTTTAAACTAAAATTAATTTAGAGGTTGCCCTCAGAGGACACACAAATCGTGGCGGTTAGATTTGCATAATTATGAGCATAACGGGTCATGCAAGAATATTGCCCTTTAAAGTAAGAATATAGCGAGAATTATTATGGCACACGTTACCTCAAGTTGGATTTTGAGCACTTTTTGGTGCCACTTGTGGTAAAGTAGGTACCTAATGGTCATATTTCAGGAAAGTCATTTGGGCTGTAACAAATGGGTGTCACAGTGGTGTGTTATTACTTTGAGAATTTTGAAGCCACTTGTCTACTGTTACAGCCGGCAGTACCTACTGATTAATTGGTAAAGTAGTCACAGGGTAACCAATTTGAAATTACAATATTAAACGCAGAGAAACAAAAGCCCAAGTATATATTTTCACCAGCTCTTCAAACCTACGTTCTAAATTGTGCTATAAAAATTCTAAATAAGGGAAGGCATCCCACGTTCTGAAATGCTATGCACATGAAATACGAAGCTCTATTCCATATTTTTCTCTGAATTTCCATATAAGGTAGATGAATTCAAAACCAATTCGTTCGTTCAACCGAAAAGCCTTAGGATATACCTCGTGTTAGCTCGTAATCTTCTTTCATCGCTTCGGGCATTTCTACTCAGAGAATTCGATGAGGTTTCGCTTAAGTGCGCACTTCTGAATATTATGCTAGTTGGAATAACTCGGCGAAATTGCGTAGTCAACTCATTTCGGTCAGCGCAAACTATGGAACAAACTGAAATTAAGTGAAGTAGTTAGCGTTAGTGCTGTGTTTAATTTAGTGGTATTATATGAAGCAGAGAGGTCTAGGCGACGACGATTGTTTTTTGTAATGTGTCGCAATTCGAGATAGAGGACCAAGGTGTGTATTTGTATTGATAAAAACAAACGGTTGGACTAGCTCTGTGTGTACATAGAGAATATTGGAGCCGCGGTGACGTCAGCACGTTCACGTGCCTGTTGGTATTACACGTGTCGCTCACGGATGTGTTTTTAGAACATGGTCAATATCACAAGATTAGTAATTATAGTAACTACTGCGTTTGCTTTGTTCCATTCATAAAACTCGGAATTTACTGTTTATTACCTCCATCACTACGAGATCAGGCCCATGTGCTCTGGAACTGGTAAAATTCACAAGTCACTTACCATCACTATAAATGAACGTCAACCTCCTTAACATCACTTCAATTATCACAAACAATATCAAACTAGGTCTGCACCAAAAACTAAACTAATCTCATAAAAATGTGGAGTATCAAACTCACTGTGCGACTCATAAAAGCGAGTTCAGCTGGTTACGCTCCAGGCGTCGGGATTAAATGCTCAGTGTGCGCTAATGCAGATCCGTGGAGAGCGGAGCTCGAGCAGTTTTATAACGTAACGAGCACAGCCGGCTTGCTCACGTCTACTTAGCTATAAGAACAATGCTTTTCTAACTCTTTACCTGCGACTCGCGACTGCCGGCGAGCGCTTTAACTCTGCGCCTTCATAATGCATTCAAGATTAAGCTTTGATCTTTTTTTTCGAAATGTAAATTCTCAATGCGGATGTAGAATTATGGAACTTTTTATACAGTTGAGAACCTCGAGTGGCCCTCGTGACTGTTTTAGAAGTTAACTGTGTAACCCCCATTCGCTCGAAATTGGTCCGGATGTGTATTTCACAATTTATACATACTTCAACAATACACAGGGTCGCAAAATTTTAATTGTTTCCTCTGTACCCCAATTCAAGTAGCAAATAACTCGAAAATAGATTTTGCCAAGTTTCAGTACATCGCATAATTTAACCCTTTAACTTTGGAATATTAGCAATAGGCAAATGCCCGGCCATTTAATATGTACACGAGTAACTAAGGGCAAACTCGAAGTTTTGCGAGCTAGAGGATTCGGATTCAATTTAAAAAGTTTAGAACGAGACTTGTAACTTCGACGACCCATCCTAAAAGTACGCTTGGAACTGCGACGGACTTACAACAGCAAACATTAAGAAAGCAAGAAGTATTGCCGAAGTGCCGTCTTTAAGCTGTTCCGATAGTTCTGAATTAAGAAGTTTTGTCTTTGATGGGAGCTCGCTGCCGAAACAAGGACGAGGTGCCAAATATATGAAGTTTTCTGTTGCGGATCAAAAAGTTTCTTGGGTTCTTCTTAGGCGCACTCAATATTAATGTGATTCTTTCGGAAGACGAAGATCTCGACGAAATAATAGATAAGCGTACGAGTGGGCCTCAGCGGACCTGACGAAATTATATAGGTTCCTTAGATACAAGGACCCTAAAAAAGATACCCTTTTTTCCTTACTATATTGCTTGTCTTGAAGTTTTTTGGCACGTCCTATTATCTCGGAATGGGCTAGCTATCGCAGAATAATCTAAAACGCGACTTAATCGAATTACTTCGAAAAAGCTGGTGTTTGCACGAACACGGAGTTAGCTGCAGATTTACACTTGTCCAGTTTCTTAATGCGATTCGATTTAAGAGGATAAGCACGTTGATCAGCGAGGACGGTGGTTGCCACCGAAGTAATTTCCTCTATTGAGATATCTTTAAATTTTCCTGTAAATACAACCAATTAGCGTTGGCTGGGCGATTTATATGCGCCTGTTTAACATTTTAAAGGCAAAACTTTGTAATTTATCGCTGAACGCTGATATTAAATACGGCCTATTGAAAGAAGTTCGCAATTAAAGGGCAATTAAGGTAAGTATGAATGTAAGGTAACAAATGGCCGAGTTAACACTGTTGGGAAAAGTAATCGCTAGTTTTATATGACAGGGTGTGATTGTTTACTGCCGCTGGTATAACTTAAGTAAGGATAAGGTTGCTTGATCACTTTGTACTTCACAATTTGAAGCTGATATTTATGAGTCGAAAATATTGATCAGAGAATCATGAACTCTTGGCAGTTGGACTGGCATCAGGCGCGTTATTATGAGAATGGTAGACATCCTCGCGTCAGGTTAAGTAATTCCGGCCTTGCCCTTTGAGAAAATTATTCGAGACACGAGTACACGAACATCGGATAGACAATCAGGTCCCACGCACCGGCACCGCTTCATCAAAACTCGTAACTGTTGTTAGAAATAACAAGTGACCGTATATTGAACGGCCGTCCAATCCTGTCATTCATCCATTGGCGGCTTTGTGTGGAAACAAAGGAACTTTAGCGTCAGCCGGCCCGCCATCGAGCCGCCACTGAACAATAAACGCGGGCTAGATAAAATAAACTTTGACAATTGCTCAACGACGTGAAAAATTAACAAGACCCTTACGTTAACGCTCGTAGTTAAGTACTGAAAATGTGGGGCCTACGTTATTGCCTCCAGTTCAGTCGCAGGTTCGTGCGGTGAGAAAAATTGCTCGCGTATATTGCCCCATCATAGTCGTATGTAATGAAAACGCTAGCGTACACCTTGTCTGAAGTCTTTACTATCGTACTTTGTTGAAATTCTAACAGATGTATTACAAAAAAAACTTGGTATTCATATATAGTAAGGATCTGGTAAGGCCCCGATCTGCTACCAGATGGGCAACAATCTGTCAAAAATACCTTTAATTTATTTCCCTACATTTTAGACAAGTTTTTGCCATTCATGAGATTGCGCCTAGATTTTAAACGTTTTTAATTACGGGAATTGGCTTTCAGATTAAAATATTGGACTTAGAAACAAAGTTGGTGCTGTAACCTAAATTAGCAAGTTAAAGTAGGCTCCATTTAGATAAAATAGACCCTCAGCCGGGATAGATAGTGGCGACAAAACGGCCTGGAAAGGTATTAGTCCACTAAATGGACCATCCATTTGGTGAAGGATACGGTTCTAACGTTACATGCAAGAGAATTATAGCAATTTTAGATAAGGGATTTTCATGATTTCTAAGAGTTAACCACTAAAAATGTATCACGATGCAACTTTCCATTTAAAATGGCATTTTCCAGTTACAATATCTTCTATAATATAATAATGAATCGCTGAATGTGTTGCTAAGCGCAAATCTCGAGAACAGCTGAACCGATTTCGCTAATTCTGTTTTTAGAATATTCCTTGAAGTACGAGGATGGTTGTTACGGGGAAAAAAATGTAAGAAAGTTGCTTCACGCGGACGAAGTCGCGGGCCAAAGCTAGTTAATAATAAAGCTCAAGTACTCTCTCAATCTTTGCTCCGAAGCTGAATCTCAATTTTCACATTCGCAGGAAACCTAACATCCAATTTAACGTCGCAAGAAATCTAAGCTAAACTCTGCCGTACAGTAAGAAATGGGTCGAAAGGCCTCATTATATTCAGTAATTGGATAGGTGATTATAAAAAGAGGCCCGGCTAGGATTTAGATTGCTCTCCTTTCGAGAGCCGGCGACGGCTAGTGGAGCCGACGGCGCTCAGTTTTGCCGAGAGTTTTCGATTTGATTATTTCATCTACATACATTTATTTCGTAGAACACAGACTTACAGGAAAATATTATATTCGTAGCCTAATAAAGCGACTCATTTTAGCAAAATACCTATTTGCTTCAGCATCGAATATAGTTTGCCATTTTAAAAATATTTCATAAAGATTCTCAACTGAAGTACCAGGACTGGGTGTAACAATCTAGTTTTTGGATACACTAAAATACAGTAGGGCACTTGGCAAGGCTTTGCTTGATGACTGCAGATGAGGTAGACGCTTAACAGAATTAGTGATGAAAAATGGCAAAATCTACTACTGGTGGAGTACCTAACCGGTAAAGGAGCAGACGATAATTGACAACGTTGCAAAACGTTGTCAAAGTTCTAGATGCGATTGGAGCAAAGCGGGGAACCATGGCTGGTAGAAGATGTGCAGTAGCAATAAGTATCTACCTGATTGTACAACAAAATAAACTAAGATTCACGGATCTGTCTCTAGCTAATATATTATCCAACATGTCATGCCACTGTATATTATGTACAGTTATTTCCTGCTAACACTTTGTCGCTGCTAAAATAATTCACCTCCAAGTAAATCATGTAACATACTCGTTATTAAATCAAACGTCTACCTAGATATAGGTGATTAAGCGTTATGATTGCATCTACAATTCTATATATAGCTAAGTTATCCAAGTTACAATCACGTTGCCTTACACAGCGCTAAGCCGATCGGGCTTCGACACCAAGGCGCGAAGCCGGTCAACTGTACCCTCTACTTACGGGTATATTTCCGTTTATTCTTTCCTTCGCCTTGCACTGAAGGGTTAAGGTTGCCTATGAATGATTGATTTCAAGGGCTCTTCGATTATAAATACGCGCAGTTAAAGGTTGAACCTTCAATACGATTAAACGATACTTGAATTAATTGTATTAATGCTAGACAAAATAGTTTTTGAACTTTAAGATTAAATGGTTATAAAGATATTTTGATAAGGAACAGTAAAAAGTTAATGTCCCAAATGAAAGCATTTACGTAAATACTTAATACGTTGATATGATAGAAGCTATGTATAGTGAACCATTATCTACGAACGATAATATTAACTTGCTCAAAAAAAGTGCAAGTAAAACTAAAAAATAAGGTTAAGACAAGCATTAGGTAGTGCTGTCGTTAAATTCGGTAGGAATATCAAGACAGAAAACAGAAATATAAAAATAAGGAATATCACTGCACAATTATTGATATCTATAATCTAAATGAAATCAATGATATAAGTTGTTAATCTAGTCAAACATGAATGATGGAAGAATGATGGGATATTCACCTTTCTTCCCTGGGGAGGTGCAGTTGCTCTTGTTAGAAGGAGACTTGGTCTCGGCAGCCGCCATCTTCTCTTTTTCGGAAGCCATGTTAAGCGCAGTACACACTAGACGTCCGAATTTATAACACGGTCACTCCGCTGCTCATACCTGTCTTTACCGTAAAGCGTACGATTTAAAACGGGCTGCGTACGACCGCACCCAAGGACCACAGAAATGACTATTACCGATAATGAACGATGAGTGATTTCCGATGACTAAAATTGGCAAACAGCCATCCAAATATTTACTTTAACGCATTAAAATCGACCGCAAGTCACCTACTATGTTATTTACTTAAATTGATAGACCGTACTGTTGTATTGGGAATTTTCTAGCATTGGTTGAGTGGTTCTCAAGTTTAACTTTTAAGTATTATCTTGTACGTGATGGGTTAATTGGTGAGTGATCACGTTGCGCCCGCGCCGTGACTCGCCTAGCCTGTTGATACTGAGCTGGGTACTAGAACTGCCAGCGTTTATCACAATACTAGATTAGTTAAACCGCGCTAATCGCACATTCAATATGTTACTTCTAATTAACAAGTTGGAAAAAGGTCAAAGTACTTACATACTGGGAAGGTATGTGTTGACACAGGTACTTAATATGTAGCTCAGTCGTGCTTTTAATTGAGCATGTCAATATACGACAACTAAATTTTTCAGGCATGTGACCAACTTTGCCATGGTCGTTTGTGGTACTTTTGTACGTCTGTTACACTTGTCAAATAATTTACAGGACTTACAGGTGAAATTATATGTTTCATTGGGCTTTAGTTGCTTTAATTTTACTCATTTACAAGCAACTGTACAATTTTAATAATTTTATATGTAACAAAGGGTTTTCGAAATTCCGACGGCAAATTTTCCCTCTACAAAATGGTTACAAATTTTGTGTTAGTTGATCACAAGTGTATTCAGAGCTTAGATAAATTACTGCATGTGTATCGCCTGGGCATGTGTGTATTCGTCTGTATAATATCGAATTATTTTGACATAAAATGCAATACTATTGAGCGTGTAAATGGAACAGTGTTTATTAATCTCATCTACAGCTACGAGTATTATAATGACAGTAGGTGTTATTTGTGAACTGAAATGAAACTCACCCACACAATAAAGCCGATGGTTTAAGTACAGTACAAAGAAAAACGAAAAATATTAATGATTTTTGGTCAAAACAATTTGATTATGGCCGAAATGATCTCGAATGGAAACTCTCGCTTTAAGTATGATTAATGAATATGCTGAAGTAATTAATTTATTTTAAAATAATTCTTTTCATAGCAGTAAAATGACCTATATGAATGGCACTAACGAAGGACGGAGCATTCAAAGGTTCTATTTGTAACCGCTTAATTCGCCTGTTAGTGAAAGAGCATTTTATTTCATTCCTTTTTCGACTCTATCACTGCAGACTTTAAGCCGGAATTTCTTTAAACAGGTATGAAAACTACGGCGCGACAGACGACTCGTTCATGTAGACTGCAGGCTATGTGTGTAGCAGCGCTCGTAGCTAAAATATTCACTCGCATAGAAGGAACGTATTGAGATAAATTTCTCTTATATTTTATTTATACGCAACCTTTAGAAGTCAGCGACGTCGCAACACAATAAACCGCGGTACAGCGCTCCGTTCTGTGACACATACATAACAAGTGGAAACCTTCGCGGATGTCACGACGGTTCTGACGAGGGCCACTGACACACATAACCTGTCAATACGCACGAAATCTCAAACGTTACGTAAGCCACGATTATAACCTGCAACACTGGCGATTACTGTTATTGTTGTGGGCGCGAGATGAGATGCAGGGTATGTGGACCTTGGGCGTGCGGCTGACGGCGCGGCGGGCGCGCGGCGTGCGGGCGTCGTGCGGAACGCGTGGAGGTCGCGTGCGGCACGCGTTCGGGACGCGCGCGTCGGGTCCCGGCTCGCCGGAGGCTGCGGCCCGGGCGGGATCGATGCGGGCGGCGGGCGGCGGCGGAGTGCAGCAGCTGGGAGGCTGCGCCGCGCCCCGCCCCCCCGCACACCCGCGCCCCCGCGCCCTCGCGCCCCCGCGCCCCCTGCGCCGCGCACGCGCCCCCTAGCTCGCGCCGCCGCCGACCCGCCGACCCGACGCCGCACACCACGTTTCAATTCCCTCTTCATCCCCGACTGATTTACGATACGTTCCATCTTATAATGATATTTTTTCATATCGGTCTGCCAATTGCCTTTGATGAATTTTAACGTTGGAAACGTTTATTAGGCTCTGGCGGATTCGGATGTACCTAATCAATGTTGTGGGGCACTTAAGGCACTTCTAGTAGAGCTGCCAACTTTGAAGGCCTGTGTAATAAAAACTTGAATGTAGGTGGGAGCTGGATGCTATTACGAAAACTTCCGATTATTTTCGTTATTTATGAAATTAATTTCGTCAGAAGCAGATATCAGAACACTTTGAAGGTTGCAATTGGTTCCGATCGGATCCAGGGATCCACAGTACATTTCCGAGTATGTCGTCGGCTTTTACAATTTCCGATCAATCGAATGTCCAAAGGAATGTTACGTACATATTATGGCGCGCCAACTAGAAAATGCTGGTCATTCAAAAATATTCGTACATAAAATATAAGTCTAGAAGCTTCAAGGTGTATTTTTGTTGTCAACATGGCGGCTGTTTTTGTAAAATTCCGAGATCAGCTTCTGCGATTAAGCTCGTCGCGATGGCTTTCTGTCCGCCTGCTGTCTTGTTTGTCAGCTTAGAAAGAAAACATTTTCATTACGAGCCGTACTCTTGAGGCTACAACCCTTAGGTACTGTGCCCCTAGAGTGGACGAACACGACACTGCTGACTTCTGATCTCGATAGCCGCGTGTCTTATCGCCTTTAATGGAGGGTCCCTCTTCACTGCCTCGGCGACGGCCGCCCCAAATGTCGGTCGACAGGTTGTTTTGTTAAGGTAGGTTCAATTATACAACGTACATATAGCATACATGTATACCGAACCCTCTGTAAGTTCCAGCGGAGTAATTATTTTAATGAAGGCTCTGTAGCTACCTCTATGTCATGTCTGGTATTATCCGTATAAATAACCCTCTCGACTACAGTAGCTCTATTTATTCTTCTTAGTTATACAACCTTCATCGCTTAAGCACATTTGACCTTTGGGGGTCAATAGGTTTACATATATACTTAGGTAATAGCTCTAAAGATAGTCATCAGCGAGGGTTAAGCGAGCCATTTCTGTAGCTATTTATTACAAAAGACATCTTATATATTAAACGGCGAATAGGTACATTTAGGGGTAATTTCTCAATCCACAGATAATTGTTTTTTTTTTATTGCAAAGTCAGCCGTTAATAGTACCTACAGATGTTATTTATTACAAGTTGTTATCAGTCAGTTAAAGTAATTATTTTTTTTTTTATTAAAAATAGAATACGAAATTTTTCACGAAATAAACCACCCTTGATAATGAGACACAATAGACACGCGCGGGGCGATGGTATCATCACAAACTTTATGGATTTTTTACCAAATAATCACAAATTAAGTTTAATGTTGTTAAATACTAAAGAAAGGTAGCAGTAGTTTACTAAAGAAAGCTAGAATGTTAATTGTTGTTATTAATCATGTTAATTGTGAATGTTAAAAAAACGTAATGTAGAATACGTGGTTTTAATTAATGTGATAACCTAATCGCCACACTGTATATTCTCGCACTCTTCAATCAACGCAGCCTATCGCAGTCCACTGCTGAACATAGGCCTCTCCCAGGCTGCGCCACAACACCCTGTCCTCCGCCTTCCGCATCCAGTCCGTCCCAGCAACCTTGGTCCCTCGTACTCTTGATCTTTGTTATACCATATTGAACTGAGCCAGTAACGGATAAACTACACCCTGCAATGCTACTTGATCAAACGAATACTATTGTCGCAATATCAGGAAGATATCAAGTACTCTTAATGGGTAGTTCGAGCCAATTTCAGTTTCGCTTTTATAACACTCACGTAAAATATAAGGCAGTATACACGACTGTTTAAGAATAAACAGGACGTAATGAAGTCGTTTTTGCGACGAGTTTTCGATAATGCGTTCGATCATTTGCAACATCCCTTTGTTCGTTCGAGTTGGGGTAGATCGTTTTATCTGCTGACAACTTTTTATATGAATGGTTTGCTTTGATCTACGTTTACATTAAAGCAACTAACTTTAAATAAAAAAAAAAAAAGTTTTTTTTGTTATTAAAAATCCGTTTTTTCTTGTGTAATCTTCATACAAGTGATTGGTATCGTAAACTTATATATATATATATATATATTTATATCTAAAGACTATAAAACATATTTTATCAACTCATATTTCAAGTAACAGCAATAGGTATCAGTAGTCGTTGACCCCTAAAAAAAGTAGTTTTGTATTTTCATTTTATCGTGTTTAGATGTCGATATCCATCACGTCTACAGAGTTTCGCTAGCTAATTTAATTTGACCCTGTATACTGAATTGGCTACCTCACTATGTACTTACATTACGTCTAAAATTGGACAGCATCTGGCGTGACAGCCATTTTTAACCCACAAAAGCCTGACAGTTTCTAGTAAAGTTTTTAAGTTGAAACCTCTTGTTGAAATCCAAAGTTCTGGCTGCTATGACAAAGTACGTCTCAAGTACAAATCTAATTGTAGTAAATCACGAGCGGATCTGTCGCTGAAAGTTCGTTGCACGTCCTCGGTTCAACTTCTCAGTTTGATTTACAGACACAGCTCATTTGGAACTAACGATACTTTCCAAAGTCTTTGTACCGACAGAATTTTTGATAAAGGTGTAAACTGGTTTTTGCTTATGACTTTGTTTGTCTGGGAATTTAAAGAAGGCTTTTTTGAGCTTTTAAAGCTACACACTAATTTCAGGGATAAATGATTTATTTTGTGTAAGTAGGTTTGTACAAACACTTTTACAAGTCAATCATATTTTTTTTAAACTAGATGAGTTGGTGTTTTCTATCTGAGTACTCTGAGAATAAAGGTCGAAACGAACTCAGAGGTCACAGTCTCTTTTAAAGTCCAGACATAATCTTGGTCAGATCATGTGAAGACCATGTAGATTGGTGTCTGAAATGGAATTTTGGAAAATCGCTGACGTAACAAATATCTTCTTAATCTTAATAATAATCTTTTTAAATATTGGTGTGAACAATTAGTATATTAGTGTTGTGACCTTTCCAACACATTAATGTAGTCGGATTTAATTGCGAGATTTTAATTAAAAGTAATTTCCGGCTTAACTTTGCTAATAGAATTTAATGAGAGATTTTCGGCAAAATCTATAGACTTTTACTCAAAGTCTACGGTTAGCGTAAGGCTATATTGTACCTACTGAAGCGTTGATGCCGATGAAGGGATGTATAATAAAAATTAAATGTTATGAGGGTAATACTACGGGCAGAATTAAGCGAAATTATAATTAATAAAGTTCGCTTTACCTAGCGTTATGCTGTTTACTCATTCGTAAAATTTTCATTAAACACTTATAGTGAACCACTGCTTGCTAAATAAATCTAAAGTATTAATTAATAAAGTGGTCTGGTCGGCAAAGAATTTAAACCAGTAATCAGTATTACTATGAGAACAAGTCTCCGGTAGGCGGGGTTGGGTGCTTAATAAATGGTGGCACATTCACTTTGCGGCTTTCACATGAGATTTTAATCACGTTTTCGGACGCTACGGACCTTTGTGACATAACACCGTTTGATTTTGGGCTTTGAAGTGTCCGTCTTTTAAGGGCCTTTTCTATAATTTAATTATAGTTCGACCAAAGAATACATGGTTGTAGGTACCTGCGGGGTAATTGCGTAACACACTTACATTAACAATGGCTGACATTTTGACAGTTCAACAACTATCATTGCGTTATTTACGTTGTTAAGCGGGCAAATTTTTCGACCATATGAAGCAATGGATTAGCCAATATCCTTCAAAATTATTCAGATTGAGACTGATAGTGTGTTATGCAATTAGGATGCAGCCTCTGTCTGGTAAATGAAACTAACGCTCAACAATTCTGGGCTTGCATGAAAACTAATACCATATCAGCGTTAATTACAAAAAGAATAGAAAGAAACGCAAGTCACGTCAGATTTATTTCACATCTGGCATCATGTATCATTTCAGCAACTGAGCACAAAGCGAGAGAATATTTTACGCAACAAAGGCGGCATGTTTGTCCACTAAGAAGTATTCGGGACGGCGCAAATCACGAAAGCTTTGCGTCCCTCACGTCCGCACCGTTGAATGTAAAGGCTCGACGTTTTAATTTTTTTTGGCGTTCCTTAAAGTGTAGTGTGAAAACACTTTTTTTTTCACAAACTATGAACATGAAATACGCGGCATTTATTCACTTATACTAGGTGATAAATTCTGGCCACGGGTACTTTTTCTGTGAATGATGTACAGTCGCCAAAAGAGATAAGTAACCAGGGTCGTTAGATATAGTTGAAGTTTAGTAAGAAACCGATGGATGTTTTCGAATGAAATTTAATTTGATAAATTAACTGTTTGTTTTCTATAAATTAAATAATATTTTATATGAAAACACCCATCGGTTTCTTACTTAACTATATCCAACGACCCTGATGGTTTCTTATCTCCTATGGTGACCGTACCTACTGTCCGGCCGTCGAGAAAATGCGTTCCTCTGACACCTGTCAGTTTCATACAAGCAAATACGTGTTTTGCGAATTTGATCGTTATTAGCTGTTAATGTCACACTGACATAGGATGCATAGGATTTCTGGCGGAACCAAGGGTCAAGGGGTTGATGTCACCTACCACCGTCTACCATGCCTGCAATGTAACTACCACCATTGCAGGCATGGTAGCCCTCGGGCTGTGTCGTCCGAGTGCTCATGGTTTGTTCTAAGAAATTTCCAAATGGCTGGTTGATACTTTCCGTGACCCAAGGGCTGGCTTTTACCTTGGCCAGGGGCTAAGCATTGAAATACAACGTGGCAATGCAGCCAGTCCCTTGGGTGAATTACCAGTCGGCAACGATGCGAAGGAATTTCTCGACGCCATATTTTAGTTTGTTATATGTAGTTTTAGTTAGGTTAGGATATTATATTTTTATTTTAATAGTTTTTTACTTAATTTAGGGCTGATTTTTCAATCATCTGATAACTTTATGATACTGACAAAAAATTTTGAAATTTTGACAGTTGTTTCATACAAAAACTGACAAAAGTTATCTAGCGTTGGTAAAATCAGCCCTTAGTAAAAGAAGTTTATCCAGTGTCCATATTTTCATACTTTAGGTAGACACTCACTATTGCATGTTTTATATTATTTTATGTATAAAGCAATTTCTTTGTTCAGTATCAGATATGTAGTCTAAACTAAACTACATACCTCACCTACATAACTATGATAAAGAGAAAAGATTTGATTTTTTGTAAGTTTGTTTGTAATGTATAAACTCAGTACCCATTAACAAAACTCTTCCACCAATAGAAAGCTACGTTACCAGCGAGAAACATGGGCTGTATTTTTTTTTTTTGTATATTGGTTGGCTTACGACTACCACGCGAACGAAGTCGCGGCCAGAAGCTAGTAGTAAATATTTACCGAAATGTTTACGCCGAAGTGAAAATATGAATAACGATAAAAGCCGCCAATCGTAGCTCTAAAGACAAAGTTTCCAGCTTGACTCGTTTTATTCAGCTAACCACGTTTATTGGTTTTTAGATTTGACATCGAACTAAAAATAAAAAGCGAAAAGTGAAGAGGAATTACTCCGGAAGAGTTACGTAACGTGCTTTCCGGGCAAGAAAATGTTGACTCGAATTTTTATTTCTCGGACTTTTAACTTATCTTAACTGAAGTTAAAGTTCTCATTCCTGTTTTAGTTAAAGTGTTCTTCTACTTACTTTTTTTTCTTTTGCTGGAACTTATTTATGTATTGAAGTTCTTAGATATAGCTTAATGCAAGTTTCTAGACTATATTTTCTGACTAAAAATAGACAGAGATATCTATTTATCGAAACTAGCCTGTGTTATTCCACTGCAAGGCAATGCTACCCTCGAGTACAAACAATATAATCATTTTAATTTGTTGAAATAAGAGATTTAATATCTCTACAATATTTGTATTATATAAGCTAACATTAAAATAATGATATGTGCATGGGAAAAATAAGCAAAATAATAATTGAAATAAGTAATTAACTAGCAGCGCTTTTATAAAAAGCGAACTCAGCCTTATTTATTAATACAATTTTGTTTACAATAAAAATATGTATGTGTAGGTTAAGGTATTTTTCTATGGGCCTGTGGTGCCTGAAAATAAATAGATTTAATATTTATTCATTTAAAACCTTATTATATTCGGTCATCCCAAAACGGCTATTTCAAAACATCCAAATATTCCACTAACTGAATCTACTCTCCCCTGCACGGTCAGAACCCGACCACTTTACGTTCCATTCCGATTTTCAAGCACTCACTTATCTGAAACCTTTTGACATGATGACTCGAAGGCAGGGTTTTAGGCGATGCCTGGGGAATTATCGCGTAAAGGCGAGGGTCGGTTCGAATCCGGTTCGTCACGTGACGTCACGCTTCCGTGTTCGTTTTCGTGTCGCGAACAGGTATTGGTATTTTATTGGAGGCGATGAGTCGATAGCGCGGGTCGATTCGGATGTATCCTAAATTGGGGTGGGCGGTTTGGGTACGGATATTTCATGAGCATGTACATATCTAAAGTGTGTTTAACCTTCTAGCTTGAGATATTATGTTGTTTAAGATAAATTGCACGAGCGTTCTCGTTTAGTTGGGCACTAAGCTAAGTATATATTTTTAGGAAGTAGTACGCGCGTACTTAGATTGAAAAACAAATCTGGGGATTCAAATTAAGAATTTTCTGATGTTATGACCGGAATTTTTGATAGCCGAAAGGAAGCCGATTTATTTTTTGATTAAAATTTCGAGTTCCTCGCTGAATTGATAATGAAAGAACAACATTGGGACACCAGATGTTTTTGATTCGTCGAAATTCTGAGAGTCCACTGGACTTTGATCTAATAAGCTTTATTGAAACGTCGTTAATTCCTGTTGAACATAAAAGAAACCGTTTGCCACTACCAAAAAAAGTATAGTAACACAAATCAGTCCTCCCATATCAAATAAAGCGTACATACAATTACATCTAGGATTGCTCACATAAACAGATAACATCAAGTCATTTATCAAAATGGAATAGGAAGGCGATAAAAAATACGGTTCCGGTGGGGTTAGGCCGCCATTGAAACTGCGCGATCCCACAATGGCTGGCGTCGTTTACTTAGGCACGGGAGCTGCTATTCCAGATTTTTAATAGTCGTTTTGTTCCAGATCAACGGGAAAGACAAAGAAAGAATAATAGAGAAATAAACGACGGGAGACAAATCATAAATATTAATGTTTGCAGTTACAATCGGATACCGACGGTGTTTCGTAATCTGTTTTGTTTTTTAATAATACTGATAAATGTTTAAAAAGAGTGTTTTATTTCTATTATTCTGTACCTCACCCAAACCCAAATATTACATCTGCATCACTGACCTACTCGTATAATAAACAAGTACGCTGGACTTCATACTATCGATGGCAAAACGAAGCCATTTGATTTTCGCCATTTTGGCGCTGACAGCAATGTGAGCGTCCGTGGAACTAATATTTTTGATAACGAGTTTGACAAAAAAAAAAAAAATTGTATACACAAAAAAAAATATGGCTTATTTTGGTTGGTTTTCTTTGGTGTTCTCTCTTTTGTAGCGAGTTTCCAGACTGTTAAATCTTATTGCCTGTGAAACACCTAGCATCATAACCGAGTTGATTTATAGCGTAGACGTTGGCGCACAACAGTTTTAGCGGTGGAGATATTATTTCATATTATTTAGAGTAATTAGTTCTGTTACATATTTAGTGGCATGCAGGTGATGAGAAATCTGGCAACAAAGAAAATTAATCGCTATTATTTTGCAAAACGGAATTTAAATTAAATTAGAAACATTAAGTTTTCAGTAGATCACAATGCATTGATAATTTAGGGTTATTTGTATTTCGGTGCTTGGTGAGACAAATATGTAACATTATTTAAACCAACAAATAACCAATATCATTTCAATAATAACAAAACTAAAATTAAGTATGTATAGTTTTTCAACCAATATTGTTCGCGGAATTAGAATGGGGAAAACAAAAGCCCGAATGTGATTTGCAGTGACCCATTTCGCAGTATGGTCGGCCATAAAAAGGAAATAGGATTAAAATTGGTTTACTTTTCATCGTCACTCCACTAACTCAAACTAAGTTAGAATAACGATGGCCGACTCCGTAGACTGTGATATGAAAACATGATATTCTTTTAGTTATTTTGCTGGCTGCTACTAGTTTTTATTGTGGTTTTTTAATTAATGTTTCTGTATATATTAAAAGTAGATTGTTTCTTCAATTTCAACAATTTTACACACACTAGTTCTATTTGTTTCTTGAGTATCATTTTCTATAGCATAATTACCCTATAATATTCCTATTGCTGTGACACAGGTCTGCTCTCTTCGAGATGGAGTGGGCTATAATCTACCACGCGGGCCCAGTGCGGGTTGGTAGATGTCACATGTCTTTAAATTTTTGGTTCTAGGACATGGCCGGTTTCCTCACAATGGTTTTTTCACCGTTATGAGAGCTGTTATAATGAAATTATTTACATAAAGCGTTTACTTGGGTTCGAAAACACGACCTCCAACTCGTAAGTCGGGGCCGTTACTGGGCCACCATGGCTCTATACCCTACATCATCATCATTTCCATACCAACGCAAAATACGTGCTTGTACATGGGGTTCCGTACACCACCACCAGCCCTATATACACAATACAATACAATCATTCTCAATCCTAATCGACGATTTCAGTGAACTTATATTTATGACAGTATATATGTAAGGACTGATTTTTCCAACGCAAGATAAATTTACCCGGGGAATAATATTGAATTTTTGACAGTTCTTTCATACAAAAATTGTCAGACGTTAATTTAGTCCATGAATAAAAAATATCTGTCGATTGAAAATTCTACCCTTAATCTGCTACATACATTTGTCAAAAAATGATTAATTCAGACCTCTCTGGTAAAAAAAAAATAATATCACCAAAAAATAAACGAAACCAGTGTATAAATGAAGACAAAAGCGAATAACATAATAGTAAAGTATTCAGAATTACGGATGTTATTGACTTTTATGATTTCCTCGAGAAGTACGTCAATAACGGATACAGATTACATTCTCTGTGGTAAATTATAGAAATTATGTCACATTACGTAACCGTTGATTGAGGAAAATTATTAGAAGATCGTCTGTAGACGTCTTTCAATCAGGAGACTGCTGACGATTTGATTGATTGAATCGATACAAGATTATTCTGTTTTGTCGCATGTTTTTTTTTTTTTTTTATTTTGTACCTTTTTAACCAACGACAACAAGGAAGGAGGTTTTGAGAACCTCCTCCCTTTTTTTCATGGCATTTTTTATGTATTTCAAAAGAACCTGTTACAACCACCTCTGTCTCTCAATGTGGGACTAAATCTAAAATAAGTAAGATTTTGCATGAAGTCAACGAACTGTGACAGACTTTGCAAAAACATTTACAAAATGTACTTTGCGCGCGTGTGCGTTGTAACATAATCCCATATGTCCCTGTGTATTTCTAAGGATTTAGGGGAAATATGTAATGGATAGGCCCCATGAGGAGAGGGTACTGCTATCTTAATTAAATGTCCCCACCGTTTAATTAACACAATGAATCAGATTGTGAGCCTACAGAGCAGAACCTACAGGTAAATAGTTAAACTTTACGACGTTATGGGGCAAGCAGAACTTCAAGCGGTACAAACGTAGACATATTGCACTTGTTTTAAAATTGCTGATTGAATTAAGATAAGCAACCTTATCTGTTTCAGGTGGCATCGTTAAAGGGAATAAAAGATTGTATCAGCCTAATGAAAGATCAACTGTGAAATTTTGGCGCTTCTAAATGTTGCGCTACGCGGAAAGCAGAATCGGCAGTGGAGTGGGCGTGGCTGCTGGAAAGTGGCTTTGATGTATGGGCCATTTATGGACAACGTCACACTGAAAGATTTGCGAAGCTAGGCGATTCTGACAGCTGTCAACTTTTTGCAGTGAAACCTGACTAGAGTCCGCGCAAACTAAGTCTGCGTTCTGTCAAAATCGGAAATAATAATCGTTTGCCGCCATCTCGACGTTGATATCAAGTGTCCAGAGAGTGGGCTGTGTTCCGTATTTTCCAAAGTGAATATTCGTTATCATTATGCCAAATATGCACAAGTGCTGGCAGGGATATAGTTTCAAGCACGCACGCAGACTTAGCTTACGCGCAACCTATCAACAAACGATAACCTATAAAGTTCATTTTATAGTTCGAATTATTATTATTCTTGTTTAAGTACACTTCTTTTGGACCACATCATGGGTTTTGTATCTGATAGTGCGCTGACGCACATCACTCAACTCACAAGTGGCGCTACAAATCACCATTAATCAATAAACTAAAACCATATATAATTATTACCTGACCATCAATGATTATTATGACTTCACCACACCGATGATATTCACGGCCGCTAAGCAAATTATCGACGTAACCACGTAACCCCCGCGTGCCCACCACGTGACTCCCAATAGAATTAACTTCGCAGTGAGAGGTTAAGTCGCTTACCTTTACGCCCAATTTGTTTGTCCACTTACAGTTCATGGTTGAGTTGACGGAATTAATCTCCGGAAACTTAATGTTAACCATTCATATCGGTATAGTCACGTGAAATCGTCATTTTTATAAGATGCTAGCTCCTGCTTCTGCCCACGACTACGTCCGTGTGAAATCTCTTTTCCCCCCGACCCGACCCGTCGCATCGCATCGCCCGCAACCGCTATTACCTCGTTTTCGCTTATTGGGATTGACTTTTTTCTTTTTGCTCGGCTCCTTAGGTACCGCGCAGCGTAGCGTGATGTTAAATAGCATATCTTAACATATATCAATCCTCAAGAATTGCGATATCAAACGCAAAAATAATTTTTCAAATCCGTACTAGGTAGTTACTACTACTTAGGACGGATTTGAAAAATTCTTTTTTTCTTCCAGCGATTACAAATAAAACAAATAAACTCTTAGTTACTCGTATTGATTGATTGATTGATTACACATAAGGATGTTCAAAATCGAACAATACTTTTTGGAATGTAATTATCTTTAGATTCTGCTTAGCGTGGTAATTTAGGGGTTGAACATGGTCGGGGGTAGAAACTGTGGGGGTCGAACATGGACTAAACCATAATTTGTAGAATTCAAAGAAAATTGCTCTTGTGTTTTCCTATGGTTTTATATAATTATTTCGCATGTATTTTATGACAACGACTCCATGCGTACATATTCATTGATAATTCTTAATTAAAAATAAGTACCTAACTATATGTTTGTATTGACTTCATAACTGTTACAATACTACCATAATATTACTTAATACCAATAAACCGTCAGCTTCAAACACCATTCATACGTCACACCTTGACCTTCTGAACTTCATATAATTAACGAAATGAAACGGATCATTACACGTTTATAATAAACAAACAGGTACATTTGGGGAAATGGTTATTTTTATCAAGCAGAAAGTAATCTACGTTGCCCTTTGCCCCGCCGTAATCCGGCTGAGACTCTAAAAAGACCACTTAAGCTAATTTAAGACCCGCAAAAAACTGTTTTGCTTGGTACATATGTAAGTATCTTGTGTATTGAATTATTTATTTTATCTTCTCTCTGAGAACGAATCGATGGGAAATTACTTTTTGTGTCGAGTTAGATAGGAATCGGTACGTTGCTTTGTGGGAATAAATAACAACGCTTGGTGCTGGATATTGTAAAAGAATATGAGTGAGAGAGTTCTTGTACGTATTTGTTTGCGCGAAAAATATGGTACACCGTCCAACAAAAAATACTCCTTGGTGTGAATAAAATAGACATGCAATGAGGTTGTCTCTGGCTGGATATGATAACATTCGAAAAGAGAATTAATTAACGTATGAAGAATTAATTACGTCCGCAACGTAATAAATATTCTAACAAACCGCTGAATTTCAAACTCAGCTATTCTGCATAAAAAGTAACGTTGTTGTTACGATGCATAATTAAACCGTTCCTGAAACTCAATTAAAATATGATATTTACTCGCGTGGTCGGATATCCGGAAAATGTTATTTGAAATATGCATACTTGTACACACGGAGCATTGTAAACGAATCAATACAGGCTGGGCGTGGATATACTGATAATATTAAAAGTTAACCCGCCGATTCATCCCTAGGTAACACTTGCGTAGAGGATGAATAACATTTTGCGCTAGTAAAAACTTTTCCGATTTAAATTCACCGCACGTTCCCTGGATGTACATAGCGAGATTGGTGTTCGTAACAGGCAGATACGTAGAGCATAGATTACATGCAACATTTTAGTGCTGCGTGGGAATGGGGCGAAATCCTAATTAGAACTTTATATGTGAAGATAAACTCGTGGTTTGAGCTGAAAGTACAAATATAGAGTATGTGATTTTTGTATTATTTTCGCTTTCATACAAACTTCGTCAAAATAAATTAAAACAGTTGTCGGGTTGTATTTATGTAATGATATTTTCATTTCGCTTCGATTATCAGAAATAGCTTTTTTAGTTCTACGGTTTCCATGTTATAATTACATTTTATTTTCGCTTCCAGAATTTTCTTTTGAAGTTTACATATTATGTTTTGATTGCTTCCTGGCTTTTTTTCTTTTTGATCATTCCATATTTGCGCTTCGACTGCCCAAATCTCAAATATTTGGGCTCTTTTTAACTGTTTTTCTTGTAGTTGATCTGGATCTAATTACCTAATATTATTAAGTGTCAATTTTAATAAAGTGCCAATCTAAAGTGACATAAAAATTATCCGGTCACGTTGTTCCACTAGGGTAAAATTTTCAATATAAAGCCAAGGAAATTATTTGTTTATCAAATCCACCGCATCTTCGACCAGCGGATTTTTGCAGCCTCATAACATACATTATTTTTATTTTGATCATTTTGTATTTTTTTTTTCACGAACTGAGTCTTATAAACTTCCTTTCTATCATCGGTCCACCTTATAGAAGGCCTTCCAATACTACGTCTTTAAGTACGCGGTCGCCACTCCAGAACCTTTCGGCCCCATCGGCTATCTGTTCTGCGAGCAACTTTTTATCGTTCCTGTAATATTAGTGGATTATCTATTTCTGCGCAAGTTGACTCCTAGATAAACACCCATCAATTGACAAGTGTTGCGTATTTAAGTTAATATTATTAAGGCAATAAAAAGGCGTGTATATGTTAAAATTTCTTGGATTTTGACAAAACCTAGTGACATAACCAAGACTTGATTTCATTATATTCCTGAAGAGGTGCAAGATGTGGCCCTTAGATACATGTTCACAGCAAAAAATAATATTGTGAAAACCTTTAGTAAAAACACGTTGTCCAAGAGCCTACATAAAATTCATAAAATGGCATTCCTTTTAGGCGGGAGTACACCGAGTACACGATAATCGTGCGAGTCCACGCTACAACATGGAGGGAGATATTACACACATTAGTGTCACGGGGAGATTTGTGGATACTCGTGAGAGTACACTGCCGTGCTATAAAAGGTATACACCGAGTGACGTTCACGCATTTTTTCTGTAGTGTCCGTGGAACTATAAAAAATGTTTTTTTGCCAATGGGCGTTTTTATAATTTCAAACACGGCATCACGTTAGTGTAGAGAAGTAAAATAGAGGACGAAAATTTAAATGCTTCTTCATAATATTTAAATTTTGCATTTATTACGATATATTTCACGTCCCTACATACATTTCACTTCCCTGCTGCGGACATTCACGATAATATCGTAACGTGAGAAATAATTAAAGCCTACGGTTATTTTCCTACTTTCAAATAAACTAGAAACCACAGACTATATAAGTCTGTGCTAGAAACAATCATTTTCTGAACAAACTAAGTAATTTTGCAGAATTGTGTTCATACTAACAGATGTGTAGACTAGACAGGCTTTAAAACGTTTTTATCTGTGAAAAGTGTTGGCTCGGTTTAACAAGGTGTCTTATTCTTGTGTTTTTGGTTTTAGGCGACACGTTCGACAAATGCAAACTTTTGTCTTACACTCGAGTGGAGTAAAACTATGATATTTACTTCAACTTACTTACTTACTTTACTTTTACTTTAGTATGCGGATACATTTTCGTGCACGCGACAATCACTACTGCAGGCTGTAGATGGGATCCGGGAAAAATAAAGGTAGTGTCCAATCTCTGGTGTTCGGCGAAGTGTTACGAAATCTGTGATTATAGTAGTCGATTATTATTTAACTTTTATTCTTCCTTTTTATTTAATTTTAGGATTAGGTAGGTTCTATCACTAACCAGCTGACCCGGCGAACTTCGTGCTGCCTCAGAATCAATAAGAACGAATGTATGAGAAAATTAATAATTTTTATTATTATTTGTTTCTTGAACTTTTCCTACGTTTTTATAGTTATTTTGCTATTCGGGGCGGAGGCAAATCCTTCTTCAGACAAATTCTTGAGTTATAAATGGTGTAACTAACCCGACTTTGTTTTATTTATATAGATTCAGAAGTGCGACACGTACACGGAAAATCTATTTAATTTGTTCTGCAGCAAAATTTTGTATCAACTTATTATATGAATGATTGTTGATTGTAAGGTTGGTCACAAATAACAACAGTTGCAAATATTACATTTTACAGCTAGAGTAGGTACTCTAGCTGTAAAATCTAATATTAGGCTTAGTAGACTTACAAAACTCAGTCTTAAAATAATCTCTCATCGAATTATAACAAAAGCTTAAGCGCCGTAAGATGTCCGTTATTGTGCACAACTGTAAAAGATACACAGTACCTCCGATTTCCCGTCGAACCACCGAAAGTCACTTACTAACATTTTGCCCCAAACAGCGTACCGCAAAATTGTTTCGGTAAGTGAGACAGCAACTGTCTCTATGGGGCGTCAAATACGTCGAGGCAAATTGGAATATCATCTATGGCGTGACGTCATCGGTCTGCCGTGTTGCCTCGAGAATTATGTCTGTTACAGGCCCTGTCGGCTCCGTGATAACGATTCTGTCAGACCGCGGTGAACAAACATGTACAATGAGATCTTTATTCATGAGATGTTCAGATTTAATCGGAAGCATATCGGTAGTAGCTGCTCTATGCATGCGGTTTGACTAAATTTTGGAGACGGATTTTTTTCTGTTAGTTGACAATGTGATATAGTTAAGCTATGAATGTTTATTTTTTTTAATCTGAAATTATCAATAGGAATTAGAAACAGAGATAGGTACATACTAGACCAAAATATTAAACAAAAACTCGAAGATATGTGACATCTACTAAGCACTGGGCCCGCGTGGTAGATTACGGCCCACTCCCTCTTGCAGAGAAGAGGAACGTTCCCACTGCTGCGACATTGGCTGATTATGTAAGCTGTAAATACTAGAATATGTTAACCATTTGCAAATAAGTGCACTCATTAACTAACACTACTAAAGTAGGGCATTTGTTTGTACGTTTTTCGTAACTGTAAGTACAACAGTCAACAGTATTGTGGAAAATTAATAAAGTGTTTTTATGACAGCCATCGGGCGTTTTATTGGAGCATTAAATAAACAGTGGCTCGTCCTGCCGAATGAAATCAGTTCCTACTTTTAATGTTCTATAAATGAATGAGTATTTCCTCCAATTCCAATAAACGAAACTGCTATTGAATTAACAAATGCTTGTTTAAATTGCGTAATAAGTTCTGTTGATTAATACAGGAATAGAAAAATATCCGTTAAAGTTGCAGGAAATTCTAGCTGTTCATCAAGTTTGAAATAGGAAAGTAAACATGAATTCAAGCGTTAGAAGCAACGAGGGCCGCGGGCTGTAATTTTCTTTGTGTAAGACAACGAATGTAATACGCGGGAGATAAGTAAACTTTTACGGTGAACGCGCGGCGATGCCGTCGTACTTTGATATGCGTTAAATTGGTTCACCTTGCTAATATTATCGCAAAGTTCTCGTTCTTCCCTTTCATATTTAAGCAGTGTATGAATTCATAAGTCATAAATGACTGACGAAATCCCGCAACTAAAAATAAAGCAAACAATTTTAACATCTGTAGGTTTCATAATTATGTACGGTCTATTTAATATAGCATTATGGTATGTTGTCTTTGTTCAGAAGACACGGGTAAACACAAGACTTCTATCTTACCTCATACGAATTTCGTGAATTTTGACTGCAACGTTATATACAATGTTCATATTTCTGAGAACTTGCTTTATTTAAGCACTGGGAGCGTATTCAGAATATCCAATAACAAGCAATCTCATATCAGTTATAGCCTTCGATGCTGTGCGCCTATCGATCCGTTTGTGTAAACATAACTACTATTGAATTACGTTTGTGACACGTGAGTGAAGCCTCTAAGAACATCATCTGCCTTCATGAGCAATAATAATAATCCAAGCAGCAACACGTCGACACTGTTAGACCTATAAATAAACCGTATTCCACAAGGTAACATCGTAGGCCCCGATTTAATTAAAGAAGTCCCGAAATGTCAAGAGTAATTGCATAAAGATACAATTTACATTCGATTAAATATTCATCTTATATTTAGATGAAAGTTCCAAAAATATGTCAGCCGTACGGTAACCAATTAGAGATGATTTTGCGCATTCTGAGCTCGGTCATCATTTTACGGATTTTAAGCATAATTTCAAAGATGTTCATTCATAATCGTCTCCGTTATCGATTTTACATCCCGATGCCAATCAGCCTGGTTTGCGAGTGCTTCTCTTTAATTAAAGGGCACAGACGGAGTAGGCGGCCACTGAGGTAAAGTTTTTGTAGCACTCTTCAAAGAGTTTCCGTTAATTAAGGTCCCATCTAAACAAAGGACGATGTGGCGAAGTAGATGGCACCGGCTTTGTGGCAATTTGTCTCAATGAACGAGCTGGGCGGTATAAATGTACAGCTCTACTTAAGTACTACCATATATTCTTCTAAGCACCCGAATGTTACTTCACTAAACTTACGTTGAAAGTGTCCGGCATTGCATTCAAGTCTAGGAGCTTAGGTGCCATTACTTGTGATGTTGTGCTTACAATAGTACCAGCTAAACAAAACTATCTGTTTTGATTTAATATGTATGTTTATCTGGCCTTATTTTGGATTCACATAAAACAGTGTTTCCATCAAATATTCTGTGTAAACGAAGCGTTCATAAAATATGTACGGGGCTTGAAGCCCGCACCGCGTCTAGTTTATGCATAAAATTTTATTCAGCGAGTGAGTACTGATAATGCGCTCAGATACAGTGAAACATGGCGAGGAGAGCTGGCACTTTCCAAAGTTTTTATGGTAGAGAATGGAGAATAACATATCATATCCCGAGTAACTCACTAGTTGCGGTGTTCGTACGTAAGGTGATTAAATGGCAAGAAGCGTTCTTCTAGATAGGTACCCGAATGTTACTGTTTATCAGAACTGTAATGGATATTCGTCTAATAACTTCTCTCTTGTCTGTTAAGTTAAAAGATTATCACCTCAAGGCAGGTCAACATTAGAAATAAAAATTTGACAACCTTTTTATTCTTCCATCAGTTCAGACCCCTCTCAATGTTTGGAGCTTCTTTAAAATTCAATAAAATATTATTGCTTTCGATATTGGCTTCCCGAACGCGCAGTCAGCATTTTGTTCGACTCCTGATTTTAATTTGATTTAGTACTCAGGGTTTATTATGAAGTGATAAAGTATTTTCGAGTTTTATTAAACTGTGGTGCACATCACTTCTTTTAATAGGAACACCAACTACATTTCATTTTACATAGGACCTTAGTCCTTTGTTCTGAAGGTCAAATCTAGTCGCATTTTCATTTCGACGATAAACAGATATCAAAAACTTGTCAAAAATGTAGGCAAATTACAGGATTTTTTGACAGATTGAGACTGACATCAGACCGTGAACGTTCTTAAGATTACGAGAATTGCCCCTCTGTTACTGTTCGTTGTGTGTTTGGTTTAAAACAAAAGAATGCTATTTTAGAGAGAAAAGTATTTCAGTGATGTCTTCATTCTGTTTTCATTATTCACGTCTTCACCTTTTACTGAAGGCTGTGCTCGGCAGTGCCAACGTAGGATTTGTAGGTACTTCCCGAGCTCCCAGTTACAGCGCTTTTCTTTCACACCTGCATCAGCAGCATACATGATTGAACTAGGGTCGTACGTAAGAATACTCTAGGAGCTTTTGTTTTGTTACCTATGTTTGGGGGTATTTTTGAGGAGCGTTATTGTGACAGTTTTCTTTAAAAAATACTATTTGACACAATCCGAATTTTCAAAAGAACAGAAATGTTTCGATGATAAAACTTTTTGATTCAGAATTCTGGATATGCCATCTTTTACCTACAAAGGGTTACTCAATATTGTTGTGTACGTTATTCTTAATACCTGCATTCTTCTTTAAAAACCTCCTCCTTTTCTTTTTACATTTCTTTTGCTTTATATAAGACTAAAGCCGTAGTCAGAAACTCGAAAACCAAAACTTTGTCGAAGTGACGTCATTATACCTCTCCCTCTCGTCAGTTTATTGTTTTAACATCAAATTCCTTCTCGTGTTGACATCTTGTCGTAACTTTGAAATATCATGCCAATGTTTGGATGACAACGTTTTCAATTATTTCGGTGTCCTCCAAACTTATCGTAAAGGAACATAATATATTATGTATACGCTAATTTATTATGGGTGGCTGACGTACCATGTGGCGCTATATATTTCGGTACCTATGTATTATTTGCTTTCCCCTATAATGGCTAAGTTTGTCAATGGTTACACGTGTAATATCTACGTACCCATGTGTTTAAATACATGCAATGGAAGAACATATCTTTTCAAGTCTTAAGCTAAAGTTTATGTAGGTATCATGTGCATGGATGAAAGGAATATCAAAGTTTATTTTCTGGTTTGTTCATCATAATATTTTTGTTATAAGAAAATCAGAAGAGAATGTTTCACAGACAACTGTGTACCATAATCAGACTATAACGTTTCCACTGCTGGGATACAGGCCTCCTCTCTGTGAGAGGGAGTGGACCGTAATCCACCACGCGGGCCCAGTGCCGGTTGGGAGATGTCACATGTCTTCGAATATCAATTTTCTGACAATCATGTATTATTAATTAATTAAGGCTTAGGCACATTAGACCACTATCTTATCTAATGGCAGACCTTTTTTTTTTTTGTTTTCTATAGGAAACCTTCAAAAGGTTTTTCCCGACCTCCGGGGAGTGAGGTCGGGGAGCGTGGGATTTTTACCTCACTAAAACCACCCCAGTGATCACCATCCGCACATAGGGGTGGTCCCGGTTCCTCTTAAAATACCAATTCCGGAACCACCCCTACGCAACGCCTGTAAGGCACATCCCTGGGGAGACTAGCACCTACTCAGTTACTTTTAAATAAAAACTGTTTCCACATGCGTCCGCATGTGGTTTCTTCTATTTTTATAAACTGACAATACTATTATTCTGAGAAATTACATCTACGATACATACAGACCTATTGTGCCAACCCCTGTAAAATGTCTACATTTATATCTGTAATATGTATAGTATACATAATAAAGATTATTCTATTCTATTCTACCATTACACTTTAATGATTAAGGTTACGTGAAAGCTATAAAAAACCTATTCGGGTACACAGACAAAGTCATAAAGCGTCGAAACAGTATCTGCAAAGATTTATTAATCAAAACCTCAACTGAAACGGAACAGAACGCGCCAGCTCAAAGGATTCATATTTAAGTGAATTCCTACTGGATGTACGTACACCTCGATGAAAGATCGAAATACTTTATTGACATTATACGAGTATGAGGATTCATTAAAACTCAACTTCCAACTTTCATTGTGTAACTGAAGGATGATTTTACAAAGTAAATTTTGTCTAGAACCAAAAAGCATTCGTGAGTCACTGTTCAAAAGTGACCTTTTTTACAGTTTAAAGTGGTGCTAGCACAAGATTTTAATAGATATTAGTGTGTTGCTAAACGCAGTTTAGAGCAGTGGTGGCCCAGTGGTAACGGCCCAGACTTACGATTTGTAGGTCGTGGGTTCGAATCCAGGCAGGCGATTTACTTTGTGTAAATAATTTCTTCACGACTGCTCTCAAAACGGCGAAAGGAAATATCGTGAGGAAATCGGCATGTCCTTAGAACCAAAAATTCGAAGACATGTGACATCTACCACGCACCTGCTACCCGCACTGGGCCCGCGTGGTAGATTACGGCCCACACTCTCTCACAGAGATGAGGCCTGTGTCCCAGCAGTGGGAACATTATGGCTGATATGATTATGAATGAAACGCAGATTAATGTGCATGCAGTGATATGTGGTAACTAATGTTTAGTAAACTTCGAGTCACGATTAAACATGTCACTTCTGAGGAAGAATGTCATCCTCGATCGCCATATTGCTTATCATGAGGTCAAACGAGAGCCTATAAATTCCATTGCATTATTGTTGACTCGGCCGAGGAATGTAATGTCAATTTAGTTTCATAAGCTGTGGTCTTATAAGTGAAACACGTTCGCTACGCGCTCGTAACTCAGCGACTCTCGCAGAGTTATGAAATTAATTTTGATTTTTAAATTTATTAATAATATAAAAAAAATACAAAAAAAAAAATCTTAAAAAAAGAATATTATTTATTTATTTATCCTATATACTTTATAGTACACCAGAAGATACATAGGAAAAATAAAATACAATTTTTAATACAAAACATACAATGGGCGGGAATATATATTTTTTAAATTATTGATAATTTTGTTTTTGATTATGCCATATTTATTTCCTTTAATAAACCATCCTGTCATGCATATTTTCTGTACAAAATAGTTTCGATGTTTGACATCTACCGGGCGTCCCGTGACAGCTCAATTTTTTTATTTTAATGTCCATAGATAGTGCCTTAAAAGTGTACAAGATGAATTTGTACACTTTTAAGGCACTATCTCATCACTACTTTGTTAGTCTGTCAGGAATGTCAACATATCATATTATTATGTTAACACATATGTCATTATTGTGTTAACCTAGTCTGTAGTGTAATGTATACCTATTGCAAATCAGAAACTGTTTAGTAGTGTTGTAGCGAATGTTATCTTAGATGCTAGATAAAATATTGTTCTTAAAATTTTGATAATATGAAGTGTAAGGCTCTTTGTACACACATGTTTTTCTTGCCGTAAAAAACTACGGTTTATTCGCCGTGTATAGGCACTGTCAGTGTTGTATGGATCACTATGGAAGCTTGTAGATGTTCACGTTTTTTTACGGCGCGGTTTAAACGCCGTACCGTTATGAAACAAACAAATATTTATTATATCATGGTTGTCTTGCTGTTACTAAATCAAGTGCAAGTCGCAAGTCAGTGAGTGATTAAGCCCTAACCGTGTCACCAGCTGTTTCAGAATTCACCAGTATTGCTTCATCACTTAGATATTTTGTCGCCATTAGTGCAACGTCCGATGCTGCGGTCACACAACCACTAGCCCGATAACGTAGGTACGTCGTACTGACTACGAATTCTGTGGTAGATACAATTCCTGTCCTACTAATATTATAAACGTGAAAGTTTGTATCGATGGGTGTTTTTTACTCTTTCACGCCAAAACTACTGAACGAATTTGGATGAAACTTTACAGTAATATAGCTTATCATCAGAATAGCACTCATATTACACTTTTTATCCCGATATTCCCACGGGATCGAAACTTACGCGGGTGAAACCGCGGGGCGCAGCTAGGACGATTACCTATATATTTTTAAAGAGACTTGCCAAGCAATTAAAAGATTTAATGTTCATTTTATTTTATTTTTTATTGTTTTTTTAGATTTAATGTTCTTTTTATTGTTTGTATTCCCGGTGCGTGTCGTAAATAACATATTTTTCTTCCTCTTAATTAATTACTTTAGTTAAATCCAAAATATTTTATTTCATATAAACCTACATGGGCACTTATACGTCAGAAGCTAGGTGCACGGTTCCAATTGGTCGTTTACAAAGTAACTTTCCTCAGAAATTACAGAACTAATGTTCCCGTAACATAAATATTCATTCAATAAAGTGCTTGTTGTAATATACTCCTACAAACTAACTTATTAGCTCTCACCGTATCTTGCGTTCCATCAACAAACGGGAGCGGTTCTCATATAATAAAGAGACCGCCGTTCGAAGATGTTATCCCAAAACTTTGCTACCAGCGGAAATTTATTCAGAAACCCTTTACAAGGTTAGCGCAACCGAAACCGGGCCACGGATGTGTATAACCACGTTAATATACCGCTAGATGGGTTCCCCGGCTTGCAATATTCCGAATATTAGATTCGAGATTACGTGAAATAATAATTCGGAAAAGTTGGCTCGAATTTGCTAATGTAATCCAATAAGAATTTTGTGTCCCGTGTTTCAAAATAGTCATGTCATGATTAACCATGACTATTTTTAGAGCATGCAAAATGTAAACTGTCTGTATTATTTATTTTGCTCTTTTTAGTCTGAAGTTTTTTGACATTCACATTTTCCCAAAGGATTGTCCTTCCAGTAGTAAATAACCAGTTTCCGCTAGATAACGTTTACAGTTTGCTATAAACAGCGCGGCACCGTCGCGAGAGTTATACTTTCTCTTTCACTCCGGGATCAGTATAGCCGTCTTACCCATAAAAGTTAAATGGTGTTAAAGTAGGAATAATGCTATCGAAGTAAATGGCTTAGAGTCGTCGGGAAGAGTTGCATGGTGCATTTACATAGACGACGAAACGGAGACGGTACACATTTATTTACGCGTTTCTGCGATTCAAGCTACATTAATTTTTTTGCGATAAAAGTCAACTATCAACAACTCTTTTTGAATTATCATTTTGTTCAAGCCAAAATCTAAGCTACGAGTATCTGTATGTTTATCCCAATTGGGGGAGGGGTCTTGTTATGTGAAGATGGTCACCCATCCACGGACCAACTGCGGCAAGCGTAGCTTAACCTGATTGACCGACCAGCTGTTATTACTTAGCCACAAGCCCCTTCCTATTTCCTACTTATTATTATAAACGCGAAAGTTTGTGAGGATGGAGATTATTTACTCTTTCACGCAAAAACTACTGAACGGATTTGGATGAAACTTTACAGTGATATAGCTTATCATCAGAATAACACATAGCACACCACACATACCTTTTATCTCGATATTCCCACGGGATGGAAAATTATGCGGGTGAAACCGCGGGGCGCTGCTAGTTCTTACATATGACCTTTCAGTATAAAAAAAAATGACCAGGCTGTTCATGATAGTCTTCAAAATAACAAACATAGTTCATTTGTTTCATTAATTCAAGGTGATTAACAATGTTTCATAAAAACCGATTAACTTTCGTAGGTACCCCATTACAGTGAAAGCAAATCGATCTCATAACTCGATTTCCATTAATCAAATTCTCTGACTGTCACTAAACATCATGCCTGCAAGGGATTACCCTCACAATCATAGTTAATGATTGCGACACGTAAATCATTAATCTATTTACTATTATAAGCTTCACGCCCTTAATCGTCCATACAACTGAAACTAACTGATGATAACGGTACAAATATCATCGGGGTTTCACTGAGGTTACATAATTAATGAGCTGTTAATGGCGAAAAATACCTTCAGCGATTTTGAAAAGAAATAGGGTATTTTATTATTATCAAGAGGTACCTACCTACCTAATTCAAATTCAAGGTGGTAGCTGTGCTACTGATTCTCGACACGAATCAATAATAAAATAAGTAAGTTTTTTTTTCTAATTTTCGACATTGTGGGGCACGCATTTTAAAACGCGGCCGCTTATACGAAACCATAACGCGATTCTGCTCTTTTAAAGTGGTGTATTCTGAAATACTGTCAAACTTAAATAACTAAAAAAACAAGTATGTATTTATTATTTACCAGAGATCGTAATTTTATTTGATTATTTATGTCTTTGACGAAGATGTAAAACAACAGCTTTTATAAATGGAAAGGTCCTGACGCACTCACTCACCCAGTGACTGACTCATCAACGCCCTCAAACCATGCATTGGGACTTAGCCCAGGTAGCACGGGCGACTTTTTCCCGCGGCGATTGTTTTTCGCGCAGTGGATTTACAACGCTTTGTTTAGCGCCGAGAGTCGAAAACCCAAAAGTGTGTTTATTTGGTCGCTGGGACGCGCTCTGTAGGATTTTTAATTCTCGTCTTAAAACCGAGAATTAAAAATGCGCAAGAATTTTCCGGCAGTACGAACGTGGGCTTAGAAAGCTAAACTTTCGCTCAGACGTTCCCTTTACGATGTAAACAGGGAATACTTACTACTTTTCGAAATTCCTTTGGTGTAGTGAATATAGGGCAGACGAAGTCGCAAAAAAAGAGCTAGTAACAGATAAGTAAATATACTAATTTTCGTTTATTAGGTCAATTTGTAAGCAGAACACGTTCATCATGATGTGGTTTCATAAATATTTCTGTTTCGCTCCAAGTGGTGTGTGCTCGTTAACTCAAAATTAATATGTCAGCTTGTTTCATCCGCGGGCAGGCTTCGCGGGACAGGGAGGTGATTAACTTGTACCCTTTCACGCTCATTAAACTTACTAGATTATAAACTGGGAAAAAGCGCTCGGAACAGACATCGGAGAATTAGGTTTGGGCTTAGATTGATGAATAATTTTAAGTTCTGTCATTCTTCATCGCAGAATGAGATTACAGTAACTAGTTTCAAAGTTAATGCATATTTAAGCAGGCGATTGCTACACTCTTCATTTCTTTCTGTGCTCTGAACATAAGTAGAGTATCCAAATAGGCATCTACAGTACGAAACGCAATAAAAAAATATTACCATAAAAGTACGCCTGTATCAATATAAAATCGAGGTGGAATCCATAAAAACGTAAAACCAATTACAGAATAAAACGTTTACGTAGCGTATCAGAACGATAAAGACCGATGTAACACTACCGGCGGTATTACCCCCACTCTTTCAATTTGGTGAAATTTTCGCTTTGGAAATATTCACAGGCTGCCTAATGACATTCTTTAACAATGGAAGGGTTAACTGACGAAAGAAGATTCCTTATTTTAGATAAATTTTCGTTAACGAAGCGTCGAGGGCGCCGCTGTGAGGCAATGGACGGTAACATTCAATTGTTTGGGGCTGGTTACGTAATCAATGTTTCGGAAACTAATACTGTATTCTAATGTTAAGCTTAACCAAGGTTAAACTTTGTAAGAATTATATTCTTGACTTAATCCGTCATTTTTGACTAGCTACAAACAAAGGCTTGATTATTTTTTTTGTTAAATCCAGTACCAAAATGTTACTCACAGAAAAATAACAGTTCATCTCTCAGATTAACGGTCCAGCTGAATCAATCATGTGCGCTCATACGAATATCCTTTATTCATCGATAAAATTGTCAACCAAAATGCTTCGACCAAAAGCCTGAGCTTACTGAAAATAAATCGTTTGTAAGCTGACTTAAATAAATACAAACTGTTAGTCTAGTCTTCGTTGGAAACTCCGCTGGTTTCGTCAAAGAACTATTCTCGAGCAATATTGATGTAGTTAGTTTTGCTTACCAAGCAATTCGTAAGTCCTCAATCACTTTTGAGTTTGAGTTAGGGCAGTAAAGTGGAATTTGCGAACTCTAAGATCTGATGTAAAATCCTTCAACTGTAATTTCGTTTATACGACGTTAGATATGAGATTTCATTTTTACAGCAAGATGTATAAACTCGGTATCAGGAGAACGTTTATTTACTTACGTAGATTGTTCATCTTTGATGTAATGAGTCTGAATCCACATACCTGGAAAAGAAAATATAAGCTGATTTAGATAACAATGTAAAAGTATCATGAAAAGTTCAACGCAAGGTGACGTTTAAAAAGTATTTATAGATTTTTATCATACTAAATACTGGTTTACATTCCACCCACAAATAACATCATTATTATTACCAAAATCAATACTTTTGTGTAGGTAATGAATTTGATATGTAATGAGATATTAATATCAGAATCAAAGAAGCCCAGAAAAAAAATACAAATTAGGAATTAAGTATCTACATACCTACCAATCGTGAATCCAATATTTCTCGAAAAAGATATTTTGGTACAAAGGGAACTGATTCCCTTTCGGAACACTAATTTTATTGGGTGCTCAATATTGGGTTGTATAGCCAACTAAATGCTAATAGACAATTTTCAATTAGATTCGTTCTAATGATGATTTAGGGGTATTGAACTCAATTTAGGCATTGGAAAATAAAAGGTCTAAATGACAAAAGCGTATAATTACATTATATATGCTTTTATCGCAAATAAAATTATATGTATAATTTTTTTTTTTTTTATATGTAAAATTATATGTATAATTTTATTTGTTACGTCGGTAATAATTTTCATTGTGTAATATTCACTTTCCGTGGACTAAGGTCGGTTGTTTTTATTGCGTATACGATAGACTCCCCAAGGAACTCTCTGAAGCAATGGGTATCAATAATATACAGTATAAACGCTTAGAGTGGCGTACTCAAGAGTAGTTTGTAAGCCCGTAGCGATCCGACCCAGTATGGGGCTCCTAGCGATCCAATTGCGAACCACGTAACGTCGAACGGCAATTTTATTTTTCTTTAATTCCCGCAATCACCATCGAAACTTTTACTGCAGATTCTACTAAACGATTCTTATTTTTCAATTGTTTTTTCGCGCTATGATTTTCTTTCCTTATTCTACTTATTCTCAAAAGAGAGTAGGGAGGTCTTTGCCCAGCACTGGGACATTAATGGCCGATAATAAATCCTACTAATATTATACACGTGAAAGTTTGTATGGATGGATGGATGAATGTTTGTAATTCTTTCACGCAAAAACTACTGAACGGATTTGCGGGTGAAACCGCGGGGGGCAGCAAGTTCTACATATTTTGTGAAAATACAGTCATTTATAAATACCTAGTACCATTGTGTGCTTAATGTCATTTATATAGCACATATTGCAAGTCGGTAGCAAAGTGCAGCTTACAGACTGACCTACTGCAATAAATTGAAATGTCAGTCTCTGTCACGTTTGTTTTGTTATGAAGTAAGAACGACTTGCAACGATACACAAGACAGCACATTCTGAATTGTCCGCATAAAGTAATTGGTTCCAACGTTGCATTCAGCAGCAAGTTGCTAGCTTTTAACCCAAGAACTCCATTTTATACCAGCCAATTACTTTTCACGATGAAAGAGGAAACTCCGAAACGAATTTTGTCATCCTAATAAAGTTATTGCCAGTAAAAAGGTAAAGTAATTCGTGTTACGGACGGAGAAATACAACGTACGTCCCCGAAACCGCAGGGACGCCGTATTTATCGTCCGAAAGTCTTTGTGAGCGGGTGTTGTGGCCATATTTTAATTGCGGTCGCGCCTATTCACTAGCTCTCAACGGGCCCCATGCGGGATGTTGGCCTGACAGAGGCCGATAAATTGCTCACTTCGGCAGCGACCTACTCTGTATTGTACAGCTAGTAACAAAGCCCATTATCCTTGGCCATAAACAGAGAAATTCTTGTCCAAACACGAAAAACGTACACGCCGACAACGGTCGGGTGCGAGACACCAATTTAGCTTTTCCGAGTCCAGAAAAACTTATTTAGAGAGTCAACCGGGCCGCACCCAAGGCCGTACCTAGCTAAAGTTTGGGAGGGATAACTACTTTCTTCTCAGGTAAGCAGATAATCTGTTAGGACTTTGGGAAAACTCTGTTGTTGGAGGAAGATTACTCGAGAATCTACTTTTGCTACCAATTTGCTCAATAAATGCGAAAATTAAATTAAACTATACATTTGACTGCGTGGCTAAATCAGTTCACTAGTTAATTACAATACGTAGTGCATAATTGGAACTATATTAAATTAACTGTGAGTTATTCAATTGGAATTTGTTGTCGTTTACTGAAATTTTCATTGATATTATGGACTGTGAATACAGCTTTATATGAACGATTATTACTTTATAATGTCAATAACGGTGCCTCGATTTTTATTGAATGATAAATGGTTGACTGATTAAAATTCCAATATTTATGCTAATTTGATGACTGTTGGGGTAGAGCATGTTCAAAATTGTACCATTGTAATATCCATGTCGAAAATATTAGAGATATATAAAATTAACAGTAAATAGAATAGAATAGAATATTCTTTATTATGTACACAATATAAACAAAAGAACGTAAGTACGTAGGTAAGTAGTTCGTATAAGTACGTAAGTATCTTTACCCCTTTGTTTTTAAGTTTACATACTGTTGTAACCGCTATATTTAATATACAACGACAACGATATGAAAATATACAAGAAATGGTATTTACTCCCACATGAAAATTAGCTTTATAGAAAGGAGAGAATAACATAAAAAGATGAAATCAGCCGCGTGGCCTCGTTGCTTTATTCGCGTGTCGTCACCCCTACACAACGTTACAAATTGTGTATATGCAGAAGCTCCACTCAATATAACAATATTTCATCTGTTATAAGGTGAAGTTTCTCAAAAGCTGTCCAAGGATTGGAATCGCGCATGACAGGCGATCGTTCGGCAGCGAGATGGGCAGACAATATTATTTCCATTTGGGGGCTAAACTTGGATAAACGGGGCAAATCGCAATGTTCAGCGGTGGGTGAAGTAGGGATGTGGATGATAATGACGATGACGAGAAATTGGCAGCTTAGTCACCTACCCACCTATTCTGTAACATTCTCATCGTGAAAGCTTAGGCGCAGTGAGATTTTTACAGAATAGCCATGCAACAATAGCATATAACAGCTCACTTCACCTTAGTTTTCACTAATAGACCGGCTGGTGTTGAGACGGCCTTTACCGAAATAATTGATGTAGGCTACTGCCGGCGACTTCGTCTGCGTGAAATTTCAGCCCCGACCTACCGCGTCGCATCGCATCGCCAGCCCACGCAATTACTTTGTTTTCGCTTACCGTTCTCGGACTTTTTTTAGGGTTCCGTAGCCAAATGGCTAAAACGGAACCCTTATGGATTCGTCATGTCTGTCTGTCTGTCTGTCTGTCCGTTCGTATGTCACAGCCACTTTTTTCCGAAACTATAAGAACTATACTGTTGAAACTTGGTAAGCAGATGTATTCTGTGAACCGCATTAAGATTTTCACACAAAAATAGAAAAAACAATAAATTTTGGGGGTTCCCCATACTTAGAACTGAAACTCAATTTTTTTTTTTCATCAAACCCATACGTGTGGGGTATCTATAGATAGGTCTTCAAAAATGATATTGAGGTTTCTAATATCATTTTTTTCTAAGCTGAATAGTTTGCGCGAGAAACAGTTCCAAAGCGGTAAAATGTGTCCCCCCCCTGTAACTTCTTAAATAAGGGAATGATAAAACTAAAAATAATATATGATGTACATTACCATGTAAACTTTTACCGAAAATTGGTTTGAACGAGATCTAGTAGGTAGTTTTTTTAAATACGTCATAAATCGTAAATTGTAATTGTACGGAACTCTCGGTGCGCGAGTCCGACTCGAATTTGGCCGGTTTTTTCTTTTTGCACGGCTCCTAAGGGTTCTAGTGTGATGTTAAGTAGCCTATAGCTATCCTCAAGAATTGAGCTGTCAAACGCAAGATTTTTTCAGAACCGACTGGTAGTTCCAGAGATTAGCGGGTTCAAACTCTTCTAACAAACAAACTCTTCCCCCCTTATTACATCATTCTATTCCATCTATAATATGTATGTATTTACAAAAAAAAAAAAAAAAATTGTATATAAGTAGTTTATCAGCCATCTTGTTACCATAACACAAGCATTAGGTTGCTAAGCTTGGGACAAATGGTGCTGTGTGAAATGTCCAGGGATATTATTATTATAACAAAACAAGGTTTTTCTTTCGATCAGGTTTAAACCACTGACCCAGTTATTGAATTAAGAACCCAACTGATAGAGAAATACAGTTCTTTTTACAAAAATGACAGCTTAGTTCGGTGGCAAGTTGTCATTTTAGTATTAAGAACTTTGCCTAAATCGAAATAAGTAGTGTTCGAAATACAAGTACTGGCTCAATAGTTTAGGCTAGAACTAAAATTAGGTTTCGTTTTGTAATAAGACGGTTCAGGTTTAATATAGATATAGATAAGGTGTTCTTCGAAGTAGGCTTTCTGTATCTACCTACTTGGTGTTTTGACTGGGCAGTGAGCACGCATGGGTACGTCGAAGGGGTCTGAAGCAAAAGTGATCACACCCACCAAACATAAAGAATGGATGATTTTCATTTTATATTCCACTCGCGGGTTTCAAGTCATGATTTTATAAACATGTTGTTATGAAAGCGGCTATTTCCTTTTTGAAATTTTAATGCAAATGCGAGACAATTATGTTTCGGAGTTTGTGTTATAAATTAGCATAGTAAGGAAGTTAAATATTGCTTGCAAAAAGGAAACGTTTAAAATTAGTCATCAGGTTCGGGGTTCTTACGAAGAGCTATATTAGCTTCCTAATTTATTTTTACTACAATATTTTTTTCAATTAACTTATCTTGTCCCATTGCTGGGCAAAGGTCTTCCCCCTACTCTTCCACTTTTCTTTGCTATGTGTCTTCTCCGTTCAATCTGTCAGGTACGATTACAAATCGTCACGCGTTTCTTCGGCCAATATCATAATATATGATAATTGCCCAACTCATAAATGATTAGCGAAATTATTTTTCGTTTCCGTTCGATTTACGTCGTCATTTATTTGCCAAGTTTACGATCTACGTTGTACTAAGAATGAAGAATAGCTCATGCTAACGAATTACACACGAGCTTAACAAAATAACTGTTACGAACAAGTTACGAGTATGAATACTTAAATGGAAACGTGCAAACTAAGCCGCTGAATAATAAAGGTTGTTCTAAAATAGTGTAGCGTTTAACCTTGGTACCTTTTAGCGGGCACACTGCGCTGGCTTGGACACTCCAGACCCTTGGGACCTTCGACGAACATTTTGTAGTACACTCGTAACATAGCGAACTTGTAATACTATAGCTTATTGCTGTACATTAACTTAACGTTGGACGTGAGATCGAAATGGGCACTACGTTTGCTGTTTTTTGGAGTAGAACAAATTCGGGGCCGCGCTGCTGTACTTTTTTAACAATGGTACATTTGGCACTAGACAGTAGTACATTATGTGTACTCATGACCATAAACATTCTATTTGTTTTGAGAAGCATGAGATATTAATAAATACGTTATTAAAATAGAATAATATACACCTATATACATAAACTATCATACTATATAGGTAGTTACCAGAGGGCTGGCCTATTTTTAGGCCAAAGAATCAGCGTTGCCATCCACTGTGGCAATGCTGCCAGCCTCCAAGGCGCTTTTCCCATGGACGAATTTCTTGATGCGAAATTAAATCTTCCTCTTTTTTATATACTTGTAACAACATAATTATATAGCTTAGTGTTAACTTATATAATCTAGCCTTTTCCCAACTATGTTGGGGTCGGCTTCCAGTCTAACCCGATGCAGCTGAATACCAGTATTTTAAATCAAGTGACTGCCTATCTGACCTCCACAACTTAGTTACTGGGTAATATGATGGTAGGTAAGACTGGTTGTCAGACTTTTGATCTACTGACGACCCGTAACGACTGTCAAAGATCCACGAGTTACAGCCGGGACCAACGGCTTAACGTGCTTTCCCACGCACGGAGAGGTCTTGGTATGTAAAGATGATTACCCGTCCACAGACCAACCGCGGCAAGCGTAGCTTAACCTGATCGATCGACCTGTGCGACTTTTATTATTTAGCACGGTCCTCTTTCTTAGTGTTAACTTGTATATTGTATGTAAAGTTATATGTCAAAGTTTTACAAATAAAAAACAACCTTACATAAATGAATTGCTTGAAATGATTTCTAGTAATCCGTATTTCAAAGAGAACATTAAAATGGTTAGGACAAAAACCGTCAGGGAAAGGCTAGAATAACTATGAAATGAAGCTTTCAACATAATGTTAATATTAGTGAGGTAAACTGGCTTTCCGCCTGCAAATGACAGTTGCACCGTTGCATTAGCATATCCGAGCCGTCTGCTGCCAGCTTCCGCCCCTTGGGATTTCATTTCCGTGTGTTAAATGTCTTGGAGGCATCTTGTCGAATTGCTTAGGATTGGGGACAGTATCATCTGGTAAACTCTAGAGAGTTTAGGTAAATTAAGATCCCAGAGCTGGTGACATTTACTTCACACGTTACAACCAATTCTCTAAAATAAAGCTCTATTTAGGGCTGAGATTTCCAACGTCAGATAATTTTTCGGAGAATTTTTGACAGTTCTTCCATACAAAAAACTGTCAGACGTAAATTTTATTCCACGGATAAAAATTCTGTCGATTGAAAAATCAGCCCTTAATTAGATTGTCTAACAAGTTTTACACGATTGATTTTACTATTGTTTTTTGCTACTATTTTTTTATTGTGTTTTTTTTTTTATACGAGTATCATGTGGTCTGCAATAAGGATTTTTATTTTGTTTATAAAAGCCTTGCTTCGTGTCATGTGACAAAGTGAACAATAGAATACCTGAAAAGTCTTCAGGTTCTATTAAAATGCAATATTGTTTATCAACACTAGTCACAATTCTCAACAATAACTTACATTTAAGTATGTATAGTTAAGAACAAAAGCTTGTAAAAAGTCGTAAACTATTTTTATAACCTTAGTTATTATACGTGCTGAGTTTTCAAAAGAATTGTTTACACTGTTAAAATGGAACAATGAGGCCAATATACGCCTGAAAAGACTCAAAAGCAATTAGTTTTTAATAAGACTTATTACCTGACTATAAATTAAAAACAAAATTCAAATAACAATCTTGTAAAGAGCTGTTCTACTTTAGCTTCAAAACTTCATGAATAAAGTTGGCGAAGTGGAAATTTAAAATGAATTTTTTCGAGCGAGTGCGGATGAATTTTTAAATTCAGTTTATATTTCAGGGAAAAGCGAAACTGCACGCACGGAAGCCTTTGTTTGTATATTGATAGCTTGAATAGGATTTTCGCAGCGAGCTGTGAAATATGCAGGAATTTCCTATTTTTAGATTTTGCGGTAACCTAGTTTTCATGAATATATGGCAAATTTGCGTCATCAGCGTATAAAAAAAATTGTGAATAGTATAATTTGAAGGCTTTATACCGTTTGCGAGCGACCTTATTACAAGCTCCCTAGCTACTGTAGGTGCCTCGGCTCGCCACTGTATCAGCATCAGAAGGTAGGTCGGTTCTTGGCCTATATTCCCTCTCGCTTACTCTTGCAAGTGGTGATATGCGCCGTCTTGTTTCGCCGTGACGTCACGACGCAACCCCTCCGCGTGTGGGTGTGTGCGTGTGTTGATTATACGCAGCCTGTCTATGTGGGACGCTCCGTTGATTATGATAGTTCAATTTATTTATTTTTTCATCTGGTTGATTTGACTTTGCTAATAGGACTATATTATGAAGGCATTTATATTGCTAAAATATTAATATTGATGATCAAAAGATATTAAAGATTCATTCAATATGCTTGTTTTCATTCGAAAATGAATAAATCTGCAAGAATTCGACACTTACATCAAATTATTTAAATATTGAAGAATTTATTAGAATTCCGACTATAAAAGCTAACTAATACAAAGACGTCTTTGAAGATTAACATAAAGACAATTGCAATCGACGGGGGGAGTGGGGAGGGGGGGAGGAGCAGAGGAACATAATTACTTAACAGATGCTTTACCTTATTGTTGCAGATAAAACGATGAAACTCGTCGAAGCGAACAGATTTTAAGGTACTTGAATCCATTTCCAATTAATTTTAGCTGGCATTATGTTTCCGAGACGTTTCTCTTGAATAACTGTAATACTTGGTTAAATTTACCCGAGTTTATGTCATGTAATAGCTAAATAATGATTCATCATAATGAGTCTATGTTGTTCCCACTGTTGGGACATAGGCTTCCTCTCTGTGAGAGGCAGTGGGCCGTAATCCACCACGCGGGCGCTGTGCGGGTTGGTAGATGTCACATGTCTTCGAATTTTTGGTTCTAGGACGTGCTGATTTCCTTCAACGTTTTGAGAGCAGTGGTGATGAAATTATTTACACAAAGTAAAGCACCTGTCTGAGTTTGAACCTACGACCTGCAACTCGTAAAACGGTGCAGTTACCCCTGGGCCACCATTGCTGCAATAATGATTGAGCTGTAACTAATTCAAAAATATTTCCATAATTTTGGAACATGCATTTTAGTTAACTTCAAATAATCCAACCATTACACCCATAGACTAACTAATTAATTCAACAAAGTTAAATATTTCCACGTAATTTTATTACAAAAGTTTACCAACAGGATTATTACTCGCAGCTTTTTGATCACGACACAAACGAAGCGCCCATTGTTCGAATTCACATACGTCATACCGTATCCAATTTATACATTCCGATCACATAGTGGTCCGATTTTGTGATCGCTTTATACGTTACAGTTTTGATTAATTTCGGTCATTTGTACATTCGCCGATCGGTCGATAGGTCCGCCAATTTGATTCGCCTATACAATGGTCGCACTGAAGTTTCTGCTCTGTGGCGACATGGCCTATTTTTGCACTCTCCACTCAGCGTTGCAATAAATATATTGAAACGAAAAATTTTTGTTCGATATTCTGTTTTGTTTTCGATTGTACATGCTAATGTAATAACGTAATGTATCTAACGAGCGCTCGCGATGTACTGTCGCAAAGTGTTTTCTTTGTATAGTGTTGAAACTATAGTTACGCTACTAGCTTAAGCACTTTTCGCAGAGGTTCTTTTAGAAGAAAATGTTGGACTAAAATGCTGAGGATATCTTCATAGCTTAGCTGGAAGTTGTTATTCGACAATAAATAAAAATACTGTCTTTATACAAACATGTATGGTACGGTACAATACAATTACAATAATAATACTATTGCAATACTTTATAGTCATACTATAACATAGTCATAAGGAACAGTGGTGGCTCCCTCTACATCCATCAACATTTATACAGAAATTTGTTTGTACAGACTTACATATAAAACGAAGAGAAAAGAGCAGTGGAGGCCTAGTGGTTTCTGCCCTGACTCACAAGTTGTAGGTCGTGGGTTTGAACCCAGGCACGTGCTTTACTTTGTGTAAATAATTTTATCACCACCGCTCTCAAAACGGTGAAGCAAAACATCTTGAGGAAACCGGCATGTCCAAGATCCAAAAATTGAATAAACATTATTGTACCATACCTACATGTGTGTGACAGTATTGTACAGATGTAGATAGTATGATATACATAACTGTTACTAATATTACAGCAGCTTATGTTTAATTTGAAGATTATTAGTGTGAAAGTGACTATCAACGGGATATTAGTCGACTTAACACGAAATTAGTGATGTGTAACATTCTTGGTAAACTAATAACAGATAAGATGTAATTAGTGGTGACATTAACAGCTGTTTGATTTTGTAACACAAATATGAAGGTTTAGGTATATTTATTATAGTGTTCAGCACCCTAATTGCGTAACACACGATCAATCGGAATCGGTTTCATTTTGACAGTTCAACAACATTCATTGCGGTATTTACGTTGTTGAGCAGACACAAGACACATTTTTTGAACATATGAAGCAATGGATTAACAATATCCTTCAAAATGATTCAGATTGAGATTGATTCCCACCATGATTCCACTCTGTATACTATGGTTTATTTTTCAATGATCGTTCCTACTCCGCATATGGGTCGAGGCATTTGCCCTACATTGAAATAGATTTTCAGAGAAAATAAAGAAATACGACAACTCATTGCAGGTTTTGTTTACTTTGTTAATTTGTATTGGAATCGTGAGACCTCGAATTCAATATAACCAGTAAATTATTCTGTTGTCGACGGTCGAAATACCGGAAATTACTTTTTTATTGCTGTTTTTCCGCGTTTTGTTTTCCATTATTATAATACAATTTATATAAGTTATTTTGCTTGAATCTTTTGGTAGAATCATTATGTTGAATTTATCCATCTATTAGATGTCATGTCGTCGATGTAATAAAATAATTACATCGAAAAAAATCAGAAGGCCAATTCTCGTAATTTAAAACGTTCAAAATCTAGTCGCAGTCTCATCTCGGTGACAAACAAATGTCAAAAACTTGTCGAAATGTACGAAAATTAGAAGTATTTTTGACATACTGAGAGTATTGAGACTAAGATCAGACTGTGAACGTTCTTAAAATTACGAGAATTGCCCCTATGGTGTTGTGTATGAAGTAATAGTATTTAATTATTTTTATACAGCAAGTATTTCGTTGTTATTTTTATTTCCTATTACAATGGGTGTTACTGCTGCTCAGCAGTAAATAAATATTAAAATTGATTTCAAACGGAATTTTATAAAACCATTAAAATTATGGTATTTGTAACAAAAGCAGTTCATATGGCTATCGTAAAGCTTCAAATTACTTTTATGCCATAAAAAATGTTGGCTTGAATTATGGCACGGGGTTTCAAAAGCGGTGTGACGTCATAGCGTAAAAATATGAGGGTGTGTGTATGACACAATATCAAGATTGATTGAAATGACGGTTTAAAAACCGATTTTGTTGGCAAAAAATTTAATAGTCACGGTTATTAAGGGAGTTGTATTTTCTTCAGTAAAAGTTATAAATCATATACAAGGTGGCAGGGATATTCTTAAACCCATGGGTTTAAATTTTCTGTAGGTTATCAAAATAAAATCGGGTTTTTCATAGAAAAGTGCAGTACTACGCAATCAAAATGTATGAAAAATATTTTTTTTATTAAATAGCCGACGGTAAATTTACCTTTTTCTACGCTAGCATGTGCTGAATTGATGGTTTTATTTTGCGCGTCGTTTCCTTGCCACCCTGTATAATAGTTATAACTACGAAGTTACAGCAATGCTCTTTTTTCCTTGAAACATACCATATTATCTACTTTCATTTATTTACATAATTTAAAAATCTAACAGTCTTTTACATATTATCTGCTTAATTAGTTTTATTACATAAATTATCGTGACATTTATCTGGAGAAAAAATAAAATAAAAATAATATTCAACACTATAAACGAGTCTTATTTTATTATTTCAATTAAGTAGCAAACTTCATTGGTATATTTCCTGATGAACTTTTAAGAAAATTAAGTAATTATCCCAGTAAGGCGAAAATTTACAATTTTAGCTATCACTATGTCAAAGTTACATCGTTAATCACTTCAGTGTCTGCGATTAACATTTATCAAACTGTATTTATTGGGTCAGCGTCTATACTACTAACTAAATATTAAATGACTCGAAAAAAATCTGTCGCATTTCAAAGATATAAGAATAAAATAGAAGTAAGCTAAAAAAGGTACAAAGTGATTAATATCAAGAGTATGGGTACATAAAGGACGTATAGGGTTTCTCATGCTTCAGGTAACAACAGCTAATGCTGAGCATGAAGTCCTGGGTTCGATTTCCGGGTTGGGCAGTCATATTAGTTTTTTCATTTGGAACTTCTCAAAAGCAACCCGGAGTCAGGAGTTGTGCCCGGTTCACGGCAGTAGAATCGCCTCCCGTTATATGGGTTATATACATATAAGTGCACCTTTGCCTAACCCATCGGGAAATACAGGCGTGGTGTTATGCATGTCTTAATGCCGCTCGACCGCTCTGGTGTAATAAAACACAAAGAAAGACCGCTGCGGTGTGCAATAAAATACAAAGAAAGTAAGTAAGTAAGTAAATCATTTATTTGCGTAAAACATGGTACATATTTATATAAAAACAAGCTTTCCGTAGTAAAAGCGCGTAGACCATGACGTGTCCGGAGCCCTACGAGCTACGCCGTAGCGCCGGGCTACGGAGAGGCGTAGCACGTAGCGTGTGCAATGCCGAGCTTTTTGCCTTTAGCGGACGCGGTAAGGATGTGGCGAATATGAAAATAAAATCAGTATGACAAAGAACAAAGCGCTTAAGGTAATACACACATTTTAAAGTGCATCGTAGTTGAAATAAAAATGTTACTTTCTTTAAAGCAAGACATAAACTGTCTATATTGCGCTGCTATAAGAGAGTATTCGGAGCTAAGTAATAAAAGTGGCAAGGGTCAATCGAACAGGGTAAGCTACGCTCGCCGCGGTCGGTCTGTGGATGGGTGAACATGTCTACATACCGAGCCCCGCCCTGCCTCGGAAACCTCGCTAAACCGTTGGTCTCGGCTGTCATTTATAGAACTTTAGCAGTCTCTCCGGGTCATCAGAAGCCCGAAAGTTTAAGCACCAGTCTTACCAAGAGGTATCGTATTGCCCAGGAACTGGTTTATGGAGGTCATATAGGCAGTCGCTCCTTATAAAATACTGGTATTCAGCTGCATTCGGTAAGACTGGAAGCTGACCCAAAAAAACAGATGACGATAAAAAAAGTATTAACCGGTTTATTGCCGTAATTACAGAAACAATTAAACTGCCATTGTGTCTTGCGTGGATCCGCGTCCGCGATACGAAGGGTTAAACAAAATGGCTCTATTGTACCGATAACATCCACTATTTTAAACAAACAAGCGCCGGTAATTATCTCATAGCCGCAGCGAAACACCCATTAGCGGTACGTTACTTAATTAAGTTTTTTTTTAATTGCAGACAGTGTGAACAGTTTAATTAGTGGCAACGTATTGCAGACGTTTCTGTTGAGGATGGTTTATTTGTTGGGCATTGTTTAAATGTTTGTCGTTTTATTTGTTGTATTTTTGTAGTTTTAGAGGCCGCCCCAGAAAGAGATGCGAGATGACCTGGACGCGTACAACGTGGGCTGGTTCGAGGAGGTGCGGGAAAAGAGTTCCTGAAAGGATTTGGGGGAGTGCAAATCCTTTTTCCTGCAGTACCGCCTTTGCCCTGCAGTGGGACAGTAAAAAAAAAAATGTAGTAAGATTGCGGCCTATGTTTGGCTTACAAATAAGTATGTAGGTGTTTTAGTGGTGTTTAGACTTAATTAGTGCAATGTCGAGTGTTGTCGTGCGTGTATGACTAGGAATACATGTATTATAAACTATAAATGAAACTATCCTACTAATATTATAAACGTGAAAGTTTGTATGGATGGATGGATGTTTGTTACTCTTTCGCGCAAAAACTTCTGAACGGATTTGAATGATATTTGGCACACAGATGGTTTATAACCAGGATTAACATACAGGATACTTTTTATCACGATATTCACGGGATCGAAACATATGAAACCGCGGGGCGCAGATAGTATGTAAGTAACCACAGCAAGTGGCGTCCTATAATTTCTGTCTACCCCCATAAGAAAACAGCGGGAATATGTGTAATGATGTGTTAAAGGGCTACAGTGAGATAGTGTTACTCGTATTCTACGCAATGATTAAGACCGCCTTTTACTTAGTTATTTGGAGGCAATATACAGGGCATAAACAGCAGCATGAGAGCAGTGGCCCAGTGATGACTGCCGCGACTTACGAGTTTTAGGTCGTAGGTTCGAACCCAGACAGGCGCTTTACTTTGTGTAATTTATTTCAACACCACTGTTCTCAAAACGTTGAAATAAAACATTTTGAGGAAACCGGCATGTCCTAGAACCAAAAATTTAAAGCATCGACAAACCTGCACTGGGCCCGCGTGGTGGATTACGGCCGACTCCCTCCCACCGAGAGGAGGCCTGTGTCCCAGCAGTGGGAACACTATAGGCTGATTCTGTAAACAGCCGCATCGTTTTGCATGATTGATGAAATATTTCCACTTTAAATGAGGTATTTAATTTCAAAAGTGGTCGGTCTTTTTGCTCCTCTTTTTGGTTTTACCCGGTATTCAGCCACGATGTTTCAAAGGTTCCACTTTTGGCAATAAAGCCCACCGAACAAACCTATTTTTAGCAAAAAGAACAGCCAGTAAATTAAACGGTTAGCGGCTTACTGCTGAATCGCACGGCGCCACTGATTCTTAACTTTTCGAACACAATATTGTTCCGGTTCGAGCGAATTTGCGACGTTTGTCGCAAAAAGGCGAATTTTGTGACAAAATAGAAAATTTGCTCGACTACCCTCATAAATGTAGGGGAAAACGATTTTTGAAGCGTCATCAGATCCAATTTCCGATGGTAACTAATTACTTTTTTTTCTGTTGCTGCCCTTTTTTGTATTATTGTAGTTTGATTCGATATTTCAATGATAACAATACTTTAATTCCTATTTACGAGTACTTTATTTATTATGAATCAAGCTACTCATATACTTACTCATATTTTTATTAAGTTGTAGTGCCCGACAGGGTCCATGTTAAGTATTGCTGTTAGACCTTGTAATCACATGTGGTACTTATGCGAAAATGATTTGAGTTTGAATTTTTCTTTCTCGCAAAGAATAAGGAATTTTACTAGAAGCAACACTTCTTTTCCCACCTTCAAAATATTGGTCATTTCCTCTAAGCATTATCCTACAACTCGTATCCATCGCGATCCCTCACACCTCCACCTTTGCTTCCCCCTCTAACCCCGCAGTAACATAATCTACGTGCAAAGTAGTCTATTGTCTATTCGTCTATTTGTCTATGTGGGCTATTCTTTGTGGGTGATCCTCATATTACCTTTGACGCCTGCGAACGGAGGAACGATGTTTTGACAGGTACCTACCGCAATTGATTCTCAGGTCGTTGTGTTTTATTTTTATTTTGTGGGGGTATAATGCTTTTATCTTTGTGTTGTTTTTATAAATAAATATGACATTAAGAAATGGAGGTAATTGATTAAAAGTTATTGGTTAATACTTTACAGACATTTAGTTTGGTAGCAGATAGAAAACTAGATAAATCAACAATAACATAAGTACAACATTGATGTTTATCAGGTATATGTAAACCGCTTTACAGTTAGGTGCCTACCAACATAATTTATTGGCGTAATAATATCTTGTTTGTCGTGAGTGTTTGTGAAACTAAAAATATGGCTCGCACATTTTCCCAGTGTGTAAGAAGTCGGAAAATAAGAAAATGCGGGTAGTGTAGTGACCGCCTTAATGGCGCCCACCGCGGGACTAGTAATATTCAATCACTGTGAACAGGAATACAGAGTAAATGTTGTTGCGTAGCTTTGATATAGGAAACTTATCGTATTATTACTGAAAGTACAAAACAAATGCTTGTGTACATATGACTTTATTCGCAATGTTCGAGAACGAAGGGAATATTGCAATTTTCGACTTTCATTAACAACAAAAATCCAATTCCCTTCAGTCCATTTCACGAATCGGACGCAGAACCACAGAATCGTTAGCGGCCTGAAGCTTGTAATATTGAAGCCAATTAACAATATCGGTACAGCAAAATAAAATATTTTAAACTGTACTCCGAAAAGGGAAAATTCAACAACTTGCAAATTGAAAGAAAGCTGCAGAGACTAAGGAAGGAACAAAAATAGAACAAAAACTGTAAAAGTTTACTTGGTTGCAACTTATCTAGTTAACCCATGTAAAGTCGGGCTATTTCTTACACAACCGCGCCAGTCAGCAGGCCAGACGTGCTTATTTACCGCGCGAAGGGTTAAGTTAATCATTAACCCTGCATTTTCTCGGAGTCAGTGGCCATTTTGTTTTGCAAGTTGGGTAGGAATGGAGACGTACTTGTGGACTTAACTATGACTTACGGTGTAGACCATACATTGCTGAGCATTTCAATGAACTGGGTTTTTCCAATAGAAATATATGAGAAAATTGGCTTTTTGGAATAGATTAGAAGTAAATAAATGTGGCACGACCAGCAGAGCAGAGATTCAATAATTCAATAGGTACGACTGATCTAATGAAAGTAGCAGGAAGTAACAAATGTGTACGAGCAATTTTCTTACGTTACATAAAAAAATTACATTCAAAATAATAATTATTGTATTACTCATATAGATTATTTATTTACATTTCATTGAACTAACACTAATATATACTATATACAATTATATACAAGTATATAATACGAAAAAATATAGAAAAAGGCAGGAGCTCATTGGGCATCAAAAAATTCGTCCGCATCACTGTCAATAGGATAGGTGCCCAAAAGGCTGGCAGCATTACCACGTTGGATGGCAATGCTGATTCTTTGGGCTAAAAATAGGCCAGCCTTCTGGTCACGTGAAGAGTCAACCAACCGCTTGGCGATGTCCCGAAAAATTCGATGAGCACTCGGACCCCAAGGCCCTAGAGTTTCAACCCCAAACGGCTCAAACATATAGCTCCCAATAAGGTTGTTATATTTGCGCCGTTTGAGGTTTTCTGCTCCTGCAGCAGCCGCCCCAGCACAGCCCACCGTGCTAGGAAGATGGGATGGCGCGAGGGTGTCGACACAGGTTGCATCCCACACCAAAGGCCTACCCAACATCCAAGGCATTATGGTCATTCCATCGGGCCTCTTTCCATCGTCGCGTGCCAAGCCATTGGGTTCTAAAACAGCTGGCACTCCGGCGGAGACAAGAGCCCGACGGATGATTTCGTTAATGCTGGCGTGCCTTGCCATCCGACCAGCGCTCTTGCTGAAGGAAATAAAATAAAATAAAATAAAAATTTAAGTTGGCAAAAGGCCAAGAGCATGATGATTTCCTATTGTGAGCCACTTATCTAAACCTACGAGTATCTTCGTTAGCAATGTGCAACGAATACGCTATCATATGTAAAACCCTGACGTTTCTAAAGGGCTGATGAAGACGCCTGGCATGGCTGGCCTACCTGTCCGCTATCATGATTTTTTTTCAAAATGGCGGCCACGCATGACATCTGTATAAATCGATAGCTGACGTCAATGCAAACAGAAAAAATATAAGACCAAACCCCGACAAACTTTTAGTGTTTATTTCAAACATCCAAGCAACAAGATGTAGGCAATTAAAAAAAAATGATGTCACGTGATCAACTTTGAATGTTAATGTCTGGGAAACGTGACACATTACGGGGTTTGCTTTTTAAAAATTCTATCCAAATTAGTAGCTTTATTGATAATAGATAACATCATTATGGAGTTTCTTGCCCGTTCTTCTCCATAGGTACCTACGCTTTGGAATGGGCAACTGGCTTCATCTTTCTGACTGACCGACCCTTTGACAATTCAAAAGTGCTTGTTTAGTGGTTTAGTTGAATTAAATGATTTGAGTTTGAGTTTGTTAAAAACATTATGAAAGAAAATAGCTAAATTTCTACACCAAAAGCTTCCTCTCCGCCCTTCTATTATACCCTATTTATTCCAGACGCTAATAATTTAATGAAGTCATCTAATATAGACAACTATGACATTATTATTCTTCTATACCTAAATGTTTATTAATAAAAATTTACTCTTTGTACCTATTTTCGATAATTATTATGTCATATCACGTAATTCAATGATTAAAATAAATTCAGTCGTTTGACGTTTTGTATGAATTCAATTATTGTCTTAGATTTTCGGTATTATTGATAAATATATATATTTAACAGTTTTCTGGTGATCCACAGGATGAAAAAGTGATAGTGATATATGTGTGTATTAGGCGCGTCATTAATCAGCCACGCGCAGATATCGTGTTCCATTTCTAGGCAAGTTCAACGTTATTGGTTCTGATTCCTGGGCATCTTGTATATGACGCATATACAAGATGCCCAGGAATCAGAACTAGGAAACAGATCTATACATATTATAAATTTAATTCGCTTTTCGTATGCATTGTTCTTCTAAACTTGACAACGGATTTTGATGCTATTTTCACCAACATATAATAAAGGTTCAGGTAATCAAGAAACCTTTTGTCAAGTCGTAATAACGGCAGGTCGCTACATAATAATAATAATATGTAATATAAAGATAATAATTATAACAGTTCACAGCAGTACCTATCAATTATCAAATCAATTAATGACATTACAGTTACTGGTTCTTAAGTAAGTAACATTATTTTAATAACCTCATTTTATGAAACTACGGTAGGATGCGAATACAGGGGTAAAAGTGCACATTCTAAGTTTGTTCAGCTGTTTATTTAATAGTCGTCTCGGGAGTTGCGTGTAAAATAAACTAAGCCAGTCTTTTGTGTGAACTGTCTTCGTTCGTTCGTTGTTGTTAAAAAAGAGAGAAGCTTAGAAGGAAAATGTACATTGGTGTGTACAACGGGTTGATATGCTCCGGAACAAATGTGTTTGTTGTTCCATAAATCACTTTATTAAGTGGCTAATGAAACTGACAGAAGCAGTTAAATAAATAGTCACAAAAATATTTTCCGATACCAATTTCCGGAATGAAAAACATTTCATGACCGACTCTACCATTTTACCTTAACTTTTTGTGACGACATTTAAATTCAACCGTTTAAAATAGCCTTGCAAAACTTCCCTTTATTCTCATTGGGTTTTACTATCGATTAATACAATCACCGATTTCTTCAAACGGAATAACAATTGAGTCAGAGGTGGGTCAGCTTAATTTAACAGGCGAAGGTTCCCTTTGTTGGTCGCTCATTAGGATACAGCCTCGCAGCGCTTTATACTCAGCGGTGAAGCGGCTGTTGGTACAAGCGACCGGTACGGTGTGATAGATTTAGAAATAGTATAGTCACTGGTCTCGGGTCACCGTTGAACGATTTTGTGTAGGAATTGTATCAGCGAACGAGACAAATTAGTGAACGTATTTTGAAGTTAATAAATATCTCCTGGGAAGTTTGTTGCGCCATTTTTTCTTCCCAGCTAAAGCGCTAGGAAATGGTAAAGAGCGGACGTTTTAAATTTTGGGGGACTGCCTTATGTAATTGTTATAATTATATTTAAAAAAATATTATAATTACAAAATTTCCGATTGAATAAATTAATGTTCATTTTGATTTTATCGTCATCAATGTAAGTCAACTTGAATAAAGTATGGTAAGGGAGACCAGGGCTGGTTACCTATAGGTGTAGGCTGACTTACTGCTACTAAACACAACTACACACTGTTGTGTGTCGTTGTGTTCCCTACATTTTGACGAGTTATACGAACATAAATGTAGGGAACAGCAGATTTTTTTTTTCGCGCTTTGGTCCTGTAGTAAAAGTTGTTCATAATGATGAGTACAATGACCCCCTAGAGTTACGGGATATAAAAAAAAACACTTTATTTATGTTAATAGTTTAATAGTCTAATATTCTCACCATCAAAATTAATTTGTATACATGTAAATATTAAAACAGAAAGATATAGGCCAATAAGTGAAAATTTGCAAGTCAAACAGGCGCTTTACTTTGTGTAAATAATTGCATCATCACTGCTCTCAAAACGGTGAAGGAAAACATCGTGAGGGAACCGACATTTTCTAGAACCAACAATTTGAAGACATGTGACATCTAACAACCCGCAATGGGCCCGCATGCTGGATTACAGCCCACTCCCTCTCGAAGAGGGGAGGCTTGTGGCCCAGTAGTGGGAACATTATAGATTGATTATGCTACGTAAAAAGTTAATCAACCAGACCCGCACCCCAATTGCGTAACACAATCAATTGGAATCTGAATCATTTTGAAGCAAATTGCTAATCCATTGCTTCATAAGTTCGAAAAATTTGTCTGCTCAAAACGTAAATAACGCAGTGAATGTTGTTGAACTGTCAAAATGAAACCGATTCCGATTAATCGTGTGTTACGCAATTAGTGTGCGGGTCTCCCACAATTGGTAAGGGAAACCTATTCTTAGGGAGTGTAGCAACCAGTTCTATAGAAGTTCGATTTAAAAAAAGCAATATGAAAGTGTAAATAATAAACCTTACATAAACAAAGTAAAAGCTCTTTATAAGTATTATGTGCAAACCGAAGCGCTGTTCCGTGGTATGAACTTTGAAACTAGGAAATTCCCAACAATAACTTGAGTTCTACTTATGTTAAGTAAATCTAAGCGTATTGTGTGTATGTAATGCGATTGTAAAACTATATCCAGTAACTCGGAAACTTACAGAAACCAGAACAAAGGAACAAAAGGTAGAATTTACTGTTTTATACTTCAAGCATTTTTCATTGTGAAATACTGACTTAAAAGCAAAGAGTGGTTTCACGAAAATTTTATGAGAAAATGTAAGAAATTGATTTTGCTCGGGACGACTGTTATTTCTGCTCTACAACTCTTTGGGAAAGTAGATTTTCGCATCAAGAAATTATTATGGGAATAAAAATACTCTAGGAAATCTACCTTACATGTTATTTTTTGGTATATTTAATGGCGCGGGTCGGGGAAAGCGTTATTGGCTTTTTCCATCAGGAATTTCTGAGTAGCAGTCTGGAGTCTGAATTTGTGGGCGGTTGGTGGCAATGGGCTCGCCCCTATTACATGGGACTTAAACATAATTGGTAAAATATAGGTTTACACTTCTGCTTAACCCTTTGGGGAATGCAGGCATGATGTTATGTTATATTATGGTCATGCCATTGAAGCTCTAGAAAACGCGTGTCACGAACTTGTTCAGCACATGCCTGAAAATGGCGTCATTATTTTAAATCCGCTATGTAAGCGTCTTAAGTATCTGTTAAAGCGATCTTAAGTAGCATGAAAACATGAAACAAAAACCACGTGAAAGCAAACCTCATACGGAGTGGAATTACGAGGCATTAAAGGAGGAATTCACACAAGTGGCGCCACTGACATGAGACGGTTCTTTGTGGAACCACAACGTCTTTATGATGTAATTGAGTCGGCTATGATTACAGAAAAGTATGTATGTAGGTATGTGTGTAACTTGGTTTCGTACATACACATGTGAAGAATTAAAGTTATTATACCTAAATGAGATTCGTTGTGTTGTCCCCTAATTTATAATTAATAACCACGAGGGCTTTTATTTCACTTCACTATCAGAGGGGCAATCCTCGTAATTTTAAGAAAGTTCACGGTCTAATTTCAGTCTCTATCTGTCAAAATTACCTCGTAATTTCCCTACATTTTTGACAAGTTTTTGACATTGATTGTCACCGAGATGAGATTGCGACTAGATTTGGAACGTTTTTAATTACAAGAATTGTTACACGATTATTTTGGAAAAATGAAAACTAGCAATTTATTCGAATAGGTACATAATTTAACTATCTACTTAAAACTGGTCTCCTCGACCGTTTTTAATAAAGCCTATTTTCATTTATCAAACACAAAATCTAAAAATACCCCCATGATGTACTTTTCATGTTGCCAGTATAATTAAAATTAGCTACGTCGGGTTGATGAATAATGTACACATTACCTAAATAGATTTACTCAATTTTATACAAGTTATTTGTATAGGTTCTGTACATGTTTCATTAATACTCTTCAAACATATTTCAGTGATGGCTGCCTGCGAAAGTTTCAACAACATTTTGTTAAAAATATTTCGCCTGAGGCCCTCGGCAACATTCCAGACACTCTAGGTGTACTTTTAATTATAAAACTGGCTTTAGTCCTTTCTTAATTAAGGCGTGGACTTGGGTACGCCATTAAAAGTACATAATGTAGGCACAGTCAGTAAGTTTATTGTTTACCAAATTGACACCCTATGACCACTGTGTAAGTGTGCACACACGACTCACGAGCGATACGCGTTGACGACAGAGGCAATTGCAGCCGTCCACGCATATCGTTCGTGTGTATTTGCACCAATTGCCATTTTATACAACTGTCAAAGAATGAGAGTTATGATTTCCATATAACGGCAATTTTTATTTACTTAGACATATTTACAAATAATAATATGTAGGTACAATTATATAAACAGGAGGGGAAATAATCAAAGGGCATCAAAAAAATACACGACAATTTAAATTGGTAGAGTAATTGCTAAGCAATTCATATCCATGTCTTTACACATATAACCTTTTAAAAGGGATAGGAATAAAAATATCGAGACGGTAATAATATCAGTCCTGGGTGGGGTAGATGTTGCAACCCACACAGTTTAAAAATAACTGCGTTTCTGATTTTTCCCAGAAGACCTTTATAATTGATCCTATACTCAGCTTATGTTATGATAGAACTTCGTAACTGCGTGGGATGGCCATCCATAACATTCAACGTCCAGTGATGAGAAAGTTAAGTCGGTAATATGTTCATAAAATCCACATGACTTTTTGGCACGTTTGGCAAGGTCATCGGTGATCATCTTTTATCTGTCCGTAAAAGTTAACTTCATAAAAATGGGCCATGGCCATAATAACGGAAAATGATTTAGTGAGCTTCGAAGATTTCTCAGGCTGCCCATTCATTTTGAAGTTTACGATGTCTATGAAAAAGGACCTCATCTTTAAAGAGGAACCAAAGAAGGATATTCTTTGGTTCCTCTTTTTTCCAAATTGAGTTTCAAGAAAGATCTTATTTTATATTCTTATTTCCAGAAATTTCTTCCGGAACCAACGTCACAAAAACTCCTAGTAATGTCGATCTCGATCATATTTTTATATGACGTAACGAACTTCCTTAAATCCGGTCCCAGGGAAGGACCCTTTATAATTTTGTAATTTCCGTTCGCAGACCTGTCGTAATTTCTCCCATTTTTTACCGATTTGATGAAGTTACGAGGAAGCGCGATGTTTTTCCAAGACAAAATAGACGTGGAAAAATAACTTGTAACAAATAAAACGAAATGAAAAACAAAAGTTGAGTGATAAACACACAGAATTGCTGACTTTTATTAGTATTTTATGCGGTAAGTAAGTACGACGGCGATACCTATCTTGAACAATTCGTTTGTTAGGAGCGATATCGAGTTTCTTCTCGAACAGACACTGACAACAAAGTAACCGCATCGATTACAGCGGAAAGTTCGCCAACATGTCAAATACTTGCGATATTATTATTCAAGGAAGAAGGAAAGGCGCATTTGGACTTAATTATGATCATCATCGTAACCTTTTCCCTACTTTTAAGGTTGGCTTTTACCAGAGCCAGATGTGACAGAATAGCGTGCTGGGGCTACACAAATTTCGGCTTTAGTATTGTCAACGAAGATGAATTTTGAATCGAAAATTCAGGTGTCCTTCCATTTTTTCTAAACTGACGTTTTTTCTGTCATTTTCGTTTTTTTTTTGTTTATTAACTAAGAAGACAATAAAAAAGCCATTGTTTCTCGCGTGGATCCACGTTTGATATACGAAGGGTGAAACTTAGTTATAAAATTATTGGATTATTGGCTATTTTGTATCTTATAGGCATGTAATAAAAAACCATCATGATTGTACCAAACGCATATCAAGGGTCTTCTCTTAGTGTGTCGATAGCAATCTAAATGGATTCGGCCCAGAATTCGGCTACGTGTTTGGTGTCATCACCAGCGTCCATCTCGGATTCAAGAATCACATACGTTCATAGCACGAAATATCAAAATATTTCGTGCTATGGCTACAGTATTTTACATAAAGCTAGTGCCATCAGACCCCAACTGAATTACGGCTGATATCTTGGTATAATTAGTTCGACTGAAAGCGATGGGTCAATTAGTTTTCAAAGCCATTTGCTAGTTAAATGTTGCATCTAATAACTGGGTGCATTAGACCACAATGATTGGACGGGCTCTATCACAAAGTCTATTAGGTTGTGTGTAATTAGTATAGAGTGCGTCATGGCTGTATGGACTTGTGATGGCTTGTTAAATCATTGAAAATTATTACTCTAGTAGACTGATTATTAACTACAGCAAGTGTTATGTCGTTGGCTGTTTGCGGGTAGCGCATTCAAGGCTTTAGAGGAAGCTAGAACTGAAGAGGTGATAAACACTTTCTAGGGCTTATTACAATACTAGCTTCTGACCGCGACTTCGTCGTCCTTCGGTATAAGGATAGAGAAGGAAGCTGATGATAAAAACCATGCTTTGTCGATACCAGTAAATTATGTTCACATTTTTTTAAATTGTTTATACCTATAAGATCTATTTGAATCACCTTCTGTTATTAGTGAATTGTTTTATTTTCTCTTCAATAAGAATACTTAGACATGGTGTCTACATCTCCTTTTATCTAACCTTTCGTAGGTATGCTAGGAGATTTCTTTAGAAGTAAGCATCACCTTTGACCGTACTTTTCTGTTATTTTTTTCTTGTCTATTTAATTATGTGTGTACATAAATGGTTAAATAAATAACAAACTAAGCACAACAGCCAAATGACTTCGACAAACAAGTGCAAGCCATTACATTGGATGTCGCAATCAGTCTGAAGCGTAATGAATGCAGCCAGTCGGCCGTGCAGTTATTAATCATAGGCGACACAGCTCGAGTGGCCTCGGTAATTAGTTTCTGCGATGCCGCACTCATTTGTGTATGGTAGGAGGTATTATTTTAATAGTATTTTAATAAATCACAGGGTAATCACTGTGCTGCGGGTCCCCCTATTATAGCACAGCATCATGCTGAGTAGAAGCCTTCTTGTCACAGTAATGACGTGCAGCCGTCGACTATTTGTGCTTTGTGCTCGTGATTTTTTATATACATTTTGTTTTTATTTTTTCTTATTATTAGAATTAATTATATTTTTGTATGCAAGTGTTTCTGTGATAAATAAACCTATTCTTTTTTCTTTCTTTCTTAAACATAGATTAATAATATTTAGGTAATAGCAAATATATCCTCAAGATACGGTCGCCACCTAGTTTGGGGTCCGCCGTAAAGATTCAAATGAAGATCCGTAACAGTTACAGATTGACATTAAGTTAAGTTAATTATAAGGTAATAATTGTAACATGGAGCAATAATTTATTATTTATTAATATTCAGCTGCATCCGGTTAGACTGGAAGCCGGCGGCCCCTACATAGTTGGGAAAAGGATGATGATTGCTGTCAGTGTATTTTTTCATTTGATAGCTAAACGTGTTAAAGTAAAAATAATTTCTATGCAATTTTTCTTACGTTTAAAATATCATAGAACTACTAATACTCAGTTTCATAAGTAAGCAGTTAAATCGCATGTATCTTGTTTAAAAAAATAAAAGCAAACAAACCAGTCGACATGTATTTTAACCACAATTCAAATTGAAAAGGTTTTCATTAACCAGGAGTAAAGCTAACCGATGTCCAAAGCCATTTTAATTAAGACCGCCATACATCACGAGGGATAGTGTATATCGTCAAATAAAGCGGCCGCCGTGACAGCTTGCAAGCCCAACATATTACAAACACAATAACCGAATTAGTTGACGACCCCATTTCCCATATTTCACGTCAATTCTAACTTTTCAAATAAGCCTACCTCCTGATATGTCGGTGCGTTATTGAATTTCTCAGTTTACTTGATATCTATGGTCTGTTCGAAAACTATCTGATTAAAGTGTAAACAAAACCTGTTCAGGTCAAATTCTTCTCCTTATTCTTTCTTCTCACTTAGTATAGGGAATTAGTTACACATTAATCTGTATTTAAATGGATCCAACTTTGAACCTCAATACTTTTTCTAAAAATGATTGCTTGAATAGCATTATTAAATTGAAATTGTGGTTGTAAAATTAATCTCACTAGTCAAATGAAAACGTCTTCAAGGTGATTTAAAATTAGAATTTCAGTCAGTATTCAAATAATCAAAACAAAGCACTCAATTTGTAAGTGGCACTACAAATTGGTATCCACAGGTATGTATACTGATATTTTTGTTTAAATTTTCACCAGAAGGCCAACGCGTAACGAAACGTTCAAAATCTAGTCGCACTCTCATCTCAGCAGCAATCAATGTCAAAAACTTGTCAAAGGTATTTTTAACAGATTGCGACTGAGATCAGACTGTAAACGTTCTTAATTTATTACGAGAATGACCCCTCTAATCTCAGTGTCAATCTGTCAAAATACATGTAATTTCCCAAAAGTTTTGACAAGTTTTTGACATTGATTGTCGCTGAGATGAGATTGCGACTAGATTTTGAACGATTTTAATTACGGAAATCAGCCTTCAGACTGAAAACGTTCTTAAAATTACAAGAATTGCCGCTCTGATACTTTTAGAAAAAGATACACATTTCTTTGGGCCTAACCGATATCGACAAATGAGGTAGCGGCTTACTTTCATAAGTTCACTTGATCACGCGAAAAGTTCGTTATCTTTGTTATCATGCAAATTAATAACATAATTATACTGTCGGCAAATTGTTATTAAGGATTATTGTGCAATACGTTTCGATAAACGGTCTACATAGATAATTGTGTATCTGAGATAAGGGATTCTTTAATTGTTATAGCTCTGAATGTATATTAACCTGATTTTAGGAACGGTGATTATTTTACTTGTGACTGTGGAAATCACCCTGGTAATCAGTTGTATACAACGAGAGAGAGAGAAAGACCAGAACAGAAACTGAGGAAGTATGCGCTTTTATTATTTCTAACCTGGCGATTATTAGGGGCTTATTTATAAACGATGATTAAAGTTAAGTAACGATCAAACGTCAAAAATCTATGGATAAACAGTCACTACTTAACTTTAAGCAACGTTTATAAATAGAGGGGATTATCGTGGACGTCCACGACACGGCATCACGATAACAAAGGGAAGTAAAATGTATCGTCAGACAACTAAAGAACTCCTAAACACAGGTTTTTATAAATACACTAGCTTCTGCCCGCAAATTGGTCCACGTAAAATTTCTCGTTCCCCCGACCCACCGCGTCGCATCGCATCGCCTACCTGCGTTATTACTTCTTTTTCGCTTAGCGTTGTTATTGACTTTTTTATTTTTGCTCGGCACCTACGGAACCGAGCGTGATGTTAAATAGCCATTAGCCCTCCTCAAGAATTGGGCTACAAAATGCAAGAATTTTCTAAATCCGGCTGGTGGTTCCAGACATTAGCGCGTTCAAACAAACATAAAAGCAAACAAACTCAAACCCCCTTATTACAAAACAAGGTTTTTCTTTCGATCGGGTTTAAACCACTAGCCCAGATATTGAATTAAGAACCCAACTGATAGAGAAATGCCGTTCTTTATACAAAAATGACAGCTTAGTTCGATGCTAAGTTGTCATTTTAGTATTAAGAACCTTGCCTAAATCGAAATAAAGTTCGAAATATAAGTACTGGCTCAATAGTTTAGGCTGGAACTAAAGTTAGGTTTCGTTTTGTAATAAGACGATTTAGCTTTATTATTGGTTTAGAGTACAGATAGTAATAATTCTTAGATCATAGTTTAGTTTAGGTACAATTCCTAAAAATGCTCAGTTATTTGTAATATTATTGTGATTTTTGCGAATGTGACCTTTGACATCAGTGTATGATGATAAAATATTATCACAATGTTATACATAGACTGGCACATAGACAGAAACAGAAATAAACTTGAATCTGCAATAAATACACCACGAGAAAAGCCACTTTTCCCTCAAAATGTAGTCAGTGAAAATACATGAACATTTTATTTTATTCGAGGCTTACATGTGTCAGGATTTGGATTAAGTTGACCGTTCACTTATATAGTATATGTATGTATTGATTAGTTCAAACATTGTGCTAAGCTTGTTTACCTATATTAATGTGTTAGCTATAGGTGTAAACTATAATAATTCGTCTAGATTTGTACCCAGTTGAAGGCAATAGGCCTGCCTCCTGTTACATAGGACTTAAATATAACTGGCGAAATGTGTGTACTCTATAGGTAGGTACACCTCTGGCTAACCCTTCGTGGAATACAAGCGTGATGTTATGTTTATAAAAATTCTCAGGGATCACTGACCTCCCATAAGTCCTTGCTCAGCGGAAGTAGATGCTCCTCCCCCTTCCTTATCCTGTCCCGATAACAACTTCATAGTCACAGACACAACCAATACTCTCCAAATAGATTAATTTAATGCAAACAAAATAAAACTGTCGGTCCTCTTGTAAATAAATCTTATATATACAGGTTAAAGTAGGTTATCCTTTATCGTAATAGATGCTCACGTGACTGATAGTGAATGAGTAAACAAAAGAGCCGAAAAAATGTAGTTAAAATGATTTGAAGTGTTTTGAACTGTGAGCAATCGAGTGCACCTGATACGTGAAATGTTTCGAGCACTTGTTATTGAATTTTATGGTTCGATAATACAAAATATGTTTTGATGGATTTACGGGTAGACAAAGGACAGACAGATAGTGATTGAATTGACGCAGAGTACTGTAGACAGACGGAATGACAGTTGGATATAATAATATAATATAATATCCCTGGACATTTCACACAGCACCATTTGTCCCAAGCTATAAGCAACCTAATGATTGTGTTATGGTAACAAGATGGCTGATAAACTACTTATATACATTTTTTTTTTTTGTAAATACATACATATTATACATAGAAAAACACCCAAACTCGGAACAAATAAGTACATGTAGGTCATACAAATATTTGTTCCGTGCGGGAATCGAACCCGCGACACGCAGCGCAGCAGTCAATCGCTTAACCACTACGCCAACCGTGCCGTCGGATGATTATTCTTAAAGGGGCTTAAGCGATGATTAAAGTTAAGTGACGTTCAAACGTCAAAAATGTATGATTAAACAGTCGCTAATCATTACTTAACTTTAAATGATTTATTAATAAAGGGGATAATGTTCAAGAGTGGTTATTTTTAATTAAAAATGATTACGATTTTGTTAAATAATAATATACAAAAAAGGAGGACAAAATCAAAGGGCATCAAAAGATGGTTTAGTCCATGTTCGACCCCCACAGTTTCTACCCTCGACCATGTTCAACCCCTGGGGGGTTGAACATGGACAACATTTAGGGGTCGAACATGGACGGGGGTAAAGATTGTGGGGGTCGAACATGGACTAATCCCAAAAGATTCGTTCGCATCGCTGTCAATAGGAAAAGTGCCCAAAAAGCTGGCAGCATTGTCACGTTGTATGGCAATGCTGATTCTTTGGCCAAAAAATTGGCCAGACCTCTGGTCACGTGAAGAGTCAGATAGCTGTTTAAAGATAAATAAATATGTATGACTCATCATTAATACATATTTATTTATCTTTAAACAGTTATCATCTAACTCTTCAACTGTAGTGGTTATGAATTTCGACATACTATTATATTTCATTTTTTAGAGAGAGTTGTAAAGAGGTTATCAATTAGACTGTTTTTTCTGTATATGTGTTCAGCGATATCATGCCCAATTTTATTTTGATGGAAGTGGGTGTCTTCGATTTCGTATTTTCGTTTTTTGCCACAGACTTTTTAATTAAAGTTATTTTTCATTTTATAGGTGTGTTTTTTGGAACCTTGGGCTTGGGGCTTGTGGCTAAGTAATAACAGCCGCACTGGTCGATCGATCAGGTTAAGCTACGCTTGCTTGCCGCGGTTGGTCCGTGGATGGGTGACCATTTTTACATACCAAGACCCCTCCGTGCTTCGGAAAGCACGCTAAGCCGTTGGTCCCGGCTGTCATTCGTCGATCTTTGACAGTCGTTACGGGTCGTCAGAAGCCCGAAAGTCTGACAACCAGTTTTACCAAGGAGTATCGTATTACCCAGTAACTGTTGTGGAGGTTGTGGAGGTCAGATAGGCAGTCACTCCACTTGGGAAAAGGCACACACACTTGGGAAAAGGCTAGGCAGACGATGAGTGTGTTTTTGGGAAATCAGTTTTTTTTTCTAAAAATGTTTATTTTCTGAGTATCATAGTTAAAATTGTGATTTCGACCATTTTGCCTATGTCAGATGTGATAGGAAAAAATTGTGTTAAAAAATAACAAATAATTATTTACCTTGAACTACCGGTTTTGAAAAAAAAAAACGGTCAAGTGCGAGTCGGACTCGCGCACCGAGGGTTCCGTATAAATTTGTACGTATGTAACTAAAAATGTTTTCCTTTACTTGTTACATGACATTGCTTCTTGCCAAATTTCATGATTCTAGGTCAACGGGAAGTACCCTATAGGTTTTGATTCCGGAACATAAACGCCCGTATTTTTTTATTGCGTTGACTTAGTAGTTTATCACTGCTTCAAGGTATTGCAACCCTGAGTAATTCATATTAATTTCAATTTGATAACTCAACGCGTTCCTGAGAAAAAGGGTCTTGACATATACATATAAGGGTTCCGTTCTTCCTTTTGAGGTACGGAACCCTAAAATCACGAATTATATTGTATCTGTGTTACTAGTTAGTTAGTAATCATTTATGCGCTGTCGTCATCATTAATTTTATGCCGAAGGGGGATGGTGGCAACAATTTATCATAATAATTGACCTACTTAATATTTGGACCGCAATAATTCCGATACAAGCCACCGTAATTAAATTTGAAAGCTTTGCGTATTGAATTATTACCGGGACGTGCATTCGATAACAAATAATAAATCTTTATAAACGATGATGTGTGGAATTTTATTGTTCTGGATTTTTAAAGAGATTCTGAGGTTAAAAATGTGACATCCTTGTACTACTAAATATGTCATATTATTAAGGCATAAATCATACGGATTACGTGTGACTCCGGTTATACGAAAACCGAAACCGATGTTATTTTGTTACTAAGTATGTCTTTTATTACCTTTTTAGTTGGCGTTTTTGTCGTAGTTGGTTTTTAGTTTTTAACTTATTTTTTTTATCTACACCAGAACAAAGGAATGCTGGCAGATAAACCAGTAACAGTGGCAGTACTCTTTTAGAGGTAAGGAAACTACGTACTAAATTATTATTGTGAACTAAAATTTACGACATTCAACGTAACGTTCTTTACTGGCAACCACAAAGTTACTCTAGATACTACAGTTTTTACGTAAAAAATTGCAATCTTACCTTCGAACCTAAAAATTAGAGGTTTAAATCCGTCATTTGTTTTTTCACAGCCATCATCCATTAGAATCCGCTGAATAACTTCGACGTTGTAATAATTAGGTAATAAAAGCTAAGTTCAATAAACAGTAGGAAAAAGACAGATAAGACTCGCATAAAAACGATAGTATCTGTTTACAATATGGCTCTATACAAGATTAATATACTTTCTGTCGGTTCAAGACGTTTACAGAACTGATACAAACGATGAACTGCTCAGAAAGTGCAGGATTTAATCGTGTCTCGGTATCTGAGTAAATATAAATATGTATTTACGAGTTGCATGTTCTTTACAGTGATCTTGATAAGCAGGACTTAATGTAAACACTAAGCTGTTATGCGCAGACGAATGCCAATGAACGGATTACAAACCTTTCGTTTATTCTATAGTTGCCTTATTTTCTCGTGTGTTGCATTGTTGTGTTGACTTTTTTTTGTAATTGATTATGTTTAAAGTGTATTATTTTTATTTTGTTTATTTTTAATTATGTTATTGTAATGTCTGTCAAATTTTTCTCTTCATTTATTTTTAATTTTTAATGTTTTATTTTGGCTTGTGGCTAAGTAATAACAGCCGCACGGGTCGATCGATCCGGTTAAGCTACGCTTGCCGCGGTTGGTCCGTGGATGGGTGACCATTTTCACATACCAAGTCCCCTCCGTGCCTCGGAAAGCACGTTAAGCCGTTGGTCCCGGCTGTCATTCGTGGATCTTTGACAGTCGTTACGGGTCGTCAGTAGCCCGAAAGTCTGACAACCAGTCTTACCAAGGGGTATCGTAGTACCCAGTAACTGGGTTGTGGAGGTCAGATAGGCAGTCGCTTCATGTAAAATACTGGTATTCAGCTGCATCCGGTTAGACTGGAAGCCGACCCCAACATAGTTGGGAAAAGGCTAGGCAGATGATGAATGTTTTATTTTGATTTTAATTTGTAATAGTTTAGGAATATGGACATTGTCTGAAATAAATGAATTAATAATAATAATAAACTAGCACTTATGTTGGATGTCTAGCTTAATTTGGGAGAAGATGTTTAAGTCTAACTAGATGCAGCTCTATACCAGTGTTTTACATGGAGCGTCTGCCTATCTGACCTCCACAAAACCCAGTTACTAGGTAACACGATACCCAATGGCAAGACTGGTTGTCAGACTTTCTGGCTTCTGATTACCCGTAACAACTGTCAATGATCTACGAATGACAGCCAGGACCAACGGCTTAACGTGCTTACCGGGCCACAGATTGTTAAAAACAAAATATATAAAATGTACTGTTTTAGTATTTTTTTACCAATAGCTCATACTTAAGGTCACGTTAACACGTACCACAACCACCATATCGCAGCGACAAAATGTGGGCAAGCAGTGGTTATATGTGAAGTGTCGCTACCGCTTCTCCCAGTTGCGTTGTGGTAACTTAAAAATCCGAATTAAATGGTCGATGACGCAACGTTGCTTTTGCGATGAAGCCGGCCGCTAGTGGGCGGTCTGGCTGGTGGTGGTGGTGGCTGCGTTGTGTCTGCGAAGACGGAGTATCCTTGATGGGCGGTATCACCCACACAGTTAATTTTGACAGCCAAATGTGGTCTGTGTGAATAAACTATTAATTTTCATACAAATTAGCGCCCGTTCACGTGTTGTCGTTGTGGTGTGGATGTGTTACGTGTGATCGGGCCTTGAAATCAGTATTAATAAAGCAATCTGATTTCAGTGATCCTTTCTTTCTGTTGTTTTTGGGCAAGCCTAACATTTCTTCTCATACGGGCTTAACATAAGATATCAGATAGACGAACGTCTTATTGTACCAAGATATGCCCGCCACCCCTTAATTCCTGGTGCGATAATGACTCATTATGTCCTAGACTATAGTCGTTCATCTTCCTCTGCCGTGTCGGCACGTACTATAACAAAACAAGGCATTCAGTAGGTACCTACTAGTTTATTTAGCAGCGCATACAATAAAGTGTAGTTAGATTATCTGAAACTCGGTCCGTATTTATAGTCGTGTCTCTTCGACATAGCCAGGCACAGAAGCCCTCTTACATGGCATTTAAGCATATCTGGTAAAATGTGGGTGTACTATAGGTGTTCCTCTGCCTTCGGGAAATACAGGCGTGGTGTTATGTATGTATTATTAATAGTTTTAATAGACGATCGAACTAGGTATGGACCGGGCCATGGTCATGGTTCGCTCCGTACAGAATTTGCTTATCTAGAGACAGTTATATCTGTATCTAACAGATTTTGTACGGAGCGAAACATGTCCGTTTTCTCGCCATACCAAGTTCGGTCATCTGTTAATCTTCTCCTTCACCTCCTATCCTGCTCTTTGTGTCCCAAAACTCGCAGGCAAGGTGACCTCTACGCTGCAACCGAAGTCGCCGTGAAAGTGCCGAAGTTTTGGGCCAAGAAGATCTGAGAAAACTTGTGCCAGCGACCGAAGATGGAGACAACAAAGTAATATGACTATTACTATTAAGTACATTAAGCTATACAGGGTGGCAGTGACATCGAAGCCGAAATCGTAACCATGAATTCAGCACATGATTCTATATCCCCGCGTAGCGTATAAAAAATATATCGGTTATCAAAAGAAAGCAGCTCTTTCATAGAAAAGTGCAATACCTACGCGGTCAAAATGTATAGAGCAGTTAATTTAAAAAATAATACCGATGAAAAATTACAACGCAGGTTCAGAATCATGCATTGAATCTATGGTTACGCGTAGGTGTCCCTGCCACCCTGTACGGCATAATACATATATAATAGTTACAGTGATACTAGTTTGTTGGTATCGCAGGAATAACATCATTGTTCATAGCAGGAATAACATCATCAGGTCATACAAATATTTGTTCCGTGCGGGAATCGAACCCGCGACACGCAGCGCAGCAGTCAATCGCTTAACCACTGCGTCAACCGTGCCGTCATGATAACTTGAAGATTAGCATTCGACGGTGGCTGCAGCGGCTTTGCCCTCTAGAATAGATAAGATAAAACAGTTTAACTTCGTCTTTATATAAACCACCGGACAGATAAGTAACAAAATAAAGGATTTAGTTTTGTCCTATTGAGATGCAATTTATTTATTCTTTATGGTAGGAACCATAAAGAATGATTTACACGGTGCGATTTAATTGCCAGTGGCAGAGTATAAGTTGTAGCCACAATAAAAGCTGCACAGTCTAAATAGTGTGTGGCGGCATCTACATCGCCACATACGAACTACGCTAAGCGAGTTTTGACAGCTCGTGTCGCTGCGACAAACGGGTACTCGCCGGCGGTGAGAACAGCTAGCGATCAACTATTAATAAACGCATCTCTTTTAGCAAGAAAATCGTTGATAGCTAGTATCTTCCTTGTTGGCGGTAAGACCAGTCTAAAGGTCTATCCACACATATCAGGGTCGTGTCCGGGACGTGACAGGACCATGGCACACACAAGGCAGGCACTGAAGCTCCGCCGCCGTCCCGGACACGGACGTGTGTGAACGGGTTCATATGAAATGTACACACTGATATTTTATTGAGCCCCTGACGGAGCACGGTCCGTCCACGTCCCAGACACGGCCCCGCCCAAAAACAGATTGCTAATTTTGCTTCTCCCAGTATCATTCTACAATACAGCCAAACCCGCAATCCCAACTAGTGATAAACAAAAGAGCATCATTAACATGATACACACCATAAGCTGCAGTCATGTGACGTGCAGTCATTGACCGAGTTTGCTCACTGTACGAAGGATGTAGATTGTTATCGCCGATTGATCGCTATCTGAATACGTACTTATGATAAGTAGTAGCCGGCTTTTGTACTTTGTATTTTTATGATAATATGACATGACAGTAAGTAGTCTGTGTTAGTTATAACGTTGTTGATGTCTTGAGTGGGGACTCTTAGTGATTTCTGAGACCTTAGCACAACTGCGACGTTAACGAAACGTAAATTCGATCGATTTTGAATCGAAAATACAACTATCCTATGGCATTTAGGTGCGGAAGACGGAGGACAAGATCAAGATAAGTTGATAGTATTTAGGTTAACATTTTTGCGACAAACGCAATTTAAACCCGTAGATATGAGTAAAGTCTTAATACTAAGTAAGTTTTATGTGCGAAACGAGTATTTTCAATTTTATAATCGTTCGAATTTACGTTACATTTATTCAGCACGTTCGTGTTAGCCCCACTGATTACACTTTGTGATGATGATGACCCAAAGTGATGTTACGTGATGTTATTGTAGGTCTAGACCTACAATAACATTGTGCAATCATTTTATTGTGCAATTTAATATCCACACAAACGATTTTCACTATTTACCCTCAATGATTAATAACAATTCCGTACAATTTAAAATTATTAAAAATATTTTACTATGATGTAACTAAAAATTTACGGGTTCCGCAATTTTTCCTTTATCTGTGCTACAAGACGTTGCTTTGTACCAAATTTCAAGATTCTGAGTTCACGGGAAGTACGCTGTAGGTTGTGATTCCCTTGCGAGTGTCGAAAATTTGCGGGAATTTGCGGCATAAACGGCTGTATCTATTAATTGCGTTGGCGTAGAAGTTTGATTTTTTCACAGCTTCAAGCTTCAGTAGATTTGAGTATTTGATATAAATTCCAGTTTGATACCTCTACGCGTTCCTGAGAAAAAGGGTCTTGACAGACAGACGTACGGACAACAAAGTGAACCTATAAGGGTTCCGTTTTTTCCTTTCAAGGTACGGAACCCTAAAAAGGAGGGAAAATAATTATAGAGCATCAAATAATTCGTCCGCATCGTTGTCAACAGGAAAAACACCCAAAAGGCTGGCAGCAGTGCCAGGCAAAGCTGATTCTTTAGCCAAAAAATAGGTCTAGCCTCTGGTCACGTGAAGAATGTACCAACCGCTCGTTGATGTCTCGAAAAACTAATAGTGATAGTGATCACTTCTAGCCCCAATTTGTTTGACAAAGTGTTTGGTAAGTGTTTAGGCATTCTTCAAGGCTTTAAAAGGCTTATGATCAGAAGTGACTGAAGTAAAGCAGTGTTTGACAGTTCATCTGTATCAGCTCACGTCATCAGTTGTTGTTCTAATAAGCTCTATCATATACGCTTTGACTGGTGAAATTTGGGTGTACAGTCAGCCTAAGAAAGATGGCAACATCGACAAGAATTTATATGATTGTCTAAAATTTGTGTTCCGTAATAAAGTATCACCTCTGCTTTGCGCTTTCAAGGAAATAGCGTTATGCTACCGGATATTCCCACAACAACGATCCACGGCTGTGCTCATCAAAAGGAATCAGCGTGCAATGAATATGACGAGGGTGTTGCCAAGAGCTAGGGACATTAGGCACGCCGCCACTACCATGTCGCTGATAATAGCCCATCATTTCATTAGCAGCTTTCATTCAAACTGGCTGTGGTTTTTATACAGGGTGGCAGGGACATCGACGCACAAACTGTAACCATGAATTCAGCAACATGAGTTTGGACCCCATAGCGTAGAAATTTTTCGCCGGTTATAAAAAAAAAAAATCTCCTGTTTCATAGAAAAGTGCAATACCTACGCGGTCAAAATGTATGGAACAGCAATATTTTTTTTTAATAACCGACGAATAGTGGGTCTAAACTCATGTGCTGAGTCCATGGTTACAGTTTGCGCGTCGATGTCCCTGCCACCCTGTATTCATTTTGATGGATGGGCACTGCGAATTGATGGCCTGTTTATAGTGTTTACATAAATGTTTCATGCAAATTTGGAGAGCAGTGGTGGCCCAGTGGTAACGGTTGTGACTTACGAGTTGTAGGTCGTAGGTTCGAACCCAGACAGGTGGTTTGCTTTGTGTAAATTATTTCATCACCACTGTGAGAGCAGTGGTGATGGAGGAGGTTTCCTTACGATGTTTTCCTTCATCGTTCTGAGGAACGATGAAGGAAAACATCGTAAGGAAACCGGCGTGACATCTGCTACCCGCATTGGGACCGCGTGGTAGATTCAGGCCCACTCCCTCTTACCGAGGGGAGGTCTGTGTCCCAGCAGTGGGAACACTATAGGCTGATTATGCTTATTTGCTTATATATGCAACTTTGCCAGATAACGAGAAAGCAAGAACGAAGAGACACACATTAACTGTCCGCAAAGCTGACAAATAGATAAAAAACGTCATGTGTCAAATAAAGTAAATGGAAGACACTGGTTTGTCAGTCAAACTGCAAACATAACGCTTTTCCGCTCGACAAGCAGTTGATACCAGCTAATTATAACTCTTTAGGGCTAATCTCGCTATAATAGACTCTATCAAGAAATAATCAATGGTATTTTAATACACAGGAGCTCGTAAAATGGACCAATTTATAATGGACCTTAATCATACAAATACAGTAGTACCGGCAGAGTAGGTAGTAAAGTTACCAACTTAACCTCAAAAGAATGATCTATAGCCCATACTCATCGACTTAATTTCTTTCTTCTAAATCACAAAAGGCAGGTACAAATTAAATAAATCTCCGGATCAAAAGACGAATACCAGCATACACACAGTTTCTTTCTATAAATACTCAAATCAGATCCCTAGGGTGGCGTAAGTGACTCCGGGTTTGTATGAGGTGGGTTAGGCGGCAGTACCGTTCTATGATGTTCTGTGATAAGATCGGACTGAGAAATCTAGTTGCCCTAGGGATTTTGTAGGCCGTATAGCTACTGCTGTGTTATGGATGAAGAAACTAGGACGTGGACTTACTAATGACTGCATACACAGGCTATATTACTGTTTCTTTGCTGGTGAAAATCAGGCTCAAAGCCATATCATATCATATTCATATTCATATTTATGGTCATATTTCGTATTCTGTGCCCGACTGAATTAATTACTGAAAGTTCCACAGCGCATCTGTTTCCAGAGTGCAGACTTTTGATGTAGTAGTAGAAGTATGTTAAAGAAACATTTGTGACTCTATTATTATCAACGCCTTGCCAACTTCCTAATTTCAGGCATGTCATTACCAGGATCTAAGAATTAACGAGCTGTCCAAGGCACGGAAGTGTTTCGCAAAATAAATTTCATACTATTCCTGGCCTGGCCGAGGCAAAAGCAGCCTAACCTCGCAGGTTCTATTAACCTTCAGTGTGACTTTACTAAACAACAACAGTTAATATCATTATCAGGTAACCCGCGTTAATGCGCTTATAATTCCGCAGGACTAGCAAAAAGTCATGGCCGAAACCCAAACTCGGGCCCAATGGCGTTAGTTAGGGAGAGCCACTATAATCCTGCCCAATAATAGGTAAGGTCAGTGAAATTTCTGATAAGAGCCGAGTTCAGCGCGCACTGAATACTAATGTTATCTTCTGCCAAATTGATTTATATCTGCACGAAGTCGCCCTGTATATTTTCACAATATTCTGTACGGATATGTGGGATGTGAGGGAAATAAAATGGACTAGGCGTGGTGAAAAGGCACCGGCACAAATTGACGGCAGACTTCATGAAATATAGCGTTCGTTTGACAGAAATATGTCACGTGCAATTCTCTTAAAACTGAAATACATTTTGTTAAATCAAAACTCTGTTCCACGATTGAATATTTTGCAGCAACTTGTATAAAGTGTACAAATGATTTTCAATGAAAAACAGATTGAAATACTGAAAGCTGAACAGAAATCTTCGACGACGTCGACAATACCGATATTAATATCAATTCTTATAGAGTTTAATATCAAAGTGCCAGATTCGCAAAACGAAGCTCAAGTGTTGGCGAATCAAATATATTGCAAAATTAAATCACGTAAAGCTAATATATCTGAGCGTGCGAGTTGTATGAACACACGTGCTCACACACATATACACAGCTTCTTACAGCGTTCGTGTGTATGTAAAAGGTAAACGTTATTTGTTCACTACCCTTTGTAACTGTGGGAGTGGGACAAAGGGTTTATTGTATCCTGAAGGTATGATAGGAATGTATTTTTTGTTTGAAAGTATCATCTCTTTTGTAATATATGTCAAATAGACTAGAGCTAACAAATAAGGTTGGATCTTTCTTTATTATAGTCAACAGCAAGTCTGAAGAAATGAGACAATATTACAAGAAACAGTGGAAGAATATTGGCCTTTCATTTCTAACTTTTTTTTGTGTTTACCTAATGGCATCCTCGACACAGATAATCCCACTGCCAGCCTACATTAATTATTTCGTTGTGTTCATTACATTCCACTCAGGGGAAGACTACGTTTTGGTCGTCATCCGGCTCATACTCGTATGATATTTATGACACACATACACACTAAAACTTACACAAGGTACGAAGTGCATGAATAAGTTGAAAATAAAGAAGTAGTATAACATGAATTCTACATACACATAAAGTAAATTATAAAATGTTACCTACTGAATCTCAAATTGTGATACACGGAAAACTGATCTCTTTTATTTGTTAATTATAATTTAATCTTAAAATATGATCTCCTATTAAATAAGTGTTTGTGTTACTTATTATATTATATTACTTAAGTAAATATGTCTAAATGTAAAAATTGTATTTTAAGATATAATAGATTTATTTATGTTACTGTTATTAACCTTTTTATGTGAGCGTAACTTTTTTAGTTTTCATGTAGAATTTTATTTTGATTTTTGTTCCACGATTTAGATTTTTAATAAAATATGTATTGTATAACTATAATTTTTCTGTGCCCTGACAGGGTCTTCACCGGTTCTTAGCTATACGTTTTTTGTGAACATCTGTATACCTTGTTAAAAAAATTACAGTATAAATGCGATGAAATCCAACTTAATGTAGATACTTTAGTATAATTCCAGAGATTCAATGGTCAAGCGAAGTCTGTTGTTGGCATTCTATCGATGAACGTTATAGTGCGTTCGATATCGGTCATTATACAAATAGGATACATAAGCCATTATAGAACTATAGAAAACACTTGGATCGTAGAGAAATGAGAAATACTTTTATGCTCTGATGTATTGTTGTATGACCAACTGGCATTCTTCTATACAATTCTTTTATTGTAACATTTCTGCTACGTAGGTTGTGAAGAGGTATTTCGAATAGCATTTTTACTAGAGAATAGAATAGAATTTTTACTAGAGTTACGAATTAATCTATTAAGCAATAAACGAGAAAGTGCTGTCAATATTATTCCAGAGAGTAGGTATGATTTTTAATTTTTTTAGCGTTTAAAAAATGGCCTAACTTTTAATTTTTTCCTCTGAAAAGAAATTATTCGTACTACGAATATGTGCTTATTTTAATAGGCACATCATTAAATATTGTCTAGTTATATATTTTGTTAGCAAAACAGTGAAGGAAAACATAGTGAGGAAACCGGTATATCCTAGAACCAAAAATTTGAAGACATGTGACAATTACCAAATGGGCCACATGGTGGATTACGGCCCACTCCTTCTCATCGAGAGGAGGCCTGTGTCCCAGCAGTGGGAACATTAAAGGCTGATTATCCTTATGCTAAATATTTTGTTTGCGAGAAAAGCCGCGGATAAAACGTAATATTAATCATTAATTGTTTGTATTAGTTAGTGAATGTTAGACTAGTTTGAAGTTATTTGTCCTTTTGACTGATATCGCGGTATCTTAACTAAATCAATAATTGGAAGGTGATATAAATAATGCACTTGATGGAGACAATTAAGTTGTTGTTTGAAAGTGTAAGATGCGGGTTATAGTTGTCTTGTTGCTGAGTTTGGTAGCTGTTTCAGGTAATTAATACATTTTAAGGATAGTGAATAATATATTAATATCTCTTAGAAATATGTTTAAAAGGGGACGTGGGATGAGCTGGACACCTTTAACAAAGATTTGTCCTTGGCAGCTCTGAACAGAGAGAGGTGGAAAAAGAGTAGGGAAGTCTTTGCCCAGCTGTGGGACATTTAAAGTTTTCAAAGAGATTGTCGTGAACCTTTTATTATCCCTTTGACAGTAGGTATATTATTCTATTCAAAAATAGTTTAGTATTTTCAATAGAAAATGTCTCGTAGATACTATGACGGATAAGCCAATTTCTATAAGATCTACTATAAAGGCGAGCTCCCTATTTTGAGTAAACAAGAACTAGAGGCACCTCTTTTCGTTCGGGGTATTTTCTCGCAAAATTCTAAGGAGGCATAAAGGAAAATGGATTAATGTGCCGTTTGTAGACGACGAACCACTAACCCCTTTTTCTTGTCCTTTCTATAAAGAAAAAAAAAATTATTATTTTATAAAATCTATGGCTAAAATTTACAAAATTTTGGCGTTTTTTTCATGTATTAAGTCGAGGGTAGATTTTGCAAAATTAATGTCATTACGAAATTACCCCGCAGATAACTGCCCGATTTTGCATCCTTACGTAGGCGTATTAATCTTGGATTTTTACAAAAGAGTCCGTTACCAAATTGTTTGTCTGCGTCTACCCTTACTGAACAAAGTATGAGTATTGATATAGAAGAGGTAAAGAGGTAAAGATTACAAGAAAAGTGGAACCTTGAGTAGGTACTCAAGGTTCCACTTTTCTTGTAATCTATGGATCAAGGCACTTCTTATCGTTCTCGCATACAAGAGGTTCTAAGCGTATGAGTAGGCAGCTTTACAGTATTATATATTATTATATAAGTGCATTTTACTCATACTGGGTTCAGTTAGGGTAGTAATGGCTTTTTTGGCAGTTCAACAACATTCATTGCGTTATTACGCTGTTGAGCAGACAAATTGTTCGAATACATGAAGCAATGGCAATAGCAATAATTATGTACTTTGAAATCATTCAGATTGTGATTGAAAATTTCTTTCGGTTCTATATTGAATGTTGCTTACTTATGTTCTTAAAAAATACCGGTAGGATTAAAGATGTATTGTCTTCAGTTGGAAAGGTCTATGGTTACCCGTTCACCAGTGGACTGCTGTAGGAATGGTGATGAGTTTACCTGTAACAAAAAAATATATCTTTAAGTAAACTTAATACGTTAAAGCTAATAAAACAAAAGCCATGAAAACTGGTGAGGCCTGAGATGTTTATAAAATGGATTTTATGATCCATAAACAATATCTTCATTAAATTTTCTCTTTACTGTGAGCGTAAAGTTTATAATAGGTACGTGTTTTAATTAAGCCTTAAAGTAAAATCTTAAAACAGACGGGATGTGACGACGTCTATATTTATTATAATTGCGGTAATTTCGTTTATTATTCAGTTTTGGACTTTGTGTACTTATTTATACATAATATTATAAATCAAAGTCGCTTTTCGTGTTTGTCTACGATACGGATTTTGATGCGGTTTTCAGCAGCATTTAGAGAATTTATTCCGGACGGTTTATATGGATGGTACAAACGCCAGCAAGTCAAGCTACCTGAAACTGTCAAATTTTCCAAATAAACCTTGAACCTTAATGCTTTAGCGATAAAGTTGAAAATCTATTAAAGAAATTTGGTAGATTTTAGTAGCTTGATGTGCTGGCATCTGTACATTAATATTAAACTTAGGCACATATAATAAACAAATCTTGATGTTTTGTCTAGTCGTAAAAATTTTGCCAAGCAAAAAGGGACCCCTAATTTGTACAATAAAAAAATAAACCTTTATTATCAGACCACAGTGCATCCATACAGTAGAGTTGGTAAAGAAAACTTAAAACTAACCGGAATAATGAAATGGAATGGGGGCCGAAGTAAATAAAGCCAGGCCATATCGTTCCGTATGCATAATTATATTTTGTATTGATAGGAGATTTGTTATTTATAAACATAATAGTCCTCCTTTCTCGGACGTTATTAAATAGGTTTCATCGTTCGAGAGATTCACGTATTCTCTGTAGTATCTACGGCTATTTTTCAATTGTTTTTTTTTCTATAATTTCAGCCGTCCCGGCAAATCCTCAAAGGATTGTGGGAGGTGCTGTAACTACCGTTGACCAGTACCCAACCATCGCCGCGCTGCTGTACTCCTACTCCGGAATAAGCTTCTATCAGTCTTGCGGAGGCACCATTATCACTCATCGGTCGATCCTCACCGCTGGGCATTGTCCTTTGTAAGTTGCTATATTATTATACTTTTATAATAATTGGTTTTTCTACAGACTTATAAAGGAAAACTACTCAAAATAATATAGGGCCCACCGTTTTCTGTCTACCCACTTGAATTCGACGCTAAAATGGGCCCTCGAAACATTGATAAGGACCCATAAACATGTCAAGAACAAAGTTTAGTGCTTTACTTCACAAATGCTTACCTAATTATTCATTGTTAGACAAAATTCTAAATTAACTTAGGGTGGGCCCTATTTTCTTAAGTTTCAAGAGAGGAATTCTTGATCTTTACATAATTATAAAGTTAAAGATTTCGCTTATGTTCGAATAATGATTCACATCACTTTTGCAAGAAGTGTTATCATATCATGAACATCACACCAAGCTGAGATCAAAAGAATGGATAGCGGTTCAATGACTCTGAATGCGTGATATTTTTGGTATTTCTAATGTGGTCACATCAGCCGCGTGCACGATGACCGCTGGGTACACGAAAAGAAGAAAATACTTTTATTTGCGGTAAATTTGACCCAGAGAAAGAACCTAACTACAAATAAGAACAAATTGGGGGAAAATATGTGTCACATAGAAAGAGGTGGCGAGACGAACTCGACGCGTACAGTCACGAGCAAAGGTATGTCTACACTCGGCTTTATTCAAAAGCGATTTACTCCTTTATTTTTAAATGAAATTTTATGTTGTTACGAACATAGCATTTTCGAACCCACAGGTTTATGTAATGTTTCGTATTTCAACGTTGCATTCGTTATTTCACGAAAAAATTGCAGTTGAAAGCTGCCAAGTGTCGACATATTGGTGTTCGTGACTGTACCGCGAGGGCTGGTTCGATGTGGCGCGGGAAAAGAGATCCAGAAAGGACTTGGCGAACCTTTGCCCAGCAGTTGGACAGCATTAAGCAAAACAAAAAAAAATGCGATAAACTATAGCCCTACTACACACCTTTGCTTTACCCTTTCCAAGATAACAGCGTGATGTTATGTGTTCTAATAACACACTTTCTCCTGTTCTAGTGGAGATTCAATCATCAACTGGCGTATCCGCGTCGGGTCCAGCTTCGCCAGCAGTGGCGGCATCGTGCACACTGTCATCGCCATCTTCGTCCATCCCAACTACAACCAGCGCACCATTGACAATGACGTCGCCATCTTACGAACCACCGGCACCATTGTGTTTGGGCATGTGGCCCAACCCGCTCCTATTGCTGGAGTTAATTACAATCTTCGGGATAATGACACCGTAGTTGCGGCTGGGTGGGGCACTACTTCTGTAAGTTTCTCTTATTCTTACAAATCCCTTTTTGATCAGAAGGCCAATTCCCGTAATAAAAAACTTACGAAATCTAGTCGCAATCTTATCTCAGCGATAATCAATGTCAAAAACTTGTCAAAAATGTAAGGAAATTTGAGGTAATTTTGACATATTGAGACTAGGATAAGACTGTAAACGTTATAAAATTACGAGAATAGCTCTTCGGCATCGACACTTTCCGTCTTAATATAAAACGAGTTCTAAATTTTGCCAGTTACCGTATTAATTTTTACAACATTGACAACATAGACTCAGGTTTACCGTCAGTTTTTGTAATTATAACTTTAATCTTGTCGAAATAGATTTCGAAATTTAAAAATGGCTTGTGGTTTTAAACTTGTATCTAAAAATAAACCATGTTTTGTAATAATGCTGTTTAAGTTCAATTCAATTAAATTTTGTTCATAAACAATTTACATTGTGTTTGAAATCATTGTCTATAATAAAACACTAATAAAATAAGTGACACATTGTTTATTTAAAAAAAATAACAACATAACTCACATCTACATAAAAACATCAAAAAGATATCAATTTGTTTCTCATGCCATTTTATTAATTCACTTATTCTTATGTCCATGTTATTGTGGTAATGTTGAATACGTAGATGAATTTCTTTGCAGTCCAGTGGTTCATCTTCCGAGCAACTACGTCACGTCCAGCTGTGGACTGTGAACCAGGCTATCTGCAGATCCCGGTATGCAGCTCGTGGTTCTAACGTCACTGACAACATGCTGTGCTCCGGCGTGCTCGACGTCGGTGGTCGCGACCAGTGCCAGGGTGATTCCGGCGGTCCTCTCTACCACAACGGTGTTGTCGTTGGAGTCTGCTCGTGGGGTGCCGGCTGTGCCTCAGCTCATTTCCCTGGGGTCAACACTCGGGTGTCTCGCTTCACTAGCTGGATCGAGTCGAATGCTAATGAAAACTGAACTGATGGCTGAGTTAGTGCGGTGGGGGAGACTAGCTCTTGCGCTAAGAAAAATGTTTGCATGCTCTAGATATAGTTTTTACGGTCAGAATGTGTGAGATTTATCATTCCAAATGCACCCATGTTAAAGGAGAAAATCTAAGAGTAGGCAGTTTCTTTTGGATACATAAAAATATTGGTACATTTCTTAATCATTACTGCAAATTTTATTTTATTATACATTTCGAAGACGAGTTTTTGACACTATTCTGTTGTATATTTATTATAATTTGATTGATTCAGTTTTAATTTGTTATGCGTTACATAGTTGCTTTGAATAATGAACAAACCTACTAATAAAAATAACCTACCTGTTCATATTTGTAAGCCGTTAAGGCAAAACATGACTGTACTATAATTTTATGTAACATCTTGCATGCCATGTGTGTGCATACTTATGTTTTGAACAAATAAATGATCTATTCTATTCCATTCTAAAGTTACTGTATAAAATAAATGTATGGCAAAATATGACATGTGATTCTTTCTCAAAATTTCGTATTTTTATTTATTCCTCAGGAAACTAAAATGAATCCCACACCGCTTTCATGTTACATCATTATTTCATTAAGGTTCAGGAATACACTTGAAGGTATTTTTAAGATGCTTATCTTTACGAAAAATACGCTCTTTCTTCTACATAATGGGCCGGGTTTCTAAATTGTGCGATATCTTAAGTTCAAGGAGATTAATGTGGACAACGAAAGGCAAGGTTCCACCATTTTGGAAGTACATAAGTTATTCGGCTCATGCACGATATATTCTGTCTGATATATTCGAAACCGAAGCTTTAATTTGTCAAAAAAAAAACTGTTACCCACTATAGAAAATACTTATTGTTGGAATGTTTTTGTTGTAGAGGTTAGCATGTTTTATTTCTGAACTTGCTGACCCAGCGAACTTCGTGCTGCCTCAGAATCAATAAGAACGAATGTATGAGAAAATGAATTAACTTAATTTCTTTTTTTTTCGTGAATTTTTCCCATGTTTTAATAGTTATTCTGCTATTCAGGGTGGAGATAAATCCCACAAATCAAAGATCATAAACGGACGGTTCAGCAGTTCTTGAGTTATAATTATTAATGGTGTAACTAGCCCGACTTTATTTTATTAGATTTAATTTTCATTTTATATTTTAGCGCCTGATCAGTTTATGATAAAAATATGGTCTGAAGTGAGTTTGCATTTTAATCAATATCCAGTGTCGATAAAATAATATACTTACCTACCTTTTTATTTTTATCAGGCGCAATATACGCGCTGAAAATTTTTTTCACATTGACGGCATTGTCGGCTTCTTAGAGCCTTCATGAAGTACCTTATAGTTGTCTAACCCTAATGCAAATGTAAGTATGGAATATAAGTAAATCTTGTAGGTGGCAGAAAAATGAGAAAGTGCACATTAGGTACAGCTTTGAAGTAAACTTACTTTATTTTAACAGAGTTACAAATACAATAGGATTTATGCCAATGATGATAATGCATAATGCAGTTTAACATGACGTATAAAAAATAAAATAAGCCCTAGTACCCACGGGTGATTTTTGAGAATTGAAAATCTAGATGTATGAACGTAAACGAGGCAATATATATGTATGTAAAAAAAAGAAAAAAAGAAAATACGTTTATTTGCGGTAAACATGACGCACAAAAGAACATAAGAACAAATAAAGAAAATAAAACAATAAGAAATGGTTGACATGCGTCACATCCACGCAAAACGGCTATCGCTCAGCATTATGCTGCGACCCTATGCAAGACAGAGCCCCAGCGCTGGTTTTCAGCGCGTTTTTTTATGTAAGGTATATATAGGTGTATATAAGGTATGCAAGGATCGTAGCAGGTGGTGTTCTGTAGTTTCTGCCTACTCCAATGGCAAAAGGTCGTGAGTTTATGTATGTATGAAAATCCAGAGGAGTTCATCCCAGCGCGTCAAAAAACGCTGAAAGCGTGGGAAATCCAGCGCGGGAAAACCGCTAGTGGGTACCAGGGCTAAAATATTTATCTAACGAAATTAGACGGATGTGAGTCAATATTGGTAATATTTAGTTTTAAAGGTTAAAAAGCGGTTTATCATTTAAGACACCTGTAAAGCCGGTACTGGTAGAATATTTTGTAACAACTGAAGGTTAGATATGGGCATACAATTAACTAATAGTTATGTTTATCTCTAAATAATCTGCCTTTATCTAACATTAGTTAAACTAAACCGACGGATTAGATTTTTCATATAAATACAGGCAAACTACAGGTAAAGTTAGAATGTGTACGTCGGAGTCACCATGCGTGTAATTGTTGCTCTATTGGCTAGCTTAGCCGCCGTTTCAGGTATGTTTCTTAACTCACTATTTGTTCTATTTAGTTAGGTATATTTTCTTATAAGATGAGAAGGGACTCGTGGCTAAGTAATAACAGCCACACGGGTCGATCGATCAGGTTAAACTACGCTTGCCGCGGTTGGTCCGTAGATGGGTGACCATCTTAACATACCCCCCGTGTCTCGGTTGGTCCTGGCTTTCATTCTTGGATCTTTGACAGTCGTTACTGGTAGTCAGAAGCCCGAAAGCTTGACGTATTATTCGGTAACTGGGTTGTGGAGGTCAGATAGGCAGTCGCTATATGTAAAATACTGGTATTTAGCTGCATCCGGTTAGACTGAAAACCGACCCAAATATAGTTGGGAAAAGGTACGGCAGATGGTGAGGTTATCTTGTAAGATATTGACTGCCTCTTTGAGTTGAGTTTGGGGACCTGGGGGGTAATTGCGTACTATTATATTACATACTAACAATATTGTAATACCTTTCATTTTGAAAATTCAACAACTTTCATTGCGTTATTTACGTTGACGAGCAGACGAATTTTTCAAACATATACAGCAATGGATTTCCTTCAAAATCAATCGGATTGTGGAAGTGTGTTACGCAATGGGGGTACAGGGTTCGTTCCCAGGGTCAGCCTGTGTTGTTGGGTTAGGAGTCCAGACTGATGCGCAGGGGAGGTTCCGGAATTGGCCTTTTAAGAGGAAGCGGGACGACCCCTATGTGCGGATGGTGATCACCGGTTTGGTTTTAGTGAGGTAAAAATCCCACACTCCCCGACCTCACTCCCCGGAGGTCGGGTGCCTTTTGAAGGTTTCCCCCCGAAAACAAAAAAAAGGAGTGCACATTGATAGGACTGCTTCTACCCTTATAGTAATACAGGTGTTATGTTATGGCAAATTTATCACTTGCTTCAAGTAGGCCAATAAAAGGCACTTTTGAACGTCAAAATTTGATTTTGAAAATAGAGTTGATTCTAGATGCCCTTCTAAAAAGTAGTTTCATATGGAGTAGAATGGGCAAGAAACTCCATAGTTATTCTTTAAAATGTTTTACAATATTTTGTTTTTTATTTTTTAATTATAATTATTATGTGAAGGCAGGGCAATTTTTTGGGACAGAAAAGGCTGAATAAAACAAAAATAAAAAAAAAATGTGAAGGCAATGTCATATTTACTGTTGTTATTTCATTTGAGGAATGGTGGCCCAGTGGTAACGTCCGCGACATACGAGTTGTAGGCGGTTTACTTTATGTGAATTATTTCATCACCACTGCTCTCAAAACGGTCGAAGAAAATATTGTGAGGAAAGCATGTCCTAGAACCGAAGTCTTAAAAAAATCTAAGACCAACACGAACTGGGCCCGCGTGGTGGATTACGGCCCACGCCCTCCCACCGAGAGGAGGCCTCTGTCCCAGCAGTTGGTACGTTAAAGGCTGATTATGCCTTTCCATTTCATAATTAAGTGTTAATTACTCTGTGCGTTATATTATCGGTTGATAAGTCTTTTAGGCGGAAGTTGTTAGGTACGATTCACGGTTAGCACAAATTATAAGGGTATTCGAGCAAGATTTTTCGGGAATAAACATAATGTCGTTATGGGAGGAGCGTTGGTATACATCACAGTAAACCTTAGGTTATCCCTTTTTCAATACATATTCAAATAAGCTTTGAGTCGGTCGTATTCATGCCCGTTCATCCGTGAGAGAGTTTCTGGTTGTTATCGTGTGGCTTTCGTTGAGGAGTCTGGGTTTTCATACATCGCTTGATTTTCTATTTACAATATATCGTTCACTGTGGAGGGGTTTGAAAGCACTAAAGATTGAGGTTATGTTGTATTGTTAAAGGTAGAGTTTTGGTGTAACTGTGCTTCTTCATTGAAGAAAAAGAAAGAAAGAAAATACATTTATTTGCGGTAAACATGACGCAGAGTAAGAACAGAAACACAAAAAAGAACACGCTGGGGGAAAATATGCGTCACATCCACGCAAAACGGTATATGCCCAAGCCCATCGCTGGTATATTTGTTTTGTAGATATATATAATTTTATTATAGACTGATATAATATTACAGAGGGACGGAACATATAACCTATATGATAATTTCTTTTCATCCATCTCTAGTTTGCTTTTGCCCAGCAGTGGGAGAGACTATCTTTATCTAATAGACTAGCTTTAATATATAGAGACTTAAGAAAATGGCTGGTTCATATTACTTAATTATGAAACAACAATGGAAAAGAGTTGGAAGGATTTGGGGAAGGCCTTTGCCCAGCAATAAAACTAACAAAAAAAAAAAAACTTAAGTACTTGATTCAAATCAAGATTTCTGTAACTAGGTCTCAGTAAATCGATTTAGAATACCATTTAGTTAGAAAATAGATATAGAATTAGGTATTTAGTACTAATTAATTAATTATGTATTTAGTACGATTTAGTTACTGGCCTTCAATCATGTTTCTACAATCTACACTTCTTCGTTATAAATCCACAACATATCATTGGTATATACCTAGATAGTTTATTTGGGAATTACTAGTCATAAAACAATCAATCGAACCAAAATCCTTTTTTATTAGACACAGGGTGAACAGAATTATTTTCTATAAGAATATTAGTTAATTACACCAGTCACCGTTAGTATTTCTGAATTCCTTGTTTCTTATCCACAGCTGTCCCTGCGTTTCCCCAGCGGATAGTTGGTGGTACTGTCACCACTATTGATGAGTATCCTACCATCGTGGCTCTGCTGTATTCAAGGAATGGTATCTCTTTCGGGCAGGCATGTGGAGGCACTATAATCACCAACAGAGCCATCCTGACTGCTGCTCATTGTCCATAGTGAGTTCGACATTAGTATCTATACATATTATAAATTAAAGTCGCTTTTCGTATACTTGCATAATTAAGAAATCTCAATGTTTTGTGAAGTCGTAAAAACCATACGAGCAATGGGCAGGTCGTTAATAAATGAAGGAAACAAAAGATGATTTAACTATCATTTGTTTTTTTCAGCGGTGATGCACCATCCAGGTGGCGATTCCGCGTTGGCTCCACCTGGGCCAGCAGTGGCGGCATCGTCCACGCCTGTGGCTCCATCAGAATCCATCCTAGCTATAACACCCGCACTATGGACTCTGATGTCGCTATCATGCATACTACCAGCACCATTTCTTTTAACGACGTTATTCAGGCCGCTTCCATCGCTGGTCCCAACTATAGTATTGGTGACAACCAGGTTGTATGGGCCGCTGGCTGGGGTACAACTTCTGTAAGTATCATTCTTGTAAAGAAACAAATATTATTTTGGAAGATCGTGTATATGAAATGGATGTCTTATTAATAATCTTTTGTCATATTAGTAACTGTTATATAATGTTGATTATGTAAATATTATTTATTGTCTTTACAGTCTGGTGGTTTTGCCTCAGAGCAGCTTCGTCACGTTCAGATCTGGACTGTGAACCAGAATACATGTCGGTCTCGCTATGCTGCTGGTGGTGGCACCATTACCGACAACATGTTGTGCTCCGGCGTGCTCGACGTGGGTGGTCGCGACCAGTGCCAGGGTGACTCCGGCGGTCCTCTCTACCACAATGGTGTCGTTGTTGGTGTCTGCTCGTGGGGCTTTGGCTGTGCCCTTCCTCACTATCCTGGTGTTAATGCTCGTGTTTCCCGTTTCGCCTCCTGGATTCAGGCTAACGCTTAAAATGTGAATCTTAATGAGAATTAAACCGATGTTTTTTTATGCCGTTATTGTTTCCCTAAAGTATAAAGTAATTCTATGATCGAAAAGTCTATGTATCGTATGTATGAAGGAATATGAAATAAAATGGTTTGGCGATTACTTTTCATATCATGCATCTGCCTTGCATCTGTTTAGCCAACTATATTGGGGTCAGCCTCTAGTATAACCGGTTGCAGCTGAATTCTAGTATATGGAGTGACTGCTAATCTGACCTCCACAACCCAGTTTTTGGGTAATATGATACCCCTTGGGAAGACTGGTTGCCAGACTTTCGGGCTTCTGACAACTCGTAACAACTGTCAAGGATCCACGAATGACAGCTGCGACCTACCGAGGCACGGAGGGGTCTTGGTATGTAAAGATGCTCACCTATCCACGGACCAACCGCGACAAGCGTAGCCGTGCGGCTGTTATTACTCAACCAGGAGCCCCTCATAGATCATCCCTAATATAATGAAATAAACGTAAACAAGCTAAGCAATAAAATTATGATTCAGCACTGTATGATAATAACGCAAGATAGTGTGCGTGCAGTGAAACATAGCAATAACAGAGTTGAACAGTATCATACACAATGAAGTATAGAGCAATCAATGTGGTCGATGAAGCTAGCGAAACTGACTCCCCAAACCCATAATTTATTCATAACATAGAACTTGATTTATTCCAAACCGAAGTGTTTAATTTACCTCGCAAACAGGTAATTTACAGCAAAAAGCTGCTGCTATTAATCGAAGTAAATTGTGTAACAATGTGAAGTAACAATGTGAAGTTTAATTACCAAGGATTAGGTGTTAAGTGGCTATATAAAGGGAAATAAGGAACACTTAAGAAGGTGTTGCTAAATACTGTATGCTTATGAGGAGAGCAGTTCTTCACCGTACGTTATACTCTGCACACTTGGCGAATGAGACTCCACACGACAGCCACACGGCACGATAGTCGATCGATCAAGTTAAGCTACGCGCTTGCCTTGGTCCTTGATGGGTGACCCTCTTCATATACCAAGACCCCTCCGTGCCTAGGAAAGCACGTTATGCCGGTGGAGATCGGATCCACGAACGACAGCCTCCCGGCGGTCCGTGATCCGATCTCCAACGGCACCTTTGACCGGCGGCCTTTGATAGTCGTTAAGCCCAGGTGTGACAACCAGTCTTAACAAGGAGTATTGTATTACTCAGTTACTGGGTTGTAGAGGTCAGATAGGCATTCGCTCCATGTAAAATACTGGAATTAAGCTGGATCCAGCCGACCCTAACGTAGTTGGGAAAGGCTAGGCAGATGATGACTTGGCGAATGAGGCTGCCTCGTTAGTGTAGGTACGATTCCCGGGAGCGGTGAATGCTTATGCGAATCCCGCACCCCATTAGGCAGAGGTGGGACACCGCGGTGGTTTTAGCCGGTAAGAGTACCCCCCGTCACCCCCACGATGGAGAAAGTCCACGAGGATTTCCACCGCGTAACCAAAAAAAAAGGTCGGACAGAGTGCTATTGGGGTTTATCTATCTGGCATTTCTCAGTAGCAGGTCGGAGTCTGGATTCGTGCTCGGTTGATAGCAATAGGCTCGCCCCAATTGGACATTGGATTTATATCAAGCAATAGACAAGAGTGTCAACATTTTTATGCTTGAGTACGAGTCTTTTTAACTATGTGTATCTTAAGTCTTTTTTCTTATTTTTTTTTTTAATATTAAGTATTATTTTTTAGTTGTAATTGTGCGTTTTGTTTGTGCAGAATAAAATATTTTTCTTTCTTTCTTTCTTTCTTCTTATATATACATAACTGGCGAAACGTAGGTTGGGCAGAGCAGAGCTGTACGTATATACACGGTGAAGGGCGGGCGTTTTTGGGGGACTGTCTTTTGTAATTTTGACGTTCAAAAAGTGCTGATTCTCAGCCTAATTTGAATAAATGACTTTTGAATTTGATTTTGAACATACGTACAGCTCTGCCCAACCCTTCGGGAAAACAAGGCGTGATGTTATGTAATGTAATTTTGCACGTCACGACACTTTTGTTACGTAACAAATTAATGTGTAAAAGCGAAAGAAACGTTGTTCCAACCGGATGTGCTACGATGCCTTTCGTTTTCATTAAGGGCATTCAGACACCGATCGAATAGATCACGACTGATTCAATAAGACGTGGAGAAGTAGTGGTAATGAAGATTCAGAGTAAGTACACTTGCTTTCAATAAATGGTTCTTAAATGACTAATTATAATCCATTAATGTGTCACTCCTTTTCATATTCGTGTTGACAATTAGTGTTGACAAGCTTATTGACGATGTTTGGAAATGTTTCATCGCAAGTGGAAAATACTTGAATGTAAGTGGCTACAAGTTAGCATTTTTGTCGACAATAATAGACACAATTCTTTTTTTTTTGTTAGCTGTGTCCCACAGCTGGGCAAAAAACCCTTTTTCCTTCCAAACCTCCCTCCCTGTCTTGGGCGATCTCTGGCCATGTTGGCCCTGCAACCCTCGCTAGATCGTCACACCACCTTCTGGTCTACCTCGACGGCGATATCCTCTTCCAGGCGTCCAGTGAGTGACGATGTTTGCCCATCTCTCCGGGTGCATTAGCACGACGTGTCCGGCCCAGTCCCACTTCCGCCTGGCTGTTTTTTCTCCAACAGCCGCTACTTGAGTTATGGAGCGCAGACACAATTCTACGTAATGAATATTTCAAACAATTATCGCTATTAGTATTTACTTCAAAGTATTGTCAGAAATGAAAGCAGTGGGGCCACCACTGCTCTTATTTCTGACCATACTTTACAAAGGAAAAGGCCTCGACTTACAAGTTGAAGGTGGTTGGTTCGAACCCAGGCAAGGGTTTTACTTTTTGTAAATAATTTCGTCACCACTGCTCTCACAACTGTGAAGCAAAACATCATGAGGAAACCTGCAGGTCCTAGAATCACAAATTCGAAGACATGTGACATGTGGGCTGGACTGGACCCGCGTGGTAAATGACAGTCCACTCCTTCTCGAAGAGAGAAGGCCTGTGACCTGGCAGCTAATGTTCCCACATTAATTGTCAGAAATTAAATTGACAAGTCATTGTTTTATGCGACAAGTCGGCTACTGTTGTTTATGAATGATATATATCAAAGGTATTGAGAAAAGCAAACCTAATCAAAATGTGACTACTCAAATTCAAACACATGTTATTGCAGGATCCAGGAACTATGAGAGTGACGGAAACGAGAGTGCACCTGTCTCTGCGCACACATACTTGGGAACTACACTATCTGCGGCGTCGATGGCTATTCTCTGCTGTGATTGGCCGCCATGTCAGATTTTGGTTTGGATTACAAATATTACACCCTGGAAGGTGCATATCTTTTTGTTGGCTATTTTTCCCACGTTGCCGTTGTGGTAATGTCAGTTAGAAAGAAGTCGAGTTAAGTGGAATGGAAAAACAGATATCTGCTTTTCAATTTTTCGAATTTTACTCAATCCTCGCGAATCCACGCGTTTACCTCGCGTGCATTGCTATAAGGAAAACCCTTAAATCAATAGATAAGAAAGATAGGAACAACGTAATTAGTAGAAAACAGTAGCTGACATGCGACCAACAGTAATTGAAAGTATCTATCATAGATAAATCGAAATTATGAATCAGTTGCACTTTATATAAATAATGTTGGCGAACTAGAAATGCAAGTTGGTGCATCAGTGCTCATCATGCGTGCAGTCATTGTTTTACTAGCCGTAGGCTTTGCTGCCGTGGTGGGTAAGTACCTTCTCATATTTCTTTCCATATTCATGCTAGACTCAACCAAAGTCTAAAGCTCCGGGGTAGCCCGCAAAATTGCTAATTCTAATGATTATAATTCTGTTAGCCAATATTCGTTACGGCCGCAAATTACATTTGATTCAACATACAACCTGCAAATTACACCCACCAAAAATTGGACAATTGACAAGCAAATTGGAAAAAACCTAAGATAAATTGAGTTTCGTGGGCTACCATTGGTGTATTTAAAATGACGTGTAATTTTTTATAATTATGTTTTTATTTTATTTCCGGCACGATAGTCAGAGTGACAGAGTCAAATAATCGTTACTTTAAATGTTATAATGTGTACAAAAAGGGTTGTCATTTTCAGAAATCAAACAGGAACGTGATAATAGAATTGTTTGTTGACATGAAATGAGAAATATTGTGGTAGGTAAAGTAGTGGGCATTATATTATGGTAAAAATCTATTGAATACAGATTAGATAATTGATTTCCTAGAAATCGGATGTTTATAGGTTTATTATTATTTTTAAGTTATCAATTCAGAAGCCAATCTAAATGACTACAACGTTATTCTGAGAACTCCGAATAAATCCACATGATTTTTTCATGTAGCCTATTCTTTTGATGAATTTGACCTTGATTCACATTCACTATCAGTAAAGGTGCGCACTGAATTAGATTACATGAATTAACCAAGTCGGTTATCGTGAACATGTAATAAACAGGTATTAAGAACATCATCCATGGATAATTTGGATAACTAATTCGAAAATATTCGTGTTCGCTATTTGTCACTATGATCTCGTGAAAATGAATGAACACACAAATTAGAGATACACATTGTGAAGGTCTTTCTGAAATGGTGCTACTCCAACTTTTTAATTCCCGTTGGGTGCCTAAAAAAGCTTAATTATGTGAGTAAGTCAGTAAGTAGTTAGATTTTTTCAAAGCAAGCTTCTTTTTTTACTATCTTTTGCCGCCTGTTGCGCCCGTGGAGATCGGAATTAATACCACGGAATCGTTCTACCGGGATAAAAACACCTTGGACAACCTGTATAATATTTTAGTATGGATTTCCACAGTCGCTTATTTTAACCTTTTTGTACAGCCGTTCCTACAAAGCAATCTGTGATTGTTGGAGGGTCGTTGGCCGTTATCAGCCAGTATCCCAGCATCGCTGGTCTGATCTACTCGACCAATGGCAACAACTTCAACCAAGCATGCGTTGGCACCATCGTCACTACCAAGGCTATCTTTACTGCTGCTCATTGTGTGTAGTGAGTATACATTACAGTGCTCCAAAATATTACAAGCCTTTTATGGCCATAAAAGCCGTTAAATATGGGCCTTCAGATGAACCCTACAATGATCGGTTTAACACTTGGAAGACCCCGGTGGTTGTTACACCAAACTGTTTTTATTAGCGAACAGAAGGATGTTATTGTTCGATGTTCATCCTCTTGACGTAATCACTAAGCTGCCAATTGCCTTACCAATAGTTATTTGGTCTCCTATTCTTTGCTTTGACCACTAACATTATTTGCTTCCCTTAATTTATAGCGGTGACGCAGCCTTCAAATGGCGTGCTCGAGTTGGATCCAGCTGGGCCAACAGTGGTGGTTCCGTTTACATCCTGAAATCCATCGCCATCCACCCCAGCTTCAACGTTCGTACCAAGGACTTTGACATCGCTATCCTGCGCACTGTGGCCTCCATCGTTTATAGCAGCAACGTTCAGCCTGCTTCCATCGCTGGCGCCAACTATAATTTACCCGACAATCAGGTCATCTGGGCTGCTGGATGGGGGACTACAGCCGTTAGTATTTATTATTCCCTTTATATTACTACTAGCTTCTGCCCGCGGCTTCGCCCGCGTGGATGTCGGTTTAAAAGATTATTTATACCAATTTTATAATTAATCAAGCCACTTATTATAATCCTCCCCTGTAAAATTAACTACCCCTTTTCACCCCGTTAGGGGTAGATTTTCCAGAAACCCTCATACGTATTATTATTTATTTTTAGTCTTAAGTACACACACAGTACACTGAGTTTCGAGTCAATCGGACCGCGCGTTCAAATTCTTTCACACAAACTTTAACACCCCTATATATCCTCTTGGAGGGGTAGTTTTGAAAAACTAATAATTATAAACTTTATTGCTTACTTAGGCGAGTATTCATGCCAATTTTCAAGATTATTAACCTAACGAATAAGATTTTTCATATAAACTGTATCCCCGCTTTTCACCCCCACAGGGGTGGAATTCTGAAAAATCATTTGGGATGTGTTCATAACTTGACTCAAGGATGATTTATACCAATTTTCGAGTTAATCAAGCCACGTTGTAAAATCCTCCCCTGTAAAATTGACTACCCCTTTTTAGGCCGTCAGGGGTAGATTTTCGAAAAACCCTGATACACATTATTCTTTCCTTTCAATTTTAGGTATAAATACTGAGTTTCGATTAAATCGGACCGCGCGCTAAAATTCTTCCATACAAACTTTGAAACCCCCCAATCCCCTTACAGGGCGTAGTTTATAAAAACAAAAAATGCCCAACTTCATAATTTAGTTAGATAAGTATTCGTGCCAAGTTTCAAGTATAATAACTCAAGGGATAAGATTTTTCATACAAACGAAATCCCCCCATTTCACCCTCTTAGGGGTGGAATTTTGAAAAACCCTTTCTTAATGGATACCTACTCTTTACGAATAATTCACCCTCCAAATTTCATGTCTCTAGGACCAGCGGTTAAGGCTGTGCGTTGATGTCTCAGTCAGTCAGTCAGTCAGGACTTTGAATTTTATATACAACGTGTCACGGAAAGGGTATACACATCCCAAGGGCACGGCTTCTTTGGATGATATCAAACGATATTGGAAGGGTTTCAACTCAAAATAAAATACTCTAAAAATTGATACCAAATTTTCGGTTTCTTAGGTTTCTTAAATTCAAATCATAACAAACGTGTCACCGCACTACGTAGGTCAATGACTTCAATTTCAGTTGCCAATATTACGATAAATCTCTTCCGTAATTCTGCGCGCCTAGTATCGTAGTAGCCTACTGCAGGCGCTGTTCTTTGTCGGCGCGAACTGACGAAATAAAACATGTCGCCGCACGTGCCGTCAAAGGGACGCAATCCCTTTGGCGGCTTTTTCGGCGGCGGCGCGCGCGCAATATTAAACCATACGGACCATACCTACTTTACAGTGATGTAAAAAATAAATAATGCGTAATTATTGATTTACAGTTTACTACTCGTTAATATCAAGCCAGAAATTGCACGTAAAAACTGACATTCAAAACTTACGTAAAAAATCGAAACAAAGTTTAGGTAGGTTAACTAGTTTCATCCCTTATTATTACTTATTACCGAGTAAACAGTAAAATCTTAATTAAAGCTTTGCCTAATTTAAATTGACTTACATTTTTAAAGATGTGGTGACCTTGGTATTGTATGCACAAGGCCGCTCGCTTGTTGATGGACACCTGAACATTGCGTAGCATGTCTGGTGTTATTGTCCGGAAAGCGGCCTCAATCCGCACTTTCATTTTGTCCATTGTATCACACTGCACTGCGTACACTACATTTTTAATGTACCCCCACAAAAAGAAGTCTAACGGGGTTAGGTCTGGGGATCGCGGAGGCCAAGCCATCCGACTAAAACATGGCAGCTGCCGACGCTCAGCATCTGGTCTACCCTCAGTAAAACGGCGACGGTACACTTCTCAGGCAGCTCGCAAATTACCATCTTCTGCTCCAACACACATCATCATTTCGTAATATTCGCTATTACTTAACATTTTGCAAACACAACAAAAAAAAGTCAATTAGGTGTAGTCGTACTGAACTGATGCGCGTATCACAGAGATAAAAACGAGTGCACTAGACACGGAACAGACGACGACTGACGAGCAAAACAAACAACAATAATGCAAAATAAAACTCCTATTGGGATACTATCCTGGTACAGGGTAGCGTTACCAATTAGTGTCCTGTCCACTACTATTAAAAAATGTTGTTCAAGAATTCAAGATTATTTTACATCCTATTAATAATTTCAACTAAACTCCGTAAATCTAATACACTAGAGCAAACTAATTACGTAATTCAAATTCATAATTGAAAAATCATTATTTTTTTTTGGGATGGGAAAATCATCAATGACTCAGCTCCCGCCCTGGGTGGGGAGGAAGGAAGTGTTAGACTCTTACTGACTAAAAACCACCCTGTTCCTTCAGTTGCCCTTGCATTCCGGGGCCGCGTTATCTCGTTAGAACATTCCCGCAACCCCGGAAATTCCCGCAACTCCGGAAAATCATTCATTTCAATCCATTAAAGATCATATTACGCGGCCGCGTTATCTCGATAGAAGTTGTATTTACCAGGGTCCAGGACGTCTTGTTAATTGAAACTACACGGACGGCAATTGGTTCACTCTCCCTATGACCCTGAGTCCCTAACCCAGTAGGTTTACACACATTATGATACTTCATTGTGTGTGTAAACGTAATCAGGGTTCTGTGAGCAAACGATTTTCAATTCGGCAATAACAATTCCTGTTACTCATGCCCTCCTAGTACTTTATTAATTTCTTTCCACAGTTAGATGCAGTTTTGCGACATTTTTTATTGACTTTATTTGAATTATTAGACTAAACGTGCTCAAAGCTCAAACCAATAAAACCCATGTACCACTCAAACAGCACCGACAGACCGTGAACTTCCGATAATTCTTCGGTTAGTCCTACAGAAAAAAAATATGCGTGCGTGCTATTATTTTGTAATTAAAAAAAACTATTAACTTGTTAATAATAGTTTTCGTCATAATTATTAAAAAAAAATAACCTTATTTTAAAAATAAAATTATGAACGAAAATTATGAACGGAACCCGATGTGTGAACTGTGATTTTATTTGTACTAGGAGAAGAATAAGTTCCGAAGAGGTGAATTGAAATGATGTTTTGGGTTCACTTGGACATAAATTGTTAACTAAATCCTTTTTCTATTCTAAGTTATACTGGCAAAATATTAATTCGTGAATGCACGTAAGGATTCGATTTTTATGATCAATTCAATGGTACGAGCTGACGATTTTACGAAACAACTCCTGGATCGTATCATGTGTAAAAATTATTATGTTATGGGCTCACAATCTTTGAAGTTCATATTTGCCCAAAGTATTGTGCTGACAAGTGACAATCATAAACAGCGAATCGGTAGGTTTATTTATTTCAAATAAGATCAATTACATACCGTACATAATTATTATGCCGACACTTTTTAACTTGTCCGCATTGTTTATGTTAGCACTAAGCGAAGATTGCAACATTTGACGGTTTGATAGAAGTTCTCATTTCGAATGACATAACCCAGGATATTTACAGGAATATTGTTTTTGAATTAGGTATTTACTATGTTGTAGGTACGATGGTAAAGGTGGGTGAAAGATTACTAGGTAGATAATAATAATCTGCAAAGTAATCTTCTACAAAAGGGCAACTAAGTAAAAAACCAACAAGTGTGTAAATGATACGTGACAATGCAAGCAGGTATCTAAATATTATTTCGTTAAATGATACCAAGACCAATTAATTGTATTGTAGCTAGTTCACAAACATAATCAAAGTTTAGGAAAAGTCAGTAATAATATTTTGTAAACAAAAAATAAACATGCGGAACCTTTTATTCAGAATTACCAGGAGTAAGAGGTTTATTTTTACTTACAAACAGTTCGCTGACACCGATCAGCTGACTTAGTGCTAGTGATGTGCTTATTTCAATTTTAATAGTTCGGTTTCTGGTATCAATGATTTAAAAAATCTCATAACTTCCGAACATGTAGACATAGGATTAAAAACCCCTTCCAATATCGTTTGATATCATCCAAGGATGCCGTGCTTTTGCTATGTATATACCCTTTCCGTGACACGCTGTATATAGATTGTCTTTTTTATTCATAGTTCCTGTTTTAATCTGTCCTTTTGGTTTTGCAGGCCGCTGCAGCCCCTACTGAGCAGCTTCGTCACATCCAGGCTTGGAGTATCAATCAATACACTTGTTCCTCCCGCTACGCCGTCTTTGGCGCCAACGTTACTGCAAACATGTTTTGTTTCGGTTGGCAAAACGTTGGCAATCGAGACCAATGCCAGGGTGACTCAGGTGGTCCTGTCTACCATAATGGCGTCTTGGTTGGCATCAGCTCGTGGGGCTATGGTTGCGCTAATGCTGTGTACCCTGGTATTAATGCTCGTGTTTCGCGCCTTGCTACTTGGATTCAGTCTAACGCATAATTAAATATGCTTAAAAAGGTTTGCAAGGTCGGTCACTTGTAAAATCATTGCAATGCATTTTTTTATTCAAAGCATAGTAAAACTATGAAGTCTTTTCAAGCAAGTAGGTTTGTATTAATTATTATTTCTGGATCTTCCATTTTTTTATAGTTTAAGCTCTAATATATGTACCAGCATAATTGTTTTTTCACTGATTGGGTTATTCCAATTGGGTTTTCCATTGAGCTAACAAATTATCAAGGTATTAATTTTAATTGCAAGATAATATAGGTACCTACTTAGTCATTAAGGGTCATCACTCACCTAATCACACGCCTGCGCCACATATTGCGTGCGTGGCTCATCAAGCAGTTGGGCTTATAGATTCCTATGTACGTACCTATATACAAGTTATTTTATAACTTAGTAAAGGTGTTGGTTGCAACACATACCTGTTTTGTTAACATGTAGGTACACTTGACTTATGCTAGATAAGTCAAGTGTACCTACAGATGATATTATTTCATGTTAACACTTTATTTGATAAAATAAATATATAATAATTATCTCCTTTATTTCATTAATATAAATACATATAAATTATATTTTTAAGTATTAGAATAATTATGATAAAAGTATAAACAAAATAAACATATAAAAAATACATAGTAGCCCACCGGTATCGGGAACAGGGTCCAAGCTACCGGTGGTCAGAGCTCCAGAGAGAGGAACCTCCTGACAATGCGAGCCGTGTCCAGAAGTACCGCTTTCTGAATTAAGTCCTTGATCCAGCTGCCCAACGAGAGCCTCATCAGGTGTTGGTCAAGGCTCTTGGCTATTAAGCCATTGGCTGTCACGACTATCGGCACAATGATCGCTGAGTCCACATCCCGCATGTCGACAACCTTGTGAGCCAAGTCAAGATACTTGATTTGTTTATCTTTCTCGGCTTTCACGAGGTTCTCATCATGCGGGACGGTTATGTCAACAATCATTGCGCGCCGCTCTGATTGATCCACCACCACTATATCAGGCTTATTGGCAACAATAGTCCTGTCAGTGATTATGGATCGATCCCAGTACAATGTGATATTTCCATTTTCGAGAACTGGGTCGGGCACATACCTGTAGTACGGCACCTCCGATTCAACAAGGTTGCATTTCAGAGCAAATTGCTGATGGATTATCCTGGCTACAAGGTTGTTTGTGTCTATGCAAGTAATCATGCAAGTCCGTTAGCTAGACGAGAACACCCGGAGATAATATGCTTGATTGATTCCCCCGGCCGGTGGCATGCTCGACAGATGTCAACCGTGCCGTCTTTCATAATAAATCTCCGGTAATTGTTCGTCATCATAATTTCGTCCATAATTGCACAGACAAAACCTTCGGTTTCTCCAAAGTGGTCACCGAAACGCAGCCAGGCTACGGATGCTAGTAGATCTACATCGGGCCCATGTATTCCCCGGAAAAAGCGTCCGTGAAGCTCCTTAATCTGCCATACCTCCATGCGATCATTAGTGTCAAGCACTACTGGTTTGCGCCAGTTCTCTTTACCCAAGGAGAGCGGGGTGAGACCCTTGTCCACCGCGACTACATCTCGATGCATGCCCACGTCGGTTTCTAGGAAATATTCCCTGAGACTGAATATCTCGCGATTGTGGAGGTTCTTAGCATTTAAAAAGCCTCGACCTCCACACTTTCGCGGGATATACAGCCTCAATTCCGATAACCATTCGATTTGCAGTCAGCAGCGTACGGACCCTCCTATCCAGGGCGTCGAGTTCGGTCTGAGTCCATTTGAGTATGCTGAAAGAGTAAATCAAAACCGGCATGACCCAACTGTTCTAGGCGCGCACCTTGTTTCCGCCTGATAAAAGACTATCACTCTCTCTCTTGCGGCTGAGGAGAGGTGGTCAGGTTATAACCTGATACCGATAGCCTAGATCTGAATCTTCTAGCAGCGTGCTTATAGCGCTCCTCAATCTTGCATTGCACTGGGAACTCATGGATATAGCCCCGTCATCATCCTCTTCATTAACACGGTTGGGTTGCGGTGAAACACTTGGTAAATTTTACATTTGCATCGCGACCAATAACGAAGCAGGCGTAATAATTATAATTTCACTAAAAACATACATCAAATCAAATCAAATCAATTTATTTGCGATAAGTCATGGTCATAAGAATACCTACCTAGTAAAAAAGTTCCGATGAAGGCCTTATTTCTTGTAGGTACTACACCTACAAGAAATAAGGACTTCATTTTTCATACCTGTAGTATTTCAAATTCATCGCAATTAAAGAAAGCTCTTTAGCTTACCAATTATCACTGAATCTGCCGTACTTCATGGAAACAAAATATAAATGTATAATATTATTTTGAAAAATTCATTGAGTTTCAAAAATTCGCAAAAAATGTGCGCAATATGGAAGGAGTGACGGGGCTATGGAGAAATGACTTGACGACGCGTGAGCGTGCGTGATCCGTCACGGCCCGTTCGATGTCCACCGCGCACAGGATGGATGGAAAGCAGCACATGAAGTGATTTTTTGCTTCATTGGTGTAATTGCTGTATGGCATTCCAGTGTGAGGATAAATAAATCTATATATATAAAAGAAAGTCGGGTTTGTTACAACACTTATAACTCGAGATCGGCTGGATCAATTTTCATGGTTTTTGTTTCGTTGGATTTGTCTCCGCCCTGAATAGCAGAATACATTTTAAAAACAATCAAAACTTGACGAATACATAATTATGAAAATGAATCATTTTCCATTTAATTATGTTCCTTTGTGTCGTACCTGTCAAACATTTGTTTTCCTCCTGTCATCCTGTCAAATACTGTGATTGACATTTATGCATGCGTTCAGAAATGTATTTTGTGTAAACTATTTAAAAAGGGTGAATAAACTTTTGTCTGTATTTTTTTTAATCAATTATAAAGGTTGAAAAGTGTATTAAGCAGATTTGAATAGAAGTTCCTCAAATATTTATGCGTGCGTTCAGAAATAATGACAAATGGTTAACATCGGTAGGAGTAGGGTAGGAGTAGGGTGGTAGTAGTAGGGTAGGAGTAGGGTGGTAGTAGTAGGGTAGGAGTAGGGTAGGAGAAGGGTAGGAGTAGGGTAGGAGTGGGGTAGGAGTAGGGTAGGAGTAGGGTAGGAGTAGGGTAGGAGTAGGGTAGGAGTAGGGTAGGAGTAGGGTAGGAGTGGGGTAGGAGTAGGGTAGGAGTAGGGTGGTAGTAGTAGGGTAGGAGTAGGGTAGTAGTAGGGTAGGAGTAGGGTAGGAGAAGGGTAGGAGTAGGGTAGGAGTGGGGTAGGAGTAGGGTAGGAGTAGGGTAGGAGTAGGGTATGAGTAGGGTAGGAGTAGGGTAGGAGTAGGGTAGTAGTAGGGTAGGAGTAGGGTAGGAGTAGGGTTGGAGTAGGGTAGGAGTAGGGTAGGAGTAGGGTAGGAGTAGGGTAGGAGTAGGGTAGGAGTAGGGTAGGAGTAGTGTAGGAGTAGGGTAGGAGTAGGGTAGGATTAGGGTAGGAGTAGGGTAGGAGTAGGGTAGGAGTAGTGTAGGAGTTGGGTAGGGTAGGGGGTAGGACACCACGCGAACGAAGTAGCGCCGGGCAGCTAGAAATAATTTATATGGCAAAACAACGTTTGCCGGGTCAGCTAGTAATGAATAAATAAATACACCGATGTACTAAAATCTTGTCTGAAAATGCCCATACAGCCTGCTGCATACGGCAGCAGCCGACAGATAATAATAATTTTCCACATCCAATACATATATGTAGTTTAGTTTTTGTAGTAATTTAGAGTCGCGGTATACTTGAGGTGCCGCCACATCGCGTCCACGTAGGTGACATCATTGGGTGGTTACCCTAACACGCCCATTACTAAGATTACGATAATACCCACTTACATGATTTTATCTACACCGATACCAAGTATTGAATCAATACAGTTTTATAATAATAATATGAATTCGTAAGCAACCATTATCTTTAGTAATAAAAAAAACATGTGAAGATTTGATATTTTAGTCCCATATTAGTAAATTCCCAGAAAATATGAGACAAACAGAACAGCGTCATTTATGACACACTATCAATAGCAATGGGTTTAATTTTGACAGTTCAAAAACATTTATTGCGTTATTTACGTTAAGTTTTATTGGCAAAAAGAAAAAGGTAATGACAGACACTAATACACACTGTTTGCATAAACCATCACAATTTTTGGTTTAATCGTTGACCCTTGAAAGCAGTGTTTTAACTTGCGACCTGGTTGCGACGGCCTGGGTTCACGACGTAGGAATTGTCTTCGAGCCGGAACAGGAGGTCTTATCAACTCATAAATATATTACTACAAACTACTTTGGCAACATTAAAAAATGTTACGACGAAGGAATCGACTACCTTAAAAAATGCGAAGAAAGGCTGCAACATGTGCAAAGTGTTTATGAACCACGACTTTTAGACCAAGATGAATGCAAATACTACCTACGCACATAAGAGTGTACGCTTACTTCCCAATACATGATGTAACAAAATATACGCCGATACACGTTACGCCAATAGGCGTAACGTGTATCGGCGTATATTTTGAAGACCACCATACCAGAGAAGAAAACAGATGGATCATTCGAGTGCTTAACTATTAAACAGACATTCATGGGTTTCGATTACAACAACGAACGTTATTTTGAACTAAGTCAAGAAGAATTTAAAGACTGTCTTCGTAGTAATACAGAGTTTGTCTGCTATTCTGTAGCTGTCAAGAACATGCAATTAAATAAAAATTGCATAGTTGAACAACTCTTTACAACTGAGAATCACACCCACACCCAATGCATGCCAAAAACCTACAAAATATCGACAGACGTTGTATGGAAGTAGTTATTCATGCAAAATACTTGGCTTTTCATAACAACCAAATCGGTGGCCATATCGATAGTGTGTGACGGTCAAAGAAAATAAATTACGATTCAAGATGTCGGAGTTCTACATATCTCCGAGGATTGTGTCACTAAAACCTTTAACAACATACTTGCTGCAAAAAGAACAACTACTGAAGCAGTGCTAGCTTCTTATTCTAAACCAACTAACTTTTCCCTTAATACACAGATCTTACCAACACACATCAATGATATATCAAAAGAAGAATTAGTTTTAGACAAGTCAAAAGGAGTTTTCGACCATTTAATCACATCGAAAACAAACCTACAAACTCAGTTAGATAACACAATTTGGAAACAATTAGAGTCCCATACATACATCGCGAGCATCAGCACTTCACTTGTCATCTTAAGTTTAGGATGTATTTTAATTTATTTCGGTCCACAGGTGTTGAATAAACTTCGAACTACCATTGCAGCAAGAAGAAAAACTGCGCCACCTGTGCAGCAACCAACGATCGTCAGCAGCACACCACAACGGACACAACAGCAGTACGGCATACCACGCAGCGTGCCCATTCTGTACCATTTGGAGTCCTGTTCCTGAGAGTCGCCAGAATGTTCAATGTTACCTTTGGACATTGACTCAGCACTCCGCCTGGCTTACGCACGGCCCAGTTAAAATAATGATTTGGTTGCATCTTACACGCATAGGACACAAAGATTTTGTACAATAGTGTGTGTTAAGAAAAAGTAGTATTTGGGAAGTAACATAATATATTGTAAATAAATCAGATTTGAATTTTATATTCTTGTCTCATTACCCCTCACTGTGGCCAAGACACCTTTAGCTATCTCTGATCAGTCTCGTGAGTCTGCGGGACTGGCAGTGAGTCTACCCTTTCCCGAACCTGGAAATCCTGTCTACAATCCGTCTGTAACCTTAGGTCGCATGGTGCAGTCATCCTGAACATATTTATACATTTATTTATCACGTACTAGGTATATGGTAGGTTAGGGCTTATAGGACTTAGGGTCGTAGGGACTGTTAGGCTGGTAGGTCTCTGTAGGTTCCTTTAACTTATCATACATTTTCATGTACCGTCACACCCTTGACTACTTTGCGGCCTTACGTGACGTCTTTTAAGGGTGGACGTACAGGAATGATTGCTGGGCGTTGAGGAAGTAAAAGGATAACATAAACCAGTTAATTAATTCGGATAGCACACATGTTTTTAATATTTCAACAATTTGCAAATTCCACATATATTGTTAGTTTAGTAAGCTATGTATTGTAAATAATGTTCTTTAAAAACTAACAGAGATATGCGCGTAAGTTCGTGACGTACTTTGTTGTCTTCAGTTATTGATATTCGATAATTCTGGTAGTCATTGTTATCTGAACGTATTTTCCCATTCGTTATCGTCGTAAGTTATCCTCGTGATCCGTTATAAGTCTTCTAGCTTAGTCCAATACCAACACTTAGTAGGAAAACAATAAAAGTTGCAAAAATAGAATTCCTTCGCTCCTAATTAGTAACAGTTTACTAGAAAATTAGAATAAGAAATGAGTATTCAAGGGGAAGTCTGAAATTGTCGAGGCTTATTTGACGGACAGGGCCGTCATCTACCCCGGACACCGGGGAGAGTGGAACCGGTGAGAGATGTCGTGCGGTGTCCCACAGGGATCGGTTGGGGCCGCATCTCTGGGATATCGGGTACTACTGGGTGCTGCGCGCCGACCTCAATAGCGGCGTTAGCATGGTGTGCTATGCTGACGACACGCGGTCCTGGCGCAGGGGAGGTCGCACCAGGAGGCGGCCGAAACAGCGATACGTGGGGTTGCGACAATCGTCGAGAGGATCCGGCAATTGGGACTCGAGGTGGCCCTGCACAAGTCTGAGGCCATGTGTTTTCATGTTCCTCGGGATGCGCCACCGTCGGGTTCACACGTAACGGTAGGAGGGGTTCACATCGGCGTCGAGCTGACGATGAATTACCTGGGACTCGTCCTCGACAGCCGGTGGAACTTCGTGGAGCATTTCCGACGTTTGGCTCCCAGACTGGAGCGGGTCGGGGCTGCCGGGAATCTAGGGGGGAATCTAGGGGGATCAAACGCCTCCTGCCGGAGGTTCTATGCGGGGGTCATGCGGTCCATGGCCCTTTACGGGGCACCGGTATGGACACGTTCCATGAGGCGGCGAACAGCCCGCCGAACGCGTCCCAAAGGGTCATGGCTGTCCGGCTGGTCCGAGGATACCGCACGGTCTCCGCTTAGGCGGCGAGCCTCCTTGCTGGATTGCCACCATGGGATCTGGAGGCCAAAGTCCTCGCCCACACATGGGAGTGGCGAGAGGAGGCAAAACGCCGGGGCGGAACTCCGCTGCCACGAGAAATCACGGTACAGCGGACAGAGCTACGGCGGGATCTCATGGCGGCATGGTGAGTGCGATTGTCGCAACCCAGTGCCGGGCACGCCACAATAGCGGCGATAAGTCCCCTCTTTGAGGAGTGGCTAGAGAGGCGCCACGGCGCCCTCACCTTCTGCGTGACGCAGGTCCTCACCGGACACGGTTGTTTCAGGATAAGGCGGGAGGAAACGCCAGAAAGCAGATCGCCCGGAGGACACAGTCGAGCATACGGTGGAGGTCTGCCCAGCTTGGGTGGAGCACCGCCACGTCCTCGCGGCGGCGATCTCTTCGCCCGGCCCTGGTCCAAGCCATGGTACGGAGTGAGGAGGCGGAGAGCGTGAGGGAGAGGCAATCTCTGCGCCATCACGCCACTAGTCACCGCAGGAGTCACCCTGGACGGGAGTCAACAGCCGGCTTCCGGCCACCGTAGGCGCGGGCTTGCAGGCGGCGAGCAATGGGCAGCTCGCCGCCTGGCAAGGACTAGGCTTGGGTCAACGGCGCGTTGTGTTCCACGCGCGCCTCAAAGAGATGTCAGCACGAACTGACGGGGTCCGCTAGAGCCGATGCCTGCCAGGGCCGCGGGAAAGAGATACCGTGGCGCCTGGCACAGGCAACTGAAGATACACGGGTGGGTTTCAGTCAGTAAAAGTCTGGCACGCCCTTCAGGCCTTCCGTCCCTTTTCAGCGGGCGAGGTCATTTGTTGATTTCCCACCCAAAAAAAAAGGGGGAAGTCTGAAAGTGGCACCATTGACTGAAAATTTGTGTGGAAATCGATTGTCATGGTATGGGCATGTAATGCGGAGGAGTGAGGAAATGTCGTGAGGAAAGTTTTGAGTATGAAGAATGTGGATGGCTTTCTAGCCATCCAAATTCTTCATTCTTTCAGTCTTCCCCTAATCTTCTGAGTAAGGGAAGACTAAAGAAACGATCTGATGTACTGTGTGAAAGAAGTTAAGGCTAGAAAAGGGGCGACTGTCGAGAGACGACAAATAGAGAAATATGGAAGAAAATAACATGTGACCGACCCCAAACTATGATTTACACTCGGGGTAAGAGAATTCTGAATGAAGAAAATAACAGTTTATTAGTTGTTTAGGTATGCATCCTGCATCAAGCTACTGCTGGCTATTTTAAATTTTTTGAGTATTATCTTTTGAACAGACTCATAATCCTGCTTATGACACTAAAACGCCTGCCTTTATCCCATATGGATACTTGGAACTTGGAATGGGCCTAAATAGTATTTTATTTTTCATTGACAATAAGGAAATGAATGATAACATGGCAGCTAACAGGGAAGTCATGTTATTTTATATTCATTCACTAGCTTTTCATTCAGATCATCTCTCATACAATTCATTCTCTTTCCCCGCCGCTGACGACTGTCGATGACCGCCGACGAAGCGTCGGTTGCTGCCGTCGACAACGTGCCGCTCGTGTATTTTTAATTCACGCTTATCTACATGATTACATAAGAAGTTATTTATCATAATATTAATTACCTACACAAATAGATACCAAATCTACTTAATACAGATTAATTTGGCAAGATTGTCAGAAACTTGGAAAATCCACAAAGCCTGCTGATTGGGATTTTCCGGGTATGTTATAGCTAGATATGCTATCTGGTTACGGTTGTCAGTCTGCAGCAGTTGCTCCACTTGAATAGGTCCAAAGAAAAGGCTATATAAATATGGGCATAAATGATGATCTTAAAAATAATTCGACTTGCATTTCTTTGTCCTCTAGTAGTTTATTCTTACTTCTTTGATAATGGATGGGTAGGATAAAAAAGTTTGTCTATGATACCGAGATTAAAAGAGACCTTTTTGTTCATTTGGGATAAATCTACACCTCACAAATTTAAAGTTTGTTCGTCGTTAATGGGTTATGACGAATTGAAAATAATGGTCTAAGAGTCGTCTCTAATGAAATTCTCAGAAGCAATTTTATTTTATAATTAGTTACACCGCTCTTTATTTTTAGTTTCAAAGGTGTAGCTCAAAATACTATTAGTAAAAAAAATAAAAAATAATTAAGGATATGTGACACCATATCCTTAATTATTTTTTATTTTTTTTACACATCATAACAAAAATATTAAAATTTTATCAAGTTTTTCTTACACAATGAAAGCTGAAAGCTCTAGGACAAACTTTGTCTGCACCATAGATAAATCTATGGTTTGCACCGAACACTAGTCGCACAAGTACGATTTGCACATTTATTTATTTACTAGCTTCTGCCCGGGACTTTGTCCGCTTGAAATTTCTTGTTAGAACATAAAACGTGACACTCGGCAATACTGTTATTCCGAAAATTCTTTCACTAATGGGAAGCCCCATTAGTGAAAGAATTTTCGGAATCGGAACAATGGTTCCGAAGATTATATATAACTTGTGAGTTTGTATGTGGGGACGTACAAACACACAATTTTTACCTCTTTACCTATAGTTGAATAGATAGAAGACCAGAAACGCCAAACTACAGTATATAATAATGAAATCAAGCAATAATTAATTAAATAGAACAGCTGTTAATAGTCAAGGCACTTCCACAGCCTTCATGTGCTTTGTCAGGGAATTTAATTTGCTTATATACCTTGCATCTTACATATGATTATTTGCTTCATTATGAATAACATTAGACAAAATAACCATGAAATAACTATACCTAGTGATTACGTAAGATCTTACCTCACCAAATCATTTTCTTCATGAATTTTAAATAAATAAATGTCAGCATTTATGTGTATAGGATAAATGTTTGCCAAAACTCCCCTGTATCAATTTCATTCGGGCGCCAAAATATCCTAGCATCACTCTACATTATAACATCAACAATCACAGTCTGGCGCATCAATGGAATGAAGACCACGAAACACTAAAAAGATTACAAATCAGTGTTACATACGGATTATCTGATTTTATGATAATATTCATTGGAATATTGTTATTTTATGATAATATTCCAGTGAATATTATCATAAAATCAGATAATCGGTATGTAACACTCATTTGTTATCTTTAGAATAGTCCATAAGGCAGTCCTTGTGGACTATTCTAATCTTCACAAGCACGACTGTCGAGACTGGGTTCGATCCTCGGTTCGGACAAAGTGTTACTGGGTTTTTTCCATGGAATTTCTCAATAGTAGCCCCTAGCTCGAATTTATGCCGTTTGATGGGAATGGACTCGCCCTCTATTACATAACTTGCTAAGCAGTAGCGCTTGGGACCACTAGTCCACTTGCCACTCCAAAAATGTATCCAGCTTTTAGGTAAATTATAAATGCTTTTAGTTTTCCTAATCAATAGGGAAAAAGTAGCAGCAATAATTTATTTCAGGTGTTAAGATAAAGCAATTTAAATTAATGAACTATGATCGATAATCCGATAAGAGTATAGGAACAGTACGTGACTGTGATGGGTATGCGTCAGCCTAAAATACCTGCATAAGGCATAATAAGCCTATAATATTCCCACTGCTGGGACACAGGCCTCCTCCGGGTTCGAACGTACGACCCTCAACTCGTTAGTGGCGGTCGTTACCGCTGGGCCACCACTGGTCAACTGCTAATGCCATACTCACTACCTAGTACTGTTTTTGGCGAAATATGGGAGTACTACTCGTTTGCATATCTATGTTGATTGTTGATGATCATAGATATGTGATAATGTTAATGTTATGAATCTGAATAAATGATGAATACGAGTATATGAATATATACAACGTGTTTTTTTTGGTATACATTAATCATAAGCGTGAAAAAAAAACAGCTGTTCCCTACATTTATGTTCGTATAACTCGTCAAAATGTAGGGAACACCAGATTTTTTTTTCGCGATTTCGGGTTTGATCCCATAGTAAAAGTTGTTCATAATGATGAGTACAATGACCCCCTAGAGTTAAGGGATATAAAAAAAAACACTTTGATGAATTTGACGACACGGTTGGCGCAGTGGCGGAGCGATCGACTGCGGCGTTGCGTGTCTAGGGTTCGATTCCCGCACGGAACAAATATTTGTATTACCTACAGGTAGTTGTTCCGGGTCTGGCTGTTTGGTGTATGTGAGTTAAAATGTTTGTAAATGCACCCACGATACAGGAGTAATTCATAGTGTGGGGCAAAGTTTAAAAAAAAAAATGAACTTCGGTTTAATATATGTACAGACGCCAGCACATCAAGCTAGAGATTTAGTAGATTTTCAACTTTATCGTTAAAGCATTAAGGTTCAAGGTTGTTTGGGAAATATTGACAGTTTCGGGTAGCTTGAACAGCTGGCGTCTGTACATACAATACGTGGATTATATTTTAAGAAATATGATCCACGTATTTTTTATCCTTTTTTTGAAATATGATCCAAGATTATGTGATAGTGTAAGTAGTCTAAGTGCAGATTAAACTAGAAATTACAGGCATCGAGATTACGGTCATTGCTCGTGAATACAAACACCAACATCCCCCTAAGCCCGCTCAGCTAGTTCAGATCGACACGTGAGAGCAAATGCGGAATTCAGTTCTCGCCATGAGGTTCTGGAAAATGTGCTCAGTACGATAACTGGGGGTCGTGTACGTTACCCCAGCAAGAAAGTGTCTCCTAGGGTTATAGGAGTAAAACGTATAATTTGTGCCCTAACTGCTGTAAATGTGCCCCCACATAAAAAATGTGTGCCCCCTGTCGTTTTGGAAAAAAACGGAAAAAACGATTCCTGCTGGGGTAACGTTTTTCTAGCAGGAAAATTCTAAACGAATGATCGGAGAGAGAAAAATTGTGCATGGCCAGAGAGCTTATATGTGTGCTAAAATGTGCCCCCAAAAATAAAATCTGTGCCCCTTCAGGTTTTCGAGATATTGCATTTCCTGCTGGAGTAACGTTTTGATGAATCGTATATCTCTACAACCATTGCATGTGCCCCTGTGGAATAAACATACACGAGTAGCTCTTAATGTGTGCCCCTATGTGCCCCCAATTAGATTTAAGAAAATATTTATAGTTTTCAAGTTATCGCGGTTTCATGAAAAACCGAAAAAACATCGCAGCGCCTAAATTAGACAAGGCACAAGTTCGCTGAAAACTGTATTCGGTCCTTCTTGACGCTAATAATAACCATACAAAGTTTCAAAACTGTTCATGCATGCGTTTTTGAATAATCTTGCTAAAAGTCAAAACGATGGTGTCATAACTTTGACGGCAAAATACAAGGAACCGGCTCAATCCCAGATGTGTAGGTGTAAACCAAAATCATGTGCCTTTATTCAAAAATATATGGTGAAAATATTCAGCTTAGAATGTTTCGTATTAAGTAAATATTAACAAAAAACCAAAATATGTAAGCAACGGCTGGTTATCCGACCAAATTTGAATGACTACTAAAAAGCGACGGATTCATACATATTTTTAATTAGCCCCCAAAACTTTTGAACGAGACTGTACGGACAACAGCTTAGGTATAATACGTCCAATAAAGAAGGTCATCGATATGTATGAATCCGTCGCTTTTTAGTAGTCATTCAAATTTGGTAGGATAACCAGCCGTTGCTTACATATTTTGGTTTTTTGTTAATATTTACTTAATACGAAACATTCTAAGCTGAATATTTTCACCATATATTTTTGAATAAAGGCACATGATTTTGGTTTACACCTACACATCTGGGATTGAGCCGGTTCCTTGTATTTTGCCGTCAAAGTTATGACACCATCGTTTTGACTTTTAGCAAGATTATTCAAAAACGCATGCATGAACAGTTTTGAAACTTTGTATGGTTATTATTAGCGTCAAGAAGGACCGAATACAGTTTTCAGCGAACTTGTGCCTTGTCTAATTTAGGCGCTGCGATGTTTTTTCGGTTTTTCATGAAACCGCGATAACTTGAAAACTATAAATATTTTCTTAAATCTAATTGGAGGCACATAGGGGCACACATTAAGAGCTACTCGTGTATGTTTATTCCACAGGGGCACATGCAATGGTTGTAGAGATATACGATTCATCAAAACGTTACTCCAGCAGGAAATGCAATATCTCGAAAGCCTGAAGGGGCACAGATTTTATTTTTGGGGGCACATTTTAGCACACATATAAGCTCTCTGGCCATGCACAATTTTTCTCTCTCCGATCATTCGTTTAGAATTTTCCTGCTAGAAAAACGTTACCCCAGCAGGAATCGTTTTTTCCGTTTTTTTCCAAAACGACAGGGGGCACACATTTTTTATGTGGGGGCACATTTACAGCAGTTAGGGCACAAATTATACGTTTTACTCCTATAACCCTAGGAGACACTTTCTTGCTGGGGTAACGTACACCTGGGGGTCTACTCCGAAGTGCAAAGTGCGAATGTTCGGATGGGACCGACACATGGCTGAACCGAATATTATTGAAAAATGCGAAAAAAGTTCGGATCGGCTCCGTTGGGTCGGGACCATAGTCAATATTCGAAAGAGTGTAGGAGTGTAGGATCGGGACCGACCGAACCAAATAGTAACTTCGTAGCAGGAAACGACCGAACATTCGGCCGATACTGCTTTGGAGTAGACCCCCAGCAGAGTATCGCTCCGTCCGATAGAAACGTTATAAGTACTTCGCTTTTATTTTTCTGAACATGTCATATTCACTCATTCATATTCTGTGAATGGTAAAAATGCTTGTGACTTGACTCTTTGCGTCGCGACGGCGGTAGATTTCGCGATGGTGTCAGGCACAGGACTCCGGCGGTCCTCTGTACCACAAAGGTGTGGTTGTTGGTTCCTTCGGTATCGGATGTGCACGGCCACAGTTCCCTGGTTTAAACGCTCACGTGTCTCGCTACGCCTCTTGGGTCTCTTCAAACGCATAAGAACTGATTTATTTAAATTAAATACATTATTACAAAATGTTCGTGTTAGTTTTTTTTTATTCTGAAGCCCTTTTCATGTCACTGAATTCTGTGATGTGGTACTTCATTTTTTACCTTTCCCACTGTCTAACATATTCTTATGTATTAAAATATTGTACAGACGCCAGCAGGTCAACCTACCCGAAACTGTCAAATTTTCCCAATCAACCTTGAACCTTAATGCTTTAGTGATAAAGTTGAAAATCTATTAAAGAAATTTGACAGATTGTAGTAGCTTGATGTGCTGGCGTCTGTACAACGAGATTTTTTGTGAGTAGGTATATTTTATCTGCATTTTGAAGTCGGCAATTCTCTTTTGTTTAAACATGACTGTCAAAAGTGCTTAGGGATCGTATTAAAGCCACTATGACCGTAATGTAGATAAAGTATCGTTAGGATTATTTTAAGCGTCGGCAAAATATTCAGTATCTTAACACTTAGATAACGCTGTTACGACTAATATACGGGGTGACTTTTAATTTGACATATTCCTTTCAGGACGTCATAGTGCGACCCATTTGGAACAATTAAGCATCCCATAAAGCCTAGGCGAAAATTCATGGGATACGAGAAACTCAATTTTTATGCATTTTTCAAAATTTCCCAGAATTCGTCACTAAATATCACTTTTCTCCAAACCTAGTTACCAGAAGGCCAATTCTCGTAATTTAAAACGGTAAAAATCTAGCCGCAGTCTCATCTCGGCGACAAACAAATGTCAAAAACTTGTCAAAATGAAGGGAAATTAGAGAAATTTTTGACAGATTCAGACTGAGATCAGACTGTGAACGTTCTTAAAATTACGAGAATTGATCAGATACTTTAAAAAAAATTTCAATGTGACCAAATGTTCTACAATATCAAACAGTTAAAGCAGTTTATTAACCATTTCCAAAAATCTACATACTTACACGAACTTTGAACACCAGTTACCTATCATAAAATTTTACCACGACATTAGGCGTACAAATTACGGGGAAGACATATCCATTTAATCAGCTAACCGCTAACTAATTTAAGGTAAGAAACCAAGCAACTCTTACCCTTCTGCAACGAAACATTAGTAAATTTAAAAGAAAAATTTGTAAATCACACGAAACGGTTTTTTAGTTTTGCGATCATGTTTGAAACTGGCACGTTTGTTGTACAGACGCCAGCCAGCACATCAAGCTACTCGTAGGTACTACAATCTGTCAAACTTCTTTAATAGATTTTTAACTTTATCGCTAAAGCATTAAGCTTCAAGGTTGATTGGGAAAATTTGACAGTTTCGGATAGCTTGACCTACTGGCGCTTGTACCTTCAACATTCCATTAGAGGTTATTGAACTATAACTTTCTTTTCCGTGCGGGAATCGAACCCGCGACACGCAGCCCAGCAGTCAATCGCTTAACCACTGCGCCAACCGTGCCGTCCATGCAAACAGGTTGCTCGTCGATGTACCAGCCACCCTCTAGAATTCATCTTTATTAATGGCTTACAATCGTTAATCCTACACGGCAACATAAAAAAGAGTTATCATTGATTAATTCATCCTTTTTAATCTTTACTGGATTATCGTTGCACATGTTTGCCAATACCTATCATTTTAAATTGGTATAAAAGTCAATAGAGCTACATTGGCCGTATCACACTTCTGAGGACTGTAAGAATGCGTTCGATTGCTCTGTTGGCTCTTTGCGTCGCGGCTGTGGCAGGTTGGTGCTGACTTTAGTTAACTGTATATTACTGTGCGCCTGAATTCACAGGATTTACACTTTTCACCACAAGAACTTCACAAAATACAGGGTTAAATTAAATTAGCTAGCGGAACTCCGCAGACGAGATTAGTATCGATATCTAAACACGATAACACAAAAACAAAGTTAATTTGATGACTTATTTTGTGGCGTCATTGGTCACTTGAAAAATCAGTTTAAAAATCAGTTTTTGTGTACCTTAATACTTCCCAGAAGTATGAGAAGTATCTAAACTCTATAAAACAAAAGAAAACCGATTTTCTTAACTCAAACTTCAAGTAACAACGGATAATGATCCCCAAGAAATAACATCAAATGTTATAATTAGTATTTTATTTTATTGTGTTTAGATATCGACACCCATCATGTCTGAAGAGTTTCGCTAGCTAATTGAATTTGACCCTGTTAATTAATAAATCTATATTTTTAGTTTCATTCATCACCTACAATTTTTATTATTGTGTTATTGCGTCCCTCGTTGTTCAATCGTTTAAAGGTGTTTAACCAGTTTGTTTTTTCTAGCGGTCCCAGCTAATCCCCAGAGGATAGTGGGTGGTTCGGTCACCACGATTGGTCAGTACCCCACCATGGCCGCTTGCCTCTTCTCCAGTAACCAGGTCAACTATTGGCAGTCGTGTGGTGGTACCATTCTCAACAATAGAGCCGTTCTTTCAGCTGCTCACTGCACCATGTAAGTATACGTGCTGGTTATGATTATTGTACGGTATACAAAATTGTGGGAGCGACATACAAGGCTGCCATAGAGCCTTCTGATAAAAAAACTCGGTAGCTCAACATTGCATAGGTAGGTAAGTATAATCAGCCTATAATGTTCCTACTGCTGGGACTTACGCCCAGAGGGACTTATGTCCCAGCAGTTCTTAGAGGGAGTGGGACGAAATCAATCACGTGAACCCAGTGTGGGTTCGTGGATGTCACATGTCTTCGAATTTTTGGTTCTAGAGATTTCCTCACAATGTTTACCTTCACCGTTTTAAGAGCAGTGGTAATGAAATGATTTACACTAAGAAAACTTCTTGTCTAGGTTCGAATCTACGACCTAGAATTCGTGGGTCGCGGACAACGTTTCCACTGGGTCACCACTGGTGAACATATTATTTAACATAAGCTTTTCTCTTTTTTACAGTGATCATGCCGCTAATAGATGGCGCTTCCGTGTAGGCTCGACCTGGGCCAATAGCGGAGGTGTTGTTCACAACGTGCAAAATATCATCAATCATCCGCACTACAACCGTAACACATTTGACAATGATATCTGTATCTTACGATCGTCCAGTGTCATCGCACACAACAACAACGTTCGTCCCGTTTCCATCGCTGGTGCCAATTACTTCCTGGCCGATAACCAGGTTGTCTGGGCTGCAGGATGGGGCTTGACTTCAGTATGTTTAAGTATTACTTGATCGCTTTCATCAAAATATTTAATCTTTATATTCTTGATATTTATTGTTTTTTTTTTTACAGGAGTTTGGATCTCCTTCTGAGCAACTCCGCCACGTCCAGATTTATTCAATCAACCAGGCTACTTGCAGGAGTCGTTACTCTACCCTTACCGATAACATGCTGTGTTCCGGTGTCCTCAACGTCGGCGGTCGCGACCAGTGCTCACAGGACTCCGGCGGTCCCCTCTTCCACAATGGTGTCCAAGTTGGTGTGTGCTCCTTCGGTACTGGATGCGGTAGGCCACAGTTCCCTGGTGTCAACGCTCGTGTTTCCCGATACACCGGTTGGATCCAATCTAACGCATAAGAAGTGATTTATTTAAATAAATTATAACAAAATGTTTATTTTACTTTTTTTTACTCTGAAGTCATTTTCATGTACCTAAATTCTGTGCCGTGGAAATAATTTACTTTACCCATCATTGTCTGAACATATACAATTACATATACATAAGAATTAAATTATTCTAAATAGAGATCTTTTTAAAGAGATGGTTGCCGTAGCCATGGAGTTTATATTCCCCATTTTATCTACATTTTCAAATGAGGGAGAGAAGATAATCACATGATGGTTTTGATGAGGAGTACCTAGTAGATCGTAGCAGGTGGCGCTCTGTAGTTTCTGCTTACCCCCATGGGAAGAAGGCGTGACTTTATGTTTATGTTTGAAATGAGCAATTCACTCTTCTGTAAAAATTACTGTCAAAAGTGCTCATTAATTATTATTTTAATTTAGGCCAATCCAATGAACAAATGGGTCCTCGAAGTGATTTACGGCCTACTCCCTCACACCAAGAGGAGGCATGTGCATCAGCAGTGGACTCATTATAGGCTGATTATGCAATGAGTAAAATATAGATGAAATATTGTTTGGATTATTCTAAGCAACGGCAAAATATTTTAATAAGGCTGTGATCTATCTGACCACACGCCGACCGCGACCGGTGACGTGTAGCCGTCCGTCAACGATGACGGCCGAATGCTGTGCTCGTAAACACACGGGCGCAGTCTCGCTCGCACGCAACCTGCGACCGCCAGGTGCGACGGCGGCGGCAACGAATGTTTTGGCACCTGGCGGCGCGCGCGGTGTTTCAGTCATCAGTCGTGACGTCACCGCACGCTGTCGGTAGCGAGTGACGTTTTAAAGAAACCGTAGCCATAAAATAGCGCTTAGATAACGCTATTACGACCGATATATTATTATTTACGTTATCTTACTCGGTCTTCCCCAATATTTTGTTGTTGTATCAGGCAACTAGGTAAAGGCCTTATTCACAGGTGTGTTCTACTGTTTCTGACACACAAACCAAGTCATGACAAACCAAGAAACGACTCTCTTACCATCCATTCGATTGGAAACGAAAAGTTGGTAAAGCACACAAACATTTTCAAGATAGTTTTGTGGCAATATTTGTAGGGACAAATATTGCTTGCTACATCTACTACTGCCATTGCTATTAGAGGTTATTTAGCTATATACAATATGCGTGTTCAATATAATAACGCATTCAGATGCATACGGAGTCTGCCTTGGCGGTTTAGTGCGTCCGGAATGTTTGCCGAAAGCAGAATGTCACAGGCCTCCTTTATGAACCGAATACATAAATCTGACAATGGAATATTGAGAACCATATACGAGGTAAACTATTTCTTCGTATATGGCAGTCAATATTCAAGCTAAAATAACACTTAACTATTCCTTTGTTGTTGTTTTGTAGTAATTCAATCATTTATGATTAATGAATAATTTGTAATCTGGTTAAATTGTATATGGGTGTACACCTGAAAAAAAAAATGATTAGATTTTGATATAATTTACCTCTATTAATAGCTAATAGTAATAACCGTTAATCCTACACGGCACCACAAAAAGCGTTATCATTGATTTGAATCATCCTTTCTAATCTGTACTAGTTTATCAAGTCCATCATTTTAAATTGGTGATAAAAGCCATACCTAGCTATTTTGGCATTATCACACTTTTCTGGAGACGGTAAAAATGCGTGTGATTGCTCTTTTGGCCCTTTGTTGCGCCACTTCTTCTTCCCAGCGATAGCACTAGGAAGTGGTAAAGGGTGGGCGTTTTTGGGGGACTGTCTTTTGTAATTGGACGGCACGGTTGGCGCAGTGGTTAAGCGATTGACTGCTGCGCTGCGTGTCGCGGGTTCGATTCCCGCACGGAACAAATATTTGTATGACCTACATGTATTTTTTCCGAGTCTGGGTGTTTTTCTATCTATAATATGTATGTATTTACAAAAAAAAAAAAAAATGTATATAAGTAGTTTATCAGCCATCTTGTTACCATAACACAAGCATTAGGTTGCTTAGCTTGGGACAAATGGTGCTGTGTGAAATGTCCAGGGATATTATTATTATTATTATTATTATTAATTTTGACGTTCAAAAAGTGCTGACTCTCAGCCTAATTTGAATAAATGACTTTTGATTTTGATTTTGCGTCGCGGCTGTGGCAGGTTTAAATTTGATTTTACTATGCACCCGAGTTTACAGGATTTACAGATTTAATTACCTACAAAATTTTTGCCATTTATAAATAACTCTGTATTAAAATAACAAAAATATATCCTAAATTAACTAAAACTATTGACAAACTAAAATATAGCGTCGAAAAATTCATCCGCATCGCTGTCGACTGGTAATGTACCCAAGACACTGGCGGCATTGCCACGTTGTATGGCAATGCTTAGCCTCTGGCCAAGGTAAAAGCCAGCCCTTGGGTCATGGGAAGTGTCAACCAGTCTTTTCGAAATTTCCTTAAAAAGATCATGCGCACTCGGACCCCACGGCCCGAGGGTTTCAACCCCAAACGGCTCGAAAATATAATTATTAATTAGGTTATTATATTTATGCTGCTTGAGGTTTTCCGCAGCCGCAGCAGCAGCACCACCACTCTCTATTTAGTTTCATTCATCACCTAAAATAAAACTAGTGTCTACAGACTTCGAAGCTCAAGAATAATTGTGTTCTTGCCTCCTTCATTATTCTATCATTTAAAGATGTTTACTAAGTTTGTTTTTTCTAGCGGTCCCAGCTAATCCCCAGAGGATAGTGGGTGGTTCGCTCACAACGATTGATCAGTACCCCACCGGCCGCTTATCTCTACTCGAGTAACCAGATCAATTAATGGCAATTGTGTGGTGGTACAATTCTCAACAATACATCTATTTTTACGGCTGCTCACTGCACTCTGTACGTATATGTACTGGTTATGATTCAATCAATTCAGCCTATCGCAGTCCACTGCTGGCCTCTCCCAGGCTGCGCCACTACACCTTGTCCTCCGCCTTCCGCATCTAGTCCGTCCCAGCTACCTTCTTTGTGTCGTCCGTCCATCTAGCTGGGGGCTGGGGTAGCCGAATACAAGGCTGCCATAGTGCTTTCTGATAAAAAACTCGGTAACTCAATATTGCATTGGTAAGTATAATCAGCCTATAATGTTCCTTCGGCTGAGGCCCTCTCTCTTTGAGAGATTGTAATCGACCACGCGGACCCTGTGCGGGTTGGTGGATGTCACATGTGTTTAATTTTGGTTCTAAGACATGCCAGTTTCCTTACAATGTTTGCCTTCACCGTTTTGAGAGCAGCGGTGATGAAATGATTTACACTAAGTAAAGTTCTGGTCTAGGTTCGAATCTACGACCTACAACTCGTGTATCGCGGACAACGTTTCCACTGGGTCACCACTGGTGAACATATTATTTAACATAAACTTTCCTCTTTTTTACAGTGGTCATTCCGCTAATTGATGGCACTTCCGTGTAGGCTCGACCTGGAATAATAGCGGCGCTGTTGTTCACAACGTACAATCTATCATCAACCATCCCAACTACAGTGTCAACACATTGGACAATGATATCTAGGTATATCTTGCGATTGTCCACTGTCATCGCATACAACAACAACGTTCGTCCCGTTTCCATCGCTGGTGCCAATTACTTCCTGGCCGATAACCAGGTTGTCTGGGCTGCAGGTTGGGGCTTGACTTCTGTAAGTTTAAGTATTACTTTATTGCTTTTCAGCAAAATATTTTATTTTTGTTTTCTTGTTATTTATTGTTTCTATTTTACAGGAGGGTGGATCTTCTTCTGAGCAACTTTGCCATGTCCAGAGCTATGCAATCAACCAGGCTACTTGCAGAAGTCGTTACCCTATCCTTACCGACAACATGCTTTGTTCCGTTGTCCTCAACGTCGGCGGTCACGACCAGTGCACACAAGACTCCGGCGGTACTCTCTACCACAGTGGTATCCAAGTTAGTGTGTGCTCCTTCGGTACTGGATGCGCTAGGCCACAGTTCCCTGGCATAAATGTTCGTGTTTCCTGCTACACCACTTCGCTCCAATCCAACGCATAGGAAGTGATTTTATGAAATAAAATTTAAGAAAAATTGTGTTTTTGTTTCTTCTTGTACTTGAAAGAGCTTGTTTTTTTTTAATTAATATAATTCTACTCATTGTGTAAACCTCTTTAGATTTGGAAATTCATAAACATTTTAATCTCTACGCATGGATATACCTCGATAATTCGATAGTCAAATAGAATATATGCTATAAATACCACACTTAAAACGAGTTACTACATTTGTCAGCGAGAAATCAACAACATGCGTTTCCTTGCTTTGCTAGCCCTTTGCTTCGCGGCTGTCGCAGGTATGTTTCCTTCTTTATTTTAAATGTTTATCAGTTAAGAAAGTAAACTATATTTTTAAAATATACCGAATGCTAATATTTTTCGTAACATGCATTGTCTGTCGAATTGCTTCGTTTATGTTACTATTGAAACGATTCAATCTTTAAAGTACTTAAAAAGTGGTAACTTTTAAACCCTATTTTTCTTTCTAGCCGTTCCCTCCAATCCCCAAAGGATTGTAGGTGGTTCTGTCACCACTATTGAGCAGTACCCCACCATAGCTTCTCTCTTGTACTCACGGGACTGGTCTGCATACTGGCAGAATTGCGGTGGTACCATCCTCAACAACAGGTCCATCCTCAGCGCTGCTCACTGCACCTTGTAAGTATTATTTTATGACAACAGCAATTTACTCAAAGTCTTATATGATGACAGGTTTAACTATCATTTCAATTCTTTTACAGTGGTGACGCAGCTGGTAGATGGCGTATCCGTATCGGCTCCACTTGGGCTAACAGCGGTGGTGCTGTCCACAACGTCAACCAGATCCTCAACCACCCACAATACAATGGACATACTGAAAACAATGACATCTGTATTTTGCGCTCCGCCTCCACCTTCATATTCAACAACAATGTCCGCGCTGCTTCCATCGCTGGGGCCAACTACAACCTCGGTGACAACCAAGTCGTCTGGGCTGCAGGATGGGGTGACCTTTACGTAAGTTTACTGTCCATCTGGGAATTGTCTTGTATCTGCTTTGTTTATTCGGATATTGATATTTGAATATTTCTGTTTCGCAGGCTGGTTCACACGCTGGCTCTGAGCAGCTCCGTCACGTTCAGGTTGTAACTATCAACCAGAACACTTGCAGAAATGCCTACGCTGTCCGTGGTATCGCTATCACCGACAATATGTTGTGCTCCGGCTGGCCCAACGGTGGTCGCGACCAGTGCCAGGGTGACTCCGGCGGTCCTCTTTACCACAACGGTATCGTTGTTGGTGTCTGCTCTTTCGGTATTGGCTGCGCTCAGGCTGCCTTCCCCGGTGTCAACGCTCGCGTTTCCCGGTACACCGCTTGGATCCAATCCAACGCATAAGAAATTATTAAATTATTGAAATAAGCAGTTAATGTTTTAGTTTCTGTCAATATCAACATACATTATCTTTTTGCAATAGGTTTAGAAAGGTCTATTAAATCAATGTTTAAATATGCTAAACCGTATCTACGTTCATTAAAAATAGGCTAGAAGAATACCTAAATCTTATTAAAACGCTTTTATTTACCTTGCCTTGTTTAGTTTTTAGTTGTTAGTTGCTTAGTATGTATTGGTCAAATCTTGTAAGTCAAATTAAATCCATTTTAATCCATTTGTCGATTCAATCAATGACTTATAAACGCTACTGATAACGCTTAACTCGCAGCTTAAAGTCTAGACAGATCGTCTTTAGAAATGATGTCATGATGATGTAAGTAAGTTAAATTTAAATGGATTTAAAAAGAATCCTAAGTGTTATTATAACTTAAACGCCTATTTGAATTATACTTTGACATCCTAATTGTAATATTCTATTATATGTACTTTGACATTTGTCTTTGTTATTTACTCTGTCATTTACATTACAAACCTAAAAAAGAGAATTGTCCAAATCAATATTACAATTTTATATCTAGGCTCGAAAATTGCATTCCAACAGTGCGGGAAGTGGCGGTAATCTGTTTCACAATATGTTGATATTGAGTGTGAAATGTGTGTTTTGAATTTGTATTGTGTGAAGTGTTATTACAATACTTGTTTCTTGAGAAGTAATATAGTGAGCTATATCAAGCTGAATATACGTATTAAACAACTAACTTATTTGTATTTTAAAACAAAAGAGTACTAAAAGACATCCTTTGTTACAATGTATGTCACATCATACCTAGATGATATCTCACCTTCTTCCACCCTTTCAATCAGAAACCGACGAATTTTGGAGGAAATTGCTAATCCATTGCTTCATAATATGTTTGAAGAATTTGTCTGCTTGACAACGTAACGTAAGCCACGCAAGGAATGTGGTTGAATTGTCAAAATGAATGACATTGTCATTGTTAGTGTGTGGTGCAACTACCACGATGCTCTTTGTGCAATAGTTGCACATAAACTAATTGATTAGCATTTGAAAATACTATTGGAGCTGCTGAACATTTTAAAAACTAACTCTGCTTTGTATACATTCAATGTCTTTAGTATTGTCCACTGCGCACTGAAAAAACCGACTACAGTTTGCTAGGTCATATATTCATTTTGATTGGGAGAACAATGTGGTGATAGAAAACGAAGGTTTGCCGAGTCATTATTAGTCGAATTTATGTGGGCCGCGGGGGTAGTGGTGGACGGCACCGTGGTCGTCATGTTGTCGGCTGGAACAAGTATGTTTGTGACGCTCACAGGGAGGCTAGACAGACGTTTTTAACCTAGGTGGGTTATGGTCGACCTAACAGTGGTAACATTTATAATGAAATGTATGAATCTAGAAAGAATTTCAAAATAAAACTACACTATTGTCAGAATAACCAAGAACAAGTAAAAATGAATATTTTAGCTGCCAAACATAACAAAAAAGTTAAACCCAAAACCTAGCGTCCCTGTGAGTATCAATAGCAACAGCGAACCAAAGGACATTGCGAATGTGTTCAGATGTCACTTTCAAGTGGAGTCTCCGCTAAAATGTGAGCAGACCAGGGATGCTGGGGTCGTCGTGTCAGCGGTGCCTGAACGTGTCACAGCAAAACAGGTTGCTCTAATAATAAAGGGCATGACTCGAGGAAAGTCGCCCGGACACGATGGCCTTTTTTTTTTTTTTGGATGGGAAATCATCAAATGACCCCTCCCGCTCTGGGTGGAGCGGAAGGGAGTGTCAGACTTTTACTGACTAAAACCCATCCGTGTTCCTTCCTTAGCCCTTTCTGTTCCAGGGCAGCGGTTAACCTTTCGGAAAGTCCCGCCGCCCCGGCAGGCTTCGGCCCTATGGGGCCCCGTCCTCTGCTGACATTTTCTCTTTGAGGCGCGCGTGGAACACAACGCGCCGTCCGGCACGGGCCTGGTCCTGATCGGACGGTGAGCTACCCATTACTCACCGCCCGCAGGCCCGCGCCTACGGTGGCCGGGAGTCGTCACGCGGCATCCGACGCCCGGAGCGTCTCCCGCGGCGGCTGAGGCGTGAGGTTCTTTCCCTCAGCCTCTCAGCCACCTCCTTCGCTAGCATGACTGCTTCGCAGAAGGAGGTGACTGCCTCCCACTCCCTCTCGCCCCGGACCATGGCTTGCACCAGGGCCGGACGCGAGAGGTCGCCGCCGTTGCCGATCGCCTCTACGAGGACACGGCGGGGCTCCGCCCAAGCAGGGCAGACCGCCACCGTATGCTCCACCGTGTCCTCCGGGCGATCCTGGCAGTGGTGACACCCGGGCGTCTCCTCCCGCCTGATGATGTGCAGGAACCTCCCGAAACATCCGTGTCCGGAGAGGACCTGCGTCAAGCGGAAGGTGAGAACGCCGTGACGCCTCTCTAGCCACTCCTCAAAGAGGGGTCTTATCGCCGCTATCGCGGCGTGCCCTGCGCTGGGTTGCGATAGTCGCGCCTTCCATTCCGCCATGAGATCGCGCCGGAGGTCCGTCCGCTCCGCAGCGATTTGCCGCGGGTGCAGAGTTTCCCTCCGGCGTAGTGCCTCCGCGCGCCAATCATGCAGGCGCGCGAGGACTATCGCCTCCAGATCCCATGGCGGCAGTCCGGCAAGGAGGCTTGCCGCCTCGCGCGAGATCGTGCGGTAGCCCCGGATTAGCCTTGTGGCTACCACCTTCTGGGGGAAATTCCACCCCTAAGAGGGTGAAATGGGGGGATTTTTTTGTATGATAAATCTTATTCCTTGAGTTAATAAACTTGAAACTTGGCACGAATACTTATCTAAGTAAATTATGAAGTTGGCCATTTTTTGTTTTTATAAACTACCCCCTAAAAGGGGATTGGGGAGTTTCAAAGTTTGTATGAAAGAATTTTAGCGCGCGGTCCGATTTAATCGAAACTCAGTATTTATACCTAAAATTGAAAGGAAAGAATAATGTGTACCTATCAGGGTTTTTCGAAAATCTACCCCTGACGGCCTGAAAAGGGATAGTCAATTTTACAGGGAAGGATTTTACAGCGTGGCTTGATTATCTCGAAAATTGGTATAAATAATCTTTGAGTCAAGTTATGAACACATACGAAATGATTTTTCAAAATTCCACCCCTGTGGGGGTGAAAAGCGGGGATACAGTTTATATGAAAAATCTTATTCGTTAGGTTAATAATCTTGAAAATTGGCATGAATACTCGCCTAAGTAAGCAATAAAGTTTGTTTATCATTATTAGTTTTTCAAAACTACCCCTCATATAGGGGTGTTAAAGTTTGTGTGGAAGAATTTGAACGCGCGGTCCGATTAACTCGAAACTCCAGTGTACTGTGTGTGTACTTAAGACTAAAAATAAATAATAACACGTGTGAGGGTTTTTCGAAAATCTACCCCTAACGGGGTGAAAAGGGGTAGTTAATTTTACAGAGGAGGATTATAATAAGTGGCTTGATTAATTATAAAATAATCTTTGAGTCAAGTTATGAATTTTTAAGAATTATTTAAAATTCCACCCCTGTGGGGGTGAAAAGCGGGGATACAGTTTATATGAAAAATCTTATTAATTTAGTTAAACTTGAACCTTGGCAACAATACTTGCCTAAGTAAGTAATATAGTTTATCATTATAAGATTTTCAAACTACCCCTCAAAGGGGCGTATAGGGTTGTTGAATTTTGTGTGGAAGAAATTGAATGCGCGGTCCGATTAACTCGAAACTCAGTATTGATACTTTCGACAGAAAATAATTAATAATAAGTATGTAAAGTGGTCGAAAATTTACCCCTGACGGGGCAAAAAGGGGTAATTCGGTTTTTAGGGGAGGATTTGAACTTGAAACTGTATGTTACATTTTCACGCTTAGACCACTGGAACTTCTGATTTGGCAAAGAGATAGATGGCATCCTGGGGAAACACATACTTTTTATCCTGGTAGCACGTTCTCGTGGGATATCTTCCGACATCAACGCGGGCGAAGCCGCAGGCAGAAGCTAGTAATTACATATAATGTTTATTTTAAGAATTAAAATAACATTGTCATAGATAATAATTCTACATTAATTAACATTGTTATAAAGTTATTTAACTTTAATTTATAAAGAGAGCGGGAGGGGTAACAAGTCAGTTAGACCGTATTTATTAATTTGGCTAACTTTGACCCGCTATTATGAATAATATCCGGATAAAGTGATTAATTTATCACATTGTCTAGTCAATTGCTATTATATATAATGACCAGTCATTATGTATAATAGCTATTTAATCACTATGACTGTAACATATACATATTGATTATTACTTTTTAGAAAAAAATAAAATTGAAATTTTATTTGTGCAATTAAAGTAAATAATAAGATAAAAGGAAGGAATAATTTTTTTTATATTATGATATATGTATTACATAGTTTGTATAAACTATATATACCTTTATGTGTATAAGTATATGAATTGTGTTTATATAAATAATATATAAAAAAATATTCTCCGCATTGTATTTATATTGTGTCATTTTTATTTCTTAATTATTAGTGCTAATATTTTCCCTTTTTTTTGTAGAGAAAAACTGTTCGACCGTGGGTGCATCGTCACGCTAAGACAGGTGAAATAAACCGTCGCCAGTCTGGACCGAAACCATCCAAACGAGCATATTTATTTTGTGCACGACAATTGTGCAGTGCACAAAGCACATATTGTGCAAGATTGGTTACAATCACAAACAGATGTGCCTGTTATTGATTGGCCTGCTAAGAGTCCAGATTTAAACCCCATAGAAAATTTATGGGGTCATATGGTGTTGAACTGGGACCCATCTGAAGTTAGAACAAAGTCTAATTTGGATGACGTTGTAACTTCGACTTGGGAGTCGTTACGTGGTAGTGACATATGTAACAACATGGTTGCTAGTATGAGCAGACGTTTGCAACTTATCATAGACAGCGAAGGGGCACCCATTCATTATTAAAATAACAACAAAAAATAATAATTATTGTTATAGTAACAATAATAATTATTGTTATAATATCAATAATTATTACTATATAAAATATCCACCATTATTATTAATTACGGATCATCTTGAGAACGTGTAATATTGAAAATCACCGCCGACTTATCGTAACATTTATAACCTTTAAATTTCAGACATTTTAACGTATTTAAATCTATAATTTTCCTAGAAACTGTGTTGGTAATACTGTTCCCGATACCGGATGGTTGATAACTGAATAAACGAAATAAAATAAATAAATTAATACTATTAATACTTCTAAATCTTCAAAACTTTCACGGCATATTTAGCCATAGTAAAATAAGTCGGCGGTACTGGAGTGTGAGTGATGTTATTGTTACTAGATCAGATTATATTTTTCATCTATGTGACATGTTTATTCACTCCGCATTGTTTATTATATGTACAATTGTATAAACTTCCAAAGAATGTAAAAGAATTGACTTCACTCAACATAATATTTAAAAATAAATTATTTGCTTTTATTTACAACGACGAAACACTATATTAATTGTGTTGTGTTTATTTTGGTCCAAAACAGCAACATCTTTTTACTTGGAATGTGGTGAACTCGCTTCCAATTTTGTTGACAATGATCATACTTTTTTATTTTTTGTTTTCTTCTACCCGCACTGTTATAATATAATTAGTAATAAGATTTATTGTTCTCATGTAAGTGACGATTGTCTTAATGAGAAATAAAGTTATTTATATTGAACTTGTGATGTTCTTTTATTTTTAAATAAAGATTTTTATTCATTGCGAAATTATGTTATACTATCATTTAGAAGACGTTAGCTCACTCACTCTACGAATGCGATGTGTGCGTGGCGGACATTGTGAGCAGTATGTACAGTAGCGATAGAGTTTTGTAGTGTCACGCACACTACAAAACTGGTTACTTAACTCCTGTGCAGACTGTACGTCCTCGATTATTCCAAATTTCTCGCAATTAGGTGAAGGTGTGATACCCATAAGGAAAATGTCTGCATTGCGTACAAAAAATAGATCTTATAAAGGTTGTGCTTTTTTTTAAAGTTCAGAATCTAAAGAAAATAACTGTGCTCATGGTTTAAAAAAATATATCAATATACAGCGTGTCACGGAAAGGGTATATACATAGCAAAGGCACGGCTTCTTTGGATGATGTCAAACGATATTGGAAGGGTTTTTTAATCCTATGTCTACATGTTCGGAAGTTATGAGATTTTTTAATACATTGATACCAGAAACCGAACTTTTAAAATTGAAATAAGCAAATCACTAGCACTAAGTCAGCTGATCGGTGTCAGCGAACTGGTTGTAAGTAAAAATAAACCTCTTACTCCTGGTAATTCTGAATAAAAGGTTCCGCATGTTTATTTTTTGTTTACAAAATATTATTACTGACTTTTCCTAAACTTTGATTATGTTTGTGAACTAGCTACAATACAATTAATTGGTCTTGGTATTATTTAACGAAATAATATTTAGATACCTGCTTGCATTGTCACGTACCATTTACACACTTGTTGGTTTTTTACTTAGTTGCCCTTTTGTATAAGATTTCTATCTAGTAGATAATTATTATCTTCCTAGTAATCTTCCACCCACCTTACCATCGTACCTACAACATAGTAAATACCTAATTCAAAAACAATATTCCTGTAAATATCCTGGGCTATGTCATTCGGAATGAGAACTTCTATCAAACCGTCAAATGTTGCAATCTTCGCTTAGTGCTAACATAAGCAATGCGGACAAGTTAAAAAGTGTCGGCATAATAATTATGTATGTAATTGATCTTATTTGAAATAAATAAACCTACCGATTCGCTGTTTATGATTGTCACTTGTCAGCACAATACTTTGGGCAAATATGAACTTCAAAGATTGTGAGCCCTTAACATAATAATTTTTACACATACGATCCAGGAGTTTTTTCGTAAAATCGTCAGCTCGTACATACCATTGAATTGATCATAAAAATCGAATCCTTACGTGCATTCACGAATTAATATTTGCCATTAGAACTTAGAATAGAAAAAGGATTTAGTTAACAATTTATGTCCAAGTGAACCCAAAACATCATTTCAATTCACCTCTTCGGAACTTATTCTTCTCCTAGTACAAATAAAATCGCAGTTCACACATCAGGTTCCGATCATAATTTTATTTTTAAAATAAGGTAATTTTTTAAAAATAATTATGACGAAAACTATTATTAACAAGTTAATAGTTTTTTTAATTACAAAATAATAGCACGTACGCATCATTTTTGTCTGTAGGACTAACCGAAGAATTATCGGAAGTTCTCGGTCTGTCGGTGCTGTTTGAGTGGTACAGTAAGCGTCATAGTAAACGACCCATCCCAACACTTAAAGATTATCGCCCGAGCGACGGCAGGCGCGTCACGTGACTCTGGCCCCGAGCAGCTCCCTCCCCTGCCGCCGCACCCATATCTGCCCGAGCATCCACCGATCCACCGATCCACCGATCACATATTATTATTTGCATGTTTTTAATAATATGGTCTTTTTTCGGCTTCTGGCCGAACCATATACCAAGAATAACTTTCAAAAAGACACTTTACGTACGGTTGAGGATACGAACCCGCATCATCAGACGCCAGCCGATCATTTAGACCGCGCCTTATACCACTAGGCTATTGGCTCAGTTGTCAATCTCAACGAAAATTCTAACAGCATTACTCCTTTTATCGAACAAGGTTGATAACGGCCTAATCTTCGAGATATTAAGGTTTAAATTTCAACATCCACGTAACTCCTCAATTAACTAAAAGATAAGGTTGAAATTAGCATAGATTTCTTGTTTGGTTGAATAGAATGTGCTTGATTCCGATTATTGCACTACCGTCATTTTACTTCAGAAACTTAAATGCTGTATGAACTGCGAGTTAAGGTTGAATTTAGAATACTTCTTCGCCTTATTTACTAAACTGTGATTGAGGGTATAATTACTTTACAAATCGTTTCGTTTTCGTGCCGATCCGCTTGTGTGTAATATCTTCGTCGTAATATTATCCGATTTATTAAGTTTTTGAACAGTCGATTTTATTAACCGATAGTATGGTGCGATTAACTACTTTTTTCAAGGCTAAAATTGTTGTTCTCTGAGAACAGGAACAAAGCATAAAGAAAATAGCACGAGATATGGGCATAACGGTAAGATTTATTGCACTATTACTTACAAGTTGTTTTTTTTTTATGTATTTCTAATATTATCATTTTCATTACAGAGAAAAACAGTTCGTAGATGGATACAAAGGAATCTAGCGACGGGTGATGTGAAATGTGATCGCCAAGGCCCTCGTCCAATTGCTTACACTAATGAATCGGAGCGACACCGTAACTTTGTGGAAGTTCACTCGGTGGAACCCTTCAAAACTACGCGTTCAAGTGCTGAAACTTTTGGAGTGTCGCTTAGCACTGATGTAGCGTGTGTGCTGCATGCTTTAATATGGTTTTGGGCAGGAAGTCCTCTTCAAGAAGTGATAGACAGTGACGGTCATCCTCTTCGTTATTATTAGGGTTTTACTCAGCAGATTCATTGTGTAACTTATCTGATAAAATTTCATTGGAACATGATCAAGTGTTAATAATTCCCAATATTTGTGGGATCATTAGTAGTTAATCAAAAATAAACAACCTTTATTAATATTAATCCAGTTACTCCTGTTTACAAGTAGTCTTTAATGTGTTAACGATGCACCATCTGACCTCACATATTTTTCTATAATATTGTGTTAAATGGGTTATAAGAAAATGTGATAAAAGAGAAAGATGTATATTGCTATACTGTATAGTTTAGCATGTTGGTTCTTCCTCTGTAATTCACAGGCACGAATGACAACATTTCATTTTTTTAACAAAGGTTTTTGTCCCATAAGATCATACAGAGTATAAAAAATTATGTTTTCACAACTTTAAAAATATATAGCACGTTATTTTTCTCTATATACTTTTATTTACATTTTATCGAACTAACACTAATATATACTAGTACTAGCTGCGCCCCGCGGTTTCACCCGCATAAGTTTCGATCCCGTGGGAATATCGGGATAAAAAGTATCCTATATGTTAATCCTGGTTATAAACCATCTGTGTGCCAAAATTCATCCAAATCCGTTCAGTAGTTTTTGCGTGAAAGAGTAACAAACATCCATACATCCATACAAACTTTCACGTTTATAATATTAGTAGGATATACAAGTATATAATACGAAAAAATATAGAAAAAACTGAAACAACTTTAAATAAATAAATATTGTAGTTATGTTTCTAGAAATATCTATAAACGAACCGTTATACCTCACCCAGGGTATTTATTTTGTGTTTAGTTAATATTCTAAGTAAATAACCCCAATTTAACACAGATAGAAAACTGTATACTCAGGAAGTGGATTCCATGAAGTCCTAGAAATGTAAATAAAGAAATAAATGAATATTGTTTATGCAACATGCCTAGCTTTTCTTACAAACCTCATTCCTAATTTAACATTTGATTTCTTAAATAATAATTAACGAAAATCACATAATAACCTAAAAAATAATAATAAATAAATAAATAAAGAACTTAAATTAGAAAAAATCAAACATCTCATTCGCGGATTTGAACTCGTGACCATCGTATTGCTAAGCCGCAGTCTTAACCACTAGACCAACGCGCCATTCACGTTATACTACAAAAAACTTAAGCGGTTTGATGTCATTAACCAAGGGGGGTTCCGTTTCTCTGGAGCTTAGTGTACATGGGTTTTATTGGTTTGAGCACGTTTAGTCTTTATTAATTCAAATAAAGTCAATAAAAAATGTCATCTAACTGTGGAAAGAAATTAATAAAGTACTAGGAGCGCATGAGTAACAGGAATTGGTATTGCCAAATTGAAAATCGTTTGCTCACAGAACCCTGATTACGTCGTTACACACACAATGAAGTATCATAATGTGTGTAAACCTACTGGGTTAGGGTCATAGGGAAAGTGAACCAATTGCAGCAATACTTATCTAAGTAAATTATGAAGTTGGGCACTTTTTGTTTTTATAAACTACCCCCTAAAATGGGTTTGGGGGGTTTCGAAGTTTGTATGGAAGAATTTTAGCGCGCGGTCCGATTTAATCGAAACTCAGTATTTATACCTAAAATTGAAAGGAAAGAATAATGTGTATCAGGGTTTTTCGAAAATCTACCCCTGACGGCCTGAAAAGGGGTAGTCAATTTTACAGGGGAGGATTTTAAAGCGTGGCTTGATTAACTCGAAATTTGGTAAAATAATTTTTGAGTCAAGTTATGAACACATCTTAAACAATTTTTCAAAATTCCACCCCTCTGGGGGTGAAAAGCCCCCATACAGTTTATGTGAAAAATCTTATTAATTTAGTTATAAACTTGAAACTTGGCAACAATACTTGCCTAAGTAAGTAATAAAGTTTATCATTATAAGTTTTTCAAACTACCCCACAAAGGGGGATATAGGGGTGTTGAAGTTTGTGTGGAAGAAATTGAATGCGCGGTCCGATTAACTCGAAACTCAGTATTGATACTTTCTACAGAAAATAATTAATAATAAGTATGTAAAGTTGTCGAAAATTGACCCCTGACCGGGCAAAAAGGGGCAATTCGGTTTTTAGGAGATGATTTGAACTTGAAACTGTATGTTACATTTTCACGCCTAAACCACTGAACTTCTGATTTGGCAAAGAGATAGATGGCATCCTGGGGAAGCACATACTTTTTATCCTGGTAGCACGTTCCACGTTCGTTCGTGGGATAACTTCCGACATCCACGCGGGCGAAGCCGCGGGCAGAAGCTAGTGTTAATATAAACATCATCCTAATTGATTAAAAAAAAATTACCAACAATTTTGTAAATTTGTTCCCAATTCCTCTAATCTGTACACGTCTTTAAGTTTTGGTGTAGATTAAAATATGATAAATTGACAATAATATAACACTAAAGCCATTTAATCTTTTCACGTTATAGTATTATCAATCAGCTTTGATATAAATACTCTTCACATACTACGATTTACTATCACTCGTCGACGAGTAATTAACAGTATGCGTATCCTTGCTCTGCTAGCCCTTTGCTTCGCGGCCGTCGCAGGTATGTTCTTAAGAAACTTTTTTTTCTTTTATTTTTCAAGAAAACATCAGAATCTTATATCAAGTTGTGATGTTTATTTTGGAAAAAATGCATGATTTATTATTTGTACTTATTTCATTGTTGAAATATTTCATCATAATGATAAATGGAAGTTGGAACAGCATTTTAATTGAATCTTTTTCTTTCTAGCCGTCCCTTCCAATCCCCAGAGGATTGTAGGCGGTTCGGTCACCACTATTGACCGGTACCCCACCATCGCCTCTCTCCTGTACTCATGGAACTTGAGCACATACTGGCAGGCATGCGGTGGTTCAATCCTCAACAACAGGGCCATCCTCACCGCTGCTCACTGCACTATAGGAGACGCAAACAACAGATGGCGTGTCCGTGTCGGGTCCACTTGGGCTAACAGCGGTGGTGTTGTCCACAACTTGAACGCGATCGTGAATCACCCACAATACAACGGCAACACTTTCAACAATGACATCGCTGTCTTGCGCTGCTCCTCCACCTTCTCTTTCAACAACAACGTCCGCGCTGCTTCCATCGCTGGCTCCAACTACAACCTCGGTGACAACCAAGCCGTCTGGGCTGCAGGATGGGGCACAACTTCTGTAAGTTTATTGATGATTAGTCCCGTGTTTAAATTAAGTGAATAGATACATATTTCTTGTTTTATTTGATCGGAGATTAATATTTGTAAATATCCGTTTTGCAGCAAGGTGGCTCCTCCTCTGAGCAGCTCCGTCACGTCGAGCTTAGGGTTATCAACCAGAACACTTGCAGAAACAACTACGCTGGCCGCGGTATCGCTATCAACGACAACATGTTGTGCTCCGGCTGGTCCGGCGGTGGTCGCGACCAGTGCCAGGGTGACTCCGGCGGTCCTCTCTACCACAACGGTATCGTTGTTGGTGTCTGCTCTTTCGGTCTTGGCTGCGCTCAGGCTAGCTTCCCCGGTGTCAATGCTCGTGTTTCCCGCTACACCGCTTGGATCCAAAGCAACGCATAAGAAGTGACTTTGTGGCAATGGGCTTAGAGTTATGTTTTTCTAATAAATAAACTGTAAACCCACGCAATGTTTTAGTTTTCGTTACTTTCACAATACTTTAAAACTTCAGTTTAGATTTATAAAACAGAATCAGAACAACATTGACCATTATTCATTGTTATAATTAGGAACACAAATATTATTATAGTCTATGATTTTGACCAGACAATAATATTATAGTGATACGAGTAGTAAAATATGTTTGTTAACATAACTTCGAATTGTTTTTTGTCAGAAAAAATGACAAACCCGCCTTCAGACCGTTTACATTTTACCTATGACAGCAACCTCATAGTTCCAAAAAATAAGTCGGTATCAGTCGGTTTTAAAATCGGAGATAAAATAACAGTGAACTGATTGTAAGTTATGTCTTGGTCTATTATGAAACTCTTGGCTCGTACATTGGCCTGCTAAGACTATTTATAGCTGGGTTTTAAATCAAGCTTTTTCGTAAGATGGTAATAATCTATGTTGCTAGTAACAAGCTATGTAAAAGATGGAGAATACGAGATAAATACCCTTTTCTCATCTGAACAGGAATGGCTCTAACCTATTTTAAAAAAATCGTAAGAACTCCTTACGCTCTACGGAGGCTATCCAGGACAGACCACCAAACGAGAGAAGCATATTGTGATGAGAAAAGCATTACCACCTTCCGACTTCGTTAAACCCCAGGAGCATTTACGTCCCGGGAGTGACCTGCAGTGGAAAGCTGTCAATCGATTGTGAACCCAAGTAGGCCGCTGCAGACAAAACTTTTCGAAGTGGGGGATTACAGACCCATCCAACACCCAGTGCAAGTGCGGTGCTTCTGACCAGGGCCCCAAGTCGGCTAATTTCCAAATGCTTCAATTAATAATAATAGTTTATTTCTCTCTCCACAAAGGTTAGCTTATAAATAACACCTTAGGACTAAACAATAAGTAAGTACAAGACAAAAGCTCCTTTGCGAGAGACTGGAGTCCGTGCTAGGGAAACCCTGTGTTACAGATCTCCAGGCCCACCGCAGTGTTTAGGTGCTGTAGGTACCCACATTACACAAGTTGTAGGACAAAATTAACAAATATTTTGTAACTTCTATGGAAGAGAAGTAAAGAGAAATAGGTTAAAGTAAATTAAAAAAAAAAAGTAATAATAATAATATCATGCAAATAGGTTTGTTTATCTGTATTGAGGTGCGTGTACGTGTGTGGAATTGAATCTCAATTGCATCTCGATTGAATAGTTTGGCACATTTGGTATTCTACTACTTATTTAAGACCAATGGTGTTCCATTGACATATCATCGAACTGCCACTCAATCGCCATTGAACAATTTGCTATTCTGCTCTTCAATCGTGTCACAGTTGTGTCTCGATCTTACAATTATTGGTAGTCCGCTCGTTATTTGACGTTTGTTTGACATTTATGTGAATCGTCTCTCAATGACAATCTGACCATTGAAGTACAATTCAACAACAATAGATCGCTACGCGTAGCGTTTAAATTGTTGTATTATTTTAGTAATTTAAAATAAGAATGAGGCCATCACCAAGTTTACGTTAGCGTATTCTGGCTTTAGCCAATTCTAATGATCGCCGTCGATGACAGCGATCATTAGAATTGGTTCGGCAACGTCGCAAATCCCAAGCTACAATGAGGCTCAGTGTAGATCCGTTTCGTGATTTACCTGAGTCAGAATTTATCAAAACGTTCCGACTCGGAAAAGAACAAGCGAAGGCGCTTTGTGAAAAGTTAACTCCACTTCTTCAACAACAAGGGCGTAAGGATGCAATATCACCTAATTTGAAGGTTAGTAAAGTGGCTGCGCTTCCAGGAAGTCTAATAGGCCTTCAATTTTTAGTACACTCATATTACCGGTCAGTCCGCCTAAAAGAGTTACACAATAAGTATATAACTGTTTATTGCCTCGCAATAATTGCAGTCAACGAATTTGAATTAACTTTTAATATACTCGTAACTCATTTTTATACCGTTCCACTAACAATTATAATAGAGAGTTTACAGATATAGATCTTTTTAACATTTCTCTTAATAGCCTAAAATTAAAGCTAAAAAGTAAATATGTCACCTAATAATTAATACTTACCTTCGTTATCACTTTACGGACTTTAAAACTGATAAATGACATGTGTTTTAGTGAAGTCATGTTCTAATGCAACAATACTATGTATACCTATCTAACGCGTCTTTCCTTATAAGGAGTTTATTGTACTTATTCTTACTATTATATCACATTGTCGGCACTATAGGTCTGTTGTAAGAAACCAATTGTCTTAAAAATTATATTGTTTGTATATGACTGTTTATGGCAAAATAAAAAAAAAATAAAAAATATAATTGACTCTCGATTTAATCGTAATAGTGGGACATGTCATTGAAATTAGCAGACTTGGGGCCCTGACCATGCCCCACTTGTTGGAGTGCCGTAAATGCCCGTTCACTTGCATCTCGGATGACCTAAAGAATGACACTGATGCCGCCACCTACGTGGCCCCCTACTGGGCTCAAATCATATAAAAAAAAAACGAGTAAGAGTACCGCAGATACGAAAAACTTCATTTTAACAAAAAAAAAACAACCGACTTCCAAGAAAATACTACAAACTGAAAAATAACTTTAACTTCGGAAGTCGGTGTTGTTAGTTCCGCATTTTCGTATTTTGACGCCGACTTCCGAAATTATTCGGTTGTTTTTTTCGGATCGGTTGTTTTCTTTTTTGTAAAAAAAGTTTTTATTTTTCACATTTTAGTTGTACGTACCCCACACAAATTCATATATGTATATACTCGCAAGATTAGAGGTACCCCAATAACAACTTTGACACAAGGATGTGAGGATTTACTGTGGTATACTGAGTTCAGTATACCACAGTATTCAGTATTCACCAGTTGGTGATTACATAAACAATGTATACATAAGCGATAGCAGCAATCGCGGTTGATTTGCTGGCATTTATTGAAGAGTACCGTTGTCTGTCTCCGAAACTCATCTTCAGATCTTTACGAAATTTCAATGGGACCCAGTGGTGTGCATTGGTTTTCAGAATAGGTAGGCAGGAATTTAATTTCTTCGTATTAACTTGAACGAGCAAAGACCAATGACAAAGTGCGAATAGTACGGGAGCCGAGTAGGCCGTCTGGCGACTGCCTACTGCCGCGCGAGTTTGTATGAAGATTTGTTTTTTGTTAGGTGTGATAATTTAGTGAGTTTCTTAATTGTGGGGCACACACACTAAACTGTAATTGACAGGCTTATGGTTTATCGATTTATCGAGGTAGGCACTGCTGATATGCCTATATGCAATGCACGCCACTGATGGGACACCATTTCGGAATAAACTTCTCTCGAAAAAAAATAACTTTGCAAATTCGTCTATATATGACGGTATCCCAATAACAAACATCCATCCATCCATACAAACTTTCGCATGTATAATATTAGTAGGAAGTAGGATGATATCTGTGATGAAAAGAGCGTACCCAGAAGATGGCTGTTCACTCCTGCTTTGAAGGCTGACGGGTTATAAGTCGTAGGGTACTCGACGCTGTTTGGCTCAGACCTTCTCTTATTTCAGCATCAAACTTCGTGGACGAGTAGTTTTTGCGTGAAAGAGTAACAAACATCCATCCATCCACCCATACAAACTTTCACGTTTAATAATAGTAGGATACTTATATGTATATATTATTTTGATAAGCTCGAAGTTATTTTTATAAGTCTGCAATGAAGTAATAGGGTCCTATTCCATCTTCCAGGAATCTCTTACTAGTTAAGCGAGTACCTATCTTGTTCCCTAGTGCGAGAAGCGAATCAAAAACAACATGGCCAACATGAGAAACCACGAAAATAGCTTGAGACTTATTTTTCCTAAAAAAAATAATTAAATAGAGATTATAGACGAGTTCTTATCGACCGAGACCATATCGCGGTACGAGAATTATTATACAATATTTTGAAAACAATATATACTTACCTGTTATATATTATCAGACAACAGTGATAAAAATCGCATATAATGTAAAAGAAGATGCACACTATTACTAGTGTTACTATTACTATAAACAGTTTTAAAGTATCATATAGTTATAATGTAATTTCAAACATATATATTTTGGAAATCAAAAACATTATTTTCTCGTCTGACGTAAACTTTGTGACTCTATGTCGGACGAGGCTAAAACTCTATAAAAAAATATATTACAATCATATACATTAATTTTAAATTAAAAATTTGGCTATGAAGGAGCGACATAGTCAGTATTGTGACAAAGCTCTCAAATAAAGGAAAAGAAATGCATACATTTTAATTTTGCCATAATGTTGTAAGTCTCGGCGTCGCCACTAAGATCGATTTTTTTTACAGAGACTACTTTTTTTCGGTTTATAATGTGTTCAGTCTTAGGAAAACCAGTTTTAAAGTAATGCATTATGTATGGTATAATTTAAAAGAACATATTTTCATTTTAAATATTCTATTAATATCTTTCTTTTAATGTTTGGCATAGGGGCCATGATGATTTAGCAAAACATATCGTCACGTTTAAATTACCTCCTAGGTGTTTTAGCAAAAAAATTAATTCAATAGTTTATTATTATGGGTGTAAAAATACTTTTAACGAAGCCGAGAGTCACATATTCTTGCCGTCATTATGATATTTTTTTTGGAGACGGAGATAGATAGAAAAAACGTAAAAGAAAAAAAGTTTTAGTCTTTCTGCACAAAGGTACTTAGTTTGCTGTACAGAATGCGTCGATGACAGTGACAGCTTCGTGATGGTATGGATCACTGTACCTGACCTGTAGAGTGGTCCATATTTTACGCATATGATTGTAATATATTTTTTACAGAGTTTTAGCCTCGTCCGACATAGAGTCATAAAGTTTACGTCAGACGAGAAATGTTTTTGATTCCCAAAATGTGTTTCATGAGGCGTTCGCTCCGCTCACACTCGGTCAAGATATGATGTACGTCCTCGATTATTCCACATTTCTCGCAATTAGGTGAAGGTGTGATACCCATAGGGAAAATGTCTGCTTTGCGTACAAAAAATTGATCTTATAAAGGTTCTGCTTTCTTTTAAAGTTCAGAATCTAAAGAAAATAACTGTGCTCTTGGTTTAAAAAAAAAAAAAAAAAATTAATATAAACATCATCCTAATTGATTTGAAAAAAACAATTACCAACAATTTCGTAAATTTCTTCCCAATTCCTCTAATCTGTACACGAGCCCAATTCTCGCGCAACTCGCGTTCGTTATTGACATTCGAATCGAACTTTTCCCTCGAAAAAATCAAGCCGAGCTATTCTCGCCATGGCGATTCGAGCATTTCACGCAGGAAAGACACGCGACATGCCTTAGTTTACATGCGTCATGCAACGAGTGGTCATGACCAGTCGAGACGTGACGTATGACTGTGTCGACCTTCGTGGGAACGTCAAACAGTGGTTATGTCAATCATAATTGTGTCAATTGCGAAAGGAAATAATAAATATATTTAAAAAAAATGTGTTACGAGTTCATAAACATCTTAGAAGAGTCTGCGACCCTCAGAACAAGGAAAAACACGAAGAAAACTTCAGGCTTCCGCCAAAGTTGTCAACAGTGGATAGTTGTTGCTTGTGTAGCGTCGATGAATGAGACACTTAGGATAGGTACAGAAGCGGAAGGCGCCGGATTTAAAACCAGTCAAATGGGCAAGGACGGCTTTACCAGGCTTTACTCTGGTTGAGGGCAAGAAAGGTCGATCGCGTCGCAACCACAACAAACGCGGTACTACTTCTGCAAGCGGGGATTTTTGAGCTGTAGTGCCCACTTTGCTCCCGTACATTTTCCGGTTGGATCGACAGATATCGAGAGAGAAAGAGCCAAGGTCTTATTAGTGCCGAAGGAAGGCCGATGCAGTCGAGCTAGACTACGATTTTGACCGGCTGGAGTTGTGGTTAGATGTTACAGAGAAGCATGACCAAAAGTAAACTACCATGTGTGGTGTGATAATAATTATGTTTTTGTGGTTTATACTTGGATGTATATCTATATACTGAATTTATTTATGAGTCTGTAAGGTATTCCTATAAAGGTTCTTTTGTAACTAGAAATAAAGTGTTTCAAAAGCATTTCAAACAATAAATATTTCAAATGTCTTTATTTTTTTTTTTCAATGTAAAACTTAGCTAAGTAACAAAAATAACATACGCAAATAATTGTAGGGCTTTGCAGTTAGGCTGCGCAGGCCGTTAACAAGTTGGGTTAGGAAATAGAAACACACAAGCAAAGTTCATATTATGTCATAATCCTCACTGGGTGACAAATTTACAATAGGTAGGGAATGTGGGGATAGACACGTAGTAGTGGATAGGTGTGCGTGCAGCGCCCTAGTTAAACTCCACGTGCAGTGCGAAGCGATTGTCCTGTCTTAAACCTGAACGTAAAATCCATATGTAGAAACGGTACGTAGAACCTCTAGATTTGGGGTATACCGTATAGTGAAGGTCAGGGAATCACTCCTGCTAGCAAGCGGATGTTAAAATGACAGAGTGTGTGAAACGGACAACCGGGGTACGTCCGGTACCTACGGTCGTACCTGGGACAGTCTCCCACGTTTTGACGTATGCTCTGATGTACTACTTTCACTGGTGACATACGTCCCACGCACCCCTGAATGCGTAGTCTGTACAACTACTAGGGAGGGCTTCTTAGAGACGGGCAGCGAAGAGGTGATGAAATAAAAGAAGATTTTCTTGTTGAAGTTTGCTTGCAGATTTCGGCTTCTTGCTTGTAGTGTTGCCTCTTCGACGGCTGAGCTGCGACTGACTTTTCGTCAAAAACTGCGCTCTATTTATACCGGCCTAAGTTCCCTTAAGGCGGACCGTGTATTTTGAGCCCTTTTTTACTTTAATTTTCGCTAAGCCGAGATCTGTCAAGCCCTTGTTTTATTTATTTATCCAAATTATATCCTTACAATTTTTACATATATTATTCCTTACGTAATCCTTAACCTAATTACAGCTTAATAATTAACTTAATTATTCACAATAAAAAGTTTCTAGAAGAAAAATTGTTCAAAATATCAACTAGGAACATTTTGATTATAAAAATCTCACTATAACTTCTGAACCAATGGTCCGATTTTCATAATTCAAACGGTATTATTGGTTTTATATCTAGACCTTTCATTTAAAATAAAAATTATTAAATTCTACCGATAAACAAAAAAGTGATTTTCCAAGTTACGTAATTATGTATGAACAAAATTTTACTTATTGGAATCCTTTCAAAAACAGTCTTATTCGTTCGGGATACAAAAACTACTAACAAATACTGATAACAAATACTAATTAGAACATAAGAAACATAAAATAAATCTCTTTAAAGTATTAACTAACATAGAATTATTTACTTTACGTTTTCTTTGTAGCGGTCCCTCCACTACTGGTACCCAGATAGGGTCTTGTCGCCGACAGTGTGCAAGTGCTCAGTGTGTTAGGTTTGGTAGGTTAGTTAGAGTTGGGTGCCACTGTAACGGCTAGAGCACTTGCACAGTCTCGCTATCCATCGTAGCGGTTTAGTTAATAACGTCTTCTACATGAAGCTATCAAACTAAAATAAACCTAAATCTGTGATGATAATAAACACACACAACAACACAGTACAGTGCAGCACAGGACAGTATATGATCACTAGTTTACACGAACGGTCGGCGTGATGAGTCAAGCGTTGTCCGTTAGCTTAGGAATCGGCGGACCACTTCACGTTTCGCCCAGTCTTCATGTTTCTTGTGAGGCACTTTGACCACAAATAAATTTGAATTCGTGTTGTGACGAGACTCCTAACGCGACCCTCAGGGTGAAATCTGTTTTCGCAAGGATTCCCCAACAATCTTTTGGGCCTTTGTAAAGTAATGAAGCCAGGACACGTAGATATAGAAGCCTAGCGTCGTTGGAAAAGCGTGTAGCAGGACGGTCCGATTGGTGCAGTACCGCACTCTTTAAAACAACCACCCTTCCTCCTCTTCTTCTCCATCTTGATAAACTTTTAGATTATTGTGCTGGTCATCAGCTTACTTATAATATCATTAGCAGTCATTCTGTTTTATTTCATTACCTATTATTATGTAGACCAATGTAAACAAACAACATAAATTGTATTTTGACTTTACTTTGACGTGACAAATATCGATGACGTTGACAAATCAACATGAGCTATGCTTTCCGTTGTACGGAGGCCTTATATTATATCAATGTTAATAATAAAATAAAAATGGAGTTACGAAAACAATAATGATTATTAGATTGAAAATTGTTAATGAAATACCTTTATAATGCTGCTCAAAATATGTTTTGCCTTAAAAATCATTTTTTAAGATGGTCAAAAGTACATTAACGACTACGACAAAAAATCGCATCGTTATGTGGAAGGGATTACTTCGTGGGACGCATAATGGCAACATTATTGTCCCTAGACTCGTGATTTCTGATAGACTTGTAGTGAGAATAGATGTTTCTGGATATCTCACCGTTTTATAAGCGACATGCGGAGACGACCGGCAAGGATTTCGTGCGGGACGAACGCGAGTTGCGCGAGAATTGGGCTCGTGAAGTTTTGGTGTAGATTAAAATATGATAAATTGATAATAATATAACACTAAAGCCTTCTACTTCTTAAATCTTTTCACGTTATAGTATTATCAATCAGCTTTGATATAAGTACCGTTCACATACTACGATTTACATTCACTCGTCGACGAATAATTAACAGTATGCGTATCCTTGCTCTGCTAGCCCTTTGCTTCGCGGCCGTCGCAGGTATGTACTTAAGACACTTTGTTTTCTTTTATTTTTCAAGAAAACATCAGATTCTTATATCAAGTTGTGAAGTTTATTTTGAAAAAAATGCATGTTTTATTATTTGTATTTATTTTATTGTTGAAATATTTCATCATAATGATAAATGGAAGTTGGAACAGCATTTTAATTGAATCTTTTTCTTTCTAGCCGTCCCTTCCAATCCCCAGAGGATTGTGGGCGGTGCGGTCACCACTATTGACCGGTATCCCACCATCGCCTCTCTCCTGTACTCATGGAACTTGAGCACATACTGGCAGGCATGCGGTGGTTCAATCCTCAACAACAGGGCCATCCTCACCGCTGCTCACTGCACTATAGGTAGGAGACGCAAACAACAGATGGCGTGTCCGTGTCGGGTCCACTAGGGCTAACAGCGGTGGTGTTGTCCACAACTTGAACGCGAACGTGGTTCACCCACAATACAACGGCAACACTTTCAACAATGACATCGCTGTCTTGCGCTGCTCCTCCATCTTCTCTTTCAACAACAACGTCCGCGCTGCTTCCATCGCTGGCTCCAACTACCACGTCGGTGACAACCAAGCCGTCTGGGCTGCAGGATGGGGCACCACTTCCGTAAGTTTATTGATGATTAGTCCCGTGTTTAAAAAAAATTAAATACATATTTCTTGTTTTGTTTGATCGGAGATTAATATTTGTAAATGTCCATTTTGCAGCAAGGTGGATCCTCCTCACCTCAAGGTGGAGCAGCTCCGTCACGTCGAGCTTAGGGTTATCGACCAGATCACTTGCAGAATCAAATACGCTAGCCGCGGTATCGCTATCACCGACAACATGTTGTGCTCCGGCTGGTCCGGCGGTGGTCGCGACCAGTGCCAGGGTGACTCCGGCGGTCCTCTCTACCACAACGGTATCGTTGTTGGTGTCTGCTCTTTCGGTCTTGGCTGCGCTCAGGCTAGCTTCCCCGGTGTCAATGCTCGTGTTTCCCGCTACACTGCTTGGATCCAAAGCAACGCATAAGAAGTGACTTTATGGCAATGGGCTTAGGGTTATGTTTTTCTAATAAATAAACTGTAAACCCACGCAATGTTTTATTTAGTTTTCGTTACTTTCACAATACTTTTTTAGATTTATAAAACAAAATCAGAACAACATTGACCATTATTCATTGTTATAATTAGGAATACAAATATTATTATCAATCAAATAAAAAAAACAATGCCACCAAAAACGGGGTCACCTATCCAAACCAAATGTTTAGGCTTTGTTCGGACTATTTAGTAGATGGTTTATGTGAAGTTTGCACAAAAGAGGTAGAGCGGTTCTTGATTAATCACATTTTTTGTAACAAATGAATTCAATAAATGGCGGATCATTTTGTTAATGGGGATTTTCCAGTCAAATTGAATTTTTTTTCAGATGGGGATTGTGCTGTCAAATTGAAACTTTTTTCAGATGGGGATTGTGATGTCAAATTGAAACGTTTTCAGTGCTGACAGTACAACCATGTTGTAATGTCATTCATGCGGTCATTTCATTTTGGACGTGCTTCGATTAAAGCAAATTGTCAGCGATAATTATTGCTTTGTGTTTATATTTTTACTAGCGGCCCGGTACGTGCTTCGCAACGTATAAAGTGAAATATAAAAAAAAAAAAAAAAAATTGGAACATCAAATTCATTTAGGTATTCAAACAAAAAAATATTTTATTAATTGCTAGCTATTTTAAAACTTCATCCAAAACATTTGGATAAACAATATTTTTTGGTTTTCCATTTTGAGCATGAATAAACAAAGAGCTGGGGGTACCGACTCTTGAACTGGCAACATAAAGTTGGCCATGTGAAAATCATGATTCCTCCAAATTCACACCACAAACGTTAAGTGTTTGCCCTTGGGCCTTGTTGATGGACATCGCAAATGATAAACGCACAGGATATTGTAATCGTTTGAATTCAAATGGCATATCAGTTGGAATCATAGGGATACGCGGTATCAAACAAACTTCTCCTTTTGATTTAGCAGTTAAGATCGTAGCTTCAATCAAATTTGGCAATAACTTTTTCACTGCCAATCTGGTGCCATTACACAGTTTTGGTGGATTAATATTTCGCAATAATAATAATCAAAGAACCAACTTTCAGATTCAAGCAATGCGGTGGCATACCAGCCGGTTTCAATGAATTTAAAAATTCATTGCCTAAGTAAGTAATAAAGTTTATCATTGTAAGTTTTTCAAACTACCCCACAAAGGGGGATATAGGGGTGTTGAAGTTTGTGTGGAAGAAATTGAATGCGCGGTCCGATTCTCAGTATTTATACCTAAAATTGAAAGGAAAGAATAATGTGTATCAGGGTTTTTCGAAAATCTACCCCTGACGGCCTGAAAAGGGGTAGTCAATTTTACAGGGGAGGATTTTAAAGCGTGGCTTGATTAACTCGAAATTTGGTAAAATAATTTTTGAGTCAAGTTATGAACACATCCTAAACAATTTTTCAAAATTCCACCCCTCTGGGGGTGAAAAGCCCCCATACAGTTTATGTGAAAAATCTTATTAATTTAGTTATAAACTTGAAACTTGGCAACAATACTTGCCTAAGTAAGTAATAAAGTTTATCATTATAAGTTTTTCAAACTACCCCACAAAGGGGGATATAGGGGTGTTGAAGTTTGTGTGGAAGAAATTGAATGCGCGGTCCGATTAACTCGAAACTCAGTATTGATACTTTCTACAGAAAATAATTAATAATAAGTATGTAAAGTTGTCGAAAATTGACCCCTGACCGGGCAAAAAGGGGCAATTCGGTTTTTAGGAGATGATTTGAACTTGAAACTGTATGTTACATTTTCACGCCTAAACCACTGAACTTCTGATTTGGCAAAGAGATAGATGGCATCCTGGGGAAGCACATACTTTTTATCCTGGTAGCACGTTCCACGTTCGTTCGTGGGATAACTTCCGACATCCACGCGGGCGAAGCCGCGGGCAGAAGCTAGTGTTAATATAAACATCATCCTAATTGATTAAAAAAAAATTACCAACAATTTTGTAAATTTGTTCCCAATTCCTCTAATCTGTACACGTCTTTAAGTTTTGGTGTAGATTAAAATATGATAAATTGACAATAATATAACACTAAAGCCATTTAATCTTTTCACGTTATAGTATTATCAATCAGCTTTGATATAAATACTCTTCACATACTACGATTTACTATCACTCGTCGACGAGTAATTAACAGTATGCGTATCCTTGCTCTGCTAGCCCTTTGCTTCGCGGCCGTCGCAGGTATGTTCTTAAGAAACTTTTTTTTCTTTTATTTTTCAAGAAAACATCAGAATCTTATATCAAGTTGACATGTTTATTTTGGAAAAAATGCATGATTTATTATTTGTACTTATTTCATTGTTGAAATATTTCATCATAATGATAAATGGAAGTTGGAACAGCATTTTAATTGAATCTTTTTCTTTCTAGCCGTCCCTTCCAATCCTCAGAGGATTGTAGGCGGTTCAGTCACCACTATTGACCGGTACCCCACCATCGCCTCTCTCCTGTTCTCATGGAACTTGAGCACATACTGGCAGGCATGCGGTGGTTCAATCCTAAACAACAGGGCCATCCTCACCGCTGCTCACTGCACTATAGGAGACGCAAACAACAGATGGCGTGTCCGTGTCGGATCCACTTGGGCTAACAGCGGTGGTGTTGTCCACAACTTGAACGCGATCGTGAATCACCCACAATACAACGGCAACACTTTCAACAATGACATCGCTGTCTTGCGCTGCTCCTCCACCTTCTCTTTCAACAACAACGTCCGCGCTGCTTCCATCGCTGGCTCCAACTACAACCTCGGTGACAACCAAGCCGTCTGGGCTGCAGGATGGGGCACAACTTCTGTAAGTTTATTGATGATTAGTCCCGTGTTTAAATTAAGTGAATAGATACATATTTCTTGTTTTATTTGATCGGAGATTAATATTTGTAAATATCCGTTTTGCAGCAAGGTGGCTCCTCCTCTGAGCAGCTCCGTCACGTCGAGCTTAGGGTTATCAACCAGAACACTTGCAGAAACAACTACGCTGGCCGCGGTATCGCTATCAACGACAACATGTTGTGCTCCGGCTGGTCCGGCGGTGGTCGCGACCAGTGCCAGGGTGACTCCGGTGGTCCTCTCTACCACAACGGTATCGTTGTTGGTGTCTGCTCTTTCGGTCTTGGCTGCGCTCAGGCTAGCTTCCCCGGTGTCAATGCTCGTGTTTCCCGCTACACCGCTTGGATCCAAAGCAACGCATAAGAAGTGACTTTGTGGCAATGGGCTTAGAGTTATGTTTTTCTAATAAATAAACTGTAAACCCACGCAATGTTTTAGTTTTCGTTACTTTCACAATACTTTAAAACTTCAGTTTAGATTTATAAAACAGAATCAGAACAACATTGACCATTATTCATTGTTATAATTAGGAACACAAATATTATTATAGTCTATGATTTTGACCAGACAATAATATTATAGTGATACGAGTAGTAAAATATGTTTGTTAACATAACTTCGAATTGTTTTTTGTCAGAAAAAATGACAAACCCGCCTTCAGACCGTTTACATTTTACCTATGACAGCAACCTCATAGTTCCAAAAAATAAGTCGGTATCAGTCGGTTTTAAAATCGGAGATAAAATAACAGTGAACTGATTGTAAGTTATGTCTTGGTCTATTAGGAAACTCTTGGCTCGTACATTGGCCTGCTAAGACTATTTATAGCTGGGTTTTAAATCAAGCTTTTTCGTAAGATGGTAATAATCTATGTTGCTAGTAACAAGCTATGTAAAAGATGGAGAATACGAGATAAATACCCTTTTCTCATCTGAACAGGAATGGCTCTAACCTATTTTAAAAAAATCGTAAGAACTCCTTACGCTCTACGGAGGCTATCCAGGACAGACCACCAAACGAGAGAAGCATATTGTGATGAGAAAAGCATTACCACCTTCCGACTTCGTTAAACCCCAGGAGCATTTACGTCCCGGGAGTGACCTGCAGTGGAAAGCTCTCAATCGATTGTGAACCCAAGTAGGCCGCTGCAGACAAAACTTTTCGAAGTGGGGGATTACAGACCCATCCAACACCCAGTGCAAGTGCGGTGCTTCTGACCAGGGCCCCAAGTCGGCTAATTTCCAAATGCTTCAATTAATAATAATAATAATAATAATAGTTTATTTCTCTCTCCACAAAGGTTAGCTTATAAATAACACCTTAGGACTAAACAATAAGTAAGTACAAGACAAAAGCTCCTTTGCGAGAGACTGGAGTCCGTGCTAGGGAAACCCTGTGTTACAGATCTCCAGGCCCACCGCAGTGTTTAGGTGCTGTAGGTACCCACATTACACAAGTTGTAGGACAAAATTAACAAATATTTTGTAACTTCTATGGAAGAGAAGTAAAGAGAAATAGGTTAAAGTAAATTAAAAAAAAAAAGTAATAATAATAATATCATGCAAATAGGTTTGTTTATCTGTATTGAGGTGCGTGTACGTGTGTGGAATTGAATCTCAATTGCATCTCGATTGAATAGTTTGGCACATTTGGTATTCTACTACTTATTTAAGACCAATGGTGTTCCATTGACATATCATCGAACTGCCACTCAATCGCCATTGAACAATTTGCTATTCTGCTCTTCAATCGTGTCACAGTTGTGTCTCGATCTTACAATTATTGGTAGTCCGCTCGTTATTTGACGTTTGTTTGACATTTATGTGAATCGTCTCTCAATGACAATCTGACCATTGAAGTACAATTCAACAACAATAGATCGCTACGCGTAGCGTTTAAATTGTTGTATTATTTTAGTAATTTAAAATAAGAATGAGGCCATCACCAAGTTTACGTTAGCGTATTCTGGCTTTAGCCAATTCTAATGATCGCTGTCATCGACGGCGAATTGGTTCGGCAACGTCGCAAATCCCGAGCTACAATGAGGCTCAGTGTAGATCCGTTTCGTGATTTACCTGAGTCAGAATTTATCAAAACGTTCCGACTCGGAAAAGAACAAGCGAAGGCGCTTTGTGAAAAGTTAACTCCACTTCTTCAACAACAAGGGCGTAAGGATGCAATATCACCTAATTTGAAGGTTAGTAAAGTGGCTGCGCTTCCAGGAAGTCTAATAGGCCTTCAATTTGTAGGACACTCATATTACCGGTCAGTCCGCCTAAAAGAGTTACACAATAAGTATATAACTGTTTATTGCCTCGCAATAATTGCAGTCAACGAATTTGAATTAACTTTTACAAAGATTTTAAGTATTTCATTTGTCATTTTGCAAATACTTACTCGTTTTTAACTATTAAAAACTTTTTAAAAGTACTGTCTAAGAAAATTGAAAACCCAATTAACAGTCACTTGGCATTTTGACAAGTTGGTTGAATTGAAAGTGACATTTCCGTGACAGCATCAAATTTTAGACTTTGGCAACACAGTCCCCGTATAAACATTACTTATATATATACAACGTGTCACGGAAATACACATACCAAGGGCACGGCTTCTTTGGATGATATCAAACGATATTGGAAGGGTTTCAACTCAAAATAAAATACTCTAAAATTTGATACCAAATTTTCGGTTTCTTAGGTTTCTTAAATTCAAATCATAACAAACGTGTCACCGCACTACGTAGGTCAATGGCTTCAACTTTAGTTGCCAATATTACGATAAATCTCTTCCGTAATTCTGCGCGCCTAGTATCGTAGTAGCCTACTGCACTGCAGGCGCTGTTCTTCGTCGGCGCGAACTGACGAAATAAAACATGTCGCCGCACGTGCCGTCAAAGGGACGCATTCCCTTTGGTGGCTTTTTCGGCGGCGGCGCGCGCGCAATATTATACCATACGGACCATACCTACTTTACCGTGATGTAAAAAATAATGCGTAATTATTGATTTACAGTTTACTACTCGTTAATATCAAGCTAGAAATTGCACGTAAAAACTGAGATTCAAACTTACGTAAAAAATCGAAACAAAGTTTAGGTAGGTTAACTAGTTTCATCCCATAATATTACTTATTACCGAGTTAACAGTAAAATCTTAAAGCTTTACCTAATTTAGTAAATTGACTTAAATTTTTAAAGATGGGGTTCGATGTGGTGACCTTGGTATTGTATGCACAAGGGCACTCGCTTGTTGATGGACACCTGAACATTGCGTAGCATGTCTGGTGTTATTGTCCAGAAAGCGGCCTCAATCCGCACTTTCATTTTGTCCATTGTATCACACTGCACTGCGTACACTACATTTTTAATGTACCCCCACAAAAAGAAGTATAACGGGCTTAGGTTTGGGGATCGCGGAGGCCAAGCCACGCATCTACTACCACGCCCAATCCACGACGACAGACGATGTACCATCCGACTAAAACATGCCGAAGGCAGCTGCCGACGCTCAGCATCTGGTCTACCCTCAATAAAACGGCGACGGTACAGTTCTCAGGCAGCTCGAAAATTACCATCTTCTGCTCCAACACACATCATCATTTCGTAATATTCGCTATTACTTAACATTTTGCAAACACAACAAAAAAAAGTTAATTATGTGTAGTCGTACTGAACTGATGCGCGTATCACAGGGATAAAAACGAGTGCACTAGACACGGAACAGACGTCGACTGACCAGCAAAACAAATAACAATAATGCTAAATAAAACTCCTATTCCATGCTATCCTGGTACAGGGTAGCTGTACCTATTATTGTCCATTCCACTACTATTAAAAAAAAATGTCTATACTTATAATAAATCTGTAGAGAGGTCAATTCTGTACATGAAATATATTTCCAAAATAACTATCAGGGGGTGATTAGGGATCGATACTGATGCCAAAAATGCAATCAGTAAAATTTTTGTCTGTCTGTCTGTCTGTCTGTCTGTCTGTCTGTATAACCGTTATAGAAACAAAAACTACTCGACGGATTTTAATGAAACTTGGTACAATTATTTTTCATACTCCTGAGCTGGTTATAGTATACTTTTCATCACGCTACAATCAATAGGAGCAGAGCAGTGAAGGGAAATATTGGGAAAACGGGAGAAGTTACTCCATTTTTTACGCTTCCGTCGCGTGTGCAACCTTAATGGTTAAAGCTACACAGAAATCATGTATGACGGAAATGTTCTCCTTAAAATTATATAAAAAATATCCCACGACAGCATATGTCTATCTTTTATGGTTGACTCACAATAACACGTGTAACTCCCGATAGCTTAGCAGTTCGAAGCTTCTTTATGTTCCAGGGCAGCGGTAACCCTTTCGGACGATCCCGCTACCCCTTCTATAGGTACTTAAGCCTCATGTGAACGTGATCTAAACAATATTACCAATACATTAACTTAATAACACACAAGGAGTTACACGCTGACGGAGTCGCGGGCACAGCTATTAACAATAATATTGTGCGGTTCCGTATTGCGATATTTTTCAACAGTATTGTAGATTGACATATTATATTTCCCTACTAAAATACGAAAGTTAATCTGTCTGTTACATCAAAACCACTGAACCGTGAGGAAGGACATAGGCTACTTTTTTTTTACGAAAAACGGCGGAAACGTGGTCGAAGTCGCGGGCAACAGCTATAGGTACTATATAAAATTATATATTCTGTCTGTAGGTATGTTACATTTTCACGCCTAAATCACTGAACGGATTTCGATAAAATTGCCTGCCAGCAGATGCCAAAGAGATAGATGGCATCCTGGGGAAGGACATACTTCTTTTCCTTTCCGACATTCACGCGGGCGAAGCCGCGGGCAGAAGCTAGTGCTAAATAAAACTCCTATTCCATGCTATCCTGGTACAGGGTAGCTGTACCTATTATCGTCCATTCCACTACTATTAAAAAAAAATGTTGTTCAAGAATTCAAGATTATTTTACATCCTATTAATAATTTCAACTGAACTCCGTAAATCTAATACACTAGAGCAAACTAATTACGTAATTCAAATTCAAAATTGAAAAATCATTAATTTTTTTTGGGATGGGAAAATCATCAATGACTCAGCTACCGCCCTTGGTGGGGGAGGAAGGAAGTGTTAGACTCTTACTGACTAAAAACCACCCTGTTCCTTCAGTTGCCCTTGCATTCCGGGGCCGCGTTATCTCGTTAGAACATTCCCGCAACCCCAGAAATTCCCGCAATTCCGGAAAATCATTCATTTCAATCCATTAAAGATCATATTACGCGGCCGCGTTATCTCGATAGAAGTTGTATTTACCAGGGTCCAGGACTTGTTAATTGAAACTACACGGACTGCAATTGGTTCACTTTCTCTATGACCCTGAGTCCCTAACCCGGTAGGTTTACACACATTATGATACTTCATTGTGTGTGTAAACGTAATCAGGGTTCTGTGACCAAACGATTTTCAATTCGGCAATAACAATTCCTGTAACTCATCCCTCCTAGTACTTTATTAATTTCTTTCCACAGTTAGATGCAGTTTTGCGACATTTTTTATTGACTTTATTTGAATTATAATAAAGACTAAACGTGCTCAAATCAATAAAACACATGTACCACTCAAACAGCACCGACAGACTGTGAACTTCCGATAATTCTTCGGTTAGTCCTACAGACAAAAATTATGCGTGCGTGCGTTATTTTGTATTTAAAAAAAACTATTAACTTGTTAATAATAGTTTTCGTTATAATTATTTAAAAAAATAACCTTATTATAAAAATTATGAACGGAACCCGATGTGTGAACTGTGACTTTATTTGTACTAGGAGAAGAATAAGTTACGAAAAGGTGAATTGAAATGATGTTTTGGGTTCGTTTGGACATAAATTGAACTACTAAATCCTTTTTCTATTCTAAGTTCTAATGGCAAATAATAATGTTTATTTTCAATGGTAGATCCATTGAATTGACCATAAAAATCGAATCCTTACGTGCATTCAGGAATTAATTGCTTAAATAAACATTATTATTTGCCATTAGAACTTAGAATAGTTGAATTTTAATAGTTCGGTTTCTGGTATCAATGTATTAAAAAATCTCATAACTTCCGAATATGTAGACATAGGATTAAAAAACCCTTCCAATATCGTTTGATGTCATCCAAAGAAGCCGTGCCTTTGCTATGTATATGTCGCAGTAAGATAGTTAAAGCCGTGATATAATTATATCCCTAGGGATATAGCTTTATACCGTAATATACTTATATGAAAGCGGTTCATAAATATCCTAGTAGACTAATCTAGTGAAAAAATTATAAGTTTATATTTTCTTTGATTTGCGCAACTGGTTACTCATTTTAAATACAACGGTCCAACCAAATAACTTTTATTTTTAGTACTCAATCGTCACAACCAAAACAAACAATGTTATAAGTAGTAGCTATATCCCTAGGGATATAACTATATCACGGCCATAACCATCTTACTGCGACATATATACCCTTTCCGTGACACGCTGTATAAAGCATTATACATCTTTTTGAAAAAGGAATACGCATTTATTATGCAGTTATGATTATTAAATAAAATTACGAAAACTGACGAGGCCGTATGAGCTTGATGCCTTTGCTTTTCCGACAAAAAAATATTAGTCTAGGAATTTGCCGCGTTTTTGTTTTCTTCAAATACATAAACGTTAAGTTTATTTTTTCGCAAATGGTACGAAAAGTAGAGTATTTTCCTCGATGGTAAAGCTGTCTTAGTCTTGGGTGAACTTAAATCCCTCGCTACACTCAGGACTCGTCTTAAATCCCTCGCTTCTCTCGTGATTTAAGTTTTTAACACCCTCGCTACGCTCGGGAGTAAACCTCGAGCCCTTCGTTACGCTCGCGATTTAAACCGTCACCCGCGACAGAAGACACTGCTTTATCCCCTTGGTTAATAATCTACTATTATTTAAAATAAATTATAACTCATTCATTCAGTCAGTGTCGCGGTAGATTTTAATAGGCAACACCGCGAAGTATTAATAAATATCTGCAATTCTACTCTTATCCAAGTAATACCCTAAAAAAAACTGTAACAAATTGGCTACTTGAACAAAACTATACTGACACAGAACGGCTTCTTCTTTCTGGAGAAAGGTTCTACTAATTGCAACTTTCCCTCTCATACACAACACACACACTTCACACACATCACTTACACACACTCTCGTTGTATTTTGGCATCATTTTTTTTTTTTTTTTTTTTTTCTCTTCGTTCATAATTTTATTTTACTAAACCATGTAAAAGTGACCATTATTTGCTTTTATTGTATCTTTGCAATGCCTTAAAATATATGAACCAAGGGTTGGGACTTGTGTCGTTAATACAAGTTATCCTGATAACTTAGCAAGGGTGCAAGTTACGAAAACTTCTAGTGCTATAATATCCACAATTAAGTTTAGTCATAAGTATGTAAAGTTAAATAGCTGTATTGTTGATACGAATAAATACTATTATATTATTCAACTGACACCATTGCAATCCAATTACGATTCTCTATTACAATTCAATTGACACCACATTTAAGTTTTAGCAGAATACGCCTTTTGTCACAATGATAATTGTATTATAATTGACGCTCGATTTAATCGTAATAGTGGGACATGTCATTGAAATTAGCAGACTTGGGGCCCTGACCATGCCCCACTTGTTGGAGTGCCGTAAATGCCCGTTCACTTGCATCTCGGATAACCTAAAGAATGACACTGATGCCGCAACCAACGTGGCCTCCTACTGGGCTCAAACCATATAAAAAAAAACGAGTAAGAGTACCGCAGATACGAAAAACTTTTTTTTAACAAAAAAAAAAAACATCTGACTTCCAAGAAAATACTACAAACTGAAAAATAACTTTAACTTCGGAAGTCGGTGTCGTTAGTTCCGCATTTTCGTATTTTGACACCGACTTCCGAAATTATTCGGTTGTTTTTTTCGGATCGGTTGTTCGAAAAGTTTTTATTTTTCACATTTTAGTTGTACCTACCCCACACAAATTCATATATGTATACTTGCAAGATTAGAGGTACCCCAATAACAACTTTGACACAAGGATGTGAGGATTTACTGTGTTACGATTACACTGAACTCGTGATAACATAAACAATGCATACATAAGCGATAGCAGCAATCGCGGTTGATTTGCTGGCATTTATTGAAGAGTTCCGTTGTCTGTCTCCGAAACTCATCTTCAGATCTTTACGAAATTTCAATGGGACCCAGTGGCGTGCATTGGTTTTCAGAATAGGTAGGCAGGAATTTAATTTCTTCGTATTACCTTGAACGAGCAAAGACAAAGTGCGAATAGTACGGGAGCCGAGTAGGCCGTCTGGCGACTGCCTACTGCCGCGCGAGTTTGTATGAAGATTTGTTTTTTGTTAGGTGTGATAATTTAGTGAGTTTCTTAATTGTAGGGCACACACACTAAACTGTAATTGACAGGCTTATGGTTTATCGATTTATCGAGGTAGGCACTGCTTATATGCCTATATGCAATGCACGCCACTGATGGGACAACATTTCGGAATAAACCTCTTTCGAACAAAAAAATAATTTTGCAAATTCGTCTATATATGACGGAGTTATGCCCGTAGTGGGGTAGCCCACACAAATTCATATATACTTGCAAGATTAGAGGTACCCCAATAACAAACATCCATCCATCCATAAAAACTTTCGCATGTATAATATTAGTAGGAAGTAGGATGATATCTGTGATGGAAAGAGCGTACCCAGAAGATGGCTGTTCACTCCTGCTTTGAAGGCTAACGGGTTATAAGTCGTAGGGTACTCGACGCTGTTTGGCTCAGACCTTCTCTTATTTCACCATCAAACTTCGTGGACGAGTAGTTTTTGCGTGAAAGAGTAACAAACATCCATACATCCACCCATACAAACTTTCACGTTTAATAATAGTAGGATACTTATATGTATACATTATTTTGATAAGCTCGAAGTTATTTTTATAAGTTTGCAATGAATTATAGGGTCCTATTCCATCTTCCAGGAATCTCTTACTAGTTAAGCAAGTACCTATCTTGTTCCCTAGTGCTAGAAGCGAATCAAAAACAACATGGCCAACATGAGAAACCACGAAAATAGCTTGAGACTTATTTTTCCAAAAAAAATAATTAAATAGAGATTATAGACGAGTTCTTATCGACCGAGACCATATCGCGGTACGAGAATTATTATACAATATTCAAAATATTGTAATATATGTAATATATATATATATATTATAATAATAAACAATATAGGTATACTTACCTGTTTGTCGGCACGGTTGGCGCAGTGGTTAAGCGATTGACTGCTGCGCTGCGTGTCACGGGTTCGATTCCCGCACGGAACAAATATTTGTATGACCTACATGTATTTGTTCCGAGTCTGGGTGTTTTTCTATCTATAATATGTATGTATTTACAAAAAAAAAATGTATATAAGTAGTTTATCAGCCATCTTGTTACCATAACACAAGCATTAGGTTGCTTAGCTTGGGACAAATGGTGCTGTGTGAAATGCCCAGGGATTTATTTATTTATTTATTTGTTATATATTATCAGACAACAGTGATAAAAATCGCATATAATGTAAAAGAAGATGCACACTATTACTATTACTTTAAACAGTTTTAAAGTACCAATTTCAAACATAATATATTTTGGGAATCAAAAACATTATTTTCTCGTCTGACGTAAACTTTATGACTCTATGTCGGACGAGGCTAAAACTCTGTAAAAAATATATTACAATCATATACATTATTTTAAATTAAAAATTTGGCTATGAAGGAGCGACATAGTCAGTATTCTGACAAAGTTCTCAAATAAAGAAAAAGAAATGCATACATTTTAATTTTGCCATAATGTTGTAAGTCTCGGCGTCGCCACTAAGATCGATTTTTTTTACAGAGACTACTTTTTTTCGGTTTATAATGTGTTCAGTCTTAGGAAAACCAGTTTTAAAGTAATGCATCATGTTTGGTATAATTTAAAAGAACATATTTTCATTTTAAATATTCTATTAATATCTTTCTTTTAATGTTTGGCATAGGGGCCATGATGATTTAGCAAAACATATCGTCACCTTTACCTCCTAGGTGTTTTAGCAAAAAAAATAATTCAATAGAGTTTATTATTATGGGTGTCAAGTCACATATTCTTGCCGTCTTTATGATATTTTTTTTGGAGACGGAGATAGATGGAAAAAACGTATAAGAAAATAAAGTTTTAGTCTTTCTGCACAAAGGTACTTAGTTTGCTGTACAGAATGCGTCGATGATAGTGACAGCTTCGTGATGGTATGGATCACTGTACCTGACCTGTAGAGTGGTCCATATTTTACGTATATGATTGTAATGTATTTTTTACAGAGTTTTAGCCTCGTCCGACATAGTGTCATAAAGTTTACGTCAGACGAGAAATGTTTTTGATTCCCAAAATGTGTTTCATGAGGCGTTCGCCCCGCTCACACTCGGTCAAGATATGATGTACGTCCTCGATTATTCCACATTTCTCGCAATTAGGTGAAGGATGTGATACCCATAGGTAAAATGTCTGCTTTACGTACAAAAAATAGATCTTATAAAGGTTCTGCTTTTTTTTAAAGTTCAGAATCTAAAGAAAATAACTGTGCTCTTGGTTTGAAAAAAAAAAAAAAAATGTTAATATAAACATCATCCTAATTGATTTGAAAAAAACAATTACCAACAATTTCGTAAATTTCTTCCCAATTCCTCTAATCTGTACACGTCTTTAAGTTTTGGTGTAGATTAAAATATGATAAATTGATAATAATATAACACTAAAGCCTTCTACCTCTTAAATCTTTTCACGTTATAGTATTATCAATCAGCTTTGATATAAGTACCGTTCACATACTTTTTTTTTTTTTTGGATGGGAAATCATCAATTGACCCCTCCCGCTCTGGGTGGAGCGGAAGGGAGTGTCAGATTCTTACTGACTAAAACGCATCCGTGTTCCTTCCTTAGCCCTTTCTGTTCAAGGGCAGCGGTAACTCTTTCGGACTATCTCGCTACCCTGGCAGGCTTCGGCCCTATCGGGCCCCTCCATTTGCTGACATCTCTTTGAGGCGCGCGTGGAACACAACGCACCGTCCGACACGGGCCTGGTCCTGATCGGACGGTGAGCTACCCATTACTCACCGCCCGCAGGCCCGCGCCTACGGTGGCCGGAAGTCGGCTGTTGACTCCCGTCCAGGGCGTCTCCAGCGGCGGTTAGGGGCGTGACGGCGCCGAAATTGCCTCTCCCTCACGCGCTTCGCCTCCTCCTTCGCGAGCATTACTGCTTCGCAGAAGGAGGTAACAGCCTCCCATTCACTCTCGCTCCGTACCATGGCCTGGACCAGGGCCGGACGCGAGAGATCGCCGCCGACGATCGCCGCCACGAGGACACGGTGGTGCTCCGCCCAAGCCGGGCAGACCTCCACCGTATGCTCCACCGTGTCCTCCGGGCAATCCACACAGTGGTGACACCCTGGGGTTTCCTCCCGCTTTATCCTGAACAGGAACCTCCCGAAACAACCGTGTCCGGTGAGGACCTGCGTCAGGCGGAAGGTAAGGGCGCCGTGGCGCCTCTCTAGCCACTCCTCAAAGAGGGGACTTATCGCCGCTATTGTAGCGTGCCCAGCACTGGGTTGCGACAATCGCACTCTCCATGCCGCTATGAGATCCCGCCGGAGCTCTGTCCGCTGTGCCGTGATTTCTCGCGGCAGCGGAGTAACGCCCCGGCGTTTTGCCTCCTCTCGCCACTCCCATATGTGGGCGAGGACTTTGGCCTCCAGATCCCATGGCGGCAATCCGGCAGCGAGGCTCGCCGCCTCCGCGGAGACCGACCGTTCACATACTACGATTTACATTCACTCGTCGACGAGTAATTATCAGTATGCGTATCCTTGCTCTGCTAGCCCTTTGCTTCGCGGCCGTCGCAGGTATGTTCTTAAGAAACTTTGTTTTCTTTTATTTTTCAAGAAAACATCAGATCATCTGATCATCATCATTATATCAAGTTGTGATGTTTATTTTGGAAAAAATGCATGTTTTATTATTTGTATTTATTTTTTTGTTGAAATATTTCATCATAATGATAAATAGAACTTGGAACAGCATTTTAATTGAATCTTTTTCTTTCTAGCCGTCCCTTCCAATCCCCAGAGGATTGTGGGCGGTTCGGTCACCACTATTGACCGGTACCCCACCATCGCCTCTCTCCTGTTCTCATGGAACTTGAGCACATACTGGCAGGCATGCGGTGGTTCAATCCTAAACAACAGGGCCATCCTCACCGCTGCTTACTGCACTATAGGAGACGCAAACAACAGATGGCGTGTCCGTGTCGGATCCACTTGGGCTAACAGCGGTGGTGTTGTCCACAACTTGAACGCGATCGTGAATCACCCACAATACAACGGCAACACTTTCAACAATGACATCGCTGTCTTGCGCTGCTCCTCCATCTTCTCTTTCAACAACAACTTCCGCGCTGCTTCCATCGCTGGCTCCAACTACAACCTCGGTGACAACCAAGCCGTCTGGGCTGCAGGATGGGGCACAACTTCTGTAAGTTTATTGATGATTAGTCCCGTGTTTAAATAAAGTAAATACATATTTCTTGTTTTGTTTGATCGGAGGTTAATATTTGTAAATGTCCATTTTGCAGAAGGTGGATCCTCCTTTGAGCAGCTCCGTCACGTCGAGCTTAGGGTTATCAACCAGATCATTTGCAGAATCAAATACGCTAGCCGCGGTATCGCTATCACCGACAACATGTTGTGCTCCGGCTGGTCCGGCGGTGGTCGCGACCAGTGCCAGGGTGACTCCGGCGGTCCTCTCTACCACAACGGTATCGTTGTTGGTGTCGGCTCTTTCGGTCTTGGCTGCGCTCAGGCTAGCTTCCCCGGTGTCAATGCTCGTGTTTCCCGCTACACTGCTTGGATCCAAAGCAACGCATAAGAAGTGACTTTGTGGCAATGGGGTTATGTTTTTCTAATAAATAAACTGTAAACCCACGCAATTTTTTATTTAGGTTTCGTTACTTTCACAATACTTTAAAAATTCAGTTTAGATTTATAAAACAAAATCAGAACAACATTGACCATTATTCATTGTTATTATTAGGAATACAAATATTATTATCTATATATATATAAAAATCAATGCCACCAAGAACGGGCTCACCTATCCAAACCAAATGTTTAGGCTTTGTTCGGACTATTTAGTAGATGGTTTATGTGAAGTTTGCACAAAATCGGTAGAGCGGTTCTTGATTAATCACATTTTTTGTAACAAATGAATTCAATAAATGGCGGATCATTTTGTTAATGGGGATTTTGCAGTCAAATTGAAAATTTTTTCAGATGGGGATTGTGCTGTCAAATTGAAACTTTTTCAGTGCTGACAGTACAACCATGTTGTTATGTCATTCATGCGGTCATTTCGTTTTGGACGTGCTTCGATTAAAGCAAATTGTCAGCGATAATTATTGCTTTGTGTTTATATTTTTACTAGCGGCCCGGTACGTGCTTCGCTACGTATAAAGTGAAATATTAAAAAAAAAAATTGGAACATCAAATTCATTTATTCAAACAAGAAAATCTTTTATTAATTGCTAGCTATTTTAAAACTTCATCCAAAACATTTGGATAAACAATATTTTTTGGTTTTCCATTTTGAGCATGAATAAACAAAGAGCTGGGGGTACCGACTCTTGAACAGGCCACATAAAGTTGGACATGTGAAAATCATGATTCCTCCAAATTCACACCACAAACGTTAAGTGTTTGCCCTTGGGCCTTGTTGATGGACATCGCAAATGATAAACGCACAGGATATTGTAATCGTTTGAATTCAAATGGCATATCAGTTGGAATCATAGGGATACGCGGTATCAAACAAACTTCTCCTTTTGATTTAGCAGTTAAGATCGTAGCTTCAATCAAATTTGGCAATAACTTTTTCACTGCCAATCTGGTGCCATTACACAGTTTTGGTGGATTAATATTTCGCAATAATATAATCAAAGAACCAACTTTCAGATTCAAGCAATGCGGTGGCATACCAGCCGGTTTCAATGAATTTAAAAATTCAATTGGATAATTCATTGCCTCATCTTGATTCATAACATTGTCAATTGATTTATTTGTCGTGATTACACCTGGCAGTTTCACTTGAATTTGTAAATTAATGGCATTGATATGAATGTTCTTCGGTGCTAAAATGGCGTGTTCTCTCAACCAATCATGATTTCTGTAATTCTGAAGAATATTCGGAAAAACACATTCAATCAGTTCATCTATAGATTGCGAATTGTACAAAAATTGTTCGGTACAGCGATTAATCCGTTGGTACTGTCGATTTGTATTTTCCCATCACCAATTTCTAACAATTGTTTTGAAAACTCATGGGCAGCTGGATCATTTTGTAGGTGAATACGCATATTAATGTTCAGTGTCAATTTTTGTACATATCTCCAAAGAACTGATGACTTCAAACAGGCATTTATTTCATCAGCAGGAGTTGATCGAGGAATGACAGGCAATGTTTGACGAAAATCCCCTGACAGTAATATCAAAGCACCATCAAAAAGCTGTTGATTACCACGTAAATCTTGCATTGTTCGATTAAATGCTTCTAGTGACTTTTTATTCGCCATTGTACACTCATCCCATAAAATAACGAACTTTTGCCATAGCAGAATTTCTCGAAATATTGCAAGTTGGAGTTTCAATCACCTGAACATTCAATGGCAATTTTAATGCAGAGTGTGCGGTCCGACCACCTTCTAATAACGTAGCAGCAATTCCCGAAGATGCAAGTGCCAATGCAATTTTCTGTTCCGATCGAATAGTCGCTAAAATCAATGATGTAACGAACCGTTACATCCCTAGTCAGTATCAGTAAACGCTGACACTATGCTTGGTCAGTACCGGACCTACCTAGATGACTATTGCTTACAGGCTTCCAGCCATTTCGGGTTTGGCATTCAAAGAGTTGGGACGTATACAGAGTTTTCCCCAAAATTATATTGTCCTTGTCTAGGAAATTAAATAAAACTTTTTTTAAAAAGATTCGGGACTTGTCCATTCTAACATTTGGTGGCAGCTGTGGGATAAGACATCCCCAGTGTCCTTAAAACGGCAAATACGTCGCCGGGAATGAAAGCTTGTGTGTGCCCGTGTTCCTAAAAGTGCCCAGTGATTGTGTTGCCTAATAAACACCCCAACCCGAGCTCATCACATCGAAGGTCGATACCATTCGGCCTTGGTCCAGAGCTGCATATCGCCGCCCCGGGTCCACTGCGTAGTAAGTGGTATCGCGTTGTTGGGTAGCACTTGCTGCACCCAACCACACTGGGTTTAAGGTAGACGTAATCCAGTAAATCCGGAATGAAGAATTCCTACTAGCTGTTCCTGTAAGTCCAGATTACTCCATTCTGCAAAATTTGTGTGTGTGTTGTGCGTACCTATATAGTGTCGTGATCCCGTGTGTTAATATAAGTTAATAATTATAAGTAAAACATTCATAATAAGATAGATTACGCTTCTATATTGTGATACCTCAATCGACCTTGATGAGTCAAACCGTTATGTATCTGAAATTATCGGTAATATAACTGAAAATAAAGAATTTCTGGCGTTGGAAAGAACTCTATATTCATTCTTGATATCTGGAAACGAGAATATCACGTATTATTCATTAAAGTGTATCATTATGACACAACTACTTACGATTATATTTTTAAAAGCCTGAAAAACTTAAAGAACTACTTTTTATCCGTAAATATAAATGAGTTTAGCATCGCAGATTTCAGAAATCCGTTTGATAGCCATAATTTCATAAAGATATATAACATAATCACGTACCTATTCCATAGTAAAAATATAACCATTAATATTTACAAAAAAATCATAGTGTATCCGACTATGAGCGAAATCGCTAAAATTATGCGTGAAAATCACGATTATTTCAGGCCATTTAGGCTCTAACAGAATGTTAAAAAGAATCCAGGAAAATACTACTGGCGAAATATGCGCAGCGATATTGAAAATTATGTCCGTGTAAATGTGTACCATGTCAAGCTAATAAAGCGCTACGTCAAACTAACCGTGCACCGATGCAGATCACTACAACATCGACGCAACCGTTTGAACGCGCGACATCGTAGGTCCTCTTCCTGAAGTTGGTAATGCTAAACTAAAATGTATTCTAACATTGCAAGATGACTTGACGAAATACTCAGCTGCTTATCCTATCCCTAATGCTACCGCAGAAGACACATGTGAATGTCTGATTCATTTTATCGCCCAATTCGGTATTCCAAAAACAATCCTAACTGATCAAGGCCCGAATTTTACGGCCGAACTACATATTCAAGCAAACTTGTAACTTTTTAAGAATTAAACAGCTCTGGTCTACCCCTTATCACCCACAAACACAGGGAGCCCTAGAAAGGAGCAACTCAACTTTAAAAGAGTACCTTAAATCTTTTGTAGATGAAAATCAAACTAATTGGCCTCGATATGTTTATACAGCCATGCTCACTTATAATACGACAGTTCATAGTACCACAAACTTCACCCCTTATGAGATAGTATTCGGTCATAAGGTACTTTTACCGTCATCTATTTACGACTCCGCCTTAGAATCGACATATAATAATTATGTTAGAGTCTTACAACAACATCTACGAATTTCCAGGGAGAAAGCTGTAGAAAACATACTAAAATCAAAAATAACTTCCAAAGCTTACTATGATAAACACACTTAACCAACAAAGTACAAAGCAGGTGATATGGTATATGTGAAGAATCACTTACGACTTCGTAAAGCTTTATCACCCATTTGGAAGGTCCCTATAAAGTAATTCGAATAAATGGAAATAACACACTTACCTTATTGATAAACCGTCAGCATGTAAAACATCACTATGATGAAGTTAAACTTGCTGAAACGAATGGTTAGTTTTATTATTTTAGTTATGTAGATTAGTATTATAACATAGAATATTATTTCAGGATCGCCTCGGCATGTATCTCCGTTATCTCAGCCGGCGTTATAGAACCCGTTAAAGAAAGTACAGCAATCTATTTTGACCCTATGGGAACCTTGAAAATCTCCAACAACTATCTCCACATATTAGTCCCAATTGATATTGGGTATATACAACCTCATATAGAAAATATTAAGTCTGCTTTAGGAACTGTTAGATTTCTTTGCCAACAGAACGAATGAAGTATTTCAAAATGCCATAACTTCCTACAACCCTTAGCATCTCGCCTTGACATTATTTTAAAAGACTATAAGTAGTGCTATATCTCATCTTATCCCTGACAGAGATAAGAGATCTGCGTGGTTTGCTGGTATCGGTTCCCTTCTTAAACAAGTAATTGGCACAATGGATGAGGACGACTGAATCAAGTATAATTCTGCAATTGAACACTTAGAAAATAATGATAAGAAACTTTCATCTCCTCTAAAAGATAATATTTTGTTGACTAATACAGCATTAAATAATTATAGTGAAACACTTAAAATAATAAAAACCAACGAAGCTCGATTAGGCAATGCTATTGAAAATTTATCAGCTGTAAAACAATGTATCTAATATACCTAAAGAATTATTTAAAGAATCTAAAATGAATGAAATCTATAATGAATTGTAGTTTACTAACTTTATCATTTAGGCTTGATGATATTATTAACGCTATAATGTTTACTAAAAGTCACTCTATACATCCCTCTGTCCTAACCCCTAAACAACTGTATGAAGAGTTGATGCATAGTGTTAAGAATTTAAATTCTGACGGCACGGTTGGCGCAGTGGTTAAGCGATTGACTACTACGCTGCGTGTCGCGGGTTCGATTCCCGCACGGAACAAATATTTGTATGACCTACAATTAGTTGTTCCGGGTCTGGCTGTTTGTGTATGTGAGTTTATATGTCTGTAAACGCACCCACGACACAGGAGAAATTCCTAGTCTGGGGCAACGTTTTTTAAAAAAAAAAAAAAAAAAAATAAGAATAGTGAACTATCTGTTAGCTTAAGTTAGATAGTATCCATATGCTAACTGACTTAGCCCAACTTTCGTGTTATTTTATAAATAGTAAAGTAGTGTTTGTCATTAAAATTCCCTTAGTAGGTATATAAGTCAGAATACGCGTTATATAAACCTATCTCTGTACCTAATCCCACATGATGTAGACCAGCCTTATTCATATACTATGATTACCTCATTGTAAGTATATAGCTATAAGTAAGGATAAATTAACATAATTATCATGACTGAAGTGGGCAGCAGGCAGAGCCTATTGCGATGCTGTCCTGACGTCAGCGACGCGTGTGATGCCGTCGGAGCCAGGGTGAAGATTTATGATGCGCCCGAGTCGCCAATGGTTTGGCGAGAGGCGGTCATCCTTGATCACGACCAGGTCTCCCAGTTGCAGCAGCTCCTGCTCATGGCGCTGCCATTTTGCACGTTTCTGTAATTCTGAGAGGTATTCTTTCTGATATCGGTTCCAAAAATGAGCCGCCAAGGATTGTGCCCTTTTATATCGAGACAAGACTGATCCGAGTCTCTCTTTCTGTGTCGACCTGAGTGGGCAACATCATGATCGTTCGTCCAATTAAAAAATGAGAGGGAGTCAGTGGAGTCATGTCGTTGGGATCAGAAGATAGTGGAGTAAGACGGCGTGAATTTAAAATCCCTTCAATTTGAATTAAAACTGTGTTTAATTCTTCATAGGTTAAATGGGCTAGGGATAGAATCCTTTTAAGAAGGAGTTTAACGGACTTAACTGCGCCTTCAGCTAAGTCGTTGAAATGGGGGCTTTAGGCAGGAGAGAATTTGAAATTAATTGCCTGCTCTGCTGCACTCAAACTAATGTCATTACACCTTGATTTTAGGAAGTTCGAGAGTTCATTGTAGGCTCCTACAAAGTTTGTACCGTTATCCGAGTAAATGTTAACAGGCCGACCTCTGCGAGCGATAAATCTATTTAATGAAGCTATAAATGCTTCAGTACTTAGATCTGTGACTAGTTCAACATGAAGTGCCCTCACTGCCAAGCACACAAATATACAAATGTACGATTTTGTAAGTTGGCTGCCCCTACCCTTTCTGTTGGCAATTAGAGTAGGCCCAGCATAATCGACAGCTGTGTTACTGAATGGGTGCTCACTATGAACGCGTTCTTTGGGCAGATCCGCCATGATTGGCTGAATCGTTCTGCCGGCGAATTTACAACACTTATGACACTCATGCGTGATTTTTCTGGCAAGATTGCGACCGCCTATTACCCAGAATCTTTGTCTCAATGTAGCAAGCAGTAATTGAGGTCCTGCATGCATTAATAATGTATGAAAATGTTGTTGTTGCCTTCAGGAACTAAGTAAATGTGTTAAAACGATTAATCAGCTTTATATATGTAATAATCTGGATGTATACTCAGTTCAAGTTATGCCTACCTACTTGTAAAACTGAAATGTTATGTAAAATTATTAATAAATTACCTCAACAATGTGAAACTAAATTGGTTCATGGGAGTATAGATATTTGGCAAGAACTAAAAAACAATAAATGGTTATTTGTTAAGTCAGAACCAACCAAACTTACACTTGAATGTAATTCACAGATAACAGAGTACAAATTGTTAGGTACTGGTGTTAACAGCCTAGAACCGGAATGTAAAGCTTATTGTAAAGACAGGGAACTTTCACCTAAACCTTATTATAATACAGTTATTAAACCTATAATTTCTGATAAGTTCTTATTAATTAAATCAAAATTAAAACCTTTAAAGCTAAATGATGTACCTACATCTAGAAAAACTTGTTAATGTTTCAAATCACCAACTGATGTCAGATATTGTCAATATTATTAATGAACCTAGCCCACTCATAAAATATGAATCTCATTATCCTATTATCACCTATTGTATAATTATTCTACTTTTCATTTTTATTTCTTATAAACTTTGTAAAAAATTCGGTAAATGTCCAACCTTCAAAACTAAAATAGAATCTAACAGTTCAACAGATGAAGTTCAGGAATTAGAAGAAATTCCAGTCCCAAGACTTCGCACATCTTCCTGAAAGTTATGTATAAAAAATATAAGTTTCATCTTGTTGGGGGGTTGTTACATCCCTAGTTAGTATCAGTAAACGCTGACACTATGCTTGGTCAGCACCGGACCTACCTAGATGACTATTGCTCACAGGCTTCCAGCCAGTTCGGGTTTGGCATTCAAAGAGTTGGGACGTACCTATACCGAGTTTTCCCCAGAATTATATTGTCCTTGTCTAGGAAATTAAATAAACCTTTTTTTAAAAAGATTCGGGACTTTTCCATTCTAACAGAACGTTTGGCCTGTACCACCAGGTACATCCAAGAAATATAATCCACCTGCATTATTGGAAACGGCTTGCATGATTGTGTCATATATATGTTTTTGCTGAATATCACATCACAATGTGGACATATTGCGTCCATCATTCCAATGTATCCGTACATACTTTAATCAATCTGACTGTTGTAATTAAAAGCAGCACGCATCATTTCAGCCAAAATAGCACGACGTATTCGTGATCGCCGTGCAAGATTCAGTACAGGTACAGGGTCAATAGATCTATTTCATGCATTACGTTCACGCTGCGATGCATTAGCTTGTGCGCGTTCATTTGCAGTCTGTGGTCGTCTTAGTAATGCCACATCATTTGCATTACGCGTTCGACGACCTATATTTGCTCGTCTGGCTCGTGGCATTTTTCCTTCATATAAAAAAGAATAAATCAAATTAAAAACAAATTGCTACATTAATAGTGGTACACAATATGTTTTTTCAAATGAAGAAACCCACATGCATACATGTAATTCACTTCAACAGTTCAAAACTTACCGTTTGTGTAAATAAATGCGTTTGACAGTTTAATTCAAATAAAGCCTGTAAACGATATGAAACACCGACGGCTCGCTAAAAAACTGAGAAAAGTACACGCACACATATATACATAGTACATTTTTTTTTTTTTTTTTAATTAAGGAATTTTTATACATAAAGTACATGTCAATTCCATCGTACCCTAACTTAAACTAAAAAAAAAACATCTACTTACTAAATTATGATTTACGACTAAATAACATAAACAATTCTTTAGCGGCTTCAGACACAGGAGAGGATAACATCTCGTGGAACATACCCACATTAGTTCTGCTTAAGCAGAAATTTCCTATAAAAGACGCTCGATCCGTCTCGTAACGGACACATTCCACCAATAGGTGATGAACGTCTTCAATTACTCCGCACACATCACAATTTGGAGAATCTGATTTCCTCATCATGTGTGCGAACTTGTTAAGAGGAACGTGACCAGATCTTAATCTGAACGCTGTTACAATCAAAGATCTACTCAAACTCACATTAACCAGCCATGGTACTCGAGGAGGCTCACATTGTATTGTTTTATACCAAATTTCTTTTTTCCAAAGATCTCTCATTAAAGTGTTCCGTCCACTTGTTGTGACAGTACTTTTTGTATTTAGGCAACAACTCACTGTGATTTGGCCAAATTAGAACCTCTTTTCCCTCTACTGCTGCTTTTCTTGCCAACATGTCAGCCTCCTCGTTACCTCTGATGCCAATGTGTGATGGAATCCACTGCAATTTCAACTGAATGCCCTTTAGATTGTTCTCATAAATTTCAGAGAGGATGTCATAAGCTATCGATGTACCTCTGACACCAGAGGCGCATCGAGCTATATGATATAAAGCGCTTCTACTATCGGAACAAATTAGAACTTTATTCCGTTGAATTGATCGAGAATACAAAAGTGCTTCTAAAATTGCTATGAGTTCCATCGACATAACTGAAAATTCGTAAGTTGATTTAAAACAATTATTGTAAAATGACTGATTTGCTACCTGAGGATCATAAAAGGCAGCACCGCGACCACTTGCGCTTCTTGAGCCATCAGTAAATATGACATACCAACCGTTATACTTTTCTGTTAATTCGGATATAACGTTGTAAATGTTAAAATCGTGTTTTTTTTTTGCTAGAACTATACTGTCTAAGTGACATTTGATTGGAACAATTGAAGACTCACCGTTTGTTGAATGAACTCAACATATGTTTATAAAAATATAAACACAAAGCAATAATTATCGCTGACAATTTGCTTTAATCGAAGCACGTCCAAAATGAAATGACCGCATGAATGAAATAACAACATGGTTGTACTGTCAACACTGAAAAAGTTTCCATTTGACAGCACAATCCCCATCTGAAAAAAATTTCAATTTGACAGCAAAATTCCCATTAACAAAATGATCCACCATTTATTGAATTCATTTGTTACTAAGAATGTGATAAATGAAGAACCGCTCTACCGATTTTGTGCAAGCTTCACATAAACCATCTACTAAATAGTCCGAAGAAAGCCTAAACATTTGGTTTGGATAGGTGAGTCCGTACTTGAGTTATAAAATTACAACGAAAAGTGGCATTGATTTTTATATATATAGATTTTGATAAGCTCGAAGTTATTTTTATAAGTTTGCAATGAAGTAGGGTCCTATTCTATCTTCCAGGAATCTCTTACTAGCTAAGCGAGTACCTATCTTGTTCCCTAGTGCGAGAAACGAATTAAAAACAAAATGGCAAACATAAGAAACCACGAAAATAGCTTGAGACTTATTTTTCCTAAAAAATAATTAAAAAGAGATTACAGACGAGTTCTTAACCATATCGCGGTACGAGACTAATGATACAATATTTTGAAAACGATATCTACCTGCTAAATATTATCAGATAACAGTGATAAAAAATGCATATAATGTAAAAGAGGATGCACACTATTACTAGTGTTACTGTTACTTTAAACAGTTTTAAAGTACCAATTTCAAACATATTTTGGGAATCAAAAACATTTCTCATCTGGCGTAAACTTTATGACTCTATGTCGGACGAGGCTAAAACTCAGTAAAAAATGTATTACAATCTTCTAAATTAATTTTAAATTCAAAATTTGGCTATGAAGGAGCGACATAGTCAGTATTGTGACAAAGCTCTCTAATAAAGAAAAAGGAATGCATAAATTTTAATTTTGCCATAATGTGTAAGTCTCGGCGACGCCACTAAGATCGATTTTTTTTACGGAGACTACTTTTTCTCGGTTTATAATGTGTTCAGTCTTAGGAAAACCAGTCTTAAAGTAACGCATCGTGTTTGGTATACTTTAAAAGAACATATTTTCATTTTAAATATTCTATTAATATCTTTCTTTTAATGTTTGGCTTAGGGGCCCTGATGATTTAGCAAAACATATCGTCACCTCCCAGGTTTTTTAGCAAAAAAATGAATTCAATAGAGTTTATTATTACGGGTGATTTAACTAAGCCGAGAGTCACATATTCTTCCCGTCATTATGATTTTTTTTTTGGAGACGGAGATAGATAGAAAAAACGTAAAAGAAAAAAAAGTTTTAGTCTTTCTGCACAAAGGTACTTAGTTTGCTGTACACAATGCGTCGATGACAGCTTCGTGATGGTATGGACCACTGTACCTGACCTGTATAGTGGTCCATATTTTACGTATATGATTGTAATATATTTTTTACAGAGTTTTAGCCTCGTCCGACATAGAGTCATAAAGTTTACGTCAGACGAGAAATGTTTTTGATTCCCAAAATGTGTTTCATGAGGCGTTCGCTCCGCTCACACTCGGTCAAGATATGATGTACGTCCTCGATTATTCCACATTTCTCGCAATTAGGTGAAGGTGTGATACCCATAGGGAAAATGTCTGCATTGCGTACAAAAAATAGATCTTATAAGGGTTCTGCTTTTTTTTAAAGTTCAGAATCTAAAGAAAATAACTGTGCTCTTGGTTTTAAATAAAAAAAAATGTTAAAATAAACATCATCCTAATTGATTTGAAAAAAACAATTACCAACAATTTCGTAAATTTCTTCCCAATTCTCTAATCTGTACACGTCTTTAAAGTTTGGTGTAGATTAAAATATGATAAAAATTGATAATAATATCCTTCTACTTCTTAAATCTTTTCAAGTTATAGTATTATCAATCAGCTTTGATATAAATACCCTTCACATACTACGATTTACATTCACTCGTCGACGAGTAATTAATAGTATGCGTATCCTTGCTCTGCTAGCCCTTTGCTTCGCGGCCGTCGCAGGTATGTTCTTAAGAAACTTTGTTTTCTTTTATTTTTCAAGAAAACATCAGAATCTTATATCAAGTTGTGATGTTTATTTTGGAAAAAATGCATGTTTTATTATTTGTACTTATTTTTTTGTTGAAATATTTCATCATAATGATAAATGGAACTTGGAACAGCATTTTAATTGAATCTTTTTCTTTCTAGCCGTCCCTTCCAATCCCCAGAGGATTGTGGGCGGTTCGGTCACCACTATTGACCGGTACCCCACCATCGCCTCTCTCCTGTTCTCATGGAACTTGAGCACATACTGGCAGGCATGCGGTGGTTCAATCCTAAACAACAGGGCCATCCTCACCGCTGCTCACTGCACTATAGGAGACGCAAGCAACAGATGGCGTGTCCGTGTCGGATCCACTTGGGCTAACAGCGGTGGTGTTGTCCACAACTTGAACGCGATCGTGAATCACCCACAATACAACAGCAACACTTTGAACAATGACATCGCTGTCTTGCGCTGCTCCTCCACCTTCTCTTTCAACAACAACGTCCGCGCTGCTTCCATCGCTGGCTCCAACTACCACGTCGGTGACAACCAAGCCGTCTGGGCTGCAGGATGGGGCACCACTTCCGTAAGTTTATTGATGATTAGTCCCGTGTTTAAAAAAAGTAAATACATATTTCTTGTTTTGTTTGATCGGAGATTAATATTTGTAAATGTCCATTTTGCAGCAAGGTGGATCCTCCTCTGAGCAGCTCCGTCACGTCGAGCTTAGGGTTATCAACCAGAACACTTGCAGAAACAACTACGCTAGCCGCGGTATCGCTATCAACGACAACATGTTGTGCTCCGGCTGGTCCGGCGGTGGTCGCGACCAGTGCCAGGGTGACTCCGGCGGTCCTCTCTACCACAACGGTATCGTTATTGGTGTCTGCTCTTTCGGTTTTGGCTGCGCTCAGGCTAACTTCCCCGGTGTCAATGCTCGTGTTTCCCGCTACACCTCTTGGATCCAAAGCAACGCATAAGAAGCGACTTTGTGGCAATGGGCTTAGAGTTATGTTTTTCTAATAAATAAACTGTAAACCCACGCAATGTTTTAGTTTTCGTTACTTTCACAATACTTTAAAACTTCAGTTTAGATTTATAAAACAAAATCAGAACAACATTGACCATTATTCATTGTTATAATTAGGAACACAAATATTATTATAGTCTATGATTTTGACCAGACAATAATATTATAGTGATAGTAAAATATGTTTGTTAACATAACTTCGAATTGTTTTTTGTCAGAAAAAAAGACAAACCCGCCTTCAGAACGTTTACATTTTACCTATGACAGCAACCTCATAGTTCCAAAAAATAAGTAGGTATCAGTCGGTTTTAAAATCGGAGATAAAATAACAGTGAACTGATTGTAAGTTATGTCTTGGTCTATTAGGAAACTCTTGGCTCGTACATTGGCCTGCTAAGACTATTTAGCTGGGTTTTAAATCAAGCTTTTTCGTAAGATGGTAATAATCTATGTTGCTAGTAACAAGCTATGTAAAAGATGGAGAATACGAGATAAATAGCACCATACCCTTTTCTCATCTGAACAGGAATGGCTCTAACCTATTTTAGAAAAAGTCCTAAGAGCTCCTTACGCTCTACGGAGGCTATCCAGGACAGACCACCAAAGAAGAGAAGCATATTGTGATGAGAAAAGCATTACCACCTTCCGACTTCGTTAAACCCCAGGAGCATTTGCGTCACGGGAGTGACCTGCAGTGGAAAGCTCTCAATCGATTGCGAACCCAAGTAGGCCGCTGCAGACAAAATTTGTCGAAGTGGGGGATTACAGACCCATCCAACACCCAGTGCAAGTGCGGGGCTTCTGACCAGACCATGCCCCACTTGTTGGAGTGCCGTAAATGCCCGTTCACTTGCATTTCAGACGACCTAAAGAATGACACTGAGGCCGCAACCAACGTGGCCTCCTACTGGGCTCAAACCATATAAAAAAAAGAGTAAGAGTACCGCAGATACGAAAAACCTTTATTTAACAAAAAAAAAAAAAAAAACCGACTTCCAAAAAATCACTACAAACTGAAAAATAACTTTAACTTCAGAAGTCGGTGTCGTTAGTTCCGCATTTTCGTATTTTGACACCGACTTCCGAAATTATTCGGTTGTGTTTTTTCGGATCGGTTGTTTTTTTTTTGTAAAATATTTTTTCCTTTTTACTATTTAGTTGTACCTACCCCACACAAATTCATATATGTATACTTGCAAGATTAGAGGTACCCCAATAACAACTTTGACACAAGGATGTGAGGATTTACTGTGGTATACTGAACTCGTGATTACATAAACAATGCATACATAAGCGATAGCAGCAATCGCGGTTGATTTGCTGGCATTTATTGAAGAGTTCCGTTGTCTGTCTCCGAAACTCATCTTCAGATCTTTACGAAATTTCAATGGGACCCAGTGGCATGCATTGGTTTTCAGAATAGGTAGGCAGGAATTTAATTTCTTCGTATTAACTTGAACGAGCAAAGACCAATGACAATGTGCGAATAGTACGGGAGCCGAGTAGGCCGTCTGGCGACTGCCTACTGCCGCGCGAGTTTGTATGAAGATTTGTTTTTTGTTAGGTATGATAATTTAGTGAGTTTCTTAATTGTAGGGCACACACACTAAACTGTAATTGACAGGCTTATGGATTATCGATTTATCGAGGTAGGCACTGCTTATATGCCTATATGAAATGCACGCCACTGATGGGACACCATTTCGGAATAAACTTCTTTCGAACAAAAAAATAATTTTGCAAATTCGTCTATATATGACGGAGTTATGCCCGTAGTGGGGTAGCCCACACAAATTCATATATACTTGCAAGATTAGAGGTACCCCAATAACAAACATCCATCCATCCATACAAACTTTCGCATGTATAATATTAGTAGGAAGTAGGATGATATCTGTGATGGAAAGAGCGTACCCAGAAGATGGCTGTTCACTCCTGCTTTGAAGGCTGACGGGTTATAAGTAGTAGGGAACTCGACGCTGTTTGGCTCAGACCTTCTCTTATTTCACAATCAAACTTCGTGGACGAGTAGTTTTTGAGTGAAAGAGTAACAAACATCCATACATCCACCCATACAAACTTTCACGTTTAATAATAGTAGGATACTTATATGTATATATTATTTTGACAAGCTCGAAGTTAATTTTATAAGTCTGCAATGAAGTAGGGTCCTATTCCATCTTCCAGGAATCTCTTACTAGCTAAGCGAGTACCTATCTTGTTCCCTAGTGCGAGAAACGAATTAAGAACAAAATGGCCAACATGAGAAACCACGAAAATAGCTTGAGACTTATTTTTCCAAAAAAAAATAATAATTAGAGATTATAGACGAGTTCTTAACCATATCGCGGCACGAGACTAATGATACAATATTTTGAAAACAATATCTACCTGTTAAATATTATCAGATAACAGTGATAAAAATGCATATAATGTTAAAGAGGATGCACACTATTACTAGTGTTACTGTTACTTAATAGGTAATAGGTAAAACGGGCTGGTGTCCGCAACTCCACGACAATGCGCGTATTTTGCGTACGGGCGCAAAATACGCGCATAAAAAAAAAACTAAAAAAGTACCAATACTGTTACTTTAAACAGTTTTAAAGTACCAATTTCAAACATATTTTGGGAATCAAAAACATTTCTCGTCTGACGTAAACTTTATGACTCTATGTCGGACGAGGCTAAAACTCTGTAAAAAATATATTACAATCATATACGTAAAATATGGACCACTATACAGGTCAGGTACAGTGGTCCATACCATCACGAAGCTGTCATCGACGCATTGTGTAAAAAAATGTTAAAATAAACATCATCCTAATTGATTTGAAAAAAACAATTACCAACAATTTCGTAAATTTCTTCCCAATTCTCTAATCTGTACACGTCTTTAAGTTTTGGTGTAGATTAAAATATGATAAAAATTGATAATAATATAACACTAAAGCCTTCTACTTCTTAAATCTTTTCAAGTTATAGTATTATCAATCAGCTTTGATATAAATACCCTTCACATACTACGATTTACATTCACTCGTCGACGAGTAATTAATAGTATGCGTATCCTTGCTCTGCTAGCCCTTTGCTTCGCGGCCGTCGCAGGTATGTTCTTAAGAAACTTTGTTTTCTTTTATTTTTCAAGAAAACATCAGAATCTTATATCAAGTTGTGATGTTTATTTTGGAAAAAATGCATGTTTTATTATTTGTACTTATTTTTTTGTTGAAATATTTCATCATAATGATAAATGGAACTTGGAACAGCATTTTAATTGAATCTTTTTCTTTCTAGCCGTCCCTTCCAATCCCCAGAGGATTGTGGGCGGTTCGGTCACCACTATTGACCGGTACCCCACCATCGCCTCTCTCCTGTTCTCATGGAACTTGAGCACATACTGGCAGGCATGCGGTGGTTCAATCCTAAACAACAGGGCCATCCTCACCGCTGCTCACTGCACTATAGGAGACGCAAGCAACAGATGGCGTGTCCGTGTCGGATCCACTTGGGCTAACAGCGGTGGTGTTGTCCACAACTTGAACGCGATCGTGAATCACCCACAATACAACAGCAACACTTTGAACAATGACATCGCTGTCTTGCGCTGCTCCTCCACCTTCTCTTTCAACAACAACGTCCGCGCTGCTTCCATCGCTGGCTCCAACTACCACGTCGGTGACAACCAAGCCGTCTGGGCTGCAGGATGGGGCACCACTTCCGTAAGTTTATTGATGATTAGTCCCGTGTTTAAAAAAAGTAAATACATATTTCTTGTTTTGTTTGATCGGAGATTAATATTTGTAAATGTCCATTTTGCAGCAAGGTGGATCCTCCTCTGAGCAGCTCCGTCACGTCGAGCTTAGGGTTATCAACCAGAACACTTGCAGAAACAACTACGCTAGCCGCGGTATCGCTATCAACGACAACATGTTGTGCTCCGGCTGGTCCGGCGGTGGTCGCGACCAGTGCCAGGGTGACTCCGGCGGTCCTCTCTACCACAACGGTATCGTTGTTGGTGTCTGCTCTTTCGGTTTTGGCTGCGCTCAGGCTAACTTCCCCGGTGTCAATGCTCGTGTTTCCCGCTACACCTCTTGGATCCAAAGCAACGCATAAGAAGCGACTTTGTGGCAATGGGCTTAGAGTTATGTTTTTCTAATAAATAAACTGTAAACCCACGCAATGTTTTAGTTTTCGTTACTTTCACAATACTTTAAAACTTCAGTTTAGATTTATAAAACAAAATCAGAACAACATTGACCATTATTCATTGTTATAATTAGGAACACAAATATTATTATAGTCTATGATTTTGACCAGACAATAATATTATAGTGATAGTAAAATATGTTTGTTAACATAACTTCGAATTGTTTTTTGTCAGAAAAAAAGACAAACCCGCCTTCAGAACGTTTACATTTTACCTATGACAGCAACCTCATAGTTCCAAAAAATAAGTAGGTATCAGTCGGTTTTAAAATCGGAGATAAAATAACAGTGAACTGATTGTAAGTTATGTCTTGGTCTATTAGGAAACTCTTGGCTCGTACATTGGCCTGCTAAGACTATTTAGCTGGGTTTTAAATCAAGCTTTTTCGTAAGATGGTAATAATCTATGTTGCTAGTAACAAGCTATGTAAAAGATGGAGAATACGAGATAAATAGCACCATACCCTTTTCTCATCTGAACAGGAATGGCTCTAACCTATTTTAGAAAAAGTCCTAAGAGCTCCTTACGCTCTACGGAGGCTATCCAGGACAGACCACCAAAGAAGAGAAGCATATTGTGATGAGAAAAGCATTACCACCTTCCGACTTCGTTAAACCCCAGGAGCATTTGCGTCACGGGAGTGACCTGCAGTGGAAAGCTCTCAATCGATTGCGAACCCAAGTAGGCCGCTGCAGACAAAATTTGTCGAAGTGGGGGATTACAGACCCATCCAACACCCAGTGCAAGTGCGGGGCTTCTGACCAGACCATGCCCCACTTGTTGGAGTGCCGTAAATGCCCGTTCACTTGCATTTCAGACCACCTAAAGAATGACACTGAGGCCGCAACCAACGTGGCCTCCTACTGGGCTCAAACCATATAAAAAAAAGAGTAAGAGTACCGCAGATACGAAAAACCTTTATTTAACAAAAAAAAAAAAAAAACCGACTTCCAAAAAATCACTACAAACTGAAAAATAACTTTAACTTCAGAAGTCGGTGTCGTTAGTTCCGCATTTTCGTATTTTGACACCGACTTCCGAAATTATTCGGTTGTGTTTTTTCGGATCGGTTGTTTTTTTTTTGTAAAATATTTTTTCCTTTTTACTATTTAGTTGTACCTACCCCACACAAATTCATATATGTATACTTGCAAGATTAGAGGTACCCCAATAACAACTTTGACACAAGGATGTGAGGATTTACTGTGGTATACTGAACTCGTGATTACATAAACAATGCATACATAAGCGATAGCAGCAATCGCGGTTGATTTGCTGGCATTTATTGAAGAGTTCCGTTGTCTGTCTCCGAAACTCATCTTCAGATCTTTACGAAATTTCAATGGGACCCAGTGGCATGCATTGGTTTTCAGAATAGGTAGGCAGGAATTTAATTTCTTCGTATTAACTTGAACGAGCAAAGACCAATGACAATGTGCGAATAGTACGGGAGCCGAGTAGGCCGTCTGGCGACTGCCTACTGCCGCGCGAGTTTGTATGAAGATTTGTTTTTTGTTAGGTATGATAATTTAGTGAGTTTCTTAATTGTAGGGCACACACACTAAACTGTAATTGACAGGCTTATGGATTATCGATTTATCGAGGTAGGCACTGCTTATATGCCTATATGAAATGCACGCCACTGATGGGACACCATTTCGGAATAAACTTCTTTCGAACAAAAAAATAATTTTGCAAATTCGTCTATATATGACGGAGTTATGCCCGTAGTGGGGTAGCCCACACAAATTCATATATACTTGCAAGATTAGAGGTACCCCAATAACAAACATCCATCCATCCATACAAACTTTCGCATGTATAATATTAGTAGGAAGTAGGATGATATCTGTGATGGAAAGAGCGTACCCAGAAGATGGCTGTTCACTCCTGCTTTGAAGGCTGACGGGTTATAAGTAGTAGGGAACTCGACGCTGTTTGGCTCAGACCTTCTCTTATTTCACAATCAAACTTCGTGGACGAGTAGTTTTTGAGTGAAAGAGTAACAAACATCCATACATCCACCCATACAAACTTTCACGTTTAATAATAGTAGGATACTTATATGTATATATTATTTTGACAAGCTCGAAGTTAATTTTATAAGTCTGCAATGAAGTAGGGTCCTATTCCATCTTCCAGGAATCTCTTACTAGCTAAGCGAGTACCTATCTTGTTCCCTAGTGCGAGAAACGAATTAAGAACAAAATGGCCAACATGAGAAACCACGAAAATAGCTTGAGACTTATTTTTCCAAAAAAAAATAATAATTAGAGATTATAGACGAGTTCTTAACCATATCGCGGCACGAGACTAATGATACAATATTTTGAAAACAATATCTACCTGTTAAATATTATCAGATAACAGTGATAAAAATGCATATAATGTTAAAGAGGATGCACACTATTACTAGTGTTACTGTTACTTAATAGGTAATAGGTAAAACGGGCTGGTGTCCGCAACTCCACGACAATGCGCGTATTTTGCGTACGGGCGCAAAATACGCGCATAAAAAAAAAACTAAAAAAGTACCAATACTGTTACTTTAAACAGTTTTAAAGTACCAATTTCAAACATATTTTGGGAATCAAAAACATTTCTCGTCTGACGTAAACTTTATGACTCTATGTCGGACGAGGCTAAAACTCTGTAAAAAATATATTACAATCATATACGTAAAATATGGACCACTATACAGGTCAGGTACAGTGGTCCATACCATCACGAAGCTGTCATCGACGCATTGTGTAAAAAAATGTTAAAATAAACATCATCCTAATTGATTTGAAAAAAACAATTACCAACAATTTCGTAAATTTCTTCCCAATTCTCTAATCTGTACACGTCTTTAAGTTTTGGTGTAGATTAAAATATGATAAAAATTGATAATAATATAACACTAAAGCCTTCTACTTCTTAAATCTTTTCAAGTTATAGTATTATCAATCAGCTTTGATATAAATACCCTTCACATACTACGATTTACATTCACTCGTCGACGAGTAATTAATAGTATGCGTATCCTTGCTCTGCTAGCCCTTTGCTTCGCGGCCGTCGCAGGTATGTTCTTAAGAAACTTTGTTTTCTTTTATTTTTCAAGAAAACATCAGAATCTTATATCAAGTTGTGATGTTTATTTTGGAAAAAATGCATGTTTTATTATTTGTACTTATTTTTTTGTTGAAATATTTCATCATAATGATAAATGGAACTTGGAACAGCATTTTAATTGAATCTTTTTCTTTCTAGCCGTCCCTTCCAATCCCCAGAGGATTGTGGGCGGTTCGGTCACCACTATTGACCGGTACCCCACCATCGCCTCTCTCCTGTTCTCATGGAACTTGAGCACATACTGGCAGGCATGCGGTGGTTCAATCCTAAACAACAGGGCCATCCTCACCGCTGCTCACTGCACTATAGGAGACGCAAGCAACAGATGGCGTGTCCGTGTCGGATCCACTTGGGCTAACAGCGGTGGTGTTGTCCACAACTTGAACGCGATCGTGAATCACCCACAATACAACAGCAACACTTTGAACAATGACATCGCTGTCTTGCGCTGCTCCTCCACCTTCTCTTTCAACAACAACGTCCGCGCTGCTTCCATCGCTGGCTCCAACTACCACGTCGGTGACAACCAAGCCGTCTGGGCTGCAGGATGGGGCACCACTTCCGTAAGTTTATTGATGATTAGTCCCGTGTTTAAAAAAAGTAAATACATATTTCTTGTTTTGTTTGATCGGAGATTAATATTTGTAAATGTCCATTTTGCAGCAAGGTGGATCCTCCTCTGAGCAGCTCCGTCACGTCGAGCTTAGGGTTATCAACCAGAACACTTGCAGAAACAACTACGCTAGCCGCGGTATCGCTATCAACGACAACATGTTGTGCTCCGGCTGGTCCGGCGGTGGTCGCGACCAGTGCCAGGGTGACTCCGGCGGTCCTCTCTACCACAACGGTATCGTTGTTGGTGTCTGCTCTTTCGGTTTTGGCTGCGCTCAGGCTAACTTCCCCGGTGTCAATGCTCGTGTTTCCCGCTACACCTCTTGGATCCAAAGCAACGCATAAGAAGCGACTTTGTGGCAATGGGCTTAGAGTTATGTTTTTCTAATAAATAAACTGTAAACCCACGCAATGTTTTAGTTTTCGTTACTTTCACAATACTTTAAAACTTCAGTTTAGATTTATAAAACAAAATCAGAACAACATTGACCATTATTCATTGTTATAATTAGGAACACAAATATTATTATAGTCTATGATTTTGACCAGACAATAATATTATAGTGATAGTAAAATATGTTTGTTAACATAACTTCGAATTGTTTTTTGTCAGAAAAAAAGACAAACCCGCCTTCAGAACGTTTACATTTTACCTATGACAGCAACCTCATAGTTCCAAAAAATAAGTAGGTATCAGTCGGTTTTAAAATCGGAGATAAAATAACAGTGAACTGATTGTAAGTTATGTCTTGGTCTATTAGGAAACTCTTGGCTCGTACATTGGCCTGCTAAGACTATTTAGCTGGGTTTTAAATCAAGCTTTTTCGTAAGATGGTAATAATCTATGTTGCTAGTAACAAGCTATGTAAAAGATGGAGAATACGAGATAAATAGCACCATACCCTTTTCTCATCTGAACAGGAATGGCTCTAACCTATTTTAGAAAAAGTCCTAAGAGCTCCTTACGCTCTACGGAGGCTATCCAGGACAGACCACCAAAGAAGAGAAGCATATTGTGATGAGAAAAGCATTACCACCTTCCGACTTCGTTAAACCCCAGGAGCATTTGCGTCACGGGAGTGACCTGCAGTGGAAAGCTCTCAATCGATTGCGAACCCAAGTAGGCCGCTGCAGACAAAATTTGTCGAAGTGGGGGATTACAGACCCATCCAACACCCAGTGCAAGTGCGGTGCTTCTGACCAGACCATGCCCCACTTGTTGGAGTGCCGTAAATGCCCGTTCACTTGCATCTCGGATGACCTAAAGAATGCCACTGATGCCGCAACCAAAGTGGCCTCTATATTATGCATGCAAGTATATAAGCGACGGGCAGCGGGATCGTCCGAAAGGGTTACCGCTGCCCTGGTACAGAAAGGGCTAAGGAAGTTCCGCTCCACCCAGAGTGGGAGGGGGGGTCATTCGATGATTTCCCATCCACAAAAAAAAAAAAAAGTATATTAGCGACTGTTAAAAACTATAATATTACATGCCTTTAAAGACGACATGTGATATACATATAGCTAGGTATGTGGATATGTGATTATGGAGCCACGGAAACAATTCTAAATCTAACAACAACAATGGCCGTTTCAATTGGTATGGTTAGGCGATGATTGAATATTAAGTTCTAGTGCTATCGATGTTACTGATAATTTTCACGCAGGTTAAATAATTGGAATTTCGATATTTTCCGTTTGTTTTTATTATTTTCGAATGAGTAATATAATAAAATGAATAATTTTAAGTAAACTTTTATTTATTTATTCATAAAAATCAATATATATTTTTACAAAAAATACGTAAGTAGGTAATTATGGATTTTTCTAAAATTATTAAGCTTTCAATTTAAATTTTGCAGCCATATAAAAATGAATAAATTTAATTATAACAAGCGCGCCTTTCGCAATGAAAACCAACTTGGAGTGAAAAACTGAATTTGCACTAGAAGTTAATTAATACATAGTTCTAACCAAAATGAGCTGGACTCCTTCAACAAGAACTGGTCCTTAGCAGCTTTAAACAGATAGAAGTGGAAAGACAGTAAGTAGGCAGGCCTTTGCCTTGCAGTGGACCTCAGAGGTTGTTAAAAAAAAAAACATGGCAGCCAAGGAGGTAACTTATCAAGGGTTTTAATTAAATTTCGAACTGGCTTGCCAACAGAGTTGTTTAAATGAAGGTTGTCTGTAAAGTTGGTTTATAGACAGTAGTTTAACGTGACAAAGTCATAACAAAACATTGATGAAATGATTGCAAACGCGCATGCGTACAATGATCGTAACGGGACAATCTGTCATCTTTTTCGTGCATGCAGCCGGCGTTCATCGATTTACTAGACGTTGTCACGTCATTAATAATATACCATACCATGATGACAAACCAATATAAGTAATATGAGCTCAAGTTATTTCAAACTGGCAGTATTGATCACGCAAATTACACAGATAAGTTAGACTGGACCGGATTCGAAGTTAGCGGGTAGTTGGGCACAGCCATCCGGCTGATTGCTAGCTGTGTGAACTGCGGACAATAACTGGCCTTGTTTGGAACTGGTAACTTCATGCCACTTCCAGTTTGCGAAATCAGAGTTATATTAGCGTTTAGAAATATTTTACTGAATGAGAGGGGATTTTTTTTCAGATATTTTTCATTTGTGTCATAGGTATTTTAGTTTTAGTTAAACATAAGTGTAATACACGTGTACAGTGTCGCGGACGCATCACGGATGAATTTGTATTGTCAATGTCAATTAATGTGTGTTGTCTTTGGTCCTTGGTCCTGACATCAAGCAATGGACAAAATTGTCGACATTTTATATGCTTGAGTACGAGACTTTTGACTACGTTGTATGTGTTACATATTTTATGTCTTTTTTATTTGTAATGTGCGTTTTATTTGTGCTGAATAAACTACTTTTCTTGCTAATATTAGGATAATTCGTAGATCGGTTAACAAACTACATTTATAATGTAGTGCTATAAATATTCAGCTATTAGGTATCAGTAATCATTAGAAATAACTTTCTTCGTTTTCTTGAATTGTTGAAAAATCATTACTAGCGTTCCCGTAAAATTGTTTATATTATGTGCTGAAATACCGAAAACACAGCAGCAACTTATTTTTACATCCCGTTTCATTAGTGTTCGTAGCAATCTTAATTCATAAGCCGTGTACGCAACAACGAACAAAAACATGGTGAACATGAACATCGACAACTTTGTTCGCACGTGCATACCTTCAACGAAAAAAAAAAAATTAGAGATTATAGACGAGTTCTTAACCATATCGCGGCACGAGACTAATGATACAATATTTTGAAAACAATATCTACCTGTTAAATATTATCAGATAACAGTGATAAAAATGCATATAATGTAAAAGAGGATGCACACTATTACTAGTGTTACTGTTACTTTAAACAGTTTTAAAGTACCAATTTCAAACATATTTTGGGAATCAAAAACATTTCTCGTCTGACGTAAACTTTATGACTCTATGTCGGACGAGGCTAAAACTCTGTAAAAAATATATTACAATCATATACGTAAAATATGGACCACTATACAGGTCAGGTACAGTGGTCCATACCATCACGAAGCTGTCATCGACGCATTGTGTAAAAAAATGTTAAAATAAACATCATCCTAATTGATTTGAAAAAAACAATTACCAACAATTTCGTAAATTTCTTCCCAATTCTCTAATCTGTACACGTCTTTAAAGTTTGGTGTAGATTAAAATATGATAAAAATGGATAATAATATAACACTAAAGCCTTCTACTTCTTAAATCTTTTCAAGTTATAGTATTATCAATCAGCTTTGATATAAATACCCTTCACATACTACGATTTACATTCACTCGTCGACGAGTAATTAATAGTATGCGTATCCTTGCTCTGCTAGCCCTTTGCTTCGCGGCCGTCGCAGGTATGTTCTTAAGAAACTTTGTTTTCTTTTATTTTTCAAGAAAACATCAGAATCTTATATCAAGTTGTGATGTTTATTTTGGAAAAAATGCATGTTTTATTATTTGTACTTATTTTTTTGTTGAAATATTTCATCATAATGATGAATTGGAACTTGGAACAGCATTTTAATTGAATCTTTTTCTTTCTAGCCGTCCCTTCCAATCCCCAGAGGATTGTGGGCGGTTGGGTCACCACTATTGACCGGTACCCCACCATCGCCTCTCTCCTGTACTCATGGAACTTGAGCACATACCGGCAGGCATGCGGTGCTTCAATCCTCAACAACAGGGCCGTCCTCACCGCTGCTCACTGCACTATAGGAGACGCAAGCAACAGATGGCGTGTCCGTGTCGGGTCCACTTTTGCTAACAGCGGTGGTGTTGTCCACAACTTGAACGCGATCGTGAATCACCCACAATACAACGGCCACACTTTCAACAATGACATCGCTGTCTTGCGCTCCGCCTCCACCTTCTCTTTCAACAACCACGTCCGCGCTGCTTCCATCGCTGGCTCCAACTACCACCTCGGTGACAACCAAGCCGTCTGGGCTGCAGGATGGGGCACCACTTCCGTAAGTTTATTGATGATTAGTCCCGTGTTTAAAAAAAGTAAATACATATTTCTTGTTTTGTTTGATCGGAGATTAATATTTGTAAATGTCCATTTTGCAGCAAGGTGGATCCTCCTCTGAGCAGCTCCGTCACGTCGAGCTTAGGGTTATCAACCAGAACACTTGCAGAAACAACTACGCTAGCCGCGGTATCGCTATCAACGACAACATGTTGTGCTCCGGCTGGTCCGGCGGTGGTCGCGACCAGTGCCAGGGTGACTCCGGCGGTCCTCTCTACCACAACGGTGTCGTTGTTGGTGTCTGCTCTTTCGGTCTTGGCTGCGCTCAGGCTAACTTCCCCGGTGTCAATGCTCGTGTTTCCCGCTACACCTCTTGGATCCAAAGCAACGCATAAGAAGCGACTTTGTGGCAATGGGCTTAGAGTTATGTTTTTCTAATAAATAAACTGTAAACCCACGCAATGTTTTAGTTTTCGTTACTTTCACAATACTTTAAAACTTCAGTTTAGATTTATAAAACAAAATCATAACAACATTGACCATTATTCATTGTTATAATTAGGAACACAAATATTATTATAGTCTATGATTTTGACCAGACAATAATATTATAGTGATAGTAAAATATGTTTGTTAACATAACTTCGAATTGTTTTTTGTCAGAAAAAAAGACAAACCCGCCTTCAGAACGTTTACATTTTACCTATGACAGCAACCTCATAGTTCCAAAAAATAAGTAGGTATCAGTCGGTTTTAAAATCGGAGATAAAATAACAGTGAACTGATTGTAAGTTATGTCGTGGTCTATTAGGAAACTCTTGGCTCGTACATTGGCCTGCTAAGATTATTTAGCTGGGTTTTAAATCAAGCTTTTTCGTAAGATGGTAATAATCTATGTTGCTAGTAACAAGCTATGTAAAAGATGGAGAATACGAGATAAATAGCACCATACCCTTTTCTCATCTGAACAGGAATGGCTCTAACCTATTTTAAAAAAAGTCGTAAGAGCTCCTTACGCTCTACGGAGGCTATCCAGGACAGACCACCAAAGGAGAGAAGCATATTGTGATGAGAAAAGCATTACCACCTTCCGACTTCGTTAAACCCCAGGAGCATTTGCGTTCCGGGTGTGACCTGCAGTGGAAAGCTCTCAATCGATTGCGAACCCAAGTAGGCCGCTGCAGACAAAATTTGTCGAAGTGGGGGATTACAGACCCATCCAACACCCAGTGCAAGTGCGGTGCTTCTGACCAGACCATGCCCCACTTGTTGGAGTGCCGTAAATGCCCGTTCACTTGCATCTCGGATGACCTAAAGAATGCCACTGATGCCGCAACCAACGTGGCCTCTATATTATGTTGTTTTATGTTGTCAAGTATATAAGCGACGGGCAGCGGGATCGTCCGAAAGGGTTATCGCTGCCCTGGTACAGAAAGGGCTAAGGAAGTTCCGCTCCACCCAGAGCGGGAGGGGGGGTCATTCGATGATTTCCCATCCACAAAAAAAAAAAAAAAGTATATTAGCGACTGTTAAAAACTATAATATTACATGCCTTTAAAGACGACATGTGATGTACATATAGCTAGGTATGTGGATATGTGATTATGGAGCCACGGAAACAATTCTAAATCTAACAACAACAATGGCCGTTTCAATTGGTATGGTTAGGCGATGATTGAATATTAAGTTCTAGTGCTATCGATGTTACTGATAATTTTCACGCAGGTTAAATAATTGGAATTTCGATATTTTCCGTTTGTTTTTATTATTTTCGAATGAGTAATATAATAAAATGAATAATTTTAAGTAAACTTTTATTTATTTATTCATAAAAATCAATATATATTTTTACAAAAAATACGTAAGTAGGTAATTATGGATTTTTCTAAAATTATTAAGCTTTCAATTTTAATTTTGCAGCCATATAAAAATGAATAAATTTAATTATAACAAGCGCGCCTTTCGCAATGAAAACCAACTTGGAGTGAAAAACTGAATTTGCACTAGAAGTTAATTAATACATAGTTCTAACCAAAATGAGCTGGACTCCTTCAACAAGAACTGGTCCTTAGCAGCTTTAAACAGATAGAAGTGGAAAGACAGTAAGTAGGCAGGCCTTTGCCCTGCAGTGGACCTCAGAGGTTGTTAAAAAAAAAAAACATGGCAGCCAAGGAGGTAACTTATCAAGGGTTTTAATTAAATTTCGAACTGGCTTGCCAACAGAGTTGTTTAAATGAAGGTTGTCTGTAAAGTTGGTTTATAGACAGTAGTTTAATGTGACAAAGTCATAACAAAACATTGATGAAATGATTGCAAACGCGCATGCGTACAATGATCGTAACGGGACAATCTGTCATCTTTTTCGTGCATGCAGCCGGCGTTCATCGATTTACTAGACGTTGTCACGTCATTAATAATATACCATACCATGATGACAAACCAATATAAGTAATATGAGCTCAAGTTATTTCAAACTGGCAGTATTGATCACGCAAATTACACAGATAAGTTAGACTGGACCGGATTCGAAGTTAGCGGGTAGTTGGGCACAGCCATCCGGCTGATTGCTAGCTGTGTGAACTGCGGACAATAACTGGCCTTGTTTGGAACTGGTAACTTCATGCCACTTCCAGTTTGCGAAATCAGAGTTATATTAGCGTTTAGAAATATTTTACTGAATGAGAGGGGATTTTTTTTCAGATATTTTTCATTTGTGTCATAGGTATTTTAGTTTTAGTTAAACATAAGTGTAATACACGTGTACAGTGTCGCGGACGCATCACGGATGAATTTGTATTGTCAATGTCAAATAATGTGTGTTGTCTTTGGTCCTTGGTCCTGACATCAAGCAATGGACAAAATTGTCGACATTTTATATGCTTGAGTACGAGACTTTTGACTACGTTGTATGTGTTACATATTTTATGTCTTTTTTATTTGTAATGTGCGTTTTATTTGTGCTGAATAAACTATTTTTCTTGCTAATATTAGGATAATTCGTAGATCGGTTAACAAACTACATTTATAATGTAGTGCTATAAATATTCAGCTATTAGGTATCAGTAATCATTAGAAATAACTTTCTTCGTTTTCTTGAATTGTTGAAAAATCATTACTAGCGTTCCCGTAAAATTGTTTATATTATGTGCTGAAATACCGAAAACACAGCAGCAACTTATTTTTACATCCCGTTTCATTAGTGTTCGTAGCAATCTTAATTCATAAGCCGTGTACGCAACAACGAACAAAAACATGGTGAACATGAACATCGACAACTTTGTTCGCACGTGCATACCTTCAACGAACATCAAACACTGTTCATTTGTGGTAGGTACGCAAGTGCGAACAAAGTGTTCGATGTTCATATTCACCATGTTTTTGTTCGTTCGTGCTTACACGGCTATAGCAAAGTTCGTAGCACGTCACTACGAATCTCACAACTACGCGGTTTCATTCAAGAACTAGTTAACAAAAATTAAGTTGTTCTATTCGGATAGATGTTTCTTTTGAACTGTTCTATCTGTTGAGAATCTGTTGAGCGTACAGTTGAAATTGCCTGTATAGAATTGGAGCATTTTGTTGTATTAAGTGTGTACAGACCCCCATCAGGATTGTATGACTGCTTTGAAAAGGTAATGGATGGAGTTTTAGACAGGATTTGTAACTCAAACAAGTCCGTTATCATTTGCGGTGATTTTTAATGTCAATTTTTTAGAAAACTCAGGTTCTTGTAGTAAAATTATAAGTCTGTTTCAGTCCTACAATCTTGTAAACCTATTTTTGGAGCCCAGAAGAATAACCCCTACTAGTGCCACATGCCTAGATAATATTTATACAGATATTATACCAAGCCACAAAGAAATTATAAAACTAGATTCTGATCATTGCGGGCAAAGGATTACTATTCGAAATCAAAACAAAATAGTGATTAAAAAAGATATCACTGTTAACCCAAAAACTGCAAGTCGCTTGGAGGCTTTCAAAAGTAAACTCACTGATAAATTACCAGTTTTGTCAATTCATGCGGATCCTAATCATCTTTATGATATTTTTTTTAATATATACTGTAAACAATTTAATTCAACCTTTATTTGACGGCACGGTTGGTGCAGTGGTTAAGCGATTGACTGCTGCGCTGCGTGTCGCGGGTTCGATTCCCGCACGGAACAAATATTTGTATGACCTACATGTATTTGTTCCGAGTCTGGGTGTTTTTCTATCTATAATATGTATGTATTTACAAAAAAAAAAAAAAATTGTATATAAGTAGTTTATCAGCCATCTTGTTACCATAACACAAGCATTAGGTTGCTTAGCTTGGGACAAAATGGTGCTGTGTGAAATGTCCAGGGATTTATTATTATTATTATTATTATTATTCCCAAGACTATCTCGGTTAATAGTCACGCATCTTTCAGTGATTGGGCTACCATTGGTATTCATAAAAGTAGAACGCGGCTTTATGAACTGTACAATGAAAGGACTTACGTTAACACTGATGAATTTAATTTGTATGTTAGAAATTATTCAAAATTATTTAAAAAAGTTTGTTATATGGCCAAGTCACGTTATTTAGGTTCAAAGATTAAAAACAGCAGTAATGTAATTAAAACGACTTGGAATATTATTAATAGTGAAACGGGAAGGTCTAGTAATCGAAACACTGACTACAGCCTGTCGATTAATGACAACATAATAAAATCAGACTCACAACTCGCCGAGGCATTTGAAAATTTCTTTTCAGATATTCCCGTTTCAACTACTAAATATGCCGCCGCGAGAGACGCTCCGGGCGTCGGGAGCCACGTGACGACTCCCGGCCACCGTAGGCGCGGGCCTGCGGGCGGTGAGTAATGGGTAGCTCACCGTCCGATCAGGACCAGGCCCGTGCCGGACGGCGCGTTGTGTTCCACGCGCGCCTCAAAGAGATGTCAGCAGAGGACGGGGCCCGATAGGGCCGAAGCCTGCCAGGGCGGCGGGATCATCCGAAAGGTTAACCGCTGCCCAGGAACAGAAAGGGCTAAGGAAGGAACACGGGTGGGTTTTAGTCAGTAAAAGTCTGACACTCCCTTCCGCTCCACCCAGAGCGGGAGGGGTCATATGATGATTTCCCATCCACAAAAAAAAAAAAAACCTTCTGTTGCTGAGTCGTTGCTTATGGAAAATGTTAATGTTTCACTATTAAATACCTCTTCCAGATTGGTAGTAACTTTATATTTTTTTTTTCCTTATCTTATATTTTTAGTTAGAAAGTTGAAAACTATAGTTTTGTATAATTTAGAAGCATTTTTAAAATTTTGTAAATGTAAGAACCATGGATCCGTTTTTTATGATATTTTGATGTTGACTTGAAAGAGCATGGCAGTTGAGAATATGTCATGCTCACTTAAATGTCTCACTGATGGTGGCGCGTGTGTTGGATCATTCGGTTCCCTACAAAATGGTTGAGCTAGGTGGTGCTGATCCACGCGTCATGTTCGTGAACGGGCGCCGTTGGTTGAGACTGGTCATCTCTTAACTGCCAGGGCTTATTTTTAATGTTATAAATTGTTTCTTTTTTTTTACATTGTTCTCACATATAGAAGCAATAAGAATAATGTACCCAGGTTTTTGTAATAATATCTTGATTTAAAAGAGTGTCCGTGGAGTTTCTTGCCCGTTCTTCTCCATAGAGATCTACGTTTTTGGAATGGGCGACTAGCTTCAACTTTCTGACTAACTGACCGACTATTTAATTTTGACAATTCAAAAGTGCCTGTAAATGGTTTAATTGAAATAAATGATTTGAGTTTGAGTTTGAGTTTGAATGGTTGCGATTCGGAATTTCATTTTGAACATGTTACCTGTAGAGATATGATTAAAACTTTTCACACTTTAAATGTAAAAAAGACTGCAGATCTGTGGGGTAATTCTGTGGAAGTTGCTAAGTCTATTATTGACATTGTAGTGCCTACTCTAGCTCTTATCTTTAATAGTTGTATTGATGGTGGGGAGTTTCCTGACCTCATGAAAAATAGTAAAATAATACCTTTGTTTAAATCGGGTAGTACATCAGACCCCACAAATTATAGACCTATTTCTGTACTACCTACCTTTAGTAAATTTTTTGAGCAATTACTTTTAGAACAAATGCAAAGATTTTTTAATAAACACAAATTATACTAGGAACAAACACAAATTTGTAGTACCTATAACAAGGCTCAAGAAAACAGGTGGCTCATTCAGATGCCAATGTATACGCTTTTACAATAAAGTTCCAAGCCCCGTTCAAGATCTAAGCCTTAATAAATTCAAATCATTCATTAAACGTAAGTTGTGCCAGAAAGCCTTTTATACCGTTAAGGATTATATCGAGGACAAAAAGGCTTGGGATTAAGGTGCTTTCAATTTTTACATATTGAATGTTTTTTTTTTTTTTTTCTGTCTTGTTGTTGTTTTTTTTTATTATATTCACTTTTACATTAATGAATTTTATATATACTATGACATTTGCTTACTTTGTAAAGTATTATATTATTTTAATTATTGTGAATGTGAAGACTATGTGGGTCATTTTATTTATATTATTTCTAATTTTTCTCTCTGTATTGTTAGTTTTTGTCATGGTCTGGCAGTTTTAGTAATTAATGTGGCCTACCCAAATGTCCTTTCTTTGGTATTGTTCGTCGAATCGTTGAGCTCCTTAAGTTTTGAGTTGAGCTGCACGATTTCTGACAAATGCGTGCACTGGCTGGACAGGTCCTCTTAATCTGTGTGTTTCTTTTCTAAAAAAACGATCTCAGACATCGATCTACATGGTCTTCATATGATCTGACCAAGATTATGTCTGGGCTTTAAAAGAGACTGTGACCTCTGAGTTTGTTTCGGCCTTTCTTCTCAGACTAGTCAGATAGGAAACGCCGACCTCATCTAGTTTTAAAATAATTATGATTGATGTGTAAAAGTGTTTGTACAGTCACGAGCACCAATATGTCAACACTTGGCAACTTTCAATTGCGATTTTTTCGTGAAATAACGAATGCAACGTCGAAATACGACACATTACATAAACCTATGGGTTCGAAAATGCTATGTTCGTAACAACATAAAATTTCATTAAAATATAAAGGAGTAAATTGCTTTTGAATAAAGCCGAGTGTATACATACTTTTGCTCGTGACTGTACAAACCTACTTACAAAATTCTCTTACTCAATTAATATATTTAAAGAGAAGTGCTAGATATTTCTCAATTCTTTTTGTACAGATTTTCAAAGAACATGTTTTTACACACAAGTTTGTATTACAGTACTTGTTATAAAAACGAACTAAAAGCTAAAAATAACTTTATTCCGATTGGAAATAAGCCGCACTTTTCAAACATAAGCTTGTTACACCCTCTTTTATCTCTCCCTTGCTTTTAAAAATAAAATATTGTAAAACACCCGGAGTCACCTACTTTCAGCATCAGCAAGCTGAAGTGACAATACGCTGACGTGATCTTCCTAATGACTGACGGTTACAAACTTGATACGTATTTATACCTAATTATGTTCATAAGGGAGGCCAATGTCCAGCAATGACAGGCTTAGTGGTTTTTTTTTAAGTTTCGAGTATTACTTTATCATAAAACTCTCACACTCTCTCTCTCTCTTTCTCTCTCTCTCTCTCTTTACTTTACTTTATCTTAATCTTTATATATATATATATATATATATTTTTTATTCTTTTTCTTTATTTTTTTTTTTTCTTCATCGTTTAGTTTATGATCCTGTACGAGTCGCAATAAATACTTTTTCTTTTCTTTCTTTCTTTTCTTATAAAATTATTATCATAGTTTAGCACTAAGGCTAGGCGCAAACGAGCCATCGGGCACAACCACCGGTGGCTGTCTCTTTTTGCTGCGGTTGAGAACTGCTGCTGTAGCGGGTGGCCACCACACGTGTGCGACGAATTCATACAGAACATATGAAAAACCGTGTGAACTGCTTGACTAGCCTAACGCAGTGTAGGTTCGATCTGAAGTCGCCGCTGGAGTGACATACCTGTAACAATAAGAAAATACTATTTAGGTGGATTGTCTGTCTCAACGCTGCTGCTCCAGACATTACAAGAGCCATGGCACTGACCCTGTTAATTGATTTAGCAATTTAGAAAACCAGGGGGTCTACTCCGAAGTAGTATCGGCCGAATGTTCGGCCATTTCCTGCTACGAAGTTACTATTTGGTTCGGTCGGTTCCGACCCTAGACTCCTACACTCTTACGAATATTGACTATGGTCCCGACCCAACTGCGCCGATTCGGAATTTTTTCGTATTTTTCAATAATATTCGGTTCGGACAGTTCGGACACGTGTCGGTCCGATCCGAACATTCGCACTTTGCACTTCGGAGTAGACCCCCTGTGTTTGTTTTAAGTCAGTATGTAGAAAGTAAGAGAGATTTATTGTTGCACTGTTGAACACGAGATCACCAAATTATAAATATTTGTCTTCTTTTTAAAAAAATTGTACGGAACAGTAAACAATAATTGTATTCAATCCCTAGCATTCCACTGTAGGACACTAGGCCACTCCCGGGTGTGCCATTTAAGCATTATACCACTAACAATGAACCATAACAACTTTAACAGAAGAAATAAGGGCAATTATCGCATAACTTCCCCTCACTAAGAGCGAGTCACAATCACTGCTTTGATGGTATAAGTGGTATTTACGTGATGAATTATTTAACTGGTTTCCGTCTAACTTTCTATCTGTTGTGGCTTGCTTGACGAATGCCAATGTTAGCGGCGGAGACACCCGAACGGCGGCGGAAACAGCCGACAACCTGGATCGATTTTTCTAGTTGAACTTACCTCGGTTCCTGATTGTATGATGGCGTTCTATTTGTGATACTAGTTTAAGGCTATTATAAGGACAAGGACAAGTTCTGACCTCTATTTCAATGTACAATGCCAGGGTTTGTAGTCGATGTTCGATCACAAACTTACCATTTGCTTATTACTATGATTTGTTTCTTTGTTTAATCTGTATGTACCTCACTTGTTTGAAATAATAATAATAATAATGTCCCTGGACATTTGACACAGCACCATTTGCACTAAGCAACCTAATGCTTGTGTTATGGTAACAAGATGGCTGATAAACTACTTATATACATTTTTTTTTTTTGTAAATGCATACATATTATAGATAGAAAAACACCCAGAATCGGAACAAATACATGTAGGTCATACAAATATTTAAAAAAATACAAATAAATAAATTATTATTATTATTAATCTGATCTGCTGATAGTATCGTTTAATTTGACTTTTGTGTATTCGCTTTAATAGTTAGGAAAGAATACTTTTCGGCAGTTATGATATCGCGTGCATTATTATCTAAACATTGATGATATCATTAATGACCTGATACAAAGTATACGCCTAACGTGTGTATGTATATAATAGACACAGATAGAGTTAAATTATTGCCATTATAATAATAAGAGTACCAGTACATACATTATTGTCCCACTGCAGGGCAAAGGCCCTCTCATGGCATGAACATTCATGAACCTACAGTCAGTTCACAGTTATTTTTGAAGTGAAAACTTCTTTAGCGGCGTTGTGCACTTTTGTTGTGATGGGTAAAAAATGTTAAACTCACGTCAGGACACTTGACCTGATCGAAAATTCGTAAGACGGAGCTCGCGTCAGGACACGTGACCTGATCGAAAATTCGTAAGACGGAGGGAGAGTAGACCGCATTCTAAAATATCAAAAATGCAAAACGTTAATATTCAAGTTTTCACTTCTGCCGGCACTCCCGGAGTGCAACCTGTTTTTTTCTCTGATTTTGCATCACTGTACAAACCACAGTGGTCTGTATTGTTATTAAAATAAGGTTGCTGTTCGATTGATGCCACTAACAAGTCTGTCAAGAGCATTGTGATTATATATTCTCGTTACAATAAGGTGGTCGTTATGTTGCTGCTGTCAGATATAAAATAACTGTGAACGGGCTGTTTTGCCACACTGTTTGTCAAAAAATCTTTTGTTCTACGACAGATTTTGGTCCATTCCATCTCACGTCTTTCCTATCCTACAGCTGCCACACCGATTGTTTTAATATGTATTTGGCATCCTGGAATTGTTTTAAGATCTTCATCTAACATCTCCGCAGCAGCCTATTTGGGCTTAAAATTTGTGATGACTTATCAAAGACAAGAAGGGTTCGCTTTTTATTGCTTAGCCATATACAGTATGTTAACTAACAGAGGGCGTTCCCGTTAACCCGCAATAGTATAGCATCCATACATGCTAAAAAAAATATTACCATTCGAAAAGAAAATGTTTTTTTTTTTTTTTTATATTAAAATATTCACAAAAAAATGTTAAATTTATACGTAAAAGAAACACTCTGTGAACGCGTACTTGAAGGACGGCAACGTCGCAATTTATTTATGAATGACGGGCCGCGTGTGCGGCGATCTAATTGGTTAAACAGGAGGTTTCGAGATTATTGTCAATTAATTATTTTTTTGATTTCGGATTATTTTATGCTTATTTTTCTATGCTGATATTTTTATTTTAATCTATTAATGATATAGATTAGCGAGTTTAAGGGAACGCCCTCTGTTATTTAACATACTGTATAACTTAAAATAGGAGAATAGACATTAGCTGTGGAGACCCAGTTGTAAGAGCCGCGACTAACGAGTTGTAGGTAGGTTCGAACCCAGACAGGCGTTGTACTCTTTGTGTAAATTATTTCATCACCACTGCTTTCTAAACGGTGAAGGAAAATATCGTGAGGAAACCGGCATGTCCTAGAAACGAAAATTCGAAGACATGTGACATCTAACAACCCACACTGTAACCTGCACCTAACGGGCCCGCGTGGTGGATTACGGCCCACTCCCTCTCACAGAGAGGAGGCCTGTGTCCCAGCAGTGGGAACATTATAGGCTGATTATGTATGTATGTGTAACTTAAAATTGTAATAGTAGAGCCTAGTAAACAAGCCCAGTAAGTATTCGAGAAAATCATAAATTCATTATTTCACTGACAGACAACGCACAGCGTAAACCGCTGGCTCTAGCATGAAATTGGGCAAAGTTCAATTCTGTCGTCTACAGCTGATAATTAGCATGGCTGATCTTGACATTAATCGAGGGGCCGGTGGCTAAATAATAACAGCGGCACAGGTTGATCGATCAGGTTAAGCTACACTTGCCACGGTTCGTCTGTGGATGGGAGACCATCTTTACATACCGAGACCCCTCCGTGTCTCGGAAAGCACGTTAAACCGTCTGCTGTTATTCGTGGATCTTTAACAGTCGTTACGGGTCGGTACAAGACCGAAAGTCTGACAACCAGTCTTATCAATGGGTATCATATTACTTGGGTTGTGGAGGTCAGATAGGCATTCGCTCCATCTAAAATACTGGTACATTCGGTTAGACTGGAAGCCGATCCCAACAGGAAAAGGCTAGGCAGATGATGATGATCTTGAAATTAAGCATGACGCGCGTTACCGATTACTTATCGCGTTCGCAAGTTGTGATTAATAACGCTTAGTTATGGATCGTTAAAAAAGTATTACAGTTATCTAGTAGTATTTATTTTATTTTGTCAAAATAAGTATCTGTATTAATGATAACGATAACGTCGTAATTAGTAATGATTTGTCACAACAGAAATAAGCCAAATGGCGTACGATTTTATTCTTACCAGATTATACTGATTCAAAATTAGTCTTTCGTATGAAGTCATGGTACAATTTTCGACTGGATATCCTGGTGGACTTACGAGTATGCTCGGTTTTTATAAACTAAAACGAATCGTGATAGCTACTTCCTTATGGGAGGGTCTACTATACATACAAAGCTATGAGGTCTTTGCTTCATTATTGTTAAAGATATATCTACAAGTGTCTTAATTTTAACCAATAACGGTCCGTAAGTTATAGGAATCGGCTATTAGCGACAAGGCAGAAACAATTCTCTGAGTCCCATATCCCATAAACACCCGTAGATCGAGGGGCTCGGCCTGTGTTACATGGGACTTATACTTAACTGGTGTACTATACTATACGTTCTTCTCTGCCTAGCATTTGGAAAAAGTGGTGATTTTATGTTGTCGCGGGAACCAAGGTAACCGACATAGCCCGAAGAATTGCCAAACTTAAGTGGCAGTAGGCAGGGCACATTGCACGCAGAACAGATGGCTGATGGGGCCGAAAGGTTCTGGAGTGGCGACCGCGTACCGGGTACCGTTGGAAGGCCTCCCACAAGGTGGACTACCTTGTGAAGGCCGCAGGAACCCGTTGGATGCGAGAAGCACAGAACTGGTCGAAGTGGAGGTGCTTGGGGGGGCTCATGTCCAGCAGTGGACGTCTTTCGGCTGAAATGATGATGATGGGGGCCATGGGCCTGTTGATTTGCGTCATTGATAATTATCAACGTATCTGTAACACCATTCTTTTAGCATTTTTAAGCTGATATTTTTAAAACAACAAAAAAAATTAAAGAATTAAACTTATCGCATTATGCGATAGCCACGCTTATTTATCGCTTAAATTGGAATAATAATAATTTTAAATTTGAAGGCGTGTCCCTAGCGCTAGCTAGTTGGATTAATTGAATACCTTATTTTGACATTTTTTTTTGGCCACTGAGCCTTGTCGACTATTCTGCCAGCGTCATGTGGTGACGGCAACACAGCAAGGTTTATTGACATTGTGCGGCAACGGGGGGGTGTCACTCTAGCGAAACGTCAAGAACGTCAAACAGCCATCTGAAGGCCAATATTCTCGTAATTTAAAACGTTCAAAATCTAGTCGCAGTCTCATCTCGGCGACAAACAAATGACAAAAACTTGTCAAAGTGTAGGGAAATTAGAGGGATTTTTGACAGATTGAGACTGAGATCAGACTGTGAACGTTCTTAAAATTACGAGAATTTCCCCTCTGACTCGTGCCGTTTTTTAAACGAACGGTGACGTGACGTAGACGTTCACGACGGATCGCTTACGTCCTGAATCTTAATCTATTTTCATCCGAGTTTAATTGTGATATGTTTGGTAATTTAAATTGAGACTCCTGATTATAAGGCTGCTGATCGAAGACCTGTCTACTTATTTCTAGAATACCTCCCACGATTACCCACTTTAAGATGAGTGATTCTGATAAAGATACCCACGTGCCTATAAATTGTTTCACATTTGAAAATATTGTGAAACATGTTCAAATAAATTATTATTTATTTAGTGCATGTCAAATACGAGCGAAAAGTGGATTGAACTGAGAAGTCCATGCAAGATAAGTTTAAGCTAAGATAAGTTTTAGCTGCCTAGCCTTTTCCCAACTATGTTGGTGTCGGCTTCCAGTCTAACCGGATGTAGCAGAGCAGCAGCCGGATGGAGCGATTGCCTACCTGACCTCTACTACCCAGTTACTGAACTAACACGATACTTTTTGGTAACACTGGTTATCAGAGTTTTGGGCTTTTTGTTTGTAGTTAGACGCCGTTGGTTTCGGCCGTTATTTTACAGCCGCCAGATCTACGAACAACAGCGGGAGCAACGGCTTAAAGTTCTTTCCGAGGCACGCAGGAGTCTCGATATGTAATAAGTAGATGGCCTATCCACGAACCGACCGAGGCAAGAGTAGCTTAACCTTCAAAATTAAAATATTTTATTTCACATAAACCTATATGGGCACTTATGAAACGTCAGAAAATAGAAGCACGATTCCAATTGGTCGTTTCCTATGGAGAGCCGGCAAGAATCTCCACGCTTCGATCGATTTAAGTAATGTGATTTGTTTATTTAATAAACGTCTTATTTTCTTGAATCTGGGATTAATGACTAAAAACAAAATGTTGTTTACAAGAATAATTGGGAAAAACCCGTTAACATTATCTAGTTATTGATAATGTTAATTTAATTAGATTATTTGTTTAAATTGTATGTGACCGACTAAGGGCCAATTTTTTGATCGGTAGTCAAACTCAACCAATTGTTAAATATAGTACTTAGCTAATAGTAAACTTTTTGCAAAATGTGATTTTTGGTAAATATTTAGTTTATCTAATGATATAATATCATTGCTAAAGGTCAAATTATTAACTATTAGTTAAAAAAAATACCCATTAGGAAAACTAAAAATTGATCAAAAAACACATTTTGCAAAAATTTAACCATTATTTACTATTTTTAACAATTGGTTGAGTTTAACTATGGATAAAAATTAGTCCTTAGATAAACATTAATTACCTTGAAGACACCGTTCGCGTTACGCCGAACATTGAGGTGTCGAGTTTCAAGAAAGTTCTAGATCGGTCGAAATCGAGACACTTTCAGGAAAAGAACCTAGCAATGAAAAGTGAAGTCTGATATTTGAGAATCCTCGGTTTATTTTCAATTTTTTTTTTACAGATTAGAACAGCAAATGTAACTGCAGCCATCGACACGCGTCGACGGCTGCAAGCAACCATTATTATGATTAAAATAAGAATTATGTTTGGTGTGTTGTTTTTTGTTCTGTTTGTTGAAGTTTAGTGGATTACTTTTTATTTTGTAACTGGCAAAATATGGCTAATTTTTCCACCTAAATCACCATATTTGCAAAATAAAATATCGTTATCTTTAAAGTACAGTAGAATTGATAACCTCTTTATTAAAGTCGATCAACAAGTCGAGTTTTTAAGTGACGTCACCAATCGTCTAATTGGCTTCACTAGTTGGAACCATGTATTACCACATTCTTATCATGACATTCTTATCCATTTTTAAGACGTTTTGACCAAACCAGAACAAGCACAAAAATAAAGGGTGGACAGTGTACACAAGGCTAAGGCCCTTTGTACACGACACGGTTTCTTTACGGTACGGCGAATAAACTGCGCCTTAGAAAACACGTGTCCGTAACAAGCTTTCATAGTGATCCATATAACACTAGTGGCTGACACAGGGCGAATAAACCGAAGCTTTTTACGGCGAGCAAAACATGCGTGTGATAAAGGCCTAATCGTACTCAATAATTAACCCTCAACGCGATGGTATTTGATATCAGAATTAACAATGTCATGTTCGTGTCAAATTGACATGTGGTACGGATTACTTTCGTAGTGCCCTTGATACCCCCACCTTAGGGTTGTTTACGTCAGCTGACGATATGGGGGGGGGGGGGGGGGGGTTCCAGCTTTGTGTTGACTACATACAGAATTTAAATGTGGACATCTCATTTATTTACTTATTTAAATTCAGTTTGGGATTGGGTGGGTCACGTCAGCCTCATGCATAATGGCCGCTGGACAACATTCTCCGCACGGTGGGTGCCTAAGGATGGACGGCGCCGCCAAGGCCGGCCCATGAAGAGGAGGCGAGATGATTTAGACGCGTATCGCAAGGGTTGGATCGAGGTGGCTCTAGAGAAGGATACATGGAAGGGTTTGGGGGAGGACTTTGGTCAGTAGTGGGACAGTGTAGCCTAAATAAAACCAGTTTATTGAAATCTGCACGGGGGCCCTCCAGAATAACACACCTATATTCAAATTTTATTTGTTTCAAATTGGCGTTATTTCAAGTTAAACAAATATCAACTTTATATTAATGGTAATTAAGTGGGTGTCAGAATGACCAGCACTATTGAAAAAGTTATAAAAATGTTTGAAGTTGTAGCGTAAACTGGACTTTATTGTGTAGGAATTAAAGTTTTTTTTTCCATAAACTCATATTGGTTTACATTTTTGGCGAATATGTCCTGCACCCCAATTGCGTAACACACAATCAATCGGAATCTGAATCATTATGAAGCAAATTGCTAATCCATTGCTTCATAAGTTCGAAAAATTTGTCTGCTCAACACGTAAATAACGCAATGAATGTTGTTGAACTGTCAAAATGAAACCGATTCCAATTGATCGTGTGTTACGCAATTAGGGTGCAGGTTGCTGATTACAATAGATAGTAATTTGTATCTCATGAAATAATTAATAAAGATTCGAAAGTACCTATAGCCTATCATATTTATGCAGGTACCAAGACTCTATTTCAAGAACACTCAATACCTATTGACTTTATCGACCTTCGACGTTCTCACCAGCCTTGGATCGACGTAATAAAGACCCTGACACATTGCCACGGTCAATTTACATCGATAAACCGTCAATTAGTGAACACATGCCCGTAGTAAAAGTCAGTTTATTTGTTTTCCCTACAATTATATGACCAAGGACTAATTATTATAACTTTATGTACTAGTAAAAAAAAAGGTTGTAAAAATACTGTACAATATTTTCTACCAGTCAACCTTAGGGTAATGCAAAGACAAAACATGGCAGGTGCTTACTGTTAGAGATGTTCATAAATTGACCTCGATGGGGTGTTTCTTCTCTAATTTCATCACTACTGCTCTCAAAACGGTGAGGAAACCGGCAAGTCTTAGAACCAAATTCAAAGACATGTGACATATATGGGCCACTCGCTCTCAAAGAGAGAAGGCCTGTGTCCTATTAGTAGCAACATTACAGGCTGATTATAGGGTGTTTCTAAAGATGTCAATCGTCGAATCCGACGCGGCTGGGCAGTGTTCGGAAAGCTACGTAATATCTTCTCGTCTCATATACTACAGTATCTCAAGACGAAAGTCTTCGACCAGGGCGAGTTGCCAGTGATGACCTATAGCACTGAAATGTGATAATTCGCCTAATTATAAAGCTGCAAGTCACCTAAAGGGCAATCAAATGGAGAGGGTTATGCTTGGAGTTTCCGTGCGTGATCGAATCAGAAATTAGGAGATCCGAGGGGAGAACCAAGCTAACCGTCACAGCCCGAAGAATTGTCGAACTTAAGTGGCAGTGGGCAGGGCACATACTCGCAGGACAGATGGCCGAAGGGGCCGAAAGGTTCTGGAGTGTCGATCGCGTACCGCAAGACGTAGCGTTGGTATATTGTTAGGTACTTATATAAAACCTATCACTTGATTCACGTTTGCTGAATTCTATAAAAATTTAATCATTGAATTTAAATAATCTTATCTGCTGCCAAAATAAAAGCATCTGTCATTTGAAATAACACTAATCATCAACGATATTTAGTTTGATAAATAGGTACTTATTAGGGTAATTAATTGATGGATCGGTGTAATAAAATATCTATGCCTTAATTACACATTAGTTTGTAAAACCACGTGCAGTGTGACTTATTAGCATCGTTCTTTGATCGCTCTTAAAAAAGCTTTTGTACCTACATTCCGACCGTCGAGAGAATGCGTTCCTGACTTCAGTCAGTGCGACAATTTTCGTGCTCATAAAGATCAAATTCGCACAACACGTACTAGTTTGTGATGCATCTTTCGTTGGCTACACTGTACTTTATCAGCACCCTAATTACGTAATATCACACAATCCAAGAGTTTTGAAGGGTATTCCTAATCCATTTGTTTCATAGGTATGAAAAATTCGTCTGTTCAATGGCGTCAAATGACGCAATGAACGTAGCTGACCTGTCAAATTGAAAGGAATTGCGATCAATTGTCAATTTATGTGTGTTACGCAACTACCCCACTGGTTGAATAAACAAGTTAGTAGAATTTACTTCCTTGGACTTTGAGAATTGGCACGGAATCGATCCCCAGGTCAGACAAAGTCTTACTAGGTTTTTCTATTAGGAAGATCTACTAGCAGCCCGAAGTCTAGATTTGTGACCGTTTGATGGCAATTGGCCTGGGGGTCTACTCCAAAGTACTATCGGCTGAATGTTCGGCCGTTTCCTGCTACGAAGTTACTATTTGGTTCGGTCGGCCCGATCCTACACTCCGACACTCTTTCAAATATTGACTATGGTCCCGACCCAACGGAGCCGATCTGAACGTTTTTTCGCATTTTTCAATAATATTCGGTTCGGCCATGTGTTGGTCCGATCCGAACATTCGCACTTTGCACTTCGGAGTAGACTCCCTGCCCTCATTATCAAATACGACTTCAACTTCAACATGACTGGCTTAATCTGGGTGTACTTGTGCCTACTCGTTCGGGAAAACAAGCGCGAAGTTATGTAATAGAACTTACTAAAGTTCCTTCTCAAACAAATTCTTAACGAGAACGATCGAAAACAAATAGGAAACAGTGGTATTTGAAACTGTACCATTAAGTTGAAGAGTTCGTTCAACAATCGGGCCTGAGTTACGGTACGCTACTAGTTCGCAACTGCAATTACTTTGCTCTCGTTAAGACCATAGTTTCATGGTGACGGGACGAACCATGTGGCAAGGACTTTCTATTAAAATAGAAACGATATTAACTTGGAAAACACGGAATATCATAATAATTAGAAACTGCTCAGGTGCTGATTTATAGACGACTGTTGCTCGCGACTATGACTGCAAGTATTTTGAACTTAGCTTGCGTCTTTCTCCAGGTCCCAAGCTACTTATCTGACAAATTCATAACGATTGGTTCTGAGGTTTAGGCGTGAAAAGGTAACAGACAGGTAAAGATAGACAGGAAGAGGCTCTCCTCTTCCCGTCTCTCTCTTATTGATAGTTCATGAAATAGTCATTCAGTAGAATTATATGAACCTAGAGGGTGGTATTGATGATTATACTCGTAATTCTGTAAATACATACTTGTTACGGTCGCGAATCATATTTTGTTCAACATACAACCTGAAACTGACTTTGGACTAATTTTAAATTTTTATTTTGCGGACCTGGCGCCTACCCCATAAGTAACTCTCTAGTTGCTTTCGTATTAATTTATAATTAGTACGGATCACAACCTGTAGTAAAAATATGGTGCTGTTCTTCAAACGATGAGATATTTACATCATGTCCTGCATTGCGTTCACTTTGGAGGAACTTATGGGACAATGTCCAACTCGTCTATAAAATGCGGAGACAACAATACCACAATAAATGAAAACACTGGTCATACTAATGAGTACTTTGGAACTATCAAATAAATCGAACTTAAAAAGGTGTTTTTTTTTTCAAACAAACTAAATACTTACTAGTGATGGGCCGACTATGGGTTTTATCTTTGACTAGCTACAGTGACTAAATATTTTTGTATGCAGACTGGGAAGGCCTAGATACGCAGTTTAATTGTTGACGACACGGTTGGCGCAGTGGCTGAGCGATCGACTGCTGCGCTGCGTGTCGCGGATTCGATTCCCGCACGGAACAGATATTTGTATTGCCTACAGGTAGTTGTTCCGGGTCTGGCTGTTTGTGTAGGTGAGTTTAAATGTTTGTAAACGCACCCACGATACAGGAGTAATTCCTAGTGTGGGGCAACGTTATAAAAAAAAAACAAAAAATGAATATACATATTTTATGTACCTATATCGTGTTGTCGTCTCCACCTTGTATAAGTTCTGGGTTGACAATTTAGATTTCCATCGACACTCGGAGAAGAAGATCATAATAACTGATCTGCTAATAATGCTGGCTGCTGGCTCTCAGGGGTCCTCTTTTGTGAGAGGGACAGTCCCAGCTCAGTGCTGATTGCTGAATTTAATCGTTTTCGGATTCTAGAACACGATGACGTTTTCTTCGCCATTTTTAGGGCAGGGCTGATTAGTTTTGTATCTGCATGATTATTATTTTTCTTATCATCATTATTATCTCCTTTATTTCAATGTAAACATATAACTTATATTTTTAAATATTAGAATATAAAAAGGATGAAAACATTTAAAAATATAAACAAATAGTAGCCCACCGGTATCGGGAACAGGGTCCAAGCTACCGGTGGTCAGGGCTCCAGCGAGAGGTACCTCCTGACAATGCGAGCCGTGTCCAGAAGTACCGCTTTCTGAATGAAGCCCTTGATCCAGCTGCCCAACGAGAGCCTCCTCAGGTGTTAGTCGAGGCTCTTGGCTATTAAGCCATTGGCTGTCACGACTATCGGCACATTGCAGTGATTCCACATCCCACATGTCGACAACCTCGCGAGCCAAGTCAATATACTTGATTTGTTTGTTTGTGTATCTTTCTCGGCTTTCACGAGGTTCTCATCATGCGGGATGGTTATGTCAACAATCATTGCGCGCCGCTCTGATTGATCCACCACCACTATATCAGGCTTATTGGCAACAATAGTCCTGTCAGTGATTATGGATCGATCCCAGTACAATGTGATATTTCCATTTTCGAGAACTGGGTCGGGCACATACCTGTAGTACGGCACCTCCGATTCCATAATCAATAGCAACTTACTTTAACTACTTAGCAACAAGTTGCTGATGGATTATCCTGGCTACAAGGTTGTGTCTATGCAAGTACTCTCCGTTAGTTAGACGAGAACACCCGGAGATAGATAATATGCCTGATTGATTCCCCATATTAGCATCATAATTATTATTATTTTTTCTGAAGCTGACACCAAATTCTAAAACAACAGGAATTAATTACTTAACAGTTTTCCTTAAGCAATAGTACGTACCTACATGATTATCTCCATCAATAAAGGAGACGGGGATTTCTGGGCCTGGTTGTAATAAGTTGAGGTATGGCTTAAAAAAAAGGTTATATTTTTCTATTTCAAAATGTGAAAAATCAACTCAATTTACAATCTGGAAAATGAGAAATCCAATAATTAAGTTAGGGTTCCGAAGTAATTGTAATATCGATTCAATTATAATCGATTAACGTTACAGAGTTCATACTATTTACGAAAATACTTTCACCAGATGATATTATGATTAATTCAATTAAAATAATTAAATCTTTTAGAATTAAAGTAGGTAGGTACCTATTGAGAGCTTAAACGAATTAAATATCTACACATAATTATTAATTAAGTTATATCAATTCACGTTTACTAATCGATTATTGTATTTTTAACCTGTGGTACTCTGTGGTAACTCTGACTTGACATGAATGACATGACATCGACACTCGACTCGTTCGTATCGTAGGCGTGTGCGTTTTGAGTGTTTCCTCCCATACTTTTAACGATATTTCCTCGACCCCTGCTTTACTACGGACTTCTGATCTTCCTTGTTGTACGACCCTTGCCTTGGACACCGGACACGGAGAACCCCGCTTGAACGTTGAACTTGGACTTGTTATTTTGGATTCTACGAACGACCTACCGATTGGATATTGATTGACATCATGGATCGTTGTGTAATTGTGGCATAGTGACTAGTCGCTGTAATACACTAGGTCTTCGCGTTTTGGATGACGAAATGATATTAGCAATGATTCGACAATGGCGTGCACCACAATTTGTAAGTACATACTTACTCACTTCTTGTTTATTAGCTCACCAGTGTCTACTACGCTAGCTTGCAATCTTTAATGTTATAAGTAAATGTATGTTTTCCTTCGCCATTACACTAACAAAATAATAAAGTATAGATAGGTAAACATTTAAAAGCCACATAAAGATACATTACATTGAACTAAGTAACTATCGGCCAGAGTAAATCAAATCAAATCATTTATTCGCATAGAACATAGGTATTGTACATTAAAGTTGTTATACCAAAAATATAGTGAGCCGGGTACATTCTGCCTGAGTAGGTAGATTTTTTAAAAAGCAATCATCTTATCTGTTATTAAAAACTTTTTGCGTCTTTCAGGTAAACAGCAGTGACCATGTTTGCCACGCTTGCTGGGACTTGGCTCAAAGATCACCTCTTGGTGAACCTAGACATCTTGGCCACCATAGTGTTTGTCTCCGATGTGGATGTTCTCTTGCGTCTAGAGTCAGCCATTTACTTCACACTGGCTCACCTCGTGAATTGAGAATTTATAATGTTATTCAAGAGTGGATTATGCCTAAAGCTGTAAGTTGAATCACACGCTGAGTTTACATTGTTTTAGAAATGCTTTGGTTGTAATTCAAATAGATTTTTTTAATACTTAAATGATCATGTATCGTTTGTTGCAGATAGAAGTAACCAGTCGCATATGCTTCTTGGGTGGCTGCAGACAGAGCTGTCCATATGACCTCTCGCCCATCAACTTCTTCCCAAGCAAGCCAAATTGAAGAAATACAGCCACCAGTACAAGTTCTTGCTGCTGACGTAGGGAACGTGACTGTAGGGAAGCAATATTAAAATATTATTGTAACTGCATCATAGGCAAACAGACTGTAGGCTGCTGAGCCCATGTTATGTCAATAATATGGTACCTTAGTTGGGCTAGGTACCAAGAAAATATAGTACCACCTGCACAATTTCTAGATGACGTTCTTGTTATAATTGAAGATGAATAAAAAATATTAATAAAAAACGATTTTCATTTTTAAACACCATCTCCTTCCCACTCTACAAAATATATTTAAGTACTTAACATCCTATCTAAATTATAAAAAAATAATTCATTCAAAAAATCAAAAACCCGACTGCTAAGCCAACTAAAAAGACGTAAACGAGAAGAAAATCATGCTGTGTAATCGAAGGATACATCTGGTTTATATTGGTTTTATATATTTTTAAATGACCTCTTAAAACCCTTTATTTTGATACCGCACACGATCAGTTTGGAAGAAAAAAAAAATGGGCCCCCCACAATCCTATGGCTCCCAAAAGCCGCCATTTTTTCAATTTTTATCTAGCCAGTGACACTCGCAAGGATAAGACGAATCGATTGACGTATTAAGAATCACCAAAATCAGCTTACGCGTTTGGTCTCTAGAACGCTACAGAGGAACAAACATAAATACATGTAAATATACATACATATACTGATAAACCCATTACCCTCCTTCGGCAGTCGGGTAAGAAATGACAATCGCACTTCAAAAATCGGCTGTTAAGTACAGATTGTTACGTAACCTCACTTTTCCTAAATCTCTTTTATCTCGGCTTCCAGATTGCCAAAATCTGCAAAATTTTCAGTGATTGTTTGTTAATATAGTAGCTATCAATTGACACCAATTTCATCTTTTTACATCCAGGCCCAAAATTGTATGAAAGCGTATCCGTCTCCTTTATCGGTGTCAGTGGGGATGTTTTTGTTGTTAAAATATTCGGTTATCTATTTTATCACTAAGATTGAGGAAGCTATAAAATAATTAGAAGTCGGTTAAATAGTAAAAAATAATGATTATATTTGGATTACTCACAGTTTATACTACACTAGCTTTTGCCCGCGGCTTCGCCCGTGCGGAGCTCTGAAATTATTCCACGAGAATATTAGGACGTTCGGGAAATGATGGCACACAGATGGTTTATAACCAGGATTAACATATAGGATACTTTTTATCCCAATATTCCCACGGGATCGAAACTTGTGCGGGTGAAACCGTGGGGCGCAGCTAGTACACCTATAATCCTTCCTCATAAATCACTCCAGTCATTCATGAAAACTGTATGAAAATCCGTTTCGTGGTTTTTGAGTTTATCGCGTTCACACAAACAGACAGACGCGGCGGAGGGGAGTTTGCTTTATAATATGTAGTAATAATAATAATAATAATTACGTTTATTTCAGATAATTAGGATTCAGTGTGTTAGTAGTATAATAACTTATACCTAGTGTTAGTAACATAACCCTCAACTACTTGCCCCCTGCCCGACCCAGGAATCGAGGTATCAATACTCTTGTGAGATACATGAAAGAAATAAAGAAAGAAAGAAAATACATTTATTTGCGGCAAACATGACGCATAAAAAAAAAGAACAAACACAAAAAAAAATAAAAAGTGGGGGGTAAACATGCGTCACATTCACGCAAAACGGCCATCGCTCATCGACCCATGTATAGACAGTCAAGTCTACTAGCTATCATACTTAAAACGCTGTAGTGATACTTAAATGTAGGTATGAACTCCACGTATAAAGGACATCAGACCGCAATACGAAATACATTTGGTCAACCCTTTTATTCAGATATCGGATACCGTTAAACGACGTCCAAGAATATATAATAAATCAATCATGAACAGCCCTAGTAACATAATAAATTATCTAACATGTCTACGCTACAAAATATTAGACCCATGTGAACGATATATTATGTCCCCTAAAAATGACTTTAGGTTTTGAACAAAAAGTTTGGCTTATCCGTGGATTCGCAAGAATTTACTCGCCCGAAACCAGCGAATCGTCACTTTGAAATAATATATTTTTTTAAGTGTGTGTCTTTTTCCTTCAACACAACATAAAACTATTCATCCGTTGAGAGTCAGAGTTTGTAAACACATTATTGAAGATCTATTTGTACAACACTGTACAACACCACACATCTATTTGTCCATGGAGTATCTTACTCAGTAACTGGGTTATGGAGGTCAGATAAGCATTTGCTCCATGTATGGCTGCATCCGGTGAGACGGGAAGCCGACCCCGACAAAGTCGAGAAGAGCCACATGGTGATAACAGTTCGACGTTGGACTGAACATGGGCCAAAAAGATTGCTAGAAATATGAGTGCATTTTACCCAATGAGCTAATTATTCAAATAGCTATAATCCTAAGTAAACCATCGGTAAATATAAGTACCTGCCCACCATTCACGGCAAAGTAAATATCATAGCTATATAAACACTGCATAACAAAATTTTTAAAGCAATTTACCAGCTAGATGCCAGAGTTTCTAAGAGATTTTTTAAAGATATTGGTATTCTCACGGTTGCATCACAATTCATCCTTGCCAACATCTTATATATTAGGCAAAATTTACACTTGTACACTAAAAACAGTGATATTCATAGTGTTAACACTAGAAATAAGGACCAACTACGTGCCCCCTTTCACCGGCTTCATACGGTTCATAACTCATTTGTTGGGCTTGGTATAACTTTTTATAACAAGATACCCTCTTCTTTTCTAGACTTGCCTTTTAATGCGTTTAAAGCTCAAGTAAAATCCAACCTGTGTTCAAAGGCATACTATTCCATCAACGACTACCTAGACGATACGAATAGTTGTAGTTGTAGTATCGAACATAGGTACCTAGTATTATATACAATCAAGTATTTTTTTTTAATTGAACAGACAGCTGTGCTGCTGGGGAGTTTGTTGCGCCACTTCTTCTTCCAAGCGATAGCACTAGGAAGTGGTGAAGGGCGGGCGTTTTTGGGGGACTGTCTTTTGTAATTTTGACGTTCAAAAAGTGCTGATTCTCAGCCTAATTTGAATAAATGACTTTTGTTTTTTTTTTTTTCAATGAAAACCAAGCTATTTTTACTATGTGTGTAAGTAACATTAATCTTACTCGTACAGAAGGCTGGAGCCGGAGCCATTTTTCAACACTGAAAAATTTTATTCATTTAGGTTGAATCAGGGTCGTCCCAACGCTTAATGAGGAAACATTTTTCTTAGAATTTTCTTTATTTTTCTTTTTTTAGTTAAAGGAACTAATTGCTCTTATATTGGTAATGAGAGGCTTTATTGAGGAAAAACCTTTTATTTTAGGAAAAATAATTTGTTGTTCGTTTAGGAGGCCGATTATTAAGGTGATCATTTATTTAGTAAGCAGTTGTCTTTATGTTTGTCCTTTCTTTGGTATTGTTCGTCGAGTCGTTGAGCTCCTTAAGTTCTGAGTTGAGCTACACGATTACTGACCAACGCGGGCACTGACTGAGTGGGTACACTCAAATTTGTTTGTTCTTGTCTCAAAAGATCATCTCGGATACTAACCTGCATGGTCCTCATATGGCCTGACCAACATTATGTCTGGACTTTAAATGCGACTGTGACTTCAGAGTTTGTTTCGAACTTTATTTATGAAACGACATCATAACCAGTTTTAAACATAATTTATTTTTGACTTGTAAAAGTGTTTTTTTTTTAATCAATTTATATCATATAGAAATAAATATCGTTTTATTTTTTCGTTTCTTATTTATATAAGTACCTAAGCTATTAAAAACAAATTTAAGTGTGTTGCAGCTAACTTTTAGTCCCGATAACCGCTAGAACTAAGCTAATTATAGAATTATGGCTCTAACAGGCCATTTTTCACATAAATAGTGCAACAAGTAGGGTTTACACGACCTTTTGATAGACAGCCGACACATTAGTAGAATCAAACAATATTAGATCTTAATAGTTTAAAACTCCAACTGCAGTTCACAGCAATGATAGGTAAACCAAACAGGTCGAAACCACGTATCGTAGCGTAGCAAACTTTGTTAACCCCCTCTCCTCCCCTTCTTCGTTCGCGTATCAGAGCGAACGGCCAAGTTATAGAACTTGCACGAGTACCTACTGAACTTAGTTCGCGAACTGCGCTTGCATTATATATCACATATTTATGTTCTCTTATTGGGTCAGCCGGGTTGTTAAGTCTGGTGCATTGGCACAGCTCGGTTGCATCTTCAACTAAGTTATCGAAAGTGTATTTGTTTTGATTCTTCAATGCAACTAAGTAAGATATAGCTTGGCGGCGAGATGGGCGGACGATATTGTTGCCATCGCGGGTAAAAATTGGATAAGGCTGGTACAGGAGCTTGGAGATTGGCACAAGAAAAGCGAGGCATATACTCAGGAGCGGGTGAAGTCAGGCTGTAGATGCTAGCGATGATGAAGATAAAGCTATGGATGCCTGACAAATATTTGGATAGATACGACTAGGTATATTGTTTATGTAGATTCTCAAATTAAATTTAGGTAAATTTTCACAAAATAATATTCTTCAAAAAGATAATAATTAAGCTTTTTTTCCGTTTATTAACTATCTTATACATGTGATTTACATTTACTTGCACAGGTTACTAGAGATGGTGTAGAAAACACAGTGGTATCCAACAAACCATGAGTACAGATACCCATACATAAACTCACGCCTTCAGCCCATGGTGGTAGGCATGGGTAACAGGGGGTAGTACAGAAAGCCACCTGCTACACCTTACATACATACTCCTTTGCCCCTTAAATACTCCTTTTGCCTTGTTTACGTTAATACATTGCGCCTGACCTTTCTGAAGAACGTCACCAATAAGGCATATCTCCTCCTAGGGCGTCCCCTCCCGGAGTTTCCACTCACATCTGTGATGAGCGATGAGTAATAAATAGATAAAAAATAACACAGATCTCATTACTCGATGTCGGTATTGCGCAGACTTAAGACCATCCATCAGAGCTTTTTCATTTTAAGCCCTAATGAATAGCTACGCGCTGTAGAACAGCTTCCAGCGCTTAGCTATTCATTAGGACCCAACCCTGAAATGAGAAAAGCCTTTCTTCAAGGCAGAAAATCTATTAAAGTTGGGTATTTCTACCAATATAGATGTATGAAGAACGAAAGAAACTAACGTCGTCCTATTTCAACAGAAAAATCTTGAAACGAACTAACTTTTTTTGAAAAATTTAAACATTTCTGAAGCTTGTATAAATGATACTTCGAACCCCTTATCTAGAACCCAAGAAACCCTCGAGGTCAGTCACCAGTATGATTACCTAGCAGAGTATGTCCTTCATTGAAACATGAATAAACGCCATGGTCCAAGACTTACCTTGACTAATACTGCTGTAGCCATCAGGGGTCATCAAAGGCGTACCTCCTCCGTCATACATGTTTCAAGGTATATCTCAAACAGGTACGGAACAAAGGTATTCACATCACTTCCTTGTCACAGGTTCACAATATTGTTAGCACTTATGTATTACACCATTTTTTTACATTCACTAGTTCTTGCGTGATGGTTTTCACGTAAGCTGATTGTTAATTTGAGAGACCTTCGTTGGACTACGTGTTAAAATGTGCCTACATTCCAATGTTAACATTTTTTGTTAGGAAAGTACCTAATTATAATAATTTATTGAATAAAAACGTTTAGAAAAAGTGCACGCCAACAGTAGTAAGATTTCCCATACAATTATAGTGCCTAAAAATAAACAAAAACTAAAATTGAATTACAAGTGCAAGTAATGATGGTTCGGAATTACAATATGGTAGCGACCCGCCCGATCTAGGTGAATCCAAATCTGTGTTTCAGGTCATCTTTATATTCCAATTAAGTTAAAAGTTAAGGTAGGTAGGTCATGGGGACCAAACGCCTCCTGCCGGAGGCTCTATGCGCGGGTCGTGCGGTCCATGGCCCTTTACGGGGCACCAGTATGGGCGCGTTCCCTGAGGCGGCGACCAGCCCGCCGGTTGAACGCTTCCCAAAGGGTCATGGCTGTCCGGCTGGTCCGAGGATACCGCATGGTCTCCGCTGAGGCGGCGAGACTCCTTGCCGGATTGCCGCCATGGGATCGGGAGGCCAAAGTCCTCGCCCACATATGGGAGTGGCGAGAGGAGGCAAAACGCCGGGGCGTAACTCGGCTGCCGCGAGAAATCACGGTACAGCGGACAGAGCTCCAGCGGGATTATGGCGGCATGGAGAGTGTGATTGTCGCAACCCAGTGCTGGGTACGCCACAATTGCGGCGATAAGTCCCCTCTTTGAGTAGTGGCTAGAGAGAGGCAATAAGGACCAGGCTTACCGGGCGGCGAGCTGCCCACCTGGTTGACGGCGCGTTGTGTTCCACGCGCGCCTCAAAGAGATATCAGCACGAACTGACGGGGTCCGCTAGGGCCGATGCCTACCAGGGCCGCGGGTCGTTCGAAAGAGATACCGTGGCCCCTGGCACCACAGGCAACTGGAGGAACACGGGTGGGTTTTAGTCAGTAAAAGTCTGACAAGGAAGGTAGGTCATAGGTAGCCATGTGCTGTCCCACTGCAGAGCAAGGCCTTCCTATCCTTAAAAGTTAAACTGATATAAAAATAAACTATGAAGAAATAAAAAAATAGACAATAAATTAATTAAAAACAAGTAAAATATTAACTTGTCATAATTAAGACAAAAGGAGACGAACTAAACATCAGAACGCTATCTCGAAGACATGACTAAAGTTTAACATTCATGGAACAAAATTAAAATGATAGTAGCTTCGAAGAATATTTGAGAAGTTAACTAAGTTTATCTGCCGAGTCCAAGGCTTCAAGTTTATCCATAGAATTGCTGGGTCCCTCTTTACAATTTCATTACAGCGGTGCGAGGGCTCGTCATAAATCATGACGAAATAGAGCCTCCACCAAAGTTGTTTACAGTAGATGTTGTTTAAACAATGAGTTACTGGTTAAACAATATATTTAGCTTTAGGTTTCGATAGTCAGACTATTAATATTGTCTTTATAAAGTGCCTATAATTTTGATTGATTGCGTGGTATAGAAAATCGCATAATGTTAGCAATATAAGCCTGTAACGTTGAGACACTGACACTCTGAGGGAAGTGAGCTATAATCCACCACCAGTGCGTGTTCGAGTGGCTTTAATTGCCGACTTTGTAAAATTCAGTCTATCGCCGACCAAAGGGGCTTTTCAGTCGTAGCCGTAGTTCTAACGTAGCCTTGTAAGGATGTTGGTAAATATTTATTATCCAAGAAAGCATATTGCGTCATCCTTCAGATACATTTTGAGTTTTTGTGTTTGGACAGAAGAAGAATATGAGGTAAAATACCCTTATGCTTCAAATATCTTCATTGTTCTCATTTTATGTTGCATTATTCATAAAGGAACCACATAAACGACCTTATTACAAAACGAGGTTTATCTTTAGACCCAGGCTTAAACCATCGAACCATTTTTAAATTTCGAACTATAATCGGACAAAGTTAAAGTTCTAATTACAAAACCTGACTTTAAACTGGAGTCTAAGTTGTCAATTTTGCATTAAATTGATATTATCTACTGAATAATTAATGTCTCCAATATATTGAATGCTAACCTCGACATCAGTAGTATAGTAAACAGTTCAATATATTACATTATTATTTATATACACGCAGCTATCAAATTATTTAGGTCTTTGAATGTGAACTTGAAAAATATGAAAAAATATGACTCTGATAATTGCAGACTTGTTTCGGAGTAAAGACATTTAAATAAGTGCTTATACAAGTATGCAATTTTTTGGCAATATCATAATGTAAATATGACAATAAATAGAAATAGATCACGTTGGACAAAATAATATGCCTCTTACAAGTTTTTAAAGGCATGTATTTAATCGAACTTCAAATCCAGCAAAATGGGAATCATTTTGCTTTCCTTAAATTATTATTGAAAACTCTATATTGATTGTGAACCTCACATAATACCTGTTTTGCGGTCCTAAAACATTAAATAGCTAACTAAGTAACTGTAACCAACTGTGAGAAAAGGCTAGACATTTAAAAAGAAGCTCATTTATTCATAAAAGTGTGCATCATTAGATGCCAAAAAAGTGTTCAAGAGATTCAAGTATTTAAAAAAAGTGTGCATCATTAGAAGCCCAAAAAGTGTTTTAGAGGTTTATTAATTTTAAAAAGTATACATCATTAGATCAGCTCAATAAGTTTCCAGAAGATTGGTTAAATATGTATTTCCCGTTTTTGAACAATGTAAGCTCCAGTGCATACGTTCAAATCTCTGTAACCTTTTCCTTACAGTCTTGCATTTTATGTTTGTGTTGTTACATAATGGTGTAACAGCTTGACTTGTCGCCTTATTTGAAAAACAAAATAACCTGTGTTTCACCATCATAAGATTACTCGTCTACCAAATATTTGGTTTGTGTCACATTATTGAACGCACGAAATTCATTAGAACTAGCAATAAAAGCCCTCTCCTTTTCGCAACTCATTTTTTATCACATTTATGTTAGACGCTTTATAATTTAACCTTTATTTTAGTGTTTATTCCAATCACTTTAATATACATTCACGAAAACTGGAAATTTTGCCTTAATTTTTTACTACGGTATTTTTTTACGTCGTTTTCGCGGCGGCTTGGCACGTCGGTACGAGCCTGGTGGTGGGACTCCACTACCACCCCCATGGCACCACAAAACCCACCACATAGAACGTAGAAATGAATGGAGACGGCATTTCTTTATCGAGGTAAATTATGTTGGGAATATTTTTCGCTTCGTCATTGCGCTGTATGTTTGACCGGGTGATGTGTCTATTTTATCAATGGGCTTTACCTAATTATGGATGAGCAACGAAATAAAATATTAAAGGGGAATTGGTAGACGTCTACTATGAGCTTTGAAAACCAACGACCTTTGAAGAAGACTTAAGTAGTCCATTTTTACGTAGAAAAGCGGGACTTTAATTGCGTTTAAGTCACACGATCCATAAAATAGTTTACGATACGGGTGACTTAAGTAGTCTATTAATGCACGTAATTTACTATTATAGAAAAGCTCTGTTATCATTGCAGTGTATTATAGGTAGTGAGTTTAATATAAAGTAGTTTCATTTTCCTTTGAATGCAAATGTAATGGAGGATATCCCAACATTTAAATGAAATACGTCGCCCTGCTGTTAGTTTGACAAGATTATTTGAACAAACTCAGTCGGTGTACTTGGTATGCGGCACGGCGTATCGTCGATAGCACTTTGACAAATTAACGTTGTGGACTCCCGCCGGTCTCATTTGAGATTTCATTTGATTCATTTGAAGTTAGCTGGGAGTGTAATTAATCTATCTTCGACTTGATTTTCTTTGGAATCTAGTTTATCCTTTTGATGATGAGGAAACAGATGGACAGAAAATTTAACTATGAAACAAAATTTTTGACATTTGTATAATCCTACTTCCTAGTTATAATAATAATATTATAAACGTGGAAGTTTGTATGGATGGATGTTTGTTACTCTTTCACGGAAAAACTACAGAACGGATTTGGATGAAATTTGGCACACAGATGGTTTATAACCAGGATTAACATATAGGATACTTTTTATTCCGATATTCCCACGGGATCGCAACTACTGCGGGTGAAACCGCAGGGCGCAGCTAGTCCTGTCTATTTTCGAAACACAGCAATAAATAATAATCGTTCTCAGAACCATAAATAGTAGTTAGGGTCAGGGCAAAGCTCTGTCCAGTCAAAATAAGAACTCTCAATAAAATATTACTGGCTGAATGTCATTCGTCCATGTAGACGTCTGAGCTCGACATAGCCTACTGAATTTTTAATAAGACATTGAGAACTTACTTTCATGGCTCCTAGTAATTTATGTAGTCATAGTACCTACCTACACGGCCGTGACCGTGTCCATGGAACATTGCATGACAATACAGAATCGATTGCTTGCACATCACTCCTATATTTTGTTAGGGCTGCTTGTAAATTCTGCGCTCCTGGTACCTTGCTTTTTTAATTGACTAAGTGGGGTATTAGTAATGCAATGTTCGTTTATGTAGTTAGAGTCACACCCTGTTTTCGCATGCAATTCTTTGTTTATTTCGTTCAATAAACACTACCTTCCTTTGTTTGTGTCCATGGAAAAAACTGGGTGGACTAGGTGACTCATCAGCGTATAACAGTTGGTTGGCCAAGTGGTTGAATTAGCTTTTAACTTTTAAGCCTACAGGTTTAAAAGTAAAAAGCTAATTCAACCACTTAATCACATGACTAGACATGACTTATGACATGGCATTCACAAATTAATGACGCATAGCTGCAAGCTACAGCTTGCAACTATGCGTCATTAATTTATGACCAATGAAGCTTGTTTATGTTTATATATCTCTCTCTCTCTCTCTTCTCATACCATTAGCAAAATGAAAATATTTTTTTTAAATTACAAGAAACACTTTGATACCTTACTTAACTTGTGTGTGTACCCTATATTTATGTGGCGGCACCTACATCACCACATGCGGACTACGCACCACACTGACGTCACGCGAAATCCTGCATCGCGCAAGAATTGTTTACCGCGTGACTAGCATATTGTATACAACGTCTCGACATCAATCCTTGGGCAATGTTGAGACGAGACACAACACCCGTCTGGTTGGACAATCCTCCCTTTTCTATGGATGATGAGTGAACTTTAGGTACACCCTGTTCCTCATAACTTTGCTAGTAGTAAATTCCTATAGGTAGCCATATTCACGAAGTTTGCACGAACATGGAAATGCTCGATAACCTACAATAATCCCTTCCATGTTACCGCGTGTATGTTCAACGTACATAATAATTAGTAAATTGTGTTTGAGCTTCGTGCATGGGCGAGTCCTGTTATTTACTGACCGTTAGATATCGTTTACCTACGAGCTTATGTAAATTTAACTGCGGTTATACAAAATGGTTATTACAATCTATCAATTTAAACTAATTAAATAGTATGGAAATGACAAAGACGGAATGGGAAAAGTGAAGTGTCGATTATTAGGAATACTGCAGCTGCACCCCACGGTTCCACCCGCATAAGTTTCGATCCCGTGGAAATATCGGGATGAAAAGTATCTTATATGTTAATACTGGTTATAAACAATCTGTGTGCCAAATTTCATTCAAATCCGTTCAGTAGTTTTTGCGTGAAAGAGTAACAAACATCCATCCATCTATACAAACTTTCGCGTTTATAATATTAGTAGGAAGATACAAAATGAAAACGCAGTGGAAACGTCCAACGTCTATTTCAAATAAATCAATTACAGGCACTTATGAATTGTCAAGGGCTCGGTCAATCAGAAAGATGAAGCTAGTCGGTTCCTATGGAGAAGAACGGGCAAAAAACTCCACGGACACTCTTTTAAAAAATCAAACATTTACTCAACCATTTATACACCCAAGAGTCATACTGAAGACACTCATTGTGTATTATAATAAAATAATACAAGAGCAATGCCAAGCTCCATTGCTCCCGCGCAAGAGAGCAATTATCTCAGCTTAGTTGAGTCTTACAACACACGCGGGATGTTGAACCGCTGGTTCATATTGTTTTATCTTTAATTTCAGGACCAATGCATAATATAGGTTAGTTGAAAGTTTTTTTATTGTAATATTTTTAACAACACACCACAACAACTACACCCAACAACAACCACAAACCTCAACCTGTCTGACAACCAGTCGTACCATATCAGTCTCATATCACCAAATAACTGGGTGGTAGAGGTCAGGTGGGCAGTCGCTCCATGTAAAATACTGGTATTCAGCTGCATCCGGTTGGACTGGAAGCCGACCGCAATATAGTTGGAAAAAGGCTAGGTAGGTAATAAGTATTTAACTCTTTTTCTGAAGAACTCTCCTTTTTGAAGTCGGTTAATAAGCCACAACTGAAAAGCCATAGGAAAGGAAACGACACAATTTATTTATTTGATTTTTTACCATTAATTTTGGTTTGAAAACCAAACTACTGAACCGGTTTTGGTGAAATTTCTGTGGGATAAATCTGAAAGTATATCCTTTAAAATAAAAAAAAAATAACTAATTATGCAAATCGGCTTATACATAACGGAGTTCTGAGGTAACTAACATAAAAAAAATATATTCAACCGAATTGAGAACCTCCTCGTTTTTTAAAGTCGGTAAAAAGAACAACAAAGAATAATAGTCATCGGTTTCTAAAATTCTGTCAACCAGCCTACCCGATTACAAAGGAGGGTGGGTGGGTTATGATTTTAGCAGACTGATAGATGATTTTACTGACTCCGGAAGTCCGGACATACGAAAGTCGCAAAAAATCGACATCGATACCTTGTTTATACCTTTTTAGTTGACCTTTTTATCGTAGTTGGGGAGTAACATGATATATTTACCATGACGCCAATATTCGCTGACGGGCAAGGCAGAAGTGAATTTAGGTACATGCTCACCCACTTTGCTATTAGGTCCCTATGTTACGGAGTGTCATGTAATACGGGCTATTATATTATCTAAGTACTATTAATGGGACCAAAATGCAGGTTCTATCGGTCAATGCTAGTTGAAAAACTTAAAAAAAAACGCGTTACTTACATTGACGGCACGGTTGGCGCAGTGGTTAAGCGATTGACTGCTGCGCTGCGTGTCGCGGGTTCGATTCCCGCACGGAACAAATATTTGTATGACCTACATATATTTGTTCCGAGTCTGGGTGTTTTTCTATCTATAATATGTATGTATTTACAAAAAAAAATTGTATATAAGTAGTTTATCAGCCATCTTGTTACCATAACACAAGCATTAGGTTGCTTAGCTTGGGACAAATGGTGCTGTGTGAAATGTCCAGGGATTTATTTATTATTTATTTATTTACATGCCCAGAAATAGTAACTTACAGATAAATTTCATACATCCTACTAATATTATAAATGCGAAAGTTTGTATGTATGGATGTATGGATGTTTGTTACTCTTTCACGCAAAAACTACTGAACAGATTTTGACGAAATTTAGCACACAGATAGTTTATAACCAGGATTAACATATAGGATACTTTTTATCCCGACATTCCCACGGGATCGAAACTTATGCGGGTGAAACCGCGGGGCGCAGCTAGTATTTGATATATACATATATAAATATGTTTTTAACAGTAATAAGTTAATTCTGTGAGCAGTAGTGGACCAGTGATAACGGCCGCCACTTACGAGTTTTAGAGTGTGGGTTCGAATCCTGACAGGCGCTTTACTTTGTGTAAATTATTTTACCAACACTGCTCTCAAAACGGTGAAAGAAACCGTCGTGAGTAAACAGGCATGTACTAAAATCAAATATTCGAAGACATGTGACATCTACCAACCCGCACTGGGCCTGCGTGGTGGATTATGGCCTCATTCCTTCTCTTTCAGAGGGCCTGTGTCCCAGCAGTGGGAACATTGCAGGCTTACATTATGATAAGTTAATTCTAAGAAACAAACCCAGAAGGCCAATCTTGTACTTAAAAAACGTTCGAATTCATGTCCCAATCTCATTTCAGCGACAGTTAATGTCAAATACTTGTCAAAAATGTAGGGAAATTAGAAGGCGAACGTTCTTAAAAACACGGGTTTTGCCCCTCGGTATTAAAAAATAGCTGTCCCTGTGTAATTGTCGGAAGTACTAAATGATAATAATTTCATCATGATTCTCCTGCCGTTATGTCAATTTATTTAGGGTCGGCGCCACATGTCTTTTTCTTACATACTTAGTCGGTTAGTCGTCATCTCGGTAGGACAGTTAATTAATTAATATAATTTAGTGACTTCACTAAATGATAATAATTTATGAACTACTTGTTTTGATCTGTCGAAGTGGGGGATTACTGACCCGTCCAATACCCAGTGCGAGTGCGGTGCCTCTAATCAGACCATGCCCCACTTGCTGGAGTGCCCTAAGTGCCCGTTCACCTGCACCTTGGATGACTTAATGAATGCGACTGATGCCGCAATCAACGTGGCCACCTACTGGGCTAGAATAAAAAAAATAGAAGAGTACCATCAACACGAAAAGAAGAATAATCTAGAAAATAATTCAAGATACCTAATGATATTTCTCAAGTTTTTATTTTGTAGATTACCTTGAGCTCAGCTACTGTTTCGGACAACAAACCTATCTTAAGACGCGATTCGATTAATTTACGATAAGTCATAAATAACAATCATGAGATTAATTTTATCAATATGCATTATTTTATATGCATAGTGATAAAATGAATGTACCTAATGATTGTACACTGTGTATTGTACATTGTATACTGTAGGTATAACAATTATTTGTCATACAGTATATTACGTATGCAATTATATAAGTGCAGACTTTGACACGTGTTTAATTTTTAGCAGCAATTATTGCTTTATTTTTAATAGGGCTCTATGTCCTGAATGGGACTTATGTAATCGTAAATGACGAATCGTGGGTGTAAGTGCAGACGCCACCAGGTCAAGCTACCCGAAACTGTCAAAATTTTCCAATCAATCTTGAACCTTAATGCTTCAGCGATAAAGTTGAAAATCTATTAAATAAATTTGACAGAATGTAGTAGTTTGATGTGCTGGCGTCTGTACCTACTGACTGAACACATTTACCTGCCGCTTCGGGGCTAACAGGATGTCTATGTCAGGAACTAGAGGGTTAAGTCCCGACATTTCCAATTACTAATTTGCCTTGCCCCCGACAGCAAATACCTACGTATCAGAAGAATGTCAGTCGCCTATTTGCATTGATTGATGTTCGATTCGGAATGGAAGCGTATCGAACAGTAGTGAATACTATCCCTCTTTAGCACAGAAGCCAGTGCACAAAAAAATATGGATGCCACAAAAATCACTAAAAAACTTTATTCGCCTCATTGGCGCCAAGCCCCACTGTTTCGCAACAACATAGTAGCGAACTGACGAATGTAGGGCAAGTAGGGCTGGCCAAAGGAGGGTCGCACGCGATCATCTGATAAACAAGAATCTTCACGAAACTCGCGACCTGCGCGCGACCCCTGGACGTTAAACTGGTAATTTTGCCCACGATTATGGGAAAAGATAGCTGATAAATAATCTGTTTTGCATATTTTTATGTTTATAGTCGTTTTTCATTACGGAATTTGTGGGATGTTTTATGATAAGCGTTCAAGGCGAATGCGGTTGCTATTTTATTATGCGTTGCTATCTAAAATATTGATATGAGATCCTTTAAGCGAGCACCGTCGTCGACTATAGCACGGCTGCTATAGTCGACGACGGTGCAATATTTTTTTTACAGAATAGACCGGCGTCTATTCTGTAAAAAAAAATATTGTGAAAACTTAGGTGAAGTGAGAATCATTCCACCTGGCGGTCTATTCTGTAAAAATCTCACCGTGAAAACTTAGGTGAAGTGAGAAAGAAAAGAAAGAATAATATTTATTTGGACACAGTTCGTGAAACACAAAATACAAAATTGACAAAAGAAAAATAATGTTGCAAACAACAAGTGAGCTGTTCTTCCACCTGATGCTAGGGATTGACACTTGACAGTGCTCACTTCACCTAAGTTTTCATGGTGAGATTTTTACAGAATAGCACCGCTGATGCTAGGGATTGACACTATTGACAACTCACGTCAACTTTACCTAAGTTTTAACAATGAGATTTTTACAGAATAGCCAAAAAGACCTCTAGGAGGCACAAAAAGGTAATAAGTTTTAATAAGCAAGCATCAAGCTTCACGAGTTAGTCACCTATACATTTTCATCAGTGTCTTTAAGAGAAATAATACCTAAGCAACTTAATAAATTGAATTATGCATGGGTATCCAAAATCTACTTGATATTATTTTTTAATTGAATCAATGTGGGGTAGGTAATGTTATGATTGCATTAAGTTTATTTTTACAATCTCTTCTACTCTTTTAAGCAAAAAGGAACTTGGATCCAGAAATCTCGTTAATTGTATTACCAAATCTTGGCATGCATACTTTTCACACAAAAAAAACACTTTTACTTTTTTTAGCTCAACCCTGAGTGTCACTTCCGTATAAGGTATTAAATTCACTGAGTTGCAACTGGCTAGGTTTTTCAACGCGTCAAAGAGAATTAGCGCTTCCCACTTCAACCACATGATTGGATTTGCGACTCACAATCCGCTCTGTGGTCTCACGTATTCCAGACTGGCCTCAAATAAGTTGTGCACGGGTTAATGCAATGGATTTACTGAGGTCTGAGTTTACCAGAAATCTGGAAATGCAATAAGCTTCACTGACATCCAGTTTAGTACACGTTTTGTGTGCATAGTATTCCCTTTCATATTTTGACACACCATATTTTGAGCTAGTAATCACACTTCAAAATTTCAACACCACATTTCGGCCCCTGATGCAATGAAAATGAAATTGGGACCAATTTTTTTCCAGTTACAGATGTCATCATCATTTCAGCCGAAGAACGTCTACTGCTGGAAATAGGGCTCATCAAGCACTTAAAACCACTTTGACCGGTTTTGTTACAGAATTGGGCAAGCATTATTTAAGACGATTCTTCAGTGGAGAGCATTACTTGGTAGTTGCTGGAATAATCAACTGTGATAGACAGACAGAAAACGAAATGAATGTTTTAAAGTATATAACATTTTTCATGTAGAAATATTAATAATTGTTTATAGCTTCACGTGTATCGTAGAACTAGAAATATTTGTAGTGCTATTCCATTTTTATTAAGATGTCAACTAAATTAACGGTAAAATTTATAAAATGTGTAATAACAATTTAAGTACTTAGTATATAAACATTGACCGTAGTTTTCACACATTGTATGAGCGACAACAATGTATTATTTACAAGTGCAAACTGTGATCCTATTATACGGAATAAGTCTCGTTCGTTGCTTTTTCCATTTAACACATGAAGATTTCCGGCTTGAAAATGAACATTCTGTCTATTTCAATATGTCTATCCTCCGAAGTTCTCCTACAAATTGGATCGAGCAACCAGTCGATCATTTCAACTACACTGATCTACGTACTTGGAAACAGAAATATTTCAAAATAATGAATTCTTGGAAACCAGAAGGACCGATTCTACTATATCTTAATGGTGAATCACCTCTAAAACTATTCAAGCTAGGAATGACGTACTTAAAGGATTACGGTGGTGCCTCTCAACCACTTATAGGTCAGATAGCTGAAGAGACAGGTGCTGCTTACTTTATGCTGGAGCATAGATATTACGGGGATAGTCAGCCATTAGATACGTCTACCACTGAAAACCTGCGATTTCTCTCTTCGAGACAAGCACTGGCAGATGCAGCCCGTTTTCTGCTAACATTGAAGGAATCTCCAGAATTCAAAACTTCCAAAGTTATAGTCGTTGGAGGTTCTTATGCAGGAAATTTAGCAGCGTGGATGAAACTGTTGTACCCATGGTTGATTGATGCAGTACTATCCAGCAGTGCCCCTGTACTAGCCAAGAAAGATTTCAACGAATATTTTGAAGCTGTCACCAATACATTTAGAACATACGGGTCACAAGAATGCGTCAATAAAATAACTGAAAAATATAATACTTTTCATGAATTGTTTCAAAGTTCTGAAGGGATTGAAAAGCTTAAAGAAGAAAACAATATTTGTGAAGATGTCGATATGACGGTACCAGAAAATCAACAGCTGTTTTTCTCTCTTCAAACTAGCTTGTTCGCTGAAAAAGCTCAATATTATACTTCTGATGAAATTTTCTCAACTTGCCAGAATTTCAATTTATTCGAAATGGAACACCGAAGTTCTTTTGTCCGGAATAATGACAAAAAGTGTGATAATTATAATTTTACTGAAGTGATGCAGAGATTTCATGTTTCCGGTGGCTTGCTGTGGTTCTGGTTTTATCAGACTTGTACAGAATTTGGCTATTTCCAATCTGCTTATTCGAACAAACAAATGTTTGGAAACGCTGTTCCTGTAAGTTTCTTTTACAAAATATGCAGGACACTCTATGGAGAGGAATTCAACGAGGAGAGAATAGACCAAGGTGTCCTCAATACTAACAGACTCTATGAAGGACTAACTCCTAATGTGACAAATGTGGTGTTTGTAAATGGAGACATGGATCCCTGGCATAGGCTGGGTATTCTGCACGATCTCTCAGCTGATGCGCCAGCTATATACATCAAGGGCTCGTCCCACTGCCATGATTTACACCCAGATCCAAGAGATACCGACAGCATAAAGGGAGTAAGAAAAATAATTAAAAACTTACTGAAAAAATGGATAGGACAAGCATAATAATTATATTGTGTATTGTAATACTTTCTGGAATGTCTATTGGTATTTTTCGTTCATTTTTACTAGGCACAAAGTGGGACATAAAGTAATGGTTTTCAATAAATCGATTCCTTAGATGCATATTTAGTGATTCCTTGAGTGTTATCATTTATACTACAGTCCGATTTGTCGGTAGCCTTAAATCCCCCATGAACTTTTTTTTAAATTATTTATACGGGATTTACCTGTCCCTAGTATATGGATAAGGACCGTCCCTCTTATTTAATAACGTTGCTTAAAGTTAATACTTATGATAAGCATCTGCTTAGTGCTTAACCTTTAATTTTTGACTCTCATAACTTTAAGCAAAGTTTACATATGTCGGAATAAATATAAGAATATTCCGATTTTATTTGGATTATTTGTCTAACATTCCACGATCGTCCCAATCCCTTAATAAATGCGACAAGATTTATCTTTAACTAAACATTATACAACAGTCTTACTTATTTCATTTAAGTCGATTGGCCTTCATTATAAAAACACAAGAGCAATCTGTTCATGTGATGTGTTTTGCTATAAGATTTGTAAAAACTTTGATTCTTGTTCCACAAGTTTCAATACCTAAACGATTTTTTGAAAGGGTTCAATGACACAAACACACAATTCAACTAGTTTGCTATCGGTTCAAACGGCTGAATCTAACCGTATCGCTTTCTTGCAGCACCTACTTACTTGGAATTGACTGCCTCTTCACATAGCGGTTCGTCCTTTGCGATGTGGGTACAGTAAACCAAATAAACGTTTAAAAATGCAACCTCTAATGTCCCTCCGTACGGCATACAAAAAACTTTATATATACGAAGGCTTCCGCAGACAGGCGCGAAGGGACGGTGCGACGCGATTCTGGTAGAAATATTTCCATGAAATTCTCATATGTTATAGTATATTTATTTTCGTCACAACACTTTCCATAAATTATATACTTTAATAAAATATAAAAACCGGCCAAGTGCGAGTCGAACTCGCGCACCAAGGGTTACGTACAATTTAAAATGATTAAATATATCTTTATTGTATGATGTAGCTAAAAATGTACGGTTTTCGCTATAAGACGTTGCTTCGTACCAAATTTCAAGATTCTGAGTTCACGGTTAGTACCCTGTAGGTTTTGATTCCCTTGCGAGTGTCGAAAATTTGCGGAAATTTGCAGCATAAACGGCTGTATCTTTGATTGCGTTGGCTTAGAAGTTTGATTTTTTCACAGCTCCAAGGGTCAGTAGTCCTGAGTAGTACTTATAGGTACACATCTGCCTACCTCTTCGTGGATAAAAGGTCGTGATTAAATGTAAAAGCCAGCTAGTGCATTATCGTTTTTTAGACAAAGTGCTCCTGATGGATGAACATGAACATAGAGTATTTTAAAGTGAGCTTGATGAATGAACGATCTGGTGCGGACAGCCATCTATCTCCGCTTCGACAGGCGAGCGGAAACGTTTTTAGCAGTTTTAGTTCCACAGATTTTGATTTGTAGATACATTGGGCTTTTTTAGTTTAAGCTGCTCAATGATTTTAAAAGGGCATCTAATAATTTTGTAACGTACTGTTATCGCTAGATAGTGCAGCATTTTGGTTTAATTTCTACTGTAAAAATTGTTTTAAATGTCATCGATCCATATTATAAATTCTGTATTAGGTATATCCATTCATACACGAAATGTTTTAATAAAAACAACTTTAGGTGGTAAAGCAGCCATCGCAACGTTTTTTTTTACTTGTTATTTTTTATACCCACCTACGTCATTATCTGCCTAGCCTATTCGCAACTATGTTGGGGTCGAATTCCAGTCTAACCGGATACAGCTGAGTACCAGTATTTTACATGGAGCGACTTATCTATCTTACCTCCACAACCCAGTTACTGGGTAATACGAAACCCCTTGGTAAGACTGGTTGTCAGACTTTCTGTCTTCTGACGACCCGTCGTTTCTATGTCTTGTTTGTTATTATTATTATTCATTTATTCATTCGAGTTACAAAGACTCATATACAACATTCAACACATCACACATACATCAAACAATACATTACTAATACAAAAAAAAAAAACTACCGTCCCTTACCTTTACCATCCTTATGATTAAATAGACCACATAATATACAAAAACACAATACAAGACGTATATCGATCTAACTTCGTCATCTATCAACATACATCATAATTATGTAGTTACACACAACAAACATTTAGTTCGTCGAACCTAAACTGCGAGCTGCGAACGAACTGCGTAAGCAAACAAGCACAAATATTGAACTAATGTATGCCATTGTCTTGGATGCCTATAGACTGGCAGCAGACCAACTCTGAAACAAGACACAGACCAAACCAAGCCCGTTCACCTCCTTCACATAAACGTAGCTAACCCTAAATATATCTTATTTGCATTGGACGGTAAACAAGTTCAGTGCATCGGTAACCCTCGATCGCCGCTCCCTATTGATCCTCTCAGCCGCGCCTTTTAACCCTTTGCTCACCGTTCACAAAGTACACAGTTTACAAATAATGTAGGAGAACGCTAAAGTTTAGGAAAGAATCGTAAATCGTGCTGAACTTTGTTTCGCTTTTACACGGCTGATGTTTAAAACGGAGCGTTATTTTTGTTGATTTATGTTTAGGGGTTCTGCATTTTTTATTGTAATTAGTAATAGATGGAGTTAAAAAGGTGGCTTTTATTTTAGGCTGTTACACTTGGTGAGAGTAATTTGTGATTTGGGTTGAACTGAGACGTTGACGTTATAAGGTACTATTTCTAAATTATAGTTTTGACGTTAGTTTGAATGAAAGTCAATAAATCTGCCTTTTCCCAACTATGTTGGGGTCGGCTCCCAGTCAAACCAGATGCAGCTGGATACCAGTATTTTACATGGGGCGACTGCCTATCTTACGTCCAGAACCCAGTTACCGGGTAACACGATACTCCTTGGCAAGTGTGGTGGTCAGACTTTCGGGCTTCTGATTACCAGTAACGACTGTCAAAGATCTAGAAATGATAGCCGGGACCAACAGCTCAACGTGCCTTCTGAGGCACGAAGGGGTCTCAGTATGTTATGGATGGTCACCCATCCACGGACTAACCTCGACTAGCGTTGGTTTTTCTCGAAAATCGACTCGTGCGGCTGATATTACTAAACCAAGAAGGTATAAGTATCTATTGCAACAAAAACCTCTTGAAAAGGCGTAGGTAGGTTCCAGGAAAGTAAAGCATAAAACAAATGAAATGAAATATTTTATTCTGTAAATAAGATATCGGAATCACATTTACAAGTCACAATCACACATATTATAAAAAAAAAATAAGCTAGATGACATATCCTATCCGACTACCCCTGAGAAGAAATGGCGAAACGAACTCGAGCGCCAGTCTCTTTTAAAGTATAGAGATTATGTCTGACATACATTTGAGAACTCCGAACTCAAAATATAACTCGTGTGCCAGGCGTACTGTCACATTACTATTAACCTAAATTTTGATAGCACACATCTATGAGATAAGTATGCACAAACATACCAATATTACTAGTTCCCATTCTTCCTCAATTAAGAAAGTCAATCTCGCTGAGTGGAAATTGCAACGCACAGGGCGGCAGGGCGCTTCGGCTGCCAATCAATGGCTGATGAAAGAAAAAATACGTCGACCGTGGAGACAGGGACGGATTAAACTGTATTTTTAATGCTTTACATAGCTTAAAAGTAATGAAACTTTGTCTGGGATAAAAGTTGAAAGATTTTTGTTAAGTCTTGTTAAGAGTTTGTTAAGGAACTTTACAAAATTACAGTCAATTCATACAATTTAAGTACAATATGTTCCTGTCTAATAGATTATAAATAAATGAATATTTTTAAAGGAATTTTTCATTTTAAAATGGTATTGTTCAACATGATTAGATTTTTACAAGGTAAATAGCATACTTTAGAAACAAATAAACCAATAATTACTTAAGTAAGTTGGTAGTCACCAAGACTTAGTTAAATTAAGTTAGTTTGCAAGTGCAGCCCTGCACGACATCATTCATGATAGGAGGACTGAAAGTGACACGAGCCGTAGAGTGCGAAAAATCTCAGTGAACGTCACGTCATTCGGATTTCTTCTGAAGCCTTTGTGGATGTAGCTATTCTTCATGAAAAACCGCACTTCTATTTGCAGATACTATAAGCAGATACTAAAACAACCATCCTCACACACCTTTATCTTTTTTTGACTGTGCATTTTATTAACCAGTGCCTGTATTAAGATGTTAAGATAAATAAGTAAATAAATATTTACATCTCCGCCGTCGCATGCTTGTAGCGCCGCGTCTGCGACATTTCTTTCGTGAAACGGACTCTACAAGGTTGAGTATACCGACGTCTTTTTTTTCGTATATCGGAGAACATAGATGCAGGTCTCCTGCAGATGCAGGTCCTGGACACCTTAGGCTTAGTTAGGCAGTTTTCTTTGTGTCCTTTGAAGATTATACTTATACCTTTAGACTGTTCCAAGTCAAAAGAAAAACGAGATAAGTTGCTAATCTATCTCTTCGTTGTGTGAGATAACCAACAGCTGATTCCATTTTTTATCCACACCGGGATTACCATAGTATTACTTCAGTAAAAATATCAAATTTTCTTGCATAATTGGAGGCTTTAGTAACATCTGGAGGTTACAAGGAGACCGAATAAATCGTAATTCTTGCGACCAGCCGACGCGACTAAATTTCACCGTTGCAATATCTCGCGTCCAAACGACTACTCTCCAGGTCCGTCAATGAAAATACCATCCGTCCAATTGATCCGTCAAAACTAGTGACAATATTTTTTTCGGACGGTCAAAATCGCTTGGGGTTAGGGACAACTGTCAAATTGTGTTGTCATACATTCTTAGTTCGGGCCTAAAACTAATCTTAAACTAAAAACTAATCGTAAACTAATCTTATGTCCGTCCGTAAATAATGCGGAGTAGAAAACGCACATAATTTCACCTGAAACTACGGATTTCGTGCTTAGGGCGTAAACCCCCTGATACTATTGTGCGTAAACAGGTAAAATTCTAGTTTCGATGCGAGATCGAAACTAGAATCGAGGTCGAGATCATCGACAAAATTTAGTCGCGCTGCGCACGTTACAAAGCCTGTATATTTACGGCCTAAGTCGTGTAGATTACCTTCTGTCTCTGTTGAGTTATGGCCGTCTTATCTCTGACTTTTATAGTGTCGTACGTAATCAGGTAGACGGCTTGCGCATGTATCTGTAAGATATATTGTGTGGATAGATATTGGATGAATTGAAATGTCTGGTGAGAGATTTAAATCAAGATGAGAAATTATATTTATGTGCAATCAAAAGGAACGTAGAAGCTGGTACCGAAGGGTTGGCTGATAATTGGAATAATAATCCATAACGCGACTTGCGGTAGGAGTGACTGGTAGGAAACTTCACCCAAGGAAAAAGCATATTTCCCCTCCATGCGCGGTTCTATACATGTCTCTGTCTCTCTATATTTGTATTATATACGAGTATTTGGGTGTGTGCGAGTATCGTGAAAGGAACTTCGTTCCTAAAGGGGTTCGCACACGTTTATTTGATAAATTGATCCTAGATCGCAGTACATTCTGAAAGTCACAACATGATAAAGCTGCTATTCCTTCTTTTGACATAGGTAATAATTCAACGGCGCGGTGTTATTGGGCTTTGCCATTGGGAATTTCTTAGTAATAGCCTGGAGTTTGATTGCCGTCTCATTGGACTATGAGAGTTAGGGAAGAGAGAGTGCACCTGTGTCTGCACTAAAGTATCTCCCGAGCCGAAGTCTGGTCTCCGCTGAGATTGGTCACCATAGCCGAAATTCGGTAAGAATTTAACGGCATATTTTGATATTGGAACTACAATGACAATTTTTTTAACACCCTCCCAAAACCACCGAAGTTCCTCCTATGAGCTGTCAAAGTACAGGTTTCTCTGAAGAATGTAATAAGTCTTAAGCGATGTTAATAATCTCTGTTTCAAAGTCCTTGAATTGTATCTCAGACAGATTCATCTTACTGAAAATCTCTTTGAAACCTCAGCCTTCATCATAACAATATAACTGTATTTGCTCCATGTTATCATCGTAGATCCCAAGCAGTAAAATTAATAATGAAGACTGTTGACTGGAGATAAAAGATGTAATTATTACCATAATGTGTTTTATTCATTAAGACAATACTGTTGCATGTGGTTATTCGTTTAAAATGAGTGTTATGGATAAGAGTAATGTGAAGAAAAAATATGAAATAGTGGCTCCTGATGGTGGATGGGGTTATATGATAGCAATAGCTGTGGTTATAAATATTGTGAGTTAATTCATAAATCAATCAATACATCTTTGTGTTGACGTTTAGTGGAGTCCTGAGACGTAACGACAGAGTGTCGCACGCTCTCGCTACTTGTCGCAGAAACTAGACGCATGGCGCACGCGCCCACACAACAGCGTCAATCTTGCTGTGTAAGGTGCTGTGAGGTGTACTGAGGATGGTGCACGTGTGTTTGTATGGCGCTTTCGCCTTCGCATGATAAGCACCCAGGCAAGTGCAACTACACGCTCCATATTCACTCACAAGATGAACAAAAAGACCATCTCTCTCGACAATTCATAGAAAAGGATCGCTTCCTGCACGACATCTGTCGTAACAACGAGTTTCAGACACAAACGACAGCTCTGCGTCTACACTGAAAAAAAGAAATAGCTGAACCAGTTTTGCTAGTTGGAAAATTCTCTAATAGGTACCAAAGTTTTGTTCCAATTAGCAGAACTAATGTAGCTGCAAGTCCCAAACTAGGTGTGCTAATGGTTGTCTATTTAGCAGTAGTCAAAATGTTAGCTAATGGTTATCAAAACGAACTAGTCAAACTGAGTTAGTTGCAAGAACAAACTATTTGATAACCTGTAACCAGACACTTTGACTTGTATTCACTAGAATGTTTATTTAAAAAGTGTCAATCACTTATCTATATATACCGAAATAGAATACATTAATTTATAACTAAATCTATTTATTTGTTTGTAGCAATTTTTTTATCAAATATTAAATCTTAGTTTATTTATTACTAACTAAGTCAAATGTATAAAATATCAGTCAAACTTTGAGACTTATTACAAAACTGTTTAGCAATTTGTAGTCCAAATGTTGTTAATTATAACAATACAAATTTGTTTATTGATAATAAAGCGCATTGTCTTTTCCCGCGCTTCTCGTCCGAGTTTTGGCGTCGGTTTGGGTTCGTGTTCAATCTTGTACGTTTCTCGCGGGCGGCGCGCGGCGGTCCCATTCTGTGCGTTTCTAAAAAGTAAAACAAAAATAGTTTCGAACTCGTCTCGAACTGTACCCACGTGTTGACATTATCGCCATTATCATCTATTGTGTGCATGGATTACGTACATGTAAAAAAACTTTGTAAAAGTGTTATGGAAAACGAGGGAATTCCAGTGGACCCCATGGCCGACTACCTGCGCTCGTGGGGCCTGGAAATGTACATAAACATGTTTAAAGGTATGTGATTGTTTGATTTTAATTTAGATAACCAGCTTTCTGTTAGTCTCATGAGTGGTCGAACACTCATCAAACGTTTGATGAGATCGGAGGTAGGTACCCTATCGCAGAGGGTTGCTGGTTCAGATGTCGCGAAGGCGAAGGGGAGCGGCAGCCCCCTGCCTCCGCCCGGACTGCCTGTTTACAAGAATCCAAATGTTTTCCAATTAAAATATAATCCACTTACCCTTTCTGTCAGGACCTAACCTCCCTTATTACGAAATTAGCCCAGATTATGCCATTGCTTTAATTAATTTATTATATTATATTTATTTTTATTGGCATGACTTAATGTATGTATGTATGTAGGTATAGAAGGCAATAGTAAATTTTTTATTTATTAATTAAATTGTTTCTTTTTATATCTATATTTTTGGAGGGTTTTTTCTTTAAAGAAATTGTCACCCTCATAGTTATAGTCACTTAAGGGCCCGGCGAAGGCCGCTCGCAAATGCAATTCGAGGCAACGGCAAAATTCGTCCGGAATACTGCTATCTCTGTTTCACAAAAGTAGGCGAGTGAGGGACACGGTGCGCATCCGTGTGTGTGTGTCTATTCATTCATAACGACCCGAAGGCACTGCAAAGCATTTCTATTTATTAGTAGGTAGGTAATTATAAATAGGTATGTTCATTGTTTGCTTTATTTTTGTTGACTACTTTGGGGAATCGTTACTGAATGTACAGACTAGTAATGCGTTTTTTGGAAATTTCTTTATAATGCCAATATCTCAAAATATTAGAATAATTATCTCAAAATCTAGGACTTGTAGAGAAAATGTAGTAGATACGTCATACACAAGGTACTTGACAGCTTTTTCAATTATCTTATATAATCTTTATACTAAGAGCACATTGATACTTCAGTGGTATCAATAATGTACCTACATGTAACTGATAAGGAATGTACGGACGCCAGCAGGTCAAGCTACCCGAAACTGTCAAATTTTCCCAATCAACCTTGAACCTTAATACTTTAGCAATAAAGTTGAAAATCTATTAAAGAAATTTGACAGATTGTAGTAGGTTGATGTGCTGGCGTCTGTACTATGGTCCAATTGGCAATATATCGTTGTCGCGCGTGGTCTTAGAGGCAAACCGACCGACGCGACGAAGGGCGCTAGAGTTGTCACGCTGCACGCTTGTCGCGTAAACATAAATTATTGGCTTACTTACCTATTTATTATTACCTAGTCTTTATTTATTTAGAACCGGTTAATCTTGTTTGTGGTCTCAACTTTAAAAAACTAAGGCTTCTTAGAAAAATCAAAATTAAATAGGTTATGCAAAAAAAATAAAAATTCAAAGACATGTGACCTCTGCCAACCCGCACTGGGCCCGCGTGGTGGATTACGGCCCACTCCCTCTCCATGAGAGGAGGCCTGTCGCAGCAGTGGGAACATTGTAGGCTGATTATGTAAGGTTATGCAAATTATTATTAAACGACAAATACTCCAATAATTTAATATTTACGCGATATATATACCACCTAAAAGGAAATAACAGCGTTCTGGGGTATGAATAATAAAAAACCAAGGATTTCGAATAAATATTTATTTTGTTGTTTTCATATATTTATTTAAATATGAAACGAAACGTGATAAATTCGTGTAGGGTGACCATATAATATCGAGTAAACCAATTACGAAAAATACAATGATGGCAATCAGAATACATCGGTAGTGTGAAAGATCCACAGACCACACTAAGCAAGCTGATTTATAAGATTTGGCCTGTTACCATAGGTTATTTGCTGACCCATGCATAGATAATAAACAACCGTAATCAAGCGGCAAGAAGTTTTATTATATAAATAATATTAAAATGCCATCAAGCAAAGTAAATGCGAGGCCAATACGAAATGTATTGGTACTGAGGTCGATGCGGAATGTTTATGTATGTGTTACAGCCAAAGTAATTAATCTATATATTATCTAATAATCCAGCCATTAGTTATACTATGTACCCAATTTAGAGAAACTGATTATTGGGGCAGATTAATCAATGAGACTAGTTACTTTACAAAATATCTAGTAAGACTTGGATAGAGTAATAAAACACAATACATTTTAGTTTTAGTTGTACATAAAGTTATTAAACATTTAAAAGACTTTGGATATAATAAAGGTAAAAAAATCGGTTGTTTGCTATAATGCTAGGACGATCGCAAAGGACTGAATAATTGGAAAACCTTTTAGGCAATCATGACTGGGTAAATATCCAAATAGATGGTCCTCTCCGCTCTCGTAGGATTCGGTGAGTATTCCTTCATAATTTCGAGGTGGCACGGAAGTATGCTGCGATCTGCCAATTTTTTTTTTAACATTACAACAAAACTTTCCTTGATAAATCCAAATCGGTTTCCTACACATCAGGGGTATTGTATCAAACCTGGTTACGCCAAGCAAAATTAAAAATAATAATAATATCCTCCTCACCGATTTATTGACTTACTTTAAAGCAAGCAAGCATAATTATTGCGATATCATTGTAATCACAAAAATATTTTCCTTTTATTTTAATTCAGAAATATTTATTGGTAATAAAGCGCTGGTAAAAATAATAATAAGATATTTAAAAAAAAAACTATTCATAAAAGACACAATCAGTTTTGATTATACCCCTGACCCTGATATCTAGTATAATGCATAAGCTCGATTACTCACCTAAAAGGACGCTTATTTTCTTTATTTTTTTTCGCGCGTTTCTGTCTTTGAGCCGGTAGCCATAAGCGTTTTTTTGTAGAACGTCGAGGCTCTGTAAATAATTATGCAGATTATAATGAAGTCGATTTACCAGTTCTTCTTTTTGTCGACACGAGCTGTATCCGAATAGCTCCTGTCATTTTAATCCGATCGTATGGTCACCCTACCGGTCGGTGCGCCTTACAAACACCACAGTCCACAGTACAAGTAAAGAGGAGCAGTGAAAAATTTTGTACCTACCAATTATCTGGCGGACGGCGAATGAATGCATAACCTCCTCCAATTTTGAAGTCGGAAAAAAATTCAATACTGTACGGAAGGTACGTATTTACGCGACCAGGGTTTTATACCATATAAATTTGCTTCCAAGTACGCACACCAGGTAGGTACCAAACCAAAATATTTGCAAGACGTCTTCAAAGTATTTTATACGGCTACTCGCTCAACTACGTAGGTACTCAACTGCGTTAGTTTTCGCAAATGCGATCATGCTCCTTATCAGTAAGACTCTAGGGAACAATTTCGTATGCAAGTATTTTTATACTTTATTGGTTTGTAAGTATTTATTTATAAACGCGATTGTGCTCCTTATTTATAGGAGGTCACGGATCAATTTCCTATGCAAGTATTTTTTCTTCTAACAGGGCTTGTAGTGGATTTGATTTTGCTCCTTATCAGTAAGAGTCTACGGAACAATTTCGTATGCAAGTATTTTTATACTTTATTGGTTTGTAAGTATTTATTTATAAACGCGATTGTGCTCCTTATTTATAGGAGGTCACGGATCAATTTCCTATGCAAGTATTTTTTCTTCTAACAGGGCTTGTAGTGGATTTGATTTTGCTCCTTATCAGTAAGAGTCTACGGAACAATTTCGTATGCAAGTATTTTTTTTACTTTATTGGTTTGTATGTATTTGTAAACGCGATTTTGCTCCTTATTTATAGGAAGTGACGGATCAATTTCCTATGCAAGTATTATATCGACGCGCGGAGGTAATAAGGCCGTTTACGGCCTAATTTAGTTTTACCGCTTGCCGCCCCGCGCTAAGCTGCCGGCCTGCCGCTGATAGCGGCAAGGTCGTGGCCAGGCCGATCAGCGGCAGCTTAGCGCGGGTCGGCGAGCAGAACCATGCCACGACGCACCGCTCGCAGCGTCAAAGCTAGCAGTAAGGCCCTTTACACATTAAACATTATACCGTAGCTGCATCAGTCGCCCTTGGATTTGGATGAAACCCCACCCACGGCGCCTGGCGCAGCGGGCGCGGCGGCGAGTTTAGATAAGACCTATCAAAACTCACCGCCACCGCGGCGACTTGTGCAAGAGTTCGTACAAATCCAAGGGCAACCAATACAGCGGCACCGCGGCTGCGGCGGCGCCGCGCCGCCGCCGCAGCCGCGGCATAATTGTGTAAGCGCTCCTGCACACGATGCCGCCACCGCGCCGTCGCCGCGCCGACGCCGCACAACTACACTGTACATACGAGTCGCGCGAAGACCGCCACCGCGCCGCCGCCGCGCCGCCACCGCGCATCTATTTGATTCATTCCATTGCCGGCCGCGATTCATACGCGGCCGGCAATGGAATGAATCAGGATAATGAAATAACTGGGAATGAAATAACTGGCGGCGCGGCGGCGGCGCGGTGGCGGTCTTCGCGCGACTCGTATGTACAGTGTAGTTGTGCGGCGTCGGCGCGGCGACGGCGACGGCGCGGTGGCGGCATCGTGTGCAGGAGCGCTAAAGGGCCTAAGAGGAGCGTTTCGGCCGTGTGTATAATTTAGACGTTTTACTGTCCCTTTTTGCTTGTACTGTAGTATCTTAGTAATAGTAGGTAAGTAGGTACTTACTGTGAGATACATTCCAACGTTCGGAGTCCATGTCGGCAACCAAACCAAATCGTAAATAATTCTAACCAAGTCCGTAAACAAAATAAAGGTCGTAAGAATGTAGGTTACTCGATACCAAATCGCAAGGCAAATCTAAATCCAAGTCCGTAGCATAGGTCAATAGTGTCAGAAATATTAAAATACAATTATTATTTAGCAAAACAAAAAGTAAGCACGCACAGCACAGTAAAGTAATAGTCTAACACTGAAAATCTGATATCGGTGAAATGACAACAAAGTCCCGAACGAGCCCCACCGCGCGCGCGGGGGTATCGCGTGTCGGCGTTCGGCGTGTATATGCACACACACTAGCGCATCGTGAGTGAGCAGTGCCACCCCGCGTACTCACAATTATTGCTTGAGGCGATAGCACTTCCGTAATTCTAAAAATGTTGAATGAAAACTTAATATTTTTCTATTTTTTTTTTTATAATATGTAACTTGATAATGTTAGCTATGTTTCCACTCGAACAATATTACAAATATTGTTGTTTTTAATACAGAAAAAATAAGAAGAAAACATGTCATTTACGCTGTCAATATGTGCGAAATGAAATTCGTTTAAATTTCATTTTGGGAAAGTATTTTGGAAAAAAAAATAGACAAGAACCTAGATAAATACTGTGTCAATCCGAATATCAGCATAATATGGTGGAAATATGCTCGAATTGCAAATGATTTAAGAACTACGTTTGTATGGAGAATTCATCCTCCGCAGGCCTCTTAATATCACCTACAACTTAAATTGGTTTACATTTCAGCATAGCATGCAAGAGTCAACTACGCACGATGTGCTATTGATTAACAGCTTGCCAATCCTCACAGATACTAGCATAAAATATATTACAGAAGATCTACCAGAATCAAACAACGAGGAACAAGAAAATTCTAAAAATGAACCACCCAACTTGAACACAAATGTAAGCAATTTTGCTGTTTATTTCATATTTACATTTATGGTTTCCAGGTCATGCATTGTATTTTTATTACGCAGAGTGTCAAAACCCCTTACTATCTTACACCTTTTAATCTATACATATAATAATATTATATGAAATATGATGACATCCATCAAATTTTAATCATATCATAATATTCATTCAATATTTATTTATTTTCCTTTTTTAGAGTTCCATACCCAAAGGGTAAAAACGGAAACTTCGGTCGCCAGGCTGTATCTCATGAACTGTGATAGTTCGATAGGTGAAATTTTCACAGATGATGTACCTATTTCTATTGTCACTATAACAGCAAATATTTAAGGTGGCTCCCATACAACAAACATGGTTATTTTGTCGTTTTTATAGATAATGATACGGAACCCCTCGTGCGCGAGTCCGACTCGCACTTGACCGGTTTTTTATAATTTGTCTAATCATTGGTTAACTCAGATGTTGTTTATTTTTCAGGAAGTGTACAACATTTTGAGCTCATGTAATGAAGGAAAAGGTCTGCTACTCCGCTATCAATCAAGTGGGTTGCTGAATAACGCGGCAAGAAGAAAATTATGCAACATAATCATATCCGATGAACTAAAAGACAACCCCAATAAAAAAGTCTCCAGTGCAAGATTTTATACGCTGGCATTTGAAATAAACCAAGTCTTTAAAAAATAAAAATATGTGTTTTATTAATTTTTGCATGTTCCTTGCCATCTTTGTTTTAGGGCAGCTGTTAAACCTGTAACCACGTGTCAGGGCGCCATTTTTCAAAAATATTATTGTGTTGTAATGGATTTATACGATTCAATACAAAACAATAATAATTTTGAAAGGTGGCGATTCCGACCTGTGGTTCCGGGTCCTACAGCCGAACTAGGACCAGCTACTGGTAGCTAAACTATATTAGCAATAAATGAATAAACAATGCAGTTACTTCCACGTAAAGCGATTATCTACTAGTAATCAAACAGTTTAGCAAGAGATAACAACACAATAACGTTATATATAAACGAACTATTCAATAATTTATTAATAAACCATAAGACGTACAGTTAGTTAAACACTTCAGTTTTAATTAGCCAAACTAGTTTAGTAACAACGACACTAACTGTGTATCTATAAACTGTCAAACAGTTTTGTATGAATAACAAAACTAAGTTGACTGCAGTTAGCTTTGAGGGGTTGGTAAATAATAACTCTACTTTTTTTACAAAACTCATTTTAGTTACCAATAGCCCTTAGTTTAGTCGTCACTCGATTTTGGTGGCATGCAGCTAAAATTTTAGCTATTAGCAACAATTCTTTTTTTTCAGTGTAGTCGCAGCGATCAGCGACGCAGATCCAAGCGACCACTCAGCGATTTGTCGCAGGGACTAGACGCAGATCCAAGCGACTACTCTTTGCGTCTTGTTGCAGCGGCTAGACGCAGTTCCATACGACCACTCTGCGTCTTGTTGCAGCGGCTTGACGTAGCGACAAGACGCAGATTCAAGCGACTTGACGCAGCGACAAGACGCACAGATTGCGCTGGCACTAAAAAGACATGTCTTTGCTGCAACCATAATAATGAAGGATTAGGGTAAAACAAATGGTTTAGTAGTTTCTGCTAACAAACATGACAAAATGACGAACAGTCGTCTTTTGTTCTATGTGACGCGTCCTTGACAGATAAGCAAGAGACAGTCAATAAAGGTCTCTGCCAAATAATATGAGAAAAATGTCGCTGGATATTTGTGAGACAACGTCTTATATTGCGGCTTAAGATATGTCTCCACGACATCCTTTGCCGTATGACAGTAAACATCCTGATGTTTCTTTTCTCGATATCTTTTACGAAAGTTAATTCAATAGAAAAATATAAATAAAATTTTACTACAAGCAGTTTATTAATAGCTGACAATTAGTATTTATATTTTGTGCGCAATAATGGTGGAGCGCTAAAATGTGAATAAAGAATTACGGCAAACTGACAGAGAGAATAAGGCATCCGTCTTAAAAAATCTTAAAGAGGTTTAAACTAAAGTGACATTATAATATATTATGTGTTACAACAAGTTTACAATGCTCATAAGTGGTGTTCCTTCCTTACACTCATTTTCTACTTTTTGTTCCATTTCAGTCAACATCGACGGCATTCATATCCAGTTTTGGGCTATTGTACAAAGAGTTTCTACAAGACATCGGAAAAAGCTCCACAAATGCCTCTCTGATGCGAGGTTTAAGCGCGATATGTACAGCGGTAGCAGGTAAATATAACTCTTCCATTACAAATAATATACAACGAGTCAGTTTTCTCCTTTTATAATGTGGCCGATAAATCATGGCCCGGTCTGTACAAAGAGTGCATGCATAGAGTAGTGGGTTGTTGGGCCCGACTACTAAGGTATAGATCGCTGCAGGATAATCTTCGGTAAGAAACGGTAACATGTTTTACCTGTTTCTATAGGTGTGAGCTCATAAGTTAACACGGAACTATTTCACCCACACTTATCGGTACCAACTTGTCTTTACCGGGAACCCGCTTCTTTATGCACCCTTCGACTTTCCGAACTTTCGCGCATGTACTATCGCCAAAATTTATATCTGACCATTTTAAAAAAAATTCCCGTGCACCAGCACATGATGACCACAGCTGCGTCCGTAAGTAAAACAATTAAAGAGGATCCTTTTTAGGTCAACTAATAATATGCGCTGCAAGCAGCAATAGTCCTTACGGTGGTCAGATATAGATTTTGACGATAGTACACTCACTCACAGTACTCGCCTCACTCATCTTTATTTTCAGAAACACGTGCACTATTTGACGCCATTTTGTTAAGCAGCGCCTCAGGTGGTAGAAAATAGAACTAGTTGTATCAATTCACCTAGGCATTATTAATTTGTCTAAGGCGGTCAAATCGTCAATTGGGTTTCAAGGACTTTTACATAATGCCTAAGCGTTATACATTTTACCTTAGTCATTATAATATATAATTGCGACAGTGTCCATAATGGCAAACGTATTTCAAAGAATTATCTGAAATTTACACACAGTGACATGTGCTTTGCTTTGAATTTTCAGGGTTCCTGACGAGTCCGCTGCTGTCATTCATGAGTCTTCGAATGCTAACATTATCAGCTACGCTGGTATTCAATACTGGAGTGATTTGTATCATGTTCGTGAAGTCAGTATTCACGTTCCATCTATGCCATGGAATATTACAGGTAATTTCAGGTTATTCACAAAGGAAGAGTTGTAGATGGACAGTCGTCTACGGACTAATTGCAATTTTTTTTTCTATAGTTGATTCTTAGGAATTCCAATGAGAAATATCTTATGAAAGCAGATGAAAATAAATTTGAGCTAGAACTGATCATGCATGACCATGCTGTAAGCTGTTATTAACGTTCAATAAGGACCATTTTCATCGCTGAAAAGGTTTTGCTAGCAACTATTATGTACCCCTTACTCTCAGTTACTATGGGTTACCGGTCAGCTAACTTAACTTAGCTTTATGTTACTTTAACTTTAAATAACAAACATCGGAAGTGTTGGAGCCCGGTTTACGATACGGCAATGAAGGCACGTAGTTTCAGTTGATTTGCAGTCGTCCACTGGTTGACCAATGAGTAGTCCGCTGGGTGCTATCCTTGCCAACCGTTTGCCTCTACACGCATACTAATTTTGGAGTGGAATGACGATGTGTCATTCGATTATTGTTTTATTGTAGCCACAAAATTCAGTGTCAAATTGTGTTGTTAATGTCTAGCACGCCGAAATGGACTTGATAAAGAATCTTCCATATCGACATGTTCTGTACTATTTGTGATAGTTTTCCTTAGTTGAAATTCCTCAAATGATTCTTCATAATATATATTATTATCAAGAGCCCATATTGGCCCAGACGGAGATGGCGGAATGAGCTAGACTTTTTCAACAAAGACTGTTTCTTTGTCGCCTTACATCGCGAGAAGTTGAGAGAGAAGAGGCCTTTGACCTACATAATAACATAATTAATTATATGTTTCACTGTTTCAGGGACTTGGATTCGGGTTAATATACAATTTGTCCTGCACTATATTGAATGATTATTTCGTGAGAAGACGACTGATGGCGATAAGTTTAGTGCATAGTGTTGTTGGTAAGTTTATTATAATTACAGTGTTTTTTAACTAGCAATAGATAATACAAACATAAATGGCTATTTATTAGCTATAGATTTTGCCTGGATCGCACATTGTTTAGTCAAAGTCTCCCACGGAAAAATACGTGATCAATAAAGTATATACTTCAAAACTATCATACCTAACATATTATGTTATTCTTGTGACTGTCGCAAGTTACTAACGAACATCTAAAATAGGTACATATAATGGTCCGCCTTATCAATTTCAATAATGGCGACCTTTATAAATAAATTCCTTGCGTGTGTCCTTAGATGTTTCGGTAGACCGAATTTAGTTTTATAAATCCGGAGAAATGGGACATCTACCAATCCGCACTGAGCCCGCGTTGTGGATTACGGTCCACTCCCTATCACCGAGAGGAGGCCTGTGACCCAGCAGTGGGAACATTATATGCTGATTATGCTAAATCCGGTCACAACTAGAACAATAAAGTTGGCCTGCGGTGTTGTATATACAACGTGGCGCTACAATGGCGACATTAATTTAACACACGGGTAGGGCTAGTGGCCAGTAATCATAAAAATTATAACACAATAAAAAAAAACGTAACTTGAAAACTTCCAACTGCGTCGCTTGCCGACATAGGGCTCTCTCTCTTTCCTTCAATTCGCCTTCTCTTTGCACGTTATTTGTTTTAATTACATTGATGCGATGTTATGATCCGTGGCCCCGGCAAATGACTCCTGCGCTTCAGTTCTTTAAGTCAGGTTGCTCTAAGATGCTATTTTACAAAATTGTTAGTAAATAAATAAATATTAATGTTTAATTTAATTAAAATATATTCATAAAACTAAAACGCGAAACCGTATACGTGTGTTAAATTAATATCGCCTTGAAAGCGCCACGCTGTATACGTGTAGGAGCTATATCTCTCTTTTCGTACATCTAATGCCAAAGAAAGGAAACACCTAAATATTAAATACACAGTTAGATCGCTTTCATTTAGGGGTCTCCTAGTGTTAGTAAAAAGTAACATTATTTTCTAAAGCCGTTGTCCTTATAGACGCTTTCGTCAAAATACATGCACAATAACCTATTGAAACTCTAAAAAGTCCAATGTTTGTGAGAGGGATAACAAAGCACTCTATCAGCTGACGTCATCGAGTCCATCCAAATTGTTTGACACGTCATTCATCAAAATCTGCGCTTTGCGTTCCCTTTGTTTATTTTGTATGGGACTTTTTTAAAGGCTGTTTTAAGCGTCGTGTTTATCATGTTGTTGTTCTTGGATGGAGTTGTGTGGCTTTTCAGTTTTTAATCATAGTTACTTTGCTGTTTTTATGCTGTAGAAAAGTTTTTGCTTTATGAAATTAGTTCTTGTTACTAATCCCATCCGATTGTTCGTTTGACAGATGTTTTCATAATATAAGTTGAAAGTAGAGTAGAACAGAACCTTTATGTATTTCTGTCAGATAATTTAACCGATACGCATCCGAAGGTAACAAAACAAGCTAAATAGGGCAAGCAAACCTTACGTGCACTTTTAATAGATAGGCACTTCAGGTGAATTTCAAACTTTATTCCGACATTGTTATAGTTCTAAGTACAAAAAACTGATTTTAAGACCGAGTCTGATTTGCCAATTTTGTATAAGAAACTTTATCACAGTTGGAATAATGTTCGAAATACTAAACAGACTGAAAGGTTCAAGCTTGGTCAAAAGTAAGAACTCGTTTTGTAATGAAATGAACGATGTTCGAAGTGTTTCTCGTCTGATAGTTCATGTAATACGTGACAGATGCCGCTACTTACTCTAAAGATCAAGAACCTTTTTCAGTGCATCCAACACGTTCGGTTTCGTGACAGTCGTGCGTGTTTCCTTTAGTAGTGATCCGTAAGTATAAATTAAATTGCTCCAGGGAAAACTGGAGCTGCATGTTTTTTTTTTATATTTTGGGAAAGTCACTTTTAAAGTCCCAATGCCTCGATTGGCTGTAAAATGCTGAGTTGATTCTTTAAGTGAAACGAATGGTCCAGTGTCATCATCATCATCATCATTCTAGCCATACTTTCCGGTAATATGCGTCTCTCATCCAGAGAACCAGTGTAGACTAAATACCATTAACAAGTCGAGAAAATGTCCAATTTTTTTGGATACCTATTCCAACCAGTGGAATTAAAAGTAATGCCTTTGTGTTTTTTGCCTATCAAAATTTACTTTAAAAAATATCAAAATTTAACTAAAAACAACAAAAAATTACTTTAACACAGACAACCTGTATAATTTTATTAAATACATGTCATTCCGCACGATCTACTAAATCATCTCACATTTCCCTCCCACGCATCCAACCGCTACTAATGATCGTATAATATAATAAAATGACAATATTTCCGTCCCCTTACAATTTTATGTATTGCGAATGGATGTGCACGGCACCCACTCAACCATGTCCTGAATGGAGACGTTATGTCCGCTTAAGTGCATCGTGCCTTGAATTGATCCTTTAGCGAAACATTTTGTAAAATAGAATAGCATAGAACAGTATATTCTTTCTTTGTTTTCTTTCTCTCATCTCTTTATAATTGGCGAAATGTGGGTTGTTCTATAGTTACACCTTAGCCTAAACCATCGGGGAATACGAGCATCATTTTCGATTTCCCTTATGTTGCACGTTGCACCTGCCATGTTTTGTCGCAGCATCACCCTGAGGTTGACTGCTAGAAAATAAACTAGCAGAGCACGCGGTTTCACCCGCATACTTTTCGATACCATGGAAATATCGGGATAAAAAGTGTGTTAATCCTGGTTGTAAACTATCTGTGTGCCAAATTTCATCTAAATCCGTTCTGTAGTTTTTACGTAAAAGAGTAACAAACATCCATCCATCCATCCTTACAAACTTTCGCGTTTATAATGTTAGTAGGATAATACAGGCATCGTTTTGTGTAGAATACTTACTATATAAATTTAATTACTGATATATATACAGTAGATTTTGTGTTTTGGGTTATCTTTTATTGAATGTAGAGAATTGTGGAAATAAAAATGTGGTGTGATTTGAATGAGACGTTAAACAGTGAAAAGAAACATTGTGACGAAAGGCATGTCTTAGCACCAAAAAAATAAAAAATCATAATAATAATAATAATAGCTAGCAACACCAACGTCAACGTCTATTTTGTCATCTCCTCACAATTTTCTATATATTATTTTTAGAAGCAGTTTATTATATTTATTATCCGTGAAACCATATCAGGCACAACCAAAATTATCAAAACATAATCATAATTACAAATAAATACAATGACCGATAACTTAGACTTGCATCAAAAACTGCCGAACCGGAGGTGACATCTGTCATGTCACCTCCGACAAAAACGAGAAAATGAAATGATGAAGATGTTGACGAGATCAGCAGCTCGCCGCGCACGCCTACCACCTCCGGAATCGTCGCTCAGCCCCGCCCCGCCGCCGCCGGAATCCAGCCCCATCGAGAGTGCTGTGACACCGGCCGTAGCAGTTGCGTCGAGCTCGAGCGACGAATATTTTTCCCCGCCGACGTCGCCAACACCTGTACGTCGGCAGGGGAGAGACCGGCCACCGAGGAGCTTGGGACTTAGGGGCCATCCGGCCCCGAGCCGGGTCCCCGCTGCCGGTGGTTGTGTGCAGCGCATGAGATGGACTCAGTCTATGAACGAGAACGTCATGCGCGCATACTACGGGTCTACAGAGGGGGGAACTAACCTCACTGCGTACCGTGATAGGTTACTGTCTCTGTTCCAGGAACTAGAACCAACCGTCAACGTCTCGGCCCAACGACTGTCGGATCAGGTGCGGGTCATCCAACGCAATCACAGGTTGCACGACATCGCACTTGATAGGCTGCGCTCAGAGGTACTGAGCAACCAAATCGTCTCGACTCTGACACAAACCGCGGCACAAGCGTCGTCTACTGATGCCATTCTGCCGCGGTCCAATCATGTTGAAGAAGATGATGATAGGGTTGACGCAGTAAGTAGCCAGTGCAACGTCCGACTGAGGAGCGCACTGGAGGATGCGTTTCGCGAGTATAGGTCAACTCCAACCGAACTTAGACCCCGAATACCACGGCTACCTATGCACAAAAAAAATAGGGCGTTGGTGTGTGCCTTGGACTCGCAGCTCAAGAATTTCTTTGAGAGCAGCGAGGATCTCGTTGATACACACTCGATCCTGTATTGCGCGGCTGTGGCGGCATGTCGTTTAGCTAACGTCAAGTTTCCAAATTGTGACGTAGCTACTCGACCAAAACCAGCCGTACCAGCCTGGCAGTGCAGAATCGAGCGTCGTATCGATGGGGCCAGGGTACTCATCGGCAAACTATACTGCTTCAGGGAGGGCAATACACGACCACGAGTGATGCGCTTTGTAAGACAGGCATTTTCGGGGACTGGAATCAGCCCTCGGGAATACATGTCCAATGTCACAGAGCGCATCGACTTCCTGAAGCAGAAAGTTTGTGCATGGGCGAGTCGTCTTCGGCGGTATAAGCGGCGAGTTGATCGGTACACGCAGAATCGTATGTTCCAGAGCGATGAGAGGTGGGTATATAGAGCTTGGGAGCGACCTGAACAAAACGTGACGGACGTGTGCCGCCCGGATGATGCCACCACGAGTGCATTCTGGCGCAGCATCTGGTCGGTGCCCGTCTGTCACACTGAGGGTGGTTGGATGCGGGATGTCGAGCGAGTGTGTGGAACTATACCAGAAATGGAACCAGTACTAATTACGCCATTAGACGTAGCCAGAGCAGTCCGTCCGTTACCGAATTGGAAATCACCGGGACCGGACGGACTGCATAACTTTTGGTTAAAATGGCTAATTAGTTCACACACTTGCCTGGCATCTCAGTTCCAGTCATCCTTAGAGTCTGGGTCGCTACCACAGTTTCTAACAACAGGCGTTACCCACCTGCTCCATAAGTCAGGTAGTCCCGCGGAACCCAAGAATTATAGACCGATCACGTGTTTGTCGACGGTTTATAAACTTCTTACATCCATTTTGAGAGTGAAAATTAACACACACATTGACAGTCACTCGATTATGTCTGCCTCTCAAAATGGATGTAGGAATGGGTCCCGCGGTACTAAGGAGCTACTCCTCATAGACATGGCCATTAGCCAACAGGTTCGCCGATCCCGCAAGGATATGTCGACATGTTGGATAGATTATAAGAAGGCCTACGACTCGGTGCCACATACATGGCTCATGAAGGTGCTGGAGTTGTACAAGATAGATGCAACTCTACGCACCTTTCTTGAGTCGTGTATGGGGCAATGGAAGACGGTCCTTCGCTATCCAGGGTGTCGACAGATCCAGAGGAATGATGAACCTGTATGGATTAAGCGGGGAATATTTCAGGGTGACAGTTTGAGTCCACTTTGGTTCTGCTTAGCCCTGAATCCTCTAAGCACACTGCTGGAGGACTCAGGTCTAGGCTACCGGTTGAAGAGAGGTGGTCAGGTCATATCTCACCTCCTCTACATGGATGATTTGAAACTCTTTGCCCCCAGCAAATTGCATCTGATGGAGCTACTGAAGGTAACTGAAACTTTCAGTAGTGCCATCAGGATGGAATTTGGTGTGGACAAATGTGCAGTCATGCATGTAAAGGGGGGGGGGAGATTATGGAATCTGAGGGAATTCCACTTTCGGATTCCATACACCTTAGATCCCTCTCCTCATCCGAAAGCTATAAGTATTTGGGTATGTCGGAAGCGTTAGGCATCAACGATGCTGACATGAAGCAATCGTTGAAGGAGCGCTTCTTTTGTCGCCTGAAGAAGGTATTAATTAGTCTTCTTTCGGGCGGAAATAAGGTGCGCGCCTTCAATGGTTGGGTCATGCCGGTTTTGATGTACTCTTTCGGCATACTCAAATGGACTCAGACTGAACTCGACGCCCTGGATAGAAGGGTCCGTACACTGCTGACCGCAAACCGGATGCATCACCCACGATCATCGGTGATGAGACTGTATATCCCGCGGAAATGTGGGGGTCGAGGCTTTTTAAATGCGAAGACCCTCCACAACCGCGAGGTGTGCAGTCTCAGGGAATATTTTTTAAAAGCCGAAGTGGGTATGCACCGTGATGTGGTCGCAGTGGACAAGGGGCTCACCCCGCTCTCCATGGCGAAAGAGAACTGGCGCAAACCTGTAGTACTTACTACCGATGACCGCAAGAAGGTATGGCAAAGCAAGGAGCTTCACGGGCGCTTCTATCGGGCTCTTCATGAGCCCGGTGTAGATTTCTTAGCGTCCGTATCCTGGCTACGTTTTGGTGACCTCTTCGGGGAAACTGAAGGTTTTGTCTGTGCAATTATGGACGAAGTTATCTTGACGAATAACTACCGGAGATATATTATGAAGGACGGGACGGTTGACGTGTGTCGGGCATGCCACCATCCGGGTGAGTCCATCAGACATATTATCTCTGGTTGTTCTCGTCTGGCTAACAGCGAGTACTTACACAGGCATAACCAAGTCGCCAGGATTATTCACCAGCAACTTGCTTTGAAATATAAACTTGTCGACTCTGAGGTACCATATTACAAGTATGTGCCCGACCCAGTTCTCGAAAATGACCATGTCACGTTGTACTGGGATCGATCTATCATCACTGACAGGACTGTTGTCGCCAACAAACCTGATATAGTGGTGATAGATCGATTAGTGCGCCGCGCAATGATTGTCGATGTTACCATTCCGCATGACGGGAACCTCGTGAAAGCTGAGAAAGATAAGCAAATCAAATATCTTGACTTAGCACACGAGGTTGTTGACATGTGGAATGTGAGCTCGACTATCATTGTGCCGATTGTCGTATCGGCCAATGGCCTGATGGCCGAAAGCCTCGATCAACATCTATCGAGGCTCTCGCTAGGCGGTTGGATCAAAGGCCTGATTCAGAAGGCAGTACTCCTCGATACGGCTCGCATTGTGAGGAGGTTTCTGTCTCTGGAGCCCTAACCATCGGTAGCTTGGACCCTGCTCCCGACACCGGTGGATCACTATTTTTTTATATTTTTAAATGTTTTTTTTTTTATACTAATATTTAAAAATGTATTAAAATAAGAAAACGAAATAAATAAACGACATAATAATATAATCAATACCCATCTTTCTCAATCTGAATCATTTTGAAGGACATTGCTAATCCATTGCTTCATATATTCGAAAAATTTGTCTGTTCAAGAACGTAAATAACGCAATGAATATTGTTGAACTGTCAAAATTACAGCCATTCCTACTGATAATTTGTTACGCAATTACCCCGCCGACTAGATTTGCGTGGTGAAATACGGTCTACTGAAGCGAAGAAGCCTCAATGCCAGCACTGGGACCGTGCCCAATGTAACGGGTGGGCCATTTAAAATTTGAATCGGCTATAAAAAAAAGAACTACTGGTTATGTTTTCAAATTTCTTTTTATTGGAAAGGTTGAACTTTGTCATTTAAGAATGGAACACAATATCATTCATATGAGTATAGTAACCGGCATGAGTCGTGAGCACAAACTGACACCTGCGCAGTAGTTCATTTTTCGGTCTCTTTGGCGGAATGAAGAAGGCGGGGGGCACCGAGGCTGCACGCGATTGGTTCGTCTGTCGATGCTCGTCGTCTATTGGACTCTCACGTGTCATTCGGCTACTGTACACTTTGGTGCACTTTTAGTGACTCACGTTTTTAATTTTGAAATAGTTTATTTTTGTTAATTCGTATTTGTTAAGTCAAAGTAACGGTTAAATTTGTTTCTTCACTATTTTAGCAGTTACTTGAACGAAGAAAACATTTGCCGTAGTATCAGTAAAGGTCAAGTATAAGTTAATACTTTGACTGATTGTGTTAATGAAGAAACTGGCCGCAAGTCACAAAGCCCTAAAACATTACTGTACCAAAGTAAAATTTCAAGTACCACTAATATTTTAATTATAGTTTGCGTAAGTACCTATCAATAATTTGAGCAAAAGCGGTACTAAATAAATTTGGCCGAAAGTGTACAATGCGCGAGCTTGCCCCCACTACTGCCCATATGTGCTCACGACTCGTGCCGGGCATTATACCACGACTGACGCGGCAGTAGGTACCCCATCCGATCAACCCAATTTTTCAGTACATTTTCGATTGTTTCGGCTTGAATCTCTTCAATGGCAACTTCGATTTCATGTTTCAACGCTTCAATTACCTCTGGATGGTTTGCGTTACATTTATCCTTATTGGTTCTCCACAGAAAATAATCCAAAGGGCTCAAATCACAGCTCCGAGGCAGCCAATTATTGACATCAGCATTTCGGCTGATTATTCGATTTTCAAAAACAGTGCGCAAAAGATCGAAGCTTACGTTGACTGTGTGACATGTGGCCCCGTCTTGTTGAAACCAAATGTCGTCCAAATTCAAATTCAAATTCATATATATATATATATATGCGAATATAGGTATAGAGAATACAGATGTTATCGAATAATTTCGAGCCCATCCATGTCACTCTTTTAAATTTTTGGAAACAAAAATTCGTTGAGCATGGCACGTTAACGCGCTGAAAATTTTCCACTTAAATTTGTTACAGTTTGCGTTAAAGACTCACTTACTTTGGAAGTAAGTTTTTAATATTTCCCAATTTTTTCGAGCGTATAGCGTCCTATTTTGCAAATGTCAAACACTAAAATCCTTTCAAAAAATGAATGTCATTCTACCTTTCAAAGTCAAAGTAATCAGTACTTCAAATTTAAAATACTAGATGGCCCACCCGTTATAACGGTCTCAGTTCCCATTGCATAATTTTCATAATGTTCTTATGAATAATATAATATATATAGGTATGCCATTTATAATAGGAAGAATTTCCAAAATTTCTTAATTTCTCTCAAGTTACATGCAATTACACAGCTCCGTTCACATTAGTAGATTCATTAATCAAACTGAGTATATGGGCTACCGTAAATGTCTAGCCTAAACCTAAACCGTTACAGCAGACACTTCATCTGGACCTAAGATAAATGTAACAATATGTACAAGAAATTATTTTCTTGTGTTCCCTTCGTATAATTTTGCAAGTCATTTAATTACACAACTAGCAATTTCTATTCGTTTTCCTCACATCAGTTATTATATTCGTGACAAGCAGTGGATATATGGGAAGCTCCATTGTATTGTAATACATCACTGTGTAACAGCTAGCAATTTATATTGACGCTGACATTAAGCTACCTTATTTGAGCACCTTTCCATACATTATCTGTAATATGTATGGGAAGTAGCAGTTTTGATAGATTACTTTCTTAAAAGAAGTGAATTAGGTACTCAGATTAACATGGAGCGTTGTTTGACAAATTGTTTATTGAAAGTGTTATTAATATTACCTTTCAAATTTTATTTGTTTCAAATTGAAGTTATTTCAAGTTACGCAAACATCGAGTAGAATACGGAATTTCGACGCACAAAATATCGATAAATGTTAATACGATGTTACAAAATTGCGATGCACGTAACTGCGAATGACCATCTCTGCGAAGCCATTACACTTCGATGCACGTTACCGCGATAGATCTTCACTGCGATAATAGTTGACTTCGATGCACGTTGCCGCGAAAGATTTTCACTGCGATACTACTTGATTTCGATACACATTACCGCGAAAAATCATTTCTACAGAGCCGCGGGCAAAAGCTAGTACAGTCTGTTGTCAACATTATCTGACCCACCCTAAAAACAAACGAATTTGGACCCTCTTCCTGTAGCATTAAGGTTTATTCAATTTATAATGAGCTTAGTAGACAAGTGCTCGAGGACTCGGTGAATAAATACAATAAAAATATACAGACAAGCAAATTTGATCTTTAACACGTGACGTTAAGGTAAAGCCAGCTAACATTGTCGGTGCCACCGGCATTATATATCATTTTGTTAAGCTATTTTAATCATTATCTCGTTCACGTTAAAGTTGAAAAGCTTATAAGTTACACTACATAATTACAACGGAATACTTAATTTCGCGTATTTCCAACAAGTTCTTAGCGGTTTGATGCTGGATTGGCGACGAACAACATGTGGGTTCGAAAACACAGTCCACCTATTATCAGTTTCTTTTTTAATTTGTTTTCATTTCTACAATATATCTTACATTATTAACGAACGACCAATATGATTTACGCCTAATAACTTATCTTGTAAACAGGTGGGTAAATTAAAAAACTTTAAGTTCACAGAATTTATATTTACCAAGAATGGTTGGATACGAAGTAAAACATATATTTGCTCCGTGAGGTAGATAATAAATTCATCAAAGTGACAAAAGTTACACTACGCCTAATAGCAGTGACTGCGCACACACATTTGTAAATCGTTTCACATAACTCGTTAAGTATTTTTAAGCAATTTGGTGTAAAAAAGCATCATGTCGCAACTTAATGACTATACCAAACATAAAATCATATTTTTACATGAGCAGAATGTTGGAATTAGAGAGATTGGTCGTCGACTTAATATAGCAGTAAGTGTTTTTTTTATTTCTATTTTATTTGATTGATTGTGATTAATGAACGCGTAGTTGGCTATTTTAGCATTACATTCACTCCTTACAAGTTACATACACGGTTACAAAAATGTATTTTTTTTGTTTTAGAGAAATGTGGTCAGACTATGGCTAAGACGTTATGGAGACAATGGCAACATTCAGCGGATTCGTCCAGGAGCAAAAGCCATCAAGTATAGTCCCGAATTCGAACGCCACCGGGCCATTGTTTCAAGCCATGTCGAAAACCCATTTTTGCCCATTCGTGTAACCGCAATAAACCACAATGTTTCAGTGGAAACAGTAAGAAGGCATTTACATGCTGCTGGGATAAGGAATTATAAACCGGCACAGAAAATTGCATTGACTGCTCATCGCGAAGAAAGGGTCCGTTTTGCCCAGGAATATTTAAATTTTAATTGGGAAGAAAATGTTGTGATCTTCACTGATAAAAAATCATTTAAATCGGATAAAGACGGACGTAAAATCTTATGGCGAAGGAAAGGAGAACGCTAAGTTATAGCAGGGGACGGTGCGCCACTCCGCTACTAATTAATCTAGTAGGTATTTTTAAACACACCATGTAAGTAAATGCTCAATGGATTGATTGTTGAACCATTAAAAGGCTGCAGATTATGTGGTGATGTTATTGTTATAAATAGATTTTTTCTATTTAAATAACATGTTTATTCACTACATATAGGCAGCTATAAATCTGTAAAGCATTTCACAGATGAATTCATTTTCTCGATAGCAAACTTTTAAGCATAAGCATGCAAAGGCATGCTTATGCTTAACTTTTCAACTTTTGTTTAATGTTTATAAATGGTTAGATTTGATTATGGCATAGTAATATAAAATATGTACATGAGCATTTACTTACTTTATCTTATCTAAGTGTTTTAATGAAATAATAAACATTTTAAACTTGCAATTTTTTAGTTTGATTTATTTACAAACTGCCCGTTTAAAAAGACAAGACCCTACGTCATCCATTAAATAAATGTAAAAAAAGTGTAATAAAATAATTTAAAAAAAAACAGCAGAGTAAAAAGCTATATTTAGGTCAAACTTGGTTTCGAACGTAGACAACGATGAACACCGCACTACCTTAGTGACCACAAGACCAACTCAACTCTTATAAGCAGTATTGAAATTTGATCTTAGTTGTAATGCTACACGCAATATTCTAAAGAATTTGAACCATATAGTATACTATCATGAAGTTTATTCTTGCACAGCACAAGTAGCCAACCGTCTCCTCGTGCAAATAGACTATTTTTTATTTTAAATAATCACTCCATTGAGACATGATAATAAATAAAACTACCTATAAAATAGAAAATAAAAAAATTGTAAAGAGACGTTGTTTAATTGCAATTTTATAAGGCAAGGTAAAATATGTTTGCGCGTAGTCACTGCATACCCTTAGCATTTGAATACCAGTTTTATACTGAATACGAATATTTATTTTTCAACTACCCACTTATTACAAGCTATGCGAAAATATTACCATTTTAGAAAGTTTATATTTAAAGATTATCCATCTATAGTTCTTTACAATAATACAAGAAATACTTTTGGAATAAATTCTAAATTGAAAGCAAAACAATATCTTCGTCGCAGGATTCGATCTCGCAACTTGTTTTTCTCAGTCTTATACACAGACCACGAGACCAGAATTACTTGAACGCAGTAATTAAAATAAGCTATTACACTAATTATATTATAACAAGTAGTTATAACATATAACTTAATGCTAACGTTATAAAGATAAATTTTGCGTGTCTGTATTATTATTGTATTTGTTCATCGAGTCCTCGTGCACTTGTCTACTAAGCTCATATAAATTGAATAAACCTTAATGCTACAGGTAGAGGGTCCTAATTCGTTTGTTTTTAGGGTGGGTCAGATAATGTTGACAACAGACTGTACCTAATAAACGTTTGAAAATTATAAATAAGTTAAGGAATTATTAGGGGAAAATTCAACCCTGACTGACTTCAAACATCTACACGTTAACGTGTCTCGGAGAAGGAGTAAGTATAATTATGTGATTAAACGAACTTACCTTAAGTGAAGTTCTATCATAACTATACGAAGCTCCTTCTCCGAGACAGGTCTCCCTACCCATCCCTACTGAAGTTTTCCCTTAAATAGGGTTGTTTATAATAACTAGCTAATTATAAATAAGTTAAGAATTATACTATCACAACTACCATATCTAATCACCCTTTTTTTTTCAGCGGTCATATTAATGGTAGCACCTCTATTCGTAAAGTGGTCCCTAGTAAAATACGGATTCCGTGATACAATCCTGATAATGTCAGGGCTAACAATGCACAATTTCATAGCAGTTGCTCTAATGCAACCAGTCAATTGGCATATGAAAAGGATTGAAGTTCCTGAAGGCAGTAATGGTAAGTTCATTACATACTTTACTTCTAGTGATGCCCATCTCATTACATTCGGAAAAGATTTGGCTGAATTATTTGACACATCATTCCTATGATGTAGTGATGTTCTTCAGAAAGATCAGGTGCGTAGAACTCGCAACTGGCGTGCGTGTATGACCTGAAGGCCGATTCTCGTAATTTTAAACGTTCAAAATCTAGTCGCAGTCTCATCTCGGCAACAAACAAATGTCAAAAACTTGTCAAAATGTAGGAAAATTAGAGGTGTTTTTGACAGGTTGAGACCGAGATCAGAGGGACAATTCTCGTAATTTTAAGAACGTTCACAGTCTGATCTCAGTCTCAATCTGTCAAAAAATACTTCTAATTTCCCTACATTTTGACAAGTTTTTGACATTTGTTTGTCGCCGAGATGAGACTGCGGCTAGATTTTGAACGTTTTAAATTACGAAAATTGGCCTTCAGACTGTGAACGTTCTTAAAATTACGAGAATTGCCCCCCAGGTGTACCTATAGGTAAACTTAAACGAAGCAAAAGCAGTGTGTAAGGATCGTAGTAGGTGGCGTTCTGTAGCTCGCTCCCTTTAAGCGATCAACCTTCGTAGCCTTTTCTCAACTATATTGGGGACGGCTTCCAGTCTAACCGGATGTAACTGAATACCAGTATTTAACATGGAGCAACTGCCTATCTGACCTCCACAACTCAGTTACTGGATATAACACGATACTCTTTGGTAAGACTAGTTGTCAGACGTTTGGCTTCTGACTACCCGTAACGAGTTTATAAGCAAAGCAAACAAGTACAAACTTTGTTACAGAAAAGTTGTTGCATGACAAGAAACTGAACGAAGAAGCCGGCGTCGTGCCAATTATCAAACTGACAAACACAGATGGCAATCTTTCCAATCCCAATGAAAAATTGTATTTAGCGTCCGAGGACGATGGGTCCGGCGGAATCAAGTACGTCACAAACATTACTTTTGAAATTTGTTGGTTGTTGTGTAAAATATTCTGGTGATTAGGAGTCCTTGGGAAAGGGCTCTGGGGATATCTAGTGCGTATATGGGTTATCCAGACGCAAAATATGATAATGCTGTAAAAATTATATTATACTGGGTGGCATCGTCGCGCATACTATAACCATGAATTCAGCACATGATATTAGACGATGCGTAAAAAATGTTCGACTGTTATCAACAAAAAAATCTGAAATCTGATATCATAGAAAAGTGCAATACGTACGCGGTCAAAATATATGGAACACCTTTTTTTTCAATAACCGAAGAAATTGTTCAACGCAGTCCAGAATGTTGTATTGTATCCATGGTATCCATCAGGTTGTATAACTATTCCAGAAAAAAAGTAGTTGGTCGGTATAGAAAGACTTTATCCAGCAATAGGTGGAACAAAAAAGTTATTGAAATGAAAAATGTAAGTGGCTGATTCACCTTTATTATTAAGTTTCAGAAAAATTATCAATTATTTAGTAGACAAGTCCTTACGCGAAGAGTTTTTGATGTCATGCGTATGTGCTGGTCCAGCACTTGCTCTGTTTGCTGATACAACGTACTCCTCAATCCTACCACAAGCATTGTTCACTGCTGGATGGGTCCAAGTAAGTAGTACTGTTACTGCGTCTTTTCACTTATATCAAAACCCGCTTTCCTGCACCTCTTATTGAAGTGTTTTTATTTTGTCAAACACTCAAAAATGAACTTTCTTTTCTTTTCAACTAGATCTGCGTACCTACGTACTTATCATTTAAAATATTTGTTCCACTTATCAATTAATAAACCAACACCAAACCTATATCAAATACGTTATATATCTAAAAATCTACAACTATTATGAAACTTGGTGAACATGTTCTTAATTCGGTCAATGGCCTATCCTCCGGTTTGTGATACCTGTGTCTTTTAATAACACGACACATGCCTCCTCATAGCCTGATAGAATATGGAGCTTGGTATATCCTTGCGCACTAACTTTGTTGTTCCGAGCGTCTACTTTGTCATGGTCGCTTTATTTTATGCATAGTCAAAGGAGATGCGCGGAGCAAAGTTGTTGCGCACACATAGTGGATTCCTAGCTTAATAGTTAGTTTTAATATTAATAGAAAAGTTTTAATAAAAACTTGTGACACGTTCCCGCGTAACTGGAGACGAATTCTTAAACTATGTTTAGATTTCAAAGATATTATTTTTTCGCTTATTGCTTACCTATGTAAATTGGAGTTTATCTATTATATGTTATCTTTGGTTAAAGCAGTCTTCTTATCTAGACTAGACTTACATCAGTTTATTTTTGCTATCGATATAAGGTATCTAAAATTATGCAGATTGGGGGAGTTGATTTTTGTGCGAAATCCAGAAATTGTTGGCTCGGTTCGGATTGTTTTAGCACGAGTATTTTTGAATTCGGTAATTAGTATACACGTGGTTCATTAACAGTAAATACAACTTACAATATACTTATTTGACTTCGATTTTTATTAGAAAACTAACTTATGCCCGGCATAGCCTTTTTTTGTTTGTCTGAACCTTCTGTCGCTCACACAAACTCTTACTTAAGTTTCATCTCAATCGATAGAGCCATTTTCAAGTTTTTGCGAGACTAACGAACAGCATTTCATTATTATTTATATAGATAGAAAGAAAAGTATCCCGGTGTGTTCCATTTCATTAAGTTTACTGCCTAGCCTAGAACAACAAATTACCTCCGGTAAAATAGAATTTGTCAGGGTAGGCTAAAAATAACTAATTATCACAGCGCTGTCTTCATATCTGTCCATATTAGATGTTACCATACCTACGTATAATAAAGGATAGTTTTGCACTTTCAGCGTCACAAACAAGATGAAATCAGCAGATGTATAATATTACCTACTCGTATGCAAATAGGTATCATCATACCTACCATGTAACACATAGTCGAAACCCAATATTTGAGTACAGTAGCAATCTATTATGAAGTATGTAAAGATAACTATAAACTAATTATTTGCTTGCAGGATAACATTGCATTGGCCCAGTCTCTGTATGGGTTCGGAGATTTGGCTATGCGGGTGCTGTTTGCAGGTCTAAGTACTTGGCTACACAAGTTGGGCAGTCAAGAGATTTACGTCCTTGGAGTTACTCTCGGCTTAGTGTCAAGGCTCGGTAAGTCTTGAAGTTTGCAGTACGTCATATGAGGCCACTCTTAATTAAGACTGAGTCAGCTCAGTCTACAGAAGCAAATGCTACATTGATGTCAGTTTAGGGACATAAAATTGTCGTCAGGCGAAGCCAAATTCGTAGAGAAGTGACATCTACAAATCCGCACTGGGTCCGCGTGGTGGATCACTCCCTCTGATGAGAGGGAGGCCTGTGTTTCTGCAGTGGAAACATCATAGGCTGATTATGCTTCTTCTAAATGCAAAAATTATGCTTATGCTTTCTTAGCAAGGGATGGAGAGTATGTCACACTACTGGCCCATAAAAAATATGAGACCTGACAGATTAACCTTTCCTTCAATCACCACTCCTACATATGTATAATGGAGTGATCTACTGCAATCTCGATAAGATTCTCGATCTGCGGTATCTTCTGCCGTTTAGTGTCTGGTTATCTTATTTTTATTTTTAATCTTACGTTTTTAATTGTTTCTTTATTGTATTTTTATACATTGTTCTCACATATAGAAGCAACAAGAATAATGTACCCAGGATGTTGTTATATCTTGATTTAAAACAGTGTCCTTGGAGTTTCTTGCCCGTTCTTCTCCATAGAGATCTACGTTTTGGAATGAGCAACTAGGTTTAACTTTCTGTCTCCGATCGACTCTTTGACAATTCAAAAGTGCCCGTAAATGGTTTAATTAAAATAAATGAGTTTTGAGTTTGAGTTGACTATGAATATTGTTATTAGATCATTAAGTTACCGAAGTCCATGATGTCTAATATTAAATTTGAATTGTCTTTCTAAATTACATAGCCTTCTGTCTATGAGAAAAAGAGGGCCAGAACCGATCACGATGGCCAAATGTGACCCACTACTTTTTTACTAGGTACTTTAAAGACATCATCATCTGTACAGTCTTTTCCCAACTATGATTGTCAGCTTCCAGTCTAACCGGGTGCATCTGAATACCAGTATTTTACATGGAGCGAACTGCCTATCTGACCCTGTAACTGGGTTGTGGAAACCCAGTTTCTGGGTAATACGATACCCCTTGGTAAGACTGGTTGTCAGACTTTCAGGCTTCTGACGACCCGTAACGACGCGGCGACGTAGATACTTTAAAGCGGACGTGATAAAAATTTGAAGCTCCTAAACTGTTCTTTCTTTCCCAGGTATGCTATGGTCAAAGAGCTTCATAGCTATGATGGTCTACATCCCGTTGGTGGGAGCCTCACACTGTGCTGTCACCATTCTCATTCCTCTTGTGGTAGCTGATGCTGTGCCCCCTCACAAGTTCACAGCTGCTTTAGGCATGCTGATGATGCTATCGGGGATAGTGAACTTGGTTCTCGGACCTGCTATTAGTACGTATAAACCATTCTGTTCTGTCAAAATACCTACTAGGTAGAAGGATTTTTAAATAAATGTGTATGTAGGAACGTGGGTGTACAGTCACGAGCATAAGTATATATACACTTGGCTTTATTCAAAAGCGATTTACTCCTTTATCTTTGAATGAAATTTTATGTTGCTGCGAACATAGTATTTTCAGAACCCATAGTTTTTTGCAATGCGTCGTATTCCATTGTTGTTTTCGTTATTTCACGCAAAAATCGCTATTGAAAGTTTCCAAGTGTTGACATATTAGTGCTCGTGACTGTAGTATAGATGCATCTCTACTTAACTCTTTTTGTTATGGTTTGTGTAAACTAAGGTTTTTTCATTGAAATTTTCACTAAAACATGCAATTAGCTTGCCATGCCATAGTGTCACATTCAATCACATATAGCGAATTTAATGCGTTTAAAATACAATTAAAGAACTTTTTCCTACAAAAAAGCTATTATAATATTTCCGAGTTTCTAACAGAAGAAATAATAGTAATATACGCGTGCACTTGAGAATTTCTTCCTTTTTTTGTCGGTTAAAAAGTATTAATATACGATAATATCTATTTTCGCGGCTTTAAATGCACTTCTCTTTAATTAACCGTCTTGACTCGACAACTTTATAAAATAACAAACACGTGAAACACAAATGTCATAATTGAATTGCATTATTTTATCTTAAAATGCTAACTCAAACGGGACAGATAGACTTGGTAAATAAGGTCATTCTTATCTATAAGTATTTTTTGGTAGCGGTCTATGATTTTTTCAGAAGATATCTTTTTAAATTTTAGATCAGGATGATACGAGTACATTCAATATTTTAGAAAATCTAATTCATGCTACCTAATGTGTACATATATAAATCATATATTTTTAGTAAATTTTCTGTAAAATATGCTTACCTTGATTTTAAAACCTCAGAAATGTAACTAGGACCGTTCTGTTCAGAAAATTAATATCTGGTAGATACTTGCCGAACGTAAAACAAAGATTAATATGTATTTACCGTTGATTTCAATAAAAACTTTTGGCAATCCTGGCAGCCTCTTCGGCACTTTTCCCATTGACAGTGATGCGGACGAATTTTTTATGCCTGTTCTCCTTTTTATATACGAGTAGGTATCTGTACATAATGTACAGGGTGACTATCGATGCACAAAATGTAACCATGAATTCATCACAATATTATCCCAGACGTAGCGTAGAAATATTTCGTAAATTATCAACGAAAAAAAAACACCTGTTTTATAGAAAAGTGTAATTATCTACGCGGTCAAAATGAATAGCAATTTTTTTCTTATAATACCGACGGAAAATTTCAACGCAAGGGAGTTCAGAACCGTGTACTGAATCCATGGTTACAGGTCGCGCATCGATGTCCCTGCCACCCTATATGTTGTAGTCTTAGTTTGTATTTATATAGGATACGGACGGACCAACCGCGGCCAGCGCAGCTTAACCTGATCTATCAACCCGTGCGGCTGTTATTACTTAGCCACAAATATTATAAAAGAATAAAAAAAAACCCTAAAATGATGCTCTAATAAGTGACCTCTAAAACATTATTGAATACGTACGGCAGTACAGTTTCTATTATAGTTCTAAGATTTTTCCTTTTTCTTAAAAGGTGCAGTCCGAGAGCTATCAGAAAGTTATGGGCCAGTGTTCTACCTCATCGCGTCCTGTTTCGCTATCATCGTGCTGTTCTGGTCGATAGAGCTGTGTTACAAGAAGAACAAACACAAGAGACTGCAGCGCAGGGAATATTTACGACAAAAGAAATTAAATAAATGATTTAAATGCTTCCTCGTTTTTGTTTCGAATTATACTCGTAGTTCAAAATTTAAAAATGGCTCGATCGTTTAAACCTGGATGTGAAGATAAACCGTAGTTTTAGCTTCAGCGACAAGCGTTACAGTGACTATTTGCATCAACTGTCGGCGACGTGTGGCTTTGACATCTGAGAAACATGACTCGATCATAAGTTCAAGCTTTTTACAATGACCGAACGCAGAGTCCCCAAAACGCGATGCAATGCATCTTTGATATACTTACCGACTCTCCGTGCTCTTTATATCTTAGAAAGTATAATGTTCGCAAAAACTTAACATAATATGACACAAAATGACACACGTAAAAATAAAATGAAATGATACATAAGGTCTAATCAGATTTAAGTTTCCAAATGATGTTATTTCAAGTTAAACAAATATCAACTTTATTGGAGTAGTAATTTAGTTTTATTTAGTTTAGTAAAAGGAGAGAGAGAGAGAAGGAGGAGGAGGGGGAGGGGGAGGTGGAGTAGTAATTAAGTAGATTTCAGAGTGACTAGTATTATTTAAAAAGTAAAAAAAAAGTTTGAAGTGGTATCGTAAACTGAACTTTATTGTGTAGGGATTAAAGTTATTTTTCCAATAACTCATATTTGTTTACATGTTTGGCAAATAAATCGCGAGCGGTGATTACCTAAAGGGCTTTGAAGGTTCGTAGCATACATACCTGTCCACCGTTTTGTTTTTTTCTTCAAAATGGCGGCCACGCATAAAACCTTTATAAATCGATAGCAGACATTAATGCAAACATGTTTTTTTTTTTAGTTTTGATTTTGAAAAAATAAATACAATTGCGGATAGGTAGGTATGCAAGGCTCCATATGAAAATCTTTAATACCCTTTAAGCCATTTCTTATAAAAGTGTCCGCTTTTTTGTAAAAAGTATAATTAACGCCAGAACATCAAGCACGCCGAAACTGTCAAATTTTCCTAATCAAGCTTGAACCTAATGCTTTAGCGATAAAGTTGAAAATCAATTAAAGAAATTTGACAGCTTGTAGTAGCTTGATGTGCTGGCGTCTGTACTTCCACTTGTCATTACGCGTACACTCTTTAATTTCTTTGTAATATTATAGAGTGTGTTTCTTTTACGCGTATCAAAAAGTTGTTGTTTTATTCAGTAGCTTCTTATGGAGCTGGGCCAAACCATGTGTTTCATTCTGTTATATTCAGATTCAATTCTGTACTTTTCTACTCCATTAGTTTGTACGATTGATCCCTAATTTGTAAAAAATATATTTATTGTAACATAAGCAGTCGCTTCATGTAAAATACTGGTATTCAGCTGCATCCGGTTAGACTGGAAGCCGACCCCAACATAGTTGGGAAAAGGCTAGGCAGATACTGTACCCCATTTCTTAATTTATTTATTTTTAATTTTCGGAAGCTGAAATTAAAAACAAAAAAATTATTTCTTGTCGCATCCCCTTAATATAATAAAAAAGTCGTTCATATTACTAGATAGTAGGTACTTCAGTTCCATCGTGCAATGTTTTCAACACGCTGTATCATCAAATGTCAAGCGTAGGTGTGACTGGCATTTCTAAGGTAAAATTATCTCATCATACAACAAAACAATTTATTACAAGTTTAAATAGTACAATGCTTGCAGTAGATAAAGTAAGTAAATATATGAATCTTAATAAAACTAGTGGCAGAAAACGCGGGTAGTTTGTTGTGTTTCGTGAATGATATCAATATGGTGGAAGAAAAAAAAGAGAGTTTAAAGTTGATGGATAAGAATTACAAGTTGGTGGCACCCGATGGAGGATGGGGCTACTTAGTAGCCATCTCTGCTATTATCAGTTTTGTGAGTAAAGTGCGTTTTTAAGTAGTCCAGCTAAACTGGTTCACAATTTAACGTGTGAGAAAATATACCTACAAAAGGGAGACCATAATAAAAAAGGGTTTTTAAAGTATTAGGTACTAACGGGCAATTCTCGCAGCATAACATAGCATAATCAGACTATAATGTTCCCACTGCTGGGACACAGGCCTCCTCTCGATGAGAGGGAGTTAGCCATAATCGACGACGCGACAGGACTAAACTAATATTCATCTTCTGTCCTTTTCTTAATGAAATAGAAAGAAAACGATGCACTGAACTTAAATTTAGTTTTGTTTGTGAACAAGGGAATCGGCGTCATTATTTCAGAATACATCACTTTCAAAGAACAGAATTGCGTTATGGTATGGTATAAGTGGCCGCGTTTTTATGTGTGTGTAAAAGGGCAGTTACAGTGCGGTCTCACACAGGCCGCGGTTTGAAATGTGTGTCCCACACTTGCCGATTTCCGAAAATTAGAAAAAAAACCTACTTATTTTATTATTGTTTCGTGTCGAGAATCAGTAGCATAGTTAACTCCTTGAATTTGACGAGGATACAAAACGACACTTTGTATAAAATAATAATTTTGTTACTTTTAATTAATAAATTAGGTTTTACGTAATAAACATCTATTAATAATATTCATCCTCAAATTAAATACAGTAGCTATTTATACCTAAAGTGTCGTCCAAAAGTTAGTTGACATTTTTCCACAACAAGCCTCATTACGATTTAAACTAAACAACTAATTTTTCAAAGATAGTTAAATTAGTTAATAACAACTTTATAGCAGTTCAAACATTTGGATACAATTACACTATATTTTTAAATCTTAATGTAGTGTGCAGCTTCGGCTGCCACCAGAACTAAAATTACTAAAGAAAAATTTATACAGCATGTCGATTATTATTTACAATCATTTACCAAACAGTTTTCAAGACTAACCGCTGACAATGTTTAAAAAACAATGTTTAATATATTTTAAATACTTAGCAATAGTTGGAAAAGTATTTCCAACTATTGCTATTTAAAATATATTACCTATACCATTAAGGACTATTAAGAAGACAAACCAATAGAATCTGTAATTTGTAAGTTAGATTAATTAACATCGCTGATTGTGAATACATTTGCACGCCATGTTATGGCAGGATATGCTGAAACAAATTTACTGTAACACCTTATGTAGCATATTCTAGCAAATCAATATTTTTGATTTGATGTGTCACAGCTGAAGCGGAAAACTATAAGCAGGGACTATAGTCCTAGGTAACCTATACACTTACACAATATAGGTAACGTAATAAATATTAATTATAGAGCAACAACAATATTAACTAGTCAAATAAACTGTTGTGTAGTCATAACTTCATTGTGTACGTATTAATTCTGACATTATGTTATCTTGTACGCCAATTCTGAAATCGTGCTAGCGGAAAACTCAACCATATAAACATATTATGTAGGTACGGCTATGTACGGTGGTACGAGATACTCCTTTGCTCTGGGTATATTTAATTTCTTTGCTACAAACGCGGTAAACGTTTACGCTAAACTCATAATTTCTTTGGAAGACGTGAACAAATGTGTACGTAGCTCAAAGCAGTATTTGAGTAAAACACAACCGGGAAGACAGGTCATACAGACTAGGTCAAACTAACTGTAAAAAATATACCAACACTTGCAATGAACAAATCAAGAAATTTGGATAAATATGAAAAGTGACTCCTAAATAAATGTACTTACCTGCTATACATATAAATCAATAAATAAATCTTATTTAAGCACTTATGATGAATAAACATTATGATACGGTGCAAAAAAATTGATTTTATGCAACAGGGCAGATACAGCCTGCAAAAATGCAGTATCAGCTTGGGGTGTCGGCGCTTTTCGAGGACGGTTCGGACTGATTTTGCAAAAATTTTGAAAAGTGCCTGCGCCGACCAGTGTTGACAACCAGCGCTTGTCAGCGCCCACAAACGCTGGCATATTGCCGCCGATTACCAGCCTTCTCCGTGATTACACTAGAGTTAGTATAGAAGGGTTTCTAAATGAATTTCATTACTATTAGCGACCCGTCGCCGGCTACTACGTACAGTTTATGGCTTGAAAAAACGTGGATATTTCTTTATTTAGTATGTGCAAGTTTAATATGAATGTGATAAGCATACATATTATAAACCTTTCGGAATAAATTCTCTAAATGTTGGTGAAAGCCGCATCAGAATCCGTTGCGTAGTTAAGAAGAACTATACACGGTCACACAGATAGATACGTAAAGCGACTTCAATTAATACTAAGTATAGAAATAAATACATTAACTTCAAGAAAAACAATGCACCAATATTTTATTACCTGCTTTTCTTTCAGTCGACAACAACAGCGTTTGTCGGGACCTTCGGCATGTTGTATGATGACTTCATTAACGAGATATCTATGAGTTCTGCCGGTGTCACGCTGCTCACGGGAATATACTGCGTTTCTATTGCATTAGCAGGTATACATTGACTGCTAATTACACAGACCCAGTAGGAAACTCAGGCCAGATGGAGCGACGACTGCACACGATGGCTGGTAGCAACTGACCGCAGGGAACTATGTCCAACAGTGCACTCCTTTATGCCGATGATGATCATTCTCAAGAGAGATAAAAACTAAGTTATTATTAGATGCTACTTGTCAACCAATAGCCATAATACTGTAATTTTTAGTAATCATATCAATACTAATACTAAAGCTGGAGACTTTGTTTGTTTTTTCGTTTGTTTGTTTGAACGCGCTATAATCGCTGGAACTACCGATCGGAGTTAATTTTTTGCAACTTATAGCCCAATTCTTGAAAAAAGGCTGTAGGCTATTTAACATCACGATATGACCCTTAGGAGCCGAGCAGTAAAAGAAAAGTCAGAAAGAACGCTAAGCGAATAGCGCGGGCAGGTGATCTGGGGAACAAGAAATTTTACGCGAACGAAGTCGCGTGCAGAAACTAATACATAATAATTTCCCCGTATAGAAATGTTTAATAATAACCATTTCTAGATGGGTATCAATCTGCCCTTCTAAAAACCTCCGACAATATATATTTTTTTTGTAATTAGTAATTGAATCGGGACCTGTAGACAGAATCTAAATTCGGATTTAAAATTAATGGTGTGCAATAACTTGTGTACCATAACTATTATTATGATTTCAGGGTTCTTCACATCAGCCTTGCTGTCAATAATGTCGGCGCGATGGCTTGCTTTCGCGTCTTCCGTCATATTCGCCGTTGGAACCCTCGGCACGGTCATCATGGCTTCAACTCTAATGTTCTTCCTAACAGCAGGAATTTGTCAGGTAAATGAATTGAAAATGTTTTGTAAAGCAGTAACTGTTTTACTATTAGGTAAAGGACCAGCCAGCGAGAGGACGTTATTTCGTTGCCTGCCCGTTTCCCTACTTAGGTATTACTACTCAGCTTTTTATTTCTAACGGGCATCCGCACTGAGCCCGCGTGGTGGATTACAGCACACTTCTTCTCACAGAGAGGAAGCCTGAGTTCCAGCAGTAGAAAGGTTATGCTATGTGCAAAAGCATTGTTGAAATTATTTTATTGGTGCTTCCTACATTGACTTTTATTTAAATACTAGCTGTTTCGTTTTGTTTAGCTCTACGTTGTTTTACCATATACATTATTTGTAGGTAATATTTTTTTTTGTATGAAAAATAGATCTCGGCCGATTCTCAGACCTACCCGGACTCTACCCTGAAATTTTGTGTGCATATCAAACAAAATTTCATACAAATCGGTCTAGCCGCTTCGGAGGAGTTTTGAAACAAACATAGTGACACGAGAATTATATATATTAGATCAGACAGTTATTTTGTCAAAATAATAAAGACGTTTAACAAAAATTATATTACCACCAATCCACTTTCAGTAAAATACATCATTATTTATGTAGTTTAAAATGTTCTGTTTTTATGTTACAGGGTGTTGGCTTAGGGATAATGTACAACTTATCATGCACAATAATGAACGATTACTTCGTCGAGAACAGAGCATTGGTTATGAGCTTTGTTCAAACCGCAACGGGTGAGTTAAAGTAACAATACCACTTCAAACAACACTATGTACAAAAGGTAAGCTTATCTTCAGCAGTGGATAGAACTAGGCTGCCAATAATGATGATGATAGTGATTTTTAAGGTTTCGCACCTCGAAAGGAAAAAACTAAACCCTTATAGCATCACTTTATTGTCCGTCTGTCCGTCTGTCTGTCTGTCAAGACCCTTTTTCTCAGGAACGCGTGGAGGTATCAAGCTGGAATTTATATCAACTACTCAGGTCTACTGACCCTTGGAGCTGTGACAAAATCAAACTTCTAAGCCAACGCAATCAAAATATACAGCCGTTTATGCCGCAAATTTTCGACACTCGCAAGGGAATCAAAACCTACAGGGTACTTCCCGTGACCTCAGAATCTTGAAATTTGGTACGAAGCAACGTCTTATAGCACAGATAAAGGAAAAATTGCGAAAACCGTAAATTTTTTGTTACATCATATAATAGAAATATTTTTAATAATTTTAAATTGTACGGTATTGTAACCCTCGGTGCGCGAGTCCGACTCGAACTTGGCCGGTTTTTTTTTATTCTGGAGTGAGGCTAACGTACGAAACAATCACTCTGTTTGTAGCTACTTATATTGTGTAGCGGAACGGTTAAGATGTGCATGAATATGCATTTGTAAAAAACACCCCTTTCCCACCGAAGCTAGAAAATTAAAATTAAACCATCCTGTTCAATCAAAATCAAAATCAAAAGTCATTTATTCAAATTAGGCTGAGAATCAGCACTTTTTGAACGTCAAAATTACAAAAGACAGTCCCCCAAAAACGCCCGCCCTTCACCACTTCCTAGTGCTATTGCTGGGAAGAAGAAGTGGCGCAACAAACTCCCCAGCAGCACAGCTGTCTGTTCAATTTAAAAAAAATACTTGAATGTATACAATACTATTAGGTACTTATGTTCGGTAATTAACATTACAAAACCAGAACATAAAATTTAATTATTTGCCATAATATGTCAGCTAGCCACGCCAATATACCAACAAATATAATAAAAACTATACGTACTCAAGCTAAAACATAATTAATTAAAATGTAAATAAAAAAACTTACTACCCAAATAAAAGCCTCCAGGCATAAAGGGCGTGACAGCTTACACATTTATGCATTGCTGGGTTCTGCAGTAAGCCAATTCTGGAGAAGGAACATAAACATTGTCTTGCGTTAAACTAGGGTGACCAACTATTCTTATCGTCTAAGTAGTCGTTGATAGAATAGTATGCCTTTGAACAAAGGTTGGATTTTAGTTGAGCTTTAAACGCATTAAAAGGCAAGTCTAGAAAAGAAGAGGGTATCTTGTTATAAAAGGTTATACCAAGCCCAACAAATGAGTTATGAACCTTATGAAGCCGGTGAAAGGGGGCACGTAGTTTGTCCTTATTTCTAGTGTTAACACTGTGAATATCACTATTTTTAGTGTACAAGTGTAAATTTTGCCTAATATATAAAATGTTGGCAAGGATGAATTGTGATGCAACCGTGAGAATACCAATATCTTTAAAGAAATCTCTTAGAGAAACTCTGGCACCTAGCTGGTAAATTGCTCGAACAGCTCGCTTTTGAAGGACTCGGTTGGTTGATATCATAGGCAACTATCGCTACATAGCTTAGCTAGCCTTGTCGACTTTATCATTTGGTTTGTTTATTTATTTATCCTCACACTGGAACGCCATACAGCAATGGAGAAAAAATCACTTCATGTGCTGCTTTCCATCCGTCCTGTGCGCGGTGGACATCGAAGGAGTGTTTTGTTGATTTAAAAAAAATTGTAATTACAGGATTCAATGCAATGGCTGCACCCATATTCGTGAAATGGTCGCTAGAACAATACGGATCAAAAGGAACCCTACTGCTCATAGGAGGCCTTTCGTTGCACAACTTTGTTGCTGTGTTACTGATGCAACCAGTTAAATGGCATATGAAGAAAGTTGAAGTCCCGGAGACCACTGAACTTAGTAAGTATTGACATACATGCACATTTTATAACTCTGATATTCCTAGTTAGTACATTTACCCTGTTATAAAGAAAAGCGAACCCTATTACCTTCAGCAAAAGATTAAGATCGCTCTGGGCTGCTTCTGAGAAATTCCTAATGAAAAAGCCCTGTAACACGGCTCAACTCGGGGATCCTATCGCTGCTTAGCTGTCGCGTTTGTGTCTACTGGACCAACGAGGTAATCAACCACTGTTTTCCCTAAGAAAGGCTGATTTGAAACTGCTTCGACATTTGACCTATGATAATACTATAAAATTCAGCCCAGCATTAAGTTAAAAGGAACCCGCCTTGTCCCAGTAATGGGAACACATTTCTAACGCTGGGTTTGAGCAGAGCAGCCGCTCCTTTGCCGATAGCTAATCAAGCGTTACTATATTGTTGCACTCGATCGAAATACTGGATCAATGACCGTTACTTAACATCTCATTATTTTACAGAACTCCTGCTAGAAGTACACAATGATGTCAAGAAATTGGATACACCAGTAATTAAATTAACAGATATAGAAGGAAACCCAACAAAACAAGATTTGGCGAAATCCCTCGACTTACCCGAAAATTATGAAAAGAAGAGCGGTTTCAGGTACTAATACTTTTTTTTTTGGACGTTCATGGGTTTTTCCAAAAAATGTCCAAGGTCATGATGGTCTATATATATTGTATACTATATACTACATCTACAATATATCATCACTATCATGTATTCTTTGAATTACAGGAAAATTCTGGAATCATTTATAGATACGTCACTAATAAAGACGTTCCTATTCTCTTGTGCTGCGCTTGGACCTGCCATGTGCGCTGCTGCTGATGGTTTATCCGTGGTTATGGTTCCACAGTACTTATACTCTATGGGATGGAGTCAGGTCAGTTTTATTTTCCTATTTTCAAAGTAAACAACCATTTGAGACATTTCAGCTTTGGATTGTTGCTACAATTCAATTTACCTTTGGTGTAAATGTCCATAGAGGTTAGTGACCACTGACCACTTACAATCAGGCAGGTCGCCTAATGGTTCTCCACCCAATAATATGGTAAAAATTGAGTCACCAGCACTTTCTTTAAAACCCTGACATATCTTTCCAAATTAAAACAATTCAAAGAAAAAATATCGAAACTAATATAAAGAGAAAATATTTCATTATTCTGTATGTTGGTTTGATATGCTTTTACGCTAAAACGGCTATACTGATTTAGATGAAATTTGACACATGGGTGATCATGACCTGAATAAGGACATAGGATGTTTTTTTATTCCGATATTCTCACGGGATCGAGACTTATGCTGGTGAAACCGTGGGGCGCAGCTAGTGTAGAAATAATTTATTAATACCCAACTACTGCCCAAATTGGTAAAAAAAAACAATAACTTATGTTTCAGAAAAACGTAGCAATGGCTATAACTTTGTACGGGTTTGGGGACCTGGCCATGAGAGTCATATTCACGATTGTCTCAAAGTGGATGTTCAAACTGGGAGTCCAGCAGATCTACATTGTTGGAGTGATTATAGCGGCCTTGTCAAGATTGGGTAAGAATCATTTCGGTTTCTTTGAATTAATTGTCTGTGGCTTATTAAGCTGAAGATTGTTAAGAGTGGATAGAGAACATTATTGAAAACTTGACAATACTGTGGATATACGAGAGAAAAAGTCATAATTATGTGGAGTGCGTCACACAATTTTCAGACATTGGTATTTCAGGCATTGTTAGACCCACATTATATCTTAATATTTGATGCTGTTGTGTAGTTGGTTTTTGGGTGACGTCTCTAAGAGTGCTGGGGAGTTTGTTGCGCCCTTTCCTCATCCCAGTTAAAGCACTAGGAAGTGGTGAAGGGCGGGCGTTTTGAGGGACTGTCTTATGAAATTTTGACGTTCGAAAAGTGCTGATTCTCAGCCTAATTTGAATAAATGACTTTTGATTTTGATGATTTTGATTTCGAAAATAAATATATATTATTTATTAGGACTTTAATAGAGACCATGACGTCTGACTTTGTTTCATTTGGATTTTTTCTCAGGGTTAAGTCAGCTAGGAAACACCACTGCCATCTAGACTTAAAATATTTACCATAAAATTGAATAATAAAAGTGTTTTAGAAGATCTAATTAACACACTATCAATCTCAATCTGAATCCTTTTGAAGGATATTGCTAATCCATTGCTTCATATGTTCGAAAAATTTGTCTGCTCATCAACGTAAATAACGCAATGAATGTTGTTCTACTGTCAAAATGAAACCTATTGCTACTGATAGTGTGTTACTCAATTACCCTGCAGCTTACACTAATAAACATCATTTCCTTATTAACTGTAGGTAATCAGTATTTTACGTCTGAATTATTTTCTACATTCTACTTCACTATACACACACTACATTCTTCTTCATTCTACATAATAAAATGTTATTATCTGGGTATCGCAGAAACCACCGTAACGTAAAATCACACAGGTGGGGTAGCAGTATCATCAAGTAAGTATCCCCATAATATCTCCAATACCTACTTAGTCACGCGATGTGGTTTTGGCAGTTTTCCCTTCAGGCTCTTTATTGTGAGGTTTCGAACCTATTTTAAAATCTTCATTCGTGGAAGCTCTTTGTATGAACCTAGTTGAGACTTGCACAGACCAGCACTCTTAAAGCGTACTTTAAATTACAATCCGAGGGTTTTGAAGTAAATTCCTAATTCATTGCTGTAAATATCGCAATGAAAGTGGCTGAACCGTCATAATGAGAGTGAATAGGCTTCTTCTGGGCAAGCTCGTTCCACCCTAGATCTCATCCCTGCCTCTGGGCTGGATTGAGGTCAAGAGTGAGCCCATTGTCCATAAAAATAAAAAAAATGAAAGGACTTGCGGTCAATTGTCATTGTATGCGTCCCCTGCAGGGATGCATGGCACAAAAGGCAGGAGGCCTAGGGTATAATCAGCAGTGGGTGGAACAAGACTGCTGATGATGATCATGATGAATTATATAATTACTTATTTCAGGTATGCTGTGGTCCGGTACCGTTCTAACAACAATGGTGTACTTCACATTGATGGGAGTGGCCCACTGTTCCATTGCAGTCCTCGTTCCTATAGTCATCTCGGATGCTGTGCCTCCTGAGAAGTTCACCTCAGCTATGGGCATCTGTCTTCTTCTTACTGGGATGTTTAGCATTGTCAGTGGGCCTGCTGTTGGTATGTATTTTGTCTTCTGTGTTTCTTAACCTAAGTTTAACATTTAAGCTTGTCTCTTTGTCCATCTGATAGTTTGGTAACATCTTAGGTCGTAGCTAATTTCTCAATAAAATCCCTTTTGGTTCTTTGTTACGTGAAAATAAGTCCGATCAACGTTAACAGTTAGCACCTGTCCCAACGAGGAATGGACTAGTTATCGACTATTTTTCGCTCAAGAAACGTACAGACGCCAGCACATCAAGCTACTACAATCTGTCAAATTTCTTTAATAAATTTTCAACTTTATCGCTAAAGCATTAAGGTTCAAGGTTGATTGGGAAAATTTGACAGTTTCGGGTAGCTTGATGTGCTGGCGTCTGTACATGATGCCTATATGTGACTGCTTTATCATTTGTTTCAGGCGCCGTACGAGATTTCACGAATAGCTACTTAAATGCGTTCTACACTCTGATATCGTTATACTCAGTAGTAGCTGTGCTGTGGCCGATAGAACTCATTGTAAAGAGCAACAAACGACGAAGAAAAATTGCAAAAAAATCTAAATCTATTCAGTTAAATAAAGAATCTAAATGAATATTTTTGTTTTATTTAAAAAGTTATCTATAGGTCAACTTTTTTGTTGGTGACGGTCCCATGGTTCATTTGGGTGATGGATGCGGGGGACGTACTGCAGGGTTTGCTACAAGTGTGCGGGAGGTGCCGGCCGTGCCGGGACCGCCCGGCGGCGGCGGCGCGGCGGGAGCGTCTATCGTACGCTGTCGGCAACCCGTGCTCTCAGATACGGGTGCGCATCTTAAAACGAACTACATACCTACTTAGATAATATATCTAACAATAAAAAAAAATATTGGACCTCAAAACTAACAAATTACAATGTAGGTTTTCTCGTTTACAGTTTTTAATTATTTGTTTATTTTTATTCAATATTTAAATTTTATATAGGTACGAGCAGAGTCGTGGGCACAGATCGTTAGTATGTAGTATGTACCTATATATAACATTTTTGAAATACTAATAAACGTAATACTTATATTTAAAATTGCGTTATGCCTGAAATTTCCTTCAGCGGAAGTAAATTATGAAATATTTCATAAAGAAACCTTCTGCAGATTTCTATCTCTAGTGTTTGACAACGCAATATCTTGTGAGGTCGGGAGCGCGTCATTTGTTTTTACTCGTGCCCCCCTTCATCCGCAAGGACCATTAGACTGCCACCAGGGAAATTGTCGGCCTATAATAAACACGTAGATTTTATACCTTAGGTACTCGTAAATATTGTATCTAATTTTTTTTTTTTTGGTAAGTATTATATACTAATAGTTAAATTATTAAGACAACTCAATTATGCTGAAGTTTTTTTACTGCAGCCGACCGGAGAATCCATTCAATGCAATGCAGAATTGATGCAGTCACCAAAACCGTCGATGTTTTCTCTTGGCTTTAGATATATTTTTGTTGTTGATTCTTTTCGAGTTCAGAATCCGATAAGCGTTCAAGGTTGTCAAAGTCTACAAAAATAGAAAAACATAAACTATGATTAATAGTAGGTGCGATAAAGTTAAAAACTACTGCATGGTAGCTTGCCACAGACTAGATAACAATTTTTTTTTTTATTACGTCTGTAGTGTCTCTACCTTAAAACTGGGTTAGTAAAATAATAATAAATTACGTTTTCGATAACCATAGATATAAAAAAGAAGTTTTTAATGTTGATTACATTAACTGTCACTCATCATTACGCGTCCACTCTTAATTTGCCTGTAATACGATATTATACAGTCCGAGTTTTTACGCATTGTTTATAACTTTTTATTTATAAACTAAACTAAACTTTTCGCACAAAAACGATGCAAAGGCGGACTTAATGCCTTAGGCATTCTCTACCAGTCAATCAAGGTGGTGAAGAGATTAAATGGCAGGTTTTATCTATTTTACAAATCAAATAAAATCTATTGTGACCGAAACTCGTCCATAAGCCGCCGTAATTACTTATTAGGTTTGTCCAAAAGAGGTATTTTAAACGACGATTCCTTTTAATTTGTTGATTTTGGACTAAAGATCATTTTTCTTTTATGTAGATTGTAGTTGAAGATTTAAAATAGACGAGAGTTACCTTATGAGCATCACATAATGGCAGAGCTCATCCATAGCACCTAAAAGTTACAAACGTTGCTATTTAAATTAATATTATACTTCAATTCCATCGTACTCAGTTTCCACAACACGCTGTATCACTATATCTAATATGTCAACAGGGGTGACGGGCACATCTATAGTAAAATTATCTCATCACAGAACCAAACCATTTTTTACAAGTTTTAATTGCTTGCATTAGATAAAGTAAGTAAATAATGAATCTTAATAAAACCAGTGGCAGACAACACGGTTGGTTTTGTTGTATTTCGTGAATGGTATCAATATGGTGGAAGAAAAGAAAGAGAGCTTAAAGTTGATGGATAAGAAGTACGAGTTGGTAGCACCCGATGGAGGATGGGGCTACTTAGTGGCCATCTCAGCTATTATAAATTTTGTGAGTAGTGTTTTTTTTAACGCACACCACCTAACGCACCTAAGGGCGTTTCTACACCGCCGCCTACACTGGAATGTCACCGAGAAACAAAAAAAAAACTTCATCCAGAAAAAATTTTAAACCGTCTGTGAGGTCCCTGTCTCGCTCCAGGAGGACTCTGCGGTTCAGTATGTTATGATAGACAAAATAAAGCCGGGCGAACGGCGCCGGTGTGACGGCAGTAATATATAGACGACATCAAACGTGTTTTGTATTACCGCCACATCGGCCCATCAAAATTTCGGGCCAAGTTCTAGCGGTCGCTACCTCGGCTCGAAACTTCGGCGGCTGGGATGATGGCGCTCGGGTGACGGACGTGCGGTGGACATGTGGTCATAGTGTATAATATAAAATGTATGTATCGATCGCTACTTCAGCGCCGTCATTCCATTCTCAGTGACGTCCTGGTGACGGCTGCGGTGGACATACGCACTATAGTACTTTGACAGTTATTTTATCTCTGATTTTTCATCACTATCTAAATCAAAGTGATCTTTATTGTCATTCACATAGGGTTGTTGCCACTGACAAGTCTGTCAAAGTCATTGTGATCTTTATTCTCGTTACAATAAGGTTGCTAGTGATCTGTAATACAGGTTATACCTCCAGCTCCGCACATACACTTGACTGAAATTGTTTTTGTTATGTTAGCTAATTTTTATCGTATAAGTCTTGTTTTTGAGGGAGAAAATAAAGGTATTATTATTATTATGTTGGGTTGCGGCTGTCAGAGGTAAAATAATTGTGAACGGATTAGAAAGCTGCTGTTTCATTGCAGACGTTGTTGGCGCGCAACATCGCGACTTAGTTAACATACATCGACCCAATTTTTTACACAAAATAACGTAATAAGTAAACGAGTGAGATAAAAATAATAACTAGTCAAATAAACTGTTGCATAGGCCTATAATCTAACTGTGATTAATTTTGACGTTTTGTTATCTGGTTTTCGTTTTGTTTGTTTTTTAATAAATTGTAGAATAGTACCTACTTTCGGAAAACATAACTCTAAACTTAAAGCATTTATTTCAAATATACTACCAATTGGTCAGTCAGAAATATGAAGCTAGTTGCCCATGCCAAAGCGTAGTAGGTACCTATGGAGAAGAACGGACATTCTTTAAATCAAAATAATATGGTTTCAAAATGTTAGGGCTCCCGCACACGGGCCACCGGCCACAACCACAAAACGCCGCCACTGGCATATTTCCTGTATTTTTCATACATTTTATATGGACTCGCCGCACACGGTTGGCGCCGGTGGCGGCCACACGCTTCAAATCTTCTTCTTCAAGCTTCTAGTGGCGGCGTTTGTGGCTGTGGCGAGTGGCTCGTGTGCGGCGACACTATGGCTACATGATTCATGTTAAAATTATGCATGTGTGAACGACGCAGAACGTTAAAAGCGTCTGTAATGAAAAGATAAGAAAACCGGTAAACTCCTTTTCTGGGCTCTAAATTTTTTTTTGCTGCAAATGTGGGCCTCAGCCATTACGCTAAAATCATAATGTCTTTTGCAAGACGTGTACAAATGTGAACCTATGTAGCTCTAAGCAGTATAATCAATCACCCAGATCAATCTACCTAGTCGTAGGTCAAACAAACTGAAAAATATACAAACAAATAACAAATCAAGAAATAATTTATAAAAAGGGGTCTAAATGAACACAATCTGTAGGAGTGTCTCAGAAACCATAAACTCTTTTTTCATTTTTGCATAATTTTTTGGTCAAGTGGTCATCCATAAAACAATAAGTAAGTTATTCAATTTTTTTTTAATGCTGTGTCTCTTAAATTCGGTGTTCGCCTTACTGTCCCAGTAAAAAAAACTCTGTAGGTATATCAAAATACATATAGCTCTCAGAAAGATAAAGCTGACACAATATTATCTTATATTTGTTATATTTTCAGACGACCACAATGGCGTTCACCGGGTGCTTCGGCATGATATATGATGACTTTATGAACGAGATATCGATGAGTTCTGCCGGTGTCACGCTGCTGACGGGAATATACAGCGTTTCTACTGCATTAGCTGGTAATTATGCATTTAATATTAACTTATTTGTTCATCATCAAAAATATTTGTATTATCAGCTGAAATGCTAGACACCACTAAGGATCACTACAATGAACGATTCTACCTGCTAAACAGCGATCATCATTCTACCAATATAATAGTCCTCCAGAGCGAATTTCGGCCATGGCGACCAATCTCAGCGGAGATCAGCCTTCGGCGCGGGAGATGTTACTTACAGAAGTGTAAGCACAGACATAGGTGCACTCTCCGTTCCCTCACTCTCATGTTTCGATGGGAGGGCAATTTGACACGGCCAGAGAGATCAGGCGCAGGACCAACGGCTGAACGTTCTTTTCTTTTACATATAGCTCAATATCCAGCTATATAACATTATCGAAAATGGGTACATAAAGGGCAAAATAGTTTTCGATCTGGCTTGAAATACTGAAATATGTTGTATATATATTAAATTACTGACGTTAGGAAACTCCAGCAATGCGCAAGCAAAGTTTACCGCGCAACTAGAATATATACGAGGGACGGACGTCCCGACATCAATCGTCGTGTTGCCCGCCAGGCACAACTTCCGTCTGATCGGAGGATCTTTCCCTTTCTATGGAGAATGAGTGAACTTAACACCCTGTTTCTCATACCTCTACAAGACAATAATAGCTGACCAGGTTGTTTGCCCGCCAACAGTGGTCACTGTGGGCCATCAACGGGCTTGGGGTTGGGCAGCTCTATACCAAGAAAATTGAATGATTCCAGGTTTCTTCACGTCTGCCTTGTTGACTATAATGTCGGTGCGATGGCTTGCTTTCACCACCGCCGTCATATTCGCATTTGGGACCTTCGGCACGGTCATCATGACATCAAATTTAATGTTCTTACTTTCCGCAGGAGTTTTTCAGGTAAATGAATACTTAATTTTTTTTTGTAAAGCGATAAGTAATAGGCCTTACCATTGGACAAAGGATCTGGTACACTTGCGCGAAACATTTCAGCGAATGGACTTTGCCAAGCGAGAGGATTTTATTCCGTCGCCTGTCCGTTTCACTGGTTTTGTATAATGGTTCAGCGTTCTATTATACTAACATGGTATGCGCAACCATGTGCGTATATTACGATCGTCCGCAAAGCACGGTAAAGAATACGTATACGTTTTATTATTTTCTGCTTTTATGTTGCAGGGTATTGGCTTCGGGATAATGTTCAACTTATCATGCACATTGATAAACGATTACTTCGTCGAGAACAGGGTATTGATAATGAGCTTTGTCCAAACCGCTACAGGTGAGTTAAAGTAACGACACTACATACATTGGGAAGAATGTCACAAAAAGGAGGATATACGAAGCCGTGAATAGAATGCCTCTGCCAATATGAATGATGATGGAAATTTTTGTTTTGCCTTTCCTCCTAAAATGTGCGAGGTAGCTAAGCGGTGAAGCTATATAAGCTACGAAACTACTCGTAGACGTCTATTTCTATCGGAGTTGTGAAGTAGCGACTGCGCGCATCGATTTTACAATGTGCTTAAAGAAATTGAACCGTTTATAAAGTAGTTTAAATTCCATATTTGCATGAAATAAAAACAGATTGGAAGTCAAACGATTCTGTTGGTTGATATATACACATCCATACGCTGCTTAGCTCATCTCTGATAGAAAGGCAGTCTTATATCCTAACTTTACAACTTCATTTATTTAATATTTGTTGGTATTACAGGAGTCAATGGCATGGTTGCTCCAATATTCGTGAAATGGTCGCTAGAACAATATGGATCAAAAGGAACACTACTGCTTATTGGAGGCCTTTCGCTGCACAACTTCATTGCAGTGTTGCTCATGCAACCAGTTAAATGGCATATGAAGAAAGTTGAAGTTCCGGAGACCATTGAACTTAGTAAGTACATATTAACCTACATACATAGATTACATCACCTTGGTATATATTCTTCGAAAGGATTTGCAGAGATGTGAGTAAGATAGAACCACATTTCGCCAATTATGCCTAAGTCCCTTTGACAGGCGACCAACCTATTCCTGTTCGCGGGCATGAAACTCCTCCCATCCTGGAAAAACCCAAAAAAAAAATTGCGCAAACTAGGGATGGACCCCAGCTCAGCTGTCGCGTGAGTCTACTAGCCCAACAAGGCAGTTAACCATTATTGATTCGATTATTTATTTTTAATTAACTATCATCTCATTATTTGCAGAACTTCTGCTAGAAGTAAGCAATGATATAAAGAAATTGGGTACACCGGTTATTAAAGTAACAGATATAGAAGGAAACCCTACGAAGGAAGATTTAGCGAAAGCCCTCGACTTCCCTGAAAATTATGAAAAGAAGAGCGGCTTCAGGTACATATAACATACACGTACATACATTATTGGAACAGCGGTCAGTCACATTTTCAATTTCTTAGTCTGTTTTGCTTAGCTGTAAGTCTTCCAAAGGAAATAAATTAATAAATACAAACGATGACCTTTTTTGCGTTTTTCTGGCAGAATTCATTTTTTTTTTCTAATAATCCAAAAGAGGGAAAGAAAGAAAATGTATTTATTTGGGACACATACGGGAAATAAGTGCCAATAGAAAAGAAATTAAAATCTAACAACCGAAAACAAAGACGAATCATAATAATTTAAAGAGCCAGCCCAAACTAAAACGTAAAACGACATGCATCCATTTATATTTATCATCAATGTATTTTTCACCTACAGGAAAATTCTGGAATCCTTTATCGACACGTCACTTATCAGGACGTTCCTGTTCTCTTGTGCTGCGCTTGGACCTGCCGTATGCAACGTAGCTGATGGTTTATCCGTGGTTTTGGTTCCACAGTACTTATACTCTATGGGATGGAGTCAGGTCAGTTTTGTTTTCCAATCTTAAAATTAGGTTAAGCATTCGTTTGAGACATTTCAAATGGCTGTTTAACCTGTTTTGTCTTTGGAAGTCCTTAGGTGGTGGTGACCAGATACCATCATTTACCCTGCTTGTTTGCCAACAAAAATATATTAAACTAACTACACCCTGTGGTTTCACTCGCATGAGTCTCGATCCCGTGAGAATCGGGGTAAAAAGTATTCCTTGTCCTAACTCAGGTCATGGTCTACCCATGTGCTAAATTTCATCCAAATCCGTTCAGCCGTTTCAGCGTGAAAACGTAAGAAACAAACAAACATCAAATATTTTCTCTGTATTTAATAGACAAATATCGGTAAACCAGAACTTTCTTTAGAACATTTTCCAAATTACTTATTATATTTTAAAATTAAAATTATTTTAAAATTAAAAGGGATGGAGAGGGAGAGGAAGGCCGAAGAAAAGATGGATAGATTGTGTGAGGAATGATATGAAAGAGAAGGGAGTGAATGATAGCGTGACGGTTGACAGGAGAGAATGGAAGAAGAAAACGTGTTGCGCCGACCCCAAGTAACATGGGATAAGGGCAGGAAAATGATGATTTTAAAATTAAAACAATAAACAGTCTTAAGCCGCGTTTATATTTACACTAAGGTATAAAACATGTGTTCTACATGTTGTGTCTACACCTAAAACAAGTTGTAGGTATACAAAACTTGTAGTAATCAACATGTCAGAAAAGTGAGCAGAGTAGTTAACAATACATGTTTTCACAAGTCTACAACACTTGTCGAAAACAAATATTTTAACCTATACAGGATAAATCAATTAATAAAGAATAAATAACTTATTTTTCAGGAAAACGTAGCAATGGCTATAACTTTGTACGGGTTTGGGGACCTGGCCATGAGAGTCATATTCACGATCGCGTCCAAGTGGATGCTCAAAGTGGGATTCCAGCAGATTTACATCACTGGAGCGGTTGTAGCAGTCCTGTCAAGACTCGGTAAGAATAATTTCGAATTGTATGTGGCAAATTATGCTGTATTATATATTGAAAATTTGACTTGACAATACCGTGGATATACGAGAGAAAAAGCTGTAATAAAGTGTAGTGTGTCACGAACAAGCCTGTCAATGCTGATGATGAATTGATCCTATTACTAATTCCAGGTATGCTGTGGTCAGGTAGCTTTATAGCAACAATGGTGTACTTCACATTGATGGGCGCGTCCCACTGTTCAATCGCAGTCCTCGTTCCTCTAGTCTTCTCGGACGCTGTGCCTCCTGAGAAGTTCACTTCAGCTTTGGGCATTGGTTTTCTTCTTAATGGGATATTTAGCATTGTAGTTGGACCAGCTGTTGGTATGTATCTCGTCTTTTATTTATATAAGTTTAACATTCTTCCGTAAACAAAACAGTAGTAATACAAAGTAGTTTTGTTCAAAATCGGCTTCTTTATTTTTTCCTGCAAAAATCCTTTATGTAACATACGATAATAAAATCTTTCATTTAAGGAAATTTAAGCCTTATCTCAAAGCAATAAAGCCTACATAAATGCACGTCCGAATTTTCGTTCTTTTACAGTTTAATGAAATTAACTAAAACTGTTTATTCTGTAAATATGATACGCGATAGTTACCTATAGGTCAAAGCTAGTTTTTTTTTAAACCCTTTTGTTTCTTTTAAGTTACGTAAAATTATGAAAAGAAGTTAACAGCTTATAGTAGTTTGATGGAGTGTTTGTCCGAGCTAACCCAATAATTACTTATGTCTTTAAATCGCCTCATAAATTCAAATTATTTAAATCCTACACATCTTATACATTGATTTGGTTTTGGTACAAAGATGAGAAAAAAACAGTCACAGTTTTTTTTCTCAAATTTGTACCGTGTATGTTTTTTTAAAACTTAATGTTAATGTATGCGTACTTTGATGACATGTAACTGATTGCTGTGACATATGTTTCAGGCGCCATACGAGATTTCACGAATAGCTACCCAAATGCGTTCTACACTCTGATATCGTTTTATTCAATGGTAGCTGTGCTGTGGCCGATAGAACTCATTGTAAAGAGCAACAAACGAAGAAGAAAAGCAGCAGAAAAATCGAAATCTAGTCAATTAAATAATTCATCTAAATGAACATTTTTAGCTTTTTTGTTTTATTTAAAATGTTTACCTAAAGCATACCTTCCTCGTAAATATTTTCTTTCACCTTGAGACACTGCGGTATGAGACAAGAAGATATTGCGTAGCTTGAGACACTGCGGTATGAGACAAGAAGATTGCGTAGCTTCCCGATCGCTGCCCAGTCTACTCGGATTCGACGATTGACCTCTTTCTCTAAATTGGACATGCCTAACTGGGAAGTTTGTCTTAGGTAAACATAATCATCCACAACATCGAATGTAGAGTCTCCGATCTTCAAAAGAGTAGTTGTTATATGGGCATGGACCTTTGTTTTCTTCATAATTATTCATTTAAGACCCACCCTTTTGGAAGCTCTACTTAGGTCATCGAGCCTGAGGTCTTTCGTAGTCTCAGCCATGACTACTATATCATAATATATTACCGGCAAACCGAAGGTGACTGATGTACTCGCCATTAATGTTTATACCTACCTCTTTCCAATCCAGAACCTTGTAGACATCCTCCAATTTTTCTTTCTTTCAATGCAGTGGCGAACAGTCTTGGAGCCATAACGTCTCCCTGTCTCAAACCTCGATCGGAGGATAGGTTCCAAGGTCTGGTCCTGGCCTCGGACTGATGTAGTAGCGTTTTCATACAGACACTTCAGCACATCGATGTACGGTAGTCAATCGGGCACCATTGAGGAGACTTTAGTATAGCCCAAGTCTCGATCCAGTCCACAAACGCTAAGCAGAGTGGCTGGTGGTACTCTTCGGTTTTTTTTGTAACCTGCCAAAGCATATATGGTGATCGTCAAAGCTGCGTGGGAGACGGTTTGTGACGACTCTTGAAAACAGGGTGTAGACATGGCTCAGAAGTGAGATGTTAGGCAGCACATTGTCGCCCTTTTTTTAAAGAAGAGTGTCACCACACCTGTTTTCCATGCCTATGGCGTTTTACCCCCGAATATGACGGAATCAAACAGCTTCTGGAGGGTCTTAAAAATTAGTTTTCCACCAGTCAGGAGCTCGGCAGTAATTCCGTCATTGCTATGGTGCTTTGTTGTTTTTAAGCGGCTTCAGAGTCATACTAATCTCGTACAAGCTGACACCCGGGCTGTCTTCGGTATAGTGTCGGGTCAATCTAGCCTTTGGGTCGTTTGCCAACCGTTCGACAACCGTCCATAGAACCTCTCTATCTCTCGACTTGGTATTTTTGTTGTGTTTGTGTTCTTATTCTGCATTATTTTTACCGCAAATAAACATATTTTCTTTATTTTAAGGTCGCCTGAAATAATTAATAGTAGGTGTGGTAAGATCTAACATTCCCACATAGCATTAGCTTGCCCCAGAAAAGTTAAGAAATTAAATCTTTATTATTACGTAAGTAGTGATGTGTAATGATTAATTACGTTTTTTATAACATTACCTACTGTCACTGTCGGTAATTATTACACAGAGTGAATCCTTTACCGCGGTGCTATAAGTTTTATTACGTTGTTTGTTTGGTAAAAAAATATTATTTTACCAATCAAATAATGTATTGGGCCGTAAACTACTTCTTTAGCCTTGAAGCCACTTAGGTACTAATTAGAGGGTTTGGCCAAAACAACGATGTTTTCTTTTAATTTGATGGTTTTGACTGTCGATAATTTTCTCTTTTATATTGCTGTACAGCGATGTAATTGCGTGATATAGTTTACATTTTGACAGTTCAACTGTTCAACAACATTCATAGCGTTATTTACGTTGTTGAGCAGACACATTTTTCGAACATAATATTAAGCAATGGTTTATCAATATCCTACAAAATAATTCAGATTATGATTAATACTGTGTTACGCAATTAGAATGCAGGAGTAATTCACCATAATGAGTTGTTGAGGATTAGAAGTAGATGTACTGTTATCTTATGAGCCTCACATAATGACAGGGCTCCTGATCAGAAGTTCATCACATAAAATGCTGTTTAATTTGAAAGATACTTTAGTACAGACGCCAGCAGGTCAAGCTACCCAAAACTGTCAAATTTTCCCAATCAACCTTGAACCTTAATGCTTTAGCGATACAGTTGAAAATCTATTAATGAAATTTGACAGATTGTAGTAGCTTGATATGCTGGCATCTGTACCGTTTTGCGTTCAGTTTTCACAACACGCTAGGTACATCACTAAATGCCAACTGTGGGTGTGACTCGTATTTCTATAGTAGAATTATATCATCATGGAACAAAACCATTTATTACAAGTTTAAATGCAATGCTTACATTAGTATAGATAAAGTAAGTAAATATAATTATGAAGGTCAATAAAACCAGTGGCAAATAACACGGGTAGTTTTGTTGTGTACGGTGAATGGTATCTATACAATGGATGAAAAGAAAGAAAGTTCAAAGTTGATGGATAAGAAGTACGAGTTAGTGGCCCCCGATGGAGGATGGGGCTACCTAGTAGCCATCTCTGCTATTATCAGTTTTGTGAGTAAAGTGCTTTTTTATAAGTAATTCAGGAAGTGGACCACAATTTAATCATCACTCGCCTGCCCTTATTCCAATTTATTTGGGGTCGGCGCATCATGTCTTTTTCTTCCATACTCCTCTATTAGCCGCCATCTCGACAGTCACCCCCTTTCTAACCATATCATCATTCACACAGTCCATCTATCGTTTCTTTGGTCTTCCCCTACTCTTATAGCCATCGACATTCATACTCAAAACTTTCCTTACGACATTTTCCTCATTCCTCCGTTAATATGTGGAAAAATTTACGGTCGAATAAGGTTGCGTTGAGTTTCGACCACAGTTCGGGAAACACAAATAGTACTTAACTACTATATTATAATTTTTTACTACAATTCCCAGTAGGTAAGTGCTCATACACACTAGCGCCACGCGTCGACAATGTGCAGCTCGTGTATTATTTATTTTTTTCGATATGGCATCTCGCAGTTCAACCTATGAGGTGGTCGTCTGCTTAACCGGGCTTGCCTATGGATGCCTTAATAAATCAAGGCCTCCAGCCAGTGTTAAAAAACTTAAAAACTAAGCGATTACACGCTAAGGCACCCCCTTTTTTGTGGATGGGAAATCATCAAATGACCTCTCCCGCTCTGGGCTGAGCGGAAGGGCGTGTCAGACTTTTACTGACTAAAACCCACCCGTGTTCCTTCGAACAACCCGCGGCCCTGGCAGGCATCGGCCCTAGCGGACCCCGTCAGTTCGTGCTGACAACTCTTTGAGGCGCGCGTGGAACACAACGCGCCGTCTACCCGGGCCTGGTCCTTACCGGGCGGCGAGCTGCCCATTGCTCGCCACCCGCAAGCCCGCGCCTACGGCGGCCGGGAGTCGGTTGTTGACTGTCCAGGGCGACTCCTGCGGCGGCTAGGGGCGTGAGGGCGCAGAGATTGCCTCTCCCTCACGCGCTCCGCCTCCTCCTTCGCGAGCATTACTGCTTCGCAGAAGGAGGTAACGGCCTCCCATTCACTCTCGCTCCGTACCATGGCCTGGACCAGGGCCGGACGCGAGAGATCGCCGCCGCCGATCGCCGCCACGAGGACACGGCGGTGCTCCGCCCAAGTCAGGTAAACCCCCTGAGGGGTACGGACCTCGGCTTAGGGCGTCGCTGGGAGAGGGCAGCAAGGGACTGGCTGGATCGGAAGTATTTAGGGACGGATTTAAAACTACAGGCTCAGCAGCGCGGGCTGGCTCGAGCAAGGGTCAGGGTGGAGCAGCTCGTGTATTTGAGCATCGTACTCAAATACACGAGCAGCACGTTATCTACGGCTGCAGTGGCCTCTGACGTTGACGCGTGCCGTTCGCATATATTATGAGCACTAAATTGAAACTTCCCTAAAGTTGAAATTATCAAACTGTCGCAATAGATCTTGTCATTTTATAAAGTGCAAGGGATACCCTACAGTGTTACTCTAATACAGGGTGGCAGGGACATCGACGCGCAAACTGTAACCATGAATTCAGCACATGAGTTTAGGCCCATAGCGTCGAAATTTTTCGTCGGTTATTAAATGGTTACAGTTTGCGCGTCGATGTCCCTGCCACCCTGTAAAACTTAAGGCTGGATACGCAATTACAAGATTGACTATTCATAAATAATGATGCACTATACATATCAACGTCATGGTGTTCCTGCCTTCTATGATGATATTGTGTACTATACACAAAATATTACTTGAGTAAATAAGTGAAACACGTGAGAAAGGATGTGATATATGATTTGATACTGTAGATAGGACCGTAGGTACTCACGTGTGCGACAATAGAATAAAAGGTATCCGTTTTATGAAGCACTAGCTGCGCCCCGCGGTTTCACCCGCATAAGTTTCAATCTCATGGGAATGTCGGGATAAAAAGTATCATATGTGCCAAATTTAATCCAAATGCGTTTAGTAGTTTTTGCGTGAAAGAGTAACAAACCTCCATCCATCCATCCATACAAACTTTCAAGACCCCTCCGTGCCTCAGAAAACATGTTAAATGGTCCCGGCTGTCATTTGTAGATATTTTAGTCGTTACGGGTTCCCAGAAACCAAAAATTCTGACAACCAGTCTTACCAAGGTATATCGTCGTGTGTTCCAGTCGAACCTCTGAAATAGCTGAGAAAAGGCTAGCAAGGTTGTTTTCGTTTTGATATCCTATAGGATCTATGTGCTAGTTCAAAGTTTTCGAGAAACTACTTATATAACATAAAGGTACTTAAATACACATTCTTTTTATCCTATACGGGATGTTACACTTTGAACAGCAGATTCTTTTTTACTATTTTCATGAGTTAACAGTACGATACTACTTATATACAATTTTAGATGGAAAGACCACCCAATTCTGGTACAGTTACTGTCCTACTAAACTAATAATATTATAAATGCGAAAGTTTGTATAGATGTTTGGATGGATGGTTGTTACTCTTTCACGCAAAAACTACTAAACGGATTTGGATGAAAGGCACACAAATAGTTTATAACCGCGATTAACACATAGGATACTTTTTATCCCGATATTCCCACGGGATCGAAACTTATGCGGATGAAACCGCGGGCCGCAGCTAGTTAGATCATAAACCAGTAAAGCTGCTTCATTGCAGACGTCGACGCGCAACCTCGCGATTTAGTGAAACAAACATACACCCAAATTGTTAAACAAAATAACGTAAGTATTATTAATGAGACAGATAACAATAATATCTAGACAAACAAACTGCAGGTCATAATTTAAATGTGTAAATACTAATTCTGACATTTTGTTATCTTTATGCAAATTGTAAAATAATATTCACGGAAAAGTCAATCGTACCTAACTATACCAGCAGTGCGATTCTGTAACCATCTCACCGTGAAAACTTAGGTGAAGTAAGCGTGTAGTGAGCTGTCATTCTAAATAATGCTAGGGATTGACACTGCTGACAACTCACATCAAGCTCACTTCACTTGAGTTTTCACGGTGAGATTTTCACAGAATCGACCGGCTGGTGGTAGAAAGTTATGCGAGTGAAACCACGGGGCGCAGCAAGTACGATAGTAAATTAACCTTCGTATAATTATCTATCGTTCCCAGTCTGCATACAACGGCGAAAATGACGACGTTCTGAGGTAACAAAAATAAAAAGAAAACAACCGTATTGAGAGCCTGCTCCTTTTTTGAAGTCGGTTAAGAATGGCTTCTCATCATTATTTATTAAATTATTAAAATCATTACTTATTTAAAGCTATATAAATCATGAAATAAAGTGACGAAAAGAAATTGGTCGAATGTCGTGTGAAAAGTTTTGAGTTTGAATGTGGATACTATACGAGTGGAGGAAGAACAAAGAAACGATGGATGGACTGTGCGAAAAACGATATCTGGCTAGACAGGGAGTAACTACCGAGGTGACGACTAATAGAGAAGTATGGAAGGAAAATATAAGTTGAGCCGACCCCAAATAAATAAGGATAAAGAGAATAATGAAGATAGGAGCAAAAATTGCTCACGTGGTTCAGAAATTTTGATGTGATGCAACCTGTAAAACATTGCAGTCTCAGCTTGTTTTAGAGTCAGTATAGAAGCGAACCTTATTCTGTTTTGTTTTTATGTTTTTTATTCGAGTTATCTTCTTCTTCTACTGTGACAGAGAAATCTATTTTTCTTTCTTCTATAATCTTATTTCTATATCTATCTTAATACTAAGCTTCCAGAAAGTTAAAGCTAAAATATTTTATTGGTTTTTATTTCAGTCGACCACAACCTCGTTTGCCGGGACCTTTGGCATGATGTATGATGATTTCATGAACGAGATATGTATGAGTTCTGCAGGTGTCACGATGCTCACGGGAATATACTGCATTTTTTCTGCATTAGCTGGTAATTAAACATTGTCAATTCACATACAGTGATCTCCAAAAGTTAGTTGACATTTTTCCACATCAGCTTTGGCACACCATATTCTGATTTAAAATTCTAGTGATCCAAATGTTTGTACTGCTCTAATATTTTTATTCACTAATTCAACTTCTTTTGTATTATCATAAAAATAATCAAGTAATCCCTTAGGAGTATCTGATTATTATAATGTGGCATCACAGCTGAAGTGGAAAAATGTCAACTAAGTTTTGGAGGCCACTGTAGGTAATTGGTATTTTTTGTGCTGCTAAATGTCTCGTTTTTTTACTATCTGCCTTAAACCATTCTAAAAATCTCAAGTAATGTTTAAAATTTCTCTATTACATAGCAATGTAGCGAACTAGTAAGTAATATTTTGCCTCAATTAAGTCATGAACGAGAAGGTACAGTCAACAGCAAAAGTAGATGATCAAAATCAGAAATTTAATACTAATTAACGGAATTTGCGTCAGAACTGTGTGGCGTCGAAGTGATTCAAAAGTATGTCAGACTCAGTGTCTTACTTTTGAATCACTTCGACGCCTTCCTTTGCCTATGCCAGGGGCCACAGTATCTCTTTCGAACAACCCGCAGCCCCGGCGGCATCGGCCCTGGCGGACCCCGTCAGATCGCGCTGACATCTCTTTGAGGCGCGCGTGCGGGCGGCGAGCTGCCCATTGCTCGCCGTCCGCAAGCCCGCGCCTACGGTGGCCGGCAGTCGGCTGTTGACTCCCGTCCAGGGTGTCTCCTGCGGCGGCTAGGGGCGTGAGGGCGCAGAGATTGCCTCTCCCTCATGCGCTCCGCCTTCTCCTTCGCGAGCATTACTGCTGCGCAGCATCCTTTATACCTTGACTGTTATTATGATTTCAGGGTTCTTCACATCTGCCTTGCTAACTATGATGTCGGTGCGATGGCTTGCTTTTGCCTCTTCAGTCATATTCGCATTTGGGACCCTCGGCACGGTTATAATGACGTCAACTCTAATGTTCTACCTTACAGCAGGAATTTGTCAGGTATTTTTTTTTAAATTAATAATAGCACCCTACATTAGGACAGTGACATCCTATGTAGGGCAAGGCCTCTTCTCATACAGGGAAGGCAGAAGCATTAATGATGATTAATGCTTCTACCTTCACTGTCGCCAATCGCAAATAAAACTTGGTTGGATTGGCGATTTCAGACTTCTATTAATTTTAGGTCCAGGTTAATTCACGATGTTTTTAAATGAATTTGAATTGTTCGAAAAGCGGTACCTAGCCCAATGGTAAAGGACTGGCCAGCGAGAGGATTTTAGTTCGTTCTCTGCTCTTTGTACTTATTATATACGTACGCATATTGAACCTTCTACTATCAGTCTTACCAAGAGGTGGCGTATTACCCAGTAACTGGGTTGTGGAGGTCCGATAGGCAGTCGCTCCTTGTTAAATACTGGTATTCAGCTGCACCCGATTAAACGGAACCCGACTTGCGACATTGTTGGGAAATTCAAATGTATGTTGGCAATTGATGTTATTTCAAGTTAAACAAATATCAACTATATTTCAACGGCAATTAAATTGATTTCAGAGTGACTAGCACTATTGAAATAGTTTTTTTTTTTTCAAAACGTTTCCCCACACTTGGAATATTATTTTTGTAGTTGTAGCGTAAACTGAACTATATTGTGTAGGAATTAAAGTTATTTTTCAATTAATTCATATTTGTTTACATTTTTGGAAATTAAATCGCGAATGCAGTATTATAGAACATGGCATTGTACCTAATAGATGGAATTATTAAAACAGACTGTTTTTATGTTCCAGGGTATTGGTTTGGGGATAATTTACAACTTATCATGCACAATAATGAACGATTATTTCGTTGAGAACAGATTATTAATAATGAACTTCGTTCAAACCGCTACAGGTGAGTTAAGGCTAAAGTAAAATCTTTAATAACCAACTAGATAAGGGAAGCATGCTACAAAAGGTACGAGTAGAAGGCCCAATAGGCAGCAGTGGGCTGGCAGTCGGCAAGACTGCCGGAGATGATGATGGTGAATATTACATTTGGTTATGTAATTGGATTAATTACCCATTAACTGGGTTGTGGAGGTCAGATAGGCAGTCACTCCATGTAAAATACTGGTGTTCAGCTGCATCCGATTGGACTGGAAACCGACCCCAGCATAGTTGGGAAAAGGCTAGGCAGATGATGATGACTTATCACTAATTAATGATAATTCTAATAATGTATTAATTATAAACGGGATCTGCACATTTTATAGGTATTTTCCACAGATTTCCATGATATTTTTGACGTAAATCTCCCATATGTCTATCAGTTCAGTACTGATAGACATAATATACGACAGTGCTGTGCACACCTATAAGTGACAAATTCACCGCAAAGCTGTTACAGAATATAATTATTTCATGTAATGATTTAGTGAATAAGTCGTTGGTGTGTCAATAAATAAATAATATGTATCCAATAATGCACCTGCAGTTATTGCCAAAATACATAGAACAAAACATTAGATTACATAGAATTTTTTTTATAAAATATGGCTATTTTTTGCTCATTGCACGATAGTATCTGCTTTACCGACTCGGCATAGTATATTTCTTCGTAATGTCAATATGTAATTTTATTAATTTAGAAAAACAAATGGCATTTCAGGGGTCAACGCCGTGGTCGCTCCCATATTCGTGAAATGGTCGCTAGAACAATATGGATCAAAAGGAACACTACTGCTCATAGGAGGGCTTTCGTTGCACAACTTCGTTGCTGTGTTACTGATGCAACCAGTTAAATGGCATATGAAGAAAGTGGAAGTCCCGGAGACCACTGAACTAAGTAAGTATTACAGACTTAGGCTTATAGCACAATGGTATACCTAGAAGTCTTAGTATTCTAGGAGTACCTATCCAATCTCCCATATAAAAGAGGATTCACTCTTTTGCTATCACACAGATACAAATTCAGATCACTTTGGGCTTCTTCTGAGAAATTCCTAATAGAAAAACCCAATACACTTATCTCAACAATGGGGTGAACCCCAGCTCAGTTGTCCGTTTGTACTAGACCAAAGAGGTAATTAACAACTTTTCAATTAAAAAGGCTGATTTACATTGATACAGTGAGACTGCTTCGATATTTGATCAATGTAAACAATATTCAATTCCAGCATTAGGTTGTACAGAGGAGGTCTGTGTGGCGGCATCTACATCGCCACATGTGAACTACGCATCACACTGACGTCACGCAAAGTCCTGCATGGCGCAAGCAGAGTTTACCGCGTGACTAGCATATAGACAACGTCCCGACATCACTCGTCTGGTCGAAGGATCGTCCCTTTTCTATGGAGGATGAGTGAACTTTATAACCTGTTTCTCATACCCTTATACATACCTGTGTCCATGTGGAAATATTATAGGATAATAAAATTATGCTTATCCAGTTTCTAGACGTTAGATTTGAGTATTCGCAGATATTATTGCACTGGATCAAAATACTGAATCAATGTACACACCTTAACTATCATCTCATTATTTTACAGAACTACTGCTAGAAGTAAACAATGATGTCAAGAAATTGGATACACCAGTAATTAAATTAACAAATATAGAAGGAAATCCCACAAAAGAAGATTTGGTGAAAGCCCTCGACTTCCCTGAAAATTATGAAAAGAAGAGCGGTTTCAGGTACTTATAAGCAGATATTTTTGGGATTTGAAAGCCTTTTTTGCCGGTTCGAATCGAAATTTTACTAATTGAAAACCAAATAAAAATCGGTGACCTATTTTTCTATCCAAGTTTAGTCACCACAAGAGCCATTGGTTGTTTTCAAATGAAATATTTTAATTTGTTAAATGTACTGTTTGTTTTCTATTAATTAAATTAAATTTTATTCGAAAACATTCATCGGTTTCTTACTAATCCTGAACTATATCCGACGACCCTGGTTACTTATCTTCTTTGGTGATCGTATAATTGCCGTTTGTAATTTTTAGTTCTCTATTGCTCCTTGTTTAGAAAACCAGCCCAAACTACGTAAATATATATGTATATTTATATTTATCATCAATGTATTTTTTACCTATAGGAAAATTCTGGAATCCTTTATAGACACGTCACTTATGAAGACGTTCCTGTTCTCTTGTGCTGCGCTTGGACCTGCTATATGTGCCAATGCTGATGGTTTATACGTGGTTATGGTACCACAGTACTTATACTCTATGGGATGGAGCCAAGTCAGTTTTAATTCAAGCTTATTTTCATAAAACTAAACACTACTACACACACGAACAACACTACTAATGCTGAGCGATAGCCGTTTTGCGTGGATGTGACGCATTTCAACCATTTCTTATTGTTTTTTGTTTCATTATTTGTATTTTATGTTCTTTGTTGTGTCATGTTTACCGCAAATAAACGTATTTTCTTTCTTTCTTTCATAACTTAATAGCTTCAGTCCGCGTGGATGTCGGAAAATATCCCACGGGAACGTACTGCTACTAGGATAAACAGGATGCCACTTATCTCTTTGCAAATTAGAAGTTCAGTGGTATAAGTGTGAAAATGTAACATGCCGCTTCAAGTTCAAACCCTCCCCTTAAAAATCGAATAACCCCTTTTCGCCCCGACAGGGGTAAATTTTCGATAACTTTACATACTTATTATTAATTATTTTTTGTCAAAAGTATTAATACCGAGTTTCGAGTTAATTGGACCGCTCATTCAATTACTTCCACACAGACTTCAACACCCCTATATCCCCCATTGAGGGGAAGTTTTGAAATAACTTATAATAATAAACTTTATTACTTACTTAGGCGAGTATTCTTGCCAAGTTTCAAGTTTAATAACTAAATGAATAAGATTTTTCATATAGACTCTATCCCCGCTTTTCACCCCCACAAGGGTGAAATTTTGAAAAATCGTTTGGGATGTATTCATAACTTCAAAGAATATTTATACCAATTTTCAATAAAAAAAAATTGTTAACCAGCACTACTTAACACACTTGACGGCTTTAAAAGAGTCTTGAGGACTCTAAATGCAGCCAACTAGATCACCCCGTAACAAGAATGTCTTTAGGCCCCTTCCACACGGTTTTTTCGCAGTGAAATACTACGGTTTATTCGCCGTGTGTAGGAAAGTCGTCGGTATTGTATCACTATGGAAGCTTGTTCACACACACGTTTTTTCTAAGGCGCGGTTTTTACGCCGTACCGTAAAGAAACCCTGCCGTGTACAAAATGCCTAAGAGTTTACCCTGAAAATTCTAAAATATTTAGAACATTATTTATTTTTCAGGAAAACGTAGCAATGGCTATAACTTTGTACGGGTGTGGGGACCTGGCCATGAGAGTCATATTCACGATCGCGTCCAAGTGGATGTTCAAACTGGGTGTCCAGCAGATATACATTGTTGGAGCGGTTGTAGCGGTCCTGTCAAGACTCGGTAAGAATCATTTCGATTTCTTTGAATTAATTACCTATCGAAAATTTTGCTGTAGAGGGAGAACGTTATTGTAAACTTGCCAATGATGATGTTTATTAATTGATCCTATTTCTTATTTCAGGTATGCTGTGGTCAGGTAGCGTTATAGCCACGATGGTGTACTTCACATTGATGGGCGCGGCCCACTGTTCCATCGCGGTCCTCGTTCCTCTAGTCATCTCAGATGCTGTAGCTCCTGAAAAGTTCACCTCAGCTATGGGCATCTGGCTTCTTGTTTCTGGGATATTTAGCGTTGCCCTTGGTCCTGCTGTTGGTATGTATTAAAACGTCTGTCTGTCTGTTAGTGCAGTATTTTTTATGAGTTATTTTCTAGGTTGTTGTATGTAATATACGTATTTGTTATCATGTTACTGATTTTTTTTTAATTTAATGTATGCGAACTTTGGTGACATGTAATGTATCTGATTGCTGTGACATTTATTTCAGGCGCCATACGAGATTTCACGAATAGCTACCCAAATGCGTTCTACTCTCTGATATCGTTTTACGCATTAGTAGCTGTGCTGTGGCCGATAGAACTCATTGTAAAGAGCAACAAACGGAGAAGAAAAGTAACAAAAAATTCGAAATCTAGTCAATTAAATAAAGAATCCAAATGAACTTTTTTAGCTGTTTTTATTTATTTAACAAATTAAATAACACGCGCTTGTGCCTCCTTTGTATGAGAAGAGGCATTTGCCCTGAATCGTGAGAATAATAGGTTGCTATTATAGATATACCTTCCTCGTTAATATTTCCTTTCAGTAAAACTATTCATTGTGCAGTTTGAAAACAATATTCACAGGCCATCATTTATTAGCTTAAGTAGGCATAAGGGATACACAACTCCACAATAAGCGGGGTCATTACCTAATATAATTTCCCAGTCTCTGGTATAAAAATGATTCATGCCCCATTGTTGGTCAAATTCCTCCCCTTTTATTTCTAACCCTCGTCTCTATTTTGTGCCGTGTCTCAACTTGCTTACGTCCAATACTTAAACACACTCAGGGTGCATATAAGTTTTTTCAGCCACCATCATCATCATTGGCAGCCTTGTTCCACTCACTGTTATGTGCAGGCCTCTTTGTGCTATGCTTCCCTGTTCTGTGTGAATCTTTTCAGTGGGTATCAGGTGGCATTTCTCACGTTGTTAATCCATTTACCATCTATTTGCAGCACTCTATAAAGTACCACATTTTGCTTTTCATTACATCCTTTGAATCTCATTTACTTTTTTTCCTCGTTGTCCTACCAATCAGGTCCGATCCTCATCTCAGAGTTTACACAGTCTAACAGAAAACTGATACTGATACACTAGGTTTCTTTCATTCCCCAATGTACAGCATTCGTTTCAAACTGCTCAATATAAGTCAACAAAGTTGTCGACCAAATTGTGCAAGAGCAAACGGAGTAAAACGTAGCAGTGGACTGTGGAGTCAGTTTATTTATTCGATGTGCCGAGGTTATTTACTGAGCAGTCACAAAGTACTGAGCTTCTTTAGATAGACTCACCGTTTTACCTAACAGCTAGCGTAAGGGAGAAATCGGTTTTAAAATTCACAGTAGGGAGGTAGGTACCCTACGTTTTGTGAGCGAGATTGTCAAAAATTCGACGAGGCATTAAGTGAGGCCGCCATTTTCTTTTTTGGCAGCGCACTATGTTTCGAGTTTTAAGGTTACTTTGAAAGGGAAAACTTGGAAACCTAACATTCAGTCATTTTGTTATACGTTTGCTTGGGTAAGATAAACACTGCAGTTTAACAATGCAGATAGTATCGCTCGCCACTGCTCTAGAAAAAAAAAACTGTATTGGCCAGTGTTCGGTCAGTCACGATGTATGGATCAACCAAATGACCAACCGTAAAGCACAGTTTTCAAAGCGAATGGCGTAGCGACAGATTTCAGTAAAACCAGCTTTACCAGCTACCCCTAATATGTACATGAGCGGTAGAACTGGACAATACTGGACATGCCAGAAAGTTATAGGCCTTGTAGACTACAGTAGATTTGTAGACCATTTTCTACTTTATTAAGTACCTGGTACTTGTTGAGGGACCTACACTGTCTTCCCATACCGAATATCAATGTAATTTAAAAACATTTTAAAAGCCAATTATTTCTAAAAGAGTAACCATGTAGTTTCTTGCCGGTTCTTCTCCATAGAAAACGACCAACCTAGCTTCTGACGTTTCATAAGTGGCCATGCAGGCTTATGTGAAATAAAATATTTTGTTTTTTATTTTGATTTGGGTTCTTTGTTGAGATTGCCATTTCATTATTTCTAATTTATGCTTTATTTATGCGATTTCTGCATTCTTATCATTGTATTATTTTGCTTAACCTGTTATGGACTGCTCAGACACGAACTATTAGCATCAGCGACTACTTAAGTGACGTCTTCGGGTTTCGGAGTTCGGAAGCAGGATGCAGAGATCAAATGCTAAATCTGAATCCTCCTTTACTGGCGCAGAATGTTAGCCATACTATTCTTCTTCGTTAGGTCTTACTATGAATGACTCCTGTATCTTGATTGAGACACTTACGCACTTGCACCACAAATCACTAAATACGTTTAGCGCTAAACGAATTTAAAGAGTCCTCAAAGCGATCAAATTGATAATATTTACGCGCAAATTGATCTTCTACCAAATGCAATTGAAACGATTTACAATAAACACACAAAAGGTGGTGATTTTTATCATCTCATATTCCGGCGAGATAATCGCGGTGTTAGTCTCAATGTGCCATCAAATTCTCGCCACGATAATATCGCTATGTGGAAATTGCTCCATACAGTTTCTATTGAATTTGATGTCACGGCGTTAATATCACCGCGATACCTCTCGCTCGTGTAGATGGCGCCTAAAGCTTTATTGGCCATAATAAGTTAACGACCGTGTATTGTACTTGTTCACAATACACATACTATACAACTTCAGCAATCCAGGCGGTCAGTAACATCAAGGTTTGCTGGGCTTCCTTGAGGAGCATGCGTGAAATAAGCGACTTGACGTGGAGTTTCTATAGTCCGCATGGGACTACAATGCAGAAGCCTTAGTTATACTGACAATTATCCTTTGAGATAACTCTTCCGCTGAAATAGAAACCTTTCAGGTCTACCTAATGTACCTGCTGTTCTCTGAGCGCAATGAAAGAAGCCATACTCAAAAGTTGACCTCAATCTTGGGCGCTCATAAGATTAAAATTATATTAATATATGCTCATCGGCTTTCCCGAGACGAGAAAGACGACGCAAAAACTGATAAAAATATCATAAACAATGGTCGAAATAGGATACATACTAACGAAAACAGGATATTATGAAGCTATATAGGTAATAATTATGATAATTTAACTGTCTGTGTGCGTGTGTGTTGATTTATTGGCTGATATTATTTTCTTTAATATTTTGATGCCATCACGTTTGTAGAAAAGTTATCATTCATTTATTTATTTTGTACCTAAGCACACAAATTTTTACAAGGCGGAATTAAAGCTATAGGCATTTTTTACCAGTCACAATTGGATGATGCAGAGATAAACAGTGGTAGGTGCAATAATGAAAATTGAGGAATAAATATTTTTAAATATAAAAATACGCATAAACTTATTGAAATTATATAAATAAATAATAATTATATACAACAATACAAGAATATTCTTGTATTATTACTATTAAGGTAATAATGTACTAATAAGACAAACAATGAGAAAACATTACCGTTGTGATGATACTGCCAGCTTCTTGCGGATGTGCTCGCGAACTTTAATTTTAAAGGATATAGATATCTTTCAAATATAACCCTTCTTATATTAAAAACGTGAAAGTTTGAATAGATGGATGGATGGATGTTTGTTACTCTTTCACGCCAAAACTACTGAACGAATTTGAATTTGATTGGATCGAAATTTGGCACACAGATGGTTTATAACCAGGATTAACATATACGATATTTTTTATCCCGATATTCCCACGGTGTCGAAACTTATGCGGGTGAAACCGTGGGGCGAAGCTAGTAATACTTATTATAAATGTGAAAGTTTGTATGTTTGGATGTATGTTTAAAAAGCAAAAACGGATTTGGATGAGGCACACAGATAGTTTATAACTTAAATTCTTATTTTAATTCTATATTTCGATTTAACTTTTATTTAACCTTTATTTAACTTTTATTCTATATTTCGATTAGGATACTTGTTATCCAAAAATTCGAAGACATGTGACATCTACCAACCCGCACTGAGCCCGCGTGGTGGATTACGGCCCACTCCTTTTCACAGAGAGGAGGCCTGTGTCCCAGCAGTGGGAACATTATAGACTGATTATGCTATGGCAAAATGCAAAATTATGGTTATGCTTTCTTAGCATGGGATAGAGAGTTTGTCACACCACTGGCCCATAAACATTCCCGATTGTCTCTACACTTACCGTGAGATTTGGTGACACCAGAGGGGTTATTCTCGTAATTTTAAGAACGTTCACAGTCTGATCTCAGTCTCAATCTGTCAACAATATCTCTAATTTCCCTACATTATGACAAGTTTTTGACATTTTTTTGTCGCCGAGATGAGACTGCGACTAGATTTTGAACGTTTTAAATTACGAGAATTGGCCTTCAGATGAAAGGGATTCAAAGGAATTCCCTCTGCTAACAAGACATAGATCGAGATACCTCATCTGAATGGCTTATTGTGTTAAGACAGATTGCCAAGGTACAGAATTAAAAAAAAAAAATCTGGCCCATAAAAATGAGTGGTAACGTTATAGGCTGATTGTGCTACTATATTATACTTTACTACACTTGTTATTACTACTATACTATTGCTATCCCGATATTCTCACGGGATCAAGACTTATGCGGGTGAAACCGCGGGTCACTGCTAGTATCAAATAATAGAAACATGAAATTCTAATAAGACCTGATTCGTCGCAAGGTCAGACGTCTGAATACGTAGGTACAGACGCCAGCACAGCAAGCTACTACAATCTGTCAAATTTCTTTAATAGATTTTCAACTTTATCGCTAAAGCGTTAAGGTTCAAGGTTGATTGGAAAAATTTGACAGTTTCGGATAGCTTGACCTGCTGGTATCTGTACATAGTAGGTAAATACATAATATGCAATAAATCTGTCAGAGCACTCACTGTCTTTTATCGCGTTATAAATATCCTTGTTGTAATGATATCCAAATTAGTCTCGAATAGAAAATTAAGTGGATTATTTAACCACTGTTTTATTCAAGAGTTTTTTTCTGCACAACGAGCTATTTAAACATTGATGGAAGATAGAAGACATTAAACTAATAAGAAGTTGTTAGAAACTTATTATATATTAAAGGCGCGTTTCCATTATGCAAATCACTTGCATACAAGTTTCAAGTTGCCTGCAATTTGTATAGTGGAAACCAAAACTTGCAAACAAGTTGGAACTTTTGTTCTATCTAAAAAATCACTTGCACACAAGTGTGACGTTATACTTGCATGCAAGACATGCCTAATGGAATCGCGGCATTAGCCCGTAAAATCCTACTGCCGGGCAAAGGCCTCTCTCACCCATTACGAAACACGTCTGTTCTTTGCCATTGCAGGCCAGTCCATTCGGTAGGAGTCAAGTTTGTCCCTCAATCGTCTTATCGCCTAAGAGTTAACGGGACTCAATCAGGAGTGAAAGCTTTTATAATCCCAAAAATCAAAATTGCAACGCCGGGTACGAGAGCTGGCTCTCTTCTCGGTAAAGAATTAAAGGCAACGTAAATATAAAAATAAAAATCTTATTTCAGCAGTTGACTGCTATGGATTTTTGGTGCGTTAAATCCAGGTGAGATGACAGAACTGCGCCATAACAAACAAAAGCAAGGCCATTTTGCAATTTTATCAAGATCTAGATAACAATCTGATCGGCGGTTAACGACAAAAAATGAAAATATGTTCGATACCTACTCTATTTTGAGTTTTAGTTTTTATTTTTTAAATAAACAAACTAAAGTCAAGGATATAGACTGGTTTGGAAAAAACCTAGAATTAAATTAGTACCTAATGGAAATTATTTGCATTGGAAAATAGACTCTGGCTTTAAGATAAAAACAAGCTAACGTGCAGCAGACTTGACCAATGATCTTGTTGACTCGATGCTAAGGATCTCTTAATCCTCGGGCTTCGAAAAAAAGTGCCTAGTATTGCCCTCGTCCGGGGTAATTGTGTAACACACTGACAGTAACAAAGCCTATCATTTTGACAGTTCAGTCAGGACAACATTCATTGGATTATTTACGTTGTTGAGCAAAACATTTTTTCGAACGTATGAAGTAATGGATTAGCAATATCCTTCAAAATGATTTAGATTGATAGTGTGTTACGTTATTAGGGTCCTGGTGTTTGTCTAAAGCAATAGTTGGATATTGTAGTTTTAAGAAATGCAACGTAAGACAATTATGCTGTAGTGCAAACGCGAATTATTCTTAAAGAGGATACGTGGGGTATTATCACTTTTATGGTCTGAATGAAATGTTTCAAAGTTTGTGGTACATAATATACATAGGTGTCTACCTTAGTATGTATTGAATATTTACTACGATGTTAGCTTTCATCGTGTTCATTCTCTATGTTTATTGAGTTGATCTACCTATATGTGATATTAAAAAAAAAAACATCACAAATAGATCAACGTAACGCAAATATAAAAATAAAAAGAATGTAAATTTTTGGTGCTGATAATAAACCGGAAAACAAATAAAAATAATATTAAGTAATTTTTCACAACAAAACAAACTTTCAATTATTTGCATCAAATTTCGCAGCCAGCGACCCCCTTTCGGTTGTTTTCTATGGTAATCAGCCGACATTTGCGATACTGTTCTCAAATCCGTCTAGAAATACCAGTGGAAACTACCGCTGTTTATTTGGTTCATGTCTGTTTATACTAAATTTCAAATGTGGGAACCTTCACCAAACACCAGTGTACCTTGAGTGTTTTGTGAGCCCAAAAAATGTTAACCACGTTCTACTAAACTGTGGTTTTATTTAACTTATGACGTCAAAGTGCCAACGTTGGATGATTTTTCTTCAAGCATTTGGATCCTTTCAGCCTTGGTTCATACAAGCACGCAGCTTGAACCAAGCCGAGCTAGACCTTGTATCGAGCTAGGAAAGTGATAGTCATCAAGGGTTTTGAGAAGTTGGAAAGATTATTATCTCTGAAAGGTTATCTTTTAACGAAGACATAACATAACAGTAATCATAATAAGCCCACGTTTGCACAGACGTAAAACTATCGCGGCGGGATTTTATCGCGCACTGGATTTTCAACTCTCGGCGAGCAGTGCGTTGAAATCCAATACGCGAAAAAAATCGAGTTAAGGTAACGAGAACGAAGATGATCACTGTAGAAATGATCATACGACCAACAGAAACAGAATTTGATACCAACCAAACTTTCGATGATGATACCAAAACGAAAGTATTCTAAAGATATTCTAAAGAATATTCGAAACCTTTTAATTAAATCAGGATCAATAATTTGTTCATTACCTACATTTACCTTTTTTTTTTGTTATTTAGCCTAATACTGTCCCACTGTTGGGCAAAGACCTCTCCCAAATCCGAAATGATGAGCGACGAACGAGTTCCAGAAACTCTTTTCCCGCGCCACCTCGAACCAGCCTTCGCGGTACGCGTCCATCTCGCCACCGCTTTCTGCACCGTTCATCTTCAGGCACCCATTGTGAGGAGACTTGGTAGCGGTATCTACAACGCCACATGCGAACAACGCGTCAGACTGACGGCACGCAAATACCGTTTGAGCCTGGCAGCCTTCTTGCCTACGTCTATTATACCCGATTTGGAACTTCTCACATTTACCAAAGATTAGATATTGTAGCTACTGCAAACCTCATTTATGTCAGTACGGTAGAATTCAGTAAAATTCTTATTTTAATTAATCACACAGTGACGTGTAAAATAACTCACTCTTCGCAGGAAAACGATTATAAAGATATACTACGAAAACTTTCCCTTAAATGAGATAATATAATTCAGTGGTGTTACATGTGTACACTAGCATTTTTAAATTACCCCCTGTAAAACAAAACCTGTTTGTTTGCGCCACTTAGAGTAAATGTTGATTTGCGGTTGCTAGAGATAAAATAATCCATGTTAATGTCTTATGCTGTATTGGGTTTCCTTTCCGACCTTGCTGTAGGACGAAAACAGCGGCAGATTTTTATCTCTGCATAATCTTTAGGATTTTAACTATTCACGGCATAAAACATGTTCAGTCACGAACACCAATATGTCAACACTTGGCAACTTTCAATTGCGATTTTTTCGTGAAATAACGAATGCAACGTTGAAACACGACACATTACATAAACCTATGGGTTTAAAAATGCTATGTTCGTAACAACATAAAGTTTTATTAAAAAATAAAGGAGTAAATCGCTTTTTAATAAAGCCGAGTGTATACATACTTTTGCTCGTGACTGTTCTTGTTGGGATTTTTTGTATCCGAGAACATTGGCTCTTAAAAGCTTGTGACGTGTGTGTACGCAGTTTTGCCTGTTTAAGTGACGATGAGAACATTTGTAGTATAGTAGGTGCGCCAAGGAAGTTACCGATATTTACCTTGTTCGACAATAATTAATATCATATCGTGCTTTCCTAAAATTCAGATGCATGCGCGATGTATATTACGACAAAGACTTTGGGTAAATGCTGTGTACCTATGTGTTTAGTTGGTACGCCTTTATATAAATAAACTAGTTGAGCCGGCAAACGTTGTTTTGCCATATACATTTATCTAGGATTTTTTTTTTTTATGAAAAGTAGATGTTGGCCGATTCTCAAACCTACCCGATATGCACACAAAATTTCATACAAATCGGTCCAGCCATTTCGGAGGAGTTTGGTAACAAGCATTGAAACACGAGAATTTTATATTAGATAAATATCGAAGTAGGTATCTACTGATATAATGTTATTTTTTTTATAAAAAAAATCTTGATACACAATTAACAAATTAGGTTACAGCATACTTTATGAACTAAAGAACTTTTTAAGTATTAAAAAAAACATATCTAATACTATAATTGTGTGGTGGATTTCGGGCCACTCCCTCTCACCGAGAGGAGGCCTGTGTGCAACTGCTGGGACACAGGCCTCCTCCTTAAAGGCTGATTATTCTTAATTATAATTGTAAGTGATATATGTTTCAGTGCCTACTGAAAAAGTGCTTCCAAGGAAAGAGAGCAGCAAACTTGGTCTGAAAGTGACTGAAAGAAAATCCTATTATTTTACCTGAGTTCCACATAATTTTCTGCTGAAACATCACACAATAGTTACCCCGGGGTAAAAGCACAGCGATGTTGTTATTGCAGACTAGAGATCGACATAAAAAAACAGGTAGCACTCCGGGACTGCTGGCAGAAGTGAAAACATGAATATTAACGTTGTGCATATTTGATATTTTTGAATGCGGTCTGCTCTCCCTCCGTCTTACGAATTTTCGATCAGGTCGCGTATCCTGACGCGAGTTTAACTTTTTTACCCATCACAACAAAAGTGCTCAACAAGAAGAAGAAGAAAGAAGAAAAAAAAAAGTATTCACTTCAATATTACGAAATATTCGAAGCAACGATCGTAAAATCCGTGTTATAACCTACATGCGACGGATTTTTCCACAAAAACAAAATAAGCAGTATCTACTCTGATGAAAGTTGTTCGAGTTAACGATGTTACCGCGTGGGCTGTTAACTAGATAGGTAGGATGGATGGACCAAAGAATAATAGAACACTATAGAAGCGCAGCTGACCCAGGTTGGCCGAAGCCAGGAAAACCTGTTCAGGTGGAGATTCATAGACGACTCCGCCTTGGAGTGTAAATGTGGTGCTGTTCCACAAACGATGGGACACTTAATATCGTGTCCTGCGTGTCCTGTCAGCTGCACGTTACAGGAACTGATGCACGCTGGTGATAGCGCTAAACAAGTAGAAAAAAAAACTCAAAGCTCAAAACTGTGTAAAGAATATTGTAATGTATTCTATGTTTAAATGGGTTAGTTTTACCTTGTCATTACTGTTGCTGGGGAGTTTGTTGCGCCACTTCTTCTCGGCGACGGCACAAGGAAGTGATAACGGGCGGGCGTTTCGGGGGACTGTCTTTTGTAATTTTGACGTTCGAAAAGAGCTGATTCTCAGCCTAATTTGAATAAAATACTTTTGATTTTGTTCAGTACGAGAGGAACTGCAGTTTCAGACATTTAGATCATACGCTCGGTAGAGTGAATGGTGGAGCGAAGCTATTATAGCGGAACGCTTTTGAGGCCGAAGCCAGTATAGTCAAATCCGACAAGAATATGCTCACTGTGAAGCCCTGAGAGTCAAGAGGCTGTCCACAAAGTGACCAAGTGAGATCTTACGTGGTTAAGATACGACGCCGAATACAATTTGAATTGTGAAGACTGTTGCAGAAGAATAGCAGCTTGACTTAGCCTTTCCGAAAAGCCAAAAACTGCAGGCATTTGGAATGCGTATGAAACGGAAGTGTCGCATCTATAAAAAGTATCATCTCTTCTTTGTCTATGGCAGGACGTAGTTAAACCGAGCGGAAGTGTAGGAAGGTTCTATCGAGTTAACGTTTTTTGCACTACGCTTCCATATTAGCAGTTTATAGTTTTAGGGTCGCTGATTACCCGTTAATGTTACAAATATTTGGTCAGTCTCAACCTGTTTAAAAGATATTGATCTGCAGATATTATTGATTGGCTATTCGGATGAAGATTTTTATCTAAGATATGTGCTGGTAGATATCCAGTTTCTTTTTTAGTATCGAGGTATAATCATAATAATAATCAAGTGGAGACATGTGCGTGCCACACCTTTTTGCATGTGTCTCCTTTGTTGCTACAGACGAACTGTTTCACGCGACTTTCTTCTAGCTTCTTCAGCGAAAATAATGAAAGTGAGAAAGAACGCTAAGCGGGGAAGGCGATGCTATACGACGGGGTGGGCCTGTCGTATAGCATCGCCGGCCCGCGCTATTACTTCGGAAAACAAACAATTTGAAATCGACAGCGTCTTTGTCAGGTAACCCAGCCGACGCCCGTTGCAAACTATGACAGGATAGGTACTGGAAGGAAGAGAAAGAAGAGGAAGATGTAAGTCCAACCTCAACGGCAGTAGGGTGTGATTGTGGAGCTATGTCGCCAACCATGGTCATCCTATCCTGCCCTCTGGGTCCCAAAACATGCAGTCAAAGTGACCTCTGTGCTGCCACTGACGACGCCGTGGAAGTGGCAAAGTGACCTCTGCGCTGCCACTGACGACGCCGTGGAAGTGGCCAAGTGACCTCTGCGCTGCCACTGACGACGCCGTGGAAGTGGCAAAGTGACCTCTGCGCTGCCACTGACGACGCCGTGGAAGTGGCAAAGTGACCTCTGCGCTGCCACTGACGACGCCGTGGAAGTGGCAAAGTTTTGGGCCAACAAGATTTGAAATTCAATCGTGCCAGCGACACGAATAACACGACGAAGTCGCGAGCAGAAGCTAGTAAATATGTAGATAAAATTCAGCTGTCCATTTAGCACTTCAACTATTCCAGGGGGTCTACTCCCAAGTGCAAAGTGCGAATGTTCGGATCGGACCGACACATGGCCGAACCGAATATTATTGAAAAATGCGAAATAAGTTCGGATCGGCTCAGTTGGGTCGGGACCATAGTCAATATTCGAAAGAGTGTAGGATCGGGACTGATCGATCCGAATAGTAACTTCGTAGCAGGAAACTGCCGAACATTCGGCCGATACTACTTCGGAGTAGACCTCCAGTACTAAGACAGCCAAGCGCTGAAGTATCAAGTGGTTAAAGTTCCCTACCAACTGACCCTGCAGCACAGGATGCCACTGCCCAGGCTCCAGTTTTCTTTCATCTCAAAGTTACAATCAGCAACCATATCAATTACAACTGCCTGACAACAGATAGGACCATCTCGTCTAGACTTAAGCCTGTCAGATGCAATGCAATTAAAATGCAGTATCACTAGGAGAAATACCAAAATTTATCTCGATAAGATAACTCTTTATCGCCGTCGGGAAAAAATTAAAAACACGTGTGGCAGTTTGCTGTACATTAAATTATTTACTTCAATATAATTTATCTATTTACCTCTTTTAAATCCTCAAGTTATTTTTAAGATTACACGTGTTCCCCTTATCTTGTCCCCACTAGCTTTCATCTATCATGAATTTGGTTTTTCTAATTTCGTCGTCAAGCAGATTTTTTTTTGGTTATACTGTAATTGACATCTCTTATTTATTTTTCGAACATAGATAACCATCTCAATCAAGGAAAGATAAGCATCAGGCGGTATAACACACTATCTTATTAGTTGTAGGATTTGACGAATAATTTAGTAATGTTATGTTTATCGAGTAGTTTCGCTGATATAGATAAATTGGCTCAAGCACTTCGTGGGTGCCATAAAAGCTGATTGAAAGATAAGATTTATAAAAAGGTCGTGTTGTTCAGCGTTGTTCATTTATATCACAATATATGTAGCTAGATGTATGGCCCCGATTGGTAGATATTTCTGAACGAAGCTTGGAAACAAAAATACCAAGATTCATCACTATTTTTCGTTTGAAGCTACGGACGTTTTTTTACTTAACATCACGCCTTTATTTAGCGAAGGGTTCGGCAGAGGTGTACCTAAGTGTAGTAGTTTCGTCAATTATTTTTAAGTCCCATGTTACAGGGGGGGGGGGGGGGGGGCTATTGCGATACGATGTTAGACGTTTTTAATAAATTAAATATCTAATTTTATATTAGTATACCCCCAGAGAGGAGGCATGTGTCCCAGCAGTGGGAACATTATAGGCTGATTGTGATATATAAAATTGGATTTAAATACTCTATCGTTCTAAAGTAGTTTGTATTTCATACGAATAAATTAATTAGTTTAAAAGATGTGCTTCCCAAGCCAAGAGGCAGCAGGAAATCAGGTTTTTAAGTATCAAGAAGTACCTCATTAATCTATAGTTATTAAATCAGCTGAGTCGTAGACACTAGCTTCTGCTCGCGGCTTCGCCCGCGTGGATGTCGGAAATTATCCCACGGGAATGTGCTACCAGGATAAAAAGTATGTGCTTCCCCAGGAGACCATCTATCTCTTTGCCAAATCAGAAGTTCAGTAGTTTAGGCGTGAAAATGTAACATACAGTTTCAACTTCACATCCTCCCCTTAAAACCAAATTACCCCTTTTTGCCCCGTCAGGGGTCAATTTTCCACAACTTTACATACTTATTATTAATTATAATATTTTCTGTCAAAAGTATCATTACTGAGTTTCGAGTTAATCGGACTGCGTATTCAAATTCTTCCATACAAACTTCAACACCCTTAAATCCCCTTTTGTGGGGTAGTTTTGAAAAACTTATAATGATAAACTTATTACTTACTTAGGCGAGTATTCTTGCCAAGTTTCAAGTTTATTAACCTAATGAAGAAGATTTTTCATATAAACTGTATCCCCGCTTTTCACCCCCACAGGGTGGAATTAAAAAAATCTTTTGAGATGTATTCATAACTTGACTCAAATAGTATTTATACTAATTTTCGAGTTTATCAAGCCATGCTGTAAAATCCTCCTCTGTAAAATTTACTACCCTTTTCAGCCCGTCAGGGGTAGATTTTCGAAAAACCCTGATACACGTTATTCTTTACTTTCGTTTCTAGGTATAAATACTGAGTTTCGAGTAAATCGGACCGCGCGCTAAAATTCTTCAATACAAACTTTGAAACCCCCCAATCCCCTTTTAGGGGGTAGTTTAGTAATACATAAAATGGCAAACTTTATTATTTACTTAGATTAGTATTCGTGGCAAGTTTCAAGTTTATTAACTCAAGGAATAAGATTTTCCATACAAACAAAATTCCCCCATTTCACCCTCTTAGGGGTGGAATTTCGAAAAACACTTTCTTAGTGGATACTCTTCACTAAGAACACATCCTCCAAATTTCATGTCTCTAGGACCAGCGGCTCAGGCTGTGCGTTGATATATCAGTCAGTCAGGACTTTGAATTTTATATAAATATATATAGAAGATGGAATTACGCATTATGAACAAGCCATAATCTGTAAAATTCCATTGCTGTACCTTCAACTCAGCCTATCGCAGTCTACTGCTGGACATAGACCTGTCCCGAATTGCTCCACAATACCCTGTCCTCCACCTTCCGCATCCAGTCTACCCCAGCCACAGGACAGACGAGCAAATGAGTCCTGGAGTGGAGGCAAACGTAGAGTGGGATGCCCCCCCACTAAGCGGTACGGATGACCATGGTGGATGGGGTAGATTGCTGTACCTTGCTGACTGCTAAATGTGTTGAAGCATTATCTTCTATGGGGAAGCGCGAGGGTAGCCCGCGTAATATTGTTTTTCTTATTGATGTTTTTTTGGAAATATTCATTCAACAGGATTATATGAACTTGTTGTTGTGTTTGGTGGACATCATGTGGGTACAGAAACTAAATCTTCCCATAAGTTTGTTTGCACATAGGTTCCAGTTCCAAACAGACTCAATAGGCATAACTCGTTTGTTATGAATAGGACAACCTTTTTATTTGATTGAACCTTTTAACGTTGCGTAATATTTCGAAAGTAGTAACTAATGTTATGTATCGGTATCTACAACGCCACATGCGAACAACGCGTCATACTGACGTCACGCCAATCCTGCATCTCGCAAGCAGAGTTTACCGTGCAATTAGCATAGATACAATTTCCCAATATCAATCGTTGGGCAATTGCCCGCCAGACACAACACCCGTCTGGTCGGAGGATCCTCCCTTTTCTATGGAGGATGAGTGAACTTTACACCCTGTTCCTCATACCTCCAAAGTTACTTAGATAAGTATTAAAAGTGAATTAGTTCATTGAAGTTGAAGAATAACTGTCATTCTGCTTATCATACAGCGCCTCTTTGTTTTTTCGCATAAGTGTCATAATAAAAATCGGATAAAACTTATAAACAGTTTAACTTAATTAAAACTAAGATGGCCTACTTACTCGTAAAATATTGCGCAATTAAAAATTAACTAAATTGTGTTTAGATTTCTAACAAAAGATAACGCTAATTGATTTTTAAAAGGTTAAAAACAACCTTTATTTTTTTAATTGCTTAGCTGTGTTCAAGTACCTACTCTAGGTTAGTGAAAGATATGGCGTCACAGATGTCGCTCGCTTGATTGGTTCTCTGTAGGGTCAAAAACCTTTGGGCGTTTGGTATTCAATATTTACATAATTATAGGTACCTTTAACCTTGAGAATCACGTCTAGAAATAAAATGTAATCGCTTTCGTCTGGCTAAATAGTTAAAAGGTGAAGTGTGACGGATTTACGTCATAGCCAACCCATTAGACAAATCTTTTCGTCTCAGTTCCATTACCTACAGTTATTTTTTTGTTTTGAATAAAGAACTAGCTTTAATGCATATTCATCAAATATCAGCATTATCATTATCATCGCATTCCCTCTTTGGAATCTATGGTCCCGATCACACGTACCACATCACAGCGACAAAATGTGGGCAAGCAGTCTGGTTACGTGTGAATAGTGTCGCTGCAGAGCAGTGGTGGGTGAGTGGAAACGTCCCCGACTTACGAGTTGTAGGTCGTAAGTTGAAACCCAGACAGACGCTTTACTTTGTGTAATTTATTTCTTCTTTTTTTGTTTTTTTTTTTAACCTTGCCCACACTAGGTATTTCTCCTGTATCGTGGGTGCATTTAGAAACATTTAAACTCACATACACTAACAGCCAGACCCAGAACAACTTGTAGGCCATACAAATATTTGTTCCGTGCGGGAATCGAACCCGCGACACGCAGCGCAGCAGTCAATCGCTTAACCACAGCGCCAACCATGCCATCATTTTCACCACTTTAGAGATTTGAGAGCAGTGGGGGCCCAGTGGAAACGGCCGCGACTTACGTATTGTAAGTCGTGGGTTCGAGCCCAGACAGACGCATTACTTTGTGTAAATTATTTCATCACCACTGCTCACAAAACGTGAGGAAACCGGCATGGCCTAGAACCAAAAGTTCGAAGACATGAGACAGCTACCAACCTGCACTGAGCCCGCGTGAAAGATTATACCCCACTCCCTCTCGAAGAGAGGAGGCCGGTGTCCCAGCAGTGGGAACATTACAGCTTCTGGCAGTTGCGTTCTGGTAACTAAGTATAAAATGAAATCAAATGGTCGACTCCATGTGTTTGTGATGTGGCCGGCCGCTAAAATGGAACTAGTGATTAAAAAAATAACCAGTAATAGTTCCATCATGGAACTATTACTGGTACTAGTGGCAACGAAGCGGTCTTGCTGGTGGTTGCGTTGTGGCTGCGACGTGGCCTTGATATGGTCGGTATCGCTCACATGGTTAACTTTGACGGCCAAATGTGGTCCGTGTGGATAAACTATTTATTTTCATAAAAATTAGCGCCCGTCCTTGTGTTCTCGTTGTGGTGTACTACTGTACTAGTGGTTGTGGTTTGGTGTGGTACGAGTGATCGGGCGTTCTTTAAGCTTTTATATTTGATTCCGGAGTCGTTTGTAAACTCGTTATCTATTTTTATGTCATTAATCTAACGTTAATTTGTTGGTTGTAGTTACGAAAAGTGGTGAAATAAATCTTGCACCGTAGGTGCTTAATTCCTCCAAATCTTTGGATCAGTAATAGTAGTGGTTTGGAGTAGTAGGTTCCTATGGAGAAGAACGGTAAGAAACTCCTAACTATGATATAACTGTGGAACAAATAGAAATGGTCTTGAATTACATTGTGGAATTAAGTACTTACGGTGCAAGATTTGTATATATTCATGTTTCTGACTGACCGACTCCTTGGCAAGTTTAAAGTGCTTGTAATTGGTTTTTAATTGAAACATATACTTTACATTATACATTATACTTTAATCTATGGTGGGGCTTGTGGCTAAGTAATAACAGCCGCACGGGTCGATCGATCAGGTTAAGCTACGCTTGCCGCGGTTGGTCCGTGGATGGGTGACCATTTTCACATACCAAGTCCCCTCCGTGCCACGGAAAGCACGTTAAGCCGTTGGTCCCGGCTGTCATTCGTGGATCTTTGACAGTCGTTACGGGTCGTCAGTAGCCCGAAAGTCTGACAACCAGTCTTACCAAGGGGTATCGTATTACCCAGTAACTGGGTTGTGGAGGTCAGATAGGCTTCGGGTATTCAGCTGCATCTGGTTAGACTGGAAGCCGACCCCAACATAGTTGGAAAAAGGCTAGGCAGATGAGATGACTTGGAGAATCTATGAGTGTTGAGTCAGTCAAAAGTAAATTATCAGTGAATGGGTGCTTAACAGTTACTGAAGCCACAACTGTACAGTTTAAAGTGGTGTTTACATATATAGCCGAGAAGATATGGCCGATATACGAGTATATTCTACAATATCTTTATAGGCATGTAAGTCACTATATGTATACCAACCATAAACTATCATATTTATTTACATAGTATAACAAAGGTATTCCCTGATGGTTGGTTCGATGTGTATAGTAATAAGGGTAATGCCTTTTACCGTCATTAACCTTTTTGGCATTACCCATTACAATAACTAGGTAGATAATTTCTGGCTGCGGGCTGCGGGCTTCTACTAAAAAAATCGTTATGGTAAAACCCATTATCACTAATCCGGGGTAACATAACATTAACCCAATAACACTAACATTCACCAGTCCTCTAGAAGCCTAAACTAACGAGGCACACAGTCAAGGTGAATTTATCTACCTATGGAAAATCATCTTCCTGCCCTTATCCCATGTAACTTAGGATCGGTTGGCGCAACACGCTTTCTTCTTGCATTCTCCCCTGTCAAACGTCACGCTATCATTTACTTCCTTTTCTTTCATATCATTCCTTTCACAATCCATCCATATTTTCTTTGGTCTTTGTTTCCGTCTCCATATCTACCGAGGGCAAAAATACGATAGTGCCCGAGCCTTTTACTTAATTCGTAGAAATTGATTACAGGTTGAGACAAATTGGTACTTTGGGACGGCCCCCAGCTAGATGGATGGACGACCTAAAGAGGGTGGCTGGGACAGACTGGATGTGGAAGGTGGAAGACAGGGTGTTCTGGCGCAGACTGGGAGAGACCTATGAGGCATTGGACTGCAATAGGCTGAGTTGGCTAAGTTGATTGAGACAAATTGCAGATAACAGAAATTAGAGCAATAATCATACGGGCTCGCTCTGAATGTCATCTTTAAATAACTATAAAATCAATAGCTGTACCGATGGAAAAAGAAGAATGGATGCATTATTGCATACTGCCTGTCAATCATCATAAATAATACCCGCAGTGTGTTGAGGAAAAGATTATCTTGGTGTAGACGTTACGGAAAAAATTAACACCAAAAGGGTTTTCTGTTGATCTAATTTCCTGCAATCGCGGCCTCTGTGAGATTTGTGATAACACATTGCCTTGTCCTAACCCCGAAGCTAGAGAGCTTCTGGAAAGAGCTCTTAAAGATCAGAACCTGACAAAATGTGAACTGGATCAACAAGATTGGCTTTAAGGGATCAATAAAACAAAGAATTACTTTCATCTCCTCATCCCAGGAATAGATAAGTACGTCATCAATCATCAACATACCAGCTGAAAGACGTCCACTGCTGGACATAAGCCTCCCCAAAGCCAACCATTTCGACCGGTTTTGTGCGTCCCGCTTCCAGCGGATTCCTGCGGCCTTAACAAGGTCATCGGACAATTCGTTAAGTATGTACCTACTAATAATTATATTTTATTTGTGATAAGCTAAAAAGTAAACACAAGCAACCGTTTCACATAATACTCGTACAAACACATTTCATAAGATTGGTTGATAATAAAATGGATACTAAAATATAACGGGTTTGTTATGGCCATGGCTCTATTAAAAATCTAGACTTTTAGAATAAACTGCTGGTTCTCAAGAAAATAATCCTACTATTATCATTCTTATCCTTATATTATAACCGTGAAAGTTTGTATGGATGGATGGATGTTTGTTACTCTTTCACGCAAAAACTGAACGGATTTGGATGAAATTTGGCATACAGACGGTTTATAACCAGGATTAACACATAGGATACTTGTTATCCCGATATTCCCACGGGATCGAAACTTATGCGGGTGAAACCGCGGGGCGTAGCTAGTAAAGTCTCAAAGTATAAAATGTTTTGATGTGTCCTAGTAGGAACGTACAAGTAAACTGCTCAAGCGTTCAAATAAGAAACTTTCCTTTTCATGATTCTTCAATAGATACCTACTTTTCCGTAAACGTTCACATAATATTTCCAGAATGGATGACCATTCTGGAAATACCTATGTATGTAAAGGCAAGCAGACGATGACATCTGCCTGAATACCAGTATTTTACATGGAGCGACTGCCTATCTAATCTCCACAACCCAGTTACTGGGTAATTCGATACCCCTTGGTATCACTGGTTATCAGACTTTCGGGTTTCTGACTACCCGTAACGACTGTCAAAGATCCACGAATGACAGCCGAGACCAACGGTTTAATGTGCTTTCCGAGGCACGGAGGAGTCGGTATGTAAAGATGGTCACCCATCCACAGACCAACCGCGGCAAGCGTAGCTTAACTTGATCGGACGACCTATATGGTTGTTATTATTTAGACACGGAGCCCTACAGAATGGTATGCTTCTTTCTTGTAGTGTCTTCAATTTACCTGAAACAAAGAAAAATAATTGTTAATAAATATTATTGGAGTTATTTGTGAAAAAAAGCCTGTTAGCACTTACTACCCATGACTACTTCAACAACCAACACATTTATTTATTTATTTTTATTTATGTACACACAGTAAAATACATAGGGATATGGCATAATTACATTTGAGTACAAAGGTACTGCTTATTTCTTAAGAAATTTCTGCTTTCCAGCAGACGTGTGTAAGGTCTGCTGGAAGAAATTTCTTCTCGAAAAAAGAAATGTAAGTGTGTGAGAACAAGAAGAGATAAATATTTATGAATGTGTGAAGTCTAAAACTAAAATATTAAGTATACCTACACAAATAATGCAAAAAAAATACATAAGTATACTTAAATAAACACGTACTACTAAAATGTTTAAACATATATTAATATTATGTAGAGTTCCTGCTTCCGGATATCATTGAAATAGCAGTATCATGAAATAACACATTGCCCCTAAGATTTAATTGGAATTTGAATTCTGATTGGAATAAAACGGAGTAATTTGTATATTTGTCAACTGTTTTGTTTTAAATATTTTAAGAATTAAACTACCAACCAGTCTGGTAAGTTTCAGTAGTTCGGTGCTTTGTTAGAACCGAACTATCGCAACTGAAAGTCTCAGTAGTTCGGTCAACCGGACTAACGACCGAACTACTGCTACTAGAGGATCAGTTACTAACAGTGCGGCCGACGAGGGAATGTGTTCTTGACACCTGTGCGTTTCATACAAACGAACACGTGTTTTGCGAATTTGATCTATAGAAGCTACTCGAATTTGCGCACTGACCGGTATCAGGAACGTGTTCATTCGACGGCCGGACTATAGTAAAGCATTTCGGTATGTTTGGTCTGTTGCTTGGTAGGTTTATCTACGTGCTCCATTCTGTCAAAGGTGACTAAAGAAGAAAGCGACAGGGGAGTTCTTATCATCTGCCTAACCTTTTCCCAACTACATAATTATGTATACTAAGGCGGCTTCCCAGCTAACCGAATGCAGCTGACATTTATTTATTTATTTTATATAAGATAGTTTCACAGCTAACATTTAAGTATACTTAACATAACTATTACTGTAAACATTACGCCAATAGTGACGTACACAGAAAAATAAGAAATACAGAGAGTGACAAAATTATTAATATTTATAGTGTGTACGTGCGTGTACCTACTCGTATCTGTGCGGGTAGTTCCTATTCCTACTGCAAGCCCCAGTCCATCTGTCAAGCCTGTTGATGCAAAATTCACATTTTTCGATTCTATATTCGCCCAAATTAATGACACAAAAATAAAAAAAGCAATTAACAAAGCGTTCACAAACGTCAAGTTTTAATGAATTAACATTTGCGAAAACATTTCCGAAGTCCAGGCTAGCTATTTAATTTTCTTTCTTCAATAAAAACGTATAAAAGGAAAATTCAATTAAAAAATTGTTAACAAAACAATTGTTTTACAAAAATTTTAGATCTCCGACCGGCTTTTGTTGTGGAACACAAAGAGAAACGGAACTTTTGTTTTGTGAAACCGCAAAAAAATTAAACCATTATTATAAACGTTCAAAGGTGCTACGAACACGAATTTACTTTTTTTTTCAGGACCAACTGATATAGAGTTAAACAAAGGTGATGAATAGTCTAATTGTAATCGTTTCTTTCTAGATTCTTGCATTCGTTTTTGGACCACTTCTGTGAACTTAGTATTTAATGTTACTAGCTGCGCCCCGCGGTTTTACCCGCATAATTAATCCTGGTTATTAACTATCTGTGTGTGTCAAATTTCTTCCAAATCCCTTCAGTCGTTTTTACGTGAAAGAGTAACAAACATTTATCCATCCATCAATCAATCCATCCATACAAACTTTGGCGTTTATAATATTTTATTAGTTATATTTATATTAGTTTATAGTATCAAAGCTTCTGCCCGCAACTTCGTCCGCGAGAAATTTCTTGTGCCTCCGACCCACTCCGTCGCATCGCATCGCCTGCCCGCACTAAAATACGCATCAAAATTATATTTCATGTTTTTTTTTTAAGGTATATGTTTATTTGATTTTATTTCAGTTTGTGTCGAATCATATATTGCAATGGTTTATTTTATTTCTTGTTTTGATTGTTGTTTTTATTTATTTGTGTATAATTGCATAGGGTCTCGTATAGGGTCTTAGCATTACGCTGAGCAATGGCCGTTTTGCGTGAATGTGACGCATGTTTACCCCCAACTTGTTTTTTTTATGTGTTTGTTCTTTTTTATGCGTCATGTTTGCCGCAAATAAATGTATTTTCTTTCTTTTCTTTTTCACTATTACTTCGTTGTCGCTCAGCGTTCTTTCTCACTTTTTTTTGTTATTGCTCGGCTTCTAAAGGCGCTCCTAGTGCGATATAAAGTAGGTACAGACGCCAGCACATCAAGCTACTACAATATGTCAAATGTCTTTAATAGATTTTCAACTTTATTCCTAAAGCATTAAGGTTCAAGGTTGATTGGGAAAATTTGACAGTTTCGGCTAGCTTGACCTGCTGACGTCTGTGCTTCCTCAAGAATTGGGCAATTAAATACAAAATGATTTTTGGTAGTTCCAGAGATTGCACCTTCAAACAAACAAGCTTTTCATCTTTATTGTTAATATAGATAGATAAGTTCCTAGTTATCTTACAGACATAAGTAGTCACTTCATCTACGTATTATAAAAAGGATTAGTTGGTAGATAATAGAGTTACGTGGAAAAAGGGCAGAGAAGGGACGCCTATGCCCTGCCAGTGCCTAAAAGTTATCTGAGTATCGAAAAATCAGCCCGTATTGTGATAACTCAAACTCAAATCATTTATTTCAATTAAACCAATTACAGGCACTTTTGAATTGTCAAAATTAAATAGTCAGTCAGTTAGTCAGAAAGTTGAAGCTAGTCGCCCATTCCAAAACGTAGATCTCTATGGAGAAGAACGGGCAACAAACTCCACGGACACTCTTTTAAATCAAGATATTATTACAAAATGCTGGGTACATATTCTTATTGCTTCTATATGTGAGATCAATGTAAAAAAGAAACAATTTAAAATATAAAATTAAAAATAAGCCCTGGTAGATTAACTAACCTAATCGCCAGTATGTGTGAAGCTTTCTACTATCTTTTGTAAGTATATCTAGTCATGTCATTGTGCTGTAAATACACAGCCTCCTCAACAATACATATAATCAGTCTCTCGGCGTACTCGCTGTAAATCTCAACCTGGGGTATTCCCAACAACCACAATAGGCGCCCACGCAAACAGTTTCTTTAGTAAACACTGTTATTTTGTTAACACCTCTGTTATTATTTAATAGGATTTAGATAGGGATGTTATAATAGTGTGAATACGTAGTAACATTCATGCTGGCATCTAAGATGTCATGGTAGAAAATTAATATATTATAACAATTATGTAAACATATTTGTATGACTGCTACGTGTATCTAGTGGTGGCAAGCGCTGTTGCTGAGTATGAGGTTCTGGGTTCGATTCCCGACCGGGGATCGAAAGTTTTATTGGGTTTTAAATAATCAGCCGTCACATACATTTGGGTCGAGAAGGTATTCAAGTTTTGTTTGGGACCGTTGATAATTTTTTCCCTTACTGAGAATATAAAGCTGCAATTACAATAAAAAGATTCGCAAACTCGAGCATATTTGCTTTATTATTACCGTTTTCCTCTTTATCACAGCGGAAATCCTTTATTACAGCACGTCTATGTTCATAATTTAATTTTAAAACGAGTTGTTTGTTTATATTAACCAGTTGTCAACCCCGTGTTTAATGAACAGAACAAGTATTGTCCACGACTTCTCTCGCGTACAATCTAACCTATGTACCGTTTGACTCGCTCGGTGGTGTAATTTGATAATCATTATTATTCTCGTGCCCTTACTACTAGTTCTGCTGTTAGCCTGCATCACTCCACTGCTGGTCAAAGGCCTCTCCCCGTGACTTCCAGCTTTTTCGATCCAGGGCTAAAGCTGATCACTGGTCGTTTGTTTTCTCCAGGTGGCCTCGCCATCTTCTACGGGGTCTGCCGCGACGCCTTCTAGCTGTGTCTGTGCTCGTCGTAGTGGTTTGTTCTCTTGTCCTTATCCCAATTTATTTGGAGTCGGCGCAACATATCTTTTACTTCCATACTTCTCTTTTAGTCGTCATCTCGGTAGTCAACCCCTATCTAGCCGTATCATCTTTCACACAGTCTACCCGTTAATACTATTAGTAATTTTATTTCCAAACTTCAGCACACGTTATATCAACGACGTCTCGACCTCTGAACTTGGACATCCTGTATGACAGGGGTCGAGGTTTCTCCAGTTACATGGATCATCATGAAAACGCTTAAAGACTCTATAAAGCTACCTATATAAAGCGACTCTACCTATATAAAGCGAGCCGCTATTTAACACACGTGTACGGTTTCGCATTTTTGTTCCATGATCATATTCTGATTATATTTATTTTCAATTTTATAAGGAGCAAACTGTCGCGCAGGGGTCATTTGCCGCGGTCACGAATCGTATCAATGAAATTAAAACGAACAGCGTACAAAGACTTGGTGATGTTGTTACAATTATTATGATTACTGGCCGCTAGCCCTACCCGTGTGTTAAATTAATGTCGCCATCATTTTTTTCAGGTTTATCCCTCTGGTAGCCACATTCATTCTCAAAAATTTCTCCACGACACTTTCCCCACTTAGATCCTTTTTTATTCCACCGAGGAACATATATTTCTTACTTGAATATTAGGCTACACCGTTTAATGCTTCATAAAATCACGCCTGTAAGGGTTGGGCCTTTTTTTTTTTTGTTTCTGGATGGGAAATCATCAAATGACCCCTCCCGCTCTGGGTGGAGCGGAAGGGAGTGTCAGACTCTTACTGACTAAAACCCACCCGTGTTCCTTCCTTAGCCCTTTCTGTTCCAGGGCAGCGGTAACCCTTTCGGACGATCCCACCGCCCTGGCGTAACGGTTGGGCCTACGTGTAGGTATCCACATTTTGCCAGTTATGTTTAAACCATCTACCGGGCATGAGTCCAGAGTCCGGGCTGGTTCTGAGAAATTCTTGATGGAAGCTGATTTTTCTTTCTTCAAAATAGGTTCGTACTGAGAAATATCTGATGGCAAAACTTACTAAATCCATCTGTAGGTACTCTGTACCTTATAAAAGGAAAAATACTCGTTGAATGATCTGTAACGGCGTAGGAAAACTCCGTCTCAGGAAACTTACCGTATAGAAATCTAAAATTAGACTGTTTTTATTTCTTAAACTAATAATAACAAAACCGGTTACATGTGATATAACCTTATAATGGTTATTTATAATACTTCCGGAAAACATTATCCGTAGCTCCAAGTTGTTATCGTGTTTTTGGTATTTGTATGTTGGCATTTTACCATAATTAATTTATTGTATTTAGATGTTATTCATGCCACTCATAAGTTTTTCAATTATAAGTTATAGTGACCCTATTGGTGGTGTTCTTCAGAAAGGTCAGGTGCATAGTCTCATCCGATCTGAGAGGGAAATTCTCGTAATTTTAAGAACGTTCACAGTCTGATCTCAGTCTCAATCTGTCAAAAATACTCCATACATTCATGACATTGATTGTCACTGAGATGAGATTGTGTTATGATTTTGAACGTTTTGAATAACAGCCTTCAGGTATCTGAATTTGAACGTAAACGACACAAAAGGAGTATGTAAGGATCGTAGTAGGTGGTGTTCTATAGCTTCTAGCTACACTCATGGGACGAAGGTGTGACTGTATGTACAGACGCCAGCACATCAAGCTACTACAATCTGTCAAATTTCTTTAATATATTTTCAACTTTATCGCTAAAGTATTAAGGTTCAATGTTGATTGGGAAAATTTGACAGTTTCGGGTAGCTTGACCTGCTGGCGTCTGTACGTTGGTCTATATTTTTACGATGACACACGGAGGCTTGCAAGTACCTAATCATCTAACAAGCTTCCTTAATGATGTTGTATCATAAATTAAAATACAACCTATTAGTAATATAACCTACTAGCAGCACCCCGTGGTTTAACCCGCATAAGTTTCGATCCCGTGGGAATATCGGGATAAAAAGTATTCTATGTGTTATTCCTGGTTATAAGCTATATATGTGACAAATTTCATCCTAATCCATTGAGCAGATTTTGCGTGAAAGAGTAACAAACATCCATCCATCTATCCATCCATCCATACAAACTTTCGCGTTTTTTATTAGTAGTTTAGAGGCATGAGGAACAGGGTGTAAAGTTCACTCATCCTCCATAGAAAAGGGAGGATCCTCCAACCAGACGGGTGTTGTGTCTGGCGGGCAATTGCCCAATGACTGATATTGGGAAATTGTATCTATGCTAATTGGACGGTAAACTCTGCTTGCGAGATGCAGGATTGGCGTGACGTCAGTATGACGCGTTGTTCGCCTGTGGCGTTGTAGATACCGCTACAGTAGGAAAAGTAGGATTAGTAATAGCATCCTAAAAACAGTTGTGGAGAGTCCTTACTCCCCGATTCTGAGGCATATGTGGGGATAATGGTCAGGTAGCTCATTCCTCATTTTATCGTTCTCTGCACATTCTGCCTCAAACTCAGGACCTACTTTGTTGTTTGTTTCTTGGTTATTTACTACTAACAGTCGTTATAAAATATTTTACTAACAAAATGGACTATATTGTTGTCTGAATCTGATATATAAATTAAATTAGTAATTGCCACCTATTGCCTAACATATCCTCACATTATATTTTTAAATTTAACAGCATAGCTAATTAAAAACCTATTAGGTACAACTACCTAACGTTAATGGGTCCCACTTAATGACAAACGACATCGCGGCAGGCCCAGATGGAGATGGCGGGATGACCTGCAGTGCGATTCTGTAACCATCTCACCGTGAAAACTTAGGTGAAGTGAGCGTGGAGTGAGCTGTCATTTCAACTAATGCTAGGGATTGACACTATTGACAGCTCACTTCACCTAACTTTTCACGGTGAGATTTTTACAGAATCTATCGGCTCGACTCCTTTCATAAATATTTGTCCTTGGCAGCTCTGGACAGAGAGGGGTGGAAAGAGAGTAGGGAGGCCGTTGCCCAGCTCTGGGACATTAACGGGTAATAAAATAAAAAAAACTACCTAACGCACATTTCAAAATATTTTATTATTTAATAAGAAAGCATGAGTACCTTTTATAACCCATTAATTAATGTTAATTCCGTCATTATCACAATTAACTTTGATTATTCAGTTAACAAAACTTAACTGAAATGAACTTAATTCAAAACAGTCTAACCCTCCACCGCTGAGTCAAAACTGAGGAGTTGATACATCAACATGGGTATATTGTGTACCCCGAGGAATTATCTCGAAATCAACAATTACTTATTCAAATGGATCCCACAAAGCGAGACTGATTGACGAAAGCTTGTAATTTTCGTGAATGAACTTCATTAGTAAGTTATTTTGGTTTAGAATTTGAAGTCTGATGAATATTTTCTTTATTTTTATTTAGAACTTGCCCCTGCTTCGCACGGTTTTTACGACTTCACCAAACATTGAGATTTCTGTATTATATCTAACTTTATTATTAGTGTTTTAAACACATACCTACCTAAACCTTACGGATTGAATTCTCTAAATGATGGTGAACACTGCAACAAAATCCGTTGTGCAGTTTAGAAGAACAGTGCGATCACACGGACCGACACGAACAGTGACTTTAATTTACCTATACGTGTACTATGTAAATATTAGAATGTGTGAGTGATTTACAAAACAACACTTTTAAAAAAATAATAATTTGGAGTGTGTTATTTACCGTAGTGTCACAGTCTATTTATTACTTCTTATAGTATATCTATTATAGTATAGTATATTATATTATAGATAAATACACCATTAATTCTGACTTTTACCACCATTCGGGGGGTGTTTTAAATAATAATGTTATAACGTATAAATTCTACGTGCAGACATATTTAAGCTCTTTATATTTATTATGCAAGTTTTTAAATGTCATCTTGTCTGAAGGCCAGTTCTCGTAATTTAAAACGTTCAAAATCTAGTCGCAGTCTCATCTCAGCGACAAACAAATGTCAAAAAAGTTGTCAAAAGAGCTGACATAACTGTGTTATTGGTAAAATAAGCAACTGGAAATTAATCCTGAATATTGTATAGTTGCGAGTTTTAGTTCGCATAAAAACTTATATATGTATGTACATGTTAAACCCATGCTGTCTTATTACAAAACGAAACCTATTTTAGTTCCAGCCTAAAGTATTGAGCCAGTACTTGTATTTCGAACTTTATTTCGATTTAGGCAAAGTTCTTAATACTAAAATGACAACTTAGCACCGAACTAAGCTGTCATTATTGTATAAAGAACTGCATTTCTCTATCAGTTGGGTTCTTAATTCAATAACTGGGTCAGTGGTTTAAACCTGATCGAAAGAAAAACCTTGTTTTGTAATAAGGGGGATGAAGTTTACATATCCTCAAAAAACGGGCACAAAAGGGTTGAGTTTTAGGAAAAAAACATAGGGTCCACCCCATGCATTAAGACTCCCACAGACCGGCACGTGGCGACGGAGTATGTGTGACGTCGCGTCTTACCTGTCTGCGGAATCCTTTAGAAAACATAAATTTATATTGAACTTGGACATTGAACTATTGTATACGGATATATAATGTGTGAGTGACTATTGCATCGGTTGCAAAGAATCTACTTGCTCTACGTGCGTTTTGACGTCACGCATACATAAATGCTGATATCAAATATAGCCTAGTTACTGTTTTGATTTCATAATTTCCTTTTAGCAGAATATTGATATATAAATTGTAGGTATTTAATACATTTTATGAACATCTGTAGTTAGCACGTACCTATCTAACATAATGAGCCTACATTCCTTACTGTAGTTCATTAACTTACCCCTTTTTCGTGACAACAATTTTATTAAACAAAATAAAAGTTGTAATCTTTTGAACAGGTTCCAAAAATGACCAATTTGTAACACTCAAAATCGTTTAGTTTTCAACTAACAACTTCACAACAGCAACAACAAAAAAAAATACAAAAAATCGCACATAGCAACCCAGACCTAAACCTTGAAGTTAGCAACCATCATTGGCATTAATGGGTTAACGAGATGCCCGATAAAAAAAAAAATCTGTGTTTATGTCATTGGACTATTATAAATGGAATGTGTGTTGTAGCGTAAATTTGAATTCATAAATCGAATGCTCATTGAGCCCGCGGACGCGGCACATGGTGGCCAGCGTGTCAGCGTGTCGACTACAAGACCAACCTCTACGACCTAGCGAGAATAGCATGGCTCATCTGCTTCCAAACTGTTGACCAATTACGTCGTGTCAAAAACTAAAAAAAAGTTTTGTTTTTCAAAAAAAAAAAAAATAGTTTCGGTCTTTTAGGCGACGTGAAAAGTGGCGTGTTAACATATTATCACCTTGTTTGTCAATCTTGTTTGTGGGAAATCCGAAGAATCTGTTTACATTATGTACCCTCAATAAAGGTGTTACATTTTAAGCTTCAAGTAAATAGCCTCCGTACAATTGACGATAACATAAGATTTATAAAACCGCTGTTAAGGTGATATACGCGGAGAAAGAAAAGGTTTCTGTGACAATATGAAAGTGAAGGAAAATAAAATTGATTACGGAGATGTGGATAAATATGAATATGTGCCCCCTGAGGGAGGATGGGGGTACATGGTGTGCGTCGGACTGTCTGTAATCTTTGTAAGTATAATTATATTTTTGTTTTTATCTTTTTCGCGTCGTCGTTCGTGGTTATTTGTGATCGTATGTGTTTTGAGCGTAGAGTCGCAAGTTTGATTTCCAGTTTATTTACTTTTTTTTGTAATACAATTTAATGAATCATATTTTACAAGAAACACTTCAAGTTAAGTCTAAGATCAGGAAAATAATGAAAAGCTAACCCTCGTCTTTCAGTGTCAGCACTTTGCCAAAAAACAAAATTATCGAACTCTAGGTATGAGTTCAAAAAGTTCATTTGTATTCGAAACTTTCTCGTGGTTCGTTAATAAATTAAAACCTTCAGCCAGGGTATAAACTTATTTAATTATCGTTCCCCATTTATCTTGGATTTTTTATTTGCCTATGTAAATTTTTTATTTAATATCTTTTGAACCACAATTTGTTAACTTTTTACTATTATTGACCACTGAACATTTTACTAAAATTTCGTGTGCAGGGATACGTGTATTAAATTGGTTCTTCTAAATATATTTGTTTTTAAAAGAAATTGGATCCATCTGGCAATTGAAATCAAGATGTAATCCTAGATCGTCCGTCTAAATGAAATAGATACCTGCATAATTATCACGTCATCAAAAATAAATAAAGGTAGGTAGGTAACAAAAAATGCTACTTATTAGTGAACACGCAGTTTCAAATTACACGAAGCCAAAAAAAACGGTATTTATTTATTTGTTAGTAGCTGAACCTCGCTGTTTTACTCGCGTAGGTCTCGACCCCGTAGGAATATCGGGGCAAAAATTATCCTTTGTCCTGATCCAGGTCATGGTGTAGCCATGTGCCAAATCCGTTCAGCCGTTTTAGCGTGAAAAGCGTAAAACAAACACAAAATATCAAATCGTTTCTCTTTATAATATTAGTTTAGATGTACAAATTTATAAAACTAGAGATCCGTGCTGTATTAAAAAATTCGCCTCTTAATCTTATTAAAATAAAATAATTATATTTAAATATTAATTATAATAAAATTAGCGACATCAAACATTTTAATATTACGTAAAAACTAATAGGCAGCCACACAATCTATTTTTAACATAATCTAATATTAGCTGTATTCTAATAATACACATATTTAAAAGCGTGGGATTCTAAAAATATACCACAGCAACTTTTACATTCACTTTCCTTACTAGCAGTAATATGGACACAATAATAAAAATAAAAACTTTTAAAAACACACTGCTCTAACACTGTGACAATTTGTTTATTATTTCTGTGCCTACTATTAAATATGGAATACTGAACAGCAGCCGATCTATTCTGTAAAAATCTCACCATGAAACTAAGGTGAAGTGAGCTCGAAGTGAGCTGTCTTTCCTCCTAATGCCCCCAGCATTAGGTGGAAAGACAACTCACTTCACTTCACTTCATTGACACCAATGACAGCTCACTTCACTTAAGTTTTCACGTTGGCATTTTTACAGAATAGTTCGGTTGGTGATATCTGACCACGGCTAAATGCGTACACCATGTATTGTGAGACTGATCTTGAATGAAAAGTTCTGAATCTTAGATAGCTTACTACTATTTATTGATCCATTCACGTTGCGTGCATTGCGTTCGGTGCATTTGCACTGACCTTAAACGAATAGCTACTTAGCTAGTGGCCCTTCTCTACCATCATTCATCTGTGATCAGCTAAGACGAGTTCACGTCTCTAGCAAAATGTTTACGTTTCTAAAGATGGAACTCCTCCGTTTTTATTCTATATTAATGGTTTTAATTAAGATAAAACGACACTTTGTATTTTAAATAGTTTTATATGTATATGGCAACGAATTTGAAAAGCTCGTAGATAGGTAGGTACAGACGCCAGCAGGTCACGCTACCCGAAACTGTCAAATTCTTCCAATCAAGCTTGAACCTTAATGCTTAAGCGATAAAATTAAAAATCTATTAAAGAAATTTGACAGATTGTAGTAGCTTGATGTGCTGGCGTCTGTACCAGAGCTTACTAAAAATTTATTATGACACTTTAATAGATAGAGAATGACATCAAATTGTACTTAATATTATTTATCCAAATATTCTTTTAATAGTGTTGAATAATAACTTAATAAGCTTGTTCTTTTTTTGTTGTAATCAATTTTGCATACCAGCCTGTAACGGTTTCGACTCCCATAAGATTGTAAATAGACACACGTTACACCTTTCAAACACGTCAATAACATAATGTTCTAATTAATAACAAACTATTTCAACTATCGGAAACGTAATTTAATATATCTAGTTGCTAATTAGCTTACTAGTAATTAAATATACCTCTTAATTAGTGCAGTTCGTATGCTAATATTTCCGCAAGGATCTAGTTACTTACCTAATAACCATGTGCGCTTTATAATTTCTACCGTCACTATATTATCGTGGATGTCCACGTCCACGTCCATAAAATGTATGGAAATTACGTTATAAGCACGGTATAAGGTTATCGTGGACGGAAATTTAAAAGCGTCTTCACATTATTTCCATACATTTTACTTCCCATCCTTTCCACGTCGACGTGGACGTCCACGTTCATTATCAGCATGTTACAAATATTAAAACCGCACATTGGAGACCTGTTGCTATTAACCCATAACAATGGCGACTTACCCCCAACATCTATTGTTGCCTATCCAACAGTTTTTTATGCACAAATCCACGAGATAATTTTAATGAGACCTCCACACGCAAGAAGATGCGTCAGTTCAATACTATATCCGTAAAAGATAATACAACCTATAGGCAACTAAAATAGTTTCCACCATTTTTTTGTCCGCGGTCAATGCCATCATCCATATTTATTTCAATTAGTTAAAAGTTACACTATGTTACACCATATTTTTCTATCTTACGAACCTGTTATGTTTCGAAGGTTGCCGTTGGCTCGTTGGGTCTTATTTCCGTCAATCAGTATAGTGTTAGGCCATTTATTGGGCACGTGTGATGTAGCTTTTTAGGGTTCCGTACCTCGAAAGGAAAAACGGAACCCTTATAGGATCACTTTGTGGTCCGTCCGCCCGTCTGTCTGTTAAGACCTTTTTTCTCAGGAACGCGTGGAGGTATCAAGCTGGAATATATAGCAAGCTGGAATACTCAGGTCTACTGACCCTTGGAGCTGTGAAAAAATCAAACTTCTAAGCCAACGCAATCAAAAGATACAGTCGTTTATGCCGCAAATTTCCGCAAATTTTCGACACTCGCAATGGAATCAAAAACTACAGGGTACTTCCCGTGAATTCAGAATCGTGAAATTTGGTACGAAGCAACGTCTTAGAGCACAGATAAAGAAAAATTTGCGAAAACCGTAAATTTTTAGTTACAGCATATATTAAAAATATTTTTAATACTTTTAAATTGTACGGAACCCTCGGTGCGCGGGTCTGACTCGCACTTGGCCGGTTTTTTTTCTTTTAAACGTGACTTGATTAAGGCTCACTAGGTGGCAACTGGCAAAGCTAGTGACATGATTAAGGTATTATGTAAGTCGTTTATTTTGCAAATATGGGTACAAGGACATGGTGATAAATTGATAATAGATAGATTTAGCCATATTTTACTAATAGGCATGCAAAAGTTATAGTTAGACACTAAAAAAATAAAGGCAATTACAGAAACATTGAAGAATTTGAAATCACAACTTATAAGTTGTGTTTTGAGTTGTTGTTTGAGATATATAATTTATATAGATCTCTACCACACAATTTATACATTATTATACAATATTCTTAACAAAAACACTACACAATACTTATACGAAATTCGTTCTCAGTAAGGAATTTGCTAACATTATAATATGCGTTAAAAAGCTTCGGAGCCTGATTTGGGCTGGTTATATACCCCTTTGTTTATAAACGGTGCTTAAAGTTAAGAGACGTTTAATTGTCCAAACTGTATGGTTAAACAGTCACTTATTACTACTTAACTTAATGTAACGGTTATAAATTAAGGCAATAGTCCATGCAAGGATTTGGGGTACTGTATTTTTTTTGTCACCATGATAAATATTTTTAACACAAATCTCTAGGGGGTTCCTCGTTCCTCACGAACTGGATATGTTTGCAGTTTCTGTGCCAGTCAGTAAACTTGTACTTAATTCGATTTTAAGTCTCCTAAGACCGAAATTAGTGTTGCATAATCTTTATTATTCTTTTGAAATAGAGTCTCTATGTAAGGTAAGGTAAGCTATGTTTTCTTGTGGATACTTACGTCAAAGATTCTAAGTTATAGAATGTATGCCTTTTCGGTAAGAGCACTGCCTTATTTTTTTGTACTAACTATTAATATTAAGTAAGATAAAGAAGAAGAAAAAAAAAGCAGATAAAACATAACCTACCTCAATTATATGAGTATTGATTTGATTTCCAAATAGCAGTGATAACAATGTTGATAATGAGTGACCATGGCCATTCAAATCGTTTGTATGTATAATGTCATTTAATAATGTACATAATTAATAATATTATGTATCTATGTTTAAATGTAAAACTAAGAAGTAGATTTAAATATTAATGCGGTTTAAAAGTTCCATATTTTTAATTTATTGTTACGATAGTGTTAATAAGCACACATCAAAATTTATTTTATTCGTGAATAAATGAGTGTGTCTAACAAAGTTGTTGGTGACATGTGCCATTAATAGATAGATTTCATGTTAAAATTATGTTTTAATTATATAAAATTTGTACGGAACCTGCGAAAATTATACAGTCATACATACAGACTGTGAAGAAAGTGAGACTGATAGAAAAAAATAATTGATAGGAATGAACTCAAGCGTAATTTACTTATGTGACTAGGGTCATTCTGAGTGCAAAATAAAGCAGTTTATTTAAATCATTAGGTTTATTTTTTTATTATTGTGTATTCATTGGAAATCATCGCGCAACATTGTTTCATGCAACATCAAGTGTTTTTGGAAACGATGTTCGGTTATTCCGTTTATCCACCCCAAAAAATCCACCCTAAAGTGTATTTATACACTTTAGGGTGGATTTTTTGGGGTGTCTACACGTATGTCCGAAAATCCACCCTACGACTATAACTTCCGTTTATTTATCATAGCAATGGAAAATTATGATGGTTATTGGTGCTTTTTCTATTTTTTCAGACCGCAGGACGCAGAACTTGTCTCTGTTCTATTTTTGAAATGTGTGACGACTTATTGCTTTTTTTTCAGATTGCAGGCACAGCACACCAGCCAGTGTTCGGGTTCATATATAACGACTTTTTGGACGAGTTGGGAGTAGGCACTGCGGCGGTAACACTCGTATTTGGGGTGTTTCAAGTCACATTAGCTATTGCTGGTAAATATACCAATAATTAATTTATTTACAGACAGAATACAATAAGTAGACAAGCTATAATTACGCACACAGGCACTTAGTAAGTTGTTCAAAAAACCAGCCAAGTGCGAGTGGACTTGCTCACTAAGTGTGCAAACACACGAGCATCCGCATCAACGACAGGGGCAACTGCAACCATCGACACGCCTACGGCTGCCGTCGACAACGTGCCGCTAGTGTATTTGAGCACCATACTCAAATACACGAGCGGCACGTTGTCGACAGTTGCTCGTGTGTATGCGCACTTAGTGAGCAAGCCCAACTCGTTTTTTGCGAATCAAAACTAGTGTTCATTCACAAAAAAACAGCCTGAATGAATGAGTGCCAGTGTGAATGAACACTAGTGTTCATTCCATACCAGTTTGCCGTACCACCATAACTATGTAAATTACACATATTCTGTGATCAACTGGCTACCTATAACAGTTTATAAGATACAGTCTAGTGGCAGATAGACGGAAGGTCGGACGGACAGGCAGATGGCGTAGGCTTAGTTATAGGGGACCCTATTACTAAGTTTACACTTTTTTGGGTACGGAACCCAAAAACTTACACGTGTACACTATTATTTATTTATGTCCGCCCTCTTATCAGCACTGCAGACTAGCAAAAAAAAATACAAGGATTCGCTAGGCTTTTTTATTCTTGAGTGGTTCTTGATTAACGTTTTTTGAATATTTTTTCCCAGAATTTTTTGCCTTTACCCATTATTAGACTCTAGGACCTAATGTAAATAAATTACAGCGGATATTTTCTAGGTACCTATAGAAATTGTCAGATAAGTGCGTAACATTTTAAGGATAGACTTAACATTATTAGAATAACTTTATTACGTAATAACATATAAGCTCACTATATAGTTAGTTACATAAAATTTAATCCAATGATTGTATTATATATATTCAAGATCAAATAAGTAATTAAAATAAAAATAAATATTTATATGTTGTTTATAATGTGTGTGAAAAACACAAGAATAAAACACAGTACTTATGTTTTATTCTTGTGTTTTTCTTATTCTACAAGCTTTTATTTAGTTTTACTTGTCCCGTTGTCTGTCTGTCGGTATTTCTTTTTTATTTTTCTTTTATATTATGTTTTGTCACCCTGAGGTAGACTAGTACAAATGCCTCAGGCTTTCAATCCGCCTTTGCACAGTTATTTGCTATACTTGTGAACGTAAAAAGTTATAAGAAAAAAGACTAAAAAAATAAAAAACTAATAACGTCAATGAGCATTCTCCTTTATCTAGAAAAAAAAAACACACCAAAAACAAAAACTAGTACGTAGTAGAAAATTCGAGAACACGAATGTTTAAGCCAAAGGGATGGTGAAACACGTGTCGACACAGAATGCTCGTGTATTTCGCTGTAGACTTTTTTGCACTTCCGTGCCAAGCAACGAATAGCCAACAGAATAGAGCCAGTGCTTGGCTCTATGATGCAATTTTAAAACTCCACGCCCTGTTCTAATTGTAACAGCTTTTTCTCTTTGTGTTTCTTCCCGGAATACAAAATGACAGCTACGTCAGAATTATATTGTAACACGTAACATAAACATCACAGTCGCAGTCGCTCCATGTAAAATACTGCAGTGCGATTCCGTAACCATCTCACCGTGAAAACTTAGGTGAAGTGAGCGTGGAGTGAGCTGTCATTCCAACTAATGCTAGGGATTGACACTATTGACAGCTCACTCTAAGCTCACTTCACCTAACATTTTTCACGGTGAGATTTTTCAGAATCGACTTGCAGGTCCTCAGCTGCGTCTGGTTACACTGGAAGCCGACCCCAACATAGTTGGGAAAAGGCTAGGCAGATGTTGACATAACAAAACATCACGCATACGTATCCCCTATTGGTTGGGCAGAGGTAAGCCTGTAGAACACACACTTCGCTAGGAACGCTTAAGTCTCATGTAATAGAAGGCGAGCCTAGAATGCCATCGACTGGTAACAAATCCAGTTTCCGGGCTGTTACTGAGAAATTCCAGATGGAAAGATTCAAATCAAAATATTTTCTTTCACATATACCTATGTTCAAATTTTATTTATGTTTCAAATTGACAATTTGAACTCAACTCAATTGGATTTCAAGTTAAACAAATATCAACTTTATATTAATAGTAATTAAGTTGATTTCAAAGTGACTAGCACTATTGAAACGGTTATAAAAATGTTTGAAGTTGTAGCGTAAACTGAACTTTATTTTGTAGTAATTAAAGTTCCATGAACTCATATTTGTTTACATTTTTGGCGAATATATCGCGATATTAGATTATATGGGTACTTTTGAAACGTCAGAAGCTAGCACGGTTCCAATTGATCGATAGGAGAAGAGTTGGTAAGAAACTCCACCTCACATAACATTCAACTTCACATTCAATAACACTTTGCCTGACCCGGGAATCGAACTCAGGACCTCATGCTCAGTAGTAGCGCTTGTGACCATTAGACCCATGAGGCAGACATATTTCAGGTATTAGACGTATAATAAAAAACATGCATTTTATTATTGGACTTTTTTTTTAATAATTTGAACACGGTTGTTATTTTTCGGTATTCCAGTTGGCCAGTACGTCTAAGTTTTTGCTAAGAGTGGGTTCACGGCAATAGTGCAACAAATGTGGATCGAACGCTTTAGCTGCTTAGTGTATATTTTGATCTTTTTCTGTTATAATTATTTTACCGGATCAAATGCGTGTTGCCAGTGTTGACCTATGGCACTGAAACGTGGTCGCTCAGAATGGGCCTTATTAAAAAGGCTAAAAGTCACCCAGAGAGAGCTGAAGATGCTTGGAGTTTCCCTGCGTGATCGAATCAAAAATGAAGAGATCCGCAGGAGAACCAAGTTAATCGAAATAACCCGAAGAATTGCCAAGCTATGTGGCAGAGTGCAGGGCACATTGCTCGCAGAACAGATGGCCGATGGGGCTGAAAGGTTCTGGAGTGACGACTGCGTACCGGAAGACGTAGCGTTGGAAGAAGGCCTCCCACAAGGTGGGTCGACGACCTTTTAAGGCCGCAGGAACCCGTTGGATGCGAGAAGCACAAAACCCGTCGAAGTGGACTGCTTGGAGGCCTATGTCCAGCAGTGGACGTCTTTCGACTGAATTGATGATGATGATGGATCAACCGTGTAGTTATCAGCAGTGATCGGAGTAGATAGATTGATTTTTGGTATTATTATTATTATTTTTTATCATAAATGTTCACAGAAAGAATAACATGGATAAGTCATTTTCCCGGAAAGTAATTCTAGAGAGCTATCTGGCATGTTGTCGCCGGGCATACGCATTGTTTTGATAACCGGTTAGTACACCACCCATGATCCTTTGCTCTGATTGTTCGTTGGGTGGTGTCAAATCGTGACTGGGTAACGTTAAAACAAATTATGAACAGTATAATATTGCACATTTTAATACAATTCCTACCTAAGTTCCGGTTTTTTTTAAAAGAAATCATCCAATTCCGAAAATCCGGAGGAATGTCCATATTAATATATTATTACGTTTCGGATCAATGACCCTAATTCAATCTACCTACTCCGATCTCTGGTTATCAGTAATTTATTAACATTATACGTAATTATTTATTAATTAAATAATGTATATCTAACTATGAACCATTAGAACCATGTTGTTCTAATTTTATCATTAATATCAAATTACAATAAATCAAAGTCAAGAAGAAGTCAAAGACGAAAGGAATACGTTTTAAAAAAAACTATGTTTTCGATCTTTGACGACTAACATTAGTGGGCCGACAGTTTTTTTTCTAAGAATATATTCTAAAGATTACATCAAAGATAAATCCATACGATTAATTTCACGGAATCATTAGATATGGTTTAAAAATATATTTACCTTACGTTAAGGGGTCATTATTAATTCCACCGTTATTATAAATAGCTTACCTATAATTGCTTAGGAACAAGAAAGCTCGAAGACACAAACACGAGACTTGTAGGTAGTTTGATTATTTGGTCCGGAAATAGAGAAATATAAAATCAGATATTTGGTATTCAAAACAATAGCTTTATGCGTTGTAGGTTCAGCGTAGGCATTTGTTAGGCGGCGTCTACGCGGGTTCTTCAAGCAACGGCGCAACCTGCCGTCTACGCGGGTGCTACTCCCAGTCTGACGTAGAAATCAGACGCTGCATCATAAATTACTTAGTTATAATTAATTAGTTACCACAAATACGTATGTATGTAATATAATACGTATACTATACGTATTTTATTACAAAAAACATTAAATAAAAAATCTGCCAGATTTTTTATTTATTTAATTAAAAAACATTAAATAAAAAATCTGCCAGATTTTTTATTTAATGTTTTTTGTAATAAAATCATAAATTTAAAATCTTTATTGTACTCAAAACATCAAAGTTTAAACCCTACCTACTGGTTATGAATTTATTATAAAAGTTTAATATTGTTTTGCAAACTCGTGTAACGATTTTGTTAAATAATAATAATTAGTTAAAACTTTTGATAAACTTGAGTGGCTTCAGGACGATTGGGCGTATCGTGTTCAACAGCAATATTACTCGTATTTCTTATAACTAAAATTAAGCTAAATGTGTCTCTCCAGAAAATTATAAAAATGTTAGATTGAATAATAGATAAGAAATTTAGTCGTTTAAAATTAAATTAATGGCCTATAATGGATGTTTAATTACTGATTATAAATTGGATCTGATTACAACTCTATCAATGCTTGATGCTTATTCCTTCCGTTAAAACGTAGGCAATTGACTGATGTGTGATAATGCCTTTATAGAACTTCAGGCGTTTTGCAATTTTTATATAAAAAAATACTATGCAAAGGCGGACTTAATGCCTGAGGCATTTTCTACCAGTCTACCTACGAGTGATGCAGATATAAAACGACACGGGCAAAATACGGTACAGATAGCTCGGAAACTACAAAATATATATATACATACTAATACATATTTACATCCTACTAATATTATAAGCCTGAAAGTTAGTATGGATGGATGGATGTTTGTTTCTCTTTCGCGCAAAAACTACTGAACGGATTTGGATGAAATTTGGCACACAGATGGTTTATGACCAGGATTAACATATAGAATACTTTTTATCCCGATTTTCCTACGGGATTTAAACTTATGTGGGAGAAAGCGCGGGCGCAGTTAGTAATATATACTTACACAAAATAAAGTAAAAATATTTACTTTTGAGAATTTATTACTCTAGTAAAACTACAAACACTTAACAACAGTTTGTTTTTACAAAGCCTTATTATCTCTTCTTGGTAAAAGTAACTGGGAATGAAAAAGCCTTTAAACTCCAGCGGATTATTTTACTCCGCTCTCAACCGCAAAATTCCTAGAAAACTTACCTTAGCCTAGCTAAGTCTAGTAGAGAAATGGTTTACATTTTCATGGTGCAGTTAAACAGGGAAATATTATACTCCAAAGTCAAATCAATGAATTAATAAGTAAACCTGTGATTGACATCATTAACGAAGATTTTTGTATGCAGGGTGGCATTCAAGCAAGAAATTCTAGACCATTATTCATCATTCTCAGCACATGATTCTAGACCATCTAGCGTACAAATAAGAAATTTTGGGCCCGTTTATCGAACAAAAAGCAGCATTATCATAGAAAACCTACGCGGTCATAATGTATAGAATAGTATTTTTTTTTAAATAACCGACTCAAAATTTCAACGAGTGTTCAGAATTATGTACTGAATCCGTCGTTACAGTTGTCGCTTCGATGGCCCTGCCACCCTGTATACACATAACAATTTCTTATACCATGATCATGGTAAGTATACTATATGCGCGATGTTTGCTGAAGCGCGTACTAATGACTGCTATGCAATAAGGCGCAAGCGTGTGTCGTCACTATTAGGAAGAGTACGAGGCAGCAGCCAACAGCATTCTGAAGATCATTTCTGTTAAATATCAGTGTCCAATATACTCGCTCTGGATGAGCATTGTGGTAGGGACCGTAAAATTAATGTATATTCTGTTAATAATATGTTGTAATTTATGTGTTTTTAGGATTGTATTTTAGTAACCCTACTAACATAGTTTATAAGTTCCAATTGTTACTAACCATTATGGGTCATTGTATTCTGACATTAAATATAAATTTAATAAATTAATTAATATTATGTACAGAAGTGGGCTGTGATAGACTGAGTTGATTGGGCAGGCCCAGATAACAAATACAAGTATATAGTGTCAAATTTTGACATATTATAAATTACAATACTTTTTCTCTTGTTCCAGGATTCTCAGCAAACATAGCGTTAAAGAAACTATCCCTAAGACAAGTGGGTTTAATAGGAGCCTCCATATACACACTAGCGTCATTCCTAGCCATATTCGTAGTATCTACGACACAGCTGATCATAACAAATGGCTTCCTCCACGGCTTGGGAATGGGGCTACTCATACCTGTCTCCTACACGAGTTTCAACAGCTACTTCACAAAGAAAAAAGTGCTCTATTTGAGTCTTTGTAAGGCTTCAATTGGAATGATAACGATGTTTTACCCGTTGTTTATCAAGTTTACGATAACTGAGTATGGGTTTAGGGGAACGCTCGCGATACTTTGTGCGATATCAGCGCATAGTATATTCGGGGCTTTGGTCATGCATCCTGTGAAATGGCATATGAAAAAGCTGCCGAAACCCTGCGAGAAAATAGTTTGTAAGTTTTTACTATCTATATAAAGCGGATGGTTTATAACGGTCACTGTTCTTTGTGCAAATTCATTTCGCTTCGCAAATCTGTTCGTACTGTATAAAGTTGGGCTTATAATATTTAATATTAAACCAGAGAAATGCAATTTGGCTTTGAGTTCTGGTACTGCTTTTTATTAGTTTATTAACTCGGTGTTTCGAAATAATATTTCATCAAACGCTGACCTTATTGTATGATATTTATAATGCAAAACTTTAATGTACACAGTAGAATAGTCGTACGTAAACTTTTTTTTGAAAAGCCCCTGGAGTTTCCGTTTTAATGAAAATTTCATCACTTTAAATGCTAACTGAACATTAATTAACATTCCAGTAATACCACCAACACCAGCCAAAGAAGACAACAAGGATAAATTCGATTTCACCAAAACCTTACCGAGACTCGATACATCAGAAAACGCGAGATCCGTCGAGAATTTGTATCGAATCAATCGATTGGAAAATCCCCAGAAAGGAGCCGAATTACTATTTGTGTCCAAATTAAGCGATTCCAGACGATTAAGCATACCAGTTGTCTTGATCCCGGCAGACGGAAAGATAGATAGTAAATTCAATTCAAGTGATCACGTGTATCGAGAAAATTTATACAAGGCTGCTTCTGTATCGAGTTTGGGTAACTTCGGGAACATTGCCGCGGAACCTATGCCGATTATAAAGAACAAGGAAGGGAAATGGTATGTTTTATGCATTATTGGGTGCATCATCATCCACAGCCCGACTTCACCCTCTGCTGAGGCTCCTCTTTTGACAGGAGCGTGGAGATTAGCACTAGCCAATCTCCACGCTCCTATGCTAACCTCATCCAGGTTCTACCTGCACTGGCAACAATATCCCCCCACCCCATCCCTATCTGAATTAAAAAGTAAAAAATAATACCGTCTTTTGTATGAACTTCGACTTTGCGATGCCTCGTTGGTCTAGTTGTCGCAAGCGGGTCTTGGGTTTGATTCCCAAGTCAGGCAAAGTGTTATTGGGTTTTTATACACATAACTTGTTAATAGAAACCCGGAGTTTCGATTATCACCCGGTTGATGGCAATAGGGTCGCCCCCTATAACATGGGACTAACACTCATACACGTAGTCTATTTTAATTTAAGTTAAGCCTTTTGGGCACGTTTCCTCTTGACAGCGATGCGGACGAATTTTTAGATGCCCTTTGATTATTTTCCTCCTTTTATGTGGGTATAAATAAGTATGATTAAATAAAAAAAAAATGATAATTTTAATTTATAATGTAAAAATTTTTACTTATAAGCCATTTTAAATCAAAATATATTCTTTGGATTAGGTTGAAGTGAAATAGTTTTATGTATTTTTTCATAAATGTTGATTTTTTTGTCTAGCACGTGATAAGAATACAATGACTGTTTAATTTCGATACTAGTGAAGGTTATTTTTACAAGTTGTTAGTTTAAAATTGAGGTAAAATACATGTTGCGCCGATTCCAACCCAACCCTATTACTAAAGCTCCGCTGTCCGTCCGTCCGTCTGTCTGTCAGCGGGCGCTACCTCATGAACTTAATAGGTAGACAGTTGAAATTTTCATAGTGTGTATTTCTATTGGCAAAAAATAATAAATGAAAATATTTTATTATCAGGCAAGACCCATAATAAAAAATTAAAAAAAATTAAAGTGAGTCCCCATACAAGAACCGTTAAAAAAAATGTAGTGTTAAATATTGTAAGGTGGTACGGAATGCTTCGTGTGCGAGTCCGGCTCCCACTTGGCCGGTTTTTCATTTTTTTTTATTAATAACGAAGACTTTGTATTACAATAGTGAAGGGCTACTTCATAACGATGACTTTAGTTGTACTTTTTAAAATTATTTTGTAACAACCTTGTCATTTCTTTTTCAGGCAAACCGTAGCGGAGTTCCTGGACTTATCCCTACTAAAGGACTTAGTTTACGTTAATATTATATTCGGTCTGGGATTAACTTTCTTTTCCGACCTAACATTTTTTACTCTGGAGCCATTATTTTTGGACAAAAAACATCTAAGCAAGGTAAGGTTCTTTAATATTTTCGCCTCAGAATGAATTTTAAGTTGAAAGATGGCTTTAATGTATTTCACCAAGATAATTTTTATCTTTGCCAAGTACTTTTTTTTAGTAATAATTTATATGTTTGCGAATCATAAATCTTGGTGGTTTTTGCTAATTTACGATATCAAACAGCGGTAAAATAGCTCTCGACATATTTCTTTAAAAAGGATGAAATAAAAGAAGTTTGAAATGTAAAAAAAGAAAAGAAAAGAGTTTAAAAATACCCTAGGAGTATTCGCAGATGTTCGTTCACTGCATATGTATCCTATGTGCATAATTCTGATCTTAAACCACATTGCAATTCTATTCTCAAATTCAAGCAGCACTGTGTTGCCACTTCAATTAAAATGTTCGTTAAAACTCAACGTTCCTGGCTGGCAACACATGTGAGGAAGTGACAATAACAACTTCCATCGGTACATTGTTCCGGCTTTCGGGTGATACTGCTTGTAACAATGCAATGCAAAATTTTACTACTGTCGTTATTTTTTCCTGTGTATACTCGTGTGTAGTTATATTCTTTTACACAGTTACTGTTATAATCGAAGAGGTAGGTAGATTCGTTCTTCACCTTAGGAACGCTTTTGGAATAGTCAACTAGCGTCATCTTTTTGGCTGAACGACTCCTTGACGATTCAAAAGTTCCTGCAATTGGTTTAATTGAAATAAATGTATTGAGTTTCAATTTTAATTATCGCTTTAAGGTATTTGGTTCAGTGATAGCAGTATTTTTTATAATGAATCTAGCTGACCCGGCAAACGTTGTTTTGCCATATACATATTATTTCTAGGAAATATTTTTTTTTGTATGAAAAATAGATGTTGGCCAATTCTCAGACCTACCCGATATGCACACAAATTTCCTACAAATCGGTCCAGCCGTTTCGGAGGAGTTTGGTAACAACCATTGCGACACGAGAATTTTATATATATTAGATACTAATTTTATGTAACTAAGCAGTCCTCTAAGATAAGCCTACCCCGTGTGACGAGACTATTCCACCTAGAACAAATCTTTAAATCTATCTTCTGCATACTGAAAGTTTAACAAAACCGAACCAAAAGCTTAGATCGTCCGCCTTAGGTAAGTTTGGTTAGCTTAGCCCTTTGTAGCCTTCTGAAATCTAATCGAAACTTGACTTCATATCATGATGATAACTATCATAAGATATATGTGTATTTATGTATGTATTTATTGTGTTATGTAAATGATACACCACAGACTGCCTACAGTATTATTCTCTCCTTCCCCTTTTTAATCCATCCAAAGGTTGACTTTAAAAGATCGCTCTTAGCGATAGGTAAGACCGAACATTGTGTCACCCTTTGTATAATTACTCGTATGTCTGTAATTTAAAAATGGTGTACATAATAAAGAGTTTTTTATTCTATAAGAATTGCTACTTCACTAAATAAATAGGCTTAAGTTCCCAAGTTCACTACTCTAATAATTGGATAATAATGTTAGCCCTTTTTTTCCAAAGCACACAAACGCCGCCATTATGTTCAAGGCAATCTTCAACGACCAACCTAAAGATTCTATTTGCTGTATACACAGCAATAATCATATTCTAACCAAGCTTCATTTATGTTTATTTCCAGGCAGAAATAGCGAACATAATAGCGGTTGGTGGAGCGATGGACATGTCAGCGCGTCTCTTCCTGGGCGTCGCCGGTCAATTCTTCAGGATGAACAGCCGCTATATGTTCTTCTGCGGTGCCCTATTTACAGCAATTTTTAGATTCGGTAAGTGACCTCGTTTGTTAGGCAAGCTTATTCAGTTCGGTAACAATAGAAAAAGTAATTGTGTCTCATTAGTGACAGTTGAGCTCATATATAGGGTGGCAGGGACATCTGTCATCATCGGTCTAAACTCGTGTGCTGAATCCATGGTTACAGTTTGCGCGTCGATGTCCCTGCCATCCTGTATAAAGGGTGTCCGGTAATTAATGGATAACCTCTTAAGGGGTCATGTACTCATCGTTATGAACAACTATTACTTTGGGACCAAATCTGAAATCTCTAAAAATTAATCAGCTGTTTCCTACATTTTGACGAGTTATGCGAACATAAATGTAGAGAACAGCTGATTTTTTTTCGCGATTTTATTGTTTGTTCCTGTAGTAAAAGTTGTTCATAATGATAAGTACAATGACCCCTTAAGAAGTTACCTTTAATTACCGGACACCCTGTTTAAGTCACCAGAATAACCATTAAATATCCATAAAACTTAAAGTGCACTATTATTACTATACTAGCCGACTCGGCAAAAGTTGTTTAGCCATTTAAATTATTTCTAGCTGCCCGGCGCTACTTCGTTCGCGTGGGGTCCTACCCCCTACCCTACTCCTACACTACTCCTAACCTACTCCTACCCTACTCCTACACTACTCCTACCGTACTCCTACCGTACTCCTACCGTACTCCTACACTACTCTTACTCTACTCTTACCCTATTCCTACCCGACTTCTAACTTACTCCAACACTACTCCTACACTAATACTCTTACCCTACTCCTACCCCACTCCTACCCTACTTCTACACTACTCCTACCCTACTCCAGTGCCACCTACCGGGTCCAATTGTGTATACAAACAATGTCCTAACAATAACGAATACATAAAACCCAGAATCATCCAATTAGGTGCAGTCGTTCTAAATTTATGGGCGTACAGTCACGAGCACCAATATGTCAACACTTGGCAACTTTCAATTGTGATTTTTTCGTGAAATAACGAATGCATCGTTGAAATATGACAAATTACATAAACCTATGGGTTTGAAAATGCTATGTTCGTAACAACATAAAATTTCATTCAAAAATAAAGGAGTAAATCGCTTTTGAATAAAACCGAGTGTATAGGTAGATACTTTTGCTCGTGACTGTACATACATTTCGAAGATCCATTTTTATTTATATAGATATATATATAAAAGACTATCTAAATCCAGTTTAAATAATAAATGAATACAAAAACAGTGAACAACCTACGTCAGTAATTTTGTATGTATGAGTCTGAGCTGAAATAAATAATAGTTATTTTTAGAGGGCATTACCTAAATGTCAAATTACACAATAAATACCTAAGCTAAACATAAAAATGCTATTTTGATAAGAAGTGATATTTGATCTGATTTAATTAGACATAAACAATAGTTAGGAACCTTATTCTTTTGAAATAATGTTTAGATGTCGGTACTCATCGCGTCTGCGAAGTTTAGCTAGCCAATTCAAAATAACCTTTTATAGTCAACATTTGGTCGATGACTTATTATAGTCTGTGCTATACGCAATGTATAATATGTCGCAGCCAACTGGTAAAATTTGCCGGTAAGTCATCGGCCCTGGCCTTTGGAAGTAGTGCTCGCCTCGCTTCGGTCTCTCGGCTCGCACGCGGTTGGGGTGTCCTGGCTTAGTTACCAATTCGGCTCTCACGTGATTAGTTACAGTTCCAACCTGAATTATAATTTATTGAATAACATTCAGGTCGTTAGTTGAACGGCCGCCGTGTAGTTAAAAAGCTAGGCGGTTAACTAAATGGCTAATTAAACCAGTTGGCTGCGACATATATACAAAATATTTAAAAGCCACAGTAAAAGCTATAATTTTGCTTGATATATCATATTATTATTGTTTAATTTTTTTTTTATGATTTTTATAAAAAAAAATCTCTTCTGTGCGGTCGTAACTCACAAGAAACGTTAATTAACAAATAATTTATTGCATATTTTAAAATATTCAAATACTTAGGTATCAGATATTATCCTTGTACAATGGAAAGAATGTTACAATTCTTATATTTCTATTGAAGAATAATAATATTAGATTTTTACTTAGATTGATACTGGCATTGTTATTACCTATATTCCCAGCGACATAAAAACGTGATACGTTAAAGGTTGTAAGTAATAACCATATGAACTTAAATAGAAAACCTGAATAACCGAATACCATTCAGGTCCATTTTTATAAGTGCCTAATCAAGTCTATAAAATATGTTTAGGTAGCTATCGGTCTAAAATGACGCACTCACCACACATTAAAAATCTACACAATAATATGTACTTACGTCTTGCATCAGAAACCTGAAGCTTGCAAGCAAAAATAGATTGTGAAGGCTCCCACAGACAGGCGCGACGCGATTCTGTTAGAAAAGTTTCCATGAACTTTTCTCAGAAATTGTTCTACTACTGTCACGTCTGGCTTTGGCTTTGTAGCCAGGCTTGTATTTGCGATTTTAAAAGTATGTTTGTTCAAAGAGTGTAGGGAAAGAATTCGGTTTTACTTATTAAAACCATTAGAATACCAGTATAATACATGGAGAGACTGCCTTTCTGACCTCCACAACTGTTACTGTGCAATACGATACCCCTTGGTAAGACTGGTGGTCAGATTTTTGGGCTTCCGACTAACCGTGACGACTGTCAAAGATCTACTAATGACAGCTGGGACTAACGGTTTAACGTGCTTTCCGAGCCACGGTGGAGTCTCGGACCCATCCACAGACCGACCTCGGCCAGCATCGCTTAACCTTCGATCGACCCGTGCGGCCGCTATTATTTAGCCACGAGCCTTTTAAAATGACAACAACCAGATAAACTCGTCACAAAAAAAAAAAAATCTGTACTTTTTCAATTTTTTTACATTACATTTTTTATTTTTTTTCAGTGTTCATCCAGTTCACAACATACATGCCACTTCTCATCCTAACCGGTGTCATGGGTTCCTTGAGATCGCTGGTCCATATAGCCCAGCCCATAGTGGTAGCTGAGCATGTACCTATAGAGAGGTATCCACCAGCATACGGGCTATACATGCTGTTGGCTGGAGGCATCAGTTTGAGCGTCGGGCCTATGATTGGTAAGTTCATCTCATTCACAATATTAACAATAGTAAGCCCGCCTCTTATACACGAGGTTGGGTTCGAAACTGAGCAAGTATAGTCCGTTCCAGAAATATCTGATGAAAGTGTAAACAAACCCTGTTCAGGTTAAATTCTTACGCAATCACTTGCTAGAGAGATTTAGTAACACATTCATCTGTATCTAGAAGATTTCAACTCTCAACACTTTTTCAGACGATTTATTGTTTGAATGATATCCTAAAATTGTAATTGAAAAGTCCCCGATTAAAATTGAGGTTATAAGATTAATTTCAATTGTCATATGAAAAGCATCAGTAGCCCGAAAGTCTGACAACCAGTCTTACCAAGGGGTATCGTATTACCCAGTAACTGGGTTGTGGAGGTCAGATAGGCAGTCGCTTCATGTAAAATACTGGTATTCAGCTGCATCCGGTTAGACTGGAAGCCGACCCCAATATAGTTGGGAAAAGGCTAGGCAGATGATGATGATATGAAAAGTATCAACACAAGTTTATTTAAAAATAGAATTTCGTGTTTAATTATTCAAATAATAAACACTCAATTTGTAAGAGTGACACTACAAAATGGCATTCACACGATTTCCACAGGCGTTTTCTGATACTTTTGGAGCAGTTCAATGTGACTTTTTCATACTAACCTAAGTACTTTATAAGTATACGGTAGACATCACTGACAGCAGTGAATGAAAATCTCGTGAGGAAAACTTAGGATTTATAGTAAATACAGGGTGGCAGGGACATCGACGCACAAACTGTAAACATGAATTCAGCACATAATTCTAGACCCCCTAGCGTAGGAATTTTTCGTCGGTTAACAAAAAAAAAACACCCGTTTTATAGGAAAGTGCAATACCTACGCGGTCAAAATGAATGGAAGAGCAATTTGTTTTTGAATTACTGACGAAAAATGTCAACGTTAGGGGGGGGGTCTAGAATCATGTGCTGAATTCATGGTTACGGTTTGTGCGTCGATGTCCCTGCCACCCTGTATAAATAAGTTTGAAATCGCTAATCAGCATTCAGCAAGCGAGGTTTCTCATAAAGTGAAGGCTTGAACATTGATCGCTACACTTGCTCAAGACGAGTTGGTGATTTCAGACCTATCTATATATATAAAATTCAAAGTCCTGACTGACTGACTGACTGACTGACTGACTGACTGACTGAGACATCAACGCACAGCCTAAACCGCTGGTCCTAGAGACATGAAATTTGGAGAGTGTATTTTTCGTGAAGAGTAGGTATCCACTAAGAAAGGGTTTTTCGAAATTCCACCCCTAAGAGGGTGAAATGGGGGGATTTTGTTTGTATGAAAAATCTTATTCCTTGAGTTAATAAGCTTGAAACTTGGCACGAATACTTATCTAAGTAAATTATGAAGTTGAGCTTTATTTGTTTTTATAAACTACCCCCTAAAAGGGGATTGGGGGGTGTCAAAGTTTGTATGGAAGAATTTTAGCGCGCGGTCCGATTTAATCGAAACTCAGTATTTATACCTAAAATTGAAAGGAAAGAATAATGTGTATCAAGGTTTTTCGAAAATCTACCCCTGACGGCCTGAAAAGGGGTAGTCAATTTTACAGGGGAGGATTTTACAGCTGGGCTTGATTAGCTCGAAAATTGGTATAAATAATCTTTGAGCCAAGTTATGAACACGTCCCAAATGATTTTTCAAAATTCCACCCCTGTGGGGATGAAAAGCGGGGATACATTTTATATGAAAAATTTTATTCGTTAGGTTAATTATCTTGAATATTGGCATGAATACTCGCCTAAGTAAGCAATAAAGTTTATCATTATTAGTTTTTCAAAACTACCCCTCAAAGGGGATATAGGGGTGTTAAAGTTTGTGTGGAAGAATTTGAACGCGCGGTCCGATTAACTCGAAACTCAGTGTACTGTGTGTGTACTTAAGACTAAAAATAAATAATAACACGTATGAGGATTTTTCAAAAATCTACCCCTAACGGGGTGAAAAGGGGTAGTTAATTTTACAGAGGACGATTATAATAAGTGGCTTGATTAATTATAAAATTGGTATAAATAATCTTTGAGTCAAGTTATATGAATTTTTTAAAATTCCACCCCTGTGGGGGTAAAAAGCGGGGATACAGTTTATATGAATTTTTTTATTAATTTGATTTGATTTGATTTGAAGAAATTGAATGCGCGGTCCGATTAACTCGAAACTCAGTATTGATACTTTCGACAGAAAATAATTAATAATAAGTATGTAAAGTTGTCGAAAATTGACCCCTGACGGGGCAAAAAGGAGTAATTCGGTTTTTAGGGGAGGATTTGAACTTGAAACTGTATGTTACATTTCCAGGCCTAAAACACTGAACTTCTGATTTGGCAAAGAGATAGATGGCATCCTGGGGAAGCACATACTTTTTATCCTGGTAGCACGTTCCCGTGGGATAACTTCCGACATCCACGCGGGCGAAGCCGCGGGCAGAAGCTAGTATAAACTATAATTCTAGGTTTACTCACAATGTTTTCCTTCACCGATGTCAGTAATTTCCAAGAATTAAAATTCAAAGTAAACAAGGGCTTGTTTACTAATCAGTTGAAGGAAAATGAACGAGGCACAATAGTGACGAAATTTTATTGTTATTACGTCTAGGAACGTTTACTGACCCGCAATCTTAAAATAGCAAAGATACACTCCAAAATATAAATCACGATAACACAGCAATCTCTCTCTTCAGCCCTCAAACTAACCAGCATGACATTAAACACGTTTGCTGACTACTCAACCCGACTCAGCAATCCTGTTTAATCAATATCGTTCACATCCGCTAATGTCCGTGTCCCTATTATGCCTGTCACTTCAATTTGTGTCTATCCGACGATTCAACCGAATATACTATACTATGAACACATTAATTTGACGTCATACCGTTATTGCAGTTGTAGTACTGTACTGTTGTCTGTTGAAATACCTGGAATTAATTTGGTTTGAAGCCTTTCTACGGGAACAATGAATTCTGTGAACTCGTTTGATGAATTCATCCTGATCTTTGATGTGAGTTTTAGCCGGAATTGAATGATGTAGGTACGTAGGTTTGCTTTGTTGCAGCCGTAACGTATACGAGATATTTGTTAGGCTACGGTTCCTAGAAAAGCGGTGGCCGCTACATAGTGTCCGCCATTTACGGGCGAATGACGTCACTGAGTTGACGTCTGTGAGCTGCATGATTACTGACAAATGCGTGCACTGACTGGACAGGTCCACCCAATCTGTGTGGTTCTTTCCTCAAAAGACCATTTCAGACTACAAACTCCATGGTCTTCCCATGAACAGAAGGCCAATTTTATTCTCTTAATTTAAAACGTTCAAAATCTAGTCGCAGTCTCATTTCGGTGACAAACAAATGTCAAAAACTTGTCAGAATGTAGGGAAATTAAAGGTATTTTTGACAGATTGAAACTGAGATCAGACTGTAAACTTTCTTAAAATTACGAGATTTACCCCTTTTTTTTGGATTGCAAATCATCAAATGACCCCTTCCCGCTCTCGGTGGAGCGGAAGGGAGTGTCAGACTCTTACTGACTAAAACCCACCCGTGGTCCTTCCTTAGCCCTTTCTGTTCCAGGGCAGCGGTAACCCTTTCGGACGATCCCGCTACCCGAAAATTACCCCTCTGCCCAAGATTATGTCTAGAGTTTAAAAGAAACTGTAACCTCTGAGTTTGTTTCGGCCTTTTTTCTAAGAGTAGTCAGATAGGAAAATGCCGACCTCATCTAGTTAAAAAAATATGATTGACGTGTAAAAGTGTTTGTACAAACCTACTTACAAAAATCATCATTTATCATTTGCTGAAACGTATTTTATGAAAGTAATTTCCCATCCACAAAAAAAAAAAAAAAAGCTGATGTGTTTTCCTAGAGAGAGATTTTTGTCACCGTAAAGTCAAATGTCGCTGCCATCATTTTCATGACATTCGTCACTGCGGCCGTTGTGTGGCGGCCATAGCTCTTTTGGGAAACTGTAGCTTTGATGTGATTCAATTTACGATTCTCTTTTGTTTATATGTGGTCAACTGAATGTTGTCACTAACAAATGGGCTTTTAAATAAAATGTCACTGTTATTAGTTTAGGTTTTACAAAACGTTGAATTGTTAGTTTGAAATAATTATAAATATGTTCTGACTTCAATTAAAAACCAGTAAAATAAAGCTCTGGCGACACTGAGGTGAAACCCGCACAGGACGTGAGACACGACTGCACGCGGCGACTGTGCTAATGATTAGGAACTTAGGAAGTCAGGCGACTATTCGCGCTCGTTTGAAAACCTCTATACAAGCTACGTAGTTGACACAAACGACGCGAACGAATTTTGACGCGCAACCCGCGCGTTTCGCTTCAATTTGGCCAGAGCTGAAAATAAATGTTCCGAATTTAATTAGAAACCCGTAGAATAAAAGTTTATTTTCCTATCAATAATTAATAATAAAAAATTCTCCCTTTTTCCAGGTTTCATCCGAGACTACACAGGCAGTTATGCCATAGCGTTCAACATTTTGTCAGTCTGCAACCTCTTCTGCGTTGTACCCTGGGCAGTGGAAGCCATAGCCAAATATAGGAAGAACAAAAACTCTGCCAACGACCTAAAAACATGAATAGTCAAGCCATAAACTTTAGTGCTAACATGAGTTCGTTATTTTTATAAAATAATTTGAAACTCCCACCGTAATTTAGAGATGTTCCTTTGATAGGATTCCTAGTCGATTAGTAGATTCTAAATTTAAATTAATTTACTTGTATCAGGTCCTGTGGACCCGGAGCACCTCTAATTAATTGAAGTATTGTAGATTCATAATGTGAAGTACATATTTTGACATTATGTTTTATTATTTTATTTTAAGTTGTTTGTCAATGATGTGCTCATTTTGTGTCGCTAATAGCAACAACAAAATTTTTGCTGATAAAATTCGAATTTTAATGTTGATAGTTTTGTAAGATAAGAAGAGATGTTGCATATTGATTTTGGAAATCACAATGAGTCTATGGTACACTTAAAGGGAGTTAAGGAAACTAGAACAATATTAGTTTAGGAGATAATTTAAGTTTAGTTTATAGTAAAAAGCTACCAAAATCTTGCCATATTTTATAGGTCTTTGGGTAAAAACAAAATAGATCCCCCACTGAAGAGTGGTCTATTTATTAATAGCGTAGGGTTAAGGAAAACTATAATAATTAAATAAGAACACTGCCAATAATTACTAAGGACGGTCAATGTTCTGGGCATGCAGACATACAACAAAACAATTAATAAATTGTTTTATTAACTGTACGTGTCGCGGGACGAGCTGGAGAAAACAAACAACCAGTGGTGCACACAAGCATCGGATGAGCTGGAAGTCATGGGGAAATAGGCATTTGCCCAGCGGTGGGATAATGCAGGCTAACAGTATATAGTTATTTAGTGATAAAAGGTTTATTTTATAACGTTGTGTATGTGTGTGTTAATGTGATAAATGATAAATACACCTGTGACTGGATTGGAAACATGATTTCCTGAACTTTGTGACTGCGATAAAAAATAGTGAAACTGTTGATTAAATAATAAAATAAATTTATATTTTTTACAATGCCACTTTTTTGTTTTTTTTTTTCATTTTTTTTTATATATTACGTTATAGGCTTAATCCCCTTTATTCATAAACGTTGCTTAAAGTTAAGCAGTGATTAGCGACTGTTTAACCATACATTTTTGACGTTTAAACGTTACTTAACTTTAGTCATCGTTTATGAATAAACCCCAATATGTTTATGCTTTGGTTTTAAAGTAGTGTCCATAACCGAAACCATAACCATAACCGAAGTTTCGGCTGCTCTACTAATTCCGGCCGAAACCGACACCGAACCTTATGAAGTGTGAAAGTGAGTTAAATTTACAATATTTTCTGAAGTTTACTCTAACTAACAAATAATATTATTCAAGGGCTGATTTTCCAATATAAATTGTCTTTTATTCAAAGGTAAAATGGACCTGACTTGGGTACAAACTTCAGCTTTTGGTCGGGCCGAAGATTCAGCCACTTTTTGGCCGAAACCGAATGGCCGAAGTTGACAGATATTTGCCACAGGAAACGCTGTTATTTACTGGGTCTGTGTCAAAAGTGGTAAAGAAATTACGAGGTCGAATTTATCTCCCAAATCATATCTGTTAGCAGATCCGGAAACCTTTAAAATTATGAATTTCGAAAGAAATGAGAAATCGTGAGGCAAATCACATCAGCTCCTAGACAAGAAACTACTTGAGGACCACGACCGCTTTATCAAGAGTGCTACGAACAAGAATTAAAATTACATTAATCAATTGGCAACAGCTAACATTTAGCTGTTATTAAATTATCTTGAATTATCGTCAGCAATATGGAAAATATTGCATAACAATTAAGTGATATCCATTGATATCACGCGATTACGAGAGGTTATCAGTCAAAGAAAGATTGCATGTTCAACTAAAATGTACTTCTGTCTTAAAATAATAATAATAAAATCAAACTCAAAAGCATTTATTTCAATTAAACCATTTACAGGCACTTTTGAACTGTCAAATAGTCGGTCAGTTAGTCAGAAAGATGGAGCTAGTTGTCCATTCTAATATTCCATAATAATAATTATGTACAAGTATATACAAAGGAGGGGAAATAATGAAACGGTATTAAAATATTCGCCCGCAACTGTTTTAATCAGAATTACTTATAAGTAGGTATGTACAAGTCTTATCTTTGCCAGTTTTCAAAATTTATCTTTAACAAGGGTAATGCCTTTTGACGCTACGGCACCAAGCCGACTTTTGCATAGAAAACTATATTTAATTACTATAACAAAGATTAAAACAGCATACACCTTTGACCAACCATCATATTATAGCATCAAACTTTTTTTTTTAATGTCAGTCTGTCAATGTCACAATTTTATTCGGTCTGACATGATGTCATTCTGCATTTGTATTGACATTACGATGCAATATACTATGCCGAGTCGGTAAAGCAGATGCTATCGTGCAATGAGCATAAAATAGCCATCTTTTTTTTTTGTGTTTTCTATGTAATCTTTGATAGCGCCACGGTGACAAAAATATTTTACCAATAACTGCAGGTGCATTATTGAATACGTCTTATGTCTATCAGTACTGAACTGATAGACACGTGAGACATTGACGTCAAAGATATTATAAGCGTCACTGTGGAAAATAACTTTAAAATCTGCAGATCCCGTTTATAATTAATACATTATTGGAATTATCTTATCACGAATTATCATTAATTCGTGATAAGTCATCATCATCTGCTTAGCCTTTTCCCAACTATGTTATGGTCGGCTTCCAGTCTAACCGGATGCACCTGAATACCAGTATTTTACATGGAGCGACTGCCTATCTGACCTCTACAACCCAGTTACTGGGTAATACGATACCCCTTGGTAAGACTGGTTTTCAGACTTACCGGTACGGTAACCCGCCGGGACTACCAGCTTAACGTGATAGGTAATTATGAAAACTAGCTGTTGCCCGCGACATCGTCTGCAATCCAGGATAAAAAGTAGCCTATGTCCTTCTCTAAGTCAATGTCTACCCATGTGCCAAATTTCATCCAAATCTGTTTAGCTGTTTTAGCATGAAAGCGTAACAAACAAACTTATATTCGCATTTATAATATCAGTTAGGAATATAAAATCACTTTCAGTAACTGAGCGAGTCACAGATGGCTGACCTATCTACACTTAGGCACCTAGTCTGTATCAGTTTTGTCACAGACCAAAATAAATACAGATACTGCGGTAATTATAACATACAATAAAATATTGCTATATTTACCTAAGCACACGACCTACTAGGCCAAATATTAATAGAGTAATAAACTTTATCTTGACAATGGACATGTGTATAACCAATTCTATTATGTACGAGCAAATAACAAAGAAACATTTATCTGCGTAAGCAACACAGAGTGGTGTGTTTGTGATAAATGTAGGTACAGCGTACATTATACGACAAGTCGGCAATAACGACTAAAAAGTCGCAGATGAAAATCGTTACTCCGATGAATTAAGGATTACATTGCTTCTTTTATTGAAGTGAACATATCTTTAGGCGCACTTTGCGCTCTTTCTGAACAGTGAACGATACTCGAACCGTCACGCCCGAGTCGTTGACGCTAAATCGGGCATACTTGGCTCCAGTCGGTCGGTGACGCTGAATCGCGTGTACTCGGCTGATATAACAACAGACGAAGGGATGTCTCCTATAATACAGGACTTTCCTAGCATAGGGGACATTATTCATAAAATAAAATAAAATGCAAAAGAAGAACTCCTAGATGTAACACGTCATGTATTTTCTTTTTGGCAATAAACTTATTATTATTATAAGTTTTCACTTCTATCCTGTGGATGTGCTTATGAAAGCACGCTACCTCTTTTTTATTTACCAATAATCATTGAGTTCTTCACTCTTAAGGAATATCTTTTAACTGGCAGACATTTGTAAGCAAAGGTATGGCGCGATTATATTTCTAATTGGAACAAAATAGATAATTTTACCAGAAAAAAAGAATCTCGTCGCTCAGGGCTTTAAAAAGTATTAAAATAAATCCAAATCAAAATCGGCTGTAATTGTTTTTTAAATCTGAAACCATTCTGATAATTTCAACATTTTTGCTTCTGAAATGAAAATTCAATACTTACTTACTTCGTAATTGGTTATTTGAACAGCAGAATAAAAATACCGTCTCTCCGAATTGTAATTTCTTGTTTACATCAGAATCGTCTGATTCTCGAAAGTAAATGCTTCTGTTGATTGAAATGAGCGAGTTTCAATTTTAGAGCGTTAAGTAAACTGCCCAACAAAATTAATCGTCATCAAAAATACTAGGGACAGTCAGGAACATTAATTAATAATACAAATTAATAATAATAATAATATCCCTGGACATTTCACACAGCACCATTTGTCCCAAGCTAAGCAACCTAATGCTTGTGTTATGGTAACAAGATGGCTGATAAACTACTTATATACAATTTTTTTTTTTTTTTTTTTGTAAATACATACATATTATAGATAGAAAAACACCCAGACTCGGAACAAATACATGTAGGTCATACAAATATTTGTTCCGTGCGGGAATCGAACCCGCGACACGCAGCGCAGCAGTCAATCGCTTAACCACTGCGCCAACCGTGCCGTCAAAGCCATTTATTTATTTACTTTATTAATGTACATATTACACACAGTACAATGGATACAGATACGACATAATTATGTATTAGTATTGAGTACAAAGTCCATTTCATACAAGTCTCAAAGAATGATAGTTGTGATTTGAATTTACGGGCAGTTGAAAGTTGGTCGACAATTATATATTCACTTCCCCAAAGCATATGAATGTATAAAATTGTATTGCACCTACTATATATGTTTATTACGTCTAGGTATGTATTATTATATATATTTATTGTAAGCTGGATGTTTATCCGTAACTTTTTCATTTTTTCATCGCCATTTATCGTCACGCAAAATGTACGCCCCACACTAGTATAATTAGCTGTCAACAAGAAACAGAGCATGTGCCCTATATAGACAGTATGACAGCTGTTTATCAGCCGCATCCGGTCGACAGCCAGTCCGCTGGCGACACTTACCGACGACACAGTGATACCGTGGTTCAGTGCTATGGATGAAACAAAAGAAATTAACCTCCTCAAGAAGGAAAATGTAGTGGACAAAGTTAAGGAGGAGCAAGTTCTGGACACAGCTAAGGAGAAGACTGACAGAAATAGCTGGGGTTATGCTGTCGGATTTGGAACTGTGATAACCTTTGTGAGTATTGTTTTTTTTTTGTATATTTGGCGCCAGAATGTTTGTTTTATTTACATTACCAGCTGTTTTTATTTTGTCTCGCCGAATTGGGTTATTTTAAAGGTCGCGCGCTTTATGAGTCTCTTGTTTATTATTAGAGAAAGACGAAATTTTGATGATGTTGTTTATGAACAAGTAGGTACCTATATTGCTCACATAATATATAAGTTTATCGACACCATGATATTTCACTTGTACCCGTTGTAATGTTATTTTTTTGTTGTTACTTTTTACCCAAGTACCTACTTAGGTGGTTTTAATTATCTAAATTCGATGATTTGGTGCACGGTAAAACTCTAATGAGTTTATGTTGGCACCAACTTATAAAATATATGTGTACTACTGAATAAATAAATAAATAACAAATAAATAAATGAGAGTGTTATATTTCTTCCGTCTATTTATACAAATGGTTTCACATTTGGTTCGTCTGTTATTTTGGGGTCATCAATCTGTCGTTAAGCCAGAATATAATTTGAAAGTTATTTCTTGAGTTTCTAGCTGTTTCTGAGTATTTGTACATGCCAATTTGGAATGTTTCTGAACTATATTGACCTGCACCCTAATTGCGTAACACACGATCAATCGGAATCGGTTTCATTTTGACAGTTCAAGAACATTCATTGCGTTAAGTATATACGTTGTTGAGCAGACACATGACACATTTTTTGAACGTATGAAGCAATGGTTTAGCAATATCCTTCAAAATGATTCAGATTGAGATTGATTGTGTGTTACGCAATTAGGGTGCGGGTCCATATACCTATGGGGGTTTAAAACCAAACTTTTGTCAAATGAAAGAAAAGAAAGAAAGAAAGAAAAATATTTTATTCTGCACAAACAAAACGCACAAATGTTTGTTTAAAAGCAAAAACAAAATGTTTGTCAATAGCTACATACCTACATCATCCACTCAATTCTAAGTTGAAGTCACTCCATACCAATACAGTCTTATCTGACGGTAATTGCATCTACATTGACCTATGATTTCTCTAATGTCACCGGCCTATAACTCCGTTGGATGTCCTCTTGTCCAATCTAGAAATAATAACATAATGGCCTTAGTCCCTAAAAGGCAGTCAGGAGGTCTACTCCGAAGTAGTATCGGCCGAACATTCGGCCGTTTCCTGCTACGAAGTTACTATTTGGTTCGGTCGGTCCCGATCCAAACACTCCTACCCTACACTCTTTCGAATATTGACTATGGTCCCGACCCAACTGAGCCGAACTTTTTTCGCATTTTTCAATAATATTCGGTTCGGCCATGTGTCGGTCCGATCAACATTCGCACTTTGCACTTCGGAGTAGAAAACCTCTTTTTTCAAATCATCAGGGGGGTGACCACCACCTCTTACAGCAGTATTATTATAATCTTACTTCCGTATGTGAAAGAGATGGAGCTATACATTCCGCATAGCTCCATCCTTTTCCCACACGAAGTAAGATTAAAATAATACTGCTGTAAGAGGTGGTGGTCACCCCCCTTGAGGTGATTTGAAAAAAGAGGTTTTATGTTTATGCTTTGGACGACATTGGGTATACTAAGGGTCAAATCTATTGAGATTTTTATTGTTCTACCTTCACTAAGTAGCACATACTTTTTAATTTAGCAGGCATCAAAGATTTTCCCCTGTATTAGAGGTTAGGTTTGGAAACCTAAATTGCTGCTACCATCATCATCCACGGCCCCCACTGCGGGGCTCTCTTTTCTTGTGCCAATCACCACGCTCTTGTGCCAGCTTCATCCAGGTTTTGCTGCTATATCTATTATTTTTAAAGCACTTATTGTGGTTATTCATCATCATCTTTTCAGCCCGGAATCTCCCACTTAAGTGTACGAGCGAGTGCGGTGCCTCTAATCAGACCATGCCCTACTTGCTGGAGTGCCCAAAGTGCCTGTTCACCTGCACCTTGGATGACTTAATGAATGTCACTGCTTTCTGTCAAATTGCCGCAATTAACGTCGCCACCTACTGGCCTCAAAAAATATAAAATATAGAAGAAGAGTACCATAGACACGAAAAGTAGAAGAAGATCTCCCACTGTTGGGTACAGGCCTCCAGTATCTTCTGCCATGCTTCCCTGTTCTGTGCCACTCTCATCTAGGTATTTCCTGCGACTTTGGTTACTAAGTCACCCTAAAACCTTCCCAAAAATATCTCGCAGAAAGCATCTCATGGATCGCGACGCCTCTTCCTATTAAATCCCATTAACAAAACGCACTATATCGACACTATTTTTCCTCAATTCCGCATTTTGGCAGAACAATAAATTTCCTCCTTCACCAGAGCCGTTTTCCCACGAATTCTCTCTGTAAGTATACAAACAAAACCGATTGTTACACAAAACTAGCATTGTTTTTTGCCATTACTTCCGATGCCACGCCGGTAATGGCGCCTGACTCGTTTAATATTTACGTTGATAGGCATAGCAAGAACACATACATACCTACATGTACAAATATCCTTGGGTAAATATATCATGTTCCTATATCAATTCTTACATATTGCTTGTGCAGTGTTTAATTACACTATATCTATTACCCTATTCATTAAGTAAACACTGATAGTCGTTTGTATGTATTAATTATGATTAATGTGATTGAAGCTACATTTATGTATGAATATGTATATATACACCGTTAAATTTTGATCGTTTTAATCCTTAAAAGGGGCATTAATACTTTCTACATTGGTTTTAAACTTGAACTTTCCTTGTTGTTTCTATTTACTAGCACCAAATTATTAATTATTCCTCCCATCAAGGCATGGCTTTACGGAATCTATTAGAAAGGGGCTTATTATTATTTGTAAAATTGAAAACATGCTAAAATGATTGATTTATATTTTGTTTCGATGATGATAAATGATTATATTTCTGCAAGTAGGTTTGTACTTTGTACAGTCACGAACAAAAGTATGTATCCACTCGGCTTTATTCAAAAGCGATTCACTCCTTTATTTTTTAATGAAATTTTATGTTGTTACGAACATAGCATTTTCGAATCTATAGGTTTATGTAATGTGTCGTATTTCAACGTTGCATTCGTTATTTCAAGACAAATTCGCAATTGAAAGTTGCCAAGTGTATATTGGTGCTCGTGACTGTACAGACACACGTCAATCATATTTTTTTTAAACTAGATGAGGTCGACGCGAGTACCTTTATCTTCCATACTTCTCCATTAGTCATCATCTCCGTAGTTAACCCCTTTCTAACCATATCATCAATCCCACAGTCCATTCATCGTTGTTTTAGTATTTCCCTACTCTTATAGCCTTTTTTTTTATTTGTACCTTTTTCTACGTCCATCAGGTTTTAAAAAACTAGATGAGGTTGGCGATTCCTATCTACTACTCTGCGAAGAAAGGCCGAAACAAACTCAGAGGTCACAGTCTCTTTTAAAGTCCAGACATAATGCATGCTGACATGTAGATTGGTGTCTGAAATGGTCTTTTGAGGAAAGAACCACACAGATTGAGTGAACCTGTCCAGTCAGTGCACGCATGTGTCAGATTTATAATTATTATGCTTTGTTTGATCTCAAGCTGCAATGTATATTTTAAGTGTTTTGATTTTAGTTTAACTTTATGTTTTGAAAATAGTAATAATTGTGTCATGCAATAATTACTATGTTCCTCACTTTGAAAATGTCGGCATTGCGACCACCAAGATACAGACAAATACCTAGTTTGTTTGGGTGGCATCGTCCAATCTATTCTTGTATAATTATATGATTATTAGTAAATAAATTAGAATTTTTAATATTTGAGATTACTCCAGCCAAATTATGCTGTGCTCTGCATAGTTTTGTTTACATACTTATTTCCACTTCGCAGACAGGGTTTATAAGCCTCTTGTTTATAAGACAAAGTATCTAGGTACTTCCTAGTTTAATATTTGCTCAAAATACACCTAGTATTTGCTACCGGTAAACTCCCAACTGACACCTACCTCGTGATATAATACAATGTAAACTTCAAATATAACGATAACATTAAAATAAACGTTAAAAACTCGTCACAAAAAATGTATGACGTCATTCGCTTGCAATCTCAAAGTCAAATTAAAGTATTAACTAATCTTTCCGCGCAATTTGCCAAGTCAGTGGGAGAAATGGGTCACAAATTCATAATGACGCCTGAGCAATAGGCTGGAAAATCACACTTTATAACTGAAATGGGCATAATTTATATATTCTTAATTAGTCCTAAGGGACTGAACTAATTAAAAGGCGTTGAGGTGATTAGAACAACATGAGACTGTTAATGATAACTTTTTTAAACGCACCTTTTTTTGGATATATTATTTCACAAAGATATCTTTGAATTTGATACACTACTAACGGACCCGGCAGACGTCGTCCTGCCTGGAAAAGCTGCGCCACCTACCAGGTCCAATTATGTTTTCAAACTCATTTAAATATACACACAAAATTTCATCCAAATCGGTCCACCCGTTTAGGAGGAGTTAGGTGACAAACACACGTACAGAAGAATTATATATAGGTATTAAGATAATGAGGTCTACTCCATTACCCAGTAACTGGTTTGTGGAGGTCAGATAGGCAGTCGTTTCATGTAAAATACTGGTATTCAGCTGCATCCGGTTAGACTGGAAGCCAACCCCAACATAGTTGGGAAAAGGCTAGGCAGATGATGAATGAGGTTTACTCCATTTTCAATAAAAAAGAAAGAAATATAGGAAGAAAATTCATTTTTACATAAATTGTTTTTGGGTTTTTCCATCTGGAATTTCCCAGTAGTAGTTTGGAGTATGGATTTGTATATGATTGATAGCAATCGACTTGCTTCATATTACATGGGACTTAAACATAACTGGCGAAATGTGCATGTACAGACGCCAGCACATCAAGCTACTACAATCTGTCAAATTTCTTTATTAGATTTTCAACTTTATCGCTGAAGCATTAAGGTTCAAGGTTGAATGGAAAATTTTGACAGTTTCGGGTAGCTTGACTTGCTGGCGTCTGTACCTAGGTACTACAGGTTCACCTCTGCCTACCCTTCGGGGAATAGAGATGTTACATTTAATTAAATACATTTATTCAGCACATACTAAAAGGTACTCAAATTAAGATCATGAAGATATTAAGTATATAGATAAGGAACAATAGGCTAGTTCCCTAAAAAATTCTAATTAGTCCGTCAGTTAGATTATCAAAAAATATTGAAACCGTATTTTTTCTTTTGTCAATTATATAAAAAATGATGAAAGTATCGCCCGTTAAAGTTCCGCGTGACGTCACTTGCTTGCGACACTTTTTAGCAGGGCGTGACGTCACGACCCCCACTCCCAAATTTTGACGAGCTTTATCTTTGTCATTTTTTGTTTGATTGACAAAAGAAAAAATACATGTCTATTATTTTTCGATTATAATCTAACTGACGGACTAAATATAATAATCATTTTTTTACCCAGGAAACTACCCTATTAAAACATAATACAAAAATTATCATAAAATCGGAACAAGAAATTGTAAAATCTATCAAAGGCTTATTCACAGACACAGTATAACTTCATAATAATAACGTCCCGTTTATAATTAACGTTGGTACTGATGGAAATCCTTTGTGGGGATTTTGGTGCAACGCTTTTCCCCGTAATTTTATTGTCATATAAAACCGCCACGCTATATTTTCAGAGCCAGTCTGATGAGGTTTTTCTGAAATGGGGTTTACTAGGTGGCAGCACTGAAACGTCGGGTCCGAGCACCTGTCACAAGTGTCAAAGTGCCTTATTTCCTTTAGTCGTGACTGAATAATGAACGAATGAATGATGAACGTCATCATGTCTATACTAGTAATAAAGCTGAAGAGTGTGTTTGTTTGAACTGGAACTGCCAGTTGGATTTGAAAAATTCTTTTTTTTCTTTTTTTCTCTTTATAACCCAAATATCGCGCAGACGAAGCTGGGGGCAGAAGCTAGTATTCTATATTCATTGTCGAAATGGAAGACCTCTAGTCGAAGTGGCGCTAACTGGTGGCGTAAATTTTCACCAAAACCCTCATTATGAAACAGTAGGTATTCCTTTAATCGAATTCCGTTTGCTAAATAAAACAATGGAACAAAGAAACGCTCGTTTCCCAATATTGTAATTAAATTGTGAAACCGAATCCAACCGTTCTATCTAAATAATTTTAATTGATGTTGACTTTGTTTAATCATATGTATTTATAAACCAGCTTTTTCTCGCGGCTTCGCCCGCGTGGATGTCGGAAAATATTCCACGGGAACGTACTACCGGGTTTAAAAGTAACCTATGTGCTAAGCACGGTTGTAAACTATCTGTGTGCCAATTTTCAGCCAAATTCATTCAGCCGTTTTTGCGCCAATCCGGAACATTCGTCCAGACAAATGGACAAACATTTTTCGTTATATACTATTTTATTGTATGTATAAGTTAAATATTGAACAACAGTGGCCTAGATGTATTTAACTCTGCTTACAATCAGTAGAATACAAATCCGAAGTATAACAGGGATTTACTTCAAAATAATGTCCTGAAAATTGGGTTAAATGATTTAAGTCCTCTTTCTAATCTCGATCGCACTTCGGTTGTGATTCATCCAGGTGTGAAATAACGGAATTATGGAATGGCACAATGGCTACCTAATTCATCTCTTCCATAACCTATCTTATTTGGATTATCTAAAGGTGTTGCCAAAAGGGTAGATGAATTTTATAAAAATATTCATAATATTTTTATGAATTCATTGACTGCCTCGTTGGTCATGTGGTTGCCAGCGCTACTGCTGAGCATGAGGTCTTGGGATAGTCTTGTCGATTTCCTGGCCGGGCAAAGTGTTATTGGGTGTTTCGATCTGGAATTTTTCAGTTGCAGCCTGGATTCTGGCTTTGTGATCGGTTGATGGCAATTGGCTCGCCCCCAATTACTTGCGACGTCAACATAAGTTGCGAAATAAGCTATTTTCCTAAAAAAATCTAATTAGTCCTTCAGTTTTATTATCAAAAAATATTGAACCCGTATTTTTTCTTTTGTCAATTATATAAAAAATGATGAAGATATCGCCCGTTAAAGTTCCGCGTGACGTCACTTGCTTGCGACACTTTTGCAAGCAATTGACGTCACGACCCCCCACTCCCAAATTTTGACGCGATTTATCTTTGTCATTTTTTGTTTGATTGACAAAAGAAAAAATACGTGTCCATTATTTTTCGATAATCTAACTGACGGACTAAATATAATTCGTGTTTTTTTACCCAGGAAACTACCCTATTAGGGAGAGTACCTACTATACTCTGACGTGACAGGTGTGACGTTATGTTATGTTGTAAAAAATCTTCATATATTTCTATGACACTACGTTATTTTTATGTAATATTTACAGATCGCTGGTATTGGACATGTCAACTCGTTCGGCCTGATTTACAATGATTTTATTAATGAAACACAATCTACAGCCAAATCATTAACTTCAGCACATGGAGTTTTTGCCATCATGTTGGCCATAGGAGGTAAGTTTCTAGAGATTTATAATTCAATGATTGTTGTTTAGTTAAATCATTATACCTAATATGAACTGCCCTAGTTCAAGCTATCTGCTATAGCTATCTTTTCCTGTCGAAAAAGTCGCACGGAAAACCAAGATATTTGCTTTGGTATAACACGATCGGTATTCTATCGTCATACGGTGAAAAACCGTTATTACTACGAAGTGTATTTTTAATAAAATAATGACAGTTTTGTAGATTAAAACACTGTCGGATGGCCTTCACTTGATTTAACTCTTATGATAATTCATTCAATGATGGGTATATAGTTTCTAATAATATTATTTATAAATAGGTCTAATGTCATCATTCATTGTTTAAATTTAAATTCTTATTTAAAGTAACTAACTAACTTTACTATTTCCAGGTATAATACTCAACAGCATAACAAAAAGATATTCATTAAGATCCGGAGGCATTATTGGAGCAGTTCTCTTATCTGCAGGATCTTTCAGTACCATATTCATAACGAATACCAACCAACTTCCAATTACTTTCGGAGTGTTCCAAGGAATTGGGTTTGGAATGGTGGTACCGGTGTGTTACTCGACTTTGAACCATTATTTCGTGAGGAAAAGGACTACAGTCATGAGCATTTGTAAGGCTGTCCAAGGAGTTATATTGATGTGGTATCCTCAATTACTGAAGAAGATAATGTCTTTGTATGGGTTTAGAGGGACGTTACTAATTCTGGCTGGCATGTCTTTGCATACATTTCCAGGGATGCTTGCAATGAAAACAAAATCCACAACCCCAAGAAAATTAAGAACAGCAAGTATTTTTTCATTTGAAATTGTTAAGTTTTTTGAATGAACTGCTTGTGAAATTAAACGTGGTTTCGAATTTGCAGGTGATCTAGAAAATGGGAACGGACCAGAGAATGAGGATTTGTTGGTTTCTAAAGATAAAAATAAAGATTCTCATAAGGCTGATCCGTCTGGAAGCAAAAAAGTTCTTGAGAAAATCAGGTAACAATGATAATATTTGAATAGATACTTTCTATAGACGGAGTACTTTTGGGGTACATAAAACTGTGTCGTAAACACTACGTATAAGCTGCTTAGATCGACCTATTTAAAGACATAATAAATAACCTATTTCTCTCATTTAGGTAGTAGGTACCAACAATAGATAGTACCTACTATCTACTGTTGGTACAAAGTTAACTTTGATAATGAAAACACGATACACAATACGCTTGCTCCAACTTCACCTTGATACCTACAAAAAAACAACGAGACCTACGTTATAATAAAATACTAGAATTAAATATTCAGATTCAAATGTAGCATAATGTTCAGTCCATAATGTTCCCATTGCTGGGACACAGACCATCAGTGAAAAGGATTCGAAAATGTTCATACTAAATTGATGGAATAGTCGGCAGTCTTCTTTTGTTTTTATTATTACTAGTTGACAGAAATGCGAAAGAATTTTTCGACCCCATATTTTAATTAGGTTAGGTTAATCTATTTTTTAACCGACTTCTAAAAAAGGAGGAGGTTCTCAATTCGGAAGTTTGTATTTTTTTTTTATGTTTGTTCGCGCATAACTCCGTCGATTGCCAACCGATTTGAAAAAATCTTTTTTTGTTGGATAGGGTATACTTTCCAAATGGTCCCATAAAATTTTTATCAAAATCGGACAAGTGGTTTTTGAAAAATCAACCAAAATCAAAAAAAATATCACAACAAAAAAGTGAAAAATAAAAACTTTTTTACAAAAAAATACAACCGACTTCCATAAAAACACTACAAAGTGAAAAATAACTTTAATTTCGGAAGTCGGTGGCGAAAAACGAAATACAAAAACCAAAGACACCGACTTCCCAAATTAAAGTTATTTTTCACTTTGTAGTGTTTTTATGGAAGTCGGTTGTATTTTTTTGTAAAAAAGTTTATTTTATTTTATGGTAGTTAGTTAATGTAGTATATGAAGTTTATCCAATGTATATATTTTTATCCTCTTTAATAAATATCCATATCATACTCTGATATTTCTTCTTTTACAGACAGAAATTAGTGGAAATATTGAACTTCAAGATCTTGAAAGATGCTGTTTATTGCAACATTTGTTTGGGACAGAGTTTTGTCAACTTTTCCGATCTCACTTTCTTCATCTTACAACCGATGCTGTTATTTCAATATGGATATGATAGGGTAAGTTATACATTTAATACCTGTATAATAATTATTTGAATATCTTCTGCCCGCGACTTTGTCCGCGTGTTTAAACGTAAAGCATAGACATAATTATGACACTTGACATTAGCGTAGCTTTCTATCAGTGAAACAATGTTTTAATTCGGGTGAGATGTTTCGGAGATTACTTCCTACATCCAAACTTACAAACTTTACTTCTTTATAATATTAGCGTCCTAATCCAGCACCACAGCTTTTTACTAAATGCTTATTATTATGAAAGTATATACGGTATTAAAACACTGTCTGTCTGTTTGTTTGTCCCGGTTAATCTTCGAAATGGCTGGACCGATTTTGACGGGACTTTCACTAACAGATAGCTGATGTTGTAAGGAGTAACTCTAAAGTAAAGTACTTTACCTGATAAGCAGAAGCTAGTCAACAAAAATACTAACTATAATTTCCTTATAACAACTCAATAAATAGTTACATACGAGCCGTAACATAACAATAATGCCGTCGTAATTTACACAGGCCTTTATTCTCATAAAGATAACACTAAAGTAGACTGAGGTGACATTAACAACTTGCTTACTCACAGATGCCAATAAATTGATATATTTTGCAAGGTTAAGTTATTTTTTGGAGGACATACAGAAATGATGGATCGAGCAGGAGGCCCACCTGATGTTACCTGCGGGAAATCCATAAGATGTATCTTTATCTATACACATACCTACTAATAATAAAGCTGAAGAGTTTGTTTGTTTGAACGCGCCAATGTCTGTAACTACCAGTCTGATTTGTAAATTGTTAAAAAAGGAAATTAAGAAAAAAAAAAAAATGCCGGGCATATTAAAAAATACGGGAAAACTGAAAGTGCATTTTCTGTAGGAATTTTGTATAAATTATTAAAATTTGGACAGGACAAACGTCAAATGATAAATGATAAATGATAAATGATTTTATTTTTGTAAGTAGGTTTGTACAAACACTTTTACACGTCAATCATATTTTAAAACTAGATGAGGTCGGCGTTTCCTATCTGACTACTCTGAGAAGAAAGGCCGAAACAAACTCAGAGGTCACAGTCTCTTTTAAAGTCCAGACATAATCTTGGTCAGATCATATGAAGACCATGCAGGTCGATGTCTGAGATGGTCTTTTGAGGAAAGAACCACACAGATTGAGAGGACCTGTCCAGCCAGTGCACGCATTTGTCAGAAATCGTGCAGCTCAACTCAAAACTTAAGGAGCTCGACGATTCGACGAACAATACCAAAGAAAGGACATTTGGGTAGGCCACATTAATTACTCAAACTGCCAGACCATGACAAAAACTAACAGAACAGAGAGAAAAATTAAAAATAATATAAATAAAATGACCCACATAGTCTTCACATTCACAATAATTAAAATAATAGAATACTTTACAAAGTAAGCAAATGTCATAGTATATATAAAATCCATTAATGTCAAAGTGTATATAATAAAACAAAAAAAAAAAAAAACAACAACAACAACACAGAGAAAAAAAATATAAATAAAAATAAAAACATTAAATATGTAAAAAATTGGAAGCACCTTAATCCCAAGCCTTTTTGTCCTCGATATAATCCTTAACGGTATAAAAGGCTTTCTGGCACAACTTACGTTTAATGAATGATTTGAATTTATTAAGGCTTAGATCTTGAACGGGGCTTGGAACTTTATTGTAAAAGCGTATACATTGGCATCTGAACGAGCCACCTATTTTCTTGAGCCTTGTTATAGGTACAACAAATTTGTGTTTGTTCCTAGTATTTATATCATGGATATCACTGTATTTTTTAAACAATTTTATATTTTTATGGGCATATAAAAGATTTTCATAAATATACTGAGAAGGCACAGTCATAACATTAATCTCTTTAAATTTGTCTCTGAGCGAGTGTCTCGGACTTAATTTATAAATTGATCGAACAGCTCGCTTCTGCAAAACAAAGATAGTCTGAATATCAGCGGCATTTCCCCACAATAGAATACCGTACGACATTACACTATGAAAATAGCTAAAGTACACTAAACGGGCTGTCTCTATATCAGTTAAATTACGAATTTTTCTAACAGCGAATGCTGCGGAACTTAGCTTTTTTGACAATTTGTCTATATGCGGACCCCACTGAAGCTTAGCATCCAAAGTTATGCCCAAGAATACGGTGCTGTCTTCAGGATTCAATTCTTCGCCCTTTATCAACACATTAGTTTTCACCTGCCTAACGTGAGGTAGCGTAAACTTAATGCATTTGGTTTTTTTCTCGTTTAGAAGTAAATTATTAACATTGAACCAGTGGACTACTTTAGAGATCGCGCTATTTACTTCGTCAGTAACCTGCTGCTGACGTTTAAGTTTAAACAGAAGTGAAGTGTCATCTGCAAACAACACTATATCATGATTATCCTTTATGAGGTACGGCAAGTCATTAATATAAATAAGAAACAAGAAAGGACCAAGAATTGAGCCCTGTGGGACTCCCATTGTTACTATAGATCCGGGAGATCTTTTTCTGTCAAGTCAGCTGGCTTCTGATAAAAAGAAAAATACTCTGTGTGGAAACATCCTTACTATTCCACATCACAATGTTTTTATAAATGGTAGGTATTATTTCAAGCTTATAAATATTCCCTTATTCCTTTTCCAGTCTCAAGTGGCAATGTGTATCTCAATCTGTGCCGCGGCTGACGTCAGTGGAAGATTTGCCCTGGCCCTCATCAGCAATATGTTCCATATCAACACAAGAGTATTGTTTTATGCAGCAACACTGCTCACCTTCCTTATCAGATTAGGTATGTATATGCCAATCATTATTTACTTATCTTGTTTGCTGTTTTGTAACAATAAATGCTATCTGAGGTGTGTATGTTTGTTAAAGGTTTAAACACGAGTTTTCTATTTGATTTCGAGATTTAGAATATTTCTATTTATTTTTGTTTTTCTTTTTTAGACGAGCCGATATTGTTATAATGAGAGACATATGTACCTTGTTTGTTTATCAGTTTGGGTATATTTTTTTTATTCGTCAAACGAAAATTAACTCATAAAATTCTCTTTACAAAATGGCAACACTTATTAAGCTTCTGAAAAAAATAAACGTCGTCTGCCATTCCATTACTCATTATGACCCAAAAAGTTACTCTCTATAATTTTAGTTGTCCTTTTCAGTTAAATGAAGGTGACTTTATTTACATGCTTACTAAGAAATCTTATACATATCTATATAAGATTTCTTAATAATATTTTTTTAAAAAGCTGCACGACCTATCCGCGTTCACTAGCCATTGCATGCGACTCACGCAATCGGAACCAGCCCAAAATGAGAAAAAAGTTGGTTTCTTTCGGCGTCTATTCTTCCCCAGTCGAAACACGTCCAATAGGGAAGTCAAGCTCATGTCATGTCTACACCGATTCATTCGACGATAAAAATAAAACGGAACTACAAGAGCAAGTGATCTAGTCATTAGTGTCAATGCAAGAATATATACTTAGGTACGTAGTATAATATATTATATTCTTGCATTGACTTTGCATTGACCTACTTGCAAATAAATATTGATAAATGAAAATTATACTCAAAATATGATCTGATCCGTAAACATACGCTGCAGTAAATGATTAATTAATATAAATTAATTATTAAGAAATCTTATTATGTAGGTACTATAAAAAAGGCACAGACACACTGACTGACGGGATGCGATGGAACCTAAACAAAGGTGTTAACAGTATATTATGACCGTAAAGGGAGATACGCTAAGGTAGGTCAGCCCACGAAACAAGTACTCGTATATAAAGGAAAAAAAGGGGAGGGAGAGCTCATTGGGCATCAAAAATTTCGTCCTCATAGCTGTCTGTGGGAAAAAGTGCCCATAAGGCTGGCAGTGTTGCCACGTCGCATAGCAATGATTATTTGAGCTAAACATAGGCCAGCCCTCTTGGCTATTGTTAATTATCTATTTTCATTTCTTTCAGTTATGCTACAAATCACCCGATTTGTATGGATGGCGACTGTGACAGGAGTACTGGGGATCCTTAGGGCTTGGCTCCACGTGGCCAGTCCCCTGCTGATCTCCAACCACGTGCCTCATGAGGACTTCCCGGGAGCATACGCACTCGCCATGCTAGCTACTGGCACTGTAAACGTTACTTTATCTCCACTTATAGGTAAGCTATTATTTTCTTTAACTGTTTACAGCCATTTTGTTTTCCCCAAAATCCCCAACCAGGGCACGGAGATGCTTATCAGGCGGTATTATTAACTTGTTCAAGAGAGTGTCACCATTTAACCTACCGACCGATTTCGGTCACGGTGGCCAATCTCAACGGAGATTAGTCAGGTACGCAGCAGAAAACATTATAGTGCACAAGTGTGTGCGTAAACACTGGTGCACTCTCTGTTCCTTTACTCTTTACGGCAATCTGACACGACACGGGTGAGATCAGACGCAGGACCAGCGGTGTTACTTGCTTTCTAAAGCATGAGGGTATCACACCACCAACTTCCAAACTCTGGGCTGCTACTGAGAAATTCCTAATGGAAAAACCTAAAAACACTTTGCCCGACCTGGGAATCGAACCTAGGATCCCATGCACAGCAGACGCGCTTGTGCATTACGACACTAATGACGTATAGAAACCGACGGCTTTGAAAGTAGTCCGTGACAGAAGATGCGCACGCATGCATACACTCAACGCACTTTCGGCGCCTTGAATGTTCTTAGTACTGTCTCTAGTTGGTGTTGGAGCGGCGTTTCTGTGATCTGTACTTACTACACACTGTGCCAGAGAATTGACTGAGTTGATTAACAAATCAGTCTTGTAGACAAATGGACAGCGACCGTTAGAAGCAGGATGACTAAATCCAGTAAGTAAGTGGTGTGAAAGTGCAGAATCTTGTAGAAATACGAATGGAGTCTTCTAATTATTTACAGACTGTTGTTGAAAATCAATCTATTTACTATAGTTTTAGGCCCGCGTGCACCAAAATCACATTAAATTCAGTGCTAAACTCTAAGGGCCGGTTGTTTCAAACGGTTGGTTAATGTAACATACGTATATCAACTAATAACGATTACGTACTCGTTATTATTTGACGTACGGCAAGGTCATAATTTTGTAATTGTAATTTGAAACCACGCTTATTTTGGTTTGACGATAGTTAGCGCCATTTTTGACGTATACACGTGCGTCAAGTGGACGTGAAACAACCCGCTCTAAACATCGTTCTATCACTGGCTACTTCAAACAATTGACAGAAAATAGAACGATTTGTTTTAAATTCGTCGAGTATCTAGTGACCTGTAATATTGACAGGATGGCATGGTTGGCGCAGTGACTGAGCGATCGACTGCTGCGCTGCGTGTCGTGGGTTCGATTCCCGCACGAAACAAATATTTGTATTGCCTACAGGTAGTTGTTCCGGGTCTGGCTGGTTGTGTATGTGAGTTTAAATGTTTGTAAACGCACCCACGATACAGGAGTAATACCTAGTGTGGGGCATAGTTTAAAAAAAAAATACAGCCCTCTCACAGTTACTTTACCTATGATTGTGCATCACTGTCCAATTCTTAGTGATCTTAATTGTCGTTACACTAAGGTTGTTGTTGGGTTGATGCAACTGCATAATTTGTCAAAATCAAATTGATCTTTATTCACGTTACAATAAGGTTCTAGTCGTATTGCTGCTTTCAGAGATAAAATAACTGTGTAAGGACTGTACAGACGCCAGCACATGAAGCTACTACAATCTGTCTAATTTCTTTAATATATTTTCAATATTATCGCTAAAGCATTAAGGTTCAAGATAGGTTGGGAAAATTTGACAGTTTCGGGTAACTTGACCGACTGGCGTCTGTGCAAGCGGGTGTTAGAGTTAGTAAAGTTTATTTTTGGCACTAACAAATTGAGTCAGTTTTATAACTAGTCAGTTTAATAACCGCCTTATTTTTCGCGGAAACACCAATCAAACCGAGCACAGAAATATCGATTTAAACTCGATATCGATACGGTTGTGTGGACGTAGAGTAATCACGTGAACGGTGCAGCTCAAAGCAAACGCTTCCCAGAATTGATCACGCCAGGCAAACGACCCAGGCTTTCGACTTAATTACTCCTGTTAGCAGCTACCGTTTTACGTGTAGTTTCTAAGAAAAAGCTGTATAGGAAAACGTTGTTAAAAGAATGTCGTTTTCCTGAAATGCAGTGCTATTCCGTAAAACACCCGATTGTTTTCAATAAAACAATCGACAGATATTTTTGTTTTCAACAGCCCTAAGAATGATAAGAAATAGATAGGATAATCTTTTTATAATCTATCAATAAATAAATTATCATCGAAATTGTAGGTTATTTTGTAATTGATAAGGCGTTGAGGAGGCGAAGCAGGAAATCTTATCATTGGATGACTAACGCAAAATTACAACAACATTCATCATCTGCCTAGCCTTTTCCCAACTGTGTTAGAGTCGGCCTCCAGTCTAAAAGGAAGCAGCTGAATACCAGTATTTTACTTAGAGTGAGTGCCTATGACCTCCACAACCCAGTTACTGGGTAACACGATACCCTTTGGTAGCTGGTTGTACACATTAGACGTTCAGACTTCTTGTAAAATGATGTCAGGCGCACGAAGAACCTCAAGTGCAGAGTACATTTTTGTATCACCTGCACTCACACGGCACCGACAAAATTACATGGATATGAACGATCATCTGGTCATTTCATTTTATTTCATTTGGAGCGCGAGTGAAAGATGATAATATGTATACCGAAATCCAATATTGATGTTGAATTTCGATTATATAAATATCTTTTTCAGTTTTCATTCATTTTGCATTGAGATGTTTCATTACAAAGTAGAACAGACAACACGAATGAAAAAAATAAATGAACAAAAAGTGAAGCATTTGATATCAGCTTAACAAAAGTTTTACCAGATCATTTTGAAGTTTTATTTGAGCTAACTTTATCGTTTTTCTTTCCAGGTTTACTGAAAGACGTGTACCAAGACTACGTGCCAGCATTTTATGCCTTAACTGTATGCTGCGTCCCTTGCCTCCTCTTTTGGCCCATAGAATACGTGATAAAAACGAAATGAACTACTCCTAACATTCAATAGCTTAAGAAAAACTGGAATTTTTGCAGCTATTATCATGATATTCGTGAAAAAATGTATTTATTGTATTTTTAAATGCTTAGATATTTCTATTTGTACATATTTATATTTTGTTTAGTAATAAATGCATTATTGTAACTTGATTTGTTTACTTACAAACCTATAATGAATGAGTGTTCTTAGTTATGCATGATAGCTTTTGCTCGTGACTTCGTTCGGATGAAATTTCTTTAGCTTAAAATATATATCCTGTGACACTCGGCAATACTCTTAGCTATCCTTTAGTGACAGAATTTTCGGAACTGGATCAGCAGTTCCGAAGATTACTCCCAACATACAGATTTACAAATTTTGCCTCTATAGTAGATATTGTATACAGGGTGGCAGAGACATCGACGCGCAAACTGTAACCCCCGTAGCGTATACAAATTTCGTCAGTTACAAAAAAAGTTACCTGTTTCACAGAAAAGTGAAACAGGTAACACATTTTACCTGCGCGGTAAAATGTGTGGTACAGCAATATTTTTTTTAATAACCGACGAAAAAATTTCAGCGTTCAGAGTCCATGGTTGGTCCAAAGTTGCGCGTCGGTGTCCCTGCCACCCTTTAGATCAATTTATCATTCGCGAATATTAACTTAACTTTTTTAGGTAGGTACTCAGTCTTCCTAGTCGGATCAGAATCATTTGTGTAGGTAGAAATGAAGATGGTTATGATTTTGAAACAACATGACGTTACTAAAAAAATTGCTGTGCCATACATTTTGACTGCGTAGGTGTTTGTTTCACTTTGATAAAAAACAATAGTTTTTTTTTTTCATAACCGTCGAATAAATTCTACGGTAGGGGGTCTAGAATCATGTGCTGAATTCATGGTTTGCGCGTCGATGTCCTGCCACCCTGTAATCAGCTGGTTCATGACACCCATCCCTAAATTAAGTGGACTACTTACTCCCCCTCCATCATTTCATTTACTCAGATGTTACGAAAACAGTCTCCAGGTAAAATATTATCAGGCACTTTTTCAGTGTTACCTCAGTATTACGTGGGGCCCTCTGAAGAGCCGTCATTATTAACCCTTAACGTGTGGGGTGCTTTAGAAAAACCTTCGGCGAACCTTCGGCATCAATCTTTCTGACGCTTTCTTATTAGGTATCTACCCTTTTTTTGGCTAATCGGTTTTAAACGTGTGAGGTTTTTCGAAATATGAAGGGTTGATTTCGTGGTCTATTTTTGGGTTATTCATGAGTTTTGGTTTAAAAAGGTAGGATGAATTATTTATTAAAGAGGGTAAAAAGTAAACACAATAATACACTGAATAAACTTCTTATCTCAGGGCTGATTTTTACAACGACAGATAATTTTATCGGAGGAATAATTTAAAATTTTTGACAGTTCTTCCATACAAAATCTGACAGACGTCAATTTTAATCCTCGATTAAAAGTTATCTAGCGATGGAAGAATCAGACTAAAATATGGCGTGGAAACATTCCTTTGCATCGCTGTCGAACGGTAATGTACCCAAGAAACTGGCGGCATTTTCACGTTGTATGGCAATGCTTAGCCTTTGGCTAAGGTAACAACCAGCTTTTGGCTCACGGGCAGTGACAACCAACCGTTTGGAGATTTTCTTGAACAACAACAACAAAAAGGTAAACTAATACGGGCGTGATCACTGCTGTAATCATTTGGTTTTAACCACAAGGGATTTAGGGGATTGTTAAATTAGTTGTGGTTCCTATTAATTCTATTTTAATCATGAGCTAACCGAGTTCTACTCGTATCTAGTCATGGTTTGATCGATCGGCGGTTCATTTAATTTAAATTGAGTAATAAAATGAGCAATTATTAGTTTAAATCTGGTTAATCTGAACCCGTCCATACAAAACTGAATTGGGCATACGCACCTTACCTTGAAGTAAAGAAAGAAGGAAAGATAATTTTAATTGTTACCGAAACACGTGCAAAATACTTCTAAAATAAATTTTAAATATAATGCTCGTAATGCAATTAATTTAGTCTTGCAGACAGGCGCGGAACGATGACGATGCGACGTGATTCTGATGGAACAATTTTTAAGAAAACTTCGTAGAAATGGTGTTGCGTCGCGTCCTCGCGTGGCGCCTGTCTGTGGGAGCCTTGAAGAAGGTGTTATTTGGTATTAAATATTCAGCTAATTGAATCTTGAATGCATTGGATAAGTGTAATTATTTTATATACGTTATATATTCAGTAAAACAAAAGAGAACTATTATATATATATAATATAACTATTATATTGTATTATTACACCAAAAATTATTCCAAGGCAGTAGGGGAAGCAAGAATTGCCCAATCAGACATCAATAATGTTTGTAAATCAAAATCAAAGAGATTTAGATTCTACTCTATTCAAAACAAACAATAATATAACTAACTGCGCCCCGCGGTTTCACCCGCTTAGGTTTCGATCTCGTGCGAATATCGGGATAAAAAGTATGTATGTCCTAATCCTGGTTATAAACTATCTGTGTGCCAAATTTCATCCAAATCCGTTCAGTAGTTTCACGCAAAAAAGGTCGTGGGTCTATCTAGTCAAAGCATACACCTATGGTAATCAAAAGAAACCCAATGCATCATTCACCTCTTGCATAAAACAACCCAGCATCCGCACATACTTGACTCCTAAGCAGATTATCGGCACCTCTTGAAATGCATGGCGGAATCAGCTAAAAGGAAACCAGTAAAATTTATTCATAGGTTACCGACATCTTAGTTTGCTCCCATTAGATTGAACGGGTTGATAAAATAGAAGCTGAGCGCATATTGACTGTATACACTTCGGTTTTATTTTATTATACCGTTTTATCGGGAAATTGTTGCATTGCAGTTTTATATAAACATTTTTAGAGTACCGTACCCAAAGGCTACCTACCTATTACGTAATTCAAATAATTTATTTTCTCTTCACAAACAATGGCATCATATAAAAGACAAGCTTAGAAACTAGTTTGTGAGAGACTGGTCTCTACACTAGGAATACCTGTATAGCAGATCACCAGGATCCCACCACACGGTATGTAAACATAATCAGTTATTTAGTAAATGTGAAGGGATATGGGGCATGACATAAAAATCAATGATAAACACACAGATTAAAAACAATAAAACAAAAAGAAAATTAAGCGGAAAAAATGTGATAACTACAAGGGATAGTAGCGGGATGTAATATTTTGGATGAGTTATTAATTCCTCAGTAAGTTGCTTTATAATCTAAATTATGGAGTCATTCAACTAGCACAATCATACAAGCCTCTGTTGTTAGGTGATAGATCGTTGTAATACGATTTATTTTATTACTAAGGCTTCGCTGTCCGTCCGTCTGTCACAGGGCTGTATCTTTTGAACCGTAATAGGTAGACACTTGAAATTTACACCATATTCCGCTATATAATAACAAATCATAAAAATAAATTGAAATTGAAAATGTAAGAGGGCCGCGATACAAACCTGTTTTTTTCGGCGTTTAAAGAAAAAAATATAGTGTTAAATTTGTACGTTGGCACGGAACTCTTCGTGTGCGAGTCCGACTCGCCCTTACCCGGTTTTAATTTATTGCCTTTATAGTTTTTGCTCGTTTGGATAGTAGAATAGAATATGCAAAATGTTGCATATTAATCAGGGATGGCAGGAGGATATTGAACGTTTCAGTTCGTGATTTCAATAAATTGTTGATGGGTTATGCAGATTTTGTTGCGCTTGTGGGTTATAGCGTAATGTATTAATTACTTATACGTCAGTTGTATGATAAATACTGGTATTCAGCTGCATCCGGTTAGACTGGAAGCTGACCCTAACATAGTTAGAAAAAGGCTAAGCAGAAGATCAGTTGCATGATTTAAATATGACCTACAATAGGTTTTCATTTCATATACTTTTTACCATGAAGTCTTCCAAAAATAGCTGTTTTTGGAAGAGTCCTAATTTTATTTTAATACCCGACGAAAAAGAATAACGCAGGATGGTCCAGAATAATGTACTGAATCAATGGTATCAGATTGCGCGTCAATGTCTCTGCCATCCTGTATAACGTTTTCGTGGGCGGAAAAGCGTCTCAATATATTTCCACACATTTTAATTCCCCGTGTTATCGTGATGCTGTGACGTGGACGAGGAAGTCCAGGATAATATCGTCACGTTAGGAATGATTAAAACGCATAATTTGTACAAAATCTATAAACTGATGTTCTCTCTCAATTGCATAATCCGCATTCAACTTCTAAGCACATTGGGCTGATATTCGGGATAATGTCAGCAGCGATCCTGGCGATGGCTAACGTGAAAACCGCTTAACTTACTCCAGAACATTCTGGAACCGGAAAGTTCCTAATTCCATGCCAAACGACATTATGGATGTAGTTTGAGGACAGGTAACTGAGGAATATCGGATGAGTCGAGAAATGAGCTGTGTTTAATGGACCGCAAACTTTGCGGAACTTGTGGTTATTTTAATCAATTTTCCCTGCGTTATATTCTCCCAATATATGCGTTCAATGGTTACATCGCGTAGTGAAATCCCGACGTAGATAAGCTTCATCTCCATAGGCCTCTCTTGTGCCAATTTCCCTGCTCTTGCCTTTACCTGCCTCATCCAGGTCATTCCTGCGATAGCAACAATATCGTCCGCCCATCCACGATAGTATACGCCTTAGTAGATAAGTATTTCGGAAACGTAGCATGGACGCTTATACACGAACGCCTGCATGGTTCTTTGCTTTTAAAATCTAAAACGAAACATAGATGCGAGCAGATTTCGAAATAGAACACTAGAACGACGAAATATACATTTAAATGTAGATCGAACGCTGGGGATGATGATCTTTAGTGATAATCATTAGAATAGAGCAAAGCACCCATCTTCTACTAATCAAAATAGCTCTTAAACATTTCATTATTTCAGCCAATAGACGTCCACTGCTGAACGTAGACCTCTCCCAGGCACATCGACCGATCTGTGCTCCTCCCATCCAGTGGATTCATGCGACCTTCACAAGATCATCGATAAACGTTCAACGTTAAAGTATTAGTTTGCCCTAGCCTTTTCCCAACTATGTTGGGGTCGGCTTGCAGTTCAACCGGATGCAGCTGAATACCAGTATTTTACATTGAGCGACTGCCTATCTAACCTCCACAACCCAGCTACTGGGTAATACGATACCCCTTGATAAGACCGGTTGTCAGACTTTCTGGGTTCTGACTACCCGTAACGACTTTCAAAGGTCCACGAATGACAGCCGGGACCACCGAGGCACGGTGGGGCTCGGTTTGTAAAGATGGTCACCCATCCACGGACCAACCGCGGCAAGCGTAGCTTAACCTGATCGATCGATCCGTGAGGCTGTTATTAGGTATCCTACTTAGCCACGAGTCTCTCATTGTAATATTAAATACTTCCATATACGGTAAGTTCTACGAAAAAGCGAAAAAACGAACTTGCGAATTCGTAAAGGACATATTTCTGACATAATATATATATTAACCGGAAAGAGACAGGCAGGTCCTATTTTTGATTTCTGACAAATGAAAATTGACGTAGGTTAGAGGGAAGATAAATATAATAACATTTTTGTGTGTACGGTGGAGAGATTGAACGATGAAAAAGGTGTTGTTAAAGGTCATATCAAATTGTATGTATTTTATTGTATTTTCAGCCATAAAATGTCAAAAATTAAGGGTCTTGTTATAAATAAAATTATACTTATTTCTACCGCTTAGCTTGGTGTTTTGTATACAGGAGTATAAGGATTTCAAACTTTGTCTTTGTGCAATGCTAATCGGCTTATAAAGTTCGCACTGTAGGGGCCTCCTCTCTCCGAGAGGGAGTGGGCTGTAATCCACCACGCGGACCTAGTGCGGGATGAAAGATGTCACATATCTTCGAATTTTTGGTTCTAGCACATGCCGGTTTCCTCACGATGTTTTTCTTCACCGTTTTGAGAGCAGAGGTTATGGCATTATTTACACAAAGTAAAATGCCTGTCTGGGTTCGAACCCACGACCTACAACTCGTACATCCGAGCCGTTATCACTGGTCCACGATGACTGCTCTGCCATCAATTGATAGAAAAATGTGTCTAATATAATTAAAATAAACTACATATAAAAAAGCTGTTAATAATTTGTATGAGTCTCTTGTTGCTTGATTAATAAATAATAATAATAATACTTTTGTTTTCGTTCAGTTTTTTAAATTAACGGGAATTAGGTTAATCAACTATGCTCAAATTATGTAAGTGCCTATACGATTTCCAATAAATTATTTAAATTACAATAAAGTTGTGGCAAGTGTTGGCTGTTCTCAGACTAGATTCAATAAAACAATGCTACATACAACACTCATCATCATCATCTGCCAAGAAATGGATGCAGCTGAATACCAGTATTTTACATGAAGCGACTGCCTATCTGACCTCCACAACCCAGTTACTGGGTAATACGATACCCCTTGGCTACATACAACACTCTGAATTAAAAAATATTTCTTGAACCTTCTGGTTTTTTAAATGTCTCGCATCTCTAGTCAATAGTTTCTAGACAAAAGAAATACATTTTTAGGCAATAATATGTTAAAAAATTGGTTTATGACCAATATTTTAACATATTATTGCCTAAAAATTACAGATATTTTAATGTTTATTTTGTTTGATATGACATATGACATTATTAACTAAAACATGCATTAATATTGCTATAAAAACGTCGCATAGGTATTTCCACAAAAAAATAGGTACGCTGATTTTAAGGCGCGGTTGCAACACTACACTTCGCTCGTCACACAAATTAAAAGCAAACACAAATAACATCATTCTGTATCAGTCAATGATTGACAGGAACACAAAGAGATTGTATTCAGTGAATTCTCATACAAACCGCACTTAATATTTATATACTTCCATACATTAAACCTAAGAATAATTTAAAAGAATAATAAAAAAAGAACACCTCTCTCCCAACACCTTTTCGTCCTAAGCGCCCAATCTACCAAAAATAATCTAGACAAAACATTCTAGAACATGCAATCATAACTTGTGACAGAGTACCTAGAGACCTACTTTGTACTGTGGCGCTTACCCGGGATAGCTGTATCGACCCGCGGCCTCGAACATCCAGTATCCGCCGGGAACAGCTACTGGTATTGTCAGCTCAATTATTATTTGTCTTGTAGTGTCTGATGTCTAAATAGTAGGATTTGATGTCCAAATTGTACATAGGTATGGTTGTTACATGCACCTATAGGTTAAGCAGATACTGATGCAATGCAGTTATGTTATAAGGGACAAAAGTGGTGAAAAGGTTTATAAAATAGGTTTTTTTTATAAATTATGCATGCCGAGTGGTGGAATATGGCTGAATTATATTAAGTAGTTTTATGTATTACCCATATTTGCAAAATATTCTATTTTATTAGAAGGCCTTAATATATATATACATCGATATGAACTAATTGAACTGTTAAAATCTTTGTTGTATAATTACAAAACATTAGGTAAGTTAGTTAGCAGTAGAGAGTAAGGTTAATTATAGCTACATATTGATACAGTACATAATAAGGAACACAAATAATTGTAGAAAATCAAATGAATTCTGGTAGGTAGGGCATGGTTTATGGTAGAGGTTTAGGCTAATATTCATAAAATGCAGATATGTTTGACAAAGGCAGCCGTTTGAAAGAAATCTTTGCTGTCTGTACCGTTTTTTCATATTTTATGATGCCACGCCAGTAAAAAAAACCTTATAGGCAGTTTCCGTGCATTGAATGGGAACGGCAGTCGGCAACACTTTTTAAAGCTTTATTTACCTACTTTAGATACCTGTATAAATTTTATTATTCTATTTATAAAACACACTTATTTTCATTTAGTAAAAATCTAGTAAAACTGCATTCTTGATGAACCAAGAAATACATAAATTAAACGCTTTGTTCCACGTTTCTAAACAATATATATTTCTACCATATTATAATGAAGTAAAATTTGTGAGTTTGCATTTAGGCGGTAATCTACAGAATTACTGATGCGATTCCGTGAATTCTTTCACTAATGGAAAGCTACAGTATAGCCGTATGTCATAGGATATATTTTGTTAAACCAAGAAATTTCGAGGACAAAGTAGCAGGCAAGACCTAGTATTTTATAAGTAGTGTAAAGGTTTCTTTATATATTGTATTTAAATATTTATAAACGTATTGTGTTGAGACGCCCCAGCTTGACGTCCGATAAAGTGATAAAAGTTACATATTCATATATAACATTGTACAATAATATAATATATTTAGACCCATATTCGTCACCACAGGGGTTAGACGTTTGTAATAAATATTTAAGTAAATACCTAGCCAAAAATGATTATAGAAGCGTTATTTTTATGTCTATGTTAATATACTTCGCTAAGTCAAATGGCGCAGTAAAAAAAATAAAAGGTTATTTTTAAACGAACAGAACTAAAATATACGATAAAAATAATTATATATCTATGTAAATATTTACAGCTAGACAATTTGCTTTGGGTTTTGTCTAAAGTGTTCAATAGGTTACTTCTAGGCATGCACCTTTGTTGACCACATCACCATTTTACATCCTTGCGTAACACACGAACGATCAATCACAATTTGAATGATTTTGAAGGACATTGCTAATCCATTGCTTCATAATATGAAATGTTCGAAAAATGTGTCTGCTCAGCAACGAAGATAACGCAATGAATGCTGTTGAACTGTCAAAATGGAGGCCTTTGCTACTGTCAGTGTGTTACGCAATCAGACCGTAGGTGAGATGGTGGTCAAAGAGATTCAGTAAAAAAAACTTTTTTACAAAAAAAAAAAACAACCGACTTCCATAAGTCGGTGTCTTTGGTTTTTTTGTATTTCGTTTTTCGCACCGACTTCCGAAATTAAAGTTATTTTACATTTTGTAGTGTTTTTATGGAAGTCGGTTGTTTTTTTTTTAGATTTTTTTTTTATTTTTCCCTTTTTTGTTATGATTAGTTTTTTTTGTTGATGTTTCAAAAACCGCTTGTCCGATTTCTATAAAAATTTTATGGGACCATTTAGAACCTACACCCTTTCTAACAAAAATAGAATTTTTCAAATCGGTTGGCATTTGGCAAGCGACGGAGTTATGCGCGAAAAAACATGCAAAAGAAATTACAAACATCCGATTTGAGAACCTTCTCCTTTTTTAGAAGTCGGTTAAAAAAACTAAAACAGAATCTTAGAATGTAAACCTGCGTAATAAACCGTACTAGACGCCATTTTGCTGAAAATCTCAGGAATTAAGACTGTCTGACAAGGCCGTATACAAAATTCCGGGAATTCAACAGTAATTTTCGTGTTGACTAGAAGAGGTGCTCAATGGAGGCGCTCATTTGTTTCAAGTAGGTACTTCCTCACTTTGTAACAACTAAATACGCGTGAAAATGTTAAAAGGAGTTTAACTCATATACGTCTACAAAAAGCTATATAAACTCGGCAATATTGATGTGTTTTATTTGAGCAGTTCTAAGCCTACGCCGTTTTACATATTGGAGGGAAATATTTCACCTACAAAGATAAATGGATTGGGCTCTAGAGTTACGGCCACAAAAACAGCGAAATTATGACAAATTAGATGAGATGGTTATGTGGCCTGAAATGTGAGGGGGTTTCGAACACTTCTGAATATTATTTACTTCATTTCTTTATCTCTGTTTTTATTACGTAGGTAAGTACAAGGTCACGTCTGTGAGTAATATCTACTTAGTTGGCAGGATTTTCTCGTCTTTCAAATGGTTAATGAAAGCAGCTGTGGTGGCCCAGTGGTAACGACTGTAGGTCGTAGGTTCGAACCCAGACAAGGCTTTACTTTGTGTAAATTATTTCATCACCACTGCCCTCAAAACGGTGAAGGAAAATATCGTGTCGAAACCGGCATGTCCTAGAACCAAAAAAAAACCAAAGACATGTGACATCTACCAACCCGCATGGGGCCCGCGTAATTACGGTCTACTCCCCCCTCTCACCGAGAGGAGGCCTGTGTCCCAGCAGTGGGAACATTAGAGAGAATGATCTCTATTCCTCCAATCCTTCTTCAAATTAAAGAAAGCGCTTTAATTTTGATTCTTAGTGTTCGGGGTTAGGGTGATATCAAGATAAGCTAACATTAGAGATCATAAAGATAGATATATTTCAGTAATACAAATGGGATAAAGATTAAAACTAATGAGGTGAATGAAATGAGATTGAGTCGCCAATCCAAAACGTACTGACTGTTTTTACTTGGTAACATAAAATATTCAAGGCATAAAACGCGGTGTCGCAATTACGCTGACATGTTTATTATTGTTCGGTGATTGACCCGAACACTTAGATTTTATTTAGTTTTCTTTTTGTAATTTGAAGCCAACATATTTTACTTTTATTACCAACAGGTTTTTAAAATAAATGTTGAAATGGTAAACCCTCCATATTGGTGCCCAAGATACAGGCTTGCCTAGTTTGGGGTCAATGTAAAATCTCTGTAATCTTTTGAGCAATAAAGTGTTTATTATTTTTTAATTTATTATTGAAAAAGATTACTTTGATTTTGACCATTATTACCTACTGTAATGAAAATTCAGAGGTAAAATCTGTGAAAGGACTGTATGTCAACAACATCCTTTCCCCACCGCAATTCTAGCAGCCGAACCATACGCCATAAGCTTTTTTGCTTGTAAAACTACTAAAGTACTAGTCTGCAAACAGAATCCAAATTGAGATGGTCCATGTTCCGTAGGTGGGAACACGTGAACCGATGGCAATACAAGTTTGGTCTCAAACCTATACCAAGTTTATAATAAAATTTCAGCCGGTTCAAGTTATAACGGAATTTATAACTGAATAGACCTTCGATAATATGGGGTTTTGTTTCTTGGGACGACGGAATTTTGCGGGTATTAGTTTCTAAAGTATTTTGGAGGGAGTGACATATTTTGTGTTGGCGACACATATTTAAATAACACATGCTAACAAAACATGGGGTTTATTTATAAACGATGATTAAAGTTAAGTGACGTTTAAACGTCTAAATTGTATGGTTAAATAATCGCTAATTATGTACTACTTTTTAAGCAACGTTCATGAATAAAGAGGTCTGAGTTTGATTTTGAAACGGATACTTTCAGCTTTGAATTAATCTTCACAATCAAATCAAAGAAGAATCCGGTCGAATTGGAGGTGTTTGGGGGATCAAAGCAGTCTGCGGCTGGAAAGATTCCTTTTAAACAAGACAGTAAGCTAGATTCTTGCCCAATCTCATACATTTACTAGCAGCCACACCGCAGAGAGACCGGCGCTCCAACTTTGCTCAGTTATTAGTCTGTCCGAACTTACTGAAAGAATACGAGTATAACAGGGTAAATGTATGATCGTGCATGTTAGTAAAAACGAATTAGTTTCTAAGTATCCCATACAAACCCAAATTATATTGAACAACGGGATAATTGCGTAACACACTATCAGTGGCAATAGGTTTCATTTTGACAGTTCAACAACATTCATTGCGATATTTACGTAGTTGAGCAGACACATTTTTCGAACATATCAAGCAATGGATTAGCAATATCCATCAAAATGATTCAGATTGAGATTGATAGTGTGTTACGTAATTAGGGTGCAGGATGAATAACTAGAGTCTTTGAGTCTTGGCATTAGAAACACCAAATAAAAAAATAGTAAAATACAGTATAAATCTTAGAAATAAATAGGTCCTTCAAAGTATGATGCTAAGGTAAACCTGTATCACAGGCAGCATGAGTACTTACAATTACAATTAGTGCACATACATGCGAGCGACACGCGTCGACGACAGAGGAAACTGCAGCCGTCGACAACGTGTCGACGTGTATTTGAGCATCGTACTCCCTCTCACCGAGAGGAGGCCTGTGTACCAGCAGTGGTAACATTATAGGGTGATTATGTTATGTCATTCAAATACACGAGCTGCTCTTGCATTTGTCGTCGACGCGTGTCACTTGTGTGTATGCACACTTCAACAACTGATACCTTTAATATAGTCTAGTTAACAAAAAAAAAAAAGAGTTCCATAGCATATCTCCGATTCCAGTCAAAACACTATTATGCCTAAACCCACTGACCCAAATGTTCAAAAAACCAGCTTACACACGAAAGAATATCCCTAATCATGTGCTCGCATAAATGTAGTTTTTCTCACAGTCTTATAGTCCGTGACAAAGATTTCCTTTGTTACTCGCGTTCGGTCCAGTGACCACATAGAAAGTGTGAGGTAAATGGCCATTTTCTGCCAAGTTGAACAAAGCCCCGGGTGCAAACTGCTTGTATTCTCGCAATGGTTCGCTCTATCTTGGATTATATCTTGTTTAGCGATGTCGTGTTTACTAGTAATGTCGTTTGAAATGTCGTTGATGTTGTTAGTTTTATTTATATTGTGTTTCGTGAACAGAGTAAAATTGTCATTTACTTTTTATATTTTCATTGACGACCGAGTCTATCTAAGCTATTGAATTATAATATTGTATGATGAATAATTCGAATTATTCATCATACAGTACATCATAATTCGAATTCCCACACAACAACAACAAAATCAACAGCAACATTAAAAAGGCAGAGAATAAAATACAGCAGACCTTTCTTTGTCCTTTAGAACACTCGAAAAAAGCTACAAAGAAAATCCTCTAATGCAGGCCTTTCAAATACCAGGATGGCAGAAAATTAAACAAGCCTTGAGCCTCCTTGATATCACGTCAAAAAGTAAAGTGCTTCTCACGTTTCGACAAATCGTTGAGTCGGCATAAATCATTCTTCCTTCCTTCTACATATGTTATGTTACCCTAGTACATTGGACTTAGGTAGTAGCTTGAACAATTTGATGCTACAGTTTGGATTGTCGCCAAATTCTGTTGTTCTATGTGTTAAATTTTGTTTCCGAAGGAATTGATTGTATCTTGGGGAGTTAGAAACTTCCTGTTTATTGTTTTGTTCACACGAGTCTGTTGTGAGCCGACTTTGTTACTTATTTTTGTTTGATCGAGGAAAGAAAGAAAAATATATCAAGGGAAACGGAATAACTTTGCTCATAAGTAGGCTTAGGTAACTCGTTCTTAGGAATACTTTGGACAATGTTGTTCGACATAGCAATACGCTCAACAATAATTATTAAGAATGCAATGTACCCAACTGCTTCTTGTGTTTTGGCCATATCCAGAAGCCTATCCAAATTATAGCTTTCACTCAGTCACTAGATATTGTTTTTAATGTAAAAGCTTTTAGTTAAATGAATTCCACCGAAAATTATATTTAAAATACAATAATTATAATGATACATGAAACTATAGTAATTTGTTTGATAGTTTTTTCTGCAGGTCCACAGTCAACCAGCGCCATCTACCACAATTTTCCGGAACTAAATGATAGCGCCCTCTAGTAGTAATACCGAGTACCACAGGAAGGAAGAAACTGAAAATAGAGGAGGTTCTCGGCGAGTTCACGTTACTGAACAATGTTATAACAGCAGTGACACATCCTTCTCATAGATGGCGCTATTTCAAGTGTCTGTGTTTAACTTAAAGCTCGGAGATGAAATAAGATAAAACGAGATACAAATAGAAAAAATCATTCATTTTCCATCTATAAAAACTGAGGAATGAATTAGGGCCTTCTTTTAGGGTCATATTATATTAGGTACTAAAAGCAACTTTTCCACTACTACACATTGGCAATGAAAAGGTGGCAAGACATGATAAATAAGATAGAGCTATAAATTTTTCGACGTTATATTTTAGTTTGTAAATAGTTTTAGTTAAGTTAGGATATAATTTGTTATTTTAGTATTAGCTTGTAAATTTTATATAATTACAATATGTTATATGTTTACAATAAAGTTCTTTATATTGTAAAAAAGACAGAGCTTTCCAACTTTCTAAGAAACATTACAATGAAAGATTTAACCAATGTAAACTTAATTATTTTCACTCTATAAGAAAAATCCAATATTTTATGTTCATGACTGTAGGCACTACTCGCCCAGACGACTTTTTCACAAGCTCTAATGTTCCTGAAAGAACGTTCATACCCTGATTATGTATGAGTTCCACATACTAACTCACAAACTTAGTTCCCCAGTTGTATCGGCCGAGCATACGTTCAGAATTACAATTTACTTATCGATAAATCATTCTAGATGTCAGAAGTTTACCTAATTTATTAGTCGTTAGAATTATTGCTCTTACTGGGAATATCATAAAATAAAGTAGATAATAGTTTCCAATGAATACTGAAGTAGTTTCTGAGAAAAGTAGATTTCATTTAGTCGGAAAGCGTACTGTAGACAAGGATACTTTGAAGAATTCTTTTTTGTTTGTTGTTCTTATCAATCGACTGCTAGCTGAGCCTCCCAAGTAGGTTGACTTTAGTTACTTAGACGTATATGTGTATGTATATTCAAGGAATAAATGAGTTATTCTGGCACACTTTGAGCGTTCAGCAGTTTTTAGGGCCTGAAAAGGAAAAACGGAACCCTTATATTAGGATAATTTCGATGTCCGTCCGTTTGTCAGTCTGTCAATCCCCTTTTTCTCAGGAACGCGTGGAGGTATTAAGTTGAACTAAATATCAAAAAGGTCTACGGTCTTTTGGAGTTAAAAAAAAATCAAGCTTCTAAGTAAATGCAATAAAAAAAACAAGCTTTTAATGAACTAAATAAAACTTCCGTAAACACAGAATTATTATTATTATTTACCTAAGTTTTATTTAATAAGTACTTTATAGTGCAAAAAGCATAAATATTTTAATTCATTTATTTCGTATTTTTAATATGAAATAAATAGTTTAATACTCTTTTTCTATCTAATTTACATTTTTTTTTATTTATTTAGAAACAAAAGTACTCAAACCGAACGAACCCAAACGCGACGAGGTTACGTCGTTTTATCACACAGTTCCCATAGCCGCCTCACAGTATAATAGTAAAAAAAAACTTGTATAATAGTAAAAAAAGTTTGTAAAAATACGGCCATTTATACATATTTGGATACTCGCAAATAAATCAAAACGTATAGGGTTCTTCCCGTTGACCTAGAATCAAGAAAGGGGTGAAGATTTTTATATGGAACCTGGCATACCTGTCCACCATTTTATTTTTATTTTCAAAATGACGGCCACGCTTGTGTCCTATATAAATCGATAGCTGGCATCAATGCAAACAGAAAAGTTAACACGACCAAACCCCGTAAAGTGTCACGTTTTGTACACGGTACGGTAACTATTCCTAGGAATCCTGCGATAGACTTATCACAGGATTCCTAGGAATAGTTACCATGATGGGCTACCTACCTCCTCTACGTAAGGGTTAAGTTCCTTCGAACTACAAAGTTCAACCTCCTCTTCAATATTATGATAATCGAACTCGAAGCAAACGTTATGCGGTTTCTGCTCATCTAAAAGTTTATGTAGACTCTCGATGTTTCTGCCAGCAGTATCGACAGTTCTGAGGTTTATGTTAAACTCCGTTTTAATGGAGGTCTCGGCTATACCGGGGTGGGTATTGATTGATTTTGAAGTGGTGTTTGCTAATGTTTTCTAGCTCCACTAATGATTTGACGTTCAAGAATATGTATATATATTTTTTTTATGCTGTTGTTCTACTTCACGTGTTCTAGACCGATGATTTTTAAGCTAAGTATTGTCTGGAAAGGCTCTACTGGTCGGGGTGGAAGTCATCATCATCATTTCAGCCCGGAATCACTCATCAATGAGCGACTGGGTATAGGCCCCCCTTTATTCTGCCATACTCCCCGGTTCTATGCGTCTTCCTTCAGGCGTGGGGTGGAAGTAAAACACGCTTAAGGCAGAGCATCGCCCAGAAGGCTGTTGAAAGCAGCATGTAGCGACCGGTTCACACCGCAGAAGACTGCATAACTTGGAGAATCATCGTTTGTGGCCGTGAACCGCAGCATAGAGGGAAGGATGATGAAGAAGAAGACAATTTATCAAGCAACATAGCACTTGAAAATAAATGTCAACAGTTAGCTCCTGAGATGGAAATTGTGAGTAAGTACAAGTTCTAACTAAAGCATCCATAATTATGTTGGGAAAGCTGTTTTCATGGTATTTCTGCTTTAACCGTTATCATAGCAGATAGAGGACTAGATAAAAGTTACCTGGTAGATAATGCCATCCATACCTATGACATAAATTCCTTACCTATCTATACAACGTGTTTTTTTTATATCCCATAACTCTAGGGGTCATTGTACTCATAATTATGAACAACTTTTACCATGGGACCAACCCTGAAAGCGCGAAAAAAAATTAGTACAAGTACAATTATGACCCCCTAGAGTTATGTGATATAAAACACGATGTATAAATAAAAATTAAATGCTATTCGATGGTAAGCGCATCACTTGAACGTCAGGACCGATTTTGTTCATTTTGATTTAATGTTCACAACAGTCTGAATAAGGCTTTCAGGGAAAGAAAAATATGAACGAACGAGGCAAAAGGAGTACCTATGTTAAGACCGTAGCAGTTGGTGTTCTGTAGTTTCTGCCTACTTCCATGGGAAGTAGGAGTGTATTTATGTATGTGTATGTAAAATATGAAAGAAGCATTGAAAATTCGGGAAAATCTGCAAGTGCTTTTTCTGTGGGACTTGGACAAGACAACGTCTATCTAGTCAGCTAGTTCAGAATAAAATAAACAAATGGCTTAAAAGAGTAAAAAAAGTAATAGTTTGACCTACAAAACCAACCAAAACTCCAAACACAGTTCGCCAATTCAATTTAATTCGACTCCACGAGGCAGACGAAATTGACTGCAACCAAAAATACCCGGCCTCCACACGGTCAGGGTGGCGAGTTGGCCAAGGTCTGCTGGTGGACATAGACTAGACAAGATATCTTATAACACAACCACTTCGGAAGCCACAAAACTACTGTTTTCAAGGACTTTTTGTTTGTTTTTGGTTTTATAAGTGGTGCATCAAAAAGGTTTAGTAAGTAAGTTTATGCTGCGAGATCACTACATATTATTATAAAAACAAAGTTCCCCCGCCGCACCTGTCTGTCTGTCTGTCGGAACGCGATAAACTCAAAAACTCCGAACGGATTTTCAAACGGTGTTCACCAATGGACGGAGAAATTCCTGAGGAAGGTCTAAGTATATAATTGATTAAGGTTTTGTGTAAATTGACTGAAATATGATGGCGATTGTAGAAGATGGCGCAAAAACGGCTGAACGGATTTTGGATGAAATTATCGTTTTAATCCTTAAAAGGGGTCATTGTACTCATCATTATGAACAACTTTTACAACGGGACCAACCCAGCAATCGTGAAAAAAAAATCAGTTGATCCATAGATTTATGTTCGTATATCTCGACATAATGTATGGATCAACTGATTTTTAAATGATCAAAATTTAACGGTGTATATACTATAAGAGTAAGGAAATACCAAACCTGTGAATGATGATATGGTTAGAAAGGGGGTAGCTACGGAGATGACGACTAATAGAGAAGTATGGAAGGTAAAGGCATTTGCGTCGACCCTAAATAAATTGGGATAAATGTAGGAGAATGATGATGATGGACGTGTAAAAAACTGTTTGTGCAAACTTACGAAATAAATTCATTTATCATTTACGATAGACGGTTAGGGTGGCGAGTTGCTCAAGGTCTGCTGAGGCTAATTTATGGCACAACCACTTCGGAAGCAATGAATTGCATCCACAATAGACTGGTTTCAAGGACTACAATGTTCTTTATTTTGTTCGTTTTAAAGGTGAAAGTTTAAATAGGTACAATATTTCAGAAAGCTTACTGTTCTTATGCCCAATATTTGTTTATTAGTATTTATTATTAAAAAGCTGCTCCCTAATAAAATTAAAGCCTCTATAAAAATGAGGCACGGACACGCACGAGTTTGTTTTCAACTAACAAAAACCTGCCAGTCGATTCTGTAAAAATCTCACCGTGAAAACTCAAGTGAAGTGAGCTTGATGCGAGTTGTCAATAGTGTCAATCCCTAGCATTTATTTGGAATGACAGCTCACTCCACGCTCACTTCACCTGAGTTTTCACGGTGAAATGGTTACAGAATCGCACTGCTGGTTTTAATATTACAAAAATATCCTAGCGTCGTTTACCAAAACAGTTTTACAGTCCACAGTTAATTTACCTCCGATTTTGCATCACTGTCCAAATGACAGTGATCTTTATTCTTATTCCTATAAGGTTGCTGTTGGCTTGCTGCCATTGACAAGTCTGTCAAAATCATTTTGATCTTTATTCTCGTTACAGTAAGGTTGCTTATAGAGGTACAATAACTCTGAACGGACTCGTCGTCGGTCTCGGTTCTCGTTTGAAATGAACTAATGATGGAATCGGTAATAATGTAACAGAAACGAGTGGAATCAATTCTTGGATGAGAAGATTATTTATCAGCCAGCGACTAAAGAGCCATAAATCAGGGAAGGGGGTAGACAATTTAGAATGTCAACTGCCTGGTTCAGATGACTTATATATCTCTTTCCAGTAAAGGATTTTCAGGCATTTTTTTTCTTCAACGGGAGTTTTGTAACATATGAACTCCAAACAAAACAGCAAGCTTGTAGTTTGTACAAACCATTTGAAGTGTAGTGTATTTCATTGTTTTTTTCTTTTAATTTAAGAAAAAGAAAAGCATTGGCATTTGGTTTGATGTATGCGACCTTAGCGATGCAATTGCTGAATCGCATTTTTGATATGAAAAGGAACTCGAGCGCTGTGCTCGCCAGTCGCTTACATACTTTCGCCTTGCCACGTCCACACATACTATAATAAGCAATCAGAGTTGTATTTTACCTTTATTAAATATATTAACCATTTCAGTATAAAACCGTCGCGTATCATTTATCTGGACCCTATTAATAAACGCACACGTAGTTCTTTTTTTCGCATACGTAGTTCTTTTTTCAGTTTTTTATTTATCGCCTCTTAACAACAACCTAGCGTATTCTCACACGGTAGGAAATTTTAATAGTTAATTGACGTCTCTCTTTCCGGTCTTTGGATATTAATTATTTTTATCTTTATCGAAATTCATCCATAGACCAATCAAGTTTTCTGCAAATGGAAGCTTTTTAAGTAAGTAATTATTTATTTTACTAAAAGCAGCCTCGGTAACATCAGTGTTATTTCAATAAGGGATGGGTTTGGCTATTACACATGAGAAGGTCTAACAAACTAGGAAAATCCTGTAAGTATATTGAAGGACAGAGTACTTTAGAGGGATTGACATGTTTTTACAAAATATTCATAATTGCGTAATAACTTTGATGCTAACATACATAATTATTTATTAAAATGACTTAAAAGCTATTTGTAGGGAGTGTTTGTGTGTGTGTTTGTTGCTGTGGAGTTAGACTATTCCGTTGGGGTGTGTAGGTGTGGTATAGATAGTAAATATCTGTCAAGGAAATGAAAAGTTAGGTATTTTAGTTGTAATTTGTAGATTTTGGGATTAACATTTCCTAACTAAGGGACATGACATTATACAGAGTGGCGAATAGGTTATCACATTGAACAGTGCAGCGGTTATTAGAAGTTGTTATCAGTCTGTTACAATAATAAAACAAACAAATAAAAATATAACACTGAATTCTCCAAAAAAAAAATTGCTTAAAAATTGGCACTATATAAACCACCCTAAGGGACTAAACACGCGCGGTGCGATTTTGTCAACAACAACAAACTTTTTGTTATTGCTACCAAATAATCACAAATTACGTTTAATGTTGTCAAATACTAAACGAAAACAGATCCCACGGCTAGAATGTTAATTGTTATTGATTGTATATAGAATACGTGGTTTCACTTAGGTCGGGTTGTTTCATGTCCACTTGACGCACGCGTATACGTCAAAAATGGCGCTAACTATCGTCATACCAAAAAAAGCGTTGTTTCAAAATACAGTTACAAAATTATGACCTTGACTTACGTCAAATAATTACGATTACATACTCGTTATTATTTGACCGTTTGAAACAACAGCCCTTAATGTGATAACCTAATCGCCACTGTGTAGGTACTTAATAGTCTTTTGTTTGTCTTATAATTTTGAAAACAAGCATTGCCCACCTCTCATTCCACATTTAACTTGGTCAAATAATACAGAACCGCTCTTGAACTGCAGTCACAACAGACCACTGTTCAATGTCGATGCCGAATATAGAACCGCCCAGACATTGGGAGCTGCATCGGGGTCACTCTGATCACCGCTGAAGGTTGAGCCGCCTAACCTTGTAGTTTTAACAAGGTATTGTTTGACTACCTAACTATGAGATAGGGTTTTGTCTGCCGCCTCGTTTGTGTGGATGTTTTATCCGTCTCTTTTGACGAAAAGCGCATCCACGTGTCGAATATTATCGGTGAGACTACCCTCTTTTCAGAATAATAAGTAATAAGAATTAAATTAACGAATTTACTTGTTCCAGTCCAGTTGAAAACCAGCGTCAGACACTAGTTCTCTGGAATTTTTGTTGAACTGAGCCTTTTTGGCGCAACCGTGAGGCACACTTTCCGGCTAATTTCTTACATCGGACTTTACAGTTTTATTGATCTCAAGGCCAATTCCCGTAATTAAAAACGTCCAAAATCTAGTCGCAGTCTCGGCGGCAAACAAATGTCAAAAATGTAGGGAAATTAGAGGTATTTTTGACAGATTGAGACTGAGATCAGACTGTGAACGTTCTTAAAGTTACGAGAATTGCCCCTCAGATGTACTCGTATGTATGTGTATGTGGTGTATTGTATGTCTTTTAGTCTGTGCTTAATAAATGTATTTTCTTTTTTCTTTCTTTTTCTTGTTATTTGCAAAAAAAACTGGTATTCAGATGCATCCTGTTACACTGCGGAAGCTGACTAAAACAGAGATCGGATAAGGACAAGACAGATGATGACTAGATAATTAAAAAAAAAATTCAATTGTATAGTCTATTAGAGATATCTCATGGCCCTAGGGACGGTAAAAATAGTAATGAAATGAAATCCCTACCTGGTGTCACAGAAGGATAATTAGGCACCGCTTGACACCGCGAGACAATAAAGATAATTGAAAAGGGAATTAAATTAAATAATTCGCTCGTGCACGGAAACAAGTGCTACAATCCCTTACAGCTTTTTTAGGTCAGACAGAAAACCAAGCAGCAACCGACCATCAATCTTGTCACAACGAGAATAAAGATCACTTTGATTTTGACAGTGATACAATAGGTAAAATAACTGTGAAAGGACCGCATATCTTACCAATTAAATATTTTATAAAGGGTGTCAATATGGCTTTCAGTTTAGGTGTATAATGACAATCTTTAATTAACCGACTTCAAAAAAGGAGGAGGTTCTCAATTAGATGTTTTTTAGGGTTCCGTACTCCGTACCAAAAACGGATCCCTTATAGGATCACTTCGTTGTCCGTCTGTCTGTCGTTCCGTCTGTCAAGACCTTTTCAGACTTCAGACTTGTCAGACTTTCTCTAGAACGCGTGGAGGTATCAAGTTGAAATTAATATTAAATACATATGTCTGTGGTCCCGTAGTAGTGAAAAAATGAAACTTCTAAGTCAACGCGATCAAAAGATACAGCCTTTTATGCTCCGTTTTTGCCGCATATTTTGACACTCGCAAGGGAATCAAAACCTAAAGGGTACTTCCCGTTGACCTAGAATCATGAAACTTAGCATGAAGGAATGTCATGTAGCACAAGTAGGTAAAGGAAAAATCCGAAAATCCTAAATTTGTAGTTGCATCACAAAAAAAAAACGGGCTGCACTCCGGGAGTGCCGGCAGAAGTGAAAACTTGAATATTAACGTTGTGCATTTTTGATATGTTGGAATGCGCACTGTGTTTCGTCGAGAACAAGCTAGTTGGACAAAATTATTTTTAATGGATATAGTTTTTAAAGCCTCTGCTAGATACTAATATAAATGATTTAATTATTTAAAATACTTAGAAACCCAGAAAAAATGCGGGCTCCGAAAATAAAATGCATTAATTAAAAATAATGGTGTTTATGGCACGATCATCAGAAATATTAATTAAATAAAGGGTATTTAAAGCTAATTACATTATATAACGATTAAACTAATATTATAAGAATAAATAAAACTAATTAATATACAACTTTAATTTTTGAGACTGTAAAACTGCTACCTGAAAATAAATTAAAAACAGCTTTTGAGCAAAAAATGTGCAAAAAAAGAAGGCCTCACTATAATTTGAAAGCATGTGTCTATCAATTTTAAAAAATACAGACCGGGGATACCAGGGGATTCTAATTTGGTATGAATATTATTTTATTGTAACTAAATAAAAAAATGTACTCACCCTCAGTAGTAGAATCCATCACTAAAATTTTCCACAACTACTAAAATTACCTCGGGAGATGGTGGTTGGTGTAATTACCAACTAATACTCTACTTACCCCCACCAATATATCTAGGAAATCTTAATGTTGTTTTTGTCCAGATAGCTTGTTCTGAACGAAACACAGTGATGCGGTCTACTCTCCCTCCGTCTTACGCATTTTCGATCAGGTCACGTGTCCTGACGCGAGCTCCGTCTTACGAATTTTCGATCAGGTCACGTATCCTGACGCGAGCTTAACATTTTTTACCTATCTCAAAAAAAGTGCACAACGCCGCTAAAGAAGTTTTCACTTCAAACATAATTACTTTTGCGATTACAAACTTATTTGCAGTTGGTAAACTAACCGCAACCTATGTCGATGTATGGAGACAACAGTTTTCCAACGGCAAAGTTAAGTTTGTACGTTTTGAAGACTGCATGATTTATTGGGAAAATCTTCGAAACTCGATTCGATGACCGAACTATTTACTTAACTAAAAGTTTGTACGGAAACCCTCGACGCGCGAGTACGACTCGCACTTGACGAGTATTTTTTAATGTATGTTCGGGCATAACTCCGTCATATTTATAAGTAGACGGATTTGCCAACATTTTTTTTTAGAAATCGGTTGTTTTTTTTTTGTAAAAAAGTTTTTCTATCAAAAACAGATTTTCTATAAAATAAAAGAACAGTTGTATTTTTCTAAGACGTTATATCATTTATTGGATGATCAGAATATCCCTTATCTCATTGAAAACTCTTCAACCCTTCAATGTAAATGCCTCAAATTCCTCAACATATTGAACAAACAAAATTACACAACACAAAACCAATAATGTAGGTATGTAGAACGACAAAGCCTCAAACTGGTACATACTCGAATCGTACTGAACGTAGACAGAGTTAAATTAATTCTCGGAATCGTTATTACCGAGTGGAGCAGTAACTATGATGAATCGATTGTGGTTGGCTTTCATATCGAGTGGATTATCGATGTCGGTTTTAAAATGTTATTGGTGCATTTGAGGTAGGAGAGGTCTGATTTTCTTGTCAGCCTGAATTATTTTGTAATGAACTTCCGAGGTGCAGCGGTACAAAGTTAGTTTGGTGCATGACCAACATTTGAACTAACGTCGCTATCTTTTTTTTTATATATATTATTTCAAGAAAGAAAGAACAAGTAAGGTACAAGGAGAGGCAGAGGAGGAAAGGGGCATTCTACAAAACAATTGCGCAAATGCTTACTAACAGCGCCCCCTCTAACGACGTCATTTGAGTGCCAAACGATCCTAGTAGCAGTTTGTAGTCAAGTGCGACTGATTTTACCTAGCATTATACTCTTTAGACTTACTTAGCTGCTATATGACTATAGCTACTTACCTTTGTCTGCTATTAGTTTTATAAAATAACTAGCTGACCCGGCAAACGTGGTTTTGCCATATACATTATAATTTTCTAGAAAATATTTTTTATTTTTTGTATGAAAAATAGATGTTGGCCGATTCTCAGGCCTACCTGATATGCACACAACATTTCATACAAATCGGTCCAGCCGTTTCGGAGGAGTTTGGTAACAAACATTGTGACACGAGAATTTTATATATTTGACATTAATTATAAGAACAACGGAGTAATTGCATAACACACTAATAGTAGCAATGACTTTAATTTTAACAACATACACAGTTTGACAACATTGATTGCGTTGTTTACGTTGTTGAGCAGACAAATTTTTCGAACATATGAAGCAATGGATTAGCAATATCCTTCAAAATAATTCAGATTGTCATTGAAAGTGTATACGCAATTAGGGTGCTGACTTTTCATAACAAGAAATATTTTTTTGTCACATAAAAAAGAAAAATGTCCATGTCAGGAGTGGTTGATATTAGTCACTCATTGGACATTTTTTCTGGATGGAAAAAAAAAGTTTTATACTCTGGCAATATATCCCTACTTCTAGTACAGTCGGGTAAAAATAATTAGCTTTTGTAGAGTAATCCTACAAAAGGTCAAATCTACTTCAATAGTATGGAATATTCCCGAAACTACAGAAATAGTCTGACATAACAAAAACATATTAGATAGGTATGTTTTCTTATTCGTATCCTATTCAGAATTTCTTCCGGGTATTAAACATACGGTTGTACGAAACCCTTTTAACATATCATCATGTTATTCTAGTTGAGATATATTTCTTATGATTTTCGTCGAAAACCACAAACTATTGGGGCTAGTTTAATAGTCGTCATGTCTTGGAAAAGCGAAACAGCAGTGCGATTCTGTAACCATCTCACCGTGAAGTGAGCGTGGAGTGAGCTGTCATTCCAACTAATGCTAGGGATTGACACTATTGACAGCTCGCTATAAGCTCACTTCACCTAACTTTTCACGGTGTGTTTTTTAAAGAAACGATCAGCTGGACCGCTATAGCCCGGAAAACTTATAATAAATTACCCTTTGACATTTCTGAAAGACAGCATTTGTAATCGCAATAACATAACATCACTCCTTGTTTCCCTGGAGGGTCATACAGAGGTGTACCTACAGTAAACCAGTTAGGTTTAAGTCTCATGTAATAGAGGGCGAGCCTAATGCCATCAACCGGGGACAAATCCATACTCCGGGCTGGTACTGACAAAGCCTTAAAGTAAAGCCACAAAGCCACCTTTTTCAATGGCTTTAGTAAGTAGATACCAGTAGATACCCATTAAATGGATAAGAGTACATGAGTGTAGGGAGTAGGTATTGACATATATCCCAAAAACATAAAGCCCATCACAGACGTAGCTATAATATATTATATTAATATATCGAGATATATATATTATTGTAGTATAGGAAGCTACCACGCACGGGAGCTATACCATAATATATATTTTGCCCTACTCGGTGTGCGATCGTCCTTGCAAGCGCACGGTTTAAAGCTTATTTTCTGTACAGACTGTTCATATTTTGAAATAACACTATAATCAATCTAGGTACCTAAATGAATTCGACAAGAGCACTACTTTTACATCTAATTAAAATTAATAAAATATGCCAAAATATACCGAGATATTTAAGTCGACATATTCTGGTGACGTCATAGAAATATATATTATAGAGCTGCGTGTGCGGTCATTTGAAAATTTATATAGAAAATATGTTGTAATATGCCTTGCTATGGTTCATATTAATATACATAGCTACTTCTGTGACGGGCTTAATCATTAATCATCATTCTAGCACATTGGGGTTTATTCATAAACGATGACTAAAGTTAAGTAACGTTTAAACGTCAAAAATGTATGGTTAAACAGTCGCTAATCACTGCTTAACTTTAAGCAACGTTTATGAATAAAGGGGTAAGTGTCCCAGATTTAAATTAAATGGTATATGGATACCTCGTAGTGCAAAATAACGCGTTCTAAAGAGAGTTCCATTTAAAAAGTCTATTGTTTTTGGCCAAAGAATTAGCTTTGTCATTCAATGTGACAATGCTGCCAGTATCTGGGCTCGTTTCCGGATGACAGCGCTGCGACGAGTACTTCGACGCCTAAGTGTTCTTTTGTCTTTTGTATTTTTTTGTATATGTAATTTAGAAACAACTGTTAATACACACAACAAAAGTATCTAGGGATCAAGCTCGTTTTTGCTAGTTACAAAAAATCTGGTTTTTTATTTATATTTTTTGTAACTCTTTTAAGTAAATTTCGTTATTTAAAAAGGGAATAGTTTTTGAATTTGAGGCCAAATCAGTAAAAAATCTGCAATACTTCTGAGTGGAATCAATACAAAAGAACGTTATTATGGAGAGAAGACGTCACTTGAGCAAGAAGAAATGATCAGAGCCGTGGGATTTCTGGGATTGTTGGAAGCTGGTTTTCGCCAAAATGCTGTGGCAATCGCTTTGGGAACTACGCGGAGGGTTATGAGTCGACTTTGGACACGTTACCACAACACTGGCAGCGTGGCAGAGCAACATGGAGGACGATCTTGCATCACCACACGCAGACAAGATGAAGACATACAAATTACTGTTTGACGAAATGGTACAATGACCGCGACGATGTTGGTTACGAGGCTTCATAGATGTTCAGAGATGTTAATAAGCGTTCAAACCATCGCTTGCATGAAGTCAATCTCTGTTTCTGAAGGACGCTGCGTGTGGGGGGTCCCTATTGACCCCCGCAATCGCAGACCCCGTTTACGATGGACTCGTGAACACAGAAATTGGGCAGAAGAAGATTGGCGTTCTGTGTGTTTTTCTGATGTATTTCGCTTTGTTATGAGGCCAGATACTAGACGTACACGGTATTGCAGGACCCCTGTACGCCAAGAACGTTTAAAATCATACCAGGAAGCCCATGCATAAAGTGGTGGAACAATCATGATATGGGCGGGTATTTGGATCGGCGGAAGATCCGAACTGACTTGGATCGGAGGCATCTCAATGCACAGATTTACGCTGAAACGATTGTATCAGATGTTGTCATTTGCGGACCCAATTTGGTGCTTCATTTCTGCTTATACATGATAATGCACGTTCACACACTGCCAGAGTCGTTGCTTAGACACTGGCCGCAGCTAATATCAACGTCCTACCATGGAGTGGGGTTAATCCCATTGAGCACGCAAGGTATATGCTTCTAAGAGCTCTGCCAAATGTGGATGCCGTACACATATCAAAAAATATTTTTCTCCTGTTACAATGGACGTGAGCGGCCATTCCGCAACATTATTTGGAAGATCTCATATTAAGTATGCTTGGAATCGCTGCGATTGTGTTATACGCGTTAATGGCAGAAATACAGACGACTAATTGTTTATTTTACGCAATAAAAACTTTTATTTTTTATCACATTTTAATGTCAGTAAGGTTAAAAATCCAGCATGAACAATTGTACGAGAGTACTTCGTCGATCTTCACATACGAAAACATTTCATTTATTCAATTTTTTTTAAATACCACTATCCCTACTATTGATGATATTTTTTAGACTATTCTACATAAAATAGTATGGAAAATAATTGGAGAACAGCTTTGACAAAAACATTTAAGAGACAATCACATTCATCAGAATACAAAACGTTTTCTTTGTTTTCTAGATTTCAATAAAAGGAATCAGGAAGGCCACCTTTATGTGGGAACAGGCGACGCGATGCTCGAAAATAATTTTCTAAAACAATGGCGGCCTGTTTTTACTATAGAAAAGCAAAAAAGCAGCCAAGTGCGAGTTGAACTCGTAAGCGAGGGGTTCCATACCAAAAATAGCAAAAAATGCCGAAAAAAACTCTTTTCTTACAAATTAAAATTTTTGAGTAAGTATAATTTTTGTATTTATATTTTTTTAAATATTTGTTGTTAGACATACTTTGAACATGACAGACTCAAAGACATCTGACATCTAGCAACCTTCACTGGGCCGGCGTGGTGGATTACAACCCACTCCTTCTCGAAGAGGGAAGGCCTGTGTCCCAGCAGTGGGAACATTAAAGGATGATTATGTTATGTTATGTAAACATACTTTGTGAAATTTTTGAAGTGTCTACGTATTACTGTTCAAAAGATACAGCCCTGTGACAGATGGATGGACAGACGGACAGCGGAGTCTTAGTAATAGGGCACCGTTAGCACCCTTGGGGTACGGAACCCTAATAAGAATGAATAAAACGAATTTAAAAGTATAACGGCTATAACTCCTGGTAATATCATCTTTTGCATATTTGCAGGCTCTTCGTAACGAGATTTTGTTGGCACAGTTAAAAATGAATTATGTTTTTATAACTCGATGATTTTTTTTTATTTGATTGTAATTTCATTTTTGTGGGTCAGGGTTTATTTCATAATACGGGATAATGGTCCATTTCTAATTATCTTTTGCTAAATAATAATTATCATCGGCTATTTTACTTTTTTGTCCACTTGTTATTATAAAGTCCATCGAACTAGCCTTTTCTCAACTATAGAAAGAAAGAAAGAAAGAAAATACTTTTTTTTTTAATTATGTTATGTTGGGGTTGGCTTCCGGTCTAATTGGAGGCAGTTGAATACCAGTATTTTAGAGACACTACCTATCTGACTTTCACAACCCAGTTACTGGGTAACACCCACCCCACCCCACCCCACCCCTTGGGATGACTGGTTGTAGCTTCTGACTACCCGTTACGACTGTCAAAGATCTACGATTGACAGCCGAGACCGACGGCTTAACGTGCTTTCCGCGGCAGGGAGGGGTCTCCATATGCAATGGATGGTCACCCATCTAAGAACCGACCGCGGCAAGCGTAACTTAACCTTCGATTGACACGTGCGGCTGTTATCATTTAGCCATGAGCCCCGAAAAATGAAAAAGGGTAATGCTCTAAGTCTCAATAGGTTTATGTCCCTAAAATAGTATCACTAACGCCCGGATTACACGAGGCTAGCTTATCAAGCTAGAATAGCAATATTGTGCTATAAAACTCGTACTCTTTACGAGTTAGTCGTGTGTTCGAACCCAACATTAATCTACATTAGTCCTGAGTTTAGTATAAAAAAAATAGATTTTGATAAAACCAAATCATTTTCAATTTTAATCGACGGAGTTAATCATTGACAAGAAAAAATGTCCAAATGTCAAACAGGACATTTTACTTTGAAACACGACTGTCGCGGTCCTGATAAAGATTATTTCCTTCGACGTCTGGAACCATTATAATCATCTTCTGTCAAAGTCCGTCGATATCAAAAGATATATTAGAAAGGAGAGCTTTGTAAATGTGCGAGATATCTTGCGAAGTAATGCGGTTGTCTGGATTACCTGAAACAAAATAAATCTTGGTTATTTATATTGTGGTTCAGCAGGAATTTCTTATATTTAAACCTACGAGGGAAAACTGTACTTTTTTAATCACATTACATAACAACATAACGCCGTAATCCCCGAAGGGTTAGGCAGCAGTACCTATACGTAGGTAAATCACACACAGGCGCGCTCCGGGGGGGGGGGGGTCACGACTCCCCCCCAAAATCATTCAAGCTGTCGAGAGTCTGCATGATTTACTTGCCTTACTAACTTAAGTTACTAACTAACTTGGTGATCCCCCCCACAATCTTGGGCTGTGAGCGCGCCTGTACACACATCACACACACCCCCCATTTCGCCAGTTATGTCTCATCATCATCATCACCCACATCCTCTCTTTTCTTGTGCCAATCTTGACGCTCCTCTGCCAGCCTCATCTAGTTATACTTAAGTCCTAATAGGAGGCGAACTTATTGCCAGAAAGAAACTGCAGATGGAAATACCCAGGAACGCTTTGCCCAACCCGGATATCGAACCCGGGACCTCATGCTCAGCAGTAGCTTGCGACCACTTAACTAGACCAACGACCCCTATATTCAAATTTTATTTGTTTCAAATTAACGTTATTTCAAGTTAAACAAATATCAACTTTATTTAATGGCAATTAAGTTGATTTCAGAGTGACTAGCACTATTGAAAAAGTTGGAAAAATGTTTGAAGTTGTAGCGTACTCTGAACTTTATTGTGTAGGAATTAAAGTTTTTTTTCCATAAGCTCATATATGTTTGCATTTTTGGCGAATATGTCGCAATTTTATTTATAATATATGGTTAAAGTAATTTATTTCTCAATAAGAAATTACAAAGATTTCACTTACCTACTTGAGAACGATTTAAAACTTAAATATATTATTATATTTTAGGTATATCTTTATCCACCGCTTTTTCACTATCGTATGTATTTTGATGAGGCACATTACCCAGTCGCCAGCGATGCGGATGAATTTTTCGACGCTATATTTTAGTTTGTGAATAGTTTTTGTTAAGTTTATTAATTGATTAGGTTTTACATAATAAATAAAGAGTATACTTAGTTGTTTGGCTATGAAATCTTGACCAATAAACATAATTTAGATGCATTATTTCCTTTTATGGAAATGTACTCGTACAGAGAACTCGAAAAAATGCAGCGAACGTATAAAAATATTTTTTTTAAAAATCCCTACTGAAACTCATATGACGCCCTAGTTCGCTTTTAAGCTTAATGAAATCCTGAAATCTCATTAAATAACTTTCCCAGCAGAATTCTACTAAAATCCGCCGTATTTTTAACCAGAACGGGGACAGTAAAAAGGGGTAAAAATAGTAGGTACAGAGTACAGACGCCAGTACACCAAGCTATCCGTAACTGTAATTTTTTCCCAATCAACCTTGAACCTTAATGCTTTAGCGATAAAATTGAAAATCTATTACAGAAAGGAGAATGACCAAAAGTCGTACCAAAAAGTCTCATGCATCAAGAACAAAATATTATAGTAACCATTTTCATATAGGTTGATGTGCTGGGGTCTGTACCTACCTAATGGTTTGCAAACACCATTAAAATAGTATAACGAGAGAAAATCCTTTAGCACTGCGGCGCAGAGCGTTCTCTTATCGTTCAAGTAAAGCTAAGCTAACCTTTACTTAATAGTCAGATAACTTTAATCTGAGAAATAAATATTGCTGTTTTACAGTTTCTGAATAGAAAATATGTCAAACTGTCATAATTATTGTTCAGATAAAAGTTATCTGACTATTGAGAAATCAGCCATAAGAACAATATAAATAGGTGGATTGGAGAAGAATTCTATTTATAAAATCCAATCTAGTGCCATCTATCCCCGCCCGTCACCGCTACTTTTTTAGCTAAGAGGATTTGGAATTATGGCGCATAAAACTCCAGTTGGCAGAGTATTTCTTGAAATTGAATATCTATTTATTTATTTATTGGGGACAAAAAAACAGTAACATGCTACAAAATACAGAGAAATACTTAAACTAAGATTTAATAAACACGTAACCCACGCCATTGTCCACGTTTTAACTAAGAGTTAAAAGAAGTGCTAAAGACAACTTGTGATAAAAAAGAAAAAGAAATATAAAACACTAGTCGCTGCCACAATTATGCTGTGTTATTTAGTTTAGCTGAATGTAATTTAAAATACTCGCTAACCAAAATATCCAGAGCAATTCTCTTAAATGTTTGCTTAGATAGACAAAATAAAAATATATCGCTCGCCTTTGACCTCTATTCACGTATTTATAAGAACGTTCGTATTCTAACCGCAGTCTCGATCTGTCAAAAATACGTCTCTAATTCACCTACGTTTTTGACAAGTTTTGACATTGATTGTTGCTAAGATGAGATTGCAACTAAGTCTTAAATGAGAGTTGTCTTTCTTGCGTTAAGGTACGATGCGCTGAAATGTTACTCGTATGTAGGGGAGGTCAGCTCAAAGCGGCCACCTTAACTTTAAATTAAGAAAAAACCTATAAAACGATTCATTTTTGAAAATAATTTTATACTAATAGGTAGAGAATTTATTTAATTTTTGTAATTTGCAATTTACATTTCGCGCAAATTTAAATATAAGCCTTAGATTTGTAGATTACAAAAACTTGTCAAAAAACCGCTTTGCCCGAGGGGTCGCCCAAAGCGGCCATGGTGGTAAGGGCATAGAGGCCACCCCAAAAATTCTTCGCAAATGTTTATTTTTTGTTGAAACATATCGTGCTAGACAAAATAAAAATAAAAAAATATATATTAAAACCATTATTTATTATTATTAAACATATTTTTAATAAAATGATCAACATTTTCTACCCGTTTTAATCACAATCGGTCTTAAAAGTAATTTAACTTAACTTTGTAATATTTAGTTAACATTTTAGGAACTACTGCTACCTATTAGGTTGATACTTGACATTTTTATTAATCACAGTTAGGTACTTCTATTACTTAAGTCTTTCAACAGTCTTTATCTTTTATCAAAATTAATCCTCTTTTTTTAATAAAACAATTAAAATTAAATTATAACAACAGAGATCAGATTTCTTGACAGTTATCACAGTAAGCTCCAGTTCCGGAATATGTCGTACACGATTCATGAGCCCATAACTGGCAGTCATCACAGCGAATCCAGTCCTCTACGGGTGGATCTTCATATGGCTCCATGCAAATCAAACAAAAATAATTTTAATTTTAACTTCATCCCAAGACGCCTGGGTAGTTTTACGTTTGTAATTGTTGACCATCTAAACAAAATAACTGAGCATATCAATCGAATCATAATATTTTAATAAGGGCAAAGCGGTCACCTGGCCACTTTGCCCGAGCCGCTTTGCCCTTATCGCCCATTTTGTTATAAAAATTAACTACTCCCACATTATTTATCAAATTTTGGTACTAATACTAAAGAAACAAAGCCAAATAGACAAGTAACAATACACGTGTAATACAAGCATTTAAACTTAAACAGGTTTGACCAAAACAGGTTAAACTTACCTTGTATTATTTTAACAAAAGACGCGAAAACGTATTTTTCGTCTCTAAGCGCCACTCGCTCGCTCCCACCGCTACCGAATGACTTATCGGCACGGGGCGGAGGTTTATTACGCGTGCATAATGGCAACATCGCGCTATCACTTCAAATATCCGAAAAATGAATTGTGGCCGCTTTGCCTTCTATGGCCGCTTTGAGCTGACTTCCCCTACATGCTTGTCTTATCTAATTATTCTGAGACATGGAATGATGTGATTAGCCGATGATTATGGTAGTATAGACTCTCATTACTATGTGTCTGTGGTTTCTGGTCTATGTGCAGCCTTTGAGCGATCTAGTGGCTAGGATTAAAGGAAGTTGCGGTAAAGTTGGACTGTTTGGTTTTAAGTGAATCATGTCCAATAAGCCTGAAGACTTTGTAACAGGTTGTGTCTTTGATAATACCTCGGATTTTTATATTTTTCCTTTTGACATTTTTATATTTTTCCTTTTGACATTTTTTTATATTTTTCCTTTTGACATTTTTATATTTTTCCTTTTGACATTTTTATATTTTTCCTTTTGACATTTATATATTTTTGCTTTTGACATTTTTATATTTTTCCTTTTGACATTTATATATTTTTCTTTGTTTTTATTTTTGTATATTATTATTATTATATTTATACAAAAATAAAAACATATTATATAATTAATATTATATGCATTCCATTATTGTAGTTATGTTATCAATTTTAATGTCATTGACCTCTATAAATATTTGTACGCCTTCGGGTATAACATAGCGCTCTTGTAAATTTCTGTAACAACTATTTATTGTACCTGTGTTAAAAAATGAATAAATGACTTATGACTTATGAAGTAGATGCCGCGATTACTAATCCGTATACGAATCAGCACCCTAATTGCGTAACACACGATCAATCGGAATCGGTTTTATTTTGACAGTTCAACAACATTCATTGCGTTATTTACGTTGTTGACCAGACACATCATGACACTTTTTTTTAACATATGAAGCAATGGATTAGCAATATCCTTCAAAATGATTCAGATTGAGATTGATTGTGTGTTACGCAATTAGGGTCCAGATCATCACACTCATGACGATGACTTCATGTCGAGTCTGGGTGTTTTCCTATCTATAATATGTATGTATTTACAAAAAAAAATTGTATATAAGTAGTTTATCAGCCATCTTGTTACCATAACACAAGCATTAGGTTGCTTAGCTTGGGACAAATGGTGCTGTGTGAAATGTCCAGGGATTTATTTATTTATTTATTTACACTTGCCAACAACATTTACACATACATGGACATCAACGTGCAACCTGTTACCGTGGATTCAATACATGATTCTGAACGCACATGTGCTGAAATTTTACGACGGTTATTTAAAAAAAAATAGCTGTTCCATACATTTTGACCGCGTAGGCATCGCACTTTTTTATGAAACAGCTGATTTTTTTTCTGATAGTTTAATGCAAATCGTTGGTGTAGTTAAAGAATGGTACGGTACTTACGAAGAATGGTAAGGTACTGATGATGGATAAGATGATACGCCAAAAATATTTTTTTTGGGAATCATTTTCATTTTTAGTTATCATTAAAGTGGAATAGTCCACTTTAATGATAACTAAAAATATTTTTTTGTGTATAATAAATGCATAAGCAGCAAAGCATTACATGCATGCTTAATGGTAAGCATTTATTATTTATTAAGCATTTATTTGTTCTAAATTGGATGAGGCTTAAAAAGGGTATTGGGGCCCTTTTCAAGTTTCATCCAATTTAGAACAAAATCCAGAAGTGATTCTCGAAACCATTGAGTTTCAGTTAAAAATAGTCCAATTAAAATCATTTGCATCAGAGTATTCAACAAGGTAAAGTACAGGCACACTAACTTATTGTTAGCAATGCAACGCTGTGGTATAATGAAGGCAATCTCCGTCCTTGAAAGGAATTAAGAGACCTTAGACACTTGCGTTTCCTCGGCAATTTTCTAGTGAGACGCCATTGCAGCGACCTCGGTGTGACGATCAGTGCTTTATCGTCAGCCATAATGTCGATGCGATGGTAACAATTTGACATAGTGATAAATAAAATAATACAGTATCGACCCTGAAATCTTTAATTATGTAAACTGAGAAGGTTCGACCTAGTGTGACGTCCGCTAGTTTTTCTTTTCTTCCGTTAGCCTATATTGTAAAAAAAAAATTGTATATAAGTAGTTTATCAGCCATCTTGTTACCATAACACAAGCATTAGGTTGCTTAGCTTGGGACAAATGGTGCTGTGTGAAATGTCCAGGGATATATTATATATTATATTGTTCCATATTCTGCCACATTTCCTTGTGCTGTGCCTTCTGCGTCCAAACGGTTAGGAACGAGACCAAATCGTCACGCCGGCGTTTCTTAGGCCTGCCTCGGTGACGACGTCCGTCTTCAGGCACCCTGAGTGTGACGACTTTGGCCCATTTGTCTGGATGCATCCTACAAGTGTGACTCGCAGACTTAACATTTATTAATATTAAGTTTCCTTTTGTTACAACAATTTTAGGCGTACATACTTTAATTGTATTCGTTTTAAATAAATGCACGAAAACTATATTTGGTTAATAAAGGACTTATCATGGTTATTACATTGACAGCACCTTTATCTTACAGTATTTAGAGCGGTTTTCCTCGATCAAATGTTACGACTGCTGTCCGTCTGTCGGTCCGTACTCATTTATGCACGCCGCGTCCACGCGATCGCTACGTTCACTTCCTGTCAAGAAATTGCCAAGAAAACGCTAATATGTAACGGCCCTTAGTTGGGTGGAGGGGTTAGGTTGGGAGGAGGTTGGAAGTCAAGAGGCTGCAATCTTGCCTCCAACTAGTAAGCAGTCAACAACTCCTTTGTCAATGCACAGTCTCTGGTAATTAGGGCTTCAATTGTTCTTCGAAGTGCGTTGTTCAGTAATTGCAGGTGGGTTTGAGTTATTGACGGGATTTCATGTTGTTTGTGGATTTGGTAACGTCATATTTGATTTCAAAATGGCGGTTGAGCGTTCGGCTTTTGGACTGAAGGTAATTGATTCGATCTCTGGATATAGGTCTATGCTTTTACAGCTTGTTAAAATGTTCTCAATTAACTTTTTAGATCTATATATCCTGCTTATGCGTAGGAAGTTTCATTAAAATCGGTTCATGCATTTCGAAAAACAAGGACTTGAAAGTTTGTATGAAATGCCGTACGTAGTCAACGCTCTTAACCACAAAACCCCTTTTTATATTATGTTAAGAAAAGGCAAATCAGGTTTATCATAGTAATATTAGTAATCGACAATTGTAAAACATAAAACCGAGACTTGTCTCCATGAATCGATAAAAAAAAAGAAGACTTTATAAAGCAGTTTTATACAAAACCAGGTGAAATACATTTACGTGCCGAAGCGTCAAACGGTCTGGAGAATGACGGCGCGACGCGGCTACAGATTATTTCAAGGAAATTGGATTTCAGAACATAGCTGAGTATTAATTTTCAATTATTTTTAGCGGAATTTTCAAGGTGACAAATATAAATTGAAGGGCAGACGACGACGCCTGTTTTTATGACTTTGTGACGTCTGAAAGGTAATTAATGCGACTTGGAATACTTATTGTATAGGTATCAAGTCCCGTTTTCTAGTCTAACCAAAAATGGAGGTGTTTTTCTTCCTGTTCTTTTACTTTCTTTTTATTCAATTTTGTCGTTATTATAATTTCACTAGCTGCGCCCCGCGGTTTCACCCGCATAAGATTCGATCCCGTGGGAATTTCGGGATAAAAAGTATCCTATGTGTTATTCCTGGTTATAAACTACCTGTGTGCCAAATTTCATCCAAATCCGTTCAGTAGTTTTTGCGTGAAAGAGTAACAAACATCCATACATCCATACAAACTTTCGCATTTATAATATTAGTATCTAACCAAAAATGGAGGTGTTTTTCTTCCTGTTCTTTTACTTTCTTTTTATTCAATTTTGTCGTTATTATAATTTCATGATTGTGTTTAGTTTAGTTTGTGTTCTAGTAAATACTTTTTCTTTATTTCTTCATTTTATATTAAACTAGTGATCCGCCCTTACTTCGCACGAGTTCAATCTACTAATAACGTAGCGACATCTCAAAATATCGAGATTATGATTGTGCTATATCTTAGTTTAATATTATATTAATGTAATATTCTTCCAGTACAAATTATAACTCTACAGGACTAAACTAATACTTATCTTCTGTCCTTTTCTTAATGAAATAGAAAGAAAAAGATGCACTGAACTTAAATTTAGTTTAGTTTGTGAACAAGGGAATCGACGCCATTGTCTACTACTACAAGCAGAATAACCCAATCAAATACCTCTAGAGCCTTTCTCCGTAAAAAACATAACCGCATACCATCGAAACCATTAATCATAACCAAACCAATTTCCACTTCTGTCCCAAAATCAGTCCCTGATTTCTACTACCCTACCGTATCTATTACTTGAACAAATACTTCTATACCCCTAGGCCCGAGAGTACCCGAGCTTGGCTCTCATCAATCATAGCCGTCCAACTCTGTCCCGAGTTGATCCATCAGCTTTTAAGGGATCCTCTTAAGATGGCGTATATTGTCGTACTCACAGCCTTTTAGGTGCTTATGTGTTAATCCTTGAACTGTATATCATACTTTGTAGTGTTAAGTTTGTAGTTTATCTGGCTGTTTGAATTACTTTTGTGTGGTCTATTGTGGATGAGTATGCACCCAAATCATTATCCTGAAAACTATATAGGCCATTCAAATATTTGTACTAGTTCATCAATTTTATTTATTTTATTTTATTTAAATGAGCTTTGAGAAAGCTTATGCACGCATATCATGCATAATTAGCTTATAATGTTCACACTGCTGCTGGTATACATGCCTTCTCTCGGTGAGAGAGTGGGCTGTACTCCACCACGCGGGCACAGTGCGGGTTGGTAGACGTCACATGCCTACGAATTTTTGGTTCTAGGACATGCCGCGTGTTCTCCATGCCATGTGTCCTCACGATGTTTTGCTTCACCGTTTTAAGTGCAGCGGTAATGAAATAATTTATACAAAGTAAAGCTCCTGTCTGGGTTCGAACCTACGACCTATAACTCGCGTCCGTTACCACTGGACCATCTCTGCTCCTCAAAACTAGCGAAAACCATATCGATGCTCAGCAAATTTGGTAGCGTAGCCCCGGAAATAGGGTGCTTCAATAACGCACAGGAAATAAAGGAATAAAAAAAACATTAAAAAGGGTAAAAAAAAATCCCGTGCGAGGCCAAAAAGCTTTCTATCTCAGCATAATAAACAACTATATATATTAGTGCAATATCGTAGTTAAATACTCTAGACTCGGAAGCTAACAGTTAACAAAGCAAATTGAATAAAACTATGCCTCCCTTCAAGGTAATCAAATTTCCCTGACGACGTCCGTATTAGCAACATTAAATGGTGGCGGTGGAAACTTGATTAGTAACTTGAAACAAGTTAGTACTTGTTTGTAACGGTACCCGTATCATATAGTGGGTCCGGCAGTTTGATTACCGATTATGAAATGTGTATAAAGTTTCCAGAAGTTACAGGTCTTGGAAGTCAGGTAAGTACGTAAACGTCGATGGGTCTAAAATTCAGATCATCTATTAATCATTTGTAAACGAACAAAAAATGGAGGAAGTTTTCAAACCGAAGCGGTTATCTTTATATTTTTTTAAGATAAGACCGCTTCTTAAAAATTCGCCTAGAAAACATAAAAAAAAACTAAGAGAAGAAAGACAACTGTTAACCAGGGTTGAGCAAATAAGTCCTCATGCTGCATGGTATTTACTAAAGCATCAGTTTATACCAAAAGTATATTCAAGTAATTGTTTCTATTTGAAGTTATTTCCACTTATGCAAATACCAACAGTATGTTAGTGTAAATAAAGTTGATTTCAGAAAAACTAGTAGGTACAATTAAAAATCTCATCTCATAAATGTTTTGCGTCTGAATTTAATGTGTGGGTAATTTAAGTTTATTTCCAAAACAACATATAATATTTGTTTAATATCATGTTTAGAAACTGCGTCGCGAACGCAGTATACCACTGAGGTAATCGTTTGGTGAGCATTTGTCGTATAATCATTTTCTGCAGCACGGGTTTGCATTTCTGGTTCAATAGCATGTCACTTCAATCGAAGTTCAAACCTCATTCAAATTACCTGTTCCGTCAAAGCTTATTGAAACACGTTTTTGATCCCTGAGCCCGAAACGAAAATTGAATTTCCCGAGCATAACTTTCCCGACCACAACCCTCTTAACTTTGACCGCTACTCAACGTACCTTTTGGTCAAAAGTTATACCAATTAACTTATTTTCTTTTATACATTTTTGTTGGTAAAAAAAGGATTTTGTTGCAACATCAATCTGTTACTGCCACAAGATTATGGACAAAGGTATTCTGAACTTAGAGTAAACAGTGTTAGAAATTAGGCGAGTATACCCATATCATGGACTTTTGTCGAAGTTTTGATTACCTCGTGTGAAATTATGCTCAAGTTGGCCACTGCTAATACTTGAAGGCTTCAGGACCTTGAAGTGTACGATATTACAAGGCAACTATGGCATAGATTAAAAGTTAGAAGCCTACAGTGTTGATTAGGGAGCGCAAAATGAAGTGAACTAATTAGCAGCCTAAGACAGGTTATATTTGGGCTTTGAAAGGAGGAATTATTGCCTTTAGTCAGTATTATCGATGGATATAGCTAATTGGTTGATATCCTACTATCTTAAATATATATAACTCAAAGGTGACTGACTGACTGACATAGTGATCTATCAACGCACAGCCCAAACCACTGAACGGATCGGGCTGAAATTTGGCATGCAGGTAGATGTTATGACTTAGCCATCCGCTAAGAAAGGATTTTGATCAATTCTACCCCCAAGGGGATAAAATAGGGCATGAAAGTTTGTATGAAACTTAGTCAAACTATACTTCTTAACGCGAGCGAAGCCGCGGGCAAAACCTAGTAATATTATAAACGTGAAAGTTTGCATGGAGAGATGGATGGATATCTGTTACTCTTTCACGCAAAAACTACGGAACGGATTTGGATGAAATTTGGCACACAGATGGTTTATAACCAGGATTAACATATAAAATAATTTTTATTCCGATATTCCTACGGGCTCGAAACCTATGCGGGTGAAACCGCGGGGCGCAGCTATTAGCTAGATATTTTAAAGCACTGGATATGGGAGACGTACCCCTACATAGGTGCTAATGTACGTCTCTATAAACGGCTCTGTATTAAAAACGCGTAAGAAATTTTCTTTCTCTCTCTTTCTATTATATATACGAGTGTGTGTGCGTGCGAGTACGCGCCCCCTCCGTCCTGTCCTGGGATCCCCTGACCGCACACGTTTTTTACGTTACATTAACTTTAAATCTCCGACTGTGTCTTACGGCTTTCCCCCAAGGCTTTACTCGTCTTTGTTGAAATTCGTGGCCAAAGATGATACAGAGCGTGAACGAAAGCCTGATGTTTGCCCATTATTATTAAAATTGCCTTTCATACAACATAATGCATCTGTATAGCTTTCAATTGTTTGTGTGTTCAATTGTGTGTTTCAATTCTCTAGAAGTAAGACGTTCGCGCGATCAGATTACTGTAATATTTAAAATTCTTAGGGGGATTATTGATGTTCCTGCACTGCATAATGAAATCTGCAATCTATTTGTCCCAGACAATAAAATTTGTGTCGTACCAAAAACACCGCTTACAGTACGGCAAGTTCGAACAGCAGCTGTTCGAACTTGCCGTACTGTTGTACACTCCAAGTCCCCTATTCCTCGGACATCATCCGCTATTAAAGCTCTCCTGAACTCAAACACAGATCTTGATAATATGTTTGCGAATTTATGGAAGATGATACTGTCAGAATGTTTGAATTTTCTTGAGAAGAATGAATGACTGTGTTAAATAAATTATATATTTAAATAGTGTAATTCGCTTCGGCCGTTCTATTTAAAATAAATTAAAAAATGCTTTTTGTTTCTACAGGATATAAAGAAAACGAAAACACTAGAATTTTCGTGAAGCATGTTTTCTCCGTATGAGACGATGCCTTGCTCTGCAGCGTAAAAATAATAGGCTTATATTATTACCTCGTTTATTTACTGTCATACATATTAAAACATTTTTAAATCCTACTAATATTATAAACGTGAAAGTTTGTATGGATGTATGGATGTTTGTTACTCTTTCACGCCAAAAGTACTAAACGGATTTGGATGAAATTTGGCACACAGATAGTTTATAACCAGGAATAACACATAGGATACTTTTTATCCCGATATTCCCACGGGATCGAAACTTATGCGGGTGAAACCGCGGGGCGCAGCTAGTATTTTCATAAAATAAAAAATATTCGCGAAGTCGTCAAGAGCTACACTTACCATGACTTTCTTCTGATAAAAAATATACATTGTTCTAAGTAAATATAAATTAAACAACAGAACCTCCCAATTTCTCTTCACAATAAGAGAGGTGTGTCGCAGTAATTCTGACACAAATGTAGATCCTTCAAACAGAATGGTCCACACACACAATCAGCGGAATGGGTACTTGTTAATCCTAGTCCAATTTAAGATAATAATAATACTACCTCATCATCATCTGCCTTGCCTTTTCCCAACTATGTTGGGGTCGACTTCCAGTCTAACCGGACAGTATTTTATATGGAGCGACTGCCTATCTGACCTCCACAACCCAGGGGGTCTACTCCGAAGTGCATTGTGCGAATGTTCGGATCGGACCAACACATGGCGGAACCGAATATTATTGAAAAATGCGATAAAAGTTCGGATCAGCTCAGTTGGGTCGGGACCATAGTCAATATTCGAAAAAGTATAGGAGTGTAGGATCGGAACCGACCGAACCAAATAGTAACTTTGTAGCAGGAAACGGCCGAACTTTCGGCCGATACTACTTCGAAATAGACCCCCTGTTACTGGATAATATTATGTATACTAAAATATTATACTCGTAAGAGTGGTTTCACACTACGTCCGTTCCGAATCCGAATTCAAGAATTGGGAATGTTCTAAAGGACGGAATAAGTTCGGATGTAATGTGCAACTCATCAAACAATACTAGGGCTACTTTCGGATCGTCATTTCTCGGATTCGGATCGGAAGCAGTGCAGAACCACTCTAAAAATTTGAAAGTTTGTATGTTTGGATGTTTAGGTGGCTGTTACTCAATCACGCAAAAATGGCTGAACGGATTTGGATGAAATATAGCTAACATATAGTTTAAAACCTGGATTAATAGATAGGATACTTTATATCCCACTAGTACGTTCCAGTGGAATAATTTCTGACATACCCGCAGGCGAAGCCGCTGGCGAAATCTAGTTTTGAATAAATCAAGTAATAATAACGAAGACGAAAGAAAATGGACCTCTCAACAAGTTTATGAAGAACGAGAAAAGTTAAAAGGATTCTTTCGCTGACGATAATCAGTTCGCGAAAGCGAAGTTCGTTAGCGAACAATTTTATATCAACGAGTGAGTTAGTGTTTGGATAAGTTTGACTAACCACAAGGGTTTCAAACTTGGTAAAGTTTGATTAAAATACTTCATAACATCTCGCTTTTTCCTTTGGGAAGCAGAGATTTTCTCGTCTTTCAGTACTAGCTGGGACTATTTGTAAACAAGTTTTATAAACTCTGATTTATTCGCCGTGTAAGCACGCTCTTCAATCCGCCATGGGATCTGGAGGCGATAGTCCTCGCGCGCCTGCATGACTGGCGCGCGGAGGCACTATGCCGGGGGGAAACTCTGCACCCGCGGCAAATCGCTGCGGAGCGGACGGACCTCCGGCGCGATCTCATGGCGGAATGGAAGGCGCGACTATCGCAACCCAGCGCAGGGCACGCCACGATTGTGGCGATAAGACCCCTCTTTGAGGAGTGGCTAGAGAGGCGTCACGGCGTTCTCACGTACCGCCTGACGCAGGTCCTCTCCGGACACGGATGTTTCGGGAGGTTCCTGCACATCATCAGGCGGGAGGAGACGCCCGGGTGTCACCACTGCCAGGATCGCCCAGAGGACACGGTGGAGCATACGGTGGAGGTCTGCCCTGCTTGGGCGGAGCCCCGCCGTGTCCTCGTAGAGGCGATCGGCAACGGCGGCGACCTCTCGCGTCCGGCTCTGGTGCAAGCCATGGTCCGGGGCGAGAGGGAGTGGGAGGCAGTCACCTCCTTCTGCGAAGCAGTCATGCTAGCGAAGGAGGTGGCGGGGAGGCTGAGGGAGAGAACCTCACGCCTCAGCCGCCGTGGGAGACGCTCCGGGCGTCGGGAGCCGCGTGACGACTCCCGGCCACCGTAGGCGCGGGCCTGCGGGCGGTGAGTAATGGGTAGCTCACCGTCCGATCAGGACCAGGCCCGTGCCGGACGGCGCGTTGTGTTCCACGCGCGCCTCAAAGAGATGTCAGCAGAGGACGGGGCCCCACAGGGCCGAAGCCTGCCGGGGCGGCGGGATTTTCCGAAAGGTTAACCGCTGCCCTGGAACAGAAAGGGCTAAGGACGGAACACGGGTGGGTTTTAGTCAGTAAAAGTCTGACACTCCCTTCCGCTCCACCCAGAGCGGGAAGGGTCATTAGATGATTTCCCATCCACAAAAAAAAAAAAAAAAAAAGCACGCTCTTCAATGTAGCATGGATCACTATAGAAGCTTGTTCACCGACACGTTTTTTGTACGGCGCGATTTATACGCCGTGCCGTAAAGAAACCATGCCGTGTACTAAGGGCAATAGCTTACTACTTATGCGATTAACCACAGCCAGCACAGTTAGTTGCCAGTTAGACTACCCAATAAAACTGCTTGTTAGACTTTCGACTTCTACCCGTAACGACTGTCAAAGATCTACAAATGACAGCCGGGAACAACGGCTTAACATGCTTTCCGAGGCACGAGGGTTCCAGGGTAGCGGGATCGTCCGAAAGGGTTACCGCTGCCCTGAAACAGAAAGGGCTAAGGAAGGAACACGGGTGGGTTTTAGTCAGTAAGAGTTTTACACTCCCTTCCGCTCCACCCAGAGCGGGGGGGGGGGTCATTTGATGATTTCCAATCCACAAAAAAAAGGCACGAGGGTTTTCGGTATGTAAAGATGATCACATATCCACGGACCAACCGGCAAGCGTAGCATAACCACTGAACCACGAGCCTCGCACTTAGCCACTAGCCCCAAACAAATATAACATTAACTATGGAACAAAGTGTAAAAGTTGCAATCTTTGACTTCTTTTCATCTTTTTCATTTCACTACAACCTAAGTTCTATTCAAAACTTCGTGGCTCAAATGATACTACACATTACGTAAACATAGCGACTACAAAACTTGATCACAGCGACGACGTCTAAACTTGGTTTAAAGCAATCTGCGAACTAAGAAATATGACGGGCGACGCCGACGCGCTAGCTCTAGAGGTAAACTTGTGTAATCTAGGTAGATTTCTCGTAGATAACTACATTAATTCCCACTATTTTTGATCTCACTTTAATTATTATGGGTAAGACATGTTCGAAAATAATTCTGTATACATGCATAAACTCACTCAAACATGCATAAACTCTTCTGAATATACTCACGCCTTCTTACCATGGGTCTAGACAGAAACTACAGAACGCCACCTGCTGCGATCCTTACATACTGCTTCTGCCTCGTTTACGTTCATACATCTGGTCACGACGGTTGCAAGTACCTACTACGCACCTGACTTTCCTGAAGAACATCACTTTTTGGTGATGTAGTCACTGTATGTCCTAGGGCGTCCACTCCCGGCATTTCCCACCAACTCACATCTGCCTTATACAGTGGCCTCTGTGGCTTAGTTGATATTTTTCCACTTCAGCTGTGGTCAAGATAATGTGGTGCCATATTATCATTTAAAATAAAAATAACATCAGGTAATTGTGGGGGATTGCTTGAATATTTTTAGGGTTCCGTACCTCAGAAGGAAAAAACGGAACCCTTATAAGATCAGTTCGTTGTCTGTTTGTCCGTTCGTCTGTCAAGACTCTTTTTCTCAGGAACGCGTGGAGTTATCAAGTTGAAATTAATATCAAATACTCAATGCTTTGCCGACACGGTTGGCGCAGTGGCTGAGCGATCAACTGCTGCGCTGCAAGCAGTAAAAAAAATCAAAGTTCTAAGTAAACACAATCTAAACACGGGCGTTCATGTCCCGTTTATGCCGCATATTTTGACATTCGCAAGGGAATCAAAACCTATAGGGTACTTCCCGTTGACTTAGAATCATGAAATTTGGCAACAATTAATGTCATGTAGCACAAGTAAAGGAAAAAACCCGAAAACAGTAAATTTGTAGTTACTTACCTACAAACTTGTACGGAACCCTCGGTGCGCAAGTCCGACTCGCACTTGACCGGTTTTTTTTTTAAGATAAGTCAAAGATAGTTGAATTAGTCAATAAAAACGTTAGCAGTTCAGACATTTGGATCACTAGAATTTTAAATCATAATGTGGTGTCCCAAAATTTCAACTTACTTTTGGAGGCCAGTGTAAATATGTACCTACCAATAGATACTTAATTCTGTATATTGTGTGTGATTAAGTAATACTAGGTAGTTTCTCAACTATTGTAAACATGGTCGCCTTTATTACAACTGCTACTTTACGAGAATTTACCCTCCCGTATAAGGTTGTTTCCGTTTTCACCCTAACCTAACACACTAGACCAAACGAAGAAGTGGTCCAACTGTAGGAATAGAAAACACTTAAATCCCGTAGATTACTTCCCTGACTTATAATAATAATAATAATTCCATTTATTGCAGACTAAATATGACATGTCCATAGTTGTTAGTAACAAAGATCTTAAAATTATGTTAGTTAATACCAAAAATCATTCAACTTCTCAAAATAAAATTCAAATAATAAAATCATAAAATGTCAAAAAAAAAAAAAAAATTAAAACATAATCAAAATAATATCTTAACATTAGTCAGTACGTGAACCATACAACAGTGGTTCACGTACTGACAGTCGAAACGTTCCGCAAAAGCGCTCTGCCGCTGCTCCGCACCCTACGCAGCAGGGATGTGCACCGCTTGCGCATGATTGTGTGGAAACAATCCACACACGCCACGCCACTTATCCAATTTTACTTGAATTTAATATCGAAACCTGGATCTGAAGTGAAAGCTATTGTTTATCGATATTGTCAATTTCGTTCCGTAATATTCTGATATTTATAATCGAATTAACGTCAAATCCAATAGGTACCAAAATGGGCGAAAACCGAATCACGTTTTCAAAGGGTACAGTCAGCTTCCGTTACTTTGGTATCCACTGGCGTTTGAGCTTTATCTAGTTCAATATATGAATGATGTTCTAACATGAATGATGTAACCAATACTTTATAACCATATTATTCTGATTTAAAAGAGTGTCCATGGAGTTTCTTGCCCGTTCTTCTCCATAGGTACCTACGCTTTGGAATGGGCAACTAGCTTCATTTTTCTGACTGACCGACCCCTTGACAATTCAAAAGTACCTGTAATTGGTTTAATTGAAATAAATACTTTGAGTTTGAGTTATATTTTAGTTTTCCGTAACACATAATCTGTTAAAATTTGTCTCTTAGTACGTGAAAACGTAGGTGATCTGTGCTGTCATTCCGCCTGATACTAGGGATTGACACTATTGACAGCTCACTTCACCTAAGTTTTCACGGCGATATTCTTACAGAATAGATCGGTTGATACAATATTTTTATTTTATTTAAAAAATCTGGCATTTATCACGGTTAAGATATTATTTCAGGCAGGCTTTGAGTGGAAAAAAATATATATGCTATGCCAAGCCAGTTCAGTTATGAATGAGTATTTTAAAACAATGCACAAAAACTGATTCCTAACTTATATTGGAAAAACACATTTATTCCAAATGAAATTTTATCAACAAAAAAATCAGCAGTACTAACAAAACAATGTTTTTACAGGCTTTGTGAAACATCATATTGCGGCGGTCGTTAGTACGTCAAAAAACTGACACAAAGGGCGTTTGGCTTCGTCTGACGCCAGACGGTGGTTATCATTCTCGTTTCAGAGTCGGCTACTCTAACATTCTGCACAAAAACTGACAAAATGTACTTATCTTCGTCAATTTTGTCTTCCTTTTTAACCAATTTAAAAAAAAGAAGGAGGTTTGGTTGTATTGTTGTAATTGTAAAGAGTTGGTACCGTAGCTAAAAAGTGAAAAATAAATAGACTAGAACAAAAAAAAAACTTCCAAAAAACACTACAAAGAAAAAAATAACTTTATTATTGAAGTCGGGGTCTTTGGTAGTATTTTCGTGTTTTGCCACCGACTTCCAAAATTGAAGTTCTTTTTCACTTTGTAGTGTTTTTTTTAGAACTCGGTTGTATTTTTTTTTTGGTAATAAACTTTCTTTGATTATTGGATGGCAGTGTTTATGAACATCTGCAATCTGCAGCTCGGGGGTCATGACTTCGAATCCTAGGCCGAGCAAAGTGTTATTGGGTTTTTCAATCAGGCCCGTTTGATTGGCTCGCCCCCATTAAGTATAGGTATGGGACTTACACATCACTGGCGAAATGTGGGTGTACCATAAAGCCCACCTCTGCCTGACAGTTTTGGGAAAACAGGCGTGATGTTATGTTACTTTATTGATCGATCTTCTTTTTAAATATTTCATCGTCTATTTTATATTTTTTGGGAAAAGCACTGTAAAGTTTACGCTATTGAGTGTACTCTCATAAATTAATCTGTGATCATGTTACGAGTGCGGTCGTTGTGACGAGACCAATAATAATACTAGTTTCATTTGTATTCATGTTACATTTTCGTTTTAATGAGTGTTGTTAACAGGCTCAGATTTCTCTGTATTTTGATCATTTCATTGATGAAAACGAAAATACTTTTTCGTTTTCATCAATGAAATGATCCTGATGAACCTAAAGGCGGTGGCTTGGACAGTCTGGATGCGGAAGGCGGAGGACAGGGTGTTGTGGCGCAGCCTGGACCAGGCATATGTCCAGCAGTGGACTGCGATAGGCTCACAATGAGTTGATTGATTTGATTTATGACTTTTAGTAGGAATCAGTCGTTACTTTGCGGAAATCAATGTTTAGTTTTAATTTTGTGAGAAACTAGAGCCAGTCTTGGATATAGAACGCAGGACTGCACTAATATGCACATGCAGGTGTGATAAATATGATGCAACATAAAACCCAAACTTATTAATAGCTTCTGCATAGGACTTTGTCCGCGTAAACTATCTTGTTCTTCCGACGCACCCCATCGCATCGCATCGCCTGCCTGCGCTATTAATTCTTTTTTGCTAAGCTTTATTTCTGGCTCTTTTTTCTTTTTGCTCGGCTCTTAAGGGACGTCCTAGCCTTCCTCAAAAAATGGGCTATCAAATACAAAAAGATTTTTTCAAATCCGACTAGTAGTTCCAGTGAAAGTTCAAACAAACAAACTTAAGCCAAGCTATATAGGGCGGCGGGATCGTCCGAAAGGGTTACCGCTGCCCTGGAACAGAAAGGGCTAAGGAAGGAACACGGGTGGGTTTTAGTCAGTAAGAGTCTGACACTCCCTTCCGCTCCACCCAGAGCGGGAGCGGTCATTTGATGATTTCCCATCCTCAAAAAAAAAAAAGCCAAACTATATCAAGCTTTATTATTAGTATAGTCGACACGTGTTTCACCCCTCCACGGGGCATCCTCAGGAGATGTTGACTCGTGGACCGCTTGACGTTAGGATTATTTAGTTACGTTTACGTGCCGACCTTTTCCCATTTACCGTGTAGGTAGGTATAGTAAATAAACCGTCTTTAACTCTTAAAAAATGTGGCCGAAAACAAAACCTCCTCTTAAAAAAATTAGGCTTCAATCACATTAAAACAATTTTAACAGAAACTCAATTTACTTTAACTTTAACTTAGTTCGGGAGCCTGCTGTTCAACTTGCCTCTGCCCACTGCTTGTACAATCATGTTTGTATGTCTAGTCTTGTGTGTTTTTCTTTGTACAACAAAACTTATTTTTATTATTACTTATTTAGGACAGACTCCAATCTATCTATCTATACTAATAATAAAACTGAACGCGAACGCAGTCGCGTGTAGAAGTTAGTATTAGGTAATATAATACACAAACCAATTGAAAATAGCACCTTCAGTTGATATTAAATTTTTCGGAATAAAATAACGAAAGCAATCGTAATTAAAAACAAGGAGGCCAAAGCAAAAGGCTGTATAACTAACAAAATTAATAACGCTTTCACCTTTCAAAAACCTATTTAATTACTTTCAGTTAAATTATTAGCAGAAAAGGAAACTCACAAAAACTTCTTAGATTTTTTTTCTCGACACTAAAGAGTTAATTAAATTAGGAAAAGAGGGGACTGAAAATTTAAATTAATTTGATGAAAACCCATTGGGAAAATGTGCAAACTCACGCAAACCGCGAAAGCAATTATTAGGGATCGCGTATACTTGATGAAAGGTCGAGGTCAGTGTCGTATTGGAAAAAGGCATGAACTGATAATCGAACGTGATTAAAAAAGTGCTCGTTTGTCGATTATCTCGATATTGTTGAATTTAGCGGCCACGACTGGGCAATCGATATGGCAGCCATACCATATCGATTGCCCAGTCGTGTCCGTCATGGCCCAGTGGTAACGACCGCGCGTGAATTCGAACCCAATCAGATCGCTTAACTTTGTGTAAATTATTTAATCACCACTTCTCACAGTGAAGGAAAACATCGTGAGGAAACAGGCATGTCCTAGAACCAAAAATTTGAAGATATGTGACATCTACCAACGCGGACTGGGCCCGCGTGGTGGATTACGGCCCACTCCCTCTCACAGAGAGGAGGCCTGTGTCCCAGCAGTGGGAACATTACAGGCTGATTATGCTTATGCTTATATTAATTGCTCCGGGTGGGGTTCGTGACTAAAATAATAACAGGTGCACTGGGTGCTTAAGCTACGTTTGGCGCGGTCGGTTCGTGGGTGGGTGACCATTCCATATCGAGATCCCCCGATCTCGGAAAGCACGTTAAGCCGTTGGTCCCAGCTGCCATGCGTAGATCTTTGACAGTCGTTACGGGTAGAAGGCCGAAAGTTTGGCAACCAGTCTTACCAAAGGGTATCGTGTTAGCCAGTGACTGGGTTGTAGAAGTCAGATAGGCGGCCGCTCCATGTTAAATACTAGTACCTATTTGGCTACGTCGGGTTAGACTGGCCAACCCCAACATAAGGTTTTATAGGCAGTTTTTTATATTGATTGTTCAGTGGTTAACCACTGAATTGCGCTTGGGATTTTGGTTCCCAGACTTTTTATAGTTGAAAAAGGTCGTGATGGCCAGTCGTTATGGCCTCGCCTCTCATGCACGAGGTTGTGAGTTCAAATCCGGACAGGAACTAATGTGACTTTCTGAATTCATATTTACTTTCCGAGTTTATCTTGGACATTACTGACATCGGTGAATGAAAAATATCGTGAGCAAACCTGGACTTATAATTTCTGTATGGAACAGGCCTTTGCCCTGCCGTGGGACAATAATAGGCTGGTATTATTATTATTAGTGAAGGGCGGGCGTTTTGGGGGACTGTCTTTTGTAATTTAGACGTTCGAAAATTACTTTTCATTTTGATTATATTTAAATCGATTTAGATGGCCGCCGGAGCCATTGGTCCCGGCTGTCATTCGTAGACCTTGAACAGTTGATACGGGTAGTGAGAAGCCCGAAAGTCTGACAAACAGTGTCAGCAATACCTTCATCGTAGATAGGCAATCGCTCCGAGTAACTGGTAACTGAATACCAATATTAATTGGAGCGACCTGTTAGACTGGAAGTCTACCCAAAAGGGTTCGAGGGGGTCGGCGGTGTGAGGGGGGGGGGGAAGCTAGGCAGATGATGATACGCCCCGATTGTGTCGCCTGTAATCTCTTATGCCTTTCAGATGAACGTATCAAGTGATCTTAGTTCAGTTTACTTTACTTTATACGATAAAATAACCTTGCCTTAAGTTGGTTAACCGTCTTCAATGTTGAGGGTACTCTATCTCTCAACGTGGTTCTTTCACTAAATAGAAAATGTTTTTATCTATTACTTTTGGGCCAATACGTATAAAATAAATAAATGATGGACTTGTGAGTGGAAGGCTTCAGGATAAATTATTGAGTAAACCCTCACAGAATGAGCAAGTTGAAGTGGCAAGGGGACGGCCATTTTAGCTGTAGAACCGATGACCGTTGGGGTGAACGTGTTCTTGAGTGGAGACGTAACAGACGTGTCGAATCGGCAAATGTAAGTAACGTAACGTAGTAACGTAAGTTTTGGACAAATAAATTATCTTTAAGTTATGACGTCCTCAGGCTAGGCGGGGCTACGATCTTCACGGGATGGCTGGTGGCAGCTGGAGAGAGTTGCCGAGAATCGAGCTGAGTGATGTGGAATTTGAGAGGCGTATGTCCAGCAGGACTGCTGTAGGCCGATAATGATGATGATTTAAAGTAGAAATAAAAAGGCAAGAGCCTTTATTACTTACAGTCATATAATGTAGTTTTGCGACCAAATAAATAAGCATGGTACCAAAAACATGACATGACATGTTATCAAAAGGCCTACCCTACCTAATAAAATCCTATTTATTTAACAGCACCATTATTTTCTTAACAAATAAAGTTAATCCAAAAAAGTAGAAGCCTTTACTATGTTGTACAAATTGTCGGGTCGGAAGGAAAATCAAGTTAATTCAAACGGAGGCCTGCCCTTTTTGACGAAATTTTTATTTTATCATCGTGTTACGAGTTTCTTTGTATGTCACGCACAGATTGACAAAAAGCAGAGATAGGCTAGGCGTATTCCGTCTTATTACAAAACGAAACCTAACTTTAGTTCTAGCCTAAACTAACCCCCCAACAGCCTATTACTAATCTCAAGAGCAAAATTACTAAAGCTCACAACATCAGTCGACATGTTTTATTAGATTACTTTGGTTAAAATCGAATCTAGATAAAGACATCAACCTCCGAAGATCCGCCGCTGTGGCCGACATAATCACATTTATGGCCGCAGACACGATGAAGGAGAGGCTATCAAACCAATATTGTTGCTTTATTATCAATCAACAATAGCTTCATCTAAGCAAAGGTGCTCAAAGTAAATCTAAGTTAACCTGAGATGTTGTATATCGCCTGGAGGTTTACCTAGCCTTTTCCCAACTATGTTGGGGTCGGCTTCCAGTCTAACCAGATGCAGGTGACTACCAGTATTTTACATGGAGCGACTGCCTATCTGACCTCGACAACACAGGTACAGGCATTAGGCATTTTTGAACTTTTAATTACTAACAAAGATTTGCTACAGCATCAAATATGATAATAACAGAAATTTCAGTACAGTCGCTCCGTAGATAATTTTCAAATTGGCTTTAAATGATTTAAACTGGGATTTTTCATAAAAAAACTAAAAATCTTCTACCGAAGTTCAGTAGTTTTTGAGTTAGTAACTCAAAAACTACTGAACTTCGGTAGAACATTTGGTGGTTTAATTTGTTGCATTTGCACCCTGCTATGACGTCCTAAAAGGAATACGTCGAGTTACCAGTATCCCTGTATAAAGATGCATATAATTTTTTTACAAAAATACAGGCTTCATAGATGTAGAGAGATGGTACAGTCAATATTTTCAAGTTCTGGAAATGTGGCTTGCATGAATCCGTCCGTTTTATTTTGCATATAGCTCGGATGCATTTTTTCTGTGCTATAAGTACTTGCTCAATTTGATGATTTTTTATTCACTTCCGCCAACTCCTTTTGTTTTACTTCTATCTTCTTTTTAGTGTATTCCGGTTACGTATAAATTTACACCTGAGGGGCAATTCTCGTAATTTTAAGACCGTTCACAGTCTGCTCTCAGTCTCAATCTGTCAAAAAATACCTCTAATTTACCTACATTTTGACAAGTTTTTACATTTGTTTGTCGCTGAGATGAGACTGCGACTAAATTTTGAACGTTTCAAATTACGAGAATTGGCCTACAGATGTTTCCTTTAAAACAGTTTACAGCATAATACGCATATAATGATCCCACTGCTGGGACACAGGCCTACTCTCTTCGAGAGGGAGTGGGCCAGCGCGAGTTGGTAGATGTCACACGTCTTCGAATTTTTGGTTCTAGGCCATGTCGGTTTCCTCGCGATGTTTTCCTTCCTATTGTTTTGAGAGCAGTGTTGATGAAATTATTTAGTTACATAAAGTAAAGCGCCTGCCTAAGTTTCCAGGACTTACAACTTGTAAGTCACGCCATTACCACTGGGCCACCATTGAAGCACAGTTTAGTTTACCTGTTTTTTTTTTTGGAATGGAAATCCTCAAATGACCTCTCCCGCTCTGGGCTGAGCGGAAGGGCGTGTCAGACTTTTACTGACTAAAACCCACCCGTGTTCCTTCAGTTGCCTGTGCCAGGGACCACGGTATCTCTTTTGAACAACCCGCAGCCCCGGCGGCATCGGCCCTGGCGGACCCCGTCAGTTTATGCTGACATCTCTTTGAGACGCGCGTGGAACACAACGCGCCGTCGACCCGGGCCTGGTCCTCTCCGGGCGGCGAGCTGCCCATTGCTCGCCGTCCGCAAGCCCGCGCCTACGGTGGCCGGGAGTCAGCTGTTGACTCCCGTCCAGGGCGTCTCCTGCGGTGGCTAGGGGCGTGAGGGCGCAGAGATTGCCTCAGTTTAGTTTACCCTTAATTCATTATTTTTGGCTTACTCTCCTTATTTAATTTAATTTTAGTTTATACCTTTTAGATAGCCATTATCGCCGTAAATTTGAGAATCACTGGGCTGGAAGTATTCGTTTATTTGTCATAAACCTTTCGCAGATTAAATTTGGACACTCGTGTGTTGCTACTTGATTAAATACGGTGCTTCAGTGGGTAGGTACATATGTAGGTAATCTAGCAGGATTGAACACGCCCTTACAAACTTTATAATTAATACTTAAAATACAAACACATCGTAGATCGCAAGCGCTACTGCTGAGCATAAGATCTTGGGTTTGATTCCTAGGCTGGTCAAAGTGTAATTAGGTCTTACCATACGGAATTTTTCAGTAACAGCGCTCGCTCCCTGTAACGTATCTGGTGAAATGTGGGTGTACTAAAAGGTCCTCTGCCCATCCTTTGGCGACTACAGGCGTGATGTTGTGTTACGGCGTGGTAAAACAAAGCTTTGTATGGCTACCTACTTATATTCCAATTTTATTTATGTTTCAAATTGGCGTTATTTTAAGTTAAGCAAATATCAAATCTATTTTGATGGCAATTAAGTTGATATCAGAGTGACTAGCACTGTTAAAAAACTCATAAAAATGTTTGAAGTTGTAGCGTAAACTGAACTTTATTATGAAAGTAATAAAGTTATTTTTCCATAAACTCATATTTGTTTACATTTTTGGCGAATATGTCGCGATATTAGATTCGTTCATTTTTTGGAAGTTTCCTTAACCTAGTTGTCCTAACCACTTATCTTTCAAACCCAGTTTTCGTTCCCACTTTGTGAACTAAACAGAGGTCACAGTTGAATAAAATCCAAGAAAGCCACAACAAGTTGACATTTATGAAACATTCAAAAGGCCATTGAATGTACCACAGTTCGCAGGTATGTAGTTGTAAAGAGCCAATTATTTCCAGCACTCGGTGCGATAGACCTGCCAATTATATGGCATCGCCCAGACGCTGTACCACGAAAGCTCTAGTTCTAGGTATATGTAGGTGTATAGATCATACATAGGTATGTCTTCTATGAATAGGACTTATTACCTAACAAAGAGGTGAACGTACAAAGGAGATTTAATTTAGGGAAAAAAAAATAGCCGTCATGGGCCGTAGCTGGTAACAACGTTATGCATCTAATAAGACGAGATTTTGCACAGGTACATGGCTGCCGATAGAAAGTATTTTCGATGAAGTTACATAACAATAAAAAAATAAAAAATATGGAACAAAATCATTAAGTAGTATATAGGTACCTACTTAGTAGAACCTCCCTGCATAAGCATAAGCATGATCAGCCTACAATGTGCCCACAGCAGGGAGACAGGCGGAGGCCGGTCTGGAGAGAGGAGTCTCTTCGAGAGGAAGTGGGCTGTAATCTACCACGAGGGTTGGTACATGTCACATGTCTTCAACTTTTAGTTCTAGGCCGGTTTCCTCGCGATGTTTTCCTTCACTGTTTTGAGAGCAGTGGTGATGAAAAAATTTACACAAGGTAAAGCGCTTGCCTGGGTTTGAACCCACAACGTACAACTCGTACCTCGAGGCCGTTAACCGGGCCACCACTGCTCTTCCCTCCTTGGGTAACAATCTATCACAAATATTCACATAATTATTACAAATAACTCATGATTTCATACCTAATCCTTTTGGGTATACGTATCGTGTTAAAAAGGTCATGATTCCCGCACATCAATTCATTCAGCAAATATCAGTATCAAAAAATTGGACGAGAGTACATTACAATGTATATTAATCAATCAACTGAAAGAGGTCACCAGAAGTCCATTACACACTACGTCACACTAATTGGCAGGGCCAATTAGCAAATTTCCAGTACCGACAACGACCAACCGCGTCCAATACACCGTCAATCATTTCAGTCTATTCACGATCACAAAGAAACGAAGGTTAAGCTACTCTTGCCGAGGTCGGTCCGTGGATGGGTGACCATCCAAAACATCCAAATGTCGCAAACTATGTCGAACCTCCTATCTTGGGGCCCAAAAAATGCAGTCATAGCAACCTCTGCCACCGACAACGATGCCGTGGAATTGGCGAACTTTTGACAAAATTCAAGAAATTGTTTGTTTGTCAAGCAGTGGTAGCCCAGTGGTAATGGTCACGACTTACGAGTTGCCGTGGGTTCAAACCCAAGCAGGCACTTTATGTAAAATATTTCATCACCACCACCCCAAAACTGTGAAGGAAAACATCGCGAGGAAACCGGCATGTCCTAGAAACAAAAATTCGAAGACATGTGACATCCACCAACCCGCACTGGATCCGCGTGGTGGATTATGACCCACACTCTCTCACAGAGCGAATAAGAAAACCACTCGACCAACGAAACGTTAAGTTTTTTTGGTATGACACCTAAAGTGTTTAATAAAATTCCTGATGTCATAAAAAACATGACATTTATGTAAGTTTAAAAAAGCTCTTACTAAATTATTAATTGACAAATGTTATTATACTGTAGACGAATTTTTGAACGACCAATTATTATAATAATGCATTTACCCTTTGATAATAATTACTATGACTATTTATTGATGTTATTGTATTTGATGTTCTTTTTTTTCTCTTTTCTGTTCATGTATATTAATTTATAATATTATTTTTTCGTCACATAATGTAATGACACCTAATGTGTCACTTATATATTTGTATGTCTTAATAATATGACAAAACATAACGCACCTATTTATGTAAACACCTATGTTTCACAAATAAACTGATTGATTGATTGAGACAGTCTATTCATTAAACGCTCGGTTTGCGTCGATGATCGCGTAGCTCTATCCATTGAAACGTGTTCGGTTCTCAGTTATTTGCAATAAAACGTTATCTTGGATTCAGTTAGCTTCGCATTAAGTTAGCTGGTTCATTCAGCTGTATAGAATTGAATGGTGCATAAATTGTATTGCGGAGTTTGTCATTAAGTCAATACTAACACAAAGAATAAAATCTAATACAAATAAAGTGCATTTTCGTATGAAACACTTTCTATACTTAGCTTGAGTAAAGTCTCAGTGCGCTCTATAAATTTTAGTCATTTGTGAAGCATAAATAGAAAAACGCCCTAGTACAGTAATTTAAACCGAACTTTAATTGATTCACTGATCAAAGGAGAATTTGATTTCTTATCACAGTTCATAGTATGTTATGGTACTGTGCCTCGGAAAGCACGTTACGACACGGTACGAAGCACAATCTCTCTCCGATCGTGTCGGATTGCAGTCCCATCAGACTATGAGAGTGAGGGAAGTGAGAGTGCACCCGTGTCTGCGCACACACTTGTGCACTAAGTATAACATCTCCCACGCCGAAGACTAGTCTCCGTTGAGATTGACCGCCATGGCATGATAATACGTCTTAAGAGCATGTCTAAGGCCTTTCAGGCGCATCACAGACCAAAAATATTGTAGTGCCTAAAATCAAAATTCATTTATTCTAATTAGGCTGACAATCAGCACTTTTAGAGCGACAAAATTATATAAGTCAATCTCCCAAAATGCCCAACCTTCACCACTTCCTAGTGCTTTAGCTGGAAAGAAGAAGGGACGCAACAAACTCCCCAGCAACACGTCTGTCTTTGCTAATGGAGAACACCTTTTAATAGTTTAATTTCCCGCAACAAATGCCTTTTGTCTGTGATGGGATCTGGGGAGATGGTTGGTTTTTCCCCGAGCACAAACAGAAAATGTAAAAAAAACTACTAGCAAGTACATCCAGATCAATGCACTTTATATAGCGTGTACCCAATGAATGGAAGAACGAATCTATACAGCAAAGATAACGAAGCGGCATCTGCGGAGTGATTGCTTTCATTGTTTTCTCTTCGGAGCAAAATAAACTGCAATATCAGTGTGATGTCAGTTGTACTTTTACTAGTGGGGGTGTGTACTACTATACTTTCTTGTCTGGTTATATATGTGTGTACATAATTGGTTAAATAAATGAATAAATAAAATGGTCACCGGTTGCACGATAACGGCTGTCGAAATACGGTGCGTTTTTTGATACCTTAGCAATGTCATTTACTAGAAAATGACAGCTTGTCATGACAGCCTCTATAATATGACGGAACCACTCTTCCAGGGAACCGTAGCTTCTTACTTAATATAATAATACATAATATTATAAATGCAAAAGTTTTTGAAGATGGATGGATGTTACTCTTTCACGCAAAAAACTACTGAACGGATTTTGATGAAACTTTACAGTAGCGCATATAGCTTATACATCAAAATAACACATAGGATACATTTTCTTAAAATGTATCCTATGTGTTATTTTGATGTATAAGCTAAAAATGTATCCTATGTGTTATTTTGATGTATAAGCTATATGCGCTAAAAAATAACTAACTAACTAAAAACACTACAAAGTGTTTTTAGTTAGTTAGTTATTTTTTATGTTTAAGCTTTTATGTTTAAGCAACTTTTATACGTAAGGGTACGTAGATGAATTGAGATTTTAAATAAAGAATTAAATTTAAAATGATCGGTCGATTTTATTGAAATAGGATAGTTGTGAAAAGATCACAATTTATTAACGGCTTATTCAAAATGATTATTTTTCAATATTTAAAACTCTTTCGGTTTTTCATTTTTATGTCAAGATTATAGTGAGATATATAGTGTCAAAATCAAAAATAACTAGACATCGAAATATACAAGTTTAAAAACTAAAATGAACACACAAACACCATGATATAAGAAAATAACCTGTCTAAAATCATTTCATTTTTTATGGTGGCATTGGGCTGTAAGTGTCACTTTAATTACCTACGTTATAATTACCAACCCTTCCTCCGCCGACTTATAAATAGATCTATAATATAATTAATCGAATCTTAAACCCGGAACATAATACCGCCCGGTCTATCACCACAATTGTCCTAACCCAACGGGGTGTATAATTTGACATCCCCCTTAGCTTGGTCACGACAGTTTGGCATTGTGCCACAGACCCCGTTAGGGTCGCCAGGCTACGAAGATACATTGTATGTTTGGAGATATCTAGGGCCCTAGGCTGCCAGACAGACTTGTTTTTTGAAACTCGGTTTCAAAATAAAAAATTTTGACTAGGATAGGTAGTTTTTTGAATTAATCCTTTGTGAATTCTGTTTGAATGTGAAACTGTAACGAATGTATGTAACTTTAATTAAATTTTTACAACGACATTTAAACCTTAAGATTCCTTTTTTTTTGTGTAATTCATTGTTGAAGATGAAGAAGGCCAAAGACGAGTGGGATGCCAAGGTCTTGCTCGAGGTGGCGCGGGAAAATAATTAAGTTTATTTATTTTTCACTTCAACACACAAACATTTCTGGAAGGATTTGGCGAAGGCAGCATTGGGACAGTATGGCTAGCAAAAAACATCATTCTTGCGATCGTGTTTTTCTAATAAATATAATAATTATTTCCCATTAAAAGTTTTCTGCTAACTAACACCCCTTATCATTCCTTAGGGTGGATTTTGTTGTTGTTGTTTGTTTGAAAATCAAACAAAAATTATTATCAAATGAAAATTATATGTAGGTACATTATAATGTGTACCAGTGTACCTCTACTCGCTCAAATGAACAAATTCAATGTATATTCAGTAGAATAAGCGGTTTTTTATGAAGTCGTAAAGTTGTTGTACATAAACTTACCCTAAATTGTAGTTAAAACATTTCATTAAGGTAAGTTTCCGTTTAACTTTGTAGTTTAGGGACTCTCTGGACACAGCTTGGCTTGTCTTTCTTGTTTTAAGTGCCCGTATTAACTTTAACTGGCTAAGTTAACCAATAACAGTGGTTTAGTACTCCACGTACAGTCGACCAAACGTCTGTGGTATCTGGTAACACTATGACCTTGCTTAAATGTATTTTTTTTTATTCAAACTGGACGAAGTCATAGTACGGAAGTTTTAAATTTTCAATGGATAAATAAGCCAGCTTATGCTGTGTCACCACTGACGTGCGGCCTACAGTACTTACATACATTTCAAGTAATATGAAAAGCAAAATGTTTGTGTGACATTATTGTGGGTTATTTTTCCTATAATTAAGTGCAACTTTTTGGGCTTGCTTCACCACCATCTGATAAGTTCCGGTTTAATTACCTGACAGATAATTTCAACATGGGAGTACTTTAGGTGCCTACACGTCTGCCCAACCCTTCAGGGAAACAAACCGTGATGTTATGTTATCTAAACTAATATAATAAAGAGACAAGATTTGATTTTTTTGTAGGTATATTTCTGATGGATAAACTAAAAAAAATACGTCTATACAAAAAATACACCGCATTTTAGTATATTGGGATGTCTTACGATTTTCACGCGAACGAAGCCGCGGGCAGAAGCTTGTATAAGATACTTTTGTTGATTGGAGTAGATGTTTTTAAATGGATTGAGTTCACACGAGGGCAGTCAAAAAATGAGCAACTGTATTCCCTACCGTGCAAAATAAACAAAAACAATAGAATAAATATACAATCGTTATAAGTTTCAATGCCAATAATAACATAAGTTTGTAACACATCAGTCCGTGCATCAAATAAATGAGTTTGTTGGCTCAACTTCCATTTACATTATGGGTGTCCATGTCCGTAAAGTTTTGCGTACAAATGTTCAGTGTCATATCATATCAAGTTTCTCATAGTTTTGATCCCGGTAAACTCAGCTGTTCACTGGGGATACATAATAATATAAGAACGTATTTCATGGAGAAAAAAGATAATAATGTTGTTATATTTTTGTTTTGTTTTATTTTATTCTTCCTGTTGTAGGTATATCAAACAAGTTATATTCATATACTAGAAATGTTTCATCTGTATTTCGAAAATATTTCTCTTCTCTCTAGCTCTGCCCGCTTCTTCGTTCGCGTGGAAGTCGTAAGATACCACAATATACTAATAAACAGCTACATTTTCCGCCCGCGCTTATTACTTACTTCGTTTTCATTAAGCGCTTTTTTGTGATTTTTTCTGTCGTAGCGTGATGTTCCTTTCTCAAGGCTATAAAAAACAAAAAAAAAATCGGTCCGACTGGTACTTCCAGAGATTAGCGCGTTCAAACAAAACAAAACAAATATAGATAATCTAATATCGCAGCATATTGGCCAAAAATGTAAACAAATATGACTTTATGGAAATATAACTTTAATTCCTACATAATAAAGTTCAGTTTACGCTACAACTTCAAACATTTTTATAACTTTTTCAATAGTGCTAGTCACTGTAAAATCAACTTAAATACCATTAAAATAAAGTTAAACGCGATTCAAATTTACTAATATTACCATAGAAATTCACGGCTTAGCGACTGAACGGATTTAGATGAGTCCGTGGCATACCTACTGTGAAGTGTAAGTTTCAAACATCCATACAACAAGACATACACAAGTTCAAAAAATATGTATGTCACGAGATTAACTTTGAACATTAATATCTCGGAAACGTGACGCTTTATGGGGTTTGGTCCCACTATGTTTTCTGTTTGCATTGATGTCAGCTATCGATTTATATAAGTAGTAGGCGTGACCGCCATTTTGAAAAAAACAATGGCGGACACTGTAGGTATGCCAGGCTCCATATAAATATCTTCGATCCTCTTTTTTGAAAAAAAACTTATTACCAGCAATGTTAAATGATTTATGAACGGTGTTCATCTACTTTTGTAGTTCAACGATGGCAAGATGGTTTTGTAGTTAACTTAGCTCATTAAGGATATTATAATTAGATTAATTAAAAATACTCAGGTATTATAATAAATTAAAATTGTGTTCAGCGACTTCTGTTGTTGAAGCAATAAAAAATTTTGAATCTCAAAGGAGATATAAAACTTTTTCAAACATAATTAACACCCGACAAAAGAAGCGACAGACAAATAACTTCATTTTGTACAGGTGCCGTTTGTTGTTTATTTTATACTAGCATTACCCCGCGGTTTCACCCGCATAAGTTTCGATCCCGTTGGAATATCGGGATAAAAAGTATCCTATATGTTAATCCTGGTTATAAACCACCTGTGTGCCAATTTTCCAAATCCGTTCTGTAGTTTTGGCGTGAAAGAGTAACAAACCATCCATCCATCCATCCATTCATCCATACAAACTTTCATGTTTATAATATTAGTAGGATAGGATTTTTAAGACAAAAGTTTTTGTTGTCTTTAGAATTCTTTTATTATTTTTATCAGATTTTGAGAACAAACCATTCAATGTGAAAAGTAATGTTGCTCAGTAGCTGATTTATGTAGGTAATAGGCATTTTTTACCAGTCGACTTTTGGGTATGCAGAAATTGCAGAAAAAAAATCTGTCATACTTTATTGTTAAAAAAATATATCTGCCTAAAGATTGTTTTTTTTTTTAAACAGAGAAGTGTGACACGTTTTCCCAACTACATATTATGTCGGGGTGTTCCCCGGGTGCAGCTGAATACCAGTATTTTACATGGAGCGACTGGCTATCTGACCTCGACAGCCCATTTGCTTGGGTAACACGATACCTCTTGGTAAGATTGGTTGTCAGACTTTCGGGCTTCTGACGACCCGTAACGACTGTAAAAGATCTACGAATGACAGCCAGGACAAACGGCTTAACGTGCTTTCCGAGGCACGGAGGGGTATGTGATGGATGGTCACCCATAAAGCGCGTAAGCGTAGCTTATTATATAATGACTTTATAACTTTAACTTTATATTTAATACCCTTAATACCTAATGCTTATTTATGACATGTAGTCACTATGGGTGAAATGTATGTATATGTAATTATGTATACAATGCCTGAAATAAAATGATTTATTATTATTATTTATTATTATTATTTAGCCACGAGCCCCTCTTACACACCATTGTTAATTAGCATTTAATTATTACGGACTTAAGTTATTAAGAGGTGAACCCGGTTGACCTTAAGAAAGTGGCTGGGACAGACTGGATACGGAAGGCGGAGGACGGGGGCTTGTGGCGCAGCCTGGGTGAGGTTATAATTATGTCCAGCATTGGACTGCGATAGGCTGAGTTGATGGGTTTATTAAGTCAAGGTAAGCAAGATTGGTGATACCTGAGGTGCAATTCTCTTAATTTTAAGAACGTTCACAGTCTGCACCCTAATTGCGTAACACACAATCAATCTCAATCTGAATCATTTTGAAGGATATTGCTAATCCATTGCTTCATATGTTCAAAAAATATGTCATGTGTCTGCTCAACAACGTACCTAAATAACACAATGGATTTAGTTGAACTGTCAAAATGAAACCGATTCCGATAGATCGTGTGTTACGCAAATAGGGTGCTGATCTCAGTCTCAATCTGTCAAAAAATACGTCTAATTTCCCTACATTTTGACAAGTCTTTGACATTTGTTTGTCGCCGAGATGAGACTGCGACTAGATTTTGATTAAATTACGAGAATTGGCCTTCTGATATTGTTAGTATAAGCCCCATTCAACGCATTGTTTAGTCCGGTTAGTTTATGTGGGCCAAACTCTTACCTCTTGGCGATACTGCTATGATTTCAACCCGGTCTGTAAATAAAATTAAAAAATTATAACGTGTGTCAAAATCTCTCCTTTCTCTCTCCTTTTCACCTTTTTCTGTCTGTTTTGATAAGACAATTCAGTGGTCAATAAACATTTTTTTCGGGATCCAACATAGTCTAAACAAGGAACGCTTTGTTTTTTTATGGTTGTATGTTTTTAGGAACAATTAATTTAAAAACCAAAACAAGGAGGGATCAATGTTTTCTCGATTTATATGTACACTACCTGACTGACCATAGCCTATGCTTTGTTAAAGTGTTGCCTTTTTGCGCCCAACTCAAATAAATTTGTTGCGTAGTTGGGAAAAATAAGTTCAACCAACAAATTCTATCCAGTGACTGAAAAATCCACCACCTACCTAATTTGTTAATGAAAAGGTAAATAAGTTTTTTTTTAAGGTTCACCTTTTATTGCTTTAGATTTATTTTTATAAATATACGGTGTTTGAGGTAGTTAGTTGTTTCCTTATATATCGATAACAAATCACCTGTCCTTTGGGCTTATGTTAGCTTGCCGTACGAGGCCACAAATTTAATTTGTAACAGTTATTAACAGTTTTACGAGTACGTAAACCAGATATTTGCTTAACCACCAGGTTGATTGTAACTTGCACGTTAACAACAAAGTATTTTTGTCTATTCACGACACTTCGATTAGTTTCTTAGTGTGAAGTTTCTATTTCATCATCATCTGCCTTGCCTTTTCCCAACTATGTTGGGGTCGGCTTCCAGTCTAACCGTATGCAGCTGAATACCAGTATTTTACATGAAGCGACTGCCTATCTGACCTGCACAACCCAGTTACTGGGTTATACGATACCCCTTGGTAAGACTGGTTGTCAGACTTTCGGGCTACTGACGACCCGTAACGACTGTCAAAGATCCACGAATGACAGCCGGGACCAACGGCTTAACGTGCTTTCCGAGACACGGAGGGGACTTGGTATGTGAAAATGGTCACCCATCCACGGACCAACCGCGGCAAGCGTAGCTTAACCTGATCGATCGACCTGTTATTACTTATCCACAAGCCCCCAACAGTTTTACGAGTACGTAAACCACATATTTGCTTAACCACCAGGTTGATTGTAACTCGCACGTTAACAACAAAGTCTTTTTGTCTATGCACGACACTTCGATTAGTTTCTTAGTGTGAAGTTTCTATTTCATCATCATCTGCCTAGCCTTTTCCCAACTATGTTGAGGTCGGCTTCCAGTCTAACCGAATGCAGCTTAATACCAGTATTTTACATGAAGCGACTGCCTATCTGCCCTCCACAACCCAGTTACTGGGTAATACGATACTCCTTGGTAAGACTGGTTGTCAGACTTTCGGGCTTCTGGCGACCCGTAAAGACAGCCACAAGGATCCACGAATAGCCGTTGATATGTAAAGATGATCACTCATCCACGGACAATTAACTTAATGGGATTTATTATTTTCGCAAAAGTGGTAAAATTATGTCAACTACAAATTATTAAAACATCACATCACAAACAAAACCACACTACAACCTAAAACTCTCTAATTCGTCCACAAAAACGTTTACCGTAATTTAACACCATAATGTAGGAAACTGCTGGGCTCACTTGGCTCAGGAGGGTCCATCCATCTTGCTCCTGACACGTCTATGAGTTATGTGCTCCTGGTTCTGCACGCAGCAATAGATTTTTTTTTACACTCATTATTTCACTTGACGTGTCTGCGAAGCGTTTAATGTGCCTGAGTTTTTGTTTTGTAATTAACAGTGAATGGGGCTAATTTTATGTCGGTATTGTTGTTTATTTTGGCATGGCGGTATCAGCTGGCCTATTCTGCAAAAATCTGACCTATTTGTTTTTGCACCCTTAATACGTAACACACTATCAATCTCAATCTGAATCGTTTTGAAGGATATGGCTTCATATGTTCGAAAACTTTGTCTGCTCAACAACAATGAATGTTGTTGAACAGTCAAAATCCATCTCACCGTGAAAACTTAAGTGAAGTGAGCGTGGAGTGAGCTGTCATTCCAACTAATGCTAGGGATTGACACTATGGACAGCTCACTCTAAGCTCACTTCACCTAACTTTTCACGGTGAAATTTTTACAGAATCGATCGTCTGAGCGGTCATTCCGCCTGATACTAGGGATTGACACTATTGACAGCTCACTTCACCTAAGTTTTCACGGTGATATTCTTATATGCCATAATTTTGTAATTGTAATTTGAAACAACGCTTTGTTTGGTTTGACGATAGTTAGCGCCATTTTTGACGTATACGCGTGCGTCAAGTGGACTCACTCGTATTTTCTTTTGTCAAACATAGGTGTACTCGTAATAGAAGTCGAGCTCCTGGAACTGTAATTAATATCGTTCACGCTCTCGTAAAGTTCACGACTACACAAAGTTCACGCTAGTCGTTTTTCTTCTTGTCAGCCATGTTTAATATTATTGCCCGTTTATGTCAAAATAAAAGTTCTCTCTCTTATTCTTTTATGGGAATTACGATATCAAAACCAAACTTGATACGTTAAACAGTTCAAATTGTATTAGTAACTCTATGTGTACCCGCATCCGGGCGCGACGGGCCGACAAAATTGAATGATTGATGAATACCCAAACTAGCCCGTTCATGACGTGTAACGTTTTTATTATTTTTAGAGGATTTTAGTTTATCCCTGTCGGTATAGAAACCCCTTTAATGTAGCGTTTACGATACGATTTTCCATTTTGAGGGATACTTTCGGAGTTAGATTTAGTTTGGGTAAATTGTGTTTTGAAGATAGCTTTTCTTTATGTTATAGGTAAAATTTTTTTCAGGGTTTGTTTACCTTTTTGGCGGATTTAGTAAAGACAGCGTTTTCTTTTTTACTGGGACAGTATGGCTAGACTTACCAAGCGGTTTTGTGGATAAGATAGGCAGTCGCTCCATGCAATATACCGGTATTCAGATGCATCCTGTTTAACTGTAAATCTGTATAAAAAGCACATGTAAACAGTAATATTATGACATAATCGAGCTTAAGAAAGACACTACAAAACATAACGTTTCTTTAAGGGGGGAAGCACCAGGGTAAGCTTGTTCTTTGCAGGTCAGTGTCAGGTTGTAATGGGCCATATGATTCGCGACCATAACAATTATGAATTTCCATAATTATAATCGTTAAAATCATCTTGACAACCCTCTAAGTTTATATAACCCAAATATATTCATTGTTTTACTTAACAAATATAACCGTTTTGTTTGATATTTTATGAAATAGTCATTCAAGATGGAGGAAACGCCACACGCGTTTCCTCCTTAATTTCGATGTACCATAACAAGCCGGGTACTGTGCCTACCCAGCGTGAAACACGTCAACAGGAGCTCTGTATTGACTCGATGTCAATGTCCTGTGCTCCATTTGTAGTCAAAGCGTAGGTACATGCAGTTAGCATCGCAATAAGGCTAACATCTGACGTCACGGTTGACGCAGTGGTCAAATGATTGACTGCTGCGCTTGTGTGTCGCGGGTTCGATTCCCGCAACAAATATTTGTATAAACTACACACACAGCCAGAAGCGGAACAGCTACTTCTGTTCCGCTTTTGGCTGTGTGTGTATGTGAGCTTAAATGTTTGTAAACGCACCTACGATACAGGAAAAAATCCTAGTGAGGGGCAAAGTTTAAAAAAAAAAAAAACATCGATCATTTTACAGCGCTTGCCAGTTGCGCGAACTGGCATGCATTTGAGCGAATGCATTGCACACTCGAGTTTTAATGCAGACGTAGTTAGGTGTATAATTGTTAGGTGAATACAGCACAAAATAGAGAGCTAGACCTTTGTCCAGCAGGGGACTGAAGTATCTAATCATAGTTGATTTACTAATAGATTCAGGTAAGTACGCGCGCCGGCAGTAAGTCATGTTGGCCCTGTGGCCAAGGCCTCTCCTCGCGGTTGTGATTTCTAACACCTGTGAAGGAAAAATATCTAAAATATAAAATATCTAAATATATTGTAGTAAATATAATATCCGGTTTTGTAATGTTAATTACCGAACATAGGTACCTAGTATTGTATACAATCAAGTATTTTTTTTAAATTGAACAGACAGCTGTGCTGCTGGGGAGTTTGTTGCGCCACTTCTTCTTCCCAGCGATAGCACTAGGAAGTGGTGAAGGGCGGGCGTTTTTGGGGGACTGTCTTTTGTAATTTTGACGTTCAAAAAGTGCTGATTCTCAGCCTAATTTGAATAAATGACTTTTGATTGATTTTTATAAGTCTGAAAATGTCAATATTATTATTATTATTAAAATTATTCGATGGATGGCAATGGATCACGTACGCTCACGCAGCGTGCAAGTGCAGCATTCCCCCATCACTCCTTCCATATTGCGCACATTCTTTGCGAATTTTGGGGACTCAGTGATTTTTCAAAGTATTAAAATTGAAAAAACGGAAAATTTTGATGGGTCATCCTCAATGCTCGTATCTTCTCTATATGAGAAGAGTCCTTTGCCCTGCAGTAGGCTGCTGGTAATAATATATACTGGCGGTAACCACAAAAAAATATGATTTGACATGTTTTCCGATGCCTACCTAGATATAAATTCTTAAAAATTAAACAAATTGCAACATTAAAGTTACCAAGCAAAAACCTTTTAATCGTTATGGTCGAGGAGTTCCAATACAAGCCAGAATATTTGGATTAATTCCACGCTGAGTCCAATTTCGACGTATTCCCTTATCGCCCTTAATTTCGTTCCCAAAATAACGCTGTGGGTACAGTCAATGTCATTTCAATGAACGTTTATGGCCACAAAAATGAAGCTTCGATTTGTTCCGCTTTCATATTACATAATACCTACTGATTCTTTAAATAGAATATCTGTACCGTACCTTCGGAGAGATTTCATCTCTGCACGTTCTGGGACATAAACCGATGCAATCTTTGGCAAGCTCTTTTCGCTTCTTAAACTTATCTTTTAAACTTATTTCCATGTATTTATGATTCCATCTGAATAAACACATACCTACCATAAAAATAAAGTCCTCTTTCCAAGTGGTAGGCAGCAACTACAAGAATGCCATCTGTCACGATCCTTGCATACTCCTTTTGCCACGTTTACGTTCATACAACTGGCCATTTTGAATCTGAATCAGTTTGAACGATATTGCTAATCTATTGCTTCATGTAATAATAATGTCAAAAAATTTGTCTGCTCAACAACGTAAACAACGCAATGAATGTTGTTGAACTGTCAAAATGAAAGCCATTCTCACTGTTGGTGTCATAGACATCTTCTTATTTATATCTATGGTTAGTCATCATCATCTGCCAAGCCCTTTCCCAACTATGTTGGGTTCGACTTCCAGTCTTACCGGATGCAGCTGAATACCAGTATTTTACGCGGAGAGACTGCCCATCTGACCTCCATAACCCAGTGACTAGGTAATACGATACCTTGGTAAGACTGGTTATAAGACTTTTGGGCTACTGACGACCCTTAACGTGCTTTCCGAGGCATGAAGGGGTCTTGGTATGTGAAGATGTTCACTCATTCACGGACCAACCGCGGCAAGCGTAGCTTAACCTGATCGATCGAGCCGTGTGGCTGTTATTACTAAGCCACAAGCCCCTCTTATATCTATGGTTACCGCGCCGATTACCCCGCAGTTCAAATCTCAAATCGTTTATTGCAATCCATAATGTACAATTACAGGTGGTAAATAAAAGAAAAGTAATAGAAACAATTATGCACCCTGATAGTTCAGTAATTTCTTCCACTCTCTTTGTCATAAACAATGGGCTTCAGATTGAAAGTTATCAACGTTATCATGTCATTAGTTTCAAAGTAGACTAGGCAGATGGTATCAGTTTCTCTTTCAATCCAAGCTATTATAAAGTTAGATGAGGGATCTTATCACATCGATATGATGAGTTAGGCTCTTACTTCCTTTGAAACTTTCAGAAGAGTCAATTTATTCATGTGAGTAGGTTAACTTATGTCTTTAGTAAGCTGTATGGTACTTTCATGATACGAGTATATACGCGTTGATATTTTGCTTGACACATTCTATAAACCGATGGTTGTGAAAAATCTTCTTTAACATGTTTTGTTTCATGCGATTTATTAAATACTTAATTATATAATATAGTATCACCCTGGACCCTGTTCCCGATACCGGTGAGCCACAATTTATTTTTTATTTTTAAATGTTTTTATTGTTCTAATATTTTGAAATGTAATTGGCTGGGCTAAGAAAATTTTATTCGCTTTTTATCCGTGGTATGTTTGAACGTGCATAACCTAAAGACATAAAATATAAGCGTGATGCATATTCAATTTTATCTTAATTGCTCCATTTAGTAACGTCAAATCGAACAATTTAAGCTCGGGTAAAACCAATGCATTCAGCTTTAGAATTTTACCTGAAAAGCGCTTACAAATTCATACCCTAACATTTTGTCATCGAAAATTCTAGAACGTGCATCGAATGTTGACGTTATGCAACCAAGCTTCGCATCCAGAAAATGGAGACACGACCCGATATACGAGTACTATGTGCTTTATTTCGTTATAAACAATGTTGGGATACACACGTTCCTATAATCCACTACGTTCACATAACACCACGCCTCTAAAACGTACTCTGAAACGTTATGCAGAGGTGTACGAAAAGTACACCCACTTATCGGGTTCAGAATAGTTCTGATCCAGACTCCAGTCGACCCATTCTGTTATAATCTCACCGTGTAAACTTAGGTGAAGTGAGCTGTCAAAAGTATCGATCCCTAGCATCAGGTAGAATGACAGGTCACTTCACATACGTTCTCTCAGTGAGATTTTTACAGAATAGATCGGCTGGCTGCTACTAAAAAATTGCTGCCCGACCTGAAAATCGAAACCAAGACCCCAAGTTCACGTCCCCACCCAGTTGCATTTGCGACCGCTAGACCCGCGAGGCAGTCTACTGAAGTTCCTTCCTTTATACATGGTATAGATAGAAATAATCGTTAATGTCTTGGAAACATCAGTAGTCCTTGCGGAAATCAAGCTCTTTGACTTTGTAACCACATCGACCCTTTCGGTACTTATCAAAGTAAAGTTGAGGCTTAAATCTCTTTTCAGATAGGTAATCGGAATTCAATGGGCTTAAAAAGGTATGTTGTTTGATCTAATGTGAGCCTTTTCCTTGTAATAGAGTGACGTTTCTATAAAAAAATAATGATATTACCAATATTACTATACAGTGGGATTTTTGAGTTGGGGCAGTAAGGACAGGTATCTTACTGTTGATGCTACAGGAAAACGGTCTTAGGAGACCGTCCTTTACTTTTTAAGAATTTTCGATCTGTATTCACAGATTTAAATAAAAAAAGTACAGTCAGCAAGAAAATGGACAGTTTTCACCAAAACTTTTTTTTTTCTAGGGCTTAAGTTTTATTTTCGAGAAAAACGTCAACTAAAAAGGTATTAACAAAACATCGTAACAAAGTTACATCGGTTTTCGTATAACCGACATGACGAACAACATGACGCTTCAAACGATACCTCGTTTGCAATATACGACTAATAGTTTAGGAGTTATGAGGGAACGGATGAACATACATAGCCTGTTAAAATCATAACCCTCCTTTGGCTTTGCCGTAGTCCAATAAAAATCATAACCCTTCTATGGATTTGCTGTAGTTGGATAGATGGTTAAGCCGAAGTTGTCGTGTCATTTCTACCCTGCGCCGATTTAAAAAATGTATTTGTCAATACACAAACCAACACTGCTGCCCATTCATCTGTTATCAACCCCTCTCCTCTCCGTCCCCTCCCACTTCTTGCCGCACACACGAAGCTTTTATCACAAACGTTTTCACTATATTTGCTAGAGCTGCACCGATGTCGATAGTGCTCATTGTGAGTGTTAACGACAACCCTAGCTTTTGTAATAAAACGACTGTCACCGGTTTTATCGGTTCTTAGAACTTCTTTATTAAATATACTGAGAGAGCTTGATAGAGATGGTAACTGACTTTTTTCTATACATCTATGGGACTATTATCAGTTAGTTTAGCGAAGGTTTTATGGATCACTTATAAAACACAGTGGGCTACAGGAAAACTAATAATGTGGGTATATTTAATACTGCAATAAAATACTAAACATTAACTCGTAAAAATAGATAACAGTGGCCTTCATAAGTTAGTAAATTATTTTCCACTTAAGCTGTGATGCTACATTGTGATTTAAAATGAAAAAATATCAGGTACTCCTAAGGGCCTGACCCTTAGGAGTACCTGATATTTTTTTCATTTCCTCCTCCTTAATTATTTTTTATGACAAGTCAAAGGTACTTGAATCCTACTTAATATTATAAACGTGAAAGTTTTTATGGATGGATGGATGAATGGATGGGTATTTGTTACTCTTTCACGCGAAAACTACTGAACGGATTTGGATGAAATTTAGCACCCAGGTGGTTTATAACCAGGATTAGCATGTAGAATACTTTTTATCCCGATATTCGAACGTGACAGAAACTTATGCGGGTGAAACCGCGGGGCGCAGCTAGTTAGTCAATAAAAATGTTATAGCGGTTCAAACATTTGGACCACTAGAATTTTAAATCATAATGTGTGTCACAGTTGAAGTGGAAAAATGTCAACTATTGCAAGTCACTGTATGTACAAAACAAAATAAGTACACATAACACACACATAATTAGCCAATAATATTCCCACTGCTGGGACAAAGGCCTCCTCTAACAAAATAAATACCGATTTTGAAAATTGGGAATTGAAAATTGGGCGTCTGTACTAATCTCATCTTATACTATACCATCCACAGTTCAAGCAAACGGCTTCTTCCCAATTTTTTAAACGAAAAATATTGCTTCAAAGAGTTCTAAACGCGGCTTCACAGTTACCTCGGTTCCCTTCCGCCACTAATAGGCCTTCCTATTAGCTTCCAGGTTAGGTTAGGTTCTAAGTTCGTTATATCCACACATCTGTGGCATTAGTCCATGCATAGCTTCATATCTGGAGCAATTCATTCGTAATTTGATGGATTTTGCATCCGGTTTAATTAATTTCGATGCAGATTTCGATGTATTTCCGTAAGCCGGTATTAGATCGTTAGTGTGGCATAATTTGTATCAATAAACCAATTTTCTGTCGGTATAAAATCTATATCTATACATGTTCTAATTTATAGTAGCTTTTCATGTCTGACTGTTTCGCGCTTTCGCGTTGTTTTTCTAAATTACGCAACGGAATTTGATGCCGTTAGAGAATTTATTCGCGAAGTTTTATGTTATTACTATTGCAACTATATGTTATAGGCCATATCTGTCGCATTTCGGAGCAATATGTAAAAGCCATCACTCAGTTAATCCTCAAAGGCAGTAAACGATTTCGCGGCAGGCCCAGAAAGAGATAGCGGGTTGAGCTGGATTCCTTCGTAAAGGATTGGCCCACAGTCGCAGTAGACCGGGAAAAGTGGTAAGAGGGAAGGGATGCCTTTACCTTGCAGTGAGACAACATAGGCGTATAAAAATATAATAACCATGTTAGTAAGTACCTTTACATCTTCAGCTTTACATTATTTTTATAATAAAGAAATCTGGATGTTTTGTCAAACCGTAAAAACCGTGCAAATCAGGTGCTGGTCGCTACTAAACTTTAAATCAAAGCGTAGTCTGTAGCCTCAAGTAAGCCAAGAAACAAAAGAAAATGTTTATTTTTTGTAGTTTCAAGGGAGCTGTCGTAACAAGATGTTCATATATTTCTTTGTAGCAACAAAAACAGTTGGATGGCCTATTTATTCTAGCAGGATTTTTCTTTGGGTGGGTGTTGGTGGTGGTGCTGTGGTGCACTCACCATGATGCTGTGCTATAGGGGTACACAGCTTCATGCTGAGTGGAAGCCTTTTGGTCACGACGTGCTGCTGCCGACTATTTCTGCTATGTGCTCGTGAGTATAGATCTGATTGGTTTTTTTATTCGGGTTAACTTATCTTTTTTGTATGCACGTGTTTTCATCTATTTTTCTTTTTAGTGGCACATTAGTCACACGTCCTGTACACAATCAAAAATATCAGAATATAATTTTATTGTTATATTTAACTGAATTCATTTTGTGAACGAGCTTCACAGAAAGCTTCAAAAACAGACTACAGAAAGGCACTGGCCATTATTTTTTTTTTAATTTTCTTTTATAATCCACCGAGTCTTTAGCCAAGTAACAGTTCTTTTTTCAAATAGTCAGTCATTCATTTCCTTTCAAACGTCAAAAAAACGTATCAAGTTACAAAGGTATTGTTCAAATACTTTTGAACCTAAGGCTGTGTGCAGACAGAGACAAGACTGACAGCAAAGTGCTCGCGCCATTTTCGTTGATAAAGATCCAAAATTACAACTTATACAACGTAGAAGTAGCATGACGTGTCAGGTCTCTGACACACTACTTTCAAATGTATTTAAGACAGACTATGTCTCTTTTAAAACAATGATGCTGATGACGACGACGATGCTCTGGCCACACTGAAGCGAATCCCGCGGGCCGCGCGTAATGCGAGACACGTCTGTGCGCGTCGATTGTGTCAATGATTAAGAAGTCACGCTCCTATTCACGCCGCCGGTTTGAATAGCTCCAAGTTAGTTGAAACAATCAGTGCGAGTGAATTTTTTCCCTCATCCCGCGCAGTATTTGCCTCAGTTTGGCCACAGCTTGTATAATTTGAATATTCAGTTGATAAATGATTTTATTTCTGTAAGTAGGTTTGTTCACGTCAATCATATTTTAAAAACCAAATGAGGTCGGTGTTTCCTATCTGATTACTCTGAGAACAAAGTAAGTAGTAGGTAGGTAGTAGTAGTGGTAGTAAGTAGTATACTACAGAAAAACTATTTTGATTTTGGTGTGCGCACCGTCTAACACGCCACAAGCTTGGTTACAGCAAAGTATAAAGTATTTTCCTTGACATATTTTTGGCAACCACCGCAGATATTTTTTACTACCGAATCGGCTGTAAAGTTTGGCATTACGTGGAGATTGTTGTGGTGTGTTTTGTATGCTTTGGAAAAAGTAAATTGCATTGCAGTGATATGTTTTTTTTTAACTTTTGTTTGCCTCGACGTTCACACAGCTCTGTAAAACACCACTATACTCTGTCCACTAAGTTAACCGTTTTTTGACAGATCGAACTAGTGAGCAATTATAATATATTTTTTGTCATATCTGATACACGTATGGTAGTATAATGTCTGTAAGATGTCATAAATAAGATAATTCAATAAGATTAGGCAGTTTATATATATTATTTATTTTATTACACATTTTAAAGTTAACTTTTACGTAATCTGGAATATGGACGTTCTAAGCCAGCTGTCAAAAATCGGTTAACCTAGTGGACAGAGTACAGGTATTGTTATCAAACTCAAACCATTTATTTCAATTAAACCAATCACAGGCAAGGGGTTGGTTTGTCACAAAAATGAAGCTAGTGGCTCATTCCAAAGCGTAGTTGACAAAATAATATATTGATTCTTTCGGACTAAAATCACTGTTTCAATGTGTACCTAACCTATGACCTAATAAAAGCTTAAGGAATCTACTAATTTTACACAGCGCAAGAAATATCGTTGTGTTGAAAAATAGCATCATCATAATCATTTTAGCCGAAAGACTTCCTCTGCTAGTCATAAGCCAACCCCTAGCGTCACCACATCGACCGAAAAAAATTGCACAATTGTAACGATTTCATCGTAATCCTACTTGTGATACTGGCGGTACTCATAAAACTATTAGCACAAGTAGTTTCAAGCTGCTTCATCGCTTCAAGCACTCGCTGCTGGAAATCAAACTTTTATCTTTCAAATAGTGGTTTGTGCGACAGATGACAGTCCGATAAACTTTATAAAAGTGTTGGAGATAAAACTGACCCGTCCAATCAATAATAATATGAACTTTATGCTTCAGTTGCTGATTTATTGAGTACTAGCTGCGCCCCGCGGTTTACCCGCATAAGTTTCGATCCCGTGGGAATATCGGGATAAAAACTATCCTATGTGTTAATCCTGGTTATAAACTATCTGTGTGCCAGAATTTCATCCAAATCCTACTGAACGGATTTTGATGAAATTTGTGTGAAAGAGTAACAAACATCCATCCATCAATCCATTCATCCATACATACTTTCGCGTTTATAATATTGGTAGGATTTACTGACGTCACTAATAATTATAATCTATTTATTTATTTATTTTGATTTGACCAACGACCTATTCACAAGAAACATTAACATAATAAAAAATAACATAAGCATTGAGTTATGGTGAATTAGTCATTTACAGGCGTACACAGCACTTACATAATAAAGATCTTTGCCTGATGTTTATTTTTCATAGATAATATCCGATGTTTTTTGATTTGCTAGCGGGCTCATGTACCTAGCACCATCATAATCAGCCTATAATGTTCCCACTGCTGGGACACAGGCCTCCTCTCTGTGAGAGAGAGTGGGCCGTAATCCACCACGCGAGCCCAGTGCGGGTTGGTGTATGTCACATGTCTTCGAATTTCTGGTTCTAGGACATGCCGGTTTCCTCACGATGTTTTCCTTCACCGTTTTGAGAGCACTGGTGATGAAATCATTTACACAAAGTAATGCGCCTACTTGTGTTCGAACCTACGACCTACAACTCGTGACAAGCATATTCCTGTCAATCAATTGAAGATACAATGAGAAAGACATCATACCAATATCCCAATACAAATTTTCTTAATATACTTGAGGTTGGCGCAAAAAGGGAAATCTTTGTCAGCCACGTAGTCAAGAAACTTGCACCCTCTTTTTCGTGTTCAGTTGAGATTTCCATCAAAATCTACTGAGCGTCTTAAGAGATAGCAAATAAACTAGCTAAAGGATGGCGTTTGACTATTTATAGCCGCAATAAACCATACGAGCCTTGGAGCCATCAACACCTTGAGTGTACCAGGGAGAGCCAATAAAAGGTGAATGCGTTCATATAAACTGGAGCACGAATAAAATTGGAATAGGTCGGAATAAAGTTGGAATTAAACCTAAGATACATTGGTTTGGGAGATATACAACGTGGAGACGACAATACGACAATAATTGAAAATACTGAAAATACAACACTAATGCATAGGAGTATTTTGGAACTATCAAATAAATCCTAGCCTGGAAATTCATTTCATTCAACATCTGCCTAGCCTTTTCCCATCATGTTTGGGTCGGCTTCCAGTCTAACCGGATGCAGCCGAATACTAGTATTTTGCATCGAGCGACTGCCTATCTGACCTCCACAACCCAGTTACTGGGTAATACGATACTCCTTGGTAACACTGGTTGTCAGACTTTCGAGCGTCTGACTACCCTAATCGACTGTCAAAGATCTACGAATGACAGCCGGGACCAACGGTTTAACGTGCTTTCCGAGGCACGGAGGGGTCTCGGTATGTAAAGATGGACCCATCCACAGATCAACCTGATCGATCGACCTAAATAGTAGAAACTAAATAGTAGTGATGATGGGCCGTCTAAGGGACACAAGTTGACACTTCCCATGACCCAAATGCTGGCTTTTACCTTAGCCAGAGGCATTGCCATACAACGTGGCAATGCCGCCAGTGTCTTGGGTACATTACCAGTCGACAGCGATGCGGATGAATTTTTCGACGCTATATTTTAGTTTGTAAATAGTTTTAGTTAAGTTAGGATATAATTTTGTTATATTAGTAGTGAAGACATAGTAATCTTTATACACTCATATAAATACAGTATGTGCGTTTAAGTGGATGCCTTGATAAGTTAGTTATCAAATTATATATTTATGTGTTTCTACAGCATCTATCACTTAAATGATAATTTTCTAAATAACTGTTAAAACCTACTTCATACTACATTTGTGCTTTTATTTCTCCTTTGACATGTTATAATATGAATAACGAATTCATTAAACTATTAAATATTGAAACACACGTGAAATCCACTTTGCTCAAAATATTGAATACTGAAAACATTTAAGTACCCACTTATGTACTTAAAGGTTTTCAGTATTCCACAGTGTAGGTAGAAAAGGGTAGGGGTCGAGTGAATCTGTAGTAAATCAATCCGTTTAGTTCCTAATCATTTGTACTGAATGTTGAAAAACGCTGCGTTAGGTGTTAGTGACCTTCCACACGAACAAAATCGCAGTATTTATTATTGAAGAAAAACTGAGATAAGATGAAGCTGTTCCGTTTGACCACTGTTTGATTTTAAGTGACGATGGAGCACGCTTGCCTAGGAAATACGATTCGTGTTTGTCTGAAAGCAACGTAATATAGCAGTGCATGGCTCCTTGTTCTAACCAAAGTGTGCGGTCGCACGACTACGCGATTGCCGCGTTCATATGGCACTCATTTGTTCGGGAAACCGGAAGGCGCAAGAAATAAAGATTGAAGCTATGTAAATATTGTGTTGATATCATAATTATGTAATGCTTCTTCCTCATCCTCATCATTTCAGCCGAAAGACGTCCACTGCTGGACATAGGCAAAATCAAAATCAAAAGTCATTTATTCAAATTAGGCTGAGAATCAGCACTTTTTGAACGTCAAAATTACAAAAGACAGTCCCCCAAAAACGCCCGCCCTTCACCCTCCTCAGCCTCAGCACCTCCACTTTGACCGGTTCTGTGCTTCCAGCATCCAACGGGTTCCTGCATCCTTCACAAGGTCGTCGGTCCACCTTGAGGTCTTAAGGATGTCAATATATACCTATACAAATTCACATAATATTAAAAAAAGTCGCATATCATTATTTTTAAGAGTAAAAAGATAAAAAGTTCAAACCCATCCCGTATTACGGCTCCGGAATCATCCGAAAACGTTTTTCAGAGATTATAGATCACAGATATAGAAAATGAAGGACCTTTTGTGAAGACCATTATTTTCTCCAGCCAGTATATTATATTATTCCTTTTTTAGACGTTGTCTATAGAAATCTGAAATATATTGTGGTTATTCTTGGAAACGAGTTCTTTAGGTATCCTTTACTTTTTTTTCCTACTAAAGAACAAATATATAACTACGATACGAAGCTTTTAATGTATATTTTCAAACGCGTCTGCGTTTAAAAATGCCAGTACCGGGATCAATAAATGGTGTGCATTTTATATTAGTATAGGATAATCATTTCTATCAATGACTCTAACTATTTTTCTTCTGGACGTACGCTGTCAGCTCATGAAAATCCTAACTAATACAAACATATAATACAGTAACGTCTACAGTATTATAGTTATAATACTGTAGACGATTTCGTACGAAGTTTTTTTGGTTTTTGGCCCTCCAGCCCTTTCCATTGATCATATGAGATTGAAGAAGTCCAAACAGTAGTACATAGATGCAAGCCAAAGATTGTATTGATGATTGTTCAGCTAGTGTGGCACTCAATCGGGGCTCCATAATACTAAACAAGCTTCTGCCCGCGACTTCGTCCGCGTGAAATTTCTTGTCTTTCAACCTACTCCGTCGCATCGTATCACCCGTACTTACTTTTTTTTTCTTTTGCTCAGCTCCTAAGAGAGTTAGCGTGATGTTAAATAGCCTATGGCCTTCCTCAAGAATTAGGCTATCAAATGCAAAACTATTTTTTCAAATCCGATTAGGTAATACGTTCAAATAAACAAACTCTTCAGCACTATTATTAGTATAAATAGATATAGATAGATACCTGTATAGCATACTTGCTAGCCCGCCTTTTGACGGCCCACATCTTCGAAAATACGCTTTATATCGAAACTTTTCCGAGTATTGATGCACTTTTCGTTAGTACTGCTTCGGTAGTTCACTGAGCTCGAAGTACAGAAAAAGGAATTCAAATGAAAGATGGGAGGTACGTTTTATTTTCATGGAAATGAATAAATGGGAAGTTTATATGTATTTTTTTTTAAAACGTTGCCCTACATTAGGAGTTACCTCCTGTATCGTGGGTGCGTTGACAAACATTTAAACTCACATACACAAGCAGCCAGACCCACCCCGTTATTTATTCAATTATTTTCAGTCGCTATTTAACACAAATAAAAGCAAATATGGTTTATGTTTTATTCGTGAGATGTTTTGCAAAACAATGAATCGTAAGAAGAAAGAACATAAAAACGCGAACGTACCCATGTATATAGGAATAGATTGAAAGGTATTTTATGCTACGCTACATAACACTACGTGGCGCTAGTCTTATGCTATGCAATGCTACGCCAGACGCTACGAGCACTTTTATCCAATAATGTTTTATATTTATTTTTACTACTGACTTCTACCCCGACCCACCCCGTCGCATCGCATCGCATCGCCGGCCCGCGCTATCACTTCGTACTAAGCCCTCTTTTTTGCAATTTTTTCCTTTTGCTCGGCTCCTAGAAGTCCTAGCGTGATTTTAAATAGCCTGTAGCCAAATCCGACTGGTAATTTCAGAGATTAGCGCGTTCAAACAAACTCTTCAGCTTTATTTTTAGTATAGATAATGGATGAAAGTTGGTGATATATCTACCGTGCATTACTTTAAATTACATTCACATTAAACCAACCATCGATAATATAATATTCCACAAAAATATTTAGCGCTACGATCCATCATGGCGTTTACGACGCGATCTGAGCGTTTACACGTATGTAAAGGCATGACAGCCACGTCGGGGCATTCAGTGACAGATTTATAACTCCCAAAACCGGGACACATAGATATTAACACATACTTGGAGCAAGAACGCCCATAACAAAATACTTGGGGCAACTGTCAGTTTCTATTACCCCCCCCCCCCCCCCTTCGTATACGATAAAACTGTTGGCAAGAATATTTATGATAAAGTGTATTTTCATGGAGTTTTGTGTTAGTTTCGCTTGTAATTGTCGTATTTTTTTTGGGTTTTAATGCAATTGTGCATTTGTTTCATTTGTTTTTAAAGGTAATTGTAATTTGGCTATGTAATAACAACCGCACGGTTCGATCGATGAGGTTAAGCTACGCTTGCCGCGGTTGGTCCGTGGATGGGTGACCATCTTTACGTAAGCACGCAAAGCCGTTAGTTCCGGCTGTCATTCGTGGATCTTTAACAGTCGTTATGGGTGGTCAGAACCCCGAAACTAATAACCAGTCTTACCAAGGGTTATCGTATTACCCAGACAGGCAGTCGTTCCATGTAAAATACTGATACAGCTGCATTCGGTTGGACTGGAAGCCGACCCGAACATAGCTGGGAAAAGGCTAGGCAGATAATGAGTAGTAGTAATTTAAACTTCAGTACACGTTACATCAATGAGGTCTCGAGTCCTGAACTAGAACATCCTGTATTACAGGGGTTTTGGTTCATTTGACGGCACGGTTGGCGCAGTGGTTAAGCGATTGACTGCTGCGCTGCGTGTCGCGGGTTCGATTCCCGCACGGAACAAATATTTGTATGACCTACATGTATTTGTTCCGAGTCTGGGTGTTTTTCTATCTATAATATGTATGTATATACAAAAAAAAATTGTATATAAGTAGTTTATCAGCCATCTTGTTACCATAACACAAGCATTAGGTTGCTTAGCTTGGGACAAATGGTTCTGTGTGAAATGTCCAGGGATATTATTATTATTATTGATTTATTTTTATGGTGGATGCGAGAAGCACAGAACCGGTCGAAGTGAAGGTACTTGGGGGAGGCCTATGTTCCACAGTGGACGTCTTTCAGCTGAAATGATGCTGATGTGAATGTGACTGATTTAGTACAGAAGGATTCACTTGGATAAAAATGTGACATAATGTATTTAGGATAGTAGAATAGACCAGAGAAATCAGCAGTGCGATTCTGTAACTATCTCACCGTGAAAACGTAGGTGAAGTGAGCGTGGAGTGAGCTGTCATTCCAACTAATGCTAGGGATTGACACTATTGACAGCTCACTCTAAGCTCACTTCTCCTAACTTTTCAAGGTGAGATTTTTACAGAATCGATCGGCAGATACGTAGCGAATGCGGAATGCCTCAAAATATAATTGTGATGTTCCGGTAAAACGGGGTGAATAGGGATGCAGGGGTGAATCGAGACGAAACATTAAAATGGATTTGTACTTTAAAATAATATAGTTTATTGCTAACAAGGAAACTTAAACTTTAATTAAAAAGCAGTAAACACATTAGGTTATTTTCTAGCAACGACTATATTATTTCAACGTTAAAATCTATTTTAAAGTTTCGTCCCGATTCACCCCTGCATCCCTATTCACCCCGTTTTACGGTTTGCATAATACATAATCTGCCTATAATGTTACCGCTGCTAAGAGGGAGTGGGCTGCTATCCACCAAGCGGGCCCACTGCGGGTTGGTGTCACATGTCTTCGAATTTTTGGTTCTAGGACATGGCGGTCTCCTCCCGATGTTTACTTTCTCCGTTTTGAGAGCCGTGCTGATGAAATAATTTACAAAAAGTAAACCGCCTATCTGGGGTCTAACCTACGACCTATGTATACAGGGTGGCAGGGACATCAACGCGCAAACTTTCACCATGAATTCAGCATATGAGTTTAGACCCCAGAGCGACGAAATTTTTCGTCGGTTATTAAAAAACCTGTTCCATACATTTTGATCGCGTAGGTAGGTATTGCACTTTTCTATGAAACAGAAGATTATTTTTTTGATAACCGACGAAAACTTTCTACGCTAGGGGCTGCTGTGTGCAGAGACCTTTAAGTCAGCTAGTCAGTCGCTCCATGTAAAATACTGGTATTCAGCTGCATCCGGTTAGACTGGAAACTGACCCCAACAAAATTGGGAAAAAACTAGGCAGAAGATGGTGATGATGATAAAAACAAATATGTTTAACAGCGGGTTAATTGCATTACACACTAACAGTAACATTTTGACAGATCAACAACATTCATTGCGTTATTTACGTGGCTGAGCAGATAAATTTTTCGAACATATAAAGCAATGGATTAGCAATATCCCTCAAAATGATTCAGATTGTAATTAAAAGTGGGTTACGCCATTTGGGTGCTGGTTTCATTCGTTTCTTTGCCAAAACTTACGGCAAATGTACCACTACCTTAAAATAATTTCGCCAAGATAGCGTTAGACCCAGTTAAGATTTTTTCCTTTAATTTCTAAGTGTTCCGTCTTCCGCTCCCAGCTCGTTTCCGCTTTTGCTGGCAGTCGATTTGAGTGGTGGCTCCACGCCTTTGGCCTTGAGGCTTGAATTTCCTTCTAAAGCACAAAATATTTCGTAAAATTTTCTCTTGCGTTGACGCTTTTACTAGATTTTATTTCTTAAGACTTTGTAGGTGTCATTTTAAAAGGGCTAGGTAAGCGTTATCTTAAAGTTCAAAGACGCGTCGTTATGTGCAAATTTAAAACAAAATGCGTTTAAACATAGAAACTAATCGATAATTTACGTACAGATGATACCTAGTCGTTAGTAGGTAGGCACGAAAAGAATAGGACAACTCGGTAATCACAAGCACCAAAAGCTAATTTGAATAGATTTACTAGGTATCACATTTTAGGAACAGTAGTCCACACCTAAAAATTATCTAAAGGGTATTAAACTTACGAATAAAAAAAAGTAAGGAAAGCGAAAAAGGAGCAGGTCGCGCGTAACCAGAAGGCCAATTCTCGTAATTTAAAAAGTTCAAAATCTAGTCGCAGTCTCATCTCGGCAACAAACAAATGTCACAAACTTGTCAAAATGTACGGAAATTGGAGGTATTTTTGAGAGTTTGAGACTGATATCAGACAGTGAACGTTCTTAAAATTACGAGAATTGCCCATCTGTTCGCTCATTCCCACGTTTGGCATACTTATCTAATTTCAAATCCTAATTAATTTATAAGTTCACAAACATACGAATTGCACAATTTAAGAAAAAAATTAGGGCCGTAAAAGTCAATTTAAAATTATTCACTATTCCCTTGCCTTAGTCCAAATTGATTTATCAAAAAAAAATAAACATAAAAGTAAAAATTGACAGCCAAAACGAGGTATATTTTTCGTGTTGACATCCGAGTTCGTGAAATCGGGATTATCTGATCGACCCAAACGAGTGTCAGGCTCAGCGTAATATCCTCAGTTTTACCACAGCCCGCAGCCAAGTATCAAATAGTTTGTTGCCCTTTGCAGATCACTCAGATGTCAATCAATGTTGGCTTTGTACGTTGTAGAGGGAGTTTTTACAAACCGGGCTTTTGTGTACGAATAGTGGCAAACTATATACATATACAGGGTTAGTTTCAATTGACTAGCTAAACTCCGCAGACGCGATGGGAAAACAAATATTATATATAAATAACTTAATTTGGTGATTTTTAGGTTCGGTATCTCAAAAGGAAAAACGGAACCCTTATAAGATCACTTCGTTGTCCGTCTGTCTATCCATCAGTCAAGACCCTTTTTCTCAGGAACGCGTGGAGTTATCAAGTTGAAATTAATCAAAAAAATCAAATACCGTACCTTACGTTTTTAGCAAATAAATTTTGTTTCGCGGGCTTTCGCCATAAAACTCTTAATTCAGAAATCGGCGGGGTAATTGCGTACCACTCTATCAGTAGCAATGGCCTTCATTTTGACAGTTCAACTACATTCATTGCGTTGTTTACATTTTTGACAAATTTTTCGAACATGGATTCGACGAGCAATGGATTAGCGATATCCTACAATTTTTTTTTTTTTTTTAAATTGAAAGTGTTATAATATAATATATTAGTATTAGTATTGATTGAAAGTATGTTACGCAATTAGGGTGCGGGGGTATGTTTGTATCTTTCGGAAGTAAAGGTTGGTTAAAGAGTAGAGAGGGGGGGGGGAGGTGGAGTGCACTAAGATAGCATCCGCGAGTAGGTACCGGTAGCCCCGCGACCTCTTTTCTGACTAGCCAATATTTGTAACCACGCTATGAGATGTTCTCTTATACGTAGTTCGTGCCTTGTTTATATCCAAGAGAATTATTTTGCCGATACGGGGAGAGAAGTTAAGGAAAAATAAACAAAGTTATTCACATATCCGTTTTCACTAACACTAGGCGACACCTAAATATAATGCCTAATTAAGGGATTTTCAACGCTCGGCGAAGCGCCTAGAGTCTAAAATACAACAAAGCAAAAATATGTAGGCGTTACATTTACGAGTCGCTCGGTGTTAGTGAAAACGGGCAATAATGTTGCAAAAACGTTATCATGAAGTACTTAGTTATATTACAAGTACCAATATTGTTACCTTATCTCGTCGATAAAACTGCTATAAAATACAAGTTCAAAGCAATTGATTCCTGTAAATTGGTCCTTTGAATCGAGAACAAATTGACGCACAACGTAACTATTCTCATCCAATGAACCGTGTACGTCTTTCAGTCTTTCAGGATTTGTGTGGATTTTTTTTTGTGTCTGACCACAGCTGCGTTTACTTGACGTAACAAATTGCGACACAAGTGTCGGACACTAATTCCTATGCTGTTGATACTTGAGTAAGTTTTGCGAGTGAATTGATAGTAACTATGCTGAGGTAAATGGTTCATGAATTACTATGATGTCGTAATAGATGGTAAATTGCACAGCAGAGGTAACACTTGCACTACGAAAATCACCCTTATTGCCACAACATAAAGGCGCTGTTAATGTCAATTTAGTACCACTGGTGTAATTGCGATTTTGTATGCAGGGGGTAATCTCCGGAACTACTTATTCGATTCCAAAAATTCTTTCACTAATGAAGCTACCGTATTGTCTACAAGTGTCATAGGCTCGGGTAGACAGAAGGAAAGAAACCCTTCTCAGGTGGAGATTCACAGATAACTCCGACCTGGTGTGTAAATATGGTGCTGTCCCAAAAACAATGGCCCACTTAATATCATGTCTAGGGTGTCCTGCTTTTTGCACGCTACAGGAGTTATGGACGCTACTGAAGATGCCAAGCTCGTAGCCAATTTCTCGGCTGACTCTATGAAGATTCCCATAGACATGCTAAGAAGATACTGTATGTTAAAACAAGAAATTTCACGCGGACAAAGTCCCGGGGAAAAGCTATTATTGTATTATTAAATTATATCTATCTTGTCTCGTAGAATATTTCATTTTGATCTAATGAAAGACTATAATATTTCCATAATATCACAGCTCACAGACATAAAATAATATTAATAATATGTACCTACATGTATATAAATGAAGAGGGAAAATAATCACAGGGTATCAAACATTCTTCCGCAGCACTGTCAACAGGAAAAGTGCCAATATTCTCGTAGATATGTGAAATATTTAAAATTCAGCTGCATCCGGTTAGACTGGAAGCCGACCCCAACATAGTTGGGAAAAGGCTAGGCAGACGATGATGATGATGTGAAATATTTAAAATCACAATATTTTATTTCACATACCTATCTACTCCTACATGGAAACTTATAAAACGTTTGAAGCTAGGTGCACGGTTCCAATTGGTCGTTACCTATGGAGAGGAGCCGGCGAGAAACTCCACGGTTACTCTTTTAAAAATAATTGGCTATTACAATGTTATCAAATTACAGTATTAATAGGTATGGAAGAAAAGCATAGGCCTGTCAGCAAGTTCAAAAGTTTAGAACCCTCTTCCCTTCATACTCCCTTTTGTGACACAGATGAGACTACAGTTTACAATTTTACGACCTATTGAGATTTCACCCGAGTCTCTCGAGAGGTGTTTAATACTAAAACGTAATACGGTATACAGAAAATTAATTACCTCGCAGCAATAAATGTCAGGTTCTCTTGGAAAGTGTTTGTGGAATTAATTCTGCTAGAAAATGTTTCAGACTTGACACAGAATTCACACGTAGTTACGGAGCAATAAAACTAGGACAATGGGTTTTCTTAACTATACAGCTTCAACATTTTCATTGCTCGTGTGATTTTATCATTACGTACTCTCTTTTTTCTCTTTTTTTCTGCTCTCTAGAGATAGGAGTTAGTTACACTTGGTAACTCGTTGCTGTTGTTCGTTACTGATGAGTGACGTTGCTAATTACCCTACTTGGGGCTCTGGTTGATAGATGGTTTTCATGGTTTTCGAGGGTGCCAAAGCCGATAGCGAGATCCAAATGAAAATTCAAGATGGCGACGACTTCATGACAGCTTCTTACAATTTATACTAGAGAGAAAAACGCGTATTAAATCCACACTTTCTCTCTCTGTTTGTCTCTTTCCATTTAATACGAATGGGTGTGCGTGCGAGTATCACACAAGGAACTTCATTCTTAACGGAGGTCCCCTGCAACCACACGATTTTTTAATTAAAATGTTTCAAGGATATCAAGCAAAGGCATTGAGGTAAGGTAGCACAGAGGAGCAAATTGTCGTAGGTGGTATCTAAAATTAGTCTAGGTAGAAATAGGTAAGTATTTTTAGATACTACCCACGAGAGATATTATGATACGAGGGAGATACGCCCAGTAGGTATCTCAGGCAGGTTCCTATTATTGCCTCATACCGGGCGAGGGCCTCTACTCTTACAGAAGAGGCTTGCGTATTGACAATACATAAATAGGTCAATAAAAATATATTATTCTTTTGCTTAGAAGCGTATCCGTAAATCACCGCCAATTTTGTATTAAAAAAATAATTCATTACAGACTACTTCTCTGTCTGGTGCAAACCAAGATACTTACAGATTTAATAAAAACGAGATGACGTGTTTTGGGACACCCAGTTGAAACAATTTTTTATCGGTTTTCCACACTTTTTTTACGCAACAAAAGTGGCGTGACAGTAAAAATGTTACACTTTTTTCAGTCCAGCTTTCATTCACCAAGTGTGCAGAGTGCGAAAAGGAACTTCGATTAAAAAAACGAAGTGTAGTCGTTCTTGATTAGTAAAAAGAATTCAGAAGTAAGCTTGAAATTTCTGTTTCTTCTTTTTAGGATTCCGTACCTCGAAAGGAAAAAACAGAACCCTTATAGGATCACTTTGTTGTCCGTCCGTCTGTCTCTCAAGACCCTTTTTCTCAGGAGCGCGTGGAGGTATCAAGCAGACAATTTATATCAAATACTCAGGTCTGCTGACCCTTGGAGCTGTGAAAAAATCAAACTTCTAAGCCAATGCAATGAAAAGATACAGCCGTTTATGCCGCAAATTGCAGCAAATTTTCGACACTCGCAAGGGAATCAAAACCTACAGGGTAGGTACTTCCCGTGAACTCAGAATCTTGAAATTTGGTACGAAGCAACGTCTTATAGCACAGATAAAGGAAAAATTGCGAAAACCGTAAATTTTTAGTTACATCATATAATAAAAATATTTTTAATCATTTTAAATTGTACGGAACCCTCGGTGCGCGATTCCGACTCACATGCCGGTTTTTTTTCATAGAAGGTCCAATAGCGCACGCTAGACGCAGCTATGCGCAGTATTTATTTATTTAAACTGTACAAAGGCGGACTTAATGCCTTAGGAATTCTCTACGAGTCAACCAAGGGTGGTGAAGATTAGATGGCAGTAACCCAATATCTACCAGTGCGTGATAAGTTAAGACCAACGCGTTTTTTCACAGTGCACAAAAAAGAAAACAACTACATTCCACTCGCGACATCGTCCGCGTCTTTTAGGGTTCCGTATCCAAAGGGTGCCAACGGGTCCCTACAGTAAGCCTTCGCTGTCCGTCTGTCTGTCAGTGGGCTTTATCTCGTGAACCGAATTTTTCAACAATCTCCCGACTGTTGAAATTTTCACAGAGTGTATATTTCTATTGCGGCTGTAACAACAATTAATTTAAATTAAATAAGAAAGAAAGAAAAAGTATTTATTGCGACTCGTACAGAAAGATCATAAAACTAAACTAAACTAAACACAATAAAAAATAAAACAAATTATATTTATATAATAAAAGTAACAAAACCAAATTATAAATAAATATATAAATAATAAAAAAAATTAAATAAAGTTTTAAAGGGTGATCTCCATACAGGAAGCTTGTTTTTTGGCGTTATCTTTCTTGTGGTACGGAAGGCTTTATGTGCGAGCATGACTTGCGCTTAGCTGGTTTTTAACATAGCCAATGTATCTCGGAACAGCGCAGCATTGTATCTAAATCTTTATATTTAAACCGCACTTATCGGGCACAGGTATTATTTAGTGATTTGAGGTGCACACGTCGTGCACGTGCTGCACTTACAGATGCATTTACACACTCTACGATTTTACGAGGCCAGTCGACACATGTCGCCGTGATGACATTATTTCCGTTCAGTAATTGCGTTCAATCCGATTGAGCAAACAAGCCGGCTCGATTAGTCAAATGCTTGTCTGTTTGTTTGTTTGTCTGTCTGCCTGTTAATAGTTCACCATGTGTGTTTGGGTTTCAATTGTGTTCAGTACTAGCTGAAGTAGGTTATTGACTTTAGAGATTGATTAATAATGTAATAGTCGTTAGGGAAGATTGTAAAATACCTACTTTTAAGCGAGAAATTATGTTTTTTTTTTATGAAAAAAAAAGACTAGGTACTTTTAAGATATGAGATAGTTCTTATATCCTATGTAACAGTGTATACCCCTAAAACGTATTTTTCGTTACCTTTATGATCTTTTTTGTACGAAATCATAAAAAATCTTCACTTTGTTTTTTATTAAATGAATCACTGTGACTGCTAAAAACTTCTGTTGCAAAATGATCGTCCTACGCATCTGTCTATTTACTGTGTGTTTTCTATGTATTACATAATCGAAGTAAGTGCTGATAATGTTCTATGTAGATGGATTAGAGTAGGTATGGTATATATCTATGCTCTGATAAGTTTTATGTAAATAGAGGTTTATTGATGTTCTTATCAGTAGGTAATAGCTTTGCTATCTAATGTTGTGCGATACATTATTTATCAAACAAAAGTTCCTTTAAGCCAGCTCTCACTAACACTAGTCTACTCTAAATGCCTAAATAAATGCACGTTTCTCTTCCTCCTGCCAGCGACACCATCACTGGCAGGACAGAATTTTATATCATGTTGACCCAAAACTTTACCACTTCCACAGCTTTGTCAGTGGCCGCTGCTAGATTTTCAACTTCGAAACACCTTTAAAAATCGAACAGTGCACTTTTATTTAAGCATGCATTTAAGGGGCTTCCCTGAGCACAAACCTTGAACATTCGTTTCCTCTAATCAAATCAAAAATATAACGGCGGTAGCGTTTGCGGGCAGAGAAATGAAGCGAACGGGTTGGTAATAATGTTATAATAAATCAGGCACACAACACACAGTATACAGTAACATTCTATGGGGCTTTCGTACAATAATTTAGGCACGGTATTAGGTATGGCGCCGCGCAGTTGATCGTGCGCACTCTCTAGCAGCGAGGTAGGCCGACTGGCGACGCGGGCGGCGCGCGGCGGCGGGGGAGCTTCCCCTCTCGAGCGGGCGATGCATGGACGAAGTAAGTTAGGAGCGACACGGCTCGCGTACGCGGTTTTACGTTGTTACACACTCCCCCTCTAGTTCGAACATAGCGCCCTCGCGTTCGGGCTAGCAATCATATCTACGAGGCCGACCACGTCTGCGTTTTTCCCTAACCGGAACCTCAACATCACCGATGAACGGTGTCAGATCAGAGACATGGTAACGACCAATGTGCTCACCTTTGACGGTTCCTTCTACCAGGTATGTTGTGGGGGTAACGACTTCTCGTATTCGGTACGGGCCATCTCTACGAGGTATAAATTTCGCAGATTGCCCGGGGGCAACATCGTTCAGCCCTTGCGTCTTCAACAAAACAAGGTCACCTACCTTGTAGTCGGGAGGCGGTCGTCTACCTTCGTCCGCATATTTTTTCTGCACGGACTGGGCACGTTCGTGGACATCCCTAGCGTCTAGCAACACCGTCGACAACTTACGAAGGTAAGGAGTGATGTTATGCACGAAATTATCGCTATCCACTATGGTCTTCATGTCTCCCACGACGTCCGAAGGTGCGCGCAGCTCTCTCCCGAAGGTAAGGAAGGCTGGTGAAAATCCAGTACTTGCCGTAACTGCGGAGTTCATCGCAAACCTTACGGCTGCGAGGTGAATATCCCAAGAAGTGTGGTCTTTTCCTACTAGTATTGCTAGTTGAGGCTTCAGGTCCCGGTTCTTCCGCTCCACAGGGTTCGCTTCGGGATGATACAGCGGCGTCAAAGACTGTTTGATACCCATCACATGACACGCCTGCTGCATCACCTCGGCAACGAATTGGACGCCGTTGTCGCTTATCATCCTGCGCGGGACTCCGAATCTCAAGAAGACCTCGGAAATCAAAACCTCAGCGCACTCCACGCTGGTGGCGTTCTCTATCGCAAATAGCTCAACCCAATGGGAGCATGTATCTTCCAGAATCAAAATCCAACGGTTACCTTTCGAAGTTCTTGGGAGAGGGCCGAATAAATCGACTGATACCACTTCGAACCGTCGGGTCGGTGCCGGGGTTTGCAGCAACCCTGCCGGCTTCCGGTTGTCGATTTTGTATCGCTGGCAAGCAGTGCAGCGTTTGATGTAATCGGTGATGAAGGATCTCATACCTGGCCAGAAGTATCGGGTTCTGATGCGCTGCAGGGTCCGTTCCGCACCGAAGTGACCCGCTGTGGGAGCGTCATGAAAATCTGCAAGGACACTCTCCCTCTCATGCGTAGGTACCACGAGACAGGCGGAATCAGCGTCTTCAGAGTCAGGCGCGCACCTGTATAGCACACCATCCGACATCAGGTATCCTCTCTCTGACCAGCCTCTCCCCCTAAAGGGGTCGTCGGTCGCCTCCAAATCCTCTACTATATTCTTCAGCTCAGGATCTCCGAGCTGATTAGTGCGCACGTCGTCTGGTGTCCTGTGTGGCACATCTACTGTCACTAAGCATACCTCGCAACCACCCGGGTTTTCTTCGCAACAGGCTGGGCGGCTTAGTGCGTCAGCAATCACGTTCACCTTTCCAGGAGTGTACTCGATCTGTAAGTCGTAAGCCTGGAGGGTTAGCGCCCATCTGGCCAGACGACCGGTGGGTGACTTCAGGCTCATCAGCCAACGTAACGGCTGATGGTCGGACTTAACCACTACTTTTGATCCTTCCACGTAACCCCTGAATTTTGTAACCGCCCATACGACGGCAAGGGCCTCCCGTTCGGTGGTGGTGTAATTGCGCTCAGCTGGCTCTAAAAGGCGGCTGGCGTACTCTATGGGTCTTTCATCAGGGCCCTCCCCCTGCATCAAAACTGCGCCAAGACAGTAGCCACTGCTGTCTGTCCGGAGGGAGAAGGGCTTGCATTCGTCGGCCTGGCGTAGAATGGGAGCTGTGACCAGGAGTTCTTTGATACGCTCAAAAGCAGCCTGCTGCTCAGCATGCCATCTCCAAGTGCTGTTCTTCTTAAGGAGGTCAGTTAAAGGCTTGGCGATTGCAGCGTAGTTCGGTACAAAGCGCCGAAACCAACTAGACGTCGCCAAAAACCCTTTTAATTGCCTTACGGTCTTTGGAGAGGGCATGTCAGCAATGGCTGAGGTCTTACCTGGATCGACTTGCAGACCGCCGGGTACGATGATGTGACCGAGGAACTTGACTGAGTCTCGGGCGAAGCAACTCTTCTTACGATTGACACGCAGGCTAAACTGTTCGAGTCGGTCAAAAACCGATACAAGATCTTCGATGTGACCCTCGTAGGTCTGTGAGAGGATTATCAGATCGTCAAGATAACCTAAAATGGTCACAGGCCGGCTTCCTTGAGGGTCCGAGCATACATCGGAGCTGTAATTTACCTTCTGGCCTCGAATGGGCACATTCAGGTTTGATTTGAATCGGTCCATCAACCGTTGAAATGTGGCCCCCGAGTTGCGTAGACCCATCGGCATCCTCTTAAACCTGTAAGTGCCGGAGGGTGTTACAAAAGCAGTTTGGTCGCGATCTTCTTCTGCGACACAAACCTGGAAATAACCGGAGTGGAGATCAAGCGTGGTCATATAGCTGGACGTCTTCGCCGCATGGAGTACATCTTCCATGCGCGGGAGCGGGTAACGATCCGGTTCTGTCACCGCGTTCAACTTCCGATAGTCCACACACAGGCGAACACCGCCGTCCTTCTTCGCTACTAAGACTACGTTGGCGGCCCAAGGCGAATCACACTCCTCTATAACATCTGCGCGCAGCAGCTTCTCAAGCTCACCGTCTAACAACTGTTTCTTACCTTGCGACATTCTATAGGGTGGTGAGGCGGTCGGCTCCTGCTTCTCGTCAACCCGAATGCGATGAGTGGCATAAGTTGTAGGGGGTCCATTGGTGGCGAAGCGCTCAGCTCTGCTTACTATGAGCTGGTTGAGCTGCGTTCTCTGGGCAGGTGACAGCTTCGTTCCTTCGTCCTCTCTCAGTGACAGGCTGGAAGAATCCACCTGCAACTGCCCTTCGCCGCTGGTGGAATCGATTTGCATTAGTTCTTCGCCACTGGTGGATTCGAGGCTGTATGACTGTACAAAAGTATACTTTTGCCTAGGTGAATCACGAAAATACCAACAGTTATGTTGGAGGTCTAACAATATACCTGCTCTAGCGATGAAGTCCTGTCCTAGAAGCGTTCTATTATTCGCTTCTGGTATCACTAGGAAATTGACGGGGATTACCCGTTTCTGAATTGTGACGTACGTGTTACATACCAATAATTCTCGTACCTGCTGCGTTCCGTCGGCGAGACTGAGATTTCGGCGCGTTTCCGTGAAGGTGGTCCCGCTGTCGAGAAGGATTTTATATAATCCAGGACTAGCAAGACTCTCGGTGGCACCTGTATCTAACACTGCGACACCTAATAAAGATACAACTCCTATCTTTACTGTTGGATGCGACCGGTCCGAAGCATGGGTGACGGCACTTTGGAAACTCGCCTTATCGGCGGACGGTGTACCTTTACACGTCGGACACTTAGAGCGTATTACCCCTTTTAGACCGCAGCCGTAACAAGACAATGGCGCGTTATCAACATTTACGTCACTCGATTTCGTTTTATTTCTACACCCATCTACCGAATGACCAAACTTTTTACAAAAAGTGCAGCGTGGTCTGACACGTTTCGAATTCGCATCACTACTATTATTCGAACTAGAGTTGGGTGTGGCATGCGAACGGTTATTTTGAACAACGTTCGCCGTCGGAGGGTTAATGTTTACATTACGAGAATTCGTGGAACTTTCAATATTATTCGCGTGATCATGATTCGAGTTATTATCGCGGGGTGGAATTAATGATTTAGGTAGACTTACTTCGGCCAGCGTCTCTACGTACCTTGCTCGCTCGAGTAGACAGTCGACACTACTTACGCTGTCGCGTGACACTCTTTTTCGGATTTTACGATGTAAAAGGCCGTAGACAATGTCTAATTGCATTAATTGAGGTACATCATATGGTATTCGCGACATATTGGCACGCACTCGCGATATATATGAATCGACACTATCACTATCACTTTGTTCCTGTGCGAAGATTTCTCGAAGAATCCGGTGGGCGGGGCGAGGGGCGCCGTACATGAAACGAAGTCGGCGTATCGCGTCGTCCCAGGTTTCCACGGTAGATTTAATTCCTTGCCACCACACGGCGGCTTCTCCTGTCAGCAACATAGGCAAACCTCGAAGCGCATGCTCGTCGGACACGTTCGCGCACTCTTTATAGATGAGCACGCTCTCGACGAAAGCTTCCAAGGTTTCCGCGCCACGTGCGGCTCCGTCGTAGCGGGCCGTGCACCGGGTGAAGTTGCTATGCAGGGTCAGCGTCGGCGCTCCATTATGTGTAGCGGTGGGATGAGTCGGTCCTGTTGATTCGCCGGCTGGCGAGCTCGGCGTCGGCGTCGGCGTCATGACGCTTCGCATCACGTTTGATAGTAACCGCGTGAATTGTTCTTCGGACATGGAGATCGTGTTACCACCCGTTGTTGGTGTTGGCGTCGCCATAGTGCTCGTGCTCGCGGGGTTTTCTACCGCATGGTTTTCTTCGTCACTACTGGACGCATCGTGGTTGTCCTTGGATGCGTGTCGGCGTGTTTTGGGCGGCATCTTCTCGTCGATGGTGCTCGGCAGCGATCCAAGACGGTAAGTAATGGCGGGTAGTCCAGTAGGTGTAACTCAGTTGCGTGGTTTCAGTCCGCGCTCGCGTCGTTCGAGCACGTGCCACGAGTTGGGCGCAATTTATAACGGCGGTAGCGTTTGCGGGCAGAGAAATGAACCGAACGGGTTGGTAATAATGTTATAATAAATCAGGCACACAACACACAGTATACAGTAACATTCTATGGGGCTTTCGTACAATAATTTAGGCACGGTATTAGGTATGGCGCCGCGCAGTTGATCGTGCGCACTCTCTAGCAGCGAGGTAGGCCGACTGGCGACGCGGGCGGCGCGCGGCGGCGGGGGAGCTTCCCCTCTCGAGCGGGCGATGCATGGAGTCATGGACGAAGTAAGTTAGGAGCGACACGGCTCGCGTACGCGGTTTTACGTTGTTACAAAAATATTTTTCAAATTAGGCTGAGAATCAGCATTTTCGAACGTCAAAATGATACAAGGCAGTCCCCCAAAACGCCCGATCTTCACCACTTCCTAGGATTTTCGCTGGGAAGAAGAAGTGGCGCAACAAACTCCCCAGCAGCACCATTGTCTGTTCCGTTATAAAAACTTGATTCTATACTATAGTAGGCATGCAAAGTAATTAACATTACAAGACATAGAACATTAAATTAAATTATTATGTCAGTTAGCCACGCCAATATATCCACACCACACCACGCGCATGAGTTACATGAGTACATTTGCATAGATTTTAGAATAACTTCTTCTTAAGACTTTTTTTTTCAAAATCCAATATAATTATGATTTTATCATTTATATTGGTTTTTGAAAAAAAAGTAGCACTATAGTTCATGTATGAAAAATCAGATGTTATTCTGAATAAACAATTACTGAAAGAAAATATGAAAGAATGAATGTATGAATGTGGCACAAAATATTTTTTTCTTAATTATTTTTATATCTACATCCATCAACAAGTTGAAAGCTCCAAAAAACTGCACAAAAAACGAATAGCGCGACGTTTTGCTCCGGGACAGGCCTTTTTCTTGGGTGGGAAATCATCATATGACTTTTGCCTGTGCCAGGGGCCACGGTATCTCTTTCGAACAACCCGCGGCCCTGGCAGTCCGAGACAGGCCTTCAGTGTCGCCTAGCTTTAGTTAAAATGGGTATTACTATAAATTTTGTTGGGGAATATGTATTAGGTATCTACGTTATAGTACTTCGAAGTCGAAATTACTTTTTGTAGAGCAACCTTTTGCAACACTATAACTTTTATTAAGTTTACTAAATCACTTTTTTTTATCCGTTCTTGCCCGCTTTCTCTTGCAAACTTTGTTCCAAAAAAAAGTCTCTTCGGTGTATACACCTTATATTATCATAAACAAGAGACCATTTTACTATCATAGCTGAAGATACAAAGGGGATTGTGGCTAAGTAATAACAGCCGCACGGGTTGATAAGCTACACTTGCCGCGGTTGTTCCGTGGATGGGTGACCATCTTTACATACCGAGATCTCTCCGTGCCTCGGAAAGCACGCTAAGCTGTTGCTCCCAGCTGTCATTCGTGGATCTTTGACAGTCGTCTAAAGCCCGAAAGTCTGACAATCAGTCTTACCAAGGCGTATTGTATTACCCAGTTACTGGGTTGTAGAGGTCAGATAGGCGGTCGCTCCATGTAAAATACTGGTATTCAGCTGCACCCGGTTAGACTAGAAGCCAACCCCAATATAGTTGGGAAAAGGCTAGGCAGATGAAGAACTGAAGATACGAAGACTAAGACAGACATTCCACTTCCATTCAAGACTATAAATTAAACCAAAATATCTTTTGTCTCCCAAGCTAAATTCAATTAAGTCGAAACTCTGTCTAAACATAGTTTAATACAACACTAACTAAACAATATAACGCCCTCTAAACTGTAAATGGTTTCTTTGTTCCCGATAAGTTTAAGTTTATTACGCACTTTACAGTCTCTTGAATAGTCAACCTCTGTATTCATAGCATTATGGTCGAAGCCATACGGCTAAAAGTCTATTAAGTCCTTGTGTCCAATTGACGTAACTTCCACTGGAACGTATATCAACTTTATATCAGTATCAATTAAGTTGATTTCAGAATGAATAGTACTATTAAACATAACTTCGAAGTTTATGTGTGGGTAGTAGCGTTGTTTTTTCAAAAACATATTTTGTTTACATGTTTGGAAACCAAATCGTGATCGCAGTGTAGGTGCTTCGTTTAGTGATTAATGCTACGCTTTGTGCTAGGTGACGTATGCTAGGAGCAGTATTGTAGTGGCCATGCTGGTTCGAGCTATGGTGTGGGTTAAAATGTATCTGATGAAAGTCTAAAGAACCCTGTGCAGATGAAGGTTACATTCACTCATTAAATTTTTAATAACACATTCATGAATTCGTCTCTAATTTGAAGGTTCCAATATTATATCAAGCTACTTTTTCCAATAATTACTGTTTGAATAAAATTGTTAAATTGTAATTAAAAATCATCGACGAAAATTATTGAGGTTACAAAATTAACCTCAGATGTTAGATAAAAATCATCTTTGAGGTGATTATAATTATAATTTCGATTTTAAGTATTCAAATAACCAAATCACTCAATTTGTAAGTGGCCCTACAAATTGGCACCGACAGGTACTTTTTCTGATCCATTTGTTTACATTTTCATCAGATACTTTTGGAACAGACATTGCGTTACTCACCAAGCGTGGCAGCACCAAAAGAACAATCTCACTATGTGGCTACGGCCTAAACAATAAACATTCTCGTCTAAATATGTTAGAATCAGAATTTATCTAGTACAATCAGCTTTAAACGCTATGAAGATCCCTAGCGTTCCCAAGAGAGTTTTACGAATATTTTGTTGAGAGCCGCAATTTTTTGTGGTGAATAGGGTAGGTGATATTTAACTTATGGGTTGAATAAAATGACTTTGATACAAAATGTGGATACATTTACTACATAATAGTTTATTTTAAAATATGAAAGTAAATTATCTGTTTGATACATTCGATGTTCATGCAATCAGTCAGGAAGCTGGCTATCATAAGAAAAAAATAAAAACTGGCCAAGTGCGAGTCGGACTCGCGCACCGAGGGTTCCGTACAAACTTTTAGTTAAGTAAATAGTTCGTTCATCGAGTCAAGTTTCGAAGATTTTCCCAATAAATCAGTCCCCAAAACGATAATTACAATATTAGTGTCTTGTGTGATACAATCTATGTACCTGTGTACTTATATACCTAAATGACTAAAGTTCATAAACTATGGAAGTACCGAACATTGCTCTAACGAAAAGATAAACGATTGAGGGACAAACATAACGTTGCCGTTGGAAAACTGTTGTCCCCATACATCGACATAGGTCGCGTTTAGTTTACCAACTGCAAATAAGTTTGTACCTAATCGCGAAAGTTATATTTTTTTTGTGATGCAACTACAAATTTATGATTTTCGGATTTTTCCTATACTTGTGCTAGATGACATTGCTTCATGCCAAATTTCATGATTCTAGGTCAACGGGATGTGCCCTATAGGTTTTAATTCCCTTGCGTGTGTCAAAATATGCGACAAAAACGGAGCATAAAAGGCCGTATCTTTAGATCGCGTCGACTTAGAAGTTTGATTTTTTCACTGCTGCAAAGGACCACAGACTTGAGTATTTGATATTAATTTTAACTTAATACCTCCACGAGTTCCTGAGAAAAAGGGTCCTGACAGACGGACGGACAGATAGACGGACAACGAAGTGATCCTATAAGGGTTCCCTTTTTGGTACGGAGTACAGAACCCTAAAAACATGTGCACTCGGGGGCCCCCGTCGGGACCGAAGTTCCTTATGCGATACTTGAACATACACACTCGTATAATGAGAAAGTGTGAATTTAAAACGCGTTTTTAATGCAGAGCCATCTAGTATAAGTTTTTAGAAGCTCTCATAAAGTTATCGCCATTTGGATTTTCATTTTGATTTCGCTATCGGCTTTAGCACCCTCAAAACCCATGAAAATGACACCCACGTCGAAAAATTTAAAAGTTTTTGCAGCCGCCATCTTAAATTTTCATTTTGAAACAAACCCTTCAGCACCCTCAAAAACCATGAAAACTATCTCTCTCTGCGTCTGTCTATCATATATAATAGAAATAGTCGCATGGAAGAGGCATAACTCTTTTTCGTTACATGATGGTTTCTACCAGTTCACTAGTGCCGCAAACCACGTTAAAGAACTTCGTTCCGATAAAAATTGAGCACTCGGCCAAAGCCGCGAGCACAGCTAGTTCCCACTTTAAAATGTTACGTGATAATTAACACGAGTATTGAACAAATAATTACGCCGACGCGAATCATAGCCGAAACCTAATAAGTGTGACCCTGCCTGTGAAACCAAAATACGTGATCAGGTGCCAACACTATTCACAGATTCAGTAAAACTCTGGCATCATACTCGTAATCTGCAATTGGGGTCAGTGGGTCGTCTTAGGGGCATTTTGTTTTTGTTTTGTTTATTATTTGTTTGTTGTCATGTGCCAGTGTCGCACAGATTAATGTGAATTGTCTTTGGTAACCTGGCCGACATCAAGCAATGGACAAAATTTACCTTTTATTGCTTGCTAGTACGAGGCTTTTGGCTCCTTTGTATGTGTGAATGTAAATCTCAATTGTTAGGTATTCTTTGATATGAAATGGCTATATCACCGCAATTTTACGCAGTATGTCAATTTGTTAATTTCCCTGACAATACCATTTTAGTTTTATCATCATTTCAAAAGACGTCCACTGCAGGACACAGATTCCCCCAAGCACCGCCACCTCGATAGACATTTTAGTCTCATCAAAATTAAAATAGAGCTCCAATACTATTGTAAAAAATGGCGATGATTGCTGACAGGCTGGAATGCCCCTACATGCTGCATTGCTGCACCAGGCATGTTCAGGCAAAGCCGTTTAGCAGGCGTTAATAATTATTTGACTGAATGAGTGTGTCTTTGTATGTATGTATTTAAAGTATCGTAATTTTATAATTTTAATTTGAATGCTATCATGTTTTGAATTTTTGACATTTATTTTGAATTTATTGTATTATTATTTTATTCCATTATATTATAATTATTGGTGTGAAATATTTTGTAGATTGTTTTCTATTGGCCTTACCCGAAATAAATTTATTTTATTTTATTTTAAACCAGCGCACACTCACACTCAACCTCGCTACCACTTCACAAGTAACATAATAAGCCTGTAACATTACCACTGCTGGGTCACAGGCCTCCTCTCTGTGTTTGGGAATGGGCCATAGTTAACGGCCGTGTAGTCCACCACTCGGTTCCAGTGCTGCAGGAATGCGGAATGGCTTTCATTTTGACAGTTCAACAACATTCATTGTTTCATTTACGTTGTTGAGCAGGCTAATTTTTCGAACATATGAAGCAATGGATAGTAATATCCTTCAAAATTATTCAGATTGTGATTGACAGTGTGTTAGGCGATTAGGGTGCTGGTCAGTTGGTCGCTACCTCTCTGCTGACTGGCTAATGTTTACCCCAACTTGAAATATCCATATACAAATTTATTCTGATGCGTGGAGATTCGTATCAACTCCTAGAACTTCAAAACATACATCATCATCATCTGCCTAGCTTTTTCCCAACTATGTTGGGGTCGGCTTCCAGTCTAACCGGATGCAGCTGAATACCAGTATTTTACATGGAGCGACTGCCTATCAGACCTCCACAACCGAGTTAATGAGTAATACGATACCCCTTGGTAAGACTGGTTGTCAGACTTTCGGACTTCTGGCGACCAGTAACGACTGTCAAATATCTACAAATCACAGCCGGAACCAACTGCTTAACGTGCTTTCCGAGGCACGGACCCCTCCTGTATGTAAAGATGGTTACACATCCACGGAGCCACCGCGGCAAGCGTAGCTTAACCTGATCAATGAAACGTGCTGCTATTACTTGGTCACGAGCCCAAGAGAACTTCAAAACATACATTCCCACTAATTCCATTACATATAATTCTAAGCTAGTAAACCTATCTTACCCAAAGAACGTCGTGCACGATGAAATTTATCTTTTAATGTCCGTCAATTTACTAAACGAGTTCTCATCTCACAAATGGCATTTCCTGCTGGGGACTCATGTTACTTACTGCTAAATATGTATGGGCTCCTTACGTTTTCGAGTTCCCTCCGAGAGGCGAAAAGAGGTCTTGGGCGGCGAAGTCTCTGAGAAGAGGACTTAGGGAGCCAAGTAGGTGCTGAATTTTCATGTGCGTGTTTTAAGTATGTTATTGTTCTTTTTTCGTCAGAAAAGTATATGTATGTGAACGTATTGTATAATAAAATTCAATTGATGTTTTGGATTATATTTTTACTATTGGATTATATCCAATTGTATTACATTTTATGTGTCATCAATTTTTATTCTATCGTATTTAATTTGATTTCTGTTCATTTATGTTTGGCAATGGGCACAAATTACCTGAAATAAATGAATTTATAAAATATATTTTTACAATCGCAAGGGAATTTTCGGGATTAAGTTTATACGTCAGTCTGGCCCGATTTTCCGTATTTCACAAATCGTTTATATCACCTTTGGGAGTAGTCAGTTTTTATATACTTGATACTTGGTCTTATTGCGGTTTAGGGAGCAAGGGGTTTTTTTTTTAAACTAAACTTAACACAATCATAGAAACAAAAACAAAAGAACTAGCTAACTAGCTGGTTCTATTGTTTTTGTTTCTATGATTGTGTTAAGTTTAGTTTGTGATCTTCCTATGCGAGTCCCTATAATTGCTGCTTTCTTTCAAGTACGATAGATTTTAGTAAGCTTTAGTAATCATGTTTCGTTAGGTATTTATGCAAATAAACAGATATAGGTAGTAACTTTTTATTTACATTTTTAATTTTAATTTATTTATTTTTTTGCTTTAGAACTCATAGTTTTTATTGTATTTGCTGGTATATTGGCGTGGCTAGCTGACAAATGGCAAATAATTTAATTTAATGTACTGTGTCTTGTAATGTTAATACCTAGTATTGTATACAATCAAGTATTTTCTAACTGAACAGAGAGCTGTGCTGCTGGGGACTTTGTTGCGCCACTTTTTCTGCCCAGCGAAAGCACTAGGAAGTGGTGAAGGGCGGGCGTTTTACGGAACTGTCTTTTGTAGTTTTGACTTTCGAAAAGTGGTGATTCTAAGCCTAATTTGAATAAATGACTTTTGATTTGGATTTTGAAACAAGTCTAAACACAGCGATTAGCAAAAAAAAGTTATTAAAGTCTTTTAAGTGATATCTTTTTGCCCCAAAAAAACCAAAGAAGAAGATACTTTTAACCTTTTCGAAATGTAGTTTAATAAAGTAACAGGCGACCCTGATCCCCTTTACCCTTCATATCTGCCTTTTTAAACTTACACAAAAAATATTGGATCCATTTGTAATCCAACAGTCAATGCGAGATAAACTCGCTTCGATAAAAACTCACTTTTCACAAACAATATTCGGATATGCAGATCAACTGAACTACATCGCAACTTCATTTCGGAAAACGAATTCAGTTTACCGATGGGCGTGTCCATTTTCACGGAATACTGAGCGATCGCAATCGCTTTGATCGGAGTATCTTTCTGATGCGTATCGTGTATATTAAACTGGCTTCGCAAAAATGATCCATTATTTTTCACAATACGTCGTGTTGATTAAAAGAACTTCCAATTGAGCGATGGTTTCCTGTTCAGAAAAGTGTTGGTGGTTCTGAAAACGTGTGTGAACCAATGGAATATTGGCTAATTGTAGAGGCTAGGTACACTTTTTACGCCTTACTTGCACTCATCTTCCATTTGATGTCACCGAAATTGAAGAGTTGGTGGTAGTATTACCTGAAAAAAAAAACAGTTTTGTCAATAAAATAAACGCTGCAAACGTCGACAGCAAAGACAAAATAATATCGAAATTAGAAAACTTTTGCGTCCCGCAATTTCGATATTTGTCTTTTGTTAGCGGGGGGACAACTTATTTAAAAAATAGACCTCGCGATAATACTTTGGTTTTCTAGTCAAGCGGATCCTCCATATTATTACGGTCGTCATGAAAGTCTGTAATATTCACAAGTATTTCAAAAAACGCTCTGTACTTGGACAGCTTCAGCCGTTATTGTGTGACCATGGAGTTGGGCGGGGTATGTAGCGCGCTTGACAGACGAGTGATGGACCATGAGTGTGACATCGTGGAATGACCCAAAAGGAAAACGTTACAGAGGAAGACCGTACAACAGATGGGTTGACGATATAGTCGAGACGGCTGGCCCAGGCTGTATGCAGGCAGCCCAAGATAGAGAAAATTGGTTTTCTTTGGAGTAAGTTAGAGAAAACTAGTTTTCTTCACCTTAAATGAATTAATTTTAAAATTATAATTAGTGTTAAGACAAAAATAGTTAAATTTCATCAATACATCCAACCTTAAATATAGTATATATTTAACTCATAAGTATACCTTATTAACATAGGATAAATAGTATTTAACTTTTGTAACGCACGCTTTGGTCTTCTAAGAAAGCGTCGAAGATCACACATTCGATGCTTTCTAAGAAAACCAAAGCTTACCCGTCATCTTCCAACGGCATGGAGAAAATATTATGAATCAGTGATCGAGTACTGATATATTTATTTATTTATATACCTACACTTTATTGTACACCAGAAAATGCATAACTAAAATAAATTTTAAAACGGCGGCTTTACCGCTTTATGCGGTCTCTTCCAAGCAATCCTGGAATGGACAGTGACTGCGTGGACACAGAACGTATAAAATATTATGACTCTTAATTGCCTCGTTAGTCTCGTGGTTGCAAGCGCGACTGCGTGGGTCCTGGGCTCGATTCCCAGGTCGGACAAAGTGTTATTGAGTTTTCCATTAGGAATTTCTTAGTAACTGTCCGGAGTTTGGAAGTTGGCGGTTTAACACCCCCGTGCCTCAGAAAGCACGTAAAGCCGTTGGTCCTGCGCCTGGTCTCTCCCCGGTCGTGTCGGATCGCAGTCCTATCGGATTATGAAACTAAAGAAACAGAGAGTGCACCTGTGTTTACGCACACACTTGTGCCCTATAATATCTCCTGTGTACCTGGATAAACTCCGTTGAGATTGGCCACTGTGACCGAAATCGGTAGGGGACGCTATTATTAATATTATTTTATTATATTATGACTCTTCATGATACTAGCAGTTATTAGCTAGCTAGTTAGCTATTTATTCAACACCCTAGAGGTATTTATTTATTTAGATTAAGTAAAACAGGAAACTCCACTTTAACATTGGGCTAATTTATTTTCTCGTGAGTCTCGTCGGCGACTGCTATTGTTTTCACGACAGGATTAAAAATGTCACCCAGCACTGATTGTGTTTGTTTTCAATTAAATTAAACCTTGACCTGAGTTTCACTTTGATTTATTCATATTTATTTTAGCCTAACTAATTTACTTCTGAAAGTGTACCTACTGAGTGAACCAGAGTACTAATGTTGGTATAATTAGATACATAAACTGAGAGGCTTGGCTAAGGTTGGTCGATCAGGTTAAGCTACGCTTGCCGCGGTTGGTCTGTGGACAGGTTACTATCTTTACATACCAAAACCCCCGTGCCTCGGAAAGCACGTTAAGCCGTTGATCCCGGCTGTCATCCGTGGATCTTTGACAGTCGTTACGGGTCGTCAGTAGCCCGAAAGTCTGACAACCAGTCTCACCTAGGTATCGTATTACCCAGTAACTGGGTTGTGGAGGTCTTCAGCTGCATCCGGTTAGACTGGAAACCGACCCCAACATAGTTGGGAAAAGGTTAGGCAGATTATGATGAGGCTAGTAAAATTGATATGTAGGTGTTTATTTTGTAGGAATCCAAACAGAGACCGACAAAACAGTGCAGAAACCGATAGCTCATTTATTAGCTACTGAACCAACAGGGACTAATTTTCAAATTATCAGTTTCAGCAGAATCTTGAAACAAATCCAATGATTATTTGCGAATAAAAGAAACCTGTCTCACCGTCTCACTGTGTATCTAAATGCTAAATTTATTTATATTTACAGTCCAAGACGAATAATTGAATATTTTAAAATGATATTTTCGAGAAGTGCCCTTCACAAAGGCAATTTCTGACGCGTTCATTAAACTGTTGCTTTCTAATTCATAAGCGGCAGCGATTGCAATTATTTATGCTGATGTTTATTTTGGCTACGGCTACGTCTTAAAAAGCGATCGTCCAATGCATGATACAGAGCAATGCGTAATCGTGCGAAATGAAATTCTTCCATTGAGAACCTTAAATGCTAGGTACCAATTAACTAATGGTCTAAGTTTAAATATTCTATGAAATTTACCTTTGCAAGCGTGTTTTGTATATATTGATTACAATATTTGTGTATTTGTGTGTATTTGTAAAATTTTTGTCTTCATTACATAAATATCACATAATCATATTTATCCGATTGTAATTGAATCCGATTGTAATAGAAAATTTTTGTCTTCATTACAATTACAATCGGATAAATATGATTACAACCATTAGGTTGTAATCTATATCACAAAAATTATATCTATATAACAAAAAATTTCTACAAAAAAGGTAATTTAATTTTTATCAAGTAATATAATAGAATATCAAAAAAATAATGTAGAGTAAAAAAAAACTGTCGCAATTTGTTTTTTGTTACTTGGACCACACTCTATCTACCAAACACAAATGCTGAGGTATACACTTTGAAAAGGCACCTTTAAGAAAATTGAAAAACCAAGTGTTGTTTTCATAAATCTTAAATCTTTCGTGTTTTGCAAATGTTTTATGTTATTACAAAGCCGTTTCATTGGGTTGTTTACTTTCGTGTTATTCAAAATCAAATAAACGACTTTTTAATGATATCTTACTATTAAACTGCTAATCAGCGGCGTGCATTGGTTTTCAGAATAGGTAGGCAGGAATTTAATTTCGTCGTATTAACTTGAACGAGTACAGACCAATGACAATGTGCTAATAGTATGGGAGCCGAGTAGGCCGTCTGGCGACTGCCTACTGCCGCGCGAGTTTGTATGAAGATTTTGTTTTTTGTTAGGTATGATAATTTAGTGGGTTTCTTAATTGTGGAGCACACACACTAAAATATAATTGACAGACTTATGGTGATTTATCGAAGTAGGCACTGCTTATATGCCTTTATGCAATGCACGCCACTGCTGCTAATAGTCTAGTGGTCGCAAACACGACTGCTGACCATGGTTCCTAGGTTCGATCCCTTATTTGGGTAAAGTGTTATTGCCTATGTTGTTTCAAAAGGAATTTCTCAGTTCAGAGTGTGGATTCGTGCCGAAAATTCGACAAGAAATACCATCGCACTGAAAAAAGACTCACCAAAAGTGTGAGCCTAAATAAACTCAATTCATAGACCTTTTTCTGTTAAGCCAATCTCACCCAGCACTCTGAAACTGTGTAACAACATTGATTCTATCTAGTTATCTAGGAAATCTTGAGTCTTGAGTTCTCGACTGATTTTGACAGTTCAGAAATGTAGGGTATAATTGTGAGCATGTTACGTAAGACCGCCTATCGTATATCGTAGACACCGCCGTATGACTAGATATTCTATTGAGTTGACTGAATTGAAGAGAGCAGAGGTGGCCAGTTTGTACCCTGTTGTTGTCGGTTTGAACCCTGGGAGGCGCTTAACTTTGTGTATCTCTCCTCTCACAACGAAGAAGGAAATCATCGTAAGCAAACGAATGATGAAACGACATTTAGATAATTATACGATCATTTATATAAACAATATTAATAAAAATGAATAAAAGAAAAACTGAAAAGTGTATGCTTAGATTCTGATGGTCTGGTCATGTTGAGACGATGAATAAAAGACGAATTACAAAAGGGTTATTTACAAGGTACCTAGATGTGAGTGCAAACGCGAGAGAGGGTGCCCTAGAAGGAAAGAAAAAAAAAAGGAAAGAAAATACATTTATTTGCGGCAAACATGACGCATAAAAAAGAACAAACACACAAAAAAAATAACAAGTTGGGGGAAGGACATAATAATTATAGTCTTATTCTACTTCTTATGGATGCAGCACAAAATCCATTTATGTGCTGCATCCGGTTAGACTGGAAGCTGACCCCAGCATACTTGGGAAAATGCTAGGCAGATGAAATATGGATTAAGTTTATTGCTGAACCTGAATCATTTTAAAACCACAACATCGCTCGCAGACATTGCTCGCAGAATAGATGGCCGATGGGACAGAAAGGTTCTGGAGTGGCGACAGCGTACCGGAAGACGTAGCGTTGGAAGACCTCCCGCAAGGTGGACCAATGACGTCGTGAAGGCCGTAGGAATCCGTTGAAAGCGGGAAGCACAAAGCCGGTCGAAGAGGCGGTGCTTGGGGGAGATGTATGTCCAGCAGTGGACGTCTTTCGTCTGAAATAAAGCACCCTGTTATTGTCCCACTGCTGGGCAAAATCCTCTTCTCATACAGAGAAGCCACGAGCATTGATCACCACGCTTACTTGAGACTGGTTGGCGATTGAGGGTCCATACAATACTTGAAATTGAAATTGATTTATTGAAATAATTGATATACATAAATATTTACAAACTAGGGCCACAGATTACGCTAGGGCCTTGAACTCGAGGTAGGTAAGAAATAATTGGAATCTACCTGAACTAGGAATAAACCTGTATCTCAGGGGTCTAAAATTCCTACAAATAGTAAATTATGAATTATGATGAATAAATCTTGCTTATTGGCGTTCGTTACTGCAGTGTAAACACCGCTTTACACCGACCCTTTGTTGCGTTTGCAGCCAAAGTCTTTAGAAACGGCTGTTCTAATGCATTTACAGGCTAATCTTTTCCGAGTGTTTCCATGAGATAAAATTAAATAAATGCGTAACAATATCATACGATTCAGAGGTATATAGTGTGGGACGTAGGTTACATGTCAGGTGCTGAACTTTACCCTCGCTGAAATAACAGTCCGTGGCGACAAGCCAGGTTTGCTCACCGCCCAGCATCCCTTTGTCATGCAAATGGGATGTGTAGCTTTTTCTGCTTGATATAATTGGGTGCAAGTTTTGCACCTTTTAATGGCCAACTATAGAACATAGGTATGACCAGCTGTGACCGCGACTTCATTCAGTCTGAAAACAATACTGTATTTCACGGGTTTTAATGTCACGGAACCCTAATTCTTTTTCGAAAATAAAAGTGGCCTAAGCTCCATATGATACTTATGCCTGAGACATTTTCTACCAGTCAACCTTAGGGTGATCCAGAGACAAAACGTGGCAAGTGCAAATACGGGATAAATTAGCTAGGAAATTACTATAAAATACAGGAATAAATACTAATACATAGATAGATAGATACATATAAACAAAATAACTGTCAGGAGAAAAAATGATCGGTACAGGAGAAACCGAATCCAGTAAACCAGCTATCTGCCAGTGAAAGTTTGTTACCATTTTACGCCTTAGCGGCTGAATGGATTCCGATGAAATGCACACAGACCACGGCCACACAGACACAGACCGTGACCTGGGCTATGAGATAAGATACTTTTTATCCCGGTAGTGGATAGTGGGCGAAGCCGCGAGCAAAAGCTAATATAAATAAATAAATAAAATAAAGAAGGCTGGGATATGTGACCCAGAATCTGATTTTAGTCCGACCCACATCATGCGGTCAGTAAAAACCAATTGTGAATCAACGTTGCGGTAAATTTTTAATTACAAAACGGAAAACATATTTGTCCGTATCCCAATATTGGCAAACAAGATGGAGGTACGGCACACTTAGTGGATTATGTTACCCACTCTAACGTGTTGTCAACTTTACAGGCAAAGTCGAACTTTTATTGCCTGCTCCCAGAACTATCTCAGCAATGCTGCAAGACTAAAAGTTAGTAAAAAAAAAATAATAATAAAATAATAATGAATAATAGCATAAATCTACACTCACGCAAGATTCAAACACGCTTTTCCCTTAAATTATTGACAGATATTTTGGCGTTACGAACATAGTAATAAATTATCTAAAACATAGGTACTAAATAATTATGTGGTAGTCTTTTGTCAAAGATGCAATTTTTCACCAGAAATACGCTTTTGAATTTTGCGCGTGAAGAAGTTTGCTTTTTTTTTATTCCAGCCCTACAGAAAACAACAAACATACTGTATGACAACGAGTATAATCTGCCTATAATGTTCCAACTTCTGGGACACAGACCTCCTCTCTGTGAGAGGGAGTTGGCTGTAATCCACAAATCGGGCCCAGTGCGGTACGACAGTAGCACAACCAGGTTATAACATAATTCCAAGGAAAATACATTGGCAACATTACATAGAATCTCTGATCTAAATTTCACAACGTATTCGCACCAGAGATTACAGGCACACAAGTCAAACCATTTCCCAGAATCCACTAATCTAATTTCCTTGCATTTCCCTCGTTGTTATGGCAATTTATTCATAAAACGAAACATTTTATACAAAATAAACAATTACAAATTAGACTCCTGAGCTGTAATGAGCCTCTCTCAAATACCAAATCATTAATTTCGGTCACGTTTTGGTAGAGAGGACCAAATCCGTCTCGGGCCTCAGTTTGATCTGGTTCCAAATTGTATGCTTTAGTATTATATTGGATTAATTAATTTGAATTCCTGGAAAATCTGAGGCAATGATGGATAGTTGTTTAGTCCTTGAAACCCCTGAGGGTATTGACTGAAGATAGCTTATTTTACTTTATGACGCAACTCACTGACTGGACAGTCGATTTATTCTGTAAAAATCTCACCGTGAAAATTTAGGTGAAGCCTAAAGTGAGCTGTTATTCCACGTGATACTAAGTATTGAAACTATTGACAACTCACTTCACCTAAATGTTCACGGCCAGTTAGGTCGGCAGGTCTCACTGAAACCTGTGTGGATCTTTCCTTAAAAGACCATTTCAGACACTAACCTACATGATCATCATCATCACATGATCTGACCAATACCTAGGTCGGGACTATAAAAGAGACTTCAATCCCTTAGCCATTCGCCATTTCTTTTCAAGGGGTAGTCAGATAGGAAACGTCGACTCCACCTAGGTTTTCTTTTTATTTAACGTGTAAACGTGATTGCGATATCTTATTTACAAAATAAACAATTTCGTTTCATTTCATTGGATCTTTTTCTCGAAAAGGTAAAGTTTCGCAACTTTTCTGCACAGTAGAACATAATTATTTAGTCGCTTACATTTTCTGTCAGTACAATCCCAACTCTCATGAGTGCTTAAATCCAAAACCAAGCTAATACCACATACTCCATTTCTCATCTATCTATACTAAAGCTGAAGACTTTATAATTAGTATTAGTAAAGATATGTTTGTTTGTTTGAACGCGCTAATCTCTGGAACTACCAGCAGGATTTGAAAAAATATTTTTGCATTTGATAGCCCAATTCCCGAGAAAAGCTATAGGCTATTTAACATTACGCTATGACTCTTAGAAGCTAAGCAAAACGCTACAGACAGAACGCGTATGGAAAACGAAAAATTTGCTCGGGCAGGCGATGCGATGCGACGCGGTGAGTCGGGGAACAAGAAACATCACGCGGACAAAGCTATTTAATGATAATACAGCTTTTTCTCAACAATGGATCTCCCGTCTATTTAGCTATTAAGCCAGCTATTGTGGTAATTATCTCGACTGCGCACAAAGCACGCTGGGATACGGTCAACTTGATCCTATTACGTGCATCCATGGATTGTAACCGCATTATTATTAAATTATAAAGGCAAGACTGGATGGGGCTTTGCGAAGAAAATAGAAAGAACTTTATGATAATGATAATATGGGAGTATCATGATGGGTACCTGTTTAAAGATAAATAGGTCCTACAGGTTAAGAGTTCTGTGGTGGCATCTACATCGCCACATGCGAACTATGCATCACACTGACGTCACACTAAATCCTGCATCGCGCAAGCAGAGTTTAACGTGAAAATAGCATATATAGGTATAACAACCCGACATCAATCTACGGGCAACAGCCCAGCAGACAGATCCCCTCCCTTTTCTATGGAGATTGTGTGAACTTTACACCCTGGTCCTCATAACTCTAAAGGTTCAGAGACAATGTGAAAAATTTGGTTTTACAGAGGAGGCGTACATTTCCTACAGATACTAGGTAGGTACAATAGTAAGGAGACTAGATCAAATTAACATGTTAAACTTAGAAACTCATAATCTTTTCCATTAGTTCGATGATCGTTCTTTATCCGTTGGAATGTTGAATAAATTGGTAGATGGCAGCATATAATTAGTTGAGTTTGTTACTCGACCATACTTCATCATCCAAGCCTTTTCCCAACTATGTTGGGGTCGGCTTCCAGTCTAACCGGATGCAGCTGAGTACCAGTATTTTACATGGAGTGACTACCTATATCTGACCTCCACAACCCAGGTACTGGATAATACGAAACCCCTTGGTAAGACTGATTGTCAGACTTTCGGGCTTCTGACGACCATGTAACGACTGTCAAAGATCCACGAACGACAGCCGAGAGCAAAGGCTTAACGTGCTTTCCGAGGCACGAGGAGGTGTCTTGGTATGTAAAGATGATCACCCATCCACGGACCAACTGCGGCAAGCGTAGCTTAACCTGATCGATCGACCCGTGCGGCTGTTATTACTTAGACACAAGTCCCTCGCGGGATTCGTTCATACTTAGTTTATTTAATTAAGAGGACAAAAATTTAATTATAATATACTTACTACACTACTTACTTATTATAATATACTTACTTATAAAGTAATATACATACTAGTTTGCTCAATTTTTATACACCATAACTAAAGTAGATAAATAATTTACTATTTGTAGGAATTTTAGATAATACTTATGTATAAGCACTTGAGTGAGATACCTGATATGCAGGTTTATTTCTAGTTCAGGTAGAATCCAATTATTTCTTACCTACCTTTAGTTTAAGGCCCTTGTTTGTAAATATTTATGTAAATCAATTATTTCAATAAATCAAATCAAATTAAACTTGACAAACTTCTTGTACTACCTAACCTAACCCAGTCATTTTGGGTAGCGGGATCGTCCGAAAGGGTTACCGCTGCCCTGGAACAGAAAGGGCTAAGGAAGGAACACGGGTGGGTTTTAGTCAGTAAGAGTCTGACACTTCCCACTTCCTTCCGCTCCACCCAGAGCGGGAGGGGTCATTTGATGATTTCCCATCCTCAAAAAAAAAAACCCTCTCATTTTTCATACTTGGTAACAAATCTTGAAAAAAAAACAGCATTATTTGTTGAAAAGCTCTGAAACATGCTTCTTTCACAACACCGAAACACCAAACCCGTGAATCAGTTCTTACTACGTATCGCTCCGTAACTAAATATAACTTCATATTATTACATTCATCCGCTCCTAACTCCCCGAGGACCACCTAGCCACGCGCCTAGTTTCCTAACTTTCGGACCTTTTAGCGTAACTTACCTATTTCCATTAAACTATTACTGAAACTGAGAAAATAGTTTTAGAGGATAAAACATTAATTTGTTGTGCTTGTTTTAACGCTTTTTGTTACGTAAATGTATGTAAATTTAACTTGTGATATTTTGGTTTGGCATAATATCGTTTAGTTATGTTACTGTTTGAAACATTGTTTTATAAATTGAAATGAATGAAATGATAATATAAAATTAGTAAGATAGTAGGGTTGGTGCAATGTGGGTGCACTATAGGTACACTTCTGCCTTACCCTTCGGGTAATTTAGGTGGCGTTATGTTATGTTATTCACTTAAATTAATTCAGCTCCTACAAAAACCTTCTCTCCAGTGGACGTAGGTACGTCACTCTACCACAATAAGAGCGGTTAAAGTGGACGCTAACTAACAACGTCCCGCGACACAATACACTCTCTCAGTTAAACTTAATCCAGGCGACGTTATTATTCTTGGCTGGGTGTCGGAGGGAGATAACTTGACGAATGATGGTCTATAAAGGAACTTTAGTAGTAAATAATAGGTAAATAAGCTGGTTTAGTCACTTTGCTGTTAATGTAGGTACCTCATCCAGTCTATAATGTGCCCTCTGCTGAGTCACAGGCCTCCTCTCTAGGAGGGAGTAGGCCATAATCCACCAGGAGGGCCCAGGATGTCACATGTCTTCGAATTTTCAGTTCGAGGACGTCGTGCCGGTTTCCTTCACCGTTTTGAGAGCAGTGGTGATGAAATTAAATACACAAAGTCAAGTGTCAGCGGCAACAACTGCTCAATGTACCCCCAATGCAGTTATAATCACAGTCTTCTAATTGGAAATGGAGTCGTTTTTGCAAGTGCACAAACAAATTCTATAAAAAGACTAGCTGACCCAGCAAACGTTGTTTTGCCATATAAATTATTTCTAGCTGCCCGGCGCTACTTCGTTCGCGTGGTGTGCTACCCCCTACCCTACTCCTACACTACTCCTACCCTACTTCTACCCTACTTCTACCCTACTCCTACACTACTCCTACACTACTTCTACCCTACTTCTACCCTACTCCTACACTACTCCTACACTACTCCTACCCTACTCCTACCCTACTCCTACCCTACTCCTACCCTACTCCTACCCTACTCCTACCCTACTCCTACCCTACTCCTACCCTACTCCTATTTTTCCTGAATTTTCTTTGCTATAAACCTCACGGAGCCCGAGACCTTTCCAACGAATGCAAAACCGTGGAAATCGGTTCGTGCGTTCTGGAGTTATAGCGTCAGGAAGGAAAACCCGACTTATTTTTATATAGTAGATTTCTCACAGATCAAGATCTCGTCAGATGGAGTTGACTCTTTGTGTCTATCTCCATACAATAATGTGTTGATTTTAAGAAGGATTCAAATAATATATTTGTAACAGTAGCCGGGAACCGCCGTAGACTATATAACCACAGAATAATCGCAGCAGCTGATCCATGAAAGTTAAATGAACTAACAAGCTAGCTAAGTTACATAACTAATAACTTTATGTAAGCACATAGTTATAACAGTAATTAACTAAATACTCGATACTGTAATTGCTGATCTTTATCACGTATATTTTCATGCTTATCTTCGCAAATCTTTAGTTGAAATAATCCTTATTGATAGATAAATTGCAAGTCTCGTGTATGTGGACCAAAATAATTATTTATAAGTTTTTATAAGTTTATTTATTTCATAATCAACAGATTTTAATAAATACATTTTAGAGGTCTTCTTTTAATTATAGAGATACCTGTAACAGAAGACCTCCCTCTTTCTATACACATACAAAATAACAATTTAATTTTACTTATTCTAAATTTAGGTACTTACTTGAAATAGTAATTTTAGATAATTTACATTACACTTCACATTATTCTGTATTTATTTACTTATTAAATTGAAATTCAGGTGATCCTAGCTGTATATTAATAAAATAACTGTGGTTTTCGGTGACTTTATCATCGGAAACCACAGCCAAACCGGAACTTTACTCCTGGATATTTAAATTTAATTAATGTAAGTACTTTTATTTTATGCTAGTCCGAATCACATTGATATTCCGGTAGGAAAGTCCATTTTAATTTATTTTGATGGAACCAAAATACATTATTTACATGTTTCAAATATGCTAATATTTTGGTTAGCAGTTGTTTACTATTTGTTAAACATAAGTAAACTGAATATTCAATTTTTTTAAATAAAGGCCTTCAGACCGAATTACGGCAATGGCGACGAATCTCATCGGAGCCTTCTGCGCGGGAGATATTATAGTGCACGATTGTGTACCCAGACACAGGTGCACTCTCTCTTCCCTCACTCTCATCATCCGATACGACCGAATACGGACGGTAATCCGACATGACCGAACCGACCAATAACACTTTTGTGCCCGACCCGCGATTCAAACCCAGGACCTCACGCTCAGTACTCACGCTTGCGACCACGAGACCAACGTTGCACTCAAAGAACTATATTACGCACGTGAAGACCATAATCATAAAAGTTTCTGCAGAAAAACCCACCGATAAAAAAAACATTGCTTACATTCTCACTTCAACGAACTAAAGATCAGAGTTCGTCTACCTTTTCCTTAGAAAAGCTCCCTTAACGGGGAATACTGTAAGGACCCGTTAGTAGACAGCGATCATATTGCAATCAGAAACCCATCTGCCAACAGATTATGACATTATTACAGGGATAACTTTCTCTACAGTGATAATGGAAAAGGGGTGGGTTATAAGCTGAAATGTATATGAGTGGTAGAATATAACAGATTGGGCCAGTTGCACCATCTTACTTTACATAAAGATTTTATTAGGACTTGTATTGTGTAGGTATTAATTTTATTTATTACTAACTGCGCCCCGTGGTTTCACCCGCATAAGTTTCGATCCCGTGGGAATATCGGGATAAAAAGTATCCTATTATGTTAATTTCATCCAGATCCGTTCTGTAGTTTTAGCGTGAAAAGAGTAACAAACATCCATCCATCCATCCATACAAACCTTCACGTTTATAATATTAGTAGGATTTTGCTTCTTGTACCTATCTCAATTTATAATGCACCGGTTGACGTCATCTCGTCAACGCCGGCTGTCGCTGTAAACCTGTGCTGTGATTCTATCTCGCATAGGAAGGTAGCATTATGCTGAGTGTTGCGTGGATGTGAAACATATTTTCCCTCAACTTGTTCTTTTTTGTATCACAACAATCAATAGTAATGAATGATAATTTATATAATATACTAATTTACATAATAAAACAAAAACTGTACATTTAGCCAACAGTAGTAAGATTTCCTATACAATTATAGTACGCACGGCTACACATCAAGCTATCCATAACCAGTATAAGCTGACTTCTGATTGTACAAAAATCCTATACAATGCGAGGTCAGCTAAAACTGGAAATGTATAGCCTGATGTGTTGCCGTGTGTACTTGAAAATAATATAAAAGTAAAATATTTTTATTACAGGTGGAAATAATGGTGGTTCGGAATTAGAATTTAAGGCGTCTATGAAGAATGAAGAGAGCGAGAATCTTAGGCATTTCACAAATTCACCCTCCAATAAATTTAGGGTTGTTAATGGGGTTTTATGACAAGAATCTCTCCCAGAATTTATCTCAAAGATTAATGGATAAATAAAGGCGGTAGCCCCATAAATTTTCTAGGTAATTAAGCAAAAGGGACGCGGTCCTCAAGGTTGTAAAAGCGCGAAAGAAATCATCAACAAGTTACTAAGGCAGAAAATTCACGTGGGGAAATCCATGGCAGAACTCCAAAGGAAAAGTTCGTATAGACTTTGTTGCCCCTTAAGGCGAAAGCACCACGGATGCCCGGGAAATGATGTTATGATATGTCCCCGCTATTTGCAGGGCAGTATCAGGTTGTACGTCGAACAAAATGTGATTCACGACCGTAACAAATACATAATATATTATACATATGTATTTACAAAATTAGAATCATTTATCAAACTCTCTAAGTTAGAATAATTTCATAAAATAGTCATTCAATAGGATAATTTGAACAGAGTCGTATTGTTGATTTTAATGATTCTGTTTTGTTTGTAATGGTCTGTCATTCGTGGATCTTTGACAGTCGTTCCTGATCGTCAGTAGCCCGAAAGTCTGACAACCAGTCTTACCAAGTGGTTATCGTATTACCCAGTAACTGGGTTGTGGAGGTCATAGGCAGTCACACCATGTAAGATACTGGTATTCAGCTGCATCCGGTTAGACTGGAAGCCGACCCCAACATATTTGGGAAATGGCTAAGCAGATGATGATGTTTGTAACGGTCGCAAATCACATTTTGATCAATAAACAACCAGAAACTGCAAAAAACGTACGAAAATTTGAATTTCGCTCCTTTAATGATTCTCTATCGGAAACGTACGAGAATTTCGCTCCCTTAATGAGTCGGTCGCACTCGGCTATTATAAGAGTACATTTTCCTTTGTCAAGGTTTTTAGTATGGGAGTCATTGAACTGTGAAAACCTTCGGAAGCGGTAATCACACAAGATTAGGTGTAAAACTGGCGAGTGCGAGGTCGTGAAATGGTACGCTTTCGACTATAGTGTCAGTTATTGTGAACCCATTTCATTTCTGACTCCTGTAAAACAGGTCTTGTTACCTAGCGCAGGAGTCAGGGCTTCACTGTGTTTGGACACCATTGTTTATGCCAATAAATGTTTTATTTTTATTTATTTTTTGTATATCGAGGATATTTAGCTAACAGGAATGTATTTTGTAAGGGCCAAGTTATCAATCTAAGAACTTTTTGGAAAAGTGAAAATGAATCTTGGGCACATATACTGAAATAACACGAATTACTATTACGAGGTTAGTAAAAGTGACGCAGAGAAAAAATACAAACGCAAAAAATAACAAGTTGGGGGAAATTATGCGTCACATCCACGCAAAACGGCCATCGCTCAGCATAATGCTACCACCCTATGCGACAAAGAGCCCCAGTGCAGGTATTCAGCGACAGCCAACGTTGACGTGATGACGTAGATTAGGTTCACCGATATTATCATTTGTAATCCTACTTCTATTATAAACGCGAAAGTTTGTGAGCATGGATGGATGGATGTTTGTTACTCTTTCGCCGAAAACTACTGACCGGATTTTGATGAAATTTAACAGTTATTATAGCTTACGCGAGCGAAGCCGCTGGCAAAAGCTAGTCACGTAATAACTACGGAACTCTGCACTAAGTGTGGCCCAACATACTCTTGCCCGCTTGCTTTAGTATAATGAGTCTTCATTTCAACCAATTCAACAAATAATCAACTTTAAACGTTGATAGAGAAGACCTATTTTAAGACTTTAACGTCTTCACAAAAGTCTAAAGAAAAAAATTGAGCGTGACTTAAAAAGATTATGCAAATTGAATAGTTTGGGACGAGTCATGTCCCCCAACAACTTTCTTCGTCACAATAGCTTGCCAGTTCTAAAGGTTTATTAAAATAACACACAATTTCTTCTATAAACTTCGCTAAGAAGCAACAAGTTCATAAAATGAAGTTCGTAAAGCTTTTTGTGATTCATTACGTTTCATTGTTTAATCTATTGTCTGAATTTATTTCTTAACTCACATACAAATTATTTGTGAGTTAAGAAATAAATATTATCATTTAGTAAGTAAGTAAATATGTATCTACCTATTCATATTATAAATTAAAGTCGCTTTTTCGTTCGCCTTCACATAGACAGATCTATGTGACGGCGTTGTACTTCTGAACTACACAAAGATTTTGACGCGGATTTCCCCATCATTTTAAGAGTTTATTCCGGAAGGTTTATGTGTAACACCTGTTTAAGTTTATGTTATTTTTTTAGTTCACCCTAACTGAATCAGTTTGACATTGCGAGCGGGATAGAGTGATACACGGCGAGGGGAAGTGGGGGCAAAATATGAATTTCAAATAAACTATTACAATCCCTTACAAAAGATGCTACTTTTGTAAGGTGCTACTATATTTGTAGCTACTAACTTTAACACTGTGACATACTGTAAGGTACAGGGATTGGTACTCCGTAATACATTCTACAGTGTGGCGATTAGGTTATCTTATCACATGAATTAAAACCACGTATTCTACATAACGTATATTAAACATACCTACACAATTAAAAGAATTAATAACAATTAACATTTTAGTCGTGGGACCTTTTTTTCGTTTCAGTATTTACCTATATAACAACATTAAACTTAATTTGTGTTTACTTAGTAACAATAACATAAAGTTTGTGTTGATACCATTCTTGATACCATTGCCTGATATTGTCTAGTGACTTATTACCAAGGATGTTTTATTTCGTGACAATTTTTACGCTAATTATTTTATATGTTTTTTTTTTCTATTTTTAGTAAAATTAAAATTTTATTATTTGAACAGACTTTTAACAACTTGTAATGACCGCTGTACTATTTAATGTGATAACCTAACCGCTACTCTGTATAACCTAGCTAGGATAACAGCACTTCTTCCACCTGAATTAACGTTATTATGAACGGCTAACCTGAAAGTCTTTAAACAAACTATTGACGGCGGATTTATGACGGCACGGTTGGCGCAGTGGTTAAGCGATTGACTGCTGCGCTGCGTGTCGCGGGTTCGATTCCCGCACGGAACAAATATTTGTATGACCTACAATTAGTTGTTCCGGGTCTGGCTGTTTGTGTATGTGAGTTAATATGTCTGTAAACGCACCCACGACACAGGAGAAATTCCTAGTGTGGGGCAACGTTTAAAAAAAAAAAAAAAAAAGCTCTGGACCCGGGTTGGCCGAAGCAAGGAAAACCTGTTCAGATGGAGATTCATAGATGAACGCCAATCACGTAGCCGACTTCTGGACCGAGTTTTTAAATTGCCATCGACTCGCTTAGAAGAAACGGAATTTTATTATGTGTAGTTAATAAGTACCCTCGGGACGTGGGTTCCGAGTGCTCGTGGTATTTTTAAGGAAATTTTAAAACGACTGGTTGACACCTCCCATTGCCCAAGGGCTGGCTTTTACCTTGGCCAAAGGCAAAGCATTGCCATACAACGTGGCAATGCCGCTAGTGTTTTGGGTACATTACCAGTCGACAGCGATGCGGATGAATTTTTTAGTTTAGCTTGTAATGAGTTTTAGTTAAGTTAGGATATAATTTTGCTATTATAGTGTTATATTGATATAAAAAAAAATCTTTACGTGTAGGAGAGGTACCGTATTTTTTTGCAGGACTTTATTTTACCACTTATTTGCGTGATTAATATGTATACCCATGCCAATTACAGCTTTCAAGTATTAAGAGTCTTTGAGCTAAGCCGTAGATAAATGAAGATTCAGCGTTACTTAAGTAGGTATTAGTATCTATTTTATACGTAAAAAACTTGGTAACGTATTATTTCGCCGAAATAGTAGAAAGTACGTCACATATCAGCTGCTAGCCTAGTGTATGTACTGATAACGGCAAAATCCAATAATCCATACAGATTTTTTAACAAACGATATTCATGTTCAACGACGAACCTTTACTGATAACATCATGATACTCGTATTCACTACCCGAAGAATAGATATACCTACGCAATTATTTACGTTTTTGTAGTCGGCCTCATAAATGCTTTACCAACCTACGGTTGAATGTCACCAGGGCCGTAATTCTCCATGACACGCAAACCACGCAAAATCAACGCGAGATTGGCGGGATTAGCTAAGGAATTGACGTGGTTTAGAAGTAAGGAATCGTTAAGTGGTCATAGTGAATATGAGGTGCGGAGCCCTACCCTGCACATTATATACGACCTCTCTATCGACCGTCTCATCTCAGCGACAAACAAATGTCAAAAACTTGTCAAAATGTAGCGAAATTTTAGGTTTTTTTGACAGATTGAGACTGAGATCAGACTGTGAACGTTCTTAAAATTACGAGAATTGCCGCTCAGGTCTATTTGTCTTGTTCGCAGAGCAGTGTTGGCCCAGTGGTATCGACCCTGACTTACGAGTGGTGTAGGTCTTGAGTTCGAATCCAGCCAGGTAGTTTACTTAGTGTATTTATTACCACTGCTCTTAAATCGGTGAAACCGGCATGTCCTAGAATCAAACATTGGAAGACATGTGACATCCTCTTACCCTTGCTGGGCCCGCGTGGTGAATGACCCACTCCTTCACAAAGAGGAGGCCTCTGCAGCAGTGGAAACATTATAGGCTGATTATGCTTATGCTAGTGCAATTTGTTGATGTGACAGATAATGTCAACCTTAGTGCGGTTTCAGTAAATTGGGATTTTTTGTCAAAAGTGATAAAGCTTTTACGAAGTCGACTATATATCCTGAAGTTATGTAAGCAAACATCTCAGTCTTTCCCCCGAGGACGCCCCTATTCCTTTTCCAAAGTACATACTGTTGACCCTCTTAAAATACTGTAAATAACTTCATATTTATTATGTTTATCTTTGATCCCTGGGCTTGGGATAACACCGGCTGGTTTCAGCTAAAAATAATGAGCCAATTAGAATTCAATTAAGTTTTGATTTTGTCGGTTAAGTCTGGGCCATTTTGCTTTAGTCAGAAACGATCCTCGTGGTAACGGTTTCTATTTAAATCAGGGCTACAACTAAACGGGTAGCTAGGTTGAATAGCATGTGGATCTATTCGGTTAAAATCTCACCGCAAAAACTTAGGTATTTTTTTTTTAAATAAATGGCTGCTTAACCGGGCTTCCCTGTGAGTGGGAACGTAAAAACAAAATGCCACACGCTTAGACCTGGGCTAATGGCGTCGCTGGGGGACAGGCTGGGTCGGAATAATTTGGGTCGAATTTAAAGCTACATGCACAGCGGCCCGGGCGGGTTCAAGCAGAGGTCTGGGTGGACATGGACTGGGGCGTAGAGGCGAGCCTCGGTGGCGAGGACGAATGGTTTACAGAATAGATCAGCTGGTGTTGCAGAATAACTCCTAAAATGCAAAGATGCTCCTGAATTTTCATGTGGAAATTCTTATTACTTCCAGACCGTGGAAGGCGGAGAGTTAAAAGAATCTACAGATTAAAACATGGTGGCCGTTGCCACAGCTTGCACCTGTTAAAGCTAAACGTATTTAAAACTTCGTTCTGTTTCTGGCAATTGTTTAAAGATGACTGAGACGGAATGATGTTTTAACATGTTAAGTGCTAAACGCGTTTAGGGCCTTAGAGCTTCTCCTCTAGCCAGCAGTGGTTAGTAATGAGCTAAGATAATGGATTAATCCAAGTAGAAAAAATCTATCGTAAAGTTCGTAACTGAAAAAAAAAATTATAGCAAATAAAAGATGTCCTGTCTTCCAGTAATTGAATTTCGTGATCCTCCAGTAAAAGTTTTGGACTTATATTACCTTCTAGATAGCTCACGAACTTCCCTTTTTTATAGTAGTGCCTTTGGTAAAAGTATTTTTTTGGGTTTCACCTTTGTTCCTCAAGGTCAGCTTACTGTACCCCTGAAAAACTGAAGGACAAAAAAGTACTTTGCCCGTGTTGAATACATTTTTGGTGTTGTTTAGTCATGAAATATGTTTGAGATTAGGCAAATAAATTGCCGACATACTACCATTTTTACTAAAAAAAAGTGAAAAGAATAATTGCTTAATCGTAGCTGTTTTAATTAGTGAGACATGAAAAGCTTTTTGTTTCTATGGCCGTTCTTTGTATAGTCTGTATAAATAAAAATGGATCTTCGAAATGTATACGCCCATATTGTTAGGACAAGGTTTTTATACAATTGGACCCTGTAGGTGGCGCTGGAGTAGGGTAAGAGTAGTGTAGGAGTAGGGTATGAGTAGTGTAGGAGTAGGGTAGGAGTAGATTAGGAGTAATGTAGGAGTAGGGTAGAAGTAGGGTAGGAATAGCTTAGGGTAGGAGTTGGGTAGGAGTAATGTAGGAGTAGGGTAGGGGCAGGGTAGGGGGTAGGACACCACGCGAACGAAGCAGCGCCGGGCAGCTAGAAATAATTTAAATGGCAAAACAACGTTTGCCGGGTCAGCTAGTTGTGAATAATTATGAATAAATTGTTTGTGAGAGGAAACGCCCTAGAAGGACATATTGGTGGTGTTCTACAGAAAGGTCAGGTGCGTAGTGCTAGATATTATATGAACGTAAACGGAGCAAAATACATGTAAAGGATCGATGCAGATGGCGTTCTGTAGTTCCTGCCTACCTCTACAGAAAGAAGGCGTAAGTTTATGTATGTGTAAAGAAAGAAAGAAAGAGTATTTATTGCGAGGAAGAACAAAAAAATGAATATTTTTTTTTCTTTTTTTGTGTAGAGACGAAAAAAATACCAATTTCTAAGCAAAATAATTGTCCTAAGACTAAATATAACATACTCGTATATATTTTCCTATCAGTGGCCATATTTCTGCCTCCACCTTTAACAAATAGGTTACTGTAAAGGGCTGAAAAGAAATCAAACAACGATACAATTTCTTTAAGTTTATATATATATACATAGACTGAACGTCTTTACATATTCCCGACTAAATAGCACTGTCTTTTCCTAAACAAAAAAACCTAATAAGATATTTGACACCCCGTTCTACACTTGCTTGAATGTTCGAATGGAATCCGCGCTAAATTATAGGCCTGCACTACATAAGGTTGACTTTAGTGGACAGCCTTTACAGTACCAGTACCTAAAAATTACACCAAAATCTCCAAACAATCTGAAAGCTTCTCACATAGCTTCATACCTCAACAAGTAATTACTTAGAAAGCGCTCGTATCAAAATAAAAATATTTTCGCTAATGGATTATTAGTAGATATTGTTGGTACGGGGTCATTCTGCGAAAAGCACGTGCTATGATGCTCATTCTGACGTGTAGCGGCCTGATTATGGAATAGGCTGGTATAGATACTGCTCCTACCGATAGTGGGTAGTTCACACTGAATGCATTATTAAACGAGAGCAGTCACTTTTCATACAAAGTTGGGCGCAAAACCCAAAGTACCAGCCAAAAAAAGAAATGTATAACCGTGGTCGGGAAAGTCCTCCTTATATTTTTTACTATTTCGCCGAATCTCTACGACCAGTCCTTCAGCTGTTGTTTTTAAATTTGAAAAATCTAGTCGGCCATTTTGGAGTTTGGGCCCTATATGGCTGATCTCCATTAGTAATTGGTGCTCATACACACGAGCGACACGCGCCAACGGCTAAGACCACTGAAGCCGCGACGCGTCTTATTATTTAAATTACTATAAACGGCAAAAGGATTAGAAATCACCCGTACCTTCGGCCGAAACTACGGATATTTGCTTAGAGAGTAGACCCTCTGATCTTTTGTCATTATTCGCCTATTCGACACGAGAAATTTCCTAGTGAAGGTATGTGGGCTTTAATATAGTACGCTATTTAAAACTTTTGTTTTGCAGTACCTCTTTTGTTGTGCGGAATCAGTACACAACTGGAAATAATAAACGTTGGCGATATTCGTTTATTTATTAATCGAAATTCAATCCCAATATGCAAATAGAGGAGATTGGAAGTGAATAGATATTGCGTTCTAATAAAATGCGGCTATTGTTTCAGGAACTCAATATGCCCAGCCCTTTTCCAATTATGTTGGGGTTTGCTTCCAGTCTAACCGGACGAAACTGAATACCAGTATTTTCCATAGAGCAACTGCCTATCTGACCTCCACAAACTGCTTACCGAGTAACACGATACCCCTTGGTACGATTGGTTGTCATAGTTTTGGGCGTCAGACTACGCGTAACAACTGTCAAAGATCTATATATACGAACGACGGCCGAGACCAACTAAAAAAAATATATTAGACTAAGGAATACGGCCATCCATTCCATCACAAAGATAAATGATGTCACTATCTTCGAAAGCTGCCACGCTAAAATGGAATTGGGCTGGACACATCTGCCGCATGTCAGACGACCAATGGGCCTAACTTACGACCCACTGGGTCCCTCTAAATGGCAATTAGGTACTACTAGGTACTACTTAGGTGAAGTGAGCGTAAAGTGAGCTGTCATTCCAATTAATGCTAGGGATTGACTCTATTGACAGCTCACTCTAAGCTCACTTAGAGATTGTTACAGAATCACTCGGCTGGTTCTTAGCAGCTTTAAACAGAGAGAAGTGGAAAGAGAGTACGGAGGCCTTTGCCCTGCAGTGGGACATACTAGGCTAATGATATAATGTAATATAATATAATATATACGAGGCTGATGTGTGACATGTGTTAGTGATGCTCAAGTACAGCCGAAACTAAATCCGTTCACGTACTCACTAACTTTACAATGGACTGCTCAGTTCCCTACGAAGCAGTGAATGTGTAGGAGCCTTTACATGACGGGTCGAGCAATCCAATTACAGGATTAGCGAACACTAAAGTGGGGTGAAGTGAGCCGAGACAACAACGCCGGCGGACACTGTCCGACGATGTTCGGAACGTAGACTGACACCGGACAAATGAACTTCGAAATTGATGTTTATGAATTGATTTGACTGACTGATGGTACTATGGGCAGTTTTCATTAATACCTTAGTACAGATTAAATGGAATTGGGCTGGACACATCTGCCGTATCAGACGATCAATGGGCCAAACTTACGACCCAGTGGGTCCCGTTTACTGGCAAACGACATCGCGGCAGGCCCAGACGTAGATAGCGGGATGTGAGTTGGACTCCTTTCATAAAGATTGGTCCTTGGCAGCTCTGGACAGAGAGAGGTGGAAAGAGAGTACTGAGACCTTTGCTCATTCACGGCTATTAATAAAAAGTACAGTTTTACTTTTTTTAGTGTTTTTCTAAACATCTGAGTGACTCACTCAGTAGCCGGTTAAGCGTGAAAATGTAACAGACAGACAGCGGTCGTCTGTCTGTTACATTTTCACGCTTAACCGGCTGACCGGATTTCGATGAAACTTGGCACACAGATCGACCATGACCTGGGTTAAGAGAAAGGACACTTAGGACTTTTTACCAGTATTACGTTCCCGTGTGAAAATTTCTGACCTCCACACGGATGACGGTAAAAGCTAGTAGTCCCATATTTGAACAGTAAGAATTATCCCAAAAATCACCTTGTACAACATAGTAATAAAAACCTTTGTTAAAATATTTGTTGTTTGTCACATAGTACAGATGAGGAAATAAGTGTATTAGGAAAATAAAGGCCCCGTTTTACAACTTATAGGTAGTGAGTTTGAACTTATACAGGCACTTTACTTTGTGTAAATAATTTCATCAAACTGCTCTCAAAACTTCGAAGAAAAACATCGTGAGGAAACATGTGCTAGAAACAAAATTCGAAGACATGTGACATCTACCAACCCACACTGAGATCGCGTGGCCCACTCCCTGTGTCCCAGCAGTGGGAACATTAGAGGCTGATTATGCAATGCTTTATAATGCCATTAATAATGACTCACTCTCACTCTATTTCCCGTATTTCCGTTTAACTTGTTAATTCGGTAATGTAAATTGTGTACGTTCATTTCGTTTTATGTAACACAATAATCGCATTCCTCTTAACGAGCGGTGTGGCGCAAAACTTCTCAAATGAATGAACTTTACGTGCCTACGCCCTTTTCAGTTACCGATGAGTGACATTTCAACTGACAACTGTTATTCGTTGAATTTCACCGTCTCGTCTGTACCTACTAATTATTTTAATATCTACGAGTTCATATTCATCCATGCAAATTAAAAGACACGACGTCTGTCTGTCTATCAGCTTTTGACGTAGGTTTGGCTGGTATGATTTATGTAATTATTGTTCCTATATAAACACCGTTAAATTTTGATCGTTTTAATCCTTAAAAAATCCTTTTACTACGGGTTGATCCATATAATTATGTATGTTTAGCGAACATAAATCTATGGATTTTTTTTCACAATTTCAGGTTCCCGTTGTAAAAGTTGTTCATAATGATGAGTATAATGACCCCTTTTAAGGATTAAAACGATCAAAATTTAACGGTGTATAACTAGCTGTTGCCCGCGACTTTGTCTGCGATCCAGGATGAAAAGTCTAGCCTAAGCCAATGTCCTGGATTTCCCATCCACAAAAAAAAAAAAAAAAAAAAAAAAAAAAAAAAAAAAAAAAAAAAAAAAAAAAAAAAAAAGTCTGTCCTTCTCCAGGTCATGGTCTACCCCTGTGCCAAATTTCATCCAAATCCGTTCAGCCGTTTTAGCGTGAAAGCGTAACAAACAAACAAACTTACTTTCGCATTTATCTATCTATCTTCTATATATATAAAATTCAAAGTCCTGACTGACTGACTGACTGACTGACTGAGACATCAACGCACAGCCTAAACCGCTGGTCCTAGAGACATGAAATTTGGAGGGTGTATTCTTTGTAAAGAGTAGGTATCCACTAAGAAAGGGTTTTTCGAAATTCCACCCCTAAGAGGGTGAAATGGGGGGATTTTGTTTGTATGAAAAATCTTATTCCTTGAGTTAATAAACTTGAAACTTGGCACGAATACTTATCTAAGTAAATTATGAAGTTAGGCATTTTTTATTTTTATAAACTACCCCCTAAAAGAGGATTGGGGGGTTTCAAAGTTTGTATGGAAGAATTTTAGCGCGCAGTCCGATTTAATCGAAACTCAGTATTTATACCTATAATTGAAAGAGAAGAATAATGTGTAACAGGGTTTTTCGAAAATCTACCCCTGACGGCCTGAAAAGGGGTAGTCAATTTTAGAGGGGAGGATTTTACAGCGTGGCTTGATTAACTCGAAAATTGGTATAAATAATCTTTGAGTCATGTTATGAACACATCCCAAATGATTTTTCAAAATTCCACCCCTGTGGTGGTGAAAAGCGGGGATACAGTTTATATGAAAAATCTTATTCGTTAGGTTAATAATCTTGAAAATTGGCATGAATACTCGCCTAAGTAAGCAATAAAGTTTATCATTATTAGTTTTTCAAAACTACCCCTCAAAGGGGCTATGGGGGTGTTAAAGTTTGTGTGGAAGAATTTGAACGCGCGATCCGATTAACTCGAAACTTAGTGTGTGTGTACTTAAGACTAAAATTAAATAATAACACATACGAGGTGAAAAGGGGTAGTTAATTTTACAGGGGAGGATTATAATAAGTGGCTTGATTAATTATAAAATTGGTATAAATAATCTTTGACTCAAGTTATGAATTTTCAGAAATATTTTAAAATTCCACCCCTGTGGGGGTGAAAAGTGGGGTACAGTTATATGAAAAATCTTATTAATTTAGTTAATAAACTTGAAACTTCGCAACAATACTTGCCTAAGTAAGTAATAAAGTTTATCATTATAAGTTTTTCAAACTACCCCTCAAAGGGGGATATAGGGGTGTTGAAGTTTGTGTGTAAGAAATTGAATGCGCGGTCCGATTAACTCGAAACTCAGCATTGCTACTTTCGACAGAAAATAATTAATAGTAAGTATGTAAAGTTGTCGAAAATTGATCCCTGACGGGGCAAAAAGGGGTAATTCGGTTTTTAGGGGAGGATTTGAACTTGAAACTGTATGTTACATTTTCACGCCTAAACCACTTCTGATTTGGCAAAGAGATAGATGGCATCCTGGGGAAGCACATACTTTTTATCCTGGTAGCACGTTCCCGTGGGATAAGTTCCGACATCCACGCGGGCGAAGCCGCGGGCAGAAGCTAGTAATATAATATAATAATATAAGTACACCTCTGCCACACTCTTCAGGGAAAACAAGTTTGATGATATATTTATGTGTGTTCTCTACCTACATTTTTCCATTTTTAGTCTACATTAATGAATCAGCCGTGAGCACAGCTAGTTTCATAAAATAAATAAACTTCCTTCATCTAACGACTCGATTCTTTTGCAAATAATTATTTTTAAATTGACAATCTATTTCTAATAATAAAGCTGAAGAGTTTGTTTGTTTGTTGGAACGCGCTAATTTCTGGAACTACCGCATGAATTGGAAAAAATCATTTTGCATTTGATAGCCCAATTTATGAGGAAGGTCATAGGCTGTTTACCTTCACGCTACAACCCTTAGGAGCCGAGCAAAAATAAAAAAGTCAGAAAACGATGTAATATTTGGTGCGGGCGGGTGATAGAATGCGACGCGCTGGTTCGGCGGCCAACATTTCACGCGAACAAAGTAGCGGGCATTTATAAACTTCTACTCTTAATCCTTGCACGTGTTTCAGTATACACTGTAAAAATCCTATCGGGATTTTAATCAGATTCCGCTTTTGTGACGGCACCTATAATCGGGTTCCAAGAATGCTTCAGTTCATTTTTGTTACAGTTTTCTTGAAAATGGAACACAAACGAGCTCAGAAAACGTGTAGCTGCGAGAAAGAATAATCAAATGTAGTTGTCGACAAAATGCAGTTAATAAAACCTCCTTTACACTGTGCAAGTTTCTTTAATAAGAATAACTTACACAACAAGTGGCAATAGATCACTTTTCCGTAGAACCGACGACCATTGGGGTAGACGTGTTCTTGAGTGGAGACCACAAATTGACAAACGTAAGGTAGGACGCCCTCAGGCTAGGTGGAGTGAAGATCTTCGCAGGATGGCTGGTAGCAGTTGGATGAGAGTTGCCGAAAATCGATGAATAACGTGAAATATGAGAGGCCTATGTTCAGCAGTGGACTGCTGTAGGCTGATGATAATGGTGATGATGAAGTTTCTTGAGAGCAGTGGTGGCCCAGTGGAAACGGCTGCGAGTTACGAGCTGTAGGTCGTAGGTTCAAACCCAGACAGGCGCTTTAATTTGTGTAAATTTTTTCATCACCACTGCTCTTAAAACGGTGAAGGAAAACATCGTGAGGAAACCGGCATGTCCTAGAACCAAAAAATCGAAGACATGTGGCATCTGCCAACCCGCTCTGGGCCCGTGTGGTGGATTACGGCCCGCTCCCTCTCACAGAGAGAAGGCCTGTGTCCCAGCAGTGGGAACATTTATGATTAGCTGATTATGCAAGTTTCTTGCCTGTGGCATACAATAAAATTTAAGCAACAAAAAATATCAACTTATGGTTGCTAAATCGCACCGTGTAAATCAGGCTTTTTGGTATGGCAAAGACAAATAAGTCGTACCGTGTGAATCAGGCTAAAGTCAGCATAATTACATTTCTGCTGAACACACTTATCTAAAGGGTACAATTATTGTGGTTCAAGTTTTGTTAGTCTTTCAATATAATTAAAGGAGAAGTAAGAACAAAACAAGAAAGTCGATTATTCGTGTCTTAGAGAAACTCTACAATGGCGATACGAGACTCGATATAATGGTATGCATAATCGATGCGATCAATCGTTTCTCGCTCGATTATTTGCCACTTATCGAATGCTGTAGGGTTTCACGCTTTATTGGTTAAATAGTGTAAACATGGCTTATATTCTTTTGATTATAATAATTAAATTATTAGTACTTACTTAGCTGATATAAAACTAAACACTTCCTCTCTTAAACCTCATCATTATTTTTTCTTTACTCCTGTTTCATGATTATTATTATACTTGCTGCGTCCCGCGGTTTTACCCGCATAAGTTACGATCCCGTGGGAATATCGGGATATAATCCTATGTGTTAATCCTGGTTATAAACTATCTGTTTGCCAAATTTCACCCAAATCCGTTCAGTAGCGTGAAAAAGTAACAAACGTCCATCCATCTATCCATCCATCCGCTCATCCATCCATCCACACAAACTTTCGCGTTTATAATATTAGTGGGATATTTATAAAGATTAGTATAATATATGCTTTATGTATGTATTTTTTGTATCATTTAAATGGTACGCCACATCCCACCTAGAGTATTGTCTCTCCTTCACCTTTTTATTTCACCCAAAGGTTATCTCTTAGCGATAAGGCCGCCCATTGTGTCACCTTTTGTAAATGTTCTACATTTATATGGTGTACATAATAAAGTCTATTCTATTCGAGCAATTAAGATATTGATGACGCAGAGACAGAGACGTGTTGCTAAGGAGTTTGTTGGGCTGTTCCATCCCAACTTACACATTATAAATGGATGGAGGGAATAGTTTTTTGGGCAGTCTACTTTGTTTAGGCGAATGTGATGTTAAATGAGAAATCGAATCGATTCGATGGTCTATACTGTCGGTATTTCCGGGGAAACATTTTATCAAGGATTCAGACGTGACTTTTGCTAGAACTGCCCACTTGTAGTAGAAGTACGTACACTAAGGTAACCGCACCAATCCGTGCCGTTTCAGGGACATAACCGGCCCGTGGCCTTTTATTCACATTTACTGAAGCTCTGGCGTCGGTATACGGACATAACTGTGAACGACTTCATATAAAATGTATACACAAATATATATTTTTTGCCCAAGGAGTGTCTTGGGCAAAAAAATTTAATTAAATTAAAACTGTACGGGTGTTTTCTTTTATGCCATTGGGGGCAATTAAGCAGATGGTGGGGTGGTTGGGTGGTAGTGATAACCGCGGACCGCGGGCTAATGGACATCTGCATCATCAAATGCATCACAAGTGCGTTGCCATTCCAAATACAAAGCTGACAACTCATATGCCTGTATTTACACTGGCATTCATACCCTTCAAGCCAGGTTATATATATATATATATATCCCTGGACATTTCACACAGCACCATTTGTCCCAAGCTAAGCAACCTAATGCTTGTGTTATGGTAACAAGATGGCTGATAAACTACTTATATACAAATTTTTTTTTGTAAATACGTACATATTATAGATAGAAAAACACCCAGACTCGGAACAAATACATGTAGGTCATACAAATATTTGTTCCGTGCGCCGGGAATCGAACCCGCGACATGCAGCGCAGCAGTCAATCGCTTAACCACTGTGCCAACCGTGCCGTCATTAATTTACAGATTACAGCAAGGCTGCTTGATGGTTGATAATATAGCCATGGTACTCGTAGTAGTACCTATTTCTCAAGGCGAGCTCCTTCACAAAGATGGAAGGTTGCTTGCTAAGACCTTCAAATATCATTTTAGCAAAGAGAACATTCCTCACAACATAAACTCGCGTCATCCTCCAGGGGGTAGGCAAACACATGTGCCGTATTCAATCAACCCAGCCTATTGCAGTCCACTGCTGGACATAGGCCTCTCCCAAGCGGCGCAACAACATCCTGTCCTCCGCCTTCTGCATCCAGTCTGTCCCAGCTACCTACTTTAGGTCGTCGGTGCATCTAGCTGGGGGGCGTCCCACACTACTCTTGTGCTAGTGCCGTATTAAGACTTTTTAATATCATCATGATTGCAGTGCGAGACAAAGACGAAGCTATACCTACATGACCGATAGCACAATCCCGTTTTCGAACTGCAAGTTCATGATGGCATGAATACTTCATAATAGGGCTCTAAAAGCGCCCACCTGCAACGATTCTTACATACTCATTTTCGCAACAAGGATGAACAAGAAAAGCCAGTACATTACATTACATTTCCACTTAAACAAAACTAAAAACAGTCTCATAATGAAAACCAACACCCTCTCGTCTTTCCACTGTTAGTAAAACCGTGACGCCCCGACAGTTACTAATAAGCCTGCGACCCGCTCCTCACTCATTAATTTTCTCACGATGAGTGACGACACAAAGCTGTTGCTTCTCTCTCAGCTGATATTACGACCATAACTTGTAGTGGGTGAGTTGTGTCGTGGTGGAGAGAAAAATATGATTTTATGTTTGTGGGTGGTGAAGGTTATAAAAATAAGATAAAGTTGTAGCCTTTTGCTAAGACTAATTTATGAACTAACTAGCTGCGCCCCATGGTTTCACCCGCGTAAGTTTCGATCCCGTGGGAATTTAGGGATAAAAAGTATCCTATGTGGTAATCCTGGTTATAAACTATCTCTGTACTAAATTTCATCCAAACCCGTTCAGTAGTTTTTACGTGAAAGAGTAAGAAACATCCATCCATCCATCCATCTATTCATCCATCCATCGATACATAGTATAATAGTAAGATAGGATAGGAAGTAGGATAGTAGGATTGGTTTCATTTAATGGGTCACTTTCAATCAAATCAGCCTATTGCGGTCCACTGCTGGACATAAATGCCTCTCCCAGGCTGCGCCACAACACCCTGTCCTCCGCCTTCCGCATCCAGTCCGTCCCAGCCACCTTCTTTAAGTCGTCCGTCCATATAGCTGGGGGGCGTCCCACACTACGCTTACCGATATGTTTCACTTTACGAAGACAGTATTACACATTTTTACCCTCATGGGAAGAAGGCGTGTTTATGTGTGTGTGTAGGTTTAGGTACTAAAGCTGGTATTTTTTTTTTTCGCAGCAGATGCTGGAAATAAAAACTCATGACCGAATTTTCTACGCTGCATTCATTATAATATTATTGATTATCTACATAATTTCTGTAGTTTTAACCAATAACACGGATACCTAAGATTCAGATAAAAATGCTGTCATTTAAATATCCGATAAAGACGCTCTTAAAGATATTCGATATAGGGCATAAGGAATATATAGGTGCAAATCACGCCCCAACCGGATCCCAAACGGCTCGATCCCCTCCATTTCCACATAAATATACAAATTATACCTATATCCTTTTCGACGTAATACGTTTCTCTCGGCACATAAATGAAATATATTTCAGTATATTCGGTAAATAATTCTGACCTAGTGATAAAATAAGTGGGAAATCAAATGTCGTGACTGGCACTGAGGGGCTTCGCGGCGCGTCGGTGCCAATTACAGCCTTCGTATAGAGTGCCACTTAAGTCGCAGATTACGCACAATTGCATAATGAACACTTCTAGAATAGTGAACCAAGAACTAGTTTTAAATGGTCGATTTTTAATGTAGCTTTTACGCTGACATGAGAAATCTTTTCGTCTTAATACAACACCTTTCGTAAGCCCTGTAAACAACCTTCATTAAGCGCACTGTCAAAGTGTGTAACTCATTCCAGCGTCTGTATTTCATTTCGTGAAAGCTGACAATTGTCTGGATTTAATGGTGGAGTGGTACTGTGAAGTGTATATTTTGTGGGGGCATTAAATAATACAGCGTTATATTTAATACGTTTACTTCAAGTGAACGTGTTTACATCAACGCGACCTATCACTGGTTTTTCAAAACAAAAACCAAAACAAAAATTTTAAAGCTCATTTTAAATTTTATTTATTTTACTGCCAGCCAGCACTAAATAAGGTCGACTTTTGCAGACAGCCTTTACAATACCAAGTTACCTTCAAAGTAAGAGTGAATAGGCATTTTCTGGGTGTACTCATTCTATCGTAGACCTCAGCTCGCTTTCCATCAGGCAAAATCTAGGTCAAGAACGGAACCATAGGAGTTCTCCCTAAAATTTTTATCGGATAGTAACTAATTGTAACGCATGACGGATTAGTAATCGCATTGCGTCTAACATTTCCAAGACACAATAGGCAGCTATAGGTTCATATTCATATTCATTTATTGCATTTCATGTTGTTTACAGGTTGTTACATTATGATAGTTCCAAACAATGAACCCTGCTAGGGCACAGGAATGTACAGGCGACAGGTTTTAATTAATTTAACATGCTATCATTATAGTTCTGTGAGCTCTTTCCGAGCTCTCAGTACCGGGATGGATAAACTATACGTTTGTGATATAATAACAACCGCACGGGTCGATCGATCAGGTTAAGCTACGCTTGCCGCGGTTGGTCCGTTGATAGGTTACCATCTTAAAATACCAAGACACCTCCGTGTCTCGGAAAGTACGTTAAGCCGTTGGTCCCGACTGTCCGTGGATTTTTGACAGTCGTTACGAGTCGTCAGTAGCCCGAAAGTCTGACAACCAGTCTTACCAAGGGGTATCGTATTAACCAGTAACAAAAGAGACGTTCTAAATGCTCGGACATTTCAACGATTATGAAAAAGGTATTGAAAAAGTAGATATGTGCAAAAATAAAAAATATGACCAGGGTCTGAACGAATCGAAACAAAACTACCTACTTGTTTCTAGTGTTTCATTATGACTAAATTCCTTTTCTGAGAAGCAGGGGTTCAACGGCATGTTCAACCCCTGTTTCTTAGAAAAGGATTAAATTTAATACATTTTATTACATTGATAAAATTTATTTAGTTTTTTAACGGAATAAACAGCTGTGCTGCTGGGGAGTTTGTTGCGCCACTTCTTCTTCCCAGCTAAATCACTAGGGAGTGGTGAAGGGCGGTCGTTTTGAGGAACTACCTTGCGTAATTATGACGTTCGAAATGATTTAATATTAAAAATGAATAAAGTAGATAGTCTTTCCGCGGTACGCGGTGATTGATAAAGAGTCTTACTTACACAATATGCAAACACAATAATACAAAAATAATAATATGAGAGATGAATGTTTTGAGACTTGATTATTGCAACTCGAACGTTTTTAGATGTCGATATTTTGCAACTTGGAGGTTTCGAGATTTGAATCTTATGAGATATGAACGTTTTGCAACCATATGTTATTTTGCAACTTGAATGTTTTGAGAATCGGTATCGCTTATTGAATGTCACTTTGGCTAGGCCCTGAGAGATACCATTGCCCATGCTAGAAGTGATACAAAACAGAACCAACAGCCAATATTTTGTAGGTTTTTAACCCCCAACGCAAAAACGACGGCGTGTTATAAGTTTGACGTGTCTGTGTGTGTGTGTGTCTGTCTGTCTGTAGCATCGTAGCTCCCAAACGGATGAACCGATTTTGATTTTGTCTTTTTTGTTTGAAAGGTGAATTAGTCGGAAGTGTTCTTAGCTATGTTTGATGAAAATCGGTCTAAGATGGCCGCCACCACAAAAAGGCGGATTACATATTTTTTCACAACTCCCTCAATATGGGTATCAAATGAAAGGGCTTGACTACTAATGTAATTTTTATAGGGTTTCACATTTATACCTTTTTTGTTCTATTTATGGGTATTTTTTCACTTTTTTTATATTGTTTAATTGCAAAATGTACCTGCTCCTGACCTCGATCTAGCCTAGTTTAAAGATGGATGGATGAGGTGTATAATGGAACGAGCAAACCCAGAAAATGCCTATTCACTCTTGCTTTAAAGGCTGACGGGTTATACGTGGAAGGGAACGCAGACGCGCGTGGTAGGTACAAAGTAATAAAATGTAGTGAAGATTTTTTCTCAGAATTCCTATTTCAGTAATGAAGATTCTCTCTTGATAATCCCATCCCATAGTCCAAAGGACATCGACCATTCCATGTCACATAAGACCACCGATCCCAACTGACAAGCATCTAACTACCTTATCCCAAGACTTCTGTGGACGATAAAACGAATAGACGAGACCAAATGGACGAAAAACAGAATAAAATATATTTATTAGAAGTAGGATAATCCAATAGATTACTGGGACATTTTCGATGTTCACATCATGGATGATAAATAATATCTTGTAAGGCATGTAATGTCTTGTGAACAACTGTTATTTCTTCTGTCACTTTAGTGTGGGACGGACCTTCACACACATCAAGTATCAAGAAAATAATCTTCAGATATGGGTCTCGATTCTTGGAGCAAAAATAGAATATTGCAAAAAATTTTTAGGTATGTAGATCTAAAGAGTTAAAGTAACCATGTCGGCGGATATAGTTGAAGTTTAGTAAGAAACAGACAGACGTTTGCAAATTAAATTTATTTTGATAAATTGACCGTTTGTTATCAATTTATTTTATTATAAGACATCCATCGGTTTCTTATTAAACTGCGGTTATATCCGACGACACTGGTTACTTGTCTCTTTCTGACTGTACACAATAAAATCGCATATCCATATTATTACTCGATTGCCCTTGGATGCTTTTCAAAAGCTGCACAATCTTCTCTTTTTCAATCCTCATAACAAAGAAGAATTCAATAAAATCATAATCATTACGTTATATTTCTATTCGTTGGTTTTCTTGATGATAACGATATTAATTATGCCGTCTAGCTTTTGTACGCCAGCCGGGTAAAATTAAAATTAGTCAGAAACAAATTAGTCTAATTAGTACATCAAAGAATATTATATAGTCTCCAAAAACAACTGACATTGAATTCGCCTAAACAAAGCTTTAAACTGAGCAATATTAAAGTGAAACGTGAAAATTAAGACACAAAATTGAAAATCTAATCATTTAAGGCCTTCAAGAAACCTCGATGACAATCCTAACGGCGTTAAATTTAATCGAGGTCGCAACAAACTCCCTCTAATTTTCCACTCTAAAAGATTAGGGCGGACATTTTCTTGTACCTTGATATCTCACGAAATGTTAAATGACTCTTGGATCCGAGAACTTTTCATGTTAACCAAATGTTTTGAGTCTCTGAGCAACAGGACGTGGACGTGGAGGTTTCCAAATTAAATTACATAGAAAACCTTTCAGGGATCGACAAAATTTTAATAGAATAATCGGTTTTAGACGAGTATGCGATACTAATATTATTTTTTGTTGAATACATTTTAAATAGGTCTCGGTATGTATTCAGATAATATTCGTAACATCATAACATCGCGCCTTGTTTCCCTGAAGAGTTAGGCAGAGGTGTGTGGTGTTGTATGTTTAGTTTATTTATTTAGTCCACGTTAATTTTGTTGGTTAAAAGGATAGGTAGTTATTATACTTATCAAAATAACATAAACATTACATAACACAACATCACAGCCTGTTATCTCCGAAGGTTTAGGTAGAGGTGTACATATAGTACACAAAAATTTCGCCAGTAATGTTTAAGTCCCATTTAATACTGGGCAAGCGTATTACCATCAATTGGGCAGGAATCCAGACTTAAGGCTGCTACCAAGTAATTCAAGATGGAAAACCCCAATAACACTTTGCCCGACCTGAGAATAAAACTCAGGACCTCATGCTCAGCAGTAACGCTTGCGACCACTAAACCAACAAGGTAATCAGATCATATACACACACAGTTCTGGTGGAATATTACGTAAACTGATAAGCACTTTGTATCTGGAGTCGCATTAGGGGGATCGAATTAGGTTATACTGATATGTACGTATTGACAATAAGTAGGTCTATTATGTGTGAAGATACCGTATTTTATTGGTTGTTTAATGGTTTTGCTTGTGGCTTCTATTATTATGTGGTTTTCTTTTATACATTTTTATACCGGGCCAATGGAATTTATTTCATGGAATTAAAATGATGTAGAACTATTTATTTTCATATTCATTACGGTACCTATTTGAATCATCATATCAACTAGATACTTACGTAATTCCATGACACATTGGCGCCGATTCCCTTGTTGACAAACTAAACTAAAATTTAAGATCAGTGCATTTTTTTCTTTCTATTTAATTAAGAAAAAGAGAGAAGATAAAATATTAGTTTCGTCCTGTCAAATTAAGATACTCCATAGACAGTTAAGACGTGATTAAAAATTGTCTACTAAAAATACGTCAATTGACAGGACTAAACTAATATTTATCTGCTGTCCTTTTCTTATTGAAATAGAAAGAAAAAGATGGACTGAGCCTAAATTCCGTTTACTTTGTGAACAAGGGAATCGGCGCCATTGTCTAGCTTAGTACGCGTCCCGGAATGAAAAGGGCATCTAAAGCTAGGTACATTGTGCTCTGTACCTACTATGCAATCGCTTACAGCCTCCATCCCCCTTCTTCCTTTGTGATGAGCACAAACACACGCAAAATCCAAGACTCTTGGATTTTGCGTGTGTTCGTACTTGGACCAAGAGACGCAATCCTAGCATATCCCAGTTTATTCTACTAGAATAATTTGATAAAATAGTCCTGGATTATATATATTGAAGGATGGTTGGAATTTCACGGATATTATTACATGGAGTCTGAGAGAGGAGACGCAATCCTAGCATACCCCAGTTTATTCCACTAGAATAATTTGATAAAACAGTCCTGGATTATATATATTGAAGGATGGTTGGAATTTCACGTATATTATTACATGGAGTCTGAGAGAGGTTTGAATTCTGGTTTCAGTGTTTGTTTTGTGACTCACTGCATTTGGAGTGGTTGCTGAAATTCAATATGGTGGTAAACTTTTGCAATGTTTCCGAGTTAGAAATTGTTGACGGAAAAATTATGACATCAACTCAGTGTATGAATCGAATTAATGTGATTTTTGTCAATGAAAGTATTTGTTTTGTTGACATCAAAGGAAATGTTTCTGGAACTGACTCATGGTTAACCTTTCATCAAACATCATCAAAGGTGTGTTAATTGGTGTGGGCAAACTCTGTTCTCAAAACGGTGAAGGAAAACATCGTGAGGAAACCGGCATGTCATTGAACCAAAAATTCGAAGATATGTGACATCTACCAACCCGCACTTTTCCCGCATGGTAGATTACAGCATACACTCCCTCTCAAAGAGAGGAGGCCTGTGTCTTAGCAGTGGGAACATTATAGGCAGATTATGATTATGTTAACTCTGTTAAAGTTGAAGAGTAGCTCACTCCCTAGATTATTGTTAAATAATTCAGGGAGTGAGCTTCTCTCTTATTCATCTTCTTATTCGTAAAATATTTCAGCATTTGAAACATAACGATGTTTTAAATCCAATAAGCGCTAAAAGGTTTTAGTGATTTGATGTGCAGGCCTAGGTATAAATTTCTATCTCATTGCTTGTTCAATGAAATCTCTAAGCGAGTGGTTGACACTTCCCGTGACCCAAGGGCTGGCTTTTACATTGTCCAGAGGCTAAGCATTGCCAGACAACGTTGTAATACCGCCAGTTTCTTCGGTCGACAGCGTTGCGGAGGAATATTTTAGTTTTTTAATAGTTTTAGTAATATTGTTATTATGATAATTTGTAGTTTATTATTACCTTTCTCCTTTATTTCAATGTAAACATATAAATTATATTTTTAAATATTAGAATATAGAAAGTATAAAAACGTTTAAAAATATAAAAAAATAGTAGCCCATCGGTATCGGGAACAGGGTCCAAGCTACCGGTGGTCAGGGCTCCGGAGAGAGGAACCTCCTGACAATGCGAGCCGTATCCAGAAGTACCGCTTTAGTTGTTTATTCATTATTAGTAGTTTGTAAATATTATCTTTATATCTTGTGTACATAATAAAGGGAATTCTATTCCTGGTATGAAAAAAATAAACACTAAATGCTCTATGCTCCCGCTTGTCAGTGAGTTTTCCCGCCAGCTTTGTTTTGATAGCAGGAAACACCCAATCGTCAAACAAAGGATAAACCTAACAAGGCCCTCAAAACACTAGCTCCACAGCCCTCGATCGAAGGAGCCCTGACCTTTACCCGCCGGTATTAGGCACTGATGGTTACGTCAAATACAGTCGTAAGTCACTTTTATTGCTGTTCGTACTGTAACGTAACCGACATAACGTGACGGTGTTGCTAGATGTAACACTTACCTTGGGAATCAAGTTTGCATGAGGAAGGCTGAAGTCTAAACCTTGGATGAATAATGGAAATTGATAGGTACCTACTTATTTAAAATGTATACTATTTTTTTATGTATTTGTAAATGCGGTTATGACGATAAACAAAATAGTGTAGACCAGAAGTAGATATAAAAACCCTCAGAAGACAAAGCAGGATTAAACAGGCAGAAATGCTCAATTTTCCTGATCGAAATAGGGTTTTATATCTCCTTTTGTACCTCAACTGACTGTTTGGCACACCCGGTAACAGTAGCCACTGTTATTACGATAATACACAAAAGGATTAAAATTCTGGCTAATTCAACTCATTTGCTCCCTCTGGAAGAGGGGAGGCTTGTGGCCCAGCATTGGGAACATTATACGCTGATTATGCAATAACTTTTTTTTCATGGTCGCCACAAAAAAAGCAATATCGGGCTACAGTCAATGTTGCCAATTGACACTGGAATTGTATAGAAATAGAGCAATATTGCAGCAAATGGTTTTTTACTATTCTCAGTGTCTTTCATTTTCTATAAATTAAAACCACCACCAGGGGACAATTCTCGAAATTTTAAGAACGTTCACAGTCTGATCCAGTCAGTTCTCAGTCTCAATCTGTCAAAAATACCTCAAATTTCCCTACATTTTGACAAGTGATTGACATTAAATTTGTTTGTCGCCGAGATGAGACTGCGACTAGATTTTGAACGTTTTAAATTACGAGAATTGGCCTTCAGGAAGTATCTAAAGATCATATTAGGTGGCGTTCTGTAGTTCTACCTAACCCCTTGGAAAGAAGGTGTGAGTGTATGAATGTGTGTGAGGGTACCACTGTCATCAACACCCGATCATACAATTTTGACCTATATTTAGAATCTAAACACATATCACATGGCTCTTAAAACATCCTCACATAAACATAATAACAACTAGATGTATTCTCAATCGTTAATATACCACAGTGGCATCTGCGAACATTATTACGCATAGGTCGTAAAATACATGTTTTATAGCCCAGTATTCAGTACCTATTAAGACAACGCCTATTGATTATTAACTCTGTTCAGAGACCTAAGACATTGTTAGGTAATTATGATTTTAGTACTATCCACACTGTTTCCGGGTAATTTTCTAGAATTATTAAGTTAAGAGGGCGCACACGGTCCACTAGCGCCACTACTTTAAAAAAAAAATACCTCGTGACTGAGAAGGATTTATGAAAATCTGCTCAATCAGCGACCTCGGTAAGTGTATCTAGAATTTTATAATACCTTTTATTAAGTTTCATATTGAGACACGAAGCAACAAAATTCGATCTAAAGAAAAGCGGCCACATTCCTATATGTCGTATTTAGTTGCTTCGTGTCTCAATAAGAAACTTAATAAAAGGTATTAGAAAATTCTAGACACACTTACCGGGGTCGCTGTTTGAGCAGATTTTCATAATTCGTTCTCAGTCACGAGATAATGTTTTTTTAAAGTAGTGGCGCTAGTGGACCTGTACAGCTATTGTAATAGCGATCTAACGCTATGTAATTATTAGGGTTCAATTTCAGATATCAGTAGCTGCCCGGCGGCGTCTTGTCCGCGGGGAAATTGCGTAACACATTATCAATCGGAATCGGTTTCATTTTGACAGTTCAACAACATACATTGCGTTGCTTACGTGTTGAGCAGGCAAATTTTTCAAACTTATGAAGCGATGCATTAGCAATTTTCTTCAAAATTATTCAGATTCCGATTGATAGTGTGTTACGTAATTAGAGTGCCGGTTGATGGCAATAAGCTCGCCCCCTATGGGGCATAAACATAACTGGCAAAATGTAGTTGTACTATAGGTATACCTCTGTCTTACCCTTTGGGGAAATCAGGCGTGATGTTATGTTATGTGTTTGTAATACCCTAGATGCAGTTTTTATTTATTACTTCAAACAAAGAAATTTACAGAAGCGAACTTACTGCCATAGGCATTTTTTACCAGTCAACCTTAGGGTGACGCAGAGAAAAATAGTGGTAGGTGCAATTACGAAAAATTGAGGAGTAAATATTTATTTGAATATAAAGTTACACATATTCATCTGCCTAGCGTTTTCCCAACTATGTTAGGGTCGGCTTCCAGTCTAACCGGATGCAGCTGAAATACCAGTATTTTACATGGAGCGACTGCCTATCTGACTTCTCCAACCCAGTTACCGGGTAATACGATACCCGTTGGTAAGACTGGTTATCAGACTTCCGGGCTTCTGACGACCCGTAACGACTGTCAAAGATCCACGAACGACCGCCGGGACCAACGGCTTAACGTGCTTTCCGACCCCTGGTCTTGGTATGTAAAGATGGTCACCCATCCACGTCACCCTTACACATATACCTACTTATTACAAACAATAAATACCTAAACGTTATCCTTATATCAACGCCATGGTTACCTAGCTCGTTTATTTTAAGATTATTCCCCAGATTGTTTTTATACCGCACCACCTGTTTTGTATATTTCTATGATACCATAATTTAGTTACTGTAGAGAGTATAGCATATTTGGTGCTAACATGCACCCTCCGCGAGTTTGTTGGAAAGTGATTAGTACGAGTATAAAGGCGAGACAAACATAAAGATTTAAGTTTAGAAGAGATTAGGCTCACAAGCAAAAAAATAAAGATGTAAAATACGTAATATATTTTATAGGAATAACTATTGAACATTACGAGGTAAACCGTAGTTTGATTCTATAGAGTGTGCGTGGAGTTTCTTGCCCGTTCTTCTCCATAGAGATCTACGTTTTTGGAATGGGCGACTAGCTTCAACTTTCTGACTAACTGACCGACTATTTAATTTTGACAATTCAAAAGTGCCTGTAAATGGTTTAATTTAAATAAATGATTTGAGTTTGAGTTTGAGATTCCTTCCGGTACCGAAGGGCACGTCTAGCCCTTCACACCGTACCTTCCATCGTATACACACAGCTATTAAACTCACAGTCAAAATCAGGTCAGGGAAATAAATCTCATTACAAAGAGATGAAACGTAAAACGATTAGGGCGACACTCAAAACTGCAGATACCGCCGGAAGGGAATTACTTGATTAATCCGAGGCCGAAGTATTACCTACGGCTTCCCTGAAATAGGCCAAATTACTGACTATGTTATGTTTAGTTTATTTATTTAGGCCACGTTAATTTTGTTGGTTAAAAGAGGTTAGGGAGGGAGGGAAGGATTAAAGTCTTAAAAAGGGGTATCATATTACCCAGTAACTGGGTTATCGAGGTCAGATAGGCTATCACTTCATGTAAAATACTGGAATTTAGTTGCATTTAGTGAGACTTGAAGCCGACCTCAACATAGTTACAAAAGGCTTGGCAGATGACGATGATGATGAAACGAGGATAGGAAGATAATATCTTGTTTACAGTAAATAAATAAGCTAGAATCACTTACAGTTTTAACATAACATAACATCACATCTGTAAACCCCAAAGGTTAGGTAGAGGTACACCCACATTCTGCCAGTTATTTTAAGTACTCCAGACGGAAAAATCCACTAACTACCTGTAGTTTTAAATCTCTTAACCCCTCAACGTGGTAAAAATCAGATCCGATCAGCGTTAGGTATAGAAATCGGTATTCTATTCATAACCCTGAATACATTCCATTCGTGTAGGACCCTTGAAAGTCTGTGAATAAATCCATCGACTACGTTTTATTTAAGTTTTAATTGCCTACATCACAGTTTCTCTAATTTCTTTACAAAATGTTAAATCCAAAAAAGTCAAACATCGGTAGCCTAAAATCAGAATAATTTATTTATTTGTTCAGAATTAAACTCAAACTCAAAGAATTAATTTCAATTAATCCATTTACTTTTGAAGTGTCAAAAAGTCGGTCAGTTAGAAAGTTGAAGCTGGTTGCCCATTCACAAACGTAGATCCCTGTGAAGAAGAAACTCCTAAGAGACTCTTTTGAATCGAAATATTACAACATTCTGTGTACCTATATTATTCTTGTTGGCGTAAAAAAATAAAACCGGCCAAGTGCGAGTCGGACTCGAGCACGAAGGGTTCCGTAGCATTATCTATAAAAATCACGTCTGTTGTATGGGAACCCCCTTAAATATTTATTTTATTTTAATTGAATTATTTATTTTTAAAGTGAATATTTATGCAATTAAATATTCTGTGAATATTTCAAGCCTACCTGTTGCCGTTATTAATATCGAGCAAAAAACGGCAAAAAAAATCACGTTTGTTGTATGGGAGCCTCACGTAAATATTTATTTTATTCTGTTTTTAGTATTTGTTGTTATAGCGGCAACAGAAATACATCATCTGTAAAAATTTCAACTGTCTAGCTATCACGGTTCATGAGATACAGCCTGGTGACAGACAGACATACAAACAGACGGACAGTGGAGTATTAGTAATAGGGTCTCGTTTTTACCCTTTGGGTACGGAACCCTAAAAAAGAAACAATTCAAAATATGAGATAAGAATAAATCCTGGCAGTTAAGAGATGACCATGAGGGATTGACACTATTGACAGCTCACTCTAAGTTCACTTCACGTAACTTTACACGGTGAGATTTTGACAGAATAAATCGGCTGGTGTCAAAGTTCATGTTCGTGGGTGATTTTTGAAAATGGTTATAAACTTCTTCTGTTAACTTTAAACTATTGGATGTTTTAGAAAAAAATATTTTATTGAAAGGCTTATTAAAAAAAAATTGTGTGTCTCGTATCTCATGAATTTTCGCCTAGGCTTTATTGGGTGCTTAATTGTTGCAAATGAGTCAAACTATCGCGTCCTAAAAGAAATACGTCAAATTACAAGTCAAGCTGTAGTATCGATACCATTGCATCTGCGGAGTTTACCTAGCCAATTTAAAATGACACTGTATTATAACATTAAAAAAATATGTCTTTTTTTTATGGATGGAAATCATCAAATGACCCCTCCCGCTCTGGGTGGAGCGGAAGGGAGTGTCAGACTCTTACTGACTAAAACCCACCCGTGTACCTTCCTTAGCCCTTTCTGTTTCAGGGCAGCGGTAACCCTTTCGGACGATCCTGCTACCCTGGCAGGTAAAATATGGGGGGGTAAATATGAGGGGGTAAAATATGTCTTAAATAACGTCCTTAATCAAGGCCGAGCAATGGTGACCCAATGGTCACGGCCGCGACTTACAAGTTGTAGGTCGTAGGTTCGAACTCAGACAGGCGCTTTACGTTGTGTAAATTATATCATCACCACTGCTCTCAAAACGGTGAAGGAAAACATCGTGAGGAAACCGGCATGTCCTAGAACCAACAATTCGATGACATGTGACATCTACCAACCCGCACTGGGCACACACACCGTGGTGGATTACGGCTCTCTCACAGAGAGGAGGCCTGTGTCCCAGCTTATAGGCTGGTTATTTAATGAAGGCCTTTATTGTGAGTGGAATTCATTAAATATATCTGTAATCGATGGCACGCTGTGGCTATTTTTTCCGTTTTTATCAGTTTCTTTGTTATACCCACGTAACAATGTTCGTCATCCCTGCCATATAATTATAACTAGGTACGAGTATTATGTTGGAGAATGTTTTGTTCCCCCATTTTATGAAAAGCTGCCAGTATTGTACAAAGGCTGTAAACAATATGGTTTCTATTGATGAGGCTCTACCTTTGTGTTTGAACATAGGTTTATTGAATACCTGGGGGCTGTCTATAAGTCCCTATACAGGGATCATCAGGGCAGGGTCATCGACGCGCAAACTGTAACCATGAATTCAGCCTCACCTAGTGTGGGACGCCCCTCAGTTAGATGGACGGCTGACCTAAAGAAGGTAGCTGGGACAGACTGAATGCGGAAGGCAGAGGACAGGGTCTTATGCCGCAGCCTGGGACAGGCCTATGTCCAGCAGTGGACTGCGATAGGCTGAGTTGATTGAACACGTGTGTGAAACCGTAAACATGAACTTCAATACGAATTGTTATTGCTTTCATCTGCCATCTATTTAAACCTACAATCCATCTAGAAGATACATTCTCAAGGTGAGCGATAACGCGTTTGAGACTTTCAGGGATTCAGTAGAAGACCCAGCGAAAATTGTAATTGTATATCCTATCTTACGACTATATGATATATTATTACACGTTTAACGTTCACCACTTTGTCGGCATGTATATCCATGTCAAATTATAGCTTTTTAGTACTAAGAGTCTCTGAGCTAAGCTGCGGACGGACAGACGGACATGGCAAAGCTATAAGGGTTCCTTATTGACGTTTTTAGATCATACGATCTAGAAAAATAAAAATATTACACATAGGTACTTACATCGAAACTTAGTTTCCAACTAACTGAAGTACAAAAACCTAAATTGAACCTAATCAAATAAAACGAACTCACATAACTGCTTCAAGTAATTAACTTAGTTAATGTAAAAACTTTTGGAAACTCAGCAAGAAACTTCGCGATGATATTTTTATTAGCTTCGCAACTCCACATCTTTCTATGTTTGCATCGCTGCAACTTTCAACGTCTGCTGGAGTTGCTTTACGGTTCATTGCCTTTCAGCTCCATGCTTTTCATGTGCTTCACTTTTAGCAATACATTATGTTTTTAAAGTGCATTGGACATAAGTTTGGAGTATAGTCGAGGATCCAAACTTGTGTCCAATGATCTGAAGGCCAATTCTCGTAATTTAAAACGTTCAAAATCTAGTCGCAGTCTCATCTCGGCGACAAACAAATGTCAAAATCTTATCAAAATGTAGGGTAATTAGAGGTATTTTTGACAGATTGAGACTGAGATGAGACTGTGAACGTTCTTAAAATTACGAGAATTGTCCCTCTGAACATGCACTAAGCTTATCAGAAGCTCTATAGCTTCTGACAAGCTTAGTACATGTTCAGATAAACCCTTCTACCCGCGTGTCTTTACGTATACGTGGCCATACTGAGATGAGTGAGCTTACACATCCCGCATGGTACGGTACGATGGAAACGATTTTCACTGTGAGTGAATGAGACGAAACTGTTAAAATTTCGTTTTCAAGGTAACATGACCATCTTTTGACGCAGTCGGGCGGATCTAACGATTTAAATCTGTGGCTACTGGACGTAACAGGGTGCCCCAGGTACCTACCTACTATCTAGTAGGTACCTACTATCTAGCTATGGCAACTATGCGAGCGAAACGCGCGTATGTGAACAGAATGTACCCTGATAGCATTTAAATTTGCTGCAAGTTTGTTTTTTATTTGATATTTAGTTGTTACGGCAAACTTGTTGTGGCAAATTTATTTCAAATTAGCTGTAAACTTGTGAATGTTAAAATGATATGGCAAGTTTGTTTCGATACTGTTGCAATCTTGTTATTGTAAGCGTGATCTGTCAAGTTTGATCCAATAGTACTGTAAACTTGACACGTCAAACGATCTCGAATCATCAATAACAACCATGTGACAACCAATAGAAACTCCGGCTAAGTGCGAGTTGAACTAGCGCACCAAAGGGTTCGGTCTGTACCATAATCAATAATCATCATCCATCAGTTCCATCCACAGAAATGGTTCCATCTTACAAATAATTTTTAGGGTAAATGTGTTTACTCCACCCAGGCACTACTAGTTATCTAACGTATTAACATAGTTAGACCACTTTAAGTAAAGGCGTAGCGTAGGTGATGAACCTAATAACTGCCTTACTCGGAACGCAAATCCTTTGTAGAAGTTCATGCAGAGCTCTCACCTCGCTGTCACGTTCGCCGCACAACAAAAATACAAGGGTACACGCTATTAATAACGAAATTTATTTGGGAGGCTTTATTTATAGTGTTCATCTCGAACCTTAGCCTATTTTCATAGACTGAGGAAATTTTGTTTTAATTAATTATCATCATCATTTTCCTGCCCTTATCCCATGTTACTTGGGGTCGGCGCAACACGTTTTCTTCTTTTCTTCGTTTTAATTAATTATGATCAAAACAAATAAATACCAAAAAAAACGGAAAACTAAACGCAACGCAATTGTCAACTGTCAGTATGAAGAAACTCAACGTAGCTGTCAAAAAGTGGCGCCATTTGTTTAACTTCACTGTTTCTTTTCTTTTTGATTCTTGAAAGTGCTTACTCCGTGTCGTTTGTGATTTATCGACGACGCTGGCTGTGTTTTTGGATTTCTCTTACGTTTGACTTTGCCTGTGTTACTGGACGCGATTGGATTGCACTCTTGTTGGACTAATTAAATCGTCTTGATAAAATATCCCTACTGACTACTGACTGACGGTAAGTTTGGTTTGGTTCTCTAGCCAGGTCCGCTGCGCCTGCGGCATGTTTTCGTATATTGCTAACACCGTGTTATTATCGAAGGTCGTAATTATTGTTTCACAATTATATTAAACACTTCAGAAATTGTTTCCTGTTACGTAACTAAAGTATTTTTCAGAACGCAGATAATGGAAGAGGACATTAGATTTGACATTGTCACCTTTGTGGATGAAAATAATGCTCCTGGCATTGTTGCTTCCAACTGGATGAAAGAAGATAGACATACTTGCTTTTATCCCAATGTACACTCTGAAGAAATGAAAGAAAAGCTTTTGTGGAAAATGGCTGCACCTGGCGATATGTGGCAACAATATAAAATAAAAATTCTTAAAGCATAAGGTATGCAATAAATTCTTATTTGTAATTGGTATATATATTATATTGTTATCAAATATTATATTTTCTTTCTTTCTTATTGTTGGCTGGTGAAAATAATACAACTTTTTTTTCTTTAGAAACTTATGGGGATGCACAACTTCATTTAAGAAAAGCGGAAGAAACATCAAATTTGGATTCCAATGAAGAAGTAGAAAAGAGGAAAAGGAATAGGAAAACAAATGTTTATCTTTCAGAAGACTGAAGATTCTTCAGATGAACAAAACCATCAAATATCTACAAAAAAAAAACTTGATTTCTCAAGATACCCATCTCCCCCGAAACCTAAAGCAGCAGAATCTTCAAACACTAATAAAATGGATACCAACTTCATCGCGCGACACCCACCCAGCCCAACTCTGATGTTTTCCAGCCCAATTGAGTCATCATCTCGTGCCCATCCATCTATGGACAGTCCAGCTGTTCCCAGTCAACCGAAAATGTGTCCATCTGGTAATATATTTTAATTTATAATTTATTTATGCAGTATTCAGAGGATGTTAATGATATTTTAATTTTAATATTTTTGTTACAGACTGTGCGACAAGCAAACAATTTCGAAACAAGTGTCAGAAATTATTAGAAAACTGGACCTGATTTTAGGGCGGCCGGAAGAGCCATTGACTCCACGAAGGCAAGATCCCTTTTCACTGCCACAGTTTCTAACAAACCTGCCAGTAAATGACGATGACAGTTTCTGTCATTTAAATGAAAAAGTAAAAAATAGTGACAATACACAGGCAATGGTACCATAGATGGTAATGTAGAAGAATTCTACTGGTTGAAGTAGCTGAGCAATATTCTCTGACTGGGAAAAAATGAAAAACTCAAACAAGAAATCATTTCTTGACACAGAAATTTGCAAATCAATATTTCGTAAGTACCTACTATTGTAATTCAGGTTTTTTTATTATTGTTTTAATTCCTACATAACCAACTGTCCCATTATGAAACATGCTGCCTAATGTCAATTGTAGTACATTACTATAGCTGTTTTATTTATATTTTCAGAAATGTGTAAATAAGTGCATGGAAATGTTACCGACGATTAGCTGAAAGAAAATCAGTGACTGGCTAAACCAAACCAAAATAAAATTGTCAAGAAGGTAAATTTACTCTCTTATAATAATAGTTTGAACCCCGGCGCTGACTCAAAGTTGTATAGGTAGTTGCATACATTTATTTATTTCAACATGACGACTCATTCAGGGTGACTGCAATTAATGTATTGTATTTCAATGGCACCATTAATTTGAAAGTTAGTTTTGCAGGTGTTTATTGACTAACAGCCATTTTATTTCATTGTTTCAGGGCCGACAGACAATACAAAATCGACCATAATGCGAGTCTAGTCTAGAATGAACAGACATCTTCTGGGCACGCTCGTTCCATCTTAGACCATAAGGTCTAAAGCGATGGATTACTACTTATACTTTTTTTTATACTGACGTATTTGTTTTCGACTTATATAAGATTGTGTTTCTATAACTGTTTACCCAGGCTGTATAAATAAATACCCTTTGAAGTGCAATGGTGAAATAAACCCGTTCAATTTTAATTTCAATTTATTTCATTTCATACTTTAAATGCTGTCAAGGTAATGGGATTTTAGGTTTATTGCTAAGACAGATGCTTAATAATATACCACAAAGCAACGAGTTTTGGTGTTTTTCATGAGGCCTACACGCAAACGACGACACAATTTTTTTTTTATCGTATTGGTTCGCGTTCGCGAGTAAGCCTCCTGAAAAACACCAAAACTCGTTGCTTTGTGGTATATTATTAAGCATCTGTCTTAGCAATAAACCATTGATTACAATGTCTGCAACAAACATTAAGCAAGTATGTGACAACAATGTAGGTAATTTGTCATGACAAAGAGTGGGCAACATTGTAATGACAAAGAGTTGGCAAGTTTGCAATGACAAAGATTTGGCAAGTTTGACGGGCGGAAACTAGACATTTGATATAAGTTTGATAGAAACTTGCCACAAGTTTGTCCTTTGACTTGTCAAACTTTATGCAAGTTTTCACATTTGATATTTCAAACTTACTGCAAGCTTGAAACAAGTTTAAATTGCTGTCTGGGTACTGGCTCCTATGAATTATCCCAGGAATTATCTTCTATGAATTACACATACCTACATCTGTATCTACGAGTACGTCTGTAAAATGCCTTAACCTAATGTAGCTCTTGGGTCATCATGTAAGTTTATTCTATGACAAAGATAAATGATTTTATTTCTATGATAAAGATAAATGATTTTATTTCTGTAAGTAGGTTTGGTTTGTAGGCTTTTACACGCCAATCATATTTTTTTAAACTAGATGAGGTCGGCGTTTCCTATCTGACTACTCTGAGAAGAAAGGCCGAAACAAACTCAGAGGTCACAGTCTCTTTTGAAGGCCACACATAATCTTGGTCAGATCGGACTTGGTTGACCGCAACACAAAATTCACACTTCATTTTTTTTATTCTTGTTGATGTTTAGCCCTAACAAAGTAGGTATATGTAGACGTGTAGAGCAGAAAACGTTTATAGAAAATAGAAGGTTGAATAGAAAAACGAAGACTAGAAGCGAGTGTATCTCACATAAGCATAATTTCTGAGTTCTGCGAATCTAGATCTCATTGCGCAAGTAAATTGTATAAGAGATAGCATTTGTGATACGCAGAAACGAAGCTAGATATGTTGTTAAAATGGAAAAATAAATATGTCCGCATATCACTGGTCAGTTTCCCTCAGTCGCCAGTTTATTTAATTCACCAGTTTCGTTGATTAGTCAGTTTGACTGATTCGTCAGTTTTCGTAATTAGACAGTTGCGTTAACTCGACAGTTTTCAGTATTTGCCAGTTTTCGTCTATTCGTCAGTTTTGTACACTCAAGGGAAAAGTTCTGCGCTGCCATAACAAAACTATATTCAAATTTTATTTTATGTTTCAAATAGACGTTATTCCAAGTTAAACAAATATCTACTTTATTTTAATGGGAATTAAGTTGATTTCAGAGTGACTAGCACTATTGAAAAAGTTATAAAAAAGTTTGAAGTTGTAACGTACAAACAAAACTTTATTTATTTATTCACAAGGCAATAATCACATTAAGTACACGGTTCAAATTATAGGTTTCGACCTGACTATCACCCAAGGCGTAGTCGCACAACATGATCAGCAACAACAATAATAAAGATAACAAATACAGTAAAAAAAAAAAAAAAACTTAATTGACTAAATTACAGCTACAAGGTATGAGGTATATTGTGTAGAAATTACATATATTTTTCCATAAACTAATATTGGTTTAAATTTTTGGTGAATATGTCCCGAATGCAGATTAACTAAGTTGCCTTTATCGTCCCACTGCAGGGCAAAGGCCTCCCTCTCCCTTTTCCAAACAATTCCTTCCTTCCTTTCGGTAGGGGTCAAGCTGGTCCCGCCATCTTCGTCTCGATCTCGGGAACCGATCGGTGGTTCTCTTAGCCCAATTGTCATCTGACCAAAGAGCATAAAATTTATTATAACTATTCTACAAAGTGCAATTAAAATAACTGGTTTTCAGTTATACTCTCATTGTACTCATCATTATAAATCACTTACACTAAAAGACCAATACTCATACGGCGAAAAAAAAAACAACTGTTCCTCAAATTCTGTCTACTTATGTGAACGTAAATGTATGGAGCACCTGTTTTCTTTTTAAAAGGGTTTCTGGTATTTCACACACTACGCCTAGTATGAATAGAATAGATAACAGCTATTTTATAAAGACATGACAGAACAGCAACACACACACATATAACGCGATCAATATACATAGGAAAACAAAAGATTATGTTCAGAAATCTCTAAGAAAACCTTTGTACCAGTATTCGTCAAGTGAAGAGCTTTTGCAAGAAGTTCAGCTCACAGAATAGCAAGTGAGGAATATACAGAGTGTTAGTTTAAACGAGGGGCATACTTTACGGGAATGAAATACCAATGAAAATTAAAAACTTTCACTATGGAACCGATTCTGAAATTGCAAAAGAAATCAGCTGCTCCACTACAGCTTGATAGGGACACTGACGCGCAACCCGCTACGATGGATTCGGTACGGGATTCTGAACCCCTCTGCAAGAAAAAATGCTGCGTTCAACATTTTCACGGCGTAGGTATTGCACTTTTCTATCTATCCCTGACACCCTGTATTTATGTTCGTGTTACTCGACAAAATGTAGGGAACAGTTTATTTTCCTACGTTTCAGAATAGGTCCCATGGCAAAAGTTGTTCATTTTCTAACTTTCTAAAGTATGTCCCTCGTTTAACCTAACATACTGTATACGCAATTAACAAAATATACTTAATTAAGCACAAAGCCTCTTAAAGAGCTTACAATCCCAGCCACACGCTTCCATACTTCATTGATTACTCTACCCTCATCTATATTTGTCTCATAATTAAATTGGTGAAAAGTTGGAAGATAATTTAACTTTCTCTGGCGCAAGTAACGACGAGAATGTTCGTCACGATCACCGTGACGGATATTCTCGCTCCAGGCTTATTTTGCTCGAGTTGACAGACAAACATTTATGATATAAACCTGTAACGTTATCACAAGGTAAGTAGTGTACAAGTATGTCAGAAGAAGTTTCTCTGTTTCGAACCCAGTCTGGCTCTCAAAACGGTGAAGAAAAATATGTGAGCAAACTGGTATGTCCTAGAACCAGAAATTCGAAGACATATGACAACCCGCACTGGGCCCGCGTGGTAGATTACGGCCCACTTCTTCTCACAGAGAGGAGGCCTGTGTCCCAGCAGTGGCAACATTATAGGCTGAATATGTACATGCTCACAAATAATTTATTGTTAGAGTCAAATAGCCATATACGCTGGCCAAAATACAGAGTGCAAGCATAATCCCTTCTGTCACTAACAGTACATCTCCCAAATGACAAAACAAATTTGAAAGCAGAGGAGTTGCTTAAAACAGACAGCAGATACGTACAGTCAAACGTGCGTCGGATAACCCTCGAACTACGAAAACAGCCCTTACTGCTATGACATAAAAGCGCTGTCAATAGTTCCTAGGACGTGCGTTTGACGGGAAACTATCGACAACTAGGCTGTGCATTCAGGCACGCGAGCTAATTCGAAGGATGCAGTCGGACTTTATTAGCAAATCCGACTCGCGAACAGTACGTGACTACTGGGAATATTGGACTGGCTTTATAAGCCAGGCTGAATAGTAGGGTTTCGAGCCTGGTTCAATGTCTCTAGTAACTATTGTAAGAATCATAGTATACATACTCTACAACTTAAAATTGTAACTTAAGACCACTTTCGTCGTCTGTAGCTGGAATGAAATGAAAATGAATGTTTTTTTTTTTTGGGTATGGCATCTCGCAGTTTCGTTTGTCGTCTGCTAAAGCGGACTGGCATGTGGGTGCCTCAATAAATTAAGGCGCATTTGCGAAGTTTAACTAGCCAATTTAAAATAACCGTGTATAGTATTCCTTTTTTCTGTTACTTGCTATGCTGGACTTTTTAAAGATGGTTTACGTAACAGACCGTCTTTAGATTTTTTTCCTAATAACTAGATGATCTCGTGCTTTGTAATTTAATTATAGAGTAAGTTGAGTTCCTGATGGTTAGTACTGTATTTTAATCGACATGTAATAAATAAGCTACGCTTGCCGCGGTTGGTCCGTGGATGGGTGACCATTTTCACATACCAAGACCCCTCCGTGCCTCGGAAAGCACGTTAAGCCGTTGGTCCCGGCTGTCATTCGTGGATCTTTGACAGTCGTTACGGGTCGTCAGTAGCCCGAAAGTCTGACAACCAGTCTTACCAAGGGGTATCGTATTACCCATTAACTGGGTTGTGGAGGTCAGATAGGCAGTCGCTTCATGTAAAATATTGGTATTCAGCTGCATCCGGTTAGACTGGAAGCCGACCCCAACGTAGTTGGGAAAAGGCTCGGCAGGTGATGATGATGTACCATTATAAATAAAAGAATAAACAAAATCGAATCAACAAAAAGCTAGAAAATTGTTTCTTATAAGAAGACAAAACTCAAGTCTTTTTAAAATCAATACGACCGCTTAACGAAACCCCAGCTGTTCGTAATGCTACAGAATACCGAAGATATAAGAGAGTCGAGATAGCCACTAAGTATCCGCCAATGAGCGGCGGCAACCTGTTGGCAGTAGATAATGATACTTATAACAATGTTGGCGGACATCCAAATATTCGAGATAAGAATCGAGATGGTCTGTATCCGAGGCTTGTCTAAATGTTGCAGCTGGATTGGACTGAGGTCCCTTTAATTCAGAGGGTGGTAGATTTGACGCGGGACAACTAAGTTAGTGTTGTATTGCAGAAATGCAGAACCCAGAAAATAAAATTGAGATTTGGCGACAGTGATTATAAATTAATGAGGTTTGTTAGATTAGTATAATATACTTCATGAATGTATTTATTGTATTATGTAAATGGTACATCACAGACTGCCTACAGTATTTGTCTCTCCTTCCCCTTTTTAATCCATCCAAAAGTTTTCTTTAAAAGATCGCTCTTAGCTGTAAAACCGCCCATTGTGTCACCCTTTGTAAAAATTATATATTTATATCTCAAATTTATATGGTGTAAATAATAAAGAGTGCTCTATTCTATTTTGTTAAAGTTATATAAATTTTTAAGAGGAAAATGAGAGAGGATAGTTATAATACGGTTAACAAATTAAAAAAGATGTCTACAGCATGGGTGGTAAAATAAATAAAGTGTTATGGGACAAGACAAATAAGTGACATCTCCGCAGACAGTTCCGACTCACCGTGAACTATGCGGCAACCGTTTCCGACTCACTAGAACCTCAGCTGGCCTGGTAAGCATCGCAAGATGCAAGACTCAGCCCACTATCGACCTTCGGTCTCCGGAGGGGAGTAATGTAGCGGTATCTACAACGCCACATGCGAACAACGCGTCTTACTGACGTGACGCAAATCCTGCATCTCGCAAGCAGAGTTTACCGCGCAACTAGCATACATACAACTTCCAGACATCAATCGTGGGGCAGTTGCCCGCCAGATGGAGGATCCTCCCTTTTCTATAGCGGATGAGTGGACTTTACACCCTGTTCCTCATACCTCTATATAATATACAAAGTAAGTAAAGTGCTTCGAAACCTAGCCAGGACCTTAATTCACTATGACCAATTAACGATTCCTTGCTTCGAAACCACGTCAATTCCTTAGTTAATCACGACAACTGCTATAAACGTATTCTCTGTGGCACAATGGAGTGGTTTGAACTGTCAAAATACATGTTGTCCGTACGGTTGACATTTCGATTCCTTATTGCCGTTAATAAGACACGATATTGACGTGGTTTGCAGGTGGTAAAATTTCGCGGGGAATGATACAGAATTGGGGCCAAGGAGTTGTAGGTACTTTGTCTGAAATGAAAAGTAGCGTCGCAAGTCTATCAAAGTTAATGATTAATTAGATCTATACAGGATTGAATGAACGTAGGGGATGATGCCATCCTTTACCTAAATTGGAAACAGAATTTGGTACTTAATTTATTATTTTATTGTAGCTTTGTCCGCGAGATTGTGAACCCAAAAATGTTACAATATTGTTCATAGTCTTACTCTCTTTACCGCATTATTTTCTATTCATCCAAAGGTAGTATTTTTATTTTTTCTTAGTCCAGAAATTCTTTTCAGTTTTCCAGTAGTAGCGTTTTCTATCTATCTAAAGCTATACATAGTCTCAACATCCATTCGGTTACGTCAATTTAAAAAATCCCAATATGTACTCACTGTATTTAAATAACTATGCCTTTATCTTAGACGAATTAAGCCGAGCACGACCTTCTCAACAAACTATATACCTCCGTAAACCTACGCTTATATGTTTTACTTTCCTGCTTAAGCCGCTTGAACTAAAAGCGCCTCACCACAATAGTTCGACGAAGTTTGGATTTCTACCCACAGCTTGGAAAGGAGAATTTCAATCTAAGACGTCTTTGTCTTTTACTTATTTAACACATCTCTGAATTTTAAGTTTAAGACGTCTTGAATAAGTAAGAGACAGCTGTGTCTGTCTTATATCGTTTTTGGTTTGGTAGAGAAAATTTTATCAGATTGCTAACGATTTCATGAGCTCGAAATGTGAGGATATTATAGAGATTTATATATTTACATTAAAAATAGAATTCAAAATATCTAGGCAAAATTCAATATTAATAAGCTGTCATACGAAATGTTTCCACTCAACAAAATCAGCGATTCTAGTTACATTTACTTACTGATGCATTGATGCACTGTTTAGACTTGACTACGGCTTTTTCTAAATTGGTATACATAGGGACACTCATCGTGAATGTGCCTACACTTCAGCGAAAATTGCCGTAACTATAACGTTAATTCATAGTTTCTCAACGTGGGCGTTTGAGACATTCAGGGAGGCGTAGAAGACCCAGAGGAAATTAGATATCACCTATCTTACGACTATATTATTATAATAATACACGTTTAAATATAATTGTCGTAATAGGTGTTTCAGATTCGCAACAGATGGTAAGTCAAGAAATTTGGGGGCGGTGGAAAATAATACTCAAATTGTGGGCAAAATGTGGTTGAGAGCGTATGCGTGAATCAAACAATGGGACACTCAGAGCGGTTCTGCACTGCATCCGATCCGAATTCAAGAAACGTCGGTCTGAAGTAGGTAGCTGAACTCTGTCCGTGCGAATTTAGAATATTGTCAATTCGTATTGAACTTGGATCTTGAATTCGGATTTAGATTGGATGCAGTGCAGAACCGCTCTTAATGACGTTATGTCCAGCGTGTCCTGTTGTCTCCATGTTACAGGAACTGATGGACGCTACTGAAGGTGCAAAACTTGTAATCCAAATTCTGGGCCGAATCTAATTAGATTACGGGCGCGAATGCTTAAGACCACTTTAGATTACAAAAGGTTGATAAAACATTGCGTTGCTACCTCGGTAGTGACGTGGTCTCTCTTGCAAATAAATTTCGTCACGCTCACGCGGTTCTCAAATAAAATACCTTACGGTACCTGGAAGGTATTTTATGATGAACTATGTAAACTTGGACCATGTGGGCTTAACGAAGACCACGCTAAAGTTGATCGTCCAATGCTACGTAGGATATTCAAGGATTTACCACGTTAGCTGCGCGGTTCATTTGTTCGCCACACACGCATCGTGCGTAGCTTGGCCGTGGGTCGCATTGGACGATTCGGCCTACATTTTATAAAAAGTGAAGCTAAGTACACGTTCGTAGCTTAGCCGTAGGATGTTGTGGAGCAGTGTCTTAAGACCTTGAACAATATGTGTAAAGAACTCATTTAAATTCAGTTATAACCGCAATGTGGCAGAGAATTGGCATTATAATTGTAAATATGTTCTAAGAACTGCATGAAGTTAGTTAATGTAAAGGCTTTATTTCTAAAGATGGTTCAAGAATAGACAGGAATTGTCTTATTGTTATATTGTCTTCTTTTTAGGCTATGCATTATACTAAATGGAGTTTCTTTGTGGGACAGGCATGAAATTATCCGGACAAGAACCGGAGTTAGCGACATAGCTTGCAGAGTAAGCAAGCTGAATGGGCAGTGGACTGGCCAAGTTTGTTGAAGGACCGATGGTTGGGGGAGCAGACAAGTCTTGGGGTCTACTCCGAAGTGCAAAGTGCGAATGTTCGGATCGGACTGAGTCATGGCCGAACCGAATATTATTAAAAAATGCGAAAAAAGTTCGGATCGGCTCAGTTGGATCGGGACCATAGTCAATATTCGAAAGAGTGTAGGAGTGTATGATATGAAATGATATGATATGAGTGTAGGATCGGGACCGACCGAACCAAATAGTAATTTCGTAGCAGGGGGTCTACTCCGAAGTAGTATCGGCCGAATGTTCGGCCGTTTCCTGTTGCGCCTGCGTGCAAAGCACGTTGGTCCCGGCTGTCATTCGTGGAACTTTGACAGTCGTTACGGGTTAGGTCAGAAGCCCGAAAATCAGATAACCAAGGGGTATCGCCACTTACCAAGGGGTATCGTATTACCCAGTAACTGGGTTGTGGAGGTCGCTCCATGTAAAATTCTGGTATTCAGCTGCATCCGGTTAGACTGAAAGCTGACCCCAACAAAGTTGGGAAAAGGCTAAGCAAATGGTGATGTTTATTCATTTCATTCCATATGCAGCAGCATTCCGCATTCCAATAATAACCGTATTACGTAACCGTAATACGCCTATTGTATGTAAGTATCGTTCTCAAAGATTAGTCCGATTGCTTTGTACAGGAGACCTAGAGAAGCGTTAACAGATTAAATTGCTTTCAGAATAGGGGTGCCTACCTGTACCTATTCAATGGTATCAGTTACGCAAGACATTAATGGCACAGGCATCACAACTTTATACTGTTAAGTTGGGAAAGTCAGTACCATTTTTAGCATCATTCATACAATCCATGATAATATTATTAATCCGAAAGTAACACTGTCTGTCTGATATCTTTTCACGCCTATACCACTGAAACGATCGTTATGAAATTTACCCGATTTACACAGTTGGGGACTTGAATTGTGTGAAAAAGGACATAGGATACTTTTCATCCAGGATATTTATATAAAAAAAATTAAATACGCAAACGTAGTCGTAGGATAAAAGTCACCCAAATGACAAAGGAGAAGGCTTTGCTCGGAGTTTTCCTACGTGATCGAATCAGAAATGAAGAGATCCACAAGAGAACCAAGGTAACCGACATAGTCCGAAGAATTGCCAAACTTAAATGACAGCGGGCAGAGCACAGTGCTCGCAGACCAGAGGGGCAATTCTCGTAATTTTAAGAACGTTCACAGTTTGATCTCAGTCTCAATCTGTCAGAAATACGTCAAGTTTTTGACATTTGTTGGTCGCCGAGATGAGACTGTGACTAGATTTTGATCGTTTTAAATTGCGAGAATTGGCCTTCAGATGGCCAATGGGGCCGAAAGGTTATAGAAAGAAAGAAAAGAAAGAAAGAAAAATATTTTATTCTGCACAAACAAAACGCACAATTACAACTAAATACTAATAATATTTAAAAAAAAAATAAGAAAAAAGACTTAATATAGAGTTAGAGTTATAGAGTCGCAATCGTGTATCGGAAGACATAACGTTAGAAGGCCTCCTAGAAGGTGGACTGATAACATTGTGAAGGCCGCAGGAATTTGGGCAGAAGCTAGTACTAACAATAAAGCTAAAGAATTTGTTTGTTTGAACGCGCTAATCTCTGAAACTACCAATTGGATTAGAAATATTATTTTTAGTTTTGGTAGCCTAATTTTTGAGGACAGGTATAGCCTGTTTAACATAACGCTAGTACCCTTAGGAGTCGAGCTAAAAGAAAAAAAATAAGAAAGAGCGGTAAGCAAAAAGGTAGGGATAGGATATGAAATATCACGCGGACGAATTTGCGGGCAGATGCTAGTTAAGTGCCTAAAATAATAATGTGGAACTAGTGATGACATAATAATGTGAAACTAGTGATGACAAAATCAACATTAGTTTCATTATTTTCAGATTATTTTAAAATGGAACTAATGATTAAAAAAAAACATCAGTAGTTCCATCATGGAACTGTTAATGGTACTAGTGGCAATAGGAGACATCGACGCGCTACCTGATACCATGGATTCAGTATAATTATGGCTCGAAATCTCTAAATAAAAAAATATTTTTCGAAAAATGTCGACCCAATGGACCTTATAATGTGTTAAATAGTGTCCCTGTCACCCTGTATATGTGGAGACGACGTACCTAGAATAAAATGTCTATACTACAAAAGGTATGCAAAGGCAAAACACATCAACATTAGTTCAATATTTACGGTCAAAATGAAAACAAGGCTCACTTCAGCCGTCTCGTGTTTAATTTGAACACGCTCTATTAAATGATTTTCGGGTTAACACAGTGTTGGCAAACATTACAGTAATTGTTGGACAGCTGTTTCAATTTCAGTGTTTGAACTGACCTGTTAGTTTAGATTTGGGTATCGGGTATATACATGGGTTTATTGATTGGTGTTTATTGGCTTTGAATACCTAATTTGATGCGTGTTCGTTTACCTATGTAGGTTAGGACATATGATACTTTTATCTCCGTAGTACGTTCCCGTGGATGATTTCCGGCATCCAGGCGTACCACAGTTATTTTACTCCTAAATTTGCAAAATCCCAGTGGTCTTTAGGGTAGTTATACTCCTTGGATATAAGTATAGTGTTGGTTATAGCACAATAGAAAAACGGTTTGCAATTTAAATCAGATTATAATTTACGAACAAGTTAGTCACACTAGCGAATCACACACTGTAGGTACACATTCAACGATACGGAACGCTGACAGTTTCTATGCACATGTTGTTCGTACGATGTCCAATGTTTCGATCATCTCGAGAGCTCTGCTCACACCGCTTTTGTAGCTGTTGCTCTCGTCCCACCACGAACTCAGGCTAGACTCTGTCCAGCACCACGAGATGGCGCTGGCGTTCCGAATAGTCAAACGAATGACTCCGACAAGTATATAAATAGTTTACAGTGCAACTGACACAAGTCTGTCAAAATCACAATGATCTTCATTCTCTTTACTAGAAGGTTGCTGTTGGTTTGCTTCTGTCAGAGGTAAAATAACTGTGAAAAGACTGGGGGCTTACCACCAGCTCTTATAGCAGGGCAGAAGTGGAACTGCACTGCTTTTTTGTTCTATGACTAAGTACAAAAAAGCAAGGTGAAAAAAACTTCTGCCCTGATAAGAGCTGGTGGTAAGCCCCCTGTAATTATTGTTATTGACACTTTCAATGGGTGATTTTTTAAAGACTAGATTAGAACATAGGAAACATTAGAGGTAGGAGTCACTGACAGAACCTTGCAGGGAATAATATCCTCTTTTAAATAATTAATGCTGCACTGGTTGCCGTCATCACGTCAACGCCGGCTGCCGCTGAAAACCAGCGCTAGGGCTCTGTCTCGTATAGGGTCTTAGCATTATGCTGAGCGATGGCCGTTTTGCGTGAATGTGACGCATGTTAACCCCCCAGTTTTTTTTTTTTTTTTGTGTTTTTGTTCTTTTTTTCTGCGTCATTTTTGCCGCAAATAAATGTATTTTCTTTCTTTCTTTCTATTATCAATGCAGAATATAACCCATTAGCCCATAAGTAGTCTACCTTTGTTCCTTTAACCAGAATTTGGCAACGCTTAGCTAAACGGTAACATCAACACACGTCTGACATTCTCCTTAGAATTCTAAATACCTGTCTATCTGCGTGTTACAGTAATACAGACATTACGTGTGTCTGCTGTATTATAATCTTGATATTACGTGACGCGCCCGTTTTGCTTATGAATAATATAATATTACTTTTAGGAAGCCTGACTACGACACCAAATACGTACATTAATAATGTATTTAGCAAGTTTTATTGAAAAAAACGGTAATGTGTGCTAGATTGACTTGTTAAGAGCAGTTTCGAAATATAGCAACGGAACAAGACCACCTACATGAGTTTTCCTTTTCGTTTCCAGTTTTTAGGTACTAAAACATTCACGCCTGAGTTTTGTTTTCAATTTCAAACGCTTGAAATAATCCTACTACTTATATAATATTATAAACGCGAAAATTTGTATGGAGGGATGGAAGGGTGGATCAATGTTTGTTACTCTTGCACGCCAAAACTACTGAACGGATTTGGATGAAATTTGGCACACAGATGGTTTATAACCAGGATTAACATTTAGGATACTTTTTATCCCGATATTCCCACGGGATCGAAACTTATGCGAAACAAACCACAGGGCGCAGCTAGTGTTATATAACATCACGCCTGTAATCCCGAAGGGTTAGTCAGAGATGTAGGGTTATGTGGCTATGGTGTAGGTGTTGTGGGTGTGTTATGACTATTGTATACCCACAAAAAGCTTGAAATTATGTTTGTAAATCCAGACATGATAAACGATGAGAAAAAAATACCTAAATCTTCATCTAAAACAGGAGGGTAGACCTGAAGTCTAAAAATAGAAAAAAGCCTATCACAGGTATAAAAATAAACCTCACCATATACATATTTCTTGTTGTATTTTCGACCGGCGCAGATTCTTTAAAAAAAAACCCTTGTTTAACTGGCTAAGCTACTAAGCCATACATGTCGTAGCGGTATCAAGTTGCAGCATCATCTCTAGCCCCTTCGTTATCGCAGTCTCTGGAGAAACACTCAACTAAATCCTAGCTGTATAAGGAACACTAGCTTTTTAAGTGGAACTCGGTTTTCATTGAGTTTATTTTCCAAAAAAAAACGGTTTACGGTTTTTTTTTGTTTGTTTTTTTTTAAGAATTTCTGATTCGCAGTTGAAGAGTGGCCGACTGTCATGGAATATATATACAGTGATGCAGACGAAAAAGGATTAAGTAACAATAAAAAGGTGAGTATGAATGAGGTGAATATATACACACATAAAATATAAAAATATCCTCTAGACCGAATTTCGGCCATGGCGACCAATCTCAGCGGAAACCAGCCTTCAGCGCGGGAGATATTATAATACATAGTCCACAAGTGGTGCGCAGACACAGATGCACTCTCTCTTCCCTCACTCTCATTGTACGGCAATATAATACACACATACAAAAATTATCCAAAACCCTCGTATTCAACTAATTCAAGTTTGTCAATTTTGTCCATTGCTCGATATCAGGGCCATTGATTGACCAAAGGAAAAAAGACGGACATTTAAAACGAAACGATGACAGGATGGTGTAACTGTAAAAGATGATATAGCAAGGAAGGCAGTATACGTAGGTACAGTTGACACTGATAGACGGCAAAAAAGGCGTACAATTTGGAATGAGAGCAGATGGGAATCATCGTAGAATGGTACGTGGATAACAAGTTTTACAAAGGAATATTTTCCTTTTCACGCGTTAGCTATATAGGAATCATTCATGCGATGAGGTTCAAATGAGTCAGACAGCAATGTTTACAGCTGAGCTGGCTGTCCAGGGCGCTTTTGACGTCACGGGTATCATAAACCCAAAAGACAGCTAAATATATAAAATTTCGTGAATAAAAATTCTATATACACATCTAAATATAACATAACAGTGCAAAAGATCATTATGACTCCAACAATTGTGTAAATATATTCATGTAATGCAAATTCGGTACATTGCCCCGTAAAAACTGAATTAACATGAGCTCTTTACGCATAGTGACTTCATTGCGTCCAAGGTTTTTCAGGTTGGTCATCCTAAAGGTCGTAGTCTTAATCCAAGTTTGTTCTAAAACATCACATGACTTGGATAAAGTGGGTTATACCTCGTGACTATGACGATTTGTTTACATGATTTGCGGTAATCACACATTCCGGTTCAGGTATAGTCGATCTCGTAATTTCTTTATCACTTTTGACAAAAATACTCAGTGAAATGAAACTTCAGTAAGGCTTAAGCTATCCATCTGTTACGTAGACAAACTATAGACCCTACAGCCTAGACAAGTTTCAAAGCGTTTCGTACAGTTCTTTCACAGTTTTTTTCCCTCTGAATTTGCATCACTGTCAAAATCACAGTAATTTTTTACTATGACGTTGCTGTTGGGTTGTACACACTATCAATTTGAATCATTAAGAAGGATATTGCTAATCCATTGCTCCAATATGTTCAAATTATTTGTCTGCTCAGTAACGTAAATAACGCAATGAATGTTGTTGAACTGTCAAAATGAAAGTCATTGCTAGGTACTGAGAGTGTGTTACGCCATTACCCCGCAGGAATTTCTCAGTATAGTAACCAAGAGTCTGGATTCGTGCCCGGCGATTCAAGTCTATGAAGGTCATAGGGATATTTACTGTCGTTACTATATAAGACGTTGCTGTTTGCTGCTGGCAGAGGTAAAACAACTGTGAAAGGAACAGTCCTTTCCCATAGACATACAGATGTCTAACGACGTTCAACATAATTGAGATAAAGATTTTCAGTATAAGCTACTGAAAATCTTTATGTCAGTGTGTGTGTCAGTTCAATACATTTTCAAATTCTCCGTCATCGTTATCACTGATCGAATGACTTTGTCTGGGCTCTCTTGTCGTTTTATGAAGTGCAAGTAAAATTAAACCTTAAGGTGATAAGCCAATTACGAGGTCGACTGTACCTATGCTTGCTTTATCGCCAAAGTAAAACTGGAAAGGAAAGAAATAAATCCTTTAAAGGTTATCAAGTAATAATATGCTCAATGTATGAGCTTGTTTTGAAAGGAAAAAGGTAAATAGGCAAAGGCCAGTGCTGATAGACGTCTAGTTGTAGTTTATTGCATTCATAAAGCCTACTAGGCAATTAAGATAACTATGCAGAAAAAAAATAGTATTTATTAAATATTGAACAGTAGATACTGTATATAATTTAGTAAATTTAAGTTAGGTTTTTAGAAGACAATAATGCTTTCGAAAGCAGTGGTGGACTGGCCCACCAGTGCTCTCAAAAGCATTATTGTATTTTCGCTAACGGCACCAACTTACGAGTTGTAGGTTGTGAGTTCGAACCCAGGCAGCCGCTGTACTGCGTATCACCACTGCTCTCAAAACGGTGAAGGAAACCATCCATCCAGCACCAGAGAAAGACTGATTCTCAGCCTAGTTTGAATAAGTTACGTTTGATTTTGATAAATGATTTTGTAAATAATTATGGCCACACTTAACACTACAATAAACACTTCGGAATTTGTGTAGAAAATTATTTAAAAACGCAATAAATACTGTTTACCCACGTCATTGCTACATTATAAACACTCGAACATACGCAGTTGCAGTGTTCACCATAAAATAAAATCTAGATTCGTCATAGACCGATAAATCTAGCCAGCCAGCAAAAATAGCATGATGTTAATCTTTAGGCCTATTTTATACTAGCTTTCGCCCGCGACTTCGTCCAATAAAACTTTGTCCAACTTGAGGACGGAACACACGACCCTAAGCTCACTTGCGCTTCCGATTTCTAACCACTAGATCCACGAGGTAGTAATATGCTACTTAATTAACACAATCTAGAACACTTTTGCGGTCAACCTAGGTGTGAATACGTTTAAACAAACGCATCTGGTTACAATAGAAGCCGGCCCCGACATGGTTAGAAATAGGCTAGTATAAAGTATTAGCTTATATACAACTGAGTAGTTCCCTCTTAAAAATAGGCCAAGGTCTGTCCTTCTCCCGTTTCGTCATCTGCAACTTGTGTGGCTTCTAGTGTATAAAGATGTGGTTCAATTAGGACATGCCAAGAGAATATTAATTGAATGTATGTATATAGGATGCCTGCCGGGATAGCGGGATCGTCCGAAAGGGTTACCGCTGCCCTGGAACATAAAGGGCTAAGGAAGGAACACGGGTGGGTTTTAGAAAAAAAAATATATATGTATATACTCTTATATGTGGAGAAGGATGACAAAACAAAAATCTTTGGAAACGAAAGTTCTTAATTTTTTTCAATTAAAACAATTACATCTTTACGTCATTCCTCGTGCAATGGTGGCCCAGTAATAACGGCCGCGACTTACGAGTTGTACAGACGCCAGCACATCAAGCTACTACAATCTGTCAAATTTCTTTAAAAGATTTTCAACTTTATCGCTAAAGCATTAAGGTTCAAGTTTGATTGGGAAAATTTGACAGTTTCGGGTAGCTTGACCTGCTGGCGTCTGTACCTAAGTTGTAGGTTCGAACCCAGACAGGCGGTTTACTTTGTGTAAATTATTTCATCCCCACAGCTCTCAAAATGGTGAAGGAAAACTTCGTGAGGAAACCGGCATTACCTAGAACCAAAAATTCTAAGACATGTGACATTAACCAAACCACACTGGGCCCACGTGGTGCATTAAGGCCCGTTCCTTCTCACAGAGAAGAGGCCAGTGTCCCAGCAGTGGGAACATTATAGGATGCGTTACTATTGCTCGTTAGCACGCCATCTTCTACGAGTACTATCCTCCTTCTGTTTTATTTTTGATTGTGTTTAGTTTAGTTTTATGATCTTCTGTACGAGTCGCAATAAATACTTTTTCTTTCTTTCTTTCTTCATTCTCTCTCTTCTCTTCCACACATGACACATAAAAAACTTTCTCTTTTACTCATAGCTACGTTCAAAACGTATTGAAGATTAGATCCACATTCAGGATTACATCTTAATTACACTTCATTGATTGAGCTAGCGTGACTGCTGAGCTAATAGAAAAAAAAACAGTTCATTTATCAAATTAAATTTCATTCGAAAATATCCATCGGTTTCTTACTAAACTTCAGCTATATCCGACGACCCTGGTTACTATCCACTTTGGTGACTGTACATTGTTTTCTCTGGTTCACAAACTCAGCCGAATCTACTTCCGTTATCAACACCGTGTGATTTTTATAGGAAGTAATATTACTATTTTTATTTCACATTGAACCATATAGCTTTGTAACAATAGTCCAGCTAGCCAGTTACTTGTTAACGATATCAGAACAGTTATTTCAATTGATCCATGAAAATGTATAATCGCGGTGACTAATACATAATGTGTTGTGTTAGGGCTTTGCACTGTTTAAATAAATAACAACATACATAATATAAAGGTTTTAGAGTAAACAATAGACATGCATTGTTATTTATATCTTTTGTTTTAACTCGTTTAAGGAAAGATATAATGTATTGTCCATAAAACACCTGTTGAATTCCTGAAAAATATTGCAACAATTTACGTGGCGGATACTTTTTCATTAACTTACTTCCACCTACAATTTAACACATATGTACACTCACAGATACGCCAAGAATGTCGTCGTTATGCGGTAGATAGCGGAAATAATTTTTGATTGCCCAACTCGAAGTGAAATTCTGATGAATGTCGTAGTTTAATGAAACACTTAAAAAGCCATTGTGTCTCGCGTGGATCCACGTTCACACATACGAAGGGTTAAATTGCCCTCGACACGCCAAGAAAAAAAAGAAAAAATTACATGAATACTTCTTTTTTCTCCAAGTTCATTAACAAAAGTGGTTATCTACTCGGTCTCAAGAAATAATATCCTTATACAATTTTAATTATGATATCATTTTAACAAAGAATATTTCTTTAGCTTAGCCTGTGAAGGAATTAGGTCGGCTGTACTAACTACAAAAGAATAGTTCTCGTTCCGACGGAGAAAAACTCCCGTAAGCCCTTTTATAAAGATTTGTAATATTTTCTTTCTTCTTTTATATCATATAGGAAATCCTTATTTTGCCTGTTACGTTGTTTCGTTTAGGAAAATATTATACAGAATGTGGCGTAAATAATTGATAACCCTGAAACTGTCGATTGGCCAGATTATCATCTATCATTTACCCCACTTATCACCATATGCCCATGGATGAGCAAATTATTGATATTTTTGACATTTTAAATAAAAATCGTACTAACTCTTACAAAATCAGCTGCCAACAGTGACTGTTTTTGGGCCAAAAACTGCCTAACTACTAGAAATTGGTCTTAAGCCGTTATCAGAAGCTTCACCCGATTGAAGGTACATTTTTGGTTAATTCCACAGTGCTGGTATAATTCCAGGTCACTAATGAATGTTTTTTTTCTTTTGTTTCATTTACATTATGTTCTGACGTTTCGCTTCAAGTGAACAATGCCGAATTACAAGCAAAACTGAACTAAAATTGAAGCGTCTGATATCGGTTATAAAGTCATATTTTTTTAAGCATTTGAGCTTGTATGGCTTAGAGGACAAATACTGGTTCTGTTTGTAATTTGAACTGCTTGAATGCTGGACAAAACAATTAAAAAGCCATTGTTTCTCGCGTGGATCTACGAAGCGTTAATCCCAATGCATCTGAACTTCACTAGCAGTTAGTCACCAAGACCGACAAAACAAATTTAATTTTTCTAAAACCATGTGTGTGTATTCGCTAGAAAAGACTAAACTAAATAGGTACATACTCCCCCAGTTTATAACCGGTTTGAGACCAGTTGTGTGGTACTCTTTTATTTAAACAATCAGAGGGGATACTATAAGCTGGGGGAGCGCCCGTGCGCCCGTCTGTCTGGGGATTATGACGCAAACGCGAGATCTTTTTGTGTAGGGTGCTGTGATCTCGTGTGATCGTAAAGGTCCTTACAAACGTGCCACAACTACAAGGGTTAGTACCATTCATACCTACGGTACTCGTAAGTTGTAGTCGCATGTGACGACTGTCGCGAACGTGTAGTCCATACCAACGACATCCCAACCTTATATGCGACTCATGCCACTCACACGCAAGCAGTCGAGTGAAATGTTATTTTTGCTTCTAGATCGCTAAAGTAAAGCCGATCTATTCTGTAAAATCTCACCATGAAAACTTAGGTGAAAAGAGCTTGAAGTGATCCGTCAATAGTGTCAATCCCTAGCATAAGATGGAATGACAGCTCTACTACACTTCACCTAAGTTTTCACGGCGATTTTTTTAAGAATAGACCCTCTGGCATACGTATTCTAGGTACCTAAGTACCGTCACGAGTAAAAGTATGTATATTATACTCGGCTTTATGCAAAAGCGATTTACTCCTTTTATTTTAACTTAAATTTTATGTTGTTGCGAACATAGCATTTTCGAACCCATAGCTTTATGTAATGTGTCGCATTTCAACGTTGCATTCGTTATTTCACGAAAAACTCGCAATTGAAAGTTGCCAAGTGTTGACATATTGGTGCTCGTGACTGTACACCATCGTGGACCTCATCCATCGCTTATCCACTAGGCGAGATTGAGGTTAATTTAAACAAAAATAAACGTATTTAATAGCCTCGTTTAGGCAACTTCAGGCACCCGCAGTGAGACATCACGCGACCACTGCCAGGCCATTTTGCCTCTAAGATGTAGTGATGTGGTCCGTCTAAACAAACCCTTATCGCTAGAAATAGTTTTATAAAGGTTACCTTTGATAATATTTGCGTTGTTACAACGAGATGTTGTAGGTGTCTACGCGGCTGAGCGTGGTCTTAAGTTGGATGTATTTGGAAAGGATTTTGTTCAAATGTTGGGTCGTTTTAGAAAAGTTTCGGTGGATTTTGTCGTAATGAATTAGGGCGAGAAACGGACCGGAATATTCAAACTGTTTTGATCAGGGACTTGGCAACAGCTTGGGTGACTAAACCTTGCTTAGGCTCACAGATAATGCTGGAATAATAACTCAGCATTATCAGCATTAAGGCCCGCATGCATCACAGTTCGTTAAATCCATTTAACTCTAAATTTATTTCAAAATTTTGTTCCATTTCTGTCAATTGTTTGAACATGACAGAGACAGAATGCTGTTTAAATAAGTTTTTAGTGATTTGTGTTGCAATTGGGTCAAAATTTTCTAAATCTTACTGCTTGGAACAATTCTTCCTCTCTCCGGAATAATTAGTACTCCTTTTTCTTTATCTAAAAATCATTACTTTCATAGCACATCAGTATCGACATCATCGTACTAAATCTTAATTGTTTTGTTATTTTATCCAATTTAGTTAATAACTATATCTATTATTATTTTTTGGGTTTTTTCACACGTAGATAGATACTACAAGAATAATGTACCCAGGATTTTGTAATATCTTGATTTGAAAGAGTGTCCTTGGAGTTTCTTACCTAGCCGTTCTTTTCCATAGAGATCTGCGGTTTGGAATGGGCAACTAGCTTTAATTTTCTGACTAACTGATCGACTCTTTGACAATTCAAAAGTGGAATGGTGTAAGGTTACATTGAAAGAATGCGGGTTGGCAGATGTCACATGTCTTCGAATTTTGGATTCTAGGACATGCCGGTTTCTTCACGATATTTTCCTTCACCGTTTTGAGAGCAGTGGTGATGAAATAATCGAGTTTATCGCCATGATCAAGTTATTTGATCACACTCGTCCATTGTCACATAACAAGAGGTCGCATTTACCTGCTTGGAAATCTAAACTGCTAACATTTCCAAGAGCTTATATATATATAGTAGTCTGTGTAGGTACTACAGGAATATAGAACACGTTTGGTTCGTTGATATTCGCGATACGGGCTTTAAATAGCACTAACAGTTCCAGCGCTTTGTAAATATTAAACATGAGAACGTTACGCTAAAATAGTCATAGGGATTATTTTGAAATGCATTTTGATGCTGTATTTTCTGTTACGTTTTGGAATATATATCGCTGATGTGCGGTATTCAGAATCAAAAGCAAATGTGCAGAGGTTAGGTGTGCGGTATTTATCTGAGTTAGGAATGGTAAGGACCATTGGCAGCATAATACGATGGCTATATAGTTGGGGTCTTCAAACACAATTGCGTTATAAAAATAACTAGAAAGAAGGCCCTCGGGTTCCTTCTTTTGTCACTTCCCAGGAGAATAGTATAGGTAATTGCTAGCAGTACCTATAAAATACTGACTTGCTGCTGCTTTGTTCAATTTATCGACAAACCTGCTGCAGGAAGTAAGCGTAAAAAACCTGTATATATGCACCTCTACACATTCTTCTTATACTAGTACCCTGTACGGATCTGCCAATCAGTCTTCGAACTATTAGAATAAACAGATAGCTAGCTTATGCTCAAGTAATGCCTACCTGCATACAAATAGAAGAAAAAATAAAGAAAATACGTTTATTTACAGTAAACATGACGCAGAGAAAGAACACAAAAAAGAACAAGTTGTGGGAAAATATGCGTCACATGGACGCAAAACGGCCATCGCTCAGCATAGTGCTAAGACCCTATGCAAGACAGTCCCAGCGCTGGTTTTCAGCGGCAGCCGGCGTTGACGTGAATATAAAAAAAAAAACAGCAAGGTAGCATGCATGTGTCGAACGAATGATAATTATTCGGCCATAACCAAAACAATGATAAAACAGCAACAATAAGCTGACACAGAGTCATGTGACGCTGATAGCTTATCTATACATGTCATGACCTGATGCAGAAGTGCTGACCCCTAAACAGACTTTCCTTCATTTCACGACTGATAACGTCACTGATAGCAGGAATATGAATAATGATGAGTTGTTTCGATGTGCATGGGGAGATGGAAATTGATTAGGAATATGTATCCTTTCATCCATTGTATTTTGTGGTAATTATCCTGTATTCCCGTTGTCCCCGCAACCTGTGTCCCCGTCACGGGGACAACAGGACGTCATATAATTCCTTACCGTTGTCCCCCTTATGTACATACATATGGGCAACGGGGACAACGCACCTGCAGTTAAGATTTCACGTATCGTTGTCCGCTTTTGTACTCGTAATTTAAAATGATCAAAGTCTAGTCGCAGTCTCATCACGGCGACCAACAAATGTCAATAACTTTTCAAAATGTTGGGAAATTTGACGTATTTTTGACAGATTGAGACTACGATCAGACTGTGAAAGTTCTTAAAATTACGAGAATGGCCCCTCAGATGTAGGAACTCGCGTGACGTCTTCGTGAGGTAAGGTGATCGAAATTAAATAGTTAATACTAAAAAAATATTATTATAAGAACTTCGTATTAAACTACGGAGCGACCATCTTCGTATGGTGGCTGGTAGTAGCTTGATGAGATTCGCCGAGAATCGAGCTGAATGGCGTGCAATTGGAGAGTCCCATGTCCAGCAGTGGACTGCTGTAGGCTGATGATGAAATATTATGTATAGAAGATAAGGATACTGCTTTTCCAAAACACTCATCGCATACAAAAATAAACCAACCTACTTCGAATCAGAATCAGTATTTACACAAGATACTGCAACATCAAAAAATTGAGGAATCCACAAACAAATTATACAACATCTATTTCCATTTCACCTATCCACAGGCATAAATCAGTACCGCGGTATTAATAGAACTCGCAGCCCATTGCACTTGAACCACAAATATCGGAGTATAAGCCAGCGAGGTATACCGCAATGCCGACTTCTAGCCTTTATGCTTATTTCTAGAATTATCGTCGACGTACGACAATGTTCTGTGACAAGATATAAACTTGGTTAGAAGGTCCACGTTAAAAAAATATCGAAGTGTACTCCACAAGTTTGTCGAATGATACATGACTAATGATTTTATTTCTGTGAGTAGTTTTGTACGAACACTTTTATACGCCAATCATGTTTTAGAAACTAGTTCAGGTCGGCGTTTCCCATCCGACTACTCTGAGAAGAAAGGCCGAAACCAACTCAGAGGATACCCTCTTTTAAAGTCTACATATAATCTTAGTCAGATCATGTGATAGTGTAGATTAGTGTCTGAAATGGTCTTTTGAGGAAAGAACCACACAGGTTTGAGTGTACATGTTCGGTCAGTGCACGAATTTGCCAGAATTCGTGCAGCTCAACTCAGAACTTGAGGAGCTCAACGACTCAATTAACAACACCATAAAAAGATATTTGTGTAGGCCATTGATAAGAGTAGACGAGTACTTGAGTGAAAAATGTGACAGTCAAAACTCTTCACCGGTCAAAACTATGTAGGGACTGGTTTCAGTCAAAAGTAATTTTACCTTATTAAGTGAAAACGCGTTTTCTCTATAAAAAAACCGCAGCCTTACATCTTAGATTTAGCTTTAGAGTTCAAAAAAACAAATGTTTTTAAAAGAGTAAAAAAAAAACTGACTACCGTTTGTGTCAGAGTCGCAGTGTAGCTACTTTCACATAATAGACTATATAACAAAATACAGAACAGATTCCCGATTGGGCCGCAAGGTTTTGAAGTGGCGACCGCGGACGGTTGCATTTTACCCCCTTTAAGGTAAACCGATGACTATGAAGACCGCAGGAATCCGATAGATGCGAAAAGTACAGAACCTGTCAAAGGGGCGATGCTTGGGGGAGGCCAATGTTCAGCAGTAGACATCTTTCGGCTAAATGATGATGACGAACTACGACCTCTTTTCCAGCATGGTGTTTGATTGGCTTCTACGCTATTCACTAATATTTTATGTGACACGCAATTTGCGAACAACACCACATGAATTTGATGAAACTCCGCACGAAATTAAACTTCTGCATTGTGACTGTGTGTTGAGCCATTATTTGCGTAAATTTGCATAATTTGGGCATTATTCAAGTTTTATCCAGTACTCCAGACAGGTATAAGTGACAGATATAGTCAAAAGCCGCGCGTAGTTTGTCACAAGCCCTCCCGAGAGTCGGTTAATTAATTTAAAAAAATAATTAGATAATAATATATGTAGGTATGTCATGTTGTAAATTACTCCCAAAGGAAATGTTATGAAGAGGTAGACATATTGACTCCTATCAATGATTATTATTGTGATATACGTAGCTATTGTTCATGTTTATAAATGATTTCCATTACCAACAAAAACAAAGTTTTTATTGCAGGGTGCCAAAAAAGGGATAATTAAAGTAGGTACATACATAAAACAGACTACCTACTTAACGAATAAATGACTTAATTAAGTACATACCTTGATTCTTGTTCTTAAATAATAATTTTACTCTATACCTTTATTTTTTCAGGGAATTATTTTCAATTCAATGACTTTTCACCTTACCAGTTAGGACAATTTTTGTCAGAAACGGTATCCCTCTAACACCGTCAAGTTACTGAATACGATTTAGAGCGACTTTCACCAATGAAACTAAACGCGATCACCACATAAACCACGTTTAAGAGCTGTCAGTGTCATTACTTTCTGTAGAATATTATTTGACACTGACAGCTGTTGAACGCTGCTCGCGTTCAGCTTAATTGGTAAAATTCGCACTAAAAGTCCAAGTATAGATTGGTGGCTAATGCGTTATATAAAGTGAGTGCTACACATGACAATATTGCCAATACATAGGTACTTACCGATTATGTATGTATATTTATTTTCGTAACCCACTGTAGTACTTAGGAGTCTCCATGAAATACAGAAAATGGATTACGCAACAGACCGTTCAAATACCTCGGCTGTATTAAAATATGGATATGAATCATACTAGTTTATTCTTGACCTTGTCGAAGCTATGAACTGCTTAATTTGCGTGACACGCCAGTATTTACCGAGTTTTGTTTAATCTAAGTAAAAATATTATGTGAGATTATTTAAGGTATTTGTCGGGGAATTTACATATGCTTAGTAATGTTTGAAATTGCTGTGACTTGTTGGATTAGATACAAATAAATTATGATGTAGCATTTGAACACGTTTTAACATTTTTTTTTTTAAGAAATATGAGAACCAGCTGAATAACTATATTCTTTTAATATGTATTTATCGAATTATAAGTGTATTAAAATACTTAATGTTATTAAAAATCCACATAATTTATATAAATTGATTAGTATTATTTTATGGGCTTGTGGCTGAGTACCAGACGCACGGGTCGTTCAAATCAAATCAATCAAATTAAAATATTTATTTCACATAAACCAACATGGGCACTTATGAAACTCAATTGGTTTCCTATGGAGAAGAGCCGGCAAGAAACTCCACGGGTACTCTATTCAAAATAATTGGTTTTCACAATGTTTTCAAATTAAAGTAGGTATGATGGAGGACAGCGTAGGCCTGTCAACAAGTACCAGGTACTTGATAACATAAAAAATTGGTCTACAGATCTAAAGTAAAGGCCTACAATGTCATCACATTTACAAAATATAGAAGAATCTATCAAAAGGAAAAATAAAATATAAAAAAAAAACTATTAAAACCAAGTGCCATAACTGCCATTACAACCACTAATAAAGAGTTATATATTTTATTAATATATATTTATTACGTCAAAGAAGTATGTAAAAAATAAATAAACATCGTAATTTGAGAGCAGTTAATAGACATTTACGAAGTTATGCCGTGAATAAGGTGCCAGGGAAGCCACATGTGCAGAAGGAATCACTGCCAAACTACTTTGTCTTCCACGTAGTCTTTAATCTTTTAATATGCTTTTTTGATAAGGACACGTTTGATGAGGGTTTTGAACTTTTCATCGCTAAGGTCTGTAACCGGCATTGGCAACTTGTTATGAAAGCGGATGCTGTTTATCAGAAATGACTTGCTAGTATTAGTTAATCTAAATTTAGGTATCACAATTTCATTTCTGCTACGTGTATTTTATATTCTGGAAATTGCTTCTTATTTTGAAAAGTCAAGAGAAATACTTTCTAAAATGTAAAGAGAAGGCAGAGTTAGTATATCAATTTCTTTGAATAGTTTACACTGCCTTATTTTTCTTCGATCGGGTCGATCGATCAGGTTAAGCTACGTTTGCCGCGGTTAGTCCGTGGATGGGGGACCATCTTCACATACCAAGACCCCTCCGTGCCTCGGAAAGCATGTTAAGCCGTTGGTCCCGGCTGTAATTCGTGGATCTTTGAACGGAACGCGGATCTTTGGTCGTCAGAAGCCCAAAATCTGACAAACAGTCTTCCCAAGAGGTATTTACCCAGTTACTGGGTTGTGGAGGGCAGATAGGTTGTCGCTTCATGTAAAATACTGGTATTCAGCTTCATTCAGTTAGACTGGAAGCTGGCCCCAACATAGTTGGGAAAAGGCTAGACAGATGATGATGATGATGGTATTATTTTAAACAAACGTTTTATCATAGTTATGCATGATCATCAAACAAAAGTATGTGATTAAAAGATAAAAAAAATGATCAGAATATGCACCTGTGGGTGCCAATTAGTAGTGAATTGAGTACTCTGATTATTTTTTTTTTTATTTGAAAACCTCACTTTTCTATGTAGGATTAGTGAACTTTACACCCTGTTCATCATACCTTTATATCTTCGTAGCCGTAGTATTTGAAAAGGAAGGTGTAGAAGCTCTGAAAGGTAAGTTAAGTGATCGATGTTGCTTTTAGTAGATTTATTTGTGGAACATTATTGATGAGTAAAAACAGTTAGGTACTGTTTTTCTATCGTCCATTTAGATTTAGATAGACACGCTAAAAAGAAGAAGATATGAATTGAAAATGAAATGAAAACTCGTATTTTATTAAAGCTTATAGGTAATAAAGCTTCTGAAACTTAGTAAACTGTATGCAAATTATTTCCAAAGTTTCGCGATAGAAAATACAAAAAAAAAAGTTCTTTTTTGTAAATATTACAAAGAAAACTTTCGTTACTTTGATCACAATATGAAAAACAAAGTATTAGACACAAATGAGATTATTTACATTGTAACAAAGGCGGAACACGGACTTTTTATACTGAAATCACTTGCTAAATTTTCGTTTGGCATTGATTGAGCTTTTATTCCGTAGCAGTAAGGTCGAGTTTCGTGGTTCAAGAGTAATTGATCATACCAGCGTTGCATGTCAACGACCTTTATGTTAGTGTGAACAAGCATTAATGTTTTAATGGGAAATTATGTAATGGCACCGGTCTAGCCATAATTATGTGAAATTAGCTTTTTTCATTTAGAACTAGGAAGAACAAAATATAGAAACGAAATGTCGAAATGTGGGTGTACCGGTTCAGTCTAACCCACAGGGGACCACAGGCGTGAAAAAAATATCCGTGGATTTGTTACAAAGTTCATTATAATGAGCTACCTTTTTTGTTTAAGTACCGAAACTATCAGAAATAGAGAAAAGTTGGCAAAAAGTTTTTGGTCGCGGATAGTTTTTCACTCGAGTGATCAAACGAGCCATCCTTTTCACGGATCGAAATTCCTAGATTTTCCTACGAACTGAAATGCAATAGTTCCGCTATAAACTCAAAAGCAATCAATAGCATAAACTAAGAAACTCTCGAAAGCATTACAGCGTCGAGAAAATTGCAGTAACAGAATCTTTTCAACAGATAAATGGCGGTAATAAAGGCGCTAACTAACGACGTACACCACCAGCATTTTTCACGAAAACGAAACATTGCAACAAGTCGAAAAGCCACGAAAATGCTGAGCACGAGAAAAGTATTGTATTGTAAGGGATGTAATCAACACACCGTGGGAGGAAGACACGAAAATAGGATATGTAACAAATTCTTATATCTTTAACTGTTTTCGTAAACTATTTACTAGACCACGGCAATGTGAGAAATTAGACTGAGAATCAGCACATTTTGAATGTCAAAATTACATAAAGCAGCCCTAAAACGCTTCACAAATTCCTAGTTCTTTAGCGTGGAAGAATGAGGTGCTGGGTTTGATTTTCAGGTACTGCAAAGTTTTTCCAGTAGCCATTTCGTAGTAACAGGCTGGAGTTTGAAAGTTGGCGGTGTGATGCCTCGGAAAACACGGTATGCCGTTGATCCTGCGCCTGATATATATCTCTCTGGTTGGATTGCGTGCCGCCCCATCGGTCTATGAGAGTGAGGGAAGAGAGAGTACACCTGTGCCTGCGCACAAATTTGTGCGCTATAATATCTACCACGCTGAAGGCTAGCCTAGTCTTCGTTGAGATTGACCGCCAATTATTCAATCGTGCAAAAACGGTTGAACGGATTTGGATAAAATTTGTCACACAGAGAGACCTGGCTTAGGCCATAGAATATTTTTACCCCGGTTGTCCGTTCCCGTGGCATAACTACCGACATCCGCGGGCGAAGTCACGGGCTAGAGCTAGTAATCTAACAAACGTATACAAATAGTAGGTAACCACTAAACTAAACTCTTGCAACGTTAAAACTGTAACAGGCAAACAGGCGTAACGATCTTTAAACTGAAATACATACTTTGGAAGTTATTGGATACTAAAATAACCATCAGGTTTTATATGTTTTATATACGGTGCAATATGGAACTGTGTGAAATATTGCTCAGAACGTTTTCTTGAATTGCTTTGACACAGATGGATGATTTCTATTACCTTTATAAATATGGCTATGAGAAAAAAAACGATGAGTTTATTTGAATGCACACTATGCATTGCATTTCATCTTTCTGGCTAACCAACCTCTTTACAATTTAAAAGTGCCTGTAATGGTAGTGCCTTAATTTATTACCTACACATCGTGATTGAACTTTTAACTATCATTATCATTTATCTGCCTAACCTTTTCCTAACTGTGTTGGGGTCGGCTTCGAGTTTAACCGGATGCAGCTGAATAGTAGTGCTTCACATGGTCCGAGTGCCTATCTGACCTAACACAACCTAGTTACTGGGTAACACCATGCCTCGTGGCAACACTGATTGTCAGATCTTCGGGCTTCTGGTACCCGTCACGACCAACGGGGCTAACTGCTTAGCGTGCTTTCCGGAAGGGTCTCGGTACGTAATGGATGGTCGCCCATCCATGAACCGACTGCAGCAAACGTAGCTTAACTTTCGATCGATCCGTGCGGCTGTTATAATTTTGCCACAGGCCCCTCCGTGCCACGACGCATTTACTTATCCAACATATATTACCTACATTATAATTGTACTTTTAGCTACATAAACATAAATAAACAATTGCCTTGCATTGCTTCTATGACGTTTTATGGGAGTTCACATACTTTGCTCGAATGAAAAAATCGATCAAACAATAGATTCTAATAAGAACATAATAACGCGCACTATTATATTACTATACTTACTAAATACATTGAAAAATTCACAAAGATTCTTCGAGCCATTCACAATGATATCAACTAGTCGTCAGACAGCCTCCCCCAAATAAATAACACCGAGAAATCTAAACCAAAATGTTACTAAAACAAAATACATAGTAGTGCTGAAACACGCGCCAGTGAACAGATAATTAAATAGAAGTAGGTCCCTACCAAAACCAACTTACTTCTCCGAGCATTTCGTATCGTAACGACGACCTGAAATTCAACAGAAACCTAAAATCATAATGGCATGGCCGCAATCAAGTCAGCCTAGGGCTGATGCCGATATTTATAATAAATATTTATAAAAAAGAGAAATATATTAGTAACCCTCTAAAAACTTATTGATGTTCTTATGATGTCCAATTTTTTAAATTGAATGGTGTCTCAGAAAGGTTAGAACTGCGACCAACCACGCGCGAGCCGAGCGAGCGAAGCGAGCGGTTTTGTGGCTGCGGCCGGCGAGCGTGCTAAGCAATTTGATCACGCAATTGGCTATTTAGTATTTTAGGACACGCCTAAAAAAATATGTTTGATATATTTTTTTTATAATAGGTTCTGTGTCGTGTTTACCTAGACCATGAATAGAATATAGTGTTATGATTAGAATCAATCAAAAGTTATTTTGTTCCTAGGCACCACAAATATTTATAACCTTGTAATGACTGATCTCTAAGCCAGCAGCAGCAGTTTATTTTATTTGTTTATAGAATAACTAGCATTGCACGTGTTAGATATTTCATTTTGATATAATTATAATATTAGAATATTGTTTATTGGATAGTGACATCCGTCACATTTCAGAAGTACCTACCTAATTTGACTAGATATTGTGTTTACCAAAAACAACAGTCTTAACTTGTAAAAAACACTTAAATGTTATTACTATAAATGATTAATTAATATTTGATTATACTTGTAGTATATCTTAGATTTTATATTGCTATTTTAATATAATAGGTTGTTTCAAATGATTGGCACAATACTGTCAGTTTATGTTGATATACTTTTTGATGTCTAAGAATTAAGAATCAACTCTTATTAAATTGATTAATTACCTTATAATGTTTTAAAACGGTTTCACTATATAAGATTTGTTTATTACTAATTGTGTGAGAAGATATTAAGCCAAAATATATGATGATCTGTGATTGTGTCAAAATGGCGGTAGATGTTTGACGTAAAAGACGTTGGTAGTGTATAAAAAGGATTGTAACAACGTTATCGAGTCAGTTGCTTGGTAGATGTTCAGTTGGTTGGTTCTAGTGCCGTTATTATGTGGAATAGATCGACCAGAGATGTCACGTAAGTTAAGTAATTTGATATTATACTTTAATTATTGCTTATTATGGCTATGTTGTTCTGTAAATCATATTATGGCCAATATTCCTAACTATTGTTATTATGTTACTTTTATTTTGAATTCTCTTGGACCGTTGTCCAAGAGATAGAATGAATTGTTTTTAGAAATAACGATAATTTATGACAACGTAAGAAATGTATTGATAGAATACTTAAATACTGTTTCCATGGAGTTTCTTGTCCTTCTTCTCCATGATGACCTAGTTTTACGAACGGACGACTAGTTTTCTGATTAATTACTGACAAGCCTAAATTCAAATAAATGCTTAGCCTTGTCTGTCTGTGCTTTACTTCATAAAACCCTTTCCCTACAAACTATATTCAATAATAACCTTCATACACAGTAAATAACTAACTAGTAACCATTTTCATATTCAAAGCTTGTTATTTGGCTATTATATAGATACATATACTTCTAGTATATAACGAATAATCTAACATCAGAAGTGGGATTGTTCACAGGCTAATAAAACCACTTGCTAATGCATTTTTTTATTTTGCTATTTTCATGATTGATGTTGGAGTTTTGAAGATCTTTTGGAAGCCGTTTGTTAGTGGGTCACTGACTCCACTCACACCATAATGATGACATCACACTGCCGCCTCTGACGTTGAAGCTGCGGAGCTGCTTATTACTGTATGAGCTTTGGAAAGACGGAACCTCAATCTGCTGTAAGAATATCGAGAAGCTTTCCGGCAGTAAGAAGTATCTGAAGTCGGTAAGGCCCTTGGAGGCTCTTTTACATTAAATAGAAATGCAATTGGATAAGATGATTACATTGAAAGTTTACATATTGCAAAATACTTTTAGACAATTATTATTAAACATTTAGTTCACGCTTGGCTTCTAAAGAACGAACATTGGGGTATTTTGACTATGTTAATTACGTGATAATCGCTGGACCAATTGCTTTAAATTAAAATATAATTTGAAAATACAATAACATAAAAGAGTAGTATAATACTCAAAAGTGGAATTTAGTGATTCCTGATGTTAAGCTATATTTGCTTATAAATTATTTTCTGGAGTAGGATAATTTAATTTTGAGATAAGACACATTATGAAGTACTTTATTAAAAAAGAAAGAGAAGGTAAAAATCCGCTGGGCAATCATTTACTTGGTGCTTGTCTATCTCACTGGCTGCTGGTGGATGGGACTTGCATGACGAGGTAACCGATAAAATTTGTTTCCGCTGGTCGGTCATATGCTTGGTGCAAGTCTATCCCACTAGCAGCGGGTGGAGGGGACTTGACACGTCTAGGCACTTGGCAAAACAAAACTAAAATACAAATATAAAACTTGTTTCCGCTGGTCAGTCATTTGCTTGGTGCAAGTCTATCCCATTAGCAGCGGGTGGAGGGGACTTGACACGTCTAGGCACTTGGCTAAACAAAAGTAAGGCTAAACAAAATTAAGGCTAAACAAAAGTAAGGCTTAACAAAAGTAAGGCTAAACAAAAGTAAGGCTAAACAAAAGTAAGGCTTAACAAAAGTAAGGCTTAACAAAAGTAAGGCTTAACAAAAGTAAGGCTAAACAAAAGTAAGGCTAAACAAAAGTAAGGCTAAACAAAAGTAAGGAAAAACAAAAGTAAATTACTAATGTAGAAAAAGGGTATCATCTAATGTACTTAGAGAGCGAAGTACTTGTCAGATTGGTCATGTTAGATGTTTGTTAATATGTTAACAGAAAATGTTTGTTGAATAGTTTTCAATAATATGGTCAGAATGACCGAGCAATGAGGTTTTTGAATTATTTTCATGATCGCTGGTTATTGTTTGGATTCAAAAGCTGCTGAATATGATTTATTTAGATTTACCAAATTGTTGCTATCCCAATTTTATAGTAGTAACCGTAAAATAAACAGATAAACAATTTACTATTTGATAAATGTTTTAAGTACTTTTAGATACATTGGTAAACAAGTTGGCTCTGAGCAACTAGAATAAGAAAAAAATGTATAACTTCCTGTAGAATTGGTCAATATGAAACGCCGTTGTGTTTTTGTGAGACTGTAGATTCATAGGTACTTCGAGAACGAAGTACATGTCAGTATGGCCGTGTTAGATATTTCATTTTGATATAATTATAATATTAGAATATTGTTTATTGGATAGTGACATCCGTCACATTTCAGAAGTACCTACCTAATTTGACTAGATATTGTGTTTACCAAAAACAACAGTCTTAACTTGTAAAAAACACTTAAATGTTATTACTATAAATGATTAATTAATATTTGATTATACTTGTAGTATATCTTAGATTTTATATTGCTATTTTAATATAATAGGTTGTTTCAAATGATTGGCACAATACTGTCAGTTTATGTTGATATACTTTTTGATGTCTAAGAATTAAGAATCAACTCTTATTAAATTGATTAATTACCTTATAATGTTTTAAAACGGTTTCACTATATAAGATTTGTTTATTACTAATTGTGTGAGAAGATATTAAGCCAAAATATATGATGATCTGTGATTGTGTCAAAATGGCGGTAGATGTTTGACGTAAAAGACGTTGGTAGTGTATAAAAAGGATTGTAACAACGTTATCGAGTCAGTTGCTTGGTAGATGTTCAGTTGGTTGGTTCTAGTGCCGTTATTATGTGGAATAGATCGACCAGAGATGTCACGTAAGTTAAGTAATTTGATATTATACTTTAATTATTGCTTATTATGGCTATGTTGTTCTGTAAATCATATTATGGCCAATATTCCTAACTATTGTTATTATGTTACTTTTATTTTGAATTCTCTTGGACCGTTGTCCAAGAGATAGAATGAATTGTTTTTAGAAATAACGATAATTTATGACAACGTAAGAAATGTATTGATAGAATACTTAAATACTGTTTCCATGGAGTTTCTTGTCCTTCTTCTCCATGATGACCTAGTTTTACGAACGGACGACTAGTTTTCTGATTAATTACTGACAAGCCTAAATTCAAATAAATGCTTAGCCTTGTCTGTCTGTGCTTTACTTCATAAAACCCTTTCCCTACAAACTATATTCAATAATAACCTTCATACACAGTAAATAACTAACTAGTAACCATTTTCATATTCAAAGCTTGTTATTTGGCTATTATATAGATACATATACTTCTAGTATATAACGAATAATCTAACACACGCGTGGACGTCGAAAATTATACCACGGAAACGTATCGTATGTCCTAAACCAAGTCATAGTCCTACCTGTGTGTCAAGTTTCCGTTCAGCCATTAAGGCTAGAAAACGTAACAGACAGACAGGTTACTTTCGCATTTATAATATTAATAGTATGGAAAATCTAATAATATACACCGTTTAATTTAAATCGTTTTAATCCTTAAAAGGAGTCGTTGTATTCATCATTATGAACAACTTTTACTAAGGGACCAACCCTGAAATCGTGAAAAAAAATCAGTTGATCCATAGATTTATGTTCGCATAACTCGACATAATGTATTTAACGGTGTATACCATAGATATGGTGTATACTGTATCCCAAAATACCGATACTGTTAAATTACTGTTTGAAAAGTTTGTTTAATTTTATAGCAGGGTGTGTAATCCCCGCTCGAAACCTACCTATTTATAACACGGTTGTTGATATACTCGTAGCAACGAGATTTCGAGAGCTGGGATGGGTCGAATAATCCATTTTCCCCACGTACGCAAAATACGCGCATTGGCGTGGAGTTGCGGACACCGTATTACCTATTAATGCATTATACACATAAACCATCCGGAATAATTTCTCTAAATGACAGCGAAAACCGTATCAAAATCCATTGCGTAGTTTAAAAGAACAACGCATACACATACAGAAAGAAATCCCGCTCAGCAAGTAAAGACAACCTTTTTTAACCTTTACGAGTCATCCAGGTACACTTCTCAAGCGACCTAAATATATTATAACCGACACAATCCGATATTTCAACAGCCCTAAGTCCAGTCAACTTGTTGTCGGTATTACTCGAGCTTCGTGTCACTGCATAATTCCGCTTCGGTCGCGGGGTTTCTTTTTTTCTATTCCAGAATTTCCACATAGGTGAAACTCCGCTTTTCAAGCTTAAAAGCGCAAAAGGTACCTTTCACTGAAGCATTGCACTGAAAGCCTCGCAAAGAGTCGGACTTACGGGAAATGCGTCATACATTTAGTTGGAGGAGTTATTCAGTTAGGGGCGGCGGTCTTTTTTTTTTTTACTTACTTGCTGTGTTTATTTCTAAACTATGTTTACGAGTTAAGTATTTAAATCTTAACGATGAAACGTTGCTTTGCGTTGGCAAAAAAGGTATGTAGATAGCATTGATAGTTATAATAATAATTAATCATTTATTGTACACATAAAAATACAACATTTTAACCTCAAAAATACTCAAAATCAATTACTAAACTAGCCAAGCTAGCTAGCTAGCTATTAGTTGCCTGCGTTATAAGTGTCTCAGCACTGTAATTAGGAAAATATAATGTAATACAACTTTTGTCGGCCAAAAAATCAAAAACTTATGAAATTAGATCCTGCATAGCGTTGTAGTCATGTAGAATTCCATTATTAACACTGATTTTAAGTATGATAATTATTGATAGACCTTCATAACATTAGTTCCTCTAAACATAAACTACGCTTGTCCTTTGTACCTTCGCATGTTTAGAAGTAAAAAGCCCTGAAAGCTTTCAGTTTGCAGAAAATGCTTTATTTATAGCAGTAGGTCATTGACCGTATTACGTAAGTAGATAGCACGGTAAGTAAATAGATATTTTGTTTTTCCATGATGAATGTAACACAATAACATACGAAGGACATTCTATTACAGTATTGTGGTCAACGTCATTTGTCCGAATTAGTTCTAATAATTACCGCGTTCACCCAATCCTACGCTTGTCAACTACCAGGAATTGCATTAATTAACTGACGGGCATGTGTCCTGAGCATACGAGTACATTATGTCGTATTTATACAGGGTGGCGTGGCAGGAACATCGACGCGCAACCTGTGACCATGGATTCAGTACATGATTCTGGTCCATCAGGCTTAAAACTTTTCGTCGGTTATGAAAAAAACGTGTTTGGCCGGGGGAACCCCGGCAGGAACCAAGTTATTGAAAATCTAAGATGGTGGCAGCGAAAATTCCAAAATAACGAAAAATTTTAGCTTTTCATTTTGAACTCACTATTGGCTTCAGCACCCTCGAAAAAAACGACAAGAATTGCAAAAAAAAAAAATTGCAGCCGCCATCTTGGATTTTTATCGCCATGCCCGAAATACAGTCTGTAGGACCTATGTATACAGTGTGGCGATTAGGTTATCACATGGATTGAAACCACGTATTCTACATAACGTATATTGAACATACACAATCAAAACAATTAACATTTTAGTCGTGGGAACTTTTTTTCGTTTCAGTATTTACCTTACAACATTAAACTTAATTTGTGTTTACTTAGTAACAATAACATAAAGTTTGTGTTGAATTCCTCACGCGTGTCTAGTGACTTATTATCAAGGATGGTTTATTTCATGGCAATTTTTACGCTAGTTATTTTATTTGTTTTTTTTTTCTATTTTTAGTAAAATTTTAAAATTTTAACAGACTTTTAACAGCTTGTAATGACCGCTTTATTATTTAATGTGATAACCTAATCGCCACTCTGTATACCTACATACAGATAGCCACACGTACATGAGATATGACGATATATCGTAATTAAATGATGGTCAGTTCCTGTAATTCAGTTGCGGTCATTGATAAGTTAGATGGACGTTAATTGCATTCGGCGTGAATTGATAATTTTGGGGTCATCATTGACAGTTTCAGTGTATTGAATATTGGACAATGGGACACGCTTGCTGATCAATCGAAATGACGCTAGTAGTGTTGATGATTATCATTAATTTTCCATCGCTGTATCATTATTTATTATGATACAGCGATAACAACAACTGCTATATCTGCTATATCTACTGAAACCAAAAATAAACTAAAATCTAATCGTGATCATCTTTGTAGCAAGCATAATTATAAAGATTACAGCGAATTTTATGAACGTGGTGATCGTAGCATGTGGCGTTCTGCAGTTTCTGCCAACCCCCAATAGGAAATGAAAATGGCGTGAGTTTATGTATGCGTTAAATCGCGTGATTTTTACAAAAAGCTACCGACTCAGTCGCATGAAAGCGAGCAACTTTTGACCAGCAATTGGACAGCTTCAGGAAAGAAAATTCCAAATGGATGTCCGGGTCTATCATTCCATAGAGATCATTGAGAAAGTTTTAAGTATGAATGTGGATGGCTATAAGAGTGGGGAGAAATCAAAGAAACGATGGATGGACTGTGTGAAAGGTGATATGGCTAGAAAGGGAGTGGCTACCGAGATGACGACTAATAGAGAGTGTGGAAGAATGCATGCATGAATACTTAATGCACCAACCAGGACTAGCTAGCTGACCGTTACAAAAATACCATACGTGTCTATAGACTCAAACATAATAAACTATTGCATAGACATAGGTATCATACGGCCTACTGAATGTAATAATACCTTGCAGAGATGAATTTATCGCCAGCCAGCCTCTGTGGCTCTCATATTACATTCTCATAACGTTTTATTTGCATTTGTGGGAACAATAATGTTTGAAATGCCTAGTTTATATTGCAGACCGAATTATTATGAAATAGAAGGGTTTAAGGTGGGTTGGGTGATATTATCACTAAGTGATAAAACCCTTTCAAAATAAAGATAAAAAAGGTGATCTTTGACAGTCGTTTCGGGTAGTCAGAGGCCCAAAAATCGAACGAAAGAACGTTCACAGTCTGATCTAAGTCTCAATCTGTTAAAGATACCTCTTTCCCGACATTTTGACAAGTTTTTGACATTTGTTTGTCGCTGAGATGACACTGCGACTAGTTTTAGAACATTTTAAATTACGAGAAATTTGCCTTCTGGTGAGACTGGAAGCCGACCCCAACATAAAGGCTAGGCAGATTGAGAAGGGTTAAAATCTAGGTGGAAATCTAGGAAAATGCTATTGTATTATCAACAAAAGAAACAACCTTTTTTGAATAGCAAGTCGATATATTTACCAGAATAGGTATAGCGCAGCTTTTTGCAAAGCCAGTAAATTGTTGTTCTCGGAGAAAACTCGTAAGTCAATTTTACAATCCTTTCACAGTTATTTTACCTCTGATTTTGCATCACTGTACGAAGCACAGTGATCCTTATTCTCATTCTAATAAGGTTACTGTTGGGTTGCTGCCATTGACAAGTCTGTTAAAATCATTGTGATCTTTATTCTCGTTTCAATAAGGTTGCTGGTGTCACAAGGTGAAATAACTATAAACGGACTGTACACTGAGGAACTACTACTTTTTGGGAAGACTCAGTATACAGATGAATGAGTTGTAGTTCCCAATGGGTTGTCAAGAAACCAACTCGTGGCCTCGCATTGGACATATTTAAAGATTATCTCTCCAATCGTACTCAACGGGTTAAAATCGACTCTACAATGAGTGATGATAGATTAATCAGCTTCGGTGTTCCGCAGGGTAGCATCCTCGGACCCACCCTCTTTCTACTCTACATCAATGACCTGTGTCGTGCAAATATTCCTAATTGAGACATATTTACGTACGCTGATGACACAGCGTTGATGGTTTATGAGACTGACTGGGTCAGAGCTCGTGAAAGGGCGGAACAGTCGCTTCGGTTTGTAATGGAGTGGCTCTCAGAGAATTTACTTACCCTTAACGTAACAAAGACCAAGGTCATTAGATTTTCGCTGCCTAACACTTCAACTCCTCCACTGGAATCAGGTCAAATTAAAGCCCATGTTTGCTCAGGTGGGGCACCCAACTGCAGCTGCCCATTTCTGTCCTTGGTCCCTGACATAAAATATTTAGGAGTCCACATCGACTACAAACTTAGCTGGCAACCCCATATCGAAGCCTTATGTACAAGGATCAGGAAATTAATTTACATATTTAAGGAACTTAGGCTCTCTGCTGAGCCCGATGTAGCTTTGATGGTTTACCAGAGTCTTTGCCAGTCCATTATTTTGTATTGTATCCCGGTTTGGGGCGGAACCTACAAAACCTCCTTACTCAAAGCTGAAAGAGCTCAAAGGGCGATCTTGAAAGTCATGCACATTAAGCGCAGAGATTTTTCAACCAATGATCTTTATTCAGAAGCCAAAGTATTGACTGTGAGACAGCTTTTTGTGCTCCGCGCTATGCTGCGAAGACACTCTACCCTACATCTGGATCTTGCTAAACTAAAAAGACGCAAAGGCAGTCCCGTGTGCGATATAATCCCATGCCGTTCCAAGTTTGCAAGCCGACTGTATAATAAAATACATAAACTTATACCCATTTACTCCCTAACTAAACACGAAGTCAAAATCAAACTTACAGATTGGTTGCAGAAGTTAACGTATGAGGAAACCGAGAATCTTATTACAATTGTCTCTTAAATGAACTAATGCTGTATTTAATTAAGGTGCTGTTGATTTAATTTATGTTGTGTCTATAAGTACCTGTACGACACTTGTTACCTTTTGTATGTCATACCTGGAGGAACCTTGGCTCCTAAGACACAGGCTTTTGGCCTAGCTTAGGAGGCATCAGTTCGCCCTTTAATGTGACTCTATTGTACATTATATTTTTAATCCTGTGTACTTATGTATGTGTTCAAACTGTACAAATAAATTATTATTATTATTATTTATTAAAAACTGAAAATAAGATTTATTCCGTGAATAGTTTATGCGCGAAGTAAACGTTACGAAATTACGAACGATTTTAAAATTAAAGACACTCGTTTCGTTAAGCATTTCGCACATAATATTTACTTTAAACTAAGTCATATCTATGGGTGACGTCTACTTTTTGTGTATGTCGCAAAAAAAAAATGTTATAGAATAGTTGTATTTTCGATATCGTTCGAATTTACGTTACGTTTATGTACGACGTCCAAAAAAATACTTTTCAAACGAAACACAAATTATGAGATATTCTAGGTGCAACAGTGCTTGACCCTCAAACTGCCAACTAAACCAATATCAAAATTCACCAATAACTTTGGTAATTATGACCAAATATTGAACTTAATAAATGTCCTATGTCTGGATATGGCCGCGCAACATAAGCACATGTTCAATAGTGGGCATATGAACAAACAAGGCAGCTTTATTGTCGACAAACATTCGTGTTGACTCACTATACGTTATTAGTTGGCTTCGGGAAAATCCAAACGCTTCCGAGTGTCGTGCACGTTGTCGTTTGGTGGAGGCACCTAGTAGCAATATTGTTGTAGTTGAGGGTTTGAAACACAATAATATCGTGTACATAACATAACACCTCAATTCCTGAACGGCAGAGCAGAGCAATAGGGCACCCTTATAGGATCACTTCGCTGTCCGTCCGTCTGTCAGTCAGTCAGTCTGTCAAGACCCTTTTACTCAAGAACGCGTGAAGGTATCAACTTGAAATTAATATCAAGTACGTAGGTCTGCGGTCCCTTGGAGCTCTACGAAAATCAAGCTTCTAAGTCAACGCAATAAAAAAATACGGCCATTTATGCGATAGTTTTTGATATTCGCAAATACCAAAACCTATAGGGTACGAGTACATCTCGTTGACCTGAAGGCCAATTCCCGTACTTAATTAAAAACGTTCAAAATCTAGTCGCAATCTCATCTCGGCGACAATCAATGTCAAAACTATAGGGAAATCAGAGGTATTATTGACAGATTGAAACTGAGATCAGACTGTCAACGTTCTAAAAATTACGAGAATTGCCCCTCTGGAATCATGAAATTTGGCAAGAAACAAATTTTCACTACAAAAGTAATGGAAAAAGGCCGAAACTCGTTAATTTTTAGTTTTAGGACATACTTTCGTCTCCGAATCAGGAAACTTTAACCTTTTCTGGTCTCGTCATGTTGCTGATTCAGAAGTTTAAGATACCTACTTAGTATTTAAATGTAATTTGTATCTACCTAACTAATTAATAATGTACACAAGTAATCTGTGGAAACGTCGTTGATTTGATTGTAACATTTACCAATAATTATGTCTATATATATTTTTTTTTCTTTTTCCTTTTTGTAAAACATACTGTACAATTGTTTGTTTTTCCCAAATAAATAAAATAAAAAATATACCAAAAAATTGAGTTGGAAGACAATTTGCTTAACAATAAAGTTCCCTTGCTTTATTTAACCCTTTTTAGGGTTCCGTACCCAAAGGGTGCCAACGAAACCCTATTACTAAGCCTCCGCTGTCTTTCCATCCGTCTGTTAGCGGGCTGTATCTCATTAACCTTTAAAGGTAGAGTTGAAATTTTCACAGAGTGTATATTTCTATTACCACTATAACAACAAAATATACTACAATTAAAAACTAAAGGGGGTCCCGATACAAGAAAGGTTTTTTTTTATATAATTATATTTAGTGTTGAACATTGTACGGTGGAACGAAACCCTTCATGTGCGAGTTCGATAAGCTCTAGACCGGTTTTTTTTTAAATAATAAAGTTATGTACAGTCACGAACACCAATATGTCAACACTTGGCGACTTTCTACTGCAATTTTTTCGTGAAATAACGAATGGAACATTGAAATACGACACATTATAAACCTATCTCTCCTTCGGGCGGCACGGTTGGCGCAGTGGTTAAGCGATTGACTGCTGCGCTGCGTGTCGCGGGTTCGATTCCCGCACGGAACAAATATTTGTATGACCTACATGTATTTGTTCCGAGTCTGGGTGTTTTTCTATCTATAATATGTAGGTACGTATTTACAAAAAAAAAATTGTATATAAGTAGTTTATCAGCCATCTTGTTACCATAACACAAGCATTAGGTTGCTTAGCTTGGGACAAATGGTGCTGTGTGAAATGTCCAGGGATTTATTATTATTATTATTACCTATGGGTTCGAAAATGCTATGTTCGTAACCACATAAAATTTCAATTAAAAATAAAGGAGTAAATCGCTTTTGAATAAAGCCGAGTGTATACACACTTTTGCTCGTGACTGTACACAAAAAGACTCGCCTTACACTTAGTTTTCTACGTTTTTATAGAAGCCTAGCCTCCTTACCTACCTATGAAATATGAAGCCAACAACACCGACTCCACGTTAAAGATGTACCTAGTGTTTGTTTGTTTGCCAAACCATTAACGAAATTGTAATTTTAATAGATATTTTGTTCTATGAGACTGACGTAGCTTATTCTTCTATGACGTAGGTAACTAACTAAATCGGTTTTGTTTTTATTAATAGACTAGCGACCCGCCCCTGATTCGCAGGGTTATTTAAACTTGAGATCGACACTTGACATCGAGATTACTTTATTGCATATAAGTCTAATATAATTGTATTATGTACACATAAACCTTCCAGAATGAATCCTCTAAATTATGGTGAAAACCGCATCAAAATATTCTGTTACGGAGTAAAGAAGACCAACGCGGTTACACAGACTGACACGTATAGCTACTTTAATTTATAATTATACTAGCTTCTGACCGTGGCTTTGCCCGTGTGGATTTCGGAAACTATCCCACGGGAACGTGACACAAAGTAGCCATGTCTTTCCTCGGAATACCATCTATCTCTTTGCCAAACTTTATTGAAATCCGTTCAGTAGTTTAGGTGTGAAAATGTAACATACAGACAGAGTTACTTTCCAATTTATCTAAATAGATATAACTCAAAGGTGACTGACTAACTGACATAGTGATCTATCAACGCACAGCCCAAATCACTGGACGGATCGGGCTGAAATTTGGCATGCAGGTAGATGTTATGACGTAGGCATCCGCTAAGAAAGGATTTTGATCAACTCTACCCCCAAGGGGATAAAATAGGGGATGAAAGTTTGTATGAAACTTTGTCAATCTATACTTCTTAACGCGAGCGAAGCCGCGGGCAAAAGCTTGTCTTTAATAAAGCTGAAGAGTTTGTTTGAACGCGCTGATCTCTTTATCTAAGTACCAGTCGGAATTGCATGAAAAATTATTTTTGTAATTGATAGCCGAATTCTTGAGGAAGGCTATAATAGGCTACAAAACATAACGTACCGTAACCTTTAGGAACCTAGAAAAAACAAAAAAGTGAGAAAGAACACTAAGCGAAAACGAAATAATGTAATAGCACGAGCTGGCGACCCGATGCGACAGACTTGTCCGGAGAACAAGAAAAATTCACGCGGACGAAATCGCGGGAAGAGGCTACTGTAAAGATATAGAAGCCTACTTAAAATTTTGGAATAGTTATGAAATCTTTAATAAAATAATTTTAATTCGAGTATCACTGACTCATAATACAAAAAAAAAAACCACTGTCATATATTATATACACAAAACCACTAAATTCAATTCAATTACAATTCATACACAATAATAAAAATTTAAAAAATCATAACAAATTACAAAAGAGCATCAGCCTGTCACATGTCGCTCACAACAGTGGGAGATGATGGAGCAATCCAGTCTTACCGCGAGCGCGGCCAACATGCTTTTACCGCTCCCCCGCACTCGCCGCAACAGGGACGTTCCTCTCTTGCGCATAGTGGCGTGGAAGCAATCCACGTGCGCTTCCGCAAACATAGTCGATGCGCTGCAATAGCGGGGGAGCGCCAACATCATCCTGAACGCGTTGTTGAACTGGACACGAAGGGCGCTGTACGACTTTTGCGTATAGTCAGGGAACGATTTTACGTAATGAAATTGTAAGGACAAATACCTAGATAAACTGACCCAGTTTCTCCCTTTATCACACTAAGCTGTTCCGTTCTTCAATAGGAAGTCAATAACAAAAGGAAACGCTCCGTTCCGTTTATATGCCATTTCCTCTACTTCCTCTAGTTTTGAAGTCATATTTATTTGTGCACCTTATCTTGTTCGTATTGAAGCAGTTTATTTCTTAGATGATTTATTTTTCAATGTTTGTTGAGATTCAGTTTAGCTAGCGACTGAAATAATATCCGAGTCTTACGTGCTAGAATGATGTTTTAGATAGAATGGGTAAACACTGAAATGTTATGATGAAGTGTGGATTCTCGCTATTGACTAAGTCTGATATCACTATTACTGTGTAGTGACTAGTGGTCATGCGTGTTTATTCGAAGTATGTATGCATTATTGCATCATCAGTCTATAATGCCCCCAATGCTGGTACACAGGCCTCCTCTCGGTGAGAGGGAGTTGGCCATAATCCAACAACCACGCGGGCCCAGGGCCGGTTGATGCATGTCACATGGCTTCGAATGTTTGGTTCTTGGACATGCCGGTTTCCGTGCGATGTTTTCCTTCACCGTTTTGAAAGCAGTGGTGATGTAATTAAATACATAAAGTGCCTGGTTGGGTTTGAACTCACGACCTACAAGTCGTATGTCGCGGCTGTTACCACTGCACTGGGCCACCACGTAACTATGTATGAGAAGAATTGGTCCACTACCTATTTGTATTTCTGGTGAAACTTTTGCTCCTGAAAATAACAACATAACGTCAAGCCTGTGCAGTATTTTTATCTCATGAAGCGAGCGACACACGCTGCAGTTGTAGTAACCAAGTGTACAAACACGCTGTGAATGTGTGCGTGAAAACAAGTAGCGTCAGCACATAACACACACGCGCACACACACACACTTCGGACTTTGCCACTGTCTAGGACCGTACCGACAGCTCCTGTGCTTACACAGACATTCACATAGTGTTTTGTGCACTTGATAACCACAAGTAAAGTACGCGTCGCTTCGTGAGAAAAAAATACTATATTGCCCGGAGCGTTAGGCAGAGGTATACCACATTTTGCCAGGATGAATACCCATTGTTTTTTGTCATTCAAATTCATTATCTTAAAGGTATTCGAATTCATGTTTTGAGAGTGATTTAAATAAAAAAACAAGGGCCAATGTTACCCTTGAATGAGTTTGTAACTACTACAAGGGCTAAGAGGCCTATTTGATTAACAGTTTACCCAGACATTTGGGTATTTAAACTTGACCTAACGAAGTTAACTGGCATTGACCTTCGTTTGTGTAAACATCTTATCGTTTGAACAAGTCAACAGAAGGCCTGTTTCAGAATCTATTAGGTTGACTAACAATGTTAATTCTTAACGCCTCATGTTTGTGAACATTTCTTATTAGCTGCCATGACTTATTTTAATTACTTATTGCTTTTTGTACTTTTTTCCCTGGACGTTTTTTAATGTGCACGCTTTTCTACGTCATTCTCACATAATTATATGTATAATTTCCACACGAACGATTTAGGTAACCAATATTTTGTAAAAAGAGAGTCCATGGAGTTTCTTGCTCGTTCTTCTCCATAAGAACCAACTACGCTTTGGAATGAGCGACTAGCTTCCTTGACAATTTAGAAGTGCCTGTAACTTAATGGCTTAGTAGTGAAATAAATGCTTTTTTAGGTCGAGTTTGAACACAATACGATACAAAGTTCAACTAAAAATGTGAATAATTCAAACGTTTCACTCTTCCATTCCGTATGCAAGGTAAGCTTTCATCTCTGAAGCGAGAAATAATGCATTTTGAAATAAACTGCCTAGTTTCAAATCCCTCGTACGATTTTCTTACATTCTTTTGAAACTGTGATGGCTGTGCAACGCGGCGAAACTGCCAGTCTCCAGAGTATTTTAACGGTCGAGAGCGAAATAGGGTGGCTTCTAAGTTTCATGTTATATTTTCAATCATTTGACTGTTTTAGTTATGGATATGTATGTAAATAAAATATGTATGTAAAATGTCTGGCATTTTTGCTGAACTGGGCCTTTTTGGTGCAGCCGTGAGGCACACTTTCCTGCTAATTTCTTACCTATGTCTTTATACTTTCTCTTTGTTTTTTATTATTAGTTGCTATCTGATGTATTGTGTGTCTTTTAGTCTGTGCTAATTAAATGTATTTTGTTTTTTTCTTTAAATACCAACCTATTCGTGTCCTACTGTAGGGCAAAGGCCTCTTCTCTTACAAAGAAAGAGCGAGCATTGATCACCACTGATTTCAAACTTATATTACCTAACTATAAGTCCAGGTTTCCTCACGATGTTTTTTCTTCAATAATGACAGTAAAGTACAAACTCAAAGTAAAGTACATCGTCATATACCTAGCCATTTCAGAATACTAGTATTTTACATGGAGCGACTGCCTATCTGACCTCCACAACCCAGTTATTGGGTAATAAGACTGGCTGTCAAACTTTCGGGCTTATGACGACCCGTAACGACTTTCAAAGATCAACGAACGATAGCCGGGACCAATGGCTTAACGTTCTTTCCGAGGCACGGTGGGGTCTTGGTATGTAAAGACCCATCCACGAACCAACCACGGCAAGCGTAGCTCAACCTGATCGATCGACCCGTGCGGCTGTTATTACTTAGCCACAAGCCCCTCAACCCCAAACCCAAACCCTCCAACTCAGAAAGTACATATGCATTAAAAAAACACATTGCATGAAAGGCGAGGTCTTCACGACCAGGCCATGACGACATGTGATTTGACATGGATATGTAATAGATGTTTATAATGGGTTTACATTTTGAGTCTCATCAATCATTGTATTTCACGTAAATCTTGACGCAAGAATGAACGAAAAGAATTTCTGTGGAAATAAGTTCGTCTCTTCTAATCGATGATAACAAAGTAACTTCATGAAAAATAAGCTCAACATTCTGCGAAGCCGATCCCAACGTGGAAGAAAAGTAGGCAGATATTGTTTCATGAAGTGTCTTATCCGATTCTGAATAAAAATATTATGACAGTAGAAAGAACTATTTTATATCCTGAACATAAATCATTCCCAAAAAAACTTCCCTGTACTTACCTTAAACGATTTGCGTAAAAATATTTTCGCAGTAAAACTATACATAGAAAGTTGTTCAGCCGACATGGGGTAATAATCCTGTGACACGCCAGTCGTGGGAAATACCGACCATGTTGACAGCACGTTTAAAAATATAGAAAAGCACACTACAGGGTTGTAATGGTATAACTACAACAGCTGTCAATTTGTAGTTGTTTACAGAGATAAATCTTACGGTTGTTTACATGTTATTGTGGAAACAATATAGGATTTACCGTATAAAATTGTTTGATTCAGGTTAAGTATGTGTTTGACCGAGTTAAAACATAGAACGTTTAGTTTTAATGCCGCATCTGCATTCGCGACAACATTAAACAAATATGAGTTTACGGAAAAATAACTTTAATAAAAATAAATAATCTATGATATCTTCTATGATTAAGTACATAGAGCCCCCCTTACCTGGCCCTACTCAACTTGCTGCTCCCCCTCTGCTGCTGTGTCTTATACTTTGTGCTTAGAGCATTCGCGTTCGCAAGCGAATGTTCGTTCCGTAACAAAAGCTCGCGCAAAGAATAAAACCGCATAAGTTTCGATCCCGTAGGAATATCGGGATAAAAAGTATCTTATATTTTAATTCTGGTTATAAACCCTCTGTGTGCCAAATTTCATCCAAATCCGTTCAGTAGTTTTTGCGTGACAGAGTAACAAACATCCCTCCATCCATACAAACTTTCACGTTTATAATATTAGTAGGATATATGTATATACATATATATATAATAGGATGTATTTTTTATTTAACCATTTATGTACACACATATAAACAAACAAGGGAAAAGGCGTGAGTTTATGTATGTGTATAATTAGTTTACACCAGTATCTGTTCTTCTACGAAAAGTTAAGAAAGTCCAAGCACTCACTTCAAACTCAACCACAAAATAGGGTTGTCGCATTTTATTTTTTGGTACACAACATCACATAAGAAACACCTCAAAAACTGGATCCGCTCTCCGGATCCCCTTCAAAGTTAACAAAGGACTGTGTAGCGAGCTGGGGTTCTAGCAACCCTATGTGTGTTACAATATTTTGTATGAAGTGCGAGTTGGAAAAGAAAGTGAGTGGAGTATTATGTTATACAAACTAGGTACGAGGAACAAAAATACACTGAAATGTTGGAGCTTCAATGTGCTTGCAATAGTAATTTTCTTGAAAACTGTTTATTTGCACATAGGTATAACTTTTTCACGAGTTTGCAATGCTATCTTAGGTTAAGGATTGTTCAGTAGTTTTTGCGTAAAAGAGTAACAAACATCCATCCATCGATCCATCCATACAAACGTTCACTTTTATAATATTACAGAATTATTTTGTGTGTGTAGGTACAGTCAACAGCAAAAGTAGATGATCAAAATCAGAAATTCAATACTAATTAACGGAGTTCGCGTCAGAACTGTGTGACGTCGAAGTGATTCAAAAGTATGACACTGAGTCTGACATACTTTTGAATCACTTCGACGCCACACAGCTCTGACGCGAACTCCGTTAATTAGTATTGAATTTCTGATTTTGATCATCTACTTTTGCTGTTGACTGTACCAACATAAAGAGTACTTCCTTTTTATAACTTTTTTACCAATCAATAATACCTCGCTATCTTTACAATAGGTTTTAAAAGAGTTCCTGGAAATCTGACCTTAGAGCCACGGAATTACGGATCCCCAAGTTCAAACTCCGTAAAGTAGGAGCACTGGCGGCCCTGTGGTAATGGCCGCGACTTACGAGTTGTAGTTCGTAGGTTCGAACCTTGACAGTCGCTTTACTTTGTGTAAATTCTGATTCATCACCACTGCTCTCAAAACGGTGAAGGAAACCGATATGTCCTAGAACCAAAAATTCGAAGACATGTGATATCTACCAACCCGCACTGGGCCCACGTGGTAGACTACAGCCCACTCCTTCTCACAGGAGGAGGCCTGTGTCCCAGCAGTGGGAACATTATAGGTTGATTATGCTTATGCTGCGAGTAAGTTCGAACTCAGCAGAAACAAAACTTAGACCAAGTGAAGCAATAAACCAACATGCCAAAAATAGTTTGTACCTGTACAAAATGCCAATACAAACCCTATAAATAAATGCAGTGCCGTTAAGTAACTTAATCACATGTAAATGAAGTAACAGTTTAATGATGCCTGACTCCTTGCATACATGAGCACGTGATTCGAACAATTTGCCGCTCGACGCGTTCAGATTGTATGCTCGAAGGACCACTGACTGACTGAACCGGTGTGTGTGTGGCAGGTCGTGAGAAATGTTGGTGGCAGAATATTAGGAGCATTGATACAGGTAATTGCCATGGACTACTTTGACACATAACATCACGCCTGTAATCCCCGATGGGTTAGGCAGAAGTGTACTTATGGTACACCCACATTTCGCCGTTCCATGTTGATGGCGAGCCTATTGTCATCAAGCCGGCACGAATCTGGACTCCGGCTGATACTGAGTAATTCCTGATGGGATCTGATAGATGTGTTATTAATATTGCGCTTCTATTCTCTTCTTTTACGTCGTTGACTTTGAAGTATTGAGTCAACCGGCATTTATAAATCAACCACTCACATGATTTTATAATCAAACGTAGGTTTTCCTAAAAACGACTTCGCCATTTTTTTTTTCTTTTTTCCGGGTAAGATCGTCCTCGTCGTCAATGATATATTATGTTTGTTACTGAGGGTGCGGAGATAATGAAACGAGTGTCTTCATTGAACGCTGGCTTATTACTAACTCTGACATGGGTCCACTCACACATTCACAATATACGAACTATCTGTGAGTGGCAAGCGCATATACATCAAAAACCCAATACAACTTTGCCCGACCTTGGTATCGAACCTTGGTCAGCAGTAGTCGCTAGCTCCCATTAGACAAACGAGGCATTCTTACCACTTTAAATAAGTTTTTATCATATAATGCATACGCATTGAGCAAACAATTTATAACCTGATTTTTTTTTAAATTTATGGTTAGCAAGAGTTTGGATTCAAAACAGTGTTTCATGCTCAAAGAACAAGTTCATGAATTGCTAATCTCTCTCTGCAGGTCTCCATCAACCTTAAAACCACTGCTATACAAATAATTACTCATTTAATAAATTAAGTTTCAGGGCATTGCTCGCAGAACAGATGCCGATGGGGCCGAAAGGTTCTGGAGTGGCGACCGCGTACCGGAAGATGTAGCGTTGGAAGGCCTCCCACAAGTTGGGCTGATGACCTTAAGAAAGCCGCAGGAACCCGTTGGATGCGAGAAGTACAGAACCGGTCGAAGTGGAGGAGCTTAGGGGAGGCCTATGTCCAGCAATGGACGTCTTTCGGCTGAAATGATGATGATGACTCATTTAATACTCACAAAAATCATATCTACATACCGAATAATCAAGTAATTAGGGCTATTTTATAAAAGGATTTATTCTGAAACTAGCTTCTGCCCGCGGCTTCGCCCGCGTGGATGTCGGAAGTTATCCCACGGGAACGTGCTACCAGGATAAAAAGTATGTGCTTCCCCAGGATGCCATCTATCTCTTAGCCAAATCAGAAGTTCAGTGGTTTAGGCGTGAAAATGTAACATACAGTTTCAAGTTCAAATCCTCCCCTAAAAACCGAATTACCCCTTTTTGCCCGGTCAGGGGTCAATTTTCGACAACTTTACATACTTATTATTAATTATTTTCTGTCGAAAGTATCAATAATGAGTTTCGAGTTAATCGGACCGCGCATTCAATTTCTTCCACACAAACTTCAACACCCCTATATTCCCCTTTGAGGGGTAGTTTGAAAAACTTTATTACTTACTTAGGCAAGTATTGTTGCCAAGTTTCAAGTTTATTAACTTAATTAATCATATAAACTGTATCCCCGCTTTTCACCCCAACAGGTGTGGAATTTTATAAAATTCATAACTTGACTCAAAGATTATTTATACCAATTTTATAATTAATCAAGCCACTTATTATAATCCTCCCCTGTAAAATTAACTACCCCTTTTCACCCCGTTAGGGGTAGATTTTCGAAAAACCCTGATACACATTATTCTTTCCTTTCAATTTTAGGTATAAATACTGAGTTTCGATTAAATCGGACCGCGCGCTAAAATTCTTCCATACAAACTTTGAAACCCCCCAATCCCCTTTTAGGGGGTAGTTTATAAAAACAAAAAATGCCCAATTTCATAATTTACTTAGATAAGTATTCGTGCCAAGTTTCAAGTTTATTAACTCAAGGAATAAGATTTTTCATACAAACAAAATCCCCCCATTTCACCCTCTTAGGGGTGGAATTTCGAAAAACCCTTTCTTAGTGGATACCTACTCTTCACAAAGAATACACCCTCCAAATTTCATGTTTCTAGGACCAGCGGTTTAGGCTGTGCGTTGATGTCTCAGTCAGTCAGTCAGTCAGTCAGTCAGTCAGTCAGTCAGTCAGGACTTTGAATTTTATATATATAGATAGGTGCTTACGTATTTATGAGTTTTCAGCCGTTAACATCATTTATAACTCGCCTTCAAATGAGACGAGCCATTAAAAATAATAGGTCCCTAACAAGTTATTAAAACCTTTTTAACTCTTTGGAGAAGTTAATTTGGACCACTTTCGCGTTTTAATCGTTCTAATAGAAAATTATGGTAGAAAAACTCGACAACTTTATAATACTGGAGAAATTTCGTTGCAAATTAAATATGAAAGACAAGATTTTGGATTTATTTTTTCAAAAGTTTTTCTATCACAGTTCTTGCTACCTTCGTTTAGAAGCAATAGGAACACAGCTATCATAGCATAATCAGTCTATAATGCCTATAATACACAAGCCTCCTCTCGGTGAGAGGGAGTGGGTCGTAATCCACCACGCGGGCCCAGTGCGGTTGGTAGATGTCACATTTCTTCGAATTTTTGGGTTCTAGGATATGCTGGTTTCGGTGGATCTTTTCCTTCATCGTTTTGAGAGCAGTGGTGATGAAATAAATTACGCAAAGTTTAGTGCTGAGCTTAAAAAGCAAAGGACAATGGTCATGGATGTATGGAATCCCGTACCATGCTGCATCAAAGTCAAACTTTGTTTTTTATAGACTACTCATCATATTAACTCCTACAAAAGTTTTTTTTTGTAAACAAAACCCGGGTTTCGGAGACTTTCAAAAAAATCGAAATAACCTGAAAACTGGATTACCTTATTGATTTTGTTTGACATGTCATACACGAACGGCCATTATTGCTCTAATAAAATGATAATCGTTTAAATAAACATTCTATTCTATTTAATTCTAGTTATTAATGTAGAATCGGCAAAGTATAATTTTTTTACATGTTTTTTTAAAAGTCGTGAGCATGACACTTTCAAAATTCAAGGTTATATTAATCATATCATTTGAAAAGGAATACAACAAAATCAACACTTTTTTTACTTGAAATTAAATTTCCTGTTCAAAAATCTAATCCCCGACGCATAATGTCGTAAAAAATTATGAAAATAATTACTATAATATTTTGATCTTGATGCACGAGTCTTTTTGGTACGACTTTTGTTCATTGTCCTTTTATTCTACAAAATCAAAAGTCATTTGTTCAAATTAGGCTTAGAATCAGCACTGTTCAAACGTCAAAATTACATAAGACAGTCCCCCAAAACGACCGACACTTCCAAGTGCTTCAGCTAGGAAGAAAAATTGCCCCACAAACTCCCCAGCAGCACAGCTGTCTGTTCAGTTAGAAATACGTACCTATAATACATATCTTATAAGATTATTTTCCTTTAAATAAGTATTTATTGTTGTTCCCTCCCTCGATCTTTATTTCTTGTTAATTTATTCTTCACGGTTCACCCATTCGTATCTTCAATTAGTACGGAAACTCGTTTAAAAGCGAACATTACCAATTATTTATGAATATCAAGTTAATTAATTATGTGAAACGTTGAATGTTAATTTTATTTAAATTCTTATATTATTGAATAATTTCATAGGGTTGCATTTAAATTCAAAATGTCTAAGAGCTGATTTTACAATAGTCAGACCACTTTTATCTGAAGAATAAATATGACAGCTTGACACATTTTCTATAGAAAAGCTGTCATACTGTTTGACAGCTACTCTTTGGTTAAGCGATATCTGACGATTTAAAAATCAGCCCTTAGAAAATGATATTATCTAGTAGATACCTAAACGTACATAATATAAGGAATTAATTCATTGAGGAGTATCCTACCTGTGAATCCAAAGAGAGAGATGCAAGGTTTTTTTTGCAACTCACTACTTATTATATTTGACCACAAATTAATTTCAATAGGCCTTTTGGGACCCGAGGTTTAAAGATATTAATTATATTCAACTTCTTGTTGTGCTACTGAAATAGCAACTGAAAGCATCGCATAGCCACATTTATTTAAGGGGGGACAACATTACAACCAGAAGGCCAATTCCCGTAATTAAAAACATTCAAAATTAGTCGCAGTCCCATCTCGGCGACAAACAAATGTCAAAAACTTGTTAAAATGTAGGGAAATTAGAGGTATTTTTGGCTGAGATCAGACTGCGAATGTTCTTAAAATAACGAGAATTGCCCCTCTGTAACAAATTTAGTAACTTGCAAAATAAGAAAATTTGAATTTCGCGGGCTAAACATACTCACCATGAGCATTGGTCCGCGATTTTTTTTGAAACCTTCTCTGTTCGAGCGATTGTTACGCGACGAACCTTCACTCGCGAAACGAACAGTTTGTCTAGTACATTTGTTGCGTAACAAAGTCGTGAAAACAAATTCGTGAAGTTTATGCTCGCGGTGACTACCGTCCATTAGGCTGTTGAAGTTAGTCACCAAAAATAACATCCATCACTAAATACAGTCACACATAGAAAGTCCCTAAAGCTCATTGTAAAGGGTTTCGGTCAAGCCCAAAACAATTCAGGCATGCCCAAAGTGGATGAAGCTTTGACCACAACCTGAAGCTTAGTTAGGTCAGTATATCAACCTTTTTTGCTAAGTACATATTTGGCACCATTTGGTTTATTTCGAATGTTCATAGAGTGCGTACCTTTGGTTTTTTGCTAGTTCGTACAGACGCCAGCATTTATCAAGCTACTACAGTCTGTCAAATTTCTTTAGATTTTCAACTTTATCGCTAAAGCAAGGTACAAGGTTGATTGGGAAAATATGACAGTTTCGGGTAGCTTGACTTGGCAAGCTGATACTGACCAGCTGATTCTTATAATAATTTTGCAGTAGTAGTAGCAACAATTGATCAATACAATTGTGGTAGAGTGTACTTGGTTGATACAATTTTAATTTAATAAAAAACTCCACATTTGTGTGGCGAAAGCTCTTACAAAGCCGGATCATAAAAGGTGGCTGAAAAGGTTAGCTGTAATGGACCTCGTAAATGCCAACTAGGACATGCTGCCATTAATTAATATAAAATGGGAAATCTCCCTGCAGAAATCACTCTACGCCATCAAAAACAACAAATCTGCTCATATTCCAGGAATTGATCGCAGAATAATATAAGAAAAAAGAAGCATTTGCGTGTGTCTTCATAATTATTTGAGTAAAGTTCGTGGCATAATATGAATCGAGAATTAGATAATCGACTATCGCATAAAAATGTAAAATGCACTTAATTTTAATCATAAAATGAAAAGTGTTAAGTGATTCTCGAATTTTCACACAATTTCGTGAATCTCTCTTTCAAATTCTCAATATCCGACACTCCTTATTTCTCTAAACGTGCGGAAAGAAACACCTTTTACAAAATTATAAGTATCCGAACATTTTAAGGCTTCCGCAGACAGGCGCGAGGCGATTCTGGTAGAACTATATTCGTGAAGTTTAGAGTCACAACGCGCTGTCGTTTCGTACCTGTCTGCGAGAAGCCTTACTCTACAAAATATCAATATTTTTCACACAAACCTGAGTCGGGAAGCAGCTTCCCTTTCAGTTCTACGTCGCTCTCCGCCGACGTCGCTCCATAGTTCTTATACGTTTTTCCCGAAGGCTCCTCAAACTTCGTCACTTTAAATCTTTCCGACATTTTCACTTAATTTTAACACTTATTCTAACACTAATAACACTGGTTTTACACTAACACTTGATATGGATATACACTGTTTCGTTAACACTGATATGTTTCGTGATACGTATTGTTTTGTTCACTTAAACATTGTTTTTCACTGTTTAGTCTTCGTGCTGGTGCTACTATAAACAACGATTTTATTAGAATATGTCGAATGACACAAAGTGAAGGAGGGTTTTACTCAGCAGTGAGTGAAACAAGGCTGCCAATACCTAATGATAATGTTGTAGAATCAATGAAATATTGATGTTGACTAGGTACTTTTAAGGGTGCCAACGGAACCCTATTATTATGTTTCCGCTGCCCATCCATTCAAGAAACGTGTTTTTTTCGGCGTTTTCTGCCATCTCGTGCCCTTCGTGTACGACTTGCACTTGATCGGTTTTTTTAAGTTACATAAATATTTGGAATGATTTAAGCAAGTAGGCACAAAAGTAATAATTTTATTTCACGCGGACGTCTCAATTTCAATAAATCAACATGAAAATAAACATTGATTTTCATAATTAATTGCTGCGAGTAAATATTTGAGAATAATTAATAACAAAAGCAATATCAACAGTAGACTGGGAAAGCCATTTTCATCTACGCTTGCGAAAAACTTTTACGAGAGCTAAATAAAAGTGAAAAAAACTCTCATTCGAATCGTAAAGGTAGCCATTGACGATACGTCCATCAATCCAAATGGAGTGGACGTCTTCCAAAATGGTTTCGTGAATGTGATAAACGTATGCCAATCAAATGGACGCCTTCCAGCTTTGGATTTCCAAACGGATTGAAATCCATGCATCCAATCCAAATGGACGTCATCCGCGGCCGACTGTCAATGTCAAAAACGTGCGACACGCCATTTGGAAGCCGTTCGAATCGTCTGTGAATGGGCAAAACCGCGTCCATTTTTTTGTAAATTTGGTCTCAGTTTTTGCTATGTGTTGACGGGGGGTACATGTGCTACAGTGGTAGAAAGAGCTGAGTCTATGAAACCAGGACGGTTTTATTTGTAAAGGTTCATTTTCTCCTTCGTCTTTTCTGTCTTTTTAACCGACTTCTAAAAAAAGGACGAGGTTCTCAATTCGGATGTTTGTATTTTTTTTTTTATGTTTGTTCGCGCATAACTCCGTCGCTTGCCAACCGATTTGAATAATTATTTTTTTGTTGGAATGGGTATACTTCCCAAATGGTCCCATGAATTTTATCGAAATCGGACAAGCGGTTTTTGAAAAATCAACAAAAATAAAAAAAAATATCACAACAAAAAAGTGAAAAATAAAAAGTAGTTTTTATTATCGAAATACACACTGCTGTTGCCACCATTAAAAAATCCATTGTGATAATTCTTCCGTACGACGTCGACTTGATAGCGTGCTATCTTCGAAGTGGCGGCGCGTACGTCCAAATGGAAGTAAGTCAATGTGCCTATAAACTGAAGTACATCCTTAAGGAAGTCTTCCATTTAGAAGCATTCCAAACAGACGTATCGTCAATGGCTACCTTAAGCAAAACATTTTTCTTAGTTTCTATAGAAAGTTCTCGACCTTAATAAAGCGGCCGGGGTTTGCCTGTGAGGTAGGTAATAAATGAGTACTAATGAGAAGTAATTACTTAACTTGGTTCAATTGTACTATGTGCTGTGTATACGTAAACAATACTAGGGAAATTCTAGTTGCCAAGCACTTTTTTACTGACGCAGAGTAAGTTATGAACCGGTAAGCTAAGTACTCGAAAATTTCCACGTTTGAGCATTCCGACGATTTACCGAGCAGCCGTTTTGCTTGATTGAATAACAAGTGTTCAAACATCCAAACATTCAGATTAATAATATTAGTAGGATTTTAGCCTCTAGCAGACCAAGGAAAAATAATACTATATGTCTTTTCTTTCTCTGCTACTTGAATCTTAGTAATTAACAGTCTGCGGGTGTTATAATTATATAAGTGACGTAGCGTCATGTGTAGCGTCATGTAAAGCGTTTATAAAGTGCACAAACTACAATATCCGCTAGTGCACTGATAGTATTGGATAACAGGGGTCTTCCTTTAGTGCTAGATATTATAAAGCCGAACAAAGGAAGTGTAGTCTTAAGACAACAAAATATTATCGAAAACGGTCGAAGTAAGATAATATTAATGAAGAACGTGCTAGTTTCTTCATCATTTTAAGATAGCATTATATATGTATAGCACAGGTAGCATTTCATAACCATTAAAATGATTATAGGTATATAACGCAACTAGGTAACTATTTATACTAGGTACTAAATTAAATGACTAGCTAAATATACAAATAAATACAAAAGGTTCTTTTAAAATCATAAGGTTACTTAAGCATCGAAGTACTCGTCCGCATTGCTGTCACCCAGAAACGTGCCCAAAAAACTGGCAGCATTGCCACGTTGAATGGCAATGCTAATTTTTTGGCCAAAGAACGAGCCAGCCCTCTAGTCTTGTGAAGTGTTGACCAGTCGACGAGAGACGCGAACTCAGGCCCTATGACCCGAGTGATATTGCTATTTAATTAGGTAATCATTTTAGAAACCGTTTGCCTCCTGATGACAGCATGGATCTTCTCGAACTTAGATGTTATTCCTGACAAATACATTTTCTTATAACTTTAGGAATTTAAATCCATTTCTTTACACGTAAATGTGTGCTAATGCTAATGAACGAATGCCGTGGTTCTGCAACACTCATAGAAAAACGCCGCGTAATCTAACTGCAGTGAGTAAATTATGCCGATTTATACAACCCTTGATTATACGTTGAGCTTAGAGTTATTCAATATTATTAGAGAGAAACTTTAAGAAAATTTATAGTTAGGGAGAAAAATGTTATATTTCTTATTTCTTTTCTTTATATTCTGGTTTACCAAAATGTCAGATTCGATAACTTTGTCTACCGATCTGCCTTAATAGTCGTTGGATACATCAATTCAAAAGCCCCCAAAAGTGACGACACGTACATACGTTTACTGCACTCTAGCTAGGGTATCTCCACTATCAAAGTTTCTAAAATCTTAATATATCATTACCCAGCAATGAATGCTTTAGATTGTAAGCACTTTACTCAATGTATATAGAAGTAAGCATATCTATTGGCAACCATACACAAAGTCTTAACAACCTTATGAATTGTGACGAGCAGCTGATAAACTACCGAAAAAAATAGTTCCTCGTCATTTTGCATCCATTTAACTCTCTATTTGCATGCAGCTTCCTAAGATAATTAAACACCTCATGAAATGGAACGTTGGCAGTTCGGAATGGTTCGGAAAATTCCGGAAAAATCCCGAGCAAGCGGGACTGTCCGTAAATCGAATTAAAAAGATTCCTCTTGTATTTGACGCGAGCTCGGAGTGCTAAAATGCAAATGTAGCAGTGTTTTTTCTTCGAGTAAAAATATAACTGTGCATAAGTGTAGAAGATTATGAATGGACTGTTAATTATAGTGTTTACTGGATCATGTGGAGTAGTGGGCGTTTAGGGACTGAATGTAATGATGATGAATGTAATAAAGGGACGTTAACAAACAGATGTACTTATAGAATACTAAAATTTGAAACGTGCATAAGGTGTACTATGGTGTTATTGCTACAAGAAATTGTGTGATAATACCTTACAGAGATATCAGAATAATATATATATCGCAATATCAGTTTTGGCGTTATGTTTAGGTACCATCATCGATACCAAATAATACCAACCACTGGTTCTTCCCCGTGACAGACAAGAGTTCCAATGGGACCATAAAAACAGAACGACGTAAACGTATAAGAAGCTGAATTGATATTTTATTCCTATATATATATATATATTTATATGAAATCACTTCGATATATGTATGTACGTAAGTAGGTAGTTAACTAAGTACTTGCGTAAGCGCAGATATTAAAACTGCGAAATGAAACCTGTTTTTCCTCATTTATCTGTTTATTCTATTTGGTTTAAACTCGACTCTACCAAGTTTTGTATTTGAATTGCATAATAGGTTGGACTTGGAAAAGATATCTTAAATTAGCCTGATTATTGGTCTACCTGAAGACCAATAATTAGCAGAAAGAACAATGCTGAAGAATGAAGCACCCTCGTAGATCTGTGACAGTCGTTACGGGTGGTCAGAAGCCAAAGAGTCTGAGAACCAATCATACCAAGGGGTATCGTGTTACCGAGTAACTGGATTGTGAAGGTCAGATGGGAAGTCGTTTGTGTATGATACTGGTATTCAGCTGCATCCGGTTAGACTGGAAGCCGACCCCAATATAGTTGGAAAAAGCCTAGGCAGTTTTTTTTTGCATTTGGAAGAAGTATGAGTGTTCGTATTTCTAAACGTGGTGCCAATATTTCTTATTTATTTGTTGAATTGTATCCGTTACTTTTCCAAGTTAACAAAAGCATTATTGCTGACATTTAGAAGGCCCTGCTTTTGTATTGGCACGTTTCAAGAATGTTCTAAAAATAAATTGTATAAGGCAGCTGACCCCTACGACGTTGATAAAACACCAGGCAGTTTTCTTAGTGGGTACATTTCAAGCTGCAAAGCCAAAAAGCAAATATACCCACTCAAACTTGTGTAAGTTTAAACATTGTACCATGCAACAAAGAAGTGATCCAATCATGACGTCATCTAATCCAGGCATACACTGTTATCTTTTATCAAGTAAAGCATTCGATCCTTGAACATTTAGGCCAGTATTAGGCGAGGTGGAAACAACATATGAAACTGGTTCTAAAATTATTCTTGTATCACACTTATTAAGGCAAGATCAAGCTTATAGAATATGCACTTGCAATCTGTATATTAAAGTAAGATTATTGCACTTTAATTTATACAAAAGTAAAACTGGTTTTTGCCATTACACAATCAGTACCGTACATCAAGCATGTATTTTTTGTTAATAGAATTATCAGAACTGTAAATGGAAGTTAATCTAAGAATAGTTTGCAAGCAGATTAGGATTACACTTAGCCGTCTGATACATACAGTCATTGTGGTGATATCATAAAACAAGTTTCTAACGTACCATAACAGTGTTTCTATTTAAGGTATTCAGGATAACCATGGTTTTAGTCACTACCGAAAAATACGCAAATTATACTTGGAATGCCTTAGGGAACCATCCATGGACCTGTATTGTGTCAAAGCCTTCTCTTAGTTGTAAAGAAAATCATCTTCGTAATAACCTAATCTGATATTTCAGAGTAATATTTCCAACCCGAGCAGCTTATTAGATACTGGAAAATTACCCAGTTCTACTTGCAAAAGAAACAGTTGACTTCATGGAAATATAATTTTGAGAACATGTTTATTATTCACAATTATTTGGGAAATAAACTCTAGTAAAAATCTCTTTTAGGGAGTAGTATCGGTACAGACTTACGACTTGTAGGTCGTGAGTTCAAACCCAGACAGGCGCTTTACTTTGTGTATTTTTTCACCACCACTGCTCTGAAAACGGTGAAGGAAAACCGGCATGTCCTAGAACCAAAAATTCGAAGACATGTGACGTCTACCAACCCGCATTGAGCCCGCTTGGTAGATTATGACCCACTTCCCTTCACAGAGAGGAGGCCTGTCTCCCAGAAGTGGGAACATTATAAGCTGATTATGCTTATTCTAAAATCTCTTATAGCTAGAGTGCTATATAATTTACTTTATTATCATTCTGTTTATTTCCTAGATATGTATTTACACATGAATACGTTATTACGTACATCACATAGAAATGGAAATATTGAAAACAATAACTGTAACGTAAACCGCAATTTACCATAATCGATTGATTGTGTGTGTGTAACAGTATGCGTATAAACATATAAATAATACATAAATTCACCATCATATGCCTAGCTTTTTCCTTAATATGTTGGGGTCAGCTTCTAGTTTAACCAGATGCACCTGAATATCAGTATTTTACATGAAGCAACTGCCTATCTGACCTCCACAACCCAGTTACTAGATAATACGATGCCCCTTGGTAAGACTGATTGTCTAACTTTCGGGCTTCTGACGACACGTAACGATTGTCAAAGTTCAACTAATGACAGCCGGGACCAACGGCTTAACGCGCTTTCCGACGCATGAAGGGGTCTCTATATGTACAGATTGGCACCCATCCATTGACAAACCGCGGCAAGCGTAGGTTAACCTGATCTATCAACCCGTGCGGCTGTTATTACTTAGCCACAAGCCCCTTCAATACATAAATTATGAACGTTTAATCACAGAAACATTTCATCAATGGAAATTACATTGTACCAAATGACTTTTCAATTCTGTGTACGGTTGGAACAGGAGAGTACACAAAATCTATGTACTGACGACAAACGTACTACAGAGCTTGCACGAGCCGATCCAATGAATTTATACGAAGCAACGGAGTTTGCAAATTGAGAGACAAATGGTGCTCTTATTCTTTTCACTCACAAACAGACTAGAAATTTTCTTGGAATACTTGTGATCTTTGATAGAATGGCTTACCAGGAAAATATAGGGTGTAGATATTTGGTTTGAGTTTATGACTGTTTTCGTCGGTTCGTCGGTCGGTCGGTTATCTTGAGAGACTTTTTGTTTCATGGTATTGACATAGACTTTCGACTACCAGAGGCTAGTACAGCTGTGATACTCATAATAAATCACATAGATGCTCAAACTTGACATTTACTATGTGGCAGCTAAAAATAAGAAATCAATAAAAATACCTGATAATGAATAAATAATTCAATGCTGTAACCGTAAACCGGCTACCACCTTGTAAAATGCATAAACCCTAGAATCGAAACACCTTTCAGCCAACTTGACATTGTTTTACCCTACGTACAGGTATAAATGTAAAATAATCTCATCAAGACACTGCGGCGCTGCGACTGGTGACACTTGTGTACACAATGGTCTCAACTAGGCGGACACTTGGCCTACAAATGGCATAGTTGCAGTATTGATAGATGTGGCTATTCAGGCTCCTGTATTTGTGGTCAATGCAAACAAATCAACTACTAAATAAAATGCCATTGATTCTGACGGCCATTTAAAACTTGAGTTAATAAAATTAGGAATCTTTAATGATTACTTTTTGGGAATTTTGCTGTGTTCTGCCGATTTTTTTTGGGATAATCAATAAAAGAAATTCTATTCCGTGAACATCATTTAAGAGAAACAAGGCAAAAAAAAAAGATTTAACCTTTCTGAGTAGATTGATAAATTTGCTTAATTTGCCAAAATAATAAAAAAATATACACTTTGTATGGGAAGCCTAGAAATGTTTACCTTTTCTACAACTGAAAAAACGGATAATTAAAACGAACGAATACGAATGTGGAAATTCTGTTAACACATCAGATAACAACAATGGTCCGAACGTACAAGCTGTCAAATTGTAATAAGTAATTGATATCTGCGAATGCGGGCGAAATTGCGAACAATACTGTAGGTAGTCTATCAGGCGATACAAACAAGAGAATCACTATAAATATTACAACGTCATGCCTTTCAAACATATTCTTTATCAATTTTAGAAAGGATGTCAGTGGCCTGGTTTTTTACTAACTTCTCATTGTCCATTAAATAAGGTTAAAATTAATTAAGATGTCTACTATCTATAGTTAGTGTTATTGAATACTAACTATAGTTTGTAGAAATCTTAATTCATTTATTATAGTTACTGAACAGAATTCAGGAAAATTTAGACGTTTTCCAGTTTTGTCACAATTAAAATTATTCCCCAACTGAAATAACTTTTGCAAATCTATCAATATTGTAGTTACATTTTCTAAATTGTGCTGACATTTCTTAACGGAAGGCTTAACGCATTAGCTGCTGAATTATTAGCAATTTTCTTATAAATGCTACTTAGATAGCTCACTAACCCTGTGCGACAAACGCTCATGCGCGTTCAAATAATTTTCGTGGGGTGCTATGAACGCGCATGCGCGGTTGAAGAAATTTTACCCAGTGCGGCTGGCCGCATTAGTGCGTCGTTCGTACTACTTGTCCGAGTGCGGCACGACGCTTCTGTGCGTTTGAAATTTTTTGAGTTTTATGACAGTCATAAAACAATTACGCTACAAGTAAAGGTGGTTTCACACGACAGTTGTTTTTGTAACATTTTTTTGTCAAGTTACTAGATTTGCTTTTCGTACGTAAAAGTATAGAGCGAATGAATGAATGAATGAAATTGAACTCTTAGAGTTGCCATTTAATTTAGTTGTATACGAATTTATTAATTATTTAATATCAGACCCATACTACTTTGATTGTTTTTTTGATATAATTATAACAACTTTCCTCTCTTTTTCCTGCAATCTGTGGGTGGGGTGATTTCGTGACAGGGACTGAAGTGTGTCGGGACGGAAGAGTCACACGCGCATCTCAACTTGGCCAATGAGCGCGCGCGCTGCTAGGGTTGTAAGCGTTCCAATTTACGCGTAGTCGGTTTCGCGACCAAAACGAGAACGATAGTTTCTGTGTTCTCGTTTTAGTCGCGTAACCGACCACGCGTACACTGGAATGCTTAGTCCGTACAAGGCTACTGTAAGGCTCGCTCTTTTTTTTATATTATGTAGGTAAGCTGTAGAATAAAACTAATGAATATTTACAGTAAAAACATTTATTACTTTATACCCCTTATTACATAATATTATTATTATTTATTTATTTCAGAGAATCTCCATATAAGTTCCACAATATTAATTAAACACAAGATAACAAAATCATAAACTAAGTATTAGTGTGTTAGTAACAGAAAATTGTACCTAAAATTAAGTTAGTATGGTTAGTACCTATAACTAACAATATCCGTATAAGTTACATAATTATAAACACAAGATAACAAAATCATAAACTATTAGTGTGTTAGTAACAGGAAATTGTACCTAAAATTAAGTTAGTATGGTTAGTACCTATAACTAACAATATCCATATAAGTTACATTTATTATCCGTATAAGTTACATAATTATAAACACAAGATAACAAAATCATAAACTATTAGTGTGTTAGTAACAGAAAATTGTACCTAAAATTAAGTTAGTACGGTTAGTACCTATAACTAACAATATCCGTATAAGTTACATAATTATAAACACAAGATAACAAAATCATAAACTATTAGTGTGTTAGTAACAGGAAATTGTACCTAAAATTAAGTTAGTATGGTTAGTACCTATAACTAACAATATCCATATAAGTTACATTTATTATCCGTATAAGTTACATAATTATAAACACAAGATAACAAAATCATAAACTATTAGTGTGTTAGTAACAGAAAATTGTACCTAAAATTAAGTTAGTATGGTTAGTACCTATAACTAACAATATCCATATAAGTTACATAATTATAAACACAAGATAACAAAATCATAAAATATTAGTGTGTTAGTAACAGAAAATTGTAGGTACCTAAAATTAAGTTAGTATGGTTAGTACCCATTACACCACCATCACCACCATCACCACCACCACCACCACCACCACCACCACCACCACCACCACCACCACCACCACCACCACCACCACCACCACCACCACCACCACCACCACCACCACCACCACCACCACCACCACCACCACAAGTGAAAACATTCACGGGTTTTCGTCATGGTAGCGGCCGTAACAGGGAAGACAGAGTCCAATATCACAGTCCGGGCAAATGATCTTAGTGTCTTTCCTTTTTTTTTCTTTTACCCAGCACCTGACACATTTGCGCCTTTTAAGACACCCATTGTCATTCCTATCTAACTCTTTGGGCATGTGTCTTGGCCTTTGAGGCACAAATGTGTCAGCTATAGGGGGAAGAAGTTCAAGCAGCACTTTTTCCCTATATGAATCTAAGGAAAGAGTGCTGCTTGTACCTTTTTTGAACAAAAAAAAGGAATTAACTAACATCATTTGCATGATGTGGATACCTATTTTCTTGTACCATCTCATGGATTTGTGCTCACAAGGGTAGTAGGCTAACATTTGGTCGTGTCGATCAACACCTTTCATAAATTTATTATATTGTATTATTATATTTGGTTTGTTGACCACACGACCACGCCTATTTTCCACTGGCATCAAATCGGGTGAATGCTCAGTGGAAATAGTGAGCACATCTCTCTTGTCTTTCCATTTATCGACACAAACACCTTTTCCGTTATACCTGTAAATATTTCCACCTTTCAAAAGTTTCTTAGTTACAACAGCTTTCGGATTATTTTTTCTTTTGGCAGCCAAAGTTCCAGTGCAATAAGTTTTTTTAGATAGCAGTGTTTCGGCTAACTGGACACTATTATAATAATTATCCATATATACTGAATGGCCGCTATTTAAATAGTCTTTTAATAGTGTCATAACTACTTTGTCGACATGTCCTTGACCGCCAACTTCAATATCTGAGCTACCTCTATACATGTGAATCTTATGCACTAGTCCTTTTGGGTCTGCCAAAACGTATAATTTAATACCATATTTATGTCTTTTATTTTTTATGTATTGTCTAAAAATAATACGCCCTCTAAATCCAACCATTGATTCGTCTATACTTAATTCCCTTTCTGGATACACTATTTCTTTCATCGTTTCGTTAAAATAATTTAATAGGTAATCGATTTTAGAATAATTCCTGCTATTTTCTTCAGTTGTATTAAAATACATGCACCTTAAAATTAACAAAAATCTGTCCCTTGACATATATTTATTAATATTAAATTTGACATAGTTAGATTTACGCCAGTAATCTGCTATTTTACACAGCTTAGCGGTGCCCATAAAAAACAAAATTCCCATAAAGGTCCACAGTTCTGCCATAGTGGTGTTTTTCCACTTTGTTAGGCGGCTATTGGGCTTAAGTGGCCTGGATAACAAAGTTTGGGCATGCATGTTTGTCATTGCCGCTAAGCTGGTAACAAATTCTGGTCTAAAAATAGCCTTAAAATAATCCACAGGACCTTTGGTAGCAGCTTCCGCGATCTTGATTTCGGGGGTCCCAGTAAAAGGGAAACTGTTGACTATAGCTGTCTCCTCAGTCCACTGCTCATCCAGAGACAATATGTTAACGGAGGAGACGCTTGAGCTATAAAGTAGAAAAAAATATCTATTTAAAAAAACCGTTCAATGTTTGAAACAAACACTACAGTAAAAATACGGTCAGTAATTAAGATCAGCAACCGAGTACGGAATAGCAAAATACACTCCAAAAAGAAATCGCCGATGTGGGCCAGAAGTCTGCAAGGCTGAAGTAGGATTGGGAGGATCATGAATGCAGAACGCATCATGACAGATGGGCCAGAGTCGTCACGCAGTGGGTGCCGGAAGACGGGCGTCATCGCCGAGGGAGGCCCAGGAAAAGCTGGCGTGACGACTTAGACACGTTCATGGGATATTGATCAGAGAAATCAATCCGTAAGGAAGAGTGGAAGACTATGGGGGAGACCTTTGCCCAGCAGTGGGGCAGTACAGGTTAAAAAAAAAACTTGCGTTCCCTACCTGTCTGACGCGTTGGAGGAGACGCTTGCGCTGTCAGAACCGTCGGACTCAATGTCCTCGGTAAAGTCCTCTCCGAAGATTTCGGTCAGGTCACGTCTCACATCTTCAAAATTACGTGCCATCTGAAAATGATGTTTTATAGTACATTTTGTGCCGCATAATCAATACGTTAGGTAGTCAAATAAAATAACAGTTGGAGAGTTGGCTGAGCCATAGACAATGAAATGTGAGCTGATGAAGAAGACGATGCATAAGTAGAAGAAGTTAAAGGAGATAGATAAAGATTGCTCGCGATTTACCGTGGGTGAATGAAAAAATACAATATGTGGGATACACAAAACTGATTCATGTAAACCTCATTTCATAAACCTCAAGATAGCCTTCCCCCCTTCTAGCTCTATATATCTACGCGGCCACAATCCTAGTAAAATCAAACATCAGTAGGTATAGACCAGGATAGAAGCCTTTAAAAATAATAAAAAGTGAAAAAAAATAATAGTAGGATAAAACCCATTAGAAAAGGAGGGGAATATTATAAAAATGAAAGGAAAAATAATTTACGCGCGATCTGAGGTCGGGAAGGGGATGGGGGTGAGTTTTTAAGGGTAAAAAACGGTTTTTCTTGATTTCCGGCAAAACTAAAAGTCCTATCGAAAAAAGTCAAATGGCAAAGTTGTAGGAAATAAAAAGATCTAAAACTTTTGTATTTACACCTCTTTCACATAACCTCAAAATTTATGTGAAAAATTCAAAAAACCAAGGTTTTGGTTTTTTATTTTTATCTTTTACAAAATTTTTTTTTTTTTAACGAAATTTGGTGAAAACTTACCTTTTTATGTCTCAAATACGCTGTAATTTATTTGATTAAAAATATTTATTATTTCACCTTATTTTGAATTAATATCGAAAAAGCACCCTAATTTTCAATCGAAAATTCACCCGTCAAAATATCAGCTTTTTTCAAAAAGTTGGTATGTTTTCTGTTCGTTGAAATCTCTACTTTCCGATGGTGAAAAAAAATATATAATTATGTTACTATAGTAAATCTTCTCAGAAAATGCAAAAAATTGAAAAAAACTCGAATTCGATAACTGATAATCTGAAAAGACAAAATCGAATTATTAATGCCTTCACTATTTTATCGTGAGTATACCACCATGAAAAAAAAATATTAAGGAAATAAATGTCAAAATGTATAAAAAATATATTATAAATATATTAAAAATCTATAATAAATGTATAAATATATAAAAAATATGTATAGTAAATATATTTTTAATAACTAACTTTTGGCCGATTTTCATATATACTTATTTTATACATTTCAAATATATTTCAGATATATTCAAAATATATTTTTTTTATATTTTTAGCTATGTTTTTTATGTCTTTTAAGATATATTTTGAATGTCTCTAAAATATATTTAAAATATATGAAATATACATGAAAAACGGCCAAAAGTTAGTTATTAAAAATATATTTACTATACATATTTTTTATATATTTATACCTTTATTATAGATTTTTAATATATTTTTTATACATTTTGACATTTATTTCTTTAATATTTTTTTTATGGGGGTATACTCACGATAAAATAGTGAAGGCATTAATAATTCGATTTTGTCTTTTCAGATTATCAGTTTTCGAATTCGAGTTTTTTTCGATTTTTTGCATTTTCTGAGAAGATTTACTATTGTAACATATATTTTTTTTTCACCATCGGAAAATAGAGATTTCAACGAACAGAAAACATACCAACTTTTTGAAAAAAGCTGATATATTGACGGGTGAATTTTCGATTGAAAATTAGGTTGCCTTTTCGATATTAATTCAAAATAAGGTGAAATAATAAATATTTTTAATCAAATAAATTACAGCGTATTTGAGACATAAAAAGGTAAGTTTTCACCAAATTTCGTTAAAAAAAAAAAATTGTAAGTAAAAGATAAAAATAAAAAACCAAAAACTTGGTTTTTTGAATTTTTCACATAAATTTTGAGGTTATGTGAAAAAAGTGTAAATACAAAAGTTTTAGATCTTTTTATTACCTACAACTTTGCCATTTGACTTTTTTCGATAGAACTTTTAGTTTTGCCGGAAATCGAGAAAAACCGTTTTTTACCCTTAAAAACTCACCCCCATCCCCTTCCCGACCTCAGATCGCCCGTAAATTATTTTTCCTTTCATTTTTATAATATTCCCCTCCTTTTCTAATGGGTTTCATCCTACTATTATTTTTTTTAGTTTTAAAAATTATCGACCCTGGTCTACTATGACACATTAAAAATACATTACGCAATAAAACATCCCACACTGCAGTTTATAGAAACATTATTTGAATGAGCATAAAAATATATAATAAGTACCTTATTATACATTTTTATAGAATAGACATTAAGAACCTACATTTAATTGGTATTTTTAAAAGACTTCCTAATTGAAAAGGCATATTACTCTGTCAAGGAATTCCTTGAAGAAATATCTATAATGATATGACTGTGATATATAATATGCTTAATGTGATATAAAGTATAAGAATAGCATGATTATAAAATATACATAATTGTAATTTGATTATGTATATTTCTTTTATTTTTAACCATTTAAATTGTAATGCACAGGCAACTAAGTTCTAAGAACCTACATATTGTTACTATTTTTTAAATTCTGTACACTTAGTTCACAATAAAGAATTTGATTGATTGATTGAATGATAGGTCAAGTATATTAAGTAAAAGATAGCTCATAATAATAACTGTTGATACTTACCATGTACAGCCAGAAAGATTACGAAGATTCACCACACTTCACACACAAAGTTCTTGGCAAGGTGTTTACAAAGTAAACCACGGAGTCCAGTACGACACACGAAATGATCACAAGGTATTTCCAGAGTCCAAAATCACAAGCCAAGGTAGTCACGGGGCAAATCAGAGGTCCAGAAAGAAAGCAAGGGTCAAAATACAAAGGCAAGAGCACGGAGAGCACGGAGAGTACGTCTGTTCACCACGAAAGCAAAACAGAAGTGACTTAAAACACTTAATTTTGGTTACAAGAGAATTTTTAAACCAATCGGCATAGATTAGTATTACAATAGACATAAAAAACATTTTATACAAAAGGGGAACCCTTTTGTTTAAAACATAAAAGACAAAAGAGTACACAGTATTTTAAACAAAAGACATTTTAAACACAAGGCTACCCCTTTTGTTTAAAATATCTTTTATTGTTTTAAAATGTCTTTTATGGCTCCGGCACCGGCGCACACCTGGCATCAGTATAATAGAATAGTGAAATACCTAGTAAATCTATTGTGTATTGGTATCGGTATATTTTTGTTATCTTAGGCAGTCTGAATAATAAAACAACACATAATGCATAAAATGTAGAACCAACAATTCTGTGGTATGGATCGAATCTAATCTGTATAAGTACGAAAAATATACCACAAGGCCTCTGTAGCCATGCCAAAAATATATAAAAAAACTGTCCAAAATGCTAGGAACACACCACCAACCATTTCTCCTTTGTCGTAGTGCAATGAAGACTAGTACCTATCTAGTTCATACCTATTATCAGCCTTACCTGTTGTTGCCACTTCATGTTTGTGTGTGTGATGGAAATAAGATACAAAGGGTCATAAAATAAAAAAAACTTAAGGAAAAGTTCATAGTTTATTGGGGGAGCCCTGATGATTAGTTTGGACAAGAACAATCACCAGGGCTCCCCATAATCAACGCGCTCCTGGAGCCAGGCCAACCAAATTCTGGGAGTTGGTGGTTCTGGTGGTGGTGCTGGTGGTGCTGCTGGTGGTACTGCTGGTCTAGGCCGGAGTCCATCCCTGCAAAAAATATATATTTTATATACAAAAAAAGAAAACTTCCGAATATGAACCTACATTGTAGGTAAGCATGGTGTGCTGTTTTATAATGGACAAACAAAACATGTTGCATAATGAAAAGGTGGCGCACAGTCAACACATTACACTATTTATACATATAATACGGGGGACCTGACCCATTTTCCTGACATTTCCACATGAAAAAAAAGGACAATAGTAACTTTAGCGGTTGACGGGTAAAACAAAAAAAGGGATAAGTCATTTGTAGCAGTTGACAAGACAATAAAATTAGGAAAAACGAAAACTTTATCAGCCTAGGGTAATCTAGGAACAGTCACATGTGGTGTATATTATTAATACATAACATTCATTTATAATTACAACAGATGTGTGGGAAATAAAATAGGAATGTGCAGTTGAGCAAGTAAGTACTCACAGCATGTCCACGTACTGTTGCTCCTCCTCTTCCGGCCTGTACACCAGCAGCGGGTGCAGGCATAGCTCCAGCCGCCTCATGCGCTCCTGCACTTCGGCGACTGGAGCTAACAGCCACCGAATCTGTCGAAGTAAAACAAATAATGAAATCATATTTCTTCACCTACGCGTAGCGTTTCGACTGACCATAAAAATATGGCGTGTATTATTATTCCGAACTTTAACCTATGAAACTATTAGCAAGAGTAGCACTTAACAATCGATGACGGTATATACCTCATCCACCAACTCCCACATCATGGAGCTTTCCGCCGTGGCCGCGTCACTTTGGTCGGCCTGGTGCTGTAAATTTTCATAAACCGGTCTGAAATGAAAAAAAAAACATTTAAAATACCTAAATACAATATTGCTTACATGAAATATTCATTCGGATGTTGATACTTACTCGTCTCTTGATTCAGCACCAGGCCCAGGCCCACAACAAAGGACGCGGCGAATGGCCCGGCTCCAAGCAGTAATGGTGTTCATTTTAAAAAAAAATTATAAAATAACTATACGATGCGGACGCCGAGCTGAGTAAACGTGAAATGTCTCATTCTCATGTCTGTCAAATTCAAATCGTAGCAAAAAATTTTTGAACGAATGAATGACAAATCAAAATAATGTTACCATATAATTAATTTTTGATAATATATTGTTAATATGTTACTGGGCACTAATATTTGCGTAGAAATTGATTCCAATAGCTGATGATAAAATAATGATTCGATGGAAACGATGCATATTTATTATTATGTGTTGTTTTATTATTCAGACTGCCTAAGATAACAAAAATATACCGATACCAATACACAATAGATTTACTAGGTATTTCACTATTCTATTATACTGATGCCAGGTGTGCGCCGGTGCCGGAGCCATAAAAGACATTTTAAAACAATAAAAGATATTTTAAACAAAAGGGGTAGCCTTGTGTTTAAAAATATCTTTTGTTTTAAAATGTCTTGTCTTTTTTTCATTTTAAACCCTTTTGTTTAAAACATAAAAGACATTTTAAACACAAGGCTACCCCTTTTGTTTAAAATATCTTTTATTGTTTTAAAATGTCTTTTATGGCTCCGGCACCGGCGCACACCTGGCATCAGTATAATAGAATAGTGAAATACCTAGTAAATCTATTGTGTATTGGTATCGGTATATTTTTGTTATCTTAGGCAGTCTGAATAATAAAACAACACATAATAATAAATATGCATCGTTTCCATTGAATCATTATTTTATCATCAGCTATTGGAATCAATTTCTACGCAAATATTAGTGCCCAGTAACATATTAACAATATATTATCAAAAATTAATTATATGGTAACATTATTTTGATTTGTCATTCATTCGTTCAAAAATTTTTTGCTACGATTTGAATTTGACAGACATGAGAATGAGACATTTCACGTTTACTCAGCTCGGCGTCCGCATCGTATAGTTATTTTATAATTTTTTTTTAAAATGAACACCATTACTGCTTGGAGCCGGGCCATTCGCCGCGTCCTTTGTTGTGGGCCTGGGCCTGGTGCTGAATCAAGAGACGAGTAAGTATCAACATCCGAATGAATATTTCATGTAAGCAATATTGTATTTAGGTATTTTAAATGTTTTTTTTTTCATTTCAGACTGGTTTATGAAAATTTACAGCACCAGGCCGACCAAAGTGACGCGGCCACGGCGGAAAGCTCCATGATGTGGGAGTTGGTGGATGAGGTATATACCGTCATCGATTGTTAAGTGCTACTCTTGCTAATAGTTTCATAGGTTAAAGTTCGGAATAATAATACACGCCATATTTTTATGGTCAGTCGAAACGCTACGCGTAGGTGAAGAAATATGATTTCATTATTTGTTTTACTTCGACAGATTCGGTGGCTGTTAGCTCCAGTCGCCGAAGTGCAGGAGCGCATGAGGCGGCTGGAGCTATGCCTGCACCCGCTGCTGGTGTACAGGCCGGAAGAGGAGGAGCAACAGTACGTGGACATGCTGTGAGTACTTACTTGCTCAACTGCACATTCCTATTTTATTTCCCACACATCTGTTGTAATTATAAATGAATGTTATGTATTAATAATATACACCACATGTGACTGTTCCTAGATTACCCTAGGCTGATAAAGTTTTCGTTTTTCCTAATTTTATTGTCTTGTCAACTGCTACAAATGACTTATCCCTTTTTTTGTTTTACCCGTCAACCGCTAAAGTTACTATTGTCCTTTTTTTTCATGTGGAAATGTCAGGAAAATGGGTCAGGTCCCCCGTATTATATGTATAAATAGTGTAATGTGTTGACTGTGCGCCACCTTTTCATTAGGCAACATGTTTTGTTTGTCCATTATAAAACAGCACACCATGCTTACCTACAATGTAGGTTCATATTCGGAAGTTTTCTTTTTTTGTATATAAAATATATATTTTTTGCAGGGATGGACTCCGGCCTAGACCAGCAGTACCACCAGCAGCACCACCAGCACCACCACCAGAACCACCAACTCCCAGAATTTGGTTGGCCTGGCTCCAGGAGCGCGTTGATTATGGGGAGCCCTGGTGATTGTTCTTGTCCAAACTAATCATCAGGGCTCCCCCAATAAACTATGAACTTTTCCTTAAGTTTTTTTTATTTTATGACCCTTTGTATCTTATTTCCATCACACACACAAACATGAAGTGGCAACAACAGGTAAGGCTGATAATAGGTATGAACTAGATAGGTACTAGTCTTCATTGCACTACGACAAAGGAGAAATGGTTGGTGGTGTGTTCCTAGCATTTTGGACAGTTTTTTTATATATTTTTGGCATGGCTACAGAGGCCTTGTGGTATATTTTTCGTACTTATACAGATTAGATTCGATCCATACCACAGAATTGTTGGTTCTACATTTTATGCATTATTGTCTATTTTACAAAATATTAAATTACCTCGTTAATTACAATATAGATATGACACATTATTTTGAAATAATTATAACAATTCACATAAAACTAGGCAGTATGGTCCGATGACTGTAGCCTGATATTGAATGGCCATAAACTAAAAAGATAGTATGTTGTCGCTTGCAAATTAGCTGTCAGCGAGAAAGAAAATAGCGCGAAAGCAAGTCTATAATAAATGGAAGAAGATTTTCTGTAAGTATTCTTTCATAATTTGTATAATTATGTACTAATACAAATATTTCGCTGTGATATGTGCAGTTTTCTTAGAAGTTATACCTATTACATTTTTATAACTTTTTTGTTAGGCAAGACGAGGATACAAATCCCAGCATTTGGGTCCCGTCGGAGTCACTGCCTCCGACTGCCGCTAACGACGGCGGGGCCGGGGGGAGTGGCGTCGGCGGGGCTGGGCCGAGCGGCGTCGGCGTGGCCGGGCCGAGCGGCGTCGGTGTGGCCGGGCCGAGCGGCGTCGGCGGAGCCAGGGGGAGCGGCGGCGGCGGACAGCCAACGATGACGGCCTTGCTGCAGGCAGCAAAAAGGGCCGTCATCATTGACGGCCGGCCCGCCAAACGGCCGTGCCTCCGGCCAGAGATACCCACGCCCAAAGGAAAGGGCGTGGGTAAAAAATCAATCAACAATAAAAAATAATATTTTATCTTTATTTTTTTATTGCACGGTCACAAATAAATGTCAATAATAGCTACGTATAGACACGACTTGGAAAGCAAGTTGTGGTGGGTATTTACGAATATTATTCTACCCGTAACATATTACTCGTGTAACAACCGACTATCGTGTGTAACAATAGGAACAGGTGTGTAGACACCCTTACCGACCCTTATTTTACGATGCTTTCGAAACAATAGAGATACACAATGGACGCACAGGTGCGTCCATCGTGCATTGCGCCGCACTCGAAGAAAGTTAAGTAAATTGTATGGACGCGCATGCGCGCCGCTAGCACATGGTCAAAGTTCGAAAAACGCGCATGCGCGTTGGCCGCACTAAATGCGTTAACAATTTAATTTCGCTAGCAGTGAATAGTTCCATCGAGATTAACATTTATAAACTTGAATGGTTTTCAACAAATCATTATTTCTAGAGAAAAGTACCTACCCGTCTAGAAAATTTTGAAGGTAAAAAAGGAATGGGTGAACATAAAGTTGTAACTGAAATGAAAACACTAAAGAAGCATTAAGGAATCGAGAAATACAATGATAGCAAAAACTCTTTCTCGACAAAACAGGGTCGAACGACTTTGGGTCTTGGGTCGAATTTAGAAGAAAGAAACTAATAGCAAGAAAAGAACTTAAAATAAAGTTTTCATTGACCGTTTAGGAACATCCATACTAATATTATAAATTCGAAAGCAACTCTAGGCTGTAACCTTTTCACGCCTATACCGTTCAACGGATTTCGATAAAATTTGGCAAGGAGATGGATGGTTTCCTGGGGAAGGACATAGGATACTTTTTGTCCCGGTAGTGCGTTCCCGTGGGATAATTTTCGACATCCACGCGAGCGATGCTAGTATATAATATGATAATTGATTATCAATGGACACTCATTCAATTGAATGACATTTGTAATATATAATCTTAATATCTAATCAAAAGGTTAGATAAGAATAACTATTTAAATGCTAAATATTTTGCATATTGCGGTAGAGTGACGCATTTTTCTCAATGTCTGTTTGGCTTCTAATCTATTTGTAAAGTGTTTAAGTAAATAAGAGTCGTAGTCAGTTACGCATATTTACTCAATGAGTAAGTCCCCAGTAATGAAACGGCACCGGAACATGTTTAGAATTGATTCGCAAACTATTCGTCAAAAATCTTGGGCAAAGTTAAGTATACGCCCCAAAAAATACTTTATTTTTCAATTTCTTTAATCGTATACACCAATGAAGCAAAGAAAATGAAGATTAAATACGTATACTTTAATTAGCAGAAGTATGAAACATCAATAATATCCCGGTTGTAACAAACAAGTAGGTACTCAATGAAAAGAAAGTAAAAGTTCTGGATAGTAATGTATAGTAATTTCCTGGAAGTTCAAACTCAGTTTTCTTTAGTTGGGGTTGTTATTAAATAGTTTTATATTACACAGATGAGCGGAAGAAATGAAAGGTTTTTAAAAAAAAATCTTTTCGGAACCATGTTCATTGTATGTTACACTAAAGAGTGGGAACTCCTAGTTTTTTGTTTGTGGCTCTGTTCATCTGTGTTCCCAAAAAGCTATTACATGGGAGTCTTCAAGTCTCAAGTAAATAGATTACTCCTAGGCATGCAGCAGTGTCAATCGCACCATCTCTTGTCATGACGTCATTTATAAGAAAAGCGCGAAAAACCGCAAAAGACATACAATTTGCACTCAAATGGTGCGTGACCAATAATGCCCATATCATCTTATATGATGAATGATTTGAAAGAAAAGCTAGTGAATGATGGCCTGACGGTTGACAGGGGAGAATGAGAGAAGAAAGCGACCCCAAGTAACATGGGATAAAGGCAGGAAGATGATGAGATGATGATCTGACATAGGTACTACTTTATACCAACAAATGTAACACAAAATCACTGCGTAAATACAGCATAAGTATTCGAGTGCACCAACAGAAGTAATTCTACTTATAAATATATCGGGTAGCAATCAGCCGATACCGAAGAGATCCGGTGCAACAAACGCCCGGTCAAATGACACCAATTGATATGTATTGTAAAATTGATACTTACGTATTGAGAATTGAACGCCAGGGACGCTTCATCGGTATTTCATTTAAGACGTTCGTCTGCGTTTCGATATTAGTAGGTGGCCGATAGTGGAGATGAATTTCAAAGTAGTGCCATTTTGAATTGTAACAATACGAGTAGGTAGGTAGATGGTTTCTGTCAGATCAGTTGTCATGGTATGGACATGTGAAGTGGAAGAATGGGGGACATGTCATGAGGTTGTTAAACAGGCATGTTTTAACCATGTATGTGAAAAGGCTATAAAAGACCAAAGAAATGAGGGATGTATTGTAAAACATGGCTAGACAAGTAGTTAATATTACGATGACACCTCATCATGATGCATAAAAGAAGAAGCCATGTTGCGCCGATCCAAACTACTTGCGATAGACTAAGTTGATTGACTTGGTGTCTTTGCCTTTATCCAGATACTTTTAGGCTATCAACGCTACATAGTATCACAGCCGCTCTACATATATGAACAGTCACCCTTGACCCCGGCTCTCCCCGAGTATAAGTGCCATTTATGACACCCACTTCAAATCGCTGATGCTTCAAGAGCACTAGCAACAAGCACATCGATTTGTTACAGTGTTTTTGAACACAGGTTTTTTTTTATATCCACCCTTTTTGTGGACATGCTTGCATTGCTACATTATAGTAAAGCAATAAAGATATTGAATATTGAGCTTTATGCTTGCATGCTTGATCCTGTACGAGTCGCAATAAATACTTTTTCTTTCTTTCTTTCATTCATTTCATTTGATTTTCCACGATTTGATATATATATATATATATATACATACAGGGTCAAATTAAATTAGCTAGCGAAACTCTCGATACCTAAACACGATCAAATATAGACAATGATTTAGTGTATTTTTTGGGGTTCAACCACCGCTGGTTGTGTTGATACCTGAAGTTGAGAAAATCTGTTTCCTTTTGATTTACTCGTATCGTGTTTAGATTTCGACACTTATCACGTCTGTGAAGTTTACACAATGTTTTATCGTATTTAGACAGCGATACCTATCACGTCCGTGGAGTTTTGCTATCCAATTTTACACCCCCCCCCCCTGTATAGTCTCTCTTCACCGTTTCTGGCGACAGCAACCCAGACTAATGTTCATTCCTTTCGTGAGCTCTCCGATGACTCGCGTATATGTATTATACTAATTCATTTTCGATATAAAGTATCCTTAGATCATAAAACTATATGTTATTTAAACGTTCCGCAATTCACTGTATCTTTAATTAAATGCCAATAAAGTGAGAGCATATTTACATCAATTCTAAGAATGAATAAGAGAGCTAGATTCTAATTCTCGGAAGACACAGCCTCTGGCCACTCTACCACTCCTTACCAATATCCAATTACAGATCCTAGATACGTATGGTGTAGTCGATCTCGTTGTAGTCGTAATTCCTTTATCACTTTTGACAACTAATCTTCGTAAATTGAAATGGTTAGATTGAAATTACTGAACTGTCATATAAAATATAGGTAATGTGTGACGAGCAATTCACATTCAATCTTAGGGTCGTAAATCAATACGTAGTCAAGTATATCCTACTAATATTAGTACAATAAACGAGAAAGTTTCTGAGGATGGATGGATGTTTGTTAGTCTTTCACGAAAAAACTACAGAACGAATTTGAATACGGTTTTGAATGAAATTTGGCACAGACATAGTTTATAACCAGGATTAACACATAGGATACTTTTTATCCCGATATTCCCACGGGATTGAGACATATGCGGGTGAAACCGCGGGGCGCTACTAGTGTCATTAAAGTTAAGACGAACCCACTGTTAAGCAAATACCTAATTCCCTACTCATATTATTTCTAATGTTCATCATTTGGTGGAATGAATAACATTTATACTACACAATGGACCACGTCATATATGGCAGGTAGAATTAATAATTATGTCCGGTCAACAATTGGAGGAAACGTTTTGTTCTTGTTTTAACTAATTGCTTGTAACTTCATAATAGGCAAACACCTATTTTTTTTAAATATTATATATATATTTTTAAAAATGGTGTTTGCTTATATTATATGTTTGCTGTTCAATCATTATTATAATTAATAGCAATTTTAATTTGTTTTATCTACTTTATGTGTTTATGTTGTATTTACATTGCATTTATTCGTTTGTACTTATTGAAGTGTGAGGTTTTGGATTTATTAATTTGTAATAATTTTGAAAATTTTAATTTAAATAATCTAAAGATATTTTCTAATATGGGTTATGTGGTACCTGAAATAAATGAATTTTATTTTTTATATTATATATATATATTTGTAACTACCTTCTGCCCGCGACTTGGTCTGCGTTAAATTTCTTATTCCACCAACCGACCCCGTTGCATCGCATCGCCCATCCACGCCAGTTCTTTCTGAATTTATTTTTGCTCGACTGCTAATGTTCTAGCGTGATGCTAAATAGCTAATAGCCTTCCTCAAAAATTGGGCTACCGAAATTAAAAAGAATTATTATTTATATTTATTTATATAGAACACAAGGGAATTAAAACCATTTTGTACCTACTACACAATAGTCCTGACCACGTCATATATTGATATATGAAGTAGAATTAATATGTCCGGTTAACAATTGGAGGGAACCTTTTGTTCTTGTTTTGAAATGAACTGGAGTGGCGATAATAGGTTCAACTCACTTGGGAGTTTGTTGGTGATGTCTGACGAAAAATATTTGTGACTAGCTTTGCCCGCGTGGATGTCGAAAATCATCCTACGGGAACGTACTGCCGGAACAAAAAGTAGCATATGTTACTCCATATAACATCAGCTATATGCCAGTGAAAGCCCCGTCAAAATCGATCCAGCCGTTTCGGAGATTAGCCGGATGAAACAGACAGAAAAAAAAGAGTTTTTGTTATAAGGCCCATCTATACTTTCATAATTATGCATTTAAATTCTTCAATTTTATTTTGTATGTATAGATGAGTGGGAAGAAATAAGTAGGTACGTGATAAGAGTTTATGGTACTTATGTGAACGCTGCAAGCAAACATTCTGTTTTATGTTGCGCCCATAAATCTGTATAGGTACCCAATGACAGTCGGCAATATTGAAAGAAGAATCTGAGGAATCGAATCAATAGTTTCGAAGATTACCCCTACATACAAACCCACAAATGTTACCCTCTTTATAATATTATAAGTATAGGATTAAATTATACTACTCTTTTATATGTTGCTTTTTAGTAGACACTTATATCACAAGATTCACAAGTATTGGAGTAGGTAAAATTTGGTCGATAGGCCTCACTCGTACGTAGCTGTACTCATAATTTTATTATAGGGACAACACGAAGGAAGTATAATTCTGATAAAATACGAGTCTTTTTCCTCAACCAGATACCTACGGCTCGGCTTCAACCTTATCTATGGGTACAAGAATTAGCTTGAGTTATAAATAAAGTATATGCTATAGTTATAGCGTCTGATGAGAAAATAAATTCAAAATATTCACGATGGTAGAATATGACTAGCAGAAATATAATATCTGACAGTTCAACAAAATTCATTGCGCTATTTACGTTGTTGAGCAGACAAATTTTTCGAACATATGAAGCAATAGATTAGTAATATCCTTCAAAATGATCCAGATATAGCTCAGAAGAATCTACAAAAGTGACGAAATATTGGAAAGGTCAGATAGTTAGTATTCAAGAGCAGTAGATATGATACATAAGTAACAAAATCATTATATAAAATGTTGCCTAAAATAATGATAAGTATGGTCAGGATCTTGCAAAAACTGGCTGATCATGTTGAGTGATTAATTATACCGCTTTCGTTAATTGAAAACGTTGCATTATATTTCTTCAAGTAGTATGTAACGTGCACAATGTAATCTTTCATGTAAGACTTACTTAGTGATAATTAAATTAGTAATTACATTACCAAAAAGGCAAAACGAAACTACTACGAAGTTTGTACTACTTTTACAAACTTCCACTAAAACAGAAAATGCGTAACATATCGAAGTTTGAAAGGCAAAATTGACGAAGGGCCAGTTTTAATTAATCTCAACCAACTGTTTTTAAAAATAGTAATTAATGGTTAACTTTTTGCAAAATGTGTTTTTTGATCAATTATTAGTTTATCTCATGATATAATTGCTAATTAGTTAAAAAATAACCATTAGAAAAACTAACAATATTGTACGACAGCTATAAGTAAAAGAGAACAGTTTAACTTTTCAGAAATATATCGTAGGTATACATTCTGATTCAGATTGTAAAATAAGATTTCCAAAAAAGTAAGAATTATACCTGTAGAATGATTTATATAATTTATTTCTGAAAAGTTAAACTTTAAACTGTTTTCCTGTGAAGTTAGCGCTAGTCACTGTTGGGCTAGTAGCGTAGTCAGTTTTGTCTTTCATCGTCGATATGAACATTCGACGCGCAACGCTAAAGCGTTTGTAATTTGAACTTGCCTTTACGAGTTTCGGGTCGTACAGCGTACTCTCGTAGACGTCGATATATTGAACGTCTGCTGTTCTGGAATTCTCCGGCAAGATTAACGTTAACTTGTCACACACTGCCTTTCAGACGAGTCGGTTTGAGGAATGTTAATCTAAGGGTTAACGCCCATTGAGGATAATATGTCTACCTCAGCCTGGAAGTAGGTCCCTACTGGATTAAGTTTGTTTATGTTTGGTCTGAGAATAAATAAGTACCTGCAGGTAATTTTCTAACACGATAAACGAGAGAAAATCTTGGAAAGGGTTGAAAACTTTGTCTATCTATAATGTTTAGTGTTGGTATTTTGTTATTTATCTCTCCAACTTTTAACACACCACCTGATATATCTCAATTCAGATCAAGAAATATCGCGATGTTACAGTATTTTAGTCTTTCAACTGATTTTGTCTGAAACTACTTCATGGTTCTGTTCACTGCTGGCTATCCGATTACGTTTATTCGTAAATTAAAAGAGCCACATCGTTTAAATGCTAGTTTCAGTAAGAAAAACGATCAGTTTCAGCACGAAATGCGGGATTACTCTTCTTAGAATTTATCACTAGCGCAGTATAAAATTTTAAAAAGAAACAATACATGTGTTTTCACCTCGTGTAGCTACAAATAATAGGGGTACACACTTGTTCGGTTCGGTACATTCGATTTAGCAGTATTTGTTGAAAAACAAAGCCGACAAAAGCAATTACTAAATATATTCCGCTTTAATTCGGCTCTGTCCGATCAAGAAACTCCATTCGGCATATACCCTCCCTGAATCATATTTCACATACATATTTATACATAAGTACGCTTTATTCGATTCTACCGGTCACCTGCTAAAGTGTGCCGACCCGAATAGTGAGTGGCACCCCTGACCCGACATGACAACAAGGTAGAGTTCTACATAGTTCCTAGGTTACTGCGTCAGTAAAAATACCAGACATAATAACTTTACATTAAACTAACTTGATATACAACTGCATTATTATTAAAGAATTAATCAACGAGTATTCACGCGTCGAACATAATATTAACAATTATTATTATAAACTAGCGACCCGCCCCTGCTTCGCGCGGGGTTTTCAACTTGACAAAACTACGAGATTTCTTTATTTATTTATATATTTTTGTTGTACACCAGAAAATACATGACAGAAAAACAATTAACACTACAAAACGTACAATGGACGGCCTTGTCTTTATAATATATGTATTTTAATATGAATGTATTATACACGTAAATCCTTTGGAATAAATTCTCTAATTGATGGTGGAAACTGCATCAAAATACGTTGCATAGTTTAAAAGAACAATGCAGTCACACAAACAGCCACGAAAAGCAACTTGATGTGTAAAATGTGTAGATGATAAATTACATACAATTATAGTGATTATAACCATAAATCAAACGTTATATTAAAATAATTGCAGATTATATAATTATGCATAATTTAATTTATCAATGGCTGTATTTATAATTACGTTATCAGTCACTACTTCATATTATTAAGTCATGTTAATGAGTTTCAAGTGTAATACAATATTATATGCAATAGTAGATATAATAATATCAATATAATTTACACGTAATACCCTCCTTCAAAACAATAACTGCAGTATATAAACACTTACTATGTACTTACAACTGACAAAATGTGGGTAATACAATCATATTGCGCCAGTTCAAGTCCGATCTAGGTAATATGTGCTTGCTGTTACTGACAAATTCCAGATGGATAAACTCAATAACACTGCCCGACATGGCAATTGAACCCAGGACCTCTTGCTCAGCAGTAGCGCTTACGACCACTAGAACAACGAGGCTATCTATCTAAACCCAGCTAGCGAGGTTATCTACGAGTATCTGTTGCTATGATGTACGTATCTGGTGTATTGTGTCTTTTAGTCGATGCTAAATAAATGTTTTTTCTTTCTTTCTTTCTTTATCTTATCACTAAACTATTATATAATTATTATGCAAGTTCCATTTTATTTTTTATAATTATATTGCCTGTCCTATTCTCTCTATCTATGTTGTACCACGATCATTTTTCCCATGTCTGTGGATTCCCACGATTGTCACTACAAACTGGGAATTTCCTATTATAACCCTATATATACCTACCCTTGGACTTTTTTCTAAGAATCGAAACCACCCCACACTTGACAGCCATATTTGATCTCAGACGACTAAGGTACGTAATATAAACGAATATTACTTGAGCCCAGTAGAAAATGTCTTGAGGAAAATTTGAGTGTGAATGTAGATGGCTTTAAGAGTAGACGAAGACTAAAGAAACAATGGATGGACTGTTTGAAAGATGATATGGCTAGAAAGGGGATGACCGCTCTTAGCGATAAGACCGCCCATTGTGTCACTCTTTGTAAAATTTCTATATTTATGTCTGTAATTTATATAGTGTGCATAATAAAGAGTAATTATTCTATTCTATGACGAGTAATAGAGAAGTATGAAAAAAAACGACATGTAAAAAGACATAATAACATTATCAGAGGATGTTATTTTTTTATCCCTGAGTATCTTTCGCCATTTCTTCTCAGGAAATGTCAAGTCTATACATATAGCTTTTCTTTTATATGACGTCAAAAAGTGATCCCGATATCCTATTATTCCAGAATAAACAATTTCATTTCAATTCCTCAAAAGAGCAGGTGTATGGACCCTTGGAACACTCCAGCAAGTGGTACGGTCACCAAAGGAGATAAATAATCGGGGTCACCGGATATAGTTGAAGTTTAGTAAGAAACCGATGAATCTTTTCTTATAAAATTTAATTTAATTAATAGAAAACCAACAGTTCATTGATCAAATTAAATTTCATTCAAAAACATCCGTCCGTTTCTTGCTAAACTTCAACTATATCCGAGACCCTGGTTACTTATCTCCTTTGGTGGCTGTACTTAGTCTAGTCTGTTATCTACACCTATGTATACTAAATACTAATTCAATAAAGCTAAGAGTTTTTTTTTAAGTTTTTGGTTTGAACGCGAAAGTCTCTGGAACCATCTCATACTGTCGGATTTGAAAAAATCTTTTTGCACCTTAAAGCCCAATTCTTGAGGAAGGTTATAGGGTATTTAACATTACGCTACGACCCTTAGGAGCCGAGCAAAGAGAAAAAGGCAGAAAGAACGCTAAACGAAAACGAAATGATAGCAAGGGCTGGCGTTGCGATGCGACGACCTGGGTTGGGGACAAGAAATTTCACGTGAAGGAAGTCGCAGGCAAAAGGTAGTCAACGATAATGCACTTGATTTCCAGAGAGATAGCGGTAGGAATGTTAGGACAGCAAAACAAATGAATACCGACCGTTGAAACCACATGAATAAATGAGATAGTGTCCTCAAAATTGGCACGACTCCCACAACTTTGATATCTTTACTCCGATATCATTTAATTTAAAACAGATTTGGCTAAGCAGTTAAGTTAGGGTTAAGAATGAGTTAAGTGGGGCAAGTTGACACATTTGATTGCATACGAGGAAACTGAAAAATTAACTATGTAGTTAGAGGTATGTAGGTACCTACATTTTGTCGGGGTATGTGAGTATATGATATTTATTTCACGATTTACAATTTGATCATAATAATGATGAGTACAATGACTCCTTAAGAGGTTTTAAGTAATTTCAATAATACCTTGCATTAATAAGGATAAGAGTTAAATGTATGGAGCAAATGATATTTTTTTCGCGATTTAAAATTTTATCATAATGATGAGTACAATGAAGCTTTAGGAGGCTTTCAGTCATTTCAAATAAGTACGCCTTGCATTAATAATGATAAGTAGGTATTAGTATCATAAAAAAAGATTCTCTTAAAACTTAAATTTTGAGGTAGGTGAGAAAATCAATCTGTCAAATTCCTTTAATATATTTTAAACTTTATCTCTAAAGCATTAGGTTTAAGGTTGACTGGGAAAATTTCACAGTTTCGGGTAGCGGCGTCTGTACTATCGAAGACAAAAATAACAATAAACTCTTAAACCTATAATGCAGTAACTCTTTACAGAGCGAACTATAACAATCACATATTAATAGTATCGACACTCATTTGTTTTGACTTTTTCCTTTTTATATCTATCGTGTGGATAGAGGTGCAATGTTCTACCTACCGAGATTATTATAAATAGGTACTTTTAATAATACCTATAGTTATTGCAACAATACAGGATCACTGACAAATAATAACAGGTAAATGTTTGATGTTGATCAATTTATCATTAGGGAATCCCAAATATGCCTATTATGCCCGAAAATAATAACAGGTACAGTAAAACGGGGTGAATAGGGATGCAGGGGTGAATCGGGACGAAACTTTAAAATGGATTTGTACTTTAAAATAATATAGTTTGTTGAAAGAAAGAAAGAAAAAGAAAGAAAGAAAGAAAAATGCGTTTATTGGCATTACACAAAATTAATACACCTTAAGACTTTAAAAACAGTAAACAAATATTATACTGCCAAAAGGGCCTCAGCTCAGCATAATGTCAGATGACAACACGAGGTGTACCGCCTGACGCTGATTTTCAGCTGCAACCCACGAGTGCCATACGCTGGAATAACAAACACTTAAGGAAGTGTGTGTCCGTTATAATAAATTGAGAGAATTCATTTAAATGCTAACTAACAACATGTTGCTAACAAGGACACTTAATCTTTAATTAAAAAGCAGTAAACCCATTACGGTATTTTCTGGCAACCATGTTATTTCAACGTTAAAATCCATTTTAAAGTTTCGTCCCGATTCACCCCTGCATTCCTATTCACCCCGTTTGATGGTATCTAAATAAAATAGTTTGATGTTGATCAATAATCATTAGTAGGGATTCCCTAATCTTCATTAAGTATATTATGCTTATTATGCATAGATGTGTATCTATTTGGCACTATGTAAAATTTATGTAGAAATGATAATTTAAGAAAAAAACCTACTACTAACTCTACACCTATTAAAAATACAAGGTTCGCACCTAACTAAACAGTTTAAAAGAACCGAATCTACATAATATGCCTAGTATTCACGCATATAATTAATTATATCTGTCTCTATGTGTAAGAGAAATTGTAAAAACCACAAGACTCGCACCTAACCAAACAGTTGAAAGAACCTACAATTTGTTCTGCGTTTATTTTAACTTCTGTAAGTAGGTACCATAAAACTGATAAGAAAAAACGCAAGCCCAAGCAACCTGACTTAGCAGATATTTTATTCAAGGAATTACAGTTACCTAAATAACTACGTAGCGACCTGTAAACTTCTTTGTAAATTGATCATTTTCCTGCCCTTAACACAATTTATTTGAGTTCGGCGCAACATGTCTTTTTCTTCCATACTTCTCTATTTAACCGTCATCTCGGTAGTCACCCTTCATCTAGCAATATCACCTATCACATAGGCCGTCCATTGTTTCTTTGGTCTTCCCCTACTTTTAAAAACTTCTTTGTAATTACCTACTAATAACTAACACTATAATGTTGTAAAATGATTAAACTATAATTAATCAATGTCAAAGTAAAAAATAATACACCGTTATTAATTTAAAACATTTATAAGTTCCCGAAGTGCTTTCTAAGAATAATACTTAGGAAACTGCATTACGATAAACTTACAGATGAGCTGAAAGGGCAATTTTCTCCCGAATATGAAAAAAGTTTTCAGTGTCAAACTGCGCGAGAAAATCGTCAATCAATGTGTTCAACTTCTTGTCACATACTTTTGTTTCACTGATAATTTATTGATAATGTGTAAGAATATAGTTACGCTGTAATATTATCTCGAAAGCTATAACTTAGCTTGTAACTATGTATATTAATCACCCATTTATTACCGCCTACTTTCTAACACCAAACAAAGTTATTCTTTTACAACTAACTTCACGACGAACATATTGTTCATCGCGACGAACATATTGTTTAATAACACCGGAACCGCCGATAACAAAACATGAGTATTTAGCTACCCAGCGGGCCTTGAACGGCTCAGCCGCCTATGAATGAAACTATTATGAAACAGTATTTACATTATCCTCCAGGTCTGTCGCAGGCCTTACCTCCCTCCGTTTACATTACATACTGGCTTAGCGTATCTAATCTAATTAGCGTTGCACTAAAGTGACGTCATGAAGCCGGCTCGTGCGGCGAAATGTAAGTTCAACAAACTTAACCTTTATAATATAAATAAATCGCGCGCCATTCGTAAACAATCGCTGTTTATAGTAAACGCACTTATGCACCTACAAACTATCACGTTTGTCACAAAAACTGTAGTTTTTTCTCAGAGAGTCGGCACTTTGTGTATGTTTTCGTAAGTTGTATTTTTATTGGTTTACACGCACGACGGGTGGCGGGCCGCAGCGGTACGCGGTCGTCGCGCGGCGGCTAGGACACGTCTGAACTCAGACTACGTTCAGCACGGCTGTGGGCTGTGGGCACACCGCGCCGCCACTCTGCGCAATTCTCACCCAGTGCGCCGCCTGCAAGTGCAACACTGTACTAGCACGTTGTACCGCGCGTTCTAATCGCCCGATACGTTTACATGCAGCGTTTATTTACAGGATTTTGTAAAATTTAAACATTAATAATGCATTGCAATCTTTGGGGGCATGATTATTGCCGTCCGTCCGTTATTGTCTGTTTTGTTTGTGTATTCCGTATTATCGGTAGCTCTGTAATTTTGAAATGGGTGCGTTAGGGAATAATTAATATGTGACTGTTGCTAATTGGGGATTTACCTGGCGGTATATTATTCCTTTTCACTATGAAATATGAAATCTAGGTACATCATGGTCAGTGGGTCATCTTAAAGATAACATTTTAGTGCTACACATGAGAATTATAAGTACCTAATATAAACATCACCAGATCATCTTCAAACAAATGCATTCTTTAATACTAGCCTACCCTCAACATTTTAATTTTTTATTCCGTGTAGATTAAGGCTAAGCGCGCACTACGAATTTTAATCGGTGCGAAAAAAATTCGTCAATCTGTGACCAATAGAAATGTACTACAATCAAAAGAAATGTATATACTACAAAACAAATAAAATGTATACAAGCAGATGCGAAATCGTACGTATATTTTGTACCCTATAGAAGCGGTACTGGCTTCGCGCATTGCGGAAAATATCGCAAGCGCAGCTGTCAGTTGACTTGTGATTTTTGACGATGTCACGTGGCACAGTGACTGTCTGGCCCCGGTATTTCGCAGGCAATAATAAATTTCGTAGTGCGCCCCCTACAGACGGTGTCCTGTACTCCTGACCAATAGTTCAAACAACAATCCCATAGAAAAAAGAACGTTATTTTTTTCTTGAATTTGTAAATGTTTCGGGTCGTTTTGTAAAACTCCTCAGATTTTTCTTTCCCTAAAAACCTTATTCAGTCGTTCTTTGGCCCAAGACTTGGCATTGCCATTCAACGTGGCAATGCTGCCAGTCTTCTGGGCACGTTTCCGGATGATAACGATGCGGACAGGTACTTCGACGCCTAAGGGCTGATTTTTCCAACTCCAGATAATTTTTCGGAGGAACAATTTTAAATTATTGACAGTTCTTTTATACAAAATCGGCCAGACGTCAATTTTATTCCACGATTAAAAATTATCTGTCAATTTGAAAAATCAGCCCTAAGTGTTCTTTTGTTTTTGTATTTATTTGTATAGTTATACATTTAATATTGTATTCGGAATATCAAGAACATTTTAAAATACTTAAAAACTAGCCAAATCAGACCAGCCGTTCTCAAGTGGTGCGTTTACCAACGAACATCGTTTAATTTTTACAGGGTCAAGTTAAATTAGCTAGCGAAACTCTGCAGACGTGATGGATATCGATATCAAAACACGATAAAATAAAAACAATAAAGATTTGATGTTTATTTTCTAGGGTTCAATGACTGCTGATTGTGTTGTTACTTGAAGTGTGAGGAGGAAATCTGCTTTTTTTTTGTTTTATCGTGTTGACATAATTATCACCCATCACGCCTGTGAAGTATTACACAATAAAAATCTATTTTTTAAACTGATATTTCACACTATCTGCGGTCGATGACCCCATAGAAATAATCGTCAAATTAATATCACTTTTGTTTTAAACCCCTTTATTCATAAACGTTGCTTAAAGTTAAGCAGTGAATAGCGACTGTTTAACCATACATTTTTGACGTTTAAACGTTACTTAACTTTAGTCATCGTTCATGAATAAACCCTAATGTGTTTAGATATCGATACCCATCACGTCTGTAGTTTCGCTAGCTAATTTAATTTGACCCTGTCGATAGATTTAATTCTCACACAATCTCCCCTTCAGCAATTCTCCCCATACATAAGTAAGATAACTAAAAATTCCTCCACTTCGGCACATTGGCACAGTTCGGAACCACCTGTAGGCATAAATGTGTGTTTGTGAAGAGCCTACAAGAGTCCCCCGGTAACCCATTTACATGTGCCAAGCTATGAATAGCACACTTCGTTTCTTCCCGGGGCTATGTAAGACGGGGCTTGAGGAGTTCGCCAGGTCAATGGGTTCACCCTATTATATCCTTGGTATACGAATTTGTGACGAAAATCAGGAAGTAAATTTGATATAGCAGAAGAAAGACTTCTGTGTTTGGGGGTTTTGAAACAGCTGGAACAGTATTGTACTACAAAAATATGTTACCTTAAAATACAGTTAGTAGTACTCGCAATCGATGTGTATGTATGATCAGCTGATTTATGAACGAAGCAAAAGAGTATGTCTGTCTGTGCTAAAGAGTATCTATGTCTTAGCAGGCGGCGTTTGGACATTTTGACAATTGGACATTTTGGGTATTTGGTCAATTTGACACCGTTGTACATTTTGAGGATTGGACATTTTGGGTATCTAGACATTTTGACACCGTTGTACATTTTGAGAATTAGACATTATGCCCCTGAATGGTTCTGTAGTGCCTGCCTACCCCCATTGGAAAAGGCGTCATTTTATATATGTGTGGGCGAGTCTAATCTTATCTAACTAGCCACTGTCCCACTGCAGGGCAAACGCCTCCCTCGCCCTTTTCCACACGATTCTGTCTTTTACGAGTGCCGGTCAGTCCTTGCGGTACGTGTCAAGCTCGTCTCATTCCCCTTTATTCATAAACGTTGCTTAAAGTTAAGCAGTGATTAGCGACTGTTTAACCATACATATTTGACGTTTAAACGTTACTTAACTTTAGTCATCGTTTATGAAAAACCCCTATATGTGCGAGTGTTCGCCTTAAATTAATTGCAGAAAAGAAGGTAAGGCTGTTCAGGTATCCAGTACGAAACCCTATTACTAAGTCTCCGCTGTCCGTCCATCGGTCCGTATATCTGTCAGCGGGCTGTATCTCATGAACCGTAAAAGGTAGACCGTTTAAATTTTCACAGAGTGTGTATTTCTATTGCCGCTATAACAACAAATAATAAACATAAAATAAAGTTCATAAAAATTGAAGGTGGTCTCCATACAACACAGGCGTTATTTTCCTTGTTGAACAGAATCCTTCGTGTGCTACTCCGATTCGCACTTGGCCAGTTTTAAGGTCTTTAGGTCATTAAAATACATGATACCTATTGTCCCTAATTGGAGTGTACTAGAAGAGCCTTGGCACTGAGCAGACGGCTATACCACTAATTAACCTCACTGACAAGCTCATTGTTTGAGAACAAGTAACCAAAGTTACGGTATACCCAAAGTACGTAGAGTCCCTCCCACAAAAGAAGTCCCACAGACGCGACGCTACAGGCATGTAACGGAGACATAAATCTTTATTCATATACTAGCTGTGCCCGTGGGAATGGGTGGGTCACACCTATAATGTTAATCCAGTCAGATGGGCCAAAGTCGTCACACAGAGGGTCCCTGAAGGCAGGCCTAAGAACCGCTGGCGTGACGATTTGGACTCGTCGGTACTTACTTATTAGCGGACACACTAAGTAGAGTGTGTTCGCTAATAAGTAAAAGTCGGATGTAATAGTTTGTAAGTCAAAGTATCATTGCAATGACACAGTTGGACCACAATATAATAAAGTAAGCAGTAAGTATGCCGTCTTCATACAAATCAGCAGAAACGACGCGTTTCGAAATCTCGGTGTACACCAGTATTCAACAGTCGTGCGTGCGCTGTAGTTACGTATGGACGCGGATGGTGCGAGACGCTCCCGCACATTTATTTACGTATTGTTCAGGGTATGTTTGAATTCATAAATATCGAAACAAAAAAAATATATCTACCGAGCGGGCGTACTACGATACTGCGTACTTCATTATACTGTGGTTAGACACAAGACTAACAAGTGAAACCGGATTAAATTATTATGTTTTCCTAATATTAATTCTTAGAATAACATATTAAGTAGTAGTCTAGATGTAAGTTTTAGGCGTAATTTTTGTTTTTGAAAGCAGATTTTCAGAAATGACCGAGGACCTAATTCAGTGTCCGGAAAGTATTGGTACCAGAATAAGCTAAAATGGAACGGAATCTGTAGAAAAATAAAATTATCTATCAGATAGATATACCAAAACATGTTCAAAGTATCTGTTTCATAAGTTTTCATTAGGTAGTAATTAATAAGTATTGCAGTGTTGTACGAAATCTAAGTAAATAGCATTTTCTTCTTTCGAATTTTCAGTTGATCCTACTGAAAGTTATTTATTTTTGAATTCAGTATATAAAGTAAAAATGCATATTAGAGTCTAATACTATTATTTTTTATTACATTTATTTTTCTGCAGGAACAACAGGAACAGAAAACCTCAAACGGCGCAATATAACAACCGTATTGGGAGCTATATGTTTGAGCCGTTTGGGGTTGAAACACAAGGGCCGTAGGGTATCGGCGTCATCGAGTATTTCGGGATATCGCCAAGCGGTTAGTCGACTCTTTACGTGACCGGAGGGCTGGTCTTTTTTAGGCCAAGCATTTTAGGCAATTTTCCCATAGTCAGCAATGCGAACGAATTTTTGGATGTCCAATGAGCTCTAGAGTACATCAGTACATATTATAAAACAAAGTCCCTTGCTGCGTGTGTGTGTGCCTAAACGCGACAAACTCAAAAACTTCATACAGATTTCACTAATGAAGGGAGTGATTCATGAGGAAGGTTTAGGTGTATAATTTATAAAGGTTTTGTGTAAATTGACTGAAATATAACGATGATTGCTGAAGATCATGCCACCTGGATGCTTTACTAGCGAGTGCCGCGTAAACCAATAGAGTTATATGAAAACAATGTATTACATCATTTTTGAATAATACATAGGATACTTTTTATCCTGGTAGTACTTTCCGGTGCCATGATTTCCGACGACAAAAGCTAGTCATATCAGGTATATAAGGTATAGGTAGTTGGTCATTCTCATCTATATGTCAATTAAAATCTAGATGAAGCATGGCACAGTTATTTACAGTCGATGATAAAATGAATGATATCGGTCGAACTGATACCTAGTCATGCAGTATTCTGTAGGCATTGTGCCGGACGAATACAGTTCACACATGAAAATAATACAATACAATAAATATGTATTAAATACAATTCACAATGTTAAATGCAACTGGGGTCAGAGAAGTGGAATCGGAAATCGATTGTCTTGTCTTGGTAAGGGCATGTGATGAGGAGGGAGGAGACGCAGTTGACTAAAAGAGTCATCATCGTTAGATAACGATGATGACTCTTTGGTTAGACTGCTAGGCAGATGCCTAGCAGTCTAACCGGATACAGCTGAGTACCACTATTTTACATTTTGACTAAAAGAGTGATAAATGGATTGTAAAAAAGGCGAAAGAAAAGATGAATGGATTTTGGATTGTGTGAGGAATTATATGAAAGAGAAGGGAGTGAATGATAGCGTGACGGTTGACAGGAGAGAATGTAAGAAGAAAACGTGTTGCGACGACCACAAGTAACATGGAACAACGGCAGGGAGATGATGATGATGATGATGGGTATCTGCGTTTTGCTACATTTTCACGAATGAAGACTGAAATGTAACTAATTTTAGGTCATAGTAAAGTCCCATGCAATTTCATTCACTTTTAGGAAGCTATCAGTCGAGCTATTCTGCAAAAAGCTCACTGTGAAAACTCTGGTGAAGTGGCTTGAAGTTTGTTTTCTTTTTTTTTTTTTAAACTTTGCCCCACACTAGGAATTACTCCTGTATCGTGGGTGCGTTCACAAACATTTAAACTCACATACACAAACAGCCAGACCCGGAACCACTACCTGTAGGCAATACAAATATTTGTTCCGTGCGGGAACCCGCGACACGCAGCGCAGCAGTTGATCGTTCAGCCACAGCGCCAACCGTGTCGAAGTAACTTCCCAAGAGCTGTCAATAGTGTCCATGCCAAGCATCAGCCGTGCTATTCTGCAAACATCTCACCGTGAAAACTTAGGTGAAGTAAGCTGCCAATAGTACCAATCCCTTAGCATCAGGTGGAATGACAGCTCACTCTAAGCTCACTTCACCTAACTTTTCACGGTGAGATTTTTGCAGAATCGATCGGCAGGTGGATAGACCGGCTGGTAGATTACCCTAGAATGTTTAGTACTAGCGTCCATCGATAATAATCTCTCTCTGTAATATGTAAATAGGTATCTACACTTATTTTCCTAAAGTTTTGCAGAGAGTAAATAATATTTTCGAAAACTTGTCTGTATAAAAAATGTTCTGGCTCAGATCATTAGCAGGAAATTCCATAGATGGTAGAATGTTAATCTTATTTAAGAATGCAAATAAATTCATCAAATTACTCCAACTATAGTAGGTAGAATACTGAAAAAAAAAACGATTAACTAACGACAACTTGGTTAGGTACCAATATGTATATAATTTGTTTATTTTTGGAACGAAGTTCTTATCACTCGTTAAACTTTGAAGTGTCGTCACGACACTTAATTTACGTAACGAAAGTGTCAAAAGGGTCAAAATGATACACTTTTTTGGCTTCTTAGTCAATTCGCACGAATTGATTCGCCCGAAAAGTGCGAATCGTCACTTTTAAATATATTTTTTTTATATGCTACTCACACGCAGATGCGAATTGACTAATAAGCCCTTTCTAAGGTTCCGTACCCAAAGGGTTAAAACGGGACCCAATTACTAAGTCACCACTGTCCTTTTGTCTGTCTGTCTGTCTATCACCAGGCTGTATTTCATGAAACGTGATAGCTAGACAGTTGAATTTTCACACATGATGTATTTCTGTTTCCGCTATAACAACAAATACTAAAAACAGAATAAAATAATTCCTGAAGTGGAGCCCCCATACAAAAACTTGTTTTTATTGCCGTTTTTTGCTCGATATTAATAACAGCAACAGGTAGACGCTTGAAATATTCACAGAATATTTAGTTGTATATTACCTTTAAATTTAAATAATTAAAATAAAATAAATATTTAAGGGGGCTCCCATACAACAGAAGTGATTTTTATAGATAATGGTACGGAACCCTTCGTGCGCGAGTCCGACTCGCACTTGGCCGGTTTTCCGGTCTAGCTTTCATTCGCCAAGTGTGCAAAAACGAAAGGAACTTTGTTCCAAACCTGTCCCACGACACCTGTCAACAGTTTTTTCTCAATTCTTGGATTGAGTTATTGTTGTTGTTGTTGTTTATGATAATTAACACTTTACAACTAAACGCTCCCAGACGTAATCGTCTGGGGGCGTTAAGTGTCCTACAAAGTTTGTGTCTAATGACAATAAAACTTCTATTGCGTCTCGTTCAGTGTCTTTCAACAGATTAAAGAGTTATAATCTTTAGACCTTCTTTTAAAAATCATCATCTGCCTCGCCTTTTCAAAACTATGGTCTTACTAGACCATAGTTGGGAAAAGGCATCTTAACTATGGTCATTTGTTGTTGTAATTGTAATATCTATCCTACAATTACCATAAAGCATGCTCATGCCGCCTGTGATACAGTTTTATCCTAGGATAAACCTGTATTACAGGCAAATAACATTATTATGCCATTGTAAATAATTTCTAAGACTTTATGTACATACATATTTTACAAATTTTAATACTGAATAAAACATTTATTATTATTATTTCTTTTTCCATTTTTTTCCTTCTTAGTTAGTTTTAATCATAATCTGGCAGTTTGAGTATTTTACGCGGCCTACTCAAATGACCTTTCTTTGGTATTGTTCGTCGAATCGTTGAGCTCCTCAAGTTCTGAGTTGAGCTGCACGAATTTTGACAAATGCGTGCACTGATCGGACAGGCCCACTCAGTCTGTGTGGTTCTTTCCACATGTGACCTCTGAGTTTTTTTCGGCCTTTCTTGTCAGAGTAGTCAGACAGGAAACGCCGAACTCATTTAGTTTTAAAAATAATGATTAACTTGTCAAAGTGTTTGTACAGACGCCAGCACATCAAGCTACTACAATCTGTCAAATTTCTTTAATGGATTTTCAACTTTATCGCCAAAGCATTAAGGTTCAAGGTTGAATGGGAAAATTTGTCAATTTCGGGTAGCTTGACCTGCCGTCTGTACAAACCTACTTACAGACAAATAATTTATCATTTGCTGGGGTGGGCTTCCAGTATAACCGGATGCAGCTGAAGCTGTATTTTACATGGAGCGACTGCCTACCTCACCTCCACACCCCAGTTACTGTGTAATACGATACCCCTTGGTAAGTAACTGACTGGCTGGTTGTCAGACTTTCAGGTTTCTGACTACCCGTAACGACTGTCAAAGATCCGCGAATGACAACTGGGACCAACGGCTTAACTTGCTTTACGAGGCATGGAGGGGTGTCAGTATGTGAAGATGGTCACCCATCCACGGACCAACCGCGGCAAGCGTAGCTTAACCTGATCGATCGACCCGTGCGGCTGTTTTTACTTAGCCACAAGCTTAAAAACCGCCATATCTTAGGAATGCAGTGAACACGCTTTTGTTGACAAAGATCATATACATTTCAGATTTTTTTTTTCTTTCTTTTTGTTTTCTTCTACCCGCACTGAATAATATAATCTATATATATAAAATTCAAAGTCCTGACTGACTGACTGACTGACTGACTGACTGACTGAGACATCAACGCACAGCCTAAGCCGCTGGTCCTAGAGACATGAAATTTGGAGGGTGTATTTTTCGTAAAGAGTAGGTATCCACTAAGAAAGGGTTTTTCGAAATTCCACCCCTAAGAGGGTGAAATGGGGGGATTTCGTTTGTATGAAGAATCTTATTCCTTGAGTTAATAAACTTGAAACTTGGCACGAATACTTATCTAAGTAAATTATGAAGTTGGGCATTTTTTGTTTTTATAAACTACCCCCTAAAAGGGGATTGGGGGGTTTCAAAGTTTGTATGGAAGAATTTTAGCGCGCTGTCCGATTTAATTGAAACTCAGTATTTATACCTAAAATTGAAAGGAAATAATAATGTGTATCAGGGTTTTTCGAAAATCTACCCCTGACGGCCTGAAAAGGGGTAGTCAATTTTACAGGGGAGGTTTTACAGCGTGGCTTGATTAGCTCGAAAATTGGTATAAATAATCTTTGAGTCCAGTTATGAACACATCCCAAATGATTTTTCAAAATTCCACCCCTGTGGGGGTGCAAAGCGGGGATACAGTTTATATGAAAAATCTTATTCGTTAGGTTAATAATCTTGAAAATTGGCATGAATACTCGCCTAAGTAAGTAATAAAGTTTATCATTATAAGTTTTTCAAAACTAACCCTCAAAGGGGGATATTAGGGGTGTTGAAGTTTGTGTGAAAGTAATTGAATGCGCGGTCCAATTAACTCGAAACTCACTATTAACACTTTTGATAGGAAATAATTATTAATAAGTATGTAAAGTTGTCGAAAATTTACCCCTGACGGGGCAAAAAGGGGTAATTAAATTTTTAGGGGAGGATTTGAACTTGAAACTGTATGTTACATTTTCACGCCTAAACCACTGAACTTCCGATTGGGCAAAGAGATAGATGGCATCCTGGGGAAGGACATACTTTTTATCCTGGTAGCACGTTCCCGTGGGATAACTTCCGACATCCACGCGGGCGAAGCCGCGGGCAGAAGCTAGTTAGTAATAAGATTTATTGTTTTCATGTAAGTGACGATTGTCTTAATGAGAAATAAAGTTCTTTAAAACGAAAAACAAACTATAAAAAATAAATAGGTAAAACCACAAAAATTAAAAAATCCATCGCTTTAACCATGCTAAGTAGGTGATTAGTACCTACCACCACAGTAGTATAGGTAGGTACATTTACCCAGTAACCCTACGTTTGCCGCAGTACGCCTTGAACTTTCCAGGAATTCTAATTTCCTTCCGCGGGATATCTGAACGTAACTTTATCGAGTTTTGATGTGACACATTTTGCTTTCCAACAAATTGTTTGTTTATCAATAAGAGGATACAGTTTATGGGAAGGGTTATTATGGTTGAAATTTTGAGAAAACTCCCTTTTATGTATACACGTTGGCTGGGACATCGACGTGCAAACTGTAACCATGAATTCAGCACATGATTCTGAGTCCCGTACGGTATATGGGACGACTACATATGTATTTCTTTTTTTTTCTGGATATCAAGGATCCCATTGGGTTAGTAACAATAGTCTTAACATATGATAGTACTTAACTAATAACAACGACAATGTTCAGGTGACAAGTGACCTCATTAACGGGCTGTCATGTCTCCCGGCTATAGCGCGTAGAATGCTGTTGGGGCTGCCACGAAGTCTGTTTAGCATCGAGGCCGCCTTCTTACGTACGCACGTACAGACGCCAGCAGGTCAAGCTACCCGAAACTGTCAAATTTTCCCAATCAACTTTGAACCTTAATACTTCAACAATAAAGTTGAAAATCTATTAAAGAAATTTGACAGATTGTAGTAGCTTGATGTGCTGGCGTCTGTACATATGATCGCGGGGAAGACTTGGATGAGACTCACAACTACCAGGCAAGTATGGCACAAAAAGGAGGAGGCCTATAGTAAATAGTGGGTGGAACAATGCTGCCGATGATGACGATGAATAGGGAACGATGTTTTTGCCATTGAACTGTATTTATTTAAAATCAACGTTCAGCTTACGCAAATATATGTAAAATTTGTTTTTTTTTGCCCATATTTTTCTTAAAGCGAAACGCCAAAATCTTATGTTCTCCTTACCAAACCAAAAAACTTTTAATTACCTACTTATTTAATTAGTTTACGAAAGATCTAAGAGAAACACAAGCACATAAAAACCAATTAACGAATATTAAATTGGTACGAGCTAGGGAAAAATGTATATACATGCTTAGGGCAGTCGCCCATACTTTATTTAGCCATGTCCTTTAATTCTGACTCTGAGAGTTTCTTAATGTAAAATTCAATATCACTTCGCCTAAATCCAACCTAGGGCCCTATGCTTAAAGTTGCACTTTCAACCACTACGCCAATCAGACAAGTAAAGTCAGGGAAATTTATTATTTTCCAAATTGTCAAAGTCAAATCATTTATTTCAAATAGGCACATAGAAGGCACTTTAAACGTGAAAAATTGCAGTAAAATAGAATAGGGTAAATGCCTGGATAAAAAAATAATTATTATATTTAAACCGTCAGTTAGATTAACGAAAAATAATGGACACGTATTTTTTCTTTTGTCAATCAAACAAAAAATGACAAAGATAAAGGGCGTCTAAATTTGGAAGTGGGAGGTCGTGACGTCACGCCTTGCTAAAAAGTGTAGCAAGGCGTGACGTCACGCGGAACTTTAACGGGCGATATCTTCATCATTTTTTATATAATTTACAAAAGAAAAAATACGGGTCCAATATTTTTTGATAATCTGCCTGCCTGCCTGCCTAAAATAACTGACGGACTAATTCGATTTTTTTAGGCATGTTGCCTATTGATTCTAGTCACCCCTTCCAAAAGGTAGTTTTGTATGGAGAAGAATGAGCAAGAAACTCCACTGTTACTCTTTTAATTTTTTTTCCAATATGTCTCATCAGCATCTACTGCAACATCATCTGCCTAGCCTTCTGCCAACTATCTATGTTGGGATCAGATTTCAGCCTAACTTAGCAACTGACCAAATCGTCTAGCAACATTATATTATTTATATATTTAGGCAAACCAACTAAATACACACAAATACATCCAAAGTACATATCATTTACAAATACAATAGCATTGCAAGCATCTAAATTAAAGGTGAGCACAGCACTTTATTAAAATCTCGCTATACAATAATAATTAACAAACCGATGGATTAGAACTAATATCGATAATCTCTTATAGGTACTTAAAATCAATTTGAATTAGATTAGATTAAATAAGATTGAATTAAATTAAATTGTAATAAATTAAATATTATTGAATTAAATAATTATTCGTATATTCATATCACAACTGTAATTGTTTGACAGTTATATGAATTGGCTATAACACGGCAAATTGACATAGTGTGACTATTTGATAGCATAACCATAAACAGCCTATAACTTTCCCACTGCTGGGACACACCTCCCCTCAGTAAGAGGGTGTCGGCCGTACTCCAACACGCAGGCCCAGTGCGACTTCGATTTTTAATTTTAAGACATGTCTGTTTCCTCACGATGTTTTCCTTCACCGTTTTGAGAGCAGCGTTGATGAAATAAATCACACAAAGTAATGCGCCTGGCTGGGTTCAGACCCACGACCTAAAACTCGTACGTCGCGTCGTGGCCATTACCACTGGGCCACTGCAGACTGCTCTTTGATAAACAATTAATTTTCCTTACAGTACCTACACCTCAGCTCACCACCTCTTTGGAGAATTCATCTGGCGTAGTGTTTTGTTATGTAAGGATTTGTACATAGATAAAATTATACAAAATACCTGACTGTAAAAATAATGTCAAGTAAAGTAGGTACCTAACGATGCCAGTTTAATTTGGGGGATGAAACAGCTGGCAGCGGTACCAAGTGTCGAAGTGAAGGACGTGTCATACGCTGATCATTTGGCAACTCAGACTACTGTTCAACTTAGCTTCTTGGCACAACTTAGTTTATTTTTTAAACTATCGTGTTTTGAACACACTGTACATATTTAGGTTCGGGTTGATTATTCGATATTAAATTAATAATACAAAAGGTCTGAAAGATCTGCGTAGCCTTTTCCATAAAAATAGTATTTTACACAGTGGGACTGCCTATTTGACCGCCTACAACCCAGTAACTGGGTAATACGATACCCCTTGGTAAGACTGGTTGTCAGACTTTCGGGCTTCTGACTACCCGTAACGACTGACAAAGTTCTACGAATGACAACCGGCACCAACGGCTTAACATGCTTTCCCAGACACGGATGGGTCTCGTTATGTAAACGATGGACACCCATCCACGAACTGACCTCGGCAAGCGTTGCTTAACCTGGAAGATCGACCCGTGCGTCTGTTATTATTTAGCCACGATTCCCTTCGTATCGTGCCTTTTGTATTATTTAGGGGCTATTCCCTAAATAATACAAAAGGCACGATACGAATTTTAGTGTAGGTACCTAAACAAAAATTGATATATTACCCAAAATGTATTAGGTATGTATTATCGTCTAGTTTAATACTGTATTATCACATGCAGCAATATGTATTATTACGTATATGCGTAATAATGTAGTTACAACGTGAACCACATTGTTTGCAATAATAACTCATTAGTATGTAGGTAAACTAGATACATGTATAGTATGTACATTATGTAAACCTGCAATCTCATTTCTAGAAATAAATGTGTTTATTTGTCTAAAATCTATTCTTGATCGTAGGTTTGATGCGATTGACAACATAAAGTATCGATTATAAATTTTATTATACACAATAAAAACTATTTTAGTCTAAATGTCAGATAGCATCGCTTACTGGCAGTCTAGAAAAAACAATTAAAAACCAATCAACTTTGCCTTACATTCAAAAATAGAACATCAATAATAGCTGTCAATTTTTTTTTGGTTGGCCCGCAAAGCGGCCGCGTCGCGTCTTATTTCTTAAATTATTTTTTTGTATATTAATATTAAAAAAAAACACAATGTCTTCCACGAGGCTAACGGACCTTACGGTCGACGATCTCGATAATATCGACATCACGTTGATGACATTGAGGAAGCCTACAGAACTGAAGAAAGTGATCGATTCTGTGCCAAAACCTTTACGGGCTGTGCCAAAAAATGGCTTGCCTCTGTGGTACAAACTGGGGCTGGAGAGCAAGTTGCCGGTGCCAAAAATGCCTGTTGGAAAGGTTATATTTTCGCGCGGGAAAATTGGTGAAGACGTGAGTATTACAGATATTATACTTTGTTTACAATGTAGTTGTTGTTGTGACGTAACTTCCAAGGCTCGTTGCACATGGCCTCCTGTAAAACCACAAAGTGTTTTTCTTTACTCTAAAGTTGTGATACTTTTTTGCCCTAACTTGTACGTGAACCTTGCAAGGTTGCTATAGTGATAGTCCGTCATATGCTGCATCTGTTCTTTACTCTTTAATCGACTGTCAATCCCACAAAACCTTAACATATATTTATGTTGAATTGTCAGAAATTTCCACAAGTGCACAAATTTCCGCAAATTAATACATTTTATTCATAGATAATATACTTCACACCCTAAAGCCGAGTTCACAACCAAAATAACTCAAACCAATCCATACTCGGGAGTATTCAAATACCAACTTCCACAAAGGGATTTGGCGAAAACCTTGCCAATTCACTGGCGAAAACTTTGCCTTTGTAAACCTAGCCTAAATCCCCGTTAACATCTTTAATATCTAAGGTTTAAACGCTTCGTTTTAAATGTTTGTCATGCAAATACCTACCATTGGTAGATGCGTGAATGGGGTCTGAAAGGGGGCTTTAGAACTCATAAATCAACCGTTACTTTGCATTGAAATTTCCATTTCTTTATGAGCGACTGGTGAACATTGTGAGCTTTGTTATATTATGAAATATTTAAAGTAGTTTAAGTGCTTTGAATTTGGGAATACGTTAACAGATGTTCGAAGGTTTTTCTTGTTATTTATTAGGAAAAACAATTATATCGATGGATAATTTGGCATGCACAAATCTAAAGAAGTGTTCCTTCCAGGAACTCTTTTCCCGTGCCACTTTGAACCAGGGCTGGTTCAAAGTGGCACGGGAAAAGAGGTAATGAATTTTAAGAAATGAAATTCATTTATGATAGTATTTTTAACTGACATACCATTGCCTCCAATCGTAATTCAATGCAATCAATAATGTTAATACTGTTCTATTAATCTCTGTCCTGTAATAAATATATGTACGTAATATTTGCACTATACAAATGGCAGAATGTGATGAGACCAGTGACTAAACATATGACCATAATAATATACCATGTTCTGACAAATACGGGTTTATTCATAAACGATGACTAAAGTTAAGTAACGTTTAAACGTCAAAAATGTATGGTTTAAACAGTCGCTAATCACTACTTAACTTTAAGCAACGTTCATGAATAAAGGGGTTAATGATTAACTTAATCATAATGTGAGAGCAGTCTTGGCCCATGGGTCGTAGATTCGAACCCAGACAGGTGCTTTACTTTGTGTAAATTATTTCATCACCACTGAGCAGTTTAAGAGCTTAAAACGGTGAAGGAAGACATCGTGAGAAACCAAAAATTCGAAGACATGACATTTACCAACCCGTACTGGGTTTGCGTGGTGGATTACGGCCCACTCCCTCTCACCGAGAGGAGGCCTGTGCCAGCAGTAGGAACATTATAGACTAATTATGCTAATAATTGTGATTAAGTATCTTGCAAAAGTTAAATAGTTTAATATCGTACTTTAGGTAATAATGTGCAAATAAGCCTGATGTGATATAAAATGGAAATGGTTTCTGATACTTAATCATATATTATTATTTTTTTTTGTCAAAAGCGTATTTCTCCACAAAATACAGATTCTTGAACAAAATATTAAACAAGAATGGAAATATTCCCAACAGAATTAATTTGTTATAACGAAAATCTTTTTAAACTGTTTGCTATACAAATCAAATAAAAGCAATATGAGCTTTTTTTATTACACTTAATGAAAAATATTATTCGCATCCCAACGCTGTTTGCCAGAAATTATATGATATCCATAATTTTAAATGAGTATCTAGGACATGAATGATATTGTGTCGAAGGCATTCAATACTGAATTTATTATTGAAATTCAAAGCAATTTCAGTCCGTAACACTGTTATATTAAGTAAGTAATAAATTCACTTGTATGAAATAAAATGAATTTGGATGGCATTTTCAAGCATACATTAGTTATTTGATTGGGAACGTGGAAATAATTAGTTATTTTTATTGTTTTTACTGGAACAGTAGTGGCCAAGTGGTAGCGGCCGCGCAGAATCATGTACTGAATGATAACAGGGCCCCAATTCTATATTATTCCCCGCGAAACCTTATCACGTGCAAACCACGTCAATATCGTCATAGTATAAAGATACTATGATATCGTGTCTAATTTACGGCAAGGAATTGAAATGTCAACCGTTACGAACAATATGGATTCTGACAATTCAAAATACGCCGTGTCATAGAGAATACGATAATGGCAGATGTCGTGATAAGGTAAGGAATTGACGTAGTTTCGAAGTAAGAAATCGTTAAGTGGTCATAGTGAAATAGGGCCGCCGTTGTGCGTCGATGTCCCCGCCACCCTGTATTTCAATTTACATAACAATCTTAATAATGCACCTGCTATATTAATAATATCCCAGTCATCGCTTCAGTTAACAAAATCGTAGTCCGAGCAGTCTTTATATCAAAAAGGGCATTAAGGCCAGGTTTATTAAGGCCGGCTTCTAATTTTCCTTGCCTTTGTTACCCATGGCCAGATTGTACCCTTTTAGTGGGATTATGTAGAATTACGGCTGTAGTACGAGATCATAATACGTTCCGTTTAATTTAGCAACGTAATTTGGGAATGAAATTCTGAAATGGTTTATTTTGAAGTAAATCATAATTCGCCTGCCCGTATCACAATTTAATTGGGGTCGGCGCAACATGTCTTTTCGTTCGATACTTCTCTATTAGTCGTCATCTCGGTAGTTACCCCTGTTAACTTCTAGTTTGATGTAAATATTCAAGGTAAATTCAAGAACAACTATTTTCATCTACAATGTTGACGCATATCGCCGAAACTAAGCATAGTACGGTATCGAGCTCTCCCCATACGATACTTAACTACTGCAGAAGTACTTATATAATATTGAAAAAAATGTTAGTTACTGACAGTACATATTTTAAGACTGAGACAATACCATTTTATGCGAGCACCTGTATAATGAATGTCTGCTTGCCAAAGCAAAATGCTAGCACAAAATCATCATACAGACGCTAAAGCATAAACACGCTTGAGTAAGCACTCAAAATAAATGTTCGTACATGCTTGTAAAGCCTGTAGTTACGCGAGCACAACTGTCACTAATGAGACACAACTACTTTTTCTATTGTTACCGAACTTAATAAGCTTGCCTAACAGACGAGCCAGTTTCAGACATCTGTCCCAACGTTGACGAGGAAGCGACTCGTTTCTAGCTCAACGATTCGAAAATCGTTCATAGCTCAACGATTTTCAAGAAACGTTGGAAGAGTTAAGAGATAACCCGTGTAAGTAAAAGAGATACATAATGTATTCACAAGAGCCATCAAAAAGAGTTATATGTCTTAGCGACGGTTTGCGGGCAGCACACTCGCTCAGAGATTCAGAAGAGCGAGTTATCGCACGTCACCGTCGAGCACTCGCTGCTCGCCAACTCGTTTTTGGTCGCTAGCTTCTCGTTAAACGCCAGCGATGAGACAGGTGTCTAAGACCAATGAATAACAACAAGGAACAAGATATTCTGATTTATCCGGAACCGATCGGATCCTCTCGTTACAATACAATATTGTCATCTTGATCTAGATGCAGTTATGGTAATCAATCTGTCAGTATGCAAGCAAGGCAATCTTGATTTAATCAAGCTGTTTCTAATCTGTTGAGCGAGTTGCAAGTGTGTGCAAATTACCTAATAGGTACTTAATATCGTTGTAATAATATCATCAGCCTGTATTTGTGTAACTGCTGGCAAATGCTTCTTGTCATACAAATCTATAATATAAAAATGAATCGCTGAATGTGTTGCTAAGCGCAAATCTCGAGAACAGCTGAACCGATTTCGCTAATACTTATTTTAGAATATTCCTTGAAGTACGAGGATGGTTCTTATGCAGAGAAAAAAATTAAAAATAGGGTAGGAGTAGGTTAGGAGTTGGGTTGAAGTAGGGTAGGAGTAGGGTAGGAGTAGGGTAGAAGTAGGGTAGGAGTAGGGTAGGAGTAGTGTAGGAGTAGTGTAGGAGTAGGGTAGGAGTAGTGTAGGAGTAGGGTAGGAGTAGGGTAGGAGTAGGGTAGGGGGTAGGGTAGGAGTAATAATATCCCCTGGACATAATAATCCGCCCCGAATAGCAGAATAACTATTAAAAATGGGAAAAAAACACGAACAAATAATAATGAAGATTATTCTTTTTTATACATTTTGTATGGAACGGTTTTTTTGTTAATACATATCTCGAACGGATTGACTGATTACGATTTTGAGGCGTTACAAAGTTCGAAGATTAGCTACATATAATTTGCGTACATATAATTTAGTCCGATACCGAGCATAGCATTAGACTCTTAATAGCCTGATCACCCATGATCTGACGTCAATGTATCGTGGCATAATGGCATAAATTTTATGTTAATTCCCTTGAACGTGAGTAAACTAGCTAATATGTCGCTCATCATCATCATCTGCCTAGCCTTTTCCCAACTAGGTTGAGGTCGGCTTCCAGTCTAACCGGATGCAGCTGAATACCAGTATTTTACATGGAGCGACGGCCTATCTGACCTCCACAACACATTTACTGGGTAATACGATACCTCTTGGTAAGACTGGTTGTCAGGCGTATTTTGAAACAGGCCCTGAATGCATTAATAAATGTCGACAACACAGGGTGTATTTGAGAGGCATGAGGAACAGGGTGTAAAGTTCACTCATCCTCCATTGAAAAGGGAGGATCCTCCAACCAGACGGGTGTTGTGTCAACACCCACAACCAACTAGCTAATATGTCGCTATAAATGATAAATTAAAAAACAAACACTTTCACACGTCAATCATTTTTTTTTTAAACTCGATGTGGTCGGCTAATCTTAGAAGAAAGGCCGAAACAACTCGGAGCTCACAGTCTCTTTTAAAGTCCAGACATAATCTTGGTGTGAAGACCGTAATAAGTATTAGCATTCGCGGGAGGAACTCATTTTGCTTCGTTGCTTTGTCAAAAATTTCATTCAAAATACTGAAAATGTATGTGCATAAGCAAGCATTTTGGGCCCCCAAAATCAATCAGTCATTTATTCAAATTAGGCTGAGAATCAGCATTTTTTTTAACGCAAAAATTACACAAGACAGTAGACCCCCAAAACGCCCGCCTTTCACCACTCCCTAGTGCTTTCGCTGGGAAGAAGAACTGGCGCAACAAATTCCCCAGCAGCACAGCTGTCTGTTTAGTTAGAAAAACTGGATTCTATACAATAGTAGGTATGCAAAGTCATTAAACATTACGAGACACAGAACATTAAATTAAATTATTTGCCATATGTCAGCTATCCACCCCAATATACCAACAAGTACAATAAAAAACATATTATATGTATAATATAACTTTAGTTGATTTTGGGTCGCACTTTTAAGACCTCTAATATCACCATGAGCTGGTTAAGTATTGATCAGTGAATTTAGTGCCACAATATATCGTGTTGTGTTTGGTTCAAACCACAACCAAAGAACAATAATAAGTTCTTTGATTTTAATTTAGGGCTGATTTTTGAATAGTCAGATAACTTTTCTATGAAGAGCAAAAATTACAATTTGATATATTTTCCATACAAACGTCAATTATTCCTCAGATAAAAGTTATTTGACTTTTGAAAAATTTAATTGATTGCCTATTAGGCCTATAGGATAAAGATATCGATTAACTTTAGAATCTTTTTATTCACGAGCGTTAAATATAAACATCAATTCTCTCCCTATAGCAAACTAATGTTAACAAAGGCTTTATTTCTCTTCATTTATATACATATAATAACAAGACTGTCGCCGCGTGTCGCTTTGTGCTTCTCATCTCTTAAGGGAAATGAGCGTAAAGAAAATGATAATATGAAAATGTACCTATCTATACCTTTGTCGTACACGACAAGAAACATTTGCGGTGATAACCTTTGAGCACAAATAAATACGTTTATTATGTAGCTTTAACAAATGAGAATGATATTAAATGAGGAATGATGTGATAAGGCAACGTTGCGGTTTAAAAGAAAATGTACTTACAAAAATTTAAAAGAAGGTTACGATTTGGTCATGAGAAGATGAATGAAAGGCAACTAACAAAAGGTATTTATAAGGCAGATGTCAATGAAATCGCCGGAAGCGGACGCCGTAGAAGGAAATATAGTGAACTAATTGGTGATGTTCGTCAGAAAGATCAGGTGGGAAAAGGAGTACGTAAGGATCATATCAGGTGACGTTCTATAGTTCCTGCCTACCCCAGCCCCCATGGAAAAAAGCGTGAGTTTTTGTATGTAAGCTTTTATTAAATATGACTATTCACATAACCAGCAAATCTGTCCTACTGCAAGGTATGAATAAATTACTTACTGTACTTACTTGGCTCGTTTTACATAATAGAGTTTCATGGAAGCTCGACTCAAATTAAATTTATTAGGAACCAGAAAGGAGCAAATTCTTTTTTTTATATTCAGTTAGTTTTCACTCCAAAAAGGCCGTTTCAAACTTCAACAAAAAGTTCTAAGCCAATTGATTTCAACTCATTAATAAAAGAACAAAGGCTCTTCCTAATAGGTTTAAAATTTTCAACCAGCTATGGAAGGCAGGTCATTAATTAAGTAATAAAAATTCTGGCCGCGTGCACCTGGCTGGTGGATGTGAACACCTGTCGCTTGGTACACCATCTGACGGGTAGTACGGATACATCGTGGCTAGGTAGTGTGGGACAAATATAATTATCCATTTGATGGCTAGCACATATTGAGAGTATGTTGTGAGGGACATAATATTTTGGGATGTACGGTGTTGCTTATGTTGTGGAGAGTGTTAGTAAAATTATACGCTTTCCTGCCATGTTCGCAATATTCTGATCAAAACCAGAGGGTTCCCGTATTTTTAAGAACGCTCGGATTCTAATCTCAGTCTTAATCTCTAAAAAAAAACCTCTAATTTACCTACATAACCTACATTCTGACAAGTTTTTGACATTGATTGTCGCCGAGATGCCATTACTACTTGAATTTAAACGTTTTTTGAGTACGACTTATTGTCCATCTGACCTGTGGGTCCGTTCTAGTCTATAACTGAATCCCTATTTCCCTTGGTCACGCCACGATTTTACCGATTTCATCCATCTTTTTTTTTTCGTATTCTAATACTTTGTCAAAGGTTCTTACGGAAAAAAAATTAAGAATGAAGCTTCACGGACAAAGTCGCGGGCTGAAGTTAGTTTTAGATACTTAAAAGATTATGTTATTATTTTGACAGTGAAAGATAAAAATTTAGTTTAGAGAGACTTTAGTTAATATCATGGACTTCAGTAAATCAGAATATAGGTACTCTCAATCGAATTGAGAGCATCATCCCTCTAAGACTTTAAAAGAATGGCTAAAATGAACGATAGGTAACCAATGCAGGCAACTTTACGCTAAGTTTTAAATACCGACTCCTAAGTTAAGTTACTCTTAAGTTATAAGAGAGAGTAGATTGGTGTCTGAAATGGTCTTTTCAAGAAAGAACCACACAGATTGGGCGGACCTGTCCACTCATTGCACATATTTGTAAGTAATTGTGCAGCTCAACTTAGACCTTATGGAGCTCAACGATTCGACGAACAATACCAAAGAAAGGACAGGGTAGGCCGCATAAATTACTCGAATTGCCAGATCATGAATAAAACTAACTGAGAAGAAAAAAAGAGAAAAAATCAATGACCCACTTAGTATTATTTGGAATATAACAAAATCATTATTTAATGAGAAATTCTATCAACATCTATTTACGTGACGGTACAGTAATGTGAAATGATTTAATTTTGTTGGCAATTTTATTATAACTAAAATACAATATTCCCCAGCGACGATAGCGTTTATTAAAATGTCGAGAGTTGATCCCTTGATAAGGATAGTTGGCAAGCCACAAAATTAAATTGTTAATTAATTAGAATATCAGACTTTCCTCATACGTACTTATTTGTGTTATCGTTAGCTGGTATTCCGTTTTTTGTAAAATAGGGGTTTATTATTTATAAGCGATGATTAAAGTTAAGAATGTATGGTTAAACAGTAACCTTAAGCAACGTTTGTGAATAAAGGGATCAGTTGTTTTAGGAGTCGGTATTTAAAACTTAGCGTAAAGTTGCCTGCATTGGTTACCTATCGTTCATTTTAGCCATTCTTTTAAAGTCTTAGAGGGATGATGCTCTCAATTCGATTGAGAGTACCTATATTCTGATTTACTGAAGTCCATGATATTAACTAAAGTCTCTCTAAACTAAATTTTTATCTTTCACTGTCAAAATAATAACATAATCTTTTAAGTATCTAAAACTAACTTCAGCCCGCGACTTTGTCCGTGAAGCTTCATTCTTAATTTTTTTTCCGTAAGAACCTTCTACAAAGTATTAGAATACGAAAAAAAAAAGATGGATGAAATCGGTAAAATCGTGGCGTGACCAAGGGAAATAGGGATTCAGTTATAGACTAGAACGGACCCACAGGTCAGATGGACAATAAGTCGTACTCAAAAAACGTTTAAATTCAAGTAGTAATGGCATCTCGGCGACAATCAATGTCAAAAACTTGTCAGAATGTAGGTTATGTAGGTAAATTAGAGGTTTTTTTTTAGAGATTAAGACTGAGATTAGAATCCGAGCGTTCTTAAAAATACGGGAACCCTCTGGTTTTGATCAGAATATTGCGAACATGGCAGGAAAGCGTATAATTTTACTAACACTCTCCACAACATAAGCAACACCGTACATCCCAAAATATTATGTCCCTCACAACATACTCTCAATATGTGCTAGCCATCAAATGGATAATTATATTTGTCCCACACTACCTAGCCACGATGTATCCGTACTACCCGTCAGATGGTGTACCAAGCGACAGGTGTTCACATCCACCAGCCAGGTGCACGCGGCCAGAATTTTTATTACTTAATTAATGACCTGCCTTCCATAGCTGGTTGAAAATTTTAAACCTATTAGGAAGAGCCTTTGTTCTTTTATTAATGAGTTGAAATCAATTGGCTTAGAACTTTTTGTTGAAGTTTGAAACGGCCTTTTTGGAGTGAAAACTAACTGAATATAAAAAAAAGAATTTGCTCCTTTCTGGTTCCTAATAAATTTAATTTGAGTCGAGCTTCCATGAAACTCTATTATGTAAAACGAGCCAAGTAAGTACAGTAAGTAATTTATTCATACCTTGCAGTAGGACAGATTTGCTGGTTATGTGAATAGTCATATTTAATAAAAGCTTACATACAAAAACTCACGCTTTTTTCCATGGGGGCTGGGGTAGGCAGGAACTATAGAACGTCACCTGATATGATCCTTACGTACTCCTTTTCCCACCTGATCTTTCTGACGAACATCACCAATTAGTTCACTATATTTCCTTCTACGGCGTCTGCTTCCGGCGATTTCATTGACATCTGCCTTATAAATACCTTTTGTTAGTTGCCTTTCATTCATCTTCTCATGACCAAATCGTAACCTTCTTTTAAATTTTTGTAAGTACATTTTCTTTTAAACCGCAACGTTGCCTTATCACATCATTCCTCATTTAATATCATTCTCATTTGTTAAAGCTACATAATAAACGTATTTATTTGTGCTCAAAGGTTATCACCGCAAATGTTTCTTGTCGTGTACGACAAAGGTATAGATAGGTACATTTTCATATTATCATTTTCTTTACGCTCATTTCCCTTAAGAGATGAGAAGCACAAAGCGACACGCGGCGACAGTCTTGTTATTATATGTATATAAATGAAGAGAAATAAAGCCTTTGTTAACATTAGTTTGCTATAGGGAGAGAATTGATGTTTATATTTAACGCTCGTGAATAAAAAGATTCTAAAGTTAATCGATATCTTTATCCTATAGGCCTAATAGGCAATCAATTAAATTTTTCAAAAGTCAAATAACTTTTATCTGAGGAATAATTGACGTTTGTATGGAAAATATATCAAATTGTAATTTTTGCTCTTCATAGAAAAGTTATCTGACTATTCAAAAATCAGCCCTAAATTAAAATCAAAGAACTTATTATTGTTCTTTGGTTGTGGTTTGAACCAAACACAACACGATATATTGTGGCACTAAATTCACTGATCAATACTTAACCAGCTCATGGTGATATTAGAGGTCTTAAAAGTGCGACCCAAAATCAACTAAAGTTATATTATACATATAATATGTTTTTTATTGTACTTGTTGGTATATTGGGGTGGATAGCTGACATATGGCAAATAATTTAATTTAATGTTCTGTGTCTCGTAATGTTTAATGACTTTGCATACCTACTATTGTATAGAATCCAGTTTTTCTAACTAAACAGACAGCTGTGCTGCTGGGGAATTTGTTGCGCCAGTTCTTCTTCCCAGCGAAAGCACTAGGGAGTGGTGAAAGGCGGGCGTTTTGGGGGTCTACTGTCTTGTGTAATTTTTGCGTTAAAAAAAATGCTGATTCTCAGCCTAATTTGAATAAATGACTGATTGATTTTGGGGGCCCAAAATGCTTGCTTATGCACATACATTTTCAGTATTTTGAATGAAATTTTTGACAAAGCAACGAAGCAAAATGAGTTCCTCCCGCGAATGTTTAGATACACACAACACTTGAAATCTGTTTTAAGAGTCTCAGCAGTTCTCATTATGCTAATGCAAGCATTCACTCGCTGAATGGCAGCGTGTGTCTCTGCATGGAGGGTTTTCGCGTGATAAATCTCCTTAGCACGCCCCTACTGTTTGTATAAATATGTGGTTAGTAACAGGTTTGGAGTAGATCTTAAGGTAAACTTTGATATTATACAGGAGTGGCTGTGATGTGGTTAAAAGTTATTTGTTTGTTTCGAATTCGTATGGCTGCTTTAAAACGAATATAAATATAAAACATAGAAGCAGCACAAGAAAAAAGGCATTATTTCCTGATAGGTATTCATTTTGGTATGGTTAGACCAAGGAAAGAAACAAAAAGTTCTCTATCCCTGGTAACATAAAAATAATTTCGTAGAGCCAAAATCAAAATATTTTTTTCACATAAACCTACATGGGCACTTATGAAACGTCAGAAGCTATGTGGACGGTTCCAATTCCAATTGGTCGTTTTATATAAAGAAGAGCCGGCAACAAACTCGGTTACTCTTTTAAAAATAATTGCCTTTTACAATGTTTGCCGGCCTGCCAACAAGTAACAGGTACTACAAATCTGGATTCTAGAGAGTGGGAACAGGGTGAGCATCCGCAAGTTTGGTCTAAACTGACCTCTAAGACCACACTAAATACACAACCAATTCATTAATTTTTGATGCAGCTTAACATTTGTAGCTTTGCCTGCGAGGCACCTAAACATAATTAAGTACTGCAACATTAATTAGATCAAACAGTATAAACCAAAATAAACACAAATCTTCATTAACGCAAAATGATGCAACCCGACCTAAATCCAGATCAGAACATCAGTGTAAGCCCCAAAATACACGTGCGTGATAACGGTGCTAACGTGCAAAGTTTTCCGTGTCGGAGCGCTCGTCAGATAGCCTGTCATCTCCGGTAGAGGCACGTGCCAAAAGTGGACCGTGTCGACGATATACGGCAGGAAGGTAGCTTCACTAGTTAGATAGTGTAAGTGTTACATCCACGCGTTATTTGTCAAGTAGGATAGCAGGGGATTGAAAGAAGAAAAAATAAGATTTATGTATTGTCACAGATCCGATACACGTGCATGATAGGGGTGGATGTAGGTACAGAATGATATAATGTGTTGTCTTTAAATTATACGCTGCCGGATTTTGTAATCAAAAAGACTTAAGCCCACATACCACGTACACACACGTTTTTCTTGGTGTGAAAAACTACGGTTTATTCACCGTGTGTAGGATGGTCGTCAGTGTGTGGTATAGTGTATGGGCCACAATGGAAACTTGTTGACGGACGTTTTTTTCCACCGCGCGGTTTATACGACGTGTAGGCACGGTCGTCAGCATTATATGGAACATTATTATGGAAGCTTGTTGACGGACATGTTTTTCCTACGGCATGGTTTATGCGCCGTACCGTAAAGAAACCGTGCCATTGTACAAAGGGCCTTGTGATTGTTTTCATTCTCCCGAACATAACGAATACGTTTTAAATGCTATGCTGCTGCTGCTAGGTTTGATGAAAAAAAAACGTAAAGAAAGGATTCTTAAAATTCTTGTCAAAAACCAGGGGACTTTTATAGGAGTCTACTTCTAACGGTATATTTATAAACGATGATTAAAGTTAAGTGACGATCAAAACGTCAAAAATGTATGGTTAAACAGTCGCTAATCACTAACTAATACTTAACTTTAAGCAACGTTTATATAAATAAAGGGGTTTATTACTGGTTTCGGTTTTATAATCAAGCAGCTAGCCGTTTTTTTGGCTCCGGTCACTGTCTGTGTTAGATCATAGCCTTAGATATGATAGCTACACACCTCTACAGTTTGCTTTAAAATAGTTTCTCAACTTCCATTTGTATCAACTTCAACAGAACATATATTTGCTGTTGTAAAGGATGATTTCCATCAAACGGCTCGCATCGGATCGGAAAGGATACGAATGGATGCGGCGACAGCCGATCGCGTCCGGCAGGAGGTCGACGCATACGATCGGCTCCGTCCCGTCGCTTGCGAACGTATCCGTTTCTGCGCCTAGTCAAATAGTTTCATTCCTACCATGTTGACGTGTTCTAATACTGAAAGGATTCAATCGAATACGATGACAGGCGAGCGGAGAAAATCGCGCGTCGCAGCATACTTTCGGCTACGATCGCGTGTCGCGGAAGACGTCCGCAGTAGACTGAAATAGTAGTACTGTGGTAGACGTTAAATACTGTGTACACGATTTAATATCGTATAAAGATTGTAAAATCCGTTCCGATCCGTTGCGATGCGAGCCGTTTGGTGGAAATCATCCTTTAGGCAACTGTCATGGCGGTGACTACCCGCAATTTCCCTGTCGATGTCATCCCTAGGGCATAACGTAACAAGCGTACCTACTATCTTATTCTCACTCGATAAGGAAAATGCGTTACTTGAGTTAAGCCACTCGATATAAAATAGCCCATCTAGAAGATACAATGTTATAAATGTAAAGCAGTATGTGTCTATGATAATAATGAACAAAAATAGATGCTGGATGTCTAAATGAATGAGTGCCTAAATAAAAGCGCGCTGATGGATTTTGAACTTTTGGCGCTGAGCCGAGCGTTGAAAATCCAACAGTGCAATAATATTTAGGTGTTTGCTAGTGTTAGGTGATTTTGCTTTAGATGTTAAGCATCTCTTGTTCAAGGTTTAAATCTACAATAGTGCTAAAATAACAAATGCTTTGAAACAAGAGCTAAAACAGACTAAAAAGACCATTTTATATCGTTGCTTGCATGGGACTGTTACTCACTCACCATTTTTTTTACGACCTCATTTCGTAATCATTTACTTCCTCTGCCCACGTTTCAAGAGTCCCATTTTTCAGTTCAAGTACGCTTTGAAATCTCTGATTTACCTGTACATATCTACCGTTTACTTATTACTTTAAAGCTTTATAAATTACCTCAATCGATCGCCTGATTTTGCCAGGAGCTCCTTCGATTTCTTGTATAAGAGAGTTTTCAAGGATTTTAACATTTAAATCTCATTGTTAGCTGATTGAATTGTAATCTATACAATCAAAGAGATCCTGGGAAACGCTTCAGGCGCCCTGACCTTTTCTGTTTCGTTTGTAAATAGAAAGGTACCTACTTAACGTTATAAAATATTTCATCAGGGAGAGAGGGAGACACAGAGATCAGCTATATTTTGTTCGAGAAATACAAAATACTTTTCCATCTAACCCTCCTTGTAGGTGGAAAAGTATTTTGTATTTCTCGAACTGCTCCGTTGGTCTCAAGGAACAGAGAGTGCACTTGTTTGTTCGCACACACTTGTGCACTATAAAATCTCCTTTGTACCTGGCTAATCTCCGTTGAGATTGGCCACCGTGACCGACATCGGTCAGGGGAGGCTATTATATTATTTCTCGTACAAAAGATAGCTGATCTCTGTAGGTACATTCCAAAAAACTAAATTATGTTAAGCGCCTCAAGATTAATTTTGACTTGCACCTTGATTTCTCCCACTACGTCAATGTCAACATTTTGAATGGTAATGACAGTTCGAAAAGGTGTAACGCACCCGCTGTGGGAATGTATATGGGCAATTTTCAACCAATTGGTTGAAAATTGCTTAAAATTATACCAGTAGTAATTTGTAATTAATTAAGTATATGGATCTGCCTTTCGAATATTTGATGTACTGCACTTATCCTATAATTAGTTTTTACCAGATCAGAAAGGTTAAAATAACGCTGACAATACTTAAAAACGGTTGCAGATAGATGTATAGGTACCATCCACTGCTGGGTCATTTTCCATAAGTGTTGGATATTTATTTATTTAATCACTTACAACTATTATTACAGGTACAACCCAATGCAATAGTGAAGCAAACCTAATAATAACAACTTACTTTCTAAAACTTATTACATGTAATGTTATCCTTGTGAATTCACTCAGTGCACAGGCAAAAATGTCCATCTCCTCTGCCACAAGGTTAAGAGTGTGAAGCGCCCGCGTCAGGGGCGCCTCATTCAATAGATTAGTGCGGCCACGAGGTACAGCCGGCAGCTGAGGCCACCGTCGCCGCCACACATATCTGTCGGGTACACTCAAACACAGCAGCTCTAATATGTTGGCGTTATGTATCTTGCCTCTAATTAATTTAAATAAATATGAGACAAGCGCGAACTCACGCCTAACTCTCAGCTCGTTGTATCCAACCATGCCTAATATAAACAGGGTTGGACACATGAGCGGGTAAAAAGGATATACTCCATAGAGCCTCAAATATAAAAATGTAACAAATTTGTTTTGTATTCGCTCCAACATGAGACTATATTTAGTCTCATGTGGGGGGCCCAGGTGAGTGTGTTGCATTCTAATTGGCTTCTCACCAAAGTGTTGTTTAGAGCGATAATCGCCCTAATATTTGTGACACGGACAGTACGTAAGATAAACCCTAAATTTCTGTAGCCCTTTTTACAGCACTTGACTGTATGATCACGAAACGCTAGCCCTGCGTTAAGACTAACTCCTAAATCCCTAACCTCTGTGACCCTGATCATATATTGAGTTGAGCCTAGCAAACGCCACTGATGCCACGATTGACGTGGTCATCTACTGGGCCTAACTCATTTATCATAATGCATTATTTACCATTGACTCGAAAAGACGAAGGAAGAAAGACTGTTTGACGATAATGATATACAGGTGAAAACCTGCGCCAACTCGAAATAGGAGGTTCAGTACAAAATCATTATAAATTGTAATTTCCCAAATTCATTGTTACTACGAAAAAAAGGGCACGCGACGTCGACGTTGCGCCACCTTTTTTTCGTAGGAATATTCAAAATTAGGTAAATGACCGCTGCCGCGCTGGCTCAACGTGTTGCCAACTTGCTTCATGTTGTGAACTCTGCAATGAATGGATTGTTTATCGGGCGAGAGCTTAAATAGATACTTTAATTTTCTTATTTGTTTTGATAGTTTGTTTTTTTCTACTGGAACGTCGATAAATACATGTCTACTTTAAGGCAATGACTTAGTTAGCACTTAGACGATAATTACACGATTTTTTTTTCTAGAATTTAGATTTGGGAAATGAAATTTCTTCCTGTATACTAACGTTATTATTAAAACATTTAACAAAGCACGTCACCACTGACTGTCGCTTTTAAACAGCGGGAATTACCTTTTAACGTCACTTAGCTCGCTTCCGACGTATATTGACGATGACCTTTTGTTACACAGTGCACTTAATTACTTTGTGACGCGGATCACTTTGTTTATACTATCTCTACATATTGATATATTAATGAAGTTTAATTTGGGCTATCGTGTGTCAGGGTTTACATTATAGATAGCTGAAATTTTTCCAAAGCAGAGAAATAGGAAAAGACTTTTGCTTTCCCGATTTCATTACGATCAGTTCTGTAAAGATCAGTTTAGTAATGCTTTATGTGTTTAACAAAGTAAATCTGCCTTTTCCCCTACTGTTTCGTGTCGCCATTCAGGGCCCTAATTCACTCATCAGCTGCCTAACCTTTTCCCAACTACGTTGGGGTCAGCTTCCCCTAATTTACTATGACTACTTAAGTAACGGTTCCTTGCTTCGAAACCACGTCAATTCCTTAGTTAATCACGACATATTATTCTCTATGACACAATGGCGTGGTTTGAACTGTCAAAATACATGTTGTCCGTACGGTTGACATTTCGATTCCTTGCCGTTAACAAGACACGATATTGACGTGGTTTGCACGTGGTAAGATTTCGCCGGAAATAATACAGAATTGGGGCCCACTCTAAACGGATGCAGCGGAATACCAGTATTTTACATGGACCATTTTACATGGATTATTTTTTTTAACTAATAGTTAATTATTTGACCATTAGCAATGATAAATCATAACAAATATAACCATTAGTTACTATTTTTAACCATTGGTTGATTTAACTATGGATAAAAAAATCGACCCTAAGTAAAACGATAGCTCTTAGTAAGACTGTGGTTGACAGACTTTCGGGCTTCTGACTACCTACGAGTATATGGATTATGGACTGTCAAAGATCCGAGAGACGACAGCCGAGACCAGCTTAACGTGCTTTCCGAGGCACGGAGAGGTCTCTATATGTAATGGATGGTCACCCATCACCGACCGCGGCAAGCGTTGCTTAACTTACGGATCGGCCCGTGCAGCTATTATAATTTAGCTACGAGTCCCTCTATGTGTTTAACAAAATGTCTAATCTAATCTAACTACCCTGTATTGTTGTCGCAGCTGGGCAAAGGACTCCTGCTCTCCCCTTACCACACAATTTTGCTAGTTGTTTTGGTAGGACAGAAAGTTTAAATAAACAACATTAGTCATTCAAATCTAACCATATAGGTAGGTATGTTAATTTGTGCACACAGGTAAAAGGTAGGGCTTACAAAATTTAGGTTAAAATAATATTAACTAGTGAAACCAGGGCCAGAAGTTTCTTGGGGTCTAGAAGTTTATATTCTATTAGACCATATCCTAGAGTAAGTACCTGGTACTTGTTGACAGGCCTACACTCCCGGCCCGGCCCTGCTTGGGCGGAGACCCGCCGTGTCCTCGTGGAGGCGATCGGCAACGGCGGCGACCTCTCGCGCCCGGCCCTGGTGCAAGCCATGGTCCGGGGCGAGAGAGAATGGGAGGCAGTCACCTCCTTCTGCGAAGCAGTCATGCTAGCGAAGGAGGTGGCGGGGAGGCTGAGGGAGAACACCTCACGCCTCAGCCGCCGCGGGAGACGCTCCGGGCGTCGGGAGCCGCGTGACGACTCCCGGCCACCGTAGGCGCGGGCCTGCGGGCGGTGAGTAATGGGTAGCTCACCGTCCGATCAGGACCAGGCCCGTGCCGGACGGCGCGTTGTGTTCCACGCGCGCCTCAAAGAGATGTCAGCAGAGGACGGGGCCCCACAGGGCCGAAGCCTGCCGGGGCGGCGGGATTTTCCGAAAGGTCAACCGCTGCCCTGGAACAGAAAGGGCTAAGGACGGAACACGGGTGGGTTTTAGTCAGTAAAAGTCTGACACTCCCTTCCGCTCCACCCAGAGCGGGAGGGGTCATTTGATGATTTCCCATCCACAAAAAAAAAAAAGGCCTACACTGTCCTCCCATACTTGTTTACAATGTAATTTTAAAACATTGTAAACACCAATTTATTTAAAAAAATAGTAACCTTGGAGTTTCCTGCCGGCTCTTTTCCATAAGAAACGACCAATTGGAACCGTGCACCTAGCACAGTTCCAATTGGTCGCTTCTGACGTTTCATAATGTGCCCATTTTATGTTTATGTGAAATAAGATATTTTGATTTAGATTGATATTAAGTAAATGGTATATATGTGGTTTATAGGTTTTTGACCTATTTATGTCTATGTGTCCGTGTTTTTATTAATAATTTAATAATTTTAATATTATTATCATTCTTCGGGTCAACCAAAGCACTTGCCATCTAATCTCTTCATCCACCCTTAAGGCGGTAAAGTATTAAGTCCGCCTTTGTACCTTTTTTGTGTGCGAAAAGATTAAATAAATAAATATTAAGCTCTCGGCTATGAATGCATTCGTTCTATTGAGAATACCAAATAGTTTTCACCCTTTCCAAGAATTGCGACATATTGACATAGAAGAGAAAGCTCGAAGACAGGCTTGTCCCAGCGGTGGGAATTTGCGGCACAGATTAGATTAGGCACACAGGGGATTTCCCATCAAATACCTACGTTGCGTTTCTGATATTGAACAGAAATCTAACCTAGCTGTACAATTTCGATATAGGTAAATATCTATGTACTGGAAATGTGGCTAGGAAAATAATAATTTCGTGGTATTTGGAAAGGACTAAGTTATACAATTTTCAATTAATTTGCGTGGGATGTTACGCAAACTTTGTACGCAATTTAGTTTCCAAATATGTAAACAAATATGTGTTTTTGGAAAATCAACTTTAATACTCACAAATAATATTCGGTCCGCGCTACAATTTCCTATAAGTACATTTGATATTTTCAATGGTACAGTCAGCAACAAAAGTCAATGAACTCTATTACTTTTACAAATCATCTAAATTGATACAAAATAATGCGATACATTGGTGTTCACTAATTGATGTAGGTAATAGCAAAGAGTTAATTATTCTTAAATATTCTATTACTACATGTTTTGTAAGAATATTTTGCTCAATAATTAAGATTTAAAGAACTTAAGTGATAACCGACTTTTGTTGCTGACCGTACATGGGTAAGTACGAACATTCATTATGAAATCAAGTTAAGTAAAGTAACATAAATTTGATTTTCGTTTAATTGGAAATAACATCAATTGGAATGGAGCAGCGCTGGCCCAGTGGTACCAACTGTGACTTACGAGTTAGAGGTCGTAGGTTCGAACCTTGACAGGCGCTTTACTTTGTGTAAATGATTTCATCACCACTACTCTCAAAACGGTGAAGGGAAGCATTGTGAGGAAACCGACATTTCCTAGAACCAAAAATTCCAAGAAATATGACATCTACCGACCCGCACTGGGCCCGCGTGGTGGATTACGGCCCACTCCCTCTCACAGAGAGGAGGACTGTGTCCCAGCATTGGGAACATTATAGGCTCATTATGATCAATTGGAATTAAGAATTTGAATAGCTTTTAGTTTTGTTTTTCTAACATAGTAAATATCTGCGTGCCGCTGTATTGTAATTTAACAATCTGGTTAGCATGGAATAAATACAATTAACACACAAAACAGTACATAGTGTCCATACATAACCGCAGTTCAAAGAAATAATTTACTGTATACAACGGGTCATTCCAATTCATTAATTAGCTGAAATAATAACAATGATAATTGCAGCTTCCGGATAGAGATGTTGTGTACCAACAAGGTTTAACATAGCATCATTCTACGTTTAAGTATGTTTCGTTAAATATTAAAAAAAAAAAAAAAATTCAAAAGAGGAACTACATGAATCCAGCTTTTTCTCTCTGATTTAATTTAGTTTTTATACAAGGTAAGGTGTCGTTTTGCATCCTCGGCAAATTCCAGGAGGTAACTATATGCTACTGATTCTCGACACGGATCAATAATAAAATAAGTAGGTATTTTTTTTCTAATTTTCGGAAATCGTGAGATGTGTGAGACACGCATTTTAAAACGCGGCCTTTGTGAGACCGCACTGTTTTTTTTTATTTTTTTTATTTATGTATTTCATAACAGTTTCCTGAAATTTGACGAGGATGCAAAACTACAGCTTGTATAAAGTATACCTATCTCCATATTTATTTTATAATTTAGAATACTTAATAAAAAATTGTCAGGACTGCAAATAATAAGAATTCCTTAGGTGTGTGTAATCATTGTTTGGTGGGATCTTTACTTACTGAAATTAACCCTGTATTCACAATCAATACTTTTATCAGGGCTGATTGTTCAATCGACCGATAATTTTTATTCGTGGAATAAAATTGACGTCTGACAGTTTTTGTATGAAATAACTGTCAACAATTCAAAATTATTCCTCGAATAAAGTTATCAGATGAATGAAAAATCAGCCCTTACTACAGTAAAGTATACAATGTGAAGTAAGGTATTTCTCAATGCTTTCCTTATGACAAGCTTTTAAATTCATAAACATTAAGGGACGCATACGGGTATTAAAATCAGTTCAAACCTAATGGTTTCTGGCCTAGTTCAAAGCTTGCAATCAGCATCAGAGTTTGGTTGATTCTTTCATTTCTATACAGATGCTATGTTTTAACATTTTCATACAGATTAATAAAAGCAGCCTTCCATATTAACCACCCTTTGAACAAATTCATTGTATTTGTGCGCGCCGCTATTAAATTCTCCAGCCCAGCGTGTTATCGGTAAATATAATTACAAACGTGTATAGCCGACACTATCCAGTAGAGGACTACGTTGTTTATGGCTACACTAGCCGATGATTTAATACACCAGTTAATCTTAAGGATACAGGATAAGAAGGGTAGGGATTTGATATGGTGTCGTTTGTATTACAATATTGACATTTTACCGTTATGCAAATCTAGACGCATGAAAGTCGAGACAGCCTCATTCCTTAATGAATTAACAAGTCTTATACAGGGTAGCATACAGTCACGAGCACCAATATGTCAACACTTGGCAACTTTCAAATGCGATTTTTTCGTGAAATAACGAATGCAACGTTGAAATACGACACATTACACAAACCTATGGGTTCGAAAATGCTATGTTCGTAACAGCATAATATTTCATTCAAAAACAAACGAGTAAATCGCTTTTGAATAAAGCCGAGTGTATAAATACTTTTGCTCGTGATTGTACATCTATCTATCTATCATACATCGACGCACAAACTGTGACCATGAATTCAGCGCATTATTATAGAGCCTCTAGCGTAGAAATTGTTCGCGGGTTATCAAAAAGATCAACTGTTTCATAGAGAAGCGCAATACCTACGCGGAACAGTCAACAGTCAGTCTAGGGAACAGTCAATTATTTCTCATTTAAAATTTAATGATGACAGCGACAATGATTTAAATCGTTAGATTCACCATACCGCGTCAAAATATACTCGCGTTTCTGTTTCGTTTTTACACCTTGACACACATTGACGCAGTGATTTGATTGTCATGGAAACGCTAACAATAATAATGTGTGAGCTCACTCTGCTCGGTATGGACACGTTTTCGCGTGATCTTTGGGCAGCGGGGTTTGACTTTCGGTGTCAAAAACGCTCTCTGGGAAAACTCACCAACTTTCTTTCATAAACATCATTTCAGTGACTTCATTCACCGGTAAATTGCGGACGCTATGTGGGCAGTTACCGCTGTTCTAGCAAAACCATAACCTTATACTCTGTGAAGTTTATGCCAACGTCAGATGGATAACGTTAAGGTGAGAACCTAACCCAAAAAATGTTTGGCTATTTGCTAGGTTGTACGTATATAAGCTGCCACGATACAACGTAACCTAAACACTGTATACCAGAAATTAAAATCTGTCCTATCCTTTTCCACCACCAACCCGCACTGGGCCATGGCCCACTCCCTCTCACAGAGAACAGGCCTCTGTCCCAACGGGAACATTACAGGCTGTTTGTTATGTTATTCTTTTCAGGTCCGAAGAGTCGGCCTCGGTGTTACTGGCGGCCCCCGGCCTACCTTCGACCTGACAGATCCTTACTGCAACAATGTCTCATACGACTACGTGCCCATGCATGACCCGCACCTGGCCCACCATTTCTCACAGAAACTAGCTAGAAACAGAATGAAACAGCTTGGATACTGCACGAAGGATGGCAGAGCTGTTTGTTCGCTGAAGGAGTTCAATCAATACAGAAAGTATTTGTATAATCAATTTATGGACAGAATTCATGTGGAGATGAAGAAATTGGTATGTTATGCGATTTTTATGGATAACTGGCATCCGCCCGCGACTTCTTCCGTGTGGAATTTCTTGTTAACCCCGACCCACCGAGACGCATCGCATTGCCCGCCCGCACTGTCGCTTCGTTTTTACTTAGCGATCTTTCTGATTTTTTTTTTATTTTTACTTGTCTACTAAGAACGACCCTTACCGCGGCTGTTAGCGTGATGTTAACAGCTTGCCTTTTTGGTCTTTGTAGTCAGATCCGCGACTACTGAGAGTGAGTTGTTGGGTTCGATTCCCTTTTCAGGCAAAATGGTATTGGGTGTTACCATCAGGAATGTCTCAGTAGCTGCCCAAAGTCTGAATATTGTGTCTGGTTGACGGCATTACATAGGACTTCAAAATATGAGACACAATGTGGCTATAATATTCACCCCTGCCTACTCCTTTGGAATTTGGAATACAGGCCTGATGTTTGTTATTCATACAATTAACTCGATTACAAACAGGATGAACGTGCGAAAGACGACTTAACCCTAAAACGAGTGGAGACGGACGTAGCAAGGAGGTTCCAGGTGTTCACGAGGGCAGAGAAAGCACGAGCTCATCTCGAAAAGGTGGCACAAGAGCACAAGGATGAATGGGCGTCGAAGAAACGAGCGTATGTATTATCGTTCTACTATTTTCACATAAGAAGGCCGATTCTCGTAATTCAAAACGTTAAAAATCTAGTCATCTCGGCGATAAACAAATGTCAAAAATTAGAGGTATTTTTTGACAGATTGACACTGAGATCAGTCTGTGAACGTTCTTAAAATTACGAGAATCACCCCATAAGGCCGATCGCGGTAGCGGGATCGTCCGAAAGGGTTACCGCTGCCCTGGAACAGAAAGGGCAAAGGAAGGAACACGGGTGGGTTTTAGTCAGTAAGAGTCTGACACTGCCTTTCTCTCCACCCAGAGCGGGAGAGGTCATTTGATGATTTCTCATCCAAAAAAAAAGGCCTCCAAAGCAAATATCACAAAGGTCCCACGGACAAACTTCACGTTTTGTTCATTTTTTACTCTATTTTTGTCTTCATTCTCTGAACACAAAATTAATTAAAAAGTAAAAAATGAATACATTAGTGCTCATATACACGAGCGGCACGCGTCAACTTCAGAGGCAACTGCCGCTTGTGTATATGAGCATTTAACTGATTGACCCGATCGACTATTTTAAACGACGTTGGATTTCAGCCCTTTCATTCGCCCACCGAATGATCCATGAAATGAAAGGTACAGATAAATGTTCATTCCTATGTAATTTTGTTAGTGTCTTGTGATCGTAGAATGAAACAAAAATGAACGTTCACTCGAATGAAGCTTAACAGACATTCATTCTGCGATTGTGAACGAAACATTTACTTGACACTCTTTACCTCCACAACTGTTAAGTACACGTCGTTCTTTTTACGTGCCGAATACGATGCTTCATACGCGTCGCGAAATTGCATTTGTCTATTAGAGGCTTTAAGGTTAAACCCTGCATCACTTGGTCGTTTAAAGCTGCTGCTTTACAAGTATTTTTTTTTTAATCTCTACACGCCTGAAGCAAACATAAATTTCAACGATCGTCTTATCGCTGAAACGAGTTTAAAATTGAATAGTGTTCCATACATCACTGCACTACCATACATCAATTTAGTATCCAGAGACAAATACTGGAGTTCATAGAGTTTTGCTGCCATGTATTGCTTAAGTACCTCATTAAAGTACTTTTTGTAATACGGTATGAAAAGAATATCCACACAGATAAACCCTGAAAGGTTTTCGTTGTGTGGCCAAAATCAAAATGTAAAATATGTAGGCTAAATGTTTTAGACATAAATAAATAATAATGAAAAATATTTTTTCAATCAAATTGTGACTTAAAACTACACTTTACCTTTTCCTAAAATTGTAGTCCATCAAGCTGTTTATTGTAACATTATTTACGGCTGTCTACTTACCCAACCTTGCATACCTAATGTACCAACACAATACCAATCCATGTCAACCCTTTGGACAATTCCGCGTAACCATAACGTTTTCTCGAATACTTCGGACGAAGCTATTTCTTGCCCTTGCCCTTTGCAGTGCCCTTTTCCATATTATGGATACAGAGTATTATGTGGTTTGTCAATCACTTTTTGGAGGTTATAACCTTGTTTGTCATGAGGATTTGGAATATATATACGGATAAGTTTGAATAATCATGTCCTCATTTTTCAGTACCTACGTATGTGTGGTTTTTGTTGTGAGTGATTTCAGTTGTCTTTAGGAAAACCCTCTTATTGGATCGTCTTGAAATAATAATAATAATATAATAATAATATCCCTGGACATTTCACACAGCACCATTTGTCCCAAGCTAAGCAACCTAATGCTTGTGTTATGGTAACAAGATGGTTATAATGGTTAGCTCTTTAGTCTTGCTCGTCTGTTTTACTAATATTTCGTGAAGCGTGTGATCCCACACAAGGCTTAAGTAATAGTAGTCACTATGAGCAGCGGTGGCCCAGTTTTAATGGCCGCGATTTACGAGTTGTAGGTCGTAGGTTCGAACCCAGACAGGCGCTTTACTTTAAGTAAATTATTTCATCACCTGCACACTGCTCTTAAAACTGTGAAGGTAAACATCGTGAGGAAACCGGCATGTCCTAGAACCAAAAATTATAAATTCGATGACATGTAGGTAACATCTACCAAGCCGCACTGTGGGCCCACGTGGTGGATTACGGCCCACTCACCGGAAGGAGGCCCGTATCTTAGCAGTGAGAATATTATATAGGCAACTATGAGAAAGGAAGGATTTCAGTCATTAGACGAGTGATGGTGGGCGGCATAGTAAAACATATAACGTCAAGTCTTTATGAAAAAAGATAAATCATTACGAAAACGTGCACACATACTACTTTGCCAATAGTTTACATACCAAAATCGCATTAACTATAAGCTTATAGATACTTGCAAATGAAGATTTCAGTTTACCAACACAAGCAATAAAAAACCACCCAGGTACATTTATCTTAAGTTACGTCGAACCAAGCTCACAAACCTGATATATTCTCTTCTAACATTTATTCCAGGTAGGTACCTAACTCCAGTCTAGGCTAAAGGGGGTAATGTTTTGCAAAAGTTCAAAAATTGCTCAACTATTGTTCTGAACTTGTACATATTTTGCCCGAGTTGTTGGGTGCTGAACGTTGGGAACAAAGCCTTCACGTGTCTGGAATATTTTAAATGGTAGGTAGGTACCCTCGTTCGAGAATGGTATGTTGCCCCTGTTAGTAGCTGTTTAGCGATTGCTTAGTGTTTGTTTTTAAAGTCAACCCATCAACCCGACAAGCCCACCCATCTGTGTGAAAGAGAATGCTTTTCAGGAAAACAATTTGTCTCTTTATTTAGGTCGATAATAGAAGGCGAACTTTCTTAATTTAAAACGTTCAAAATCTAGTCGCAGTCTCATCTCGGCGACAAACAAATGTCAAAAACTTGTCAAAATGTAGGGAAATTAGAGGTATTTTTGACAGATTGAGATCAGACTGAACGTTCTTAAAATTACGAGAATAGCCCCTCAGATTATGTAGAAGATAGTGTCATACTTCATACACCTTAGTATGATCGTGCCTAAATTTTAAATAGAAAGAGAGAAAAGGAAAAATGTTTATTCATAAATAAGACGCACAAATGCAAACATAATGTTCCCACTGCTGGGACATAGGCCTCCCGGTGAGAGGGGATGGGCCATAATCCCCCACGCGGGTCCGGTGAGGGTTGGCAGATGTCACATGTCTTCGAATTTTTGGTTCTAGGACATGCTGGATTCCTCACGACGTTTTCCTTCACCGTTTCGAGAACAGTGGTGATGAAATAATTTACACAAAGTAAAGCGACTGCCTGCCTGGGTTCGAACCTACGACCTACAACTCGTAATTCGCGGCCACTGGGCCACCACATCTCTCTAACATGTGAACATATTTTCAAATAATGTAACGCAGAATTCTATGTAATTTTAATAAAAAGTTGCTTGTGCAAAATGCTCCCAATCTCGAACTAGGCCTCAAATTTTTTTACACATAATGACACCAATCACAAACACTTTCATAAAATGTATTACTTACTTCAAATTGGATAACTGCCAGTGACGTGCATTGGTTTTCAAAATAGGTAGGCAGGAATTTAATTTCGTCGTATTGACTTGAACGAGTACAGACCAATGACAATGTACGAATAGTATGGGAGCCGAGTAGGCCGTCTGGCGACTGACTACTGCCGCGCGAGTTTGTATGAAGATTTTGTTTTTTGTTAGGTATGATAATTTAGTGGGTTTCCTAATTGTGGGGCACACACACTAAAATGTAATTGACAGGCTTATGGTGATTTTTCGAGGTAGGCACTGCTTATATGCCTTTATGCAATTCACGCCACTGATGATTGCACAGAGTATAATTAATCTAATATCGGAGCTAAGACTCTCATGCATTTATTATCGCCTGCAAGTATGATTATGTAAATCTTCTCATGCCTAGCCTCAATTAAATTATTTTGCATGTAGCACACTAGGGGTTTCGCATATGTCACACTTTCCAAAGGATGAGTCTGCTTTAGAACGTAGGTAAAACCAAGGTCCATAATATCATCATTATAAGCATGCATGAGCTAACCATGCAGAGGGGCCTCTCATGATCAGCCTGTAATGTTCCCACTGCTGGGACAAAATCTCTGTGAGACGGAGTGGGCAATAATCCATCACGCGGGCCCAGTGCGGGTTGGCGGGATGTCACTTGAATTCGAATTTTTGTTTCTAGGACGGTTTCCGCACGATGTTTTCCTTCGCCGTCTTGAGAACAGTGGTAATGAAATAATTTACACAGAACAGTGCCTGCTTGGGTTCGAACCCACGACCCTTAGCCTCCACTGACTTGTAATAAAGAAGTGATCTTATTAGGTTCGGTTTTTTCCTTTTAAGGTCGCAATGCTAAAAACTATGAAATACTGGCCATTCACAAAATTCGAATTGCGTTTACATTTTGACAGGTCCATTTAAAATTCTGCTATTGGTGTTGAAAACAAAACAAGCCTTTCTGTGCTTTGTTTCTTAGAGCTTAAAATTGATTCTTCTTCAAATAAAATTGCACAGGAGTCAATGGCAATCTTTCACATTCTTCTGCCATTCTCTCAAGTACATATCTCCTACAATCTAATGAGAGGTCCATTACTTAGCCCTGCAAACACAAAGGTCGTCGTTACGTAAGCCGAGGGCACCCTGATTAATGTCGCTACTTATTTTCATTTAGTCCTAGTTTGTACGTCTACCTTTAGCCGTAAAACGTACTTCTTTATTTGCTGCTTTATTTATGAGATATTTAACTTTGAATTTTCTGGATATTTTGGAGTTGTTTGTGTCGTTGTATTTTAAGTATTTGACAAGTCTGAATAGCACAGCTCACCACTTGATACGCTTCCGTACCGTATCGATAGGAGTCCTCTAAACGCTGTTCACAAATCCAAAACCCGAATATGTTGTCAGTTTAAATCAAATACACGACCGCTATTCTTTCGACAGCTCTGTGCTGTCGGGAGCAAGGCAAATACGGTTAACGAAAATTGACATTTTCGATACGATAGCCTGTCGCATGTTTGTGAATAGCTATGCAGGTCTACCTTAGCTATCTGTCCCAATAGCCACTTGTTTAACTATACCTAGTGATAGAATTATACACTCGAATACTTGTACAAATCACATTGGTACTCAACACAGTAAAATAGTAATTGTAAGTCAAGAACACTCGTCGTCGTCTCCAGCTGAGAATGCAAGCCCGCTTTTCCCGCCCTTTTTCTTTTAAAAGTCATCTATGGGTTGCCACAACTCAAAAGCAGAAAATGTTTAAAAATTATAATATTGCCACCCACAAATAATATTAGTTTAATAGTCGGATCATTGTGTATCCTAACACTAGTGCCTATTTCGCGGACAGAAAAATGTAATGCAATTTTTTTACGCAATGGGTTCATAACTTCATACAATAGATCTTCAATCACAAGATATCACTTCTCCTTTCGCAGGTCTGCTGGAAGAAATAAGCAGTACCTTTGTACTCAAATTATAATTATATCGTATCCCTATGTATTTTACTTTGTGTGCGTAAATAATAAAATAAATAAATATTTTACCTTTTTTCCGAGGTTAAATCCTCATGGATACCCGCCGTCTGGGGATAATGAGGGTTATGTCGGACTCCTTACTACAAAAGAAAAACACTACGATAAGACAGCCTATTATGTTAATTTTTTACATTTACTTATATCTATAATTTCGCATGGTGTACATAAAACAGTGTATTATACTCTATTGAGTAGCACGAAAATTATTTAACTTAAAATGTTACACCACGCAGACTAATCAAATTAAAATCTAGCTCCAAACATACTACAACTACATAAAAATCTCATTAATCTAATGATTAAACACTACGCTGAACATTGGATTAAACAGAAAGAAACGCGCGCCATATTGGCAGCTGCATTTTCATTTGCTACAGCACTCTGCTAAAATTAATGTAATTACACGGAGAACACAATATGCTGATATTGCATCGACGTAGCGAGGATACAGTGCGATCGGACACAAGGATTAATTAGCAAATGGAGGGTTCGGTTCTGCGAATATTGACGGTTCAATGAAATTCGAACAATGCGGTATGGAAAAATAAAACAAGTAAGCTTGAAAAGGGTATTTTCTGCGAAGATTATGACACAGAGGCTTCATATTTGATTTACATACATACATACACTACAAAACGCCAACTGCTATTTTATCTACTTCGTAAATCATGGCACCAATAGTGTAATGATCCAATGTTATTTCTAAAATTAAAACAGCTTAAATGTTGAAGGCAGTGTCACACGGTTTTAAACCAAACGTAATTCAAGTCTGATCTTCCTTTTCTTCGTGTGTCAAGTCTGATACTCGTATGCCGTATCTACTGTCAAACACATTGTTACTTCAGTTGGTAGGTACTCTGTGGATGAACCACTACTATTGGGTAGTGTTCAATCAAAGCCCGATAAACTTCGAAATTGAGAGACTTCCTTCAGCACGTTGGTTTCTATCGATTTAAGTACTTGAAAATTATCATGCTTATTACTTGATAGGAGAGTGGTAGGTTCCCTGTTATTTGGCCTCGTAGTGGAATCTGGTAACTTCCTAGTTTAATCCTAAGCTTCGATATAAAAAACAAGCTTTTGTACCGTCAAAAAATGGATAAGATCATCATGAAGAGAACGATTTCTAAGGGAACATATCCCCCAGATACAAAAAAAAATAGCGAGCCAACACCGCCACATGCGAATTAGGCATCATTCTGACGTCACGCGAAAATCCTGCATCGCGCAAGCAGAGTTTACCGCACGAGTAGCATTAAGGCGCATCACATACTACAACGCGCACGCAACGGGGCGCGGGAAACGGAGGCCAATTCTCCGCGTGAAAGCGCGTTTTTCTTGAATTTGTATGTTAAAAATCACGCGCGGGGGCGCGTTATCTGCGTCCCGTCGCGTGGCGCATTGTAGTGTGTGATGCGCCTTAATGCTACTCGCGCGGTAAACTCTGAAGGCGCATCACACAATACAACGCGCCACGCGACGGGACGCTTTCGCGCGGGGAATTGGCCTTAATGCTACTCGCGCGGTAAACTCTGCTTGCGCCCCCGCACCCGTCTGGTCGGAGGATCCTCCCTTTTCTATGGAGGATGAGTGAACTTAACACCTTGTTCCTACATACAGGCTAATAGTGATGCATGCCACGCCGATTCCAAATAAATAAGGAGTAAGATCATAACAGGGTCTGGAAAATTAGCTCTCAATACATGCAGGTGCAAAGTAAAGATCGCGAGAAGGTGGCTTTTATCAAATAATGAAAGAAGAAAAAGTTAATAGCATCTTCCAATTTGGTTGTCTGATACTCATGAACTAATAATCTGATGAGAGTGTATACTGCGTTCGCGGTTTAGTTTCCAAACTTGCAAACAAATATATGTTTTTAGAAACACAACTTTAATACCCACACATAAAGTGCAGTTTGCGCTACAACTTTAAACATTGAATGACTTTTTGATTGTACTAGTCAATCTGAAATAAATTTAGTGGAAATAACATTAATTGGAAACAAGAATTTGAACAGACTTTAGGAATAACAGCACGTACAGTCACGAGCACCAATATGTCAACACTTGGCAACTTTCAATTGCGATTTTTTCGTGAAATAACGAATGCAACGTTGAAACTATCTTATTGCTAAATTAATATAGCCACGTAATAACTCACAATCACTATTCTACAATACCGAATACATAAGCCCATGCAACATCACAAGAACATTCCTATTTCGACCTCACACAACCCCACAAAACACAGACCCCCCCTTTCATACACCACACCACACCACAACACACCATTCTACTACACAGCACGCCACACCACACAGCCACATCTCCCTCCTTTAACACACATACCTACTCATTCATATTCGTAGTTGAGCCGAGTCATTATAGGTTCATCATGTTACGAGTATCACACACAAATTAAGGATTTTTTGAACACGAAGCTACAGTAGAACACTGACTCCTAAGTCACAGGGTACCCCTAGTTTAGGAGGCAGGGATCTTCACTATTTGTGCAGCCTTTTTTCGTATGTATTCCTGTGTATTGTAATGGCTTTCTAAACTAAGGTTTTTGTGTTAATAAACTTATTTTTATTTATTTTTATTTTTTTAAACACGACACATTACATAAACCTGTGGGGTCGAAAATGCTATGTTCGTAACAATATAAAATTTCACTTAAAAATAAAGGAGTAAATCGCTTTTGAATAAAGCCGAATGTATACATACTTTTGCTCGTGACTGTACACACGGCTACACATCAAGCTATGCATTTCCAGTTTTAGCTGACCTCGCATTGCATAGGTTTTTCGTACAATCAGAAGTCAGCTTATACTGGTTATGTATAGCTTGATGTGTAGCCGTGTGTACCATCATTATGTGTGTTATATTAACTTACATAATCGTAACAATACACTTAGCTGCGTATTCTGAGAATTGGTTTCATTCCCAAAGTACATTGTTACCTACTTGTATTGTAAGGCCCTTTGTACACACGTTTATCCTACCGTGAAAAACTAAGGTTTATTCGCTGTGTGTTGGCAAGGTCGTCAGTGTTGGATCACTAAGAAAGCTTGTTGACAGACATGTTTTTTTCTACGGCGGTGGTTTTTACAACGTACCGGTTTCTAAGCATCCAATATACACCCGTAGTTCGAAACTTCGGCAATAGATACTTATCGAGTTATGACAGCGGACATGACGTGACACAAACATGAACGATTATTGATTCGAGAAAAGCTATAACTATCGGGAAAACCCAATAGTTATGGCTTTTCTCGAATCATGAAACACGTTGCGAAAGTGTTTACTGAAGTGTAAAGTTTTCTTATTTTCTTCTCCATTTGAGATTAATTGCTGTTAAAACATTGTCATTGTCTCATTTTTAATGTCACTGGATTTATACGCTAGATAAAGTTTGTGACTAAGCTCAGATTAGTCAAAAATCGTTTTACGGCTATTGCCTGAGGTATAGAAGGAGCGGAGCGACAAGTGGGGTTATAAGGGGAGCATTCTTTGATTCTATCACCGAGTTGTCTCTCGATTCGCTTTTTTTTGTAACAAAACAACCAAAACAACCTCGTTGTCGTGATATTGTTATTATTATTCAATATTCGAACAGAACAATCAAGATCGCAGTACTTATTTGAAACAAACTGGATAATACTACTCGCAACAACTGCCTCGTGTCTAATGATTCAATCGATAGTCTAGTAGTCGCAAGCGGTATCCCCAGGTCGGCCAATGTGATATAGGGTTTTCCCCTACAAAGTTCTCGGAAGCAGGCTGGTCTGGTCTTATGCCCGACTAGCTTATGCCCGCGACTTCAGCCCCCGACCCACCGCGTCACATCCCATCACCACCCACCTGCGATTTTACTTCATTTTCTCTTAGCGTTATTTCTGCCTTTTTTTCTTTTCTCTCGGCTCCTTAGGCTCGTAACGTTTTGTTATAACGTGATAGAAAAAGACTAGCTACCTATTACATCGTGCTTAACCATAAATGCCGAAGTTACACCTCTGCCTAACACTGCACGAAACACAGGCGTGATATTATTTTATATTTTGCCACTATCTCGGCAAAATACTTTGCCTTTTCCAATCCCTCTCAGAAACCATTTTAACTACATAAAACATTTTCGGTTCAATGAACAGAACAGACTCCTAAAATTAATCACCACTTCAATTTGGCTCCTTCGTCTGGTCGTTTTATATTACGCTCACAAAGTTCTCATCCGAGGTAACTATCGCCAGACTAATTAGACGCACCTGCTGGATGTAGATAGGACAAGGTAACCTTGATTACCTTAGATTTATAAGAGTGATATAAACCTTTTGTAACTTTAGAGCGATGAATTTTACTTGATAAGAATAGGGACTAAAATTTATACTCGTACAGAGATAATAGTTAGTCCAAATTATCTTTTAACTTCAGGGCAATAAAATACCTAAACGGTAAAATGTAAATCAATCCAGCGTTTCTCACAATCTAAAAATTATAATGTCAGCAAACCTGTGATGTCATTGTGTAAGTGTAGTAACTATTTAGTGATCTGTGGTGTCAGGCAAAGCGCGCACTGCAATGCGATTTTTTTAATCGCATGTTGATGCGAAATACCTAAAATCGCAATTTTTCAAGCGATTTTTTACCGCAGTGCGCGGACTCTAGAATATTGGTATTGTTCACAGATTGGCGATTATTGTCCGTAACGATTAAAATTTGTAGTGCGCGCTTAGCCTAACAGGCAGTAGTAATGGCTTTCATCTTGACAGTTCAACAACATTCATTGCGTGATTCACGCTGTTGACATACGTAAATCGAAAGATATTGCTAATCCATTGCTTCACATGTATGTGAAACATGTTACTTCACATGTATGTGAAGCAATGGATTAGCAATACCTTTCAACATGATTCAGAATGTCAATGAAAGTGTGTTACGCAATAAGGGTGCTGGACTTGTACTCAATGTTTTAAATCTGAAATTGCCAATCTGCCTCGAGTAAGCGTAGTGATCAATGCTCATGCCTTCTCTGCTTGCAAAGAGGACTTTGTCTTTCAATATTATTACAGGCAATTTCACCTTAACTATAAAAGTCGGTATTGGCGCCGATTCCCTTGTTCACAAACTAAACTAAATTTAAGTTCAATGCATCTTTTTCTTTCTGTTTCATTAAGAAAACGACAGAAGATAAAATATTAGTCTAGTCCTGTCAAATTAGTTACCGCCTGACGTAAATTGACGTATTTTTAGTAGCCATGTTTTTAATCACGTCTAATTTGTCTATGGAGTATCTTAATTTTACAGGACTAAACTAATATTTATCTTCTACCCTTCTCTTAATGAAATAGAAAGAAAAAGATGCACTGAACTTAAATTTAGTTTTGTTTGTGAACAAGGGAATTGGTGCGCCTGTCGTAAAACAAACGACAGTTTCCACGTAAACAAACAAGGATCAAGTACAAAAATCGTTTAACCATTTTTTCTCAATAAAACGTGCTACTCTTGACTCTTTAAAACAGATTCACAGAAACAATCTGGGTCGCTTACAACATCTTAATCAGTATCACATCAGCATCCGTCTTAAAGGCAAGTCTCTCGAATTGACAATATCCATTCACTAACTTTTTGCTGAGGTTTTGCTTTCGCATTTGTGTCTGTATATACGCAGTTGTTGTTGTTTTTGTGGTCTGTTTGTCATCATTATCATCTGTTAAATATAGGGTGTGAATTTAACGTTTTAAACATGTTATTATTACCTTCTAAATAAAACCATTGTTTCTGAACTATCTTTAGAGGTTGTCCGTCAGTGAACTGATCCTATTTTTTGCGCTAAACAACAAACAAACAACATCGTAAGGAAACCAGCATTATCATCTACCAACCCGGACTGGGCGGCGGGATCGTCCGAAAGGGTTACCGCTGCCCTGGAACAGAAAGGGCTAAGGAAGGAACACGGGTGGGTTTTAGTCAGTAAGAGTCTGACACTCCCTTTCGCTCCACCCAGATCGGGAGGGATCATTTGATGATTTCCCATCCAAAAAAAAAAACCCCGGACTGGGTCCGCGTGGTAGGTTAGGGCCCACTCCCTCTCACAGAGAGGAGGCCTGTGTCCCAGCAGTGGGAGCGTTATAGGCTGATTATGTATTTTTTGTATGCTTAGAACAAAATAGCTTGATAAAATCCCATCAAAGTGGAATAAACAAACTACTTCACATTATAATCCAAATTAATATATGTAGGTATTCAATATTTGTATGCAGCGTTTGTCCTTGTTACACAAGTCGGTGCATCTTGCACTGGAGTCGCCGAAACTTGGCTAAGTTGCATTTACATAACCTATTTAATGACGCCATTCGTCAACTTCTGCTAACTGCTCGTTTGTTAAAGCTCAAGTTTGTGCTGCATAACTAGAATCTGTGTTTGAGAATTGATATTATGATTTTGAAGTGTATGTGTGTTGAAAGGTATTTTCCATCCAAAGGTTGTCTTTAAAAGATTGCTCTTAGCGATAAGACCGCCCATTGTGTCACCCTTTGTGAAATTTCTATAATTATGTCTGTAATTTATATAGTGTACATAATACTGAGGTTAGTGGATACTATTCTAAATTAAAAAGGCATCATAGACAGTATTCTTGGATAAACTTAAACGAAGCAAAAGGAGTATGTAATTATCATAGCAGACGGCGTTCTGTAGTTTCTGCCTACCCTCATAGAAGAGTCGTTAGTTTATATAAGTGCCTGTAGCTTAACCATCTAATAAAGCTATATTTACTAAGATGGTGGTCAATTTGCATAAAAAAAATTAGTATTTCTCTTCATTTCGTTTCGTTTCCCATATCCTGAAATCAGGAATATTATATTATTGACTAGCGACCCGTCCCTGCTTCGAACGAGTGCAAAGGTAATATTTCAAAACAATGACCTTGCTTACTACTATAAAAAAGTGTTAATCAGTTGTTTAGGCTAAACAGCTTTTATACACGACAATAATTATAAATGAACTTTGACGTACCACTGACATTAGACCCACGTTGTACAAGAGTGTTTAAGTTTTTATGGTAAGACCCTGAGATTTTTGTTCTATGCTTACATAAAATTGACTATACACAACTAAATTACAATTTATGACAATTATCAAGCATCAAAAAGTCGAAAACATTTTCGACTTATAAAACATAAACGGTGCTTTAAAAAAAATCTAGTTTGCTTCGCTCGCTCTTGTCAACGTTCTCGGTTATTCTGCATAATACCCAAGCCGACAAAGTAATTCCTATTTCTGAATAAATAAAATCCATAGCGAAGTTTGAAAGATGTAAGCAGTCACGCAGGCATACACGAAAAGCGACTTGTTTTTTTCCATGAATACACGTAGGAATTAAAGTGCTGAGTATGACATAAATTATATTTCACATCACTTTTACCAACCACTCCTAGACTTGCGTCAAGTAAATGCTTACAAACATCCTTCCGGCACGATTCCTTAATTGCTTGCTTCGTGCAGTAACCACAGGAGAGTCAGCCAGGCGTCCTGCGGCCTCAGCGGCCGGGATACACTAACTCATTAAGTCTCTCCCTGAGGGAACGGCAACACAATTTACCCTCTATTACATATTATTATGAGCTACAAGCTCGTAGTAATTACAGCTGTTGCATTAACGAAGATAGCTCTGGATTCTCACTTATTTTCTATGTTTCTGGTAATGGGACATGGATGGGATTCCTCTTCCTGCCCCTGTCTCCCATGTTACTTGAGTTCGGCGTAACATGTCTCCATTGTTCCCTGTGAGCCGTCACTCGTATTATTTACAAAGTTTTGAGGGTTCTGTACCCAAAGGGTGCCAACGGAACCCTATTAGGTACTAAACCTCCGCTGTCCGTCCGTCCGCCTGGCTGTCAGCGGGCTGTATCTCATGAACCGGAACAGGTAGACAGTTGAAATTGTCACAGAGTGTGTATTTCTATTGCCGCTATAACAACAAATAATAAAAATGAAATAAAGTTAAAAACTAAAGGGAGTATCCATACAAGAACCGTGTTTTTTTCGGCATTTTTCACACCTTCGTGTGTGCAAGTCCGACTCGCACTTAGCCGGTTTTCTTTTATATCATACCTCGCACAATCCATTCATCTATTCTTTGGTTCATAGAGCATGTATTGTAGAGCCGAGTATGCTACTTATTAAAGAAAGAAGCAGTTTTTAGGCATAAAACGGCGAAATTTCCTTCCTTTTCTCTCACAATTATTATAACTGAAAGCTAACGTAACTCATTACTCGACATTAAAATAAACCAGCGAAGAGTTCTCATTCCGTCTGTGTTTAACTCAAACGTCTCCCCATGTAAGTACGTGAGTGAAAAGTGTAGGCTTTAATTAAAAGGAACATGGCTTACTTCTCACCGCAAAGGGCTCGACATCACGATTTTAAAGATGGAGGGATTTCAGAATGTTCAAGAGTCTCTGATGGGGCTTAGTTTTAATGATTGCAAATGAAACCTGTATTCCATATGGATGTTCGACTGCTGTAGGTATAATAAACATAATACATAACTACAATCTCATGCATTCTTAGAAACTACAGAACGTCACCTATAATGTTCACCACCTACGAACATTATATAATTAATAACTAGCTGCGCCTCGCGGTTTCACCCGCATAAGTCTCGATCCCGTGGAAACATCGGGATAAAAAGTATCTTATGTCATAATTCAGGTCATGGTTTATCAATGCGCTAAAATTTGAGGGGGTGTTCTTATAATTGAAATAATAAATCTCCGATTTGCGTAGATCTAGGTAAAGATCACGGATCATCTGTTCCGTGGTAAAGATTTAGCTGTTCTTCGTCTACGTTTTGCAAGTTTAAATGTATGCAATTATTTATGAAGTGCATGCATTTATATACCTACTTATAACCGTGTGCAAAACTGTACATAAGTAGCATATTGAATTTTAAAATACTTGTGCTAAGCAATTTTAATAAGTTTATGGTTTATTATCATGTTATATCGCTATATTTTTATAATCATCCTATAATGTTCCTATTGCTGGAACACAGGCCTCCTCTATGTTATAGTGGCCGTGATCCACCACGTGGGTCAAGTTAGAAATAAAAAACCCATAAATTGTTTTATTTCTAGAAATATGTGACCAGATTAAATTGACTTACAAAGCTAAAGTATTGACTATGTATTGCACGAGCATTAACAACTGCTATAAATCACTATGGTGCAAAGAGTTTGATTATCCAACGCTAATTTAATGGATTTATAATGAGCATTGTTCACTATTGCACTTCGTAAAATGACGGATTAAAAAAAAAACGATACTCCGCAGACGAGATTTTCTCAAGTCATATTTCAAATAACAAACCTCCAAAAAAACCAAATCTATAATATAAAAATGAATCGCTGAATTTGTTGCTATGCGCAAATCTCGAGAACAGCTGAACCGACTTCTCTACCTACTTCTTTTTTTAGAATATTCCTTGAAGTACGAGTATGGTTCCTTACGGAAAAATAAAGTACGAAAGTTGCTTCACTCGGACGAAGTCGCGGACAAAAGCTATTATTTTATATTTTTATTTTATCGTATTTAGATCCATATCCCTCACGTCACGTCACGTCTACAGAGTCAGAGCGTCTAGAGAGTTTAGGTAGGTCAGGTAGGTAAGAAAGAAAGAAATGCCATTCGTTAATGTGGTTGTCTAGGAGCAGAGACGGTCATGATACCTTTTTTTTTTTTTTTTTTTTGTCGCTGAGAAATGCTTTATGCATGCCCGCCTCGCGGGGGACGAGACGGGGTATGTGGGACTCCCTGTCGGAATGACAGTATACCCACTAAAACTCAGCGGTGTTCCCTCATTCGCCGTGATGGGAGGGCCACGGGAATAGGCATAGCCTTTACCTCCATAGCCCTCCCGGCGCATGCCCGCCTAGATGTTATGGCGGGCCCCGCATGCCCCCCACATAGGGGGGGGCTACGAGAATGGCCGGGAGCACCTAGCCATTCCCGTCCAACACTGGTGGAGGCCTGTGCAATGCAGGCAACGGTGCCCCCGCACCCGTTGCCCGCTGGCCCCCACGCCCGCCTGAATGGCGGGCCCCGCATGCCCCCCAGGATGGGGGGCTACGGCCGCAGAGGATAGGGAGAGCGGCAACGACACACCGACACTCCTCTTCCCCTGCGGCCCCACCGCGTCCGCCATCAAACGGTGGCGGCCCCGTCAAGGCCGCGGAAGGTAGGGAGAGCGGCAACGTAACACCGACACTCCTCTCCCGCCGCGGCCTCTAATCCTCAGCCGCAATGTCTCCCACACGGGGGACATCGCGGCCCGCCTCAGGTAGGCTGCGATGTCGCCCAAGCGGCACCGCAACCTACCCGCCGGCCGCTACGTCGTCGGCTTTTCCGCACAGCCTAGACGAGCGGCCGCTCCTCGGGTTCCTCTTAGCTTCACCGTGGCCCAATCCACCACGGCTACTGAGCCCCCCCGCCTCGACAATGCGGGAACCCACCGGGGGGGACGGTCATGATACCTACTTCAAGCTGCCCAGCCTTTTCAAAACTATGTTAGGTTCGACTTCCAGTCTAACCAGATGCAGCTGAATACCAGTATTTTACATGGAGCAACTACCTATCTAACCTCCACAACCCAGTTACTGGGTAACATGATATCTAAGTACTTGTCATCACAAAATCCATACAGAATCTTTAATGACAGAAGAGTAGGTATAATCAACTACATTAGGGGCTAGTTTTTCAATCAACCGATAATTTTTATTCGTGGAATAAAATTGACGTCTGACAGTTTTTGTATGGAAGAACTGTCAAAAATTCAAAATTATTCCTCTGATAAAGTTATCAGAGGGGCAATTCTCGTAATTTTAAGAACGTTCACAGTCTGATCTCAGTCTCATTCTGTCAAAAATGCCTCTAATTTCCCTACACTTTGACAGGTTTTTGACATTTGTTTGTCGCAGAGATGAGACTGCGACTAGATTTTGAACGTTTTAAATTACGAGAATTGGCCTTCTGGCGTTGGAGAAATCAGCCCTAAGCAATATAGTTTTGTTTTAGCATTGTTGTTTATAAAAATATTCTTCAATGCCTTCCAAGGTCTATTACTCTGAAGGTATTGTCATGAGAATAATACATATTTTTATTACATCATCTCAATAAATTTACTTGATAATATTACGTTGTACAAGATACATTGCATTACGTCACCTTATTTTTCATTCCAATAAAAAGATAATTCTATCTGTGTACAGGATACAATATTCAAATATAGAAAAAAGTAAGACCTTCTTCTGGTACCTATGTACATCAATATTCATCGAGGGCATGAAATTGGAACACGAATCTAATTTGAATGTTCGCACATTCACAAATTATTTTTGGAAGCAGGAACGGTGTTTTGAATGCTCCTGCATAGCTATTCAAAACCATTCGACAGGCGAAAATTCCACTTTTTTGGGTTACCTGATTTGCCTAGTTCCCGACAGCAATAGCTGTCGGTAGAAAGGCGGTCGTCTGCTTGATTTAAACTGTCAATATTTTCGGGATTCGAATTTGTGAACAGCTTACGAAGACTCTTCCGATGACATTGATTGATGTTCGATTCGGTACGGAAGCGTATTGAATGATTGTGAATAGCTATGCTGTGATGAAAGTATGGACGCCTGCACGAATTATTGAAGCAATCTGACACATAGCCGTGTCACTTGTTAAGAGTGTTACGTAAGGTCTCTTTATATCTGTCATTTTGTGCTAACATTATCCGATACGGTTTTAATATAATCTTATAAAATAAATTTGTTAAAGTTATCCCCCCTTGTTATAATTATTTTCAACATGAACAGTTTATTTTTCAAGTAAAAAAAAAACATCTTGGAAATACGGGTTTCATATTCATCCACGCATTTACACTTATCTACCAGCAAAACTGGTCACAAGGTAATATTCACAATCATATTAATCTTAATCCATGTTTGCTAAGAAAGTGAGTACCTACATAAAATAAAGGTGTATACAAAACTGTGAACGAAGTTAACATTTCGAGTAACGCATTAACTTTTATGTTAACTTAAAAAATTGTCAACGGTCTCATTAACTTCCGTTAACCTTCAGAAGTCCGTTAATCGTTAATTAAGTACATACTATTTGCCAAAAAGACACCGCGCGGACCGCGCCGCGTCGAAAAACACGTTTTGACAATCTCTAAATAATAATTATTATTAAAAAATGGCAGCCAAGGAGGTAACTTATCAAGGGTTTTAATTAAATTTCGAACTGGCTTGCAAACAGAGTTGTTTAAATGAAGGTTGTCTGTAAAGTTGGTTTATGGACAATAGTTTAACGTGACAACGTCATAACAAAACATTGATGAAATGATTGCAAACGCGCATGCGTACAATGAGCGTAACGGGAGAATCTGTCATCTTTTTCGTGGATGCAGCCGGCGCGTTCATCGATTTATTAGACGTCGTCACGTCAAAACTCTAGAGTAACATACATAATCAGCCTATAATGTTCCCACTGCTCGATGTCACATGTCTTCAATTGAGTCTAGAACATGCCGGTTACCTCATGATGTTTTCCTTCACCGTTTTGAGAGCAGTGTGGATGAAGTAAATTACACAAAGTAATGTGCCTCACTGGGTTCGAACTCGTAAGTCGTGGCAGTTTCCACCGAGCCACCACTGCTCTGCTGACTTTTGTAAAATAATTTAGCCCTAAAGCTGCTTTCAGACTACGCTATAATGTAATAGCATATTATAGTATATAGTTCATAGCACAACAATATCGCGCACCATACATTTATTTATTTTATTTATTTATTTTATTATTTATGTACACACAGTAAAATACATAGTGATATGACATAGATATAATGTGAGTACAAAGGTACTGCTTATTTCTTAAGAAATTTCTTCCAGCAGACCTGCGAAAGGAGAAGTAAAAAAGAAATGTAGACAATAGTGCGTGAGAACAGGAAGAGAAAAATATGAATTTGTGAAGTCTAAAACTAAAATATTAAATATACCTACACAAATAATGCAAAACAAATTATATATATAAAATTACACTTATATAAATACATAATACAACAATATATAAACATATATATATATATATATATATATAAATACTCACGGTATAGAGGAAAGGTAATGCTCTTTTAATCGACGTTTAAATAGAGAAATAGTTTTTATATCACGAATGCTAGGCGGAAGTGAATTCCACAATCTTACAGCATGGACAGAGAAGGAATAAGAATAGTAGCTCGTTTTATGAGGCTGAGATTTAAGGATGGATCTTAGGTGTGATCTACACGGTGCGGCGCTAGAGCGAGCGTAAGAAAAACGCTCACGCAGGTAGGAAGGATAAGACGGGTTGTGTAAGATGTTGAAGAGTAGACATAAAATCCGAGTGTTCCTGCGAAGGCGGATTGGGAGCCACTTGAGTTCCTTGCGAAGGTGTGAAACATGGTCATACTTTCGAAGACCGAAAACAAAGCGAATGCACAGGTTTTGCAAGCGCTCAAGCTTGTTTAATAGCTCCTCAGTAGCATCCAGGTAGCAGGCGTCGGCGTAATCTATAATCGGCTGAATAAGTGTTTGTGCCAAAGAAATTTTAGTCTTCAAGGGCAGAAGACCCTGAAGGCATTTCAGCGAATGAAAGGAGAAATGTACCTTTCGGCTGACCTCATTGACCTGAGCACGCCACGAAAGATTGGAGTCAATAACTACACCCAGATCTTTAGCGGTTTCCGTATAGTCAATGCGAACACCATCGAGATATAAAGGCATGACGGATGTAACATCAGCCACATTGCGAACGAATCTGCTGCCGATGATCATGGCCTGGGATTTAGTTGGGTTAATTTGCAAACCAAATGACTTAGCCCAATCGCTGACGCAAGCCAGGTCATGATTCATTGCAGCAATTGCAGAACCTGCGTCAGCCACAGTAAAATCTCGATAAAGCTGCAAGTCATCTGCGTATAGATGGAAACTAGAGGATATTACTCTGGTAACAGAGTTTATGAAAATTGAAAAAAGAAGAGGAGAAAGAACGCTACCCTGAGGAACACCCTCAGTGAGACTACACCAATCAGAGAAGGACTCCTCCAGGCGAACACACTGAGAGCGGCCCCGAAGATAAGAACTGAACCAGGCTAAGGCGGAAGAAGAGAAATTGATAGATTTGAGGAAGCCTAGTAAAATGTCGAAATCCACTGAGTTGAAGGCGCTACTAAAGTCGAGCAATACAAGAACAGTAAGTAACTTATTCTCCATTGCCCAGCGGATGTCGTCAGTCACCTTCAAAAGCGCGGTTACAGTACTGTGACCCGAGCGAAAACCGGATTGAAAAGGGGATATTATCGAGTTTGACGCCAAGAAAAATGATAATTGTCTATGAACTATGTGTTCAAACACTTTAGAGAGAAATGGAAGAATGGAAATAGGTCTAAAGTGGGTTAATAAAGTAGGATTGTTAGTTTTAGGTAAAGGTATTATGTGAGCCTGTTTCCAAACTGACGGAAAGGAGCAAGAGGAAAATGAGTGATTGAAGATGTGAGTGAGAACAGGAAGTAATGAGGGAAGGATAAGAGTTATCATTCTTGAACACAACTTATCATTACCGACTGCTGAAGAAGTGATCGCAAGTATAGACTTCTTAACGTCATCCTCAGTAACATCTATAAGCTTGAAGTGAGAATATTGTGGTAACGGCAAACTAGCAAGACTCTCCAGTGTCGCAGCCTTGACAGACGGATCAAGAGAAAAGGGAAGGAGAGAGAAATGCTTATTGAGATCATTGAGGTTCACATCCTTACACTGGTTGGCAGGTGACTTGCCTATGCCTACAGATTTGAGAAATTTCCATACATCGGAAGAACTGCGGTTATTGAGTTGGTCGTGGAAATAGCGTCTCTTAGCATCTTGACACAGATGCCTGCAGCGATTACGTAACGATTTGTAGTAAGAGAGATTCAGCTCTGAAGGTCTGCGCTTATATCTGCTCTTAGCTTTATCCCTGCGAGCCATAAGCTCTTTAATTTGTAGCGTTATCCATGGTGCAGGGTTATGTCTAACTTTGACACGTCGGATAGGGGCATGCTGATCATATAATTCGAGAACGGTTGCGTTAAAACAATTCACCTTATCGTCGATGTTATCGAACTCAACCAGAGGGGTCCAGTCGAGATCGCCGGCGTCACGCTGCAAAGCTTCCAGGTCTATGCCCTTGTAGTTACGGAGATATAAAAGCTGGGACTTACGCTTGGGAACACGGATACGATACGAAAGGTAAATGAGATCGTGGTAAGAAAAAGTAGCCGTAAGTTGACCATGGTAAGAAACATTACTAGGAGAGGAGACAATCATAAGATCTAGAAACGAGGGTGTACAATTAGGAAAATAGTGAGTTGCAGAAAGAGGCAAAACTTGCAGATTGAAAGACGACAAGAGAGAAAGGAGTTTAAGGGATCGAGTGTCATTTTTTATCAAGCAGGTATTAAAATCACCCATTATAATAACGTGCTCATACATGGGACAAAGATCACTGAGTGTGGAGTCGAGGGTATTGAAGTAGTCTATGTGAAGATTAGGACTGTAGAGCACTGCAAGCAAAACTTTTGTGTGATGAACAGTAACCTCAACAAACAAGTATTCAGCCGACTCAGAATACCGTGAAGGAGATGAACTGACCACCCTGTAGGGTAAATCAGCACGCAGGTACATGGCAACACCTCCTCCTCCTTTGCCGGTCCTATCGTTGCGTATCAAGACAAAGCCGGGGAGTGAGTACTGAGTAGAGAGGAGTGATGGCTTCAAAAACGATTCCGATATTAAGAGCGCATCCAGATGAGTACTGCTAAAGGATGCCAGAAGGTCAGAATAGTGACCAGGAACACTCTGAGCATTGATGTGAGCTATATGAAAGTTCTTAAGGTCATTGGAGAAAAGAGAAGAGATTTTATCATGTAAAGTAAGTGGTAAGGAAGAGTCACTGTCCGCACTAACAAAACTAGTAGAAGAAGAGCACGAGAAGAAGCTGTCGTTAAGATCACCTACATCATCCATGAGCATAAATTAATATAAATGTCAAATAAAATAAAAAATATAAATAGGATCTAAAATACAAGAGTAATATTCAAAACAACTTAACTACTAAAAACACAAAAAAAATAAAGATTTTCCTTTGAGAAAAACCTCCCCCACTCGCTGGTATATTGGTAGAAATTTTACAATATTACCTATATAACAAAGATGCACAACAACCAACAAATTGTACGTAGTTGTTATGGACACGTTCACACTGTACTGTACTATAATTATATTATTGGCTTACTATTAAAATTAATACTAGGTCCTTCTTTGCTATAATATATGACACTAGTATAGCGTAGTCTGAAAGCAGCTTTAAGCGGATATTAATTCTTACAGTGCCAAAGAACAAGAAAATAAAATCAAAGCCAGGATGCAATATTTACAAGAATTTAACGAGAAACAGCGAAAAGAGCGCGCAACGAAGGCCTATGAAAAACAGAACAGGATCAAGCAAAGGGTCCAAGCGGCTAACGAAATGGAACTCCGGCGCAAGATCACTATGATACGGCAATGGCGAGCCAATGAGAAGAAGCGGCTGGCTCGACTGCGGCACGATAGAGAGTCGAAGTTGAAACGGCTGGAGAATGAGGTAATGTGAAATTCTTTTACTGTTTAGTTGATATTGTAATACTTGGCGGTTCGTCTCTATTGCTTGGCTCTTGTGTGCTCTTGCGTGATTAAGTTTTATTTTAGATAATGCTAATTTGATAAATCTATATAAATAATAATACATTGTCGTGTGTTAGTCTCGTAAAAACTCAATGGCTCGACTGATTATGATGAAACTTTGGTAAGTTGTTGTGTGCGCGCCGGAGAAGGTTAGAAAGGTTATACGATAGGCCAACATAAATTCACATAAGGTAATCGCTAATCGGTAATGGCCCACAATCGCAGTAGACTGGAAAAAGTGGAAAGACGAAAGGTCCTTTGCCCTGCAGTAGGACAACACAGTCTTATAATAAACTAGCTGTTGCCCACGACTTCGTCTGCGATCCAGGATGAAAAGTAGCCTATGTCCTTCTCCAGCTCATGGTCTACCCATGTGCCATATTTCATCCAAATCCGTTCAGCTGTTTTAGCGTGAAACCGAAAAACAAACAAACAAACTTACTTTTGCATTTATAATATTAGTTAAGATAAGGTAAAAGGGATGTTAAATAACCCATCACTACTTATTTTATAAAAATAAAAAGCGTAGATATACGAACAAATAACACGACAAAATACAGTTTCCCAGTATGTCGGAACACTATACCAGCTTCGAAATGCTGTTGAGATTTTTTTTCATTCATCTCGCAAGCGCACAGCAGCAATATTTAAAATGCCTGCTCGGCTACCGAGAAATTCGATTTCTGGTTGAATTTCGTCCCTATAGTGATGACAATGAAATGCAAAATATTTTTCAACGTGAGATTCCCGTACGATTTTTTGGCAGGTTTCAGAAGGTTGGTGCATACGTAACTCAATAGCTTTTGCTCGTATTACATCATTAAGCTCCAATTTTGAAGTTAGAACTAGAAAATTTATCAAATGATGAGAAACATAAATTATCAGGACTGGCCTGGTTATTATTAGGATTGGATCATATACCTAACTGTTGACACGACTTTAACATGGGCAATGTTGTACTAGTACAAACAGATCAAGTTAATAGAACATTCACGAGCATAAATATATTATTATGAATAGCTCGGCAATAATATCTGATTTCATGATTCATCTATTAATTCAGGCAGACATCTGTGATAAGATAATGTGTGGAATATACAAGTGCAGCGTGGCTTCAATAAGATGTCAATAAAATATTAACGGACATGTGGTCCGTCATAAATATCTGCCTACTCAGTTAAATTCAAAAGAATTATACTAAGCGATATGCCTTCCACAAATTATCACATATATTTGCCGTCATATATTAAGTAGATATGAATCATGAAATCAACTTGATCTGTACTATCAACTTGATCTGTTTGTGCTAATACAACATTGCCAATGATAAAGTCGTGTCAACAGCAAAGGGGTACTTGATAAAGTCTTAAGTAATCAGAATGTGTAGATAGTCGTCAGAATTTGAATGAAATAGTTTCGTTATTGCACCTACCGCTGTTTGTCTCTGCATCAGCCAAATGTTGTCTGTGTGCTTAAATTCTACTAATATTATAAACTTGAAAGTTTGTATGGATGGATGGATGTTTGTTCACGCAAAAACTACTGAACGGATTTGGATGAAATATGGCACACAGATGGTTTATAACCAGGATTAACATATAGGACACTTTTTATCCCGATACTCCTACAGGATCGAAACTTATGCGTGTGAAACCGCGGGGCGCAGCTAGTTATAAAATAAATCAATAAAAAATAAATAAAATATTCCTAATAAGTTAACTGGAGCTTAAGCAGGAAGTCGTGAGACAGACCATTTATCTAACTCTTCCTAAGTTAACGCCAAGTATACGTCAAAATTGACCCGGATTGTTCCACTTTCCTTCTAAATAAAATAACATTAATACAGTCTGAAGCCTACTGACTTGAGTTCATCACGTTGTGTACATTTGAGGAAAGTGGTCGTCGCGGTTTCAGTAAACGATAGGCAGGAGACGCACCCATTACCCAGCTGTGCCAAATTGTTGAAGTAATTGGTTTTTGTTATGTACCTACACCAACGCTTGAGACGCGATGTGAAGCAAAAACGACACTGGGTAGGATTCGGACTATAATAGCTGACTGCTTGATAGCACAAAGCATAATTTGGCATAGCTTTAGCGATAAACAGGGATTTTTTATTTATACTTACTAATAATAAAGCTGATTTTTTTTTTGTTTGTTTGAACGCGCTAATCTCTGGAACTGCTATTCAGATTTGAAAAAATCTTTTTGCATTTGATAGCCCAATACTTAAGGAAGGCTATAGGGTTTTAAACATCACGCTATGGCCCTTAGGAGCCGAGCGAAAAGAAAAACAGTCAAAAAGATCGCTGAGCGAAAATGAAATGACAGCGCGGGCAGGTGATGCGATGCGACGGAGTGGGAATTCCAAATTTGACGCAACAGAGTCATAGGCAGAAGCTAGTGTTTTATGTGATTATCTACATTAAAATTTTATTTATGATTCAAATTGACGTTATTTCAATTTAAACAAATATCAACATTATTTTAATGAAGATTAAGTTGATTTCAGAGTGACTAGCACGATTGAAAAAGTTATAAAAATGTTTGAAGTTGTAGCGTAAACTGAACTTTATTATGTAGGAATTAAAGTAATTTTTCCATAAACTCATATTTGTTTACATTTTTGGCGATTATGTCGCAATTTTATTTTACGTTATCGCGTTTTCTTTTCTTCTCTTTTAATTCATTATGTAATTCATTCATGATCGGACTGTGTGAAAGATGATAGAAAAATAGAGATAGCCTGGAAATCCCTTTCTAAGCTATCTCTATTTTTATCTATCTCGGTAGTCACTCCCGTGACATGACGATTAATATATAGGAGTATTGAATAAAAAACACCATGTTGCGACGACCTCAAATAAATAACAGCAGGGGAATGATTATGATTCGTCTATTATATGTAGTTCGCTTCGCCTGGAACATAAATGCATCCAAAGACAAAGAGGACCGACCCCGTTGGTCCTTCCTTCATCACTACTGTTACATACTGGAACTATCATTCAATACAAACTTTGTTAACATTTCAGGCGAACAACAAATGGATAGCACGCGTTGAAGCTCAGAACATGAAGATACAGGAAGAGAGTCTGCTTCTGCAGCTGTACACCGAGGACATGAATGCCGGGGCCAGGAGGAGAGCTAAGTAAGTCAACTTTGATTACTTGAACTTTGAGTCAGTGTATCTATGATCTAACTATGTTATAGGCACCTGTCAAGTAGACCATTGGTTGTGGGCCAGGCGACCGTCCCTGGTTATTCCAACCAACTCACCTCCCTCCAGCATGAAGCAGATTAGGTCTCCTAGTCTGTTCAGAACATTTACAAAAGATCTGGGTAACCCCAGGGTTTCTGTTCTAATTTGGGTGACGCCTGTGCATTCAAAGAGCACATGCGCGTCGCTTTCCTCGGCCTCCTCGCATACTCTGCGCGGAGGTGTGACCGTTATGCCTATTGTGTGGAAATGGTTGTTTACCGAGTAGCATCCCCGTGATGATCACCGCCACCAGGCGCAGGCCATATCTGTTCAGGCGTATAATAAGCATTTTCTCAGCCTGCTATCCAAGCTTCATTGGATCACTGTACTCGAAATGGTACAGTTGACCTGGTAATTGCTGTACGACTTTTAACTAAAACTCCCAGTAAATTGAAACTTCACTAAGGTTGAAACTATCTCAAACTGTCTCATCTTAGGCCCAAAAATATTATGGTGGTAAAGGAGTTAAGTGGTCAACTTTATACACGACGACAAAATAACAAGCTATACATTTCCATCATAAGCTGGGTTAGCGTATACTGGCAAATAATGGCAATGAAACCTTGATATGTCGTTGTAAGTACCATATAATTGATAATGATCGACCTTATAAAATGATCTTGGTTTTAAAGGCATTTTTTCATATGACAGATGTATTTATGTCTTACAAATTCTAGAAATAAGTAGTACCTTTTGAAAGCTAAAACCAAAATTCGGACGTACTCACTGATTGGGCACGCTCTGATACAAAAATAAAAAACAACATTTAGGTATCAAAATAATTCGTCACGCAAAAATCATAAATCGTTTTCAAACAAAATTTTACTCGTTAACTCGCAAGCTTTATAAACTATTGTGCTACGATAACGAATTTAAAACAACAGTTTCGAATTTTCGATGAAATCCAATTATTATTTTGAGTTCCACAATATTCTGACTTTGCTAAATAAAATTCATTTTGCAGCGGTTTTTCGATGAATTCCAAATTCATCGAAAAACCGCTGCAAAATGAATTTTTAAATTATAACGATAGGTACCAAGTTAAAAGACTATATATTTTTGACGCTATTTCCAACTGGAAAAAATTGGACAGACAGAATAAGACTGTTGAATTAAAAGACACAAAAAAACATTATCCTCTATGGGCTTCGCCGTAATAGGGTAAGTATACGAAATTCTAAGAAAATGGATCACTATCTTTACAAAACGTAAACTAACTTTGACATTTACTTTTGTATATTGGCGAAGAACCAGAGACAGCCGGTTGGTTAGCTATAAGGAACCAATAAGTCTTAATACAAAGCCACTCAATTCCCAGATCGATGAGACAATAAAGGTCTATCTGCACATATCAGGGCCGTACCCGGGACGTTGCCATGGATTCAGTATATGATTCTGAACTCTCTGCGTTAAAATTGCTGTTCTATACATTTTGACCGCGCACTTTTCTTTGATACAATAGATTTTTAAAACCGACAAAAATTTCTACACTAGGGGGTCTAAAATCTTGTGCAGAATTCATGGGTTCAGTTTGTGCATCGATTTCCCTGCCACCCTGTATAAAATGTACACACCGACTGTTATTTTTGAGCTCCTGAGCACGGTCCGTCCGCGTACGGCCCTGATATGTGTGGTATATATAGCCCTTAAGTAAGTACCTAATCCTAATTTATGTTGATTCATTTCGTTCTTTATAGCGACAGATTACTGAGCAATATAATTGCTTTTGTAGGAGACACGTGAGAGTTAATAAACTTAGGAACAGCTTTCAAGTGGATGAAACAAATGAGTGAATGAAAAAGCATGAAAAAGTATTATTTATTTATAGTTAATTATAACGGTACAACACCAATTATATTAATTAACAAAGTGGCAGTTATTACGACGACAATAATTATGTATTTATTATACTTTTAATTTAAAACTGACACGGAACAGTGGACTTCTTTGCATACTTTCTCTCACAGAACACCAGACATAATATATTACGCCGTAATTTTACTTGTTGTTTTCCATTAAAGTTGCCCTCAATAAAAACTAACATTTGAAACCTCAATTTCGAACCTAAGGGGCAACGCAGATTGCCAGATTGCCGCCATGGGATCTGGAGTCTGGAGCCAAAAGTCCTCGCCCACATCATGGGAGTGGCGAGAGAAGGCAAAACGCCGGGGCGTAACTCCGCTGCCGCGAGAAATCACGGTACAGCGGACAGAGCTCCGGCGGGATCTCATAGCGGTATGGAGAGTGCGATTGTCGCAACCCAGTGCTGGGCACGCCACTATAGCGGCGATAAGTCCCCTCTTTGAGGAGCCCTCACCTTCCGCCTGACGCAGGTCCTTACCGGACACGGTTGTTTCGCGAGGTTCCTGTTCAGGATAAGGCGGGAGGAAACGCCAGGGTGTGTTACCACTGTGTGGATCGCCCGGAGGACACGTTGGAGGTCTGCCCGGCTTGGGCGGAGCACCGTCGCGTCCGGCCCTGGTCCAGGCCATGGTACGGAGCGAGAGTGCATGGGAAGCCGTTACCTCCTTCTGCGAAGCAGTAATGCTCGCAAAGGAGGAGACTGAGTGCGTGAGGGAGAAGCAATCTCTGCGCCATTTCTTTCACATTCTAATAATACCAGTGTCAATCAATTTTCGACCAAAAATAACCATTTCATCATTCTTTACCAGGAAAGCAGAAGTTTACGCGTACAATACAGACCTACAGTTGCAGCTCATCAGGCTAGCCAACTGGAAGTTGATTCACGGAAGCGAAACGAAGAAAGCCAAGCTCGTCAGGAAAATGGGAGTAGAGTTCGAAAGGGTAAAATAAAACCGAGTATTTTGGATCTCTCTGACTGCCTTGTTGATCTACCTACTGCTGCTAAAAGTGGTTGCGATTCCCGGGACTGGCAGAATGTTATTGAGTTTTTCCGTCAAGAATTTCTCAGTTTGCATTCGTCAAGGCCTCATTAGTGGGCTGAAATTCACTATGACCACTTATTGATTACCTCGAAACCACGTCAAGTTCTTAGTTGAGCACGACATCTGCTAATAACGTATTCTCTGTGACACAATGGAGTGGTTTGAACTGTCAAAATACATATTGTCCGTACGGTTGACATTTCGATTCCTTGGCGTTAACAAGACACGATATTGACGTGGTTTGCACGTGGTAAGATTTCGCAGGGGATTATACAGAATTGGGGCCCTGAGAGGGTTTTCAATGGTTTTCAATTCCCAATTCCGTTTTATGATCTTTACTATTAAAAACTATATCGGGGAGCTGCTGCTGCTAGCTGGGAAGCACACACAAGCACGGATCACTTACCTATTATTTTGCACGTTTTTAGTCGAAGCGCGGCGCTAAAGGAATGAGTCCCGAGCTGGCCTTCAGGATAGCCAGCGAAGCGATGACGGGTGCAACGTCCACGGATGGCGATGTGCTGATGACCCTGGGGCAGGCGCGCGCCAGGATGGACGTCGAGACCGTGCTGCCGATGGCACCAGTTCGATTACTCGATGAGGTAAGTTGTAAAGTCAACAATAGCACCATAGCACGTTCATCGTGGTCATCTCTTAGCTGCCAGGCCTGCACGTGCACGTTTTTCTACATCATTGTCACATATATTTATAATTTCTCATCTTGATACAATATGTTGGTTTAAAAGAGTGTCCGTGGAGTTTCTTGCCCGTTCTTTTCCATAGAAACCTACTACGCTTTGGTATGGACAACCAGCTTCATCTTTCTGACTAACCGACGACCTTTACAATTAAATAGTGCCTGTAATTGGTTTACCTAACTGAAATAAATGCTTTGGGTTTGAATTTCGTAAGTGCTAAGCACACGTTCAGGTTGGTTATATACGATTCGGCAGTATTAGGTAAATGCAGACTCGAAGCAACTATTGCAGATATTCGGCCAATCTCGTACCCTGATCGGTACGAGATTGGCCTAAACTTTGTTAGGCATCTACATTCGCTGTATCATGTTCGGTTCAGCTCGGCACACCGAGCGGCTTTTTCCGAACATGTATCTACATATATTCAGTTTCGCGGCACGGCTGTGCTGAATCATGCCGAGCCCGACAATTATTGTACAGCACTCCTAGTATTTTCAAGCCGTTTGCTTATAATCTTCACTCATCTAAAAGTTTAACCTCAATTTACTCGTTATGACCAACAAAGAAGTACAGTATTTTTATTTCACAAAGCGACCCACGCTTTACTTGTGGTTCCCAAACACGCTGTGAATGTGTGAGTAAGCGCAAGAGCTCTCGGTACCGTCCCATATACCTGTGGTCCGATATAATGGCAAAGTCATTACATACGATATAGATAAAAATAATATAACTTATGTAATGCTGATCTGACTTCCTCATCAATCGTGTAGATCATGCATGATTAATGAATTTCTCGATTCGATAAATAGAATCATAGCCGGTTGATTATGTTTTGATTGCCTGCTGATAAATAATTTATTAGTTATTTAGGCAATAACATTTATTGCAGCTAGCTGAATATGAATTCGAATTTTCGGCTTAATGAGATGGAAATGCATTTATATTTACCAATAAACATGACCGAGTACTATAGTTTTGATTTATTTCGGCTAAAATTGAAACTGGCCTATCAGACCCCAAAATGTATACCTATTCAAATCGAACAATTTTAACCATATTTTATTTGGCACTTTGATAGTGCCAAATAAAATACGGTTAAAATTTCAAAGCAACACAAAATATAAAAATATTGCGATACTATTCACATTTCAAACAGCACCCTCATTACGTAACACCCTTTCAACCACAATCTGAATCATTTTGAAGGATATTTCTAATCCATTGCTTCATATGTTCGAAGAATTTATCGGCTAAATAACGCAATGGATTTAACAATAAGCATCACAAGATTTTTTTTTCTATTCTATTCTAGAATCCAAAATAACTGAATATTCTTGCACAAAAGCGTCTTAAAATATTGTAATTTATGTAGGTTCACTTACTGCCGACATATGCGCCCTATTATTTTGACCTCTGTCAGCAATAAACCGGAGTTTATACGGACCCTTTAAGAATATTGTGTACTTTGATTATTTATTTATTTAATAGAAAACAATGTTGATTGAATTAGTAGGAATTATTATCTACTGTTATTATATTTTTTCCTCTTAGAGGACCCATACACCTACAATAATATTGCGCAATGTTGATGATTGCACAATATGATTGATGAGCTCCGAAACCCACACGGTACAATTAAATTGAGACAATAAAATTGAGCAAGCATTCTCGTCATAACTTTCTTCAGTGCACCATGTCTGATAAAGATTTGGCTGCAGCTATCGTGTGTTTAATTGTACGAAACGGCAAAAACGAAAACGCCGAATCTGGACTAAGGGCTGGTTGATGAAAAGGCCAACCTACAATAACGAACGCCTGTTAAAGGATCTAGAATTAAGTGAATTGAAGTTTTTTGTGCCATTTTCGCTGCAAAATACACGCGTGCGTACGCGACCGCTCGGAACTGTAGACTAAAAAACATTGGGCAATATACCATACACAAGACACAATAAATAAATATTGTGCAATAAAATTTAAAGTCCTCAATCTTTTACTCAATCATTGCGCAATCTTCAATACTACCCCTATTTATGCAATAATATTGTGCAATCATCAACATTGCGCAATATTATTGTAGGTGTATGGGTCGCCTTAGGGCTGATTTTTCAATCGACAAAAGAATAAAATTGACGTCTGACAGTTTTTGTATGGAAGAACTGTCAAAAATTCAAAATTATTCCTCCAATAAAAATATCTGGCGCTGGAAAAATCAGCCCGTAAAAGCATTATTTTTCCAGTACTTGAAAACTACACAACTATCTACTACCCATAAGCTTGTCATCATCACTTCAACCGAAAGACGTCCATTGCTGGACATAGCCCCGAAGCTTTGCCTCTTCCACAGTGGGGTAATTCAGTAGCAATGACTTTAATTTTGACAGTTCAACAACATTCATTGCGTTATTTACAATGTTGAGCAGACAAATTTGTCGAACATAATGAAGCAATGGATTAGCAATATCCTTCAAAATCATTCAGATTGTGATTGAAAGTGTGTGGCAATTAAGGTGCAGGTCTTGTGCTTCTCGCATCCAGCAGATTCCTGCTACCAGCACTCATCTCACAATAATATAAAGTTATTCATCTCTACTCTTTCTCTTAGATGCTGGAAGCCGCGATCATGGAGTTTGCCCGTCGTCGCGTGCACCTGCTCTTAGGTGACGTGGAACGAGAGGTGCAGGCTCGGGCATCAGTCGTATTCTTCCAGAATTATAGACCTCCGGTCGGCAAGAAAAAGTTAGTTCGTTGTTCTTAGTTCCTACAGTCCTGCCGACGAGAGAATTTTTGACACCCGTCAGTTACATATAAACGAATTAGTGCCTTGCGAATTTGATCTTTATTAGTTACTAGATTTGTTGCACTGCCAGGTGTCAGGAACATATTTTCGCGATGGCCGGACTGTAGTCCAAAGGATAATCCACTCTATCCCCCAGCCAAAAATAATGCAAAAGGTTTGGCAGCAGGAATTCTTGCATATTATCTTGCACTGAGCTGCGATCACAAGTCCTTCAATTTCGTCTCTTGCCGTTTATTTCAGGCTTACTATCTATGTATGACAGAAGGCTTTAACGGCCAAGAATGGTACTATTGATTATTTTTAACAAAACATGAGCTCTGAGCTTGTGGGAACGAATAAAAGAAAGGCATTCGTAGCCGAATTTCAACGTAATTGGGCTAAATCCAGTTAATCAGCACATGCATGAATGAAAAGTGCAGTAGAGAGCAGTGTTGGCCCAGTGATAACGGCTGACTTACGAGTTGCAGGTTGCAGTTGCAGAGAGGAGGCCTGTGTCCCAGCAGTGGGAACATTATAGGCTGATTATTCTATGAATGAAAATGGGTTCTTCTCGTGACTAAGAAGTATATATTTTGTCGGACAAAATTTGTCCGACCAATAAATAGCGAGCTGAGAGCCTAGACAAGGTGGAAATCGCTTTCAAAGCGATTCGTATTTCTAAAACGACTTTCTTCAACAGGACTGTCATAAGATCATGTCTATTCTACTTGTGTTATCCAAAAGTCTAGAATATATGGGACTGACATAACAGTAGTCTCAAACATTTTACACTTTTCCATCGTCGTTATCACTGATAGAATGTCACTTTGCCCATGCCTGCTGGTCCGTTTGCGTCATTTAAGTCCAATCGGTCATTATAGGGTGCAGGTTACATAAGTTGAACTAAATAATCTCGTGTTTATTTTCCTGACAGGCCCAAACAGCCGCGTTGGTCTGTTCAAGTGGCGAGGGAGCTGACTCGTCTGTTTGCGACCCAGCGCGGCGACAGCACGATAGGTTTCGGCGAAACTACCAGAATAGCCCCCGAAGAGGAAATAGACTATGAGCCCAAGAGCATTAAAAACAGACCACCTACGCCTGTGGTAAGGGGCTCCTCTATGTCCTATTAAGTATTATTATAGTAGTATTTGTAGTGTTATTATAGTATTCTTTGAATTATGTAATAATCATAGTCATTGGAAAATGATTCTTACAAGTCATCACATTAACGATGTTTTAAACGAGGTTGGTAAATGTCTAAACATACATATTATGTAAGTTGATACATAATATACAAAATAACTAAACGTCATCTCGTTGAAACCTAAATTCATCTCGTCAACAACCCTTTTTACATGGAATCAGTTTTTGCTCCATCCTTTAGTCCTTCAGCATTTCTGGTTTCATTGACATGGATTTTTGCTGCCATATTTATAATCTTTACCAAAATGCGAATTATCCACAAACACATTCTATTACAGCCGTCGAAAACGAAGTTGGCAGAGGTGACCTTCAGCGACAGGGCGGAAGACTTGCCTGATCCTGTGACCATGGCCAGTTACCTTCCTGAGAGAAGGAAATTACTCGAGGTAAGGTGTCTTGACGGTTGAAGAGAGTTTAGAGAGTGATCCCATAGGTTATGTAAAGGCGCGCCCTTACCAGGAGCATTCGCCTGTAATGTAACAATTCAAGATCCGATTTTGAGCATTATGTTACAATACATAGTAGTATTGGTAATTGTAGTTATACATAGTTCAGTACGTAGCAGTGTTGGCGCAGTGGTAATGGCCCTGCCTTAGAAGTCGTAGGTCGGGGGTTCGAACCCGGGTAGGCACATTACTGTGTGTAATTTATTTCAGCCCCACTGCTCTCAAAAGGGTGAAGGAAAACATCGTGAGGAAATCGACAAATATGACATCTACCAACCCACACTGGGCCCGCGTGGTGGATTACAGCCCACTCCCTCTCCAAGAGAGGCCTGTGTCCCAGCAGTGGGAACATTATAGGCTGAATATGTTACAATACTGCTAATGTTACAAATTGTATCATTACAGTTTGCGCACTGTAATGGTCGTTTCTCCTCATTCACTGATGTAATGCTCGAATCTAAACTGAACTGTTACATTACAGGCGAATGCTTCCGGTTAGGGAGCGCCTTAAAATTCATGACTTTAATTTATCAATCACAGTCATTTAAATACTTTGATTGTCACTTTCACGGTCAAATAGTAAAGCAGTGTAGTTCTGAATGTACGTTCAATGTTAAAACAGTGAAATAAATGTCTGAAAAATGGATTACGGAAAGAAGACCAGTTTTCAGAAACAAGGATCGGTTGTCGGTTGGAAAATTGGCATTGTTGAAAAGGAATTATAATATGAACGTTCCAACACAGGCGTTTTTCATAACAGTTTTTTTTTCAGTTTCCTGACACTATACAGGGTGGCATCGACCCGCAAACTATAACCATGTATTCAGCACATTATTCTAATCTGCATTCGCGACATATTCGCCAAAAATGTAAACAAATATGAGTTTATGGAAAAAAAAACTTTAATTCCTACCTACACAATAAAGTTCAGTTTAGGTACGCTACAACTTCAAAAATTTTTATAACTTTTTCAATAGTGCAAGTCACTCTAAAATCAACTTAAACACCTTTAAAATAAAGTTGATATTTGTTTAACATGAAATAACGTCAATTTGAAACTTAAATAAAATTTGAATATAGACCCCAGCGTAACATTTTTTTGGTCGGTTATCATAAAAAAAATCTGCTGTTTCACAGAAAAGTGCAATACCTAATTTCAACGGGTGTTCAGAATCATATTTGAATCTGAATCCATGGTCCGTGGTTGCGCGTCGATGTCCCTAGAAACATACAAATTCGAACATAGCATTGGTCACAATTCCATAAATATAATTAAATTAAAAAACATAATTTATTTAATTTTCTACTTATTGATGTGACATAAATGCGTCAACATGCTCGTTGAAAGAGCAGAAGTTTCTAGACTTAATTTCAGTCAAGTGATTATTTTTAATGTATCTGCTGTAGATGGTAAATGCCTCGGCGAAGCTCCTGTCAAGGTCTGTGAGCCAGACGGTGCAGAAAGGCATGGACTTCACCGTGGGCAAGGTGACCCTGCCAAAAATGAGGCACCACAGTAAGTTATCAGTTACTTTCCATATTTTATATTCTTTGTATTATATGGATACGAAGGAATAAAAAAGGATAAAAAACGTTTGCGCTCGGGGGATCCCCGTCAGGAACGAAGCTCCTTACGCGATACTCACACGCACACACACTCGTATAATACAAAGAGACAGAGAGAGAGAGATAGTGTGAATTTAATACGCATTTTTAATATAGAGCCATTCTTTATAACTTTTTAGAAGCTCATAAAGTTGTCGCCATCTTTTATTTTCATTTTGACTTTACTATCGGCTTTCGCACCCTCGAAAACCATGCAAACTATCTCTTTCTCTCGTGTCTCTTTCTATTTTATATAAGAGAAAGAGACAGAGATAGAAAGTCTCATGGAGGGGCCAAAACGCATTTTTGTTACGTGACGATTTCTTCCAGTACTTACTCCTACAGCAAGCCGCGTTAAAGAACTTCGTTCCAAACATGCTGCATACTACCTAAGTACCAGACAGTAGGCAGACTGCTCTAGGAGGATTCAAATGAATTCTGAATGAATGAATTCAGTTGAATCTAAACCTTAATTCATTATTTCTCCTTTTGCCGTGAGGAAGCCCAAAAGGAGGTAAGGCTAGGTATTTTTTTGACTCAAAATGGTTCAGAAACTTTCTGGGGGCAAATTTAGGAACAATGAAAGTAGTGGTTTTTCAGCGACGCTACACCTCTCATGTCCCCTTACAATGACAGACTACAGTCAAGCTCAACAGGGTCTTCTTTCGCGGCTGATTCTCCCAAGCCCGTTCCCTTGGCTGCTTAACTAAATTGTATCGACAAATAATAATACGTCATTGCGTCTTGCAGTGGAGTGGGGCGAGGCGGTGGAGGCGCTGGCCACCGCCGTGGTGGACAACCGCATCAACGTGGAGTGTGGCGACGTGCGCCGCACCAGCGAGTTCCTCGCGCACCGCGTCCTGTGCTCGCTGCAGAACGAGATGAAGCTCGAGAAGAAGGTAACGGCATCATACAACACCATAGCTTCATCCTCATTGTTCTTACAGGCGTAGTTTAAATATAAGACTGTTATAAACTTTTATTAAAAATAAACATACATCTCCATCTCCCGAAGGTGGTCTACACATACAGCGGCCTCCAAAAGTTAATTGACATTTTTCCACTTCCACATTGTGATTAAAAATTCTAGTGATCCAAATATTTGAACTGCTATAACGTTGTTATTTAACAATTGGGTAGGTATGTTAAGAAAAAAAATCCTACGCTGTTTCCAAAACCATTTCGAGCTTTTAGATTTCTTTACCTTACTTTTTCTATTTTTAGCGCTTAAAATTATAAGATGGAGTTTATTTAAACATAAACACATAATATCACTCGACCTCCAAATGACGTCAAAAGTAAACAGTTTGAGAATACTTTCAGTGCCTCCCATCCCATGATAAAAAAATCAATTCCACTCGATTTCGATTTTTCCACTTCAGCCGATCGATTCTTTAAAAATCTCACCGTGAAAACTTAGGTGACGTGAGCGTGTACTGAGCTGTCATTCCAACTAATGGTAGGGATTGATACTATTGACAGCTCACTGTAAGCTCAGTTGACCTAACCTAACCCTGAGATTTTGACAGAATCGGTCGGTTGAAGTGGAAAAATCATGCATGCGCCCTGTTAAGATAAACCGAGTGTCAATGGTGAAGTGAAAACTTCTTTAGCGGCGTTGTGCACTTTGGTTGTGATGGGTAAAAAATGTTAAACTCACAACACGTGACCTGATCGAAAATATTCGTAAGACGGAGCTCGCGTCAGGACACGAGACCTGATTGAAAATTTGTTAGACGGAGGGAGAGTAGACCGCATTCCAAAATATCAAAAATGCACAACGTTAATATTCAAGTTTTCACTTCTGCCGGCACTCCCGGAATGCAACCAGTTTTTTTTATTTTTTACTGACTGATATTTTAAGGTTTTTTTTTTTACTTTAATCAGGAAGCGAAGCGACGACGAGTACATATTGGAGAACATGTAGAAGAGCCTGCTGAGTCTGTAGAGACTGTAGTATCTGTAACTAACCCTGCAGAAAGTCACACATCTCGCACAAGTCGCACTAATACCAAATAATAGATAGCGGAAATTTTGTCGCTGTGATATATTGGTGTGTTTATTTTTCTTGCGTTTTCTTTTTCAATTAACTTTGTTTCAGTTTTTTTTTTATCATCAATTTTTCAAATTTGAATGGGTGATTCTTTCGATTTGTTGTGGAAAGCCCTGAACGTTCGTGCGTTCTGGCTATAAGAATCACTCACACAAGCATGTTAAGCCGTTGGCTCTTTGACAGTCGTTATGGCCGTCGTCAGAAGCCCGAAAGTCTGACAACCAGCCTTACCAAGGGATATCGTATTACTCAGTAACTGAGTTGTGGAGGTCAGATAGGAAGTCGCTCCATGTAAAATACTGTTATTCAGCTGCATTTGGTTAGACTGGAAGCCGACCCCAATATAGTTGGAAAAAGGCTAGGTAGATGATGAGCTATCGATAGGTTCCCATCACGTATGTGAAGCTTGGTCAGATAATTTAATTTGCCCTGGGATATCAAAAATTTCACTCACCATTTTGCGACCAATGATGGTTAGGCTACGTACGCACTGCCAGGTGGCTTGCTTAGCGCCTAGAGCCTAGTGACCTAACATGCTTCGATACACACTAGGCGACTAGCGACGATTAATACCTTTTGCGGCCACACTGCGCGAAAGTTCTAGAACGTTCTTCTTCGCTACTCGCAAGGGAGAGCAATGGTGGCCCAATGATAACGGCTGCGACTTACGAGTTGTAGGTCATAGGTTCAGACATGGAAACATCGTGAGGAAACCGGCATGTCCTAAAACCAAAAAATCGAACCAACACGCAGAACGCGCGGCCCGTGTGGTGGATTACGGCCCTCTCTCTCAGAGAGGAGGCCTGTGTCCCAGCAGACTATTTTACTATACTCGTAAGGTGACTCGCTAGGCTCTAGGCGCTAAGCAAGCCACCTGACAGTGCGTACAGTCACGAGCAAAAGTATGTATACACTCGGCTTTATTCAAAAGCTATTTACACCTTTATTTTTTAATGAAATTTTATGTTGTTACGAACATAACATTTTCGAACCCATAGGTTTATGTAATGTGGCGTTTTTCAAAGTTGCATTAGTTATTTCACGAAAAAATCGCAATTGAAAGTTGCCAAGTGTTGACATATTGATGCTCGTGACTGTACGTAGCCTTAATGTTGCTTTCAATGCTCCTGCAGTTTCATTCTCTTCATAAAGTCTCGTTATTTGTAATTTCAGAAGCAAAGCGGGTTAACAGATGAAACGAAGCAGGACTTCTTTTATGTGCCGGATGAAATTAAGGAAGATGTGTCCTTGAAATCACAATGAAAAGTTCTTTCATAAAGAATCTTTCGTTTAGATTGTATTGATAAAAATAAATAAAATTCAAGTGTCTGTGTGTAATTGCATGATTACTAAAAATAAGTTTTTTACTACTTAAATGCATATTAAAGTTTATACGGTACCTATAACAAAAAAAAAAAATAGTACATTTTTGTCTGTCTATTTGTTCCGGCTAATCTCCGAAACGACTGGACCGATTTCGACGGGACTTTCACTGGCAGATAGCTGTTGTTATAAGGAATAACTTAAGAAAAATAATTAGGGTTCCACGCAACAAGAAAAAAGTTTGTCTGATACTTTACTGTCTTGACAGCAGATTCTTAACAATAAAATTAAAAAAACCGGCCAAGTGCGAGTCGGACTCGCGCATCGAGGGTTCTGTACAATTAAAATTTATGACGTATTCAAAAAAACTACTTACTAGATCTCGTTCAAACCAATTTTCGGTGGAAGTTTACATGGTAATGTACATCACATATTTTTTTTAGTTTTATCATTCTCTTATAACTCTTTAGAAGTTACAGAGGGGACACACATTTTACCACTTTGGAAGTGTCTCTTGCGCAAACGATTCAGTTTAGAAAAAAATGATATTAGAAACCTCAATATCATTTTTGAAGACCTATCCATAGATACCCCACACGTATGGGTTTGATGAAAAAAAAAATTGAGTTTCAGTTTTAAGTATGGGGAACCCCCAAAATTTATTGTTTTTTTTTCTATTTTTGTGTGAAAATCTTAATTCGGTTTACAGAATACATCTACTTACCAAGTTTCAACAGTATAGTTCTTATAGTTTCGGAAAAAAGTGGCTGTGACATACGGACGGACAGACAGACAGACATGACGAATCCATAAGGGTTCCGTTTTTTGCCATTTGGCAACGGAACCCTAAAAAAGAACAATTACTTGGTAAATATTTGTGCAAAAACTGTTTGTTTTTGTGGTCCGTACTTACACGTAGGTGTAATAGGTAAATTTTGTGTCCAATATACTTACGATGTGTAAAGTTGTGTAGGTATTCTATTGTTATGTGTTTTATTAATTATAGAAAACACAAAATGTCCTGTACAATTTTTTTAAACACTCATTGTAAAGATTCAATTTTTTGAGTATATACTTCATGAACATGTTCGCTTGCCTGTTCGGTGTTCTTTGTATAAATGTACGTTTTTATTTTCGTTAGTAAATGTATTTTAACCGGCGCTATTTAGTTTCATTTAACTTAGTGGTACCTATACAAGTGGTGCTCGCTGCAGCGATGAAAAACAAATTATTGAAAGGACGTTTCTGGCTGTTAAGATAATACTCGTAGATCCAAATTACTACTATATTCTTTGGGTACAATTTATTTAAAACTACTGCGATATACCTACTTAAAGCTAAATTAAAATATTTGAGTTCCACCATCTAGTCGATTATTTGATTGAATTCCACGACGACTTGTCTCTTGAGATAGCGTCTTCTGCGATTCTGAGATCGGGCCGAACGATGATGTGCTAAAGGACTGAAAACTGTCATCAAATACTTTTGGAACAGAGGGAAATTGCGTAACACACTTATATGACTGAACGGCTTTCATTTTGACAGTTCAAGAACATTCATTGTGTTATTTACATAATTGAGTAGTTGTTTTTCGATCATCTAAGAAGCAATGGATTAGCGTGAGCGTCGAAATGGCGGGATCAAGTCTCCAATTTAAAATGTATCACATTAAAATGTTTGTACTACATATGTACTAATTGTACCCTTAAGAAGACATTTGTACCTCTAAAGGTAAAGGAAGTATGTCAAGACATCCCTGGTCCCGCCACTTTGACATCAAAGTGGCGGTACCTTCTGGAAGCGCTACTCAGAGGCAGGTAATTAACACCCGAAGACTTAGTACTACATATGTACAGGTATATTATACTCAATTTTCAATACAATTGTAAGTGCCAAATTCAAGTTATGTGATTAAAACACTGGTCCCGCCAATTTGATGATTCATGTTATCGCTGAATTCATATGAAAATCGTTAGAGCTCGTGCAAAATCAAATGTGGAAATTTAGTACGTCCTAAGTACATGAAAGTGTGTAATTTTCATATTCATAACCTAAGTAAATCAAAAGTTATCTATCATTCATCGTTTAATCGTATCATTTATCTTTGAAATGGACACGTCTATGCAGAAATGAAACAAGCAATCTTAATAATTCTGATATATTTTGATCAGTGGGAACCCTAGTTACGTAGTTTGTATTTGACGAGATAATTAACTCATAACCGTTTCTATAAGTTATGAGAAAATATAATTGAACTTGGGGGTAGGTAGTCGATTGCGTTTCAACCATACTGTTTTTGCGGCGGAACCGTGTTGTCATTCTGTATGTGAATGCGTTTGATAACAACAGTTAATTGTTGTCATATTGCCTATTTTAATATCCGTATTAACGTGAGCGACATAAATAGTATATTTTGTTAGCTATGCGAAGGATTAACAATGAAGAGAAAAATACAAACAGGAAGGAAAAGCATAGTGCTGTTGGAAGACCAAAAAAAGGTATTTGAAAATAACAAATCATCTTTTATTCACGGAATACCATCATCGAATGACGTAGTGTTTACTGATATTAGTAGACAACCAAATTTTAAAATGACCCCGAAATGTTTATACCTGTCGGTAAAACGCATTTTTTTTTTTATGTAACTGAATCTTTAACGGATAGCGATAATAACGATAACGAAATAGAACATGATGAAAGTAGTGACTACGATGATGATAAATTTCCTGTAAAATCTGAACAAATACAAGTTATAATAATTGAAAGAAAGAAAGAAAGAAAATACATTTATTTGGCACAAACTAAAAGACACAATACATCAGATAAAACAAACAATAAAAAAAAAGATTAAATAAAAGTGTGAAGTCCGATGTAAGAAATTAATTGCACATAGTTGGATCAATATATATTGTATAAATACAATTATTTTATCAAAAACATTTTGGCTTGTTTCATTTCTGCATAGATGTGTCCATTTCAAAGATAACAATGAATGATGGATAACTTTTGATGTACTTAAGTCATGGACATGAAAATTACACACTTTCATGTACTTAGGACGTACTAAGTTTCCACATTGATTTTCCACGAGCTCTAACGGTTTTCATATGAATTCAGCGATAACATGAATCATCAAATTGGCGGGACCAGTGTTTTAATCACATAACTTGAGTTTGGCACTTACAATTGTATTGAAAATTGAGTATATACCTGTACATATGTAGTACTAAGTCTTCGGGTGTGAATTACCTGCCTCTGAGTAGCGCTTCCAGAAGGTACCGCCACTTTGATGTCAAAGTGGCGGGACCAGGGATGTCTTGACATACTTCCTTTACCTTTAGAGGTACAAATGTCTTCTTAAGGGTACAATTAGTACATATGTAGTACAAACATTTTAATGTGATACATTTTAAATTGGAGACTTGATACCGCCATTTTGACGCTCACGGATTAGCAATATCCTTCAAATTGATTCAGATTGTGATTGATAGTGTGGTACGCAATAAGGGTGCTGACATGCCTATAACTCAAATCGTCGTGCATTGTGAATTTTCTATCCGTCTAGTATCTTCATCAGCACAGCACTACGGTGGTATCGTTTAACTTTAAAAAACCCACCGTACCACCAGGGTACGGCCAGGGGTACGGTGGGTCTGCAGTGTGAGTAATCAACATTGAGTTTAAAAAATATAACTACCAGCAGTGCGAGTCTGTAACCATCTCACCGTGAAAACTTAGGTGAAGTGAGCGTAAAGTCAGTCCAACTAATGCTAGGGATTGACACTATTGACAGCTCACTTCACCTAACTTTTCACGGTGAGATTTTTACAGAATTGATCGGCTGGACTACTACTACACACATTACAGCTTCCGCATCATAGATACACATTATAGTTGTTACTCTTGCAACCAACGACTAGAATAATCTGTTTGATAAACAAGACCACCACTCTCAATCGCGGAAACGGTCTTGATAATGTAAGCAAATAACAATCACCCATCCAAAATAAACTACTGCTGTAAATGTAGCCCATCCTCAGACCAGCGGGGTATCAGTACCAATGTCTGTGATTTTGACAGTTCAACAACATTCCTTCCTCCCGGACCGCGAAAGCGAATAGACGTGTGCCCCTTTAAATAAATAATTGAAATATATTCGTAAAAATTCGATATCTAAAAAAACTACAAGTACCAGGAGCGCATAATCACAGCGGTGATTGTAGTGAACGTGGAGTCCGCGACGAAACAAGATAGCAACACTTGAGACGGCGATCGCCACCTAAGCTACGCTGCGCCCGCGTCACTTGACCTTCGCTCCACGGATACGTCATCGCAGCGCTCTGAGTCTGACGCGTAACGCGTCGCCGTGCCGTTGCCACTATTTACAAGCGACAGCGGATTGCAGAGAATCAAAGGGTTTGGCCCAAGTGAAAATACTCAAGGTAAAAAAAAAAACTTTTTTTTTTTTTTTTTTTTATAATTAATAATGCCGCTGAATCGTACACCACCGAAGACCCCTTTAGTAGAAGAAACTCTGGGCCAAACTACAACTAGTACTACTTGTTCCCGATTGTTTATCCAGTCCGGATCTTCTCCTGATCTCACGACCTTGGGTCAGGATAGTAACGTTACAAATCGTCTAAAGCGTAAGCGTGAAGATTGTGACTGCATGCCGCGTCTGGATGAAATTCGAAACTTACTATCTGAGTCTACTGCCAAGTCTGAACAGAAGCTTGTGGCATTACAGGCGTCCATCTCTGAAATTAGTGCTCAGAACGCAGGGATACTAAAATCAATGGAATTTATATCGCAGGAGTACGATGACTTAAAAATAAAACTGGCAAGCTTAGAGTCTGAACGCGAAACCGACCGCCGCTATATCCACGAGCTAGAAGAAAAAGTGGACATTATAGAACGACAACTATACTCAACTAAGGTTGAAATAAGGAATGTGCCCCAGAAACAGGAAGAAAGTAAGGAAAGCCTACGCGCCATTGTAACAGAGGCAGCCAACGTGATTGGCACCCCGATAAGTGGCTCCGAAATAAAAGATGTCTTTCGTACTAAAAACAAAAACAACACTTCCACAATTACCGTTGATTTTATAAGTGCAATCACAAGGGATAATTTTATAAAAAAATCTCGCAAGTTCAATAATGCTAATGGGCAAAACAAGCTGAATACAACACACCTAAAACTTGATGTACCATGCAAACCTGTATACATATCAGAAAAACTTACGCCCAAAACTCAACGAATTTATTACTTAGCCCGCCGATTTGCTGAAGATAATAAATATAAATACTGCTGGACCTCGTACGGGAAAGTTCTAGTGCGAAAAGCGGATGGCGAGCAGCATGTCTTTATAAAAACCGAAGCAGACCTCGACAGTCTCCGGCTAAGTAAATGACTAATGACTGGGGATAGTGGCATACCGAAAATACTAATCATGTTGTTTACATATTTACCATTTTATAATACTTTGCAATTTTGTAAGCCTACTACACTACACACAAATACAATCACACATACACACGTATCAGAAATTTACCTTCTCACAGGAAAACTTTATTTTAACCATTTTAGCGTAGCTCTTAATTACTTAATATTTAATGTATTTCGCATTCTAAGTACCGCCTTAAACCTATATTATAAACACCTCAGTCAAATAACTGTGACAGAAATATTAACTGTTATTAAAAATGATGAATATTGATCAAATATCTCAGGAAATAGATAACGTTACTATTGCTGAGTCTTATACATGCACTCCAGATCAATGTCAAACTTTTTTAGGACAGTGTGATAGTAGCTTTCGTATTGTACATGTTAACATCAGGAGCATAAAAAAGAACCTAGACCAATTTGTCACCATGTTAACATTAACGAAGGTTGACTTTGACTTAATTATTTTTACAGAATGTTGGTTGCAGGTCTCAGGTCACATCCCTATCTTAGAAGGCTATACTTCACATGCCACAAAAAACAACCCAATAAAAAACGACGGCGTTGTAGTATACGTCAAAAATACAATTAATTGTTCTACGCACGAACCTGTGATCTTGGATGCCAACTGCCTGGTAACTCGCTACAATAACACAGCCATAATCGCAGTATATCGTTCTCCTTCCTATTTAAACCCCGCTAACTTCTTCTCTAGTTTGAGTGAAATAATAACATCAGTTAAATCCCAAAATAACATCATGCTTATTGGTGATATTAATATTGATATCAAGTCCGGCAATACCGATCGTCATGCGGATGATTACTTAACCTTAACAGCAACACATGGCTTATTGCCTGCCCACACTCTCCCAACAAGGATCAATAACTGTCTGGACCATGTCATGTTGAAGACTAAATCCCCCGCTAAGGTTATCGTGCTGGACTCCCACATTACTGATCATCTTCCTGTTGCTATATTCCTGGACAGAAATAAATCAGCTGGATCCCAATCAAAAAATACTTTGATCCGATATGACTATGAGACCATAAAAAATGAAATAGATAACCTCGATTTTACTCCTATTCTTAATACAACAGACCCAGACCTCGCTACCAACATTTTAATTTCCGACCTACAAACTACTTTAACAAGACATACCAAAATGTACCACACACCTAATAGAAAAACAATTAAAAAACCCTGGATGACCGCTGGCTTAGTTCGATGCCTACGTAATCGCGACAAAATGCACCGGCAAGTCAGTAAGTCTCCTAACAATCTTATATTAAAAACTTCATATACGCGGTACCGCAATTTCTGCAATTCCCTACTTAAAAAACTAAAACGAGCCTATGAGAAAGCAGAACTTCTTAAAGCTAATAACAACCCGCGAGCTACATGGAAAGTGATTAAATCTATCACACATAGTAACCAACAAAGACAGTCTCCTAGTGCTCTGCTACATTCTTCCATCAACCCTACCGTATCAGTAAATAATGTCAATAAATATTTTGTTAACATCGGTACGAATCTTGCATCAAAACTTGACTCTAACAGACCATCCGTTCACTCATTTTCATCCCCGTCCCCAGTTAACTCCCTAGTGCTTCCGTTGGTTGATGAAGCGCTTGTATTAAGCACAATTCAAAGCTTACGCAGTGATTGCGCTATTGGTTGGGATAACATCCCAGCAATGATCATAAAGCAATCAAGCTCCATTCTGGCTCCTGTCATTGCCCATATATGTAACTGTGCCATTGATTCGGGAGTTTTCCCAAAAGCTTTCAAACGTGCAGTAATCCATCCAGTGTACAAAGGCAAAGCTAAAGATGACGTGTCCAATTACCGGCCAATTTCAGTGCTTAGCTCTTTGTCTAAAATACTTGAACGAATCCTCAACAATAACCTAACAAAATTCCTATTAAAAAATAAATTAATCGCAGACAACCAGTATGGGTTTCGTTCGGGTATCTCCACAGAGGATGCCGTCTCTGATTTTACCAACACCTTGGTTGACAAACTGGACACTCGCCTTAAATGCTATGGTGTTTTCTTGGATTTAACGAAGGCATTTGATACAGTTTCTATTCCCAGACTTATCGCCAAAATGGAACATATAGGAATACGTGGTGTGGCCTTAAATATTTTCAAAGACTACCTCAGGGGGCGTAGCCAGTGTGTCAAAATTAACTCCGTTTTTAGCGACGAGGAGTTTATCAGTTACGGTATACCTCAGGGAAGTATCTTGGGACCCACACTATTTCAAATATATATAAATGACCTGTGTCAATTACCTCTCATTAACTGTGACATTTTTACTTACGCGGACGACACGGCACTTTTGATATATGATGAGTCCTGGGATAAAGCTAAACATAGAACTGAACTCACTTTGCGAACTGTTATGGATTGGCTTTCCGTTAACCTCCTGACACTCAATGTTTCGAAGACTAAAGTAATTCAGTTTTTACCACCAAATTCAGTTAACCCACCAATGGTTTCAACCAAAATAACAGCCCATATTTGTCAGGATGTCATACCATGCAATTGCAGTTGCCTTGATATGGTTTCAAATATTAAATATTTGGGTGTTTATATCGACGAGAGGCTGGATTGGCGTGTTCATACGGATACTCTATGCTCTCGGCTTCGTAAACTTATTTATTTATTTAAAGAGCTCAGACATTCGGCCGATACTGCAACAGTTTCACTTGTATATCGCTCCCTGTGTGAGTCGATTATTACGTACTGCATCCCGGTGTGGGGGGGGACTTTCAAAACCGTGATGCTTAGGGTGGAACGAGCGCAGCGGGCTGTCCTCAAAGTTATATATTTCCGTAAAAGGGACTACCCCACAGCCCTGTTGTACTCCGAAGCCCAAGTACTCACGGTGAGAAAACTCTATATCCTCCGCACTGTCTTACGTCGACATTCCATGATGCCGCTAGATAGTCATCTATCCAATCGGCGGATTGGCTTTCCCATATGTGAATCTGCCCAGTGTCGTTCTGCGCTTGCCCGACGACACTTTCATGCCCAAAGCTCACGAATGTACAACAAAATTAACAAAAACCTGTCAATTTATAAGCTTACCCTGCACAAGGTCAAGCAGAGTCTTAGGTCATGGTTACTGTCCCTCAATTACGACGAAACAGAGCAAATTATTTTAACTCTTTCATAATTCCAATATTATACCCTATGAGAGGCTTTCAACTTCATCCTGTACTCGTAATCCCAATCAACCTGAACTTTCAATTCAATTTACACTCACACACACACACACCCTCTCACACACACTCTCACACTCATACGCATACTACACGCAAGCACACAGTCTCCAATACAGGCTTTTCTAACAAACAATTTTTATTATTATTTTTCCATTTTATTTTTTTAAATATTTTTTTCTTTAAGTTTTTTTTTTTGATGTTTTTCTAATTATTATTTTCCTTCTTTTTTAATTGTTAATCTTATTGCATAAATTTGTAATATTTCCTCCTGGGAGAGGGCACTGGCTCTTGTAACACAGGTTAACCACCTAGCACAAGTGTCAGGGACTTCACACAAATTGTAACCACTTTATGTAATAAAGATTATTATTATTATTATTATTATTATTATTCATTGCGTTATTTACGTTGTCAAGCAGATTTTTTTTCGAACATATGAAGCAATGGATTAGCAGTAACCTTCAAAATGATTCAGATTGTAATTGATAGTGTGTTACGCAATTAGACCCATCTCCACGTTAGCCACTAATAACCCCTCATTAGACTTAGATGGGCAATTTCTCGCCAAAAGGGGCTTAATTCCGGAATACTTTCGAACCCAACTTATTCTTGGAGGGTGTAATTTTGGTCAAGCGCTGCTACGTGATCAGAAAGCGATACACTACACTTACGAGTATCTTACTCAGGTTCTAGTTTAAGAGCTCACCAACCTCTTTGGGATGTGCGGAGTGAATGTAAAAGATGCAGACTGGCTCTTCGTCTATGACTGACTTCTATGAGTACCTTTTGGCTCCTGTCCCACCGCCAACGATTATCGAAAAGCGAGTAAGTTGTTCGATCGATCGTAGGTTCGAGCCCAGACAGGCGTTTTACTTTACGTAAATTATTTCATCCCCACTGCTCTCAAAACGGTGAAAGAAAACATCGTGAGGAAACCGGCATGTCCTAGAAACAAAAATTCGAAGAAATTTGGCATCTACCAACCCGCACTGGGCCCGCCTGGTGGATTATGGCCCACTGCCTGTCACAGAGAGGAGGCCTGTGTCCCAGAAGGAACATTATAGGCTGATTATGTATGAGTAGAGCTAGCAACTAAAAACGAATAAGTGAGCAACGAGCAGTGAGTGTGTAGTTTGGATAGTTTTATCGTTGGGCTATGAAGGAGAGCGCGATTGCGACGAGTAGAATGCTCGCCTAGTCACACGCTGGTATGCTTACGTACTAAGCGAGGCCCAGCGAGTGTTCTGCCCGTCAAGCGAGCAACGCTAACCGAGTATTTTCTTTCATACGAGTACTCGTAGCTCTGATCGCTGCAGCAAACTAGTAGTGAGAGAATACTCCCTAGTGTTCTCATCGGCAGTGTAAACATTCAGCGATCAATTATTAATTTATTTACTACTATTATTAATTAATAAATAATTGATCGCTGACTGTTATGTTTTTGTGATGTTCTTGATCTCGTCCTTTTATATAGATAGATTAGAAAATAAGAATAACTTCGTATCCATACTTGTATGTATGGTACTAAATAGTAAGTAGTATTCAGGTGCATCCGGTTAGACTGGATTGACTGACTTGTACCTATGTAGGTACCTACTTATATAAGGTGTATCTATTCATACACGAAATATCTAAAGGGGTCATTGACATTACTAAAAACTTTTACTATAGGACTAAACCTGAAATCGCGAAAACAAAATCAGCTGTTCCCTACATTTTGACGAGTTATGCGAACATAAATGTAAGGAACAGCTAATTTTTGTTTTACCACTTAGGAGATTTCGTGTATGAATAGATACCTACACCTCTTTACTAACCTGCGTTCTGGATTGTCGGATTCCATAAAGGTTTTAACCAAAAAAAAAAGAAACCAGCCACTACATTAAAAAAAACAAACCACATATTTCAAAATCGAAACGTCACACAACGTCAAAATTCCAGTAAAAATGTGAACATCAAAATCTAATCTCCACGGCAAGATAAAAAAAATAGCAGTGATGCAGTTACTACACGAAAACACGACGCTGTTAATGTCTGCAAGGGAAAGAAATATGAGCACTAACATGAGTGTGAGAGAGCTGTCGGATAACTTAGAGGTGAAGGAGAAAAGGTCTTCGGACGCGTCGTTGCTGATGATGAATCCCGTGGCAAGTGGTGATAATGTTGCTACCGGGCTCAACTCAACTCATAGGCTGAAGGAAGAGTTGCCGCCGCTCGTACCCTGCTGCGAAGGGAGAGAACTACAGGTACAATTTGCATTCTTCTTTTTAAAATTGCAGATATGATATATACATAGTGGCCGAATTCTGGGCAGAGTCCATTTAGATTGTTATCGACACGCTAAGAAGAAGATATATATATATACACGGTGTCCCGAAACTCAACGATAACCTGGTACCGGGCGAGAGGCCAGCTATGAAAAGAATAAGAAGGTCGCATTTTTAAGTAGGTACTGTGATCACATTTTTTTATAATTTTTAGTAATTTTTTTATTAGTGCAATCTCAAATAACAGAAATCAAAGTAGTAAACATTGTTAACTAAGTAAAATAAATTAAGTTTTGACGAGTTATGGTTTACAAAATTATTGTCAGTTAACTTTGACACTCCATGTTGGAAAAAAAATTGTTTTTTTTTTCTTATTTATTTAATAACTGGTATACCTTGGCCCCTCGCCCGGTACCAGGTTATCGTTGAGTTTCGGGACACCCTGTATATATATATATACATTATAATTGCTCATGTAAGTGGCTCTTTTGTCTTTTGAGAATAAAGTATTTAAAACTATATAGCAGTATGAGTAGCGAGATGGTGTAGACAGCTCATAACTAGCGAAGTGAAACGAATTCTCTAGAATTTTCGCAACCGGCCGCACTGTGCGCTTGGCACTTCCGCATCGAAGCGTGTTAAGTCACTAGGCTTTAGGCGCTAAGAAAGCCACCTGTCAGTGCTTACGTAGCCTACAAGTACCCAACGAAAAATATTCGTTCATGTCCAGCTAATTTTAGTTGTTTTCTCTTGTTATGGACACCCAAAAGAGCTTATGTAGGTACAGAGGTACTAATAGATCCTAAACTCGGAAATATGAAAATAACATGAGAACGCTCTCGCTCAAGGCGTAATAGGTGGTAGGTAGGCACGCACGCACACCCTACAGGGACGTAACTTGGCAAAGTTTTGGCGTGTGTGTAAGTGGGATTATATTCGCTCATGTAAACATAGTGCATCAAAAATGACCTATTTTATAACTTGTCATTATTCTATGGTAATTGCCATAATTTATTTTGAAACATGTCCGGTTTAGAAGGATATTCAAGAAAGGAAAATGCATCTAACGACTCTTGCCAAGTTACGTGCACGACTCTACATTAACATCAGCTTCAGACGGAAATTCAACGAAATTCTCACTGTAAAATCCCAATTGAAATTGTCTGAACTTAAAAGCGTACCTAAGTACATTTTTGTATCGCAAAACGCTTAAAAACCATTCAAGTCAAAAACATTAATAGTTCTAAGGGTGCCCTGAGGGAGGCAATCTTTCAAATAGCTGTTGGGCACTATGAAAGCAATTTTATCCCAGCCCTCTCGGGAGAACCCTCCCTAATAGCATTGATGACACTCTTCACGGATTTCTTGTGTTTATATTAAATGTTATTAGTTTTACTAAAAGTTTTAGGAGCTCTTAGAAACGAGTTTGTATATTTTGCCTTCTTTTATTTCTTTCTTGTTTCCAAACTGTTTTCTTTTGGGAAATAATTGACGATTGAAGTAGGTAGGTAAGTCCAGATTGGTTATTTTAACTAAGTTTAGGCCCCTAACTTTTCATTCATTTACATTATTGTATGTGTATCCTGCCTATCCTAACCTATGGCGCCCAGGTTTGGTCTTTGACCGAGGCTCAGAAGTCCAAACTCAAGGTTTGCCAAAGAGCGATGGAGCGTAGTATTTTTTATATTAAACTCACCGACTAAATTCGCAACACCACAATATGCTTCAAGACAGGTATCGCCGACGTTGGCGCCGAGTCTGCGAGAGGAGTGGGACGGGGCGGGTCACACTTGTAGGATGCATCCAGACAAATGGGCCAAAGTCGTCACGCAGTGGGTGCCTGAAGACGGACGTCGTCACTGAGGCAGGCCAAAGAAACGCTGGCGTGACGCTTTGGACTCGTTCCTAACCGATTGATCGGAGAAGGCACAGCACAAGTGAAGGTTGAAGAATGTGGGGGAGGTCTTTACCCAGCCGTAGGACAATACAGGCTAAAGCAAAAAAAAACATTGTTGTTTTAGGATTTCTAAACAAGTAGGTATAGGACAGGTACCATACAGGCCATACTATCGCTATAAAATTAAGAAGGATTCGTTGTTATTTAAAATTGCACGCCCCTCCATCGCTTGTTGTATTTTTTTTTTTTTTTTTTTACACAGCACCATTTGTCCCAAGCTAAGCAGCAACCTAACGCTTGTGTTATGGTAACAAGATGGCTGATAAACTACTTATATACATTTTTTTTTTTGTAAATACATACATATTATAGATAGAAAAACACACATTGTATTGTATACACATTTTTTAAATGTTTGTAAGCCCGACGACATATCAAGCTGCCTATGCATTTCCATTACAAGCTGACTTCTCACTGTACGAAAACCATATACAATCCGAGGTCAGCTAAAACTGGACATGTATAACATGATGTGTCGTCGAATGTACTTATAGAAACTTTAGTGGAGGGTCGTGCAATTTTAAATTACACGATCTCTAACTATTATGTTCAAGAACCTCGTACCTAAAATAAATACATAATGCTGCAATATAATTCGAGTTTCATCCAAGAAACAACATTGTGTTCAAACAAATGGATAGGTAATGTATCACCCGCTAAGCCCGCACAAATCGCAAAGATACTTTTATTTAAGTAAACACAATTTAAAATTCCATCGGAAAATACATAGGTAACGCTCGTTGAGAATAACATTTTATTTATGTTTGATATTTCGTCGTTCACAAAAGTGTCGTTCCGTCCTAATTGAATTAATTTTATTTGATAATCCAATACCTGTCGGTAACGACTTTGATTAAGCGGTGGGTAATTAAATCTGGATCTATAAGTAACTGGGCGCGCCTTGCCTAATGATTATTCAGCTCAGAAAATAGGTCAGGAAAACGCTAGGACGAAGTGTTTTTCTCTTTATTTCTATTATTTAGTTCTTTGTCGTTTGTTTTAATTTAATCTTACTTAGAATTGTTTAAATTGTCGGTTGATTGGCCGCTTTATTCCAGTCTCATTTTGTTTTCTGCGCTTTTGCGTTTGGATTACATAGCCATTGAGCCATCATAGAACACACGTCCAGTACTTACTACAGGTAGGTACCTACATGATGATTTAGCGTTTGGGAACTTTTAATCTTCGAACTATTCTGCCAAATTCTGCACCCAAATTGCAAAACACACTAATCATAATCTAAATCATTATAAAGGGTATTGTTACCTAATCCATTGCTTCATATGTTCGAAGAATTTGTCTGCTCAACAACGTAAGTAACACAATGAATTTTGTTGAACTGTCAAAATGAAACCCATTGCTACTGATAGTGTCTTACGCAATTACCCCGCTGTTTACGCAATTACCCCGCTGTTTACGCGATTACCCCGCTGTTTACGCGATTACCCCGCTGTTAACGCAATTACCCCGCTGTTTAAGCAATTACCCCGCTGTTTACGCGATTACCCCGCTGTTTACGCGATTACCCACCCCGCTGTTTACGCAATTACCCCGCTGTTTACACTAGCTGATGTCTTCCTCAGTTGAATGTAATCTTTTCTACAAACTTTGATAAAATGAAAACGCCGATTCACCTTCCTCATCTCCACTATCGCGGTCAAAACCTTCAGGCTATCGATAACTGACAATATTAAAGTCTGGACCTTGTATCGATGAGTACGGTCCTGTCTCTCTCTCTGATTGATGTGGACCAATATAACCGGGTCGCGGCGCGCGGCGGTCCATTCGCAATCTACTTTATTCAACGCGAACATTGATTAAATATCAAACAGCGTTACAAAGTTCAGGTTCTTAATGAAAGTTGGTCTGTACAAATATTGGTAGCTAGTGGAACTACCTAGTTACCTACTAAAATGTATTGAGACAAGCTTTTAGCTAATGAATGAGTACCTATTAGGTACGAGACGAGGGGCGTAAAATGATAGTTTTATGAAGGAAATACGATTCCTACCTTATATTTACTTGTTGACTACTTGATTTTTATTCAGTCTTTCTCGTTGTAGTGATATAGTGATGTTTCGTGGTTGGTCCTATTTGGTAAATCTGCCAATCGTCAGGGTCAGAGATATCTTCAACCCTTTTTACGATAAGTGCTTAAATAAGTAGGTGAGTATTACCTATATAAAGAGATTAAGTTGTCTCTCTTTTCTCATTATAAGTAGGTACCTAAACATTTCTTGATAAAATGTAACAGATTAACGAGGATCTGGTACGCAGTGGACTCTCAGCAATCTCCGTGAAGCACGACAGCGTGATACAATGTTTGAGCATGTCACGCGCCTGCGAGAGGATGCAAATACCGCCTGGCCTCGTTAAGGTGACGCGCTTACCTACTTATGCAGATAGAGACTTCCCCTCAACTCCTGTAAACCTAGTTAGTGGTGTGCTGTACCGGTCGAGCCTTCCTTTAGGTAGGTACTGAACACATCACGGAATCGCCTCGCGCCGGCAGCGACTAGAGACGCCACTACCTACTAATAATATTCGTGATCCCGCAAATAGCTCTGACCGTCAATTTCTATGAGCAAACGGTGACGCACACTGACACGCCTGGTTTGGTTTGTATGGAAAATGTTGACAACAGCGTCTCTGGCAGCGGCCGCCGAGGCGTCCCCATGCTTCGTTGTACTGAGGATGGCCATCGGGTGGTACCTATTAGTCGGTAGGAGACGAATAAAACCTCTATACCTTGGTTTGGTTACTGTAACGAGGATCTGAGTAAGGCAAGATGGGCGATAAATTTGATAAGCAAGTGCCAAACAAAAGTGCCAAGTCTCTTAATAATACCTAGGCTATTTTCTAAAATAAAGAGTAACACTTCAATTTTACTTATCCAGTAATAATCTGTGCCCTTTGTTCAGCATCGAAACTCCTTCCGGAGTCTCCACCGTCCCGACTTGAAGCGTGTGCCGTACCTGCGTCGTATGTCACCTGATGAACTGGAAACCTTGTTCCGTGGGTACGCCGACTTACCCCCTAAAACGATGCCCAAAACTGGTAAGTTATTTATGTGTAATTTCACTTTTTGACAACACAAAAAAACTCAGCAGCAACGATACAGGAGTAGGTAATTCCTAGTGTAGGGCAGTGTTCAAAAAATAAATAAAATAAATAGGGGTGATTTATTATTCACTCACAGATTTGAATGCCGAGTTGTGTATTATTACTATACTCAGTGCCACATATGCCTGCTCTTTGGCAAACAATTAGTAGATTATAGCCACAAAAAAATATAAAATAAAAACTCCGTTTAAATTTAAGGCAATTTAGTGATCTTTGTTTATTGATTGTTTGGCGCCAACTCAAAATTACTTAGGTATACTTACATTAGTTTAAGAACTTAGTTATTAAGGTTAAATAAAAAAGGTTTATTATTTTTTGCTTTTCAGTTTTTTCGACGGTTTTTTATATGTAGGCATTCAATTATGGAATCAATTTCAGACTTTCGAGAGGAAAAATCAAAAACGCCATTGCCACCCGTTGAGATTGGTCAGGAAAAGGACAAAATTGAAGCTAACGAAACTTGCAGACCCGACGAGGGTGCGTACGTCCTGGTTTTCGTCGTTTTAGTTGACCCTTTAGTACCTATATAATCAGTGTAATTTTTTTTTACATTTAGCATGTTCGATTGTTCGTACAATGCTGGTTCTTTTGGCGCGTGGCCAAATTCGGAACTAACGCGCAACAGCCACGCCACCCTGTCAATGTAATTTAGGCGCCAAAAGAATCTTGTAACGCTCTACTTATGTATGATTTTAATTTTTCAAAATGAAGTCTCATTTGAATAAAATGTTCTATTTTAAAGATTAACGGAATTTACTTCAGTAAATTGTAGAAAATAGAATATTTTACATGGCAATGTTCTTGACGATAGGTACGAAAGAAGAATTTTGCTACGGAATTACAGAATTCTTTCATTATAGGTAACGGAGCAATCCCATTGCACCCTATTCTAGAAAACCGATCGGGGGGCCCCGAGGACGTACCGGCTGGTATGAGACTGCATGGCGCTCGCGCAAGGCTGTATACCTCAGTCCTAGCCGGCGCTAAAGCTGGCGATCAGCCAGAGTGAGTGTTGCACATGCGTTCCTACCCTTTAAATAATGATATTGTGTAGGTATCGGTTAACCAGTCTTCTGCATGTTGGATAAGGAGGCACATGTGGCCACTATGGTAACACCCCCTACATACTCGTAGGTCGTGGGTTCGAACCCTTTAGTGTAATTTATTTCATCACCATTGGTCTCAAAACTGTGAAATAAAATGATTTCAATAAGATTTTCTTATTTCAGCGGCATATCGACTCAAGAAGACTACGACACGCGTGTCCCCGATGACACAGTTCCCGACGAAGAAGTGCAACTCAACGAAGAACTACAAATCATTCTACCTCCACGCTACGATGACGTCACAGCAGACTCCTCCATCACAGCCGCCTCCACAGAAGAAAGCAGTATTAGTTAGATCCAATACATACCTTATCATTAAGAATTAAGGTTCAAATTTGATGAAACTTAATTATTGATGAAGTTTAATCGAAATATTAATATTGGCTCGAAAGCACGTCGAAAAATGACAAGGCTGATGCGACTCTCAAGGAAAAAAATTGGTAGAATTTTCATGTACATGGACTGGATTATTAGTGATTTTATTCAGAAAATTTGATTTATAATTTACTTCCAACCAAGTCTGAACTCAAGTATACATTTTTTTCTATTTAATTTTATGGTTTTCCTACTTAGTACATACTTTTGATAGTTATTTCTGGACATTTTTCGTTTGATAGAGTTGTCTTTTGTAGGAATAAAACTAGATGTTTCAAGGGTGAATTTATATTGAATTTATCTTTCTACAATATTATACAATAGGTTTTAAATACCAACGCTTTTCTGCGCGATGAACCCAGCGGTACATTACCATACAAATAATAATTATTTTTACATCTCCGTGCAAAATAGTTGCTAGAAATTTTAATTGCACTTTCAAGTTCAAATGAAAATTGATTATCAAAGGTATATCAGTTCTAAAGTTGATAGATCCATGACCTATTGTATACTGTCATGTCTTCGAGTATTACCATCGATCATTCGAATATTCTAGAAAATAATCATACATTATAAGGTTCTATGAAATATATTTATATCACAAAGTATAGGTGAGTTTCAACAGAAAATGATAACATAGCTTTCATCGTAACTCGCAATTACAATTCAATAGGACATCTAAAGGTAGACAAGAAATCAGTACAGAATGTGGATGATTGCCGAAAAAGTAGGCAATGGACCTGGAAATAAGAGCTAATTTCGATTACCAAGTGTTCCTAGGTTACTTATTATGAGGAACGTCCTAGATCGAGTGCTGTAATGAGACGCAAGACTGTCTTGTTTTGTTTATATTATTGTCTCACGTACATTTTCATTCGACCCTTACCACCCCAATCCTTCATTTCCTACAGTCGCACGTTAGAGGGCGGAACGGAAACTAATCGGTACCTACTTCTTACATATTTCTTATACAGTTTGGGTTGATTTTTAGCAGCTTTTATTATTATGAAACCCTAACCGTCAATTACAGATGATATTTGAAACCGGATTTCAATGCCTATCTAAATATGAAATATTCTAAAACGACAACATACACATGTCAACATACCAAGCTCCGCTCTATTTTACGCACTCTACCACTAAGGACAATAATCAGGACCAACTTTTACCATCACCCGTCAACTTAATCCAAAGATAAACAAGACGATCCGGCTCTTCTAAAGAAAGTTTGCCAAACCACCGTTTTATCTGTTGGTAAGCAGCTAACCAATGATGGTGAAACTTGCCCTATATCTAGCAATAACTATTTAATACGTCGTTTCCTAATATTATCAACGAAGTCGATGTTCCAACTTGCAGTTTCTAATTTCGTTGAACTATTTTGCGTTATGTTTATTATCTCTATATCGTATCATTGGAAAATCTTTTTATTGCTTTATTTCTATGTACCTTCTTTAGATTTTGCATAATATATCGCAAGCTTTCCCCTAACTGTTGACTCGATAACAATCACGGAGTAGATTAGTATGGAATGTCATAAAATTGGATGAAACTTGAACAGTCAACTCAATGTGCACAGTTCGAGGTTGCATATGGAAGACTAGCAACGTGCCGTACGATTTCGAGTCTAAATGGTGACAGTTCTTGATACATTGACAGCTTTTCTGAATGGGAATGCTGAATCTAGTGTTCATAATTCGCTGAGTTTGTGAGTAAGCTTCAAACACCGAAACCTTTGTTTTCCTAATCTGCCTCTATAGCTTGCCTGCCTCGTCCCACTTAACACTCCATTCCTAACCTACTCTTAAATAATAAAGGGTATTCTAACGGAGTTTGCATCTATAATCAGCCTTGTATAAGCGAATCACCCTTTCGGCAAAAGCCCTCACGAAACGAAGCTATAAAAATTAAATAATTCGCTAGAAAAAATCTCATTTCAAGGTCCATTCAAGAGCCGTATTTACAAAATCAGATGGTCCCCGAACTGACTAACTACTGGCATTGTTGATATCGGACGCTTTACTAATGTATGCTTTATTAGCCTGGAAGTAAGACTGATAATCAAATAACTAGCTATATGTTTAACTTATATTCACTGTCAAGCTTGTCTTTTAACTCAAGTTGTAGAAGTTAAACCGCCTAGCGTTCGGAAGACTGGACGTTCGATATGAGTATATTGTACACTGACAGCAAAATAGGCTTTTGTCTCGATTCCCCCACAGTATAGATTTAAATTCCTCACGTATAAAATATTAAGCATAATGTACACAGATCAGCCTCAGCATCTTAGTAAAGCGCCCATACACCGCCCGCCAAAGAATCACATTGAAAGCTGAAAGCGTTACACCGTACATACATAGTGGATTTGTCTTAAAAAATTTCGCATACAAAAATCAACATTCAAACAGCGACAGTAATAAAAATACTCTTCAATATGTACATACATTGCTTTAATATGTACATTAATGTATGAGGGTAGCTTGACTATTGTTGTGAAAAATGAGGGTATGTCATTGTTGAAATTGAAAAAAATATTTAAAAAAATTAAGGTTTAGTAGACATTTTCACGTATTTAGTCACAGAATAGTCGACATTTAAATTAGTGAAAAACCGATTAAACTGGATACAAGATTGTTAAACATAATCAATTATAATAATAATAACATAGTGATTTTAACGTCAATTTAATGAATGTCCTTACATACAAATTAACAAAGGGTAATCAGCACTTGTTAGAATCGTCGATAATTTGCGATTTTTTTATTGTTTTCCGTTACCCCTTGGTCTGAGGGGCAATTATCGTAATTTTAAGACCGTTCACACTCTAATCTCAGTCTCAATCCGTCAAAAAATACTTCTAATTTCCAAGTTTTTGACATTTGTTTGTCGCTGAGATGAGACTGCGACTAGATTTTGAACGTTTTAAATTACGAGAGCTGGCCTTCTGCAATGTTTCAAGCAGATGAATACTAACTATAGTCAAGCCACTTCATACAAATGACCTACCTACGCAGCGTGCATAGCTATCACGAAATATGCATAATAAACAATATTGTGATCATCCATACATAGTCCTCGATTACCCACAATAATGCATTAGAAACTTTATTCTACATTACTATACAAAGGAGGTAAACATTTAAACTAAATAAAAAAAAATCATTTTACTTTATGTAATAGTTCTTTAAATAACATAAAAAAATAATCGAATATCGTTACAACAAAACTTTCTAAATGTTTTTTCTTTTTTTTTTAAATATGGAATAATTGATTTTGTGACAAGCGTTCGCTTGCTTGCTATCTAACGTAGTGTTCACACGGACAGTCTCTCGCACCTCACTGGAGCGTTTTTGTCTGTATAACCATTATATAGAATCAACACTGCTATTCACAATGACGTTGCTTGTTCCGGCACACGGGCGCTTACTTAAATTAAATGGCATCGACATCCTCACCTGGAATTAGAGAAAAATTTAGTTAAAATAATATCATGATTGGTTAGCAATGCTGCTATTCTACAAATTATGAAAGTGTCAATAACAGATGTCACTTTATTCATTTGAACTTTTCGGTCTCTCGACTTTAAATAGACCAATCAACCGGTTTGACTTTCACTGGATAGTCGTATCAAATGCGACTGAAGACTTGCAGATATGACGAATGATACCGACTGCAGCGGTAACGTTGGAAGGTTAAAAGAGTACGTTAGAGTTTCTTGCCCATTCTTCTATACGAAACTACCTTTTGGAAGGGGCGACAAGACAATCAATAATTATCTTTTATTGTACATTTTGACGTTCAAAAGTGCATTTTATAAATAAAATAAAATTCGTTTAATTCAGACTATTTAAATGTACATTTAGAATTACATTATCTTTATGTGTCTATTTGAAATAAATGCTTTTGAATTTGACTTAGTGCATTGCTTGCGGTGAAGCTACGTGAACGCATCCTTTCTGGTCACACCTATGCTCCATATGAAATAAGATTAGATATTCAAATAAACCTTTTTTACAGTCCATTCAACCGATTTTGACTTCTATTCCCTGGTCATTAGGATGGCATTAAAAGCAACAGCAGTTGGTGGCATGACAAAAGGCAGCTGCTGCTGCCTTTTGTCAATAGAAGTCAAAATCAGTCGAACGGATTGTAAAAAAGGTTTATTTAAATTTCTAATCTTATTTCAAACGGAGTATAGGTGAGCACATGGATTTAGACTAGACTAGGTTTAGATGAGTTCGCCATAAAGGGCGTCAGCACTATATTTCATAATATACAATTTGCGAGTAGGACGGAGAGAAAAAAATAGTGAAGTCAAACTCGAAAAATTACATTGACAAGAATTCATTTGATTGTCTATAATTTGTACCCAATGTGTAATAATAATGTTGCATGTCTACACATTGATAAAATATTATGGAACAACGATTGTATACAATTAAATTAATTCTTGTCTAAAATTTTCGTTGGTTATCAAAAATAAAATCTACTTCGTTCCATACACTTTGACCGGTAGGTACACATTTCTTTGATTTTTTTTTTTAATCACTGGCGAAAAGTTTTAACGTGGGGTTTAGAATCGTGTACTGAATTCATGGTAACACGTTGTGCGTCGATGTCCCTGCTACCCTGTATGTGTCATCTTTTTGAAGCTCACCATACGAGGTTTGTAATCTCCATACTGATTCTCGTGTAGTCTTGCTCCTACATTTGTGACCACGCCACCCCAGAAAACACTGGCGATTAGTATAGCAAGTTAGCTACGTACCGTGGCGGGCGCGGCGGCGCTCGGGCCGCCTACTCTGCAGCTCATAACTTATGGTTGCTGGTGAGCCAGGTGAGCCCCTCGTACAGTCCGTCGCCGGACGTCGCGCACGACGGCTGCACGTACCAGTTGCGGTCCCGGATGCGCGTCAGCCCCAGCTTCTCTTGTATCTCGTGGGGTTTCATTGCTGGAATTGCAGAGAAAAATGTTTTATTATTAGTTTTTTTTTTTTTTGGATGGGAAATCATCAAATGACCCCTCCCGCTCTGGGTGGAGCGGAAAGGAGTGTCAGACTCTTACTGACTAAAACCCACCCGTGTTCCTTCCTTAGCCCTTTCCGTTCCAGGGCAGCGGTAACCCTTTCGGACGATCCCGCCGCCCTGGCAGGAGTATGCTTATATAAGGTTTGCCAGAGAGCTATGAAACGGAGTATTCTGGGTATTAAACTTGTGGATCCATCACTAAAATAACTGATGTCACTCGGAAAGCTGCCACGCTTAAATGGAATTGGGCTGGACACATCTGCCGCGTGTCAGACGATCAGTGGGCCAAACTTACGACCCAGTGGGTCCCGCTTAGTGGCAAACGACATTGCGGCAGGCCCAGACTGAGATGGCGGATGAGCTGGACTCCTCTGCCTTCCCTCATGGGAAGAAGAAGGCGTGAGTTTATGTAGATTTATTGTTATCATTAAATAAAACAATATAAAAAAAATTATAACAATAAATCTATAAAGAGTTTACCGTAAACTTGTACTTAAAATATGCCCAAAGTCGTTTTCACGGTATTCCTTGCTGCGTTTGTACGATTGAATGTGTAAGGACAGTTTATTTTCAAGAAGTCTATTGTATGCCTTGCCTACTTCCATGTATCCTTTCAGTGATTTTACCTCTGATGTTGCATCACTGTCAATATCATAGTGATCTTTATTCCCGACACAATAAAGTTGTAGTTGGGTTGCAGCTGTCACAGGTAAAATACAGAGCAGTAATTATTTTGATTGCTCGTAAGTACGTTTGCAGGAGTTATTACGGGGAATATAATAACAATCGAGGCAATTTGTCAAATTATACTTACTAGCCCAAGTGTTCGATATTGCACCAGTATAAAGTTCTAAAATCTATATCTATACATAATTATAATAAAATAGTAACACAGTCAAAACAGTACTTAGAATATTTAAAAAAAAGTAATTGTTACCTACGAGGTGTGAGAAGAGTTTGTCTGGATGTATGTTCCGGATTGACGCAAAAACGACTAAATAGATTTGAATGAAATTTTGCAAACAGCAAACAGTTTATAACCGGGATTAACACATAGGGTACTTTTAATCCCGTAGTACGTTCCCGTGGGATATTTTCCGACTAGTACGCGGGCGAAGCCGCGGCAAAGAGCTAGTATTATTTAAGCCAGAAAACCTTTTAAATACCGTTAAGGATTATATCAAGGACAAAAAGGCTTGGGATTAAGCTGCTTCCAATTTTTACATATTCAATGTTTTTATTTTTTTCTGTTTGTTGTTGTTTTTTTTTTATATACACTTTGACATGAATGAATTTTATATATACTATGACATTTGCTTACTTTGTAAAGTGTTCTATTATTTTAGTTATTGTGAATGTGAAGACTGTGTGTCATATTATTTTTTATTTTTCTCTCTGTTCTGTTAGTTTTTGTCATGGTCTGGAAGTTTGAGTAATTAATGTGGCCTACCCAAATGTCCTTTCTTTGGTATTGTTCGTCGAATCGTCGAGCTCCTTAAGTTTTGAGTTGAGCTGCACGGTTTCTGACAAATGCGTGCACTGACTGGACAGGTCCTCTCAATCTGTGTGGTTCTTTCCTCAAAAGACCATCTCAGACATCGATCTACATGGTCTTCATATAATCTGACCAAGATTATGTCTGGACTTTAAAAGAGACAGTGACCTCTGAGTTTGTTTCGGCCTTTCTTCTCAGACTAGTCAGATAGGAAACGTCGACCTCATCTAGTTTTAAAATATGATTGACGTGTAAAAGTGTTTGTACAAACCTACTTACAAAATAAAATCATTTATCATTAAGATAGTGATTAATTATAGTATAAATAACAATAATAAAACCGTAGGTAAAAGCGAAATAATTTTTATTTATTAAATGATTAGTACTTAATCAAAATAAAACTTAACAGGGCGCCTGTTTTTTAAATAGCTCAAAGTTTCAAGGTCAAATGATGGTCAAATACGTGCCGACCCTGCAACCCGTCACTACTTATGCGTGAATGCGACCTTTGGCCGCACAATTAATGAATAGCTAGCACCATTTCTCGCAGCTGAGGAATGGCTTGCTCTAGATTTCTTGTTACTTGAAGAGTTATGTTTCTTTAGACCTCATATTCAGCAGGACACAGATGACCAGCACCCTAATTACGTAACACACTACCAATCCTAATCTGAATCATTTTGAATGATATTGCTCATCCATTGCTTCATATGTTCGAAAAAATATGTCTGCTCAACAACGGAAATAACGCAATGAATGTTGTTAAACTGTCAAAGTGGAACCCATTACTACTGATAGTGTTACGTAATTACACCGCAAACCTCGGCAATTCCCGTATCTTTTGGGAACGTTCGCAAATTAATCGCAGTCACAATTATTTCTATTTTACCAACATTTTAGGCAAGTTTTTGACATTGAATGTTGCTGAGAAGACATTGCGACTAGACTTTGGACCTTTTTAATTACTTACTGAAATTGACCTCCTGAAATTCCTTTCGCCTGCCACATCGCCGAGTCTAGCTGAACAAGTCTGTGGACGAGTATCCCACGCGTCATAATGTCAATGCGACATTTCTAGCGAGGCGTGTCTTGGGACATTTATCGCCGACCTACTACTAGTCAGGAAGTTTTTAGTAAGATTTCTTGACTATTTCAAACCACTATAGCTCATGTGAGTGTAAAGACTCATCCGCATTAGGGCACATTTTTATCGCGACATGGTTCGGTCACCAGTTATCGGTAGATACATGACCCTGATACAAGTCGCAATATACAGAGTGATTGGTAGTTGAGGTGCATTCCATTAAATGGGTTTTACCAGAGTTCATTGCAAAGATTTTGTCCGATAAACTGGGGTCGAAATTAGGGGTCTTCTTTCTTAAAGTACCCATAACTTTGGAAATTAAGCGTCGTAAAGTTTATAAAAGCATCCAGAAAAGTGCAGAAAAAGTTAAGATTGACGAATCTCAGAGGATGAAGAAGACTTATGAAGGTTCTAATGACTATATAACATACCGTCAGGCAAGTCCTGTTTGTTAGCGAAGATGAGTATGATCGCGTCACGCATCTCCCGGTCGTTGATGATCCGGTGCAGTTCCTGGCGAGCCTCGTCAATACGGTCCCGATCCGCACAGTCCACCACAAATATTAGTCCCTGAGTGCCTGAAACATATGAATAAAGACTTTTAGTTTTTTTTTTATTATTGATAAATGGGCCTGCTCTTCCTCGATCACGCCTGATGGAAAGCGATGGATGAGGTATATGATGGAACGAGCGTGCCCAAAATATGCCTGTTCACTGTTGCTTTGAAGGCAGATGGGTTAAATGTGTATTTGTGAGAAAAACGTCTTAGATTAGAGACTGAACATTGATCCTAGTAATCATTACTTTCGCGTAGGTGCTATAATCGTAACATAATCCTGAAGTCAATCGACTTCTGGATCATGTCAGGAAACAGTAGAACCATCTCTTGTTATAACAACGGCCAGTGCCAAGAACCCAGACTATGGTTGAATTTCTTAACGATCGCATTTGCGCCGTACTGACATGACGTTTACAGATAGCATTTTTATATGCAATCAATAATCGTCGCTCCAGGTACAGAAAGAAGCTATCCTTGTGATCACCATCCAGCTTGCTTGTAAAAAAAAAAACCCAGTCTTTCGAAGAAATATTATCAGTTATATTATCAGTTATAAATATTTACAGCGTCTTATCAATTTACAAAAAAAAAATACATACCTGTATAATAATGCCTCCATAGTGGTCGTATTTTGTCCTGCCCCCCAACATCCCATACGTTGAATTTGACGTTTTTATACGTAACAGTTTCTACGTTGAAACCGACCGTAGGTATCGTTGTGACTGACTGACCTAATTTTAATTTATATAAAATAGCTGATGTTTATTTTAAGGAATTACTGTTCTTTCATCATGGTGGGTGTCACGATAAAGTTATAAGCAAAAGGTCTGTTCGTTTTGCTAGATAAAATATTCATGATATTAAGATATAAGAAGACAAGAAGTAAATGCTGATTTACAGCGGACCAGTATCTCATAAATTCCAGTGCTGAATGCATGTTGCACCCTAATTGCGTTACACACTATCAATCAGAATCTGAATTATTTTGAAGGATATTGCTAATCAATTGCTTCATATGTTCGAAAAATTTGTTTGCTAAACAACGTAAATAACGCAATGAATGTTGTTGAACTGTCAAAATTAAAGCCATTACTACTGTTAGTGTGTTACGCAATTACTCCGCTGTAGGTACTGGATTAAAAAGTGTTTAATATTGGTCAAATATCAATCCAGTTTCTCATAAATTCCAGCGATAGTATTTATCAGATATTGTGGCCTACCCAAATGTCCTTTCTTTGGTATTGTTCGTCGAATCATCGAGCTCCTTAAGTTTTGAGTTGAGCTGCACGATTTCTGACAAATGCGTTCCAGTGCACGCATTTGTCAGAAATCGTGCAGCTCAACTGAAGCTGCTCAAGAACCACACAGATTGAGAGGATCTGTCCAGTCAGTACTGCACAGGTCCTCTCAATCTGTGTGGTTCTTTCCTCAAAAGACCATCTCAGACATCGACCTGCATGGTCTTCATATGATCGGACCACGATTATGTCTGGACTTTAAAAGAGACTGTGACCTCTGAGTTTGTTTCGGCCTTTCTTCTCAGAGTAGTCAGATAGGAAACGCCGACCTCATCTAGTTTTAAAATATGATTGACGTGTAAAAGTGTTTGTACAAACCTACTTACAAAACAAAATCATTTATCATTGATACTGGACCACCGTCAATTAGCATGCAGGTACTTCTTGCCTGCTTGAAACTTCGAAACTTATACATATTATAAAATAATAAAGAGGTAAAATTTGTGAGTTTGTATGTAGGGTGTATCGCGTAATCTACGTAACTACTAATCAGATTTAAAAAAATCTTCCACTGACAGAAAGCTGCCATCTAATCTTTTCACCAACCTTGGTTGACTGGTAGAGAATGCCTAAGGCATTTAAGCCGCCTTTGTACCTTTTTGTGTGCGAAAAGATTAAATAAATAAAGCTTCGGCTATTACCGAGTACCTTATGATATTTTTTATGTTAAAACTTAAAACACGAGGACGAAGTCAAACTTGAATATATTGGAATAGAGTTGCCGCCTGGGCTTTCTGTATTTATTTTCGTGGCTTCATACTACGGCCACAACTGTCTGGCGATTTGTAACCTCGATTCTGTAACGTTCTTAGCTACATGAGGCGTGTTTATAGCGTTATAAATGGGGAAACATCGATGGTGCCATAAAATAGAAACGAAGCCATTAAACAAGTTAAGTTTGCATCCAAATGTTTACTGTACAAGATGGTACTTTTGTTTCCCTGCTGTATTTATTTAGGGGAAAAGGGAGACACTCCAAAGTGAATCATTTTATAAGTAAATCATATAAAACCTTGTTGTTGTATTATCGGTCCTCCTGGGATTAAGGCTTCTAATACCCACTCTATTTCGCAAAGAGGAGGCTTGAGTCTCAGTGGGAACATTATACGCTGATTTCAACATTCAAAATAATATATTTCACATTTAAACCTACATGTGCACTTATGAAACGTCAGAAGCTAGGTGCATTGTTGCGTGCGTGTGTAAATAATTTCGGTTTTGGCAAAGGATACTAGTCTTTCCGGCAGCATCGAGGCCCAGCATCAATATCCTCATCTCCTTGTTACCGAAGATTTTTGACAACAGCTTCCCCATTGTGCTGAACTCGCCTCAACCGCACAACTGGAAAAAAGGAATGAGGAACATTAATTTAATTGAAATTATCGAGAGTAATGGCCGTAGATCATACACGATTTAATAAATGGACTAAAAGTCCTACACATAACTATAAGCAGCGATATCGATACCCGAAATAACGGTTGAGGTTCTAAATTGAAAGCAAATGACAAGAAGTACTCATTAACGAAATTAAGATATGAAGACAAAGTTGAATCATTAATTCATCGCATCGAAGTCTTTGTCTTCGATAACTTTCTGTAGAGGAAAGATAGGGCTTAAACAAAAATCTCATTTTCGAATCAACATTTCGAAGACCACCCACAAGAACCAATTATATTTTCAACAGAATAATCATAAAACCATTTAACCAAAACAGAGCGTATAAAACGAAAATAATTAAAGTTATTGTTTGTTCGAGAAATCAATTTGTACCAGAGACTTAATTTAACAACTGAACCATCGTCCGGAAGTTGGTCGAAGCTGGTAAAGCACTCGAGAAGTTAGGAACTATGGAGTTGAGGGGCGCTTCCCGGTAAACAAAGTCAAGTAAATTCGTTGTTCAGAAATTGAGATTGGCCTGATATTTTTATTATAGCTATCGAAATAACGAGGCTTTTGTAAACTGAACGACGATTAGCTACATAGGTGGAATTTAAATGTTTTTGACAATTAGTATTCAATATTATAAATGCGAAAGTGAGTTTGTTTGTTTGTTACGCTTTCACGCTTAAACTGCTGAACGGATTTGGATGAAATTTGGCACATCAGTCGACCATGACCAGGAGAAGGACATAGGCTACATTTCATCCTGGAACGTAGACGAAGTCGCGGGCAACAGCTAATACTACATAAAATAACAATGCCTGTAATCCGCAAAGGGCCTAACCCTTTGCGGATTGCAGGCATTGTTATTTTCGCCAGCCATGTTTATGTCTCAGGTAATAGAGGACGAGCCTATTGCTATCAACCAGGCACAGATCCAGACTATACTACCCGAATACTATTCGGAATGCATTGTAGGGGGTATCGTGTTACCCAGTAACTGGGTTGAGGAGGACAGATAGGCAGTCGCTCCTTACTGGTATTCAGTTGCATCCGGTTAGACTGGAAGCCGACCCTTGGAAAACCGATTAGACTAGAAGTTCCAAACACAGTTGGGAAAAGGCTAGATAGATGATGATATTCGGATTGTATTTAAAATGGTGAGAATATGTATGAAAAAAAAATATGATCCATATACAGGATGGCAGGGACATCGACGCGCAAACTGTAACCTTACCTAACCCAAAAAAAAATTGCTGTTCCATACGTTTTGACCGCGTAGGTATTGCACTTTTTTATGAAACAGAAGATTTTTTTTTTTATTACAATGTGGTCTAAACTCATGTGCTGAATTCATGGTTACAGTTTGCGCGTCGATGTCCCTGCCACCCTAAGCTGTATATAAGACATATCGATGGAAGAGTATGATAACTTAATAACAAGCTATCCATCCAATATATTCTTGCTTCGATAAACCTGAACTCGGTTTCAGAAATTTGTCTCATAAGAGCTATCGGAAACGTGAGGTTTTTATGGATATAATATCCATAAGAACGTACCTAAGCGTTATATCTAACTCCACACAACTTTTTATCTCGCGTATTCCACTTTATGAGAGTAAAATATTTCGGCCAAAAGATTATAAGAAAATACAGGAAAGCCACAAAAGTATCTCTGAAAGATATTTTTTACGAGTCACGCGTTATCGAGGAGCGAATCAAAAAGTTTGAGAGCAAACTAAAAAAATATTTGCCGAGAGTCGATGTACCAATTTTGCCATGTTGTGTATTACAGTCGAAGTTTAATTAAATAAGTTGGTGGCACTTGAGTACCTAATGGTTTTGAGAGCATATTGAAATCTTCTCATCATAGAAACGATTAAATTCATTCGCAGTAGTGGGCGTTTCGTCCTCAATTTGAGCAGGGATTATGTAAATAGCTCTGATGGAACCGCCCTCATCCATTAGGTACTACAGAGTTCTAGGCAGGGATAAGGTACAGAGCTTTATCCAGCCTTAAAAGATCTGTGTACCACTTCCACACAGGAATGACAAATTGCTGGTCCATTGTGCGGAAACCAGACCACAGTAAAATAGAATCGTTGTGCAAAAATATACGTTTCAACATTCTGCACAGCGATAACATGACCTATAACAACATCCGATGTATTGTTATTTACAGATACGTATCAAATATTTCGCACTCTTTCGTTCATTTCAAAAGTAACCCTAAATCTTCCGCCACCGTTCATCAAGTTCCTATTACCTGAGATTACAGTACAATTTACGCTTGTGAATCAGATCTTTGAAATCGACCCCGTTTCTGGAAATATCGCAATTTGAATCTCTTGTAAATGAAGGGTTGTAAATCATATTACATTTTCAGACAACTTAAGGTGAAGGCGTTTGGGAGATGATTGTTTTATTAAACTAGAAGAGATATTACAAAGGGAAAGAATAATTATAATAAATTGTCAAGTAATATGACGAATATATTTAAGCTTACAGTTGAAATACGTAGTTTCTTGAACATTTCTTATTTAAAACTAGCTTGCGCCCGCGGCTTCGTCTGCGTGACATGTCGATAAAAAGTAGTCCCTCCTTTCCCTAGGTTCAAAGTATTCCCATATCCAATTTCATCAAAATCGGTTCAGCCACAAACAGACAGACAAACAAAAATTTAGTAAAAAGTTGTTATTTTGATATTAAAGACACTTCAATTTTGTTTATTTGTAACATTTATAACATACATGTGATGTATAGATGTAGATTGCTCTTTTATCATTGTTTTATTTCACTAAGGGCTGATTTTTCAATCGACAAACAACTTTTATTCGTGGAATCTGGCGTTGGAAAAATCAGCCCTTAAACAAAATCTATTACACCAACACATTTTGTCTATTCCAACTATTAAGGATCCCATAAACATATCTTTACATCGAAAATATTGTTTTACGTCACCGTACCAATGATCTGCGCTAATGCATACAACGTTATCATCAATCAACATAAAATCGGGGCGACAAGCGGCGACGGTTTGTTATCGGAAACCGTCTATCATAGTGAACACCCTCGTTTATTTAAATACTACATGTTTAATGGGGTAAGCACAAAACATGAAATTATACTAATTGTTCCAGCCAAACTATTCTTTAAAAATCTCACCGTGAACACTTAGGTGAAGTGAGCTGTCATTCCACCTGATGCTCGGGATTGACACTTTTGACAGCTCATTTCAAGCTCACTTCACTCTATTCTGGGTGTCGATCGCTCATTCTCATGAATGAAGATGTGCTCGATCATCAAATGCAATAAGACAATCTCTCATCAATCTGCCTAGCATTTTTCCAACAATGTTGGGGTCGGCTTCCAGTATAAACGAATGCAGCTGAATACCCGTATTTTGCATAGATCAACTGCCTATCTGACCTCCACAATCCACTTACTGGGTGACACGATACCCCTTGGTAAGACTGTGTCAGACTTTGAACGCTTCTGACTACCCGTGAGAATAAGAGTATCATAACGTATTTAACTCACAATATCTCGTCAACATTACAAACATTAATAATATAGGAACCTGCGGGGCAATTGCGTAACACATTATCAGTAGCAATGGGTTTCATTTTGACAGTTCTACAACATTCATTGCGTTATTCACGTTGTTGAGCAGACACATTTTTCGAACATAAATGAAAAAATGGATTGGCCATATCCTTCAAAATGATTCAGATTGAGATTGATCTTGTTACGCAATTAGGGTGCTGGTACCTTTGGAATTGAGTAACTATTTCATTTATATAGTATATTATTTATTTCTAGAATTAAATTACTCAAAATTCTAGCTGTGAGGCATTCATTTAATGTCAATGAATTAGGGAACGTTCACTAATTAATTCATATACCTAATTAAAATAGAAATTTCGTATTTCCAAAGGTTTCCACAACGAAAACCTGGGTTTACAATCCTTCCTTTTGTCAACAAACAAGTCAGCTTTAGCATAGAAATGATTAATCAAGACTGCCATTTAATATTCAAAACACAGAACAGCATTTACTTCAAAGGAAATATTTAGATACGGGCGCTAATAACAATGTTCTTGCAAGGAAACCCGCTATTACTTCAACATCCCACATGCAACACCTACCTGCAAGATATTCGATGCCCTAGATAGTTAAGCTGGGCTAAATATAGAGAGCCCTTGGTCTGAAATCTTAAGTCTGTCTGTAGTTGGATTGGCATTTAGGTAAACGTTCTTGTTAAGTTTGTTGAAGGCTTTGATTTGTAAGATGACTTGAACTTCAAGTTTTTGTGTTTTATCTATTGTGAGTTTTAACTGTTATGTACGCCTTTTCAACGCACAAGCAAGCAAATCATTCTGAGGACATATTAAAGTTTGTCGACGTTTCAAGCATTCTCTTTAAGCCCACTTTTTAATGGCAATGCGCTGTAAATTGATGTTGCTCTTTGCCTTAAAAGAACTGCAACAATTTCAGAAGAGTTCGTGACCGTAGATGCAGTCATAGTATTAAAAAGACACCTAACGGTACAAACCTAGATGCAGACAGTTCCAAGACAATCATTATAGGGCAGATTACAGCATCTAACAACCAACCCGTTCTCAAAGGACAGAATGATACTCAAAAGGTCAACATTATTTCTTAGACACGTGTCATATAGGACCAAAGTTTTTTGCGAAAACCCTTGTAACCTTGTTGCTCATAACAACGCACTTGAGATAATAGAATATCTATTCAACCTCAAAACAGTATAAAAGTTTGCCAGAATTACAGAATAGAATAATATGAGGAGATAGAAAAAGCAATTGCCGGAGGGGAATATGGAAAAACGCGTGAAATGAATTGCCAAGCCGTTATTTGTCACAGTTATTTTTATCTTTTAGATATATATCCACAGTCCGTTTTTGTACAATTGCCTTAGTGGGAATTAGGAGCATTTTAAACTGATAAACGATTAGAATCGTCGATGAAGTTTATTCGGTCCATAAAAGACAGCAAAATATATTTCCCAAGCTAAGATTTTTCAATCTGATGAATTTTATGGAAAGGATTTGCTTTAAATTCAATACTAGCAGAACTCGGTTAAAAATAATCCAACCAGTACAGTTCCTAGCAACATCTGCTGGGTCCTCGGTTAGCCAAAGATCAATAGTAATGAGAATATTCTTAGTTCAATCACTGCCACTCGGAGAAAACTTAAAAGTCCACTTATTACTTTTTCATTGATACAATCAATCAAACGGTTTACGATACTTTTACCATAACGTAAGGGGTCACCATTCACTTTTTTTTGCAGCGTGTTCGAATGTACACAAGTCAAATAAGGCAAATGTTAGAAGTGGTACGGCGGTAAACATTCCAGTTTTCTAAACAAAAAATCCGCGAGTGAGCTATGTATGTAGTAACAAATCGGGTACCTCCACTACATTCTCACATTATAAAATACTGTCTAAAAAACCAATTGTCTCAAAGGACGCTTCAATTACTTGAAAACAAAAGAATATCTGGATCATGTTTCTACGATCTAGAACATTCTCTAAACTGTGCCCAACTTCTAAAGGAAACGGAATCATTGGAATTCAAACTACGGTAAAACATTTTAGTCAACATAACCGAATTCTGAATTTAGATAGGACATACAACGAAGGAACATAAAAGCACAATATATAAAGGCTTTCATTACATAGATATAGTTACGTTACGCAACACACGTACTATTTACTTACGCAAGATGCTATAAATGTTCTGAGGTTTCGTTGTTTTCATAAATAAGATAATGTCACAGAAATGTGTGAATTTCAGAAACGTCTGATTTCCGAATAGAAGAAAGTAAATGCGACAAGTACCTATAATACTTATTTTTTATACGGGAAAATCGGGAAGAAAAAAGGAAGAAGATACTATCCGTTTGTGGTGTGACTCGGTAGCGTCATTGTGTCATTCGCCTATACTTAATAATGAAGCTGAAGAGTTTGTTTGATCGCACAAATCTCTGGAACTATCAGCCGGATACAAAAAAATCTTTTTACATTTTTGACAGCCCCATTCTTGAGGAAGGTTATAAGGTATTTCGCATCACGCTACGACCTTAGGAGACGAGCAAAAAGGAAAACAAGTCAGAAAGAACGCTAAGCGACCACGAGGTAATTAATCTTGAAAATCAGAGAAATATTTAAGTGTAGGAAGGTCGAATCACCCTTATCAATAAATTACCTGGATAGGTATCTACTATATCAATGCAAAGATCTAGAGACATTATATCGTCATAAATAAACCTTTGCAATCAATTCTATAAAAATCTGTATAAAAAAAAAACATAATTGATCCATCGATACTGAATGAATAGATCCCACGCCTCGAAGTAATTATATCCCCGTTTAAACGCTATCGGCCCACCATTGACGCGTGTTTTTACAACCATTCAAAATATTTAACAGAATTCATGGAAAAACGATTGCTATTAATATCGTACCTTTTTAAATAATACAAAACATTTCAGTCTCGTCGAATATATAAGAAATTCATGAGACGTGAATGATAAATAAATAAACATCAACTAAATTAATGTACGCACGGAAGGAACAGCGGAAATGGAGTAAGAAATATATGTCTTGTCATATCTCCAATACCGTAGTACGCTTTCTTATCTTTGAAGGCCGTACGTGGAGTTTCCCAATCTGAATAAAGTGAACAGACTTCAGTTTGGCATAAACGGAAGCGTGGATACTCTCGATAGAATCGTTTCAGCCGCTACGGTCGCCGGAATTGCCTATATGCCTAAATACATAGTGTGGGTTTTTATCCGGTTAGGTGAACCTGAAGGTAAAGCGGGTCGTATATTTACCGAGCTTTTATCAAACGAAACCTTTGGACAAAACTTCACTAACCTAACATTATCCTAAACTATTTTAATATACTTTAACTGAATGACTGAGCCGTATTAGCACCAAGAAAATCTAATTTGGACTAAATTAAACCACAAATTCCATTCAGCGAAAGCAAGATTCCAAGCAAAACCAATGCTAATTAAATTACACCGGAATTAACACATGTGGAAAATATATAGCATACCGACGACACAAATACACAAGACGACCTTTCATCAGAAATTTGGCTGCGCAGAAATCCTGAGACAAGGTTAGTTAAAAAGACAAAGGAAGTTCTTATTAAGACTGAATCAACTCATCTACGTAGGAATAGGAAACGTGAACATTGACATTAATTGATCGGGCCGGGCCGGAATGAAATCTGGCAGTAACTAGAACAAATAGAAACTGCCGTGTGTATTATATACCGCGCTGTAACCGCCGACCCATATATTTGAACCACGCCCTAAAAGGAAACGGTTAGAATTGAAATGATCTTGAAATATGGGCCATTGTTGGTGACGGATCAATGTAGAATGATCATACTCATTCAGGTCGGAAACTTCTAGGAATGTCTTTACCAATAAGTTTAGGTAAGTCAGTAAACCTGCTAGTCTTAACTGTTAAAGTCATCATCTGATTGATGCTATTTTAGAGCATGTTTGAGCGACGAGCGTCGTCGTTATCTCTAAACTCGTAATAGGAGCTTGAGGCGGAGACCGACGTACTTAATACTAAAACGCTTACTTCGCATTTAAAGATTCAAGGAAAAGATAAGCATGGTTGATCTTAACATCCCACTTCTAAAGCCGAATATTTAAACGAGGTGGAAGTTACGAAGCTATAAAGTACAGAACTGGTGAATAGAAAAACGGTAACAGCTACAATGCATAATTTGGAAACTATTCGGATGAAAATCGGATTAGTCATAATCATAACGAAATAAAGGGAAAAGATCAGACGATTGACATGATACCCACTATAGCTATTTGGTCGATAAACAGAATAAAGGTTTAACGGCGTGTCTTGGTATCATAAAAGTGGAAACGAGGGTTTGCCTGAGTTCAGCACACGGAACCCTGAACTGGGTCGCTCCGTATATCTATAATGTCACTACGTTTGGGAGGTCGTGCCTTCATGCTTCAAGGTCTCTTAGAGGCAGGGAGGTTACTTATATTTTTTGAGAAGAAAAGGGACATTTTTAGACCCTACTATTATTCCCTGTCTGTATAAATAGTTACAGTAAAGTTGTTTTTCCCTTGACTTGCGGAACGTATAGACGTTTGACATAATGCTTTAGTATACTTTATCTTAGTGTCACAAACTCTAATATTTGCTTTGCAGACATGTTTTCCACCTACCTAACAATTAAATAGTCAAAAGTACAAACGAGATTTTGGCACTGTACATAAGTACGAACGCGTGGTTTAAGCTCAAAACTTGAAGAACGACACGAAAGTCGTAACTAATAGCAGTTGAAAACACATCAGGTGTTCTACAACTGTGCTGAAGCCTGAAGTACACGGGAAACCGATATTTTTATTATAAAAATGTTATTTTTCTGAAGCTAGCACGTTTTTTTAGTATAAGATTTCAAAGGGCACTTCAAAGGTTTTCAAGATCAACTTGGCTGACACCACTTGACGGAGTGAAAGGTTTTCGACAATCCATCGAGGTTCATTGTCGGTCTGAGAGCCGACAGGAGGCACTATATTTAGAACATATCTTATTTCAAACGGAAAAACCTTCATAAGCAAATGGAAAGACGAACGTCTCGTTTGTGTTACTGCCAATAAATCGGGTGATTTCAGAAAGGCTGAAAACATCTTGAATCTTCAAAGACATCATGAAACATTAAAGCTTGAAACTGATTTTATCTTCGGCAAAAAACAATGTAATGTCGGATCGAATGTTTACCATGCTGCTGCCGCGATGAAATATTACTTCAATTACGTGCAAAAAAGTTAGGCCTTTGAATTGTTGATGCATCGCTGAATAAACTATCCGTTGAACCTTCGAAACAGTTCTGTGACGTAACGTAACATTCGTAACGCATAACTCAGCGAAGTGTAACATGGCAACGAAGACGAACATTAGTAACGTAATCACCCAGTAGTGAGGAATGAGGAAGATATGGACAATTAGAAGTACTCGCAAGTTTGTCTATTGGTCTAAGTTTGTCTGTGGATCGTTTGGAGTTGGAAACTGATAAAGTTGTCTGCAGAGATTTTCTTCTCATTATCGCTTGGAATTATAGTACGTTATTTCGAGGAGCAAATCCTTAATGACCCTTTGATGACGCTTTCAGAGATTATGATGATTGTGCTTAAAATATTAAACGGAAGATAGTGGAGTCTTTTGAAGCTTGGCGTACAGTAACATGAAAACAGCCCAAAAAATACTTCGTGAAATTCAATATCGTCTATCGTCAACACATCGCAAGATATCCATCATTTTACCGAAGTAGCAGATCCCTATCTAACCCCAAAATAAGGGTAGCGCCACACCGTCACGGGGTCCAGAACCACATCGGCTGCACGAAGCCCTTCTATTTCCGTCGGGTCAACGCCTAGGGCGTTAACCATTTCCACGTCATTTCCCTCGGAAAGCCAATTGAATGGTACAGTAAACAGTGTGTACGGTTGACTCTTGTTTTGCAAACGTGATTAGAGGATTTACGATGACGCGTTTATGGGTAAAGGGGGTGAGCAGTTTTATGTAGCACGTGGTAACAATATAAATCGGTTCACACGTTTTGCCACGAGACATGTTGACGGCATTTGCTTAGTAACATCCAGATTTAGAGAGAGTATTTGTTGGTTGGAGACATTTGTTGAAAATTCCAAAGGGGAGAGTTGAGAATAGAATAGAAAACTCTTTATTATGTACACCATATAAATCGCGCCATCTTTTAAAATCGTTTCGCCAATGTACGCAACCAGCACTGTTACACGATGAAATAGCTTACAGTTAATGTGCATGGTATTAAAAATAATGAAACTGAGTAGGTTTTTACTTGTTAATAACTTCCCTAAAACGTAACTAAGCTGTTTTATCAATATTTTCTAATCTATTGTATAGTACATCCAGCGGTTCAAGCGTTATATCCTGTACAGAGTTCATAATAATAGCATTGTGGCAATTTTTTTTTTAATACTTACGTTTTTCATCAACAGTTGATAAAACAGATATCATTGTGACAGTTTTTATTTTTATTATTTACCACCACCTGCTTACTTGGCCACTATGCTATTGGAACAAAAGAAATCTATGTACTTAATAAAAATCTCCTCGTCTCTCTATGAAGGTCAAGTTGGACCGATGGACTTGTGAAGGCCGCAGGAATCCACTGGATGCAGGAAGCACAGAACCGGTCGAAGTGACGGTGCTTGGAGCCTATGTCCAGCAGTGGACGTGTTTAAACTGAAATGATTATAATGATGAATGAAAATCTCAAAGTCATTCATTCATTCACTGACACACACACATGAAATTTTGCTACTTTGCTTCTCAAGGTGAACACTAAGGAAGGATTTTTGAAACGTCATCCCCTAAAGGTAGGAGTTGAAATTTTGAATAGAAGTACGTCATATTTCCCAAAGGGAATGCCGTCAACTAAATTATGAAGTCCTAATGGAACGTAACGGCACACAAACGATTAGCTAATGAAGAAAAAAAGATACTGCTAGAAAAGTAAAACGTAAGCTCCTCCACCCACGATATTTTTTTTCCTTGGAGAGACTAGGTAATCTCTCAAAGCAATAAAATTATGAAATATAAGTAACTTCTTTTTTGCGAGGACCTAATTATTCGCCCTATCCTGTGGGTCGATGTTCATCCCTAGTACGCCCATAAGTTGGATCCATGCCAATTACCCAGAGATCTTCTGAAACCCACTCATTCATCTTATCAAATGTTACGTTGCAAGCTTGGAACCACCTCGTATTTTAGATCTAGTTGAGATTATCATATAAATTGGAATTACGATATATCCCGAAAACATTATTTTGGAGCAAAAGGGAGTTGTTTTATCATAGAAGCTATGGTAGAACATACTTACGTCAATGCATTCGACAATTGAAAAAAAGGTTCAGAAAGCGATCGATTTTGGGACGACTAAGTATTAGGTTATCGATCAATGTTAAAAACGTATGGATGCAGATAGCAGTGTAGGTGCACAAGAAAGACGTAGATGAATTACCTGAACGATTATTTCGCCATTTGCGTCGTATGAACAACTAACTCGTGGAAACTTTAAACTATGTAGATGCGGTGGGCTGTGAACCGGGTGTTGTTGTTGCAACTTCGTAAGAATAATAATGAAACATCAGGTCACGAACCTGCCACTTCGGTATTGTACTTTTAACGAACCCTAACTGGAATTTCACAAAACCTCGTTATAAAAAAGACTCGTACCGTTACGTGGAGTACCAATTTGTTATTTCGCTTTTATGAATACTTTGAAAGGCTTATTTTATAACGTGTGTGTCAGGCTTGTATTCTAGTACACATAACATCACGACTGTATTCCCCAAAGGGGGCCTAGTCAGAGGTGAATTGGTAAAACCACATATCGTCAGTTAATTTTAAGTTTTATTGCCATCAAATATGCAGAAATCCAGGCTTCTGGTTGCTACTCAGAAATTCCTAATGGTAAAACCCAATAGCATTCTGCTCAACCCGGAGATCGGGCCCACTACCCAACAATTTCAATTCCATTCTACGGAATAATTAGCATCACAAATCAGTTTAAGGAAGGGAACAAACGTGTTAAGATGATGTCAACGCATTCGATGAATCAGAAACAATTACAATGCATAACAAACGAACGTGTAAAACTCAATTATTACTGTTTAAGGTCAGCAGGTAATTTTGTATCAAGTGAGTCATGCTTTGCTCCATTTTACGGCAAATTGATTTGAAATGAAAAAGTGCAACATTAGTGCTGTCACTAGGAGACTGACTTGCAGTCATTAGAAAGGTCAACAGTCTTGGAAAACATCGTGAGGAAACCGGCATGTTCTAGAACCAAAAATTCAGACATGTGACCTCTACCAACGCTCACTGGGTCCGCGTGGTGGATTACGGCCGACTCCCTCTCACAAGAGAGGAGACCTGTGTCCCAGCTGTGGGAATAGTAAAGGCTGATTATGATTATACAACAGTCTTAAAAGAAATAGTAAGGACGGTCAACAATAATATTAAAATGCCTCCACGAGTAGCGATATTCAAATGAACGTCCAGCGCATCCTGGGTTCTTAGCTCCACATCACTTTGCTGACTATTCAGTAGATTTACAATTGTGTGAACTATCTTCATTTGGCTCAAGTCTATACGAAAAAACAACAGCCCACAATGGATGACCCAGGTCAAGCCATCCAATAAATGGATGAATGGCTTGCTTGTCGACTAGACTAATCTCAAACTTCTAATGATTTTAAACTTCAATCCACACTGAAAAGCCATGACGATGTTTGTCGATGCACCCTACATGAGCTAATTAGGTTATAAAGCTCTTTATGGTGCAAAATGGCGGCTAAGTGCGTTATCTACGGTCCTCATTACAAACTGAATCGACAAATGCACTTCTAATAAAGGTAATTTGTTGAAAGAGACCTTGACATGCAATGCCAACGAAGATAATCTAAGAATGACTTCATACCCCGCAAATGATAATTTTACTATGAACAAGCTAGCAATCAAAAACTTACAAGTCATCTTTACGTAAATACGTGATTAAATGTATGATTACAAATAGTCCAAGTCTCGTGGTCATCGTAAACATAAGTCTGTTATGGAGCATTGCAGCAGCTCATCTTGTTTCAATTCACTTCAAGCTAAATTTCAGCAACAATGCGCCTTTTGGTTACCATGAATACAAGGCCTTAATAGGTATCTTGAAACCAAATGGCTTCTAAATTAAAATGTTAAAGAGAACAGCGCATGTCTTCATCGTTCATTTTCTTTGCAAAATTATGGTGCACCAAATTACGTGAATTTCAGAAAACTTTTTAGTTCTACGGGTTAAGTACATTTTGGCGATTGTAGTTTGGCTAGCGGCCAGCCAGTAGATACGTGCAGTATACAGACAAGTCTAATGAATTTATTGAATCACTAGCTGCGCCCCGCGGTTTCACCCGCATAAGTTTCGATCCCGTGGGAATATCGGGATAAAACGTATCCTATATGTTAATCCTGGTTATAAACCATCTGTGTGCCAAATTTCATCCAAATCCGTTCAGTAGTTTTTGCGTGAAAGAGTAACAAACATCCATACATCCATACAAACTTTCACGTTTATAATATTAGTAGGATTTGTTTAACTATCTACACTGCAGTCATGAATAATGTATAGCATTTAAAGCCATACATCAGAATTAGGCCTGGTTAACAGTTGACATTGAAATCAAATATTAATGCTTTAGCGTTCACCATTTATTAATATTTGCATGTTTGATATTGTTGAGTTTAAACATAATAAACGAGCCTAATACATTATTCATATCAAATCCCAAATGCAACTTTTACGTATCAAAAAGTCTGCTAGCTTCCAAAAAGATAACCTAAAAACCGAATATAAAGTTTTTATTAAGTAATGAAAAGTTGTCTAATAAAGATACTCGGTATTTATGTCCAAACGTAAATTCGCCAAGCGTTAACAGCACTGTACGGCGCCGAAACGGCTGCAAAGTATGGACACTACGCATAACTCTTTAAAGTAAATATAAAGTACTATATTCAGTTAGCACGACAACAACGGGCAAGCTGTGCCAACGTCATTTTACGCAGGACTTTATCATTTGTGTTCACTGCAAGCTATTTTAGTGATTAAATGAGATGACATAAGTCATTTATAAAATGAAGTCGCATTTATACTTCGTTCTCACATATATAATTATAAATTCAAAATGAATGATGTAACCAAAATTTTCGAATTTTCGAAACCAATAGTTTCTTGCACGTTATTTTCCTTATGAACCTTCCGCTTTGGAATGGGCATGTAGCTTCATCTGTCTGTACGACAACCTCCTTTGACAATTTCTAGTGCCTGTAAATGGTTTAATAGAAATAAATGATTTGAGTTTGAAGAAATGGACATGTGAGAATAAGGACCAAATCGCAAATATATTCCTTAATATAAACTTCATAAAAACAACGTAGGACATTTACATCAATGACCAAAATATTATTAGAGATGAAATCTCATATTACCAAGACAACAGACGCTTAAAATACATCTGTATAATATATGTACATTATACTTTCGAAATTAAACTTGACACCCCAGAAAGGACCAAAAACCTTAAACCAATAGAAGTGTAACTACACTAAGCAAGCGTCTTCACGAACTAGAAGAACCTGTCTGCTAACATGATTCCTTAGTAGGTTACTGAGAAAAAAAAATGCATTCAGAGGCCGTGACCGCCGCCTCGGCCGGCTCGCTAACGGTACACCATCCGACTAGCTGCTTAGACTCGATAATCGCATCTCTTGATGTATTTGACTGGAGACTCTTTCAATGAATATTCTAGTACTAGTCAAGTTGGGCAAAATTGTGACAATAGTAGTAGTAATAATATGATATTGATATTTTTAGGATTGTATTTTAAACAGTGCTCAGCGAAAAAGGTATAAATTGGCAGTTTTTGACAAAGGTAAAGCATCAACGATTCAAACCCTTTCAATACTGGTAGAGCCAACCCACATCCAAATCCAAAATAGGATAGTACAAAGCCGCCAAAAATAAACCATAGCTGGAATCACAGACAGATGTTTCGTTTCGCTTTTAAAATTCACGAGTCGGAACAGACTTTGGGCAAACAGTCCCTCGCATTTATCGGATCGTGAAACTAGAACAATAGTCGACCAATTCATACTATGTACTTTGGCCTAAAGAAAGACAAGGAAAAATCAAATATTCGATCTTTCGTTTCACACAAACGGTATAAGAATTCTATCAGAGGAAAAGAAACAGTAGTTTGATAATAGAGGAACAAGTACTATTAAAATAAACAGAACAAATAAAATATTACGTTTCTACTAAATATAGCAAAAATGTGTCGTAATGAAACCTAATGAACTCGTAACCAGAACAGCCGTTTTAATTACGGAAATCGTCCAAGGGCTTTCTTGGAATTATTTCCAATTAAAATTGTCACAAGCCGTCGGATCGGTCGGATCCCTTACGAAGTAGCTCGAGCTGTATTTCTAAAAGTATTATGTTCCATGTCGTCACGTGTACGTGTACTCTGTGGTATTCTCATAAGAAATAACAACGGGCTACGACAACTCATGTCTAAACCGCAGAATCGCAATATCTATTTGAAAGACGACGGAAACGAACATGTGGCAACTATTTCATATCTAGAGTTACAGCTACATATGTTGCATTTGATATTCTCACTTCTTAGACGTTTTTCTTCACACATACAGTTGTGAATTTAGTATATGTGTACTTAAATAGCAGCAGAACGTTTTCAGACAATGGTCTTTAAACGTGTAAAATGATTTCAGACACCATCAATGCATCACTAGAGTCAGGAAACGTCGCCATAAAATATTTTATAGCTCTTGTATTTTATAACCTCTCAGCTGAAAGCGGTTGCAATAAGTTGTAAAGTCTAGTTTGCTACATGACACAAATCGCGCACGTTTGAAAAGTTAGCACTTTCGCCGAACTCTACCACCAGTTCTTGGGTCTTGTGGATCCAGCACAATTAGATACTCCACTTTTAACAGTGCCGGCAGAGTGGAGGGGCCTAATTAGGGCAGTAATACTCGTTTCGCTGAAGTGGGGAATAACTTTTCGCGGAGGCAAAGCGAAATGTTTGCTTCATGACTTAGGAAGACTGGGGGATCCTGAAAATTTCCAAATGAGTCTTGGGATTAAATTGGTGAAAATGGTAGTTAATACTTACACATTAGTAATTTGCGTATCTTCTATTTTATTCGAATAATATTATCCGAACGCAATTTTTTGCCTCATCGAGCTTACAGTAACAACAAAGCCTTATCAGCCAGTTTAAGCCCATAGGTTGTCCTATTTTACGTAGGCACGTTATGCGTCGGCGTACCATCAACCTGGGGTTTACAACCGCGTTCGATGCAAATTGGCTTCGTCAGCGGTTTCCATCAGACTTTCCGAACAATAACCCCAAGCCATCCTTTTTTTATTCTATAGAATATCCATTAAGTACTAACGAACACTGCAATTCTGCATTTCGTGATCCGATATTTCGTTATTTTTTGGGCACTCATTCAATGAACCTGCACGCTTCGATGTTGGGGTAGAAAATATTTTATAAAAGGAAATTAGCTTTTCGAAACCAGTTAGTGCCACTTTTTGTAACACAGTATAACAATATTCATTTAAATACTTACTGCTGAAAGTGATTATTCGCAACGCTAATATAAGTAGGGTGTATCAACTAGGACGATGAAAGCTAAATGAGAGAAAATATCTGAGACGATGCTTTATGATGCGAGCAACATCGTAACGACCGAGATTGCGGTTGGGGAAGCCACGGGGACTGTTTAAGACGTTATTTGGATGCGCACCTTGTTACATACGAGTAGTACCTACCTATTGTTAGTAGACAAGACAAACAAAAGAAATTTAACTAAAACGCGAAAGAATCGATACCATTCATGCTTAACAGAAACGGACACAGAAGAAATATAAATCCAGTTTCATTTGAAACATTATGTTTCTTATAAGAATGGCACCAAGAATCAACTCCAAAAAGAACATTTAAAAGCAAAAGTGACCCTCGAATCAAGTCCCATCTTAGAAAATGCTAATCACGTTTAATCCATGTCTCGGGACTCAGTGATATATCGTGTGTTTTAAGCAGGTTCAGGTCTTATCGTACGACCCAGACGGCATTTAATATGAAAAAGAATGACGAACATTAACCAGCTAGACTGGAACGACGATGAAATTGATATTAAATGAAGCTGGACTTGAGAAGGTTTATAACAATTTTATGTCTTTTATAGAAGCCATGATAGAATCAGTGGCGTTAAGATAGCAAAGATAGAATTCTCGCTGAGTTTTTTTATAATAAAACGGGAATAGGCATGGGTAATACTACTACATGCAATCACTACACATACTATTTTTCTTTTGTTTTTTTCTTTCTCCAATGCCTAAGTAAGTTAAATTTATTATAAAGACTACAAAATTCAAATGAAATGTTACTGGCTATAATATATATTATATATAATACTCGAGGGGTTTGGCGCTGATAGTCGAAATACAGGCTCTACCTAGTTCGACTACAGATGACTATACCATTTATATTATTCCAAATTAGCCTGTTAAAATATTTTGTAATTTATGTCTTAGTTTCTTCAATAAACAAACATTATCTCGTTATACTTTATATTACAGTCAAGCAGTCATCACATATGGAAACTAATTGGAAATATTTCCATTTAGGTAGAAAACAAGCACCTGATGCCTTGAGGATTGTTGGTATACAGTGGCCTAAAAAAATTTGTTGACATTTTTCAACTTCAGCTTTGAAACAAATTATGATTTAAAATTGTTAGTGATCCAAACTTTTTACTACTATAACGTGTTTACTGTTTAATTCGACTACCTTGGACTTATCATAAAAAATAATGTGGCATCACAGCTGAAGTGACAAAATGGCAACTAACTATTGACAGTAAGATTGAAAAACCGGCCAAGTGCGAGTCGGACTCGCGCACCGAGGGTTCCGTACAATTACAATTTACGATTTATGACGTATTAAAAAAAAACACTACTTACTAGATCTCGTTCAAACCAATTTTCGGTGGAAGTTTACATGGTAATGTACATCATATATTTTTTTTAGTTTTATCATTCTCTTATTTTAGAAGTTACAGGGACACACACACACATTTTACCACTTTGGAAGTGTCTCTCGCGCCAACTATTCAGTTTAGAAAAAAATAATATTAGAAATGTCAATACTTATCATTTTTGAAGACCTATCCATAGATACCCCACACGTATGGGTTTGATGAAAAAATTTTTTTGAGTTTCAGTTCTAAAATGTATTGTTTTTTTTTTCTATTTTTGTGTGAACATCTTAATGCGGTTCACAGAATACATCTACTTACTAAGTTTCATCAGTGTAGTTCTAATAGTTTCGGAAAAAAGTAGCTGTGACATACGGACGGACAGACAGACAGACATGACGAATCCATAAGGATTCCGTTTTTTGCCATTTCGCTACGGAACCCTAAAAAACGAGATTTTGGTAATTTCCAAGTAAGGAGAATTGGTCCTCTGATACCAGAGCATAAAACAAGATCAACAAATGTCCCCAATATATCTCCTCCCATTCCACAACACGCAATGCAACGCACCCTTCAACAAATCAGTTATGGCTTACACTACACAAGCAGTAATGCTATCAACGGACCACTGTCTTTTATAGCCATGGACGTTTTGTGCCCCTTGAAACAACACCCTGACGGCTCCACACGATTTATGGGAAGCAAGGGAGAACATATTGGGGTTGTTCACACAGCAGAACGATCGGTAAATCAGGAAACAATAGCCGCGGATTTCGGTATCTTGAGGAGATTTCGGTTTAAGATAACGTAGTCTTGGACCAGACTCGAGATTTCAATCCAACACGGCATCTTCTATCATCTCTACATCGTAATTCATTACAATGCAATGGTTTGAAGATGCCGTAAAGTTTGATAACATGAAGTATGCATCAGAAATATATCAATGATTGATAGCAACCAAAATCTCATTGAACTAACTAATGATATTGTACTTGAACTCATAATTCAAGTAAAGATTCCAAGTGAGAGGTCAAAATGAAAGTTTTATACCTACCTACATGTGCTTTAACACCGTCTTAACAGACCTTATGAATGTTTCAAGGTATCGTAATAAAGCGCAGAAAGCGGTTTTAATAAATATACAAATAGCTTTCGCTGCTCATATTCAGCATTGAAGAGATTTTCACTCGTAGCAGAAAGTGCAAATCTCTTGACATGCAAATTGGTGAAGCAACGGCTTGAACATTTCATATTAGGATGGGTGAAGTTAAATTTAATTCTGCCGTGAAATGTTCATTCAGAAAACCAGATGCATAGTTTAGTAAATGTTGGGAATGAGAACGAGTTATGCAATAACTGAATGTGAACAGGTATTCACATGGGGATCAAAGTTTGCCTGCATCACAAATCAACGAACGTTTCAAAAAAGTTTGTTCAGCGCTTTGTTTCCGGTATTCGTGAATATACCAGGAAACTCGGATAATCCACCGGCTTATGTGACTTAACTATAGGGGATCAAACTGGGCCGGAACAGATAGAAATGGGGCCGTAACTGTGAGTTGTGGGGTAGAACTCGCCAACGTGGAGCCAAAATGGGCTAAGGAAATTGATGGATTTGACGAAAATACGTTGATAATCTGGCAGCTGACGATAAATACACCAACAAAATAAAACGATATTTTAAGAAGCTGTCACATATTATTGTCTCTAAAATCTAAAGAATACTAACAAAACTTTCGTGTATTATGTACTAGATAAGTACTCCGTACTCCATCAAGTGCTTCCACGCGGAAGATTTAGAGCCATTTCCTTGCTACTGCACTCTGTGATAACGTTCACGAAGCCTCTATTTATGTAAGACCCTACTTACAGTCTGTATACATGTTATACAAACATTGTACGTATAATACGTAAGACAAAACCTACGTAAATGACGCTCGAGATCCTTTTACTGATACCGCTAATAAAATCTGCAGGCGGGAATGTCATTCTACAAGTTATGGCTCCCTTCACAGAATTCGCCATAGTTTTGATTTAGTTTATCCATAAATTCGATTTAGTAATACAGAAATATTTATTCGAGTAATGAGTTTCAAAGTTATTGACTTTATGGCTGTAACCTGCTCTCAAAACGGTTAAGGAAAACATCGTGAGGAAACCGGCTTGTCTTAGAACCAAAAATTCTAAGACATGTGACATCCACCAACCTGCAGTTGGTCCGCATGGTGGATTATAGCCCACTCCCTCTCATAGAGAGGAAGCCTGTGCTGCAGCCGTGGGGACATTATAGGCTGATTATGTTATGTTATGACTGTAGCAAAAACATAAACTTTACAATCTTGATGTAAATAACACTGAAGAAACTGGTTCGGATCGCAGAAACAAATTAAAATAAACATCAACATGTTACTTGTAAGACGATAACAATGAGGTAAACAAGAATATAAAACGTCCCCTTATGTCCGCCGGTGGCATCGCAAGGGGCCGAACATCGGAACCTCACGGTAGACCAAGCAACAATTTATTGAATGCTCTCTCTCGATGACTGAATACAATGATGCGTATTTTATCAAATTGAGGTTTGAAGCCGTGACGACTGTTCCCAAAAGCTGGATTTATTTGCGACTTTGTTACTGGAAGCGTAGTGAAATGCGTATGGTTTGTATGCTCACTATACTCTATCCACTAGGTTAACTGTTTTTTGACAGCTGCCTGCGTAGTAAAATAAATTATAATATAAACTGCCTAATCTTATTAAATTATCTTATTTATGACTTCTTACAGACATTATAATACCGTACGATACACGTGCAGGTTTGACAAAAAGTATATAATATAATTGCTCACTAGTTCGATCTGTCAAAAAACGGTTAACTTAGTGGACAGAGTATAAGTAACATTGTATTCTGATATTGATTTAATCTACATAAGCATGTTTATTAGTTTCAGAAGTTTCGTGTTATGCCCAAAAAACCACAGTACCGAAAGCAACGCGCTCCACAAAGCAGAACATTTTTTTACTCTTTGGGCCAACTTTAGGTTCGCTCTCCGAGCCGAACTAAGCCAGCTTTATCATGAAACATTACATAAAAGTGGGAAAAAAATCCCACATTTTCCACACTATGCCAAAATGGTTGTAGTGCATTGCAAACTCCCACTTGCGGCTGTGAATGTGACGGGAAGCCCAGATGTGGCCGATGACAAGCGCTTACGTAATCTGATTAAAAGGAATTTGTGTCACGATTGTTCATAGACATAGTCATAATAAACTTCATCAGTGTATACTCCATGCTGGTTTTTAACGTGCGTTCTTGGAAAAGGGGCTGATGGTTCAAAATTGATTAGTAAAGACTAGGGTCAGGTACTGGACCTGACCCTAGTCACAGACGTTACAGAAAGATATGGGAGAGAACTATGTACTATATATATAACACTGACCTTGCGTTGTGCGGAGTTTCAATAGAATACGTGGAGCCCACCGTACATAATATCAGTGAGCTCCTGATACGATAAAGATTACTTGAATATCGATAATCTCGGTCTGATACCAGCAACTACTGGGTACTAAGCATTTAGGGTCTATCACTTGATAGACACTATCGGCCCTTACCGATGAGCGGAGATGCTGTATATTTCAATGTTCAAGTGTTAAATAATTTCCTTTAAACTCCAAGGGCTCCGTGACAAATAAAAATAAGTAACAAACTAGCGTGTATCATAAAATTGGCACCCGCATTGATTTAAAACAAGAGAAAGCTCGCAATCGATTGCCCTTGTGACCTGATAGCAATAAAACGTTTGAAGATTATGACAAAGATAGCTCAACCAATTACATGGCACACTTGATTTACCGTTACATTTCAAATAAAACCCGTTTTATTCAAGGCATGTTCAGTTTAAGCACAGTCTGCTAGGATGAAGTGGGATTGGGCGGGTCACGTGTGTAGGATGCATCGGGACAGATGGGCCCATGTCGTCACGCAGTGGGAGCCAGAAGAGGAGCGTCGTCGCCAAGGGAGGCCAGGGAAACTGGCATGATTACTTAGAGGCGTTGTTATCTTTGCTTTTTTACACCAGGCAACAGGAAAAAAATATTCATGTTTTGTCTTATGACTTGTCAGTCTGTCAGGAGTTATCAGGAATGTGTTAGTGCCAAACAGATCCATTGTCCCTTATCTGCTTTAAAACGCCCACAAGACCAGATACTAACTATTGTGACCTAATTTCAACCAATCTGAGACAACACATGCAATATTTGCGATTATTCTACCGTACATTAAAACGATCGCAAAAACCGTTGGTGAGCTGAGTTTTATCAAATTTTTCACATTCATAAGTACATCCGGACCGATAACCCGGCCTTCGGTCGACCTAACCGCCGAATATGGCTTTTTAACGAGTTCTAGAATTTAATTCCGATTATTTTTAATTATATCCAAATCCCTGCCATACATTTTTCATGTTTTAAAAGGGTTTAGTACCCAAATATTCTTTTTTACTTCAATTTCATGAATATTCAATTTTGGTGAAGGTGTTCGATGCAGACGGTGTCGAATGGTGATTTATGAAATTTTAAATACGTATAAATTAATCAAAATATTCCATTATATTAAAATATGAATAGATGAGTTAATTAATAAAGTAGATAACAATAGAAAAAGTTTCAACAGATCCCAGAAACAAGGGCCAGTGTTTTAACAACTTGAAAGCGTGCCTACGCATCAAAGTTAGTAGGTACTTCCGTTCAATATTAAAACGAATGTCACACTCGGTCTTTTCCCTAACAACCGACATAACGTTTTACCCATCAAACTTTGCCGTCACCTTCATAATAATAAATTGTTTCACAGCGAACCCTAACCCAAATTGTGCAATTTCCGTAGATAACTTTAAAATTTTCAGCCCACTGAATTTACGTGCCTAACGATTGGCCCCATTATTCTTCCTTTGTGAAAAGTAAGGGATGATTTTATACAATATGTTTCAGTTCTACGGTATATTTATGGAGGTTTCAACACCTCATATTTTAATAAAACCCTGCTATAGAATTTTCGCACTTCAGTACAATACGCCCCGTTCAATCCTTTTGTATAGGTAATCTTTTGAGGCTTCGCGTCTTGTTGATCAAAGGATATAGAGCCTTTGTGATCCTCTTGGAAATATTTAAATACCCAGCAGCAGCTAGAAATTCCATCCCAAGTACTTTTTAACGCCAATTTTTAGATCTAGGTTGGATGCTGAATGGTTACAAAGTGTGCTGATATGGAAATACTCTCTGATGATCGTTTTTAGACATTTCTCTTCAGCTGTGCAAATTATTATATAAAGTGGTAACATACAATCATGGCACTTATATTTTGAATTCTTTGGAATTTTTCCTCGAGCCCCAAGATACAGATTAACAGTTTAGTTTGGGGCTCACTGGCAAATAATATATTGTAACCTAGCTGTGGGAAATATTTTAAGCTACTCATGCTGGCTCAACTTGCTGTTGACCTGTGAACCTGCTTACTGTATTACCTGGAGTGTTAAATATTTTCTATTTCTTTCTATATCTTAATCTTAGGAATACCCTAACTTGTACTACGTGACCACTTTTAAGCTTACTTTTATGACTTCGTATAAATCTAGATGTTGACGTCACCAAAAGAATAGAGTACCTTTTACCTCACACATTCTATTATGTTTTCAATCACAAACAGGTATAAAACCAACGTTTCCAACCGCCACATTATCACGTACTTTTATTATCCAACTAATTTATGCCAGTTGCGTGGGAAAGCTAACATAATGCACTTTCCATTTCACCCATTCAAAAACCCAACATTAACAGGTTTTGGTATAAAACTTTTAAACAACCGACCATCAATCACGAGAGAATTATTATAGAATAACATCACGCCTGTATTCCCCGAAAGGTTAGGCAGAGGTGTGCCTACAGTACACCTACATTTCGCCAGTTACGTTTAAGTCTTACACTAAGAAAGAAGAATTATTATGGTAAATGTTTATTTCAAAACCTATCGCAAATGGTTACATATATTTTGGTTCTAAGTTCTAGAAGGAATTTGTGTCACGGCCGCTAACGACGCTGGCGGACCGCAAAAATGTTATGCCAACACGAAAATGTAGAATTTAGACTTGACTCAAGTTGATGGGAACCTATTGTAAAACCACACGAACTGAAAGTTGGGTACATGTCGCATTAGAAAGTTTGATATCGCTAGATGGACTTGAAATAAGTTGTGGTGAAAATTTGGCATATATTGGCCAAGCGTGTGTATTTTAGAAGCCTAATTATCTAACACAAAAATGTATCTATTCAAAACTGCATTGATGATATCGATTGCTCCTGGTCCTGTCCTGTCTACCTGTACCTGTCCAACAATATTCTTGAAGGAGAAACAATAAAAGTTATCCTATTGGATTTCAATTTAAAAATTGTTTAGAATAAAGGTGTTATCGAAGTCGGAAAGTATGGAAATGCAGTATTGGACACTTGGCGGTCGGGTTGAGCCTCATAATAACGACAAGAGATACACCAGTGCTATTTGTTTATGGTCTACAAAGGCTCAATGCGTGTTATAATGGCTGCATAATGAGAATAAGGATAACCAACGGCATAATCTAATTAATAATGTAATGTTTCCGCCAGCCATTTTCAGGGGAAATGGGCCGGATTATCGAACCTAAAATGTGGTTGGGTCAGATGTGAAAATATTATAAGAAATAATTAACATCTGCCTATATTAATAATACTGTACTTCAACAGATGGCGAAAACCATCCTCGAAAATGTATTTCTTGGGGGAGATTAAACTCAAGATCCTCAGCATTGGAGAGTGCTACCTAATGAGTTGGGCTTGGGAGCTAGATGTCGCTAGATAGGCTATGCTCGGAGTTTCTTTGATGGATAAAATCCGAAGAAGTTATCCGGAAAAGAATAGGAGTAACCGACATAGCTTGAAGGGTAAGCAAACTGAAGTGGCAGTGGGCTGGCCATTTTTGCCGAAGGACCGATGGCCAGTGGGGCAGACGAGTCATAGAGTGGCGACTGCGTATCGGCAAGCCTAGTGTAGGACGCTAGATGGACCGACGACCTTAAATACGTGGCTGGGACAGGCTGGATGCGGAAGGCAGAGTACAGGGTGTTGTGGCGCTGCCTGGAAGAGGCCTATGTCCAGCAGTGGACTGCGACAGGCTGAGTTGATTGATTGAGTTGAGTGAACTCATGAGTAGGAGAAGAAACTTCAAGTATCAGTCGGAAGATCTCACATCAAGTCTCTGACCAGAAAAATTGACATTTCATCACGAAAATGCAAAAATTTGCCACTTCTTGAATCAACGCATTTTATTCTGGCAACTAATGTATCGTAACCATCTTCGAAAATGTGTTTCCTGGGGGAGGTCATACTCAAGACCCTCAGCATTGAGGAGTGCTACCGAATGAGTAGGAGCTTCAGTAAAATTCGAAAGATCTCATTCAACAACAACAGTCTCCGGCCAGGAAATCCGACATTTTATTTCATCACGAAAATGAAAAAACTTGCTACTTCTTAAATTAACGCATTTTTTTCTGGCAACTAATGTGTCGTAACCATGAAGATAAACGGATAGTCTGATCGTATGCATGTAGATTAAACAAACACATTGAGTTAGACAATTAATTAACCATTGACCTTGTTCTTAATACGATCTCGCAACAGACGATTGTTCTATTTCATCTATTTAAATACTCACGAGGAAATCGTGTGTACGAGATAACATTGTAATGGGTTCGGTAACCGTTGCTATAAACATTTTACGGATGCGCGTTTATCGTGCAAATTATTTTCGGCTTCTCGAGTTTTTGATTGTAATTTGTACGTTACGATTGTGGGAGATGAAATAAACCACGTAATTGACGGCTTCAGTGTTTTTCATTGATGTTTAGCGTGACTCGTGGTGATTAGTGTTTTTTTAGATGTGCCATTTGTGTGTAGTCTTTAAATTTTTATTTTAGAATCAGACACTAGATTCTATGCCAAAGATTTGATTGCAGAACTATAAAATAAAATAATAAAATAAAATTTATTATCTCACCACAATATTTAAAAGTCAACAAGTACTGCTTAGTAATAAGGTATTAATACACGTTACAATATTGTGGGAGACTGGTGCCTAAGCTAGGCCGAAACCTGTGTTTCAGGACACCAGGTCTCCACCCCGAGGAACAATGTCAAACTGCTAATAATACAGCGGCTAATTCCAGCAGCGGTTTTCTAGAAAAACAGTGGCCACCACATAACGACCGCAGTGATGGCTGTCATGAAAATGGTGGCAGCGTGGTTTGACTTTACAGTGTCAAAACGGCTCACTAGGAAAACAAACTTCATCATCTGCCTAGGCTTTTATCCCAAATATGGAAGGGTCGGCTTCCAGTCTAACCGTATGCAGCTGATTACCAGTATTTTACATAGAGCGACTGCCTATCTGACCTCCACAGCCCAGTTATTGGGTATTACGATACCCCTTGGTAAGACTGGTTGTCAGACTTTCGGGCTTCTGACGACCCGTAACGACTGGCAAAGATTCACGAATGACCCCGGCTGTCATTCGTGGATCTTTGCCAGTCGTTACGGGTCCAACGGCTTAACGTGCTGTCCGAGACACGGAGGGGTCTTGGTATGTGATGATGGTCACCCATCCACGGACCAACCGCGGCAAGCGTAGCTTAACGTGATCGATCGACCCGTGCGGCTGTTATTCCTTAGCCACAAACCCCTTAAACACACCAACTTACTTTCATAAATAACGTTTCAGTGACGTCATTCGCCAGTAAATTGCAGACGCTATGTGACGGCCACCGGTCTTCTAAGAAACCGTAGCTTTAGTGACAATGGACATTCAGAGAAAGAAAAGGTGGCCCAACTTGTTTGTCAACGCATTTCCATATTTATTGCTCATAATCACGAACTTGTGGAGTTATTTGGTGACGTAGCATCAATTAATCATCTTTTATTTTCATAATAGCCGCTGTTAATCACAATAGCTTATACCAAAGTGACTGCTGGCGAGGTCAAATAACTTCAACAATGTACTGGCCAAACACTACACAAGTTAGGTAAATTAATATTTCATTTAGGCAACCCAGCACAAGCCACGACGGCTAAACTTGTGAACCGACGAATAGCTGGCAAGGAGAAGTTTGTGAGAGATTGTTTTTAATAAATATTTTTTTAACTCTTGGACTCTGGACTTGGATAAAATATATAATGATATAAAAGATAAAATATATATGTACTTTTAATCCTGTCTGAATTTCAGGTTTTCATATCACAACTTTTAGTTCCCACAATGCTTAGGGCAAAAAAGACATTGAATTAAGGACATCCTTGGGATGTCCGTTAAAACCTGAAAAAATAAAAACCACACGTTGGTTTAACAATTGACTACGTAGATTGCATGTCGCTTTAGCACATGTGTGGGGTGAACAAACTTTACTGTAAGCGTCCCCTGAAGCTCGTTCAGTTGATGTAAACATCACTTGTTTGAGCACAACTAGCCAGGGTTGACTCCTTTGTCATCGCCACTATTTTTAGGTTTTGACACTTACGATAAAGCATCAACATTATCCGCTTTAATATACGACCCATCATTTAGCAACCCTGCATGACTAATACGGCAAATCCTTTCGGTTTGATTTATGCGATCAATTTGGCGCCGCGTCCACTTCAGTATCGATGTCGAGGAATTCGAGACTGTAATCGATCATAATCGTTTTATTATCGATGTTAAATTAAGTTGATGACATAATAGCCTCTTTAAGCTATAAATAAACCTCAAGCTTATCGGCTTTCAAGTTATCTCAGTGAAAGCAGCGTTGTTTCCTAAATTCGCACGATTTTCGTAGAAGTCGAATAATAAGGAACGGATTTTTCATAAGAATTGTTTATTGGCCACTCGTGCGGCTCCGGAAGAATATTCGGCACCTGGCGAAAACAAATTAGCTAGGACTTATTACGCCAGGCTCCTTTACGAAGCCGAAAAATAAACAAGGTAGCAACACGAAACTTGAGTAATCCCCAACATGTTTTAACTGAAATATAATCAGAGCTCAAGAGGTACAATCGAGGAATAAAAAGGAGTCTAATAATGTTTCCAGGCTATATACGCTATTCAGGTTGTTTGGAACATTACCTAACCTTTTCGTTCCTCGAGTACACATAGTCTACGTTACGATACCCAAAGCATTATACATATTATATATATACATATATACACTACTGCCCAAAGGCCAATCTCGAGCCGTGATAAATCTAAATTCTAAAGCAAATCTATTGTCCGTCATCCATATTGGCGCGTATCATGGCTGAAAGGAGCTGTAAGGCCGTTGACAGGCCTGCGACACACGATACCCGTCACTTCATTAAAGGCTGTTGCAGATGACCTGACGATGTCCAACACGTTTAGAATACTCCCTGATTATAATTGACAACCCCATTGTCTTGCAAACGAGATTCTAATCAATCCAATTGGTCGGTTCTGTTATTACAATGACAGCGATCTGTCATTACGATTTCATAGACAATGGTAAATGTAAGCTAGGGGGTGGGAAAAGGTAGTTTGTAGAATTGTTTGGACATGTTTTCTGTAGACATAATCTATGTGTAATAATACAATACCTTCCTGAACATTCCTAAATGAGTCCTAACATGGGAACAATAATAACAAGTTTTTTTGATGTCATTAATTCATGAGTAATTCTAAAATAAGTGTAGGTATTTAATTTGTTGACATTTCTGACGCGATAACTGCTAATATTTCTGTCATTATCCTCATATTTATTACATTGTGCTTAAGGCAATGGTATAATTATTGAAATTACAATAAAGGACAATTATTTATACTTAATATAAAATCTTATATAGGTAATATTGGAATAATTAAAAAACACAGACGAAAACGGAATGAGTGCTTAAGTAATCCAACACGGTCTGCAGGACCCATTTGGCGCCCAGGAAAAATGGACACCTAAGTAGGTAAATTGGAACGACTGCACAAATGAATAATTCCAACGCTGCGTTTTATCCATTACCTGCCCTCGGAACGATTGTACGATTTTAAATTGCACAGGATAGTAGCGACATTGAAAGTAAAATGAGGATATATGCAGGAAGTAAGCACTCGATTTCGAAAACCTTATCTTATCCCTCTAGCTCGCTAACTCTATTCCCAAATCTGGTAAATTATTTGATGCATTGACCAAAGCACCAACAATGAATCATCATACATCAGATTCATTTAAATGAGGATTCTGGGAAACGACTAGACGAGGGGCGCACGGGCCCGGAAAATATGGCAGATATGGCTTATACCCACCAGTCAACGATTCTGGGCTGAAATGATGATGATGTAGTTTTTAGGACCTAGGTCAATCTCCAGGAAGCATCTAAACATCTGATTTCGCAACAAACACATCACTTCAAATGAGTACGAACCACGAGCCTCAAGATACTGTTAGAAACGTACGGGGAATACATAATATTGATTTCTTCATAACGACAATTATGTACCGGCGACATCCGGGATGAAGGGGACTGGTGCTGTTCACATTCAAATGAGCCTGCTCGATGTTCATGTAATGTCGTTAGAGGGACAATTATTAAAACCTTGTGGCAGGAATAGGGGAAGAAATGATGTTTTTCTTCGTGAGATAACATGAGTAGACGTTCGAGAAAGGAAAGATAAACTTGTCGTCATGGCGAACCCAACTCAAAACTTAACCTAAGTAGATTAGATTCTTAGATTACACGTAAATTATCTGTTTATGATGGTCCATCAGCTTATCTTTTGATTGTTGCAGTTTTTCATTCTTATCTTCTCGGCGTTTGTAAAGGAGATTATTCCCCAAAATATCAGCCGTCTCATTACAAAAAGAGTTCTAACTTAAGTCCTAACTAAAACCTTCAAGCCAGTTTTTGTATTTTCAACTTTATGCTTGCTTTATACAATAAAGTTATTAATCCAAAAAATGACTTAGAGCCGGGTCTTAGTTTTCAATTTTGTTTGTCGGAAAAAAGTTCGAAATTAAAAACTGGCTCGAGGGTTGCTCCTGGAAGGTTGCTGCTTGGAAGATTGTTTGTTTGTTGGTTGGTCGGTTCGCTGGCTGGTTGGACCCACATTAGAACTCGTTTTGTAATGATACGGTAAGTGTTCAATAATTTATCGAAACACTCCTCGATGTCGTTAAAAATCTATCTCACGGAAGCAATACGCAAATAATGGGGAGAAGCCCGATTTTATCCGTTGCCAAGTGCCAGTGTTAACATTATCAATACATTTATTCCATACATAGACTGCTGGTTGGATACAAGTTAAGCGGTCGAAGAACAACTGTCGACATAGCCGCCACGAATACTAATTGGTTTATCGTGAATAGTTAAACGCAAACACCGTTTATTAAGCTTGAACTAATAAGTTTACACGCTTAAGCAGCTTTAGGGATATGTTCCCTTTAAACCTGAAGCGTTATAATGAATAATACCCGCCATTTACTATCACACTGGTGGGCAAAGGCCTCTTTTCATACAGAGAAGGCAAGAACATTGATCACCCACCAGATTGCTCAGAAGGGATAGGTGATTTAGAGTTATAGGTATAAACTATACATATAACTCCAGGTTTCCTCACGATGTTTTCCTTCACCTATGTTAGTAAAGTCCAAAATAAACTCGGAAAGTATAATATATATGAATTGAAAAAGACACATTGGTATTTCCCAGATAATGCGGTATAATAACGACTACGAAATATTAGTTGCTTGCCAGTTCATGAAGAACGTTCAAATACCAATCATATGCGAAACATGACATACAAATAGTCGGAAATATCAACAAAAATATGCACAAACACATGTGGCAATTACCCTGCCAATATCGTGTGAAGCAAGCTTATTATCTTCCAATACTGCTGGGTGGTGGGTGGGGAAAGTCAACGACAGGGAATATGTACTTTATTCGGGTAACTACTCGTAGGCGATGTACAAACAGCGTCTCGTTATTTATGCAAAAGCGTCGAATTTTAAATGATACAACTCTATTGTATCGATCCTAAATTACTGATATAACAGTAATAATACACCAAAAGGTAAACGTATTCATAAACTACAAGCCGAAAACCAAGTCTTCCAGAAGTATTCAAAGGCAAAAGGGAAAAGCAGCTCCATTTTGTAATGTTTGCCTTTTTAGTCAGGTGGGGTGACAGTAACCCCATTACGTCTCCCTTTCGTCAGTAGCGACCCCAATTTCAACAGAAATTATTACTGCGTGGACTACTTTAAGGTAATTTGCGATTAAAAATGGGGAAAACCCGTGAGCCGTCTCGATAGCAAAACATGATGTTGCAAAATTTTCGAGTGCGGAATTTTAGGCAGGGCAGCGATGATTCATTTGGGTAGGTAACTAATTTTAATTCATATGAAAACAACTCCATACTGGTAATTAACATGATTACTACGGACATTTACATTCATCGAAATCTGACGCGTTTGATTTACGGTTGTAGTAACAGAGGCGAAAAGTTACAAACGATAGTAGACAAGAAGATAGTAGAAGAATTTTTTAAGTACTTCCCGAATGTTTGGGCCCAAAAACTACTCTACCCTCTTTTAAAACAGTGAATAGAAATATATTCTTCCCTATACATCGTTCTATAACTTAAAAACTTAGTAATCATAGAACAAAATGCAAAATCTTGTCAAATGTCCCATGATACGTTAAATAAAAAGGCAGTACCTACTTAGCACGACTACATCCGTCAAGGGTGTTTGCATAGAGAAGCAGGTTTTCGGGCCCAACTAACGGTACATATCGCTGCAGGCTGATTTTCGGAAAGAAACGAGCGCATAAGTTTACACGGGACTCCCCGCACCGATCGGTTCCGACTTCACTTTACCAGGAACCTGCTTCTTTATGTTGCTTACATAGGACCTGAGGCTAGTCATAATATAACTAAACAGGCGTGAACATGTTACTTGTATTGTACACAGACATATCGATTAAACGTTCACCTCGGTGATATGACGCGAAGCATTATGTTAAGCCTGGGATAGTGTGATCTAGGCACGTGAAACAGTGTCAATGTTCCAGTATTGGATTTCTCTTGGCATTTTTATGCTGCATACATGCAAAGGACGATCAATGTCTCGCATTAAATGGCCTTTAATCCTTAACATTCCTGGAAAAAATTACAATGTAGTCTTTAAAATTTCTCGAATAATAAAAGGCAGAACTTCAGGGCAAGCAATCCAGGGCGGGGTCTTCAAAGACCTCTTGAATAATTTAAAAATCCAAGCAAGAATCTGACGTTACATAAACTAAATCTCGAACGTGTAAGTCCCAAAGTCGTTTACTCATAAAGACTAGCAAACTGCCAAAACGGCCCAGGAGAACCTTCAGAAAAGGCATATTTTATCGGAGTTAAAAAAACATTTCGTCAAATATTCCCAATAGCCCCCCCCCCTTTTACCGTTATGAGTCAAGAAGTTTGCTTACAGAGAAACCATACAGGTGTAGAAATTCAGATAACCATTAAAGTTTGATCGGAGTACCTACATAAGAACATACAGGTGAAGTTGAGTCGAGAGCGAATTTAACTATTCATGCTCGGGAGTCGTTCGATTCATGAGCCCAAACATGGAAGTTCTCCTAAGACAGGCAGTACAGCTCTTAAAGCCACTGAGGTAATCTAACCCTGAATAGTGGATCGAAGAGAAATGGTTTTGGTCTTGTATCGAATCGGCAATCGATTCTACTCCGTAAATATACTGTTATTTTGGGACAAAATGGTGCTGTGTGAAATGTCCAGGGATATTATTATTATTTTCGAACGCGATGAGACTAATCAATAGATTGTGTGTCCTCTGATAGTTTTGTTGGTTAGCAAACATCAATTGAAGCAGCGTAAAGTCTTTTCGCTTTACTTCCAATTGAAAGTAATTAGATTGTGTCTGATACCTAACGATGTACCACATTCTCTTACTGAATTCAAATCACACATAAAAATCGAATTTCGATATCGTTAAAATCAATTCTCGAATCAAAGCTCTCCTAAACTGTTATAACATTTATAAGAAGGTCAGTGAGCCTTGATCGCGGGACAACGAATTACTAGAATGTAGTATCTTACATCAGGCAAAAACCGATTTGGAGTCAGCTCTCGGGTGTGGGTTACTTTTACTTGGATTCGGATCTGCATTTTTAACGCTCAGTTAGACGGGTAGCGATTTAAAGTGTGCTATGGAAATTCAGGAAATGGAACGGTCCGGGAAAACGGCTCCCTTGTTATTGAGATAAACATACTGTTTCTTTTTAAACCTTGAATTATTCATTCTTTGTAGTATTTTATTTTGAAATTACTTTGAAATGTATCAATATTAACGTCAATTTACCTCATAAAATTGATTACGGTCTCGTGTCACGCCAAAACTGTCAGCTTCGAAATTGTAAAATAAAATGAGTCATCTTTTTCTGATAAAATCAAAACTGGTTTGAGTTCTTATTGATCTTGACTTGGCAATGAACTTCGTTACTAAGCTGTAAATGCTTTTAAAATTAAACGATCGAATAAGGCGATATTGTCTTCAAAATGTCCCAACACTATGAATTTAATATTCCCGAGTGTTTCTTAATGGATTACTTGCTCCGATTGCAATCTTATATTCTACTTCGTGCTTCAATCCGGACATAAGTACAGATACTCGACACACAAATAGGTTAACAACTTACATCAACAAGACACCGCCAACACACAGGAACCATTCCACACTGTTGGATCACTTCAACAATCCCACTACACTGTTGCTTATCTAACGGCACGCACACATAACCTGAAACAATGGACAAATTGTGTTAAACAATTGAACAACACGTGGTAAACACATTCCAGGTTCAGTGACAGTAAAGAATATGAAATACACGTACACAGTAGAGTTACTATTACTACAGTCCGGCCGCCGAGAGAATGTGTTCCTGGCGCCTGTAATTGCGACAATTCTAGTAACTAGCTAATGAAGATCAAATTCGCAAAACACGTATTCGTTTGTATGAAACTGCCAGGTGTCAAGAAGCATTCTCTCGTCGGTCGCACTGTTATAATGTTAAACCCATTCCTAGAATCCCAAGAAATATCTTGTATAAAATTAATCGTTGTTATAAAATCTATTCGAAGATTTTGACCCACAGATTGTAATTCGAATGAGGAAACTTTGGTCAAATGCTGTAATAAGGTTTTCGGCATAAAGATAATATATGGAAAAGCGGCCTCCAAAATCGTAATCAAAGACCTAACCTAACCTAGTAACCATTATCTAGTAACACGATTTGAATAAAGTTATTTATCAAGATCATTATGCTTATAGTAATCATAAATACTTAACGGATTAGTAGGTAATAAAAATTAATTTAAATCAAATAATCACAAACAAACTACCACAATCAAATAACAAGGTAGAATCCAGAAAAATTGAATTTTACAGGTATTCAATAGAAATACATTAACAAGATTAATTGGATCGGAATTTCGAAGTAAAGAATCTTACTAACAATATCCTTCTTAATAAATAGCAATCAATATAACGTTGAAAAGCAATCACGGTGTCTGCCCAATTTATTAAACATCAAGGAATCTTGTTTCTAAGAATGATCAAACAAGAATGAGGAAAAGACGAAATATTCCTGAGAATTTATTAAAAGGTTCGAAATTAAAAACGTGGAACATGACTCAGCTTTTGGTGCCTGATCGAGTGGACTCTTTGAAAGTGCTTCTCAGGTGGATGAGGGCATTCGAGTCAAAGATATTATCGCAAAAGAAATTTAAAATGAGAAGTTCCCTTTTGTAGAAAATGTGAGTTCCAAGCGACGAGATTTATAATAAATTGGCACGGTTACGATAAGAACACGCAATCAAAATGGTTAACACATTAACAGTAAAAATGGTAACACTTTAAAATAAAGTTAGCACGGTATTGCATAATATATTAGGAAGCAATCAGGAATTGAAAGCAGAACCTGCTTGGCACCAGACCAAATTGGATGGGATTGAAATTAAAAAATACGCCCGAGCTTCGGAAATATTTTTTCACCGTTCAATTTGTTTCGTTGCTTAATTCAATTAAGCAATATTCAGACTTGGGCAGGCAAAACCTCATATTTAAGAAGTGTTTCTGAAGAGTCGACATGATTACATGTATAAATGTTTGGATAATTTCATGCTCAAATGAATACAAATTGGTCGAGTTTACGAGTATACGTTGATGAAACAAAACTGAGTGCATATTTAAATGTCCCGTGAGTGTTATTAACGGTGAATATTTCAGATTGGTGGGCAGCAGTTGCCACCTGCGCAGTGTTAGTAGTTATTTCAATCAATAAGTTGCCAGCTTGCGATGCAAGAACTATCCATGTGCTCATATTTTTCGCATCTCTTAAATTCTGATATTTCCGGTTAGCTGGTCCTATTCATCGAGATTTGACCAGTTTTTATTAGTATTACATCTTCTGACAATGTCCACAACTTCTTCGAAGTAGATCGTCTTATAATTCAAGCTAAAATTCATTACGTATCACAAGAATATGATTATGAAGGGAAAGAGCGCAGCGAAAGATACACGACTTGTACTTTCGTCAGTTGTAATTAAGTTTAGTTTACAAAGAGATAACCGGTGTTCTGTTCAGCGTTTACTTTCACTTCTCCGTTACCTGCGGCAGTCATATATTTATCATTTAGATGTTTCCACGCCTTTAATGTCTCTCAAGAAACTTGCCAGTATTTAGGTACTTTCAATCTTAATTTCTCCCTGAAAGTTATTTTATTTCTTATCTGCTGCTGATTTTTAGAAGTTAACCGCCAGTATGGTTAGGAAATAGGTTGAAATATTAGAACACTGATATTGCCTGCCTCATCATAATTAGCCTATAATGTTTCCACAGCTGGGACAAAAGTCTCCTCTCTTCGAGAGGGAGTGGGCTGTAATCTACCACTGTAATAGTATTGCCTGCCTAATACTATTATATTTTCAACTCTAATGGATGACTATCCAATGCCGTTGTCGCGATTTCGACGTTTTACCACAAATTGTTAATCTTACCTTGGCAAGGAATCATTGAAAGAGAGAGGTCATGTCGGTAGTAACAATTTCAAATAATCACGTTTCTGCTTTTGTGCAGTACTATTTGACACGATTCTCTTTCCGCATTGCATAATATTCAAGACTTACCAACGAAATCAGAGCCATCGTTATCTACGGTAATAATTTCAACAAATCCGTCCACAAACAGGCAAGCAGATAATAACTAATCGTACAACCTTGTCAAGGTCACATTAATACTAATTACTAATTATCTTCACACGTGCTTCAGCACCTGTCACCAAATTCAATCATAGAAACCATATACGCTAGACATATTATGTATGGTACCACTACCTACTTAAGCTGGCATATGATTTTTCAAGTAAGATCTGACTTGACAACAATGAAGTAAATTACAAATGAAACCTTGGACTGTTTTTCCGCATAGCAAAAGGCTTAGAACATTATGACAATGGCCGCACGCATTTATGACGTATCAGAACGACTGTTGCTATGCGGATTCTTTGTGATGAAACCTGAGTGGTGGAATCGGGTTTTGCCAAAACGGAGATGCAAGCCTGAATATGGCACTGAGGCTAACATATCGCCAAGTACAAAATAGTACTTACTTATTGTTATTAATGCTATTAGCCCAATGAATCAGCTGTTGACAATGAAGACTCATAAAGGGAACTTTCCAAAGTGACTAAACAGGAAAAGGCATTCCCTAAACGATACATAATTATTACTTTGTTGCAAATGACATCATGAAAATGTGGCAGTTACTTTACATTTAGATTAATCTAACATAATTTTATTCCGAATGGTTGTGTGACCTGTGGACTACACAAAATGCCAGTTGTAAGTCAGTTTACTCTAAAAAACAACAAGCTCTGTAAACGACATAAAATTTAGATCTAAAAATACAAAACTGACGTCTATAACTGTACCACAGCAGGTAGGCCACAAATCAATATTTTCGTACAAAATTGCCGTCGCGTGTATTTACCCATTTAAGGGCAAAGGCGACACCTAGCCTAAATATAAACTTTCCCACGTTCCATGCTGTCATGTCAACGGCCTTAAAAAAACATAAGATAATATCGTATTCTATTCTGTCATACTTAGAAAGGAACATATTCATTAGCATGACAGAATAGACGGACTCAATAGTATTTTTCGTCGTTCATAGAATTCATCGCCAAAAAGAAAGCCAAGAATCGAATAAATTATTTTCAAGGTTACACCTTATTGTTGTGATGACTTTCAGCATCAGAAGCGTAGACCACCGTTGAATGTCCAATGTCCAACACCTGTTTCAGCAAACACTCAAGATAGATGATGAGAAACTAATCTGTCCTTGCTTCACTAATCGTACGGTACGATACGTAGCCAAAATTATTTCTGTTAATACAACAAGATCATCTTTGATTCATAAAATTCGTTATTAAAGGTGAGCAGCATAGCTATTCACAACCACTCGATACGCTTCCTTACCGTATCGAACATCATTCATTGTTATAGTAGAGTCCTCTAAACGCTGTTCGTCCAAGTCCAAAACCCGAAAATTTTGTCAGTAAAAGGGCTGATCTTTCAATCGAGGGATAATTTTTATTCGTGTAAAAAAATTTTCATCTGACAGATTTTGTATGGAAGAACTGTCAAAAATTCAAAAATTTTTCCTCGGATAAAATTATCTGGCGATGGAAAAATCCGCCCTAAATCAAATAGACGACCGTTATTTTTCCGACAGCTGTTTGCTGTCGGGAGCAAGACAAATCAGGTTATCGACAGGTGTCATTTTCGATACGATAACCGACAGCCATGAGGATGGTTGTGAAAAGCTATGCAGGTGTAAAACTACATTTAACCTTTCCTCATATCATGTCTTCTTTCAATCTCTGGCATATACAACCACCGTTGCTTATATCCCCATGCCTCCTAGATCAGTTTCTTCGGTCTTCCTCTACTCTTCTATCCATATATTTCGGTAGGATACACGCAAGAAATGTTATCATAAATCACAGGGTTTAATACTATTATATCCAAGTCAGTGAACTGTAAAATTGAAGCCTTTTCAAGTATCCGGTCACGTAACAAAGCTTTATAACTTGGTTTTGACAAAGTATTTTATTCTGCTAACGTAGTTCTTGCAGTCAATTTGGTCAAGGTGTGCGATATTGGAAATGTCTGCCGTTCCATTCTGTAAAAATCTCACCGTGAAAACTTAGAAGAAGTGAGTTGACAGCTCACTTCATCTAAGTTTTCACGGTGAGAGAATTTTATAGAACAGATGGGCGGTTCTTATATTTTCTTTAAATCAAAATTATCTTCAAACACTGGCTGATTGTAAGTCATGAATACATACATTTTTTATCACAAAATATTTGAAATTGGATAAAGCTTTTTCTTTTAAGTAAATTGGCATCTTCAAGTAAAGTACAAAATCGAATAAAAACATCAACTTAAGAGATGCAAATGACATTAGAACGACAACATAGTTCCAGTAATACCTAATGAGGTGTGTCCACTGTGTTCTTGGAATAATAAATAGCTTCCTGTACCTACTCATTGTCAAAGTCTAAATAAGAATCATCGCTTGCACTTGATACGGCCGTCATTCTATCAAAAGTTTGAGACACAACTATAAAAACTATGCAATGAAGAATATGCAAAACCATTACATTTACACACCTCAAATAAAAATTCCACTCCTGAGTAAAAAAACTTCACTTTTAGCACAGGCCACACAATTTCTAAATCACAAATCAAAACACAGAATCACTAATCACCACACAAAACTCCCACATTCCGAGTATTCAGTACCCCCTCTCCGAACCGCACTGGTCTGTGAACGCGGTAATCTGCGCAAGAGCACGCAAGCTTCCGTCCGTAACGCACACCCACCATAAACTGACTGAGCAAAGTATGAGCGAGCGAGGAAGCGGGCGGCGATTGAAATGTTCCAGTAGGTACCGCCTGGCGGAATGTAGATGTTGATTTCGCGTGGTTGGAGTCGAAAATAATTATGCTCCGAAGTTATCGGTAGAATTACTTAGCTAAGGCACAGATTTCTGCATAGTTACGGTCTATTGATTTTAGAAATTAGTTTTAGGACATGGCTAGATGGCTCCGATTTATGATTTCTAACAAACTATTTAAACTGCTACTTGAAAAAGTTTTTAGTAAGAAAAATTACACTTAAAAACGAAATGTGTTTTTTTTGCCCTGTTTGGGGCCAAACACTTTGTCTCCCAGAATTGAAATTGTCGGTACTCGGAAATGGAGCGATAAAGGGTGACTGATTCGCCCCCTATATTGAAACATGGAGGATTGGAGGGATAACAACATTACTTTGTGGCAAGGCGGTAGGATTATGATATTTCCTGCGTATTTGTTGTAGGTATTCGTCATGGAGACCAATGGTTAAACGCTTGTTACTTGCAACGGATTCCACGTATCGGTTGCCATCCGCCGCAGTCATGCCGTCGCGCATGAGTAACGAGGTCCCGCCACTAAGTGTAAATGGGGATAGAAGCTCCAGAGGCCTAATAGCCACTATTAGGGTCACTCACCATTTGAGGCCAAGGCTTAAAAGTGAAGAAAAACGAGGACATGAAAATCTAGATGAGATCTCAAAGTCGGTGTCTTTGACGAAGGTCTCGATATTACGTAGCAATTTCTTGATATTCCTATTCTTTCATGTAGATACAGGTACATATAGCTCAATATCATGATAAAGATGAAAACGTCCGTAGGATTAGAAGTGGGGTTGGCTGCGGATAGTCCTTAATCAATCATGGTTCTTTTAACCAATAACGTGAATGAATTACACCTAAACTGCACCCCAATTGCGTAACACACAATCAATCGGAATCTGAATCATTTTGAAGCAAATTGCTAATCCATTGCTTCCTAGGTTCGAAAAATTTGTCTGCACAACACGTAAATAACGCAATGAATGTTGTTGAACTGTCAAAATGAAACCGATTCCGATTGATCGTGTGTTACGCAATTAGGGTGCAGTTTAGCGAAGGAACTGAACCGAATGACTGAGCAAGGTTAGCAACAAAGGCAATTAATTATACTTACGAGTTTATATCAATGCATTGAATGAAGTGGACCTCCTGTACATACCTGTTTAGTAAACCTGCGCACACGCACGACACAGAACTAACAATGATATGCTCATCGCGTCCAGATTTAGAAGATGGTTTCACGGATAAGCCTACGCTGGGCAGCGTAAGCCCATTTAGATAATCTAAGTTTATAAGGAAAATAGAATGAGGTTGTCTTCTCAATGAATTTATCCTAGACATAGTTATGTCTATCTCAAGTAATTGTCAAGTCGAACGAAATAGTTTTGTTGGGACTTAGTTTAAGCATTCATTTAAGTTAGTGATTCTATTATTCTGATTGATCTGATCTAGAATTTTGAACACCGTACAATGCCAAGACAGTTGAGGCGTTTAATCCCCGAATTTCTCAACTTCATGATACAAACAAAACTTCTCGGTAACTTGGAAAACAAACGCGAACGAAGACCCCTTAATTTGGAGCAACGGCTATTCGACCGCAATTATTCCGTCAAGCGTGAACGATATAATATAATAAGAGCAGCTACACGATATCTGGAAGTGAACATTCACGGTATAACTAATAGGAGCACGTGGTAAACATGACTAATCTGCGTGTAAGTATCAAATTTTAACGCGGATCCCGGCAATTAGGATTGACATGCTACTGTCCTGATTAAAACTACAGATTTTGAGCGAGAAGGTTCATATTTTCTGAAATGAAACGTACCTCTGCATAATATCACAATTGGAAGCCACAGACGTGGTACCAAGAGACAGATCGATTCGTATTTTATGAATACGAATCGATCTGTCTCTTGGTACCATTATTTTAGGAATGGATTCTTCAAACCGACTTTTTTTAACACCCATCAGATTGGTTTGCCCATACACGTACTAAACTACTCTGGTTCCGGTTGATGACTTCTTTTGATTTTATAACCTTAAAGTTTTAACGTTACGAATACAAATTCTATCATGATGGACTATCCAGCTATCTATTCAATACCTCGTGCTTCCAATTCAAATCAAAATCGATTCAATTTGATTTCTCGCACAAATGTCATGCGAAACGGATTCTAAATCCAACTAAAGGTTATTGCTTAGAATTTCTAGCTTGATGAAATAATCTCCTATGTTATTGCGAGCCCAAACTAGGAACTATGATAATCATGCGAGAGTAAAGCGAACTTTGATATTCCGAATTTAGAGAAAGGAGATATCGAAAATAGATTTGGGACTAGTTCTATCTTTTTCCAATTTAAACTGAGAACTGAAGGAAAAGTTCAATGAGATTGTCTCTTATGAAAACAAAGGCCAGTCTAACCACATTTTCGAAGATCATCGTTTGATCCAAGTCTCAAAATTCGTATCTTTCGAATTAGATTTTTTGCCACCAGAGAAAAAAAGATGTTGGATTTGGATTTCATGATGACCGTTTTTTACTTCTGTTTATTCTTCATTAAAAAAAACCTTAACACAGGTGAAGGTCAAAAGCAACCGCATGATTTTGTCGTAGAGCCAAAGGTCATGATAATGAATAGTAAAATTAGACGACATTGACCCTGAAAGGTCACAGTCATGGCCGCTTTTTCAATGTCCGAAGCGACACTTCCACTTTCCAAGCTAATTACGGAAATAGGATTTTTGTGAATAATGTTAGAGAAAACAAAACACATGCCTAGAATTTATTGAGGGTTCAGCATTGATGGTAATTTTTTACGACTGCTGTGGTTCAGGTTGGAAGAAGCGTATATTCAGCAGTTGACTGCAGTTGGAAATCATGACGACGATGATTCTAACACTATCTTGATTCAAACACTATCCAAAACGATATTTTTGGTCCGAAAATTTACTTCAATAGTTTATCTGACCTATAGCAATCTTTGGAAGTGAAACTACATGAAGTCCGGCCACATCTCATGAGACCAATTAGGTGGAATGCACCTTTTTGTCTTCACATTCTTACACGAGGAGTTCCGAAGACTAAGACAAACAAATACCTGTGTTATTTATAAGTCTTACGAGTACAACACAAGGCACGAGCTTAGGAAGCCACACACAGCAATAATGTTACGAGTTTAGCTCGCAATAGCGCGTAACAAATAATACAATGTAGATGATAAGATTATTAATGTACAGTAACTAACCCACTTTCTTAGATTTGCTATTAAAATTCTGATTTATTGTAATGACTTGAATAACAAGTATTTTCTTAGGTTTAAATGGCGTAAATGGGTCTTCTCAAGTGTGCATGAAGTGATTGAAGAGGAGAAAGCAATTGGATACGATAACGTACAATGATAAATAGCAGAATTCCTAAACCTCAGAGCAGTGATTTTAATTTTATCGAGTTTGAAATCTCTGACCAAAGCAGTAAGTCAGTTTACTACTTTTTCTTGAAGCAAAGTATCTAGTTTTTACCCATCGCAAAATCAACTTCCTGGGAAGTCAATTTGTTATTACCTAACAAGATTATAAAAACACAGAGTTTCAAATATTATGACGCGTTAATTTTCCGTATACATTATTAATGTACAAGGTTCAAAAAATAATGTTATCTGAATGCTAACAAGGAACTGATAAAGCGGAGTGCCTACAAACCATTCGAGGGTCGCACTCATAACTGATGATGTAAGTACGTATTACGTTATGTATAGCAGCCATAATTAATAGTAATTACTTTTCGGGTTTAGGACATGACGCTACTGTCAGACATGATGGATTGAAACTTTGGTGACTGCTTTCGACTTTTTAACTAACCGTCTTTCTAATTACAATTCCAGTAAGTGGTTCGGAGATAATTGGGACATTTCAAAGGACGTAAAACTTTTGGGCCGTTTGCTTATTTCCGCCTTCATGAAGACAATTTATCCTTTATCTTTGAAGATTCCAGGATAGTCATTCTTCTCGTAAGTCATTTAAAAAAGGAAATAAGTTAAACTCAAGTTACCGTCAGTACACAGATGTTTTGTACCATTCTCGTACTCAGCCACAAGCCCCTTATCTAGTAAATCTAAGCATAGGAGTCGAATTATCTGCCAAACCATGCGAACAGAGGAGAAAGGCAAAAAACAAAATTGCCCGTCTAATTGGAATTTCTGTGTTCTCGTAAATCAAAGAGGCACGTCAATAGTACTCAACCCAGGCTTCCAACAAAATTAAAAGTTAAGGAAACTGAGCCAAGAAGCACTCAAACATTTTCTGGTCCAAATTACAAGGGCTTTCATGAATTATTTTAACGACTTCCGATTCAAATTATATCGGAGCCGTAGAACATGATGTTACGTTCTATTTTTACCAACGATTAGGGAAGTGACGAAAGAATATAATGATTCGATGTCATCATCAAAGTGTTTTAAGACACACCCAAGTTATTGAACCCCATGAAAGGAAGTTTTGGCGAAATATATAAGTTTTTGGTCCACAATTAATAGTATCCAAACACGAAACATTTCTGTCAAACAAAATAGTATTTGGTACTAAAAACAGTCATGTCATATTATCAATAGGAAGCAGGTAGCCCGCTGTTTAAATTTTTAAGTAGTTCAACGCCTGCTCTGTTATTAGGCAAGACTAGTTTGTACGCCCCTTCACCCCAGGTTACTTATTAATTTCTGTTTACTTTCCTAGTTGTACTTCAAACGATACTTTTCATCAGCTTGAGGCTTGAGGTCAGTGACCGGCCATCTAGCCTACCTTGGCGACTAAAGAATTTGCCCCTTTTGGGTGAGGTTAAGGGCAGGAGGGAGTGATATGCTGAGTTGTTATAGGCATAAACACTGGCAGCGAAAGTCTAAAAGACAGTTGGAAGAGTAATTAAGACCATTAGCTACATGCAACGAAATGCTGCTACTAATAAAAAGAGAAATAACGATGTTAGTCTAACTGTCCTATCCGTTCACTTTCGCACTGCGAAGCGAGGCGAACAAATAAAAATGACATCCGAGCATCAATTTTGGCGCTCCAACCGAACACAAAAGCCGAAACGTGTTATGCCCCTTCTTAGCAACGCTGTTCTTATTACGTAATGTGGAAACATCGGGCACATGTTTCTCAAGCAAATTGAACAGTTCGGCGGTCACATGTGGACGTGAGGCTGGCTAATTGGCGTCAATTCTCACTTCATTGACCCAGGGTGAGGGACGTCTAGTATCGAATGTCGAACGATGTCGATTCGGTAGGCTGGCGTTGATAAATGCCGCGACATTGATGTTAGACGGTATATTTTACGTCTTAGCGTAGAAATTTCTCGTTTGCCGCCAGAGCGGGGGTTTCGGTACCAAATTCGAATGTCTCAATTATGCTGGCTTCGGAGTTTGGACGGAACACACAACACAGCCTTGCTTTAATACCCACAAGAGTCCATTAATCCTTTGATATTGGAATCGGAATATTATGCTAGTTTCCGTGGCTCGCTTTGAAATTGGTCGTGGTTTGCTTTGGAGTCGGTACGAGATTAATTTTCGGCTTCAATCGATCCTTGGCGACAGTATTAAATCTGTCCTTTTTGTCATTTTTTGGGGTCTTTTAAAGCCTCCCTTCCATTGAAATGCTTAAGGTTACATCATGACTTTAGCGTACACTTTATAATAGATCATGGATTTTTTTTTCGGAAAGGTGTCGTTCGGGTAGGTAATATTTTTTTGCGCGCCGTTTTAGAATTCCGTCCAACATTCCAATATTATTAATAAACAAATGAAGGCAAAAAAAAATTTACCCATATCTTTGGAGTGAATCCTAATAATGAGTTTTAATTGTTTTGTCAATTGATAAAAGCTGTTCACTAACAAAGACGTTTGGTTTAGCTCCTAACCAGATCCATTTGGACCCATTGACAAACATAAGTAGGAAGTCATTTATTCAAATTAGGCTGAGGTCAGCACTTTTCGAACGTCAAAATTACAAAAGGCAGTGTCCCAAAACACCCGCCATTCACCACTTCCTAGTGTTTTAACTGGGAAGAAGTGGCGCAATGAACTCCCCAGCACACAGCTGTCTGTTCTGATATAAGGGACAGTCTTAACCAGTGTTTTGAGGAAATAGTAGCAGTTATTTCTCAACAGCTATATTCAAAAGTGGAAAATTAAATAATGTGACTAGGTTATATTCTTAGTTTAACTGAATAACATATAATATGCACATTTATTATGAGAGAATAAATTATTTCACTAACAATAAGTCATCACATGAATAATAAGAATATGCTATGAATCTAATATGATTGAGATACTGATACTTGGTATTAGAATGTTCTGGAAACAATGGTGGCCAGGATTTTATTGACTGTTATTATTATAGTTTTAAAGGTTTTTAACCTTTTCATACAGGTCAATGGAGATTGACTTATCAAATTGTACCTATCAAAGATATTTTAGCAAATCAATACAGTTTGTAGTTTAATTAATTAGGGCCAATACCTCTAGTATTAAAAAATATAAGTACACATATTTGTTCAGCATGATCAGCCTATAATGTTTTCACTGCTGGGAGGCCGCCTCTCAGTGAGAGTGTGGGCCATAATCCACCATGCAGGCCCAGTGTGGGTCGGTGGATGTCAAATCTTCATTCAGTTCAAGGACATGCCGATTTGCCTATATATAAGAATATGTTTACTGCCGGATATTAAAATTATAAAGTTACATATACTTTCTGCTAATTTTGAGACACAATGGTCATTATGATTGGTTAAAAACTAACATGTTGTAAAACACAGAGAATAAACTAAATATCAAAATATAATTTATATGATAGAACTTAAAATTTAAAAAAAATTTAGTCAGTCAACCAATTATTAAACTTGCCAATACATGAGGTTTAGCAGAAAATAAATAATTATAATTAGTTTAGTAAGCATAATATTGAAGACATAAATTAGCTAAAACCATCAATCCAGTCCAATCAAATAAGTTGAGTATTTAAGTACTGAAATGATTTTTGTTTTCAAAAAAGGTTTTTCTAAATGACAGTGATTCAAAAACCAGTAGGACAAGTATGTAGCAATGATTTGGTATGCATGTCATTATCTATTGGAAACTATATGGGTAATTTACATATTTATGCACACAAAAAAGTTACTTTTTAAAAACTTAGACTCCAAAGTTTTTAAAACACAATCTACATGATATTTTTGAATGAATTATAGAGTCATACTTTCCCATGTTCAGTATCAACAGATATTGTAGTGATTCATCGGCGGGAAGTCGGCATTATTAATTTTGGAAAACTGGTTACTACATGGCATCGAGAAGATACAAATTTTATCAAGGTTAGGTCACTGGAGTAAATTTAATTATAGAGTATACAGCCAACAAATGTTCACGGGGACATGTCTTTCCTCATATTATTAAAAGTATTGTCATAAATGTCACGTTTTGCTGCAAAGGCGGAGCCGTGCCGACAAGCTTGGGCGATGGCGGTCAAGTAACGGCGGCTTCATTTTCAAACTTTAAATCACATTTCAGTCGCTCCAACACCAAGCGAGGACATATATAAGCGATTATTTAGATATTAATCAAAACTTACCACATGACAACGATAGATTACATCAATTTTCGACATTCACTCACAACACAAAACACTTGGCATCCACGAATCACGATTCAGTTTGACAATGACAGACAGTCACTCGCTCCGATACTAGCGCCACGTATTGGACTTGAATGAAGTTTGTAACATATTACAGGACTGCCAACATGTAGGAAGTAATTATTTCGGATATTAGATGGGGGATATAGGAATCGGCTTCCGAGTACGCTGATATTCTCGTCTCTTGCTCTAATTTTCCCCTTCTATCGTAATCAATGGTTGAAAGTGGGACCCCATTACCTACTAACGGCCGAAGCCAATAACCCATCTATCACCAGTTTTGGCCCTACTGGAGTTAGAAAAATCTGTCTGTTCCTATTCTAGCAAACGTTCGTAACCCTCCGTTTACCTATCACACAGCAGGTGACAGGGAAGCCTCAATCATGGCAAACGTGGGTGGGTCCGACTATAAGCGTATAGTATAAAGGTCCGACTCGAACTTGTGCAGTTTTTCTATAAACATACTTTTGCACACAATCAGTTTATTTATCGCGAATCTCACCCTATTTATTTTTTCAGGATGGTAATACTTTAGTAGGGTTTTAAATGTCAAAACAATATTTTGAAGAACATTTTAGAAATCGGAAAATTGAAAATTTATTATTATCGAACTAACTTAAAAATGTTGTTCCGGCAGTATATTAAAATTGCTAGTACTTCAAGATCGCTACTGCAAAATACTATAAAGCTGAATAGAACATATTTATTGGCTCCATGTTTACATAATTCTTGTAATCTTCTTGCGGCTAGGTTATGATGATATTTTGAGCATTTAATGATGATCTGAATTACTTTTTGCTTACTTCAATTTAATTTTCAGATCAATACAGTCGTCTGTACATTCTCGACTCCCAGATAAGAATGTAGATCAGCATCGTTCGCCTGAAATAATCCAAGACTCATCAATGCCTGATAGAGTAAGGAGCCCGGTTTTATCGTCATATGATATACTGGAAAAATACATAACTGGGCTCAGTACAGACATATACCAGAAGAACCGGGTATATAAGAATGATTTGATAAGGGTATTAGCTAAAGTTAAAGAATATAATTTTTCAAAAAAGAAGCAAGCTTTGCTTCTGATTCGATGCTGTGGTGAATTGTTGCCTGATGAAACTGCATTGAGTAGAATGCAGTTGGTAGAACAGGTGTGGAACACACTAAAGTAAGCCATAAATTATATATTTATTTGGTTAGACCCACTATCAGCTAATCAGCTGATATGTGTGTATCAAATAGCTTGGAGATATTTAATCTGTCCTAGTTGATAAATGTTTCTATGATTTTATTTTGCGCCTTTTACCTGGTCAATCTTGATCCACATTAACAACTCATTTCTATTATGATTAAACACATTGCAGGACACTAAACACCACCAAGATGTAATAACAATAAAATTTCGTTTGTGGCTCATTCACAGAGTCCTCCTAACATAGGCTTATCTGCTTAAAAGCAGGCCCCAATCACTAGTTGGAAACCATTTTACATTAATTTTATATCCTTCAATTGATTAAATGTTATCACAAATCTGAAAGTCGGACACCAAAAAAAAAGGACGACCTAGTGTAGGAACACTGTTTAACACAATTTATTACCTTTGCACAAGTAGTTGACCCACATAATATTAAGTATTCTTAAGAAAATGTTTGTGACAATGGACAAATAATATTCTTATTGGCAACTGCATTTATCATTTTGAACCATAGGATTTTAAATCACTAATATTTAAGTTTACAATTAAACTGTTACACAAATGTTGCCTACAGACCCATTCAAACTTTATGGTGGTTCAGAACTTGAGGCGAGTTGCTGTGCAGTAACAAATTCACCTGTCAGTGGGAGCAAGGGTTAAGGTAGTGCACAGTGAGTAGCGCACTTCAGAGCTGCCATAAAGTTTGAATTGTGCGGTAGAAGACATTTGCATGTAAGCGCTCAATGGTTTTCTCAATCATATTTATTACTGTTTTGAGTGCATTTTACTTATGAACAATTTGCTGGTTCAAATGACATTTGCCTGGTTAATAACCTAAAGTATTACAAATTTATGTATTTTCAGGCCGCACACAAAGTTTGAGGTAGAACATTACAATGAGTTGCTCAAAGTATACATTGCAAACAACAGGACTATCACAGTCGGCAACTTCATCAGTCAGATGGCGCCAGTTAAACTTACAATCACGACTTACGAGCTAATTCTTAGAGCTTTAGGGGAGGTTAGTATACATACGGAGGTCAATTATAGACATTGCTTAAAGTTACGAGACATTTAAACGTCAAAAATGTGTGGTAAAACAGTCACTAGGTAATCATAACATAACTTTAAGCAATGTTTAGAAATAAACTCCGTAGTTTAAGTATTTGTGTTCTAACTTTTATGCTTGTACATTGGTAGAAACTGCATAAGTTACTAGACAAACTCTTGGTTCCATAGCATGTGACCTGCCCATCTCCATTTAATTTGGTCTTTCTTAGTGAGGATGTCTGTCACTCCTGTTTTAGCTCTTATCAATGTGTTCCTTTCTCTGACTAGTTTCTTGATTCCCAACATGCTCCTCTCCATAGCCCTCTGACAATGTTCTAACATGTTCCTGTAGTGTTTGAGGAGTGCCTAGGTTTTGCATCCATAAGTAGGCCCTTGCCTTACTAGCTGATACTCATTGATCACTTTTTATTATGGTTGCAAGCAAAATTTGCTAAGGATAGGGATATTAAACACTAAATATGTATTAAAAAAAAAAAAAAAAATTTAAGTGTGGTTTAATCTATAATGTGTTTATCAGGCAGGTGATATAAATCAAGCTACAGAAGTGATATCTAATATGAAAACACAAGGACTTCCTGCCAACGAAAGTATATTCAACTCCCTCATTATTTGTCAAGGAAAGGCCGGGTAAGATAACTAACTATATTTTACTAGCTTTTGCCGGCGACTTCGTCCGCGTGACGCAACTTTCTTACATTTTTTTTTCTGTAAGAACCAACCTCGTACTTCAAGGAATATTCTAAAAAAAGAATTAGCGAAATCGGTTCAGCTGGTCTCGAGATTTGCGCTTAGCAACACATTCAGCGATTCTTTTTTTATATTATTGATATTGCTATATCAAAATCACACTGCTCTGTCTGTATTCTATAACGGTTCCGTTCGTCTCGTGGTCGCAAGCGCGACTGCTGAGCATGGGTTCGATTCCCAGGTCGGGCAAAGTGTTATTGGGTGGTCCATTAGGAATTTCTCAGTAACAGCCTGGAGTTCAGAAGTTGGTGGTGTAACCCTTCTGTGCCTCGGAAATCACGTTAAGCCGTTGGTCCCAATCCCACTGGGCTATGAAAGTGAGGGAAGAGTGAGTGCACCTGTCTGCGCACACACTTGTGCACTATAATATCTCCCGCGTAGAAGGCTAGTCTCCGCTGAGATTTGCTGCCATGGCCGAAATTCGGTCTAGAAGACTATTATTTATTCTATAAAATAAGAATACGGGTCCACTATTAATTCTTAATCGTAGTTGATAACGTTAACTCATCAATGTTTTTCTGTACCTTCTGAAAAAGTCAAAATATTTGTTTGTCTTTAAGAGGTAATCCCTGGAAGTACTGACTAAATTTAAAAAATTCGTTCACTAATAAAAAACTACATTGTTGGGGAATAGGCTAATTCTTTCACACAAACAATGTCACGGACAGAAGCTAGAACATTTTACATTCACAAGGTGCAACCTTCTAGCTCACTAAACTATCTTCTAAAATTTCAGTAACTACCAAAACATACAAGAAGTGCTCACAATGATGCGGTCCCTCAACGTTGAACCCTCAATAGACACGTTCACGGCTACAGCAAGAGCACTAGCTTGGAACAAGAAGACTGACCCCATGCTAGATGAAATGTCGAAAGCCCAGAATAAAGGCTTCCGTTTCACAGAGGCACATGTTATGGAGATTGTCAAGACTTTGGCTCATGTTGGACTGTATACGACTATTCCTAAGGTCTGTATCTTAAACTGACATCTATAAAGCTTAGACTTTACTTTGCTATGTAAAGTAAGTGTTTCATACGAATATGAACGTTATTTGTATTAAACTTAATGTTCAACGCTTTATCACATTTGCATAGGAATATATAAAAGTCATTTGCATAACAATAAGGTTGTGTATGGCTGTCATTATGAAGGTCCGTGCCTTACCTACCTACTGCAGCGCAATTTTTTTTTCTAAATTGGATAACAACATGTATATTGGATTTCATGGTTTTTATTTTTTTTATGCGCGGAACCCTAATACTTTTCTAAAATAAAAGTAGCCTAAGTTACTCCTTATAACATCAGCTGTCTACCAGTGAAAGCCCCGTCTAAATCTGTTCAGCCGTTTCGGAGATTAGCTGGAAGAAACAGACAGGCAGACAAAAATAAAAATAGTTATAAGTAGCGTATATACTTTCGTATGCATTTAGTAAGAAGCTGTTATTTGTCATTAAAACAGACACTTCAATTTTATTTATTTGTTTAGATTGTGCTAATCTTTATTATTCCAGGTCCTATGTTTCCTACCAGAAGTAGTTCTAAGAACGCCATCAATTTCACCTCTTATGCAAAGTGTATCCACTCAACTGGTGTTCCAAAATCATCCATTGGCTGCTATAGAGATTTATAAATGCTTGCCGCTACCTTCATTTGGACCTAAAGATGATCAGGGATTGCATGGGAGGAGTTTAGTACGTGATTGTGTTAAGGCTGCTATGGTAAGTTATGGCTTTCAAATATTGTTTTACTTTAAGTATATAAAAAAATAGATGAAAGAATGAAAAAAAAAGGAACTTTGGTCAAAAAGTTTATGTAACGAAGTCTTAAAGCATGCCTCAAATAATATACTGAGGGTTAACTTTTATGTCTGATCTGCACATAGTGAAGTGTCTCCATTGAATATCTTCCCAGCCGATCGATTCTGTAAAAATCTCACCGTGAACATCATCCCTAGCATTATTTGGAATGACAGCTCACTTCACCTAAGTTTTCACGGAGAGATGGTTTCAGAATCGCACTGCTGTATGCATACTTTAAATTCAAAGTCAAATCATTTATTTCAAATTAGCTTCTGTCGCAACACTTCGCTGTCGCATAGCGTTCTTTCAGACTGTTTTTCTTTTTGCTCGGCTCCTAAAGGTCATAACGTGATGTTAATTTGTCTATAGCCTCCCTCAATAATTGGGCTATCAAATGCAAAAATAATTTTTCAAATCCGACTGGTAGTTCCAGAGATTGCGCGTTCAAACAAACAAACTCTTCAGCATTAATATAGGCCTATATAAACATTAATGCAACATAAAAGGCATTTTTGAACGTCAAAAATGTACAAAAAAAAATGAATTGATTCTAGTCGCCCCTTCCAAAAGGTAGAATGGAGAAGAATGACAAGAAACTCCACCGTTACTCATTCAAAATGTTTATGTAATGTTTTTCTACAACTTTCAGCCATCAAGCATAATAGGCCTAATAACCCAAGAGCTGATGTCGTCAGGTCGAAACCCAATAGCCTTACAGAACGCCTGTGAAGCTGCCTTACAGCTGGGCAAAGTGCCCCTGGCATTGGACCTAATGACTAGGATGAAACAACTAGGAATAACTTTACGCGCCCACTACTTCTGGCCAATACTGCTGCATAATTCTAAGACTTATGGCGAGAAGGGTTAGTAGTTATTTTAAACTATTTATAGCGGTGTTCATAAAATCAGATAATTTACATTCCATCGCCTCTTAATCAGTTACATACTTTAGTGAAATGTATTCTAAGTTGATTCTTGAGTGACCATTTGTAACAAAAAGGTCCTAACAAGTTTTTGGTTGCAATGGAATTTGAACTTTGTTAAGTATGACATTCAGTTTGTTGTTCCATAACTTGAAAATTGTCTCGAATTTTTATCATCGACCAATCACAGACGAGACGAGAGACGCGATGTGAGTCCAGCACGACTCAAATCCACTCTGCTTCAGTGGAAACACACCTTTACGGCATCCACGCGTGCAGACCCGCGCAGGATTAAATGGTGCGAACAGAAAACTGATGAATAACGATTTATTTTTCCAGGAATAATGAACACACTAGCAATAATGGTACAAATGGACGTCAAACCTGACTACGACACTATAATGGATTATACTTTACCCTACGTCAGCTTCACATCGCCACAGAATTTGATGAAGAAGTTCACAGAGACTGGGTTGGCGGTGTCGACTGTGCTGACACCTATGATGCAGACGTTGTTGAATACGGGACAAGTTAGAGCGGCTAGCGAATTGTGTGAGTATGGGGTCTTGAATTCTTTAGCATGCTTTTACACCGGTTTCTAAAAGCCTGATCAAATCTGTGAGCAGTAAAATTGTTGCTTGAATCTCGTAAAGTGATAAAGTTAATTTACCGTAAAAGATTTCGGTAGATGAACTTTTTAAGTAAATGACCCGAAGAAGAAGACTTATTCGTGTCATTTACGTAAATTTTTTAGCCCAGTACTTCGCCAATTCAACGGCGTTATCGGTGGCAGCACAGAGGTCATTTTGGCAGCATGTTTTTGAGCACAAACGGTAGGATAGGAAGGATAGTGGAGCATAGTTTGTGGCACAGCTCCATATCCTCACCCTGCTGACTTTCCTATACATAGTAAAACTAAGTAATTAGTAAATAAGTAAAGATCTAAGGAACCGTCATAGTCATCTATGGCCTGATTTTAATACGCAATTTTCAAAATCCTTCGACAAAATGTTGGTAAGTATCCAATGAGACACATCTAGGCGTCTTATGACAAAAATAAAATAGGATAATTAGGCACAACACAGAAAAAAACAATTTCTGAAAGAGGTCATCCAGTAAAGTACAGACTCCAGCAGGTCAAGCTACCCGAAACTGTCAAATTTTCCCAATCACCCTTGAACCTTAATGCTTTAGCAATAAAGTTAAAAATCTGTTAAAGAAATTTGACAGATTGTAGTAGCTTGATGGGCTGGCGTCTGTACAGTATTCAATTGTGTTGTATCTATACAGGGTGGCAGGGACATCGATGCGCAACGTGTTACCATGGATTCAGTACATGATTCTGAACCCCTCTGCGTTAAAAATTTTCGTCGGTTATTAAAACAAAAATTAGCCGTTTCAGACATTTTTACCGCGTAGGTATTGCGCTTTTATAGAAAAGTAAAGAAACGGCTGTTTTTTTTTTTAATAACTAACGAGGAATACCTTAGCTAAAAAAGCTACTGGTGTAGAGACGCGCAGGAATCAACCAATCACAGAAGCGACGCGAGAGACGTGATGTGGATTTCAACCTATGTGATTGGTCGATTCCTGCACATCTTTCCTCTTCGCTCGTCTCCGCCTCAGTGGAAGCGCACCCTTATAATCGTTTTATCGATATCGATACGCAGTCTGACATAAATAGTCATATCATTATTACAATAAAAATAAGTTCCATTTTCCATACTGGCTTAGAATGATGTGAAAAATTCATGGTTACAGTTTGTACGTCGATGTCCTCGCCACTCTGTATATCTAAAAACCCAGAACGCACAAGCTACATTACTTTAATTTTTCATTAGTTAACTATTAACCAGAACTCTTGCAAAAGCTCAGCTTCCAAAAACTTCGGAAAACATTACAAGGACCCACCAAATATTATCCCTGAATAGTTAAGATTGTAGCTAAGGATGAGGTTGCTTTGCTAAGTAAGCTAATATGAACCTTGTTTTGATCAGTTTAATGTTCGTATTAACATTTCTATACAACATTTTAATATTTTTTTACAGGCGAGCTTTTCCCAAGCAAAATCGACTCGGAAAGGTTACTAAAGCCCCTTCTTAAGGGTTACCTTATAAGTGCTGATGTCAATTCAACAATTCATATACTGGAGGACATAACAAATAAATCTATCGAGAGGAATAAGGATTGGGTTGGCAGATTTCTGTGCAAGTTCATGGTTCATCCTAAGATTAAGGGCGATATCAGTGATGTTATTAATCTGTTGAAGGTAAGTTTAGCAATTTATTTGGGGGCCGGGCCGTATGCTGATATTAGTTATAAAAGCTTTATCGATATCGAACCATAGTTTGTTATAAATAGTCACTGTCATACTCGTATTATCATTATTACAAAAAAAAAGTACTCCGAAAATTTCCTTCCTATCTGGCAGTGAGAGAGAGACAGAAGGAGCTATACATGACCGATAGCACCATCCCTTTTTCACCATTAGGAGTAATCGCGGTCACGTGGTCTAACGTATTCCTCTGTTTTCTCCTCTCTCCCCGTGGGTGCCTGCCATCGAAGCGCAACCTGTTATCATGGATTCAGTACATGAGTTTGAATCCCCTGCGTTACAATATTGTGACCAATAATATCTTTTCTAGAGGGTACAGAATCACGTGCTGAATTCAGGGTTATAGTTTGCGCGCCAATGTCCTACCACCCTGTATAATTACGCCAAAAAATGAATCGCGTTGCCTCTTAATACTTCATAATATTATACTCTGTTATCTGCACTAAATATATTTTTTCCCGCCACAGGCTCTAAACAAGTGTTCAAGTACAATCAAAATCTCAACGGTAGCCGCAGACTACTGCCTGTCCCGTCTCCCGGACAAGCACGAACCGGATATGATAAGCCAGTTCCGCGATAACATCATATCCCTGACCGATGAGCGGCTAATTGATGAGGGAGATGTCTTTGATCAGCAGTTGCCGAATCCGGTAAGTGACGTCATTTAAATCGAAAGGGATCATCGATAGCAGTTTTGGGGGATACTAATTTCGATGTGGTTTTTTTGATGGAAGCTAATTTGTTATGACGATTTTTATGTTTTTTTGGTTGCCGAATGTTCGTTACGAATGTCATAGTAAGACATTTGTTACCGGAAACTCAACAGATTATGAGGAACAGGGTGTAAAGTTCACTCATCTTCTGTAGAAAAGGGAACGTCCTCCAACCAGATGGTGTTGTGTCTGGACTGGAGGGCAACTGTCCGACGATTGATGTCGGGACGTCATTGTGATGCGTAGTTCTCATGTGGCGATGTAGATGCCGCCACAGACTTGAAACACGAAGGCGTAATAATTTTATGATTTGCGAAGATGTCACAGGCGCTTGTACATATAGATCAACCATTTCTGCATCATGCTTTACATTCTTGTAAACCAGTTCAAGCTATTTTTAACCACAAATCCTTTATAAAATAAATTAACGAAAAATCTTTGACCTTCAGAAACATATGAACGAAGAGAATCTACGCGCGCATTTGTCGGAGCTCGAAGCTAAAGGCATGAACACACGAGGCACACTCAGGAGACTGCTACAACAGTATTGTAGGGAAGGCAATTTGAACTGCGCCCGGGAGATCGCTGCGAAATGCCAGAAAGAAGGGGTGAGTTACTTGAATGGACGCAAAGCCTTCTAAAATAAAATTACGACATATTCGCCAAAAATGTAAACAAATATGAGTTTATGGAAAAATTACTTTAATTCCTACACAATAAAGTTCAGTTCACGCTACAACTTCAAACATTTTTATAACTTTTTCAATAGTGGTAGTTAGTCTAAAATCAACTAAATTACCATAAAATAAAGTTGATATTTGTTTAACTTGAAACAACGTCAATTTGAAACATAAATAAAATTTGAATATAGAGGGAGTGGTTACCCAGTGGTAAAGGCCACTTACAATTTGTAGATTCCTAGGTTCGAATCCGACAGGCACTTTACTTTGTGTAAATTATTTCATCACCACGGCTCTCAAAACGGTGAAGGAAAACATCGTGAGGAAACCAGCATGTCCTACAACCAAAAATTCTTAGACATGTGACATCTACCAACCCGCACTGCGCCCGCGTGAACTATGGCCCCTGCTGGGACACAGGCCTCCTCTCTCTGAGCCCTCTCAGAGAGAGGAGGCCTGTGTCCCAGCAGTGGGAACATTATAGGCTGATTATGCCAAAGCCTTTTAAAGTTATATTATGTATGACAAGAGATCGGATATTCGGATGTATTTTTAATTTAAAAAAAGAACCCGGGAGTCCGCGAACATTTGCATTGGATTTAAAATAATTTTTCGACAAAATCGACTTGCGGCCAATGCAAAATGGAACTTATTTCTCAGAAATAAGATTCATATTTCCGTGATGAAACATTTTAGGTAATTTCGATGTCTGTGGACCTTGGCGAGCTCTTGTAGTAGCACCATTTGGTGGTTCGTTTGGTTGTTTAATCTCCAAGCTAAAGTGGACCTGGCGCATGCCGATCAGCCCTAGTAAAAGTACTAGTTTTTTTGGAAAACATTTGAGCTCTTTTCAATAGAAGCTTTGTATCACTTAAATTTTGAAGTTACCTTGGTCAGAGGCAAATCATTGCCACAAAACGTGGCAATTACCAATCAAAACCTGGATGAGGGACGCAGGGAACCGGGAAGTAGGGCAGGAGAAAGGCTTAGCTGGCCTATACCCAGAAGTGGGTGATTCCAGGCTGAAATGATGATGATGATGACCAATCGACAGCGCTTTGGTTTTATATAATTTAATTTCATGTCTATAAATAGTTAGTTAATTATGTAGATAGCTTACACAATGGATGTTTTTTTTATCAATTCAATAAACCATTTATTTATTTTTAAATAAATCCTATATCCTGTTATGTCTGTTTCACCTTCTAACACAATTTTTATGACTCACCCAGGTATTTCTATCAGCCGGAATGAAAGCAGCTATATTCGACCTGCACGTAAAACTCGGCGAGCTCGACTTAGCAGAGATTGCACTTGCTGACCTGAACAAAACATCCCCCAACTTCACTTTAGATGAATTTAAAGTTATCGACTTTGCCACCCTTATGGTGTATAGGAAGAAGATTAAACAAGCTTTTGAGTTGATCACAGAACAGTCTAAGAAACGGTAAGGGAATTTTTTATTAGTTACTAAATTTTGTTCGGTAGTTTGAGCTCTATTTCGAAGCCCACAGCAGTGTCTTTAGCTTGATATAAAGAAGGAATGCCCGGAGTTTCTATTGGTGCCCGGTTGAGGGCAATAGGCTTACCTCCATGTGCATTTGGATTGAGTGATCTTTTTTTATTTCGTGACTAAATTTATGATTGTACATTTAGTCAAAAATAGTCAAAACTCATACCCAAAGTAAAAAAATTGTCACTCTCAATGGTTTTCAGTTATTGCCGAAAATGTGGATCACTCAATTCAGACATTTTGCAAAAACGGCTATGAGCTAAATCTCAACAAAAACTTACTCTACTGACTAAATTTATATCTCAAAAATTTGTTTAAAATTTGTCGCAACATTTTTTAAAACCATCAAGGCATTTAAAGCTTCTTCCAGGTATCTTTGGACAGTATCATTGGATCACTCAGTACAGACACCATTTGAACTGAGTAATCCTTGTAATAAGGTTTCGGATGACTTTTTCTATAGATCTATATTGGTTATCCTAAAATGTACATGTTCCGAATATATTTGTACAATAAATATCACACACACACACACACAAATACCTTTTATTAAAAATTTATGAGTAACTCAATGTTATTAAATTTGCTGAACTGAGTGATCCATAAGAATACTTATAGGTAACCTGTGTCGTATTTATTTACACAAACTACGATTAATTTTTGTACAACTTTATGACTTAGTTTTAAGTAATAAGTTTTACATAAAAATAATTTACATATACAGCTTAATTTACGAGATATTAGATTTTGCATATGGTTATTTTGGGACTATCAAATCAATCCTAGCAAGGAAATTTAAGAAGTGATTTTTCTAACGAACTAAATAGTTGTGATTGTGTGTGTGGGTTTTGCTAATCTTTGACTAGCTATATTGACCTATTGGATATATGTATTTGATATCTATATCATCATCATCTGCCTAGCCTTCCCCAAGTTGGGGTCAGCTTATTTGATACCTATATACCTACAAAGTACACACATACAAAGTAGCCAAAAGCCTCTTACTCAAGCAATAAAAGATTGTCAATTTTGTCCATTGCTTGATGTCAGAGCCACAATGCCCTATCCATTTAGGGAATACAGTCTTGTTATGTTAATTAACTTGCAAACTAAACTAATTTCTTACAGACACGTAACAGGTGGTCGCAGTATAGCACTGAACTGCTGGAGGTTACTCGACGCGACGGCGGCTCACGGCTCTCACGTCGACGTACACAAGATGTTCGATCTACTCACTTCGTATAGATACTGCAAGCCTACTAACGTTATGCTGGGACCACTGATTAGAGTGCATTTGAAGAAGTGAGTCTTTATTTAATATTATTTTAAAATACTCAGCTGTATCGTGTGGACTAACATTTTACTTTTTCAAAAGTAAATGAGATAGAAATACTAGGCGAAAATCGAAATGATGAGAAACTTTGCACTAGTGGTGAGGGAACCATGAGCTTGATTTTAGAGAAAAGTAAAAGTACTATATAGTTTTTGAAGAAAAATAAACAGTGAATAAGTTATGTCAACAAAGTTGATCTTTTTTTTGCAAAAGTAGCAATCTGTTTTGATCAAATACTACAAAGAAATGTTATGTTTTAAAAGAAATATCAGACAATAGTCCTTTCACAGTTATTTTACCTCTGATTTTGCATCACTGTACAAAGCACAGTGATCCTTATTCTCATTTTAATAAGGTTTCTGTTGGGTTGCTGCCATTGACAAGTCTGTTAAAATCATTTTGATCTTTATTCTCGTTACAATAAGATTGCTGTTAAGTTGCTGCTGTCACTGCTGTCAGAGGTAAAATAAAATTTCGAACGGACTGTACTTTTTAACTACTCCCACGATACAGTAACATTTGAATTGTATGACGTCTTACATTAAAAAAAAAAAATATTATTGTTTTATCAACTCCTTACAGCGACAATCTACAAGAAGCAGTAAACGAATTCGTGACTCTAGCCAACAAATACAACAAAACTCCTTTGAAACACGAGTTGATGTGCAAGATCTTTACCACAATGAGTGACGGGCAGACTGAGGAGAACTTTTTGACCAATGAGAAGGTCGGAGGCAACGGGAGGTTGAACAAACTGGTGCAGATCGTACTTAACATTGATAAGAAGGTGCATGGACCAGGTGATGTTCAGGTAAATATAAAAAAATTGTATTCTTCTGCTATGCGTCGCGTTGCTATATTTGTCAGTAGCAGAAATGTCTGGACTTGCTGCACCCCGCGGTCTCGATCCCGTGGGAATATCGGGATAAAATGCATCCTATGTCCTAACCTAGGTCATTGCCTAGCCATGTGCTAAATTTCATCCAAATCCGATCAGCCGTTTTAGCCTGAAAGCGTAACAAACAAAGATACGACATGTTTTGTTGCATCACCCTAAGTTTGACTGGTAGAAAATGCCTCAGGCATTAAGTCCGCCTTTGTACAGTATTTTTTTTACTTGTGCATAAAGTCTTTATTAAATAAATACAAATAATTTCGGTTTATGATATCGATTTAGATAAGTTCCCTCCTATTTTTCATAAAGCAACATTGAGACAGAACCATAACTGACAGATTTTTTAATTCATAAACTTTTAATTGTTTTTTCTCAACAGCTAACAGTAATCGCAGCATTAGCCGAGGTGGGTTACAAGAAGACTCTCCGCAAAATGTTCCTAGACCCCTCAGTGAAGGTTCACCCGGACGCCATCTTGCGCCGTTGCGATCGATTCGCCGACGAGAAGAAAGTGAATGCACTTGAAACTATCGCTGAATGCTCGAGGGATCTAAGATTTATCGACACTCTCGAGATTTATGACATGGTTTTGGATGTTTTACGTAAGTAATTTAGTTTTTTTTTTCATTATTTAGATTTTTTTTACGAGCTCTCACTTTGATCCAAGCTTAAACTCCTCAGCTAGTTTTTGTATTTTGAACCTTATTCCGAATGAGATAAAGTTCTTAATACAAAATTAATAACATACCCTGCGTGCTATTTAAAAGCGATCGTCTTACGTCACTTCGGTGAACCTGAACGCGTGGTCGCGCCGACAGAGGGCGTTTTACGCTTTTTCCATTAGGATTTTCTCCGGAGCACTCCGGAGGAATTTATGCCCGGTTAATTGCAAAAGGGTCGGCCCCTAAGGCATTGAATTTAATCAACGGGCCTCAAATAAAGCCAAGATGTGATGTTATGTATAAAATAATTATCAGGAACATCAATTAATTCCGTATTTCGTTGTAATTTACAGAACGGGACGACAACTGCAACGAAGCCTTAGCACTATGGTCAAGAATGCAAGAAGCCGATGTGTCGCCCTCGCAGAAATTCGTCAGGAACATAATATCTATGATCAAGGCGAACAACAGGGATGTGCCAGCAGGACTGAGCATGTTACTCGATAGAAAAGTTACAAAGAAAGATAAACTATAAATAAAAGTTAACAGTAAAAGGTCGTAAATATAGCACATCGAGTTTCAGATAAAATTTCAATTTTTCACAGCAGTTGCACTACGAAAACCACCTTTATTGCTACGACATGAAGGCGCTATCAATGTCAAATTGTTATACTGACGTCCGGTTGACTATTCCATGTCGTCTTTCTCACTCGTACTTGTATGACCATCTTTTTCTAAAGCTCGTTTGTGTCATATTTATGGGCGGTTATTGTAGTACACACCAATTGCACATGTAATAGAGAATTATGACGTCATAACACAATAGTGTCGTCACGGTCGCAGTCCATCAAACAGATTTAAAACTTAGTAATGTTTCTAGTATATTTGTTTATAGGCGAAGTTTCAATATTTCTAAACCATTCATTACGTATGAAAGATGGGCAACTTTGTTACAGCAACATATTGTTTTGTGTTACTAGCATCATGGAATGGTGCAGTATTGCTAGCAACATGCTAATGTTCCGTATTCATGATGATCGAAAGTTGCACAACAGTTTCTTAACTTAGTTTAGAATGAATACGCGATAAATCAAGATGACTACCCTAATATGTATTTATTAGTATTACTGATAAACCTTTCGTAGGTTGATGTTAAAGACATGTATATTCCTTTGTATTTACCTCGCATTCAACTGTTTTTCAAAAACTAAGTGCCAATATTTTCTGCCTTTACTTGGCACTAAAATTATCCTGTTGGTATAGGCATAACAAAAAGTTATATACAAATTAAATGTATTGGGGACGGTATTTAGTGCGAATTCAGCATTGTCATTCTCGAGTAAAATGTTGATTTGGACTCTATCGCGTCTACGTAAAGTCGAGTTTCGTCTGAGTCGCACTGGTCCTTATTTGTAAATATTTTCCGGTTTTTAGTTAGTAAGTAAATTGTCTAGTTTATATTCTACAATATTTGATTGAATTCAACTGTGATATTAAATTATTGAAGTAATAAACTGATAGGATTTTTTTAACGTACTGCGTTTCATTTTGTTATCATTAAGCCTCGAATACACTAGGGGACAATTGGAGCGACATGTTGCGGAACATGGTGTTCGACGCAAGCAACGTGTCCCGCGTCAAAAAATGTTCCGGAACTTGTTGCGGGACACTTTGCAACGTTGCAGCGACACGTAGATTGAGTGTTGCGCGTCATGTCTCGTGACAAAATATACCCTAGTGTATCCGAGGCTTTATTTTTCCTTGAACAGTTGGTTTATTGCAACACCGTTTACAGCTTGGCATAAATGCCTAGAAATATTGTTGGAACGAAGTACCTTAAAGCAGCTTGCGGTAGGAGTTGACTGGTAGAAATTGTCACGTAAGGAAAAAGCATTATGCGATTCCATGCGACTTTCTCTCTCCGTCTCTTTCTATTATATGCGAGTGTGTGTGTACGTGTGAGTATCATTTGAGTGAGTATCATCATTTTGCTGTTGGTATGTGCCATCCGAATATTGAGATTATAATTTAAAAGTTTACAGCAGACTTGCGGAATCCACAGCATTGCGTCGCCATGCTTTTGTGATTAGAACCATACAGCCAAAAAAATAAGAGCTAGATTCACTTTGACTTTGCTAAGTAAGAGTTTCATACGATTATGAACATTAGCTGTATACACATAAGGTTCATATCGCTTTATCGCTTATACGAATACGAACATTATTCTCTCTAATATTTTGCCAAGTATATTTGTAGTAAATTGTCTCTATTAACCAAAACTAAACATTCTCTCATAGCTGTATGACAAAATTATATTTTTCCTTCAGAAACGTATAATAAGAAATAACATATCAATAAGATTTAACACTGTTCAAATCCTCAATTATCTTCTTATTCAATGTGGCTAGCTCTTCAATCGCCTGCTTCTTCAGCGGTTCGTAGTCTGCCTTCAATGTTATAGACGCTATGTCTTCTTCTAGAACAGTCTTTCTATTCTCCAGTTGAGCTAACTGGTCTTCCAAAGCGTTTAATTTTGCGTACATTTCGTTTCCATCGAGACTTGACTGAAAAACGAAAAAAAAATCATTGATGGCCTGTTTTATATGCTGATCTTATTTAGCAGATAATTAGAATGATTGTGTTTTTTTTTTATTGAAAAAGCCGTGAAATAAACTAATCTAATCTGCCTCAAAAATGTTAACAAATATGAGTTTATGAAAAAATAACTATAATTCCTACACAATAAAGTTCAGTTTACGCTACAACTTCAAACATTTTCAATTGTGCTAGTCACTCTGAAATCAACTTAAAATCTATTGAAATAAAGTTGATATTTGTTTAACTTGAAATAACATTAATTTTTAACATCAATTTGAATAGACTAGGTAAGTGTTCCAATAGTGAAGTGTAAAAACATATAATTTGTTAAGTTTCCAGTTAGTTTTTTATGCGAATGAAAATATTGTTTTCTTAATGAAGCTATTACTATTTTTGTTTAGGTTATTATTTGTTTTGCACCTTAGTGCAGTTGCCTCTGCCGTTGACCGTCGTGTGTGTGAGCACTTATGTATGACCCTCGAGTAGCACATTTAGCAACAAGCGAATGAAATCAAAGTGTAGTCTGCCTACTGATTTCCTTTTTCGTCCTCACGCACCTGTAATTTTTTCAACTTATTCGTGGATTCAAGCACATCACTTTCTGTGGGCGCCAATTTCTCTCTGAGTTGTTGCAGTTCTGTCTGCAAAGCTTTCTTTTGCACTTCACCTAAAAAAACAGAGAAATTCAATAGGTATGTTATTCTTGAAGCAACAAGTCACTCCAAATGATTTAATAGGTCATTAATAAATATTGAATACATTATTTTATGTGACCTAAACTCGCACTAAAGTCACGCCTTTCTGTAGGTGTTTAGCATCCTGGCTACGCCGCGCCGCGGGGGTTGTTCTTGGGTACACTTGCATAGTGCGAACAGGGATAATCGTCTGTCGGTGCCTCGTTTAATTAAAAACGTCTACCGGGCCTTTGCGAGCCCTTCGTACGCCTTCTAAAGCTCCGGGACCCCAAGGTCCGGAGAAATATCAAAAGATATAAATAATATAATGGACTACCTACTTAGGTAAGTCACACGTATCGTAATGCACTATTTTAATTCGATTTAGTTATGTTTATAACAAAGGGTAAGGGTATGGTAAATAAAGCGAGGGACAGGAGATGATGATGAAAGAAATGTGGAATACCGTCATCTCGAAGTTTCTCTAGATCTGACAATGTCACTAGTTCTTCTTGCATCACTTTAGTCTTCTCTGGCAATGTTTGCAGCTCTGTAGCTAGTCGCTCTCTTGTTGCTTCTGCCTGTAAAATCATCATCGGATTAACAGTTAGCATAATATATTAATTTTCGAAATTAAAGGTAAGTCTTTAATTTTCATTTTATTAATCATAGGTTCTCAAAGTGGGCGATAACGCCCTCTTGTGGGCGTTTGAGACTTTCAGGGGGCACTAGAAGACCGAGAGAAAACTATACATCCTGTCTTACGACAATATAATATTATACGTTTAAATATAATCGTGGCAATAGCTGTTTCAGATTCGCGGTAGGTGGTAAGTAAAAAAAATAAAGAGCTCTAGAAAAAAAATATTCTCAGTCAGGTGGGAAAAATATGGTTGAGAACCTATAGTTTGGCTTTTCCAGTCAAAGTAATAGTCTCCTAAAATTTCTACAATAAGTATATTCTCTTCGAAATCTTTTGCATTGTCATTTATTTCTTCTTACCTTTTTCAAATTGCCCTGGAACCTCTCGTAATCCTTCATCAAAATATCAGCAGACTTCTTGCTATCATCATACTGAGAAGTGTATCCTTCTTTCTGCTTCAATGAGTCTATCTCGCTCAAGTCCAGATCTATGTTAGAACTGCTATGTTCTAAGGAAAAGACGATATCTCTTTCTAACTGGTCAATCTTTTCTTGTTCCTTTTTGAGGTTTTCTTCGTAAGTAGCCATGAATGTGTCCATTGTTTCTTCTCGTTTCTTCAGCTCACGGTACTTTTGATGGCGGTCTGAATTTCCTTCTTCTAGATCCTGAAAGTTACAATTTAACCTTTTAGAATTTTGTTATCATAATAATTCATGTTTCAGTGTAAATAGTCATGTCTTCTTCTAAGCGTGTCGATAGCCGGGAGGAGACGCCCGGGTGTCACCACTGCCAGGATCGCCCAGAGGACACGGTGGAGCATACGGTGGAGGTCTGCCCTGCTTGGGCGGAGCCCCGCCGTGTCCTCGTAGAGGCGATCGGCAACGGCGGCGACCTCTCGCGTCCGGCTCTGGTGCAAGCCATGGTCCGGGGCGAGAGGGAGTGGGAGGCAGTCACCTCCTTCTGCGAAGCAGTCATGCTAGCGAAGGAGGTGGCGGGGAGGCTGAGGGAGAGAACCTCACGCCTCAGCCGCCGTGGGAGACGCTCCGGGCGTCGGGAGCCGCGTGACGACTCCCGGCCACCGTAGGCGCGGGCCTGCGGGCGGTGAGTAATGGGTAGCTCACCGTCCGATCAGGACCAGGCCCGTGCCGGACGGCGCGCAGCAGCCAGCGTGTTAGTAAAAGTGCGTCTGAAGGTTTAGTGATCCCGGGTGTCATCACTGCCAGGATCGCCCAGAGGACACGGTGGAGCATACGGTGGAGGTCTGCCCTGCTTGGGCGGAGCCCCGCCGTGTCCTCGTAGAGGCGATCGGCAACGGCGGCGACCTCTCGCGTCCGGCTCTGGTGCAAGCCATGGTCCGGGGCGAGAGGGAGTGGGAGGCAGTTACCTCCTTCTGCGAAGCAGTCATGCTAGCGAAGGAGGTGGCGGGGAGGCTGAGGGAGAGAACCTCACGCCTCAGCCGCCGTGGGAGACGCTCCGGGCGTCGGGAGCCGCGTGACGACTCCCGGCCACCGTAGGCGCGGGCCTGCGGGCGGTGAGTAATGGGTAGCTCACCGTCCGATCAGGACCAGGCCCGTGCCGGACGGCGCGTTGTGTTCCACGCGCGCCTCAAAGAGATGTCAGCAGAGGACGGGGCCCCACAGGGCCGAAGCCTGCCGGGGCGGCGGGATTTTCCGAAAGGTTAACCGCTGCCCTGGAACAGAAAGGGCTAAGGACGGAACACGGGTGGGTTTTAGTCAGTAAAAGTCTGACACTCCCTTCCGCTCCACCCAGAGCGGGAGGGGTCATTAGATGATTTCCCATCCACAAAAAAAAAAAAAAAAAGCGTGTCGATAGCAGTTTAAATGTACTCGGCTCAGAATTCGGCCACTTGTTTGGCGCCATCACCAGCGTCCATCAGTTCCTGTAACGTGCAGCTGACAGGACACGCAGGACACGATTTTAAGTGTCCCATCGTTTGTGGAACAGCACCACATTTACACTCCAAGGCGGAGTCGTCTATGTCTATGTTATAATAATTATCAAAACAGGTTGGTGTGTGAAATAATTACAGTCTAACATCTAGATTGCTTACTTGTTCAGCTTGCTCAATTAGCTCCTGCACTTTCTTAATTTGTTCTTTCAAATTCGCAGCGTTACTATCCAATGAAGCGATTGCAGCATTATCTTCACGGACCTAAACAAAATGCATACATAATGCTTCTTGTAGTTTCTATCATACATTTTTCTTTATGTTTGTAAACACAACTATGTTTAGATATAAGTTCCAAAGTACTTTTTTGTAAATTACGAGTGTCTGAAGTTATACCTGAAGTAACAGATTCTCCCTTTCCTCCTGCGGGTCTAAACGGTTGTTCATCTCATTCTTCATGTTATCTCGTTTTTCTTCAATAGCCACTAGTCGACGATGTAACTCCATTAGATGGACCTTTATCTATAAGTACGATAACAAATACCTACAATATTATATGTTGCATGCCTAAAATATAGATTTTTGTGCATCTCATTAGTTCTAATATTTTTAATTATTTGTTATTCTCCATCGTCTGATATGTTCTAGTCATATAAAAGATCGTAGGGCGCAAAGCTTCGAAATTTTCAGACTTTGTCGGAAGAAAATTCCGAAAATGACGAGATTTTTCGAGAACCACGCCGTTAGCACAGGTCTTCAGAAGCTGCAAACTTAACAATATCCCATAAAATCAGTACAGGTCTTTTTTTTTGCGACCTAACATGTATTTTGTGTTTATGGTGACTGGCCTAGATAGAGAATCGTCAAGTTTTACCACAGTGTACCATAAGTAGTTTATATTTCTAACTAGCTGGTCGGATAGACGTTAAATAGTTCATACAAAAATCAAAATAGATATGAGACAAAAACGAGTATCTACCTGAGAACCAGATATTTCTTTACTGAATTCATCTTTCTCTCTATTGAGATGGTCAATCTGTGTTCTCGCTTGTTCCACCTCTTCTCTTAGCGCAGCTGCAGTTGACTCTAGCTCATTGTACTCATCTTTCTGTTCTTGAGTCATTTCTGCAAGCAATTTTGTGATTGTTGATTGTTCCTGAAATAGGCGAAACGATTTTCTTTTATCATTATTATCAAGCAATCTAGTAATTTATATTGTCATGGTTAGATATCCCAATATCTTGAACTAATGTAAACCCAACGATATCAGAAAAACATTTAGAAAAAAAAAACTGGACGAGAAGAATTACCTTGTCCATTTGTTCCCTCAACTGCCTCAGCTGGTTCTCCTTTCTCTGTTTCTCCACGAAGACCTGTTCCACTTCTTCTTGCATCTTTTTATTGCTTGCTTCCAGGTCCTTTGTTTGTTCTTCTACTGACTGCTTGTTTGCTTCTCCATTGGCTATGCGTATTGCTGTGTTGTAGTCAGCTAGACGTCCTTGTAAGTCTGGAAAGATACATTAGGCTTAATTGACTATAAGCTGTTTTGATCTGTGTTTTAGCGCAAATGCTCATGGATTCGGTCCTCATGTAAAGCAGTGTTAATGGATTTTTCCAGAAGGAATTTCTCAGTAGGAACCCGGAGTAGGCTCGCCGGACTTCTGGATTTCGGATTCCGGATCTAACTGACGGTAAAATATGTATGTGGGTACCTTTAATTACCTCTTCGCCAAATATTTACGTGATGTAATGTTATTCGTTACTCACCAGTCAGCTCCAACGCCAACTCCTTCACTCTCTTCTCGTAATGTTTCTTAGCAGACCTCTCTCTTTCTCCCGCATCTGCCTGCTCGCTCAGCCTGCTTATCTCTGCCTTCATCTCTCTGACCTTTACTTGCATCAGCTCTTCCCAATACCGCTTGTCTTGGAGCTGGCGAGTACGGAACCCACGGGCGGTACCTGTGCGTAGGCCTGATATGCCTTGCTGTGTAATTGGTCTGTCGATCTGGGGGAAAATTTATGTGGATGGGTCTTGATATTGAATGTCCAAGTCACGTCATTATTATCATGTATGGTCATGTATACTCGCATCATCGTGAACAGGGCATCGGGCAATGGTTCAATTTCATTTGTCGTGAATCTTATATTAAAACTTTCTGAAAAACGTTGAGCTGACCAGTCTGTTTTTTTTTTTAGATTCTTCACGCGCTGGGCCACCCAGTGGTAACGTCCCCGACGTATGAGTTTAAGTTCGTGGGTTCGAACCCATGCAGGCGCTTTTCTTTTGTGTAAATAATTTCGTCACCAAACGCTGCTCTCAAAACGGCGAAGAAAAACTTCGTAAGTAAACCGGCATGTCCTAGAACCAAAAGTTCGAAGACATGTCTGTGACATCTAACAATCTGCACTGGGCCCGCGTGGTAGATTAAAACCCACTCCCGCTCGAAAAGAGGAGGCCTATGTCCCAGCAGTGGGAACATTATAGGCTGATTATGCTTAGGTATGCATCATTGACAGTTTTCCCAGTGGCATGACAAAACGTCTTTACGATAAAGCACAGGTAAAACGACTTACCATAGAAAACCCAGTCATAGCGGTGGACTGCCGGCTGGCTGTCGGCGGCGCTGGTCCGAACCCAGCAGTGGACAACCGCGACGCTGTGCTTCCTCGATACGCTGATGTCGGCCTCATCGTGCTACTTCTGAAACGATGACTTGGTAAGTGGTCTAAATAAAATGTTTTTTTATTTTGAAGGATTGACAGTTCTTTTGTCTCTGTTTGACACTTGATTGTCTCTTATTACAATAAAATTATGGTCAAAAAGCCGCGGTGCCCACTCCATGCAAAAGGCCCTAGCTCTAATTAAAGCTACTAAGGACCAGGGGGCTTATCACCAGCTCTTATAGCAGGGCATATGTTGAACTGCACTGCTTTTTTGTACTTACTCATAGTAAAAAAAACCGGCCAAGTGCGAGTCAGACTCGCGCACCGAGGGTTCCGTACAATTACAATTTACGATTTATGACGTATTAAAAAAAAACTACCTACTAGATCTTGTTCAAACCAATTTTCGGTGGAAGTTTACATGGTAATGTACATCATATATTTTTTTTAGTTTAATCATTCCCTTATTTTAGAAGTTGCCCTGTAACTTCTAAAATAAGGGAATGATTAAACTGGGGGGGCACATTTTACCACTTTGGAAGTGTCTCTCGCGCAAACTATTCAGTTTAGAAAAAAATGATATTAGAAACCTCAATATCATTTTTGAAGACCTATCCATAAATAACCCACACGTATGGGTTTGATGAAAAAAAAAATGAGTTTCAGTTCTAAGTATGGGGAACCCCCGAAATTTATTGTTTTTTTTTCTATTTTTGTGTGAAAATCTTAATGCGGTTCACAGAATACATCTACTTACCAAGTTTCAACAGTATAGTTTTTATAGTTTCGGAAAAAAGTGGCTGACGGACAGACAGACAGACAGACATGACGAATCCATAAGTGTTCCGTTTTAGCCATTTGGCTACGGAACCCTAAAAAGCAGTGCAGTTCAACTTCTGCCCTGCTACAAGAGCTCGTGGTAAGGCGCCTGTTCTTATTGAAGGGGTCCACCCGTGGGTCCACCTTATTATGATCATCATCATAATTACCAATGCGCGGTAAATAACTGGCGGTGTGAGTGCTTTCAACGCAAAAAAAAATAGATATTAATAAAGGTTTGAAAATTGTATCGCGTTATCAATAAAGGCTAGAAGTTATGGCTTACTGCTAAATACAGTATCTAAATAATAAGTTTCATTCTTATAGTACCGTTGTATGAAGGTATTGAATGAACACCAAGAAAACTGTAGGTACACAAAAGGCAATCGAAGTCACTAATAATACAAATGAGTCATAAAACGCACTTCACATATCACACGCATTATTGCAAAATAAAAAGCAAGATCTATCTAAAATTCAAGCTAAGTAGCATTAGAACTTACCTAGACACAGCTGAGCCAGTATTTGTGTACTCTCGATACCCTCGTCTGGATACAGGCCGAGGGGCGTCTGACCTTTTACCGCCCGCGCTACCCTCAGAAAAATCCATAACAATACCAAGTAATTAATTATTTTTTTCACAAACCGGGTCAAGTGTCTCGAATCGTCGACCGGCGCATTAGATTTGTTGTTGACGCGTTGCTATGGTAACGAGACGACGGCGTGCGGCGTTATCAACCATTTTGGATTGTGCCACCCAGTGTTAGGTACTCCATGGAAGAATTATAAATTAATATTGATAAATTATTTTTGTGCATATTTTGTGACAATGCAGGGTTTATTTTCAAACACCAGCCAAATTTAAGGGTGTGGAACAGACCATCAAATTGCACCTTTCTCCATGGGACGCAAAAGTCTTGAAAACTGAGTTGGCTTGAAAAGCCTTTTCTATTGGTATATATCTTATGCTAATGGGCTTCAGGGCAGAAACCCATAGTACATTAGTATGGGGTCCATTCTCCTTTAAATCTTTGCTGACACCTAGGTACTTATTTATCTTTATATATATTTCTTTGTATTTATGTACAGGTTACCTTAAATAACTTCAGCACTAATGCTATAACTGTGCAATTTATACAACGCAAAGATATATTTTTAAATCATTAGCAGCTCCAAAAAATGCTAATCAGTTGGTTTATGCGCCCTTGTGAAGTAGGACCAGCGTTGAGCCAAGTATTTTTATCAGCGATCTAATCCCCCAACTTTGTCGTTGTCTAATCCATGCGTCATGTTCGTGAACGGGTGCCATCAGTGGACTGGTCATCTCTTAGCTACCACGGCTTATTTCTATTTAATTTAATATTTGAATTGTCTTTTTTATTACGGACGCTTTTAACGTTCTGCATCGTTCTCACATGCATAATTTCAACATGAATGATATTTTTATTTAAAAGAGTGTATGTGGAGTTTCTTACCCGTTCTTCTCCATAGGCAGGCCCGGACTTAGAGATGTGGGGCTTCGAGATTTGGGGCCCCCCTACGAACAACGAAATCGTAAAAAACGACCAACCTAACTCAACTTTCAAATTCGTTGTATGGATGATGGTCACTATCCTGCGGAAAATCTTAACAACGCGATTCAGAAAACCTCGTCATTTGCACAACGTCATTTATCGAGTACACTGGTAAACTTAAAATCTCCGTTCGAAGCCAAGTAGTAATAACTTTTGACAGAGTGCACCGATTTTAATGAAATAAAGACTAAATGATACCTTAAGATACGGAATATGGCTATATTTCCAATGCCTCTCTTTTCACTTTGCACTATTTAGTGAAATAATTTAAATAATTTTGTTTCCGCCTGCCGTCAGGCAAGCAAGCTAACAGCGTCAAGGTCGGGGTAGCTGGTCGGGTGGGTGGGGCCCCTAGGCTGGCTGGGCCCCTAGTCCAGTGCCTTGTGTGCCTAGGCGGTAATCCGGGCCTGTCCATAGGTACCTACTACACTTTGTAAGAACTACCTGCATCTTGCTGACTGACCGACCCCTTGACAATTCAAAAGTGCCTGTGATTGGTATAATTGAAAGAAATGGTTTGAGTTTTGAGCTATCATTACCGCAAGATTTATTTTTTTACAGCGCAAGAAAATAATTCTGCGTATTCTCCTGATACAGTCTAATAGTCGTTAAATTATATTTTACTACAAGAGAGACACAATCATTCGTTTGAATTTAGAACCCGCATGTGGGTCTAGTCTAGTGATATACAAAATATGCATTACGCTCGTTCCAAATAGCATGCATTGTCGATGATTACACAACGAGCTCACAAAAGCCAGTAATCATTGCACGCTGTGGCTACAGGCAACTGCGGCCTCACTACAATGTATTTAGCTGAACTAAATATTATACTATCTTCGTGTTTCTATTTCTCAAACGCATTCGGAATATCAGGCCTCGGAAATGGATACAGATTCTTATTGAAAGAACTAACCTCTACGGTGGGATTGCTAGACGCATCTCCAATTACTAAAATGTGGATCGAACAGCCGTTAGACCACTTTAACGAAACCGAGGTCAGGACATGGAAGATGAGGTATTTCGAAAGACTTGAATTCTGGAAGGTAAAAGGACCAATATACTTGTTCATCAACGGAGAAGGTGCAGCTAGTGAAGTATTTCTTCAAACTGGAATACTTTACGATCTGGCAAAAGAAACCAATGGCGCTATGTATTTAGCCGAACATAGATATTATGGGAAAAGCAAGCCTTTCGACAAAATTAGCACAGAAAACTTGGCTTATCTCAGTTCTAGACAAGCTCTTGCAGATATAGCAAAACTACTTGAAGAAATTCAAATGTCGCCGAAATACAACGAATCAAAAGTTGTTGTAGTAGGAGGCTCTTATGCCGGGAACTTAGCAGCTTGGATGAGACTCCTCTATCCTGAACTAGTCGATGCTGCTGTCGCTAGCAGTGCACCAGTTCTAGCAAAGAAAGATTTCTACGAATATTTAGAAAATGTTGCTGATGACTTCGAACAACATGGAACGCCAGGATGTTATGATCAAATAACAAAAGTATTTAACAGGTATGACAAATTATTTAAAACCAGTGATGGTATTGCCCAGCTGAAGGAAGAGGAAGAGATTTGCAAGAGTACAGACATGAACAAACCAGAAAATATGCAGTTGTTCTTCTTGGACAAAACTTCTGAATTTATGTACGAAGCTCAATATGGTACCCCTCAGAGCATTAAGAATTTTTGTGACGACTTAATAAAAACTTTACACGTAAATTCTTCTAAAGATGATGAAATTGATTTATGGAGCAAGAAAAACAGTTGCTTTAACTATGATTTCGATGAAATGATTGAAGCCATTAGAGACATTGACTGGGTAATGTCTTGGACTTACCAAACTTGTACAGAGTTTGGTTACTATCAAACTAGCTCTTCAGACAAGCAGCCGTTCACCAATAATATTCCTGTGGAATGGTTTTACAGTCTGTGTATTAAATCTTTTGGTGAAGAGTTTGATGAGAGAAGAATTGATGAAGGCATTGAACGTACTAATGATATGTATGGCGGCTTGAAACCTAATGTTACGAATGTAGTTTTTGTAAATGGTGACTTGGATCCATATCACAGACTTGGAATATTAGAAGACGTTTCTTATGATGCGCCAGCTAAGATTATACCTTTATCGTCTCATTGCAGAGACTTGTTTTCCGATAGATCTAAAGATCCTGAAGAATTGAAAGAAGCTAGGAGGTACATTAAATATTTGATTAAGAAATGGATTGGTGCTGGTGAATATAAAAAGCCTTAGGAGATTCATAAGATGTATGAAACGATTGTATTTTCTGGTAGGTATTTTGAAGGCATTCAAATAATGTTAAGGCTTAGCGTACTTAATATCATTGTAGCTGTATAAATATTGTAGAATGTAAAGCATTCTATTTTCTGTGTTGTCCTTAAAGTGGATCATTATAAAACTGGTGAGATTTTCCAATGAAACGAAAGTATTATTAAAATAATTGTATATTTACTCATAAACGGTCATCCTTATGATAGGTTACTTGATAACCAACACCCAATGCTACACAATACAAGTGGATGTTGTTGTTATATTACTTAAATTCGTAATAGCAGCAGTATTTTACATCGTGCCAGAGTTAATCGTCTCTTCTACCAAATCACCGTCTGGTGTATCAATAAAAAATGCTGTACTTATCTAATTTAAACTGTCTGTAACTTCTTGGTCATCTTTATAATAATGTACATCTTCACAATAGATCATAACTATTTTAAATACATTTATTTTATTAATCGCCATCTCTTTTCCTCTATCTTTGATTTCGAAATTTGAAAATACTAATTTTTTGACGTGTATATTCTCATCTAGAAAGTATCATTATAATTATCTACAATAATGCATAAGATACAATATTTTATGGTAACCTGTGTAGCACCTCCGAATTTTTGTAGCTACATATCAGTTTTAGAAGCGGTTCAAATTATATCCAGTGAAACGAGCTATGTTTTGTACACAACATAGCTCTTTGAGGATATTATTGTAAAGTTACTTTATATCGGATAATATAATAATAACACTAAATGTGCTAAGAATACAAAACGTATCTTAATATACAAAAATATTAAAATCTTAAAAGTAATTGTGACAATAAATTACATTTAAATTGTCAACGTAGTTGTACGCACTAGATCATAATTATTATGATAATTGAGTATTGGAGAAATATATCAGGAAATACATGGATATATAACTTAAAAGAATATTAAAGAAGAGATTTATTTACAAAAGTATTTATTAAATCTAAAATTGAATTCCTATTTTAACCTAATAATTAATTAGAATTCAATAATATGCCATTTACATACAAATAACAAATATTAACAATATGTGATGGTTCGAAAGGCAGTAGTAAGGTCCCATATATCGTGATGCGTTTATTTTTAAATTAAAAATAAAAATTGCGTTTTATTGACAGAAAGAAAAGCACCCAATGTGATAAAAAGTGTGTAAAGTTCCAATGTGATTCTGCCACCCCATGGGAACAATGCGTGTGTTTATGTTTGTAGGTTTGTATGTGATTCTGCTAGTAACTTGCGTGAAGTAGACCACGCACTTCTTTTTGATAAAAAATCGTCTTGAAGATCGCTATAAATAAAATAACAAAAATATCTCAATCTCCCTAATCGTTTTAAAATTTCCCAACCCTGTTTTGACTAGGATTGCCACTTAAATATTATAAAAAAAGTAAATATTTTAACGACAAGACATTGTGATGACATTGAACATGCAAATCGTTAAATATTGGCAGTGATAGTTAACTTATAGTTTAATTAATTGAAACTAAGTTTTTTTTACAATATTCAGTTAAATACGTTATTACTAACTTGTTGGTAAAGTTGATTACTAAATTATTATGCTAAATTGATCACTTAAATATAGGTTGATTATAGAATTACATTAAAATGTATACTAGAAATCTCGATAATTCGCGATACCTCATAAAGCAATATAGTCCATTGCTTTCCTCATACAAAAGTAAATAATTGTATCATCGATATAAACACCATTTTAAATTCCTTTTATTTTACAAATCTTTGAATATTTACAACATTACATAAGGTTTTTTTACAAGATACTGTCACATCGATTTTTAATTACATGCTCGTCTTCATGCACCCATAAACCAGTTAAAAAATACACTTCAATCTTTGGTTACATGATTCTGTTCTTCATTTGATAAAAATGATGTAATCATCCATATAAACAAATCACACCAAAATGTATTGTGACTTCACTATGTCGATTTGACAGTATCCTTTACTTAGGTCTAAGTTAAGTTGCCAGGTGTCGGGTGGTTCGCACTCTAGTCCCACTCTCCAATGAACATGTGACGCGCGTGCGGGGCGGGGGGTGGGGGGAAGCCACGTCCAGGCATGGGCAGGCGACCGTACAGCGCGTATGGATCATAGTGTTGCTCTCCGTCTGCAATTAATATCATCACCAACGTTTTAGACAGCTGAATATTTCTAGGTTTGTTTAAATTAATTTTGTTTAAGAGCCTGCTTGCCAAGGTCTTCTTTTATTACTCAGCACTATCCAGGGAACTAAATTGTAGACTAACTTAGGATCGTCGTGTTTAGCGGAGTTAGTAGAGATGTTACAAACTTTTAGGGATAAGCAACGGGGTGGGTTATCAAAGAAACGACGTAAATTAATTTTAGTCACAATCACACGTAAGGGATCAACGCGGCAAGGGATTTTTTCCTAGTAGTTCTTAAATCTACTGCCTAATCTGGGAACCTAGTGCTTTTGCAAATTACATCTAAGGATGATAGCAAAGCTTTCGAAATGGAAATTTCGCAATTTGGAAGAATCAAGATTTGACAAGATTGTCAAGAAAGAAGTATAGATATGATAAATACTTTTGATACTTGGTGAATATGGGAGGTGAACTCAGAAGTGTGGAAAGTGTAGAAACGAAGCTTACAGGCGAGTTGTGCTACCAAGCGAAGCGATCTAATATAACAGAAAGTTTAAATACCAAGATTGGAGCGAAGAGTCCGCGTTGAGGCGGTGGAATTAAAGTGCGGGGTTAGTCTGTATATACACTAGCGCGGCTGCTGGATCACGAGGGGTCGCAGCCGTTTGTCCCTGTTCGGATAGAATTGGAACATGAGCTTCTCTTTTTTGGGGAGACGATCGTACGCACCGATTCCGCTCTCGTAAGAACGGGCGTGCCACAAAGCCTGTGGCGGCATGGGAGCGTGTGCAAACGGCGCCATATGCGGCGGGAATGGGCCAGGGTGGGCATGGGCCACGCTATAACGCTTGCTGGGCACTGGAGCCTCCTTCAGAGTCAGACGCTCAGTCATCGCCGGTAAGACTTTCGCGCCATTAGTCTTCACGAAGTTTGGCACGCGCGCTCGCAGCCCACAGTAGTACGGATCATCTGAAAACAAAATAAAAAATATTGAAATCACATTACACGCAAACAAGCCCCAATAGACGTGTTAGTGCCTGGAAACGAGTCTTTACATAACATGGTTATCGTTCACCTATTCCTGTGTTAGAAACTGCGAACACATTCGCCTATAAAACGGAACGCATGCACGCTCCGTCCCATGTTCCGCATCCTACGCCTGGCTCGTTCCAAATACCGACGATTCAAATATCAAGGATACGCCGAAATGCCAGCCGGTGGTTGCGACACCGGGGCATTGTCTGCTTATAACCTCTGCACTGATCTCTTCTTAAGAATGAAAAGCAAGTGCTCTCAAATTAAAACGTGCGAATGCGATCCATAAGCCGTCATCATATCCGATCAGCCGTATCGGATGTGGAATGCGTCAAACGTGACTCGACATTAACAGTCAGGAATCCGTGAACGGATAACGGAGCTACCTATGTATCTGATATTGCACGAAATTCATTTGCATAAAGCTTCCAAATTCGAACTCATGTGTCTACGTCCTTTTATGTTAAAGCATAACTGTCTAAAGTGTATTCAAACGTAAACTGTGCACATATTTCAAAAGAGACTTCGCTCTTTGTCGGGTCGATATAAATCTTAATATTTTAAATAGTATCTACTCCTTTTAAGACGGTGCTTGTGGTGTTTGAGTAAGTGTCCCCTTGTAATCTGTGATGTATGGCCATGCTCTTGATACACTACCTAGGTTGTTTTTTTGTGAACAAAAAGTTTCTTAGAAACACAAAATTCCACTTTGGAGGCGCAATTTCTTTGGCGACTAAAAAGCGTATATTAAGAATTTACATCATGAATTATCTTTCTGTTTATGCGTATATTATTTTTCTTAGCTTATTTTTTAATAGCTTAATATAGATTTTCAATAGTAGGTAATTAATAATATAGAGATAAAGTTAAATAAAAAACTATCCATGCTAGTTTGCAATCGGTCTACTATCGTACATGTACAGGCTGTATTGACAACCGTATCAGCAATCTCTTCAAGAACAACCCCTGTATATCAGTTTTTATCCCAAACCCATCAAGAAGCATCATTCATTTCAGTTCATTGTGCCCATAACCTTAAGTCCATATTCCATATTTTATAAATATTGCTTTAAATCACTATGTGCGTGGACATGGGTTTATAAATGATGATCCGGCTAGAGATGTTGATATAAAGGTTCACACTTGCAAGTACTTGCAACGTTGCTGTATAAATTGCGACTCGCATTCATAAATCCATTGCATTGTCAACTGTGCCATGTTCAAATGGACAGCTGTGGTCGCAAAGGACGGTGATTGCTTGACTAATATCACTAGTGGTAAATAATATCTTTGTGATTGGACGTTGTGAAATTTAATAGAAAGTTTTGTAATTTACTCGCAGTGTGGTAATGAATTGACAAATGTGTTGTCGACTCAAATTATATAAAATTCAATTTTCTAATTCATGACAGGTACTTGGTACTGGAGACTTAGTAATACATGATGATGCAAATTAATTTAGATCAAATATTGCTTTAGAATGAGTTGAAATTTATATTGGGCTAATAAAAGATGAAGAAAGCAAAATAAAAACAATAATAGAGCATCGATAGCAAATCCTAACACACACAGAAAAAGGACCCACAAGCATTATTTTGTCGGCGAAAAATCACTAAGTAGCCGCACTCTGCTATCAGTTGAACTTATTTGTCCATTACCTACTGAAGAATTATGACCAAAGTAATGACCAAACTCGGCAGGCGATTCGCAGGCCGCTCTCAATGTAGGCGCCTGCACCTCTGCCTTTTAAATACTGTTATTACCCATTCAGCAAGACAGAACATCGTGATACTACTTAGAGAATTTATATTGTCCAAGCAATTAATGCTGAATTTTTTGTTTTTTTCTTGATCACCTTTGTTTCAAGAATGGGAAAGTTAATTGAAGTCTGGTAAGTTATGAACAGGCCAACTGAACGTAATTAGACTCTTGTAGTGTAATGGAGAGATTTAGTGGACTTTAAATAGTTTGGAGTTGAAGTAAAAGTAGGATTGTAGTTTGTGTCTTGATAGGTTTCGTCGTTTGTTGTTTTATGTATAGTGTATATTTATGTTAGACCTTTTGTGCTTTGCTTCTATTCCTTAATTTTTTGCTATCAATTTCTGAATATATTTATCGAAGTTTTTTAACTCATAACAGTAGGTATGGTAGCACTCACCGTATTTCTTGTTGTCTTTGCCCTTATCTGATTTGCCTCTCGGGAACTGTGTTGGCATGCGTCCATCGTGTCCTTCTATGTCGTCATAATCAGGCTGTGAAATAAATAACCAACATATTGATTAAAAACATATAATAGGACCTTGTATCGTATACGTTCTTACTTAAAAACAGTAAAATATTTAAAAATCAAAAATATTTTCATCATTTGCGTCATTTCTATGTCCGGAATAAAAGCTCCGTAAAGTTTTGAATTAGATATTCTAAAACGTTTCTGGCGACATGAGAGGCAGATAGCGCCTAGAGGAACACCCAGAACGCAATTACATTGTAATATGTCCACTAAACAACACAACTTGCGCCTAACAGCATGTAAAAGCAAGTAATTCACGTATAAAACACGAAGCAAAAATCAGATGCAATAATATGAACGTGTGGGCGCCGTACAATCTTTTACCTTGTAACGAACCAAAGATGGCATCAAAAAACAACGAATCGTGATATATAAAACTCATAGGAACAGGATCTTATCAAATAAAGGTTATGGAAACCACCCTGGCAAGACATATCGGTTCACGCAATATATTTTCTTAATAAACACCTAGCAGGCATAGAACTGAAGCTTAACAGACACACAAAGGACATTGTTCATTTGTATGGTGTCAGAAGCAAAGACTAGGTAAACCAATAAAAGAGTAAAAGCCGACGCGACTGTACTATGTAGACGCTATCATTTATCTTGGGAGGCGATGAGATGTGAGATACGTCAGGGTTATCTTTCCCGCTGGGCCGACCATTGTCCACTCCACACAGTTGCGATAGCGTGTGTCCACAATTATCTGACAGCAAGTCGGAACCGACAGGCGTTAATCGGATTGAACTTTCACCTCCCTCGATGTTTATATCTTTACAATTGTTATGATTAGAGACTTGATTTACGCAATGATGGATGAATACGTTTTGTTGAAGAAGAAAGAATTATTGACGTGAATAGATAAGTACATGACAGCCACCTTACAATCCTGGATTATTATTTGATGTATGAGTTACATGGTAATAATATTGGTTACCAGTTTTTTCTTGGACAAACCAACGGTGCTTCAAATTGTTCTGAGAATTTGTTGGTTCTACATGAAGCAACGATCGATGGTGTATTTCGATTAATTTATTACCATTTGATTCGCATTACATCGAATTTATTTCCATTAAGTAATCAATTTTAAACACAATCAAATGATAAATGTGATCCTTTGTGTTATAGAAATAGCCAATTTGATTGTGATGGAAAAATAAATGACTTGCAGAATAAACAAGTAAATGCTAAAATTGACAATGAGGCTAATGTAAAGGAATCAAATACGGAAGGTTGTAAGTCGATATATTTCTAAATCCAGCAGATATTTAATAGCACTTAATGAAAGAAAGGATTAAGATAATTGAAATTCGAAATCATCTGGGAATTTTAGACGTTGATTTATATACTTTTTGTCCTTTTACGTGCACTTGATTGTAATTATTTTGGAATATTTTTAAGAATGTAAGATACTAAGCTGACATAAGATCCTGATTTGGTCTTGATTGATAAAGTCGTATTAAGAACGGGGCATATTTCTCATGTGACTTATTTGCCGATTACAGTCGTCATCCATTATTTTTTTATACGGAGACATTTTTGCATTTCAATTTGCATAAATCGTATCTTTATCACTGGCCTGACTTTGTGCGCCTTAACATTCTTTAGTTTTGTCAAATGTGCATTAAGGGCGAACAATGATTAATGACTTTCAATTTGGTTGACTTATTCCTTATCTGAATTTTTGGGAATAACAAACATGGGGTACTGTGGTTTACTTCGCGCGGAATTATATATACTGAATATAGAAAATATTATGATACTATGGAAAAGTAATAACATAAAGATCATAAGAAATGATTCCAGCGCATACAATTTCAAAATTGTTGACTTTTAAGACAATTATTGTTAAAACATTTTGTCCAACACTTGGGGACGACGGAAATGTACAAATTGTTCTTAAAAAGAAATAAAAGTCAAAATAACATCTAAAGGAACCTGAATAATCAGCGACATAAAATATACAAAGATCACAAGCGCAGACGCAGGCGGTAGGATGTTTATTATAAGACGAGATGTAATAAAAATTACATGTAAATTATCGTAATAAAAATAGCCATGCCATCTCAAAAGTACCCTTGATGCACAAACTTAACAATGAAAAAATAATTCGTAATGCAATTTTCACTTCGAAAATTACTTTGTCGATGCGCAACCGCACCTTCCCTTTTATATCGAAATGGAACTTGAGGGTTCAAGTTTATTATTATTCAATCATGAAACTGTAGGCCTCGTAAATCATATCCTATTAAATTAATTCTCGAAGGGCGAAACTTTTAAAATAAGCCATTCAAAATGGAATTATATACACATGTCCTTGCTACCGGCTTTTGCAGTGACTTCGCGTTTTATTTTGTTTTTTGCAATAGCAGACTGAGGGTCAGTTTCTCGAATGAAAATTATCGCAAAATTAATGTGACAAATTGTCAAGCGCTCGTTAGCTGCTGCCATTGGCTGTAGATAAACCATTCAACCAATCACAGTAGTTTACGCGCATTTGACAATTTGTCACATACATTTTGCAATAGTTTTCGTTCGAGAAACGGGCTATATGTTTATTGACTTTAATTTTACCATCGAGTTGATTAAATACGTTGTGGTCATCATAGCTGCCCATAAAAGTACACGTCTGAACATATAGCTTACAAGAAAACCGCAATAAACGGTCGTAAAGGGATATTGCTTTACTGCGCTGCAGGCATTAATCGAAGCAGGTATGTTGGTGTTACCAGACAAAAGACTATTGCTGTTTACATCAAAGTCGCCTTTTACGATACCTACGGGAGCAAACACAGCTTTTTCTTTATCGAATACCACAGCAACTATACAAGGTTTCAGGGACATCGCGCCCTTCTAAAACCATGTGCGTTGAATTTTTTCGTCGGTTATAAAAACAAAAATAGTGTTCCATACTTTTTGACCGCGTAGGTGCAAATTTTATTTTTCTATGAAAAAGCATTTTTTTTTTTTGTAATATGTAACCGACAAAAAATTCTATGCTACCCGTTCAGAATCATGTTATGGTTACAGTTTGCGCATCGATGTCCCTGCCACTCTTTATTAACATAAATCGGTATTGCTCTTCTGTCATGCATTGTATTTCACTTCTCGGTTCGGAAACTTCTAAAAGTGACAATTTAAACATGCAAGGTGCAAAGGCATGCAAAAGGTCACCAAAATCGATAACTCACTTTGTATCCACGTACCTTGGGAATATCAGCAGGCCCATAGCCATTCTCCCTGGGCGGTAGCTTCGGAGGCTTTTCTCCTCTCCTCTGTCCCATTTGCATCATCAGCTGTTCCCTGGTGGCGGCTACCACTCCGTGTCCATTGTTGTTATTGATGCCGTTTATTCCGTTATGTCCATTTACACCGTTGTGTCCGTTGTGTCCATTGATTCCGTATCCTCCAGAACTACCGCTGGATCCTGAACCGTTGGCGTTGGAGCTGGCGATGCTGTATGGGTCTTCATCTGGGATTGGAATGCGAGGTCGGTTCTTGATGTCCATCAGTCTTTGAACTGTTGACAAAGAATAGTTTGATTAGAAAGTGCTGATGGAAAAAAATGATATTGACGATGGGGACTATTTGAACGCAGCGTCATTAGGGTTCCGCAATTTTTAACATACTTTAAATGTAAAAGTTTGCAGTGGTAAAAATGATTTTTATAATTTATCTATTTTATTGGTTAATGAATGGGCAAATTATAGTCCATGTAAATGTAATATTCAATTTATACAAATCGTATATCACCGACCTGGGATTTGATTCGTCAAAGGTCAACCAATCCTCGTCTCCGATATTGATGAAGCAATATAAATTCTATCGAAACGTTTGAAATATTGTCTATTAACAAGTTTCCAAGATTATCCAACAGTTTGAACACACAACAATTGGAAACATTTAGCGCCGCTTGCACAACACGAATGTTACTTCGTGATGTTCAGATCGGATGGCAATCACTCCTCTTCACGACTTGGAACAACCTACGGTTATTAATGTGACATTAAAGGTCTGGTGTCTTCATTCCACTTCAGTTCACCATTAATCGTACCTTCGTCTCTAATCATAAAATAAACGAATCGTCCGCGATTAACCAACTCGACTATTACACCGCAAGGTTGAATGCATAATCTTCGAACAGTAAATGTAAATTCATGCGAATATTGGCTCTTTTAGTTGCGAAATATTAAAGTGCCTATAAAATTTATTGCATGAGCGACGGTGCGGCACAAAAGAGGAATAGTGACAACTGCATCTATCATTCTGTAGTGTCGGATTGTCTACGTACTAAATGTTTGTTTACACTTCAGGCACGTCAAATCATAATGAATGATCGAGCGGAAATGATTTGGAATGACTTGCATGTATTCAGACGCCATAAAAGACAATTATATTAAAATGTTATTCCTAATTGTGCCCTTTTATTACGATGATTACACGATTTTAGGCCACTTATAAAGGCTACTATTACGATAATCTAGCTAAGCATTATACATTATTGTTAAATTGAAATCTAAAAGCTTTTCCAGATAGCAATTACAGCAATTTTGATAAGGAAGTGGAGGTTCTTTTGTTTGAAAAGCATTTCATAGATTTCTAGCACCGACATGATAAAGATGTTGTGGAAACGATAAACCTTTGTTTCGCACATAATCTAAGTTTAACAGATATACCCGTGTCTGGAAATACCGTAGACGCCACGTCGCAACGGGATTAGAATCCAGATTAGTTCAGCCAATGAGGTGAATGCTAATAGCCGAGGTACATACACCGACTGTTTTTAAATGCTGAGAAAATTACGTGTGTCTATGTACAAAAAAAGGTTTTATATTCGGTTTGCTATTTGTGGTATGCGATGTGAGTCAAGAGCGTCTGACCATAGCTCCAATTTGAGTAGAATTGTGTAGTTTTGGTCAGATTGTGATAAGATAAGACATTTTCCTCCTCGAAAGCGCACTCTCAAGACAGGTACAGGATTTTAAACTTCGTCTGTGTCGCTGTCGATGACAGAGTTTTTCTCTGATAGATACAATTTCAGAACCAACATACTCAAAAGACTTGAGGTTAAGAAACTTCAAATCACCAAGGAATTATCTTAATCCGTACGTTTTGAAATAAACTGTACCAAATTCTGCAAGTTGAATTACATCGTAACTACGCCCGTTCTCCGAATTAGGGCTAGTAAAATCTCTGTAATGTACAGATCACTTTCGATCAGCATGCTTCCTATTGTCGTCCATTCGAGCTTTGCATAACATCAGTCACGATTTACGTCTGTTCAAGCCTTTAATGATTCAATTGGCGCTCGTTACAAATTCAAAGTGTATTTAATGGGTTTATGGGCAATGCTTACATTAGTATGATCCAGTTACAAAGTATGACGACCTTCACTATGAAATCGAAATTCGAAGGTGTGATGTGAACAATGAAGTGCGTTTGAATTGCTTGGACAAGAAACATGTAAGGTATGCAGATCTTATCGTATGCAAAAGCATTGGATTGCTAGTTGCTACCACCAAGTATAGCTAACGATTAACAATACATACACATTGGTTAATTATGAAAATAAAGCAAGGCACGAACAAAATAACAATGTGCAAGTACTACCATGACACGAAGGTTAAACTTTTGATGCTATATCGGCAAAAGCGACCAGTCCCCACGTTTAAGTGTCACGACTTCCATACAGAAAACATTAGCTACGTTACTCAATAGATTTATTTGAGTTCCTTAACAGATAAACAGTGGCTAGACCGCGAAACCACTGCAGAAAATCTATGAACGCATCTTATCCGTGGTGGAAAATCACGGGAATCTCGCGGTGCGGTTTCTTTCCCACACTATGATTTGTGCAAAACCAATATTAGATGTTGAATTGCTGTTAACTTGCCTAGATGGGGTTAGTTAGAAATTTGCAGTATGGTTTGAGTGAAATGAGGTGCAATACATCTTGAGATCGATGTAAGATTGCATTGTTGCACAACAATAAGCAGGCTACTGAGAAGTGAGGCTCTGCATAGTTGATGCGGTTGCGTGCTATGGGAACTAAATCAGATTTGAAAATTATCTATATAATAATACCTCAATTCACACTTGTTGCTTATTTCAAAGGACGTGCAAATTACCCGCTGTAATTCAAATTCTACTCATGAATAAAACAGGAGCGGAGATACTTGCATCGAGACGTTAAGATGACGCATGTCTAGTAGATACAGACAACAAGGTGATAAACTTCCGGAAATCTTTTTGGGCAGTCAATTGTACATTATTACTGGCCGATCACCTTGCTACAATGAAAACCGGATCACTATTGAACGAGTCTACAATAATTATAACAAGAATATAACTTCTGATGATCCTGGTCTTAAGGCCATCTCCAATATCAGAACTTAAGCATATAATCAATTTATTTTTGGACTGTACTTTCCGCACTATTTAATTTTTTCTCTCCTACTTAAAACTTCAATATCTTCAAGGTTGATACAACTTGGTTAAACGTTCTCAGTTGCGCGTGAGAATATTACTGTGCATTATAAGAATTTAATTTTGTATATTCGTAAGTTAATGATAAGTGTAGAGGTCGTCCCATTGTTCCATAATACCTGAGGCTCTGTCCCGGAGGTCTAAGACAAGGTAACTGTAACATTGTCAGATCTTTGGGTGCCTCTAGTCATCGTCTACGTATGCAAACATGCGCCTATTCAATGGTAATTACTGTTAACGTTGATGACGCGTGACTGATGTTCGACAGCGGCCTTGTGACCGATGATATTATGGAAAGACCTAAAATAAACATTATATCAAATAACATTATTGTCTTAAATGTTAATGATGACGGTATCGACGAGGGAGCGACCATTACAGATGTTTAAACACTTAAAAGAGGCGTCATGACTCCCACGCAGGTTGAGATTTAATAAATACGGTTCGCAATGCAATATAATAATGGAATATTTTTACGTTTTGAGATAAAGAGGTGGAGTTAACTCTTCACTGGCCCCATGTGTCTCTGTCCGTGATATCGGTGTTAGGCAATTTATTCGCTATGACACGTATTGTGCGTTTATGTCCCTTAATGCTGCTATTGCAATTTTTCTGTTGATTTTGCTTGTTTTCTCTGCTATTGTTGCGACCAGCGTGAAATCGTTTGCTGCCTCTGTCAACCTTAACGATGCGACGTGGCCAGTAACAGATTTAGATTATTTAGGACCATGGCCAGCAGGTTCATTTATAACATAAGTTTTATATAAAAGGAGAACATGAACACAAATGATCATGAACGTGTTATGTGCATTCGAATAAGGCTAAAAGTAGGTTTAAACTATTTGTTTTAATTTCATATTTAATAGTGGGCGTACATTTCTCTCTAAGGATATATTCAAATTGATTTTTTTTACCTATTAGACCAGTTTTTTTACGTTAAGAGTGTAATTATCTAAATATGCGGAACGTTGTTCATGTATGTTTATTAGACATTTAATTGGTTTTGTGACCAATTTGTAAGTCGTATAGGTGCTCTGAAGTAGACGAAATTATTTCCTGTTTATTTTTTGCCGGGTTTAATGAAGAACTATTGATTGTGTATAGATTTTATTGACGAGTGTCGGTGTGTGGGTTGTGCGTTGTTGATATCAAATCTGTATTTGTAGGTTTTGGGAACGTTCATAAATGTAAAAAACCATATTTGATGAATGGTAGCTATATTAACTAACCATAAAAATACATTGTAAGGTCAAGTACAGGCATGTTAATATAATAACACCTTTACAATCATATTTTTTTAAAAACGTTCTTAAATAAATTGACAATTCGTCTCTAGTCAAAGTACAAGGTAAGTAGGTATACTATTTATCATCGGGACCCCAAAATTAGTATCTGGTATCCACCAACAAAATTTTCCACGGCAATTAACTGACCTCACCACAAATATTTTCCCAAATTCGCAACCCGCCCACCTTGACCATGCTTTACTTAATGAAGCCTATATTTAAAAAAAGAAGACAAAAACGATGCGTTGCCCATGCGCAGGTTTTTTAAGCACCGTGGCTAGCCACACTAAATAACTTATGTGATGATATCGCAACGTTTTTAGTACGGAAGTGTTTTTATTTTGAAGTTAGTATAAAACATTGCATTTCATATAAATATTTTGAGCATATTCTTTTTGCTTATCAAGTTGAAGTTTGTGGTCTTAACGATTTGGGGCGTCTTTTGTTTTGGTTTCGTAAGGGCATTGTGTTTGTTCAGTAATCGAGTCATTTAGAGCTTTTAATAATTTAGTTGATGATCTTAGTGCGGATTCTGAAAGATCTAAAGCTATTATAACCTCTTGTCTTTCCTTAAGACTCTCTCCGGCCCCGTATTTATCTCAGGTTCATCGTCTGCTCAATGGTCACTGCTAAACGCAGGTTCTCTGCCCTCTCCGTAAGTGAAATCAGCGTGACAATACGCACACTCTATGTATTCCAAATCTCTCCACATTAAGCATAGATACAACATCTCATAGTCATAAGTGCATAATTATATAAAAAGTAATTGGCCTTCTATGTATGAACCGTAATAGTTCGTGGGAAACATATCCATCATTTTTATCAAACTCCATCTTCTGTAGGCAATTAGTTACCCAACCTACCACTTAAACTTATGTACCTCTTAACTTAAAATTGGATTTTTGGGAGAGAAAATTAATAAGCTCTTTGTCACATCATTTTATGTAATGTTTGAATTTTATTTTTTGTCTGTTTTTACTAATCTTTTGTATGGTCACCAAAGGAGACAAGTAACCAGGGTCGTCGGATATACAGTTCAAGTTTTGTAAGAAACCGATGGATTTTTTCGAATTAAATTCAATTTAATTAATAGAAAACAAACAGTTCATTTATCAAATTAAATTTCATTCGAAAACATCCATCGGCTTCTTACTAAACTTCAACTATATCCGACGACCCTGGTTACTTATGTCCTTTGGTGACTGTACGTACGTACGTACTAAGAAAATGCTTGTTTCATTTTTGAAGATTAAATGTTTATCTTAATGTTAATCTGTAAGTTATAACACTTATCTCATGCAGTTTTTATTTTGTATTAAACTTCCAGTAACTTTATCTAAGCACCGTCCTGTACATGGTTCACTATTTTCATACATTTGTGTTGTTTGACTCCTAACAAAAAAGCAACCAATCTAAAAACTAATATATTACATGACAGCTCGTTTGCATTTGTTACATCATTAACAATATTATCTAACAATGTTCCAACTTCCACATAATTATTAATTTGATTTAACAAAACGGCCTCATCAACTCTTATCACCTTAGCATTTACAATATACTTAGTACCAAGATTATACGTATAAGATATGATCTGCAAAGTGCAGGCTTAGAAAGTGACAGTGAACATTGTTCGGCCAAGGTCGGCAGCTGACGTGACAACCGGATTCAAGCCCTTGTCAATGTAGATAGTGAACAAGTCGGTAATGGTAGTGTTAGTTTAATTATAAACGAAGTGGTACAGTATGCTAAAGAAGAGACTCGAACAGTATTTGAAGTAGATGAAGCAGTTGGGGGAGCTTTACTAGAATATAATTGCAGAATTAATTATGGTTGTAATTTTATTGCAGATTTGTATGCATTGCATCAATTTTCCGCTATAGATAAAGACGTTGAATGTAGCCATGAAGAGATTATAATTAAATCCGAAGTAAAAACGTCATAACGTTGTGTTAATTTGTCTCACTGTAATAAAATGTTATCAAGAGTTTTTCTGACCAAAATAATTAACTTTTTGCTCTCATGTGATTCACCAAAGTGCATATTATCGCTAATCCTAAAACCTGCATTGTTTTGCTGTACCTTTTTGTGCCCTCAGTATAACATCTTTTGAGAGGTGTAAAAAACCAACCCACTGCATTTGCATTTTATGTTCCTGCTATAGGTATGTCCAGAAATATTTTTACATTGGGTTTTTGGGCGAATTTTATGCCATTGGCACTTTGTATATTTGTGATTCCATAGCATTTTTAACTGTAGCAATTGAAAACTTTATATTTATTTAGCTTAATAATAATTTTAGTTCATTCATAAAAAGCAATGAGTCAAAGTTCATAATAATGAGCTTGTTGCACATTAGCTTTTGAAAATAGATAAAAATATTAATTACATAGGACGTCATTATGCAAGGACAAGTTAATTTGTGTTCACGTAACTGTACTGTTTTTATTGGTTTTTGTGAATACCTATTTATAGTGTTAAAACATTTCCTAGAAATCATGTATTATTTTGAGTGTAACACTTAAAATAATACATGAATTTTAGGTTCATTTTTCACACAGCCAGAGACCAAGACATAGTTTTCAATAATGTTTTCCCTTTTGTATCCATAAGCATTATTTAGTTCTTCTCTCGTTTCAGTATCAGCTTTTGTCATGGTAAAATTGTTAGCCAGCTGATAATCATATTTGCATAGAAAATCTAAAAGCTTTACTCACCCGGTGGCAGCTTGGACTTGAGCATATCCATAGCAACGACGTTGATGATGAGTACCCAGATGGGGCAGTCGAGGAGATCTGAGTCCGACTTGACGAAGGCAATGGCACTAAGACACTGCGTCTCCAGCCTCCTGCGATCAGGGTATGAGCGGCGCAGCTCTCGGTTCACGTTGGATTGGAACTTCTTCATGTCAAATAACTGGAAGGGAATAAAACATCGAGATATAAAATCTAATAATATAGTTGAAACAGATAGATTAAGACCTTTTTTTATTACGAACGGTCACTCAAAAAATTAACTTAAAAGTACATGTCGCTAAAGTAGTTAATTGAGTAAGTAGAGATGACATGACAATCTGAGTTTATGAATTCAAGTAAGTAAGTAGATTATGCGTTAAGTAAGGGGGATTGAAACTTCTTCGTGTCGAACTGGACGAATAAAACAACAGGATATCAAACTGTAATAAAATAAATATGGCTTGTTGCCTATAACGCTCTAAGTTAATCCTATCTCCGTTAAAAGTAGAGCGGCTAAACTACCTGTTGAGTTTCCTGATAATGTTAAGTATGCTCTTTAAAGCATAGATACTAAGGCAAAAGCATTTGAGAGTGTTAGATAATTTAGCACAAATATGGACTCAGTAGACACGACTTCGATAGATATTTGGCGTGCAAGTAACATGATGAGATATTAAGATAAACAATTGGAAGAAAAAACATTCTGTTCAGCTGGTGTGACTCATAATAACGATAATTTAAAAGATGAGATAACACCAATCAAGTTATAACAAACAAACAACAAACTTAGAGTAACATACAGCTACAAATAACGTGTAGATTTTTTATCTTAATTAATACGAGCGATGATCTAAAACAAATTGCTTGACGATCGATTGAATGCGTCTAAATTAGATGATGTTATCGAATTAATATTACATAACAAGCCTTCGTTCGATAATGAAAAGACAATCGCTCGATCAAACAAAAATTGAGCCGACGTCATGTAGGGTGCCCATCTCTATAATGAAAATGTCAAGAGCGAACGCTGTCAATAAAAAAATATAAATTAAGTTCCCTAAAAAGAGCTAGTACATATGTTATGTAATTTGCGTTGGTTTGGAAAGCGTCTGATGAAATCGTAATTTCTTTAACACGTTTAAATTCACCAGATTAATCATTATTGCGTAATTTTTCTTATCGAATTTTTGACTTTACTTTCTTTTTAAATTTCATCATTTCTTTCAAAAATCAAAGTCACGAAACTTAAAATCCCAGCACGACGTGATCTAAATCTATTAAGATAATCTCAATACTCCAAAAGGTTTCCGATTCGACTGAGGAACTCCGAGAGACAAACGAAAACGCCGAGTCAGATGCACCGACGAAATTGAATGAGGCTTATAAAGTTGTTACATAACCAGTGCAGTACAAGCTGTTGTCGAGTCCCTCCGTCAGTTCGGACCAGTAGACTATATAGATGGTATCTTTAAAAACTTCGCCGACGTTATTCGTAAATCATCGGACGGCTACTCAAAAAACGTCATACAAGTACCAACCACAAGTCAAATTGATGCATTTTAAGAATTCTAATTAAAACTGTAACATTCCATTGTTGCAACACAAACTCGTCTAGTTGATTGAGAGTATTCTAAGAGATGAATTGTTTGACGCAATTATAAAATTGAAATGGAAGATTTGATGTAAATGTTTTGTTGAGACAAATGGTTTGGATGGTTCTTCCGTTCTCAGACAAAGCCTTGATGAAAATGCTACTATTTGCTAACATGTTGTATAACATTGCGAAGTTAATAGCAGCAATAGAATAATCTCGGATAGATCATTTATTCACTTATAAAACTGCAATAGTGGCAGTCATGTGCGAAGTGGTTGAGAATAAATGTCACAACATTTCCAAGTTTATTGTACATTGGAAGTAGTTTAGATCTATTTAAAAACTGTAGTTGACACTACTGATAGTATTGTTTTTAATTAATTTAGTCACAAGGGAATTCGTTGTGGGAAACGAGCCGGATCGCACAGAAAAAATCCCAGAGATTATACAGTTTCAACACTTGCCAGTATTGTTTCGAGGAAATTGGAGTCTTTTAATGAAGACGTACATTGCAGTGCAACAGTGCAACGAGTGAACGAGTGACCTATCAAGCCATTTGTTGCATTGCTCTGAATAATTAACATGAGTAATATCTAATCATAGGAATACTTTAATAGAATAAGTATATTACAAATCATTTCGACGTATTTGTCTCCAATAGATAGATAGTTCTTAATTAAAATAGCGAACGGAACTGACCTATATTTTGCAACGATTATAGAATATATAACAATTACATGACATGCAATAAATTGCTTCTAATAATAAATAGTTAGAGGTGTAATATTTCTCACAATAGCCATTAATTGAGGCATCACATTGTTTCGGCGGCGCGCTGAACACGGACAATGCTCCACTTTCTGCGAATTCGCTTTCGTTACTCCTAAGGAAATAGAATAACATCCAAACTAATATGTGAGGCAATGACCATTCCCTCCCTTGCTTAATGGTGCTATCTTCTCTCATTGTTTGCTGCAGACTTACGTAAAACCTTGTAGGTAATGGTGTATGAATTGGTAATGAATCTTTCGGATGCTAGGAAGTGAATTTTCCATTGTCTTGTACCACTTCTTGTACCTATGGTGTCAGTTACGACGAAAGTACGTGTATAGCAGTAGAGTCGTCTAATTTGTGATCGAAGTTAGTTATTATATTCACATTTGCGTTCGCTTTGTCACTAGTACCGTATTTACAAATGTCATGGCCCGTACGAGTTGAATGGTATTCTTGTTGCAAACAATCTACAATTCCACTGGCATATCGTCTTATAAATACTTTAATGAAATAATCGGATAAGTGTGTGTTTCAAATGAATTATACGAATAAGAGTGGCTGCCTTTTTACGAAATTCTGATTGAGTTCACACTGGTTTGATGTCCTAACAATAACCCATCTTCAAAGTACAAAATATTTCGTAACATTAAAATGTTGATAAAGTGAAATTACGTGGCAATGTCATGGTCAGAGAGAATCGTGCTCGAACACAATCTGTGCAGTCGTGATGCACCACAAATGACTGATGCACTAACGCAACGCGCATTAGAGTAATGCCTTGCCCTCTTAATTTTTTTTCTACGATGATTATTGTCTTTAATAACGATGAACATAAGGAAATTATGGAGCCAGAAGCAGCAAAAGATGAAGTAACAGACGAACAATAGCTGCCTATTGTGTGTGACCGCGTTCAAAGAGACGTGAGTGAAAATTTTTAATCGGTAGATAGAACTTGTATGCTTACAAAATGAGAGAGATAAAACCAATGTTTGAGTTACCAAACAAGTAATTTCCAGGGAAGACGGGCCCAATGATCACCCATAAAGCAATTTAGATCATTATGTGGGCAACCATAAAATTAATAGGCAAGTGTTACGACATCTTATTTCATAAACGCATCCATCTTGACAGAAAAAACTACTGACGCCCGTTTGGTATGTTCACAACGAACCAGTTTACCTTGCTTGCCCATAAATTAGACTTTAAAATTCATTTTTCGATAGCAGTAACGACTAGAATTCTGATTTAATTTCCTTGGACGCTAATTTTGTAAATAACATACATAGTTGGTAGTTGGTGCAAGAGGAAGGATAAGCAACGTGTAATTAGATACACCTGTGTAGATGTACCTATTGGACTTGGTACAAATTGCGGTTGTAAGTTTATCAAAGCAAGGCCCAATAATGATGTTATTTTATTCTGCATTAATAAAACTAATTACAGCACAAGGTTTTTATTTAGATATAGTAGGTGCTATGGTAATCGGAAATTAGGTTTGTTTATTTATATAGCGTTGTGCTGGTATTTGTGTACCTTTTATAATCACAAATGTTTCCAGTTTAAGAATGAGTACATTTAATTTTACTATGTTTAAAGGAAGCAGAATAAATATGTTATCATATTTTCAACAACATTGCTTAAATTTTTTAACCTGACATTGAAGTTAACGTTTTTGTTATAAATTGTTTAACCGCGTTATTTGTAACACTTAAAATAATTACGCCTATAAAGTTTTTTACATTCTTTTGATAAACGACTTTTGTTTAAATACAATAAGCGTTGCGATTTATATATTTGTTTTTGTTTGTTCTTAATTTTGTTAATAGCACATCTGAGTACTTTAATTGACCTACATACATATTTGTTAAATATCTTAATATTATGATTTATAACAGCAAAATCTTTAGAGTAGGGAATAAATTGTTTTAACTATATTTTGGTTTGGATTGGTATATTTTGTCTTGTGCCGGAACATTTGTATCAATTCCTTCTTTTATTTTACAACGTTTACTTTATATGTATACTTCACACAAAATCAAAATTAAAATCAAAAGTCATTTATTCAAATTAGGCTTAGCACTTTTTGAACGTCAAAATTACAAAAAACAGTCCCCCAAAAACGCCCGCCCTTCACCATACACACACACACGCACACATCTCTCTTTCACTCTTCATTTACACATCTTTCTAATTCACTATTTAAAGAGTCATCATTCGCCAACAGTCTATCATTATCATGTATCATCATCTTCTCGTCATTAGCTTCTCCCTTATCATGTTTGCTTATAACAACAGCTGTATCAGCTCTTACCTTAAATATCTTCTCCTGTTCCAGTGAGTATCCAGGAAGCTTGACTATGTCCTGCCCTATAGCCGTCTCTTCGTTGCTGGTGGCCGCCGTACTCTTCACAAATACATTACTCTTGGAGTAGCGTCTGATGAGTATGTTGCCGGCGTCGTCCATTTTGATTTTGACACCCTGTTGACAAAGGAAGAAAAATTTTAGGTTTTGTTTTCACACTGTACAACTAACTAGATATAGTAATTCTAACGTAAAAGTTTTGATTCTATACAAAATTGATTGCACTAATATTCATTAGAATTATCATTGCTTGTTCGTAGGTTTCTTCTCGCTGTATATTTAATTCTGAGAGTTTCAAAATATTGTGAAACTCTCTTTCAAATCAAAAGTACCTACCATAGACAAATTGCTTAGAGCAATACGTAGTTTTATGAGTTTTTAATAGAATGATATCAAGGTTCAATATAATCACTTGGTTTACTTTTGTGGTTTCTGTACGTTTCTCGACATATTCATTAACTAGTAATAAGAATTGCCTTTTATCTGTAGAAATTCCACTATTTCTTCTAAATATTTACTTTTCACTTCAAATGAAAACTTATCATTGCCCTTAGCACTGAGCTTATCTAAACATCATTCCATCTTCTAAGTAGTGTCATCTACAATCTTACCACATACCTGTATCAACTACATCTTGCTAATTTACACTTTAATTCAATATCTTAGCGTAAATACACTTGCAGGTGTTATGTGATTGGTAGATTAAACCCTATTACATCGGCTGTTTGGCAGAGTGCCACATATGACCTTTTCTGCATTCGCGACCTTAGTACAAGGATGTGTCTGTGACTGGCATATAAATATTATATCGGCCAGATGCTTCAAAATTGAGCACTGTCAAATGCAGAGCATGAATGAAAAGTGAATGTGAAATAGCTCAAGGCTCTATTGTCGCCAGTTCAGCACCACCACCACCACCAGTTGGTACAGTTGGTATCTTAGTACTTACTGGAAATTTTGGTGGAATGTGCGATTTCTTTCTTTCTATGTAAGCTTTGTAAAAAGCCAATAAATCAAAGCCGATAAAGAAAATCATAAAAAAAATACATCCGAAATTAGAACCTCCTCCTTTTTTGAAGTCGGTTAAAAAGATATCGTCATGATCGTTACACGATAGTTGATAAGCGAATTAACTATTGCAGTAGGAAGATGTTCATAAATTAATTACTACCTTCAGCTACCACCTCTTGTATCTAAGTGATGGTAAATTCTCTGTGCTGTCGAAACTATATTACAGTATCTGGCTTGATCATTCTGATACTACCAAGGTAACCGTTCTCAAAAATTGAAGATTTTTGTAATAGTGTCACTTTGATAACTTTAATTAACATCATCATCGTCTATATACATGTACAAATCAACAAACCCATGAAAAGGACAGTCAACTCGCAAACAAACGCTGTCTTCGCCCGTTACGTTATGACATCACAGTTCCTGCCCTTATCTGCCATCAACAAGGTCATTGCCTTTGCCATAGTTTTAACTTCCACCATTTATCTCATTTTGATTTATGACATGACAAAGGTGTTCAACAATAGAATAGGTATGACCTATGACATCATGAACTTTGCTGAACCGTAGCACAAAATAGTACAGAAGGTTGGCTTCATACGGCTAGCGAAAATAGGCATTCGCACACAGACGCGTACGTATGACGATCTCAAACAAATGCCAGTCGCGAGTGCGCTTGCACTCGCTGTACGTGAAGAGTGTCTGTTTGCGTATGTTCTCGCTGGTTGGCTGGAGCCAACCTTCTGTACTATTCTGTGGTGAATAAGTTCATGTCAAAGTATTGTTATAAATATTTGAACTAAACCACATGCGGAAGATGGGTCATGATTGATAGTAAAAAATATATCAAAATCAATTAGAGTTTAAACGTGTGAGAACAGATTTTTTTGTAATTGATTTATTACAATGGTGGTTTTTGTGGATTTGATTGGTGGTCGATTAATAGGAATAATGTTCTTTGCTTATCCGTATTATGCATGCTTAATATCAATAATGACTTGTTTGCGTCGAATGATACTCGTATTTATTGATATTTAAGATTAGTTTATTAAATTCATGTTGGGAGATTTCACAGTTGTCAGCAAACAAATTAATCTGTCCCAGTATTTTTTAACCTTACACATAGGTAGGTTGACCTAGAAAATATAGTAGCAAACATAGGTATATTGGACGATGAATGTCAATGATATTTAAAATATCTATGCTTCGCAAATTCTAACAAATTGCTTGAACAGTAATAACTCCATTAGAATCAGTGTTTTTGAAATGCCAGCGGAAATAACTTACATAACAACAACATTATCATTACAAGAGGAACAAGAAATATACATGTATTTTATTGACAGATTCTGAAAAATATACGGCATTACCTTAAAGACTTTATAAAAAAAATTAGACCCATGACAGGTAACCTTTAAATGACCTTGTCATTTGGAAAGATACAGAAAGCGAATGTTTAATACACGAATTAGTGTTACGTTTGTACTGATAGGAATCTAGTAGAATATGTAATGAGACTGAAGCTTCCTTGTCTAGTACGTTTTGTTTAGCGTTATTAATGTTTTTACTCTGCTTGTTATTTTTTAAGGAATTTTGTGCATATGTTTCGTTAAGTACTGCTTCCTTGTTTGTATCTTTGATGGCAGGGTTCTTTATAATAAAGGATGTTAGCCTACGATTTTAATGAAGACTTCATCCTTAGTTGATTGGGTTTTGTATTTTATGACAGAAATAAAGGTGTCAGAAATGATTTGTTGCAAAAAGGTAGTGCATTTTTTTAGTTGCCTTGAACGAAATTAATTTTAAGCTTGATTATTTTAGACGTCTATAAAATTTTGTTAATAGAACACCTGAGAAATTAATTAAGTAACATCTGGTTTTGGTTCCTTTTTAAAACAAAATTAATATATACCTATGATAGAATCATCTCTTGACATATTTTAATTACTCAATAATACTATATGCTTCTACTTGATCTCATCTTGCAAATCAGTTGTTATATCCCAAGTATGTTCTGAATCGCTCCCATTTCCTTATAGCCCAAGACATTTCCTCCATCCACATATACAATGAAGGAATACATTAACATTTTATTACTAACACAACCGGTAGTGGGAAGTTGCATGTGGTTTGACGAAATGCATATAATTGTCGCGCGGTAGAACTAAATTCCTAAGGACCAGCGAGCCGTTGATAATTCATGCTTAAGTCAGTGGTTTTTTTATATCGTTACTGATTTTTGTGAAGGGGTAAGCAGGAGTTAAGGTAGCAGATAAGTTGAATTTTATTACTTCCATCATTTCCTACTCTTCTCTTCTTTCTTCAATATTAAAGTTGATGTGCGAACCTGCGTATATCCTAACTCTACTCATATTCTTCAATTGAATTTTGAAACATATAAAACAAACATCTGATAGTTCAGACACCTTTTTTGTTTCATTACTATTCAACTGGTGTGTGGTTTTAACATGTGCTGTAACAACAATGACTGAGGTTGAAGATCAAATTTTTGCATAAGCAGTGACAGGTACATACCATGCCGCCCACGGCACATAATAATTCGTCTCACAATAATTTGCCTGTTTTTAAATAAAGACAAACCGTATCCAATCAATCTTCTCAATTCCAAATATTAGGCCGGATACAGACACATCAGTCTGACCTCGTAGAAACTTATTTGTTTCAAGATCATGAGTTAGATACGGGTAATAAAAGCTGCTGAGCATTTTTCTCATTAAGCTCCCGGCCTTACTGAAGTCTATTAAGATCACAATTGTATGTTGTGTCTGTGTAATCAATCGAGGCAACAATAATCATGGTGATTATATCGGGTTCAAATTTGCTACCAAGGTGATCAGTAAAATTAGATTTATTTGAGCAAATATAATTTGAATTACTTCTAGACCGATTTGGACATAATACATAGATTATAGTTCTACTTTGTAACATCTAACGAATTACCAATATACACGCGCCTCGTAGGGATATGGATAAAACTATTTATTTGCATTATATTTGCTTTACTTATGTGAAGGAGCACGAAGAATACGTACATATGTCTAGATATATACGTGATTACAATTTTTGTATCTGCATCGACCTTGCCTTTGACAGCTCGATGCCGCATCTGATTTATATCAGGATTTTGGTTCCTATTGTTTGGGTCATGATATTTATTTTCCATAGCTATATGTACCCACTTGTCCAATTGGATATTAAAATGTTCTTCTACATCACTTCCTTGCGAACAACTATTGTTTCTGTTTGTAGTACTTTGTTGATCGTTTGTCTTTTTTTTTTGCTTTACTGTTAACATGATGGAAGGTTAATTGATTGACAGTAGTCTCTTCTATTATTTTGACTATGTATTGTTATGGTTTTTGTCTTGATGTTTTCATCTTGTATCCTGTTTAGTAATGAAAATCATCGTCGCGGTGGGTGGCAGGAGTTATGATTGAGTGATGTTTATTGATGTGTTCATTCATTGGGTATAACTAGACAGGTGGCGCTATCAATCATAGTACTAAAAAAATAAAGGTATTTTCATTTAAATTCAAAATACATTCGATATGAATAAGCTCGGTTAGCCCGGATTCTGCTCCTAATATTACGTGTTTGGTATATTTCATTAATTCCATAATCAAATCATCATCATTATCAATTTGAACGTCCGATTCGTTCAGCTCATCTCGTAAAGTCGTTTCTGTATTTGCCTATTTGGTCGTGAAGTCATCACAGTTTTTAGTGTAGGTGTCAACGCTCATCAGTTGACGGTATATCAGTGTCATGCGTGGCTACATCATTAGTATTAGTTCTACGTTGACCTATCTGCGATCTAAGATAGTTATCTTAAATTTATACACACATTATGAGCCATTTGCCATATATGTACATATGTGTATTTTTAAGTACAATGTTTGGTCTGGGATGGTTATAGTAGTATATTATATAGATAAGTGGATAACTTACTTGTCCTATGTGTCTTCTTACTTCTTCTGACTTCTGATCTCTGTGTGGGTTGTCAAATCCGCAAAGACCGATTCTGGAAAGAAACAGACGAAACCATTAGGAATATATAAAAGATCCATGAGAAAAAAACAAGATTTCGAGAGAAATGATGAAAATAATTTCCATAAACGTGTACAAAATTTTAAAATAGAATTAGGTACATAGTAAAGATGGATACATAATTTAAGAGATGCAACAAAAGCTGCTAGTACAAAATAAAGTAATTTATATGCAGTACACAGGTCTATATTTTTTGATGCGATGATTTTTGCATAGCTGGAACTTTGCCAAGCGAATTTAGAATAACGTTGAATGTGAAAAAAGCAATTTTAATAAATAACATTGCATTGTTTATAGGCATTGGCAACCGCAAGCATAATTTACATGTTTCTATACCATCATTCATAATATTGGTTTTTACAGTGGGTGGGTTTCTAAGAATTGCGTTATATTAGTGCTACTAGTACTGGTGAACTTCAGAATTGTTTTATTGTGTCCTACTTAGTAGTTTTTTCCTGTAAAATTGAGGGCAAAGCTCGGAATACATGATGGTCTTAAGTTTCGTCTAGTCATTAAGTACTATTTTTTTTAATGATGGTTTGGCATTACATTTTATTTATAGTTTCCATGTTCTTTAGTCACGTATACAAAACTTAGTCCAATGTTTGGTTCTCATGTGTCGAATTGAATAATGACGACATAGGAATTTGTCCTCCATTTGTATTTTGTCAACGTACTATCGGAATATCGTTTTCTCAAAACCGTTCCTTGGCATTGCCCTGAGAATGTCCACATTGGTTTTTCATTGGTATTCAAGTTCGTTACCAAGGTCTGGTATTGTTTACTGATCGGGAATTTCTATTTGATTCTTTGGGTTATGTGTATATGTTGATTTCTATTCAATGGGTGAAACGATTAAGTTTGATGGTGGTTTGAACGATGGTAAAGAAAACGTGTACGGTAGTTTCGCATCGAGAATTTATATTCCATTATTTGACGTGGAAAGTGAAATGGAGTCGCTTTATGGTTTTTAAGTTTATAGAAATGGTACAGTATGGGTTGGTATGTGTTGAGGAATTTCTTTCTTTAGACCGTTAACTAGCGTGTGAAATAATTTGATTAGACACCAAATTGGGTCAAAAATACTATCGACAACATTACGTGTCCAACACATAGATATAAGAGAGACCTTAGATTCAACTTTGTCAAGTACGCTATCGTTTTCATTTTCAGTTTTTTCTTAGTGTAGGTATATATTTCAGTTATTGGCTACAATAGCTTTTTGTATTTATGTATTATCATTATTATGAGCAATATTTTTTCTATATTCCTATTCTTTGACATACATAGACGACGTTATGATTGAAGGTGATAATTCACTTGAACACAATGACACAGTACGCCTGTACGTGATATAATACCATATTATTTATCAATAAACGTATATTTTCATCTGACCTTTGTTATATAGCGTGTTTGAGAAAAGGGATGTGGGTCAAGTGTCTTTGTGGGTGATATTATCTACTAGCATGTTACTAGGTTCTTTTTAATTATTATGATTGCAAGATATACGGTTTCTTACATTGAAAAAGGTCTGTATAGAATGCTGGAGACCACAAAAATGATACTCAATAACTTCGAGTGAATTAACGTTATCATGAAATTGAGTGGATATACCCATACATTGAATTTAAAAATAACCTTTTCGGAGGAATTCTTTTGAAAACCTTTTATAGGCATACAGAACAATTCTGAACTTTATGTACCTGTTTCTGTATTCAAGAAATGTGTCTGCTACATTTTATATTCAAATTATTTTTATAGTGAAATTTTATTTCAAGGAGTGCCTTGTCGATTTAAATTTTTTGAGGTAAAAGTGCAATGTCTTTTAGTTTAACATATTCTGTCCAAATTTGACAATGAGCTTTTTATTAAAAAAGCCCATTAGATGTCTTTTCACATATTGTAATCTTGTGTTGCATATCAAATTCTCTAAGGACTTGTGGTAAGTAGGTATTAAAATACTTCATTATTAACTCTTCCTTAGTAGTCAGGATCTCACAGGAACCTACATCAGATATGTTTTAAGTTTAATATCTCGGTATCAAATCATTTTCAACGGTATATTTAAACAGCTTCAGCAACTTTATTACACTAAGGGCTGATTTTTCAATCGACAGATAATTTTTATTCGTGGAATAAAATTGACGTCTGACAGCTTTTGTACGGAAGAAGTGTCAAAAATTCAAAATCATTCCTCCGATAAAATTAACTGGCGTTGGAATAATCAGCAGGGTAATTGCGTAACACACTATCAGTAGCAATGGGTTTAATTTTGACAATTCAACAACATTCATTGCGTCATTTACGTTGTTGAGCAGATTTTTTTTCGAACATATGAAGCAATGGATTAGCAATATACTTCAAAATGATTCAGATTGAGATTGATTGTGCGTTACGCAATTAGAGCGCAGCCCTTATTTCAATATTATTATGTTCTAGACTTTTATTAACCTCTTATTTTAAATATACAGCCTCTTTAGAATTACCCCTAATAAAACGTTAAATTAATCACAATATTGAACCGATTGGTCGTCGAACCACTCTGCGCAGGACTTGAGCGGTGAGCGGCGACCTTGGCGTGCGCAGGCGCGTGCCCCGTCACCGGCTACTGTGTCATTTCTCGCGCATGCGTGCTGCCGCCCTCACTTTTGATTTGATGTTTTGTATTAGCGGTTGTCCTACATATTACTATTGTTAATAGCTGGTGTCTTAATGGGTTAATAGGGAAAGTCTTTGATTAGGAATTGATCGATTGAGATTACAGACTATTTTGTTACATTATGGGGAACTAATAGAAAATGATAATCAGTGACGTAACCTCGTTCATTTAGGTGCATTTAATTCATAATCCATATCAACATCTTTACGCCTTTTACGCCATTCTCCCATATTTTGAGCCAATCTTTTTCAAACCCTCAACATTTACCTTATTTTCATGTAACCTATTACCTAATTAAAAACGTATTGTCATAAAACTGTCCTTTCATTATATGAACATCGCATAGATATTACACAGATAAGACTAATTCTCTCAATCATACTTAAAACGCCCACACACAAGTTTTCTATATTAATGACATTCGTGACTTAAACCAAGGCCATGTCAATTGTTCTAATGAAATGCTATCTTGTAGCGATTGATACTGTTCCGTTATCTAATTCAATTATGTATTATTTCGTCATTATGTTCAGTCACGAGATACTTGACGTTGATCATGGAATGCTATGTTAATTATAGTGTGCTTTGATTAGGGAATACAAGTTGATATGGTCAATAATGAGGCACGCATAGCTCTGTCGTTGATTTCATAATTCGTATCATTTCTTGTAGGTATGTGATCGGAGTATTGCAGTAGCAGTGAATTAAAATAGCTGCGCTGATACTATCAATATTCATTTTAAATATAAGGTGGGTAAGGTACGGCCTTATATTGTTAAAAACTACAAATAAGACGTAGAAATAAAAACTGGAGAGCCTAAGAATGAAGGACACTGTGATTTTGCTTTCAAGATTTATCTAAATGAGAGTCTGATTGTGCTACAACGATACTGCTTACAAGCAAAAACAAAGGTTGACGAAAACGGAGATCAAAAAAACATAAATGATAAAATAATATTGATTTATTAAACAATAATTTGTGAACAAATAAACGCTGATAATGATGATGAAGGAACAGAAAAGGTATAATTTCGTGAAGCCGTGTCAAATTCGGAGGGTGTGAAAAATTGGCATCGCGTAATGTAGTTTTTGTGTTAAGTGATTCAGACGGTCAATGGATGTACTTGTCATTATGGCAAGAAAATATATGGAACAAAAGGATTTTAAAATTACAACAGAATCTCAGACAATTTTGGTACAGAAGGAAAAAAGAAATGTGTTTTTTAAGAAATTACAATTCCTGTGGTATGTATTTTTGATCAGAAAACATACCAAGTTAGGAAAACATCGAAATATTCTAATTATTACAACGACACATTTAAAACTCTTTGTGATAAAAACAGAAAGTTAAATTTCGCACTTTTACAGCATTATAGCGGTATAAGACATCATCATTAAAAACAAAACAATATTCCGACAGTAACAGGAAAAGCCTTCATAGAAACAAATAGATTTTCGCTAAGAACAATGACTTCGGGAAAGTGACCAAGCGACCATGTCCAGCAAGTTCATGGCCCAAGGTGTGGCGGAACTGAGGTTCAGCGTGCACTGCGAATCTGGTGGAAAGCTATTGTTAATTCCAAGTAAGTGAAAAATGAATTAGATGTTTCGGTTGATTTTCTACTACGATTGATTTTGGTGAGCATGGTGGCTGAGGAGATATCTCCTAAACAGATTTTCACTGTCTGACATTGGACAGTGATTGTCGATAAGGAGGCTGGTAAAATACGTGACCAAAACGTGGTAAAAAGACATTGTTACTACAAGCAGGAAAATGGATGTGAGTATTGTTCCGATTTTGTGTTCAGACGTCAATAAAAGTAAAATAAAACAAGATGAATTATTGGTTCCTAAGTCTGACCTTTAGGCATTTTTTTAGAGCAACAACGATTAAAACAAAAAGCAGGTTTTTTTCTCAAATTATGATCATTCACAATACATGTTCTAAGTATATTGTTTATGCTTGGCATGGAATTGTACGTAACATGGGCTACAATATGCAACAGCTGTAAGTTATCAATACCAGTAGAAGCCACGTGTATAACAACGTGTTTGAGGTTAAAGATCACGCCAGTACATAAACCTTGATCAAAAACATAATCGATTTCCTTGTTAAACCTGTTTTCACATCGATAAAATAGGATAAAAGTGAAATTATACGTACAGGCAGAAGCTTATTTAATAAAATAGGTACGTGGAACACACGTCAAGTGTTTGAAGAAGAAAGTTTTGCTGTCATTGATCAGCATACCCGATGATAAACTGTTCGTAGTGGTGCGAATATGCTGTTCGTGATTATTATCGATGTTTTGTGAACACGTATAGGACATTCAGTTTATTTTATCGATTTTTTAACAATTAATTTACTGCGATTAGTAATTATTTATTGTTATTGCGAAATCATTAGTTTTAATCATCATTTTTAAGGATTCAATTAAAATATGACAGAGTTTGACTTCGTGAGGTTTCCGAGATTTTTGAGAACCGTTTTTTAAGTTTTTTATTTACGCTTCAATAAGTTAGGTCATAGTCTACGCAAAATACATAGTAACCACGCTTTTTTATCACGGTTTTACTAAACGCGGAACTGAATTGGATTTAGTGCAAAAAAATATCGTGATCAATTATTTATAGAAAAGGTTTTTGGCGCTATAGATGGAGTCCAAAAAAACCATAGTTATCTTATCGCGTTGACTATAAAATATTAGTTTTAGCCTATAACGTATTATTATTTGTTACTAAAGTATGGTTCTGATTACAATCTAAGTGTATGAACATCTTTGGTCAACTGACTAGACAAGCAAAAAACTGAGCATTTTATATTAGACTTTGGAAATTAATTTAAAAGGGAAATATTATTAAAGTAACTATAAAAACCATCACGTTTTGCTCCACATTCATTGCCAAATTGAGGTAGTCATGGAGTTTTTCAAGAAAAAATAAAAGTTAAAACATATTGTCGATATCGATAAAAATCTGCGGTAGTATCGTAGCACTTTCGTTCGCGGAAGCAACGCAGGCGCAGTCTTATTGAAAGTAAAAGCTGATTGGTGGGTACCGGATTTACCTACTTATACATAGTTTACATTCAATCAGCTTCTGATATATCGCTGGTTTTAATCCTTAAGTTCTTTTGCCTTAGGGAGATGTCACTTTCTTTTTTAAGTTTTAGTAGCTTACAGTATCATATGATTAGATACTCTACTGACTTTATCGTTGTTTTATTAGGAAAAACTCTTGAATATCCTGCATTTTCTAAAATTTTTAGAACTTTATACTAGGTGACCAGTAATTTCATTCATCATCATCATCCAGCCCTTGTCCTGTCATGTTATTAGTACTTGGGGTCGGCGCAACACGTTTCCATCTTCCATTCATCACGCTATTATTCATTTCCTTCTCTTTCATATCATTCCTCACACCATTCCTTTTCTTCGGCCTTCTTCTCCCTCTCCGTCCATCAAAATTTATATACATCACTCTTTTAGTCATATGCTATTGACAACCCAATATTCCACTCTTATGACAAAAGTATCAATTATTAAAATCATCCATACAAAACAAGAAGTAAATAATCATGTATCCGAAACGATGTCTCCCAATCCTTGGCATTTAATTTGAGTTTAACTAGTAATTAACATTTACAATACAACATAAACAATGCTAAAGCTTTAACTGTTAATAACTTTGTTTACACAGACGAAAGGTCACCTCCACTCACTTTGTGATACTTTAATCATGGGATAATCTTTGTTTAACTAAAATTATCAACAATGACGATTGATCAATCACCATAATTATTGATAAAACAGTGACTGATTAAGTAATTTGTGTTAATTGAATATCACCTTGTGATGGATGAGTGTCAGAATTTAACAGGTTTTGATTTTGAAGTGAACGTGAATGATGATGTCAATTCTTGATGGGTATTTGATGATGGATTTGATTTGTCGAAAATGTAGAAAGAAAGTCAGATCAGCAAACTAATTGCGTAACACACTTTCAATCACAAACTGAATCATTTTGAAGGATATTGCTAAACTATTGCTTCTGCTAAACAACTGTACGCGTATATTGCTAGTTGTAACTTGTTTGTAGACGCCTTGAGTTGACCTGTTAAGTCTACAAAATAAATCTAATAATTAAATAAATATGTTCGAAAAATTGGTCTGCTCAACAATGAACGTTGTTAAACTGTCAAAATGAAAGCCATTTCTACTGTTAGTGTGTTACGCAACTACCCTGGAGCAAGGTTAGCAATTTGAAGATGTTTTAAAACTAGACAAAAATATCTCAGTTGCACATTCAGACTGCTTGCTGCATGAAAATCGATTTATTTCTAAACTTTGACGCAAAAATGAACGTTAATCCTATATCTCATGTTAGTACATATGTATGGAAAGTAAACGATTCACCATGAATGGTAATATCAATAGCTATTCTCGATTCTTATGTAAACTCCTTGTTTGTGGCTTGTCTTATTCACGTTCCATAGAAATGGCTGAATACAACGAAGTCCCTTTCATATTGTCCGTTGCAAAAATATGCGTTGATTTAGATGCAATATCTTTGAACGAGGATGATGTTCAATGTTATGGTACGAAGAACTTCTTAGGTAAAATGAATACAATGGCTGATACGCAATTATATCTAAATGAAGTAGTTTTTTGGTTTCCAATATAAAATAATGATAATAATGTAGTTGAATCCGCAGCTGGAAATGAATCAGCTGAGATAAGTTCTTAAAGATCTCGTTCATCCTTATAAGGTCTGAACGCTTAAAGCTGAATAAACTCCATTTTGGAGAGCGATGAACCACCTTGATCTGCAGATGATTTACGTAGGCACTCAGTGGGTGCTGTTATCCATCCCATTATAAACTATTAGTGACTAATGCAACAGTAACTATTGTACTGTAGGAGTCACCTGCGAACCTGGTGGGTGTCATCGGAAGTGCTGGCACAACATTCATTAAACTCCTCCCAACATCAATCAACCTGAAGATACTGTTTTAAGACGTCATAAAAATGGTGACGATGGAAAGTCTATTAGAAATTGTAAAGACGCTAAACTGTCTACATAATAAAAGATTGACTGTTAACAATAGCTTTCTTCGACATAACAAGTCCAAGAGAGTTATAAAACAAATGGCCGCAGGGTCACTAAGCAATGAATATATTATCTTTGAACAGATTTTTAACCATGTCTACAAGCTATTTGAGATATATTTAGTAGGAGAAAGTATAATACTAATGACAGTTGCTGGTAAATTAATTTAGTAAGTGCAAATTATCAAAGTGATCTATTACGCCATATATTAATGCTGTGACAACTTAATCAGATTCGCTATTAATTTTATTAGTGAACAGGTTTTGGTAGGTAAAGAGAAACTATTTTTTAAGCGGATCCTCAAAGTGTGGTCGACTACATCTCGTGCGTCAGCTAAGATTAGATCAAAGTATGAGTATTATTTTTACATGTCAATAAATAAAGTAACCCAGGAGCAAGTAGTTACACTATATCAACATGAAGCCATATATTTGTTTCTTTATATCTAAAATTCACATTTAGTTATGTGGGAAAGGCTTGCAAGTCAATAATACAAACCCATGTTATACTTTTTATTACGACCCATTATTTTGCATGTTTACTCACTCCCCGACATACCACCAACGATCCATGTATTCCCATCTCACACAATGCAAATTCGATATTAGCATTCCGAACCATTCTATCGAATGCCCTCCACAAATCCACTCTTACGCATCATAAAGATGTTCGTTGTAGGTCAACATTGTCTATGGAACAACAATAGGGCTTGTGATGTGATCCATGGAAGTGTATTCGTTCTGTGCCAAGGACCGAGGTGATCGGATGCGCACCGCTCTGTCGCCTTGCCTTCGAAATCGGGTCAATTGAAGCGATCGAGATGCGCACGAATATATTTAGATGAACATTCACATTTGGCTTTAAGTTGAAATAAAATGTATGTATGTGCGTACGGTAATTTACAGTGATGTAAGATTGCAAAATTGTTTCCTGTAAGGTAGGTAAAGCTAAATTTCAGGTGTCGAATCCTGTTGCTGCTTTGGATACATAAGGATGGATTTCCATACAATTTTAATAACATTAGTAATAGCATTGATATCAGAAACTATAGCTAGACATGATAAAATATTGGAACGAATTCATTGATCCTACATAAAACTAACATATACATAACCTACTCACACACATACAATAAAGCAAAAACACATTTCAATAAAATAGCAATACAAACGAAAACAAATGTATCATGTTTGTTTAACAAGAAATCATACTAATTTATGAAATGAAACGAACCATTGTAGCAATTTGTTACTATTTATTTACTTCCAGTGAAAATGGATAAAGAAGTCTATTCAAATTAGACTCTACCTTCAACAATAAAAGATTGAAAATTGAATGTTCTTTGTCAATAATAGGATTGTTAACAATAAACGCTTCCGTTGTGAAGCTTTCCGTATCCCGAGTATCGACAATCGATTACATATCATGCGTAAAATCAATTGATTACAGCACGAAGATTCACTTTCATTTTATCAGTTTCATTATCTGTGGCATTAACAACGGTCTGTTTATTTTCTGTTATAGTCTTATTTGGAGCAATGTCAACATTTCTACTTTCTTTTTCTTTCATTTCATTGGTTTAAGTATCGTTTAACTTTAGCCCTTTTTGTTTATCATAATTCTATTGGTTATCTACTTTAATTTCTGGGACGCTTTTGGTTGGACTGTTTTAATCATTTTATTGTCCGTTTTCAATTATAAATCTAGAAAGCTAAGCTAGGTGGTTATATGTATTGCATTGGTATTTGTATGTTTATGATTGCTAATACGAAATTATGTCAGATCTTCACGCAGTATATAATCTCAGATTAACATCATTTAAAATTCCTTTATATTACTTAACGTAATTATTATTGCTGCTAGGTTTCTCGTCGTTTTGTAAGACCTAACTGATCTAGTACAAAGCTAAGTATTCCAACCGGTACATGCTATAGGCCATTACTAAATTACCTTGGGCCGAAGTATCTAAGCCTTCCTGTTTAAGGTTCGACAGAGAAATACTTTTACTTTTGGTCATGGTTTATTTTAATAGAATGCGTAGAGGTTCTAATTATATACGACTTTTAAAATAAGTTTGATGGAGTCAATTTTGGTAGTAGGTACTTCCTGGTATAAAATTGACAGAACTGTAATTATATTAAAATTCCATATCATCGAACAGCTTAGATGGTATATGGAAATAAATTATAAGGAGAAAAGGAAGAAATTGTCGTCTGACCTTGATAATTTTGTTGTTAGAAAGTTTGTCACCACAGATTGTTGATATTTCGCTGTTGTGTGTTATCGTCAAGCAAGTTTGCCGAGTTAAGAGGTTTTTCATAATGTATGCAAAAGTGTGACACGGCGCCTAAACTTTATACTGGTTTTACCTAAGCAAATTCAAAAAGGTTTTTATTATGTCAGGTTTATCCTGGGCTTAGCATTTTTTATTCTTTTGAGTTTATCGACACCTACTTTACCTTTTGAGTTTCGATGCGAAATAATTTTGAAATAAGTAATTATTAAGATATTTATTCACTTTCAGTACTAAGTTTTATACATCAACATCGTCTAGTCTGGCATTAACCAAGATTATTCTATGAGTAATGCTTCAATAATTCATTGTTCTTACCAAACAGGCAGCGATCTAGCACTTCGTACAATTTAGTACTAAAGTTCAGGACAGGCATAAATTATGGGAACTGCACCCAGTTATTTATGATTTACTGGAACTAGTATCGATTTTGGGTGATTGATGGATGATAGTTGTGGAATAAAAAGTACAGTTTCGCAGTTGTTTTATGTTTTCTAAAAGCAGCAACCAAACATCAACCTTATAAGAATGACAATAAAGATCACTGTACTAAAGATAATGAAGCAAACTTAGAGATAAAATTACTTTGAAAGGACTGTAAATCAATATTTGTTAGAAGATAAACAGTAGATCATGCAACTGTCATTGTATTATTTACCCTAACGTTTTAATGCCGTATTGGTGAAATTTCGTTTTCCTGAATTCGATCTTTAAATGTGTATTCGTAAGATTATGGTTATTCATTTCATTTATTATAATTATGATATCTACTGCTTAACCACCAAAAGAGAGAATATAAGTAACCTCATGTGGTCATATCGATATACCTACAGACAATCTTAGAGGAGAAAGTACCCTCTTATAACTTAAAAGCTCTAGAATTCTAGAAGTTATAGCTATAGAGGATTCCTCCGGATATTGACCCCTTGGGTTCTTCTTATGAGAAGACGAATTGGCTATTCTAATCTGAGAACAAAATAACAAAATTAGATACTTGTCTCATGTCTGTATTAGCATGTTTGTTACACATTGCCAAGTTCTAAGCCAGATACGATGGATTCACGCCAATTATTCATGGGTAACGGATAAAATGTCACCATTAATCAGCATGAGACCTTGCTCCGGCCAGTACCCTCGTCTTGAATATTTTTTAAAACATAACGCCTGTATTCCTTGAAGTGTTAGACAGAGCTGTACCGATAGGATACCCACATATCGCCAGTTATGTTTCGAGTCCCATGTAGTAGGGGACGAGCCTGTTGCTATCAACCTAGCACAATGCTAGACTCCGGGCTGCTACTGAGAAATTCCAGGTGAAATAATAGAATAGAATACTCTTTAGGATGTACAGCATATAAATTACAGACATACCCGTAAGAATAATTTACAAAGCGTGACACAATGGGCGGTCTTATCGCTGAGAGCGATCTTTTAAAGACAACCTTTGGATGGATTGAAAAGGGGAAGGAGGGACAAATACTGTAAGTAGTCTGTGGTGTACCATAACCCCAATAGCTCTTTGCCTGAACCGGGAATCGAACTCAGGAACTCATGCTCAACAGTAACGCTTGCGATCACTAGACCAACGAGGCAGTACAGTGAATATTTTTTAACTTGCAGATTATGTGGAGACATCTTCATTTTGTATGATGTCATGTCAGTGATACCGTCAGAGAAAAAATTGATTGAGAGTTACAAGGTAAGATGTTTTGACACGTTCTTCCGTGTTTGCCTATGATAGATGACACATTGTGTCGAAATTAGATGCAAATTAGTTTTTCTGAATTTGTATAATCTTTTTAGCGATCTTTTTTGTTGCTAGTATAGTTAAGTTGTGAGTTTTGGCAAGTGCTTCACTATCGACAGTGTCATCTTTTAATTTAGTTACATAAAAAATTATTATATAAATCTTTACTTTTACAAGGACACCTACAGTTTTGATTGTCAATATTGACGCTAAATTAAAACTATATTTTCGTTTTTTTTGGCACTGCTTAGCGCGCCTTGACTGACAATGTCATGGCGACTAAACCAAGAGAAAACAAGATGGACAAACCCGCTTGTCTAAGAATGTCATAAAAAGTGACAACAAGAGAAAACAATATGATAAAACAAGATGAAAGCAGCGTCCTCTTTTCTACATTTCTCAACAAACAGCGATCACCAAACCGTTTACCAAGCGTACAGATGCTAGCACATCAACTACTACAATCTGTCAAATTTCTTTAATAGGTTTTCAACTTTATCATGGTTCAAGAGGTTGATTGGGAAAATTTGACAGTTTCGGGTAGCTTGATGTGCTGGCGTCTGTACCTAGTGATTGTGGCAATCCCATTTTTCTTTATTTACAATCACTAAGAGGATCAAATATATAATATTCTAATTCTATAACATAGTATAACATCATGCCTATAATCCTCGAAGGGTTATGCAGAGGTATATCTAATACTGAATTTCTTACAAACATAACTTTCCTTGTCCCAACAGTAGTAGTTATATTTCACTATATCAACAACATTGTGTATGAAACCAAGCGTTGATTTTACCGGTCGACCTTCGTCACACCTACTGAAACATTGGCACCAGGATGTCGGCTGCACGACATTTTCGACTCAGATTTGCATTCATTTGCTGTGTACAGAGACGCCAGTTTTTGTCATTGCAGGAATGTATTTTAGAAGTACATATGGGTGATACGGTTTTATAGGTCATAGGTATCAGTATTCACTTTTATTTACCTAAGTTTTATTTTTGCTTTTTACGTTTATTTATTTATTTATTTAAACTTTTCGCACAAAAAAGGTACAAAGGCGGACTTAATGCCTTAGGCATTCTCTACCAGTCAACCAAGGGTGGTGAAGAGATTAGATGGCAGGATGGATGGATTACGTTATACTCATTGTTAATTTATTACAATAAGCTAATTTTTCAATCATCTGTTAACTTTATTCGAGGAATAATTTTGAAATTTTGACAGTTACTACATACAAAAACTGTCAAAAGTCAATTTTATTCCTCGAATAAAAGTTATTTGGCGATGAAAAAATCAGCCCTCATTAGTATTTATCCACTTTCTAGCCCTAGAAGCTCAGTTTTAACCTAGTTCAGGCAAAGAAGCAACTGAGCGCTATTTTAATGGTTACGGTATTCATTGTAAATGTATCCCCTTTTTATAAATAAACAATTTATTGAATTATTCTTTTAAATTCTCTCAAAGTATTTCACTTCTATTATCGACATTGGTCTGCATTCTCTCAGATTACAATAAAATCATAGCTTTTAAACATTATTGATCTTTGAAAGAAGCGCTTCGCAAGTTTAGGTATATCATCACGACTGTATTCCCCGAAAGGTTAGGCAGAGGTGTACCTACATTAAACCCACATTTCGCCAGTTACGTTTGATTGCCATGTAAGAGGGTGCAAGCCTATTGCCATCACCAGGCACAAATCCAGGCCCCGGGATGATATTGAGAAATCCCAGGTGGAAAAACCCAAAAACAATTTGCCAGACCCGGGAATCGAACTCAGAACCTCATGCACAACATTAGCGCTTGTGACTATTACACCAACAAGACAGTCCACTAAAAACTTTGATGACACGGATGCTGCAGCCTGCTAATTAAGCTAATTACGTACGTGACTGCTAGGATCCACTCGGTAATTGATATAACTTGATAACGTCCTTACCTGTAAAGAAAGAAAAATATTATGAGCATGGATAGTAAGGAACAATTGAAAATAACTCAAATCAAAAGGACAATAATTCAACCATTCAATTAGCAATTGCCATAGACGTCGTAATTCATATTTATAAATGCATAATAGAATAGCAATATTTAACAAACTCCTTAACATAAATGCCTCGGTCAGATTTGTATGCACAAATATCAGCGTAACCTCGAATACTACTTACTGTTTAACACACAAGTTACCTAAGTCAACAACATTTACCATTTAGCCTGCAATTAGTTCTTAATTTAGACTTTAACATCCCGCAATCGGTGAATTAAAGGCATTAGAGGCAACGAACTCAAAATGTTTAAGGCAAAAGGTCAAGTATGCAATTTAGAGGGTCCGACACGATATCGTTTCGACACCGATGGCGCATCTCGTGATGATTTAAATGAAATTGAATGTTGTGAAGTGAACGTAATTTAAGTAGTTAAAAATAAATAAGACTAGAGGCAATATGGTACAATATGTTGGTAATATGTACTTAGTAGTTTAAAACAAAAGCTACCAAGAAAAATTTACTAAACAATATCAGGTTTCGATGGAGTGCTTTTACTTAGGTGTCGATGGATGTAATAAAAAAAAAACTGTACAAAGCTTGAGGCATTTTCTACCAGTCAACCTTAGAGTGATGCAGAGAGAAAACATGGCAGTTGCAACCTATGGGATAAATAAATCGAAAATAACTATAAAATATATGATTGAATACTGATACACGCACTTAACTATATGACAATTTAGTCATGTATTGATAATGCCATATAGACAATTGAAACTTTTAATTTAAATAAGTGCAGAACATGCATTATAGAAAATAAATTAAAAGTTACGAAAGATGAACGGAAGATTTTGAAAACATTCTTAAAAGTCAGTCTAAATATTCAATTTAAAAGATAATGGTTGCACTTGAACATTTGGCAGATATCAAACTGGAACAACAAAACAATGCAATGTAAAAGTAAACGGGAGGGCTTCAGAGACTAACATCGACCTATCACGATTATTACCTAAATAGAACGTCAGACATCGATTTATAAAATAAATATACGATGACGAAGAGAATATTAAAATGAATTTAAATAGGGTACTTGTAGCAGTTTTGCTATGTGAGTGACAGAATGTGTTTTTTAATAAAGTATTTAATCTTAATTCATTTCGAAAGGGAATGAAATTATTAGAAGTAACTCAATGAAAAATATTTCATTTGAATGCACAATAATATATTTTTTTAAATACTCTATGAACAGGTAAAATATTTCTGTTGATGAGGATATTTAGATAGATATTAATAAAGTCTAATAATCTTGTATCATTATTGATAAAATTAATATCAATAAAATCACTGGTCTAGCACAAGAAATAAAAATAAAGTTTCGTTCTTCAATTAACTTAACTAATTAAGAAATGCAATAAAAGTTTAAATTAATAAGTCAGCTACGAAGTCGTTAATATTTAATTTTAATTAAGTTTTGATAATTTAGGTCATGAGTACTACTCTACCACTAGTATAAAGATGTGTTTTTTTTAAATATATTTATTAGTATCTTAACTTTATTGTATCTTGGTGCTATAGTTCCATTTACGATTGAAAATTCTTTCAAAATTCTTATTATACTTTCTCATAGATAACAGGGGTGCGGCTCTTCCCTTCGGGGGAACCGACCTAAACACTAATATTTAACATTATTAGGAAAAACGAAAATGTTATCAGCCTAGGGTATTTTAGGAACAGCCAAATGTGGATATCAATATAAATATATATATCATATCAATTCATTTTCTCCTTTGCTTCAGTCTCTATAAAAATATAATTAATACTTTGATTCCGATATGAAAAATGCTAATGCATTCTTCCAAAATGGCTACTCGCCCCGCCTCTCTAATGCATCAACACCCAAGGTCGTTCAAGGCCTTAATTCATTTAGAAAAGTTTACTTCACGCCGCAGGCTGTATATGGCGTGATAATCTTGCATTTTAATATCTACAACAGCCGTTTTATGATCACAGTAAATTACCTACCCATTATGGTAACACTTTACTAATTGTCGGGAGTTTCGAAATATGTTTTTGGCGTTTAGTTTGACCGTCAATCAAAGTTGTACCGGCAAAGATGAAAAAGATTTGATTATTTAGTTCAGGTTTTATTTTTTTGTTTGGCCTGGTTTTATGTGCTACTTCAGTCTTGAGCAAACATATGTTTTGCAACTTAGGTCTCTTGCTAGAATCTCTTGGGGATCTTTTGCTAGAATTCGTCCTTCCTGTCCTTATCTCAATTTACTAGGGAAGGGTTTTGCTCACCTTTTTCTTCTAAACCTTCATCTCTATTAGCTATCATATCAGAGCTCTCTTCTTTTCTACCTCTAAAACTAAAAGAGACTGTGACCTCTGAGTTGGTTCCGGCCTTTCTTCTCAGAGTAGTCAGATAGGAAACGCCGACCTCATCTAGTTTTTAAAATATGATTGACGTGTGTGTGTTTGTGCAAACCTACTTACAGAGATAAAATCATTTATCCATACACTATATTTTACATTAGCAGATACTCATTTGGTCTTCCTTTTCAGTAAAGTAACACACAACTTAGAATAAACGTCTGTATTTGATTTATTCAGTATTCAATACTTGCTTTCAAAAGCATTAAAATCAGCTATTTATACATTGCCTTTAGCTTTAGAGTAATAGCAAGACTATGGCCACTTACGACACAGCATAAATGTCATTTGTATAATTTTCTGTCGTAAAATGCAAATAAATGGTGGAATAGGATTTTAATTATCTAAAGGTATGTAAGGTATTTTACCGTTTTTACAAATTACGGCTCATGATGACTGAGCCTGCAGATTTTTGGATCCTTGATAATACCTTTTTATTTATAGTTCAAAATTTTGACAAAGGTTTTATCAAGCTGTTCGAAGGGAATCTCAGATTTAAAAAAATGATTGCAAAAGTTGGTAAGTTTAAATTTTAAGCTACAAAGTTAATCAAACGTCGTCGTAGTCGTCGTTAAGTTAGTTAGTTAATCTGAGAGGTTGAGTGGATCTTTTATTTGAAGATTTTAAACTGTTTTCAAGGTTTGTTGTCTGGTTCAAAAATCATTATTTACTATAGCTTATACCTATCACTGACTTGATCAAAGTTGATTTAGGCTTCAAAGAAATCGTTAATTATCTATAACAACACAAACTATGACCTAACAACCAAACTATGATTGATTGCAAACCCGAAACAATCAACTTCAAAGAACAAGGCCGATATATAATCGAGTTTGGTAATCGATATTGTTTCAAAGCATCGATTGTCAGAAACAATTGTCTGCTGATGATCTTACCTAATTGATGTAGGTCAGCCAGGAATGTTTTGGATGCAATTATTAATAGTGTTTATTGTCATAATGGTTTTAATGAATGAGTCTGTATTAGAAGGATAGGCTAAAGGTGTCTCTATTGTTACTTCATTCGAAGACTTGCCTGTTTGCCTACCGAATATTTCGACAATAGCAATAGCAACAGTAACATAACAATGCAATCGCATCCAACATTTGACAACAAATATAATCATCATCATTATCTGCCCAGCCTTTTCCCAACTATGTTGGGGTCAGCTTCCAGTCTAACCGAATGCAGCGGAGTACCAGTATTTTACATGGAGCGACTGCATTTGTGATCTCCACAACCCAGTTACTGGGTAATACGATACCCCTTGGTAGACTGGTTGTCAGACTTTCAGGCTTCTGACGACCCTTTTTTATTTCAACATTTGACTACAAACATTGAAATAAAAAAAGTGTTTATATGTATTAATATGCATTAAAAAAATGATCTATGAGATATTTCATCATTCTTCTTCCTTTTACGGAAACAATCTTAACTATCAAAACACGTAAACCAATCTCTCAATTTACCATAGATTGTCAAAACAGCCAATTACAATCAACACAAATCAATATTTATAAAGATTTAGTCACTATTACACAATAGGCCGCGCGTTTCGCGTCGCGTGCGCATTTATCGCTTACACCGAGATGCGCCTGAGATCCCCAGATTACATTGTCACTGCGTAGGGCCCACTTTCACTTCGTCATTTTCACACCGTCTCTGAGCGTGTACAGACGCGTTTGATAGCATCTTTATTGCCTGTGTAACACGGAATTGCCTAGTTCTATGGGTTTTATTTGCAGAATTAGAGCAAAGGTTAGTTTTGTAATGTTTGTTAGTAAAAGTTATTTGAGGAGATGAAAGAGAAACCGCTGTATGACAGCAGTTTTTAGAGAAAGATTTTTGAATATTATTGTCCGGCCCCTGACAATAATAAATAATACCACCTGACAATATAAATTGTTAGCAGTTTTTAAGTAACTGCTAACAATTTATATTACTTTAGAAATATTACAGGCTATCTTATATTTTTTTGCACTCTCTTTGTTCAACAAACGTAGCTACCTATTAGGATCCATCAACTCATATCCCTAAATAATAAACCTGAATTTGCAAATCTAACTATTCCTAATACTAGATCAACTAAATTCAAATCTGAAACACCACCAAACAAAAACAATATAAATGTCACAGTTGTAGCTCATGTCAAATTCATGATGGCGGACGCAAAGCGCGAAATTCACATCAAATAGCAACGTCTAACAAAACATGTGACATTCATCTCTAAACAAGCGACTAGCAACAAGAAATACGAGTTCATGTTGAGGCAAATACACAATGTATATTGCTGTTTCTATGTTGGATATCGCGATAATGGTTTTCCATAATACATATTTTGGTTTGACGAATACAGGAGGAGCAATGTTAGGTTCCTGAATATGAATATACTGGCTAGACTCTTTTGTATTCCGATGTTGATGGGTTTGTCTGGTAAAGAGGTTTGTGCATCTATTACGAGATCTGGAATTTTATATTTCCCGAAATAATCACTAGTTTCTACAGCATCAACATTTCAAAAAGAAAATTGTTGGAAACTTAAGGTGTTCTGCACCTTCCCTAACAGTTTGAATTTCTAGTCTACAACTTGTGAATCACCCTTTATACAGGAACAGAAACACGGAACGCGCCTCCGTGGGCCGAATCAACACCACTAATCTTTTTATTAAACGACAGAAGCGACTTAAACTAACCCACGTCCGCCCGAACATCAGATATGCGCCATATTTGCATATATTGACAGTTTACATCAGCGTAGAAAAGTCAATGTACGGGTCCACACATCAATCTGATTTGTTGTTCGAATTTATACGTTAAGTACACGGTTTTTAATTTATTTTTGTTTTTTACACACATTGAATTCTAAAGATGCAGACGTTTTATTTTTCTCGTGATTATCTTTGATGTGATCGGAAACCTGGTGAAACACCTCTACTGCATCCAATGAGATGAACTTAGGATTTTTAACAACACATACATTCATTTTATTAGCCGTATCTACATTTATATCATCTGTAACTTTAATTGTAGCTCTTCCAAGTTTAGAAGGGATCGTGATGTCTGGTAGCCGTAAGAGGCAATTAAGACAGTGTCAATCAAAATATTGTGAATGTTGTCTGGTATCCTCTGCGGTGATAGACATTGATGAATAGACGCAGCAGCAGTACCATTAAGTACGTCCGACTGGATAATTGGTGAGTCCGGTTACTGTTCTCAAGGATTTCACTTTAGGGAAAACTTGGAAAATGAAATCGAATTTACCCTACTGTAATAATGGAATTGAGAATCTCTTACCTATGAGGTTCACTGTGATGCGAGATTCGTCCATCACATTCTTGATACGTATCACTGTCGTCACCTATAGTTCTATTATCATTGAAATGCTGTTTGTCCAGTATTATTTTTAGTTAATCGGCATTAGGCGTCAAGAAGCCAGCTCTAGCAAGTTTAAAATCTTAATTGAGTTCTTACGAGTTGTTAGAATTGGAATTGCTTGGCGGCCATTTTTATAAATTAGATCTAGCACGCGAGTGCGATTTAAGTAAGTAAAGTGGATAATTTAAATTGTTAAAGGTCGATTAATGAAAGTGAGCCTTTTCGTGTAAAAGGAACTGGTTTAGTTTGTAAAGCTGCTGGACTTAGGAATAGGAATGTTTGTTAATTCTTACAGGTGGGTACTGCATAGATACTACATCTAATCTTACTAGGTGTATGTACTAAAGGAATCGTGAATTTAGATAGATTTCAACATGGTTTCTGGCCTTCTTGGCGATGTTAGATATTATAGAGCTGAACATTTCGTTATTTGGCATGAGTAGCAAATACAAATTTCAAAGGGAATTTCGTTTAGGAGGACTTATATACGCTATATAGTCCTCCTAAACGAAATTCCGGAAAAAATATCCGGTATATAATATACCGGATAATTTTTTAACCAGTACGCAAACTGTAACCATGAATACATATTATGAGTTCTATATATTTTGACTGCGTAGGTAGGTATTGCACTTTTCTGTGAAATAGCAGATTTTTCTTTATAACCGACGAAAAATTCATAGTTACAGATTGTGTACCAAAAATATGGACCCAATTTTTTTAAGGAATTAGATTTATAAATGAATTTAGTGCTGCTACAAACAACCCTATAAACGTATTACTTCAGACTCATCCAAAAAATATATAATTATAATGATGACCAATAATACGAGCCAAAACCTAATTAGATAAAAACTAATTGTTTTAAATAAAACGAGAATTATTCTTTCAGATGTTTATCTCACAGCAATGAATCTAAAACTTCCTGAATCCATTATCAATTTGTAAACATGCAATAAAATTATAAAACCTTTTCAAGAACAATGGGTTCTTTTATTAATAGTTTTAGAACGATCATTATCAGCTATCGATACTCTAGTTTTGCAAGATAATGCTTTAATTGATATATTTATGGTATCAATTATGTTTTTATTCATTAGTAATGATCTTTTATGGTTCGGTTGGAGTTCCGAGCAGTTTTTCCCATGGGTTGGTATTTATCATGAACAATAATGTTTTGTGGTGATCATTCTCTGATCAAGGTGCGTAGGAAATGTTTGAGTTTGAAACATAACATTCTGACTGTAATCTCCGAAGAATTGAGCAGATGTGCACTTATAGTACACACAAATTTCGCCAGTTAAGTCCCATGTAATAAGCTCGCTCCCTCTCACAGAGCGGAGGCCTGTGTCCCAGCAGTGGGAACATTAGAGGTTGATCATGCAATAGGAAGCGAGCCTTTTGCCACAACCAGGCACAAATCTAAACTCTACTGAGAAATTCCTGATAGAAAACACAATAACACTATTTAAGTTTTAAAGTCCTCGTATCAAAGGACCACAATGAAAACGAAGTCGATTAAGGATTTCTTGTTGAAAATGTCTCTAAACGTTAGTACTGTAGAGATTTTGTTCCACATGGTTGGTAGCATGCAACCTTTATGATAATTATAAGATAATATACAGCATACCCATTATAAGACAAACGCCAATACGAATTGAGACGTAAAAAACATTAGGCGGCAGATTTGGCTGACAAGCCAAGTGAGAAGGAAAACGATGTAAAAACCGTGAAACGATTCCGTAATAATTATTTTATCTTGAGTACCTAAGCGGTTACGGATGAACCACATAAACTTTTTCATTACTAATGTCACGATAATTATTGAACCGGTTTTGTCCAGTTTTTCTTTTGACGTCAGATCTGGTCTGTCAACTAATCTAGTAAATCATAAAATCAAGGAAGGAATGACAGTTCTAGTCAGGATTATTAAGTCTAGATGCCATTATTGATTTCTCATACCTATTCCAAACTAGGTATGGTTGGTGAAAATGGGTTGAGTTAGCACAACCATGTTACGCAAAAGCTGTAAAACCACATCTTGAGTATAGGTCTACCTAGAGTTTAACACAAAATCTGGGTGACGTAACTATGGTATAAGACAATACATAATCGGCTACGTACTTAGTGGTTTCGTAGGAATTATAATATACTGACAACCTTAGCTTGATTATTTTCAACCAAGAGTGTAAGGATCAAACAGATGAAAATATTTGAACAATGTCACATGCATATCAGAACAATTACAAATTGCAGTTTTGATTAATATACAATCTCTATCTTAACACTATTTTGACTGTCTTATTATAGTAGATATTGAAATGAGGATGAAATCTTCATCAGTAACATACATTCAATAACAGAAACACTAAAATTAGCATTAAGCCATTCAATATTTACAATATCTTTCGATTTGCATTTCAATTTCGAAATCTTTTCACTTTAGCAACGGATTTTACAATTAACAAGTGATATTCAATTTGTAAAAACATAACTGCACAAGTGTTTGCGTAAGATCTGAAACAAATTCATTGACACTGACCAACGCGATCTCTTACAAAAGCCTACCTCAATGCCGCCCTACTTTCCAAACGTATCTACAGCTACAATTATGTGGACAATATAACAAACAAACAATTATATCACATAGTATACCACGTTACATTTGCTATCTACTAACTCCAAAATCATCCTTAAATCCACACACTAAAGCTCAAAACAGAAAACCAAGAGGTTTCAAAACAGCAAATGTAGTTGTTGCTATCGACGAAGACAATAGAATCGAGGACATTAAGTTCGTGCAAAATGTTTCTGGAATGGCATATGTTCCGGTCGCTGAATATTGTAATGCAGGCCTTGGTGGATTCGAAATAGAGTTCAGATTGATTCGTAGAGTTGAAGTATCAGGATATAGGACCAGTCGGCGCCACAATGCAGTTTTGGTAGTTGGTATTATGAGGACAATTACGAAACTGAAGTTGGTGGGCGTTGGATCTGATCTAGATCTACGGTTACAGGCAATTGAGCTAAATGCTAGTGGACTGTGGTAGATTTGTCTGTCATTATAAAATTACTGGTTCAGAAGTTACAACATTCTACTTGATTATGGTTTGTAACAAAGGGCTTCACAGAGTTCTGCGGATTGGAATTGCCATGGTCTTTTTTCTCATAATCATAATCACAAAGAATATGGAACATAGTAAAAAGTTTATTAAAGTTATCACTGGCATGATTCACTAATTGCGGGTTGACCGTACCTACTTTACTCTGATTCATATGTAGTTAGCTACCTACTGCTATATTATTTTAGCATGCAATCAGCAATAACGCACTGGGCTAAAAGATTGTAAAACAATTTGACGACAAATTGCTATTCAACCGTCTGAAGTAATCTGATGTCTCATTAGTTTTTCGTTGAGAACTGTTTGTTGGTATTACAATAATTCCTCCTAATTGGCCTATAAGCCATTTCAACCAAATCCAATCAAGCCTAAATAAACTTACTTAGTCAGAAAGAAAAAAGTCGTTTCTTAATTTTTAATCAACTAGGTCTGTAATTTTTTGCACCAAATTGCACCTTTGTAAGGTTAAAACTACAAGAACGCGACAAATGAAATGAAAAACGGTAAAAACTCACTATTTCTGTAGACATATTGTCCAAAACCCGTTCATTTTTATGAATATTGTCAGTTGTTTGGTGAAAAATAAACAATTTCATGTGTTAACCGTTGCTTTTAAAAAGTTTCTTGCGAATTGGTCTACTCTTTGATCTATAAAATGGGCATAATGTTGCTCGAGTGGGCATTGACCATTTTATATTTTATGTTTCAGTTAAAAGTATAACAAATCTGTGCGTTCGTTCGTCAAATATGTACGTTTGTATGTTGTTCAATTATTACATTCGTTATCGTTATGTTCTACTCTATTTTGAAATTTTGCCAGTTATTTCATACAAAAACTGTCAAAAGTCAATTTTATTCATCGAATAAAAGTTATCTGGCGATGGAAAAATCTGCCCTTGTCAAATGAATGTGAATAGTTTTTAAATCAATTCATTTTAAATAACAGAAAAATATTTAAAAGTGGTCCTTTCAATTCTTACATAATCCTAATCAACAAACTTTTTAGAAAATTAGTTAATCATAATGCTCCTTAGTTTTATTTCTGGCTTCTCCCAGAAATAAAACTTATTTTAGTTGATATTACTATTTAGCTTCGAATAAATAGTACCAGATCCTTATCCACATACATGACCTACCCAAAAGCACAGTATGGTTCCACAAAAACCAAGGTTCCCTACCCATTGTGCACTGACACACTGGTTCCGTACAAAGAACATATCGATAAGAACACAATAAACAATAACGTTCGTGTATTGCGATTACAACAATGTTATGCGACTAACGATTGTATAGGATTGTTCGGACCTGCGATTAAGCGACTTTTTTTCGATGTTATGTCAGAATTTCTTAGGAGTAACTGAATATAATGGCATGTTTGGTGATTGAGTTATGTGTGAAAAAACTATTAAGAATTTTTAATATTTCTTGAAATCTAAGAGGTCCACATTGATCTTTAGTAGACGGTAACGAAAAATAATTTATTTTCAGAGAAAACAATGAAAATTCAATTACAAATAAACCGTCATAAAATAACCCACTAATAAATAAAGATCAAAATCTCAAAACGTTTACAGTTCATCAAAATAAACAAATCCGTCTAAAGCGACAAATCGCGGCACATGAAGAACGACCGCTCGTTGCAAATTATGATCGTAATGGTCGTGTGGGCAGATTGAAGATCTAGTTTATCGACGGGGCGTTTTCTACCGACGGATGACGGGCGTCGTCGGTAACTAGGTCGAAGTGCCAGGTGGGTTCGTTGGTCGCGGCATTTGGCAATACTGTTTGAGCCAATGATATTTCAGTACTAAGTTTATTTCTGTGGTTTGAGTTTATAAAGTAAGAGTGAATGTGTTTACTTTCGATTAGTTTAATTTAATTTCCGATTACTTTTTCATAGGCAAATGCTGATTTGAATTTCAGCATTTATCTAGTCTGATGATAATATCATTACCATCGGCTCTATCTTAAAATGATTTTATAACTTCGTCTGTTCAAAAATTCTTTCTTTATTTTCTTTCACTGAGACCGTTGTTAATGTCAATTACTTTAACTTCATTTGGTACACGCAAAAGACCACATCCACGACATACTCGTTGTAATGTAGGTAATTTTCTCTTCTTCAAAAAATTATCACCACAGAAAAGGTTCAGAAAATTCTACTCGTAAATAACTTTTCTGAATCATACAAAATCATGATATCTACCGTCTCATTCCACGCCCAGATACTGCGTAAGTCATTTTACTCTATTTTTGCGTAAAAAACCGCGACAAGGGAGGCCATTCTCTTTCATTGAAGTAGACCGATTGTTAGCCTTAAACGCAGCTCTGATTTTATTTATCGCCCCTTTTCTGTAAACTTGTTGACAACCGAGCAATTCCTTGTTCTATGTTTGATTGTTTATTACTTTTGATAGTAAAATGTAAACAAGTCCTAATACTTTATCTACTGACACCAATTGAATAGCTAATGGCTTTAGAAATACTGAATATTTCAAGAGATTTACTATAATATCTTTACAGATAGTCATTTTTCCGTCGAGTCAATCATCTAAGTAATTTTATAGATGTTAAGAAATAATAATAAGTCAGTGAAAGTTTACGCAAAATCATAATCTAGAAGATTAAGTAGGTAAATGAAAACAAGAATTTCAAAATATAATATCCAATTCAAGCAATGTTATGCACAAAGACCCGTCTTGAAACAGAAACATAACAATTATATCTACCGTCTTTACTTTTATTCTCCCAGCCCGGTAGCGCAAGTGCACAAACTCCACTTCCTACAAGATAGCTCCAATTAATTCACATAAAATTAGAAGCCGGCTCACTATCTGTGCGCCGCAGTCCTAATTATTAGAGGGAATGTTCGATCTTTATTGTTCCCTGTAAGCCCGGACTTACATTAGATCTGCACTAATTAAATGCTAGTGTAAGAGCCTGCTTTCATTAAAATGGCGATTTTCGTGTGTGTGGATCCGATAGCGCGTGCGCCGACGGCGACACTTCCTACTTGTAGCCGGTGTAAAAACTGGAGACGCAAATCTTGCTTTAAATAAATCCTGGATTAAACGGAGTGTTGGGTTTTGAGGTAAATGTTTTAAAGAGAATTATGGTTGGTGATTTACGCTTAAGGAAATGTTTATTCTTGTGGATGGTGATTTTGGAAGGACTTGTTGGTGATGCCTAATTGTTGGTCCTGTGTGTCGCGAATTTGAAAACAGCAGTCAATGCACACATATTGCTTTGTTAATTTATAAGGATACAAGATTACTTTCACCAAACAGCTGATCTATGAATCAAATTTATATGAATCAAAATTTCCACCAGATTCCTTGCCACAACTCAAAAATATACCGAAAATTCCAAAACAACGTAGACTTCACCACAAAACGTATAGCATTACTGTATAAAATCACAGCGCACACGGACAGTGCACGATGATCTACGACGCGACAGACTTCCGTATCATTACGGGTTGGAGGGAGAGCTGCACAGGCGCGCGCGCGCAGATCACATCGGCACGCGCCACCACTCTTATCATCTTAATTTTATGTATTTATTCAATATCCAGTGAATAGACAAAGAATGAAGGACTCATTAAGGAATTTGTTTTTGAAATATATATATTTTTAGGAGATGAATCTGACCTTTTGTTCAAAACTTAGGTAATTTGACTTTTAATGATTACTAAATGAAATGGTAAATATTTACAGACTTTTCTGAGTAGTTTAAAAAAAAAAATCTCTGTAATCATCCGCCACATAAGTATACAGAAGGTGGATGGTATGGGGACGGAACTAGAGCGTGACGATTGACATACATTCCTAACAACCTGGGAATGAAAAGGGAAATTCAATTCAGTGCAAATTCTTAGCATTTATGTGGAACTTGTTTCTGCAGTGAAGAAAGGAGATATTATAGTAACTACACAGCCTTTAGCCATGACAATATTGAAGACAGTAATGACCTAAAAGTAACTACAGCATCTTATTCTACTAATGAGCGCAATTAGCATGGGAAACGTACAATATTTGGCAACGTTAACACACAAATATGGCCACACGCAAATATGTATATTTATTACCAACCATTAAAACGTCTACAACCGACACTAAATAAACCGCAATTATTGCTTTTCAACAGCTCAATCTGTCATAACCTCATGGAAACATACCGTATCTCGAATTTGTTTTATATCATTAGTAGCCGGGTCACGAACTACATATTAGTAGTTACTTGATCTACTAATATTTAGTAGATCACGCTTATGTCTATACATAGTTGGTTAATGTCCGGTGACAGCTTAGCGAGGAATGAGCGAGGGCATTGCTGTTATTAATAAGTATACATTGGTACACGATCACCTCTCTGTACACACCAAATAGGGCGATTTTAGTATCATTCATTAAAGGTTATGCTTTAGGTGGGGTAGCGCTATTAGTGCCTAAGTGCATGGGCTGAAATTGAATGATAACCATGATATAGTTTAATATGACAATGGTACTTGGTATTGACCTAACTGAATTGTCCTTTTACGTCGAAACAAACCTTTTCATCTGATTTTTTTCAATTAAATAGTTCCGGCCTCAATATTATAGCCCAAAAGAGAATTTGTTCAATTCCGTTCCTTTTACAAGATAATCTAAGTTCGACTAAGCTATAAACAGTTCTTGTCGAAACCTGCCGTTTATCAATCCTCGTAACCGCAATATGTGTTGGCCACACTGTTGGGCAATTGATTGCCATAATCAAAACGTTATCGACGTTTTCGCACGCGAGGTTGCCTAATGCTCTACTGCCATAAGGGATAGGCGAGACTATGATAATATACGTAAGGATATTGAAGTGTTTACTATTACTGATTTGGTTGAACAAGGGGCTTGTTACTGCGAAGTCCATATACTAAGGATAATTGGACAATCAGTGCGCCTGAAAGGAGTATGGGTTTGTTCTCAATGATTGTAAGGTAGATAGAGACTAGTTACTGCTTGGGTATTATTGCGAATTTTGTGACGTCACTAAATCTAAAGTTGGCCTCAAACCAATTAATAGAGAATCTAGTATTTTCAGGGAAGAAAACGAGATCATAGACATAGCAAATACTAACAAAGTTCGTTTGAACAAAAAATCTGTTACACGAACTTAAATTAATTTAAATATATTTAGCATCTGTTTAAAGTCGTTCTTGTATCTCTCCTCCCATTTATCATAATAAAATTACCATTTCTCTCATGTTTGTTCAACACCTACTCACAGGCCGAAACTTTCACTATCACGCGAACTGACACGAATTATGATCTTGATAACAATTTATTCTTTACTAAAACAGGTGAAACTACAGTTAGTATCGATGTCGTAACCTTGCTTAAATCACGCTTCGTTGACTTCGTGTCTTTTGTTAGCGGTTACTTCGGTATCTATATATAATTCACACCATTCATTGGCTTTAAAAAAGTTAGCGTTATTGGCCTTTTAATTATGTTAGAAATACGCATGTTTGTGGTTTTTAGTATTTGTGTGATTTATTGGAATTTTGTTTATAAGCGTAAAATTGAAGTACCTACGTCATATAATAGCTTGATTGTATAAAACGATAAGAGAAACTATAACAATGATGGAAGGAAGTTAATAATTGCTGTAGTACAAGATTTGATTGTTAACGTATTAAATCCGAGAAACCTCCATGGGAATGGAATACAGTTTGGAATCCACCTTGAAGGGCAAAATGTAAAAAGGTTTGACCATAGAATATGATTAGACAGAGTCATTGAAGATTTTATAAATTAACAAGATATTTGACCTACGACCAAATATGATTATTTCTACCTCCAACAATTTCCTAATTAAAGCTACTCTTACAAATAAGGTCACCCATCAAGACAGCTGACGAAAACGAATGACAACGCCGCATTCACACTGGTAAAATAATGAGCTGAATGTCTCACTCTAATCGATAAGCGCTATGTATCACGACAACGTGACTCTAACAGGTCCTATTTTAACTGAACCAGAAATAGTTACACAATAGTAAATTATATTGAGTAACGATATACCATAAAGATAATAGTGAACAATTAAAAATACTAGTAGCTAATCCCATTGACATAGAAACGAATTAAAGTAATTAATTTAACGAGGTTGGGGTGGTTAAAGAAATGTAATAGGTAAGTGAAGGCTATGGACAATTATTTTAAAATATAATTGAGTGTGTTAAAATTACAAGTTGGTAAATAAAGACAGCATGCAATTAATGAAACAATATACCCAGTGACTATAACCAACAGTCATAATTAGCTGTTGGTTGGTCTTGAGATTGAAATAGGACAAAGCACTATTTAAATTCAACGATCAAACGAAACAAGCTAGTCAAGACAATGAACGGACAAATAAATTGAAACCAACAGCTGTTGATTAAGAAGTGCTACAATGTAAACCCAAAACTATAGAAGAAATTGCTATCAGAAACGTTAACCCGACAGTTATTGGTTAGGTACAAGAAATTAATATGTTCGCAGTTAATAAACGGGATTGTACAGAATTTAGAGCACCCACGTGCCACAATGGAGTCGGCCAAGCTAAGGCTAAGTAGTTAGCAATGCAGACATTTCGCAATTATGCTTAGATTAGTTTCAAGTTGATTTATAATTAAAACTAGGTGCGTTTGTAAGCTAGATTGAGAAATATCTGGGCGGCTGCGTTAGATATTGGTTAGTGTAGGAATTTTTGGAAATTCTATCGGAACCCGTTCAAGATAACGATTGGATTTGGATTTGTTGTTCATGAGTAATTTTAGACGTTATTTGGGTACCAAGAATGGTAGTAACTTTGAGTTTAGTTCCTGCATTGTTATAGACACACCTTTCAAAATGATTTCGGGCGATAGGAAAATTTTCACCGTGTTTATTTTGTCAATTAAGAACGTTGTATTTTCTAATTATATCCTAGTATAGGAAACCATTTCTTCATTATCATTGTTGATAGTACAAAATTCCTGAATACCTAAGTGGTTTAAAATTCCTATGTAGTCTTTTAAATGTTTCCTTACCTCATGCCGTCAAATCCGTCGTCTGACCCGTTGATAGTGAGCACAGGAGCACGCGCATACGCTTTGGCAACGCGTCGGTTCCTCTCGAACACTATCACCTTCGCCCAAATCTCGTCGTCTATCTGTGTCCATTTGTCCAGTACTTCCTGTATGTGTTCCTGTTGACAAGAAATTAAGGTTTAGAAAAGGAATTATTTCATCATCATCCAATAGACCACCAGGTTTACTGCTCAAATCATTTATATCATCTTCTTTATTATTATTTTATTTAATGACTATTTATATATATTTTTAAGATAATAAAGTTATGTTTTCAAGATCTTTCTCTCGGTTACTATAAATAATAGTTGTTGACCTATGATGTGAGTCTGATGAATACTAAACTAACTTTACTCTGTTCATAAATCAGTGTCTTATCCAATTTGACTTTGCTGCATTTTCAGCTTTAGCATGAATCGATAGAAATCTCACAGTTATCAATCGCATGTTACGAATACAATATCATCCATGAAACAATTAAGTAGGTCTTTGCCAATTTTCTATTTCCTCGAGTCCACAACCTTCCTTTTAAAAAAAAATAAAAACATAACTTTACACGACCATAGTTTCATTACACACAATTTTAACAGCAGTTTCATTATAAGCATTTACCAAAACGTTTTCATTCATATTGTCTTGCAAAATACCTGTTTAAGAATGACCTTGCTTTGCGTTACTTTTGTAAGGTATGATTACTGAAGTTTAGATATTAATCCTAATGTGGCAATGTTGTTGTAATCAGATGACATCGTCGCAGGCGCAACGTGAGTTCCGCTCTACTAACCGACTCTGTTATATGTACTTGTAGTGCGGTTTAAATTTACATGTTGTGTGGTGTTTTGTGTCTAATAATGAGTTAAACCTCCTTGGAGGTACGATGTTTGTTCTGGTAGCTATAAAATTTGTAACCAAATTAATAAATGTATCAATATAAAGGTAGGGAAGGTTTAAGTATACTACGTGATATACTTCGTGTGCGATATTGTAATTGATAACATAAGTAGAAAACCATTAGTGGAAGTTAAAATATTTTGGATTTGATCATCATTATCTGCCTAGACTCTCCCCAACTATATTGGGGTCGGCTTCCAGTCTAACCGGATGCAGCTGAATACCAGTATTTGACATGGAGCGCCTACATATCTGACCTCCACAATCCAGTTACTGGGTAATACGATACCCTTTGGTAAGACTGGTTGTGTTATTTTTTATTTGATATTAGGTGAAATTACACAATATCAAGAAACAATTATGTGAAGAATCATTTAAATTTTATCACGTGTGTAAAGTTACTCAGTATATAGCATTTCATATAGTCGTGGGTGGTAAATTCCTGATAATAATTGGTTTGATTCTTTTGCAATATTCACGAGGATATGAATGACTCAAATACAAAACACGATGACGGATGAGCATTTATAAAATGCTCGTAATTACTGACTTCGCAAAAAAACCGACACAAAGACTCCGATGACGTCATTATACAATCAATCATTATTGCGATGATTTATAACAAAAATATCAAAGATATTGATAACAAGGAAGAAGAAGTATGGGAGGCTGTTGGAAATCAAAGGATTTCCTGCCTTATTGTTGCCAGTGTTTAGTTTGATTCTCTAACAGTTTGAACGGGCATCAGACTGTGTAAACGTGCCTCTGTTTTTGCTCACATGTAACAATAACTAGGCAATTTTGCTGCTAAAAAGCTGCCTCTAAATAGACCGTTACTTTTATAAATAGTTTTGCAATGATTCTGGCAACTGCATTCACTAGCTAGGGTTGGGAGGTTATTAGATTTTCTTGCTAATTGGTGAATTACATTGTTTTTATTGCTGCATATTGTTTTTGCTTTTAGTTAGTTCTTAGCTAACTTGAAACATCGTGATCAACTGATAAAAAATATTATGTTATTCAATTATTAGTAGATACCTAAATCTGTGTGAAAATGATGTTTGTTTTAATAAAATGTACATAATCTAATATTTTTTATTTTTTTACCTAAATTCTTCTATACGTGTGTTTGTCACCTAACTCCTTCTAAACGGCTGGAACGATTTGGATGAAATTTTGTATTTATATTTCAATGGGTTCCTGGATGGTTCGAAAACACAATTAGACCCGAGCTGGCGCTGCTTTTCGGGGCATGACGACGTCTGCCAGGTCCGCTATTAAATATTTATATTTTAGTGTTAGATTGCATATTGTATTTAATATTTCTTAATAAGCGTTGTAAATAAATGTAGTCTATTTATTAAGATCTCGTTTTATCTGTGTCTAATGTTATTATTAATCAAGAAATCATTAAAAACCAGTTATCGGTTTTGCATTATCTTTCGAGAAAATAGAAAAGAAATAGCTTGTATTCTGTAGTTAGAACCACAGTGCGTCCGACGAGAGAATGCGTTCTTGTTACCTGTCAGTTTCATACAAACGAATACGTGTTTTACGAATTTGACCTTTGTTAGCTACTAGAATTGTTGCACTGACAGGTGTCAGGAACGCATATTCTCGACGGCCGGACTGTAGTCTATGAATTAAAATGTTATGTGGTTAGGTTATGTTAAAACGCAGAAAAAATACAATTTTCCCGCTAACCGACAACCCTAATCACAAATATCGAATAAACAACGGCTTTATCCGTATTTACGATTGTTTTCTTGTATAATAATGATTATCATAATTTATACTTTTTTTTAATTTCCGCAAACCATTAGAAGCGAGTCGGATAGCTTTCGATTTCATATGAATGCGATGATTATAGCAATTTTAACTGTTTTATTGTAATAGCGGTATTCGTGTTTACTTTCGATTTTATTTGAAAAGTTCTTTGGTTTCTATAATTATTGTGTTATTGTGGAAAGAACAGGTTTTAATTAAACAGATATTTTTGTTTTAATGTTATGTTGGTATTATAAAAACTAAACTTGAAGCGTAGCGTGGGACGCCCCCCAGCTAGATGGATGGACGACCTAAAGAAGGTGGCTGGGACAGACTGGATGCGGAAGGCGAAGGACAGGGTGTTGTGGTGCAGCCTGGGAGAGGCCTATGTCCAGAAATGGACTGCAATAGGCTGATTGATGATAAAAACTTGTAGTCACCACAAACCACTACACTATGTTGTCTAGTCGTTCGACGAAAAGCTACTTATGTCAAGTTGTATGACGAAAAATGTGAAAAAAAAAAATTACCAAAGGGACCAGTAGACTCTTTTGAACTCCATCTATTAAGCCCTTAATGAGACACCATCAACATCTAAAGAACCTAAGCAACCAGACAAAATAAAAAAGAAAGCTAAATTAACTCTTAACATACCTACCTTTGTGTAGTCCAGCTTAGCTATTCACCATCTCAAAACCGTCTAAACCCATCAGCCAAATGATCCAATTACTGGACGTCTTCATATGAGAATGCCTCACTCTAACGACTTATTCAGCATACTAAATCAAATTCGCAATCACTACTAGCTTTCTCTTCATTACCGTATCTTTACATCAAATCCTAATCAGAATCAATCATAGTGTATCTGCAATGCTTTGCCATATAGGAAAATGGTAACGAATCAGATGTATCGATATCAAACTCGAAATTCGTTGTGTCGATAAACTTTCTAGCATTGGAATAAAAAAGTTGTTCATAACTAGATATTAAAAATTCAAAAAATGAAAATAAAAAGAATTTGATCACGAATGTGGATATAATTTACAAAAATTCTGTTACCGATCAATTGTTTCCAAAGTTGATGACATTGAATTAGTTACATTTAGTGTCTAAAAGACAAAAAAAAATTAAGATTTTTCTTTGATTTAATTTGTTCACAACTTTCTTCCAAAACCAAGCGATACGAGCGTATCCATCAAATTATTTTCTATTACCTACCATTATCGATACTATGTTCAAGTCCCTAGCTCATAAATGTTTCTACAATGTTCGTGGCGTCATCCTTCTCATAATCTAGCCTCATATTGTCATATTCAGTTCGTTATTTGCGCTGAATAGCCTTCGTTAGTGCCATTTTGTATTTATTCGCAAATGGACAGTCAGTCATGCTTAATCATTCGACTGATTTATAGCGCAGGATAGCATATTGTTGCAGGTTTGTAAAGTTTTAGCAACGCTCACTAGATGGCGTGACGTTGACATTTGTGGAAGCACAATGGTTACTAAATGATAGGTATATAGAATGAAAGTAATGGTGAGCTTCAGAAGTTATGACAAGAAAATTCCAATATTAGTTGCTGTTTTGTTTAATTTGTTGTCTGAATGAATTGACTGATTCGATAACAATGAGTAGATAAAAGCTACTGAAGAAAACAAATTGATGATCTGTCACAAATACGCAGGGGACCTGCGTGTTGATTATGCTTGTTTCTTCTATGTATGGGAAGGGGCCTTCCAGTGGGTCATTGACAGAATAATTGCAGTCATCATTGTCCATATAACGTTGGAAAGCATTGATCTCAGCAATATTTCATATTACATTGTTATTCATTTTACTTCTTGCAAGCACGTCATCTATTCCATTCTGAGAAATGTCTAAACTATGCGCGCCAATAAACTCAACGTTTGTATTAGCCTCTGCACTTGATTTAACATTTTAAATATGGTAAGGTGCGAACAACGGTGTCGACTATGCAAGGTTGGCCACACCTCGATCGCCTTAAGCTATTTATGCTACTACTGCATCGGCTACTTGCTTATCGTCATATTTATGTCGTGTTATATCCTTATGCACTTGTTTGAAAATGAGAGCATCTAATATTTCTAGTGTAAATGGCGATTCAATATTTAAAACGTCAACATCAAATTTTCCATTGATGGATATATTAACATCATTATTTATTGTTATATTTATCACTATGCAAGATTTGTTGGTGATGGTTTTCGTTGAAAGCTTTTTAAATGTTTCTAATTGTATTGTTGTCGCAGTTTTATCTATAAGTGTAAAGCTGTTGCAATTTTTTTTAGACATCCAAGGATGTAGCTGTTAAGTCAATTTATCTTTATTTAGACAAACAACTAAGTGGTTAATGGATTGGATTCTTGCAATAACTCCAATTAAGTAGCGAAAAGGTTATGTTCTAAAGTTTACATCAGTTGCATTTAGGGGCTCTAAGATCGGTTTTCAACTTTCTAAACACACACACGTATAGTATTCACATACATACATACATATTCATATGTAGAAAAATGGAAACCGCTGAAAGCATTGCTACCAACGTTTTTACTAACTGATTAAACATGAAAGTAAGATCTCCATTGAGTTATGAACTGCACAGTATCTACACAAATACACGATACTTTTTGTGATCACGATGTACATTTCGTAACAGTTACGAGATCGCATGCTATCGTTCAGCGTGCTTCACTTGTTTAGTTGAGCAAAACACTATTTATGTAATTAATAGGCTTTATTTAACGTCTGCTAACATCATTATTTACATCTTAAGTGGCATTAATACGATTAATCTAAGATTACTGATTCATCTCAATCAAATGGTCAGAATTAGATTAAGTTCTCAGCAAAAAATAGAATGTTTATGTCTTGAATAAGACGAAACATTTTTTTAAGCACAATGGTAAATATTTACAGGTCATTGTCCATTGATAAACTTTATTGATGATCTTCTTGCAGGATATGAATAAGGCTTTGGGTATACTAACGTCTACCTTTTGATGGATTTACTTTCATTCATACAATTTCGTGCATTTTATGTTAGGTATCATTCATTCTTACATTAAAAAGGAGCAGGTGAATGACCATTGGTTTCAAATCAATAAAGGACAGTTTTATCAAAATGATGGTGATGTCATTCGGTAACATTTCTAAATAAATTTCGAGATTATTTAATTTAAGCACCAAAATGTGAGGTTTCTACCTGAGACTTGCTTTTTCCTTAAATTTCGGGACGATGACCTCTAAAATTTTTTATTGCCCACCAGAACACTCTTTCAGTTAAAGTAAATTGCTAAAGGGTACAAAAAAAATATGTGCTATAAATCTCACTTAATTAGAGTACGTTTGACGCCTTTTTACAATTTAATTTTGAAATTAGGGTGTCATAATGGAAGTTATTGTTTTGATATTGATCATGAAAGGGTAAGATACCATGAAAATCTCATCGGCACCTACAGTACTATTTGTGTAAAGCAAAGTAGATACTAATGCACAAAATGAGACATAATTATTGTTAAGCTGCACAGAAAAAGATAAATAAGTAGTCAACAAAAAAAGTGAAGTGGTAGCAAAAGAAGAACCAAAACTACAATGATTTTGAGGTGAGATAACAAATAAAAGAAAAACTTAAGCAATGTTCCAAAAGTTCTAAATTTTAAGAAGGTTAGGTCATTGCTGAGATTAGAAACAACATCCCGCTGAGAACAGACTTTAATATTGATCCCGAGATGCCAAAAAGCGGCCCGAAACAGAATTAGGTGCCAAAAAATTAAGGTGCAACAAAACCTTAATTTTAAGCAGTGAATATACCAAAAAACAACAAAAAGCCTCTTTGGGAACATTGTTTTTACTAAACAAACTTGGTACTGAATCTGACTATAATCCTTGCAATAAAAAATATAAAATTACGAAATAATTTATCAAGAAATTGGTATATTCCAGTTCAATGTGAAGCCTAATTAAAAATAATTTCAAGACACAATTCAATTCCTATCGTATCGTGTTCACATTGATGTTTGATTGAAACGATGATGAAAATAACTCCTCGAACAGTCTTATCACGAATTATTGAGTAATGTATATCACATAACTGTAATACTAAGTTGCATAAAATGCGTGTGTTGGACCATATACGAACAATCATAAATTGCGATGCATTGCCACCTTGCGGAGGTCGAAAGCAAAGTATTTTAAAAATATACATACTTCACACTATGGTTTAGTAGTGGCATTCCTTGCCCTAGCTTTGGTATTGGTATAAACAATAAATAATATAATTATTGGACAATGTCATAAAGATGGTAACGTACTTACAAATACTATAAATATAATACTATTAAGTAAAACAAAGACAGGAGCGATCGTTATTAAATGGTGATTTTTGGGGGAAGGCTATGTTCAGCAGTAGACGTCTTTTGACTGGACTGCTGATGATTATGAATGACTAGCGAAGGTTTCAAAACTTCGAAGTTCACTATAGTCAAGTTTTGCCACTAAAACAGTACCTACTAAGCTCTCATTACTTTTGACCTAAAGCCACACAAAGCCACATTATAAATATTAGATCTTTCTATGTTGCACTTTCAAATATACAGTTTGTCATTCAAATCTAACCCTTGAATTCTTACTTTATTTAATTTATTTAATTAAAATTCACAATTGCATTGCACCGGTCATTAGTCTACATACGCAAGTAACAGTACAGCGGCCTTGCAGGGTCATGTTTCCTGCATTCTTGAATATGCTGGTCCTAATACTGACAAGTGGAGTTTTAAATGTCGAAATAGTTGCTAATAATAATAAAAATAGGTTTGTTGAACATAATTTTGATGTGAGTGACGACGGTAGACACAAAACACATAGTGGCTTTAAAAAGAATAAGTTTAAAACTGACACATGTTTTAATATCGATTCAGAATCATTTTCGAACGAAAATATATTTTAGCAGTCCAAAATAATTATTACTTTAACAAATTCAATAATCATTATTCATGCAAATACAAAAAAACACATAAAGTCAATTTGCAAATTGCCTAAGTGATATATTTATTGTGTTTGGCAATTTATTCTTCAACTCTCACATTTGTTTGTATTCAGTTGTCATAATAATTTTTGATGTTTCGCTTTCGTTGTCATGTTTTCTAACAGCCCGGTTAAATTTTTCATATTTACAGTATATTTCTCACTTGCAATAAAGATCTTTTTGTCAGTAAGGTTAAAAGATTCCATTTCATTAATAATGTCGATGATAAATCTCACTTTAGGTCCGACATGCATATCTTTGAAATGTGTATCTTTTTATTTATATTTTGTTTGAAGTTAAATTCAATTGTATGTTTCGTCTTGATCGTGTTGTGAACCATTAACCCTTTTTGGGAGTGGTTCTTCGGATTGTTAATTAACCATAACTTTTCAAAGATAAAAGGGTTCTTCCAAAGCTTGTATTCTCATTCTTTTCTTTTTGGTCACTTTTGGTAGTTTGAAATCCTAAACACTTTTATATTCGACATGCTTTTAGGATGCAGAAAGTTGGAAACGTTTCTTTTGCTATTAAAAAATAAAATAGCTGTTCATTCATTTTTACCGCTTACCTATGCGGTAGTGCACTTTTCTATGAAACATCAATTTTTTTTTTTATAACCGACGAGACATTTCAACGCAATGGGGTTCAGAATCATGTAACGAATCCATGGTAACTGGTTGCACGTTGATGTTCCCTGCCACCCTATACATGGTGTCTTTGGTAAGATTTGGGTAACAAAATACATCACAGTATATACGCCTATTGATATTTTGATGGGTACTTCTTGCTCATAATAGCTTGTATCAATAAATTAAAGTCATGAACAAAGGAGCTTTTAGATACATTGTTACTATATTCAGCATTACATCATATACCAACAAAGCTGCAAGCAACTATAACCAGTACAGCTAAAGACTTAATCCTAGACGAAATGAATTAAACATCAACTAATATGTCGTCTGCTTAATTGCGTTAAGCTTATTTATTCTGCCAACCTGCAGCTATGTGGAGCAGCCTTGGTCATCTCTTGTCGACCTTTGATAGAATGCTAACCGTTTACGATAGTGAACGGCAGCATTGAGTTGTTGAGCTTTTCTAGGAAAACGTAGGCTTTAGAGTTAATTTTATGCTAGTGTCGATGAAGGAAATATGTATGGTTATTATAATGTTAAGCTTGGATTATTGTCTAATAAATTTTGTTGAAGGTTTGCTTAGCATTTGCGGTTTCGGACCTTTAAATATTTGTCTAAGATGTTCGGTGTGAATGAGATAGAAAGATTTCTGTGGTATTAAGTCTCGTTTTTCTTTTGCATGTTTTTGTGTTTGAATAGTGATTGACGTTGCCGGTCAGCCCTTAATAAGCGTGCACACACCCACACACACAGCGGCTACATATTTGAACTTATCTTTGATTTGTTTGCGTGTTATTTTTGCATCGATCTTGATACAACGATTATATCACTGTGACCTTAGTAGTCAAAATTATGTTGGCAGTCAACATGATCTAGTTACCGTATTAGGTTACAACAGTGACTCAAACTCAACACACATTTCAAAGTTTATGAACAAACTCAAAACAAACGATAGATATAAATCTGAATAATCTAATTTTAATCTAAATTTGATTTAATAGACCGTACGTAAAGCAATAATATAATGGCGTGCCCTGACCTCTGACGGCGTCGAGTCACGAATTGGCAAATGTAATAAATTCTTCGATTGAGTCGTTATTTCATTGAAAGTGAACGTTATACAAGTTTTGTTTTAGTTATAAATGCAGGATACAGCAATTTGGGTATTGGCTAATTTGTTTATGAGATATGCCTAAAGTCAAGTCACGGTTCTCTGTTGAATCAGTTTTGAAGGTAGTATAATGGTCAGTATGCCAAAATTTTTCCGAATTCTGTTGATACTGTGGTTCAAAGTCATTTAAAAGGTTCAACTAAAGAATTTTCTGAAAAAGTAGATAAAGTATTGACATAATGGCTACAAATGCCATCTAAATCTAGACTGATAAACACAATAACTTTCATTACAATTGCCACTAAATGTCTCGATACAATCTAAGAATTCTACAACAGAAAAACTCGAATCGAAACAATGAAACTTTTTCTTTTTCAATAAAATTTCATTACAGTTCCGTGACTCCTAAAGTGAGAATTTACTAAAAGATAATAAAAATGAGAACATAAGAATTAGAGATAAGCAATCTAACATCAATTACATCGTGAAAAGTGTTAACAAAATGAAAAAAAAATGTGCTTACTGAGATGTTGCATTTAATAGCCGCCACGCACTTGGCAGGTTGCGTAATAATTCATTCAATTGTTTGAAACTAAATTGCCATACATATTAGATTAGCCAATAATAAAGTGATCCAATTTTATATCTACTTACATAAGTAATTGAATCTTCAAGATGAGCAGTCATTTTAATTTAAGTAAGTGGTTCATGCAATGTTTTGTTCTATAGCGATTGCTTTTGTATATATTTGGTGTTGCCAATTGCGAAAATCCGTTTGTCTATTATCTATAAAAAGAATTCTGCTAAGGATAACCTCGTACGAAACATTTTTGCCATAATATAACTAGTGGGAGTTAGTAACTCCACTGTTCATCTCCAAATTACTGGGGGCCTAAAAAGGCCACTTTAAGCAATACCTCTAAAAGCTGTTAATTTCCTGAATTCCCAGCAGATCATTAGCAATTCCTCTAATTTTTGTAATATGGTTACACATAGTAGTTTAATCGCCTACAATTCATTTCATATCAATCATATATGGTGTAAACATTGGTGTGTGTAAACATATGGAAATTCGTAAAATGGTCTTTTACGAAACTGTCAAAACAAAACTGTCAAACAGGTAAATGGCGTGTTATGAATTGCACACAGATCATATTATGAATTGTCAGTTTGTGACCATTTTTAACCGACTTCTAAAAAAGGAAGAGGTTCTCAATTCGGATGTTTGTATTTAAAAAAAAAAAATATGTTTGTTCGCGCATAACTCCGTCGCTTGCCAACCAATTAGAAAAAATATTTTTTGTTGGAAAGGGTATATTTCCCAAATGGTCCCATAAAAAATTATCAAAATCGGACAAGCGGTTTTTGAAAAATCAACAAAAATCAAAAAAAATTACAACAAAAAAGTGAAAAATAATTTTTTTTTTACAAAAAAACAACAACCGACTTCCATAAAAACACTACAAAGTGAAAAATAACTTTAATTTCGGAAGTCGGTGGCGAAAAACGAAATACAAAAACCAAAGACATCGACTTCCGAAATTAAAGTTATTTTTCATTTTGTAGTGTTTTTATGGAAGTCGCTTGTTTTTTTTTTTTGTAAAAAAGTTTTTACGATTTTTAATATGATTCATATTGTTATCCTATTATGATTCTTCCAAATTGACCCTTTTAGGCCCCCTGTAATGATGTAAGGATGCTAAGCTGGTACAAAATTACATCTGAAGTCTGAACACGGGCTAAAACTTCACACATTTGGCATACCCAACATAACTATCTTACTCACAGAATTGTGACATTATTTCGTCATCACTCTTTTTGAGATGGATGACATAAGACCATTCATGAATTTAGACCTTAACAGGTTGTTCGTGTCACTAAAACAAACTGTAACTTTTCCGACAACCTTCAATTTCCTCTTGGATTTTGAACCTACTGTGGATGGACGAAGAGCTAATGAGTTTGAAGGGATATTAAAATATTGCCACGCTTCTACAATAAATAGACACTTGAACTTTAATAAATGAGTCAATACTGTCATGAGGTTGTTTATGATTAATGATTAGGAGTCCAATGATGAGGATGATTAGAATGACGTAAGTTTTTAATAAATAACTGTTAAGTAATATATGTTTTGCGTAATTTAATTATTGTAAGCATGACACGTCTATTTTGATAACTTCCTAGGTAGGTAATAGATATCGAGTATCGCTAACCAGGACATTCTCCTTACGACTAATTTTGAAATATTGTTTCAGTAATTTTCATGTCCTTCTAATGAATTTATTTTGTATCTTCATCTTCCATGCACAGTTTCAAACTTCAAACGATTTAATTGCGTTCTTGACCTACGGCTGTGTGGACCAAGAACGGCTTGACCATTATCTCCAATAGGCTTAAGAACAAGTGTTTCTGTCTTGTAAAAATGCCACAATAGTTGATTAATTGCCAGATGACAAACCAGCTGTACCTGACAAACTACATGACTGATGACTGACAGAACTTGTTTGGGAGTGTCTGTCTATTTCCGGAACTTTTCAAGTGCGTGAGTGATATAAAAAATGTGGTAAAGGTTCCTTGTATGGTTGTATGATCAATTAGAGATATTTGTCATGCAGCTACATTTGTAAGATCTTAGAAAAAGGTAGGTACTGTCTAAATTTCATTGGGAATGGGGCATATATGTAATCAAAATAAGCACTAGATAAAAACCTGCAGGTATAGCCCAAATTGTATATGCAACTCAAGATGTACAACAAGTAAACTTATCTGCAGTTGATAATGCATTATTAAGTGGCACCCACAGTATCTAGCAAGTTATCTCATAAAGCCTATGATGAAACATAAACCTTACTAAATGATATAACAAGTTTCAAAGATAGCGCCACTACTGTAAATTATCTTAAACATCTTCCAACAATAAACGTCGTCGTGTGAGAATCTCTACACACATTACAAACACGCAGAGTCGTGAGCGAAAGTCCATGAGGGGCATTACGTAAAAAATTAGGCGTTGCTAACCAAATAATTTGAATATATTATACTTTAGCCAAATTAGAAATAACATTTGGCAAGGTACAATAAGGTAAATAAGTGTGAAGGTCAGAATAAAATAGTACTCGTGGGATGCCGCTGATTGTATAGATGTGTCGTCATATTCGTCGTCATAGCCTTTGATCGTAGTCAATGAGTACATTTTTAAGCACGAGAAAAGCTAATTGCGTTAACACCATTCGAAGTCCCATGTAAAGGTTACATGCTAAATTTAAATAGCCATACAAAAATATTGGCAACTACTTTGATGAAAATGAACTGGCAGATCACAGTCAAAATTACAAGGCATCAAGGTATCCTACAGAAAATATTCATAATCCCCAATCCCGACCTATAAAAACCATAAAGAACACCCATAATACGATAAAAGAACATGAATCGCAAGAGATCACTGACCATCATTCAACCGATACTTCCAATCAATCAAAAACCAACTTTATCTTATTACAAACTAAGTTGACTATCAATTGAGATAAAAACTGCACATAAAAGCTGCAGAACAAGACAGGTGCGTGAAAACGAAAGTTGTTCTCTTCCTGCTCACCCGTTCGCCTCGACTTGAAACCGGGTATGGGTATAACTATTTAGACTTTGATATGCAAGGACGATACAAATATGCAGTAAAAGATCAATGATAAAGATGTATGGAAAAGTAGCATTGTTGATGTTATAATAGATGAAGTCATGATTGATAATGCTTCCTGTGATGAATTACAGATACAGTGTAGGTATTGCAAATGTGATCATGATCAATAAACCGATACAGACATTTTATTGGCTATTAACACAAGTATTGGAAACGTTGTTGTTTTGGTCTGACGATATGCAATCTTTTGAGCGATGCAAATTTGAATATTTCTTTATTGATTTCGGAAACTAGAGAAGCGTGAACAGTATCAATATTTAAGGAAAGTAGATTAAGAGATACGTGGTAATGTCAGTCGGAAACAAGTAAACAACATTAACAAAAAATAAGACCCGATGAATGTCGTAATCAATTTCCCGTAAACAATTAAACCATTAAATCAAGAAACATAATAAAAACAACATGATACAGGAAACATTTCAGCTTGATTTTATAATTTTATGACACAGCACGAGCCATACGAAAGGAAGAGTTGGGAGTTCGAATCAACTACTTTCACTGAACAGACGCTAAAAAGTGAAACTGGAATCGGCGTAGGCAACGGAATGCTGGCTAACCGTGATAATGATGACGTAAAAAATTATAAAGAATTGTTAATATGTGTTGTGGAAAGTTTCGTAGTAGAAGCGTATACTATTTTAGACTGATTCAGCTGCTGTTAAAGAACTTAAGATTGAAGCTATTAATAGCGAAACTAAAAAGACAGCTGATGTACAATAATGACAAAGATGTGGATCGACATCGGGAGACATAACGATATCCTCATAGTTAAATCAACTTACAAGCTGTTTACAATGCAAGTTTAAATAGCACTTGAAAAACTCGATTCTAGAGCACATATGCTTAAAGCAAAAAGTTGTCAATACATACATTAAAGTTGCAAAAATGAACTAAAATGAAACAGCTGCTGACGAGAAGTTTGGAGGTCGTCCAGTTAACGTAATGAGGGAAAGGGAAGGACGTAAGGATATAATTACAGCACATCATGCAATTCGAGAACCTCGATTTGAAAATCAACAAACTGTTAAACGAAACGCAAACGACCTAATGTTCGATTTAGCAGTTGAAGATCGGATCGTTCACATTATATTCCACGAATTCGGTATAAAATGGAACGTAATTACCAATATCTCGATACTAAAATCGAAATGAAGGTTGAACTTTGCAAAGAGGTCAGAGTTAACGAAATGTCAATTGGCCGGAATGGTGTGTTGTTTGCACTATATACAGATTTTCGTGAGATTGATCCTAATCAAACATTTGGTAATTACACAAAGTATGAGTAACGTTGTAATTTGGTTGTTTGTTTTAATCTCGGAGATTAAGTACGATTTGCAGGGCCATGTCCGAAATCAAGTCACGATGCTAGCACAAATGAAAGTGGGCGTGAAGAATTACAACAGAAGTAGCATTTTATTGCTAACGGTGTCTGCATATAGCCACGATTAAGCCCTTGTATGGAACTTACTAAGGATTGGCACATATTACGCAAAATTTACCTACTATTAGGGACACGAATTTTTATGATCACATCAGGCTTATAAAAATAAGATCATGAATCTTATTTTTATAACCGCCTTACTCAGCTTATTTGATACAATGCATTTAGAAATAAATCATAACATTATTGCAAATAATCAGACAGTTCGAGGAATGAAAGAACTTTGATGTCTTAAGGATTGGATCTTAAAAAATGCTTATCATTCCGTGGGTCGATATTTTGTGAAGGGTTTTAAAAATAAGAATCGATTCTTGCAATACCAGTATAATGAATTTCAATTCAAGCTTGCTCTGCAGTGGAACAATTACTCTCTGATATTATTATAAGCTTACCAGACGAAAATACGATAAGTTCTTTATGTGTGACAAATACAATTGTAATGCGTTTTATATTATTGTTCCATACAACTTTGGGTCATACATGCACCTTGTCTACTTTGTGAAGCTACCTGTTCCTTAATTTATAAATAATATCGGCCTGCCGGATGTGGGGTGCATTCGAGTCTTTATTTTCAAGGACAAGCCGAATACCGGCTGTTCCCACGTTAAAAGGGCATCGGGGACTCTACAGTTTTAAGTAGTCTTTTGTTTTTGGGCTTTCCTTTATTTAGGCATGTTAATTACATTGTCTTCTTCATTTGAACAAGATGTATTTTTGCCTAAATTGAAATCTTGATTAGCTTATTTAGACATAAAGACAAAAATTTAAACTTCTCCTTTATTTCACTGCATCGTCATCAGATTGAAACTTTATTTACTTGAATTGCAATAAGTCAAATTAATTAATTTCTTACCTTGATACCTTGCTACACACTTGTTCATAAAAATGAGAAGCTTAATAGCTAACCTAGGTGTTGCAGTAATGATGCAAATCTATCAACCTGTGCAAGACCTAGCATGGAGCAAGATACCTACATCATTATTCTAACGCACGACAATCTAATCTTCAATTACTACCACAGTGACCTTTTCTAACGCGCAATTATATTGCACGCAACTAAATATCAAGCATACAAGTGACAACTGTAAACTTTCGTAAGACTGGCAGGCAGAGACCAAAGACCAGAGATGTTACGTCATTTTTATTTTAAACGTCTTATTTAAATGTCAAATATTGACCCATGACATGAATTCCGCCACTCGTCTTATTATCCGTCAAAATTCCGGAGACTAGCAAAACTTCTTTTCAATTAAGGTAATAAATGTCATTTGATTTGGTAGCATTTTCTGAATTTAGCAATACTTGTCGCTGTGTAATGAATTTGATAGAAATGTTGATTGTATTTCATACATGGTCGCCATTGCGATACTAATATAACAATAATGAAGCTTCATTGATGTGTGTGATGTTAAACAAATGTTACGTATCACACTTATTGTTGCTATGGATCGTTCGATTACATTGTTGTTATGAAATTGGCATGTAAGACTTTGTTGCACGCGAAATTAACAATGCAAGATGAAGTAAAAAGAATTGATAGCGCTTTTATTGCACTTACTGAAATGGCATTGGCACTAACAATAAGTAACTCTGCTATAAAATCAAAAGTGATTGTGCCTGGTATATAGGTACATGATGTCATAAGTACAAATTTAGGAACAAACGAAAAATGAGCCGTAGCAGGTGGAATAGGTACGGCTATATATTTTGTTTTAAACTACGATAAATTCACTAAAGTAGGTATTTCTAAAGAAGCAGGTAATTCTCAAGAAGCAGCTAACTCAAATGCAAATAATTATTATAATAGAAATCGAACCCCAAGACAAAATGCAGAAAAAGAAGAAACCGCTCATGTCTTTGTTGATATTCCTTCTAACTACACGTTTTCACTTTCGTTACATACGTATGTAGTGTGTCGTGTTCGTAAGATCGTTGAACGTCACGCGGATCGTGATCTCAGCACAATTAAAGTGTCTAAAACAATTACTATCACAGTATGATGATGGGGGAAATGATGGTTATGTTATGTAAAATATAATGTGGATAGGAATTTCTTAGAAGATGGTTCTAGAATTATGTTTTGAATTGAATCGTATGTAGTGCTGTGTTTCAATGAGCAACTTTTGAGGGATACAAAATGTAAATAAAAAAATTAGGGTCAAAGTAAAACGTCAAAGCATTTATTTCAATTAAATAATTTACTGGCATTTTTGAATTGTTAAGGACTCAGTCAGTCAGAAAGTTGCAGCTAGTCACTTGTTCCAAAACGTAGATCTAAACTCCATGGTCAAATTATAAAAATCAATCTACGAGTCGATCAACATTCTACCAATACAGAAATTAAATACAGCGAAATCGAAATATCTAATTCACATATAAAAATTCAGCACAAATATTTCTACAAATCTTGTGCAATACATCAAACGTGCGACGTATCTATCGAATATTAATATGCAGTTGATAATTTTTGTCGTAAAATCACTACTAGACAGACAGCTGGGTTGGCCAATAACAGGTGTCAGGTCTTGCGACATTGCGCGAACGCAGGCCGCTATAGGCCGTAATAAGGACACCGTTGTATAATTGCACGCACAATCGGCGACTGATTAGAGCCTTCTTGTACAGCGTTATGACATGAATATTTGAAAAATCTAAAACTACAAGAAGAATTTTGTGCAGAGATAAATTATTGTTAAGGACTTAGATGCACTATCGATGTAGGTAGAGAACCCAGATATGCAATGCATAATAACAAAGTCAACTAAAACAAAAGACAATGATTAAGCAACATCATATGTAATCATGAAAAATATTTATATGTTAACACTAGTAGCGACGATGAATATTATGCTCATCAAATGACCACAAAAAAACAAAAGAATAGATAAATCTTCAAAAACCAAGCAATAAAGCTGACATGACAAGACCAAGCTAGGCTTACAAGATGAATAGAATAATTCCAACTTCGAAATCCTAACGGCTATTTTTACATTTCTGTCTTCATTTGTAGAATTTGCGGTGACCTTGAACTACTTTAAAGTTGCATTCGTTTCTTAATTTCGGTACGGTTTTTGGAGCCTTGATATTAAAAGCAAAAGAGCCAGGTAAGACTCGTGACTATATTGTAATGCACTTGCAAAATGTTAGTGTAATGCAAATGGTACAGTCAGGCTGTCCAATGATGGCGGATAATAACATTTTTGAGATTAAAAAGGGTAAGGTTAGATCTGCTACTAAAAGGATAATTTATATGGATCCTGTTGATTTCAAAGCATGCAAGGACAATATTCTATGAAATGATAATATAAAGTTCCAATAGCTACACACAGTTTTAATTATCTTAATAATGACGTTGCGTTGTCAGAAAGATTAAAAAAACTGCTGTCGAAATGCTAAAGAAATACTTGACATTCTGCATCATCATTACAGGATTAAATTTTGTACAACAAATAAAAAATTTGAATGAACCGTAAAACTTCAATCAAGTCATTTTGCTGAACTGAACCAGTTAAGGTCAATTTGGCTCTCCCACTGTCATGTCAGATCAAAGCCCTCAGATATATCCGGCAGTACCTACTGAGGTTGATATAACTATTCGCACTTGAAATCTTAAGGCATTCGTCATGGGATGTTAAGGAAGGAATTAATAATTTTTTTACTCCCAAAGAACGGGTACTTAAAGTTGACACTTTGAACATAATTCTGATGTTGATACATTAAAAATGAAGTTATACAATTTCTTAGAAATTGGTACACTTCTTAATAGATGTTAGCTTAAGATTATATTCATTAAAAAAATGTTTTGGTTAACTTAACTTGGGTGCAATAAAGACATGTTCCTTTTTGTTTCCAGTATGTTATCAACTTGCAATATATCACTTGCAATTTGACATTGCATAGCTATAAGGTCAAAAGTATACGCGACCAGATGTTTTCCGGCCAATTTACGATGCCGTAACTTGTTCATTGTTAGTCATCGGTCACGATCGCGTTCAATGGGTCAGAGTTGACCGTCCAACGATTGACAGACAAGCAAACATTGCAAAAGGACTCGTTGAGTAATGTTTGTTTTGCAAATACTTTGGCATTCACTAAATGGCAAGCGAAGTGAAGTTTCTTGAGAAATGTTAACCATAACTTGAAAACCTGCCATTCTGGTGGATTCATTTTAGTACCTACTTCGTTTTACGAAACGCTGAAATCTTCATTAAAGTTTCAAGAAGATTTAAGTAACAAAATTAAGAGTTTACTATAGTCTGCGGTTGGTTTCCATTTAGGATTACATAATTAGTTATCCATGGCGTAACTGCAGAAACAACGGAATTCTGCGATAAAATCACAGAGTTGAAGATAACTATTGTTGATTTGTTCCATAGATTTTACATACAGATAATCAAACAGGTGGTAATGATGTAAGGGATTTGAAAGAAACAACAGCGACTGAGAAGAAAAAGGGGAAAATCAAATTACACTTTCAGCCATAACCACCGATATCAATAGAAAAATCTATCAATAACAAAGTTTTGATTGAATGTGGCATTCGTGCTCCTAGGCTTTCACTGTCAATTGCAGATATTATATCCGCGAAAGCTTTAACAAAAACTATAAATGGAGGAGGCATCGAACAAACAGTATTGTGAGAGTCAATCGAGACACTATTGTGTGGCTGTTACGTCAATTGACAATCAAAGACATTTCAATACAATGCTACTGAATTTAGTGCACGCGTGAATGTTATCTGTTCACAGATGTCGATGGATATCGAAATAGCGATGCTATCGCTTGTGATGTTGAAGCTAAATGAAACGTGGTAAGTGTCAGAGTCAGTATATAGTACGGCGTGTTCTCACGTCCTTAATAACTGTAAGCAGTCGGAAACGGTTACAAAAACGTAACCAAAGACAAAGGAAAGGAAAACGTAATATGCACGCGGAACAACTATGGGAGACAGTAGTGTTTAAGTTGCAAATTGAGTTAATTAATTTCAATTTGTAGTAGTTGTGTAAGACACAATTAAGTTAAGGAATTTAGGTGCTTTCACGGAGATCGTTAAAAACAATTGTGAAGTACAGATGAATGAACAAATTCCTCGAGAGCCAAAATGGAGATCAAGATAAAATGAAATACTTTTATATAATGTATAAAATTCAATATCTACATGATGTTGAACGTAACACTTTATAAAACAATCTCTAATAATATCACTTGCGGCGCTATAAGTGGACACACGTATAGGTCCTAATTTGTGGAAAGTCAAAGATTTCACTTTGACTATTTGTCATAATGGTTTCTCCTATGATCTGTCATTCGCTGCTATTATAGCAGTAACTGTGTGAACTGAGCCGTGAACATTACTTACATCAGCTCGACGACCTCGTGATTGATGCATAGAAAGTTTAAATACCAATTTGGGTATCGTTCACCTATTATGATTTGATTGCCTACACATTAGTCTTTGATACAATGGCAGGAAACGGTTTGGTGCCTGTAAAGTGGAGGTTGCGCTTTTAGGAAACCTAAGAAAATATATTGTTTCCTACAGAATTTTTAGGTTTAGAGTCATCAAGTCATCAGTTTTCAAAAATGTGGTATTTCAAATAAATCTTGAAGATATAAAATGTTAATAAATATTTTTTTGTCATCAATATGTTTATTTCCATATTTTTTTTATGTGAGTCATATTATGGTCGGTATGTCGGTTCCCTTCATTAATTTATGTTAGTTTTAGTCTTGCAATAGTCAATCTATCACTTTATTATTCAAATTCACATCGCAACGGTGAGGAAACAGACAAACATAACATTTCAACAGCCGTTGTAACCTCACGTTTGTAACATCTTCAGAATGGTGCTATGAATGCTTACACTGTAGCTATCAAAGCAACTTGAAAGTATTGAATCAATATTGAAACAACCAAAGAAAGCTAATTGCAATCAAGTACAAAAAATCAAGTAAAAAAAAATGTGTATTAACAATTTCAATTAATATTTACCAGCAAATTCGATTAGTGGGATTCAAAAGTGGATTTACTCTATGGAGTTCCATAAGGTTCAATATTTGGACCCGCTTAGCAACACTAACTACGGATGACGATTATATCCATTATCGAGATTACCGATGTGACGACTAATCGAGAAGTATAATTAGAAAGAATAAGACAAGCTGCGCCGACCCCAAAAAATGGGATAGGGCAGGAGAGTGATGATGATTCGTTGTACACAAATTGTCATATTTTTCTTGACTTACCTTATAAAGTTTATCCTTCTGATACCACACATCCTCCTCTTCCTCTACAGGCGCTGCGAACGCCTGCGTCAGATCGTCGCGGGAACGCGAAAGTATTCGACGTCGAGACACCATCTCGCCACCTACTGCCGTCTCAAACGGGACTAGGCTGAAACAAGGAGAAGCAATTATAAGATATTTGTAGGTATATATACATAATTATAATCTTAAAAATTTTAGTACGTTATCAGTAGTTAATATCACAAGATTGAAAAACAGCTGATGACCACTGTTTGAGTTTGCAAATACAGCAAACACTAATATGTTAACAATTGAAGTGAATGCTGACAGTTATAGCCTTCGGTTAGTTCTATAACATGATGATTAAGGATTATACGAGATATTTAAGTCTAAAACGCCTTACTGGATCAATATATTAATAATATATTTATTGATAAGTATTGCTTCTATATTGTATCTTTGGATGGTTCAGTCTAGACCTAATATATTTAAGATACTGAAATATTTATGAGTTATTACGTTAACATAAAAGTTATGTAGTTATTTAAATTGAACTCATATGAATTTGGTTCAACCGGAACAAATTCCGTTTACAATACAATAAAAAACCATTTATTGAAACACGTAACTCAATATTACGATTAGGTATATCAAAACGAATGATACAATTGTTGAACTTTCTATAGAAGATTAAAGTTATACATAAGAGTGTTATGAAACAATAGGTGCCGCGAAAGCTTATATTGCCTTGTTTGTATGTCTTTTAAATATTTATTCATAGTTAACGACATCACATTATGGGTATAGAAGACTTGTTTCAATGTATATTTAAGTTTATCTCCGGCATTTATATTCATAGAAGGAGATTGATGGGTCTCTAATGTTCGAAGTATTTTCGTCTTCAATGATGAATGTTCCTTAAGTGAGTATGTTTTTCTTACACTTAAAATATGCAGCCCTCCATTACGTAAGGCCTGTTTGCATATTTACAATAACGGTGATTTTTCGTCTCATCATCATAACATTCAATGAAATCTCATTGATCACTCACTTCTATGCTAACATCATTCTATCTATCTACAATTATACAACCTAATTATATATTATATTATATATATACCTCAAACAAACACACGAGCACCTAAGTTCCATTCTAAACCTTCAAAGATGTCGTATTCATCAACTACTTTTGAACTATCATCATTATTTGCAGCATCCTTTTCCAATTACCTATTTACATCAAACAAATTCACAAAACCACACCAGCACCTAATTTCTCCAACCACACAGCCTACCATCTTATCTGGGCTCTTAACAGTACACAAAGCGTCGGTTCGCTTGCTTCCTTCCGACAGTTAACAATGTGTGGCATTGGATTCGACATTGGGGCTCGTACGGCGTGTCTAACGATCGCCTCCGTCTGTTCCTCCCATTCATTTGATACCCACTATGTTTGTTTTACTTGGGTGTTGAGATTTTGTTTCGTCTTTTAAATATTATTCACAATTAGTTTCTTTTGTTACTGTATCTTTAAGATTATCATTAAGTTATTATTATAGGCTGTCACTGTACGTCTGTAGCGGTTGACTTATGAAACATTCTTTGGGAAAAAGACTTTCCAAATGGTATATATTATTGACTACTAGACGAGGATTGCAATGGTAGCTGTTACTTATAATAAGTTACCCGAAATTTTTTATTATTATATTACGTGTAAAGATCTTTTATAACCAGTCTCTTGTTAACTCTTACAAGTATTGTATGCGGGTTATACACAGAGTTCTTATTTCCCAATCAGTTTTAAAATGCAATGTTTTTCTTTAGCGACGAACATTGATCAGAGGCCTATTATTTCTAAACGTATGTGTGTAGCGAAGTACTTTCTTTATTGTACGGTATAATATCAGCAAAATCCATTGAACAGACCGCAACAACTCTTAAACCCATTAATATCAATTGCTGGAAAGTCGAAAGTACTTACTTTTCTTCACGCGATTTTCTCTAAACCAAAGTTGTTAAGTCTTGGTTGGAGACGAATTATCTATCGACACTGGTTTATTCATTCGTTTGTATTTGCTCTTACGCATATTTCATTTGTTTTATTTTTTTATTTTGCTTGCTCTATTTGTAAAGTCTTTCTCTTGTTTTCAAACAGATAGATAATTCTAGTAATTGTGTTGTCTGTAGTTCATTCAATTTGGAAAGTTTTAAATTAAATTTAAATTAAAACTTAAAGCAGGTACATTAATCTTGTTAATCTTTCGTTAGGATATGCAGTTTTTAAAATGGTCTGCTTCTGGTAAAAGCATTCCCTAGTAAAATCAAGTACCTCTCAAGTGTTGACTTTTACTTAGTTGCAGGAACTTACATAACTTACTGTATTTAACTATCCTTTTAACGCATTTAAGACCTTTGCGACAAAACGACAAAAGAGCCGCGTAATCAGTAAAAGTAATAAAAAACAGTCTTAAGTTCGTACAGTCAGTGGGTCAGTACTTTCACACTTGATTTACGTTGCTCTAAATCAGTATCGCAATGCCTGTTACGACATCCGATCGTGATACGTTTGTTGTATCTCAAGCGATTCTGAGATACGACAACGCAACCGCTTGGTATAACAGATAGAACTGGTGTATTTCATGTTATCGATTCCTATCCGCAGAAATCTAGAACGTTTCGACATCGACATGATAAATATTGTAACTCCTGAATTATAAATTACAACTACGTTTATAATAATAATATTTGCTTTATGAATTTATCACCATAAACAAAGCGCACAGTTAGAATTACACGCGCAAATGAAATCATTTTTAATTCTGACAGTGACAGCATTTTGTATTATGCCTGTAATGTCAGTTTTGTACGAAGCGCTGAAGTTTATTGTTCCACTAAATTACTACTGATAGGCATTGATTTATTCAGGCCTGCTATATATTATATTTTTTAAACAATTACTGTTAACTTGTATCGAATGCTACGCACGTGCACTGGCATACCTGGGCAGTCGTTGCTCGTGTCGCGTGCTCGATTCAAAGTGGTTGAATGTCTTGGTATTGAACTAAAGAAATATTCCGTTCATATTTATATTCCTCCCGCCTTAAAATATCGTTGCACTGTGCGCTATGCCAATCTATTAGTCCGTGTTTATAAAGCAACTATTTAATCATTTTGAAGTCCGTTCAAATGATGGTAACATCGGAAATATGGTAAATGAAATACTGAAACTCATATCTTTTTTACCTAGCTTTTTCAGTGTCTTATTATCAGTCCTTAAATAACCACTCCGAAGAGTCTGTTCAGCCGATCGATTCTGTAAAAATCTCACCGTGAAAAGTTAGGTGAAGTGAGCTTAGAGTGAGCTGGCAATAGTGTTAATTGGATTAGTTGGTCCCTAGCATTATTTGGAATGACGGTTCGCTCCACGCTCACTTCACCTAAGTTTTCACTGTGAGATGGTCACAGAATCGCACTGCAGTTTCATGGCTCAAATGTAATCCGTAGCAGTATGTACTTATGGCATGATGGCACTGTCATACAAGTTGCGGTCATAAAGTCCCTAATTAAATAAATAATAAAAAAAAATAACCACTTAGATGCCTACCGTTCCAAAAACCTTTTTCTCATTCTTACACATCACCATTTTCCCACGAGTCCGTAAAAACATGTGACGTAATACTCCGTCCAGTGCAAACGTCTGGCATAATGCATCGTAAAGGATGATCATAAAACGCAGTACCTGCAGACGTCACAGGACCCGTTTATAGCACGCTGACCCATATCCAGGGGTGAACGCTTGAGGGACAAGTGTTGCGATCGGGAACCTATCGATCTGGAATATTATTTTTTTGGATCAAATGAAATGATTATTCACAAATTACATTGTAATTGAACCAATATGTAATAAGTTGTTTCTTTATTTTGTTATTGATTAAAATTATGTCGATTTGCTTGGTTCCAGAAGGACAATTTTGTAAATAAATCGAAGACAGGACCTATACAGTGGGTATTAATATTTGTGTTGAAAATAAATAAATAAATCCCTGGACCTTTCACACAGCACCAATTGTCCCAAGTTAAGCAACCTAATGCTTGTGTTATGGTAACAATGTATGGCAAAATGAACGTGCGGGAGAAATACTTCTTAGCTAGTATGTAGAAGGGATTTAACATCTTTGCATTGCGGTCGTAACTGACACGTGCGTTTTTGTTCTAACTTTAACTTTTGACATATCACGTAAGCACTGATGGTCTCACACATGCTAAGTAATACCTATTTACCTAGAATGAGGGATACGTAAACAACTTGCCTATCACATTGACATGACATAATTATAATGACGGACATTCGATTAAGTAGACACTTGTAATATTTTAACAACACGATTACCTTCTCAGTTTCCGCATTCCTACAAACAAAAATTAGAGTAGTTATTTTATTCAGTTGGTACGAAATTGTAACAGCAAAAAATATGCTTAAAGTTTATGGAAAAAAATCGGTTGCATAACTTGAAGTATCGATTTTCCTTTCGATATTTGATATCGATATCGATAGATTCCCGTTAGCCCGCTAGAGCTAGTCATTACGGGAGTCTCTTAGTGGAACGGGTTTACACTTTTATTTTCTTTTTACATACGTGAAGGCATCCCCGCGCAGGCGCAATTACTACGGTACATTTAGGGTTGTACACTGTTTGAGTTACTGGAGAGTTGGGATTTTGAAAATAAATTTGAAATATTTATTTTTCATGATTTCAATGGGTAATAATTATGTCTCTTTACCTGAGGAACAGGTAGAGGTGAGGGGCCGGTATTGCTAGACACTGGTTTTCACTGTTATATTATGTCTCTTAGCTTTTGACATTAATTTGAATTAAAAAGTTTTCGTGGATGCGTAAGCGTAGTAACTATTCAGTTATCTGTGGCGTAAGTTAGTGAAAATATTTTTTTAGATTTACTAGATCAGTAACCACTACAAAACTTGATAACAAGTACGGAATATGATTTGCTTTAAATTGACATAATAACTATCTACACTTTCACGTTCCATCATAGACGTCCCCTCGGAGCTATTATGAATTCCTTAGAAAAAATATATTAAAATTGATGTGAGGGTATTCTTGGTCAACCCTGGACGCGTTACATCAGGATAGCACGCGCCATGATGTAATCGCTTGATAGTTTGTTGACTCTCAACCGTTCTACGTAATTGTTGTTTATGAGTCAAATGTGAAGCTCGCTTTATTTTACTGTATTATTGATCTGCGTGTGTGTTTGAGAGAGATTGAGATGTGAATTTGAAATACCTAGTTGTTGAGCAAGTGGCGAAGGACAATATTAGAGAACATATTATTATGATGTTCTTGGCTATATAATAACAACCACACTGGTCGATCGAAGGTTTAGCTACGCTTGTCGCGGTCGGTTCGTGGATGGGTGACCATCTATGACATATTGAGACCCGTCTGTGCCTAGGAGAGCACGTTAAGCCGTTGGTTCCGGCTGCCATTCTTTGACAGTCGTTACGGGTAGTCAGAATACTTGGGTTGTGGAGGTCAGATAGGCAGTGGTTCCATGTGTAATACTGATATTCAGCTGCATCCGCATGCATGCTACATGGTATACTGGAAGCTAACCCTAACACAGTTGGGAAAAGGCTAGGCAGACAGATATATGGGTGCTAGAGATATATGGGTGCTTGGAAATTTGAAGACATCGTCATTGTCCAGAAAAGCACAACCATCATAATATATGTATACCTATTATTGCCACCAAGCAGAACTGCTTGCTGCTTTGATTGCTGTTTTAATTTGTAGGTAATGGTTTCAGTATAAAGTACGTAATTATTATGAATTGCAAAACAAAAAATGAAAAGCATTGAATCAGTAGATTTTGAGAATCTTATGTTAAAATAAAAGTACCTGTCTTAAATTTATTAGTTACCCAATTTTTTAACTAAGCACCTACATACTTTTAAGAATGGCAAACTAATTACCCAAATGATGCTTATTTGTCATTATGATGGTATAACCTAAAATTAACTATTACAACACGCACTAACTCAATTGTAAATTAAATTAAATTTGCTCCCAATTTGCTGTCGCCATGTTTGGTGTAAAAACAGTAGTTGCGGGACATAGGACCAAATATGCTGATGCCATAACTAACAAATGTTGAAAAAGCGACTTGAAATACATTTAATATTAATATTTTATGTGTTATATTCCATTCAAGACTCGTATAGGAATAAATTATAGGTAGTAAAAAATGTAGGACAGATTCTGATACTGTTTTGTCGTAAAATACATAGTTTAGTTGTAGATACAGCACTATATATTACAGTTAGTAAGGCATTACGAAATGTACTGTTAAAAATTCTGTAGAAATTGTATGGATCGCATTCTTCTGAACTGCTTACCAAGTCAAATGACAACGTGGTCGCGATTCTAATTACATGTGACTATTATGGTGTCTTGAAGACAAAAACGAACATCTCAGTTAACAAACACACATCTTCAGTTTCATTAAATCTTATGTTCTGAACGTTAGTGTTGAAAATGGTCTGGTTTTTGGTCCTTCGAACTTGGTCCTTTCGTCACCGTACATTTTAAAAGGTTCGCCCGTATTGATGATTTGAAACGTCCCATTTTTGAGACACGTTCTTGTTTGACAAAACGTTTTTTTCGCAATCTGTTTCGTGAATGTGTTCTTGGTAGGTCGAGCGGTTATTAAATGTTGTGAAACTGCTCATCTTGGTGCTAATGAATAAATTAGTCATTTACATTTTACTAATATACTATCCTACTATAATATATGTAATAATATAATATAATATAATATAATATAATATAATATAATATAATATAATATAATATAATATAATATAATATAATATAATATAATATAATATAATATAATATAATATAATATAATATAATATAATATAATATAATAATATTATAAACGTGAAAGTTTGTATGGATGGATGGATGTTTGTTACTCTTTCCCGCAAAAACTACTGAACGGATTTGGATGAAATTTGGCACACAGATGGTGTATAACCAGACTTGACATATAGGATTCTTTTTATCCCGAAATTCCCACGGGATCGAAACTTATGCGGGTGAAACCGCGGAGCGCAGCTAATAAGTACATAAAATCCCACGGGGAATCCCACGGGGGGGTAGATAGACACTATAGAACGCCACTTGTTACGATCCTTACATACTCCTTTTGCTTCGTCTACGTTTATACATACAGATGTATAAACGTAGACGAAGCAAAAGGAGGTTGCAATTACTTTCATTTTGACATTTCAACAACACTCATTGCGTTATTTACGTAGTTGATTAGACAAATTTTTCGAACGCATGAAGCAATGGTTAGCAATATCCTTCAAAATGATTCAGATTTTCATTGATAAAATGTGTTACGCAATTAGGGTGCTGGTCATACACATTAGTTATTTAGTCTGTGAATAACCCTTATTCAAATATTGAAGTTACGGGACCAACCTTTTGGTTTCTTCTGTGAAACCAAACTTCAACTTTTTGGGAAACCAAAAAGTTACTCCCATAATTCCCACACACACAGTGAAGGTGACTTTAGAAATAAACCTACCATGTAACCCATAGGACCAACAGGACCAGGTTTAGTTCCCAACCTATTACCAAGAGACAAGACTACAGCGTAACAGCAACTGTTCGCTACTGGCCTTCCTCAGCCATATAACCATATACACCTACAACCAAGTCTAGACCTATCACAAACAATAATCACTAAACTGTATAAATTAAATAAATTATTAGAAACCTGTATTTATTACTAGCCTCTGCTTGCGACTTCGTTCGGGTGAAATTTCGTGTTCCGCCGACCCCTACTAACTTTTTTTTTGTTTTTGCTCGGTTCTCAAAAGCCCTAGCGTGATGTTAAGTAGCCGATGTTAATAGCTTTCCTCAAGAATTGGGCTATTAAATGCAAAAATATTTTATCAAATCCGACAGGTAGTTACAGAGATTAGCGCGTTCAAACAAACAAACTCTTCGGTTTTATTTTTAGTATTGATAGATTAGTATAGATGTAGATTAGAAACTTGTATTTCTTATATAAGAGTGCTGACAATCGATCATTTAGACGAGGTTCAATTAGGAGAATGCGAGTACTCGATTAAACGAACTCGCAATTATTGTCAGAACTTTCTCTCACGCGAAGTTTTAGGAGCGCATTTATTTTATTTATAACGTAATTATATGTATTTTATAATTATGTGACTGTCTAATAATATAATTTAGAGAAAGCTGCATTTATTATAATCATGGAAACTAATCAAGCAATAATAAAAACATGACAGAAGGATGACTTCAATTTCGTGTCTCCGAATTTGCAAAACGCTGAGACGAGACGGCTAAAAATGACGTACTCTAATTACCATCAGCTCTCTTACTACGTTCAAGAGCTGTTAGTGTCATCATTGCTAAGGTATATTGGCGCTGACAGCTCTTTAGCGCGGTTTATATCATAATCTGCTGATTGCTTTCAGTTTCATTTGTGAAATTCACCCTAACAAGATTGGAAAACAGAACTCAAAATGAACTAGAAATAAACCGCAGAAGAACAAACCATTAACCGTCAATAATGCATAACATGCACATTACCAATTAAAATTCTACTCATAAAGAGAAAACCGCTAACCGAGCACACACCATTCGATTTCAATGTCAGAGCATATCGATACGATAGTCGATTATGTATATCGAGTTGCGTGGGCGCCTACCTGTTAGAAACGGCAGTCGTTCTGACTGAATACAAAGAGTTCCACACCCACATGGCTAAACAAATCGTTAGAAATATAGATATGTAAATATAGATCATAATATTATACTGCGAAACTTTCTGGTAAATTTACTTTCACACATTTGCGGATTTTGATGAAGACGGTTCTGGTTCAAAGCATTTGAATATTATTTATTATAGTAATGATTGATTTGTTTGCTTGAGTTTGTGCTTATGCTAAGAGTAAAATAACTGAAGCATTGGTAAAGTTTTTCGTTCAACTTCGATAAATAGACAAAGAATATACACATAATATAACAATCACGCCTTGTTTCCCCGAAAGGTGAGATAAAGGTTTGTGAATATAGAATAAATATCCTTACTTATAATATTATAAATGCGAAAGTACGCTTGTTCACGCTAAAACGGTTGAACGGATTTGGATGAAATTTGGTACGTGTGAGGACCATGACTTGGAGGACATTGGCTACTTTCCACCCAGGATCACAGACGAACTCGTGGGGAACAGCTAGTAAACAATAAACATATAAACAAATATATATAAATAAAATTACTTAGGTATAGAAGTTGACGACACCAATTTTTCCGAAATAAAGCAAGAGTTTTGTGTGTCTAAATGTAACTTCACAATGTTTTACTATATCTACAGCCAGAACTCCTGAACTTTGACTGTAACCTTTTTAAAAGTCATATGTTACATGGCCGCTGACATATTATGCACAATAAAATCGACTCCGCCATTAATCTAATGATATTTTTATTGCAAGCTCGGCCACCGCCATAGGCATCTACCAAAATAATAAATCATAACACGATAAATTGCATAACAGACCCACTACATCATTTGATCGTTTATCAATATGACGACAATACATTATAACTGTACTTATATGCAGTTCCAATAATGTGTTGAGCAATTTAACCCTTGGTAATGTTACGTTACGGGCGGTTATCCAATCTGTGTCACAATGTCTACATTGGGAGTTACGTACAGACGCCAGCAGGTCAAGCTACCCGAAACTGTCAAATTTTCCCAATCAACCTTGAACCTTAATGCTTTAGCGATAAAGTTGAAAATCTATTAATGAAATTTGACAGATTGTAGTAGCTTGATGTGCTGGCGTCTGTACAACGATCAGAACATGTAAAACACACGTTTGGACAAGGTTTGCAATGTGTTCATACACGGTGTTTGGCTGTTGTATGCAAATAGGTTGTTATGAGGCTGTGATATTTAACGGTTCGGTAAAAGTCTGGCGTGACAGCGTGAGATGAAAGTGGCAAGTGGTCTTGCTATTCATTTGTTTTATCAAAGTTGTTTAGGAAATGTTTGTCATCAGTGATTTTGTATAGGTACCAATAAGTTTAACCTACTGAGATTCGGATTCTTTATTAGTAAAAACATAACAAGTCTTTGAATGGGAACAGTTTTTTTTATAAAAATAGATTTTCTCGTCATATAGCTGTTTTTCTGAGGGTCTGAAAAACGCCACTGATGCTGCGATTAATGAATTGAATTTAATACATATATTCCATCAAACAGAAAAAGAAGAATTTCCCGCCCCAAAAAATTGTACCTTGCCAGGTACCTACAGTTTTCCCGAAGACACCCGAACATAGCCGAAGCAGTCATTCGTAACCCCATAGTCTACATACCTATTACCCCAAAGTTTCGGTGAAAATGAGTTCTCTGTCATAAAATTGTATGACAAATATTACAAAAATATCATACAGATCTAACATTAAGTATCTATGTATGAAGGTAACTAACCTTTTGACGTATTTAAAATAAGCACCTTTGCAGGGAGCCGTGTGGGTACAGCATTACGTAACGCAAAGGTCATTACGTCCAAGTGTGGGAGTACCACCATAATGTTGGTTACCGTAATGTGTTGTTAGTAATAGTTATAATAGCTGTTCATTATTGTATTGCAACGTTCACAAGATAATCGTACGATATGGTATCTTTACCCTCTGTTACTGTCGAGGCATGTATGGAACGAATATGTGCAAATATGTTAAGAAGTTTAACCCATCAATTAAAAACTTCCGATCTATTCTGTAAAAATCTCACCGTGAAGACTTAGATGATGTGAGTTTGAAGTGAGCTATCAGCGGTGTTGACGCGTGCTGCTCGTGTGTATGCATTTTTAACATCAAAATCTTGGGGGATGTTAATGGAACTTCTTCGAGTCATGTCCAAAAATATGAATGAATACCATTTTGACCTCATGAATGACAGCAACCAAACTAACACCTACGCTAACACCGATAAGGGAATCTTTCAAACTAAAGACAGTACCGAAACACGAAATACGGTCATATCTGACCAAAACCTTGCCTATATACAGTCGCCCACTAAAGTAGGTCATGCCATTTTCAGCTCTATAAAAAGGTGATAAAACACACAATAGCATGTCCTACTTTGAAAGATGTTATCTATAAAAGTGTAGCCGAAATGTCGTCTAGACATGTCTATCTGGCTACTTGAACCTAGGTTGAAACAATTGTTGGACTTCTTAAGATCTGGTTTGGATATGTGCTACGTTAAAAGCGAGAAAAGTAGACTAGAATGGGAGATAAAAAACTGAAGATATAAAATGCTGCGGTTTTTTACTTCCTTATTGCTTGGAGAACTATTGCAACCGCAAAAAAATAAATTTAAATGATATTATAAGGAGTTAGCACTAAGGTAAAATAAAACGAAAATAAAATAATGAAAGAATCGAATAAACGTTTAGGACAAGAAAAACATACAAGGCGCTGAATATTCACCCTGTATATTTTCACGAATCTAAAGTTTCCCATACCAAATTTGCTCTTCTGTCTTTCTTAGAGCTGAGAAGGGAAAGAAACAGTCACAAACCACTAATTCGCTAACAAGCAAAATTACAATCTCAAAAACCAACCTGACATTATAACAGAAAGTTTAAAAAAAATATTTCGCTTATCGTTCGCCGCGCATCGCTTATTAAATCGCAATATCACGGTCATAAAATAAAACAAGCGACATACGCTTATAACGGTACAGCGTACAAGTCATATCGCTTTACTTCGCATGACTAATGTCCTGGATGTTCCACAGAATACTAAGGCACATGATGATACAGAAGGATCATACAACGAGCGTAAACGCACGCACACATACACAGCATCGGTTGAGGGTGACATACAAATATATTTCTTCAAGATTATCTTTTATTTAGAATTTTGTTCACCAAAATTTTATGAAATCATCAAATTTTGAACCAAGTTACATTGGACATGCTCGTATATATGTATTTGACTAGTGGAACACCACCCCTAGATAGACTAAGATGGCTGACGTCCGTGTCTATGTGTGCGTGCGCCTGTTTTCGCACATTGTATGGAAACGACATTCTGTGTTTGTGTCCTGGATCTTGTTCAGAATACTAAGGATTCCGTTCATCTTTAAAAGGTCATGACGATGATGACCTACCTATGAACGGTTAGTTTGGGATTTTGAGGACGTGATGTGGATAATGGTGATGATGTTTCAAGGGAGAAAAGTAGGAGCGATGACCTATGGGTCAAACAAAATGGTGTATTACCATCCATGTCTTTGTAATTGTTATTTAATTGTGTGAATGATACAAATGGAGAGCACGTTTACAAACATTCACACGGTGCTCGTAAAAGTGAAAGAAGGCCTGACGATATATATTCATATGGACCTGGTGGTCTATAGTGGTATGAATAGTCATATAGATGCTGGATGCACCAATTGGATAGTTAAGGATAATTTTCAAAGAAAATGTTTTGAAAGAAACAGTTGAAAGTCGTATTAAGGAGAGGTCATCTAGAGAAACAAAGAGCGATTCAGAGATAGACGACAGAGAATAGAGAAGGCTGCTTCCCAAAGAGGTTGAATCTGTTCTCAAATTGTAAGAATTCGATGTAATTCTTGCCGTCCATCTTACTTAAATCAGTGATATAAAAGAGTGTAACAACAAACCGCTATACGATACTAAAATAAACCTAGTTACGTATGTAAGCAGCTTTTATCTGCCGTTAACATCGGATCACATTCTCTGGCTTGCAAATTTTTTATGCGTGATCTGTTTCTGGCCTAAATGTAGTGTGCCCAATTATCTAAAGTACTTTTGTTGTAGATTGTGATAAGACGGTAAATGTCAAGGGTGTAAGTCATTGTAACGATGAAATATTTCGTGGACATGAATTATTAAGATAACTGTAAGCTGATGGAGATAAAAGAGATGACAAAATTATGAAGGCAGAAGTAGAATTATAGATAGAATAGCGAAAATAAACCAACTACATTGGTGACGTTGATGAAGAGTCGGTCAAAAAGTTTGCACTTATTAATTTAAATGATGATAAAGATTGACTCTTGGCACCGAATCCAACATGGATTGGTGGTGAAGTGCGTCAAAGTCACTAGAAAATAAAGCTCTCTAAGTTGAAACACAATCACAGGACTTAAAATCGAAACTGAACGATCTAAATTAAGTCAGGTGAAATCCAATTCCGCTAAACCGTGTTAGCTTTAGAAAAGCTATCTCAACTCTCAAATGGCTACGCTATCACCTCCAAGCATCGTTCTACCCCATTCAACTACCTCTACAATGTCATACAGAGATTAGAATATGCACTTGACACAGTTTGTATTTTCATTTAGTGTCCAGATCTGTGACACTTTCAGACTTATCTTTAAGCGTATTGTCTTTAGTAGAATAAGTAGGGTACAAAGCGGTCGGTAGGTAAGAGGTAAGAAACTGTGTCAGCAAGTATAAAGGAAGTACCAGTAGCATTTAATGTCAGATAGTTGTAAATTATAGACAATGATCTTTAGAATCAAGTTTTTCTAACTGAACCGTCAGCTGTGCTGCTGGGGTGTTTGTTGGGCCACTTCTTCCCAGCTAAAGCAATAGGAAGTGGTGAGGGACTATCTTATGTAATTTTGATGTTCCAAAAGTGCTGATTCTCAGTCTAGTTTTGTATAAAGGATTTTGATTGATTTGAATTATCATATCATCAGGCCAAGTGTATATTGCAGCTCTTATTCGTAGATTTACCCAATTTGAGAATTATCGAATACAAAATAGATTGGTAGCTCAACAACAGCTCATTAAATCTTCTAGCCTTTCTCTCTCATGTCAGCACGCACTACTTGAAAACAGCTCAGCGGGGTATTTGAATAACATACTATCAGAAGGAATGTGACAGTTCAACAACATTCATTGCGTTATTTACGCCGTTGAGCAGACATATTGTTCGTTCATATGAAGCAATGGATTAGCAATATCCTCTTAAATTATTCAGATTATGATTAATAGTGTATTACGCAGTTAGGGTGCAGGACGTAGTTAAAAAGATTAGCCATCCTCTTCAAGGTTGGTAGCACTGGCTGATGGCAATTACATTATGCTGAACACTTGCATCGTCTTGTGCTCTTTCGATAAACAGATGTTGCTATTTTAAAGATACAGTCAGTCAGTCCATTGACCGACTGGTCACATCCTATGTACCTACGATACTCGTTTGTGAACTCTAAAAAACTTCCTTTCTAGATACTAGAAAAAAGTCACCGGATAGAAAACCATACATTTAATACACACAAATGTAAAAATATACTAAAAATTCATACAGTTTCCGCTGAATGTTTTCACATTATTTCTACATAAGGCGCAAGACTGTGCGACTAAGCTGAACATGCCGTTCACGTAATTTACAATTATACCTAGGCCGAAAGCGACTTCTGCCTAAAATGGACATTACCGACTAGGATTGTAATTTTTTTATCTTACATGGTCGTGAGAACTGTTTAAGAATAGATAAAGCTGTTTATTTTAAGTCTTAAATCAATGTTGGTGGTTCATTAGTGGGTTTGGTAAGTGGTAAGTTTTTCTGACTGACCGACCCCTTGACAATTCAAAAGTACCTGTAATTGGTTTAATTGAAATAAATACTTTGAGTTTGAGTTTGAGTTTGAGTTGAGTAATCATTTCGGGAAGTCGGAAGTGAAGATGCTGAGATTTTGTCACCAAATGTGAAAAGATAAAAAACAGAAGCGAGAAATAGGATAGTAGTCAAAATAAAGGAGTTTTTATATATTTGACACATAAATATTGTACATCTTAGAGCTGATTTAACCAACGTCAGATCATTTTATCCGAGGAATAATTTTGAATTTTTTACAGTTCTTCCATACAAAATATGTCAGACGTTGATTTTATTCTACGAATTAAAAAAGCAGCTTTTTTTCTGCCGATTGAAAAATCTGCCTTAAGTATACATACTAACATTATAACGAAGTATTTGTGAGTTTGTATGTAGGGAGTAATCTTCGGAACGAGTGATCCGATTCCGAAAATACTTTCACTATAGAAAAGTTACAGTATTGCCGAATGTCACAGGATATATTTTATGTCAAAATTACCTGTGTACTAACTGTATATTTTTATTATATATTAGATGTAATTTAAAGTCTTGGTTTTATAGCAAGAGGTAATGACAAAATAAAATGCAAATGAACGGAAAATGCGCAACTTTCAAGTACTAATTAATAGGTAATTAAAATTTACTAGTCGACGGATATTAATAAATATAGAATGGCGTAAACCTATGTATTTAGGTTAAATAAATTTTTGATTGTGATCAGTAGATATTAGTATAGAAATTACAGTCGTAGCTTTTCCTTATAAAATGAAATGAGGGAATTTCTAATTATTTGTTTGAAGAGGAAAGCCATTAATTCGTTTTTCTTCTATGTAATACTTAGGTAGTCAACAAATATCCTTTGTTACCGTATTTGACTTTGACATCTCATTACATTGTCTGATATTTATGTTTATTTCTTTTATGCTCGCCCCTTATCACATTGACGGCAAAATGTGGGTATACTCTAAGTCCACCTCTGCCTAACTCTTCGGGGAATCATCATCATCATCAGCCTTCAGCAGTCCACTGTTGGACATAGGCTTCTCCATTTGCTTGCCATTTAGCTCGATTCTCGGCAACTCTCATCCAGCTGCTACCAGCCACCCTGCGAAGATCGTCGCTCTACCTAGCGTGAGCAAACCTTACGTTTGCCAATTCGCGGTCTCCACTCAAGAATACGTCTACCCCAACAGTCATTGGTTCTCCGGCTAATATGGCGGGCCCATTGTCACTTTAACTTGTTTATCCTGTGAGCTACATCCGTTCTCTTCGGGGAATATAGGCTTATTATTATTTTACATGTAAAATCTTCAAGAAACATACCACAAAGGTCCTATCCTAACACTGTACGTGTACAGATAAAACAAATGAAATCCAGTCATTAATCACAGCTGGTGGAAGCGGTTAAGTAAGTAATTGCCAGGCGTCAATTACACAATTATCTAACTTGTAAGCATTAAGATATCTGAGCATGCTAATAGAATAAACGGGAAAGTTAGTTTGTTCACGGTCATGGTTTCTAGGGAATTAACATATAAAATAACTTACATAGTTCCCTTTGAATAGGAAATCTTCAAAATCAATTTTATATCAGAGCATTTTTTTTGGTAAACAATATAAGGATTTTTTTTTTTACTTTTCGTCGAAAAACTTTTTCTACTGAAATTCAACTGCCACCTAACCACTTTTTCGCATTAAAAACCTCATACTTAGACCCTCTTTCCCTCTGGGGAAAATCGCAAGGTTATTCTTCATGTTCAACATAAAAAATGGGAAGCCGTTGTTTTTATTTTGCATTTTTATAAACTATTTTTGCAGGTGAGTACACGGATTAAAGCTAGTTAATCCAATGCGCTTACGTACAACGTGGCTGAGTAAAAATGAGGCGGCGATTGTTGCAACATGCTTGTGAGAACATTTTTTATTGAGGAAACATCTTGTATTAGCTTAGCTTTGAAGTGTCAATCTTTTGCGATGTTTATTCTTTTTGATTCATACAAAAGAGCAAAAGTAATTTGTCAAAAGTACTTTTTGCGATTGAAATAAAATTACATACATTTTGCACAAGTGATAAAATCAGCGGATAGTTTGTTCTGAATCACGCATGTCTGTTAAGTATAAAGATTTAAAAAAATCATAAACACACATAGCATCACTGTTGCTGTATTCTTTGAAGGGTGAGGCAGGCTGTAACTATAGTAAACCCACATTTCGCCAGTTATGTTTAGGACCCATGTAATCGGTGCAAGCTTATGTGCTTTAGCCAACAACCGGGCAGAAATCTAGATTTGGGACTGCTATGAAGAAATTCTAGATAGATAAACCCAATAACACTTTGACTGACCCGAGAATGGACCCCAGGAACTCATGCTTAGCAGTAGTGCGTGCTACCACTAGCCCAACGAGGTATTCGATTGAAATAGCAAATTACTACTTCTCACACAAATGATAAAATCAACGGATAATTCGTTCTAAATCACGCGTGTCAGTTTATGTATAAATAAAACGTTTTATTACGAAGTTTACAGCCGGAAAATCGAGGAAATTGGCGCTAATTAGGCGTTTTAATTGCTTATTCGGTATCTAGGCCTAGATATTAAACCTGTTGGGGATTTCACATTTGCTTTAAAAGAAAAAAAAGTGTAGGTGTCAGACAGTTATCACTAAAAAGCGAACACTATATTTGGGAAACTTAATGACTACTGACCTTTACAAATTCTAATTAAGGAAGCAATTTCCTCACACCATATACCACAGATATCATCAAAAGGGACTGAATTGGATAAATCTTAGATAAGTGCCACATACGAGTAGATTGAATTATTTTTTTCCCATAGACATTAATGTTTATAATGAATGATTTGAATTTATGCAAATCACATTAAGCCTTAACATTTAGAATTTCATCATTTTTCATCTTAGTATAAAACATCCTTCAAATTATTTAAAACGTTGATTTAAAACTACATTAGTGCAGACGAGAAGTGTTACTTGGTTATAGAATGTTTCGTCTGAGATTTCTTTAAATAAATAAACATGGCGTACTGTTTGTTTAGGTAGGTACGCTATTAAATAGTAGTAGTAGTTTAATAAGTTAGTAGTTTACCTACTAATTTATTAATAAATAATAATAATAATCTCTAATCTCTCTAATTTTTTAATTAAAAACTAACGCCATTATGAAATAAAGTAAAGGAAGACGAAACTATGCATTTCTGATTAATTACCTACAGCTCGGATTTTTGATAATATTCTTAAAAGAAGCTCTAGAAAGTAAATACTACCAACCTTTGGATTGGAAAATTTGAAATCAAAATTAAAAACAACAATTTTTTTTTATCCAATGAATGAATAAGGTTGTACTTATTGAAATCAAGATTGACAGCTCAACAGCCAACTACTTACTGTTGCGCTACCGTGAAAGTTAAAAGTAAAACAACGTGATCTTTGGTGTTATGTTATTTATTAAAATGGTTTATCAGATAGGTAGGTTATTTTTAACTGTAATAAGTACGGTCAGCTATAAACAAAAGTCCATTAATACTGCTATTTTTACACATCATAATAATATACTTACTTTAATCATTCGAAATATTGTATTTCAGCATTAATATAACAGTCAAGAGTAATACTTTTAAGTTTACTTGTGATCCGATTTTAATTATACACCATGTGCTTCACGTTATCCATAAACTTTGGCAAACGCTTTTATAGCTTTTACAAACCAAATCTAACAAAGGAAGTAGTACTTAAAAATGCTTTGTTACAAAGATGTTTGTTATTTCATTTAATGAAATTTAATTTAGCTATGCAGTAAGAAAGGGTCTTAATTTGGCCTGTGGTCTTAATCTTATGAATGAAAATACGACTTTAAAAGAGGCATGCATATCGGGTGGTTTAAGTTTGTATGAAAATTAACAAAAAATAAGAATTATAATCATTAAGTCCATACTGAAAAATGCTTATTTCCATGGGCAGAACATCTGGTCGTAGTTTATGTATGTCGTCCGGAATACGGTGTATATTAAAAAAAAATTGATGTTTATCTAATTTTGTCGCTGACTGTATCTAGATAAACATTATCAATTGGTTTAAAATGTTACTGTAGGTAGGGATAGCTTTTCGGGAAGCGAAGAATAACTCCTGACGTGTAGGTAAACAAAACACTTGCTTGAGATTGTCTAATGGAAATGTTTAAAATGATCGTATCCTTGTCGTGCTTTGTCTAAAAATACGTTCTGATTTTGCATCGAAATATAAAATGATATAAAAAAGAGACAAATATATAAAGAATTTATTCAGGTAACTTTTTTGTTAATGTTTTATCGAATATTAAGTGCCTTCAAAATAAAACTAGTTTTGTCATCACATTAAATTTGTATCACTAATCACGCGAAAATATCGTGAACTAAGAAGTCAAGCAAGTTCATGATCGACATTTTTTCAAGTCTCTAAATGTCATGATTTATATTAAATAAACGAGTTTCTGTTATAAAACATAGCTTCAATATTCATTAGTCCTTAAAGTGTTAAGTTGTGACATGTAAAGTACATGTATACTCAATACAATAAAGCTGAAGACTTTGTTTGTTGACCGCGTTAATATCTGGACCTATCAGTCGGATATGAAAAAAATCTTTTGGCATTTGATAGCCTAATTCTTGAGGATGGTTATAGGTTATTTAACTCTTGCTGACCCTCAGGAGTCGAACAAAGAGAGAAGAAAGAAAAGTCAGGAAGAACGCTAAGCAAACAAAGTGGGTAACGCTGCGGCGGCGGGTGAAACCCCGGAGCACAGCTAGCTTAAGAATAAAAATTAAAAAGTCTGAATTCAATTTTGTGCCAAACGATGGTTATGTAGATTAATTTTAGGCAGAGGGTAATTAAAAGATTTTTTCTAAGTGTGTTATGTAAACTCATCAAGTCGTCAAATAGACATACATAATTACTTACGATGCGCTGGCTTCAAAATGAAAGTTTTTTTTTAAGTAGGTAGGTAAGTAAATAAGAATCGCCCCATGCTCATGAGGAATTTTACTTAGATCACTTTATTTTTTTTTTGAATAAGTAAAATGTAGAGAAACCCAGCACCCTAAATGCGTGTATATCAATCTGAATCATTTTGAAGGATATTGCTAATACATTGCTTCATATGTTCGAAAAATGTGTCTGCTCAACAACGTAAATAACGCAATGAATGTTGTTGAACTGTCAAAACCCATTGCTACTGATGGTGGGTTACGCAATTACCCCACAGGTCATTACAGTATGCCTAATAAGGGCCGATTTTTCAATATTCATATAACTTTGTCTGAGGAACAAATAAGACTGTCTGACATATTTTATGTACAAAAACTGTCAAGTCGCAATATTTATTTCTCAAATAACAGCTATCTGATTATTTATGAAAGCCCAAAGTACATCTTCTTGTTCGAATCTATCAGCTCACGTGCACAACACTCACACAACCATGCACACACATTTTTTTACCTACCAACTTTATGTTAAAAAAATAACCTTTTTTAAATAAAAAAAGGTTAACGGAACGAAGGAGCCTGGATCTCACAAAAAAGGGACTCCTACTGTGAGGTCTGGTAGCTCAATCCATTGGAATGTAATCTTAGCAAAATACATGTATTCTTAATTCTTCTTTGTTAACTGATTTTCATCACCACTGCTCTCAAAACGATGAAGGAAAACATCGTGAGGAAACCGGCATGTCCTAGAACCACAAATTCGAAAACATGTGACATCCACCAACCCGCACTGGGCCCGCGTGGTGGATTATGGCCCACTCCCTGTCACAGAGAGGAGGCCTGTGTCCCAGCAGTGGGAACATTACAGGCTGATTATGTAAGGTTATGTAACTGATTAAATACACTTGCTTCACAAGACACACCTCTTCCATTCAACACAATGCATGTCAATCATCACTGTCATTGTCATATTTACATTTCAATACTAATTAATATTGATATAATGAGCACTTATTAAACACTAGCTGTGGCCTGCGACTACGTCTGCGTATATTCTGTATGTCATCATTTTTTACATAAATATACAGGATGGAAAGAAGCCTTTGTTCTTTTAAAGGTCCTAGGTGATGTGAAAAGGTAACAGACAGACAGACAGTAAATTTCGCATTCATAAATCATCCCACGGGAACGAACCTACTCATCATCTGCCTAGCGTTTTCCCAACTGTGTTGGAGTAGGTTTCCAGTCTAACCGGATGTAGCTGAATACCAGCATTTTACATAGAGCGACTGCCTATCTGACCCCTACAACCCTACTGTTACTGGGTAATACGATACCCCTTGGTAAGACTGGTTGTCAGACTTTCTGGCTACTGACGACTAACGACTGTCAAAGATCCACGAATGACAGTCGGGACCAACGGCTTAACGTGCTTTCCGAGGCACGGAACGAATCTACTACCGGGATAAAATTAAATTAAATTCCGGTCTATCTGTGTGCCAAATTTCATAAAAATTCGTTCAGCCGTTAAAGCGTGAAAGGGTTACAGACAGACAGGCAGGCAGATAGACAGAGTTACCTTTGCATTTATATGTATGGATAGATGAATGGATTCAGAAACACAAACTAACCTTGGAGTAGAAACAGACGAAGATCGCGACAAATTCGGCTTCTTCTGTTTAAACAGCTTATGATTCCTCAAATCCATTTTTTAAATTTCCAAATTACACAACAAAAAAACTTCGCACAATAGACACGACCACTCACAAACCTCTGACACTGGCAACTAGCATATTAATTAGAACATACTATTGCAATCTAATTATCATAAAATTTCAGGTTTTAGCCTTAACGAAGTCGTTAGAAACGAATTGCATTGTAACTTTGTTGGCAAATCTTACTCCGGCGTGTCGGCTATTCATATGAGTAAATGCGACGGGTATAGAGCCGTCGGAACGAAGGAAAGAGACAGTGATGTGTCGTAACTTTGCTGTCGTAAGCACATGCTTTTGTTAATTAAAATATGGGTTTTAGTTGTATCCAATGTTTGTTTTTGCGGATTTATAGTAAATTGATGTGATTACAGTTAATTTGATGGAGGTGTTATGTCAGAAATTATCTCGCAAAAAAGGTTAATGAAGGCAGAAAAAAAAAAAATTCAGTAGATTTTTTTTTTAATTTTCCTTCAATAATACTTTCCGAATTTAAGTGTTTAGTGTCACTGCTTCAACATGAATTTGCCAATGTTATTAAAACGTGTTTATTGCTCACAATTAGCAAAGCAAATATAATTTCGTAAAGGTCACTAAAAATCAATGGAACTCGTTTCTTTCAAACTAAAAAACAACAGCGACACGCTGTATAATTAAACAATGACAAATACAATAATATAAAAAAACTTAAATTCATTCATTTACTGACAGACAACGCACAGCCTAAAACGCTGCACGCTGGGTCTAGCAGTATGACATTTTGCACACGAGTTCCATATGTAACGAAAGCACTGAGCAAGGATACTTGAAAATTCTGCCAATATAGAGGGAAAAGGGGATGAAAATTTGTATGGTGGAAGTTAGTAATTTTTACCGATGGGAAATTCCATGGGGTGCAAGCCCTGTAGACACGGTGACACATCAAACTGTACATTTCCCGTTTTTATCTGACCTCGCATTGTATAGGTTTTTCGTGCAATCAGAAGTCAGCTTATACTGGTTATGTATAGCTTGATGTGTAGCCGTGCGTGCAATAATAAAGTTCTCTCATGAATGAATGAATGAATGAAAGGCACCGATCCCAGCATGGTTAAACCAGACTCGATTAATCGAATGAACCCCAAGATTCGCACTAGCTCCTGAAGCCTCATGTTCATGGTGCTACAGCGACCATTGCATATCAAGGAGTAGACCGGGGGGCGCGGTAATTGTAAGGAAGACGTGCCCGTAGGAAAGGGAAGGATTTAAGAGCCTACCGGATATGCATCCTAGAGTAAGCATTGGACTAGTGGAGAGATGGGTGATATTTGTCTATGGATGGGCATCTTTTAATGACGTCGCGGCCAGGTGCTTCAGGTCGAGCTTCACCTGTGAATCTTTTGGCGGGGTTTCAACTGCTTTCTCGGCTCTTTTCTATGTCCTTGCTCTGCTGTGTTAAATGTCTTCGTCGTATATCTTGCTACTGTCAGCGTTTTACTGCCAGTGGTTTTGTAAATGTCACTAGCAGGTTTCTTGATCTTATTTATGGGTTCCGGCGTATTCCTCCAAAAATTGATTCCCTTGTATTCCCCCGAAGTATTTCATGTCCTATTTTAAGTTGTCGTTCCATGTGTAAATAGGTCGGTAGTGTATGCAGCAGGTGCAGTTCGCGGCGCCCATGAACATGAGCGAGTTAGCACATCCTGTCGGACTTGATGAGTTTGGTTACTGTTTATGCTCCTAAGATTTCATGCATTTCCTTTTGTCTTGATTCATTCCTAGCTTGGTTAATCAAGTCTCTCATGATAATGACTGTTTATTTGAGACTGGGGTTTCATGGATTGTCCTTGCTGTTTACGTGTTTTATACTGGTTAACTAAAGGCTTAACATGTTGTGGTGTTTTGACGTTGGTTGTTTCGTTCTTGCATTAGAACTATCGGGTTGCTGTAGTAATGTTCGTTGTCGGTCATGACCCAGCTATCATAATGCTGGTCCTTGTAGTGGATGTGTATGTTGCCAGGTTCTGGTTCGTCGGTAGGTGACCAGTGGTTGTAGGTGTCACCAGTGTGAAGTTGGTATGTATAGACATAGAACTCGGACGCGGCGATTAGGATATCTTCTCCTCCCCAGAACGTCATGTTAAACTGCGTGGCTTGTCTTTTGTTATCCTTTGTTCCTGGGAGAGATTGCTGCACGGTCTCCAGCCACGTGTCGGACTCTTCGTTCTGTGTCCAGGCTTTATTGATGGGTTTGGTGACGCACGTGAGGGCTTCCTGTAATATTCGGAGTATCGCTTAATTACCACTTGGTCAGCTCCGGGAGCATTTTAGTAATGCTTACCGTTACGTTTTTGTTGTTAATACTGTGTTACTGAGCTAGCCAAGGCTACGACCAGCCCCGAAGGCTGTTCGTTTGAGACTGGGTTTTCGTGGATTGTCCTTCTTCTTTACGTGTTTTATACTGGTTAACTAAAGGCTTAACATGTTGTGGTGTTTGGACGTTGGTTGTTTCGTTCTTGCATTAGAACTATCGGGTTGCTGTTGTAATGTTCTTCGTCGGTCATGGCCCAGCTATCATAATGCTGGTCCTTGTAGAAGATGAGTATGTTGCCGGGTACCTACTGGTATCGGTGTGCACATGCACATTTAGATAGAACTCGGATGTGGCGATTAGGATATCCTCTCCTCCCCTTGAACGTTATGTTAAACTGTGTAGTTGTGTATTTTGCTATCCTTTGTTCGTGGAAGAGATTGCTGTTAGGGAGAAATTCTCGTATATTATTTAGAAGTGTTAGGCGAATTCTGTTAGTGGTCCGAAAGTTAAACACATATTTATTTGGTGGGTCTTTTGTCATCGGCACAGTTATGCTTTTGTTTTTATGGTGTTTACAAGAGCTTCTCAGCACATGTGCGCGGGACTATGATGGGTTCTCTTTGTTTATCTTTAGGAATGCATTTTTTATGCAAACTTAAGAGTTGGTTTTTGTTGCACTGCGAGGATTTTTTTTTGTTGCATCGGGCGTGGTTATAGAAACTTGACTTATAAGCTAGAAAATATGTAGATAACTTGTTCAAGGCAGTTTTGGTAATTTAGTGCAATGTTACAATAAGAAAGCGTGAAGTACAAAATCTGGAACGATGCCGTATTTTGTGCTAGAATAATAGAGTGTATTAGTTTATGCCGCATTACTAAATATAATATGAAAACATTGTCCTAAAGCTTAGCTATATCTGAAAATGATGTTAATTCGCGCGTAGCTTTAAAAGTCCAAACAAACTGAAACCCAGCCGGATACAGCGTCCAATGGAGATCCCTGAAATAAACGGAAAGATCTCACCAGATTGGCCCGGAAAGAGCTCTGAGTCACTCGACATCACCAGGATTCTCGGCCGGAAAGCCTAGGCTTCTGGTTGTAGATCAGGAACGCACGTATGTCACTTTTCCACCGTTTAAGGGTGTTTTAATTTGCACCCACGAAAACCACAAGCAAAACACCATTTCAACGAATTTCAAATTCGAGGTTCACACTTATGTAAATCCAACCATGTTGCGCGCACGTGAAAACGCGACGGGACACACGTCTGTCCTCTTCGACGGTCAGTATCCGCCTCCGTGCAATAATAAAGTTCTCTCAAGTAATTTATTTCTAAACACCCATATAGGTATCTATCTACACTAATAATAAAGCTGAAGAGTTTGTTTATTTGTTTGAACGCGCTAATCTCTGGAACTACCAGTAGGATTAAAAAAAAAATTGCGTTTGATAGTCCAATCCCTGAGAAAGGCTATTCACTTTAACATCACGCTAAGACCCTTAGAAGCAAAACAAAAAGAAAAAAAAATCAAAAATAACGCTAACCGAAAACAAAGTACAAGCGCGGGCGGGTGATGCGATGGGACAGGGTAGGTCGCGGGGAACAAGGCAGAAGCTAGTATTTTTTGTAAAATGACACCTAAGTAGCCAGATCACTTTTCAAAGGGACCGCGCTGTCTTGCCCACTGTGCACAGTTCACTTTTGGTTTGAAATGTATCAAGTTATGCAGCGATACAACCGAATTGAAAAGTAGGAAGTGCGCGTGAGTTGATCTGAGAGATCTAAGGCCGTGACATTAGTGCAGCGGGATAATTTAAATTATTATTTTTCTGCCATTCAAATTAATCTTATGGCACCGATTTGACGGTTTTGGCAACATAAATGACAAGTTAATTGCTCGGTAATTTTGATTTCTAGATTATATTTTAAATTAAACACGCATTAGGAAGTCTTAAAAGGTGGTAATATTAGAGCTACAAGATATTTAGATGGAAAGGTGTAATATACAAAGTACAAGGTGTGTTTATGTCTAAAGCAGTACAAAACCTCTGATAAAGTCAGAAACTAAAACCTGAACAAATTATAACATCTCACTTGTATTCCCCGAAAGGTTAGGCAGAGGTGCACATATAGTACACCCGGTTTTCACCAGTTTAAAATAATTATACGTAAAAAAATAAGTTAGATTAAAATTGCTCGTCGTCTCGTCGTGTCGTCGTCGAGATTAACATTGGTCCTATGGGCTAGCTACATTGTAATTAATTATTAAGAACTTGGTTCTTTTTTATAAAGGATTTAAAAAAAACCATACTCCAGGCTGTTACTTAGAAACTCCAGGTAGAATAATAATAATAATAATATCCCTGGGCATTACACACAGCACCATTTGTCCCAAGCTAAGCAACCTAATGCTTGTGTTATGGTAACAAGATGGCTGATAAACTACTTATATACAATTTTTTTTTGTAAATACATACATATTATAGATTCGGAAACACCCAGACTCGGAACAAATACATGTAGGTCATACAAATATTGGTTCCGTGCGGGAATCGAACCCGCGACACGCAGCGCAGCAGTCAATCGCTTAACCACTGCGCCAACCGTGCCGTCAGAAACCCTCGCTGTAAATCACTACCAAAATATAGAACGAAATCGCTGTCTCTTCCGCTTTTCCCACTCTAACCTCACCCTTACCTAACAAATAGAAGTTAACTGGCGATCCACGTCACTGATACGCGTCGGCGAGCGCTTTACCGTGCTCCGTGTGACGCGCAGCTTAATGTAACCATGCGTTTAGAATATCCTACAACTAGGTACAGTTACCGTCGCAAATACTAACGTTATCGCAAAAATAACAGACTGTTGCTACGTACGAAATATGATCCGGTGAGATTTTCGCGATGTTTTTCCTTGAAGGGTTTGCGGAATTGTAAGTGAAGTCATGGATTTAGACTTCGTAGAAAATTACGGTTGTACACCTACAATTGGAATATACTGTATACATAATGCTGAACTCATCAACTTGGATCCGAGTAAACTTTTGTCGAATTTTATCATCACCATCTACCTACCCTTATTCCATGTTATTTCTCACACAAATAGATAATTATATTTTTACTATGGATCTACAAGTTTTCTATATTTTAATCTGACATAAGTATAATAAAGACATTCTTGCATGTGAAACGCGCTATTAAATATTAATAATATTTTCCTTTTCTTATTTTCCAGCTAAATAAACATAGTGTCACGTCTGAAAAGGTTGCTTTTTATCGAAAAGAGAAACGTTTAATGGAATTCTAATAAATAGCAATTTCGGCTTTGTAATTTACGTTTACTATATTTCAATTAACTATTGCAAAGCGTTAATAGTTCGGCCTCAGTTCACTAAATTTCAAAATAAAACAAACCAGACTTGGTTTGTTTTATTTATTACAGTTCAGTACCTACGCAAGTAGTTTGAGTTTTTTTTTTACTAAGAATTACGGTAACGTTGATGTAATGAAAAAAAGAGGTTTTTATGTAATGAATTTAAAATAGAACAATGTTTAAATATTTTGTACCTGACTGTATTTGGTAATTTTTGCGTGTATTATGATTTATTCGCTAGATGAAGGTGGAACTTTAATGTTTTTTATATTAAATTAGTAATAATTTAAATATTCTGCCTTGGTTTTTTTTTGGCACATTACATACAGAATATAAACTACACTAACTTTTAAACAAGATGTAACGTACAATTGACGAACGTTATTTTAAGGCACGATACATATCCACTATATAATTTAAATGACTCTTTATTACACTTATTATATAATAAATTGGACATAACGTAGTGCTAATTATAACTCTAAAACAAAATAATGTAACCTCACGCCTTGTTCCCAAGGGGGTAAGCAGAAATTACAGAACACCACCAGCTACGATCTTACATACTCCTTTTGCTTTGTTTACGTTCATAAATTTAGTATATGGCAGGTATTTATTAAAAAAAAAAAATCAGCAACAAACAAACTTAAATGATGAAATAAATACGAAAGATGTTCCCATCAGAATTAATTAGGGGAACCCTTAATAAAATCAAAGTTTTTGTTAGTCTAGTCTAGAGCGTTAAAACAAGTTTGTATTTGAGATGCAGTTCGAAATATCAACCAGTTGATAAATACGTACGAACCTCCTTCTCCTTGACAACAGTTGTCAAGGGCATCTCAACTTTAATTGTTGTAGGTAAAGATGTTAAGTTTTTTCTCAAATGTTTTTCCGTTTATTGCTTGGCGCCAAAAAAAAACAAAATGCAACCGTAAAGTACCTATAGGTATTTTAAAGCATTGAGGAAATAACGTCTTTAGCAGAGTTCTTAAGTTGGCTCTTTTTCCCCCGCAGCTGTGACTGCATTCTACAAAAATAATAAATACCTAGTCTGGTATTATAGTAGTGTATAGCCAGTTTTATTATTTATATTTATTATGAACTAGCAGCGCCTCGCGGTTTTACCCGCATAAGTGTCGATCCCGTGGGAATATCGGTATAAAAGTATCATGTGTTATTCTGATGTATAAGCTATATTACTGTAAAGTTTCATCAAAATCCGTTCAGTAGTTTTTGCGTGAAAGAGTAACAAACATCCATCCATCCTAACAAACGTTTATAATAAAATATAGGTAAATCGGTTCAAACGTTCTCACAGAACAGCATTTAATTTTTTATTTTATATCGATTTCTATTAAAATCTCGATGTGTGTTGCGTATTATTAGCCTATGTAGATGTTATTCTAGGTAAGTATATTGGTAGAATCTAGATCTTTCAAAGAAATTCACGTGTGGTTTTTGATAAAAACACTAAAACCAATACCTATTTATTATGTTACTAGCCGTTTGCATATTATTCTAATATCTCTTTTACGTTTTTCCACTTGTTGCCTCACACTAAGATTTTTCTGTAATATCTTGGTTGCATATTGCATAAAGACTCCGACTCCTTCCGTCTCACATGATCCCTATACTACATTTGGCACTTTAAAAATTACCTTTGCTACTTAAACATATTATTTATCGATAAACCACATTTTTTTTTTTTAATCAGTAACATACAAACAAAACTTGGGCAGTAACTGGCGATGCCGTGACGATTCGGTATCGCACCGTTATCGCGCGCGTGTTGTGCATACGTAATGCGACCATTGATAGGTGCCTATTGAACGTAACTGTACTTCTTATAACATAGATACTTGGATTTTTTGTGAATGGGAATTCGATATTTATTTTTGTGAAGAAAGGATAGTATGTGGAGTAGAACAATGACTTACGTACGATAAAGGAAAACTTGGTGACGTAACTTAGACAATATTGGTATTCTAGAATCATCAACATGTAGAACTAAACAAGCATCTTGATCAATTCTTCTTCAAATATGAATAGGCTTTGTTTAGCGTTGGTGCAATGACAGGCTGGTAATAATATAAATATTTAAGGCAATAAGCAGGTTTACATCAATTCGTCAATTATTTTTACCGTCGTGGAAACCCGTATCCTTTGAAATAAAAGGTTTGGAAGCCGGTATTATCAAAGCGGGAAACCCTACATACTGGGAAACAATATATATATATATATTATAAGTATATATTATAGTAATAGTATGTATGTGTATATAACCTATTTATATACATAGTTAAAGTTTTTTTATCATTGTCCCTCTCAACCTCAACCAAAGCACCTGCCATCTAATCTCTTCACCACCCTTGGTTGACTGGTAGAGAATGCCTAAGGCATTAAGTCCGCCTTTGTACCTTTTTTGTGCGAAAAGTTTAAATAAATAAATAAATAAACAACAAGAGCCTTCAAGTTACCAGGCAAGTCTTAAACAAAAAGTACAATTGCTCAAGCTACAACAATTACTACAACGTCATAAATTTAAAAATAGCTTTCAATATTCCCCCAATACGCAAGTAATGTTTTCCAATACTTTTATTACCAATGACCTTGATTAACGTACTTTCCTCCTACAGCATGAATGAGTACGGATCACGTGTACCTAATTACTTAGTATTAAGTATTACCTCAACCGATGACATTACTGTGAGCTATTTACAATGGGAACCATGGCAAAGAATGTCGCCGATGTATGAGCTCATAGCACACATAGCGTTACAGTGATGTGTTGAGAAAATAGGCATTACAACTGGAACACTTATTAATAAAGACGTGATTTATCATATATAGACGTTTGTTGAAGATATGACTGATAGGTCTACGTCAAACTAGGTGAAGTAAGATGTCCTACGATGAATTTATTGTTGAAGACAGTTAGGTAAATATAACTAAAGAAATGATCTTTGATTACTTACTACTTATTACTTTACCGACAATGAAAGAGAAAAAAGAAAGAAATGAAAAGAAGGTAAGTTTGAAAATGATAAATCTGGTTTCTCTCAAAGAAGTTTGAAGAAACGAGTCGAATGATGATGAGAAGAAACAGTTCCTGTAAAGGGTGAAGCTATTGATGAAGCAGATACTTATAATAAAACAGATGAAACGTCAGAAAAGAAAGCTTCAAAAGTTTAATATAGAAATGCTTATCTACGTGTGTAAATTAAAAACATAAGTATATTTGGTATTATGATTTAAACCACTTAATTGTAACATCACTAGTACCAACAACATGTACCTAATGAAGTTGCACCACTGACCTTTAAGTAGTACCTACATACCTACTTCCATTTTTATCACCAATGAATTAACTCCTACTTTATCGCCTACAGATTTTTAACTTGCCATTTTGGATCGCGTGGAGAGATCAGTTCGAATAAAAAAACATTGATTGTACTTTTAGTGGGACAACATCTTGTATCTGTCGTGTCGTCTAGATAAATGATTGTATCAATTGTGATACACGCAAGTGATTAATCTTGATGAGGGTCTTCTGCGGCTGATAAATCTGGTAGTCCTTTATAACGGACAATTTTTTTTTCAGAAATCTTTAACACCGGGCACAAAATAGATCACAACCTTTTTAGGTAACAAACTTGGACCCTGTATAATTAACGTATTTGAGAGAAATGGTGACTATCTTTATGAAGATGTACCAGCATCCCGATTGCGTAACACACTTTCTTTCACAATCCGAAGGATTTTTTTGAATCCATTGTTTGAAAACGGTTAGTAAAACCATCGTGAGGAAACCGCGGTATGTGCTAGGACCAAAAATTCGAATAACCCGTACTGGCGTGATGTGGTGGATTATGGCACACTTCACTTCACTTCACTCACAAAGGGCCTGTATCCCAGAAGTGGGAACATTATAGACTGATTATACTTCTTACATTTGAAAAATTCGTCTGCTCGACAACTTAAATAACGCAATGAATGTTGTTGAATAGTCAAAGTTAAAGGTTTTGCTATTATTAGTGCGTTACGTAACTACCCTGGTGGTTCAGAAAGATACCGATTTATCTGAGCTAAGAAGTGCAAAGGATCACTTAAGTACAAAAAATACTAAGTCTAGTTCGTGGAAAAACCTTCTAGTCGTCAATATCCTGTTAGGTGTCGCCTCATTTTTATATATAACACAAATTTCACCTGATTGGCATGCAGAAGGCATATTGACACGTGTGTTTGTGTGTGTGCGTATGCTCGTCACGTCATCAAACGTCACGATACACACACATAGAGTTAGATAAGATTCCATTTTGTAACGAACGTCACTTAACCATCAATGTTTTATTTTTCCTTTGGATTTTTGGCTAAATCGAATGAATCTTTTTATACATTTTGACGTTGATGACTAAATTTTAAAATTGTAACACTAATTGGTATACATGAATCCTAGTTTTTTGTGCCAATTCGGTTGTCTATTTTCCTACATCAAGTTTTTCAATCAACACAACACCCATATCATCAATATTCATCCGTTCCTCACATGCATCAACTATTCTACTCAATTGTTTTTATCACCAATTGAATTTTCGTTTCCCTCGTAAAACCACCATTGCACTCGTCTACGCGACTGTACTTCAAAGTACAGTCAAACACACAAGCCGTTCCCCGAACTATCAGGACATACGACTTAATTATTCCGAGTGCATCGGTGCATCGATATCGGAGGACTCTTCCCTTTGGCGGCCATTTTTGTGACACCACAGGTACTTCCTTAGCAGCTAGTGTTACCATTATTCTGAGAAAAGGTGATAAGTACCTGAAACAAATAAAGGGAGTTCATTAGTATTTTGTTGACGAACTTGCAGTGATTGACGTTTATTACAGAGCACGCTATGTTTATAAATTTATGAGAGCCTAGTATGTCATCGATGTATTAATGACAGCAAAGTAGGTAAGTGGACTTGATAACGGTGGCTCTGAAGAAAACCTGCGGAGTCTTTCAATTAAGTAGTAAAAAATACTGCAACTAAGTACGACAAATAGAACCGAAAACTTATACAGACATCATAACAAAAGAAAAAGTAATACAGTAAACTCGTATGTTAATATAAATCACCAAAATGTCGTATTTACAAAAACATCAATCGTTATACAATGCTAATAAAAACAGAATCCAGTTGATAGCCGTAAATCCTCCATATATTATTATGCAACGAAGCATCATAACGAAATTATGTTCATGAATCGATCAGAAGATACTTTCACCGAAGCACAGGCACGTATTTGGTATGGGTTGTATGACAACCGATTATAAAAATATGTACTTATGTAATTCAGAACATGACTATATACGGTGCCAAAAATGCAAGGCTAGAGACCATGCAAACAGTCAATGTCGTTAATGAGGCAATTTGCTGTCAGATACTATTTATTATGATTAACTTATGCAACAATAAATAGTTAGGTTATACTTCTATCGTGTTTTTGATCAGAACTGAACTACTAAAAGCATTTAGCTGATCAAGCTGTCTCTTAAAGTCATAAACATTACCCAAATTCCTGCCTGTAACAGCAACAAAAATTGACGCTTCATCTATAAGCCGGCCAATTTGAGATAAATAGCTTATCGTACACCCGAAACCAGTAATCAGGTATCATCTCAAACTATCCACTTGTTACTTTTTTTCTTATAATGGTGTCCATCACACGTCACGCCTGGCTATCAAATGATTTATTAAGGGACCTTATCAATCAATTATACACTTTGTATCTGTCAGAATAGAGTTTCAATTCAATTGTTACATTACCGATTAGATGTTTTCGTATAATAGTTCGATAAGTTTGATGTGTGAGATCAATCGGGGCGTGAAAGCTGGTTTGATTTCTTTTGAGTTATTTAAAATTACTGTGTCTATGATTATGTTGATGCTTTTCTCACATCCTAATCTTGAAACGGCCACTACCGTTGCATGGAAATACTCATGATTATAAATAACTCTCTGCCTAACCTTTCGAGGAATACAGGCGTATATATTATAAATGACCATGCCAACACTCATCATCTTTCACCACGTTTTTTACGAAAGCCCCATCTCAATGCTCATTTTTTCTGACATTTCTCTAAGCTTCAGCGTAGGAACCATTCATCACAATCCCAAAAAGTACTTTCTTTCTTCACAAGCTGTGTCCTCAATACCAACAATAGCATCATCGTTCCGAACCATTCCCACCGCAGTCACGTCGATCATGACCCGAGTTTGGTTCCGGCGTCCACTTCCTCTATATTGATTGACATTACTTAATATACCATTGATTATTGAGTCATCAATTATTAGGTGAAATGCCACACAGAAATGTATTATTACGTGACTATATTGTATGGTTCTGTGATTATAGTTTTGTAATCGGACAGTTCTCGACATCAGAGCCATCTGGTCCGATATCCATTTTTGCAACTTTTCAAGAGAGCGAAAATAAACATTGAAAATAAATAATTGTTCTATAATTTTGAAGATTACACACACGAACAAAGAACACGGAGAACACGGAGAACACGGCTATAATTATAATTATAGAGTTTTCTCCTTAATCTTCAAAATTATATTATTTTCAATGATTATTTTCGCTATAGTCATCTATACACTTTGACGTTGTAATATTTGTGTTTAAGCTTTTTCTATCTTCATACATAGGTAATATGATAGGATTCAAAAGTGAAGGCAAAGATACAGAAGGTAGAGATACAATAAACATATTATAGCTTTTAAAGCTTAAGAATCGCTTGCCCGTAGTTGCATTTGATTAAACGCCAAGGCGTGATCTAAATCAGAACACGTTCACTTCCAAGATCCTTCTTTTCTCAAGGATTCCAAAGTATTGAATTAAGTGGACATGCATTTCCCACCAAAATATGGAGAAGAATGACCATTCCTAGTTTAATTATATCTTTAAAAAAATGCTGCCTTTCTCGCTGGGTACTTACGGTATTGTTAGAGTTTAATGTTATTAATAAAACATCAGCGCATGTCACTGACGCAACTCTCCCGACAGGCGGCCAGACAAACTAATCCCTCACTGACAAATCGGCCACCGTCTCAAAGCCGATTAATAAATCATTTTGAACGGTTTTTGGTATGAAAAAAGAAAAATAGAACAACCATCTTGTTTATACAAATATACTTTTTGATTATACATTTCTATTTGATAGTGAAAGAATAGATGCTTGTTTCTTTTAAGAATGAATGATGTCTTTTTAGTTGTGGTTTCAACTGGAAAGTAGCCAGTGCATTTTATCCTCTTTTGGCCCATCAAACAGAACAGCTCATTCACTTTCATCATTCATTCTTACCCAAAGCGGCTGAATTGCTATCTTTTTATGTTTATTTTATCAATTTTTAGCCCATCAAACAGAAAAGCTCACTCACTTTCATCATTCATCCTTACCCAAAACGGCTGAATTGCTATATTTTTATCATAATCAAAATTTGGACCATCTCGTGACTTTTCAGAGCACGTCAAAACCGATAAGCCAAAAGCGTGTTTAACTCAGAACTATAATGTCATAAGTCAATATTATGTCACAGATGATTCACAGACACAATTAGGTATAGTCGCGGGTTGCGTAAGGATGCACCTTTCACCTGTACATGCAGTTCTTCGTGACGGTCCCGACTGTTATTACAGTTAGATAGTCTCAGGTCTGATGTTAGATAGGATTTCGTGAAATTAAACTTATTGAAATGTTGAACTTTTTTTCATATAATTTTGCTATGATGTATCTTGTTGTTTAGATTATTAAAAATGCATATGGGTCTTGCGTAATGCTGAATATCCAAAGAAAAAACTCTAACATAGCTCCACAAAAAGACCAACCAGACCACTACATTTTTGTGCATCCCAAAATGTTCACAATAAGTGAATCACAATAGCTTTCTTCAAAAGGATGAAAGTGTCGACACAATTGAACACGAGCGTGTCGTGTCGACACAGTGCACAGTGGGAACGTCAGGCCGTTTCAAAAAAGAATCTGTCGTGACGAAGTATCACATTTTGTGGCATTTTTTGCCGGTCATCAGGTCGAGATGCGTCTCAACGTGCAGTGGTATAATTTCTATTCAATTGTGCTAATAATTTAGAGAAGAAGTTTATTACGTATGCACAACCTTCAAATTCATTTCATGTTTGCCATTACTTAACAATTCAATCAAGTTTTTAATGTAATTTTGATGCATTGCACTATTATACGCATGTTAAACAATAAAACAAGCCAAGAAAATATTTACGTACCGACATTTAAATTCGCAATAAAATAATAATTACCGCTTACATATTTTTAGACTTTCTTGTTTTACTGTCTTGGAACTTTCATATCCAATTTGTACTCTATAACTTCAGGATTAAGGTTTAAAATTATTTGTACATGATCGTTACGGTCTATGCGCCCATACAACACGACATTTGTATTTCGATGTGAATTTCTCGACTTTTCTCTTACTTTCCAAGTTGAATAACCGTGGTTAACGCATCTCACATAACTAAGTCTATATGAATATTTATGTCAAATTATATTTATACGAATATTATGTCACGATAATGTGCGATTTCACCGGCGGCATACGAACTCATTTATGTGGTTTAATTTGCGGTTTTAATGTGCAAATTAATTCTTGTATAGATTTATTGACTAATTAGTTATTTTTGCCAGTAATGGCCGTGTTTGTACAGCTGGAGACAGTATCCAGTCTGGAGTCAGTATATTGATTTTATATAGAAACTTATTGAATTGTTTTAATTGAATAGTTCATAGAAAGTTCTGAAATTAAACCCATTAGGAAAAATTAACCCTTCTTATACCTACTACGATTCATTAAATTTTGTAAAAGGAATACCTTAAAAAACTTTATTTTCAACATGATATTTTTTTAATTTATATATAGCGTGACGGTTCACAGGGGAGAATGGAACAAAAAAATGTGTTGCGCCCTTTAGGTTATGATTAATATATTTTCTTAGAACTTCAGAATTCCTTAATTTGTGCATCGCTTTTTGATACAGCAATTTTCATACTGACAGCATTTTGCGAATTTAGTCCAATCACAATACAAATAAGACCACAGTGCATCAACTAGTAATCTGAACTCATCAGATGCACTATGTCAAGGCGGCTATCATACATCGCGGTAACCGCAGTCTAACCTTTGAATCTAGACCATCTGAATATAGTAACATACTACAATCACTTTTACATGCAAATAGTTAGATTTAAAGTGCGGTTTGGAATTGTTTTGTCTTTAGTCATTTTAAACAAATGAATGCGAAGAGCAAAGCATTCATTTTTTTCGGATTTCAATTGTTTTCTTTTGTGAAATGATTCTTTTACTTATTTACATTGGCAACATTTTTGGTTGGTGTCATTTGTGTGACACTTTTCAACTGTATTTGTATCTCAGTCTTTTATGAACCTTGAAAGCGTATAATTTTATGTTTTATTTACTGTTTTATTTGAAAACTTAAGTAGCTATAGCAAGGATATTTAAAGTAAGACACATTATTCTTGTTTTTATTTCAAGAACAACCACTATGTTTTCGATATTTAGAAACATTTATATTGATATATTTCTTTCACATTTTGGAACGGAAGTATTTAACTTTATAAAAGTTACCGGAAATATAATTATGGTTAAGAAAGAAACACATTGACATTTACAAAGTTATAATAATTTATGAACCCCAGTTGTATTATAACTTTAGGTCATTATGAAGACACGAATATATCATTTAAATATTCAAGAATAGCTTTTATTTTTATACATTAAGACTCGTATAAACTGCTTATTAATTAGTTATGCTCACGTATACAACCGATACTAAAACGTGACAAAAGATGGAACTGATTTTACAAATCAGCGTACTATTTAACCAATACTGGGCCAAATGTTGGCATTATCACACCCAGCCAATAAATAAATAGTTCCAACATTGGTCCCAATAAGCATATTAATTAAAAAATATCCGATAGTAGCATTCCGTTTTACAGGCGCGGAGGCCGCGACAAAGGTCGTCAGGTGTTGCCAAAATAAGAATAACGAGTTCTTAATGTCACACAGACTTAAAATTGTTCGATTAATTTGAATGGTGAACCGTACCGGTGTGTGACACCTAGCAATAATTTTATTTTAAATTAAGAACTTTTTTTTATTATTAAACTACTTTAAGTAGTAGTGGTTGGCTTGGCTAGCAATTCTTTTTTGCATCCTGCATCGAATAATCAAATAATGCTTTTGTTGACGAATAAGCATGTTTTTCTAGGGGTTTGTGTTATCCTGTTTCTGTACTTTTTAGTATGTAAGATGTACTTTTTATTGCTGGGCCTGCTCTTGAACTCGATCGCCTGATGGAAAGCGATGGATGAGGTCTATGATCGACCGAAGCGTGCCCAGAAGATGCCTGATCACTCTTGCTTTCAAGGATGTTTATGTGGCATACTAATTTTACCTACCCATAGACAACTGCATTGGATTAATGTCACCTTTTCTATGTCATCAAATTAGCCTGTGACGATTATAATACTTACTAAAGTGCAGACTGAAGTATACAGTTGACATTTAATTAAGGAGAATGCGGTTTATTTTATTACTATATTGAATTATTAAAATGTGTATTATTCAAAGCAACATTTTTGTTAAATAGACTGTTACGAGTAGTGGCTTGAATTTATTGTTATTCATTATGTTAACAATATATTAGCGTCCAATGCTTCGTTATAATCATTTATTACTTATTCAAAACTGTGATAATTTATTAGATTTTTTAACTTTTACAATATTATAGTAATAACAATAGAAACAAGTGAGAACACGAATATTTTTGTAAAAAATAATTGTAATGCTGTCTTGCTGTACAGATTGACAATTCAAGCTACTACAATTGTCAAATTTCTTTAATAAATTTTCAACTTTATCGCTAAAACATTAAGATTTAAGGTTGATTGGGAAAATTAGACAGTTTGGGGTAGTTTGGCCTGCTGGCGTCTGTGCATATGTAGATTTCCCCCTATCCCATTAATTTCTGTTGCTTCCATAGAAAAATATAGGATTGCGGCTTTTGTTTTTAGATCGGGACTCTACTACTTCTATTATAATAACATAGTAATTACGATTTATTGATAACAAATATAAAACTTTATTTCTTTGTAACTTTCCATTCATTAAAATAACTTCAAAAATTACTAATCACTGTACATTTTTTTTCTGACAATTAATACATTTCCAATTATTAATCACAAGTAATTTCTTGACTAGAAAAAAAAAATTCTTTCGTTCGAGCCCGAAGGCGTATTGGTTTGAAATCCAAATCTATACATAATTATAAATTAAAGTCACTTTTCGTGACTGTCTGTGTGACCGCATTGATCTTCTAAACTGCGCAACGGATTTTGATGCGGTTTTTACCATCATTTAGAGAATTTGTTCCGGAAGCTTTATATGCATAATACCTACATTGATGACATGCATAGTCTAAATCTAAACTAATATTATAATGAGAAAAGATTTAACTTTTTGTATGTTAGTTACGCTTTCACGTTAAAACGGCTGACCAATTTGGATTTTTGGCACATGGGTAGACCACGATAACTACGTAAATGTCTATTAACTGCTCTCAAATTACGAGGTTTATTTATTTTTACATACTTCTTTGACATAATATTATTTGACATTATATACAGACAATTCTAGTTTCAACTCTTTATTAGTGGTTGTAATGGCAGTCATGTTGCTTGGTTTTAATAGGTTTTTATATTTTATCTGTCATTTTGATGGATTCTTCTATATATTGTAATGTGAGGACTTTGTAGGCCTTGTAGACCTTAGATTTGTAGACCATTTTTTATTTTATCAAGTACCTGGTACTTGTTGACAGGCCTACGCTGTCCTCCCATACCTATGTAATTTGAAAACATTGTAAAAGCAAAATATTTTTAAGAGAGTTACCATGCAGTTTCTTACCGGCTGTTCTCCATAGGAAACGACCAATTGGAACCGCGCACCTAGCTTCTGACGTTTCATAAGTGCCAACGTTGGATTCTGTGAAATAAAATACTTTGATTTTGCTTTTGATACTTTCTATCCCGATAATCCCACTGGATCAGGAGTTATGCAGGTGAAACCGCGGGGCGCAGCCAGATTATTATTAATTGACAATCACTTTCGTCATAATAAGGTTAGAACTGGTTTTGTAATGTGAGCTTTAATTATATATTTGAGTAATTACAATCGAATGGGCATGTGGGTATCGATATTTCGGGATCAACTTTTAATTGAATTTTGATATCGATACGAGTACTTGCATTTGTGTCGTTAGCTATGAAAGTGAAGATATATTTAGTTACAGGTAGATACAATGATTATCTGATCTACCTACTGAATATTGTTTATTTCTGGTTATGTTATTGAAAAGCTGGAAGCTATTTAGTTCGTGACGACATAATTATGAGAAATGAAAGAAATGGAGCAAGAACAAAAGTAGACACGATCATCTGTACAAAGGCGTAATTCCAGTTATAGTAAATTAGAAATCATCTAAAAAACAGTAACCAGAAATAATACCTAATATTAACCTTATCAGATATTTTTTTTGTGTTTATTAATACCAATAAGTTAAAAAAAAATGAAATATCGACAGAATTCTTGAGACCATTCAATAAACGCGTCATTTTATGTGAAATTATGCTAATTATGCCAAAGTTCGAATAATTTCGACCTGTTTATCTGAGTCCTATGCCAATGAGATCATTGTGTAAAACCAAATAATTCGGATACACGTTTATGTTCGTATAATTATTGTTAACAAGCAGCGCCACGCGGTTTCACCCCCATAAGTGTCGATCCCGTGGGAATATCGGGATAAAAAGTATTCTTTATGTTATTCTGATGTAAGCTATATTATTGTAAAGTTTCATCAAAATCCTTTAAGTAGTTTTTGCGTGAAAGAGTAACAAACATCCATCCATCCATCTATTCATCCTCACAAACTTTCACGTTTATAAAATCAGTCGGAAGCAGGATCCAATAAAAATGTTTTTGACAACGATTTAAAGTTGAAACGTGCCAATAGATGATCATTTTAATTAATTAGTTAAAGTTTGAATTGATTGCGGAAGTTCCGATTTTATGATTCGTTAATCGTCTCATCTGCTAAATCAATATTGAATTAACTGAGGCTCCTACATTTTAAAACATAACTCTATGTTGTAACTGATCCTGATTGCTCAAAATTTAGATAAAGTAAAATTAAACTGACTCTTTGTCATGAGTCACGATTCTATCTATTAAATATTTATTTAGCTTATCTTTGATGTAGAACCAGGGTGTCTGCTCCGAAGTGGTAAATGTATCGAATCGGCCGAATGTTCGGCCGTTTTCTGCTACGAAGTTACTATTTGGTTCGGTCGGTACCGATCCTACACTCCTACACTCTTTCGAATATTGACTATGGTCCCGTCCCAACTGAGCCGATCCGAACTTTTTTCGCATTTTTCAATATTATTCGGTTCGGCCATGTGTTCGATCCGAACATTCGCACTTCGCACTTCGGAGTAGACCCCCAGGTCTATGAAAGAGGCCAACTGTTAAGTATTGTTAATTATATTTAGTATTAGTTCTAAACAGAAATTGTTATTTAGTTATTAATTACCCATTTAAAATTTAGCTTCATCATCATCATCTTTATTGGCAGCCTTCATTCAAATCAAATGGAATCATTTATTTCAATTAAACCATTTACAGGCACTTTTGAATTGTCAAAATTAAATAATCGGTCAGTTAGTCAGAAAGTTGAAGCTAATTGCCCACTCCAAAACGTAGATCTCTATGGAGAAGAACGGGCAAGAAACTCCAAGGACACTCTTGTAAATCAAGATATTATTACAAAATCCTGGTTACATTATTCTTATTGCTTCTGTATGTGAGAACAATGTAAAAAAGAAACAATTTAAAATATAAAATTAAAAATAAGCCCTGGCAGTTAAGAGATGACCAGATCAGCACGTCCCAGCTCAACCATTTCCACCAAGTGCTGAGTATAGACCTCCTCCATTTTGTTCCATGCTTCCCCAAATTTCGCTTCAATCAACTCAGCCTATCACAGTCGATTGCTGGACAAAGCCTCTCCAAGGCTGCGCCACAACACCTTGTCCTCCGTCCGCATCCAGTCTAAGTCAAATTTTTCAGGTCAAATCCTATCTTTCTTTGGTCTTCTTTAAATTGCGCTTAATTATCTCATCCCTGCCTCTGGGCTGGATTGAGGTCAAGAGTGAGCCCATTGTCAATAAAAAAAAAATAAAAAAACGGAAATTAATATCGGTAGTTTTCTCCACATCTCTCTTACCAAGTCTGACAACCAGTGTTACCGACAGGTATCGTATTACCCAGAAACTGGGTTGTGGAGGTCAGATAGGCAGTCGCTTCATGTGAAATCCTGGTATTTAGCTGCATCTGGATGGAACTGGAAGCCGACCCCAACAGAGTAGTAGTAGAAAAATTATCATCATCTATCTAGCCTTTTTTTAAATAATGTATAGTTTCTAAATTATGTCCCTAGTTAAAATATTCTAGTAGGCTTTTTATGCATAAAACTACTAATGTTATAGGTATATAGAATATTAATATTCCAAAAATGTCGCCATCGTATCGAAGGCTGTTTGATGATACAAACAAGGACTGGTTTCGAGATCCGGGTGACGATGATTATAAATAAAAGTATATTCATTATGTATCTGATTTATAACATTACGTAATTATGTTATAATTTATTCCTGAACTTTAATGTGTTCTAAATATTTAACTTTTTTTTTCATGGTTGCGACTGTTTTATTGGCAGTTACGTCATTTTAATATGTAACAGTTTACGCATTCTTAGCAAAAACTTTGTGTTTCTGTAATAGAGATTTTAAAAAAAATGTATGTGTGCAATAGGGTAAACCTCTGCCTATCCTTTCGGGGATAACAGGCGTCGATGTAATGCCAATAAATGCATTTTTTTTCTTCTTTAGGTATATTTTTTTTTTCTCAAGTCAAATATAACGTTTATAAGACGGAGAGGGATTATGTGGGCCGCGGACCAGAGTCCAGTTTCCCCATAACCCTTAAAAGCATTAACTTTCATCAAAAACAGATCAGCAGATAATTTATTCATAACGGACCACACAAACTTATAATATTAGTAAAGATGAGTCATCAATACACCTCCGAAAAAACGGTCAATCTATTTCACACATTTCATTGTCGTATGTACAAAATAAACAACTGTATGTACATAGTGAACAAGGACGCTCAATTTCCTTACACGACACGGTACAAAATGTTCAAGATCATTTCTGTTTCCGATTTTTTTAAGTTTAGTTCCTAAATCGAATAATTTACGTGTCATTTTGGAATAATGTTTTTATTCGGAAGTGTTACAGTTCAATGTTAGTGAGTCATGCAGTTGATTTTAGATTTGAGAGTGTTTTTATTGATATTTGATATTAGTGCGTGAAGAATTATATTCCGCATTATAACCAATGACCAATAATGGATGAGAGGAGGGCTGTGTCCCAGGAGTGGGAACATTATAGGCTGGTTATGTACGTGTATGCCCAATGAGCTGTGAGCCAAAACAATCACTATGTGGAGCCCTGAGACAGTTAGAAGGCGTCACGGCAGTTTCCGTAGAAGATGACGCCCTCAACATAAACAAATAGTGGTGGTGGTGAGGTTAATGTGGACCACTGGTCATTTGTTTTGTCCAGCAGTGGGATAATACCGGTTTACAGTACCAGTGACAGATTGGTAATTCTGTTTTTGCTTACTTTTCTTAATCAGGATTCAAAATATTAGATGGAATAAAGATTTTCTATGTGTGTTTTCCTTTGTTTTTTATCAAAATATTTTAATTAAAATATGACGTATGATGATGTAATTAGCTACACACAAAAATCCATAGAGATTTAACTATCTTTTTAACCGAAAGTTTAATTCGAAATACATTAACTAACGTTGTGTAGAGCCTTATAGTTATAATGACTATAAAGCTATTTTAATTAAAAAACGATTGCTTCCCGCTATTTCAACACGAGTAGCTATCGAACTATTAATTTCTACCGATTGTAATATACTTTATGACGATAACTATCCAATATAACTATTTTGTTGTTACAAAGTTATTAAAGATACTTGTGTCTTTTTACATTTGCACATTATTTGACTTGGAAGTATTTTTGTTAGTTAGTATGTTACCTTAAATAAGCATAATTAAATCAAATTGTTTATTCTGTAAATAAAAAAATAAGCTAGATAGAGTCGTCATTTCCTATCTGACTACCCCTGAGAAGAAATGGCAAAACAAACTCAGGGGTCAAGTTTAGGCGCGGGCCTGCGGGCGGTGAGTAATGGGTAGCTCACCGTCCGATCAGGACCAGGCCCGTGCCGGACGGCGCGTTGTGTTCCACGCGCGCCTCAAAGAGATGTCAGCAGAGGACGGGGCCCCACAGGGCCGAAGCCTGCCGGGGCGGCGGGATTTTCCGAAAGGTTAACCGCTGCCCTGGAACAGAAAGGGCTAAGGACGGAACACGGGTGGGTTTTAGTCAGTAAAAGTCTGACACTCCCTTCCGCTCCACCCAGAGCGGGAGGGGTCATTTGATGATTTCCCATCCACAAAAAAAAAAGGGGTCAAGTTTAAAGTCCAGACATAATCTTGGTCAGATCTTGTGAGAACCATGTAGATTACTTAAAATATGCTAATCCTGAAAAAAACTTGTTAAAAGACATAAAAATCATGTCTTCAGTTAAAATGTTAGTAGAAGTATACAACTACATTTTAATACTTTATAAGCATGGTTTTTACAATTGAACAAAAAGCTATTACGTTGAAAAAGAAACTTGCCATGTAACAGCCCCTTCTTTTAAAAAAAACGGTGTGATCATTAAAAATGCCTACAAGTCCCCATAAAAAACTTTTTATCAGCAGCATAAAATGCAAGAGACCGATGTTTACACAACACTACGAATATTTTAATATGACACGTTAATGTTGCGCTTTCAACGCTCGGGCGTCGTCGGCAAATGTCGTCAGTCCTCGGTTTCGTAAGCGGCGCGCGCGACGCTAATTGTAATGGCGAAAGCAAACAGGTGCCTGCTGTGTGTTTTATTCATTTATATACAGATGCTAGGCTTCATCTATTGTACTAAGAGCTATAAGGGCTTTAGTTTTTATTTAAATTTTTTATATGTGCATGTGTCAAGATTTAAATTTTTATGTGTTTGTTTAAAGTGTTATGTAGAGGTGTTAAAATGACGCCTTCATTGACACATTTTTTTTTAAAGTTTACCATTTAGTCAGCCTGTATTTTTACAGCAAGGCAAAAAATCGCTTTTCAAATTCCTGAAATAGTTACTAGTTTTTGTTTGTATACAAATTAAGTGTTCATTTTCTATAGTGTGTCATGTATACGGTATTTGTGTCATCTCGTGACTACATCAGGGAAATCTGCGGTACGGCACAAAAAGTGTCATGTTCATCAAGCGATCGCTAATCTATATAAATTACCGGTTTCATAGCAACCTACTTACATGTTTATCTGAAAAGTTACAGGTGCTACTTTCTGTATGTAAATAAATTACACGTCTAGTTTCAGTATACGGGAAACCATAACAAAATTGTATATTTGGGGCGGAGACCAGATGTTAACCCTCGAAATTTTGAGAACGTTCACAGTCTGATCTCAGTCTCAATCTGTCAAAAATCCCTATTATTTCCTTACATTTTGACAAGTTATTGACATTTGTTTGTCGCCGAGATGAGACTGCGACTAGATTTTGAACGTTTTAAATTACGAGAATTGGCCTTCGGGTGGCCTGAAATACAGACGTATTATGACGTGGCTTAGTTTAGGCACCAGTCTCCCACAGTATTTTTCTTTAAGCCCATAACTGGAAAATATTGTTCTTTTGTTATTATTTTATAAGGATATTGTGGTGAGACAATAAATAAATATTATTATTACTTTACCACTAGATTTTTTTTTTTCGTATTTAAATACTTTTAAGCACTTGCATAATTATGACACTGGATTTTTCTGACTAATTTATAAGGTTATATAGAAAATAAAGTGCACTAAAATGCAAGAATTTGAATTTTTAGGTTTCCGTCCGAATAACAAAGGGAACCCTTATAGAGTCACTCGTGTGTCGGTCTGTCTGTCTGTTTCAGCTAATTTGCTCCAAATCATGGTTGAAAAATATTCATTGTATGGAACCCTCACCACGCGAGTTTAACTCGCACTTGTCCGATTTTTTCTGTGTAACCGTAACTCACAGACGTAAAAGATTGCGAAACAAAATAGAAATACAAGCGTTAATTAATTACATTTTATTACAACTATATTCGTATCCAATTTCATTGTAAGAGAAACAGTAAAAATCTAGCAATTTTACACATTTAACAGTTTTTCAATTAACTTTAGTTGAGCAATCCATACGAGTATTGCACATTTGGTTAACTTTCAAAATGTTAACTGGCATATCATTTTATACGTGTGTTAAGCCGCAGATACAGCGGTTACATTGTTGCTAACTAGTAGAGCCAAACTAAGGTCAAAACTCGAACGATAAGGTAATAAACAGATAATATTTATGTTAAAAACAATATACAACACGCAATACTATCAATCAGTAAGTTTCTTAGAGCCAATATTAATTTTAAAATAATCGATTTTCATCAACACTGAAAAATCAACCTAATCTACTTCAAACGCAGTTCAATGATTTATCAGAATTTTAGAATATTTTTATGGAATGTGATAAGGTTGAATTTTGTCTGGCACAAGATCTTGTTCATTATATCCTACCGGAATGAGCGTTTCTAGCGAATCGGAAAAGATAATGGCTGAAAAGATATACAGAAATAATGTTCTTCCGCCGGCCTTAATACTCGTATTCGGAAATGTTCGGGCAAAACAATGCGTGTTTGGGTACTTAGTACGGTCAGCAACAAAGGTCGTTGAACATCATTCCGATGTCTTTATAAAAAACTTGATCACTACAACATAGAACATCTCTATTAACATTTTTTTATAAGATAAGAAATGATATTTTAATTAGTGGGTGATTAGTGATTAGTGAAAATCAACAAAATTGATGTTACACACCTTGGATACTCACTAAGTTAAGTCTGATAAAATTACTATAACATAACTTTAGTCAGAAATTATGAAAATAGTCGTGAAGTTGCCTCTTTGGTGTAGTAGTCACAACTACTGCTGAGTATGAGATCATGCGTTAGATTCCCAGGTCCTATAAAGTATTATTGCGTTTTTCCATCAGGATTTTCTCAATCAGGAGTTTGGAATTGTGCCCAGTAGATAGCAATAGATTCGGCCATACATGGGACTTAAACATGACTGGCGAAATGCTGGTGTACTATGTGCACACTTCTACCTAACCCTACGGGGATTACAGGCGCGATGTTATGTTCATGTATCGTGAAGTCATTTTGAAAAAAAAAATGGTGCTGTGATTTATGTTGTTGACAGTATCTACATAGTAAGTTGTTGTATTATTTTGTTAAAACGAATGCCGAAAATATTTCTTAAAATAGCTAAATAACATAACAGTCGAGTTAATTAATTGTTTGTATTACAGAAATGTGTGTAAATATTTAATTACGTAATTTATAGTAATCTAATTAACTATTTTAGTTCAAATTATAGGTACATCTACTTTCTTAGGTTTTATTATTAAAAGTAGGGTATTTTATACTATTTCATGCAATACTCAAAATATAAACATTGCTTAAACTAATTAACATAAAAGGCCAAAGTCATCAAAGGTGGAGATAACATAAAAACAACCATCGTAATACTCATCAAGGTTACTTAGCAGAGCAATTTATGGTATATGATTTTGTCATTAAAAATCGAAATCAAAATATAATTTTTCAATTGCCTAGTTTCATAAAAACATTCATTCATAGACAAACAAACAATACATTGACATAAGCACACAGTAACTGATCTATGACCGATGACGACTGACGAGTGTTTCACATGGCTACTGTGTGTGTAAGCGCAAACACACACACACACGCTCTCATACACATATGATCGTGTTACTCAACCTGACGACCTGTCATTGTTGGAGTCAACAATATGGCACAAGGATAGGGTTGACAGTTAGTGTTTGTTTATGGTTTTTCCTGCACTATGTCACATTGGTTGATAGTTGGAAAATATTTTTTTTTATTGTGGTTTAAGAACTTAATTTTTTCTTATTAAGAATTAACTGTAATTCACTTAATGACCTCCTTTTTTATTATTCTTTATTTGATAGAAATAGAAATAATATTTACATAAAACATGTACAATAACTTTACATAAAGTTATTTTAAAAATACATTATAGAGCATACAGGTTTTGCTTATACATATATATATAATATATTATAGGTTACATTACAAAAAGGGTCCTGTCAATAAATTAAGAGAGCAGAGAGGGCGGTGATGAGATTTTAAGGTAGTAAAAAGTATTAAAAATTGCTATAGAAGCTCAAGTTCATCTCTATGCACTTAGTAAAATTAAATATCCGTCTTTTGAGCTAGTAAAAAAAATATAGTAAATAAATGAAAATAGATTTTAATAAGTCTTAAAAAAAAGATAGAATAAAAATAAATAAAAATTATATCACCTTTTAAGCAAGGAATTGCTTGTGTTAGGAGACTCCGCAAAAAAGGTGTTTGAAATTTTTCACGAAATCTTAACTGTTTCGTTTCTGTTTTGTTTTATTTCTCAATATTTTTTAGTAACTTTAAAAGCCAGTTTAACAAAACAAAACACTATCACATCAACAAAATTTCACCAATTCACCCACCAAAAATAGTAAAAATACACTTTACAAACAATTGCCAAAACTGACACAGTTACAAAATTTCTCCGTTGGCCATCCCTAAATAGTAGCGTTATTTGTAATCCATGACAGAGCAGTTAACCGGACCATTAGTTCTTTTGTAAGCTATAAAATTGTAGCTTGAACTTTAAAGTTACTATTGTGTTAATTTTTTTGTATAAAAAAGTGATATGTCGAAATTTTTTCTGACTGGGTGCAGCGTGGGACCACTGTGTATATTTATGAATGGCCAGATTCTGTCCCCTGTGTTATTCGATGACACAAAATTTGCATTAAGCATGTCGTGTGTGGCGTGTATATTTTTTGTCCAGAAAAACTGTGAAGTTGCACACTGTGTTTAAGCTTTCTTTCATGTTTGTAGACGTTAATATTAATATTTATTTAACACTTTTAGTACTAAGGTGTCAAAATGTTATTTTTTTTTAGATTTTTTAATAATTTATGCTTGATATAATTACTTATAATATCAAGTTTGGTTATCATAAATCGAAGTTAATGCAGGCAACGTGTTGGTGTTTAATCACAATATTGCATCAGACATGATTGCTTCTTGTACGGCGCAAGAGTTTAATATGTAGGCATTTGTAAGATTTAACTAACTACCGCCTTCTCAAGACAAACCAGCTAATTTCACTGAGTTTAAACAGACATTTTGTAAAAATCTCATCGTGAAAACTTAGGTGAAGGGAGCTGTCAATAATGTCAATCTAATCTCATAGCATCAGGTGAAATGACAGCTCAAGCTCACTAGCTTGAAGTGAGCTGTCATGAAGACAAATAAAGTCGATATGTGAGGTGAAGTGCCACCTAAGTTTCCTCGGTGACATTTTAACTGAATAGACCGGTTTTTCTTCAGTAGTTACTGATTTTCAATCATAAAATTCGAGACAGTGAGTTATGTCCCATTAAACTGCACCATAGTTGAAAAAAAAACTTACACCGACAATATTTTAATGACTCCTAAAGCAAGTTTTTTCTACATTGAATTAATTGAATAAAAACTATAAGATTCAATTCAAGAGGTTTTTGTATATATTAATTAAATTCAATCACAATATATTACAAATTGAAGGAATCTATAAGGCGAAGATGACATAATCTACGAACTCAGTTTCCTAAGACCTGTCGTAACTCTGTTTTGGGAACCTTGACGAGTACATACGCACTGTATACATTATACAATACATTTGCATACTCCTGAACTCAAGTAAATCTGAATATTCAAGTAAATAGCAGGTAGGTATAATTATTTCCTATGTTTGGAGTTACTTTATTTTTTAGACCATATAAAATATTTTTTAAACTGTTTGCTTATGTAAATAAAAGTAACTAGATTTAATCATTATATAGATAGATGAAACATAACTGTCCAAATGTGGGTGTACTAAGGTTACTCTGCCTAACGATTATGGGAGTTACTTGTGGGGGAAGGGGGGTTGTTACTTGTGTAGACAGATGACGAGATTCTACCCGCTTTTATTTATATTTCATCCAGCGATGAAAAACATTTCTTTCAGGCGTAAGCTACCTATGTACAAGTGACCAAACTATCTTGGGAGGCATTGCATACATGCGATTTGTAGCCGAATAAATTAATACATAATGAGTTGTATAATTTTATTGATTGTTTTTACAGCAATTATACGTCTTTGTGATTTTTACGACCAATACAATTGTATGTTTCAAAGTGTGTCATGTAACTTTGTCTCTTTCGGTTCTTTTAAGTGTCAGCCCTAAAAAGCCTTGTGCAAGGATTAACTTTTAATTCGTTAAAAATGGCGAATTTTACGGATCTCTCCAAAAGAAACCGCAATTAATTTCAACCATTTTATCCTCTTGTTCAACCTTAAATACCTAAATGATTAACGACTAGCGGTTACATGACAAAATTCTAAGTTGCCTGCAATAAAACTTGTATTGTGCTTATGTCTGACCTCTACGAATCCTGTTTGCCTAGAAAAATGAAAACTGTATACTATTATTTTTCACATTAACATAAATTCCTTCGTACATTTTTTTTTGTATATTTTTCTCTACCTATAAATCATTAAATAAAAATGTCGGAAAGATCTTAACATGATCTCACGCAAGAAATATTAATACAAGAGAATGATAGCATTGCGTGCGGGATCGAGAAAACGCAACGAACGGCGACTCAGTCGTAATACCTATGCGCAAGCGCTACACTTTCGTAGCTCCACGCTTCGCATACAAAAGATATCAACGAGCACCTACAAAATGTGCTTGTAATTATTTTCTTCCTAACTTTTACTAAAGAAAATCCGTCTGCGAATTCTTCCGAAATTTATTTTAAAACTGTAAAGGCAATTCCTAAAAGAAACGAAATGACGAAACTGTCTCCCCGCGAAACGAGACGACATTGTGTAACACACCAAACTGCGAACAATTACGCGACGACGTCTGATTAAAATAAGCGAAAAACACTTACCAGTTGCAAAAACTGTTTGGTTATAAGTGAAAGTCGCTCCGGTGGTCGCGACTAGAAGGGGTGGTTCAACACTTTATTGGCACACAACACTGATTTAATCACTTTTGGGGGCATAGAAGCACACTTTAGGGGGAATGGGGGTTTAAGTTCGTTGGTCCTTGGGTTTGAATTTGGCGCGTTTGTGCGCTGACCGGCGCGGGCGCTCAAGACGGCTGGCGGCAAGAGACTGCGTGCGCAACTCCCACCATGGCCGCCCGAAATACTAATCACCTTGCTATCGAGACTGTGATTGAGGTGTACGTGATAAGAGATAGCGAGTGATAGATGTAGGAAAATTCAAGTGTCAAGAGGGTTTTTCAGTGGAAATCCCATGGATTTGGTGGAAAAAGTATAATGTTAAAGTTACATAGGTCCTGTTTGACTTAGTTTTTTGACTGAAGGGTGGCCTAGAACGATGTAACTATATGAGTTTTATGTAATAGAAATAAACGTTAAACCTTGATTTAGTCTTCGTTATCAAAATTAAATATTTTTGAGCAAATTACTGTTTTGTTTAAATAAAAATTCCTACTTTGGAATAACATGTATTGATCAGTAAACACGATTAAATTATAATCATCTGACATTGAAAACCTACTAAAAATTAAAGAAAAATTGCTATCACCGAAATAAACAAAAAACTATCAATAGATCTTGGTCACCTATCCCTTGTACCACACTACACACAAGGTGAGACGGATCTAGATACAGCGTGTCATTTCTTCCACAACCACAACACATCAGGCTGGCCATCTGAGGTCGAGGGATAGGAAACCGTGACGTCATGACCAGCGTCCAATGCCATTGTCGTATTCGTCATTTACTAGTATTAGCTGGAATTTGGGGATTGACCTTGACATAAGATCTTTTGATGATGAGTTTTTTTTTTTTACGTGCTGTTCGTCAGGTGGCACATTTTTGTCAAATTCTTGTAACGAACTGTCTTTTTTTTCGCATGTCTTATTTTCTAATTTCAGCTGTGAGATTAACTTTAGTATTTTATATTCTTAAAAAAGCTACACATCTTCCCTTCGTATACGGCCGGAACGTGATCCACGCGAGACACAATGGCTTTTTAATTACGGCATTCAACCAATTAATGATTTTACGTAAAATATAGCAGACTGTTTTTTTAGCTTAAGGAGTACTTTTAATTCACCCAAGTTTGTTATCATCATCATCACAAAAATCATCCACTGCTGTACAAAAGTCTCCTCCAAGGTTTCAGTTTAAGATCTTCAGCTCCAGGCAGTTGGGAAACAACGGCTACTTGTGGCCTTTAGAACGTCATCCTAATTGGTGAGAGAGGGACGCTTACCCCCGTACCTCATACCTCTTATTGTGATCACGCGACATATCTCACATCACGTGAGCATGATAAAAGATCATTCAAGACTAGTGACGAGATGATGGGTTGCAACATTTTTCTACATCACATTACAACTTATTAGTCATTAACAGTTATTCCAAGTGACAATTTTACTATCAAAGGTCGAGAATACAGAGGCCATTTTGTGACGTCATAAACACTATTACACTCGTTTCCAATGTCGTGTTCGTCACCAATTACCGATTTCTCTGTTAAATCACCATTCGGACTTAGGTATATTTTGGTGACCTTGCATAAGTACCCAATGTATAACTAAGAGACACGATTTTTTTGGGATTTTCACACATAACACTGCTCCTATAGGACCTACACTTTTATTTCCCCAGTTACGTTAAGTCCCATGTAATATAGGGCGAGCCTGTTGCCATCACACAAGCAAAATTAAAAAAATATTGATTCCTCAATTTTTGTCTCTGCATCACCCAAAGGTTGGTAGAGAATGCCTATGGCATTAAGTCCGTCTCTTTACAATTGTGTAGTGGAAGTGTTAACTAAATAAAAATTCAGAATTCAGACTTATACTGAGAAATTCCTAATGGAAAAACAATAACACTTCAGTAGACCGAAAATCTGATCGAACCCAGGACCTCATGCTCAGCAATAGCGCTTGCGTCCACTACACCAACTAGGCCGTCTGGTATTGGTTTTTTATATATCTTGTATTTCTCTCTCACTTCGAATCGATAGTTTAAATGAAAATCACTTTTAAATGTCACTAAGGTTTAGCATAATCATTTCATCGTTTGTATCATTGTTCCTCTCAATCAAAGCACCTGCCATCTTATCTCCTCATCACCCTTGGTAGCCTGGTAGAGAATGCATAAGGCATTAAGATGCCTTTGTACCATTTTTTGTGTGCGAATAGTTTAAATAAATAAATAATAACGCAGTCCATTGCTGGGCACAGGCACAGCTCGTAGACTGCACCACAACACACTTTCCTCTGCCTTCCGCATCCAGTCTGTCCCAGCCACTTTTTTAGCTCGTCGATCTGTTTAGCTAGAAGGCGCCTCACACTACGCTTGCAGATACGTGGTCTCCACTTCAAGACTTGTCTGCCCCACAAGCCATTGGTTTACTACACTGATACACTCTAATATCGAAATGAAATTGATCTTATCAACCGACAATATTATAAACAGACTGACAATGACAAAAACAGTTAACGCTTGGTCGAGTTCAATATAACGAGGGATCAATTTAAGTAACACGTTGGTGTGCATACATGCATAACGCACATAAAAGAGACAATGCACAGATGACAAATGATAGACAATTTTTTTTAACTGCCTTTCTGATCTATTTGTTGCAAGCGGTACTGCCGAGCATGATGTCCTAGGTTCGACTCCCGGCGGGGTAGTTGCGTAACACATTTTACTCTTCAACAACATTTATTGCGGTATTTACGTTATTGAGCAGACAAATTTTTCGAACATATGAAGCAATGGATTAGCAATTTCCTTTAAAATTATTCAGATTGAAAGCGATTGCGATTGTAAGCGCAATTAGGGTGCAGCGGGGTAGTTGCGTAACACACTAACAGTAGCAATGACTTTCATTTTTACTCTTCAACAACATCTATTGCGTTATTTACGTTGTTAGCAGACAAATTTTTCGAACATATGAAGCAATGGATTAGCAATTTCCTTTAAAATGATTCAGATTGTGTTTGTAAGTGCAATTAGGCTGCAGGTAGGGCAAAGTGTTGTTGAGTTTTCCCATCTGATATTTCTCAGTGGCAGTCTGAATCTGGAGTTGTGGGCAGTTGATGACAAAAGGCTTGCACCCTATTACATGGGACTTAAACGTAACTGGCGAAATGTGGGTGTACTATAGGAACACCTCTACCTAACCCCTCGGAGAAACGGCGTGATTATAACATTTATTTCTTGCTGGTCTTTTGTTTTGACGAACCAATAAATTGTTTCATAAATGTCAAGGAGAAACTGTCGTTTGATGACAGACTGACAGCTTGATTAACTTCGTCGTGTGTATTGTAACATTGAAAACAACACATTTTAACTAGTTTGACAAAATCGATAATTCGTTGTTTATGTTTCCTGATTGTTATTGCAGAAAAGGCCATTGACATACTAGGTTATTTTTTTATGTTAATAATTAGATTATATTATTTAAATTAGGTTACATGGCGAGATAATATAATATAAAGTACAAGTATAAAGTTTCTTAATCTTCATAGTGGGTGTTGTACTGCTCTCCTAGATTGGTTACAAAATAACCTGCGTTTAGGAGAAACAGTTCCGATTAGTTGAATTGCACGTGTTAAATATGTATATTGTTATGAAGTAAACACACGGAGCTACAAAATGAGTAAAGAAAAATGAATGAGTAAATTACTACAAAAAATAAAACTTAGAAACTAAAAGTAACAATTTTGGAAAAGACAAAATAAATAAAATATAGAAAGAAAATACATTTATTTGCGCCAAACATGACGCATAAAAAAAACACAAAATAAATAAAAACAACAAGTTGGGGGTAAACATGGGTCACATCCACGCAAAACGGCCATCGCTCAGCATAATGCATAATAATCATCATATTTTACTGGTTGAGAGATAGCAAAAAAAAAACCAATAGTTGCACCGTCTACATACTATATTTTAGAAAATGCAAGTCATTTCATCATTTGTTGCTTAAATGGTATTGTATACCACGGGCAAGAAACTTGCATCGTGTAAATACGATGCAAGTTTCTTGGTATTGTGGTGCAACTATTGTTTTTTTAACTGCTGAATAGGCTTCCTCTTGACCTCGATCTCGTCTCATAGAAACCGATGGATGAGGTCTACTATGGAACGAGCGTACCCAGAAGATCCCTGTTCACTTATGATGTTGTTGCTTCAACTAATGAAATGCCACTGACAATTTTTCACCATGTAAACCTGGCTTAAGAAATCGTACACAGCCAAATTATTTGAGTTACAATGTACCTTAAATATTAAATGACAAAAGCAAATAGAATATGAGATCAAAGAGTCAAATGTCACGAACTATATCCTAGAAATATATGCACGCATTAATACAGGAAATCCTAATTGAAATCCGTATGAGTGCACGTTTGCAAAACTATATTATCATTATCAAGGGTAACTCCCAGAGCTTTTTCATAGTAGAACAATGACTATATAAATATTTGACTGACTGATGACTATATAAGAATTCTTGATAGTTGAAACCCAATAGATTTTATCAATAGGAATCTATTTTTCGTTGAGATTATCGTGTACAAGTTTTAGCGCATGGATTCATTCATTACGAAATTAACGAGTCATCTTTTTAAAACTAATCATGAATGTATTTCAAAGGTTAATCCCCAGAAATAAGCCATGGACCAAAACCCCTAAGGGAACGCTGAACACAAAATCCATCTGCCTAGTCTTTTTCCAGTTATGTTGGGGTCAGATTCCAGTCTAACCGGCTGAAGAAGAATAGCAGTATTTTACATGGAGCGACTGCCTATCTGGCCACCACGACCCAGTTACTGGGTAACACGACTGGTTGTCAGACTAAATTAACGCTGCCTACACTGCGCACTGTATCAAAAATCCTCAACGAAACACAAAACCTTCCATCTCTAAACTAGTCTTGAAAAAACCTTCCAACGAATTAATGAAATGGAAAAAAAAACACAAATGATCTGAAAGTAATAATTTCCACACAATTGATTCATAGAATCTGATTCAAGATACGGCGAAAGTGCACGGACGATTTATTTGAGATCACAAAACAAAACGCTGACCTCCTTTTTGGAAACCTTGACCGACTAACCTAGACACCTTACTTCCTCAACATTTTAATTCTTTCCGAAAACAAAATCTCATATAAATTCTTGCAACGTCGTTGAATCATCGTTTGCTACTGTAATTATTTCAAGAAATGGTGTAATTTTATCGTATGTCTACGTGTCATGTAAGCCTTTCGTAATCTTGAGCGCTTTCTATTTGGAATTGATGATGTAAATAAAAAAAACCTCTTGTTAATAAATGGCCTGCTTTAGTCACTCTATAATAATATCATCAATGTCCTCGGCAAAACGTAGGATGCCTTATAGATGACGAAAAATAACAATAAAAAAAATATTTTCAGAAAAACACATTAATTTAAGATTCACAGTTAAAGTAAAAAATGAACATTACAGAAAAAAGTGTATCGTTGTGCCTGTACAAATGAAAATATAATTATACCACAGATTGTAGCGCCTTTCAAACTAGGTTACAATAAAATGTATAATAATAAAAGAAACAGTTAACACCAGTTAATAAGAGTTTTTTTTTTATATTGTTAAGTGTTTTTTTTTGTGTTTTTTTGTGTGTGTTTTTGTTGGTGTCACCCTTTGTAAAAAAATAATTATATTTATGTTCTGTAATTTGTATGGTGTACATACAATAAAGAGTATTCTATTCTATTCTATTCTATTTTTTTTTAATCTTTTTGCTTATGAAAATATTTGAAAATGTAATTTATAAGTATTTAATTGAAATAAAGGAATAAACAGTTAAATAATTTAAAAATAAACACTAAAAATTAAAATTAAGCTTCTTATTTACTTATGTTGAACATTTGTGAATGAACTGATGAAAATATTTTTATAATGCTAATAAAGTCATCTCCTGGGTTGGCCAAGGTTGTTATTCCAAAAAAAAGAAGAAGCTCAGTTGCAGCACACTGAAAGTGTCTGAAACAAACTTCGTCGTGTTTGTTGCGTTTTGGAGGAATTTTGACGTAAAAAAGTGCTGATTCTCAGTCTAATTTTAATATAAAATAATTATGACTTTTGATTTTGTATTTTGCTTTTGTTGATATTTTCTCGCAAATTGTCTTGTTTGATATGAACTCAATTTTTATTAAAGCTCATGATAAACAATACTTTCTATCACACAAAACAAACAACTATGTTTGATGAGCCGAACATCCAAACCCTGACATGTGAACTCCTCCTTATCTCAACCCACGCGACTGTGAGCACATTTAGAGGCAGCTCCGTTTGCTCGACACGATGTGATGTGTCAAAGTGTAGGACGTTACAGATGAATGTTAAAGGCGGTACAGACTAATACCACACTTCTTTAAAGTTGTATAAAGTATCTGGTGTCGTTCTCTCATGTCTGTTGCAAAGTTGCCACTTTCTTTTCAAAACACGCCTAGTTTACAACTCATCATTTAATGATATCAGAAGATCTACCTATAGCTTTGGACAAGACTGAGCCCCACGATTTCACCCGCATAAGTCTCGATCCCGTAAGAGTATCGGAATAAAAAGTATTTTGTGTCCTAATCCAGGTCTTGTTCTACCCATGTGCCAAATTTTATCCAAATCCGTTCAGCCGTTTCAGCGTGAAAGAGTAACAAACAAACATACAAAAAATCTAAAATTGATTTATAGTTTTAGTTAAGATTTTCAATAGTTGCATCCTTGAGGTCCCAAGGATGCAATTATTGTAAAGACTGATATACGCACCTATTTCCAAACGATCGAATAGGTATAATGGAACCATTAACGCAAAATATCATTTGGTTTATGTTACTTATTTACCATCTTAATAAAATTGACGTACCATTATCATTACTATAGGTGCTGATAACGCGTCAAAACGCACGTAGTCTGGACGCGTCACGTTATCACGTATCAAAATGATTACAGATTACAAACACGAAGTTATTTATGAAAGGTTAACTGCACTATTACCCATTTCCTCGACCCGTGCTACTTGGGATCAATTTTTCTAACACTTCCATTCCAACTTATGAAATTGAACTTACTTTGTGAGATACAAAGTTCAATCTCGAATGACACAACATAGCATCTGTACGTGACGTATGACGCGTCACTCGATGTCTTGGTGAATGAACGTCCCGAGATGAAACAGTTTTTTTCCATTCATATTTTAGTATGCAAGTTTCATATTTTAGTTAAAATCTATAGTGTCCACGATAAGTTAGGCCAAAACCAAAGGTATAGCTAGTGGAAAAAGAGGATGTGCTTATGATACGATAGAAGTGAAAACTTACGACTAGAGCCGAGTATAAGCGATTTCGCGTCACCAACCGACAGGAGCCGAGTAAACCCGATTCAGCGTCACTGACTCGAGCCTGACGGTTCAGTTTCGTTCAAGAAATTTTCACTTCAAAAATCTTTTAAGGACATTTCTATACTAGTTGAAAGCTGTCTAGCTTATAGTATGCAATAAACACAGCCTAAATAAACTCGATCGTCGAATCAAGCATCTGTAAGCCCCTTAAGTTTATCAACGTGCTCACTCGCGGCATTGACCCACATGTTAGTATCGATATTCGGTTACAACACTAACACTCGGTGACGAATAACGAATACACCTCTATAATTAACGTGTCATTTGTATATTTTAATTTTGTACTCTGTGTCCTCGACATTATTGAAGCAGGTTTGAATCTTCTTGATTAGAATTTGAATTAAAGTTTTATCTTTTGTTTGGGAATAATGAGTGTAATTAGGACAGTTAGCGAGATATCAGCTGACATTTTAATCAGAAAGCCAAATATGCAAATAACAACTTTAATATTCAGGTGTAAGGTTGGAAATAGGACGTCAGTTTTCCTGTTTTGTGGGTCGATACAGGAAGATACTAATCGATCATTTGCTTCAGTGGAAGTTGTTTTAATAACATCGATTAATGCCATGGTTATAACTGAATTAATGAAGTCATTAGGAGCTAAATTGTGCGTGTACGCTATCATCATTTGAAATGGCAAAGCGACCATCAAGGAAGCGTAGTTTTTCATGTTGGTGATGTTACCATCATCATCACCTGAGGCTTTACTGCGGGTAGGCCTTAGCCTGCGTAGCACGCAATTGTGTAGCACACGATCAATCGGAATCGGTTTCATTTTGACAGTTCAACAACATTCATTGCGTTATTTACGTTGTTGAGCAGACACATGACACATTTTTTGAACATATGAAGTAATGGATTACTAATATCCTTCAAAATGATTCAGATTGAGATTGATTGTGTGTTACGCAATTAGGGTGCCGGTCAATTATATTTCTCCAACGTGATCTATTTCACGCTTTTTCTTTCAAATTTCTCACTTCAACGGTTCTTATATCTTTATCTACGAATTTGGGTCGCCCTCAACTTCACCGACCATCCTAGTTTACAAACAGTTATTTGATAACGTTTGGGTGCTCTGAGAGGCAATTGTCGTAATTTTAAGAACATTCACAGTTTGATCTCAATATCAATCTGTCAATAATACCTCTAATTTCCCTACATTTTTGACATTGATTGTCGCTGAGATGCGATTGCGACTAGATTTTGAACGTTTTTAATTACGAGGCTGGCCTTCTGGTCTCGTCCATTCTTGCGACATATCCTGCCTATAGAAGACGTCATAATATTTTAGTGCTCATGGTTGTACTGCATTCGCCATCGCTCGTTTTCCATCACTGCGCCGAATTTGCGCTCAAGGATCTTCCGTTCTTTTCTGTTATGCTTCATCATCATCATCATCATTCTCCTACTCCATTTATTTGGGGTCGGCGCAACGTGTCTTTTGCTTCTATACTTCTCTATTAGTCGTCATCTCGCTAGTCACCCCCTTTATAACCATATCATCATTCACACAGTCCATCCATCGTTTCTTTGGTCTTTCTCTGCTCTTATAGCCATCGACTTTTATACTCAAAACTGTCCTCACGACATTTTTATCATTCCTCAGTAGTGGTATTACGCTTGGCAGAAAATTTTAATTAAGATTTAGGGGGTGATAGAAACACCCTCGAAAATTACGAAACAAGAATAGCCGTTCCTATAAAGCTTCAGTAACTATAAAAACTTTTTTACAAAAAAAAAAACAACCGACTTCCAAAAAATACACTACAAAGTGAAAAATAACTTTAATTTCGGAAGTCGGTGTCGTTGGGTTGGCATTTTCGTTCTTTTCCACCGACTTGAATCCTTTCAAATAAAAATAGAATTTTGCAAATCGGCTTATAGATAAGGGAGTTCTGAGGTAACAAATACAAAAAAAAACGAATTCAGAACCTCCTCCTTTTTTTGAAGTCGGTTAAAAAGATGTCTAGATGTAGACGTAGCTTATTCATAATGTCTTCCATTCCATAAAATATGACGTATAAATTAGTTAGCCGGAAATGGGAACATTCTTGACACTATCTCGTACATCAGCGTACTACTCTCAAGCCTTATAATGTGTAAATATAGTGATGTCACGGCTATGATCTCATATAAAATTCGGTTAATGTCACAATTTTTTATAGGGAGAGTCCACTACCTCATGAACCGAAGTCCAACGTCATTGGCATGCCACAGTTAAGCACCGCAGGCGATATTACACTTAGCAACAATGGAGAAGAAGGCTCAGTTCGTATAAAAGTCTTTTGGCCGACATCTATAAACGTGACTTGGGACGTGCTTTACTTAGACATGTTAAAGTCTCTATATTACACTTTATAGTTCGACAGTTATGTGACAGTGACAGGACAAACGCTTACCCAAAGGACGTGCTAAGTAGGTAACGTTTATATATCTCGGAGCTTTGGGACCTTCCATGACATAAGTTTTGGCAAAAGTTTAAATGTTATTACGATGTCGTCGGCAAATCGAAGATGTCTAAATTTAATAATAATTTTCTCCACTTTGAAAACACTTACTACACACACACACACACTACTCTACACACACACACTCACACTACTCCTACTACACTTATACTAGTGCCAAGGTATAGTATAAATTGGTAATTTAGAAAACAATATTTTCTTCTGCCTTCTTGAGTATAATTTTAGTCATTAAAAAAGCATTGGTATACTGTTAATTCTCTACTCTGTGTCATCAATCTCTTACGCTGGGTTAAACCCATTCAGAAAGAACTGTGACGTGTCCATCAGGAGACTGGACATTACGACCTAAATCGCAATATAAACCTTATAATTGAACTACAAGGTTCATAATCGCATGTTTTTACAAAGAGGAACACTTCGACCTTGGGTAATCCTTTGTAAATCGATACTTTAGGTACAGTCATCGTTTATTTATGATGATAATTGAGAAGGTATCTTGTAATTGGACAGTAGCTATATACCTTGAATAGTTATTTATAGATTTCTACCGTTTGATCATGTTTCCCAATTTAAAATGTATCGGAAAGTGAGAGTACAATCAATTTGCGCCAGTATTTTTTTTTATATATAGAAACTATCGCAGTCCAAATGTCTATAATTGCTTCTTGTTATGTGTAAGACTCGATTTCATTCGTTCAAGAAATGGATATGTATAAAATGGATGTTCTCGAAAATAACTTTTTAACATCAAGTGAGAGCAACTGACTTCCTTCGAGCTTTTCTCAGAACATCACCATCATCATCTATTTAGCCTATTTTAAGCTGACAATGTTTTCGATTAGACAAAGCTCCATTAGCCTTAACAATAACCTAGGCTATGTCTTAGGCTCTTTGTACACGGCACGGTTTCTTTACGGTACGGTATGTTAATTGCGTCGTAGAAAAATCGTGTGACCTCGTTTATGACACGGTTCTATGGTATAGGTACGGACGCCAGCAGGTCAAGCTACCCGAAACTGTCAAATTTTCCCAATCAACCTTGAACCTTAATGCTTTAGCGATAAAGTTGAAAATCTATTAAAGAAATTTGACATATTGTAGTAGGTTGATGTGCTGGCGTCTGTACGATGACGCGACGGTGCCGTGCCGTAGTGCCGCCATGTCCTTAACAAACTTCCATTGTGATCCATACGCTGACGACCGTGCCTACACACGGTGAATAAACCGTAGTTTTTCACGGCATGAAAAACGTCTGTGTACAGACGCCAGCAGGTCAAGCTACCCGAAACTGTCAAATTCTCCCAATCAACATTGAACCTTAATCCTTTAGCGATAAAGTTGAAAATCAGATTGTAGTAGCTTGATGTGCTGGCGTCTGTACACAGACGTTAGTTGAGTCTTTGGCTGAAGTCTTGTTTACACCTTCCCATTTTCGAGACAGATTGTATCCAAGGTCCGGGATGCCTACACCAAAATAAAAACCCGCTTCTCAATTAAGCCTCAACGTTAGGTCCTCGAAATGCGTAATCATACATTTTTTCCCCACATTGTAACGATGACGTCACAACTCATTTTTTATTGGCTCCTTAAGGTCCCCGGATTCAATGGAAATCCAGTATTGGGGAAGTACCGCGGATATCCGAATAAGGTCGATAACAAGTGAAGTAATAAGGTTAATGAGGTAATATTGGTGGAACCGGTTTTCATACGATTTTTTTGACATCTCTTAACTGCAAGTTAATTTCACACTTTTAGTCTTTTTTAGTTATTCCTATTGTGTACACAGTATAGTTCCTAACGTACTCAATATTTTTTATACTTACGTTTAGAGATTCAACGCATTGAAACACACTCAGAAAAGTGTGCAACCCTCAATGCGCCAATCATAATTTTCTACTTCTTTGACGTGTTGATGGCACGACAGTGACAAAACTAATCGCCACAGAGTTGACAGAGTTGTCACTGGCAGCATAGAGGTCACTATCTCTGCATTTTTTTGGGACATAGAGGGCAGGATAAGATGTGGGACATAGTTTGCACCACAGCACACTAACACACTATCAATCTCATTTTGGAGGATATTGCTAATCCATTGCTTCATATGTTCGAAAATGTGTTTGCTCAACAACGTAAATAACGCAATGAAAGTTGTTGAACTGTCAAAATGAAACAAATTGCCATTGATAGTATGTTATGCAATTACCCCGCAGATCCATATCCACCACCTAGTCAACCCAATTTTCTTTAACAAAACTTTAAATAATTTACTTTCACCCAATTTCCATTCAAGAATACAACTCTATTCATTAAACTGCCGTACCAAATCAGAACAGAACAGAACCATCCTAATTGTAACCACACCAGCCATTTAATTCCCATTCTGATAGGGTTAGGTAGGCAATTGAATTCGAATTAATGAAATTGAGACCGTCGGTCGTTACTTCTCGATACCTAATTAGTGACGTAATTTAATCGATAAGTCAGATGTAATGCGGTTTCGAAATATCGAATGAAGGCTGATGAGGAATTGGAAGATGACAAGTTGATTTGAGAACTTGTTTGATTTGAATTTCAATGATGTTGTAGGCCGTAAAATTTCCCACTGACTATTGGGTCAGATGTATAGATACAAGTAAAATGCTGGACCTATGCTCTGAATTTGAGATTGCTATTTTTGGGGATATCGGATTCAGATTTGTTGATATTGAGATTTTTTCAGCCCGTTATTGTCATTATCACGTTCTATGATCATAATACATAATAACATCACGCCTGTATCCCTTTAGGTTTGAGCAGAGGTGTACCTATTATACACTCCCACATTTCATCAGTTTTTATAGGGAACGAGCCTATTTCTATCAACCGGCAACAAATCTAGACTCTAGATTGCTACTGAGAAATTCCAGAGAAAACACCTAATACACTTGGGAATCGAACCAAGAACCTCATGCTCAGCAGTAGCGCTTGTAATCACAAGACTAACGAGGCAGTCCGAAGTGTCGATCAACTTGTCATCTTTTCAAATTCTCATCAGCCTTATTCGACACTTCGGACGAGGAGGCAATCCGGAGTGTCGAATACACGCTGATGACGGATTGACAAGATTGCAAGTTGATTTGGTCTTCAATTTGAAAAGTTGTTTGATAGTTGAATGTCAATGATGATGTTTGTAACACATACGAAATTATAAACTAGCTTTGCTCGCAGCTCTGCCCATAGGTATGCATTTATTTTTCGAGATGAGGAGCACCACACTAATACCAATCTCTTCTGAACCGAAAATTTAAATTTCAAATGCTCGACAGACAAGCTTGAAAGTTTCCTTTTGCAGTTACACTATTATTGAGTCTTTTTCAGTTTTGGACGGCACGGTTGGCGCAGTGGTTAAGCGATTGACTGCTGCGCTGCGTGTCGCGGGTTCGATTCCCGCACGGAATAATATTTGTATGACCTACATGTATTTGTTCCGAGTCTGGGTGTTTTTCTATCTATAATATGTATGTATTTACAAAAAAAAAAATTGTATATAAGTAGTTTATCAGCCATCTTGTTACCATAACACAAGCATTAGGTTGCTTAGCTTGGGACAAATGGTGCTGTGTGAAATGTCCAGGGATATTATTATTATTATTTATTTATTTGATTCGTTTATTATTAACAGACAGATGTGCTGCTGGGGAGTTTGTTGCACCACTTCTTCCCAGCTAACGCACTAGGAAGTGAAGAAGGGCGGGCATTTTTGCAGACTGGGGCTGTACCATGAAGTATATAGCCATCATTATTCCAGTCCGAGAAAAGGATGGTGCTATCGGTCATGTATAGCACCGTCTCTCCCTTGCACTAGAATCATGATGACATTAAAACGTCATAATATGGCATCTGTCTTATGTAATACTAGCTGCGCCCCGCGTTTTCACCCGCATAAGTTTCTATCCCGTGGGAATAACGGGACAAAAAGTATCCTATGTGTATTCCTGGTTATAAACTATCTGTGTGCCAAATCTCATCCAAATCCGTTCAGTACTTCTTGCGTGAAAGAGTAACATACACCCATCCATCCATCCATCCATCCTTACAAACTTTCGCATTTATAATATTAGTAGGATTGCCTACTAATATTACATACAATCAAATACGAATCATTACATACAATCAATCGTATACGTTCAAAGAGTGCTTAATAATTTGTATAAATGACTTTTGATGTTTGAGGTATTTCAATCTTTGTGAGGTATAAAAGTTACCTAAAGCACTGGTGTAATACACAAATAATAATTACTATTCAGTTTGCGTGAGGAAGCAGTTAAATTAAATTCTTAGTGATAAAAGTGAACGTTAATTTTGCCAATAAATGTTTAAATAAGTATTATTTATATATCGATATAAATTGTGATCGTAAACCTCTTTACGTGATGTCCGCTAAAATTATACAGAGATTTATCTTTCTTATGCAATTTGGCAGCAAAATATTTCCGGTATTTAACTGTGAGCTAGCTGTGAGTCGTTACACTGCAAATAAATGGTATTTAACTAATTTTGAAATGTTAATGCAACTACATCTATATACATAATCTATTGCCATTACATGTAACGGTGCAGGATAGCCTTTACCAGGGGGTATCGTATTAGTGATTCAGCAGCTTCAATATTATCAGAAAGCCAATCCCGTAATTAAAAACGCTAAAAATCTAGTCGCAATCTCATCTCAGCGACAATCAATTTTGAAAACTTGTCAAAAATGTAGGGAGATTGAGGTATTTTTGACATATTGAGACTGTAAACGTTCTTAAAATTACGAGAATTGCCACTCTGGATTGTGCCAGAATATTCAAGTTCGTCGTGAACGTAGCACCAGTCAGTTTCACTCTTATCCGTCCGTTTCGGTGATTCCAGTAATTTCGTAACAAAACTAGACATACTATAACTAGACTAAAGGATAAATACTATGCTTTGAAAAATATTAATAACATTTTTCATAATATCCAACTTTGGCCCCAACATAGACCGGCCGTATTTTGGAAGGTACCAACACCACTAAGGTCCCTTTTATGGTACTATGTGGGTACTTGACTATGGCAGTACGTTGACCCGTTAGTCGTAATTTACCTTTTTTAGTAAGTGACGTCACGGTGTGTCCTTAAACCGTGAATTTTAATGCGATTTTGCATCCTTATTTTGTGGAACCGTAGTAGAGATGTGACGATTACCTATCGAATAAGTTCGGCTGATTGTGGCCTAGAAAATATTGCACAGCACAGAAGATATTATTGGTGGGATTAATACTACTTGTTGGGCAAAGGCCTCCCCCATATTCTTCCACATTTCCTTTCCCATTAGGCCTTTACCCAGCAGTGGGATAATTTAGGCTAACGGAAAAACACTACTCGTTGCTTCGTTACAAAACAGTGTGCTTAGAAGCTTTTCCTTAATAATATTATTATAATATAATAATACATAAATATTACGGAACAAAACTTTTTGAATTTCAAATTAAGCTCTGCTAAATTTTACTAACCTAATCTACCGAGTATTTTATAGGCCATCTTTTTCGCATTCCCATTAGGCACATAGATTTGTATTAGGAGCCAAATTAACATTTGCATTTCAATGTAATGAATAATATCGTAGGAATATTCATAACGCGAATATTTGCACAACACTATTTAATGCATACCTATTTGGTAGACTAGCAAATAATGGAACTGCAAATAAACGCGTTGCCATAGAAGCAAGAGGTTTTTCCTTTTAAATTCAGTAGCAAACAAGTAAAGACTTGGATTTAAAACTGACTGCCCTAGCACGAACGCGCTACGTAACATAATCAGCCTAAAATGTTCCCACTGCTGGGACACAGGCCTCCTCTCTCTGAGAGGGAGTGGGCTGTAACCCACCACGCGGGCCCAGTGCGGGTTGGTAGATGTCACATGTCTTCACATTTTTCATCACGGATACTCGGCTCCAGTCCTAAGTGTTCACTATCGTAAAAATACAAAACCTTGGTTTATAGTTATTCGACAAGCGCAATAAGTGTCACCCATAGACATGAATAAAGTCTTAAAATTAATTAAATATTGTGTGCAGAACGAGTAAGTACAGACGCCAGCCAGCACATCAATCTGTCAAATTTATTTAATAGATTTTCAACTTTATCGCTAAAGAATTAAGATTCAAGGTTCATTGGGAAAATTTGACAGTTTCGGGTAGCTTGACCTGCTGGCGTCTATACTTTCAATTTATAAATCGTTCATATTTACGTTACGTTTACTCTGCGCGTTCGTGTTAGGCCTACAGTATTGTGATAGGTCCATACTTCATAGTTATTTAGAATAAGGTATCTCACCATTTTAGTATTTAAATTAATTAATCGGACATAAATAATGTTGTTATTTCAGCAATCTTGTTTGTGTCTTATTTAGGGCTCGTGTTGATCTAAGTTTAAGGAATTTGGAGTGTTTTTGAAATATTGACTGTAATAGATTGAATTACCTACATAATACATGTATGTGGAACTGCGGGCGGCAATCAAACGAAGGTTCAAAACTACAATAGAAGATATATATATATTCTGGGATAAAAAAAATAGTCAGCAAGGTGGTCGTAGGGTTTACTCCCCAGGGTACGGTGGACGTAGGTACATAAGTTATTACTCACTAACTCTACTGATCACTAGATAAGTAGAATGAGTGGCACTATGTGTAAAGTTATTTTGTTACACTTTTCAGACCCCTGAAACCTTCTTTCCTAATGATTATTTTTGCTTTTTCATTATTATCAATCTCAACTCAAACACCGGTGGCTGAGAAGTTGTGTGGAAATCAGTGGTCATGGTATAGTCATGTGATGCAGAGGTATGAGGAAAATGTCGTGTTTTTTTATATCATTGTGAGTTGTTAATATGATTGTGGATGGTTATACGAGTAGGGGAAGACCAGAGAAGCGATGGATGAACTGTGTGAAAGATGATATGGCTAAAAAGGAAATGACCACCGAGATGACGACTTATAGAGAAATCTTGGAGAAAAAGATATCTTGCGCCGGTTAAAATAAATTGGGACAAGATCAGGAGAATGATCAGTTTTACCTAGTATCTGAAACTCGATGGTCACTTATTGATTGCTATTTATATACCGTCTGACTTTTTTACCCATCGGCCAGCTTCAATCAAAGGATTGAATATAAAACCTTTCATATCCTGTTTTTGTCCAGAAGGTAAAAAAGTCAACCGGTATATGAGGTAAGAACGAAATCTCGTAAAGTTTAAGGCTTTCCACGAAAAGTATATGTATTTATAAGGGTACTCCCCTTATAAACATACTAATTTTAAATAAACTTTACAAGATGCTAATAAGCGATAAGCCTCTTAAAATTAGCCCTTGCTTGAAGTCCCGCGATCGAATCACCAAGGAGGCGTTGCTTTGATTCGCTGCGCGTACGCACATAAATCACAATATCAATTAGAACTTTCTTTAGAAAGAATAATCAGAGGCTGGTATACATTTAAATGAATTAAATGTCTGTAGTGTTGTTGTTTGCTATGTTTAAGTGGTCTGGGAGCCATGTTGCAGTAGATGGTAATTATTTCCGCTTCTATGAGTAACTACTGTTGCATACTTAGGCCCACTTACACTACAAATCACTAATTGTGCTTACACACGAGCGGCACGCATCAACAGCAGAGGGAAATGCAGCCGTCGATACATCTACGGCGACAATGTGCCGTTCGTATATTTAAGCACCGTACTCCGCGTACACCACAGCACGTCGTCGACGGCAGCCGCCGATTTAAAACATCGTTCTGTCTCTATCATCTTCAAATGATTGACAGAAACTAAGCGATGTTTTTAATACAATTAGCGGTAAACGTATTTAGTTATTTGTGGTGTAGCAAGCGGGCCTTATTGTAACTTCCATGAGGAACTCCTCTGTATAAAAACATATTTTATACAGAGGAACTTCTCTGTATAAAATATGTTTTGTTTATTTTACGGCTCTTTTGAAACAATAGTCCGGCTAAGTGTATACAGGTGACAGGGAAACTCGACGTAGGTATTCCTTGAAAGGGGTTATACTAGAGGTCATTAGCAATAAATTAAGTCCAGTGAACTAGGGGTCAAAACTGGATGGTAAAAAAATAAAAATTTTGCTAGTACCTAAAGTCCTTTTATTTCTGAGATTATGTAAGTTTTGCAAGAATTTTTTTTTAAATGTCACTCATTTTTCAACTTACAGAAAAGTATATAAATTCAATTAAACGTTTGGAGTGAAGTAGATTTTTCTCATAATTAATTATTTTTGGTAACAAGTCAGAAAATTTCTAAAAAATCGAAGAACCGACACAGCTCGGTAACCATCCAGTTTTGACCCCTAGTTCACTGGACTTAATTTGTTGCTAATGATCTCTAGTGTAACCCCTTTCAAGAAATACGCCGAGTTTCCCTGTCACCTGTATATGAAAAATAAAAACACATCATCATCTGCCTAGCCTTTTCCCAACTATTGGATCGGCATCCAGTCTAACCCGATGCAGCTGAATACCAGTATTTTACATGGAGCGACTGCCTATCTGACCTCCACAGCCCAGTTACTGGATAATACGATACCCCTTGGTAAGACTGGGAGATAAAAAGTATTTCAATAAATTGCAATGATTTTTCATTTACCCAAAGCAACTTATAAATGCATTTCCCGACGTTTAAAAAATGCCAAATACATCAAAGTTCCTGAACGCACGCACTTTATATGAGAACCGTTCGAAATTGGAATACATTCGAGGTACATCGACATCCGGGTGATGTATGACCGCGGCGGGAGCGCATTTAAAAACCTATTACTCATAACACGATTCCCAAATGGATCTTCAATTTGTTTAAAAAAAAGAACGCGGAATCGATTAAATCATTTGAATTTGGGATATACATCGTTAGCTTACGCTCCCTGCAGCATTTCGGCAAGGGTTATACCTACTAGTGTAATACATATCGTGGCAAGAAAATGACAGTCGGCTACAATGGTAGTGGGGTGAATTATCCAGCCGTTCTTGGGTCGTATTTCTCGCCACATACAGTGTGGTAGGGACATTGACACGCAACCTGTTACCATGGATTCAGTACATGATTCTGAAACAGACAAAATCATGATATTTATAAAGTTTTGATACGAAGACCTATGGCGGAAATCAATAAACAGGGCGGCACAGGCATAGACGCTCAAACTGTAACCATGAATTCAGCTCATAATTCTAGACCGGTAGCCTGTATATTGATTATGATTGTCACCGCATATGATCGACACAACGACAACGTTTTATATCGGGCCAAACAAATATCAATCCCAAAACATTTCTATTGGAAGACCAAAATAAAATTTCAGTTATAAGATGTTTCCTTGAGATAAATTATATTATAATTATACTGGTTACCTTCAGAACATCGTAAAGTCCGTGATGTAACGTAGTATTAATATGCCAAAACATTATTTTTGATCGCAAATAAAAATCACACCAGCGCCATCGATCGCGATGAAGCAATATTTCGTTATTAAAGACATTCCTTTTATTTTGTGTTCACATAACAAATTGTAGCGTTTCATTTTGTTACGTTTCTGCTCTTTACCAATCATTTTTATTGATGTTTTACTGTTCATCTTAATAAATTGACAAAAAAAAACAAAACGAATTACCCTATTTTTTATTTTCAGCCAGTAATTTAGGCAGATAAATGATAATGATAAATAATAAATGATTTTGTTTCTGTAAGTAGGTTTGCACAAACACTTTTACACATCAATCATATTTTAAAAACTAGATGAGGTCGGCGTTTCCTATCTGACTAACTACTCTGAGAAGAGAGACCGAAACAAAATCAGAGGTCACAGTCTCTTTTAAAGTCCAGACAAAATCTTGGTCAGATCATGTGGTATATATTATAAAATCAATCAATCTTATCTACATAATACATATCTTAAATTCACTAAAAGACAACGCGCAGCCTAAGCCGCTAGATCCAGAAGCATGCATTTTGCACAAGAGTTTATATGTTAACGAAATGGAGTTATAAGAATACTTCCTTATAACTCCATTTCGTTAAGAAAGAAACTCATTACACTAATTGATTCAGTGAGTGAATTGTTTTGTACTACAATCCTCCCCCCCCCCCTCCCCCTTAAATAGGACGTGAAAGTTTGTAAGGAAATTCGCCACTTTTGCCGATGGGAAATCCCATCGAGCAGCGACTTGTAGAATATAGTACATAATTATGTATATCTATACATATAATCAAATAACAACGAATAATGTTTGTTCGTTTGTCTGGATGTATGTTCCGGATTGGCGCAAAAACGGCTAAACGGATTGTGATGAAATTCGGCACCCAGATATTTTATAACCTTTTCGTGGAGAATTCCTCATGGATGCCCTCCATCTGGGAAGAACGGAGGGTTATGTCGAACTTCTACCGACTAAAACCCCACTGTTCCTTCTAGGACCATGAGTCGGGGGCCCGGGAGATACTTGTGTAAGATTTTATGACCTGGATAGGGTACTTTTAATCCCGGTAGTATGTTCCCGTAGAATATATTCCGACTTCCACGGGGGCGAAGTCGCCGGCAAACTCTAGTCAATAATAAATAGCTTTTAACTTTTGGCAATACTTTAATAGTGAAGCAATGCAAAAAAAAATATGGAAGAATTCACACATGTTGGTAAATAACTAACCAATTAGAAGAAAAGAAATACCTACATATTCTTTTCTCCTTAAAATTAAACTAAAACAAAAAGTGTGGGTGTTCCGATCATTGCAGTACTTACAAGAAAGCGTTGCTGCGGGCGATAAACTGACATCTCGCAGGATTTAAATCAGTGCGAGCAAATACTTCGCGAGCCGAAGCCGACTGCCAATGCTTCCGCAAATCATCTGTCTTCCTCCGAGAGCTGATTGGGTAGGGTTGATGCAGATTTTAGCTGGATTGTTTATGGCAGTAAAATAAACTAGATTTAAAGATTGTAGAATCAGACCGTTCTAAATACCAATGTGCGTCTGAACATAATTAGGTATCGAAATCTAAAGAAACTTCGAATAAAATGAATAAATTGTGCAAACATGTTTATTTTATTTTATTATATTCGGGAAAATTACAGCTAACTCATTTTGTGCTCTAAGTGAAGGAGGTATGAATGACGAGAAACAAACACCGTCACAATTGTTTCCAAAATAGAGGAAACAAGTTAGCAGACTAACAGTCAGAATACTACTACTACTATACTCTATAGAACCTTGAAAATCCTAAGAAAAATCTTTTACATACCTACCGAACGTATCTGTTAGGGTTAACGGAGGTTAAATCCTTATAACAAGTGTTTCCTTTGGTGCTCCCAAAGGAAACACTTGTTATAAGGATTTATATAATACGTTTATTATCCTTTTATATTTATATATTGGAAGGTGTGTTTACTAATATTACGTGAGACGATAGTGTTGAAGTAGGATCGATTTGTTTTTGCTATACTCCAACATGGGGGGCAAGAAGTCCCGATACCGTGCGCAGACCCGATATGAAGGCCTACGCACGTCAAAAACGTACCGAAATAATCGATAAATTATATTTTTTTCTGAATGGACTAATACATATTATATAATGTTTAACATTTGGTTGACCAACCCTACGCTGTTCGTAAATAAAAATCAATTTCATTACCATTTTCTCACAACGAAACCAACCCTGCATTTCGTTACACTGCAAAACAAATTGCGTACAAGTTCTTAGAACCTCAAATATCAGCCGAAAGAAAGTACACTCATAGTAATTAATTATTATCATAATATTGATCATAAATAATTATTTATTGATGACGTGTTTGAATTTATTGACTCTTAATACAGCAATTTTGGTGCATAATGGAGATATTTAAAATGCGTTGTAAATCATATATTTTGTACCCGAAGTAATATGAATATTTATTCGGGACTGCAAGTGTTGCCAGAGATTGATTAAGGGGTATTTTTAGCTGGCAATTTCAGACTGTTGATTAAGTTTCAGGTGGTATTTTAAAGGTATCTTTCAGATAGCATATTTATTTACTATCAGGGTAGCATCCAAATATCTGCATAGCTATTCACTATACTATTACTAAACTACACTCACACACACACACACACCCACACACCTACACCCTACCTACACTCTATACTATTTGCTATCTGGTGGTCTACTTTTATATTCAAATCAGAATAAGGAAAACATAATTGTTCTCTCTTACTTTCAGTGCATTTCAATGTTCTTGCACCGTATCTTCTAGTTTACTATTATCAGATAATTATAGCTTCTGCGTGGTGGATTACGACCCACTCCCTCTCACCGAGAGGAGGCCAGTGTCCCAGCAGTGGGAACGTTATAGGCTGATTATGATGATAGCTTCTAATACGATACTTCGTCCGTGTGAAATGTTTTGTTTTAATATTAAATCATATGACACTCGGCTCGGCAATACTGTAGCTTCCCATTGGTGAAAGAATTTTCGGAATCGGATCAGTCATTCGGAAGATTACCCCCTACATACACACACACACACCTCTTTATACCACCATCACATGCCTCTTTATAATATTATTGTAGTATGGATAATAATTTTAGCATTGCTATTAATAGTTTTAGCAGCAACAACATTACCATTATGATTCTAATCTTGACTCGTCCAATCACAATTATTTATTGCGTTAAGGGACACTTGGTTCAATTCATTGGCGCCCATGTTTACTTCTTGCGCCACTAAGGTGTGATTTGTATGTTAATTACAAAACACTACATAGTAGGAAAATGTTAGATTCCATTTGGTCCTAGCTTTCAAACGAATGGCGGCAACTCGATATGCGATGCATGCTTGGCAACCAACCAAATGCGCGGGTTCATGTCTTAAGCATGTGCGTGTGTTTACATCTTATCTGAATTCTTGCAAAACATTGGGACTATTGACTACCTAACTCTTATTTTTATCATCAAATACCTTAGCAACGGCAAAGGAGACCAGTCACGTTTCATACAATGCTGGGCCCAAAACCCAAAGTGCCACCAGCCAACGAAAAAAAATGCATTACCCTGGTCAGGGAAGTCTGTCATTTTTTACAATTGCACCGAATCTCTACGACCATGTCTTCAGCGGTTTTTTAAAGTTGAAAAATCTAGGTTTATACATTTTAAACAAATATAAAACTACCGATTGGCAAAAATAAATTAACAGTGACCTTAAACAAATATTACCTACTATAATATATGAAAACAAACCTCTGCGAGTATTCCTATAACTATTTTTTGCATATTTAGTTATAAAATCAGTTTTTGTATTTTCTATGTATAAAACTTGATTTTTCAACATTCAAAAACAGCTGAAGAAATGGTCGTAGAGACTCGGCGAAATAGTAAAAAATTATAAGGGGAACTATATGGAATATGGGTCTCTTTTACTTCAAACTACATAGATTGAATTTTACTTTATCAGCGCTATGATTAACACTTATATAATTATACAGGGTGGCAGGGACATTGACGCACAAACTGTTACCATAGTTTCGTCGTTCGTCAATTATAAAAAAAAACAGTTGTTCCATAGAAAAGTGCCCAACCTACGCGGCAAAAATGTAACAGCTATTTTTTTTTAAATATTGTTTCAGTTTGCGCTTGTACAACCTTCTTTTATTGTGCTACTATGCCGAGGTCCTTGGTCCGAGGTCCGAGGTGTTACCGACATAGCTTGCAAACTGAAGACGGTAGTACCCATGTCTGTTGAAGGACCGATGGCTGGTGGAGCAGGCGAGTCCTGGAGTCGAGACCGCGTATCGGTAAACGTAGTGTGGGACGCCCCCTAGCTATATGGACGGATGACCTAAAAGAAGGTGGCTGAGGCAAACTGGATGCGGAAGGCGGAGGACAGCGTGTTGTGGCGCAGTCTGGGAGAGGCCTATGTCCAGCAGTGGACTGCGATAGGCTGAGTTGATTGATGCCGAGGTCCAATACGAAGTCCTTTCTAGCCCTACTAGATCATCTCCATACTCCACAACTATTATTTTACCTCTTTTATCATCCTTGAATCCCTCTTTTTAGCCATCTTGCGGATCTGAACCACTCATACTAAATAAACGGTCGATATTATCTGCTCATTAAACCATATCCTCTCAAAACGGGTCAGCATCAGAAAGATTTATATATTTATCCTTTAAGTACCGTAACTCCGTAAGTTGGTCAAAGTGTAACTGTGCCATACCACCCGGGGATCGCGATGTACGATCCCGCGAGACTAGTCGTAAATCCCGACCGTTCCCGGTAACGTAATAACAGTATCTGAATGAGTCCGAAATATGGACTCGAGACTGGTTTGTGTGTGTTTTCTTGAGGGATGAAATGAAATGTGGTTCTTTGATTTGATAGTAGTATTGTGTTTGTAGTTTTTAGGGAAAATTAAGGATAAAGAATTTCCTCCTTTTTCCTAATTCTGTATCCCGCCAGCCTGGAATTTTACCACGACTGTTTAAACTCAAATTCGTGGAATTTCACCACGACTGTTTAAACTCAAATTCAAAGCATTTATTTCAAATAAATCAATTACAGGCACTTTAGTGTCAGAAAGATGAAGCTAGTGGCCGATTCCAAAGCGTAGTAGGTACTTTTGAAGAAACACAGGCAAAAAAAACTCCTCGGACACTTTTAGGAGGTTGTGGTTCCGATTTTTTTTATTTGTTTGATGTGCTGGCTTTTTAATGAGTCTTTAAATATTCCATGTAGTAAAGTATAATAATAATAATAATAAATCCCTGGACATTTCACACAGCACCATTTGTCCCAAGCTAAGCAACCTAATGCTTGTGTTATGGTAACAAGATGGCTGATAAACTACTTATATACAATTTTTTTTTTGTAAATACATACATATTATAGATAGAAAAACACCCAGACTCGGAACAAATACATGTAGGTCATACAAATATTAATTCCGTGCGGGAATCGAACCCGCGACACGCAGCGCAGCAGTCAATCGCTTAACCACTGCGCCAACCGTGCCGTCGAGTATGTTCCTTCAAATTTTTCTTCCACTATACATATTTATATTTTTACTTGGATGCCGACTAGACAATATTTTAACTGCCGATAAATAAAGAAAAAGCTGAACACGTCCCGTACAGTTCTGGAATTTAATTCAAAAAAGAAAAAAAGAAAATTAAATTCAACTTGACCTCAATGAAACACACCTTCGCAAAAAATAAACCTGCAAAATGATACAACATCCTTAATACTGTACTGTATCCGTATTCAGAAAAACATCCCGTGACCAGTAATCGTACTCCAATGATACAGTAACAGGATTACGGTACCTTAAATATTTATCACCATCTTAATTTCGTTTAATAATAAATAAACGCACCCTTAACTTCGTGACTCTGAGGTCCCGGGCTCACTGTCAAAAGTATTGATTAATTTGACAGGACTATACTTTAAATAAAACATACTTATGTCATGTTACGGGAAGGTTATAGTCATAATGTCATGTTTAAAGATTTGACATTGCATGTTTGTGAAGAAAAATATGAGGTAGCTTTTTTCAATTGACGTTTTTTAACATAGATACGCAAATTAAAGTAACTGTAGCTGTTATTAACGTATTTGTCACTTTAAAAAATTTCATTGTATTTAATTTAATACACTGTGTAGTAGAAATAAAAATAAAAACATTATAAAATCAATACACAAATAAAATAACATCTGAAAAATAGAGCTTCGAGCTTGGGGTGACGTAACGCAAACTTAAATAAAATTTTCTTCCAAATATATTCCTTATAACCAGTAGAGTGTAAGAATGGAAGTGACAAATGACTTCGATGAATTGGGACTACATAATAATGCATGTAATTACGTTGCCGATTCAGCAAAGGATTTTAATCAAAATGGACCGATAACGGTCAGTTTTAGCATGACTAAATACTTTTTGCTGAAACCTTAATAAAAACCGGAGCTGAAGTAATAAACTTTCAGGTTGATGACTTAGAATTTTAAATAAAAAGTTGATTGGAAGACTATCAGTTACAAGTGACTGACCTTAGTGAGTAAAAATATACAAAAGTAACCAGAAAGAAAATATCATAAAAAGCAAACAGCAAGGCGTAAATAATAATATTGTTAAGTATAAAAGTATCCTAACTGGCTTAATACAAAATGTATTTAAAGAGAAACAAAAAAAAAAGGACTCGTTCTCAAAAATACTTCGGCTGGCCTTCCTAATCTGAACTTATACTTATTGACATTTAAAAATGGCAGGCTAAACATATTTTGAATATCGAACGCGAAGGTTTTTGAGAGCTTGCTCGAGAGCAAGTCTTGAAGAGTCATTAAGGAGCAGTTGTTGTTATTTCTTTTGCAAAAAGTTTTTTCGGCAATGTTCAATTTTTGAGAGCCTTGCTCATGCATGCCTTGAACGCTAACTTAGGAAGTTGTGCTGTTTTTTTTACAAATTACTATGATAAAATAGAAAAATTCTAATGATGATTATGATAATGAATGATATCATCTTAGAAGTTCATAAGGTTTAGTAGGTATATAGGTGCACTAGCAGGAATATAGTACCTGAGCTATGTACACTTTTTTGCTCAGTGGACTTTTGATTATTATGCGAAATTAATAAAAAGGCCCCACCAATACAATACCTTAAGCAAACTCAAATCCGAACATATCGAGTGCAAGTTTATAGACAACCGCACAGCACTATCAATCCGCATGTCGTACGTAAGTAAGTAGGTGTCGAGTCCACATATCGCGTTATTTATTACATTATAAACGATATCGAGGATCGCGCGCGTTTTGGACGCGCCCCGGGTATGTGATGACGTATCTCATATTTATGGGGCATACGCGTATTGTCCCGGCGTGTAGGCCGTGATGCATGGCCGCCGGTGCCGATGGATGTTACTTACCATGTGGCACCCTAGAGTGGGTGTGGACGTGGACTTATAGTAAGGGTTGGGAATGCGCCCTTTAGGATTGGTGGAATGTTAGAATATTTCTTGGCGTTTGCACCGGTATGCGGAAGTGTTCGATTTATGTGAGAGAAAGTTCAGGAAGTTTCAGGGTTACTGCTTTAGTTACATACCATTTTCTATTTTCATTCTCATTTTTATCCGCTTTTATGGAGGAAAATTAGGTTATTGTCGGTTCAGGCATTTTCTTCTTTTAAATATCCAAAGTGCCAAAATACTAATATAGTTAAGCAAAACGAAAGAAGTTTGTATGGAGAAAAGTGCAAGGTATTTGTCCAGCAGTAGAGCACCAAAAGCTATGCACAGAATAACTAGTAGTTTAATTAATAAGCTTATAACGCTTATTTTTTAAAATTTGTAGCTTTCCTTTCCTGTCATTTAATGGAAATCGGTGATGAGACGTGTTGAAATCACTGATTTCCATTAGCTAAACCTTAAACATGAAACAAAAACAATCAATGAAACAAGAACAATACAATCTACAAAACCAATAGCAAAACCAACAACTATATCAATCGAAACTGAAAGCACACAAATAAGCTAACGCTTTGCATAACCGCGCGGTGTTAACATGGGACTTCAAAGTGCGCAGGCGCGGCGATTCAATACGATCGCATACAATACAGCCGCAGGCGCATGCCGCATCCAGTTGTCACTTGCACTCATTGAATGTATGTCGCTGATGGACAATGGTTATTCAATGGGAGTTATTGGGTGCTGGGTTGAAAGATATGGGTCAGTTTGTCATTAATGGTGCCACAATTTATTTATTCAGCCAATTTATTCTGTAAAAATTTCACCGTGAAAACTTAGATGAACTGAGATTGCAGTGAGCTGTCATTCCACCTAATGCTACTGGAATTACTTCTTACAACACTTCACCGAAGTTTTCACGGTCTGATTTTTTACAGAATACATAGGCTGTTCTTCCATTCTGTTCACAATTTATTTTATGTTTTTTTTTTCTTTTTTGTACATTTAATCGATTATTCTCACCGACTTCACTTATCCCTTAATTATCAAAGAGACATTTAAAATCGTAAAATTTTTATTTGTGATAAATACTTACGTGATTCCAAGAAAAACAAATAATACAAACATATTTGTCAAGGGAGCGAACAAAAACAAGATATAAACAACAAACATCTAATATGGAAAATATCATTACCATTGAATTTCACAAGCATTTCGATCAACAAAATTGTTAAGCCACAAAAGGCGAGCGAATAAGTACAAAAATCAAAAATTTATTCCACATTACCTACTTTAAATACTTTTTATCTGAAGTTCGGAAATAAATTGAAGCGCTCGTGCCACCCAAGAAACAGAAAACAAAACTCAATGTACTGTCGTCGAGCCAGATATTCTATACACTAGAAATATTAACCGCGTCGCTACGAAAATGCTCCTCTAGAAAATATATAAATAGATGAAAACATATTCAGCTTATGTTACGAATAAACAGGACGTCACAACTAACCCCAATTATTTACATGTTAGTGGTAAATTACAAAATAAAATCAAATAATGACATTAAGGTTACCATCCCGTGACATAAGCTAAGTTAGTTTTTATGTCAAATTCTAATGTCAAAATTTCTTATATGGACTTTTTGAAACGAAGTTCTTTAACGCGACTTGCGGTAGCTGAAAACTTCACATAGCGAACAAGCGTTGTGCCCCCTCCATGCAATTCTTTAAGATATATTTCATGGTTTTCGAAGGTGATGAAGCCGATTGTAAGGTCAAAATGAAAATCCAAGATGGCGGCTGCGAAAATTTTCAAATGTTTCATCATTGGTGACGTTTTGATGGTTGTGAGTGTGTTAAAGCCGATTGTGAGGTCAAAATGAAAATCCAAGATGGCTGCTGCGACAGTTTTCGAGGGCGCTGAAGTCACTATTGGCTTCAGCACCCTCGAAAACTATAAGTGTTGTGTTGTTGTTGTGTACTATAAGTTGTCGCCAACTTGGATCCAAGATGGCGACAACAGCTATATAAAAGCTTCTAAAAACTTATGCTAGATGGCTCTGTATAAAAACGCGTATTAACTTTATCTTTCTGTTATTCGTGTATGTGTTTTTCTTTACCCGATATCGTCGTCACATCCCTCTCAGAGCGAAACCTAACCATGTTCCTCTTAAGTCAGCTTCTTTCAGTCCGCAGTCGCAGTCCGGTCTATTATATTGTCAATTCGGGACCTCCATGCGCCGTATACAATTACAAGATGTGTTCATTCTGCCGCAATCTGTCAGTCGGAACGGTCGTCTCACTATAAATAAAGTGAATTTATTTGCGTGCACTTAATTTATAGCTATTTCGGACACAATGTAGCGATGTGATATCCTACTGTAGGAGCAAGTGCGGGCATTCAAGTCCCATGAGTCTGTATTGTTGGTGAAATATATTGGAAGTGCTTTTTGTTAAGTTAAGGAAAGTGGTAGCTTATAACATTAAGTAGGCAGTAACAATTTCAAAAGGCTTATTGTCATTTGCAGGTTGTACTGCACGATTTAGCTATCTTCGAATTTAAGAGGCAATGCAAGATTATATTTAGATAAAATTGCAACCATGCTGCAACTGAAAATATTGAAAAGGCTGCTTAACTCAACTAAGTAATATCTTAGTAGTAGATAGATAGATAAATACAAATGTACAGTCACGAGCAAAAGTATGTATATATTCGGCTTTAGCCAAAGTGATTCATTCCTTTATTTTTTAATGAAATTTTATGTTGTTACGAACAGCATTTTCGAACCCATAGGTTTATGTAATGTGACGTATTTCAACGTTGCATTCGTTATTTCACGAGAAAATCGCAATTGAAAGTTGCCAAGTGTTGACATATACACCATAAAACTCGTGATAGTACACCATAAAATTACAGATATACATATATAAAAGCAGTACTTATTTTCAATATATTCAGTTTTCAATAAACACTCTTAGATCCTGTCGTGTATCACCGCCACGGTCTTAAGGGGGCTTGTACTACCATACACCGTACCGTCACCTATTTGTTTGTCGGTTTAGGAAGATGGCCTGTATTCCCCGAAGGGTAAGACAGAGGTGCACCTATAGTACACCCACATTTCTCCAGTTACTTGCTACTGAGAAATTCCAGATAGAAAGCCTAATAACACTTCACACTACCTGAAAATCGAACCCAGGACCTCATGCTCGTAGGTAGAAGCGCTGACGATTGACGGCTGATGAACTTATCTGTGCATTAAATATAGCCTCCATGAGTGGGGGAAACCTAAGATAAGAGAGCCTAGACAAAGTGACATTTTATCGCGCATTTTTGCGATATTTTTTTTAACGATAGAAAAGTCAAAAATCTATGAGACTGACATAAGCTATCAAAAAGCTTATGTCAATCCTGTTGAATGACGTTAGGTATAGTAAGCCGAAATGTTTTGAATGCGATTGCCACTTGTAAACCCCTCTACCACATATAGCTGGCTTGCATTTTCACCACGAGCTATTGCTGCTATTTGAATATAGTTTGTGCCTACACGAGGGAAAGAAGTAGAAAGATCCTTACATACTCCTTTTGGTGCGTTTACGTTCATACACCTGAGTATGTAAAAGGATCGTATCAGGTGGCGTTCTGTACTCTCTGCCTACCTCCATGTGAAGAAGGTGTAACTTTATGTTTGTATGTAAGTGGAAAGATATTGTAGTCCAGCTTATTGTACCTTCCTCCTAATAAATCGACAGACATTCCGCCATATGGGCCGGAATAACTTACCACTCAACACATTCATCATACTTTTGACACATTCTTTTCTTTATTTTCACGCCGAACACTAATGAATTCAATCAGGAACAAACCAAAAATTACCATAATCGACTTCCTAACTACTAACTTTGATACCTGATTATAACTAACTGTTACGTAGAGTTTACACTCCAACGGGCACGTTAGTAACACTATCTGGCCAGTGATTTAGTGCACTCGCCTGTCCACTGGCGTGCCAGTGTGTAATGACTTGAGATGTAAATATATTAAATTGATTTGTTGGTTTCGGCTTTGTAAAGGAGAAACAATGGGTGTTTGTTTTCTATATCGTATGTTATTTAGAGTCAACTGAGATTAATAGGGGGCTCGAGAGATGAACGGCTTTGAGTATCATTTTGTCTGGCCTGTAATGAATAGCGAGCTTTATCCTACCTATGATGGATAGCATGCAGAGATACTATGACTAAGAGAGACGAAGAACTGAGAGAAATACTTATGTAGGTGCGTACCTGCGTACCTACAAAAAAATCTGCGACTTCATAGAAAAGTTCAATATGTATGAAACAGTTTTTTTTTTAATTTTCATACATAGTCAGCCTATAATGTTCCCACTGCTGGTACAAAGGCCTCCTCTATGTGAGAGGGAGTGGGCCATAATCCACCACGCGAGTTTAGGGCCATTTATTTTATTACCGACGTAAAAAAATCTATGCTAGGAGATCTAGAATCATGAATTATTTATTTTCACAGTATTTCCGGTGCACTTTACTCTTCCTTATTTTTTAATCCCCATAAAAATGTATTCGCCATGTCTCTGACGTCTTTGTTTAATTTCTATTTAGAATTGAGACAAAAGCTTGACCACGAACACTTACAGTCTATGATCACGAATATCCTTATAGAGATCACAACAGACAATAATAAAAATCATTATCTCAGCTTACAAACAACTACCATTCTATCAATTATAATTAAAAAACTATTGTTCCCAATATCATAGAGAAAAAAAAACAAGAATTTGACCTCATAACTCAAAAGAGTTGCAAAACATTCAACACATACTTATCTAAGGGGTGTTATCCATGTCGCAAGATGCTTAAGCCGGCGCACGCGCCGAACTATAATGAAATCATAAGTCACGATCTTTCTCAAACGATGCTTACCTGAAACAAATGAAAATAAACCTTAGAAATTGAAACTTAAGGTTGAAAGTTAAAGTGTCGTGTATTTGTAAGGCTTATTTGCCCTATATAGAGTTGGTTGAATAGTTTATTGCGAATTACAAAACATTGAATGGCTGCTGTTTAAAGTTCATTATTTCTTTTCATGATAGATTTTAATTTTAGTGCTTTAGAGCTTAATGGCTTCTTATTTTTCTTTATTAGCCTTTAAATAGGTCGTTATTGTAAGTAGAATTATTGGTCTTGCAATCTTCAGAACTTAATTATTTTTATGGCTAACGTTAAAAAAGCGACCAACCTCAGCGGTGACCTTCGGCGCGGGAGATATGATATTGCACAAGTATGTGCGCAGACACAGGTACACTCTCTCTTTCCTCACCCTCATAGTCCGATGGAACGGCCATCCGACACGACCGGAGAGAGATCAGGCGCAGGACCAATAGCTTAACATTCTTTCCGAGCCACGAGGGCGTGGAGTGTATCACGACGCAAACTTCCAAACTCCGGACTGTTACTAAGAAACTCCAAATGAAAAAATCCAATAACACTTCGCCCCACGCTGAGCAGTCGCTAGGCTATCGTTATACGACTAGAAAAACTCCTTTAGTCTTACTTGCCATGAATTACAAAAGTCATAATATCTGTTCAGTCACCATTTTACAACATTTCCCCCAGGGTAGGTAGGTAGGGTAATTTCCTGGGTAAAAAAATTATAATTATATTTAGTCCGACAGTTAGATTGTCGAAAAATAATGGACATGTACATTTTTTCTTTTGTCAATCAAACAAAAAATGACAAAGATAAAGCGCGTCAATATTTGGGAATGGGTCGTGACGTCACGCCATGCTAAAAAGTGTAGCAAGGCGTGACGTCACGAGGAACTTTAACAGGCGATATCTTCATAATTTATTATATAATTGACAAAAGAAAAAATACGGGTCCAATATTTTTTGATAATCTAACTGACGGACTAATTAGATTTTAGGATACTAGCCTATTCTATAAAAACTACTCGGAGTGCCGTTGTGAGTTGCGCTGGCTAACCTGGAAGTCTTTAAACAGACTCCGTACCCAGGTTGGCCGAACCAAGGAAAACCTGTTCAGGTGGATATTTATAGATGACTCCGCCCTGTAGTGTAAATGTGGTGCTGTTCTATAAGCGATGGGACACTTACCTAATATCGTGTCCTGGGTTTCCGTAACAGGAACTGATGGACGCTACTGATGGCGTCAAAAGCGTAGCCTAATTCTGGGACAACTCCAGTTTGATTGCCATCGAAACGTTAAGAAGAAAATTACAGGTAGTAGGTAGTCTTCCAAATACTTTAGATACCAAAGATTCACATTATTTCCAATGTCAAATTAAAACAGCAGACTGGCATATTCTTCTGCTATATATGGGCCCATATATAGCAGAACTTCCAAAGTAAACTATGGACACTTAGCATTCAGTCCCTAAAAAGGGTGTATTAGTCAGTAATACATCGTATGATCGGTATCACATCTCAACAATAGGGGCAGAGTTCAAATTCCACGGAGGTGACATTCACACAGTCTCCGACTTTGACTATAAAGACCATTCATTGTACATTCAGCTTTATTAAGATATACGAGTACGAATATACATAGTTCAAGGAGTCTACATATTATATGTAGGTATGCATGGATTGTGCGTACTTTATTATATATTTATTTCTATTACCTATGTTCTATAGAGTATTGTATCTATGCAGATTGCAGATCTACAAAATTCAACAGGCAAAGTATTTTACCAAAGAAAGTATAGGTATTTTCTTTCGTGTCCTTGTTTTCCCTGTGCGGCCATATAAAGTATTTCTAAAAATTCTTCTAAAAATTTCTAAAACCTGGAGATACCCACCACCGATATCCATTATATTGATCTTTTACAAAAACCTCCATTTCTCTGAATTTTATACTTACGCACAGACCCATTTGTAGACATAGTATTTTAACCTCACAAAATATTTTCCTCCATTTCCCTGAATTTTATACTTGCGCACAGACCCATTTGTAGACATAGTATTTTAACCTCACAAAATATTTTAAGTATATCCGGTGGTCTGTAGGTACCATCTTGCAACGGAAAGGAATCCTATAACCATGAGCTCAGCGAATGAATGCTTATTTAGGATATTTTGTCTATACATAACAGGGGGCCTAAAAAGGCTCTATAAGCCATACCTCTAAATCTATTCATTTCATATCAATCATATTTTGTGTAAGCATTTGGTGGGCCATTTTACGAATTTAAATTGCGTGATATGAATTGCACACAGATCATGTTATGAATTGTCAGTTTGTGAGTATTTTACGATTTTTAATATGATTCATATTGTTATCCTGTTATGATTCTGCCAAAGTGGCCTTTTTAGGCCCCCAGACCTTTGAGAGACAAAAGATGGGGTAACTCGGAATTGTTATCCTGCAACTGGTCCTCTGCATAAAAGAAACTCCATGTAAGCAATGTGATATCTCTCTTGTAATAAATAAATCAGCCAGAAAAAAAATAAGACTATAAAACTAAACCATTTAAAGTTCGTAATGTAAATTTAAAAATGTTGTGGACTTTGCCACCTACGTCTTCTCATAAACCAACACCTATTTGACATTAAATCAGAAAACCTATACCCATCAGCCTTCTATGTGTCAACGAGGCACACAGTAATATCAGTCTAGAGTGTAGTCTTTTTTCACCTCATACTTTGACCCTCCTCAGGCCTATTGCCTACTCCTATTGCCATCGCTCGTGAGATGATGCGATACGATCGACGATCGTTTTCTCATCGTGCGATCGGTTTCATCGCACGATGAGAAAACGATCGTCGATCGTTCGTCATCGATCGAAAATGATCGCGCGACAAAAATTAAACAATTTGGTCGCATCGCATGATCACACGACCTTCAATAGGACATTCAGTAGATATCCGTATGTATGAACGCACGGTCGCACGATCATTTTCGTCGGACGGACGCATCATTGCGCGAGCGATGGCAATAGGACGGCGCCGTAGGCTTTTGTGATTTACTAGCTTCTTCCTGCGGTTTCGCCCACGTGGATGTCGGAAATTATCCCACGGGAGCGTGCTACCGGGACAAAAATTGAAGAGAAGCCTATGTCTTTACCCAAGATACCATCTATCTCCTTGCGAAATTTTATCGAAATCCATTCAGTGGTTTAGGCGTGAAGAGGTAGGTAACACAGACAGAATTCCTTTCGAATTTATAATATTAGTATGGATCGGATAGGGTGCAAAACATAACATTTGACTCCTATCAAGTTTGCAACACTTAACCTACTTTACATAAATATCAGTGCTATTGTCTTTCGGTATAAATGTCGCAGGTTTTTCATAAAATCAGGTTTTTGATCAAAAACCTAGGTTTTTGAAGATAAGTTTAAAAATTTTGAAAAGTATTTCAGTTAAGTACAATAAAAGATTGGTTTTATGTTATTTGATGTTTTATTGTTTAAAAGTGACGTTTATAATTTCCAACTTCATCTCTCTAAACATCTACAGAGTAAATCAGGATAATTATCGAGGACTAAGCATGAGTATAATTACTAAATTAAACGAACTTACCTAAGTGAAGTTCTATTGTAATTATACGAAGTGCTTAGTCCTCGATACTATGTTCCCTCCCAAGCCCTAAACAAGGCCATAGTTTGTTTTTTGACCCCGGGACTGAAGTTGGGAAATTATTGTCTGGTAATTTTAATTCTCTCTTTGCAGATTACTCTCCTTTTAAACTCAATTTCATCATAAACCTGTACAATCCAGATTTTTGATCAAAAACCTGAACTAGTTTTGGTTTATGATAAAGTTCTTGTCAAAATCACGGGTTTACTTTGTTTTATGAAATAAATCAATTAAAATGAAATAAATATGTGATCTTCCGGTTTTTCATCAAAAACCTAGGTTTTTTTATCAAAAACCTAATTTTATGAAAAACCTGCGACCTAAATACCATATCTGTCAGCATGAAAGGTGCCAATAGAATTATAGGGTTAATACTCAACAAATGATTTTCAACTCTAAACTTGAGACGTTAAAGTTTTATTTCCAGTGTGCATTAACCCTTTAAATAAAAAGTGCGCTTCAAAAAGTATATTTTGCGCTTTACTTTTGAAGTTTATCACTTTTATTGCCCATAAAGTGTGTTAATGGCAAGTTAACCATAGTAAATCCCATTACCTTTTTAAAGGAGAAGTCATTTGAAATTACTTTTGTATGTGATAACATGTAATGTTTGCAAGTGAGGACACCGCCTCATATTTATTGAGATCATTTTGTTTTATATTTATTTATTGTTGTGAGATGTTTTTATTTTATCATGGATTTTTATCTTCTTTTTTTTTCTTCTCCGAGTTAAGTGTCGCAAGGTTTATTTACTTACATAACTGGCTATAGGAATCGCTCGAAATAAGTCACTGCAATATTTCGTGAATGTTATTTGAAATCCACAAGAGTCCAATTTAGGAGATAAACCGAATAAGATTAGCGTGTAGCATGTTGTGTCCAGAGCTTTCCCAAACTTTAACAAAAAAACAAAGTTTCAACACATTCAAACAAGGGGCCAAAGATCTAGTTAGAACACAGGTTCAATGTCCACCGCGCACAAGATGGATGGAAAGCAGCACATGAAGTGATTTTTTGCTCCACTGGTGTAATTGCCGCATGGCGTTCCAATGTAGAGGATAAATAAACACTTTCCAACGAACTCAAATCTAAATTCGTCCTTTAAAAAAAAGAGTCCTGGCAATGACTGGCAAAACTTCAGAATTAACCAAAAATATCACGCATCCCAGTGGTGACACATACATAAAAACCATTTGTAACGGTCCACGCTGTCCAGAACCACAGGGTTAGCCACAAACAAAAAAAAAAACGTTGAAGCAACAGCAAGTAGCCACTCCATCTTCTGAGATAAATGAATGAGATTGTCCTAACAGCTGACAAACTGTAGGTACACCTACCCGAAAAGTAGCAACCCTATTTTGCATGTGCGAAAACTTTTACTTCTCAATTTTGAACCTTATCGTTGTAACATAGGGTTCAAGTTCAGTGGTCAGTATGTGCAGGATTTTGTTTGCACAGATGGACAACGCCCCGAGACAAGATCAGAAAAATTAAAATTTGTAACAAAAAATGCTTAAACAATGAGATGTTACTCTGTAAGCTTGTTCTTGCTCGCCGTCATATTTGGTGCGGAGTCCTTGAAACATTAAGATATGATGCAGATCTGAAAATCGTCAACGAACGAGATAGGTTCATGGAGAACTCAAAAATAAACCGCAGATTGGTGTACCGGGAACCCCAGACTTTGAGAATCCCTTTCCACCAGCGATGTGTATCAATCAACTCAGCCTATCGCAGTCCACTGCTGGACAGGCTGCACTAAAACACCCTGAACTCCGCCTTCCGGATAAGTCCATCAAGCTAGTGGTCACCCCTCACTACGCTTGCCAACACGCGGTCTCCACTCCAGGACTCGTCTGTTCCACTGTCTGTTGTGGCCATCGGTCTTTCCACAAGCAGCCAGCCTACTGGCACTTTAGCTTGCTTACTTTGCAAACTATGTCGGTAACTCCGTTAGGAATATAATTTTCAAAGCATAGCTTGGTTTAGCGGTGGTGGAAAAGGGTTTAACGAAGCTAAGCTTTTTTGCATACGTTCAAAGAGCATCTTCATAGCACACCTTACCTGCACTCCGATCGTACTAAGATCTGGTGGAAATAGACATAGTGATTTTGTAGCTTGGCTTCACCGGTCAGATGTCTGGCATATCTCTGATGGAAAAGCAGCCTGAAGATGGTAAGATACCCACAATCTGTAGTATTTTGTAGTAACCTTTGATGTATGTGTTCTGACTCCTGTAACACAGGCACCACCACGCTCAGGAGTCAGGGCTTCAAATTAAAATGTAACAACTTTTGTAAGTATTGTTTTAATGTTGATATCTTTTTTCACAACCTTTAAGTAGAAGTAGACTAAGATATCAATACCAACGAATTTTAAGAGGTTTTTGGCGAGAATTGGAAATCATGCATTACGTTAATTTGCGATGCAAATGTCTAGAAAATTCGTATGATCCATCGCCCGTGCTCTGTAGTTTTTTGGGGCATGTTAGCAGAGACATCTATTTGAACAGTAACTTGTTTTAACAAAAATATCCAGTCCAGCCAATGCTTGTTTTTTTTTTTGTATTTATTCTAAATGGTACGAAAAGAGGTCAATGGTCTGGAAGCCATAAAGTTTAATGATGATTCAATACAATGGCTGCCAGATAAATCATGGGTACCTAATATATCACAGAATTCTCATCTAACGGTACTAAAGTTCTTATTTAAATACAAAGCGAACGGGTCTTGTTCCTATCAACATCATTTGTTTGGTGACAAAATTATTTGATAAACTTTTTCCTTATGTTGTGGTTTTAAGGAATTTCCGGCTAACGGGCGCCAAGTTCTCTGAGAGTCCTGTTTGACATGTTAGCTCATTTGTTATATCATCTATAGTACCTACACGCAGGAAGGTAGGTAACTTTTTTCTTCATAAACTGAATATGCAGACATAACAAAACATAAAGGTATGTCTGTAATGAATTAATATGCAGAATAATTTAATAATTGGGTATTGCTGTGAAGTATCCAGTCTAATACCATCAAGTCACCAAAATCTTTTCTATTTCATTCTTCAGAAAATGAATATAATTATGTAAGTATTCCCAGATTTTGTAACGAAAATTAACTCAGTTCAAAACGACCTCAGGAAATATCTCAGCATAAATCTCACAGCAAAAAACTCACACCCTATTAGATGGGACTAAAACATAACTGAAACGTGGGTGTACTCGTACTATAGGTACACCTCTGACTAAACTTTCGGGGATTACAGGCGTGATGTTACGATAAATCTCGTAACACCATTTAAAGACATCTACTTACTGTACTACCTACGATTATCTACAAATACCAGAAGGCTAATTCTCGTAATTTAAAACGTTCAAAATCTAGTCGCAGTCTCATCTCGGCGACAAACAAATGTCAAGAACTTGTCAAAATGTAGAGTTATTTTTGACAGATTGACACTGAGGTCGGACTGTGAACGTTCCTAAAATTACGAGAATTACCCCTCTGGTTTCCCCCAAAGGTATATTTAAGGTATATTGTAGGTAACAACAAAGATCTCTAGGTACCTACCTAAGATATTTTGACCACAGAACCGCTATTTTTATCAAAATTGACATTACCAAACCCTTTAAATTCTCTTGAGATGACTCAATAAGGATAATGTCATCAGAATGTTATTCTTAGACGTTTTAATATTTCGCTAATGACTAGGCGCGGTTTGTTATTTACCTGACCACTTTTTCTGTACCTACATAGTGCTACCATTGTTTCTAGATCTACCTCTAAGCATGAGGGTTCAAATAATCTCTACAACAATGAGAGGTAGGTAAAAGAGAATATTGTTAAAAGTTACAGTAGAATCGTTAAATCATTACATTACGTAGTCATCCATTGATGAGTTCCATTCTGGACTTCCGAACGACTTCATCGGGTCTTCCCCTTTTTGCCATCACCAAATTAAACACCGTCGGAATCCGCTGGGTGCGAGAAACAGAACCAGTCGGAGTGGCGGTGCTTGGGGAGGCTTATGTCCAGCAGAGGAACTTTTTCGGCTGAAATGAAATTAGACGCCTAATTTAGACGGTAGGTTTACAATGAGTACTTACTCATTGTAATTGTAGGAAAATAGATGATATCGGTTCAGTTACAATGATGCAAAAACTGAGGAAGGACTATGAAAATAACTCCAAAAAATAATACGCGTCGAATAGAGAACTTACTAAAAAAGGATTTATGGAAATTGTTTTCCAAATATTTCCGACATTTTATATTATTTGGTCTGCCGAGTCATAATTCACATTGAACCGTGCCCTTGGGTTCTTTGACCCATTCGTTAAAAGTGCTAACTTTAGGCTCTGTTATGAAGCCTTCGGGTCTAAGACAAATTGAATTTAGTTTGCGTTTTGTTTGGCGTGAGAAATTTAAAATTAGTCACACCTTTATTTAGATCTTTAATTAATTGAACATTTGTTTTGACTTTTGATTTGTTTTTCAGGGGTATTAATTATAATTGTTCATTTCTTTCGATCGTTTCATACGGATACATGATTTTTTCGATTTTGATCTTTATTGTACCCTGTCAATTAGGTTGTGTAATTACTATTTTTTGACAGCTGTCTTAGACCGTACATATTCCAGATTACGTAAAAGGTAACTATAAAATACGTAATAAAATAAATATATAAACTGCCTTATCTTGTTGAATTATCTTATTTGTGGCTCCTTACAGACATTATAAGTACGTGTATCAATCAATGCATTGTTGCTGCAATCACTAGTTCCATCTGTCAAAAAACGGTTCACCTAATGGACAGGGTATAGCTACTAGAATTGTTGCTCTGACAGGTGTCAGGAACGCATTCTCCCGACGGCCGGACTGTAGGAAATTATAGGAAGGCATTTATAAAATAAATAAAATCTTTTACAGATAAATACAATGAGTGTAATTATCTTTTTGTGACACTCACTATTGGTTTTTATTTTTTGACCCTCACGTTTTCTCGTCCTTCCGAGAAGACTTCAGAGTCACACAAACCACAAGGCTCATCATCTCTCATCACATTAATACCTAAATTAATAAAAGGTTTTTAAAAATATAAAGTGACTAGGTATATATTATTTTTTTGTTTCAGGTGTTACAATCCAACGTTTGACAAGGGACATATTTACAGCACTATAATTCTAATTTATTTCACCAAAAATTATACAACGGGTTACACATACTTATAGGCAGGTACTTGGGAGTATAATAGCATGGGAGTATCTGTAGCCAAACTAGGACGAGTCCTGTATTGAGATTTACCTGATTAAGTACGTATAGTTTTTATTGTATTTGTTGGTATATTGGCGTGGCAAGCTGACATATGGTAAATAATTAAATTTTATGTTCTGTGTCTTGTAATGTTAATTACTTTGCATACCCTAGTATTGTATGCAATCGAGTATTTTCTAACTAAACAGAGAGCTGTGCTACTGGGAAGTTTGTTGCGCCACTTCTTCTCCCCACCGAAAGTGGGGAAGGGCGGGCGTTTTGGGGGCCTGTCTTTTGTAATTTTGACGTTCGAGAAGTGCTGATTCTCAGCCTAGTTTCAATAAATGACTTTTGATTTGATTTGTATTTCGGCATACAGCGCCAGGCCACTCAAAGCATATAATAATACATTTTAGCCCTGAAGGAAATCTAATGCGTTAAAACGTAGACCACACACACACAGCCTTACAAAAACTCAAACATTATTTAAACAAACAAAGTATTTTGACAGCCATGAATATTTAACATCAAAAAACGCAGACATTACATAATTTTCGCACATAAATCTCTGCTTGCATACCGTTGACGAGTTCGTAAATAAACAGACGCACTCCGGAATTCTGTCACGGAGTCTTATGTCATGCTAAGAATGAGGACATAAAGTATTGGTTTAATAATCTTTATAATTATGTATTTTTTTGTGAATTTCGGTTTTGGGGTGCCAGCGAGAAATGGACGTTGGAAAAGCGTGGTAGAAAGATATTAGAATTAGGTAATAATGTGATATTCACCAACCCGTATTTATGGCCAGGGCCCACGTGATGCCCACTTCCTATCACAGAGAGGACGGCTGCAGCTGTAACGTGCCCCAGCAGTATTGTGACTTAGCCAAATCGATCGTGGTGAGAATGCTTGGGGGAGGCCTTTGTCTGGCAGTGGCCATTTTTCGCCTGAGATGATGCTGATGAATTGTATCATGTAAAAAATCTAGGGGAAAACTAAGATTCCTAAGTGATGTGATGTTACATGACTTTGATGTGGTTAATGTGGGTGCGACGACGAAATTTAGCAACTTCGCTAAAACAACTTAGCTCATTATAAAGTAAAAAAAAAAACTTTTGTGGCGGCATTTGTTTATTAACATTCAAGAAAATAAAAGATAAATCAATTGATTAATAAAAATCCAACTTACGGAACAACAAGGAAAGATTCGACGACTATTTTGTAACAAAATTAGGTAAGTACCTAAACCTTGAATACAATATCCTTATGTACCTTTACCTTATGATCCATTACGTAACACTCGTACTCGACAGAGTCAATGACTGACCACGATCAGGTAGGTACCTAAACAGAAGGACGGTGTTACCATTCTTGAAACATTTCATTTTTTGCGTGTCGCGGGTTCGATTCCCGCACGGAACAAATATTTGTATGACCTACATGTATTTGTTCCGAGTCTGGGTGTTTTTCTATCTATAATAAGTATGTATTTACAAAAAAAAATGTATATAAGTAGTTTATCAGTCATCTTGTTACCATAACACAAGCATTAGGTTGCTTAGCTTGGGACAAATGGTGCTGTGTGAAATGTCCAGGGATTTATTATTATTATTTAATATATTTACCAAATAAAAATGGAGAAAAAAAAATCATTTACAGGTACTAATTACCCATGTTTGCAAACTACTAAATGATTTGATTTGTTTCTTTTTAAATGAGTAAGACATTAAAAATAACGGTTCCGGCTAATTGCACATGAACTTGAGCTTGTCTGAATCTTTAGCTTATTTTTGTTCTGCCTACATCTTTAAAATTATGCTTTTCTTAGGTCCTATTCTATAAAAATGTGCAACAAATTCTATTTAATCGGAATAGGAAAAAGAAAATCCTTGTTATACTTACCAGCTTTTTATCAATTCTCAATTCTCTAAAGCATTCCCTAATGTTGGTAAAACAGTTGGTAGGCTTAAAATTAATGAAATAGTTATGGACCCTATCGGGCACAGCATAGTAGGAGAGAGGAGGAAGAGCGCTATCAAAACTGTAAACTACATAATTATTATCAAATATTTAATCAATTTTTAGGGGGGTCTACTTTTTAAGTAGGGTCGGCCGAATGTTCGGCCGTTTCCTAAGCTGCTACGAAGTTACTATTTGGTTCGGTCGGTTCCGATCCTACACTCCTACACTCTGTCGAATATTGACTATGGTCCCGACCCAACTAAGCCGATCCGAACTTTTTTCGCCTTTTTCTGTAATATTCGGTTCGGCCATGTGTCGGTCCGATTCGAACATTCGCACTTTGTTTGCACTTCGGAGTAGACCCCCTGTAGTTGCCTATTAGTAATTCCTAGCACATATTCCCTATAAAAAACGAATGACTCTCAATTGGCACTTAATACAATACAATCCTTATCACAAAACTCGAATACCATTTTACAAAAACATAGCACACGCAATTAAAAACATCGCAAGTGCACTTTTTACAAAAACGCGTCATAATGAATAAAAAATAAGAGAACTGTATTAAAACATAAATTCTCACTTAACCATCTTATCCTGACTATTGTTCAATTATCAGCTGTTATCTGACCGCCAATTAAAAATTTGTTAAAGATAGCGAAAGTATTGATAGTGTTAAAAGCCTAGTGTTCATTAGGCCTTTTCTTTTCTACGTTTTTATTGTGAACGTATTGGTATTTGGCGTAGTCTATTCATATTTCAAATTGATGTTATTTCAAGTTAAACAAATATCAACTTTATTTTAATGGGAATTAAGTTGATTTCAGAGTGTTGTTCAGAGTGACTAGCACTATTGAACAAGTTATAAAAATGTTTGCAGTTGTAGCGTAAACTGAACTTTGTTGTGTAGGAATTAAAGTTATTTTTCCATAAACTCGTATTTGTTTACGTTTTTTGCAAATAAATCGCGAATGCAGATTGGGATTGTTTGTTCTTTGATAGTGCCGGTAATATTTGGACTATGCTAAGTGGGTTACATTTAGAATTAAAGTGCTAATTGTAAGCTGTAGTAAAGGACTCTATGGTATTTAAAAATAGTTTTATAAAACTTAGGAGTTTTACCTAACCTCTCATTGCTTTTCTTACAATGAAAAGTCAGCTTATAAAGATAAAGATATATTTATTTGTAAACATGTGTAACATTATAGGTACATAAACATGCAAATGTGGATGTAGAAGTGAAAATATGTGAGTTTCAACATGATTTGCCACCATTGGCGTACAAAATAAAATAAAGATTATAGCCACTTGAAATATATAACACAATTAAGACAGAAAAAAAAAGTATAACAAAATTTAAATATAACGCAAATAGATTAGAAACTATCATTTAAATAATCTTTAACAAAATAGTAACATTTTTCAGTCAGTAACTTCTTAAGTTCTCTTTTGAATAGGTTTGGTTAGTTTATATTTTTAATAACCTCTGGTATTTTATTATATATTAATGGAGCCATACAAAACACGCTTTTATGAAGGAGTGCTGTTTTCGCAGAGTGAGGCTGTAAGTAATTCTTATATTTAGTACGTCTATTTCTAGTGACATTGTCTGACAAAAGAGGAAACCAGTGAGGATTGTTTCTAACAAATAAAGCTATTTCCAAGATGTATAGTAAAGGAAGTGTCAGTATATGGTATTTTATAAACAGTGGTTGACAGCTGTCGGTATTTTTGATCTTAAACCTAATGGATATTTATAGCTTGATATGATGTCATGCGTACCTACATACGGATCAACTATATTTTTTTTTTTGTAAGTGTGGCATGGTGAGAGAACACCGAAAATATATTTTAAAAGTTTCAGATATGAGACCCTTGGTCAGGACCACTTTCAGATTTAAAAAAGGGCCATAAATAAAGTGATCTTCAGAACCGTTGATTTTCACATGATCGTGTGTGGCCTAACCCATAATGACTTAAATAGCTTACTTAGCTGACTTAAATACAGCTTTACGCAAGACTATTTCTGTCAAAAGAAAGAGTATATTCTTGAAGATTATAAAGGTATTTATATCATTTCAATCATACCTTAAATCTTACAGAAACAAGCTTTTTTAGGGTTCCCTACCCAAAGGGTGCCAACGAGACCCTATAGTAAGCATCCGCTGTCCGTCCGTCTGTCTGTCAGCGGGCTGTATCTCATGAACCGTAATAGGTAGACAGTTGACAATTTTCACAGAATGTGTATTTGATTGCCGCTATAAACCTTTAATTTCTCCATACAGGAAACGTGATTTATACGGGGTTTTTTTCCTTGTGGCACGGAACCTTTCGTGTGCGAGTCCGACTCGCACTTGGCCGCTTTTTATCTCATATAGGCCATTCGAAAAATAAATACCAAACATTATCAACATTATTCGAATCGTACGATATAGTTAATAACCGTGTATCGAACAGTTCTTGTACCTGCCCCCACGCAACCGCTAACTGCTTGCGCAACCAGTTGCAGGTCTACAACTGATTGCTTCGCCGTTGTTCGCTGTAGATGGACATGTTCCTGAGGTATTTATAGTAAATCCTGGTTGCTAGAAGGTTGTTGGAAAAGTAGGGATTCGAATACTGTGGTACAGTAGTTAAGTCACAGGCCTACATGGAAGTTAAACCTGGTAAAGTGGGGCTACCTTGACGGAACGGCAGTATAGGGTGTGATTGTGGAGCTATGTTACAAACCATGCTCCACCTCCTATCCTGCCCTCTGTGTCCCAAAACATGCAGTCAAAGTGACTTCTGCGCTGCCACCGACAACGCCGTGGAAGTGGCAAAGTTTTTGGAATACAAGAGTTAAAATACAGTCGTGCCAGCGACATGGAGGAAAAGAATCATCGTTTATAAATTAACCCTGATAGTCTGAGTTGATGATTCATTCGTGGATCTTTGACAGTCGTTACGGGTCGTCAGTAGCCCGAAAGTCTGACAACCAGTCTTACCAAGGGGTATCGTATTACCCAGTAACTGGGTTGTGGAGGTCAGATAGGCAGTCGCTTCATGTAAAATACCGGTATTCAGCTGCATCCGGTTAGACTGGAAGCCGACCCCAACATAGTTGGGAAAAGGCTAGGCAGATGATGATGATGATGAGTGTGAGTTGATGAAACTCTAAGCTCCGAGAGAATTAGGTCATAGCATTTTAACAACCCTCAGAATAAAGATGCGCAGCATGGTGATTATTGCATTACCCTTGAATAATTTCCTTTAATAAGAGTTAATTTCCTAAAAAAAAAACATTTGAGTCCATAGAGTCCAACGTTATCACCCCTGCCTCCAATTTTGACCAACATGCAAATCACAACTGTCAACTAAAGCCCTCCACACATGACACACATTGACATCACTAACGAAAAACATGCGAGTGGGGACAGGAGGGGTCATAAATGAAGCCATCGCCGTGTTTCTAGCCATAACTAGCCCCCATAGTCGTAACGTGGGTGTTGCTAACATGCAAAATACTAATATAGCGGTATAAATTGGCTGTTTAGTGCAACACTGTGAAATATATGGTTGCTAAATATAGAGTTGGTGTTGCTAGCTCTGGCGTGTGTTGCAACAACAAAATAATAAGTCGGGCAACCCGCAAAACAAGACTTTATGAAAATTAAATGGACACCATTTTCTTTTACTAAGAAAATGCATGTGTTCGAAGGCGATTCCGGACTATTTTATAACGAGTAAATTGGTACTTAATATACAGGCTGGCAGGGACATCGAGACACGACGCGGCGCGGCTTTATATGTATGTGAAATTCAACTTTTAGCATGTTGTGGTAAAGACAACCGCCATTAAAGATTTCAAAAGTTTTATTATTTCCCAGACAAACCATGACATAACACGACAGTTAATTAACGTTACCTCAGTCACATATTAACGTGAAAATCTAAACATCATTAAGTTTTAAATGTTCTTATCACGTCTCTAATATTTTGCGTATTCAATATGTGACGTTCTGATGTCACTAATATTCCCACATTATAAGAAGACTGGGTTAGCAGTGATTTTCAGGGTTCCGTACCTCAGAAGAAAAACCCTTATAAGATCGTTCGTTGTCCGTCTGTCTGTGCGTCCGTCTGTCAAGACCTTTTTTCTCAGGAACGCGTATAGTTATCAAGTTTAAATTAATATCAAATACTCAAGGCTGCAATCCCTTGAAGCAGTGTTAAAATCAAAGTTCTAAGTAAACGCAATCGAAAGATACGGGCGTTTACGTTCCGTTTATGCCGCATATTTTGACACTCGCAAGGGAATCAAAACCTATAGGGTACTTCCCGTTGACCTGGAATCATGAAATTTGACAAGAAGAAAGAAAGAAAGAAAAAGTATTTATTTATTTAGAAGAATTTCATCATGGCATGAAAAAAACGGAAAACCGTAATTTTTTTGTTGCATACCTACAATTTAGTATGGAACCCTCGGTGCGCGAGTCCGACTCGCACTTGACCGGTTTTTTTTAATTATATGCCATAAACGTACAAGTTTTGCATTTAAAATACCATGAAATATTTGGTGAGAGAATTATTTGATACTTGGGAAGACGAATTGGTTTATGTATAAATTACTTAGGTAGGTAGGTACCTATTTTAAAAGGCACCCTGATTCCCAAAAAAACAATCGACTTCCAGAAAAAAAAAACTACAAAGTGAAAAATAACTTTAAATACGGAAGTTGTGTCTTACTCATAGGTTCTGTATTTTCGTTTTTTGCCACCGACTTCCGAAATTAAAGTTAAGTATTTTTCTTTTCGTAGTTTAATTTTTTGGAAGTCGGTTGTTTTTTTTTTCTGAAAAGTTTTTATTTTTCATTTTTTTTGTTGTGGTACCTACACCAATTCGTATACCCCTACTTGCTATGTCAACAGTGACGAGGCATATGCCCCAGCAGGAACACTATCGGCTGATTATGAAAGTGTGTGCACAAAAGGCTAAACAAGACAGACGTTCCGATATTCTGCGTTCTACGAGTTGTAATGAAAAAGCGCTATATCAACTACCAATAAAAGGCATTTACATATAATAAAACGTGCCCCTCAAAATGCCATCAAACGATCAAGTTAACTTGACATTTATACGCTGCCTGACACTGCAAGGTACTGCCTTAAAATATTACTTGCATTGTACTAAGTGATGCACCTCGCACGCAAACTACAACCCAATTTAATTCGATCATCGAGATTTTATGACTCGATTCAATCGCTCGGTGAATGCTAATCGAGAAGATAAAAATTGGGAATTTTTGGCTGTACGCGGTGACTCAGCGCGATATGTGTTTGTTTTGATAAAGCGACAACTGGTAGGTGTGTGACATTTTTTTGGCCTATGCGTAAAACCCACTGGAAGCTCGTGTTCTGCCAAAAAACCCATAGAATACCATAGAAAACCCATAAATATAAGTAAGTACCGTTCTTTTACATTTATGAAAATATACCTTGAATATTGTTTGACTTTGACTGGAGAGTAGAAGATGAAAACCTATTGCGCCGATCACAAGTAACATGGGATAAAGGCAGGAAGATAATTATGGGGGAAGATAATTATGGGAAGAGGACTTTCACAATTATCATTCAGGTGAAGAAGATAACACTAGGTAACACGTTACTTCCCAAAATATACATGAGGATACAGTGAAGCAACATAATAATCTTATGTGCTGAGGACATCAACCGCATCAGCGTTTTGCATTCGAAAATTCTATAAAAAGTAAAGGATACGAGAAATATTCTATAAAAAAATGTAAGATAGGTCTTACATTTTTTTAGAGAATTTGTCTCGTAGGCGAGACAAATTCTCTAAAAAAATGTAAACGGCTTCGAGAAAAAAAACCGTTTTGTACAGGACCGAACGGTGGAAATCGCCTAATTTAAAATTGTACACCTTCCACTGCTTGCTTGCATACACAATTCACATGTTTGTATAGAAATTAAAAGACCTCTACGTCCTCTACAAGAACTTCCTAGTGCCCAAGTCCTGTTCAAAAACCGTGACATGAATACAAAAGGTACTTGGTTTTCATACCCGGAGTGCAAAGTATATCTGAATCATATCGTATATCACACAACTTCCTGAACGTCAAACAAATAATAACATAATTGTAATCGATACCTTTCAAAACAAATCTAATGACCACTCAACATGAACAACAATGATTGATTAATTACACACTGGTAATTAGTGCTGATACCTTGAACCCTGTCAGTCCTAAATGTAATTATGTCTAAGCTTGAAGATAATTTGTTCCGTATTGTTCGATTGAGCTGTCAATCGAAAATAAGGAACAGTTCTCAATAAACGAACTGAATTATTTAACATCACGCCTGTGTTCCCCGAATGGTTAGCGTAGAGGTAGGTGTACCTATAGTAACACCCACATTTCGCCAGTAATGTTTGAGTCCCATGTGCCACCTCCACCGTGCACAAATTCATACACCGGGCTGCTACTGAGGAAAATTCCAGATGGAAAATCCCTACAATCCCTAAATCTCTCCCTTGATTTTGTATAAATGTATATACAGGGCTAATTTTCAAAGACCAGCCAAATTTAAGGGTGTGGTACAGACCATCCAACTGAACAACTTTCTCTATGGGACCAATATCGTAATCGCGAAAAATTTATCAACTGCCCCATAGAAACCTTCAATACCTACTCGACCTAAACGTATGGGACGGCTGAATTTTTATTCGCGTTTACGATGTTGGTCCCATGGAGAAAATTGTTCAGTCTGATGGTCTATACTACACCCTTCAATTTGGCTGGTCTTTGAAATTTAACCCTGTATACACTTTGTATGTCAGCTTTTCATTTTTCTGAACAAAATTTCACATCAATGTTAAAATTCATGGTCTTCCTTTTATTTCTGACACTATGTTATTTAGCAAAAAATAATCCTTATCCTTTCGATCGGTATGATAAAGCTAAAGGGTTTTTTTTTCTCGTGTAGCGGGTTTGATTGATTGTAATTATTTAAAAATCTATGAATGCAGTTTAAATTGATTTTTTAATTAAAATAATGTCTTCTTTCAGTAAAATGTTCCATCTACAATATTCAAGGTACTTTCCCTCCATGTGGCATAGCCGTGGGACGCCCTGTATACTAGATGACCCGGCAAATGTTGTTTTGCCATATACATTATTTCTAGGATTTTTTTTTTTTGTATGAAAAATAGACGTTGGCCGATTCTCAGACCTTCCCGATATGCACACAAAATTTCATATAAATCGGTCCAGCCGTTTCGGAGGAGTTTGGTAACAAACATTGCGACACGAGAATTTTAAATGTAGGTATATTAGATTATAAGTATATATTATAGTAATGGTATGAATGTGTATATAACCTATTTATGTACATAGTTTAAGAGTTTTTTTATCACTGTCCCTCTCAACAAAAGCACCTGCCATCAATCACCACCCTTGGTTGACTGGTAGAGAATGCCTAAGGCATTCAGTCCGCCTTTGTACCTTTTTGTGCGAAATAAAATCCAGTAACACTTTGCCCGACTGGGGAATCGAACCCAGGACTTCATACGCTTGCGACCACTAGACCAACGACGCAGTCGATGCAGATAGGTCGATAAAATAATGCCCCTTTCTTATCCCTTTAAACCCAACCAAAGATTGTCTTTAAAATATCGCTTAGAGCGATAAGACCGCCCATTGTATCACCCTATGTAAAATTTTCTACTTTTATATCTGTAATTCATGTGGTGTACATAATAAAAGCCCATCATCATCTCTCTAGCCATTTCCCAACTATATTGGTGCAGGCTTCCAGTCTAACTGGATATTACATGGAGCGACTGCCTATCTGACCTCCACAACCCAGTTACTGGGTAATCCGATACCCCTTGGTAAGACTGGTTGACAAACTTTCGGGGTTCTGACGACCTGTCAAAGATCCACGAACGACAGCCGGGACCAACAGCTTAACGTGCTTTCCGAGACACGGAGGGGGCTTGGTATGTCTACAGATCAACCGCGGCAAGCGGAACTTAACCTGATCTACCGTGCGGCTTTAATTACTTACCCACAAGCCCCTTGGTGTATATAGAAATAGGAAATATTTATTGTCCAGGTAATACAGTAAGCAGGTTCACTGGTTAACAGCAAGTAAAGACTACATGAGTAGCTTAAAATATTATCTACAGCTAGGTTACCATATAGTATTTGCGTGTGTGTGGGCAGTGAGCCCCAAACTAGACAGTTAGTGCTTGGGGCGGAGTACCAACACAGTAAATACCTACTATTCTTTTTCCTATCGTAGCCAACAGCACAACAAAAACGATCAGCTACAAACTTAACCAAATTGAACCATTAACCGCTTCCCAATCCATCAGTATCATGAGTAACATTCTTCCTAATCTACAATCATATTGTGCTTAAAACTAATTACTTTGCAGCAAAAACATAATTGAGTTACATCTTCTGTATGTTTTATAATTAAGATGCTAATAAAGCCTGTCAGTTGCTGTCCAGATGTTCGTAGATATCCTGGTCAGTTTAGTGTCACTGACCTTTAGAACATGGTTAAGATACAATTGACTAATCTTCATAAAAAAACATGGCTCTGAAATCCGTCATAGTGACAGGCGCGGTCGCAGGCCAAGATTTGGGGGGGTCACCAAGTAGTAAGTTAGTAAGGCAAGTAAATCATGCAGACTCTCGACAGCTCGAATGATTTTGGGGGTGGTCATGACCCCCACGACCCCCCCAACCTCAAACCGCGCCTGCATAGTGACAATGTGTGGTATTGATCTCTGTGTATGATTTCTTTTTATGACACGCAAGTCCGCAAGTCTTGATCCGGTGAATTATTTTAATAATTATTTTTTTCATGAATTTTTCCCATGTTTTAATAGTTAATCTGCTATTCGGGGCGGAGACTAATCCAACAATAAAAATCGGTCCAGCCGTTCTTGATTTTTACATGGTGTAACTAACCCGAGTTTGTTTTATCTATATAGATGCTTACCTACTATTATCTTTACAATTAGGTGCGAGATCCTGGTAGATTAGTTTATTTTAGGGTTTTAAATGAAAACAGCTCCTTATATGATCGCCAATCAATCCAATTTCCCGCTCTTTTAGCGCTGATAAGGCTCTACGGTAGTACTATAATCTTAGGGGTAGTTTTAATTTTCATTTAAACAACTGGGTTTAGTTTTCCAAATATCAATCATGTAAATGATAATCAATCATATAAATGATAAAAAAAATCCAACCTTGTTGTGTTTACTCTACCCTTTCATTGCACTATTGCTGTAATTTGCGCTTGTATAAACCAACGCCATCTACCGTTAGACGGCCGAACTATCTGTCAAGCGTCAAGTGTAAAGTAAAAGTGAAACGTTGCAGTTGATTCACAGCGGTCCCGTTAGTTTAGTAGCGGCGCCACGGCGCTGCGCGGGCGCAGCTGTTGACATAAATGTTTGCTAATACTGTTATTTTCTATGAAGAAGTGTAATGCAAAAAGAATACGTCTATATTTGCTGGGAAGAAAAAAAATAGCGTTATACTGAAAATTGTTACAATCCTTTCCAGAAAAGGCATGAATGTTGATGAAAGGATCCTTTCTACTAAATCCTTACACCCGTTTAATGAAGGGCACTGAGCTTCTTAGAACCTTTTGAAAACCTTTGGGAAAGTGACATTCTTCAGCAATACCAACCATAGAAATATCAAAAATGTATTGGAATGACATTAAGCTATCGAAACGCTTATGTTAATACTGATGAAAGTCGTTGTAGAAATCCGAAAAGCTTTGAAAGCGATAACCCTTTGGTCACTCTAAGGGTCATTCTTGCGCCACACGTCCACTATACTAATTAGACAGCATGATCTAGGAATCTAACCCAGGACCTCTTTTGAGGTAGCCATGGTTGCTATCAAAATACAACCAAAGCAGCATCAACAAAAGAAAGAGAAAAAGACATACCTTTCCCGTTTCTTCCTTTTCATCGTGCTAGTCCCCTTGATGGTCCTGTACAGGGTCATCATCTTGACTGAAATGATTACAGATTACACTCACACTACACAAAACACTATATTAATACATCCACACAATTATTATTATGCACTATTAACACTTATTATTAACATTATTTAACACTTAACGTATGTTGTTTTCACTTCACAGGAGTTTATCATCTGGAACAAAAAGAAATAGAAATGTTAAAAAGTGCACAAAAAGTAACTATTACAACCATAATTAAGATTGGACATTCTGCTAATAGGATCGTAGGACGATTTCCCACCGCGGTGTCGGGATCAGGGTCTAAGGTCAGGGCTCCAGAGAGAGGAACCTCCTAACAATGCGGGCCGTGTCCAGAAGTACCGGTTTCTGAATCAAGTCTATGATCCAGCTGCCCAACGAGAGCCTCCTCAGGTGTTGGTCGAGGTATCTACCGCCACATACGAACAACGCGTCGTACTGACGTCACGCAAATCCTGCATCTCGCAAGCAGAGATAATCGCGCAATTAGCATAGATACAATTTCCCAACATAACTCGTTGGGCAATTGCCCGCCAGACACAACACCCGTCTGGTCGGAGGATCCTCCCTTTTCTATAGAATATGAGTGAACTTTACACCCTGTTCTTCATATCTCTAAAAAGCCATTGGCTGTCATGATTATCGGCACAATGATCGCTGAGACCGCAACCCACATGTCAACCATCTCGCGGGCCAAGTCAAGATACTTGATTTATTTATTTTCTTATTTTGCTAAAGTATCGTTTTGATATTAGGTCGTTTTAATATTAGGACTTTCCTATACCATCCCTCATACAGAGAACCACCACCATCAATTTTGCCTAGCCTTTGCCCAACTACGTTGGGATCAGCTTCCAGTCTAATCGGGTCCAGCTAAATACCGTTTAAATCGAGCGATTTCGACCAGTGTTCTGACACATGTAGGAATTCGATATATGTTTAATGCATTCTACTCGAAATAGCAAAAATGGCCATGAATTTTTTTTTTGATAACTAGTATCTAATTCGGATTTTATATAGTCCATCCATCTCCCGCCTACACTACACCACTAAGGCGGAGGTAATCGTGGAGTACGTGCGCCAGAAAACGAGGTTCTCGCCGAGGGTGCAGTTACTGGAGTCGCACCGCAACGACAATTTCAAGGCGTTCGTGGTGCGTGTACCGAATTTTTATCTGCCCGTCGTCATGGAAGAAGACTTCTGGCCACAGGACGTGGTGTTCCGTCACTTCCGCGGACAAGTACCACAGAACAGCACAAGAACTAGCTAGTGAAGTACTATTTATTTTTTATACTAAAAATATGTATGTTTAGGTTAAGTTATTTATCTATGGGCCTACGTCGCCTGAAATAAATGAATAAATAAAAAAATAGCACTTTTCCTGAAAACTCCTCCACCAAGTCGCGCTCACACCAAAGTGCACAAGTTGGGTGCGAACTCCATTGCCCCTCGCTTACCAGTCTGACGTCCTAACCATTGAGGTATTGCCTCTCATAAAGATTTTAAGATTTCCACACACTCACGCGTAACGAGCAATTGCTTTACGAAACCCTAACAAAGTTACCTCAGTATTTTTATGTTCGATTATAACAACCATTAAATAGCTTATCTGCAGCTACGAGCGGTATAATTGCAGCTTATAACGCTATTATATGTCTAGTTACAAAACCAATACTAGCTATAATGGTACTTAGAGTACATAATTAGGTGTTTGAAATCTTAATGGACAATGAAAATCATCTCATTGACATACATTCTGAGTTGTTCAAGAATTGGATATATGGCTGAAGCTACATGAACTTATATTCTGAATTATTCCGCTGTAGAAAACAGGATTTTATACATAACATCACGCTTGTATTCCCCGAAGGGTTTGGCATAGTGGGTGGGTACCTATAGAGAGCACCCACATATTCCCCTTTATTCATAAACGTTGCTTAAAGTTAAGCAGTGATTAGCGACCGTTAAACCATATATTTTTGGTGTTTAAACGTTACTTAACTTTAGTCATCGTTTATGAATAAACCCCTATTTATGTTTAAGTCCCATGTAAGATAAGGATGGATAAGATTTAGGTGGGACGCCCTCAGGCTAGGTGGAGCGACGATCTTCGCAGGGTGACTGGTAGCAGCTGGATGAGAGTTGCCGAAAATCGAGTTGAGTGGCGTGCAATAGGAGAGGCCTATGTCCAGAAGTGGACTGCTATAGGCAGTTGACGATGAATAGGATAAGATTTTCATAAGAAAATATGCCTATCAGCTGTTGTGGAGTTTTTCGTATTCAAAGACTATCCAGTAATTAGTTGGGAATGTTGGAAAAAGCTGATTTCAGTCTTAGATGGGAAAAGCTGAGTTGATTGTTTTACAACACCAATCAAGACGAGAAACTAAACTAGACTGCAGGGTAAGGCTGAATAAGTAATAAGTAGATAGGTAGTAGGTATTTTGCACTATCATCATCAGATGATGAAGCCGACCCCAAAACATTTGGGAAAAGGCAGATGCCTAGCCTTTTCCCAAATGTTTTGGGGTCAGCTTCCAGTCTAACCGGATGCAGCTAAACACCCAGTATTTTTCATGGAGCGACTGCCTACCTGACCTTCACAACCCAGTTACTGGGTAAATCGATACCCCTTGGTAAGACTGGTTGTCAGACTTTCTGATTATCCGTAACGACTGTCAAAGATCTAAAAATGACAGCCGATACCAATGGTTTGATATGTAATGGTCACCCATCCACAGACCGACCTCGAAAAGTAGCTTGACCTTCGATCAACCCGTTATTATTTAGCCCCGAGTCTGTCTCAATTTTGCAATATCATCAGTACCTACTTATAAGTTTATTAGTGTGGTTGAGTTTATTGACTGTAATTAAAATACAAAGTCAAGATCAATATATTCGCGAAAGCCACAGAACAGCTTCTAAAGAATATGGTAAAAAGAAAGTTCATCAGTTATTATATTATAGACTAGCTGCACCCCGCGGTTTCACCCGCATAAGTTTCGATCCCATGGTAATATCGGGATAAAAACTACCTTATGTGTTAATCCTGGTTATAAACTATCTGTGCGCCAAATTTTATCTAAATCCATTCTCTAGTTTTTTCGTGAGAGAGTAACAAACATCCATCCATCCATCCATACAAACTTTCGTATTTATAATAGGTACCTATTAGTAGAATTTTTAGTCATAAAGTTGGAATTTGCATCCATTAATCATAGAAGATATTTTTTTTTCTAGTTAAGTTGTCATGCACCTTGACATACATTATTACCATGTGAAAACAATGAATTTGTTATTTTGTTTCAAAGTTTTCTATTCTCATAATAATATCCCATGTTCTTACGTTGTAGTAACTAATCTAAGCTAGCTATAAACATATTAAATAGAAATTAAATCTTCTATAACAGTGGAGACCGCGAATAGGCAAACGGAAGGTTAGGACGCCCTCAGGGGACTGTTCATTTATTACGTAAGACAATTTGAACCAATTTCTGAACCCTGGAAAATTCTGGTTTTTTATTATGCTTTTAATTTCTTTAAAAGGCCCGTGACTTTTTACCAACATCATTCAGCCCTAAACAACGAACTTTTTTGTAATTAATTTTTTGTATGCAATTAAAAATTGTTTTTAAAAGTATAACTTCTGACGCGCGTAAATAAGTACACGCACCCATTTTTTTTAAACTTATAATTTTTGCTTACTTTTGTGATCTTACGTAAGAATAATCTAGACCACTCCCATGTAAGAAAAATTAAGACATGTTTGGACCCCCCTCAAATCGTCTTACGTAATAAACGAACAGCCCCAGGCTAGGTGGAGCGACAATCTTCACAGAGTGGTTAGAAGCAGCTGGATGAGAGTTGCCGAAAGTCGAGTTAAATGGCGTGCAATAGTAAAGGCCTTTGTCCAGAAATGAACTGCTGGTGATGCTTACATTGATTAGGTTTAGGACAATCACAACCGATGAAGTAAGAAAAGCACGCCATGCAAACTTCTTGTGCTTTCGAGTCTTTGTGCTTCATAATAAGCAACACGCTAGCTAAAATCTCTAGATTTAACGATAAGTATTCGAAAGGTGAGAAAACCACATCACACGGTCATGAATTCTGTGTATCATCATAAACCAAGCTCTATTAACGTAAAAGATAAGACTTATCAACGTAAAAAGATCGTAACGACGACAACTACTCGTTAATTATAGGAGCGCGTTAGTAGGGCGGTCTGACCGACCCGACCGGTCGTCTGACCTACTAACCGAATGCCTACCGATTTGCATATCAACTGATCATATATTATGAATTTGTTAATGTTGAAAGCCTTTTCCTTTCGTTCAAGGTGTTAAAATTAATTAGATTGTTTATGGTAATTTGGGAGACATTGAAACCAGTTTTTTTTTTCTTGAGTTGTGCGTGGTAAGAAAAATAAAAATGCAGGTTCTGTGCTGATTTTTGGTTTTGAATTGGTACCTTATTACTTTTTTTTTAGTTTTTCCTTTTTTATTATTAATGGATTTTTTTGAAGGCAACGAAAGAAAATATTAACCTTTCGTTTCGACCGTGGATCCACGCGAGATACTTACTTGCTTTTTAATTGCTTCTGTAATTACGGTATTAAACTGATTAATTGTTACAAGCTGTAAATGAGATTAATTTACTACCTACTGCCATCTTAATAATTATAAGAACGGTTTCCATAAATGTAAATTAAATATGGAATCAATGCAATGTACGGAAATTAAGCCTAAATCTTCCCATCCATTACTCATACCTCAGGATACAAGCTTCCACCTACATAAAACATAAACTCAATATCCTTCCATCAACGCGTCACCAGCACCTGATTTCATAATTTCCCGTCACACCTCTCACTCCCACATGTCACTCACACATAAGCACCTCTCACTCACACACACGCACGTCCCATTACCGTATTTATAGTTTAATATTGCATATCCGTTGCAACGCATTTCACTCATAAAATATTCATTCAAGCCACCTGAGAGAAACAATCATTGTGTGGTACAGTTAGGATATGTTATGCGATGTTGATACTCGTACATAATGAATGAGTCATTATTTACTTACTTAATTTATTTACTTTTCGAGCAAAACTAGTTATGGATTCTCTTAGGGCCTGTTTCACCACCAACTGATAACTTCATTGTAGTTTTTTGGCGAGAAGTGGCTATTCAGAAATCGGTATTCGAACAGGCCATTTTAATGTCTGCTAACTTACGTATTTACGCACTTAATTTACCTGAAAAATTCTTGTTCATTATTTTGACCTCCATCATATGATAAATACTTTTGTACAATTGACTCTACACTATACTTATTTACTCTACTCTAGCTTGACAAAACCTTTGATTATCTAAATTACCTAAACCATGCATCAATCAACTCAGACTATTGCAGTCCACTCTTGGATATAGGCCTCTACCATGCGCCTCACAACACTCTGTCCTCCACCTTCCGCATCCAGTCTGTCCCAGCCACCTTTTTGAGGTCGTCGGTCCATCTATCTGGGGGGCGTCCCACACTACGCTTGCTGCTGGTCTCCACTCCAGGACCCGTCTGCTCCACCAGCCATCGTTCCTTCGACAAACATGGCCAGTCCACTGCCACTTCAGTTTGTTTACTCTGCAAGCTATGTCGGTAACTTCGGGTCTTTTCCGAATAACTTCGTTTCTGATTTTAGCCTTCAATGAAACTCCGAGCATAACCCGTTCTAACGGAACCACGTATACCTATGCATTAAAAATAAAATATTAAAATCAAATTGAAAACGAAATGTATCTGTGTTTCTGTCCATAACTCCCTATAACGTGCTTATATATTGTAACTTGGGATCGATCAAAATATTTCCTTCTTTGGTTTTTAACTCTGTTGTAGATGTATGGTAAAGTAGACCTGCATGTAAAAGTGACGATCTAATCACTAACCTTGAAGCAACAGTTTATTAAAGCTAAACCAAAACTACAGCCAGATGGCAAAACTATAGTTTAACCAGCGGAGCCGGCGGACTTCGTCCTGCCCGACCGGGTCCAATTGTGTTTACAAACCAACCACGAAAACATTAAAATATACACATAAAATTTTCATCCAAATTGGTCCAGTCGTTTAGGAGTTAGGTGACAAACACACGTACAGAAGAATTATATGTACATATTAAGATGTGACACAACCTAAGCATGTCAAACTGCTAACCGTATCCGTCGAATCCATAAAGAACACCGGCGCATACGATCAATGAAATAAAAAATAACACGTTCTCGGGTGCAGCGAGTATGTAATGTTACACTCTGGCGATGTTATCGTATCTGTATTAACAGGTAAAAGTAAAAAGTTAGATTAGTATGCTAATTAGTTTTCACTATGGTGATTTGCGAGATTTATCTTGGAGCATCGCTTACAGTGATAATTATTCTATCATGATTCATGAACGAAGGATGCTGTTATGTTACCGCTGTTTTATTTTAGCTCAGAATGTTCTCTGAGATGATTGGTTTAAATTAATTGGTGATTTGTTTCTTTCTTGATGGATTTTGGTTAGTTTCGGCCATAAACGGAAATGCCCTTCTGTGAATATCCCTATTTCACCACGAAATTAATATTGAGACTCATTAGGCTTCGGATTCGACGCCTTTGAACCTGGTGCAAAGACCCAAAAAATATAATAGGTATACGCTTTTTTAGGGTACTCAAAGATAGTGATAACGGAACCCTGTTATTAATCCTCCGCTGTCCGTCTGTCTCTCAGCCAACTGTCTAATCGGTAAAACTGACGAATCAGTGAAACTGGCGAATTAAATAAACTGACGACTGAGGGAAACTGACCAAGGATACGCGCACTCGCATCAAGTTAGACTAAGGTAATAAGTACTTTAGATTTGTGATAGGTACTAAACGTTTTAACTTTTTTTGAGATGAGGTCTATGATGGAACGAGCGTGCCCATTCACTCTTGTTCAACTACTCAAACTCAACGGTATCAACCAAATTTGTCTAGGTTACCGAGAAAAACCGACGAGAACCGAATCGAAATACTCAAAAAATTAAAACTGCAGTTACAAAACTAGCGAACATTCCAGCCGTTCCTATAATTACTATAAAGCTAGGTATTCAATGTCGTAACGGACTATCAGTCACTTAGTCAATGGTCAAACCGGTATCCGGTGACGTATAGTTGCGCTTTGTCTTTGAGGTACTTATTAATTTCCGTGAAGTTTAAGATTTGGCTAGAGATGAGCTGAAATATTCGGCGCGTTCTGAATATTCGGCTTTAGATGAATATTCAGATAATTGGTACGTTCTTGACATGGGAAATATAGGTTGGGAGACTAATGCTTAGCGATAGATGTTTTTGTATTAATGTGATACTATTGTGTGGTATTTTGATGAATGTAAAGGGTGTATTAGAAGAGATGAGGTGCGACCCCAATGACGAGCATTTGGAATTGGAACAGCCTATTTCCAGCAGTAGTCTGCTGATGAGTACAAGAGAGAGATTTTAATTTAATGAGATGAATAAACACATTATACCTTATACGGACAGTGGTAATAAACAAACTTAAAACTTCCGCCTCATGTCTTGAAGATAGTTAAAATATGTATTCAGTAAATTAGAATACGACGATATTTCAACATCCAAGAGGCATAGTGAGGTGAGTGGTTTCATAAAATTGAAAACAACTTACAACGGAAATATCTTCTTACAAATAATAACATAAATTAATAATTTATAAAATAACATGATTAAGTAATTAATTTGGAAACGTGACTGACCATGTGGTCCATGGTCTGACCCACAAGACGAGCAGTGTTATTGAATTTTTATCTGGTCTTTTTCAATTATCTTTGTTGACTTTTGTCCAGTTGATGCAAATAGGCTCACCCTCTGTCAGAGTGGGACTTTTAAATCCCACTGTGATAGAGGGTGAGTGTGAAGGTGAGTTATGTTTACATAACTATCAAAATTTGGGCATACATATACCTCTGCCATTTTGACTTAATACAGAGGTGATGTTATATTGTTTCAATTGAATCCGAATATTCGGCCAACATTAAGCAAAAATCAAGGCATCCCACCACTAACTCCATAGTTTCACAGAGATTTGAGGTTGTCACAGCACGGTATGTAAATATTACAATGTTCCTTTTGGCTCGGCTTGTTAGTTTTAGTCTATAGCACTATGGCGACTTATAATATCCGTGCAATTTAACTCTTGGATATTTGAATACTGTTAGAACTTTCGCTCCGCCTGCATAAAATGTGAAGTCATCAACGGATTATGACCGATCAAGGACTCTTTATCGTTTTTATTTTAATAACTGTAAACGAGTATCCACTATTAACCGTATGTTTAGGATTTAAGATGATTTGTTAAACAAAGGAACCTCTATTTCCTTTTAACTTTTGCTAAAATATACGTGAATTCATCGTGATGGCCCTGTGGTTAACCTCGCCTCTCATGTACGAGTTTGTGGGTTCAAATCCTGACAAGTAACAATGGGACTCAGTCAATTGATATGTACTTTTTTTAATTTATCTTGGACATGACTGACATCGGTAAAGGAGTCATATCGTGAGGAAACCTGGGGGTCTACTCCGAAGTGCAAAGTGCGAATCTTCAGATCGGACCGACACATGGCCGAACCGAATATTACTGAAAAATGCGAAAAAAGTTCGGATCGGCTCAGTTGGGTCGGAACCATATTCGAAAGAGTGTAGGAGTGTAGGATCGGAACCGACCGAAAAAAATAGTAACTTCGTATCAGGAAACGGCCGAACATTCGGCCGATACTACTTCGGAGTAGACCCCCTGGTCCGTTAGTAATTATAAGCTTGAAATCGCCGCCATGATGATCAATACTAGTGCCTTCCTTATTTGAGAAAAGGTCTGCAGTAGGACAATAATAAACTGGTATTTTTAATTTTTAATTTTACACACGTATTCTGAAACGATTGCTTTAGAAATCTCCAACCCTCTCACATCACTTAATTTGGTTAAAAAAAAAATCTGTTGCAGTTTAATTTGATTTCTCACAAACGTTATCTAAATCAACAGTTATTCGCTTGCTCTAAGCTACAAGACAAGCATCCCATTTGTTTAGAATACTGATGACGACAATTGACGTCACATAAGTTCCTCGTGAGTTTGTATTAAATTCTGAACATAATGCCAGGCTACGGAGGACCACTACCGGTCACGTTTGGCATATTTATGTCTTAGTAGGTACAACAAGAGGTTGTATCTACTAAGACATAAAAATACTAATTAAGATATTAAAAATTTATTCATACATACTTTGCAGTTTGTGGGTCCAGAATCTTGGATTTACCTACTTCCAAATACGTCAATGAAATTATTGATTTGGAGATTCCTAATATTCAAATAACTAACTTTAGAAGAGCTGATATATTCATGTTTTCAAAATGCAAATATTTTAAGAAAATAACTTTTTATTTTAATTAAGAAATACCAATATTTAGTATACCCTGTCCATTAGGTAAACCGTTTTTTGACAGATGGAACTAGTGATTGCAGCAACACACAATACATTGATTGATACACGTACCTACGGTATTGCAATATCTGTATGAAGCCATAAAAAAGATAATTCAATAAGATAAAGCACACATTACATTACAGATGCGCAAATACATTTATTTTATTACGCATTTTAAAGTTAACTTTTACGTAATCTGGACTATGAACATTCTCAGCTGTCAAAAAACGGTTACCCTAATGAACAGGGTATAGTTATTCATTAGAGATTAGGGGTTTATTTATAAAAGTTGCTTAAAGGCCTCTTCTTCTTCCTTCCAAACTTCCCTGTCTTGTGCGAACTCTGGCCATGCTGGCCCTGCAAACGTTAACAGACCATTACACCACCTTCGCCGTGGTCTACCTCAACGGCGATGTCCTACCCCAGGCCTCCAGTGCATGACGATCTTTGCCCATCTCTCCGGGTGCATTTTTGAGACGTGTCCGGCTTAACGTTATGAAAAAGTAAAAAAAGGAGTACTTAACTGTAATCAACGTATATAAATAAACCACCAGTTTCTAATGAATAACTACTAAATGTTGCCCCTACTAAAAAGACCTTATTCCCAAGGAACCAATACTATAACATCAAATATTTCAATCATTTTACAAACACCAAATTCTGCGTAAGAAGGTAGTGTTAATTACATAAATCACTCCACGGACCGTAACGCATCGATCAGTGTTGATATACTTAGCCGTTATACACCAATTTTTAGCCAATTAATCGGATTATCATGCAGGAAAAATGCAGCAAACAATGTTGCCAAACAATGTTTGCAATGTGCTGGTACCCTTCGAGTTTAAGGTGGCAGTCTTCAAAAGTGTAGACTTACTTTTTAGGCTCGGAAAGTATAGGATAATAATGAAAGAACTTTTTTTTGTAAAAGTCGTGAGGAAAGTTTTGAGTATGAATGTGGATGGAAGCTATCATAGTAGGTAGGGGAAGACCAAAGAAACGATGGATGGACTGTATGAAAAATGATATGCCTAAGGGGGTGATTACCGAGATGACGACTAAAATAAAAAGTATAGACGAAAAAGACATGTTGTGCCGACCCCAACTAAATTGGGATGGGTAAAAGAAAGATGGTGTTTTTTTTTGTAAAAGGTTAGAAAGCAAACTGATGTCCTTTTACTGCTGTCCTGTTAAACGAAACAGCAGTGCTGTTTAGAGACAAAAGGTAGTGTATATTCGATTTATAATACAAACTGGACCAGAGAATGCAGATTCTGAAATTCTCTTTTCTGGAGATCTTATGATTGTACTATTGTGTGTTGTGCAGCTATTTATTTTGTGTGCATTAAATAAATGATTTATCTATCTCAATCAATACTGCTCCAGCAGTGGACTGCAATAGGCTGAGTTGATTGAGAGGCTTATGTCCACATAAGCCTCTCCCAGTCTGCGCCACAACACCCTGTCCTCCGCCTTCCGCATCCAGTCTGCCCCAGCAACCTTCTTTAGGTCGCCCGGCCATCTAGCTAGGGGGCGTCCCACACTACGCTTACCGATACGCGGTCTCCACTCCAGGAAATCTATTTATCATCCAGGAAAGATAACGTAGAAGAAATGGATAGATGTTGCAAGAACCGATAAAACACAGTAACCAGACTTACAACGATACAAAGTTTGCAAAATATAACAGACTTGGAAGCCAGCCAACTACGCTAGATAAATACCAATCCTAGAACGTTCAAATATCGTTACTAACCCTAACATGCCACAGTTTACACCACAATTACCAAAATTGCATCCAACTATTTTAACCCTTTCGTAACTGCAGTGAGTAACCAAAGTTTTGCAAGAAAGTGACTACCATGACTCACGAACGAGCCCGAACCTTACCGGACCTTACCGAATCCGAAAAGATAAAATATGGACAATAATATTACTCAGATATGCGCAAAATTCTACTGGTTTTGCCGGGTTTTACGATATTTATTCGACAGTATTTTTATAGATGTCGCGCCTAAATGGGAGGCCAATGGACCCATAATGTGTAGCGATGTGTGCGGAAGATAATTTTAATATATGGATAAGTAATTTGTTTGTGTGTTTTTGTTGTTACACAAAGTAATTGGTGATCATATAATTTGCATACGAGTGTAGTTCATCTCTACATATTGGAATACCCGATTTTCCATTCAGTTCTCTCGGTTAAAATTGCTCTACCATTTATGATTAATTTTTCAAAGCTTCAGCTTCAAAACTTTTTAGATAGAGTACTTTTTAGCGTTTTAACAATTTCAAAAACTGTTGAGTACCTATTATTTATATATCTTTTCGTAAAAAAATTTGCTCTCTAGATTGGTTCCTTTTAAACCAAAAACTGTTGACAACCTTGTCACATTTGAAATAAACACAAGCACAGGTAATTTTTTTCTATAATAAGTACAGATTCTGTACAGATAAGATGGACTCAATAACAAAATAATATTTAAATGATTAATGCTTGACAGTTTATCCCATTAGATCGCCCAAAGCAAGACCCAAAACATTCGTTACCATCAATTTATCATACACACCAGTAGTGGGCGAAATATCAGATATGTACTCATCGTGTTATTGACCGAAAAGTTAATGCCAGTGACCGCATAACTAGAAAACAATACTATTACATACATACGTACATACAGAGAAGCCCGTTGTACTGGGGACCCTCAAATAATTGCACGTATGTAGCCCTAGAGGCCAATTTAGTATGTCGCTTTTATAATTCAGCACACATCCTAACCACGATTGGAATATAATTAAGGGCCAGTGTCCCTTGACCTGCCTTGTGGAGTAAAATGGTGGTTTTGGCAGGTCTTGGTATGTTGGTTGGTCGTTGCATCGTGATTGAAGGAAATTAAGGTTGATTTTTATAAGTTCATGATGTTGCTGGGTGTTCTTGTAATCATTGATAATCCTGTGGAATAATTTTTGTCGTTTATCATTAATACATAGTTATTAAGTACCGAATTATGAAGTGTGGGGCTTTTTATTAACATTGATTTAGAAATTATGGTGATTTGTGTAAGCCTGACAACACGGAATGCGCCTCGTAACGATCTTATTTCTATTAGAATGTTCATCATCATCATACCCTACTTACCCTACCCTTACCCAAACTACATACTAGGTACCCTTGTCAAACTCATGGCTCAGTACAGGCGAAGGCCTGTCCTCGGTACAGTACTTGGCCCTTTTTTTCCATGCTTCCCCTGGTCTGTGCGAGCACCCACCTGGATTGGTCTACCAATTAACGCTCCTTAAGACTATATTAGGACTACAACTTGCCCTCTCCTTTTGTGGCTATCATAACACAAATCTAAGGGATAAGTCTCAGGCTTAGGGTTAATTAACCTTAACTAACGCCAGTGAAATAGGGCCAAAATAATATACTAGTCATACCATACACCTGTAGGTCAACTCTCGTAATTTAAACCAGGAACTAGGAAATTAGAGGTATTTTTGACAGATTGAGACTAGATCAGACTGTGAACGTTCTTAAAATTACGAGAAGTGCCCCTCACATGTGAATGCCGTATCAAAGCTTTTCTAACAGAAGCTAAAGTGGTGAAATAAAAAAATAAATATATATAAACTATCTGTTAGTATACCATAATAAACAACCTACTTACGATCACAAGATTACCTCAATCATCTTATAAACTGACAAACTAAACAACCACACGCAAATTTTCGCTTTCGACATCTCCACCAAATTGCCCGTAGGTAATGTGTGCATATGGCAAATAAATCGCTGTCATCTGAACGATTTCGAAGCGTTACGTACGGATTGCAACGTCAGTCGCGTGAGCAGACTAGTTTCAGAAGGCCGAAATACATAGAAACTATTGGTACACACGCGATCTTATGTGTAAGCAATGTTATGGGATTTTGGTGTAATCTTGGTTACAGGTGAACTAGTTATTTTGTATATAAAATAGAACCCAGATAAAGATATAAATATATATATATCCTGTATATGTATAGTATTAAACAAAGCCGCTTTTCTTGTCCGTCTGTGTGACCGTTGTTTTTTTTTTAAACTATACGATGGCTTTTGATGCGGCTTTCGCTGTCATTTAGAGAATTTATTCCGGAAGGTTTATGTGTATAAATAAATAAGTTAATAATAATATTTAGGTTAAATATAGCACAGAAATCTGAATCGGAATCAGAATCGTTTTGACATGTTGCCACATCAGTACCCATTGCACCCCAGCGAGGCTAGGGCGGTTCGCTAGAAAGAAATAAACCAGAATATGACTCTACAGTGCGTACATGTCACTTTACCAAACAGCACGATGATTTCTAAGTGTATCGAACCATTTTTCAGTCATCATTATTTAATTTTATATGAAAAAGGCTTTATTTAATCAAAATAATTTTACAACTGAAAATCATTGGTATAACACTAAAAATACATAAATAACTAAAATTATACAACTGTTGATTATCCTCTTAATTTAAATCTTTTAATAAGGCCCGATTTACCTTTACAAGTTTTAATTGTAAAACTGCTTTGTTAGCTAAATTGATTTCTACCGAGAGCACTTATTGGATGGTTTGATTATTATTAATAGTTGAAAACTTTAATCATCGCGTGTTTTTAGTATTTAGATTTTACCGCTTAGTTACGGTCGTAACCTCATTATCATTCTTCTACCTTTACCCCCATATACGGCGCAACATGCCTTTTCTTCCATAAGTACTTCTCTATCAATCGCCATCTCGGTTGTGAGTGACGGTAGTAACCTAATATAGGAAAAGTTTCTTTAGCCTTATGAATAAGTATGTAAAACGTGTCTGTTTTTCTGAAAAAAACCTACAACCTTTATTTCCTTGTAAAAATGTATTTATTACTAGCTTTTGCCCGCGGCTTCGCTCGCGTTAAGAAGTATACAGCCCGATCGGTTTAAAATTGACAAAGTTTCATACAAACTTTCATCCCCTATTTTATCCCCTTGGGGTTAGAATTGATCAAAATCCTTTCTTAGCGGATGCCTACATCATAACTTCTACCTGCATGCCAAATTTCAGCCCGATCCGTCCAGTGGTTTGGGCTGTGCGTTGATAGATCACTATGTCAGTCAGTCAGTCACCTTTGAGTTATATATATTTAGATTGTGTTCAAGAAATCCAAAGACGTTATAAATAAAGAAATAATCGAAAGTTTTTGAAAGGATAGGCACTTTTGAAATCGATTCGTTTAATAAAATCGTTACCTAACCATTTTTAAAATTCAAATAACAACTTGTACGAAATATAGTCCATTGCATTTCTAATAGAAAACGGAAATCACAATTCTAGGCTACCATGTCGTGTCTTAGATTCTAGACCGAATTCAATTAATGACGCAATCTGCTCAGGCTAAATAAAACCAATGAAAGCAAGTGCGAAATAACCATCAAAATTAATTGGCTAAAACAAATCGAAAAACAAGGCAAAAAATGAAAATAGTGATATATTTTACTCTACAAACTATCTAGCAGGTAAAATAGAAGCAGACGGAAGGATAGCTGGATGGTGGTGGATGTGGAGCTGTCTCGCAAAAACCACGATGCACCTCCTGTACTGCCTTTGTTGGGACACAGAAGGCAGGATAGGAGGACCTGCAGGCAACGTGACCAAAGCATGCAGTCAAGGTGACCTCTGCGCTGCCACCCACGACGCCGTGGAAGTGGCGAAGTTTTGAGTCAACAAGATTTGCAATACTGTAGTGCCAGCGACAGGAAGGAGAGGAATAAATGCATACAATGAAACGAAAACCCTCGAAAATAAACAATAAAAGAAAGAAAAGGTGAAAGAATAAAAGAAAGACATAGTTTCCTTAGCTAAAACTATCCAAAAAACACAAATGCCTATATGCTATGCTATGTTATGCTTTTAAAAAACTTTCCTATTACCCACAAATATTTGCACCAAACACGAAATCATTCAACCATTTATTATCAAACAAAACAAAACCTCTCTATTTTTAAACCTAAACAAACAAATAAATATAGCATGGACGATTCTCGCGAATTTCTCAATCAAAATGTCGATAGTTTCGGCTTCTACAACAACGGTAAATGACATAAATCAAGTCATAATAGCTTTTATTGAGACATTCACACTGTCCGGGTGCATTGAAATGATAATAATATTTGTTTTGCCGAATTTATGATTTTAATCGATAAACACAGCGTGGGAAGTAGAATTCCGGGTTGAAAAGGATATGTCAACGATTGAATAAAAGACATATAAAAAGAAGAATACAAAGGTAGAAAAACTAAAATTGGCATAATGACAAGAGGATGGATATAACAAAGGTAAAGAAAAAGGAGAGAAAATAAACGGAAGAAAGATAAAGAAATGGACAAAACAGAAACCAAAGTAATCGCAAACTTATGATTGAATGTTGTTTATGTAGACTACGTTAAAGCTGGTGAAGTTTGATAAACTTAAGCCAAGGTTTAAAAAAGAACAATAGGACCCAAAACCTGACTCATCTGAGAAGAAACAAATGGAAGGAGGGAAAGAAGTCCTTTGTTTTGCAGACGTATATAGATAGATATATATTTATATATTTCAGGAAGGTGTAAACATCGATAGAGTTTTCATTTCTCCTTCTACAAAGTCGCTGACAGCCATTTAATCACAGAATGCATGAAAGCAGCACCTCTTGTTCATCAAGCATGAAATACCGAAGCGACATGGATACATCAAACGTTCATCGTAATAACTGTCTCATAATTAACTATTTCGTTCCGCGAGGAACTAATTATCAGAGTAATGTTACGTGTAACAATGTAATTAACCTTTAATGAACCTGTAATACCTACTGAGCATCGGCCCCAGCTGTATGTTGCTACAATCATGGCTGCGAAACGAGATTCTAGAATCACCAGACTTGAGTGATGAGATGGAATGAAGATCTTACATTCATTTCAAGTCATTGATTTCCATACGAAAAGACAGGAAGAGGAATGGTAGAAAACACATATTTTTTTTCCTCTGAGGTTTCTTGTATGGGGATACCCATACAAGAAACCTCAGAGGAAAAAAAAATGCAACTTATCTTGTTCCTGCTCTATCTTGTAGTAGCTACAACCTATCTGCTAATCTTAAATTCCTAGAATCAATCTTCAACAAAGTCATCCTTGAATCAACGACTCCATTTTGACGAATTCAATAGCAGACTGCACACAGCAAAAAAACGGCAATTACCCACAATATTCTAAGAACATGAATCACTGTCAAAAAAATCTCAAAACCTATTCCCAAATTAAAATAAGGCTGTATAATCGACTTAGTAAATGCTTTACCACCCTAAGGTTTAATGTCACTTGTAGATCATAAAAAGACAACGTCTACTTATTTGTCTATCATGTGACGGATTATGTGAACCTTAGTAAAGTTTCAATTTATAATTGTACTTATTGATCTTGTTTCGCGTGGCCAAAATCGGGACTAACACCGCCATCCTGTTTTTTAAAATACAATTTAAACGGCCTATCAACGTCAGTCAAGCACCAAATGATCCTTGGCACTAGGAATAATGGTTGTCGAAAGTGGTAACGCAAATTCGAGGTCGACTATATATATAGAAACATGGATTTTATACCGGTGCAGACGGTACATCGTCACGGCAGCTCATCGTCGGTCACTTTCGATGTTCATCTTGCGCAAACGCATCTGTTCGAGCATTCCGTACGTTTTCGTTTCGTACCATTTTCTAATTCGTCATGTGCAACTGTTGTTTGTTTAAATGTCAGTTGTTAATTGTTTAATGTCAAGTTTATGTGTTTTTATTGTTTTTCAGTTTAAAAAAAAAACTGTTTTCGGAAGTTGTGAAGTTGAAAATGGGAACATTGTTAGTATGATTGATTTATATTTTATTACTTTAGTAGTAACTATTTGTAGTTCTTGCATACTGTTACGGTCTGTCGATTAAATGTGTTTATTATGATTCAATTTTAAAACAGTTTGCTTTGTTAAATTATTGTATTTCATAACAATAACAACACAATGTGTTACTTTTGGGTAAATATTGAATTTCCACTTTCCAAACACATTTACAGTGTGGTCCCTACACGAGAAATGACATTCCTTTTTATACCGCTCATCATGGACAAATCCTGGAAGGTGCTGGTGGCACCTTTCAGGATTTGAACGAGACAATTAACAGAGCTCTACAACCTACGTAAGCCTACGAAATGAACCGGCCATATTAGCCGTGGAACCGATGACCGTTGGGGTAGACGTGTCCTTTTTTTTTAGGTTGCAATTCATCAGATAACTTCTCCCGCTCTGGGCGGAGCGAGAGGGCGTGTAAGACTTTTACTGACTAAAACCCACCTATGTTCCTTCAGCTGCCTGTGCCAGGGCAACGGTATCTCTTTCGAAAAACCCGCGACCCTGGCAGGTAGACGTGTCCTTGAGTGAAGACCGTGAATCGGCAAACGTAAGGTAGGACGCCCTCAAGCTAGGTGTAGCGACGATCTTCGCAGGGTGGCTGGTAGCAGCTGGATGAGAATTGCCGAGAATCGAGCTAAATGTCATGCAATTGAAGAGGCCTATGTTCTGCAGTCGACTGCCGTCGGCTGATGATGATGATGACAGCCTACGTAAGTAGGCAACTTGCTGGTCGGACAAAATTTGAGTAGACGGTTAATCAACACAAGAAGAAGGTTATTTGTAATTTGAATCTAAAAAGCAAAACTTTACGTGAAAATCACTTAAAAACAAACGGTTTTCTGAGAAAAAGCCATGTGCTAAAAAACCATTAAAGTTCTCATAATAGCTAAGCTTCTGCAAACTTCTCCTTGAAGCACAGACACGACTGATTTAACATTTCAAAACTCAGAGTGACCCGGCCTTGGTTTCCATATATTTGCCAAAGGCAGAGCCATACTTGCACAGAGGCAATCTCAACAAGGTAGGTAAACAGTTACACGACGATATTCGTTAGCTATTCAATGATACCTGTGAAAAGATGGTATTACTAGTGTAGGAAAAGTCACTTTTGTATGACTTTTCACAGTGGCTTTCACTAAATGACATATTTTAAGATCATTTTCTGAAAAAGCCAGTAGTTTGGAAACACTAGAATTCTTGCTTCAAAACTTAAATAGACTCCTCTTCTCCTTCATGTCGCTGACACGACTGTATTTTAATTCTTGTTTTCCCAAAAATTTTCCACTTCCACGGCGTTGTCGGTGGCAGCGCAGAGGTCACTTTGACTGCATGTTTTGGGACACAGAGGGCAGAAAATAAAGGTTGAAAAAAAATACCGCCCTTTCCATTTAAATAGATTTAAAATGATAAAGATTTTAACAGATCAAATTAAAACAAAAACATTATAATAATTTCTAGCGTAAAACCTCAATTATTGATTGAATTAAAATATTAGTTTGTTCTTGTACGAGTATGCGTTGTTGATGAATTCATGATAAGTGATCATAAAAGATGACGTTTTGCTCGTGACTAACTTTTCAGTAAAAACACAATTATTATTTATGTTTTTATTCGTAGAATCATTGTTTTTGTATCTAATGCGTTTTTCGTTCTAACCAAACTTGTATGACTTGTATGTCAATCAATGTATGTAGGGCGGGCGTTTTGAGGGAGTGTCTTATGTAATTTTGACGTTCAAAAAGTTCTGATTTAAAACCTAGCCTACCTAGCCTACCTAGCTACCTAGTTTGAATAAATTACTTTTGATTGATAAATTGATTGAATCCAACTACAACTGGTAAGAAAATGATAGTTACCACTGATGACAGTTTTTCCACCTAAATCAGTACAAGCGACATTTTAGTGAGTTACAACTCACTTTTACCAATCAAATGTGTTCCATAGTAACTATAGTCACACTGTTTACATAGTTTCGCGGTCATTTTGTAATGGTCACACTTACACCGGCTCATACATTCATCTTTTAACTGTAAACTCTGATGAGCTTCTTGACACATTATACCAAACATCGTTAGCGCTTCTTAGTGAATTTAGAATGATGTATTATTGTTGGCTTCTTGTATTTTACGGCTGGGCTTTGACAAAGTCAATTGTGTATTTTAGATGACTGGTGACGGCTACCTTTTGGGTTTATTCGCCAAGGTCTGACCAATTCTTTTCTACAAAGCGTAAGGGGTGTTCCCACTGCTGGGACACAGGCCTCCTGTCTTCAAGAGGGAGTGGGCTGTAATTTACCACGCGGGCCCAGAGCGGGTTGGTAAATGTCACGGCTTTGAATTTTTGGTTTGGCTAGGACATGCCGGTTTCCTCACTACGTTTTCCTTCACCGTTTTGAGAGCAGAGGCAATGAAATGATTTACACAAAGTAAAGTGCCTGGGTTCGAACCCACGACCTACAACTCACAAATCAGGCCATTACCACTGAGCCGCCACTGCTACAATAATGATTAAGCTGTAACTAATTCAAAATCAGACATGCATTTACTTTAACCTTAAATAATCCCAACCGTTACACACATGGAATAACTGGTACTTATGAGGATTTTCAAGAAAAGCTAAGTATCTAAGCACGCCTATTACATTACATGGCTTTAACTTTTCGCTAGCCCTTGCATACAAACAACTTTAACCACTGAAGTTATGGTTAAGTTAAAGCTAACTACTGTCGCATGATCACGTCTTAAGATCCGGAGCTAACCTTTTCATTAGAATCACGCTAGCAATGAGTTCGTCACAATAGTTCAACAGGGTCGGATTCTGTCACGATTTTGCAATAGCACACAAGTTTGTTTTGATTTTCAACGTCGTTGTAAGTACCTACTAAGATGATATTCGTAGCATTTGGAATATTATATTATATTTGGACTTAAGAACTCTTTCATCATCATTAAACTAAGTTAGTCTAATCGTTAAACTCAGTTAGAGTCAGTTAAATATCAACAGATGTATTACAGGAAGAGATGGCAGACTTGCTTTCAAAACCAAGTGTTAGATTACCCTTACTATATAGCATAAGTTTTAAAAATCTTTCCATTAAGGCACTGCACCGATTTGGTCCCAAAAACGCACGACGCCATCGCGGCAGGCCGAGATGAAGATGGCGGCATGATCTTGACTCCTACCGGAGGGACTGGCCGGCACTCGCAAAGGACAGAATTTTATTGTGTGGAAAAGAGAGGCGTTTACCCTGAAGTAGGGCAATACAGGCTGGTTAGATAAAAAGAGGGTACAACACATTTTATGCCAAACTCATATTGCACAGACTTTAAATCGCTCATTTATATTAATTAGTTCATTTTTTTTTTAACTCAACCTATCGTAGTCCCCTGCTGGACATAGCCAGGCAACCTCTCCCAGGTTGCGCCCCATCCCCCGGTCCTCCGCCTTCCGCATCCAGTCTGTCCCAGTCACCTTCTTAGTGTCTAAACACACTATGCCGAAGGTACGCGACCGAAGTTCCGCACGATTACGCCTGCAATGCTATTTGAATTACTGACGGCACATTATGCCGAAATTACGTTGCGTTATAGCGTTCAGCCGAACTTCGGTCGGGCGTAAGTTCAGCGGCAACGTATTCTGTAGAGCACATGTTATACGCGACCGAAGTTCAATTCGATTGCCGAAGAAGATCCGGGGCGGGGAGCAGCGGGAGGCTCGACGCACTGAATAAACACAAAGTTGCGCAACTGAATTTCGGCTGCGTAAGTTCGGCACTTATGGTGTGTCATATCAGCCGAATACGTCGGAACGTAAAATCAGCCGCGGAACTTCGGTCGCGTACCTTCGGCATAGTGTGTTTGGACACTTAAGGTCGTCGATCCATCTAGCATCTTAGTTCAATTACAAATAGGTACCAAATTCATTACTGTGCGAAATAATAATTAAAATAAATATGATACTCTCTTAATGGAGTGAAAGGCATAATGTCTATTAATTTCTACAAACATTGTAACATGAGTTCCTGCGCTTACGCAAGCAAAGTGATATTGTTTAACGATGGAGTCATGCGCTTATTGGTGAGTAATTACTAACTACTAATCGTTGATGGCAACTATTGCTAGTAGATAATAAACCTCATAACACTCTACCTACTCCAATTTTATTGAAAACGAGATCATTTCCTTACGTTATGTAATTAATTGGTTATCTAAGTGCGTAAATTTATTAACTATGTCATAAAACAATGTTAATGATTCTATATGGTGTAGCTTTAGAAACATTTTCTTTTGGTTTTTAATTTTTGCGATAACAATATTGGTCCTGCAACTCTCTTTCTGCGAAAGATTGAATTATCTTCAATGTACATCATTGATGGTGATCATGGGAATGAAAAGTGGCACCCGCGTGAAGACACAGAATTAATACCAGTTGCATAAGTATTGTAAGTAGGTACGAAAAAAAAGTTCCAACATTAAAGTTTTTTTTTTTTAATAATTGTCTTTTATTTATTTATTTCTTTACAGTACATACACATAAAAGAGAAAATATACAAAATTATCATGGTCATTAACCTTCTGACCTTATCCCAACTTGTTTGGGGTCACCATAGAAAATGTTTTTCTGCAATACATTTATCAACCAACCGGATCTGTGTTCTACCTTCCTTGTCATAGCTCAAGTATCATTTTGTGATATGGATACCATTTCTTTGGATCCATAGCTCGTAATTATGATCTTACGACTACAACATCAAATTAAACTAGTAAGCGAAACTCCGTAGACGTGATGGTTATAGATATCTAAACACGAAACAAAAAAACAAATTTTCTCAACTCTAACGTCAAGAAACTTCACTACACCAACGCTAGTTGACGTCTCTATTAAAACAAAAAAAAATCATTTGATAAACTGATATTTCTAGTAAAACAACACTACCTAGCCCCAAACAATCATCTATTTATTTTTCTCCTAATTTAATCAGCTAAAAACGTCTGCGGAGTTTCGCTAGCCGATTTAATTCGACCCTGTATATCGTTGTTTATGTAGATCTTGTCTATTTGAACACCACCAATACAAATATAGAAAGTAGAACTATTTCACACTGGTCCGTTACTGAGCTTCTGACAAACGTTGCATCGGCAGTTAGATAACAGACGATCAGCCATCAAGTGATGATCACTTACCTAATGACGTGATTGATTCCAACTAATTAGCTACGCACAGTTTGGTAATATGGTACTATGTAATGTGTGACGTTTAGTTTCTTAATGAACGGTTAAATTGGTTTAGGAAAGCGTGTTTTGGAAGGTTTCGAAATTGAGTTGATTGTCGTTTCAAAAGTTTAGTAAGCTGTCGCAAGTACGCACGGCGACATATCAAGCTATACATTTCCAGTATAAGCTAAATTCTGATCGTACGAAAAGCCTATACAATGTGAGGTCAGCTAAAACTGGAAATGTATAGCTTCATAATATGTCGTCGTGTGTACGATGTGGAAATATACTATTACGTATATTTTAATTAGCCAACTAATTCAAATGTGGTAAGCACCAAATATTTACGAAAACTAGAACATATTTTCACAAAATATTAGGTACGCACGGCTACACATCAAGTTATACATAACCAGTATAAGCTGACTTCTGATTGTACGAAAAACCTATACAATGCGAGGTCAGCTAAAACTGGAAATGCATAGCTTAGCCGTGTGTACCAAATCCCTTTTCGCTTTTAATAAACCTACTTAATTTCTGATACATGAAGCACAATAACTACACTGATTGGTGAGACTATCGGGGTAATTGCGTAACTCACCATCAGTAGCAATGACTATCATTTTGACAGTTCAACAACATTCATTGCGTTATTTACGTTGTTGGTCAGACAAATTTTTCGAACATATGAAGCAATGGATTGGCAATATCCTTGAAAATGATTCAGATTGAGATTGATAGTGTGTTACGCAATTAGGGTGCAGATATCCTGGATTTTCTAACCATGTGTCACCCTGCTGTTTTACCTAGCAGAAGTTGCTCCGCCTTCGCCTGTCTAATGTTCAACCTAGGGTTATGAAGAAATTTATAATTTATATTTATAAAAATGGTTTTGTATCACCTAAACTTATCAATAGCCTTCTTTACTACACAATCTACCAAATACTAGATACTTATTACCTACGATAATTGAGTAAAAACTGATATTACGATAATTTCCGTAATTTCTACCAAACTACACGTCGCCACACTCCATTTATTTCACATACCTCATGGGAATTGTAACATAAAACGGTAACACTTACCATAATAGATATACTTATAGTTATATACTTACACATTATATACGTGTGTTTATGAAATCATTTTGTTTATATAACGATCGCGCTCAATGGGAGTGTAATATCTTCCGATGTGACAACGTAACTAGAAGGAAAGTTTATAATGGTGTTGATGACTCTGTGCCATCATGTGTTTTGTTGAAAAGGTAGGATCAAAGAGGGTTTAAATTGTGATAGAATGAATACTTATAACATAACATTACGCCTGCATTTCCCAAAGCGTTAGGCAGAGGAGTTCAGTTCAATTAATATTTGGTACAAAATAAAACTTGTTAATTAACAAAATAATTTTATGTAAATCGACAAATACCAACCAATATTCTATATACGAGTACATATCCTATGCCATGCCTTGAGGGGCTTGTGGCTAAGTAATAACAGCCGCACTGGTCGATCAATCAGATAACGCTACGCTTGCCGCGGTTGGTCCGTGAATGGGTGACCATCTTCACATACCAAGACCCCTCCGTGCCTCGGAAAGCACGTTAAGCCCTTTGTCCCGGCTGTCTTTCGTGGATCTTTGACAGTCGTTAAGGGTCGTCAGTAGTCCGTAGTAGCCCGAAAGTCTGACAACCAGTCTTACCAAGGGGTATCGTATTACCCAGTAACTGGGTTGTAGAGGTCAGATAGGCAGTCGCTTCATGTAAAATACTGGTATCCAACTGCATCCGGTTAGACTGAAAGTCAACCCCAACATAGTTGGGAAATGGCTAAGCAGAAGATGATCCTATGCCACAGTTAGTAACTTAGGTAAGTAGGTTCCTAATTCTGTTTTCCAAATTTTTTGACAAAAACAACAGTTATAAGTTTACACTTACTAAAGTACCTACCTCCAGGTAAGTACTTTAGTAAGTGCCTCCCTAGCAAATGTTTTTTTGCCATTGAAATCGTGATTTTATCGTCGAAAATATGATTGAATGAATCGGAAAACACGGTTGTTTCCTTTGAGATGCTTAACTTTTTTAAACTGACAAAGATCGGACGGAAAACTGCAGCTATTAACACATTACAAATCATGGTCAGTCACGATGTGTTAAAACTATGCAAACTTTTTTTTTAAACACACTATATTCTATAAAAATAATATGAAGGATTTTTTTTACACTCGTTTTCATCTAGGGTCACATAGCTGGTTCATTATTGGATTATTAAAATTAGATAGTTTTGTAATGGACGCGCCATTACAAAAATACCTTATTACCTTATTTAGTGTTTGAAGTGAAAACTTATTTGCTGGTGGAATGTGAAAAGAACAGGAGAGAGAGGGAGATAGTGATGCGGGAGTTAAAAGTTAATATGTATGATTTAGGGGCTTTCATTAGAATATTATCTACCCCGTATTCGAGAGAAGCGAAACTGATCTACGAAATGGTTGCTGCATCACTATCTCCCTCGCTTACGCAATAATATATTTGTATTATTAATATTATAATTACGTGTAATAATTAGTTAGATTAGGGTATGATGAGGCTGACGTACCTTTGTAAGGTAAAAGCCTCTAAATAAATTTGCACTTTGCGCTTTCGGAACAGTGATCGAAACTGAACCGTCACCTCGGATCGGTGACGCTGAATCGGGGATACTCGTCTCCAGTCGGTCGGTGACGGTCAGCGGCGTATACTCGGCGCTGAATCGCGTATACTCGGCTCCAGTCGTAAGTTTTTTTGATAAGCACTTCAGAAAATGTTACAAGGGGTGCGGCTATCAATAAATATTTCGGTGACCTATTATTTAGGCGTCTAGACCTTCTCATAACCGTATCTCCGTAACATTATAATTTGTCAAATTAGGCACAATACTGACTCATCAATGAATAAAAATTACATTTATAACAATAGAAAAACAATAAATATGAAAATCTTTAACAAAAGAATCATAAGGAAACTTCAATTTTGGCATAAAACCTTTTAAAGGATTAGCATAATCGATTCGCATAAAATCACGCGGCGTTTTATGCGAGGTCATACTTTATTTGACGTTTCATCTTGTTAGGATCTGTAACTAGGTGTATTTAAGAAGTGACTCATTTAAGAAAAATATTTAAATAGTGGTAAAGCTAATATAATTAGATAAGTAAAGAATTTGACGGACAAACCGTTGTGTGGGATGTCCGTAAGACGGATGGGCTTAAAAGTTATAAAATGTAGTCGGATTTGATTAGATAAAGGTAAAAAAGAGTTAGTTAAAAGATTGGGGAGAGGTGTTTTTCTAGCAGAAGGTAGTTAAGCTGATTTAGACTATTTGAGCGGTTTCCAGATTATGACAGTTGTCATGCGGCTGTACCAAACACAAGAAAACTACTTAATCAGCAACCAGCCGATCGATTCTGTAAAAATCTCACCGTAAAAAGTTAGGTGAAGTGAGCTTAGAGTGAGCTGTCAATAGTGTCAATCCCTAGCATTATTGGGAATGACAGACAGCTCACTCCACGCTCACTTCACTTAAGTTTTCACGGTGAGATGGTTACAGAATCGCACTGCAGGATATATTCGCCAAAAATGTAAACAAATATGTTTTTTTTTTTTAAATAACTTTAATTCCCACACAATTCGAACTGTGTAGAACTGAATTGTGTAGGAATTAAAGTTATTTTACGCTACAACTTCAAACATTTTTATAATTTTTTCTATAGTGCTAGTCACTCTGAAATCAACTTAATTTCCATTAATATAAAGTTGATATTTATTTAACTTGAAATAACTTCAATTTGAAACATAAATAAAATTTGAATATACATAGATTCGAACTGAAATGTAGCAATTGCATTACAAACAAGATTTAGTATTTCTATTTGTTCTGTTTCTAATTGAGTAGGAATGTTTAGAACCTAGGTTTCGAATAGAGGTCTAATTTATTTCTGGTCTTAACCCTTACTTTTTTTTATTATTTACTAAACTGTGCTAAATTTCATCCAAATCCGTTAAGTAGTTTTTGCGTGAAAGAGTAACAAACATCAATGCATTCATCCATCCATCCTCACGAACTTTCGTGTTTATAATATTATTATAGTAGGATTATTACAAGCCTGTATTTACTCTGCTTTCGCTTCCTTCTGTCTTGTCTTATCTTGGGAGTATGTAATAGAGCCTACTTCTCCTTCTTCGTTCATTTTTTAAACTTTGTTGGCCCAAAACTTCGTCACGTCCACTGCGTTATCGGTGGCAGTACAGAGGTGACTTTGGCTTCATGTATCTGAGCACAAAGGGCAGGATAAGAGCTGGAGCATATAAGCTTATGATACAGCTCCACATCCACACCCTGCTGCCCTTCCGTCGAGGTAGCCCCACTTTACGAGGTTGGAGTTACATCTTCTCATCTCATCTTCATAGATCTAAGGACCAGTCATTATAAAAATTGTCCAGCGGTCTATTCTATAAAAATTTCGGGCCCTATCAGAATACCAGCGCTGCGACATTTATTTTTTAAATGCCGAAGCATCATGCTTTTTTTTTGGATGGGAAATCATCAAATGACCCCTCCCGCTTTGGGTGGAGCGGAAGGGAGTGTCAGACTCTTACTGACTAAAACCCACCCGTGTTCCTTCCTTAGCCCTTTCGGTTCCAGGACAGCGGTAACCTTTCGGACGATCCCGCCGCAAGCATCATGCTGAGATAGGGGTCTTTTGGCCTCGTATAGGACTTTCTGTTTCATTTTTCTTTTTGTTACTTTTTTTTTACTATGTTTAGTTTATGATCTTCCTGTACGAGTCGCAATAAATACTTTTTCTTGACGTGACGTGAGCTTGAAGGGAGCTGGCATTCCACATGATGCTAGGGATTGACACTATTGACAGCTCACTTCAGCTAAGTTTCCACTGAGAGATTTTTACAGAATAGGATCGGCAGCTCATCCCGAAATCTCCGTCTAAATACAATACCATTAAGGTAAATAATACAATGATCACTTCTTAACGGTTGTGAAGGTGATAACCTATCCCGGATAAGAAAGTAATAGACATAGTATGTATTAAGAGATGAATTGCTCATCAATACAATATTTTAGAGAAAGCCGATGATTAGCTGCAGATATTATCGTACTAATATTATCGCATGCGGATTGTGTTACTAAACATGAAGCTATTGAATACATTAACTTTTTATTCAAATGCATTAGGTATTCATTACATTATTGTGAGGCTTTTTCACTCAATAAGTTGTCAATGTAAATGATCGTCGCTTTTCCAACGCAATATTGTAGGTATATGTTGGCAGGTACATAATTATATTAATTTATGATTAAGTAAATTAATTTAAAGAATTTAATTAAAATGTCGAATAGCAAAACCTTTGCTACTTTCTCTTCTGGCATACCTTTACAAAGTACCTAATTAGTCCAAGCATTTATGTAGATTATGCGTATAATTAAATTATACAAATTATTATTCCATATTTATACAGTGTTGGTATGTTAAATATTTGAAGGCATTATGTCAGAAACTAAAAATAAAATAGTTTTTGCCGAAACTGCTAGGCTTTTTATTCAATCGATGTTTTCTATGTAAACGTGTGAGGTTTTTATGGTTAATTAGACGTTAATTTGTAAACACCGTTGGTATAATACTTGACTGTTCACGACTGATTAATTCGTGATTGTATCATAAAAAACGTTACAGTAAAAAAAACATATTGAGTTAGCACCTTAGGGATCGTGAATATTTTATGAACTGCCATAAAATTATTATAAGAATTATGGTATTTTATTAGTTCAACAACCACAAAAAAAAAAATATTGGTGAAGGAAATTGAAGGAAGATCCCATTTTAACTCAATTCATCATCATCATCTGCCTTGCCTTTTCCTAACTATGTTGGGGTCGGCTTAAAGTCTAACCGGACGCAGCTGAATACCATTATTTTACATGGTGCGACTGCCTATCTGACCACCACAACCCAGTTACTGGGTAATACGAAACCCCTTGGTAAGACTGGTTGTCAGACTTTCGGGTTTCTGACTACCCTCAGATATAATTTTTCAAATCAGAAAAGACCAAAAAGGATATTCAAAATTACAAAAAAAAAAACTTACAACAAAATCCAGTATCCAAAAAATTTCAATACGTCCAACAATTAGGAAACTCAAAAACACAAGTTCACCGCACTATTCGTTCACTCACACAAGAAAATTCGGAAAAACTTTCGGTAAAATTCACTCAAACACTTTTAAAAAAAATCGCAAACTCAAATCTATAAATAATCGAGGTAAAATGAGCTTTGTTGCGAAAGCTTTTTGGTTGATATTCGCTCGTCGTAGCGGTATAGTGATGTCCGCAAATGATGCGTGTTTACGGCGTGGTGTGTGCCGCTATTTTGCGCGCGCGCACCTGTGCTCGCCCACAGCCCCGTAAGTGGGTGACATAGAATTCAGGTAAAGCCAGCAGGTTTAGATTTTGATTATGGCTTTTTGGAGATTTTAGAAAATGACGTTGAATTTAATTTTTTTAAGCTTGTCTTTGATAAAAGTGCATTTTTGTAGATTTTTTAAAACGTTACTTAAGCTTGAGAAATGACGACAAAGCAGTTGTAGCATTCTATACATATCGTTAACTAATGTAAACTTACCAATGCATGGATCAATCCAAAATAGGTACAGTCCATTGAATCACACACACAACATTTTATTTTTATTAATGAGAAAGGATCTCTCCTCTCTCGCGAGATTTTCATAAAATAAATGAACATTACAAGACAATGTACAGTTTTTCCGTTTCTCTTTTGCTTACTACGTTACGATAATCGTAACTGCTATCTTTTAACATAAGTTAGTAATAAGAAACATAAGGATACGCTATCTAATTAAAATAATTACTTGATTGAAACCAAAACCAGAATGAACACAGAGCCAATTATCCAATTATTATAAAGTAATTAAGAAACACTTTCTCGATATTGCCCGCAAAATACAAAACCACACACGCCGAAAAATAACTTTCTGTCAATGGTTTAAAATAAACTTAATTGGTTGGTTTAGGAAAAGTTGTTAAATACAAATATTCCTAAAACGCTTAGAGTCGTAATCTTTGAGTAGTAATCTTTGTGCCGGTGTGCGAGCACAGAACAGACCTTAATTATGCGCATGAGCATTTAACTTTCACTTACTTTTGACAGATTATGCTCATCTCCATGTCTTTTTGGCCAGGTTAAGGCAAACGGGGTTGAAGAGTTTATAATCGTAAAGACCAAAGGTGGGTCAAGGATCAAGGTTGATTCTTATTGAGGCCCTCCACATCCATAGGCACTTAATATTATTGATTCGAAAGTAACTCTGTCTGTCTGTTACCTTTTCACGCCTACTCGGCTGAACGGATTAAACGATGAAATCTTACACACGGGTAGACCATGACATGGGGTAGGACAAAGAATACGTTCCCCTGGGATAATTTCCCCGCGGACTAGCTAGTTTTCCATGCTTGGGATAACATTCGAGGTAAGCGATTTAGGGCTGATTTTTCAATGGGACGATAATTTTTGTTCGTGGAACAAAATTAAAATCTGACAGTTTCTGTATGGAATAACTGTCAATAATTTAAAATTATTCCTCCGATAATGTTATCTGGCGTTGGAAATATCAGCCTTTAAATAAACAAAAATGACATTTTCGTCAGATACTAGTAAGTTTTGGCTGCAAAGTTGCCGTAAAAAAAAAAATCTTACAGTAATTAGAAACAAAAGAGATTTAAAAATTAAAATTTCTATTTTCAGGTCATTCGGACTGCAAGATTGACTGATAGTATGTGCTGGCTACTAACCCTTAGTTTCGGAACATCCAGATAGAGTTTCTATCTGATGATCTGGCAATCAACACAACTAATACTGGTAATTCACCAAACAACTAACAAGAGATAATTAGACTTTAACCGTGTCATTGGGTACAAAATGAGTTCTAACTATACTTATATTTTGAACCTTACTTTGACTGTAATAAAGTTCTGAATTAAATGGATGCGCCCAATAATTGACATCTTAAACTCGGGTATAAAATCAGTTTTTGTTTACTTTAGAACTTTAAAACTATCGAAGTCAAGTCATCACTCTCCTGCCCTTATCCCAATTTATTTGTGGTCGACGCATGTCTTTTTCTTCCATTCCTCGAAAGACCAATTCAGACACCAATCTACATGGCCTTCACATGATCTGACCAAGATTATGTCAGGACTTTAAAAGAGACTGTGACCTCTGAGTTTGTTTCGGCCTTTCTTCTCAGAGTAGTCAGATAGGAAACGCCGACCTCATCTAGTTTAAAAAAATATGATTGATGAGTAAAAGTGTTTATACAAACCTACTTACAGAATCATTTATCATACTTCTCTATTAGTCGTCATCTCGGTAGTCACCCCCTTTCTAACCATATCATCATTCACACAGTCCATCGATAGTTTCTTTGGTCTTCCCCTACTCTTATAACCATCGCCATTGTCCAAGTAAAGTATTACTATTATTTACATTGGCAACAGGTAATGCCACCAACCAACATACCAACTAGGTAATGATGCCTGTTACCAGTGGCGTGCATTGCATAAAGGCATATAAGCAGTGCCTACCTCAATAAATCACCATAAGTCTGTCAATTACATTTTAATGTGTGTGCCCCACAATTAAGAAACTCACAAAATGATCATACGAGTACCTAACAAAAAACAAAATATTCATACAAACACGCGCGGCAGTACGCAGACGCTAGACGGCCTACTCGGCTCCCGTACTATTCGCACATTGGCATTGGTCTTTACTCCTTCAAGTTGATACAACGGAATGAAATACCTGCCTACCTATTCTGAAAACCAATGCACGCTGCCTGTTACTAACGCCATACCTTAATCAGACTAACGAACGTTTTAGTGAAAGAACTTGTTCAAATTCAGGCCCTATCAGAATACCAGCGCTGTGACATTTGTTTTTTTAATGTCGCAGCATCATGCTGAGATAGGAGCCTTTTGGCCTCGTATAGGACTTTCTGTTTCATTTTTCTTTTTGTTATTTTTTTTTTTTTATTTAGTTTAGTTTGTGATCACCTGTAAGAGTCACAATAAATACATTTTCTTTCTTTCTTTCAAATTCGTCGAAAATTTACACTTTTTAACGTCAAAAACAAATGGCAGTAGGTACCACTAACTTCTGCCTTAATGCTAGAGTTTAACAGCAAATTCTATGAAGGGCTCCCTACAAACGTACCTCCGTGAATCTAACACAGACCTAGAGCATGTGGGATTTAGCACCAGCAAGTAATCGCAAGTTGTATAACATTATTTTATTCCGTGGCCTCCGAGCGGCCTCACACCTACGACTAGTTGTAATGCGCTTTTACAAAGTCAATGCTACGAGCTTTGTTAAGAGGATTCGATGTACTTAGTAATTGGTAAATTGCGATATAAAATAATTGTATTTGATGAAATAAGTTAGTATTATATTCAGTCTGTTCATGACATGACATGACATCAAAAAATGTTAGGTTATAATCAGCATATTATGTTCCCACTGCTGGGAAATAGGCCTCCGCCCTGTGAGAGGAAGTGGGCCATAACCCACCACGCGGGCCCAGTGCGGGTTGGTAGATGTCACATGGTTTCGAATTTTTGGTTCCAGAACATGGCGGCTTCCTCACGATGTTTTCCTTCACCGTTTTGAGAGCAGTGATGATGAAATAATTTACACAAAGTAAAGTGCCTGTTTGGGTTCGAACCTAAGACCTACAACTCGTAAGTCGCGGCCATAATCACTGGGCCACCACTTCTCTCTCAAAAAATGTTAGGTACCAACTTACTGCTACGCTACTTACGTAGAAGTAAGTAGGTGCGTAACATTTTTATGTACGTAAGTTTGATGTCATCCACACACGCCCTTTGTACACACACGTTTTTCTTGTCGTGAAAAACTACAGTTTACTTGCCGTGTGTATTCACGGTCGTCAGTGTTGTATGGATCACTAAGAAAGCTTGTTGACGAACGCGTTTTTTCTACGGCGCGGTTTATACGCCACACCGTAAAGAAACCGTGTCGTGTAAAAAGGGCCTTACGGTAGGTACCTACTTTATGAGGCAGCTTTTTGAGTTTCCAATGACTCTAACAGTGATCCTACTGTGTTCTTGTATTTTAAGGCAGTTAAAGACTTTTGTCACCGATAATTATTATGTGTCTCTACTTAAGTACTTTCTTAAAACTTAGCTATAAATGAGGAAAGGTAAATTTCGCGACAATCAATCAATCCACTCAGCCTATTGCAGTCCACTTCTGTCCACTCCAGCCACCTTCTTTAGGTCGCCCGTCCATCTAGCTAGGGGGCGTCCCACACTACGCTTGCCGACACGCGGTCTCCACACACACCAGCACTCCAGGACTCGTCTGCTCCACCGGCCATCGGTCCATCGACAGACATGACCAGCCCACTGCCACTTCAATTTGCAATATCGCGTAGGATACGCATAATCAACCTATAATTTTCTTACTGCTGGGTCTCTATGATAGAGGGAGGAATTCGCGTCGGATACTTACGGTAGAACTTTCATTCCAACCCCAGTTTCATTCAACCCAATTAGCTTAACAAATCACCCATAAAGAAGAAATCACCCGGGCTCGAACCCAGCACTTTCGTCGTGTACTGACCGTGGCCACCTCGCTGTTAACGCCAGCATACTTTCGATATAATTGCTCGACAGTGTACAATTAGACACATGTACACTGGATAGATTAACGCGTTCTGTTTTAGAGATCCTTATGGAAACATTAGAAGCTCACGTGGTTTCGGTTGCAGAAAGGCTAGATTTTTTAAAACAGCCTCACCAGTTCTATGGTCTTGGTTTAGTAAGTGCATCTGCTTAACTTGGGATCTTGGATTCAATTTCTGGATTGAACAAACTTTCTATACCTAAGAAGATCCTCAGTATCATTCCGGAGTCTGGTTAGGACGTGGCTATACCTTGTCCATTAGGTAAACCGTTTTTTGACAGATGGAACTAGTGGTTGGAGGACCACATAATACATTGATTGATACACGTACGGTATTATAATGTCTGTAAGAAGCCATAAATAAGATAATTCAATAAGATAAGGCAGTTTATAAATTTATTTTGTTACGCATTTTAAAATTACCTTTTACGTAATCTGGAATAGTTACGTTCTAAGACAGCTGTCATAAAACGGTTAACGGTTAACGGACAGGGTATAGTGGCCTATTTATATAAAACCGATAGATGACAGGTGACTGGCGACAATCTGTCAATCTGACAATTTTGTAAGTTTTTTTTACCATACTTTGTGCTTTAGTAAACAGCACCTGTCGTGAAAATGTGACAACTATGACAGTTTTTGAAAAATATGTTGCATTGTCAGTTATTAAGTGTGTTTGCTGTAGACCTCTGCGTCTGCCTTCCGTTCCAAAAATACTTGCGTGATAATTGGGTTAATGTTATGAAAAGCGTCAATAACTTATTCGTCCATCAACTGTTTGATATTCGTTGATGATTTCAATTAGTAGTTACATTTATCACTAGACATTATTTTGGAGGCTTTTGGTAGGTACCTAAAATAAGAAGTGCGTACGACCTTCTAAATAACTTGAGTTCAAGAATCCTCGAGAACCTTATTGAAACGATTTCTAACTGGGAATGTGTTATTATACCAAAGAATAACACCTATGTAGAGGAAAATATTTTAACTACAAACATAAAAATGAAATATTTTACCTGACATTGACCGCCAGAATTAATTAATATAGATTCTAGAAAGTTATGCGTCCGGCTGTTTTACTTTCGATCGTAAAATAGTAAATTTGTTTATAAATTGTTTGTGGTTTGGATAGGATATGTCAAAAAAAAACATCGAATTTCTCACGATTCTTGGATCAAAGGAACCTGAATTTTCCTACATAATAATTCTAACTTGGCCTCCCTGGAAACCATCAAACGCTATTGTCATAGACGATTAAAGCATTTTAATAATCACGAGTTATGTTGTTTATAGTGCAACCGACGAGAGAATGCTTTCTTGACACCTGTTATATTTATTATTATTATATATTATTTATTAGCTATTAGAATTGTCGCACTGACAGATGTCAGGAACTCATTCCCTCGACGACTGTAATAAATAGCTTGCCACTACACCAAACTGTAAAAAACAACCCCTTAACATAGTATTATACTTATTTATTACGATATCCCCGATTTCTAGATGTTTATAATCTGTCAAAAACCGATAAAAACGCTTGATAGAAATTACCGAATAGTAGGCAAAAATTTGATGATACAAGCATGTTTATGCTTCTCCGAGAGGACGCCTGTGTCCCAGTAGTGGGTAGATTATAGGCTTATTATGCTAAGCATGTTATAATTAGAAGGCCAATTCTCGTAAAAACGTTCAAAATCTACTCGCAATCTCATCTCAGCGACATACAATGTCAAACCTTCTTGTCAATAATGTAGAGAAATTAGAGGTATTTTTGACAGATCCAGACTGCGATCAGACTGTGAACGTTCTTTAAATTACGAGAATTCTCCTCTGTTCACTAACAAAAATGAAATGAAAAGTAACCACCACATTCTATTCTCGAGATAAAAAATACCACTACGTTACCAGTAAACCACAAACAACAAATAGTTCACTAATCGATCCGAATCTTATTCTGCTACAAATACCAGGTCGGTAGTACCTACATAGGTACCTATTGCACACACTGTTCCGAGTCGTTAATTAAAATTGCGTCCAGTTTTTAAACACAAGTCAAGCAAAAACTTGCCTTTTACAGTCTCTTTTGATACCGGCCTACGTGTAGGCAGGCTAGACGCCGAAATTATACATTTTAAGTGTGTGAACTAGTCTCCACGGAAAATTAAGTAAGTATAGGTTCCGTTGCGAAAGGAAATGCAGCATGAGTTTTTCTTTTTCCAGGTAGTGCTAAGGTCCAAGATCTGTGTGGCTAGAATACCGACATTATTGGTAATTATAGACACTATTCGAAGCCATGTGACATCTACCAACCCGCACTGGGCCCGCGTGGCAGATTACAGCCCACTCCCTCTCGAAGAAATGAGGCTGTGTCCCAGCAGTAGGAATATTATAGGCTGATTATGTATAGACACTATTATAAATACCACTTAATCCATTTTCCTTTAGGTATACCTACTAAAATTTAATTCACATTACAATACAAACAGCGACGACAGGTTTGGAAAAACAAAAACTGATTTTTTGACAACAATATTAAAACTGACCCAAAAATATAGGATTGGACTATAAAATATGGAAAACACAGCCATTCATTGCCGATAAAACTTCACAAAACCGCTTAAGAAAACCATATAATAAACCTGACAACACTTCACTCAACAACCAACTCTATCCCAACCGCCCAAAGTCCATATTCACTTGTTTACACGTTCCAGTTCTAATCGATTCAAATAGGTACCATATCAGACCATGAATGGACGTCCATCACATTGGTAACGGGAACAGATCCTTATTGGGCCGGTGAACGGTTGGTAGCAGCGCGTGCGCCGACCTGCGCGCTCAATATTTATTACTGACGGATACTGCACAAAAAGTTTTTATGAACTCATAAATCTGGGCATTCTAGGTTTAAGGACAGCGGGGTAATGGGACACCTACCGTATAGAGAAAAGGACAGGACCAAATTTTAGGCGCGTTCTGGCATAGTAGTGCGTATTGCAATATGTGGTTAGCTAACGACCTCGAAAATTGATCATATTATTGTTGCCTGAGTAACCAACAGCAAGTTCGTCATGCTTCCCTTAGATGTCACTGCTTGCGGTAGTCGGGGGTCGGGCAGCCTGCTTCCCACAAATTTGGTTTTGGTGACCCCTCACAAATTTGTAGTAGTAATGGCTGATCTTTGCGTTATCCTCGGGAACGGGTTCTGCTTGTGGTGACTGGTCGTCTTGCTGATCATGGTTTTGTTATTGTTTGGTAATTAACTGTTTATTTATTTTACTTCGAAGGTCCTACTTCGAGTTACACTTATATGAAGATAATACAGCATTGCAGCTTCCAGGCATAAAGGGCGTGCCCGCTTACATAAAACGGGCACGCCCTTTATGGCTGGAAGCTTTTATTTAGGTAGAATGAAGTTAGTTCTTCTAACTGCACAGACAGCTGTGTTGCTGGGGAGTTTGTAGCGCCACTTCTTCTTTCCAGCTAAAGCACTAGGAAGTGGTGAAGGGTGGGCATTTTGGGGTTGGGGCTGTTTTATGTAATTTTGATGTTCGAAAAGTACTGATTCTCAGCCTAGTTTGAACAAAATCCATTTGATTGCGTCATTGAATTAAATTACGGCATGTCTGTTGTTTAAAAAAAACATCCTGTGAGGAACGATCTGTCTGACCAGCTTGGTGATTACGGCAGTTTGAAAACAGTCAGTCGCACTAACGTCCATCGAGCTGATGTGCGGTCGCACCACTGATGGTCGACATATCGTACTGTCGCCCTAACATTTGTCACGTATTTCTTTGTCGCTACTTTGATGCGGAGTTGAAAGTTCATACTTCTAAGTTATAAGAGGTATTTGAGAGACCCTTTAGACCTGCTGACAGGGCAAAGGTCCCCAACATCGCAAGAACTGACGAAAAACAGAAGTCCAAAATATACTTAACATTAATTTGTACTCGGTCATCATACATCATAACATCACGCCAGTAATTCCCCGAAGGGCTAGGTAGTGGTGTATATTAGTATGTACAGTCACGAGCAAAAGTATGTATACACTCGGCTTTATTCAAAAGCGATTTACTCCTTTATTTTTTAATGAAATTTTACGTTTTTACGAACATAGCATTTTCGAACCCATAAGTTTATGTAATGTATCGTATTTCAACGTTGCATTCCTTATATCACGAAAAAAACGAAATTGAAAGTTACCAAGTGTTGACATACTGGTGCTCGTGACTGTCCATTCCTCTCATGTAATAGGGGGTGAGCCTATTAGCATCAACCGGGCACAAATCCAGACCATATAACACTTTGCCCGACCTGGGAGCCGAACCCAGGACCTCATGCACGACAGTAGAGCTTGCTAACACTAGACCAACAAACCAATATCTTAAATACCTGCATTAAAAAGCGCCTGGTCGTCAGAGTTAGACGAGGTCTATGATCTCATTACGCCATTGGCGAAAATGAGCTACAATTGCTCTCAAACCCACTATTACAGTATCAACGAGATTGAATCTGTTTAAGATACAAACGCTACAACAGTTGGTCACTTTCACTGACCACAGTGATCACCTATTCGCTTGCCGTGTGGTCACGCAATCTTCTGGTTTCAACTTACAAAGCAAACTCGCGTTTATGTCTGAGAAGGAAAGTATAGTTTCCTCTGAGAAAAACTGTAGGTATAATCTTATAAAAAAATAAGAACAGAATACCTAGGAAAGTAAGTAATTAGCTGTATGGTAAAAATAACTAAAGTAACAAATGTTTTTTGAAATTATAAGCGTGAAGTGTTTTTTCTATGTATAATTCATCAAAATCATCATGATTATTATTGCATTTCATAATCTCTCCGAATAGGTACCTGAGATCCTCCCAAGGCACTCTAGCATTCGCTTCCAAGCAGTTGTACACACGGCTACACATCAAGCTATACATTTCCAGTTTTAGGTGACCTCTCATTGTATAGATTTTTCGTACAATCAGAACTCAGCTTATATTGGTTATGTATAGCTTGATGTGTAGCCGTGTGTACAAGACCAACACGCTTATTGTTAGATCACCTGAACCGAAGCACATCATCGTCATCATCATCATCGTCATCATCATCATCAATTCAGCCGAAAGACCTGACCAGTCCACTGCAGAACATAGGCCTCCCTCTAACACCGCCACTTCGACCGGTTCCGTTCTTCTCGCATCCAGCTGATTCCTGCAGCCTTCAAATCAAATCAAATCAAATCACTTTTATTTGTTAACACAGGTAAAGAAATACAGATCTTGAGTTTGGTAAACAGAACGCTATGTTATGCCAGGAGGCGTACAAATATGGTGTGCATCTAGCTCAATATTACGAATATACATTTCACAATAAAAAAATGTTTGATAATCATGCCTATTTAAAATTTCAAAATAAATTATAACAGTCACACAAGGTCAAGTCTTCACAAGGTCTATTATTTATTTTGTTATTACTTAGTTTAAGTTTATATTTTATTAATTAAGCAGATCAATTAAGTTTCATACTGAAATGCAGCAACACTGCTTGGAATAAAAAAAATGTTGTTAGAGCTAACAAAAAGGTATAAAACCTCTTTTTATATTTAAATTTCAAATATTTTACATCTTCTTTTGTTTTTACTTCTGTATGTGACATCTCATGAATGCACAAAAACGAAATAAATATTTTATAATATTTAATTCTTGTTTGCTTATGTCTAACAATTGGTAATACTTCCCTGAACGAGCTTCTTCTTCTACCTACCTACTAAAAAACATAGATAAACATAAATGGAGGATGTTGTTAATATTTATTAATTAAAACCAACCCAATCACGCAAGGCCTACATTAAATTAACCGATCAACATCATTTACGACAATTACAAATAAAATCGAATCCGTTAACAATTAATTTATTATTTATAGACACTTCATTAACCAACAATTAACAACTACAAAATTAATTTAAAAATCTGCACTAAAATGGTTAAATCAATCGGAATACCTACTTGAAATTATATTCGCTGACCTCAGTCAATCAGAATCTACATTTTTTTTTTGACCAAGACCAACATCATTTAACAACGTTAATTGATGACACTACGTGTCTACTAAAACAGGCTCATCAATGTACCTAGTTAATACAAATAGGGTGCAAGGACGCCTAATTACATAATTTTGAACGGCCAACTGCTTAAGGCATGGGTTTATGGAAAGCTTAGCGAGGACTGAGCGAAACATACCGTAGCTTAGCATAGCCGACTTCAAAAACCAACCAAGTTCGATTCAGACTCACGCAGTAAGGCTCCGCTGTTTGTCCGTCGGTCTGTCACAGGGCTGTATCTTTTGAACTATAATAGGTAGACACTTGAAACTTTCACCGAGTGTGTACTACTGCGGTCACTATAGCAACAAATAATAAAAATAAAATAAAGACCCCATACAAGAAACGTATTTTCTCCAGAGTTTTTAGTTTTTAGCGTAGAATAAAATGGAGGTATTTGTTAAATTATCACAAGGCAGCCTTATTTGTTGCTATAGTGACCGAAGTAGTACACACTCGGTTCAAAAGATAAAGCCCTGTGACAGACCGACGGACAAATAGCGGAGCCTTAGAAATAGGATCCCGTTGGTACGCTTTGAGAACGGAACCTTAAAAATTGTTCCTTAACGCTAAATCACCCAGAAGATACTCACAAAATTTGCCGTTTCTCACTGGTAATGCTGCTTCCCATGACAAGTCAAAAAAAGGTAATGTTTCAATCATGAGCTGGCGAACCATCGACAAGCCTCATCAGTTAAATCGAATATGGAGAACCGGTAGTTGATGAAAACTGTTTATTCCTGTAATACTCTCTACTTTTAGCACATAGTAATTATAACACCCCGTCGTTTTTGCGTCGGGGGTTGAAAAGATTCATGATATCTGGTGATAAGCCATGTTATGCTATAATCTTTCTTATAATATTGTGGCCCCAAGTGTTTTTCCAATAACCGCAACATCATAAATATAAAATTGGCAACACTAAACAACGCTACACGACCATATTATGGCGTTTCGTTCTAAGTGGACAGGCACCTTTACAGCTACAATCCATCAACGAATTATGGAAACTTGAATGACCATCAGAGGATTTCGTTAAAAGACTAAAGAGCACACGAGATTCCGACCTTTGAATACTAAGATGGACAAAAAAAACCGGCCAAGTGCGAGTCAGACTCGCGCACCGAAGGTTTCGTACAATTTAAAATTATTAAAAATATTTTTATTAAATGATGTAACTAAACATGTACGGTTTTCGCTATTTTTCCTTTATCTGTGCTATAAGCCGTTGATTCGTATCAAATTTCAAGATTCTAAGTTCACGGGAATTACCCTGTAGGTTTTGATACCCGCGAGTGTCGAAAATTTGCGGAAATTTGCGGCATAGAAGTTTGATTTTTTCACAGCTCCAAGGGTCAGTAGATTTGAGTATTTGATATAAATTCCAGCTAGATACCTCCACGCGTTCCTGAGAAAAAGGTCTTGACAGACAGACAGACGGACGGACGGACGGACAACAAAGTCATACTGTAAAGGTTTCTTTTTTTATATAAACCCTAAAAATATGCTCATTCAATTATTGACATACAATTTTTTTTTGCCCTTATCTGGATTTGTCCCCGGTTGCTGGCATTAAGCTCGCCCACTATTACGAGGAACTTCTTTTTCCCAGCGAAAGCACCAGGAAGTGGTGAAGGGCGGGCGTTTTGGGGGACTGTCTTATGTCAATTTGACGTCCGAAAAGTGCTGATTCTCAGCCTAATTTGAATAAATGACTAGATTTTGAAGTGAAAACTTCTTTAGCGGCGTTGTGCACTTTTGTTGTGATGGGTAAAAAATGTTAAACTCGCGTCAGGACACGTGACCTGATCGAAAATTCGTAAGACGGAGGGAGAAGTAGACCGCATTCCAAAATATCAAAAATGCACAACGTTAATATTCAAGTTTTCTCTTCTGCCGGCACTCCCGGAGTGCAACCCGTTTTTTTTTTATATTAAGCATAACTGGCGGGGTGAGCTGGACTCCTTTCCTAAAGATTGGTCTTGGCAGCTCTGGACAGAGAGAGCTGGAAAGAGAGTAGGGAGGCCATTGCACTGGGCAATGGCCATTTGGCCATTGCCCAGTGCAAGCCAATGGCAGGCCAATGGGTGGAACATTAACGGCAAATAAAAAAAAAGTGAAGTGTGTGAAAAAGGGAAATGTGGGTAAACCTCTGCCCAGCCTTCGGGGACTACAGCCGTGATGTTATGTTTACTGAATACTCCCATTAGTTACATACACGAAACTAGTGAGCTGCAGTAGTTCCATGTGGAACTAGCTACATGGAACTGCTGGGAATAAAGGTTACCTATATGTGTTATTTTATTTACTTGCAATAGTAATACTTAGCAGATACGAGGGTAATTCATGAAATTCTCAGGCTCCTAAGCTCGTAAGCCCTATAGGAAACGAATGTAAATGAATCTTATTTAGCTACCTACATCGAGATGTGTGCATCACAATTAGCATAGAACATTAGTTAAGAGATGCGATATACTACTACCTACTTGTTTTTGTATTGTTTACATTGTGACTCAACGGGGATCCCACGTTTGTATTTCCTAAGTAGATAATATTAAAGGATATCTGCCTTTATGTCTAACAGTGCATTTTTCTTAAATAGATGATGTATCTTGAAAGACATGCCCTAAGAAAAATAAAAACTTTACTTTTTTTATTTTTCACTTTTTTGTTGTGATATTTTTTTTGTTTTTGTTGATTTCTCAAAAACCGCTTATACAATTATGGGACCATTTGGGAAGTATATCCTTTCCAACAAAAAAATATTTTTTCAAATTGGTTGGCAAGCGACGGAGATAAGCGCGAACAAACATTAAAAAAATACAAACATCCGAATTGAGAACCTCCTCCTTTCTTTAGAAGTCGGTTAAAAATAGTGAAATTTAATTATGTGAATGGGAGAGCAATAAAGAATATTGATAAAATATGAAAAAATACAGTTATCCGACGATGGAAACTTCCTTTCAGAGCCAAGTGCCTCTCTCGTGTGGTCCGTTGTATCTCGCTTATGAAGGTATAAAAACGGAGCAAACTAAGTTTTTAGGTATCATCTTATATCTTAACTACCCATGCATATAATTATTTAAAGTTTAATTAATAATAATAATTAGCGTGTGTCTGAGCACACACTTTGTGCACTATAATATCTCCCGCGCCGAAGCCTAGTCTCTGTTGTGTATATCTAACAAGTAGCGTAGAGTAAATGTTGCTGATTAGTTTTATTCTCGAAAATATTGAATAAAACATTTTTCTCATTTCAAAAATTCATTTCATTCTTCAAAAAATATTTTTTTTACATCTGCCTTCCCTTCCCCGACCCATCTACTCTAATCCAAGATTCGTTTTGATAAAACTTACGCCCCCCTAATAGAAAATAAAACTCCTTCTACCATTCAATTTTACACTAATAAATTGCCTAACTTAATTGCCATTATCATTCCAAAACACAGTCTGAGATCACAGAAAAAAACATTCGAAATTCCATTTAGAAGGTGCAAATTATAAATAACATACCTTGTTATTTCGGTATCCTACCTTTTAACAGGTTTCCTACCTGACATTGGGACTGCAAAAAATAGGTTCAAAAGAATGAAGACCCAATTTGGATCTAGACTTAGCCGACCTTTGCAATGTCATGACCTAGACACAAGTCAGCAAAAAGAAGAGTGTATTGTTTTATATTGCCGAATACGTGGTCGCATCCGTAAAAAGTATAAACAACTTTGGATTAAAATGTCAAAGGCTACACATGAAACTGCTAGGTATAATAAAAGAGGATTTCTACCTACCTATCATCTGCCTAACCTTTTATGCCTTTTAGCCAACTATGTTGGGGTCGGCTTCCAGTCTAACCGGATGCAGCTGAGTACTAGTATTTTACATGGTGAGACTACCTATATGACCCCCACAACCCAGTAACTGGGTAAAACGATACCCCTTGGTAAGACTGGTTGTCAGACTTTCGGGCTACTGACGACCCGTAACGACTGTCAAAGATCCACGAATGACAGCCGGGACCAACGGCTTAACGTGCTTTCCGAGTCACGGAGGGGTCTTGGTATGTGAAGATGGTCACCCACCACGGACCAACGTAAAGCGTAGCTTAACCTGGTCTATCGACCCGTGCGGCTGTTATTACTATATTATGTTTGTTATTTCTTAGATGATAAAAAATATAGCAACGTCGTAGGTAAGAAACTGGTATTTTGCTAATCATGAGTGCTAAAAGTAGCATCACGACGTTGATTGATGATGAAAATGAGAACTGATGATATTGTAATGTTTTATCAAAGCATTTATTTCAAATAGACACATAAAAGGCCTTTTGAACGTCAAAAATTACAATAAAATAGAGTTGATTCTAGTCGCCCCTTGACTAGAATCAACTCTATTTTATTGTAATTTTTTTCTTCTATTTGTAGTTAAAAGGTAGTTTTCGTATGGAGAAGAATGGGCAAGAAACTCCACCGTTACACTTTTAAATACAAGAAGGAATACAAATAAGAAAAACAACAAGAGCGCACAAGGCTCACAAGAGGCTCATGCATACAAGGCTTAAAAGTAATCTAGCTAGACACCAAAATATTATCTATCTATATATATAAAATTCAAAGTCCTGACTGACTGACTGACTGACTGAGACATCAACGCACAGCCTAAACCGCTAGTCCTAGAGACATGAAATTTGAAGGGTGTGTTCTTAGTGAAGAGCAGGAGGTCTACTCCAAAGTGGTATCGGCCGAATGTTCGGCCGTTTCCTGCTACGAAGTTCCTATTTGTTTCGGTCGGTCCCGATCCTACACTCTTTCGAATATTGACTATGGTCCCGACCCAACTGAGCCGATCCGAACTTTTTTCGCATTTTTCAATAATATTCGGTTCGCCCATGTGTCGGTCCGATCCGAACATTCGCACTTTGCACTTTGGAGTAGACCCCCTGGTATCCACTAAGAAAGGGTTTTTCAAAATTCCACCCCTAAGAGGGTGAAATGGGGGGATTTTGTTTGTATGGAAAATCTTATTCCTTGGGTTAATAAACTTGAAACTGTTAAAACTGCTTAATAATTTATGAAGTTTGCCATTTTAGGTGTTTCTAAACTATCCCATAAAAGGGGATTGGGGGGTTTCAATGTTTGTGTGCAAGAATTTTAGCGCGCGGTCTGGGTGACTTGAAACTTAGTATTTATACCTAGGATTGAAAGTAAAGAATAATGTGTATCAGAGTTTTTCGAAAATTACCCCTGACGGGCTGAAAAGGGGTAGTCAATTTTACAGGGGTGTTGAAGTTTGTGTGAAAGAATTTGAATGCGCGGTCCGATTAACTCGAAACTCTGTGTTTATTCTTAAGACCAAAAATAAAGAATAATAAGTATGTAAAGTTGTCGAAAATTGACCCCTGATGGGGCAAAAAGGGGTAATTCGATTTTTAAGGGAAGGATATGAACTTGAAACTGTATGTTACATTTTCACACCTAAACCACTGAACTTCTGATTTGGCAAAGAGATAGATGGCATCCCGGGAAAGGACATACTTTTTATCCTGGTAGCACGTTCCCGTGCGATAATTTCCGACATCCACGCGGGCGAAGCCGCGGGGCAGAAGCTAGTATAGTATAAATTGTTTGTTGATTCTTTGGAACTACCTGCCGAATTTGTTTTTTTTTTGCACTTAATAGCCCAATTCTTGAGGAAGGTTATGAGCTATTTAACATCACGCTAAGACCTTTAGGAGCCGAGCAAAATGGCAAAAGGTCAGAAAGAACGCTAAGTGAAAACGAAGTATCTAATAGTGCGGACGGGCGATGCGATGCGAGGCAGTGGGTGGGGTGAAATTTCAGGCAGATGAAGTCGCGGGCAGATTCTAGTACACTATAGGTATGCATGGAAATGTGTAAATCTAATTACTATGTCCATTCCGTTTGCACCCACTGAATTTAGTTCCGGTAAATACATTGGTTTTTAGATTTTTCGTAAAGTTTGGATTAAAAACCTGCCTACCTAATCTTTCAACTGTTACTAACCTGAACAAAAAAATAATAATGTAATCGAATTCACCTTCACAACGCTTCATTAACTCTTAATAAACAACGCAGTTTGCATTTGAATGTAACAGTTTCCGTTAATTAAAACCCTATCATAGAGGATTTAAGGATTTGTGCTGCAAAAGTATCAATTTCATCAAAAGATTTTATGCCGACAGTAAGTATGATCACTTTATCCTTCGTAATAAAATAGAATACAAAAATATTGATAACTAGCTGCGCCCCGCGGTTTCACCCGCATAAGTTTCGATCCCGTGGGAATGTCGGGATAAAAAGTATCCTATATGTTAATCCTGGTTATAAACTATCTGTGTGCTAAATTTCGTCAAAATCTGTTCAGTAGTTTTTGCGTGAAAGAGTAACAAACATCCATACATCCATACATACAAACTTTCGCATTTATAATATTAGTAGGATCTCGACTCATTAGTGTAATCATTCCAATTCAAAATCACGTTTGTATCAAATAATCCGTATAAAGGTCGACAAAAAAAAAACTTCCAAATACTCGAAAACTCAGCTAATCTTTTAACACACTAACTAATTTGAAGATATAAAAAATTATCTATATTTTATAATGAAGTCAGTTCATCATCTGCCCACACGAGCTCAGACAATGGGTTTGATAATAAATGTATGGTACCTACCTACTTATGGTGTCAAGGTGAGATGACGAGTGATTTCTATTTACTTTGGCAAGTTAACTAATTAATGTACCTACCTAACTGTTATGATATAATCCTTTTTCAGAAATTAAGACACATTTTTTTTATATTTATCCAACAACTCTAGCTGCTGGTCTAACTTGTAAAAGATACTGTAAGAAAGGACCTGTAAAAAAACGTAAAAAATTATGAAAACTCGCAGACTTTTCCGAGTTTCGTCCGGAGCTTCCATATCCAAGATTTATAAATATTCCGGATTATTTAAGGAGAAAGTCGGGTCGTTAAATGTATAAGAACAGAAACAACACACCTTCGATGGCGCACTCACATCGTAGCCAAATTCTGAATATTTACTTTAAATGATTTTAATATATTTTATAATGAGTTTTAGGTTTAGCTAAAACACTAGAGAGAATTCTCCTAAGGCGTTCGCCTAAAGTTTTATTTTAGGACAACTAAAATTGATCCCGTCCCTTTCTTGGTTTATTATAGAAAAAAAAGATGGACATAGCCTAAATAAAGTTAATCTTGTGCACCAAATAATTTAACAGCGTATGTTACGTCATGAAACAGTTCGTTTATTTCACATAACACAGTTACGTATATCATAATTTGAAATAATTAACTTACAACAATAATAACTAAGTATTGTAATTAACTACACAAGTGATTGTATGTTATCTGTGGTGTTGTAACTCCTAATTATACAGTACACGATGGCAGCAATGTAAGAAGAACTCTTAGAACCCACTCCAGCAGAGTTAACATGACAAGCACGACAACGCTCTCTTTCACGATTAGTCTTCAATTCTGAAGTCATTCGTCAGCCTGGGAGTACCCAGGCTGCGCCACAACACACTGTCCGCCGCCTTCCACATCCAGTCTGTCCCAGCCAAGGTGGCTGGGCTTTAGGTCGTCAATCCATCTAGCTGTGGGACTAAAACAAATAAAAAAAAATTAAAACAATTTCATTCCTTTTTATCCTTCAAAGTGACTCCGAGCATGGCTCGCTCCATAGCGCGCTGAGCGACATACGTAATTGAGTTAGTAAGCATTAAAACAATATAAACATAATATGGATGCGATGTAAGACAGCATAAAGTAAAGAATAATAAAAAATACCGGTTTACAAAACTAATATTGGAGTTATTATAAATTACGAATGTTAATTACATGTTATGCCTACTAAAGGCATAAAAATGAGTATAAAGCCGGTAATCATGATTGATATTTATAGATTTTTAATAGATCCATCATCAGGAAACGAAAATGGCTCATTTATTATAAAACTGACGTGAAAATCATTGCCTAAAAGCCGTTTGTTCGCACTTCACGATCAAAACAGATTTTTAAATTACAAAATTACAGGTATATGACATGATTTAAGAAGTTAATAATACGTTTTAATTATAATTTTGGATTATTTATCGCTTCGTGATTAGGAAAATATATTTTTTGTAGCTTGGCATCATTAGTAGTGGGAGGAATCTACGAGTATATTAATACCTATTGGTACCTGCTCCATTTTGTTATAGATGTTGGATCTTTGTTAATGAGCTGAGGAATAATAGATGCTTGAGTAATACGTAAAATGTAAGTCATCATCTGCCTAGCCTTTTCCCAACTATGTTGGGGTCGGCTTCTAGTCTAACCGGATGCAGCTGAATACCAGTATTTTACATGGAACGACTGCCTATCTGACCTCCACAACCCATTTACTGGATAATACGATACCCCTTGGTACGAATTGTTGTCAGACTTTCGGGCTTCTGACGTCCCGAATAACTGTCAAAGATCCACGAATGACAGCCGGGACCAACGGCTTAACATGCTTTCCGAGGCACGGAAGGGACTTGGTATATGAAGATGGTCCCCCATCCACGGACCAACCGCGGCAAGCGTAGCTTAACCTGATCGATCGACCCATGCGGCTGTTATGACTTAGCCACAAGCCCCTGACTTACATTTTAATACATAAAATGTAAGTCAGATTAGGATATTTGTATCTTGGTTCTATAGTGTCACGACCTAAAATAATTTGATAAGCAATAATAGTTTTTATTCGGATTAGAGAGAAGATAGATTCATTTTAACCACGCTGCGCTCCAAAACGGGATCCTAGACGTAGGCAAAAAGGCCGCCAAACTGAAATGCCAACCAGCGCTAGGGCTCTGTCTCGTATAGGGTCTTAGCATTATGTTGAGCGATGGCCGTTTTGCGTGAATGTGACGCATGTTTACCAATGTTTGTTCTTTTGTCTGCGTCATGTTTGCCGCAAATAAATGTATTTTCTTTCTTTCTGTCTTCTAAATGGGATTGGGCAGGTCACATCGCCCGCATGCACAGTGACTGCTGGGCAGTCTTCACGCGGTGGGTGCCTGAGGATGGACGGCGCCGACGAAGCCGGCCTAGGAAGTGATATCAAGATCACCTAGACGCGGCCAAGGTTGAATCGAGGTGGCTCTAGAAAGGGATGCCTGGAAGAATTTTGGGGAGGCCTCTGCTCAGCAGATAACTTTTAGATAACTTTTAAATCCTTCTGGGTAAGATTATTGGTATCGGAAATGTTTCAAAGAATCTGAGGAGTCTACATTCCGAGCCACAAAAATTAACCCCAACAAATTCGCGTCGCATCCAATATTAGAATATCTAAATAATTCATTTCATTAACTTTCGATTTCTACGTGTTTTGGTCTCAAGAACAACGACTTAATGCGCCTCCTACATGGGAATAAGCTAGGGTCCCTAAGACCGGACTAACAATCCTTGTGTAGCATGCTAATGTCCCGCCCACGGATGAGAAATAACTAAACAAATGCTAAACTAATTGTGTGAAAGGGAAATTCGAGATTAAACTGTGGGGTGGTTGAATCTTAATAGGAAGCTGTTTTTTAACTGACTTCAAAAAAGGAGGAGTTTCTTAATTAATTTGGATGTTTATATATTTTTTTATGTATGTTCGGGCATAACTCCGTCATATATAGATGGATTAGCAAAAATATTTTTTTAATAGATAAGGGGTATAAGGGGTGGTTCCATATAAATTTTATAAACTTTATCGACGCGCATACCTTACCTTTTACGTACATAATCAGCCTATAATGTTCCCACTGCTGGGACACAGGCGTCCTCTCGGTGAGAGGGAGTGGGCCGTAATCCACCACGCGGGCCCAGTGTGGATTGGTAGATGTCACATGTCTTCCAATATTGGTTCTAGGACATGCCGGTTTCCTCACGATGTTTTCCTTCACCGTTGAGCTGACCTTGAGTTACCATTTATATAATTCTGAACAAAAACCGACGACAAATTTCAACACAGGTATAAAAAAACAATATGCTGTTCCATACATTTTCAGCGCGTAGGCAAATATTGCACTTTTCTATAAAACATCAGATTTTCGTTTTATTACCGACGAAAAATTTCTTAGGGGTCTAGAACCATGTGCTGAATATATGATTTCATTTGCGCGTATATTCTTAAAAAATAACTCTCGTCTTGAACCATAATCGAAAAAAAGTTAAGCAAAACCAGTTTCTATCGAAATTGTCGAAAGAAAGACATTTGGATTTCCCATCACCAATCGGTATCATTTTATTAGGTTACCTCATTTGCAAAAAAACTATTTATAAACCGACCACACCTATACAAATTAATTTATCCTTAACAATATAATGTGAGAAACATTTTTATATTGTTGTAAATCAGCGAACATCCTGATCAAAAACTGATTTGGGTTCGACGTTCGGTCATCGATATTTTACATAATGTTTGTCACAACCTTGGATTTATAGCTAATTAGTTTATGGAGTTATGACGTCACTAACGTTTATACAACATTAACATTTACAACGTTAATGCGAGCACCGCTCGCTTTATTTTTCTTATAAGCTGGCGGGCTGTCAGTTTTTTTTTCACATAAAGATGACCACATTGATGATCTGATACAATGAAAAAAATACAAACCCAGTGACCACATTCATAAGGGTTTTTGATGTACTGGTTGCAAATCGTGAGGTCCAAAATCTGAAGTCTCAAGTACCTATACATAAGTCGGCCTTATGTACGGACGCCAGCACATCAAGCTACCCGAAACTGTCATATTTTCCCAATCAACCTTGAATCTAATGCTTTAGCGATAAAGTTGAAAATCTATTAAAGAAATTTGACAGATTGTAGTAGCTTGATGTGCTGGCGTCTAAATCTTCCGAAGCATCGATCTATTGCTATCTACAGAATGGAGTTAAGAAGTGGTAGGTACAAAAAGGCATACAATAGGCCCAAACCGGTGCTGAATTACAATATAGTACCCAATTGCGTCTGACGACTTAACTACGCTTTTGAAATTATTTAAAATAGCAATGTTTTCCTCGGATAAAAGTTATCTGCCTATTGAAAAATCAGGCTTTAGTCGAGCATCAAAACTGAATTAGGTAATCGAGCTCGCCTGTCCTTCGAATAAAGGTTCACCTGTCGCAGGGTCAACCATAATACCTAAATTAATCAAATCTCACTCATTACTGTACACCTTCACTAATTATCATACATTCACACACGCACACACATACCTTACACTACTCTGCACTCAAGTGCGCCTCTTTTTCCTTATTACTAAATAAACCTTTTTTTATTGTTTATTATTTTATCGTGACAAAGAAACAACTCAAAAAAAATATTTTCTGTTGAAAATACGATTATTTAATGGCTGCAAAAACTAAATTAACAGATGACATCAAATATTAATAACGTAACTCCGCGATATGATATAAACCAATGTCCGGTGATAACTGTGAGACATCGATTAGTCATCCGTCTGTCAGGGCCAGAGGTCATCATGAGAATATGCTTTTAAGCTTTTTGTCCTTTGAGTAAAACAACAAGTTTTTTGACACATTCCTAGGATATTAGGATAAGAGGTTTATTTATAAACGTTGCTTCTGCTTCTTGTTTTCGTATCAATGGTACAGACGCCAGCATATCAAGCTACTACAAATGTCAAATGTCTTTAATAGATTTTCAACTTTATCACTAAAGCATTAGGTTCAAGGTCTATTGGGAAAATTGGACAGTTTCAGGTAGCTTGATGTGCTGGCGTCTGTACTCTCCCTCTTTGATTTTTTTTTATATAGTTTGAGCCCAGTAGGTGGCCACGTTCATTGCGGCTTCAGTGGCATATTTTAGGTCATCCAAGGTGCAGATGAACGGGCACTTAGGACACGCATAGGAGGCGCATGAAAAAAAATTCGTTGCTTTAACTCAAGTAATGATTAACGTTTGCTTAACTATACATTTTTGACGTTTAACCGGTTGAATTCCATAATTACAGAAACCGTTCCTGCGGTAAGTATACGAAGGGTTAAACTAACTTTAAAACAACGTTCATAAATAACCCTTACATATAACATAATCAGCAATGTTCCCACTGCTGAGACACAGGCCTCCTCTCTGTGCGAGGGAGTGGGCCGTAATCCACCACGCGGGCCCAGTGCGGGTTGATAGATGTCACATGTCTTGGAATTTTTGGCTCTAGGACATGCCGGTTTCCTCACGATGTTTTCCTTCGCCGTTTAGAGAGTGGTGATGAAATAATTTACACAAAGTAAAGCGCCTGTCTGGGTTCGAACCTACGACCTACAACTCGTACTTAAAGTCGCGGCTGTTACCACTGGGCCACCATTGCTCTCCCTACATTATGTATTAACTTAGCTTAATTTGCTCCTAAAAGCTTGCTATCTTTCTGAACTACCTACCACTCTTCAGTCCATCTCCATCTTGTAATTGTTTATAAATATATCTTTAATTGTTTTCTACCTCCCTTTCTTTAATTTTATCACCCCTGACTTTTAAAGTATAGTTTTACTTGTCGCTACACGACATTTTTGCCCTCATTTACTACCTAGACATACGCATATAACCATTGAATTATAATACTGTGTAGATTTTTAAATCAGTACATATAACATAACTTCACGGCTGTCTGGGCCGTTTCTCGTATTTGTCTGCACCGATTAATAAATGTAGGCTATTTAGCGCCTACAAAGACCGCAGGCTCTGTATCTTGCAGTTCGTATGAATAGACATTTTCTATTCCTTTGTTTCCATATCAATACGGCCCATATCACAATATGATCCGCATACCGAGATCGAACTCCATACAACAGTGTGAAAGCTATAAACGAGAAAATAATAATATATTCATAGTTTAATGATATAATCAGTGAAAGTTCGATCAATTGTGGTCAATATAATGATGACGTGGTCTAATGAAGGTCAGAAGGTCACTGGCAAATGTCAAGTTTATCATAGAGAATTGTCGCCGTCGGCCATTTGTTAAGTATCTTAGAGTGAGGCCACACGGGCCGGTGCGTTGCGTTGTCGCAGCGCACTGATATTGACGCAGTGAGTGCCTCACGGAGAAAGCGGTGTCGCAAGGCAACGCTACTTACTACGACGTTGGTGTTAGGTGTGTCAGTACTGTAGAGGTTATCTGCCGAAGGCAACTTCATTTGTTGCAGGCCGGCTATATTTAAGCGCGGGTTCTATTCGAGCGTTCAAGCTAGTGTCAGATATTTTAATTAGGATTTTTGTTTAGAACAGTCCAAAGAGATTTAACATAGGTACAAAGTAAATAATTTAATGTCTTTGGAACAGTCAGTGGTAATTTAGTGAGGAATATGTAAAGACGTTCGCCTAATATATTCTAAAAGGAGTCAAATAAGTGGTTTGATTCCTCCCGATCCCTAGAGGACTCTTCCAGTCCTCTATAGTACAAACAACACTGCGCTTCGCTGCGATGCCGCTCTGATGCTCGGCGTCACACCGCAAAATCCGTCCCCGCTTCGTCTCTCTATAAGTCCCCTTGTCCGTTGAGCGTGCGTTGTGTCGCCGCACGTCAGTCGTCGCAACGCTCCGTGTGGCAAGTCACTGTAGTTTGTATGAAGGATGACGTAGCGTCACCGCTTAGGGCCGCCGTCTCTATGACACAATGAACGTAACCGCGCGAAATGAACGCGAGATTGGCAAGTTTTGCTAAGGAATTGACGTGGTTTCGAAGTAAGGAATCGTTTAGTGTTCATAGTGAAATAATGAATTAGGGCTCAGGCATAGCAACGCGCCGGCAACGCATCGTGTGGCTTCACTCTTAAGTCTCCTCATAATGATGAGTCATCCTCATGAATAAAATGTTCGCACACGTTTTTGTGTAGATTTTGTTTAGGAATAGGCGTGTGAGTTAGTAAAAAGGTCAGTTCAGTTTTAGGATATGATTTCAGTTCTTATGTGACTCACTCGCAGTACGAAGTTGTTAGATTAGTAATGTATTTTATATTTAGGATCAACGGCTAGCTTTAATAGAGGCAGTTAACTAAGTGCGTGAGAATTTAATACAATGAGATCTAATTAATTAACGATCTTTTGCAGGCGTTAGCAGAATACTCATGTACCTACTTAATATAAAATATTCATAAAATAAAACGAAACAAACATTCAATATCTTTTATTCTCCTTAATACTGAATAACAAAACATTTACAAGTTGAGTTGACTGAAACTTTATGAAATACAATTACATTTATTTTGCTTTAACTCTGATAAACTTTCTGGAATAAACAAAGGACGATAAAAATCAGATTTTTCGAAATCTGTATTAACATAATAAATGGTTAACTAACTCAAGTTATTCCTATTTCAATTTATATGCAGCAAATTATTAAATCAACAAACCAGTTTACCGAGAAACAAAATTTCTATAGACAAAAAGTACCTTCTTCTTAGAGAGTAGCAAAAGCCATCGAGAATATACAGAGTTGCTTTACTACTGCAGAATATTTTATCACACAAACAGTTTATATCTGCAACAATAAAGCAGCTCCTGCCAGGTTCCATTTGGATGGCTTGTCCTTGGTCTTCAGGTTGAAGGTCCATACGTAAGTAGGTCCTCGGGTACGAGTCTTGTATACGGGACACTCGTACATATTTCTGAGATCTTGCTTGTCTTGCGTTATGGCCTGAAATAAAATTTGTGAAATACATAAATTTTGACACATAAATTCAGGATTGTTGGAGCCACAATCTTCACAGGGCTGCTGGATGAGCAAGTAGCCAAGGAATAAGTTTAATTACGAACGATTGGAGTGGCCTACATCCATAGGCTGATTAATCAACTCAACCTATCGCAGTCCACTGCTGGACATAGGCATAGCCTCTCCCAGGCTGCGCCACAACACCCTGTCCTCCACCTTCCGAATCCAGTCCGTCCCAGCAACCTTCTTAAGGTCGTCTGTCCATCTAGCTGGGGGACGTCCCACACTACGCTTGCCAATACGCGGTCTCCACTCCAGGGGGTCTACTCCGAAGTGCAAAGTGCGAATGTTCAGATCGGACCGACCGACACATGGCCGAACTGAATATTATTGAAAAATGCGAAATAAGTTCGGAGCGGCTCAGTTGGGTCGAGACGGGACCATAGTCAATATTCGAAAGAGTGTAGGAGTGTAGGATCGGGACTGACCGAACCAAATAGTAACTTCGTAGCAGGAAACGGCCAAACATTCAGCCGATACTACTTCGGAGTAGACCCCCTGGACTCGTCTGCTTCACCGGCCATCGGTCCTTCGACAAACATGGGCAGCCCACTGCCACTTCAGTTTGCTTACTCTGCAAGCTGCAGTTTATGCTGATGATGATGGTTGTTGTTTAAATTTTGGGTAGGTACACTATACAGGGTGGCAGGGATGCCAGGGTGTCCCCACTGTGTGGATCGCCCGGAGTATACGGTGGAGGTCTGCCCGGCTTGGGCGGAGCACCACCGCGTCCTCGTGGCGGCGATCACCGTCGCCGCCGGTGATCGCTACTATCGATATGTACGATCTACTATCGTACGGAGCGAGAGTGCATGGGAAGCCGTCAGCTCCCTCTGCGAAGCAGTAATGCTCGCAAAGGAGGAGGCGGAACGCGTGAGGGAGAGGCAACTGGCACAGGCAACTGAAGGAACAGTACGGGTGGGTTTTAGTCAGCAACAGTCTGACACGCCCTCCCGCTCCGCCTAGAGCGGGAGAAATCATCTGAAGAGTACTTAACCAAAAAAAAAAAAACACTATATGTTCTATAGAACCATCTCATGACGTAATATGGACAGGTGTCACTAAATGTAAAAAATAATTCGCTCACTCACCCTAACATTAATGACGGGCATAGGCGGGAACAAATCCTTTAGCTTCGAGTCCATAATGATGCCAGCTTGTTGGTCCCACCGAGCTCCTTCCATCAGGAGACCATGAACGAAGGCTCCGTCCTTTGGTGCTGACCGAGTGTCCGCGATCCTAGAGGAGATGAAGAGTTAGAGAGGGGAAGGGAAGACTTGGTGATGGATGGTGGACTCTGGTCTTTAGCTGTAGTTGAAACTGCTGGGTACAAAAATTAAAAAAATCACGAAGAAGAGAAAGGTGATCCGATGGGATACTTATTTATTTTCTGCGTGTCGTGAAAATCAATTGTGGATAATGGCGCCGATTCCCTTGTTCACTAACTAAACTAAATTTAAGTTCAGTGCGTCTTTTTCTTTCTATTTCATTAAGAAAAGGACAGAAGATAAATATTAGTTTAGTCCTGTCAAATTAGTCAGCGCCTAACGTAAATTGACGGATTTTTAGTAGCCATGTATTTAATCACGTCTAATTTGTCTATGGAGTATCTTAATTTGACAGGACTAAACTAATAATTTATCTTCTGTCCTTTTCTTAATGAAATATAAAGAAAAAGATGCACTGAACTTAAAATTAGTTTAGTTTGTGAACAAGGGAATCGACGCCAATAAGAATCAAATCAACACTAAACTTTTTCTTGCTGTTTTCCGATATGAGTAACAAATAGTTCTCATACTTGTAATTATGAATAAATAAATAAATGCCATTAACAATTGATAAAATCTTATTAATTTATCATAGGAGCCTTCAGTCATTTCCTCATTGCTGTGACTTCACCATTAATATTAATAAATCAAGTCTCTCTTATCACAAAACTATTTTATTACGAGTTATATAAAAGCTAAAGACCAGAGTTCACTTTATGGTGATGAGTATTTACATATTACTTAAGGGGGAAGCACGAGGGTAGTCCGCGAAATTAAAATTTTCTTACTTTTTTTTTGCAATTTGCAAGTCAATTTGCAGGTTCTATGTTGAACAAAATATGATTCGCGAGCGTAACAAGTATGTAGTTACAGAATTATAACCATTAAAATCATCAATACTACCCTCTAAGTTCATATAATCCTATTATATTATATTTATATGAACTTACCTAGCGTATGCCCCTTAATTAATAAATTAACTTGATACCAATTTACAGATATTACTTATAATAAAAGCGTATGGTACAATGCTGAAAACCATTCTATTCAAAAGAGGTTACCTACAATACCAAGTTAGATAGGATAGAGTCAAGCCTAGGAGAAGAAAGGCAGAAAAATGAAGATGAGGTGGATGTATTAGTTTAGATAATACAGCATTCGTTATACCTTACTAGATTTATACGGTAATACAATTATTATATTTACATCTACCATACCATATAGCTACTTGATCTCACCTTTATTTCACTTATTCATGAATATTTAAGAGACTGTGTGATTTGTATGTTTACCTACCCTACCTACATAATTATACAGGTGACTCGTGGTTTGACGTATTCCTTCCAGGACTTGATAGTGTGACCCATTTGCAATAATTAAGTACCCCACAAAGCCTAGGCGGAAATTCATTGGATTGGAGAAAACCCAATGTTTAAGTTTTTTTTTTTTCCCAGAATTCGCCACTAAGTATTGCTTTTCTCTAAACTCTTAAATTGTATTCTGCCTTCATTGCTATTCTGTTGGGTAGTTAATACTTTAATAACCTTGTGATGTATCGAATTTTTTTTTAAACATCAAACAGTCAAAATTTAAAGGAAGACGTTTATTAACCATTTTCAAAGATCATCTACGTACATGAGTTTTAACACCAGTTATCTCAAAATTTTCCTATAGTACATAGTATGTACCTTGTTCGATAGTTGATTAAATGTAGATTTTTCTCTTGTAATTTGTACGCTTAATGTCATAATACAATTTTAAGATTTATAAACGGTGTCCAAGGTCTTGATTGTTACAAAATGCTTATACTATCAGCCCCTGGAAGAAATACGCTGAATTACAAATCACCTTGTATACTAAGTATACAGCGTAATCCACAAAAAAGTTAAAGTTTCAAAAAATCTCAACAACAGCTCCTTTTATGTACAAAAAGCAAGTAGTACATTCTTTGTAAGCAAAGCGGTACCGCCAAAAAGACAGGGAAACGACTAAAATGAAGATAAATCGTACTCTCTACTGAAAAAATACATTTCACCTTGTTCAAAGTCTTTCTACCCCGATTTATATTCTACTAAAAGCTGTCGCAAGGAAAAATCAATGTTACAAGTGTTAGAAGACAGATTCTGAACTTCCTTATCTACTTGTAATATACCTTGTGTGCTGTTCATAGTTGTCATGCTTGTGATATTTATGTCATTTTAGCCAATTATTTGTTAAGTCTACAAAGGCATTTAAACCGATTAAGTGCTCGTACACACGAGCGACACACGTCAACGGTTGAGACAACTACAGCGGTCGACAATGTGCCGCTCATGCATTTGAGTACGGTGCTCAAATACACAAGCGGCATGTTGTCGACGACTACTGTTGACTCTGCCGTTGACGCGTGTCGCTCGTGTGTATGGGCACTTAAATGTAATACTTAGAATCCCAATTTTATGAATGTAGCGTCGTAACTCACCAGTACCTATGAAAAGTACAAAACAATGAAGAAATACTGACAGCATTAAATTAACCACAGATAAGTTTAAAATCAAAAGTGTGTCTCATTTCCCTGATTTATTTCCTCATTTCAAACCGAATCTTTCATTGATATGAATAGATAAATATTTAATAGAAAATATTGGAAACTCTTAAAAACCGGAGAAACAGTTTAATTTACCATTAGTGGGTGGATAAACTATGTGTAGTATTAAGTTGAATGCCTATTTGTCTTTTATGAAAATATCTCTCTATTCCTAAACGTTGTTATGAAGGTAATTTTAATATAGATTTTTTTGTTTTTATATATATACCCCTTAACGACTATTACTCACGTAAATTCCTCCTTCATCTTCTTAGTGACGTCACACTGCAGACACATCTTGTCTAGAGGCAGTTCATACCTCCTAGCAGTGCTCTGCATGATGGCCGTCAGTAAACTTTGAGGGTTGAAGAATCCACCGAGCCATACTGATGCTGGCAGCTAAATCGTGCAAAATAAGTACGTATTGGTAAGTTCTCACAATCACAAAGTCCTAATATACAGCAGGCTACAAAAGTTAGTTGTAATTTTTCCACTTTAGCTGTGACACGAATGTCTGAACTGCTATAACGTTTTATTGACTAATCCAACTATATACCTATGACCTATTATAAAAAATAATCGAGTAATCCCTTAGAAGTACCTGATATTTTTTTATTTTAAATCATAATGTGGTATCACAGCTGAAATGGAAAAATTTCAACTAACTTTTGTAGGGCACTGTCCTACAGATCAATAAAATGATTTTCTTTCGGGTGTGAAGTATTCTCAGAACAGAAACTTTAAGCCGGATTCACATTTCGAAACTACAACTGTTTGCATTGTACCATTTTGAGCGAAAAGTTTAAATAAATAAATAAACTAGTTGCCCAAACTTGATTTACGGTAAGATAAGAATATAAGGAAGAAAACAAAATTTTTGATAAAGCTTGAAAAGAAAAAACACACTGCTATAAGCGAAAACACCGAAAGACAAACATAAAGCAAATAAAAAGGATATAGAAGTTAAACGCACTATCCAAAGAGATCAAATAGGTATAAAGGAATATTATGCTTACGACAAAGTCTGTAGCCCAAGTTTCAAGTTCTCGTAACCTCAGCGTAAGATCCACGAACCAAGCAGACAGACCCAGCAACGATGGGTATGCACGGCTGGACCAGATCGCAGGTACCTGGATAATAAATTAAATAAACTAAAGTGACATATTAGGGGATAAGCTATAACAAATATGGCTGGTACTAAGCTCCAGAAGCAAAAGAGAGAGCAGTGGTGGCCCCTGGCCCCGTGGTAAAGGCCACGGCTTACGAGTTGTATGTCGTGCGTTCGAAACCAAGCAGGCACTTTACTTTGTGTACCTAAATTATTTCATCACCACTGCTCGTAAAACGGTGAAGGAAAATATTGTTAGGAAGTTGGCATGTCCTAGAACCAAAAATAGAAGACATGTGACATTCGCCAACACGCACAGGGCCCACGTGGTGTATTATGCGTGTCCCCGTGTCCCGGCAGTGGGAATATTCAGATTATGTAAGGTCCAGAACCAGAAATGACTATTAGCTTAATTATAGGATATGGCACCCGCATACAAACTCATGGTCCCTATTGTAAGATAGTGTCAAATTCTATGAAAAAACCGAATTGAATTTACTGACCGCTTACTATTTTACAATATTTCTCTTACTTACTTGATCCAAAAACAATGCATTTTCCAATTCTTCCATATCTGATGTAATTGTTAATTCACCCTGAAATGTGGGAATTAACATTAACGTTTATTTTTGCCCTTTTTGACAATGTACAGACACAGCTCATTCAATTATTCTTCTGTAGATACTAATATTATACAGAGAATATATTTGATATTTTGTATGTTTGTTTGATTTGCTTTCACGCTAAAACTGTTAGACGGATTTGAATGAAATTTGACACATGAGTATGTCATGCCCTGGAGAAGGACATAGACATTTCATCCTGGATCGCAGACGAAGTCGCGAGCAACAACTTGTCTGTAATAATTTACCTTTAGGCCCAAGTCCAGTTCCCTGAGGGACCTCTTCATCTCCCCCGTCAGATAGTTCATCCGCTCACATTCTTGGAAGGCCACGATTACATACGGCGTCCTCTCCTCAACCTTGCCCATAATTTCTGTCATGTTAAACTCTTCAGGTAGCTTCTCTATTATCTCGTCTAGCATTTGTTTTACCTGATAAATTATAGGTCTCAGTTGGGTTAAACTTTAAAAAGAAAGAAAAATATTTTATTTGGGGCACGCACAGGAAATACAACAAGCAGTAAAAAAGGAGTATTTAAAACTAATATAATTTTGGTTTTTTTAATAAACAAAAATGATGTTAGTTTTTTTAGTGTTTTTTAAAGTTGACAAGCTCTTAAGGGTCATGCTTATAAGTATGCTAATTGCTAGAAAGGTGCACACAAATAATAGTAAGTATCAATTATTTGCTCATCTGTAGCGTGCTTTTGTGCTAGTATTGAGCATTTGAACGCTGTATACATAAGCTGTAGGTTAACCTATAATAAATAAATGAATAAATAAATAATTTGAGTCAGTAGCTTTCGATATTTAGAATAGAATTTTCTTGATCTATTTGACAGGGTAAGGGTAGGGTCGGGTAAGGGTGGGTCAACCTGAACCATTGACCTTAACCTACGAAATGTAAGAAAAATTTTTTTTTCCGATTTCTGACTTGGTTCTCAAACCTCAGTTGGTCCGATAGAGTGTTACGACCTTTATATGAAACAGGATCGATTGGCATCAAAAAAAGTTTTTGTGGAATTGCAAATTTTCTTTGCCACAATACAATTAAAAAAAAAAACTATGAATGCAGATCAAAATATCTCAAAAATTATATATTCCTGTAGCTACAACGGTTAAGATACCAGCCCTGCCCCATCTCAAAAATCCACCCTGCACCACACAAAACACACAATCTGAATCTGAATCATTAAATGCTATTGCTAATCCATTGCTTGTTAAGTTCAAAAAATTTATCTGCTCAACAACGGTGCAACGTAAATAACGCAATGAATGTTGTTGTCGAACTGAAAGCGATTACCACTGATAGTGTGTTACGCTATTACCCCCCAGTATGTTTTTGCAGAAAATCTGACTAACCTTTTCCTCTCTAGTCACAGTAGCAGCTCCAGATGCCTGAGCATCTCTCGGCTGCATCTCAAATATAGTCCTAAATAGATTCTCAGATGTAGTAGTAAGGAAGCCTATCTCAGCATTAGGATGTAAGCCGTAGAGGTAAGGGGACTCGGCAGGCATGGCGTCTTCTATGTACTGGTGGTAGCCCACGTAGTCTGTGTTAGGAGGGGCGGGGAAGCCAGGCGCTAGTTGGAGTTCACCGTCGACCTGGTAAATGATGACAATGAATAGAATAGAACAGAATAAAATATTCATTTATGTGCTCAGAATGCAGCTGTATTTCTAATAAGGTGGTTACAATAATATGAAAGAATCCTTGTACATTCTACCATTTTGGCATGCAAACATTGATGCAGTTCATCATGAAACATACAGACATGAAGATAATCCCGCTTGAAGGCACACAGACAAAAAGCTGGCATATATGATATCACTAACAGTTTAATCTTACTAATGGTAACTTACCTACGCCTCATAATTTATGGATTTTTTTATTGCTTTGTGCAGAACAAAACTATATAAAAGCTGCCTTTCTGCCAGTATACTTTTATTATTATCTTTTAAGGATAAAAATGATGTCCCAGAGCATAATCAGCCTATAATGTTCCCACTGCTAGGATACAAGCCTCCTCTCTTCGAGATGTAGTGGGCTGTAATCTACCACGCAGCAGGTCCATTGCGGGTTGGTAGATATCACATGTCTTCGAATTTTTGGTTCTAGGACATGCTGGTTTCCTCACGATGTTTTCCTTCACCGTTTTGAGAGTAGTGGTGATGAAATAATATAAAACAAATATTAGTAAGCAAGTTTCTAATATTAATAACATGGACGTACTAGTTCAGGTTGCATCAACTCTTCCAAGTAAGCGTTACACAGCCTCCGGTCCCAATCATCAGTGATGTGCCCTCCGTACATAATCTCCCCGAATAGGTACCTGAGATCCTCCCAAGGCACTCTAGCATTCGCTTCCAAGTAGTTGTACAAGACGAACACGCTTATTGTTAGATCACCTGAAACGAATTATATCATCGTCACCATCATTTCAGCGGAAAGACCTGACCAGTCCACTGCAGAACATAGGCCTCCCCCAAACACCGCCACTGCGACCGGTTATATGCTTCTCGCATCCAACGGATTTCTGAGACCATCACGAGGTCCGAAGCACATGATAAGATATATTTCGGAAAGTGACGAACAAAATATGCCACCACTGTTCACTAGAACGCACACATCATCATCTGCCTAGCCCTTTTCTAATTAAGGTCGGCTTCCAGTCTAACCGGATGTAGCTGAATACCAGTATTTTACATGGAGTAACTGCCTATCTGACCTCCACAACCCAGTTACTGGGGAATACGATACCCCTTGGTAACACTGGTTGTCAGACTTTCGGGCTTTTGACTACCCGTAACGACTGTCAAAGATCCACGAATGACAGCCGGGACCAACGGCTTAACATGCTTTCCGAGGCACGGAAGGGACTTGGTATATGAAGATGGTCCCCCATCCACAGACCAACCACGGCAAGCGTAGCATAACCTCATCGATCGATCAGTGCGACTGTTATTATTTAGCCACGGGGCCCTCTACAACACACACTTGAAACATTATTTGAAACACATATTATTAGGACAAAAGAAAAAACGAATTTGTAGATGATGGAGGTCATAATCTACATCGGCACTATTGTAATAGGAAAATGTGAGAACATATTAAGAAAACTCCTGAAATACACACCAACATTGAACGGATAGATCTTGTTCCATCCCTGGGGTCCGAACTTTCGCCTCTCAGCAACGACAGCGTGGAAGTAGCATAGAGCGAATAATATTGCTTTGAATTCAGCCTCCTTGCCACACATCTCAAGCGTTTCTTGATTGAAGTTGTCTAAGGCTTTGTGTATGTTTGCCTGTTTGTATAAAAGCATAGTAAAAATATTAGTAGCAAGTGGTGGTAACTTTACTAATATTTTACGTTACTACTTTACGTTAGGTAAAATTGTTACTTGAAGGTAAGACAAAAGTTGATTTGGATCATCTTAACTTTTGACAACAAATTCGAAACACTTGACTTAATTTTAATTAGTCCTAAAACAATTACATTTTTTCTAATGTTTCTTTTCTGTTTTTTCTTTCAGAAGTTTTTTTTTCATGAAATTGATTAGCACTTTTTAAATCTTTTTCAATGTTCCCTTTAAAATTTGGATAGAATCATATTAATCAATTTAACACTGTGCTGCATAGCTGCAGATATAAAAGAAAAATATCGTGTTGGTTTTCTGATTAGGCATATTAAGTTACTCAATAGAAGATTTCTTGAAGACCATAAAATTACTCACCTGCATTCCCGTAGGAGGTTCATTAGTAATCTTGATGCTAGACTCCAGGATGCCCTGCGGTATGATATGAGCCGCAGCCGTAGCCGCCGGCTCAGCCGACATGAACAGTCGAAATTGATCGTGGCATCCGTTTGCGAAGCTCTCCATCTTCTTCTCTAGGCTTGGTAGCCATTTCTTTACCAAGTGAATGTTCTGGAAAAGATATTACAAGTTGTTCTAAGGGTTTTTTTTTTGTTTATCGAAATTACTTGAAAAAATCTCTTTATATTCAGTATCAATTACATTTTGTTTTCTGGATTTTTGTAATGCAACGTTTAGGACGCGCGCGCGCACTTTTGCGTTTGCGCTAAGTACCTACATCCAAATTAGCAGGAGTACGAACATAATAAGGGATCTTGACATTTTCAAGTATATTTTCTATTCAATGTTCATGTTAGTATGATACATCTTCACACTCGGCCATGCAACATATTCAGCCAGTTCAATTATTAAAAATCAATTTCAAACACTCAAAGTATTTTTTGGGAAACTCAAAACTCAAAATAGGTAGTAAAAAAATTGTTCTCAATTGAGAATCTATGTATCAATTATTATAATACTGTATTACATATACCTGCAACACCACCCAATGCCCCTTCTGCAGTCCTTCATCCATGGCCTGCTCAGCCACAACCTCCTGCCCTTGACCCAGCGACACATTATGGAAGTTCCCATTATCGGCCGTGAATCCCATGATCTTGCCCAAAGCCTCCACGTCCTTCAATGGGTTGACTCCAGGAGACAGAATGAAGAAAATTGGCGTTGTAGGACTGGTCTCCTCGAAAGACTTGCTGAATTCTACGGTTCTGTTTTCTACGTATTTGCCGCCCATTTTTTCTTCAATGTATGCTCTAAAGACAGTATTTTTTATGCATAGAAAATTTATAATTTGAGTTAGGATATCAATAAGTATTTTTTTTAATACTTACGCTACTGCATACGTCATCCTGTCTGGTCTCAAAGCTCTCATCATACATAGTCTCTGAAGAGCTGTTTTTTTGCTCCATTCCTAAAAATTGCATAGATGTCAAAAAGGACAACATTTTAGAAAAAGCTGGTGTGTCTGCCTTTAAAACATTAACATTTGACCGATTGCAGGCTTCAATAACCCACAACCTAACTCACATTTTGGTATAGATCAACATTATTAATAAGACAATTAAAACGGTAAAACTCCATACCTGAGGAAACTTCTCCCGCTCAGGACAATCAGATTCCACAATCTTCTTCCATCTTTTAGGCGATGTCTCTATATCTCTGTCCAAGTTCCTGAACTCTTCCTTACCAGCCAGGGAACAGATACCGCCCCAGCTCGTATTAGATAAAAAGTCCACTGGACTCGTTACATGAGGCTTTATAGGAAACCGTAGGAAGAAATCCAACTCTACCGATGATACTTCTTCACTCATGAGGAGCACCTAAAAGGAGTTTTTATTCCATCACACGGTTAGAAACTTAGAATATGTCTGTAGAGTATGTAGTCTCGCGTGCTGATAAAAGGTAATATGGTAGAAACTAACATCAGTAAAAAAAATAAAGTTGTTAATATTGATTAAGTAGGAACAGACCCCTGAGGAACACCGGCATCAACAGCCATTATGATCCGATGAGCAGCCATCTATTACCACTCTGATCGATCGCTCACTCGGGATATAAGAAAAACAGTCGCAAAAGTTAACAGGGATGGTGAAAGCGGGAAACTTACTCGACAGACTAGCATACCAAACCCTGTCAAAGGCCTCTGTTATATCAAGGAACACATCAAAGGCTTCGCCGTGTCTCGCAATGGCCTCGCCCCAGCAATGCATATATAAGAAGATGTCTAGTTGATCGACCACGGCGGAAGCCATACTAATGGTCACTGAGGAGTATGTTATTAGCTTATTATTAAGTACCCTTTTCATCACTTTAAATAGTATGGAGGTTACGGCAATTGGTCTAAAGTAGACAGGATCGGCTCGGTTACTCGATTTATTCTTATATCGATATATTATTTAGTTATTTCAATTACTTGCAACTCCACTGTTTACCTGAAAGGTCATTTGCGAGGCAAATATAAGTTTGTCACACTCAAACAGTCCGCGAGAAGTGTACTGGTACACAGAGAAGCTGATGCAGTCGATAAGGTTCTTGATCCGAGGCCCGAGCCCCTCTGCAGGCTCCGCGCGAGATATCGCCTTTTGGAAAACTACGCTGAATGCCTGAAAGTGGTCTTAAAATATGAACATGATCACAAAATCAAAGTTTTCAGAACAAAGTATTCGGGTATGTTAATTTGGTAATATCACGTTTTAGAATACAGGGTTACATCGGTTATAGGTAGCAGAGCAGGCAGCTTTGTATACACAAAGTCGAACGTAGTCTAACGCTCGTTAATGCTAATTACGTCCATGTAGTGTTGTACTTTTAACTTTAAAAATAATACTGCACTTCCCTATTGAAACGGAACACCAATTCCCGGTAGTAAAAACGTTCATAAACTTATCGCAATCTCATCTCAGCGACAGTCAATATCAAAACCTTGTCAAAAATGTAGGGAAATTAGAGGTAATTTTGACAGATTAAGACAAATCAGAGCCCGTATTCCAGTAATTTAAAACGTTCAAAATCTAGTCGCAGTCTCATCTCGGTGACAAACAAATGTTTAAGACTTGTCAAAATGTAGGGAAATTAGACGTATTTTTGACAGATTGAGACTGAGATCAGACTGTGAACGTTCTTAAAATTACGAGAATTACCCCTTTGACTGTGAACGTTCTTAAAATTACGAGAATTGCCCCTCGGAAAAAAAATCAGAATAAAACTTGATGACTGATGATCAGGTTATGTGACGAGAAGATGGAAGAAGATAAATAAAAATTTGGGTGCGTGTACTTATGTACGCGCGTCGGAAGTTATACTTTTAAAAAACAATTTTTAATTGCATGCAAATAATTAATTACAAAAAAGGTTACAATAAAGTTCGTTGTTTAGGCTGAATAATGTTGGTAACAAGTCACGGGCCTTTTAAAGAAATTTAAAGGATAATAAAAAACCAGAATTTTATGGCATCCAATTTTAACAAATCCAATTTCCATTTTTATAGTGAAATGTCCATTGCCTTTTTTTTAATCGATAAGAACAAACAGGATGCTATAAAAAATGCTCAAAATAGGTACAGGCCGGTTTATGCTGAAAAAAGTGACGCTTTAACCTGTGAATTTTGTGTGACGGTGATGCGCGCTCATCTTAAAATTTCACTCTTATCATTTTTTCATAACGCGCCTAAAGAAGTATAACTTCAATAATATTTTATAAAATTACCTAACAAAATATGTAAAAAATAAAATTACCTTCAAAGAGAACTGGTAGATAGGATTGATGGTGTTCAGATCATTCAGGATGAAGTATAATAAAGACGCTCTGGCTGAAGCCGGCCGGTAGAACTCACGAGCCACATCAATCTCTTTTGAAGTTATTTTTGCTTCGGCCACCTAAAACAAAAGCACATCAAGCGTTGTAGAAAAATGATGATAATGAAAAAAAATATATAGTCGTGTTCAGTCCATTCATTGCCCAGTTTATTTTTAACAAATTATATAATTAAGTAAGCATACTAATTCAAATAATTTTTATCTCACCTTTTTCTCAATATCTGCAGCAGTCCTTTTCGTAGTCTCCAAATTCTCTACCAAAGCCGTATCACCAAGAATATCATCACCAGCCGAAGACAAACGCGAGAGCAAATCATCTTCAAGCGATTTTAATTGAATCTTGAATTGATTCTGCTGTTTCGTTAACTCTGCTTTCAAGTCTTCTAGATCTGGTCTTTCTGCTTTTACTACTTCAGCTAAAAGTTGGTCTTCAAGACCATCGCGAGTTACTGTGAAGTTAACTAGAGTTGTCTGAGCTTGCATCTCTGGTTTGTAATGTGGGTTAGCTAGTTTTGTATGCAGGATTAGTCGGAAGTTTGGACTATATTCTACTTCTTTATCGCCCATTTTGATTGCTCTGTAAGTTTAGGAATCAATGTTAATATCAGAATAGTCTTCATTATTTACTTCATAATCATCATCAAACATCACATTATTTCTTCACCACTGCGCTCAAACGGTGAAGGAAAACATTCGCGAGGAAACAGGCATGTGTCAGAACCAAAAATTCATGTGACATCTACCAACCCGCTCTGGGCCCGTGTGGAAGATTACAGCTCTCCCACTCATACGGAACACTCCCTCTCGAAGAGAGGAGACCTGTGTCCCAGCAGTGGGAATATTAAAGGCTTATTATGCTTATGCTAATCATCATCATATCAGCCAGACATAATTATGTCATCTATGAGACATAAACTCACCCCAAGAAAAGCCACAATTTCCTTGATAAAATATTTGGGCTTTAAATCTTACCTTCCTTTCTTTATCAGCGTCCTTCCAAGTAAAGGATCTAGCACAGGGTCAACAGTTTCACCAATGTTTTCAAATAGTACAGTTTCTCCCTTTATTATCGCTTTCTCTATGGCATCCAAATAGCCTCTTTGTCCTAACCTAATCACTCGCAGATTGTCACAGTACTTTTGTTTGATCCATTTTACACCTTGTAACTGTAAAGCATGAGTATACATGAAAACCTTCATTAACATGGAGTTACAGAAAAAACCCTATTTCCTAATATCAGTTACAATGCTTACACTCATGAAAGCTACAAAGATTGTACAAAATCTAAATATTTACGTTGATTTTTTTTAAAGCTTTTTTCAATATTCACTTAGTATGGAAATAGTAGAGCATGATTAAAAGCACGTGAGTCATCTTTTGAAACAGTCCAGTCTGTTTCAAAAGATGACTCACGCTGGTCTATTCTGTAATAATCTGACCGAGAAAACTTAGGTGAAGCGAGCTTGAAGTGAACTGTCATTCTATCACATTTATTCCTCAATCTACTGGCTCATTAAACTCTTTTGTATTGCTCGACACAGACGAGTCAGAAGTGGAGCGCCTTATTTTGGATCTGAAAAATCTCTGTAGTACTGGATGGGACTCTATATCCAACCGAGTCCTTAAAGAGAACAGATACGTGCTTATCCCTGCTCTGACCCATATTTTTAATATGTGCTTAGACAAGGGAACATTTCCCACTGTTTTGAAGAGGTCGGTAGTTCATCCGATCCATAAGTCTGGCGATAGAGATCGTGTCACCAATTACAGGCCCATTTCTATTCTCCCAGCGGTCTCTAGGCTCTTGGAACGCATCATCAACAGTAGACTGGTCAATTACTTGGAAACTAATAACCTTCTCTCAAACAATCAGTTTGGTTTCAGAACAGGCAAGTCAACTTGTGATGCTGTCCACGAGCTTGTAGACTACGTGGTTAGGAATATTGATTCCGGTAAAAAAACTGTTGGAGTGTTTTTGGACCTGGCAAAGGCTTTTGACACGGTCTCTGTGCCTCTGCTTCTGAGTAAATTGGAAAGGTTGGGTGTAAGAGGTAAACAACTAAAATTGTTTGAAGATTACCTCTCGGGTCGCTGTCAATGTGTTAAAATTGATAAACTTGTTAGCAGTGACTTGCCTGTCACTTTTGGTGTCCCACAGGGCAGTATTCTGGGACCCAGTCTCTTTCTGGTGTACTTAAATGAACTCTGTGGACTTACTACTGTAGGTGGAAAGGTAATCTCTTATGCGGATGACACTGTTCTTCTTTTCTCGGCTGATACGTGGGAAAGGGTCTATGAGGATGCTCAGCGTGGTTTTGATTCTGTGTGCCACTGGTTGAGGAGTAACATGCTGACACTAAACGCTGATAAAACCCAGTACATAACGTTTTCAATGCGTAACTCTAACTTACCTCCTACATTACTCTCTTTAATTGCACACAACTGCTGCAATAATGGAATCTGCCAATGTCCAGCTTTGGTCAAAACCAAGTTTATAAAATATTTAGGAATAAAAATAGATAACAATCTCTCGTTTAAACACCATATAGAATTAGTCACTGCTAGACTAAGAAAACTTATATACGTTTTCAAAAATCTGAGACATGTTGCAGACCCTAAATTATTGAAGCAGGTATATCTGGCACTTGGTCAATCAGTTTTGTCATACTGTATTTCTGTCTGGGGTGGCGCCCCAAAAACCATACTAAAGCCACTTGAAGTAGCCCAAAGAGCTACTCTCAAAGTAAGCACCTTCCGTCCGTATTTGTTCCCAACTTATCAGCTGTACCAAAACTGTGAGGTTCTCTCTGTCCGCCAATTGTTCATACTGCACGCTATTTTGATGCAGCATACGAAAGTGACCTTTGAAAAACCAACTAGACCATCCAAGCGACGAAAACCTATACTCGGTACCAACAGATCTATGTTTAAACTCTCATTCGTGAATACATATTTCTGCTTCTTGGGTGCGTACCTTTATAGCAGGATTGATAGAATTATCGACATATTTTGCCTTAAATAGCAGAAGTTGTAAGGATAAAGTGTCTAAGTACATTCATAAGCTGACCTATGACGAAACTGAAAACCTATTAATTGTACCACACTAAGTACACATACCCACCCTCCTACACACACTCACACATCTACATTTCGACACAAAAGGAGGCCCCCTCCCCTCTCCAATTTATTTCTTTTTACTTGATTTGTTTCTTTATGTTTTTTGCTACTAGTTTGATTTAAAAATAACGAAATACCTATGTACATAATTCAAGCAAATTTGAACTTGTAAGCTTTTAAATGTACCTATAGTTAATGGGAAGAGCGCTGTTGTCTGAAATACAGATATTTATTTATCTAGTTCAGACACAGATGTCTTGTTGAATTTCTGTCAGTATAAGCTCATTTATGATATGTTTTTATTTATGATGTACTATCTTACTTGAATTTGAAATAAATAATAATTATTATTATTATTATTATTATCTAATGCTGGGTACTGACAGCTCACTTCACCTAAGTCTTCACGGTGAGATTTTTACAGAACCCATCGGCAGATGTCCGTTCATAGACGGTGATAACCACTGTACCATCAAGAGAGCCATATGATTATTTGCTACCCAATCACAAAATAGAATGTATATCTTACCTGAGGATCAATCATAAGCGGCCAGCGATCAGAATTAGACAGTATGGTCGCATTCTCAGTACTCATGCGGTCTGAAGGTAAGCCTTCGTTCTGCCACATCGCAATCGTCGTGTCGTCTGTCAGCATCGTTAGCGGGTCCAGGCCTTCTGTTATTGGTATAGGTGGCTAGAAATAAAATAAAAAGTTATGCCAGTCAGTCATAAGCATACACAGCCTATAATGTTCCCACTGCTGGGGCGCAGGCCTCCTCTCTATGAGAAGGCATCATTCAGCACGCGGGCCCAGTGCGGATGGTGGTTGGTGGATGTCACATGTCTTCGAATTGTTTGGCTCTAGGGCATGCCGTTTACCTCACGATGTTTCCCTTCACCGTTTTGAGAGCAGTCAGTCATACTTAGGACAAAGAGAAGCGACTTGGCAACGCAACAACTGTTCACACACATAGGTTTCGGATAATGTCGGTGATTTTGCGTTGCAACATCACGTCGTTTTGATGTCTCAGCCCTTAGAATTCGTCAATAATTTAGTTTGTGTTTGAAACTGTAGTTTTACAGTTAAAAATCATTTTGTCCATAAAAATTAATATTATTTTCTTTAAACTCATTGAAAATTGGCAAAAGCAACAAGTAAATGCAGTGTGGTGGATAAACAAAACTTTACATGTAAACATTATTTACATTCAGGTTATTTTAATACACACCTCTAAAGTCTTCAAAAAGACAAGCCAGTTCTTGTGCATCAGGTCCAATCTGAACTGTTTAGTGAAGCATCCAACATAAGATATAAAAGCACACACTAGAAGTACGTCCCCTGGCATTGTTGTGCCCTGTTGCTGTAGGCTGAAAGATTGAATGACAAGATAAATAAAAACACCTTTTCTCATCTCGTCTCGGCTCAAACTATGTAAGAATACAAGTTTCCCTGTTTCCTAGACATAGATCGAGCCAGCGTGAATCTAAGCCATCCATGAACCTACAAAAAATTTCATCAAAATCGGTCCAGCCGTTTAGGGGAAGTTCAGTGACATACACACGTACAGAAGAATTATATATCTAAAGAAGATAGTCCGTTCCGTAAAGGCGGCTCGTCGAGGGTATTTTCATATTTTACTGCTCCCGTAACGACTGAGGCGATATCTCAAGAGAATTTATAACCGGCGTTTAGGTCCCTATTTTTTTTCCCTAGGTCCCTATTAGATCTTCTACTTTGATGATAAAAACTATAATGCTAAGTACCTAGAAACAGCTTCAGCCCATCGGACCTTTTCACTAGCAAGTCCATTGACCAGTCTGTTAGCAAGTTGTATAGTAGCATTAGTGGCATCTGCTTCCTTCTGACACTTCATCTTTTCTGATGTTGCCTTTTCAAAGTCTGCCGTCAGCATCGCTAGTTTTTCTTCCAGGGACTATAATAGTATTAATATGGGTGATTGATGTTTGATCCAACCACAAAATTTAAGTTAATATTAGTGCATATTGGACCCCCGGGGGTCGTGAAACAATAGTGTGTCTCATTAGTCGAGTCTAGATAAGTTAAAGCCATGTTTAATATATTTCTTAGCACCAAAATATTTATAAACATGTATATTTATAAACTAGTATTAAGTAGCTTTATATTTTAAGTTTACCAACATCTTCAGGACCTTTGTTTGAAAGTCTACATAGCTTCAGTATTACTTACCATGACTTTGCACTTGATAGACCTCAATTTATCAGTAGCTGCAGCTAACTCGGCGTTTGCGGCTTGTAAAGCTTTTCTTTTGGGCTCAACATCACAGAATACTTCGTAGAATTTTATAATATTGATCACCCAAGCACACAGACCCGCAGCGGCACCCGATTTTGATCTTATGAACTCTAGAAATAAAGTATAATTTTGATTGCTTCACCTTCAGCTGGCAACAAATAGTGTGACTTGGTTTTAACTCACCAGGCTCAAATTCAGCATCCTTCAAATAAGGTTGAATGGCTTTGATGACGTCAGGGTGAATATTTTCTTTGTCGTATTGTACAAGACAGTCGAGGAACACGTCCACTTTGGCCATCACCACCTGGGAAGGAATATTTCTAATAGCAGATTATTCACTAAGGGTAAAAAGCAGTGTCTTATGGTACGGGCGCTATATTGAATCCCAAACGTAACTTTAAGTTAACTCCTGGATGAAACGAGGGAGTTAAAACTAAAATCCTGAGTACAGCGAGGGATTTCAGGCATTCATTTTTCGAAATAGTAGTTTATGAAAGTGTTAAATACTCGGGAAATACCTAATGATATGCAGTTTCATACACTATATTATCTAAAGTGAATGCAATTTCATCAGAAACACAATAAATAATAACGATAGGAAGATACCAAATAAGACGTTCAAATCACTGTGCTGTGTGTGCTGTCGCACCACAGCAACCGATCAGCTGTTACGATGACTGGGCCACCACAGCTCAAAAGCTATCATTCAATAATACGAGTACGTTTCAAATATAAATAATTAGAAGAGCTAACCTTAGCGGCTTTCCAGCTCCTATCTTTAGGTATCTTCCCACCTGGTGCTAGCAACACCATGACAGCTGCAGTGACATTAGTCACAGCCCCCGGCGGCGAACCGAAAGACTTCAATTCAGTAAGGTTCGCTTTATTAAGCGTATTCAGCGCTTCTTGAGCAGCTATTAACGCTGGTTCAGCTTTTATCAAGTCTTCTTCACAATCTTTCTGCTTCTTGGATACTTCTTCGGCTATTACTGCTACTTTTTCTTCCTCCTCGTCGGCTATAAGTTAGATGGTATGGATCAAGTTTTGTATGTTGATGATGTCATTGTAATTGGTTTAGTTTATATTAATTTATTGTTGTTATACGTTTCGAAATAAATTGTCTAATAATGGTGAAACCACATTAAAATCCGTTGTTTTGTTTAGAAGAACAACGGGGTCGTGCAGACGGACATGAAAAACGGGCTTTAATTTATAATTTGTAAGTTAGTACAGATATTTGATACTGTTTTTCAATAATGATACGAACACCAATCCGCAGCGGGCCTGCGTGGAGAATTACGGCGCACTATCTCAGAGGAAGCCTGTGACCCAGCAGAGGGAACATTATAGGGATTGATAAAGCAATTCTGTTGCGGTATAATAAAAAATAAAAAAAACATATGTTTTACAAAACTGAATTTAATTGAGTTTTCTTGCGTACACTGTTAACTTTAAACGTAAGGGGTAAAAATACCAATAAGTATCACATAAGCAAATTCTTACCAAGTGCTTTCTCGCTCTGCACTTTAGCAGTCTCAACACCGACCATCTCAATAAGTTTGTCGGCTGCCTCATTCTTTTGATGTAACTCGACTTCTTGTACGGCTAACTTTTCCTTCAATGCATCCACTTGACATGAGGTGCTAGCAAGCTTTTCTAAACCATTTTCGAGCCTACATAAATAAAGCGGCGTTAATGAAAAGTAAATGAGCAAAACTTTGAAGACATGTGGCATCCACGAACCCACACTGAGGTCACATGATGGATTAAAGCCTACTCGCTCTCTAGAGAGAGTGTATTAATATTTTATTATTATCAATTATCCGTTTTCGATTAATGGCCGATTTTCAAATGTCAGATTTAACTTTCATCTGAAGAAAAATATGGCAAATATGGTGGAAAAATATTATGATATGACGGTTTGACCTATTTTCAATGCAAAACCTGTCAAACCGCAATTTTATTCTTCTGATAAAAGTTATCTGAAGATTTAAAAATTGGCCACTATTTAAGTTTTATAAACATTTATGAACAACATACCTCACAATCTTAGCACGTAGTTCATCAGTCTTATTATTGACCAGCTTGGCGTACAAGCTGATCTGTTCCAGGTAACTCTTGGGTGTCGTATAGTTGTATCGCCTCTCATTGGCTAGGTACGCTTTCGACATCGTGTTTACAGACGTATGGACGTACGCCATGAATCTGGATATCGAGTCTCTGAGTGCTATCTGGAAAAAAGAGAAAAATACAAAGGTTTCTTCAAAAAATAATAATCTATTTCTCTTGTAAATAACTGGCTAACACATTTGAAAAATCTAAGGGTATAAAAAAAACATCAAGATTAGAATTCTGCAATTGTCGATCAAACTGCCAAAATTTTTACTTGCCAGGGCAATAAATCGAAAACTGTAACCTAAAGGCCAATTCCCGTACTTAAAAACGTCCAAAATCTAGGCGCAAACTCATCTCTACGACTATCAATATCAAAAATGTAGGGATATTAAAAGTATTTTTGACAGATTGCGACAGCAGTGCGATTCTGTAACCATCTCACCGTGAAAACTTAGGTGAAGTGAGCGTGGAGTGAGCTGTCATTCCAAATAATTCTAGGGATTGACACTACTGACAACTCACATCAAGCTCACTTCACTTGAGTTTCCACGGTGAGATTTTTACAGAATCAACCGGCAGATCAGACTGTGAATGTTCTTAAAGTTACGAGAATTGCCCCTTTGAGGGCCTAGAAAAAGTGACATTCTATCAGTGATAACGATGATGGAAAAGTCAAATATGTATTAGATTGCCATTAGCTAAGATTAGAAAAACTTATGTCGATCCTGTCGAAAATTGTAGAAACATGAAACTCTTTGAAAGCCATTGCCACTTGTCTGGGCCCTCTGATCTAACCTAAAATCGAATTAGAATAATATCTATCAAAACTAAACAAGCTATAGAGAATTATTTACCGGTAGATTATGCAATTCCTCCATGAATCTCATGGCCACAGACACCAAGGCTTCCTGAGGCCACTCATGGAACCAGTTGATGGACGTACAATTGATAAGCGCGGGGAATTTTCTAGACCTCACTCTGAGGGTGGAACCGACGGGAGAGAAGCAAAGAACCACTTTGAGCTGCTTACGAACTCTGTCTATGAAGAATTTCCAGCATGTTTCCCTTGTGTCTGGTAGACCTGCACCTTTTACCTTAAATTATAGTATTACTTAAGTTAACAAATATTAAGTTGTTTTGTATTTGTATAAATTTATTGGCAGCATTATATGTATAAAACAAAATAAATACACAGCGTGATATCGATATCATTACCGTATTTCGTTAAATAATTTTAAGCCAATTAGTATAAGCCAATTTATTAAAACTATATTTCCTCATTTTATTTTCCTTAAATTAAAAAACGACTAATTAGCTTCAGTAAAAATAAGAAAAGAATATTTACCTCGTTCCTCACACCAGCAATGATATTCTCCATTTCATCATCAGGGAACAAATCAGCTACTTCACCTGATGCCAGCAAATCGTTGATCAGTACCAGAAACTGTTCATTGGCCACCTGAGCGTCCGTCATCAAGAACATTATTCCGACGTTCTTTAGACCGGTCTTTATGTATAACTGAGATAACTCATTCTAGAAAGAAGGAATTAATGGTTGTATGATTTACTATATTACATTCGGTTCAGAAAATTCAGATCCCATGTTGGGCGGCAAAAAGGTATTTGGCGCCCAACATGGGACCATTTATTTTACATTTAACGAATACATTAACTTGAACTAATACTACCCTAAGTCATTATTATATCTTTACCTTTAAGTCAGAGACTCCGTATCCCTTTTTGAGTTGTATCTGGAGGACTTCCAAACTTGATATGAAAGAGGCCAGTCGGGACAGTGACTGTTTTCCGGAACCTCCTACACCCACCAGTAAAGCGCTGCCTCTTGGACTTTCCAGAATACGGGAGATTCTACAAATAAATAGTTGGTCAACAACCAAATAATGAAAAATGGCGTCTTTATCAGTTAAAAAAACAATTGCTTCAATGACTTATTTTTTAAGACGGCTCGTTTGTAAATTACGGACTAAATATTTTTAATTTTCTTTTTTGTAGCTTCAATAAAGAATAAATCAATATATAGCAAAATGTTTGTTTAAAAATAACAGTCAAACCATAAAAACTCAAACATACAGGAATTTTCATGCGAATAAATAAACTATAAGTAAATCACCTGCAAATATGCATCATAGCATCCTCAAACAATACCAAGTTCATGGCAGCGATGAGATCGTTGTAACTGGCCATAGCTTCAGTGAGCAGTTTGTTCAATTGTTCCCAGTTCTCGATGGGCATGTACTTCGGCTCGCCGATACCGCCCGCAAAGTGACAGTAGATGTTGGGACGCTCAAATACTACGCCCTCGTCGATATCCTATAAATAAAAGTTTATTTTAAATTATAGAGACAATCGACATGCTAAAGATAGTAAATAAATTATTTGTTTATTTATTTATTTATTTAAACTTTTCGCACAAAAAAGGTACAAAGGCGGACTTAATGCCTTAGGCATTCTCTACCAGTCAACCAAGGGTGGTGAAGAGATTGTTTCGGTTTTTTATATTTTCCATTTATAAACAATGAGTATCTTAAAACCATTGCCATTTAAATTAAGACCTTACTCCCATGAAGTTTGAGATTTATTTATTTGCCCTAAGAATTATAATTCGATTACATGAGAAAGTAACTTTAAAGAAAAAATTGACGCACAGTTTTGACAAAAATGACACTATACAAGAAATTTGTCTATGATTGTAGTGTTAAATAAATCTAACCTAGCCTAAGCGAAAACATACATGGAGAACGCCTTATCAGCTAACTTAAATAATAACAATGAGATATACCTCAAAATTCTTTTTGCATAGATCAACTTGAACTTTCAAAAAAGCATCGATATCTTTTTCTTCTGTGAGTTTGTCGCAATACACTCGACTTGTTTCATGCAGCCACAAACGAAGAATATCTGATGTAGTTTCTATACATTCATTTGTACTGAACAAGAAGCCCTGAAAAATAATGATAATTTACTAAAATATTCTTCTTCAAATACAAGAATTCATTTGAAAGTATTCAGGTTACCTGAAAAACGTTTGACAAATCTCTCAAGTTGAATATGTAGTGGAATTTGATCGCAGTAGGTAAAAATACTTGAGATATTTTGTTATGTAGAGTAATCGTCGCCATCACAACATTAGCTGAAAAAAATATATCACCCACATATAAAATGCTGACATTATTATTGACTTTGATACAAAGGAAAAACTTTTCTTTTTTTTAATCTAGAGTTGAAAAAAAATACAGTAGCTTTACTCACATGACAATTTCGCAATAAGAGGGTTAATCCTTAATTCCGGATTGGCCAAATGCTGGCTCAAGATCGAATGATAGATATTATTCAGAGCCTCAGTATTAGGAAAACTGATCGCAAACACACAGAAATGCCTCTGTAATCTCGGGTTTATGGTAAAACTGCCCGAAGTGGGGTTCATACAAGAGACGTACTGTGTGTTGTGAATGTCTTTCAAAGACAATTTGGTTCTATCGTACCAATGACCATAGTCCATATGTTGACGAATTATTGTATGAGGTTGGACAGTCCCGTAAGCATCTACTTCTGGCATATTCATGTCGTCAATGAAATATATTAAAGTTTTGTTTCCTGGAGGCCCATAGTTACGACCAGCTTTTTTCTCTAGAGGTTTTTCAAGAATTTTCTGAAGCATCTCTGATGAAGTGTAGAAGTTGAACGGTACAGATTGAATGGCGTAGGCTTCTGATAAACTGAAACAAAATAAGAAAGAAATGAAATTAATTGAACACGCAAATGGTTACATTTCTACTCATTTCGTTGAATGCCACAATTACTCGTATAATGCCATAAAAACAAGATTGCACACTATTAATGACAATAGATATAAATGCTTACCCTTGTAACTTTTCATTAACTAGAACAGTTTTTCCAGAGCCAGCGCTGCCAACTAACATTACAGGATGCTTGTTCTTCATCAACAAGTCGAGGAAGAATCTGACCCTTATCGTTTCTGCTGTTGGTACAAGCACAGCCTAAAAATATCAATTTTCATTATTTCAGTTTTTGGCTACGGAACCTAACCCACACAAATTCGCATACCAGTACTTGCTATGTAAATATCAGTGACAGGAAGTTACTATGACATCATTAACATAATAATATGTATATATACTGAGTCGAATAAATAAGTATTATTGAGGCTAAATCAAAAACTACCCAAGCAAAGATAATAAAATTTATATGGGACCACCACGCAAGCTTCCTCTACCAAATGAAATTGAATTAATTTTCAAAATTGGTCCACAATTGAGAAACTAGCGATGAACACATTCAAAATATACATATACATATACCATGGAGCACTTATATATGTATATACTCGTATACTTATAGACGAATAGTTGTTTCAAAGGCTAAAAAAAATCCTATAAAAAGCTTTTTCACTTTGTAGCGTCTTTTTTCGGAAGTCGGTTGATTTTTTTTTTGCAAAAAAGTTTTTACTAACCGACTTCAAAAAAGGAGGACGTCCTCAATTCGACTGTATTTTTTTTTCAATGTTGTAATTTTTACCAGTAATTTTGGTTTAAAAACCAAACTACTGAACCGTTTTTAATGAAATTTCTATGTGATCAATCTGAAAGTATATCCTTCCAAATAAGAAAAGCATTTTGCAAATCGGCTTATAAATAATGGAGTTCTGAGGTAACAAACATTAAAAAAAATATACAATCGAATTGAGAACCTCCTTTTTTTTGAAGTTGGTTTAAAATAACTATACAACGATATCCAGCGTTACCTGTAACGGCATATCGGAATCCAACTCAAACTTTGGTATTTTCTCAGTCCACGGAGTAAACTGCTTTGTATCGTGATCGATATAGTAATCGAACACAGTCCCACCAGCGGGGAATTTGATGATCTTAAACTCATTGTTCCACCATTTTGAAAATTCTGCAATACATAAGTAACATTATAATTTTAAGTTAGTGAACCCTATGAACACAAAGAGCGCATGAAAGAAGTGTAATTTTCTATAGCTAACAGTTAAGAACCACTAACAGAAAAGCATCCAAATATAATAAAATTAGTATCTTAATCAAACATACCAATCCTATAATCAACGCTACCCTCATGGAACATGGCAGATCCAAAGGCCCAAACACAAGCAAACACAAAGAATATATCATGCCACTCCTTTGGACATTCCGCCGGCGTATTCTCAGGTACAAACAGACAATTCAGTAGATGACATAGCATTTGAACATGAGCCATGTCTACTATGGGAGTGATCTTTTTGAAACGAGTTCTCACTGTTTCTAAGCAGGATGGAATGTATTTGTCAAAGAGTACGACTAGGTTGGACTTTTCTGCTGGTATCTTTCGCGTTTCTACCCAGCTTGTGACATATCTGCAAATAACAATATGATTGAGATAAGCAACCTAAAAATTAAGGACAACCGTTTAGCATAATAAATCAAGGCGTAACAATTGATAATCAGAAAGAGAATAACAGTACTTACGGATTCCATCCTAAATCCTGAGAATTAATATACAAAATGCCAGCTCTAGAAACTGTAGCTGGAGTAGCAGTGCGCAAATTAGAAATCTCGAACATCAGTCTCATGACTGGTGTTAAAGCTATGCGTTCGTTGCTAGCCAACGTCAATATCTTGTTATCATCCATCACCGTATTCAGAGATTCAATCCACATCGGATCTATGTCACCATCAAGGACTATCCACTTCGGATTGTCACCAGCCAAGTTAGCTTGATCCCTCATTATCACTGACAGCAAGCCATCTTTCCATTCCCTAGTAGCCGGGTTTATAATGCCAAACAATTCGTCATTGGTCACTGCTTTGGGATTGAGATCATTAAATATAGGTTTCTTCCTAACATTTTGGTATGTTTTGAATAGTGTTTTCCATACTTGAGTCTTTCCAGTACCAGCGTTGCCAACTATGAAGACTGAATGTCGGACTTCAAGCAATTCTTCTAATTGAACTACTTTTAGAATGAAATTATCTTCTGGTTGTAAGGACAGATCCATCGCAGCTTGTTTGACTGTTCTTTCAAATTCCAGATCTCGTTTTCTTGGTACTTCTAGAGCGGGGAATAAGTCACCGATAAGTCCCATGAATACTGGCATGTCATCTGTTACTACCTTTGGTATGTTGAAATCTCGGAGAGTTCTCATGAGTACTTCTTCTTCTGGTCTTCCTGGGTCACCTCTCTAGAAAAATAGAAGACAATAATTATTAATCTTCTTATCACAATATTTATTGGGCTAATAATTGTATTTCGTGTCAGTATATCATTCATTTTATTTACATTAGCAGAGATGGTGATGCAAACATTGCAATTTTAAGCAGCCAACACCAGTAATAATGAAACTTTAAGTCTCATTCATTGCTTACCTTCAAAGACCCAGCAACCACAAGCACAGATTTAATAGCTCTCAGACCCCAATCATAATGATCCTGCTTCGAAAGCAACTCCTTACACAAAGTATAGAGCGTAATAAACTTCCTAGCCAATATCTTAGCTTCTTGAAACCCTTCAGCGACCAACATGATCTCGCAAATCAGTTCAAAATCAGGTACCACCATAGCACATGGTCTGAATAGAGCCTTTAGATTCTCAGGCAATTCTGTACGACCGGCGTAACCTGGGTTCATGGTGATGAAGATACCCACAGATGGAGTTAGGCATATTATTTCTCCCATGAAGTTGAATTTTTCTTTCTTGTCTCTGAGGGTGGAAAAAACATTAGTTTTTTTTTGGTACCCGCAATATCAAGACAAAGGAAAATCAAAATTTTGTGTTCTTTAAATAAAATTATAGCATGATAAAATCGCATGTATGTGCTGGTTCTTATTACTTAGTGATTTACCTGATAGCATCTTGAACAGACTTAACTTGCACAGCGACGACAGACAAGACCTCCACTGAGATCCGGTTGAACTCATCAAAGCATCCCCAAGCACCCGTCTGAGCCAGTCCTTTGTATATGTTGCCGCAAGACTGTACAAAGTAACACAATTAAGTATTGTAGTAATAAGTGCTTCCTTTTATATATGCATATAAAATACACAAGAACTAGTTTTCCGGTCGGTAAATGACCTGAATAATAGCTTAACTAGCCCATAGTTAAGCTATTTGGGGACAAAGGCGGTAAATCTAAGTGTAACTTTCACCCGTTAAAGTTAAGTTTCTTAGTAAGGAATCTTGTAAATTTGAGTCATACAATCAGCTGGAGCATTGTACCAAAAAGGATTGTGAAACGAATCACGTGATTGCCGAGAAACGACAATGTGAACGACCAACTTAATGTTACCTTTAACTGCAACCATAAAGTTAGCAACACAACGAACCTGCCGATCGATTCTGTAAAAATCTCACCGTGAAAAGGTAGGTGAAGTGAGCTTAGAGTGAGCTGTCAATAGTGTCAATCCCTAGTATTAGTTGGAATGACAGCTCACTCCACGCTCACTTTACCTAAGTTTTCACGGTGAGATGGTTACAGAATCGCACTGTTAGTTTTTCCTTCTGTCTCATTACAAAGCGATTTCTAATTTGGTCCAAAAATGAACCTTCGAGCCAATATTTATATTAGGACTTCATCTTTGTCAGAAAAAAGTTCGAAATACAAAATCTGGCTCGCTGGTACAAACCTGATCTAGAGATAAACCTTGTTTTGTAATAAGACCGATTGCATTTATTTTTCCATAAGAATAGATTAATTTATCTTGAAATAAGTACCTGATAGTCCATTTGCTCAGAACAGTTGAAGACATACACCATGATTCCCAAAGCTCTTCCCAAATCTTTTGTGGTCTCCGTTTTACCGGTACCAGCCGGACCTGCGGGCCCTCCGCCCATGATCAAATGTAAAGACTGTGGAAAAGAATACACTTGTAACAAAGTGATGGAAAAAAGTCTTTGTTTCATGCCTGGAAGCCTTTAGGGTGAACTTCAAGCCTTCAAGTCTCGAAGGGGTCAAAACTAAACACTCGCATTCCATATTCACACAAAAAAGTATCCTAAACCAAGCATGAACAAACTATCTCACCTGAGTCAGTGTAATGTAGCACCGATCAGTCAACGGCGTGATGACCAGCCTCGGAGTGTTTCCCAAGTATTCATAACTGTATGTAAACTGAGCATCGCAGATATTCGCAAAACAATGGTATTCCTTCTCGCCCCATCTTAAAACAATTGCCATCGAACATATTCCTCAGTATTTTATAGCTACTATTACTTGAAACTAAGATCATAACACATAGGCATACAACCTTGTTCCTAATTGGTATAAAACTGTAATTAATGTTAGATTTGATGAATGATAGTGATTAATGTTGCATAGTTTTCACTTCGAGGCACATCGTTGTAAAACTAGTCGTGTATGTAAGAATCGAATACCAAACATTACATGATTAAAGCTCGTTAATTTGAAAACATTACATGTATGAGATTCTATTGAAATGGAAAGGAAATGTTTCAGGGCATGGAGTATTTAGAAAAAAGTTCGAATCTGATACAGTATAAAATAATGAGAACGTGGTTAAAGAAAAAGGAGTGAATGATAGATCGACGACTAATAGAGGAGAATAAAAGAATAAAACGTGCTGCGCCGACCCCAAGTAATAAAGGATAAGGACAGGAAAAAGACAAATGCGATGCAACAAATTGTGGCTGTGAAAATACTAAAAGATTAATAATAAAAGTGAATGAACCTACAGATGCTACAAAAAAGTGCAGATGATTCAACATTAGCCGCAGCACCTGTGTCTAAGCTGAGACTGCCACATGAACGCCGACCCCGCCTCCACCTTCGCTTGAATCATCTTACTCACAACGTCTCGTGAATGCACATCTATAGTACATATCGTCATGATCTTCTGCCTATCTTGCTTCGTTAACTCGCCAATCAGTAAAGAAATCAACGTACTAAGTTGAGACAACTGCTTTTTATAATAATCTTTTAAAGAATTGTCATATCCCTCTTCAAGTCTCGCGAAAGCCATGTTGACTTCTGTAGTCCACCAAATTTGTGAGCCACATAGCGCTACTTGGGCCATGAAATCGAATAGCCATTGTTCTCTCGGCTTTTCTTCGTAAGATATCATTGATTCTCCAAAATAGTGTCGGATGGCAGATCTCATCATATCTTGGAGTCTGTTGAGCCAGATTTCAACCTGAAACATGATGGTTTGGTATTATAACGGTGAATGGATCGTTATTATATGTATACTATCAGGCGTTTGTTTTTGCACTCACAGCTCCCGTACAATCGCAAGTTCCATGAAACAGGACAAGTTCTCCATCTTTAGCTATCATTCCGGACGCCACTTTCTCTCCTGGTTTTTGATCATCAATGAATTTCAGCTTTGCGATCGAATCGAAAAGTTTTGTTAAATGCCTGAAAACGTTATAATGATTGTTCACAACTTTGTTGAAATAAACTGGAATAATATTGTTCAAGTTTATTTCAACGAAGTTGTGAACAATAATTATAATACAAGCAAGGTTTCAACTAAGTGTAAATGACTCAATATGTTAGCTTTCTAGTAATGAGCAATCTTATTTTATATAATAATAATAATAAATTTATTGAACCAATGTTACAGTAAGTTATTGCAAAATCTTTTAAATAAAATAGCTAACCTGATAACCAAATCAGCTTGATTCCCGTTTGACAAAATATCCAAGAGATCAGCAGAGGACACAAAATAGAACCTTGGGAACGCCAATCTCTTCGTTTCCAAGTACTCTGCCAAAGCCTTCTCACAAATGATAAGGTCTTTCTGTATGCTGTCCAAATGTTCAACCAATCCTTCTTTATTGGTACCTTTTACTACATTTGGAGTTTTGGCCATTTCGGTGGACAAAATCTGGCAGTAAAAAATCAACGAATCAGTATATTTTGAACACTAACAAGAATTTTCAATGGACTTCTTTCTGTTAAGACTCTTTGCTTACCTTAAATTCGCCATCAATCCTATCAAATCTAGCTGAATCTTCAGGTAGTTGTTTCCTGATATCTTCTGAACTCATAAAAATGCTCTCCAAATGTGTCCAAGTTCTTTGAACTTCAAACCACACTGTGATCACTTGGTCTGCTATGGACAACTTTTGTTGCCAACCTGAGACTTCCTCCAAAAAATATGCTATGAATTTTGATGTCATCAAGTTTTGCAGTTGTACCTAAAACATCATGATGGATTGAATAAAAGACTTACTCCAGCATGAAGCAAAAGCTATGGAATCAGTTTTTCTACTTTTTTATGTAGTTACCTGATTTTCTTCTAGCGTCTCAATAAGCTCTTCACTAGCTCTCAACAATGTACACTGAGTCCTTGTATGTACCTCTTGTTCAAACTCCAAGTGACTCCACGTGGTATGCAGATCTTTTAGCACCTTCTCCATAGACATTTCTTTTACCGCTTTGTCTACAATATTCTTCACTTCTTCCTCGCATTCGTGTAGGTTGAGGGCAAGTAAATCAGCTAGCGTTGTGTTTAGATCCATTACGATTCTTACCTGTATTATTACAATGATATTTAAAGAATGATCTCAACTCTCTCGACTCAGAGAAATGGATATTTATATTAACTTGATAAATAAAGTATTAACATTATATCTACAAATTATAAGTTTAATTTTTATGTCAATGGTTACTCGTGTTAAATACTTACGTAAGTGTGAATTCCTTGAAGACAACAATTAAATATTTATTTTTTGTGTAATACAAACTAATATGTTTATACATATATGACACATATTCATACGCGCTAACACGAAGCAGTGCATCAGAATAAAAAAATAAGTGAATATGTTGAGAATAACAAAGTAAATATTGAAAATAATATTATAAATGATACCAAAATAATTATTATACACGAAAAATAATATGTACACTACACACACAGGGGCATTGTCATACTTACAGTGAGCTCACGTGGTAATGCTGCTAAGCTCTGTGAATCACAAACATATTTACATTCGCATAACGATTCATTCGATGCATACTTCAAACATTGACATTGTATAATACAAAACTCAGGCAATAATAAACTGTACAGTTATGTGAACATTTCATCCAAAGCAAATGCATGCCGCATTCAAACGGAGAGTTACCATCACCATTTTATTTTTCAACAATTTCATATTTTTGCACTACATCATTAAAAATAACCAAATATGCTGAAACTAACTCTTTTGATAAATTCAACTCTAGGATTATCCCGGACAAATGAAATGGTAACTCTAAACGACCATGCAAAATGCATAAGTTATAATTCCAAACCCACCAGCTGAATCGCAATCCTGATCTCGAAGGTGCTAACACAACATTCATGTTATATTTACATTTTAGTATATTTATTTATTTACAATTTTAATTATTTATTTTGCCCGAATGTTACAAAGTTCACCTTTGTTGTACTCATGAGTGAGTCCCAATGCCTTTCTCTGATTGCTGGGTTTTGCAGCTCACCCACTGCTCGTAAGGATGTTAACATATTCTTTACTGTTGCTTCCAGGACGATGTATGTATCCCAACTAGAACCGTGTGATATATGTAAATGCGTTATTTTCTAAATGATCAATTTTGTTAATATTTTCTGTTGTGCCTTGAACTTACCTTCTCATTTCCTTGTCAAGTAATCTGATCTCTTTAGCAAACTTTTTACATTCAATGTCCATGTTTTCAACATCTATCTTACGCCACGGTGTCGTTTTCCAATCTTCTATGCTCGTTCTTACTATGTGTACGTAATCCCAAAGTTGCTACAATATTATATTTCAGTTGTTAATTCCCATACCTTTTATTTATATCCCCATAATTTGCATTTAAAAGTACTGTACCTTTAACATTCTCAATTCCTTTCTGCATTGCTTCAAAAGCTTGAATTCTGGTACGTTCACTTCAAATAAAGATCCTGACTCCTGTATTCCTCTCATCTCTTCTTCCAAAAACAACAGTTCATAGTCTACTCTTGACATTACATCATAAGCATCTTCACAGTTATATTTGAAGAACTATAAAATAATTAACCTTTTTAATTTGCGTGATCATAATATTCTGATGATATTTTTTTTAAGCCATAAAACCCTTAATAAGGTTAGAGTAATAAAATTAATGATGTTATGTACCTCGTATCTCTTGAAAACTTCTCTATAGTAAGTGACATGGCTATCAAAAGTAGATATCTTCTTCCTAATGCCGGATACTTCAGCCGCTTGCAGTGGTGCCACGTGCTGTTTCACTGTTAACGCTAATTTCTTTGTTGCTTGCCATTGTTCTGGCAGTTCCTAAAGGAGAAGAATGTTTGATAAAAGAACTTAAATTAATTTTGTTTTCCGCAATACATAAAGATCTTCATTCTTATCATACACATCTAAGATAGAGTTTGACTCATGGCAAATCATTACAATGAATAGTTCTGTGACAGAATCAACACACTGTGTGACGTTGAAAAAGATTCAAGAATTAGTTACATAATAATAATAATAATATCCCTGGACATTTCACACAGCACCATTTTGTCCCTAGCTAAGCAACCTAATGCTTGGCTGGCTTGCTTGGCTTGGCTTGCTTGCTTACATGGGCTCCACCATAGCAACTTTTAAGCCGCCTACAGCTTTAACCCTTCATACCTACCCCACCAGGAATTTTAATTGTGTTACTTTTTAATTGTGTCTGTAATTACGGCATTCAACGGGTTCATTACCTTAATCCTACTAAACTGATATCATCGCAAAATAACATCCACCTCTTTCATATTATCCCGGTTATTCAATGAACAGCAATTCTTTAACATTTACCTGCAGCAATACATTAACTTCCTCAGGTATATCCATGTCATAGAACTTCAGTAGTTCAATGGTCTCAGTCAATGGCTGGAACATGTCATCTGTTGTTACAGTCCGGTCTTTGACGTGCATGAGGTATCCCATTATTCTGACTAGAGCTTCGTAGTCACCTTCTGGTACTGGTTGAAGGAGGCCTGAAGAAGTTCATTTATTACTATTGATATTACTTCGAATCTCAATAACTTTGAAAGTAAAGTTCCAATCGTTAAATGAATATTGTCATTTCCTCTAGGATAATTTTAATAAATACAAAAAGTTATCAAAGGCCACGTCCTAAATTAAGGAGACAGCTAAATTTTGATACTAAAAATAATTTAAAAAAGATATTGCCCGAAGTAGAAAAACATGGGCTATGGAAAATATCTGACGGCCAGAAATTTAAGTAGGTAGGTAGTGGGAGTCTATACTCAGACGATCGTATAAGCGTTGCACCAACCTTCATCTGCATCTCGTATGAAGTTCCCAAGATCACTGAGACTGCATGTAACTTTATTGACTAGATGTTCCTTGTACATGTTGCCCCATTTCCTGACTGTATTGAGTAGAGCTTGTCTGAATGGTCGAATATCCACCTATTGTGAAACGACAGTGTTCTATTTTTATTAAAAATCTGTTTATACACCTTTTACCTCGTAATGTTATTATCAAAAGTTTAAACACAAGTAAATAGTTTTCTTCATTTACCTGAAACCAGTAATTAAAGATTTTGTAAGGCTGCATATCTTCTATTTCCATGAACAAATTCTCGTAATGATCAATTTGCTCTCTAAAGCCATCCATTTTAGGTTCGCAAGGCACCGGGCCCTCTCCTTCTACTCTATCCTTTTCATCTAAAGCGAGCTTGTCTACCTCATCAGGGGTTAATATTCTACCATAAGTGAGAAATATTTCCATCACTGCATCTCTTTCTTCAAGCCACAAGTAGGAATAATTCTCGAAAGTTTTGCAAAATTCGTTGGCATCTTCGATTACCTGAAACAAATTAAGGCCCGTGGTCTGAGAATTTGCTGAATTATGATTTAATTTTCTTTAAAACTTACTTTAATCAAAAATAGTTACCTTTTCAATCGCATTCAAAATTTCTTCTTTCATCTCAATAACATCATCACTGCCAATGAGATCTTTTTCATACGTATTATCTCTCTGTTTATCAATCCGTTCAATCAATGTAGCCATATTCATCACATCGTCAATCAGACCCTTTATCAGAGCTGTGAATCCCTTTTCAGCAGTTGGATCTAGACTTGGAGCGAACACAATGTCTGGGTCGAGGAGTTCCATTTGAGCTTCAAAAAGAGGAGCCAATTTGTTTTTGGGATTCATATGTTCTGATATATAGCCCAAACTGCAAAGAAAATTAATTAATTAGAGTAAATCAATTATATTTTTACAACATGTATATTTAATTAGACCTGTTTCATAAAACAGGCCTAGAGAGTATCATTTTTACACTATGGTGTCCGGCCACATCCCGGTCACACACATTCATGGGATAAATTAAAAAGTGAAACAGAATTCTTATGAAAATATTTGCCATAAAGTTAAATAGATTTTATCTGGAGGTGGTGAAAAGGCGTAAGTCATTAGACTTGAACTAATGAGTAAACCGTTAAATCAAACACTCAATAGACGTAAAAGTTATTACCTGCACGCAATAGTCTTGAAAAGCGCTTCCTCCAACAGAGCGTCAATAAAAGCAACATAGTTCATCCAAATCTCGCTGTTTTGGTTATCCTGCATGTTGAACAGTTGCATGTTCTCATTCAATAACTCATTGATGCGATTAGCTGTTGTCACTATATCACTGTAACGTTTGACTTTCTTGTCAGGACGATCCTCTAAATTCATCAACGTATCCTACGAAAAAAGGCATGCAAGTGAGTGACCAAAATTGTCTTAAATATCTTCAGGATCTTTTAAATTGTTGCCCACCTTCTTTCCCTCCTTTCTTTCAAACAACGGCTGCACCGACCAGTCTTTCATAGTTTCTTTGATTTCTACTAAATTGTCTTGTATTTTCGACATCCTCTCGAACAGGTTACCAACTAATCTATGAAGTTCCTGCAAGTAGTTCCAGAGATCTGAAAATAAACAATTGAATTTGCTAACAAGACTTATGACAAGTCAATTTTCATCAACTCAAAGTCCATGACAATGTTCTGAATGAAATGCTGAACTGATATATGTAGAGTTTTTTAAGTGATTAAGTAATACGATAGGAGTATGAATGTAAATGGAGTCACCATCGGAATTCCAGTTAAGTTTATTTTGTGCCATTTCAATCCTCTGATCAATAGCCTTTATCTCATCTTCCACTAAGTCGAACTCCACTTTCTGACTGTTCTTCCTAATTTGGTTATACCAATCAATAGTTATTCCCAAATTAATTCGGTACTGTCGATAAGTTTCTGTTTTTTCGAATATTTTTAAACCATCTTGGGGTAGGAAATCTTTATACTCTTCGTTTGAGCGTAAATGATGAACTTCCTTCAGAATGTCGAGGAGCTGCAAAGGAACGTTGTTACAGTATTCATTTGTTTAATTACTAATAATAATTTTACAAGTAAAATGCTTTAATTTATATCGCAGATACGACTAAAGCAAGTCACGAGTACTTGTCTCTGTCTAACAGCATTCAATCGGTAAACAAGAATAGAACTTACCATTGGATGGAAATTCAACACTAGATCGCAGCCTTGTCGTGCAAGAATCATATTGTTTGTCGTATCCTCAATAATCTTCGAAACAGTTAACGTCCAGTCGTGGAAATATTTCTTCTTGAACGCATTGATTTTTTCAATCAATTCCTCGTGTCTTATGAAGATTTTCTTCGCCTCATCCGTACCCTTTATCCTGATTTTTGAGAAAATATAAATCAAAAGTGCACGTTTTATTTAAATCAGATACTTGATAAGCAATGATCGACTAATAGAAAAGTACGGAAGAAAGGGACATGTTGCGCCGACCCCAAATAAATGGGATAAAGGTAGAGAAATGATGATGATGAGGACGTGATATGCAATAAATGTACAAGATATTCATAAAGTGCAAGAAGTAACTACGAAGACAAAACACAGTGAAGAAGTTTCAGCACTAAATCTACGAAATTCAAAGACATGAAACCTTAGAACATGGAATATTGTAAAGAGTATGGATGAGTGTAAGCCAGATAATCAGCTTTCGCAATTTGCCCCACCCAGGCTGACTTACGGGTGCGGCAAATTGCGAAAGCTAGCTATAGGCTTGGTTATCCTCGCAGCTAGCGTGCTCATGAACAGCAATCCACCGGCGACGGGAGGCAGGTAGGCATCCACTTCCATTATGCCGTACCTCTCCAGGCGGTTGCTTTGTTCAACGAACAGTTCCTGAAAGATTGTCTTAGTTGCACCCAACTTCTACTGCACAATACAATGTACTGTTTTATCGAAATTCCATGACATATTTAGAAGCAGAAACAATAGCGATAGGCATATATCGACGCGCAAATTGAAACCATGAATTCAGCACATGATTCTAAAGCTCCTTGTGTAGATATTTTTCGCCAGGTATCAAAAAATAATCTGCTGTTTCGTACAAAAGTGCGGTCTAAATGTATGGAAAAGCAATTTTTTTTTTTAATAACTGATGAAAAAAATTCATCGCAGTTTAGAATCATTTACTGAAGAATCCATGGTCACAGGTTGCGCGTCGATTTTCTTATGCCCCGTATATAACTAAAATATTTTTTTCTAGTATTGACTGGGTGAAAAGATGTACTTACTTCGCAAGTGTTAATTTCTTCTTCAAGCATTACAATGATCTCAACGTACTTTGCTGTAAATTCATTTCTAATTAAAGGTCGATCCAAGACCGAACCTACAACATCGATCAGCTGAAATAGAAAAAGATTATTGATATCGTGCGATCACTCGATTAATTGTGTAATAGAGTTTTCATTGTATAATCTAATACAGACATGCAATCGTATTACCTTGAAAATAGACTCTAATGTCGTGCAATTATCGAACGATTCAACCAAAACGGTTGAAAGTTTGAGATCCAAATCGATTATATTCTCTTGGAAATCTTTGAAGTCAACGTTGAATGTATCATCGTCTGGGTCTAGGACATCATAGGATTTTGATGCAAAGCCAGTGAAATAAGCGTCAAATTCTGCTGATATATCTCTTATTTGGCCACCCAGGACTCTGCCTTTCATTCCACCAATCTCGATCTTCTCCAATTTTTGGAATTCCAATACTGTTTTAAAGAACCATTGTATAGTATTCATCCTCTCCAAGAATCTGTTAAGCCTTTCAAAAACAACATTGGGATGGAATGTCCAGGGGATCACTCGTCTGTCTACGAAGTATTTGGGCAGGTTTTCTTTGAAGTATTCGAAGGTGTTTTTGAACTTCTTCATGATGTCTATCGTGCATTGAATACGTAGTGTCGCTTCGTCTATGTCGCTGTGGAACAACGTGGACGGGTCGAGACATTTTTTGGCCTAAAATGGAGATTACAAGTGTTTAATTAAATCACACATTTTCACGTTTTTCAACCAAACGACTTTGATGTTCAGCTAATGTTCTTTTGTCACTTAACAACACATGTCTCAAACGTAGATTATCTGCTGATGGGTAGGTACCTATAATATAAGGTTAATCTTCTGACTATTAAATGTTATTTCTATATACGTATACCCAAGTCGGTATTCCTAGTATCTGACTCCGATGTCAACGACTAAATATCACAAAATATTAAAGACCTCTGTTATATAAGTAACTCCCGCGTGTTTTGTGCCTTCGTGATAAGTCGCAAGTTCGTAAATCGTGAGTTTATTAACTCCATGTCTATTTTCGTTGTTCGTGAACATCCGAAATTAATAATTCATACGTTTTCCTATGAAATATCTAGGAACATTATTTTAACAATATCGCGAGCTGGTACCGGTTTCTTTTGCACTAGACATCGGCTATATAGTATACCTGGCATATAATACCAAACAGCAATCTAAGCAACCGCATGTAGTCCATACATTTAAATATTGAGCAAGTTTTAGTAAACGTAAGATACTTATAGATTTACGTATGAGTTAAATTATTCAAGAATGTTGAATATCCGAGGCGATCAAATTGAATGGACTTAATTAAACCGCAATAAGTTATTTAGCAGATCCCGTCTTATTAACTTCGCCTAAAATAGTATAAGCCCGAATTAGTAATGCAATTAACAAATCTGGTTTTCCAACTTTAGTATGAAGCCCTATCAAATGTTATCCTCTGATATGTGTTCGCATGCGAATTAAACCACCTGCACTCATGTCAGTCAGCACAATGAATGATTGGCAGTAGGTACATCTATTCACATCGCACCGCTCTTCACGACTAACAATATATATGCTGTTGCAATTTACTTAGAAAGCTACATTATGAAACAGTTTCTACGACTTGAAACTTTAAACTCATAGATAATACTGAACACTTGGCAAACTGTGCATGTAAGCTACTATTCTGTTGTTATCATAAGGGCCACATTTAACGTTGGCACGTTGGTTTTTTCAGTCGTTATGTACCTATCTACAATCAACTCAGCCACTTAATTGCAGGCCACTGCTGGATCTATATCCAGCAGTGGCCTCATGATGTGGCGCCGCCTGGGAGGCCTATGCTGCGCCACAACGCCCTTTCCAGGTAGGAAAGCGTGTTGTGTGACTATGAATATGAATTTTGTAGTAATATTGTCCAGATAGTTCCGTTGTATTTTAAGACGGCATGTAGTTTTTTTGATATCAAAGGTAGCTTAGGAACTTTACTTTGTCATCGCCACAAGGCATTTCATGAAGAAAAAAAGCCGCTCTAAAAACAATAAGATTACTTTGTACCAAGAATAAAAGAATAATAATTACCTGATAGATCAACAAGTTGGATATCTGCCTCAACAACACGATAAGTTTAGAAGAGTTGCAGTAGTACTTGGAATCTCTCCAGATCATGCAGATCACATGGAACAGGGGTCGGAACAATGGCTGACATTCCATGAAGTCAATCTCTTCTAGACCTTGGAAGTGCTTCTCTAATGTTCTTAGATAAAGGTCTATTTCACGGGCTTCCGCTAAAGCTGTAATTTTAATTTAATTTGCTGATTGCAGTGGCTGTATATCGTTCTTGTAGATGTAATCTATCACATATATACATATCTATCATATATATACATATATAATTTGTAAATATTGTCTACTTCTTTTTAATACGAATAATTTATTTCGATTGTATTTGTACGCCTTTCTAGGCAAAACATGTTGAGACTTCTTTTTTCTCTTTTTCCATCTCATTGTAAAACCTACACGTGTTTTTTTTTGACAAATAAATGTTATCTTATCTTTTCTAGAATCGCACTGCAGTTACCATGGATTCTGCACATAATTCGAAACGCCCATAGCATAGAATTTTTTTGTCAGTTATCAGTTAAAAATCACCAGTTTCATAGAAAAGTGCGATTCGATAAAGTGCGTCAAAATAACATAGCATTTTTTTTTTTAATAAATGATGAAAAATTTCTACGCGGGTGTCATGTGCTGAATTCATGGTTTCCACAGTTCGCGCGTTAATGTCTCTGTCACCCTGTATATCTGAAGATAACCCGATGTCATCAGTACTCAAGTAAATGAGGTGCAAGTTAGCTAGCGTTCTTTAGCTGGGAGTCAAGCGGTACTAACTTCATCAGCTTCCGATTAATTTATCACGGTACTGCCTGGATTCAATATGCTAAAAGATCATAGAACTATTGATATTTTAAACTTATACTGCTTTTTCTCAACGGCCCAAAGTGAGTCTTGGTCGTCGAAATCAGACTAAACATAACAAAAAAAATATACAAACCTGAGACAATATTCTTGAAGAGTCTGCTGAAGCAAGGGTAGTAGGCTGATGTTGTTTTCTCGAGTATTACTGCCATACACCTCACTCTCTCTGTACGCAGCTGGTCGTAAATATAGTTCAGATTACGCAGTCTTGATTTCCAAAACGCCAGTTCTAGGAAAAAACCGTAACATTTTAGTTTTGTGTTTCCAAAGCTTTCATTTTTACTGAAACAAAGGAATGGCGTAAAAGAAAGAATATTTCCTGTTACGTATTCCATTCCATTTGCCTTGAAGTGGATAATATTACAAAATAATATATTTTTTGTTGGATACTCAAAGTATGGTTACGACGAACTGACAATTTTTTTTCTTCAAATTCTACAAAAACATGAAATATCTCTAACCAACACTCGGCGATGGATTCTGTCCATTATCGAAGGCCTGCCCAGAGTCTTCCATCATGACGTCATTGATCTGCTGAGCCCACTTGATGACCACTCCTTCTATGGCACTCTTCAAGTACAAGTCTACTTCTTTCCCTCGAAGCAGTTCCTTCTCAGCATCGTGGACTAGTTCTACACCCACTGGCATTGGTAAAACCGTTTGGCCGTTTACTTTGCCTTTTACCTAAGTAAGCGAAGATTTCGTATGAAGATACCTATTAAGTTTCACAGCACAAATCAAGAGTACGGATTTTAGCTAAAATCTGAATTACTACCCACCAACAAATGGGCACTATTTCTGACTATATTTCTATAATATCTCCCGCGCCGAAGGCTAGTGCTCCGTTGAGATTGGCCGCCATGGCTGAAATACCGTCTGGAGGACTATATTTCTGACTGAAGTCACAATTTTTGTAAAGTAATTTATTATAGCTAGGAATTATTTACTTAAATTGTCTCTTCTCTCACCTCATACACAGTGCTCTTGAGGTTGTGGATTTGTTTCAGAATATCTTGGGAGACGACAAGAGGCCAGCCCTCATGGTTCAGCGGATTTGATAGCAAAGGCACGAAAACTTCATCTACTAACGCTGCTAGTTCATCTATTAGTCTTGGTGCCAGGTCACCTACAGGAAAAATAAAAGTTTATAGGTCCCTTAGCCAAGAGAACTAAAGAAAATCAACAACGTATAATGATTTATTGGCGATTGAAATTACTTTATGTACAAGTAAAATACTGTACGGAAGGCCTGAAGTATTTTCTACCGGTCAACCTTAGAACTCAGATCTTAGATGTTATAGGGGTCTCCAGAGCGATGTTTGCTACTAAATAATGCGTATTACCAAATTCAACAACACAGTCTTACTCGATTCCTTCGACCACTGAAATATTGCTTAATTGGTATGAGTGGCAACTGAACAAAAAAAGAGAAATTAAAGAAGACTTACCAAATATAACCATCTGCGCACAGTCCTCTTTCGGGATAGCATCGGGCTTTTTCTTGACATAATAAACTGCTTTGTTCTTCAGGTAACATGGGAACGATATAACCGGTACCAACTGCAGAGCATTTGTCAGGACTACAACCAGAAGCATGGGAAAGGGTTTGTCCACAAAGTCTTTCAATGTCGACCTGTGTTCTTCCACACCCAGCACCCTCATCCATTTTTCCGGCTTTAATTTTAAAGATTTTACTGCGTAAGACCCTATGAAATCAAAACGAGGGTCCTGATTGGACGATGATGGAGCAGCTTGCTCCATGATTGGAGAAAGTCAACGTTTCTAAGTCATTTTGTGAGGTTCCTTCTGCCACGCCGGTTGGAACGTCTTTGACAAAGTAAGGACTGCTAAAGGTAGAGGCAAATGGCAAGTCACGCGAGTCCCAACGGCATGCCATTATGGAACGATGTCTCCTTTGTAACGAGCATCAGCATCGCTATACTAAAATAGATTAAGAGTAGGGTGTGCAGAAAACGTGGCTGAAGTTTAGGTAGTTTTTTAGGTACCTATAAATATTTTTTTCGGAATTCAGTCGAATATTAACCCACGCATAATACCTATGTGTTTAATAGTGTGTCAATTAAAGTAATCCATAATAGCCAGCAAAACTGCACCATTTTATTTAATGGAACATGCCTGGTGTTTCCCTTGTTTTATACAACGGCATAAAATGTTTTTTGAACGTTCCCCTTGATTGTAAGAGGCCTAGCTTTTAGGTATATTCTCTAGGAACTAAATTCGAATTTTGAAGATGCATCTAACTATCTCAAGTTAATCTGCCGTCATATCTGCCAGGTCTGCCAAGAAACGATTGGTCAATATAACATTAGTCAAACAATCGCTATGTAACTAACACCTAGTAAATTTAAGGCCAGCGCACATCGACGAACGGCGGGGTGGTATTTTAAATTTACCAACGTAGAGTACGTATCTAGTGGTAATAAGATATAGATTCCAAAACTCAGAGATCAATGACGGAGCATCAAAGGGGATTTCTGTCTACGGTATGAAAGAGCGCGCTGGAGGATACCGCGGCGGGATGCTAAGGCATGCGACGGAGTCCGCTAACATATTATGATGGCAGGGTAGAGGCAGTGCAAGCGTATTTCCACCCGCACTTCAACACAGCCAACTTGTTCAAAAGCAACCTTTCCACTGCATTGCGTAGTCTACTACGCGGAGCCACCGAGCACGCCCCGTGTTGCATACGTAGGTACCGCAGGATTCTGCCGGCATGCAGTTGAACGCCGGCAGTCGCTAGCAGCATTGCAAATCATCAGTGTGCACTGGCCAGCGGCAAATCTCCTTGATGCTGTCCCCCGCTGTCCGCCGTTGTGCGCAAGCCGTGATCAAAGACTTTATTTTATGTTTACTTTATAATGTGAGTCTTATTTGTGCAGAATAAACGATTTTTCTTTTTTTTCTCGTTTATCAAGATTTCAGAAAGTCGGTCTTTGCTTGATGCTTGACCTTTGTCATCAATCTAATATAAATTAATTTCCCAAAAACACCGACTGCTTCTGCCGCCAGTACGCCTACCTAAGTGGCCAGGAGCGCGTACCAGGCAGCCAGCGCGCCGCCCCACGCCGCCCGCCAGCAAGATGACACTCGCGCGACGTCGCCCAAGAATAAGGTCAACTGTCGCTGTTACAACCTTCGTGTGGTGCCATTGATAAGCGGGAGCGAGTTGTCTTGGTTCAAAAGGGGGTGACTCTAACCGATATACTGATTAACTTTCGCTTCGAAACTCATAGACCAAATTTTCTTTACAACAGGGAGGAATTTTTCTTTTTCAGAAATCATCATATCATAACAATTTTTCTCGAACCTACGAGAAACTTTAATGTACCTTTGGCGTGTCCGAGTTTGTTTCAGTGTTTCTTATCATAGTCGGATAGGAAACACACGACATGATCTAACTTTTTAAAAAAAATGTAATAGTGTTTATTAAAACTGGTTAAAACCATAGACCCTAATGGTTATAACCAATTTACAGATTAAACATTTATGAATCCTAAACTAGGGTATTTCCTCTTCCCTAGTTAGACAGGCGTTTATCTACATTATGTTTATGTACCTACTGCTCGATACCAGTCAGTCAGTTATTCTAAGCTGGCTAAGCCTAAAAGATAGAACCGTAACCACCTGAAAAAATTACCTGCAGTAAGCTTATGGCTTGTTTCACTGTCTGAGCAGCCATACTGGGTTAATCGTTACATAAAATCGTAGCTTTACCCGAGTTATAAACTGACATGAAATGCTTCCTAATTTATTTACCTTTCATTTAATTCCTCGGATCAACCTTACTTTTACTTGCATTTAGATACTTACCTAATGATTGACATTTGATGAATTCCTTTCACGACATAGTAATATTAATTTAGTTCGTTACGCGTTCGTTATTTAAATCACCATCATCATAATCACTATAGCAGTCCTCGGCTGGACATACTCCCCTCTACTCTGCTATTGCACGCCATTCAATTCGATTTTCGGCAACTCTCACCCAGCTGCTACCAGCCATCCTGCGAAGATCGTCGCTCCACCTAGCCTGAGGGCGTCCCACCTTACGTTTACCGATTCGCGGTCTCCACTCAAGAACACGTCTACCCCAACGGTCATCGGTTCTATGGCTAATATAAATATTTAAATATTCCTACATTATTTTGTAACAAATAAATTATTATGTTTTCTTTTTCAAGGTACCGTTTGGCGCCGATTTTTGACTGTCACTTTTTATTTTCATCATGATCATGAACAGCGGAATCATATTCAGCCAATTTTCTTTTCTTTTTTTTTACTAAAAAGTTTTATTGATTCTGACTACTTCTCTACAGCCTTTCTCCATATTACCATATACTATCCTATAATAGTCTAATACTAAATTCTGTTAATTTTATTTACCAGGTATATAATATTATAAACTTCCTAATACACTGTGTACTGTGTGTGTTAGGAAGTTTCTTCATTACAAAATTCATAGAGATGATAGATCAATGACCCTATTGGTGGTACCACTGAATGTACGGAACTATATGTATATTTTTTGATAGGTAAGACAGGTTATTCGTGACACAAATAATTAACTTTACTACCTCATCACGCCTTTTTGAACAGTACACGAGGCCTAGGCTGGATTTATTTCTGATCAACTGATAGTTTATCTAGAAAACTTAATCTTTTATGGGCTTAATTCTGTGACCGGACCGCTAATGTGAAGTGGACCACAATGTGTACCTAATGGGTTCTAGCTATGTAGCATCTACTAACTACAGGAATAAAATAAAAAAATAATATTTTATAATACATTTATTGATAATGACAGCGATGGTTGACTCGAACTTGCTACTTGGCAAAAATATTTCCACTAGAAGTGAACTATTTTTGTATTTAAATATTAAAATCTCTTTATTATGCATTATGTGTATAGTAATGAAGATGCAACCATCTATGCTACAACGTAGCTGCCTATTTATCACAAAAAGAATTAGAAATACATACATTACTTTGTCATTTATTTATTTTACACTTTCCAATTCTGGCAAATTAATTTACTTAACAGTAACTACGCTAAAATAAAATCCATGCAAGTCACAATTTCATAAAATAATAATAATTACATTCACATTCGTAAAAGCGTGTGATATCTTGAATTGACTGCGAATAATACACACAATTTTCTAAAATGAAATAATAATTAACAACAAATTATTTCAATTACCTAAAAACTATTTGTTTAAAACAAAAGCACAGCACATGGTCAGCTTAATTTCTAAAAATTAAATTAGGACCTACGAGACGCTGCGTTTAAGGTCACTATTTGCCTAAACCTAGGAGCCCTAGTGCACACTCCGAGACACCTGACCCGACCTGACCTCTCCAAGGCGTCGTACCTGCTTCGCTTGACAGCTAGTCCTTTGCCCGTGTTCTACCAAACTACTGGACATAAGCACATCAAGAGTTTCAAAGACACATCCTACTATATTTGAAAATACGTATATTTCATTTTTAGATTTTTTTAACGTCGACTACACATTGAGCTGTCCTAGTTAGGGCCAGATTTATTTAATATAATGGTAAATATACTTTTACAATATTCAAAGTTAAAAATCGTAAAATGCAAAATAAACGCCATATAAGTCGCATTCTGTAGTTCAAAATCTAACTAATCACTGATAAATACTACTGAACGTTTGCTAGAACGATAAATGTATAGAAAAAATGGAATGTTTAAGTACGACAGTCTAATAAGCATTCGATAAAATGTAAATCGTGATAACACTATGTATGTGTGACAAATATGATGTCAGTCAATGCTTACAAATTATTTGAGCCGCTATCCCATGGCGAGGTGTCGAGTGACGTCAGGACATTGACGTTAACAATACAAACTAGTTGAAAGTGATCGTAGCGAAGAACACCACGCCACGGATCGCTCGCTATGGAACCGCGGCCCACTAAAAGTTGGCATTAAATTCTCGAGTGCATACTTTTGAAACAGCTGTTTTAATATTTTTGAATAACATTTTATATTAATAACTTACATTTAAATGTAAATATACATATGTTTACAGAGGTATTCGTTGACGTCACATGTTGGAATGCAACTCAGCGACGTATGCGACACACAACACATGCGATGATACGTTCGGCGCGTGACGTGAACTACAATGTTCTACGATGCGACGTCACAGAATGGCCCTCGAGGAATGGAGGCAAGTGGCGGACTATGAATGAACGCTGAAAGTGGGACTTACAAACACTAGTAGATAACCAGGCGTGTTACTCTATTTTGTGTACTCATTAAGTGTACTTACGAACGATTACGTTACTAAAAGGATGGAATATACATTAGGTGATCTAAGACTATTGCCCCGTATTACCACGGAGCGAACAATGTGGACATTACCTAATACGATTACACGCGCACTATGCCGCTACAATACATCTTGATAATTTATCCAAATTAGGCTTTATTCAAAAAATTAAACTATAACTCTTCATATCACTATAATGGAGAGAACATCGATTAAGAGTTTTGTTTCACTAATTACAGATACCTCATCGATTTATTGTTCGAATGTGGATGGAGATAATAAATTGAGGACATTTTTTTTAGTACTGACAATTTAATTTACAGAATGCCGATTCACGACTACATTTACATAAATTTTCGAATATACACAACCTAAACGATATAATGTGTGTGGCGCAAGAGATGAGTGAATCTATGACGTCACATCTGTCAGAGTTGACAGCATCTACTTGGCAAGAGGACCTCGTCGCCACAAAAATGACGATGGGTGCTTATTCGATATTTAAAATTTAATATTAGAATAGAAACGATTACTAGTACTTTTTATCGAATAACAAGCATTTTAAATGGCAGTATTGATTGCATGTTGGTTCGCTCACCGCTTGCGCCGTACATCGGAGCGTCAATGTCTGGACTGGAGTATTCCGTCATTGTCTGTGTGTACTAAGTACAAAGTCTTTTACAAGGACGAAGATGTAATATTGGACGATTTCATAAACTACTTGAGATACACCTTTAACTAAAAGGGGCAAAAGCAGGCGTCGAAATAAAAAAATAATGTTTTTTTTTTAAAGTTAGGTGGCAAGATACTATCACAATCGAAACTGGCAATCGTGTGTGGAACACAAAATGCTCGTGAGCAGTATGAAGTATAGGTTAGAATATTATTATAAGTGATAGGGTGAAGCATACAATTAGCGCTATGTATCGGCACGTGAACCACTCACAGGTATCGAACGGAGTTCCGAAATAACGTTGTCTTTATTTACTTTGAAAATCCGTTCGATTCTAATTTAAATAAAGTTTAACGACCACTCATTAACGCGGACAACAATCGCACACTTCACCCTAACATTAAAAATGTCATATAAAATGTAACAGTGAAGAGAAACAGTAAAACGTCAAAATCACAGAAGTTATATTCCCTGTGCAGAATATAATACTGTGCGAGTCACACGAGGGTAAGCAGATACAGTGGTCGATGAGCTACACATACATAAATAAGTATACATTACCGTAACATCTATCACCACAAACTATACATTAGAAAGAATTTATACAAATAACTTAATAAACGATATTCAATCACCGATGGTCATTACAAATAATAATACACACGCAAATCCACATATTTACAGGAATTTCTCAAAATGATAAAATTAAATCACATTATAATTCCATATTTATATTTACAGATATTTGAAAATAATTTCATTTAATTCATTAATACAATAAAAACAAAACGACTGGTACAGTCGGCTACAAAAGTGATACTGTTCAAAATAAACATCAAATATTACATGCAATTGGATCTTATTAATATTATATTTGACTACATTTCCTTATTAATATTAAATTTTATTAAATATCACGACAAAAAGTGAAGAACCTCTTAATTGTATAGAGGCAAAGATATTAAATACATTTCCATTTCATACAAAGTTACCAATCACGTATAACATTTGTTGAAAACTGACATATCACTTCTATAACAAACTGTACTCACATCTACAGGGCGGTCAAAACTCCCGATGACTTCGTCCTTAAGGACATCGAAAGTTGCACATTCCGGAAACATCAGGACATCTTCATATTTTATTGAAATGTTCAATAAAACCGAGATAATAGTTTCCCCATTTTCTGTCCCCGACATAATAAAACCGAAGGCGAACAATATTGCTTCAAGGGTAGTAAATAAACATCTACAATACATATAAGCACCATACAAGTTACATGACTGCAACGAAAAAATGCGGATTCTATGATACAAGTAGTTGTGGGACGTTAGTATAAATTCGGTCCGATACATTGCCGGCTGTGTCCGCGTTCTGTCAGAGTGTTGCTGGGTGGAGGCGCGATGTACGCCGCGCGCCGGTGTGTCGTCTATTTGCTATTCCTAGTTTTGGTGCCGACGGCGTTTATGCTGTCGCCGCGACTCCGCGATCTGTGTAAGTTGTGTAGGCCTTCTGCTGAAACAAAGCGGATTCCCTCTAAAACCTGAACAATTCAATTTAGTGTTCTCTTATGATAACACCAAGATCTAGTTTTGCTTTTAAGCACATTGGCCTCCTCTTAATCAGCCAATAAATTGACGTAATGTTTAGAGGTGTTACAGTAGTGTACCCACCCTTGCTCTGCGCACGCTTGAGCTCGTTCTCGCGGAAGGCGCGCGCGCTGCGCCCGCGCCGGTCCTGCACCATCTTGTCGGGCCGCACGAAGATCCCGTGCCGCGCTCGACACTCGAAGTACCGCTGCCCACCGACTGAGCCGTCGTTTTTGCCTGTACAACAATAAAACAGTATTGTGAATTAAAAAAAAAACAAGATTTTTGTTATAAAAATGTTGTAGGTAACTACAACATGTAACTATCTACAAAATTCGGAGCGAGAGTTTCGCTTTAGTACGCGGCTTTAAAAACTAATATAATATAAAATATATCTTACCAGTAGGAGCATCAAGTTCGATGCCGATCCACGTGCCGTGCGCGAAGTGCGTGGGCCCGGCGTACGCGATGATGCCGGTGCTACTGCTCAGCCGCAGCTGCACGCTCTCGCCGACTGTCATCCACGGTTGCAGCATCGGGGACTCTGATGAATCGTCTATTTTGCGGATTTTAGAATTAGGTTATGCAAAAAAAAAAGATATGCCTATCTATCTTAATGGAATTAACGTATATTTTTGCTGAACTTCATGTCCGGCATGGCCTGTGCCCAGCATGTCCATAAATACTTACAACATTTTTTTCAGGCAGTGCATCTCGTTGTCGGATATTTAAATTTATTCGTTTAATTGATTGTGTAATTTAATAAGCCCAGACTTCACACTAGGATACCTTACTATATCGTGGGATCCGGTTTTCGTAGTTGATGATACAAGGCATTATAAGTGAACTTAATAGTACACAGTTGGGTTCTAGTTACAAATCATACTACGTACCTCATCCAAATAACTAACAAATCTAACATTGCATACCTACTCTATTATTACTAAATTCCCTAATTTCATAGTAATAGATAACAATACTTTTATATCTACAATAATCATAATACTTCCTACTGGTCACTACAAATAGAAAGACTAGAAATGTTAGTCTCTCACCATCTCCAATGCGTTCGGTAGAAGACGCAGGCGTGTCGTGTAGTGCGGGCTCGTGCGCGGGGCGTGCGCGCGCGCCGGGGAACGAGGCGCGCGCCGCACTGCGCGCGCTGGCGCCGCCGCCCGCGCGCCGCCGCACTAGCTGCGGGGGGCAAACGGTGTCCAGTGTATCTCATTGGGGCACCCCGCGTAAAATTTCTACATTTACATGTAGAAATTTTACGCGTAATGTCTGTAATGTCTATGGTGTACATATATATTTTGACGGCACGGTTGGCGCAGTGGTTAAGCGATTGACTGCTGCGCTGCGTGTCGCGGGTTCGATTCCCGCACGGAACAAATATTTGTATGACCTACATGTATTTGTTCCGAGTCTGGGTGTTTTTCTATCTATAATATGTATGTATTTACAAAAAAAAAAAAAGTATTTAAGTAGTTTATCAGCCATCTTGTTACCATAACACAAGCATTAGGTTGCTTAGCTTGGGACAAATGGTGCTGTGTGAAATGTCCAGGGATTTATTTATTAATAAAGAGAGTGACAGGGACATCGACGCACAAACTGTAACCATGAATTCAGCACATGGTTCTAGACCACCTAGCGTAGAAATTTTACGTCGGTAATTTAAAAAAACAGCCGTTTTATAGAAAAGTGCAATACCTACGCGGTCAAACTGTATGGAAGAGCCTTTTTTTTTTAATTACCGACGAAAAATTTCAACACTAGGGGTCTAGAATCATAATTATGCTAAATTCATGGTTACAGTTTGAGCGTCGATGTCCTTGCCATCCTATATAGAATACTCAGCATTACTCTATATTATAGTTCAAAGATGATGGCGTTCATCGCTACTGCAACGCTGAATGAATGTTTGAATGAACATTTATTTTTATTTATGTTGACACGATAAATAGGAAAACTACATTTAACTTTTAAGTACACAGGCACTGCTGTTTTGACAATGGCTGATGAAAATACGTGGAAATTATCAACAAAGTCTATCTCAAGTTACATTGTAGAAGAAATAAAAAAATCTCATCGAAAGTATAATCTTGAAGAGAGAGAAATCTTGAAGTCTGCAAAACATTAAAAATCCTCAAGTAACGTTTACCTTGCCAGCAGGTAACTGCGTTTTCACAATAGGCTGGTCAGGTCCGGTCGAGGCGGAGTCACTCTCACCGACAGACGAAGCTTCCCGGCTTCGTTCTGCGTCGTGACTCGACTGCTCAGAGCTCACAGACTCCACTTCAGCTTCACCTGTTACAAACATTGTTGTTGCAAGTTAGAATTAAATAATATTGAGCTGTAGGTACAAATAAATGGAAAAGGAAGATATCGAACGAATTCGATTTGGTAGGGGAGCCTAGGTCGTTTTTGTGCAAGCATAATGCAGAGCGAAAAGTTCTGTTGTTCTGTTCCGTATCTGTAAACAGGCTTCCATAGTGATCCATACCACGCTGACGTGCTAGACACGACGAATCAACCATAGTTTTTCACGGCAAGGAAAACGTGTGTGTACAACGGGCTTTACAGTACACAAGCGTTTTAAAGTATGTACTAATAATTTCTACGTACCGAACGACGTATCATGCGACGTGTCATGTGACGCGTCATTATTTGACTCATGCGTCGTATCCCCATTCACTTGCGTATTCTCAACGCTCTTACTACTGGTCAACACAGCACTTTTAACAGGAATCGCTCCCAATGGATCTACCATCTGACCTTTAGACTCTTCCTCATTGGCTGCCTCCTCGCAATCCCTTAAGAATGGGTTAATACGATTTCTTGACCCGGGAGTTAGTACTGGCGTTTTTGCCTTCTCAAACAACGAATCATCTAGTTCATGTTTTGATTCGACGATATCATGTTTCAAGTCGTTGATATCGTTCCGTAGTTCAGTGATTTCGTTCCGGAGGCCTGCCATAGAGTTCTTGGTTCTACTGAGGTGGGTGTACTCCATTGTTTTGTCGAAGTCCGGTGTCTCGTCGACTGACATGCTTCGGATTGAGAGGGTGTCGTCGTTCGTCAGATTTGTTGATGATACTGCTTGTGAGCCTGGAGGGTGGGAAAATGATTGTGTGTTAGTTATTGCTAATTGCTAAACTACTTGTTACTAATTGTTAACACCTTTCTCTACTTACCGTAACCGCTGGATGATATTGAGGGCGAATTCTTGTTGGGCACCCGTTCGCAAGCCAGCTCATGTAGCGAGTCTAACGTCTTCGATGTCGGCAAGAAACCACGGGAAGTGGCGCGGCTGCGCGTGCGCTGTTGATGCAAAATACGTATTGTGACTGTTCCTAAATTACCCTAGGCTGATAAAATTTTCGTTTTTCCTAATTATGTGGAATTGTCAGGAAAATGGGGTAGGTCCTTTGTACGAGTTTTGTATATTCAGGTTAGAAAAAAAAATGTATATGTAAACATTCGAATTGAGAAACTCCTCCTTTTTTTGAAGTGGGTTAAAAATTGCTTACCACCTGTAACGGTGAGGAGAGGTTAGAATTACTAACCATTCTGAAGTTTCTAGCAAAATATCGTCATCTCAATTTAGTTAATTTTAAAACACAAAACCATGCTATTTCTAACATGTTATTTTTAAGATCAGCGTTTTAACTGTTTGCGTAGTAATGAAACGTTAAATGAGAGTTAAATTATAACTAGCTCGGAATTGAGAGGATAGTCAAGTCGTAGTTACTTACATGTGATCGTGGCGTAGTTAGTTCATCAATGGGCGCCGATTCAGGCTCAGAATGTGAGTCCTCATCGTTTCGCCTTCCCGGCTCTTCATGGAGCGTAGTCATGCGTAACCCAAGCTTGCCACTTGCCGGAGAAGCTGCAAAAATGTATTATTATGTACTAAGTAGAAATATAAGTGACTGTCTTATCGTAATAAGAAAATGGTCAAACTGACAAAATTAAAGTCGAACTTTTGAGTTATTTTCATGTTTAGTTCAAAAATACTTGAAATAACAAAAGTGATGGTGAAATTCAAATCTTTCAATAAATTAGTCTTAATTATGATACGGTGTAAAAAGATGTGGTAAAGAGGTTTTAATAGTAATACTTCAAGTAAAATAGCTTGTGTTCAAGAAATAAGTTAGTATAAAGACAAAAAAAATTGGCCCCATCTGGGCGCCAATAAGAAACAAAGTGTAATTAAGTTGTACAGCTTGCTTTTCAATATTATCGAATAGAGTTAAACAATTAACAACAAACTGTGCAATTCCCTTAGCATTTTACCAAATAGCGAAGTGCCTAGCTTATTCTAAAGAAAGTAACAGCTTAACTAATTAAATGATTAACAAACCATGAATGGGTTAAGTTTAACACAAATAACATCGTTTAAATGAACGCTTCCATGCTTGAGATTGTACAATGATTGAGTCATGCCAATGTTTTCACTATACGAACTAACTAGCTCACTATGAGATGTAGCAAATAAATAAAAATTAAAACTATGTTTAACACATAACGAGGCCTAGTTTCTTTTCAGTGTAGATATGCGCAACATCATCTGTCGCTTTTAACAACAATATTGTGGTCAACTTGCAGCCCAGTGGGACAGCAATCTGTATTTTACGCAGAACTGTTGTCACCCAACCAATCCAATTACTGGGCTATCATGATTCTCTTTGCTTAAACACTAGAGCTTCTGACTACCCTCAACAATTGTCAATAGTAGTCTAGTAGACATTACGTTAATTAAAAACCATCGTTCTTATAACCGGACCCACGGTTTCACGAGCTTCCGGAAACACGGAGGGCTCCCAATGTATAAATAAAGGTATTCCTCTAGGAATTGACCGTCGTGTTGTCATTATATTTTGCCTCAGTGTCAATATGCGCAATACAGAAATTACATAATGCACGTAAAAATACATGGACGAAACTATGCTAGGTTTTTTTCAATAGATTGATCTCATGCATACTGACTTATGACTAAGCGATCGAGATCTCAGAAAAATGTTAGCGGTTTTTTCGTTCATAATATTCGAATACATGCTATGTAGATCATGTTTCAAAACAATACACTGAAAAGATTATACAATGAGCTTTACAAATAATACAAACATTTAAAGAAAACCGTCAAAAAACAAGCGTAACTAGTGATTCTACGACTTAATAACTGGACGTACACTTGTTTGGCGTCTGCAGTCGCAGAGAGTTCAGGTTCAAATTCAAGTTTAGGAACGTGGGCCGGGCTGCAATAAAAATATCAATGTCTTCGTCAATACAAACCTTTAAAACAACACACACGTTTAGGGAAACCTTACGGAGTAACAGTTCTAAATTCTTAGTAAAATTTACAAGACTAAAAGTTAAGTTAATATCTAATACATAATATCTCGTCTTAAACTTATAGGAAAAAGGGTCTATTACATTTTAATCAAGAATTAACATATTTAGCATAAAATTAGGGGTAATATTTACACAATTTGGCTCCGAACTTAGAAGCTAAATTGAGGTAATTCTATTCTAATATTGTAAATCTATTGTTAAACTACTTTACAATATTATAATACCTGTATTCGAAATTAATTATAATGCAATATTTATTACAGAAACATTGCTAGATTCTGTACACAGCTTTAAAGAGAAAAATAGTCACTTACACACAATATATCTAAATCATTTCTAAATTAAAGGGTACGGAAATATCAATCCTACATTACAATGCTTTATCGTCTAGCACATGCGTTTTACAATATCTATCCACGAGGTATACTTCTTCAAATATTTGTCTACAACACATGCACAGTTTCACCTAACACACACACAAACCTACATCCAATTTCATTGGTCTATCACTACTATACATAACTACAAATACAAAGATAGGACTGCTTTTCAAGTTTTTACGCATCGCACAATTTATCAAATGTTCAATTGTCAGTATTTGGCTGATATTACGGAACCCTAACACGTACATAAGCAGTATTCGTTGTCTAAACTGAAAGCGTCGTTCGTTTTCCGAATCCACAGCAGATAGATCAACGTAGAGGAAGTGGGAAGGAGAGGAAAAATCACAGGTCATGCTGGTCCATGCAAATGAAAGAGACACGCAAACAAACAGACAGTCAACACAACGACAGAAGCCTGATGCTCGAAGCTTGCTTTCCTCTAATAGCCAATACAGGGTCTCATTTTATAAAAATGAACTCAGCATCGTATTTGTTCTCACTCAATTTCGATATGCCAATAGTTTCAGATGATATTTTACAGCCAATCAATGGGTAACATACAAACAAAAATTTCTTATGAGTAACAATGATCACAACACATCTATTAAGTTTTTAATCGTTCGGTTGCATTCGTCTAATAATTTCGCAATACAGTTGCCATTCCGATTTAATACCATATTGTTTTCTCTGTTTACCTGATAGGAACGAGCCTGAAGGTAGCGGGGGTCAAGATACAGAAAATATAACGTTAGTTTCAGAGTCTGGGAATCATTTTTGTGGTCCTATTCAACCTTGTTCTTTAAGATCTGTTGTAATGGAGCCCAATAAAACGTGCAAATTTAGATCGAGATTTAGAAATAATAAAAGGAAAAATATATTAGAAAAGCATTCAATATTTTAGAAAACATCGAAATGTTAACAAACACTTGGGGTATTCGACTCCATTCGCATTCAAAAATATCTCAAAGAAAAAGATGGATTATAGAAGAAATATGAATAAACTTATAACAAGTCACATCAAAGAACATGACAGTGGAGGAAGTAGGGGTAGAGACAGAAGGGGAAGTTGTTTGAGCCATAGCGTCGCCACAAAGCAATTGGAAAATAAAAGAATGTAATAGTGAGATCATGAAGAGTGGATGTTTTAGTTCTGTCGTGACAATTTTGTGAACATGAATCGCCTGATATCTCTCTTAATAACTTTCCTATTGAATGTAACTATTAACTCCAAATATAATACTATTCTAGATTGTCTATCGTGCATCGATATCTGTACATACTAAACCAAATTTAATGTTACCTATTCTACTGAAATGCACTAAAAATTATATTGTTTGTCTAAAATACGGTTTACAACTTGATGTAAGCCTATGACGTAGATAGATGCGCTATGTGTATGCACATGGTGCAGATACTGCAAATAACGTTTTTTATTAGAAATTATAATATTTAAAAACTGTTAGCATGACAATGTTTATGAGTGGTAAAGAATGAATGTATCGGAAATAGGAGTGTGTTGTACTGTAAAAAATATATATATTTTAGTTCACAACATGGAGGAATTTATTAGGTTTTTTTTTAATAGTTTGTAACTTACCGAGTCCGAATGGTTTGGTAGGTGTTGGTATTTCTGGGTCGTTGTGTGACGGGGCTGCGTACGAGTGGCGGTGCACGGAGCGACGTGGTGTTTCGTCGGCTAGGTCGGCCATACTGCCGGCGCGGTTTGATGCGAGTCCAGCCAGTGACTCGAACGAAGAGTCCAGGCGCATGAGCTGGAGAATGTTCAGTGATATTAACGCCTCATACAGACATATAAATTCGTAAGTTGTGGGGTAATTCGAAAGCAACATAGACAAACGAGAGGTAATAAATATTTGCCTGATATATGGCACACATTAAGCTTAGTAACATTGAAAGCTTAGATAAATATCTTAGATTAGGTACAGAACACAATGGTTTGTCTGTACCATAATGTTACAAATTCTGACAGTTTTACTGAATATGGTTAACTCACAATGAATATTATTTACAAAAAAAATATATATATGCTATGGAATACTAAATGTACGTGAACCAACTACGTGAGAAAGAGGTGAACAGCTTAAAAAAATATAAATAACTAATATATAAAAAAAAAAAAAAATGGATAATTATGTCGGAATAGATTGAATTCCTGTTTTATCGTTAAGACATTTACATAATATTATAACATGTTATTCGAACGAAAGTTAAATGTAAAACATTTTATATTTTCAAGTTGGATAATCACATTACCAACGTATTATTTTTATTAAATATTATTAATACAACTTTCTTATTTTTACATAATAAAGGTAATAAGAATATTGTGACTAACAAGATAAAGGTACAAATCGCTTGTAAAAACGAGCCAGGATCAGACTCCTTTACAATAATTTAACATTTAACGTAAACAGACGTCGGACAAGCTTGACATTGAAAAATGACCTTACACCGTGAAGTCTCAATTCGGTTGTGAAAACAGGAGCATAATAATTGTCGGTGCTAAAGAAATGAAACTACAAAATTAGAACCTTATACCGTGCAGCATAGGATCTAAATTGGTTTTGAAGAAAACAGGAGTATATAAAAAAAAAACTTCTCAATCTGAACCTTATACCGTGCAGCATAAGATCTCAATTGGTTTATGAAACAGGAGCATATAGAACAAAATGGAACAACTAAACTAGCACCTTACACCGTGCAGCATAAGTCTTAATCGGCTTAAAAAAAACAGGACCTTATAGAACAAAACTGAACAACTAAATTAGAACCTTATACCGTGCGGCATTAGATCAAAACTGGCTTGTGAAACAGAATGGAACTAAGTAAAAAAAAAATGCGTGTGTTTCGGCCATGCTGTTGACTCACGTTGTTTCCGTTCTTGGCGACGCTCTCGAGCGCCTGCGACAGCTGCGGCCGGTGCGTAGCGACAACACATAGGTTAGCAAGCGTACACACTGCTAGAGACTCGGTTGGTGTTCAGGGTTGGTGAAATTGGCCGCCATTTTGATTAATTATGCCAATTATGTAGAGGCAATAATTTTAGTTGCGGTCATAAAACGTGCGAGTAGGGCGATGAATATCCAAATATTCATCGTCCTACTCGCACTCGCACTCGGGTTTTTTTTAAACTCTATACTATGTCTCTTGCCATCCCGCTCCCACATTTTATAACTTCACTTGCTACGGATATTAGCTTTTAGTATAGTAGGGAGACATAAAACGCTGCTTTAGTAATCCATGATTTAGGGTTAATTCCCAAACTCATTTTTTTTTTTTCATTTTGAAAGGCAAGTCTTTTATGGCAGATTTTCAAAGAAAAGGTTTTGCATCTTCTCTGAATTATTCTAAGCTCTGATTCTTTTAGGCATTATGTTACATGGCTTATCCTATCCACGCTTCCCCTGAATAGCAACCGCTTCTATACTAAATTGCCTATTCCTAATGTGTTATGTTTATTTACATCGTGACTTACAGAACTGTACTTTTGTGTGTTAATGGCGACATCAACTTTTGAACATTAAATATTAATTTTGTTCATTAATTTGGTGTTTATTCAGCTTTAAAGCTATACAACATCTATAGTATAAAATAACTTACAGGTAGAAGAAATCGCGCCTGGAAATTCGTAATGTTGTCATAATGTTTTTCATTGCTGTAGGCGACTTACATGCTATCAACAATTGTCTATAAATTCGTGTCCATGGAATGGCTTATAGGAGGTGCGCTAGGTAGCCTGCGAAATTCAAATTTTCTTACGTTTTTCGCAATTATCATGTCAGTGTCAGGTTGTATGTTGCACAAAATATGATTCGCGAGCGTTCATTCATATTTTAATCAACATTTAACATGACACTGTGTGTGTACACGACCAGCAAAATGCAAAAAATCTAAGAAAATTTGAATTTCGCGGTCTACCCTGGCGCTTCCCCCTTAAATTGGCAAGCCATAGTACGAAACTACGACCAAAGTTTGAAACTGCCTTCAGTATTCATTATACTTTATTTAAACAAACTTATTAAAAGTCGCTAGAATGTAAGACACCTATAAATTCTCCGGGAAATCGCGGCTTGGGCCTAGTTCAACTCACAATTTTTACAATTACCTCGTAGTTTTTATTTTATGTGCATTAATTTCAATTCTATCTGGCGTGTACCTACGTGCTTGAACTAGCTTCGACTGTACGTGTGTCTATTAAAAACCGTGTTGTATTCTGACGGCATCTTTGTACTACGTACTATCGACAGTCGATGGCTGCAAATAACGTCAAAAACTGCAACCCTTGCGAAATACTTTAATTAATAATTACGTAAAGTAACAAATTATAATACAAGAATAAGGTCTTCAGAGCTAAACTATGCAAATTACTGTACTGTTGGGTTTCGCTGCTGTCGATTATAAATGCATTTTGCAAGGAATTTAGTTGTCTTCTTGTATTTGCAGTCGTTAATATCTCCTCTCAACTTTTAATTATTATTATTTATACTCTCTTGTCTAGAACTGCCTAGTACGTAGTACAAATCCATCGTTATTTTTAAACCAACATAAACTAGCTGTGCTTGTACCTGTGAGAAGTTCGGCACGGAGGCAGTCTTGCGCATGGTGATGGGTTGTCCGCGCGCCTGCTCCAACTCTTTGACGGCGACGCTCTGACGTAGTCGGTCGAGCGTCAGTATGCTTTCCACTGCGCTTACGCCTCGCGTGTATTTTTCTGTAATGTTATTATGTAGGTGTGTAGTAGCACTCAATACCAATATATGTATTGCTTTCACATGTGAACTTAGGTGGCTTATCAAGATAAGCAGCTAACTCCCTAAGGATTAAAAAAATATATACCATCTCAATTACAGAAGGAGTATTTCAGAATGAATACAGTAATTCATCAAGCTAATTTTCAGCTCTTAAGTAGGCAACAAATGACAGCGCAGTGGTCCATGTCTATACTAAAATAGAGCGGCAAACGTACGTCACGCGAATTGTCATGCTGACAAGACTTTTATCCAATTGAAATAAAGTTTCTTTTGTTTACTTATTCTAATCATTTTAAACATTCAGCGTCAAAAGTATAAGAACGATCCTATATACATATTTCAATATAAATGTAAAAGTTCGTGTATCAACCCGCTACGGTAACTTTTAAAGATATCACCACAGATAACAGCACATAGGAACTCCTTTACCATCTACTCACTCATTAATAGGCATTTCATTAATAATTCAACAGTTCTCACCAATATAAGTTTCCCCATCTGCCGCACTAGCCTCCTCCCCAGTCGCAGCGATCTGCGCCAGACTCTCTCGTTCCTCCAATTCCTCAGAAGCCTTCGGTATGTTGGAGACGACCTCATACGTCACGCCGGTGTTCGTCAGCTGGTCCGTCCTATCCACGTAATAACTAATAGATTTGTATATTACGTATGTCAACTTGTTTAGGTGATTGATATTGTATCGTAGAAAGAAAAAGAGTATCGAGATTTTCAAGATTTTAGTTAAGTTGTAGGTATTAATTTATAAATTATGAAAGAGCCAAGATGCCTATGATATGGAGAATTGCGCATCGAAAAGAGTGGTTGGTGGCAACAATTTATTATTCGTGCACCCTTCCACAAAGAAAACCAATTATTCTCCGCATTGAGGAGACTTAGAAGAAGAATTTAAAAGTCATCTAATACCAAATATAATGTTCAGAAAAAAATATTGGAAAGAGCAAAGATTTAATGAGTTATTTCATACTTGTTTCAATTATTATATTAGTTTAATTAAACAACTACATTATTTTTATCCACCACCAGTATACAAATAAGTTACGAGTGCAACCCCCCTTTACCGCTCAAGCTTGTAGTTAAGCGTACGCGAACCAATTTTTTTTAATTTTATTTCCCCTTTTTCAATTCTACCACCCAACCCATTACTATGGACAGAAAGAAAGCGAAGACACCAGCTGGTTGACGACTAACCTGACTATCTTCTTCCGTATCCTGTCAGTGAAGCTCTGCCGCTTGTAGATATTTAACCCTAATCGTTTCCTAAGTATGAGATCCATGGGGGCAGGGTGCGACAGACGCACTGTTGTCTTCAGAATCAGGTAGACGCGTTCGTTTGCTGAAATACCATTAATAAAAACTTATAGAATTCGAACAGGAAACTTATTTATTAGTATAGTATAGTACAGTATCACAATATCTAGCGATCTCTACGAGCACAGTAGCCGTAGATGAGAGATTACGGCTCGCTCAAAGGCGGGGGGATAATATACTTGGCATTTTAGAAATGTTGGTGCAACTACGAGACGATATGAGATAGCCATATATTAGCAATAGTAGAACGCCTTGTGGCATTACTCCGCCTTTATACTGCTGTACATAACGTTCAAATAAATAAAATAAAAATCATAATTTCGAATATAAAACGCGACGTTCGGGTCGACGGTTGACGCCAGAAGTGCAACTCCCGTATTTTTAAAACGTTCATTCTAATCTCAGCCTCAATATATCAAAAATACCTACAGTTTCTATACATTTTAACAAGTTTTTGACATTGATTGTCGCTCAGATAAGATTGCAACTAGATTTTGAACGTTTTTAACTACGGGAATGTGCCTACAGTTATCGGCTTTTCATTTAAAATTCTTATTTTAGGAAACCTTTTATTTTTCATTGATTCAATTCATAGAAGTTTCACCTGTTATATCACAATAAAGATGCCATCTTTACCTTCAGTGATCCGGTTGAGGTACTGTGAGTCATGGATGGACGAGTCCCAGGAAGCCACCGCAGACACGTCCTTATCATGATGGTGTAATAACTGCAGCTCGTAGAACTTGTTTCCGTGTTCCTTTGGTAAGATCGAGTGTAAGCCCGCTACTGTGACCTCTTCACCGCTCGGGTGCGTTGTTAGGTCGTCCGCTGTTAACAAGAGGCAAGTTTTTTTTTGTTAAATAATGAGGATCTTTGGTGAGAAAAATGCCAGGTATGAATGTGGATGTTTTATGTGAAGGTTAGACAAAATAAAAGATGTCGTGGATTGTCTAAAAGAAGATAATTATGGCCAGAAAGAACATGATGACGGTTCATAGAGTTGTAAGAAAAAGAAATTCGCACCAACCATAAAACATTGTATAATAAATATTTTTTTAACTATGATTAAGGCACGAGGAAGATTAATGTTAAATTAATATAACTTTCTTAAGGTGGTCTGACTACCTGAATTGACGACTCCTCAATTTTAAAACTGGCAGTTCCTACAATAGGGTATTTGACTTCTATCAAAAATATACATAGGTAATAGGTAGTACGGGCTGGTGTCCGCAACTCCACGACAATGCGCGTATTTTGCGTACAAGGCCAAAGAAATAATACTTATTTTAAAGATGGTACTAAAAACGACGATATGTGAAATAATAACCAAAACCGGTGGAAAAATGGCTTTTCAAATTATTCTTCTATCTTTGTCACACAAAACGATAATCGTATCTAATGGCGCGAAGTTACTATGGCGTTCCTGTGTAGTGGTTGTGGCGTCAGATCGCAGCAGTGCTGTCTATGTGTCGACTTACACTTTAAAACACATACAACTTAAATACAACAATTCTAGCTTATTATTTTTTCTAGGTTTCGTCCAGTCATACGCCCTCTTCAATAAAGACCACCAATAAATAAATGGTATGGAAACTTACCGTTGAGATCTAGAAACAGCACAGGTATGTGTTGCTCCATTCCCAATGGCGGAACCCACGCGGCCGGAGCGCCGGGTATAGGACTGCCCGGACTGGGGACCAACACCTGGACAACGTGAAATAATAGCAAGGTTGTTAAACTGCACCAACCATGACGATCATGATGATACCGCGAAAATGTCACATGCGGAGATTTTTTTTTGTGTAAAAACTGAAATACATGATAAATGGTGACAAATTATGTTTGTTGCTGTAAATTGGTTTAAAAAAAAAACACTTTTACACGTCAAAAATAAATTATGTTTTAAAATAAGATGGGTCCAGTATTTCCTATCAGACTATTCTGAAATGAAAGACCGAAAAAAACTCAGAGGTCACAGTCTGTTTAAAGTCCAGACAATCATGGTCAGACCATATGAGTTATGAAAATTAATGTCTGAGGTGACCTTTTGAGGACTGAACCACACAGATTTCAGTGGACCTGTCCAGTCAGTACAACTTTTACTATCAGAGAGGAAGTAACAGCACCCTAATTGCGTAACATGAAGAACATATGAAGAACATTTGAACATATGAAGCAATGGATTAGCAATATCCTTCAAAATGATTCAGCACCCTAATTGCGTAACACACAATCAATCTCAATCTGAATCATTTTGAAGGATATTGCTAATCCATTGCATCATAATAATGTTCAAAAAATGTGTCATGTGTCTGCTCAACAACGTAAATACCGCAATGAATGTTGTTGAACTGTCAAAATGAAACCGATTCCGATTGATCGTGAGTTACGCAATTAGGATGCGGAATGAGATTGATTGTGGGTTACGCAATTAGGGTGCAGGTTTTTGTAAAAGGGTCGAAAACAGTCAACATTTTTTTTTTTTTGCAGCTTGGTCTGAAGTTCTAGAGCTGAGACTATAATCGTCGGCAAATCGGAGGTTTGTCAGTCTCTTCTTGCTGACGTCTTTGCATTTGGTCTTCCATGAGGCTGCCAGTGATTTAAATATTTCCTCAAATGTGCTTGTTAACAGTTTGGGAGAGAGCGGGTCACCCTGCTTAACACCTTTTTGAATTTTGAATGAAAGTCCAGTAGTATTTAGTTTAATGTTTGTGGAGCTATTATTGTTGTAAATGTTTTTTAAGAGATCGATGTATGTAGTCAACTATTGTTATTATCAACTATAATGCATAAAACGCTGTACTCACGGCGTTTCTCTCCTCGGTGAGCGAGACCCACTGTTCAACAAGGGATTGTTCTCGTTCGTTGTCGCGATCATTCTTCATTGCCGGAGACATGTTCACCAATTTCTGTGCAAGCAAATAAAAATAAAATCATCAATAAATAATTAAATCACTTTAATTACAAAAAGCTTACTTTTAATTTAAACTGCTATCAAATACTAAGAAAATTAATTGTAAGTCTGAATCTGCCCGACGGACCGTAGTCACAGTCAAATCATTTATTCATATCAGACACTTTTGAATATCAATATTTACAAGAAAATAGAATGGGGACAGCCGGTCAAAGCTAATTGTAAATGGTGTGACCATAGCTCGGCCCCTACTCGGTCCATTCTATTTCGTGTTCATTCAGATTCAGACACTTTACTTGCTCAAACATGTGTTTACATACAAAAATGCATGCAGGGTGTTAAAAGTACATAGAGTTGTGCTCTACTATGTTTACCATATTGTCATGGTGTGCAAATATTAATACAAATATCATTCATGAGTTTGGCTTGGTTTATTTTTTCCAAAATGTTTCTCTTTTAAAATTTAAATATTTTATATATAAATGTTGTCCTAAACTGGGAAGAACTTAATTAGTTTGACGATTGATTTGTTTTAGGTGTTGCCATAATTTAAAGCTTTACCTGCAGCTGTGCATGTAAATGTTGTCGTCGACGAAACAGTGCGTCGCTCCATCTTTCCCGTAACACCGCCAAGTCCTCGTCCTGGTAGGAGTCTAGTGGCATTTGTAGACGTGACCTAAACGATAAACAAATGAATAAAGTTATAGAAATAATGCATTGATATTATAACCTATACGGAATAGCGAAGTTATGAGCTTAGCTAACATACTTGATAGATTTTGAGTTAGTTTAAATTCGATAATACGGGTCAAATAAAACGTGGGTTGGATTTCGTTAAGTCACACTTGGGGTGCGCTTGCGCAACTGGTACTATCACTTGAAGACCTGTGCTGTGTTGATCAAGAACAAAGAAGGAGTGAAAAGGAGCTTTAAGTTTTGTTTTCCCCGAACAAGCACACATATTTCCACTGTATATCTAGATCTGCACAACTGTGTGTTATGTCGTACATACCTAACGCTAACGGATCCGACTTCAACGCTGAGTATCTGCTGGCACACGAGTGGCAGCGTGCCGGAATTAAGCGCCGGCCGAACTCGCACCGCGATGCGCCGCTGTTGACCCTGACGCACCTGGTACACGCCGCCTGTCCACACATCGTTGCGTTGGACCACCTGACAAACATAAGATACAGATTAATTAAATAAAGAACATCCTATATCATAATGAATAGATAGGATCGTAGATCATAGTCCGTTTTGTACCCTACTCGTTGCACTGTTCGACTTCATTACAATAAAAAGAATGATTTCAAAACCCATTTATCAATAGAACACAGTCGTGGCCAGTTTTTGGCCAAAAAAGGTAAAGGTATCCTGCATCGTAACACTTTTGATTGGGAGCATGAAATGTAATTCAATTACGCTGATTAAATTGCGCTATTTAGGTTCTTCTATGCTGTAACTAAACAATACTTACTTCAACAGGTGCATATTCTCCATTATCATTCAGCTCGTGTATCTCGACCCACAGTTCGATCTTGCGCGTGAGTTCCGTCCACCTATCGGCTAATGAGCGGGCTTTAGCTAGTTGTTGTTGTTCTACTTCCCAGTTGCCGCGTGCGCGACTGAACCCGGCTGAACGATGGCCCCAAACTTCGATTGATAGGGCGCCCTCTGTAAGATGAAAAGTAATTTTAGAATCAAATTCGTGTATGTTCAGATGAGTGTTGTTTAGTGTAAACATTGCAATATAACAGTCATTAGGATAAAAATTATAGGATAAAAAAATATATGAATGTCAGTGAATTATAGCAACATTGCAATTATGGTTTAACAAAAAACTGGTACTTTGCTTCACAGCAGTATGTTTGTGCAATATGTTTAAGAATAGCGGTCGTTGCTGTTGCACAATTTATGTTAAGAACGAATACGAAGCAGCGTGAGTTGTTCTGCATAAAGGAACATTGTGAAGTGTAATCGGTTCAGTCGTAGAAACGCCACTGACCCGCACAGTGCTCAATGAACTCCTCCGTGAGCGGGATGGTGAAGTCCCGGCGGTGGTCGAAGCGGAAGGTGACGAGCGACTGGTGGCGCGGCGAGCTGGGCGGCGCGGGCGCGGGCTCGGCGCTCACCACGGGCGGCACCACCACGGGCTCGGCCGCGCACGCGCCGCCGAACACGGAGTACTGGCAGAACACGAAGTGCGACAGCGACGGCGGCAGGCCCGTCGCCTGCTTGATGGCCACGCGGATCGTCACCTGCGCACAACATATACTTTATAATAAGCAATATGCTGCATGACGAAACATCTGAGTAATATAAGCCTAATTTATATTACAAGAGTTTATTGACTGGCAAAAGGCAAGAATGTGAAATTCGTTAGCGAGATTCGCCAAGCGATTTACATACATACAAACATTTTATCAAACACATGTGGTGCCGTGACCAGGATTCTCGTCATTAAATTAAATATCTGATTTACTTCAGTGCAATGAGAAAGAACCACATATGGGTTACTATACTACAAACAAAACCAACAATAACACACATGTCGTCGACGGTCGAGTAAATCTCCTGGTGTAACTAGCATAAGCATAATCAGCCTATAATGTTCCCACTGCTCAGACACAGGCCTCCTCTATGTGATAATAAATAAATAAATTGTTTATTACCACAAATTTCAAGTACATTACACTGTATACAGATTAAAGATCTTAATTTAGCATTAGGTAGATAAGTACAATAGGTCCAACCCTGTCCCCTAAACTAGGCTAGGCCTGTATCTTAGGGGGCAGTACCCGGCTATAAAGTATGCTTATATGATTTTATTGTGGCAGACGTGCCAGTGGACTGTGTCAAGTGGGTGCATTTTTGATCTTGTGGTAAACTTTAAAAATGTGAGAGTGAGAGAAGAGTGAATTTTATTGTATAAGAGTACCTAAATGTTTGATAATTGTGATTGTGTGAGGAAGTGGATGGGGTGTTTTATGATAGTGTTGTGTGTAGTGAATGAAGTGAGTGTATGTTTGTAGTGTGTTAGAGATGTGAGTGATTAGCGCGTGTGAGAAGAATAGGTGAATTACACATAAAGAGGTGTTTATTAGGTGATGAAGGTTAAAAGAGATTCCGTTCCATGGTAGTCCTGTTTTAGCAGCCAATCAATTACTGCACGTTTTAGTTTAAACCTGGGGAGACCGAGAATATTTAGCTTTTTATGGGCTTTGTTATAAATGTGGGTACTTATTACGTAAAATTGGTGCCTTGCTAACTTCGTTTTATGCTGAATGCTGGGAATTATATGTTTACGTTTTTTAGGGTCAGGGGGAGCCAAACTGCCATGTATCCTAAGAATTAATTGAAGCACAAATAGCTGTCGTACAGTTAAAACCTTACAGTCTGCATAAAGTTGCGCTGCTAGATATCTGCGTGATTTCTTTGTCATAACTTTAAGGACTGCCCTTTTTTTAAGGAGACCTGTCTTATTGGCTCCACCCCATACATTAATACAGTACCCTAGCACCGATCGGCACAGCGCAAAATACACAATTTTAAGAACATCATGGTCAGCTGACCCCCTCAGTGATTTAAATATAGGGATAAGACGCAATGTTCGGGTGGTAAGTGTGTCTAGGTGTTTGTCCGATCTTAGTCCGTTGTCTATATGGATGCCGAGGTATTTTACGCTGTCATCTCTTCTTAATTTTGGACAGGAGCAAAGTGTTGAAAGACTTGTACATGAGTGCGCCGTTATGGAGAAGGTACTAGGTGGTTTCATATTGCAACGGATGGCGAAAGGAACATATGAAGTTTTGGCCAGATTTAACGTCAGTAGTTTAGAGTTAAACCAGTGCATGATTCTACTTAGGGCAGACTCAGCGTTGCTTTTAACGGCTTCCCAAGATGGACCGTGGGCGATAATTGCGGTGTCATCTGCATAGGTGTATATTTTGCAGTTTGCGAGCGGCATATTGCAGAGATCGTTTATATACATTTGAAACAATGTCGGCCCTAGTATGCTACCTTGTGGTACGCCGTAAGTTACTAGCTCCTCGTTACTCAAATTTGGACCAATTTGGACTTGTTGAGTACGGTTTTTAAGGAAATCTATGAAAATTTCAAGAACTTTACCACGAACACCCAACGATTCCAACTTGGAGATAAGTTTGGGCACAGAAACCGTGTCAAACGCTTTAGAAAGATCTAAAAAAATTCCCAGGCACTTCGTCTTTTCATCGAGTTTTTTAGCAACCAGTTGCGTAAGATCTAGTACCGCGTCTTCAGTTGATACTCCTGAACGAAAACCGTATTGGTTGTCGGCTATAAGATAAAATTTGTCTGGGAAGCTTCTAAGTTGTTTATTGAGAATCTTCTCAAAAATTTTAGAAAGTGAAGTGAGTGGGTATGGTACCGATATGGGTCTGTCCCTTGAAAATTGGGTGCAGAATAGTTTTTTTAAGAGCATTCGGAAAAACTCCTGACTGAATGCAGAGGTTAAAGATGTAGGCTATATGTGGAGCCAGGATATGACGATGCGTTTTAAGCAATGATGTCGTGATACCGTCCCAACCTACAGCACAATCACTGCGTAGCTGAAGTATAGTTGCTTCCACGTCCCTTTCGTCTATTTCAGTGATGACAAGCGAATTACAGGGCTGGCTATTTGTTAAGGTTTCTGGAGAATGACTGCTGATGGATGTGGTTTGATTTTGAAGTATCCTGGAGGCCAAGTTTTTACCTACATTGGTGAAAAAAGTGCACACATTATTAATGGAAGAAGTTGGAGTGTCACATAATTTCAACAATATGTCTGAACTAGTTCGTATTGGGCGGGTGTTGGTGATTTCTTTAATTGTTTTCCATAGGGATTTAGGGTTGTTTTTACTTTTTTGTAGCTCATTATGTTCATGTATTTGTTTTAGTTTTCTAAGCAATTCGTTACAAAAATTTCTATAGCGCGAGTATGTGATTTTTAAGATCAAGTTGTCTGGAGTGTTTTTTGATTTTAAATGTCTCGATTCTTAATGCATTTTAGAAGACCTGGGGTGATCCATAGCTTCAAGGTTCGTTGTTTCCTCGGAAGAGTGACTTGTTTTGTATGTTTAGTTGTAACTGTAGAGATAATTTTTAGAAGTGTGTTTTAACCTCGTTACTGTCACGAGTCTTGTAAATATCTGCATAACTTGTATTCTCCAATTCGTCTTTCATAGCGTCGTAGTTTGTGCGAGATACAGTGGTTTTCTTGTTACGTGTAGGGTTTGCGTATTTAAGTAATAGCACTATCGGTTTGTGGTCAGTAATGTGTGATTCCAGAATTAAGGTGGTTGTGTCTAATTTTGTCTTGATGAGAAAGTGGTCAATACAGTTTTCTAATCTGGTTGGTAGTAGATGGGTAGAGGTGATAGTCCATGAGAGGCGTTCAGGATAAGATAGTCCAAGCTACGGTCGTTTCTGTTGTCTTCCTTGATATCAATATTCAGATCACCAACAAGGACGACGTTCTGATATAGATCATTGTCATTGGGCTTGGGACAAATGGTGCTGTGTGAAATGTCCAGGGATATTATTATTGTAGGCATCATTTAAGCTATTCAGAAAACTTTCAAATTGATCTCTGGTGTTGTACGAGGGAGACCTGTAAACTGCCACAATCGCAAGTTCCGGTTCTATTTTGCATATAAGACAGTTTTAATCATAATAATATCCCTGGACATTTCACACAGCACCATTTGTCCCAAGCTAAGCAACCTAATGCTTGTGTTATGGTAACAAGATGGCTGATAAACTACTTATATACATTTTTTTTTTTTTTTTTGTAAATACGTACATATTATAGATAGAAAAACACCCAGACTCGGAACAAATACATGTAGGTCATACAAATATTTGTTCCGTGCGGGAATCGAACCCACGACACGCAGCGCAGCAGTCAATCGCTTAACCACTGCGCCAACCGTGCCGTCAAAGTAAGTTTGCATTTACAATGTTGGGTTCGTAAACAGTGGCGGAAGATTGGGTTTTTAGGTAGATTACGACGCCCTCGTTTTGATTAGAGTTATTTGAGGAATAGTGTGATTGGTATCCGTCAATTATCGGTATGTTACTCACTCTCCTCAGCCAACACTCTGTCAGGACAATAACATCGAAATTTTCATCAACTTTAGTGGAATAGATAAGTGCTTGAAGACTATCGAAGTTTTTATTTATACTGCGTATATTGATATGGAGTATTTTAATATTATTATGTTTTGAGAATTTAACACAGTCCTCTGGGTCAATTAAAAATGAATTTCCTGGGTGAAGCCTGTCTAGCTCTTCATTAATGTTACTTATTTAACTTTTTAGCCATTGGAATTGAGATTAATGTTGTTACTAGGTTTATAGTTGCTAGTTTCGTTGAAGCTTCCTTTCAGCACTAAAATATCAGGGACGGCGTTCTGTGGTGTATGTGATGATAAAGGGATGTCGTGTTTGATGCATGTTTTTTTGTGAAGTAGTGCTAGTGGAGAATAAAGAGTTACTGAGTTTGGGTTTGTATGTGTGTGAGATTTGCTATTGTTTGTGTATATATATTCACTAAATTTTTAACTTGGAAACAAATTGGAAAAAATGAAAGAATCATTAATAAGGAGCTTAATATCTAGTCACATACTGGTGGTGGGTAGAGCCTGAAGACATTTTTCTGAACGAATTAATATATGTTTATCACCCTGTTCTTTTCGCAGGAGGATAGTCCCGTTGGCAATCCAGCAATACTTATAGTCGTACTTTTTGGCAAACTCCCGAGATAGATAAAACAGTTTTTTGGTGTTGGCAGGTAATTGTTCGGTGATGTAGATAGGCTGAAATTTTCCCGGTATACCAATAAATGCTGTGTTTAACTTATCCTCTTTTTGTTTATCTTTGTTGTAATTTTGGGCAGCTGATAGTAATGACTGTTTGGATTGAACTGAGGTAAATTCGGCAATAATTGGGCGTGGTGTTGCGGAATTGGTCGATTTCCCTGGTAGACGGTGGATATCACGAAACTCGGGTGCAGACAGGTTAACTCCAATTCGTTTGCCTATGTTACAAATGGTTGTAATGAGACTTGCGTTGTTCTCATCATTTTCTGCTGGAATGTTTCGAATTTCGATACCCGAAGAGCGTGACATTAGTTGCATGTCGTGAATTTTTCTCTCTAAATTTTCTATATACACCTGTTGTTCCTTCCGTTCCCTTCTTAGGTCCTCAACTTTTAAATTCTCGAAATTGTTGTTCATGAATGTTAACGATTTCATTATCTCTTCGTTTGACTGTCGAATCTCTATGTTGGATGCTTGAATTTTGCTGTTTTGAGCTTTAATTTCAGCAGTATCGGAGACAAGTTTAGATATTAAACTCGTTTGTTCCGATATGGTCTTGCTTAAATTTGAGGCCCTTTTTTTTTTGGATGGGAAATCATCAAATGACCCCTCCCGCTCTAGGTGGAGCGGAAGGGAGTGTCAGACTTTTACTGACTAAATCCCATCCGTGTTCCTTCCTTAGCCCTTTCTGTTCCAGGGCAGCGGTTAACCTTTCGGAAAATCCCGCCGCCCCGGCAGGCTTCGGCCCTATGGGGCCCCGTCCTCTGCTGACATTTTCTCTTTGAGGCGCGCGTGGAACACAACGCGCCGTCCGGCACGGGCCTGGTCCTGATCGGACGGTGAGCTACCCATTACTCACCGCCCGCAGGCCCGCGCCTACGGTGGCCGGGAGTCGTCACGCGGCTCCCGACGCCCGGAGCGTCTCCCGCGGCGGCTGAGGCGTGAGGTTCTCTCCCTCAGCCTCCCCGCCACCTCCTTCGCTAGCATGACTGCTTCGCAGAAGGAGGTGACTGCCTCCCACTCCCTCTCGCCCCGGACCATGGCTTGCACCAGGGCCGGACGCGAGAGGTCGCCGCCGTTGCCGATCGCCTCTACGAGGACACGGCGGGGCTCCGCCCAAGCAGGGCAGACCGCCACCGTATGCTCCACCGTGTCCTCCGGGCGATCCTGGCAGTGGTGACACCCGGGCGTCTCCTCCCGCCTGATTATGTGCAGGAACCTCCCGAAACATCCGTGTCCGGAGAGGACCTGCGTCAGGCGGTACGTGAGAGCGCCGTGACGCCTCTCTAGCCACTCCTCAAAGAGGGGTCTTATCGCCGCTATCGCGGCGTGCCCTGCGCTGGGTTGCGATAGTCGCGCCTTCCATTCCGCCATGAGATCGCGCCGGAGGTCCGTCCGCTCCGCAGCGATTTGCCGCGGGTGCAGAGTTTCCCCCCGGCGTAGTGCCTCCGCGCGCCAATCATGCAGGCGCGCGAGGACTATCGCCTCCATATCCCATGGCGGCAAAATTTGAGGCCCTAGTGTCACGTTCCTTCTGCCAAGAATCAAGTTTGTCTTCTAGCTCTTGCGAGCTCGAGCGCGTTTATTTCTGTTTGTGCTGACATGAGCGCTATCCTCGATTGCCGACTGAATATCAGTTCGGATTGAGTCTGTGTAAGGGGATAGGGAGTGAACTGTAATTTACCACGCGGACCTAGTACCAACATTAAACAAAATGTTTGATTAAAAATTACCAAAATCATTAATAATTTAGCTTACTTGTTGCGTGGCAGAATCAACTGGATCGTCATCGTCTCTCATGTCGCCAGAACTGTCTGAAGCTGCTTCACAAATTCTGTCTTGAGGAAACTGTCCAGCTACGCGACTTATCTCAACCTGAAAAAAAATAACCAATTAAATTCTGAACTACACATTTTTCAATTACATGGTGAATGATACAAACACTACTCAATCAAGATTTATTTTTAATACTTCAATATTAAATACCTCTTCCTGATTGGTAGTAATTTTTATTTTTCTTATCTCTTAAAAAAATTGCAAACTGTAGTTTTGTATAATTTAGAAGCATTTTTTTAAATTTTGTAAATGTAAGAACCATGGATCAATTTTTTTTTTATATTTTGATGTTGACTTGAAAGAGCATGGCAGTTGAGAATATGTCATGCTCACTTAAATGTCTCACTGATGGTGGCGCGTGTGTTGGATCATTCGGTTCCCTACAAAATGGTTGAGCTGGGTGGTGCTGATCCACGCGTCATGTTCGTGAACGGGCGCCGTTGGTTGAGAATGGTCATGTCTTAACTGCCAGGGCTTATTTTTAATGTTATATTTTAAATTGTTTCTTTTTAGGGTTCCGTAGTCAACTAGGAACCCTTATAGTTTCGCCATGTCCGTCTGTCTGTCTGTCTGTCCGCGGCTTAGCTAAAAAACTATTGGTACTAGAAAGTTCTAATTTACCATGAGTATACACGTTAATGACGCCGAAAAAGTGGTAAAATAAAATTTTGAAAAAAACAATTATTTAGGGTACCTCCCCTACATGTAAAGTGGGGATGATAATTTTTTTCGTCCTTCCCATAGTGTGGGATATCGTTGGATAGGTCTTTCAAAAATATTAGGGGTTTGAAAATACCGTTTTTTGAATAAGTAAACCGTTCGTGACTTATCACGCTTTATAGTACCAATTTTCGTTAGAGTCAAGTGTCCCTCCCCTCTACCAACTAAACAGTTGTAGTTAAAAATTCAAATGTCGCGGCAGTAGTACCTATAGGTATATAACGAAGTTTAAAGGAAAACTATCACACTTAAGTGGGCTTTACAAGTTTACGAGTAAAAGTCGACCAATTGTATGTATTTGACTCGAAAATTTCGAACAACTCCATAGAATTCCTCAATTTTATTTTTTTGTGACGAGTGAGTAGTGTAGCTCTGTGTACTGTATTTAAATTCAAAACACCGACTATGACAAGTCCTATCCAAATCTCAAAAAAAAAAATTAGAACTTTCTGTGCAAAATTGTCGGACCAGGTGAGGATTTGTATAGGAAGTCAAATTAGGTAGGTAGTCATGTTTGGCTTTTAGTTAGAGCATGGTACGAAACTTTCAGTCAGCGAATACGACCCGCACTTGGCTGTTACAAAAACTACGGAACCCTACATTGCGCGTGGCCCGACACGCACTTGACCGGTTTTTACATTGTTCTCACATAATTATAGAAGCAATAAGAATAATGTACCCAGGATTTTGTAATAATATCTTGATTTAAAAGAGTGTCCGTGGAGTTTCTTGCCCGTTTTCTTCTCCATAGAGATCTACGTTTTTGGAATGGGCGACTAGCTTCAACTTTCTGACTAACTGACAGACTATTTAATTTTGACAATTCAAAAGTGCCTGTAATTGGTTAAATTGAAATAAATGATTTGATTTGAGTTTGAGTTTGACTAATTTGGCTAACAAAACAGAAACTAGTCAGGTGAGTTTCTGAACTAATGCTGGTATTCTTCTTGCCTTTGAAGTTTCTTTACCTAGTTTTTTTTTTGTACAGTTCTATAAATAGTACTGTATATGATAATATAAAGCTGAATGTACCTGTAACCTGCCCGCGACTTCACCCTGCTGACTGATGATGGGCGTGTGATAGTCCAGAGTCACGTCGTGGAACAAGGCCTCTAGGAACACGTTAGCTACTCCGATCAGGTTGTGGTTCTCTTGAGACTCGTAGAACGGATCCAAGGCCATCTCTGCCGGTTCTTTCTGTAAAGGTAACATTATAAAATATATTTATCTATTCTATTTCGATATAATCAATCTGTAGAAGAGGCTATAAATTGAAAATATTTCAAACATAACTGACCAAACATAACTGGCGAAATGCGAGTGTCAAGATACTATGTAGAGTCACGAGCAAAAGTATGTATACACTCGGCTGTATTCAAAAGCGAGTTACTCCTGTATTTTCGAATGAAATTGTATGGTGTTACGAACATAGCATTTTCGAACTTATAAGTTTATGTAATGTGTCGCATTTCAACGTTGCATTCGTTATTTCACGAAAAAATCGCAATTGAAAGTCGCCAAGTGTTGACATATTGGTGCTCTAGACTGTACGTATTCCTTTGCCTAACCCTTAGGGCAAAATAGGCGTGATGTTGTTAAAACAGTTGGGGTGTTAAAGGATAACCAACAGATACGATTTTTTTTATTTTTTTGTCTGTTTGTACGATACGTCTGTTTGGTTGTGAGCGGCTCGCATCACGTAAAAAGTACGAAACCAATATGGTTTACTTTTATACACAAACTAGCTGACCCGTTGTTTTGCCATTTATACATTATTTCTAGGATTTTTTTTTGTATGAAAAATAGATGTTGGGCGATTCTCAGACCTACCCGATATGCACACAAAACATACAAATCGGTCCAGCCGCGCCGTTTCGGAAGAGTTTGGTAACAAACATTGCGACACGAGAATTTTACTTAGTAGATATTGTACATAACCCCGGCGTACCAATTCGTTTTTGTTTCATCACAATCGCTTCACTCTATAAAAAGAACTTTACACTAGTCCGTATTCTAAGGGATAAAGGTGTCTTCGTCTTGGGCGAGCTGGAATTCTAAATAGCGGCCGTGTCATAAGACACTGCTTTATACCCTTGGTGAATAGTGTAATCTTTCGTACCTCTTCGGTGTCGTCGGCCCCCGCAAGTTGCTGCCTCCGACGCCAGTCGTCGTACATGTCGCGCATGTCGACCAGCTTGTTGTCCAGCTTCTCCATGGACCAGACCTGCCCGTTCCGGCCGGGGCGACGCACCATTATAGCTGGCTCTGATACGAAGGCGCCGCGCTGCAATGAAGATACGATTGTGTATATGTTGACACTTTTATTGCCACCAGTATTTTCATGAAGTCCTACATATTGCGACAAGAACTGATTTTAATGAAATTCCGATGCCGCATACACCCCCGTGTTTGCGGCATCGGAATTTACGAAAACACACGGGGCATGTCAATGGCACTGTAACTGTTAAAATAAGGTAAACTGCGAAAATCTCTGATCAAATCAAAATAAATCATAATTATAAAGCACGGGTAAAAACTTATTTACAATAGAAAAAAAAAACATTTTCTTGTTGACAAGAAAAAATAGAAAGCACAAAAACAACAATTGTTTTTGTGACATCTCATAACAACCAACACTTCAAAGAGAAACGAATTTATGATAGCCGTTCGTGAATACTTGTCTAAGGTCGTCTTTTCAGCGCCTGTTACAACAAATACATTTTCTTTGCTAGGATGTCGCTTGTAAACTCTTAAAATATATAAATCGAAGGAGGCATACAAATTTGAAAAAAATATTGTAATTTTTATTTTTATTATTAAATTTTATGTTTAAGTTGGTATATTTTATAGACAGTCGAACAGATGTGTATAACATCGTCTTGGAATACTGTAAGATGTCGTACTTATTGGTGGGAATAAATAAATAAATAAAAAAATTATAAATAAAAATGAAAGTCAGAAAGATCATTACCATTACCTTTCTGTTCGGACTAAGGTTCTGCGGCGGTATCTGCAGCGTGACACTGAAGCGTGTGTTCCTCCTCATCTCTTCGGCTAAGAAGTTGGCCTCTTGTACCAGCGCGTTGGCTCTCAATATGTCTGCTTTGAGTCGTCCGAGTGAACGTTTGAATGTATCGTCCCGTTCAGCCGCCCAGCGTTCCACGCGGGCCGCTGTTGTTGGTGTGCACGCTGTCATTTTGCCTGAAACATACATTGAATGTGTATAACATATTATACCAAGACTTTTTTGCAATAAAACAAACAAAGATGCGTGGCCATACCACATGTGTGTATGAAAACACGGTGTTTTTGTTTTCCGAGCGGCATGGAACACATTCCCCGCGCGGGTCAAGAGGGGAAGGGTTTGTTTCGTTTTCAACCGCCACGCGCACCGTGCACTTCTAGCATTTAGCATTTTTGAAAGCTTAATTCCAACTGACACAGGTTTTGAGGTTATATTGTATTGTGAATAGTTGACACTAATCTAACAATATTTTAATACGCAGGAGACAGCTTGTGTATGAATACAAATGTTTATGTGTAAGGTTTTTTGTGTAATGTTTCGAAAAACAGGCACAGGAGACACGACTTGACATATTGGAGTATTGGCAGAAACATATTTCAGGTATTCGTAGCTGTTACGTTACGGCGACATTCGCTTGTCACTAGCAACACGATTATATCAAAGAATGATCACATCGCACTCTAGACGCGATCTTGTTGGATGGAACTAATTTCCTACATTCACCCATATCCCAAGTGTGATAAAATTAAATAACTGCAAAACTTACCTAGTTTGAGAGGGTCATACGCATACGGCGGATAAGGCGTTGAAGGCGACAGTATGTTTCTCAGCTGTTGGAACTGACGCTCATACTCTTGTCGTTGTTTCTCTAGCGCCACTGTAAAACAAAGAAGTTTATTTGAAATTCATTATACTTTCAAAAACTCATTTCCAGGGATTCAAATTGTCACAAGCTGTACTTACAATTTATCAGTATTTAGTTGAGTTAATTTTTAAATGTCCTTTAAAATTGTTTGAAACTTTTTAATTATAAATTTTCCAAATCATTATTATCAAACAATGTACAATGTAAAATCTTATTAAAAAGTGTGCAAATTACCTTGTTTATCCTCCTCATGTTGTTTCTCAAGCCGCGATATAGCAGTCTGTATGGGATCATTACTCAGTTCATTCAACATAATCTCGTCTCTCGCGAAATTGTAGTCGATCGGCTGCGCAGGAGTTTGAGGTTCGGACGCCGCCGCTGTGGAGTAACCAGAATCTTGTTCTACAACGTGACGTTAGTAGAACAAAATGGGATGTCAAATTAAAGCGAATAACAGCAAAATAAGTAATAAATTGTCATCTGACATTATGCTGAGCTGAGGCCCTTTTGGCATTATAATCTTTGTTTATTTAGGTGTTTTTTTTTTGCTGTAATGCCAATAAACGCATTTTTCTTTCTTTCACACTTTGATGTTGACGAAAACTTAAAACAGCCGCAAAACAAAAGAAGAACTTCGTCCTTTTTGTCGTCGGTTAAAAATATGATATTGACAAATTAGACCATAATACATTTATGTACGTGAATGATATAGATTATTCCTCACACATGCATTACAAAAGTATATTTTTTTACCTGCAGCCTTCGGACAGTTAACCCTGAAGAAGTGATGGTTTCCCCACAGTATCCTGTCGGCATGTCCCAGCCTGACCCTCGACACTACAGGCGTGCCGTTAACGAAGCACCGCGCGGCACCCAAGGGCTCCATGTGAAGTCCTCCGCCCTCAACTAGGAGTTGGCAGTGTTGGGGCTGGATACCTAGGCCGGAGAGTTGGATGTCTGCTGCACTTGAGCCTACGAGCGTGCGATCCTGAAACAATATATGGTTTATATTCTTGTTATTGTATTGGTTATTTCTAGACAGCCCTATTTAGAGAGACGGATTACGTAGATGGGGATATTTTTAGATAGTAATCAGGATGGTAGCATCACCAGCATTTACCTAAACTGACTTCATGTGATTAACCTGCAGTTTATAAAAGCCTTCCGAAATCTACTTTTGTAAGATTAGGTGTTTGATTGACTTAAACGAAAATAACCAATAATTTAACGAAAACGAAAATAAACATTAGATTTAACTGCATAGATTTTCAGAACATTTTAGTCATATCTTGCATCTGTCTATGAGAGATTTCCACGTTCAATAGTTGGTGCCATCAGCCTAAGAACAGTACGTAGATGTACCTTGAGATAGTAAACAAGCAGTTCGTTGAGCGATGGATCCGCATTGAGGTTGACGAGGTAGTATTTGTTCTTCTCCACTTTGATGCCGCTGGCTTGTACGCTGATACCCATCTTTTCTAACGCCTGCTGACGCTCGCTTTGTATTCGCCCTGAAAAAAAAAAAGATTATTTTATTATAAAAGATTTCGTTGGTACCGGCTGTCATTTGTGGATCATTGATAGTCGTTAGGGGAAATCAGAAGCTCGAAAGTCTTACCAAGGGGTATCGTATTACCCAGTAACTGGGTTGTGGAGGCCAGATAGGCAGTAGCTCCATGTAAAATACTGTTATTTAGCTGCATGCGGTTAGACCGGAAACCCCAACGTAGTCGGGAAAAAAGCTAGGCAGATGATGATAAAGATTTAATAGGGTGTGGGTCTTTTTTCAACGTCCATCACGTAGGACGTCTGTTATAGCACTAATTCTTAAAGTAACCAATGCAGGCATGCATGTAGGGTAGCGGGATCGTCCGAAAGGGTTACCGCTGCCCTGGAACATAAAGGGCTAAGGAAGGAACACGGGTGGGTTTTAGACAGTAAGAGTCTGACACTCCCTTCCGCTCCACCCAGAGCGGGAGGGGGTCATTTGATGATTTCCCATCCGAAAAAAAAAGCATGTAGCACCTTATTACAAATTTACAAAAATCATTATGAGAAAGAAGCATTCGAAGTTGCCACTGAAGGTCAGGTCATGTTGCTGAAAGCATAATTCAACGAATGAAATCATAATCACCTCTACCTTATAGGTACTCGATATCTGATGAGTTATCTATAGGAAACTGTTACATAAATGTTTTTTGATGGGAGCTAACGAGTATATAGCGTGTGAATTATATCGACAATACAGTGTAACATTGGCACAACTAATGTTTATGGGGCATGCGGTGCTAACCTGTAAGAAATTGATACACTAACCCTAGATTATGGTAGATAGCACTTTAAATATTTACAGTGTAAGGGAATTGTTGGTTAGCCATTATAGGAAAAATAAAATTAAAATAAACATAATGAGCAAAAAAGTAACTATATAACTCTATTATTGTAAATGTGGCGTTTACTTTACTTTCTTTTTGCAGAAGTATAAAAATAGTATGTGTCGGTTAAAAACAAATGAATGTAGCTGGCTAACCTTTCTGTGTGCTGGCCGGTTATTGTAAATAATCATAGTTATTTATAATTTGCTTTTTCTTTTAAGTTTACGTTTGGATTAGCATTCGGTGTATTTTTGTGTCACGAAGCATCGCGCCCTTTACTTGTGGTAAACAAGTGTACGAACACGCTGTGAATGTGTGTGTAAGCGCAAGAGCTTTCGGTACCGTCCGAGACACGGGCGAAGTCGGAAGTGTGTGTGTGTGTGTATTATGTGCTGTTGCTACTTGTTTTCACACACACATTCACGGCGTGTTGGTAGACTTGATTACCACACGCATGAACTAGAACTAATGAATAACATACCGGTTTCAACGAGTTTCTCCTCCCACGTTCGTGACATTTCCTTCAGCAGGTGGTCGCTTTGCGCCAGTTTTTCGTGAACTTCTTCACCCACTGGGGAACCCTGGAAAGACATTCCAACATTTAAAATTAAGATAAAAGAAATATCTGCCAAAAATTGTGCACCTTCTTGAAAATGAACAAAGAAAATTTCGTTAAACTAAGTGATTTGAATCATATTTCATTTTTTATCCTTTAATAATCCTGTTGCCAGCGGAGTGTTGATCAAACACCAGTAACCAGTACGCAGTAAACCTTCAGGTAACTGTAATTAATTTCCAGCGAAACCCCGAGGATCCGTAACAAGAATACTAATCCTTCAGGAAAACAGATCGTAAATTACGGCGTCGCCCGCCCATTTGCTATCGAAAAATGAACAAGGTTGGCCAGACTCAGTCCCTGTTTTAGGCATAGTATCTGTAAGATTAGGCTATTAACGAATGAAAGATGGCCCATTCTAAACCGATATTTTTATTTATTACTAAAGCTTTACTTTAAATAAGTCGTTATCACAAAATATTTAGGTTTCAAGGCTCCTGTGAAGTACTATCGCCAAAACCTATATCTGGCCATTTTGAAAACAAAATCCCGTGCACATGATGACCACAGCTGCGTCCGTAAGTAAATCAAAAGAGAATCCTTTTTAGGTCGACTAATAATATGCGCTGCAAGCAGGAATAGTCCTTAGGGTGGTCAGATATAGATTTTGGCGATAGTACCTACATAAACATATCCTAATACCTTAAAAGACCAACCGTTGGTCTTAACAAAAAATATCGGTTTTCTTCTTCTTATCGTATAGATGGCAATGTAAATAAACTCTTTTTAAGACCTGTAAGGCTCAGAAATTGGCTACGAGATTAGCACCTTCAGTAACGTCGTTAATTACGTTAGTAATAAACAACAATGAATATGAAATTCATCAAATCATTGTAGTACTTCACCATGACACGGATTTAGTCCCTCGAGCGTATCGATCCCTCGAGCTACCCACGTATGCGGCAGATCGCATGTGATATGCACATTTGTACAGCACATGGTGTTCCTTAAGGTCGTTGAGCCGCCTTGGGTCGTAAACGGTAACCTTATTTCTTTGCATTATAGATCCATTGATAGGACTGGCTTTGATCCAAATTTTGTTCCTCGAATAGGGAAGGAAAAGCCTCGAGTTATTATGTGTCACCCGGCCCTAACTTAATAGTGTGCTTTGTCAAATTCAAGCATGTACAAATGTATGGCCCTAGAAATATCTTCTTTTCTTTACCCTAAGATTTTAAATAAAGTATGTCCAACCTGTCCAAGAAAATGTTGTCCTACTGCTTTGCCCGAATGTTCTTATCTACTTTTAAAGGAGCGCTTCTACGAGGCGGAGATGAGCGGCGCAGAGAAAAGGTGTGCAGAAATCGACCAATCATATTGGTTAAAATCCACCCAAAGTCTACCAACTGTTCTTGTCGAACATTGAGTCTATCTAAATCCTCAACAATGCAAAATAAAAAACCCACACAGAATGCGAGTCCGACTTACCGTGCCACTTACCGTGGCATATTTCAACATCTCCTTGAGGGTCTCGACCTCCTGCCTCAGCTCGCGAATGATACGCGCGTTCGGGTCTTCGTTCACCACGGCGTGGTTGACGATGCGTTTCGCTCGGTCGGCGTATCGGAGAGTCGATAGCGTTTCCTCGTAGTTGTCAGCGGCTGGTGATATTGTGGCCACCTGTGAATGGGAGACAGTTTTTAAAAACGAATGAGAATCAACAATACAACTGCCCAGTAACAGCAGGTAAGTAGGTATCTCAAAGAGGTGGCACGCAGTATACGCGCCTTAATGGAAGGGTGTGCGGTCGAGGGATCGGCCGCACTTGGTGATGGCGCCCGCTAGGCATGGCGGGCTGATACCAATCGGGGGTGCGGTGAATGTACAAGTATCTCCCGGGCCCCCGACTATAGTACTAGAAGGAACAGCGGATTTTTTTTTAGTCGGTAGGAGTCCGACATAACCCTCCGTTCTTCAACGGAGGGTATCCATGAGGATTTCCCCACGATAAAGAAAGGTAAGAAGATATCAGTATTCAGCTGAAAGTAGAAAATTAAAAACATAAATCAACTTCCAATGTTTGTATAGTTTGTATCGAAGACGACTGAAAGTTCGTTGTGTATTACTATTTTCTTGGAAATTAGCCTTGGAATTATTGCTTCGACTATAGACATTAATCAATAACTAATTAGGTCTTATTTACCTTAACCATAAAATGACGCAGCCCTTTTACAGAGAGAAGGCATGTGCCCCAGCAGTGGGAACATTAAAGGCTTATTATGCAGTATTCATAACATAGATACAAAAGGATTAATATTCCATTAAAAACAAAGATAAGCTCTTGCAAACATGGTTATTATAATGCTTTTAAAAGCTTCTACCATTACGGCATTGCAAAAAACAAATGCAAAAACAAACAAAGCAGCTTTACTCCACATAACATTCCCATGAAAGCCAATCAGACTAAAATCATCCTTGTTTACAATAGAAAACTGCTTATAAACAAACGGTAGGTAGTGTAGGTTCTCGTTTCAATGTAGACGAGGTTCCGTAGAACATTTCTATGCGCGGCGACGAAGCATGAGTGTTTTGTGTTGGGTGCGGTGACTCAAAGGATGCGGCGCGGCTGTCCGTGGCCGGAATTTGAATTTATTTCAAGTCTGGGGAGACCCTATTTGCATTATCTTTCCGCTTGTAAGGGTTTGCTTAGTGCAAATTGATTGAGTTAGCGTTACAGTTTCTTTTGGAGCAGTTTTTGCCAAGTTTTGTTACTAAAATACTACAGGGAGGCAAGGACATTGACGCAACCTGTTACCATGGATTCAGTACATATTTCTGAAAGCCCGTGCGTTGAAATTTTTCGTCGGTTATTAAAATAAATAAAAGTCGAGAATCAATAATAAAATTCTTCCTAGCCTTTTCCCAACGATGTTAGGGTCGGCTTCCAGACTAACCGGATGCAGCTGAATACCAGAACTTTTACATGGAGCGACTGTCTATCTGACATCTGACGGTATGTAAAGATAGTCACCCATCCCTGGACCGACCGCGGGAAGTGTAGCTTAACCTGATCGATCGATCCGTGCGGCTGTTATTACTTAGCCACAACCTATTCGTATAAAAGTCCAGAATCATGTGCTGAATTCACGGTTTCAGTTAGCGCGACGATGTATAACACCCTGTATAAAAGCAGCATTTTGTTTTTGACAGTTTGCTTAGCACAGCCAAGTTAAAATATATCACAAAAACTACGTCTTATACAGAGACATGACAAAGAACTATAAAGAAAGGAACCTACTTGAAAACAGCCTACGAATGTCTTTTACGACGTAACAATAGTTTGAAACTAAGTATTGGTCTTCAGTTTCATGTCCTCATTGACATGTTACAGCACACCATATGAGTTTACCAATGTCAATAGTAACTCAAGCATGTATTGATTCTTTTTGAGAGACTAGGAGACGACACATTATACCTGGCTTTGCAACGTATAGACTTATACAAATATATTATACACATAAATAAAATTGAAGTATCTGTTTTTAATATCAAAATAACAGCTTTTTACTAAATGCATATGAAGGATACTTATACATATAATACGTTCCTTATAACAAAAAAAAAAACACTTTAAAAATGTTAGTATGGCTGTCTGTCTGTTTGTACCGGCTAATCTCCGTAACCGCTGGACCGGTTTTGACGGGACTTTCACTGGAAGATAGCTGATGTTATAAGGAGTAACTTTTCTTTTAGAATATAAAGGAAAATACAAGTTACGAGCAGCGGCTATTACGTAAAATGAACAGTGAACACATATCGCTCTCCGTTTTAAAATCAATATAGATAAAGAACTGGTAAACGTCCACACTGTAGAACACATGTTTCCACTTTAGAATGGCGTCCACTTGCGGTCTGTATTAGCTAGTTACCCTTAAAGTTATTAGACACAAGTGTCTCATATTCCCAGCACTCTTCATGTGATACTTTGTCATGTAAGTTTTCACAAGACTCGGGAAGTTACATAGAACACTATTCTGGACACATGTAACATTAAATCCATTTCCTTTATCATGGCATTACTCTAAAATTATTTAACCTCACAAACTGACGGTTCATCGGGCTATTAAAAATATATGAACTGAGAAGAACACTGGTTTTTTTGTTGGTAACTGTTTTTACTAATCTATTTTTCTAACCTGCGCTGTCCCTTTCCTGGCACTCCTTCCATCTTTCGCGAGTCCGTGCGTCCTCGTTCCAGTTTTTTTTTAAACTTATCCAGTTCATCTCACTGAAATCTCTATGGAAAGATGGCGTGTGTTTATGGATATATGTATGAAAATTGTATTACTCACCATAACAGTCTTGCTGTTCCCTCCAAGGTTGTCTTTGAGCAACCACGTGAGTACAGAGTCTCTGTACGGTACGAATTTGTCCTTGTTCTTACTGCCAGAAGACTGGTCTGCGAGCTTCGATATTACTAGCCCGAGTGTTGTTAGGGATCTAGAACAAAATAGAATCATTTAGAACCTGTGGGCACTGTAACCAATTTTGGTTCAACTGCAGTTTACTGCCTGCAGCATCACTTAGCATCAGATGAGGCAGTGGTCAAACGAGAGTCCACATTTTAAAAAAATCTTGGGAAACCCTGTCACTACCATAATATGTTTTGAGAAACACGTAGTTTGTTTATATCAGGAGCCTTTTCCTAATTATGTTCGGGTCGGCTGTACAATACCCCTTGGTAAGACTGGCTGTCTGACTTTCGGGCTTCAGACGACCCGTAAAAACTGTCAAAGATCCACGAATAATAGCCGGGACCAAACTTTTAATGTGCTTTGAAAGGTACGAAGGGGTCTGGGTATGTAAAAATGATCACCCACCCATGGACCAACTGCGGCAAGCACAGCATAACCTGATCGATCGACCGGCTGTTACTACTTAGTCATATATTTATTTATATATAATATAGTGTAGAAATGCCATTGCACAGAATGTTACAAATGCGGGAGTTTCTCGCATCCCATTGTTGAAATAGGTAGTCAACAAAAGAGATAAGTATGCAGGGTCGTCGGATATAGTTGAAGTTTAGTAAGAAACCGATGGATGTTTTCGAATGAAATTTAGTTTGATAAATTAATTGTTTGTTTTCTATTAATTAAATAAAATTCCATCCGAAAACATCAATCCGTTTCTTACTAAACTTCAACTATATCCCACGATCCTGCACACTTAACTCTTTTGTGACTGTACAATGCTAGATGTAAGTAGGTAGAACAATTCCACGTAGAGTTGAGAGTGCAACAGTTGAGTTGGAAAGTAGAACAAACTCACTATCACTTCATAATGTATTCGTATTACGTTTGCTTTCAGTTCCTGAAATAGGTAAGTAAGTAGAGCAATGTTGTAAAGTGATAAATATAACGACCATGCACGTGAGTTTCGAAGCCACACGACGACATCGAGGTTGAGGGACATGAAGCGTTATTAATATTAGAGGCCTTCAATTGAATCTTACAACATCGTTTATTGTTATAATGCTTCCTAGAATCCTTTGTTTTTTTTTTGTATGTAAATGGCATTTCGCGGGTCAATCTAGAAGGACAACCTTCTAGGTTGGCCCGCGAGATGCCATTGCTGCTTGACCGGGCTTGCCTGTGGGTGCCTCAATAAATTAAGGCCTCCAGCCAGGGCTTAACAACTTAAAAACTAAGCTATTCCACGCTAAGGCCACCCCCTGTGGGTTACGGACCTCAGTTAAAGGCCTCACTGGGGGACAAGGGAGCAAGGGGCTGGCTGGATCGGATTAAGAAACCTTTGTTGAGGTTCGTTCCTATTTTATAGAATCGTTCTCGTTTAACAGGAAACGTGTTTTTGCCGCCTTAACAATGAAGCGTGATCCATTACGGTGTTCATGAAGTATTTACACAATAAGCCATATTCTCTTTTACACGCTCGTGATTCGAGCCTTCTTTTAACTTTTCGCCGTCAGTACTCGACTTCACTACCCTTTTAGACCCTGCCAGGTCGACTAGCGACAATCGTGCGACTTTCTCACCAGAAAAGCGACATCATACAGCTCATATTAACACGGACAATTCTCTTCTTTTGTTTACCCCGATACTTACTTGTTAATATTAGAGCCTTCTTTCAGCCTGTCGCCGACAGCGCCCGTCTTCACTGCCCTTTCAGACCCGGCCAGATCGACGAGCGACAGTCGTGCGACTTTCTCGCCGGAGACGCCTGTCGCAGCGTCAGTTAGGGTCTGAGTTAGTACTACGCTGAAGACTGCGTGAGATCGTGATGATTCGCTGTTCATGTTTGTCGCAGCAACTGTTCTTGATTTGTTGCCTTCGGTCATTAGGTTGTCGATGTCCTGTTGGCAAGAAAGAAATGAAATTAATTAGTTGTTTTCGAATTAAAAACTCCTCGAATCTAAAATCCACATGTTATTATAATGGTTCAGTGTTCATTTCTGTTTCATGATGGACTACGATCACAACAATGTAGAATGTAAAAGGAATTTCACACTGAAATTTTGTCAAATAATTTTAGGTTTGAGGGTTTAGAATTATATAGTAAAACTATCAGTCACATCAAACACCGTTGTAAATCCAAAAGCTCTAGGGATACCATTCAAATGGTGAGTGACTCCGTAATATAAAACTAGTTAAAACTTTTACATCTACGTAACAAAAGTTTACACATCGCGATGTTAGTGTCTACGGGTGTGCTGTTTCGAGAATAATGCAGTTACATCGAGAAAACGGACGCGTCGAATAGAAGAACAAAAGTTATTCCAAAAATTTCGGACAATGCGGAACTTTGACTACGATATGCATAGGTCACAGGTGTCTGAAATCCTACTTCGTCTGTTTTATCAACGTTCTCACTGAGTGTTTAAAAAAAAAAGAATTATAGTGTGATCCCAAGGGCCAAGAGCCCTTTGTACACACAAGTTTTTCATGCCGTGAAAAACTACGGTTTATTCGTCGTATGTTGGCACGGTCGTCAGTGTTGTATGGATCACTATGGAAGCTTGTTGACAGACACGTTTTTTTCTACAAAGCGTTCTATACGCCATAGCATAAAGAAACCGTGCCGTGTACCGTGGCCTTATGGTATTCTCGTGCACTTTACCGCACAAACTATTTAAGATTCTATTGACACTAAATAATCACTAAATGCTGCAATAGTTGTATTCCGTGAAAACTGGCCAAATGCGGCTACCCACAGTCGTGTCTATAGCCGTTAGTAGCCTGTCTGGCCTGTATTGCACATAGCCGGCTCTGTATATTTAAGCTGGGCTTATTACATACTGCTATGTTAGTCTAACGCTTATGCATAAGCACCAGCCTTTGCTTGCGGGTTACTATAGCTAATCCTCTTGATATACGTACACAGGTTCGTTATGCAAAGAGACCTGAAATCCGACTAGCTAGAATAAACTAATTAACAAAGTTCACAGAAATGTTTTGCTTAAAACTGTAGTGGAATATTGAATTCTATATAATCAGAGCATACATATTTAGGTATACTAACTGGAAATAATGATGGAAGTCAAAGCTCTATAGAGGATTGTTCCCGGAAACTTATCTGCTGCAATATAATCTGATGGAAAGAGGAATTCTTCGTTTGTTTTGTTTTCATGGTATAAAAAAAAACGTTTATCAGATTGACGTGAAACGCTCGCTATCGGATTATGGCATCCACTCCGTTATCCTGATTGAAATCACAAAGGGTCTTTTGTCTCCAAGGGAGCCTATACTTCCCTGGTTTTTACGTTTTACTCACAATGTTTAGAAGTTGGTATACATAATACCCGTTCTATCGTATCTAAAAGACTAAATGAGTTCCATGGAACGAAGCAACGAGAATAATGTATCCAGGATTTTGAAATATCTTGATTAGAACGAACAAGAAACTCAAAGACACAAAGAGTGTCTTTCAGTTTCTGTTCGTGCTTCTCTACACAGATCTACGTCGGAATGGGCAACTAGCTTCAATGTTTTTATCTTTTTTTTTATTTTCATTCCTTTGAGTTCGATAGGCGACAGCGTCAAACCAAGGCAAATTTGGCGAGACGAACTTGACTCCTTCCCAAAGAACTGGCTCTCTTTAGCAGAGAACAAAATATTTGGAAAAGAGAAGGCAAGGCCTTAATCCTACAGTGAGAGAACACAGGTTAGATAAATAGATAGCAGATAACAATATAATAGAATCCCAAATTAGCAAAACAAACCCACAACCCCATGAATTGCTTCATTTGAACCAATCCGGAGGGAGAAATTATTTCAAACACGTTTGCGCTAATATCATCCCGAACTTGTTTAGTTACGGCCTCGGCTATACTTGGGAATTCAAGTTCAGTTTGAATTAAATTTCATTCATTGAACGAAGTTACTCTGTGAGTAGGGTTGACAGAAACAAAAATACGCTTTGGAACAAAATAACAGGTTTTAGTCCAAAACTCCGGGAATTCCTAATTTTAAAGTTTTGGCGGTATATTGAACGGGTCGTTATTTTGTAACGGTAAATAACTCTTCTTGAAGCAGGTACAGCCAGATCAGACATAGTCTTCATGTTTGATGGCCTATGTCCCGTAAAAGATGCTGATGATACTTAATGATGGAGTAACTTCATGCTGGTCTTTTTTATCATATGCCACATTACGAAGTCTCCAATCACTTGCAATAAAAGAAAGAGATTACCAAACGAACTGAATGATTCTTGCAAAAAGACCTGACCCAAATAATGTCTTATCACCCAACCAGTCCATAATTACCTGCCAGCCTTACGAGGTACGGGCTTACTTATTGAGGGCGCCGGTAATTCGTCCACGATTGTGAGCAACAGGGATAATCCAGAAGACGCGCATGATTAAACACTTGCTCGACGTTTGTACGGCACACGTATTAACTGTAAGCTGATTAATTTTTAAATGGGGAAAGGTAAGCTTTCAAACGTCAGAGATTCACATTGGAAAGTGTTTTGTTTTGGAAAAGGGGTTTAATTTAAGTTCTGAAACTAAGTTGTGAATTTACGGGTCGTTCGTTCGTGACGCCCTTTAAAAGGCATTAGTAACGGTGAGTTCCCTTTTATACCATCAGCTTAGCCTCTCCCAATCATGATTTGAGTTATAAACTTACCATACCTGTCTACAAAATTCATATCGTTGATTAACTCTCCTTGCGAAAGTCACAAAATTACCATACATAAATCATAATACCGCAACGAAAACCGACCCATATAAAGAAAAGTTGTAAAAATGAATGTTAATTTTAGGTAAACAAATTCACTTGAGGAGCAGGCATCCAATCACCTTCCGGCGAGGGTTGTTTGCGCCGCGCCCAAAAATAAAACCTGAACACAAACACACCAAGTCATTCGTACTCAAATTGTGTTAGCAGGGCTGCCAGATGACCCTCTGCGGTTGGCGAGTGTTTAAATATGGACCGGATGAGATAATACAAATAATGAGAAAGAGCTGTTAGAGTTAGAATGCTGAACAAATCTTTGAAGACGCAGGAACAGAATAGGTACTTATATCAGTGGCTTGCATTGGTTTTCAGAACAGGTAGGCAGGCATTTTAAGTAAAAAGTAATTTATTTACTGGGTATAAAAAAAAGGTGTGTGGTCGTGAGACCCCCGGCAGGAACAAAGTTCAAAATGACAATCCTAGATACGGGAGCAGAGTAGGCCGTCTGGCAACTGCCTACTGCCGCGCGTGTTTGTATGAAGATTTTGTTTTTTGTTAGGTATGATAATTTAGTGAGTTTCTTTCTTCTGGGGCACACACTGAAATGTAATTGACAGGCGTATGGTGATTTATCGAGGCACTGCTTATATGCCTTTCTGCAATGCACGCCACTGACTTATTGTCTTGTTGGTATGCATTAGGGTGTTTATTCATAAACGATGACTAAAGTTAAGTAACGTTTAAACGTCAAAAATGTATGGTTAAACAGTCGCTAATCACTGCTTAACTTTAAGCAACGTTTATGAATAAAGGGTTAGGTTCGGAGCGGTAATCACATTGGGCTTAATAATGAGTCTCACATATTCAGGTATAAGTGAGACCATACTCTGCAAAGCCGAATTTTAGCCTAACTCTAGAAATCGATGTGCTATATTTGCGGCGAAGTATGCCATATTTAAGTTTTGTAAAACATACTGAAAGCTTCCTGTACCTGGTACCTTTTACGGTTGGCTGCCAACCCTGCGCCTTGCACGGTATCGAAATTCAATTTGGTGGGAAATGTTTGTTACATCTCTTTTCATTTGGCTTCGTTGAAAAAAATGGAATATGTATGTATGGAATTAGACCTTTTTATTCACCACAAACCGTATCAAGTGCTTTCATTCAATCAATATCTAGACCGCTTTGTTAGATATTCATCGTGCAATATTTCTGGCAGTATTTGTGTATTGGTAATTCTGTGAACAGACTTGCCTCTTCATCGTATGAAATATTAGGCGTAATTGTTTGAAATTAATTATCCTAACTATTATCCTTATAATAATTAGGATATTAGGTGATTATATGTATTTATAAGGCCAACAGGTTAATAAACCTGTTGGCTTTATACATACAATCATGTTTCTCTTTTAACATTGGTTTAAATTATGATCTCACATGCCTGAAGGTAGATCTGAGAGGAAATTCTCGTATTTTTTTAAGAAAGTTCACAATCTGAAGGCCAATTCTCGTAATTTAAAACGTTCAAAATCTAGTCGCAGTCTCATGTCGGCGACAAACAAATGTCAAAAACTTGTCAAACTGTAGGGAAATTAGGGGTGGTTTGACAGATTGAGACTGAGATCAGACTGTGAATGCTCTTAAAATTACGCGAATTGCCCCTCTGATATCTGTCTCAATCTGTCTGTGATTTTGAACGTTTTAAATTACGAGAAAATTTAAAACGTTCAAAATCTAGTCGCAGTCTCATCTCGGCGATAAACAAATGTCGTGGGCCTTCAGGTATCTCTTCCTCACTACAGCTTGACTTTTCTAGTAACTAAATATAAATATCCGAAAAACTGCCTTTCCTTTTTTTTTTCAACCAAAACTTCACAAAAACAAAAACCACACTTTTCAAGCTTACAAAGCAGAACGTCGCTTTCAGTAGCTAAGTCGATCATGTACTACAAATCTACTACAACTTGTACTCGCTTAATAGCTTGTAGTTCGACCAACAACCGATGTGACAACGCATTAGTACTCTCCCCACGTACACTGGTAGGTACAGTATTAACATATTGGCTCGCAGATCACAGCAGCATGTGATAAATTGTCAGCGCATACGACTGCAAGTAAATCTGAACACGGCTTAATATTTCAATATTCAAGTGAAACACTCAAAGCCACGGCTTGGCTAAAGCGTAGATGGACTATTTCAATACAAAGCGGGTTTCAATTTTACAAAACGGGAGAGTATTTTCCGCTTCATCGGATTTTTGAGGGTTGCAGAGAATATGCATAGTGCAACGAATGCTAACGGAGCTAAAGTGTAACGCAATTAGCTTTGTGTCTTCGTAATTAGATCTTAGGATTGGCTCTGTTGGAGCAAGAAATAGCGTTCCTGAACGCCTGAAGAGTCCTCTTTTATGGTTTTTGTTTTTCAGTACAGGAATCAGTTGAAAGTTTAAGGAATACAGTAGTTTTATTTACAGCACTTATGTACCGAACAAATCAAATCATTTATTGGTTTTGCAATCATTGTTATTTTAATATTTTTTTTCAATTATAAGAGTACTCCACGTCATCTGTGTACTTGCATATCACATCTACAGTGGCAATGCCTTTCATTTTGACAGTTCAACGACATTCTTAGATTTATTTACGTTGTTGAGCAGGTGCTGATTTGATGAAGTCCAAACACGGATGCCAAAAAGTGCATTCGGTTAGGGTTTTAAAGCAGACAAATCTATAATATACAAGTCGAAGTTTATTCAATTGTAGTCAATAACGTATTGGACTGACTAACATCCGGCCGCGCATACATTGGCTTCGGTCGTAAACTGCCACCATTGTAGTGATTTCCGAACATTATATCCACATGTGGCTTCCTTTCCTTTTCTGAGGATCATACCTTATTCATATGTATAGCCGTACTTATGGTAGCCAAATATCCCGGAAGTCTCAAAGGAACAATGATAAGAAATATAAGCTTTCATCGCTTGTATGCACAATGGAGATTAGGTAGATTGGTGCGAAGCCACAGTTCTTGCAAAAATGTATCCCCATACAAGTATGGTGGTCCTCCATAATTTGTATCACAAATCACAATGTACCATAGGACATCAACGTCTATAATAAAATACTTCCAAAGTCAAATATATTTAACCTTATCGCGTAGCCCAAAATAAGTATTTACTTCAAAAACAATGTAATTTTCTTTTAAAAAACTTGGATAAAAATAATCTATACTATACATAAATAACAAACTCTACCAAACTTTTAATGCCCATTTACCAAAAATAAGGCAATCGCATTAAATCATCGGGCTTCCATTATAGTTGAATTGACAGCGCGACTGACAGGTTCAAGGTCACCACTCACGTTGACGAGACCACTAAAACCAGAAGGACAAAAGCACCACTTCACGCCATACGCGATATTAACCTCACCTCACACTTCACGGCATGAAGAGAAACAAAAGAATCGCGTGCAATTGGAACTGCAGTGGTTTGGTTCTGTCAGAGCCTAAAGTCGCACTGCAGGTGGCTTGCTTAGTGCTCATAGCTTACGTGCCAGGAAACTGGCAAGGGCGCTAAGCACGCAGGTCGGCTGGTACCGACGAAGACATCAAGTACGTCAGCTTTTTAAATAGTCATTCATAAATAGGCCTTATGGAAACCGCAACACTTTGCAATATTGCCTGAACCTGTGCATATTATAAAGCCCTTTCTGGGAGTAAGCCTACTGTAGTCATCTACTTTATGCCGAAACCTTCAAACAGCCGTCAAGGCGCCGGAGCTGGGATTACGGTAACGTCGAGGGCAAAATTCTGTCAAGAGCATTAACCTATGATAGTTTTACTGAGAGATTTATTTAGTGGCCACAAAGGACAATAATCTTGTGTCATGTTTAGCCTCCAAGGGATCAGGACTGACGTATGAATAGTTCAAATAAGTTATCCTCCATAATATGATGTATAGGGAAACATAGTTTCGGAGAAAAACAAGAGCACAGACGAATGGCAGTTAATGAATTAACAATAGAAGATGCTATCCGTCTTGTGCTTCTATTAGAAACTAAATTACGCTGTAATAACGAAGAAATTATCTTTGCGTTGGAAGATTTGATGGGATCCTTACGGTTCCAGTTTTCCAAGAAGTGCGGCTGGGTTACACAGATACTGAATTGTTTAGAAATTGTTACAGCAAATGTCTTTTTTCCAACTAAGGAGTAATCAAAATCAGGCTAGGAAGGGAACTTTATAATCATACGCTTATGTGTTGTATAATCAGCCTATAATGTTCCCACTGCTGGGACACAGGCTTCCTCTCTTGAGAGGGAGTGGGATCGCCAACGCGGGCTTAATGCGGTATTGAAGATTGGTGGATGTCACATGTCTTCGAATTTTTGGTTTTAGGACAAGCCGGTTTCAATGAACAAACCTATCATTTGTATTGTTGTAGTTCATCAAACAAACAATAACAGAGATCGAAAAATTACGTAACTCGATCATAATTCCTCATTAAGCTGAATGGATAATTGGACACACTGAGCTGCGTCGCAATCATCCCATCGATCAAACCAAACTGATTCTGTATCCGCGCAAAACGAGAGCTTTTTAATCAGGATTATGAAAATGATTGTACTGACCTACTGCGTTTGATGGCCAGCTAAATTTATTTTGATGGCTTTATGTTGAAATGATTGAAAAGATTACCATTGGATTCAGGAAGATTTTAAATGTTGCTAATAATGAAATATTAAAAAGGGCAACGGCAGTTTTTTTCCTCTGAATATAATTTTGCCTGGTCAAAATAGTAGCTATCTCAGAGGTACTTTGGAAACGGCTAGAATATAACATCACGCCTGTAATCCCCGAAGGGTTAGGCACAGGTGTACCTATAGTAACACTCACATTGCGACAGTTAAGTTTACGTCGCATGTAATAGGGGGACGAGCTTATTGTCATCAACAGTGTACAAGTACAGACTCCTGGCTGCTACTGAGAAAGAACTGAGAACCGTGATGATTCATATTCATATTTTATTCATTATCATATTTCTTTGACCTTTTTTTTTTAAGAACAAATGTTTAACAGGACTCTAAAAAAAACTAAAATGCAGTTCGTACAGAGGGGATCCTGCCGTTTTGCCAAAATTATTTTGTCAAAATTTCATTATCCAAACAAATTTTAGCAACCTTTTTTTATACCAATACAATATTAATGATTTTAGTAAGCACATTTTAATTTGGTCAAATTTTTACTCGGCAGAATATTAGTAAGGATAATCCCCTTTATTCATAAACGTTGCTTAAAGTTAAGTAGTGATTAGCGACTGTTTAACCATACATTTTTGACGTTTAAACGTCACTTAACTTTAGTCATCGTTTATGAATAAACCCCAATGTCACTTAAGGCATTTGGTCATCAATCAAATGATTTATTACAGCAAACAATCTTTGGACAATAAACATTTAGTCAAATGATTTGTTATGAAAAAAAAAATATAAAGACATAAATATGATTTTTCGGGAATTATATAATTAAAAATGCACTTTTATTTGATGTCATTTGCGTACTTCTTTGTAAGTTTATGGTTACGAATGACAAAAAACGAACTACTACCAGAACTGCAGGTTAGGTTAGAACTGTGACCACACAACGTGACCAGAAACATATTTTTGAATGTAAAACCAAATCAACAACACACATTCCGTCTTATTACAAAACGAAACCTAACTTTAGTTCTAGCCTAAACTATTGAATCAGTACTTGTATTTCGAACTTTATTTCGATTTAGAATGACAACTTATCACCGGACTAAGCTGTCATTTTTGTCTAAAGAACTCCATTTCTATAACAGTTGGGTTCTTAATTCAATAACTGAGTCAATGGTTTAAACCTGATCGAAAAAAAACCTTGTTTTTTAATAAGGGGGATTGTAATTTAATTTGTATATTTTGTGAAACTCACTTAAAGATGCAAATCTTTTGTCATTGACTAAGCAATTGACTGAATAGAAATGGTGAATTGAAAACTGATATTATTATTTTGATTGATTATATTTGGCTTATTTTATTTTGCGTAAAATATGTTATACCAACTGAAATATTTGATATAGTAGCAATAAACAACAACTTGCTTACCACTAGTTAGTAAGCAAGTTATTGTTTATTGCTACTATATCAAATATTTCATTTAACTTATTTAAATATCATCATACATTATTATTATTTTTTTTATTATTATATATATCTCATTTTTTTTATTTCATCAATTTTTTTTTTCATTGTTTAAACGTTCACTTGCCAAACATTAGGTATTTAGGTTTGCGTTACAATTATTTGTCAAAATCAAAATCAAAATCAAAAGTCATTTATTCAAATTAGGCTGAGAATCAGCACTTTTTGAACGTCAAAATTACAAAAGACAGTCCCCCAAAAACGCCCGCCCTTCACCACTTCCTAGTGCTATTGCTGGGAAGAAGAAGTGGCGCAACAAACTCCCCAGCAGCACAGCTGTCTGTTCAATTAAAAAAAAAAATACTTGAATTTATACAATACTAGGTACTTATGTTCGGTAATTAACATTACAAAACCAGAACATAAAATTTAATTATTTGTCATAATATGTCAGCTAGCCACGCCAATATACCAACAAATATAATAAAAACTATACGTACTCAAGCTAAAACATAATTAATTAAAATGTAAATGAAAAAAACTTACTGTGTTTGCTAAGTAATAATTTGGAAAATGAAATTATGCGGAAAATAGTTTGGGAAGTGATATTTTGTTTTTATGAAACCTGGGTGACCCCTTATAGAGTGCTTGTCTACTGAATAGTAACTGATATTAGGATTTGGATAGTTCTTTATGTCTAGGTACTTAAAAAACTTACCCGAGAAACTTAATTGGTAAACCATGCAGCTGCTATAAGCTTATTAACCGCACAATCTCCCGATTGCAGCGGTAGGTAGGTATTAAAGTATTTCATATCTTAACGTTTTAAAATCGCAACGTTCATAATATTCTGTCTCTGCTTGCCTTAGTTTATGATATGAACAAGAAAACACTTTGAATAAAAAATATATGTAATTTTGTCTACAATACGATGTACGACGCCAGCTGCAGGTCAAGCTACCCAAAACTGTCAAATTTTCCCAATCAACCTTGAACCTAATGCTTTAGCGATAAAGTTGAAAATCTATTAAATAAATCTGACAGATTGTAGTAGTTTGATGTGCTGACGTCTGTACGTAGACGGACTTAATATATTGATCAGCGAAAACATTTCGATTCTAGAGAACATATAAATCGCATAGATTTATGCCTTCATGAATCTTGTATCTTATAAACGCATCATCAGCCGTGACCCGAGTCATTGCGTGTAATCAATCACGAGTTTGACCTGTAGACATTCAGAATATGATGTATAGCTTCGTCTACATCTCTGTCGGCGCAGTAAACAAGGGAGAGAAATGATTGAATACTTATAGCTGTAGAATATTGTACAGAATATTCCGAATTTTGATTTGGTTTCTACAACAATTCAGCCGAAAAATCTCACGGTAAAAAATTATGTGAAGTTAGCTGTCGCTCACAGGCACAATTTAACCGCCCACCCCTATCATTCGTCACCCTGTTTGTTTATGTTAACTATGGCTTATCCACCGTTTTATTTTTATCAAGTGGGTAATTTAGCAATTAACTAAACACTTATACCCTTATTTCGTTTAGTTTTGTATATATTATAAGTATATATTATAGTACTACATATACATAAATAGGCTAAATACACATACATACTATTGTATGTATGTGTATTTAGCCTATTTATGTATTTGTGTACCTAGTTTTAGAGTTTTTTATTATTGTTTCTCTCAACCAAAGCAACTGCCATCTAATCTCTTCACCACCCTTGGTTGACTGGTAGAGAATGCCTAAGGCATTAAGTCCGCCTTCGTATCTTTTTGGGCAAAGTTTAAATAAATATAAATCCCCATCACCAGGTGGAATGACAGCTCACTTCAAGCTCACTTGAACAAGTTTTCTCGATGAATTTTTTACAGAATTGACCGCCAGTAAAGCAATTGAAGAAGTGATTTTTCATTAAAAACAAAAAAGATTTGCCAGCGTTAATTATTTCCAAAAGTATGCACGCTAACGAATCTGCCACTGTTTTCCATTAACGAATGAAAACAGATCTTTTTGATAATTATCAAACAAAGCTTTATGTTAAATTAAATTCAAATACAACTCTTTAAAGCTGGGAACATATTTTCAAATGAAAGTTTTTAGACAAATCAAGAGGGACTCTCGAGAAACGTTTGAACGTAATTTTCGAGGTGATCTTATTATTTACAGAGAACATGTAGGCATTGAACTGAGCCGTGTTAATTGAAAACGAAACAATACCAACAATAACACAGACGGTTACAGGAATACCAGCGCTGCGACATTTATTTTTTAAATGTCGCAGCATCATGCTGAGATAGGATCCTTTTGGCATCGTATAGAACTTTCTGTTTCATTTTTCTTTTTGTTACTTTTTTTTAAATAATTAGGTTTTTTGTTTCCGAATGTGTTTAGTTTAGTTTGTGATCTTCCTGTACGAGACGCAATAAATACTTTTTCTTTCTTTCTTTCATTCGAATATTTGAAGCGTTGGCGTTAAGGGGGAAACGTCAGGATATTACAACCCTCTGAGTTCATATAATCCTATATGAACTCGGAGGGTTGTATTGATGGTTTTAATATAATTCTATAATGTCATATTTGTTACTCTCGCGAATCATATTTTGTCCAACATACAACATGACACTGAACTGCAAAAAGCAAAAAACGTAAGAAATTTTAAATTTCGCGGGCTACCTAACGCATCTACCTTAACTGAATTGAGGGAAGCTGGAAAATTGTCTAAGGCATGTTGAGGTGTAGCTGCAAAGACACTAATTTTGAAGCCCCTTCATAATATTAACTTGTGTTTCAGTTCGGAATGGATAAATAGGCTCAAAACTCTCTACATCATCACCATGCTTAGCTTTTTCCCAACCATGTTGGGGTCGCCTTACAGTCTAACCGGATGCAGCTGAAAACCAGTATTTTACGTGGAGCGACTGCCTATCTGACCTCCACAGCCCAGTTACTGGGTAATACGATACCCCTTGGTAAGACTGGTTGTCAGACTTAAAACCCTCTATATTGTATCAATCTTAATTCTTGCTAACAAGAAGCCTGTCGTATCTTTGTTACCCAGAAGTAATTCGTCTAACTAGGAGCTACGGATATCAGTATCCATCTCTATTTGTACGAATAATCAAATAATATTCTTGAAGGAATTTCATGGAAGAAAAGAGATGTTCTTGTAGCTTTAATTCTCTGGGAATTCTTGGAAAACTATCCCAGTACCGGAGAAACATGTTTCTGGTATATTAATAAAAAAGCATTTTTCTCTCGTGTATACTTTCTGGAAATTGGATGGCAAATAACATTCTTTCTTGGATTTTATGAAGTATAAACATGTAATCTGTATTTAGATAGTATCGTAAACCTTTTCCTTTTAATACTTACCTACTCATCCAGTTTTATATGTTCTTTTACAAAGTGATTTATTAAGAAAAGAGCTATGATTTTAGCTGAAGTATTACCTATAACGGGTGTAAAAAGACACTTGACAAACCTGAGAATCACTTTGTAACAATTTTTATATCAAAGTTAAAATTCCAACTTATGTCGACTCATTTTACGAAAATAATTATTTAATGTTAAAGAACAACTTCAAATAACCCACGACCCCTGTACCGTTGCATACACCAATAAGCATATTTTTTTTGCGTTTGTTACATTGCGCATTACCACAAACAGCAAATTTTCCGCCCAAAAATAAAAATCGATTCTCAGCAATTATGTTTGTGCAATGTTACTTATCTGATGTATAGAATGCATAATTGATTACTATGTGTTAGGTCTTTTTACTACATCCTGTATATTATATTATAACATTCAAGAAAACATTTTCGTGTTGCCCGAAAATAGAGAACTACAATAAAGCCTTTTTAACAATGAAAATGATTCTCATCTAAATATGAATAGTAATTTTTGATTATTATTCATATTTAGATGAAAAAAATAAAACAAAGCGCCCTGTGCTAAACACAGACGTTTCATTCAAATTTAAATGACAATAACCTTACTTTGAATAACAACGTCTACAACAATACTCTTTTTGAGCTGTAAAATATAAAAAGAAACATACATAACTTTGATAGAAATTAATTCAGAACAAAATATAGCATTTTCTATTGAATTCAGTTCGGTCTAGTTCAATATACAATATCGATCGCTTCAATATTGAATAAGCTATAGGTATCTACTGCCTGAATTAAAAGTCTGCCTAATTAAACAAGGTCTTGGAAGTTTATTGGAAATCAGAGAACAGAAATTGAAAATTGATGTTTAATTAAACTTTTGTAAAAATGAATCTTTTTAGGCGAAGAAAATATTCCACGAGGTTTTCGCAATTTCGTCGTTCTTTGTAACGACCCGTGAGCTCAGCAGCGGATGTATTCAAGAGTCGCTGATGATGATTACTTCCTATACATGTTACAGGCACAGCGTAACTTAATGCTATGTAGCACTAGCGACCCGCCCCTGCTTCGCACGGTTTTTCCGACTTGATAAAACATCTGTATTTATTTATTACATGTCAGTTTAATATTCTGGTTAAAGACATTTAATTCTCATAAAGAAATTTAATATTAATGTTTTGTACACATAAAAGTTGCGGAATATTCTCTAAATGATGATGGAAGCCGTATCATAGTCCGTTGCATCAAAATCGGTTTAGAAGAACAGCGCGATCATACATAGATACATGAAAAGTGACTTTATTTTATCATTTGTATAGATTAGAGCACTTATGGCAAAACTAAAAGACACGAAATCAAACGTGTAGAAACCAAACTAAAAAGTAAATGATGTACAGTTTTGAATTATTTGTGGAAGGTAAATCAATGTATGTACTTGCGAAACTCCAAGTTTTAGTATTGCAATATCGGGAAACATCGACATAAACGAAAATTTAATAGATAGTAGTCTATGATACTGAACGGTTTGATAGCAAATGTCATCTGGCCTGGCTGGTCCCCTTCTGCGAGATACGATTGTCAATTCCGAGAAATATATACTTGCTTGGTACTGAACTGTTAGTATTGGTCTAATATTTTCATATTTTCCAATATATTTATACAGACGACTTTGTTAGATTCAAATAATAAAATATTTTATATCCAAGCACTTTAATTCAATCAGGCATCTCTTCTGAGTCGAAAGTCCCGCTGTTACCCACAACTGTTAGACACTAACTGCGCTCGGAATAAAGTTTTCGAATTATATAACAGTTTCTCGGATTAAACCAACAATATTAAAAGTGATAGGGATGAGAGTGAACTCAAAATATTTGAGTTATGAAAGACTGGGATAAAAACACCGAACTAGTTAAAGAAAGTAAAGGCTTATTTCGCCCCTAAAATTGCTGGTGAAATACCAACAGCATTGTTACCTATATGTATATCAACAATATATAATCGCACCTAATTGACACAGGCTTTACCCAAACAAAGTCATAGGTACCTATAAGCTAATTATCAGCTACCAACTAACCGTCTGCAATCCATTATATTCACTCATCAAATAAGCTGATTCAGCAGAACCAAACCCAAATAAATGACACGTCCAATAACTCCCACAATAAAGCAAAACCGTACTGGTATGATTGACAAATGATCAATAAACTTTACTGGACTATAAAATTGGAGTCGACTGGTATAAAAGCCGTTTAGATTTACGATCCTTCAAATTACACTGACTTGCAAAGTTGTAAGGGCAACCGTGCAAAGTTGCGCACCATCGACTTTGATAGAAATTGAAAGCGCCAATCGGAAAAGATGAATAGAGAATGTCATGGGAAGCAACAGCGATGAAACGTTAAAGACCGTTAGTGATCTGTAGCAGTTGAAATATGGTGGGTTTAAAGTAGAAACTGTGGGTAATTCACGCTTTGTAGAATAAGAAATAAAGACTAAGAAAAATCTAAATCATCATCAGTATCTACCTGGCCTTGTCCCAACTATGTTTGGGTCGGCTTCCAGTCTTACCACATGCAAATGAGTTAATGGTAAGACTGGGTAAGACGAGCCTTTGGTCAGACTAGTCAAAATCAAAATCAAATATGTATCTCAAATAGAATTACGACTAAATGGGCACCTATACCGCAAGAGAGGGCAACAAACAATTTAGTAACAGGCAAACTCCATTTTCATGTTTACAATATAATCAAATAAGTCGATCGTTTCTATACGAAATTGTCGGCGAGAGGCGGAACAGTGATGGGAATAAAAGCAACGCAGCCCCCCCTCTGGCGGTTCTAAGCCACCTTAATGAACCTGTCAAAAAGGCTAGTCCACTTGGGAAAACGATTTTTGCCTTTTCTGCCAATGATCACCTTCTCATTACGTTTTTCATAGGATTCTCATAAAAATCATGTTATTCTGTCAATATTACAAGCAACGTTCATAAGTTGAACTTTTCATCGAATTAAATCAGCTGGAAAACAATAAAATTATTATTCCATTCCATTAACATTCAACAAAAAAATATTCAACAGTGCTAATTCAATTTCAATACGACAATCTTTCGAATACATACTCGTACATATTAGCCTGCAGCGATCGTGAACCATTCGCCAGTCGAGAACTTTTCAAAGTATTTTATGGGGCAATGAAAATTTAATCTGGGAGAGGAAGAGCGGGTATAATGAGCGACAGTGGATCGCAATTACTGGTAGAGACGAGCTCTGACCTTTCCACCCGTACACAATTTAACAATAAAAATACCACTAAAGCACTCACTGTTTTGGTGTCGTTTTCGACGAATAATGACCCAGTCTATCATTAGAAACGCTAATATTAATAGACAATGGATAGAAATGATTTTCACCAATTAAAAGCTCGAAATGGCTTGGTTGCGTGTTATTAAACTGTAACACATTTCAATACTAAATATAGTACAGCTTATTATAACAGACTATAACTCAATTCAGTGAAAGTCCCTAAATGTTCAAGAATCGCTATTTGCTATTTCGTTTCGAAATAAATAGCATTTATAAGTCTTCGCCGTGACGTCAGCGCGACCGGAGCATCAATAAGTCGTTATTACGAACTATTACTCGATAAAATGTATTGGCTGGGAACAAGAACTACCCTTTCTGATAACTTAAGTAGCTAATCTATAAATAGTAGAACGAAACATTGTAGTTCTAGTCTTACCCGCAGTCATAAAATGCTCGTGTCTACCATTCTTGAACCATAAACTTCTTCATTCTTTAAATAATCTTTCAAAGTCATTACTTCACGTTATTTTCAGAACGCTACGTAATAAACATAAGTAAATATGCGCTAAGAGAAAGCATTGTTTGAAACAATTCCCAAACTCAATGAAAATGCTTTTAGATTCTTTGAAACTGAAAACGTACATATTATGTCTTTGTATATAGAATCTAAATATCTCGTGGGCGAAATCTTTTGTAAAAAGGACAAGGTCAAAAATTTTCTGGAATAATTCCATCGTTTATGAGATAACGTCGAAGCGTCGATGGGCCGCAAATATGGAGCTTAGACAGGTGGGCTGCGAGTGAGTACTTTCTGGTGAGCCATTGAAGATGAAAAGTGACACTGTAAGATGATACGGCGAGACCAAAACGGCAGCAAGATACTTCAGATTTATATTTATGGTCGTTCAGTGAGGGTTCATCAGAGTATTGTAAAGCCGAAGTGTCATTCATACGGAATATTCTAAGGCTTTTAACGAGCTGCGCTTTCATGAAGGTGTTAAATGGTGACCGTAAAATATAATGGCAGTACTGTCTGGCTCTGAAGTGAACGGGATTAAAATTGAAATGTTATATCTGGGACGTCTAACGACCAATATAGAAATTGAGATTAACCAATTGCAATACTAGCATTTGCTCGGAGGGATTTCGGAAAATTATCCCAAGGGAACGTACTACCGGGATAAAAAGTATCCTATGCCCTAACCCACGTCATGGTGTGCCAATTGCCCGTTTCATCGAAATACGTTCGGTTGGAAGACGGTGACGTAGAAAGAGTTACTTGCGCATGGATTTGGATTCGTTAAACAGTTCCTACAACTTTGAACGGATCAAATAAAATCCTTTAACCCTTCAACATACCTGAAAGGAAGTAACAGCAAGCTGCGAGAGCCCGTCCACGTAAGGTCCGAGCACGGCATGCTCGCGCACGCGCAGTGATCGTCTTGTCGTCTCGGGATCTAGCAGGTCGTGTACTCGTTCGTTGTATATTTCCATGTATGACACCTCCACCTGGTGGAAAGAAAGGTATTATGAGATTTCGAACACACATTTAAAAAAAACCTCTGTTCCATACAAAAGTGCCTACACGGTCAAAATGTTTGGAACAGCAGATTTTTTATTTTTATAATCGACGGAAAATTTAAACGCTGGTGGGTGTCTATGTACTGAATTTGTAGTAACAATTTCCGTTTTTGATGTCCCTCACACCCTATACAACAATTGAAAAGATTTAGGCTCATTTATAAAGCTGCTTGTTCCATAGATGGCTAAGACCAAGCTAATAGAGAAGACAAAGGATTGCATCTAACCTTGCTAGAGAGAACTGTCATGTCAGAAACAGAATCTCTTCATTAGATCACCTAGAAATGACAAGATAAAGGCTTGTAGGCTTCTAGTTTAAGCATCTCCTATGGCGAAAGTTAATACGGTTATCATACTAGAACCTCATCAGGATTAATGCGAAGACTACTGACATCTTAATAACGTGCAAGGACATTGCTCTGTCTTAGATATAGCAATTACGTTTGATAGTCGCTATTAATCCTGTGAGAAGACAGATTGCTAGCCCATCACCTTAGAACGTAATAATAACGCGTTTCTGTTAGTTGACACTTCCAATTAAGACGATTAACAGTATATTTGTAGGATCTGTATAGGCTATAAAGAGGTCCCTTTGTCACTATCTGTTGTCACGAAGGAACTGAAGATAAACAAGAAGATCTATCACCATAGACACTGCCAAGAATAATAGGATCATTTGTCTTCTAGCAAGCTAAGCATAATCAGCCTATAGTGTCCCACTATTGGTACCTCTCTGTGAGGAGTGAATGCTAAACCACCACGCGGGCCCAGTGCATGGTTGGTGGAGGTCATATTATATTATGTTATGGAATGCTCTATTTAAATGCTGATATTATGGGGGAGAATACATTTGTACTATGTGTGTTAAAAGAACAAGTTGTATTGTGTAGAGCCAGTAATTGGCCTCATTTTATTAATTATACGACCTTACCTTATAAGTGAGTGCCGGTGGTGACTGTTGTACTTTGATCCTCTCGAACAAAGAGTCGCATAGCCGTGGGATGATGCCACCTTCATCAGCCCCCGGCGAGCCCATCATCGTATATGACTTCCCTGAACCTGGACAATAAGAAAATAATCTGTTAGAACAATAACTAGCTAACAAAACTGATAAAATAAAAATAAATAAGTTACTTATATCCTGGAATGTCTCATGAAAACTGCTGTCATCTGATATTTTTTGCTGGTTTCTTATTAAGCTCTGCGATATATCCTATAAGTGAGAGCCTGAGTATCTTGCACATATCTTAAAGCTAGTGCTTTCAAAGTAGCGTGAACCGGACCATTAGAATTGTAGCACGAGGCTTTCCGTAGTTTTCCATAACCCATGGGAGAAAAGTGTGAATTTATGTATCCGGAGCACTACTCGTACTCGCTGGTACCGCGATTACGTCATTTCCGGGATGACATTATTACAGGCATTTGAACAGAGATTATTTTGTTGTTTATTTTACTTTTACAGCATATCTTTTAGAGATACAGTTTACGAGCCCGAGGGCACTATGAAAGTGTTTATTCTTTAACACATTTGTGGACACTGAAGTAGACACAATATAAATTTTATGATTATGACGGTTATAGACGTTTCAAGTCCGTGAATGGCTTCCTGAACACAACAAAGTAAACTTCATCTAACAATTTTCTTATGAGATACAACTGGTATATATTTGTCGCTACACAAGCTACATTATATCACCATCAACAGCATACAGCTGGACATAAGCCTCTTTTATTGCATGCTATACAAATCGATGTTCGGCAATTCTCATCCAGCTACATTATATGACGATCCATAATCTACATAAAACGTCGCAGAGCGGTAACAGACACCCTCTACTTCAAAATTGAATTACGTCAATTTTCCACTATGAATAAACCAGGTAAGTAAACACAAATTGGAACTGAACGCACTCTGCTCTTTCAATCAATCCGAAACGTTTCGCACACTAGACGTGAAAGCGCTACGTTTGTAAACAAACCTGCACGTTACACTGAAATTTATGTACCATGACAAACTATTACCTATTTTGAATCATAAATCAATGGAGTAAGAACCAAATTGCTTTACTACGTTGAAAGATCTGAAGGTGTGTTAAAATAAACAAATTAATGCTCGTTTATGTGTGTAAACACAATTTCAAAGTATTGCGCGTCTGAAGATTTAATTAGTCGTTAAAAATAAGTTCTGGGTGATTTGATTAGGTTTAACGGTTCTCGTCCTCATGATAATCGATGACCTACATATAACATTAACCACCAGAGTTTGTCAAAGACTCAAACGCTACTTATTTCTCTTTCAATAACCTTCATAAATCTAGGACCCAAACTCAAAGTCCAGATTGTATTATTCTGTGATGTAACTTAGTAAAGTTACATCACAGAACAATACAATCTCGACTAACAAATAATTTTAACATACAAACTGAAACAAATAAATTGTTTACTCCCTCAGATTCAATGAGAACTGATTGTTAGGGAGTCAAGTCTAAATGTTTATTATCATAGGCCCAGAACAATTTCGGGAGTGCTAAGTTGTCCGCAGATAGCAGTTCTGAATGAGAACAATACAAAGTTCGGTATACCTAGTTCACAACTACTTTATGTTTATAGATTACTAAACAGCGAAATTACTAAGTTTGAAGAAAGTTTGGGGCCAACGGTAATATAATTTAATCAAGTCGAAATTAAACTATGGATGAATTACTCCAAGTTTGGCGGTATCAGAGCTAATTGTTCTCCTGTGGCCTAACGCCTAATAAGACACAATATGAAACTTGGTAAACTGGTTTACCCTCGTGGCGAGCTGCGCATTTTAGTACCTACTAACGCCGACAGACAAAAAACCACATTTAGTTAGAAAATCTTTAATAGCAGTAGGTACCTAAATTAGCTTTCAGCTGAGGTGATTAGTCAACCAAAATAATAATCTATACTAATAATGAAGCTGAAGAGTTTGTTTGTTTGAACGAGCTAATCTCTGGTACTATGAATCGGATTTGAAAAAATATTTTTGCATTGGATAGCCTAATTCTGAGGAAGAACAAAGAGAAGGAACGCTAGCCGAAAACGAAGTAGTACCGCAAGCAGGCGATGCGATGCGACGGGGTTGATCGGGGGGAAAAGAATTACACGCGGACGAAGTCACGAGCAGTAAGCTAGTAACTAATAATAAGAAATAGGACATACGATATGATTAGGGAGAATATACTTTTAGTCTTCTCCATTAGGACTTTGGAAATACGCAGCGATACTACATAATGTATTTTCCCCAGTCAAGCTAAATATATTTTCGTAGGACAAGATCAAAACTCCCGTATCAATATCAACTACGATCGACGATCTCACAAGTAAGTATAAGTAACGTCCAAGTAAATAACTTTCCCTCGCGATACAGTAATAAACTTCCAAGCAACATATCACATTTATCTTACTGACATTAAATAAGGACTTATGATACAACAGGAACTTTGAAGCCATGCTTCTCCTAACTTCTAAGCCAAGATTAAAGTAATCTTAGATTGAATAGAAGAAGAATTTACAGTGACTACCGAAATGACGGCTAATAGAGAAGTATGGAAGAAAAAGACATGTTGCGCCGACATAAAAGAAATTGTGATAAGAGTAGGAGAAAATAAAATTAAAATAAAAACCTCATCATCTGCCTAGACTTTTCCCAACTATGTTGGGGTCAACTTCCAATCTAACCGGGTGCAGCTGAATACCAGTATTTTACATGAAGCGACTGCCTATCTGACCTCCACAACCTAATTACTGGGTAATACGATACCCCTTGGTAAGACTGGTTGTCAGACTGTTTTGGGCTTCTGACGACCCGTAACGACTGTCAAAGATCCACGAATGACAGCTGGAGCCAACGGCTTAACGTGCTTTCCCAGACATGGAGGGTCTTGGTATGTAAAGACGGTCACCCATCCAAGGACCAATCTCAGCAGGCGTAGCTTAACCTGATCGATCGACCCGTGCGGCTGTTATAACTTAGTCACAAGCCCCGCCATAAAAAAAAATAAAAAATAAAAGCCTGATTGTTAAAATTGAGTTAAGCCGGATTCACACTACTGCGTTGTGTCGTGTCGTGACGCCTTCTGATACAGTGTTAGCCAATCAATACTCGTTGTGAGTTCACGTAGTCCTGAACAGATTTCTTTGATTGGTGTATCCCGCGTCACGACACAACACGACACAGTAATGTTTCGGTGACTTCAGGCTTTTCCTACCTTATTCCATTTAATTCGATCATATACGATCCCTTTGTCCTTTTTATCCGTCGCACATTTTCCCTTTCATTGTGCGTTTCTCGGTGAAGGTTGGGTTCCACATGTCATGAACTCTACTTATACCACAGATTACTAAATAATTACTACATAACTTATACTATAGACATAGGTACTCCTACTTTCAGAGTTTATCTTACCTACGTGGATCCTACGTAATGTTATAAATATGAAATTTTGTTACTCAATCACGCAAAACCGCTTAAACGAATTTGGATGTTTTATTTTTAAGCCGATATTAAATAAAATAGAAACATGTTTCAGCACTTAACCAAACGGATTCATTAAATTAATAACAGTCTAGTGAAACAGACAGAAAACTGAAGTAAGCCTCATATCAATGTCACATTTCGTGAGACACAACGTGTCTGTATTTACACGCTATGTCAGACAAACGTGCTCCACGCTATATTTCTTAGTCTTTGACGGAGTAATATAAAACTTGAGTACAACCTCTGTTATTTTCTGCTCCCGTAGATATACCTCGAGTTTTTCACTGTCATTCGATGGAGGAAAAAGTTCACGTAATTCTTTTACGTTACTCAGTTAATAAAGTAAAGGAAAACTTTATTGGCAGCACGTGTAATGTGTTTATGTGAAAGAAAGGTAAATAGGTAGGTAGGTGAGTATAGCAGGCTTCGGGCGGAATTACTTAATAAGATAAAATACGCGTTTAATTTTCTCGTGGCGTCTCTGATATTGACAGGAATGTATTCGCGAAAGTCGTTAATTTTTGGACGACAAGTTCTCGTTCCAATCCAGTATTTTGAGTTTTTTTTTTTTTTAATTCTGTAGTGGAAAATCTTTAGGACTTGGAAGGTCACACCTATAGGATGCATCCAGACAGATGGGCCAGAATCGTTATACAGCCCTACTCTATAACGATTCTTGCCCGTCTGTCTGTGCCGGAATATGGGCATCGTCACCAAGGCAGGCCTAAGAAACGCTGGCGTGACGATTTAGACTAGTTCCTAACCGATTAGACAGAGAAAACACAGCGCAAAGAAAAGTGGAAAAATATGGGGAGACCTTTGCCCAACAGTGGGACAAACTAAGGTGAACAACAAAAAGGGCAAAATTACCTTATGGCTGATTTTCCACTACAGATAAAAAATACAGTCAACAATGTCGGAATTTTAACTACAGAATGTGTTAACCACAGAGCGAAAATTCCGGTCGTTCAATATTACAGGCCTCGATGGACGTGCTGCATTACAAAGGGAATCCTGAATAACTGAATCACACTGGCTACAAAGGGCGGTGGTAACAGCAGAATACTCTACACTATGCGGCCCCCGTCATCAACATCTGCTACGTAATTACAGTTCACAGTTGTAACGTTATAACACCACACTGCCACAATTCTGAGAACATATTTTACAAGGGTTTTATATTTTTTATTATATTAATATCATCTGCCTAGCCTTTTCCCAACTATGTTGGGGTCGGCTTCCAGTCTGACCGGATGCAGTTGAATACCAGTATTTTACAATAAGGAGCAACTGCCTATCTGACGTCCTCACCACAAGCCTGTTACTAGTTAACTCGATACCCTTAAGCAAGACTTGCGGGCTTCTGACTACGCGTATAGACTGTCAAAGATCTAGGAATGACAGCTGGGACCACCTACTTAACTTGTTTTCCGAGGCACGAAGGGGTCTCGGTATGTAACGAATGGTCACCCATCCACGGACCCACCTCGGCAAGCGTTGCTTAACCTTGAAGATCGACCCGTGCTGGTGTCATTATTCAGCCATGAGCACCTCTAGCACGTTTTTTTTTAAATTGAAGCATGCAAAGCAGGAGCAAATGGCGAAGGCGGCTTGAATTTACATCCAAGCCATTAGCATAGATAATATCACAAAATAAACGAAACGTTACCTCCCTAATTTAATTTAGCAAACCCGATTCCGACAAACAAAAACAAAACCAACAGACATTAAGTAAAAGGAGTGACATTTTATTAAACAGAAATGTCTTGATCCAGGTCGAACCATAAATATTTTCCGAAAAAACATGGAAAAGGGCTGACACCTTACTCGTGTCGACGGAAGATTGCCTATATACAAATCAGAGAACGACATGCAGAGTACTCACGTACAGATTGAATATTCTGATCGTGTGTATTACTTGTAAAGAAGAGGAAATATGACGGATTTGTTATGTTATATTTTGGTATTAGACCTCAAGGTTCCGTGAAGTTATTAAGTACTTAGTTTAGTTTTTACAGGTCAAAGTGTAATTTTCTTGATTCAGTAAGAACTAAATGTAATCAAATTATAATTACAACTCCCGCTATAGGTTCTAAAAGTTTGTTTCAAAAGGATCTGATGAAAGTTTAAATAAACCCTGTTCAGTAGAGTCCGACCAAAAATGGGTGTTTTATTTCGACCAAAAACAAAATTCAGCCTGATTATCGGGCAAAATTTTCCTCAGATTCTTTTTGAACAGACCATAGGTATCATAAAATGACAATGACATTATAATGAAAAGATATTTCATTGTGAAATAAATAAAGATATATCCAAGAGCACTCTACCATCCCATATGTCTGTGCTGAAGTACAGTTTACCAGAATCCACGAACAAAAAAAAACTGTACGTCACAATCGGTCCCATTACCAGCTCCAAAACACGGGGAGCTGAAAAAAATAAATCAAAGACCAACAAAAGGACGAAACACCATGGATTACGGGGTCGCGTGAAACATTGTGCCGACATAACTCTCTCCGGCCGCTCGCTATGGGAATATCAAGTTTTATTTGCGCACATACTTGTACTGTTCGGAAACGATTTTGTTGGAAAAATGTATATAGGTGGCCGGTGGATTTTATTGGTATTGCTGTTATTTTTTTTTTTATATATAGGTCAAGTACCTAGCTAGCGGAAATTTGAAATTATAATGGTGAAAAAATAATACGGAAGGAATACGAAATGAATGAGACCTCTCTTTTAATATACATGTACCTAGTCAAGATAAATTACGAAAAGCGATAGATATTAACCGCAGAGGCTGCAAGACCGCAGAGGCTGCAAGAAGTGCCAAGGAGGAAGAGTAGCTCATTACCTTACTAATAACTGATGAATAATCGACTATTCATGAGGTAATCCTCTACACCAGGCCCCTATACCATTGACTAATCTTAAGACCATAATAATGTACCATATTCTGACAAATAAATGATTATGATTACACACACCACACTATAAACTTACCTATATATAAATTCAACAGTTCACCGATGCAAACCATAGTTCCTGTGATAAACCTAAGCAATTAGGGAGAAATTCTGTCTTAACTATTAGGGAGAAATTCTGTCTTAACTATTAGGGAGAAATTCTGTCTTAACTATTAGGGAGAAATTCTGTCTTAACAACTACGGCGAAATTCTGTTATATAGGCCTAGTCATATCAATACGGACACCATTATTCCGTGAAAACTATATAGCTTTTATAGGTAACAATAGAAATTAATGCACAACATTTCTATCTGGAGCACAATCATGTCTTCATATTATTGGACTTATAAAGATGAAAATAATATTTTCCTACGCCTTATGTTCTTCCCTTTTCCTCCATACTCATTCATATTAATATACATTTGATTTTATTGAGGTCTTCGCTATCTTTTTTGCCAGTTGCCTGTGAGAAGTTCTTCTCATAACAAGGTTAAAAAAATAGGTTCAATAATCCTACGAAGAAATCAATTGAAAGTCTAATCGCAAACTTTTCAAATATATTTTCGGTGTTCTCTCCTCATACCACACCTTGCTTGCTCAAAAACCCTCTGGGTTCCCCTACCAATACGACTTTCAAATGGCACCGGCGGCAGCGCTATTCAAATCAGTTCGCTCCAAATCAATATTTGGTATTATTCGTCAGTAGCCAATTTGGTAGGCACTCGAAATTGAATTATAACTTGGATGTTAACTGACTATACATACACAGATATATTAATTAAATTGGCACGTGTTCTATTTGACCTAGAACCCAAAACATGTGTCTATTGTTTTGTGGTTCAATATAGCAAGTTTCTCGGAAATTATATCAATCCAATTAGTTTATGATGAATTTATTTTCAGGTTCAAAACTGTTAGCAGCTGTACGATAGCTAATTGAGTTGGCAGTCAACGCTTTAATAGGTTAGATTATACATTGATTGACGGAGGTACTAATTAAACGTTTATGGAACCTGTCACCACCGTAACTTCGATATCTTTTTTTGGCGTCAAATGCCATAGCCTCGTTTAAAATTATATTATTAAAAAATATTTCCAAGAAGGACCATATATTTTTGGAACGTATACATAATTGAAAAGCAATCTGTAATTTTCCGAAACAAAACTGAAGTCGTGACTATAACAGGGAAAGGGATGATCAACCCGCTGGCGGTCGTCCAACACCAGAATATGGCGCGTCAGCATCATATTCTGTCATTAATCACAAACACTCCCAGAATTAAAAGTTGTAGATGGAAGCCATCTTTCGGTATCTACACGTAATATCTGGTGGAAGAAATGAGAATAAAACGCGGACTCTAGTCTTTGTTATTTATTATGTTAGGTAGTCATTGGACCCTTTTTTTTTTTTTTTTTTGTGGATGGGAAATCATCAAATGACCCCTCCCGCTCTGGGTGGAGCGGAAGGGAGTGTCAGACTTTTACTGACTAAAACCCACCCGTGTTCCTTCCTTAGCCCTTTCTGTTCCAGGGCAGCGGTTAACCTTTCGGAAAATCCCACCGCCCCGGCAGGCTTCGGCCCTGTGGGGCCCCGTCCTCTGCTGACATCTCTTTGAGGCGCGCGTGGAACACAACGCGCCGTCCGGCACGGGCCTGGTCCTGATCGGACGGTGAGCTACCCATTACTCACCGCCCGCAGGCCCGCGCCTACGGTGGCCGGGAGTCGTCACGCGGCTCCCGACGCCCGGAGCGTCTCCCGCGGCGGCTGAGGCGTGAGGTGTTCTCCCTCAGCCTCCCCGCCACCTCCTTCGCTAGCATGACTGCTTCGCAGAAGGAGGTGACTGCCTCCCATTCTCTCTCGCCCCGGACCATGGCTTGCACCAGGGCCGGGCGCGAGAGGTCGCCGCCGTTGCCGATCGCCTCCACGAGGACACGGCGGGTCTCCGCCCAAGCAGGGCAGACCTCCACCGTGTGCTCCACCGTGTCCTCTGGGCGATCCGGGCAGTGGTGACACCCGGGCGTCTCCTCCCGCCTGATGATGTGCAGGAACCTCCCGAAACATCCGTGTCCGGAGAGGACCTGCGTCAGGCGGTACGTGAGAGCGCCGTGACGCCTCTCTAGCCACTCCTCAAAGAGGGGTCTTATCGCCGCTATCGCGGCGTGCCCTGCGCTGGGTTGCGATAGTCGCGCCTTCCATTCCGCCATGAGATCGCGCCGGAGGTCCGTCCGCTCCGCAGCGATTTGCCGCGGGTGCAGAGTTTCCCCCCGGCGTAGTGCCTCCGCGCGCCAATCATGCGCAAGCATGCACTATGCGCGCAAGCACTATCGCCGTCATTGGACCCTCAGTTTTAGAACTCTAGGACATTTCAGATGTCTGATGAAATGTCATTTCATCAGAAATCTTCGTGTTTTTTCTCTCGTATGGGACGAGAGAAAAAGACTAGAAGAACAGTAATTTCCTAGAATCTTTTTTAAATACCCCAATTTGTTTAAACAAAGTCCCTATCACACGATGCATACGAGGTTAAAATTCGGAAGTCCAGTTAAATGGACGTAAGAAAGTTTCAATCGTTAGTGTAGGCACACAGGGGATGATCAGCACTCTGGCGATCGTCCAAATCTTCAGAGCAATGCGTCAGCGTCATCGGGCAGCCATTCATCAAGCAGCCTGATCGTATATCTCTTAAAAGATACATAATTTTTGTATTAAAAAAATATTTTAGTCATCAAAAAGTTTAACAAACGCATCAAAAAGTTTAACTAACGTAAAATTTTATGAATAATGAAAAAACTTCAGAAATTATGAGAAGTAGATTCGTCTCGAGTGTTCAGACTATAAAATCAAAGCATAAAAACTGTCGCTGTGCATGTTCATCCAAGAGATAAATGTGTGGTCGCATTGGAAATGTCGTAACAGAATTTCGTTCCCAATTATTTCCGATCTTGCTGATCTATTTTCTTTTATTATACACGTGTAACATATACTTTAAATAGTATGTTTCAACACACAACAGTGTTGATTCTTTTCCATGTGCGTGCCACATGCTGTTCTATATAATTTTATCCTTATTCCCACATCAATCGTAGTCGCTGATGCAAGCATAATTGACGGACAACGCATGGTGCTATCAAAGCAATCAGCTTATAACATCAACTACTTGAAGACCGTTTTTAACTAACTGTGAAATATGAATACATAGACGAGTTTATAAAGTGAGTTATATTATGCTTATACAGCCAAAAATTTTTTGTTAAAGAGAAATTTTGCTTGCCTGCTTGCCTTGCTTTGCTTGCCTTTGCTTTAAAAGACAATACTAAAACTGCCAGAACACAATTATAAGCATCCAAACTTCTCACAAAATACTTAGCTTAGTACGAACGTATAAATTACCAGTTTCAAATTACCTAGGTTCGTGTGGATTTACATAGCCCTCCAACTACAGCGAAATTACATTTGAGCTTAAAGTGCTTCAGACATCTTCCTCGATGTTCCTGCACTTAACGGAGCTCGGGAATGTGGAATAATCTCACGTGGGTGTGTGCTTATCTGATATCGATCGACAGCTAAACCCCGCACCTCAACAATTAACGAGCGCAAACATCGAATAGTTAAAACTTGGCCCCTGTGTGACGGCTAAAACATAACCGTTTGGCGGGTACGTTAATTCGATAATGATGAATTTGTGTACATTTATCATAGTTTGCGTTAAAATTGTAAGTAAGGGAAACTGAGTATCCAATGATGCTTTTATAATTACTTCGTTGGTAAGCGCATCACTTGAGAACAGCTGAACCGATATAGTCTTTTTTTATTGTTTTTAAATGTTTGTAATAGTCTAAAATTGGTTTTTGAGTAAATAAATAAATTTTCCCGGAAAACGTTCAAATTCGAAAAAAAAACTGAATGTCCTTTTTTTCTACGGGATTTTTGTATAAGCGATTGGAAATTTGGACAGGACAACGCCCGTCGGGTCGGTTAGTCCTCCAAATCACAATAAGAAGAGCAATGACCGAAGAACAGTATAATATCAATATAACCAGCAGCTGGAACGATACCGACGACAATTTCACAAATGCCTAAAATACGTCTTTAAGGAATGCTCCTTCGTCTGTGAAGTAGAATCTTTCCGACTGGTCGAATGCCAAAGCGAGGGAAATGGGCACGACCGATGGATCCAATCTTGAACAATATAAATAAGGACGCAGGGAATTTCTTCAATTACCTAGCTATAACGCATAATGTGTTCATACAATAACTTTTATGAGTGACATTTATGCTTATGGAATCTGTGAGCATGAATGCTACTCCATAACATGGATCAATACGGTTTTATTGATGTGTATATTGGTTTATAAGGAGTTCTTGAATAGGGATCGATAGATTCCGAAAGAGATGAGCATACCCGAAATATACACGTAACGTACCTAGTAAATAGGTATGTTGGCGCACCACATCTGCGTGTGATTGACGGCAAAAAGGCCTGGGGTGTCGGGGTAGCGAACCCGTACGCGATGGCCGCTGCGGGCCCTCCACACCACTCAGCTCACAGACGCGCGCCACAGGCCACAACGGGCATTTTTTGTACTTTTTTCCTATACACTGATCATTGTAAATTATTGTATTACGTCTATTTTAATTCAGTCCACTACTTCTTTTATTATAAAGTCCGATTGAGCCCATTGTATGGTCTTTCGAGCAAGATAATCAAAATTACACACACATATGTATCCATAAAACATGTTAAATCTACCTGTTTCACAAGGCCACCACTAATAAGTATTAGGTATAAGTAATACTAATAACACTAACATAGCATATAAGCACAATCTGTTACTAACCACTAACAACGTATGGACTGTTATAGGTCTGAAATAAAGATATTTTATTTTATTTATATACAAGACAAAGCTTAATGTCAAAGATCAAACTTTGACGGCACGGTTGGCGCAGTGGTTAAGCGATTGACTGCTGCGCTGCGTGTCGCGGGTTCGATTCCCGCACGGAACACATATTTGTATTGCCTACAGGTAGTTGTTCCGGGCCTGGCTGTTTGTGTATGTGAGTTTAAATGTTTGTGAACGCACCCACGATACAGGAGTAATTCCTAGTGTGGGGCAACGTTTTTAAAAAAAAAAACTATCAAAGGGACAAAAGGATCTTTGGATTAACCCAAGCCAAGACTTTCATATAGTGATATGAAAGTTTATATGACTCGTAGTTTAATTAATTCTACCCAAAACGGGTTTAAACACTACCAAAAATCTGTAATCAAAATGACTAATCGCCGATTCCTATTATTTACGGACCATTATTGGTTAAAAAAGACTCTTGTATCTTTACAAACAGTGAAGCAAAGACCTCATACCTTTTCATAGTAGACCCTCCCATATGCTGGTAGCTATCACAGGTAAAATAGGCTTACGAATCTATTTCTATGCCCAATTTGGCAATAAAAAATGGTACCATTGGTCAGCAAAACGATTCGTTTTTGTTTAAAGGAACCGAGCATAGAACCGCATTTTTTAAGAACTACTCGTATTTTTTATCCAACCGCATCACAGGACACTTTCAAACAAAATGCACTACGCGAAATTCACATTTCTGAAACTCTTTGCTACGTTTTCCGAACCACCGCTGTCAGTTTACCGTTTGGACCCGACAGCGCGACACAGCTCTGGCACCTTGCAGCTGGCACCTGCAGTTTTAGGTCACCCGTACGCGGCACCTGTCCCAGCCTCTTTGTTCTTATTCCTGTCCTATTTGTTACGTAGGTGCAGCCAGATAAGTGCTCCGTCCCACGTACAGTAATTACTGAGTGCTATGGTTTAAGGCTTAGAAAAATAAATGGAGGCTTGAGTGTTTTTGTTGCGACGTTGCCTTGTTGGTTACATGAAAGTATCGTCTGATTTTTCAAATACGGGTAACTGTATTAAATTCCATCCAGAGGAGTCCAGCTTTCATATACTAATTCGGTCTAACATTCAAACATACGGTGAACTGAATAAAACAAGATAAAATGAGTATGACTTTAGTCAACATCTAAGGCTAAGTTTTACAACGTCATGTATAAGCCTTGGTCAAGCAAGACTTGGCTCATATTGTATGCTAAAAGCCATAAAACTGTACAATTTTCGTTTACCAAGCAACGGGCAACCACCGCAATACTTCATTTTTCAGTCTCAGTAGTACCGACGTTTACACCACCGCTACGTTCGCTACGGCGTAGCAACAACGTAGCAGGTCGGCTACGAAACATAATATTACGTGCTACGAACGTATATCGTACCTACAATCAAAATTAAGGTAATATTTCAAGGAACAATATAAATTCCAGATGAAAATTTATGTTTAGAGTTGAGCAATAAGCCCCGCTTGAAAGGAGCTCGCCCGACCAAGTTTCAGTGCCATGCCAATACAGGGGACCCTTGCAAATTCACGTTGCTAACTTCTCGCTTGTATTTGCACTGCTAAACACTTCTAGGAATGTAAATACATGAATTGAGCGGAGCAATAATAAAATAAACGTTAATACATAACTTATTGAGAGTTTTGCTGGTACCTATTTACACATTTATGGTTTGTTTTTACGTAGATGTACTACAGGTAAACCTCTGCCTAACCCTTCGGGGATTACAGGCGTGATGTTATGTTATGTGTGTTACGTATTTGCATGAACGAACAAAAACAAGTGGTGAAACATTTATTTGTCAATGTCAAGTCTGTTTTACTGATTGCTTCATTTTATTCTGCTTGAACAGTACAGCTTTAAACGAGAATTTATGATCTACGATCGTAAACGGTTAGCGATTTTCTTTACAGCATGTGTTCCCACTATAAATTACTGACTTGATTGAAAATTCTGCCGATAATTAAATTCAGTCCAAACTTTGCGACTAAGCTAGGGCCCAGATGCTCTTGCCGTCGGGGTTTTATTTGTGGCCGACCCAAGCTTTTATGTAAAGCTAACGAATTAACGTCACGTTTATGAAAGGTAATTCAACGCAAAATTTTGATAAAGTATTTATTTAAATATAAATAAGGTGTTATATTTATTGTATTTCCTTTTAGGAAAACAGATATCAAAAACTTCAAAATATATCGCGGCCATTTTTAAGACAAACCAACATAATATAGTAAACGTCGTACACGACATAGTTTTTAATTTTTATCTATGGCATTTTCGTAAAAATTTCGCTTACGATAAGTCGGCGGTCGGGAAGGAAATTGCTCACTACCCACTTCATCATTAATAGGGAAAGCACGTAACTTCACACGTCATAGGGAAACGTAACAGAAGATGGAATCCTATGTTGACAAAAGGCAAGCATGACGAGGGTACCGTAAACACGTAAGTTATCGTAAAATGGCGTTTATGACTGCCCCACGTGACTGGCTTAAACGAATGAGAATAAAAACGGGCAATAAGAAAATATAAGCAGGCACGTCTCAAACATCTGTCTTTTGAGACCGACTGAGAAGTTTTTTATGTCTCTGGCGATTAAAGCAAAATATAATTGTGGACATATATTTGACTATGGAATACAAATACTTGATGCTCTAAGTGTATGTGCACGACTAGTGGTACTATCGCCAAAACCTATATCGGCCATTTTGAAAACAAAATCCCGTGCACATGATGACCACAGCTGCGTCCGTAAGTAAAAACATAGAGGATCCTTTTTAGGTCGACTAATAATATGCGTTGCAAGCAGGAATAGTCCTTAGGGTGGACAGATATTGATTTTGGCGATAGTACATACGTCTGACTGTATTCTTTACCGATAAACAATAAAAGAAAACTGGCACGAACGCGCTCCTAGAAACACCACAATGATAACCGTATAAAAGACTAGCTGCGCCCCGCGGTTTCACCTGCATAAGATTCGATCGGATATCGGGATAAAAAGTATCCTATATGTTAATCCTGGTTATAAACCATCTCCGTCTTATTTCAAAACGAAACCTAACTTTAGTTCTAGCCTAAACTATTGAGCCAGTACTTGTTTTTCGTACTATATTTCGATTTAGGCAAAGTTCTTAATACTAAAAAGACAACTTAGCACCGAACTAAGCTGTCATTTTTGTATAAAGAACGGCATTTCTCTATCAGTTGGGTTCTTAATTTAATAACTGGGTCAGTGGTTTAAACCTGATCGAAAGGAAAACCTTGTTTTGTAAAAAGGGGGATTGTAATTTAATTTTTATTTTTTGTGCAACTCACTTAAAGATGCAAATCTACCCACACATACCCCCTGGTATGTGTTCCAAATTTCATCCAAATCCGTTCAAGTAGTTTTTGCGTGAAAGAGTAACAAACAAACATCCATCCATCCATACAAACTTTCACGTTTATAATATTAGTAGGATTCACGGCCAAGTAAATATAGCCCTGAAAACAGTATTTACATATAAATAGCGTCCTTTAGAGAAAAAAAACAACGTTCAAAACCAAAATCCAAGTGAGATTTACTACGAAGACCGAATAATCGTAGTACAGTCCTGAAATGGTTCATGAAGATGTTTATTCCTCCAAAGTAGCTCGTAACAAACAAAAACATTTGCAGTGTATGTAGGTTGATGCAAACTACACATTTTAATATATTTTGTGTTCAAATGAAACTAACAGATAATAATATTGAGAGAATGCTAGGCTTATTTATCAACATGAAAGCTATGAAAACACGGAATCCTCATTAATTTAGGCTGCTAATTAACCTGTCAACTGCGTGACCAATAACATGATTTATTACTTAAATATACATTTGCTGTTAATCGTGTCGTGCTACCAAATATTGATGATAACAAATAGGCTTCTGCATCAGCATAACTATTTGAGTTTACACACAAATTGTTGCACAACGTTCCAAATACGGTAGGGGGCAGGAGCGCAGGTAATCCTCAAACACATTATATAATGAGGGCAACATTTTTGCATTTGTTTTCTGTGCCCTTATAATACTCTTTTCATAAAGTAAAGGCGGCAATCCACACAACGAAAGCCGCAGTAAACACGAAATACAGTACAAAAAGCACATATCAGCATTGTTAACCGTGGGTACCTGTCAAGGGAGCCATAAGTTACATATACCACAATATACATGTAAGTACCGAACCGTAAGTCACCCCTCGACGCTCGTTCAGACACCGCAACTCAACATCCGAGGAGATAGCACGAGTCACGACCTATGACCTACATTTCTCTTTTTTTTACTTTAAAATGCAATCAGCCGTTGCATTAGAGGCGGAGATTATGTGGTGCGCACCGTGCTTGATTTTGCAGCAAGGATAAATGGACTTTTTGATTTTGTTTTCGGACCAAGGTGCCGGATATTTTAAAACAGAAACGGGTTGAATGTGGTTATAGATTTGTAGATCTCAGTTATAGAGAGGGAAAGTAAGAAATAATCAATTCATAACACATTTCTAAATTGTAGAAATGTGTTATGAATTGATTATTTCTGTCATAACTAATCCTCGAGCCGTGGTGTGGCATAAATCACTTAGCATTTTAGCAGGGGAACACGTAACATGTGGGTGTGTTGTCCCATCAAATAAAACGTTATGTCCGGATACAGTTTACGCAAGATCAGCAGCCAGTATACCACCTCAGTAACTGTATTTGTTACATCCAAATAACATAACGGAATTACCATAACGCATTTCAAGATGTAATCAAGTCAAATAAAATTACATCAATACGTGTACGAGTACTTATTGTACGAACATAAATGGTTAGCGGACCGTAAAATCCATAATTCCATTCGAGATTCGGTCTTGCATGCACGTGGTTGTAAAACTTGGAGAATATCCAATGTGAGTCAATTTGAAGCGTCTTACGTGTCCAAAAAATCCTCGAGAATCGTATAACTGAGGTCTCAGGAAGTAATATTCGGGAGTTGCGACCATTATGCGTGGCGTCATGCCAACTTGTGTGCGTAGGCATTAACTTACGAACGTAACAACAGTTGTATTACAAGTTCGTGCAAATAGTATTTTGTTTGCTCGTAGACACTATATTTTATACTGCAGCGCCTATAATGAAGGAAGTTTTGGACTGCTCATATTTCGCTGAATCGCAGTAGGAGGCATTATTGTTAAATTTAAATTGTATTTTCTCAACTTTATTATGTACGATCATAAGCTGTAAAGCTCTGCTCATGAATAACGAAAATAAATCCGAGCCGTACTCTACAATTTGGTAAAACGCAGGTCTATCAAAATCGATTCAGACAATAAAGAACAAAATCGATTCAGACAATAAAGAACAATACGCTCCAAATTGAATGCACAGCAAATTATCGAATCGAACATCGACAACATCCGCATGGATACTCCAAATTGTTCAGATTCAATAGAATCATTGCAGACATATCGCAAACAATAAGAGATACAGAATGGCTCAATAAATAGTACAGATGCAGCGGAACCACTCAAAAGCGGAGTGTACACAGATCGTTATTGGAAAATGTCGGAAAACCACGTCACAGCGGGGAACATTATTATTGTACATACAGTAACAATATGAGGTTTCCAATACGTTTCACACACAGTTTACGGTACTGCTGTTGAAGTATGCTAATAACTTCAATAAAAGTGCTTTGACGACAATAATGTTTCTGGCGTTGTTATGGTAATGTTTACTTTAATGCGTTTGTTTTGAATCTCTGTGTTGTTAGATATTTTGATGTGGTAAACTTCGTGATATTTTCAATTTTGCTTTACAAAATGTTGTAATTCTACGGATATTCAGCGTTTTATGTACATTTTACAATTATTGCAAAAGAAGTGCAGGTCTTTGGAGCCGGATAGTATCGAAACCTCATATTGGCACTTAAAGCTGAATATCCTCTGAATTTATGCGTTCACTTCCTTTATCCACCCGCATCGAAGCACACACTCAGTTTAACCGTTGAAAAAGCATGTAAAGCGGGGCAACCACGACTGGCATTGATTGCAGCGCGTGAATTGATGGCACGGAACACAAAGGGGTGGTGACGTATCTAGGTGAGCGGCCTGCGGCATCGGCTTTTGTTCGTACCTCATGCCGCCGAGAACGCTAAGCGTTAGAGGATAAATGAAGTATGTGGGTGCTGGCGTAGTAGGTGAGTGTGTATAGAGAAATTGGGGACGGAGCTGAAAGATTGTTCTAAAGAGCTTTCCTGCCGCAAACTTTCTTATTTTCGTAAGAGACTTGTTACTTTTCCTCGAAGGTATCTAAGTTTCGACGGGGTTCACTAACGGAAGAAAATTGTAAACGAGCTTAAGAATCCTTTAAGAATCCTATTAATATTAAACGCGAAAGTTTGTTTGGATGGATGGATGTTTGTTACTCTTCCACGCCAAAACTACTGAAAGGATTTGGATGAAATTTGGCAGTTTATAACCAGGATTAACACATAGGATACTTTTTATCCCGGTATTCCCACGGAATCGAAACTTATGCGGGTGAAACCGCGGGGCGCAGCTAGTCGTATAATAAAGACACAGAACATAATCTTTTGCATTACGATATTCATATCAGAATTACGATACAACTGTACTCTCTAACTCTTCAATGATGATAATGGAAAACTTGAAGTAACTTGTAAGTAAAGGGAAGTGACTGATTTGTAAAAAAAAAGGCCAGTTGGCTAGTTTTCCGCAATGTCAGTGAGGCGGCCGTTCCGCTGAACGGCTAGGGACAGTTAGAACGTTAATTGCCGCGTTATAGCCGGAACGAAAGGTTATGGCTCCCGAGAGAATAAAATCTAAGTTAGGGTAGGTTACTTAACAGGGTTGTTTCATTAAGTTCGACGAGACAATGGGAGCTTTACTTAAACTGAATTAGGTTCTTGATTAGTAATCAACATTACAAAAAGACAGTAACAATTAAGTTCTGTGTATTGTAAAGATAATATGTGATAAAAGCAAAAACTTAGTATCTGCAGGTCAAGTAAAATTAACATGAAAAACTAAAATTTTATTAATTTTAGTTTTTCATGTTGTACAATATAAAAAAAAAAAAACATAAAACGAACTACTTTTACAGGATTTTTAACCATTAATACCGCAGTGAAATATTTCATCAACACTAAATATCCAATTCATAGAGGCGACCAACAGTTTGCGGGCAAAAACCGCTGTACAAATACCGTTTTTACATGAAAACTCGAATATTCTAGCAACGAAACTAGGGTTGTCACTTCTTACGCTGTAGCCTTGCTAATACTCTTCAATAACTTCCAACACGGTATTAAATCAAGAGAGCAAGTTTTCCCTTGGGCTGTACTGTTTACTCAGATTCGGGAGGATCGTGGGCTTAACTTGAGGAGCTGCGGTCTTGTCCAGTAAATTACGGCTTAACTCTGTGAAAGGCGTTCGGGCCGTCGAGACCGACGATTTGACCGGCACAGCCAGACCGTAGTCAAATGGAAGTGACAGCCCTAGTAGCTGGGCTCAGTTATTGGGTATGAATATTCAAAGTTATTCGCCAAACGCTCGGTGCGTACTCCCATAGGATCATCCAAACGCATGGCATTTTGGGTAATGAAATTTTGAGATGGCATAAATATTTGGCGTCGGTCGTATGCTATTGGGAAAAAATTTAGGAATCAACAAGCTGCCGAAGGGAGTTTTGAAAACCAACATTAATGAGATTGTTTACGATTTCCATTTACCTTATTAAACCAGCTAGGAGTTTGTCTCATTGCAGAGCAAAAGCCTCTGTTAAGAGAAGGAACTCGCATTGTTTACCACCAAAACACTGCACGTCTGTTGTGTTGTTCATTTGCTTGATAAAGTTTTATCCATTAAACCCAGAGTCAAAAGTTATCAACATAATCCATAACATTTTCATTAGGCCCCATATACATGGGTTCGCTCTACCAACTCGACGTAACACGCTAAGAACAATTTGTTTCTAATCCGTGACGTCACGAAGGCGAACATGAATATGCACTTGCGCAACTCGCAGTATCGCAATCTATACGTCACTCCGATGTATGTGATAACCGCTAATAAAGTTGATTTACGCACTACTTGAACGTTATGTAAATGAAAACAGTTTATCGGCATTGATCAAGTAGTTTGCTGTTGTTGACATTCAGTTAAATTAATTATACCGAGAAAATTGGAAACTACGTAACTATCTCCATAATTATGCAATGTTTACGTAATTATTAACGAGGAAAATTTTATGCGGTATAAATGAATAATTGAAAGGGCTTGACTAACCGATGAAATCTGACGTAAAGATCGTTAAAACGCCGGACGTAAATTTTCCTATAAAATATAACCCTTATATTAATGAGACATTCCACAGCACGTCAAAAATTACGGAGCAACACGTTAACAAAGAGTGTATATTAATTAATGACAACGTCAAACGACGTTGTTTAGCAAGGCGTCTCGCGGTATTTGACATGTACGACGTACGTTCCTAATTAGCACGTCCGCTTTCCCCAAAAACGTTCAATGGAGGCATGACAACAAAATATAGACGCTTTTGAGCAACACAATACTCCTGTACAAGAATATTTGGTAAGTATAAATTACGAACCTTTATGTAATTTGAAACAAAAAGACCAGGCGATATTTTAAACTTTATTAAGCCTTTAAACTCCTTGGACAGTTTGTTTCATGCAGGATCATTACTTTGCGATGAAGTGGTTACAAAGTTAAGGCATGTTACGTCTAGAAATACCTATTTAAAGGTTTAGTTATATGACTGGACTGTACTAGCTGCTGTCCAAAAATATTTTTTCAAATCCAGAGATTAGCGTGTTCAAACCAACAAACAAACTCTTCAGCTTTCTTCTTTTTTTTTTCTTTTTTTTTCAGCTTTTTTATTAGTGTAGATGTAGATAAGTTGATTAGTTTTCCTCCATTTGCTTTGAGTTTGTATCGAGGTCGTCACTCGTGGCACAATGTACTTTTTAAGGCACTAAGCAAACAAAGCACCCTTCTGAAGTTGGACATAAATAGTCAATTTAAACCAAAACACTGTATCCTATAGCTCCATTTTCGAAATACGTCCATAAAAAATGAAGACCCAAGCAAAACGGAATCAAAATTTATTACGAACAAAACGAAGCAAAAATAAAGCGTAATCCAAAGATAAACCATCCAATTATGAAGACGCGCAAACAAAATTAGAGATATTTAATAAGATAATACATTCAGACGACGCTTTACGTAACGCCTGGCTCGGTAACGAAATGCAATTTTAAAGGAAAACGATGTCATTAACTCTGAAACACCCGAAAAGGGGAAGACTCAATTCATAAACGAAGATGAACTAATAAGTGAACATCGGGACGAAGCTTCTATACAAATAGACAAATCACTGATAAGTAACTGAAATGATTAAACGTTCCAATCTGTTTAGATAAGCAAATTGAAACGCTCAGCATGCTTACATTCATCTTTTGGAGACCTTCAAATGTCTATTGAAAGCGTCCATGTTATATCATAATCAGCCTATAATGATCCCACTGCTCCTCTCGATGAGGGTGCCGTGCCGGCCGTGATCCACCACGCGAGCATAGTGCGTGTGGGTGGATATCACATGTCTTCGAATTTCATGTTCTGGGATGGTTTCCTGACGATGTTTTCCTTCACTGTTTTGAGAGCAGTGGTGATGAAATGATTTACACTAAGTACAGCTAGAAACTATTTAGTAATCTGTGGTACAGCGCCTGTCATTGTTCGAACCAATGAACTACAACTCGTAAGTCCATTACCACTGGGCCACCAGTACTCTCTTGCATGTGTTTTAGTTTTTATTTCCACCACTATGAACAGTTCATCAATCACGAAGGTCAGTTGCATTAGTCCAGACGGGTGACGGCCTTCAAAATGATGTGTTAATTAGATCATTGCCAGCTCGTCGCGTCCGCTCATCGCTTACACTGCTTCCCGATTAAACGCCCAGCACTGCAGCATTTACGTTTTAAAATCAATTTCCCGACGGCTTCCAATCCAGGCCTCCCGTCAGGAAATTACAAAGAGGACATCGTTCCAGGTTTTCATTCAATCTATACTGGGCTGTGGACCATTTTAATATGATTCACTGAAGCAGTAGATAGAGATTTAAGTAACCTTTTGCTTATGATATTTGAAAAGTCCAAAAGTATCACTTGAAGTCCTAACGTAAACATTCCCATACCTACATAATATTTCAATCTACCTAACCTTTCCCAAATATGTTGGGATCGGTTGCCACTCTAACCGGATGCAGCTGAATACTTGGAGCGACAGCTTCCCTGACCTCCACAGCCCAGTTACTAGGTAACATGATACCCCTTGGTAAGACTGATTGTCAGATTCTTGAGCTTCTGACAACCCGTAACGACTGTCATGCTCTACGAATGACAAACGGGACCAACGGCTTAACGTGCTTTCCGAGACAATGAGGGGTCTTCATATGTAATGGATGGTCACCCATCCACAAACCATCCGCGGCAAGTGTAGCTTAAGCGTCAATCGACCCATGTATCTGTTATTATCTCTATCTATCTATCTTTCTATCTATAATATGTATGTATTTACAAAAAAAAAAAAAATGTATATAAGTAGTTTATCAGCCATCTTGTTACCATAACACAAGCATTAGGTTGCTTATCTTGGGACAAATGGTGCTGTGTGAAATGTCCAGGGATATTATTATTATTATTTAGCCACGAGTCCCTCCCTATGTGAAGCTGGATGATATGATGCAAAGAGCTTTTTATTAAAAACATCGCGGTTTCCCACTTCCATTTATTACCTGTTACGCAGCCCTCATGTCGGTTTTAATACCGTTATTCAACGATTTCAGAGTATTCGCAGGATGGATGGTGGTTCATACTTTTAATTGGCTTAATGCATGTTAAAGGATTTTTATCATATTTTTACACGTTAATGAAAGCTACAGGTTAATATATCATAAATATAGACACTATAGCTCCCAAGGGTGCTGTGAAATAACAATAGGGTTTGATGAGGAGAGGGATACAATTGTGTATTAATGAATTCATAATGTGATCATAAGTTACATTTCCTGAGCGTGTTGTTTATTGGAAGAAATCTCGTTTATCTGTTACGGCAGTCTCTGTGGAATTACGGCCGGCAATAGACATTGGATTGGTCGTTTATTTGTCCCGCGGGGTAATTGCGTAGAATTTAATTGCAGTAGCAATGCCTGTCATTCATGTAGCAATGACAGTTCAACAATATCATCATCTGCCTAGCCTTTTCCCAACTATGTTGGGGTCGGCTTCCAGTCTAACCGGATGCAGCTGAATACCAGTATTTTACATGAAGCGACTGCCTATCTGACCTCCACAAGATACATTGCGTTATTTACGTTGTTGAGTAGACACATTTTTTGAACATATAAAGCAATGGATTAGCATTATCCTTCAAAATTATTCAGATTGTGATTGAAATCCATACAAAGTCCCCAAACTGTGTGCTAAGAATTAGGGCATGCAAACTCAACATACAAACCCTTTCCATGTAATCTGGCAAACTTCAATACGCTAATGACTCACTTGCATCACAAATTAATAAATGCATTTAACTCTAAATGTATTTAAAACATTGTCTCTGTAATCTCCAAACGTTTAACAGAAATATATATATAACGATGTTTCAATTTAATTTAGCGTTAAATGCATTTAGTGATTTGTGATGCAATTGGGCCTTGTTCTTCGTCCTCTGCAATTTATAAAAGCATCAGCTAAGTTAGTAATTACTCCATGCAGGTACTAGACTAACACTACCATAACTCAAGACCCACGGCGGAAATAGTTTCAACCAAATAATTAGAGTTCAGGACACACGAGGGAGTTTAAACAAGTTTTCCCATACAATCAATTACGAGTACCTGCAGGTGTATAACATTGTACACACAATTATTCGGTTTAATTACACGATAAATTTAACAGTTCATTAGACGAAAACACGAGTTCGCAATTAAACAAACAGGGTGAAGACGACGCTTGCTCACAATGTTCACCTATACGCTCAAAACGTGCAGATGGGAGATAAAAACTTGCACTTGTTCAATTGCCGTGTTCAGGACGTTTATTTGATTTGTTAATGAACTATGTAATGTACCTTGGATCAGTTAGATGTGCACAACAGGGAGATCAATGTTATGCAGTGTCAGATCTTCGAAATGTATCCGTTTACGTAACTCATCTCAAAACTAGAACCGTTGACTTTAGCTCTCTCTGAGCCCAGAGTCTGATTTTGTCCGGTTTATGGCAATTGGTCGCCCCCCCCCCCTATTCCATGGGACTTAGATATAAGTGGCGAAATTTGGGTATAGACTCCAGGTGCACCTCTGCCTAACCCTTTGGGGGATACAGGCGAGCTGTTATATATTACTATCATAGAACGCGATGATGAAAAAAACGTGCCGAACAAATCTCAATATCAATAAATCTGAATCCGATATCCCCAAAAATCGTAATTCTAAATTCAGAGCATAGCTCCAGCATTTTACTTCTATCTATACATCTGACCCAATAGTCAGAGGAAAATTTCACGGTCGGCAGCCTCGGGCTATCCCAATTAATCTTATTCACGCTATTCAGCTACATTTGGTATCGCGCGAATGTTCGCCACTTCGGGACCCATTGGTTTCGACCACCAAATAGACAGACAGAAGATTTATTTCATGAGAAATCCGATCATCATTAGGTGGTCTAAAAAAACAAAAATAAAGAGCTAATGTCATTATATACAGCATATTTAAATTCTGCTTCTGAAGAGCTTTGGGGGTGTTCCGCAGCTTTCAACATTCCATCAATGTAAAGGATGCTGTTTTTGAAGTTCTTAGAAGCAAACCTTCTGCATTTCCTTTGTACGATGGCGTTTAAACCCAGTCAGGATGTGTCGGGAATTCGGGATCGCCAGAGGTGATCAATTCAAAATGTGCGATTTTTTAGTATTTCTTTGGTTATATCTTAAAGAAATACGGGGCCTCCTCCCTATCTGCATACCTACGTGGATTTTCGTAAATCGTAAGTTTTATCTTGAAGTACTTTTTGTTGTTTGCTTTCTTCATTAAAGACTATTTGTCGCTACATGCATAAATTCATCGGTGTAATTTATTAAAAGTCTAATTTATCTTCCGAGATTTCCCATCGTAAATATTGGAACATCAGCATTAATTAGGTTTAACTTGATTAAGTTTTTTAGGATAAACAGAAGCTTTTTCATTTATTTCTTTTTCCAACGTATCAATTCACGATATTTCCCTTAGCGAGGAGCGCAAGGGAATGTTCCATCGCTGTTTTTCTAGATAAGGCATAAATTCACAAAGAATCTCACGGGAGCTGTGGGGTATAACAATAAAGGAATATCTTGGGGGTAACGTTGTATTGTTCTTTCTCAGAAATAATTTCACTGGTCCAATACTGTTTCAATATTGCAAATATCATTGAATTGTGTCCACGTACCCACCGCTGGCTTATAGCGCTGTTAAATTAATAACGATCTATAAACATATGAAATATTAAAGTATCATTTCAGTAAAGTGACTATCTAAGTTTATCGTAGATCTTAAATCCTTTATTGGAACCAAAACTAGTTTGAACAAGGTTAATGGATATCTTAATGTACCTTCAAATCAATTGAAAATTATAGACAATATAAGAGATTTTATTAACTGATAACTGTGTTTATTTTCTTCTAGTCTATTAACGTTGAAATTTCGTGAAAGCAAGAATATCGCAGAAAGGTACTTATAGTGAATTACATGAGCAAGTGAGACGTTATTGAAGGTCGGAAAAAAAGGTTTATTTGAGGCTCAAAATCAACCAAACCAACGCTGGGGCTGAGTCTCGCATAGAATCGTAGCATTAGATATGCTGAGCGATGGCCGTTTTGCGTGAATGTGACGCATATGCTCCCCCCAACTTGAAATGTTTTGTGTTTGTGTTTCTCTGCGTCTTGTTTGCCGCAAATAAACGTATTTCTTTCTTTCTATAAGGTTCAGAATCATAATAGAAATAATCTCTTACTTTTAGGTACATATCAATAATTAAATTATAACATCCACATTAAACAAACATAATGTATAACTAAAAATGAAACAATAGATTACCATAATGGAAAAAGCGAGCGCTAAAATTAGATTATCAGCTATAAAGTGAAAACGAAAACATATTTATCAGGGCAGACGTTTCAGTAGCCGAACTTGAGACAACTATGTGACGTAGATACAGTAAATTTACTAAGGAGGTAACATACGACGCATTTAAGTGACGTCAGCTGAGACTAACACAGAGTTACATACAGACGGTTTAGAATGTCTTCATTTTGGAGGTTAATTACCGTATTTTGGTCTCATTGTAGCAGGTTATTTTGGGGACATTGTATGGATTTAGTTTATGCGTTTGATGATGAGTTTGTAACAGTTTTGGCTAAAGAAGTATAGGCTTTGAAAAAAACAGTCAAGAGTGCTTATTTTACTTTAAAATGTGCATAAGTCATATTGTTACAACTTACAATATAGCTTTGCGAATGCAACTATTTCTTTATATAAATAAAGAAAATTGAACTGTCTGTTTGTAACGTCAAAATAAAAGCTTTTTACTAAATAAATATGAGAGTATATACGGTTCTTATAAAAAAATCAATTTTTAAAATTTTGTCTGTCTGTTCCGAATAATCTCAGAAACGGGTGGACCTATTTTGACGGGACTTTCACTGGCAGTTAAAAATGATGTTATAAGGAGTAACTTTTATTTTAGAAAACGAATTAGGGTTCCTTACTAAAAAAAATATGAAATCCAATTTGTTTTCGTCATGCATTTCCTCAACCCGGAAAAACAGCACGCTAAATCCATTCAACTTTAAAAGGTAAAAACCGCAATCATACTTTTACTACCAGCTTAATTCCGTATCAAGTCACGAACCATGACACTCTGTATAATTACGGAATAATAATTAGACTTTTTATTAATAAGCTTAACCGCAATAAGACTGGTAGGTACTGTTACTGGTTAATTTAAGTAAAACGGTACCTCGGAAGAAGGTCAGGGTAACAAAGTATGAAACAAACGCTTAGTCATAACAGCATGCACTATGTCTGATGTATTTATAGGTGATGCGTGTGGCATAAGTTATGTTTAGTAATAAGCTAAGCTATTAATAGGTAGTCGTTTTCCTGTGGAAGTTATTCTATGTTACTTATTGATTCTTTAGGTTATTTACTGCTTGTAGACTTTCCTTAATTGATAATCATGAACAGTACTCTGTCATAAACTTGTTGAGGTTAACTTAAAGAGGGTGCAGATGCTTCTAAAACATAACATACATAATCAACCTATAATATTCCCACTGCTGGGATAGAAGCCTCCTCTCGGTGGGAGGGAGTGAGCCGTAATCCACCACGCGGGCCCAGTGCGGATTGGCAGATGTCACATGTCTTCGAATATTTGGTTATTTTTGTTTCATCACAATGTTTTCCTTCACGGTTTTGAGAGCAGTGCTGATGAAATCATTTACACACAAGTAAAGCGCCTGCCTGGGTACGAACCTACGACTTAAAACTCGTAAGTCGCGTCCGTTACCAGTTGGCCACCACTGCTAGCATGCTTCTATCGTTGCCTCTAAAATAGTATTTTTCTATTTTACACCATCATCATTATCATATTCTGCATCATTATCATTCTCTTGCCCTTATTCTAATTTATTTGGGGTCGGCGCAACATGTCGTCTTCTTACATACACAGATTACTTAATTTGTAGGTAATTACTGACATTCAATTCGATTGAGGTCGAGTAGCTAGTCGAATTTCTCAATTATGATTAGAGGCCTGTGATGGCCCAATGCAGGGCAAAGGCCTCGCTACTCTCTTTCCATTTCTCTCTGTTTAAAGCTGTTCAGGACCAGTAGGTACCCTAATCGCGTAATGCACTATCAATCTCAATCTGAATCATTTCGAAGGATATTACAAATCCATTGCTCCATATGTTCGAAAAATGTGTCTGCTCAACAACGTACATAACGCAATGAATGTTGTTGAACTGTCAAAATGAAACCCATTGCTACTGATAGTGTGTTTCGAAAGCACCCCACAGTTCTTGTTGAAGAAGTCCAGCTCACTTCATTTACTCGAATTTCTCAATACAAGACGCAAATACGATAGTGTACCTAATACTATGAATCTATTAAGTTTCAATTTCTTTCACTTCTCCAATAAACAAGTCATCAATATAACCATTCCTGTTACTACAAAAGTTAATCGAGGTAATCGGGTTACGGTTCTTAAGCTGTAATCTATAAGTTTGAAAGCTAAAGTCGTTAAAGAAACCGCTTTGGCATACAATTGTAAATTATGCGAGAACATAAATGTACGCTACGCTTTTCTTTCATCACCAGATGAGCACAAAATAAAAGCGGTTTTTACTCCAAGCTTTGCATTATTTTATTTTTACGACCCCCGTGTACATGGTGGCCGCGAGTGGTGTATAATGTTGAAAAAGTAGAGGAAATAAATATGTGACCCATATAGGGAAGCCAAGAGAGTTGAGAGTTCTCACACATCCGGATTAAATATTTCTATTGTTTGTGTGTAATTGTTGCCATGATAAATAAAAAACCCTTATTTATCACGATTAAAGAGGAGCTAACCAACGAATCGGAATAATGCGCTTCTTTGTTCAAATAAAAAGTAGATCTGAAAAATACTAGTATTCTTTTTAATCCGACCGAAGCCATTCATACTCATTCTCGTTCGAAGGAAAGGATTTTTTTTTCCTTCAAAGCCTCTCTACAAAGAAACTTTTCATCCTTTTATTTTCCTGGCTCCGTTATCTTGTCTCTAGGGAAATAAGATAGAAATTGGCTAGAAAAATGAAGTATAACGCCTTTTAAGTTTAAATTATGGACCATTATTGGAGGTTCCAGATTCAATATCGCTAACGATTTATTATTCTTGACTATTATAATTTATATCCTGATAACTCTCAGCAGCGCCTGTATTATGAAAGCTGTCTAGCTTATTACATTTTTAATGAAGAAGCAGAACAATTTTCTAAGAAAAGTGATTATAAAATAATAATAATAATACATATCATTATTTTAATGTTAGCATAAATAATGTAAATATTTACTGTTAAACTTAGATAACTATGGCAATTAAGTTGATTTCAGAGTGACTAGCACTATTGGAAAAGTAATAATAATTGAATGATTAGGGATGATAAAATTCTATTTTTTTATTGTAATCATCCAGGTACAGCCCGATTCAAACTTTATGGCGGCTCGGAACATGAGGCGAGTCGCTGCGCAATAACAAATTCACCTGTCAGTGTGGGTGAGGGGTCAGGTACTGCGCAACGAGTAGCGCACTTCAGAGCCGCCATAATAATCGGGCTCTAAATGTAGACGTTTTGATAGTTGACAGGGGAAAATGAAAGAAATAAAAAACATGTTGCGCCGACCGTAAGTAACATGGGGACAACAAGGGCAGGAAGATGATTGATGAAGTAGGTACATGTAGAGCTTTAGGATTCAATATTGACAGAAGCGTTTGTAGCGATATGGATAGTTTCCTCAATACACGTGGTGCCTAAATTCAAACCATTATTGTCCCACATACACAGTTAATTAATCTAACCTCATGAGACCAATTAGAGCTTGTTAGACCGATGATGCAGACCAAAACTGAATTGATTATGTTATGCAATTTAGTTGGTGGCATCGTATTCATTACTGTCGTCAATGCTATAATACATATTTGGGAAGCCCAAAATCATTTACAAAGAAAAACCTTGGGTGTTATCTTGATATCGAACCGATTATAATGATGACGTGCTGCAATTATGAAGTATGTTGTGTACTTCCCTTAGCTTCATTGTGTCCCATATTGGAAGTATTGGAACTCTAGAATCTACAGTTGTTGATAGAGCTGTTGTACTCTACACTACATACCCTTTGGAAACCTATACTATAAAAATTAAAAATACATAGCCGGATTTTTACGAAGAAGCTAACGTATAATACTGATGTTAGTATTGTGAGTACGTTACAACGAACCTAAACTTGAGCCAAGAACAGTTTCAAGTTTCTGCTCAAAACCTAAAGAATCGCGATGTGGCCCCAAAAAATATTTAATATCACACTTCGCTTACATTTTTCCGCCATTTGACTTGATACATTAGACGTAAATTGCACATTTTGTTGCCCCAAAATTACTTCGCCGACGTTCCAGCGTTAATATATTTTATACTTTAATACTTATTATAATGTAGGTGCGACTTAGGGCCTTATTACACTGGCGATTTGTGAGCATTATTCCAGCGACGCGATTGGTAAATGCGGTTGCCCCGTGTGCGTGTTATTCGCCGCGTTGGCTCAATATTTTATGCTTGTCTGGCTCTCTCTGTACAATCGTCTCAATCGCTCTCGTTACGCATACGTGACGACCCTGCTGCGTTAATGCGGCGGACGCGGTGACCAAACAGCTTTTGAAAAGACACTCATAAATCGCCAGAGTATAAAAGCCCTTAATTAAGAAAGATAATGTAAAATGTTCCGAGTCTACCTATATAAACAGTTAATAGTAGTCGGGATTCAGTCGTTATTCCGCTTGAGTGGGTCTGCGAAGGAATGAATGAAGTTTGTATTACTATTATAAGAACAGCTTTATTAGACGGCATGTATCTGTTTAATGAATGGACTTTTCTTTATGAACTGGTTGTATCGTTTCATACAAAACTAGCGTTTGTGGTGTAACAATAATAAAGTTCTATTCCAAAATGCTGTATTGAATAGTCTTTTTCATTATTTATACTCGTACCTACTATTTATATTCATGATACACAATAGTCGATACGGAAGCGCCAGTTACTTCATTTAGAAGCAACAATTTTGGAAATCTAAAAGTCAGGTCACTTCCAAATATGACATTAACATAACAATTAAACGTCCAATAACCTAACAATAACTGGTTATTTCAACTCCTCCAAATAAACAAACGGTTGCCTCGCTGACGTCACTATTTCCATATATTATGCAGAATCCGGGCAACAAATATTGATCGCCGATAAGTTTGACTGGTCTGCTGGATTTCGGACCCAGATGTGACGGAATATAGTCGTACAGACTGTGTATTTTTTTTGCATGTCTTTTTTGGTAAATAAAAAACTGTACGAAACACAAGTGTCCGCATCAAAAGCACCTTTGAACTAAGTACTTATATGAACGTTGAACTTTGTCACCTTATAACTAAGTATAAATAATGAAAGTTGAGCTTTGTAAGTACACCACAGTATGAATTACATGAAAAACAACATTTCATTTCCCGAAGGTTAGGTAGATGTGTACTTATACTTCATCCACATTTCGCCAGTTATGTTTAAGTCCCATGTAATTGGGGGCGAGCCTTTTGCCAGCAGTCCAGACTCCGGGCTGCTATTAAGAAATTCCAGAATAACATGAAAATCTACATCGAATTTACCATATTAACATATTAATTTTCCCAAAATTGTACAGTACCCCATATTAGTTTAGCAAAAAGGTAAAGTGAAGGAGAATTCACTTTAGCCATATCTATTTCCAATAATTCCTCAAATGTGGCAGAAATGATGGATGGCAGAGGTTCGAACACGTTGAACTAAACTTTGACTTTATTCTGTACTATCAAAACATTTCCTATCTCAAATCTTTCAGATTTCACGCAGGATTTATTTTTTTAGGTAGTCGATTTACTGTTGGATACTTTTTGTTTGAAGTTAAAGGAAAGTGTTCTTTGAAAGTTTCTGTAAGTATTGAAAAGCGATAGAGTGATAGTAATTTCTAGAATAAGAAAATGTTTACACCGTAAGTACACGTGGAAACATTGAGAACACGGAGGTGCTTGTGGCTAAGTAATAACAGCCGCACAGGTTAATCGATTAGGTTAAGCTACGCTTGCCGCGGTTGGTTTGTGGATGGGTGACCATCTTTACATATCAAGACCCTCCGTGCAAAGCACGTTAAGACGTTGGTCCCGGCTGTAATACTTCAGCAGTCATTACGGGTCGTCAGAAGCCCGAAAGTATGACAACCAGTCTTACCAAGGGGTATCGTATAGCGACTGCCATCTGACCTCCACAATGATAGGCAGTCGCTTCGTGTAAAATACTGGTATTCAGCTACATCCGATGAGACTTGAAGCCGACCCCACCATAGTTGGGAAAAGGATAGGTAGATGATGTGAAAACATTGTCTCAGTTGACGGTTAATTTTTATCTTACGTACATAATATTAGGTCATTTCTGAAAGAAAAACAAAACCATCCCAATATCACATGTTAATATTGCCTACGATATCTTTCTGTTGACATCGAAGGCGCTAAGATTCCATCGGTCTTACAAAAATAGATCTTGTATCTTGTAAACATTAACGTGTAATGTATTCTCTATCGAGGTCGGTTCGGAAGAAAAACACGTCTAAATATAGAGACACTCCATATCTCCGTGGAATTGATCTGGCACTTATGAAATGAACGAAGGAGTAATAGGATCATCATTCTCCTCCTTTTATCCCAATTAATTTGGGGTTGGCGCGACATGACTTTTTGTATAGGTCTCTATAAGTCTCTATTAGTCGTCACCTCGGAAGTCACCCCCTTTCTAGCCATATCATCTTTCACACAGTTCATCCATCGTTTCTTTCGTCTCTCCCTTCTCTTACAGTCATCCAAATTCATACTCAAAACTTTCCTCACGACATTTGCGTCAACCCTCCGCATTACACGGCCATACCATGATAACTAATATCTGAACAACTTTTCAGTCACCGGTGCCGTAGAATTAATCTGGTACTTATGCAATGAACGAAGGACTAATGAGATAACGATCTATTTGAAACTACTCTTCGCACCACAGTAAGTACTGCTGTAATCCCTTAAACCCATTAAACACGTCACTAAGTAAGTACCAACCCCAGTTATATGACTTGAATGGCGACACCTGATATTGATTTCTCTATCAGTACTCATCACCATAATATAGTAAAAGTATTGAATTGTTTCGTAGAACCGACCTCTATCGTTCCTACTTAGCACTTCCCATGATTGTCGGCCGCCTAACGAGAGACAGACTCTCCGATTAACTAAACAACAGCTGCGTACAGTTATAGCAGCCATAACTGGCCATTTAATAAACACCACTTTGTCATAGGAGTCACAAACAGTCTACTGTGCAGGGCCTGCACGGAGGAAGACGAGATAGCAGCTCATGTGCTTCTAAACTACCCGGTGGTTGCCACATACAGGGCAAAATACTTCGACAACCCAGTGGTACCTTCAGTGAGATTGTCAGTAACAACAAGGCGTTGCTAGCCTTCCTTGAGGAGCTGGGGTGGCCCGTCTTGCCAATTATTAGCAGCAAGTTTATTCGATGGACATTTCTAAAGTGTGGTGGCAGTTAGTACACCTAAGCAGGGACGTAAGCTGTTACAACCACAAAGTACGCGTTGGACGTGACATGCTATATATGCTTATTCAAATAAACATTCACAGCAACGCATTAAGTTTTAATAAGGAGCATAATTTAAAACCGCCAGCGAACTCCTTGCTAACTTGTCGAGTAGCACGTATTCGTTATACCTTTGCGAGTATTCCAGTAATGATTCTTTGAATAACTGAAGCACTGTTTGCATATGAAATGTTTGAGGGTAAAGGATTGCGTTTTGTTATGGGAATAAATTACAAACACCTCATGTGTTGAAAGTGTATGCTACTGCTAAGCCTTGATCCTCAGCTGCATAGCTATTGACAACCATTCGACACGCTTTCGTACCGAATCGAACAGCAATCATGTTATCAAAAGAGTCTTCTAAACGCTGTTCACTAATCCAAAAACCGAACATTTTAATAGTTTCAATTAAAGACTCGGCGATCGCTATTCTTCCGACAGCTAATTTCTGTCTTGCAAGGCTAGACAATTCAGGTAACCGAAAATGTGTCATTTTCAAAACGAAAGCCCGTCGAATGGTTGTGAATAGTCATGCTGATCAGTTTCAAAGGATCTCCACGAAACTCCTGTCAGTGCATATTTTAAGCTATGTGCACTTTTATAATATCTAACGTGGCAACATTTCATGGACCACGTTCACGGAACGGACGGTTCTAGGCATCACGATAACACAGGGAAGTAAAATATATGAAAATCATGAAGACGCTTTTAATTTTCCATACATTTTATGGGCGTGTAAATATATATGTAATATATAAAATCGCACTATGCGTCACATAAAACGCTGAAAAAGGTCATACACATACTTGTTTATTGAATCTACAACCCAAAAAACATTCCAGACCTAGAATGGTTCACATTTCACATGGAAAATACAATTGTACTCCAAATAAAAGTGACCATTGAGCAATTTTTATCCTCAATAAAAAGCACTGAGCCATATTCAGGGCGAAGTTTTGAAATAATCCTAACCTTTTCTACCGGAAACTAGTATGAAACTGACATTGCTCTCCACATCGCAAACTTGAACAATTTCTAAAGCATACATTCGTGGGGCGAGGCGAATAATTAAGTGCGAGCCTGTAATTAAAGCCTCTTCAAGTGTCGCTAAGAATGTAGGTTATACAAAGTTAGCGAATAATTTGCGTTGCTTAAGCAACTGATAAATTCAAACGAACTTGGGACCCGGCCTTAAATTCACACTTAATTTTACAAAGTTAAAGGACATGGGATAAGTATGGGTGACTGCCCTATGCATGTATAGAAATTTTTCACTAGCTCGTAACATTGAAATATTCATTCATTAATTGTGTTTATTTTTCTCCTAGAACTTTTGTGTAAAACAAGTAAAAAAAACTTTAAATTATTTGATTAGTTATCAAATAATTTAAAGATTTTTTACTTGTTTTTATTTTTTTTTTCATTTGACGAGAAGATCATAAGTTTTTGACGTTTCGTACTTTTAAAGATATTTGCGTAAGTAAACAGTATTAAATTATATTATTTTAAATAATGTAATGAATAGTACAATCAGCAACAATATCGTTGATACAACCAAAATTTTTGGCGAAATTAAAATAATAAACTAGAGGCACAAAAGCCACAAAACAAAGGCGGTAATTATTCCCAAGAGTTTTCCACAAACACCCACCGAGGAGCAGAAACATTGTTCAGCGTAATGAGCTCAAAAATAACGTTTATACGCGAAACTGTGTCTTTCATACGACGCGACTCGCGAGTTAAGTATGTAGGCATAAATGTTTGGATATCATTAAACTTTCTGTGTCAACTATGGAACGTGCTGAATAAGATCTTTCATAAAGTGAAGGTAGATTTAATATAAGTTACGAAAAAGCTCTGTGAGATATAGCGTCAATCTTGGCTTGCTCCCGAATTATTAGACATATTTTCATATCTATGGTATTTTCAGCGATCCAATTTCAGAAATTGACTTTTATGAGCCCATTAACGTCACACCTATTGGTGTACTCTTTGTGTAACAACACCTACTCTATTAAAGATGTTTGCAAGGCCAATGCTAACGCTTTTGACGTGGCTGAGTGCTGTTCGAAACTTCTATACTTACATATTTTAAATTTAATTCGTCTTTCGTGTCCGTCTGTATGATAGCGATGTTCTTCAAAACTTCGCAACGGATTTTGATGTGGGTTTCACCATCATTTGGAGAATTTATTCCGGAACTCGCTAGTAGGTATAAAGATAAGTGGAATCATCGATACGACGAAGAAGATGAGCTCATAATACGTCAAATGCTCCCAAAACATGCAAACTATCACAAGATAAGAGAAAAAGGACCACCATGTTAAATTCAACGGTGGCAACATATCGGACGAGTGTAACTGTCTCGTACGTGACGTCACGAACTCAGAGCGGTGCGTGTACAAATCCCTTCACGGTCGGCCAGGCGCCGGCGCACGTCCCACCCTTCGCGAGCCATTTGTGTCCACGTGTCGGAATTTTTAATAGAACCGGAACACCGTCCGTCCTGTGAGTGAATCATGCCGAAGCTCGTACGGAATTGCATGGACGTTTTTGCTCAATGCGTTTTCGTGTAATGTGGTTTACTATTTTATATTAGTGTTTAGTTGCCCTTTGGGAGTTGTTCGCGGCGAGGACCAGAACTCACGGCTTTTAGTTTTTGCGTTTTTCCTATCAGTCGAATCATGAAACAGGGGGTCTACTCCGAAGTAGTATCGGCAAAATGTTCGGCCGTTTCCTGCTACGAAGTTACTATTTGGTTCGGTCGGTTCCGATCCTACACTACTACACTCTTTCGAATATTGACTATGGTCCCGACCCAACTGAGCCGATCCGAACTTTTTTCGCATTTTTCAATAATATTCGGTTCGGCCATGTGTCGGTCCGATCCGAACATTCGCAATTTGCACTTCGGAGTAGACCCCTTGGGCATTTTGAGGACCAGTCATGTCATCAATCAGTTGTTTGGGTCTGTCTGTATCGAAAACTATCAATCCCTAAATTATTTCTAAGATTTATACTGTATTTTACCATTTTTTATTTTTTATAAATATTTATTTTATACAATTTGTCAATCTTCAAACAGATACTTGGATTGGAGATTTTTATTTCTATGCATTTATTAATAAAATATTTGTCACGTAACATGCTTTCAACGAACCCAATAAATATCAAACAACCATGTGACCCTTTTCCGAGAGGAAAAGTTTTCCTACACCACTCCGAACTTTATAAATTATGCTTCGAATAATTGTCCATATCTTCGACTGAATTCGGATATTCTTTCACACTACATAAACTTGATCCCTAGGGAATAAAACCTTCGTAGAGGCGACAGAAACCCAAAAATCTCGGTGGACGGGCACAAAAATGTTCACATAAATAATTCAGCAGGCAACATTTTCAGCAGAAAAACAAACGAAATCCAAGCACAGCAAAAGAATTATGGGCGTTATTTCTCAAATTTTGAAATAATCCTACTACATAAGCAATACATATTTTTTGTCGGGCAAGAGCGATAAACAAGATTAAAATTACACAAAGCGAAGTGGGCGAGGCTGAGGCATAAATCTGGAAGGAAAGCTGGAGTTGAATGGCTAGTTTATAGTACAAACAAAACGGTCAACAACGAAACACAAACACTTGAAACAATGAAACAGCCACCAGGTCACGCTATGAATATCTAATGAAAGAGAAAATGATACTGCGGAATGGGTATCATAAAGCTGAGAGGACAATGGAAGTTCAAGGCCGCAGACAGCCGCTGTGTTACAGGTACAGGACATGTGCTATATATTAAAGATTACTCTCCCTTACATACGGTCGTAAAAGTTAATACCCGTAGACAGTCGTAAACACGAGCATGATCCCGGAGAATGAACAGTAAATATTGCCGTATCATTTTGTTATGAAAGTGAGAATTATTTGCAGCCAAAGCATAATTACAAAACATTATTAATTTTGCACCTTGATTTAAGCTTCTGAACTTAGCAGAGAAATTGCTCGACAAATAAAAACCAAATATATTTTATTTGGCTGCAGCACCGAGCTAAATATTTACAGTCCTAACAATATTATCATTATCTTACATACTCAAATATTCTCTCAGCACACACATTACTAAAAGGCTTTTAGTTGCAAAATATTAAAGTCGAACATTGTTTTCAAAGCACAGCTGGAAATAAATTTTGATCTAACAGAATATGCTTTGGGGATTTCAAACTGTCATTTCTAAATCCTTTTAGTAAAATTAGATTATATTAAAGAGATGTTTGAGAAAAAAGGTTCCCAGAATAAACCTTGATAGGTAAGGCTTACAGGAGAACGTATAAATTAGGTAAACGGACCGTCATAATGGTAGTATAATGAGTATCTACACAAGTAGGTACGCGGAAACCTGTTTAAAGTAAACGAAAGGGAAGGGAATGTTGATAACGAGGGGAGCGAAAATCTACCATTTAATTTAAAGAATATAATTATTAGCAATTTTATATTCCTGTCTATAGAATGTGAACTCTGTTCGGTCAAAGCCCTTTCCGTCATAGGAAACCCCTCTTTGGCTAGTATTACTGCATGGCGCTTTAAAACCCCTCAGGGCATCAGTTTATCTGGCGAAACACTAGCCGTTCCCAGGCCATTGCTCTTGAGACATAAATTAACATTAACTAGACAAGTCTGGACTGAATGCTGTTTTATTTAACAAAATATATTTCATTCCACAATGTATTGTTTGTTTATTTGTCTCAAGAGAGAGTATTTCACAATAACAGCTGAGTACGACATGAATTTGTTGTTGTTTAATTTATTATTCTTCGCCTTTCGTCTTACATTTATTTTTAAAATTAATAAAAAAATCATCGACAATTTGTCAGCACGAACAGTATCCTCGGAATTCATCATAATATCATCTTCATGTCCAACATCCAACGATTGGTCATAAGTTTCGACTTTAGCATCCGTCTGTGCGCACTCGCATACATAGTTATGATAATAAAAGAAGCCCTATTACAATGGGAAGTTCTAGTGTTTTTTCCACGAAACAAACGAAGCTTAATAGGAAGTCTGTCGAATATAGTTGGCAATATTTTTAGTTGCTAGACGATTTCTGAGTATATTGGGCATGGTTCCCGGAATCTCATAAGCATTGTATCCTAGGGCGGTGAAATAGTGTCGGGTAGAAATATGTTAACGATACAGGGAATTTCATAACAGGGAATAGCGAAATACGTAAATAGTTCCTGTATGTGAGCTTTTATGTGAAAGTTCAATTGAGTGATCGCGTACATTTCATCTTTTATTGAGTTGACTTAGTATTCGCTGTTCGGTTTTGATACATTTTTGTAAGTGGCACTTCTTCCAAGTTCAGGCGAAATGATTTGCCTCTCATCTTATGAATGCAGTTGAATGAACATGGTCTACTGTTCAATGATATTTATGCTACTGTTTTAAACGAAAATGAACGGGATGCTTTTAGAGCTTCTGGTGAGCTAACAGCACCAATATGTACAAATAGAAACTAGAGCAAAATATACAAAGTAAAGGCAGATTTTGAGACATTCCAGGCGATTAATTTAATTGTTTCTTAACATATATAATATATAGCATGAGCACTTACCTGTTTGGCCATACGCGAAGATACAAGCATTGTACCCGTCGAATGCATTATCGAGAATATCCCTGCCAAGACATTCGAATACTGTCTTTTGAGAGGCAAAATGAGGTAGGGATGGGTCCAGGGAGTAGAAACAATGGTCGAACGCAAATGTCTTTGGTTGTCTTCTGAAAAAAAAAAGAAAATATTTCGTTAGTTATGTCATACTAATATAATATAGCACAATAAAGAAAAGAAAAAAAAAAGGTTTGTTTGTACGTTTACGCTTGCGTGTTAGGCTTTTACGCTAAAACGACTGAACGGATTTCGATGAAATCTGGCACATGGGTAGACCATGACCTGGATTAGGGCATGAGATAGTTTTTACATAGATAATCCTACGGGATCGGGAAGCCGCGGGGCGCAGCTAGTGTCATATATTCGGAAAATTGCAGTTAAATGCTTTTCGTAGGTGTATTCTGAAGAGATCGGACACATTTCTATATGACTACACCTTGATGTAATTTATGATTACGAAAATGTATAAGCTGGTGACGCAGCATAATTATCTTACAATAAATCGCTTCCACGAGGACTCTAAAATTTTATGATTTAAACAAAATTTAATGTTTTCATTGGAAGAAAACCATGGGAATATTCACGCAAGCTGTACCTAACACAACTCCAATAAAAACTTTTCTGTACATGGGCACATTCAGTTCGGAGGTCGAATTTCCTATTTTAGGCTAGGGTCACCTACACATAAACAGAACGATTGCGTAAACGCCTCATGGACGGGCAATGCCCACATACGTGGGTCGTCTAATCAAACTATGCTAATGGCAGTAAGTTTAAATTAATTTCACGAGCAGACAGACCTTTACTGAATCCTACGTTTATTAAAAGACTATAATTTCATTGAAACTACTACGCTTTTATACGTAGTTGTCAGAAAGTTAGATTGGGCACGCTTTTGATAAGGGATTCCATAATAATTATGGGTTCTGTTATAAGTTTGGATACGTGTTTAGTATTTCCGGAAACTTTCTGTACCTTTATTCTTAAAATTTACAACAACAGATTAGCTTCATAAAATTCCCTCTTTGATAAGCGATCGTGGCAACTAGTCTTTGGTAGTGTTCTACTTTTTCGTGCAATTTTTCATCGTAACATGGTTATCTTTGACCTGAAAAGGTGTCAAAATGGCGGGGTGTAGCACATCTCGTTTTCCGACAACCACGCTCTAGCCAGCACCAAATAAACCGAAAACCGCAGTTTTTATACTATTTTTACCACCCTCGTGAAACCGAGAAAATGGTTTTCTAGGATAATATTCTAACCGCAGTCATGTTTGTTTGGGAATATATAACCATCCTTTGACGACTTTATGGTGATTAAAAGGCTAATTAATGGGAGCAATGATGGCCCAGTGGTATCGGCCTTGACTGTTGTAGGTTTAGGACTTTACTTTGTGTATTTAATTTCATCACCCTTGCCCACAAAACGGTAAAGGAAAACATCGTGGGAAAACTGGCATGTCCTAGAGCCAAAAATGCGAACACATGTGACATCCTACAACACGCACTGGTCCCGCGTGGTGGATTATGGTCCAATCCCACTCTTAGAGAGGAGGCCTGTGCCTGTGTCCCTACAGTGGGAACATTATAGGCTGATTATGACATGATGAAAAGGCTTATGTCGTTCTTGTCTACATAACGAAAGAAAGAATGATACGAAGGAAATTAAAAGCTGAATAAACTCCGAATGAGAACAGTAGCAATAAAACCTGATCACAGCATGACACGAGCCAATACCCTTCTCATAATATATTTTCCTAAAGTTGAATCACTTTATACCCCTCCAAAGCTAAATTCGAGCTGCAGAAATTTTCAGCCAACTTAAAGCTCCCAGCTGAACTTATTTTTCCGATCCAATATATTCTATCCCGTTCTCCCAATCGCATATAGAGAGGGAGAGAAAAGAAATAAATTCCCTCAATACTTTTCTTTTGGATTGGATACGGTAGCGTGCCAAAAGATAATGATATTACTTCGATTTATTGACCTAATTGTTGTTTCTTAACGATAGTAGGGTGACTGTTAATCCTACTAGATTTGTATCTGGACGCCCCATTAGTTCTGAGGCTATGTTTTGCTTGCCTGTTCGTTCATTGACCTGTTTTGGCGCATTTCCTAATGCTAGTAACGCTGCTAATATGCTAATGTGTTCTCGTAGCTGAAGTTATTAGTTAAAATTAGGCGCCTGGCGTTTCTGAGCTAACCGGTAATTTCGCTTTATTAAAAGGGTGTCCCGGTTGGTATAAATTTGAGTTAATTAGAGATGTTTTAGGCCAACATTGGCCAACAACATGAAACAGAATTACAAAGGCATCTTCCTGTAATTTAGCATCATTTTCTGAGCCAAACATTCCTGATTGGCAAAGCTTATAGCAAAAACTAGGCTATACCTGCATTCCCGGTCAGTGCCCCTAAAGTGTAGGAACCCCGTCCACCCACCAACCACCACGCTATTGCGAGTTAATGGGACGTTTAACACGTTAAACAGGACAGCTCTGTGCAGGACTAGGAAGCTATACCTTACTACTGTTTACTCCAACGTTGCAAACGCTAGTAACTTGCTACTTTCCTGCTCCTGGCAAGTCTTCAAAAGACAATGACCTTTGTGACGTCATAATTCAGCTTCTTACATATTCTTCAAAACGCGTAGATCGGAGTTGAGTAAGCAACTAAGAGTATTTCCAATACCCTGGAGCTTAGATTTATTTGTGGACTTCTAGAACTTTATTCGAGTTAGGTACCTACAATGATAGAGTGTATTGACCTTTCCATACAGTTGCTCGTCCTCGTGGAATTTCATTTGAACCCTTTTCACGTTTCTAAGAGCCGAATTCTCAAGTTCCCATTCTGATGAGAGACGATACTCTTCCGAATTTTCGATTAAGTTTGTAAGTTGAAACCGAATTATACGGTAAAGGACGAGGTGAAGTTTTGTTGAATATTCGAGATTTACCTAATTATAGTCACTTTCCTGTAACACCTTTAATTTCATCGCCTTGCTTAGATATCATGTTCATGTCATATTTTTCGACGAAAATTACAATTTTCGGATTCACGATATCGAAAACTTTTAACCTAGAAGAAACAAAACAAAAATCATCAAAGCCAACGCCACTCCTGTTACACACAACATGCAGGATGCAGGTGGTTATGACAGAATTCAATTTGCCAAAGCGACTACTACGTCACACCTACGAGCATGCACGGGTTAGTAATCAACGCCCAGACATGCTTTGCCAATTTCAGCTCAGTATTAAAATTATGCAAGGTAAGGAAACCTACGTGAAAGGGAAAATTGCGAAAGACAGCAATAAATAGATCTTAACTGATAACTATGTGCAAATGCTTGTTACTGTCTGTGTTTGAGACTTGTGTTTGTTCAACATGAATGTTAATTCAAATGCTTATTTATGTGACATTAGGTGCTGATAAGATATTCTGTATGGTCTCCAGCTAAGGACAAACAATAGACCTATATTTGTATTAAAGTAGATAGTATACATAAACCATATATAAACCACTTTGCTTATCGTAATTAGTGAGACTTAGCCACCTGGTTCGTATAGGTTCACCAGGTGGCTAAGTCTCACTAATTCGATCAAAGATCATTAGATCAAACATAAGAGACACTTATAAGCATGGCACAAATGGAAGGAGGCCTTTACTTAGTGTAGACCTTTACCTGTGAGTGGAAAAAGGCTGCATATGATGATGATAAGAGACACTTTAAACAACACAATAATAGAAAAAGAATCTGCTTAACCTTTTTCCAACTATGTTGCGGTCGATTTCCAGTCTAACCGAATGCAACTGAATACCAATATTTTACATGAAGCGACTGCCAATCTCACTTCCACCACCCAGTTACTGGGTAGCACGATACCCCATGCTAAGGCTGGAATACAATAGAATACAGGAACAGATAGCAATAGTCCTAAAACATTTATAGCCAAACAAAATATAAATTCTGAACAAGTGCATCCACTCCAAAAGGAACAATGAGACAAAACTTATTTCTGCCAGATTCGGAACAAGCATAATTTGAGTTAATCTGTGCAGATCGCACCGAGATTAAAGCTACTAACGATCATCGCTATCCATACTAAGATAGAAATCGACGAGCCGCTTGCAAGTAAGGCAATAGGGCTAAGTTCTAATGACGAAAGCTGACGGGCGTTTGATGAACGCGAGTTTACAACGTTTAATGAGGTACGCCTTTCTAGGTGAACGGGTAACGTACAAACCGCGAGTGTGTAGTTATAAACGGGAGTCAGGCTTTTGCCGTCAGAACTTAGTGTCTCCGGAAGGGTGAAGTTGTAGTTTCCGTATGCAGTCGGAACTTGGTGTACTGATTTCGGATGCGCCGGTGAGGGTTTGACATTTTGGATCGTTGTTGGTAGTTAGGGAGTCAATAGTTCGGTTACACTTTCGTGCTGTTATGATATAATACAAGATGTTATTACCAAAGTGTAGTGTAATCTAAGACTGATTTTTGTGCAGAAAAAAATGCTGTTGTCAAAACCAGAGATAAAAACACGTCTTGTTACAATTTCATCACACAAAAACGCGTATTATACTACTCATATTCTCACGAGATAACACTGAACGAGGAAACTTTCAAGAGAAGTACGCTTCGAAAGAATCAAGTTTAATAAAAACCAAGTCAGACGTGATAAAAAGCATAGATTCAATCATGTAGTGAGAAGAGTCACGGACAAAATGTATGTCGTATTGTTTTGAAGATCCTACGTGCGATCTGAATGTAGAACAGGCAGCAAAATTTCAGTTTTGGCAACAATACCTTGTGTTTCGGCTATTGTTGCAAGTTGGACATGGAAAATGTAGTCTTGTCTATTTGTCACTGCTGCAACTGTGCCTTTCAAAGGGCTTGTATTTAACTCTTAGAAAATATGTTTATTCTCCCTCTCAGAGAGAGGAGGCCTGTGTCCCGGCAGTGGGAACAGTATAGGCTGATTATGTCAGTCAGCAGGCTAAAGTTGTTGTGTGCCCTCAAACAGAAAGGTAATAAATATCTGATCGTTAAATTATAACGGAGTTTTCTTCACATTCATCTCAGAAAGTTCAAAGTATTATAAAGTTTTGATTGATTTATTGGCTTTCTCAAAACAACTCCATACTTTCAAGAGCTAATATCGTTAATGTACTCGTACCTATGTGTGAAACTTCTCACTTTAACGTGAACAATACCTTTTCAGGTATCACATACATTCAAGTATTACCATATGAAACGGTTTATCCAAAATTGCTACATTTAAGACTATTAATGTATGTTTTAAGGTCGAAGCCCTACCTTACGTCTATGCCAATCCCCTAAAGTGCTATCCACAACCGCAGAGCATACACGAAATGGTAGTTCAATTCCATTAAATTTAACAGCAATTTTGCTTATAACCTTATAGATAAACTTAGTTAGACCACGGACAAAGTCCTGTCTAACTTTGCATGCAACTGAGACTGGCGCGCCTGTTTTACTAGCAACTCAGGAGCCGCAAGACATCTAAGTAATTACTTCAGGCAGAAACAAGACATACTACAAAACTTTAACGTACAAGAAGTTTAAACGAAAAAGCTTCTAAAAAAACCGGCCAAGTGCGAGTCGAACTCGCACAAGAAGTGTTCCGTGCCACAAGTCAAAATGGTACGGAGAAACCCATTTAAATTTTAACTTTTAACTGAAAATTTCAACTGTTCCGTTCATGAAATACAGCACGCTGATAGTCAGACGGACGGACGGACAGCGGAGGCTTACTTTAAGGTTCCGTTAGCACCCTTCGGGTACAGAACTCTAAAGAACGTAGGCACAATTTTCAAGTCAGTAAAAAGAGTCAATACCTCAATGTTCGTTTTCGCGCAATTTCCTGGGATGTCTTCAAACAGTTCGGTACGTTTGAGAATTGGCTCGCAGTCAAATAAACCACGAGCATATCAACGAGCGCAATAATGGCGAGTGTATGTCGAAGCGGGAAGACCGCGGCGGCAGGACGCCGGAAGGCTCTGCAACGTTTGCTATAAAATAACGTTCCCTGGCAACAATCCAAATGCTTACTCATAATATGGATGCGGCGGGACCGCAAGACACCGCCAGTAAAAAAACTCAGATAAATTTCGCAACATAAGCAGTTTCTAAAGGGTTTTATGACGACGACTTGGTTCAACGAAGTCTGCTAAGCTTAGCAAGGATTCAGGGATCATTTAGGTGCAGACGTAAAATAGAGTTCTGAGCGAATGAAACGTTTCATGTTGGCGGTAAAGCTTACACGTGAGACATCTTTATTTAGATTACTACCGTTTTGTTTACAGCACTTGACAAGACAGTACAAAATTCGTTTCGCCTGTTAAACTTGAAAGCTGTTGCGGGTTTGTTTTTTTTAGCAAAACAATAAAATACCTTGGCAAAGGCGCCGTTTCTGAACAATGTCTATAGTACATTGCTAACTAACTCTAGAAGTATTACCCAACTCGCTCCAACATCGGTAACAATTAAAATTATAAATAACATGCTTGAGCTCAACACGAACTATTCGAGCATAACTTCTTCTGTAACATGGAAGTTTTAGCTGAAACGAGTTACGAGAACTGAATAAGTACTACAAACTGTGGGCTCATTAAGATATTTATGATAGTGCTAATATCGGTGTTTTGCGGATAAACGGCCACTATAACTTAGCTTAATCGACAGTGAAGTCAATAAAACTGGTTTTTGAACGTGTAACTTTGTTATCGCTGCAGATTTAAGCTTTGATTTCTATTCCCTTTCTGACCTCGTACTAACTTTTCTCAAGTTTCTTTTGGTTATTCATGAAACTTATCAACTTCCACTGTTATTTATCGTTCTGCTTTAATGAATACGTAGAAAACAAATCATAACTTCGTTAAGCCGTTGGTCCCGGCTGTCATTAGTGGATCTTTGACAGTCGTTGCGGGTAGACAGAAGCCCGAAAGGCAGACCACTAGTTACCAAGGGGTATCGTATTACCCAGTAACTGGGTTGTAGAGGTCAGATAGGCAGTCGCTCCATGTAAAATACTGATATTCAGTTGCTTCCGGTTAGACTGAAAGCCGACCCGAACATAGTTGGGAAAAGGCTAGACAGATGATGATGACTTCGTTACCATCTTCTTCCGTATCTACGTGCATAAAAACAACAGGACAAGGTTGTCAATCAACAAGATTAGATTAAGATTATCTGGTGGAAGTGGTTGAAGCTCTTTTACTTAATGCACTAAGTTTCGTTATAATAAGTTAACTGGTAAATAAGTCAAGAAATGGTGATATAACAAATAAATCAGATAAAGAAACCATCGAGATGTTAAAGGCATATTAGCACAGCTCAAAGGAACGGAAAAATGGATGCATTCAGCTTGGAGAATGCAACTGTGCATAGACGTAAGCTAAGCACAGGAAATTTCCAGTTCACTGACTACGAACGAGAACCATTGACTCTTGATAAAGTAGAACTATAGATATTATTTTGTATGTCCACCAGTCTCAGGCTAAAATTATTAATATTATCAGTCTTTGTGGAATGGAAGCAGGCTCAGCAGTGGTAGATCACTGCTTCCCTTCCCTCCTTCCTATCTATTGTTGTATGTGGCCTAAAAATATGCATAGCAGTTAAATTATCATAGCCCCAAGCTTGTCTGTTACAGTATTTCGACATTGTTCCACGTACATTTTCATTGGCGAAAATGTCTTGTAAAATAACGTCTTTTGTTAGGGCTAGTCTGCTAACGACAGAGAGGATATTGTTCGCCCAGCAACTAACTCTAAGTTATTGTTGCTATACATCTCAGGTGGAAGCCAACCCAACTGCCTATTTTTCCGGATTGGAGAAATAATTCCTCATTTTGTTGGCAGAAATATGTAGGTGGGATTGGCAAGACCTAACTAATATCATTCTTACAAAATGAACTTGCAAACTATATTACCTTATGGGAACGCAGTCCAATAATTTATTTGGCTTTGTGAATATTCATCATAACATAAATACTTAACTTCATTAGCAATTCTTAGAAGAGAAATTTTGAGCAGCTTTGATTTTTACGTAGATTTTTAATTATTAATAATAATTGGTACAATTCTGTTGATAATAATGAATTCTAAAGCGTACGTAATAATCGTTTCTAAGAAACTTTTGCTCTCAATTCCCGGAATAGCCGTAGGAAAACGAATCGAAAAGGAAAACCATTTTCTCAGCTTCCTGAACATTTGTTGAATGTTATTATTTCATTAGAAATTCTAGAACTTTAGATATAAGTACCAGATTGTTTAAGACAGAATTTAAACAGAGTTTGAACATACGTATGGAACGCAAGAATATCTTTACGTAGGTACGTTAATAATTAAGGAGTTAAATTAATAATATAATAATATCCCTGGACATTTCACACAGCACCATTTGTCCCAAGCTAAGCAACCTAATGCTTGTGTTATGGTAACAAGATGGCTGATAAACTACTTATATACAATTATTTTTTTTTGTAAATACATACATATTATAGATAGAAAAACACCCAGACTCGGAACAAATACATGTAGGTCATACAAATATTTGTTCCGTGCGGGAATCGAACCCGCGACACGCAGCGCAGCAGTCAATCGCTTAACTACTGCGCCAACCGTGCCGTCCAATTGAGACGGATCCCTAGTATTTCATTCAGTAGTATTGTTATTTACTCTGAAACATTACATTATCATCATGTATCCCAGCCAAAAATTACCAAAACAAACTTCAACAACAGTATTTTTATTTTCAGCCTGAAAACCCGGGTTTTCAATTTCAACAGAATCAATATTGTTGTACTGTACTTAGCTGGATCTGACACACATTCTTCTGGAAAAAGTGAGTCGTTGAAAAATATTTACCCAAAGCTATTTCTGTAATATCTCGAAAATCTAATCCCGTAATTATTCACGTAACATAAAACATAATCTTCTGATTTCATGGAAATTAAACCCGTTTTATATCTCAAAATGAATGTTTGCAGAGCAGGATAAGCCGGCGGTATAAAATGTACGTAGTAACATCAAATTTTATCTCTACGGCCGTCTGAAGGTATACCTTTTAGATTCAACTTGAGTTTGGCCAGCACTAAACTCGGCTCCCATTACATCTATGATCAGCGTTATAGATTGGAATATCCTCTAAATCTATGTCTCAAGCTCGACGGTTTTAGAAACCTACATATCACTTTTATTACACATTCAGTCAAGCAATAAAATGAGGTCCATAAAATATCTACATCTATGAGAATCGTGTTGGGTATAGGTACATATAGACTGGCTTCTGCCCGCGACTTCGTCTGCGTAAAATTTTGGCCCTCGACCCACCCCGTCGAATCGCATCGCCTACCAGCGCTATTTCGTTCCGATTTTTTTTTTTTTTGCTTTTGTTCGGCTCTTAAGTATCCTAGCGTGATGATAAGTTACAGCCTTCCTCAAGAATTAGGCTATCAAACGCAAAAATATTTTTTCAAATCCGTCTGGTAGTTCCAGAGTATAGCGCGTTCAAACAAACAAACAACTTCTTCAGCTTTATTATTATATGAATTAGTATAAAAGATTCTACAGACGAAATATAGTAAATATCGGTCTAGAACTAGAGACATGGCTAAGCTTATCAAACTGTATATTAACTGTTTGAAAGGCAGCAGAATCTCTATAAACGTGTCAGAACAGTGAATATAAAACAATTAGAACACGCTACATTTATTAAATTCGACAGCTACAACAGTGATATAGTGCTACAAACAGTAGCGGCCTTTTAATCCGACAGAAAATCGATGATACACTGTGTTTCATCTAAATTGAAACCGATATACAAATACCATGTTCGTCAAGCCAAAGGTCGGTCAAGAAAACAATAAAGTCTGCACCGTAAAATAACATGATTGAAAACTAAATTAGACACAAACACGTTTGCAATTGGATTTAATCAATAAGAAGATGAAAATGCAGACATAGGGAAAATAAAAACAGGACAAACGTGTAAGAGGTAACAAATTGAATTAAGTACAAATAATAATAATTAATATTATAATAATAATAACAATAAATCTACATCTATGGCCTCTAGGGAAAGGGTCAAACCATATGGACGAAATACAATTGTCCCTTTTTCTTTTACAAGACTCCATAATTCAAACTCACAAGTAATGTATTTTAATTCTTTACAATTCAGATTAAACCCAAAACATATTCTAAAGTACATAAAAGAGAAGCCAGATATCTAATCAATCTTGCCAGCGAAAATCTTTCTCAAACAAGATTGATTAAATTAAAAATACACTACCCAACGAGGGTGAAAATATTGCATCCATTTTGCAAAAGCTGATGTATGAAAAGGAGGGTGTATCCGATTCGCGGGTAGTCGAAAATATCGGGGAAGAGTAATATGGACTCCCCTTCAAGTGTTAATCTATCGTTTCTGTAAAGTTACACAGCGATAATACGGGATTACGGGCGATATTGCTCCCCCTGAAGATTATCATGTCTGGCACGTTGGAGGTAATAGCAAGTGGGTAAATAGGCAGGTGAATAATGTTGTGAAGGTTTTGAAGATAACATTGAAAACCCGATGTGAGTACACTGTCGATTTCGCTGAGCTAAATTCTGTGAAAATTTTGACGAGTTTGATGCCTACAGACAGGATTAGGCCACACTAGCGCAAGACAGAGAGGAGAGGTGAGGAGAAAGGGAAGCCTTAGCCCTGCAATGGGACGAAATAGGCTTAAAATAAATTCTGTGCAAAGGAAAATGTTATGGATAACCTATTTATAAAGACGATATTTCATTGTTTTGTTCGCAAGAAGTGAACGCTTTTTAACACGCTTTTATTAGGTCGACCTGTATGTAACTATGTAATGGAATCTAAGGTAATGAATTTAACCATCTTCCAAGGGTCGTAGCGTAATGAAAATTGGCAGCTGTATGTAGTTCTGATGACAATACAATAATATGGTACTGTCGAACTGATCTGATGATGGAGCCGGAAGATATGAACTGGAACTTCATGATGGAAAATCGTATCATAGCTGTTTTGGATTTCTTAGAAAAGTCTTGTAATGAACTTTGACCACGATTAGGTTTCAAGGTCTGATGATGAAGCCGGAAGATGTTTTTGTTTTTACGTGCATTTATTAAAGCGTGTTTTTCTAGTGTTTAAAGTTTTATTTTCATGTTTTGAAATGAAACTCCGTTGACCGTGACCAAGAGCACCAGTTTTCAAAACTTATAAGCATGAATTGAATGCTCCGTAAGTAAAAGTTGTTTCACTTCCTTAAAGTTCTCTATGATGCTTTTAAAAACTTTCATCCATTTGGGACACCGCATACCTGCAATGTTTGGATACCATCTATTTTTGTCTTAAGAAATCTTTGTTGGATTTCAGTTTTGTTACGTTGCTGGAAAGTGTTAAAAAGTTATAAGGTTTTTTATTTCACGAGCGATGTTGAGTATCAAAAGACAAACAACAGCCATTCTTCTAGCATAGCTACTATCGTGCTATGTACACGACAAGGCTTCCAGTAATCTCTCAGAGGGAAAGATTTTAGTTCAATATTCTTCAAGGTAAATTTAGAGCATTTGTTGGGATGCATTTTCCATTTTCCGATGGATATTAGTTTCGTGAGAGCAGTGGTGGCAAGCTGCGACTTACGATACGTGGGTCGCAGGTTGGAACGAACCCACACAAGCGCTTTACTTTGTGTAAATTATTTCATCACCATTGCTCTCAAAACGGTGAAAGAAAACTTCGTGGGGAAACCGGCATGTCCTAAACCAAAAATTCGAAGACATGTAACATCTATCAACACGTACTGAGTCCGCGTGGTTGGATTTTGGCCCACTCCCTGTTTCCCAGCAGTGGGAACTTTATGGGCTGATTATGTTTATGCTATTAGTTTCATACAATCATGGCTAGCAAGAAAATTGCAAATATTTCCATACAATATAATCTCCACGTTATTAACGCTGGACTTTGTACTTCCATATAAGTCCAGTTCGTAACCACAATGGCCACGTCAGAAGATATTATCATCAGCTGACCGCAAGCGATTAGCCATCCTTTTGTAGAAATAGAAATCACAATAAAAAAAGGTTTCAGTTGCGTTAAGTAAGAGACAATAGAGCACAAAAAGTATAAAAGGCCACTTTCTAATGATCATGACCCGTGGCTTGCGCAAGCGCCAGCCATGACGTTCAGTTAAAAGTGTCGTTACTCGTTTTCTTTTAATCTGATAACATCTCTTGCTTCCTTTTTGATATTATTCAAAGTAGTGACTATACGGGGGTAATTGCGTAACACACTATCAGTAACAATTGGTTTCATTGTGGCAGTTCAACAACATTCATTGCGTTATTTACGTGGTTGAGAAAAACAATTTTCGAACATATGAAGCAATGGATTAGAAATATCTTTCAAAATTATTCAGATTGAGATTTATAATGTGTTACGCAATTAGGGTGCAGGTTCTTTCTTTGAAATAGAAATAATTTATTTGCTTATAACGTAGGTATAGGTACAGATGAGGTGGAATTTTCATAATAATAGTACCGACAAATTTTACCTTACGGCATGCAAAATTTTCAAATAAGAGAATTTAGGATTGAATTAAATTATATCGTCGTCTTTTGACATTTCTCGGGACCCTGGGGTCCCGGACCTTTGCAAGTGCACCCAAGGAAAACCCGCGGTTGGAGAGGTATTCCACGGATATCAGGATAAACCCGGAAGTACGGTAAAAATCCTTAGGGTTCTGAATGTTACAGGCAAACTAACAAAAAAAATATTACAATATAACCCTAATAACCCTTCTCCTATGGTATTCAATAAACACAGTAGGTAAGCTAATCTCTGTGTCTCTCGTATGTTGTCTTTGTTTAGGTAATTACCATATTAGAACCTCATCTGTCTAATTATGCGCACGAAGTGGTAGACAACAGTTAGTCTTCGATAAACGAAGTATTTGTGAAGTTAAATAAAAGCAATAAAGCAAAGAACAAAGGCAAAACAATTTTCTCGTCTACTAAATACGTCAAACGCAGTATTAACGAGTTCTTTGTCTTACCAAAGCCATTTGAATACGAAAACATATTTTAATTAAGTTTTCTTTACAAATTGGCATCTCGATTTCTTCGAAATACGTATAATAGGTATATAAAAATAAAATTGATTAAAAACCAGATCAAAGGACTAAAATTTTAAATGTCAATTTCAAAGTTAGCCAATTTAACTTATCTACCCTACCCGTTATCAATGATTCAGCCGTCAATATCACAGTCAGAACAGATTAAAAGGGCTTCATGTTTGAAAGAGTTTCTTCAAAATATCTTCGGCGAGAAATTCAATAGTGCAAAGGCACAGTGACAATGATTATGATAATGACAAAACTTACGGAACTTGTAATGGGATAAGTTTTCAGTAAAAGATCCGCATACAATATTTGTATGCCCGTGACAAAAAGAAAAAGATATCCCTTGGAGACGAGCCTTTAACTGGAAAACTTTGTGATCTTTTATTGCGGAGACGTTGTACAGTTCTTTATTAAAAGTTACTTAGGAAATTCACCCAATTGCCGAGTACCTATAGGAAAGACGTGTAAAGAAATTCCGGACAGAAGAAGTTTGCTTTCGCTTATAAAACTTGCGAGTGCACAATTTTGCTAAGCTTTTTGTGTTTTCCAAGAGTATACAGACACGTTTGTAAACCACAGTACCTATGACATGAAATGAGCGTTTCAAGTCTACTTGATAGTTTAGAAATAAACAGTTCTAGGTTTATATTACACTCAAACAATAGGCACGAGTTATAGATTGATCTCATTTCCTGTTACCACGTCGACCCACCCACACCAATATGGCAAAATTAATGACCATCCAAGTGGATGACCAGTCCTTAAATAACATTAGAAGCAGTGTAGGCGAGCCATCGCAAAGGCTAGCCAGGCTTGTGGGTAGCCTTCCTCAGCTTCGTCTATCCAAATCAGGATTTAATATCCGTCAATCCACATAGTGACATCATGGCCTCGCCGTCCGCGGAAAATGAAGTTAGATCAGGTTCGGAAATCAACGGTAGGCGTCAAATAGTGGCACACGTCAGGGCACGAGCAACGTAAACATGACACGAGGGTCGTGTTTACCCAATATTAAGGGCCGAATGGGCTACAGGCGAGGCGATGACGTCACGGGGCGGCGCCCCCATGGCTCGGCGTGTTCCAACTGAGCTCGCGTTGAAACGCCGCCGATGAGACGGTGACATGTATACGGCGCGAATTTGCATCTGCCAAAAGCAATAACGTTGAACACATTGAAAATAAATACATGCATTCATGAATTTCATTCGTGCAGTTGAAGAACATGCTAATATACTTACCTAAAGGTTTTTGCAGTCGCATTCATTCAAAACGTAGAATATGGTCAAAATGATTAACAGACACATAACCGGAACATGCACACACACACAAAAAAACAACGAATAAAAAAGAACACTACTACATCTACACTATTTCCCCTACATAGGAAAAAACGTCGGATGACTCATCATAAACACGATAAAACTATACACAAAAGCTGACATCATTGATAACCAGCTCAATTTATCAGGACACGAAAACATTGTGAGTATAAAACAATTTGCTTCAACTCTCGGCTGATTGGATAATAACGTTGTCGCTAAACAGTTTTGTTTGCGTCTGTCATCTCATGTGTAACAACATCACGTTTAACACACAGGAGATTAAAGATGGAGACGTACACGATTTCTCTGGTAAAATTTTCCCGCTTTATAATTAGAATCGATGCAAGCATCTATAGTTCAAGCGCGTCATTTTTTTTTTCAATAACAAAGATAATATTTTAATCAGTTCGGTCACGGCCAAAGTTAAAATTACAATACTTCTTTGGAAAATGCAGTTGATTTCTTCACTCATGAATTTGTGAGCAACTCACGCACCCTGTTCCAAGGGTTGTTATTGCTATGAGCCGTTTGTATTCCACTGCAAGGTAAAGGCCTCCGTTCTCGCCTTCCTCTTATCTCTATTTACTGATGTATGAGGCCAATCTTAAAGTTCCAAGAGTATGGAGTAATAACCTCGAGGTTTCAATGGATGAATGTCCGACGTAACCCTTCTTATTCACTTGGCCCTTGACGGTTAGTCCCCATGAGGGTTTCCCCAGGTATAAAAGGTTATTCACCTATGCGTAGTGCAGACCCAGAGCGTTCGCGCACAAGCGCATCACCTAATAAACCAAGGCAAACAAGGGGTAGTTCCGGATACAAAGGACGTGGATGTTTGAAGACCAATCTTTTATAATATAAAAATGAATCGCTGAATGTTTTGCTAAGCGCAAATCTCGAGAACAGCTGAAACGATTTCGCTAATACTTTTTTTAGAATATTCCTTGAAGTACGAGGATGGTTCTTACGAATGTAAGAAAGTTGGTTCACGCGGACGAAGTCGCGGGCAAAAGCTAGTTATTAAAATAATTAAGTTCACGCTTCGTTCGGATACATTTTGCCTCCTAATCTGTACGAAAACCCCCAACACAACGGTATGTATGTAATTTTACTGAATCATGACTCAGATCCTCTCCTTACATAAGATAACCTACCTACATAACACACACTAAAAACATTTGAGATTTACAAACAGAAACCACAAAGTGAATAGTCAGTAGTTGTGACCACACGAGGTCTCTTTGTCCTTATTTAGTCAGGCTTTGAGAAGCTGTGCCCTCTTTTCTCCTTTTAAGTTGGCTTAAATTTAAATCAAACGGCCTGAACGTGGTCTTCGCCATAATTTTGTGGTACCTTTATATTTATTTTTAGGCAAAATATAGGCAGAATATATATCAGAACTTAAATGCATTATAAAGGATTAAAAACCCACAATGACGACCCATTTCAATTGTGGAGTTTCTCTTACTAATGAAGCCACGACTTAATTCTTTTCAGTGAAGCGTGGCGCGGCTTTAAACCAGGAAACCCCTTTAGGGCTAAGTAGGGTATTTTAACCGTCCGTAAGGCAATCCGCAAATGAACCGACGCGACGCGACGTTTAAATAACTAAATGAACTAGACACATTACGTTACGGTAATTGATATTAAAATTTGAATATACAAGCAATAAACCCCAGCAGTGGGAGCACTGGAAAGGTTATTATCGCTAAAACATCTTCCGTGCGGGACACTTCATAATTAATGAAAGAGGAAGCGTCGTAAGTGCCTGTTTCTCAATCAAACCCGCTTTATTGCGAGCAAATTGACAGCTTGACTAATATACATCGTCTTGTTATTAAACGTTGTCAAGTGTGAAGCGAAGTTGTCGAAAATTGTAAATGGAAAAGAAACTGAGCGAGAAATAAAATTGTGAACAGGAAACTCAATAAGAGACGACCACAGATGAAAAAGGATCTACTCATTCATAATAAATAAGGATTAGGCCACGATTCCGGCCCTAACAAAAGAATAAGACAGTAATCGTTGAACACCTAGAAACGGAAACTAATACTAATTCAGAAAGCTTCATTAAGAAAACCTAGGGCCAAATCTCTTCTTATGTGATAGATGAAGATAATGCAGGGGGCATATTTAATCGAATACTGAATTGGTTTAAAAACGAGGGGGTAAGTGCAATCTCAACGAATGAGAGTACACGGAGTTCAGCAAAAGAAAAATAATTTTAGACAAACCCCTACCCCTTTTACTGAGAAGGAGAACAATAGAATGATAAACGACATCCTAACGTCATAACGCTGCAAACAAGAAAGACAACACTAATTACTATCAGATAATGCCGCAATTTATCACAGGGGAGGGTAGTGAGAAGCTCGCCACTCAAATTAAAGGGATAAATAGCTCGTGATGGAGAATTTGCATTAATTTTCCAGTTCGTCGCCAACACAGGGAACGCCGGTAATGATATGAAAATTCTAAGATGCTTGAAAAACATAGTCGAGCCACCGGTGCAGTATGTGGGTTGAGCATATGAGAGAGGAATGCGCGACGCTTTTTGGAGGAAATAGGTCACATTTAAGAGATTTAAGACTTCTAGACTTCCGTAATGTGTTTGCTTGATGGCAATTTTGTGATGAATGATGTTAAAAATCTGGTAAATAAAGTTAGGATTGTGAATTTAATTTACGATAGACTAGCTGTGGTTGCGACTTCGTTCGCGTAGATTATCCTTCCGGAAAACAATAATGTGTCATGAAATCAGCCGGAACACTCAGACAAAATTTAAAAAATGATTTTTTCTTTGTTATATACAGGATGGAATTTTGTAATGCCACCTGAAGGGAAAGTACTCTTAATACTGTAGATAGAAAATTTTACTCAAAGAAAACATTCCTTTATTTTTGAACAGAAAGAAAACTGCATTCAAAGATTTTCGAAAATTTGCTTGCCAGACCCGGGAATCGAACCGACTAAAATCTGTAAAAATTACACCCTGTACTTTTATTGCATTGATCGTTAGGATCAATTATAAGGATGAAATCTCTCTAACAAACTTGATAAATAAAATGATAGGAAAACTATAAAATCTTAAATTATTTGCACAAAATGGGCTCCAATTTCTTGGATACATGAATGTATTCTTCTAACGAATTCATTTCTACCTTTAATAACGTGTTGTGGTGAATGTCATAAATCGTATTCTGAACTTCAACTCTCAACTCGTTTACATTCGCATAAGATTTAATGTAAATTTGATTTTTCACATATCCCAAAAAAAAAAAATCTAAAGGGGTGACATCTGGTGATCTCGCAGGCCATCTGATTGTGCCGTTTGTACCAATCCAGGTATTAAAATGGTTATTAATGTAAGCAGTAGTGATTCTGCTGTTATGGGCTGGAGCACCATCTTGCTGTAGCATTATTTGGTTTCGCTCTTGCTCGGTGAAACCATTTAACTCATTTCTTAAGAGATCCAACATTTCAAGATACTTGACAGTGTTTAAATGACCATGACATGCTAATATACAATTTTTTGTAAATAATTAAAATAATTTAAGATTTTATAGTTTTCCTATCATTTTATTTATCAAGTTTGTTAGAGAGATTTCGTCCTTATAATTGATCCTAACGATCAATGCAATAAAAGTACAGGGTGTAATTTTTACAGATTTTAGTTGGTTCGATTCCCGGCTGTGGCAAGCGATATTTTGAAAATCTTTGAATGCAGTTTTCTTTCTGTTAAAAAATAAAGGAATGTTTTCTTTGAGTAAAATTGTCTATCTACAGTATTAAGAGTACTTTCCCTTCAGGTGGCATTACAAAATTCCACCCTGTATACGTACCGTATATACTTTCATATGAATTTAAGTAAAAAGCTGTTATTTTGACATAATAAACAAACACACAATTTTATTTATTTAAATGTCATAGAAATAGATATTATAGATTCAGTGTTCAACCCACGCTCTTTTGAGACATCTACTTCGTAGAGAAGTTTCGATCCGCGTGGGTAGTATGAGATCTGATCTGTCTTTCGTTTAACAATAAGAATGTACGATAGATCGAGGCAAACTTTGCTTTTGTAACGATATATAGTAGTAGAACTAAGTTCATTATTGCCAGACTTTATTTGTAACCTACGCTATCAGTTTCCATTACCTGAACTTATTGGCCTTTTCCCAAGGGAATCTAAACAAGAAAGACGAAGAAGAAAATGTAACATCACCCCCTCTCTTGCTTATTCAAAGGATTCAAACTTAAATATTACTTTCGCAAATTTATTTTAAAATTCTCAACAGTAATATAAGTTAGATAATGTTGTATACACACTTTCCCGTTCTCTGTCAAAGTTAGGGAAGTAAAATTTTAAAGGTCGCTTTTACAATTGCAACATAAAAGCTAACTTGAGGCCAATTTGATTCGAAACTATAACTTATCCAGTCATAGTTAAACCGAATACTAGAGTTAAATCCAATTAATTTAATTAAGCAATAACGGATTAATGAAGCAATAACTTTCTGAAGATGAATGAATTAGTAACCGCAATCTTGTAAGCTTGCTGAAAATAGGGTGCATAGATTACTTAATTTAATTTAATGTTAAGTATCATCCTTGCAACAATTCCTGTTCCTTGCAGCAAGTCTTGTTTAAAACACAATTTCAAGACAGAGCTGACATTATTTTCGTTAGGCATAGTATGATCAGCCCATAATGTTCCCACTGCTGAGACACAGGCCTCCTCTCCGTGAGAGGGAGTGGGCCGTAATCTACCACGCGGGCCCAGTGCGGGATGGTAGATGTTTAGATACAGTTGAAACTGCCTAATGTACTGCAAGCTTTCCATAAAATGTGCCATATCGTCTAAACGCCTGTGTAATGACCGTCTCATAATGGCGGGAAAGCGATACAAAATGTAAAATGGCAGCGAGGGATTGTTATCATTGTGAAAAATCGCTACGTATGATACGCTCGCCGCTGCGTGGCCTGATGTTCCTTTAATTTCAGACTTTTATAAACATTATAATAGCCGGAAAATGAAGTTCACTGTCTTGACAGGAAATGCTACAAAGGCAGCCTTAACTTATTTTCTAGGAACATCATCTGTATAGCCTTTTCTCAACTATGTGGGGGTCGGCTTCCAGGTCAACCGGATGCAGCTGAATACCAGTATTTTATTTTGTTTGGAGCGACTGCCTATCTGACCTTCACGACATAGTTACTAGGTCATACGATACCCCACGGCAAGACTGGATCTGCTGCTGGCTTCTGTGGCATGGAGGGGTTTCGATATGTATGTATGGTCACCCATCCACGGGCCAACCTCAGCAAGCGCAGCTTAACCTTCGATCGACCCGTGCGGCTGTCATTATTTAGCCATAACTAACCCAATTGATAAGATAATAACAGTAAACAAATTCAATTCATATGGCTTTTTGGAATTAAAACAGTCGTGAAACATTTTCTTGTATCTTCTTTCTATCAGCCTGTTAAAAACGTTCTAATAACTTTATCATACCTACTTCCTATTTTCTGTATAAGTCCTGTTTTTACCTGTTCAAAAACCAAACTCCAGGAAAATCCAATGATTCCCAGAAACTGAAACAAAAAGAGCATACCGCCCAGTAATTCGGCAAATTTCCACCAAAGCGTGGGTAGGTATTGCACAAACGCTACGGAGAAAACCTTTATGGAAATGGCATAAAATTCAGTGTTCCAAATAGTTTCAATTATTCTACCTCTGGTTACTCCAGTACCGCTAACTAGTTTTTAGAGACACTGAATTCTGCGGAAAAACTGAAAATGGCTGAATAAATTCGTTTCGTTTTAATTTTATAGGAAACTTGGATTTTTATTTCACAAAAAGGAATACTAGTTTCATTTTATTTTTGCTGACTTTCGTTTGATCATGGTAGCAAATTCTGTTTATAAAACCGTCGGTACCTACAGAAGATTTCACAGAACCCTAAAAGAAATTCACTTATACTTGAAGTCTGAAGTGGCTAAAATCGACTTATTGCTTTCAATTCCCTCTTACGTCCTTCGGAAACCTTGAAGCTCAAGCTCCAACCTTGAACCACGTCCTTGGGCTTAACCCACTTTCATGAAAATTTTCAATCAATAGAGCACTCAAAAAACATCATTATAACAACTGGAATATGATTAATATTGGCTTATCAAACGTTAGCACACAATTCGATAACGGTCACGTGCTGAATGATATTAAAAATGGCGATAAGTTTATTAACTGTAATGTGATGTTGAAATTTATTTAGAATTTTGCAATGTATCGTAGCTTCAGCACTGTACGATAATTTTCCATCCTGTTGCTATTCTAGAAACTTCCCTTTCCATTTACGGGTCTTTATTTTACAATGATAATATATAACATAATCAGCATATAATGTTCCCACTGCTGGGACACAGGCCTCCTCTTTGTGAGAGGGAGCGGGCCCAGCGTGGGTTGGTAGATGTCACATGTCTTCGAATTTTTAGTTCTAGAACATACCGGTTTCCTCACGATGCTTTCCTTCACTGTTTTGAGTGCAGTTCGATAATATACATTATGTATATCATTAAATACTTTGATAATGAGTTCGAGAAAATTCCTCTCTGAGTAATTTTCCGCTGAAACTGAAGCGAAAATTTAACACGTTCTTGCTATTTGCGATACAACGTAGTAAGGCGTGTGAATGCTTGTAAATTCAACACGTGTATTTACTTCTCATGTTGATGTGAGAAACTCCATAAATAAGGAGAGTTTGATACTTTATCTTACTGACAGAATACCTGACTCAAACTGAATGGGGATATGCATCAAGTGGGAAGGTTACAAATTATACTATAACATGGCAATTTCATAGATTACTCTCAGATTAACCACTTTTATTGCTTCGTTCTTATGTTTCCGGTTATTTATTTATTAATTTATTTTGTTCTGGAGCACATTACACATTTTACATAGATTAATTGTAGGTTTTTGTGCATGAACTCTATCAGTTTCACTGCAAAACACAATCTAACCAGATGCAGCCGAATACAGTATTTTATGTAGTGCGACCGCCTATCTGACCTCCAAAACCCAGTAACTGGGTAACACTGTACCCATTGGTAATACTGGATGTCAGATTTTCGGGCGTCTGACAACCCGTAACGACTGTCAAAGATACACGAATGACAGCCGGGACCAAGAACGTAACGTGCTTTCAGACTATATAAAGATGGTCACTCATCCATGCACCGACCGCGGCAAGCATAGCTTAACCTGATCGAACGACCCCTGCGGCTATTATTCGGTACTTAGCGACGAGTCCCTCCTGTTGAGTTAGTGAACATACACATAAATTGAGTCAAAACACAATACCTACAGGTAGTCTTGTGTTTTGATAAGTTTTAACTCTAGGTATCAAGTAGTCGCACAAAACTAAAAACGATTTTAGCGATGAACTTGGTAGTTTTTTCTGAGTCACTAATCACAACACTCGCTGTATTTTACTTATGATATTTGCAGAACAATTACATTAATTGTAGAACTGTGAAGGTTATCTGTCAAAGGGAACCCAGAAGTCTTAGGTACAGCTTCACATGGTGACGGAGGCGCTCACAGTATTTAATGAGTACATAATTATTACTATCTACAATAAGAAAATAGACCAAACATTCTGCTACATTGTAAAACACTATTAGTCAATAATAAAGCACACACAGTGTAAGTAATTAGCTGTGCCGCGTCGTAACAACCCGCAATACGTCTTTATTATTTCAATTGGACATTTACAAACGTAATTACTACTTACATAATGAATGCTGTGTCTATTAACGTTATTAGAATATTGTGCTGTTAATAGGTGTGTTCACGCAATATAATAGTAATATATCATCATTTTGATAGAACCGCCTAAACGCTGTTTCGTAGTTTCATGTAATGTGCCAAATCACAGAGGAAAGTGGATGGAAAACTTCATTAAAATCGAGTTTCAGCTGTGTCTGTAACCATGGTTACAAAGTGAGTTAGTCTAAGCCGATTGCTACCTATAAACAAATTAGCGATAAATATATTTTTTTCCCTCGAAAAAGGAAGATCTTTACGCTGAACCGATCTAAGAAGCAAAACTTCGTTATCGTTCAAATTGAATCAACATTATGGTTCTAATGACAAAATCAGATTTCCAGAATCGTCCTGTTCTTGGGTGGCTGTCTTCTGGTTTTCGAGAAATCGTTACATTAAATAACGTCGGTAAAGGTCGAAATTGGAGAGCAATAATTAAGAACAACTCAGTAATAAACAAAGCTTTGCCAGCCAGCTTCAAAGAAAGCTTTGTGAAAAGTTTCTCCAAAGGACCTTTGGCAAACGGCATCTTGACGCAAAAAGCAACGTCCCACAAAAGACAATGTCCCGTGAAACTCAGCGTCTTAAAATAGAAGACATCTTGAAAAACGTCATTACTTAAGACAAGGATAATGTGCATGCCCTGAAGGGTTTGGTCCTTAGTTACCTACAAGACGTTTCTGTTAAAAAGTTCAGAATTATTTTGGCTCCCAAAAAACCTACCACAAATGTTTTAACATTAATATGTGCAAAATTAATTCAAGACAAGCAACAGATGACATTATAATGCCTTACTACCGTCCCTGAGGGAGTTTTTTCGTTCGAACTTGACACCTCGCCCCTCGGTGGATACGCAGAGTGAATACTAATTCTACACGCTCCTCTATAAGGGCGTCGCATAAAATATCTTTAAAGTTATGTACGGTGCGTGGAAACAGCATATTCTTATGTTTATGAAATGACACCGTCAAACAAAATTGGGCCGAGTATGCGTGTATTCTTGGAATGTCGACACAATATTGCGATATAATTCGTCGTTGGCGTTCACCCCTACAATTTTTCCGAGACGGTAAGCACTATGGGTGTCGCAACGCTACTTTACGGAGATCCAGCGGATTCTCTTGTAAGAAGGGCGTAGGTAAATAAACAGTGATATAAGTCTCATCTCAAAAGCTCTACTACTATTGATCCAAGCTACGTATTGTTACTGTTCTGTACGTTGTTCGTGGAGCGAACAATTTTATCCTTTTTGTATTCATTCAACAATAAAAATATTGCGTATTCAAGGATATTTTCGTATATATTAAGGAAAACATTTTCCTTACATTGAGATAACTAAAATGTAATTCAGCTTTGGATGGATGAATTTGAATCGAATAGAATTTGGATGAATTTTATATTCAAATGTGTATTTTGAAATATTTCATCAGTTTCTAAAAAAACACTTAATTACTGTGATTTAAACAAACTTGTCCCAATTTTTGCTACGATGAAGTTTTATTTCAAAAAGTTTCGTTTGATATTTTACTAATTGCCCTAATTGGTGTATACGGTTACCCATAAATTGCATCGAAATCCGATCTCCATTCCAAACAGCGAAATTATGTACCTGAAACAAATAATTGGTTTATTAGTCGGTTGGTTCGTTGAAACATTTCAGCAAAAACATCGATGTAAAAAGTTTTCAATAGTAACCTCTAAAAAATAAAACCAACTACTTCCATACACATTCCAGCGGGACATCTAAAAGTTTTATGTCCAACGAAACTTTATGGGAATGTCTAGACCCAGAACTTTACTGATACGTCATAAAAACTTTAAATCCACTTGAATTGGAATTCTGCTCAGCTACTTTCAATTCACTGAATTCAATAAAAGAACAAAAGCGGCTTACACGATCATTGAACGTCTCGGTTCACAATGCGAGCTGCACAGAGGAAGTGCTGCGCCCACAAAGAAAACCAAAGCCCAGATAATTTTCAAAGTAAACCTCCTTAAACGTAGTAGTTTCTCCTATATGTTACGAGTAGCAACAAACCGTTGTCAGGCTCAGAGATAATCAGACTCGAGAAACGAAGTTTTTGCGCTAAACGATTTACTTTGTTCTTCTTCGGGCCCAATACTAATTTAGTATTGGATTTATCGTGACAGAATAAATAACAACCAATCTGCGACAGAAAGAGCAATAAATATTAAATTGACTGTAATAAAAGTAAATTGCCATTCAAGACAATAATAGCACGTCTGATGTTACGATTATTAAACACAGATTCATGAATTGATATAACATTGGCAGTGAATTGATCGTTTGCAATGTCTAAGACATTTCAAAATATATAAAACAGAAGATCAAAGGGGTTTAAGAAGCAAGAACGATTATTCGCATACCTATCGATAAACATTTGTCTGCGCAAATATAAACTCGCATCATTAACGAATCGAATCGGTCGCCTTAGAAACGGAACGTAAACATTAGTGACGTGCCACGTCCGCGCGTATCGATTCGACCGAGCACCGACCTCGGAGACGTCACCGTGTTGATACTGATACAGTTACTTGGCCATTAAAGAATTTGTTACGTTATCTTATCGATACAGCAGCATTGTTATCGTCGGACCCAGATAACTCGATCGATTTAGACTGAGTGTTGGGTTTGCGCTTACGTTATTACACGTATTTTCAGTCGGTGTTGTTTTGGCTTTGTAGATCGAGCTTTTGCGATTCCAATAGCAGTTTCTCGATTTATCAATAAGCCCTTTACAGATTTTCGTTTAGAATCCAATAAAGAAATAAAAGCCTAGAGAGCCATTTCTATATCTTGGTATCAAAGGGTTTTCTTAGACTAGCTAGCGTAATAGATGGACTCAATTTAGATCTATTTCCCACTTAAATGGTAGTCTTGAGAGCAGATCTAGGTCTAAATGAACATATTCACATAGAGAAATAGTTACTGACTGCCCCCGTTTTACGAAAACAGTCTTAATATATATATTGGCATTCATTCTAAGCGCTGACGAATCAATGACTATATGTATAATCGCTTTTCTAAGTTGTGTCAAAGCTGAAGGAACTTCTTGTTTACTTACTAACACCGATCTTTGGAACAAACACCACGAAAACGTCAAACATTGAAAACAAAATAAAACATTGGACCTTCCCTTCGACTCCCAGAGGAGCGTACGTGCCTTAAATACCCGAGCAGCAGACCCTAAACTAATTCCCCAATTTAATCCTACATAACAAATCGATAAGAAATGGCGGAAGGGCGAAAATTTCCAACAAAGTTCGGTTAATTTTCGACACTTGTTTTGAAAAGGAAACCGACAAAATTGTGCTACCTTTTGAAATCAACTGAAATTCTAAAATGTTTACTGATATTAGTAATCAAATTCAGATGGCGTGATATGGGCGGACGACATTGTTACCATTGCGGGTAGAACCTGGAATGATGCCTGGCACAGGAGCATGGGGATTTATACATGAAAAGAAAGACGGATGCTCAGCAGCTGGTGGAGAAGGCTGTGGACGATGATGATGAATCAAATTCTTGCTTAAAGAAATATTCGGTAGGTTATTGATTTTGAAAGGTACGGGGGCCTACGGGCTACGAGGTGTGGTCGAAACACTTGTACAAGATCAAATGTAAAAAAGGGTAAAGGTTATCAACATAATAGTGTTTTTCTGGTACAACCGCAATAGTATTTGGTAAAATTACCGCAATACCGCACTGAATTTGAGAATAGTAAAACAGCTCATTCACGCAAAACCATTATGTTAATGTAATTAACTCAGCAATTTGTTAATTGCCTTTAGTTTCTACCTGCTTTTACCCTCAGTTGTTCCTGACAAGTCATGAAGATATATCGTTAGTTTCAGACCGACATCCTTTTTCCTCGACCAGAAGTAAAGTTATTCTAAATGTTTTACCTGACATTGATTGACCGAAACATTTATACAACACCTAACAATTTAACTAACAGCAAAAAAAAAAATCGTCAGTCTTATCAAAAGGAAAGCTGTTATTAATGTCTCGTGGTGAATTTAATAATAACAGGGCGGTTGGGGAAATTCCCTAAAAGTTTTCTTCCCCAAGTAATTGACTAGTGGGAATAAAAGTATAATTTCATAAGCTTTCCCCCCAAATAGGGGCGGTATTTTGTAGGGTGCGGTGTCTACAAAATGCTGACTTGGAGTCACGACACAGTCAATGCAAAGCAAATTGTAAGTTAGTAGTAGTAGTTTTTGTATGGTACGAAATACAACGATTCCGATTACACAGAACGGTTCCAAACCAATCGTTTAGCGCATTAATTGTATCGGAAAAATCATCACGTGTTTTTCAATCACAATATTAATTAAACATTGAAACTGAAAAGCATGCATTCATTGAAAAAAATAAAGCAAAATTGGCGGGATTCCAGAAACAGTTTTTCACTGAAATCTATTTAAGTTTTAAATACGAAAGCAAAAATAAACAAAAAAACTCTTATACGTGTGTTTGCTACGTTACTACTTGGTATTAACGTAGGAATCGATTTGTCTCGAATCTCTCTTTAACAAACCTATAGACTAAACCGATAGATGAACGAGTGCCGTTTACATAATCATGCTCTATGTATGTCTTGTGTACAAGAACACGAAAATTTTCATCAGAATCTAAGATGCGTAAAATTTGGAGTATTTACATTGAACAACGCTACGCCACTAGATTACACAACATAGGACATTCTCAAATCGAGCTCGCACTTCGGGGACCCTTCTTAGTTACACAAAAATGGTTTTCACACTATCAAGCCACTAAAACTGTTTCCACCACTGCTTTGGGACCCCAATACGGATCTTATAAAGAAACAGTAACAAAAAGCAGCAAGATCAGAATTATCATAACCAAGGCACAATAATTGGCCCAATGGCCGGATATAGGTAGCAACTACCGACCGATATGACAGGTGTATGCCTTGACGGAGTCCACTAAATTTAATATCCACAGGACATCCTCAAATCGAGCTCCAAATGCGACGCTATTAAGCTACTACAACTGTTTCACCACCACTGCTTTGGGACCCTAATGCGGGTCTCATAAACAAACATAGTAGCCAAAAGCAGTAAGATAGGAGTAATCATAACCAAGACATAATAACTGGCCCAATGGCCCGACATAGATAGCAAATACACCGACGATATGACAGGAGTATATTTGGTGGGTGCGGGCGACAACCTAATGAAAGTCAAACACGCGAGCCTCCACCCTGCACGCACCCGAATATTGTTAATTACAATAACATAGCTTACTACTTGTGACAGCCGTACTATGAAGTTATTGTATGTGACAGGAATGTTTATTTTCTTCTTACTGAAGATATTATTCTTCTATTAGTGGGCAATGTCTGACATTTCGTTCGTAATTTTGTTGATTTTGGCTCTTTATTTTCTTTCATGGTGATTCTTGGAAAATTCCTTTGTCTATCTACAGCAAAATAGAAATGATAACTGTTGATTGAAATATTTACTCTGATAAGATAAGATACGAAATTGTTGTACACAATGTTGTTTCTACGTCTCCACTCTAGTCTAGATTCCTACATCTTTTAGTAGATCTAAATTAAATTTACTCCACACAAAACGTGGATTCATTGAATTTTTTAGTGAACTCGTTTATTTAATCCTCTCCTCACCTAGCCGAAACGCATTAGCGTCCCAACTCGACGCCTAAGTTCCAATCGGTGTTAGCATGAATATAAAATTCCCGATTCCAACATTGAACAACTGAGTCGTAAGGTCGTAACTCTTTTATCTCTCAAAGCAAAAAAATGTGAGCTAAATTTCCACCGTCGTTACCATCAAATCCTGTAAGATACTTCTTCCATTATATTTACATATAGCAACATCAATGTCCTCTATGTTCGACATTATTATACGTATATATAAAAATGTTTTTGGACGAACTTCCATTCCAGGCCAATTCACATGTGTGTCGGAACCACGGAACACAATGAATCGAGAGCGTTTTACCGCAACCGGAAAAAATATACTAAAACATGTCATGGAGTCCCACGCCCAAGTAACGGCAGCTATGGTATTCTTTTTTATACGTCTCATTGCAAAAGGGAGAGACAAGCAGACGCGTTTTGTAGGCGGCGTTAAATAAATAAGCAGCATTCTGTACAGGAACGACCTTCGCCATCTGTGGCCGCTCTAAAAATACCACCCCGCCACCGACCGGCGTATTTTACCTCAAACGTCCCTCGAATTACTGAATAATTAAAGGATCCTGTTATGATTCATGCCATAGCCTTTTATAGCACGAAGTAAAAATGAGCCTGGACAATTAATATGAAACCAGTAAAAAACTATTTTGGTTTTTCCAATAACGCAAATAGTACGAACAGCACAGGTATGGCTAAAACTATACACATATCCCAAATTGACTCTGTTTATAAATAGAAGTGGACGGACAGGTGATGCACAACATACACTACGTACGTGGTAAAGGTACTTTTAAATTCACACGCATGGTAGCTTTAAATAGATGTTCGACGATATTTTTTTTAAATGTTGAATAAAGTTCAATTTAAAAAATGCATAATTTTAAAACATAATATTTTCAGACAAATGGGTTGACAGTATTAATTTCATACTTAAATATAGCGGAGCGCGCCAAAGGTTAAGGTTAGAATCCTTTGCGGGTTGGTGAATGTGCAAGCAAATAACAACAGCCATTCACGAGCTAGCTGAGGTCTCAGGAGACTTCGCGCAAGAGAACGTTATTCTCTTAGCACTTGGAAATTTCATTTGGAAGCTGTACGTGATGCCGCGTCGAAATGCGCCCCTTTCCAGAGGGTCCGCGATTTAGATAGAAACTCTTTGAAACATATTCAGACGAACGTTCGTAACAATACCCCAGCTCGTTGCTACGGAATTGAAATTAGGATCGCTACCATCACGCTACACTGGGTAAATAGAAAAGTTCCAATATGGGATTCAATCTCACAAACAGTATCAATTCGACACACGGTCGTGCTCGTGGGTCCGTGACCTCGGCCTTGGGTGAATTACGTATCCGAAAATGTATCTCAATTGAGAAGCCCTTACAGAGCGTACACTGTTCTCGTTTGACACGACCTTGCATTGCGTAGAACAATGGGTCAGTTGTTGCTGGGCAAGTAAGAATCATATCGAGATGGTACAATGGCACAACCTTGAGAAAAGGAAATCTCAGTTGCAGATGTCAGCACTGGAGTGCTCCCGTGAGAACAATAAGGTTGGTCGGCTTTGTTGCGACACGTAGCGTGTAAATTGGCAAGCACGTGCGTCACTCTATTATATAGTACACCGTATAGAGATCTACCGTGTTTACTCACAACGAGGTCGACGACTACAAAAAGAGATTACATTATGCTAACGTTCTAAGCACCCCACGACAGTTTCTTGAAAGTCGGCCGTATTCATAGCTACTTTACTTCCATAAGCGCAATAGAATGATCATACTATGAGCACAATACATGCTCAGTACACAATTTAAAATGTGACAAGGAAACACTTAACAAGGCAAATATTATGCGGGGTGGGTTGTCACTTACCGAGTAGAAAGAACGTTTGATTGGTAGTAACAGGCATATCAGAATCGTACCAACTACTAAAGAGGCATAAAAACAGCTATACAAATAAAAAACAGTTAATAGAAATTACGTAAAAATTATACTTATAAATAGACACGCAGGCTGTCGCACAAGGATCGTGGGCCGGTAATATCTAAGTAGGGGATCGTTGACTCAGCCACGTCTGCGTAGGCAGACTTGTTATGCTCACCATTCTATAAATGCAGTAACGTAGAAATACTGCAGAAAACGTTCTTATACGGTAAGGTAATGAAATGGTTGCAATGTTTAACCGCTAAGCGCAGGGAAAGCAAACAGCAATTTGAAGGCTTTGAACGACTATTCGTTTGAAACACTAGCCACAAATAAGGTTTAAAACCAAGAAAGGAGATAAGAACGTTATAAAATGTCGGGAAAACGTGTTTTCTCCTCAGAAATCCACTTGTTTCAGCAGACCAAGACCAATGTATTGTTGAACTTTAAATCCCGACATGTATATCTGTATATCTACACATATATCATATATCTTGAAAATCTCCGTTGGCATTTCATCGAGAGCTAAATTGGACATGAGTATGTAACACGACATTGCAGCGTTTATGGTCACATTTAATGCGAACTTGAACTCTATCTTCACACGTGCGGTCGTGCAAATCCAATATAAATGGAATTAGCGCCCGTGCTCGGTCAACATCGTTAACTTGGCAACTATGATATGGACCAAGATTTGCGGAGGCGAAATCAGGTCTATTCGTTCGCGTATCCTTACGGTACGTGTGGGCGAAGTGAGAACGAAGCAAATCGACTTAAGTAAAGCTGCAGGGATTGGCGAGTCGAATCTTGGTTTGAAACGATGTCATCTCTTTAGTTGCATTATGTAGTAGTTTACTTTACTTGTACTTCGATCACATCACAGCTTATCTGGCGAAACTGCCCCATTGGTCTCGTGGTCGCAAGCGCGACTGCTGAGCTGGATTCCTGCTGAAGTCCTCGAGTTCAATTCCCGGGTCGGGCAAAGTATTATTGAGTTTTTCCATTAGGAATTTCTTAATAACAGTCCGGAGTTTGGAAGTTAATAATAATATCCCTGGACATTTCACACAGAACCATTTGTCCCAAGCTAAGCAACCTAATGCTTGTGTTATGGTAACAAGATGGCTGATAAACTACTTATATACAATTTTTTTTTTGTAAATGCATACATATTATAGATAGATAGGCGGCGGTGTGATCCCCGTGGCTCGGAAACCACGTTAAGCCGTTGGCCCTGCACCTGATCTCTCTCCGGTCGTGTCGGATTGCCATCACATTGGACTATGAGAGAGAGGGAAGAGAGATTACACCTGTGTATGCGCACACATTTTTGTTCGGCCGTTTCCTGCTACGAAGTTACTATTTGGTTTAGTCGGTTCCGATCCTACACTCTTTCGAATATTGACTCTGGTCCCGACCCAACTGAGCCGATCCGAACTTTTTTCGCATTTTTCAATAATATTCGGTTCGGCCATGTGTCGGTCCGATCCGAACATTCGCACTTTGCACTTCGGAGTAGACCCCCTGATCTTCGCTGAGTTTGGTCGCAATAGCCGAAATTCGCTCTGGAAACTATTTAGCTGGCGAAAATACTCTCGCTATACCAGAAGGATCAACAAATTACTGGAAGTGTTTTCTACATAGCTGTTTCAAAACTTTCAAGTTATAATTCCCACTCATCGTTTGCTACATCCTGTTACAAACATTTCTAAGTCCCAACAGGCGCAGACGGTAAGTCACGTGCCGAAGGTAGTTTCGCCATTGTGGCTGGTATACACTTGCGCAAGTATCACGAGGCCTCCCACGTGGCGGGAGACAGGCTGGCTGAGACTCGTGAATCACGAGTTACACCCGCCTTTATATTTTACACGAATTTTGTTTGCATTCACATTCTGTTAATATGAGCACAATTATGGAGGACCTTGCATGTGCATAGAAACGGGTTTGAAAATTATCAAGTTTTGTTTGTATGAATATTTTTATAACGATGTAAAAACATGAGTATTTAATTTTGAAGGAGGCTCTAAAATAATATGTAAAATGTATTCTAATTTCCTATTTACAATTCTCTCAGTTACTCTAAATTCTAACCACAACGAGTGTTTCTCTTTGGAATACAGTCTGGCAGAGAAACCCTACACAAAGCTACTAAATAATACTGCCTTGGGATTCATGACCGCAAACAGTGCAGTCCCAAATCACAGAGTGGAAGGCAAAACCAACTAACTTAATTATGATTTTACTTCCAAAATGTAAAAGTTTGGAACAAACATTAATGGGAGTTTAGAAGGAGAAATGAAAACAAGAGTTAATCCGGTGGTAGTTGTTGCAAACATGTTCTGTCCCCTACTAGAACAAACATAGTTTCCTTACCAAAACTGGGAATTCAGAAGGACAATAAAAGATTCATCAGAACAGCAACAACACTGGACAAATAAGTAACAAGTCTGGAAAACTAGCGAAGAATAAAACCCACAAAAAGCTACTCTCAATGAAGAGAAGTAAAACAAAATATGCAGCTGTGTGCACAGTATAAATGGGTGTTAAATATTTATTAGCCATTGATACGACGAGCGATCCGGCGTGACGGCACCTGATGATTGGACGCGGTAGCTCGGAAATAATCGACGTCATTATTGTGAGCATCGTGGATTCATACGACAAGTTATGTTTTTAATATCTGTTGAAGCAAACGTCGAATGGTGCTAAGGTGTTTTAAATGATCAAAGATGGTTGTTCTTCTTTGAGATTTTGTTTGTTGCGATTAGATATTGGGAAAATCTGTTATCAAAAAACGTGTAGGTATATTTTTGTTTTAAAAGGTAGAATGAATGACATCATCTACCTGTATAACAAGTTTAGTATTTTTCTGATTAAATCCGTCTTTGATAATGAACGCAAACTATTTGCGATCCATAAGTAACCCAACAAAATCATCTCTCTCCTACTTGCCTAAAAATACAGAAGCAACTTAACAGCTCATCCGTTATATTGTTGGTTAGCTTAAGAACTCAGTAAAACAGTAAACTTTGGTAGTTTACGCCTGTTTCGGATTCGGCGTTAAGACGATGCTAACTCTTTAGTGTGTTCTGTTTCGAGTTGGATGATGTTGGGGATTTGGCAACGGCCATCGTCTTCGATAGATAAACACATCGTTGTACCTGATGCATTTTATTGCGATTTCGAATTGAAAACGGCCAGAATTTGCGGAATAAAGGGTGAATATACCCTCTAACACAGAATATATATACAATTATACATGTGAACTCGGGCTAATAACACGGCAACGGAAGGAAACTGGAGAAAACCTTTACAAAACTCCAAGGCTTATACAAAAGAAGTAAAAATCTTTTCTGATACACACGCGGGCACTTTGATGTCAGGGATCAAGTGCCAGAGACGAAATGAAAATCCACGGAACAGTATTGAAAATGCCAATCACAACTGTCTACGGCCGCGTTCGAATTGTATGGGACCCGATGTTCATATTCCTTTCTCTGCCATTCACTCTACGATATTGCGTAATGAAAATTCGTATGTCGCCAAACGTTTGACTTCCTATCTGGTTTAAATGAAAATCGCTGTTTGAATTGAACATAGTCTACGGGGGAATATTGCACGTCTGATAACCCGGAACAAATACAACTTTGTATACTACTGTTCATTGTTCAGTAAAGCGTTTGTTCAAAAACTGGAAACGAGCGCGCTCCCGGCAGATTTTGCGTTGTAGCATGAAATCTATTGAATTAATAACCTAGTTTAGATCCAGGAAGCAGTAGTATTGCCAGTATCTAAACTTATCTGTATATGTTTGATGAACTGTGTTCCATTAAAGTTTTATGAAACAGTTTGTTTTTCGGCAACATATTTTTGTTATTTTTAATTTTATTCTTTGGTCCATCTGTCTTGAATGTGGAAGGTGCTATTTCATACCTCACATTCAGTATTGATCGAACCCTTGCATTCACCAGACTAGAACTTGGCCGTCATTGCTTTTACCTTTTCCGTGTTACCTAGGTCCAGCCTAAGGTAGTATGAAATATTCCAGCGATTTACGTGAGTAAATCATTTTGGTTAAGTCTCTACAAGATTTTAAGATGTCAATGGTACTGTGCTTGATGGAATAATATTATTACAGTATTACCTTAACATTAAGTTTGTATATTTACACAGTGAATCAGCCGTCGACGTGGCGTGTAAACAAATGTTAATACCTATTCTTGAGGTCGCATAGAACAAGTAGGTTTGTGACGTCTTGAGGTTGTATTTACACACTTCAAGAGAATAATTTAAAATATGGTTACGTTTCCATATTCTATCTCGATGTCATTTGCTGTAGGCGTATTTAGAATAACAGATAAGTGCACCGTATAAGGAAAATCGAATAGTATTAATAAATGATTGACTTGAAGTATTGCTAGTTTCGAATCCAAATAACGCGTCAACAATTTAAACTTATGACATCAGAACGTTCGAAGAATAACAATATATGAAACAGAAAATTGACATAAAATGATAAATTCATTGTTTCAAAGTTATGTTAAGGAAATGATAATACACATTTTATCTATGAGCTCATATGCGTTTCCTCTATTGTGTATCGATATTCATACATTTGCGTTTTATACAAGCTAATATTTTCAAGTCATTCTAAGCTTATATTTTTTAAATATTTTAACGCTATGATATTTGATTACAATGTAATGCTTAGTTAGGAACAAGATAAATCCCCTATAAAATTTAGCCACAAATCCCCGTAAGCCAAGATCAACAGTAAGATCGAACAATGAATACGAACAAAGAAGCCTTCCCGGTGAACGATAATTCTGTATTGTTCAAACACGAGTTGCTTAGTCCGTCCTTACTTCCCGCTGTTATACAAAGAACAAATTCCGAAGGACACCCGAAACGGCAAGGAGGTCCGCTGTCTGTAATAAGGAAACGGGTTTGCGGAATTACAAGTTGCGAAACAACCCGAATTGCAGAAACAGGCACCTTTTGGGGATACTATGGTAACTCGTTCTGATAAATTAGTTTCACACCTCGCGTACTGTGCGTAGAATTGCGTTGAAACGCAAATATTTATCATCTGGGCCTCGGGCATTATCAGAGCGGAACCTACCGCAGCCTTGGTTGATGCAAATGGCATGTTTACTATATTGTACCAGATCTCTCTTCACACGTAATCCTTTATGTTTTGATGAGGGAAATGTACATTAGAAAACCATCATAAAAACGACACCAAGAGGAACCAGCGTGGTAATTGAGTAACACACTATCAGTAGAAATGGGTTTAATTTTGACAGTTCAACAACATTAATTGCGTTATTTACGTTGTTGAGCAGACATATTTTTCAAACATATGAAGCAATGGATTAACAATATCATTCAAAATTATTCAGATAGATAGTGTGTTACGCAATTATGGCGCTGTAAGCCACATTAACATGCAAAACATCCATCATATTTCATCTAATTTCAAGCCTGTTAGGTCTAAGCTAATAATACAGATGTCAAACGAAATACAATATCACATTACGAACAAGTACATAACCTTACAAACATGTTAATGGATGAATCATGCTTTCCAGCTCCGTGTAAAATATTGTTAATTTTTACCTCGACATTGGTGGTATGCATAAATAGCTTCTCGGTTTATATGTTATTTGTGTGCGCATGTGTTTCCTATATGCAATTACCTTTTGTTAAGCCACTTGTATTTTCATTTCCATAAATTATGTGTTCGGGGTGTGTATTTTTGCGATTATGTATTGAAACGATCATAATGTTGGCTTTGAAATGAGTTTTATATTAATGATAGGACAGTTCTAGGGAATATTTTACAAAAACCATAATGTGCACATGTGTGTGCACATGGCCTAGCTGTTAGTTTTCCAATAATCATAAAATAAATAAATAAGTGAATATTCGAATGACGAGAAATGATAAGTAGGTATTCATCAAATATCTAATCATATTTCTTTTATACAAAGACAGAATTGAAACACTAACACCACTTTCGACCTTCAAATTCAGGTAAGTCACCCAGGTTACGAAACAAAAGTTAATTCTGTTCCAGATCATCTAGATCTTTATCTACGTTCTTCTATCTAATTGTTCGAGTGCCTGGCATAAGAGCAAAGGTCGTGGATTCAATTAAGGACCGAGTAATGATGCTTCGTTTTAAAAACTATGCTGGTCTGCTACGAAAAATAAATTGCTTTAAAGAATCTTGAAGTGGAATGATTGAAAAAAACGTTCGCTTTTAAGTTTACTTGGTATAAATGTAAAGGATATACTTGTTCTCGTCATAAAACTGGAAGAAACTATCCTCTTCGGACTGAGGCGGAGAACCGAGTTTTATAATGCAACTTTTATAAGACCATGTCATGCAGTCGACTGCGATAGATTGAGCTGAAAACTTAACTCTCCAAGTGACTATAATCCTAAACTCTTCTTTAAACGAAAGCCTTTCTTGGCATACTTCCAAAGGCGGTTAAGTTTAAAAATTCTAATCGCATGCTAGATAAAACTCTCCTACTACATGTCGAACCACCCTTGCTTTAAAATCCATCGCCCATCCGTCTTCCGATGAATAAATAACCACTAGTTTTACCCAAATGATAACATATCATCATTCAAGCTTCCGTGTACCACCACTTTCATCCACTCACATCCCACAACACATTTATCTCGTACACATCAGTACTAAATCACGGGACATGCAGTTCAATGTTCAATCCTATAGGAACGGTAGGCGACCATGGTAATTCATTCACTTGCTCCTGACTTATTGATGCTGGCAGTCTCAACGGATAATCGTATGCGACAGGGGCAGATGGTGAGGCCGTGACTGTGCGTAATCTGTTTGAAATTACAATAGTAAAGGAACAGCTTCTCAAACTGAATAGATTTTGTACGGAGATAATCACGATAAAGGCTACAGGAGAGGATCTCGCAAAGGATTTATCGTAGAGACACAGAAACTCTCTTATGAAATCAAGCTTAGCTGCAAAAATCATAACATACTTTTGAGAGAAGCTAATTAGAAAACTATTTGTGAAGTCTTTGTGAGGTATCGTTAGTAGGTAATCGTTCCAACTCCTCATTCGATAAACACAGTAATACGACCTGATCACATCGATCACGTAGCCGTTTTACCTTTCATATCAGCGGTTACAAAAAAGTGAGGAAGACGTCTTGAGCTCAAATAAATTGGGTTACGAGGTTACATAAAAACTAAGACACCAACTGGTACAAATGAGGAATTCATCAAGTTCAGCTCCTGTTTAACCTTCGCTATAGAGACAAATGATTGTCAATATAGATCAATGGAGAATAAATAAAGCTGTTCTCGCAAACTGTATTTATAGGAATTGTATTATTCATGATGAGTCTATCTTGTGACATTGTGTCCTAGAACCTGACCACAACTAGGAATTACGTTATTGAGTTTCAAGACACGTCTCTATCTTGCTTTTATAACCAACCTATTTTGTGTTTGAATCATAGTTATGTAAGTAAGGACTTCAAAGATTTTGAACCTTTTTGTTGCTGAACTGGCCTACTTTCGACCTCGATCACGCCTGATAGAAAGCGATGGATGAGGTCTATGATGGAACGAGCGTGCCTAGAAGATGCCCGTTAAACTGCAGTGAAAACAATTTAGTACGCAAGGCTACAGGCTACAAGGCGTGTGTACCAACCATGCATTGCTTCTTGAAATAGTTCTTGTTTTTTTTTCTGGCAAAACAAATAATAATAATAATAATATCCCTGGACATTTCACAAATGTAACTTACACAACTGGAAAGAAGGAATCTAATATAAGAGAGGTGCATATAGAATACTGGAGGTTCGAACCGAATCATAGATGATTATAAAATTTGTACCGGACGAAATTAGTAATAGAATGAAATTAATCAAATTCATACACACACTATGCCTTGTCCATTAGGTTAACTGTTTTTTAACAGCTGTCTTAGAACGTACATATTCCAGATTACGTACAAGTTAACTTTAAAATCCGTAATAAAATAAATATACATATAAACTGCCGTACCTTATTAAATTATCTTATTTATGGCTTCTTACAGACAATACAATACCGTACGTGTATCAATTAATGTATTGTGTGTTGCTGCAATCACTAGTTCCATCTGTCAAAAAACGGTTTACCAGTCCAGCGGTATAACTGGAATTTTTAACATCGAATGTCAATATAATGTACGAATAAAATTCGGTGAACCACGTTCGTCAATTCTGATGAATCGTTAGGAAGATAAATAACGAGCGTACGAGAGCTTCTGAATTTCCATGGAAACCAACGACCCGCACATTTGTGGCAATGAGATATTAAAACTACAAAAAGTAAAGGAAGGGGAAGGCATTCATTGAAGGAATAGCAAAATATTTTCGCTTGCAAGTTCTACGTAAACGTTGGCTGGGTGCGTTGTTTAGTCAAGCGAGAAACAAATCTTCAAAAGGAAAATCAGAAATATTAACAAGCTTCAATAATTTTAATTTGACTTGTACTTGTTTGAACAAGTTGTAATTGTAGCTCTTAAGAAAACGTAGTTGTATTCGCTCGAGATCTGTGCTTATTTTGTTTGCCATCTACTGGAATTCAAGGTTGTAGGCGAGCTTTGTTAGGGGTAACAAAACTTTTTGACGCCGTCCCAAAGGCATATAAATAAACCAAATTGATAAAACGGCGCGTCCAATTGATCTCACTGTCACTGTGTACGAGAATAGTTATTTTATTTCGATATAAATTCTGATCTTGAAATACAGGACAGCTAAAAATCGACAAATACATTTAAGAGATACCTTGAAACTTTCTTTTTAGCCCCTGCCCTAAGCCCAATTCCAGATTTTACGTCTAAAGAAACATATAGGTAACTTCTGCCCACGACTTCGTCCGCGTGAAATTTCTTGCTCCCCGTCCCACGCCGTCGCATCGCATCGCCCGCCCGCTTTCTATCTTTTTTCTTTTTGCTCGGCTCATAAGGCCGCAGCGTGATATTGAATAGCCCATAGCCTATAACCCGATTGTGCTAAAATGTACAATATGTTTTTTTTTTAATCCGACTGGTAATTAATTCCAGAGATTAGCGCGTTTAAAAGAACAAACTCGTCAGCTTTATTATTAGTATAGAAAGATAAGTGTAGTCAAATACCTCATTTAAGAGCCTGGAAGAACCATTTAGCCTAACTCATCATTTCTCTCTCTAAAGCCTAAATCAGCTAATCCACAAGCTCAGTTCAAAGCTGCATCTGCATCAAAGAGCGTCTGTCTCACTAAAACATCTCGGCTTAACGATCGTTCGACTGACTGAGTAAACGTCGATACGTCGTGCACCGTTGTGTAAACAAGACTGGGTATATGTAGTACGTCTATCAACTATGTGGCACTCACATCTATCTAGCGTACTGGATGCCTACCATGATCTAATTAAAAACGATTCAAAAGCAAGACATTTCATTTTAGGTTCCTAAACTGCATCGCTTCAAAGTCGTACCATGACGTCCAATACGCTCAGCGGCATTTGGATCGTTATAAGTGAATGAAAGATCGCAATTAGTGGCTGAGCCGCGTTTGAAACGTTTTTGGTGAAAAAGAGACAACGCTATTATTTATCAAATAAGTTTGTTTCGCGCACATTTTAGTGTCAGACACGTTCAGAAGCAAGTAACATTGTATTTGTTCTTAACTCAGTATCATTACTTTAAAGTAAAACAGACACACAACAGTTGTTTTGATGAATTCGGCATCCTCAAAATTATTGAAGAGGTCCAACTGGCGACGTGTCTGGAGCCTCTTACGTTTTTGGGCATAGTGTGAGGCAGAATCTTCTTCAAAAAACTCAAATAAAAGTAGTTCATCAGACATCTGTTAAAGAAAAACAAATGCAGTTAAAATTGCATGTAAAATAGCTATTTTAGACTTTAAAAGAAAGATTAAAGTCCACTTACATTTGGTTTCTGTAAAATTCCACTAAAATAGCACTAAAAAACTTCGTTTTCGCAAATAATTCACCAAACGTTTCAGTTTATGTTAGAGAAATAGTAACTTTTATTGAATCGCTTATTTTGACAGTTAGCGTTTCAGTTTGGGCTGCTCTATGGACGTCATGGTACCAAACACAGTACAAAATTGAATGAATGAAACCAAAACTTGCGACTCAGTTTAGGATAATCGCTGTCAGATGGCGTGGCCTAAATTGAATCGTTAAACTGACGTCATGGTACGAATTAGACGAACAGTTCAGTTTAGGTCCTAAAATGGATCGCGTTAAGAGGTCGTGGTAGGCCTCCTGTTATCTTTAATTTAGGGTTGACAGAGAACCACTCAATACAATATTGGTTTATTACTACTTTCTAAGCTTGTCTTTAAGATAACTGACATCGGTTAAGGAAAACAACTTGAGGAAACCTGGACTTATAAATCTGAAATTGCCAACCCGTCTTGAGCAAGTGTAGTGATCAATGCCCATGCTTCCCCTGTATGAGAAGGGGCCTTTGTCCTGCAGTGTGACAATAATAGGCTGGTATTATTAATTGCCAAACTTAAGTGGCAGTGGGCAAGGCACATTGCTCGCAGAACAGATGGCCGATGGGACAATTTCTGGAGTGGCAGACGTAGCATTAGAAGACCTCCCACAAGGTGGACCAACGACCTTGTTAAAGCCGCAGGAACGCGTTGGATGCGAGGAGCACGGAACCGGTCGAACTGGAGGTGCTTGGGGGAGGCCTATGTCCAGCAGTAGACGTCTTTCGGGTGAAATAACTATTATTGAAAGAGTAATCGTTGAAGACAACAAAATATGAATCGATGTCTCTCCGATCAATGTGTCAAGTTCAGTGCAAACTGTACCTACAGGTGCGCCGTAGAATTTCAGTCAATAGAAGATAACCACGCTTTATCTATGTTACGTGTGTTATCAGACACAAACTCAATCGTACTTATCAATAGTACTTATTACATCTTGCTTACTACAAACCACAAATATATTTATTGCATCATTATTTCAGACAATACAACGAGACTTTTTGTCTGCCTGTACATATTCTCCCATCTGGGTAAAGGGCACTCCAATTCTTCCAGGCCAGCATCATCTTTGTCTGCGCCATCTTGAATTAACCCTTGCGATACGCATCCACATCATCGCGCCATCTCTTTTTGGACCTGCCTCGGAAGCACTGTCTATCTTCCGGAAAAATTGAAAATCGTCAGCCCTAACATGTGACATATATGTTTGTTTACACACTGCGCTTCGAGTATAGTTTAATACTCCTTCACTATTTACACTTCGTCGTTTTAATCCCAACAATGAAACCTAATGATCGGAAACATTACTGATATACTTTTTAGCTTCTATACTTTGGACTTTTTGCTTGCAGAATCGTCCTTTGTAAGTAAGCTAATTGCTTTGTGAAAGTACTTGTTATTATTCTCAACTTATTCTTGCTTAGACAAAACGAGTCGCGAATACAAATTCTAATAGTTTGTGCGAAACCATCAGCCGGTCATAAATTTCTTTGTTCACTCACTGAAGCTCTAACTTCTCACTAGATCTTTTCTCAGATTGTACAAGTTTCTCGATTTTCATTCACCCATCATTTAAAGTCAACTGAAATGTAATTATCTAGCTCCATTGATGTGTTCTATTAATAGCAGTGCAATCGAAACCGGTCTCACGGCAAAATCAACGTGAATGAACAGCCATTGTACGGGTGCATCGAAGTTAACCGTACGGCACTAACAAGCCAGCCTTGGATACAGTGCTAGCTAACAAGACAAAAGGTGAAATCTGGAATGTAGTCAGAGAACCAGATCAAGGATATATTAAGAGGAAGGTTTGATATCTTTTGGAAGAAGATCCGAGTCTGACAGACACCTTAATGCTTGCTTGCTTTTAGTAAGGAGTTAACCTTGAGACAGACAGAAGCGAAAAATTCATAATAAAACTCAGGAGTTCACTTGATCTGATATTGTAAATCCCTTTTGCAATAAAAGAAATCATTTCGAAATGAAATTAATTCTTTTGCACTTGTACCACCGAACGATGAACCAATTATTGAGTCCTGGAAAACAGTAGATATATTTCCGAAAATACACTCCCAATAACGTTCCACCGCATCGTTCCGGTAAACCAAACGTCAAAATGTCCCGCTCATTAATCAGGGATTCAGCGTAAATGGGTCACCGTGTTGTACATGTAACCGGCCTCCAATCTGTCACTGTTCGAACATACAATAGTGGCTAATAAGGTCTTGCACCAATTGACCTCGTGGCGTATCAGCACATCTTCATGTCACTTGAATAAAACGTATAAGGAAAGAACGTGACTAAACTCTTGCTGGTGATATTAGAAAATTGGAACAATACATTTGTAGCTTTCAAGAAATGTATTGTTAATGCAAATACGTGCACACTTTTTGATCAATACTCTGAGTACATAATAATGGAAGTGGTCAGATAGAATTAATAATCAAATGTTACCGCCTTAGATTGCAGCATGTCTATATATGGTTTCTAACAAACACTAAGAACTGTTAAAGCTTTACGTTTATTGCCCTCGATATAACACTAAAACCGGCAGTCAGCTATCTAGACGCTACCGTCTGCTATTAACAGCCAGCAGAGTGTAATCACGTCATTAAGTCTACTGTTCGTCTGGGTGCAACTAACGGGTAGTCACGCAAGAAAAGCGCTGATACCCTGCCATTGTTTCAGGTAGACCTAGCTGTTTTAGCGTGTAACCTACATGTAGATGATCATCCTTTGTTTGATGGGTGAGACTCAGACTCTGAAAGTAGACATTTGTATAATATATTTTGTCAGACGAATCCAATTAGCTCGTTTGCGAATATGTAATTTGGAGGCAGGGTCACCTGTGCAAAGTCGTATGAATCAAACAAAAATATAAATCTTTTCGGTGACTTTTTGGTCGACATTGTGAGACCTAAACCTGGGTATCTAAGAAGTAACGATCTAAAAATTAAAGGAGGTATTCCACTCAGAGCACTAATTTCAACGGCACTTGACGGAATCGCACCTAAGCACTTCCACTAAAGGTACTGAAACAACATTTTGATAAGTGCGGTTCGGCGCCTCCTGAAGCACGGTTTCAATGGCAAAGTTCGGCTGTTCTTTGTAAGAGGCCAATGGTCATCAGTATTCAGTTCCAGGTTGATATGATGGACCAAGATAGTACGAGGACATGCCAATTTAATTTATAATTCTAAACAGGAATAGTAAATTGCCGTGTCGGGGCGAGACCAGCATAACAGGTTCAAAGGCACGCGCCCAGTCTGTCTGGACGGCAGCTTTAGCATTGCACGTCTGAAGTTAGACGCAGCTAATGATATTAAATTATGTAGGCGTATACAAATGCTGAGCTGAGGCCCTTTTGGCATTATAATATGTGTTTACTGCCGTTATAATTTTAAGGTGTATTCATTTTGTGTAATGTAAATAAACGCATTTTTCTTTTCTTTCTTTCTTTCAAATAAGTACTGTAGAATACATAGTCTCATTAGACTTCCCCAATGACAAACAAATACTCTCTCCAATCGAATCATAAGCCTACCCTTCTTCCACACTTCCGATCTCAATTTTTATCCCATACCAAAGCCTTTTTCACCCAAACATTAAGCTCTCGAATCCACAGCCCAAAAAATACAACATCATAAAAATTACGCGAAGTCTGTCAGCCGCAATCATTTTGTGGGCAGTCGATATAAAAGGGGATATTAGGATGTTTCACTTGGTTGGATAGGCGTAAATTTTCACAGACGTCATAAAGAGTAATGGCGGAGTCACATAACCACGCATTGGGACGCGCCTAAAGCTCAGCACTCACGCTGATGAGGAGAAATAACCCGCAGCTAGGGTTACCAGAATTGTTCCTCTGAACGGGATTCATTTGTTTTAGGTTTATTGCTGGAGTTTAATTATTGTGCTGCGTGACCTGATATGCCATTATTGTTTTCTTAACAGAATATGAGTTGTATCTACTATGCGTGAGGAATAATCTGACGATACTTTTGTACTAACGATATAAAGGTTAAGTACCTGCAAGTAGATCAATGATTTGTTCATTGTTATTGGAGCCGCAAAAAAAGTAACGCAAAAAATGAGCGAGATACATACTTAGTACCAAATCGTTATGTCATGTTTAGAACCGGTTCAAACATGTAAATAATTTAGGATACCATAAATAGCCATACATAATTAATTTTGATTTATGCCAAGAAAATATTAATTTGCATCGTATAGAGTCTACACAGCTCCCTGCTCATCTATATTCACTTAGTAAAATTAAATTAACGTTGTATAGCACAGAATACTGGGTACCCTATCCGGTCTCCTTATAAATAATTCCGCTGGACCGCGAGCCTGGGCCTAGGCGACCTAATGAATAGTTTAAGCTCAGCTTTATTTGAATTAGCTACATTTACCTACGAACGATACATCTGCAATTCTGATTTTAATTTATTCGTTTAGTGTTACTAATTCGGCACCCTTTAATTGGTAAACCCGAAAATGTTTCCGATAACCTGGCCAAAACATCTGAACGTGACTTCTCATGAGGAAGTCTGCCTATATGTAGTCGAAATAAAGAAATTTTGAAAGAAATAAAGAAAAATTATTTATTCAAACATGCACATTACAAAAAAAAAATACATAAATTGTACACATACAAAGTAGCCAAAAGTCTCGTACCCAAGCAATAAAAGGTACCAAAAGGTGGACCAAAGTACAAACCTGATTAGGTAAATAGAAAACACATAGAGTTGTAATCGATACGGATATCCAATGACACAATGAGCCACCCAATACAGAAATAACTGATTAGGTTTGACGTTTACAATGTGCATAAATAATGGCAGGTTGGCTGACCACCTACGAACACCTCAAAGTAACCCGGTTCCCTCGTTAAATATTGTAACAAGCGTGGGTTGTACAGCTGATACCGCAACATAAATCAAAGCTACCAACGTATGTCCGATACTCGGATGGAGTTTGAAAAGAACTGGGATTTTATACGTTAGTGGTCGGATTCTGGATCACGTAGATTTTTGCGGAAGGAAAGCCCGTTGCTTTTGTTTTTATGTTTGTTCCAGAAAAGCGTTAAATATAAAAAGGAAGACCCCAATGTATGGCACTGTAGTTCCAATAAGGAGAGAAATTAGACCTCGCCAAAGCCTTCAAATAATTCGTCTCGGATTTACGATAGCTGTAATATCGGTGGCTATACTGCTCACGTCTTATACATAAAATCGCAAGTCACTCAAACAAGAAGCCACCGTAAGTCACTCCCCAATCCATCAAGAAATACCACCGACATATTTTATTTCCCTCCGCGAATACTACCAGCCAACACGACATCACTACAGTTCGATATATTCCTAAATCCTCGACACGACACACTCAGCCCCAAGGCTCAAGTAATGCAATTAGGTTTATTTTCCTACAGAAAGGGACTCCGAATACAAAGCTAACGGCAATTTTAACAAAAATGGCTGGTACCAGCCTTGTTGCAAAATACGCTGAGCGACGTATTAAGCGAAACCGATTTTGGATTTTGTAATCCGAAGAAAAAATCTGAAAAGATTGGAGTTGGGATCATTTTTTTTGAAGCACGTATTGACGATTGGGTTTGGTATAGTCTGAGTACTTTTTATAAGGCTAAAGAAGGCATTTTATTTATGGAGTTCTAAAATAAGGTCAAGTTTGACAAGATCTACTTACTTAGGTACTCAGCAGGGCGTTTAATGAACCCAGTTCCTTTTCAGACAAAACGGTAAATTATATTTTGCTTAGACTCAAAAAGATTTCTATTACGAGTAAGAAAGTTAAGGATGCTTAAAAGCCTAAGGCCGCCTAAAACCTCAAATTTACCAACCTTACAAATGTAAATGGAGGACATTAACGACCCAACATGTAGACCCCACACGACATCAAAGGAAATCAAGTGATATTTGTTCCAACCAAACCCCGCAGGATTGTCGCCTTGACTCTGGAATCTTCGAGAGATCGTTAGATCTATGGTAACGCGTAAGCGTTACCACGGAAATGAACCAGGGCCTAGTATTAATGAGATTATATAGTCGATTTATTGTTCGGTAATCGAGATTTGCAGCCAAAGTATCCGCTGAAACCATGGCGGCGTTTCGTAAGTCTCTAATCGTTTGAAATGGGTTTCCTATTTAATGGGCTTGCTGTATAAGGCGATTTATTGCAAGTATCGAAGCAAAACTGCGTAGTTATTCTATCGATAGGATAAATTATAATTTAGACCCTTGAGCGAGAACAACTAAACCGAGCCCATATTTCACGCGGCATTATTTTAAGGGGATTGTCATAAATATTGATAACTTAGCTAAGCATTCTAGAAAAGGCCTTTGTACCGAGCATATTCTTTCATTGCTTATAGAATAGTGCGTACCTGTGTATACCGAGCAGGGCACTGAATTGATTAATCACTGCACTCGACCATTTCAAATATTCATAACAAAAAAAAGTATAAACAAATATCGTTATGTTCAACTGATATTGACATATTTTTACAGTTCGTGCCACTGAAACTGGTCCTTGTGATTTGTGCAGGAATAAACAGAAATTTTACACAATTGATGTACAAAATACCTTATTTAACTCAGTGCAATTTAGAGTCTATTTTATTTTATCGTGTTCCACCTACCAGTTCATCAAACCGTCCATTTGACGTTATCGTGACAACTAACTGGAGCTGAAGGCGCTGCCAAATTGCGCTCACGTACTCTTTACTATCTTCAAAGTAATTAATTTGAAGAGCAGCAGTTAAGGCGCCTGTACATGGACTGAATTTATTTGTATAGTTTTACCAAATTTGAATTCCATGAGAGTTGCTTGTGTAAATATGTAATGGGACGAAGCAACACGAGACTGTTATTGCAAAAGCAGTAGGAAACGACCCTTACTGGAAATATATCTGACACTTTAGTCCTTAAAGTGTTGGTTACATTTAGGGTAGGGCAGAACTCAACTTCAAGCATGGAATATTCTGATTTTCGCACATTGTGAAGAACATCGAAAAAATTACAGGCCTTAAGAATTCTGGGCCTGTTTTAATAGTCCTACCATTAAAACAGGCTCAAAATTCTTAAAGCCGCGAAAAGGTTAAATAGAAATTTGCGCCTAAATGGAATACTAATCTCGTTTGTTCTCCGGATAAGTACTTAGAGCAAAGACAGTAAATTGTCACAGTTTGCTACTTCACGTAATGTAATTAGTCTATCTTCTCTCTAGAGGAACTTCAAATTGAAAGAATTCCTTTTGTATTTTTTAGAAGAATTTTGGCGACCTCGACTACGTCACTAACTCTACTTACTTACTTACCTCCTTGTCCTTTGAGAGGTGGGTCGTGTAACTAACGAGCACTTGGAATTTAATAAAGGCTGTTCTTGCTGCCGAAAGTAAAGAATGTAAGTACTGTTTAATATAATTTTTAAGATATTATGGCTAACTCTCTCAGCCAGATTAAAAACGTACATACTAAAGACAAGTATACATCTTATATTCGTTTTAGTCCTGAATAGTCTCATAATGACGCCAAGTATTGCGAAGACAAAAATTGAAACACGACTAAAAATACTCAAAGGCAAACATAGGCATCATCTGTACGTGTAGATGTTTATCCGACAGCGACTTGGTGGCTCTATTAAAAGCGAGCATTCAACACAAAATGAGGTCGTGCACAAAGAGATTGTTAGGGGTCCTCGGGAAATCACGAACAGCATGGCGTCTAAGCCGAGCTCTTGGAGAAAAAACGCGAGATTACTGCGGTAGGGAAAGGAAAGTCAAACAACTATTTGTAAAGTGTGCCACTAGTTTGGATATTCAAGGCATACCTGCCAAAAAAGGCTTTTAAAATTTTAAAAGTTACATAGAAATAGTTTTGAAATTGAGTTACTCAGCTGCATCCGGTAGAATGGAAGCCAATCCCGACATAGCTGGGATAAAGGGTAGACAGATGATGATGACATAGAAATATTTTGCTTTGCACTGAAATGAAAAGCTGGAATAAAAAGTACGAGGCCTTCGTTCCGCCTACGCAAAGGTTTCGGATAAGAGACGTGAAAAAAGCGTATCCTTTGTTAATCTGGTTTATGTTCCTACATAAACCAGATAACCTAACAAAAGCTAGGCATATTTATTATAACATTAATAATAAGCTTGTTGTAAAACTCTACAAAAAAGGCAATGTAGAAACTGAGTCAATATCTGCTTAAATTGGTCGTCCGAAAGCTGTAAAATTTTCTTTCACCCAAGACTTAAAATGAAATTCGCCGAGGAGTTTCCTGGTTGCGTTTAATACTTAAACAGAAATATGTATTATAGAACATAACTTATTTTTATGTATGCGGAAAACTGTTGCGTTAAAAAAAATAATGGGTCACGTCACGAATAGCTAATTCTCAAATGTTCCAAGCGAGCCATGTCATGGCGAAACTTAATATGTAACAGTTCAGGACCTTGGAAATTGAATAGATTAGGTAAAAGGTCATTGTTTCCCTTTGACTAATATCCTTTTATGTAAGGTTTTTCCCAGGGATGGGTGCGTTTCATATAGATCCGTCGAGCTGCCCGTTAAGAGGCTTAAAACAGATTTTTTTAAATATTTCCAGCTAGGAAAGTCGTGCGGTATTACGCTTGAATGTTTTCATAAATGATACGTATCTTGAGTTTTTTTACTAATGTGGTTCACGTCCTTTTTGCATAATAAATAAATTCGAGTGATCTTGCATATTTTACACAAGTGATAAGTGGCTAGTTTTAAGGCAATGACGGTTATGAGTATGACGCATAGAAAATTTTATTTTGAGCTAAGGTTGAATTACAATTGTCCAATTAATTGTCAATTGTTGTTTGTTGTGATTGTTGTTGTTGTCGTAAATGCAGAATGCATTTACGCATTGAATTATATTCATTGAGCATTGAATATTATTTTTGCTCATTGATCATTTACTGAAATATCGATCATAATAAATAATGTATTACCAAACAATCAATTAATTATTATGCGAGTGTTAAATGAACTCTATGAAGCCTTTCGGCGATGAATATTTACTCGGTACAATTTTGTAATTGGCAATTACCATTATAGTCTCAGTTTGTTACCAATAAACTAAAAATATGGCAGCAATCTGAATCACCCCAGCAGGCTGGTAGCAGCTGGATGAGAGTTGCAGAGGATTTTTTTTATTGACAAATGATCCTGTCGATCTAGTCTGTAAAAACATTGTGAATACGTCAGAGAAATGAGCTATCAATAGTGTTAATCCCTAGCATCGGGTGGAATGACAGCTCAGTTCACCGTTCGTCTACCGTTCGAGGTTCGAGTTGAATGTCGTGCAATTGAAGAGTGCTATGTTCAACAAGGACTGCTAAAGGCTGATGATGATAAACTAACTCAGAATGAGAATATAAGCGAATATACAACATTGTTAATCAAAATGTATAAATCTTTGAGTGTAATACCATTATTTAATGTTAATTAAAGTACACAGCAAAAGCGTCCGTGAGACTTCTCAATGTCAACATGCACTATCTCAATTTATTGCCGTTGCAAATTCTCGGAAACTTTGACGCTAAAGAAACTTTTATTTAAATCGTATTATTGGTACTTAGTTATAGAACGTCTACTTGCCTATAAGAACACGCTAAGGCACGGCAATAATGCCTGTCTGCACTAGCACTACGCGACACAAAGTAAATGAAAAACCGCTGTTAGATTTTCAACTTTCGGCGCTAAGTCGAGAGTTGTAAATCCATCAGCGCACTTTTATTTAGGCATTCATTCAGGTGTCGGTTAGTGTTAGTGAAAACGGGCATAATTACATTTGGGTCAATCGATACGACAAACGACTAGTCGCGTGTCGGATCGCACGGCACGCACCTCCGCTTAAACTATTCATTATTGAATCGATAACTGTCTATTATACAAGGCTGAGGAGCTACTTCGGAAGGAAGAAAACTACCGGCCACTCCACTACTTTTAGTACGGAAAATCTACCAATTCTGAGTTCGTAACGTTTCCAAATAAGTAAAGAAATAAGTAGTTTATTATATACTTACACATAAGATTCAGTTTGCGCTACAACTTAAGTAAATTTTATGAGTTTTTCAAATGTTTTAGTAGTTCTAAAATAAACCTAATTTACAGTTACGTAAAGTTGATATTTGTTTAAGTGCAAATAACAACAACTGGAATCAAGGATTTGAATAGACTTTACGTACCAAATTGTAGATACTATCGAATAGCGCACCAAATACATGATATTTTATTTTATATCCTTAAAAATATATTTACATGATAAACCAAAGGCAAGATTTGTTATAAAAAAACAGAAGGTCAAACAAGATTAACATTTAATAACTTGTTTTGATCGTGAAACTTTTTATAACACTAACAATGATATTACTGCAGTCTAGAGTTTAGAGGACGTCGCTCTCACGACCATGAACACCTCCTGTTTACAGCTTACGTTCAAAACAAACACTTTCATAATAAATTACAATATATTCCGCAACAGAAACTACTGGTGGCCACAAAAACGTTTTATGGAGTAACAAAATTGAGAGATGTAATAAAAAACTGTTGGCTCCACAGCTTCGCAAATAGATCAATGACCTGAGATTCCTCGCCTCGCACGATGTTGTGATACTTCAGAAAAGAGCAGATAAGTAATCTGTGTTGTGAATGAGATAAATGCAGACAATTCATTTCTGAATTATCAAACAAACAAAAAAGCCGCGGTCACGAACCTCCATTTCAGTTAGCTAAATAAGAACTAAGATTAGACCAGTGTAACGGTACTAATGTCTAGATTCTTTACAAAAATTCAACCAAGCAAAGAGAAGACCGAGACCCAATTACAACACGAAAATACATTTATTATTCGTTTTACATAACTACTGTACATTTTACGTAATTTTTAAACCACAAAACACAGTTAGTGTCATAGTTTTAAAGTAACTGACGTAAGAAACTAATTTTGCCGCAAACTCGCCAACAGCGATTTGCATAATGCAGGTGGACTGCGTTTTATAGCTCCCATTTCATGTTTTATTTAGTGGATAAAATGCATGGACAATATAATTCATGATCTACAATGTGAGTTGGAAAAAGTTCACTAAGTAACAGTAAGCAGCACCTGTGCTTTTACAGCGCGAGACAAAAATATGAAGTGTGGTTAATATTTTTATAAATTTAGCAGAAAAACTACTTTTAGCTAAAAAGATATATTATAAATGGTTTAATAATGTTAATGAGCCGGCTAATTAGAATACGCTTCACCAGACATTTGAGATGAGATGAGAGAAACATATTCTAATTAACATTTCAGGAAAGAGGATGAGTACGTATGGGGAAATATTTTGCATAAATTCACTGTGGCAGAGATACACAATGGATATTAATATAACTATATGGTGCAGTAATAGTAATACGCAAAATGTAAATAACAGCGATTTAATCTAAATTCAAATGTCATGTAAAACACGGCTCGTCACGAACGTAGGATGAAATTGAAAGCGCGGAGTCCAAAAATAGTCGTGCAAAATATACGAGGGAGAAGTAAACGGCTTTCAAAAGAATTGAGCACAAAACTATCTCAGACTTGCGGAGTGTCAAACGGGACACGCTGTATTGTGGGAACTCACATGGGATCCCAGTTTTCCGGACTAACACCCTGCTATTATAGCAATGAGCGCTATCTGGGAAATAGGTGATACACGTCATACAGACATTGCCATTGAAAATTTTAGCTGCAATGTAGTTTCAAGGTACCTATCAGAAATGTTAATGTTTTCACATTTATGTTTGAAATGAAACTGGAGTGAAGATTTCTATGGCCTCGCTGTAAAATGTATGAATTGCACCTTTTCTCACGCTTGTCGATAAACTGTTGAGTGGTTGTGGAAAGTATCTATTACTAAAGTAATTAAGTACCTTCAGAATAGATAGAACAACCAGAACAGTTGAAATTTTAGTCCAAATTTAAAGAACACACATCACAATGACATATCTCAATAGTTACAGATTGGTTTACGTCAAATAACTTAGTTCTCAATGCCAAGAAAACCAAATGTGTAAAGTTCGCCTTACCGAATGTTAGAAACCTAGGACCCAACATCGTCTTAGATAAAGAGGTGCTTGAAACTGTAGGCTCGGCAATTTTTCTAGGACTAACAGTAGATGCCAAACTTCAGTGGGGACCTCATATATCAAGTCTAGCAGGAAGGCTCAGTTCGGCTGCCTACGCCGTCAGGAAAGTAAGACAATACACTGACGTTGAGTTGATACAGCTCGTTTAGTCTATTTTAGTTATTTTCACAGCGTTATGTCCTACGGTATTCTGCTGTGGGGCAAAGCCGCTGATATACAAAATATATTTGTCCTTTAAAAGCGAGCTGTTCGAGCAATTTACCAGCTAGGTGCCAGAGTTTCTCTAAGAGAATTCTTTAAAGATATTGGTATTCTCACGGTTGCATCACAATTCATCCTTGCCAACATTTTATATATTAGGCAAAATTTACACTTGTACACTAAAAATAGTGATATTCACAGTGTTAACACTAGAAATAAGGACAAACTACGTGCCCCCTTTCACCGGCTTCATAAGGTTCATAACTCATTTGTTGGGCTTGGTATAACCTTTTATAACAAGATACCCTCTTCTTTTCTAGACTTGCCTTTTAATGCGTTTAAAGCTCAACTAAAATCCAACCTTTGTTCAAAGGCATACTATTCCATCAACGACTACTTAGACGATAAGAATAGTTGGTCACCCTAGTTTAACGCAAGACAATGTTTATGTTCCTTCTCCAGAATTAGCTTACTGCCAGGTCTTAGAACCCAGCAATGCATAAATGTGTAAGCTGTCACGCCCTTTATGCCTGGAGGCTTTTATTTGGGTAGTAAGTATTTTTTTATTTACATTTTAATTAATTATTTTTTAGCTTGAGTACGTATAGTTTTTATTATATTTGTTGGTATATTGGCGTGGCTAGCTGACATATTATGGCAAATAATTTAATTTTATGTTCTGTTTTGTAATGTTAATTACCGAACATCTAGGTAACCTAGTATTGTATCCAATCACGTATTTTCTTTTTAATTGAACAGACAGCTGTGCTGCTGGGGAGTTTGTTGCGCCACTTCTTCTTCCCAGCGATAGCACTAGGAAGTGGTGAAGGGCGGGCGTTTTTGGGGGACTGTCTTTTGTAATTTTGACGTTCAAAAAGTGCTGATTCTCAGCCTAATTTGAATAAATGACTTTTGATTTTGATTTTTGATTAAGACACGTAAAGGTTTATTTCAAGCCTGTACTGAAAAACTAAGTTGTGTAAGTAAAGTCACTGTGTCAGTTTTCGCCTAAGTTCTGTTTTCTCTAGCTCTCTAATCTTGTATGATCCTATATTCATTGTTAAACCTCGTGGCGGTTTCACATGTATAATAAAATAGTATTTTCAAGCGCAAAAAAGTTTCACACAATAATCGTGTGAAATGAAATGCAAAGCTGACCTTTCAGAACCGTTCCCGGGCAACCCTGGCCGCGTGGGCGGATTTAAAACAAGGCGGTAGTGAAAATTTAAATTTCAAAAAGCCCGCATTGATTTATGTGTAACTGGCCATTTCACGAAAGTCTAGCTTAGGTATTTTATTCTTTTGGTACTGAAACTCGGCGAAAAGGTCAAAGAGTAATACCACATAACACAACACCACGCTTGTAATCCCCGAAGGGATAGGCAGAAGTGTACCTGTAGTATAGTAAACCCACATTTCGCCAGGTATGTAAATAGTCAAACCGTTCCGTATTTATTCTGTGTTCATTCATTATAAATGTATGAGAAGTTGTTAGAATAAAATAATAATAATACCAGCATAATAACCAACCTATACGATGCATCCAGACAGATGACAGACAGGTGCCTGAAGGCGGGCGTGGTCAACAAGGCAGGCCTAAGAAATGCTGGCGTGAGGATTTGTACTCGTTCCTAACCGATTGGACGGAGAAGGTACAGCACAAATAAAAGTGGAAAAATATGGGGCAGACCTTTGCCCAGTATTGGGACAAAATAGGTTAAAAGGAAAAATACCAGCATATTATGTCCTCACTGCAGGGTACAGGCTAATAAAGAAAAGGGGAAGAAAAGTGTAGGAGGGGGGCATTTTTACAAAATCTACAACAAATATTGTTCTGTTCTGCATTATTTACTGTAGTATCAAGAGGTTTCCACGACACAGTGATAAAGATAGTGCTCACTGGCTTGTTACCATATCAATGATTCAAGATTCCCTAGTCATTTATTCAGTAACAATCAAAATTCATGAATCATACCTCTTATTCATTACTACCGTATGTATATTTCCGCTTTCCAGATATATGAAACGGCCTCATACGCATTTATTGTGTTGTGTTAAAGATACATACCAATTTTAAATCATTCATTATTAAAATTAAATTACTTTATTTCCTTCATAAAACAAGTTTTGATTAAAATCTTTACGCTTTCAGAGGTGAATTCAGTGGAGGATTTAATTCTTTACATTGCGTCTTCTGTAGGTTAATATTGTGGTAGATATAATATAAATCATGACCTCGAAACAACAAAAGGTGTCTGATTTAATACTAGCTAAGCATTATATATTGCAATGGCGCAAAAAAGTGTTCTAGTTTTACTACCACATAGAACATTATGTTCACAAAGCGAGTACAAATAAGTTTACAGACATGCAAGAAAAATAATCGAGGAAGAAAAATCCGACGTTTGCAAAGAGTAAATAAAAATATAAACCTAAATTCAAGTTCCAAAATAAATTCAAGTTTATATCAAGAAAGCCCAACTCTCAGGGTTAGACAGGCGCTAGTAATTAACTGTGGGGCAACAAAACCGCGATAAGCTTCAGGCCTCAACCGCAAACGCTTTTGTTTACTTCAAATTTTATTTTCGCCTCAAACATTTTTCGTAATTAATTACATTGCTAAACGTGGCAGCCCTTGGGCTGTTTCAGGAAAATTTTCAGCAAGCAATTTTATTATTTTAATGAACGTTCGTAGACAGTTTTTTTTTAAACGTAATAAAAACATCTTCCGTTTGAAAATAATTAAGTCTAATTATTATTTTCCAGAGGAGGTAACATGCTTCATTGGTCCCAATATCTTTAGGAGTAAAGGTCACTGTCGCTATTCAATGTCTTGAGCAATTACAAATCATGATTACTTTTACAAATGGCGTTTCCGTCAATGTTCACATTTGCTTATTTTTTATGCGCAAGCGCCACTTGTGTAACGCAACCTGCGGCAGTAACGCGCCAATCAGAGCATCTCGATTCGCCTGGTAGGTATGTACTTAATGTTACCGCAAATTTGGCAACGCAATTCTGTTACGATTTCAGTGACTTTGGAGGAAATAATCAACTAAAATTCTTCGTAGCTCCGAAAAAGATGGAATTCAAGAAACTGTCTTGCTGGTCTTTTTCTTAGCGTGTTGGTGGCATCTAAATGGACTCGGCCAAGAAATCGGCTAGGTTTGTCAGTCTTGCTAATGATATAATAAAACAGTACTGTGAAGGTTGTCCACCAAAGTCAACATTATTTAGTGCAGGCTGGCTATAATTTAGCGCGATTTCCATTCGAACATTTAAGCATGTTTAGAAAGGGGTGTCAAATATTTTATTAGGATTTTCGTTTAGGAAAAGTCAGTGCTAGTTAAGTCGGGAATATGTAAAGTCGTTTAGTCAATATAAACGTAAAGGAATCGCATCGTTGCTTGATTCCTCCCGGTACCTCGAAGGGCTCAATTAGCCCTTCACAGTTCCACGTTTCCACTTCACCATCAAGATTTAATCTCAATCTAACAACTTAGATAATATTGATAACAACAAGAATAGCTTCACAAGACACTTGATTGAAGAACGCATTCGACCTTACTTCAGACTTCCTATCCGCTAAGCTAGTGTTCGCCTTCCATTTAGGGCAAGGATGATTTGTGAGGTCGATACGGAAATACATTTTACAACACGAAGCCACTATGTTACTAAACCACATACTTCAAACAATGGTTTCTATATTGAATCTTGCTGCTGAAATATTTCCAATTAGGCAAATCTGATAAATGATTAGCGCTCCAAAAATCTAGTGAAGATCAAGGTCGCCTAATTCAACTTCCTTTGTATTTCGAAGTTGTAAAGCCTTTAAAGATAAACTACACAATTTAGAAGGAACAATTTAGAGCAAATTTCACCTTCTGTAGTACTTACAAAAACATTTTCGACAGAAATATTTTTTTATGAGAGAAGATTTTAACGCACTAATAAAGAATCCTAACATTAAAAGGTTTAATTTGTATTTTATGCAAATTATATCTGTTATGGTAATGAGCAGAATACAATAAAACTTTTCACAAATTATTTGCTAACCGTACCTTTCTTTTTCGTGCGCCGATTGAGGAATCTGCAGTATCGTCTGCATACTCTCCATTTCCACCACACATTGTGTACCCAGTTCGAGTTCTGGAAAAAAAGAAACAAGTTTTAACATAACAATTCAATCAATCAATCAACTTTATTTTCTCACCACAATATACATAAATTATTTTACATTTGGTCAGATTCGACAATGATACACAATTCAAGTAAGTATATATTGTGGCCTCAGCTAGGCTTGTGGCCTGTGTTTCAGGACACCAGCATCCCACCCCTATACAAATTTTGATTTTAAAAATTATAGTACTAAGCGCTACTTGAAGTTAAAATATAACTTACTAGGTGACCCACCCAATATTGATTGCTACTATAATAATGATGATGACAAAGGTTGACGAACGATGCTAGTACTCACACGACGACGTACTACGACGTACGTTAGTCCTATAACCTTTTGACCTAATGGGCAAAGGCCTACGTAGGTTATCGATTTTAGTCAGTGAATTTTAAAAAGTTCCTGCACGAAACCCTATGACCAACACACATCTGTGACTCATTCGAAGGCTAAAAATAAAGGTCTAAAACAAGAGCTCATTTTGTAAGGAGAAACTATGACACCGTGTACGGCTTGGAGACGCAAAACATGTGGTCGGAACTCGGGCTCTTAACGAAATAGGAGCATTGAAAACGAACAGTCTAACACCACGGTCTATATGTATGATAAAAATGAAATGCTGTTCGTTGGTAAGCGCATGACATCAGAACGGATGAACCGATTTCGTAATAGTCCGAATCAGGTTCTGAGAGAAAGAAAAACTGAACATACCTTTTTCTATGGGATTTTCAGACGTCTGTCAAGGCAATTATTTGATGATAAAACCAGCTTTAATACATAGCTGGATGAAAGTGGCTAAGGATCGATTTATATGGCGTGTGAATTAAGAGGCCTTTGATGTCCAAAAGTGGACTGTTATTAGCTAGAAGATGATATTGATTATAAAGTTGTATTTAATCTATAGGAAACAAGAGCACTATCGGTAGATTTATTCCCCTAACCTCTGTCATCAAAGACACACCTTCCACAAAGTCACGAAGAGATAACAGAATGTAAGCGAAATAGCGAATTTAATGCTAATACAGAAGCCGAACAACCGCTTACAGGAATGCTAATCACCTTTAATTATTTCGTGTAAGGGGAACGGTAGGCCTTATACTAATAACGAACTATTTAGTATTCAGCCCATTCGGTAATCTATGGTTATTTGTGTATGTGTTAGATTAGTAATACAGTTTTATAGTAAGTCGTTTGCCGATAAGATTAAGCATCATGCTCGTTGTTTAGACGACATAAAATTGGTATTAATGTGTAACAGGAAAATACCAAGACTATTATTGTATTGCTTCAGTGATATTTGTGTAAATAGTTTTACTTCTGTATCATTTCCTGTTCATTTTCTTTATGAATCAAAATATTACATGGAGTATTTTAAAAGGATATTATTTTTACTGTTAGTTGTTGTTAGGGTACATTGTATCCATATTTATTCGTCATTTCATCACCTTAATTGCGAAACACACTATCGATTTCAATCTGAATCATTTTGAAGGATATTGATAATCCATTGTTTCATATGTCGAAAAATGTGACTGCTCAACAAACGTAATAACGCAATGAAAGTTGTTGAACTGTCAAAATGAAACCCATTGTTACTGATAGGGTGCTACGCTATTACCCCGCAAATTAGGTTCAACCTTTGTAGTATTTTTCAATGACCCGAAGCAGTGTCTATCTGTCTAGTCTGCACAACCTTCGCTTTATTACCCAATACCTAACCTATCAGAATTTTAAATTATACATCGAATGGCATTCCATCTTTTATGGGTTTTTTTTTTTATTGTTTGCCTGCTAGCTTGGTTTCTACGGATGGTTCTACGTACATGCATTGAGGTTTTTTTTGCCTCTTATGAGATCGCCGTGGACGGCTCGGTTCAGATTCCGCTTCCTTATACGGAATTGGTCGAACTTCGAACATATTTCTGTCACAAACAGTTCCAACACTAAGATAGGACGAACAACAGGTTAGACCGTGATCTGATTAGGTGTAGAAGCGTTTGTTATTAAGTTATATTCGTATGTGTGGAGAAAACCTCCAACATAATACATTATACAGGCATATGTTGGCATATAATACTAATTTAAATAGTAAGTACGCAAGCGGTGAGTCAAGCCGAGGTCGGGCCGTACGTCCGTGGCGATGCTCTTTCAAATCCGGTTTTACTAGACCATTTCATGTACGCTAGGCTTATGTAAAGCAAACGGTATTAACTTGGCTAGACGTCGGAACAGACTTCTGTATGAAGAGTTTACACTTCACACAAATGTAGTTCAATAATAGAAACAAATTATTATATAATGTTCCATGTTTTTAAAACACTTCAGTAACTTAAATTAGCCTTAGAAGTTCCAAAGTTAGAACGAATCGTGAATGAAATGGCATATCATGAGATCATGCATGAGTAGCTAATCTTGCTTAGTATGTATTTATTCGATTCTCTAATGTCAATATGATCGCAAGAGAAACAACAATTTTCACAATAATACTTCTCGGCTTGCAATTTCTGGTAATGCCGACGCGATTAAGCGATATTTCTTTCGACGTCGTGAGACACTAAAAGATACTGAATTCCAGCGGTAAAAAAGGAAATAGTGCTCATCGAGGCGCTACGTGTCGCAACGAACAGTCCAGTCTAGAATCGATTTGACAAATTACGTAAAGACGTTTCTTTGAAAGTAGACCAGCGGCAATCACAACGAGGATTTCCACCGAGTTTATTTACCATGACGAATGCAAGTGAGCGTGCATTCTTGTACTAAAATGATCTCGGAGTTTACACAACTATTTACTAACAAAGTCATTCAGTCAGACGTCTTTGTCAAGGTTAAATTACCTACTTGAGTTGATAATCACTTCTTCACTGATATTAGTGTTGTGAACATCTATAAAAAAATGTCTGTTATCGATTTCGAATATCAGTTACTGGTACGGTACGGTTCACTCTGTCTGGTGAGTGAATTAGCAAGTCAAATGACCAAAAGAAGCCCTAAAAGCTTTAGAGATTATCTTCATAAACTTGTTAGAGTAATCCTGCCACGATTATCTATTAATAAACAACATTCCATTACCCTTAAAGGTTTATGAAAAATTCATAATGATCTTTAGAAAAATCGCGTGTTTTCCGCAGCATTATTCTCCATACACGGTGCTGTCTGCCGCCGATGTCGAGTATTATAAATACCGATGGAATTCACAATAGGGCTCATGATAGATATGTAGGTCAGCCAGCTGTTGTTTCACAGCGTCATTATGGTGATCCAGTACATCCATTTTCATTGTACAGCCGAAACAGGTGTACAGTCAGAATACATTCTCTTTCAGACTTCCCAAATCCGTTTTTCGATACCGGACCTTGTGACGAATGTAGCTTTATCGGAAAATGTATTAATTTATTTATCTGGGTCACTAGGGATAGAGGTACTTATTGAGATTGCAATTTGCATATCGATATTGGATGTGATTCGTCAAATTGACGACTTTGATAAGCAAGTTAAACTATGAGTCGTTGCACAATTTTGAAGTAAACAGACTGTCATAATCTGTTAATTTGATAGCAGTCTCAATTATTTACATTCTTAATCATTTTAAATTAGACTCCTTGCCTATAGTAATTTTTTTGTTCTTTTTAACCGAAATGCATGGATAAAGGAAGTTTATATAGCAAAAAAGTTGCTAAGTTAAAAATGAGTAAATCTAGCAGATTAATTTCTAACCGAAACCATTTACAATTAAAGTAACTAACCTCCAATTTGTTACAAGGTTGTGTTATTATATTCAATGAGAAGTACAAACACGTTTAGGTCTATTAAATATCCTGTTTTTATCTTGAACACTTACAGAGGAAAATACTATGCTTAATAATGTTGTTAATATGCTCATAAACATCAAAAACAATTCAAGAAATTGTTCACATGCAAAGAAATGCTTTTACAAGTTAGTTTCATTGGTAATGCAAAATAAGACATTCAAATAAGAAACAAATATTTGCAAATTAATGTATCTAGCTTCTCAATTACTTTCCCAGTACCTTATGAACATCAGTAGATTAACAAGCAAATTTTTCACAGACTACCTGCAGTATTGTCTCTGATTCTTCCTATAAATCCATTCAAAAGTTGTCTTTAAAAGATAAATTTTAGTGATAAGGCCACACATTGTGTGGCCCCCACCCTATGTAAAATTTTGACATTCATATCTGTAATTTGTATGGAGGGAGAGTAGTGGCGGCCCAGTGGTAACGACCCTGACTTACAAGTTGTAGGTTCAAACCCTTACATGGCCAAAATGTCCTAGAAACAACAAATTGTTATAACGACCAACCCGCACTGGGCCTGCATGGTGGATTACAGCCCACTCTCTCTCACAAAGTGGAGGCCTGTGTCCCAGCAGTGGGAAGATTATAGGCAGATTATGCTACGTAATAAAGACTATTTTACGACAAGCGTTGCGAAATATGAAAAGAGTTACGTAGGATGCAGGAAACCTACACTGAATATTGTGAGTGAACACTGGCCGCCGATAATGATGAAACTTGAGATGTTACCTCAACAAAGAATTCCTTTTTACTTAATTAACACACTAATACTAAAATGAGGCAACAACAAAAATGTAAGAGTGATTCATTTATACACTGACAAGGCTAAACTTATTTTGAAACATGAGTAACTTGTAGATTGAAAATAATAATTCAAAGAATATGACTAGTCAATTAGATTAGGTAAGTAATTCTTGAGAATACACAATTATGCAATGTTTATGAGGAATGCTATCTGTAGCGCTGTGATAGAGATGGAGTTGAATTTTATGTTTCTTTACGGTTCTTATACTTTTTCATTTCTACCGTGAAGTATTTTGAGCAGTTCAATGGCTGGTCTTACACCTATTGAACATACCCAATGTGTTGTTCACAGAAAAATATTACATACATTTTCTCCTCTTCCTTCAGAACTCAATACAACTACGGTTATAACTGAAAATGAGAAAGCAAGGCTAGATAATGTAAAATATCACAAAAGCTTGGTGTTTGCAGGACGGGCCCATGGATTTTGTAAGATGGATTGAATTATCAACAAAAAGTTAATCTAGGTTACTTAATAATTAATGAATAACGTGACTATCTGTATTAAAACATGGAAGATAATATTGTACAAAAAACAGTCATTTTTGTCTGTTCAAGTAAAAATACATTCGGATATTCATTTTAATAACAGGGATACCAGGATGTGTTCAAAGATAAGCCAAGTACATCAAAGGCAAAAATGTATATGCAACTGCAATACTGTAACATAATCAAGCCAGGCAATGTGTAATTAAATATATATGAACAAAGGCTCTTAAAAGCAGTTGTAAATAAACAATAGTTGGGAGTTCTAAATGAGATTTATCCATTTCCTAATATCCGTAGATTTCATTTTATCCAGAAATCGGAAATACAATTTGATTTACGTTATGAAGCGATTAAAAATTCATCATAGTGTTAGAATTGAAAATAATTATTTCCACAAAAGTAATAAACTGACTTTAATTATATTGCACAGAATTACGTACAACTATCACTCATTTTATCTTGTATATTTTATGCACAAAGTACACAGATAAACTGAAACAACGTAGTCACCTGAGCGATAGCGATTTCTATATTTATTAGCAAAATGAAACCAGCTTACCTCGCCTGTTAAAAGGACGAACCCGAACGGCTACTTTAATCTTATCCGTGGCCATTTTCACACTCAAATTACACAAATACAATTAAAACACAACACTTTGCACACAATTGTTTAGTAAATTATTGCACATATTTCACCCATATTCTAAAAAAACATAATTCATTATTTCACGTTACGATCACGACGTTCCCGGATTGACACTGTCCGCCATGTTGTTTTTACTACGTTCGATAGTGCTTGACGTGTCTTCTTGTTCTTGTGCAGATCTCAAACATTCAATCGATTTCTATTCACTAAAAGTGATAATCGAGTACACAATCGATTGCAACTTTCAACAAATTATCCAATACGTAAAGAAAGAAAGACTATAATATAATAAGTTTATTTGTCGCAGAAACACGTGGTATTACATACTTACATAAATACTTATGAAAATGGGTAAAATTTAAATTTATAACAATTTTACTTTCATGTCCCTTGGGAGATGTTATGTAATTTTATCCAGAGATATGAGAGGCAGTTCTAGTAATTTTAGGAACGTTCACAGTCTGATTTCAGTCTCAATTTGTCACAAAATACCTCTAATTTCCTTACATTTATGACAAGTTTTTGACATTGATTATCGCTGAGATGAGATTGCGACTAGATTTTGAACGTTTTTAATTAAGTGAATTGGCCTTCAGCTCACCAGTCACTGTTAATGCTGGCTATTTTATGTTTTTTGAAGTGAAAACTTCTTTAGCGGCGTTGTGCACTTTTGTTGTGATGGGTGAAAAATGTTAAACTCACGTCAGGCCACGTGAACTGATCGAAAATTCATAAGACGGAGCTTGCGTCAGAACACGTGAGCTTATTAAGAATATAAGACGGAGGGAGAGTAGACCGTATTCCAAAATATCAAAAATGCACAACGTTAGATATTCAAGTTTTCACTTCTGCCGGCACTCCCGGATTGCAATCCGTTTTTTTTACAATAATGAATTTCCACTCGATTCAGTTCAATGGCAGGACAACACTAACGGCCATTTTCTGCAATGTTACCATACCAAAATGTTTTATGTTTTTTTTTTAATTGAAACTGTAATCGTTTTAATTTATACATGAAGCAAATAGCACAGGATTTTCATTGCATTTATAATAATAATGAATGCCTTGCCAATTAATTAAAATACTCGTATCGTATCGATTAAGCACAACATGCGTAAAGAATCGTAACATGTTGTGACATCCATGATCCAGTTCACCAGCTGGCTACTAACGTCAATTTGACAATTGACAGACGAAGCAAAACATGACAAGTCTTTTTCAACTTCTCAGGAATTTATAAAACAAGAAATTTTACAAACAAGACTGAAGAAAGATTACCGAGAAATACGTAAGATATTTGTCTCGAGAGTGAACTACACGATCACATCGATATGGCAGCCGATGCACTATTTGGCTGGGATTTAACTTTTAAAACCGTGGAGAAAGACATCAAGCGGAAATCTGATGTTATTATTGCATTTATCCATTGGAACCTAACGAAGAGGGGTTTTAGGAGTATTGGAATAGGAGATGAGGTGAGGCACATAAATAACAACTAGGGATTTACTTTTTGTAACTGCACTATGCTTGCAAAGAGAATGTTAACACGTAATTCAAATATGAGCGAGTGTTTTGAATTCATTTATGAGCTGTTACTGGTAATCACTAATAAATTCACATAAACACATACAATACTTACTATTCTTAGAAAAATCGCTAAAATAGCTTCAGTAGTTGACCTACAGATCCAATTTTTCTTGTTGCAATAGGATGGTTGATAATCATGAAACATAATCTGAAATGGGCGGATACCTATTACAAACTATTGCATAAGGACTGCATTTTTAATAGAAATATCAGTCACAGCCATAATATTGAAAACAAATTTTTCCTTTTTCAGAGGACTTTGTCGGGAGATGAAGAAAAAACTGAGCTGTTGCCTACTGGCTGGAATGATAAGGACAACTATGCCCTGCGATATGTCCTTAATAACAAACTGTTCATTCTACATGGATTGAATACTGATGGCAATCTCATTGTTAATCTCATGGTAATTATCATTGCAATTTAACGTTAAAAAAAAAAAAAAATGGTTTAACCACCCAGTCTGATTATAAATATCCATAGTTGAACCTTGAATAAAAATAGTTTTTAATGTGTTAAATCTCCTTTGTGGCTTTCTGACAAATTACATTTTGTTAACTTCAGGTAGAGTGTCCGACACTGACATTGTGATTGTCCAAAATGTAAACATGTCCTAATTAACTTGTGTCTTTAGCTAATTAAACACAGCGCAGAATATATAACTTTTATTTGGTACAAATATAATTATATAAATATGTGAGAAAACATAACAGATTTAGAAAGCGAACTTTGATGGACATACACACGGTGCCAACAATAATCAAAATAAATTTTCTTATTGTTCCAAACAACAGTTGTCAATTTTAAAAACAATCTTATTTTAAAATTCACAACCAGCCTGTCTACAAATTAATGTGACAGACATGAGGTTATGTTTGCTCCAACATTAACATTACTTCATGATATTACAATCATGACATAACAGTATTAAGTAAGAACCTAGTTCTGTACATCATCTACTCAACATGAATCCATTTCAGAGATCAGAAGACTTGGCAGTGTCCAACATAGCAGTGAAGATAGATGATACAGTGAAATACTTATCGGGACCGATTGATAAGATGATGCCCAATCACAAGGAGTTGATATACCACGTAAAACGAGACTTAATTGACACAGTCACGGATAGACCCACAGTTACTACTGAGACACAGACTTCGAGAAGTATGATCAATTTTTATGTAATTTGATTAATTAAGTACCTTTTTTATTATTATTAATTATAGCTGTTATGTACAGCTGAAAGGGACCTAAAAGAAATGTGTAATGATATGATTAACCTGTTGCGCATGAGTATTCAGAAAAATAGTTTTTAATACTGGCTTAGTGTTGATACACACAAGCAGCATGCTACTACAGTAGAGGTAACTGCAGCCGTGGACAATGGGCCACTGGTGTGCCTCCGGCATATTGTCGACGGCTGCAGTCGAGTTAAGATTCATAATATGTAAGTGTTGATACACATATCAACACTTACATATTATCATGAATCTTCCAAGTATCAAGGTTAAATTAAACAAACCGCTGGGAATCTTGACTTGGTTTTAATTCCAAAAAATAGTCAAGAAATAGTCATAACGCTAATATGTCAAATGTCTAGTGCAACCAAATGACTGAGAGTATCGACACTCTCAGTCATTTGGTTGCACTAGAGGTGAGGATTGTGGGGAGACATTCACCAGACCATCCTCACCAACTTATCGCTTTAACTTCGGAATCATAATGCGACAATTTTTTTTTTACTTTGGTGACTATTTTATAACTATTTTTTGGCGTTCTCAAGATTGATTTTCATGAAGTTTTCAAAGGTGAGGATTGTGCTGTGAAGGACACATATAATAATGATGTTTCTCAGAATTGAACATACCTACATGTTAATTTATAGTGTGTCAAGTAAGTTACCTATAATGAAATGATTCCAGAGGGTTAATTAACATTGCAATGCTAATACTTTTATTAATAGCACAAGGTTGATTCATTGTTTAGTTTTAATTATGCTAGCATAACAGCCTATAATGTTCCACTGCTCCTCTTTGTGAGGGAGTGGGCCATAATCCACCATGCTGGCCCAGTGTGGTTTGGTGGATGTCACATGTCTTCTTGGTGTGGTGGATGGTCACGCTGATTTCCTCACAATGTTTTCCTTTACCGCTTTTGAGAGCAGTGATGAGGAAATTAAATACACAAAGTAAAGTGTCTGCATGGGGTTGAACTCACAAATTGTAAGTCAGGGCCAATGCCACTGGCCCACCACTGCTCCCAATAATACAAAACAGTTGAAACATTGTTCTTTATGTACATTTCGATGACATTAATTGCAATAAATTATTTAATAAACAATTAATTTCAACATTTATATTTTTATTGTAGGTAGTTCTAGATAACTCCCTTGCTCTATACATAAATATGTATTTGTAGCTTGAAAGATAAATAATAACAAGCAAGTGACATGTTTTGATAACTTTCACATTTTCTAATTAATTATATCCACTTATCTGGAGGTTAATCTCTCAATGGAAAATAACAGGAACTTATCAGTCATTCAAACACACAGCGGTATCAGGTTCGTCTCGTTTGTTATTCAAGTTTTATGAGTCAACTAAGGAAAACAGGTTATTGGATTGTTCATAAATAATACAGCATAGCAATCTATTAAGGTTTTTGCTTAGTTGTGACCATAAACTTGAAAGGATGTTGTCTCTGAGTGATGTGTTAGTTTTAGTTACCCTTGGGGTACTGTTTACACTGAGTGTCAGAGGTAAGAGATATTATTAAAACAAAAGTTTCACCTTGAGTCCGTTGTTTTAAAAAATGGTTGGCCTCCAGTCTAACCGGATGCAGCTGAATACCAGTATTTTACATGGAGCGACTGCCTATCTGACCTCCACAACCTAGTTACTGGGTAATGCGATTCCTCTTGTTGCGTTTATATGTTTGGTTTGGTATTGTCAAGTCGTCATGTTTTTCTAGTTCAGTTAGTTAATATATTTGACACTATCATGTAAAAAATTCAAAGCAGTCCTTTGGTGTCAAGGTGTGTTACAGTTGCTATCTCAAATTACACAATTTCTAGGCGACATTGCTAATACTAGCAGTAACTGAACAAAATCGACGAAACTGCGTTTATAATTGAAGAAAAGTCTAAATCGGCTATTATACTGAAATAGGTAGATCTGACGAAACTTTAGTTCAGTGCAGCAAAAGACTGAACACAGATACTGCTAGACAGCCCTCCTAAAATGTGTTATCATGAATTGTTACAGGCGAGTCGACTACAAGGAGGCCTCCAGAGGATCCTCTGAGAGTACCGCCCCGACCACTGCCGGGAGTGAACCCCGACACCCCAGACCTATGGTACCTTTAAGTAAAGCCCGTTAACATTGGCTACTTTTTTATATCTAAACTGTACTCCATACTTTTTCATATCTAAACTGTACTCCATACTTTTTTTTATCGTGGGGTAATCCTCATGGATACCCTCCGTCTAGGAAGAACGGAGGGTTATGTCGGAGTCCTACCGACTAAAACCCCACTGTTCCAGTACCATGAGTCGGGGACCCGGGAGATACTTGTACATTCGCCGCACCCCCAACTGGTAACAGCCCGCCATGCCTAGCGGGCGCCATCACCAAGTGCGGCCGAACTCACGACCGCACGCCCTTCCATTAAGGCACGCATACTGCGTGCCACCTCTTTGAGCTTGACTGATCTAGCGACGACACGGCCCCAATTATCCATACTAATATTATAATTGGAAAGTAACTGTCTGTTGTCTGATTGTTACCTTTCATGACTACACAACTAAACTAAATTGTTATGAAATTCAATTGACAGGTAGCCTGGAACCTGGAGAAGGATATAGGCTACGTAGGATATTTGTAATTTTTAAATAATACACACAGACAAAAGTCCGGGCTAGAGCTAGTATTTTAATAACAATCGCGTAACACTAGGATCTCGCCATTGAATTTTTATGCAAGAAAATGATACTGAAGAGTAACAATTACCAAAATAAGAGTTGTAATAAGTTTGTATGGTACTTAAGAGCATAAAGACCGAACTAAGCTCTTTTACTAAAACTGTATAAGCCATGATCCCTACAGCTTTCAGGGATTATAGGCGTAAGCATGGTTTCCTCAAAAAAAAAAAATTAGGCTGAAGGTTTCTCTTTTTCAGGGGAATGCCACCACCCCGTCTGCCGAACATCGGCAGTTCCGACCTGGACCCATTCGCACCCGGCGGTGGCGGTATGCTGTTCAACCCATTCGAACCTCGCAGGGATCTTGAGAACCCTGGCCTTGGCATACCTGGAGGATTACCGAGGTCTTGTTAACTGTCGCCTATCTTATCTTGGCCGTTTCCAATATGCAAAATGCATAGGCTTCAAAATAATAACACACTTTTTTTTTTGCTGTGGATGGAGATAAAAAATATTTGTAGATTAGACACAAAAAGTTGGCGAAAGCCGTCAAATATTGGCGCTGATTCCCTTGTTCACAAACTAAACTAAATTTAAGTTCAGTGCATCTTTTCTTTCTATTTCATTAAGAAAAGGACAAAACATAAATATTAGTTTAGTCCTGTCAAATTAAGATAGTTACTCCATAGACAGATTAGACGTGATTAAAAACATGTCTACTAAAAATACCTACGTAAATTTACGTCAAGCGCTGACTAATTTGACAGGACTAAACTAATATTTATCTTCTGTCTTTTTATAAATTAAATAGAAAGAAAAAGATGCATTGAACTTAAATTTTGTTTAGTTTGTGAACAAGGGAATCGGCACCATTAGCGCTTATAGCCTTACCAGTATTATCAGCCCCTGGTAATCATAATCTGTAAGCTATTTTGCTCAAAGCCTAGTTATAAATAATACTTATCTTGTACTTAGAGCTTTTCTGGAGAAATACAACCTTGAACCTTCGTATCTGTTTTATGTCGCTAAGCTTCGTTCCGGTGAACCAATGATATTATAAGTAAAAAGAGGCAGATAGGTTACCTACCTAACATTAGATCTTAAAATGGCACACCATCGCACACCTATAATACCTTAATATTTTTTGTCACACTATTGATGACAAGTGGCGGTAGGACGCCGGCCGGCGCAACATAGTTCAGCCGGTATATTCTGTAAAAATCTCACCATGAAAACTCAAGTGAAGTGAGCTTGATAAATGAGCTGTCAATCCCTAGCATCGGGTGAAATGACAGCTCACTTCACCTAAGTTTATTACAGAATAGGCTACCAGCCGATCGATTCTGTAAAAATCAGGAAAAGTTAGGTGAAGTGAGCTTATAGTGAGCTATCAATAGTGTCAATCCCTAGCATTAGTTGGAATGACAGCTCACTTCACCTGAGTTTTCACGGTGAGATGGTTACAGAATCGCACTGAAGGTGTTCTACCCATATGGAACATGGAACTTGCGGAGCGCGTATAACCTATCTACCTCTTTTTACTTATAATATCATTGGTCGTTGGTGGTCATACAAATAACCTTAAAAAAATGAAACTTCGGTTTTACAGAGGGGCAGTGCCGCCCGGAGCTCGTTTCGACCCGTTCGGTCCTCCCGGTGGGCCCATGCCGGGCCGCCGGCCAGCGCCGCCGGATGCGGACCACCTGCCGCCCCCCGGCTTCAATGACAACATGTTCATGTAGCCACTGTAATAGTACACTGTACTTACTTTTGTCTACATCAATAATATGAATAAAGTTAATTTGGAAATACTTGTTTTTTTTTTGTAAACAGATTTGCACCGTAAAGTGACATAGGTAATGCCTACTTGGTCTTGGCCTCGTTCGTCTGAAGGTCTGGTCCTGTGTTCGACAGTGGTAAGTATTGGGTTTTCCATCACGAATTTTTAAGTATCCAGGCTGGATTTGTAGTACCCGGTTGATGGCAATACGGGCAATACCCCTATTACTAAAAATTTGAAATAGGTAACTGGCGAAATGTGGGTGGTGTACCTACTTTTGGTACGCCCGTTCTTGTCCCGAGAAATACAGGCTTGATATTATGTTACTGGTCGTAATTAAAGATCAAATCCCGGCCCTACTTGTTAGTCATTGACCTACCAAAACAACAACTTTACAGCGTAAAATGACAAGACATATTATTTCATTTTCATTGTTTTACCCAATGGTTTTACTGGTGTCTTGCCCGACTTCGGCAAAGCCAAAAGGGTTATTTGCTCTCCGAATATTAACAGTCGTGAGGATAGAATGAAATTCAAGTTAGTTATTTATATTAAACAGACGAAGAAATATACATTTCCTTATACCTACATAAATATAAAGTACCCACATACTTCAAAAGTTCACTTCCAAAATAAGTTTTTGCATGCAAAATGAACAGATTTTGACTTGAATATTCGCGCCATCGTTGAATGACACTGTCACGACACAGGCTAAAAATAACTACCACTACTTGGTAATTTATGAATAGTAGTTGAACCTCGAATCTCTTGGTCGTAATAAATTAATTTAAAATAAACAAAACTTTTGGTTAAACAAACAACACATTTTTAGAGTTACGTTAAATATATAAAAATAATTAAATTTTAACCTTAATTTTAACCTTAATTACCTGGCTTATAGCTTTAATTAAAACAAATGATTCGGATATCGGGATTGCTTGCAAAAGCAGGGCTGGGTGTGTTTGTAAATGTTTTTGGATGCAGCGATTCATGGTAAAAAGGTCTGCATCCTCGAGATTTACAAAATTAACTAGGTAGATGTTTAGAATTTCAGATAGGTATAGCTATTAGGATACGTAAATTATTTGAATATAAGATTATTTATGTATCACCAAACCACATAGGTGTTAGTAGAAAACAAAATCTTTGATATTTAAATTATGTTAAGCTTTCCGAATGCTTAAGAATTACCAGACCATCCTATAGCCAATCATTTATTAGCTTAATAGACACATCATGACCAACTACTGAAACAATCATTATTTGTCATAAGTCCATAACCATTTAATTAGAAAAAAATGGAATAGTGAGAGAATGCTTGTAAAAATGATGGAAGGTGACGTGATTGTCTCAGGAAAATTATAATATTGTGATGTTTTTGACATTCATGAATCCGCCCTTTATTGTTCACAGTGACATTAAGTAAGCCAGTTTATTTTTTTAGGCATGCCATGTGGGCGCGGTCCTATTATTTTACTTAGCTAGATTAGTAGAATTTGGATTTATATGATTGCAACACGTAATTTAAAATTGAATTGTCACGAATGGCAACACCACAATTCTAGTTTAGCAAGTTATTTGTGCGGTGCACACGTTTCCCGCGTGTGTCGTGAATTTCCTTGGCTGCTCACGGCTGCAACCGTTCAATTTCTATTCAATGTGTATGGCTGTGAAGGTAAGTTACATTGTTTTAATATGTCAAGTATGCTTATAGTCATCAATTTGTAACAAAATCACTTTAAAGGTCGTGCCCTCGCTGAGCGACAAACGTCAGCAGGCGTCACGAAACTATTTAAAATTATAATACAATTTGCATTATCCTGTTGTTACTAACTTCTGTATCATTATCCACGTATCTCGCGTTAGGTAGTCCGTAGTTATGATATAGTAATCAGTATTTGTGTGGTCCCCGCCCCGTGGTGTAGTTTTAGTACCCGCCACCCGCCACCGTTCCTGTGTCTTACGCGTGGTCTTCTTTTCATTGTTCGAATCCTAATTCTGCCGACGAAATCGCCGGTCGATATACCGATGTCGTATTGTCGAATGAGTCACGCAATAATGTAGACATAAAAAGTTATGATGTTGCTGAACAGCACATTTGCAACTTAATATAGCTAGGTAAGTAGGTATTTGTTGTAGGTACGTACTTCGAGTTCTAGCTGTGTATGTAATTGGAAAGTGAACTTAGTTTAATGTTGTTGAAACTTTCAAGTCAACAAAACAATGGTGTTGATATTGAATCATTTCCAGCTTGTTGCAGTTTATATTTTTGCTGCAGTTTATATTTAGCTGTGTAACTTATTGAAATATTAGGTCAGTTGGGTGTTAACTGTTGAAATTTTAATTAACTAAGTAGGTATTCTACATACCCACAATTAACTAAATTCTCTGTAAACCGATAGAAAATAATCTTAATTATTATATTGAGTACCAGCTACTTATTAATCAACTTTCATAATATTCCATGTTTAAAATAACACCATGACCTGTAATTATTATGTAATGCGTGATAAACATGTTAAATCTGATAATGTTTTAAAACGCAATATTAAATTCATATGGCATCACTTTACAACTTTTATATTTAATAAATTATTGATCATGAAATATAAATGATTTAATTCATACTGATGTTTATAAAGAGTTTGATTGTTGCAGCACTCATTTATAAACCATGCTGCGACTGTATGATTGTTTCCATTTAAAATGTCCATTGTCTTTGATTTGCTTTGTCCATGCTAAGTTGACAGGAGTGTTCATTGCACCAATAAACGATTTGTATGCACTTTTGGCATGATTGGATTCAGTATGTCTGCACTAATGTGCAGGAAGCACATACACAAACACATACTTTTTTTTTGTGAATATCCAGACAAGGATCTTTCTTTATTGTCTTGCCCAGACTGTTATTATTAGGAAGTTGTACTCCTACTATATTCAGACAATTTATAATGAAGTTCTAAAACTGTAAATATAGAATACCAAACTTCTTGTTTTTGTAAAACCATTGAAATACCTAATCAATTATATGCAAAAGTATAAAACTTACAAGTACCTTCAATTCACATCCGCAACTTATACTTTTTCAAAATGGAGGCTGACAAGAACTTTTGTTTGTAAACACAAACAAAAGTTCCCTCCCTGTTTTACCTGCAAGGAATTGTATGTGCTACACATTGGAATGTTTTGTTACTGTTTTTTTATAGTCTTTTTGTTCAGAAATGTTACCTGACCTTCTGGTTCTCTTATTGTGAATGAATGGAATAACTTTTTATGTGAGTTTTTCATGCAGTTCTAGAATGATTTTATAATTTTGTTAGATTTTTGCACCTAAAGAATTTAAGTGTTTAATGTGTGTATTAAATATTTATAACTATTAATAATTACGACCAACCAATATAAGATAGCAAACATCATGAAATATCGTATTTGTTACTTTTAGTACTTATCTAGAAAGGATCTTTCTAGATAGAAAACGCGGCGCACTTTAATTTCAAATAACGAGCAGCGTTGACGTCACTAGCATACCTACCTACGTAAATATACGAGTGCTTGTTTTTGTCACAAGTTTCCTAGACTGCAAACCAAACTGCATCGTTAGGAGGTAATTTATTACGTCAGAATTGCATAATGCGGTTTATCGATAGCATAGGAAATATGAGCTGCCGTAGACTCATTGTTTAACACAGGATTTCATGCACGTGTAGAGTCTACAAATCTGCATGCTACGTAAAACTAAACCTGCTGGATGGTTATTCGACGCTGAAATTTGCGCACGGCTGCCCAAACGTTTACATATGGCCAGATCGACGATGTGCATGCAAACACAACGTGACCCCTTTGTAGACCGCACACAGAGTATCTAAGAAACTGCTCATCATTACTGGGAACTGTACATTGATGGGAGTTTAATGCACCGGCGTAAAATGTCAGGACTCCCTGGATAGTGCGTCGACCCGACCTTGGCTAGCGTGTGTTGACCCTGCGCAAGCGTTGGTCCGTTACCGCGACCACTCACGATCCCGCCTGACTACTCGCAGAGAGCGAGTGAGGCCACACCGTTTTCTGCTGATTTCATCCAACGCCGTTTTTGGCTGACAATGATAGTTTTATTGACGTCACCACGCGGCGGTAGAACGCGATTGTTTAGAACTTTAAAGTATTCTTTTAATAGGTAGATGATGTATTGGTTAGTTGGTTGCTTACATTCTTCAACGTGTTATTTTCCCCCTTTTCATGGTTCATACAAACGTTTCAACCATAAATTAGTTTTGTGCGTATAAACACGTACTATTTCTCGGAAACTAATATTATCAGTCCTGTTTCTATTTGCTATTTTTCTCAGAGACTATCCTTATACCAGAATACATTTCTAAGTACTTGCCAGTGGCGTGATCAGTTAATAACTGTAATTACCGTTCAGTTTATTAATATCTGCCAAGCGAAGTTAACGACTAAACAAACAAATGATTAGACTGACGCTTCTGGGTCTAACATACGTCAGCAAATAGTAATTGAATTGATTTGAACGTCGAGGATATTAGCTGTTATAATTTAAACTACCGATGTATTTATATCATGGAGGTACTGCAAACATCCAAACGTTTATGGAATTTCCGGAAAGCGCCACTCAGACTCGACTTAGCTTTTAAATGGCGTGGCCATTAAGCACCGCCCGCCTCGGGGAGAAGAGGGCAGCTTGACAAGCGATAGCTACGTACTACGTATATAGAAAAACTCGGGCTGCTATTCAGTAAGGGCTAAGGTCGTTGCTCCGAGCTCCTTGCATAGACGGGCTTTCGAACCGCAGGGCGACGCACCCAACCTCGTCCATTTGACACAACACGCACATTATTAGCATGATTGATCGGTTTTTAACCGAAACCTGTATTAATTTGATTAGTTTTGGGAGTTCAAACAACAATATTTCTAGGTCATGAACAAAAATACATTTCTCGGTAACGAGACAGCGTGAACGAAGCGGCGAGCGTGTGTTTATTTTATTTATTTTGTGGCTTTTGTAATACACTAACATAAAAATGAAACATTTGCTGAAACTTCTGAAGCTTTTTTACGAAAAGAACTGTGCCACATCATCAGAGTCGTGTTTCTTAATGTAATGCGCTGTCTCTACGTCTTCATCTACTGAATGATGAAACAGGCTATGAAATACTAAAATATGAAATAGATAAAATTCTCTGCTGCTTTCCGAGATTTTTGCAGGAATGTCTTTCCTTTTTCTATTTCAAAACGCCCCTTTCCCTCCGCATATGTTTGCCAAATCGTATAATTCGAGCCAACCTTGGTTTTGTATTATATACCGTCAGAATTTGTAATTAAAGCTGCATTGCGCGCTCTATGTATAGATATGGGTCTATTCATGATCGTGTAAGTGCAGGTAAAGGGGGTCAGAGACGCGGCGCAGTCCGCGCGAGCGGATCCGGGTCACTGAGCCAGGTCGCGGTCAGGACGACTCTCCTCCTGTTGCCTGGTTAAAAATAGAATCCACTTCAAGTACTTACGAGGCTAACTTTAACTTTTTGCTTTATCATAATCCCAGAACCTTTCATCATCATCTGTTGTCATTGTCACTAAAGGCAATTACTAATCTAACCCAAATACTCCCACAAAAGTAAAATTGACGGGCAACTGTTTTCTGAGTTGATAACCGGTTAGCAAATTTGTTTTTGTAGATATTCTTTTTATATGATTTCGTGACAAAAACAGATTTTAGAGGTGACCTAAAATCACGCAACATTTTACCGTAACTGAATGAGATTAATGATCTTTGCACTGTTCCAGGGAGGCTATTAATACTTGATATAGACTGATAGCAGACTGAATTCTGGGAAAAACTACTGCCCTAAATACATATAGTCCATCGCCCACTGCGCGTGACGTCATGCGCAGTACGTCACTGTTAATACGTCACGCCCCAATTCTTATCATCTAGTACATTTTGTTCGTATTTGTTCCTACCTTTACGATCATTATTATCATCACACAGTTAGATAATAATTAGATTCTGATTTGGCTTCCACAAGGCAAAACTAAAATTACCAAATCAGAAAAATACCGAAATTATCTCAATGTACTGAAAGTACTTATCTTTTCTATAAGATAAATGGTTTATATCATCATAATCTTGAGTCCTTGACATACCTCTTGGTATGTTAAACCTGTCTTTCTGGTTTTCAATCCCTTACTTCATTTAATTTTATTAATGGCTATTGTAATTTTAAAACATTAATTTACTACAGATTTCCGTTGCCTATGTTGCAGTCATTCCTAGTAGTTGTCAGTATGCTATAGATGACATAACTGCAGAAGATTCTTGTATCAAATTTAATTTCTCGGAAATTCTCGAAGCACAAGTCTGCTGGTGGATACAGATTGACGATAGACCAAAAAATCAGAACATGTTCTCCGAAGTACCGGAAAAATGTAAGACTATTCTTATATAACAAGAAGCCATGAAAAAACGATTTAAAGACTGGGGGCCGCTGGAGTCCCCTATATGGAGACTACATATTATTTGCATAGGTAGAGGTACAGAGACTAAACGCAACCTGGCCAGGCTGTTGTAGATTGTAGCTGGCAGTCTTGGTTTGGAAGTTGGTGGACACACTCCCTGTATTTGATAATTGGAAGCAACCTACGCCCAGCACTGCAGCAGTCATCTGCTGCGATGACTGAGAAACACTGAACGGAATATTGTACAAAAATCTTCTATAATTTGTGACAGATCTTGTTTACAGTGTAGGGTGGTGATCTTGTACGTATTATGGTTTATGACGTTTGATGCAAAGTTCATCGTAATAGGGTTCACCAGTTATCACCCTGCCAGCCACACGACGATAACATGCCGTTCATCAACCGAACATCTGCACGTTGATAACTCAATAAAACGTCACAGATTTATGACCCTTCCCTTCCACAATCATTGCGAAATGTAGATGCATTGCGAGAGACAGTGCGTATTTCTGAATGGTCTCCCAGGCTTTTCTAAATGCAATTCTCAATGGTCAAGCTGCGGAAATTCCTAGGCATAACATAAGTTCAAATCCATTTCTATCTGTAACAGACATGAGGGGGCTAGGCGCGGGCGAAGTCGATGACCGAGTATTGATCCCGACGAAGTGGGTCGCGACCCGTTTTCCGTTGCAATACACCCAAGGGGAGCGATGCAACGGTCATCTCGATACAATATTGCATTAGGTTCATGCGAATAGGGTGACGCTTCGCCTACACGTGGCCTGTTCTAGTTAACTGTATACAGGACGATGCCTGTGATATTTTTTCCTTTTTCTTCAATTACTTATGAATCAGATAGCGTTTCTGGTATGTTGAATTGGTGATATAGTTTTGTTTCGATTAGGCCACGCTTCAAAACTTGTTATGTCATATACGCTCCACTGGTAAAAAGGAAATCTGTAGAATCCTTTCAGTTCTCCCAATTTCTGACTTATTGATTCTGCCTACATTGCCGTGACTCGGATCCGTATAAATTTTACTTTGAAAGAAAGAAAAAGTATTTATTGCGACTCGTACAGGATCATAAACTAAACTAAACACAGTTAAAAATAAAAATAAAACAAATTATAATTATAAAAAAGTAACAAAAGGAAAATAAAACAGAAAGTCAGGTAAACTTTCTATTTATAGACTTTGATAGTCTCATTTATATTGTTGAGTTACAACACCATATAACTATAAATGTATTTATAGATATGAAAGACATAAATATTTATATTGCACGTTCAGTACACGTTCATTTCATGATCGTTGCACAGGACGGTCGATGTGCTGCGTGGCCTTCGGACGTTTAGTACCCGACTTGCTAAATGTCAGTCACGTCAATTCCGTGTTTTGCGGTAACCGGTACGGAGTTATTGCCCAGCTATCCTGCTAAATTTTCGTTAATCCTTCAGCAAAAACCGAGCTGTAAACCTCTCCTGGTGGCTGCGAAATGAAGACCTGTATCCTCTTGTTTACCCTATAACCTGTCTGTAAGTTGGATTGAAATGGAAATTCTGTTGTAAAGAGAAAGTCTGAATAATTCATGTCAGATAATGAGGTCGGGTATCGATGGAACGCTTTCCTCGGCCGGGTTCGTTTGTGTGAATAAACTGCTGAAGGCACCTACGTTGAGGCGGTAAATCGTTGTGATTGGTCCATTGCTTGGGTAAGTAAGTATCAGTTTTGTGAAAGTTGATTTGCACCGCGTATTCCCCTCCATGCTGCTTATAGGTGTATGGAGCGTTCACTGTTCACTACTGGAAAGAGTTTCTTTGTTGGAAGACCTACTCATATGTCAAGGAACTGTGCAAGGTACTATATTTGCGAGATTGCACGAAACGTCCCGAATCGTTAAGCAGAATAAACATCCCAAAATAGAACGGAGTTTTCCTTATGCGTGTTGGCCCCATTCACAATCTTGTTCGTTTTCGTCTTATATGAATAAGAAAATTCTGGGCGATATATTATATCACTCTGACGTTATTTTTATCTAAATCGCATATTCGTATTATCTAAAAGCTGTCGTCGGTGATTCTAGAAATCAATTTTTGTGACAGACAGTCAATGTACCTATCTCAAAATAATCTATTACGTCCGCTGCCATGTCGACTCGAATGGATTTGACCTTCGGACTGCTTTATATTACATCACGAAGATTTGGGCGCCATAGAGTGCAGACGTTTTTCTTTATGGTATACATAGATAGAAATAATAGAAGTCTTTGGATCTTCCCAAATGTTTGCTTTACCGCTAACAAAATTAGTTTCGCATTGCAGCTGCAATAATATAGGGTTATCCATTTATCAGGCCAGTAATCGTACCTAACCTACCTGTTATGTTTTTAATGATATCATTGCGGTAAATACCGACGCGTTTCATTAAGATAACTACGTTTTAAACACATATTTTATCTGATAAACACTTATCAAATCTATAATTACTGCGATATGAACAGAGTTAGTGTAAACTGATTTTAATCTGCAAGGATTATACTCAGTACTACTCAGTAGTCTATGCATGATGTTATTGACGACATTTCAATTTGGTTTAAATGGGTGACATTGATCTGCACACGGTTATTTAAAACGTTTGTTGATACTAGGCGTTTGCAAGAGTTTTTTAAGGTCTAAACAAAGAGTAATATAAGTAATAATATATGGTCCGTATGGTGGTAGTTTATTCTATAAACGCACGTTAGGGCCACGTGCTGGAGTCACGTGGAAGGTACATGAACAAGTTGGAGCAAACCCTATTTCATCAATAAATTTCTGTTTATTGACGCCTCGTTTACTGGAAGTCTTTAAAGACGTTGAAAGCTTCGTGGAACCATTACACAAACCTACGCACACAGCGTTATGTCCAAATGCCATTTAATTAATTACCTAATCAATTTTGAAAACAGCGACGTAAATGAACCTCGCAAGTGTTTACTAACTGCACGTATTGCCTTTTCGCGGTTCTAGTCTTTAAGAAGCTAAAATCGAAATATTTACTCATTTACGCCATTCCCTAATCTCCCTTTACCGCCGTTGTTCCAATTTATTTGGGGTTGGCGCAGCACAACTTCTTCCATATATCTCTATTAGCCGTCACCTCAGTAGTAATTTCCTTTCTAGCCATATCATCTTTCTCGCTTATCTTATAGCAATGTTTATCACTTCCTAATATTCCATCATATTCCATTTGCCAGAAAATGCTTCAATGTTTATAGCTGACCGCAAATCCTCACTCTCTCATGAATTTTGTAATCATAGTGAACCTTCAAGCAAGCCTTGTGTGCAAGGTATCTTCTGCTCATCAAGTTATCTCAAATATTTAATAGCTCAGAAACGCTTTCCTTTAACTTGCTAAACAGAATAAGTAATCAGACATCTTGGCATTTATTCCATAGTGAACATCAACGGCATATTGCGTATCCAGTTATCGAACTTACAAATCTACGTTACTACCGACAGGCTGTCAATAAATATTTAAGGATGATATAGTATCATTGTTTTTGGATTAAGTCAGTTTATTCCGTCTAACATAAAACTACCTACATTATGATAAACACTCATTTTACTCTCTATATCTATACTATACCATAAATTCTCAATGGACTAGAAAATTTCCTCTCGCCGTGGGTGGAGCTAAATTTATCCGAGGAGGCTTGTAGTGGGCAGGCTTCGACAATAACGGCAGCTGTATCGCAAAGCCTGTTTTCCCATTTAGACGTAGGAGAGCATGCCAACATCTCAGTGCACTTAGTGATAATATTCTAAATTCGCTAAAATGTCAGTTGAAAGACTTGAGACCTATATGTAGAGCCGGTGAGAGCGAACGAGGTCGCTGTAGCGATAACCTTAATTCCACATTTTCAGGATTGCAACGTTGTAGCTCACACGTTAAATCATTCTCGGGTGCTATGGAGAGCTCTTTGCATTTTTATTTTACAGATGAATCGCGATGCGGCTTCAAGATTATTGTCTTTTATAAATTCAAGCGAATCTATGAATATAAGGACTCCCTTAAATCACTTTTTATTGGGCGTGTGTACAGATAGCCACGCGTGGGTGTTTCTTAATACGAATTCTTTCTCGTTTTTCTCGCTATTAATAGAATGTGACCGACGGGCGGCATCGCGGTTGCTAATCGAATCTTCTCGGTCACAGATGCGTAGTCAAATGCAATTGCTTCAGTTTTATCGCTCTCGATTTTTTTTTTTTTCTCACCTATTATGAACTGTTGGGAAAACCCCGAGATCAATCAGTAACAATTAAATAAAACTGTTGATCGCCTATTGAAGCAAGAAGTGTTTGTTTGACTCATTTAACACCTCCACTGGTACTGTTTAGTCTTGCGTCTTTTAATGAGTATTTGCAACGTGATTCATATTCATAACTTCTGACTTCGAAAATGAGATCTATCAAACAATCATTGTTTCATACGTACGATGGATCATAACTTGTGAAAAGTTTGAAAACTAGTGCAAAACGAGTGGGCAGACGTTGGTGTGCGTGTGTGCGACGTGGACAGCGGAGTTCGTCTGGCAAGTGACGCCAACACCCCCGCCTGCTCCGCCGGCGCGCCGCACGGCGTGACGTCGCTCGCGGCCGGCGCTGGGGCGGCGCACCAGTCTCTGCACAACCGCGGCACCGACAGTGTCGAACCGTTGCGATGTAAACGCCTAACCTTCTAATCTGTCTACAACGACAGCCTCAGTTGCGTGTGCACGATAGTTTCAGTTAATTTCCTCATCGGTCTATTAACTTAATTTTTGTGTTAAAATAACTGTTTTCTCATCCGCCGCGCCGGATTCATGTAAGTGAAGTTTTTGTGTCATCATTAACGTCGGTGGCCCGCATTACTGACGCGTTTTGAACGAATCCTCAAGACTCGTGCGAGCGTGACCAAAGTAAGACAGTCTGGGGAACACAGTACGCCATTCGATCCTGGTCGGTTGGATATGGTCAAAATAGGTGACCAGGTAACTTTTTTAAATTGCACCATGTTTTCTTTTGTAGTGATACATTAGAGTAAACTTGCAATCATTAAGCGTTTTCATTTTAAAATTATACTCACTTTTGAATCAACAGGTGTTCAACTTATAAGCTCGGTCACGCCTCGCACTTAGAAGTAGCGTAAAAAAACAGTAGTTCCACCCTCATATTATTGTTTATAAATGATCAAGTCTTTTGCGGTGATCACAATTATTTTATGAAGAAAGTGCGCTTGTATACATAATGTGGTAAAAACTGATGATCTCGTCGTGAGCTAAAGCTTACTTTATACTTACTGGAACCCTAAAATTTGCTCAAACTCATAAATTCTGGATGGAAAAGCGCTAAGGAATATTGTCTTCATCACAATTAATTTTGTTGCTGTATTAGGCAAGCTTGAAAAAATTATAAAGTCAGCCCTGAATTAGGGTCACGATAGACTAATGAATCAAATTAATTAGAATTTGAAGGCAACAATTATCCGATTGTGATACAATCTGCCCTTTGCAGCAATGACCAAAATTGTAGCTGGGTGTGTTGTGGAAATGGAACACGTTTGCTTAATGACCTATGTTTTTTGTGTTAATTTAATACCACTTTAATCGTTCTCCGGGTGCGGCTATCTACATTACTTCGAAAGGAACTATCCACTCTTATTTAGCAGATACTTCAACCAGTATTATACCGGTTAATGCGTTATTGCCTGTACCTTGAATAAATATTCATTTTCTATTTTTATTTATATGTTTCCTCATTATATCTGATTTCTTCGACCACAATACGTGGGCTATCAATGTCACGGTCTATTACTTATAACATCTAGCATAGCATCTCCTTTGTTTGTTGCTAGTGAGTAGTGGATGTTGTTTATCATCCACTTCACAAATGGTCAAACAGATAAGCAAAATGTAGCCAAGCAAGGCTACATTTTGCGTTTGTTCTTCTCTTTTATGTACAGTACATTAACATTAATGAAGTTTCAATCTCAGCCAACTCAGTCATCTAAATTCCTGTGTTTAACAACAACATTTGTGCCCTGATGTTTTACATTCAATTATCTAGCAGTGATCGATCAGGAATTTGTAATGGTTATTTATTGTTAATGTATTCATGGTTCTGCTCCATGTATATTGATGTTGAGTATCTTCATAAATATTCATTAGTTCTACATATACCTACATCATAATTACCTGCTTTTAAGATGTGGTCTTTACAATATCTTTTGAATGCAATATGAAATATTCTACCTATATTTGAGAAAGGAACCACGTAAACCGCTTATATTTCCTCTTTTGTCTTTTTTTCAAGAGGTTCCTAGTCTTCGAGGTCTCAGGTAAACGTACCACTGTCGTAAAGGGCGGAAATTCCTCCTGTAATAATAAAAAACCCATAGGCAAAAAGGAAATAAATTGGGGTATGAAAGTTTTAAGGAATAAGGAAGTTTATTTTGTTTTTCCATGGTATTTTGACCTTCTTTTACATTCATATTTGGGGTATAAATGAAGGGAATCTAGAGCTCTGGGCTCGACGTATGGGCTTTATGTAAAAGATATCAAGTGGTAATGAACTACACTCACTGTACTAGGTAATTATTTTATCTCGAAGATGTTGCTCGAGTTGTTCCTATATCGAGATAACTGGCAGCGGATATGACTTCATTCGGATGATTACACATAAATTACTAAAGTTATAACGCTCGAGATAAATACTGATAACATTCTTGCTGATATATTTTCGTAAATATTTGCATGTTTTCAGTTTCATTTGTGATTCACTCGTAACCCAGCTCAAGTAGTAAACATTTCAGAACGAGCTGATGGAAGTGTTGACGCAGTTTGGTTTTTATGTATTAGGAAATTTATTTTGCGTTTTATTTTTCTTGTGAAATGAGTCGCAATACGATGACCTGGTAGCTAATGAAAATGAAAAACAGAATGAGTCACCTACGGAACGTTCCGCGCCCATGAATTATTAGACAAGGACAAATGAACTTATCCTCCTGATGTCCTAGGCTTGTCCTATCTAGCTCTTGCTTTAGTTAGATCATCGTCAAACTACGTTTCTTGTACCTAGCTTAAATTTTTGTAATGGTAAATCTAGACATGCTGGTAAACTGAGATCCCAAATGGGGTAACCATTTGGGATCTCAATTTACCAGCATGATGTCATGCATGTATGATCTTATAGGTACCGCACTCTAATAGGTAGCAAACGAGGTGCGTTGGAGCAATTCAAAGTCAAATCGTTTTCAATGTGCATGTTGCTATTATGCTGTAGGTATCGTCATTTATATGGGTGGGTATGAGTACTGCTTGGCCCTGGTTGGTACCAAATAGTTTTAGGAGGATGGTGTATTATGCAAAGACCAAGCGGTACGCACGGTAACCCGAACATGATTTATTTAAGAGTATTATCAGGCCGAACCGGTAGGAGGATAAAAATTCACATGTTTGCGGCAATATGTGTGCTTTGTGAGGTACCAAACTACCAACGATAATACACATAGATATTTTGTTTATCTGCTGGTGGCCTTCAGCTGCGGCGTTGCTGCGTGACTAAATCATAAGCTATCGGTATTGTTCCATGAGTTCATAATAATCCCGCGAGATAGGCGGATATCGGCATCAGATTGATCTGTTTTCCATTACCATGGTGTGAATGTGAGGCACGCATTGTGATAAGTTCTATAAATCTTTAGTGCCATCTGGTGCCATCTGCTATTGGTGTTTTCCGTGATATCTCGTAAATAGCAAAACTGCTCAGCCTGTTGAAATCCGAAAGGGTGCCAATTATAACTGTTAGTAGGTACCTGCACTCTACTCTGGACAAGGGTATTGTTCTTTGTGGTCCAACAATAACTTCTTGAATTACAAGTACCTACAGTCCATCTCGTCGGTGCTCGGACTTATTGTCAGATAGAACCAGCTTTTCTTAAAAAATTCGCTTGTGCACTGATTAGCAAGCATAAGTTGGCGTCGCCCAGACGGTTCCACATCGAGAAGCTGGTTTAAAGAGGAGCTCATTTAACTATTTTCCGCAGCTTCATGAAAGATGTTGTACATGATATAATCCCTCAATTGTCTGTTACGTACGACATCCACGGGAAGAAGTGGGATGTTCTATTCTTGATCGGAGACCACATGGGGACCACTCAATAGATTTAGTTTAACTGCATAAACTTATTGCCCTGTTGTATTATTGTGTCAAAGTTTCCCAAACACACCTGCGTTGTAATGAAAGGAAATTGGATTTTATTACACAACGGGAAACTGAAAAACTTTAACCGCAAAAAGTTGTTGTTGAAGAAATTGCGTTTTAATTTGACTTGGGGTAAACAACATCAAGGTTTGTAACGACCACTTCCTGGAATTACCAGCAATGAAGCTAAATGTGCAACTAGTTGCATAGATATTGTCGGGCGACGACCTCGCCCCGTTTCCGCCATTACGGCGATACTTGATGCACTGGAAAATCAACCCTTTGGAGATTTTTTTTTTAATTGACAATGGGCTCACTCTTGACCTCAATCCAGCCCAGAGGCAGGGATGAGATCTACGGTGGAACGAGCTTGCCCAGAAGAAGTCTATTCACTCTCGCCCTAAAGAGATTAGGGTTGTATGAACTCGGGAATGCAGACGCAGGCAGACAATTCCATAGAATAATAATATAGAATGCACCTTTTTTTTTTCTTTAAAAGGGATTTATTCGTTCCAAGAACAAAGTCTCTCAACAATTTACATGTTTGGAACAAGTAAATTGTCTTTGAGGAGAGACTTTGTTTAAAAAAAAAAGGTTGTTTTTTCCAATTTCTTATAAACCTGACAAAATTTTATTTTAAATTTTATACCAGGATCCCGGTATTACCCAATACACGGATCCCGGTATTGGAAGCCCTAGTTTCAACGGACTGACAGTACTCTTGTTAAATATCATTATCCACTTTAAACGTAAAACTTAACAATAGTTGATACTTGTGCGTGACTTTGACCAACACAATGAAGTACATTGTTTCCAATGATTGTTCGCGGTTGCTCAAGTACTATGTTACAAGTTCAACACGGCGATGGCGGTGTTTGCCACGTGTCGTGTCTATAAATTCATGCTATGTTTTGCTAGTCTTCGTCCATTGAATTCCATAGCTAGACTGCCAGTGCTATTGATAGACTAATAACATCCGCATCCTCGTGCACCCATGAATCGTGCATTGTGTCAAAAATACTGTTCACATCGAATTTATTCGTGACGGAACAATCAAATACTTTCAACGTATTGTTAAGAGTACAATAATGGCCTGAATAGTGATGGAATTGGACGCATAGCATTAGATTAATTGCTTGGAGTTTACAAATGTTGATTTCTGAATCAGAGTCAGTGCTTTGTCAGACGCTGATTCTTATCCAAACTGATAATAAAATGACATACGTTTCCCAATATTTCCCACAAATTCTTCGCATTGCCTACGTGCAAATATTTATGAGCAGATGTTTCAGTTCCGGTCTCTACCAACAAATTGTTGCTACCCTCCAACTGAGTTATTTAGCTTATAGATTTTCAAGTACCAACTGTATCAGTTCGTGGTCCCGGCTATCTCGGCTAGACGTTCTCCCGGGTTCAGACATTACAGATGTTGGTCTGAACCGTCTGCATTATTGCATATGTGTGCAGTCTGGTTTGGGTTTATCGACCGTAGCGTCTAGTTCAGACAATCTTCCCTTCGGCTGCGTCTGCAAAATTTTCCCTTTGTCTCACAAGTGTTTTATTGCTGTTTTTTTTACTTTCGCCCCTACCTACCTTTATGGATATTCACAAGTACTAAAACAACATTTACGGAGTTGTAAGCGACTTGGAACATAACAAAGTAACCTCGTTAATATGAACTCATTAACCTGTTTTGTTATTTACTTCACATAGTATCAAATTTATGATATTATAGAAAAGGGAAAACTTCGCAATTTCATAAATCAGTGTGTGTAAGCAGATAACGTGCTATTTCTGTGACATCGTCACTCTTATTCTTATCTACGGTTGACCGTTCCATCTACAATAGATTGAATGGGCAATTATCTCGCGCAGCGTAATGACTTTGTTGCTACTAATAAAACCACGCAAATTGAATCGTATCTGCTATGAAGATTAGAAGCTCATTGTGTAGGATCAGGCATCTATTTGCGCTCAAGGAAAATTAAATTATCAAAGTGAAATATGTTTCCTCGCGTCGGCACGAGCCACTGTTCCTTTTGGCCTGAACCCAAGTCTGTGCCGTCTCCTTGATAAAATTTGAAGGAAAATAAAGCAAAACACTTCAAAATATTCGTGAAGATTTTCGCGCAGCTAGGTATTGAGTGAGAGAGGAGAGTAAATTCGATTGCGGCCAATGTTTTGCATCAAGATTATACATACACGATTGTAAATTTAAATGTAAACATATGACGTGTATAAATGTAAATCCCACGCCGGTATCGTGGCTGCCAACATCTCGTACGCCGCTGTTTCAGAGTCGTGCCCGCGCCACTCCTATAATCCGTCGTCTTTATTGTTTTGTGCTAATTGTGACAAAAATTGTATTTTCACATTGAAGTGTTTAGTGAGAGCCCGCCCGAGCGAGTCACGCGTAAGATGCCAGATATTTTGGGGGCAAACGATATAATTTATATTGTGCTAACAGCGCTGTTCTCTGTTTTACCGCATTTGTTAAATACATTTCGTGATCTCCAGTTGTTTAGGAATGTGTTAATAAGTGTGTGAACTATAGAAGTTAAATATAGCATGTGTTCCATAGCTATACGTGAATAATCTTTATTCGTTGAAGTGTGAATGCCATTCGTCTATCACGACTTCACGAGGGACCGATAGGTATCGTTGATATCCAAGACAAATATTGAACAAATTGTTTTATTTATCTTTCATACTGGCTTTGCCATCGATAAAATATTTAACTGGAATCTTTACAATGTATATATAATTTCCAAGAACCCATTCTCGTTATGCATAGTATAAATAACATACTGAGTCACAAGTAAGACAATGCGGGCAATTAGTTAATTGATGTTATTTGTTTGTGGTAGCTGGAGATCCCTTCTGTGGCGACATTGATGGAGTTCCGCTTGGACAGCGCGGAGTACTGCCAGGCCCAACACAAATAAACTGCTGGGCGTTTCGTGCGACGAGAGAGCGGAGCGTGCCACCGCTGGACCCATGCTGCCGGGAGCGCACCCCAAGCGCTGTGCCACGTACACACACCCACAGGTAACAAGCTCTTGCTAACTACGTTCAACCGCCATATTGAAATCAGAGTGGGGTGAGCCGAAGCCGGCGTCCCACGGCAGAACTATCAGTTGTTATCTGCTCCTGACCAAGACAAGAACGCGATACCGGTGATAATACTGTAACCGAATCCGTTTACCTAACGCGTTACATCACTATAATAATATACTGTGCACTTGTTGAGCAGGTATTTATCGAAATAAAATAACAGCAATGTTGTTCAGATGACGTAGTGTTTACATATTGTGTTATCATACTGTTGTGTTGTTTAAAAAGAGTGCTGAGGTGTGTGAGGCACGTCCACAATTGACGCGATGTTGGCTCTGGATCAGCTCGGAAATACCGATGTCGATGGACAGACATAGGCGTTCAGAACATCGCACATCCACATGACCGAAACTTCGCTGTATCCCGAACCCTATTTTTAGAAGCCATTTTTTATTCCACTTCAGTCGTTGCTCGAGCTTTGACGCAAATACGCTCTAAAAATGATATTCGTCGTAAATCACAGCGCGGTGCCGGCTGAATCGCTGACATTAACGAAACTATTATTTTTGTTTCAGTTACCTTAAATTCGGAAGCCACAGAAAATTGGAGCATATCAGTTGCCGAAGTTCGTGTGATAACAAAACTTATGTTTTTCGCATAATTTCTTTTAGTTCCATTCCACATTCTGAACTTTTGTTTATTCGTCTCCGAATGCGAGCAAGTGGTTGAAAACGACATCCATGCGGGTGGTTCTCATTATATAATTGGACCCTTTCTAAAGAAAAGTAACGAAACTGTCGTGTGTTGTGTGGAAATAGAGTGACAGTTTGTCTGTTAGACTGTGACGGACCGTGACATCTTTCTCTGACGCGCGTGACGTGAGTACCAGCCGGGTGCGTTATCTTGTGTGACCGGAGGAGCAGCGAATCGATCACGATGAAGCAGAAGGACATCAGGCCGGCGCCCTCGCTAATCGAGTACAAGAACATGCGGTTCCTCATCACCGACCGCCCGTCCGACGTCACCATTCAGGCCTATCTTCAGGTAAATATACTTTATTTGTACTATTTATCTTCACTAGCTTAGATTAAATGATTGAAAGATTTTATTTTTGTAAGTAGGTTTGTACAAACACTTTTACACGTCAAAAGTTAGTGTAAATGACATCTCAACGCTTTAGTCAACATATTGTTATTATAATTTATTTTGAACTAAATACTTAGCAATAACATGTAGGCCATGTAGGTAATTTGGGAACTAGTGAGTCAAAGACAGAATTTGCTTGTGCTACGACTTGGAAAAAATGGACGAATGAATGGACGCTTGGAAAATGTGAACTAACTCAAGTTCCCTTCAAAATTCTCGACCGTTTCTTTTTGTAATAATCCTTAAAAGATTAAACTCCGCTTAACTGGCTAAAACTTTGTCAATAAGTTATGTTATGAAGCATAAAATGAAAGGTTCAAAATCTTTGCGTAGTCTTTTCAAGATTTAAAATGTCGAATGGAATTATCTCTGAATATGTTATGAATGACTATTATTTAAAAGTTGAAACCCGCGTCTAGGTTTGAAGATTTATTTATAACAGTAACTAAATAAATATTGAATTAATTAAGTCTTCATTAACTTATAGCTAATTAAAGAGTTCAATGCTGTCAATGACCAGTTAGTTAACTTAAGTGTGATAATAAATTAAAACTGTGGTAACGTTCTAGATTTAAATAAATATGGTTCGCGTGGGAATGTTACTAACCATAAATTAAAAACCAAAAATGCTATTGAAGAAACTGGCACTTTAAACCGCAAAAATGTACATTAAAAGAGGTTGTCTTGTTGCACGATTGCTAATCCTACTAATATTATAAACGAAAGTTTGTATGGATGGATGGATGGATGTTTGTTACTCTTTCACGCAAAAATTACTGAACCGATTTGGATCAAATTTGGCACACAGATGATTTATAACCAAGATTAACAACATATAAGATACTTTTTATCCCGATATTCTCACGGGATCGAAACTTATGGCGGGTGAACCCGCGGGGCGCAGCTAGTCCGGTAATAATATAAAGAAAAAGCCTTATTACTTGCAAAGGAGAATACACTTGGAATTTACGTTGAAAAGTCAATAAACGATAATGGCTTTGCCAGCAATACCGGTCTCACCAGTTGCGGAGCTGTGTAAATCTGTACCTATAGGTACAATTAAAAATAATTATATCCAGCCTCGTCTAGTTAGACTGAAACCCGATACCTGGAGAAAGGCTAAGCTTTATATTATAATGAGAAATAGAAAACGAAAATAGGGTTATCGATAACCATTCATTGAGTACTTGTTCCTAGATTGTGGTGGCCGTGAAGCCTATCTTCAATACGATTCCTTTCGTGGTTAATTTATTACACTTAAAATTTGATTTGTGTACTGGATCTGCCTGTGAAACGGTTCTGTAAAAAAACTGCTTTTCTATCTGTGCAAATAGCTTAGACCTTACGATGTCGAATGCCATGTGGTAGACATCGCTTTGCTTTGGATATAGAAAACATCGTATACCATGACATAAGTAGGTTTGTTCTCACTCTGCTTGAAATGACAATTTCCTATAAGGCCACGTTGTTCCTGCAGTGACTAACCTTCTCGGCTGAGAATCTCAAATGAGTCACTTCAGTGAATGCCCAGATGTTTCAAGATGTTATGATGTTATACGTGTTTCTTCTTGGTACAGGAACTGAGGAAGCACAATGTGTGCACGGTGGTACGCGTGTGCGAGCCCAGCTACGACACGGGGCCGCTGAAGGCCGAGAGCATCGAGGTGCGTGACCTGGCTTACGACGACGGAACCTTCCCGCCTGCCAACGTCGTCGACGACTGGTTTGAGATTCTGCGCGAAAAGTGAGTAATCTTCCCATTCTTACAATCCTTTTCATAGGAACTGGGATTTTGGGGTTGTTGTGTTTTTCTTATGGTCCGGAGATCCCCCTTAGTCCCTTTACCTTTTTCTACCTGCACCTTTTTCTCTGGGTGCAAAAAATGTCTGAGGTTCCCCGAATTATTAATGTGGTGGTGTCGTTAGACAGAAATGAGGTAGATGGCTACCACTACAGAAGCTTGTGTAAAACTTTGGTGCTAACTGCGGTTGGTACGTGTAATTATGTTTAACAAATTATTATTTATAACAATAGAACTAGGGAATATATATTATAATAATTATATATTGTTATTGGGTATAGTATTACCCAGTAACTGGGTTGTTGTATTTAATAGACCCTAGTTCTATTGTAGTATTTTTCAGACGTTCATTCTTAACATTGCTATTCTGATGCAAACATTGAAATTCTGCTGTAATAATATCCGAGCCTCACGAAGTAACATTGTTCAATTATTAAAGTAAATTCTATTTATTATTGAGTGACGCATATTCAAAGTTATTGTTACGTAACTGCGATGTGACGCACTGATTATGATCGACACCATGTACGATGTAGTTCGGATTCGCCGGTTCATGATTCGCCGGTTCATTTAATACCTATTAAATTAGTATGTGGCGTCGTGTTATTGTAGCTTATGTAAATTGTGTTTTGTTTGGTGTTGTGACCACATTATCAAACATTCCTTGTTTGTTTGGCTATTAGTTAAACACACAACGCTATAACATTTACTAATCATCACAAAATTCGTTTTCCTCAAAGAGTACAATAATGTTGGGTTACAATGGCCATGGTTGGCAATGTTTTAAGAACCGTAGGTACTGATGTGCTAGTAGCAGCTGGCTTCTACCCAACCACCTGTACGCAATATATTAATTGTATTCCACAATGTGAACTTAGGTGGTTTTTACAAAGATATGACCATTGTAGACCCTGTGGGGCACAACAAAGTAGGAGGAGGACCTTGGGAGGAGTATCCGCTTACCCATGCATGAACTAACAATATTCTTCAGAAAATGTTCTGATAAAATCATACAATACTAAATTTATTCTCGTTAATTCCCCAGAGCGCAGAACAAGCCTGAGGCGGCGGTGGCGGTGCATTGCGTGGCAGGACTGGGTCGCGCGCCCGTCATGGTGGCCATCGCACTTATCGAGCTCGGCATGAAGTACGAGGAAGCCGTCGAGAGTATTCGAGAGTAAGTATTGTGTATATTAGAGCCAGAAATTCGTGATGAATTCCATTGCAAACAAAAATTAATTAGGACCTTTTTGTTAAAAATGGTCACTCTAAAATCAACTTAGAATATATTTCACTAAAGTAGATAACTGATTAAGTGGCGATGGAATGTAATTATCTATTTATGATTATTATTACTTAGTTAACGTACAGCTAACATACATGACCAGGTGTAGTATTATTTCAATCTTGCTTCAGTGTCGATATTGATATAGCTACACAGATCACAAACCGCAAATCAGTAGTGCCGTCAATGGCTGTCAGTAACAGAGCAACAACACGTATTTTTTTGTTAGACAAATGACTATCGCAAAACTGAAAAAAGAGAAATGCCGCTGCGGTCAAAGTTGTGACGCCGCGTTCGGAATTAAAACCGCGTCGACTTGTGGAGTCGCTGAAGTCGGTCATTGCAATTGGGCGACGTTTCTACTTGCAGTCTGCGGTTGTCGTCGCCCTCGGAAGAGGACCTTTATGACTTTGGAACGAAAAGATTCAAAGTATAGAGCCCCAGTTTTACCTAACCTTTTAATTCTAATATCAAATGTGCCTAATATAATAATATCTTTGCGCAAACGGTTGCCGGCGCGGGTACTTGTTTGCTGCATCTTATCGATAATAATGATAAGGTTGTTTCGTGTATGTACAAGAATCCGATCATATCAAACTGACGTAGATTCGCTTATTCAGTTTTCTCAAGAAATTGAAGTGTGAGAACTATTTCATCATTGTATATGACGCAAATCGATCTTCGAGAAAATTCGTATTTGATTCGACGCAATTTTTCTTGGATAAATAGTCCAATAATATCTGCATATAAAAGTACTTGCACGTTATAACGCCTTATACACTGCACACAGGATGCTAAGGATCGTGACTCACATGACAATTAATTGATAATTGAACGAGTAACGCGTAAAAGTGTATATTTATGCACATGTTTAGATCGAGGTGTAAGGCTATGTTTATGCAGGTAAACTGCGTTGAATGTTCCTCTTGTCGTGAAGTTCAAGTTCTGATTACATGACTGTAAAATTGTGTGGCGGTTTTTTATAATGGCCTAATGCCCGGCAGATCTGCTAGCGTCATGTGACGGGTCGCTGAACTCCTTAAAATAGGGTTGATCGACACTAAGATCGATGCAATGCATGCACCAGTCATCATACAGCAGTCTCTAGTCTTGACCATAACCTCTGTGTTTGTTTCGGAATTTCTTCTCAGGGATCAGTCCGCTAGGAATGCCGGCCCCATGAACAATTTACGTGTTTAAGTGTCTTAACTACCAACGTACTTACAGAAATAAACATAATTTAATTTCATTGCAGTCAACGCCGCGGTGCCATCAACGCGAAGCAACTGTCGTACTTGGAGAAGTATCGGCCAAAGTCGCGGCTGAAGAAGAACGGGCACAAGGGGCCCAACTGCTGCGTGCAGTAAGCGTCCGTGGGTAACCGTCCTGCGCCCGTAACAGCGAATGTAGCTCTGCTTTCACACACACACTGACACAGGGGAGCATAGACAACAATCAATTAGTTTTTTTATCCTAGTGTCGCCTCTTTTTGACGACTATTTTCTTTATTTCTCGTTTCGTTGGGGGGTTGTAACCGAATTCTGCCTTAACCTGCAAGAGCTTGGAATTACCACATTCCTTTTGAGTTAACCTGACACGACTGAGAATTTGGTTATGATCTCGGTACCTTATTGCCCGTTAGGACATGTTTATCTCGGGTTTTCTATGAAATTTAATTGAGAGCCTTATTGTAAGCTAATGTTTGTATGTTGAAAGTAAAGGTGTAATAACCCTTGTGCTGTAATGTGTATTAGTGGAATATGTTAATAGAAGCGAGCCACGATTTGTGTTCATAGTTGAAACAGTTAACTCAGGTATTCACATGCCTATATTGAATCATAATAAATTTCAATATCCATAATAATACGAATCAGTCAATGTCACTTAGATTCCTTTCTGTTTATATTAATATGTCGTTGTGTGGTGAAATCATGTTTTCCTATTATTTTCCTTTGTAGAGACTTATATTTACCTATATAATAATAATAATTTGAGACATAATAGAAAATCGTTATGGTTTTGTGTTTCTTAAGACAATTTGACGTGAAAATCAATAAATTTTGCTTTTATAAGATATTGTGAGAAATACAATTCTAATTTGAATGCTTTCCTCTCAGCTTGGGTTGCCACAAGCATTCAGCCTTTGACTAGTTGCCCAAACGTGAAGAAATTCTAATCAAATGCTATAACCTGACTCACCGAAAAGTTCCAATGAAGAAAATAGCTCTTTGATATTATTTTTCTATTTCTAATTTTATGAAGATTATTATCGAAATATATGAGAAAAAGTGTAACTACAAGAACTCACATTCTTAAATAAAAATATTTATAAGCAAAATTGATGTTTTATTTTAGTATAAGTAGTACTGTTTACAAAAGTGTTTAACTTATGAAACTTAACACAAGTGAGGTAGTATGTGTAGCTGGAGGTATTATGTTCACAATATTATACATACAGAATATTATACATAACATATTTAATTAACATTCCTCATAGCATAACAAAATCAGTTTTAAAATCAATCTATAATTCGATATACAAATATGGCTTAATATGAAAATACATAAATATGAATAATATTCGAAATTATTCCTGTTAAAAATGACAATACAATAATAAAAGTACAGATACTAATTAATTATACACAACAATAAATAAACAATATTAGATATTGTATACCGTTTTCCCTATTCATTTGTACTCTTTGTTTACTTTAATTTGCACTTTGGATTAGAATTACTTACATTATTATGTACTGAAATTAACTTTCATAAAACTACCAATATTTCGGTAATAAACGTACCTGTTATAAAACTAAAATTTTACTCAATAGTAATAATAATTAAAAAGTTAAAGATAATACCAACAACAAAACTTACTTCTAACATTCAGATCTTTTGTGTAGCAGATCATTCTCCGGATAATATTCTTATTTCTTCGGCACATACTTATGTACTTTCCCGCCGTACCTGGCTATGAAGGCTTTGATGTCGAACTTACGCTTGCAGCCGTCGTAGTTCATGAACCGTATCTTGCCGAAGACAGCTCGCTCCGCCCAGCCTTGGTCGTGTATACCGCAAACTGACCACATGCAGCCTGAAAAACGGATAAAACATGGAAAACTGTACCAATATTGATTTAGAATTCGCTTACAGAAGCTAAACCTGCCTTGCGTTGTTTGTTATCAATGGTCTGATATTCCCGTTAAATATCGATAAAGAAATTAAAATGCAGTGGAAGTTTATTATAAAACGGTGTCCTTCCGGCTGGCTTTATGAATTAAAGTAACTGATAAAATATAAAAGACTAAATCTTTATTTCAGATTATGTAATTTTATTGTAATACCAATGAGTAATTAAGGCTACCTATCTACTTATCTATACAAGCTGTGGTTTTGCATCCTCGTCAAACAGGACGCTGTTATGAAAGACATAAATAATCAAATAAAATTACGATCCCTGGTAAATAATGAATACATACCTGTGTTTTTAGTTATTTAAGTTTGACAGTATTCCAGAATACACCAATTTCAAAGAACAGAATCGCGTTAAGGTATCGTATAAGTGGCCGCGTTTTTATGCGTGTTTAAAAGGGCAGTTACAGTGCGGTCTAACACAGGCCGCGTTTTAAAATGCGTGTTCCACTACCACACATGCCGATTTCCGAAAATTCGAAGAAAAAAAAAACCTACTTATTCTATTATTGCTTCGTGTCGAGAATCAGTAGCATAGTTACCTCCTTGAATTTGACGAGGATGCAAAACGACACCTTGTATATTACTAAAATAGCTACTGTGCAGAACGACCGACCTATTAGTTTAATTTAACGTAGTAATACTTTTAGACTCCGACTTAGGGTGGTTAGGAAACACAATATACAATTTTGAAATAATGATCACGCAGATGTTAAAAGTCCCACGGTGTTCGGAATGTTGGGTCCTACAGGGCATTGTTTTTTTTGTAACCCACAGAAAAAAAACATCGAGCGGCGTGGCCTTTTTTTCTCGTCCGTTTTAATTTCATCTCTACGCTACAGGTTGCTCCAAGATGATATTTTAGAAAAATTTAAAATAAATAAATAAATAATAACGTTAAATGAAATGAAAATATCTTTATAAATCGAAAATGCGGAACCAATAAACAAATACCCTGTATGGCCCAACATTCAACATTCCACCGTGGGACTTTTAACATCTGCGTGATCATTATTTCAAAATTGTATATTGTGTTTCCTAACCACCCTAAGTCGGAGTCTAAAAGTATTACTACGTTAAATTAAACTAATAGGTCGGTCGTTCTGCACAGTAGGTATTTAAGTATTCTAGATAAGTATTTATTAAAGTTTGACAGAAAAAAAAATACGTAAGTAACTACAGTATTTTTAACCGACTTCTAAAAAAGGAGGAGGTTCTCAATTCGGATGTTTGTATTTTTTTTTTTTTTTTTTTTTATGTTTGTTCGCGCATAACTCCGTCGTATATTTATCCCCTTGTGTGTATTCCCTTGTGTGAACAAGAGAATCGGCAACTTAGATACTATAATCGGGAAATTTAGATACACGATAGCAAGTTTAGAAGTGATTAAAAACATGGCTACTAAAACTACGTCAATTTACGTCAGGCGCTGATTTGACAGGACTAAACTAATATTCATCTTCTGTCCTTTTTTTTAATTAAATAGAATTTGAGATTATGATTTTGTATCTTACTTAATGTTTTGTTTTTTTGTTTCTAATTAATTTTTCTATCTTCACTACGACTAAAAATCTTGTTAAAACGTAATATTTAAGAAGATATTTTTATGTAAGTGCTATGTACGCCTGTAAATGACTAATTCACCATAACTCAATGCTTATGTTATTATTTATTATGCTAATGTTTCTAGTGAATAGGTCGTTGGTGTACCGTTCAAAATAAATAAATAAATAGAAAGAAAAGATGCACAAAACTTAAATTTAGTTTAGTTTGTGAACAAGGGAATTAGCGCCATTTTTAGTCTTCTTGTCCATCTTATTTCCTAGCTCGCTCTGAGGTCCCATCTTAAAAAACACCCACTAGAAAACTATAAAAAGGTAAGAACAGGGCTGTATGAGCATCTGACTTACCAACATATCCACTAGGGTCCCTTCCATCAATGCTGTAGTGATCGTTCAAGTATATCGCATACTTCAGCGCGTCTTCAGGCGACGGCGTCCACTCCAGGATCTTCTTGGCCCAGTACATGCGCAGGAAGCCGTGCATCTTGCCTTCCTTCACCAGCTGGATCTGTGCCGAGTTCCACAGGTCGTCATGTGTCTCGGACTTGGCTAGTTGTTCGAGTGTGTAGATGTGTGATCTTTTGTCTTTCCTGTAGGTCAGACAAATGATTAAATAGAAAAACACAAGCATTTTGTGCCCGTTTTCACTAACACTAGCAGACACCTAAATGAACGCTTAAGTATTTTACCCCATGTAAGAGCCCAAAAAAGCATAAATTTGTCGACCATATTACTTTCCAGGTTTTTAACAAATCATAAAGATGCATAGGATTTCCTGATGAATTTTTGAATTGAATAATAAACTTTGTTTTGAGAGTAAAAAACCGGCCAAGTGCGGACTCGCACCGACGGTTCCGTACAATTTAAAATTATTAAAAATATTTTTATTTTATGATGTAACTTAAAATGTACGGATTTCGCAATTTTTCCTTTATCTGTGCTATAAGACGTTGCTTTGTACCAAATTTCAAGATTCTGAGTTTACGGGAAGTACCCTGTAGGTTTTGATTCCCTTGCGAGTGTCGAAAATTTGCGGCATAAACGGCTGTATCTTTTGATTGCGTTGGCTTAGAAGTTTGATTTTTTCACAGCTCCAGTACAGTTTCACAGGTCAGTAGACCTGAGTATTTGATATAAATTCCAGCCTGATACCTCCACGCGTTCCTGAGAAAAAGGCTCTTGACAGACAGACAGACACAGACGGACGGACAACAAATTGATCCTATAAAGGTTACGTTTTTTTCTTTCGAGGTACGGAACCCTGAAAAGTGCAAAGTTGTACTAGAACCGACGCAGACTTTTTACACCTCCACGGAAGTCCTAAATCGCGGTCAATTCAATTTACACTTTGGGACGTAGATTATAAAGTCTATAATTCAAAGGCATAAGAAAAGCCTTATATAAATACCATTTTATACCTGTGATCATCCAGAGTCTTCTGCGCCCAGTTACTGGCTCCTTTGATGCTGTCGTAATGTTCGCAGTAGAAACAGAAGTTATCAGCCAGCTCGCGACGTACGATGGCCTCCTCCAGGTATGCATTCACTGATTCTGTGTTCTTTGCTTTGTGTTCTTGGACACATAGGGCCACTCTCTGGACTGATATTTGACCTGTTAATGTGGGGTAAAAATGAGCCGTGTGCAATGATCATTATTAATAAAATCGTTCAGTGATATAATACAGACCAGTGATTTTAGGGTTCCGTAGTCAACAAGGAACCCTTATAGTTTCGCCATGTCCGTCTGTCTGTCCGCGGTTTAGCTAAAAACTATTGGTACTAGAAAGTTGTAATTTGGCATGAGTATACACGTTAATAACGCCGAAAAAGTGGTAAAATAAAATTTTGAAAGAAACAATTATTTAGGGTACCTCCCCTACATGTAAAGTGGGGATGATCATTTTTTTTTCGTCCTTCCCATAGTGTGGGATATCGTTGGATAGGTCTTTCAAAAATATTAGGGGTTAGGTAAGACTGTTTTTTGATTAAGTAAACCGTTCGTGACTTATTAAGCTTTAAAGTACCAATTTTCGTTAGAGTCAAGTGTCCCCCCCTCTACCAACTAAACGGTTGTAGTTAGAAATTCAAATGTCACGGCAGTAGTACCTATATAAGTATAACGTTTAAAGGAAAACTATCACACATAAGTGGGCTTTACAAGTTTACGAGTAATACTCGACCAATTGTATTTGACTAGAAAATTTCGAACAACTTCATAGAAATGTCGATAGATGGCGCTAAGCGTCAGTTGTATCGTAGTCGACTAATTAGTATTAGTCGAGTAGTTGTGTCGTCGTCGTTGTGTTGTAGTTAGAGCATGGTACGAAACTATCAGTCAGCGAATACGACCCGCACTTGGCTGTTATAAAAACTACGGAACCCTACACTGCGCGTGGCCCGACACGCACTTGACCGGTTTTTTTGGAAAAAGATCGTGTTTCTCCTTGCCTTAAAACCAAAACATAGCATCACGCCTGTAATCTCCGAAGGTTTAGGCAGAAGTGTACCTATATACCCTCATTTCTCCAGTATTTTTTAAAGTATCGTCTATGCTCTATGCCATCAACCGGGTCCAAATCCATACTCTGAGCTGCTTCTGAGATATTTCAAATAGAAAAATAATATTATCGATCTCATTTTTTAATTGCTATGAAATGCATTTTTTCCCCAAAATCAAGGTTCTGTTTCCTTTGAGCATTTTGATAACAGAGGAGTAATTCTCGTAATTTTAAGAACATTCACAGTCTGATCTCAGTCTCAATCTGTCAAAAATACGTCTAATTTCCCCACATTTTGACATTTGTTTGTCGCCGAGATGAGACTGCGACTAGATTTTGAACGTTTTAAATTACGAGAATTGGCCTTCTGATCATAGTCTGAAAGTCCCTCCCCAAAAGTGCACCTGTATTATTCTGCACTATTGAGAGCTATCAGTCACAACACACATTACCACGGAGACCACTGACATTACCAAAGAGAGAGCTCTCTGATAATGTCAGTTGTGACTTACAGCCTTATTTTATTTTCTTACTTACCAAAATGAAACCACGGTGATAAATTACTCAGTGCATCTTTCGTAGGATCATTCCTCTTAGTAGCAAACACCTTCAGCCTTTGGTCCAGGAAGCTCTTTAACATTTTCAGGGCATTATCATAGCCCGGCCGGGCCCATTCTACAGGGCCAACATTTTTATCTGCCTCTCTTGATACTATTGCTTCATCCCAGTCTATGGGCTGGAAATTTTATAACAAAACAATAAGTTACTTCTCAACAAAACACTTGTGCAGATTAAACACAATACCTTAGAAGGAAATTACAACAACTTTACATAAGAAAGAAAAATATTTTATTCAAAAAAATTAAATAAAAAATAAAAATAAAAATAGAAAGTTAGTTAATTAATTTTTTTATTTTTTTTTTTATTTTCTTTTTTTTATCATGCTTGTATCCCCCGAAGGGGTGGCTGACGTGTTTAGTACATCTCCATTTTGGAAATGATTTCCGTAAATCCCATGCAAGCTTTTTGCAATAAGTAATAGTTTTGCACAATCATGAAAATGTTTTCATAAAGGCATTTCAATCTTTCCCGAAGCTGTTTGCAATAATGGGTATAAAATGAATTGAACTAAGTATATTTCGCTCTTACCTCTGGCTCAAACTTGGCAGTGTAAGGGTGTTTGATAACTGGAGGGAACTCCGTCAGGTATTCACCAAGTTTTGAGTTTATCTTGTTTCTGATTGTTCTTGCTGAGTACTCCTGTTTGTCTGAGGCTACCCAGCAGGGTACTATGTTGTGGGCGTCTACCTGGAAGATGACAAGGTATTGTTGATATTAGAGATAATGATGCAGGCAGAAGTATTAAACAGATAGAGATTTTTATTGCTGGGTAGCTTTTTGCATTGCTTCATCATCTTTGCTGGAACACTAGGAAATGGTGAATGGTGTTTTGAGGATTTTTTGTTACTTTTGACCTTCAATAAGTTGGCTAGGAAAGCATAGGTTGCTCACCAGCCCAATTTTAGAATTTCATCTTGAAATGATTCATTACAACAGTAACTTGAGTAAAATCATATTAATTATTATTATTAGCAATTAATGACCCACAATTGGGCAAAGGTCTCCTGCCAAGGACTAATCTTTACTAAAGGAGAAACGACTCAAGGCTCATCCCGCTATTGAGAAAATCATGTAGTATTTTTTTAAACAATATAGGGTCATAAACTTATTTTCTACCTGTATAAGTGGAACGTCTTTCTTCAATTTCTTCTTACAACCTTCCAGCCAACCCAGTGGCACTCTCAATGGATTGAAGTCACAGACCACAGCGCCTATGTTATGTTTCACAACCCACTGAGGCAGTACCTCTGCTCCGCTCCCTTCTAGTAGGTGAAATGATATGTTCAGCTTCTTGCAGTCTGCTGCCACCTTCTCTAAACCTGAAAATACGATAAAACACAGTGCAAAAACATGTATGTTTATAAATTAATTTCTACTTCTAAATATTTTTATTGTTTGAATAAATTATAAATAGGTGCTAATGGATATTTACCTTTTACAAGAAAATCAAACTGTCTCACAGAGGCATCTAAATACTTGGCTATTAGGCAAAAACACACGTGGAGAGGTACTTCGTTTTTGAGCGCGAGTTTCTGTGCGAACAAAAAGGCCCAGTTATCCTGAACCCGGCTGTCCCTCGACATCCAGTACACCACCCCCTCGCACTTATCAGGCACCATCTGCTCCTGAGACACGATTCTAACTCGTTTTTTATTGAACTTATACTCTAAAATTGACTTAGCCGTATCTTCGCGTTTAGCTTGCAGCTTCTGCATTAATTCTTCAACATTTGAATTTGAAGTAATTCCATTGCTCTTGCTTGCCACTGAAACTCCTGTTGAAAGCTTGAGCTTTTTCGCTGCAGATGCCATTTGTATTGCAGTAGTTTGTGATGTTAGGAAGGGAAATCTCATATAGTTTTGTTAAAATCTTTATTTTGAAGAAGCCCACGAACTCGCCATAACAAAGCCAGCAGAAAATACAGATTATAAATATAAAAATGACAGTGTTGTAATACTAGCTTAATAGAATTTTATGTCATTGAATTACTGGCAAGTTTTTATGTCTATGGTCTTTGAAAAGATTATGTAGTTAGAAGCATTTTTGAATTGATGGTAATTCAGTCATATGGAGTTATTTGGAAAGCAATGTTTAATTTTTAGTGAATTTAGTTTATAATAAAAGATGATATATTGTGTCGTATGAATTAAGAAATTAAATGTGGTGATGGGGTAATTAAATTGAAGTTTACTTGAAGGTTCCTATATTCTCACAACATGAATTGCAAGAAACTAAGGTTTCAACAGGTTATGGGCCCAGCACGCTTCCTTGGTTAATAAAACAAGACTGGATCTGGCTTTTCATGTTGGTTATTGTAGTAGACATCAAGAACATCCTAACTTGAATGATTTTACAAATATTAAGAACCTTTTTAGATATATTAAAAATACAGTCAGCAGTGGTATACAGTATGTTCGTGGTAACGATTTAACTTTAAAAGCGTATTGTGATGCAGACTTTGCAGGTGATCCTGATACTAGGAAAAGTACGACTGGTTTTATTATATTTTATGGTGGTGGTCCAATTCATTGGTGTTCACGTAAACAGTCAGTCACTGCTCTTTCCAGTACTGAGGCTGAATATATTTCTGCAGCCGAATGTATTAAAGACCTATTATACATTCAGAGTTTGATCTACGAGTTGACAAATAAATTACCAAAAACACAGTTGTTTGTTGATAATCAATCGGCTATAGTATTGATTAAAAATGGAATTCTGAATAGAAGGAGCAAACATATTGATGTTAAATATCATTTCATTAAGGAAAAAAATAGATAAGAATTTGTTGGAAATTCATTATTGTTCGACTAAAAATAATTTGGCAGATATATTAACTAAACCACTGGACAGAACAAAGTTTTTGAGATTGAGACAGTGTATAGTGAGTGATACGTAAAGGACATTATCTAATGTGATGAGTTATGTAGGTTTATTAGAGTATAAGGTTGTTTGAGAATTAATTGGAAATTTTTAATGTTTAAGTTAGTTAAGTAAGGTGTTTAGATTAGTTAATTCAAAAGTTTGTTTGTTGTATTTAGTTAAGTTGGGTGGGTTAATTAAGATGGGTTTTTAAATGAGTTGATGGGAGTTATATAAGAGATGTTATTCTAATTGTAATAAACATAAAATTCATGTTGTAATACTAGCTTAATAGAATTTTATGTCATTGAATTACTGGCAAGTTTTTATGTCTATGGTCTTTGAAAAGATTATGTAGTTAGAAGCATTTTTGAATTGATGGTAATTCAGTCATATGGAGTTATTTGGAAAGCAATGTTTAATTTTTAGTGAATTTAGTTTATAATAAAAGATGATATATTGTGTGGTATGAATTAAGAAATTAAATGTGGTGATGGGGTAATTAAATTGAAGTTTACTTGAAGGTTCCTATATTCTCACAACATGAATTGCAAGAAACTAAGGTTTCAACAGACAGCCACATGACAGTTTATGTTTATGGCGTTAACTTTGACATTTCATTTCGCACAAAAATATTGCATTCTCATCATGTTTTTTGGGCCATTTTTTTTTAATTTGTGGAGAATGCAGCTGGGAACTAAGAAAATGTTCTTACGTACCTGAGTACAAACGTTCTACATTGATCACTGCACAAGATTACTATCATGGACGAGTAGAAAAATATAGAACAGATTTACCGACAAGCAAGACAATTTAGTTGTGTGTCGTAGGCAAAGACTATAAAACCTCGTAGGTAATTAAATAATAATATCTTCAGAATTAGTTTCAGTCTCTTCGGGAGTTGGGAAGTATTTTTCCTTTAGATAGTTACTACATGGATGACAGTTAATTCTATCAATGTTGATTTTCATGCATTCAAACGAGCAAAAGCCGATCAGATTGCATGAATCGCACGGGATCTTTATATCTCCTAGTGGCATTATACATTCGAAGCACACGTTGAACTTTTCTTCCTGAAAACATATGAATTAAAACATTAAAATTCGCTTAAATTAACGATAGAGAAAAGAAACTCGGTGAAAAGATACTTTAAACAGTTGACAACACAAAATAACGTAGATAAGTAGGTAATTGGTTCGGATCATTCCCACACTATTTATTTATCATGACTTACTTACTATTTTGATTTGATTGCGTATGGTTAACTGGTTTTATGTCATATCAGACAGACAGCCTTTAAGCCTATAACGAACAATAAAACGACGACAGTCGATCGTCGAACCTTTATCTTCAAACCTATAGCAGCTGTACCTACTCACGGTGGCAAATATCTAATGTACCTACACAAAAAAAAAATATACGTACCTCTTTGATCATAAGCTCGGGGGTAACGTACGGTCGTATTGCTGGCACCATGTCTGGAGTTGACATAGTAGCCAATCTATGTTCACGCGTAAAGCTGGCTATTTGATTTTCTATGTATTCTTTTTCTTGATATATGATAGCGGGACGTCGCCAAACTTTTGTGATAGAGGTACATCGTAGGTATTTCGTCCTCAAAAAATAAAAGTGAATTATACATAGCACTTGTCTTAAAACCTTTTCATCCTTGTATATTTTTTTCTTAGTTGTTTTTAGGACATCCCAAATTTCCAGGCCGCGCACCGCCGTCAACCAGAGGCTAGCACACTTCTTATTTTTATGTTCTTTTAAAATCATGGTCCAATGGCGATGTTTGTACCTAAACAAACAAACGTTGTTTACAGTTTTCACTTCCAGGCATAGTACGATCGTCTGTCCTGTCCTGGTGGTTAAACGGGCGGATCATATGTCTTAGATTCCTACATGATTTACAAACAAAGAAGGGCCGGCTGGGGTAATTGCGTAATACACTATCAATAGCAATGACTTTCATTTTGACAGTTCAACAACATTCATTGCGTTATTTACGTTGTTGAGCAGACAAATTTTTCGAACATATGAAGCAATGGATTATCAATATCCTTCAAAATTATTCAGATTGAGATTGATGGTGTGTTATGCAATTCTTATCATTCTTTATTAATAGGGACTTAGGATAGCAAAAGAGATTAAACAAATTCAACAATACATACTTGTGAACCACTTCAATGAGCTCCTTCATCAATTTGGCCTGTAACCATCTAATGTACAATAGCCTTGCGCACTCCACAACCAGGTCGACAGCTTGTTTGTAATCGCCCAGGCTATCATCGGCTATTTTCCCCGATTGCTTTGCTGCAGCCTTTGTACCTGTAGTCTTTGATGGTGCAGCCTTCAAAGCTTTCTTCGGCTTTACTTCACTCTTAACATGTTTTGGAGCCTCTATAATCCAAAAATGGCAGACATAAGTCCATACAATGTTCTTGTCGCAGCCAACTGGTTTAATTAGCCGTTTAGTTAACCGCCTAGCCTTTTAACTAAACGGCGGCCATTCAACGAACGGCCTGAATGATATTCATTTATAGTTCAGGTAAATCACGAATCACGCGCGAGCCGAACTTACTGCGAAGTAGGCAGGGCTTGGGGTTTTTGTATGTGAGTTTAAATGTTGGGCAACGTTAAAAAAAAGGCCAGGCGGTGGACTGAACGGCTAATTTAATCAGTTGGCTGCGACATATTCATAAGTTTGTTTTAATTTTTCCTTTGCATTACATAAGTAGGAATATCGGTTGGAGTCGACGTCGTAGGTACCTAATTGGTTTACAACTTTTAATAACAATTTCCATATGACCGGGATGAGGATGAGGATGCTGAGATGGGCAGGAGGTATCAGTGTTATGGACAGAGTAAGAAACGAGCATATTCGAGGAAGTTTTAAAATCGGAAGAATCGAAGAAAAACTCTCTGAAGCGTGTCTGAGGTGGTCGGACCAATGACCATGTTATGAGAAGGCCCAAGGAACACATGACTAAGCAAATCTTGTACCTATATGAATTCAGGTCCAACGAAGCGAGGTAGACCCCTTTCTAATTGGAAGTCTGTAGTAAACAACGACCTGAAGCAAACCCAAGTGAATAACTCGACGACCAGGCCCAGATGGGCCTGGTCGTCGAGTCATTCACTTGGGTTTTCACTTGGCCAACCCAAACATCTGGCGAAGAATGACGAGGGGAGCCGACCCCAATGAAATGGGTTAGGGCTAAGCAAAGAGAGAGACAACAAATTCCAGAGAATTGTAACTGTCTAAGTTCCTATGTAACTGTCACATAGACAAACAGACCTTGTAGATTTATGCGTGACATTTTGAGGTTAAATGACACTTGCACGTCACGGGTGGCAAAGAAATTACGTGGTCGCCTATACTCAGATATGTCTAAAGCTTGATATATTTATTTCTGTAGATTAAAATAATAAGTAGGTAAGCAAATAACAACATGGTATGTATATGTATTGTTATGTTACAAGAGAGCAGTGGTGGCCCAGTGGTAACGGACACGATTTACGAGTTGTAGGTCGTCGGTTCGAACCCAGACATCAGGCGCTTTACTTTGTGTAAATTATTTCATCACCACTGCTCTCAAAACGGCGAAGGACAACATCGTGTGGAAACCGGTATGTCCTAGAACCAAAAATTCGAAGACATATGTGACATCTACCAACCCGCACTGCGCCACTGTCTATCTAACTTCCACAACCCAGTTTCTGGATAACACGATATCCACCCCTTGGTAAGATTGGTTGTCAGGCTTCTGACGATCCACGCTTTCTTGAATTCAAATTAAGTCAATTTATTTATTTTATATTTTTTTATGCATGATAAAAGCGTGTTTTTTTAGTTTTTTTTTAAACTGCATATTTTTATCTCACGAAGCGACGCGCACTTTACTTGTGCAAACACGCTGTGTATCTATGCCTGTGTAAGCGCAGGAGCTCTTGCTCCCGTCCGAGACAGTGGCAAAGTCGGAAGTGCGAGGGTGTGTGTGCGTGTGTGTGATGCTAATCGTACAAATTCACAGCGTGTTTGTGCACTTGGTTACCACATGTAAAGCGCGCGTCGCTTCGTGAGATAAAAATACTGTAGCAAGAAAAGTATCTCCCAGAAAACTGGCTCTAAGGGAGTGTTCCCACTCCCTTATAGCCCAGTTTTCTATAAAACTCAGGCGATACAAGTCTATAATCCATAGTTAATCATATTAGTTATTACTACTTGATCCTGTTGGACTTGAAGCCTTAGCAGCGTGCGATGTATGATCCATATCACCTAAAACGCTTTTTAAAAAAACGAACAGGTTTCCATACTCTTCTTTTCCGTTCTGACACTTTATTAAAGGGTCAGCACCAAAGAGCAGCAGACTCGTCAGCTGAAAATATTATATGAAAAGGTTAAAACTTAGCAAAAAGTTAAAAAAAAAAAAATTAGTTTCAGCAGTGTTTACAATCTCAGATAATTTAAATTCCACCGCCACTTAATCAGTTATTTACTCTAGTAAAATTTATTCTAAGTTGATTTTTGAGTGACCATTTGTAACAAAAAGGTACCTAATAAGTTTTTGGTTGCAATGGAATTTGAACTTTGTTCAGTATGATATTCAGTTTGTTGTTCTACAACTTGAAAATTATCTCAAATTCTTAAGTCAAATAAATGTATAGGTTAGGTTGGGTTGGGGTTGGGTTGGCGGTTAGGGTTGGTTAGGATATTCAAATTTTATTTATGTTTCAAATTGACGACAAATATCAACTTTATTTTAATGGTAATTAAGTTGATTTCAGAGTGACTAGCACTATTGAAAAGTTATAAAAAATATTTGAAGTTGTAGCGTAAACTGTACTTTATAGTGTAGAAATTAAAGTTACTTTTCAATAAACTCATATTTGTTTGCATTTTTGGCGAATATGTCGCGAATGCAGATTAAGTAAGTATTTAGAAACGCAAGTGACTTAAAAGAGTTAAAAGAGTGATGAATATGATAATGGACGGATGGAGAGAGAGAGAGAGGAAGGCTAAAGAAAAGAATGATAGCGTGAAGGTTGACAGCGGAGAATAGAAGAAGAAAACTTGTTGCGTCCACCCAAGTAACATGGAACAAGCGTAGGAAGATGATGATGATGTTTATGGATTTTATTTATTTATTTAATATTTTCGCACACAAAAAGGTACAAAGGCCTTAATGCCTTGTTGCGCCACTTCTTCTTCCCAGCGATAGCACTAGGAAGTGGTGAAGGGCGGGCGTTTTTGGGGGACTGTCTTTTGTAATTTTGACGTTCAAAAAGTGCTGATTCTCAGCCTAATTTGAATAAACGACTTTTGATTTTGATTTTGATTTAGGCATTCGATTAGGATTTAATTGAATGAATGTTTTCAAAAGGTAGAAAAAACCAAATTAATGGGATTGTAAATATTAAATAGATTTATGGAGGTACCGTTTGTATTTTTTCCGAGAGGGGGATAGTTTTGCAAAATGGCAAATAGAACATTTTCACCAATATAGTCTGATTAGCATCATTGATAACGGCATTGAGATCAGTCTTCGGGCTTTTTAAGAAGATGTCAAATAAATCCAAACTTTTATTTAGGGCCACTTCCACCGCTGAACGACCTTTGTATTGGGTAATCGGATCGCAGCCATATTGAAGAAGCAACTCCAGGAGTCGGTTGCGAAGCTGAAAATAAAAGGAATTTTAACTTTAAAATCTCACTCTGAAACTTACTTACATTTCTTTATTACTGAATGGGCCCCCTCTTGGCCTCGATGCCTGATGGAAAGCGAAATCGGATTAAAGCGAAGGAAAGCAACCCTGTCTTCGTCTTCGTGTCAATATGCTACAATTGTTGGCCCAGAAGTAATGCAAACTATCACACGACTTCAATGATTTGTAATAACCGTAATTTAAATACTTAGTTTTCTTGAATACTCTTCTACTGGAGACCTTCCATTTAGCACAAATTAGGAAACTATATCAACTTATTGAACTTCAAAAAAGTCTTATCCATTGTGGGGCCGTCGCAGTGCCCAAGATGGGAATGCCCGATTATTTAATATTTACTTACGTCAACGACGTGATAATTTTCTGCCTCGGAATCTATTTTTCTTGCAAGCACCGCATGCAACAAGGTTGGGCCCTCGACCTCAGTCATAACATCTGGGGGTTCAGTAGCGGTTGGTGCCGTTGGTGACAAGGGTTGCGGAGGGACCTTCAGCCTGTGGTTTGGGTATGCTCCACACTCGAGTAACGCACGAATGACTTCCAAGTTGTCATTTGTCAGCGGTCCGCTCACTGCGACGTCTAAAGTTGTGTATCCATGTGCCTGAGGAAGTCATTATGTATTAGAAAAGTATGGTTAAGTCAATTGAACGTTATCAACTCCACTCTTCTGCTTGTTGTAATTTTTGACGTTTAAAAGTCACTTAACTTTAATCATCATTTATAAATACCTAAACCCCTATATTCTTAAAAGTTATGGTTCATGCACCATGACGGTAAGTACCATATCATAAGTAAAATATCATGACGCATGAGTCTTATACCAATACAAATGGATCACTTACCTAAATACTTTCATCACACTTTTAATATTGGGAGTGAAGAACATTCACTCAGCACGGCCATGGTTCCGAAACTTCTTCACAAAAAGGCCTCAGACGGAAATCAAAATTAAGAATGAATTAGTTACTTGAGGATAAACTTCATTAATGTCAGCGCCATTCATGAATAAGTGTTCTATTAGTTCTGCACAACCGGACACGGCAGCAATGAACAGCGGTGGTTGAGGACACCGGACTTTAAGAGGGTCCGCGCCATCGGACAACAGCTGTAGGATCGTCAACATTATCCGAGCCATCCTGAAATACGGGAAAATGTTGACATACCTTACGATAAACTATATGTGCTAGAATAGAATGGAATGGATACTCTTCATTATGTACACCATATGAATTATATGTAGATATAAAAGTAGGCGTTACTATTGCTAAAATAAATATTTTAAAGACAAAACCTTTGGATGGATTTAAAGGGAGAAGGAGATACAATACTACAGGCAGTTTGTGGTGTACAATTTAAATATACAATGAACACATACATACTTATAGCTATCTAATATACATACAAAATAATGATGAATCAAGAACAAATAATTATATATAATTTATTATAATATTTAAGGAGAGATGAAGTGTTGTGTTCGCTGTCGTATATGCATAGAAATAAACAGGAGTAATAGCGGTGAAAAGGTTATAAAAGAGACAATAATTGAATGATTAGGCACCGGGAGCATTCGCCTGTAATGTAGTCTTTACCTGCGACCTAGCCGTGTTACCAACACCTATTTAATTATATGTATTATCCTATCCTCCTGGTTCCAATTGTCTCTCTCCACTACCTAACAGTTAACAGCCTGCACAGTCTACTTGTAAAGCCCTAGCCGTTACTATGGAGTCTTGGATTGTTACATATTATATACGAATGCTCCCGGTGCGCGGTGAAGGAGTGCCTATAGGTTTAACCTGATAAGTAAAACCCACTACTAACCTAACCTAACCTCGATTTAAATATTTCAAAATTAGAGGAAACCCAATTACGATAGTTAGTGCTATTTACTATCGGGATTCCGGTACGATACACACGAACCTACGGTTGATCTTTGTCTAAGTAATTAAGATGTATTGAACACCTCCATTACATTTCCCTTTAGCCATGCTAATTACAAAACTCAGCACTCTAGTTACAATTACATATACCCATTGAAATAGTGATGCACAACGCTTAAAGATAATTAATTTATAACATTAATCTATAAATCAAATGGCACATGTACTCACTTTTCTTGTTTCCTTTGTTCTATAGTATCTATTATGGTATCCTCCTTATCCTGAAACAGAGTGTCTCTGCTAGGCTTCGTCGGCAATTCTTTAATTACTTTGGATGCAGTTTTCTTGAGAGTCTTACTGTCTGCTACTTTTTTTGTTTCCTCTTCGTTCATTAATTCTACGTCTTTACACATGTCGTTTACTTCAAAAATGTATGTTATAGGATTAGCCTCACTGAGTACTGAGTACGCTTCAGCTACTCTTATCAAATATTCAGTATTAATATTATCATACATTTGCTTATCTCCAGCGAGCGCATCACTACTCACATGTATATCCTTCGATTTATCAATAGTTTTTTGCAAGTCATGTTTTGAAAATGTCTCAGTTTTCCTTCTAAAAGATATTTCTTTTGCAGAACTCTTTTTACTCGCTATATTCTGTTTATAATTTGATTTGCCTGTGTTAAACCCGTTCGTTCCTGGCATATCTTTGTTTTCTCGGCTTATTTTCCATTCAAGTATACTTTCATCTGGCGGTGCTAGAATTTTACCAATAGTTTTGAAAATCCTCATCGTATATCTCTATATATAATATATAAAGAGCGCTTTCGCGTGGGGAATTTGGCTATACATTTTCCGCGCCCCGTCACGTGGCGCGTTGTAGTGTGCGATCCACCATAGTCATTATAATTATAATGTGTGGTAGTACTTCCCTTAACGACCTAGCTCTCAAAGAGCTACGAACCATGATTGTCGACCATGTTGATCCTGATACTACTAAAAAGACTGCATGATCTTTTTCGATAACTATTTTCTACTTACGTGGTCCTACAGCAGTGGGGGGTGGTAGCAGAGCCTGGAGCATTGCATTATATGCCACACCCCGCTTTTCTAGCGCGTATCTCAACAAGCTGATTCCCAGAGGTGTGCAGCATGCGTCATTGTAGGCGTCAATCTCAGCGCCGGCTTCCACCAGGAAATGTATCGTTTCAGGTTGATCCCCACACTGTCAATAAAGCTTAAGTAGTAGTTAATGATGAGTTTGAGTTTATATTGTAACTACTAAAGTGTGTGTGTTTAAATAAAGTCACGCCGATTGAAGTGACGCATCCTGCCTGAATCAGCATTCAGATCTCTTATGCTGTAGTTAGTTCCTAAACGCTGTAGTCAATTTCCCTACATTTTTGATAAGTTTTTGTCATTGATTATCGCTGAGATCAGATTCCGACTAAATTTTGAGCGTTTTGAATAACGGGAATTGGCCTTTTGATCTGATGGATCGTTGTTATTTTTGTTAAAGTTGAAACAACAGCACACATCATAAAGTGTTACAACAAATTGACTGATTAGAGTAGCGGCTTGAAACTTCTGGGATTGGTAACCTCTTTCGTAACGTAGTAAATTTTCTAAGTCATACTCACTGCTGCGTACATTATAACCGAGTTTCCTTGTACATCCGAGATGTCAGGTATGATGTCACATTCATTTACAAGCGTGGTAACATTCGAGATGTACCCCAAATAGCTTGCCATTAATAAAGTCCTGAAAATACGAGGTCCATTAAATATTTTCTTTACTACCTTCGCTACATACGAACAGATACAGAACAGAACATTTAAATGCATAAGCAAAATCAGCCTATTAATGTTCCCTCTCCTGGCACACATATAAATGGAAGTTGGCCGTAATCCGCCACGTGAGCCTAGCGCGAGTTGGCTTGGCACTATTTTGAAAGTTCAAACACCATGGCGGCTTTGCTGACATACCTTTAAAAACTGAAACCTATTTAATGGCAAGGACTTAGGACCCGATAGAAGAAGTATTAGGCTAATTGTGAACAAACCTACAATCCATTTCATGCTTGCCAGCACGTTTAAAAGAGGACCTAGGCCCAGAGAGGATATTCTCAAGGCTGAGCCGATGCTTGGCCCTCTGCTCTTCGTGAGTGAAGCAATGCTTCATCATGTGGATGACTATTTTGTTATTGTTCCACGCGTAATACGTTGTTTTATCGGGGTCATTCATTTCAGTGCTGCTTTGGCTGCTATCCTGGATAAGAAGTGTGCAAGTGTTTATTTATTGGTATATTTTTTTTGTCGATTCGCTGGCGCAGACTGGTACACATCTCATTCGTAGCGATGCCGTGAAGGACCGATGGGCCTGATATCTTAAAAAGTCTAATAGGTACCCGGTTTCTGCATTGACAATTTGAAGTTGAGATCTTGTCAAACTCGTTCAATGTAGACCGGGATGTTCACCTCAACCGAGTATATGACGCCTTTTTGGTTCTCGGGAAGATCAAGACAGTGGCCATCATCTGCTTAGCCTTTTCCACCCATCCACGGACCAACCGTAGCAAGCGTAGCTTAACAGGATCGTTCGACCCATGCGGCTGTTATTACTTAGCCACAAGCTGACAAGCCCCCCAAGCAAGACAGTGATCCATTACCCTTAAAATAATTTGCTTAAATATGCACATTAGATTAATAAAATAAGGTCATACACCGTTTCTGAAAGGATCATAAAAATTGCTAACAGACTGTCTAAGGATGAACAGCACATGATTTCTAGTTATGGTTCAAAGAAATACCTTATCAGGCTCAACAGATATAACCTCATTGAGCGTACTAATTCCGTTGACATAGTAAGCCCTGTCAAACGCCTCGACCTGGCACAGTTGGCTCGACAGGTCTGTGCAATTCTTCGCATACAGCTGCGACCACTTGTCTGCAGCCACTAGTGGCTCACAACCAGATTGTTTTAGCAGTTCTAATGCTGAATTTACTTCGCCCATCTGTAAAAAGGTGAATGAAGCTCCAAATCATATTTTATTATCTTTTCTATTGTTGATTAATGTGTAAAAACTACTGTTAATTAATGTGGGTGCACCTCAACTAACTATTGCTGGAATTTTCCAGTTTATTATGATGAGGGTCGGTTGGTTCAAACGGTTGGTTAACGTAACATACGTACGTCAAATAATAACGATTACTTACTCGTTATTATTTGACACAAGGCAAGGCCATAATTTTGTATAATTGTAAATTGAAGCAACGCTTTTTTTTGGTTTGACGATAGTTAGCGCCATTTTTGACGTATACGCGTGCGTCAAGTGGCCGTGACCTGCCCTGAATATACAGGGTGGCAGAGGGACATCGACGCGTAACCTGTCACCATGGAGTCACAGTACATGATTCCTGTACTTGATTCCGACCGACGACGCGACGCGACGTGTTGAAATTTTTAGTTGGTTATTATATAAAAATTTGCTGATCAATACAAATTTTGACCACGTTGTTATTGCACTTTTCTTAGAAACTGCATTTTTTTTTTGGGTAACCGACAATACGACTAGCCTGTACGTATTTTCCGTATGTAAAAGAGCAATACTACTTTAAGGGCTTATTTTTCGATCACCAGATAACTTTTATTCGAGGAATAAAACTCCCTTAGGGCTGATTTTTAATCATCTGATAACGTTATTTGAGGAATAATTTTGAAATTTTGACAGTTATTTCATAAAAAAACTGTCAAACGTCAATTTTATTCCTGGAATAAAAGTTCTAATAATGTTATTAGAATAGTTTACTAACAATCTTAACATTCTTCGTCAGCAGTACCCGATTCGGTTTGATCGTGTTAGCCCCAACGGGAGTCGTCACCAGGTCGATGGCCACGCTGGGCACTGCTGGCCGCCACGCCAGTCGGATGAGTTGGTACCCATGCCAGAGGCCTACGTCCTCTCGAAGACATGCATGGGTTTCCACGCCGGGACCCCAGCGGATGTTCTTATGAAATAGACCCTGAGTTGAACAAGGGAAGAGGATGTTTAGAAAGCACTAGGTCTAGGGGGGGGGGGGGTCTAGGTCTGATTTTTCCAACGACAGATATCTCTTCCGTTAAATAAAAATGACGTCTGACGGGTTTTTTTTAGAAACAATGAAATGGATTCCTCAGATATTGGTGTTAGAAACATCAGCCCTTCGAATGTTGCATTTTGTTGTTCACTACTCATTTAATATTCTAAATTCGAATTTTGAGTAATGTTGAAGCCGTATGAACTGGCAGTTGGACATTTAGTTGAACGCCACCGCGCCCGGCACGGCCGGGCGCCATATATGAAGAATTATTGTATTCCTTCAAATTTTATATTAAAAACGAAGAGGTTGTGCGTGTACAGTCCAAGGTAAGATAATTTAATTGGTATTATCTACCGACATCGCTTTAGTGCATATTACCCAACGATGAAATCGAATTTTTTCTTGTATTTTGGCTAAGCCAAGGATTCAACTGGCGTCAAGCGTTTATCCAGGATATAATCATTACGTTAAAGTTACAACCCCTATTTAAGTTACATTAGATTTTAATTCGATAGTGATAAAATAACTTATAATTTCACATGGCCTTATTTACAGTAATGAACGCTAGACCTTTTATGTAATTAATTAATAATTACAGGTTAGCAACCATTTTCGCTAAAAAATAAAAGCCAAGCATACTAACATTAAATACGCGTCCATCAGGATAGGACATGAGGCCGTAGCCGTGCATGGAATTGTTGTAGAACCGGCCCTCATAGGTGGTGGCTAGGTGGTCGGAGCCAAGGTACCGCCAGTGGTAGTCGCCCTCACCATGCATGGTGTCACGGAGCATGTAGCCATTGTACCACTCTAGAGACTGTAAGATTGAAAAGAGATGGAAAAAGGAAAAATGTTCAACGACGTAGGTAAATAAAATAAATAAATAAAGTTCTCCAGACCGAATTTCGGCCATGGCAATCCATATCAGCCGAGCCCAGCCTTCAGTGCGGGAGATATTATAGGGCACAACTGAGTGCGCAGACACAGGTGCACTCTCTCTTCCCTCACTCTCATTGTCCGATGGGACGGCAATCCGACGAGACCAGAGAGGGATCAGGCGCAAGGTCAGCGGCTTAAGGTCCTTTCCGAGGCACGGGGGTGTCACATCGCCAACTTCCAAACTCTGGGCTGTTACTAAAAACGCTGCTGAGCGTGTGGTGTTGGGTTTGATTCCCAGGTCGGACAAAATATTATTGGGTTTTTCAATTAGTGGAACAGGGTGTAAAGTTCACTCATCCTCCATTGAAAAGGGAGGATCCTCCAACCAGACGGGTGTTGTGTCTGGCGGGCAATTGCCCCACGATTGATATTGGGAAATTGTATCTATGCTAATTGCACGGTAAACTCTGCTTGCGAGATGCAGGATTTGCGTGACGTCAGTATGACGCGTTGTTCGCATGTGCCGTTGTAGATACCGCTACAAGTGCTAATATAATATAGTAACCTCAGCGCCACTCCAGTGATGTGATCCCTTCCCATTCTTTCTATTCTCCTCATCTCTCTCCCCGAGGTAATACTCCTGGTACGGCCATCTGGTCTCAGTATTGGTCTTCGGCGGATTGCAAGGCATGGAGGTTGACGAGATCACTTTGTTTAAAAAAGATTATACCGGTTTCGTGTAAATTATTCGAAATGTTGTGATTGTTTACAATTTTGTCTTTGACAGCTGTATACTTATGTCAATTTGGAGAGTAGATTCAAATCTGTAAGAAGGAGGTCATTTTGTAATAAATTTAGATTAGAACCTCATTTGGATTGCTGTTAAATGTTTGTTAAACACAACGTACCTATAGGTTTGGGTTTCATGATTTGCATGTTACACCATAATAACCGAATCTTCTGTATTTGCATATTTTAGCGAGAGGGTGGTGCAAACCTGGAGGTCTACTCCGAAGTGCAAAGTGCGAATGTTCGGATCGGACCGACACATGGCCGAACCGAATATTATTGAAAAATGCGAAAAAAGTGGGATCGGCTCAGTTGGGTCGGGACCATAGTCAATATTCGAAAGAGTGTAGGTGTGTATGATCGGAACGACCGAACCAAAAAAAAAAAAAAAAAGAACAAAAAAAAAAAATAGTAACTTCATAGCAGGAAACGGCCGAACATTCGGCCGATACTACTTCGGAGTAGACCCCCTGGATGTAGTTATTGCGGAAATAAAGCAAAATATTTTTACATAACATTGAGGGGTTTGTGACTAAGTAATAACAGCCGCTCGGGTCGATCGATCAGGTTAAGCTACGCTTGCCGCGGTTGGTCCGTGGGTGATAATCCTTACATACCAAAACCCCTTTGTGCTTCGGAAAGCACGTTAAGCCGTTTGTCCCAGCTGTCATTCGTGGATCTTTGACAGTCGTTACGGGTCGTCAGAAGCCCGAAAATCTGACAACCAGATTACCCAGTAGCTGGGTTGTGGAGGTCAGATAGGCAGTCGCTCCATGTAAAATACTGGTATTCAGCTGCATCCAGTTAGACTGGAAGCCGACCCCAATATAGTTACTTTAGGAAAAGGCAAAGCAGATGATGGCAGATGATAATTTTTTCATAACATTATACAACGTATTTCCCAAAATTCAGTATGATACTCGTACAGTATGTCTATTGGATGTAGCAGAGAATTGCGAACACACGTTTTACAGTTTTACATAATAACTTAATAAGACTCCGGATAAACGTTAAAACCATTTATTTTATAAAAAAATCATACAGTATGAAATATAGTCATAAGCTTATATTATTTACTAGGTATAAAATAATGTTATTACAGTCCAACGTTATTAAAGTTAATAAAAAAGTTTTACTGGCGGTAAAACTGCTTTATTTACTTTTGTTGGCCTCTATCACATGGGGCTCCTGGCTACTACTTACTACACACTCGTCCACCCTTTCGTAGAAGGCAAGCTTGATGATAAGTTGGTAACTTTTATTATTCTCAGGTTGTAACCTCTTAACAACATCTGCAACAACTTGATTTTGTTCTATCGAAGTAGGTGTATTCCTGCAACAATAGAACGGTACATGTGTGTGTGAACATACATAAACGTTTCTTAAAGTTAAGGAATGATTAGCGACTGTTCAACCATACATTTTTGACGTTTAAACGTCTCTTAATTTTACGCCACGCTTATGAATAAACCCCAAAAATGTGAATAAATCAAATTGGTTAATAGCATGATACCTTCAATTCGCCCTATTTATCCATATTTATTCTGTTCATAGCATAGTCCTAAGGCTAAGGCTGAATAGTATACTATTTTCTATGCTAATAATAAAACCGAAGAGTTTGTACGCGCTAATCTCTGGAACTACCGCACCCTAATTGCGTAACTCACGATCAATCGGAATCGGTTTCATTTTGACAGTTCAACAACATTCATTGCGTTATTTACGTTGTTGAGCAGACACATCATGACAGATTTTTTGAACATATGAAGCAATGGATTAGCCTGAATGAATATCCTTCAAAATGATTCAGATTGAGATTGATTGTGTGTTACGCAATTAGGGTGCCGGTTGGATTTGAATAATTCGGTTTGCATTTGATAGCCCATTTCTTGAAGAAGGCTAAATGCTATTTAACATCACGCCAGGAGCCGAACCTTGGGAGCCAAGCAGAAATAAGAAAAAGTCATAAAGAGCGCTGAGCTAAAACGAAATAATACTTTTTATCCCAGTAGTAAGTTTCCATGTCATAATTTTAACGTTCTTTTTGTCATTTTCTCACCAACACGGCAGGCAAAGCCGCAAGGATAAGCTTGTATTTAATAAGTCTGAATCAAATAATAAAAAATAATAATATCAGCCGGTTTTTGTGACCTTGTTATAAGCCTTCTAAGCTCTTATTCTTTGGATACTGTATTGTGCTGGCTTTTGGTGAAATAAAGAATTTATTTATTTATTTATTGTCTCACTGCAGGGAAGAGACTCTTCTCATACAAAGAAGGCACGAGCATCACCACCCTTGCTCAAAACGGGTTGGCGGTTTCAGACTTGGTTACCTCATGATGTTTTTTCTTTACCGATTTCAGTAAAGTCCAAGATAAACTCGGAAAGTAGATATGAATTGAAAACGTCACATTGTTACGCACGGTTACACATAAAGCTATACATGACCAGTATAAGCTGGCTTCTGATTGTACGAAAAACCTATACAATGCGAGGTCAGCTAAAACTGGAAATGAATAGCTTGATGTGTCGCCGTGGGTACTTGTGCGGATTTGATTGAACCCACAACCGGATTTGACTCTAATACAAGGTGGGCAAATAAGAGGTATACCTAGGTACATTTTATTTTTTTAAATATATTCTATGAAATATAAAAATGATTAAGTATTTTTATTTAAATATAGTATTTAGGGCCGGCAATTCAGTACGGATTTTCTTAGGAAGAGTAAAAATAACGCCAAAACAATATGGCGGCAAAAAAAGTTGTATGCCTCCAAGTTGCCCACCCTCTACTTAATGTCAAAATCTTACCAGTAGGAAGGCGGTAGCCAATATGAGAGCTTTGTGTTTCGGCTGCACGGCGGGAGCAGGTACCTGCACTGTGGTGACGAAGCTGTTCAGGTCTCTGTCCCAGCCGTGGGCTATCTTACCCACTTCGCGAAGGGAGTCGCCTGTCATTATCTGGAAAAGTATAATAACATCATTCAAATTATGCATTGATCCATTTTCCAAATTCAACCTTTTACTAGAAACTAAATCAACGGCACCAGAAACTGTGAGCATGTAAAAAAGGAAAAGATCTGAAGATCTTAGAACTAAGTGTTCCACACGACCGGTACCTACACGTCAACTGCAGAGGCAACCGTCGACGCGTCACCGTGCTGCAGTTGCCTCTGTCGATGGCAGCCATCGACGCGTCTATGGCCGCAGTTGTCTTTGCCGTTGGCAACGTGCCGCTCGTGTATATGAGCACTAACTGGGAGTTTCTTACGAAATTATCCTTAGTACATTAGTGCTCCAAATGATCCTGACAATTCTGAGTAACCTATTATCTTAGAAACCTGAATTTGCGGCCCACACAGCATTTAGAACTTGCTCTAGCCTATCAACATTAGATAGTCAAGTCCTACCTTAAACTCAGCAAGCAGCAGGGCACTCCTCTGCATTGCAGCAGGTCCTTCCACCACGAACAGCACCTGATCATTGGCATCCCGGACCAGAAAGAAGGGCACCATCCACGTGCACTGCTGCTGTACTCGGCCCACGTAGTCACCGGGGGGAGTTATCACTTGTATTTCCTGGAAAAAGAAACAGGCCATATTGAGGATATTTCTTTCTCTCACCCATCAATATGTTTATGAATTCATGATGTACAGGAATCGGTAACATCTAGAGTTGCCTTTATAACTTTGCTTTAAGTAGTCAATGCCACATGGGGCACTTACCGCTTTATTCATAAACGTTGCTTAAAGTTAAGCAGTGATTAGCGACTGTTTAACCATACATTTTTGACGTTTAAACGTTACTTAACTTTAGTCATCGTTTATGAATAAACCCCTCTATATCGTGTGCAGCGTGTCCAGTTGTCTGCACGCTACAGAAGTTAATAGAAGCTACTGAAGGTGCCAAGCTCGTAGCCAAATTCTGGGTTGACTGCAGACACTCTGCTAAGAAGAGTAGTAAGTGAAAAGAGAGTGTGAGTGATTCCTTCAAAATAATACTGTTTAGTCCGGTCTGGTTCTTCATCATGCTCCGAAAGGTACGATGGAATGTAGGTAAACCTCCGTTCCATTCTGCGGTGCAGAAGACTGACGAGAAAGTTCACAATTTGTAATCAACTTGATACTGACCCTCTTTGGAACAAAGGTTTTTGTTTTTGTTACAGTATTTCAGCTGCAGGCTTACCAATATAGTTTGGGCACTAATGCCTTTGCCATGCACGTTAAAAATACAGTTGTTCTGAAGGCTTTTGTGATACGACATGTAAATGAATGCTTATATCTTATCACCCCATAAGAAAAACTGACCTGCAATCTGCAAGGGAAGCAGCAAGAGGCAGCCGCAAGTCTTCTGGTGAACACCATGGCTTCTTGTCTGGTATTATCATGGAGGTGTAGGCTGAAGGCTCGTCCTGTTCCACACAGGCATCGCTGGGTAGAACTCGATATCTCGCTCGCAATGTATAGATCTTCGCCGTTAGGTATCCTTACGATGTATCGGTTTTCCGACTCGATTCTAGATGTGACTGAAAGTTGGTGAAGAAATTTTAAATATTGGTAGATGTTCCCAGTGTTAACTATAGCAACTGCTGTAATCTTGAAACCAAAACCAAGTGCAAAGATTGGTTATTTCATGAAGTTTGCAGGGATATAACCACTAGCTCTTATAGCAGGGCAGAAATTGAACTGCACTGCTTTTTTGTTCTATGACTAAGTAAAAAAAAGCTGTGCAGTTTAACTTCTGCGACTGAGAAAGTTGTCTACCTAGTAAAGGAAATTTTCTACCTCTGCTTTGGAAGATATCTTTCAGTGTACATATATCGTTGGAACTCATGGAGTCATGAGTATGTTAGAATCGTGTGACCACCGGGGTGGTTTAGTGAGGTAAAAATCCCACACTCCCCGGTCTTATCCCCAAAGCTCGGGCGCCTTTTGAAGGTTTCCAAAAAGGTGACGTTCTGTAGTTTCTGCCTATCCCGATTTGGGAAGAAGGCGGCAGTGTATGTATGTACGTTTAGCAGGCATGCATGTTCTATCAAAAAAGTGATTTGAAAGTACCTAACTAATATCGGGATTTATTTCATTTTAAAAGGGCCCTTATTGTTTAAATTACTAACTCACATACCTACATAATTATAATATTTTGCATTTTGGACGATATTTTATAATGTGCAACAGTTTGATAACGTTCGTGTTTGTGAGTCATTTGTTTGAGCTAAATTCTTCAAGATAAACGAAATTCCTCCAAAGTCAAAGTCGAATAAATATTACTCTCTACGTAAGCAAATATGCGCTCGATTCAATAAATAGGTATGCAGAAAAATGCTACCCACCAAACAGGCATTTATTTGAATGGTAATTTTTGTTTTGTGAAGGGGCTTGTGGCTAATTCATAACAGCCGCACGGGTCGATCGATCAGGTTAAGCTACGCTTGCCACGGTCGGTCCGTAGATGGGTGACCATCTTTACATACTGAGATCCATCCGTGCCTCGGAAAGCACGTTAAGCCGTTGGTCCTGGCTGTCATTATTGGGTCTTTGACAGTTGTAACGGATCGTCAGAAACCCGAAAGTCTGACAACCAGTCTTACCAAGAGGTATCGTGTTACCCAGTGACTAGGTTGCGGAGGTCAGATAGGCAGTCGCTCCATGTAAAATACTGGTATTCAGCTGCATTCGGTTAGACTGGAAGCCGACCCCAACATAGTTGAGAAAAGGATGGGCAGAATGATTTTTGACTATATAATGTGAACAGAGAAATCTTTGTGTTCTTTCTTTTGATGAATCCCTCTAACAAGTAGGAAAATAGTGCTAAATATTTTTCATACTATCGACCTTCGTTTCGTTTTACTAAGTTTTTATTTCTAGTAAAATGCTGGTATCTAACTGTATAATGGACTATACTTACGATCAGTCAGCTCCACGGTTTGCTGGATCAGCAGGCTGGAGACACCTATGAGGAAGTCCAGCCCATGCACCGGAATGAACTGGCCTCGAGTGTTTGAGCGCCAGTCCAGTGTGGACACGGGCAGCTGGGCACGATCAGTTCCTAAAGAATATGGTTTCAGTAACAAAAGCCTTTTAATGAAAATCTGATTCCTCTAAAATTTTTCACAGCTGTAGAAAAATTTTACTACTAGATTCTGCCCGCGACTTTGTCCGTGTAAAATTTCTTGTTCCCCGTCCCACCCTGTCGCATTGCATCGCCCGTCTGCACTATTACTTTCTTTCTGAGTTTTTTTCTTTTAACTTGGCTCATAAAGGCCCTGGCGTGATGTTAAGAACTCAAGAATTGGGCTATCAGACGCCATAGTATTTTTTTTAATCCAACCGGTATTTCCAAAGATTAGCGCGCTCAAATAAACAAAGTCTTCAGCTTTATTATGATAAGAATGATACTTCTGTGCATGCATGTTCCTGTCCATGCATGTTCATTCAATTAGGCTTTGTGGAATAATCTTAGTAACGTTGTGTATCTGTAGCTAGCATATCAAAAGCCATCTACACTTATTGAGTTTTCAGGTAATATCTATGAAGAATAGGATCCCAGCCATTTCATTTTACATAGTCACGTGACTCGTCTCCTTATTCAAAGAAATCAAATGGTAGTATTGGTAATTAGATGGAGTAGCTTCATCTATGTTAATATTTGTGTTAGCTTTACCATCAACTTGTTCAGGACTATTTAGAAAATACTTTTGTAACTTACTGTTTGTAGGTTGCACACTTATAACTAAATCTGGTCTCACGGGTGTGTCATCATCTGTGGAAAGATTATTATCATCGAATCAATTGGAGTCTACCAGTTCAAGTTCAAAGATGAAGTAAAAGTCACGCTGTATTTAGTTTGTAGTCCTGTGTATATATATATGGCTATAAGCCATCTTTGCGTCAGCAAGTAATTTAAGCAGATATCAGAGGGGTAATTCTCGTAATTTTAAGAAAGTTAACAGTCTGATCTGTGTTAATCTTTCAAAAATACCTCTAAAATCCCTACATTTTTGACAAGTTTTTGACATTGATTGTAGCTGAGATGAGATTGCGACTAGATTTTGAATGTTTTTTAATTACGGGAAATGGCCGTCTGGTGCAATTAAATTTCTTCTCCCCTTTTTGTTATTTTTTTTCTTTCTATCTTCTTTTCTCCCATATTTTACTCCAAATGAAATGTCTAACCACAAAGTGACTTAAAAGTGAAAAATTAATAATTCTAAACCTATCTAACAATGTTGGATTTCAGCATAGCATTTATTTCAAACAAACCAATTAAGTCACTTTTGGGGTTGGTGAGTCAGAAAGATGTAGCTAGGTCCCATACCAAAGCGTAGTAGATACCTATGGAGAAGAACGGGCAAGAAACTCCATCAGCATCTTGCACATACACTCGAGTGAAAAGTGATACCAGCACTACATACAGGAAAATTTACACCAATATTCCATATAGGATAACTCTATATATATTATACCTCTTACTTAGAAAACCCCTTCACAGTTTACGCGAACTAACAACAAATACCTCTAACTTAATGACTTTCCTTGATCGATGATATCGCAAATTATTTTAATTACACTTAATTTCCCAGTCTTTTGTTTCAACAAGCATTTTGTGTACGGACCCATAATCTATAGACTCATTATCTATTTCATAATTTACACCATTATTAACGTAATTACCTTCAGTTGCGCCACGGTTATCAATCCCTTGAACACCTGTTCTTAATTCTGTTTCCCCACTGTTAGCCATTTTAAAAGTAACTTCTTTTTTCGCTCAATTTTTAACATTCAATTCACTTTATACAGGTATATGTTATTTGTTGTCAATGCGTGGTCAAACTGTGTTATCGGCAGTTTTTACTCGTCGTTATCGAGTTATCAATAAAAGATATCTCAGCGATATTATCGAGTAGAAATCGACGTGTTGTAGGTAGGTACTGCGATTGCTACATTAATTACATCAACAGCAATCATGTGTCTACGAACATGTGTTTGTGTGTATTTTCCTTAGAAACAGCATTTCTTTTGATATTTATTACGCAACGGAATATTTTTTTTCCTACTTTTTAAGTAACTCATTCTTAATCACCATCGTAAATTGCCATAATCTGTCATTTTTGTGTGGATATGTCACCGTAAGATTGTGAACAACGTTAGCTTATAATCACATATTTGTATACGTTCGGTCACTAACGAATGACAGCCAAACAAAAAAAACTAATCAGTGTGCAAGGTGCGTTCCGTCACATTCAAGTAGATAATATGGTGCCAGTTCACAGGTTGACGGTTTGACTTGGATAGATTATAAACTATCGGAAATTAATACGTTATATTCAGTGGCGTGACTATACCGTTTGAGGCCCGTGGCAAATTCATGAGATAGGGGCCTCCCTCAATGTAGAGAGCTCAACCAAAGTCAAGGTGTGGGTGGAACTCTCTGCCGGCAACTGTGTTCCCTCCCATATTTAACCCGTCCACCTTCAAAGCAAGAGTGAACAGGCATCTTCTAGGCACGCTCGTTCCATCATAGACCTCATCCATCGCATTCCATCAGACGTGATCGAGGTAGAAGGAGAGGAAGAGCAGGCCCATTTAACACTAAAAAAAACCTTATTGCGGCGCGTTCTAAAATCTGTCTTTCAAATTCCTTTCCTATCCGAACTTTTTACACCGCTCTTTCAGATATTTCAGGAGGAACTATTTCAATACAGGGTGCAGAAAAATTAAGATGTGATTGAAACAATTTTTATTGAAAACCATTTATATTCGGGTGTTAGTAATAATTACTTGAATAAAGTGATAACATTCAAGTTGTTAAAATGACCGGTACATACCGTACAGTATTTAATAAATTACATTCATATATTCTATCTAATTCTCATCACTCCAACTAACATTTATTGTAAATGTCGAGATAAAACATTGTAAATTTCGCATAGGGAGTTGTAAACGACGCGGTCAGATCCGGTGCAAAGGACACGTTTGAAGCTAAATTTTGATCGGAAGACTTAGAGGCCGAGTGCAATATCCACTCTCTTAAAGACACTTAGTGACGTCAGACCGGAGCCGACGTCACGCGTGTTAACGAAACGATTTATTGTCCTAGTAAAGTCTAAAGTGCCGCGACTAATGCGAATGCGCTCTCAATCTCAGGCCAGATGTTTGTCTGTGGGGCGATCTGACAAAGCAATACTGTTTTTGACTCACTTTTCCAATTCTTTATTCCTAAATATCATTTTGATTAAACGAATAGAAAATATAGATATAAATAAAGGTACACATCTAGTTAAAATGTACCTATATGATATTTCTCATTTTTTCAATACATTGGAATATACTTCCTTTTATAATAGTCTCATATTTTGGAATTACATTTATTATACATTTAGTATTTTGATTAGTTTCAATACTTACGTGGACACACTTAAATACAAATATACGTAAGTAAATACTTAACAACAATAAAGTTACCGTTTCAATACATTCATAAACACATCGATTTTCCGAAAACCTCACATCTAATCCTGCCCCGAGTTCCCAATATATTAGATGAGTCTACACTTGAAATACAATCGCAAAAACATATCTAGCAAAAGTCCATACAACGTTCAATATAATATAATAATAATAATTTCAAATTACATTTAACAATGAAAGCGTAGAATTATCGCATAAATAACAGCTAGCTGACGTAACTATTGAGATCAACTTTGTGTGAACCTTAACGCTATATCCCTACGGGTCTATGGCTGGTTAGACTCGTACGAATACAATAACAAAGTTTTAACTAGATAATACTAATGGTGAAATGATATACCTTTAGGTGACGATTTAAAAGAAAGTATATTAATACCATCGGTCACGAGTACAGTTCGCCGAGAGACATGTAGAGAAAGCCTTAGTCCATGAAATGTGACGTGGCTGAAGTGATTCTCGCCTTGAGTTATGTTCGCATGCGTGTGTTGATAATCTATCGCTGGAAAGCACGCTGCCAGCCCAGGTTGAGCTTGAGGGTGGCAGGCAGACAGGGGCTGGCCTCACATTCTCCGTCGAGCTCGTCAGCCAGGTTGTCGTGAAGTTCTCGAAGGGCCATCAGTGCAGAACGAGCCGCTCGTTGACAACTCATATCTCCTTCGCAAGTGGTATCAGCTTCAGAAAGGAATACCAGGTCGCATGTCGTTGGTGGGGCTTCTCCCTATAAAGAAACACAAATATTAGATCTCAAGAAGAAATCTTCTGATGAATAGTACCCGATGAATGAAAAGAACTTCTTACGCAAAGATAGCAGATCTGATGCAAGCTACAAAGCGGTAGGAACAGCTGTCCGCGGTCGCCAGCCAGCAAGTCTACTCCTCGGCAGCGCTGCACAATCTTCGCGAGAACCGGGCACGCGCCTGACGCACCTACTATAAAATGCAATTAGGTAAATATTGTCTTTGTCAACGATGATCAACGATGTTCTTTTACTTTGTAATAATTACCTGTAGCCATTGCGGGAATGCGATGTCGACCGCTGCCACCCATGTAACCTTCAGAGTATTGCTCTTCAGTTTTTCCATTTAAGTAGTGACCAGCTCCTTGCTCATCTTCGAAATCATTGTTCCTTTCATCTCCCTTTTCGAATCCCGGAATGTCATTGGTCATAATTTCCACTTTCTCCTTCTTTACGGCTACACGTTTGGCTTTAGACTCATCAGCTGATATCGGACCTGGTTGCGTGTTTGGTTTCGTCTTTTGGATTTGCAAACTTTGTTTAAACTCTTTCAAAGCCTTCCTCATTTTTTCCAAGCTGTAAGCGGCTGCTAGGCGAGATAATAGCTTTTCTTTCATTTCCTGCTCTTCTTTGGAATCAAGCTCTTCTCCTACGTTTGAATAATGCAGTGCCTCATCAACAATCAGCCCTTCCATGTTTCTTAGTTTCTTGTCAATATTGTCTAGTTTTGAGTCGTTGTCAGTAGCTGTACTCCTCTTGTCTTCATTCTGAACTGCAAGATGAGCTCTGTCTATTTGAATTTCAGTTTCTTCGTTGGGCTGCTTCGTCTCAACGTAGTTCCTTTTTACATTGCTGTGTTTGCGGAACGAATTCAAAGGATAAATCACTTCCTTGTTAAAGGTGTCGAAGTATTGTTTCCTCAGTCTATCTTGAGTTAAGCCGTTTACAAATGAAACCGGCTTGTTAGTGCGTTTGTTAATACCGAAGTAATCAGACCAATCAATTGACTTCTTTCTGACAATAATTGGCTTGTCTTTATCGCTGTGATCTTGCGCGTGGACATTGTCATGGTGGTGTGCATGATCGTGATGATCATGATCGTGTGAAGGGCTCTCATGGCCATGCTCATGTACGTGTGCTTCTTCTTTTCCGGGAATGCCTGGATGATGAATGTTATGACCGTGGTGTTCGTGGCTATCATCTTCGTGCACAGCTGAAGTGTTGTGTTCGTGGGTGAGATTGTGTGCTTGTGTTAGCATTGGGGGCTTTACTTCATGCTCGTGCTCTTCATGATCCGTATTTCGTTTCACTGGGTTTTTGATAATTTCAATCTCAGAATCGCCAAATATTTTTGAAAGATCTTTTATTAGCTTTGGATCAGTACCGGCGCTGCTTCGAAATGATTTCGCTGTATCTCGTTTGTTTTGATTTGGGGCAAACCTTTTCTGTGGGGTATTGACGCTATAAGATCCACTACTTCGTTTGGTGACAGGAAAACGCTTTTCAATTGCATCGTAAGTGTATTGATCTTCATCCGCCATATCAGACAAGCTATCATCATCTAGTGGTTGGAAAGCGATGGCATATTCTTCACGAAGATCATCTTTATCATCATCGGAAACGTCATAAGTATTGTAATTATTGGGGTCTACTGGGCCTGGGATTTGACTCTTCCTGTTCTCGTAATCGAACAAGATTGGTCGGTCAGAATCGGAGTCGGAACTTCGTTTCCTTTTGAAAGCAATAGGACCCCAATTATCAGGGAATCGTTTCTTGACGATTTTCTCTTTGTAAAGTTTCACAACGCCTTGAGGGGCAGCCTCGACATTGTTGGAGTGTTCTTTGTTGTATTTATACTTTGACCAAAGTTGTCCTAGAAGCAGCGCGTACTCAGCGTCATTGTCGGGTCCATCTTCAAGTTCCTTCTTCTCCTCGGCTTCGTTTTTATCCATGAACAATTCTCGTAGCCTGTCGTTATCAGAATGATGGCTCCTCTCACGGAAAGCCGATTCTTTCTTAGACGCTAAATTAGCGGTATTCTTTTTCTTGATTAGTTTATATTCGTATGCTTCAGGTGGCCTTTCATCGTTATCAAGTAACTTCACAATGTATTTCTGGTTTGGTTCATCTTCAATGTCTTCAACATCAACAGCGTAATCGGGTTCTGAAATAAGGAAGGATTTGAAAAAATTATAAAGATTTCATAGAAAGCGTTCTATTTTCTACAGTTTATTGGCAAAATCCAAATGAATAATGAATGCTATAAATGAAATGAAAATGAATGAAATTATAGCATACGTATTGCTACGATAAATACTTATAAATAGTGAATGTGATGTAAGTGGTGAGAACCGTTCATCACGGCAGTATAGTAAGTAGTAGTGAAAAGACGCTTAACGAAGCCAAGAGTCACTTAGACTGTCACTTAGAGAACTGTCATTGTGATATTTTTTTGTACTGGAGACTGGATTTGGCCGTCCGAGATATTGAAGGTCAAAGTTCCAACTGTTTCTTACTTTTTTCACGAAGCAAAGTCTTACCTATATGTTAGAAGTAACTTTAAATAGCCCCACAACTCCTGCCGATCGATTCTGTAAAAATCTCACCGTGAAAAGTTAGGTGAAGTGAGTGAGCTGCGGTGCGATTTTGTAACCATCTCACCGTGAAAACTTAGGTGAGCGTGAGCTGTAATTCCAACTAATACTAGGGATTGACACTATTGACAGCTCACTCTAAGCTCACTTCATCTAACTTTTCACGGTGAGATTTTTACAGAATCGATCGGCTGTCAATAGTGTCAATCCTATAACATTAATTGGAATGACAGCTCACTCCACGCTCACTTCACCTAAGTTATCACCCTGAGATGGTTACAGAATCGCACTGCTGTACCGTTAAATCAGCACGTTGTTTTTAATGTGACGGCACGGTTGGCGCAGTGGTTAAGCGATTGACTGCTGCGCTGAGTGTCGCGGGTTCGATTCCCGCACGGAACAAATATTTGTATGACCTACATGTATTTGTTCCGAGTCTGGGTGTTTTTATATCTATAATATGTATGTATTTACAAAAAAAAAAAAAAAAATTGTATATAAGTAGTTTATCAGCCATCTTGTTACCATAACACAAGCATTAGGTTGCTTAGCTTGGGACAAATGGTGCTGTGTGAAATGTCCAGGGATATTATTATTATATTATTATTATTAATTACATTGCACGCTGCCAAAAAGCACGATTGCTGCTAGCTGCTGCTGAAAAATTATTGCTAGGAAACAACTTTTATTTTTGATGTTTTAATCAAAAATAAAAGTTGTTTCCTAGCAATAATTTTTTATCAATGTTACTTAGTCTGATGTATAGAATGCGTAGATAACGGTTTTTGTATGGGTCTTTACACTTTACACCCTGTACTCCTGAAACGATGATGAAAGGTTCGTTGTGTACATACCGGGATATCCTTGGGGTGGTACAAATTCATAAAGCGATTCGTAGTCCGGTTGTGGTAGGACAGGTCCGTGCATTCGTCCCCGCTGCCGACGCTGCAGCGCCTCAAGCGCACTTCGTAGTGATGAACCACCGCGGTCGGCGCTCGCGCATGATAGCGCGCACGCCACCAAAAGAAGCCATGTCAGGCCCATTTTTGACAATGGGGTTTCTGGAAAATGGGTTAAAGAAATTAGATTAGGTACCATTTTGAAAACGACAACTTAAAATAATTTATGCTTTTAGAAACTTTTTTTAAAGTAAGTACTAAATTGTTGTCTTGTAGGTTCAATTCTGTATTCGTATCGACTTAGTGTTATACTATACTACTGACCCGCCCCTACTTCACACGGTGTTTACGACTCAACAAAATATAGGGATTTCTTTGTTATGTGTAGATTTAATATCAATATCAATTATACAAATAAACCGTAAATTCTAAAATAAATAAATTCATAGGCATAAATTCACTGTGTTTATAAAAACAATGCATTCACACAAGCAGACACGAAAAGCCTCCTGGAGGGTCCACTAGCAATATGTATGGCGGCGTGGCATATGAGCTCTATAATAAGTGGGTGGACTCGAATGTGTTAAGGTTGGCAGAATTTTCCTCACCCCCATTACCTCCACTCAGGAAAATTGATGTTTATGTCACTTTATAACAAGCTTTAACTGTCATTATCACTGATGGAGGTGGGGGATGGTGGATGGAGGATGTTATTCTGTGCGTAATTAAATTAATAATTTGAAGAGGGTTCTCCTTATTTCGTTGTTTGGCTTTTACGTAAACGTGTTGTTTCATTTCGTATTACGCTGAAAACATCTAATATTTACCAAACTTAAGAGTTTATGCGACAAAAACAGGAAAGATCTGGTCTTTCCTCGTAATTCCGGGCAATTCTCGTAATTTTAAGAACGTTCACAGTCGGAGGGGCAATTCTCGTAATTTTAAGAACGTTCACAGTCTGATTTCAGTCTCAATCTGTCAAAAAATACTTCTAATTTCCCTACATTTTGACAAGTTTTTGACATTTGTTTTTCGCCGAGATGAGACTGCGACTAGATTTTGAACGTTTTAAATTAGTAGAATTTGACCTTCTGATTTCAGTCTCAATCTGTCAAAATGCCTCTAATTTCCCTACATTTTGACAAGTTTTTGACATTTGTTTGTCGCCGAGATGACACTGCGACTAGATTTTGAACGTCTTATAATACGAGAATTGGCCTTCTGATCTTTCCTGTTTTTGTCTTTGATGTTTTCCTTTTATTTGTTTATTAAAGAATGCCTAAAGAAAACGGCTATGAGCCTGCTTTAGTAACTTAGCCTTTTTAATCCTACTAATAGGTATTATAAATGTGTAATTTTCCGACCACGTGCGTAGGTACCTTTAAAACTAACTTGAACATGAATAGAAATAATAGTCATAGTGCGAAAAGGTAACGTACGCCAGCTAGGCTGGAAGGATTTTTTGAAGTGAACATTTTTAGGCGCATTTGGAGCTCTTTTTGAACAATGAACGAAACCTACTGTCACTGGTCGGTGACGCTGAATCGGGTATACTCGGCTCCAGTCGCTCGGTGACGCTGAATCGCGTATAGGAACTCGGCGTTTAATCGCGTATACTCGGCTCCAGTCGTAAGTTTTCACGTCTATCGTGTGGACATAAGCACACACCATTCTTTAAATAGACCTTTTTATTCCTCGAGTGTAATAAAGATAGCGATCATAAGGCCGTTTTGTAACAAACAAAATATTAGATACTAGCTGCACCCCGCGGTTTCACCCGCATAAGTTCCGATCCCGTGGGAATATCGGGATAAAAAGTATCCTATATGTCAATCCTGGTCCAAACCATCTGTGTGGCAAATTTCATCCAAATTCGTTCAGTAGTTTTAGCGTGAAGGAGTAACAAACATCCATCCATCCATATAAACTTTCACGTTTATAATGTTATTAGGATCCTAAGACCTGAAACGAATCTTAATTCCTCCTGTTACAGCGGAATGCGTCGCACTTCCATAAGTGCTTAATGTCCGCAATATCTTGGTCTAGTCTGGACACCAAAGACTACAATAGTATGCTGGACACGTAGCTGTGGGTGAATGGCGGTATTATTTGAATAACGTTCCAATCATAGATATAGGTATATCTATGGTTCCAATATTGAATGTTCATTGAGGTTTGGTTTATGGCGGAGTAAATTAAGTTCCTTAGAAAAGTGTTTGTGGTCCGTTGCTATTGCTTTATCGATCTGCGGTGAAATTGCGTAACACACTACCAGTAAGAATGGCTCATGTTGACAGTTCAACAACTACCTTTCGTTAGAAATAAGTTTTCGTAGACAAAACCTTTCCCTGTTATAAAAATTGTTATTACAATAACAAACGAATATTGTTGTTAGTATTTGTTCAACTGTCGGACGTAACTCAGGATTGATTAGGTAAAAGCTACATGAAAAGTACGTTCCAATCTATAAGATTATACCGTCTCATATTTTTTGTTTTATTTTGTATCTCCGCAGTAGGTACAGTGGCTACAGACATGCTATAGGAGAGTTAAACTGTCGTTAGAAAAGCAATGAAACACCTTCCTAGATCATCTCAGCCGAAAGAAATCCACTGCAGGACATAGGCCTTCTACCGGTACCCCCGCCACTTCGACCGGTTCTGTGCTTCTCGCATCCAGCGTGTTCCTATGGCCTTCACAAGGTCATCGGTCCACCTCGTGGGAGACCTTCCAACGCTACGTCTTTCGGTAGTACCGAAAGACGTAGCGTTGGAAGGTCTCTAGAGTTGCGACCGCGTACCGAATCGGTACGCGGTCGCAACTCTAGAACCCTTCGGCCCATCAACTATCTGCTCTACGAGCAATGTGCCCTGCCAACTTAACAAGATATGGCACCAACATTAAAATTAATGAAGGATTCCTTTCATGTCAGCACAAATTATACAAGAATAGAAAACTCTTTATTATGTACAATTGTACACTATATAAATTATAGACTTAAATATATAAATTTTATAAAGGGTGACACAATGGGCGGTCTTATCGCAAAGAGGGATCTTTTAAAGACGACCTTTTGATGGATTAAAAAGGGGAAGGAGAGACAAATACTGTAGGCAGTCTGTGGTGTACCATTTACATAATACAATAAATACATACATGAAGTATATTATACTAATCTAAATAAATGTATACATAAAATAATAAATATGAAACAGGAGCAAAGAAAATATACTGATGATGTACAAGCCGATCCACCAACACGCACTGGGCCCGCCGCGTGGTGGACTACGACCCACTCCCTCTCACAGAGAGGAGGCCTGTGTCCCAGCAGTGGGAACAATAGGCTGGTTATGATGATACTTATGATATGATGTACAAGCAAGCTTGTTATATTATAAACTAATTATACAAAGGCACATCTAGTATGAAAATTACATTCATCTATCGTTCTATCCTAGCCAGTTATTCGACTCCGAGGAACGTGAGGAATGTCCTTTATATTAAGGCTAGCGTACCTAAAGTCCTCGACGAGGAGATATGAAGCGAAGGGTCATGAATATTTCATGGAGGACGTGATGTATTGCGTCTTACTGCCGAACTCCTACGGTTTTATTCGTGACGTCATCGACTTTAGGTAATGTTGTATAGTCATAAAGTTGTTTTGATGGTTGTAATTGGTTGAGGTAAGCTTTGGGTACCCATTAGGTAATGTGTAATAAAATTGACTTAATGGTGTTTGTATCAAAATCATACTCAACTCAAACTCTTACCGTCGTATTACAAAACGAAACCTAACTTTAGTTCTAGCCTCAACCATTGAGCCAGTACTTGTATTTCGAACTTTATTACGATTTAGGCAAAGTTCTTAATACTAAAATGACAACTTAGCACCGAACTAAGCAATCAGTTTTGTATAAAGAACTGCGTTTCTATACATTTGGGTTCTTAATTCAATAACTGGGTCAGTGGTTTAAACCCGTTCGAAAGCATTTATTTTAATTAAACCTATTACAGATGAGCTGGACTCGTTTGATAAAAATTGGTCCTTGGCAGCTCTGGACAGAGACAGGTGGAAAGAGAGTACTTTTCCCAACAGTGGGATATTAACAGCTAAAAAAAAACAATTACAGTCACTTTCGAATTGTCAAGGGGTCGTTTAGCCACAAAGATGAAGTTAGTTACTCATGTACCCATGGAGAAGAATGGGCAAGAAACTTCTGTATCCTGTATCTATGTGCTATTCTTTTTCATTTTCTTATTCAATTCATTTTCCGTCACTAGTTTTTGTGCGATAATTTCTTATGAGTGGATTCTTCTTTTCACTTCCTTTCATACTGATGCTGTTCTATCGCAAAATCATCTAGCTTAATAAACATATCAGCGACCAGAAGTACATAGGTCCATTAGTGGAGTCACCTTGACCTAATCACCATGAATAATCCCTATTCTAGAGAATTTACATGTTGGTCTACCTACTCATCTTCCTGCCCTTATCATGCAACGCTATCATTCACTTCCTTTTCTTTCATATCATTCCTCACACAATGCATCCATTTTTTTTTGGCCTTCCTCTTTCTCCATCCATCAACATTTATATTCATTACTCCTTTAGTCACATGCGCTTCCTCCTTCCTGGTCATTGGTCTACCTGCCTATCTATTCTGTAAAATCTCATCGTGAAAACTTAGGAGAACTGAGATAATGATGTCAATCCCTAGCATCAAGTGGAATGACGACCTTAAAAATGTGGCTGGAGCAGACTGGATGGTCCGGAAGGCGGATGACAAGGTCTTGTGTCAGGCGCAGGCTGGGAGAGGCCTTTGTCCAGCAGTGGACTGCGACAGGCTGAGTTGATTGATTGATAAAGCGGAATGACAGCTCACTTCACGTAACTTTTTACCATGAGATTTGTACAGCCGATCGATTCTATAAAAATCTGACCGTGAAAAGTTAGGTGAAGTGAACTTAGAATGAGCTGCCGATCGATTCTGTAAAAATGTCACCGTGAAAAGTTAGGTGAAGTGAGCTTAGAGTGAGCTGTCAATAGTGTAAATCCCTAGCATTAGTTGGAATGACCGCTCACTCCACGCTCACTTCAGCTAAGTTTTCACGGTGAGATTGTTACAGAATCGCACTGCTGTCAATAGTGTCAATCCCTAGCATTAGTTGGAATGGCAGCTCACTCCTCCACCACCTAAGTTTTCACGGTGATATTGTTACAGAATCGCACAGCAGAATAGACCGGCTGTAAAAGTCAATAGACAAAGCTATACCTACCTATATTTTTGTAACAGGCACCGACACTATGATACCTACATTGATAACATAGCTACTGAGTTAACAAAATAACCCTTATGTAACAATACTATTAAGTACCCATTGCTTTTCTTTCATTTCTCCTTTGACAAGACACACACACATTACACACAACACACACACACACGTCATCACATTATTACTTAAGTCGTTCAAAAGATTATGATTATTGAATCATTTTTTTTTATTCTAGGCCGCAAGGAAAAAGATAACACAAAAGATTTTCCAGAATTCACTGAAGATTTTAGGATAATGAGGCTTTTAGCATATTATATCAACGGATTTTTGTAGGAAAAATGTTTTATATATCTATGTCATTATTTTGCTTTAGGGCTGATTTTTCCGAGATCATTTTATCCGAGGAATAATTTAATTTTTTTGACAGATCGTCCATATAAAACCTGTCAGACTCAGACGTCAATTTTATTCTAAATTAAAAAAAATCATTTGAATAAACAAAAATTCAATTCAATCAAATCATTCAATCAATTCATTTCAATTCTATTTTTTTTTCGTGTGTTAGTGATCACAATCGCACGAATGTTTTATTTATTTTAACACTTTAAAATAAATAAAACATTCGTGCGATTGTGATCACAAAATAAAATAATATTGGTTTATCCTAAGGCTTCTCCTATGGTGTGTGTGTGTTTGTCAGGGTGTGTGCGTGTTTATATGTGTGTGTGTATGTGTGTGTAGGTGCTATATCAAAGCTTCGGTGGCGTCATATGATAATTTAAAAACAACGCTCTTTTTGGTTTGATGATTGTTAGCGCCACTTTTGACGTATACGTGAGCCTGAAGTGAACATTGTTTCATGTTCACTTCAGGCTAAGTACCTACTTCTAACCTTGCCGAAATACTATACCTATCAAAAATAACCTGCTTTTAAAGCCGAGACACTTGACAAAGTGATGTGCTAGAAATCTCGAGCTTTCATTATAAATAATGTGAGTTATGTCCCGCAGTATCATCCATCATGTTGCTATGTAGAAACAATGATTAACTACATGGTACATACAGCGTTAATCTCTTCAACATAGATATTAGTACCTGCCAGGGTATTTAAGCCCTTTTTACGGTAGCTCCAATTAATTTTATCTTTTTATTTTATATTGTAACATTCTTTGATATTTTATAAAAGAGGTCTTCTAAAACAATCAATAATTCTGCCTAGCCTTCTCCCAACTATGTTGGGGTTGGCTTCCAGTCTAAGCGGATGCAGCTGAATACCAGTATTTTACATGGAGCGACTGCCTATCTGACCTCCTCAACCCAGTTATTGGGTAACACGGATACCGGTTACCCAATAACTGGGCGGTTGTCAGACTTTCGGGCTTCTGACTACCCGTAACGTTAAAAAAAAAATAATGGGTACGTGTACTTATGTACGCGCGTCAGAAGTTATACTTCTTTGGCATTATTAAAAAACAATTTTTAATTGCATGCAAATAATTAATTACAAAAAAGGTTATAATAAAGTTCGTTGTTTAGGCTGCATAATGTTAGTAACAAGTCACGGGCCTTTTAAAGTAATTTCTTTAAAAGGCCCGTGACTTAAAGCATAATAAAAAACCAGAATTTTATGGCATCCAATTTTTTATAGTGAAATGTCCATTGCCTTTTTTTCAATCGATAAGAACAAACAGGTTGCTATAAAAAATGCTCAAAATAGGTACAGGCCGGTTTATGCTGAAAAAACTGACGTATAGCTTTAAAAATAATGAGCGGTTTTACGGACAGCTTCAACTTGTGAATTTTGTGTGACGGTGACGAGCGCGCATCTTAAAATTTCACTCTCATCATTTTTTCATAACGCGCCTAAAGTATAACTTCAAAAAAGCGCCTGACGGGGTTCAAACCTACGACCCACAACTTGTAAGTCGCGGCCGTAACCACTGGGCCACCACTGCTCAGCTTGTTAATTAGTTAACTTGTAAAAAAATCGGACCAAGATGACAATATTTAAAGTATAAACGGCATTAATAATGTAAATGTTTAAACATAATTTACTTATTCGAATGAAGCCTCACTCTTATCTCTCTGTATAATACTCAAACACATTTCTGATTTAGATAATGAGAAAATGTTTTCGAATAATAAAAGGAAACATGAATTTCTTGACGGCTTTCATACGAAGGTGTCGTATTCAGGTTTCACGGGACCGTGTTATTACATGTGTATTGTGTGTCGTTCGGAAGGAAACCCATTGTTGACGACGAAATATGTTTCGCGGGACATAAGATTTCGCAATTTTTTGTTTGTTAAATAAAAACGTTGCCCCACACTAGGAATTACTCCTGTATCGTGGGTGCGTTTACAAACATTTAAACTCACATACACAAACAGCCACACCCGGAACAACTACCTGTAGGCAATACAAATATTTATTCCGTGCGGGAATCGAGCCCGATACACGCAGCGCAGCAGTCGATCGCTCAGCCACTGCGCCAACCGTGTCGTCTAAGTATAAAGAGTACCTATCAGTACCTAGTAACATAACATAACATCACGCCTTGTTTCTCCGATGAGTTACCTATAGTACACCCACATTTCGCTAGTTAGGTATGTTTATGTACCGGGTAATATAAAAAAAAAATATTCTTTATTTCACAAAAAAGTGAACAATAACTCTAGTAACTATGATACGCTAAGAACTGTGTTACCAGAAAATTTTAAAACTAGCGTATTTTGAACTCTGGTACAAAAAGTAAGATCTAAATTGTGTTATGAGAACCAGTGTTCCAACAAAAGTTGTTGGGCGTTCTGTCAAGATAGCCCCACTTTACTGGTTGGACTTACATCTTCCCACTTGTGTCCAGAGACTTCCAAGTGGACCAGGGAAGGTTACATCCTGCAGGGAGAAGCTCAGAGAGTTGTTAATAAAAATTGCTAATTAGATTAGATTTTAATTAAGCTTGTCCTAAAAAATCAAAAGAGCCTTTTAAAAGAGTCAATATTTCCTTAACTGAATTAAGGAAATATTGACTCTTTTAAAAATTGAAAGCCAGAAATTAAATATGAAAGAGCCTTACAAATAGCATAACAGATTTTTTGTGTCCTTATTAAGTAAAGCTTCTTTATACCGAAAAACTCTTAAAGTAACGAACCGAAACACGAAAAGGAAATGTTTATTATTTCCTTCTTTCTTTCTTTCCTTATTTTGTTAGGCTTCGTGTCTGAATTTAAATATCAAACGGTTTTCGTGAACACGAACTGTTATACCTTTTGTTTTATTTTTAGTCACGTTTCCTTTGTGTACCTACTTATCTTCTATTTTTCAGAGATGAATATTTCTGGATAAAGCAGCCGATCGATTCTGTAAAAATCTCACCGTGAAAAGTTATGTGAAGTGAGCTTAGAGTAAGCTGTCAATGGTGTCAATCCCTAGCATTAGTTGGAATGACAGCTCACTCCACGCTCACTTCACCTACGTTTTCATGGTGAGCTGCCGGTCGATTCTGTAAAAATCTCACCGTGAAAACTCAAGTGAAGTGAGCTAGATGTGAGTTGTCAGTAGTGTCAATCCCTAGCATTAGTTGGAATGACAGCTCACTCCACGCTCACTTCACCTACGTTTTCATGGTGAGCTGCCGGTCGATTCTGTAAAAATCTCACCGTGAAAACTCAAGTGAAGTGAGCTAGATGTGAGTTGTCAGTAGTGTCAATCCCTAGCATTAGTTGGAATGACAGCTCACTCCACGCTCACTTCACCTACGTTTTCATGGTCAGATGGTTACAGAATCGCACTGCTGTTTTTCACGTGTATGGACATCCTTTTCATTTTTAGTGACGTTTACATTATAATAATAATAATAATAATATCCCTGGACATTTCACACAGCACCATTTGTCCCAAGCTAAGCAACCTAATGCTTGTGTTATGGTAACAAGATGGCTGATAAACTACTTATATACATTTTTTTTTTTTGTAAATACACTAATATAATATAGAAGATAAGTAGGTACACAAAGGAAACATTGTAACGTTTCTGTATAAAAACTGTTCTGCTGTAAAAATCTCACTGTGAAAATTTTGGTATAGCAAGCTGTCAATAGTGTCAATCCCTCATCAGATTGAATGACAGTTCACTGCACTGAAGTTAAATTATCGCGGTGCGATTTTTACAGAAAATACCGACTGAAAACCGTACGTACGTACCTATTGTATAAAATTTCTAAAACCAGCCAAGTGCGAGTCGGACTCGCGCACGAAGGGTTCCGTATTATCTATAAAAATTACGTCTGTTGTATGGGAGCCCCCCTTAAATATTTATTTTATTTTGTTTTTAGTATTTTTGCTATAGCGGCAACAGAAATACATAATTTGTGAATATTTCAACTGTCTAGCTATCGCGGTTCTTGAGATACAGGCTGGTGACAGACAGACGGACAGACAGACGGACGGATAGACGCACGGACAGACAGCGAAGTCTTAGTAATAGGGTTCCGTTTTTACCCTTTGGGTACGGAACCCTAAAAAGAATTTGAATGAATCATCAAAATGATTCACGTGGTCATTACAAATCTCACTTCGTTTGAAACTAAATAAGATAAAGAAACGCTGAGAAATCCAAAATGAATACATTTTCATGTAATGTAGTAAAATGCTATCTCCAGATTGTGCGCTTACTTTATGGCCGTAACATAAAACCGCCTCTTCCATGTTTTACTCCCGAAGGACCAAATTTATGAACGCACTACAAAATACTGGCATGAAGGACCAATTTTTTTGTTACTAAAATATAAACAGCAATTGAAACTTAAGTTAATTTAGACTGAAGTATTTTGCTTTCTAATATAGATTATGAAGGGTTTGCTAATATCGAAATATGGCAACATTTTAAATAGTTCGCTCTACTTGAACTCGAGGTTGGTGTGAGCATATGATGAGGAGGGAGGAAACGCATGTGACTAAAAGAGCGATGAATATAAATGTTGATGGATGGATAGGGAGAGGAAGTCCAAAGAAAATATGGATGGATTCTGTGAGGAGTGATATGAAAGAGATGTTGACAAGGGAGAATGGAAGAACAAAACTTGTTGCACCGACCTCAAGAAACGGGCAAGGGCAGGAAGACGATGATAATGATGATGAAAGAAATGCCACAGAACCTGCCTAAGCTGAGTTATATTGGTAGCAAGATCTGTTTGCTAATGAGACCCGTAAGCCAACTGTGTAGTTCGGAACAATTTCTTCCTGTAGTTTAGCTTTATATATCACTCGTATTTTCCGAAGCCCACGTTCCGCATTTGATGCTTCAGGGCTAATATCACTAATAACCTGTGTGTAATTATGATGTAATCTCAGCCGTACTTCCTCTCTATAATTATGTTTACGATAATGTACAAGTACGCTAATCAATAGTACCGTGCTTTCCTGTAATTTACAGACAAAGACTGAGGGTTAATGATGTGTATGTGTTTAGTTGGTAAGCCTTCATATAAATAAATAAATATTGATTGCAGAATCAGCCTATATCGTCCCCACTGCTGGGACACTCTCGGTGAGAGGGAGTGGGCTGTAATCCACCACGCGGGCCCAGTGCGGGTTGGTAGATGTCACATGTCTTTTTGCTCTAGGACATGCCGGTTCCCTCACAATTTTTTCCTTCACCGTTTTAAGAGCAGTGGTGATGAAATAATTTACACAAAGTAAAGCGACTGTCTGGGTTCGAACCTACAAGCTACAACTCGTAAATCTGTCGCTGTCACTCTGCTTAAATATTGATTACTGAAGGAAAAAGCTACGGGTAAATACCGGCAAATATACACATTTATTCAGCTTTCAGTTATGATTTTCCAGTTGAATTTTCAGCAGAGTGCTTTCTTGTTGTGGCATTATTAATTGCCACTGACATTGTTTTTATTTTCATGAAACAATAGAGTTTTGTACTGTAGAATGGTTGAGGCATTTGCTGAACAAAGCCTTATTGCATTACATGTTTTACCAAGGACTAGAAGGTGGAAAAGGTGCCGTGACATCCGAGCCATCTGACAGGTACACTAAGTACCTACCTAAGCATCTGAAGGTATTCAGGTCTCAAAACATGATCCCAAACTCATGTTAGAAATGGGTTTTATTTCGTCGTTCCTGTTAAACTTTCTGATAGGATTTTTCCAGCCAATTGGCCCGGATAATTCGGGATTAGGAATCCTTTTACCCTTTTTTTAAAATGGTTGGCTTTGCTCAAAAAAAGGTAACATTTTTGTTTTGTTTTTCTTTGTTACCTACAATACTCTTATTATAGCTACGGGCTTAATTGAGATATTTAAATATTAAGTGGTTTTAATATACCAAACCAACATTGTGTTGGGTATTTTTTTAATTTTTATACCAATTTAACAATTAGCTTAATCATAAAAATAATTATTATAAATTATTATTAATTATTAAATTATTATAGCTTAAGTAATCATAATCATTTTTTATTTGTGTAACATAGTTCTTGAATACATAAACTCAAACTCAAATCATTTAATTCAACTAAACTAATTACAGGCACTTTTGAATTGTCAAAGGGTCGGTCAGTAAGAAAGATGAAGCTAGTTGCCTAAGTTCATAGGTTCATTAGGTAGTCGCTATGTTATGCCAATAGGCGTACAAATATGGTTGCATGCGAAATAGGAACAATATGGATTAATTTCTACAGTCAATGCATAAATAAATGATCATAAATTGCAATTAGTCACAATATTCAATTAAAAATTGTTTCTCAAATAAATAAATAAATCTACATTAATAAATTTATCATTCAGAAATTCATCAGTCGTATAATAAGAATACAACAATAACTATCTATTTTTTATTTTTTTTTGTGTATCATTCAATTTTTTTATGACATCTGGTAATTTATTGTAAATGCGCATGGCACCGCGCATTTACTATAAAACGCTCTTTCTCACTAAGGCAGACTTACAACGCTTTGCGTATTGCCTACGAATCGAAACATCTCGTAACGTTGACACTTATTCGAACAATCTCATATTTGTTTGGACAAAAACACTAATTACAAAAATATATAATGAGGGTAAGGTAAGTATTTTCAGCGATTTAAAGAATGGTGCACAGCTAATATCAGTTTTCAGGCCACACATTGATCTTATGCATTTATTTGTGCCTTAAAAACGATATCTTTATCAGTTGTTTAAAGAAAAATAAATAAAATAAGGGTATAAATTTCGACGCAAAGAAAAACACAAAAAGAACAAGTTGGGGGAACATAATATGCGTCACATCCACGCCAATTGTCCCTTGCTCAAGCACAATGTTGCGACCCCATGCGAGACAGAGAGTGTTTGAATGGTAAGATTATTTTTCCTTAAAAACAATTGAAATTCACGAGTGTCCCAATGTTATAATACAACCTAGGACTCGTAGATATTTTTGGTCAGTATGCAACTGACCTGAATTAGGTACACTAAGTACTAAGTAGTTCCGTCATGGAACTGCATCCTAATTGCGTAACACACAATCAATCTCAATCTGAATCATTTTGAAGGATATTTCTAATCCATCGCTTCATATGTTGGAAAAATGTATCCGCTCAACAACGTAAACTAAGCAATGAATGTTGTTGAACTGTCAAAATGATACCCATTGCTACTGATTAGTGTGTTACGCAATTACCCCGCTGTTAATGGTACTAGTGTTAATGGTACTAGTGTTAATGGTACTAGTGTTAATGGTACTAGTGTTAATGGTACTAGTGTTAATGGTACTAGTGTTAATGGTACTAGTGTTAATGGTACTAGTGTTAATGGTACTAGTGGCAACGAAGGGTTTTGAGTGCCGTCAGTCCCACGACGTTGCATGATCGTTATAATTCTAAGTACATAATACTAGTTAAGTTGTAACATAACATCACGCCTGTATTCACTGAAGGGTTAGGCAGAGCAGCTCGCCGCCCGGTAAGGACCAGGCCCGGGTCGACGGCGCGTTGTGTTCCACGCGCGCCTCAAAGAGTTGTCAGCACGAACTGACGGGGTCCGCTAGGGCCGATGCCTGCCAGGGCCGCGGGTTGTTCGAAAGAGATACCGTGGCCCAGGGCACCACAGGCAACTGAAGGAACACGGGTGGGTTTTAGTCAGTAAAAGTCTGACACGCCCTTCCGCTCAGCCCAGAGCGGGAGAGGTCATTTGATGATTGAATGATTTCCCATCCACAAAAAAAAAGGGTTAGGCAGAGGTGTACCTATAGTACTCCCACATTTCGCGAGGGGTACGTATTGCAAAATCTAAAATTAAAAGGACTAACGTAAAATAACCTACGTTCAAAATCCCTAAAATCGAAATACCTAATGATTGTTTCACTTATATTCAAAATACCGAAAGCTAGAAAATATAGAAATGTCAAATGGATAATTATTTCGACGCGATTGACTGCTGCGCTGCGTGTCGCGGGTTCGATTCCCGCACGGAACAAATATCTGTATGACCTACATGTATTTGTTCCGAGTCTGGGTGTTTTTCTATCTATAATATGTATGTATTTACAAAAAAAAAATTGTATATAAGTAGTTTATCAGCCATCTTGTTACCATAACACAAGCATTAGGTTGCTTAGCTTGGGACAAATGGTGCTGTGTGAAATGTCCAGGGATATTATTATTATATTATATTACTGAAGTTCATAAAGCTAAAACTTGAAATTCCTAACTACTATAACTTTGTTGGTTTACCTCACCGTTAATTGACCAAAATGAAAAATACTGATCTAAGTACCTATGTAAAGTTCAAAATCCAAATAAAAACACCTGATCTACTACTTCATAAAAATATGTTTCTAGCATCGCATCGTCTGGTTTCTGGGTCATCATCGTGGTTTTCATTGTGTGGTCACAGTTCTCACCTAACCTAACCTAGCTGTTTCGATTTAAAAAAGATATATGCGTGTTACGCATGTGGGTACAGAAACATATTTTTGAATGTAAAACCAAACATTTTTAAACATTCGATATTTTAATCACTGGGCATTTCTCGGTATTTTGACAATTTGGTATTTCAAATGTTGGTGTTTAAACTTAGGTGTAATAACTGTTGATATTTTAAACATTAGATACGTCCAATCAGTATTTTAAACTTAGATAATTCGTAGGTATGTGTTAGTTGCTTAGTTATTTATAAACATTAGGTATTTAGATTTTAGGGATTTTGAACGTAGGTTATTTTACGTTAGTTCTTTTAATTTTAGATATTGCAGTACGTACTTCGCGAATTATGTTTAAGTCCTATGTAATGGGGGGCGAGCCTTTTGCTATCAATCGGGCACAAACACAGAGTCCGGGCTGCTGCTGAGAAATTCCAGATCGAAAAACCCAATCACACTTTGCCCGAACCGGTAATGAAACCCAGGACCTCATGCTCAGCAAGGAAGACCAAGCAAAGTTACCATAGCCTACTTGCAAAACCTTAAATAAACTTCGTACCCAAATAGGCCGCAGCAAGGACAACCTCCACAAGTGGGGGTTCATCGAAGGCTAGACCTCCGTGTGTTTGCGGTGTCTCTCCACAGACAGTGGTTCACCTACCATCTTGCACCGCATTTGTCACCTGCACACGGGGGGATCAAATGGCGGCGTCAGCGAATGGTATGCGCGTTGCTGAACTTTGGGCAAAATAAATTTAAAAGCTATGTTTATTTTTTCTATTTTTGCCATCAACACGTTAAGATGAAGATGCTCAGCAGTGAGGCTCACAACCACTAGACCAACGAGGCAGTTACGGTGTGTTTATCACAATCATAGCGGTGCGTCGCGTTTGCGCTGCACAGTACGAATATTATATTCACAAATGGCGTGGCAATAGCCGCTGCCCGTATTCCGCTATGAGTTCCCAAACTCTCACAGCCAAACGAAATATTGGCATTCGTCAAACATGCCATCGACTACATGGACGAGATCAGCGTCTTGCAGATCTGCAAGTCATCGTACAAGGAGGAAGAGGTTAGCAGTGCCAAGTTGCTGCTGTTCACAACGCTCGGCAAAGTCAGCCAGATGCCGTTTCGTCGAAGGGACGGTACAGAGAAGAGTCTCCAGAGCATTATAACGCTGATGACGGAGACCGACCTGGACGACGTGCCTGAATTCGTGGCGAAGGATCTGCACAAGCTGCCTCCCGTCGAGTTCGACCATGTAGACGTCACCAGGCTGTTGAAGGATATCACATTCCTGAAGCAAAGCCAGGCCAAGATACAGCATAAGCTGGAGGTGTCTAACAACACCATCAGTGATCTACGGGCAGAAGTGCTCTTGCGCAACGCAATTTCTGCAAGTAGGTCACCTACCGACGCCGACGCCGCTAATGTGAACACGCGTCGCGTGGCACAAAACGCCTCCATCTGCAATTTCGAGTCGGCGGGCTCGAATTCGTCACCAACTGCCGAGAATGCATGCGTTGCAACGCGTGCCGTGGCCGTCCCTGCCTCAACACAGGTAGAGACAACGACGTGTGTAGGTTAGTCGACCCCCAAACAAGCCTACGCAGCAATTGTAGCCACTAACAAGCCTGCTGAGTCGCAAAGCTCGCAGGTAAAACTAGCGGGAAAACCAAAAGGGTGTAAACGGAGCCAGTTGAAACCCGACAAGGTTTTGAAAAGGCAGGGTCCAAAGAAGGACACGGACAGTGTGGCACCGCGCAGGCAGGACCCAACATGCTGCTGCGTCTAGCCATCCCGACGATGCAGCTGTACGTGTCCAGACTGCACTACTCCACGAAGGTTGAGGAGATCGTGGAGTACATGCGTGTGAAGACCAACTGGACTGTGAGGGTCGAGAAGTTGGAGTCGCGTCACAACTCGAACTCCAAGTCGTTCGTGGTGCGTGTTCCGACACATCATCTCGTGAAGTTCCTCTAGGAAGAGTTCTGGCCGAAGAGTGTTGTGTACCGCCGGTTTCGTGGTCGGCTACATTACAGCAGTCAGCGAAACACGACGCAGACACTTCGTATGCGTTAGTTAGTTTTTTAGTGTACTTAATTATATTGTTGTATGTATTTATAGTATTTTTAATTTATATTAATATTGTATTGTATGTGTTTATATGGGCCTTGATACCTGAAATTTTTTTTTTTTTCAATTCTTTTCGATATGGGCCCGGGATCGTTTCAATCTAAGGACACTGATCCTCTTTTTATAGTTTGGCAGATGAGTTAATGAGTAAAAGAGCTCTTCGCCAACGCTGTAGGAAATTGGTCCTTATGGTACGGGAAAATCAGATAAAGACCAACTCCACGAGTGGCTTTAGAATAGAATACTCTTTATTACGTACACCATATGGGTTGAAGATAGAAAAAAAAGAAAGAAAATATACAAAGAAAAACGAATTACGATTTTTATATGTAGAAAATTTACAAAGGGTGACACAATGGGCGGTCTTATCGCTAAAAGTGATCTTTCAAAGACAACCTTTGGATGGATTAAAGGGAGAATGAGGGACAATCCTGCAGGCAGTCAGAGGTTGGTCATGTCGAAAGAAAAGTTAACTTGGTAATGCTACAAAGCCTTTCTAAAGTCCCATGAATCGTATAGAAATAAAGGAGGAAAGACACGTGACCTGGCTGGAAAAATAAACCAATCTAAACTTTAGAACATCATCTACCTAGCCTTTTAACGACTATGTTGGGTTCGGATTCCGGTCTAACCAGAAACAGTTGAATAGCAGTATTTTACATTGAGCGACTACCTATCTGACCTTCACAACTCAGTAATTGGGTAACACGATACCCCTTGGCAAAACTGGTTGTCAGACTTTCGGGATTTTGACACCCGTAACCCATGTAGCCTTTAGAACATGAACGCGAGAAACATCAAAGTCTTATACAAATAGTGACCGCTTTGTATAATTAGAAGCTTAATTTACGTCATTATGTCTTACACAGTCACGCAGTCAGATCTCTATTCCCCTTGGTCTGGAAGCAGACAAAGTAGGTAGAATGTTTGAGTCCATTACTTTAATTAAAAGGAAGGACGCACTTTATCTTTGTAAGTTGTGCTACGTTTATTTAATTAGTTCTAGGTCAATCCAGTCTGTGGCTTTTAGACTTGATTATAAGGTTTTTTTTGTGGATGAAAAACCACTTTCATCTTAGCAATAGAAAATAAGAAAAAGGAAAATTTATTAATTTACTAGCTTGCCTGCGACTTCGTTCGCGTGCAAGTCGAAAAACTACTTGGATTTCATGGGTTTTAATATTTTTGCTCGGTACTCTAAAGCTTTTCTAAAATAAAATGTAGTAACTCCTTATAACATGAGCTATCTTCCAGTGAAAGTCCCATCAAAATCGGACAAACCATTTCGGCGATTACCCGGAACAAACAGACACACAGAGAGATTAAAAAAAAAAAATGTGTTTTTGTTATAATTATATGTATACTTTCATATTCAATTTAGTTAAAAGCTGTTTTTATTATGACATTACAAACAGATACTTCTATTTTATATAATAATTATGTATTTGTATAGATTTATTGAACGATTTAAGTACTACGTACGCAGGTGATGCTTATTTCTAAAGAAATCTCTTCCAGCATACCTGCGATAGGAGAGTAGATAAAAAGAGATGTGGACAACGTGTGTAATAGGTAGTAAAAGGAAAAACAAGATACATATAATCAACAACTATTCTCTAATAAAATTGCCTTTAGGGAAAGGGAACATTCTTACAGGTGGTTTTATCTGAAACACGGATTTCCTCTTTTGTCAAAACTATTTTGTATCATGCAGGTGTTAGGAAGCTCTAGCCGATGAGATGAGCTCTGACACGAGGCAAACTAAGGTCACCAAAGGATATAAATAACCAGTGTCGTCGGATATAGTTGAAGTTTAGTAAGAAACCGATGGCTGTTTTCGAATCAAATTTAATTAAATTAATAGAAAACAAACAGTTCATTTATCAAATTTCATTCGAAAACAACCACCTGTTTCTTACTAAACTTCAATTATATTCGTCGACCCTGGTTACTTATGTCTTTTGGTGACCCTTGAAATAATCTATTTCGTAAAATGACAATTTGTGGCTAATGTTTCAGTCTCTGCAGCTAAAGATTAAGAGGAGGCCCCATACAAAGCGACGAGGACCGTCCTAATCCTCTGAACCTACCCCATTTGATTTGATAGACGGCTTAACTTATTTATTACTTAGATGAAACAACTTTAAATGCCTTTCAAATTCTTCAAGGTTAAAAGGCCTACGAGTACAAACATACTTGTACAAAGTCCTTTTGTTCCGCGGGACAAAAGACCAAAAAGTTTAAAGAGAAGTTTGAATTAAAGAATAAAACAAAAAGAATATTGTTTATGCTCGTGTACTATAAGGCTATAGAAAAGCTTCGCTGCAAATTAAATAAATAAGTAACGAACGTAAATATGTCGAATAAGTAGCCGAACAACTTGCAGCTCGTTTAAAATGCAAATAAAAACTATAAACAATAAGGTTGTGTTTTTCATTTTTCTCCATTAAGCGTGGCTGGTTTGTAAAGAATATTATTATTATTATCCTGTAGACTTTATACGTTACCTACAAGATATCCTACCTTGCCACGGTATTAAATATTTATGCATAGAAGCATAAAGCGTTTGCAACGTGTATAAAATATTGACGGGTTTTCGCATCTGCTGCATAGTTTAACTGATAATGAATCCCAGACATGCAAAAGTCTGGAAGAGAATGCCACGTTGCATTAAGTTCGCCTTTGTACCACTACCTATGGTACATGGAGTTTAAAATAAATAAATAAAAGCTTGGGTTTAGAGATGTTGTCAAGGAGATTGTTGCACGCTATTAAAAACCATTAATGTCCAATTCCCGATGCTTCAGGTACCTAGTAGCTACCTGTAGAATAATTTTATTTAAAAATATGATCGACATCTAGGCATCCCGTTTACTAATACAAAAACAAATTGTGTTCATAATGTTTAGATTTCAGGAGAAACCCGCGTTCAATATTGTACATGAAACAAATAAATGTTGCCGAAATATCTGTTGATGGCATCTTTCTAAATATTTGGATCGTCGGCGACGGCGCTGAAAAACGGTAGACGCTTCGGAAAGTGTGTCATTTACACTTTCCGAAGCGTCTGCATGCGACAAGCAAGCGACGCATCAGGAATACCGCTGGCTAAACATTGATAACGATTGATATATATGCACAACCGTGATTAATACAAATTAGGCAATACAATAGCCTAATTCCAAAAATCAACCCTTCCCTGCGCGAGAACAATAACGACTGTTAACAATTAATTAGGATGTCAATTATAACTGTCCATTTCCATGATACATAGCAATTGTAACAAATTAATCATATAACAGCTGATTTAACACACAATTACCCTGGCGTCGCATTTTGACCTGACCTGATTAATTACTATTTTATTGCCCTATAAAAAGAGCTAACAGAACGACCCGTCGGGACACTACATTCGTGACGGTGTACACAAGTATGTTTAATTCCAGAGAAATTACTGAAAAACAAATTGATAATGTATTAGACACTTACCTTAGAACATTTATCGCGATTGTCCACAGCGAATCAGTGCTGAAAGTTGTGCAAAGCGTTCGTACACTCTGGGGTTAAGAAAACAACTGAGAGTCAGTGTTGGGCAACTTGCGCAGCACAGGATGCGCAGTGAGAGGGTTGAGGCTTCGGGAAGGAGCGAACGCGGACCGCCGGCTGCGGAACCTGACTTATGAATGATATAGCCTGCGAAAGGTATCTTGTGTTAGTCGGGGCACGGCGGGGGCGCGCGGGGAAGGGTTATATAACGTGCCCGATCGATACCGGGGGCGGGCGCGAGCGTAGGGCGCGAGCATAACCATTTTTCCTTTTTATCGGGGAACTATACATCGGCGGGTAATACTCTTTGTTTTATTGCGGCGTTTGTTACACCCATCAGTTTTAAATGACACGCTTTGTTAGTTGTTGCACTTGCAACGTGAAGTTGGATGTTGTATTAAATAGGCGGGAAAATAGTTAGAAAAACTCAATTTAAAAAGCTCTGTACGTTTCGGGCTTTAGTTTTATGGAAATTTGTTATTAAGTATTCAACATAATATTATAAAATAATACGTACGACTTTGAGTTCAAATGACGCGAATGAGCGTCAGTTCAGGGCGTCAATTTGGAGTGTCACAACGCCAAAAAATAACAATGGCAGCATAGCCGTCATAAACCAGTTTCCATTCCATTAACCTTTGACATAGGTACAGAAATTACCCACCGCACTTCCTCTGCCAAAACCAAAACTGACCTTTCTTTATGGACGGGGTCTAACAGTAGATGATAAGGCTTCCATTCTTTTGGCGGACCATTAAATACGAGGTGCCAGCAAACGAGCCGTTTCATGCAATTAAAATGAATTTAAACTTGTCACTATAAGTCTGAATGAAGTATTATACTCGTACGTAGGTGCAAAACCAAGATGAAAGTAAACGGGATGACAATATCCGATTATCCGACTGTTGCTCTCCCTTAAGTAAGTTAGCATCTTTATTTGCATAAAATGTGTTAAGTAAAGGACGTTACAGATATTTTTAGTGCAGGATACATTCCGCCATAATACAAATATACCATGCATATATTTAAATGAAAGTTTGGAATTTAAATGAGAAGATTTTACTTGCTGCGCTTATGGTGCATTCTATGATGATGTAGCTTTTGGCCCTCGAATCCTCTGGATTGTCACATTCGAGGGTCAAAGAGGAAAAATAACTAGGAAATTTTAACGTTTGGCGCAGTTTGAGCAGTCAGTTTGCTTACCTCTCCACGTTCTCCCATCTCTATGAGTATTCTTATGTAGTACCAATCACCAGGCTCCAGTCTAACCGGATGCAGCTGAATACCAGTATTTTACATGGAGCGACTACCTATGTCCTCCACAACCTAGTTGCTGGGTAACATGATGCCCGAGGCACAAAAGGATCTCGATATGTAATGGATGGGTGAATCCTCTGGGTGACATACAGAAGCTTAATATGACTTTTTTTTGTTGTATATAGGCACCTTGTAGGTGTTTTATTTATATTCAAGTAACGAGTTAATATTTCATAATTTTTTGCATGTTTTGCTATGAATTTTGTGTGCACACAATAAACGATTTATCTAGGTACTTACCTATCTAACAGTATAGATAAACTGGTTCTGTAAATAGTAAATTAGACAACATTTGTAAGTCTAACGAGTAGAAAGCGAAAGACATCCCTTTTGTCCTTGGCCTTCATCCAACTAGCTTCTAGCAGCTGTATGATAATAGCCCATCTCTAAAATATCTAACACAATGGTGCTTGGTGACTCTGTTGGCTGATGGATATTTTTCTCCAATCCTATTATAATCCTACCCCCGTTTGTGAGGACGGATGGATGGATGTTTGTTACTCTTACACGCAAAAACTACTGAACGGATTTGGATCAAATTTCTCACACAGATAGTTTATAACCTGGATTAACACGTAGGATACTTTTTATTCCGGTAGTAGTATGTTCCCGTAGAATCATTTGCAACCTCCACGCGGGCGAAGCCGCTGGCTAAAGCTACGACATAATTAGGGTAATATTTAACTGATGCTCTAAAAACTTATTGACCTAATGATGCGCATTTTTTTTATTAATGAGTCTCTTTTTGAATTTCTGGCCTTCTTCTCACAGTTAGTCACAGTAACAAAGCAAGGGTTTTTCTTTTTTTTTAAAACGTTGCCCTACACTAAGAATTTCTCCTGTATCGTGGGTGCATTTACAAACATTTAAATTCACATACACAACAGCCAGATCCGGAACAACTACCTGTAGGCAATACAAATATTTATACCGTGCGGGCATCGAACCCGCGACACGCAGCGCAGCGGTCGATCATTCAACCACTGCGCCACCCGTGTCGCCGAATCCCGACGGGTATCCCGACCAAACTTGTTTATTTCAATTAAACCATTTACAGACACTTTTGAACTGTCAAATAGTGGGCCAGTTAGTCAGAAAGTTGAAGCTAGTTGCCCATTCAAAAACGTAGATCTCTATGGAGAAGAAAGGGCAAGAAACTCTAAGTACACTTTTTTAAATCAAGGTATTACAAAATCCTGGGCACATTATTCTTATTGCCTCTATATGTGAGAACAATGTAAAAAAATATCTAATGAAAATACCATACCATACCATACCATGAAAATACCATTCAAAATATAAGATTAAAAATAAACCCTGGCAGACTTGACGAAATTATTTGAGGTTCACAAAAAGAGGCGCAATCATTTTATTGTGTTCAATAATATTTGTAAAAAAGCAAAATTGACTGGAATATCTAAAATAACAATGGTTGATCGCTCTTAGCGATAAGACCGCCCATTGTGTCACCCTTTGTAAAATTTTATATATTGTATTTATGTTCCTTAACTTGTATGGTGTACAATAAAGAGTATTCTATTCTATTCTATGGTACGTACCGAACAATGTTCGGTTTTTTTTAATCCGGATCTAAGAAGACACATTACTCAAATTTTGACGGCACGGTTGGCGCAGTGGTTAAGCGATTGACTGCTGCGCTGCGTGTCGCGGGTTCGATTCCCGCACGGAACAAATATTTGTATGACCTACATGTATTTGTTCCGAGTCTGGGTGTTTTTCTATCTATAATATGTATGTATTTACAAAAAAAATGTATATAAGTAGTTTATCAGGCATCTTGTTACCATAACACAAGCATTAGGTTGCTTAGCTTGGGATAAATGGTGCTGTGTGAAATGTCCAGGGATATTATTATTATTATTAAATTATTAATTTCGATCATTGTGAAATGTCGCGACATTTTTAATAACGTTTTCATCGCAAAAACAATACTCTTTTCAATTTATGAAACGAGGTTGAATGTGACATGATGACAGAGCTTTTTTAATATATTTGTGTTATTGCGCCTAATGGGAACGCGTTAATGAAGCAATTAAATTTGTTTGATTTATTTTACGGTTTTGTTGACTAGAAATAATAGAGAATTATGTAGGTACCTATGTTTGCTAGCCAAACTTTCTGGGTCAAAGGTTTTTGGAAAATACGTTCTCTGCTACTGGATGTCCTTTATTCGTACCCTCATGTATCAAATATTATGGAACCTTATGTATTGTAGTTTTAGGTGTCCATCGTATCATCATCTCGATCTACATGGTATTCACATGATCTGACCAAGAGTATGTCTGGACTTTAAAAGAGACTGGACCTCTGAGTTTGTTTCGACCTTTCTTCTCTGAGTAGTCAGATAGGACACGCCGACCTCAGCTAGTTTTTAAAATGCCAACCTACTTATAGAAATAAAATCATTTATCATTAAACTAGTGGGAGCTACTGCACAGCCTTATCGTTAGCTGTATGTACCTCCTGCTTATTTATTAATTTATTCCGGTGTTCATCCAATTTTCAAGCTTTTTCCCATCTATGTTGGGGTCGGCTTCCTTTTAACCGTATGCAGCTGAATACTAGTAGTTTACATGGAGCGACTGCCTATCTATCGTAATACGATACCCCTTGGTAAGACTGGTTGTCAGACTTTCGGGCTAACGACTGTCAAAGCTCCACGAATGACAGCCGGGACCAACGGCTTAACGTGCTTTCCGAAGCATGGAGAGGTTTCGATATTTAATGAATGGTCTCCTATCCACGAACCGACCGCGGCAAGCATAGCTTAATCCTTCGATCAACCCGTGCGGCTGTTGTCATTTTCATATTTTGTTACAGGATTCTTTTTATCAATCTACTCTTCATAATTAATTTTGTTTATCTAGAGTCATCTCATTATGAGATGACATAATGAGATGACTCATATGTATTATTGTTGTTTTTAAACTAAAACGTATTTCAGCAATATTAGCTACATTAAATTGAGCTTCACTTTATATATAAGTTAATTCCGTACAAGTTAATTTGGCAATACCATTAATAAACTCGTCGGCGTTCACGAAGTTAGTTAGTATTTAAGGTAATTTTGGTTCAAGGAATATTACCATAATCATGTCTGTGAAATTAGGGTAGATTTTTTTAAATACCCTAAGGACCAGAGTCCATTTGGTACTGAGCACTGTTTTGGGGCAGACCGTATTAGATAATTTGGGTAATGTGGCGTAAGGGGAGGTCATTTAGGCTTCTTAGGTGATTGAGGTCAAGAATAATGACAGTTCTACCAAGGGTTGCCAGCCCTACTATATAATATAGTATCCTGCTAAATTAGAGGACCAAAGACTATATTTAAAAAAAAAAGTAGACGAAACTAATATACAGGGTGGCAGGGACATCGACGCGCAAACTGTAACAATGAATTAGCTGTAACATTGAATAGAAAAAATATTAATTTAAGTAATTATTGTTTATCGTATCTGGGTACTTTATATTTTTTTTGCCATCTTGTATTTTATTACAGAAAGAAGAAATTACTATATTTGACATAAAAAAGTTGGTAACCCAGTTCTTCCTCCCTGTTGTGTAAAGTCGGATCTAAAGAAAAGAAATAAAATGTATGGAGTTTATTCATTGTAACTTTATTATGTAAGAAGCATTTTAGCTGCAGCCTATATTGTAAATAGGTTCATGACCGTTATATGCTCTCAAAACTGTGAGGAAAAACATCGTGATGTAACCGGCATGTCCTAGAACCGAAAACGCGAAGTCTTCTTTTTTTTTTTTGATTTTTTATATATAATATTCATAACTCGTCAATGATGATAAATCTGAATTGATAAGCAATTCAAAGTTACTTTCATTTTCATGACACTTAGGACCAAAATAGCCAGTTGGTAGCAAAATCAAATCAAAGCATAAAACTAATGTATCATTTCATAAACAAACCCATCTCTTTTCAATCTCGGCACGAGTGTATAGCATACTCAATAGTGCCATTTCCTGGCTCATATTTGAGGCTTCAAAGCCGCTTTTAATTGAGTACGAAGGAAGAAGGCTGTGCCCAATAGCTTTTACTTAAAGGTGCAGTAAAAGGTTCCAATATTGTTTCTAACAGCGCTCTCAGACGAGTAATGTTCTAACTAAGATATATTGATAGATAAATCGTTTAATGAAATGTTTTATTGGGACCTAAGCACCTTGTGTGAGGAGAAAATGTTGACTGTTTTATATGGTTGTGCTATATTTTCCAGGTTGATCAAACTGCCCGTTTTCACATAAACCTTTACTTAGTATTTTTATTTCACGAAGCGACGCGTACTTTACTCGTGGTTAACAAGTGTATAGACACTTACACACACTTCACTTACGAAATTGTCTCAGACGGCACCGAGAGCACTCGGTGCCGTCTGAGACAATTTCGAAGATGGAAGTGTGTGTGCTGACGCTACTCGTCTTCACGCACGCATTCACAGCATGTTTGTAAACTTGGTTAACACAAGTAAAGCACGCGTCACTTCATGAGTTGAAAATATTGTACTAACTTAGAAGTTAGGTGCACGGTTCCTACGGCAATCTTTGGACATGTCACGTTGCTGAGTTGTGTCTCCTAATTTCATAGTTCATGTTTTATTATGATTTTCGTGAAATTGAAGTTATTCAAATTAAGTAATGCAATGTAGAGTTTTTAAATCTTACACCATCTTGCTTTTTCTGTCGTGGGGCTCTCAACTAAGTACTTATATTTAGTGGGGTTTTGCTTCCAGTCTAACCCGATGCAGCTGGATTTCAGTATTTTACTTCTCTTCTCCTCCATATGATGAGTAAGGTATTTTCTTAAAATTGTAATCGTGATTTTACGAGAAAATCGCGTTCGAATTTTGCGTAAGTGTAAGGCATTTATGCTCATGACTGTATCTACTGATTCGAATGTAAACAGAAGTTTTCAAACAATCACAGAAACCCTAACCTTTCTTTGTTTTGTCTAGTCGAAAGTTGTGAACTATGTCGGGGCTCACCCGGCTATGATTCATTCCGGGAAAATCCCTTTAAGCTGAATTTACGTAACGGAAATAATTCACCCCCTTTCCACAAAGGATCAACATATTGTCGACGGTTTATGATACTGTGTTGTGCAATATAATGTGTAGCATAATAATAATCAGCTTATAATGTTCCCAATGCTCGGTTGCAAGGTTCGAATCCTGGCAAGCGCTCTATGTTGTGTAAATTATTTCATCACCATTGCTCTCAAAATAGTGAAGAAAAACATTGTGAGGAAACCGGCATGTTCTCGAACCGAAAAATTCGAAGACACGTGAAATCCCCCAACCCGCAATGGGCTCGCGTGGTGGATTACGGCCCACTCCCTCTCACCGAGAGCAGGGTGTCCCAGCAGTGGGAACATTATAGGCTGATTAAGCTATATCTATGTAGGAGTAGGTAGGTGTATTTCTCATTAGTCAGCATTTGCGTCATCTGTCCGTAGCGTAGTTACGTATGAACTGTTTCATAAAATAATTACTCTCTCGTTAATCCCGTGGGTTGTGAGACTGGCATGTTTCCCGACGCTGTGACATATCAAAACCCCCAGCTACATGCGTCATGAGAAATCTAGCGAAGAGACGTTTTGTGAAGTCTAGCAATTTTGATTAAGTATAAGTAATGAAAGGGGAAAGAGGGAAGGGGGGCCTTTGCCCTGCAGTGGAACCACACGGGCTCATAATAATATAAGTAATGATGTTTATGTCAGATTGAGCCGACCCCAAACAAATTGGAATAAGGGCTAGAATTATGATGGCTCCTATGGTTCGTTGAAAGCATTTATAAAGATTGTATGCTTTATATTAACACGTTAAAGTGTTAAATATCTCAATAGTATATGGCCTATTCAGCTATTACAACTACCACAGTAATGGCAGACAGAAGGAGAGTTATGTAAATAGTTACTCGATATCTCTCAAATTTCGACGTGACGTTAAGCTATCCTTGTACGAGCTATAATGGTCCTAATACACTACCAGAATTGGACGGATTCGCGTGAATTTGCCTCGAAATGAAGTAAGCCCGTAACCACGTAGTCGCTATGATGGGAGGAAATTGATGACCGCAGAGCTTTATCGCCACGTTGCATGCACCGCCACGCGGCAGTGTGAGGCTGACGTTTTGAAAGGAGGAAATGTGATCCATTATATAAATCCAACGTAAATGTTTCTGTTTTATTCTTGAAATATGTTTGAACAGAGCACCTACTTTAGAACCCTTAATACTTACTTAGGGCTTTAGAAACCTTAATAAACCAGGGATAGTATTTATCTACGGTTTAAAAGAAGATGTACTGACAAAGATTGAAAAGAGTATGCTTAGATGGTTTGGTTATATTGAAAGAATGAATGAAAGAGGCGACTAATAAATGTATTTACAAGGCAGGAGACGCCGGAAGTGGCTCGCTATAGCAGGTCATATAGTGACATTATTATATAGTGATGTTCTTCAGAAAGGCCAGGTGCGTAGTAGGTACTCGCAGCTGGCGTGCGTGTATGACCAGAAGGCCAATTCTCGTAATTCAAAACGATCAAAATCTAGTCGCAGTCTCATCTCAGCGACCAACAAATATCAAAAACTTGTCAAAATGTAGGGAAATTCGAAGTATTTTTTGACAGATTGAGACTCAGATCAAGCAATGCTAATTCTTTGGCCAAAGAACGACCCAGACCTCTGGTCACGTGAAGTGTCGACCAGTGGGCGAGAATTTTCATTTTATTTTATTATCTAGAGATTTCTTTTCATTATTTTATTTATAGACTGAAGGCCGGTTCCTACGTCCCAAGCCCACGCCCTTCTTACATGTTGCTCATTATCAAAGAAAGCGAACCCTTAGGTACAAAACGCTGATGTAATCACATCACTGAGTCGGGACCTGATTTCCATCGGCATTCGCGTGGGAGGCCTCTCGGCACAAGTGGACTGAAAACGATAGAAGATATTCACTATATGCATGACGTAGAACTTATATTTATATGTAGCAGTACAATCGGCAAAACTAATCTTTCCGAAAATCTTAGGATTTTGTAAAAGACCGGATTTTTGGAAACTGAGAAACATTTTCGTTAAATAGAAGCTTAATATCAGGATTTTTGCAAAAAAATAGGCTTGTCTCAGTACTCGTATGAACGCTGATTTTCTCCAAGAATCTCTCTGATCTGACCAAGATTATGTCTGGACTTTAAAAGAGACTGTGACCTCTGAGTTTGTTTCGGTGTTTCTTCTCAGAGTAGTCAGATAGGAAACGCTGACCTCATCTAGCTTATTTTTTAATTTTATTCTACTATAATATGACGTGTTTAAGTTATTCCGATATCCTATTTCAGAATAAACAATTTCATTTCATTTTATTGACTGATAAGATATGAACATTTTACACTGACGTAGGTATGTCTGGAACAAACCGGTCTTTTGCGAAAATCCCAGAATTTTCGGAAAGATTCGGTTTTTCCTATTATCCTGTGACACTTTGCAATAACAAAGTCGTGTAGGCGTAGGACAGAGCTTGGAATAAAAAAAATCTTTATTGTAATATAAATACAATGCTGTGTTAGACAAAAATGTCACGTTTGAAAATAACTTTGTGAACTATCAAGCCTTCTAGGACAAACCTTTTTTTTAGGTGAACAGGGGAAGGTTTTGTATAACATTTATGTGTAATGAGTGCATTGTTTGGGACAATACATGACGTATTTGCCAAATAAATGTTTTTTTATTTCCTTCTTTCTAATTGTATTCAAAAATCTTAATTTCACCTACAGCCAACGCACCAGTTACCTGCTTATATAACGAAAGTGAGCACTAAGGAAGGATTTATGAATATTCATCCCCGGGGTGGAACCCCGGATGAAATTTATACTCAAATTATAATTGGGTATATCCTATTCTTAAGTATCATTTATTTTATCCACATCATCATTAATCCTTCTCCTGCCCTAACCCCAATTTTTTTGGGGTCGGCGCTACATGTGTTTTTCTTGCCGTCTGTACAGTCACGAGCACCAATATGTCAACACTTTTTTTTTTTAATTGGTAGAAAAATCTAACGCTCTGGAGAAACGACTCCAGCATTTTCCAATTTCCGATTCACATTTCAAGCTTCATATCCACATTCAAAAAGCTAGTCGAAAATAAAGTACTATCATGACTGACAGGCAGGCAGGCCTTATCGGCATCCATATTGAACCAGTCATCAACATATACGAGCGAATAAATCCCTGCTCCACTGTCCACCCCTCTATTGTTGTGAGATTTTAGCTCGCTTTTATACCAGAGCAGAAAAGTGTCGGCCATTGTTGAAGGCGTGTGGTTTGACGCGTCTTCGCTTGCTTTGTATTTTTCTATTCATTGTCATTTTTGCTATTTCCTGCTACAAAGTAGATTTTGTTGTTGCGATTCTTTCGATGCGTGGTTTTCATTCTTCGGGTTAACATGTTTCAGACTTGTATTAAATCTATTCGTTTTAGAGTTTTGTTTCAGGATTTGAGGCCGACTTCCGATGAAATCAAGAGTAACTCTAATCTGTATATTTATTGATAGCACATACATGTGCAGGGCGGACTCAATGTCATAATCATTTTCTACCAGTCAACCTTAGGGTATTGCAGAGACAAACGCAGTGGCAGTTGTAGTAGTGGTATGAATAAACCCATTAAGGTTCTGTTAAATTGTCTTGAATTTCTAGACTCTAGAAGCTATTATAAGATACACGGTGGCAGGCACCATCGACGCGCAATCTGTTACCATGAATCCAGTACATGATTCTGAACGCACCTGGGTTCAAATTTTTCATTGGTTATTTAAAAAAAAATATTTTCTATTTCATACTGGCCGCGTAAGTTTTGCACTTTTCTTCAAAATTTTTTTTGAAAACCGATGTAAAATTTCTACGCGAGGAGGTCTTGAATCATGTGCTGAATCATGTGCTTAAAGTTTGGGCGTCGATGTCCCTGCCACCCTGTATTATTTGTCTATGAAAGATCGCAACTTCAAATTCCAACATGATACCTGAATAGACAACATACTGCTAGATACTAGTATATCCTAGATTTGTATGTAAATCCTAGGACCTGTATGCATATGTCGCAGTAAGATAGTTGAAGTCGTGATATAGTTATATCCCTAGGTATATAGCCATATACCGTAAAATAGTTATATGAAAGCGGTTCATAACGTCGTCTGTTCCGCCTGTAACGAAATACAACTAGATTGATACAAATAAGGTCCAAGATATACCTAAGTATGTCAATGACTAATTAATGTCTTTCTGAAATATTCTGAACGCCCTTTCGATTCCTCCTACAAATTTGTGCTATAATAATGACATACACAAGACTCGGGAATCAATATATCATCTTGTTAGGTATTCTACAATACTGTACAGACGACAGCAAAATTCAAGAACAAAGTAATTTTTTTAACAGCAGAAATCATAGCAGCTGACAGTATCATCAAACCCATTGTTTGTGTTATTTGTTTTAGTATATTCGTGTTTATGTATATATACCCATATATTATATTTATAGTTTATAATAGGGATATGTGTAACTTTATATTTAAATAAAATTTCTTCCTCAATTTTTTCGCTGTTGCACCTACCACTGTTTGTCTATGCATCACCTAAAGGTTGACTGGTAGAAAATGCCTGTGGCATAAAGCCTACCTCTGTACATTTCCTTGCATAAAGTACCTATTAAATAAAGAAAGAAAGAAAGAAAGACGTTTATTTGGACACAGTTCGTGAAACACAAAATACAAAATTAATAAAATAAAATAAATAATAGTAACTTAGAAATATCAAAAACAAGAATACTGTTACCAAGTTTATGTAAATCGAGAATCTATTGTTTCATCTTCGTAAATTAAAGTTATTTCAAGCATAAACTTCAGACGAAAACAATAGGTATTTATGAAAGGAAATAACGATAGGCGTACTAGTTGGTAGTAGCTAGAGATGGGATTCTGCCCGGTAAATGCCCGGGTAAAGTAAAAATTGTAAGTATACCATAGCAAGCATAACGAGCATAGTAAGCATAACGAGCATAGTAAGCATAGCAAGCATGCATAGCGCTACTGCAGTGCTTCCAGCATGTTTGCGGAGGCGAGAATAGATGGCGTTCACGCTATCGTGCGCAAGCGTTGCGCTTCCATTGTGAGCAGGGTACGCGCCAGTCCCAACAGCATCTTGAAAACTATAGCTGATAGGTGGGACAGCCCCATACTGGGACATTGGATGCGCCTACATGCCACTGTGACGTATTATTGAATAGTTTATGTTGTTTTTTCTGGTAGATGTAAGTACTACCTAATACTAGTTTCTAAGTCATGTGTATACTAACCAAATGGACTTCACTGATGGATCCGAAATAAAAGGTTTTGATTTAATAACACAGCATGGCATGCTTAGCATAGCATGCATAGCATAGCATGCATAGCATAGCATACATAGCATATAGCATGCATAGCTTATCGTGCATAGCATATCATGCATAGCATATCATGCATAGCATAGCATGCATAGCATAGCATGCATAGCAAATGGACATGGAAATTTTCCCTTTGGGTTTTTACTCGACGCCCATCTCTAGTAGTAGCAGACATTTTGTTCGAGCTTAAAATAATATAAATGGCGGACGATGTGAGAACACTGCCTGAAGCGAAGTGCGCAAAAGTGATAACATGTAGGATTGTGACCCATATTATTAACATAGATATTAAAGAGAAATATGAATGTTATGTTTGAAAATTGAGTGAGCCTCGAAATATTCAAAGATAAGTTTAAAGAGAACACAGACAAGGTTTTTCTTCTTATTTTTGTGAAAGAGAAACTATCGCTATATACCTACGTATGTATACCTACCTATTAGTGTGTTGTTAAAATTTTCGTATATTATGAATTATTTATGATACAGGGTGACAGGGACAACGATGACAACCCGCACTGAAATTTTTCGTCGGTTATTAAAAAAAATGCTGTTTCCTAAAAAGTGCAGTACCTACGCGTCAAAATGTATGGAACAGCTGTTTTTTTTTAATAACCGACGAAGAATGTCAGCGCAGTAGGGTCAGGAATCATGTAGGTACAGACGCCAGCAGGTCAAGCTCCCCGAAACTGTCAAATTTTCCCAATCAACCTTGAACCTTAAAGCTTCAGCGATAAAGTTGACAATCTATTAAATAAATTTTCCAGATTGTAGTTGGTTGATGTTCTGGCGTCTGCCCTGAATCCGTGGTAACAGGTTGTACGTCGAAGTCCCTGCCAACCTGTATGTTAACTATAATAATGGAACAATATCACGACTTTCATGTTACGCTATTATCATGAGCGTAATTGAGTAATAAAAGTAGGTATTATGGTTCGTGTGTTTTATATAGGTGCAGACAGACGCCAGCAGGTCAAGTTACCCGAAACTGTCAAATTTTCCCTATCAACCTTGAACCTAATAATCTTGCGATAAAGTTGAAAATCTATTAAAGAAATTTGACAGATTGCAGTACCTTGATGCTGGCGTGTGTCCTTCCGTTCCATGTATTCCTAATTAAGTTATTGTTTTAAAATGTAATATTTATCTCCGCTGAACCGTTGTCAGTGACCTTGTGAAGGTCGCGGGAATCCACTACGTACACGAAGCATGGGGGCAGGCGTTGTGGCGATGCTTGGGGGAGGCCCAATACCAACTAGGGACATTTACAGACGGAAATGACATAAGCGATGAGATACGTGTGAAAAACATACTCCTGTCTTTGCTGTCGCGCAGTCGGGTGGAAATATCTAAATGAAGAACACAGCAAAAGACATTCAATTTAAAAGCTGTTTCATAACAGCGTTGGTGGCGGTTGTACACAAGATTCCTGTCTCAGGAATGGCGGCGCGTCTCAATCTAATGAAATTGTCGGCACGAGTAGGGGTGACCCTGATACCCTTCAGCGGTTGACATTACAGAAACACCGGGATCGACCAAATAACAATCCAAGACCTCATTCCCTTCATTCCCTTCCATTGATCAGTGTCAGGCGAATAATTGAATCTTATAATCGAATCATTGAGGAAAGAATGCTAAGAGAACGTTTCCTAATTACGTTACAGATGCACGGTAGAAATCAATTAATGGAATTTGCGTTAAAATGTCGGTCCGGTTTTGAGATACCTACTTTGAAATTATTGTAATAGTGTAGCATTACCACCGCAGAAACAGAAGAAATAAAAGAAAAAAGCGGCCATCTGCGAGTCGGCCTCACACACGTAGGGTTCCGTTCTGATGGAGGTTGTATACCTACATGATGGTGTATCAAGATTCGAGTAAAACTGTTTAGAATCTGTCACTAAAATCTGTTCCGTCAATGAGAAAAAGTCGTTGTGTACCTATTATGTTAATTGTGGTGTTAATAAATGTGTTCCACCCAAATAGCCTCTTGATTTCAATACGTACCACCGGACAATATTTTTAACACGATTCTTGTATTGGGTCTTTATTTTATTTTTGTTGTTATAGCGGCCCAGTGCACACTTTGTGAAAATTTCTAGTGTTTACCCATTACGGTTAAAAAAATACAGACTATGACAGACGGATGGACGCACAGCGGAGCCTTAGTAATAGGGTCCCGTTGGCACCCTTTGGGTACGGAACCCTAAAAATTACTGATTGCAGAAATATTTCTACGGCGCGATATCAAAAAATAAATGAATCGGTACTTTTCAGTTTGTTTTCGTTGCGTAGAGTAGAAGTGGTCTGACGTGTCGAAATTTACATGAAATTGAAATGGCTTATTTAAGTACGTTTTTCAGTACATTTTTCAGTACTTATTGTCCATGAGACCACTAGCCCATGTAAGTGACATTTTCCGTAGAAAGTATTAAAAGTGACACTTTTAAAACTTCAGAAATCAACCATAGCTAACAAACTCATAATCAATAATCATACCTTTCAGCGCATTCTCCTTTGACTGAATTCAAAGTTAGGCTTATGTTGAGCTAACGAACGCTAACGAACGCACACACTAATCTCTCATACTAATATTATAAATGCGAAAGTAACTCTGTCAGTCTGTTACATTTTCACGCCATAAAGACTGAACAGCGGGGTAATAGCGTAACACACTGTAAGGTTTAAGATTTTTAATAGAAATTAATAAAACATTTTAAATAATTAAATAAACCGAATATCAAAAGAAATAATCGATTTGAGAAATCAAAATCGATATGATGACTCGACAACACTCGGCGAGCGCGGGAATTTTTAATCGGTACGGTCGTACCGATTAAAAATTCTAATGTCAATTCTATGTCTATCGTAATTTGAGAGCAGTTAATAGACATTTACATAGTTATGCCGTTAATGAGGTGCCAGGGAAGCCACATGTGCAGAAGGAATTATTGCCAAACTACCTTGTCTTCAACGTAGTCTTTAATCTTATATTAATCTTATCTTATCTTAATATATATAAATCTCATGTCACAATGTTTGTCCTCAATGGACTCCTAAACCACTTAACCGATTATAATAAAATTCGCACAACATGTGCAGTTCGATCCAACTTGAGAGATAGGACAGTTTAAATCTCAAATTATAGTCGCAATTTTAATTTATTGCTCATTATTTGTCTGTTATTATTTGACAGTCACAATTATACATTTGTTTTCCTCCTGTCATCCTGTCAAATACTGTGATTGACATTTATGCATGCGTTCAGAAATGTATTTTGTGTAAACTATTTAAAAAGGGTGAATAAACTTTTGTCTGTATTTTTTTTAATCAATTAAAAAGGTTGAAAAGTGTATTAAGCCGATTTGAATAGAAGTTCCTCAAATATTTATGCGTGTGTTCAGAAATAATGACAAATGGTTAACATCGGTAGGAGTAGGGTAGAAGTAGGGTAGTAGGAGTAGGGTAGGAGTAGGGTAGGAGTAGGGTAGGAGGAGGGTAGGAGTAGGGTAGGAGCGGGGTAGGAGTAGGGTAGGAGTAGGGTAGGAGTAGGGTAGGAGTAGGGTAGGAGTAGGGTAGGAGTAGGGTAGGAGTAGGGTAGGAGTAGGGTAGGAGTAGGGTAGTAGTAGGGTAGGAGTAGGGTAGGAGTAGGGTAGGAGTAGGGTAGGAGTAGGGTAGGAGTAGGGTAGGAGTAGGGTAGGAGTAGGGTAGGAGTAGGGTAGGTGTAGGGTAGGAGTAGGGTAGGAGTAGGGTAGGAGTAGGGTATGAGTAGGGTAGGAGTTGGGTAGGGTAGGGGGTAGGACACCACGCGAACGAAGTAGCGCCGGGCAGCTAGAAATAATTTATATGGCAAAACAACGTTTGCCGGGTCAGCTAGTATACTATGTATAAGGGCACGTTTGATGAGGGTTTTGAACTTTCTATCGCTAAGTTCTGTAACCGGCATTGGCAACTTGTTATAAAAGCGGATGCTTTTTAAAAGAAATGACTTGCTAGTTTTAGTTAATCTAAATTTAGGTATCACAATTTCATTTTTCCTACGTGTATTTATATTATGGAAATCGCTTCATAATTTGAAAAGTCCTAAGTTTTTGCGAACATACAAAATACTTTATAAAAAGTAAAGAGAAGGCAGAGTTAGTACCTACTTATATCAATTTCTTTGAATTTGTTTCTAAGAGACTCGCGAGGACCTATTTTATAGATTGCGCGGATTGCCCTCTTTTGTAAAATGAAAATTGAATCTACGTCAGCTGCCAATCCCCACAACAGCCGATCGATTCTGTAAAAATCTCACCGTGAAAAGTTAGGTGAAGTGAGCTTAGAGTGAGCTATCAATAATGCCAATCCCTAGCATTAGTTGGAATGACAGCACACTCCACGCTCACTTCACCTAAGTTTTCACGGTGAGATAGTTACAGAATCGCACTGCAGAACACCAAATAAACACAAAATATAAAGCAATGGATTAGAAAATATCCTTCAAAATGATTAAGATTGAGATAATAGTGTGCTACGCAATCAGGGCGCTAATATCCGTGAATTTTGGCACACAAGAAGACCATGACCCGGGTAAGGACAAGGTAAACTTATATCCCCGTATTACGTTCCCGTGTTATAATTTTTGATGCAGCCAAAGCCGCGTGCAAAAGCAAGTAATAAGTAAACTGTCAGCTGCTAGAGTTCCCATGACGGTTATAGAAGTTAATGGAGGGTAATCAAACAGTATTATGTATGAGACTAATCGGTTTAGTATTATAGAGAGGAGGCTCAGGTCTCAACCAAGCAAAGTGGGAATATTAAAGGTGGTATAAATGTATATGCGTATGGGGGCCGTAGAGGATTATCGTGTTTCAGCATTAACAACCTGATATTATTCAAGACAGGTGGTAAATTCAAGCCAATTACATAGATCTAGGCATTTTCCTTTTATAAGGAAAAGAAGACACTGTAGATAATGTAAAGTAAACCTAAGATATAAAATACTTCTTTCGAAATGGTGCTTGTTACTGGTACCGAAGAGATGATCTACAGACGCTCTTTTGGCAGTCAGTTCTGCACCCTAATTGCGTAATACACAATCTGAATCATTTTGCAGGATGTTGCTTTCATATGCTCGAAAAATGGTCTGCTCAACAAGTTTAACAACGTAAATAACGCAATTAATGTTGTTCAACTGTCAAAATGAAGACTATTCCTACTGTTAGTGTGCTGCTACCATACCAACCAGAGACGATAAAACCGCCCATTGTGCGCGTTTATAATTTCTAACGTTACGATAAAATCGTGGACGTTCACGTCATGGTATCACGATAAAACAGGGAAGTAAAGTGTATGGATATATATGAAGACTCTTTTTCTCCAAATATATTATGAAGACTCTTTTTCTCCAAATATACGAAGACTTTTTTTCTCCAAATATATGAAGACTCTTTTTCTCCAAATATATGAAGACTCTTTTTCTCCATGTACAGACGCCAGCACATCAACCTACTACAATCTGTCAAATTTCTTTAATAGATTTTCAACTTTATCATTAAAGAATTAAGGTTCAAGGTTGATTGGGAAAATTTGACAGTTTCGGGTAGCTTGACCTGCTGGCGTCCGTACGTTCACGGTAACGTTACACCGTGTAGGTATTTTCATAAATTTTATGGACGTGAACGTGGACGTCCACGAAAATATCGTCACGTTAGAAATTATAAAAGCGGATATTGTGTCACCTCATGCAATCATCTAATCCCATTTATATCTGTAATTCGCATGGTGTACTTACCCTACAAAATAAAGAGTACCTACTCGATTCTATCCTCGCTAAGTTGGTATTAATTCATATTAGTGTTAGTTCGATAAATAAAAAACAGGTAGGGTGTGTGTACAACATTGTGACCTACGCGGTCAAAATGTATGGAACAGCAATTTTTTTTTTAATAACTTGCGATTTTTTTTTATCGTGGGTATCTAGAATCATGTACTGAATCCATCGTAACAGGTTGTGCGTCAATATCCTTACCACCCTGTATAATTCAATAATGTTCACTTTCACGTAAAGAGTTTTTATAAAACCTTTCTACGTTTAAAACGCTTGTTAAATTATTTCCTGCGCAGCAAACCCAAAAAACGAAAAGAGGTACATGGAAGTCTTGAAGTGCATTCCGGTTTATTTCTCGTAGTACCTGATTCCTGGAGATACAAGTAAACGTCTTTAAAACAAAGAGCACATCTCCGACAATGTTTCTCCTGTGTAATAAAACTTAGAACAGTTTATTACGTTATGTTAGGTTAGTTATAAAGCACGTACGCTGAGGTAATGTTATTGTCGTTATTATCCGAGCGTGTATTTCCTGTACCGTACACAGGTACGGTACAGGCAATACACAATAGACAATAGACAGAGGACATACACCTCTTTAATATAAACTACACAGGTAGGGTAGTTTATATTAAAGAGGTCTATGTCCTCTACGGGACTGCTGTAGGCTGATGATGACCTCTGTAGACTTTGATTGCCGTTGGTCTCGTGGTCGCCAACGCGACTGCTGAGCGTGGGGTCTTGGGTTCGATACTCGGGTCGGACAAAGTATTATTGGGTCTTTTCATTAGGAATTTCTAAGTAACAGTCCGGAGTTTGGAAGTTGGTGGTGTGATATCCCCGTGCTTCGGAAATCACGTTAAGCCGTCGGCCCTTCGCCTCGGGGTCTACTCCGAAGTGCAAAGTGCGAATGTTCGGATCGGACCGACTCATCGCCGAACCGAATATTATTGAAAAATGCGAAATTCGGATCGGCTCAGTTGGGTCGGGACCATAGTCAATATTCGAAAGAGTGTAGGAGTGTAGGATCGGGACCGACCGAACCAAATAGTAACTTCGTAGCAGGAAACGGCCGAACATTCGGCCGATACTACTTCGGAGTAGACCCCGACCCCGACCTCTCTCCGGTCGTGTCGGATAGCTCTCCCCTCGGACTATGAGAGAGTGCATCTGTCTGTGCACATACTGGTGCTATTATATCTCCCGCGCCGAAGTCTAGTCTCCGTTGAGCTTTGTCGCCATGGCCGACATTCGGTTTGGAGGACTATGTATGTATTAGCATGTGTATATGTGGCGTTTGTGTCCCAGGCTGCGTGCTTAGGGTGGCTGTCGTGCATCGAATTTGGACCTAAGGACTGCCGATCTGTTCCATAAATATCTCACTGTGAAAACTTAGGCGAAATGAGCTGGCAAGAGCTGGTTAAGCGATTGACTGCTCCGCTGCGTGTCGCGGGTTCGATTCCCGCACGGAACAAATATTTGTATGGCCTACAAGTAGTTGTTCCGATACCGGTTTAAAAAAAAAGGTAATCTGTGCCATCAGGTTAATGACAGCTCACTTCACGCAAGTACACCTTCTGTGGTTGAAAATCATTCTGCTATCTAAATTATTTTATTTTTTAAAGAGAAAATATCTGATTTATTGTATATTTGTTTGTTACGCTTTCATGCTAAAATAGTGACTAAGACCCGCACCCTAATTGCGTAACACACGATCAATCGGAATCGGTTTCATTTTGACAGTTCAACAACATTCATTGCGTTTTACGTTGTTGAGCAGTCACATGACATATTTTTTGAACATATTATGAAGCAATGGATTAGCAATATCCTTCAAAATGATTCAGATTGAGATTGATTGTGTGTTACGCAATTAGGATGCTGGATTAGGACATAGACTTTTTATCCCAAATACCTACGTGATCGAGACTTATGCGAGTAAAACCGCGGGGCGCAGGTTCTCACTTTATTACGTATCTTCTAGGTTTCTAGTTTCATGCAAAGGGTAGACCTCCAAACAACTTTGCGTAAAGAAGCAAAGATCAATAAAAAAAAAAATAAGAAAGCAAACAGTTCATTTATCAAATTAAATAACATTCGAAAATTCATAAAATAAAATAAAATATTTTCACTTTGCTTTATCAGCTGATGACTTTCGTAAAGGAAATCGTTTTTCTATGTGCAAATATATAATTTCTCACACATAAGCAGGTGATAGCAAAACGATCTCCCTGAGAAATTATATCTTTGCAACGGTTTCCTTTACAAAAGTCATTAGCTGAAAAATAAATGTTTCTTAGACTATTACAACAGTCTATATACAGGGTGGAATTTTGTAATGCCACCTGAAGGGAAAGTACTCTTAATACTGTAGATAGACAATTTTACTCAAAGAAAACATTCCTTTATTTTTTAACAGAAAGAAAACTGCATTCAAAGATTTTCAAAAATTCGCTTGCCACAGCCGGGAATCGAACCGACAAAAACCTGTAAAAATTACACCCTGTACTTTTATTGCATTGATCGTTAGGATCAATTATAAGAATGAAATCTCTCTAACTAACTTGATAAATAAAATGATAGGAAAACTATAAAAAAAATTAAATTATTTTAATTATTTAAAAAAATTGTAAATTAGCATGTCATGGTCATTTAAACACTGTCAAGTATCTTGAAATATTGGATCTCTTAAGAAATTAGTTAAATGGTTTCCCCGAGCAAGAGCGAAACCAAATAATTCTACAGCAAGATGGTGCTCCAGCCCATTACAGCAGAATCACTACTGCCTACATTAATAACCATTTTAATACCCGGATTGGTACAAACGGCACAATCAGATGGCCTGCGAGATCACCAAATGTCACCCCTTTAGTTTTTTTTTTTGGGGATATGTGTAAAATCAAATTTACATTAAATCTTATGCGAATGTAAGCGAGTTGAGAGTTGAAGTTCAGAATACGATTTATAACATTCACCACAACACGTTATTAAAGGTTACTAGAAATGAATTCGTTAGAAGAATACAATTTGTGTATCCAAGAAAATGGAGCCCATTTCGTGCAAATAATTTAAGATTTTATAGTTTTCCTATCATTTTATTTATCTAGTTTGTTAGAGAGATTTCATCCTTATAATTGATCCTAACGATCAATGCAATAAAAGTACAGGGTGTAATTTTTACAGATTTTAGTCGGTTCGATTCCCGGGTGTGGCAAGCAAATTTTCGAAAATATTTGAATGCAGTTTTCTTTCTGTTCAAAAATAAAGGAATGTTTTCTTTGAGTAAAATTTTCTATCTACAGTATTAAGAGTACTTTTCCTTCAGGTGGCATTACAAAATTCCACCCTGTATAGCATCCAAATAATCCAAATATTTTTTTGTCATTATATCAAGACTTCTTATGTTAAATATTGTTAAGAATTTTATTGTCCTACAATTACCATAAAGTATGCTCATGCCGCCTGTGATACAGGTTTATCCTAGTACAGGCATCTAACATTATTATACCTTTGTAAGTTATTTTTAAGACTTTATGTTAATATTTTACCAATTGAATACTGAATAAAATATTATTATTATTATTATCCATTTATTTTTATTGAATCTCCTAACATTGAGCTCTAAGACACTAATAAATTAGATTCTGTGGATTATACCTTCGTCGATCCTTCGGGATTCAAATGCTGTGCACAGATCTACCTGTATGAGCTATATTTCCCAGACGCCACGTAATATTCTGTCAAACGTCCTCGTGAAACAAATTATATCATAACCTGTGTTGCCATCGACATTATTTTCTCCAGTAAATTCCTTTTGACAACGGAAACCCCTTTATCCTGGTTATGTCGGTAAAATATCTTGTTTCATAAAAGTTATAAATTGGAGGTACATTGGATACCGAATACGACCCTATTCTGAATCTTTACGTAGGTATGGCGTGAGGTGAGTCGAAGTGAAATGGTAGAAGTTCAGCAAAATTCAAAAAAAAAAAAACACGCGAATTCAACATTGTCTTGTGTTGTCGGGGGACGGCTCGTAGAAGATAACATGACAGATGACACCTGCTTTATGCATAGATCGATTAGTCTGCAAAGTTTCATGACCTAATTTGAAAATTTTCATTGATTATTCTTCTTTTATTGTACGGTTTAAAGGTAACTTTGAGATTTCTTTGGATCGAGAAAATTGTATGCAATCGTGTCTTCGAAACAGACGACACCTCGCAGTAGTCCTCGTCTTTTTTGTATATTAATTACAAAGTGAATACTGCAGCATTGTTGAAACTACAGCCATTAAGACATGCCAAGACAATTTTTGCAATCTGAGGTACGTAGTACAGGCCCTTAACCTGTTCACAGTCCCATCCTGACCCACATATGTTGGCATGGTGATTGTTTAACTATTGTGTCTGATTCGCGGACGGTAAACCTATTCGGCCTTATTACAAAACTAGGTTTTTCGTTACCCAGGTTTAAAAGTGTTGAGCCGTATTTAATTTCGGTTTAAAGACATTTTATTTCTCAAAAAAAGAACATTACGGTTCACTTACATAATGAGAAATGTATAGAAAATATTAATAAAAGTAGATACAGTCTCTGTGATCACATACAGTCTGTTATACAAAACACAAAATTAAAATATTCAATAGGTGACATTCGGTGTTAGTACTTCGTTCTAATTTCGAACTTTATTCCGACGATGTTAAAGTTCTAAGCACCAAAAAATTACGTTCACCCCGATTCTAAGTTAACAATTTATTTTGGGGCTTGTGGTTAAGTAATAACAGCTGCACGGGTTGATCGATCAGGTTAAGTTACGCTTGTCGCGGTTAGTCCGTGGATGGGTGACCATCTTCACATACCAAGACCCCTCGTGCCTCGGAAAGCACGTGAAGCCGTTGGTCCCGGCTGGCATTCGTGGAGCTTTGACAGTCGTTACGGGTCGTCAGTAGCCCGAAAGTCTGTCAACCAGTTTTACCAAGGAAGGGGTATCCGTATTACCCAATAACTGGGTTGTGGAGGTCAGATAGTCAGTCGCTCCAACTAAAATACTGGTATTCCGGAAAGCCGAGCCCAACAGAGTTGGCAAAAGGCTAGGAAAATTATGACGGCAAGCCTAGTGTGAGATGCCTCCCAGCTAGATGGATCGACGATCTTAAGAAGTTGGCTGGGACAGATTGGATGCGGAAGGCGGAGGACAGGGTGTTGTGGCGCAGCCTGGGAGAGGCCTATGTCCAGCAGTGGACTGCAATAGGTTGAGTTGATTAAATATTATTTAACTATGCAAGTATCCTGTTAGTTTAATGAAAATGAAGCTCACTTTAGTCAGGATTTTAATTACTTTTGCTATCACCTGTTTTTATACTATGTGTTTTTTACACGTGTTTTGCAGTGTTATCTTGCAGTAGATTTTATGTTGGTGATATTTTATAATATTAGGAGCTTTGACTGATAAGTGGTTTAATTAAGCAGTTGATAAATTTGGTACTCGTTATCGGCTCAAGGCTTTAGATTAGGCTCACAAGCGCGGTGATTCATAATTTTACCACAATTTTAAGGTGTAAGTAAATAATTTTACTTGAAAATCTGGGGCCACGGTAGCCCAGTGGGACTCCTGATCCACAGATTTGAGTAGTGACGCAGCCGTACATTTTGACCAAGATGTAAGGTTTGTAGAGTATTTTAGGCCTTGTAGCGGTTAGGGGCTTGGCCCAACATTAGAGCTGATAACTTCTTAGCAGTGAAAGCGTTATGTGAGTCTTGGCAACCTACTTTTGACGGCACGGTTGGCGCAGTGGTTAAGCGATTGACTGCTGCGCTGCGTATCGCGGGTTCGATTCCCGCACGGAACAAATATTTGTATGACCTACATGTATTTGTTCCGAGTCTGGGTGTTTTTCTATCTATAATATGTATGTATTTACAACAAAAAAAAAAATGTATATAAGTAGTTTATCAGCCATCTTGTTACCATAACACAAGCATTAGGTTGCTTAGCTTGGGACAAATGGTGCTGTGTGAAATGTCCAGGGATTTTATTATTATTTATTATTTACTTTACATAAATTGTTTCTGGTTGGATAAGTTTTACTTAGGTACTTGAAATAAACCCAACGAAGTTATTTTGAGGCAACTCATAAAACACATATTACTATTTTTCATACAATTTATTTCTTTCACTTACAAAACATGAATATCTAAAATGCATCGTTGCATTTTAACTTGTATAAGTATTAAATATACTACTTACGTACCTATGTACGTACAATAAATTATTTTAAGTTTTAACGTTAGTAGGTACTTATAATATCAATGGTATAACAGATCTTTCGATTGATTCCTCGATATATTACTAAAATACACGTAAACATATATTTCAAAACAATAAAAAAACACAAAAATATTAATTTTAAAACTTTTACAATACTTATCAAAATGTACCAAAAAGTTTGCATTGCCGTTCTTTCACCAAATTTAAATGGCAACACATGCAAAATGTTACTAGGACAAAAAATACAAAAAAATGTAAAATTGGCGAGGTCGTTTCCATGAAGTATCTGTTTCAGCGATTGCGCCAAGAACATGCCGCCAATACTAGACTAATTAATTAATTTGTTCCTATAATTACCGCTTCGTAAACCCATAACAATGGCACTTTCTTGACTATTATAACAATATTATCACTTTCCAATACATTTGTAAAGTTCTATTACAAATATATTCAGACAAAAATCTATACTAACATCAAGTTAGGAGAAAATGTTCCAAGTTTTATAGTGACTTATCAGAATATCTGAACAAGCTAAGTCTCACCAGAAAATTTGAGGAAAGTTTACTTTAATGGCAATTTTCTTTAGATTACTCCGTACTTTCCGGTAATGTACTCTATTATGAACCACTCCTGTACTAGAAAATGTTCTTAAACACCAAATTTTTCCACCATTCTTCTATTAACTTTTTAGAACTTTCATACAAAGTTGCTTAAGACTAACGCAACATGGAGGTAGAGAGTCTACAACTCCTGAACGGGGTCCTCAGCATCAGCCAGCTTGACGAGGCCTATGAAGCTCTTCTCCGGCTGCATCAAGGAGTGTCTGTCACCCCCAGTGTTCCTGACTGCTAGCCTGTCACCAGCTTTGAGGAACAGCGCGGCTGCTGAGAAGCAGGAGTTGGGCTTGTCGATTTGTTCTGAGGAGTGGGTAGACTGAGCACACTGGAGGAGAGTCTCCCGACCCTCGATTTCAGCATTCGTGCGGTGAAGAACCCAGGAGATTATGTCGTGACTGTCCAGATAGTAGATCTGAGGAAAAACAAAATAATATTAAAAAGTCTTCAAAATGTAGGAGGTTTTCTATTCATCGAAATCTCTTTTTTCGATATTTATTTTTGTTGTATAATAACTAGGTTTTTTACTGAAAATATAGGTCATTTCATAAATAGGTTTTCTGGCCTCTCAACCTCAATTAAAGAGCTACAAATGGCCTCAAGGCAGAAAGTTATCCCGAAGTAAAGTCAAAAGCCAAACATTAACTGTTATAAATCTGCCCACTCTGGATTCGTTTATTGTCTTAGCCGGTTTATTTATTTAAGATAAGAAGTTCAAAGGAGTAAATAAACACATTCTATTCAAGTAAGAGGCTATTTATTGTTTACTAATTTCGGAAAGTCTAGACTTCCAATACTCCACTGTAAAAAAATTGTATATAAGTAGTTTATCAGCCATCTTGTTACCATAACACAAGCATTAGGTTGCTTAGCTTGGGACAAATGGTGCTGTGTGAAATGTCCAGGGATATTATTATTATTATTAGCTATGCTATATGAAGACAGCTATGACTTCTGCGTAATTTTAGTCATGATAAATACTAATGTATTGCCAAAATAGAACTCGTGATCATTGGGGTAGACATGCTCTAGAGTAAGATATATAGGCTAGGAAGACAGACTATCTCTGCAGTAATAGTTGGTTGCTGGTAATAGTTGGTTAAGAGTGGCCGAGGATCGGACTCAGCGGCTTGCAATTGGAGAGGACTTTACAGCAGTTTCAGACCTTTCTGCCTGTTTCTACTTTTCGTATTTCATTGGCCTAGTGCCACATCATCCTCGTACCAGCTGTGAGTTCCACAATATTCATATATAGAGTGATACAAAGATCTTTCGGTGCCTGAAAGACATTATCAGAGGTGCGTCGATGATACATTCGTGAAATTGTCACAGAAAAACCAAACCGGTGAAGGAAAACATCATGACGAAACCGCTATGTTCTAGAACCAAAATTCGAAGACATGTGACATCCAGCAACCCGCCCTGGATGGGCTCACGTGGTAGATTACAGCCCACTCCCTCTCGAAGGGAGGATGCCTGTGTCCCAGCAATGGGAACATTATAGGCTATTTGCCAAAAGAACTTTGTTGCGTTGTAACTGCGGCTTATTACCTGTACATAGACGAGATACACGCCAGTGTGGTGGACGTGCACGTGTCCGTTGCGAGTGAGCGTGGGGCGAGGATGTGGGGACACCACCGTCCAGGGCGCCGGGTACCACACGTCGTGAGCCGCGCCGTGAGACACACGGACTAGGCCATTACCTGTGAAGAAGACATTTTAAATTAATGATCAATATTGAGGTTTACGTGGAACCGGGTGTCAGTTTATGAAGGCCTATGTCCATTACTGGACTGCAATAGACCGAGTTCATTAATCCTTACTTACTCCCGCGGGGTAATTTCGTAACACACTGACAGACAGTAGCAATGGCATTTTACAGTTCAACAACATTAATTGCGTGATTTACGTTTCTGAGTAGACAAATTTTTGGAACATATGAAGCAAGGGATTAGCAATATCCTTTAAAATAATTCATATTGTGATTGATCGTGTGTTACGCAATTAATGAATACTGTTTAAACCTATACCAGATCTTAAGGCTCTTCATTCTGAAAGCAACGTTGCAAACAGCTGCTCAAATATTTCGCAGTTTGGTAAATTAATTAGTATGACTAAATGAAATGATGAAATAAAAGTCTTGGTTGCACTAAAATATTGTTAATGCATTGCATGCATTAGGTAATAAAACTATGTTAGGTGTTGTAACAGTGTTCGGTGTTTCCAAGTGCTTTTTCTCCACCCGAAACTAAATATTCACAAAATATTATTGCAATTCATAAAAAATATTTTATTACAGAATTCTAACAGAATCTTACTATAACTACATATTAGCGATATGACAGATAACTTTGCAGGTAGATAATATTGTAGGTATTATAGACAATTTAGTAGGTAAGTAATGGTAGGGGAGCCCAGAGGGTTATTGAACAAGCATACCTATGTGAAAAGTTTATAGCTGAGTAAGTGCGACGTACCAGAGTGTTCTAAAACACTCTGGGCTACTACAATATTGAACAATTACTCAATACAGCTAAATATTCGACAGCTTTTTGCGAAATTTGCGCCGATTCCCTTGTTCACAAACTAAATTTAATTTAAGTTCACTGCATCTTTTTCTTTCTGTTCCAGTTAAGAAAAGGACAGAAGATAAATGTTAGTTTAGTCCTGTCAAATACTTCATAGCAAGTTTAGACGATTAAAAATACGTCAATTTACGTCAGGCGCTGACTAATTTGATAGGAGTAAACTAATTTTTATCTTCTGTCCTTTTCTTAATGAAATAGAAAGAAAAAGATGCACTGCACTTAAGTTTGTGAACAAAGGCAATCGGCGCCAATTTCAAACTTTCTAAATGCATGTGATCGGTTAGCGGAAAAACAGCAGCCAATCAAATCAAGGCTTGACATGAGACTCGACGATAGAGTAGGCATAAGGAAACCGGGCGTAAAGCGTCTGACAATTCAATTTCAAACTCAATTCGATGAGAACAAGAAGTTTGCGCAAACATAAACATGTTGAACGTTGAATTACCGTCCTAGCAATTGACAAATTGAGTCAGCTTTACTGTGCCTTGAAACGTGAGTAGTCCAATTGAATTCAAGCTCTCTTCTATAAGCAAACTGCAGTTGTAGCTTGGTTTATAATAAAGCGCTTGAATACGCTGAATGGTCTTCTACTAAATAAAGATCTTAAATTAATTCTTTGCTTCATCTAGCACTATGAAGTTTTGCACAATACTTCCCTAAATAACGAACTAACTTATGAAGGATTTTTCGCCCTCTATGGGTTCGCTGCTCTCAAAACGGTGAAGGAAAACATCGGGAGGATACCGGCATGTCCTAGAACCATAAATTCGAAGACATGTGACATTTACCAACCCGCACTGGGCCCGCGTGGTGGATTACGACCCACTCCTTCTCACAGAGAGGAGGCCTGTGTCCCAGCAGTGGGAACATTACAGGCTGATTATACACTATTTACAGTCTACTTATTTAAAAAAATATTATATTTATCACTCGGAACAATTACACTGAAACTGACTCAATTTCCAAATATAATTAGGAAAAAAAGGACGTTGACCTATGAAGCAGACGGTAAAGAAACCGGGTGTTTCAGAAGTGCCCATTTTTAAACATTTTTCTGAAGTTCTTACAGTTTATTAATTTGTTTCATTCTTTCAGCGTGGGAGCTTATAGAAGCCGTTGAAGTTAGGTAGCTGAACCGTTTCTTTGAGGTTTTAATTAAGTTAACTTTGCATTGACGTTATTAATAGTAATTAATGAAACACAAAAGGGAAGGAAAATATTTTAGGAATATTTAATTAAATGAATCCCTTCTCTAAAGAGAGAAGGCCTTGTTTTCAGAGGAAAACTCGAAAAAGTAAATAACGTGGATACGACTAAATAATGAAGGTAAATATTTATAGAATGGGAAGGGAAGTAACCGATTTTATTATTCACAACATAAGTAATTAATCAGTTGGAGCAGTGGAAACGGCCCAATGTGCGAGTTCGTGGGTCCGAGGTCGTGGGTTCAAACCCAGACAGGCGCTTTACTTTGTGTAATTTATTTCATCACCACTGCTCTCAAAACGGTAAAGGAAAACATCGTGAGGAAACCAGCATGTCCTAGAACCAAAATTTCGAAGCCTTGTGACATCTACCAACCCACACTGGGCCCGCGTGGTGGATTACAGCGCACGTCTCGAAGAAAGGAGGCCTGTTTCCCAGCAGTGGGAACATTATAGGCTGATTATGATTATGATCAATGTATGCATTGGTTTTCTTTTTTTCATGGCAACAATAGTCTAGCCAGCCAGCTAGTCTAGTCTTTGAATTTATATCAATACAAGCTAGTGAGCAATTTTTTTTTCGTAACTGATGAAAAATTTCAACGTAGGTTAAGAATTATGTACTGAATGTCTGAATTCATGGTAACAGGATGCGCGTCGATGTCCCTGGCACACGCTATTTATCGATATCTTAATTCCTCGTAGTCTTGAGTAACTTATTCTTATGATATTCTAGACTTGGACGCATATTCAGCATCTTTATTAAAGCTTTTTATACCCTGTCCATTAGGTAAACCGTTTTTTTGACAGATGTAACTACTGATTGCAGCAACACACAATACATTGATTGATACAAGTACGCTATTATAATTTCTGTAAGAAACCATAAATTAGATAAGGCCGTTTATATTTATTCAATTACGCATTCTAAAGGTAACTTAATGTGGAATAGTTGCGTTCTAAGACAGCTGTCAAAAAACGGTTAAACTAATGGACAGGGTATAATTTATTGTGCCCTGTGTCGATTTTATATTTTGCTGAGATATATTATGATGTCACTAGCTAAGCCCCGCGGTGCCACCCGCATCAGTTTCAATCCCGTGGGAATATCGTGATAAAAATCTATATGTTATAAACCATCTGTGTGCCAAATTTCATCCAAATCCATTCAGTAGTTTTTGCGTGAAAGAGTGACAAACATCCATCCATCCATACAGACTTTCGCGTTTATAATATTAGTAGGATTACTAGAGCTGTCTACGTCTGGCTGAAATATGTGATATTTTGCGTATCTTATGAATAAATCAAATATTCAAAAAATGTGCTCTTTAATAAAACGCGTTCTTGATAGGTATTTGGATTCATAAATATGTAAGGTCAAAGTGTGCATTTATTTTTGTACCATGAATGGAATAAAGATGAATGGATGATCTTTTTTTTGGTCACAAGGTCTTTATTTAAAATCTGTTATTTATTACCATTTAGTAGCGGGTGTCAAATATTTATTGGAAGACGGAAAAAGTATAGAAATAATTTATCTAATATCAAACGAAAATCGGTGGGATGACCGATTCTTTTTTGTAGTCCCTTAAATGTTATACATAGTACTGTCAGAGAAATTAATCGTTAAGCAAATTGACACCCTACGGCGATTTCCCGTGTACTTCCCTGACTTTACTTGGATAGGTTTTAACGAAAACTCATGTTTTCAGTTTCACCTCGTTATGTATCAGTATTTACATCAATATATGGCAACACCTCTAGGTATAGCTTATTCAAAATATTTTTTTCAGTTGATGTTTAACGAATATAAATGTGTGGATTTTAAAGTTGTTTTTCCGAAAAGAAAAGAATAGAATACACAATACTCTTTCTTCTACTTTTTTTTTTTTTTTAATACATTTTGTTTACATATTTGCAAGCGAAATCACGAACGAAGTGTATGAAATACGCTGTTATCATCTTAGAACGAAGGTATGTCGTCAGTAAATATATTACCTTTGTAATGCTCGTGTATCTCGGGGCTCAGGTGTGATGTGTTGCCGTGGAAGTGAGCCGCTATGAACGGCCTCCGCACGCCTTCCTGAAACGGATCAGTTACAGATTACTACACGTTTTGGGGGATAAGCGCCATCTACTGATTATACCAGCAGGGTACTTGCGTAGCACATTTACATGTATGAATGATGGCTTTAATTTTGACAGTTCAACAACATTCACTGCGTTACCTTGATGAGCAGACAAATTTTTCAAAAATATAAACCCTTCATCTGTTGGAACGTAGATCTACGCGAGACACAATGGCTTTTTAATTGTGTATTTTTTCTGTATTATGGGTCAGTTATACTCGAATTAAATGATTTTATTTATTTTTATTTATAGTAGAGACTCCCAGATGGAATTAGCTATCACAGGTCAAGTTAGCTTACGAATCTAATATTTATATGCTCAGCGGGGTAATTACGTAACACACTATCAGTAGCAATGGGTTTCATTTTGACAGTTCAACAACATTGCGTTATTTACGTTGTTGGGCAGAAACATTTTTCGAACATATGAAGCAATGGATTAGCAATATCCTTCAAAATGATTCAGATTCAGATTGATAGTGTGTTACGCAATTAGTGTGCTGCTTGGCAATAATAAATGCTACCATTGGTAAGCAAAACGATTCGTTTTTGTTTATACGAATCAAGCTAGACAGGTTTAGCAGATAGATTTAGCTATGTTTCTTCCGGTTCCCAGCCGATCAATTCTGCAAAAACTCACCGTGAAAAGTTAGGTGAACTGAGCTTAGAGTGAGCTGTCAATAGTGTCAAACCCTAGCATCTGAAGGCCAATTCTCGTAATTTAAAATGTTCGAAATCTAGTCGCAGTCTCATCTCGGCGACAAACAAATGTCAAAATGTAGGGAAATTAGAGGAATTTTTGACAGATTGACACTGACATCAGACTGTGAACGTTCCTAAAAACCTCAGGTGGAATGACTGTTCAATTCACCTAAGTTTTAACCGTGAGTCTTTTACAGAATAGGCCGGCAATATTTTAACTTCTTACATACAAAATACGGTAAAGGATTCACAACAGGTATACACTTCCATGAGAAATTTAAATGTTAATATAATGAGTAAACATACTAATGAGCGTGCGTACAGGACATCAAAGTACTTATTATTTTTTTTAATTATGAAAAGGTTTACATACACAACGCACACACACAAGCACATACACAAGCATTAGGTTGCTGAGCTTGGGACAAATGGTGCTGTGTGAAATTATTTTATTATTATTAACTGTCACAGTGGTATAATGAACAAAACTTTGCAAAACAAAATTTCAATGATAAAAAAAACTCTGTAGGTAGGATACTAGTCTTCTATAATATAAAAATGAATCGCTGAATGTTGCTAAGCGCAAATCTCGGGAACAGCTGAACCGATTTCGCTAATTCTTTTTTTAGAATATTCCTTGAAGTACCAGGATGGTTCTTACGAAAAAAAAATGTAAGAAAGTTGCTTCACGCGGACGAAGTCCCGAGCAAAAGCTAGTTGTTAATAAGTACCGACGCCAGCAACTCAAGCTACCCGAAACTGTCAAATTTTCCCAATCAGCCTTGAACCTAATGCTTTAGCGATAAAGTTGAAAATCTATTAAAGAAATTTGACAGATTGTAGTAGCTTGATGTGCTGGCGTCTGTACAACATAATTATTATAGACCTTTGACACAACGATTTTTTTAAACATGAGCATGGTGCTCATGATGGTGTCGATTTCTACCAGCTTACTCGTTCCGCAAGCCGCGTTAAAGAACTTCGTTCCAATAAAATAACATTAGATCTCATCTGCCTAGCCTTTTCCCAACTATGTCGGGTGTCAGCTTCCAATCTAACCGGATGCAGCTGAATACCAGTATTTTACAAGGAGCGACTGCCTATCTGACCTCCATAACCCATTTACTAGATAATATACCCCTTGGTAACACTTGTTGTCAGACTTTCGGGCTTCTGACGACCCGTAACGACTGTCAAAGATCCACGAATGACAGCCGGGACCAATGGCTTAACGTGCTTTCCGAGGCACGGAGGGGTCTCGGTATGTAACGATGGTCACCCATCCACAGACCAACCGCGGCAAGTGTTGCTTCACCTGATCGATCGACCTGTGCGGCTGTTATTAATTAGCCACGGGCCCCTCAATAAAATAATATTAGATATGAATGTATAAGTACCTCAAAATCACTGTTTCTGACAGTTCTGGTCACGGTGTGCATCGACATCTTGGCAGAGGGACCGTAGTCTGAGTTCGGAGAGAACTTCTTCGTCTTGCGTCTGAAACAATATCACTACTTAGCTGAAAAACTTTCTTAGAAGTTATTGCAATACTGAACGGGCATTATTCACTAAACAACACCTAACTAAAAGTTATACCTACTCTGTTGGATTTTCAACGCTCGACTCAACAGTGAAAGTCGAAAATCCCACAGCGCGTTTTTATATAGGCATTCATTTAGGTGTCGTCTACTGTTAGTGAAATCGGGCATAGCTCCAATGAAGTTAAGGCTAACGACATAGGTAGGGAAAATAGCTTCTAACTTAGGTTTATAAAATAAGTCGTTTTTGCTAGCATAACTTCAGTGTTTACTGAAGCAGACTAATCTTAGAATCCAAGAAGTTTAATTTTGCTGAGGAAATTTCATTTTCCCGTATCGGAAGCTCTGGGCGCAGAATTTTATTCCGCCATTTTCTGACTTAATTTAAAAGTGTAACTTAGCGATATAGGTACCTATCTAAAAGCAAGTAGAACATCAGTTTATTCTACCTTATCAATGTAAAGTGAGAAAAATTAATTATATTTACATTAAACCCTACTTAAATTGTCCTTAGATGCAAATCACAAATGTCATTCTTTGGCAGTTGTATAAAATGGCGAAATGACGTAGAGTGTCAATTTTGTTAACAATCAGTTTCCGCTGCTACTGTACAATGTGACATTTAATTAACGCATCATGAATTAGTGCTCATATACACAAGCACCACGCGTCAACGGAGACAACGGAGAACAGAGGCAACTGCAGTCATAACGAGTGTCAGCCGCAGCTGTCGACGCGTGTCGCTCGTGTGCATGCAGACTAAGAGGAACACACACAACAGATACAGCAAACCAAAAAACGGACCACCAGAAATCTTATTCAGTTTTATGTTACATCTCAAACAATGATGAATATTCACCCTTGTCCAACCATGTTTGATCTTGCTACCGTTCCTTCTCCCTCTCTACATTATCACAAACTTCAGACTACAAATTCGCCTAAGCTCCCTGCTCCACCTGGTAACATCACAACTTAGCGCCCTCATTAACCAACGAAGCGTGAATTACGCCAACTCTCATCAACGTCCTTTAATTAAAATCGCGAAACTAAAAAACTTCGTTTTAATTAATTTTGCTTTGTATAGAGCTTTTCAAAGCTTGTACAGAAAATATACTTCTAAACTAATATATTACACAAAAACTTCAGGAATGACGGTGAAAACCGCATCAAAAATCCATTGCGTAGTTTAGAAGAACAATGCAGTCACAGAGACCGACATTAAAAGCGACTTTAATTTATAATTCGTAGGTATAAACATAGGTATAAATGTTCCTACGTATAGGTACATTAGGTACCTAAATACTTGCCTATGCTAAAAACTTGCCTTACCCGTCTTTGTGGTACTTTAATATCACCTAAATTAAAGAAGTTTGTCTCAAAATATAATTTGGACTAATCTAACAAAGCAACACCCCGACGTGTTCTAATTAGAAATTATACTTACTTACTAAAATGAGTATTATTCTGTTCAAGAACAATGCTTAAGACGCCAGTGACTTGAGAAACTTTGTCCTTCTAGGGATGTGACTTGTCACTCGCACGAGTACTCGAACAGAGCGGAGAAAATTGGGAAAATTACATTTGTAGACTAGGAGTCTCTTTCTGTTTGGATTTAATCCCGTAAAATAGTCCCAACACTATGATCCCTTTCTGTCAACGCTTTGTTGAATAAAAACTGATGTTTGTTTGCGTCTGTTTTCAGACAAGAAATAATATGTGTGAGGAAATAATTTTCTCTGTCTTTGTAACTTTCGTCTGTGACAGATTAACTTTCCAAAATTATGTTGACGCATACTAGCAGAAAGATATCTACTGGAATGCGTCAAAACTTCCAGTAGATATTTCACCAGAATGAATGCAGACAAATACATGAATATTTGTTCCCAAGCAAAATTTTTTTTTCTATCCTACGCTTTCCCACTCCTGGGCAAAGGCCTCCACGCCTTCCATCTTTCGCAAGCCCGCGCGTCCTCCTTCCATTTTGACGGAACCTATCCAGCTCATCCCGCCATCTCCTACGTGGTCTGCCGCGACCCCAGTTTGTCCGGCATGCGGCATATAGGTATGTCCTGCCCAGGCCCATTTAAGTAGGGCAGCCTTTTGAGCCAAGTCAGCTATCTTTGTTTTGGAGAGTTGTGTTATGAACACGATCCGTTAATTTAACGCCTAGTATATACTGCGCTGCATTGCTCGCTGGCAGACCTTAAGTTTGGACTTCTGGACTTCAGGCTAAATTAATGTTCCAAATAACCGACTAAATTGTTCTAATTGGTAACTTAGTACGCTTTTGTTTTGTGATCTTCATAATCCTCCATTACGTAAAGACCGTACCGACTCTAAGGTACCCTTACGTAACCTGGGGATAACTAAAGACCGACTTTAATTACGAAAGCTCCTATTTATAAACTACTAATAAACTTCTTAGAAGCTCCTACAAAAGGCATAAGCAGGGTTCTCTGCATAATATCCTTCTGTAGCAGTTAGTGTTGTGAACTTAGCGAGTCGGCACGTGTCGGCAATATAGCGCACTAACAAGTTTACCAACAATGTTTGTAGTTGTATGTTGTATCGCTCTGAGTATACCAGTATACTATAGTATACCAGCGTCAGACAGCATCTGTCTGGCATTAATGCTGAAATGAACCTTTTTGGCGCAGCCGTGAGGCACACACTATTGTTGTCTGAAACATTTTTTGTTATTTTATTAATTTTGTATTTTGTGTTTCACGAACTGTGTCCAAATAAACGTTTTTCTTTCTTTCTTTCTTTAGTAGAGTTACGTTACGTTGTGCATTTGATAATGTGTATGGGTTGTAAGTGGACTAAGTTCGGTTACCTAACTACTTACAGGCTGTAATGCTATATTAGCTGTAGCCTGTAACTTCAGCTGCGTTTATTTTGTATTTAATTTGTTTTTAATACAAAATATCCAGGATAAAAAGTAGTTTAAGTCCTATAAAAGGTCCCAGGCTGCTTATTTGTCCAACAGTTCAGTCGCGTGAAAAGGTAACAGGCAGAGAAAGAGATCCTTTCACATTTTTAATGTATGTAGTTTTTGCCCGCGGCTTCGCGTAGATGTTGGAAATTATCCCACACCACTCACCAAAATATAAGCTATGTTCTCTGACAAGATGCCATCTATCTCCTTGTCAAATTTTATCGAAATCCGTTCAGTGGCTTACGCGTGAAAAGGTAACATACAGACAGAGTTACTTTCGAATTTATAATATTAGTATGGATTATGGATCGCATCGTAAGGAATACAAGCTCTGCTGAGCACTTCACTTAATACTTTACTGTTTGATGAAAACTCAGCTTAATGATGTTTAAACACTATATAGCTGCTACTACTACACATGAACCCCTATTTAGAATCCTCGCTTATGTCAAATTAAAGAAAATCAGAAAATGCACTACAGTCTTGAAAACAAAAAATAACCTAACGATGAAAACGGTCACGGTGGCTAATCTCAACGGAGATTAGCCAGGTTCGCAGGAGATATTATAGTGCACAAGTGTGTTCGCAAACACAGGTGCACCCTCTGTTCCTTTACTCTCATAGTCCGATGGGACGGCAATCCGACGACTGGGGAGAGATCAGGCGCAGGACCAACGGCTTTTACGTGCTTTCCGAGGAACGGGCGCCGCCAACTTCCAAAGTCCGGACAGTCACTAAGAAATTCCTAATGGAAAACCCAAAAACACTTTGTCCGACCCGGGAATCGAACCCCACGCTCAGCAGTCGCGCTTGCAACTACGAGACCAAAGGGGCAGTTAAGAATAAGCTGCCCTTGTATTGGCAAGGTTTTCTTCGAAAGGTACAGTAATAATAGTCCTAATGTTAGGCATCAATAATGGAACAAAAATATTGATCAGCTCTGCACAACATCAAGTGCTTACAGCCGAACTACTCGATTATCCATCGACGTATCGATATACTGTTCGGTACACACACATGAATTACGTTCTGGAGTGGCAAATATTTGTGATTGTGTCCGGAGCAGAGTGCTCCACAGTAATTGTGTTACCATTTCATCTGACACCTCGCTTCTAAGGGGTGGCTGACTAAATTATTTACGTTCGTGTAACAAAATATTCTAGGCACCTATTAGGTTACGATTGATCATCGGTTGTTTTGACCAAGTTGGTTTTTCTTTTGTTTTGGTAGAGGACGTTAATGGCGGAGGCTTTTGGCTAACTTTGTAAGTGTGTATTTTATGTTTTTGTTTTTTGTAACGTGCGTCTATTTTTGTAATCTTTTACTTTCTTTAAATGGTTTCTGGTGATCTGCTATACAGGTATTCATAGTGCACACACCAGTCTCTCACAAACTAGTGTCACATAGTTTTTAAGCTTGTCTAAATTTATATGATGGCATTGTTTATGTAGTCAAAAAAAAAATGAATTTAAATATTTAGTGACGCGCCATGTCTTTTCTGCTATAAAAATATTCATTACTTGCCTGACTTTTATGTTTAGTGGTATTATGTGGGTGGTCTGAAATATGGTTTAAACATACTTGATAGGTTACAGTTTTGAAAAGGCCGTGGATGATGCCAAGGGTCAGAAGTTCAGAACTTATTTTACTGTCTGAAGTTCTACTCTTAAATTGAGCAGTGGTGGGCCAGTGCTTTCGGCCCCGAATTACAAGGTGTGGGTTACCAGTTGTGGGTTCGAACCCAGACAGGCACTTTCCTTTGTGTATTTAATTAGATCACCACTGGTCTCAAACGGTGATGGAAACTGACATATCCTAGAATCAAAAACATCGAAGACATATGACCACCACAAACCCGCATTGGGCCCGCGTGATGGATTATGGCCACTGCTGGGATACACAGTTCTCTGTTAGAGGGCTAACAGAGAACTGTGTGTCCTAGCAGTGGGAACATTGTAGGCTGATTATGCTTATGCTACTCTTAATTAAAGACATCGGATAAAAATACCATCAATCTCATTGTGAAAGCTCATTGTGAGGAATGCTCCCAACAAACACCATTAGATCACAATATTTGCAAGATCCACCTTAGATTAACCAGAGCGGTACGAAGATGGCGCACGTACGCAATAAAAACACCAATAAACATTATAATCCATGAATATTTCTCATGATGTAACCCGAGAGCGCTGCGGTCGCATTCCTGATTGCTTCGCGCCGAGACGCCGACCGTCACACAGACTCCTATACTACTTTATATACATACATACTTGGTTCTGCTATCTATACTGGAATTTGCGGTCAGCATAACGTTTAGGACTAGACCTTCAAGTAGTTTGACGGTTTCGAAGATGGAGTTGAGAGAATTTGTTGTTGGGCAAATAACTACGTACTTAATAATAATTGTGGATCTGCTGGTTCTAACATCGTGGCTCTACAATGTGTAACTGATGCACATTATGAAAGTAGTTTGTTCAGAATCGATTTCAACCGCTTTTAATATACATGCCGCAGCCGACTAGCTTAATTAGCCTTTATTAGCTTATTAACTAGCTTGTTAGCTCGGTTAACCTAACCCATTGGGGCGGCGCGGCCTGGCTTAGTTACTGCGACCAATTCGGCTCGCGCGTAGTTGATCACAGCTCCAACCTATGAACTGCAGAACTATTTACCTAACTGCCCATTCCAACGTTTTTACTGACCATTCATCTATCTCTTGAGTATCTTTTGTACAGTACGATTTTATAACCGACGAAGAATTTCTACGCTAGAATCATGATGTGAATTCATGGTTACTGTTTGTGCGTCGATGTCCCGTCACCCTGTGTAAGCTTCGAAACATGTAGACTCTAGCACGAATGTTTTAAGTAAAATGTTTTGTTTGCTTCAACATCAGCATAAAAATCATGGTTAATGTACCTGTCATCAGTCTTAGCCATCATCCTGGGCGCTGCGTACTCATCGACGGAGTCAGCTGATGAGTCAGGGAAGACGCTGCGCTTGGTCCTCGATCCTTCTTGATCCTCTGTTGGCTTAGTCGGATGGACTGCTATTGGTCCTGCAGGCTGCAGTTCTGGAAGAGGTTGCAGACATGAAATAAAGTCAGGGAACTAAGATATGTACAAAATTTTTAACTGAAGAACAAAATAATGTTGTCCTAATCATACCAGCCTATTACTGCCCCGCTGCAGGGCAAAGGCCTCTTCTGATACAGAGAAGGCCCGAGCATTGATCACCATGCTTCCTCAAGATGGGTTGGTGATTTAAGACTAATATTAATTATAAGTTCTGGCTTCCTCACTATCTTTTTAATTCAGAAATATTTGATTGATAATAGAGTGTCTCAAAAACCTATGCTCCCAGCACAATTTGGAAACTTTTATCTGATAAGAATATTTCAAAAACATCCATTTAATCATCCATTCTAACCTGACTGACCTGGATTTCATTGCACTTGTCATTCGTTTCTCTAAGACCAAACTATAAACATTTATTGCACAGTATTCCTAAGGGAGGCACATCCTTCTCGTCAGAGCGAGTGCTTTCAATCTAAAGTACTCGATAGTAGTAGAACGATATTATGAGTATGCATGTCAATGGCTATAAGAGTAGGGGAAGACCAAACAAACAAGTCTTTAAACAGACCCCGGAACCAGGTTGGCTGAAACAAGGAAAACTTGTTCAGGTGGAGATTCATAGACGACTCCACCTTGAAGTGTAAATGTGGTGCTGTTCCACAAACGATGGGACACTTAATATCGTGTCCTGCGTGTCCTGTTAGCTGCACGTTACAGGAACTGATGGACGCTGGAGATGGCGCCAAACAAGTAACTGAATTCTGGGACGAGTCCATTTAGATTGCTATCGATACGCTAAGAAGAAGGAAGAAATAATGTATGGACTGTGTGAATGATGATATGGTTAGAAAGGGGGTGACTACCGAGATGACGACTAATAGAGAAGGTGGAAGAAAAAGTCATGTTGCGCCGACACCAAATAAATTTTGACTAGGGCAGGAGGCAGGGAGGGCCCTAACTCAAGAATTTGCCACGGGCCCCAAAGGGTACAGTTACGCCACTGATGAGTACCTACTAACGATATTATATCAGACAGGAACCGGGCGGTTTATAACATGAACATAGAATTTATTGTGAAACAATTTGGCAAAGTTGCAAAAGGAAGTCATAAAGGTTTGACTATCCAAATATTACAGCTGCGGTTGCAAAATGGCGGGATGTACTAACTTCCTTATGACCCTGAAGCTTTTAGGAGACAGTAACTACCTTGGTATAGTAGCATAACATCACGGCGGTTCGAAGGGTTAGACAGAGGTATACCACATGTGGTGACTTCATTCACATTTCGCCAGTTAATATTTAGCTTCTATGTAACAGGGGGTGAGCTTATTAACATCTACTGGGCACAAATCCAGAGACCAGGTTGCTGCTGTATTACAACTATATTTTTAACTATAAGTACTTCAATGTCGGCACGCTAATTCTTTAAACCACTAATTTCACTACAAAAGCCTCAATTTCTTGAAAACCTTCAAGTCTGTCAAATCTTTAAGTTTCTTGGAAATGGCGGCGAAGTTTGGAGTTGTTTAACGACTTTATATCTACTCAAAAGTGATCGCTTAGACTGGAACGTGGAAATTTTAGATACGAACTGAAGCGTAGTTTTACAGTCTGTAGGAGGTACGAAACTTAGGACCAATTTTTGAATAAACATAAGTTGATGTTAAAATATGTTGATATTCATTTCCTTCTTCCTCTATGCAGAAAAGTATGGAAGAAGAAGACTTGTCGCGCCGACCCCAAATTGATAGGTATGAGAATATGTAATGTTGACTTTTCTAAGCTTCTGAAATTTGGCCCCAACCGACCGCGTCGCATCGCGTCGCCCGCCTGCGCTGTTACTTTGTTTTCGATTAGCGTTATTTCTGCCTTTTTTTCTTTTTGGTCGGTTCTTAATTGTGGCATCGTGATGTGACCTTCTTCAAGAATTAGATCGAATGCAAATAATACATGATTGTTTCAAAAGCGAGTTCCAGAGATTATCGCGTTCAAACAAAAAAACAGCTTTAATAAATCAGTAGGTATAGATTTTAATGGTTCTCTAAAAATAAACAACTAAATAACTTCAAAGAACCAGTACGTACTAACTATTTAGTACCTAATCTGTGCCACTACGCTAAAGAAATAACTGTCGAGACGGTACAGACAACTTTGGTAACACAATATGGCAGCTCAACTGTCATAGCAACTTCTCTCGAGAAATTCTATACAACTTTCTGCTTTGTAGGAAAGTACTGAACATTTTCTTGATACTTCGAAGGCTTATTATTACTTTATCTATTTCATCTAGTTCTTATCTCAACTATCGAGAACTTTTATGTCTCTCGTTTAATTTTTTTTTTCATGAAGTCAACTAATTTCAGAAAACCTTTTTTTACAAGCTTTTATTTAACTTGCGATGTATGTAGGTACATATGTTCGGGTGGACTCTTGCAACTCAATTTTGAAACAGATATCTTCAACCGATTGAGCTGAAATTTTGCATGCATGTGTAAATCGGATGACAATGCAAAATTATTATGACATGGAGCTGATCTGATGATGGAACCGAAAGGTGGCCATAGGAACTCGGTAGTTAAAACTCGTTTGATCCGTCTTGACGAGAACTTTGGTGCTAGATAGTAACCAGGGTCGGATGATGGAGCTGGAAGATGGCCATAGGAACTCGGTAATTAAACGACACAACCCCGTCGAGTTTTTTATTTGTAGGTGGGTATATGTTTCTGTTTCTGGGATTCTGGGCTCTAATACCAGATCGGGGAAAGTGTTATGTTTTCCATCAAGAATTTCTGAGTAGCAGTTCGGAGTCTAGTTGTGTGCCCGGCTGGTGGTAGGTAGTAATAGGCTCGCCATCTATTGAATGGGATTTAATCTTAGCTGGCGAAATGTGGGTGTACCACGTTTGCGTAGCCCTTCGGGGAAAACGGGCGTGATGTGAAATGTTATACATGTGTTAATGTTTACATAATCCGGGTGTGTGGTGTGAGTGTGACAGTGGTGACACAATTAGTGGCTACTGTAATTCGATTTTATAAGCTCGTAAAAAATCGTAGTGTAGTACTTCAATATTCTTACCAAGCAAGTCAGGGTCTTCTGGATTCTCATTCAGTCTTCGCTTGATCTCCCTGATGTTGGACATCACAGACTTGTCTCCGAAAGTGACGTCACTATCCACGAAGTCTTCAGGGCGAAGATGCACCATGTTCGTTGTGCCGACCTGAAGAAGAATATATTCAATAAGAATACATTTAAAAGAAATATTACTCACGAAAGTCTGATAGCCATCTTACCAAAAGGTACAGTCACGAGCAAAAGTATGTATACACTCGGCTTTATTCAAAAGCGATTTACTCCTTTATTTTTTAATGAAATTTTATGTTATTACAAACATAGCATTTTCGAACCCATAGGTTTATGTAAAGTGTCGTATTTCAACGTTGCATTCGTTATTTCGCGAAAAATACGCAAATGAAACTTGCCAAGTGTTGACATATTGGTGCTCGTGACTGTACTGGGAAACCTGGGTTATGGAGGTTGAATAGGCAGTCGCTCCATTTAAAATGCTGGTATTCAGCTGCATTCAGTTAGACTGGAAACTCACCGCAATACAGGTGAGAAAAGGCAGATGATGATAGAACGACAGTAACCGGATTTAAGGATATAAAAAAATAAAAATAAATAAAATAAAAAGTACCAAGTTAAAGTCTGTTCTGTTGGTACAGTCAACAGCAAAAGTAGATGATCATAATCAGAAATTCAATACTAACTAACGGAGTTCGCGTCAGAACTGTGTGGCGTCGAAGTGATTCAAAACTATGACACTGAGTCTGACATACTTTTGAATCACTTCGACGCCACACAGTTCTGACGCAAACTCCGTTCATTAGTATTAAATTTCTGATTTTGATCATCTACTTTTGCTGTTGACTGTACCACCCAGAAAAATAAGTCAAATAGATATCATAAATATTTATATAATTTAATAATGTATAATGGAATGTGACTCATGTACCTATGCAAGCCGGTTTCAACATTGAATAAATTCGTCTAATATAATTCACTTAATTAATATTGCAGAATTTATGTTAAAAAGCCAAAGGAAATATTTTAGAATAATTGCATTGACAAGGTTATTTCTGAATGAGAATTATTAAACAAGATAAATTAAACGTGAATCAGAATGTTTAAATAAAGAATATTCTAATACAAAATGACAAATTATGTTAAATAAATGAATATTAATTAAATTATTTCACTTAATAGCTTTGCACCGTTTTTACAACTTAACAAAAAATCGAGATATTCATTTTGTGTTTTAAACATAAACCTTTCGGAATAAATCCTCTAACAGACGGTGAAAACCGCATCAAAAACCGTTGCGTAGTTCCAGACAGATATGAAAATCGACATTCATTTATATTTTCATATGCATTTAATATTACATAACTTGAAATCAAACTCAAATCATTTAATTCAACTAAACCAATTACAGGCACTTTTGAATTGTCAAAGGGTCGGTCAGTCAGAAAGATGAAGCTAGTTGCCCATTCCAAAGCGTAGGTACCTATGGAGAAGAACGAGCAAGAAACTCCATGGACACTCTTTTAAATCATAAAATTGTTACAACACATTTGATTACATCATTCGTGTTGAAATTAACCATGTGAGAACGATGTAGAAAGACGTGCACGTTAAAAGCGTCCGTTATAGAAAACATAAAAACAATTCAGAAATTAAAAATTACAATAAGCCGTGGCAGCTAAGAGATGACCAGTCCCTACTCACGGCGCCCGTTCACGAACATGACGTATGGATCAGCACCATTCAGCTCAACCATTTTGAAGGGAATAACAATACTTATACAAAACAAAATAAAAAAAAAAACAAAAAGGCTTTACAAATAATGACTTTAGATTAAAGAAAGCAATTTTCCCAGTGTTTCAACAATACACAAAACCCGAATGGTTCTACAGAAACAAAGCTCAAGAAAATCGTTCATAATAAATAAGAAAAAGGAAACAATAAGGAACTCTTATAAGAAATTAACAAACAAAAATTGTAAAGAAGGACAACTTTTGAATTTTCACGCATTTCTGTTCGTATGAAAAAAAGAAAATACGTTTATTTGCGGTAAACATGACGCATAATATAAAAAGAACACGCACAAAAGAACAATAACAACTTGGGGGGAAACATTTTTCACATCCACGCAAAACGGCCACCAGTCAGCATAATGCTAAAGCGCGTGTCTGGGTTCGAACCTACGACCTACAATTCGTAAATCGCGGTCGCTTATGTCGCGGCCATTACCACTGGGTCACCACTATATGTAGGTATAAACCTAAATTCAGTGCTATCTGAAATATGCAAGTGAATGAAGTTAAGAACACTTACAAACATTATGTAAACACTTAAAAATATGAGTGATGTAAACACTTAATGATACAAAGAGTGTTGCCGCTCATGTGTTTTAACAAAGTTCCATCCCGCCTTAAGCCTTCCGCAGACACGCGCGACGCGACCCTGGTGAAACAATTTCTATGAAAACTTCATGGAAATTGTTCTACCGGAGTCGCGTCGCGCCTTTCTGCGGGAGCTTTATGTGTCACTGAACGAAGAAATGGGTAGGTATCTTTCTTACCACCCGTTTTAAGACGTTCCCCCTCTGTGGCTCTTTGTTTTTTAATTATGACTCGGAGAATGGAAAACCGGCAGATAAGTGCTCGCGATGATAGCAGTAAAAGTACAAACAGACCGTGGCGGAGAACTGAACGATAAATATGAGCTGGGAGTCTGCTGAAATGTTTGGAGATACAGATGAAAAAATATTGCATTTTTCTTTTTCCTGTTTTCAAATGAAGTATGTAATAACTTTATTTTGTTTCTGAGATGCGAATAAATTAACTCAATGTCAATTCTCAATAACTGTACTATACATACAGTATCCCAAAAAAGCAAAGCTGGTCCTAATGTACAGACGTCAGCACATTAAGCTACCCGAAACTATCAAATGTTCTCGATCAAACTTGAACCTTAGTGCTTTAGAGATAAAGTTGAAAATCGATTAAAGAAATTTGACATATTTGTAGTACCTTGATGTGCGTGGCGTCTGTACAAGGATAATCCATACTAAATTACTAATATTATAAATGAGTAAGAAACCCTGTCTGTCTATCTGTTACCATTTTAATGGCTAAACGGATTTGATTAAAATAAGTCATACGATACTTTTATCCCGGTAGTAGGTTCCCGTGGGGTAATTTCCGACCTTCACGCAGGAGAAGCCGCGGCAAAAGCTAGTTAAAAATAATTCAATGAAACTGACTCGTTTGTAACTAGAGAGCCGGGGTCGCTTGTACTAATCGTTGTCTACTAAACGACAGATAATCTCAGGATCCCTCTGGATTATGAAAGTTACAAGATAGAGAGGAGTTCATTTTCTTCAAATGAACTCCTCTCGTCGTTTTTAATGACTATGAACGATCGTCTGGCTAGATTTACGAAAATCTTAATGCGATGCACATTATATTTTTAAGAAATAATCTTCTAACATACCTAACAGTGGATCTATTCTGTAAGAATCTCAGCTCCACCTGATGCGCATTGACGGCTCGCTACGAGCTTCAGTTCACCTAAGTTTTCACGGTGAAATTTTAACAAAATAGATCAACAGACAGATGTGTTGCTGGGGAGTTTATTGCGCCACTTCTTCTTTCCAGCTAAGACACTAGGCAGTGGTGAAGGGCGGATGTAATTTTGACGTTCAAAAAGTGCTGATTCTCAGCCTAATTTGAATAAATTATTATTGTTTTTTTATATTTTTTATGGATTTACGTTGTTTTCAGGCATAGAGCTTAAAACTTCGAAATCTAAATATACATAGTTAGAGCAATTCCTAATAAACTGCCACTCTAAACAATATAGGTAAGTAGGTACCTATACCTGCTAATATTAGGTAAAATTTGTGAGTTTTTAAGTTGCGGATAATCTTCGGAACTACTGATCCAGTTCCGAAAATTATTTCACTAATTACGCTACAGTATTGCTGAGTGTCATAGGATTTCATGCGTACGAAGACGCGGGCAGAAGTCAGTCAATCGTATATTATACATACCAATCATTGACCAAATCCTCTTGGCAAAATAAACAAAATAAATACAAAGTGTTCTTCAAAAAGTACTCAAAATAAGCCTGAAAGAGACACGTCAAGGCGTCTCGGAGATGGGTGCGATGGACAGAGAAGTACCACTCGAGACACTTGCGCCACTTTTAAGTACTCACACTCTCTTAACAAGCTATACATTTCAGTATAAGCTGACTGCTCATTGTACGAAAAGACTATACAATGCGAGGTTAGCTAAAACTGGAAATGTGTAGCATGATATGTCATCGTGTGTACCGTCCGCCGTAGGTATTTAGATGAATTACTGACGCTGACACACTTGGAGTAGCCGAATCAAGTTCAGGGTTGAATTTTGAAACTTCAAGAAGGAGAAAAAATCAGTGACAATACCTAAGATGCCTGGGTGTGACTGTGTACACTAGATGTCCATTAGGCACCGGACATCATCATCTGCCTAGCCTTTTTCCAACTATGTTGGGGTCGGCTTACAATCTGTCCAGTAGTTCTATTCTGTAAAAATTGCACCGTAAAAACTTAGGTGATGTGAGCGTGGAGTGAGCTGTCATTGAAACTAATGCTAGGGATTGACACTATCGACAGCTCACTCTAAGCTCGAGATTTTTACAGAATCGCACTGCAGATACAGCTGAATATCAGTATTTTACGTGGAGCGACTGCCTAGACCTCCACAACCCAGTTACTCGATACCCCTAGTCTGGTGAGTCTGGTTGTCAGACTTTTGAGCTTCTGAAAACGTTTAAAGACTGTCAATGATCCACGAATGACAGCCGGGACCAACGGCTTAACGTGCTTTCTGAGGCACGGAGGATTCTCGATATGTAATGGATGATCACCCATCCACGAATGGACCGCGCCAAACGTAGCTTTCATTCGATCGACCCGTGCGGCTATTATTATTTTGCCACGAGCCCCTCCGAGATGTGGTTATGCAAATAAATATCAGGATATGATTCTTCATGTATGAGAGTTGGATTTTTTTAAATATCTAAGCATATTTTACGACAGTTAAATAATAACAAAAACATGTAAAATTTATAAAAAATCTCGATGGTCTAAGCGTTTTGTGTACCGCACCTACCTATGTTTTATTCATCAACTATTATTTCGCAACTTTCGAATAAAATCGACACTTTAATAAAATATTTTGCCGATCCTAAATGATTTCTATGAAATCAGATATATTTTTAGCAACTTCATCTTGAATTTTATACTAATCAGCAAAATATGAATATCTGAATTTCGAATTCAAAAAGCAATCTATACTTATAATAAGAATGTAAAAAAGGTGTGTCTGTACATTGAATATATTTAAAAAAGAATAATTGAGGGGGGTTAAGAAACAGTAATAGAACACGAATCTAATAAAAAAAGTCTGTCTGTTTGTCTGTTTGTCTGTTTATCTGTTTGTCTGTTTGTCTGTTTATACACGCTAATCTCCGGAACTACTGGACAGATTTGAATGAAACTTTTTTTGTTATGTAGCTACTAAACCTGGGCAACATATAGGCTATAATTGATTTTGGAAACTGGAACACCTGATGCAGAACCGCAACAGACCAGCTAAACTATAAGAGTTACAAAAAGGGCGCCTTAAAAAATTTTTTGCGTCTGATGAGCATTTTCTGCTGCAAGAATAACATTGAAGATCCGGAACACCTGATGTGGAACTCTTAGAGCACAGCTAAACTATAATATATATAGGTTTGACATCTTAGCAAAAGTTATTCAGTCTGATGAGCATTTTCTGCTGCGAGAATAAAACTCGAGGATTGGAACATCTGATGTGGAACTCTAAGAGCACAGCTAAACCATAACATATATAAGATTGACATCTTTGCAAAAGTTGTTCAGTCTGATGAGTATTTTCTGCTGAGAGAATAAAATTCGAAGATTGAAACATCTGATGTGGAACTCGGAGAGCACAGCTAAACTAACCACATATACAGACATGACATTTTAGAAAAATTTGTTTGGTCTGATGAGTATTTTCCGCCGAGATAATAAAAATCAAGGATCAGGAACCTTTTGATGTAGAAATCACTTTATACTAATATAACTAGGGCAGATGAGATTAACGCCTCATTAAAACATTCGCATCTATGGCCTTACTTTTTTTAACAATAAATATGAGAGCCCAGCTTGGTGGTAATTCACATGCCCAAGAGTTTTCAGAAACATTATTAAAAGTTGGAGAAGGTCTCCTTCCTGCACAGGTCTGGTGACTAGAAAAGAAGAAAGAAGAAAGAAAAACGTTTATTTGGACACAGTTCGTGAAACACAAAATACAAATTTAATTAAATATCAAAATATGTTTCAGACAACAATAGTGTGTGCCTCACGGGTGCGCCAAAAAGGCCCGGGCCGGGACTGTTCCTGATATACTTGGAAAAGTTGTTGCCTCCGAAGAGGAACTTATACAATCAGTATTTGGGGAAATTCAGAGCATAAGAAACCAGAAAAAAACGTGGTTATGTGAACGCGCCATATCGACCCCAAAAAACGAACAAGTTGCATCAATAAATGAAAAAAAATTGGGGGAAATTATTGGAGATGAAGTCGTTTACACTTCTTTTGATAACGTAGACGATCAGGACGACGTCACCAATTACCCAGTTGAGTTCCTCAATTCACTCACAGCGATGAGTGGTCTCCCTGCTCATAAAATAAGACTCAAAGTTGGTGTTCCTCAAATACGGAAAAACCAACAATATAGTTTATAAAGATTTAAAAAAAAATAGTAATGTTAACTAATTGATATTAATTTCGCTGTATAATTTCGGAATGAAAATAATTCTACCTTTATATTTTAATGAAGTTATAACCTACCCAGTCTACAACACTCAATCTAAGTTATACCAAACTTAATCGAAATCCTCCATCGGTTTTGATTGATTTATTGGCTGACATATCAACGCACAGTTCAAACTCTTACCGAAATTCCTATCGGAACGAGAAAGGGGCTGGATTCGCGTACGAAGTCGCGGGCAGAAGCTAGTTAAGATATAATAGATCAAGGCTGCCGAAATATTGTAGTACGTAATGAACGGAATGCTTCGACGGTCTAGTGTCCACAAGCTAGTGCTAAGCATGAGGACCTGGGTTCGATTCCCGGGTAGGGCAAACTGGCAAAATGATATTGGGATTCGGAATTTCTCAGTAGCAGCCCGGAGGCTGAATTTGTGATTGATGGCAAAAGGCTCAACCCTATTTCATGGGACTTTTAAACATAACTGGCGAAATATGAGTGTGCTATAGGTCCTCTGTCTAACTCTTTGGGAAATACAGGCGTGATATTATGTACTACATTACTAAAAAGTTTAAAAGCAAACCAGCAGGAGACTGACGTAACCTCACAGGCCAAAAGAAGCCCAATACATCTTTGCTAAGTACACTACCACAAAGGTTTACTTTCCAAGATTAATTCTAACACAAACAAGATGAGAGGAGACCCCCAGCAAAAGACGTACAAACTGGGGAACAATATTAATGAAATATTCATGAAACCACAGATTATAAATACACGTGTTCAAATAGAACGTGAAACTAAATATTATGATCAAATAACAGAGGTGAATTCTTAATCCCTAAGCGTCGTTGCGGACGAGCTTCGGCCATCTTTGTTCCATGCTCCTAGCTAGTCGTGTGTTTAATGCGGATCGATTTTCATTAGCTTCTTGATAACGAAACTGCGGGATAGTTGCATAACACACTACTTATCAGTAGCAATGGGTTTCATTTTGACAGTTCAACAACATTCATTGCGTTATTTACGTTGTTGAGCAGACACATTTTTCGAACATATGAAGCAATGGATTAGCAATATCCTTCAAAATGATTCAGATTGAGATTGATAGTGTGTTCGCAAATAGGGTGCTGAATTGGGAATGAGATTATTTAGATTTACCGACGGTAAAAGTTTTGCGTTTGTGTTTAGTTTTTAAAAGAGTAAGCCTGGAGTTTCTTGCCGGCTCTTCTCTATACGAAACGACCAATTGGAACCGTGCATCTAGCTTATGACGTTTCATAAGTGCCCATGTTACATGAAATAACATATTTTGTTTTGTTATGTTAGTTAATTTTTGAAATACGTGACATTTCTGTTTCTAGATTTAGTGACAATGTAATTTCGTGAAGTTCAATCCCATTAGTAGGTAGTGTCTGCCTAGATATGTTTTCATGTCGTTTTCAATCATCTTTTGGAAATCTCCGGCACAAACATAGCACACAACGTTTACATGAGTGGAAGCCATGACGTGCAGCTGTCGACTGTTTTTGTTTTGTGCTCGTGATTATAGATCAATTTTATTTTTTATTCAAGTTAATTTTTTTTTTGTTTTTTTTTTTTCTTTCTTTACTCTAAGGGCTGATTTTTCCAGCACCAGATAATTCTATCGGAGGAATAATTTTGAATATTTGACAGTTGTTCCGTCAGACGTCAATTTTACTCCACGAATAAAAATTATATGACGTTTGAAAAACCAACACAAAATCTACAATTCTAACTCGACGAGGAACATTTTTTAACATCATCATCATAATTATCTAACAATTCCAATTAAAAATATTCCAGAGTTGGTAAAAGCCTGGATGAATCATTATCTGAAATCTCTTCAGTGTTACGTGTCTGAAGGGACACGGTTGATTGCCCTGTCAATAAAATTGAGTCTACCTATGTCAGTCTAATGTGAAACCATTAACTTGAACCTTTTCGAATTAAACAGTACGTTTTATACATAAATACTGTTGCTATGCGAGGTGTTAGGTTAAACGAGGGATATATGCGTAAATGGAGTGTAGTAGTCATGAAAATGAACCACGTTTACTATAGGAAATATTCAAAAATGTGAAAAAATTAGATGTTCCCTACATTTTGATCGTAGGTATTGCATTTTGTACGAAACAGCCGATTTCTTTTTATATTTCAGGGTTGGACCCATAGTAAAAGAGGTTCATAAGAATGAGTTACCATGGTACCATTTAATTTACATACACCTTGTGTTTGCGAGAGGTATCAGGATCGGTACCCGGCGCCTTCACCATACCTCAATCAAACAATATCTTTCAGGTACAATAAATAATTACTAATGGAATCGTTTTTTTACATTTTTATCCTTGTCTCTGGGCTTGTCTGTCAACCCTCACGCCTATTTTTTTTCGATTCTTTTTATAAAATCAATGTTTGTCGGGTATTTCTGCCATCTAAAGTATTCATAGAGATTGTAAGCACCAAATCCTACTAATATGTATTATAAACGTGAAAGCTTGTATGGATGAATGTTTGTTACTCTTTCACGCCAAAACTACTGAACGGATTTAAATGGACGTTTGGCACACAGATGGTTTATAACCAGGGTTAATACATAGAATATGACTATTAAATATTTTATTTAGTATTAGAAGTTTATCCAGTGTATATATTTTTATCCTACTTAATAAATCCTCACCCAATGTTTTCATTTTAAAACTAAGTAGGTACGTATAATAATAAGACAAAATATAATTGAGTAAAATAATAATCTACTGACATCCTATCATAATAAACAAGCTCGAAGCTAAACAAATTGTGTACCTACAGAACTTGAGACGTCTTTTAAATAATGTTTGAATATTATTATGAGAATTCATGAGATACTTTATAATTTAAACTGTATTTTACATAATTTTGAATAACTCCGGGTATTTGTAAGAGCTACTTTATTTATTTAAGTACAAATTGAGTTTTTTTTTTCGACATTTACAGTTTCACTAGGCTTATTCAAAAGGCATATTGGCAAAGTTTGAATACCTATCTTATATCTTGGGTTTTTATGTCCATTATAGAAGTCAGATATTCAAGTTACACACTTTAAAGACTGAAGGAAAACATCGTGAGGAAACCGGCATATCCTATAACCAAAAATTCGAAGACATGTGACATCTTTGGTAGATGTCACATGTCTTCGAATTTGGCCCGCACTGGGCCCGCGTGGTAGATTACGGCCAAGTCCCTCTCACTGAGAGGAGGCCTGTCTGTGTCCCACCAGTGGGAACATTATGGGCTGATTATATTTTATTTATTTACGATTATTCTACTTTAACGACAATGTAAAATGGCCTTTATCAGCATTACGCGTTAAATGCGTTCATTATTCGGTATTTAGGTAATACTTTTTTTATTTTTACAATATCAAAATCACTTAAGCATTCCGCCTGATAAAACAATATCACTCGAATTTAAAAGCTTTCAGATATTTCCCAAAAGGGATCGCCATTTCCACATTTTTCAAATTCTGTAACTGACTTAATTCAGGGAAATTACAGAAAAATATCTCTTTGTTTTTCCTTTATTTCATTTTGTTGTTTCTATGTTGTCAATTACGATAAAACGTCCTGACATCAATATCTGATCAATAAACGGAAAAGTTCGTAATAAATTAAATTAATTGATGGAGATTGAAAGTACAGAAACTTGAAGCTAGAGCGACGTAAAATTAAGTTATAATTAAAGTTACTTTTCCACTTGTATCCAAAAATCTAAATTTCTTAAGCTTGACACAATTGGCTAGATTTTATTTAGCACGATTTCAAGAATTATTAACTTAGCATAAGCATTATCAGCCTGTTATTTATTTATTTCAACAAAAGAGTACACAGATGGGAATACACAGATCTTCTACCAAACTGCAGGACAGTTTGTCGGCAGTGTTCTCGTAGACACAGCTCTTTTTCTTAACACTATGGTAAAGGAACACATACATACGCATCACACCACGCCTAATTGCACACATACGAGTACTCAAGCTGCCCAGTGTTTATTTACTTAAAAAGACACGCAGGTACGTAAGTATACTGTTCTACAGCTCGACCATCCGTACATGTACATGTTAATTTTTATAATGTTCCCACTGCTGGGACACAGGCCCACTCCCTCTCGGTGAGAGGAAGTGGGCCGTAATCCACTACGCGTGCTCAATGCGGATTGGTAGATGTCACATCATGTCTTCGAATTACTGGTTCTAGAACATGCCAGCTTCCTCACGGTGTTTTCCTTGACCGTTTTGAGAGCAGTGGTGATGAAATAATTTACACTAAGTAAAGCGCTGCCTGGGTTCGCCATTTCCAATGAGCCACCATTGCTCTCATTAATTTTACTTAGCTATACTTTGGTTCGATAAATAAATAAATAAATCCCTGGACATTTCACACAGCACCATTTGTCCCAAGCTAAGCAACCTAATGCTTGTGTTATGGTAACAAGATGGCTGATAAACTACTTATATACATTTTTTTTTTGTAAATACATACATATTATAGATAGAAAAACACCCAGACTCGGAACAAATACATGTAGGTCATACAAATATTTGTTCCGTGCGGGAATCGAACCCGCGACACGCAGCGCAGCAGCCAATCGCTTAACCACTGCGCCAACCGTGCCGTCCCCGATAATAATCCCGAAACTATATCGCGTAATTATCTTATTAATTTTCCGATGTACGTCACAAAAGGCATGTAGAAGCAGTCGAGTTGTAACGAATAATAAAAGTCGTTCAATCGAGAAATGCCAATTGAGGCGAAACGAGGTGACGCATGTAAAGACTCCCCTTGACCCCTGACCGCTACATCACCGCTCAATATAACAGTTAATAATTTACTAGATTTTATGCTATTTCTGAAATACCTCGATCGATCAATGTACGTCGTATCGATAAAACATATTTTATTCACAAGGTTTTCCATCGTCGGAAAGAATTTTGCAGTTGAAATTGTTGCTAATTCCTGCATGTAATTGATGGTCCTTCATCCCACACGAAGGACCAATTTTTATACTTATTTAAACCCCGAATCTCCTAACCTTCGGTTCAGCCTTTTTTGATAAATTATAATCATGAGACTTAAAATAAATTAAATACCACTATTTATTATACCATTTTCAGCTAACCACTACCACAAAGACATTATTAAAAAAAAAACCGGCCAAGTGCAAGTCGGACTTGCGCACCGAGGGTTCCGTACAATAACAATTTACGATTTATGACGTATTAAAAAAAAAAATACTTACTAGATCTCGTTCAAACCAATTTTCGGTGGAAGTTTACATGGTAATGTACATCATATTTTTTTTAGTTTTATCATTCTCTTATTTTAGAAGTTACAGGGGGGGGGGGGAAATTTTACCACTTTGGAAGTGTCTCTCGCATTAGAAACCTTAATATCATTTTTGAAGACCTATCAATAGATACCCCATATGTATGGGTTTGATGAAAAAAAATTGTTGAGTTTCAGTTCTAAGTATGGGGAACCTCCAAAATTTACCGTTTTTTTTTCTATTTTTGTGTGAAAATCTTAATGCGGTTCACAGAATACATCTATTTATCATGTTTCAACAATATACACACGGGCATACGGGCGGACAGACAGACATGACGAATCCATAAGAGTTCCGTTTTTTGCCATTTGGGTACGGAACCCTAAAAATCAGGCGTTTTCTGAGAAATCAGCTCCTACAGCTTAGATACAGGGTCCAACGTCAATACAACATTACTACTCGTATAACTAAACTTCGTAAGTACCTATATCTAACGAATAACGTTTTCAGTCTAAAAACAAAAATTCAATTAAATACAAAATATCTAATTAGTCACTACAGCTAGTCGATATTTAGGGTGCCTGAATATATATATTTTTTTTGTAATTTTGATATTGGATATGAATAATAATAAAATAAAAAGGGAGTTAGTATAATTATGTTACCGTGACTGTTGACAGGGAGAAGATGAATAAAACGTGTTTCGCCGAGCATAAGTCACATCATTTCCCTTGCCTTTTCCCAACTATGTTGGGGTCGGCTTCCAGTCTAACTGGATGCAGCTGAATACCAGTATTTTACATGGAGCGACTGCCTATCTGACCTCCACAACCCAGTTACTGGGTAATTCGATACCCCTTGGTAAGACTGGTTGTCACACCACAAGCACCCACAAGTAACATGGGACAAGGGCAGGAAGATGATTATGAAAAATCAAAATACTCCTAGTATTTTTAAACATCTGCACTAATATTGTCAATCCCAAAAAAAAACATGTATTGTCGTCCCCATATGGTAAACTCTGACATAAAGTACTTACATGTTGAGCCCTCTTATCATAGTCAGGGTACCAGTCACCGCTCTCGGCATCCTCGCCAGTATCCAGCATATCCTCATCATCTCCAAGGTTGTCGTCTTCCAACACTGTCAGACCATGCAGCTTCTCCAAGGAGTCGTAAACACGATCCTTCACGTCTTCTTTACCGTCCACTATGCTGCTGATGTCGTCATCAGCGTAGATCTGGGGACAATGATAAAGTATGTTTAAGAATATGGGAATTTCAATTTTACAGGAGGCTTTAAAATACGTGGTCGTTGGTCTTGTGGTGGCAAGCGCTTCTGCAGAGCATGAGGTCCTGGGTTCGATTCGGGTTGTTGGGTTTTTCCATCAGGAATTTCTTAGAAGCAGCCCGGAGTCTGGTAGATGCCATTAATTAATTGCCATTACATGGAACTTAATACTTTCAAGGGCACTAGGTATACGGCTATAGCCCTCATAACAATAAATCGTCTAAAATTGCGTCTCGTTTACCGCGCCGGAACCTGGCGAAATGTAGGTTTACGTACCTATACCTTTAGCTGCCTAAACCTTCCGTGAAAACCATGTGTTTGACCAAGTTTATGTCTCAAACGAGGTTTGTCCCCTGAGTTTGTTTTGTCGAATCCATCTAGCTTATTTTTTTTTTATGACGTAATTGTGATTCCCTTCCTATTTACAGAATAAACAATTGCTATTCATTGCAAGCTTGATGTAATGAATGAATATAGACCGGCTGGTATTTTTAATTATATATTAATTAATCACAACTACCTACTGTAATGTTGGGCAAGACATCTCGCGAAATGAAAATCAATACGGTCTAGCCGAGACTTGACTGTCTCCCTCCAGGCATTCTGAGGATCTGGATTATTGTAAAATAAACATTTATAAGACAAAACAAAAAGAAGCCCTGCTTCCATGGTAACCAAAATTTAGAAGCAACAAAATGTAGACCGGGCACAGTCGTGTGTTGAAAACAGTAAAAGAACTTGAACAACCAATTTCTCTCCATTAGTACGATACACGTGGACTTGTATTGCAGTCGGTATACGTTCCGGTTTTCCTTTACTTGAACAAAACATTGAACAAATAATCAGACAGTTTATTTGAGCACGAGAAACTGGGGAATTGTGGATTTGATTTTGTGTTTTTAACAATACAGGGTGACTTTCAATTGTGTGGAAAACTTTGAAAGGGATGAAAGAAGTCATGAATATACTGAAACATCCAATATGTGCATATTTATAATTTAAAAGCTAACAGTCTTAAAATAATAATATTAATATGTACAAGTATATGAAAAGGGGAAAGAATCATAGGGCATCAAAAGTGAGAGCAAAAGTGCCCAGTGCTTTTTCAAAAATGAAAATGAAAGTTTGATACAGATGCTTTTCCGGCACTTTTCAAAGTTGATCTCAGACATAGTACAATTGTTTATAATTATGAGTAAATACTTCCACCCTTCTTCTTAGCCTGTTCATGGCAATAAATAAATACATCATTAAAAATATATTATTTTTTCCACCCCGTACAGATGGTGAAGCAATTCAAAGTTAGCCTGGATATAAAATAAACCTGCTAGAGTCAAAAGTAGGCGCCTAAAAATGCCTTATATAACTGGGTATTTCATGCCATGTACTGCTAACGCTGTATTATTTTTATGGCCACTGTGAGCCATTACTAGCAGAGTCACGTTCGAGACGGCAAACTGGTTAAGTTTTCGGTTCATGTTGAGAACTTTAAGGTAGTCGTGATCAAAAGAGTTCAGTCCACTTATCTGTTGCCTTGCTTGATACTGCTGCTTTTACTCAACTGTTATTTCGACTGACACGAGGTTTTCAAGTATTCTATACATTTTCTTAACAATATAATAATACGCTTTCGCGCTGAAACGGCGTAACGGTTTTAGATCTAATTTGGCACATGGGTAGACTATGGACTACTTGGATTATAGATACGTTTATCCCGATATTCACACAGGATCGAGACTTCTGCTGGTGAAACCGCGGGGTGCAGCTAATATTTAATAAGCTAGAAAAACTAACAACTAGTGGCCCAGGATCGAAAAACCTGGAAGTCATAGGGATAGCCCAAAAGTGGGATGTTGCAGACTAAATAAAAAAAAACCTATTTTCTTTCTTTCTTTCTAACAGTACCAGTAAAACTACCCTAGGTTTCTCTTGCCAAAAACATCTGAAATATAACTAACGTAATACAAAAAAAAATATCTCTGAAAGTTTACAGCGGGAATTTCACAATGCAGAGCCCTATAGGTGATTAAAGCAATTTGTCATGCCAAGTGAGCCACATTAGCCACATGTTCCTACAATGCTCTATGTAATAGATGTGAAAGATGTGTGACGTCGGTACATCACAACAATGTAGATATGGACAGAAGGACCAAGTTTGCAGAGATACAATCTCTTATCATATAAGACACTCATAATCGATCTGACCCATACTCTGAGCAGTGGTGGCCCAGAGGTAACACACCTCACCTACACCTCATATGTCGGGGGACTTACGAGACGTAGGTGAGGTGTGTTCAAACCCAGACAGGCGCTTTACTTTATATAAATAATTTCATTACCGCTGCTCTCAAAACAGTGAAACAAAACATCGTGAGGAAACGTCAAACGGCATGTCCTAGAACCAAAAATTCAAACACAAAAATATGAAAAACATACATATGTATGTAAAACCGCCAGAATTGAGCCCTTAACGTATTATCCTGTTATTGTAATAAGAGTACAGGTGACAAGCGAATGTGGCCTATTTTCTTGACACATTGCACTGTAGTCGCATATTCACAAGCAAGATTTTGTTTCCAGTGAACCTTCTGTATATTCCTTTTTTCTGTTGCCACGGGCAATCATCAATCATAATAAATGATTGTATGATCGTAATACGACGGCCCTCAAAGTATTCCTTCAGGGTATCTCTCTAACAGAATGGTTAATATATTTTCTTGGGAATTATATAATATGAAACTGGTTCATTAATTTTGGTTACAGGGTTATTATAAAAAGGTCTGTGTTGTTAAAAGCTTATTTGTTACAAAAGGTATTATTTAATAATTTTCCAGAGAATATTCTGTTATTTTTTTGCCTTTTACGTAACGTGAAATTTGAAAAGCATCGCAATTTCAGGAAAAAATCCCAAACGATACTTTTATGAAAGGATTTTTTTTGGTTTCCGTACAAAATCGATCATTAAGTCGCAATTAAAAGGACTCACTTAAGGGGGAAGCGCCACGGTAGCCCGCGAAATTCAAATTTTCTTAGGGTTTTCGCAATTTGTAGGTTGTATGCTGATTAGAATATGATTCGCGAGCTTAACAAATATGACTTTACCGAATTAAAATCACCAATATAATCCCCTAAACTCATATAATCCTATTGAATGACTATTTCATGAAATATCAATCAATAGGATTAGGTAAACGCATGTAGGTACGCATAAATCAAATAAACGTAAATCAATCAAAACAGTTGCCACATGTAACATTGATTGAGAATCCCACACGGACGACTTAATTAACTAATCCTTTGGATCGCGAAACGTGAGCTGTACAGTATCGTATGTCTTCATCAGCAACCTTCGAACAATACATCCATTTCATTCAGACTTCGTCCAGAACCAAACGAGTAAGAGAGACGAGGTATGTTTAGTTGAAAGCTCAGCATGGCATTAGACGCTTCGCTACAAAAATACATCGGTTATCACGGTGTTTGATCGCAAGCCGGGTGAGCCGGAGATTTAATGCGCGTGTTATTTTATCAGATGCAATAATGTTGGTACAGAAATAATGGCAGCCGTCCATCCTAATAAAATAATAAACATAACGCTCCAACAGCTGATACCCATCAGCACGTAATTAACTTTGAGACCACACAAGTGTTGATCCTTTGCGAGGATTGACACTGCGGATCTAAGGACCAAAAGCAGATGGTTCATTTTAACTCAAGGTAAGTTAGTATTTTGAAGAAAATGTTCAGTAAACTTAGAAAAAATGTTAAAAAAAATTCTCACCATATTTATGGTCCCCTCACACACACAAATACACACACACATACATAGCTACATAAATATGACACAACATTAGCTAGTAATTTAATGATGACGTACTGTGCTCGTCTTACAACTACTGCTACATGTTCAAATCTTAGGCGAGGACGCTGGCACCCTAAACACAAGTTAAATCTTACATTGGGTGCCAGAGCTCATCGAAAACACTCTGTTTCCCTAGTTGTAAAGCTTAATGTTGAGATAATTTTTTTTTGTACAATTGAAAGTAATAAAACTTATTATTTACTTATTAAAAAAAAAGTAAAGAGCTTTGACGATCCGCAGCATACCTGCCTGTCCGCCATTATGATTTTTTTTTCAAAATGGCGGCAACTTATAAATTCTATATGAATCAATACCTAACTGACATCAATGCAGACGGAAAATATAATAGGACCAAACCCGAGATATTGAAAAAAAAACAACAAAATGCCGTGACAGTAGCTATGCCAGGCTCCATATAAAAATCTTTAGCCCCCTTCCCCCTTTCCTAACGGTGAAGGAAAATATCGTGAGGAAACCGGCATGTCCTAGAACCATACATTCGAAGACATGTGACATCTACCAACCCGCGCTGGGCCCGCGTGGTAGATTACCGCCCACTTTCGAAGAGAGGTGTGTAATGTAAATACTAAATGATATTTTCCCACCTAAAAGTTAGAGAGCAAGCCGCCACTAACCTTAATAGGATTAGTCGCAAGTCATTTCATGGTGTATTTAACACGTCTCATTTAGCCCGAGTACATTAGCGAATACACACAGTACATATAGCGTAGTATATAAACACTTATATACATGTCCACTCTCCCACGAACAACAAGGGCAAAGTACAAATATTTGTAGCTCGCTGTAATTATGTATTGCGATAATGATGTGGGAACATTTTTGTACGTTTACGTAGGTACCTAAACTTCGCACATTCTATCTTTGTCTTTCACATAGTGAGTTCAGATTTATATGTGTATGTATCACTAGTCACTAGTCGCGCCTGCGTGGTATGTCGATAAAAAGCAATAGGCTTTTCCTCTCCCAGGGTTCAAAATATCCACTTTTCATCAAAATCGGTGCAGCCGTTTCGGAGATTAGCCGGATAAACCAGACACAGATAGATATTTTTTTTTAATAGTTTTTACAGACACAGACAAAAAAAATTAAATCGTTTTTTTTTTATAAATACCGTATATACTTTCATTTGCATTTAGTAAAAAGCTGTTATTTCGACATTAGATCCAGACACTTCAATTTTATTTATTTGTATACTTAGATGTTATGATAATTGTAGATAATATTTACCTAAAGAAAAATCCATTCAAACGATAACGATTTACGTAGGTCACCCATACATAACACGCTAATCGATACTGAATGATTTTAGAGAGACAGTACCAACTAATTAACAAAACTAATTAATACAAGCTCGATAATAATCTAGTTAGCTAAATATTCAAATACAAACACGAATAAAGGAGACGTTGACGAGATATCACTTGTAAAACTAAATAAAAGCTTGTTAAGAACGTTAACGACAGCTAATAAATAAGTCTTTAAATACATAATATATAAGAAACATGGCTCCCAAGCTATACCTGACATATCAATTTAATCGTCACGCGACAACGAGTAGTTTACACATAGATCGAAGGACCAACCATCCGTATCGAAAGGTTAACATGCGATGGATCAGGGATCTACTCTCGATATAGATTTTATAATGCAACAGGCGTTTGAACGACTCGTCACACCTTTCTGGGAACCGGCCGCGGAATAATATAAGTAAACATCATTTATATGGTAGTTAATGGTTCTTAACCACTACTAAATAGTCTATTACTAACAATAAAGCTGAAGAGTTTGCTTGTTTGAACGCGCTAATCTCTGGAACTACCAGTCGTATTATTTTCCTTTTAATAGCCCAATTTTTGAGGTAGGCTTTTTAACATCACGCTACACCACCCTTAGAAGCCGTGCAAAAATAAAAAAAAGAGCTAAGCGAAAACGAAGTAATATCGCAGGCGGAAGCTAGTGACTAATAAAGACGATAAACTTCCTAGAACAATAATGAACTTTACTAGCCTAATACAGAAGACAACGAAAAATATAAAACGTATAACACAAAGACAGATTCTACAAACATTAACACAGTTAATAAAATATTAGCTCGTTCTGATTAACGGAAATACAGTCCCACGAAGCCAATTAGAATATTACGATTTCCGATAAAGATATTTCCTTGAGACTCGAAGGACCAAAGTTTTCCAATTATGACGCAACTCGTCAAGCATTGGGCGGAGTTTGTGAAGCATCTAATGAACAAGCTCTGAGTTTGTGAAGCTTCTGTATACGAACAAGCTCTGAGTTTGTGAAGCTACTGTATACGAACAAGCTTTAATAGACATTTAAAATTGTTCGCCAATCGATGATGTTAATGCACGCGAAAACGTGTGGATGAGAGAGGTGAATGACCGGCAATTGTGGCGCCTCTTCGGCACAGTATGTAGGAAGATATATGTCCAACAATAGTCGATCTATAATAGACTTCGGAGAAATCTCTAATATCTGCGTGTGACATTTCTAAGCGGTTGTTTTGAACAAAACACGGCTTGTTGTTTACTTCCGCAAAACTAAATGAAGTGTTGTGTTCATTCCTTGTTAGTATTATAAGTTTCTTTCATTGTTGAAGTAATTGGAATTGACGAGAAAGGAAGAAAAGGTCGGGCCCTTCGAATAGGTCAGTGTTGTACTTACTAAAAGACCAGCGCACATGTTTAACCAGGTGTTTCGGGAATTTGTAAGGTTGGGGTCACCTTCAAGTACCTAATAAAGTCAAAGTTTTTATTTGTATAACATAGGTGTAAAAATAGGTTTTTGAAATAATATAGGTACAGAGATCTCTATGTTTTGCCGTTAACAGCGTACAAATATAAAATTACGCAAAACCAAACGAAGTTACAATTTTTTTTTTTTTTTTTTTTGTTAAAAATTAAATGACAAGCTACGAGTAACAGAGTTAACCCTCTATCAAACTTAGATAACATTATTGCATACAAAATTTGTTTACAACATTTAAAATATTAGAAACATAATAATATTTCTTATGTATTAGGTAGGTACTATTTTTTAAATATATTTACAACTGACAAACATAATCGCAAATAATATAACTAGTTATTTCCGCACATATTTATCCACATATCTGGCATTATCCTACTTAGTTGACATTTCTCATGTCATCCATACTATATTATTACTAGCAGCGCCACTCGGTTTCACCCTATGCGTTTGAAACCGAGGGGCCGGCGAGTTCCGATCGCCTAAGAATATCGGGATAAAAAGTATCTTGTTATACTATCTGTGTGCTAAATTTCATCCAAATCCATTCAGTAATTTTTGTGTGAAAGAGTAACAAACATCCATCGATCCTCACAAACTTTCGCTTTTATTATTAGTAGCAAGTATAAAATGTGAAAGTTACTCTGTCTGTCTGTCTGTGAACTTTGCCATTGAACCGATCTTTATTAAATTTGAGAGAAGGGTAGTTTGGGACCAGAAGTAAAAATGCTACTTTTCACCTCGGATCATAGACGAAGACACAGGCAACATCAAGTTATTTATAGAACACATTCATATTCTCAAATTGTAAACCCAGATATTATTATATACATTTTCATTTTCAACTCTTATACGCAATGCTCTGAATCAAGGTGTTTATATAAATTTGACAGTAATAAATCCGAACGTCACACATGATCAATGAGAAGACGAATTAATTTAGAATCTTAAAATATATCAGATGAAAATGTAGCCAGTGAAGTGAATAATGACTGAGTGGGTTCCGGTTTCAGCTTTGTTACGTACCTACATATAGGTAGATGGCAACTTTTTATTAAGTAAGATTGATAATAGGTATGTCTAAACTAATTTATTTATTTAAATATAAAAACCTTATTGGGAGCTATATGTTTGAGTCGTTTGGGGTTGAAACACACCGCCAAGCGGTTGGTCGACTGACCAGAGGACTGTCCTATTTTTAGCCCGAATAATCAGCATTGCCATCTAACGTGATAATGCTGCCAGCCTTTTGGGCACTTATCCCATTGACAGCGATGCGGACGAATTTTTTTAAGCCCAACGAGGGTCTCATTGGGCATAAAAATTCGTCCGTATCGCATGCCTTTTTCTTTAATTTTTTACTATAAACTTGTTTATAACATAATATATATTTTAATGTTAGTTTATTTAACCATGTACACACATATAAACTGACAGAAAAAGAGGTACAAAGTTGATGCTTATTTCTAAAGAAATCTCTTTCAGCATACTTGGTATAGGAAAGTACATAAATTTATGTAGACTGCGTGTGTAAAAGAGAAAAAAAACATAAAATCCAAAAACAATTCACTTTATAAAATAAAACAAATAATTTGAGAATATACTAAATACATACTTAAATATAGCAAAGAAAAAAAAATGAGTTTGTTAATGTTTGTTTGTTTCGCTTTCACGCTAAAACAGCTGTACGGATTTGGATGAAATTTGGCACATAGGCAAAGAATACTCGTATATACTCGTACACTACCGACATAGGTAAACCATGACCGGGATTAGGACATAGGATACTTTTTATACCAATATTCACACAGGATCAAGACTTTAAATACGCGACTTAAACAAGCTGTGCCCGCTAGTTTAAGATAATGTAATTATTACAAAGTAAACCGTATTACTTTGTAATAAAAGTATTTTTAGAAAATACCAGTTTTTTGGCATTCCTTAATTTAAAATTTGTGGTCCGTGTATACAACGAATCCTTTCTCATGGTAAATTGCCGAGTAAGTTTCGTTTTATCTTCTCGTAAATTATAAGCCACGGCTAAATGTAAAACGAGTAATTTGGCGGTCCAGGCGCGCAAAAATAAAAGGCCTTTGATTTTAAAGCTTTAAAAACACAAATTAAATCCTTACATAAGAGCATTTTACCGCCAAACAGACCGATGCGTAATTACGCGCTTATTTTTATCACAAAGACGTAAAGTGAATAAAAGGCGCAGGAGTTTATGTGTGCAATCAATTCGCGTCTAAATTGGGCCTGACAGCCGCGGGCCGCCATTAACGACCGCGTGGTTTGGTGTTTAATTATGTTGTCATGTTATGCAAGTATTTGTCCCCCGGTTATGCTTGCGTTTAATTGTTTCGACTTTATTTTTAAAGTACTGTTGTTGGGAGTCTAAACTCAAAGTCCGTCAACGAAGATATGGGCCCGTCCGAAAGTAATTGATCAGTCAAAACAAGTGTCAAATTACAAGTTTTCGGACGGACAATACACATCGGGCGAAAGGACATCTGTCAAGGTCAAGGTTTATAAAAACACTCTTAATTAAACGTCTATCATATTTTTTTAAACTAGATAAGGTCGGCGTTTCCTATCTGATTACTCTGAGAAGAAAGGCCGAAACAAAACCACAGGTCACAGTGCAAACATAATCTTTGTCAGATCATGTTGTCATGTTCATTCTTAAGGATACTACACACAGTGCCGGCGGCAATGTCGCCGGGATAAGCCGAGCGGCTATGCCACCGGCAATACAGGCGCCTTTGTGTGGCAAAGCCGGCCGGCGGCTTTGAATGCCGCCGGGTATACGGCGGCTTGCCCGGCGGCCCTGCCGCCGGCACTGTGTGTAGGAGCCTTTAGTTCGATGTCCGAACTAATGTTATGTCCGCTGGTGATAAGGAGAAGGAAGCGTCCGTAACTACGGACTACGTTCTTAAGGAGTAGAATCCCTGGCTCGGAACAAGGTAGAAACTTCCTGTCTCTGTAATTTTGCAAATATCGTTAGATGCTCATGAAAGCGCCTGTGGCTATTTCAGTGAATATTGCATCAGATTTAGCGCATCGTACCTACCTCTTCAACTTTGCATGTGCTGAATTTTGCCTTCATGTATTTGAAAAGAAGATGAAGAATTATGGCCAGGCTAATCTTATCCGCGGCAAAGTTTAAAGACTGGCAATATGTCAATAGCATAATCAGCCTTTAATGTTCCCACTGCTGGGACACAGGCCTCCTCTCTGTGAGAGGGGAGGTTTTGGTTCTAGGACATGCCGGTTTCCTCACGATGTTTTCCTTCACCGTTTTGAGAGCAGTGGTGATGAAATAAATCTTACACAAAGTTAAGCGCTTCCCTGGGTTCGAGTTCGAACCCACGACCTAGAACTCATAACCGTTACCACTGGGCCACCACTGCCCTTGGATTTTCGGCAATATGTCAATGTGTACTGGTATCAAGTTAGTTCTGAAAGGGATATTTTAAAAGAGAATAAATTGCTCTAAGCCGGCCTTAAATTCCACAGCGTCACCGTACAAATTGCATGACGATGAATAACCAAACGTTAGGTTCTTTGTCGATTTCTCTCTAATGGGTTTTCGTACTAAACCTATATATATTTCCGAAAGTCTACGTTATTCCGCTATTTCCATTATTCAGTTGTTGCTGGGAACTATTTCCTATTCCAACCAAGTATTTTCTTCTTTTATTTCTGCATCTATAAGAGCAGCAGCTCAGCTGTGAATGTGCGCTTTTATCATTTCTAACGTGACTATATCATCGTGGAAGTCCACGCCACGGAATCACAGGGTAGTAAAATATATAGAAATTAGCTGCGCCCCGCGGTTTCAACCGCGTAAGTTTCGATCCCGTGGGAATATCGGTATAAAAAGTACCCTATGTTTTAATCCTTGTTATAAACTTTCTGTGTGTCAAATGTCATCCAAATCCGTTCTGGAGCTTTGCGTGAAAGAGTAACAAACATCCGTCCATCCATCCCCACAAACTTTCGCGTTTATAATAATATTAGTAGGTTATATGAAAACGATTTTAAATTTCCGTCCACGATAACGTTATAACGCTGCGCGCGCGTTCTGATTTTAGTATTTAGTATTAATGTAATTGCCATGGGTTAATACCTGAAATAAACGGTTACTATTATTATTATTATAACGTGCACGTATTGTCATAGATTTTATGGGCGTGGACGTCCACGATAGTATCGTCACGTTAGGGATTATAATAGCGCACAATTTATCAAGTTAACCAACAAAGAGGTCCTAGACTTTAGAGGATAACTTCATTAGCGACTTTCTAATTAATATTTTTTCTAGACTTGAATGAATGATCAGTAGTCCTGTATCCTGTAATAGTCCTCCAAACCAAATTTCGGCCAACACGGCCAATCTCAGCGGAGACTAGCTCGACGCGGAAGATAGTGTATGTAGTGTGTGTGTCCTGTAATATTATGTACTACATAATATTATGTCCACTTTTAACACAATTACATAATATCTACTAAATTAAATTCACAATCTCACATACCTCCACGTGTGTTTTAACAAAATAATCATATTCAGTCTGCGTGCTCGTTCAATTGATCTATAAAACATGTTCAAGTAGAATTTAAACGCTTAAGTAAGATTAATGTTTCATACGTTTAACGAATTATTCAGCTTTTGATGAATTGAAAATTAATTCTATTTCAAAAGCTTTAGATTCAAAGTCAAATGTGTAGGTATGAATATAATTAAAATTTCTTAGTTTTCATTGCGATCTTTACTAAGCAAACTGTTACTCTATCAGTCTTAATAGCTAAACATATCGTCTCATCAATTTCGTTCGTTTCTGAGCCGTCTTTAATAATGGACCCCGCAATCTACGTTACAAATTATAAGTAATTTTATGAAGTGATGTTTCAACAAAATATTGTTGAAAAATCTCTTCGAGCGCTAAAATTGATTTCAGCGCGGTTGAAAGGGTACAAAATTTAATAACTTTCAGCTTCGATGAAAACTGAAACATTTTAAAATGACAAACTGAAATTCCGTATATAGGTCAGCTGGGCCTTTGTTAACGATTGGCCTGTATTCATTTAACAACAAAACAATAGCTTGTTTCATGAATATTTATTGTTTTACGTTTCGTACTTAATTGCATTTATTGAACAATCAAAACTGGCTATTGTGCAATCATAATTAATTAGCGTTGATTGTAAATAATTGCAGTTAGTAATTAATTGGTGACACGCACTTAAAGCTCATGCCATTATATACCTAGCATCATTAAACACTGTGTTTTATTAAATACAGAGGATACAAATTAAACACAGGCATTTACCGTCACCGCAACTCATAACTCTTCGTTAACAATTTGCTGAAGTCGAAGAAAATGAGAAAATATTTGACAGCGGTTTCCGCGCAGACGGAGAGGTGACTTACTTGATTACTTTTTAACTTGTTTTGCTGGCTGTAAAGTAAGTTTAAAAGCCTTGGTGTAACCTCACCAGTAACTGAATGAGGACTGCATTCGACGAACGAATGTCTTATTTTTTGTCATTATCGATGTTTTTTCCATTAAGTACATTGCTAGGTTCCGCATTGATAAACAACCAGTTCCAGGTCCGAAGTGGAATGTTTCTGGTTTTACGAGAAACGAACTCTGCAGGAAACATTTTTACCGATAAACATTACAGTAAACAATGACTGTTCAACATATTTGGTTTAAACCCATAAAAAATCATGTTAAATACATTCAACACTGATGCAAGCATTTCGTGTGACAAGACTACACGACATTGAAGCCCACAGATAAGATAAAAACAAAATTTATACGTGTACCGAATGTTTCTCAATAAATCCCATTCTTATATGGCAACGGAATTTTAAGCACGGTGTATATAATTCGACAATCCCAAAATCTCATACAGGATCGATGTTTATCTCGTGTAATGCCTGGCAGGAGATCAGTGAGCGGATAAAATACGCGAATTTTGTCCGCAATATTGTTTTTCGGGGCACTCGGTCCGGGGTCTTTGACCTACACCGGCACCGGCTTATAGAAACGCATACATTTTCGGGAATATAGACAGTATTTCCTTACATTACGAGTGACCTGTTTTCGCAGAAGATAATCTAAGCCGTTTTATGGTGTCACCTATTTGCTGCGCTTAAATCTGCGACTAAATTGAGTGGGTAAGTGGATTGGTTCCATTTTCCATTTTCCCGGCATCCCTGGTGACCCGTTAATGCAAAATGGCTGCCGGGAATGTAAGAAAATGGCCGCCTAACTATTTTAATACTAGAGAAGTGGAGAAGTTATGTAAAGTATGTTATTTGTTTGGTATGTTACCTGCTCTGCTAGAATTTTAAATAACTTAAGAATGATGTAGGTACCTATTTGAATTAAAGGTATCTAGAGAAAACTACTAAGCTTTATTTTTTGCACGATTATATAGAGAATCGTAGGGTTGTATTATTATATTTAGAGAGAGGGCAAAACTGTCTGCCCGGAAGTGTTCGGTGGTAAAACGACATCTTTGTTGTATTTCGTGGTTCATTATTAAACGAGTGTTTTAATTAATTACAGCTCTTGTTTTATTAGCTGTTAATATCCCACTGCTGGGCAAAGGCCTCCCTACTCTCCTTCCACCTCTCTCTGTCCAGAGCTGCCAAGGACCAATCTTGAAAGGAGTCCAGCTAATCCCGCCATCTCCGTCTGGGCCTGCCTCGATATCGTTTGCCATTAAGAAGGACCCACTGGGTCGTATGTTTGACCCATTGGTTGTCTGACATCTAATTACACTTACTAAATCAATATACATATAACAAGTAGATATGTACCTACTTAGATATCACAGTCGCCTTCTGAAAAACTTTTTGGATTTCATAATGTAAACAAAGTTTAAGTTTTCGTTCTGCCTGACACATTGACACAATTTTCTTAAAACCAAACGAGAGAAACAATCTTCCATTGCACATGCCTGTGATATATTTCTGCTATAAACCATAAAGTCTCATCCTGGGAATTTCTGGGTGGTCCAGAAACGTTTTACGAGTATTTCCGTGCTTCAGACGATTGATACGCATCCTCCTGACTGACTGACATGTTTTGGCTGATCTGCCGAAAATATCCTTCGCGGAATAAAATTTTGTATGAGTATAATTTAGGGTGTATTGTTTTGAAATAAATCATAATACCTACAATTGGACAGTGGAAGACCAGTTGATCACGTATAGTAGAAAACTTTAGTGTTTGATAGTATAAACCCTAGGCCGTAAATCTAGGTGAGATGTTGAAGGAGGCATATATCAATCGGTGTAGATGATTCGATAGAGAAACAAGTTCTGCCTAAAACCTGTAGTTCTCGGTCAAATATTTCTATTGAGCCATCCTCTATCGTAGACCGAGGACAGTATCTAGCTTTTTAAGATGAACCATATGTTCCTACGGCATAAAAATGTTAGGACATATATAGGAGAGTGGAATCTACCACTTTGTTCTTTAGTTGTCAGCAGTATGCATGATTGCATTGTTTATTCAATATGGTAAAATGTAACACGTGCCAAATGGAGATAATGTGAAATACAAAACAAAGCTGTTGTTATGACATTCTCGTTCAAAAAATACACATGGCTTCGGATCAATGAACTCGTATCATTTAGCGATGCAACTCATCTAAAATAAAACAAAAGAGTAACGCAAATAGTCCGCGTATTCTTAGACTGGAGCTTTGCTATTAATACTGTAGAATTAAATTCATTATAATTTAGTGAAGAAGTTTATAATTACATATTTGGCTTAAACTGGAAAACGTTTCATGGAAAATCATAACCGTTTAGTTTATTTTTAGGCAGAAGACGTGAAAAAAATGGAGTGTAATGCAGGAAACCTTCAGTCATTATGAGTAGGATACAGGTTGAACAAGTAATTAGGTAGGCAGTAACTGGGTTGTGGAGGTCACATAGGCTTCATGTAAAATCCTGGTATTCAGCTGCATCCGGTTAGACTGGAAGCCGTCCCCAACATAGTTGGGAAAAGGCCAGGCGGCACATGATGACAGGTTGACGAAGACATCATCAGAAAAAAAGCCTATGATCGTATCTCGATCGTTCTACACATACCTTATTTACCTCCACTTCGAACTGGCACAAAACAAAAACCTGTGCAATTTCCAACCTCTTTTTTAAATTGGAACTCATACTTTTGTGTCTACTAATCATACAAGGGAAACAGTTTTGTTACATAAAAGCCTGACCTTTGCACCGCTACCTTGCTCCCACGCACATTTCCTCTACTTGAAATTTCGACTCGGATTCTTCAAGAGAATTCCCGAAACGGCTTTCCTTTTCCTACACGTGTAAGATTTTCCGTCTATTGGATTTGTTACTGAACGTAAGCCCTTCATTATTTTTAATATTCTAAAATGTCAGTCTTTATTATATCAGCAAGAAAAGTAGAAATATCGAATGCTTTATAATATTCTTAAAAGGTAACTTGGTGAAACTTTGATTTTCTTTGTCCCACATTTATTTTTTACTTTACAAACACAAAAGAAAAAGGTTTAAGTAGATAAGAAAATAAAATTGTTTGTATGTCGTTACCGTTCTATACAGGGTGGTAGGGACTTCGACGCACAACATGTTACCATGGATTCAGTACCTACACGATTCTGAACCTGTGCTGCTTATTCATGCAAATAAGGTTAGAAAAAGCGGCCAATTTGGCTGAAATATAGGTACAATATAGGTTACCTGTAGCATGATGATTAGAAATGTGGACGCAAAAAAAAACATACATAGTTTTAAGAGTTTTTTTTTATCATTGTCCCTCTCAACCAAAGCACCTGCCATCTAATCTCTTCACCACCCTTGGTTGACTGGTTGCAGATTTTCTTTTTTGATAACCGGGGTCTAGAATCATGTTCTGAATTCATAGTTACAGTACCCACCCTGTATTCTTAGAACAATGTCTCTATCAACACCATTTCGCTGCGATCTATTTTTTGGTCCTACTGCCCGAAGTCTATTTCTGCAGTTGTTATTCTAAGCGAGTGACGCATGCACTAGAATTCTAAGCACGCGTGTAGCTATTTAAGCTATGCCTTAGAATTGTAAACTTACAAACTGAATAAACTGCCATTGTGGAGTAAATAAATTACCTACTTACTTTAAAATTATGGACTTACTACTGAAATGTTGCTCGTGACTTCGTCTATGATCCAGGGTGAAAAGTACCCTATGTCCTTACCCAAGTCATGGTTTATCTCTGTGCCACATTTTATCCAAATTCGTTCAGCGGAAATTATTATTATTTAGAATTGGGAAAATGGTAGTGTGTCAAGGATGTCGTCGTCTTAGTCTACCTAACTAATCTAGGCAACTTAGTTGTTCTGACAAATGTCGCTTTTTGTAGATGCAAAAACTGACCAATAACTGACTGGCATAGTTAACACAATTTTTTCAAAGAAATTAGTACATATTTGGCAATAGACTAAAAGGACCAGTTTTTTTTTTCATGCAAAAATATTTTGCAAACAAATGAAAATAATATAAAATATTCCTAACAAAATCATGTAATACATATTTAATACGACATGATGTCAAACAAACAGCTCCTATGATTCACGCGACACATTTGACATGATTAATTTTAATTCACCACGGAGTATGCAAATTGTTACTCTCGTGTATAATAAGCGTCACGGGACCATTTTAGCGGTGTACTGTTCTCTAATAACGTTTCTCAGAGGAAATGGAGCGGTGCCAGCGATTGTTTCGCTACTTCCCATCGTTTTGATTTTGTTTTGATCGCATAGCATTCGGCGACTAGCGTCATTGCGGCGTGTTTTCATCGCAAACTAGCACATCTTGGCTAATAGTGACTGCACATGCATAATTACTGTGGGGTGCACCTGTGCAGCACCCTAATTGTATAACACACTATCAATCTCAATCTGAATAATTTTAAAGGATATTATTTTTTATTATTTTTTTTCTCTTTATTTGTTTTGGGGTTTTTATCTAAACAGATATGTCAACCCCATCGTGCCTTTTACAAGCCCGCGCCTACGGTGGCCGGGAGTCGGCTGTTGACTCCCGTCCAGGGCGTCTCCTGCGGCTACTAGGGGCGTGAGGGCGCAGTGATTGCCTCTCCCTCACGGGCTCCGCATCCTCCTTCGCGAGCATTACTGCTTCGCAGAAGGAGGTGACGGCCTCCCATGCACTCTCGCTCCGTACCATGGCCTGGACCAGGGCCGGACGCGAGATATCGCCACCGCCGATCGCCGCCACGAGGACATGGCGGTGCTCCGCCCAAGCCGGGCAGACCTCCACCGTATGCCACCGTGTCCTCCGGGCGATCCACACAATGGTGACACCCTGGCGTTTCCTCCCGTTTTATCCTGAACAGGAACCTCCCGAAACAACCGTGTCCAGTGAGGACCTGTGTCAGGCGGAAGGTGAGGGCGCCGTGGCGCCTCTCTAGCCACTCCTCAAAAAGAGGACTTATCGCCGCTATAGTGGCGTGCCCAGCACTGGGTTGCGACAATCGCACTCTCCATACCGCTATGAGATCACGCCGGAGCTCTGTCCGCTGTACCGTGATTTCTCGCGGCAGCGGAGTTATACGCCCCGGCGTTTTGCCTCCTCTCGCCACTCCCATATGTGGGCGAGGACTTTGGACTCCAGATCCCATGGCGTGACGCTAGGGAAGTCGGCGCGCAGCACCCGGTCGTACCCGATGTCCCACAGATGCGGCCCCAGGAGACCAGGACCGATCCCTGTGGGACACCGCGCGACATCTCTCGCCTGTTCCACTCTCCCCGGTGACCGGGGTAGATGATGGCACTGTCCGTCAGATAGGCCTCGACAGTGCGACAGAGGTAGGTCGGCATCCGGTGATACCGAAGTGCCTCCCTGATGCAGCTCCAGTGCATGGTATTGAAATCTACATTTGACACAGTAAAAATCAGTTTAAACCAACCAAGGAATGATGTGTTGATCTTCAAATACTAAAAAATAAAGATCAAGTAGATTTTCTAAGTACATATGTACTATAAAAGAGAAAATTGAACATAGTACCTAATATTCTTACTGCATAGAAAAATACGTTATTTGCGGTAAACATGACGCACAGAAAGAACACAAACACCAAAAAAGAACAAGTTGGGAGAAAATAGATCAATGCGGTAACCTACCCGTACCGTATGTAAACATAAGAATCCTAATACCATCTGTATCTCTTCACATAAAAATAACAACAATAAAGAACTATAATGCTTTGCACATACGATGTAAGTACTGACGCGCGAATCCGCCGTGCGCGTCAAGAGGGAAGATACCATCGTAAATTATTGACGCTTAATTCAGACGTTGAATTACTGTCAGTGTATCTGTAAACAGATGATGGAGGATTTAAACGTCAATGGAGCTTAACGGGCGACCGGCCAAGGCCAGTTTTACACGTCGTTTTCTATGAATATGGACCGTTCAGATCGAAGATAATTTGCTTTTACTGACTGGTTCTTATGATAGCATCTGTGCAGCTTTCAGACGGTTCTGAGTTTAGCATGTATGTGCATACCTATACTATGATAACTATTGTGAATGATGATATGGTTAGAAAGGGGGTTACTACCGAGATGACGACTAATAGAACAGGAAGAAAAATACATGTTGCGCCGATCTCAAATAAATTGGACTAAGGGCAGATAATGATGATGATATGATATGATATTGTGATTTATTTTGATCAAAAGTGCCTTTTTTCTGCCTATTTGGAATAAATGCTTTGACTTTATTTATGCGATAAAATTATGTTTTGTAAGCGCTTTTTTTAGGAATACTTTCACCCGTAGGATGGTTTATTTCATCATTCAATCTTATATTCTATTTTGGTAGATATACGGGGTGGACCACCCCTTTCTGATACAACCTGTATAACTCACACGGGAAAGTTATTATACATTTTTCTAGATAGATTTCTACTAGAGATGTCTTTAGCTACTATACAACAACGGAACTACATACCCAAGTAAGTAGTTTTCTCCACAAAAATAATACAAACGACCGCGACCGAAATTGGTCCTTAAATACGAAAGCAAAAACTAGTTCACCACTCCGACAACACCATTTATCTTAAAATGAAATATAAAACATACGAATATGAGAGTTTTCCGACATTGTACACAATTCTCCCGTCGAGCGCAGCTGACATCCTTCTCTCCGCACCAGTACATAACACGCTCATATTGAACCTTATATTATATACCATTACGTAAGAACGTGCCCGAATACGTTCTAGAATTATTGGAAATGTTCCTATTTCAGGGTTTGTTGACGTCAAACGTGGAAACAGCCAAACATGTGAAATCTTACAAATATTGTTGAAGACGGAATATTGAATAAACGTAGTACCCATGTAGTAAGTACCTACTAATAATTATGTTTGTTGAAGAGCCAAATGTAGGTTATAAAGAGTTTCGTCAGGGAAAATTCAAGGCGAAATACATAGGAAGAGTCGTTGCACTGCAGTCAGCATGCACGCTTTTTAGTGCTCATACACACTACGGTAATTATTGATAGTGTGGTTTACCTATAAGCTCAGTGTCTACGTATGTACTCAAGTGTGCGTACACCTTTTCAAAAGCGAAATAAGAAATAAGCACATGTCTTATTACGTATTAACATCACTAACTCAGTTTTATCGGCTGTTTAGACAAAATCTAAATAAATCACAAGAGGGTAGGTAAAAATATCAACTATCAAACAAAAATAACAAACAGTTACCAAACTTTGAAGTAAATTATAGTTAGTAAGAACTCCAAACATATCAACGCCTACGAGATTACGAAAATAATATGATTTACCTCATACGTAGAAGTTTATAAATATAAAATCTGTAAACAAGACTACCTACGCTCGCAAAAATATATATTTGTAGTGTATTAATTTATTTAATAGAAATGTAAACACTATCTCATGCACTTATGTAGTGAGGTAGCTGTCACTAATGACAGCTGTCAGTTCACTACGAATGGCGGGAAACAGTTGAAAGTGAAGCGTGACTGCACGAGAGGCTTGGTGTGGTAATGAGCCAGGTGTAGTTCAGCTTAAATACGTGTTCAACAGGATTCTACAATATCAAAAGCAAACATTTAAATTTTCATCCATTAGGTATGGTGGGATGAGCTGAAGAGTAGAAACTACTATATCCTGCAGCTGTGGACGCTTCAAATTTTTGATATAGGTAATCTATATAATTATGCAGTTGCCTCTGTCGTCGACGCGTGTCGCTCGTGTATCGTCGCACACTTTCAATGTCAAATACTGGTGAAATTAATTTTGTAATATCAATGTTGTTTGTTTTGTTTTATGTGTAATTTAATTTATTTTGTGTAAATTCAGATACAAATTATTGTTAATAAATAAATTACTGTGGATACTGGTGAAAATGACAAATTTTCATGACGAGCGTTATGATACTGCGGAACTGCTTTCCTAGGAAACTAAACCTTAAGAACACAATACATTGCAATAAATGGAGAAAGCGTAACAAATAACATTGTAACACAAACACTCGTGGTCCTTAGTTCCACAGTTCCAGAGCAGACCCAATCAAACTACATTGCAACAAATATTGCAGCAATCCCGGCGGATTTGAGAGAAACCGGGGCAAAGCACAAAATGTTATTTTGTAAAGTTCAGGTTTACAAACGTTTTGTCTAATTTTCTTAAACTTTTCTCAAGCTTTTTTTTAACCCCTTTTCTAATAACAAGGTTGATTTTTGTATTTTAAAAATGTAAACGGTACGATAACTTTGTGACCTTTGACAAAGATACTAAGGCCATATTGCAACAGAAATCACTAAATGTATTCAACGCTAAAACGTATTTATTCAAAACATCATTCTGTAATTCCGTCTCTGTCATCTTCAAATGATTGACAGCAATAGAACAATGTTTTAAATGCGTTTAGCGTTAAATGTGGGTTTGAGATTTGTGCTGGAATGGGGCCTTGGAGTCTAACTGCTCATACACACGACTGTGTATTTGAGTACGGTGCCCAAATACACGGGCGGCATGTGGTCGACAGGTGCAGTTGCCTCTATCGTCGACGCGTGTTACTCGTGTCTATGCTATGCACACTAAGAAGGCCCACTTGCACTTAGGCTTAGACACAATGTTGACAAAGTTAAAACAAAAGAGGTTAAAAAAGCAGTGAATCAAAATAATTACATACAAGGGCCGTTCTAAGTATCTAATATAAAGGAGTTATTTATACGCGTCTCTTTAGTTTGGCTTTCACGCTCTTATCTGCCTGTACCGAGTTATCGACCATCATAGATTCTATTCTCGTATGACAACTAAAGCCGGTGTGTTTATGTCTAATGTTCATTTTACTTTATAATAGGACGCAACTGAATAGTGTCCTCCAGATTTACGTCCCAATGTCCACTGACTGCAGATTTAGGTTCTTTATATCGATAGTCGGACATAAAGCTATTAGTACATACGGAGTATAAGGTGGGCTGTGACCGTCCTTTAGCTGTATTTACTGCTAAGAGCCTCTACTTTGTATGAAACTTATCGGCAGAACACTACATAGTGTTCAAGAACGTGGTTTAGTATTTGCATATCCGAGCACTTCAATGTAAACCCGGTGCCCTGGGGGCTAACTCTTGAAACTAATATCAATTCCAATCTAAAGCCAATACAATTCCAATGTTAATTTTGCAGTCACGTGATTCGGTACTCTTGAAAACAATATTGTCAACATTGGATTGAAATTGGGATTGCGCCGCGATTATTTTGTTACACGTGAAGTTAGCTACGTCAAGAGCCGCAATAGTGTTGTTCAACTCATTACGATAAACTGGTAATAGGGCTTAAAACTGCTTTATTCTTAAAAAAAACAAGGCTAATAAATAAATATGATATAAATAGATGTTCAATTATTAATTTTAACGTGTTAAATTCATTTGGGCGTAAGAAAATGATTAAAATCATTAAATTTACCATGACTGTGGCTTCATGCGTTATGATCGTTGCCTATACACTACTTGAAAAAAAAAACCCGGCGCAGAGGTTCTCCAATTTCAAAAATAAAGTCAAGTCATCAAGTGGATACGTGGATAGAAATGAATTCGAAACGCAAGTTTGTTTATAATATTAATGTAAAGATATTGTTTGCGTTTGGTAACTTTTAAGTAAGAAATAATTATTGTCCGTTAAGTTACTCAGTTAATATCAAAGTTTCTACAAGTGGTAAGTAAACTAGCATTTAGACTTTATTACCGTATTATAGAGTAAGTTTTACTATATTAGATGTTAAATTTATTATGTGAAATATTTGTGTTTTGTCAATGTGGTTATTTTCTTTGCCTTCGTTTTATAAAGTCATATTATGTTTTACCCTACCCTACCACCCTATAATTCGCTTTAAATTCGTCTTCATTCATAAAAAAACGCTTTGTCCGTATACCGCATCATCCGACGCTCATCTCGTCTTTGTTTTAATTGTTTTTTATGCGAATTACGTAAAATACTGTATATAACTGCAAATCTTGCCATATTAAACACTTATTACTTATTAAAAATGACTTAAAACGCAAAACAATTTCTAAAAAGTTACACTTTTGATATTGGAAAAATCACAATCCTCAAACAATCCCAACACAATACTGACGCAATTGGCAACTGTCAAAATACACTCAAGAGTGCCGTTTAGCGCACGCCAAGCTCCGATCCCGATTCCACTTAGTTCCCCAAAATAGAGACGCAATTTAAAACCAATGTGGCGCTAGCATCGAACTCAAGAGTACGAAACATTAAAATTCCAATGTCGATCGATTGGAATTAAAATCAAGAGTAAGCCCGCTGAACAGTCGTCAGCCCGCTACAAATTGGCAGGCTATAGTGATTGGCTCTTAATTCAACCAAGTATTCAAATAAACTATTTTCATAACACCTGGAATACCTATTAATAAACTCTAAAGCTCTGGCCAAAATGAAGCGGGTCCCACGCGTTATGCGGGACCAAATTCACTCGCGCCAATTGTGTCAACTAATTTGACTTCTTAATCATTCAAACAGATCCTGCGCGAGATTCGCTTCAGTTTAACCTGTGCACCCTATACTAATTTCGTAACACTATCAATCACAATCAGAATCATTTTAAAGAATATTGCTAATCCATTGCTTCATTTATTATGTTCGAAAAATTTGTCTGCTTCAAAACGTAAATAACGCAATGAATGTTGTTGAACTATCAAAATGAAAGCCATTGCAATTGTTGGTGTATTCACCATTACCCTGCTGAGTCTAATGCGTTATTTCTTGCACCCAAAATAGAACATCTTATACACAGATACCTACAGACAGTTGTATAAGAACGCCTCTCTATCTTTTATATCAGAAACTTGTGTCACCTGTGTACACAATAGACGTCTTCAAGTGGGTACCGCCTACGAAACTAAAATCCGATATAACTTGAATATCAGATAAGTTTTTTATTTATTCAGGATTTCTGTCGTTGACATTTACAAGTTTGTACCAAACTTGTAAATGTCAACGACAGAAATCCTATAACTCTAAAATCCTTATAACAAGTAACTTTGCCCTTCAAGTAATCTCTCTCTAGCCTAGCATCCAATAAATATGTGATGATCCATCCAATAAATATGTGATGATCCATCCAATGAATATGTGATGATCCATCCAATAAATATGTGATGATCCATCCAATAAATATGTGATGATCCATCCAATAAATATGTGATGATCCATCCAATAAATATGTGATGATCCATCCAATAAATATGTGATGATCCATCCAATAAATATGTGATGATCCATCCAATAAATCGTAAAACTTTGATTTTGTTTGTTCCACATTCTTCTTCTTTTTCTTCGTGTCGATGGCACGACTGTATTTTAAATGTTGTTTTGGAAACCCGGCCGATGCCCGTTGCAGACTGTGGCAGGATACTCTTGCCCCTCCTACTTACTACCTACCACCAAAGGAGGATCTCCCTGCAGAGGGTAACCTTCCGTGGTCTACTTGGAAGTCTCTGAACCGTCTCCGAACACAAGTAGGAAGATGTAAGTCCAACCTGGTAAAGTGGGGCTACCTTGACGGAACGGCAGTAGGGTGTGATTGTGGAGCTATGTCACAAACCATGCTCCACCTCCTATCCTGCCCTGTGTCCCAAAACATGCAGTCACCCTGTACACGTTCCTGCATTTATATAACATCCAAAAAAAACAGATTACTTTCAAACAGCAACATATGGCAGGGAAAGAATTATTGTCAGATGTTACGTAATGACCTAAAATCCAACACCCTATTAGTCAGCTTCCAATTTTTTCCCCCGACTATTTGTATCCCAAGAGGGTATAAAAATGTAGCTTAATTAAAGTAATTGCTTTGACATCTAAGATACATCATTTATGTAACTCATAAAAAATATATGGAAACCTACACAATATATAATGTAAATAGCGGGCTCTTTGTACACACACGGTTTTCTTGCTGTGAAAAACTACGGTTTATTCGCCGTGTGTAGGCACGGTCGTCAGTGTTGTATGGATCACAATGGAAGCTTGTTGACGGACGCGATTTTTCTACTGCGCGTTTTATTCGTCGTGTGTAGGCACGGTCGTCGGTGTTGTATGGATCACAATGGAAGCTTGTTGACGGACGTGGTTTTTCTACTGCGCGGTTTATTCGTCGTGTGTAGGCACGGTCGTCGGTGTTGTATGGATCACAATGGAAGCTTGTTGACGGACGCGGTTTTTCTACTGCGCGGTTTATTCGCCGTGTGTAGGCACGGTCGTCAGTGTTGTATGGATCACAATGGAAGCTGGTTGACGGACGCGATTTTTCTACTGCGCGGCTTATTCGTCGTGTGTAGGCACGGTCATCAGTGTTGTATGGATCACAATGGAAGCTGGTTGACGGACGCGATTTTTCTACTGCGCGGCTTATTCGTCGTGTGTAGGCACGGTCGTCAGTGTTGTATGGATCGCAATGGAAGCTTGTTGACGGATGCGATCTTTCTACTGCGCGATTTATTCGCCGTGTGTAGGCACGGTCGTCAGTGTTGTATGGATCACAATGGAAGCTTGTTGACGGACGCGATTTTTCTACTGCGCGGTTTATTCGACGTGTGTAGGCACGGTCGTCAGTGTTGTATGGATCACAATGGAAGCTTGTTGACGGACGCGATTTTTCTACTGCGCGGTTTATTCGTCGTGTGTAGGCACGGTCGTCAGTGTTGTATGGATCACTATGTAAGCTTATTGATAGATACGTTTTTTCTACGGCGCGGTTTATACGCCGTGCTATTTATAAAGAAATCGTGTCGTGTATGTACAAAGGACCTTAATAATTGAAATCGTTGGCGCGTTGCGTTGGTGACAAGACGATTACGGAGGAGCGAATGTACCCAACATTCGGTACCACCTCCTCGACTCCTAAGAAAAGCTGCTTATGAATAACATTGAACGTTCCCACTCAAATTCTACCTTTCAAGTAGATCTAATTTTATATTATATTAGGTATGAAAGTGTTATATTAATGTCTCTTCAAAAGGCCATATTTTCAACGTTCCCGATAACTTCACAATACAAGTTTTTTATAGCATAGAAAAATCTAGATGAAAAACTGTGTGGGAGGGAGTTCCATTGAGTTGAGAGAAATATTGTTGATGAAATATATTTTTTTTACATAACTCTAGGGGAGCTGAGTCTGAAAAGTGTACGAAATTTTTAGGTACATAAGGACATCATATTTTATGTTTATATTATTATCGTTTTTGTAACAATAGAGAAGTATGGAAGAAAAAGACATGTTGCACTGACCCCAAATAAATTGGGATAAGCGCTGGAGAATGATGAGGTTCTCAAGTAAAACTAGACGAAACTAAAGTAACTATATCTACATGTATATATTATTATTGTATATACATATCACCTATGACTGTACCCAACGCATTAGGTAAAATAGGGCCAAGCTAGGGAAAGACATATAATTTGAGTCTAAACCACCTAAATTTAACTTCTTATCAATATTCGCTTGTATATCAACTGCGTAAGCTTGTACTTGAAGTTACTAAAGTAACGAACATAGATATATTTTTACATTTCTTTGGTAACCAATTTTCTCAGAAGGCAGTCTTCCCAATATAGCTCAATCCGCTCGTTCCAAAGGTTGGTAACACCGGAAAATACTTTGTTAAGTGAACTCAAGCACTCCACCCGGTAAACATGGGCTTATAGCAGGGATAGGAAACATTTTTCAGACGAGTATATTTTATCAGAGCTTATCCTGCGTAACTTGAACAGCTGACGGTTGATAAACAACTTGTAAGTGTGTTTTCTTATCATTTCTATGTTATACATAGTTGTGAATGCTTTAACATGAGCTACCCTATATCTACATCTATACATATTATAAATTAAAGTTGCTTATCGTGTGTAACCGTGTTGCTCTTCTCAACTGCGCAACGGACTTTGATGCGATTTTCACCAACATTCAGATAATTTATACCGAAAGTTCTAATACATTAATATTAATCTTAGTGTGCATACCCGAAATACATAGGAAGAGTCGTTGCACTGCAGCCAGCGTGCACGCTTTTTAGTGCTCATACACACGAGCGACACGTGTCAGCCGCAGAGGCAACGCGGCGGCCGTCAACACTCGTCGACCGCAGCAGTGGCCTCTGCCGGTGACGCGTGCCCCCGTGTGTAGGCCCACTTACATGTAAAAAATGATTGTTCAATGTTTTGTCAAGTCATAAAAACCGTGCGAAGCAGGGGCGGGTCGCTAGTTTGGCTCTTTAGTCTACTGAGGCCGCTTAAACTTATCCCGCGGGATGAGTTGACCTTGAGTAAGTTCACACCAATCTAAGTGCAAGATGAACGTAGAAAAATTTAAGTAAGTATAACATTATCCTTCTATTCCCTGAATGAGTATAAATTACACGTTACACTCACATTTCGCCAGTCATGTTTGAGTCCCAAGTAATAAAGGGACTAAGTACACCTATTGTCATTAACTGGAAGCAAATTCATGAACAAAAACAAAACAAACCCGAAGTCGAGGACCTATTTCAATTATTCTACTTAGAACCCCTTTTGTTACAGTTCATCCCGATTCAGCGCCTTCAGCGGTGGACGCTTGTTACTGATTGTGTTGATCCCACAAGCTCAAGAGAACACAAAAAGTTTTCTCTACCTACACTATTATCCCATATTTACATAAATGTCGACTTCTAAAGGGTTTTCTGCTCGACTGAAACCAAATTAACATGAAGGATTCTATTAATGTCTCTACCGGTCATCTCAACATGTTACATAAACTAAGGGTGTTTACGCACTGCCTCTGAGCGTTTTTAGCGCCTACGCGAAGTCTATAAGTCGCCTATGGTGAGTCTAAGAGGCGCCTACAACGAGTCTACGGGGTACATACGCTGTGTCGACGAGACGCCTATGCGGCAGTCTACGAGGTGCCTAAGTCGTATCTTCGAGGTGCTTACGCCGATGTTACGAGGTGCGGACGCCAAGTCTAAGAGTGTCTACACGCAGTCTACGAGATGAGACGCCTGCGTCGTGTCTACGAGGTGCCTACGCCGATTCCACGAGGCGCCTACGCCAACTCTAAAGGAGCCTACGCCGAGTCTACGAAACGCCTACGCCAAGTCTATGAGGCGCCTACACTGCGTCCACAAGGCGAAAACAAGGCGTTAGCGCATTGGACCAACAGCCAATGCAACGGCACCTTATAAAACACACTTAACTATCTATTGACAGTAAAAGCTCCTTGCTTCACATGACACACGTATTCTCGGGTCTCCTAACGAGCCGACATGAACGTTCACAGTCGACCGATTACAAACAGACTGCTTTGATGTCGAGCAACTCGGATGTGGCCGCAACTGGAGCAGTTGTTACGTGAATAGTAAAGTGAACTAACTATGGTGGTAGTAGCAAGTGGGCGTCATTGGAGCCAGTGGAAAGATGGAAGTTTTGAACACATTTCGTTCCTCCATTAAGCCAATTTTTGTTCGAGTTCTTGGTTTACAAATTATCATAGCAAGGTGAATTTATCATTTGAAATCTGCGTACCTTAGGAATAATTGCTTAACACACATAAAATGGCATCCGATCGCAATGCCTTTCATTTTGACATCCAGGTTTGAAAAATTCGTCTGCACAACAACGTAAATAACGCAATGTTGTTACTACATACCTACTTCATGTATTAAATATTTGCATGCCATCATTACATGGCGGAATGTGTTTTTTTGTTTTCGGGGGAAAACCTTCAAAAGGCACCCGACCTCCGGGAAGTGAGGTCCCCCGGTGATCACCTACAATCAAAGTCCCGGGAATCCCAGGGGCTTGGAGACTTTCAAGAAAAAAAAATTCGACAGTCTTGTCTCGTCTCGAGTCTCGAGTCTCGACCCGAACGTCCTGGGACTCGAGACAACTAAAATTACGAAAAGACTTCGAGACACGAGACGTCCCGGGACCCAAACCTACCGGGACCTACCACATTTTATGCAAATAAACGATTTTATTTGATTTGATTGCTAGTATAGTATGTTATTAATAGTAAAGAAATAAAGAAAGAAAGCAAAAGTATTTATTGCGACTCGTATAGGAAGATCATAAACTAAACAGCACGGCCGCAGCGGACAGTTTTCGGTTCACGGTATGAATAAAAGGCAAAGTATTGCCCCAGATGAAGTTGTTAGTAGGGATTTATTTTAGGTAATTAGGTACTACTGAAAACCCCTACACAATATGACGACTGTGATGTTAGTCGGGTGACCACATACTACATAGCTGTTATACGACACATTATCGCGAACATAATATTAGGTAATTGGTTTGGTGATCCGTAAAAGCTCAAGGCACAGAAATACCTAGTTTGGCAACTAAGGATAATTATCCTCAACATACATACTTACAACAAAACTTAGTTATGCCCGCGGCTTCGCCCGCGGGATAAAAAGTATCCTATGTCAACACACACACGGTCTATCCAAATCTGTTCAGCCGTCAAGGCAAAAAGGTAACAAACAGACAGAGTTACTTCGTATTTATAATATTAGTAGGTGTTACAAATCACAGTGAAGACTACAGAAAGTGTGTGTAGTGAAGTTACTGAATAATAAAATGTTGGTCCTTTGTCCATTACCCTTGACATTTCTCTGAATGATTCTATTTTGAAACTTCTTTTTAAAACGTTTTTATTATTAGAAATCCATTAGTATAGTAACAGGGTGGTCGTGAGGAAATTGAAGATGATTTGTCATTCTAATTCTAACTGAACAAATAAATATATTCACTATCATTTGCCTCATAATAATCCTGGGCATTTATTTATGAATATTTAAATTGTGATCATTATCTACGTAAAGTAATTATTTCTTAGGTAAATAATTATTTTAATAGAGCAATTTGCATAATTCACTCTTTTAAGTATGATTGATATTACGCATGTGTTTGTGTATGCGCTACATTTGCAAAGAAACAATTGTATCACACACATCTACTTAATTTTCTGTATCCTAATTACAAAACATACTTTTTAACATAAGTACCTACTCCTGGTAAAAATCACTTTTGTTTTGACGGTTCAACAACATCCATTGAGTTTGAGTTTGTAACTGGGATCATTGCTTTTAAAACATAGGGCGCAATGAAATCATGAAATTGTCAGAATAAAAGCGATTGTCATTAACCCATTCCCTGTCCCATGAACCACATAATTATGGTTCAGGTTGATTGTTTAACTATTGTGTCTACTTTGTGGACAGTGAACGTGTTAAAAGAGTGTGTTACGCAATTTAGTTACTGGTAAGACTGAAAGGAGGACTGGGAATCTATTATTATCGAGTGATGAATTTTGAATTTCTACCTAAATGACGTTTGGAAATTTCCCATAAAAATATGTACCTATGCAAACATATTATGGGTTGTACTTATGACTCTATTTTTCAACCCGTATCTTCCTTGTTTACGACAAGTTACAATTAATATATTATTTTACTAATGAATAAGCGGAAAATTAGTCACAATGTAGACACAATAGAAATAGCTCTAATAACTAGAAGTCAATAAGTTTTAGTTCATTTCATTCAATTTTAAAATATAATTGTTTGACCGCAAATTGAACAATATGGTGATAAACACCGTGAATCATGAGGTAGGTAACATTGACATAGAACCTGTGTTATGTATTGAATTACTTGGTACAAAAGGACACACATGCAGCATTGTACCTAAAGTCAGCGTAATTAATTGTTTAACAAATTGACTCCCTACTTCAATTTGCCGTGTTATAGCCACGTCAGAGAATTATAGTTGTGAGTTGAATATACGGACAGTTTAAGTTGGTAGTCAACATTTTTAACAATTATTTTTCCTTAATTGTACGGAGGAAAAATATAAGCATCTGACGAGGAATGACCAAAAAGTGTCGTATACACTTGAGGAGCCTCGATTTGAGAAAAATTGAGGCTGCTGAGTTGCTTCTAGTTAAAAAGCACCTCACGAAGCGGTTGGCTAGAACTGCTATAAGGACGCACCCTGAGGCTGGAATTCCTAAGATCATTTGTAGCAGGGCGTGGTAATGTCTCCACTTAAGTTGCAACCCAAGGCTAAACTTCCAAACTAATAGTATAAAGAGGTATAATTATTGTTTGTTTATAATTATGTTTATAAAAAAAAATAGGTACTGATCCGATTTCGAAAATTCATCCACTGATCGAACGTTACACTATTGCCGAGTGTCAAAGGCTATGTTTTATGTCAAAACAAGACACATTATGCGAATGAATCGGGGACAGAAGCTTGTAGTGTACACGCAGCATGGAATCACACAAGAATGTACCTAATATACTTAACCGTATCTTATTTCCCCAAAGTACCGAATTATTTGTGAAAACTCTCACGTTTCTTTAATTTCACAGTTATGAGCTCACAGATGAAAATTGCTCGCCCTAATTGGATTGCTCAGCCGTGCTCAACACTCATTACTTGGCTTTTCATTTTGTATGTCAGTAGAACTTGCCTATGGTATCACATCACATAATGAAAGCGCTATCATTCTCGGACGCGAAAAAAAACTACTTAGGTACTTTAGATATTAAAGTGTTTTGTATTTCCTTCTGTCTATTTTTATTCGTATAAACTACATAATTACTTATTTACGACTACGACCTAGTAATGTAATGGATTTATAAGCCCACCAATGGAGTTAACCACCAAATAATTTAAGTTATTGAACTAAAAGAGTTAAAATTAATATTATCAAGTACCTACCTACGGGAGTTATTTGGAGGAATTTAATAAGAAATAAGGATATTCAATAATAATTTGTTTCTAAAAAGTCCATAAATGTACCTACTAACTTTGTCGTAAACATGATTAATATGTTTCTACGAAATCTGGAGTTAGTAAGAGGGTAAGGGTGTTTATTTGAGTACATGATTCTACTTTAACATAAGTCTCATATTAAACTATTGTAGTAGGTAGGTAATTTCGTATTTATTTGGCATCTTACATACTATACATATCTTAAATTAGGTACCTAAATATTTAAGTTACATTATTTCACAAAAACCTGAATAATATTGAACATGCATCACCATTAAATTAACACACATAACAAAACATTACGACTGTACTTCCTGAAGCGTTAGACAGAGGTGTACCTAAAGTCCTACCTACCTGCACCCACATTTCACCCGATATGTTTAAATGCACAGCCTATCTATTCTGTAAAAACTTACGTGAAAATATATTATGTGAAGTGAGCTGTCATTCCACCTGATGGATTCGCACTACTGACAGCTTACTTCACCGAAGTTTTCACGGTGGGTTTGTACCATAGAGATTGTATAGTCTTTGGTTTATGTTTATACAGAATAGATCGGCTGTATCTTTAAATTATTGTTATTTAACTTGTTTAAAAAAAGAGAAACCAAATGTTATCTAATTTTAGTGCCTAATATATTTTTGAACTCAGTGATAAAAACAAATAATAGGTCAATACATTGTGTGTACTGTCACAAATCGTGTACCTATCCTCATTTTTTTTCGACCATTGTTATGAAAAAGATATAAAAAAGTCTCTATCGCGCGATTTGTTCAAAACAAATCGTATTTGGGCATCGACACAACGTTTACTATTGTGAATTTACAACATTCCTTTGTTAATTCTCCGAGAGTATTACGTACCCAAACAATTGCTAATCTTATCATAATATTATGTATGTGGCTACGTAACATTTTAATGCCCTTTGTACACGGCACAGTTTCTTTAGGTACCTATAAGCCGTAGAAAACCCGGTCTGTCAACAAGCTTCCATAGTGATCCATACAATACTGACTGACGACCGTGCCTATACACGGCGAAAAACCGTAGCTTTTCACGGCAACAAAACGTGTATGTACCGGGCCTAACTCAAAGCAACAATTTGGGAAACAGCGTCATCGTCCAGCCAACCTGCCTTTTCCCAACTATGTTGGGCTCGACTTCCAGTCTACCCGGATGCAGCTGAATACCAGTATTTTACATGGAGCAACTGCCTATCTGACCTCCACAACCCAGTTGCCAGGTAATACAATACCCCTTGGAAAAGCCTGCGGGTTCAAGAACGACTGTCAAAGATAGGAATGTAGAAATGTCTAGGAAGCACGTTAAGCTGTTGGAGCTTAACGTGCTTTCTGAGGCCCGAGGGGTTCTCGGCAGGTAAAGATGGTCACCCATCCACGAACCGACCGCGGCAAGCGTAGCTTAACCTGATCGATCGATCCATGCGTCTGTTATTAGTTAGCCACGAGCCCTTCCAATTGCTAATCTTATCATATTATGTAGCCACATAACACTTAGACTACAAACAGCGATTTGGTAAACAGCTTCACCTTATAAACACGTCTGTCTATTTAAAGATTTTGATGCGTAATACCGAAATCCTGGTAGGGATGTAATGTACTACTATCAAGTCGAAAATATCGATGAAATACTCATTAGAATTATAAGTACCTACTAGCAAGCCCAAACCTGAGTCATTCAATCATCAATCCCATGAATGTCATTGTCGAATCGCGAATCGCGAATAAGTCTTTCTTAAGACACTGATTTTTCAGGGACGTCCAGTATCGGGAATATGGTGGATACCTTTTGAGTACCCTTGAAAAGTCAAAACATAGCGGCCGTATTTTCAACCGCAACTTTTTCTGTCTATTTAAAGTGATTGTACTGACAAATCAACTTTACGAACATCTTAAAATTCATTTATGCAAACTAGGTTGAGAATCAGTACTTTTCGAACGTCAAAATTACATAAGACAGGCCCCCAAAACGCACGTCCTAGTGCTTTAGCTGGGGACAAGAAGAGGCGCAACAAACTCCCCACCAGAACAGCTGTCTGTTCAGTTATAAAAACTTGATGTTCCTCGATCGTTCGAGAATTCGACGAAATTCCAGTGTATCGATAAACTTCCCAGGTATCGATACTTTTCGTTTGATCTCTAAGTGCAGGTGCGCCAAGCCATGTATAAGAGACGTCATTTGCGCGCATGAAACATGCAGAATTACGTTAACCTAGATTTCAGCCTGAAATAGCCCAGTGCATTCGCGAGGGAACCATTCCTATTGGGTATTCAACGCACGGACGGGCGCGTGTTGATTTGATATAGAGAATTTGTTATGAAAGTTTAATTATAGCACGATGTGGACCAGCTTTTCCACGGAAATTACTGATTCGCATTCGATTTGTATATAGGTTTTTTCTTCATTGGAAATGGGATTATGCGGGTAAAGCTTTTATGTAACTTTGGCTTGGAAAATAATATCATGTTAGTATAGGAAAATAATATTATATAAGGTACAGATGCCAGCACATAAAGCTACTACAACTGTCAAATTCCTTTATTAGATTTGCAACTTTATCGCTAGAGCCAAGGTTCAAGGCTGATTGGGAAATTTGACAGTTTCGTGTAGCTGACCAGCTGGCGTCTATACAATTCATATACGACAATATGTTACAGCACCCTAATTGCGTAATACACAATCAATCTCAATCTGAACCATTTTGAAGGATATTGCTAATCCATTGCTTCATAATTATGTTCAAAAAATGTGTCATGTGTCTGCTCACCAACGTAAATAACGCAATGAATGTTGTTGAACTGTCAAAGTGAAACCAATTGATATTGAGCAATTAGGGTGCAGAAACTCTTTAAACAATGCTACTTTTAGTAAAATGGAAGTTGGAGGAGAGGTCAACGAATTACCTCGGACTCATTTCAGACCTCAGAGGGGTAATTCTCGTAATTTTAAGAACGTTCACAGTCTGATCTCAGTCTCAATCTGTCAAAGATACCTCTATGATGTCGCCGAGTTATTTATAGTATTCCCATTAAAGTGGTCTCTGGACGAATAGAACTGAATTAAGTTTTTTTTTTTAAGTTTATCTGGTTTTCCTTTAGGAAGCGTGGTGATCAATCAATCAATCATGCTGCCCTTTATGAGAAGAGGTCTTATGCCCTGCAGTGGGACAGTAACAGGATTATTTATTAGCTGAAAATGGATGAGAATCGTTTGAACTTGGTTACATATATGGACCTATGACTAAGATAATGTATATTATATAGCCTTAAAGGCCAATGGAACATAGTACTAAGTCATAAATCCAGGCAAAGCAGGCAGGGTGGCAATTATGAAAAAGACTAAGGTAAATAATGTTTCTTACTCAGTATATTTTCTCCGTAAAAGTAGGAATAATTGTAGGAACATTTTATTCATATTTAAAAATGTCTTACGTTCCGCAGGTAGAGAGGAATGTTAGTAAGATTTACTCACGAAGTGTAACGTGGTAAAAGGAAGTGGATAAAATTCCGTGGAAAACACGCTCTCTATACGATGTAAAATTAAGTTTTTAAAAGACACACTTTGATAATAATTTTATGGTTCTGATTTTCGAACTGACCATTTGGAACCAGAACCTGACAGATTCTATCGCAGTCCACTGCTGGATCACAGACTGACAGCCCATAGAAATGAGGTTTCATTGACCTACTTTCAAATTTTGAAAACAAGACGTTCCATTTCTTAAACATAACATAACATCTTAAAAGCTGGCAACACCATACGTTAAAATCCCATTAACAGGTACAATAACTACAAACCAACGATGTAACACTAATGGAAGCAAAGCATAAAACATGAAAACTAAACCACAGCAGGTTTCCTTTGTAGTTACCTATATAATATGATTCCATGAAACAAAGATAATAAAGGTAATCGGGACGTCTAATAGAAACTGTAACGTGATACTGGCAACATTAGCGAACAATACTTGTTTGTGTCGAAGTTCTATTGTGAGTTCTGGCAACACTTTTACACGCTTCTAACAACCCTCGTCCACTTTGACCCCGTTGAGTCACCCTCCTTTATCTTTAGGTTAATAACGAATGATGTTACATCATTTTATACCGATCAAACCTTACTTTTCCAAGGTTTCATATAATATTTCTAATAATAAAGCAATTCGTTTTTCATCCTTAAATTATTGACAGTTTTTGGGACATCGACATCAGCGACGGAACAAAATTGTTACTCCGTGACATCCGCAGTTTTTTTATTCGAATTTCAAAAGTCCAGCTGCGTGAAGGATGCGTTAAGGTAGCCCACGAATTTCAAATTTTCTTACGTTTTTTGCAATTTGCAGATCAGCTGTGCGATTCTGTAACCATCTCACCGTGAAAACTTAGGTGAAGTGAGCGTGGAGTGAGCTGTCATTCCAAATAATGCTAGGGATTGACACTACTGACAACTCGCATCAAGCTCACTTCACTTGAATTTTCACGGTGAGATTTTTACAGAATCGACCGGCAGTATTGCCAATCTATTCTGTAGTGAGTGAGCTTGAAGTGAACTGTCATTCCACCTAGGTACTGCTAGGGATTGACATTATTGAGAGAGAGAGAGCTCACTTCACCTAAGTGTTCACGGTGAGATATTAACAGAATAGATCGGCAGAAAAGAGAAAGGTTGTATGTTGATTAAAATATGATTCGCGAGCGCAACAAGTACGTATTTACAGTTAAATTCATCAATACAACCCCCTAAGTTCACATAATCCTATTGGATGACTATTTCATGGGATATCTATCAATGGGATTATAATACGAAATTTGTATTTCGCGTATTACCCTACGGTTTCCCCTTAAAAGAAACACGTTTTAAAAAAAAGAAAATTATGTTGGTCGAACGAAAACTCAAAATCGTTTTACTACCAGTTATTTTTAATATCTAAAAACCTGCCTGCTCAGATTTCTAATAATGCTGTCAGTAACCCTAGATATTTTCAATATATAGCAGTACTTGATAGTAAAAAGACTTCTTTATACGATTATACCGTTGGCTTGGGAGCCATTATTGGAGACGACATTCAAAATAAACGGGATGTCGACATCTATCATTCTTTTTCAATTCCTATGCGTAACGGTAATACGGTATTGAGTTTATTCCGATATTTCTATCTCTATGTTATTAAAGAAGATACCTATACTCAATAAAAATAAATCTAGTTTTTTAAATCAACATTCCATTTTATTTTCATATCTAGTGCAGTGAAATTGAAGACTTCAATGAACATTATTAAACGGAAAACCTAGATGAATTCAAAATACATTTCATATGTGTATTTTCTTTTAAAGAAACTATCTTTTGTATTTCCCTCTCCGGAATCGTGTTAATATTTCTCGGATTGTAAATAATCGATACCTTCATCGGATTACATCGGAACGAGACGGTTTGACACCTCTCACGGAGATATCTATCGGCGTAGCGGTACCGGTAATGCCTTCATCAATAACTGATCCGAAACGAATTTATTGAACCTTAAAATAATCCATGGATTACTCGGGAACACATATTGAGATAACAGCTTAAGATAAAATGTAATAAACATTATAGGAAGGAATTGGTCTAGTGATCGCAAGCGGTACTGCTGAGCATGAGATCTTAGGTTCGATTCCTGTGTCGAGCAAAATGTTAATGGGCTTTTCTATCTGGAATTTCTCAGTAGCAGCCCGGGATTAAGATTTAGGCGCTTAAAGGCAATAGGCTTGCCCTGTGAGATGTACTTAAACATACCTGGCGACATGTGGGTGTACTATGGGTACACGTCTACGGGGAATATAGGGTGATTCATTTTATGGAAAGAAGAGCTTTTGCTATTCCGAAAGTGACTTGTACGCATGATGACATATCAAGCTTAACATTTCCAGTATAAGCTGACTTCTCATTGTACGAAAAGACTATACAATGTGAGGTCAGCTAAAATCGGAAATGTATAGCTTGATGTGTCGTCATGTGTACAGACGCCAGCACACCAAGATACTACAATCTGTCAAATTTATTTAATAGATTTTCAACTTTATCGCTGAAGTATTAAGGTTCAAGGTTGATTGGGAAAATTTGACAGTTTCGGGTAGCTTGATCTGCTGGCGTCTGTACCTAATGAAACAACTTTGGCTATACGTTTACTTATTGTTGTCAGAACAAGTGACGTCACTAAAATCGCTATCAATTCACAAGGACACGAAAACAAAGAACTCTATTGTTAAGTCTCACTATTATATTATCCTCAACAAGTTGTTATCCAATTAGTTAGTTAAAACAAGTACAGATTCTCAGATTCGGATACTGAAAGCAATGTGTTCATTAAACCCACACCATAATTGCGTAACAAACTATCAATCACAATCTATAGTATTTTGAAGGACTACTGCTGATCCATTGCTTCATCATCATCTGCCTTGCCTTTTCCCAACTATGTTGGGGTCGGCTTCCAGTCTAACCGGATGCAGCTGAATACCAGTATTTTACATGGAGCGATTGCCTACCTGACCTCCACAACCCAGTTACTGGGTAATACGATACCCCTTGGTAAGACTGGTTGTCAGACTTTCGGACTACTGACGACCCGTAACGACTGCTTTCAGTCCATCCATTCTGCTTCATATGTTCGAAAAATGTATGTGCTCAACAACGTAAATAACGTAATGAATGTTGTTGAACTGTCCAAATGAAAGTCTACTCCTACAGTTAATGTATTGCGCAATTAGCCTGCCGAACAGCACTTAGTTCGTTTTCGAGAAAAACTCGTACAGTTTTCCCTATTACTCGTATTTTCTAAGAACCAACCCGTACATTATGTCATATATCCACCAATTAATAGGATACATCAACGTCATCACTAATAGGATCCATTGTGCCGTCACCACTTCCTAGGAACTGCTGCTAACTGCTTTAATTCTCACTGATGAGTGGAGTGCATTCAGCAATTATGACAAACGCTCCGTGATCTCAATTCTCTATTTTTAGTGCGAAGTGCAATAAGAACTAATTGGACCGCAGTATCTATTGCTTTTATGATTGCTATTAAAATAATTAATATGTCAAAGTTGAGATACTGATTTAGCAGAGTGTTTCTGATGTAGATAAGGAATGCAAGAATGTAAATCACATTAATGAGTGTAGTGTGTCAGGTTTATCATATAAAAAAAATAATTAGTCCGTCCGTTAGATTATCAAAAAATATTGTACCCGTATTTTTTCTTTTGTCAATTATATACTTAAAAAAAAAATTATGAACATATCGCTCGTTAAAGTTCCGCGTGACGTCACTTGCTTGCGACAGTTTTGCAAGCAAGTGACGTCACGACCCCCCACTCCCAAATTTTGACGCGCTTTATCCTTGTCATTTCTTGTTTGATTGGCAAAAGAAAAAATACGTGTCCATTATTTTTCGATAATCTAACTGACTGGCTAAATATAATTATTATTTTCTTACCCAGGAAACTACCATATTTATTGCCCGTCTCGTCGGTCACTGCTGGGCATGAGGGGTTAGAATCCCGGGTCGCGCAAAGTGTTATTGAGTTTTTCCATCTGGAATTTCTTAGTAGCAGCTCGGAGCCTGGATTTGTACCCGGTTGAGGGCAGTAGGCTTATTCCTATTACATGGAACTTAAACATAACTGGCGATATGAGGGTGTAAATACTATAGGTGCACATCTTCCTAACCCTTTAGAGGAATACAGGTGTTATGTTATGTTATTTATTGATGTGGCATTTGGGAATTGTGGTTGAAATCGAGCTAAACGGAGCGTCATTCATGCCGACAGCTGACACAGAACAATTAGTAGTAACAAACAGAACAATTACTGAAACCCAACTTTAGATTAATGTCTTTTATCTTCAGCCCACGCGTAATTAATCCGTAAACACTCAGTAAACGGTACCTATAATGTTGACAAGCCAAACTTCGATCATCAATGTGTCTTTAACCTGTGATTCAGCGGGGTAGTTGCATAACACACTATCAGTAGTAATGGGTTTCATTTTGACAGTTCAACAACATTCATTGCGTTATTTACGTTGTTGAGCAGACACATTTTCGAACATATGGAGCAATGGATTAGCAATATGCTTCAAAATTATTCAAATTGATAGTAATAGTGTGTTACGCAATTAGGGTGCCGAATTCGAGACCATCGCTTTATCTAAATCATTGTTTCGTATATTTGCGTTTTAACATTTATTTTACAAGAACTTGAGAAAACGTCAAAAGGTGCAAATATAACAACCTCATTGAGAGCTATATTCTGAACCGTTTGGGGTTGAAACAATAGGGCCTTCGGGTCCGAGTGCTCATCGAGTATTTCGGGACATCGCCAAATGGTTGGTCGACTCTTCACGTGACCAGAGGGTTGGCCTATTTAGCCCAAAGATCAGCATTGCCATCCAACGTGGCAAGGCCTTGTAGACTTTAGATCTGTAGACCATTTTTTATTGGTACTTGTTGACAGACCTACGCTCACCTCCCTTAGCTACTGTAATTTGACAACATTGTAAAAGCCAATTGCGACACGAGAATTTTATATATTAGAAGATATATTTTAGTATTAGCTTGTATTTTGTAATAAAGGTTTGTCAAGATAAAATATTATTTAACATAAAGAACTGAAAAACACAGAAATAAACTTACATAGTCAGCCTATAATGTTCCCACTGCTGGGACACAGGCCTCCTCTCTGTGAGAGGGATATATACTTAGGTATACCAATATAAGTTTCTAGGAAGTTTGAATTCAATGAGAATCTTTAAGACAGTCATCATTTCCTTGTAAAACAAAAAGAACATTATAAATTCTAGGTATCTAAACGATAAGCAATTACTAACAGAAGTAACCTATTGTAAAGTACACGCACGCAATCGGAATATAGATAAAATATACAAGTCTAATAGGATACACCAATTGATATGAACAATAAATATATTGAATGAGTTGAAATGAATGAATTTGACCTTTGTTAATTGATAGAGACCGCTATCGATGAGTTAGTCATAAAATATATTATATCACAAGAATAAATGTCTATGTAGAGATTGGAGTGTCTGCCTATTGGGCACGTGTCAAGTTTGAAAGTAGATAGTTAATTTGTACTGATTACGAAGTACAGTGTATATGATGAGTCATCAGTCGTTACGGGTCGTCAGTAGCCCGGAAGTTTGACAACCAGTCTTACCAAGGGGTATCGTATTACCCAGTAACTGGTTTATGGAGGTCAGATAGGCCAGGTACTCAGCTGCATCCGGTTAGACTGGAAACCGACCCCAAGATAGTTGGGAAAAGGCTAGGCAAATGATGATGAGTTTATGTATGTCTGTTATATTATGTATGTATGTTATATAATTGTCAACGTAATAATGGTTTCTATGATAATGAATTTAATTGGTTTTGTACCGTTTTAATTAACTATAAATAAATAAGTTTAGGTAACAAAACTAATAAAATACGCCTAAAACTTTTAGTACGGGTAGTCTAAACAACGCCAATCAAGGTTGTTGCGGTTATTTGTCAAAGGGATCCGATTTCAATTAGGGACTTACGACGATGCCAAGATGGGCAGGACCAGACACAATAGTATCGATAATGAACAGCATTTTATGTAGTATACTGACAATTTGCAATTTAATGAGCTATTTCAAATAGCAAAGTACCTACGCTTGCTTTGTACAGACGCCAGAAGGTCAAGCTACCCGAAACTGTCAAGTTTTCCCAATCAATTTTGAACCTAATGCGAGTTAGCGATAAAGTTGAAAATCTATAAAGAAATTTGACAGATTGTAGTAGCTTGATGTGCGGGCGTCTGTACATCTAAAGTTGATTTTATTCATGACATCTTTCAGGTCACGGCAATATCTTCAGGATAAAATTCTTCTTTGAAAGAAACAGCTTCGGTATCTACTCAATAGACAGTTTATATGAATCAAATCTACATTTTTCTTCGTCTTGGTGAAACCAATCGAAGAAAATGTAGATGTGGTAGGAGTCTGTGCAGTTCACATATCTTTCAGCAATGATATTATAGTCTTTCAGGAAATAAAACTAATGAGCTGGGTTGTCTGTCAAAAAGCGACGAATAAAATGTCGACGGATATGCATTATGCAAGAAGTCTTTCATTTCAGCAAGTAAATTCCCAACTGTATCTATTTCGAATATAAAATTACTTATATTGGATTATAGAAAATCTTCTTCAAATAAATAACATTTTCTCTGTCATAATATACATATATCTTAGGTTTATTTTTCCAAGGATTGTATACTTAGCCAGAGATAGAGAATAACTCGAACAATGTTAGTTTTCCACGTTTTTTTCCTATATTGTCCTGTATTCCTTTATTCGACATGTAACATCGAGTCTTGCTAGGTGCTTGTGACAGAAGCACGTGGGCGCAGGTCAGCGGCCACTTTAATTGTTAATCCCTGTTAGCATCGCCCATGATTCAGCTGAACGTAATGCCTGGAATAGCAATCAAGCTTCGTCGGAACTGACTCGAGTTTCGTTATTATTTCATTAACAACTACACTGTTATGTAGTTAACAAGTAGGTAGATATTCCCTTTATTTTCCTGTTACAAGATTGACTAATCAGATTTTATTTTGTTTCATAGAAAAAGGTGTGTTGTAGACAAAACACTAGTTACGAAAATACGTTTGCAAAAATTATCCAGAGAAAAAACGGCTGAAACGGAAATCGTTTTAAAAGCTTTCTGAAACCAAAATATGAAAAATACTTAAAATCCAATTGCATACGAAAGAATTTACTAGAAATAATACGCGGAGCTTAGAGTTATACTTGGAACAACAGTATGCCATACAAATTCAGTAATCTATTCAGTTCAGTCAGTTCGGTTCGAACCGCATCATTAATATTGCAACTAGGTAAACGGCTAATAGCTCATATCCTTCCGACAATGGCTGGGTTTCTCCGAATTTGGTCGTCTCAGTCCGGTCTAACCGGTTTACAAATCAGGTTTCTGCTCAACAATACCATCATTTAGGCGATCATTTTTATGTAGCTACTGGCTGGAAACTTGAACGCAGCAAAATATATTGTAGATTGGCGGCGCCATTTTTTAAGTAGTTTGAATTTAGAATAGATAAAATAAAATGGCTTCTGGTCTCGATAGATGATTTGACACAATGTTGTACGTCTTTTGGCGATCAATGTTATATGTAGACCAATAAAGCAATTGGGAAATCAGACAACATTCACGAGACTAGGCCAATCACAGCACCTATAATGTAGTGAGATATAAACTGCAATAAAATATAAAAGCCCTTGTACTACATTGATAATAGACGCATTTGATTTCACAAACAAAAAAAATAGAACAGTTTTCTATGCCAAAATCGTAAACGCCAGATGAAATAGGACAACCTAACATATTTTTGGATCATGACTGTAGTAATCACAAACATTATGCTTATTTTGACTGACCAAACATCAGCTTCAGCGCCTAATACGCGAAAATACAACGGAATATAATGGTAAGCAAAATATTTGGTTTTCAACATACTCAAAATCGTGTAAAATCGTCTCATATTTGAGAAAACGCAAGGTTATGCCATATAAACTACGTTTTATTTCCTAAACTTTGCCAATAAACATTAACACCAAATGTTATTGCTGAAGTGTGCTGAATAATTAAATAATTTATTAACTATTAAAGCATATTTTACGAGGATATTCACACGGTCATATTCCAATGTTTAGTTTATCATGACAGTTTCGTTGACATAATAATAATGACTAAAACATACCGTCATACTTATCGTGAATTTAATTTCGGTGTGTAGCAGCGTAGGTGCTCTAATATAAAATCTGCAGTTATCCGAATCTGGTAAGTTTTACGACAAGCAAAAAGACACTCTGATTATTTACACGCCGCTTTTAACGATGAGAAACAAAATTTGTTTCGCCAACAATCCTACCCACTGAAATCAGATTTCACCCTGTCTTTGAGTAAGATATCTCCTGCAAAATTATAAAAATAACAGCAATGCATTAGCCAGAGATTCAAATAATTTAAAGATACTTTTTTGGAAATGAATCATCCTTACACCCAGTTCATTATAAATAAAACATATATACCAATCGTTTTTCTCCATACAAATCAACATGTCTAACCCCTCCCCCCCCCCTCTCTCTCTCTCTGCTGGGGAGTTTGTTGCGCCACTTCTTCTTCCCAGCGAAAGCACTAGGAAGTGGTGAAAGGCGGGCGTTTTGGGGGACTGTCTTTTGTAATTTTGACGTTCGAAAACTGCTGATGCTCAGCCTAATTTGAATAAATGACTTTTGATTTTGATTAAGTAGAGTACTTAATCTATCTTAACTCTCAAATAGATTTGGAAGGCAACTTTTGCCAATGCTGTAGCCAGAGGATAAAAGCTATAAGTAAAGCTGAGCTTATTATGCTATTGGGTTCAGGGAAAGGTACGAGAGAGAATCATTAAATCTATAACTATTAGGGTTAATTTTTCAATCGTCAGATAATTTTTAACTCGGAAATAAATATGACGTTTTGACAGCTTTCCATATAGGTCATCCGAAATATGTAAAATCGCAATATTTTTACTTCAGATATGAGATTTTCAATCGTCAGATAGACTCTTGAAAAATCAGCCTTATTCAACTAAGTAATTCGGTAGGTATTCAAATTTTACTACGCGTAGCAAAAAATCATAGTTATCATTAAAGAAGGTCGACTGCAGAGCGTAGACCAGATGGGCAATTTGGCGTAATTTTAAGAACGTTCACAGTCTGATCTCAGTCTCAATCTGTCAAAAATACCTCAAATTTCCCTACATTTTGACAAGTTTTTGACATTTTTGTTGGTCGCCGAGATGACACTGCAACTAGATTTTTAACGTTTTAAATTATGAGAATGAGCCTTCTGCTTATTGGCAAGTTACAAAACTCGACCATCGATAAAATGCCCTTTAAGAATTATCTGCAATTTAAAAATACAAGTTCAACTTTTACTAGCTAGTCTCACCTTGGGCCATATCGTAGCAAGTTTCTTTTTTAAAGCTATTTTTTGAACGGCGACGATGGCTTCAAATTTTATTTTGGCAGCCCGCTTTCTAAGGATGTGAAGCAAAGAAGTAAAATGAATACTAGAGAGAAGTATCTACTAGGAAAATCTATGTTCCCTTCTGCAAGTCTACATCAACAAACGGACAAGCAACGAGACTTGTTTTCAAATAAGTCCTTATTATTTTTTCCCAGTAAAGGAACTACGTTCTACTAAGGGCTGATTTTTCAATCGACAAAATTATTCCACGAATAAAAATTATCATTTTTATTCGTGGAATAATTTTGACGTCTGATAGTTTTTGTATGGAAGAACTGTCAAAAATTCTAAATTATTCCTCCGATAAAATTACCTGGCGTTGTAAAAAATAGTCCTAAGTTCTATATTTTCTTCATTTTTTTTCTCTATCGCATTATACATGTTAAGTATGTACATTATAGAGATTCGGTTTAATGTGTAACTTCTAATTACATATATCGTAACTCGTGACACAAGTCAGAGCCATTATGACTTAACTAGCTGCGCCCCGCGGTTTCACCAGCATAAGTTTCGATTCCGTAGGAATATCGGGTGAAAAGTATTCTATGTGTTATTCCTGGTTATAAACTATATGTGTGCTAAATTTCATCCAAATCCGTTCAGTACTTTTTGCGTGAAAGAGTAACAAACATCCATCCATCCATCCATCCTTACAAACTTTCGCATTTAAGTATAATACTTTTTCCTCGTACTTTTTCCTTGTTTTCAGCTACAGCAAAACGCTGTAGTTGTAAATATTATTAGCAACTATTCCGTTCAAAATACAAACCAATAAAATCTAATTCGAGGAACTAACAATAAATCTTTCGTAGCATGCCATTTACTTTGTAGCCCCATATTATGCTTCAGAATGTCGTCAACGTTCGACCTGGGTCCACTATACGGCCTGTCAAAAATTGGCGCCAATCCAACCTAGCCAACGTGTGTTAGTAAACTTTCATCTTATACGCTTCTATATTTATTCGGAGAATTTTATGTGCGGCTTCGAACGGCCTCGCCAATGATTTCTGTTACAAAATATGCCAACAGTTTGGTAGGAATCTGAGCAAAATGTTAGGCTGCATAGTATAAATTAATGTCATTACATGAGCAGTTTGTCTATGGTACTCGTATATATTTGTATACAGTAGTAGTGATGTCTCTCAAGTGTGATCCCTCTATATCCGCACAGGCCTCTCTCGTAAACGTTTTATGACTTTTCACACAACTGATGATCGTAACTTTCTGCAAATTCCTGTTTTAAATGGTTCTGCAACATATCTACGATTCACATACACTCAAATTTAGATGCGAGCCATGGCATGAAAATGAAAAAAAGTAAACAACAGTGAGAGGAAGTAACCATTAACATCATTATTATGCACATAGTGGAGTAAATACGTATTATCGAAACTAACTCAAAAAGCAAAGTTAATAAAATTCGGGACCTCTGAAGCATACCCTATTCATTAAAAGAATTTTCGAAATCGATCCACAATTGTCGGAGATATTGCAAAATATACAAAAAAAAATACAGTCGATTTGAGAACCTCCTCCTTTTTTTATTCAGTTAAAAAGAAACATTCTTCTGATTAGAAAAGCCAATAGAATTTTGAAAATACAGCCGTATATTGTGAAGTTAATATCTAGGAAATCATAAAGCACTATGATCATAACATAACACAAACGAGCTTTAGTAATTCTCTCAATCCCTTAAGTACCATTATGAATATATAATACAAGTAAGATTACTACAATAACTATTTTATTACAGTCACTAATAACCATTTAAATGCATGTTGTGGCTTCAAAAAGAATATGCTAACTAACCGGTGTGATGATTCTAATTACTTTTCCTTGTTTTAATTTTACACAGCGATATATTTTACATAATTCCCTTTGCATGCTAATTTATTCATACATTATTATGTAATATAGGCTTAGTGGTCAACTGTGGTAGGTAGCTAGTCAAATGTGAACTATACTACCCGTATTATCAATAAAGATGTTTGGCAGAATGCTTCAAAGATTTATAAGTCGAATGCTATATTATGGTATAAGTATAGTGCCCTGAGAGACCCCTTGTTTAAAAAGCTTTAGCCATTGTAACTTCAACCTCTCAAAGACTCGTAAAGCCTCTTATAGAGGTTCTATTTAACCAAAATAAAAGTATGTAACAGAAGGACGGTTGATTTCTGTTGCAGTTAAAACTTTTTTAGTTTCTTCATCTACATATACCTACGTTTACTAATTTGCTTATCGAAACTGACTGTTTATTCATGAGCAAGTGTACGACTTGTACCTTCATGCATGATTACGTGGATTCGTTCCTGAATCTGTAATATGTTTTTTTGGACAATCCTGCCTGATATTCTGTGAACATTTCTCACACTACCCTTTTCAGGTTGATCATCTATAAATTGTTATAGTGGGATATTTTACACTCCGTAGTCAATATTTTCTTCATGACAGCAATTCATGTTAAGTGATCGATCATCAGCCTCTTCACCGCCTAACTTAATAGCATGAGCAGCCTATAATGTTCCCACTGCTGGGACAGAAGCGTCCTCTCTTCGAAAGGGAGTGGGCTGTAATCTACCACGTGGGCCCAGTGCGGGTTGGTTAATTAACCCATCATTAGCCTCATCACCGCCTAATGTAATAACAAACTAATAATTATATAGTTCTACGTATTTACAGTGTACGGAAGGTAGCTCTTATAGTCTAATAATATTTGTTAAAATCTGGTTAATCGTTCGAGTGGTGTGAGGCAGAACATTAAAAGTTAAACACCGATACATTTTTATGTTCTGTTTAACTTCTCACGGTGTCGAGTGCTTTGTTGGTATTTATACTGACGAGCTCATTAACATTAATTGTATTTACGTCTAATCTTGAGTAATTAATAGTTATTTTTGGTAGCTGCGGGTTTTTTTTGTTTAACTTTGTAGGCTAGAATAATGATGAGAGTTATCTATCATCATTTGCCTAGCTATTTTCCAACTACGTTGGGGTCGGCTTCCAGTCTAACCGAATTCTGCTGAATACCAGTATTTTACATGGAGTGACTGCCATCTGACCTCCACAACCCAGTTACTGGGTAATATGATACCTCTTGGTAAGACTGGTTGTCTGATTTTCAGGCTTCTGACTACCCGTAACGAATGTCAAAGAGAGTGATCTCCGGCCCGGGCCGGGTGAGCGGGTGACTAATAATTAAGCTAAAGAGTTTGTTTGTTTGAACGCGCTAATCTCTGGAACTATCAGTCAGATTTGAAAAAATCATTTTGCATATTTGATAGCCTAATTCTTGAGTTAGTGTATATGCTAACATCGCGCTAAGACTATTAGGAACCGAGCAAAAAGAAAGAAAGAACGCTGAACGAGAACGTACGTAATAGCGCGGGTGGGTGATGCTATGCGACGGGCTGGGTCGGGGAACAAGAAATTTCACGCGGACAAAGTCGCGAGCAGAAGCTAGTAACTTACAAGCAGAGGTTGGAATAAGTTAGAGTTATTTATGTACCTACATACGTACATTGAAATGTTGATATTAATATGGATCTTCCCGGGATTTCTAATAGACAATCCCGTGTGGCCAACAATGTTACAAATAAATAATAATGAAAACCTCAGAGCTATATAAGACAAATAAAACAAAGATAATTAACATACAATTTTTATTAGTATTTATATTAATTCACTACAAATTTTATTAATAGTCTTAAGCAAATTCTCATACTTATAAGTACTTCGCCTTTTTTATAAATACGAAAATACTTTTGCTTCTAGCCTAGACGCGTGAGGTTTTTTCTGCTCTTTAAAATTCCACTTCATCATATCCACTTTATTCTTTCGCTGCGCTGTATAAAATCAGTGTAAGTGCATAAATAACTTTACCTAATTCCGAACTCTGCTTATAAGTAAAACTTAATCCAATAGGGTTCCTGTGCAACAATTATTTTATAGGCACCTGTTATTTAACAATTCTACAAGAGCAGCCGATCAATTCCGCAAATATCTCACCGTGAAAAGTTAGGTGAAGTGAGCTGAGAGTGAGCTGTCAATCCCTAGCATTAGTTGGAATGACAGCTCACTCCACGCTCACTTCACCTAAGTTTTCACGGTGATATGGTTACAGAATCGTACTCCAGGAGTTTCTAGCTAAATTCTAAGAACTGCATTTATCTATAGGCAACACTGGCTTATAGATCCAGACAATAATAGTTTGCCTACGTTCCCGTGATCATGTTGCCATTATCCATGTGTTTAGTCTACAAAAAAGGCACATGTTTAACACTAGATAACTTCTAGTTGGTGATTTATGGTGAGATAATATTCTCAATATCCCTGTTGTGGATATTATCTCACCATAAATCACCAACTACAAGTTGTGTAGTGTATTTGATATTTATTTTCTGCTTCCAACTTTCGTTTTCTCCGAGTAACTACAGCCGATAAATAGTCCTGTTCTAACAACAAGAAGTTAACTGGTTATTGGCAGTTTGAATAGTAGCCAAGTGAACCTCGAGGCATCTTTGAACAACTAAAACATTAAGACGAACGTAGAAACCGAATGGTGGAACCGAATGCTGGTTTTGCGCGGTAATAGTTAACTTTGGTTTATCTCTTGAGTCAGTAACTCAGTAATATCTACAGATAGGCTGGATGAAATTGATTAACTCTAAGTTGGAATGTTTCAAATTTGCTCATAACACTAAAGTAAAATAATCAAAGTAATGCATAACCATAAACCTCTTAATAAACTCCCAAGTACAGCTAGATGGATGTTACAGCAAGAATGAAGACCTTAATGAAAAGATTTAATTGTCATCCAATTAATGCGCCTATGCCACAAATGATAGGTATACGTGTTGCGCAAGATCGGCGCCTCCGCAGCCCGGCGGAACGTTTTTGTTTACATTCGTAACTGGTTGTAGTATTAACAAAACCAGTTTCCTGCTCTCTAGACCCGCTTCGAAGTCCTCCCAACATCCTCCAAGTTTTGCGACTAAAACTAACAAAAAAACCTTCAAAAAATGTTCAACTCCTTCTCATTCTGAACAGTTCGCGAAATAGACGCGTGTATGAGGATACAAACCGTTTGAACGTCGTCTATTAAATTGCTGCCATGCCGAACGATCGTATCATCATTGCTCACTCAATTGACTATAATAGTATGGTGTATTTATATTGTAGACCTTGGCCACTAACTACCGAGCTTCTGAGGTACCGAGCGACGAGTGAAGAGGCGAGTTATCTATAACATCATAATACTACGCTAATTACATAAGACATTCTCCACACGTCCCGGGCCTTCGCTACGCTTTACCTGTAATCTGATTATCTATTCCGGCAAATTTTGTTGTTTACCAGTTTGCAATGTAAAAAAAGTCTTCCCTAGCACTGTTCTGGGTTTCCCCAAAAGCCAAATGGATTTGATTTTATCCTTTGTATTATTTTTTCTTGACAACGCCATGTTGTTGTTAGGGATTAAGTAAACATCCGTTAAAAACGAACTGCGTCGCTATCAGTAAGCTAAAACAAAATAAAAATGTGCATACATCTACTATTTTAATATTAACTACGTTTATTTTTTTGTTTTGTCCTCTGCGCGTTTTTAGTTCAAAGTCGTTTTAATGTTGACACCTGGTTTTGTAATCAGTCATAATCTGCGAGTAAGCAAACGTGCTGTATAATGATATGGACTCACCGTGTCCTGCAAATCCTTGAACTCGTTCAGTTTGTTCTTCTCGATCTTCTGGCTGAGAGACTTGACATTGGCGGACATTGCGATCATGTTTGCCGTCAGCTCGTCGACCTCATGGCGCAGCTGCCGGATCTGCACCTCCCGCACTATCGTGAACACCAGCAGCCACGCCACCAACGCACCAACCACCACTGCCAGCGTGATCAACCACGTCTGCCATCGCCTATCCGTCTTCTCAACCATCACACCCCTAAATTGTCTTTCAAAATCACCGCTCATCAAATTCTTCGATATGTCTTGCGACTCCTTCATGTTCGTCTGAGTATACATCGAGTTGGCTTCGGGTATAAGTGCGTGATTCTCAGCCATCACAGCCCTGACACTGAACTCGCGAACCGTCACCCGTCACTCGATCCCTAAGTGGCAAACTACGCGAGTAATTAGCCTTTATCGGCCCATTATCGAGGTTCGTGGAAGGCCGGGTCGAGGGGCCCGTGAAAGAGATAAAGTAAGTCAGTGCACGTGCCGAGTAGTTCGGGGGAGGGTAACGCGCGTGCACAACGAGACTGATCAGGAGAGAGTGCGGAGCGGCGGTATGTAGTTGGGTGCGCGCGCGGCGGACGACTGGACGCGGAATCAGAAACACCGCAACCGGCGCGCGCGCATCGCTCGGACCGACCCACCTCAAAGTTTTTAGAACCAGAAGTTTAACTCCACACATATCTTGATTTTTGTCAACGCACACGTAGACAACAAACATTCCAAATTTCCTATAGCGCGTGTTTAATGTGAGACTGTAGTGATTCGAGAATGTTTATGCTACCTGCTGTAGGGACTCGGAACATAATAAGTTCATTTATCGAATGACGAATAACAGGACCTTCGGTATATACTATTCTATGTTGGGGGACCGGGATGATCCCGCATATCGGTGAATACGGCTCATGCATCATATAAATAATAACCTTCATTGACCGCTCGAGAAAGATAAAATGTTAACACCATTATCGAAATGAGGTAACCCGTTTTTGGGATCGAAAAACAAAACAAGATGAATCGCGATTCAAACATACGAATGCAGAAAAATAAATTCTTTGTAGGTTATTTTGTTCTCAGAAAACTTTAATTATACTAAAAACGTCATAAGATTCAAACTTGTGACGTTTGCAAATCTTAACCATTCACGAAAGATAACAAACTTTTATAACAGCACTAAACCAGAATTATATCAATGAAACACAATCTTTATAAACGAGAAATGTTATGTACAGTCACGAACACTATATGTATGTCAACACTTGAAACTTTCAATAGCGATGTTTGCGTGAAATAACGAAAACAACAATGAAATACGACACATTGCAAAAACCTATGGGTTCGAAAATACTATGTTCGTATCAGCATAAAATTTCTTAAAAAAATAAAGGAATAAATCTCTTTTAAATAAAGCCAAGCGTATACATACTTTTGCTCGTGACTGTACAGACGCCAACACATCAAGCTACTACAATCCGTCAAATTTCTTTAATAGATTTTCAACTTTATCACTAAAGCATTAGGTTCAAGGTTGATTTTGAAATTTTACAGTTTCGGGTAGCTTGATGGGCTGACACCTGTAATGATAGTTGTAAGGGAGATTTTAATAAATAAATAAATGATTTTTTCTGTCATACTGCTCTATTAGTCGTCAACTGCCTTTCTAGCCATATCATCTTTCTCACAGTCTGTCCATCGTTTCGGATAACTTGATGTGCCCAGTCTGTACTTAACTAAGAAATAACCATAATCTGAACAAACCCCTTATGCCAATCAGACAAAGACCCCTTGAAAATTCTAGACAAATCTATGAACAGCCCAGACTTGCCGACGCACTCAGAATACTAGTGAATTACAGATAACGTATACATAAAAATACATAGCTACATTTTGTTTATTCATTAAATGTGTACGTCATAGTGAGTGCGGTTACTCCAGTGATAAGAACATCAGTAAACAACATTAATGAACGGGTTCCAAAACATACTGAATGAATATGCAGTATTATTCATTAGCTTTTATCTTTGTATGACGATGGGCCAAGAAAAGTATGTATTAGTAGAAAAAGGCTGAATACATACTACCCATTGTGATTTGTGGTTTCATACGCTCGACTCCATTGCCGAGCTGGAATTTTTTTAGAAGCGCGATTTATAGAAAAAGACTGAATAGGTATGTTCATACTACCCATTGTGATTTGTGGTTTTTTACGCTCGATTCCGACGCCGAGCTGGAAATATTTAAGAAGCGCGTTTTATAGCTGATATTTGTAGTTATAAATTATCGTCATCATTCTCTATCTATAAATATAAATATATCTCTGTAGATAAATAGTTATAATAATTATGTAAGGCATTTTTTTTTTCGAGGATGGGAAATCATCAAATGACCCCTCCCGCTCTGGGTGGAGCGGAAGGGAGTGTTAGGCATTTGATACTATGTCAATCCCTATACGTAACGGAAGTCCACACTCTTTCATTATAAAATAAGAGCACTGGTTTTAGAGATGTTAGATAAAGACCTCTCCGGGCAGTAGCAATCTATAAAAGTGATAATAATTAGTCCTTATCAATACTTCACAAGATGTTTTCCCTTAGGTATAACGCAAGGCAGCATTTTGGGACCCTCGATTTTCACCTAGAATATTTTATTCTAGGTGAAAAGTCATAAGTCATTTATTAATTTGTTGAACATAAGTACAGACGCCAGCACATCAAGCTACTACAATCTGTCAAATTTCTTTAATAGATTTTCAACAATATCGCTAGAGAATTAAGGTTCAAAGTTGATTGGGAAAATTTGACAGTTTCGGGTAGCTTGACCTGCTGGCGTCTATACAATAATGCTACTAATATTATAAACGTGAAAGTTTGTATGGATGGTGGGAAGGATGGATGTTTGTTACTCTTTCACGCCAAAACTACTGAACGGATTTGGATGAAATTTGGCCCACATGGTATACACGATGGTACATAACCAGGATTAACACATAGGATAATTTTTATCCCGATATTCTCATGGGATCGAAACTTATGGGGGGAAACCGCGGGGCCCAGCGTCAATATAAAATACTTGTGTCAGTCCTATACATTTTTTGCTTTTCCATCATCGCTGATAAAATATCACTTTGTTTAGACCCTCCGGCCTCCTCTAGATCACCTTGTAATGGGGGTGGTCTTTCAGCAACCTGTGTTGTTTAACCAACCAAAAAAACTTTACAATTAAATCTTAATTAGATACGAGTATAACACTGGTAAAGTTTTATAGTGTAGATTATTCGGCTCATCCTGGGAAGTCCCACCACCATACCTATTTCTGCAGTACTGCTCACACGTGTCCTGTACTATACGTTACAGCAAAAACCGGTTAAGTCATACACCAAACCTAAAAATTGCAATTCGGGGAAAACGTATGCACCAAAATAACCGCAAAAGCCCCATATAAACAAAAAGTAGGTCAGCTACTGGGAACAGTAATCTTGAGAGGACAATACGGTGTGTTTCATGAGATTTACGGGTAAAGTCCACGAAGACTATCCTTATAATTTATTGACGTCAATGGCTACGCTACGCTACGTACTCTCTACATATTCGTACATACAAATAAATGAAACTGAAGTGTCTGTTTTTAATGTCGAAATAACAGCTGTTTAGTAAACAAAAAAGTAGGGATATACGGTCTTTTTTTTTAGTTTTGTCTGCATGTCTGTTGGTTCCGGCTAATCTCCGAAACTGCTGGACCGATTTTGATGGAATTTTATAAGTACCGTATATACTTTTATATGTATTTAGTTTAGAGCTGTTATTTTGACATTACAAACAGACACTTCAATTTTAATTATTTGTATGGATTTGACGGCTTAGGTATTAGTTTGCAGTTATGCAGTGATATACATACATAATAATATTACACATACATACATAGGTATACGTGCAGTAACATAATATATTTTTGAATCACCAGCTTGATGGCTTACCTCATTTATTCAAAATTTTGTTTTGAACATACACTCGAGAGCAATGAATCCGGGTCACTTAAAGAATGTTAAAAATCTCGGAAACTAAAAATGATAGGTTAATGCAATAAATTGTATTTAATAGACAATGTAATACTCCTTAAATGAAAGTAAAAAAAATATGAGTCACCATACATTTTATTAACACAAAATTACATAAAGAAAAAAACTGCTGATCTCTCCTTAAAACAAAAATAGGAAACATGAAATTTTTGAACTTTATTACGATTTTCTTGAATTTTAATACTTCGTATTGCCTCCTCGTGCTTCCATTACTGCGTTTACGCGGTTTGGCATGCTGTACAACAAGTTCCTTATACGATTTTGGGGAATATTCTCCCATTCCTCTGTGAGAGCAATTTTGAGCTCACGAAGCGTGATTGGGGGAGGGTTTCGTTGTTTTACGCATCTGCCTAGCTCGTCCCAAGCATGCTCGATCGGGTTGATATCCGGGCTGCGCGCTGGCCACTCCATACGAGTAATGTTCATCTCTTGAAGGTAGTCATTCACAATCCTGCCTGTATGAGGTCGGGCATTGTCATGCATAAATATAGCATCCTCACCTAAATTGACCATAAATGGACCAACGTGATCATTGAGGATTTCTTCCACATATCTTACGCTAGTTAAAGAGCCGTTTTCTATGATCACCAGCTCTGTGCGACTTTCAGAAGAAATTCCGGCCCACACAAGTACAGACCCACCACCGTAGGCTACTTTTTCTTCGATGCATGCTTGCTTGAATCTTTCCCCTGGTCTTCGATACACTCTGTGTCTTCCATCGTGCTTGTAGAGCATAAATTTTGATTCGTCGGAGAACATAACTTTTGACCAATCTTCAATACTCCAATTTACGTGGCTCTGGGCATATCTTAGTCTTGAAATACGATGCCCACGCTCCAGTTTAGGGCCGTTTGCAGGTCTAAGGGGTTTTAAGTTAGATTCAGCAAGCCGACGTCTTACTGTCTGTAGGATACGTGCATGTGCACAGTGAAACACTAGATTTTGCGAAAGGGTGAAGGGTGGGGAGACGTACGCGATACGTCCATGCGCGATCTTTCGTAGCGAACACTAATGAATTGTTTGTAAATCACGGCGCGGCCGCCGCCGCTAGGCAAGCGCCCCCTTCCCGCTCGCATGCGTCTTCCGCTCCTGTTACCAGCTCCGTTTATTAAACATATTATTACAAATGCAAACAAATACAAAAATATAAAATAGGGATACGATCACGCGTCGCCTACATTCCCCTCCCTAGTGCTGCTACAGCACTCATCACCGATAGAGATGGGCGCGACGCGTGTCACATTCCGCCGCAGGAGGCCAGATTTAGTCTTGACATCGACCACTCGAATGCGGCCATCTTTGCCAGGTATTACGGCCTGCACTACACCTTTCGGCCACACGTTTCTGGGAGAGTTAGGGTCCACGACGAGAACGAGATCTCCCACTTGCAAGGGCCTCTGTTCATCATGCCACTTCTTTCTTGGGCGCATGTCCGGCAGGACTTCGCGCACCCAGCGCTTCCAGAACATATCCGCCAGTTTTTGAGATAGCCGCCATTGTTTTCTAAGATACATGTCAGTTAGACGAAGCCACGAAGAAAACCTTTCTGGTTCAGGTACAGCAAGTAGGCACATAGGTGCAACGTGAATATTGTTTATACATTCTAGATCCACATCGCGAACATCAGGTAGCTGTACATTTGATTCTCCAGGCCAGAATCGTTCTTCTTCATATATAAATGACGGCCCATATAACCACTCATTTTCAAATGTGTTTATATCGCAGGTTTCTCGTGTGGCAATATCGGCAACATTCCGTTTCGTGGGTATGTACTTCCAGTCTTCAATTTTCGTTAGCTCGTCTAATTCGCCAAGGCGGTGAGCTATGTAGGCTTTATAACTTCGCGCATTATTGCGTATCCAGTGTAAAACTGTAGATGAATCACACCAGAATATTTTTCTTTCAGCCTTTATTCTATGCTCGTTTATTATAGTATCGGCCAATCTTCCCGCCATAACGGCTGCTTGTAGCTCTAAGCGTGGCATCGATACATACTTTACCGGCGCTACTCGACATTTACTGGACACAAAGGCAACTTGAATATTTTGTTTACAATCGATCCAACGCCAGTATGCGGCAGCGCACATCGCTTGAGTCGACGCGTCACAGAACACATGTAGCTGTAGGTTCGTATAGTGCTCGGTCGCCTGCGCCGGCGATACGCTATTCGGTTCATCCGTACTAAGGTCGTGCGTCTCGCTTTCACACGCAGGTAGTACGCGACGAGTACTTCTAGTTGCTGACTCGTAATGTCTAGGTAGGCGAATTTTATCAATGCTTGTCATTATGCTCAGCCATTCGACCCTTTTTATAAATATTTGGTCTGTTATTTCGTCGTCCCAGCTCACGCCAGACCTCCATGTGTCTTGTAAAATGATCTTGCCTTTGATCGTGATAGGCGACAGGAAACCATAAACATCAAATATGGACATTAGTACACGTAGCATTTCTCGCTTAGTAGGTTTCTTTTGTCCAAGCAATATTGGTGTAGGAATTCTTTTGAATGATACGTCGAATCCCAGGTTATCATTAGTCGGAAACCAAATTAGGCCCAGTGTACGTTCTCCGTCATACAGTTGTCCGTTTTTGAATGTCACAGTCGTCGATTTCAGGTTTTCTTCGGGTAAGCCTTTAAGTACAGACTGCATATTAGACGTCCAATTTCTCATCTCAAAACCACCTTGTTTGTGGACAAATGTAATGTCTTTCACAAGTTGAGTAGCCGTTTGTTCATCAGGTAAGGAGTCTATATAGTCATCAGCGTAGTGTTGTGTAAGTACAGCTTGCACGGCGGCCGGCATTGTGGCCCGGAATCTTTCAGCGTTTTTGTTCTTAATGAACTGGGCAATAAATGGGGAACAGTTTGCGCCAAAAATTAAGCTAGTCATGACGCAGGTTTGTACAGGTTTATCTGGAGATTCTCGCCATAAAAAGCGTAAGGCATCTCGATCGAGATCTCGTATTTTGATCCGTAAAAACATGTCTTTTATATCACCCGTGACTGCCACCTTGTTTTCTCTAAATCTCAGCATTATCCCGTACAGTGAGGTAAGTAGGTCGGGACCTTGCAGTAGGTAGTCATTTAAGGACATGCTTTTGTTCCTAGCCGCAGCATCAAATACCAGTCGTAGTTTTTGTTTATTAGGGTTGTCAACTCCAAAGTGCGGCAAGTACCATATCCGATTCGGATTTCTAGTTTCAGTGAGTTTTGATGCAAAATCGTTACTGAACAGGTGGTCGATTCTTTCTTTGTATCGCTCTGCGAAGCTTGAATTCGCTTTCATTTTCTTTTCAACACCTTTCAGTCTTGTGAGTGCGTTATCGTATGAGTTAGGCATCTCACCAAAGGAACCTTTCCACGGGAGTCCCACGTACCACCTTCCATCTTTCAAAGTGGCCGTTTGTTGTAGGTGTTCCGTAGCTTTTACATCTAGTAGGTTTTGGCGGGGCTTATTAGTAACTCCAATAGAGTCCATTGCAAATGACTGGCGCATCTCGTTTTGCATTTCTCTTAGGATATTCTCACATTCATTGTTTTCTCCTTCTGACAGGAACAGAGTAGACTGATCGACCGCAGGCTTGGTGCGCATGCACCCGTGCATGCACCACCCTAACGGAGTGCGGGTAAAGTAGGGATTCGTAGGTTTACCCTTAATTATTTCCAACGGTAACATCAAATCGTAATTGTCCTGCCCTATCAAAAGTTCCGGTCTGTTTTGTTCATCAAAAATCACATTTTTAATTTCCGGTTTCATCAGTTCATAATCACTCATGTCCGCGGCAGTAACATTTTGCACAGGTAAGTTCATATTTGTTACACTGCGCGCACGTATTGTAAACTTAGTTCCTTCACAGTTAGAAAGTTCAAGGTCGAGTATCTCACTATGGCATACTACTTCGCTATTGTCCCATGCACCGCACACACGCATAGATTGTTTATTGCCGCGCAATCCCACTTTCGACGCGAGCGCAGCGCTTATCAACGTCACAGTTGATCCGTCATCAAGGAGCGCGACACTACGAAAAGTACCGTTAGGTCCGTGTAGGTAAATAGGAACAGTTTTTAGCAAAACTTTACGGCAGTTCACTTGAAGATGATTGACAGTTTCCATTCGCGACTCAGTGTTGGTATCAGACTCGGTGACCTCGGTTATATTCACACTATCACGCGGCACTGAGTTCTTGTTTACAATATAATGCAACAAACGATGGTGAGGTAGTCCACAGTTGTCCACGTTACAAGCCGATGCGGTACAAGTATCTTGTTTATGTTGTGACGTCAGACACTTATAGCAAATACCATGCCGTTTTACAAATGCCCAGCGGTCTTTGCGCAACGATTTTTTAAACTTTTTACAGTCTTGCAGTAAGTGTTCGGAAACGTGGCAGTACCGACACTCCTTATCAGTTTTTTGTTTATTATTCACTTGTTCACTGTTCACTACTAGAGTACGATGTTTAGAGTTTTCGTTGTTACTTTGTTTACCATAGTTTTGTATGTATGGTAAGTTCACAGAAGTTTTTGTTATTTTTAGAGCTTCGTCACTGAGAAACTCGGACAAAATAAGCAGCTTTGGTTTTTCTGTATTACTGATAAGAGGGTAACAGTAATCCGTCCACTTTGAGACCAGTATTATCGGTAATTTTGAGAGAATGACCGATACTATGTTCATTCCTTTCAGGTATTCTTCGCGTCCGATGGCGGTCACAGCAGCGACACAGTTTCTTACTTTCACGGAGAAAGAAATAATATCCTTCTGATACTCTTGTGCCATGGGGCGTAATTTACTTATGTCCTGCAGGATCCTCGAAATTATTACATCAGGATTTCCAAACTGAAGTTCCAGTGTGTTCATTACGTCTGCTGCGGAGGTAGCACTAATGAGTAAGGCCGTCACTGCTTCTTTTGCTGGCCCTTGTAGGCTCCTCCTTAGGCGCCACAGGTTTTCTTTGTCACTAAAGTTGCACACTTGCGACGATTCTTCAAACGCTTGTTTGTACTGAAGCCATTCAAGTGGGTCACCAGAGTAATTAGGTAAGTCCCTCGGTGTACACAAGCGATTCAGCATTCTGTCGTTAGATCTGCTGGTACCGGTAGCAGCGGCAGCGGCAAAGTCTTTCAGAGCAATCGCCAACGCTCGCACGGTTTCATCAGTGCCACCAGCAGCTGCAGGTGGTGGGCGTGCTTCGAGCGTGAGTTCTGTAGCGGGAGGTTTCGGTCCGGCGGGCTCCATTTGATACAGGTTCAATTCCTGCGGTGTCGGACGCAACACGTCATCACGGATGCCACGGTTAGTGACGCCCTGAGTATTCACCTCCTGCCGACTACTTTCCAGCCACTTTTCCACTACACGGTCATTATTTTCTACTGAGGGTAGACTGCAGTTGCTGCTGTCGTCTTCCAGTTCTGCTAGGTCTGCATCTAGTTTTTTATCTATCAACTCCAATCTAATTTGAGCCTTTGCTTGAGCGGCTTCCAGTTCCAGCCTTTTCTTTTGTGCCGTAATAGATGAAGTTGTCGATTTTTTGCGGGTAGACTTTTTAACACTTAGTGCTGTGGAAGGTCCGGGTTGATTCTCGTTCATCTTGCTCCCGGGGGGTTCAATAGGTTTCACAGCTTCTTTTGAAGTGTCTATGTTTTCCCTTTTGCTTTGTTCATGAGCATCACTTTGTTGCGCTTCCATTTGCTCCGCTTCTTTTCTTCTCGCACTCCTAGTGCTCATCATGCTTCGTGGTGGTGTAAAAAACATTCAGAGATCAGGCTCGAAGACCAACTAATGTAGGGTACGTGCATGTGCACAGTGAAACACTAGATTTTGCGAAAGGGTGAAGGGTGGGGAGACGTACGCGATACGTCCATGCGCGATCTTTCGTAGCGAACACTAATGAATTGTTTGTAAATCACGGCGCGGCCGCCGCCGCTAGGCAAGCGCCCCCTTCCCGCTCGCATGCGTCTTCCGCTCCTGTTACCAGCTCCGTTTATTAAACATATTATTACAAATGCAAACAAATACAAAAATATAAAATAGGGATACGATCACGCGTCGCCTACACTGTCCATGCACTTGGGTTACTTCCTCCGAGGCGTCGAAACTGATTTGTGAGTTCAGTTCCTGTGAGAAAGCGATTTCGAAGCATGGTGTTCACCAAGTATCGGTCTTCTCGTGCTGTGGTACACCTGGTTCTGCCCGTTCCTGGTCTGCGTAGGTTAGAACCAGTTTCTTCGTAACGTCGGAGAACTCTTTGTACTGTTGACAGCGACACACCGACAGTCCTGGCTGTATCGCGCTGACTCCGGCCGGTTTCCAGCATTGTAAGTATTCTGGTGCATTCTTCAGGCGTAAGCGACATAATTTCAGCTTGAATAATGAATATAGAGCACTATCAACATGGTTTATGTACCCACATAAATGACAGATTACAAACAAAAGCAAAACCAAATGCTGTAATTTCGTAGTTCCATCTTCGAAAGTGGCCCTTTTTCAAATTTGATTTTTTTATGATATAACTTTACAATAACTAAGAAGTTTTAATAACTTCATTTAAGGAGTATTACATTGTCTATTAAATACAATTTATTGCATTAACCTAGCATTTTTAGTTTCCGAGATTTTTAGGATTCTTCAAGTGACCCGGATTCATTGCTCTCGAGTGTATAAATATATATTTAATTCACAAATGGCTGCATACTTCGTTCATCATCACCATCAGCCTATATCAGTCCACTGCTGGACATAGGCCTCTCCTATTGCACGCCATTCAACTCAATTTTCAGCAAGTCGCTCACCTAGCCTGAGGGCGTCCCACCTTACGTTTGCCGATTCGCGGTCTCCACTCAAGAACACGTCTACCCCAACGGTCATGGGTTCTACGGCTAATGTGACCGGCCCATTGCCACTTCAGCTTGCTCATACTTCGTTGGTTTAAGCCAATTTTTTGGGTAAAATTTAACCATGGTGTCAGTCAAACTAGCATGACATTAGGAACATTCAAATAACCATAATCAAAAGCTGCTCTATTATACTAAACCCGATGATGCAAACATTCCGAGCAGAGATCGGTCCATTTGATTTCTAGCACGGATGCGCGTACGCCGAGCGCACCGCTTCTTACGTCAATTGTGTAACAGAGACGCGCCCGCATACTATCTTCATATAATTGATAATAATCTATCAATGACTATGGGAATAAGTTGGCAACGTTGGTTCGTCCTGCTGCCAGGAGTTGCACACATAAAATGAATAAAAGTGCTGCACAAAATACAGTCTTCAAAACGTGCAATAAGTAGATAAGTAGGTAATTTTCTATTGCCATCAACTGTGGATAATGTCAGCTGTCAACTTATCCTATAAAAAAAAACTTTGATTTCCAAAGCCTGGTTAAAAAATTGTTTCAGGAAAATTGAATTTTCCACACCACCTAATATTTATTCATTTTATAAAGTAAACAGTTTCGCCGGCCAAAGCCCAAACAGTATTTCTTTAACAGAAGCACGTCTACAATCTTAAACAATAATATTATGCATTGAACCAGCAAAGTAAATAACCTAGAGCTGGGGAAAATACTTCTATGATACTTTGTAGCGACCAACAACCCGCGAAAAGTACCGGCAAAATATATTTTATGTTCGTATAAGGGTCAGTTTACACCGAGACGCGACGCGACGCGACCCTGCGCGCACACTTTAAAAGAGTGACTCAAAATATACTTTATTTTCTACACGAAAAGGTACACATTGCATTGTGAGAGATCGTGCAGCTCTCTCTTTTAAAGTGTGCGCGCAGCGTCGCGTCGCGTCTCAGTGTGAACTGACCCTAACTCGTCAAAATGTAGGGAACACCAGATTTTTGTTTCGCGATTTCGGGTTTGGTCCCATAGTAAAAGTTGTTCATAATGATGAGTACAATGACCCCCTAGATTTATGGGATATCAAAAAAAAAACACGTTGCATGAACGAGCTGCGCCCCGCAGTTTCACCCGCATAAGTCTGGATCCCGTGAGAATATTGGGATCAAAGCTATCCTATGTTCTAATCCAAGTCAAGATCTACCCATGTGCCAAATTTAATCCAAATCCGTTCAGCCGTTTTAGCGTGTAAGCGTAACAAACAAACAGGCAAAAATCAAATATTTTTTCTTTATAATATTAATTAGGATAGTATACAATAGTAACATTGGTTTCTTTAAAGATAATAATAATAAATAAACATCTATTTCTGTTCCACAAAGGCAGATGTTGGCAATATGTATTTTTTTATCGTACCTAGTGTTATAGGTGTGTGAATTATTTTCACGTCTGTTCTTAAAAACTTGAGTCTCTGACAGAATCGTGTAACAGCTATATTTTTAACGTTCTATTTTCAAATGCGCCAAAAACGTAACGTGATGCATCGCGATGCCAACTTCTTAGCCGTAGTTGTTTTTTTTTTTTATTTCATTAAAAACTTTTTAGTGCAAATGTCGTCATTTTCGTTTCCGTACTTTCCTGTGATGGCTGGCCTACCTCACGTCACTTTTAGTGGGTCAAAAGCTACACGTCACATACGAATCAAACACTACCTATCTATTTTAATCAATTTATTGTATCAAACAAAAAAAAAACAGTCGAGTGAGCGTCGGACCACTCACAGTGAAAGGTTCCGTAGTCGGGATGAATATTTACGCATGCGCAATATTGGTTTTATGGACAGCAAAAATAAGTGTGTAGGTATTCCAAAGTATTCTTCAAAGAAACTGAAAAACAAAGTTACTTCCGAGGTTGTTTCCAAAAAATATCACTTAACTTAAAAAACTAGCCCAAACAAACACGACGGGTCTGTCATCTTCAAATAATTTTCGTTGTAACCTTTCGACTGAAATAAAAAGTCACTTATAAACATCATAATCTTTCAAATTATGTAGCATTGTCACAGTTCTCAACGGTAAATAGTCAAATGATGCTAAATATTACACAATTAGTAGATAAGTGGCTAAGCACATCACTAAAATCGTGGAACAACACTAATTATTATCTAAGAAAATTCGGCCAGTCGAACATCCGCTTGCTTAGCTAGAAGAAGCTATTCCCTGACCCTCAAGACACTGTGTACCCCAATCTAGGGTGAGTTCCTCATTAATTTAGTATTTATACCAGACGCTATGCACTGGATAATCGCTATTAATATCATCAACTACCGAGCCACGCAGCTATAGGTTGTCCAGTGCTCAGGAGACGGAAATCTGCATGTATTGCTGCTGCATCCAGGCTCTGCAAGGCCTCACAGTGTAGCTATACAGCGAGCCATCTGCTAAAATCATTGTTTTATGCTCGCGTGTCACACACATAACCGCATACAATGATATTTTAGGCATATATCATAATTATTGCATCTGTCATTGTGACACGCTGTCTTTGCAAACTCTCTGCCTGTCCTAACCTATCCTGGGGGCTGATCGCCAGCTCTTATGGCAGAATTTGAACTGCACAGTTTTTTTCTTCTATGACTTAGTACAAAAAAGCAGTGCAATTAAACTTTTGCCCTGCTATAAGAGCTGCAGGCACTTACACCGTTCTTTGGTCGTTAAAGGGGGAATGAAGTTAGACACATCGCATGCGGCTTGTTACTTTCGCACCGCAAGTAACATGTGCACCTACCTACTTTCGCACCGCAAGTAAAATGTGGACCCTAACGCGCCTTCCAAGGTTCTACGTCCAGGCTGAGGGCAAGGCCTCTACAACCTGCACGCTTCTCCGAACAGCGCGCTGCACACGGAGCTGATCACTGCGCTACCAGCGTCCTGCACGTCGTGTCCTATCTACGCCGTTGACTGCGGCCTGCCGAAGGCCTGACCGGCCTACTGTGCCTCTGCTGACAAGCCCTCCTGCGTCCCGCGGAACCAATAACGGTGCCCTTCTCACCTTACACGTGTGATAGTGCTCAGAACAATCATTGTGACCTTACACGTGTGATAGTGCTCAGAACAATCCGTGTGACCTTACACGTGTGATAGTGCTCAGAACAATCAGTGTGACCTTACCCTCGACCTAGACTAGCTACTGTGGAAATTATAAGTAGGATCCGTACTTAAGTGTTTCTTTTAACTAACCTATTACTTAGCGGCCTGCGCTGCCTACCTGCAAAACCCTATCCGCTACAATTACTTATGGTATCCAACAATATCCACCCCAGACGCTATTTTGTTCATCCCGCAGTTACACTTAATACATTCTTTCGTAATTTCACTACACCATTGTCTCCCGATTCATAGAATACACCTTCCCTCATCTATACTGCCAATCTTCGCGTAAACGGCTATAATATACGGACGGACAGACAGACCGAAATTAATAGAGAACTGTTTTTACCCTTTGCCTACGGAACCATAAACGGGTCAATATATACACATGGTATTTACATAAATATCAACGAAATATTACAATATCTGACCGAATTTGGGCTATCAAAAATTAAAACAACATTAACAATTTACCTTAAGTAGCATAAAGTCACTCGGTGGAATAAAAACAAGTGTAGTACTTTTACGCACAAATTCACAAAAGAAAATCTAAATTACGTTTAGCCAACGTGAAAGTACTACAAAAAGATTAATTCAGTACACAAACAACAAGCCTTTGGGAACAAAAGTAGCAATTTCACTCGAGAACACATTTTGATTAGGTTGGTAGGTAGATAGGTACGTAATGTACCTACATTACGTACCTACCTATCTACTTAATTAGGTAACCTTTCTGTAAATAGGATTATATTCTGCGACCGCTTTGACATTTTATTAACTTTTTGTTTCTTTTCTGTACCATATTAAAGAACATTATGGTAGTTTTCTGGGTAAAAAAAAATAATAATATTTAGTCCGTCATTTAGAGTATCAAAAATAATGGACACGTATAACACGCATTTTCGGGTTCAAACACAGTTCGGCGCGCGAGCGCAAGGCTAGCTAAACATCGGCCGAGCGCCGCGCATGCGTGCTGCCCACGCGCCACCGATGGCGTCCCTCCCGCGTTCCGATTCAGTCGCGCGCCCGTCCCGTCGAGCGCACGTAACGCATTCGCACCGTCCACGGCTCTCGTTCGCTCCCGCCAAAATCTTATGTGAAACTGTAAAGACCATATTATTGTTGTTGTGTGCTGCATTAAACTGTTTTTCGTGGTTATCATCGTCTTTTACTGGCATTAACACCTTCACGCCATTACAGTGACGCCCAACTCGCGGCCATGTTAAGTTTTAACAGCGGCAAACCGAACCCAGTGAAGTGTGATTAAATAACAATTCAGTGACCAGAGACATTATTATCATGCCACGAACGACGCGGGCTGCCCGAGCAGCAATCGACCGCAATGCGGAGGAACGAGGAAGCGACGGTTACTCCGACGCGGACTGTGACTCAGTGGTGGAGACGCGCGCCTATGCCGGCGCCGCTACCAGTGCTATCACCCATGCACGCGACTCAACAGACGCGGCCGAGGAGCTGCGCGCCCAGGGGGGCGCCGCCCTCGACCACACACTCGGCGGGGCCCACACCGGCGCACCCGCCGCACCCGCCGCCGCACCCGCCGCCGCGCTCAGCACCGAACGGCTACTGTCCACCATGATGGAGTCGTTCGCCAGGATGCAGGCGGAGACCAACCGCACGCTAGTGGAAACCCTACGGTCTCTAAATCAAGGCAACCAGTGGAATCCAGTCGCGTCGACACCGGCGGCATCGCCCACGGCGAACGCGCCCGCGACCTCCGGCGGTAACTTTTCAAAGTGCACCGCGAGGTTTGACGGACAGTCACGCGACACCGAGGTACTGGAGGTGTTCATCGATGCAGTGGAGGTATACAAGGAGTGCGCCGACGTGACCGACGAGCACGCGCTACGCGGCCTCTCCATGTTGCTGAGCGGCGACGCGGCGGTATGGTGGCGCGGCGCACGGGCCTGCGTCGGCTCGTGGCCGGACGCGCTCGCGCGCCTGCGCGCCGCCTACGGCGTGCAAAAGCCCGCGTACAGGATACTGCGCGAGGTATTCACGCGCGAACAGAGTGAGTGTGAACGCGCTGAAGTTTTTATATCAAAGGTACGATCATTATTAGTTCAATTACCCTATGTTGTGCCAAATGTGATGATAGTGGATATTGTGTACGGCTTACTACATCGTCGAATACGGAAACGTTTGTCGCGAGACACCATTAGCGATATTGATAATTTGTTAGAGAGAGCGAGACTCGTGGAAGATTCGATAACGGAATTAAAAAACTCGATCGTTTCCGCGAATAACCCGAATGTACCTACCGTTCCCGACCGCGGTACTACGAGTCCGAGCGCAACCACCGGTTCCAAACTCACCTCTAACTCTAATGAGAACTCGAAACGTAATCGCATTAGATGTTCGTTTTGTAAAGCGTTTGGTCACGCGGCTAACGAATGTCGTAGGGCTAATAAAGTCGACAGTGACAATAAAGTTAATAAAGTTGGTACTAGCGATAAGGATGCTAACCCAATACGTTGTTATGGATGCGGCCAGCCTGGGGTGGTGAAGTCAAAGTGTGTAACTTGTTCGATTAAACCCGCGCGAACCAAACCGTCCGATTTTAACGTCGTAAAAGGTGACTTCTTCGCGACAACGACGTCACATCCTTTAATAACAATAAGCGTAGTAGGTAAGGAAGGGGTAGCGATAGTCGATACAGGGGCCACGCACAGTGTTGCTAGCCCATTGTTGTATTCATTGTTAGTGAATAACGGCGTCCAATTCCAAGAAACGGAGCGTTATATCGGGCTCGCCGATGGCTCGTGTCATAGGAAAATGGTAAAGATCGCTGCAGTACCTGTCACCTTAGGTAGTCGAAGAGTCGACACCGAGTTTATGGTATTTCCTGGTGATGACACCAGAACACTTTTAGGTCGTGATTTTATTGCGAACGCGGCTATTGTTCTAGACATAGCCCAGGAGTCGTGGCATTTTACAGATAGTCCAGGAGACCGGTTCCCGTTTTTGCAATCTTATGTATTGAACAGCGCGGCCGTGACACAAGCAGAGGTCTGCGATGTATCACTGCGCCAAGATGAAGGTACGAGCTTGCCACCGGAGCACAGGGCCGCACTCAACGAGTTCTTGCGAGACAGAGTCGCTCAGTTCGCTACCGCGGGACCTCCTACAGACTTCGCCGTCCATAAGACAAAGGTAAGCAAGACACAGGAACCTTTGGCTTCTCCTCCGTTTAGATTGTCGTCGCCTAAGAGAGAGGCACTAGAGAAGGAGCTGCACAAACTGGTCAACTCTGACGTCATTCGACGTCACGTCGGTCCAGAGAAGACCGCGGCAATCGCGGACATGCCGACGCCTCGGAACATAAAACATCTGAAATGTTTCCTGCAAACCTCCAGCTGGTTCAGGCGCTTTGTCCCTGACTACGCAGAGGTCGCCAAACCGTTGACAACGCTGCTGAAAAAGGTAAGTATATGGAAGTGGGGCCCGGAGCAGCAGGCAGCTTTCGAGAAGATCAAGCAACTGCTAGTATCGGCGCCGATTCTGCGTCAGGCTGATGCGACGTTACCCTTCGTCCTCAGAACTGATAGCAGTGGGTATGCTCTCGGGGCGGTTCTCCTCCAGGGGGAGGGGACCGACGAGCGGCCAATAGAATACGCCAGTCGACTCTTGACCGCCGCTGAGAAGAACTACAGCACGACGGAGAGGGAGGCTCTAGCCGTCGTCTGGGCAGTCTCCAAGTTCAGGGGGTACATAGATGGCGCTGAAGTCGTAATCAAGTCAGACCATCAGCCGCTTAGGTGGCTGATGAGTATGAAGTCTCCGAGTGGTCGCCTAGCAAGGTGGGCCCTGACCCTTCAGAAGTATAACCTGAAAATAGAATACACACCAGGTAAGGCCAATGTTATAGCCGACACTCTGTCGCGTCCGGCATGCGCCGAAGACCCCGATTGTGACCTGTGCTGCGCTGTGGTCGACGTGCCCTCTCGCAATCTGAGGGACATGCGCGAAAACCAAATGAAGGACCCAGAGGTAAGTAAGATTGTCGAGGCCCTGGAATCCGACGAACCCTCTAGGGGGAGGGCATGGTCAAACAAAGGGTATGTGCTCGCCGAAGGTGTGTTGTATAGATATTGCCCAGTACAGGAGAAACGTAAGAGGGGGAGACCTCGTAGAAGCTAACCCAAACGCGAGGACGTTCGTTAGGGTTAGAGGGGGAGACTATAACACGCATTTTCGGGTTCAAACACAGTTCGGCGCGCGAGCGCAAGGCTAGCTAAACATCGGCCGAGCGCCGCGCATGCGTGCTGCCCACGCGCCACCGATGGCGTCCCTCCCGCGTTCCGATTCAGTCGCGCGCCCGTCCCGTCGAGCGCACGTAACGCATTCGCACCGTCCACGGCTCTCGTTCGCTCCCGCCAAAATCTTATGTGAAACTGTAAAGACCATATTATTGTTGTTGTGTGCTGCATTAAACTGTTTTTCGTGGTTATCATCGTCTTTTACTGGCATTTGTCAATCAAACAAAAAATGACAAAGATAAAGTGCGTCAAAATTTGGGAGTGGGGGGTCGTGACGCGGAACTTTGACGAACGATATTTTCATCATTTTTTATATAATTGACAAAAGAAAAAATACAGGTTCAATATTTTTTGATAATCTAACTGACGGACTAATTAGATTTTTTTTAGGAAAATAGCCTATTCCATACTTTTGTGTAAAGTGATATTTTGTGTTCATATTGTGATGAATAGTGATGATCGATACTATATGACATAAATAAAACATATTTAATCAACCTTGGTCTCCAAGTTCCGTTTAAAAGAATCATTAATCGAATAGGTACCTAATTTTCCTATTTTCGTTTTTTGGAACGCAGTTCTCTAACGCGGCTTGCGGTAGGACTAAATTGGGAAAAATCGTCACGTGAAAGCGATAATTTTCAAATATTTCATCATGGATGTCGTTTTTATGGTTTTCGAGGGTGCTAGACCAAAAAAAAAACAAATTAGAAATACTAAATTAGTGTATAAACGTCAAATTCAGCCCACATTACAATACTTAACAGTCAACAAGTACATTCACAAGCTAACACTAAAGATGTTTTAAATAGGCGGCTGCAGACTGAATAGTCTAGATTCCGCACTGCTAATAGATTCATGTAAGACGAACAAAAAGAAACACAACGAATCTCTATTTGTAGACTAGGTATTCTAGCCCAGCTATTTTGCATTCTGATCCAAACAGGATACCTAGGATCAGAGCTAGAGCATACTGCATGCTTCCAAAGTAATTGCAATCTTGTCATCTTGCTAATTAAAGGCAGTCAGGCACGAAGCGAATGCGGTAGAACAATTTCCATGAAGTTTTCATAGAAAATGTTTCACCAGAGTCGCGCCCGCGCCGCGCCCCTTTCCGTGGGAGCATTAAGGAAATAAGGTCCGTTCTGTAAAGCCTGATTTACACGGTGCGAATTAATTCCCTGTGGTATACACCATAAATTGAAGCAAAAATAAAAGTTGCACCGTGTAAACAGTGTTTACCTATACGTCATTTGTTGCTTCATTTTTATTCGATTTCACCACGATTCCATCTTCTCGAAAAGATTGTACTAATAAAACAACGTTTTAAAGAACCAAGACAAAGATGAATAAACGTAGAATACATACATAATCAGCCTATCATAATTAAGGACTGAAATTACGATGAATTTCAGGAACATGAACAATGGAAATTTTTACCTACTAGAGCTGGAGAATGCTAAGTACCTACAGTTGTTCAGTCTTGTAGCACCTACATCGTTGAAACTTTACAATAGGTCACTGTTATAAATAGTCAATAACTCCTTCTACAATACAATCTAAGTGAAGTACACATCCGTATTACAGTGATTTCCATATGAATTTTCAAGCTGTTTGTAATAAACAACTACTTATCTGAAGCACCTTCGTGATAATGAGCTTATTCTAGATGCGTAGTAGTTAGTACTATGCGTGCGCCTGGTAGTATCGCAACCGCAAAACTACCGCCGCCGCCGCGTCTGCGTTATTTTAATAAATGATTAAGGTTTGAATCATCATCATCATCTGCCTAGGCTTTTCTCAACTATGTTGGGGTCGGCTTCCAGGTATAAGGTTTGAATAAAAAATTAAACTATTTTTGGTCATAGTTCTGACTGAAGTTTTAAGTTCCCCAGGATCTATGGAACCTAACAAAATCAATATTAATTTTACTGTTACTACAATATTATGTCTTAGTGGGTACTGCAGATCTTTATAATCTAACATTACTTCGAAAAGTTGCGAACATTTTAAATCCTACATAATATTATAAACGTGAAATTTTGTATGGATGGATGGATGGATGTTTGTTACTCTTTCACGCAGAAACTACAGAACGGATTTGGATGAAATTTAGCACACAGATGGTTTATAACCAGGATTAATATATAGAATACTTTTTAACCTGATATTCTCACGGGATCAAAACGTATGCGGGTGAAACCGCGGGGCGCAGCTAGTTTCTTAATAAAAGTCTGTTGTTGAAATAAAGTAAGAGGTACTGTGGCATGCTCGTACCTATGTAATATGGAGATAAATATTATACATACAAATTCTACGAACATAGCATTACGTAGGTATTGGACGCCTACATATTAATACTGAGCAATCTGATGCTTGATAGCACAAACCTGCTTTGTTGTTTATTCAATTAAAGTTAAACTCAAGCATAGTAATTAAATAAATATTTATTCTTTACTATGAAATTAGGTGAATATAAACTTTCATTTTATTTCAGAAAAAACACATTTACGTTTCACAAAAACAATTTTCCAAGCAAAAAAAGAACATTCCAGAAAGATGTTTATCGTTGGTGTCTGGACTAATGAAAAAATCATAGTATCACAACACCAGCGCCATCGAAAATTTGGTAACATTATAAACAACATTTTTCGAACAGAACATGGAGAAATTGTAAAAATATACAAAATAAACAATAGACACACAAATGTTATCTATATACATATTATATAAAAATCAATTGCTGTTCGTTTGTCTGGCTAAAACTCGAGAACGGCTGGGCCGATTTAGCTGATTTTTTGGTTTTGAAATGTTTGTCGTAATCCAGGGAAGGTTTAAACGGTCAGAAAATATCGAAAAAGGAGTAGGGTAGGAGTAGTGTAGGAGTAGGTTAGGAGTAGGGTAGAAGTAGAGTAGGAGTAGGGTAGGAGTAATGTAGGAATAGGGTAGTAGTAAGGTAGGGGGTAGGGTAGGAGTAGGGTAGGAGTAGGGTAGGAGTAGTGTAGGAGTAGGGTAGGAGTAGGGTAAGAGTAGGGTAGGAGGGTAGGGTAGGGGGTAGGACACCACGCGAACGAAGTAGCGCCGGCCGGGCAGCTAGAACTAATTTATATATGGCAAAACAACGTTTGCCGGGTCAGCTAGTACCTATACATATAAAAATCAATAGCCGTTCGTTAGTCTCGCAAAAACTCAAAAATAGCTCGACCGATTGTGATGAAACTTTGGTAAGTAGTTGTGTGCGCGCCGGAGAAGGTTCCTAACAAAAAAGGGCATTGCAACGCATTACCTAGTATTTTAATATATAATGCAATTAAGCTACTTAATTGCATAAAATATTCGTTTGTACTTGAAATAAGTACGTGCACGAGAATGCACACGGCGGGTGAGTGATTGTGTATGTGTAATAGTTTGTACGTATTGTTGGTACTTAAGTACCCATAATATACATACATACTTAATTCGATAACCAAACTGTTTAAATTGACACACTTGCGGCAGTTATACCTAAACACGCTTTTGCTAGACTAAACATGCTTTTGCTAATCGATTTTATTTATTTTTAGGACCCTATTTGTATAACCAGTTTAACAGAGTGCTAAAAATAATAGTTTAAGTTATAATAGGTGTAATTTACTAGTAGGTACTGGAATATTTGGCAAAACTCAATTATGCAGACACGGAAAAACTACTAGAAATTTTAAAATAAAATCTATCTACCTACTCTAATATAAGTCTCTTCCTTTACCTAATTAATAATAGTCTCCACTTTATCTACTTTAATATTATTCGTTAATTTAATTTATTTAAACATTATTGTATATCTTACATAATCTAGTTTTAAAATAATATATCCAAATAGTAACTGTTTAAGCCTCTGTAAATATTATACCTTCTTTTCAATTTAGCTTCTAATACATTTATTGTTGTCTTCTTTTTAAATGTTTGATGTAAATTGATGGCCTGAAGCACAGGTTTTTCATAAACCTAGATCAGGCAGGTCTATATTACAGTTAGAATTTAAGTTTCCTCGATTGTAATTAATGTAAATCATAGTTTTACTTTACTTTATACTTGAATAAAATGTTATTATATTTATTATACCAGCCGCACGCTTGTCGAGGTTGGTCCGTGGATGGGTGACCATTCCATCCTTTACAGACCGAAACCCCTCCGTGCCTCGGATAGCACAAAGTTGTTGGTCCCAGCTGTCATAGATCTTTGACAGTTGTTATAGTCTGAAGCCCAAAAGTCTGACCACCAGTCTTACCAAGGTGTATCGTTTCACCTTGCAGTAACTTAATTGTGGAGGTAAGATAAGCAGTCGCTCCATGTAAAATGGTTACTGGACTGGTTAGACTAGAAGCTGACCCCAAAGGAGTTGTGAAATGGCTAGACTGATGATATCCACTCAGTTGTTAAAATAATAAGAAAGCAAAGTAGCAGTATAAATGGCCAGAAACAGTAAGATTTGATTTAATAGCAGTCACAATTTGAGTTCCTAATTAAAAACGTTCTAAATCTGTTATCAATATCATCTCAGCGAAAATCAATGTCAAAAACTTGTACCTAAATAATGTAGGTAAATTAGAGGTATTTTTGTCAAATTTTCCTCTGCTCCCAGTTTGTATTTCGATCTGAAACCCAACAGCACCCTTATTGAGCAACCAACTATCAATCTCAATCTGAATCATTTTGAAGGATATTTTTAATCGATTGCTTCATCGAAACATTGTCTGCTCAACAATGTAAATAGCGCAATGAATGTTAAACTGTCAACATGAAAACCATTGCTATATACTGATAGATTGGTACACAATTACCCCGTAGGACGTTAGCTACCTAGGTAATACTCGTAACCCAAACCATTTATTGGGCTAAGCACGTAATATTTTTCTTTCTTTTTTTATTAATGAAAAACTTTTACAATAGTTAAGTACATTTTTTAATAGAATCAGCACCCTAATTGCGTAACACACGATCAATCGGAATCGGTTTCATTTTGACAGTTCAACAACATTCATTGCGTTATTTACGTTGTTGAGCAGACACATGACACATACATTTTTTGAACATATGAAGCAATGGATTAGCAATATCCTTCAAAATGATTCAGATTGAGATTGATTGTGTGTTACGCAATTAGGGTGCTGTATAGAGGTATGCCAAACAAGTTTCGTACTAAACTTAAACAATATTGATATTCGACGACCCTGGAACTTATCTCCTTTGGTGACCCTACATCATTCTAGATGCTTTAGGAGCTAGCACGCATTCAATGCATGCTCCTATTTCATAAGAAAACATTCTATAGGCACCTATCCCTACCTACTTTAACAAAGTAAATAATTCTGTAGCAAGCATTACAAAATAATCACATAATAACTATTATTTAATCATCTATAATAATTATAGAAACAATAACATATTATTGTTATTAATGGGAGGAATGTGGTGAATTAGCAATCAATAGAAATTTGAGATTGTACATATATATCGACACATTACAATACGCATTCAATACAGGGGGCCTACTCCGAAGTGCAAAGTGCGAATTTTCGGATCGGACCGACACATGGCCGAACCGAATATTATTGAAAAATGCGAAAAAAGTTCGGATCGGCTCAGTTGGGTCGGGACCAGAGTCAATATTCGAAAGAGTGTAAGAGTGTAGAATCGGAACCGACCGAACCAAATAGTAACTTCGTAGCAGGAAACGGCCGAACATTCGGCCGATACTACATCGGAGTAGACCACCTGAATACTTACCTACTTGAGCCCCATTGGTAGCCCATAATGGGCCCCATTAAAAGGCTGAAAGTCACCCAAGGACAGTGGAGAGCTATGCTTGGAATTTCCCAGCGTGATCGAACCAGGTATGAAGGATTCTGTAGGAGAACCAAGGTAACCGACATAGCCAGAAGAATTGCCAAACATGGCAGTGGGTGGTTTTACATTGCTCGCAGAACGGATGGTCAGTGGTACCGAAAGGTTATGGCTGGAGTGGTGACTGCGTACCGGAAGGGGTAGCGTTGGAAAGGCGTTGGAAGACTTGAAGGTTGAAGGTCAATTCCCGTAATTAAATCCGTCCAAAATCTAGTCTCAATCTCATCTCAGCGACAATAATTAATGTCGAAAACTTGTCAAAAATTTAGGGAAATTAAAGGTATTTTTGACAGATTGAGACAGAGGTCAGACTGTGAACGTTCTTAAAATTACGAGAGTTGCCCCTCAGATGACCTTGTGAAGGCCGCAGGAATCCGCTCGAGATGCGAGAAGCACAGGAGCTGTCAACGTGGCGGTGCTTGGAGCGGCCTTTGGCAATGGACGACTTTCGGCTGTAATGATGACGTCTTTCTCAATATTTTATTACGTTCCACAGACATAAAATCTATGATCATTGTGGACCCTATCTAGCAAACATTTGAAGATATAATTACAATAACAATTATTTTTGTACCATTTATATTTAGTGCCTAATTTATAATAGGTATATTGGCGTTATTCATGGCATAACTTTTGCCGACCATACACAAGCAAGATTCTGTCAAAAAGCCTACCAAAAGCCTAAAACCCTAGATTAGGACAAAAGAGAATGATGACAACCACTGAATCTTTGCATATACAACGCCTGTAAAAAGACACATCACATAGCCGTCAACTACGCACTGTAGTGCTACCTATTCTGTAAAAATCTCACCGTGATATTATGGGTGAAGTGAGCTTAAAGTGAGTTGTCATTAGTGTCAATCCCTAGCATCAGATGGAATGACAGCTCAGTTCACATAATGTTCTCACGGTGAGATTTTAACAGAATATACTAGCTGTACTGTACATCAAACTAAGTAACATTTCATAAAAAAATAATTGCTGGGAAACGACTTTTAATTTTGGTGAAAAACTGTTTGCGGTAGTGCGCAATGCATCGCACGCAAAACATAGTGGGGTCGTGGGGGTATTTAAAATTGTGTTTAGTCTTCGTAGGGAAAAAAAACGTCAGTTTAAGTTGTAAAAACAACAAGGTTGCAACAACAACAGTTTGGTCAACAATGTTGTTGTGTTTGTTGTTGTTGTTTGTGTTGTTGTTGTCGGTGTTGTTGTTGTGTTGTGTTGTTGTATTTTGACCTTCAATATCTCCATAACCAGAAGGTTCCCAGGTATGGTATAGTACTAGTCTCGGCTTAGTTGTCTTTTTACATCCGTTATTAAAGATGAAATTAATATGCAGTAACTGAGTGATTGTTTTAGTCAAATTAATTAATGAGCAACCATTCGGTATGTACCTACAAAGATACTGGCGCCGATTCCCTTGTTCACAAACTAAACTAAAAAGTGCAGTGCATCTTTTTATTTCTATTTCATTAAGAAAAGGACAGAAAATATTAATTTAGTCCTGTCAAATTAGTCAGCGCCTGACGTATTTTAAGTAGCTATTTTTTTAATCACGCCTAAACTTGTGTATGGAGTATCTTAATTTGACAGGACCAAACTAATATTTATCTTCTGTCCTTTTCTAAAATTAAATCGTTAGTTCGCCTGCCAAAGTCATTTTCGAATATCGAAGCTTATTCTTACAATGGCCGCCTTTATTACCTAGTCACTTAACTGATTGCAGAAACCATTAACCGCAGTCGTCGAGGAATGCTATCTGAAACTTCAACTTTTCAGATAATAAAGCAATTTTTACCCCTTTTTATACCCATTGATTAGACCCTTAGAACCCTTCAAGTTGACTTTTTCAGGATTATAGAAGTAGGTACCTGAAGTAAGTTCTACCACAGTATTACAATATTTCCTAGTTCTACCTCGTATATGAAAACACCATAGACAATTTCAATTTTTTTTTACAGTAAAAAGGCGCCTAATTAGGCGTCAAAGACAAATATGTACCTAGTGCTAAAATGGAGATACGATGTTGCTTCCAGCCTTGATCTGAATTGCAACAGCCTTGAACTATATCCTAATAAAGCGGTCATGAGTATCTAAACATGATATCATCGTGGGTCGGATAACACGTGGCGCGATGGTCATATTATTATGCTCTTGTTGTTTTCACTATTACAATGTCCACTAACACCGTGGTGTCAATTCCTTGAAACACGTAGATTATACCGGATAGAATATACTTCCTTAGGGCTTGACCAGAAAATGTAGGTAATTTACCAATTATTTTTTTTTAAGAAAAAATCGTCTCTGTTCTTGTCTGTGGTGTTTTCAAATAGAGCTGTTTATTTTATTTTTATTCTACACGGCATTTTGATCATTTATCAAACTCAACTTAAATTCAAAGCATTTATTTCAAATAAACCAATATTACAGGCACTTTTGAATTGTGAAGGGATCGGTCAGTCTGAAAGATGAAGCTAGTTGCCCATTCCAAAGCGTAGTAGGTACCTATGGAGAAGAATGGGCAAGAAACTCCATGGACGCTCTTTTAAATCAAAATAATATGGTTACAAAGTATTGGTTACATCATTCATGTTAAAAATTATGCATGTGAGAACGATGCAGAACGTTAAAAGCGTCCGTAATGAAAAGACAAAAAAAAACATTCAAATATTAAATTAAATAAGCCATGCCAGCAAAGAGTTGATCAGTCTCTACTGACAGCGCCCGTTTACGAACATGACGCATACACATAGATTAGCATCATTCAGCTCAACCATTTTGAAGGGAGCTAAATGATCCAACACATGCGCCACCATCAGCGAGACATTAGAGTTAGCATGACATATTATTATACTCCCAGCCGCCAAGGCACATTCAAGTCAATGAAAGACGTACCCAGTAAATAGTAGCTTTATAGTATGTACCTACATAGTACTCACACATGTGTTATGCAATTATACAATACTAGGCGATTGAATGTAGGTACCTATATAATGCAAAAATAGTATTTTAAAATATTCATTGTTGGTATTTTGTCTGTTGGTGAAAATACTGTTGGTATTTTCAAATGCTAATCAATTTATTTATGCGTCCTGTGGAGCAGGACCAGCGTTTAGCCGAACATTTTTGTCGGCGTTGTAATCCCCCAACTTATAATATGCTTGGCTGCATAGTGTGCGTTTTATGTGTGTGTGTTTTTGTGCGTTTCATGGTATCTCTCTAAAACAAATAACGTTAAAATAAATAAACGTACGTAGGTACAGACGCACAGACACGACAGCACATCAAGCTACTACAACCTGTCAATTCTTTTTTTAATTTTTTCAATTTTATCGCTAAAGCATTAAGGTTCAAGGTTGACTGGGAAAGTTTGACAGTTTCGGGTAGCTTGACCTGCTGGCGTCTGTACCTAAATATCCAATTGGATTCTTTCGTAGGTTCAATCCACACTAGGGCTTCCAATACCGTTATTGAAATATTCAATACCGGGATCCCAGGTATTGGTGATTTTATTTTATTTTCAGTAGAAACTACCTACAGTGACACAATTTCGTTCTATTGCACATTGTTATTTCCAACCAATTTTATTATCTCGGTGAGTTTTAAAAACTGCGTATATTAATTATCTCGTGGTTTGTTTAGTTAGTTACATTTTACTACTACTTGAGCAGGTAAAGAATGGGATCAAAAAAATGGTTCGCTTTTGGTCAAGGCAAGAGGTACCAATAGAAGTATTATCCTGAGATTCCTGACGTAAGAAGGAAGGCGGGGGAACGGGGAATGCTCCCAAGGTGCATCCTAAGGAAAAGTCACCCAATACATTTTTAAAGTATACAAAATTTGAGTGCAGCCATTCATAGGTCCAATAAAACTCGAGATATGGTTTTGTATACTTTAAAAATGTATTGCGTGACTTTTCCGTAGGATGCTATATGTCAAAAACTGAAAGAAGTACAAAAAATTCGACGTTTTTCGAGCACCACGCAGTTAGCACAGGTCTTTCGAAGCTGCAAACTTGGTTTAACACTATTAATGGAATCTATCTTAAAAACATCCGAAAAAATAAGTACAGTGCAATTATTTGCGACCTAACGCGATTTCTGTGTCTACGGTGATTTAGTTATACTCACAAAGTGATTCTACAGGGTGGAAAGTTTCAGCGGGGCAGTAAGGGGAAGTACCTTATCCGTTGCAGCTACACGAAAATAGTCTTTGGAGACTATCCATATTTTTTTATGGAATTTTGATGTCCATTCACAGATTTTCAAAAAAAATAACAGTTAGGAAGAAAATAGCCATTTTACACAAAAACATTTTTTGATGCAAATCGATCCTGTTTCTAATAGGTACTGATCAAAAACTTCTATGGGACCAACCATCGTTGGAGTACTCAAAAAGTCACAAATTGCAAAAAACTTTTCCCGTACATTTTGTAAAGAGTTTGTGTAACTGAAATACAAAAAATAAAATAAAAGACAAATGATCACGTAGAATTTTACACATATCAAAAAGAAGGCGTATTAATTTTCTTTTTTTATTAACTAGCATAACTTGATGATGTTATTCTTATTTAAAATCTTGCTGTTTCTTGCCCTACGATATAAAGTGCTCGAAGTGACCGCCAAAAAAAATTCCATAAAAAATTATGTATAGTCTCCTAAGACCATTTTCGCGTAGCTGCAACGGAGAAGGTACTTCCCCTTACTGCCCCGCTGAAAGTTTCCACCCTGTATATTTAATTTTAAATATAAAATAAATTATGATTGCTTATAGCTTAAAAAATCATATTTTTTATTTTATTTTGATGAAACTAATCATAGTCAGTACCTACAGCAGTGCGATTCTGTAACCATCTCACCGTGAAAACTTAGGTGAAGTGAGCATGGAGTGAGCTGTCATTCCAACTAATGGTAGGGATTGACACTATTGACAGCTCACTCTAAGCTCACTTCACCTAACTTTTCACGGTGAGATTTTTACAGAATCAGAATCGATCGGCAGTACCTACCTCGAAGTGAAAGAATATGCATAAGTAGGTACTTGCTTATGTTGGTTTTGTTTATTTATTCTTGGGAGAGACGCTGATTTCTAAGTTACAGGCATCTGCCAAATTTAGAAGTCAGGGTTTCATTTTTAGTGATTTTAGCCTGTATTTTGTACGTCTTACCACATAAACTGTTCGGAGGGGCTTGGGGCTAAGTAATATCAGCCGCGCGGGTCGATCGAAGCTACGCTTGCCGCGGTCGGTCCGTGGATGGGTGACAAACTTTACATACCGAGACCCTCCGAGCCTCGGAAAGTACGTTAAGCATCATTCATCAGTCGTGAAACTTTGAACGTCGTTACGGGCTGTCAGAAGCCCGAAAGTCTGACTACCAGTCTTACCAAGGGGTATCGTGTCACCCAGTAACTGGGTTGGTCAGATAGTCAGTTGCTCTATGTAAAATACTGGTATTCAGCTGCATCCGGTTAGACTGGAAGCCGACCCCAACATAGTTGAGAAAAGGCTGGGCAGATTGACAACTTAAAACTGTTCTGTATTTGGAATAAATTGATAACGTCTTTATAGGAAGATGGTGGAAAGAAAACTGTAACAGAAGCTTTTCTCAGAGCCTACTTCCAGACAACCCGGCACCGCACAGTTCAGCATTCATCAGAAACGTATATCGATTCCCAGAGCAGTCAGCTTACGATAAACGATTGTTTTGAAAATATTCAATTCTCCAGAAAGATGCGCGATAACTCTACAAAGTTAACACAGCAGTTTATCGACTTGGTTACATCCCTATTCTGTAACCATAGAGTTAAAAATGGCGCGTGATTTTCATTTCCTTTTTTAAATCGACTGAACACGGAAATGGTTGAATGAACTTACGATTCCCTGCGTGCGTGACTCATAGTGGAGTATCGAATGACGGATTCCTATAACTAGCTATTGGTAATGGTAATGACCAGCACGTGGACGTCGACAATATCTACTGCTCCTGAAAAAAGTAATTAAGTGCGTAATATTGCATTGTACACAATCGGTTCATATGACAGACATAAATGAACAACAAGTGCTTGTTTCCTCGGTTATTATGGCATGTTATGATTTTATTTAATGCTTTTAAGGAGGTGTGAGTCGTGAGTCACGTAGCTGGCTTACGCTCTGTGCATGATGGAAATGTGGAAAATTGGGGCCCATAAAATGGACGTATTTTTAGTAGCCATTTTTTTTAATCACGTCTAAACTGTCTATGGAGTACCTACCTATCTTAATTTGACAGGACTAAACTAAAATTTATCTTTTGTCCTTTTCTTAATGACATAGAAAGAAAAGATGCACTGAACTTAAATTTAGTTTAGTTTGTGAACAAGGGAATCGGCGCCATTTTCTTACAATCCACAGCTAAATGTGGAATGCCACAAGACCAATTCCCATAATAAATTAAGAACGTTCAAAATCTAGTCGCAATCTCATCTCAGCCACCATAAATTTCGAAAACTTGTTAAAAAATGTGGGGAAATTAAAGGTATTTTTTACAGATTAAGACTGAGATCAGACTGTGAACGTTCTTAAAATTACGAGAATTACTCCCTCTGATTGTAGATTGAATGCTGAAGCGGCAACAGCTTAATGATTAGATACTTAATAAAAGAAATAAAGTACCTAGGTACGTAGGGTGAACTCATCTAATTCTGTGACTCGCCTAATTCGGCGATATTTGGTTTTGAATTTGAACTTTATCACAGAGGCATAAGGTTGTATTTCAAACCATTGATTTCACTCGTATAGCCCTATGATAGCGCTCAAACCAAATATCACCGAATTAGGCGAGTCACAGAATTAGATGAGTTTACTATAGTATTTTTTTCGGTTCAGTGTTCAGTGAGCAGAAAATTAAACTTTTTAGAGGCTGAAATACCCACCGCGGCCCAACTCAGCCAAGAAACAAACAATAGAGTTTGCTTTTGTCTTTGGCCAATTGATTTCTAATTGTTAGGTTTATCTATTTTAATCATCAAAAAATCCAGTAAAGAACAGGGAAGGATTTATTTTATTTTTATTTATTTATTTATTAAGCAAGGCACACCAACGATATATTTACAAGGGTAGTAACAATAGGTAATCATGAGTCTTCAATTCTGTGTAAATACATCACTTATAGGCATGCACAACATTCACATTAAAAGGTTAAAAATAATTCATTAAAATATTAAACTATTAGAATATTAGCAAAACATACAATTTTTAAATAATTATTATGATTAGATTACAAAACAAAACAAAGTAAAAAGTAATACATTTAGTCACATTGCACTGAAACAATACAACCATACAAAATCATAATAAATAAATTGCACTTATGGTAAGAAAACTGGTAAATAATGAGAAGACTAAAATAAATAATGAAATGACGTGATCAGAATTAAAGGAGAAAAATAATAACTAATATCTTAAGTCTAATTAACTAAATAATTCTGATGAAATGAAATTAAATTAAATGATTATTAAATTAAATTCGATGACATTATTAATTAAAAAAATAAAAATAATACAGTATATTAAAATTACATTATTATTTCATTTGTAAAGAAGTAAACAAAAAAAAAGTAAAAAATTAAAAGAAAATTAAAGTATTAGGCAGCTGATTACAGGACAATTTTATTGATTTTATTTTTAAATATTGGCAGACTATCAAAGAAAATATCGACACTGCTGTCGACCGAACAGGCTCTGTTGTAAGAAGTCAACATTCTGTTTAAGGGAGCGTGCTGGCCCAGATTTGTGCGACACGGCTTAGTGGCAAACGTACTAGAGGTACGCTTGGACCGGACATGTGAATGACGAGGCACGTCCAGGTTGATTTTGTTAAGGAGATCTGGGGTTGATGTTATCCCATTTACAACTTTATACAAAATTGTCAAATCGTTTAGAGCTCTGCGTTGCTTCAGTGAGTCTATTTTGAAGTAATTTAGTCGTTCTGGGTAATCGGCTCTAAATGGACATTTGTGGTCTTTAAACCGCAAGCACCTCGTCATTTTTTTTTGAACGCGCTCAATACGGTCTATATAAGTACTATAAGTCGGACTCCAGACGGGAGATGCATATTCTACGAGGCTGCGCACAAAGGTGTTATAGAGCACTTTCAACGCCGAGGTTCCCCTGAATTCTTTTCCAAGTCTGTTGATAAACCCAACCATTTTCATTGCTTTTTTAATGATATTATTAATGTGTGTGGTAAATGAGAGGTCGTCGCTAAGCACTACACCTAGATCCCGTATGTGTTTAACTTGCTGAAGTGACGTCCCATTGAGGGAGTAAGCTGATGGTATCGGGTGTTTTTTTCGCGTGAATGTTATGTGATAACATTTGCTGGCATTCAGAACCATCCCATTCGCCACACACCAGCTCTGTATTGAGTCCAGATCAGTTTGGAGTAGAGCAATGTCTTCTGGGGTTTTTATTTGACGATAGATCTTAAGGTCATCGGCAAATAAGGAACATTGGCTATGTTTTATGCAATTTACTATGTCGTTGATGAATACGACGAAGAGAATTGGCCCGGTATGAGAACCTTGGGGCACACCAGAGGTTGCGATATACTCTGGAGACTGATAGCCGTTTACTACCACTCTTTGTTTTCGCCCGCATAGATACGACCTGAACCACTCCAGCAGTTGTCCGTGTATGCCAAGACCATGCAATTTCAGCAGCAGGATTTCATGGTCGACCTTATCAAAAGCGCTGCTGAAGTCGGTATACAGAGCATCGATCTGTTGGCCAGAGTCAAGGCTCATACAGATTTCGTCAAGGTATGACACCAAATTGGTGACGGTGGATTTGTTACTGCAGAAACCATGTTGTTGTGGGGAGAGTTGTGTTTTAACATGGGATGTTAATATAGGGCAAATCATTGATTCAAAAAGTTTCGAGAATATGGACAAGATAGAGATTGGTCGGTAATTTTTAGCATCGGTGCAGTCACCTTTTTTAAATATCGGAACCACGTTAGCTTTTTTCCATTCTGTAGGAAATGTACATGTTTCGAGTGATTTATTAAAAATGAAGGTAAGGGGATATGCCAAATTACGAGCACATTTTTTTATGAAGAGCGGCGGCAACCCGTCTGGGCCAGCACCTTTGGTAACATCAACTCGGCTTAGAGCTTTAAATACTTCCCTCTCAGTAAAAACGATGTTGTTAAGTACAAATTGAGGAAATGATAGGGCGTTTGTTGCTGTTCGGGTATTTCTGCTAGCGACAGAAAGCGTAGATGAAAATTGAGTGGCAAAAAGTTTGCATATATCATCGCCTGTCGTAGCCATCGAATCATTTAATGTCATTTCGGATGGTATAGAGCTAGACTTTGAATTTTTGACCTTAACGAAAGACCAAAACGCTTTGGGGTTTGACTGGATGTTATTCTCTACAGAGTGGACATATTTTGTATAACAACTCTTAATGATCATCCGTGCCCTCTCATCGAGCATTCTGTACTCAATATCATCCCGCGGATTACCGTATTTTTTATAACGTTGTCTTAGTTTTTCTTTTTCATTGAGAACTTTCACTAAGGTTTTGGAATACCATGGAGGAAATTTTTTGCTTACATGCTTAATATTAGGAATATGCTCATTGATAATTGCTTGAAGAGATTCATATAGTACCCCTGTCATAAGATTAACATTTGCGCACTGCTCCAGTCGCTCTCTCCAATTTAATTCTCTTAATATTTTATTTATTAGTACATAATCAGCTGCCTTGAAATTAAATCTAGATTGTTTTACATGTTTAAGTGGCACGTACGCTTTTAAAATAAACTCAATTTCTAAAGGCGGGTGGTGACAGTCCTCTTTACAGATAGGTGAAGCAGACCTTCTGACCATTGCATTTCGTATGTTAGAAAACACTAAGTCCAATGTTCTACCATTCGTGTTTCTAATAAAATTATATTGAAACAGGCCATTTAAAGACATGAAATCTATAAGTGAGTATCCTAGGCTGTTACTGTAGTTAGAAGGAATAGTTGAGGTTACGTAAGAGTGACTCGGGTCCTGGTTCCATTCGACGAAGCCGAGATTGAAATCTCCAATTACAATAACATCCTCGCCTGTAGATTCATTAACATTCGTGACCGAACTGAGAAACATGTCCAGGTGCTGCTGTGTTACAGGCGGCGGTAAGTAGATAGCACAAATGTTTACTTTCTTCCCTTCATTTATTTTTACTCGTACCCAGAGGTCTTCTGCAGTGGTTTCCCACTGACAAGCCCGAGCGGAGTCATATGCCTTGGACACAGCAATAAGAACGCCCCCTCCTTCTTTACCTGTAAGTGAGCTGGAAGCCCTATCTCTTCTGTAAATATTATATTGGGCGTTAAATATTTCTCCGTCATTGATATTATCATTGAGCCATGTCTCGGTCACTACAATCATGTCATATTGATTGACACTTACAGCAATATTGATATCACTCAATTTCGTTCGCATTCCTCGGAGATTCTGGTAGTAGACAGTGAATTTTAAAGAATTACTAACGGTTTTCCGCTCCTGGGTTTTTCGGTACCTACATTAAAGAGGCAGCGTGTAGGCTCTTAATCTGTACAGCGCGAGCACCATCTTCCTTACGGACTAACACACGGCCATCGCGGACCCAAACATATTTATAGTTCTTCTCGCGCGCCATTTTCCTAGCCTCTGCATGTATGGCTTTATTCAGGGGTGACAGATGTTCGGAGACGAAGACGGGCATCTTGGTGCCACCGTAGCCCAAGTGGCTTGAATTGAGTTTATCGGAAACATGAGCACGGTTAAATTTCGTCACTGATGCTAAAACTTCATCACGTTTCCTTATATTTTTCAGTTTGACGATAATTGATCGTGGGCGGCTATTCTGCAAGTCGAGTTTTTTGACACGGGTTATTGAAGAAACATCATCAGCTTCAATATTACATGAGATAGTTTTCCCTAGTTGAACTACCGTACTCAGTAGGTTTTCGGCTTGATTTTCAGGAATTCCGTTTATCTCTAAATTATCCTGACGAGAATGTTGTTCTACAATATTAAGCCTTATAGATAAGTCAGAAACACAGGTTTTTAACTCCTCATTTTCTTTCTTTAGTTGAATCATGGCGTTCTTGTTCTGGTCCAATTCGATCTTCATATCATCATAGTCCTTGCTCATAAACTCGACTGAAGCCTCTAGTCCTTGCAAGGTCTTTTTTAACTCTAGAAATTCATTTTCGAAATAGGATTTTAGCGAGGCCTGTAGATGCACGGTCATCACCGACTCAATTTCTTTGCGAAGTTCAGATATTGTTGCTTCATCTAACTTACGGGAGTGAGTAGCCGAGACCTGGTTGGTTGAACAGTCCTCCAAAATTTCCTCATGCGCAACGTCGCTATTAGGCGAGTCGTTCGGTCGTGGTCGCTTAGACCTTACAGAGACATTATTGGTTGCATCTGTTACACTACTACTGCTACCACCAGCGGTCGTGGTCGGCGCTAGGACTGGCTCAGACACTTGTAATACGTTCTGTTTAGCTGTAGCCGCAGGAGGAGAACGCGGTAAGCGCGGCATTTCAATGCTAACGTTATCTTTCTGCTGAGCGCCGAGCGCCTAACGACGGTAGCGTGATGATAGCCGTTTATCGCGAGTGCAAGCAAACTAAGCGCGCTGTGGTACTTTGTTTCGTAAAAGCTTTAGTCATAGGATCTCAGCGCAGGCGCCAAAGGGGGTGAGGCGCGGAGCGCGCGAGGAGTATCGGGCGCTCTGCGGGTTGGGGTAGGTCCGGGTTCGGAGCCGTAAAATACTTTTTCTAAATGTTATTTACCTATAACTTTGCAGTCCGTGGTTGTATTGACGTGCACATTTCACTATTCGAAAGTTCGTTTCACCAGCAATGCAACGATATCACACACGTTTATAAACAAACACTTTTTACTATGTTTATGAAATAAATTATACGAGCAAAACGAGAACGACCTTTACGTGGCGACGGTTTCCGCATTTTATTCCGAATAAGCATAAAAATAAACGATTTGCGATTGATTATGCTACTCTGCGCATTTTTTATGAACCAAAAACGGTTCACCCACTTCTATAATAAAATAGGTAAATAATTTACCACGATAACCTTGTTTACTCTAAAATAAACACCACAAAATGCGCAAACGCAGCTACAAACTACGTACGGGACATCAATTAGCTTACTAAGTAGGTACTACAACACCTTATGCCCTCGATATCTTAAAAAAATCATAGAAAATCAAATTACGCCACAAGGTGGATTAATTCAATGGTCATTATAGTAAACAATGTCTCGATCGGCTCTTATTTCATAAATCAATCAATATTTTCAATAATATCGATAAACACGTCAAAATGGCCAACTCAGCTGTCACCAGAAGAGTTGCCAATGTATGGCGAATTCCCCAAACTGCGGTGTATCTCAAGTTGATTGGAGATTGGCATTATCATTATGCGGGATTTTGACATGTCGCCGTTAACCATAATATCGATAGTGCATACTTCGCTAATTTCGTGACTAATTAATTAGTGATTAAAATTATATTATTATTAAATTATTTAACTGGGCCATAACTTGGATATGGGTCTGTAATGTTGTGCATGTTTTTACCAAATAAATAAAAACCCAAACATAAAAATTGTGATGTCCATAATTCCATATTGCTGATACTGATGTTCTCAAACAGCGATTTGTGTTCTTAAAAATTTCAAAACCGAAAACCGCAATTGACCCCGCATCAACGAAAATGATTGCAACCGCATCATAAATAAATAAATTGACTAAATACAACCCACCCACCAAATACCATAAAAAAAAACCACCACACCATAAATACCATACCATATATATATACCATAAATATATTTAATGGGTATCTATTACCCATTAAATATATTTATATATTTTTTTTTTTTTTTTTATGGGTATCTATTACCCATTAAATATATTTAATGGCAATAAGAGAAAGGATTAAAAAAACTGGGCGGACCGGAAAAACCGAGCAAAATGCTTGTAACAAAAATATGGTGTCAGATTATGAAAGATAAAAAATTATTATTATTTTAATACTTAGTAGAAACTTGCTTCATTTCTTAAAATAATTTTGAGGGGATTATGTCGGGAATCAGCAGATTGTTATGCCCAAATTGGGATATTGGACTTACATTATTGGGAAATTTGATAAATTGGCATTGGCAACCCTGGCTATAACATAATCTTGTGTACAATTTTGGCGCGGAAATGTTCTATTTTTCCCACTATGTAATGTCTACGTAATAATACAATATTATTATGAAATGTTGTGTTTGCTTACAATAGTCAGCATCCACACCGACTTAGAACAAACCAAATCAGCGTTTTCTATTAGGTAAATATTTACCTACAAGAAAATTATAGAAACTGCGTCTATACAAGTAGAGAAGGTCGCGATAGAAATGCATCGTATTATTTATTACATCATTGGTACATAACATTGAGGTAGATCAAAACAAACAAAATGTATGTCATAAACAAGAATGGACAAAACAACATTGCAATGTACAATTTTCCCTATAGCTGAGGGTTAGCTGAGAGAGTGTTGAGTTTCTTTTTCAAACAACTCATCATCTCCTAGCCTTTTCCCAACTATGTTGGAGTTCAGTCTAACCGGATGCAGCTGAATACCAGTATTTTACACGGAGCGACTGCCTAACTGACCTCCACACCCCAGTTACTGGGTAATACGATACCCCTTGGTAAGACTGGGTGTCAGTAGACGTTCGGGCTTCTAACCCGTAACGACTGTTAAAGATCCGCGAATGACAGCCGGGACCAACGGCTTAACGTGCTTTCCGAGGCACGGAGGGGTGTCGGTATGTAAAGAGGGTCACCCATCCACAGACCAACCGCGGCAAGCGTAGCTTAACCTGATCGATCGACCTGTGCGGCTGTTATTATTTAGCCACGGGCCTCGGGTCCTTTTTCAAATAACTGAAGCTCGTAAATTAAAAAGATTAAAGGCTCTATGATTAATGTTCAAATATTTATTATAAAGCCGAGTATGACCCATGGACTGGGTCAAACCCACCCACATACGACACCACGAACGGTACCTAAGTACCTAATCATAATAGGTGTAGTTACCTATAGGTAAAAATGTATGACAAAGTAAAGTAAAGAGCGACACAACATTATTCATCGTACAGATATTTTTTTTTTTTTATCCGTTATTTTTAATCTAGTCTGCATGATCTTCTCACCGTAAAAACAAAATACTGTAAATGAAAAACCAACAATAAAAAGTCTTTATATATCATCGAGATACTTATTTCACAAGACTACAGCGAATGTCTAAATTAGAGCCTTTTATACATATTTTTAACCGACGAAAAAAAACGGAGGAGGTTCTCAAGTAATATTCGCGAATATTTTTTATTTTTTTTTATGTATACCTAGAATAACTTTTTACAGGGTAGTCCGATTTTGATAATTCTTTTTTATTGGAAAGAGTATACCCCAAAGTTGGTCCCATATAAATTTGAAAAAAATTCCAACCTTAAGGGTGGGAAAATAGGGGTGATTTATTGTTCACTCACAGATTTGAATGCTGAGTTGTGTATTATTACTCTACTCAGTGCCACATATGCCTGCCCTTTGGCAAAGAATTAGTAGATTATAGGCACAAAAAATTATAAACGTCGTAGGCTTTGTAGACTGCTACATTTGTAGTCCATTTTCTATTTGATTATGTACCTGGTACTTGTTGACAGTCTTAGTTAACAGTCGTAGTACTATAGGGGAGGACAATGTAGGCCCACTGTCCTGTCTTAAACATTCTGGATCTGAAACCCAATTACTTAAAAGAGTAACCGTGGAGTTTCTTGCCGGCTCTTCTCAATAGGAAACGACCAATTGGAACCGTGCACCTAGCATTTTAAGTTTCATATATGCCCATCTAGGGTTATGTCAAATAAAATATTTTGATTTTGGTTTCCAGCCTCTAATGAGATAAATCGATCGGTTATAAAAGGCCGTTACTTCATAGGCGCCAAAACAAACCTCATTTTCAATTATCAAGTCGGCTGACCCCGATTCCGCGACATTTATTTTGAACTAGAGTTAACGTGACCGCGATTTTTTCAAGTTTTTGTTCTCGAACTGGCTTTCACCGAGGCAAAGGAGATGTGACTGTGAGCCTAACGGTCCAACCTACTTACACAAGGATCACAGTTAAAAGAATCTGTACGGTATAAATGAGCTTCCTACGAAATTAATTTACCGTTAGTCCTTGCATTATTGTATTCCACCATCATTCTATAGGTATGTTGGAGTAGTTAGTTGTAGTAAGAGATATTAAGAATGGATCTAAATTCACTTTGACAGTTCAACAACATTCATTGCGTTATTTTTTATTTTATTGACAATGGGCACACTCTTGACCTCAATCCAGCCCAGAGGCAGGGATGAGATCTACGATGGAATGAGCTTGCCCAGAAGAAGCCTATTCAATCTCGCCCTGAAGAGATTAGGGTTGTATGAACTCGGGAATGCAGACGCAGGCAGACAATTCCACTCCTTTGCTGTGCGCATCAGAAAAGATGATGATGATTTACGTTGTTGAACAGAATTTATTGAACATAAATTAAGCAATGAATTAGCAATATCCTTCAAAATGATTCAGATTGAGATTGATAGTGTGTGACGCAATTAGAGTGCTGGTTGTATTTAAACCACTAGTAGGTACCTACCTAGTTAAATACGAATTACGTAATATCGACAAACATTGAATGACGACTTTAATAATTTTCCTGTTTTCTCTTTGTAGCCAATATTAATCATACATTGCCTACAATTACAAAGGTATTATTTCCTAACCAGTAAATAATATTTTACCACGACAAATCGATTCGGTCAGTTACCATAAACATTGGAAGCTTTTTGTTGGAAAAATGTTGCGTATTTTCCGTACGGGCACTGAAATAAATCGTACAGCCTGTCGTGTACATTCGATTTTCCGCTGCGTTACATGCAGCTTCACTCAAAGTGAGGTCTACTGCGGTTGTTGTGTATGTTAACATTGTCAGTATACAAGTAAAATATGTTCATCTAAACTAATATTATAATGAAAAAGGATTTGATTTTTTGTATGTTTGTTTGTCAAATTTTATCCATATCCGTTCTGCCGTTTTAGCGTGAAAGCGTATTTCACGCTCAAACGGTAGAACGGATATGGATGAAATTTGACACATGGGTAGACCACGACCTGGATTAGGACATAGAATACTTTTAATTCCAATATTACCACGGGATCAAGACTTATGCTTTGATAATTTTCAACACCCTGATGTACTGAATAATTAGGTACTTACTACATATAATATACCTGTTACCTCTGGGCTCCTTTACCTGCAGCCAGACAATGTGGGACAGTATACTCTATGATGGGTGGGTACTTTATAATGGTACACTGTGGTGTACCATTATAGAGTACTACCTACAGTATATCTACAGTATTTGTCTCTCCTTTCCCTTTTTAATCCATCCAAAGGTTGTCTTTAAAAGATAACTCTTAGCGATAAGACAGCCCATTGTGTCACCCTTTGTAAAATTTCTATATTTATGTCTGTTAATTTATATGGTGTACCTACATAATAAAAACTATTCTATCTATCTGTCTATTGTTTACAGGCAGTGACAGGAAATGCTAGCACTAATACTTTGGCTACGACTTCCGGCAGTCCTAAACTCCTAACAAGCTCTTTGCGTCTCATGTTTGTCGTAGGGTCAGGTATGGTTGGCTAAAGAATGCCAGCACCCTAATTTTGTAACACACTATCAATGTCACAATCTGAATGATTCTGAAGGATATTGCTAATCCATTGCTTCATATGTTCGACAAATTTGCCTACTCAACAATTAATGTCAACGCAATTACCCCACTAGACACGACAAAGTCTCGTTTACCTTCGGCAAGAAAATCGCTTATTAAGTATGGTTTTCGTTTCCAAAAAAACATTTATTATAGGCAGCGTTTGGGGATATCATTTTAAATTATTAACCTAAGAAGCGATGATGAGCAGTGGTGGCCCAGTGGCAACGGCCCCGACTTACGATGTGTAGGTCGTGGGTTCGAACCCAGCCAGGCGTTTAAGTACTTTGTTTTAATAATTTCATCGCCACTCTCAAAACGGTGAAGGAAAACATCGTTAGGAAACCGGCATGTCCCAGGCCAAACAAGAACACACACAACTACAACTACATGAACTTCAAGTCGTTCGTGGTGCGTGTTCCGACACATCAGCTCGAGGAGTTCCTCAAGGAAATGTTCTGGCCGAAGGGTGTTGTGTACCGCCGGTTTCGTGGCCGGCTACATGACACAAGCCAGCGAAACACGACGCAGACACTTCGTGTGCGTTAGTTAGTTTTTAGTGTGATTACTATTCAGCCCTCTCTTTGTCGTTCTTTTTGGTTCGATGTGGGTGGGATACACAGGCAAGAACTGGTGACGGCTTTGAGGCTCCGATCTGGTCATATTCCGCTCAATAGTTTTGCTTACAAGATGCGCAAAGTAGAAGCACCTAATTGTACAGTGTGTGGAATTTTGGAGGACGCGCACCATATTTTAGCGGAGTGTGGTCGGCTTGAGCGGCAAAGGCGATCTATGTTTAATAATAGGTACTGCAATGTAGGTTTCTTTAATAGTATTTTGGCTTCACCATTGTCTGATGCAGCCAAAATGCTGGTTAGGATGGTGATGGTAGGTTTAAAGTTAAGGTCAGAGTAGTGTCTTCTTGTTTTTTAGTTTTTGTAGGTTTATTTAAGTTAAATATTAAGTGAATTTTTTGTTTTCAATAATGGGGGTGAAATATTCATTTATGAAAAAAACTCCTAAATAAATAAAGAATAAAAAAAAATGTTGTATGTATTTATAGTATTTTTAACAACTACGCGCGTGAGTGCGTAAAAAACCCGCACGATGATGCAGATCTGCACTCCCGCAAGTACGCGCGTATAGTTGCGTTGACACGCAACATGCAGCGTGATTAATATTGTATTGTATGTGTTTTATATGGGCCTTGGTGCCTGAAATAAATGTAAAAATAAATAAATAAATAAAAAGTAACAAAAAATCGAAGAAATGCGATCTAACAACCCGCACTGGACCCGCGTGGTAGATTACCTGATCCTAAGAAGCTGCAACTTTTCAGAAGATCAAGTGGATGATTAACTTTGCTTCACCGCTGCCCCAGTTCAAATATGTATTTATTAGGCACGTCTGCTATTAAACATGGAGGGGCTTCTGGCTAAGTAATAACAGTCGCACGGGTCGATCGATCAGATTAAGCTAAGCCGTTGGTCCCAGCTGTCATTCGTGGATCTTTGATAGTCGTTACGTCGTCAGACGCCTGAAAGTCTGACAACCGGTCTTACCAAGGGGTATCGTATTACCCAGTAACTGACTTGTGGAGGTCAGATAGGCAGTCGCTCCGTGTAAAATACTGGTACTCAGCTGCATCCGGTTAGACTGGAAGCCGACCCCAACATAGTTGGGAAAAGGCTAGGTAGATGATTATGTCTGCTATTAAACATGCGGACAGAATAACTAATAGTACTAACGTAGGGTTACAAGGTCGTATAAAAGGCTGTCCTGCTTTAATCCCAATACAGACATTTTATAAAATACAGAAATAAGCCAACTCAGTGCGTATAACGTGGCTTCTGCCGTTGCATCACGGGTATGGCGATATGCGGCCTATGTGGGTCAAGTACATAGTCACCTAGGCACATATTTATTCTGTAATTTGAGTAACAAGAAAGATTTGCTTACTCAGATAAAAATACTACTCCATAGATAATACTTTATCTGAGGAAATTACGATGATCTGAGCAATCCAAGTTGACATAGCCAAGATGAGATTATGTAAGTAAAGCTTTCCTGATTAAAGTGTGCCTAACACGCCGAAACCCCGCCTGAATCATCTAAGACAGGCGGGAATTTAGAGTGGTGACTCTGTCGGCACACTGAGTGACCTCAGGGAAGACGGCGCACTGTGGTCATGTGCTGCCTTGCACACTTACACAGTTAGGTTTCAGGGAGTCCCCTTTAAGTCTTCCCAGGGATGTGCCCTAACAGGCGTTGCACAGAGGGGGCTCCGGATTGGTCTTTTGAAAGGTAACCGTGCCCCATCCATGTGGAGATGGTGACCACCTTAGTGGTTTTAGTGAGGTAAAGATTCCACATTTCCTGATGTTATCCCCAAAAACCGGGCGCCTTTTGAAGGTTTCCACCGAAAACAAAAATAACAAAAGAATAATGTATTTCAAATACATCTATGGCATCCATTACGATAGATACCTACTCCTTAGTCAAGCAAGGGTTGTATACCAGAAAGAAGTGGACTATCTGAACTTTCTAGCCGCTTGCACCAAGCACACATGTTGGTAACCACACCACATTGCAGCCATTCCTCTCCCTGAAATTACGATTTACATGGAAAAAAAAACATCGGTAAGATCCTTCCGTATTTCGCTATTTATGCAGCCAAGGGTGTAGGCAGCTGCTGTGGGTTTCCATTCTTCAATCTACATCGATAATATGCCAACATTGGCCATACAGTAGCCAACCTATTGCCACTCTATCGCACCTAATTATCACGTAGGACAAAGGCCTACATGACTAAGATACCGTTTACTTTCCATAAAACTCCTCGGTCATCATTCGTTCATTCAACTTTTTTTTCTCATTATCTGACTCACTGGCCACTATGCAAACTTGTAGATGCCGCTATTTCGTAATGAGTAACGTTCTTTGTTAGTATATCGCATGAATCTAGCTGAAGGAATTTGCTGAAATGCGTTTCCTTTGGGCGTTACGCAGCGGATGTCACATAGGCACCTTGCGACCAAAAATTGTTAATTCAAGTGTGCATAAAAATAAGTATTCCCTAAATCTTTAGGTGCGAAAAAAATTGGTAAGTATGACCTCTAATTTTTTAATTAAAATTTAAGTTTTCATAGAATACAACAACAACAAAACAACTTATAAAATATTTGGAAAAAGGTCGTCATGGTAAAGACATGCAGGCCAAAACCTCTACAGCAGTACTTTGAAAATACGTTATGGCTCTTTTGCTAACTATAGCACCAAGTAGGTAATCATACAAAAGGTAATACTTTCATTCTAAGCAGGGGACACAAATTAAAAGCTCACACTCAACTCACTCAAGAATTAGGTCAATTTAAAAGTAAAAAAAAATATATGTAGATCCAGGACACAAACTGCAATGTAACAATTAATCAATCGAAACCTATCTAATCGGTCTCGGATATCTTTTTAAATCGTCACTAAAAATGCAATCACATCAAGTGAAACTGGTTTATAAACAGAACAGAACTCTCTAAAGTCATGAGTCATGACTGATATCGTTAAATATTTGAGGATCAAAAGGAACTCTCTATCAGTAATTAATCTAAGTAGGTGAGCGTGTACCTATCTCTATGGGAAGGTCGCATGCCGTGTCAACATTGCCGTAACAGGAATGTAGGGCAATGGCAGACGGACATCGGAACTAAAACAACTGCCAGCCAGGAAACTGGCCAGTCCGCAGATGCAAGTAAAACATGGTTTTTAATATTGCAACATTGATAAAGAAAGTTACATCTGCTGTTACCGCTATTTTGAACTGTGAATGTTCGATAATCGAAAGTGATGACTTAGCACTTTGCTGGTAGAACAGAACCTACTTATCAAAGCAATATTCAAATTTTACTATTTTTAAAACAGCTGATGTTTGAAATATCACACGCAAGCGTTTTTTAATAGCTTAGCCAGGTATTTTTTTCATTTGCGAATTTAACAGGCTGGGTCATTTTCTGCTAGTGCACAGCAGCCTAGACATTAGTTCTGACATTGAACCTATTTCACAAGAACTATCAATCTCGAGTTACATATCATCAAAATAATCTCCATTTTTAACCGACTTCAGATAGGTAAAGGAGGAGGTCCCCAATTCCGTTGTTTTTTTTTTGTGTTTGTTTCCTCATAACTCCGTTATATTTATAAGCCGATTTGCAAATTTCTTTTGAAAGGATATACTTTCAGATAATCAGATTGGTCCCAAAGAAATTTCATCAAAATTGGTTCAGTAGTTTGGTTTGAAACCAAAATTACTGGTAAAAATTTAGGTAAACGAAATTGTGTCGTTTGCTTTCCTATGACTTTTCAGTGATGGAAGAAGATAGAAGAAGTGGAATGTACTGTGTGACTGCACTTCTTCGTTACTGCATGCTCTTAGCATTACAATCTTTTCAAAATTCGAGAATAAGTTCGAATCGGTTCAAAAACCCTGTGGGTTCGAATGAGACCATAAACAAGCTAGTTCACGGCAGCGGAAACATTTCCGAGATTTTTTTGTTGTCATTATCGAAAACAAAAGAGGTCAGTATAACAAAGCAGGCGAAACTTCTCTATTGGAATAATGACTGTAAGCATAATGCAATGGATGCGTGAGTCAAAGCAAGTCCCCCCTGTGACTGTGCGCATACAAAGCTCTAATTTCTTCACCAAAACATACACTCATTAATTATTCTAGGTAATTATAAAACGAGCGTGATTAAGACAATTATCGTTTGTTGATTAAGTAGCTGACGCTTCATCTTTATTACGGCGACTTAATTTACTAACGACTACTTTCGTTCTTAATGAATTTAGCTGGTCCCTTTGTCACAGTTAAATTCTGGTGACCTTTATCACAAACCTAAATTAAACTCAACTTTTTAGAATTTCCCTATTGGCCTAAGGGCGCATTCCACCACCTAGAATAAGTCTTGTCCTGAGAATAAATCTTGAATTTTATAGTTTTTCTACACTAGAACTGTCACATCATTCGTGTTATAAGATACCTTAAAAGATGCAAAAGGAACTACTAGAGTCACTTCCTACTTTGCAGCTGGGAAAATGATATACACGTTCATATACGGATACCCACAGAACAGATAAAAGATGTCTGTTCTGTGAATATATCCAGTAGGTACGTATGTACCAAATAAATATTATTTGGGCATTTGTGGCAATCGTTGGGAGCTTTGGACGTCTTTCAACTGAATTAAAGATGATGATAGTATTACGTATCCCGGGAAAAACCAGCCGTGATATCAAAATATCACATCAATTATTATCAAGAATTGTACTCACTTATGGATAACGTAAGTACCACACTCAAAATTTCTTCAACAAAGACTTTCCGGTACTTACACTGCTATCTGATGACAAGTCTATGAAGGCACACAGCTAGACCATAACCTGAGTCAGGACAGTACTTTCCTGTGGGATAATCTCCAGCCGCAATGCAGGTGAAGCCGCGGGCTAAACTAGTTGCTTTATACATAGCTCAAATACTGCTTCACAGCTTGTTCAACACAAAGAAGATAATAAATAATAAAATTGTGCAGACGTGATGGGCAATTGGGCATCGATATCTATTCTAAACACTATAAAATTAGGAGTTCCTTAGCTACATTGAGTTGACCCTGTATACAGGGTGGCCGGGGAGTTGACGTTCAAACGTAAAATTTAGATACTTTATGATGAGGAGTATCCGAATCACCCCCATGTATGTTCTACGATTTTTCGTAGTTTTCGAGATAGAATCTTTTTAATGATTTTTTTCGTAATTTTCACCAAACATCAGTTTTCGATTCTTTTCTCGTTCTATTGAACATTTCTGGTTCTACTTAAAATTAAAATTTAAATAATTTATGATGAGGAGTATCCACTCCTCATCATAAAGTATCTAAATTTTACGTTTGAACGTCAGCTCCCCGGCCACCGTGTATATTAAAGTAGGGTTCTTGAATGAGTGTTTTTATCTATCGGAGTAGGTATATCTGAACGATTTACATGTGTAAGCCAAGTGATGAATAAGGGTCTTGAAGACTTGAACATGCTTGAAGCCGTGTTTGAGATATTTATAAAGCAACTTAGCTTTTGCTCGCAGTTTCATCCGCGTTGCGGTCGGAGATTATCCTACAGGAAAGTACTGTGCTAACCCAGGTCATACTGTACCTGTGTAGTGCCTTCATCGATATCCGTTCAGACGTTATGGCATGAAAAGTTAACAGACAGACGGACAAACTTGCTTTCGTTCGCATGGAAGCTAAGTATGGATATGGAAATGTTAATGCTATCCCCCTTTTTTAAGGTACCTATTTAATTGAGGGAGGGGATAATGTGCAGGTTTGTCTGTACAAAAACTTATCGGTGGCAACACCTGATTATAAAAAGGCATTTAAAAATAAAGGTTGCCAAAAAGGTGCACAAACATCAAAGACTCAAATAATTACCCTACTTATTCAGAAAGGAAGCCTGGAACGAATTGTGTCCCGCACGATTCTCTAATCGAATCGATTGGAATCCATGCGTGTGCGTGCGCACGGCTAGGGCTACACATCAAGCTATACATAACCAGTATAAGCTGACTTCTGATTGTACGAAAAACCTCTACAATGCGGGGTCAGCTAAAACTGGAAATGTATAGCTTGATGTGTAGCCGTGTGTACTACAAGCGTGTGGGGCGATACTGTGTACTGGCTGTTTTGAGTCTTTTATATAATATGGCCTAAGCAAATGTCCTGAAGATCTAGTAGCGGCGTGTGACGGGTTGTTGAGCTACCTAAAATAGGGTTGAGCTACATGATGACTGATACATGCATGCCGTCTGCTGGGACGGGGCAACTCAAACGTGCAATGGCTCTTTCTTCAAAAGGCCCTTCCTGACATGGCCCAGCATTGTTAGACTCGCATAAAATCTTAATAATAATTGTAATGTTTTGACTTTAAAAGAGACCACGCCCTCTGCGATTGTTTCGGCGTTTCTTCTCAGGGATCAGTCAGCTAGGAAATAAATAAATAAATCCCTGGACATTTCACACAGCACCATTTGTCCCAAGCTAAGCAACCTAATGCTTGTGTTATGGTAACAAGATGGCTGATAAACTACCTACTCATATACATTTTTTTTTTGTAAATACATACATATTATAGATAAAAAAACACCCAGACTCGGAACAAATACATGTAGGTCATACAAATATTTGTTCCGTGCGGGAATCGAACCCGCGACACGCAGCGCAGCAGTCAATCGCTTAACCACTGCGCCAACTATGCCGTCAAATGCCGGCGGCATCTAGGTTGAAAATATTCAGTTGTGTCATAAAAGATCTACTTACATAAATAAACATTTAAATTCATTTTCCGAAAAAAACGAACACTAAAAATCATATTTTTTAACAAATAAGTTATCACAAGTGAAATACGAACATCCATTAAAGCTTGACCTCCGTGTGAACCCTGTAACCAGTAAATCCAGTGAAATCCGATTCTATTCTTGCCATAGCTGTAAAAACATGGTCGGTATGTACATAACTCTGCGAAATCTTATGGAGTAGAGTTTGGCTCGTGCAGAAATAGAACGGGCCTGCAGGGCTGGAACTAGCACGGTATAGATAGATACTATTACGGATTAAATATTAGATAAGTACATTACACTTTATTGAATGCAAGCAAAACTTGGGATGCAGGCTTTGGTTTGGTCCTTTTTTACCCTGACAAAAGCGCTGATTCCCTTGTTCACAAACTAAACTAAATTTAAGTTCAGTGCATCTTTTTCTTTCTATTTCTTTATGAAAAGGACAGAACATAAAATAATATTAGTTTAGGCCCGTTAATTTGTCAGCGCCTGACGTAAATGACATATTTTTAGTTGCCAATTTTTTAATCACGTATAAACTGTATAGGGAGTTTCTTAATTTGACAGGACTAAACTAATATTTATCGTCTGACCTTTTCTTAATGAAATAGAAAGAAAAAGATGCACTGAACTTAAATTTAGTTTAGTTTGTGAACAAGGGAATCGGCGCCACTGTCCCGGCCAGCAAAGCTATTTACAACCATTCGATACGCTTCTGTGCTGAATCGAACATCAATCAATGTTGTCGTAAGAGACCTCTAAACGTAGTAGCGTTAGATTCACAAATCCGAAACCCGATAACTTTCGTCAGATAGAATGAAATAACGACCGCAGCTATTCTTCCAGCTAATACCTATTTGATTCCGGAAGCAACCAAATCATGTATTCGAAAATGTGTGATTTTCGACATGAAAGCTTGTTGAATGGTTGTTATTAGTTATGCAGTTCTCTTATCTATGATGCGAATCTGGATTCATAAATCAAATCAACCTTTCGCAATCTACAGCTAAAGCTACAGGTATCTCTCAAATTGGGGTATAACACTTTGATCATTAGTATCACAAGCAAGACGAACAGTTACATAGCTGTTCTTATTTCTTGTAGTTCGTAGTTTGTTGCAGCTTGTGACCCCTGTAAGCTATTGGAGCTTCGCTAATCAACATGACTGGCTCGGTTTTGCTTTTATTTTCCTGGGGCTGCAGTCTCGACATTCATAGCGATCGCTTTACGACCGAATTCGGTCGCAAACTACTGTCACTCCATACATTACACCTGTCAATCCGGGACTTTGCGACCGAATTCGGTCGTAAAGAGATCGCTATGAATGTCGAGATTGCAGCCCCTGGTTAGTTAAAAAATCATAAGAATCTTTTGAAGCAGTATTTTTTAAAGGTCTTTTTTGTAGCGTTCTATTTTTCTCTCTCTTATTCATAATATTCTGCGCAGTTTTTATACTTCCACGTGCAAGTGCCTGTTGGTAGACAAGCCTTTGGGCCTTGTTTATTTTTTTCTATAAACGCCACCCACCACATCCTCCACGTGGCCCAATGCAGTTGTGTCTGCGATGTGCTTCTACCAATACCTAATATCATATTAGTATCATGTCCAATGATACTCAGCGGACATGATACTTTACCTATCACTGACGTATAAATTACTATTAAAATCTTACACATGAGTAGAACGACTTCTGACTATCACTCATTGGACGCATATTTTATGATAACATAACATCACGCCTGGTAGTCCCCGAAGGGTTATCCTAACCCTCCGAGAAATACCTACTAACCCAGTTAGCCAGTAGGTGTACTTATAGTAGGTACACCCACATTTCGCCACACGCACACAGCCATTTAATGTGTCCCGAAATGGAAATCCATGCAAAAAAAGAATGCTCAGAAAGAGCATCTACAAAATTTCTACCTATCTACCTATGCATACCATTACACAGCCACACAAGCAAGATAAGATCTAAAACGGACGCAACATCCCTAAAACAGACTATATCCGTCCCAGCCGAGATAACTAAGTCTGAGACGCGAGCAGCTGGTCCCACATACCAGCGCGGATTCGCGACAATGTTTCTCAATGTGCAATACTATACGACAGCTTCCCAAACGTCGCATTTGTTTAGAGAGCCAAGCACGTTTGGGTTACACTTTACTACCGTTCAGGTAATTACCTGCTGAGATAAGGGTTTCGAGAAACAAGATTACCTTTAACAAAGGTGCAATTCAGGTAAAGGACACTCCAAGGATTTTTTAAAAGCTCTTGTGCCCGGGCGTGTGCGCCGGATCTGTTGGTTTTATTTTGAAAATGATAATTAAAACATTCTGTCCTGTCTTTTTACACCCAGAATGCTGCATTCCATCGCTCTCTAGCAAACTTCAAGACGGAACTTTTGCGACTCGGTGAGCGACTAGAAGACCAATTCCCGTAATTAAAAACGGTCTAAATCTAGTCGCAATCTCATCTCAGCGACAGCCAATGTCGAAAAATTGTCAAAAATGTAGCGAAATTAAAGATATTTTTGACAAATTGACACTGAGATTAGGATTGTTCTTAAAATTACGAGACTTGTCCCTCAGGTCTGAGCACCGTAGATTAGAACGGGCAGGATATGAGGATACACATGTATGTGTATCCTGCCCTTCCGTCATTTACACCGCGACACGGATGGTTCGAGGTGGCGCGGGCGCGGGAAAAGAGTACCTGGAAGAATTTGGGAAAGGCCTTGGCCCAGTAGTGGGACAGTCACAGTACAGAGTAACAAGAAAAAATCAAACTAGGTATAAAATATAATGAAAATATATAAAATTGACGCTGTGCAGGTAGCCTATGAAAAAATACTATTGATTATTATTTCATGACTATGACCCGATTTTTATCAATTTTATATTTAAATATTATTATGTTCACGTAATCCCCGAATTTCAAAAATGGTAAAATTAGATTTTTGGGGTTTCCAGAATATAAAAATATAATGTTTCTATTCTCTATTTTTGGTAATTAATTGGTTTTGCTGGCCACCAATATTATGCCAACTTATGAAGTTGGTAGAATCTTCGGAATATTTTATTCGTCAGCATCGAGTTTGCTGAATTGGTTCAAATTCAGTGTATTCTACGAATAAAACCGATATAAGTATAAGTATGCACGCCTGTGCCATTTGTAAAAGTTACCCGTCGGCCACACTGTCCACCGGTGAATATATCCCAGCTTGCTTGCTAATCGCGGTCATTCCGCATTCACTCGCTAGCATCGCATCGTTGTTCACGAGTTCGCACGCTCACTCAGTTCGAATTTGGCGCGCAACCGGTACCGGTCAGGCAGCCAGCGACGAGCGCGCCTTTGCCCAAGGAAGTTGTATGGAATCAAAACGAACTGAGGGAGCGAACTGCGAAAACTTTTGTTTGTTGTGTTTACTTTTTGTTGGAAGTCATCGAACTGGTTTTACTTTATAATGAAAGATTTTAGTGTTAGTGTAAGCCTTAGTGAGGAATTATATTAAAATAATAATAGCAAATACAGTGCCAACGGATACATGGTATGTAAAATTGTGTTGTGTTTTTTTATCAACTACCGGTTATCATCTGCGGTCAGTGTGAACTTATTTGATTGAACTTTACATCCTTTGTTTAGGTATCGCTGGCGACGCGTACGCTTACGCCCGAATAGTAGTAGGACCTCGTACTATAAACAAGAAACCGTAGTATATAAAATGGACGGCGAAAGGAAAATCCACATGAGCGAGGGTGTCCCGTTGAACTCAACCGGTGCAGCTAATATTTTTCTGAATACTGGTAAAAATACAAAGCTTAATTCACCTGAAGGGACCGTCATACATCTCAATACAGGTGACTTAACTAATTTATAGAATTAAATATTTACTAAGACACGAATATGATAATAACGTGGTATTTTATTGATTGCAGAGAAACCGTCAGACCTCGGCGTGCATATAAATACGACGTTCTCAATAGCGTCTTCCAAGAAAATAAAGCTTTTGTTCGTGTTGAATTTTATGTTGACCGTGCTATGTATGGTGTTAAGTTTTTCGATAGCGTTCTACTACTGGAACGAGATGGTATCGATGAGGAGACAGCTGGACGCGATAAACGACCACTTTATGTTACACAGTGTGAATCAGGACAGAGGGGTACAGAGTGCCCTGGTGGCGCGCCCAAGGACGCCGGACGTAAACGAGGTGCGCGAACCACGAACGAGGTCCTTCAACGACGACAAGGTCCAACAGAATGCCAAGAAATACTATGTTGAGGACCTGGGCGAAGACATGTTGCTGGTAGACTCCAAGAAAAAAAATGGAAGCCAAGACAATGCTCCTATTTATGACTTAACAGTGCTACAAAAAGGTTACTACGAACATTCAACATTTATTTTATATTATAAATAAACATGTGTGTCATATTCATCACAATAATGTTTGTTTATTATTAATTACAGAGTTGGTGGTAGCTCAATTCAATGGTGCTCTTCGAGAATTTAATTTGGGGTCACAATGTGAGTACCTATTAGAAATATTTTTATAAATTCTAAATTCTGCCTTCATTCTATTAAGGTCAAATGGATCTGGCCAATGGATCTTCTGAGATTGAACGAAATAATGATAACCCAGCATAAAAAGTATTAGGTAAAAAGATAACTACTTTTAAAGTTAAACATAATAAAACAACTGCAGATACTGCCTGTGACTAATAAATAATAATTTATGTAGCTACATAGTTTGTTACATAACAACAATTATAATAAGCAGATAAATTCTTGATTATTGAGTTAATCTCAACTAAAACTAGTTCTTATTGCAAGGTGTCAAGCTTGGTATTGGTTTGTTAATCCATGATACATGTTCACTAGGCAACGGTGAGATAAAGGAAACTCTGTATAACTGCCATAGACCACATTAATCACAGATAGATACTCTTTACTGAGTCAAACTCTTCATTTATGTACTGGCTTCATGCTAAATAATAAGGGGTTTATTTATAAATGATGATTAAAGTTAAGTGACATTCAAACATCAAAAATATATGGTTGTACAGTTGCTAATCACTACTTAACTTTGAGCAATGTTTATGGATAAAGGGGTTTATTACCTACACTGCATTTTTTCCATTTTCCAGTGTCTTATAAAGTTTTTAGAAGTAAAAAAAAAATTAAGGTAGTTAAAATTATTCTAAACTTTTGATTTCAAATAAATTGCTACCTATTTTATGTATTGAATATTATAGACACATGGCTCACTCTGACAGCTTTAAGTAAACAAAAGAACAATAAGATTTTTATACTATTGTAGATCTAATACTACCGCAAATATGTGATTAAAATGATAATTTATGTGTATGTGACACAGACAGGATACGCCTAGATATTTGCATTGTGTACACTACAATTACACACAATATTCATGCTTAAACGGAAGTAATAAGGTTGATAATCCTAAGTACAGAAAAGTTACCAGTCTGACATAGTTACTTTGTGTAAAGAAACTTGGCTCACAACTTATATGGGATGGAATGGATGTGTTGTCGTAATTAATCTGCTCATAATAATTAAGCTTCCAGACAATGTTACATAATTCCTTTTGTATCATCTGCATTCATTAATTGTGGCTACCAATTTATAGCTAGCTGTTAATTAATAGTTATTTAAGGACTTAGATTTGAACTCCGGCGTTCTAACGGTTTTATAAGCGTCTCGTCTTGACTACTACTGCTATCTAAAAGCACATACAGAGGTTGACGTAGGTACCTACTATTTATTTTGTAATTAGTACAATTTAAGTCTATTGATTCAAGTCTGTCAACTTGTAGCATATTGATTCACTGACACTCTCTATGAAACTAGTTGACCCCATTCAATCAAACTAAATAGAGTAGGTACCTACTTGTAAACTCAAACTCAGAGCATTTATTTCAAATAAACCAATTACAGGCACTTTTGAATTGTCAAAGTATTGGTCAGTCAGAAAGATGAAGCTAGTTGCCCAATCCAAAGCGTAGTAGGTACCTATGGTCATGGAGAAGAACGGGCAAGAAGCACACTCTTATAAATCATAAAATTGTTACAAAATATTGGTTACATCATTCATGATGAAATTATGCATGTAAGAATGATGCAGAAAGACGTGCACGTTAAAAGCGTCAATTCAAAAATTAAAATAAGCCGTAATAATAAAAGTGGTACTCTATATAAGCTAGCTAAAACTTTAAAAACAATACTTATGCTTTATTTATAGTGTGGTGCCCATGTCCTTGAGCATTTTTTTAAATTGTAACAGCTACCTACACACATATATCTATGTAAACGTCATGGCTACTGTTTATTTAGAGGGGACTCCCCTGTAAGATTATTAGACATAACATACTATAATAATTTTATTTATTTGATTGGGTTATCACTTTATCAGCTTATGTAACCAAACATAAAGTCTAGAAATTCCCGCCAAAACAAAAAAAAATATTTTCAATGTTGCCAGTAACTAATAACAAGAATTATATTTTGTTGCATGCAGTTACACTAAAGTCTCCCAATTTGGGAACAATTATTAAAACGCAATTGCCATAAGTGTGATGATAAATTGATAACACAATAATTATTATAATCGAGAATTGATAACGAATATAGTACTTTTGACAAAGTAACACATTATTGTGTCTTAGTGACTATCTATAAATTATAGTGTCAATCACTACTTCAAAGCAAGTAATACTATTTTCAAGTATTATAAATCCAAATGTCGTGTCTCTTCAAGTTGTTTACTCACGCCCTGTGCCGCAACTACTGAACCAATTTCAACGAATATTGGCACAGCGCTTAAACACAACCGCCCCCTATAAACACATAGGATACTGTTCATCATTGCATATAGAGTACTTCTTACGCTGCGACTGAAACCGCAGGCTGCAGCTAGTTTGCTGATAAGTTAAACTTGGTAGACTATTCCTCTCGGGGATTACATAGAGTTTCAAACTTCTAACTGGTTGTAACTGCATTCGTATTGTTTGGACAGCAGTCGCAGTCCACAAGGCATCAAGCTTGTTATCATGGCATTTCGAGATAGCCTGCCTTTTCTTAACTTAGTTCTGACGATACGAAAGTTGGGTCACTCGAGTCCAGCTATGTGGAACTATAGTATAACCAGCCTATAATGCTCCCACTGCTCGGACACAGGCCCGTCTAGGAGAAGGATTGGGCTATAATCCACCACGCGGGCCCGGTGTGGGTTGGTAGATGTCACATGTCTTTAAAATTTTGGCTCTAGGACAGGCCGGTTTCCTCACGGTGTTTTCCTTCACCGTTTTGAGAGCAGTGGTGATGAAATTATTTACACAAAGTAATTCGCCTCTACTCGTAAGCCGACCACTGACTGGGCCACCACTGGTTTACTGTGGTGGAACAATAGTGACGTGATTGAAAGATGCTACCATCCTCTCTTTTATCACTTGGTCCCAGAGACATGTACCTACTGGTGCATACATACCTACATGTGCATGTAACATTACACAGTTATGAGTTGTTTTCTGAGTTTTACTGAGAGCATTAGAGATCCACACATTACCTACTTACTGATGTGTATTGTGGTTATCATTAACATAAATATTCTGTTCTATTGTTAATATTAGGTATGTTACTAAATAAGTATACATTCTTGATTTATAAATCGTTTATTAATTTAAATGGAAAATACGGAAAATGAATTAGGTCATCAGTTATGTTAGGCACTTTGGTTTTGGTTTATCGTTGTAAGTAGTTACTAGGTACGTAATTTTATTTATTAAAATAGGTATTATCCTTAAACGTATCTCCAGATACCTTTAATGGCGGTGCTGTTCGGTTAAACCTAACAAATATTAGGTAACTTTATTAGACTTAGGTTCATTAAACCTATCTTCACCATTGAAGATGTGTACCACATTATGATGGAATGTGATCGGAACGAGCCACAGATATATCAACTGTCTTTGATTTACCCTATGTTACGTGAGACTGGAGAATGCAATAGTGTTCTTGCAAATCCTACTTCGGAACTTGCAGGAATACTGTACAGTCTCGTAAATTTAGGAATTAAGCGTAGAGGCTAATGAGTAAGTTTTTTTTTTATTTTCTTTTTAAGTTTGTTGCCACGATGAGGGTGGCATAATCTGCAAAGGTTAAACCCTCTATAGAAATAAAGAAAGAAAAAAAAACCTATCTTCATATCGACCATTAAAGTAGGCAGAGCCACTGTTGCCTACTTTAAGAATATACATCAAAAGGCATAATATAATCAAATAGTCTTGTTGTTTACAACCAGAATAATAAAGTGAACTTTAATCAATAATCCTAAAATACTCATTCAATTGCAATTCCTTACATTAGTCTTAAAAGTGGTTTTTACTAAAAGAGGAATAATATACGCCGACTGTCCTCTGAATGTGGGCGTTTAAGTAGAAAAAAAGGTTTAATTAAATTGCTAATTTAGGTAGAATACATACACAAGCAGAATTTAATCGAGTTTGGAAAATACAAACAAACGCTGCTTAATTAACATTTTGTTATTACGAATATTTTTTTAAAGTAATGGAATTAAATTACCTTGGCAAATGGGCAGGTCAAAATATCACATGTGACAAAAAGGTAAAAAAAGAAATAAAATAACGCTTACTTTTGAGATGGCGTAATAATCATTCTTTCATTTTATTTAGGGTTACGTCAGGCAATAATTTCTTCGGATTCGCTTCATTTTCTGTATTTTCTGAAGACACTAAAACAAAATACAGGGTGCCAGGGACATCGACGAGCAACCATGGATTCAGCACATGATTTTCAACCCCTAGCATTAAAATATTTCTTCGGTTATTAAAAAAAAATTACCTATTGCATTATACAACCGACGAAAAATATCTACACAATCTAAAATCATGCGCTGAATAATGTTTACAGTTTGCGCGTGGATATGCCTGCCACCCTGTATAGTTTTTATTACGAGACAAAATTATACCCAACAGCATTTACTTTTACAATTTCGCTTAATCACATCAATAATCGATTAGGTGTGAAATAAAAGACATTTTTGGTGGTTCATGCATCGAGTATTTTTACGAGTTACACTTACATTTTACGAAGGACTATTGAGGTCATTATACAACTTAAAATTCCCTGATACGTGATACGTGGCAATGTTTGGAGGCAGTAAAGTAACATAATATTTAAAATGTTTAAAAGTTGAAGCACATCTTGCGCTCTTGAACCTTTTGACAGACATATTAAGATAAAGAAACGAGGCGGAATTGATTTGGTATTCATGAATGTTTGACAAAGTTATTTTTTTTTAAACCTTGAAGGTTTTCTTTTAAATTTTAACACATGTTACCAGACGTTCAATGATCCTAGTCTGGGGAGCGAATTATTAAATTATTGATTTGCCACAAAACTACAAACGGTTTTTAAATATAAACGGTGAGTTGCAATCGAAAAAAAAACCTACTCCACCACTTTTTTGCCTTTGTTCAGCACATAGACTTATACGTTAGACTAAAATTTCGAATTAACCTGAATTGTTGCATTCCATTATAATTATGCGTATATTTTATAAATAACAGATAGGTATACCAAAATATTACCAGCTTATCAACCTGCGTCTGCGCACATTTTAAAGATCAAGAACTATGTCAGTAGGCTATGGCTTTGTCATTGTTTATTATCGTTACTATCGTAACCGCGATATTTTTAACAATATTTTATATTACGCGAAATGATAACATACACTTTAGGATTGTTGATAAGCAAAAGAAAGTATAGTCGCCCTCGTAATTCCTTTATCACCCTAAGGTTGCATGCCACTTGCATGTTATAAAACGACAAGCCTAAGTGACAGTTAGATAGTTTCAATCTTAGTGAAGTTTCAATTTAATGTCCGTCTCACGAAAGAAACCTCGCAAACGCGGCGCTAAACGCACGCGACGGAATCTTAAATCTTTATTTATCTCATCATTATATTACAGACACTTGTTAATAAAATAACCATGCACAATCTTAAAGAGATAAAGGAAGGGTTGTTGTAGGAATGTTGTTAACTACAATTATAATAATCATTAATTATTGTTAAAAGTGGTAAAGCAAAAACAAAGTTGGCTATACAAGGAAAGTGTTACATCCATAACCCAAATAGATAGATATTACACGCTCCACTATCCTATCCTACTAATATTATAAACGTGAAAGTTTGTATGGATGGAGGCATGCTTGTTACTCTTTCACGCAAAAACTACTGAACGGATTTGGATGAAATTTGGCATACAGATAGTTAATAACCAGGATTAACATATAGGATACTTTTTAACCCAATATTACCACGGGATCGAAACTTATGCGGGTGAGCGGGACGCAGCTAGTAGATTAATATGGTCTTATTAGGGAGCTAGTATTTCAGGGTCACGACGTTGGAATGGAGACATCATTAGAACTTTAGGACAAATATTTTGATTATATACCATTTCGCATAACAACGCGGCGCTACTCCAAAAATATGTTATTGTAAATTCAACATTTACCGTATCTTATTTCTCTATTAAAATGGTCACTTGTAACTAATGTGAAGAATGTATCCAATCCCTCCAATTTCAAAATAACCCAGCATTGCAACCAAACTTTAAAAAAATTGTTCTATCTTCTAAAAATTTTAACTTATCTCCAATTTCTTGTCCTCAGCCATAATGGGTCCCTGGGTACGCGACGAGGAGGTGTCCTCGAAGAACAGCATAGACAAGATCGAGCTGAACAGCAACTACGTCACCATCAAAGAAGGCGGCCTCTACTTAATATATGCTCAGGTATGTAGCTATTTATCATCATCATCCACTACTAGACATAGGTCGCCAAGCGTGGCCGCATCAACCTGTCCTGTGCGTTTCCCATCTACTTCATTTTTTCAGCCGAAAGACTTCTACAGCTGGACACAGGCGCCACATCGACCGATCTTGTACTTATCGTCATTACTATAGGTATTATGGATATCGCAATTCACTAGCGCACGTCATGTGACTCTTATATCATTGTAATAAGGTATAAGACCGATTGCTTTAACTCCGGTCCTATCTAAGATCTGTGAAAGAATAATGCTCAAAAGAATAGTTAACTTCCTGGATAAATATGACATTTTGGCAGCGGAACAATTTGGTTTCAGGAAATATCGGTCAACGCAATTAGCTACCTTCACCTTAATAAACCGCATCATTAATAATATAAACCAAAAAAGTTTGTTTCGGAAGTTTGGAACGTTCGTTGTGTTTGTCTTCCAGTGATATTTTATCCATTACGGCCAGTTATGGTGACTACTTTAAGTTTTTTTTTTTTGTAAATACAAGCCTAATATAGTGTTAATCGGCAAATAACTGTTTGCAGTACTACACGAAGTGAATCTCAAGCTTAAATAAACAGTGAAAAAATATATAAAAGTGCCGGATCATCAGTGTCTAATCCGCAAGTGCACAGAATTTTGACGGTTGTTTGTACGCTTTAAAAGTGAAAGTCCTATGTGTGCTCAATTTATGCTGTCATGTCAGTACTACCAACCTCCTGGCGACGAAGTTCGTGGTGCGTTCCAGCGACGCACATAGCGAACTTATTGCATCAGTGAACACGACGGTGGCGCCACCCCGAACACAATTAGAACTAATTATACATTTCTTCAATAGAGTAACAACAATTTAATATTTCATTAACTTGCAATCATGGATGGAGATCAATTTTATAATATCACCTACAGAAATAGACAAGCTACGCAATTAAATGTTAGCATGCTAGAAGAAACTGCTATGGATATTGAAAACAATTCATTATTAGATTCATCAATGAAAAGTTTGCCTACCACATTACACAAGGATCATACGTTAATCGAAGAATACGAAGAAAAGATTTCTACATTAAAGTTAAGGTTAGCCTCAGCTGATGAAGAGATTGAAAATTTGAATATACAAAATATGCAATTAAAGATTAGTGTTGAAAAAACATCTAAAGTAATAGCTTTATATAAGAAGATTGGCATTTCTGAAATCTCGCTGAACACTATTTCTACTCCAGTTATAAGAAAAGTAAAAAAAGTATTTTCTGATGTAAATCAAGTATCACCTAAATGCAGCATTCTAAAAACAAAAGAAATTTCAACACAAACGACCAAAAATGCTACGACGAACCATTTTAAAAAGCCTTTTTCATTTAGAAAATGTAAACAACAAATTAAAAACCGAGGGAAAAAAATTGAAAAATTAATTAATAAAATTTCGATACTAAAAATACAGAATAAAAAAATTATGGATGAACTTGAAATCATACAAGAGAAAAATGAGTCGTGTGATGATATAAACACTAATATGGACAGCCATTTCTCCAGTACATTCACTAAGGATAATACATCGCTCACGGATGACACTACGCTAAACGAAAATATTGACCAACCAATAATAACCAAGGGTGACAGGAAAATGGAATCCTCAGCCGTCCACCCAAATAATTCTAGACACAAAGTAATTGTTCTTGCAGATCAACAGGGTCGCGGTGTTCAGAAAGTCCTAAACGAACTCCTAGGTGATAAATATGCAGTATTTTGTTTCGTAAAACCTTTTAGCAAACTTTCTGATATATTGAACTCATGTATGACTGAAATAACCAACCTTACAATGAATGATTTTGTGATTGTGGTAGGTTTCACAGAAGACGATAGTATCTCTGTTATCCGTAATCAACTTTTGCTATGGATAGAATCTGTCCAAAATACAAATATAATTATTTGCGAACCCTTATTTAATAGATATTTTAAAGAAGAAAAATTAAATAATGAAATTTATAAAATTAGTAATACATATTTAAACACCTCATTCGTAGTAATGGATTTTTTTAGATTTAACTACACTAAACCTAAACGTATTCATTTCCCGACTTACATATGTCGGTACATATTAAGGGACATATTGCGATTGTACTATACTTCAAACCGTAAATTACTCTCAACTAATTCTAATAATATTGATCAGAATGACATTAATTGTAAAAATTATAATAATGTAATGAATAAATGTAATGATAATAATGTAATCAATAATTGTAATGAAAACAATGTAATTAATAATTATGATGATAATAATCAATTTGTATTGCCATGTTCTTCTGTGGATGATGTTAAATTCTCTGCTAAAAGTACTCAAACTGACATTAATATTGCTACATGTTACGACTCCACTCCTAAAAAAGAAGTTTCTGTTAAATCTACAATTTCCAATGATTTTTTTCGTTTATAACTTTATAAATATTATTCATCAAAATATTTGCGGCCTTATCTCGAAGTCTGATCTGTTTACTGTCTCCCTTGATGACCTAGCAGTTATAGGTAAAAATGTTGACGTTTTATGTTTCTCAGAACACAATATGACAAATGACGATATTGAACTTCTTCAAATTCCAAATTTCACCTTGGCTACTCATTTTTCACGCAACAAGCGTCGAGGGGGGACATGCATTCTAGTTAAAAACTATATCAACTTTATTGTACTTGAAGCTGCTCAAAAGTATAGTATCGCTAATGTTATTGAATGCTCTGCAATTAAATTAACTGACCACAATATGATAGTTTTATGTCTCTATAGGGTACCAAAAAGTAGCAACTATAATAAATATATTGATTTGTTTTTTAATAATTTTAATGACATTTTGTGCCTCTTTACTAAATATGGGAATAACAAAATCGTTGTTTGTGGTGACTTTAACATTGATATGTTGAAAAAGAATAAGTACACTTTGGAATTTGAACAATTAACTACGGGATTTAACTTAACACAAGCAATCAATGAGCCAACAAGACCAAGCAGTGGCTCCTGCATTGACAATATTTTTCATAATATTCGAGGTGCCAAATCAACTGTCTTGGAGTTAGGTTTATCTGATCATAAGGCGCAATATTTATCATGTCCAGTCAAAAAAACCTGTAAACTTGACCATTGGTTTTCGTTTAAGCGTGATTATTCTATAGATAATTTAGAAAAGTTTAAAGAGTGCATAAAGGAGCTTAAATTTACTGAAGTGCTTGAATCAAGTGACGCAAATGATGCTTTTAAATCATTCCATGATACATTTAGGCTTTTTTACGAATTGTGCTTTCCAATTATTAAAATTAAAAATAAAACAACAGTTAGATCTAAATGGATGTCACGTGGTATAAAGAAATGTAGTAAGCGTAAACGTTCGCTTCTCTGGAAATATAGACTATCAAAAAATAGCGTAGATAAATCGAATTTTAAAAAATATTCTTTGAGATATAATAAAATTATAAAACTGACTCAAAAATCTCAGAATAATTATTACATTCTAAATTCTAAAAACAAATCGAAAGCCACCTGGAACATAATTAATGGTAGAAAACAAAATTTCCCTCCTGAGACCATAAGTGAATTGGAAATAGATAATCATAAAATCACAGACCCTCAACAAATCGCTGAATTGTTTAATGACTACTATGCAGATATGGTTAAACCTCAGATTAGCTCTACGGGTAGTAATATCCCATTATCATCTACATGCACGTATAATTCACCAAAATCGTTTTTTCTGAATCCTACTACTCCATTGGAAATTGATACAATTATACAAAGATTAAATAACACTAAGAGCACTGGTTTTGATGACATATGTGTGTTGGTAATAAAATCCGTATCTCATATAATTGCGCCTATACTGAGCCATGTTGTTAACATGTGCTTCGAACAGGGAATCTTTCCGTCTGTGCTAAAACACACTATAATTAAACCACTCCATAAAAAGGATGTAAAGTCGGATATAAAAAATTACAGGCCTATAGCCCTTACTCCAACATTATCCAAAATTATAGAAAAAGCCATATACAATAACCTGTACGACTACTTTGACAGGAATAATATCTTTACGCCTGATCAGAAAGGTTTTCGTAAAAATATGTCCATAAATTTAGCAATATATGATTTTTTAAGTTTAATATATCCTAGAGTTGACAAAAGACAGCCTGTCTATGCTTTATATATGGATATGTCAAAGGCGTTCGACTACGTTGACCATAATATATTACTGAGTAAGCTGGAAACCTACGGTGTAAGGGGCAACACTTTAGACTTGCTAAAATCTTACATCAGTAATAGAACTCAGACTACGATTATTGTCAAAATTTCTCTTGATACAAAACATGAAATGAATTATAAGTCCAGGAGTAGAAAAATAAAATATGGAGTTCCACAAGGTAGTGTCTTGGGCCCACTACTCTTTATTATTTATATTAATGACCTGCCAAAGTGTACTACAGATCGTATGGTACTATTTGCGGATGATTGCACTATTGTATATAATGATGAAAATATTATAAATAATAATTTAAATTTAATAATTCAATGGTTACAAAATAATAATTTATTAATTAATATCGACAAAACAAAATTAATGCAATTTAAACAGAAGACAAAAAACAGTTTACATACTCAAATAGAAGTGAATGGTCAAAAAGTTGGAGTGACAACTACAACAAAATTTCTCGGCTTACACATAGACGATAATTTGAAATGGCAAAGTCATATAGAGTTTCTTTGCAAAAAAGTGTCACAATCATCTTATGGTTTATACATGTTAGCGAAGAAGGTCAATCTTGACACACTGCTTGTAGCTTATCACAGCTATGTCGCATCTAGACTTAGATATGCAATAATATTCTGGGGAAATGCTACCAACTGGGATAAAGTTTTTAAATGTCAAAAGAGGTGTGTGCGAGCAATGTGTGCTCTTAAACGAACTGACAGCTGCAAGGAGTTCTTCAAAACATTGAAAATACTTACCGTCCCATCCTTATATATTTTTGAAATGGCCTTATTTATTCGACATCATCCAACCCTATTTACATTAAAGCTCGGATCGCGAAATAGGAGTCATTTATATAACAACATTACAAGTCAATATAAAACTACCTTGTTTGGGAAAAGTGTGTTTGCTATGGCCACAAAGATCTACAATAAAATTCCGAATGACATAAAAGAATGTAGCAATATTAATGTTTTTAAAAATAAATTGTTCAAATTTCTTATTGAAAAAACTTATTACTCCGTTGCTGAATTTTTTTTTTTATTGACTTGAAATTTTTATTTAAAGTTTTTTATGTCCGCATAACGAAAATCTATATTGTATTGTGTCTGTCTAATTTTATACTTAATCTGAAATGCAATTTATGTCAATCATCTTTCGAATCTTAGAATCATATTTTTATTATATTTTTATTTTTATTATGTAATCATTTGTATGCCCTAGTGGCTGATCGTGGTATGAACCTTATAAGTTTTTAATTAATTATAATCTGTAAATTCCCTTAATTATTTTGACATTTATATACTCTGACATTACCTTTTAAAATTTGATTCTATGACATTGTTTACGTATTAATTTGAATTTATATCACTGTGCAAGGTATTGTTTTTTTGTTTTTTTTTTTTTAAATTTATGACATTATGTAACGGATTAATGGGACAATTTGAATTTTAATAATTTTTGTTATTGAATGCAATAGTTAAGTTAGTTTAATTGACAATTTAATTTTAATATTTTTATTTATTGCATGTAATAATATTAATTTAATGTTTTTAATGAGAATTTAAATTTTAACAATTTTGTATAATGAAATGTTTGCATGCCGAATGGTGAAATATGGCAGAACTCTGATTTATACCTACTACTATCTACTTATGTATTACCCATATTTGCAAATAAATGCTATTCTATTCTATTCTATTCTATTCTATTCTATTCTATTCTAAAAACCCCAACGTCAGCTCTACTATTAGACCTCAGTAAAGCATTCGATTTCGTTGATCATTCGATACTCATCGCGAAACTTGAAAAATGTGGAATAAGGGGGTCTTCCTTGTTATGGTTTCAGTCCTATTTGCAAAACAGGAAACAATTCACTAGGATTACTAAATTTGACACTGGGACCAATAATGTAGTTAAGTTTGACTCGAAACAGAGGATTAATTGTTCTGGGGTACCACAGGGTAGCATCGTAGGGCCTCTGTTATTTCTTATTTACGTCAATGACCTTCCAGGTGCACTCACACATGACTGTGTCTTGTTCGCAGATGACACAACTATTATTATGGACTGTAAAAATATTGATACATATGAAACGGAAATATATAAAACGTTAGAAGATGTTATTCAATGGTTAGACACAAATAAATTAAAAATAAACATAGAGAAAACGAAACTTATTAATTTCAAAACTTATAAGAGTAAAAACATTGAATTAAATATTTGTTATAATAATTCACTTATACAACAGATAAACAGCGCAAAATTCTTGGGCATTACTCTCGATACACATCTTTCTTGGAAAGAACATATTAATAGTTTATGCATAAAAATAAACAAGTTTGTTTTTGCACTTCGAAAGGTAAAAGACGTGACGAGCAGACATACTTCTATTATGGTATATCACGCTTACATATGTTCCATTATACGGTATGGCATAGTTGTCTGGGGAAATTCCTGTGACATCACGAGGGTGTTCATAGCACAGAAAAAATGCATTCGGGCACTGTACGGCATGGATTGGTCGGAATCATGTAAACCTATCTTTAAATCTAAGAATCTACTAACTGTTCCCTGCATATACATTTATGAAGTAGCTAAATTTGTCAAATACCATAGTCATCTTTTCACTACTAACGACAATACATCTAAACGCAAAATTAACCACCTGCCCCTAAAAATGCCTGTGCCTAAGCTACAACTGTTCAGAAAGAACTGTGCCTATATGGCACCTCTAATATATAACTCTTTGCCCAAAGGAATGACCGATCTGCCATATAAAAGGTTCTGTTGTGCCTTGCGAAAATGGTTAATACAGGAGAGCTTCTACACGGTTAAAGATTTTTTGAATAAAAGCACATGCCGATTTGGTGTCCACTAAGATACTGATTATTCCTCTTATTTCCTGTGACTTTGTCCTTATTAATAATTTAAGTAATTGAAATCTACTAATATAACTCTAATAATTGTATATTGAAATGATTGTAATAATTATTGTAATCCAAATTTTCTTATAAATTGTAATAATTAAAATAATTGTAATTTAATTTAAAAAAATGATTGTTGTAAACTATAATTTTGCATGCCCGTGATGAGGGTGAAATATGTCCTGTGCTATAATTTAATTTAACATCTTGTGTACCCACCATATTTCAGGCAAATAAATGATTTATTATTATATAAATTGACATGATTGACGTGCGTTCGTGAAATTCAACGTAACATCTGTACGAGAAACGAGGTGATCTTCGCTTGAGTTTTTATGTTAGCTGTACATACTAAATGCGACGACTGTGCTACTATAGGATAGGTAGAACTATAAAGCCACTGGCGCCAGTTCTTTGGTAATGAGTGATGCCTATAATTCTGTGTTATGATAGGGTTATATTCGCGGTATCGTGTAACAGGGTCGACCTTATCACTATTTTCCGGCGTCCGGATACATTTTGAATTATGGAATAGTAAACAAAAAACTCTTGTTATTGCAAGGTTTTGATGATGTGAGAATCTCACATTCAAAATATTTTATTTCACATAAATCTACATAATTATGCATATGGGCACTTATGAACCGTCAGAAGCTAGGTGCACGGTTCCAATTGGTTGTTTTCTATGGAGAAGAGCCGGCAAGAAACTCGACGGTTACTCTTTTAAAATTAATTAGCTTTTTCAATGTTTTCAAATTAGTGTTAATAGGTATCAAGTACCATACACTTAATGAAATAGAAAATAGTCTTTAAAATATACAGTCTACAAGGCCTACTATTGATTAATCAAACTTGCTACTTCTACTTCCTTGCTACACCAATAAATAAATAAATTTCTTCAGCATGATTCACTCAAAAGTTCAAAACACAGTTATCTCTCCAAGGGAATATCTTAAAAGGGACAGACACACAGAAAGTCGTAGTAATCGTCTAATGTATACGCATTACTATGGTATGGCACGCCGATGCTTGTTTACGTTCTACATGATAATAAGCTTATCGTTATTATCGGACGCTATAGGCACTGCAACCGACTGATAACAAGTAAAATAAGTAATACCTAATAATGTTACTGTTTTATTTTAAAACTGGGATTTTTTTTAACCATAGAGTATGAAATTCTATGCGATATTTCCGAGAGTACTTTTGATATGACTTATCTTATCAATTAATATCGTAACATCACGCCTGTATTCCCCGAAGGATTAGATAAATCAAAATCAAAAGTCATTTATTCAAATTAGGCTGAGAATCAGCACTTTTTGAACGTCAAAATTACAAAAGACAGTCCCCCAAAAACGCCCGCCCTTCACCATAGAGGTGGACAATCGAGGAAACTCACATCTGACCAGTTTGAAAACAAAATCCCGTGCCCACGATGACCACATCTGTTTTGCGTCCCTGTTTGCGTCGACCAATAAAACAAAAATGCATCTCTGTTACAATGATCAATTGATCACAGATGTCTGACCATCTTTTTTCGACCCATTGGAAAAAAACAAAAAAGGACTATAGGTACTTACCTACAGTTTCGTTAAGTCCCGTGTCATAGAAGGCGAGCGTATTGCCATGAACCGACCACACATCCAGACTTCAGGCGGCTGTCACTGAGAAATAAATAGGTATTTTCTTAATTCAATTCTTGTTGCGCAAGCAAACAGGCCATCCTTTCTCCTCCCTTAGATGTCGGGACCGGCATATAACGAATTTGTTTAAAAGTATAGGCAATCACCAACGTAACACTACGCGAGTGTTCCCCGAAAGGTTAAGCAAAATGTATGTGCACTATAGGTACCTATACATACATACATAATCAACCTATAATTTTCCCACTGCTGGGACACAAGCCTTCTCTCGGTACACCCACATTTCGCCAGTTAGGCTAAAGTCCCACTCACCGAGCAGTAGGCTAATCGTGGTCATTATAGAAAATTCCTCATTGATTGTTCATAAAGCTTGATAGTATTATGACAACTTTATTATATAGTAATATAAACAAATGGGTAAATAATAAACACAACTCCATCCATACCATATACAGATCATAATTTATCAAAGGATATGCAAAGCCACTATAAAGCAGTTCATTACAGTCTTGATATTTATTTAATTATTATGACTCACTTAATGCAAACGTAACAACTTGCGGTTTACGTTACTATATTAAATATATACATATACCATGTATGTTATATTTCTTATTCGCAATTAAAATATACAAAATCGTAAGCGAACATTGACAGTGAAAAGTAGGTCCTTTCGACCGCAAAATCAAGGGATTTCAGCGAATATAACTAGACGGACGTAATACCCAGTGGTTATGTACGTCATTCTTGAAAAATACGTAGTCTGAAGGCGTATTTAATTAATGAGGGCACTGCTCTCTTCCCCGTCCTGCCGACCTCCTTCACCAACAACTTATTTTTTTCTTCTAACTCTGGTTCCAAAACGAATGTCTACTTGTAAATGTTATAAAAACAAAGTCGACAAAGTCTAGCAGAAAATACTCAAACAGAAACAACATTATTAAAATATGTTTTTGTAGAGTAAGAATAATCTTTAAATATCGTTAGGACGAATCCACATAAAGAGAGGTAAAAGAATGATTTGATTAGCATAAACAAACTAACACCTAAGAGTGTGTGGAGGTAATAGTATAAAATCTGTGCTTTTTAATGGTTAGCAAGCTCCTGGTATACACATAGCTTAATATTTCCCTAGTACCAATCCTCGCAACTAAAAAAGGTGTTCTTATCCTAAAGAAGGTGGCTGGGGTAGACTGGATGCGAAAGGCAGAGGACAGGGTGTTGTGGCGCAGTCTGGGAGAGGCCAGTGGACTGCAATATGCTGAATTGATTGAATCCTCGCAACATGTACCATTCAACTTATCCATACTTCTTATTCTCCCCAGGTGGTGTACCTAACTCAGTCACCGAACTGCTACTTCATATGGGCGCGACAAACCGGCAAGGAGCCTCGTTTACTGTCCACTTGCGCAACAGGCGACGACTCGAGCAAGCGGCCACTGAACAAGTCCCAGATGTCATGCTCCGCTCAAACCGTCGCCAGACTGCACAAAGGAGACATCGTGAACATCGCTCAGAGGGAACCCAACAGAACGGTATGGCTCAGACCAGGATACAGTTACTTCGGTTTCGTAAAACTTAGTTCCTAAATGGCTGTGAATTAATTATTAAGGATGTTAAGGTAAATTGAAGTTTTGAATGAAGCCCCGAGCATTCAACTGTGAGTCAGAAGCGAATATTAAGCAAACAGTGAAAAACCTCATGTGGTCAGGGATTTTTCTTTTCATAACAAAGTCAGAAGTCATGTTTCTCATTCCGCAAGGGAATAAACAAGTTTGTTAAGACAAAAGAGAGTAAATACCCGCTATTTTAGCGAATCAAGTTAACTGCTGAAATGAAGCAGAGCAACAAATTGTTCATGCAGGGTTCAGTCCACATTTTTATTCGCTTAGTTCGTTCTGATTTTTTTCTTCTTTTTGCTCGGCTCCTAAGAGTCATAGCGAAGTGTTAATTAGTCTATAGCCTTCCTGAAGAAGTGAGCTTACAAATGCAAAAAAAAAAAAACAAGTCCGTCTCGTAGCTCCAGAGATTATCGCGTTCAAACAAACTCTTCAGCTTCATTATTAGTATAGATTGGCAACATAGCCACATAGGCAACTTGGCATAGGTAACTTTTGACTTTTGTGTAAACTCTTGTTTTTCACTGTTTGCACAATTTCGCGTAGTTAGTGGGGTGTGATAATGTATCACTGCCAGTGAGAGGATTGGTGCTACAAACGTATTAAGAATATCCTTGATACACAAGGTAACAACGAAAGGTTTGCTAAAGAAATGCGAGCTCAAGGCAATTGAACGTATGTTTGATTAAATATTTAGGTGATAGCGCGTGCCATAATGTATATAATGAATTACAAACACATCGGGTGTATTGTACTTTTTTATTCATAATATTGAATAAGCTATTAAACAATCGTAGTTCGATATCTTCCATTCAGTACGGGTGTTACGTATTGAGAATTACCTGTTCTTTGATCTCCTAATTGGAAAGAGTAATCCCACTTTTTTGTACCAAAATTTTTTGTGTTAAAAATGAGAAATGTTTATTTGTTCGGTTATAAATGATTCATGCTATACTATACTGAGTATTAGGTTAGTTTTTACGTTACCATTATTTGGTATTTACCTTGTAGTGTTAGTTAGTAAGACGGTTTTGGACTGAGATAGAATGCCGGCGACATACAATAACGAGTCATGGTGAATGTAATTTACTTTTAGAAACTGTTTACTAAAAGATATGCACAATAGTCATAAGCTAGCATTTTTTATGAAGACAGTAGCTTTAATTCAGCGGGGTAGTTGCGTACCACACTATCAGTCGCAATGGTTTTCATTTTGTCAATTCAACAACATGAATTGCGTTATTTACGTTGTTGACATGTTGTTGACCAGTCATTTTTTTCGATTTCATATGTTCGATTAAATTGCCTTGCAATTGATTAGCAATATCCTTCAAAATGATCCAGATTATGATTGATAGTGTGTTGCGCAATTAGGGTGCAGATGTTTAATGTTTTTCCAACCATGAAAATTAATTGTTAAGCAAATTGACACTCTACGTCAATTTGCCGTGTTATAGCCATTTCGTAAATCTGTCATAACAAAGCAACAACACACAACACAACATGTGTGTGTGTAATATTTGTGATTTGAATAAATGGCCAACATTTAAGTTAGTACAAAGCCAGTTTGCTTAACAATTAGTTTCCCATTCATTAGAATGGCGTATTTGTATGTACTACAAGAATTTGCTATAAATGGCATTTATCACGTCCATAACTTTTCAATAGGTGCTCAATTTAGTTAAATCTTTTATAACAAAATGTGGTTTTATATTTTACGGGGCTATCGCGTTGCCCAGTAACTGAGTTGCAGAGGTCAGATAGGCAGTCGCTCCATGTAAAATACTGGGTATTGAGCTGACTTTAGACTGGAAACTGACCCCAACATAGGTGAGAAAAGGCTAGACAGATTAACATAATTATAGTAAAACCACGTTAGTCTTATGTTTAGTACATGTATACAGTGAAAAGTTTAAACTAGCTGATATTTATTGTGCCTTAATCTTGTAGTAGTAGTAGTTCTGAAATATTTGTTTTGTTAGGAAGATAGAAAAACCTACCCGTATAGTTGAAAGATAACAAGCATTGCTATATATTTTATAGAATACGTGTTGTTTTAAGCAGGATCTACACGAGCGAATACTAATGCGAATACTCTCAAACTATGTGTAAAGGTACGAACAGTGTCGAAGTTCAAATATCCATGAAAAGCGAGTTCAAGGTTTGCGTTCGCTCGTGTAGACTCAGCTTGTTGTAGAAACCCAGTCAGTATGCCATTATAATATTTCCAGCGTAGTTTTTTTAATGGAAACTTGACGCATTTATGTTAAACCTTAGGTAGAGAGCTACTAGGATCTTTTGGCGCGCCTGATTGACATCGACAGGAAGGCGTTTTTGGTAAACATTTGTGAAATTGTCACAGAAATTTTATTGATAAAACAAGATGGCGGCGCGGCGATAGTTCCGATTTTGGCCACGCGCCAAAAGGTCCTTGTAGAGCTGTAAGTAGGGATTCAGACACACGATCGACGTCTTGTGTCAAATAAAAATAAGATTAATAGTTTGACTATTTGTCATATCTCACCGGGACACCATTGCGACGTCACCAGGTCGCGCTTCCATCGAAAAGGATGGTGGGTGGCTAACCTGGCGTCTCAAACTCAAAGCATTTATGTCAAATAAACCAATTACAGGCACTTTTGAATTGTCAAGCCTTTTGAATTATCTGCTTGGTTACACAGCCAACGAATACATTTTGTTGGTGACAAGACCTGGCTGCGCCGCCATGGCGTCTTGTAAGTATGGCTCTAATAATCAAACTATTGATTTTATTTGACAAGACGTTAATATACAGAGCTTCCATAGAAACACAAGATTGTACCAGTGACTTTTCAAAATCTTAAACTCGTAGGTCCAAAATTTACGAGATGAACATGTCTATCTTGTATATTTTTTACCTACGATGACGATTAAAGTATTAGTCGACAAAGGCAGTTGTTGCGTTGATCGATCGTCAGCTCAAACCCTAATAGGAATATTATGTATTGATTCACAAATGAGTCGAAAGTAACGTAAAAAATAAAACTAAGTTTTATTTTGCGTTTAATACGTGTTTAATTGATAAAAATACACGTTTCAAGTTACATTGAGTAGTTATTTAATTATAAGTCATTTATATCGAAAACTGTTATATCTTAGTAATAAAATTAAATTTGTATGATTTCGTGATATTAAACATGAACGGTTATGTTCATTGTCGACTTAGAATTAGTTGGAATACGTGTTAAGTATTTCTTTGTATAATATTTTTGGAGATGACTCCCGTCCACAAATAAATGTGCCTTACAAGTGAAATCTGCTCTCTTTTTATTTTTGTATGCCCGCCAGTCACCATCTTCCCGATGCAACCGCCCGCCGAATCCCGGAATCCCCTTTGACTGGAATAATAGCATGATTTTACAATTACGTTTCATTTACATGGACCAATTCTTGTACCGGTTGACGTCATCATGTCAACGCCGGCTTTCGCTGAAAACCAGCGCTGGTGCTTAGTCTTGCTTATGGTCTTAGCATTATGCGAAGCGATTGGCCGCTATGCATGGATGTGACGCATATTTTTCCCCAACTTGTTATTTTTTGTGTTCTTTCTCTGCGTCATGTCTGCCGCAAATAAACGTATTTTCTTTCTGTCTGTACTGCGAATTTCAACTCCCACAAAAACTGCCACTCTACTTTGATCACGAGACCTAAATTCACTGAACAATATTCGGGGCTAATGTTTCTTTTAATATTCGTCATTGCTTAGCTGAGTCAACTCGTCCTTTCTTATGAAGTTATGACACTCGTTACAAATTGGTGCTCGTTTGGAGCTAGTCCACCGACTATCATTGACGTAGCTTGGGATTTTGTCTAGGGGGGCAGCCGTCCTGCTAATCTAACCACAGACAATTAATGAGAGCCCAACTCTGCAAACCTTACCTACATCTTGGTCAAAATGTATCTACGACCTATAAGGGTTCCGTCTTTTCCTTTTGAGGTACGGAACTGGGGGTCTACTCCGAAGTAGTATCGGCCGAATGTTCGGCCGTTTCCTGCTATGAACTTACTATTTGGTTCGATCGGTCCCGATCCTACACTCTTTCGAATATTGACTATGGTCCCGACCCAACTGAGCCGATCCGAACGTTTTTTTCGCATTTTTTCAATAATATTCGGTTCGGCCATGTGTCGGTCCGATCCGAACATTCGCTCTTTGCACTTCGGAGTAGACCTCCTGTAATAAAAAGCGATTAAACAGCCAGGTGGACAAAGAAGTTTCTAGAGCGGGTATTGCGCACCCTTGCTCCCCCTCCTAGCTACGCCCATGCCTACTATGTGTAGGTACCTCTATTAGCACGAGGCGTAGATTTTGTTTCATCCAGACTAACTCTTGACTGGGGTAGAGAGACGGAAAGCGCTAATCAATTTCGTCCACGTAATTATACCTATATCAAAGTATGAAACAGGCCTGTTGCAGCTCATAACTGCTTATTGGTAACATCAAATCGTGTGCTCAATCCCTTGCCATCTACATTTTGGTGCTCATACACACGAGTGACACGGCGACAACGGCAGACCAACTGCAGCCATCGACAATATGCCGCTGGTGTATTTAAGCACCGTATCAACTATTATGTATACTGTGACCGTACTCAAATACACGAGTCGACAGTTGCCTCTGCCGTTGACACGTGTCGCTTGTGTGTAGATATTCACACTTACCTAACCATCAGTGCAGACAGCCCTTAATCCATAAACCGCTAAATATAAGATAAATGTGTTTTATTTCCGAAATGCTTATTTTCCTATCATAAACTAACCAAATAAATTTAAAAGTAAGGAAAAAAAAGGTGGGAAGTAATTCTGCCTCCCTATAGAGTGGTGTACTCATTTGAGTACAACGGCCGATTACAGTAGCAAATGGTAATATTGTTTTTCAACACGTGTTTTTTTTTTACACGACTACGAAAAAAAGGAGTGTTATGTTTTTGTATTTGTGAGTTTCTTTATTCCACGATGACTTCGAAACGGCTTAACCGATATCAATGTATGTGGTATCTTTAGAAGCGTTGCGTTATCCTGGGTAACATAGGCTGGAGAAACGCAAGGGTTGACACGTTCCATCCCACACCAAAGGCCTACCTACCTTCCAAGGCATTATGGTCATTCCATCTGATCTCTTCCCATCGTCGCGTGCCATGCCATTGGGTTCTAAAACAGCTGTCACCCCGGCGGCGGTGACAAGAGCACGACGGATGATATCAGTGATGCTGTCGTGCCTTCCTAGGTGTCACTGACTCTGTCAGGGCCGCCATCAGGAATTTTAACTTTGATAACACAAAAAAATTGTCGGTCACTGGTTCAAAAGATATAAGGGTTTATAGGTGGCCGATCTGGAGAGTCTCCCCAGCAGGGCCACATTTATATCTCAAAAACTAGGGCACCTAGCGAAGATCTGTTTTCTCCCATATTTTGTCGCCAATTTGTCGGAATCAGTCGCCCAGTCACAGATTTAATCGGGTCTTAGTTTAGGAGCTATAATGAAGTCAATTAGTAAGGTCCAATTTAGTCCAAGAGCTAGATCGAAGAGTTCACGAAAAATTGCCAAGAAAAATATATTATATTAATATGTGAGATTTTATATTTAGGTACATATTTCTATTAATATGTGTAATATACTTTTAGTTTTATATTATATATTTGGCGACTGATTCCAACTATTTTTTTGTGTTATTAAAATTAAAATCCCTGATGGTGGCCCTGCCAGAGTCAGCGACACCCTTCCTAGAACTAAGTTTCAGGAGGGTGACCTCGTACTCGTGGATAGCCATCGACTTCTGCAAAGTGTTGTAGTGTATGTATGCTCGTAATAACATTTTCTACTTCAACCCTTAGCTCTTCTACGGTCTCATAAGACTTTTGTAAATATTTTTTCTTACAGGGCCTCTCACCATACCACTGTAGAGCTAAATTTGCAATTATTGTTGTTTGAAAAGTAAGCTTCTAATAAATCGAATTGTTCATAATACGCCATTATTACACAAATACGAAATGGAAGCAAACAAAAACAATAAAAATGTCCAAAATGTTCGTCCGAATTTCAAAATTGTAGTTCCGCAACGCAAAAAAAGTGAAACGTTCTATTTTTTAATAATTTTTCGTCAGAACGCCTCGTCTAAGAAGGAAATGTGCATGGAATTATTATTACCACTTGAACGATTTTCTTATCACAAGGTACTTAGAGATAAATTAACAAGCTTGTACTTCATAGAATCTGTGGATGGATGTTAGAGTTATAAGAAAATTATGACGTGTCTTTTACTTGTTGAAAGTGAACAGTTCTAGTCTAGGTAATGTTGATTAAAGCCTTTGTGTGCTAAATATGATTTCATGGACATCTTGTACGACAGACGAGTGTAAGACCTAATGTTAATCGGAGAAATTTTATCTTTAACATTGACTGTATCGACTAGAGAAATAATAATACCGAGTGTTTATTTTTTTAATGTTTAGCTGGTTCGATACCCGGTAGTGAGCTTGTCGAGAAAACTGAAAGGCAGTTTTGTTTCTTTTTAAAAATAAAGGAATGTTTCCTTTATGTAATAAAAAAAAACTATCTTGAGGATTTAAAGTGGTTTCCCTTCAGGGCCCATTGTGTTTTTTTTTTTTCCATCCTGATGAGTTTTCATAATAAACTTATTCGGCCGCTAAACGTGACAGATATGGATTTTCATACTACATAACTTCAACGGCCGCTACTCGCATATAAGTAGAAACAGAAATTAAGCTTTTTTCTCAAAAATAATTTATGGTGAAAACAGCTATTTTGACAAACGTTTCGCTCCAATTAGAAAGTCCCTAAATTATTCGTTTCAAATTTGACGTTACAAAATGTATATTTAGTTGAAACGAAACGCAACTATTTTATAACCTCAAAAAATCTGCGATCACTTCTAGTGTTGATAATTATTTTATATATTGTAAACTTGAATAAGATAAAAGATGCTGACCAGGTAACGTAATATTAGTTAATTTAGTGAGCTCTTAGTTGATACGAAACCTATCATTCATACATTTCGTTTTATCCGTTTCATTTTATTTCAGGCTCCGATTCAGACGAGACTTTCGCGTTATAGTCAGATGTTTATCAGACAAACCCTCAGATGGTGATGGAAAAGTACCTGAATCCAAGCCCAAAGCTGCAGAACCACAGAAGACCTCAGACAATGCCACAGATAAGATCCAGGAACTACTGAAGTTGATGATGGCTGAGCCCAAAATAAAGGAGAGTGAATACAAGGATAAGTTCGCCACTGCACCAGTGATACAAAGGAAAAAGAAGGGAGATGTAATTGAAGTCAAAACAGAGAAAATTGGTTTGTCTTTGCATACTGTATAGTAATTTTTTTGTTTGGCATTTATTTATTTACATAAATTAAAGTGGTTTTAAACCAATTACAATAATCATAGACATAATATTATAAGAAAGAATAGAATCGGTATTGGTATCAATAATAATGCCGGCCTATTATTGTCCCACCGAGCGTCTCCTAACTCATTTCTAGTCTAAAAATAGTATTGTTTATTTTCTATCCAAAAGCCTCATCAGATGTTCTATAGAGTCAAACTAATAACTTATGCAAATTTTCAGAGGAAAGTATTACTAAAGCAGCAGGTGACGTGGCACAGGCTCTAGGTGGTGATGTGAAGCAGACTGAAGCTGAACTGCTCTCCAGGGTACTGGGCAAGATCAACCAGTCATCAACTACCCTCAGGTAAACTAACAAATAAGTAGTATTATTTATATTATTTTTGTACACACAACCCAAAATGTCTCCTTGTTGTCAATCCGTCCAAAAGTTGTCCGTAAGAGATTGTCTTGTGTGATAAGACTGCCCATTGTATTACATACATAGTTCTAAATATGTTTATCCTATTTTATGTGGTATACAATGAAGAGTTTAGTAAATAAATAAATACATTCTAAGTTTATCTTTGAAATTACTAACATTGGTGATGAAAAACATTGTGAGGAAACCTGAGGGGCAATTCTCGTAATTTTAAGAACGTTCACAGTCTGATCTCAGTCTCAATCTGTCAAAAAGTATTCTAATCCCTACATTTTGACAAGTTTTTGACATTTGTTTGTCGGCGAGATGAGACTGCGACTAGATTTTGAACGTTTTAAATTACGAGAATTGGCCTTCTGGTCTTATAGAAGTCTGAAGCAAATGTGAGCAAGTGAGCAAATAGAAGTCTGAGCAAGTGTGGTGATCAATGCTCATGCCTTCTCTGCATGAGAAGAGGCCTTTGCCCTGCAGTGGGACAGTTTTAGGCTGACATTAAAACAAATAAATTAGTAAAGAAGTCACACTCACTTGATGGAACAAGATCATCATTAGTTTTAATGAACTTTGAGCAAGATTATCATTAAAAGGCCTAATGAAAAAAGTTCGAGTTCAACAGTACCATGGTTTATTCAAACAGCCTGTATACATTTATGAAACAGCTGGTAGTTCTGCTACCCATAAGAACAATAGTTAAGCCCGCTTGCACCACAAATCACTAAATACATTTAGCACCAAGCATAGTACCTATTTAAAACATCATTCTGTCTCTGTCATCTACAAATGGTTGAAAGAAATAGAACAATGTTTTAACAGGTTCTTATAACTGACATTCCAGTGACCTGCTAGTCGGCATGAAGATAGACCGCTCAAAAGAGCCTGAAGAAAGGAAACAACCAGAGACTAGAGGTCAGCAAGTAAAGCGCATTGTCGACAAGACTAGGACGGAAGCCCAGCAGACCAGGTACTCCCAGAGGAAATCCAGGCCGGCAGGCGAGGAGCAGGGTGGCGACGGAAGGGAGGGAAGGAGGAGGGCGTAAGTTGAATTCTTCTTTTTAAACCTTGAAAAACTAAAAGACATTCTGGAAAGACATGGACTGAGAATTGGAAGGGGTTGGAGGAGGCCTTTGTCAAAGGGCACACAGAGACTCGGAACTGATTTTAAAAGTTTTTTACTACAACTATCTGAAAAAAGGCTATAAATAAGTAAATAAAATAGAAATACTAAAATCAACTTTATTTTTGCAAAAAAAAAATAATTTCGCGGGCATTGAAGGAAGTACCTAAAGTAATTCTAGTATAGCGAATTCTCAATTCAGTATTAACGGGTTTAAGTCGTCAACACTGCTCACTGGTGTAGCTTTAATAATCTAAAGAGTTCAATAAAATAAACAAAAACATCTGTTTAGTACTTAGTTGTCAGAAAAATGAGTTTAGTAGTTGTCAAAATAAGTATAGAGACGGGTGGCTGTATGGTTTGACAGCAGTGGTGGCACCTTGGTATTGGCCCCGACTTACGAGTTGGTTGGTTCCAGCCTAATCCATTTAATTTCATCACCGTTGCTCTCAAAACGGTGAAGAAAAACATCGCGAGGAAACAAACAGGCATGTCCTAAAACCAAAAATGCGAAGACATGTGACATCTACCAACCTGCACTGGGCCTGCGTGGTGGATTACGGTCCACTGCCTCTTATAAAGATGAGGCCCGTGTCCCAGCATTGGGAACATTATAGGCTGCATATGCTATGAGACCATCCAAATTTCTAATAAATAACTATTTCTCTTACAGACCCTCTCATTTACAACCAACCTCAATAACAACAGTGAACATCTTCAGCGGCGAACCTCTAGGAATCTTCAAAGCTAAGGAATCCAACTATGGCACTAAACTGGATGTGTGGGAGAACCTGCAACAACGTGAACTGACCCTGGCGACGTCCCAGCCGCCTGTCAACTACTTCCAGAAGATGGTGCTGTGGACTGAACAGGGGAAGATCTGGAAGTTCCCTATTAATAATGAACAAGGTGAGATTGATTAACTTTTTCGGCCTTATAACAAAACAAGGTTTATCTTTACCATCAAGCCATTTTTGTAATTTAAACTTTATCCGATATAGTTAAAGTTCAAAGGAACTTTACGTTTGTCGGAATTACGTTGAAATAAAATAAACGGCGCGAAGGCTTGGACTTGCACTAAATTTTGAACTCGTTTTGTAAGGCAGTTTGGATCCTAGTCTTTTATCCTAGTCGATCTGGGCTTCAACTCGCTCAATAATGCTGTGTTAAGTCAAGTCAAGGTATTTTAATTTTTAATACATAAATGTGCGGCCCGCCTGTAGTGTACTATCGTTCATGCAAAATGTGCGCAAGTGATGTTAGAGGATTTTTACGTTACGGTGCAGCCCGCCCAAATGTACGCCAGCCTTTATGCTCACCTAAAACTACTCCAACACTACAAGCTGTACCTATGATGTGAAGAATTTCTCGTTATAAACCTTATATAAAGTCAGGGAAAATTATTGCTTAGCAAGTTGAATATCAACCTAAATTGCCTGTAAATACGAATCAAATTATTTATTTATTTAAATTGTCTTTTTCAAATTTCTTTAACTTTAAAACAATTCTTTGACATTCGTATGAAATGGCTATAACATGCCAAAATTGACGTAATCTGCATTTGCGACATATTCGCCAAAAATGTAAACAAGTATGAGTTTATGGAAAGATAACTTTAATTCCTACACAATAAAGTTCAGTTTACGCTACAACTTAAACATTTTTATAACTTTCTCAATAGTTCTAGTCACTCTGAAATCAACTTAATAACCATTAAAATAAAGTTGATATTAAAATTAGTTTAACTTAAAATAACGTCAATTTGAAACATAAATAAAATTTGAATATAAGTAACGCCATCCAATGTCAATTTGGTAAACAATTAATTTCCCCTACTTAATCTTGCTAACATGTCAGCAATGATGAAGAATTCTATTATTGTTGAAGTAACGTAAATCTTTAAATTCCAGGCTTAGAAGAAGAACAGAATGTCCACTTCTCAGAACACATATTCCTGGACTCCCATCTTGAAGGCTGGTGTCCCAAAAAGGGCCCCATCAGGCATTTCATGGAGCTTGTATGCGTAGGTTTGTCCAAAAACGCTTTCTACACGGCAAAGGAAAAGAAAGATCATATCCTGTGGTATAAGGATTATTTTGAGTCTAAGAAGGATTTACTCACAGAGGTTGGCGTTTGGGAACACCAAGCAGCCAGCGCCGAGGCAACGCAGAGTTAATTTGTAGTTATTATTTATGTATGAAGCGTATTTCCCTTTTCGTGTTCAATTCGAAACACCAGTTGCTTGAATTTTTATCACCCCGCCTCAGCTAGGTTGAGCTTTCTTTGGAGCATTCATACAGAAATAGGCGTTATTCTGGTCGACTCATGCTGAGCGGGTTGAAAATTAGGAGAATATAGGATGATCATCCCACATTCTCCATCTATAAATCTGTAGACAAACCGTTAACTGTTTCGTAAATTCAAAACGAGGTTAGTCGATTATATTATTAAACATAATTTTACTAACGCTAACTGAACACAGTTTTGGTAGGCATATATATATACACACAGCGACACATCAAGCTATACATTTCCTGTTATATCTGACCTCGCATTTTATAGGTATTTCGTCCAATCAGAAGTCAGCTTATACTGGTTATGTTAATGTATAGCTTGATGTGTAGCCGTGCGTACCCTGCTACAAAAGCGCGGTGATTTCACACAACTGGCGGATTGAATTGAACATGAAGAGGGAAATACGCAAGTTTGAAATATAATTAGTGTTACAGTTACTATTGACTTTTATTTGACCTCAATAAAGTTATGTTTATGTCTCATGTAATAGGGGTGTGCCTATTGCCATCAACGGGACACAAACCCGGACTCCGTGCTGCTACTGAGAAATTCCTGATGGAAAAATCCAATAACGCTTTGCCCCGACCTTGGAATCGAAACCAGGTGCTCATGCTTACGGTGGAGGTCTGCCCGGCTTGGGCGGAGCACCGCGTCCTCGTGTCGGCGATCTCTCGCGTCCGGCCATGGTACGGAGCGAAAGTGCATAGGAGGCAGTGACCTTCTGCGAAGCAGTAATGCTCGCAAAGCAGGGAGTGAGAGTGAGGGAGAGGCAATCTCTGCGTCCTCACGCCCCTAGTCGACGCAGGAGACGCCCTGGATGGGAGTCAACAGCCGACTCCCGGCCACCGTAGGCGCGGGCTTGCGGTAAGGACCAGGCCCGGTTCGATGGCGCGTTGTGTTCCAAGCGCCTCAAAGAGATGTCAGCACGAACTGACGGGGTCCGCTAGGGCCGATGCCTGGCAGGGCCGCGGGTTGTTCGAAAGAGATACCGTGGCCCCTGGCACAGGCAGCTGAAGGAACACGGGTGGGTTTTAGTCAGTAAAAGTCTGACACGCCCTTCCGCTCAGCCCAGTAACGCTTGCGACCACTGGACCAACGCCCCAATATTGATAGCTAATTAAATTAATGATATTTTGATCAAACTAAATTATGACAGCATAGGTTATTATAAAAATAAAAACACATTCTTCATTTTACTTCACTTTATTGCACCTAAGGAAGTACACTTCGTTGCATATTTCGTTGTTCTTGGTCACTTTTGATAGCGACCATCAAGTTAGTTTACAAGTTACAAATATTATTATTACTCAAGTCCTAAGACTCACTTGGCATAATAATGGACATTAAAAAGTCAAAATTGACTTAAAACTATGGATCAAATACTTTAAAGAACGGATGTTTTAATCTTACGTCTACCTCTACGTCGAGAGAGCATCAGGACACTACAAAATGTATAATATACATAATAACAATTACCTTTACAACATCATGTCGATAACGACACGATACAAAGTTATTTTAGTACAAAAAACCTACCCAATCGTTTGTATTTAAAAAACAAGGAACTCGATATATCTAAGTACATATTCTTATGTTAATCTTCGTATACTTTAAAAGCCTCCAAAAACGTTCCAATATTTAGAGAAAAAAAAAAACAAAATGTACAAAATAAATGTACTTAAAAATCACATAATTTTGTACAATATGTGCGTGCGCACCGTGTATATCCTTTGTGGCGTAATAATATTTATTAGTCAATTCTGTAAAATCAGAAACTAAGTCATAAAGAAGGAATGGAATTGTTTTTGAAGTTTCAGGAAGAAAAAACCTAACTGATTTTGTAAATTCTAACATATACCTATAGTTAGTGATTCAGGAGAACACTATTTGCCTCCGTGCGATATGAACATAGGTGTTAGTATTACACTAAATACCTAGTTAACCTGTTTACTTAACCGTTACGACAATAAGTTACGAGAGTGGCCTGAGTATTACTAAAGAGGAATGTTGAGCTGGTCGCATACATCCGAACGACAACTTGATGGATTCAAAAGCAAAAACAGGGCGTCTACTCCCTAAGCACGAAATGCGTAGTTTCGGCCGAAGTTACGATCGTTTCCTACTCCATATTACTAACGGACATGATTAGTTCGGGGTCCGAACTAAATACGAACGACAACACGATTTGATAGTTACTACTACCCGATATGTATTTGTAAGTCCGAAAAATTTTAGACACTCGTTTTGGCGGATCAACTACTTAGCGTGTCGATAGCAATCTAAATGGACTCGGCCCAGAATTCGGCTACGTGTTTGGTGCCATCACTAGCGTCCATCAGTTCCTGTAACGTGCATGCGTGCGTCCTGACAGGACACGATATTAAGTGTCCCATCATTTTTGTTTGTTTGTGTGTGGCCCACGTTTACATTCCAAAGCGGAGTCGTCTATTAACCTCTACCTGAACAGGTTTTCTTTGCTTCGGCCAACCTGGGCCCTAAATCTGTTTAAAATCAACTACTTCCGGACGGACTTAGAAAGTAGACCCCCAAGACCGATACAATATTTCGTCTCTTTAAAACTGAAACTGAACTGTTAAGTTGAGATGTATGCGGCCTGCAATATTGACATATCAATGAGACAGTTTACATTATAAATCGTATACTAAATTAGTTATCATTGAAATATTACAACAAAGTTAGAATAGCTAAATATACGGAAAATGGAACGTCAGCAGTACAATATTCAGTTGTTTTTAGCACCTCCCGAACAAGTAAAAATGTTTATAATCTATTTAAAAGACCTGCCATCAAATACATTACATTAAAAACTGGCTAACATAAGAGTAGTTTGTGCACAATTTAGGAGAGTGTCAAAGCAAAACTGCGGTACCTTATAGCTAAATACTTAGAAAAACAAACAGAACAAATGACAACAAGTGTAGAAAACAGCGGAAGACAGAAGGAATCTAGTTTAGTCCACATGGACACATTGGACACTAACAAATTATTCGCAAACATTTAATTTTATAATCGAGGATTTAGTTCATAACCATGAGCAGTTAGCACCTCGTCCGACATACCTAGAATAATCTAGAAAAGGCTTGTAATTAGCCCAAGGCCCTAATTCACTATGGCCACTCAATGGTTACTTCGAAACCACGTCAATTCCTTAGCTAATCACGACACCTGCTAATAACATCTTCTCTATGCCACCGAAAACCGCGCGAAATGGACGCTAAATTGGCGTGGTTTAAACTGTCAAAATACCACGCTTGACAACCTACGTGGTAAGATTACGCTGCAAATTATAATTACCATATAGAATTGGGGCCCAGCTTGAGTGGTATTTTTTGCTTAACACACAAATGGTACGTAGGTCTTAGAAATCTGTTCTAGGTGAATGTGAGCGCTATGAACATAAAATCCCATTTCGAAGAAAACATAAATACCCTCTAAAGGTTGCCAAAAATAAACGAAAAGAAGAAATAGTTAGAACCATTTGGCAAGATTAAAACAATTGTAAAAAGCGGCAATTAAATACACAATAGAAACTTAACATCCACTTCATAAACAACAGTGTTAATTAATGTATCTAAAGTTTTTTTTATTTTTCGTTTCGATTGTCACCTTATTTCGTACGAGTTGAGCTTTGAAATGCTCGAGTAAACACCTGTGCTTTTATTAGTAAATGGATCTAAGGCGAAATATGGAACTGAATTATTATGCTTGCACATTGTTTCGCCGTCATATAGGACAGCATGTATAATTAAAAAAAAACTTATATTAATTATGTCAGGAAACGTGTCATCTCAAAATATGATTAACCACAGATGTTGTATTATTTTTTATCATTTCATAAAATGGAGTTCGAATTTACTTTTTGAACTAAACTAAGTCTGGGTTGTGAACATGTCGTAAAACTAAAGCTGCATTATATTATGCGAAACTACAAAATAATTGTACATTCGGAATGATTTAGTTAACATAGGGGGCTTAGCGACAAAATTTAATTTTTAACATTACCAACTTTTTTGTAATTATAGTTACGAAATACGAATTTAATCAAAATTATTGGCAAAAAATGCTTCATATTGTACTGAAAATTATAATACAAAAAAATATAAAAGTACATACTTCGTTAGGTTTCTAAAACCTACGATACGTTACGTTATAAAATTGACATTCGAACGATTATCTACGGGTGATGTCTTGATATCATTACACCTATACTAACAATGAGGATTTATGAATATTGAAACTACATTATTTCCAAAAGTACAAAATTACTGGGATACTAATGATTACTGGTTTATTACTTAAAGGGTTCTGTACACAATGGGCGACATAATGCCATATTTCAGCATTCAATTTTGTTTCAAAGACTTTGTAGATTAGATAATATTTTGTTTAGGGTGTTTTGTAGCCATGCTTGAGGGAAACCTATACCCGTCTTTCGGCTGAGATAATAAATAAGTGTCTGGAAATACTCTATGATACAACATGGTATCTCAGGATTGGACTTTTTGTGGAGAAAAGCACCCATGATGGGCCAGTATCGTCCATTGTGTACAGGAGTAGATATGGGTACAGTATACAGTTACATCGTAGAGCCCCCGGCTACGTACTGTCAGCTATGTGGAATGACGCGGACACCTCAATTGACTTCGCTCCTGTGGACGGCTGCGTTGTGTGTGTTCGTCCGAACTCTTACATCACCTGGAACGAAAATAAGATAATTTTGTAGTATTCATTTGGTTGGTATTTAGTTTATATTTACTGTATAGGTATAGTGTCGAACGAACGAAGCTGCTGCGAAACAGATGTTAGTATGAAGACATGTTAGTACATTAAACAAACAGTTCCTTGAGACCTATCGAATATACAGACTCAGTCAAATAAAAAAGAGTTTTGAGACATTTAGAAATAGCACAATATTTGCCGGGAGTGCTGAAATATAAGAAAACTAGCTGTTGCCCGCGACTTCGTCTGCGATTCAGTATGTGAAATTGTGAATATAAAAAAAACGTTTAGTGTTTGATCCTTTACGATTACGTCATCATCAGCTTATTAGTCAATAGCGCTACAAGGTTCCTTTAGCGGCGTGGCCAAAATTAGAACTAACGCCGCCATCTTGTTTTTTTTAATCTCAAAACAATTGCACAATGTTTCCGAACTGCGCGCTCGCCTGTCAACGTCATTCGAGCGCCAAGATTCTTGTAGCAGTATAGTTACAGTCCGTACACAGTTATTTTACTTCTGACAGCAGCAAACCTTATTATTAAATTTATTATAGTGATTTTGGCAGACGTCAATGGCAGTGCCAAATTAAAATGGGAATAAAGATGACTGTGATTTGGACAGTGATGCAAAATCAAAGTTAAAATAACTTTGAACGGACTGTAGATGTATGTATAACACAAAGGAATAACAAAAATAGGCTGAGAATCAGCACCTTCGAATGTCAAAATTACATTTTGGGGGGGCCCCCTTCACCACTTCCTAGTGCTTAAGCTGGGAAGAAGTGGCACAACAAACTCATACTCAACCAACCTGCAGTATCTGGCTAGCCTCGAAGGCAGTGCCGGGCAGCAGCACGATGGGCGCGGCGACACGTCCCGCCTCCACACACACCATGTTCGGGAACTCGTCGTCGCCGAAGTCCGGGATCTCTTTGGCGTACTCCGACCAGGGGTTCCAGATCACTGTGGAGAAGATTTTTGTTCAGAATCAATAAGATTGAGGTCTGCTTCACATAGATTGAGCGTTGCGCGTTATGTTGGAGGGCATTTTATTCCCTAGTGTATTTATGGCTTTAGTCACACCTTTCGTCCAGTAAGGTTATTTTTTGAGTCGCTGCATAGCTAAATGTTATGCAGAAGTGGCTTCTTATCGTTGTTGGGGTCTTATCATATACTAGATCGCAATATCACTACGCATCTTGCGCAGTACTTAAAAATTAGACACACGCCGCCAGACAAAGGGACCCGCGCAGCCAACGTGCCTCTTCGTGCACATTCTACGACGCAATAGGACCATTTTTACGCTAAATGTTCGTGCTAATTGTACATTAAAACCTCTTTTTAATCGCACTGAAGTTACGTCATCATAAACTGTAACAAAGAAACAATCATACCGGTATCAGGGAAGTTGTACTTCTGTATCCTCATCTTGCGCCCGCTGACGACGTTGGTGATGATATGCTCTTGCATGGTGTTCTGGTAGATCCTGTCTGTCCACTCGTTGATTGTCACTACCTCCCTGGTCTCCTGGTACACGGCGCCCTCTCGCGTCTGCAATTAGAACATTTTTTTTTTCAATAAATTTTGACTTATCTGGCGAAATATGGGTTGATAGCGTTGCTGGAAGGGGTTGCTTTCCGGAAGTAAAGCCGTGACGTTATTTCATGTTGATAAATATATTGCAAATCAGAGAATCAGTTCAGTTCAATCAGAGTTTAGAGGTTACAATTCTAACATAATCTCAAGCTTTTTTCCTATTGGATAGGGGTAAGCCAGAAAGTACAGAACACCATCTGGTACGCTACCCTACGCAATATATGTACATACTATCGCCAAAACCTATAACAGAAGGCCAAATCTCGTAATTTAAAACATTCAAAATCTAATCGCAGTCTCATCTCGGCGACAAACAAATGTCAAAAACTTGTCAAAAATGTAGGGAAATTAGAGGATTTTTTGACAGTTGAGACCGAGATCAGACTGTGAACGTTCTTAAAATTACGAGAATTGCCCCTCTGACCATTTTGAAAATAAAATCCCGTGCAAATGAAGACCACAGCTGGGTCCGTAAGTAAAACAAAATAGGATCCTTTTTAGGTCACTAATAATATGCGCTGCAAGCAGGAATAGTCCTGCTTGCGGTGGTCAGATATAGATTTTGGCGATAGTAGGTACCTATATATACTCCTTTTGCTACAAAAATTCTATTCTAATTCTAACTTATTGAGGTGCTACTGATGTTCTCCAAACAGAAAAACCTGAAACATTTTTCCTACTAGGTAAGGATATTGAACGCAGATCTTCACTCTAAGTAAGATTAGCTTGCGACAGAATAAAGTTGTAGGTATATAATTAAAATTCAAAAATAACGCCCCCATTGACATTGACCCCTGGAACTGTCGTCTGTGATTGCTTAAACAATGCATACCTATCTGCCGTAAATCATTTTTAATTATGATTACATAAATATTTGTCTTGTATTTGACAATTTTGAATTCTCAATTTAAATTAAAGTCTTAAAGATAGCAAATCACGATTTTAACACCCCGAATAGGCTAGTTTCCTAAAAATTTCTAATTAATCCGTCAGTTAGATTATCAAAAAATATTGAACCCGTATTTTTTCTTTTGTCAATTATATAAATCTTACATCGGATATCCAAGAGGACGCTCCCTGGTGTATGCTGTTCGCCGATGACATAGTGCTGGTTGCCGAGAGCGGCTTAGAGGTCCAGAGCAGATTAGAAGGGTGGTGGGAAAGACTCGAGGCCGTTGGCCTGAGAGTAAGTCGGACCAAAACGGAGTATCTGTTTTGCGATTTTGGCAGTCTCTCCAGTCCTTGGCCCATATCTCTCGCCGGAACGCCCTTATTGATCTGCTCCGACTTTCGGTACCTCGGGTCGCTTGTCCAAGGAGATGGCGAAGTAGACCGAGACGTAACGCATCGGATCAACTCAGGATGGATGAAATGGCGACAGGTCACAGGAACAACTTGCGACCCACGGATGCCCCTCAAGTTAAAGGGGAAAATTTATAAGTCTGTGATAAGGCCTGTCGTACTTTATGGGTCTGAATGCTGGGCTGTGAAGAAGACGGATAAAAGAAGATTGCATGCAGCGGAGATGAGAATGTTGAGATGGATGTGTTTAGTGACGAGAATGGATAAAGTAAGAAATGAGTATATAAGAGGAAGTTTGAAACTGGCGCCAGTGACAGAAAAGTTGAAAGGAAATTGTTTAGCTTGGTATGGGCATGTGATGAGAAGGGACGAAACACACGTGACTAAAAGAGTGATGAATATACATGTTGATGGATGGAGAGGGAGAGGGAGGCCGAAGAAAAGATGGATGGATTGTGTGAGGAATGATATGAAAGAGAAGGGAGTGAATGATAGCGTGACGGTTGACAGGGGAGAATGGAAGAAGAAAACGTGTTGCGCCGACCCCAAGTAACATGGGATAAGGGCAGGAAAATGATGATGATAAAAAAATGAAGATATCGCCCGTTAAAGTTCCGCGTGACGTCACTTGCTTGCGACACTTTTTAGCATGGCGTGTCGTCACGAACCCCCACTCCCAAATATTGTCGCGATTTATATTTGTCATATTTTGTTTGATTGACAAAAGGAAAAATACATGCCCATTATTTTTCGATAATCTAACTGACGGACTAAATATAATTATTATTTTTTAACGCACGAAACTACCCTATTGCCGACAAATTGAACATTTTATTCATATGGCTACACCAAGATCCATTTGTTTTTATTTTTTAAAGTCAGCCTACACGTTCAAACTGCTGAGCAAAGGCCTCCCCCAAATCCTTCCAGGCATCGTTTTCTAGAGCCACCTCGATCCAGCCATTGCGGCGTACCCGCAAGGGTTGGACCGATGTGGCTATGTTGGCGTCTAGGTTGTCTCGCCACCTCTTCCTAGGCCGGCCTCGGATCCATACATAGAATTTATGTGGCTAGCTGACATATGGCAAATAATTTAATTTTATGTTCTGGTCTTGTAATGTTAATTACCGAACATAGGTACCTACTATTGTATACAATCAAGTATTTTTTAATTAAGCAGACAGCTGTGCTGCTGGGGAGTTTGTTGCGCCACTTCTTCTTCCCCGCGATAGCACTAGGAAGTGGTGAAGGGCGGGCGTTTTTGGGGGACTGTCTTTTGTAATTTTGACGTTCAAAAAGTGCTGATTCTCAGCCTAATTTGAATAAATTACTTTTGATTTTTATTTATGTTAAACAATCAATCAAGTCGTTGTAGTAAATTATTGGGATGGGGGCGACCCATATCCCAGCAGTCACTGTCTTCTGGCTAAACATTACAGTTGTATCCAGAGAATATCTGCAACCTTCAGAGTCCTTGAGTCCTCAGAGGTTCTATCATCACCAGATGAGTACTCTCACCTCATCAATAAACATCCATCTGGCAGCGGCGCACGTTGGGTACTCTGAAGTACGTGTACAGCTGGCAACTGAATGTGATTTCCCTCTAAGCCTAAGATCAGCCTGGATGTCAGTAGCTCACCTTATCAATGAACATGCATCCATGCATGCCGGTGATCTGGCAGCGGCGCACGTCGGGTACTTTGAAGTACGTGTGCAGTAGCAGCTGGCAACTGAACGTGAGTTCCTTGCTCGGGTTGTACACGCCGATGTTGAAGTGCAGCTCCTTCTCGCGGAGGATCAGCCTGTATGTCAGTCTGAACCTGAATAACGGAAGAAATGGGATTAATATTTAGCTTAATTATTTCCCTGATGGTTAAGCAAACACTGAAAACTTAAAAACTGTGATTTTTGAGTTATTATGGTTTCAGGCATAAGTAGTCCAAGAATCACACGAGAATTTTCACGGACATAACTCGTGTACGGGCGGTTTGTCTTTGACCTGCAATTTGATACTCTAGAAATGGTTATACTATTTCAAATACTATAATTTACTTTGTGTAAATAACTTCATCACCACTGCTCTCAAAACGGTGAAGGAAAACATCGTGAGGAAACCGGCATGTCCTAGAATGAAATATTCGAAGATATGTGCCACCCCTGTCAAATTAGTCAGCGCCTGACGTAAATTGACATATTTTTTGATTTTTAATCACGTCTAAGGTTGTTTAAGGAGTATCTTAATTTGACATGACCAAACTAATATTTATCTTCTGTCGTTTTCTTAATGAAATAGAAAGAAAAATATGCACTGAACTAAAATTAATTTAGTTTGTGAACAAGGGAATCGGCGCCATTGTTTGTCATAATCGTAAAATACGAAATCATACTAACTGGAAATGCCACATGGACCTAGTGAAGTCGTCATCCATGAGGCTGAAGACGGCCTCCACATCGCCGCTGGGCAGGCGCTCCGGCATCTTCTCGACGTGCCAGCGAGCTATCCGCGCGAAGCCGTGCTGCGGACCGAAGGCCCATTGTCCGAATTGAGCTGCAATGATCATAAACTTTAGGAATATGTTCCAAAAGTAACATAACAAAACATCACGCCTGTTTCGCCGAGGAGTTAGGCATAGATCTATATAGGACACCCACATTCCGCCCGTTATGTTTAAGTATGTAATAGGCCTATTGTCATCAACCGTACATAAATCTAAACCCAAAAACACTTTGCTCGACATGGGAATCGAACCCAAGACCTGCCGACCTATTCTGTAAAAATCTCACCGTGAAAACTTAGGTGAAGTGAGTTGTCAATAGTTTCAATCCTTAATAACAATAAAATAACAACTTCAATAAACAATAAACTTACGGAAAACAAACGGTATTCCTCCTCTTATCGCCCTCTTCCCATCAAATACTGCTTGTTTACTGCGAAAAAACAGAAAAAAAACATGTTATTAATGGCAAACAAATTGCAACGACAAAGTTGTCATCAAATCGATAACATACCGGGAATATTAATTCGATTCGTAGGTAACTTTCAAAGGAATCGATAAAAAAAGTCAAATAATTACTAAATAGTAATGTCAAGCTAACAGCACCTACAATTATGAACGATACAATTATGGTTTTATGCGTTTAATTCAATTAAAGCAACACAAGACAAATGACGAACGTTTAATTTCTTTGACAGTATAAAAGTTCAATGCAAAGCGCACGCAGATGTTCTAAGTTTACAATAACTTCGTTACTTATAAAACAAAATTGCCAGCAACTGTAAATTCTATAGATTTTATCAAGCTGATAAAATTCTTGGACGATTCATGTTAATTAAGGGAAACCACAAACAAATATTAAAGGGACAGTATAATTGTATTAAAAATAAAATACAAGTTTCATAATAAAATTACATTTAGTCAAAGTCTATCTCAAGTTATCTTACAGTAAAAGTTTTACTCTGAAATATCTTTAGGTATTTATTTTCCGCAAACAATCTGTTAAAAATCTGAGAATGGAAAAATAGCTACGAAAGTTCCGACGGAAAACTCCCAAGTTATAATTTATAATGAAAATATTTATTCTAAAACATTGTTCCGAAATATTCAAAGGGTGTTATAATTTATAATGAAAATATTTATTCTAAAATATGGTTCCGAAATATTCAAAGGGTTAAATATAATATTCAATATTCATTGTTTTTATCCATTACGAGCTACATTTTGCTCCAAAAACAATCTTCGAATCAGACCATGATTTTAGCATAATTATATTTATTAGATAAGCAATATTGGCCAGTCATGAGCGTACTAATGTATTCAATGTAAAGTCATGCTTTATATCCAAATAGGTATGTGGTACCTAATGGCAGGCATAACTAATGCCGCATGCACGTTTCACGAGTAGGATCGACTGTTACAATACATACATATTACTCGCATGCATTAGGCTGAACCGCAACAGTTTAGCGTGACCGCACTGAGCAAGCAGCAGCATTACTCCTTCAGCTCACGTTTGAAACATGATCAATTTTAGCGGTTGCATTCCAGCGCCGCCGGGGGACGATGCAAAAAGCACCCTTATATTATAAATGCATCAGTGGACAGGTCGGCCGCGACAAAAACGGAGCTCGAGCAAGCCACGTATAAATTATTTATGCCATTTTTAGCATTTCGGAGTTTTTGAAACGAGTGGTCGCGAATGATGACCACGACGCGACGGGCTCGTCATCGAAACGCATCGCGCCGGGAATTTGCACTTTGAGTCACCAAGCTATCGCCAAATGTTGAGCGTGCCATTCCCGAAGTAAGAGGTTGGCTTTTTATGTAATCCAGTGGAAATCTTTCAAAATTATCACTTATTTGCTTAAAAACAAACCTCTCATCTGATGGATTGCTAACATAGATAGAAATACAAGGGAGCGATAGAGGAATGGCAAATATTGGATTTCTCAAGTAATCAGAGCAAAAGATTCGTAAATATCTATTAGAATTACGTCATTCAAACAAATTAGCTATAATAAAACGGAAATTATCTATCGATCTAGAAATCGGTTCTAGAAATTAAATACATAAATCATAACTCCCACGTTAGCAACGAACTGGGTGCATGTATTTCACACGGATTATCTATATCTAGTTGAAAAACAGTACGGCAAGTTTCAACGAATTCTATGAATATGTATACCAAATGCCAAATATTATGTACCATGGGTATTTGTCTAAAACCCTTTTATAGTACTCTAGTTATCCGCATATTAACTGCTGTGAAAAATGTTAAGTGACAAACAAATATTAATAAGCGTCTTCAGCGTAATGTCAGCCACCTTTTTACTGTCCACCATTTATAGAGTTTTAACCCTTACAGATGATACAGACCGGTGGTGCACCGTTAACACTCATCCGGCTAAGATACGAACCGTTTATTACCGTACAATGTCTTTACGATAATTGCATTTTAACATTGATAATACCCAGCGGTAAACGATCTGTTGATTAAACTGGAACCAATCAAATAGAATAAAATGTAACGGAGCTGCAGTGGACAGGCGAACGGAATACCAATGACGCCTTTAATTTAAAATATTTTAATAACTAGTAAGCTCAGTTCGAAATGGCAATTCAATAGTACGTTTTCCACGAATCGGGAGAGGGACTAGATAAAGTTTTAATTAGAGATTCCGGATGAAATTCCTCCATGAGTCGCCGGGAGTCGATACATTCCCGCTTCGGCACCAGCCGAGTTTTTACCACCACGCAAACTCGTTCCATCCCGCCATTCTCCGGCCAGATAAATAGCGACAATAAATATACCATTGGAGCCAATTGCTTTCTCTATACAACCGTTACAATAAAATTTCCCAAATCGTGTGATTTTTGAACCAATTAAAGGCCCGGTATTTGTAACGACCCCCATAAATCCACCCTCTCCGCAATGAAGTAAATATTTTTTGGTCCTTTTGCACACAATATAGCGAAATGAGCCAAATATCTTTTGTCTAATTATCACTGATGATGTTTTATAAAGTGGTGTTTTATGAGGATAAAATTATTATAAGACCAAAAAAGCGCATCTCGTTTGTTACCAGACGAGGCTAATGTCAGCAACAATGGGATAACTAATGTTTGATAACAAGCAAGTGATGCCGCCACGGCCCGTTCTCAGTCAATCCAGATAAAAAGCTTCCAATACCTAAATTAACGTGACATTTATAATTGATTAAGTTTTTGCTTCCAAGAAAAATGTTAATCAGCATTTTATTGGGGCGCTCAAGCGGCCGCGGAGATCACAATATTGTGCAAAAACGCTATGACCCGCGATAGTTTCTCGCGACTAGCTCCCATAGTCATTGTTCTCGACTTTCAAGTAACTATTGATCACATAAGCTCGTCACGTTTCTCAACATTGTTGTGGAGTTCTCGTGAGATGGGCGAGCGCACCCTGCCGCCGCCGGGGGCGACACACGCACCCCGCACGATAACATTATAATTAACTAGACGAGCATTTTTATGTGCCGCATCAACCAGTTATGTCCATGAATGGAATTTCATTAATATTGCCTCAACGCGCTATTCATATCACATTTGCAGCAGAGGGTGCTGAGGACGAGAAATTATTAAGGTAATTTGAAAAACAAAGCAAACTACAATAAAAATGCAAAATGAACTGGTTTTCATTACCAGCCCCAGACGAGAAGAAAAAATTAACAATATTAGCGATGAAATATAGGAGAAAAAATATTGGTAAGAAAAGCAACTAAGTAGTTGCAAAGTTAGTCGCAGACATGTTCCAATGGACACCCTTCCTCATAGTTAATGAATCCTCTAATTATTTTAACTAGCGAGCTGGTGAAAAAAGTGGCGTTGCTATCACAAAAAGCATAGAAAAACCTATTTGAAACGCTACCAAGTTAATGACTCGGAGCGTGTTACTTTGACATATTAAGAGAAGACAGTAAACTGGTTTGGAGAAAAAACTGTGGATAAAGGCAGGGGCTCCTGACCGCTCCTGTGCATCAACAAATTAAAGGTCGCATAAACGATGCGACACTATAGGACGCAATTAGATCTTTTTAGGAGCAGCGATCCCACAACCGCTGGCCGGCTGGGTATATCATTATCTACTGCAAATAACCGGTAGCTGCAATAAAAAACTCTTAAAAGCAATATGACATTAAAGCGCACTTCATTTTGCGAGTGGATCAGCTCGCTACTGTGTAATGACTAGTATTTAATCCGCCGCACCGACTCTACTAGAATTAAACACGATTTAAGATAATGATTGTCATATTTATGCTCATTATTGTGAAATATTTTTATGTGCACAACTTGAGTAGCAATAATAATAAATTGGTTGTTTAATTAACAACGAGCTAAGTAACTGTTATAGATATTGGCTTAATGTACACGTACGACATTAAAATTGTTCACGATAATGTTTACAAATTAATTGGATGGGACTGAAAATACTTCAGGACGTATGGATATCATATGATCAGTGTCCACCATCCGCGTTGGTTGATGCAGAAAATGTGAACAGGTGAAATGAAATTGGTCTGAGGAAACAACGAAGTCCTCAAGTTAAAATATGGTATTAGAGAATCTGTAACAAGAAGGCGTTAAATAAATCAATTTTATATTAGATACTGGGGCTCGGTGTTTCAATTGATTGTGTTTTATGTGTCCACCTCACAATAGTTCCCGAGGTGTAGTATCGTAACATTGCGTTACATCGCCAACGCAGCGACCGAACATGGGCACCAACAAATAGAGGCGTACAAAAGGACCAAATTCAAGAATATAAAAAATTCACTGGGGTGGGGTAACCTAAATTCTGTTCCAATTTAACTAAACCGACTATTAATATGAGAAAACCCCATCGAGTGACCTTTTGATTACCGGAAAAACTAAGCGACGGAAAAGTCGAGGGGAGTAGGGTGTCTGTTTCCCGTAGCACTTGTTAAAGGGGATTACGTCAAGACTTAACGGTGGGAATCTGCAGGATGTGGTAAGTACACGACCGGTCGTTGTGACGATGTTTGAGGGTGGCCTATGTCCAGTAATGAACGTCTTTCTTCTGAATGGTAGTGATGGTGTCTGGCCTGATATGGCATGGCAGGCATGATAGACCAGGGTCGATAATTTTTAAAACTAAAAAAAATAATAGTAGGATGAAACCCATTAGAAAAGGAGGGGAATATCATAAAAATGAAAGGAAAAATAATTTACGGGCGATCTGAGGTCGGGAAGGGGATGGGGGTGAGCTTTTAAGGGTAAAAAACGGTTTTTCTCGATTTCCGGCAAAACTAAAAGTCCTATCGAAAAAAGTCAAATGGCAAAGTTGTAGGTAATAAAAAGATCTAAAACTTTTGTATTAACACTTTTTTCACATAACCTCAAAATTTATATGAAAAATTAAAAAAACCAAGTTTTTGGTTTTTTATTTTTATCTTTTACAAAAATCTTTTTTTTTTAACGAAATTTGGTGAAAACTTACCTTTTTATGTCCCAAATACGCTGTAATTTATTTGATTAAAAATATTTATTATTTCACCTTATTTTGAATTAATATCGAAAAAGCACCCTCATTTTCAATCGAAAATTCACCCGTCAAAATATCAGCTTTTTTCAAAAAGTTGGTATGTTTTCTGTTCGTTGAAATCTCTATTTTCCGATGGTGAAAAAAAAAAAATATGTTACTGTAGTAAATCTTCTCAGAAAATGCAAAAAATCGAAAAAAACTCGAATTCGAAAACTGATAATCTGAAAAGACAAAATCGAATTATTAATGCCTTCACTATTTTATCGTGAGTATACACCCCCATGAAAAAAAAATATTAAAGAAATAAATGTCAAAATGTATAAAAAATATATTAAAAATCTATAATAAATGTATAAATATATAAAAATATGTATAGTAAATATATTTTTAATAACTAACTTTTGGCTGATTTTCATGTATATTTCATATATTTCAAATATATTTCAGATATATTCAAAATATATTTTTTTTATATTTTTAGCTATGTTTTTTATGTCTTTTAAGATATATTTTGAATGTATCTAAAATATATGAAATATACATGAAAATCAGCCAAAAGTTAGTTATTAAAAATATATTTACTATAGGTACATATTTTTATATATTTATACATTTATTATAGATTTTTAATATATTTTTTATACATTTTGACATTTATTTCTTTAATATTTTTTTTTCATGGGGGTGTATACTCACGATAAAATAGTGAAGGCATTAATAATTCGATTTTGTCTTTTCAGATTATCAGTTTTCGAATTCGAGTTTTTTTCGTTTTATTGCATTTTCTGAGAAGATTTACTATAGTAACATATTTTTTTTTTCACCATCGGAAAATAGAGATTTCAACGAACAGAAAACATACCAACTTTTTGAAAAAAGCTGATATTTTGACGGGTGAATTTTCGATTGAAAATGAGGGTGTTTTTTCGATATTAATTCAAAATAAGGTGAAATAATAAATATTTTTAATCAAATAAATTACAGCGTATTTGGGACATAAAAAGGTAAGTTTTCACCAAATTTCGTTAAAAAAAAAAGATTTTTGTAAAAGATAAAAATAAAAAACCAAAAACTTGGTTTTTTTAATTTTTCATATAAATTTTGAGGTTATGTGAAAAAAGTGTTAATGCAAAAGTTTTAGATCTTTTTATTACCTACAACTTTGCCATTTGACTTTTTTCGATAGGACTTTTAGTTTTGCCGGAAATCGAGAAAAACCGTTTTTTACCCTTAAAAGCTCACCCCCATCCCCTTCCCGACCTTAGATCGCCCGTAAATTATTTTTCCTTTCATTTTTATAATATTCCCGTCCTTTTCTAATGGGTTTCATCCTACTATTATTTTTTTTCACTTTTTATTATTTTTAAAGGCTTCTACCCTGGTCTATGATGCGATTTTCTATCTATAAACTATAGTTGGAGAATATAGCAATATCCTATATTGTTTTTAAGATAAGCCCGTCAGAAGTCACTTGATTCTAGGATTTTTGGCAATTGCCGACAAACAGCAGGTGTCTTCAGCGTCCTTGTCATCGTAACTTATGTTCTGAACCAATTTCATATCATAAGGATTGTCTCAGAATTGCCATTGGAATATTGCTTTTTTGATAAGTTCTTCAGAAATGGACCTTCTACCTTAGCGTTTCATGATAGAACGTAAAGCGCCGTCCATTCTCGCTTGAAACTTAGACATCTGGATTAATGTTAACTGGGGTCAGATTACGTCACCATGGCTAAAGGCTTTCAAAACATCTAGATTTTAAACATCGAGGAAATTGCAAATCTTCAAATATGATCAAATTAACCTAATGCGATGAGGGCTCAATTTTGATCAATGCGGTTCATAATTATTGTAGTAATTAATTATAGGCCAGAGTATTTGCAGTGATTGATGCGGTATAATAAAGTAAATTAGGTGTTTAACTATGATAACCTCCATATCAGCGAGTTATATACACTGCAGTAAAATGCATTGTTTAGGTTTAAATACTGATAGTGAACGCAATACTTCAGTTGAGCCTAGACTAAACAAGCGGTGGCAACATGATGCACATTAATTGCTAATGAAAATCATGTAGAAAGAGGACGCTATCTTTGAGCGAAGAGAAAATTAAGGACCCGCTCTGGAGATGGTACGAGGCACGCTCGTACGTAGGCTGTATTGGTTTTAGGATTAGAAGTGGATGTATAAGTTTGTCTTACATATAGAGAAGCTTAGAACCAGAAGCCCATCGATGAGTAGAAGGGTAGGTACTGCACAAAGCCTGCAGATGGCAATAACTTTCATCAATGAACTTTTATCCTGCGCTGCGGGGTAATTGCGTAACACACTATCAGTAGCAATGATTTTCATTTTGACAGTTCAACAACATTCATTGCGTTATTCACGTTGTTGAGCTGACAAAATTTTCGAACATATGAAGCAATCGATTAGCAATATCCTTCAAAATGATTCAGATTACGATTAATAGTGTGGTACGCAATTAGGGTGCAGAAGAATCGCGGAGTAGAAGAGTAGGAACTGCACAAAGTTTGCAGATGCCATTAGGATGCATCAGAGAACTTTTATCTTAAACACAGATTCTTGTTAGATAAAGATCATATCATCGAGACAAGCATTTCCTGCATTACACGACCAAAAACTAAAAATCCCTTCGTTACATCAACGTACACCGTGTGCCACGGTAACATAGAGGTGATATAACCTTGCGCCGTCGCAGACCAGGGCCGTCCAATGAAAGTGCACGCTGCCGGAACACGCGTGGGCGCGGGAGGCTGCCTCGGAGGTACTGAGCACGTGCCACAAGTACTTACTGGCTATTGATAACCACTTCTGGGTTTTTTAGGAATGTTTGAGAAAAATGAACTAAGAGAGAGATGTCTACGTCACAAGTTTGTGAAAGAAAAAATACAGCGGGGTAATTGCGTAACAGACTATCAGTAACAATGGTTTTCATTTTGACAGTTCAACAACATTCATTGCGCTGTTTACGTTGTAGAACAAATCATTTTTTCTACAATATGAAGCAGTAGATTAACAATATCTTTCAAAATGATTCAGATTGAGATTGATGGCTTGTTACGCCATTAGGGTGCTGATCTAAATAATGTTCAGTACGATCAACTCGTGTCAAGATAACGCAGCAGCAGATTTTGTTTAAAAAAAAAAATCTGTTGCTTGAAAGTTGAGTAACAATATAATTTCAAAGACAGGCCTAAGAATATCAGATTAAGTAGTGGCATAGATAAAGTTTCTACAGCCTATGAATTAACGGTATTCAGTAAAACTTTAACGTTACGCTTCTAAATATTATTTGGTCCTTCGGGAGCTTCCCTTTTGGTCCTGCGAGTCAGAAACCCAACTATGAAAATGTTGTACTTTTTGTGCATCTTCTTTAGTCTAATTTAACAAAGTCGAACCTGTCCAACTTTACTAAATAAAAAACAAAACGCCTCGCCAATATCCTCTTAGTTAGAGCAATATAACTATATTAATTACGTTTATAAGCTCATTATATTTGGTAAATTTTTCATTGGCGAACGCTGATTGATAGCGTGAGTAACTTCCTTGTACCCTATTAGTACAGTTACACGAATAAAATCTAATTACATATGACTTTTTGCATAAAAGCGAAGCGGTAACATGTAATTTGTTAATACAAGATTTAAGTTGTGATTACGATCAATTACGTATAGGTACGAGTTATATGACCTTAAGATAAAATTAATTATTCTATGTGTCTGCATTTGGGAAACGGAACTTAGTAAATTAGGTAGAGTTGATTGCTTATTGTTATCTAAATTCGTAATTCTCAGCCACTCTGATAGAATACGCCATACTCTCACTCACACTTACTTACCTTAACTGTTTTGTGTGTATAATCTATGTTATTTATTTTCTTTGTGCTCACATTATTTTAAATTTTAAATGATTTTATTTCTGTAACAAACACTTTAACACGTCAATCGTATTTTAAAACTAGATGAGGTCGGAGCTTCCTATCTGACTACTCTGAGAAGAAAGGCCGACACAAATTTAGAGGTCACAGTCTCTTTTAAGCAGTCCAGACCAGACATAATCTTGGTCAAATCATGTGAAGACCGTGTATTGATGTCTGAAAATTGGTCTTTTGAGGAAAGAACCACACAGATTGAGTGGCCCTGTCCAGCCAGTGCACGCATCTTCTGTTAGTGAGAATTTCATACCATGCTACTTGTATTGTATATTTAAGAACTTTGTGTAAGATAAATAAATTACTTTTTATTTGAATGAGTGTTCTCGAGACAGCTCCAAAATGTTAAGGTGCCGTCAACAACATTGCATCCGCCATTATGATCTATTCAGTTGTTTCTAAAGACTTTTTGTACCGAATAAAAGATTGGAATTTCTCCCCTCTTACACAGAGACAGCCATGCTTACTAGTTTATTTTTCAAACCGTGGCCTAGTATAAGCAGAGCCATTTTGTAACTTAGCCAGTGAAGCGGAATCCCAACTAGTTTAGACTGCTAACTACTGTCTTTTTACAGCACAGCAGACAAACTTTCAAAATGGTATCGATTCTATTCTTAAAATAGCATAGATTGCTGGATTTTGTATTGACCCTTTGCGTAACATTGCGTATTGCTAATCCATTTTTTCATATGTTCGAAAAATGTGTCTGCTCAAAAACTTAAATAACGCAATGAATGTTGTTGAACTGTCAAAATAAAAGCAATTACTACTGACAGTGTGTTACGCAATTACCCCGTAGGTCTTTCAGGGCATAAAGTGGCGATAAGGTGTACCCCTAAAAGTTTACTTTGAACAAATAAGCTAATTTTACCCTGCAAGTTACAGAACATCAAGCTAAATAAACTATACCATAAACAGTGATAAGTGACTCAGTTTAATCAATTTACATTTTATAGCTATCCATCATTACAGCTACCGGAACAGAATCAATAAAATTAAACATGAAATGTACCATAAAACTACCATTAGTACCTGTTACATTACGTAATCATTGAGGGTACGATTTTCATGGTACATTTGTTCTCACATAAAATTAATAGTCTCTCTGCTTTAGAAGATCGCATAAGGACCAATTATTCATAAAAGTTTGCAGAAGGACCAGTTTTATTAGCAACGCGAAGGGCACGTGAATTCTGTAGAATAGTGGCAATTGAAAGTTGAAACTAATTAGTCGCAAATTGTTTACACACCTTTCAATTAAGATTAAGGACGATGCGTGATGCCGTGAAGCAATTAATCCAAAAAAAGATCATATCCGAATGCACTGACGGCTGTGCGTGTAAGTTCTTTAAAAGGTCCGTTTGGTTGGAATATATTCCACACAGCATAATTTGGTCCTTCTGTCCATATTCGCATCTATTCCCTCTTAAGATTACGGGCCTCACTTAATTAATGTAACGTGTTGTTTGAAAACGGGACAGAGACAAACGTTACATACAAGAACTAAGTGGTCTTGCAACAAAACTCCTTTTGCCGACAGGGGTCAGCGCTGTAAATAGCGCCAGCAGATGGTCCGGACAGCCGATTAATAAGACGGGGACTCCGCCCTGGGGCTGCGGTGGCGACTTAACAGCGCCAATTTAACAAACACCACCCTACCAGATAAGCCGATTACCCGAATCTGGGAGACAAACAGACGTGCTTACGGTGGAGATAATGTGGCTATGCTAATTGTGGACAATGGCACTGATAAACGCTTGCATGTTTATGTTATGCTGGTAACTATTCGCGCTGTGGTCGAGATTACTGCACTGTATAATCTTGTATGTGTCGCCAGGCGTGGTAGACCTTAACAGCTTAATGTATGCGTGGCTGCTAAGTTTAAAAACATCAACAAGCATAATCCGAGAGATGCAATCGATAAATTGGCTGATGTTTTACAAATAGCTTAATGTCTCGGCTGACGGATGACGCTGCCAAATCATTTTTTTAATTACATTAGACACGTTGACCCTAAATAGAATAGGATAAGGGCATGAGAATGATGATTAGCTCTTAGTTTAGGCTACAGATGATAATTTTGCCAGTAACACAAATTCCACATTGCCGACAAAAGCCCTGAATGCCAATAATACACGTACTTACCTATTGCCTTATACAATATGTACTTGTTAAGTTAAACTTGACTTTTAAAGGTTGTTTTACTATAGATAAATGAATATAATTTCAAACAAGGCGCGAAAAATAAAAACGTAACGTACAGGACACATTGACATAAATTATGTGCTCGCATAGCAGCATCTTGCAAACTGACTAAAGATAAATGCTACAATGCGTAGTAATAAGAAACACAAATTAGCAGGCTTATCGTCGCCTAATCTTAATTCATGTTAAAACATACAAGGTGCAGTGCTGACACACTAGAGAGCAAAAAAATATATTTGACAGCACGCGTCGAATCAATGTGACCATATTTAGCCGGATCCCGAACTAAATATCGCGTCACGATCATTATCAGCTGTTACAAGTGTGTAGTCAATAGATCATACGCGATGCGACCATGTAAGGCGGCACGAGACATATTCTGATGATGTCATGCGCTTCGCTCAGACACCAACTAACGCCCGGTACCCAAGACGAACAACTACTCGGTAAAAAAAAATTAAGCGGTATTTGTTTCCAAGCAATGTTTAGTGAAGACCACTTTGAATCAATGGATATTTTATATTAAAAAAAAACAAGGACAAATACAATTTCAAGTATCAATAACAAGATCTAACCCTTCCCCAGCCAGATAAGCATCATAAAGTACTGAAACCATTGACAAATTTCGAACAAATGACACGAATTTGCATCTCAAAGAGTCACGCTGGCAAGTACAGACGCCAGCACATCAAGCTACTACAATCTGTCAAATTTCTTTAATATATTTTCAACTTTATCGCAACAGTATTAGGTTCAAGGTTGATTGGGAAAATTTGACAGTTTCGGGTAGCTTGACCTGCTGGCGTCTGTACATTCAAACGATATTAAACGGTTTCCCACAGTGTAGTAAGAAAGTGGTTTCATAAAACTCACTCCAGTTTCTTTTGAGTCAACTTTGAAACAGACTTCAAAAGTTGGGAACTTTCAATTCGCATAGCAACTTGTCGACAATTCAGAACAAGTTGCAAAACTGCACGTACTTTATTCAAATGAGTTATTTTAACATCTGGAACGGCTGGAGGGTTAAATATTTTCTTCGTGTAACTTTTGAAGTAAAAATTTTAAAGTGGTAATGAATTGTTATAAAATTGTTTCTCGTTCCATTGTAATGTAACAGATGCTTTGATCGTTGTCCAAGTGGCGTGCACTCTCTTACCCAACTTACATAATTACACGCCTAAACAAAATCAGGCAGAGCCATCATGAACAGACGAAAATTGTGATCACCACGCAATGTAAGCGTAGGACGATAATAAGATAACTAATGATATACACACAGCCAACCACACAAAGTAATTTCTTTAATACCATGATCTTAACGCGATTCGGATTTACCGTTCTAGCCAAGATCACTTCGGCTCTCTTGACGTTGATATTCCTTTATATAAATAATATTAAATCTTTGGAAATCCCAACTCATATGTGGCTTTGAACAATTCAAAGGTCAAGTTTATTACTTTAAGAATTCACGTCAAAATGTAAAGATGTCTTAATTGTGATAAATCATCTTCGTAACCGTTAATTACAACTCCGGCTAGATACAGTCACAGTGGGAGATAAATCATGTCCGAGTTAGCAAACCTGCAGGATAATTGTACTAAATCACCGACTAAGCAATCAGACAATGAATATTGTAGGTGGGTGTTGCTTGGATTACTAAATTACATATCGGTCGGCTAAATCTGCCGTCGTGGAAATGACTAGAGCGGTTCGATCCTCTAATATTTCACCGCAGCTGTGTAACGAGTGGAACAATCTTTGTCTTGGGTGTCATTGGAGACGCCAAAAAAAAGCGCAACATGTGTACACTGTCGACGGTAATGGAGCAAGCACGTGCAGTGGACAGACTTCGTGACGCTTCTACTTTATTAATGGCGAAACGACTAGAACTTTATTTCGGAGGATCCAAATAAAAAAAAAGTTGATTCCGAAACGTTCCCGCTTCTGGTGGACTCTATCTCGTTGGGGTTAGGTATAATTAGCGTTAGTCGACACCCCGAGCGTTCAAATCAAGATTTATCAAGTGAGCCGAAGGCAGGAGATAATGTGACGGTAGCGAAGCGGGCCTGACTATTCAGCGGAGTCAATGGCGTGTGACCGACGACGGCGGTAGAGAGGTTGCCGGGCGCTGGCCGTTGGGTGACGCTGACATTCTTTACCCACGTCTCATTTCATTTTGTTTTTTTGAAATATTAGACCATTCAGTTGTTAAGCACGTAGCGTCGCCAGTCGCTACCGGTGCTATTAGAAAATGTTGTCAGATATCCAAGTCGATCTCGCTGTAGTAAAACTTAACAGCGCCATTGTATTTTGCGTAGGAATCGTGAACCGGAGAAAATAATTGCGAGCATCATCAATTTCCACCTAATGGAGCGATAAACCCGTCTCAGCCATCGTTGATCCGTGAAGCTGAGCATAAAATAAAGCTTGCACTCATTGACGCGCGTCGACGGCGATCGATGGGGTAATCTCGCGGTCATCCCATCCCGGCTTTGTCTGTGCATCGGGAGCGGCATAAAATTATCTGGGCATTAGCGGGCCGGGGAGCGAGCGGGGTGTCCGGGGACCATTTGTCATCGGCGGTGTGCAGGGGAGTAGGGGCGCGGGAGGGGGCGGGAAGAAAGTGGCGGCGACTCGGGGCGGCTGCAGACGCGACCACAAAAACAAGACGCGGAGAACAGGGGCGGGACTCGCAGCCACCGCGCTGCCACTGCCACCCGCACCGCAGGGATGTGCCGCGCCGTGTCACGTTTCTCTTATGTACAACATGCTGTTCGGACACTGGTAACTTTGAATTATGGCCCAACAACAACTTTAAAGTTACTCAGCTATACTACGTTTAGTATTTACACTACGTTTAGTATTCCATCTGAAAATTTTCGCGTAGTGGCTACTTATCTTCTTTAACTAAGTTTTCTCCAAAAAACACATGCTATATTACGACAGCACCATCACCACTAATCGTAATTGGGAACAAATGACGTGAATGGGGCCCTAGAGACATAAAATTGTATAATTGTAGGAATCGTAAACTTAGAAGGTGGTAACGTAACATGTTTCAAATGATTCAGTTTAGTTCAATTAAAACTTCGGCGTCGTAATTTTTTTTACAAATCCTCATAAAACATGTTATTGTAATTCTTTTTTGGTTCTATAGCCACATCACCTCCTTTACGTGTGCCACTGGAGTGGCACACGTAAAAGAGGTGATGTGGCTACAAAAAGCGGATGGTCCTTCAAACTGGCGAAAATTCCTTAGCCAAAGCTGTCGCTTCCATCCATACGGTATAGTAGTCAGTTCCAAAACTTGGAGCCCTCGAAAAATCCCGCAGTCATAAAAGGGTCAAGCGGTTGCGTCACGTCGGCTCGGCGGAGGCGCAAAAACACCAAGAGTACAAACTATATTGGATATTAGAACAGAAGGCGCGTGCCGACAAGTTTTTGTTGGCGACCAGGGATCCCTTGGACAACGCTTATTTAATTTACTAAATTCCGCGCGAATGAGATTAAAATGGATTCTAATCCAACGCACAAAACTGGCCATTAAAACAGACGACATGAGAGAAGCCTATGGCTGTGATGAAGAATTAATGAAGCACGAAAGAAATGAAATCTAGTTAGATAGAAATCCGGCACAAGCTGCTAACACCTTTTTACATGTATTGATTGATGATGACGGATTAAACGAACTGCAGACATTTTTATGCGTTGAAAACGGTGGAGATTTGTCGGAAAACCCAACCGCTGTACAAACAAACTCTTAGAACTACTCATAATAATATTATCTCTACACTCACAAGTCACACACCTAATCAAAAAGTAATTAATATCCAAGGACCACCGGTTGTCATTAAACAGTCTATCATCGTAGAAACTCATACTCTAGTTGTAACTAAACTAAATTATCTTTAATGTTAATTGTCCTATTAGCTCTACTAGTGAAAATTAATAAAACGAATCAATTTGTAGGTAATGATACTGGCATCAAATGTGTAGCCACACTGGCTACTGGCTAGCTATATGTAGTATATTTATATTGTACATAGAATCATTAGTGGCAGTCGGTCGTTTGTTAGAGCCATTCGCGGCCCGGAGACGGGTTTTTGTCTCAACGCCAAATTGCATCCGCACAATACGTTGTCAGTAAATTGATTTGGAATTAATTGCGGTAACATAAGAGATGGTGTGACTTGTACAACAGTCATGAATTAGGATTTTATTAATGATACAAAAATGAAGATTTCTACGCGTAGGTTTAGACAAATATTGCACGGGTGAAGCTGTATTAAAGGCTAATTTAGTTTTATAAATGTATTCATTATAAATTCAAGGCGTGAAGTCGGAAATATCGAATCTTTTGCAGCAATAATAAAAGGATCTGCAGTACAAGAATATGTATAAGCAGTTTTAAATGTCTAGACAAGGACATTAAATATCCGCTAATGTTTTGAAGTACTTTCAGTTACCGTCTGCTACATTAATATTTCTCATAAAATTGTATAATTAGGAAGCTCTATTACTGAGGCACCCACGGCCTCGAATGGTATTACGAGAAGCACAATAAATGCATCTAGACTTGGAGAAGAATTTCTTTTTCGAGATGAAACGGGTCTTAATAATGTGGAAGAAAATATTATAGCAGAAGTAACTAAGTAATATGATAATAAGCAGCGTTAACTAGTTGAGTGAAGCTGCAGATACCAACTAGCAATATCCATAATCAATGTATGTATGTACATTCGTAATATGAAGAGATAAGCAAGCACTTCCATTGTATTCAATTAACTAACGGATATGGAAGAACACTGAATCGCATTGTCTTCATCGATACATCGCTGCATCGATATTAATAATGATTTAATGAATTTCCGATTGCTGTAATCATCGCGGTTCTGAGAGCTTTTTGACTTCAATGAGCCATTTCATAGTCATTAGGTTGAATAAAAGAAACCTTGGTAAACTGTATTCTTTAGCGTGTTACTTTTCCAGGCGTAGCGATGGTTTGTTCACAGATTCAAGAGCTTCAAATCAAGATTTTTCTCAGCGGATACATTCGAAGATGGTAACAGTAGAAGGCCCCAAAAATATAATTAACAGTGGGGTTATGTGCTCCGAATAACTAATTAGAAAGCGCTTACTATTAGGCAAGAAGAATCCACGCTGGACCTCACGATTTCATTATTCCGATAAATGACGGGGTTTGACCGAGAATTTCCGTTTCAAATCTGTTTTCCATTTTGGACTGTCATAAATCATGAAATATCAGAAAGAAGCGAATGTAGCAGACATTTTCAAAGTACTACATGAACCAGACCGTATTAACCAAAATTCAGGTTCCATTTTCCTGCAGTAAACTAGCCGGGGTCTGCCCAAATCCCCACTAATCGAGGAAGGGTCATTAGCGGAAGACGCTTGTTCAACGCGGATACACTTATGGAGCGTGTTTTTAATGTTCTCCTTAACTTGGGAAGCGTTTAATTGTTAGGCTGTTAAATTTTCAGTCGTTATATGCAGCTATTATTAGATTTGGAACAGATAAGGTATGCAGAGAGATTATAGTATCTAGCCGTTGATAGATAAGTAAAGATACGGATTAAGGAAGTACAGTCGAAATCTTGATTGGATAGGATTCAGGATTTCAGGGAGGTATTGTTATTTTAGAATGTTGACCAATGTAAGGACATATTAAAATCTCCCGCTTATCTGCAAAGCAGAGTGTATAAACGAACAAATTATATTATTCGCTGTGGTATTTTGAGAGCCTTCTATACCTATTTGGTTAATTATATTTTCATGAAAAATTTCCCCTAAGCAACGGCTGTGCAGCGGCATCAGCTACTCGTGTTTATTGTAGCTATTTTACAGCTTCCTACGCTACGTAGGAAACTATAGGGTCATTTTTGGCATACTTATCGCCACTCGGTTATTTTTCATCATTATGATCTTATCCCATTTATTTGGGCTCGGCGCAATGTCTTTTTCTTCCATACTTCTAAAACTAACAAGACTAAAAAGTCGTCATCTCGGTAGTCTGTATCAAGGATTCATGTATAATCGTCCCTCTTTTCTAAGTCTTTCATTCCCAAACTATTAAATTCTTGAGTTATACCGTTATACGTTAATATCCCCATTTATTTTTACATAACCTGGACCTTAGCTAATTCCGGAAAGACTTGCATCTGAATAGCAGACATACACATTCGGACATCATTCCGTCCATTCTCTAGTCGTCATTGAACAGACTTCTTCATGGGCGAACTATTGTCTACGATCTAACCTTACTCATTCCGAAAGTCGCTCTTTGTTCATGTACCTAGGATTTAAATACCTGTCTAGAGATAAACCTGATTCATAGAAATGTTCGCTAGGTTAAGAGCTTACCCGGTAATGCAGTCATACAAGACATAAAGATAATAGAATTGCATAGAGAAAATAGAGATTTTCTCTATGCAATTCTCCATTTTTATGGTGGTTTGTTCCTTAGATCCAGATTAAATGTTTTGAATGGATCGTCACGGTTCATAAGTCCTTCGATCAAAGTTTAGATATTGTGCAGAAAGTGTAAAATCGTAATCTATGATCTAATAACGTACACAGGAATCGTTTTAAAACTTCAATATGCTTTCGACTGGTGACGAATGAGAACGCCTTATTGTTGGCAAACAAGATATTGTGTAGATGGTCGATAAACAAATTGTAGTCATGATTCTTGACGTGCACGATTGACATGTCTCTCGATTGAAAATGGATACACCTTAAAAGAGTATGATTATTCTGTGAATGATAGGGGTTCCTAAAGGGTTTGTTCTTGGCCTTGCAATCAAATGTAGGTCTCGGAATTAGACAACCCAAATCCAAATTGCATGATGCGTTGACAGTTGGGTAATCAAGGTATTTACTAACTTTTTTAAATTTCGTCAGACATAACAGATCATGTGATCGTTCTTTAGCGGCTAGGTTACCGTGAAACGCGCCATGCACCCTGCGCGTTTGGTTAGAAGTACTAGAAGTAGCGTAAGAAGAATTATCTAACAAAATTTGGGGCGAAAAGCCCACCCAAGTCAAAAAGACCAAAATTACGTAAATTTTTGGTCTTTCGGCCGAGGCACGCGCGTACATTTATACCGCATTAACAAAATAAGGTGTGAATAACACCATCCAATATCAAATGACATTTCACGAAGTATAATTAAATTAAACATGCCAACATCAATCAAATTGCCTTGCCCATTCAAATGACATTTGAATACATATTATAATGTATTATGTTCGCAACAACTCCTAAAAATAAGAAGCTGGCGCCGATTCCCTTGTTCACAAACTAAACTAAATTTAAGTTCAGTGCATCTTTTTCTTTCTATTTCATTAAGAAAAGGACAGAAGTTAGATATTAGTTTAGTCCTGTCAAATTAGTCAACTAATATTTATCTTCTGTCCTTTTCTTAATGAAATAGAAAGAAAAAGATGCACTGAACTTAAATTTAGTTTAGTTTGTGAACAAGGGAATCGGCGCCATTTTAAGCTTCCCTAAAAGTTAATTTGTGAGACATAGAATTAGAAAAACGAAACAAATAGTTTTGTTTCACAATATCCTTAACGAAATAATATTATTAATTATCAGGAAGCATTTAAGTTATGAATTATAAGAACTTGTCAGTATCCCAAAGCATAATAATATTAATTAGTCAGCGCCTGACGTAAATTGACGTATTTTTAGTAGCCAATTTTTTTAATCACGTCTGACATGTCTATGGAGTATCTTAATTTGACAGGCTAATATTTATCTTCTGTCCTTTTCTTATTGAAATAGAAAGAAAAAGATGCACTGAACTGAAATTTAGTTTAGTTTGTGAACAAGGGAATCGGCGCCATTTTAAGCTTCCCTAAAAGTTCATTTGTGAGACATAGAATTAGAAACACAAAACAAATATTTTTGTTTCACAATATCCTTAACGAAATAATATTAATTATCAGGAAGCATTTAAATTGTGAGTTATGAGAACTTTGTCAGTATCCCAAGACTTAATAATATTAATTCATGCAACTACAAATGGCATAATTATGTATTTAATGCAAATAAATTACTAGCACAAAGACTAATTACACGGTGTCAAAGATGAATTAATCAGTCAATGGCAATTATAAGTTACACTGCTGGAAATGTTGAATGTGTATGTATGCAGATGAGAATTGTCACTTGATATGTTTCATAGATCTTTTGACTGTTAGTAAAGCTATTTTTTAATACTTAGTAATGAATGGAATAGTACAATGTTCCGGGTAATGATTTTAACTGTATTTTACAAGTACTGTGTTATCTTAAAAAAAAATTAAAGATGGCGCAAAAACTTTTGTGGCTGAAGCTTGATTGAAGTTGAAATTTTTTGTCCATAGTATTGCCTAATAGTAAAATAATTACTGAGTGGGTATTTTTGTCAGTAATTACAAAGGTAATTATGTTTTAACTTACCTAACAAATAACTGTTCTTGATTGTTCACTCTCCATGATACTACCGTTGCACCTAAAACAAGACAAAAGTATGATTGTTTTTTAAACTGCTTTATGGAATTTGTAAGTACTGTTTCTGCATCAATTTGCAACAATGATGAATACCAACAAAAATATACTTTTACTAGCTGCGCCCCGCGGTTTCACCCGCGTAAGATTCGATCCCGTGGGAATTTCGGGATAAAAAGTATCCTATGTGTTATTCCTGGTTATAAACTACCTGTGTGCCAAATTTCATCCAAATCCGTTCAGTAGTTTTTGCGTGAAAGAGTAACAAACATCCATACATCCATACAAACTTTCGCATTTATAATATTAGTAGGATTAAGTAGCTTAATTATAAATTTTAAGTTAAACTAATTTCTAATTATAAATCAACAATTAAATAAACATCAAATCTAATTTTAGAGCTAATCTCACATTGATGATCTTCCTCATTTCCTAAATGTATTAGCCAAATTATTGCTAGAGTATGACTTATGATTATTTTTTGTGAGTACATCAAATACCAACCTACAATTTAAAAGCAAGTATCTACAGTTTACTTCCTACAATCCACTATCCAAGGTCAGAGCCGCCGCAGACAACTTATTCTATTCAATGTGAAAAAACTAGTTACCTATCAACTAAACACCACTAACTACACTACGTACTCCTTACACAAACACTTTCCGTGTACTTTAAACTCATATTAATGCAATGTTATTCAATTTGTGAATAAAATATTATTTTAATTACATTATTTTTTCAAGTTACGCGCGTTCAATTTCAAAAATAAATAAAGAAGTTAGGGTTATGCGGCCGCTACTTGTAATGCTCTGATAATTTGTGAAATCACAGAAATTTGATGATATTACATCGCAGTTATCTTAGAAAATTATTTAAATCATTACTTACCGAAAAGATTTACGGTACAAGTTGTATTGTTGCCTCTGTCGAGAACGACAACACTCGTCGCTGCCATTTTCCGTTTGACAGCGAAGCCAACTGACAAAAAGCCAAGATATTTGTGTTACCACAGGCAGAAGTAAAGTACTACTGATGAATAATATATTAACTACCAACCAAGAGATAAAATCACCACGTTAAATAAAAAAGTTCTATAGTGCATTTTTTTTTTTAATTTTGGTTGACAGTTATAAAATTATTACATTTACCAAAGATAATAAACAAAACCAAACCTAAACAAAACAATAAACAATCATTTTGTGAAACATCAGAATCTGTTCTTGTAATTACGGCCTACATCATTACTTAGGACTTATTTCATAGAGCATATTACATCAATTAGGTTTTCTTGTGTCTTTCTAAACATACCCTAAGAAAGACGTTTAATTTTTCATCATGGTGTCATTAATTTTATTTGAGAGTTGACAATCATTGGCAAATGGTAAAAGTTTCGGTATACTTTTTTACGGTGATCCATACTATGCGAATATTATATACCTCAAATCAAATTAACTCCATGTTGTAATTTATAAATTCATTTGTTGCGGTGTGCTGCGAGTCAAAACAAAACCAAAAGCTGGCATCCCCATTTGGTAGAAATTAGGCGCATAGTAGTTTTCCAGTAAAGGAGGACTAAAATAAAGTAAAGGACTTAGTTTTAATGAAAAACTACTCGTAATCCTATTTTTATTGTATTTAATTTGAATTTATTGTTTTTTTTCTATTGTAAAATATTTTTGTATTCATAATCTCAATTCTATGTTCAAACTGATGTTCATTTCAGAACGCATCGAAAATAGACCAATCAGAATCAGCCAACGCTGTGCCGGCAAGTGTCATCATCGGCATCATACGTGTATTTTTCCGGTCCTTGTCCTCTCTTGGCTCTGCATACTTTCCTCAGCTCGACTTGGACGGCGAAGAATCGCGCACGGTTTTACAAAAGTGGCGATAAAAATTTAAAGATGTTGGGATCACTGAAAATTGTATTATTGTTAGGTGTAATTTATTTATGTAGAGCTGCCGAAGAAGATGTGTTGGACCTTACAGATTCTGACTTTTCCTCGGTGTTAAGCCAACATGATACTGCCCTGGTCATGTTTTACGCACCATGGTGAGTAATTAATGATTTATCGTAACTATAAACTTATGAATGGCGTTAAATGAGCTGGTTGTTTGATTTGCGTGTGTAATTGTTTGTTAGGTGCGGTCATTGTAAGAGATTGAAGCCCGAGTACGCGGTTGCGGCCGGCGTGCTAAAGACCGATGACCCTCCTGTCGCGATGGTGAAGGTGGACTGTACCGAGGGCGGCAAGAGCACTTGCGAGCAGTACTCGGTGTCAGGCTACCCCACACTGAAGATCTTTAGAAAGGGAGAAGTCTCTCAGGAGTACAATGGCCCCAGGGAAGCAAGTAAGTTCTAGAACATCTATTATATTTTTCGACATGGTTAACGACTTTTTATGAATTAACTTGTGTCTGAAGATTCCTATTTAAAAAGAAGTAAGTACCTACACACATCTGCTGAGTTTTGAAAATCTAAACAGAAATTTTCACTGATTCTTGAAGAGAAACTAAACTTATATATTATTTATACCTACTATTCATTGTAAGATGAACATATAATAATAATTGTTATTGTAACTGAAACATCATTAAGTATTGTTACTGCAGTAACTTAACATTTTATTCGACCAAAAGGTTTTTAGTAAAAACAATTTTAAACTTTACCCTCATTCATGATCTTTGTGTGGGGTCAGATAAAATTAACAAAACATAAATTATTACCTACCTACCTATTCTTTATGCAATTGAATCATTTAACTTAACTCAATAGAATCTTCTAACTTAATTCAATTAAATGATTCTGTTAATTAGCATGCTGTCCATGTCAAAATACTTGTGAGGTTGGTGGTTGGCTTTCTGAATTCATTGTAAATTCAAAAAATACTTCTTGCACCAACTCCTTTCTAGCCATATCATTTATTACACACTTCACCCATAGAACAAAAAATATAGCCACATAAATATCAGTTCATGACTGACACAGTTATAGAATGTGTAGCTATCAGTAGGTTTCCATTTTATTACATGGCCCAACATGCCATCATGGATAATATTAAATGAACAATTGAACACTCTTTTCCTCTCTTACCAGAAAAGTGACAAATCATCAAAAAATATTGTATTTTATTTTTTTAAACATTGCCCCACACTAGGAATTTCTCCTATGTCGTGAGTGCGTTTACAGACATATAAACTCACATACACAAACAGCCAGACCCGGAACAACTAGTTGTAGGTCATACAAATATTTTTTCCGTGCGGGAATCGAACCCGCGACCTTAACCACTGCGCCGCGCCCACCGTGCTGTCGATTATGATATTAATGTTGTCAGCGCTGATAAAGGCAATTGTTGTTTTAATTTCCTGCCATAGTGATAAGTCCCACTGATTGGGGATAGTTTTAATAGAAATAACTAAAATGATGTGTCCATATTACATCAGATCATGATTTGGCACTAAAGTTTCTTTTTTGACAGGATTGCTAAAGCTTGTAAAAGAAAAAAAAGTTTCACTTAAAAGAAAATTCAAAACTGGTTATCAGTAATAAATTAGTGTTACCAGTATATTTATTTGTCTTTGCTGGGAGTTTTTCAAACCTTAATTAACTACTTCTGATTTATTGTACTCACTTATGGTTAATTAAAAGAGAAATAATGTAATAATCATGGAAACTGAACTGATAGTAAGTTGTTAAAAAGTAAAATAAGCAGAGTACCTACTTTCATGTTTAATCAACACTCGACAAACATTTTATGAATAGGCTGGAGTCTGCGACTCCATTTCCAGCGTGAGTTTGTATACAGCTTATATTAATTTATGATAAAGATATTTTATTTTTGAAGAAACCAATACTCTTTAGCATTAGGCTTAATTTTTTAAAACAAATATACCAGCATATTCTTTATCACCAGTGCAAAAAGCACTATTTGTAAATTCTACCACTGAAAACCACTTTCCTTAGTAACTGACCAAACTTTCTCCCCCATAGATGGCATCGTCAAGTACATGCGTGCCCAAGTTGGCCCCAGCTCTAGGGAACTCAAGACTGTTGAAGATTACAACGCGTTCATTGCCAAGGACGAGGTGGTTGTCATCGGCTTCTTCGAGAAGGAGACTGACCTCAAAGGAGACTTTGTCAAGTCTGCTGACAAGATGCGTGAAGAGGTCACCTTTGGACACACTTCAGCTAAGGAGGTCCTTGCAAAGGCTGGATACAAGTAAGTAAACTTTTTGGTATGCTTTTTTTTTTAAATCATAGACATGTTGCTATCCATGATCCTACCCAACTTACAGACAATAATTCTATGAATTTAAATACTACCTTTATATTATTTATTTTAAGTAAGCCAAAATTGAATTGAAGAAGAGCCGATTTTTCAATCTTCAGATAACTTTTATCTTAAGAATAAGCAATTTGTCAAACCCAAGATAAAGGGGTTTATTCATAAACGATGATTAAACTTAAGTATCATTTAAACGTCAAAAATGTATGGTTAAACAGTCGCTAATCACTGCTTAACTTTAAGCAACGTTTATGAATAAAGGGGATAAAGTTTGAAAAATCGGCCCTGACTACGTTTACTTTATTCTCGAAAGGGATAAAATTACGCCAAGTATCATCATTATCAATGAGAAGTCATAAGTCACTTATTCATTCGGTATTATTGTATAGCAACAATTAACTTTTACCGTGTCCTTACTGTGCAGTTTTATCTATGGTAATTATAGCATTCTCTACGGTCTACACCATTATTTGTGGTATCTACTGATATCTAGCATGGAATGATGTTATAACTAGTAATTATGCTGCGTTTCCGTGACGGAGTACTTGAAATACGAATATTATTTAATGTTATAATGAATAGGTTCTATAAAAACTATACATTTAAAAATGCATTGCAATTGCACACATCATTCTCATAGTTTTGAAGCCAACTAATAAGTAATTCAAATAAATAAACTGGCCACTTGCTACAAAAATGCGATCTAGGTACAGTCAACAGCAAAAGTAGATGATCAAAATCAGAAATTTAATACTAATGAACGGAGTTTGCGTCAGAACTGTGTGGCGTCCAAGTGATTCAAAAGTATGTCAGACTCAGTGTCATACTTTTGAATCACTTCGACGCCACACAGTTCTGACGCGAACTCCGTTAATTAGTATTGAATTTCTGATTTTGATCATCTACTTTTGCTGTTGACTGTACAAAAAAGTGAAAACACGAAACTAATTAAAATTGCCTCTCAATAATTCTAATTAATATTCAAAAGAAATTAACATTTATCCATTATGACTAAGTAACACTATTTAACCAGCTGTCCACAATTGAATGTCACTCGTAATCATTAAACAAACACACATTGTACCTATGTGTACCCAAATGTTACGAACCGAACTTATTTTTTAACCTTTGAAGTCTTTTGGAATTCATATAACATTACATAAAGATAACAAGAACATTGATGTTATTTGTTATCAACAGTGACATAAAAGAAGGTAATATTTTAAATTCATTGGGAATACGTTTACTGTATAGTTTAAATGTCGCTTAGGGACGAATAGAGCACTAGTTTACTACAGGAAATATAAATTGAAGTCTATTTAATAGTTGCAGTCCAATTTTTATTGGTATGGCTTGCCTTCCCCTACGTACACCATTACGTCGATGAAATAGCATCAAGATAATTTCAACATCATCTGCCTAGCTTTTTCCCAACTATGTTGGGGTCTGGGTCCGGTCTAACCGGTAGCAACGAGACTGCCTCTCTGACCTCCACAACCCAGGGTAACACGATACCGTCAGGATAATTTCAACAAACAGTCTAATAAGTACTGATCCTATGGGTTTAGATAATAACCCTATGCGCGTATGGCCTCACCTTATAATTATTAGAAGGCTTACTTACTAACAATGCCAATGAATACCCGGTAAAAATGAATAAAGAACCGGAAACCGACGAAATACACAAGTAATACAATAAACATGATCAATAATTAATAATAAAAAACAAGGAGTTGCCAAATCGGACACAATTACATCCTTTCTATAGTACCTAATTATATTAATAAGTGTGAAACTGCGGAAAATTGCATCAACGGTGAAACGGCAGTAAATAATCCTCATCCGTGACTTGACACGTCATCGTATTGATACGATCGTGGCGTGCGCATGGTACAGACGCCAGCACATCAACCTACTACAATCTGTCAAATTTCTTTAATAGATTTTCAACTTTATCGCTAAAGCATTAAGGTTCAAGGTTGATTGGGAAAATTTGACAGTTTCGGGTAGCTTGACCTGCTGGCGTCCGTACTCTCCAGTCATAATAATGGAGTTGTTAGAAGGCTGTCGGAAATAGTACGTACCAAGCGTTCCTACATCAAAGAAGATAGATAAATACTTAGATAAAATACTCTTACAAAAAAAACATTACACATGAACAATGGTGGCTTAATTTGTGGGTAAGGTTCGAACCCAGACAGACGTTTTATTTTGTGTAAATTATTTTATCAGCACTGCTCTCAAAACGGTGAAGGGAAATATCGTGAGGAAACGCATGTTCTAGAACCAAAAATACGAAGTCATCGAACTCCCGCATGGTAGATTACTGCCCACTTCCTCTCACCAAGAGGAGGCCTGAGTCCCTGAGTGGGAGCATTATAGGCGGATTATGAAAAACATTACAATTAGAATCCGACACCAGACAGTATTGCATGGAAATGCGTCGCGATTCTGAGCAAGAAGGGAACAGATGTAGTCGATCGACGTAGAGTCTGTATATTATTTAAAGGAAGCTTCCAGGCGGTACGAAGAATGACCAACTGAAAAATAAAACAAATGAAACTTCATGTCCGATGCTATAAAGATATCTTTCATACTTTTACCGGTAATTATTTAAAACCACGTGTCCCATATTGACTGGTTTCAACAGACAGGTTTACACGCACGACATCATTTACATTAACTTTATGTCGTAGTCAATATCTTGTTTATGTAGGTAGGTGAATAATTAACACCAATTGAAAACGTAGCACACGAATATTTCTTTAATCGAACTTTTACTTTCTTTTCATCGAACTTAGAATAGGAATATTATTTTCGACTTAGATTTGCCCATATTTTAGCTGCAGCGTTGGACTGGACTAAGCCATGCTATTAATGCAGAACGTGGGGTCCTGAGGTTCCATTGTCAGCTCGGGCAAAGAGTTATCGGCGTCTTTTGATCAGGAATTTCACTGAAAAGCCCAGAATCTGGATTTATGAGGCCTGTGTGGAGGTAGTGTGTCCCAGCAGTGGGAACATTATAGGCTGATTATGCTTTTATGCTATGACTGGCCTGAGACAATCCCTCTAACATAACCGGCGAAATAAGGGTGTTCTATAACCTACCCCTTACGCGAACAGACGCGGTGATTATGTTATTTCCCCAGTTGTAATAGTAGATAGGCTAGGCGCGTATGCAGAAGTAGGTAAATCACAACCTACTTCTGTTTAGTAAACAGTTTCTCTGAAAACTCAATAACTGTGACGCGATTTAATCGATTTTCCACATTTCACGTTAATTTGGAAGCGGTAACAAGTCGCCTATATGACCTTATTGCACATTGTTATTCACCGACTGGATGTACAGGTGTCCAAGTACTTCTACAATGTCATAATATTGTCAGTTGCTATTTGCACGAAGCCAGCTGTTCTAACAGTGTTCATCACCAGCCTATCAGCCTAAAGGCTTATGTAATAGGCTGTAGGTTATTATTAATATCGAAGTGTGGATTAAGTATCGAATCATTAAGCCGGAAAGTGTGTATTAAGTACCGAATTAACGTCAAAAATGCATTATGATACTAATAAACTTATTATTACAGCCGTATAGACGTTATGTTTTAATAGAAGATTGTCTAGTATACATATAAGACCTTAATAGAAAAGAAAACTGTCGTCATAAAGTCATTGGACACTATCAAGTCACACTTTTAACATCGTCTCATACTAAACTTGTTAACACGGTATAAGTATTAATATATTGGTCCTGCGCCTGACCTCTCCGGTCGTGTCGGTTTGCGTCCAATCGGACTATGAGAGTGAAGGAAGAGAGAGAGTGCGTCTGCGCACATACTTTGTACACTATAATAAACCTCCCGCGCCGAAGGCTATAGTCTCCGCTGAGATTGGCCGCCATGCCCGAAATACGGTCTGGAGGACAATTATTAAAATTAAAGTTTTCCCAAAATGTTTCCTATTTACAGAAATCTCTTTAAAAATGCATGTTTCGTTACACTTAGACAACACCTAATCCTTTTCGAAACTACAAACCAATCTTACTTGAAACAAGACCAGTCCATGTACGATATACATTAAAGTAAAATATTGTATTGTTAACAGGAATGACGTGGTATTGTTCCGTCCCAAGCGCCTGCAGAACAAGTTCGAAGACTCGTCCGTCGCGTACAAGGGAGAACCCGAGACGTACTCGCTCAAGGCTTTCATCAAGGAGAACTTGTAAGTTTATTTTATGTACTACTTTGTAGGAATTTTAAGACTTGCCGCAATATTTTGGTTGAGTATGATAATGTTTTGTCATGGTTTAACTCTTTTATCCGACGAAAAAAAGGAGGAGGTTCATATCTCAATTTTGAGGCGGTACCAAACAAACAAACAAGCAAATTAATTACGTAGAGCGTAAAATTATTGCAGATTGATTGATCTTCGTTGATTGTTTGTTCATTAAAAACATTAGTTACTTAGCTTTCTATTTGTGCTTTCTTTTTTCTTCGGTTTGATATTTTGTTAAAAATATTTTATTTATTTTACACATTTGACCATCTATGGATTAAGAATGTCTGACGTCAGGCAGCATCCATTGCTGAATTCGACTTAGAAAGCTAGTTACTGGTGAAGCTATAAGCACATGAAACAGGAGTATAGCAGGCGTTAGTTTCCATCAGAAGAACCTTTAGCGTGTTTGCCAATCATTAACAACAAAAAAAAAAACTTCATAATTTTATAGATTAAAACCGAACGTTTTTCTAGTAAAAGAACAAGTAACATACAATATCCAGCTGTTCGTAGACTAGCCTCATTACAGTAAACATTATTAAGTTCTCATAACATTACCGATGCAGTATCAAACTACTTCCGAGCGCACCTTGTAATCGCCTGGAGGTGAAACTTATACACCTGCATAGTAGTATAATAATTATAAAGTTAGTTTTTAATATCTATATTTCTAGACAAAACAGGTATATACTTAGTATGTTTTTTTAGCTGAACAACTGCCGTAAACAGGAACCGAACCCAGGCGTTCGTAGTATAATAGCAGTAAACTAGGTAACTTATCGCGTGAGATTGTCTTCCAAGTTAAGTAGTGTATAATAATGTCATAATTTCGATCAATACTTTAGGGAAAATTCACTCTAGAATATAGCTATGAGTAGGTATATTTTTTTACCAGCGAAACGTTAGTCTTCTCGGGGCTAAAATTACGTAAACTGATAGAAGGATGTTTGGCCCTGGAGTGACGTTGGCAGGGGGCGCTGTTGGTAAACATTTGTGCTTTTGTTTTGTGAAATTTAATATGAAATGTATTAAAAAAAACAAAATGGCGGCGTCAGTTCCTATTTTGGCCACGCGCCAAAAGAACTTTGTACTGCTATATACAAGAAGCTCTCCGAAAAAGGAAAGTCAATATCTAACAGAGGTATTATTTCTCAGCCACGGTCTGGTCGGCATCCGCCAGAAGGACAACATTCGCGACTTCGTCGACCCCCTGGTCGTTGCCTACTACGATGTGGACTACGTCAAGAACCCCAAGGGCACCAACTACTGGAGGAACCGCGTGCTTAAGGTACGTCTTTTTTTAGAGTTCCGGAGCCAAATGGAACCTTATAATTTCGTCCTGTCCTTCCGTCCGAATCACACACAGCCATTTTACTCGGGAGTGTATGTACTTATCGATATTTTTTTTAAAGAAGTGGTTTCCTGTGTACCGGTAAATTGTGTTGTAGAAAAATAAAAATATATCACGGGTGGCATTCCCCATACCTCATAGTGAGGGATGAAACTAAAAATTCAATGCACATTTAAGTTGTATCCCATAACTAAAAACATTACAATGTGTTTAAGTTACTTTGCTATTTAAATCAATATTGTAACCATTCACCACTATTCTTACTTTTATAAACTTAGAGTAAGCGTGCAAGAAACGATTTTATCTTTCGTAACGACAATAAATATTATTTCTCGGTCGAGGATATTTTACAATAAATACGACGGTAATCGTACTATTATTTTTCTCTCGAGTAGAATTAAAAATATACTATCAATGTCACATATTTTTAAACAATGTCTGAGAACAAATTATGAATAAAATTAACTTCATTGCAGTATCATAATTAGCAATTTCATGGTCAATTTTCCAGTCTGTAAAAACTAACAACTTCGGTTCAGTAAAAACTAAGATGCTTGTTTAACGTTAGCTTGGAATACGCTGTAAATAACTAGAAAAAAGGGCTTATGGAAATTATAATGTAAGGTTCTTAAAACAAACCAAGAAAATTGTATGTATCTAAATTGCCTACATTCTACAACACCGGTTATTAAACACCATGGAAAAACCGAAACGACTTTTCGTCTCGTGAAAAATCAATTCCAATCGCACTTAGTAGGTACTTAACTTATACGTATGACGCGTGAAAGTTGCAGCCAGACAAAAACCTACCTACAGGAATACTGCCTTAACCAGATAAAATTTCAGCCAGCACAGTGGCTTATTGTTGTGTGTAACAGATTGCCATGGAGCAGAGTTAGACAAAAAAATAATACAGGAATACTGCGAATTGAATAAAATTACACAACTAATCTACTATTATTATATCACCCAGAATAGTAATAGAATATATTATAGAAACCATAAATCATCTGGCTAATAGCAGTCAACTGTAAAGCCGCGTCCTATTTAAAAGCGACCGTCGCGTTCAAATGTCAGTTTTTGTTCGAAAAACCGGAAAGCGCCCTCTATCGGCGCTATAAGACTAATAAGCAATTTTAATGGAATTTAATTTATCAAGTGATAAAATCTTAAATTCACTGACACAACGCACATCCTAAACCGCTGCGTCTAGAAGCAAGGATATTGCACAAAAAGTTCCTTATACAACCAACGTGAGCAGTAAGGAACGATTTTTGGAAATAAATCCCCTAAAGGGGTAAAATAGGGGATATAAAGTTCGTCATTGGATGGGAAGTCCCATCGAGCACATGTCTTATTTGTACCTACCTAAAAACTTATTTCTCTCTACCCAGGTTGCCAAGGAACAGTCCGAGGTTAACTTCGCAGTAAGCGACAAGGATGATTTCACCCACGAGCTGAATGAGTACGGCCTTGACTACGTCAAGGGTGACAAGCCCGTCGTCGCTGGCCGTGATGCCGATGGCAACAAGTTCATCATGACTACTGAGTTCAGGTAAATACAATAGACAACTTTAACTTGTCCAAACTTTAGTGACGTTGGCAAGGTGAGACCAAAGTGCATTACCCAATATAATATGAAGACACAAATCTGATAAATGCTTTGTAGGAGAGTGGTATCTGCACTAGGAAAAAACTGTCGCACAGAGTACCCCCTCCAAACAATAATTGAGTATGAAATCCGAAGATAATGATAACAAATAATTTTGACCTTTGGTACGAGAACACAGTAAACCAAAAATAGCGAGAAAGCTTCATACAAACCCGCATTACGAGTGCGGCAGTACAAAACTTAAAAGCTTCCCCCTACCCCACAGAGGTTTCGACACTGGAAACTTTATTGTATCTTTAAAATAGACGAAAAGCCTGATGGAGCTATAATTTTGATGAAGTTTCCCAATTTAAAGAATACCTAAAGAACCGTCTAGAAAAGCAGTTAAAAAAAACCTGAGTCATTGATTTTATAAAACCGTTCATTTACCGTTAATTCATTACAATGACTCCATTTCCGGGAGTACGCACGGCGACACATCAAGCTATACATTTCCAGTATAAACCATAATATTCTTCAATTCCAGTATAATTTTTTAAAGTAAGAATTATTATAAACAGTAGCAAACTTTTTTGAAGAAAATGTATGAGTGAACTTTTGTTCGGCATTTTGGCTATCGATGCTTTATCATTATTATTAAAAGCCTGTGATGTTCCCCTGCAGGGCAAAGGCCTCCCTACTTTCTTTCCACTTCTCTCTGGAGTATAAAGCAAAAACAAATCGATCTGCTAAGGACCAGTTCTTGTTGAAGGAGTCCAGCTCATCCGCCATCTCCGTCTGCTGCTTTATCTAATTCAAAATAAACTAACACCTCATATGCATAAGAATGCGTACAACCAAAAGCATAAAAACTGATTTCGAACACCTAAACAGGAATCCTTAATAATTAATTACCAGTAGCTTGGACGCACGCCAACACTCCAAAATAAACACAGTTGTATTATAAAACTCATTCCGCGTAAAGTGCGTAAAAATGTTGACTACCTTGTTAGTGCCAATTTCACAAGTGGAACCGAACGCGAGCAGCACATCTAAATTGCATTCAAGAGCTGTCAGTGTCACCTGTCAATATTCCACAAGGCCCGTAATACACATGCCTGTAACATGCACAAAAGTATGCGAGCTTGCATGTCATTGTGACATTCTCCAATCAGAAGCTGTTTTGGGATACTGACATGCAACTTGTATACTTTTGTGCAAGTTATACTGGCATGTGCACTACGGACTATAATACACTACATAGACACTACACTACACTACACTATATAGATTTTTAACGGGGTAAAATGTGCTGATCGCGTTCAGTTTCATTGGTGAAATCCACCCTTAGTGTAGTGGTCGAAAGTAAGACTTCTGGGGCTCTGAGCGTGAGGGCCTAGGTTCGATCCCCAGGATAGGATAAAATACAATTGTATATTTTATTAGGAATTAACAGTCCGAAGTCTGAATTCGTGTCCGCTTAGTGGCAGAGGACTTAAACTTAACGGGCGAAATATTCGTGTAATCCACAGTACCAACCTCTGCTTACCCCTTCCGTATAATATATAAACACTTGAAACAAAGATATAATTCCATTGTTTTTGGAACTGAATATTTTTATGGTCATGTTATCGTGTGGCGTTGTTTCTTGCGATTGTTGCACGCCCCGTTAACTTTGTTTAAAGCATTACCTCGCAGTAATGATAAGCAGGCGCTGAAACTGCTCTCACTCCTTTTATACTCATTATATTGGCTTTCGAAGTTATTTAAATACAATGGTGGCAGGAAATTCATTAAATTCTGTCTACATTATGTAAATTATGGACACTTTTATCTTCTGGTTTGGAAAAGTGCTTTGTTAATTTGTCGCACCTTTGTGAGTGCAAAGTCACCTATTTAAGATACCTACTTCGTGTCAAACGTTTGAGAAATAATTAAAGCCGAAAAATTACAAAGTTATTTTCCAAATTCAGGTAAAAAATGGTTTGACATGATTGACTCATATGCCCATGTAGATTTCCTTTAAAAATGCATACTTTGTCTAACACGTTTTTTTTTCACTCTTTACAGCACCGAAAACCTGTTGACCTTCACAAAGGAGATGATTGACGGCAAACTAGAGCCCTTCGTCAAGTCTGAAGCCATTCCTGAGACCAACGACGGCCCAGTCAAGGTTGCCGTGGGCAAGAACTTCCAGGAGCTGGTCACTGATAGTGGACGTGACGCCCTCATTGAGTTCTACGCTCCATGGTGCGGACACTGCCAGAAACTCACTCCCATTTGGGAGGAACTCGGTGACAAGGTAATATTATTAACTAGCATCATAAAGAAAATTGTTTATCATTATTCTCTTATCCTTATCCCAATTTATTTGAATACGGCGCAACATGCCTTCTTCTTCCATACTTCTCTATTAGTCGTCATCTTAGTAGTCAACCCCTTTCTAGCCATAATCTTTCCAATCAAAAACAGTCGATCCATCGTTTCTTTGGTCTTCCCCTACTCTAATAGCCATCCACATGCATAACCAAAACTTTCCTCACGACACCTGATAACATTTAGTTGATTTGAAAAAGTAAAGGAGCTTCCAAGATGAAAACAAAAAAGCAAATAACATTACTTTTTTCGAATAATTTGATTTTTGTTTCGACAATTAGTAATATCTTTGTGTCGGCTCATATCGCATCGGCTTCTTTATAAAATTAACACGGCGGATGTTTCAAAGTCATAACATTTTTATGAAGGTTATGTCAGTTCTTTTGCTGTTTACGACATAAATATCTAAAAGCTATCAGTCTTTGCTTTTGTATTTATTTGTTTGTCCCGAATTTTGGATACTCGACTTTATTCAGTAACTAGCGACCCGACTGTGCTTCGCAAGGTTTTTTAAGAATTATACAACATCTAGATTTCTTTATTATTTGTACATTTAATATGAATGTAAACTAAATAAATAATTCTATTGTATGAACAGCTGAAGGACGAAGCTGTAGACATCGTGAAGATCGACGCGACCGCCAACGACTGGCCCAAGTCGCAGTTCGACGTGTCTGGATTCCCCACCATCTACTGGAAGCCTGCTGATAAGACCCAGAAGCCTGTCAGATACAACGTAAGTTTCGACTGAAATACTTAGCATCCTTTTTTTAAGACATGCATTATTATTTAAAGAAAAGTTTATTTGGACAGCTCGACAAACAGACAGTAATTCAGGAATAAGCATACTTTATTTAGTCCTAGATGTAAATGTCAGAATTCAAATTCACGCAATATAATTTAAAAAAAACTTGCGAGAATTACACGATCTACTTCAACGTGCTTTCTGCTTATTTTTTACCAATAAAAGAAAAGCTTACAACTGCGCAACCATTATACACTTACATAATAAGGTAAACCATTCCTTTATCTAATAAATCACAAATATATTTCCAGGGTGGCCGCGCTCTCGAAGACTTCGTGAAATACGTAGCTGAGCAGGCCTCCAGCGAGCTCAAGGGCTGGGACAGAAAGGGCACAGCCAAGAAGGAAGAGCTCTAAAGAGTTGTGATGTAAAACTTTCCATGAAAGATCTGTGTGTGCGTGGCAGAGTGTGCGAGTGTGAGTGACCGTGTAATACACTGCTATGAGGATGTTTTGGCGCTCTTTTGCCATAACAAAATTTGCGCAATATTATTCTGTGAAATGTTTTGAAAAAAACAAAGATGGCGGTGTTTTCTTCCGATTTTGGGGCCAAAAGATCCTTGTACAGCTAGAACCACTGACATGTCAGCGTGCCGTTCATAATCCATCCAGTTGACGCTCAGTGACGTGTTGGTTTTATAAATCTATTTTAGATTGATCTAAATACAGTAATTTTGAATGCATTTCTTTATATAGTGTCGGTGGAATAACAAATAAATTAGGTTGTATTTATAATTTTGTTGTTTTATTTTCTCAGAAATATCACATGAGATATGATTAATCCAAATCTAGTTGATGATAATATCTGGTCACCTCCTTACCTAGTTTATTTGTAAGTGTTCATTTATCTAGCCTAGCCACATGTCTAATCTGACATACCTACAATATCCCGAAGCAGAACTTTCATAGCACTGTGTGACCTATGCGTCACGCTTTACTGTGACTTAAGTCCATTTTTACACAGAAAAGCGTGACTTAAGTGCGAGTTTAAGTCACACGAGCTATAAAATAGTATACGATACGTGTGCCTTAAGTAGTCCATTACACACATATCGTAATGTACCTACTTATAATAATTTCTGTAGAAGAAATAAAACAAAATGTTAAATAAACTATATATTCTCTTCCTTCCACCTTTCTATCCACTGAGCAATGTTCTCAACATTGCTCTGCAGCTGATCCTCAGTGTTGTTCTGTAACTCCACCACTATCTCTGGCTTGTATGAAGACTGTGCCTCTTCTAGCAGTGTCTCAAATATCTCACATTGGACATTATCCTCCAGTTTCTTTCCTGAGTAGCCCCTGGAAAGGTAATAGCATAATTTTAGACCATCAATTATATATGGACTATTTGGTATTTCAACAATTATTAGTTCTGGCTCAATAACCTCAGCTATACAGTCCGCACTCAATTAACACTGTAAATTTTACACATTATTATCTATACTATAATATTATAAAGAGGCAAAGGGGAACCTTTGTGGCACAGCTAGGCGGCCTTTATTTTTTATTTTTTTTATTCGCTGCTTGCGATTAAAAGGGTATTTATGAGTAGAGGATAGTTAAATGAACAAAAAATGTTAGCAACATGTGCCCTAAAGTGTCACGTTGTCGACATATTTAGAGGTAGTCGCCATGTTCGAACAATGATAAATTAATTAATTAAGCATCACCTCTGTACCTATTTTTTCTATTCTGTTTTTCATTGTCTGTTTATATATGTGTGTACATAAATGGTAAAATAAATAATTTCGTGCTTATATGCATTAGATAATATTCAAATAATAGTTCCCAGCTTAATTCAAGCACTCATAAGAGCATGTAACCACCTTATTAAGAACTTGCCTACTCACTCCCATCACAATTTTATTGCAAAAAATAGTCTTTTATTTATATAAATTGTAAAATCAAGCCAGGAAATATTATTGGAATACAATCTACTGGACATAAGCACGTGACACTGTAGGGTAATTGTATTTTTTCTACAGTTTTTGTATACAAATTAAGATTCTACAGGCCAAGTTTTAAGCTGCAACACCAAACACCAGAGCAGTGTCCGGTGTAGTGTGATAACCACCTTGGGCTGAGAATCAGCACTTCTTGAACACCAAAATTACATAAGACATTCTTCCAAAACGCAACCCCTCTCCTTCACCATTTCATCATGCTTTAACTAGGAAGAAATGGCGCAACAAACTCCCCAGAATACCTCCATAAAGAAATATCCATGCAATAAAAAAAAGAGGCTCAACTGAAACTCACCTGGCTGTAAGTCTATCAAACAGCGTTGTGTTGTCAGTCCGTACAACAAACACACCGTCAAACCACCTCTCGGGAAAGAACTCACAGCCATGGTAGTCCACAATGTTGCCACCTTTAGCCATCATACCTTCCATAATGTCTAGTAGCTGAAATCACGTGAGGAATAATATTAGATTTTTCTTCATGTTGCTGGCACAACTTTAGATAATATACATATTTTAAATCATGTTTTCTTGTGTATTAGGTTAAAAATTCTAGAGTGAAAACTAAAATAATGTAACTTGTTTTTTTTTTAATTTTACTATTTTATAAACCTGGATGAGCCGTATGCAAAATACACGCATTGTCGGGGAGTTGTGGACACCAGCCCGTATTACCGATTACCTAACCTGGATGAGTCTGGCACGGGAGCATAGTAATTGGCACAAGGAAAGAGAGGCCTATGCTCAGCAGTGGGTGAAATCGGGCTTTGGATGATGATGATGATGATTCAAACTCAAACTCAAAGTATTTATTTCAATTAAACCAATTACAGGTACTTTTGAATTGTCAAGGGGTCGGTCAGTCAGAAAAATGAAGCTTGAATAATGATTGGTTATTAATTATCAATCGGTCTGTATTATGGAATAAGCCTAGACTGGCTATCAATAAACATTTAAATTTTGAAAACAATTCTTCAAGCCCTAAAAATGCTGTTGCATTAGAATGATTAGACCATTAATATATAAGCGTGTACGCAAGTATTCAAATTACCTTATCTTCATTCAAAAATGGGCACTGATACTCGGGGTCATACTCGTCCAAACAGCTGTATTCCTCAGCTAACTTGGATACTTCTCGCCAAGTAAACTTTGTCCTGTCAGCCAGAAGACGAGAAAGAGTAGATTTGCCAACACCCGGCGTACCTAGAAGTAGAGATATTCAACATACACTAACTCTTGCAGTGAGCGTTTGTGTAATTTAATTCATCACCAGTGCCAGCCCATTCCCTCTCACAGAGAGGAGGCCTGTTTTCCAGTAGTGGGAACGTTACAGGCAACTCTTAGGAAGTTTATCACACGTGGGTTAATAATGTCAACATAACATACGCTAGCGGTATATATTACCTGTTATGAGTATATTAGGCACCATTCTTTTGGTGTTAGCCATTTTTACTTGATTGTTTGATCAAAATATTTATTTGTAGTCGTATATTTCGTTAGAGGTTATCCCGTGTTTTGACAATTCAAATATTTACCAAACATGAAACAAATGTCACTCTCAGTCTCACTGTCTCACAGGCAGTGACAGTGTTGGTAATGATGCCACTCCCACACATTAACCGATTTTCAATCTTAGTCGAGATTTCCCGGGATATAAAATTATTCGGTGTATTGCATTACTAATGCTGTTATAACTTGGGACTTGGAAAGTAAACCAAAACCAACATGTAATTCCGTTTTCTTCTTCCACGTAGATATAGAATGTTCTCACACAAACACAAAACTTGAGATAATTTTATGTGTGTTATTGTGTTGAAATCTAGACTACAATCAAATAATTAAACTCCACCTCTAGTTTTCTTCATAAAGCTAAAGAATGCAACTTTGTTTGACGCAAGTAGATACGGAACGCGATATGACATAACAGCAATAACACAGTATTATATATAACCTTAAAATTTTCAAGAGAAAAGTGAAGAAAACTAAAATGAAATCTTGTTTACCTAGCCTTAACTGTTATTTTTACTAAAATATAATGCGCATATATAGACCCAGAGGAATTACTAGAGGACAAGTTGTTTTAGTGACAGTACTAGGTGTTTTCAGCGGAATTTATATTTGGAGGCCGCTATTTGACGATTATTTCAGAAAACCTAAAGTTGCAAAAGTTGAGGTAGCCAGTGAAGCTAAATAATGGAGCATATTAAAACATGGATAAGAACCTCCAGTCCGCTGGTGAAGATGTTGATGGCTATTTCTCTAACTTCAGCAGCAGTCGTTTTTCATAGGAATGTGTACGCTCCCCATGTAAAGCGGCAGAGGTACAGGCAGGCAGAGGAGTGGGCCAACATGATAATAGAGCAAGAAGAGTCTGGAGAAGGCGGCACTAACAATATCTCGTATTAGTACGTATTTAGTTCAAAATGTATAAAGTAGGTAAAAATAATAAAATAAATTAATACAAAGCCAACATTCCTTATTTTATTTGCTTCACCTACACAATAATAATGAGATACAAAGTCCTTTAAAGGCTAGATTTCTTTGAACCAAATTCCAATCTACCCTTTGTCCCAGACCAGGTGCATCATCTGCCTAAGCTTTACTTATGTATGTTGGAGTCTGCTTCCAGTCTAACCGGATGCAACTACTGAATACCAGTATGGAATGACTGTTTAACTGACCTTCACAACCCAGTTACTAGGTAATACGATACCCCCTCGTAAAACTGGTTGTCGAACTTTCGGGCTTCTGACGACCCATAGCGACTCAAAGATCCATGAATGGCAGCCGGGACCAACGGCCTAATGTGCTTTCCGAAGCACGGAAGGGTCTTGGTAGGTATGTAAAGATGGTCACCCGTCCACGGATCAACTGCGAAACCCTGATCGATCGACCCGTGCGGCTATCAGGCGCGGTCGCAGCCCAAGATTTTGGGGGGGTCACAAAGTAGTAAGGCAAGTAAATCATGCAGACTCGACAGTTTAAATGATTTTGGGGGGTCATGACGGGGTCGCCACCGTCTGATGGCGGACGCAGTGGGGCCGCAGGGGAGGAGGATTGTTGGTATGACGTTGGCCCCTCTCCCTATCCTCTGCGGCCAAAAATTGGCAGGCGGCAGGGCTGACCCGTCGCAGGGGAACCAAGGGTGCCCAGACACGGGGTCGTCTGGCGCTCATGTGCTGGTTTGGTCCTTGGGTCACGGCGTGCTATGTGTTCTGGTGCGCCGGTGATTGGGAGTACTCCCCAGAAGAGGGTCCAGTGACGGACAGCCGCGGCGGGTTCACGGGTGAGTGCTAACGCGTGCCCGTGTTCCCGCCGTAAGCGGCAGAGGAGGACACCGTGGAGTTTTAGTGGGTTAGAGTCCCACATAACTGCACTATCCCCGTGGTAGTGCAGAATGCATGAGTATTTCTCCACGATAAAAAATAGGAACCTAAGTATACTATACTTATCTAACTTATCTATATCATACAGTTGCATTTCGATAGTTTTGAAAAAAAAATCTGCTGATTCATAAGTTCGCATAACTCGACATAATGTAATCAACAATCAACTGATTTTTTTTTTCATTATTCAGGGTTGTTCCCATAGTAAAAGTTTTTCATAATGATGAGTCTAATGGTGAGTATGATGGATGGATGGTATGTTTTTGTGGATTAAAAACGATCAAATTGTATCGGTGTGTAATAAAATTCCTTTATCGTCACTTCCCATAGCAATAGCAACTCGAGTTCTTCTCACTTAGGTACAGTCACGAGCACCAATATGTCAATACTTGGGAACTTTCAATTGCGATTTTTTCGAGAAATAACGAATGCTAAGTTGAAATACGACACATTACAATACATAAACCCATGGGTTCGACAATGCTATGTTCGTAACAACATAAAAGTTCATTCAAAAATAAAGGAGTAAATCGCTTTTAAATAAAGCCGAGAGTATACATAATTTTGCTCGTGACTGTATGTACCTACTTCGCGAATGACGTCCGCGACTAAAGGGGATGAGGGAAAGTAGAGTCCTTTATACTAATTGTGGACTGTGGAATCTACGTCAGAAGTAATTGGCCAATCACACTTATATAACGCTTTTTCTGAACATGCGGCGTTTGTCGGCTGATAAGGGAACAAAGCTGTAGGTTACGGATTTTTCCTTGTTCGAGTTAATTTATTTATTTTGTATTATTTTTAAATTTTATATAACCAGGTACCTACTGTAATGACGACTAATGGAGAAGTATGGAAGAAAAATAAACTCACACACATGCATGATCCCTGAAATCAACACTCCTTTTTTTGGGCAGTCGTGTAAAAAGACATAGGTAGGTACCTAGGTACAAGTTGCGCGCGCCGTCCCGAAATAATTTGATTATGGACAAGAGAATGATGACTTAATATTTTTATACATGTCTTGCTCCGTTGCTGGTATTCTGGGATTGGGAACCAAATGTGCTGGCGCGGCGCCACCGAAATTTACATAAACTGCACTATATTGTGTAATAAACTCGTAATCCGGAACTGAACCGCGCGTGGTTTTCCTGAGCGTGCGTATCTTGATAATACCGGCGTATTATTGTCTTGCTGCAGGGCAAGGGTCTCTTCTCATACAGAGAAGGCACGAGCATTGATCACAAGTCACGGCGCTTGCTCAAGACATGGCGATTAGATTTATAAAATAGATAGGTACCTACTCGTAATACCGTTTTCGGTCACCGACGACCGCGACGCCAGGAAACGAAAATCACTGACGTCGTAATAACATGCGTGTAACTTATCTCTACAATTCCTTGGAAGCCAGAACATTTAATTTACATATTATAATGTGCTATGTTGTACCTATCCATGGAGTAAACTCTAGGAAAAATCCACATGGGGCGCTTCCGATTGCGAGTGTTACGCAACTACCCTGTCGTCATGTAAGAATACAAGGGTCATGGTAATTATCGCGTATATAATTTACATAAAGACATAACGTTGGCGCCTCTAATTATTGAAGGTCGCGGTCATCTACCTGTTATCGCACATTTACAGTAGTCAAAGGTTCTACGTGAAAGGGGCAATGACCCAGCCCAAAGATTATAACGGTAACTTGGGGAATAGGATCAATACATGTAACAACCTACCAAAAGATAATAAATTTCAAAACTTGGCTCTGCTCTGAATGCGGCCTCTGGTAAAGAAATATTGCGCAAGGTTTCGCATTCATTTATTTAATGTGTTTGGATGGAAAATACTTGTACAAACAAAGCAAAAGAAACAACATTATTTTGTCTACGCCTCGGATGGTCGCCTCACAACAGATGGTTCCTCTGTGATTTTCCCCTAAATACTCGTGCCAAGTCATCAAACTGGAGAGGACATCAAACGTAAGGTTATTAGCACAATAGCTAGGCAACATACACGTATTTATGAGTAGGTAATAACTATTCAAGTACCTATTCATACTTTTCGAAAAATTGATCCCTTTGTCGCATCTGAAATTCTGAAACCTACGCGCTCGGGACCAAAGGACGTGGGTGCGTGGGTCGTGACCCGTGACCTTTCCAACTCCGCAAGTTCATGACGCAAAATACCGCCTACAATATTTAGATCTTATATTTTAATCTAGACTACTCTAGTCTAGACGAAAATTACAGAAGTGAAATATCTAAAATGGAGACATTTTATAGTTCTATCTACTTAGCATAGCATATTAATACTAAAAATTATCAGGCTAATATTGAAACCCATTTTACCATATTATTGGTATATATTTAACCGGTAAATAATAGTAGGCACCTGCCAAAATCTACAATACTTGTGAGGGTTGTGATGTGTGTGACTAATTAATTAGGGGTCCTCGGGTTTTCCGATTGCACAATCATTATTAATCATCAATCAAATCATTTCCTGAACTATAGAGCACCTTATTTATCTTTTTTTTTTCTATTTATTTAAAGGGGGCTTGTTCAATTTGAAGATGTCGCCCCTCACCTTATTTATCTTACGAATGAAATTAATTTTACTAACATCTTAAGGTAGATTTCTTAATTAATAGGTACTATTAAAAAAAAAATGGTCTGCGGACAGTGGAATGATAGTACCGTTTCGCCGGATTGCTATAACTTTATTAGCAGGCACGTTGAAAGCAACGTTGCGCCACGTGAGACCACAAGAGCAAGACTTCAATGACACGTGTTCATGACGTTGACACGTCGTGTAACATGATTGCGAGAATATTGAAATATTTTGAAATCTCGAAATAACAATTGCACAGTATTATCAATAATCCCTAATCTTAGCATGAATAAACAAACAACACATCCAGAAGAAACAGACCTAATAATGCTATTTTCTAATAAATAAATATTCCTTTAATGACAAACTTAATTATTCTTGTAAATATGACGCACTTCTAAGACATGCCTGTGACGTTATGTAGGTATTGACTTTGAGGTGATTCACCTCAGCTGAATCTAGTTAGAAATTAGAATGGGTTCATTTTAATGTAGGTACTGAATGTATTCCTATAAAGGGGCCTACATCTTTCCCATACATTTACCGAGTCCAAATTAAAATGTCTCTCTTAAAACAATTATGTAGGTACGGTACGTTTGTATTGTAGTAAACCGGTACCTAAATTGGGTTATTAAAAAGTACCTACCTAGGTACAACAGAAGTGGTATAAAAGTGAGAGTGGATAAAAAGTATAGTTACAGTAAACTGTTGAAATTCACGAAACTGAATACTTTAGTGAGTCAGCATTCACTGCACTACATTAAAAGTATAGGTATAAAGATGAACTTTATAGGTACCTAGGTCCTACTTATAGTTTATTATCCTGAAAAACTAGTGTGTAGCATGAAAAAAAAATATCCTTATCAGCCACACTATCTATGCTATCACATAAATCTGTACACGATTCACGTCGAATTTGCATTTTCGACGTTACCAATAATGTCGAGATCAATAAGAATTAAGCTTGCTTGAGATAGATATTATATACATAGAAAGGTTTAGAATAACTTACATAATGTATAAGTACGTACTGTTCGAAAGTGGCCTATAGATCAAGCCCAAGAAAGTATTTTAGGTGCCAAAGCACTACCATCCGACTCTTTTGTAGGAATGATCTTTACGTCCACCTATTTCCTGCTTTCAGAAATAGTTACAGAGTTCATTCGCCTTTTCATTTTGAAACATAGGTCGGTACCTACCTAGTGGCGCTTAGAAGACATTTCATTGCGTAGCTAGGAAGGTTATCTTCGCTAAAATTGACAGGTTAGCAGAATTTCCAATTTACTTTGTTTGGATAATAAAGTGAAAAGGTTAAGTGGTATAGTGTGTGTGGATACTTTATGTACTAGGTGTGTGTACAATCGTTTTGTAACGATAGGCTCTTATTACTTTAGAATTTATTGATTGTGTATTGGTTAACAGGTAAAATGAAAATTCAGAGTAATTTTTACTGGAGGCTACCTTTAATCTTCTATGAATTTACACATTAGTTTGCAGTTATAACAAAATAGTTCAGATATAACCTTATATAAATTATAAAATAATGTTACAGTATAAGCCTTGTAAAAAATATAGAAAAGGAATGAGTTTGTAGCCCTTCTTTCCTTCGGAACACCTTGCGGTGAATGAAGTATCGCAGTTGAATGAAAAATTGTGCTGTTAACAGCGCTAGCTACTTCTTGCCCTTGGTGGCCTTCTCGGCGGCTTTGGTCACCTTACCACCACCAATTTCCTTGAAGTTCACTGCCTTGATGACACCTACAGCGACCGTCTGCCTCATGTCACGCACGGCGAAACGACCGAGGGGAGGGAATTCCTGGAAGGACTCAACACACAGAGGCTTGGAAGGTACCAGGTTGACGATGGCAGCATCTCCAGATTTGATAGACTTGGGGTTGTCTTCAGTGGATTTACCTGTACGACGGTCCACTTTCTCTTTGATTTCGGCGAATTTGCAGGCAATGTGAGCTGTGTGGCAATCCAGCACAGGCGTGTATCCGTTTGAAATTTGACCAGGGTGGTTGAGCACGATGACCTGTGCTGTGAAATCGGCGGCGCCCTTGGGTGGGTTGTTCTTGGAGTCGCCAGCGACGTATCCACGACGCAACTCCTTGACGGACACGTTCTTTACGTTGAAACCAACGTTGTCACCGGGGACAGCCTCTTGGAGAGCTTCGTGGTGCATCTCCACGGACTTGACTTCAGTGGTGATGTTGGCGGGGGCGAAGACGACGATGGTACCAGGCTTGAGGATACCAGTTTCGACTCTGCCTACGGGCACCGTTCCGATACCACCGATTTTGTATACGTCCTGGAGGGGAAGACGCAGGGCCTTGTCTGTGGGGCGAGCAGGGGGCAGGATGGCGTCGAGGGCCTCAATGAGGCATTTACCTTCAGCCTTGCCTTCCTTGCGCTCAACGTTCCATCCCTTGAACCAGGGCATTTTGGTTGAGGGCTCCAACATGTTGTCTCCGTGCCAGCCAGAAATGGGTACGAAAGCGACAGCAAGTGGGTTGTAACCGATCTTCTTGATGTAAGAGGAGACTTCCTTCTTGATTTCCTCGAAACGGGGTTCGCTGTATGGGGGCTCAGTGGAGTCCATTTTGTTGACGCCGACAATCAGCTGCTTGACACCGAGTGTGAAAGCGAGCAGAGCATGCTCACGAGTCTGTCCGTTCTTTGAGATACCAGCCTCAAACTCACCGGTACCAGCGGCGACGATGAGCACGGCGCAGTCAGCCTGGGAGGTTCCAGTGATCATGTTCTTGATGAAATCCCTATGTCCGGGAGCGTCGATGATGGTGACATAGTATTTAGCGGTTTCGAACTTCCACAGAGCAATATCGATGGTGATACCACGTTCACGCTCAGCCTTCAGTTTGTCCAATACCCAGGCGTATTTGAAGGAACCCTTGCCCATTTCCTGGGCCTCCTTCTCGAACTTCTCGATGGTACGTTTGTCGATACCACCGCATTTGTAGATCAAGTGACCGGTGGTTGTGGACTTGCCGGAGTCGACGTGTCCAATGACGACAATGTTAATATGAATCTTTTCCTTGCCCATTTTTGGTTAGTCTAGAACAAAACAAAAGAATCTAGTTAAAAAACTGGTATTGATAAGAAAAGTGCAAGGGGTAGAGTGATGCGAGCCGGCATCTGCAAGGTCGCAACCTCATGTATCGCGCGGCCGGCAATATGGCGGCCGCATGGCCGCCTCGCCCTATCTTGACATTTCACAATGGATGTCAGCCATTACGGCGAATGTATGAAAATTAACGATTTATTGCCATTACATACATTCCATTAACTTAGGACCTAGCTATATTTGAGCGGATAAACTAACAACAATTAAGGAAAAGAGAAAACAAGTGTGCATCAACCACGTGGTGGCGAGCCGGTAGGTGAACAAGTGTGACGCGTAAGCAAACGAGAGCCGTGTTTAATTCGACATTTGAATATAACAGAGAACCATTAAACAAATGAAGTAGTAAAAATTTTTCACATGATAACGTAACCATACGTTGGATGTAAAACGTGTTATTTGTAGGTTTAGAATTACACCACATTAAGGATCGAGACAATTGATATGAAGTTGACGTTAATTCTTGCCAATATCATTGAAAAACACAATCGTTTATGCTTACGGAAAACTAATATCACTTTTAACACTGCACTAAACAATTTCTTCTGACACTCACCACGGATTACAATCCACGTGTAATATCCGAGATAGACTCCAACAGAATGGACGAGAAATGGTTGCTCTTTCAGCTGGCTGGAATAGGAAGAGTCACTTCCGGCGCTCGGTGTGGCAATGCTTTATTTCAAATGTACCATTTTTTTTAATTAACGCTGGTAATTCTAAAGAGAAAGGAATGATTGTTTAGAGATAAAAACTGCCACTTGCTCACTTCAGATTTCACTAATATCCCTAGTCCAAGATTTTGAAAAATACGGAGAAACATAACATCTCTGGGAAAAGATGGGGTATTTCCCACAGATTTTAAAAGACTAGAACTGTGGGAGTAAGCTCTCCGAGGAAAAAAATGGAAACCCTTATTTCCTCGTGACTATGTGCTATCTTTGTTAAACCTGAAGACTTACTAGAAGAAATACGTATACAGGAGAACTTATTTGGTTTTCATTACCTACAGGCACTTGTGGTGTCGTCGTTATTATATAAATAATTATATTAAGGGTGTGTGTGCCTATGATAATATAACAAATATTATCATAGGTTTTATGGGAGGAATAAATATTTTCTTTCTTTCTTTTTCAGGGCAGGGTGTCAGGAAGATCATACTCGAGTTGGTCTTCGACTCCATTCAGATTATTTTTATCGTACACCACCAGTCTTCAACAATAAAAGAACATAAAGTTAAAAAACACAAAACAACCTTTAAATTATAAAATGTTCATATTTATTTAATTTAGCTTTCCACTAAAGCTGCTTTTTTACCAGTGGTAGACGCTTCACTTTTCCTTAGCTCGTCTCCACATCCCAAGTCGCATACATATTTACCTAGTTTTCGTTTAATTTGTGATCGAAAATACAATAAACACATACAAAACAATAGCGGTTTCTGGACTAACAGCAGTACTGCCATCTATCTCGAGCTTTCAATTTTTAACCCCATGGTATGTACGGACGCCAGCAGGTCAAGCTACCTGAAACTGTCAAATTTTCCCAATCAACCTTGAACCTTAAAGCTGTAGCGATAAAGTTGAAAATCTATTAAAGAAATTTGACAGATTGTAGTAGCTTGATGTGCTGGCGTCTGTACAGTATAGCAGTTATACTGTGCCTGAAGCTAACTTCACAAAACCAACACAACAATCTGTGGGCGTACTTGGTTCTTCTGGTGATCTTTTATGGAGGTAAATCAAATCAAATCAAATCAAACGTTTATTTGCTAGAAATACATTGTTTTGGTATTTATAGTAAGATCTTATAACCTAAGTGTTATTGTATTCTGCCTGCAAGCAAGCGTGAAATTTTTTATTAGGTTTACATACATTCTTAATTACTATTATCATGCAATTATTCACTATACAATTTATTAATTTATATTGTTAACATTTTAATAAACATACAAATTTTTAATTTTTATGTTCCATAAATTCCTTAATACTATAAAAACAACACTTTAGAAGCCATTCTGTCAATTTTGTCTTGAACACATTACCCTATAATAACTTTAAGAAACGACGGTCGTTTCATAGGCAGCCGGAAACCAGCTCCTAAAACGTTCTCACTTTCACAAAAGAGGTATAAAAGAATTTGTAGAAGACTAGCTTTTGCTCGCGGCTTCACCCTCGTGGATGTCGGATATCATCCCACAGGAACGTACGACCGGGATAAAATAATAATAATAATAATAATAATATCCCTGGACATTTCACACAGCACCATTTGTCCCAAGCTAAGCAACCTAATGTTTGTGTTATGGTAACAAGATGGCTGATAAACTACTTATATACATTTTTTTTTTTGTAAATTCATACATATTATAGATAGAAAAACACCCAGACTCGGAACAAATACATGTAGGTCATACAAATATTTGTTCCGTGCGGGAATCGAACCCGCGACACGCAGCGCAGCAGTCAATCGCTTAACCACTGCGCCAACCGTGCCGTCCTAAACCCAAATCTAACCCAAAAGTATCTTATGTTCTAAACCCAAATCATGGCCTATCCGTATGCTTTTCATTCAAATCCGTTCAACCATTATGGAGTGAAAGGATAGACGTATAATAAATTATATTAACTTTTGACTCAGTAGACGGATTTTAATGAAATAAAAACTAAATTTTATCTTAGGATACGGACAATGACAATATTTCCAACCCCTTAAATCGTTCAAAAAGAGGTAGATACAGAAAAATATAAATGTACATGACAATAATTGTAATCCCCTATTTTATCCCCTAGGGGTGTGATTTTACAAAAACACTGTAAGGCGTAATTCCTTATTTCTTACCAAAAGCATAAAGGACAAAGACCAAAAGTCGTACAAAAGTCTCATGCATCAAAATCAAAATATAATAGTAATTATTTTCATATTTTTTTACAACATTACCTCGGGTATTTGATTTTTGAATAGGGAATTTAATTTAAAGTAAAAAAGTGTTGATATGTTGTTAATCCCTTTACACGACGTTCCGTTTCAAACGATATGGTTATTATTAATATAACCCTGAATTTTGAAAGCGTCATGATCACGTCTTTCAAAAATATGGAAAAAAATATACTTTGCCGATTCTACATTAATTAAAAATAACTAGATTAAAACAAAATATAATACCTATTTAATTAAACGATTATCATTTTTTAGAGCAATAATGGCGGTTTGTGTATGACATGTAAAAAAAAAACCTATCGAAAAAAGCCTATATATATATTAAAAAAAAACTACCGGTTACCTTGATTTTTATGAAAACCTCGAAACCCGGGTTACAACAAGAACTTTTGTAGGAGTTAATTTGATAAGTGTAGTCTATAAAATACAAAGTTTGACTTTGATGCAGCATGGTACGGGATTCCATACATCCATGAGAAGTTCTTTGAACTTTCATATGCTTACTTTAACAAATGCTGGGTTTCCCATTCCAACTTTCATTCCCTATGAAACCCCTTATAGGATTATTTTTAACACAAAAAGTATGTTCCTATGTCTTTTCCCAGGAGGCCATCTATCTCCCTGCCAAATTTTGTCGAAACCCGCACCGTAATTGCGTATCAAAAAATCAATCTCAATCTGAATCATTTTGAAGGATATTGCTAATCCATTGCTTCATAAATGTTCAAAACATGTGTCATTGTGTTTGCTCAACAACGTAAACAACGCAATGAATGTTGTTGAACTGTCAAAATGAAAACGATTCCGATTGATCGTGTGTTACGCAACTAAAGTGCAGTTTAGTGGTTTAGGCGTGAAAAGGTAACATACAGACGGTCAAGCAGGCAGAGTTACTTTCTTAGTATGGATAGTTATGGATTAAAAAAAAAACCTATTTCTATCAAATTATATTATTGTTCTTACAACTGTAACAAATATGAATAAATATCATATCACTAATGAAGAGCTGAAGTTAGAACTGTAGTTTAATACGATACTCCTGATACGCCACTCCTGAACTATAGAGCATGGTTTCGATTTCGGTCGGGTTTGGTAAAGCATCAGGGACAGCCCAGAGTCTAGATTCCGCACGGTTGATGGCAATAGGCTCTGACCCTATAACATGGAACATAAGCGTAACTGGCCAATGCCGGTTTCAGCACTACCGGTGCCCTGGGAGAGATTTCTGCAGAGCCTTTCTACTCTTGAAGAGTAGAGAGCGCTGCGTAGATTTTGGCACCCAATCTCGAATAGGAGGTCAAATATTCTTTTGAACGAACATTCATATAGAAACAGGAGTTACTTATTCGACTCATCTAAAAAAATTTAAGAATGTAGGATACAAAAGCAAGTTTGAAAATTTTACCACCCCACCTCGGAAAGGTAAGGTTTTCTGGTGGCTGTGGGTCGACACAAGGACCATGTGGTCCTGGATTTGGTTGGGAGTATTATTATGATGCATTTATTGTAAGTGTGAGAATGAGAGAAGGACTCCTTTATGGTGAGGACTGAATGATGGAATAACACTAATTCGGGTCTAAGAACTTCATCTTGGCGTGTCGATGGCAAAAATAGTTCTGCTGTTATTTTTTGTGTGGCCTAGAATTAGCAGAGTTAGTACTATTTTGCTGACGCAGTCATGCTCGTTAGGTGACAAAGAAAACCTAAAATTAGAAGTTATTTTAGATTTTTAAAGTGTTTATTCCTGAAGAAGAAGACGATCACATTATAACTAAGAAAATTTATGAAAAAGGCATTCTGAAAATATTTCTGGTTTTTTGCTAATAAGAATAACATAATTTACCAGTACTTTGGGGAAGTTTTGTCAAGTCTGGCAACATCAGACTTAAACCGGATATGAGAGGTTCATTTGCGAATTCGTTCGGAAATATGAATGAATGAATTTTAATAAATGACAACACAACACGTGTTGGTATAAAAAGGTTTTTTGGAAACCAAACAATACCTTTTACTAAGTGAACTGGTTAAATAATGTGTTAAAAAATGTGGAAATGGACTGCATTCTAAAATCAAAATATTTTATAATTTTTTTGGAGATACAACTTTCAACAAAACTAGCGGTGTCTTGTATTGTTCGTACAAATACAAGCACTATTACATTGGAATGGGTTTAATAAAATTGTTTTAGTATTGTAAGCTTCTATAAATTCTACTATACAATTATTGCAATGCACAAAACATTGGTCTCAAGTTTTTTTTTCTATGCTATGAAAATACTGAACGTAGGAAATGTCAAATTTTCTCACCCCCGCACCGCACTGTCCGCACCCCATTCAGGTTCACTGTGTCGAAATCGAAACGAAACAAATGAAAATTCGAATGAACTCTTAATTCTTAAATGGAATGAAAATTAAGTTAGCAATGCGTTAATTAATTAAAATGTTTCATTGTTAGGAATATTTAACGTGATATTGTGGTAAATAAATAGTTGGCAGCATGTTCAAAAGTCGCGGAGATATTGTTTATAAATGTACAGTGCGACTTTTAGAAGATACAGAAATATTAGAATGTGAATTTCACGTGAGTATTTTTGTAAATAATTAATGGTTCTTTTTCATATGAATCTTTAATAAATGACGTTTGTTTTCAGCCAAGTTACAAGGGCAAGTTTCTATTGGAGCATGTGTGTCAACAGTTGAATCTTACTGAGACTGATTATTTCGGACTTCGGTATGTGGACGCCGGTGGTCAGAGGGTGAGCTAATATTCTGTAGCTTTATTACAAGGACAAAACTCATAGTGACCCTGGACTGTTTCAGGTTATTTAAGTCTCTAAGATAGTAGAATTAAGGAAGAGTGTCTAGCATTGACAGTGAATTTTTAAAATATTATGTTCTAGGAGATCTATAAAATGTTTTGGTAGGAAGTTTAAGACTAGTGCAACTGTAAACAGTACTAACATTTTTATGGCAGTCTGTCTAAGTAAATCAGTCAAAGAAACAATAAAATCAATTGATGAAGCTCTTGAATATTTGCCAAGAATATTATCAAAAGTTTTCTCACTGAATGCTGTATTCAAACCTAACTCTTAAAAATAATGTAGTTATTTTATTATGCCTGTGGAATCACTGAATAATCCATCAATTGTTTTCTTTTAATTAGCCACTCTAGCAGCATCTCCCAAGACTAGCATTGAGCATAGAAAAAAAAAATGGTATTAATGTTGGTACCTTCTTGTTTTCATTCATTTCAAATATTAAGATAACCCTCTGAACCTCAGTAGACATTTGTCAATTCAATTGATGTAACTATACCCTGTCCAAAAAGTTTAACTGTTTTATGACAGCTGTCTTAGAACATACATGTACCAGATTACATAAAAGTTAACTTTAAAACGCATAATAAAATAAATATATAAACTGCCTTATCTTATTTATGGCTTCTTACAGACATTATAATACCGTACATGTATCAATCAATGTATTGTGTGTTGCTGCAATCCCTAGTCCCATCTGTCAAAAAACGTTTTACCTAATGGACAGGGTATAGTGATCTTGAAATTGCACTGCAGATGAAACCTTCCTAAAAACAATTTATTAATATAAAACAGGCCTCATATGGTGTATTTTACCTCTATTCAATATTCAAGAGATCTACAAAATTAGACAATTCATAAAAAAATCAGTTGGTATGGTATGGTCATTGAGATAATATGTTCTAAGTTGGTATGTGTCCAACTGAACTTTCATTTTTATTAATAACAGGGGAGAAGTTTTTATAAAGCAGGGTTTACATTATGAAACTAGTGTTGTGAACATCTGATTTTAAAGCTGGTAAATTAAACTAGGTACAATTTAGCCGCTAAATCATAGTTGAATTTACCAAGCTTTTCATAGGCCAAATTTTAGCCTATTAACCAGGCATGATCCAGCAGGCTGCTTCTGAAAAATATTGGATGGAAAAAGCCTATAAACACTTTACCTGACCTACGGATAGATTAGCCACGGGTGTATGCCTGTATATCTTTCTGATACCAGCAAAGCTCTGTATACCACATACAATGTTTCACTTGTACACAATTGCGGAATGTAATCCCAATAACATAGAACATAGAAGCTCTGCATATCTCATCATGTAGCCTAAAAGTTTGTTTTCAGTTTTCCTTAAACAATCAATTGTTTATTTTGTTTTCAGCATTGGTTGCACATGGCAAAGTTAATACTGAAACAAGTCAAAGGTATGTCTACCACCCACATCTGTTGTTTTGTCTATCATTCTTAATTGACTAGTACACTGTTACAATTGATAGCATTCATTTATAACTCCTACACATTAATTATTACAATTTAAATGAATGAGACTGTTGGCCACATAAGTTCTTAAAACTTATTTATTTATAATCTCTAAAAACATGGGAAGAAAACAAACAAAAAAATAATGAAGATAATTCATTTTCTCATACATTTTGTATTTATTGATTCTGAGGCGATCAGCTAGTTATTAAATGATATTAAGCTTCATTTACAAAGCAAACTATTTTCTACTACTGGTCATAATAATAACATAGTTCATACTAAAGCTCTATTTAACACCCAATTTTCTTTGCAGATGCATCACCCATACTGTTTAGTTTCCGAGTGAAGTTCTACCCGCCAAATCCTTTACTCTTAAAGGAAGATGTGACTAGGTTCCAGATATATTTGCAGCTGAAGAGAGATCTCCTGCACGGGAGATTGTACTGTACATCCAATGAAGCAGCTATGTTAGGAGCGCTTATTATACAAAGTAAGCTTATGATGCATAATGTTACACCTGTTTTCACCGAAGGGTTACACAGAGGTGTACTATCGCCAAAACCATATCTGACCATTTTCAGAACGAAATCCCGTGGACATGATGACCACAGCTGTGTCCCTAAGTAAAACAAAAAAGGATGTTTTTTAGGTCGACTAATAATAAGCGCTGCAAGCAGGAATAGTCCTTACGGTGGCGGTGGTCAGATATAGATTTTGGCGACAGTACCAGTACAGTATTTCGCCAATTATGTTTAAGTCCTATGTAAATAGGCCGAGGCTATTGCCATCGTGGCGTGCATTGGTTTTCAGAAAAGGTAGGCAGGCACAAAAGTAATTTATTTACTGGGTATAAAAAAAAAACGTGTGTGGTCGTGGGACCCCCGGCAGGAACAAAGTTCAAAATGACAATCCTAGATACGGGAGCAGAGTAGGCCGTCTGGCGACTGCCTACTGCCGCGCGTGTTTGTATGAAGATTTTGTTTTTTGTTAGGTATGATAACTTAGTGAGTTTTCTTAATTGTGGGGCATACACACTAAAATGTAATTGACAGGCGTATGGTGATTTATCGAGGTAGGCTTATATGCCTTTATGCAATGCACGCCACTGGGGCTGCAACTGAAAAATTCAAGACGGAAAACCTGAACACCTGGGAATCGAACCCAAACCTCATGCTCAGTTGTAGCACTTGCAACCACTAGACGAAATTGATCCAGTAAAATGGTGATTGGTAACTTACTACATGTGATCCTCATAAAATAACTGGGATATATGTTTGCCTAACCTAATCTTAGCATTATCTATGCGCAAGACGCCAATAAAAACAGAAGCATTTGTTTACACTTCATCCTCAATCCTTACAAATGAATGTACTTGACATTGAAATAATTTGCCGATACAAGTAGGTACCTACCTATTAACACCAGCTCGTGTTTAAAGACACGTGTTCAGTAAGAGGTATCAATATCACCATAATTTATCGAAGTGTGATATATAAAATTATCTATCACACTTCGTCACTGATAAGGTTTATGGGATTTTTTATAGTTTTCGTAAAACAATGCTTACATTATTGCTATGGCAAACTGATAAGGCCACAGGAAGTGACTGATTTTGCGCACAACAGCTTAGGTACAGTACAGCTTGCATCGCCATACTTCTATAAATTTACTATATGGAGCAGTTTTATACATAAGTGGATGTTGTACTGTAGCTTATATTGGTAATTGTGGGCTATTGATATTGCACATATTGTAGTATCTAATTGAAAATGATTATTAACTTGCTTGCGGCAAATGTGTTGTACAAAATGTATGAATTGGTTGCTTCATGCGTGTTTTGGCAAATTATGGCCTATTGTATTGACACATTCCAAGAGTATTTTATACAAGCTGCCAGGCCAGTAATAAATAATTAGTTTCAGACTTCTGTAAGGGGCTGGGGCTGGAGCTTGGGGGGGTTTCTTCTTTTTTGAGGGGCTTGTGGCTAAGTAATACAAGCCACACGGGAATCGATCAGGCTAAGCTACGCTTGCCGCGGTTGGTCCGTGGATGGGTGACCATCTTTACATATCAAAACCCCTCCGTGTCTCGGAAAACACGTTAAGCCGTTGGTCCCGGCTGTTATTCGTGGATCTTTGGCAGTCGTTACGGGTCGTCAGAAGCCCGAAAGTGTGACAACCAGTCTTACCAAGGGGTATCGTATTACCCAGTAACTGGGCTGTGGAGGTCAGGTAGGCAGTCGCTTCATGTAAATTACTGGTATTCAGCTGCTTCCGGTTAGACTGGTAGCTGACCCCAACATAGTTGAGAAAATGCTAGGCAGATGATGAGATGATGACTTCTTTATGGCCACATAAGGTTGTGGGCCGTTGCCTAAGGCGAAATGAAACAAAAAAAGAAAATTAAACACAAAATAATGTACTATTAAGTTATAGAAGTTGTCAGAGTTTCCTATCCAAAAGGTATTTAATCCACCATTGCTCTGGGTTGACAGTTGTATAAAAAAATCTTTCTTTCACAGTTGAGCTAGGCGACTACGACCCGAACATTCACGTTGGCAACTATGTTACGGAGATGAGGCTGCTACTAAGACAAACGGACACCATTGAAGCCAGGATACAGGTGACTATGACCTGCGTTATCAGACTAAGGAGCTTTCTAACATGCGGATTTGTGTCCACGTGTGTGTCCGGTCGTTTCGTATAATTATGTTGTTCCTGTCATGCATGCCACACGCGCTAAACTCACGCGGGTGAGGCACGCACGCGGGCGCAAACTCGTGTGACAGGAAAATGGCCCTTAGGTTTTATGCACACATATCAGTCAGCGTCCGTCTGGCAAAAAAATTGCTTGCATACTTAGGTATTGTATGAACTTTATCGCACGGACATGGTGTTCACAAGGTCAAGGCTTTCTAACATATGGGCCGGCCATAGTGTTGGACTCACGATAAAATATTGACACACCTTAATCATTCTTAGAAGCTACTATACATTATATATAATAGGAATTACGGAATGTTGGAGTTGAAAGTCTTTTTAACTCTGAATAATGAAGTAAGCACAAATAAATAATCAACCTTTGTATCTTTATTGTGTGTGAGCAGAGTTAACCCAGTGGTAACGGCCGCGATTTACGAGTTGTAGGTCGTAGGTTCGAACCCAGACAGGCGCTTAGCTTTGTGTAAATTATTTCATAACCACTGCTCTCAAAACGGTGAAGGAAAACAACGTGAGGAAACCGGCATGTCGTAGAATCAAAAATACGAAGACATGTGACATCTACCAACCCGCTCTGGGCCCGCGTGGTGGTTTACGGCCCACTCTCTCTCATGAGGAGGAGGCCTGTGCCCCAGCAGTGGGAACATTATTGGCTGATTCTGCTGTACCTTTATTGTGCACAAATTTTAATAAATAAATGAATATAGAAAGTGATAAAGTTACCATAAATTGTTATTAAGTGAACTTGTAACGTTTTCTGTGTTAAAGTTCTCAGCACGAGGGGGCAAAGTTGACGCTGCTTAGATAATAATACAATGTTGAACTCATTTTACCCAATCAACGCGTGTATTACCGAATCAAATGTTTATAATGTACTACATACTTTATACAGGTTTATTATGTAGAATAGACTAAACAATATTTAATTTTGTGTTTCACGAACTGTGTCCAAATAAACTTTTTCTTTCTTTCTATATTGATAAGTTTATTAGAAAGTTTAATTTCTCCCACTGTTCCCAGTCTTGTGATCGATCTTTTAGGACCATAATTTAGCTAAGTTTTTTTACTGTTTTTTTTTTTTTTTGCTAAAATAAAATTTATTTTAGCAAAAAAAAATAGTGTGTTCAAAGAGAAAGGTTAAATCAGAAGGGACATTGCTGATGAAGTAACTCATTTTTTGACGTATAAAGAGGGGTGTTATAAGTTTTACGGATGTGTCGTTCTGTGCATAGTAACTCCCAAACTGTGAGTCCGATTTTAAAGCGTTTTTTAATGGTGTTGTTCAGGAACTACACAGGGAGCCAGTGGAAGGTACCCCGGGTGGCAGCGGCGGCGTGAAAGGCATGTCGACGCAGGAAGCCGAGCGAACGTTCGTGAAGATCGCCTGCCAGCTCGACACCTATGGGGTGGACCCCCATCCTGTCAAGGTTTGGGTATATGTGTTGCCTTCCTTTATTGGGTATTTATATCTATTTAAGCTTTTAGATCTTGCACCACAAACCACTACGGCTAGCTTATACCACAAATCACTAAATAAGTTTAACGCTAAACGAATTTAAAACATCGTTGTCTCTGTCATCTTTAGACGATTGCTAGAAACAGAACGATTTTTAAAACGTTTAGCTTTAATCGCGTTTTGTGATTTGTGGTGTAAGCGGGCTTAATGTATTTACCTATTTAAAATATAGTTCTGTTTCAGTCAATCGTTTGAAGATGACAGAGACAGAATGATGTTTTAGATACTTACGCTTAGCGCCCACTTGCACATTCAATCATTAAAAAAACAACCACGCACAAAATGCAAATCAATAAAAAATTTAACACGTCAATCACTAAATACATTCTACGTCATAATGTTTGAGTCTAACTAAGGCCCACTTGGCCTTAGTTAGACTAATATATTTGCCTTTGAAAGTGCATATTAAATTATAGTTTGTTCTGGTGAATTATGACTTACCTTATTTTATACTCTTAACGACTGGTTATCACATGATTTTCGTATAACTACTTTATCTGAACTCCTGAATATTTTTGGAGGAGTCAAAACCTTCATATTTCCTCTACGACCCCAGAACACCTCACTTAACAATACATTTCCTATAATCCAGGACCACAGAGGCAACCAGTTGTACCTGGGCATCAACCACAGCGGCATCCTAACGTTCCAAGGCAGTCGGAAGACGCATCACTTCAAGTGGTCCGAGGTGCAGAAGATCAACTTTGAGGGACGCATGTTTATTGTACATCTCAATTATCCAGAGGTGAGATTTTCACACTGATATATATAAAAAAATGCGCAAAAGTCTGTCTGTCTTTTTAAAGTTCCGTTTTAAATGAATATAACCTTTATATGATGACTTTTTTGTCCTGTCCGTCTGTCACAAAGGTTTTTCTTGAGAACATAACATAGGAAAACATAGGAATTTGAATTTTGGCATAATATTAGGTTTCGATAACGTGCTCAGATCGCCAGTTAAAGATATAAAATAAAAAAATGTTTTCGCAGCTACATTTCCATAATGAGCAATACTTTACCCCCAAAATAGAATAGTTCGACTTTATGCAGGAATACTCACAAGTACATAATAATACTTAAGTCTGATATTACTTACACAATATGTATTTATCTATGGGGTTTACCACACTTATCAATTACTTATCAAAATATGAGGAAATAATTTGATAATAACCACAAAAAAGGAAACCTGTTGACTTTAGTTAATTAAATAAACTATATTTTGTTATCCTGTAACAAACAGATGGGAATTCAAAATTGTTACTTACTTTCATGCCAATAACTGTGCGATTTTGAACTCCCTTCATTCAGTAATTTTTCACCCAGTAACTTATTAACAGCTGCGCCCCGTGGTTTCACCCGCATAAGTCGCCATCCCGTGGGAATATTGGTATAAAAAGTATGAGTCTACCCATGTGCCAAATTTCATCCAAATTCTAGAAGCTCTCACCTACTGCAATATTCCCCTTTAGCATTATAACCTGTATACTCATGTAACAAAAGCCCAGGTATTGAATTCAAATAAATTATACAGCGTATTACAGAGGGGTCAAATTGAAGAAGCACATCTGCTCCATAACCTTGAATTCTAATCTCATAATAATGTAGTCTGGGGGCATTGCAATATAGAACTGGTTTTAAAATGACCAGTACTTAGCTCTTAGTTTCTTTGTTAAGAAAACACGTGTCTACCAGTAATTCAATATAGGGTTTCCAAAATGAATACCCCCATATACTTGACCCCTTTTAAATGCTTACGACCAGTCCATCATGTGCTCAACGGTCAAAGGATATTGTGTTGCAAATAATGGTCATTTTGAATAACCATTAAGCTTACTTTTACTCTTTTGTCAAAGTAAAAACCATTACAATTCTTTGTATCGTGAGTGAAAGGCGTAGATTGTGATCTCACGCGGTATAAAGTATTTTTGAAGCGGAATATTCGACCAATTACCTCATTTGTTAGCTAGCTATTTACAGCTGCTTTACTACCGAATTAAAATATGTAACTTCGGAATGGACGTCAGACTTGCGTGACTTGGGAGACCCGCATTACATGCCTATTATATTTTCAAAATGTTACTAAATAGTTACAATTTTATAAGTAATTGAACGGATTCATATTGTGTAGTTAGTTTTAATTTACACGTGGTGAGCTGTTTAATTAGAAATGGTCAACTTCTATAAATATTTGCTGGCTTTGCAGCTATATGCGATTCTAAGTCGCCGTCCTGTGAACAGCATGGATGCTCCGGCGTTGTCATTACAACATTTTGTTTATACTGGTGAATCTATACATAGTGTATAAATAATGGTTCCTTGTTTTACTACGGGACCTTAAAACGTCGTATTTCGTGTCTGTGATCGCTTAGATTTTCTAAACTGCACAATGGATTTTGATGTGGATTTCACCATCTTATAGGACATTTATTCCGGAAGGTGTATGCGTGTATAACACATTAATAATTAACTTAGATAAAACAAAGAAACGTCGATGTTTTGATATGTGACCTGTGTGAAGCAGGAGCGAATCGCTTGTGTTTTTGTAAAACAATGGTAATGAATATGTATGAACGGGATACTCCCATGACCCTCTGGGATACAGCCGATGCAGGGATACAGGAAACAACCACTAAACTTAATGTTTTAGCATCTAGCAGCCTTGTGTGCTTGCGAATTTAGCCTTCAACTAAAATCATAGAAGGGTAAAATAAATGTTAATGATAATATTAATTAATTGATGACTTTGTATAGTTTTAAATGCTCCTTTTTTACTGGTTGTATTTCCTGTGCGTGTCCATCACACACCTCATCCAGTTACAGTTTTGGTCCACGATTTATGCCCAAGTATTTTGTGTTTTCTACTTGTTCTATGATATTGTCTTCTGACGTTTTGCGTTTTCTTTTTGATACTGTCTTCTTATTTTACACTTAGACAGTTAGACTCATCGAGACTGACCGTCTTATTACAAAACGAAACCTAACTTAAGTTCTAGCCTAAACTATTGAGCCAGTACTTATACATGTACAGTATTTCGAACTTTATTTCGATATAATATATCGAAATAAAGTTCAACGAACTTTGCATATTATGCAAAGTTCTTAATACTAAAATGACAACTTAGCACCGAACTAAGCTGTCATTAATGTTGTTTAAAGAACGGCATTTCTCTATCAGTTGGGTTCTATTCAATAACTGGGCCAGAGTGGTTGAAACCTGATCGAAAGAAAAACCTTGTTTGAAAGTTTGATTTACAAGTATGAAATAGTAATTATGCTAAATTTCAGAAGAAACACACGGTGGGGTTCAAATGTCCGAACGGCCCCGCCTGCCGCCACGTGTGGTGCTGTGCAATTGAACAGATGCTATTTTTTACGTGAGTACGCTTTTTCATATGAATGTTTTTTAATAACAGTTAAGTAGTTTTTATTATATTAATAGTTGTGCAAGTCAATGTCCGGACGTGACCTCAACATGTTGCAATTTTATAGCTCTTGAATTAATGTGTCAGATAAAAATATTGATGATTTTATAGACTACATTTCTGTAAGTTTAATAGGGGAACCAAATTTTCAGTTCCTTATTTATTTGGTTGAGTTGCAGTATTGGCATGTGTTAAATCGGCGATATTCTTTATAATGATCTAAATAAACTGGTCACTTCTGAACTTTACTTAGTATCTCGGTACAACTAACAGTTTCTGTGAGATTAATCCACTCAGAGCTATGCATACTAACATATTCATGGGTAACTTTATTATACGTTTGCATAGAGGTACAAAAATTTCACACGTAATTTCATTTCACTTCAATCAATATGCGTAACCTTTTCCCAACTATTTTGGGGGTCGGCTTCCTGTGTAACTGGATGTAGCTGAATACCAGTATTTTGCATGGAGCGACTGCCTGTCCGACCTAACACAAGGGCACTTAAACCTGTACAGAGTAATAACGCCTTTCAGCTCAAATTATTCCTACGTGGTCTGCCGCGACCCCGCTTCAGGGCACCAATTCTGTGCTATTTGGGCCCACAGTTTGCGTCATGCGGCAGACATGTCTTGAACAGTCTCATTTAAGTTGGGCAGCCTTTTCAGCCAACTCTGCTATCTTTGTTTTGGAGCGCAGTATTGATAATATTTGTCTACAGACCGATATTAGTCAAAGGATGGTCTTAGAGCTAATATACGAGTTGTGTCAGGTTACCGTCGTCGTCGGACGCGTGCGTGTACTCGAGCGGCGGACTGTTCTCGTGGGGCACCAAGTTCAAGTACGTGGGCCGCACGGAGCGGGAGATACTGGAGCGGGATGGCCTTCTCGCGCCCAGGGACTCTCAGGTACGATACACACTAGTTTGATGTTTTCTAGGGATGGTATAAGAGGGATAGTATTTTGCCTAAGGAATTTTTATCTCACAAAAAAAAAAAACAAAAACAGACTCCAGCGAAATACCATCTAATTGGAATGATCGCCGACGGCCGCCTTGGCCCACGCACAATGGTCCACTTGAGGGACTAAGTGTGGAAACCAAACCCTGTAACATAGAACAGACCCCAGTGAAGAGTGGTTTCGTCTCGTCTCGTTTGTCAGTAAATTTTTTATTGGATAGTCCTTGCTGTTTATCAAAAATCACTTGAAATAAACCTAGCATTGACGCCTAAATTTCTAATAAAAAAGCGGGGGATTTTCAAAATGTTGAGCTCAAATTTAATATGGTATCAGTTGAACACACTGGGCGATAATTCCACGGTTATTCTTTTTTTGTGTTGGGCCGGTGTCCTTAAATGATTTTGTTCTTTGCCTGACAAGGTTTAGGCACAGATTACTAAATAGTTACTACGGTTTAGGTCTTGAGACATTAATCCAGAATTTATCATATTTGAAATCTGCGGGTTAAATGCGTATCAGTAGCAATGGGTTTAATTTTAACAGTTCAACAACAATCATTGCGTTATTAACGTTGTTGAGCAGATTTTTTTTTACGAAAATATGAAGAATTAGATTTAGCCATTTCCTCCAAAATGATTCAGATTGGGATTGATAGTGTGTTACGCAATTACGGTGCTGATCTTTCTAGACTTAAACTTATACGATTAACAAAATCTTGCTCCAAGAATGGAGTAAAAACCAAAAATATAAAACTCATGAATTTACAAAAATGTAAACATTTTTCCTTTCGAATTTAAACGACGATACATTTCTAGAAGCTATACCATAATTAGGTATACCTACATTCTTTATTTCAGAAGGAAGGCTCGAGCGCAGGAGGTAAAAGGAAAGCGTCCAGTGTGCCGGCCACACCCTCCACCCCCATGACCGGAGACTTCGGTATTTATCGTACATATCTATTTCATTACACTTCTATACCTTAGGGAACCATCCTACTGCGTATTTTTCTTTACTTTTCTTATTTGGTAAACAGACACGGTACAAAAATAACGAGCTTTCTCATCAGTCATATACCTAACTAGGTGTGTCTATGAATAGGTAGTAGGGGCTTGTGGCTTAGTAATAACAGTCGCACAGGTCGCTTGCCGCGGTAGGTCCGTGGATGGGTCACCATCTATACATATCAAGACTCCTCCGTGACTCGGAAAGCACGTTAAGCCGTTGTACCTGACTGTCATTTGTGGATCTTTGACCGTCGTGACGGGTCAGATGCCTGAAAGTCTGACAACCAGTCTTACCAAGGGGATCGTATTACCCAGTAGCTGGGTTGTGGAGGTCAGATAGGCAATCGATCCAACTAAAATACTGGTATTCAGCTGCATCTGGTGAGACTGGAAGCTGGGGTCGGCTTGGTTACCATGGTTGGGAAAAGGCTAGGTAGATGTTGAGGTGTGTGTGTGAATGTATGATCTTTGCAAGAATCTATATGAATGACGTAAAAATTACTTTGAATTTACGCATGTCATTTTCTCGAAATAGAGTACCTACATACAGTAGTCTGTTAAAACGGCCCAACGGGTTTTAAAGAACGTTTGCTTTTTTGAGCGTGCGTCACCTGTGAGCCATACTCTTTCTAAAGCTCGATGCAATAATGAAAACCGTTTATTTATAATTTATAAACTGTATAAAGAGAAAAGATTTGATGTTTGGTATGTTACTTACTTTGACGCTAAAACGGCTGAACAAATTTGGATGAAATTTGGCACATGGATAGACCATGACCTAGATTAGGCATAGGAATATATTTTTATTCCGTTGAAACCTAGATATGCATACTATATCATTCCGGCTCTTGTTAGTATCGTCAGCATTGGTAAGCATGGTGTCATATTTACACCCGCTGTAGACATATTTGTTTACCAAATAAGTTACCTAAAGAAGGATACACGTTACCTTTTACCCACCTTATTGCTCCACACTAGTTTAGGGTCAAAACTGAATATTTTTGTAAAAATCGCCCCCCATGCACAGGTTACAGCAGCCTTCCCCGGTCGACACACAGCGCGCCTCTGGAGGAGAGTGGCGGTGATGACAGTTGTAACGGCGCGTGCTTGCTGAGCGGGCCGGCCGTGGACATCGCGCTGGCCTGCACCGACCATCTGAGGACTGTGCAAGAGGAAGCCAAGCCACCCGGTATGTTTTACTGGTGTAATTTCATTTTAAACTTTAATTTTTGATTTTAATATTGTTAATTTTGCTGTTGAACTTAATTTTTTTAATACCTTTGATGCCTCACACTTGCCAAATTGTAACCTCACTGGAAGAAGTCACTGGCTCCTGAAATGCAGGTACCCTAAACTAGTGCAGGAATCAAGGTTTCTAAAATGTTTTGTAACCAAGTATATGCCAATAAAGAATTTATCTTATTTATGATGACGAGGTTCCAACCTTGGTAATATTTAAGGTTGGAAATCACACTGTATTGTCAAATATTCTAAGTAAAAAATAGTAATAAATCTTATTACTTAGGGCTAATTTTTCAATGATAACTGATAACTATTCTAGGAATCATTATAAAATTTTGATAGTTATTTCGTACAAACACTGTCAAATGTCAATTTTATTCCACGAATAAAAATTATCTGGCGATGGAAAAATCAGCCCTTCATCCATAAAACATGAAAGGTACATCCTAACTATACCTGTTCACAATATTGCAGCGATCCCAACAGAGTACAGTCTCCGAGACTCGTTCGAGCACTCGTCGTCAGAGTCCGGCGTGACGTCAGCCACGCTGGCCCAGCTGGCCCAGCCCGGCGACGACTGGGGCTCCGCGGGCGCGGCCCTGGCCCCCGCGCCGCGCCCCTTCAGCCTGCTGCGCGCCTTCGTGCCGTCCTTCCTGGTGGTGTGGCTGTGCCTGGCGCTGCTGGCCCTGCTGCTGTTCGAGACGGACTGGGCACCGCTGCGCGAGCTCAAGCGCAAGCCCGAGCTCGTGGCCCTGCGCCGCCACTACTACGCGCCCCTCAAAGACTACCTGAAGCGCAAGGTCGTTGAACTGTTCTGATTCGCATCCCGGCCGCGGCGGCCGTCGCTCGTCCACTTCCCGAGTGTCAAATTTTTCCGGCGCGTACCGTTAAGTTTTTAAGGGTAAAGTGATTGACCTCGCCGGGCAGACGTCGACTCAGCTTCGGCCCAAACTTCCGTCTATACATTACTGAAAAGTACTGTGCTAATTCTACAAAATATTTCCTTTTCTATATTCTGAAACTCTTGTTCAGTCCTGCTACTACGGGCTGTGTTTGCGTATTTTCGGCGAGGACGTTTCAACGAGTCTTATTTGTACAAACTTTTCGCGTACTTAGAAGTAAGTCACCGCTATACGCTTTCTTATAGTACAATTAATTTGTAAGCTATCACTACTTGTCTCGCACGGCACAAGGATTTGTGGGGTTTCTACGTTCCTAATTGTTTTCCATTCATGGGCCTACTGCTTAGATCGGCCTGACGAACGTTACTCCGACGGACGACGTCCAAACTTACAAAATATTAGGTCTGTTAATATAAATTTATAATGTTCCGCTTACAAACTGAGATATTATGAATCTCATAATTTTATACTACAATTTTCACGTAACATTCCAGTTAATAATTTAGTCTTCCAAAAGTATTGTTTGTAGTGTTTTAAATGTTTATTTTTATAGTACCTATTTAGTGAATGATTAAGTATTCGCGCACAAAGTAATTAATAATTTATTTTTGTAGAAGTGCCATAACTTGATATTTTAAACCTAGTCATAAACAGCTGGTTCTATACTTTCTGCACAATTATTGTATAAGTTTATGAATAATATGTTGTCTAAGTGTTATTTATAATATTTTTATTAGGAAAACATTGATTAAATTATTTATTTATTATGACACAATTCAATGTTGTTAATGCCTTACTAGAGTGAGTGTGTTAGACTTAAGTACTTAATTAGACGCTTCATTTTGCCTAGTCACTACGTATGTAAATGATTCTCAAACCTTAATATATTAGCACTAGTTGTAAGTTACATGACAATTGTAAATCATGGCGATTTGAATATTTTTTACACGAAATATGTATACTATGTACTTACAGTTCGGCCGACGAGAGAATGCGTTCTTGATACCTGTCCTGTTTTATGCAGACGAATACGTGTTTTGCGAATTTGATCTTTATTAGCTAGAAGAACTGTCGCACTGACAGGTGTCAGGGTCGCATTCTCTCGATGGCGGGACTTTTAAAAAACTGTGTGGTGGCCACAGCAGCTTTTTAGTAAAAGCTACTCCAACTAAAAAGTGAGTTCATGTTTCCAGTAATTTAGAACTGATTTGGTAGTTAACAGAATATATGTACCTAAAAGACCTTACTTTATTACAATATGTTCTAAATTATGGGAAATAAGTACGTTCTCAAAATCAAAGAGGCTATGTAATTTAAAACTATTTTGTAATTTACACAACTATTGCTAATAATTGATGTGGCCAGCACAAGTACAGTGAATTGAATAAAATACTGGATAAAAAGTAACCTGCAGCTACTTCGTACTGAAGTAACAACTCTGCTTACCCACACATCACGTCGCTTGATCATAATTTATTGAAATTGTCAATTAAAATTACTAAATAAACGGTCAAAAAGTAAACAAGTATGGACTGCATCGCATTTAACTAGAATAACTTGTAAAAATGTCAGAAAACCTTCGTTGTGGTAGTCTAATACTCGTAGCCAATAAAATAGAACTTTTAATTTTCTTTGTGGACCAACATGCTATGGAGTTAAGTTTGTATGTACCTAAAAACTTATTTTTATACCGTTATTGCTTTTTCAACTCTTATTACGCTTAGAATTAAGAATCTCTTTATAATGTTATGAACAGGAATGAAAGTTGGTAATGTTTGGAATGTTATAGATGGTTTATTTCGACAATGTTTAGATGCCAAACTGAGTTTTTACAGATACGTATTGTTTCACTCACTGTGCAGTCTGCTGTGTGGCTGTGTGCTAGTGAGCGTGACGGTCTGCAGTGGCACCTTGTGGTTGGACCACTCGCAAAAGAAAGCAGAATGCCAGTGCTCTACCACCCTCGTGAACTTGTTATAAAATAATGTAATTGTAGTCTAAGAACAAACATAGCTTTTAGTTAACATTTTTGAAAAATCATAGAGGTTTTAATAAAACATCCTGCCGAAATCGATTTCATCTTTTATTATTAAAATACTTCCAAAATAAGCAACAAACAAATAACAATGTAAAAAGAACATTCTATGGTGCTATATAGACCTGCTATTTAAAATTAACACTGTAATGATATTATTATATGCAATTTTATCACTGTCATACTTACAGTATACATTTTTTATCCATTCATATTTTAAAAATATGGCACTTGGAAGTTGTTAAAAAGTAATACGAATTACAAATATAGGTAGCTTTTTATTACAAACAAGTATAATACGCTAAAAAAGTGCTATCTTACAAGATGGATTTCTTCAATACGCCTGCGCAAACTATTGTCATTGTCATTATTTGTATAGCATAGCGAAATTTGCGAATGTGGGTCCTAATCGATTACAGTGTTGGGAAGCAGCAAAATTGACACGGTACGATCACAAAAAATACTCTTATAAATTCAGATTCACCCTTATAATCATAATGTAAAATATACATTCATTTGAGCTACGCGGCGATAGTTTTCGTATACAGACGACTCGATGCGCGCACGCAGAGGACAGGCGGGGCGGGGGGGCTACAAGACGCCGCCCGCGCCATCGGTCCACAAAAATCACCACCGCATAAACGGTATACAACTAATATAATTCCATATCCACCCATAAAATACGTAGGAGGTACCTAAGCATAGACAGCGTGCGGGCCGGACTCTGCGGTCAGTCCACGATGGACAGCTGCGCGAAGCCGAGCAGACTGTTCTCGTCCTCGGGCTCGGGCGGCGCGGAGCGCAGGCGGAAGGTGAGCGAGCGCGGGGCCGGGGCCGCGCCCGGGAACAGCGCGTCGTCCACCAGGCGCTGCAGCTGGCGGGCCGTCACGTCCGCGTCGCGCGCGTCCAGCAGCCCCGCGCCCACCAGCTCCGTGGCGATGCCGTCGGCCGAGTCCTTGCCGGGCGCGAACTCGAAGCGGATGTCGTTGAGCTCGTTGCGCGCGTTGCGCATGCGCAGCACGAGGTTGACCTGCGGCGCCTCGCTGCCGGCTCCCAGCGAGCCGATGGTGAAGCCGGCGCGGTCGTCGTCGCTGTCGGAGCTGTCGGCGCGCTCCAGCGTGTTCATGGGCCGGTCGCGCTCGGCGTCGTCCTCGTCGTCGTCGTCGTCCTCCTCGCTCTCCCACACCCACTCGCCTGTCTCCATGCGGTGCAGACGGCCCGACGCGCCAGGCTGGCGGCGGCTGGCCTTGTGCACGCGCGTCTCCATGCTGGGCCCGATGGTCACCAGCGTGGACACCAGGTACTTGCGGTCGCGCGCCTTCTTGAAGAACGAGTGCTTCAGCAGCTCGGTGGCCGTCGGCCGCTTGGCCGGATCCTTCTGCAGACATTCGAATATCATTTTCCTGAACGTCTTGCCGTACGCCTTGTACTGGTCCTTCTCCTCGGCGCCGGTGTCGAGCGTCGGCGGGTCGTTCTGTAGCGTGAGCATGAGCACCTTCATCGGAGGATACTTGTGGTACGGCGCAGTGCCGGTCGCCATCTCGATGGCCGTAATTCCAAAAGACCAGATATCGGCTTTGAAATCGTACCCGTGGTTTTGCTCCATGACTTCGGGCGCCATCCAGCACGGAGTGCCTACGAACGTGTGGCGCACCTTCTGCCGCGAGATGTCGCGACCCGTGGCCAGCCACGCCGACACGCCGAAGTCGGCGATCTGAACGATGCCGTCATCTCCAAGTAGGATATTACCGGCCTTAATGTCTCTGTGTATCTGACCGTTCTGGTGAAAATACTCGAGGCCTTTGAGCACCTCTTTCAATACTGTGGCGATCGTCGCCTCGTCGAACACGCCGTGCTTGCAGTTGGATATCCTCATTTTGTGTTTGATGATATCGAGCAAGCTGCCGCCCTCGAGCAGCCGGAGCACGAGCCACAGTTCCTCTTTGACCACGAAACTGGTGTAGTAAGTGACGACGTTCTCGTGGTTGCAGCTGGACATGGCCTGGATCTCTTTGAGCAGCTCGTCCATGGACGTGTTCCACTTCTCCAGGTTGATGCGCTTGATGGCACACTTCTCGCCGCGCGGCCGGCAGAAGGCGGCGTGCACGACGGCCGTGGCGCCGCAGCCGATGACGTCCAGCAGCTCGTAGTCGTCCTGGCTGTTGGGCCACGTGTGCCCGGAACCCGCCATTTTTACCACCACCTAATGTTCTTATACCTGAATTAGCTCTACAGCTACTACGTGTTCTTATATGTACTCCTAATAAGGCCAAACTTTAAGGCATTAACTGGACTACAAACTGTATTTTAAATTTTAGAAAAACCTGGGTAGGTTTTATCTTCCATGTTGATGTGATGTGTAGGTTTGTAATTCCGAATTACTAAGTGCTTATTCTCCTTATCTGATTCAAGTCTATGAATGGTTTTAGAAGTTTCTCTTAACTCTAATATAGTTTGGTCTATATAGTTAGTTGTATTGTCGTTGTAGTCTACACTTGAAGGGTATAATTCATCGCCTGAGAACAAAATAAAGTTATCAGCACTAGTTACATTTCAATTGAAAAAATAAAGAAAACAATCACAAAATAATTACCAGGCAGCAGAAACACGACGCCATCTTTTAATTTGATTGTGAATGGATACGTTAAGTCAGTACCATATCCACTCCTATCTCGAGCGAATTTCAGGAGCTCCTGTAAGTCCTTCACTTGGGCCAATCGGTTGAGCTCGTATAGCTGAGGCACTTGTAACTTCTTGTCACTGTGTAAAACTTCAGTTGGGTCCAACCACTGAAATAAAAAAACGAAAAAACCATTAACCAATTATGAAACTTTAACTACAAACATACAGTTGATATAAATTATTTATTAATTAAATAATTCTAAATTCAAAAATTTTAATTTTATACATTTTCGGTAAATTGCCACTACCGAAGATAGAACGGTATATTAGGACTGAGGTGATTTCTCCAACACAACACTGAAATTAATATATCTGAAAAGTATCATCATTTACTTTTAGCGGATGAGTTGGAAGTAAACATTGGCACAACAGGTAGGTAGTTAAGTACAAAAAGTATATTGGTTTGTAAAGTCAATTCCAACACCCCTTTGGAATTATGCAGTGATTGCTCATAAAAAGTAGATGGTTTGCAAGAAATCTGTTTATTTACTTCACATGTGGACAACCCACTGGCAACAAAATAAGCATTGTAAAAATAATTACCTGAACTTCAGCCACTTCACAGCTGCTTTCAAAGCTCTTCGGCCTATTTTCTAAAGCAGTCACAAAGAAAGCGGTGTTGAACCTCTTCGGGATGTTGACAGGAGTCAGCCAATTGCTCCAGTATTGCAGGGACCAGATGTCAGGGTAACACTGATGCACCTCACACAAGGTAAACCAGTCCCCAGGGTCTTTGTTTAGCTGAAAGTATGGTAAAGTTCACATAAATATTGGCGAATAAGTAAAAATTTACTAGACTGAGCCAGTCCATTATAAGAATATGACAGCAGTTAATAAAAGTAAGTAAGTTAAGTTAGTTGTTCCAGCAACATAATGCCTTTATAAGAAGTCGGAATATTACGTGATTCCACTAATTAATTATACTGTTGATGTTGGTGCCAAAATGATTCATTCAAAAGGATGTCATTTGCATATTGTATTGCCTTATTCATCTACAATTTTCTAGAAATTATGTTTTTCCAATGACTTGTTTTTCTAGAAGTTCTACAGGTTGTTTCATTATGTTCAGATATTATGTGCTATTTAAAAAAATATCTGGTAGATTCAACCAGATAATTTTTTTATGGAATTATCTGTCAAATCAGTTATCTGGAATGAAAGGCGACGTGAATAGAAATGCTGGGGGACAGTGGCGTAGCGTAGTGGGGGCGGGGGGGGGGGGGGAGCGGCACTTTTTAGGGGGCGGCAAATTGCACAGTAAATAATAAAATATATTTTGTAAATATTTGAACCATTTCATATTTTTAACGCAACTATAAATTCGGACCGACCGAAAAGAGCACGAAATTTTTCATTACTTATTCTGTGACCAATTCGGGGAATCCCCTTTCTTTGAATGATATTTTGTAGCGAATGGCAACACCGTCTATACTGACTTGCGGGGTAATAAACGTGATTATAAAACAAATAAACTTTTTATTTAAAATCTAACCTGTATAATGCAAAATAATGACTGTTCTTGCCGAAAAGTTCTCTAGAATTAATGTATACATTAAATTGAAATACCTAATTAAGAGGGCGGCAAAATTGTCTTCCGCCCCGGGCAGCGGATACCCACGCTACGCCACTGGGGACACACCCTAGAAAGACATAATAGTGACCATATTGGTGATGTTCTTCAGAAAGATCAGGTGCATAGTCATGCATGTATGACCAGATGTATGAATATACACCACAAAAGGAGTATGTAAGGATCCTAGCAGATGGCATTCTGTAGTTACTGCCATAGGAAGGTTTGAGTTTATGTATGTGTGTGTATGTCAGATAACTGGAAATCATCCATTGCTGGTGAAACAGGCCATAAGAGATTTAGCACAATTAACACCTTTTGATTAGTGAAGTACAACTAAAACTGTGTAACTGATTAGTAAACCAATCTTTACTTTGAGAAAAAAGAAACGACACTTCAAATAGCAATTATCTACATTTCTGCAATACCTAAAAAGTTCACGCATTTATTATGTATTACGCAAATTGCATTTGAGCTCTTGGCTCTTATTGAAACATGTTCAACATCAATGTACTCACCCGACTTTGCCAGTAGTTGACATCAATATCCTCTATGATGTCTGCCCATAGCCCAGTCCTCTGCTCCTTACTCTTCCGACTGCAGATCAACAGGCCCAACTCCTCAAAAGTCTCTCTGATTGCTGTTATCCTCAGTTGCAAATGTCTATAAACACAAATATTATTCATGAGCACAATAAAATTGAAAAGTGTACATACACAATGGAAAATGTTGGCCACACAATCAAGCCCATTACTTGTTTTGTACACAATTGTTTTATGTAAGTAGGTGTAATCTGACAATGAATGCCAAAATTGCACCAACATTGGTATATTGGAGGTATAATTGAACACATTATGAGGCATTGTTGGAGGCCAATATATTTAGTGAGCACATGAGAGATATTTTATATGACTGCACTGTTGGCTCAATATTAAGAATCAAATGTCTTGATTCAGTTGTGGTTTGTTCTCTTTGTGGTTTTGGTTGGCACAAAAATAAATATGATGGGAAGTTAGCTACATCAAAAACGGAAAAATCTTACTAAGACTTGTATCCTCAATAATATTACTTCAATGCAGATTAGGTGACGTAGAATGTACATTGACAATTCATAGGGTAGTTTTATAATGCTAGTACTCACTTTAAAGCAAAAGATTATCAAATTGTGGCCAACCTATAACATACCAAATATGGTTATAATGAATGCTCTGGCATTTATGTTTATTTTGCATAACCAGTTACTATTAACATATGTAAAAAATTATAAGGAAAACACTCACGCTTCTGCTATTATAAACACAAGTTATATTAGAAAGTATTCATCAAGATGTAGACAAGCACAGTAACTAAGTACCATTACAAAACACATAGTGTACACAACACATAAAAATGATTGCAACAGCACTTCACTTGGTGTTAAATATAAAGTGATATACAAGTGTACAAGTATTAGTGTTTACTGTCGTTATCATGTAGTGTGTGACTGACAAAAACGTCAGCCGAGATGTCAAGGTCCACAAATATTACCTTTGTATTGGATTATTTTGGAAAATCTGGTTGATAACACTATCAGGGCGGTGAAATGCTTCCAAATCTTGTTTCGAGTAGCCGAAGGTTTTGAGGAGCTCCAGCCAGCGGGGGCTCCCGTCCACGGACTCGCTGACTCCGCCGGGAAACACCACGCTGTTGGCAAACGATGCACTGCGCGTCCGAGTCTGCAACAATATGTCGTAATTAACACCGCCACGATCCTCAACGCGCGATAACAACTCGCTATTCCGCTTGGTGAGCACTATTAACGAAGCAGAGTCACGCCAACTTTTTCCAATAATATTTTTCATGACTGATTTTTAACAGCGACAAACAGCAAGTAACAGGGTTTAAAATACAAGGTCGACTTACGCGTTCTACGTTACGAGGAACTCTATGAGTGATAATCAAGTTTTTGTGTCTTATCGTTGGTGATAAATTGTTTTGCGACAGCACAAAATGGAATTATAAATACAAAAATAGCACAAAATTGACATTCACTGCACTCACATTTTTTTTCTGTGTCAGCCTGTAGTAGTGTTGGAACAGAAATCGATGAACTCAAAAATAGTGATTAAGAATTCAATAACTTGTGTAAAGCATCTAAACTCATAGAAGCACAAATAAATACCAGTACAAATAGAACAATAGAGTAATGTTTTCTTTTGTTTAGTTTGAAAACTGGCATTTTTATAAATAAATAATTTGGGAATTCTATTCCGATTAACCAACAAGTAAAATCGAGAATGTGGACATCACATCACTACTGCAGCAGTTGTTACTTTTTTTGTGCAAATGGAACACCAGTCTTTTAGCACTGATGAAAAACAGTTTTTTTAGATTCTTCCAATAAAAAAGTGTTACTATTTTTTAGAACGAAGTCCCTTATCGCAGCTTGATGTAGCAGTTGACCGGTAGAAATCGTCACGTAAAGAAAAATCGTGGGCGCCATGCGACTTTCTGTCTTTCTATTATATGCGAGTGTGTGTGTGCGCGTGCTAGTATCGCGTAAGGAACTTCCAAAGACTACAATAGTATACTGGCTGGAACTTCATTCCACGGGGGTCCCCCAAACGACGCTTAAATCGTTTTTTTTTGTTGTAATTCGATTATAAGCAACTGTGATGGCTATGGGTTACCTAAGTTGCTAGTATACTAAGAAAAGGAGAGTAACTTTTTCCATTTTCGTTTTAGGACTTCACGAGTCAATTGGCTGTATCATAGATATAGGTTACATTTCTATGGGCTGTATATTGGAGTGTCTGCCTGATTTTAATTAAACAAAATGGTACGTAGTATCCTCATTAAAGTTGGTGCAGCTTGTTTTACAAGGCTACTGAGTGATCATGATTTGGGAGAAACCCTTCAGTTCACTTTAACCAACTGATATTATGTTAGGGTACAGTAGGTTAAGTATGTAGGGTAGAGATCTACCTAATTTCCTTCCAGGATTCTCCCTCATTCTTTGAATTATTGTGAAGGGTGAACACTGAAACAAAAAAAATGTTAGATAATTACATTTGTACTCTCAATATGGCATTCAGCTGCAAGCCGTCTCCGAAATAGTTGGGAAAATGCTGCATTTTGCAGATTGATTTTTTTATTTGTACTGACCTAACATTTGTTTGTTAGGTCAGTACAAATAACGCCCTTATCGATCTGCTCCGACTTTCAGTACCTCGGGTCGCTTGTCCAAGAAGATGGCGAAGTAGACCGAGACGTAACGCACCGGATCAACTCAGGATGGATGAAATGGCGACAGGTCACAGGAACAACTTGCGACCCACGGATGCCCCTCAAGTTAAAGGGGAAATTTTATAAGTCTGTGATAAGGCCTGTCGTACTTTATGGGTCTGAATGCTGGGCTGCCAAGAAGACGGATGAAAGAAGATTGCATGCAGCGGAGATGAGAATGTTGAGATGGATGTGTGGAGTGACGAGAATGGATAAAGTAAGAAATACGAGAAGAATAAAGAAGAAGAAGATAAAGAAGAAGTAAGAGTTAGGAGGAAGTTTGAAAGTGGCGCCAGTGACAGAAAAGTTGAAAGGAAATCGTTTAGCTTGGTATGGGCATGTGATGAGAAGGGACGAAACGCATGTGACTAAAAGAGTGATGAATATACATGTTGATGGATGGAGAGGGAGAGGAAGGCTGAAGAAAAGATGGATGGTGAGGAATGATATGAAAGAGAAGGGAGTGAATGATAGCGTGACGGTTGACAGGGGAGAATGGAAGAAGAAAACGTGTTGCGCCGACCCCAAGTAACATGGGATAAGGGTAGGAAAATGATGACTGACCTAACATTTGTTTCTACACATCGATTTCACAAGGACTTGACTCCTTCCTAGTTCCTACTCTCTTCGCCTGAGATGCAATTACATGCGCAATCCAAGACATCTAAAACACATTACCTAGTTTCAAAGATTAGTTAAGATGAAATTGAAACATGGAAAATTTAATTTTCAGATTCTGCGAAAAGGGGTACCTAGGTTAGTTGGGTATCGTCTACATAAGCTTTCTGAAGAGCAGTTGTTTTGCTAAGTATCTGATATGCACACATTGTTATTGAGTCGGTTATAAAATGTCATTTCTATACGCTCCATTACTTCCATTATCACACAGGTGCAATATCTTGCTCGATATTATCGTTACACATTATTACAGTATATCTATTCCAGTAAATGGTATATTTATAGCTAGGTCGTTAGGTGTCTGATAGGTAGTATGACAGTATACTATCACAAGAAAAATAGATAAATGGTCCAAAGACGTCAATGAAACCATTCAGTGATGTCTTCAGTGGATTCGGTGGTTGATCTCGGATTGATATCTAGCTGACTATCATTTTTTACAAAATCTGTGAACGAAGTTAGCAATTACTCAAAAAGTTAAGGACAGTCAAGTGAATGTTGGACGGCACGGTTGGCGCAGTGGTTAAGCGATTGACTGCTGCGCTGCGTGTCGCGGGTTCGATTCCCGCACGGAACAAATATTTGTATGACCTACATGTATTTGTTCCGAGTCTGGGTGTTTTTCTATCTATAATATGTATGTATTTACAAAAAAAAAATTGTATATAAGTAGTTTATCAGCCATCTTGTTACCATAACACAAGCATTAGGTTGCTTAGCTTGGGACAAATGGTGCTGTGTGAAATGTCCAGGGATATTATTATTATATTATTATTAATGTTTTCTTGTAGCTACAGCGGTTAGGGTTTGTATGGAAGTTCGTTTATTAACCCCAAAAAAATGACCCTAAAGTAGATACGCGGAAACGCATGTCCAAGAATCCGCCCTAAGCGTATAAATGGCGTTTATCCAACTAGGCTATTAGGATGAATTCTCGGAAATGCACACCCAAAGGTGAAAAAATCCCACCCTAAGGTGGTATATATTATATAGGTATATAGGTACCTTATTGTGGGATTTTTTTGGGGTGGATAAACTGAATAGCCTTTGTAACGTGGGTACAGCAGGCCGCACGTCAGTGTTAACACTTTTCAATACAATACAATAAGAGGTCAGCGTATACTGGTTTTGTTAATACTAAATACACAACACAATATTTCATGGACCCCGTCTTTTATTAGACTGCTGTGTCCATGGAATAGATAAGGCTGATATACAGTCCGCTGCAATTTCATTTTGCTCCACCACGACCTATCGTCGCGATCATGGGTCCTTCGAGCCGGATGTTCACTGCCGCCAGCGCGCGGCGATGTTGAGTGGAGCGCGAGCGGTCTCAACAGCTAAGGATAAGGCTATTACGCTAATAATAATAATAATTAGCCTATAATGTTTCCACTGCTGGGACACAGGCCTCCTCTCTGTGAGAGGAGAAGAAGAACTCGAACTGGCCCGCGTCGTGGATTGCGACCCACTCGGTCGCAATCCACGACGCGGGCCAGTTCGAGTTGATGAACGTCACGTACCTATTCGAATTTTCGGTTCTAAGGCATGCCGGTTTCCTCAAGATGTTTACCTTCATCGTTTTGAGAGCAATGTTGATGAAATAAATTACACAAAGAATCGCGCCTATTTGGGTTTGAACCCACGACCTATCGTTCGTAAGTCGGGGCCAATACTGGGTCACCACTGCTTTACCAGCAGGTGCTAATGCAGTTAAACAATACTCATATATGTAGTTAGTTATTCCGAAATGCCTGCTTGCATGCTCATAAAAATAGGTTCCGTAGGTACTGTAAAGGTTGTCTGCCGAAGGCGACCTCATATAATGCAGGCTGGCTATATTTATGCGCGAGTTCCATTCGAACAATCAAGCAAGTGTCATATTTTCTTATTAGGATTATTGTTTAGTTCAGTTAGTGCTATTTGAGTGAACAAAATGTAAAGACGTTCGCTGAATATAAATTTAAAAGGAATCATAAAAGTTGTTTGATTCCTCCTGGTACTTAGAGGACTCTTCTAGTCCTCTATAGTACCTATACTTAAATATTATGTAGGTTACTTAACAACATAGCTGTTAGTTTTTCTCATATCCAACGAACATTATTTTCCAATATACCGAGGGCCGTGCCCTAGTTTTTATAAATTGACCTTTTATGTAGAACTCGTGTAAAAACCATAACTACGGCGTGTTGATAGGTGTAATACCAGCCTATAAATTCTCTCTGCAGGACCAAGGTCGCTTCTCATACAGAGTAGATAAATGATAAATGATTTTATTTTGTAAGTAGGTTTGTACAAACATTTTACACGTCAATCATGTTTTTAAACTAGATGAGGTCGGCGGTTCTTATCTGACTAAGCTGAGAAGAAAGGCGGAAACAAATTCAGAGGTCACAGTCATTTTTAAAGTCCAGACATTATCTTGGTCAGATCATATGAAGACCACATGGTCTTCATAATATGATCTGAAAAAACCATCAAAAAATCTTCAAAGACCATCTCAGATATCGATCTATGTATGTACATAGATTGATATCTGAGATGGTCTTTGAAGATTTTTTGATCGATATCTGAGATGGTCTTTTGAGGAAAGAACCACACAGATTGAGAGGACCTGTCGAGTCAGTGCACGCATTTGTCAGAAATCGTGCAGCTCAACTTAAAACTTAAGGAGCTCAACGATTTGACGAACAAAACCAAAGAAAGGACATTTGGGTAGGCCACATTAATTACTCAAACTGCCAGACCATGACAAAAACTAACAGAACAGAGAGAAAAATAAGAAATAATATAAATAAAATGTCCCACAAAGTCTTCACATTCACAATAATTAAAATAATAGAATACTTTACAAAGCAAGCAAATGTCACTGTATATATAAAATTAAAAAAGGCTTTCTGGCACAACTTACTTTTAATGAATGATTTGAATTTATTAAGGCTTAAATCTTGAACGGGGCTTGTAACTTTATTATAAACGCGTATACATTAGCATCTGAACGAGCCACCAATTTTCTTGAGCCTTGTTGTAGGTACCACATACAACAAATTTGTGTTTTTTCCTAGTATTTATATCATGTAGGATTGTAGGCAGTCAGGCCTTTGATGACCACGCTTGCTCAAGACGGGTTGGCGATTTCAGACTTATCTAAACTAATCATTATAAAGAGAAAAGATTCGATTTTTTGCATGTTTGTTTGTTACGCTTTCACGCTATAACGGCTGAATGGATTTGGACGAAATTTGGCACATGGGTAGACCTGGATTAGGTCATAGGATACTTTTATCCCGATCCACGGAATCGAGACTTATGCGGGTGAAACCGCGGGGCGCAGTTAGAATTAACTATAAGCTCATATTTCCAAAATAAACCCGGAAAGTATAGGTAAATAAATAAAATATCAAAAGCATACGAAGCTTTTTTACATTTTATAGCGCTCTTGTTCGCATAGGAAAATGAATTTTCGACTTACATTTAAACTGAATAAAATTGAAAAGGAAATTTAAGAGAAGCCTGAAAAGTTTTTAACGGAAAGTCTGCTAGCTGTCGGCTTAGCAGAGATAAAATAGGTTTTCCTTTAATAATAAAAGGCGTTAGTTTTAAAAAATAGTGAAGAGTTCGGCCATTTTAATTTACACAAGGGTTCCCTACACGTGTCCAGTGTTTCGTGTGTTTCTCTGTAATATAATAGCCTTCCCCATTCCCGCCCTTAGGTGTCGTAAAAGCCGACTAAGGGACTACAGCAATTAAGAGAATGGGCCACAATCATATCAAGTTATACAGGTCGGTATTTTAACTATTTATTTTAAATTAAGGAGTGTGTGTTTCTCGGTAACGAGGAATCTGCCTTTATCGAGAAATAAATTCACACCATATATATCTATAGTATTTATTTCTTTAATACTTTAAGCACACAAATGTACAGAGGCGGACCTTTTGCCATAGGCATTTTCTAACAGTCAACCTTGGGGTCATGCAGAGACAAACAGTGGTAGGTGCTATTGAGAAAAAAATAGTAGGTATTAAAATGAGTAAGTATTATGGTATCATTATTATTTGGGTCATGCATAGACAAACAGTGGTAGGTGCTATTGAGAAAAAAATAGTATTAAAATTAGAAAGTATTATGGTATCATTAATATGTAATATGTGAATCACGCTAAGGGTTTGGTCGGGCCGGCGGCGCGGGCAGGTTGCGGATACCTACTTGTGGACGTGGCTCCGGACGCGGACACCTCCAGATGGATACGTAGGTGCTTAGAATCTGTCAATAGCCGGTGTTCGCGGTTCGTCCGCACTCTGTCCGTGCCGGTGTGAATGATCCCTGAGTGAAATAGTGCATAGTTAGTAGTTTTTAAGGTTAGTTTTTTACGTTATGCCTGCCTGCCGCCTACTGTATGTAGGCGGCAGGCGCTTCTCGCCATCAAACTCGAAAGTTTGGCGAGTAAAATTGTAAAAACAACAAAATAATGTATTTTTGAGAATAATAATAATAAAAAAATGACCATGTATGTACCTTTAACTACTGCAATATTTTTATATTCTACATACTCGTAGGTACAAATATTTGTTCCGGGCAGGTAGAAAATACGTTTATTTCCGACAAACATGGTGCAGAGAAACAAACCCAAAAAAAGATCAAGTTGGGCAAAAAATATGCGCTACATCCGAAAAACGGCCATCGCTCAGCATAATGCTACGACCCTATGCTAGACAGAGCCCCAGCGCTGGTTTTCAGCGACAGTCGGCGTTGACGTGATAGAACACAAGACACATTGCATAGCAGCTTATCGCTAACCACTGAGCCAAATGTGGTGTGTCCAAAATCATCTAGGTACACACGGCTACACGTCAAGCTATGCATTTCCAGTTTTAGCTGACCTCTCATTGTACCCATAGGTTTTTCGTACAATCAGAAGTCAGCTTATACTGGTTATGTATAGCTTGATGTGTAGCCGTGCGTACTTAATAATTCTTAATAATCTTAAATTAATTCATTCACTGACCGAAAACGCGCTAAGTGAAAGTAAGCATAAGGGAAGAATTTCTGGAAAATTATTCCTTAGTGGCTTAAATAGGGAATAAAAGTTTGTATGAAAGTTCGTCCGAACCGGAAAGTTGGTAGTACCTACTCAGACTTTCATAGGTAAAAGTTAGTTGGTTTTGGCAACTCATCCCCTGTGTTGTTCTAATAGAGAAATATGCGATAGGTAAACAAACATGTGGGTACTGTTATCTCTAAAAAACAAGTGAATAACGCAAAAAAAACTCCATATTATCACAGCTTCTCTCATGTTATCCTCGGTAAACTGTCAGATTCAATCAATGCACACGGTTGGTTACGTGCGGAGGGTCCTTACTCGTAATATGGTGATCTTTTAGGCCCCTCCCACACCGACGACGAGGAAGCGACTAGCTATTATCTAACGATTTTCTCGCTCAAGAAACGTACAAAAGATTGTAGTTAACCGTTGATCGCTGACTGTTTACATCGCTGGCGAGTAGGTACTTACTCGTTTTTCACATCGACAAGAGCTATCAAGGGGAGTACTCGCTCAGCGACCTTCACTTCAGAACACTCGCTGAGAGACTCATGCTTGGTAACTACAATTAGTTGTTCCGGGTCTGGCTGTTTGTGTATGTGAGTTTATATGTCTGTAAACGCACCCACGGCACAGGAGAAATTCCTAGAGTGGGGCAACGTTTTTTTTTTAAAAAAAAAGATCTAACGTATCCCAGTGAGTAATCGCTGGTCGCCGTCGCGCACTCGATGCTCTTTTCTCGCCTACTCGTTTTTAATTGCTAGCTCTACTCATAATCAGCCTATAACGTGCCCGCTGCTGGGACCCAGGCCTCCTCTCTGTGAGAGGGAGTGGGCCGTATTCCACCACGCGGGCCCAGTGCTGGTTGGCAGATATCACATGTCTTAGATCTTTTGGTTCTAGGACATGCCGGTTTCCTCACGATGTTGTCAATCACCGTTTCTAAATAGCAAAGCGCCTTTCTAACTCACACACGAAAAAAAACTAGTAAGTAAGTAAGACCACTGCTCAGCTGCTATTTCTACTCGCTTGTCGTCAATCGCCGGCGGTGGGCCAGGTGCCTTAAGTCCGATATGATATGCGCCGAGACTCCGCTCGATAGCTACTCGTGCATGCCTCATATGGCTTATCTGTCGCTTATCTTTTAAGGGTAAAGTCTTTACGAACAACAACAGCGCTTACTTAACTTTGCGTCAAGAAATCTTTTTAACAACTTTGTGTCGTGTGAAACGAGTGTTACTTAGTAGGAAGAAATACATATAGTGGGTATTTAGCTTTTGCCTGCAGCTTTGCTACTGTGGAGCCGGAGGTCGCAAATTATCCCAGCCGAGATGAAAATCCTATGTCGTAATCCAGGGCCCAGGAGCCCATCGGTCTATCTTTGTGCCCTAAATCCGCTAGGGCGTGAACAATTAAGGTAACAGCAGATACACGACAAAGTTACTTTCGCATTTATATTATTAGTATACATGAAATGTCAATTATACTCGTAATATTCATGCAAGAAGTCTTCATAGATAAAAAAAAAAATGTATAAATATCTTTTTTCTGAAATATTTTTATTATTTTATTATGTTTATTCATATTTTATTATTGATCAATAACTAGGTAAACGGTCAGCTTCGAAATTCGGTTAACACTGGTACTTTTTCATAATAGGTTACTTGGTCCTACCTATATAAATTGACACAAAATTACTCGACACTCAGGTTTTCAGTACCTTTTTTGCAGTAAAGAGAGCCATCAACACACACACACACACACCCCCACCCAGACATCATCATCTTGACCAGAATGAAAAAACTGAATTGTATTGTGGGGCGGGCCGCGTCGCACATTTTCTTCAAACCAACGCACACTACAGGCAGGCCGCATCGCACTTTTTTGTATGAAAATACGTTGTTCTGCGGCCCGTGGAAGCTGTAAAGCCCATTAAAAAAAAAACTCATTTTATGTCCATTCCATGGTTGCCTGGAAGAGATTGCGGCCCATTGCGGCTGTGATTAGGCGCCTACTAGAATTAATTCTATTTTATTATACATTTTGACGTTCATACCCTTGTAACGGCCTAGGTACATAGTGAAAGGCAAATCATGAAAATATTTTCTTTATTTTTTAAGAAAATGTTTTCATAATTTGCCTTTGACTGGGCTCGAACCCACTTTACCTATTTGTTCCTGACCGTCCCTTCATTACGAATGTCAAACCATGTTATGTCGGCCATGTCCGTTCATCAATCAGTGTTCAGTATTGGGTTCCCAATCCCAATGTTACAGTGGGCGGCCAAGCGAGCGCTGACTTCCAATCACAGGCTATAATTGACAATTTGCAAATAGGAAGATCCAATTAGAGTACTGTGGGGTCGGGTTTGGGACCTAAGATGCGTGAGCATTGCTTGTTTGACTTGACAAAGATCGTAGAACAATAGTTTTGTTTCAAACAGTATGACAAGTCGTGACACCTGTCTTAAAACTCACTTATGTTTTGTGGAACAAGTTGTGTTATGTTGAACTTTATTTTATTAAAAGCAACTTGACATTCGTTAGCCTGGTGATTCATGGTCCTGCCCTAAGTTGTAGATTACTAGATTCATGCTATTTTCAAAGTAAGGATAACATAGTTAAATAATTTGGTTTAAATAGGTTTTTATTTGTATTATTTTATTTAACTTTTAAATAGATTCGTCTATATTTTGTGAATGTGAGAACGTTGTAGGCCTTGCAGACTATTATTGTACATTTGTAGACCATTTTCTATTTTGTTATAAATAGTACTTGTTGACAGGTCTACACTGTCCTCCCATACCAGCCGATCGATTCTGTAAAAATCTCACCGTGAAAAGTTAGGTGAAGTGAGCTTAGAGTGAGCTGTCAATATTGTCAATCCCTAGCATTAGTTGGAATGACAGCTCACTCCACGCTCACTTCACCTGAGTTTTCACGGTGAGATGGTTACAGAATCGCACTGCAGTTAACATTGTAATTTGAAAACATGGAGTTTCTTGCCATCTCTTCTCAATAGGAAACGACCAATTGGAACCGTGCACCTAGCTTCTAACGTTTCATAAGTGTCCATGTAGGTTTATGTGAAATAAAATATTTTGATTTTAACAAAAATATCCTGACAAAAATAAAACTGAATTGATAGATACTGAATTGGGAGATATGAATGCTTGTTCCTTCTCTGAAAGGGTAGGGTAATAATTCCCAGAGTCATAATCATAATATATCATCCCCTTAGTAGAAAAATAATATTCATAACAGTACCATTTCCATTTAAAATGCACTTTACATTTGACTTCATTTTTAAAATGATTTATTGGGAAACTCCATCAAAGGAAAATAAATCGTTGGCACGCAGAGTATATATTTTATTCCATCATTTTAATATGGTAGCTCGTTTACACTTTTATGAGTACATTCGGTGTTAAAGGCATGAAAAATTGAAATGCATTTCGATCACAAGTTGGTATTATTTCCATCAAACCAGCGCAACTATGGCTGCCATGCCAACAAATTATACCTACAGCTCTATACAACCAGCAGGCGCCGGTGGGAACCATAGTGTTCCAGTTGAATATAGCCCTAAAACTCACTTACAAAAATCTCATGAAACTCTTTATCTAATAAAAATGTAAAGAAGCTTCAAACATAACATGATAACATCTAGTATGTAAGGAACCTCCGGTCTTCTGATGACATCATTAGGTCTCTGATAGGAACGAGACGAGACGCGAATTCCAATTCAGAGGAATAGATGAGAGGTTTTCAAACAGGATCATCCAATTACCATTTCATGAAACCTTTGAATGAAACTAGGATTTTTTTACTAGTTGCTTTTACAAAAAGAAGGCACAAAAGTGTTTGTATGCGAACTATTTTTATGACTGGCAACCTGCTCTATTTGTAAATAATACAACGAAACTATTTTCATATCCACGGAGAATTTGGCCCCAGTTTTGAATTGAAAAAGCATTTGAAATACTTTTCATTCGTTCCGTATACATTTTTAATTGATTTCGATGCTATGGCAAAATAAAACAAACTGTGGAACCAGCCTGAATTTATTTTCGCATGATTTCACAATGGAGTATTTGCTTGCTCATATTTTCCTACGTATAAAAAGCCTTTTGGCGCCTTTGTCCCGCTTCACATAAAGTCTGTGCGGATCGGAAAATATTCCTTTGACTAGCTTCAACTATTTGTATTACAAGTTGTTGATTAATTTTCATAAAAGAATGTGGTCGATCAGGGTGGGCCGGGTGTGGTATGGTCTTTGGAAATAAAATAGTTTTTCCTGGTAACTATGGCTAGAGGGATATGAGATCATATGATTTTAAACTGTATACTTACATGGATAAACTAGATAGGTACCCACATTTAAGACATAATAAGAGCCTGGATTAAATATTCCAGCCAGCCTTACACAGTCAAAAAACAAAGACCTATCACTCCACTTTCAATGACTAAACCGGACAAAAGAAGCTCATTGTTCGTAGTAGTAAGATGCCACTGGCCAAGATCTTAAAGGAGGAACACAAATCGCACTCTGCAAGTAACCGAACGTGTGTAAATCAGCCCTAATAGTCCACTATTAGTCTCAAACGACAACCTCGACTAGTGTAGAGGTCTATTCTTAGCCGCCCGAGAGCTCTAGACCACACGGATATCTAATTACAAGATCAACTGCGAGACTCAATCTATTCTCAACAATGGAAAAGTTGAACAGTGTCCATGAAGATTGCCGCTTGACGACACATCTAGTCCTTTGTTCAAGTTAAGTGCCAAAGATATCGGCAACGCTAAAAGGTACAGGAGCGAACAAAAGGGTGCATAATGGCACGCTCATCATCGTATCTTTATCGCTACTACGTTTATGGGAGGCTGGCACTAACGCGCCTGATCGCACCCGCACCTCGGAGACACACAGCCAGATATTACCTAATAAATGTTGAGCACACTTCAGGAAACAATGCAACGTTATTATGCGCGGCTATTATAGAACTAATTGTGGAAGGAATAAGGGTGGTAATGGCGTTCGGGTGGGCTTGCATTTGTTTGAATCGTGCGCGCAACAAGTGCGGCGCAGGTGGTGGTGCGGGGTGCGGGGCGCGGGAGATGCTCATTGATCAGCCGGCGCCTGTTGCTCGACCTGATACCCCCCACCCCCCACTGACCTGTCCCTCGATGGGCCCGACGTGTGTAATCAAACTGACATGTGCGGGTAGAAATAAGGGTAGAAATAGATTGCTCATCATCATATTTTGAAACAAATATTTGAGCGGCGCGAAATTTTGATTTAGGTACGAAAAATCAAATTAAATATGCATGAGTGGCTGAAACAAAGAGATATTCGGATATATACGCTTTTGGCGGGAGAGGTTGCTTAGCTAATTAATGATACCCTTTGGTCCGATATTAAGATATTAATACTGTATTACAGCCCAAACGTGTAATTGTCGGTGAGTAAACAAGGGTTTGATGAGCTGCAAAATCAACAGTTTACTGAGGATAATCGCCGAGCCAAATGTTGATAAATAATAACATGCCTAATTAATTACGCTTCGTACTACTTATTATTTATACAGTTCCATTTTCTTATTCCGCTGAAATGCGTTGGAATCCGATTGTCACCCGCATCACGTGTCACAATTGTTATGTTTTGGCAAACCATACTCATGAAACTTTTCCCGCGTTTGTATTTTCCTATGCTAATATTGGAGAGGCAAAGTTAATAGGTATCCCGCGTCTATTTTCCCGCGCAAGTTTCGGAGAGAAGCCGCCATGGAGGAAAATCTTTGAAGTTGTCGATACAACAGACACAATGTAACCATTGTAATATGTCCCAATAAACATTGTTTCGGAGATTTACCGAATCTTATTTAAGCTTATTTACTGTTATGTACAACATCAACAGTAAACTTCACTTAGGAACCGATTTATATGAAAATTTCAGTGCCCGATAATGGGGCGATTGAGAAAATCGGTCAAATTGTATTTCTTTTCTTCTTTAGGTATTCTTCGGCCTCTTATAAATTAAAGAAATTTAGGTGAAATATAACATGATACTGCTATTGTTGTATTGTGTAATTTGAAAATTCATCGAGAACCGTTGAGAAATAATGTTAAAAACATTTTCAGCTTAACTGGATTTCCACTCTGCGATATAGAGCTGAGCTAATTGCATTTAGATTAAGAGAAAGTAAACTGCATATTGTATCGGGCTATCGGGCTTATCCAACTAGCGGTGCAGGGAGGCTCTCACTAATAGGCCGTTTGGCCCGCGCGCAGGAAAATGGCGCGAAACAATACTGATAAATATTAACTAATGGACCGTATCACTTATATCGAGAACCAGCTTGTCTGTAGCTCCATGTTCCTATTAATTCCCAACATGGCTCCTGATAAATGAATATCATACATATTTATACTTCGTTAACCATCGGCAATGAATGTGTCGCCCTGCGGACGTCCCGGTGGCACTTCAAAGGCTCAGAATCTCTGATTTATTTCTGTCACTTTTCCGCTTACGACAAAATGAGGTATAAAAGTAACACGTGGATACTTAAGTGTGGTCCGGACGTATTTTATTATATTTCGTCCCCAAATTCATCATTGTGTCGGAGAAAATGGCTCCGAAAATGAATTTTCTTTTCTATTCCAATGTAATAACGCCTGTGTGTTTTACGGCCATCAAATAGAATCCACGTGAAGTCATTTCAAACGAGCTCATCTTACTTTACATTCGCAGTAGGTAATCTCAAATTTCCTGAAGGATCTGCTTTACGAGCATTTAAAGCATATTTATTACGCTCATAAGCTGCGTCCTAAAAAATCTCGTAAGCAAAACTGGTTACTCACATTTTGTTCGCACACCATTTTCCCGAAGCACTGTTGACCGCAGTGTTCAGTGTTCCAAATAACCTCGTTCAAGCTACGGAAGAGGGTACTTAAGACATTCAATCTAGACAAAAAAGGGATACAAGGGACCTCAGGGCACTGCAGGGGGTAAGGGATGAGGCAATTAGGAAGGGTTGGCGTGCCGAGCGGAAGGATACGTAAAGTACCTACGTACAATATGACAAGACAGATTCACTGCCGGCTCAAATAATTAAGTCGAGGCAATTAGCCTCGTCGTCGAAACCTAAAGAGAAGCCGTGAATTCACAAAAGTCTTCATTGCTTAGTGAAAAACTTGTAAGAAAACAGCAAAAGCTCAATCAAGCAATTTAAAATTAATTAGATTTACCACAAGAAAAGCGGATTGCAAAATTGCCTAATCACCGCGCCTTAATTCCAAATAGCCAAACCGAAATTGTCTAAATTGCGTTCTCTAAATCAGGTGCGAAGTGTCATTAGTTGGTAGCTATTTAAATTCATGTTGTTTGTGCTTTGTGGGCCACCCTAATTGGCGGAGGTCGTAACAGTAGGTACTCGTAGGTGTAACTACGTCTGGGTCGAAAGGACGTCTCGGGCCGGACGCAGCCGCCAGCCTAGTCAGACGTCCAGAGACAATGAATGTCCAAAATTTATGGGACCGAAACAGCCTGGTCCACATTAACCAAAATTAATGGGTTACGATGAATGAATAGGTACGTTTTGCTCAAGACGTTTGTTACAAGAGGCAAGAGACACCCTCGTTAACTTTGTATAGGTTTATTCATTTCACCGCTCAAATATTTAGTTAGACGTGTTTGGGACTCCATTTATTTGCGTCGCATCGATAGTGTACGTAGACGCAAAGTGAAAAATGATACACATGTCCTTAGGGCATTGTAGTTGTACATTCGTTATATGTTTTTACGTGGGACTCTTTCAAGATGTTCTTGTCTACTTTTTAAATGAAAAACGTATTGCTGCAGCAAGGATCGAAGTATTGTCGTAGCAATGTCACGTTTCTCTACAATGAACTACGTGAAGGAGTTAGAACTTCATAACAGTTATTTATAGCCGAAGAGCGAACTGGGGGGTCATAGCGTAACACACTATCAGTAACAATCGCTTTCAGTTTGACAGTTCAACAACATTCATTGCGTTATTTACGTTGTTGAGCAGACAAATTTTTCGACCTTAAGAAGCAATGGATTACCAAAATCCTTCAAAATGATTTAGATTGATAGTGTGTTATGCAATTAGTGTGCTAAGCAAATTGAAGATAATTTTAGAGACATTTTTCAGTAGCAAAACCAAGTCACGACCTCGCCAACTTTCAGGGGAAGTTCAAAACTTAAGGTAAATAAAAAAGAACTGACTTCTCAAGATGTGTCCAATATTCTCGCATTTTAACACACTTTTCGCCGCAAATTCCAAAGTTTCAAACTGCATAGCAGTTTCGTCTTGTCGCGGGGAATTTGGATTCCAAACTGGCGTGTAATACAATCATAATTTTTTAGAACACTCGTTACCTTTATGACGACACGAGTAAAGTCGGTAAGCTAGAGCTTGAGTGGCATATAAAAGGAAGCTCTTTGTATCCTAGATAGACGTTTATTTCCTGGATAGCTCGTAACATGCTGTGTTATTTTCTCCGTTGTGAGACACGCGCTTTTCTTGTGCGCATTTTCTTATTATATTATGTTAAAGCGAAAGCTTTTCTTCCCACGGCTGGATAGCGCTTCTTAGTGGTGGCAAATGAATTTGATAGGTTGTATTCCTATACTATATTTTAGACATCTGAGATAGTACCTAATGGTTTTGGCATAACCCGCTGCGCATAGCAACGCTGTATTTTAAATCCAAACAGTTCTGACAATCTATTGATAAATTACTATTGCGACATCTACCTACGATTAACAGCAGCAGCAGCATTATGATTGAAAGTGTGTAAGTAATTGTGTAACCCACTGAATCATAATCTGAATCATTTTGAAAGATGTTGCTAAAATTTGTTACAACGTAAATAATGTTGTAACACACTAACAGTAGTAGCATGTAACTGATGTTACGCAATTACCCCGATTATCTATATTTCTTTTATATGGGAATCGATACTTATCTTCTATAATATAAAAATGAATCGCTGAATGTGTTGCTAAGCGCAAATCTCGAGAACAGCTGAACCGATTTCGCTAATTCTTTTTTTAGAATATTCCTTGAAGTACGAGGATGGTTCTTGGAAAAAAAAAATGTAAGAAAGTTGCTTCGCGCGGACGAAGTCTCGGGCAAAAGGTAGTCAAATAATAAAGACTGAATTCATGATATTTGATATAATCTCACGGGATGTTGTGCTCGTCAAGCCTCACTGCTGTGAGGCTTTCAACCGGGGTTTGGTCGCTAGATAATTTCAGAAATATTTCACTCGACCCCACTTAAACGACTTCCTGGCCCGGATATATAGCGGTACGTGACTTATACCCATTATTGGGTCGCGACTCGGGAACAGTAATTAGAAGACCCGAAATTATTTTTTTGTTGAAAATAATTGTATAAAGTCGTATTGCTTAAAATATATGTACGAAATTATGAATGCTGGCTTTTGTGAATCCTTCTGTTTAATCTGTAACGAAATTAAATTCTTGAAATTGGTTTTCTGATTCAATCTGCCTTGTATTTTCCTAAGCTATTTTCGTGATTTCGCCTTTCTTTTTGCGATGCCTTTACTGTTACACGTGACGTTGTGTTGTGGTATAGGGGTCTAAACCCACCGTCTTCCAAATTCTAAAGCTTGTCCCACTGAATTATCAACGATTCTAGGGTTCGGTAATATCTGAATAGATTGACGGGTGTCGTCGACTTCGGGTTAGTGGTGGGTACTGCGGGTATCGGTATCGGGTCGACACGCGACTAGTGTGAAACGTGTGAAACGTAGAGTTCTGTGAAGTAACCGAAAGCTGCGACCCCTAAGTAAACACGGGCCGTCTCCGTTGACCCGGCACGCTATAATAAATTCTAAACTTTTGACGCGGCCTGCCCGACAAATCTGGAAGCCACCACCCTAATTGCTCCGAAGGGCGCTTGATATCCAGATATACTACCAACATTTTAATGAAACCACAAGAATTTTATATAAGTAGTTTATCAGCCATCTTGTTACCATAACACAAGCATTAGGTTGCTTAGCTTGGGACAAATGGTGCTGTGTGAAATGTCCAGGGTTATTATTATTATTCCAGAAGATCAGAAAAGCTTAATTATATTTTTTTCGGGCTTCCAACAATAAACGGTAGTCATCTCGGCACCCCAACCAAATTATGGAACGAATTATTGAATTGAATCGTCCGGCAGACTCGCAGCCACGCCAGAATGTAATATGGAAGTAATCTCTGATTTTATATCTGCAGTATTTTTTAAATACGGAATGACGAAATTGTCCCATTTCCCCGCACTTTATTTTATTTAAGCGTCGCCGGAGATAAGTGGCGTCATATTTATTTCATTGGCGCTTTTTAAAAGATACTCTTCATTATTTTTGCTTTGGAAGTTAAACCTGGTTTACTAGCGCTCGCAAATTTAATTAAATAAAAGTAAATTATAGTCTGAAAACTCTTTTCGAGTAATAAGTCACAGTTGTCGAGAACATGACTAATATTTAAGTGGGAATTAAATGAATACTTTAAGCGAGTTAATTGAATTTTTACAACTAAGAACAGGCTACATAATTATAGATCTGTTTTTTTTACACTATGAAAAATGCAATTTCTTTAATTCTCTAGGGTACATTGGTACAATCACACAACGCGCCCATACACATAAAATACATGTATTCATTCGGTAGACTGAGCGAATGAATACATGTATTTTATGTGTTTTTTCAATCGTTGTTCGTCTCCCAAAGGCTGTATCAATATTAATAGTGCAAGTTGATAAGCCCTCTGGTGATCAATCAATTTGTTTTAACCTAATCAATAACAAAGTGGGCTTTTGTTCAAAGAGATTTGGATATATTTTTAGATGAGAATGGTTTTCTAAAAATATTTTTTTATTAATTAATGAAATGACGTGAATGTATTTTGATTTAAAGTGTTTTCAGTCCTTTTAATACGCATTTTAACTGATTTCAGAGCACCTTTTTAACATGCTTTTATTAGCTTCACTTGTAACTAACAAACAATGTAATAAAACCTTAGAAGTCAATTTTAATCTACTTCTAATTTTCGTATCGAAATGAAACTTTGTATGTATATGTAGTTTGGATGACAAAGCTATAATTTGGCATCTTGGAGCTGGTCTGATGATGGACACAGGATGTGGTAGTGTAACTCTTCAGTGGCTACTAGTAAACCCCTCGAGTTTGGTCTCATATGATTCTTTTTGATGAGTCCAATATACTGTACTTGGTGTCGAGGGTCTGATGATAGAGCCAGGAGGTGGATAGAGAAACTCTCTACTTGTAGCCCCTAATCGTCTTAACTTCGTTGAATTTATTATTTATATATTCTTTATTCTGTTTTATAGACATTATACTATATACTAGACGCAAAATAAGTTGCTGGCAGCATTACCATACAACGTGGCAATGCTGCCAGCCTTTTGGGCACTTTTGCTACTGACAGCGATGCGGTCGAATTTACCACACCCTTTGATTATTTCGCCGCCTTTTTTGTTCTTTTACATATTATTAATATTATTTTAAGACTGTTAGTCCTTATTGCCCCACCGCAAAAAATTTATCTCTCTTAATCGCTGTGGCTACAAGAACACGGTTTTAGGAGACTGTTCTTATCTTTTTGAAACATTTTGACTTGCATTCACAGATTTAAAAAAATAAAATATGTAGTAAGAAAATGGGCAATTTTCACAAAAACTTTTTTTGATGCCAATCGATCCTGTTTATTATACGGATCAAAAAGCTCTACCGGACCAACTGAGAGAGAACCAGAAAAGTCACAAAAAAACTTCCCATACATTTCGCAGGAAATAATGTGGGTCGATGGGATGTGGGGACGAGCGGCTTCTCACACGGACAATGTACGTCGCTTGCTCCCCTGAGCGCAGCTTGAGTCCTGACCCCTGACTATCTTTTTTTGGCTTTGATTGCTGACTTTGATTTTGGCTGCTGAGACCAAAACTGCAAACGTAGTTCGTATAGTATACAGGGAAGATTTATAAAATGTGGCTGTAATTTTAGTATATTGTGGTGTATTACGGTTTCCACGCGAACGAAGTCGCGGGCATAAGCTAGTCTTAGAAATTTTAGTGGAGGGGCGTGCAATTTTATATTAGACGACTTCTACCTACCTACTTATAATGTGAAGGGGAGGTAGGCCTTGAAAAGCTGGTCATTGTTGGCAGTACCGAAGGAAAGAGAGCACGAGGTCGGTCGCCAACACGATGGTCTGACCAAGTAAAAGAAGCTACGTCCTCAAGCCAATTTCAGCAGATGGTGATGGCAACTTTGGACCGGAGTCGATGGAGGCAGATTGTCCGCTTAAAAGGGCCCAGCGACCACGATCCTCAGTAATGAAGTAAAGGTAAAAAAATAAAAATTCATTTATTTTCCACACTAATCAAAACACAGTACAGACATTGTTAGAATAAATGGAGTGGACTGGAGCCTAACTAGGGAAGCCCTGTATTTCAGGATTCCAAGTCTTCCTCCCGCGGTGAGTGAGTTGGTACAATTTATTAATAATAATAATAATATTTCCCTGGACTTTTCACACAGCACCATTTGTCCCAAGCTAAGCAACCTAATGCTTGTGTTATGGGAAAGAGATGGCTGATAAACTACTTATATATACAATTTTTTTTTTTGTAAATACATACATATTATATATAGAAAAACACCCAGACTCAGAACAAATACATGTAGGTCATACAAATATTTTTTAATGAATGACAACTAGAGGTGTAAATTGTGTGTGTTGGGGCGAGTGCGTGTGTGTTGTGAGTGTGTAATGAGAAACCGAAAGAAGAAGACCAACCTTCTTAGTATGCTGGTTAGGATATGAACGAGAAGGTAGCGAATTGAAAGATGTCAGCACTAAGTGATGGTGTCCACTATGGCCGATGCCTGCCGCGGGTTGTTTGAAAGAGTTACCGTGGCCCCTTGCACAGGCAGCTGAAGGAACACGGGTGGGTTTTAGTCAGTAAAAGTCTGACATGCCCTCGTTTAGTTATTTGATGATTTCCCACCCATAAAAAAAAGCGCAGTATTTTTCAGGCCATTTTCATTTCTACAGTTTGATGTCTTCACTGTCAAGATTATGTTTATCAGCCTTAGCAACAAAAACAATGAGTTACCTTCCCCGATCGCGACACACATACCCATTATTAATATGAACAAACAAATAGGGTTACGTAGGGGTGTTCCGAGCGTTGGGCAGCCGGAGATGCGTAACTACCTAGTACCAGCAGTATATCCTTCAAGGAACTGTTTACTTATGCATGGGAGCCATCCTTCATCGTGCGAACTCCATGTGGCTTAAAAGGACAACAACACCCTTTATCATACCTGTAACTTCGTTTACCCCGTAAAAGGAAATGGGGAGAAAGAAAATCTGACAATTACTTCAATTGTATGAGGTTGTGGAATATGTTGGGGGTACTATACACTTCTGCCCAGCCCTGCGGGGAATATATGCGCGATGTTATGTTATAAGTTTAAACAACTAGCGATGTGCAAGTCGACCTGAAAGGTGATGTGTGTATTCATAGTAATGTAAACAAACCAATTTCACGAAACGGTTCCGTATTTATATTTATAGTCAGGTTCTGTAGTACATAGTCCAATTAGCATTGTATTGATTCAGGCTAACAGGATTGTTTTCATACGACTTAAGGTTATGTACATATTTATAACTTCATTTTTTATACATACAGTACCTAGTGCAGAGCACGTCAAGCTACTACATTTGTCAAATCTCTTTAATAGATCTACATCTTTATTACCAAAGCATTAGGTTCAAAGTTAATTGGGAAAATTTGACAGTTTCGGGTAGCTTGATGTGCTGGTGTCTGTACAAGACGTATGCGAAGTAATTTACATGTAAATAAGTCTTGACATAAATCTAGCATAGGAATTTAGGAGGCTAGCAATTTAAATAAAATGTAATTTCTGGCAACTCTGTGCTGTGATGACTTTCTGGAGGATTTTATTACAAGAGACACACCCAGTACCTACAGAATATATTATCTTGCCTCTAGATTTAAGTGTCCACACCGACATGTTTAAAGCTGTGTACATATGTAGCGTGCGCGCTTCAACGGAAGGATGATTTTTATTTCCATGTATTTGGCCCGCGGCGTAGTACCGCATGTAATACTTGTTTTTTGAATAGGTATTCTGAAAATATTTGACAGTCGTTACGGGTCGTCAGAAGCCCGAAAGTCTGACAGCCAGTCTTACCAAGGGGTATCGTATTACCCAGCAACTGGGTTGTGGAGGTCAAATAGGCAGTCGCTCCATGTAAAGACTGGTATTCAGCTGCATCCGGTTATACTGAAGCCGACCCCAACATAGTTGGGAAAATGATGATGATTCTGAAAATATTTTGTATGTGTTTGTTAGAGGCCGTAGTTACATTAGAATAATTGGTTAGGTGAGATTACTTTAGTCAGTTACATACTGCTTATTCATGGAAATTATAACTGAATCTCAAACATTATCGACCTTCTAAATATGGACACCTTTTTCAATAATTGAACCTCTTTTAACTTTCTGATCTTTTCTCGCAGTTGGTGGCAGTAACTAAACCCGATTGGTGGAGGTACCCTAGGTACCTCCACCAATCGGGTTAGGTTAGGTTGGAACTGTGACGAAAGGCGCGAGGGCTGAGCGAGCGAAGGGACTGGTGCCACAGGAGCGGCCGGCGAGCGCTACATCCAAGTTGGTCGCAGTTACTTGGCTATTTAGTATTTTTAGGACCACAAAAAAAGGAATTATTGGAGGTTGCAAAAAAAAGCGCAAGCATTATATTAGTGTTAAATAATACTTTTACGAAATAAAAACGGCAATTATTTGGGGTTCGATTAAATACACGCCATTATTAATTTGTGAATAAAAAGAATATCCGCATGATTGACTTTTACCTTGACGAAAACAAGACCAGCCGATCGATTCTGTAAAAATCTCGCCGTGAAAAGTTAGGTGAAGTGAGCTTAAAGTGAGCTGTCAATTGTGTAATAAGCATTCATTGGAATGACAGCTCACACCACGCTCACTTCACCTAAGTTTTCACGGTGAGATGGTTACAGAATCGCCCTGTTAACTGATAACATGTTTAAAGCAAATTTTCTAATCGAATTAAACTAGAAGGATATAGAATTCAACTACTTTGACTTTGATTCCTAGATTTCAAAAGCATTGGAAATAAAATGAGCCCGTTTAAGGAGATGGCTTCGGAATGTTCGAAGACGAACTTTTTATTGAAATAGATGAATGTAGCGATTTATCAAAGTTTTGTCAAACTCGTACGTTCTTTGATGGGTTTTCTTTTAGCTTAAATGATAAATCTTCGGATTGAAAGTTTTGACGCAGTAGTAGGTACTAGGGCATTCAAACTCGGATAGTTATCAACTCCGGAGCCAGTTACAATGTTGAGCAATCAAATCTGGATCTCCGGAGTTGACTCCGGAGTTGACAACATTTTTAGAAATTAATAAAAAGGCCCTTTATTTTAATCAATAGAAGTTTTATTTGTTAAGGAATCAGTGTATTAGTTTAAAAATTTACTGTCTGGCAGACAGACGTTATAATAGACAACTACGTATTCGTTATCATTATAAAATATTCAAACAATCATAAAAAATAAACATTTGCTTGGCAAGATACAATAAAATAATAATCATGAACTTATAGGTACCTACATACCTAAAAAATCTATCTTTTTTTGAGATCGAAGTTCTTGGTAATACCTATTTTTTGAGAAACAATAAGACATTTAAAGACGAGTCAGAAAGAGAACATCTAAGCTTCGTGCAGAAAAAGCCTGCTGCCGAGAATGCTCGTTCTGTCTACGCTCGTCGGCAAGACACACAGCAGATAGTGGTGCGCTTCTGAAAGGTATTTTCCTCTGCATCCGCCATTGTCATAAATTGCTCTTTCTACCTATAGGTACTCGTAGATAGTCTTTTTCTTCATTTAATAATTCAGAGTAAGTATCTAAAGCAGTGTTCATAATTGATCTTTGACAGTTGTTATGGGTCGTCAGAAGCCCGAAAGTCTGTCAGTCAGGTTTACCAAAGGGTATCGTATTACGGAGCAGATAGGCAGTCGTCGTACTGGTATTGAGCTGCATCCGGTTAGACTGGAAGCCGACCCCAACATAGTTGAAAAAAGGTTTGGCAGATTGATTGATTGATTTATTACATAGTAGTTAGGTAGGTATACCTACGTAGGTCCTGTTGTAAAATATGTTTATTTTTAGAACACAATGCACTACAAGATAAAGCTGTGACTTAAGGGCGAAGCACTAGAAGCGCAGCGAATTTTTTTTTTTATACTTTGCCCCACAGTAGGTATTACTCCTGTATCGTGGGTGCGTTTACAAACATTTAAACTCACATACACAAACAGTTAGACCCGGAACAGCTACTTGTAGGCAATACATATATTTGTTCCGTGCGGGAATCGAACCCGCGACACGTAGCGCAGCAGTCGATTGCTCAGCCACTGCGCCAACCGTGTCGTCAAATTCAAATTTTCTTACATTTTTTATAATTTGCAGGTCAGTATGTCGTGTTGAATGTTGATTAAAATATGATTCGCGAGCGTAACAAATATGACTTATACAGAATTAAAATCATTAATACAACCCTCTAAGTGTTCATGTAATGATATTGAATGACAATTTCATGAAACATCAATAAATAGGATTAAGTATATGAATTTCGCGGGCTACCTGGCGTATTCCCCTTAAGGCTTAACATCTGTTAAGCTTAGGAAACAGCACTTAGATAGATGAATATCTATCTACCAACTACCTACCCAACGATTTAACATGTCAACGATTTTCAGTGACTGATTGCCGTTTTATATGATAAATGATTTTATTTCAGTAAGTAGGTCCGTACAAACACTTTTACACGTCAATCATGTTTTAAAAACTAGATGTGGTGTGATATATAAATGAAGGCCAGATCGTCATTGATCATAATTATAATTGACAGATACGCGACAAGCTTTTTTAGTGGCCTAAAAAAAATATAGCATAAATAACAGAGCAATTAGACGATTGAAGTCCTCTCTCTACAAACTTAAAAATACAATTGGAAATGGAAAAGTAATTACCTATCTAGTGTAACCACCAATTGCATAGTATACCTACATAGTTAGCACCTAACAATATACATAACTAGCTTTTGCCCGCGGCTTCGCTCGCGTTAAGAAGTATAGTTTGACAAAGTTTCATACAAACTTTCATCCCGTATTTTATCCCCTTGGGGGTAGAATTGATCAAAATCCTTTCTTAGCGGATGCCTACGTCATAACATCTACCTGCATGCCAAATTTCAGCCCGATCTGTCCAGTGGTTTGGGCTGTGCGTTGATAGATCACTATGTCAGTCATTTAGTCACCTTTGAGTTATATTCTAACCACGACGGTCCTATTTCGTGAAAGTTTGACTGTACAGCTAATCCACAGGGAATAGCTGTACCTACATTTCCCACTTTAATATTATAGTCCTTTTTAACTACGTGTTACTGCCGCCTACAGCCGCCTATTGACTGTATTTCTACGGATATAGGAATACGGATATACCATAGATTTATCGCCTAATCAAGCGTAACTGCAATGTTAAATAAGAGTTTTGCCTTTATTTTTTTGGCAGGCACTAAAAATATTGTTAAACAACACTTTTGTCGATATCTTTATTGCCGTGATAGTTACAGTATTATCGTTTTAAAACATTAAGAGAAGCAAACGGGAAGTAATTAATGGCCACCGTGAATTTCAATAATTCTATTTAACAAGGACACTACGACTCGGTGACTGGCCGTCCAGACGTCAGAATGAACGGTCACTCTTAATTTTTTTTTTCTTCTAGAATACGATGGAAGCAATTGTTTGAGAATAGGAAGCAAATAGAAGCAATAGGGAAGCAATTGTTAGGCATAAATTCAACGTTACATACGCCTAATGACTGTTCATCCTGATGGAGACGGAAATAAGGACAAGCCAAACGCAATTTATCGGTTACAATCCAATCCTAGGCTGCGACTGAAAATTTTCTATCCGAAAAGCCAATTGCACTTTTCCTGACCGAACCGAGCCGCGAGATCGAACGGAATGAGATAGCTGTAACAGCTATGGGTGGTTTATTGGATTCGTCTTTAAAACATCATAATATTCGAAAATGTGAGCTTAGAGGCTACTATCTGACAGACAACATTTATATGTATTTTTTAAATAAACAATACTTACGTAATCTATCTTGTTTTGTTATTAGTTATAAAAAAAACATCGAACTGGAAACCGACCCCGACATAGTTGGGATAAGGTTATATGTATGTAGGATGTGTATTGTAAATGTGTATTAAAACATTGTAAATATAACATAGCAACAACAAATATAACAACAACAATTTTTTTGCAAAATTTATGATTCGGAAGATATCCAAATCATAAATTTTGCAAAAAATTGTTGACCATCCCACGCATTTTAGATCTAAGATTATAAATGAGGGGAAGTCTGCAGACAACAAAACAAAATAATATATTAGTCTATGTTTAAGTCGATGAGGGTATTCTCTCCACAGCCGAGATTTTAGCTAGAGTTTTTGTTCTTTTGTTGTTTTTGTTTTCTTTTATAGTTTTTTTTTTTGTAGCGTGAATATACTGTGTTTTTTTCTTCTCATTTGTTGTGAACGCTGTGCACGTCTGTAATCAATTACAGACGTGCACAGCATTCACAACAAATGTTGTTGTTGTTGTTGTTGTTTTGTTTACGTCAACGTAAACACTAGTCCATGTCTCTGTTCTCTGTTATTTGTAAATGTTTGTGTGTGTGTTGTTGATGTGCCTTAATCTATACTTATAATAAATCTGTAGAGAGGTCAATTCTGTACATGAAATATATTTCCAAAATAACTATCAGGGGGTGATTAGGGATCGATACTGATGCCAAAAATGCAATCAGTAAAATTTTTGTCTGTCTGTCTGTATAACCGTTATAGAAACAAAAACTACTCGACGGATTTTAATGAAACTTGGTACAATTATTTTTCATACTCCTGAGCTGGTTATAGTATACTTTTCATCACGCTACAATCAATAGGAGCAGAGCAGTGAAGGGAAATGTTGGGCAAACGGGAGAAGTTACTCCATTTTTTACGCTTCCGTCGCGTGTGCAACCTTAATGGTTAAAGCTACACAGAAATCATGTATGACGGAAATGTTCTCCTTAAAATTATATAAAAAAAATCCCACGACAGCATATGTCTATCTTTTATGGTTGACTCACAATAACACGTGTAACTCCCGATAGCTTAGCAGTTCGAAGCTTTCTGATTATATTTGTCTACTCTTACATTTATAACACTCTCAGTCATTCTTAATTAAAAAAGTTAACATTATTAACTATTCCATACAAAAGAATCATAGAAATCGGTATAGAAACACCAAAGTTATACATGAAATACGCTAATAATAAGCCATCGCGCGTGAATACTGAATCACGCTCGACGCGTCTCGCGCCTATAAAATTCAAAGTCCTGACTGACTGACTGACCGACTGAGACATCAACGCACAGCCTAAACCGCTGGTCCTAGAGACATGAAATTTGGAGAGTGTATTCTTCGTGAAGAGTAGGTGTCCACTAAGAAAGGGTTTTTCGAAATTCTACCCCTGAGAGGGTGAAATGGGGAGATTTCGTTTGTATGAAAAATCTTATTCCTTGAGTTAATAAACTTGAAACTTGGCACGAATACTTATGTAAATAAATTATGAATTCGGGCATTTTTTTTTTAATAAACTACCCCCTAAAAGGGGATTGGGGGGTTTCAAAGTTTGTATGGAAGAATTTTAGCGCGCGGTCCGATATAATCGAAACTCAGTGTTTATACCTAAAATTGAAAGGAAAGAATAATGTATATCAGGGTTTTTCGAAAATGTACCCCTGACGGCCTGAAAAGGGGTAGTCAATTTTACAGGGGAGGATTTTACAGCGTGGCTTGATTAACTCGAAAATTGGTATAAATAATCTTTGAGTCAAGTTATGAACACATCCCAAATGATTTTTCAAAATTCCACCCCTGTGGGGGTGAAAAGCGGGGATACAGTTTATATGAAAAATCTTATTCGTTAGATTAATAATCTTGAAAATTAGCATGAATACTCGCCTAAGTAAGCAATAAAGTTTATCATTATTAGTTTTTCAAAACTACCCCTCAAAAGGGATATAGGGGTGTTAAAGTTTGTGTGGAAGAATTTGTACGCGCCGTCCGATTAACACGAAACTCAGTGTACTTAAGACAAAAATAAATAATAACACGTATGAGGGTTTTTCGAAAATCACCCCCTAACGGGGTGAAAAGGGGTAGTTAATTTTACAGGGGAGGATTATAACAAGTGGCTTGATTAATTATAAAATTGGTATAAATAAAATAATCTTTGAGTCAAGTAATGAATTTTTATGAATTTTTTTAAATTCCACCCCTGTGGGGGGAAAAGCGGGGATATAGTTTATATGAAAAATCTTATTAATTTAGTTAATAAACATGAAACTTGGCAACAATACTTGCCTAAGTAAGTAATTATCATTATAAGTTTTTCAAACTACCCCTCAAAGGGGGATATAGGGGTGTTGAAGTTTGTGTGGAAGAAATTGAATGCGCGATCCGATTAACTCGAAACTCAGTATTGATACTTTCGACAGAAAATAATTAATAATAAGTATGTAAAGTTGTCGCAAATTGACCCCTGATGGGGCAAAAAGGGGTAATTCGGTTTTTAGGGGAGGATTTGAACTTGAAACTGTATGTTACATTTTCACGCCTAAACCACTGAACTTCTGATTTGGCAAAGAGATAGATGACATCCTGGGGAAGCACATACTTTTTATCCTGGTAGCACGTTCCCGTGGGATAACTTCCGACATCCACGCGGGCGAAGCCGCGGGCAGAAGCTAGTAATAAATAAATAAATAAACATACCTAGTCGCACCCTATATCGTAGAATAGAATAGAACACTCTTTATTAAGTGTTTATCGTAACTACACAATAGCTGTCGAAAAAATGGCAACGCCCTGAAAATAAGATTATTCCTGCGAAAAAATCCACGTGAAGATTTCTGCCGATTATCCACTGTATGAAAAGTCCGAATGTTGCGAAACCATGTGCGAATATAAAATGGAAGTTAAAGGTCTCAAAATTCAGTTTTTACTATTATTTCGTAAAGTGTTCGTTTTTAAATGACAATTATTATTAATTACTTACTTATTTTTGCATAAAATTGTATTCAAATTTCATCATTTTCGACACTTTTTCAAACTACACAACACAACAACAACAACACACAACAACACAACTTTACAACTTTTTTTTTTTAATAATGCCAGTAAAACACTGTTATTAGCCTCTCAGCGTTTGCTTAGGATGAAGTTCGCAACATGATATTGTATGCACGTCGACAAACAGAGCGACAACGACGCCATATGTAGTGCAATACAAATATTTAACAGAAAGAAACGGTAGAAACATTCACGGTCTCACCTTCGATCCCGCCACAGAAGTAACTATTGTTCTTCACTGATATAATGAACGAAGTATTAATTGGATTTTATTAAAACCTGTATCTAAGAACAATGTTAACGGAAATATTTTAATCAAGACGGATGACGGAATCCCCCCTGACATTGCCGTAGATAGGTGTAGACATACATAACATAAATATGTACAGACGCCAGCACATCAAGCTACTACAATCTGTCAAATTTCTTTAATAGATTTTCAACTTTATCGCTAAAGCATTAAGGTTCAAGTTTGATTGGGAAAATTTGACAGTTTCGGGTAGCTTGACCTGCTGGCGTCTATACATAATCAGCCTGTAACGTTCCCACTGCTGGGGGACAGGCCTCCTCTCAGGGAGTGGGCCGTAATCCACCACGCGAGCCCAGTGCGGGGTGGTAGATCCGCTGCAGCTGTAGACGTTTATTTATAACAAAAAAAAAATAATTTTCACTACAAAACATACAATGGTCGGCTTTATCGCTTTCTGCGATGTCTTCCAAGCAACCTTGGTATGGACAGTGATACGTTACCAATGATAGTTTATTAACATTTTAATTTTTCCACAAAGTCTGTTTTACTTCGTGGAAAGTAACTGTGGTTTGTGTTCACAAACCACAGTTACTTTCCACGAAGTACAAACAGTTTGATGCCTACAATTAATGGCTCGATTGAATGGCTCCGAGAGAGAAGTTGTTATTAATCCTACTTTACTGTCTATCAACACAATAACTTACAAATTGGAGCCACATAGCTTAGCTATTGATCCACAGACACAGAAAATATACTGGATTGAAACTTATACTAGTTTGAAATACTATTTATATAGAGCAGATTTGAATGGAAAAAACAAGAAAATAATACCTACGTCGTTATAATATATTTGACGGTATATGGTTCTCCAATACAATGACCGTTTAAAAAAATCCTTGTACAAGGTCGGTTGGTGCTCAAAATGCATCGTTTTCGGTATAACAAAGACAAGAAGGAAGGAAGTTGAAAAGGGCTGTTTGTGTATGTGAGTTTATATGTCTATAAACGCACCCACGACACAGGAGAAATTCCTAGTGTGGGGCAACGTTTAAAAAAACAAAAACAAAAATCTCGACTTAAGGGCTATTTTTGTCTGCTTATTGCACGATAGAGTATTGCATAAAATACTATATTTAATTACTTACTTACTCAATAACAAAGATAAAAATAGCATATTCACCTTTTGCAAATTTCGAGTTGACATCATCTCAAAACTTTTGTAATGGCCTCGCCAATTTTGTCAAATTATTGTTCCAACATGTCTAATAACTTGTTGTTGTTGTTGAATTCTTAACAATAATAGGTAGGCACAAAAAGTAATATAATGAAAACTCAGTAACCATATATATTCATCTGCTACTTTTTGTATTTTTTTAAACGTAATTTTCTCTTTTTGCTCTCAAAACGGTGAAGGAAAACATCGTGACCAGCATGTCCTAGAACCAAAAATTCATATGACATTCTACCAACCCGCACTGGACTCGTGTGGTGGATTACGGCCCACTCGCTCTCACCGAGAGGATGCCTGTGTTCCAGCAGTGGGAACTTTAATAGGCTGATTATGCATGTATTTTTCAGTTGTATCCAAATTGTATAAAATACTGTACAGCATCCACTCCAGCCTTTAGTCACTCTAGTTACCTTTTTCAATTACATGCAAAAATGTAACCACTTTACGTGTTTTTTTTTTAAACATTGTATCAATTGAACTTGATTTTTTTTCAAGTTTGAATACTGTTTTACAAACACAGTAAAACTGTAGTAGGAGTTCTTGAGATGGAATTACGTCGTCCCGCGTACGCTAGCTAATGAGCCTACGAAAGAGCCACTAGCGAGAAAAGACTGACAATACGCCGGGAAAATGCGCACAAGAATTTCGCGTAGATAAGTAGCGTCAGGGCGCCATTATGGACCATTGTCTACAAGCATCACAACAACCCACTCACCTCACTTAACTTTTACAACTGCCTCCAAATGACAGCAGATTTTTTTTTTAGAACGAAGTTCCTTAACGCGGCTTGCGGTAGGACTCGACTGGTAGAAGTTGTCACTTAACGAAAGCGATATATTACCCCCTCCATTCGACTTACTCGTTCTCTCTGTATGCGTGCGAGTTTTTGTGCCTTCTCTAGGGAACTAGGGATCTCACCCAGCAGGGAACTGGTCGCACGAGCGGCCGTCGTGAAGCACTTCGGGTGCTCCTACAGCCACAACCCAATGACACACTTCAGAATGCAGAGGGCAGTTAAACCCCCCAGCAACTACTGCACACCTAGTGCAGTAATGCACTCCCGCCCCCTCCCGCAGGAGGGGGAGGAGTAACCCAAAGACGGGTTCCCAATTCTGGAGCACGAGAGAACAACGCCCTGGGCAAGGGGCCATTAAGCCCCAATACCGAATCCTCGCGCAGCCTTTAGGGGCGCAGAGAGACGTCCACGCGAGCGATTATTGTTTAAGAAACTTCGTTCCCGACGTTTGTTTTCCTTAGTCAAGGCGCTCCTTGTGCTCGCGTGTCTATAGGTACACCTCGGCTCGGTATCTAATAAATAATCAAAATACTGGCACTCGTTCTAAAACGAAAAATTGGCTTGAAATTCATGAGTAAAGCTATAAAGTTGAATTGGTTCAGAATTAAATTTCATGCCTCAATGAGGTCTTTATGGAGGCCCATCCAATGGGAATGGCAAGGTAATGCTCCGGATTTTTAAGTAGATTAAAGAAGTATAACATTGAATAATGGGAAATTCCTTTGGCAGGCTTTTGATGTATCAATTTATTTTTAATACGCCGTGAGGCTGTATATTGTATATTCGACGTTATTTATCGTGGGTTCGACCGCCCGGAAAGAAATTAATTTGTGCACAACCCCCCGCGCGGAGGTATGTTTTATGGCCCCTCGGGAACGAGAGGGTTATCTTCGCGAATCCGTTTTAAACTGAAAGATTTTCCAAGTATTTGTAAAACCGCACTCTATTGCGGGAAATATTTGTGTGCGCTGACGACCCTCTCCCCAAAGATATGATAAATATGATGGATTTTATAATCACATTTGCTGGTCTTTCCGTCGTTTAATCCGACCGGCTCTAGTAAACAATGTTTCATGTTGACGCATGTCTGAAGTCCATTAACGGATTACTAACGACTTTGGGAGGACCACTCGGGTGCTATATTAGCCACACTTAGACGCCACTATTACATTCAAGTGGCGGACGATTAAGTGTTCATAATATGGGCCGTAAGAAACATGCCTATGAAGAATCTAAAAGCAGGTATTGCTGAATAGGTACACTAACAGAGATAGCAATGTTTTGTACTACATATACATAATAGATATCAAGATTATTGCTCGCCTCTCCAGCACAGTGATTGAAAAATATTCATTTGTTTCTTGGCTTATTGGGGACCTCCAGGCGGCCCTCCAAATTCGAGATAATTACGTTTTTTTCCTTACTCGTATTGGCCCAGTATTTGTTTGCTTGTACCTACTGTTAACAAAGTTTGTATTTAAATATACAAAATACGAATACCTCACGAAAGCATGGATAGTCAACATTTTGTTAAGTCAGAAACACAATCATCATAACTCTAGCCGATTCTCAAGCCTCAGCTTTCAGTCTAACCAGACGCTGAATATATTAGAATTTCACAGAGCGCTTGCCATCTGACCTCCAGCCATAATAGCCTGCATAGCTAACTTGATATAGAGTGTGATCTATCTTGTCTATGCGTACATATTACGGCGGCCGTAACCTCACACGTGGAAAAATTGCGTGGCCCTTTATAGCCTGGCCGGCCCACGGCAGTTCCACTAATATTGCGGCTGAAAGCCAATATTAATAACTTAAGTTTTCTAAGAAAAAACAAGTAAGTAGTAGCTATGTTTCACAAAGGTCAGTGTGGTGTCAAATGTTTTTTTTTTGTAACAATGCCTGGGCGGTCGGGTCACACAAAACAAAGAGGTTTAATGCGAGGGTATATTAATATTGTGTTACCATAAACACGCAAGTTTAATGTTGAGTTATTTTTGTCGTGATATGATCGTAATCATACTATTAAATGTAATGTAGGTAGTTTTACTGTTTCAGTTCGCTGTAGGCGGCGGGGAGCCGCTGGACTGAAAAAACCGGATCTAGGCAGTTAGCTTACTTTATCCTTTGTGTTTGCTAATAAAAGGGATTTTGTTTACTTCTCGTTAGATCTTATGAAAGAAGGCTTCAAGGCCTTTTTTGGGGATAAAAGGATTTTATAAAGTTATAAGGATTATTATTTTAAACTAGCTGCGTCCCGCGGTTTCACCCGCATAAGTTACGATCCCGTGGGAATATCTGGATAAAAAGTATCATATATGTCATCATATATATGTGATCCTGGCTACAAACCATCTGTGTGCCAAATTTCATCCAAATCCGTTTAGGAGTTATTGCGTGAAAGAGTAACAAACATCCATCGATCCATCCATCCACACAAACTTTCACGTTTAAGTAGGAATAATATTAGTTGGTTATGATAGATTATTTGATCCTACACTCTCAGCTTTCTTGCACCTAATATTTTCCACATTTTCACACAACATAAGTTATTCGACGTGGGCAGTTTCCTCTAAACCGCCCACGTCGACTAACTAATAACACAGAACGGTGAACACATATTCACGGTAAATGGCTTAAACGCTTATTAGAATACGGATGGGATCGCAGGACTCTCATGAGGTACAGTTTGTCATAAAATCGTAATAAAGTCACTCCGCGAATTTTCCAAGCAAAAGGTTTTCTTCATGCCTTGTAAACAACAAATGAAACGTGAAACTTGGGAGTTCATAACCTAAAGTAAGTTATGGCACAACAAATTGTAAGTACGATTAAACTAATTGAAGCGTTTGGGTGAGTCGGACATAATGTAAGCTTGAACAGCCCTCGGAAGCTGAGTGTAATTTTCCGTAACCGACCTTCCTGTACGTTTCCGCGTAATTAATATTATAACACGTGCCGAACTCAATCAGAACTTCCGTACCAAAAGGCTGTATAATTCGATGCCTTGTTGTTACGATTCTTTTTTCTTTTAACACGTTTTTTAGTACCTGTCAAAACTTTGTGCATTCTAAACTTGAAATCTATATTATGTGTTCGCGTGCTGCGGGGTAATTGCGTAATATTAATTTTGACAGTTAAAAACATTCATTGCGTTATTTACGTTGTTGAGTAGACAAATTTTTCGAACATATACAGCAATGGAAAAGCAATGTCCTTCAAAATGATTCAAATTGAGATGGATAGAGTGCTACGCAATAAGGGTGCTAAACGGCTAGGGAATTAACAATTAGATTCAGTAAATTAGTCCAATGATCCCCGATATAGTGCTTAGCATGTTTTTTAATTTCCGAGCTCAATTTCCATAAGAACTCGTAGCAGTTTTATGAAGTATTAGGCGAAATTCCTTTCGTTTCAAAGTCCTTCATCATGAATTCTCCGATCATTTTTCAATTTCCATGTTGATGTTTGAATATTAAATATCGTTTGCTGGACGTGTTTGCACTGTTGACAGGACTCATGTTTGAGTAACAAATGTTCCGTGCCACAAAAGATAAAAACAAAACTGGACCCTTGTTTATCTACGTACCCTCTGTAACAGGTCATAATTCGCACAAACGAATAACATAATATTATATAATCGAGGAAATTAGAATATGAATGAGTGTTTGTGACTGTTGGAATTACGAACGAAAAACGGAAAGTTTGGAACAGATTACATGGAAATTACGCTGATTCTATCGGAAATTCGGAAAATGGATGATTTAAAGCTAAGAGCTCAATAGAGGATTGAGCTAGAGTAAAATTAAATGTGATAACGCGGCGAGGATTCCCACGAAGACGTTTAACATTCCGACATGTTCGGCGAGATTGTTCGGATATCTAAGCTCAATGTAATGTACTGAATTGAAGTAGATTTAGTGCCTACATCTATTAGCAACCAACTGAAACGGTTTTACTATAATCTGTACGGTTTTCAGGTAAAGTAGGAGGGTATATGTAGGTACTTCGCGTCTTCCCTATCCTTGAGATAAATCCCGTGAGCTTTTCCTTTCGTTGACTTATAAGACTTACGGCGTTACAGACATCTGTTATGGACGATTTAACAAAACTTCCCCGACAGGTACCTTCTTGGAAATATTTGTGTGGCACAGCAGCGGAACGTTACACGTCCATTTTATAGAAAAAGATTATCAAAATGTATGTATATCCTCGATGTGCAGATGTCGCTGAAAATACCAAATGGTTTATAAAGTTCGAGTCGGGATCCAAAATTATCCTTTATCACTATGGCATCGCACTGAGTGTGCGGTGGGGACTTTATCAAAGATTATAAAATTTCCACTCAAAATTAAGGAAGGTTTGCAAGGGGGCCACCTGATGTCAAGTGCAACGGGTAGCGAACCTTCCCTAATTGTTGAGTGATACTTACAAATTTTTAGGGACTTCCAAAAATAGTACGACCTTCCAACGCATCTTTTGGGTGGCTATTTTAAGAAACCGTCGTAGTATGGGACGCCCCCCAGCTAGATGGACGGACGACCTAAAGAAGGTTGCTGAGACGGACTGGATGCGGAAGGCGGAGGACAGGGTGTTGTGGCGCAGCCTGGGAGAGTCCTATGTCCAGAAGTGGACTGCGATAGGCTGAGTTGATTGATTGATTTTAAGAAACTTGGGTTCAACTTGTTTTTAGAAGACAATCCACGTGTATACGTGCAAGTTAATAATGTATTAGAGAAACAGTGAGGCTGCCTATATCGGTTTCGATGCCTAACTGTGATACTAAAGACTCTGCAGACAGGTGCGACGATTTCCATAGAGTTTTCATAGAATGTTCTACTAGAGTCGCGTCGCACTGTCGCGCCGTTTCTGTCCGAATTTTATCTGGATCTTCATTTTCTGTTCATAACTTTAGAATAGTCTAAAATTTCTAAAATAATGGCAGGCTATCAGAATTTAATATTTAGTCCCTAAATTAATTCGGCATGCCTGCCATTCTAGGTCGTTAAGATGACACGGCCTAGACATGGCCACAAAGCCTTCAGTCAAATAGCTTAGCTCTCAGAGTTTCAGTTAGGTAAGATGATTTATTAGGAGTCGGAGGGCTCTCAGAGTTTGTTAGCGGCAACGTTGGCTATTACCGCTCTGAATGGACCAGAGATGGCATTCTGCGAGTTTAATTTAGTATACAGTTTGTCGGTAAGATTTAGGACGACAGGAGCATAGTTACTCAACTTCTGTTAACTTCGTTAATCGCTAATCCGTTACTTATCAAAATTAAATGAAATCAAAAGTCATTTATTCAAAGTAGGCTGAGAATCGGCGCTTTTTGAACGACAAAATTACATAAGACAGATCCCCAAAACGCCCGCTTTTCACTACTTTTTAGTGCTTTAGCTGGGAAGAAGAAGTGGCGCAACAAACTCCCCTCAATTAGAAAAACGAAATTGCATTTTATATGTAGTTGCGTTAGTGATTTACTTATAAAAATATGTTGGGCAATCCCAACATATTTATAGCATAGCCAATGCTATGAATGTTTAGGCAGGATATGAAAAATTTATAAAAGAAGGGTAGATATATCATTAGAGTTTGTGTTTTTCGCGGCGCGGCGCGGTCCGCACGGTGTCCTTTTGGCAAAGAGTTGCCTAATTAATGATTAATGGACTTATGGAAAGTTAATGGAAGTTAATGAGTCCGTTAACAATTTTTGAAGTTAACTTTAAAGTTAATCCATTACTCGAAATGTTACCTTCGCTAATTAATGGATTAACGGTCTCATCCACATCTTTGGATAGAAGATCATGAAATTATTTTACCGTAGCAACGCCAGTTTTTCAATAAAGTTCATCGATGTGACCTTTTGACATCTTAAGAAAACCTAAGCGGTCACGAGTAGGTAAAGATGGGCAATCCACCGAGTTTAAACCCGGTGCTACAAAACCGGTGCCCGGTGCCCGGTGCTTTGGTAAACGCCCAGTAAACGCCCAATTTTCTGGGTGTTTATCGGGTGTTTACCAACGCACCGGGCTTAAACCCGGTGGATTGCGCATTATAGTTACGAGTATCAAGTAGGTGCCTACATAACTTAGTTAGTTCTCCTTTACCTTACAGTTTATCAGTTTTCTTTTCAGTTTTTGTTTGTTTGTTTACCTAATATATTCTTCTTTTCGAGCCGATGCTACAAGTATTATGTTGAACGAGTTGGGCCCAGTACCTAGGTGGCAATCGCGGCATCAGTGGCGTGTTTTACCTACCTATACATTAAGGGCCGGCCGCGGCAGGGGCATTCTCCAAAGCCAGATAATTTTATCGGAGGAATAATTTTGAATTTTTGACAGTTCTACCATACAAAAACAGTCAGACGTCAATTTTATTCCACGAATAAAAATGATCTGTCGATTGAAAAATCAGCCCTTAGAAGTATAGGTATAAAGCTGTAAATGATTATTTAACAGCACCCCTAGAAGTAATAATTACTTTCCTCTCTACATTCACAGCTTGCGGGAGTGATGATGATGACGTCACGCTGAAGTATTTGCACGAAGGCTGCGCTGACGTTCATGTTCGGGGTCGCCAGTTTGGAGGTATGAGGACCAGGGTGTAAAGTTCACACATCCTCCATAGAAAAGGGAGGATCCTCCAACCAGACGGGTGTTGTGTCTTATTCTTATTATTCTATTATTATTGATGTTGGGAAGTTTGTAAGTATATATATTTTGTTAGTTTGCTTGCGATTTGCAGGATTTGCGTGACGTCAGTATGACGCGTTGTTCGCATGTGGGGTTGTAGATACCGCTACAAAAGCTTGTCACAAAGTGTATTGCTTTATCGAGTTTCAACCGTTTTTAACTTCCTCCTTCTTCTTAGCCTTAGCGTATCGATAACAAAAAGTTCAAACATCTTTGGCCCAAAATTCAGCTGCGCGGACTCCGCTCACTGACGTAGCCATAAGAACATCAAGTGCACAGGTGATAGGGCATGCGGCGCAGGATGGAAGGTGGGCCATTGGTACGAACTTGAGATCCATCCGACAGGTAATAATAGTGTCGAAAATGACACATTTCTATAACCTGATTTACCTTGCCCTCAACAGCAAACCTGTCGGAAGAATAGCAGTCGTATATTTGGCTTAAACTGACAACATTTTCGGGCTTGCGTTTAGACTCCTACGATAACATTGATTGATGTTCGATACGGTACGGAAGCGTATCGAGTGGTTGTGAATAGCTATGCTGAGCCGTTTATCTTCCGAAAGCACAAAAATGGCTTTTCATTTTCAACTTTTCATTTTCCGCTAAAGTTAAATTTCGCACTATGAAAATGCTCTGTTGATATTTCACGGTCAATTTAAGTGACGTCAGCTGCAGCCTTTTCACCTCGCTTCACCCTTCGACTACGTAAAATGTTCTATAGGAAACATTTTATTTTTGAACGTTTTATTTGGTAGGGTGGATTCTTGTCTCTGAATTCTTGCGTCTCTTTTGTTCTGAAGATTATATTTGAAAAGCGGCCAAGTGCGAGTCGGACTCGCACTCGTAGGGTTCCGTACCAATGTACAAAAAAAAAAAATGTTTCGATCTTCGGTCAAGAAACTTTTTTTTTCATAATTTTTTAGTTTTATTTTATTTTTATTATTTGTTATTATAGTGGCTATAGTGGCACACATTCTGTGTAAATTTCAAGTCTCTACCTATTACGGTTCAAAAGATGCAGCCCTATGATAAATGGACGGATAGTGGATCTTTAGTAAATGCCACGTTGGCACCGTTTATGTGCGGAACCCAGAAAATATTAGTCGACAGTGCATTGGGTACAGTGCAAAGTGGATTGTATGCACTGTTTTAGAATGCAGTTAGAGCTGCTCGGAGTTTCGGGCGGTATAACGAAGGATATGCATAGTGAACAGGATAATTTATATGACTTTGCCCATCTGAGATGCAAAACGTTTTGAGAGATTTATCTCTCTACTAGCTTCAGCCCGCGGTTTCGCCCGCGTGTCAGTCGGAATTATACCAAGGGAACCTACTACCAGGATAAGTATAGTATCATCAGCACCCTAATTGCGTAACAAAAGAGAAAGAAAGAAAATGCATTTATTACATTTTTTTTTAACACACTATCAATTACAATCCGAATCATTCTGAAGGATATTGCTAATCCATTGCTTCATATGTTCGAAAAAATGTCTGCTCAGCAACGTAAATACTTAACGCAATTAATGTTTTTGAACTATCAGAATGGAAGCCATAGCTACTGATCGTGTGCTAAGCAACTACCCCGCAGCCTATAATGTTCCCACTGCTGGGACACAGGCCTCCTGTCGGTGAGAGGCAGTGGGCCGTAATCCACCACGCGGGCCCAGTGCGGATTAGTAGATGTCACATGTCTTCGAATTTTTTATTCTAGGACATGCCGTTTTCCTCACGATGTTTTTCTTTTTTTATGCACCGTTTTGAGGCATTGCTCATGAAATTATTTACACAAAGTAAAGCACCTACGACTCCTCAGTCGGGAGCCGTTACTACTGGGCCACCACTGCTCAAGGATAAGTATCCTATGTGCTAATCCAGGCTATCTGTGTGCCAAATTTCATCAAAATCTGTTCAGCTGTTTTTGCGTGATTGAGTAACAAACATCCAATCGTAATCAAAAAAGGTTTGTAACTCACACACAACGTCACATTCTAAACACGAATTCTAATATCACTGGATAATAACTGGAAATAAAGAATGTTAATAATGAATGGTGAATGTCGTCATTTCAAAAGGCCGCTAAAGTGGTTGCTAACAGATTGGTGACCACTGAATACTTTGTAAGTATAGGAGCTTGGAAAGATACCGAGTCATGTTCTTGTCATAATCCTTTTATCGCCTTTGGGACACTCTCGAAAAGAGGAAGTGTCATCCTTAGCTTTGAGACAGCCTAGCTAACAAACGAAAATATTTTTTCTTAATCTTTGTGTCCCTAACTACCCCTAATCTGGTATCTGAACATGACATCGCCGCTCAAACTGAAACCGAAGTATGTTATTTAGCACATGATTCGAGACAGCCCCCTAGAGAGACAAACTCGGTTATCAAAAAAAAAATATCGGTTGTTTCATAAAAATGCGATACCTACGCGGTTAAAATGTATGGAGCGGCTATTTTTTTTAATAACCGACGAAAAATTTCAACGCCTGGGGGTTCAGAATCTACTGAATCCATGGTAACACGTTGCGCGTCGATGTCCCTGCCACCCTGTATAATTACAAATAACCCCCAAAAGGTTAGGGAGAGGTGTAGGTAAACATTCTTGCTTCATCATTTAGGAAGCCAATTTAAGAGTGCTGCATATGACTGACATCTGTCACTATTTCAACACCAAGAGGCCAATTCTCGTGATTTAAAACGTTCAAAATCTAATCGCAGTCTCATCTTGACGACAAACAAATGTCAAAAACTTGTCAAAATGTAGGGAAATTAGAGGTATTTTTGAAAAAAGTCCTAGAAATAATGTATATGGCAAAACAACGTTTGACGGGTCGGCTAGTTTATTTATAATACATATTTTTATGATTATGTTCAAACAAACAAACTATGTATTTACTATTCAGCTTTATTATTAGTATAGATATAGATGGATGTCATAAATAAGAATGAAGTTTAGTAAAAAAAACGTTAGTGTCACGGGACCTACTTTGAAATAAACTATTCTTTCTTTCCAACTTCGCCGGGAACCACAAGAGAGTAGTTAGCGCAATCTATCGCCATTCTTTGATAGTGAACAATTAAAGTAAGCTAGTTCCCTTTCAGCTCCAATTAAAGTGTGTCCACCATCGCCCACTGCACAGCCAGCTGCGCGCCATTCATAAAGAGTATCTCACGGAGATTTATCTTAGTATTCCAGACGACTAGCGTCAGCCGTTTTTAATACTTTGTTACTGTAAAGTACACAAACTTTATTCGTGAACAAACTGAGCGTAACTAAATGTTCGTTGGTGATAACTTTGATATGATGCATTTACATTTTTAATTTTGTTAATAACGCTCGAACTCGTAGTTCGTTAACTGCGTTTACATACATTTTTCTGCTTTATCTTGAGACCTGAGATTAAATTCTAGTTAATGTAAAAGAGAAGTTGAGATTTTATGAGAAATATCTCAGTTGTAAAACTCGGGGCTGTAATATTACGTTAAATGTCACATGAGGGTTTATAGACCCCCTTGTGTAATAAATAACGTACTTTTATTTACAAACAAGATAATATTTACATAATATAGGCAAGCTAACATATATTATAAACGTGAAAGTTTGTATGGATGGATGGATGGATGTTTGTTACTCTTTCACGCAAAAATTACTGAACGGATTTGGATTAAATTTGGCACACAGATGGTTTATAACCAGGATTAGAGACTTTTATCCCGATATTTCCATGGGATCGAAACTTATGCCGGAGAAACCGCGGGGCACATCTAGTAATACATAACGATATGTACTTACTTAAATGTATATAAAAAATAAAATAAATATAAAAGAGGGAAAGAATTATAGGGCAATGATGTAATTGCGTTGAAATTTTTTGGTCGGTAATAAAAAAAAATAGCTCTGCCATACATGCCGCGTAGGTATTGCACTTATCTATGAAAGAGTTGATTGTTTTTTTGATAACCGACGAAAAATTTCTACGTTACAGGATTTAGAATCATGATTGTGCTAAATACAAACAAAAAGCTTCAATTACAAGCTAAAAATAATATACATACATGTACATTATGTACAAGTATATAATAAAAAAAAGGGAGGAGCTCATTGGGTACCAAATTAAGTTTCCACTCGTAGTTGCAGGCTCAGGGTTTGACGGTTATGATGTACATTTATTACCCATTTTATGTTTTTGGTTTACTCACTTGTTTATTACGGGTTTTCCTAACTAGCTATTAAAGCTACAAGTACCTACACTGCTTAAAACAAAACAGGGCTTTTTAAACAATGCTCAGCACATGATTAATTAAATCAGAATACGCAATAACTTCCTGCGTCATCCGTCAAACGCCACTTGCCAGTCAGCACCACTTACACAGACCATACAACATGAGATTTCACATAATGCTGTTGTTCATAATTCCGGTCGTTTTCCTGTAATTACGCGCCGAATGTGGCGATAAACGTCGGGACGGCCGAAGTACGGATAAACCAATTATAGCCGTACTCCGGACGTAGGGTTAAGTTGGTTGAGTTTGTCGACAAGCGGGATTTTTAAGCCAAACTCTAATTTTCAGTTTTTACATAAAATAATTCTAGTTTGACCAATGGTACAAGTTAGAATTATTTTACACTAGCAGACCCGACAGAGGTTGTCCTGTCCGAATTTCAACAGTACAGACAAAAAAAAAAAAAAAACAGAATAAAGGACGTTCAGCTTTTCCCAAATTTTAAAATTTTCCTGAAAACTTTTCAATTTTGTAACATTTTAAATCAAAAAGAGCCTAATCCGTCCAGCCGAATCAAGTGATGCGGTTACCAAGGAACAGCATTTCATTTTTATTTCTATGGCTTTCAGCAATTCGTATGTCTTTTGTTTCCAAGGAGTGCCACGACTAGGGTTAACTTTCACAACGAGCGGGGCTTTTGAACCACATCCGTCCGTAGCAACGTTGCACTTCGCTAAGTCCTTTTTCAGTTTGTGTAGTTCTTCGTTCTAGCGATTTGTCATTCTTTTACTGGCTATAAAGTGCGACGGCTAATCCAATTATTTCCGTACGCTCTGGTTTGTATGGGGTAGAATGAACGACATGAGAGACTTTTGAGTCGCACTGTTGCACTGGTTTTTATTTTTTTTCAGTTTTATAATTCATTCGTTCTTTTTAAGCGTCAGTCTTTTGTTTGGTGAGTTCTATGAAACTATGGAATTAGTAAGTACTTGCTATATAGTAAGAAAAAACTCATTTTTTTCTTGTCCTAAATATGTGTTAGAATATTTTAAAGAAATAATAATGATTTATTCCGGAGTTTCTTTCCTACTCTTTTAAGTAGATTTTGCATTATGATTATACATACATGAAGGGATGAATACCTACTACAAATAGTTCATTATGTAGGTGCAAGCATAGGGATTCAGGTCAGTATTCGCTGAGCGTAGGTAGGTACTTATATCGATTTTCAGCTGAGGCCTGAAAATATAAGAGATTTTATTACTTACCTACACTCTATAGTAAAAAAATGATTTATTTTCGTAACACTAGCGACGCACTCTTGCTTCTCACGGTTTTTATGATTTGACAAAAGATCGAGATTTTTTATGACTTGTATGTTTAATATCAAATTTTTATACACTTAAACACCTTCCGGAATAAATTCTCTAAATGATGGTGAAAATAGCATCAAAATCCGTCGCGTCGTTCACAAGAACAAAACGGTCGGTCTGACACGAAAAGCGACTTCAATTTATACTATGTTTAGATATAAAATTAGCATTTTTATGGTGATCAAAATACTGACAGTATAGGTACGGTTAATGGCACGTGTAACTAACACTTGAACTACAGAAACTGCCATTACAGCTACGAAATAGGGGCGCTGTCAAAATAATGTTGATACCATGGAGGTGCAGTTCACCGTAACTAATTACGTCGGATTTAGATTTACATTGGCGCCGATTCCCTTGTTCACAAACTGAACTAAATTTAAGTTCAGTGCATCTTTTTCTTTCTATTTCATTAAGAAAAGGACAGAAGATAAATATTAGTTTAGTCCTGTCAAATTACATGGCTACTAAAAATACGTCAATTTACGTCAGGCGCTGACTAATTTGACAGGACTAAACTAATATTTATCTTCTGTCCTTTTCTTAATGAAATAGAAAGAAAAAGATGCACTGAACTTAAATTTAGTTTAGTTATTGAACAAGGGAATCGGCACCACTGTAAGTTACAACGCTCACACTCAACGGACTTATATGCTGGAAGCCCGACACCCGAGCACGAAAATCCCATTTTATTTTTTGCTCTCTTGGGGAGACACTGCAGAATGCATGCTGCCTGAGGCCTTTTCTGCTCAACTGAAAGCAAGCACAGATTTCCTTCAAGCGTATATCTCAACAATTCATTTCCTAGCCTTTTTCGAGTAACTATGTTAGAGTTGACTATCAGGGCCGTTTCAGAATGTCCGAATAGCTACTTATAACCTTCTCACCAAAATGGATCAGCATATGTAGCTATTCACAACTATGCGACAGGCTATCGTATCGAAAAAGACACATTTCAGTAAACAGCTGTCGGAAGAATAGTAGTCGTCTATTTGGTTGCCTTTTTTTTGGGTTTTGGACATATGAACAGCGTTTAGAGGACTCCTACGATAACATTGATTGATGTTCGATACGGTACGGAAGCGTGCCGAGTGGTTCTGAATAGCTATGCAGAATTGACATCTAACGGGAGTTAAGCTCCCGTTAAATGTCAATTCTAGTCGAAGGTAGAACAAGTTCTCAGTTTTATAATTCCTCTAGCTTCTGCCCACGACTTCGTTCGCGTAAAAGTCGTAAGATACACGACATACTAAAATAACAGTCACATTGTCATAGAACTCCCTCCCGCCAGCGCGATTGCTTAGTAATCGCTTAACGTTCTTTCTGTCATTTTTTTGGCTCTCGAGGGTCGTAGCGTGATGTTAAATAGCCCATAACCTTTCTCAAGAATTGGGCTATCAGATACAAAAAGATTTTTTCAAATCCGATTGGTTTTTCCAGAGACTAGCGCGTATATAGATAGGTAAGTATAGAATCTTTGGAGGTATGAGGAACAGGGTGTAAAGTTCACTCAACCTCCATTGAAAAGGGAGGATCCTCCGACCAGACGGGTGTTGTGTCTGGCGGGTAATTGCCCAACGATTGATATTGGGAAATTGTATCTATGCTAATTGCGCGGTAAACTCTGCTTGCGAGATGCAGGATTTGCGTGACGTCAGTATGACGCGTTGTTCGCATGTGGCGTTGTAGATACCGCTACAAATCTATGCTTATCTATATAATCTTTATCTAAAGATAAAAAGTCTATATCCAATATAGAGATAGACTTTTAGAATAGAATCAATATTTTCCACAAAGCCTCTGCCGGCTGGTTTCCGCACCAAATAGAACTACCGGTGGCAGATTATCGCATCTTAAGTGCCGACGCGACGAGCACGACAAATGCCTATTTCCTTCAGTTATATGACTCTAGTCAGGATTCATTTGTGTTCATTCAAGAGAACGATATCGAAAAAAGATGTCTCGAATTTACATTACAATTAGATCCTTCGTGTTGACTAAAAAATTAATGAGCAATTTAGTAGCTTAAAAAAATGATGGTTAAATTACTTAAAGGTCAATTTATCAACGTACAATATAAACGTTTTTTGATAAAAATCTCTAAAGAAGGTTTCTCCTCAATTTACTCCTCATTAACTTGATTTAAAAAACAAACAGAAACACAGCACGTAGTCTTTACAATTTTATTATCTGGTAAGCGGGAACGTCGTTTTAAGGACCATCCCTGCTTGGAGAATTTGTAATTAGCAAAATTAAATCAGCTCCGTGGACTAACATTTAATTAAGAAGCTGACGTACCAACACTAATAGTTGTCTAATTATAAATTATAACCGTTTAAAGACGTTTACATTATGAACAAATGAACTAGAGTTTTATCATGTGTGTTACCAAACTAAAAAACTTCACTTCTTTTGACAATCTAATTTATTGTTTTCCGAGAAAAATAAGGAAAAAATGTAAAAAAACACTGTTTGAGATTATGGAGTTCTCCCCCTTTAGCCCACTTGTAACATTGTTATAGATAATAAAAGTTGGTTGGTATTTTCATTTCGGATTGTAGCCATGCTTGAAACAAAGTGCGCGCCGTCAAGCACCCTCTTCGACGGCACACACAGCCACAATGAAAATTTGAAAAGTTTCACACTGAATATCTTCAAGTTTTCACAAGTTAAGGTTTAATTTCATCTACATTTATTACTAGTTTTTATTTAGTTTCACTTGTTTTGTTTATAATGTATGACTTGAAAGATATGTAGGGGAGCCATTTGTTCATGTTTGTTAGTACTTGAGCAGACAATTGATATCTATAGGGGTTCTTTAAGGTAATGAAACGGACAAAAATATGTGACCTCGTTTCAGGAGCGCTCCTACTATTTTGTCATTCTCGTAAAACTTCGTTTAACTCCCTAAATCTGTTGCTAAGCCGCAGAGAATTCGCTAACTATTTGGATTGCGTATTGATACCACATTTGCCGATGTTACAACTTAAAATTGGCTTGCGGCTCCCAGAGCGCAGGGTCCTGTGAAAATAGATTTCAGCATTTTCCAATAACATGTCGTACGTTTTAAATGTTCGAATATGTTACGATCTTGCATTACTTATGCAGCAATAACGATCTTAAGTGCCATATGTAGATATTGTAAGTACGTCGAGAAAAAAAATAAAAAGCCCGGCTAACATTTATGCTAATAACATGGAGCCGTAAAACAAACTATGAGCGGCGCGAGTGCCGAGCAGGAGAGGCACCTCCCTCATGTTCCATAAAGAAATGCTATAAAACATAAAATTATGGTCCGCTTCAATAAAACTGCGTGAAATTCTTTTTCTTTGCGGCCATTGTTCGCATCGTTTGCACATGGCTGTGTTTGGGAAGTTGTGAAAGGGTGCAAGTCAGGGCGTCGGATCCGGCAGCGTGGCCCGTCCATCCGGCACGGGCCGGTATCTTCCGGCATTTCCCCGCTCCACAATCTCTTTTCCCCCTGCTTCATTATTCGGCGCCCGGCCCGGGTCGGAGGGGTGCGGGCGGGCACAGTGTTGCCAACTTACTGCTTCGCATCATGTCCCAGGTTTGTAGGTAGAGTCTCCAATAAATTTAAAGAAAACATTCCCTTTATATACTCTCCTGTTCTACAGTGCTACACACTATCTTAAACTTGAGGTAATTTGAAACCATTTTCCGGCTACCGAACAGGCCAAAATATACAAAAAGAACGAAGAGAACATTTGGATTGCGATTTTCCACCTGTTTCAAAGAGAACACTAACAGACTTTCTATCAAAATGTTCATATTTATGTTACAGGGAACTGGGTATTTAGCTTGGCAACCCCGGCTTACGTCGAGGAGCGTTGTTGGCGGCGGGCGGGTGCGTTAGTCCGCGTGGAGCGGCGCGCTGGCTTGGCTCGCCAGTTTAGGGAGCCTCGGTCCTCCCCGCACCCGGCGCCCGCCTCAGGTACGCTCGCATGCATGACGCGCCACCCTGTTGCGCACTGCACTACAATGTTTACCTTAATGCACCTTCCGATCTTTCTAAATCTACACTCGGCTAATTTGGCGGGACCGCACTCTATCTTCCGCTGATGAACTTCTCTTAAAATTTTACATAGCCATATCGATAGGTTTATTTGCTCTCGCACTTTCAACTTACCTGGATCGATTCGCTCCTCGAAACTTGTAGATTTACTCTAGGTAAAACAATAATGTATATGTAGGATACTGTTCGTTCCAGAACACCTTCTGTACCTATAAATAAATGGCTATTTCTTGCCTACGCACGCTTTGTGTTCGAAAACAAGGAGCCTGCTGTGAGGATGTAATTATTATATAAATAGGGTGCGTGTCTCAGTTTCCCGCCTAATTTCATGACATACGAGCTGAGGGGCGACAAGGAAAACAATCCGATATTCGAAAAAACAACAGTTGGTATTTCCTTTACAAATATTTTTTTCTTTTTGCACAGCCTGAATTTGATAATAGAATTTGGAAGTTTCGAATCAGTGCCACATAAATATACAATGAAGGGAAACAAAAACAAGACGTTTGGAACTTTTCGATCAAAATAAATTCAGTTGTAATAAATTGAATTTGTTTGTTGACGCAACAATGAACACAATCCGTCATAAATCAAGCTAGATCGATGTTTGTTATCTATAGTAATTGACGTCAATTTGTCCTACAAGTTTATGAATATTTTAATACTTCCTGGGAGCGGCTGATCGCTTTTTAATTATTTTGAGCCTTAACTTATTTATGACCATTTGTAATCCTCGTCATTTGTTACAAACTCTATTCGAAATTAATGTTTCGGTAGTTGTTAAAGCTTTCAGAGCAATAAAATGAAGGCTTTATTAAAAATGTTTATCGGATTTCGAAAGAGAATTTTCTAAGGGACAATTCAATTTTAAAGGCGTCAGAGTTCAGTGTAGTGGTACCTAGCTAAAATAAATAAAGAAAGAAACAGCCTATTATTGTCACGTCGCTGGGCACAAGTGTTTCTTGAAGTTTGTCGTTAACTGAACATTGTAAAGCATAAGGGCGAGACTTTTTCCTCTTTGGCATTTCCTAGAAAATTCCTCGCTGAATAAAATGAAGCGTGTCGACAAAAGACGGAAGTAGGTACGCTCTGCAGTAATCTGCACGCAAATGATTTCTTGATTAAAATATCAGATATAAGCGTAATGAATGCTCTTTGTACAGGGAATATTTTCTTGATTGCGCCTTGTCGGGTTTTAATGGGAAGATTTTGCTTTGAATTAATGGAAAATCATTCAGTAACTGAAAAATAATCAATTTTTAATATGGGACCAACTGAAAAAGAAATGGATGGTGTGTTGTGTGAATGTTCATGTTCATTAGTATTTATTCCTCTGAAAAGTCCTCAATGAATTGAAACTCGGTATTTTTGTAAGTATAGTACCTACTTTAATACATAGGTAGTTAGGTACTCAAACTCAAAGAATTTTTCAAATAAACCAATTACAGGCACTTTTTGTGAACGGGTTGGTCAGTCGAAAGATGAAGCTAGTTGCCCATTCCAAAGCGTACTACGGTCGATGTAAATCTACAAATACCTATACGATGGTTTAGTACATCCGAGTACTAATAGCACTATCTAAGATTTGCCTCCATTTCTTTTCCCTCAGACCCTATTATCGGCAGTAGTTAGGTTAGGACCGCAGAAGCAGTTTTCTTTTGTTTTTCCGAATATCATACTTAAGCCCACACCTTCTTCCCATGGAGGTAGTCAGTAACTACAGAAGGCCATCTGCTAAGATCCTTACGTACTCCTTTTGCTTCGTTTACGTTCATACATAATTATGGTCATACACGCACGCCGGTTGCGAGTACTACGCACCAGAGGGGCAATTCTCGTTATTTTAAGAACGTTCAGTCTGATCTCAGTCTCAATCTGTCAAAAAATACTTCTAATTTCCCTACATTTTGACATTTGTTTGTCGCTGAGATGAGACTGCGACTAGATTTTGAACGTTTTAAATTACGAGAATTGGCCTTCTGATCTTTCTGAAGAACATCTACAATAAAAAAAGTAAAAAGTTTATTGTCACAAGAAGCATTCACAAAAATTTGGTACATAGATACAATATTTATTAATTTTTACTTAAGGTACTGAAACTGATACCTAAGCTATGCCAGGGCTTTTAATAAGGAATAAATTCATCTTTATTTTAAACCCGTGACAGAATATTGTATACAACGCCTGGGTTCAATCTCGAATATAACGATATACCTAGGTAGCAATTTAATATCCTTGTTAAAAGGGATGGGAGAAGTGGGACATTTTGTCGAAAATTGAAGTAAACAAATTTTGAAGGGGCTTGCGTTTACGCAGTATATTAGGGAGTGCGAGCAGTTCCTTTGTGGACGGAAGTGTGCATGATAACTTCTTGTTATGTGTAGTTTGAGGGATATTATTCACTTTTATAGAGGTGCTATACTTGTAAATTGCTGATAGTGTGGCACTTTGGGGACATCTACGAAAAAGACCAAAGTTTATACTCAAGTTGGTAAACATTAAGTATTACGTGCTTAGATTGATATGTGTAATTTGTTGTTTATTTTATAGAACAAGAGTTTCGAACCAAGTTGAAGTAGATAGTTATAAAGTCTTGGGGACATCTACGAAAAAGTCTGAAGTTTGTACTCAAGTTGGTATACATTTTTGTCTTAAGTACTACGTCCTTAGATTGATATGTGTGATTTGTTGGTTATTTTATAAAACAAGAGTTTAGAACCAATGTGAAGTGTTTTAAGTAATTACTCAAACAGCTCTTTCTAAGGAAAATTACAATCTTTAAACGTGTCCGTGTAGTTGTGCTTGGCATACTGTTAATGGTCTAATGTAACATAACAACTAAGTGGAAGTATGTAGTTCAGCTCATAAACTGAACACATAAACATCTGGTTTAACATTCATGTAGTACAATTCCGTATAATGCAACCTTTGATTCGAATTTGAAGTTACGAGTAGGTATACATTCGAAAATTAACTCAATTGTTTTAAAATCATTTGAACAATTCAATTTTCGCTACGTAACATACGAGTGTTTAACTATAATTAATAAATTGGGTTTCTACCAAGATTGCCTACGATTGCCTCTGATTTTTTACATGCTACACTAAAATGAGAGCTGCGATTGACCTTTTTTTTGTCAAGTTTGACTTTATTTAGTATATAATAGCTGTCATTTTGGTTTAACAAATGAGTTTAGTTCATAATCCCTTATATATCAAATGACAGCTGTCAAAAATGCAGTTCAATGGAAAAAGTTCGTTTCGGTCATTTGTTTTTACCGCAAAGCGTTAGTTACTTATAATATAATTCAGAACAATAAATATTACCCAATTTGAATGGGGATTATTGATCCAACCGACATCCAGTCCAGTGCGAATGCGGTGCTCCTGACCAAAACATTCGCCATATGTTGAAGTTTCCAAAATGTCCATGCACCTGTACTTCTGAGGACCTAATAAACGCCACTGATGCCGCCATTGTCGTGGTCATCTACTGGGCCCAACTCATCTAACATACTACAATATTTTTTACCTTTGCTTTGGACTCAAAAACGAAGTGCAATTAAACGCCTTGAAAGTTTTACAAGAAAGCGGTTTCCAACTTCTTTGAAAACCTTTGATTGCAGTGTTAATTTTATAAAGATTTTAAGAGTTCATCCACAGTTGGCCAATGACAGTCCTAGATCCCACGTGACAGGAGTCGAGGTTATTGCCATTTATCGGCCACAATTCCAATTCCCGGCCATAATTGAAAATGTTTGTGACAGATATTCCAATTATACTGTGGGCTTTGTAGATCGAGGACTCAGAATTACAGCTGTTGTGGCTCGTTTAGACTGATAAGGTTATCTAGTGTCTGTGTAACAGAAGGAGGGCAATTAATTTGTTCCAACACTTATTTGGTCGGCAATATTTTTCTTCAAGGCTGTATTGTCGTGTTGCCAGTTTTAATTGCTATACGCGTCGCTGTTTTGAGAAAGCGGTTTTAAATAGTTTTGAATTGATTTTTATTTATATTATGTTTAATAGCCGAGCCCCGCGGCTTCACCCGCATAAGTGTCGGTCCCCTGGGTATATCGGAATGAAAAGTATCCAATGTATTAGTCTAATGTGTAAGCTATATTACTGTAAAGTTTCATCAAAATCCGTTTAGTAGTTTTTGCGTGAAAAAGTAACAAACATCCATCCATCCTCACATACTTTCGCATTTATAATATTAGTAGGAAGTAAGATTATACACCAGAAAATACATAACAAAAAATACAACTATCACTACAAAACATACAATGGGATTTACTACATACCAACATAGAAGATTTCTTGCTAACCGCTGGAGCCGGACGGTAAACTGACAAACGGCAAGAGTCGTCCTTACAAATTGCGCGGACAAGTAACAAGTAGCACACATTAGGTAACTATTTACAAAGAAAAGCTACTTCCCTTAAACATTTTCCACGAAAATCTTAAACGAAATACTTTCAAGACTAATTTAAAGACGTCAATCTCAATCTGACCGAACAATAAAGTGAAATGGACATTAAATTCTTGAAGCATCCATTTTCTATAGGTCGATGTGAAGATTGTGAAGCGAGTTTACTTATTTTATTACCTACTTAGAACAGTTATAACAAAGCTGAAGACTTTGTTTTGTTTGTCTGTTTAAACGCGCTAAACTCTTAGAACTATCCGTCGGGCTGGCACATAAAAAATCTTGTAAACAAACAGAACGTCTAATCTACTAATAATAAAGCTGATGAGTTTGTTTGTTTGAACGCGCTAATCTCTAGAACTACCACTCGGATTTGGAAAATCTTTTTGCATTTGATAGCTCAATTCTTGAGAAAGTTTAGAGGATCATCACGACCTTTAAGAGTCGAGCGAAGAGAAAAAAACTCAGAAAGAACTATGCAATGAAGTAAAGGCGTGAGCGGGCGATGCGACACGACGTGGTGGGTGAAGTCGAGGGCAAAAGCTAGATATCGCGGTAAATAACAATTTTATTGAGATAAAGACAATATTATTGCTTTTCATCGAAGAATCGGAAGAACTCTGAACACTTTCGCAACAGTCGGGCGTTATTAAGAAAGTTTGTCGGCTTCGAAATTATATTTAGAGTCAATTGCAAGAAAACAAATGATTAATGTTTATTACCGAGTTGAAATTAATATGGTGTTAGCTGAAAGTAATTGTTGTGGTCGGAGTGTCGTGCTACGGAGGAAAGTGATTGCCTTTTCGATGCATCGTTGTGTAAGCTACCCTCTTTTGAAGGATTGATATATTAGAGTGACCTTATTGGTGATGTCCTACGAAAGGTCAGGGGGTCTACTCCGAAGTGCAAAGTGCGAATGTTCGGATCGGACCGACACATGGCCGAACCGAATAATAGTGAAAAATGCGAAAAAAGTTCGGAGCGGCTCAGTTGGGTCGGGACCATGGTCAATATTCGAAAGAGTGTAGGATCGGAACCGACCGAAACAAATAGTAACTTCGTAGCAGGAAACGGCCGAGCATTCGGCCGATACTACTTCGGAGTAGGTTAGTACTCGCAACCGGCGTGCGTGTATGACCAGAAGGCCAATTTCCGTAATTAAAAACGTACAAAATCTAGTCGCAATCTCATCTCAGCGACAATTTATGTCGAAAACTTGTCAAAAATTTAGGGAAATTAAAAGTAATTTTGACAGATTGAGACTGAGGTCGGACTGTGAACGTTCTTAAAATGACGAGAATTTGTCCCTCAGATTTATGAACGTAACCGAAGCAAAAGGAGTATGTAAGGATCAGAGCAGTTCCGTTCTGTAGTTTATGTCTTTCTGTCTACCCCCATTGGAAGAAGGCATGAGATTGTGTATGTCTATATGTACCTACATAAAAACGGTCAAAATGTAGTCGCAATCAATGTCAAAAACTTGACATAATTCTAAGTAAATTAGAGGTACCTATTTGAGGTATTTTCGGCAGATTGAAACTGAGATTAGGGGTTCTACTCTCTAACCACTAAATCTGACTAACTAAGAATTAATGTTGACACCATTTGACAGTACCTTACTCCCGGTGTTTTTGTTTTGCCCGTTCTAAAAGGTTTATTAGCCGGCAGTAGGGTTCATTCCGAAGGATGAAACTACTTTTGGACGGGCCCGTATTTTCGTTGACGGACTTAGAGAGCAGGTACCATGAACCTGGGGCCTGCAGTGCGATTCTGTACCCATCTCACCGTGAAAACTCAGGTGAAGTGAGCGTGGAGTGAGCTGTCATTCCAACTAACGCTAGGCAATATTGACACTATTGACAGCTCACTCTAAGCTCACTTCACATAACTTTTCACGGTGAGATTTTTACAGAATCGATCGGCTGTTCTTAAAAATACGGGAATTGTCTCTGCTCAATGGTATTTCATATTTCGAACAGACTTAAGAAGCATAGATAGACTATCACTTTTTTACAGTCAATTGTTGTGAAACCTACGGTATTAGTAAGTACGCTCTCCCGGAGGACTCAGACTGACTGAGCTCTGTTTGAGCTCGGACTGTTTGAGCTTATCTAAGAATAGATGTTAGCTGTATATTTCGAGATAGTTTGGAAAATAAAAAAGGCAACTCTTTGACTTTGATGAAGATATTTGTGAAATATTTACCGTGTTTATATATATGATATGAACTTACTCAAAACGAAACAGGCTTAGGTACCTATAATCAAAATAATCATGGACAGATTTATACAGGGTGGCAGGGATATCGACGCGCAAACTGTAACCATGAATTCAGCACATGATTGTAGAACCCCTTCCCCTAGCGTAGACCCGGGGGTTATCAAAAAAAATGCTGTTACCTGTTTCATAGAGAAGTGGAATACCAAGGCGGTCAAACTATGTGGAACAGCTTATTTTTAGGGTTCCGTACCTCAAAAGGAAAAAACGGAACCCTTATAGGAATACTTTGTTGTCCATCCGTCCGTCTGTCTGTCTGTCAAGACCCTTTTTCTCAGGAACGCGTGGAAGTGTCAAGCTGGAATTATCAAATACTCGATCAGGTCTACTGACCCTTGAAGCTGTGAAAAAATCAAACTTCTAAGCTGACGCAATCAAAAGATACACCCGTTTATGCCGCAAATTTTCGATATTCGCAAGGGAATCAAAACCTACAGGGTACTTCCCGTGAACTCAGAATCTTGAAATTTGGTACGAAGGAACGTCATAAAGCACAGATAAAGGAAAAATTGCGAAAACCGTAAATTTTTAGTTACATCATATAATAAAAACATTTTTAATAATTTTAAATTGTACGGAACCCTCGGTGCGTGAGTCCGACTCGCACTTGGCCGGATTTTTTTAAAATAACTGACGAATCATTTCAAGGTTCAGAATCTAATAGTGAATCCATGGTTGCGCGTCGATGTCCCTACCAGCCTGTATACGGTCATACGGTATGTACCCTATTAATCCTAATAATGTGACAAAAAGTCCCTACTCACTCTTTAACCTATAACATTTTAATTTAACTGGTCTCAAACGATCTCCCTTTAAATTAATTCACAAAAAGATCTTTCAATTCGTCGTTAAGTAATTCATGCGAATATAGTAGGTACGTATATATAAGTACATATGTATAATTTGAATTACAACACGCAATTACTTTGGTAGGGATCACTTAACCCCTGCTAATCTCGGGTGATTCGTTACCCCTGACAATGCTTAGTAGTTTTTTCATATCCTGACAAAATCTCTGCCTGTTCGTCGCGGTCTGACGAGGTTCTTTTGTTTATTTTTTCAGCCATTGTTCGAATGAGGTTTGAAGCGTTATTTTATTTAATTTTAGCTTAGACTTGTGAGTGTCGGGTAACAACAATTATTCCAATAAAAAAATTTTTTTAGAAGTGAAATTCTTAAAAAAAAATAAAGGTATCGAGAGATATAGTGTGATTCTCTTAGGTATATAGCGAAATGTGACGAAACGTGACGCGTCCTTGAAATTTTACTCTCCGTTCCCGTCAAATTCATGAATCGTCTAAGAAGTTTTACTTCAAAAACACTTTCAATTTATTGTTCCAGCAAACAAAATTGTTGAATTTTGTTTCTTAGTTAGCTGAAAAACTAATTAAGAAACAAAATTGTCAAATCTAACTCGATAATGGAAACATTCTCGTTGTTTTGGACAAAGACAACCGATCACAACACGTAGCTAATAAAATAAGAGATCTGACAGTTTTGCTGATCAGCGATTTGATTTGGCTAAGCCCACGTACGCACGGAAGTAAAAAATTCGCGGCAGGATTTATCTGGCACTGGATTTTCAACTCTCGGTGTTGAGCCGAGCATTGAGAATCAGACAGAGCGCACCCAAGAGCGTCAAAAAAACACACTGTTGAATTTTCAACTCTCGGCGCTAAGCAGTATGTTGAAATTCCCGTGCGCGAAAAAATTGCCTCGGGAAAACGCGCCCGTGCGTGCCTGGGCTTACAGATCCTGCGGGTAAGTTCGTCTGTAGCGTCCCTCGAGGATTTACTTTGTAAAAATAACATCAGTAAAAATCGTGAACGAATCGAGGAAAATTTTACCGCAAAGCTAGCGACAAAATATATTATGTATGACGTAGTGAGTTCTTTTGCTTTCGTTTGACAATGTTTGTACAAACATAAAAGAACTTGTATGTATTTACTTAGTTCTGCAATTGAGTTTTAAGTAAGTAGGCAGGTACTTACTACGAAAAATGCAGAAATGTTGAAACTCAACTCACGAAGTTAGTTCAGTGGCACTTTAATTTTATTGTGCTACGTAACTCTCTTAACAAAAACCATTTTGTATTTTTAATTGTAAAATGTTGCAATGTTGACTTCGTGACAAAGGCTATTCAGAAACTTGAGTTAATTAACCGCCTGCTAACTTTTTAATGACGTGGTGTGAGGTAAAAACGCAAACACAGTGCCTGTAACATATCTCTGGCACATTTTTTAGATAACTCACAAAAGCTTTATAATTTGAATATAAAAAGCAACTTGAGCGCAGATTAACTTGATTAAAAAATGCGCATAAAATCAGATTATAGCGGTATTTGTTTTTATTATAAGCCATTCACAAATCGTAGGCGGAAAATACGCTTTCAATTTTAAATATCTTTTGCAAACTCTACAGAATGGCCTCTTTGGTTCATTCTCACTCACTTCCATCGCTTCCATTGTATACTTACCTACAACGATCGATCAATGTCTACATAATCCATCATATAGAATTAAAATTATGCCAGCGTATCGGTGCTATAGAACAACAGAAAATAATTGAATACATTTTCACTTTCTCATAAAGAAACATTTTTTAAATTCACCTATTAATTTAAAAGCTCTGTATCGAAACAAAACCTCTTTTGTAATGAATTACAAACTATGTCACTGGCTGGCGACAATACACAGCGAGAACGATTTATGAATGCTGTAATGTCATAAATAAAATAAAATTGTTCTCTTTTATTTTCATCTGTTCTATATTTAAATAACATCGCGCCATCTGGTCAGTCGGTTATAACAAGCTTTAATGTTTTAATTAAATTTTAATAAGTTCGTCCCTTTTCACTTTACACGTGTTCACACAATAATGTGCCCATTTACTGTACGTTTTTATCGGCGATTAAGTTTAACAATACTTTAAACCAAACTTTATTATCTAATCGTTGAATAAATGGGGGGAGCAATATCTCTGTTTCGTGAATTTTGTAATAGCTGTTAACAAATTACAATACTTTCAGTAGGTACCATATTTTTGATATTTTGTCTAGTTTACTTTTTTATATCATTCAGGATTTAAAAGCATAAAACGTTCTCTTGAGTGACGAATTACACTTTTTATCTGTAGACGAGGTAATATTTTTAGTGGAAATGGAGCAAATATTTTCGCAATTAAGATATTTTTCTTAGGATTTTTGAGGTTTTATCAAACGATTTTATAAATTCGGTATAACATAATCAGCCTATAATGTTCCTACTGCTGCGACACAGGCTTTCTCTCAGTGAGAGGGAGTGGGCCGTTATCCACCACGCGGGCCCGCACTGGGCCCGCGTGGTGGATAACGGCCTATAACGGGTAGATGTCCCATGTCTTCGAATTTTTGGTTCTAGTACACGATGTTTTTAAATCCGGTATCCCTAGTAGACCGTTTACATTCGACTAAGCAGCTGGTTTCCCAAGAAAATATAATATTTCTTTTGTTACGAGCGACATTAGAGCCACATTTTTCATTTATTATTTGCCAATAACAAGATTTGCGTATTATATGAGAAAATAAATTTCTTAACAAGCGCCTTCGGTACCTATATGTATAAGCGTGGGTGCTTACTGTCAAACCCTCCATAAATAATCTCCTAGACATTAAAAGAAGCTGCCTGTTTCACAAATATTTTTATCTAAAAAGATATAAAACCTTTTTGCATTAAAAAATAGCTAAGGAACTTAGTCACTGTCAAAGTCGCAAAAACCTACAGGGGTAAAAAAACACAGTGATGTGCACGTGCAGGTTAAATAGATGTACCTGTGTGCCAAACAGGCCATTACCTGCCACACTGTTTGAACTTTCATCTAAATTATAGGGCTTTAGTTAACCTGAAACAAAAAGCTTGTACTACCGGGGAAACTAATTAAAACCGGTTTTTTATACCCTATTTTGTGGCTCCCATTTTAAGCTTATTTTCTTTGGTAATAAAATAAATTGTGGGTCACGAAATACGCTAGCAGAAGAAATACTAGTAAACATTGTATTCTTGGAATTTAATTAAATTATCAACTCCGTATCCTTGGTTCTAAGAATTATTCAGTCCGGCAAGAATAGGTACCTACCATGTACCTACATTAACAGAGTTCCCGGTAGTTTCTGAGAAAGTTTTACCACCCCCTCCTCACCTGTAGGTTTCACCCGGTTACTGATAGTCTGATAAAGTTTGTTCAGATAATCGTGTCAAACATCATGTTGATGTATGTAATTAGTATGTACTATCTTGTGCCGATGTTATTGGTTGACTGAAACAACGTAACATTATTAAATAACAGACCAAAACACAAATATGTAATAACCGATTTATATTTTACGTGAAAACTTAGGTGAAGTGAGCTGTCAAAAGTGGCAATCCCTAAAATTAGGTGGAATAACAGCTCCCTTCACCTAAGGTGAGTTTTTGAAGTGAAAACTTCTTTAGCGGCGTTGTGCACTTTTGTTGTGATGGGTAAAAAATGTTAAACTCGCGTCAGGACACGTGACCTGATCGAAAATTCGTAAGACGGAGTTCGCGTCAGGACACGTGACCTGATCGAAAATTCGTAAGACGGAGGGAGAGTAGACCGCATTCCAAAATATCAAAAATGCACAACGTTAATATTCAAGTTTTCACTTCTGCCGGCACTCCCGGAGTGCAACCCGTTTTTTTTACAGAATAGCACTACAGAAGTCAGTTCTCCTGGCATAACGCAATAATGAACAGTTTTCCCTATTACTTTTCACAATACTGCTAGGTTATTCGGAGTTCAAATTCGGGACACTAGTGTTTGAAATAGCAGCACGTAAAGCACGATACATGTCGATTGATAGTGAGATAGATGTGAGATAACCGTTTAATTTCCCCTACATAATCGACAAATGAAGATGTATAGGTGCTAGATAGCCGTCAGCGGCATGATTGGCACCTCTAATTTCCTAAGCGAGTTCACCGGGACAGTGAACATTTTGCCTAATGTATGTGGAAATTATATTAGGTACTTAAATAGAAGCTCGAGCTTTCATTTTGATTAATGACTGGCTTTATTTAAAAAAATCTTACAGTTTCAGTACTACATTATGTAGGTATCTAATTAAATAAAGTTACTTTTTGGTCCTAAAACGATGCTCTAGCATAGGTAGACGAATTCTAAAGAAAGCTATTTATAATATATCTTTTGTTTTAGTTAGTTAGTAAGTTATATTTTAATTTAGTAAGCAACCTAATGTGAATAGTTAGTTGTGTTAAAAATCATAAAAAAATCTTACTTAATAAATCCTATCCTAATATAATATTGTAAACGCGAAAGTTTGTATGTATGGATGGATGGATGGATGAATGTTTGTTACTCTTTCACGCAAAAACTACTAAGTACACGGATTTGGATGAAATTTATTTTTACACACATATATTTTATAACCAGGATTAACACAGGGTACTTTTTATCCCAATTTTCCCACGGGATGGAAACTTATGCGGGTAAAACCGCGGGGCGCAGCTATTAAATAATAAATTCTAATATGTAAATTAAAAAATGAAACCGAGTTAGCTAATTTTAGTTTTAAAATATACGAAACAAGGTTTTTATGGAAAGAAAATTAAAAAAGTTTCCCGGAAAAATTTCAAATTCGGGAATAACTGAAGGCCAATAAATTCTAGTAATTAAAAACATTCAAAATCTAGTCACAGTCTTATCTCGGCGACAAAAAAATGTCAAAAACATGTCAAAATGTAGGAAATTAGAAGTATTTTGACGTTGAACGTCTTAAATTACGAGAATTGCCCTTCTGAACGTCTTTTGATGAGATTTTTGTATAACTATTGAAATTCTAACAGGACAACATCTGTCCGGTTAGCCAGTCTTTACTAAAATCTTGTTTCAAATTGAGTTTTATACTTGACTTGTTGCTTATACTTGCTTCTATTTGTCACTTATATACACACAATACAGTCTATACTTACCTAGTATGGATAGCACTGACACAACACAGGCTCCAAGCTCTATTCGACGTCTTTGCTTCGTTTTTCGGAACTACATTTGAATAGTATTCGTTCAGTTCCGTTCGGTATCCATTAGTGAACATGTTACCTTTGTTTCTGCTTTTCAGAATGTTATATCAGCGTTGGAACCATTTCACACTTCGATAGGTCTCTGAGGGGTATATGTATTGTTAACGTGTTATCACTTCACGCCATTTTGTCCCGTGGTATACTAAAAGGTGATTGACTCAGAGAGTCAGAATCAAAATCGGAATATTTATTTGTAAACATAGTTTAGCTAAATAAAAGTGGGAAATTTTCGCTTGATCACATTTTAATTTTTGTAAGTAAAATAAGATAGTAATAAAAACTTAGCAAAAGACACAGAAAGAATATTATTATAAAAAAGGATTACGGCGTGACGTCGACGTGACGTCTTTGGTGTTCGAGCCCTATAATATCTAAATTTTATGTATTCTTGTTACGCGTCGATTAAGATACGTTTGCAAACGTTCCTAAACTTACGTAAGTTCTAGATAAATACATGGACGTCCTAAATAGGTAATTGGCACCAAGTCAATTCGTTATTAGGAAGCGAGATAATAATTTAAACTACTGTTTGATCAAAATTGTAACAATGGTAATATACGGATACGGCTAACTGGTAGTATCAAGTAAAGGCTCTACTGAAAACTAAGCTACAACTGCTACAAGATATACGAAAATCCGGTCCTAGGATCCACGCTGACAATCGGAAGGCTCCTCGCTGGCCGGAATCAGAATCCTCTTAAATGATGTGCAGGTCGCGCACAAGGTGTTATGTGTTATGTTGGGTTCGATTCCCAACAGGAAGCTTGTAGACGTCTGGTAATAGGGTGGTGGGTACGGCGAATTCTAGATCGCCCTACAGTCTTCGGACAAATCGAGTCTTCATGGAATCTGACTTGCCTCGATACCACTTTTTAGTGATGTACAATCGTTTATTTTCGGGAATACTGCCCTTGGATCCAGTGGATGACACAGATGCACAGAACTCGGTTGTTCAATACGCTATAGTTTACCGTTAATATTGTAGCGAATTATTTCATTGTGAAAGCAGAAAAAAATAATAAATTAGACTTCCGTCCTGTGTCCAAAAAATTCTTCAAATGAAAAAAATCGGTAAGAGAAAAGAAATGACACTTTTAGATTCAAAATTCAAAACCAATATGAAGAACACCACACCACACCCACCACACCTTTCCACACCTTTCTGGTTAAAAATAAGGTTGGATTTGTTATAAAAAGAAGGTCGTTCGTGATAAAATTATAATGTAGCATTTGCCAATGCTGGCAATGGGTAGAGTTAGTTACACAGTGTGTGAGATGTGGTAAACCTATCTGCTCAACCCTTTCCTTCCAGTCTAACCTGCTGCAGCTGAATACCAGTATTTTATAAGTAGCGACTGCCTATCTATTTCACAACCCAGTAACTGGGTAACACTGGTTATCAGATCTACGAATGAGAGACGGGTTTAGACAGAAACAGTGACATCCACAGATATTAGAAGGGATCTTATTTCTGTGGTTGTGGTTTTTCATCCTATAGGCGTGACCCGCCCAGTCCTAGTTTAATAAAGTAATCTCGATGTGGCCGTAGAACCCGTGCGAAGTACAGGCGCGTCGTTAGCTATTCATATTGCAATGATGGATGTTGGATTGGATTGATTAGGTAATACTTCTATATTAAAATTTTATTTATATTTCAAATTTACGTTATTTCAAGTTAAACAAATATCAACTTTATTTTAATGGTCATTTTAAGTCGATTTCAGAGTGACTAGCACTATTGAAAAAGGTATAAAAATATTTGAATTTGTAGCATAAACTGAACTTTATTTTGTAGGTATTAAAGTTAGTTTTCCATAAACTCATATTTGCTTACATTTTTGGCGATTAAGTCACGATATTAGATTAGTTTGATATTTTCATCAACCTTTGAAAAGTTGAATTCATGTAACATACACGTTCCCGCATTTGCAGCTACCAGTTTTTATTTGTAAGCCCTGTTGTTATGCTGTCCGCTCACATATATGCACAAACATGTAAACACGGAATGTATGTGGACATGACTTTTATTCAATACTAGTGTGCAACCCCTGCTTCGCACGGTTATTTAGCATAATCATCGACTCTACGTCGATCGACTACATCATTCCCTTCTTGCTAAGAATCCCGACACAATTCCAAGCAATACTGTCTGGCGTCGGATTCTAATTGTAATGTTTTTCATAATCAGCCTATAATGTTCCCACTGCTGGGACACAGGCTTCCTCTCAGTGAAAGTGCGTTAGAGCGGGTTTCCGGATGTCACATGACTTTGAATTTTTGGTTGTAGGACATGCTGGTTTCCTCACGATGTTTTCCTTCACCGTTTTGAGAGCAGTGGTGATGAAATAATTTACACAAAGTAAAGTGCCTGTTTGGGTTCGAACCCACGACCTACAACTCGTAAGTCGCGGCCGTTATCAATGGGCCACCATATTGCATCCCCACGGTTATTTACACACTTGAAAAAACATCGAGATTTCTGTATTTTTTTACTAGCCCACGCTGTCCCACTCCTGGGCAAAGGCCTCCCTCCACTCCTTCCATCTTCCGCGAGCCCGCGCGTCCTCTATCCAGTTTTGACGGAACCTATCCGGCTCGTCCCACCATCTCCTACGTGGTCTGCCGCGACCCCGCCTCGTTGTCTCAGGGCATCAATTCTGTGCTATTTGGGGCCACAGTTTGTCCAGCATGCGGCAGGCATGTCCTGCCCAACCCCATTTAAGTTGGGCAGCTTGTTGAGCCACGTGAGTTATCTTTGTTTTGGAGCGCAGTATTGTGTTTCGAACACGATCCGGTAATTTAACGCCTAGTATACTGCGCTTCATTGCTCGTTGGCAGACCTTGACTTTGGACTTCTGGATGTTAGTCAAATACCAAGTTTGTGCACCATAGGTTAAGACGGGAAGAATGCACATGTCCATGAGCCTGCGTTTCAGCGCCATAGGCAACTCACCCTTAAATAGATCCTTCAAGGACCAGTAGCTCTTCCAGGCGTTTTCCGTTCGTCTTGTTATTTCTTTATCTTGTCTCGCCTGGAAAGAGACTACTTGACCCAAGTAAAGGTATTCCTGGACATGTTGTATTATCTCCCCGTCTACTTTTATGCTTCTAGGTGTTTAGTTGCACGTAACTTTAGTCTTCGACATATCTTCATCTTCAGACCAACCTCAAGGCTTGCATTGCTAAGTTCTTGGAGCAATCGTTCAAGTTCAGTAGCTGAGAATGAGAAGAGACCAATGTCGTCGGCGAAACGTAGATTTGTCAGTCTCTTTTCTTTATTTTATGTAAGTTTAATGTAAAGCTTCCGGGATAAATTCTCTGATTAATGATGGTAAAGACCGCGGTAGAGTATTTTAGAATAACAACACCGTCACACAGACAGACAAGAAAAGCCACTGTAATCCTAAACTTCCTTCTAATTAATATTATAAATACGAAAGGGAGTTTGTTTGTTTGTTATGCTTTCACTCTAAAAGGGCTGAACGGATTTGGGTTAAATTTGGCACACAGATAGAGCATGATCTGGGTTACGACATAGGCTACTTTTCATCCTAGATCGCAGATGTAGTCGCGGAAAACAGGTAGTTTATAATATGTATGACTACCAGCTGATAAAGAAATGTATGAATATTTCAGCATGTGCAGACGACTGAAATGACTTATCTAAACTAATATTATAAAGAGAAAATATTTGATGTTTGTGTGTTTGTTTGTTTGTTACGTTTTCACGCTAAAACGGCTAGGGTAAACAGCTGAAATGACCGTCTTTTGTTATTTCGTAACTACACAAACATTGACGTATTCAACAACAATCATGTATCGCACTATTTGTGGCTCGCCGGTGCCCCATCGTTCACTAGCAGAATGCGCCGCATGTCCCGCGGTTGCCCCTTTTTACGCTCCATGAATTTTCAGGCTCTAGTACCTACACAATATTGGGCGCACTCTGACGTGTAATGGCGGAATGGTTGGATATAGTGTTGAAATGAAAATTATATGGTAATCAAAGTGACGGATATTAATTAGATACTTTTGTTAGTTTAGTAAGTAGTGGGTATGAGGGCCAAAATTATACCTACTATTTAAAAAGGTTTTTTTTAAAATATGATTTAAGAATGAGAAAAGAACAACATTACTTATCGATATACTAACTAATAATAAAGCTGAAGAGTTTGTTACTAGGAGCAGAGACTAGAAGGGACTAGGACTAGAAGAGTTTATTACTAACCTGCTAGGATCCTAAGGAGCCGAGCAACATAAAAAAAAATCAGAAAGAACGCTAAGCGAAAACTAAGTTATAGCGCGAGCAGGCGATGCAATGCGACGCGGTGGTCGGGGGACCAAGAAATTTCACGCGGACGAAGTCGCAAGCAGAAGCTAGTTTATCATCTTTAAATATAAAAATGTACCTCGATTTCCCTTGGTAACGCCATAATTTGAGAACGCTTTACCGATTTCATCCATCTTTTTTTTAAGTTTTCTAATATTTTGTAGAAGGTTCTTACGGAAAAGAAAAATGAGAAGGTTGCGCAGAAACTTTTAAAATTTAAGACTTACGCTTTTATGCTAAAACAGCTGAACGGATTTATGAAATTTGACACATAGGTAGACTCGACTGGAGAAGGACATAGGCTACTTTTCATCCTGGATCACAGACGAAGTCGCGGGCAACAGCTAGTAATTTAATAAAAATGAAATGCAGTTCACATATTCCGAATTAGGTTTTTATAGAAAGAAAAATTGGAAAAGAGTCCCGAATAATTTTCTAATTCGGAAAAAAAACTGCACGACTATTTTCTATGGGATCTTTGTATAGGTATAGTTGTCGTCACGTAAAAAGAACGCTGAGCGATAGTGGAGAGGATGAGCATGCGGACGCGTATACTCGCGTCCTAATGTACTAGGCTACTGTTTTATAATATAAGTGTAATTGTTTTATTGTAGAATCATAATAGGTTACCAATTTGATCGATAAATCGCTCAGTGCGCAGGCAAACACGTTTTAAAAAAAAAAACAAAACAAACTGCCAGCTTTCTTTTTACGTGACGGGACCTGTAAACTATACAAAGTTGCACAGGACAACATCTGCCGGGTCAATTACTTAAGAATAAAAGAAGAAAACGTAAAGAAAGAAATAGGTTATTTGCGTTTCTTTTCAGGAAGATAGACAATATTACCTCTCTAATCAACAACCATTTTTCCTTTACGTAACAATCAGCAAATTGTGCCTGTAACAAAAGAATGCCATGCATATTTCATAGCACAACAAATTCCACCGATGAATATTAGTCTCCCGGACACCTCGTTTATCTGGACTTTTTGTTTTCATTTACATACCCAATTTTATCGTGTTCGGGAATTTAGGCAGTACCTAACACAGTGAATTGTCGACGGTTTTTATTTATAGGGAACGTTCTCTTTGTTTGTTTACTAGATTTTTTATGAGCGAACCCGACGGATTATCTAAAGCCTTTTGGGCTTGGGAAAATTCATGTAGTGAATCCATTCTACTACCTACTATTATAACTACAGGCTTAAACATACAAAATAATGTAGTTTTTAACAGACACTCTCATTCAATATCAAATAGGTACACACTGGAAACTGTTTATGACCATAATTTTAATTAGAAAACAAAGCGAAATTTGGCGCGCCTCGCTCCTGAAATATCTCTATTGAGGTGCTACGTAGCTAATTATAAAGTATTTTATTAATTGTAATTGGGTCCCTTGTCGTGTTACGTGTACCCTACATCTGTCTCCCCTGCCGGTGTTTTCTTAGAGAGGAGTAAGATTTTGTGAAGAATTTTTGCGATCAACAAATTCATTCCGAGGGTGGTGATTAGTTGTAGTACCTATCTATCATAGCTAGTCAGTTCTTAGAAGTTCTGTTAGTCGAACTCGAAATAGACTAACGTCTAGGAATAGCAAAGCTGTCTTATATATCTTCATTTAATTCAATGAAGATAGAAGCGCCAACTTTTACTACCTCTGAAGATAATAATAGATTACATTTAGGTACTTGTTATATTTCATCGAAACTTTTAATGAAAACATTATCGTAGAACAAGGAACAATATTGAAACTTAATGTTATCATTATTCCCTTCACGGAACATAAGTAGTCATGGAGGCGTTACATAAAAAAACATGATAATATGAAAACATCTTTGATGCCCGAATAATGCGATTCCGCCCCGTGGGCCCAACGTAATCAACCGAGGTGGTTACCTTGCGTATGCCTTCTCAAATTTAAATGTATTAATATTTTTGGGCGGCACATCAAAAAGAGATTGAAATGGATCACAATTTGAATAATTTTACATACCTACCAAAGTTACCTTCTATGCAAATCGGATGTTGACTTAGTACGAAGCGATATAGCTACAGGATATAATGAAGTTATGTCCTAAACGTGTCGAATAAATTCCTATCGTCCGATCCAACCTTGGCTTCACCTGACATTGTTCTTGCTATTAAGCACTTACACATACACAATACATAGGTATCTAGGTCCGTATTCCTCCGTTTTACCACGTAGAGCTCGGGAATATCGGAGCTCCGAATTCCGCAATTAAAGCAGATGTTTGGCTATTAAGTACTAGTGCTCTTCCCGACTTGCCGACAGATGCGGTTCCCAAGCTAGTGAAGTATCGACGCAAATATTCAACACGTTTCCGCAAACGTCTTTACATTTTAAAAACGTGCTACGTTCCGAACGAATAAGGATGTAACATTTGTCGACAGAGAGATACAATCTTGCGAGCCGAAGCAGAACTACCTCTCAGATTTTTCTTCTTTGTATGTCGTAAACAGCTTCCTATCTTGAAAGTTTCATGTCAAACCGTGTTACTGTAACAACTGTGTACGTGGAACAGATTCTAGTGTTGCAGTAGACTGTTTTGTGGGCTACACTTTATGGATCCTATCAATTTCATACCCTCGTTTATGGAGCAGCTCTTTGTGTTCGGAAAACATAGTACAACAATACCTCAGAGCCAATCACCAATTAGCAAGCCTAAATAGCCCACGGCCTTGTTAACTTGTTGCCATTGTTTGATGTTATGAAGCAAGTTATATATCCCGTTTATATAACCTACGCATGTATCGATTCCACTCGATGTTACAAATTATGCATGTATGGTTTCTGCCTACATTTGGAGCTATATATTGCAATCTTAAATGGTGAATTAGCAGAGGCGTGTAATTATAAATGCTCTGCCGAAGAGTTTGTGCGAGCGTCGCAGTAAGGCTTAACTTGCTTAATGAACTTGATATATTCACGCTTTTCAATTTGGAGGGGCTTGTGGCTGAGTAATCAGCCGCTTGGGTTGATCGATCAGGTTAAGCTACGCTTGCCGCGGTCGGTCCGTGGATGGGTGACGATATTTATATACCGAGACCATTTTTACTTACTCCTTCATGGCTCGGAAAGCACGTTAAGCCGTTGGCCCCGGCTGTAAATCTTGGATCTTTGACAGTCTGTCGTTACGGGTCGTCACAAGCCAGACGACTTACCAAGGGGTATCGTATTACTCAGTAGCTAGGTTATGGAGGTCAGATAGGCTGTCGCTCCATAAAAAAATACTGGTATTCGGCTGCATCCGGTTAGATTGGAAGTCGACCCCAACATAGTAGGGAAAAGGCTAGGTATTAGATGATCCCATTCGCGCGTATTGCCGTATTGCCTTCCATGGTTTTGTTCCGATGTCAAATCAATCATACGAAAACAAGACTCGTGTCAAATAAGTACAACTATACTAATCCTTTCTATATTTCACCGCAACGACCTATCTACAATTATTTAGATAGATTGGATCCGTGTTCTCCCGAGCTGGTATTTTTTTTATAAACACCAGTACTCTACTTTGATTTTTTGCTATATTCTACTTTAAAACTTTTCATTTAATTAATACTTAAGCAGTCGAACCCAGGTAGGCACTTTACTTTGTGTATTTAATTTAATCACCACTGTTCTCAAAGCGGTGAAGGAAAACATCGTGAGGAAAAACCAAAAATTCGATGAAATGTAACATCCACCAACCCGCACTGGGCTTGCGTGGTGGATCCACACCCTAATTGCGTAACACACTATTACTCTCAATTTGGAACATTTTGAAGCATATTGCTAATCCATTGCTCCATATGTTCGAAAAATGTGTCTGCTCAACAACGTAAATGACGCAATGAATGTTGTTGAACTGTCAAAATGAAACCTATTGCTACTGATAGCGTGTTACGCAATTACCCTGCCGCTCCCTCTTACAGAGAGGAACAGAACAGATTATTTTAGGCTGATTATGGACTATATAACTTTTAAAGCGGAAAACTGTGCAGATTTATGTCCACTGAAATACTTTTACGAATCATCTTTACGCAGTATGAGAACTGCAGCCGTGACGAACGGACGTAACTTAATAAGAATTTATCTAGAAAGCCGCCGGGCGGTGTGATCCACTTCCGCTCACAGAGATTTACGCAGTTCCTGCAAATCCAACCAGTCACGTAGACGAAATATACCTTGAATTAAGGTAAGACGAAATACGAGTAGATAGAGTGAGCCTGAAATTACTTGGACATACTCGTATCTCTTAGTGTAATTGAATAGTTTTGTACAAATCTTATTAGGTTGTGGGGAACTATATCAGTTATAGTGGAACTAGAATCGACGCTTGAAAGGTAAAATTGACTAAGCGAAACCCTATGTCGCTTAGTCACCTAACCTAACCTAACTTAAATTCCTATTTAAGTTCCTGTTCTCCTGAACAGAGAGGCAATTCTCGTAAGAACGTTCACAATCCAATCTCAGTCTCTATCTGTCAAAAATAGCTCTAATTTGCCTACATTTTTGACAAGTTTTTGACATTTGTTTGTCGCCGAGATGAGACTGCGACTAGATTTTGAATGTTTTAAATTAGGAGAATTGGCCTTCATTTTAAATTATTGACTTTTCTTATTAAAAAACATTCAAATTCTGATTCAGATGATAAAATATGATTTCCAAAACAGCAAGAATTACGCCTGTAGAATGATTACAAAAATTTATATGATTTATTTCTGAAAAGTTAAAGTTTAAACTGTTCTCCTGTAAAGTTAGCCAGATATCGCTTAGTCAATATTGTACCTTTCAGGCGTCGATATGGTCCCCTGGCGTATTGTTAAGGGATTACATCATGTTAATGCACCTTCATTCCCAAACCTCGGTTGACTAGTGACTACGCTTCGTCCGCCGGATGCGCTTCAATTTAGCTACCTCTATAATTCAGGTCCGGAAGATACAGGAAGTCTAATTTTCCGACGCGGAGCAGGGAACTACTTTGTTAAAGACATATTCCGAGGTAGAAGTTTCCGAAATGCTTTCGTTGTTTTAAGTGATTGAAGATTTTAGAAGTTTTCAGTAGGATAAAGTTTAGGTTAAAGTTTATGAAAGTTCAGTAAGGTTTAACGTGGTTTGTAATGCTTAAAAACCTTCCAAGTACGTCTCAGGCCACGCATAGGTTTAGGGGTTAGGGGGGTTTCGTAGTCATCCATAGTGGCACTTTACAAGTTAGGCCTCTAAAACTCCTGAACCAACCAAGTTATCTAAGCCGTTATAGTTTTCCTTCAAAGTTCATCACATGGACTACCATCATGAATTTTTCAGATTTTTCGAGCCAGCCGTTTTACTTTTAGGGCGGGCTATTTTAACAAAAAAAAAATGCGCTTTAAAGTTGAATATCTCGCAAACGGATACCTAAATCAAAAAATCGTCTGAGCATTCTCACAATGTTTTTAAAAGACCTATCTAATGATACCCCACACTATGGGGCAGACGTGAGAAAAAAAAAACATCCCCATTTTACGTGTAGGGGACGTACCCCAAAAAAAATATTTTTGGTGATTTTATTTTATCACTTCGTCGACGTAGTAAATACACAAATTTCATCTTTCTAGCACTAACCGTTTGGAAGGTAGCCGAGCCGAAAGCCGAGGACGGACATGACGAAACTATAAGGGTTCCGAGACGTGAACTACGAGTACTTTACCGGAAATATAATGAGCGTTTGTCGGCAGGCGCTTGCGCAGGCGGGGCCCCGGGGGGCGGTGCGCGCGGCGCGGGCGCATGGCGCTGCTATACCGCGCGACGCGGCTCAAGGACCGCGCCGACACCCACGTGTTCACCTTCGTGGTCACGCGCTCAGCCACGCGCGAGCCGGACCGCGATGTCACCTCCAAAGACTTCTGCTGCGCGCACCAGCGCTGGGCCGTCGCCTTCAGCCGCACAGACGCGTCACTCGGTCAGTTCATTAGACCAGCTCCAGCAATGAAGCTTGTCTAAAATGTCTGAAACATAAGAGCTTAAACTTGATCATAATTACATAGTTAGAATTTTTCTAATATTGTTGCAGGTGTATACTTGGTGTGGCGCGGCGCATGCGAAGGCATGCGGGTGTACGTTGACTTCACATTCACGCTTCTCAGTCGTGATCATTTCACGGCAAATGAGGGCTTTTCTGGAAAACAGGTGCGCTTTAGCGCAGGCTGCGCAGCGCAGGGGCGCGGCCGCTGTGTGTCCATCGCAGAACTCAACACCAAGTACGCGGATGCGCGCGGCGAGTTTCAACTGGAGTTAAGCATGTCACGCGTGCGCACGCTATACTCCTGTGAACTGCGCGCGCCTCGCCTTGACACACCACCCATAGCATTTGCCGGTTTCGACTGGCAGGTGTCAGCTACCGGTGGCGGTGGTAAAGAGCCGCTGACATTAAGGCTAATGAGATTATCAGGGGAAGGACAGCGCTGCCGTGTTCGATATGCTCTTGCGCTCGGCGAGGGCGAGAGAAGACTACACTCGGGGCCGTTAGAGTGCGTATGTGACGCAGATGGTCGCACGCCGCCTTGGAACCCGCGACCACCGTCGCGGCTACTAACTAAAGGAGTCCGACTGACAGTAGAACTGGTGTGGGCGCGTGCGCTGGCCGAGCTGGCGGTGCCGGCGGCGGGGCGCGCGGCTACGTGCTACGACCGTGACAAGCAGGCGTGGGCGGTGCGCTGTGACATGCACTCGGAGATGGTGCGGCTGCACATGCTGTACCGCGACGTGCACCACGTGCCGCGCAACCACCTGCGCTACGTGAGCTGGTCGGCGTGGCTGGTGCGCACGGGGGTCGCGGCTGGTGAGCCTGACGCCGAGGAGCTGCCCGGCGCACCCTTTGAGCACTACTACGCACAGGACAGTGCCGATGAGGGGCTAATGATGGAGACGGCTCTGCGCGTCGAGGACATGTCGCGGCCCGGCAGCGCCTTCTTGCACCCGGGTGGTGAACTTCGAGTACGCCTCGAGTGGGGCGATACTTACCTACTCTTTCAAGCTACTTATCATGTCTACGATGACCTTTGTCGGCTACACGCGCATCAGATGAGGTATGTATGATTGCTGCTGGGTGCAACTTATTCGTGAATGTTTTTCATAAATAATGACATGGATAATATTTTCAGACGCGAGATTGCCGTTCTTCAGGCGGAGAACTATTCACTGGAGCGGCAACTGTTCAGCTACCAGAAGAGCCTTGCGTACGCGCAGGCACAGGCGGGCGAGCCGGCGGTGGCGGAGGCAAGCGGGCGGCGCTCGCCCGCGGAGCGCTCGCTCTCTACCGACACGGAGTACGCATGAGAAGGGCCTGAGGACCTACCCTCGTCGTCACCTTTGACGTCGCCCGTTCTCTACTCTTCTATCTTTTCGACTGATTCTGACGTTTTTGAGCGATTTATCTATTTTTCTAGACGTTTTATGGCGAGGTGCGCCCTCGTCCGCACCGCTTTCCGCCGGTCGCCTGCACTCTCGCCGCTCGATTCTATCGATAGCCGATAATTATACTCGACTACTTTTCTATTTGTCTGTACATAAAATATATTTAGAAGATATTATATATTATGTATATTTCTTAACTTGAAACTCGAATTCATATACTGCAACAGTCGATTTATGAATAAAAAAAGTCCGTAAAATAAATACCAATTTTGTCTCTTTATTTGTATCTTTATTCATTATCCCTCACATTATTATAATTTTTTGAAAAAATCGTAATTAATGTTCAATATATTCTTAAAAAGGAACGTTTTTGTCAGAATCATATAATTATTAACTTAGAGCATGACTATAAGACACCCTTCTTCTTTACTCGCACGAGCGACTCTCAAACAGAGTCCAACCAACCTGACCTGGCAACCTGAGTCTTCGGGCACATTATGCTTTAATACAAAACTATTCTATGTACGGAACGCTCAGGCGTCAGCTCAGCTGTAAGCTGTCAGAAATGTTATGTCAATGTCATACTACGACGTCAAAACCACGCGTGTTTTGTATTAATTGTGCAAACATAAAATAATAGAACGTAGAAATGGCTCAAGGCAAACTAAAAGTAAAAAGTAAGTTGCCTGCTGGCGCAAAATCAAAGAAGAACAAGGGTAAAGCAGGCAAAGCGGTTGCCAAGCGTCCGAACGCGCCAGTGAAGAGCAAGAGTGCCGCGGAACGGAATAAGATGAAGACAAATGTTACAAAGATGGTGAATGCTGCGGCTGAGCAGCAGTTGCGAGCGCTGGCCACCACCACACCGCAGCTGTCCGCAGCACAGCAGCGTGTTGCTGCGGCCCCCACGGCACCAACCCCTGCCAAGTAACCTCACTTTAAATTAGTCTAAATGACGCGTCCTGTTGACCATTCAGTGCAGTTTGTGATCACTATTCTACAAGAATATTTATATCTGACATTGTGTAAAATGTCTCTATATGTGTATTGATCATTTTACACTTTGAATTGAAGTCATCATCATCTGCCTAGCCTTTTTCCAACTATGTTGGGGTCGGCTTCAAATACTACTTTACTAAGTATTCATACTAAAAGTTTTATAATTTATGCTGCTTTAGAATAAAACCGTTTAAAAATCTATTTGATTGTAAAACTATTTTTATTGAAAATATTTGTTCAACAAATAAATCCCTAATCTGCGTTAGGTTTTGTTTAATGTTTTTATTACTGTTTCTACTTTTTTTTGTCTGTCTGCTAACATAATGGCATCATGTCATCATTTATATGGTGTACATATAAAGAGTATTCTATTCTATTCTATATTGGCCTTATGGTAATGCGGCCCATGATTACCAACTAATTAATTCTAAGAAAAAACAAAATGGAATTTCAAATCAACTGCTAAGATGTAAGATATACTTACTTGTAACTGGAATAGCAGTCTTGTACTTAAAATATTTTTGAAAATCTTTGTATGATAAACAAAAATATATTTCACCTTTTGTAAAAGTGTTAACTATCCTTTCCTACTCTTAGTTTCAATGTGTCTTGTAATATAAACTTGTTAAATATAAGTAAGAAAAACTTAGTTTTAAATAAATTATATTATTTTATTTATTGTTTTCTTTTCTTTACATCTTCTCCTTTGAAAATCAAAATCAAATTATTTTATTTCACATACACCAACATGGGCACTTATGAAACGTCAGAAGCTAGGTCCACGGTTCCAATTGGTTGTTTCCTATGGAGAAGAGCCGGCAAGAAACTCCACAGTTACTCTTTTACTATGAGAATAGAAGAATAAACCATTATTTCAAAAGGGATGTTGTGTTAATTGACCTGTTAACAATACCCAAAATACAGGCTTTGTATAGTTCTGCTAAAGATTGGATACTTTGAAATTAAATTAATATGTCAATACTGGTGGATTTTAAACTAACTTAAAAATAATTTACGGTCACCAAAGGAGATAAGTAACCAGGGTCATTGTATATATGTTACAGTAAGTCTGATTAATTGAAAATTATTAATAATTCTCGATCATTATTACTTAATAATTACCGAAAGTCGAGGTAAAAGTAAGAGATTAATCATATTTATCGGTGATTATTAATGTAACCTTAGTACCGATAAAAGTAATAAATTTTCAAAAATAATGCACGCTAAGCATCTTTCTGTTCGATCGAGCAACAGAGGTGAGGTAAATATAAAAATGAAAAAAGAAAATGTGGAACCAACGACACCGACTTCCGAAATTAAAGATATTTTTCACTTTGTAGTGTTTTTTTTTGGAAGTTGGTTGTATTTTTCTGTAAAAAAGTTTTTATTTTATCTGTTCTGTACCTATATTTATTCACAAAGACAACAATTACAATTTAAAAGCTAACAACAACAAGTGTAGTTTTTATACAAGTATAATTACTCGTATAATAAATTAAGTCAGTAAAAAATTAAAGAAAAAGACTGGAGCTTGGGCATCAAAAAATTCGTCCGCATCGCAGTCAATGGGATAAGTGCTCAGTGCTCAAAAGGCTGGCAGCATTATCACGTTGGATGGCAATGCTGATTCTTTGGGCTAAAAATAGGCCAGCCCTCTGGTCACGTGAAGAGTCAACCACCCGCTTGGCCATGTCCCGAAATATTCGATGCGCACTCGGACGCCAAGGCTCTAGTGTTTTAACCCCAAACGGCTCACACATATCGCTCTCAAATTCTCAATAAGGTTGTTATATTTACGCCGTTTGAGGTTTTCTGCTCCTGCAGCAGACGGCCCAGCACAGCCCACTGTGCTAGAAAGATGGGATGGCGCGAGGGTTGCTTCCCACACCAAAGGCCTACCCAACTTCCAAGGCATTATGGTCATTCCATATGGCGTCTTTCCATCGTCACGTGCCAATCTGTTCTTGTTTGATTTAAGCAAAACCAAAGAATAAAAGATTTTGCATGTAAGTTTCTTTTAGTTAATAGTTATGTATAAGTACTGGGGTATTATAAATAAATATCTACTGGGCAAATAACTTCGTGTCTTATTTTATTTTATTATACTTTTATCGACGAGAGTAGTGAATTATTAATAACAACTGCTTAAAGTGATGAATTTCAATTTTATATTCACATTTACCAAATCATGAGGTAATTATTAATAATGATGGATAATTAATTTTCAATTAATCACATTTACATTTTACATTCACTTCACTTACCAAGTGAAGTTCTATCATAATTATACGTAGCACTGCGTATAATTATTATGATAGAACTTCAACGTAAAGTAGTGAAGTTCTATCATAATAATTATACGCAGTGCTACGTATAATTATGATAGAACTTCACTTGGTAAGTTCGTATAATCATCAATAGACATCGTTGCTCCATATATCGATCCCTTAGGAATTATTTACTATGGCTCTAGCTAGGGAGGTGTGATCATCATCACCTACAATCATTCTGTTATAGAAACGTCCGAATGTTTTTGAAGTGCCGCTCCAGCCAGCGGTCTGTCGGATGGTATCGATGTTGACGCCCAATTGGTGAGCTTTAGAGGTAGCGGCATGGCGGGTGCTATGTGCCGTGAATATGTTAACAACAATACCGCAGTCTTTTCATGTCCCCTTTATCCACCGACTAATGGTTTGTGTGGTCACAATGTTGTGAGGTTTTTTAAATGAAATAGATTGTCTGTTTTGCGCAAAGCAGCGGTTTGGTTAATGTATGAGAGTAAAGTAGTGGCTGAGCATATTTCCAGTTTATCTGTGAAGAAAGGTATCCGAAGAACGGGCTGATTGATACCAACTTTTGAGGTCTTTAGAAGATCAGGTATTTTTATGATTAATTTGCTAAGTTGTGATTCTACGTTGCTCAATTTATTTTTGAAGGGTTTGTGTACCCGGTGAGCTGTCGTAAGCGCCAATAAAGTGATGGATTTCTTTGTTAATCTCTCTAATGTGAGGGATTCGTTAGGAAATCAATTGTTTAGGAAGTCCAGCACCTTAGACGTGTCCCATGTTATGCTATAGGTAGGTACTTAGGAACAGGGGGACGAAGCCTGAACACACCTTTATAGAATATTTTTATTCTGTCATCTGATGATACATGTGTGCCGATTATAAGAGATAAAGCTCTTTTAGAGCTTTTTAGTGTTCCATATTGAATACCTGACTGGTATACTTGAGTAAGAAAATATATGATCCTAGGTACTGAAGTTTCAAACACATTGTAGTTATTGTTAGAGCAAAAGTTGTACCACCGTTCTAAGCATAGATACATCATAATGCTTCATGGAGTTACTACTTAACTATGCCAGCATGATGTCAATGGATGATGGTGGTACACTTCATCTCAACAGCGCCGCCCGCACAAGACTCTGGCAACCAGGGTAAGATTCCGATGAATCTGTCCTTTGCTGGAAGGGAATGAAAACCTACCAAAAATTTTATTATCTAATAACATTTTCAAAAATAATTAGCTCAGATACTAATAATTTCCTAAATACTGGGTACCATGGCTGTGTGGGCCACATCGGGACCACAACAATGCCTTTGGCTTGGTCTGTTATTATTTTACGAAGGGTTTTTAGGATAACAGCAAACGGAGGAAACGCATAAACGTAAAAAGGAGCCCAATTTATAGTAATAGTTTATACATCAGGGTCTTGTTTCCATGAGACATAAGTGTGACATTTCTTGAAAGTGCGATAGGTCTATATTAGCGGAACCAAACTTTGTTGATATTCTTTGGAAAGCTGTATCTTTTAGTTCCCATCCGATATCGGGATGAGAACGGCGTGACTCCGCGTCAGCTACCTCATTGTCCTTGGTTTTATATAAGAGGCGACTACAAAGATTTTTCGCTGTTCACACCACTGCCAAATGACTTTTGCGACTTCAGTCAAGTGAGGAAATTGCCCGCAGCCCATCCGGTTGATGTAACTAATAGCGGTAGAATTATCTATGTATGTGTATTTAAATTTGGCAGTCTGAACAGTTTTTGCAAACGTCTTGAGAGTGATAAATGCGGCTAGAAGTTCTAGTTGATTAATGTGAAATTTTTTCTCGGCGTTGGACCCTGGTTCACTGGTAGTGTCACTCCCACAGACAGCGCCCCACCCCGTAGTTGAGACGTCAGAGTATAACTCCAAACTGAAGTTGTCGTCCCTAATCTTTTTTACAGCGTGAGGGAGGGCTTTTAGCCACCATTCAAGGTCTGATCTCTCTTCGTAAAGAAAAAGGAATTTTCACGACTTTTTCATAATTTTCATGACCTTGAAGGTTTAGAAATTTACAGCGTTTTATTTGTTTTGTGTAGAGCCATCCATATTCAATAGCCGGACACGCAGACACCAGTAGTCCAACAAGTTGGGCAAACAATCTTATTTTACAATTTTGTAACTTCATGAAATGTTTTATTTCAGGCTGCCGCGGCTTTTGTGTTGTTGCCGGCGGTTTCCGGTTCGGAGCCGCCGGGCCCTTCACGTTTAAATTATTGCTCTTAGATGTTGACGGCTGCGGCTGGCGGCTTCTCATTGTTATTGTACGTGCTTTTTATTTCGGCACTAGATTTGGAAACGGCCTTGGTAGTCTTGAGTGTGTCTGGTAGATTCTCACCAAACAAAAGCTTGTCGATCTTGGAATTAAGTTTTTTTAATTATCTGGGCTTTTACATCCTTCTTAAGTACTGGTGTGCTAAACATTCTTCTTGTAACAGAAGAAGCTTATGATTCTTATCTTGGGAACCCAGCATCTGAGATGTAGCCGATGCAATGCAAGAAATAGCCGAACCAAGAAGTTTTTGTTTAGCTTCTATAGCCTTGTCTCGGTTAGACAGAGACTCTGGCAAGGCAGCCTTTATTTCGGCATTGATTGAGGGTGCGCCTAGAAGAACACCATTTGACGGCAATAAGTACAGACGCCAGCAGGTCAAGCTACCCGAAACTGTCAAATTTTCCCAATCAACCTTGAATCTTAATGCTTTAGCGATAAAGTTGAAAATCTATTAAAGAAATTTGACAGATTGTAGTAGCTTGATGTGCTGGCGTCTGTACCTTTGTTGGAGTTCTTTTTTGGCTTCTTTAGTAAGCCTCTGGGCTTACTATATAAGCCAAAAAAGAACTCCGGACCGGCCGGAAGAAAAAGAACGGCCAGTCCAGTGCAACATATTACAACCTCTGGGTTGTAATATGTTGCAGTCGACTGGCCAATTCTTTGTATATTTTTGGCCCGTAATGTTCTTTGTTGGCAGGATTATCCCCGAGAATTTCCAGTATTTCTGTGTCAAGGCCAATGTCCTCATCCTCTTTATTTTGTATCTCACTTGAAAGGGTTGATCCTTGTTTGTTACGTCTAAATCAGAAATTACTTCAGTGTTTGACGAAGGCGGAGGTATTTCTATTGTCACCGGAAGAATTTGTTCTGCAGAAGGAACGTCATCATAATTTGTGGGCTCTGCCATCTCTTCCAATAATTTGTCTGGAATGATTTATAACTAGGTAAGTGGGTAGGTATAGTAGTGGGTTTAAAGTATACGTTTTTGTGTGCATTGGAAAAGACCAAGAGGCAGATCTGATCGCTTATTATACTTTAAACAAACTACCAAAGTACAATCATTTTTTAGAATGTAGTGTGACAGTCCAAGGAACAGTCCTAGCACTCCTAGCACATTCATAACAATAATTGCAGTCAAACAGTCCATAGATCAGCTCAAGAATGCATTTTGTTTAGGTCTAGAGAATAAAGAAACTTATGACAATAGGTTAGATATTTTTTAATGGTAGGTACGATAGTGTAATGCGGTGAGACAGACAGACAGATCAGCTCGATTGCATTGTATTGTATTCAAATGAAGAAAAAGTACTTAAATAGTAAATATCTACGTACCGTCACTAATATTGTTAATCAGATCACTTGTTCACCCGAACTATCACTAGAACTCGAGGAATCCTGCAGTTTACGAAGACGTTTCATCTGCTTTTTAAGCTTTAAATAAAACTAAAAAAAAAATTGTTTCTCACAGATAATCGTAAATACGCTTGCGTTTTGGCATAATTTAAAATATGGCGAAAAAGTTTATGCAGAACAGTTGAGCACTAAAACGCGAATGACAAGCGGAAGCGCGGGAGCCCGGGGTGACGTTGACAGTGACAATAATGATTTTGACTTTTTAAAATACTTTCAACCATTTAGTACATGAACGGTGGCACCTATGCCACATGTACATGCACATTGTGTCAATAATGCTTTATTTCAGGATACTTATCTCGAGGAGTGCAAGTTTAATAACAATACACCACTCAGCTACCTCAGGCAATGTCTCAGTTAAGAGATTGGCCCATAAACTTTAACATTATCCAACAACCCTGGTTTATTACTTATTTATTTTGGTGACTGTACCTACAAAAGATCTAGCATTAGGTATTTATTAATGCAAAAAACGTATTGTGGTAAGCCACCATTAATAAATAAATTAACACTTTGATGGACACTAAATGTCTCAGACATAATAACAATAAAACTTCTATTGTGTCTCGTTCAGTGTCCTTCAACCAATTAAATTGAATTGTTTATGTGCCTAATTCACAATTTTGTGATATTGTGTGTGAATGAAGCATAGCATCTGGCATCATATATCTGGTAGAAAATGCCTCACCTTTGTACAGTATTTCTTTACTTGTGCATGAAGTTTTAATAAATAAAAAACCAGCCTATTAAGTTTCCATTGCTGGGACACAGGCCTCCTCTCTTCGAGCTCTGCGAGAGGGAGTGGACCATAATCCATCCCGCAGACCCAGTGCGGGTTGGTGGGTGTCCCATATTTTCCATGTTTTCCTTCACTGTTTTGAGAGCAGTGGTGATGAAATAAAATACACAAAGCTATGTGCCTTCCTAGGTTCGAACTGACGACCTACAACTCATAGTTCGGGACCAAGACCACCATTGCTCAATGAAGCACGGAAAAAAGTATTTCAAAGAGATTTAAAAAAATTACAGAGTTTTATTATCTTTGCAAAAATGACTGTTGAAATTTTATTCACAAGCCTGGTTTTATGATACCAGTTTCTGTGGCATTTTATGGTTTTATGTTAATTGAATATTGATATTGAAAATGCATTATTGTTGCTTTATTAACAGACCAGTAGGTAGTTAAAATTTAAAGCTAAATGGTTTTTTGCCTTATTAATAATTCAAGAATTCGATTATGTTATCGATTATATTATATGGACGTAAAGTTTTTACACTTCTCTTGAAATATAACATAATTTAGATGTTTAATTTTTATATATTTTATAATTTATTGCGATGACATTTCTTAAAAAGGATTATAAGATATAATATGAAATGATACCTAACCAAATAAACTTATCTAAACTAAGAGAAAAGATTTTTTTTTTTTGTATGTTTGTTTTGTTACGCTGTCATGCTAAAACGGCTGAACGGATTTGTATGAAATTTGGCACATGGGTAGACCATGACCTGGATTAGAACATAGGAGACTTATACGGGTGAAACCGTGGGGCACAGCTAGTTTAAAAAAACGGGTTGCACTCCTGGAGTGCCGGCAGAAGTGAAAACTTGAATATTAACGTTGTGCATTTTTGATGTTTTGGAATGCGGTCTACTCTCCCTCCGTCTTACGAATTTTCGATCAGGTCACGTGTCCTGACGCGAGCTCCGTCTTACGAATTTTCGATCAGGTCACGTGTCCTGACGCGAATTTAACATTTTTTACCCATCACAACAAAAGTTCGCAACGCCACTAAAGAGGTTATCACTTAAAAAAAAACTTATTGATGTGTAAGTCTGCAATCACCAACTTGTCTTGAACAAGCTTGGTTATCATTGCTCATGCCCTCACTGTATGTGAAGAAGCCTGGGGGCTTATCACCAGCTCTTATAGCAGGGCAGAAGTTGAACTGCATAGCTTTTTTTGATTAGTCATAGAATAGTTCTTTTTTTTTGTAATATCTGTTAAAGGCGTGACAGTGACTGCGTGGGCAGATTTCATTAGTCATTACGACGTCGCCGCGTCGTATAGAAATAAATTGTGCAATATTGAGTACTTTGTCGATATACTCGTAGCTAATTGTTTTGTAAAGGTTCTAAAATTAAACACTACGATACCGAAGGTAATTGCTCTTGGAAACAAAGGACTATTCATTTGAATTATTTTACATTAATAGGATATAATTAGCGAGATTCTAAGAAATACCTCAAGTGGAAATTGTTTTCGTCATTTTCGTGTGAAAACGAAAAGCGAGCTATGCTAATGGAGCCTTTAGGAAACGATCGATTATCCTGTAACCTTCATAGCTAAAAGCCTTATTACTCTACGCGATATTCAGGGAACTTTCTTTATCTTATTACGGAGAGGAAGAGAGTCAGAGTCCTTATTAAAAAAACACATCACTTAAATATCAGCCGGTCGATTCTGTGAAAATCTCACCGTGAAAACTCAAGTAAAGTGAGCTTGATGTGAGTTGTCAGTAGTGTCAATCCCTAGCATTATTTGGAATGACAGCTCACTCCACGCTCACTTCACCTAAGTTTTCACGGTGAGATGGTTACAGAATCGCACATCGCTACAGCCTTTAAGGGTCGGCCTTAAGGGTTGTAGCGTGATAATAAATATAGCCTATAGCCTTCCTCAAGAATTGGGTTATCAAATACAAACATATTTTTTTAAATCTGACTCTACCAGTCGGATTTAGAGATTTTTCTAGAGATTAGCGCGTTCAAACAAACAAACAAACTCTTCAGCGTTTTTATTGGTATACTAGCTTCTGCCCGCGGCTTCGCCCGCGTGGATGTCGGAAATTATCCCACGGGAACGTGCTACCAGGATAAATAGTATTCCCCCCCAGTAAACGCTTCCCCAGGATGCCATCTATCTCTTTTCCAAATCAGAAGTTCAGTGGTTTAGGCGTGAAAATGTAACGTAAAGTTTCAAGTTTATTAACTAAATTAATAAGATTTTTCATATAAACTGTATCCCCGCTTTTCACCCCCACAGGGGTGGAATTTAAAAAAATCATTTGGGATGTGTTCATAACTTGACTCAAAGATTATTTATACCAATTTTCGAGTTAATCAAACCACGCTGTAAAATCCTGCCCTGTAAAATTGACTACCCCTTTTCAGGCCGTCAGGGGTAGATTTTCGAAAAACCGTGATACACATTATTCTTTCCTTTCAATTTTAGGTATAATAACTAAGTTTCGATTAAATCGGACCGCGCGCTAAAATTCTTCCATACAAACTTTGAAACCCCCCAATCCCCTTTTAGGGGGTAGTTTATAAAAACGAAAAATGCCCAACTTCATAATTTACTTAGCTAAGTATTCGTGCCAAGTTTCAAGTTTATTAACTCAAGGAATAAGATTTTTCATACAAACAAAATCCCCCCATTTCACCCTCTTAGGGGTGGAATTTCGAAAAACCCCCTCTTAGTGGATACCTACTCTTCACGAAGAATACACCCTCCAAATTTCATGTCTCTAGGACCAGCGGTTTAGGCTGTGCGTTGATGTCTCAGTCAGTCAGTCAGTCAGTCAGTCAGGACTTTGAATTTTATATATATAGATAGATATAGATTTTGGTCAAAGTATTGGCCAGTAGATATTCATTTATTTATTACAGCATGGAAGATTTACAGCTAAAAAAAAACAAACAAAACAAAAAGGATGCAATAGTCGACAGAAAGCCAATTATAAGTCTTCGCGTTTAGACTTATAATAAGATTTGTGTTGTGAACATACAAGCACTAACACATTACTGTATACTATATTTAATAGTTAAAACTATCAAAATAACCACTTGTGTTCGCAATTGAAAAGTGAGATAAAAAAACGAAGAAAAATACAATAACTAAAAAGCACTGCAGCTATTTAAAAAAAACGAGGCTTAAGCACCTTCTAGCTGAGGTGACACTGGTTGTAAAGAGATTCAAATCGTGTTGTTGACATATTTTATTACAATTTTTGCTTGCACGCACAATATAACTGTTCTGCCTATGATTCGTAGAACTGTGAGGTACACGTAAGGGTTGTATAAATCGAAATGTTTTGTTTGGAACATTGAAATATTTTTTTTTTATACTAACTCAGGGCTGTCTGTTAAGGATTTTTAACAGGAATAAATAGTCAGCAATCTCACGTCGATCTTCAAGTGGTAATAAATGATACTTTTTACAGAGTCGGAGGTAATAGATTGAATGGTATGGAATCTTTTGATGGAAACAAAAATATTTTATGAAACGTCTTTGGATATTCTCAATGCGATCAATATACTTATGATAACGTGGTCCACAGCTGAGATGTATAATATATTCTAGCTGGCTTCTAACAAAAGTGCTATACAACATTTTAAGTGTTTTAGCACCTGTAAAGCATTTAGACTTATAATTAAGTATAAATCAATTACAAAAACACTAACTAGGTACCTATAACTAAACATTATTGCAAACGGATTCGAAGAAATCCTTCTTCAGTTTGGCGCGTTCAAAAGTCGGTTTGGTGTAAAAATAAGTGGTGTACATAAGACCAGAAATCGATTATATATAGGTGACTATAAATAAATACATATGTATCAATTCAAGGCGATGTCGCACGGTGAGTGAACGGGCGTACCGGACACTGTGGTGTCCATGAAATCGGAGGGTCTGTGTCCGGCTATCAGAAGGCCAATTCTCGTAATATACAACGTCCAAAATCTAGTCGCAGTCTCATCTCGGCGACAAACAAATGTAAACTTGTCAATATGTAGGGAAATTAGAAGTATTTTTTGACAGATTGAGACTAAGATCAGACTGTGAACGTTCTTATAATAACGAGAATTACCCCTCTGGCTTTCGTCCTTGTTTCAGACGTTATTAAAGATATTATGGTTTGAAGTTAGAAATTATGAAACTCATTACGTTAGCTCTTTTAACGCAGATATAATAGTATAGCGAATTGGTAAATCCCCGACCTCTGTTTTTAGGGGGTTTTCTTATTTCTAGACGGAGACGCGAGATGAGTTGGACTCCTTTGATAAAGATTGGTCCGTGACAGCTCTGGACAGAGAGAGGTGGAAAGAGAGTAGGGAGGCCTTTCCCCAGCAGTGGGACGCTAACGGCCAAAAATAAAATAAAATAAACTTATTTCTATAGTTACGATTTGCAGTGTTACTTTACAAAGTTAAAATATCTTAAAATGCGTGTCTACTAAACCAAACAGTCATTCATCCGCGAATTTGTAAGCCAGTAAAAAGTTGTTGACCTCTGATTCTAAATACCTATCAAATTAGGCACTTATGTCAGCATACGAGCCTCGACTTCTCTCGCTCCTAGAAAAAAAACTGTACCTCCGAACGTTCTAACATCATCAAAGACCAATTTCGCCTAATCTCCTGCCAATATCCTTCTGAACTTTTGGTATCCTCGCGGCGAGGTGGAGGGGAGCGGGGCAGTCTTGTGATGCGTCGATTTCTCCGAATAAGATTAATAAATGCAGGCGGGGGGCAGCTAGGGGCGAGGAGGGGGGACATCGCGGCTAATGACACGCGCCGCTGCAGATATTTTTTTATCGCGAATTTAAAACATAAACTGGTTGCGGTAGCTACACGGAGTGGGAAACAGAAGGTTTAATTTCAACAAATTCTAATAAGATATCCACCTCAATGCACAGTGGTACAGACGCCAGCACATCAAGCTACTACAATCTGTCAAATTTCTTTAATAGATTTTCAACTTTATCGCTAAAGCATTAGGTTCAAGGTTGATTGGGAAAATTTGACAGTTTCGGGTAGCTTGATGTGCTGGCTTCTGTACAAAGCTTAGTATGTAGCTAAGGAGTATAGAACACACTCTGTTCTGCAAAACTTTCAAAGGCTAAAGAAGTCGTTTGTTCCTTCGCGGAAGATAGTTTGATCCGATCATCCCAAGTTCGCAATACTTTCAATGTAGGTATATCCTTTTGTGTTGGTATACCTATTGCTTTCGATTACATTGTAGTATTGAAGCTGCTATTCCTACCTTATTGTTAGGGAGAATATGTTACTTCTTTCAGTTTTTAATGCAATTAAAAACTGAAAGAAGTAGTTCATTCTTACAACCTTCAATTAGAAAGTTATTTTACAGTAACATCGGAAAACATTAACAAAGAAAGGTTACTAATTGTATGAAATAGTTTTAGGATTGTTACAGCATTGCTTTGTTCATATAATATAACATCACGCCTGTAATCCCCGAAGGGTTAGGCAGACGTGTACCTACCTATAGTATATTCACATTTCGCCTATTACGAGTATATTTCAAGTCCCCTTGGTCCTTATTCTTTTGAATTAGACATTTTGTAGTAGGCCTTCTCCCCTTGCCTTTAGCGGTAGCGCCCGCGCCGCAGCCTCCGCCCGCGCCCTACGGCCTGCAGCCTGCAACTCTGCATAGTTCACCGCTCTGCGCCTGCGCATCGATACTCAACACTGCTCTAATCACGAGTTAACACCTATTGTTAGAACTTCAGTTTACTCGCAATTCTTATTTAGCTTTATGTTGTAATTTGAGTTTGAGTTTTTGTAAATTTGAGAACTGGCTTAGTAATTATGAATTGGCTTGTGTAGCCCACCCAGCGTGGTGGTTAGGTAGGTACCTAAAAATGCGAAGCCTAATGGCGGTGATGATCATGTTATCCACAAATACCGTTAAAAAATACAGATCCTGAATCATATCATTCGAATCCAATCAGATGTCACCGGATATGCACAGTTAATCTTTTCATCTTCAATGTTAACTTATGTAAGATTTAATCTACAGGTAGCAATGTAGCATATCTATTAATTTTCCAGCAGGAGACTGGTAATACCAGGAATTACTTGTTAATATTTAATTATACAAATGAGCCAATTTGTACATGTCGTAGCGAAGTACATAAATGCTATCTCCCGATATGAAATACATTCAGAATTTATAAAGGAAATTTTCTCGAAGTCAGTACAAACGTATGTTAACATAAAATGAATGTAATATTGAAGTAAGCAACGATAATGAAACAATTTTCTCCCTTTAAACACAGTTAAATAGTTGTGTGAGCGTCCAATGTCTTCATATAAAGGGTCTCGTATTACTGCGCGCGCGTTGATGTCTTTTACAAGTGCGTCGACGCCTACGAATGTCACTCCGGCGCAGGTCGCAATTCCAGCCATACCCCGACACTTAGGGCTGTCAATAACAGTTGCAGTCTTTCAACAGCTAATCAAGCCAAGCCTAGGACAACCGGTTACGGTCCGTTTACGGAACCCTGGTCGATTTCTCTGGTTTCCCATCAACGTCGAGGTGATATCGACCGGGAGACAATAAATCCGGTTCTGCTGCAGCGGACGGGTTGCAATTAAACTAGTGTCGCGACGGGGTTCGCGGACCGTGCGAAAGTGAAGCACGTGGGGGGCGTGCGGCAGGGGGGAAGGCTCCGTCTGCACACGCACACAGAGTAGGAACTACAGTGCGATCAGGAGAGTTGCTTTAAGCTCCCGGTGAGCTTTCGTTGCGTTTTGTGGGTCATTTTCATACAGAGTAAGTTTTTCATTGTCATTTATGAAACTGTATGCTTCTCTGAATAGTTTTGTTCAAAAATATAATTATTTTGAATAGAATTTAACTTCAGGAAAAAACATTCTTTTTCATTATCTTTTTGTCCATTTGACTCGATACTAATTTGTTTTTTTTTTCAATAGTTTGTACCCCAAAAGAATCAAATTCGAAGTAGGTGGTCTAAGCAATCAGGGCTACTCCAAGAAAAGGGATCCCTGTTAATCCCCATATAGGTATACATATTAATTCCTTAAACACACTGGTTATTCTACTCTGTGTCTCTTGAGGTTCTGCGTGTGTGTCAGCGTGTAGGTGTTTGCGAGTGTATTCAGTCCGCGCGCGACGGCCGACGCAGACGCACGCGCCGCTGCCGAGTGCCATGTCGCGCTAGGCGCGCCCCCATGGTGTACCCCGAGGCGTCCCGCTGGGGCGCGCCAGACGCCGCGCTCGCCCCCCTCTACGATGACGTCTACAGAGGTCAGCTGATATTTGCAACCTCACCTATTTTTAACACATTCCCGCTGTGACTACCAGACAAAGTGACTTTCTGCAATCGTAAAGTGCTCCAACAGGCTGATTTCTTCATCGTAGCCTGGCGTCATTAATCCCGGGTTTTGCCAGGGTCAGACTGATTTACCAGATGATAATTGTCTGGTACGAAGCTTATTGTCCCGTGACCCAATGTTGCAAACGAATACCGGTAGACTCATTATCATCAGATAAATCAGACTTAGCATTGAGCAATCTAACGTAAAGAAACATCAACGAAATGTTTGGAATTGACATAAGCTTTCGGAAAGGTACGTCACTCATTGTCAACTCCATTCTTTTTAATTGAAGTTTCTATTCGTTAGCTATTGTTAGAAGTCACTTTTTCTAGAAGATGCTGAAAGCCTAAATCTGGGATCACCAATGATAAACGCTGAGGGAATTTATTTAACTGTCTTAGAACGAAACGTAATGCAACCTCCAGCTCCGCTATGCGAATCTTCTTTGTGTGTAACCTGTGTCTCTTAGGCAACCTGTCGACGATCCTGTGCCACTTGGGCTTCGGCACAGCCATTAAACGACCCTTACGCGTGGATATAATTATTAAGTTGTTATTAACATTTAACATTCGAAACCGGTGCTTAACGACTCCCTTTATTCGTTCTTCTTTTTTGTTTACCCTCATCAGATTCTACTTTTAGCGCGATTTAACTTTTCAACATTTCAGGCCCGGCTTGAAAATATATTTCTTTGTTCCGTTGTGCTTGTTTAAAAAATTCACACTCGTTGAGACTGGTCGCTGATGACTCAGTCGGCAGACATCTGTTACTTAACCATTATATTTACATTTCAATAGAGCCAGCTCATAATTTTAATGGTTATTTCATATTCGCCGCAGTGTTCACAGTGAAGGGAGTGTTTAATGCTTTAAATCCAGTTAAGTAAGTTTCGTATCAGGAATAATAACATATCCACTTTAGCTGCTAAAATATTCACAGAGGAGGACGAAATTCCGAAAGGCTTTTTCGATATTACATGAAATCATACAATTACCTGATTAAAGTCCAACTTTGAGCAAACATCCTCCTACAAAATCCTTTTGTTTGTTTGCCGAGAAGTTTATTCCACACACGTGAGTTTCCTAATAAGAATGGTTTGCAAACATTTTCTTTGTTTGGATCTAGTAAAGCGTCGGGCGCCCGATCAAATTATAAATCACCATTCTCATTACCGTTAATAGCAGAGACATGTGAACAATGATCTATAAAATCTGTTTGTGTTGGTAATTAAGTAAGTAACACAACGGAGAGTATTCTCAATCCCGTCCTTATTGTATGTTTCGAGAGTAGAATTCGCGAGCGTATTCTCCACCTGCGTCCTACCTCGCCTCGGCTCATTTTATAATGACATTACAGTAATTCCATACAACAGCGTTGTATATGTTCATAATGTTTCGACGTTGTCGGGTCGTGTTGAACGGTTGTTTTATTGATAATTGGGACCTACAGCTCAAGTCGGTGCTTTAAAGCTCAATTAAACCTTGAAAATTGAACTGTCTTAAGGAAATTCAAATTGTGATTTTATAGTAGGTATCTCGTTTACGATCGTCTATAAAGTTTCTATGCTGAGTGGTCGGGTACGCTGCGAGATGCGAGCTGCAAGAAGGCCTATAACGTAAGGTACGAGTTATTGAATGACCTGCGACTTTCCAATCGGCCTACATCTCGATCGCGTGTTATACATTGAGATATCTCGCGATTTCACGATCGTTTATCGCATGTGTGCCCGTGATGGTTTTTATGTCAATTATTAGTTTTAATTGGTCGTTAATATTTATAATTCGATGGTCCCGTGTGATTAGCGACGAAGCTGTTAATTGCGTGTTTATGGGCTTCTTTAGAATTTTGTGAATAATTTTCCTTTTTATAGTGGCTTCCGTTATGTTAGAGAATTTTTGGCAAATATTTTTTTTTTTGCGCATATTTTATTTTCTCGTTAAACAATATTTTTATTTAAGTCACAATAATAGGCAGGTCTCTTTTATAAATATAGAATACAGATTTTCCAGCTCATTGTGTGAATGTCTAATTTGGGCAAAATGTAAATTGGACATATTTTTGGAACTTCTCCGAAATACTACAATTTACATAATTAATCCCAGGGTGACGGAATTTGTCCCTTACATTTACATTTGCTAATGGACCAGGGTAAAAGAAAGTTTATTTAAGAATTATAATATTTTATACTACCAACATATTTAACGTCCGCTGAGGTCATATCGGCATCACATTTTTCATTAAAGTTACTGAATTTGGCAAATCAACTTAGACTTTTATTTAAAAAATATCGTATATTTGCTAAAAATCTATGAAGTAATATTCATAGGTGAAGGAATTTCGCTGGTGACTCTAAGGCGCGGTTCATTCGGAGATGCTGCGACCGTTAGCAACGCCTGCGCATGTGGGGCTCCCCACACGGTGCAACATGCACAGGACAGTCTCAGATGCAATCGCTATTATTCTAGAAACTGTGCCTCAAGTATAACAGCACTTTATGCTGTTTGCAAGCTGTCTTGAGATTATCCTGATTCATGGAGAAAGCATATTACTTTTCGGATATTCGGATATGTGAGTTTTGAAAAATCTTTAAATTTTGTTAATGATTCAACGCGTGTTCACTAATAGATTATTAAAAAAATACAACCGTTTATTTTCATATTAAAATTTATTTAATTAAGTACTAGCTGTACCCGCGACTTCGTTCGTGTGCATGTCGAAAACAAATTGGATTTCATGGGTTTTATTTTTTTGTGCGGAACCCTAATTCTTTTTCTATAATAAAAGTAGGCCTAAATTACTTCTTATAACATCAGCTATCTACCTACCAGTGCAAGTCTCGTCAAAATCGGTCCAGACGTTTCGGAGATTAGCCGGAACAAACAGACAGACAATTTTTTTTACATTGTTTTTTTTTGTCATAAATACACACTTCAATTTTATTTATTTTGATTTGACGATTCGCACTTTTCAGGTGAGTTAATTCGTGCGAATCAACTAATAAGCCCAAACTAATCTACTACTAATCAAGCTAAGCTTCCATATTGCCAAAACAATAAAGAAAAGCGGTAGGATTTTCTAAGTTCCTTTAAAACTTCGATAAGAAGTCGTCTGAAAATTGCTGTAGAAAGCTTCGAGAGTCTGAACTAGATTCAGAATTAAACACCATGGAAATAGAGAATAGATATAGAATTGGATACCTGGATACTTTAGACGGGAGAAAGTGTTAATAACAACATTTGATCTTATTTATCGTATCGAATGAGGTTTCTGAATCTACTCGTGCGGTTAACTTCATTCCTTTGTTCAATTGGTTCACTCAATTCTCTATTGAACAATCCAAAGTTTACATTTAGACTGCGATCGCAATTTTGTTTTCAAATGTGTAAACAAAAATGTGTTTTTGGAAAAATAACTGTAAAGCCCTCACCTAAAGCTCACTAAGCGCTACGACTTCAAAAATGTTTATGACTTTTTCAATAGTTCTAATCATTCTGAAATGAACTTAATCTATACTGAAATAAAGTTGATATTTGTTTATGTGGAAGTAAAATCAATTAGAAACGAGATTTTCAAAAAGGAATAGTTACGAACATTGTACTGGAAAGAATATTATCTTGTTAAAGTCAAAGGCTATCGAAGGAAAGAATAACAATCCATCTTTGAGTTGTTTTAGCTTGAATCTATTATTTTTATTGAGGAAAAACTTGCCTTTTTAATGGTCTGTAGGGAAAACGGATAGTAGTGCCTCTCTATTACTTTAAAAATGTTTTAATACAGGGTGGCGCTAAAACTGAAACCATGAATTCGCGTCATAATTCTAGACCAAATAATCTGATCTAAAAAAAAAATCCACTACTAAACCTGCAATAAATACGCGGTTAAAATGTAAGGAACATTTTTTTTTAATAACTGACGAAAAATATCAACGCAGGGTGGTCAGAATCTATACAGAATCGTAATATACTGAATCCGTGGTAACAGGTAGCGCGTCGATGGTCCTGCCACTCTGTATAGATTTTTGGTGCTTATACAGAATGTTAATTAAGACACCTACGTACGGATCGAATGGGATGTAGACATGTTATACGTTTGTCATCCGATTACTTAGTTGCTTACTTATTATTTAGTAGATTTTCACGCGGTTCTTATTTCTTATACTAATTACCTACTGAAAATAATTTAATACTTTTTCATACATGGTTGATGATTGTATTTTATTCGCTTAAGTTTCATAAGTAAATAGAAGAAAATAAAAATGAGTAAATATACGGTTATAATATCAATCAAGCTCACGTCAATTCAGATTAAAAAAAAAACTTTTTAGCTAAGATATTAGCTAAGATAGCTAAAATTCAGAATTGTTATAACTTATTGTAGCTCAGACGTGAGCCATAAACAATAATCAGGAAATATCATGATATACACTAATAAATGTCAGATGATATGGTTTTATTGATTGTGTTCCGTTATCTGGCTGTGGATCCTTTCGTATCGAAGACTTGGGCAGAAATATTATTTATGAAATGTCACCATAATTTGATCTTTTTCCTCTTATTGCGCAGTTTTTGGGCTATATTCCAGAAATATAAATATGCATAATGTAAAGCGAAGAGGTTTAGTTCCCTTGCAAACTTATTCAAAGACTAGCCTGTCTCGTCTCCATTGCTAGGTCAGTCTATGGCCTTGCACCTCCACTTGACTCCCATCCTCAACACTTCATGAAATGATAAATTCTAAGACCTGGACGATATACACGATTTCCACGAAATATATACATGTGACGTCGGTTCTTCTTACGAAAATATCTTCTCCCTCCGAAAAACCTCCCAACATGGGCCGCTCCAAGTCCTTACTGTTTCCTCAACTTTATGTTGAACCGTGAAGACGTAATTTAAGTTATAATGATATTTCGAAAACAAGTATTTTGTACAAAATACTTTTACCAAACTGTTTGTAATACTGTGATCCAATTTGTGGAGGTTTTGCTCTGAAATACTTCAGTGACGTCACCCTTCTCTCTTAAGGATTATTTCGGGTGTCTCTCGTCTGCTGTCAGCCTTAATCTTTTCCATTTTCTATACTCAATAGGATCCATTCGTCTTTGAAAACTTTTTTTACTTTTTCCTCTTCGATTTAAGCCAGTTGATTTAAGAATTGGTTTCGATGATGTCCAAGTGCCAAATTCATTTTTACTTGCCATTCAAAATGAATTACCAAATGCGCAGACTCAAATTAATGCAAAACTACTAAATATTTGAACCGGACATTTTTTGTTTGATACATCTTACTGAGCTGGGTTGTGGAGGTCAGATAGGCAGTCGCTCCATGTAAAATACTGGTATTCAGCTGCATCCAGTGAGACTGGAAGCTGACCCCAACATAGTTGGGAAAAGGCTGGGCAGATGATGATGATGACATCTTACTGAGCTATTTTCAAGATAATATTGTTAACGTTAACCATTGACCTTATGCACACATGATCACATAAGATAGGATCTCCTCGACGCAAAAGCCTTCACAAAGCTTATCAGTTTTACGGAGAAAGCGATTGTTTCGCACCTTATTAAGATAATTAATAAGATAACACTTGCCTTATAAACACTCTGTTTAAGGTAAACGTCTCTATTATCAGCTCTATCTATTGTGCGCTCGGTCAATAGGATTCTGAGTTATGATGCCAGTTATTGCGCCGTTTACCCTAATTTGTTTTACTTGTATTCATTTTGGTTGTAATTAATTGTGTTTTGTTGTTTCTGAGAGTATTGTTTTGATTTGAGTCAGCCATTTTTGGAACAGTTTGGATGTTTTCACTATAAGGTTCGTTGTACAATGCACGGTGCCTTTACGGTTCGGTGGCGCTGGCGCCCCCGTTGAACGTCGTGTGAGCTTGTGACATGACACGGCAAACCACCGGAGTCACAGGACGACGCATACGGCGACTGCGCCGTGCCATAGTGCCGCCGTGTCTTGCAATAAGCTGCCGTAGTGAACCATACAACATTGACGACCGTGCCTACACACGGCGAATCAACCGGACTGACGAGGCGACGAAAACTGTCGAGTTAACGCAACTGTCTAATCGCTAAAACTGACGAATCAGTGAAACTGACTAATCAACGAAACTGGCGAATTTAATAAACTGACGGCTGAAAGAAACTGACCAGTGATACGCGGACTCGTAGTTTTACACGACAAAACCGTACTTTTCACGGCAAGAAAACCGTGTGTCTACAACGGGCTTTAAGCTTACTTTTGTTTTCGTAATTTCCGAGTTGTTCAGTTGTCAAGTTTGGATAATAATAACGAGCATTGTAATGAAATCATCAAGTGTATTAGCTACTCAATTACGTTTGGTATAATTTGTCGACCAAATTATCAATTTGTAACACGTCAAACAATGTGAAATAATCATCGCGTGTTAACGAGAATGTCCAAATAACATGAATGTACGTAATTGTGAGCGTTGCTAATGAACTCAACATTTAATACGTTTTTGGCAAGTTCTGAAATTAATTTAAACTATTTAATTTTCGTTAAATAAATACAGCATCGCTTTTTGACATGACAGTCTGATAATTCTGACTAAATTGGCTTTAAACCATCGTTTTTGTTGCTAAGTAAGAGCAGAGGTTTTTTCTTTATTTTTTCTCTGGGTATTTAATCTCCCATTATGCCAGGATTTCTAAGAATACAGAAATTAACTCTTTATTTGGCATCTTTTGGGGTTCATGAAGTGTTGCCAAATAAATCGTATGTTTTCTTTCTTTCTGTTCATAGAAAGTTTTAATAATATAGTTCCATTTACTATCCCCCATCTATTTTGATCTACTCAAAAGTCTGTAGTGCGCCGCTGTTCAATGAATTCGCCTCGGCTCCCACAGAGGGTCACAAGGCTCAGTGGGGCACAAAACGACCCTGATAATGACATAATTGCTACTCGGCAGGTGGCTATCGCAGGGTGACGCTACTAACTGTCCATCCACCTGTTATGAACTTATGATCCCTTTGTTATGGTGCGGTGGTTCGACAAATACCTACTTAACTAGCTAGAGTGCTTCAAGGATCTTTTGGCGCCTGATAACATTAATAAGAGGGGGTTGCTGGTAAACGTTTGTGAAATTATCACAGAAAGTTTCCACAGTTATACTCCGTCCACTAGGTTAACCTTTTTCGGACAGATGAAACTAGTGATTGCAGCAACGTAACATTTCGATTATATACATAATAATGTCTGTAGGTAGTCATAAATAAGGTAATTCAATAAGATAAGGCAGTTTATATATTCATTTTATTACAAAAGTTAACTTTTACGTAAATAATAGTTACTTACTATTACTAGCCAGCTGTCAAAAAGCGGTTGCCTTACTGAACAGACTATAGTTCGGATTTTGACCACGCGCAAAAAATCCTTGTAAGTACATACCGTTGTAATTATTTGAAGATTACTCTTCATTAATAAATAACGCTCGTTTAAATATCATCGCTTAAGCCGATGATTTAGTAGATGACGTTATTTTAAATCCATTCCGATGGATGGTATGACCATTTGGTATTTATATTATATACAGTGTTAATGTATAGATTACCAAAGTATATTACCCAGTAACTAGGTTGTGGAGGTCAGATATGCAGTCGCTCCATGTAAAATACTGGTGTTCAGCTTCATCCGGTTAGACTGGAAGCCGACCCTAACATAGTTGGGAAAAGGCTAGGCAGATGATGAGATTACCAAATGGTTAATATTCATTTGTTTTTCTTTTTGAAATAATAGCTTTGATAATAAGAGTATGGGTTATTATAAAGACGATCACAAAAAAAGATTGTCCTTTTTGAGAACGTTCCCTTGTTTGATTAGATTTTAGAATCGAGACCGTCTTTATTAAGTTTGAATAATCAGTTTGAAAAATACGAAAACTAGAGTAAATAATGTATTTACAGATTGTCCTTGAAAGTTTTTTGGAAATTAGAATGACAATTGCCCATTTATGTGTACCTATCTATGCCATGTTTCCACTCCAACTCACTCCTCCAAAAGATCCCTTTTCGATACAACTAAATAGTAAATAGAAAATAGGTACATTGCGGACTCAGGAAAACAATAAAACAGTGGAACCGAGCCCATAAATTGAGTTTTGCGATAAACTATCTTAGGATATATCCGCGACATGATACGCTGACTCACATATTACGAATTCCTACGCCACGGGCATACAGAGTGTACCACAGTACCACAGATCTACCGCCCACTGGCACACCACTAGTAATCGCTGAATATCGATAGTACTAACACGGGGCACATATTTGCGATTTTGCGAATGTGGCTTTAGTGCGATTCTGTCGCAAGTCACGGCACTTTTGCACGTATGATGACACACTATCAATGGCAATGGCAATGGCTTTTCATTTTGACAGTTCAACAACATTCATAGCGTTATTTACGTTGTTGAGCAGACAATTTTTTCCAACATATGAAGCAATGGATTAATAATATCCTTCAAAATCATTCTGATTGTGATTGATCGTGTGTTACGCAATTAAGGTGCTAGCTCTACACGGCAAAACAGACTAGTAAGCATAAGTATGACTTTCACAAGTAAGATTTAGGATATGAAATGTGAATGGTGTGTTGTTTGATGTACATATATATGATCTGTAGCCAAAAATAGCCTATAGGTTGTTTTGAGATCGGCACAGAATCTCGGAAGAGATTGATTCTGCTTGCATAGTGTGATTCTCAACATTATTATGTTGTGCATTAATCAACGCGTCCCAAAAAATAAACCCCTTGTTAAGTGTCATAGCACTATTAATTCGCGGTTTAACATATTGTACACTTTATCAATACATATGTATTTAAGTGGCCATAAGGACAAAGCTTCGAATAGAACACATCATCATTACCAATATCCCACTTTATTTGAGGTCGGCGCAACATGTGTTTTTCTTCCATACTTCTCTATTTGTCGTCACCTCAGAAGTCACACTTTCTAGCCATATCATCTTTCACACAGTTCACCCATCGTTTTGAACACGACTCTGTAACACAAAATCGCACGACCAAGTCGCATGCATAACACCTTCAACAACTACTTCATTATTCCATCCGCGCGTCATACGATTATTTCGCATAATAATTCAGGGATTATTTCGGGTGTTAATACTAGTAACCTAGCGTTAGGGTATGCGATGCACGTACGACCTCGACTTCCTTCGAGGATTAAGCCTTAATATGGAGATGTATGAGGTGTTGTAGTGTCAAGTTTTGGAGTACGAATTTGAATATGAATAAGCCGTTTCAGGGGTTATGGCTTTAGAGTAAGAATGGGTTACATTAAGCCAATCTGACTCGTTTGAAGTTTGAGTTAAAAGGTGAATTGGATTACTTCTATATCTATACATACTTATTATAAATTAAAGTCGCTTTTCCTGTCTGTTTTCTAAGCTTCGCAACGGATTTTTATGCGGTTTACACCATCATAATATATAGAAAATTTATTCCGGAAGGTTTATGTACCTATATAAAACATTTATACCTACACTAACTACATGATACATGAAAGAACTCTCGATGTTTTGTCAAGTCCTAAAAATCGGGCGAAGTAGGGGCCGGGCGCTAGTATTATAATATTATATTTATATATAGGTAATCAAGAAATTATACACTTGTTCTTGTCAATGATTTCTTGAAATATGCAGGTCTGTACGCCTCAGTCTCAACTATTCGCTCTCGTTCCTATTTTAGAGCTGTTTACCTTTCAGTTCCATTAACATTACCTAACATCACGCTAGTATTCCGTAGTATTAGTCACGAGCAAAAGTATGTACTTTTGCGATCTGATCTGCCTAACCCTTCGAGGAATACTAATAAGCGCTTTTGAATAAAGCCGAGTGTATACATATACACTCGGCTTTATTCAAAAGCGATTTACAACTTTATTTTTGAATGAAACTTTATGTTGTTACCAACATAGCATTTCTGAACCCATAGATTTATGTAATGTGTCGTAATTCAACGTTGCATTCGTTATTTCACGAAACAATCGCAATTGAATGTTGCCAAGTGTTGACATATTGGTGCTCGTGACTGTACACCCACATTACGCTAATTATGTTACAGACCAGCGGGGTAACTGCGTAGCACACTAACAGTAGCAAAGACTTTCATTTTGACAGTTCAGCAACATTCATTGCATTATTTAAGTTGTTAAGCAGACATTTTTCGAACGTATGAAGTAATGGATTAGCAATATCCTTCAAAATTATTCAGATTGTGGTTGATAGTGTGTTACGCTACTAGGGTACTGTTTGCAGTGCCCTTACTCACAAACTAAAAATAATTATTGACAATACAATAGGTAAGTTCTTCTTGACTTAATTGAGTAAAAAAAAAACTTACTTGTCTACGTCCTTGTCTTGTCCTGTTACTTGTCTTGTCTTGTCATCTCTAATGTCTGCCTTATTAGACAGACATTACAGACGACAATGTTGCACACACGACAGACGTAAGCGATTAGATTTCTAAAGACAACTACAACAGTAGACGATAAAGATTTAAGAAAACAAAACACGAACACCACATTCTTCTCAACAATAAAACTTCACGACTATCATCAAACTGCTATCACCAATTTACCTGTGTACATTGAATTGTTTAATGCCTCTCAAAGATCGTTCGCAGTGTAATCTATGGATAAGGGCCGTTCCTTAGGGAGGTGTACCGGCCGGTAACTATGTATGTTCTAGTCGTTATCACGTTAGTTTGTGGTTGTTATACAAAGCTCAAGTACAGCCTTAAATGTATGATGACGAAGCCTCTTTTGTCCACTCAAGTTTGAGTGGTTGTTTCCTCAAAAGACCATTTCAGGCACTTATCTACATTGTCCTCACATGATCTGACTACGATTATGTCTAGACTTTAAAAGATACTTTAAACCTTGAGTTTGTTTCGTCATCTCTTTTCAGGGGTAGTCAAATAGGAAGTGACGACTTCATAATCTAGCTTAATATAATATTTTGTTAAATAATATGACATGTAGGTAAATGATTCCGATATTATATTTACAGAATAAACAGTTTCGTTTCATTATATCACTTTTGGATGGAAGTTCCTTATCGCAAATTATACACATCTACACACTTGGCGTATGACAGCTACACCGAAAAACATGTAACATTAAGACCGCCATGACACTTCTGTTATTTTTTAATTTTCCATCTAAGTAGTTGCACAACGTTGTTCATTTATTTCACTGTGCCTGGTTTTTATTTCTTTAATGCCAGACTGATTCACGAGTAGCGCAATACAAAGTCCAAATGTTTTGATGTAATACTTAAGATGAGTTCAAGTTCTTATGACATTTAGATCGAAACATTACGGCCAATTGGTAGTACAGCTACTACACAGCAAGCTATTAGAATCTGTCAAATTTCGTTATTTTTTTCAACTTTATCGCTAAAGCATTACGGTTCAAGGTCGATTGGGCGAATTTGACAGTTTCGGGTAGCTTGACCTCCTGGCTTCTGTACCTTACCTACAGGATTTTCCCCTGACGCCATAACAAGGTGAACTTTGCATTTTCTTTTGTAGTCCTGTGTTACTATTCATTATACTCCAATCCCTCTCTTTGGCAGCTTGATTTATTATATAACGCTAAGCCGTTGGTCCCGGCTTCCATTCGTTCTTCGACAGTCGTTACGGGTAGTCAGCGGGGTAATTGCGTAACTCTAGTAAAATTTCTACACAATGTATATTGTTTTGAAATAAATGACTTATGACTTATAAATGACTTATGACTTATAAATGACTTATGACTTATAAATGACTTATTACTTATAAATGACTTATCACTTATAAATGACTTATTACTTATGACTTATTACTTGTAAATGACTTATGACACACTAACAGTAGGAATGGCTTCCTTTTTGACAGTTCAACAACATTCGAATCATTGCGTTATTTACGTTGTTGAGCAGACAATTTTTTCGAACATGTGAAGCAATGGATTAGCAATGCCCTTCAAAATGATTCAGAATCTGATTGATAGTGTGTTACGCAATTAGGGTGCAGAAGATTAAAAGTCTGACCACCAGTCTTACCAAGGGGTGTCGTGTTACCAAGTAACTGCTTTGTGGACGTCAGATAGGCAGTCATTTCATGTAAAATTAGTTGCATCCGGTTAGACTGAAAGCCGACCTAGACATAGTTAGGAAAAGGCTAGCCAGATTTAATTTGAGGATTGATTTATTAGATAACTTGGACACAAAGTAATAGCTTAAGGAAAACGCGTTCAAAACTGTTCGTATTCATGTTCGAGTACTTAAACCGCTTACAACTGTACCTACATCATTATACCTATAGCAAGGAGCCTACTTCGATGATTATACTTAGGTATAATTATATCCATAGAGGCACGTGAGCCGGTAATATTATTGGCACTTTGTTTGCTACCACTTAGTCAATTTAGAACTTTATAACTCTGAATTTAAGAGACTATTTGCTTTGGTTCACGGATGGAGTGATCAGGCTTTCAAGTGATATTAAAACTAGTTGCATCGTTGGTTTTGTATGCTCGTATATTGTAGCTATAAACTAGGCTATAAGCTCTGCAAAGCTTGAGTTTACCTACATAATATTTATGTGTGTTTGGATTGATAGTCCATTAATTGTGAAACTAACTATGCTGCAAACATAAGTTTTAGAAAAGAGTATTACATTCAGAAGGGCAATTCCCGTATTATTAAGATCATTCATTCAGCATTCTAAATCATTCTAATCTCAGTCGCAATCTGTCAAAAATACAATCAAATTATACATTTTTGACATTGATTGTCACTGAGATGAGACTGTGACTTGAATTTCGTTTGAAGAGCTGGTGTTAATATGAATAATTGATTAAAAAAAGTCATCTTCCTTAGGTATCACTATGATAGAATTTGCAGAAACCTAAATCCCACACGTTAGGTGAAGAAAGATTTGAAGTTATAGAGATCCATACAGTAGTTTTTCAAGTGCCAGTTTAAAAACTTAATATACTGAATACGTTCTTGACACCTGTCATTTTCACACAAACGAATACGTGTTCTGCGAATTTGATCTTTATTAGCTACTAGAATTGTCACACTGGCAGGTGTCAGGACAGGTGACAGGTGTCTGTCGACGGCCGGACTGTAGTTTAGATGTATTTTTGATTTGGTTAGATTCTAACCAAATCAAAGGGCTCTGTTGTTAGAGTTATCTTTACCAACAAGAAAATGCAAAAGTATCAATTTATTTTAGTATTGGAATAACAAGAGACGTGGTACACGTCAAATTCACAATTTTGACAATAAATTAGATATCTACGCGTCATTTAATTTTCTGATCGACAGTGTAGTAACCGCAGCTGTCATTCGAGTATTTGATTAGACGAGAATTGTTGATTGCGAGGGTCGGTACGGGGTCGATACTGATAAGGTCACGTCAAGGGGTAGGAGTTTACGGAGGAGGTAGGTTTACCTACCTTACTCGCACTTGTACGGATTATAATGTGTCTTGAATTCACTGCGTCAAGTAACTTGCTGTTCTTGGTTCTTCTTCTGGTTGGACAGATGATCCCTTCAAATAAATCAAACAACGTTACGATTTCTTCACGTTTATATTGACTGAACGTCTTTACATATTGCCGACTAAACTAGCACTGTTTTTTCCTAAAAAAAACGTAATATAATATTTGACACTCCGTTCTAAACTGACTTGACTGTTCGAATGCGCTAAATTATAACCAGCCTGCACTATCTAAGGTTGACTTTAGCGGACAACCTTTACATTCCGTTATCACAAAAACCTCGTAAAATTTTGGTGGTTTTTTTTAAATTATAGGCTAAAGGTTTCATGAAATCGAAATCCCTGCCTACAAGAAATAGGTACGGTGTTAGTATTTTCCTGATTATACTGTTTTATAGGATCTACATACAAATACATAGATACCTAAACTCGCGCTCTTTTCCCATGGGGGTAAACTATAGAATGCTATTTGCTACGATCCTTACGTACTATCTATCCTTATGTATACTCCTTTCGCTTTGATTCGTTTCGATTTCTTTAACAATAATATAACTTATTACTAACATTTATTGTTACGTAATCATTGGATATTGATTTATTTCACAAATTAGTATCCTAATCTATACCTGCTACTACTTATCAATTTATTTTCCCCTGTAGGCTTTTATTAACCAATATTCATTTAAATTCGTCCGTAATCCGTGCTCCAGAAATGTCAAAGTTTGACATTTCATTGACTTTTGTTTCTTTAGCTATAACAAAAAATGTGTAATTTTGTGTGGTTTATTTCACACTATTTCCTTATGAAATCTATCAATTATTACATGTATTATTTTGTATCTATACTAGAAAATAGTAAAATTTTAAATTACAAGCCCATCTGATTGGCCCTATTTAGACCACGAGTTTATCATCAAAACAAAAGACTTCTTGATGAACGTACCTAGTAGGTACGTTTGTTTCTTAAAATTTTGTTACCCTTTAATACGAATAATACAAAAAAAAATTCTTGTCAATATTACGATAGTAATTATTGAAATTCATTATCAATATTTTGATGGATAGAGAGGAATATTTCATAATTACATAAGGTAAGTTAGTAGATAATATTGACAAATGAATAAAAACAAATATCTGACAGCCGTTTGCAACGTTGCCAACCTTCTGTATGCACCCTCCTGAAGCCCATTTATTAATGAGCAGGGAGCATCAGCTGATTTCCCTCAAGTCAGTCGGTAGCTGTAATATGGACCACGACAAATGAGTTTTGACACAAATTGCGAAGCATTTATGAGCCGTCTAGAACTTAAATGTGTGATAGATAATATGTCACAGCAACTTTGATAGCGGTACGATATAGGGGTAATCTAAATTAATGTCTGACATTCAGACGTGGAGGACGTGTAAACTATAAGGCGACGTTGTGACGGGGTCATTAATTTTCTATTTCATAACAGCTGTCGGTTTGATTGATATATCTATTTATTTAGTAGGAAACTTTAATTAGTCCAACACTCACTCACACACTCACTTCAATCAACCTTCTTCAATCTTCGTCACTTCAATTACACTTGGCTTTATTCAAAAGCGATTCAATCCTTTATTTTTGAATGAAATTTTATGATGTTACGAACATAGTATTTTTGAACCCATAAGTTTTTACAATGTGTCGTTTTCGTTGTTGTTTTCGTTATTTCACGCAAAAATCGCTACTGAAAGTTTTCAAGTGTTGACATATTAGTGCTCGTGACTGTACGCAGTGCCGGATTAACTACTTGATGCCCTGAGAAATCCACGCCTGTAGCGCCCCCCCCCCCCCCCATCAACTAGTCGCCTCGTATTTTTCCAAAACATCGACGAGCGATTTGTAAATATTGGCGCACATCTTTAGAGTAACTTTTGGGTCTTGTAATATCTTTCTGATAAACAGCCATTTCATGTGATAGCAAATACTTTTTCGGTGCTGTTTCTGCCTCATGATGCCCCTGAGACGTGATGCCCTAAGCAATTGGTTAATTTGCTTTTGGGCTAATCCGGAACTGCTGGTACGTAAGACATCAAAATGTTCTTTTGCTATTTTCAACCTTTTCTTTCAAAGTTGAGTAGATACCTAAGCTACCTGCATTTTCTTCTCCTTTCGTTCTAAACTATAACAGTAGACACTGCCAATTTAAAATATAACCAGGAAAAAAACACTATAAATTAGATAAAAAAAAACTTGCACTCAATAATTCGATTTCCTTTTAAATCGTGTTACAGTTCATCTACACGACCTTATTTTTTACCAACATAAAGAAATAATATCACGCCGTCAGTAAGTCCAGTTAAATAATAAAAACCGCGATGTCGACGCATGATTGGATGAATATAATTATTTATTGATGTCGTAAAGTGATCAATACAAAGTTAAACGTACATAATTAACGGTCGACTAATTCTTTAAAATGATTGCCTTGAGTTTTGTTTCCTCGTGAACAACTGGTTTTTGTAATGTGAATCAGTTTCGACCAGTGTTGTTATTTTTGGAAGGTTGAGGTGAAATAGGATTATGAATTTATGGTTTTAAAAAGTATGCTTGTGAGTCATAGACGAATTTAAATTGAGAATCCTTTGGAGGTGGTTGACCTTTTATTTTGCCATTTTACTAGTCAATGAAAAAGACTTCTTTTAATTTTTGCAATCAATTCATAATTTTGTTCGAATTTAGAAACTTGACTGCGTTGAATCCGTACTGTCAAAATTCTACGAATGACAGCTAGGACCAACGGTTTAACGTTATCTAATAAATCAAGCTACCAATAGAGGGATCGGAGTAGACAACACAGCACAACGAAGGAAAATGCAAAGTTCACCTTGTTAAGGCGTCAGAGGAAAACCTTTTAGGTTGGCAGGTACTACCAAATGTTCCTCATGTCTCGATATAGTCTTCATAAAATCTTGTACTCATCTTCAGTATTAAAAAGATAAAAATACTAGACACATCAAACATAATATTGTCTTTGGAAAAATTGAACGAAGTCTTTACAAGGAGCATCTAGCGAATAAATAAAACCAGTAGGTAATGTCGCATCAACACACATACGGAAGCGTCACTTTGAAATGAATATTTGGCACGAGATGTGTCCAACTGTCCACTGCCCAGTGGTGTCCAATGTCCACTTCACGCTTCTGTTCACACGATATGTCTTTATTCTGCGAGCGACGGACGGACGTCCCATTTCACTTCCGACATGACAGTGGCGCCATCTGTTGCCGTTTTCATGGCGCTGTCACATTTTCGTTTTACTTATTTTTGGCACTCGCTGTTTCCGTTTGCGTCGCATCGTGTGAAATTTCTTGGTTGGTTTTCTGGGATAAAAAGCAATGAAAAGTTACACTGCGAGTGAATTCTCGTGAATTAGACAGTTCTTTCCTTTATTAAATACTTAATAATTATTGATCTTGATTTATTAACTGTTTTTTATCGTTCTATAATTCCGGTATCAACCGACTCAGTCTATTGCTGTGTGCTCCTGCACCCTAATTGCGTAACACACGATTAATCGGAATCGGTTTCATTTTGACAGTTCAACAACATTCATTGCGTTATTTACGTGTTGAGCAGACAAATTTTTCGAACTTATGAAGCAATGGATAGCAATTTGCTTCAAAATGATTCAGATTCCGATTGATTGTGTGTTACGCAATTGAGGTGCTGGACATACATAAGCCTATTCAAGGTAGCACGACAAAAATCTATTCTCCGCTTTCCACATCAAGTCTATCCCCGTCGCTCTAAGTGCCAATTTTACCAAAGAAACTGAACGCGATCAGCACATCTAAACTACGTTCAACACCTGTTAGTGTCAATATTGCACGACAATGATGACACTGACAGCTCTTGAACGTAGTTTAGATGTGCTGAACGCGTTCAGTTTCACTGGTGTTCGGCCTAAGTGTACCTAGGTACTTATATACCTACCTTTAATTAGGTTTCCCACAATTATCTACTGGTAGTAGGCCAGAAATATAAGCTCTCAGTGGACCTGAGATACCCAAGCGTCTACTATTTTCATTATTCAGGCGAACAGTAACTAGGTACCTATATCTTTCTCACTAAAGCTTACATATGTATATACAGGCTGGTAACAGCCAACGCCCAACCTGTTACCATGGATTCAGTACATGAGTCTGAACCCCCCAGAGTTGATATATTTCGTGGGCCATTAAAAAAACAAATGAACTGTTCCATACATTTTGACCGCGTAGTTATTGCGCTTTTCCATGAAACAGCAGATTTTTTGTTTGATAACGGACTAAAAATTTCTACGCTAGTAGTTCTAGAATCATGTGCTAAATTCATGGTTACAGTTTGCGCGTCGATAACCCTGCCATCCTGTATACGTATATGTAGGTAGGTATTAACAATTACATAGTCAGTATAACAATAGATATTCTAGTAGGTATGCGGTTTCGGATTTCGCTAATACCCCCAACCGCAACACTGGTATGGCTTTTAAATAATTCATTTGGTTTTATTAATTGAATTCGTATTAGACTAATTGATTTAGTCATGAGACTATTACGATTTACGTATTTGAATGACTATCATTAACTTCTATAATAATGTTATTTGTTTCTAAAAACTTTGATAGAGGAAGAACGTGGGCCCAGTAGTGATGGGCCCAACTAACAAGTGGTGTGACTTGTGGGTTCGAAGTAGGTGTGGATTTTGTGCATTTTTGAAGTGAAAAATTCTTTAGCGGCGTTGTGCACTTTTGTTGTGATGGGTGGTTGGCGCAGTGGTTAAGCGATTGACTGCTGCGCTGCGTGTCGCGGGTTCGATTCCCGCACGGAACAAATATTTGTATGACCTACATGTATTTGTTCCGAGTCTGGGTGTTTTTCTATCTATAATATGTATGAATTTAAAAAAAACATTGTATATAAGTAGTTTATCAGCCATCTTGGTACCATAACACAAGCATTAGGTTGCTTAGCTTGGGACAAATGGTGCTGTGTGAAATGTCCAGGGATATTATTATTATTATTCGGCATAATGATAGTGAATATTTACTTTGTAAAACACGGAACACAGCACACTCTCTTGACACTTGATATAAACGTCAAGATGGTGACAAACGATTATTTCCGCCTTGACAGCGATTTTTGACAGCGCGCAGACTTAGTTTGCGCGGACACTAACCACACTAATTCGTTAGGTGACATGTATGCTAATACGCACTGGGCCTGCGTGGATTTACGGATCCCAATTTTGGGCCAATTTAATTGCTCTAGACATCCCTAAATTGCTCTAAACTATGTTATAAATGGGATTTAAAAGGATAACTTCTGTAATTCTGTAACTAAGACACACTGTCAGAACTTTTAGTGGCTAGCATTAATTATGCCAAACCATGAGCGCGCGAATGAAACGTTTTCACGAATCCTACTTTATTGAACATACAGAATTGCTAACTAGGAACTAGTTTCGTTTTTGGGCGACTAGCGACACCCAGCGTAACCTGATCTGCGGCAAAAATTGAAGCAAATTAAAATCAGAAAAATTAAAAACAGGAAAATTACTTATTAAGCGAATTGACTACCTTCGTAAATTTTCTGTGTTTTAGCTATTTCATACGGCTGCCAAAGAATGACAGTTGTGATTTGAATATTCACATTTACATTTAAGTTGGTAAGTAGTCAATTTGCTTAACAATAAATTTTCCTATTTTTACTGGTAATGACATTTACTTTTGACAAACAGCGCGCGCCCGAAATACCAAGATAATATACTGGACTACTGATCTCTTCTATTTTCTCATTATCGATGTAAATTACATTTAAAATTAGGTATATCGTTTAAAATAACATGCAAAACTATTCGTTTTAGGTATTTATTGGTTCGGAAGCTATTTATTCGATGTTGACCCTATATGGTGACTACCATAAACTAGTTTTGATCCTTTTAATGGAAGCGAAGTCTAATGAAAATGTCGATTTATGGTACAGATAATGTGTTTACATCAAAATTAATAGAAACCTTTTGCAAATTGTATATTTATAAATGTGGAACCGAACCTCAAACTACGCGTAAGTAGAAAATGTTTTTGACATTTTTGATTATAATGTAGGTACCTACGTTAGGTAGGTACCTACATTATAATCTACTCAATATTTGACACCACAAATAACTCCAGAATGATCTCTACATTCAATTCCAACCCTCTTCCTCTTCTCTACTAAACTATTTATCAAACGCCCAATTTTCTTTACAATATCAGCCAAAAGTTTGCCCTTTGTAAACGGGCTCTCAAGTTTGAATTTCGACCCTTAAACTTCACTATCTGGGTCATTGGTCAATTTTATTAGATATATAGAGACCTCTCTGCCTTGACCTTCAGTTTCCACGGCTCCGACACCCAACCTTTGGGTTCAGGATCCCTTAAGTTTCCATTCCTCCTTTATTGCGAATCCCTTTTTGACATATGACGTTGTGATCTGGGAATTATGATTACTTGCCTGCGTATAACATGCGAAGGGGGAACGATGGAGGGTATAAAATTACAAGTGTGTAGAGATATCGTCAGGCCTTTGTTCTCCATGTTGAACACCGGTAAACAAAGGTATAATCGCGGTGTTTGCATAACCGCAATTACAGTGGTGGGGCTGAGAGCTGATTTACCTTCATTAGGACATCCATCATGTTATTCTTGTACCTAGTAATTAAAATACTATAAACAAAAATGCTGCTCTATTCGCGATGTAAGTGTTGAGGCTTTGGGCCCATCCCGCAGGATGTTTTTGAGGCAAAGGACATAATTAAAAAACGTTATTCTGACAACCGTAATAGAAGATTTGAGTAAAGGGCAAAGGGAAATAAATCATCATTATCTTGGATGTGATCTTGAAGGAAGTTACTATTATTTAGAAGACTCGACCTGACAAGCTTTCACGCAATTGAAGTTAAGTAATGAACGTCTACCAAATTTAATTCTATAATCTATAATTTAAGTCTTGGGGGTCGCGGCACTTAACATCAGCCGGTCTGTAAAGATCTCACCGCGAAAAGTTAGGTGACTGTCATTAGCTTTGCTATGAATTCTATCAATCGCCTAGCAATACGTGGAATGACAGCTCACTTCACTTAAGATGCTGTGACATTTTTACAGAATAGATCGACAAGTGGGCTGTCAAACTGTTTGCCATCTAAAAATCAACTTAAAAACTTCATTACTTAGGTACGTATTTATTGTCGTCACAATATGTATGTAGGTCATGGTTTCATTTGTATACTGCTTCGTCACTGCGTCACTGAACCAACTCAATCGACAATTTACGGGCCTGTCGACGTCTGTATTCCCTGAAGATTCAGACTCCATTGTTGCCTTGACAACACATGTAGGTACTAGAGATAGGTAGCTATGTAAGGTATTCAAATGCATATCATTACCATACAGGGTATAGAATATGTAGAAACTAAAGATTCTGGCGTAGGAGGGGGAATGGAAATTTCCGCAACACAAACAAAGATAAGGTGAAAAGTTTGTTTACCAACTGTCACGCTAATAAATTAACGACTTGACCTTTCTTTAAAATAACCTATGGCGCGAAACCTACATTAACGTCTAAGAAACTCGCAGATTCATCGGTGCACAGATTTAATCTGCATGTTAGCGAAATGACTTGCAAAAATACGGTGAATCATAATGAAAAAAACCCCATACGTAGCTTTCAACACATTGTTGAAGTGTTCATTCATTTCTCACGAACTTTCTAGAATGTTTGGTATAAATTGTCATAACCTCACAGCATTCTCGTGTGAAGAGTATCATGCTCGCTTCTCAGTAAGTAATTGTGTGATATGAAACGTTCGTCAATTACGGTCGGTTCGCCATTTACTCGTCTACGGACGCACTCAGCTGATTGATTGGTCCAACGGTAGTTTGGCTGGAAGTTAATGACGGCTTCAGAATCAATACTATTGCAGACTATGAAACTAGAAGTAACGTTGCTATGGGCTCATCGCTAAATGGCTACTATTATTTATAGGCTGGTTGGTTGATTAATGGGTAATAGGTAATTGTGACAAGATGGTTGCCTTGTCACAATTACCTATCTGTATTTAGGTTAGCTCTGTCTCGATGGGTGCTAATGTCTCTTGTTTACTCATTAAACCCCTATCTTCTTCGACGAGCACGCCGTGTCGTGCCCGCGAATATTTATAACAGCTGTCACGGGCAAACTTTCAATCTTTCGGTACTGTTGATATTTGAAGGTCATTCAGAAGTTCAGGAAGTTCAATTAAAAGTTTAGAAACTTTACACGGAGCTATTCAGCCGCATCTGGGTACCTAAGATGAGAACTAACTTCAACAGGCTAGCGCTTGTTTAAATGTAATACTACGTCTTGCCTACAATTTTGTTCGCTTGGATTTCGAAAACACAGGGAATAATTAAAACTTCAACACGTATAAAAATAAATCCACGGACGACACGGTTGGCGCAGTGGCTGAGCGATCGACTGCTGCGCTGCGTGTCGTGGGTTCGATTCCCGCACGGAACAAATATTTGTATTGCCTACAGGTAGTTGTTCCGGGTCTGGCTGTTTGTGTATGCGAGTTTAAATGTTTGTAAACGCACCCACGATATAGGATAAATTCTTAGGGTGGGGCAATGTTTAAAAAAAAAATCTGTCAATACGAGCCTGTCTTAGTGCAGCTGCAGCTTGGTACCTTGTGGGGTAATTGCGTAACACACTATCAGTAGCGATGGGTTTCATTTTGACAGTTCAACAACATTCATTGCGTTAATTACGTTGTTGAGCTGACACATTTTGGAACATATGGAGCAATGGATTAGCAATATGCTTCAAAATTATTCAAATTTATAGTAAAAGTGTGTTACGCAATTAGGGTGCTGGCATCTGCAGAGTCTGGAACTCAGCAGGTCCATAGTTACTTAGCTTTGAAACCACGCGAAAACTCACATTCACATTCCGATCAAAAGTTCTAATAAAATAAATAAAAACGACTTCAATACCATACCGTACCGATCTCTATTAAGCGAACAATTTTCCTTCAAATGACATCGATATTGGCACAATAAACGTTCGGTCGCTCAACCTCATATAAAATGAAGCTAAATAAATAGATACGTACGACTATTGCAGCAATCTCCCCTGCCTGTCTGAATGGGTGCAGTGTGCCTGTGAATGAATGTTTTGTTCCCCCAGTTTCCCCTGGCAGATACAACACAGTAACCACAGGAAAAACTACCCTCGTTTAGCGTTCTGACGTGCGGTAACGTTCAATGTTTTTCTCTTGTTAAATGCGATATATTTACCCTGTATTCTGTATTTTATAATGAAGCAGTGTTTTATTTTTTTGTTACTCTTTGAGGATTTTGTGTCGTATTCGACACATGGAGTTTGATTTTCGACCGCACATTTCTTTAGCTACAGTAAAATTACAGGATCATTTACTTAAAAGATTTTTCTTGAGAAAGTAAAAGTGTTTGTAAGAGCTATGATAAAAACTGTAACTAAAATGGTAGAAAAAGGTAAAAAGCACGGTAAAGGAAGGAAGTTTCTTTTGTGTGGGAAGCATTCAAGAGTACTTCGCACTTTATTTCCCTTGAAACTCGGTGAACGTCAGTTTCAGAACTTTTTTTGTTGAATCTCTTTGACCTTAATATTTGTGTTAAAAAGCAAACGTTTTTGAAGAAATCTTTCTTCTTCAAAAACGTTTGCTATTTTATAAATACAGTTTTAATAAAGTTATCAAGTTCAAGTTGCGAGTTCAGGACATAAAAGTTCAATCTCCGTGTGTTTTTTTTTGTTATAATTTTTTATTGTTAGATTCTAGAGGTACATTGCTAGGTAGGTACTTTGGAATAATATTGGAAACTCTTTAGAAATGATAACATCCAATAATAGCGAAGATTAAAGACAAAAAACAAATAAACGAATTAACATACTTTATAATTTTATTTATTTAGGGAAAAGTGGAAAGAGGTAAGGGATGCAATTGCCCTGCAGTGGGACAACACTGGCTTTTAATAATAATTATAAAGCAATTTACGTAGAGCTTCGGAAAATAAAACACGCGAAAATACACGATGAAACAGCACATCATAACTTATCAGTAAATGTTTTTGCTATCGCCCCTAATTACTCTAATCGCCCCTAATGTGTGACGACGACATGACACGAATATAAGTAGGTACAAGTTCCGTACTGAAATGTAACCATCAGTAACCGGGATATCGTATGTATGTTTATGTTGTGTTTTACGACGGGAAGTTACAGCTCTTAGTTTTCTTAGCGACGCTTTTAGAGAGTACTTAAGTACCTACCTAGCCGTTAAGCTTATTGTTAACTTGTAAAGTTTATGGAATCATTAAAATGAGAAATTTTCATCGCGACGCCAAGAGACTATACTTTCCAATATAACATTTGGTACGTATGCTATGTTTTGTTCATAAAGCTATACATAAACAGACTAAGCTGACTTCTGGAAAATGTTGAAAACTGGAAATGAATAGCTTGATGTGTAGCCGTGTGTACCTTCGTTTGGCGTTAAAATATTGAGTGTGTATTAATTTTCTTCATGAGACAAGCTCTCATAAATAAAAGACCAAAAACATACCTCCCTTTGGGTTACTGAACAGTTAAACAAAGTAACGTTCGCAATATTTGCATCATTTTTCACTCCACTCTTTAATAATGAAACTCCGAATCCGTCTGTGTCTTGAAAATGTCTTTAAAATTGCCTTCCCCGGAAATTTCGCAGTCGTTCAAAGGGGAAAAATCCTGTGAAATCGTAACGGATGGGGACAACAGGGGAAGCTGACAGAGAGCCCGCGCTACAGTCGCTTTTCAGAAACAGTCGACTCATTGTGAGATAATAATGTCTACGGGGGAAAGCCGAGGAAGCGAACCGCAGAGTGCTTTAATTTTTACTTCTGTTTGTACTCTCATTAGTTGAGATAAGAGAGTGCTCTATTGAACTAGTTGTGATACGGAAGTAGAGAACATTTGTCGTAGTGTTTTTATCAGTGAGGAACTGTTGTTAGTAGAGATAGACATACTGTGAAGTGATGTTTATGAAAAAAAAACAAATGTAGTAACAACTGCTCATATCTCACATATTTAAACTAATATTATAAAGAGAAAAGATTAGATTTTTTGTATGTTTGTTACGCTTTCACGCTAAAACTGATGAACTGATTTGGATGAAATTTGACACATGGGTAGTCCATGACCTAGATTAGGGCAAAGCATACTTTTTATCCCTATATTCCCACGGGATCGAGTAAGGTGCGTTCTAAGCGAGTGAAAACACGGGGCGCAGTATTTACAGACCGTGTATTAATAAAGTTTTTCATTGAAAACAAGCTTACGTACGGTCATTTTCCGAGAAGAATATTAACCCTGGGCTATCCTAAGCTATTTTTAAACTGAAAAACATAATTATACTTTGCCCCCAACATCTGTTGACTAGAGTCCGAAAGCCGCTTGCTATGAGGCGAAGTTTAAAAACTTCTGTATTGCTCGTTCAAAAGCAATCATTATTCTGGGCGAATATTCGCGGATTTGACGTTTGCAAAGTGATGAATTTTATACGAGCGATTCATAAATTAAACTCGTCTACGATTTGCATATTTTCTTCGTCACAAAGCGAGTCGAAATACGAACTCATTAATTTATATAACAATGCTGGCCCTTTATTATACAATATATCCGTTTGTAGTGGCGTTAATGTTGAAAGATTATTATATCGAATTGAAGATCTAGAAACCCTTAGTATGTAACATAAAGTCATAATCATTATAATTATTCTAAGATCCCATAACTCTACCTGCTGAACATGAGGCTCCCAAAGACGTTTAGAATCACCACCGTTGGAAGAAGTTTTGGTATTAACATTCATAAACTATTAAATAATATTACTATGAGGCGGAGCGTGGAGCGATGATCTTCGCAGGATGGCTGGTAGCAGCTGGATGAGAGTTGCCGAAAATCGAGTTGAATGACGTGCAATAGGAGCGGCCTATGTCCAGCAGTGGACTGCTGTAGGCTGATGATGGTGATTAAATAATTATAGTAGCCATTGGCTGCACGTCCCCATGGCGTCTTTACGCCATCCTCACGAACTTTATGCAGGCCATAATAGAGAAGATTACAATATTGGCAATCCAGAACCGTTTTATGAGTTTATCTCAACTACAATACCGCTTGTTTACTATACCTGCGCTTTATGCTGTATCTCCCACAGACCACTAATGGACAATCATGGAGGATAACGCTTTAATCGCCTTGCGGGATACGCGGCTCAAGCGGATTAGTGATAACGAACATAATTTGCTTTGCATAGGTGCAGTTACCAACAACAACAACACCACGCTATAGTACGATTCTATACCAGCCAAATAAGGTATTAAAAGTGAATTACCTGTAACAGAAAACCTTTTTAATGAAGGCAATCTAATAATAAAAGCCGATATGCTAGTAATAACAGCCGCACGGATCGATCGATCAGGTTAAGCTACGCTTGCCGCGGTTGGTCCGTGGATGGGTGACCATCTTTACATACCAAGACTCCTCCATGCCTCGGAAAGGGCCAGATTGTTATTTATCGTCAGACAGTCGTTACGGGTCGTCAGAAGCCCGAAAGTCTGACAACCACTCTTACCAAGGCGTATTACCCAGTAGCTGGGTTGTGGAGGTCAGATAGGCAGTCGCTTCATGTAAAATACTGGTATTCAGCTGCATCCGGTTAGACTGGAAGCCGATCCCAACAACGGAAAAAGGCTTGGCAAATGATGATGATGTGCAGTTACCGACAGCAACAACACTACGCTATTATACGATATGCTATACCAGCTGAATAAGGTATTAAAGGCAATCAAATAATAAAAGCTGGACTCAATAAGGATGCCAGTCACATGAAACAACTAGTACCCTTATTAACAAAACCAGTTTAAATGAAGACTCACCTGACGTACGATAGTCTAAAGGCGCGGGAATAGTTGTGTTTCCACCTTATCCTGGCGTTATTAAAGCCATAACCATTACGAAGCCAACGGAAATATGAATAAAGCTGGGGCTTTTACAAATAAATTGCTTGCACTGATTGTGGGGAAAATGGCGAGACAAATTGGATGTCTTATTTAAAACGGGAAGTGCTTGATGCTTTGACATTAGGGGCTCAGACATAAACGGTTTTTACTCAAACGACATTTAAAAATGTACAGCGGGGTCGTTGCGTAACACACTAACATTTTACAATAGAATTTTGACAGTTCAACAACATTCATTGCGTTATTTACGTTGTGGAGCAGTCACATTTTTTTAATGAAAAAAGCAATGCATTAGCAAGATGTTTCAGATTGTGATGAAAGTGTGTTACGCTATTCGGGCGCAGGTTTCTGTACTCATGCGGGTACGTTTAATCCTGAATAATTGTCCTTCGGCCTTTACAGTAGAATTTTGGAGGTGGCCAAATTGCGAAATGTTTGTAGTACAGGGGGGGATGTGGGTCATTTTCCCTAATTCCCGTGTCAACAACTTTGGGCTCTGTTGAAAAGTTTGCAAAAATAGAATGATTAAGGGTCACCTTCCCAATTTGGAGTCTCTACAAAAGTTTTTTGTCAAAGTTTACCTTTTTGTGCTCCGATTCCCTATTTCCTTTCGTCTTCCCTGTTCCTTCCTATCCTCGTTATATGCTGAGCTGGAGTTGGACCCTTTGACAATGCTTACTGAAATGTTAAGTGTGACGAACGTAGCCCAAAAGTGTGCAGATCATAAATTTTTTTCCATCTTCCCTCCAGCTGACGGAGTCCTATCAACAGTGAACGTGGTGGAAGCCCTGCAAGAGTTCTGGCAGGTGAAGGCGGCGCGGGGCGGTGGTGCGGGGAGCGGGGGCGGTGCCCTCGTCATCTACGAGTCTGTGCCAGCCGCGCATCCGCCCTACGTGTGCTACGTCACACTGCCCGGAGGAGCATGCTTTGGGAGCTTTCAGGTAACTTGTAGCTCCAGGAAACAAGGTTGATGTAGACTTACATCACTTGTTGATGAACTGTGTTCGGTATGAGTCTGATTGAAATTATCTGTTTAGGATCTTGAGGTTGAACCGACTCGATATATGCTTATTCCATAAAATTCTGTTTCAAATAAATGGTGATGATGAGAAGAGTCAGTTCATCATGGCACAATCATAATCCGTAGCAGTGTGTATTTAGGGTGTGATGGGACGTCATACGTACCTACGTATCACGTAAAAGTCCCTAAATAAAAAAAAAATGCAGCCCAGTTATTCTTTATAGGAATCTAAACTTTATAAAGTACCGGTTGATGTTTAGATCAATAGGTTACTGGAAGTTAAGTAATAGCCATGATGTTTTTTCTACACTATCAGATACCGTGAAAGCTCAGGACTGCAACAGTTGCATATACTGTCCAAATCTTTGAAATTTGTACGAGGGGTAGATATATTTTCAATGCAAGCTATACGCTGCACACAGCATGTTCGTAAATACACATTTAATTACACAAAATAAACCACACGCTCTAGTGTTGATTCTACGTGGCAGAAACGGCACGGCCAAAGTCAACAGTGGCAGATGTATCTCAGTATTTTATGTTGGCATTTCGGATTGGATTTCATTATACATAACAAACATTATCAGCCAACCTTTAACGTTCCCACTGTTGGGACATAAACCTCCTCTTTGCAAAGGGAATGGGTGGTATCCAGGTAGACCCACTGAATGCCTCATGTATTGTCTTCGAACACGTGACATCTTTGGTACTTAGACCTGTCGCTTTCCCATCATGTTTTTCCCCTCCGTTTCGTACGAATGACTGATGAATGGTGATATAATTACTAGCATGCCTCTTCCCTTATCCAGAATTGTCCGACAAAAGCCGAAGCCCGCCGAAGCGCAGCGAAGATCGCGCTGATGAACAGCGTGTTCAACGAGCATGAGTCGCGGCGCATCTCGGAGCACTTCATAGAGAAGGCGGTGGCGGAAGCACGTGCCTCCTTCGCAGGGGATGCCGCCGCCCATCATCAGGACCCCAGCGCAGGGATTGCGGCCTTCAGGTGAGTTTAGAGTATATTGGGGATGGTTGTAAACTTGTGGCTGATGGTTGGTGAAAGAAGCAAAAGACGTCGTTAGAGATCATATGTACATAGATCATAGATATTTCTTCTCTCGTATTAGTTCATACTATAGACTAGTTCATGCCTTGGTAAAAATAGCAAGCTAGCGAAGTTGACTGCCTAGGAGCGACAGTGGTACCTACATTAAGTTGCTCATGGAAGTTTTAAATTAACCTCATTTCGATTGATCATTGAACTAACGAAGCGGTCAGGTTACAATGAAGTTTAAACCAACACTCGTTAATAATACCTAGTCTATGCTAAATGACATTGTTTCCTGATCTATTGTTATACAACGCGACTGAATGATTAAAGTCGGATTCAAAGAAGGATTATTCTTTTATCTGCCTGTCCAAGATCCGTGCAACTTCCAAGACAAAGGAACCGTGGCTAGCTTTCTTTTCATTGTTAGGATGATAGTCTGTATGTGTGATCTAGATTCTTCCCATTGTTACCGAACATCAGACTGGAATCAACATAATTATTTGTGCCAGGTTCATGCTGGAAGCGAACAAGGGCCGCACCATGCTGGAGTTCCAGGAGCTGATGACAGTGTTCCAGTTGCTGCACTGGAACGGATCGCTGCGAGCGATGCGCGAGCGGCAGTGCTCGCGGCAAGAGGTGGTCGCTCATTACTCTGCGCGCGCGCTTGATGACGCGATGCGCGAGCAGATGGCGAGGGAATGGGCCGCGAGGGAGCGCGACGCGGCGGCGACGGGCGGCGGGGTCCTGCGGGCCGAGCTCGCTCGCGCCGAGCGCGAGCTGCGCGCCGCTCGCCTGGCCGCGCGGGAACTCCGGTTTCCTAAGGAGAAGCGCGACATCCTGCACCTAGCCGCGCGGTTGGCGCCGCCGCAGCAGCAACAGTGATCTCATCGCGCGCCGCCACACGCGTCCTCGCCACACTCACACTTTTGTTATTTAAGTATAGGTATATAGTCTAAGATGTACTTGTTTTATTTACTACGATAACCTCTTACGCTCCCCATATCTTGTACCTCACTTTATCCGACTTTCCGCTATCTGGGAAAACGCTGAAAATAACAAGCAAAAGTTTCAGAGAACCTGTATTACACGAGTACGACGGCTGTAACAATTTACTTACTAGGTACTTATGCCTCTCAAACTGAGTGGCGCAGTCACAAACAGCTGTACATTGTCAACACTTGTCAACGGACTGGAAATTCGGAATCACAATTTTCTAACACCACAAATTATTACTAAAGCAAACGTGTGTATTTTGTGCGAGAATTTCAGCAAAACCATATCATTCGCCCACATAATAAGTAGAATGATTATTATGTATTTAAACATGTGCTGGTAAAACATTGAGCGAAGCACGTGCGCTATCGCTATTACGATTGGACCGCGCCACATCGCATCGAGCAGTTAGTCCGTAATCGTTTTAGATGCATGAACGCATTCATCAATTATTCCACACAATTACGTGAATTTGATTCACAATCGGTAATCGGTAATTCCAGTTTCATTTGATCGGTGTTGCGTCATTGTTAGGTAGATATCTGCAGTGATGTCACTGTTTGAATGATAAAGTAGGATTTAGCTAAATCCCCAGTGACCTAGTTCGTACTCATAAATAAACCATGTTCTATCAAATCGCTGGAAAATTCCACTACATTTTTATTTAAAAGTTGTAACCACTATTTTTCAACATCCACGTTAAACACGACTGATATGTAAAAACAGTCAAAACATCTGCTACATTCTGCTGTGCACGTATTCAGTGCAGTACTGAATCCAGGGTTTATAATAAATCTCCATGTTGACGTAGTAATGCATACATTACAATGTTGCAGCGAGTTTAAAATAAAGCAAAATATTTTAATTTAATCCATCTTGACTGTCAGACAACTGCGCGACAAGCTCGCGACGAGCTTTGCTGGCGCATACCTTTAATTATTCCTCTAGATAAGCTGTTCACACACAATAAGCTTTATCGGCCAGAAAACCACTGATAAATTTTGATTTAGATAAGTTCTAATTCCAACGATTCTACTTCCAACACTGCGACATCGTTAATTTGCTGCGGGCAGGTAAATGACGTCCCTTTGTTCAGAGCATCCGGAAATCGAGAGGCGTGATGAATGCCGCCACGTGCAACACATACATCCGGGCTGTTTACGTAACTCATGTTACATACATAATATCACACATGTTTCCCTGAAAGGTTGGGCAGAGGTATACCGGTAAAATGTGGGTGTACCTCACCTAGCTGGGTTTAAGTCCCATTTAATAGGTTTTATTAGGATTTATGGACGGTTGATGGCAATAGGCACAAGGATTTATGGACGGTTGATGGCAATAGGCACAGGGCGAGTCCAATTCCTGAGTGCAATAGGCTCGCCCAACTCTGGGCTGCTTCTGAGAATTTGCTGATAGAAAGAGCCAATAATCGTGCCTATATTTCCGAAAGGATAGGCAGAAGAGTATACAAATCCAGACCCAAGGCTAAAAGAAACTCAACTAGGAAAAACGAAAACAACACTGGCACGCACGACGTACAAGCTGACCCTTCATTGAACGAAAAGCCTATACAATGCGAGCTCAGCTAAAACTGGAAATGTATAGCTTGATAGGTCGTCGTGTGTACTGCCCAAACGAGTGTCTGTTTGTTTGTTACTTCTTGGCGCTTCAACTACTGAAGTGAACACGACCCGAGAAAAATGTAGGATATTTTTTCAGGTTACCATTTTGTAGGTACATTAAGTAGTTTTTTTTAAGATACGAGTGAGTTTGGTGGACAGTAGATTAGGCCGTAGCAAGGACAACCTCCACAGGTAGGGGTTCATGGACGGCTCTGACCTCCGGTGTGTATGCGGCGTCTCTACTCAGACACTGTCGCCGATTCCCTTGTTCACAAACTAAACTAAATTTAAGTTCAGTGTATCTTTTTCTTTCTATTTCATTAAGAAAAGGACAGAAGATAAATTTTAGTTTAGTCCTGTCAAACTAAGATACTCCATAGACAGTTTAGACGTGATTAAAAGGTTGGCTACTAAAAATACGTCCATTTACGTCAGGCGCTGACTAATTTGATAGGACTAAACTAATATTTATCTTTTCTCCTTTTCTTAGTGAAATAGAAAGAAAAAGATGCAATGAACTTAAATTTAGTTTAGTTGGTGAACAAGGGAATCAGCACCAATGGCACACCTCCCATCTTGCACCGCATGCCCGGTCACCTGCGTCGTGAGGACCTAATGGTGGTGTCAGCGAACGGTATTCGTGTTGAAGAAACAAATTTAAGAAACTATTTATAAGCTCTCTTTTTTACCGTCTGAACAAAAACAGGGTATAAAAGGTGTATGGAGCAGAAGCACAGAGAACTCTTTATTTATTTATTTTCAAAAATCTTTATCTAATACTATACAAATTCATCTAATAGGCACCCTACCCTACTTTACGAGCGGAAATTATCAATAATAATTTTAAAAAAAGTTTACAAAAGGTGTACACACGGCTACACATGAAGCTATGTATGCATTTCCAGTTTTAGCTGACCTCTCATTGTAAGTATAGGTTTTTCGTACAATCAGAAGTCAGTTTATACTGGTTATGTATAGCTTGATATGTAGCCGTGCGTACATTTAGCCAAGAGTAGAAAACCCATACAATTATAGTAAGTACCTAAAAATCAACTAAAATATTATTTATTACAGGTGAAAGTAATGATGGTTTGGAATTAGAGTGTTAGGTAGCGACCCGGCCTAACTAGGTTTCAAACCTGTGTTTCAGAGACATTAAAACACACTAAGAAAGGAAGAAGTGGATAGTGGTATCGACGTATGTACTCGTATCATCCGGCGATATATAGATCAACCTAAGCGCCTGATTGATTAGACCGGCCTTACACATCAGTAACAGGCAATTCCGCTGTTGCCATGCTGACTAAATGGATTACAATTCGAAGAGCTACTGGTTACTACCCAGATTTTGACCTTTACATTTGGTCCAAGTAGGTTTTTAATGTCAATTAAGGTCATGGATTTTCAGTCATATGTTCGTACTTATAGTAATTTTTATCTGGCGAAGTGACCACAAGTAAAGCGCGTGTTGCTTCGTGAGAAAAAAATACAAAAACAAAGCTGAGTGCAAAGAACTTTTACGTTAACGTTTACGAATGCAGGGTGTTAGTTAGGCCCTTTTTACACACACGTTTTTCTTGTCGTGAAAAACTACGATTTATTCGCCGCGAGTAGGCACGGTCGTCAGTGATGTATGGATTACTATAGAAGCTTGTTGACAGACATGTTTTTACTACGACGCGGCTTAGACGCCGTACCGTAACGAAACCGTGCCATGCACAAAGGGCCTTATGCGGTTCCACCCGTTGTTTTTCATTGCGTAGCGCCGAGAGTTTAAAATCCAACAGTGTGTTTTGCTGGGATGCGCTTTATTGGATTCTCAACGCTCGGCTCAACACAGAGAGTTGAAAATGTTTGCTTTGCGTCAGCGGGAAAACATCGCCCGTGCGATCCTGGGCTTAGTCTACAAAATCATCATCATCTGCCTAGGCGTTTATAAACTATGTTGGGGTCGGCTTCAAGTCTAACCGGATGCAGTTGAATACCAGTATTTTACATGGAGCAACTGCCTATCTGATGTCCACATCGAATTCCACAACCCAGTTACTGGGTAATCCCAGTTACTGGGTTGTGGAATTCGATACCCCTTGCTAAGACGCTGGTTGTCAGACTTTCGGGCTTAGACTACTCGTAACGACTGTCAAAGATCCACGAATGACAGCCGGGATTGAGTTTACAACATTTTCTAATAATCTTATCCTAATAAGAAACGTTTGTGATGGCAATAAAAGGCATAGCACAATAACAATGACCTTGACCTATACGTTGGTGTGTGTGTTGTGTCTGTGTTTGTTCTCAGAGGTCATCTGATAGAAACCATAGACCTCGTCTAGACATGAAACTGTTACAAATGGCTGATAACAGATCGTGTATCCGCCGTTCTTTTTAAACATTCTGAGAAGGAATCCTGTCCTATTTCTTAAATAATTTACTTTATAGAACATGAAAATATAATTTGAAACCTACGCATTTTCGCTGTCATCGAATTATGCACGTAGGTATTACATGCCTTATATCTAAATTATAATATTATGAAGAGAAAAAATTACAATATACTAGCAGCGCCCTGCGGTTTCAGCCGCATAAGTGTCGATCCCGTGAGAATATCGGGATAAAAAGTATCATAAGTGTTATTCTGATGTATAAGCTATATTACTATAAAGTTTCATCAAAATCCTCCATTCCAAAAAAAAAAGTTTTTGCGTGAATGAGTAAGAAACATCCATCCTCACAAAATATCGCGTTTATAATATTAGTAGTATAATATAGGATAGTAGGATGTGTCTCATTTATTTAAGAACTAGCTGCACCCCGAGGTTTCGCCCGCATAAGTCTTGACCCCGTGGGAATATCTGGATACAAAGTATCCTATGTCCTTACCCAGCTCATGGTCTACCAATGTGCTAAATTTCATTAAAATCCGGTCAGCCGTTTTAGCGTGAAAGCGTAACGAACAAACAAACAAACTCACATTCGCATTTATAATATTAGTTAGGATTACTTAGCAGTTATAAATAGACTTCGTAACCAAGTAGGCCGCAGCAAGGCCTCCGGTGTGTATGCGGTGTCTCTCCACAGACAATGGTTCACCTCGCCCTGTCAGATGCACACGTGAGGAACTAATGGCTGCATCGGCGAATGCTATCCGCGTTGCAGATTTTGGGACAAACAAATTAAAAAAAAAAAAATAAACTATCGACGCGCTTAGAAGAAGTAGTTATATCCGTTCAAAAAAATACATATGTATGTAGTATATGCTGCCTGTCTACATACTTTGAGATAGCTTTGCTCTTTTACTATTTTCGTCCGTAAGTAAATACGTACTACTACCTACCGAAGGCTAACGATCGGCTTTTATTCGACATTTCAGGATCGCTATGAACTAAGTATGATTGTGCGAGCGTGTCACACATACAAAGGAAGCTGGAATGACACCCACACAGTTTTCTGTAGCCCATCGCTGTAAATAGACCCTTATATGAGTATGTATATAAATAGATGTTGATATGAGCTTTCAATACCAGATTTCAGACTACAAAACTTTTATGATCATTGTACAGCCAGCGACAAAAGTAGTTTAATACCGTTAGCTGTCGTATTCACAGGAGATTTTTTTAACGTGGCGATTTTTATCGCGCATTCGATTTTCAAATCTCGGTGTCGAGCCGAGCTTTAAGAATCTAACAAAGTGCATCCCAGCGCGACAAAAAACATACTGTTGGATTTTCAATTCTTGCAGTGCGCTGAAAATCCTATGCGCGATAAATAATAGCCGCATTGAAAAATTGCGTAAACAACCCTGTGCGTACCTGGGCTTACTTCAACATTTTACCTAAATTAATGCAAAATTATTCGATACACTTGCTTTTCAGTATTTCATGTAATGGATAAGAGTTTACGAAATTCTTTAACTCTTATATCATTCCAAAATTATGAATTTTTTGCTCAATAACTAATTAAAATTTCATAAACTGAAGTAGTACCTAATCGAGTTTTGTCGCTAACCGTACCTCCAAACGTTGCCATACCATTTGATGTCAAAATATGCTTCGCGTTATGTCAACATTCGAGAAACCTTTATTTCCTATTTCCATCTCAAAATAATTAATGGTCGCGGGTAACGTGCCTTTGTTCGGCATTCGGGAACACACGCTATGATGGCGACAACGTGTCGCCCATACATGTGGGTTATTGTTTCGTGTATCTGATCTAATACGTAATGCATATAAGGCCGCTAATGGAGGCGTCGGGGCGCGCGTCACGTGAGGGCTCGTTTATATGAGGAGAGTTTCTCGCCCGTCGAGAGGAGAGTTTGCCGCCTGCAGAGGCGAGAATATCCATGCGCCTCGTAGACGTCTATCGCACTCATAGTACCCTCAAATTAGTTGCTACAATTAGTTGTTCCGGGTCTGGCTGTTTGTGTATGTGAGTTTATGTGTATGTAAACGCACCCACGACACAGGAGGACTTCCTAGTTTGGGGCAACGTTTTTCAAAAAAAGAAAAAAAAAGAAAAAGAAAGAAAAGAAATTCAAGCGAAAAACAAAAACTCGCCTATGATTATGTGACAAGACACGTCATATCGGGCGATTTTCTTGAACTGTGATTTTCAACTCGAAATACGATCTTTTGTTAGCATGACATTCCTATGCCAACTCTTCCCTTTCAAAATGCGAGTACATATCGTTCGTAGTTATTGTTCACACGAGTTAATTTTTTTAAATCTCCTTTTAAAAATCGCCTATTTGGGGCGAGACACAGTGCTCGTGTATTGAGCCTTATGTCCGCAGTTAATTATTGACGTGAACGTGAACCACCGAGTTTGTGGACATTATGCGTCGGTGGCGGTACTGACTTGGTGTTATGTAGCCAATTATATGTGGGTGGATAGATAGGTATTGAATATGACGCCAATTAGTTGGGCTGTGTTCTACGAAATAATTAGTAACATTGGTATTATGTCGTGATATCTGATATGTATAGTTATAGACGTATTCAGGCCGCAGTGGTATTCTGTAAACTTAGTCTATTGACTGGGAATGTCCTAGTTTATTAATGACTCTCTCCGAGGTAGTAGAGGGATGTTTGCATATAGGTAAGTAGTCACCCTGCTTACCAAACGGATTAAGTAGTGATTGTAATAAACGGTGTTAATAGTTGCACATATTGATGCTTAGTACACGCCAAATGTCCCCATTTACGTCATCAACGCTAAAGTTTGGCTTATTTTACAAGCTTTTATTTAGCTTCGCCTGTCCCGGTGTCTGTAATAGTATCACGCCTGTATTCCTCGAAGGGTTAGGCAGAAGGGTGCCCATATTTTGCCAGTTATGTTTTAGCCCCATGTGAAAGGTCGAGACTGTTCCCATCAAACGGGCAAAAATCCGGACTCAGGGCTGCAACTGACAAGTTCCAGATCGAAAAACCTAGTAATACTTCATCCGACCCGGGAATCGAACCCAGCAGCTCATGGTCAGCAGTAGCGTATGCGACCACTAGACCAAAGGCATATTTTATACAGAGAAGCTTTTCTAATTTAAGGAAAAGATAAAGGAGGCGGTTTTCTAAGAAAAAAAATTACTGAGCAATACGCCAAGATATTCGATAATTTTGTAATTCTACGAAGGACCCGTTTGCAAAACTGCGACTAAAGCTTTTTGTTGGATGAAAATCAATATGTTTGCCATGGAAATTGCATTGTGTTACAAACGTGAGCGAGAACGTTACATCATGTCATGACAGGCTATTGTCATAGTTGAGTACAGGTTTTCTTGGATTTAAATTTAATATTTCATATTAGGTGAGGGCCTCGTGGTTAAAGTAATAACAGCCGCACGGTAGGTACGTCCGGCTCGGTGATCTACGGTAGCCACGGTCGGTCCGTGGATGGGCGACCATCTTTACATACCGAGTCCCTTCCTTGCCTCAGAAAGCACGTTAATCTGTTGCTCCCGGCTGTCATTCTTAGATCTTTGGCAGTTGTTACGGGTCGTCAGTAGCCTGAAAGTCTGACAACCAGACTTACCAAGAGGTATCGTATTTCCCAGTACGTAACTGGATTGTGGAGGTCAGATAGGCAGTCGCTCCACGTAAAATTCTGGCATTCAGCTGCATTCGGTTAGACTGGAAGCCGACTCCAAAAATAGTTGGGAAAGTTTTCCCAACTATTTTTATATATCCTATCCTAACGACAGTTGATAAGATGATCTGTCTGACAGATAATCTTATCAAGATGACTATGACATCAATGACATGACAATGTCACACAATAGTCATGAGACAAATTATAATATCATTATTATGACAATAAATTAACTGAAAAGTACCGTGTTCGTTTGATCAATATTTATGAATTCATCTCTGTCAAACATTCGAGTTGGTGCAAGTGTAATTAATCAAATTCATTTTGTTCGCTAATGTCATAATAATGTTGAGCTTCTAAAAGTAATTTTGCTTTTCAGTTTGTTATATAATATACTAGCAGCGCCCCGCGGTTTCGATCCCGTAGGAATATCGGGATAAAAAGTATCATATGTGTTAATCTTGGTTGTAAACTATCTGTGTGTCAAACGTCATCCAAATCCGTTCAGTAGTTTTTGCGTGAAAGAGTAACAAACATCCATCCATCCATCTATCCATCCTCACAAACTTTCGCTTTTATAATATTACTAGTAGGAAAGTAGGATAATCAAACCGTAGATGAAACTTTTGGCCGGTTTCTATTTTTGTTAGTAAGCAAGTATTGGAAAAACTACTAAGAATGCTTTCCACTTTTTACTGATCTAGTTTTAAAACAAAACAATTTACGTCTATAAGTAGGTATGTTTTATAACCAATTTTTTAATTTTCTCCAGTATTACAGCTACAGACGCCAGCAGGTCAAGCTACCCGAAACTGTCAAATTTTCCCAATCAACCTTGAACCTTAATGCTTTAGCAATAAAGTTGAAAATCTATTAAAGAAATTTGACAGATTGCAGTAACTTGGTGTGCTGGCGTCTGTCCATACACAAAACTATAATATCAGAAGCAAAAGGTTTAAGCGTTAGCATTATGCTCAGCGATGGTTTCCAGCTTAAACTTTTGAACTCATGTTTACAAAAAAAAGAGAGGTACATTTAGCAATTATTTATATACTAAATGATAATTTTATGATAATCACACATTAAGGCATTGACTGCCACCGTGGTCACCGGTGACCGCCAAAAATAGATTTTCTATTGTGTCTGTTGTCTTTTTTAATAAAAACGAAAATAAACACAAACAAATCAGTTATTTCTTATTTAGGGCTGATTTTAGAATCATCTGATAACTTTATTCGAGTATTAGAGAGAATAATTTTGAAATTTGGACAGTTATCACAAAAACTGTCAAACGTCAATTTTATTCCTCGAATAAAAGTTATCTGGCGATGGAAAAATCAGCCCTTAGTGAAAATAAATCTCGAAAATGGTTTAACACTTAAACTGTAAGTTTAGAACACGAACCAACATTTTTTAATTTTAACACCTGTCTATAATACTGCAGTAACCTTCAACTTCTGTAACCTTATACATCGCTAGATTTAACCCCCGCAGTTTCGCGCAGGACTGCATATATTTTAGTTAGAGAATTACTTACGAGCACACAGGTTAATGGAGCGACGTCCATGAACTCTGAAACTGAAGCCTTACCTTGGTCTTAGCAGAACTGCAACATGTTGTTAGGTAGCCTACATGTATACTTGGCTAGAGATCGTCTCATTTAAAACTGCACGCCCCTCCACTGCGTTTTTACAAGTTTTTTTTTTTTACCTTGCCTGTCAGTTAGCTCGTATGGACAGGTTAAATCTTGCAACTGAATTTTATAACCAATATTTTTATAACTATATAATATGGCTGGTTCGTTATCCAGCCATGGTATATATAATAACAATATTTTTATAACTATATAAGATTCATTCGCATTCAAGTAATCTACATAATTATACAGGGTGACAGGGACTTGACGCGCAACCTGTTACCATGGATTCAGTACATGATTCTGAACGCTTAGAACTTTTTCGTCGGTTATTAAAAAAAATATTTAAAGTCATTTTTAATTAAAAATTAGCTCTTCAACACGTTTTGACCACACTTTTCTAGCAAGCTAGAGAAGTAAAGTTTTATAATAAAAATATGTATGTTTAGGTTAAATTTTCTATGAAACAGCTGACTTTTTTTTGATAACCGACGAAATATTCATACGACAGCCTGGCCTAGTAGTATTTTTTCATGGTTCCAGTTTGCGATGCCCCTGCCACCCTGTATATCTAAAGGTCTATTCTGTCTGTGTGACCGCTGTGTTCTTCTAAACTGCGCAACAAATTTTGACGCGATTTTCACCATCATTTATAGAATTTATTCCGGAAGGTTTATGTGTATAGTACCTACATTAATATTAAACTTACATATAATAAAGAAATCTCAAGTCGTAAAACCCGTGCGAAATAGAGATGGCTTGCCAGTATTATTTTATTTCTGTAATACAATATGCAAAATGATATCAGAATCGGAATCAGAACTTTATTTGCTTCGTTTAGTAATGTATCCTTGCATGTGCCTTATTTCATGATGACCTGCACCCTACTTGTGTAAAACACTGTCAATATCAATCTCAGCCAACAAAAGATATTGCTAATCCATTGCTTCATATGTTTAAAAAAATTGTCTGCTTGACAACGTAAATAACGCAATGAATGTTGTTGAACTGTCAAAACAAAGCCATTGCTAATGTTAGTGTGTTACGCAAATACCCCGCTGATTGATATTGAAATTATTTACAGTTACTGAACACTAAATAACAAATTACTGACCCTTTTCAGGATCGCTCGATTGATTTGATTAAGATGTACTTAATCAAATCAATCGAGCGATCCTGAAAAAATTTAAATGACTGAATTTACATAGCGAATATTCCCGATACAAAAGGCCACTATTGACCGTTATTAATTACATTTCAAACAGATTTCGTGAAAAAGATTTCGAGCTACTGCACTACAACAAGGATTTTTTGGCGCTCGAATGAAGTTGACAGGGGAGCGCTGCTGGTAAACATTTGTGCAATTGTTTTGAGAAATGTATTGAAAAACCAAGATGGCGGCGTTAGTTCCGATTTTGGCCACGCGCCAAAAGATCAGTGTACAATACAGCTACAGGTAGGTACTAGCAGTGCCTCGCGTTTCACCCGCATAAGTGTCGACCCCGCAGGAATATCGGGATAAAAAGTATCCTATGTGTTATTCTGATGTATAAGCTATATTACTGTGAAGTTTCGTCAAAATCCGTTCAGTATTTTTTGCGTGAAAGAGTAACAAACATCCATCCATCCATCTATCCATCTTCACAAACTTTCGCGTTTATAATATTAGTAGGATTTGTACACGTAGGTACATACTTCGTTACTTGTCTATGTTCCATTTCGAGAATTGCAAGCAGTGATTATTGCATTACCTAAGGCTAAGAACCGTTAGATACTTATGGCTGTAGCCATAAGTACTTATAGTTAATGTTCAGCAGTGCCACCACTCAGCACTAATGGGCTAACATGATGATGACAAACACTGCCTACTTAACACTGCAACAAAGTAACAGAAACTTCCTAACTCGTTTGACTCAACGACTATACTTAGGACTAGCTGCTATAGTAACCTCACATGCTCCATATACACTCCCGGACTCTTAAATCGAGCCACCTAGCCTAATGAGTTAGTATCGTCCATAACTTAAAAAAAATACATGAATGATCCAATAGTTTTTATGCAGTTTTGTAGCTGGCATATTTGTCGTCTAGTTGACATGCAATTGGTTCTAAATTTAAAATTGTAATCTCGAAAAACAAATTAAGAGTTTCAGTTGTTAATTTTTTAGGTAACCTGAACAAAACAGAAATTGAAAATTAGAGCTTTGATTATTGAATTCTTCGTATCTACGGATTGAAAAAGTTCCTTAATTGCTTTAGTTAATGTTTAAACCGTTTCTGGGTTGAAATTATGGATACTTCGCCTGAAGTAGCGGCTCAAGCTGTGGCTCTTCTTCAGTCCGGTTTAAGCCAGAGGAACGTAAGTACACAACTCCACATAAGCCGATGCGCTGTTCAAAGAGTGTACCACAGGTTCCTAGAGACTGGGGGATATGTTCGTCGTTTACGTGGACCACGATTTCGGGTAACAACAGAACGACAAGATCGATTTATGGTTGCGACCAGTTTGAGAAATCGTCACCTAACTTCAGTTCAGATCCAGGAACAGCTTCGAGACTTTCATGGAGTCTCTATTAGTGCTCGTACTGTGAGGAGAAGACTTGCAGAACGTGGACTAAGACCGCATAAGCCTGCCAATGGGCCTAAATTTGCGCGTGCTCACCGAATGTCGCGTCTTCAGTTTGCGCGCCAACATTCACGCTGGACGCAAAGGCAATGGAGCCAGGTTCTTTTTAGTGACGAGACAAAGATCATGCTTCATGGTAACGATGGAAGGAGGAAGGTCTACCGAAGGCAGGGAGAACGTTTTGTGCAGTGTTGCATAGAAGAGAAAGTAAGTTATGGCGGTGGGTCGTGGACCGTCTGGAGAGGCAATTCCACCGCAGGCAAAACTGCACTTGAGTTTGTGTCTGGGCCTCGGATGCCATCACTAAATGCTGACCGTTATATACGCCTATGTTTGGAGGCTCATGTAATGCCGTATGCCGAGTTTGTAGGCCCAAACTTTATTTTTATGCATGATAATGCCCCCCGACCCCACACGGCAGGAATCGTTAAAAATTATCTCCAAGACGTTGGTATTACCGTAATGGAGTGGCCATCCAGAAGTCCCGACATGAACCCCATTGAGCACATGTGGGACGAGTTAAAGCGACGCGTTCGAGCTCGTCATCCAGATCCACAAACACTACAGGAACTGAAAATTGCTATCGAAGAGGAATGGGAGAACATCCCTCAAAATGCGATTTTAACACTAATTAATTCGATGCCAAATCGCATGAATGCTGTCATTAATGCTTTAGGAGGCAATACAAGTTATTGTATAAACAGATTTGTTTGACTAAACCATATTTTCTTTAAAAATCCAACATATGTCTTAGACTGTACAAAGGCAAAATCAACACTTAGGTCATTTAAGTGCATTTAAAAAAAGAATGTATTCAAACTCAGAACAGCAGTACATGAGCCTAATATTGAATATGCCAGCTACAAAACTGCATAAGAACTTTTTGATTATTCGTATATTTTTTTAAAGTTATGGATGATATAAACTCATTATGCTAGGTGGCTCGATTTAGGAGTCCGGGAGTGTATTTTCTTGATTACTACCAGTCGGTAACTGCTACACTGAAAAAAAAGAATTGTTGCTAATAGCTAAAATTTTAGCTGCATGCCACCAAAATCGAGTGACGACTAAACTAAGGGCTATTGGTAACTAAAATGAGTTTTGTAAAAAAAGGAGAGTTATTATTTACCAACCCCTCAAAGCTAACTGCAGACAACTTAGTTTTGTTATTCATACAAAACTGTTTGACAGTTTATAGATACACAGTTAGTGTCGTTGTTACTAAACTAGTTTGGCTAATTAAAACTGAAGTGTTTAACTAACTGTACGTCTTATGGTTTATTAATAAATTATTGAATAGTTCGTTTATATATAACGTTATTGTGTTGTTATCTCTTGCTAAACTGTTTGATTACTAGTAGATAATCGCTTTACGTGGAAGTAACTGCATTGTTTATTCATTTATTGCTAATATAGTTTAGCTACCAGTAGCTGGTCCTAGTTCGGCTGTAGGACCCGGAACCACAGGTCGGAATCGCCACCTTTCAAAATTATTATTGTTTTGTATTGAATCGTATAAATCCATTACAACACAATAATATTTTTGAAAAATGGCGCCCTGACACGTGGTTACAGGTTTAACAGCTGCCCTAAAACAAAGATGGCAAGGAACATGCAAAAATTAATAAAACACATATTTTTATTTATTATTTTTATTTTTAAAGACTTGGTTTATTTCAAATGCCAGCGTATAAAATCTTGCACTGGAGACTTTTTTATTGGGGTTGTCTTTTAGTTCATCGGATATGATTATGTTGCATAATTTTCTTCTTGCCGCGTTATTCAGCAACCCACTTGATTGATAGCGGAGTAGCAGACCTTTTCCTTCATTACATGAGCTCAAAATGTTGTACACTTCCTGAAAAATAAACAACATCCGAGTTAACCAATGATTAGACAAATTATAAAAAACCGGTCAAGTGCGAGTCGGACTCGCGCACGAGGGGTTCCGTATCATTATCTATAAAAACGACAAAATAACCATGTTTGTTGTATGGGAGCCACCTTAAATATTTGCTGTTATAGTGACAATAGAAATAGGTACATCATCTGTGAAAATTTCACCTATCGAACTATCACAGTTCATGAGATACAGCCTGGCGACCGAAGTTTCCGTTTTTACCCTTTGGGTACGGAACTCTAAAAAAGGAAAATAAATAAATATTGAATGAATATTATGATATGATTAAAATTTGATGGATGTTGAGAGTCATCATATTTCATATAATATTATTATATGTATAGATTAAAAGGTGTAAGATAGTAAGGGGTTTTGACACTCTGCGTAATAAGAATACAATGCATGACCTGGAAACCATAAATGTAAATATGAAATAAACAGCAAAATTGCTTACATTTGTGTTCAAGTTGGGTGGTTCATTTTTAGAATTTTCTTGTTCCTCGTTGTTTGATTCTGGTAGATCTTCGGTAATATATTTTATGCTAGTATCTGTGAGGATTGGCAAGCTGTTAATCAATAGCACATCATGCGTAGTTGACTCTTGCATGCTATGCTGAAATGTAAACCAATTTAAGTTGTAGGTGATATTAAGTGACTATAACTATGAGGGTGACAATTTCTTTAAAGAAAAAACCCTCCAAAAATATAGATATAAAAAGAAACAATTTAATTAATAAATAAAAAAAATACTATTGCCTTCTATACCTACATACATACATACATTAAGTCATGCCAATAAAAATAAATATAATATAATAAATTAATTAAAGCAATGGCATAATCTGGGCTAATTTCGTAATAAGGGAGGTTAGGTCCTGACAGAAAGGGTAAGTGGATTATATTTTAATTGGAAAACATTTGGATTCTTGTAAACAGGCAGTCCGGGCGGAGGCAGGGGGCTGCCGCTCCCCTTCGCCTTCGCGACATCTGAACCAGCAGCCCTCTGCGATAGGGTACCTACCTCCGATCTCATCAAACGTTTGATGAGTGTTCGACCACTCATGAGACTAACAGAAAGCTGGTTATCTAAATTAAAATCAAACAATCACATACCTTTAAACATGTTTATGTACATTTCCAGGCCCCACGAGCGCAGGTAGTCGGCCATGGGGTCCACTGGAATTCCCTCGTTTTCCATAACACTTTTACAAAGTTTTTTTACATGTACGTAATCCATGCACACAATAGATGATAATGGCGATAATGTCAACACGTGGGTACAGTTCGAGACGAGTTCGAAACTATTTTTGTTTTACTTTTTAGAAACGCACAGAATGGGACCGCCCGCCGCCGCGCGCCGCCCGCGAGAAACGTACAAGTTTGAACACGAACCCAAACAGACGCCAACACTCGGACGAGAAGCGCGGGAAAAGACAATGCGCTTTATTATCAATAAACAAATTTGTATTGTTATAATTAACAACATTTGGACTACAAATTGCTAAACAGTTTTGTAATAAGTCTCAAAGTTTGACTGATATTTTATACATTTGACTTAGCTAGTAATAAATAAACTAAGATTTAATATTTGATAAAAAAAAATTGCTACAAACAAATAAAAAGATTTAGTTATAAATTAATGTATTCTATTTCGGTATATATAGATAATTGATTGACACTTTTTAAATAAACATTCTAGTGAATACAAGTCAAAGTGTCTGGTTACAGGTTATCAAATAGTTTGTTCTTGCAACTAACTCAGTTTGACTAGTTCGTTTTGATAACCATTAGCTAACATTTTGACTACTGCTAAATAGACAACCATTAGCACACCTAGTTTGGGACTTGCAGCTACATTAGTTCTGCTAATTGGAACAAAACTTTGGTACCTATTAGAGAATTTTCCAACTAGCAAAACTGGTTCAGCTATTTCTTTTTTTCAGTGTAACTGCCCGTCCCAGCCAACTTACTAAGAAGTCTTAATAAGACCGCCCCTTATTTTTAAGTATCTCATAACGAACCCTGTGGCATTAGCACAACGAAAAAAAAAAAAAAGAAAACACAACTTTTTAATCACCTCTTAAAAGAGTCGCCTAATTAAAAGTTTCTATACGACCGCGATTTTTATCTCCAAAGAGTTTTAATTTGCAAAATATAATTACGTATTGCATTAGTCTAATAAAACGGTGGTTTATTGTCAATTACTAAGGTTATATTAAAGTTGAGAACTTATTTGGCATGTCAGATGAATATACAGGGTGTTTAAAGTTGAAGTTGTTATTATCTTTTTAAATTGCTAATTAAAATCTAGTATTTATGAAAGGACGCGTCAGTGTGATGCTGGCTCTCTGGGGCGTAGGAATTCACGAAGACTTTTACACTACGTAGTACTCATAATTAATTTGTGATGTAGTTTTGCAGTCATTCAACTCTCTGAACTGCAAGTTCAGTGGATTTGCTTTAATAATTAACTTTAGAATCTAATTTTGGCGACGGTTTTATGGTGTGGTCTTGAAACTTGATGCAGTGTCATATGAAAATATTCTCTTAATAAATCATTTTGCTTTTAGAGTACCTACCTATGTTTCTGGCGTAAGTAGGTACCTCTGTATATTAATTAAGATCGTCTTAATTAAGTCCACATTGAAGAATGGACGTTTACTTAGCTTAACTATTGCTATACCTTCGCATTCTCTGCAACTTCTTGACTTTGTCCCGACGTGCAGCTGCCGACTATTTCTGTTCTGTGGTCTTCTCTATTTAGTTAATTTATTATTTTTCTTTATTATTCAAATTAGCTTATCTTTTTGTATGCACTTGTTTCTGTAAATAAACTTGTTTTTCTTTCTTTATAGTAACAATTGTACTAAAAATATGTTATCTTTCTATCTTCGATATCTATATCTATCTATACTATACTAATAATAAAGCTGAAGAGTTTGTATGTTTGTTTGACCGCACTAATTTCTGGAACTGCCGGTCGAATTCCAGAAATAAAAAAATAAAAAGTAATAATTCATTTATTTTCCACACTAATCAAAACACAGTACTGACATTATTAGAATAAATGGAGTGGACTGGAGCCTAAACTAGGGCAGCCCTGTATTTCAGGACTCCAGGTCTTCCTCCCGCGGTGAGTGAGTTGGTACAATTTATTAATGAATGACAACTAGAGGTGTAATTAATATATATTGTGTGTGTTTGTGTGAGTGCATGTGTGTGTTGTGAGTGTGTTGGGGTGCGTGCGTGTGTGTGTTGTGTGTGTGATGAGTGAGAGTACGGTTGCGCGTATCTGTGTTTGTGGGAGTAGGTATGTATATGATGAGAAACTTTGACTGCTCTTGATTTACTACAGACAGAACTGAGAAGTTGTTTAGAAATTATAAGTAAGGATTCCGTGTCATTGTAATTTAAATTTAGAAGATATTTTTGGACAATAGATTTACATTCACACACACATTTTTGGGAATATATTTAAAAGAGTTAAGTTTATTATATAAATAAGGAGCAAGGAAACATGAGTGTCTCCTGAAGAAAGCAGTGTTGTGTTTAGTTGCCTTGCATATTATGTTATTTCTTCGTGCAGGATACTCAAATTATATTTGCTTGATAGCCTAATTCTTGAGGAACGCTATAAGGTATTTACCATAACGCTAGGACCCTTAGGAGGCGACCAAAATAAAAAAATAAATAAAAAATGGGTGCGTGTACTTATGTACGCGCGTCAGAAGTTATACTTTTAAAAACCTATTTTTAATTGCATGCAAATAATTAATTACAAAAAATGTTACAATGAAGTTCGTTGTTTAGGCTGAATAATGTTGGTAACAAGTCACGGGCCTTCTAAAGAAATTAAAAGCATAATAAAAAACCAGAATTTTATGTCATCCAATTTTTATAGTGAAATGTCCATTGCCTTTTTTTTAATCGATAAGAACAAACAGGTTGCTATAAAAAATGCTCAAAATAGGTACAGGCCGGTTTATGCTGAAAAAAGTGACGTATGGCTTTAAAAATAATGAGTGGTTTTGCGGACAGCAACCTGTGAATTTTGTGTGACGAGAAGCGCGCGCATCTTAAAATTTCACTTTCATCATTTTTTCATAACGCGCCTAAAGAAGTATAACTTCAAAAAGTCAGAAATAACGCTAAGCGAAAACGAAATATTAGCGCGAGCGAATATGAATATGTGGTTCCCTACGATTTTCACGCGAACGAACTTGCAGGCACTAGTTATCTATACTTATAATAAATCTGTAGAGAGGTCAATTCTGTACATGAAATATATTTCCAAAATAACTATCAGGTGGTGATTAGGGATCGATACTGATGCCAAAAATGCAATCAGTAAAATTTTTGTCTGTCTGTCTGTCTGTCTGTCTGTCTGTCTGTCTGTCTGTATAACCGTTATAGAAACAAAAACTACTCGACGGATTTTAATGAAACTTGGTACAATTATTTTTCATACTCCTGAGCTGGTTATAGTATACTTTTCATCACGCTACAATCAATAGGAGCAGAGCAGTGAAGGGAAATGTTGGGAAAACGGGAGAAGTTACTCCATTTTTTACGCTTCCGTCGCGTGTGCAACCATAATGGTTAAAGCTACACAGAAATCATGTATGACGGAAATATTCTCCTTAAAATTATATAAAAAATATCCCACGACAGCATATGTCTATCTTTTATGGTTGACTCACAATAACACGTGTAACTCCCGATAGCTTAGCAGTTCGAATCTTTCTGATTATATTTGTCTACTCTTACATTTATAACACTCTCAGTCATTCTTAATTAAAAAAGTTAACATTATTAACTATTCCATAAAAAAGAATCATAGAAATCGGTATAGAAACACCAAATTTATACATGAAATACGCTAATAATAAGCCATCGCGCGTGAATACTGAATCACGCTCGACGCGTCTCGCGCCTATAAAATTCAAAGTCCTGACTGACTGACTGACCGACTGAGACATCAACGCACAGCCTAAACCGCTGGTCCTAGAGACATGAAATTTGGAGAGTGTATTCTTCGTGAAGGGTAGGTGTCCACTAAGAAAGGGTTTTTCGAAAGTCCACCCCTGAGAGGGTGAAATGGGGGGATTTCGTTTGTATGAAAAATCTTATTCCTTGAGTTAATAAACTTTTGTATGGAAGAATTTTAGAGCGCGGTCCGATTTAATCGAAACTCAGTGTTTATACCTAAAATTGAAAGAAAAGAATAATGTGTATCAGGGTTTTTCGAAAATGTACCCCTGACGGCCTGAAAAGGGGTAGTCAATTTTACAGGGGAGGATTTTACAGCGTGGCTTGATTAACTCGAAAATTGGTATAAATAATCTTTGAATCAAGTTATGAACACATCCCAAATGATTTTTCAAAATTCCACCCCTGTGGGGGTGAAAAGCGGGGATACAGTTTATATGAAAAATCTTATTCGTTAGATTAATAATCTTGAAAATTAGCATGAATACTCGCCTAAGTAAGCAATAAAGTTTATCATTATTATTTGTACGCGCCGTCCGATTAACACGAAACTCAGTGTACTTAAGACAAAAATAAATAATAACACGTATGAGGGTTTTTCGAAAATCACCCCCTAACGGGGTGAAAAGGGGTAGTTAATTTTACGGGGGAGGATTATAATAAGTGGCTTGATTAATTATAAAATTGGTATAAATAAAATAATCTTTGAGTCAAGTAATGAATTTTCATGAATTTTTTAAAATTCCACCCCTGTGGGGGGAAATCGGGGTTATAGTTTATATGAAAAATCTTATTAATTTAGTTAATAAACATGAAACTTGGCAACAATACTTGCCTAAGTAAGTAATAAAGGTTATCAATATAAGTTTTTCAAACTACCCCTCAAAGGGGGATATAGGGGTGTTGAAGTTTGTGTGGAAGAAATTGAATGCGCGATCCGATTAACTCGAAACTCAGTATTGATACTTTCGACAGAAAATAATTAATAATAAGTATGTAAAGTTGTCGCAAATTGACCCCTGATGGGGCAAAAAGGGGTAATTCGGTTTTTAGGGGAGGATTTGAACTTGAAACTGTATGTTACATTTTCACGCCTAAACCACTGAACTTCTGATTTGGCAAAGAGATAGATGGCATCCTGGGGAAGCACATACTTTTTATCCTGGTAGCACGTTCCCGTGGGATAACTTCCGACATCCACGCGGGCGAAGCCGCGGGCAGAAGCTAGTTTTAATAATAAACGTATTACTTTTCTTAACAAACACATTTCCTCGCCAGAAATGCCGCCATGTTTTCCAAATACTCCATAAACTTTATCACCACTTGAGCCAATCACCGCAAGAGTGTTCACACATGACCGTGCGCCAGGTAAGTATCGGTACCGGAACCTTTTAGGTAAATGACATGTAATCCAACAATAACTCCCAACTTAAAGCTTTAAGAAAACAAGAGGCTCAACCAGACGGTGGAGAAGGTGCGGTGGAGGGGGAGGGAATAGAAAAAATTGCTCCTGAGAAGGTTTACTTGAATCAAGACGTATGTTTGCAACCTCATCTAGATCAATTAACAGATTAAGCGCGAACATTTCCTTGCCTTAGCATTCTAGATAGGCAAAGGCATAAGTGAGGCAAGGATGCCACAAAAGAGTATTTTTCAGTTAGAATTTAACGTGCAATTTATTTCAGGCAGTTGAGTGCCTAAGCATTTACATGTATATATGTTTTGTCTTGGCTGGAACCTGGACTTATGATAATGTTCTGAAATTTGCACTGACTCCACGAGTCGTGATTATGTAATCCTTGTACACACGATGACATATCAAGCTATACATTTCCAGTATAAGCTGACTTCTCATTGTACGAAAAGTCAATGCGAGGTTAGCAGAAATTGAAAATGTGTAGCTTTATATGTCGTCGTGTATACCTTTTCTGTGATGATAAAAGTAAGGTAATCAATGTTCGTTTCTTCTCTTTAAGAGAAGAGCCCTTTGTCCTGTGATATTTTAGTTTTGTAGTGGTCCTTCTGCACTTTCCCACCTCGTGTCCGGGACAGGTCATGTCAATATTTAGCCGCTGCGCGTGCGGCGTTCTCCGGACACCACCTGATCACACACACCGCGCCGCACACGGAATATTATCTTACGATATGGATGCACCAGTGTAAGATAATGTTTTTAAAAGCTTCGATGTTGGTGTGAATGTTTTGTGCATGTATTTTAATTTAATGACTTGATTTCCTTGAAGTAAGTGGTGTTCTTTGCGGATTTGTGAAGGTTGCCAAGTAAGTATAATTAGGAATGTTAATGTGAAGTGAGCAGTGGTGGGTCTGTGGCCGCGGCCCCGACTTACGAGTTGTAGGTCATGGGTTCGAACCCAGGTAGGCGCTTTACTTTGTGTAGGTAATAGAAATATTTTCATCACCACTGCGCTTAAAATGGTGAAGAAAAATATGGTGAACGCCATGTCCTAGAACCAAAAAAAAAGCACGGGTTGTACTCCGGGAGTGCCGGCAGAAGTGAAAACTTGAATACCTATTAACGTTGTGCATTTTTGATATTTTGGAATTTGGTCTACTCTCCCTCCGTCTTACGAATTTTCGATCAGGTCACGTGTCCTGACGCGAGCTCCGTCTTCCGATTTTTCGATCTGGTCACGTGTCCTGACGCGAGCTTAACATTTTTTACCCATCACAAAAAAGTGCACAACGCCGCCAAAGAAGTTTTCACTTAAAAAAAAAAAAAAAAAAAAAAAAAAAAAAAAAAAAAAAAAAAAAAAAAAAAAACCCCCCCCCCTCCCTTAAAATTTGGGGACATGTGACATCTAACAACCCGCACTAGGCCCGCTTAGTAGATTGTAGCCCACTACTACCTCTCGAAGAGCCTAAGAGTAAGTAAGTAAGGTCGAAGATCCTAGCACACAGAGAGTCAGAAAGGATGATTATTCTATAACGATTATGAAAGAAATTGAATTGGTTTCTCACCATAATTTAATGCTTTTTTCCACAGAATATGCTGTCTCGTTAAAGTAAAGTTAATGCCCCTGTTATGGTGGTAATATGGTAAATTTTATGTCAGTGAAACATGACTCTTAATATTAATATTGTTCTGAAGTTTATGTTAAATTATCGCTAAGTTATCTTCTAAGTTAGCAGAACTTACTTAGAGTGATAAGAAGTTCGTTAACAGTTCAAAAGTTTATCTTTGTTTTCGATTGCTGAAATATGGTTTTCATGGTTTATTTTGAGTAAACTTTCCAATTTCTCGTAACATGTGCCTATATTTAGCAGCTCGAAATGAATACTTATCATTAAATTATAACGAAATTAATTACTAGAATCATTACGGCTGTAACCTTCATTATTCTATGGATTTATTTAATTAAAAAATCATGATTCATTTCAGCTCTTAATAAAAATAAACTTCTGGGTATGGAATACAATTCCTAGTATAAATACATCACCTGCCTCCTCTGCCTAGCCTTTTCCCATTTATTGTTGGAGTCAGCTTCCTGTCTCACCGGATGCAGTTGAAAATAAGTATTTTACATGGAGCGACTGCCTATCTGACCTCCACGACCCAGTTACTGGGAAAGACCTTACCTCGTGGTAAGACTGGTCATCAGACTTTTAGGTTCCTGACGACCCGTAACAACTGCCAAAGATCTAAGAATGACAGCCGGGAGCAACGGCTTAAAACGTGCTTACCGAGGCACGAAGGGGACTCGATATGTAAAAAGATCAAAATCAAAGTCATTTATTCAAATTAGGCTGAGAATCAGCACTTTTCGAACGTCAAAATGACAAAAGACAGTCCCCCAACACGCCCGCCCTTCACCCATCCATGGACCGACCGCAGCAAGCGTAGATCGATCGATCGGCTGTTATTACTTTAGCCAAGAGCTTTTTCCTCCTCCTCCTAGTATAAAATATTAAATTTAAATCCACCCAAAACCTGTACTCAAATATCACAATAGCCTGTCATGACATGATGTGCACGATTACACAATGCAATTTCCGTGGGAAATCTATAGATTTTCATCCAACAGTAATATACAGTTACTTTGCAAACGGGCAAAAAAATATGCAAACATTCCTCTGAGGAGAGCTGTGGTGGCCCAGTGGTAACGGCCGCGACTTACGAGTCGTAGGTTCGAACCCGGACAGGCGCTTTAATTTGTGTAAATTATTTCATCACCACTGCTCTTAAAACGGTAAAGGAAAACATCGTGAGGAAACCGGCATATCGTAGAACCGAAAATTCGAAGACATGTGGCATTTACCAACCCGCACTGGCATATGCTAAACATCCCTCTACTACCTCGAAGAGAGTCATTAATAAACTAGGACATTCCCAGTCAATAGACTAAGTTTGCAGAATAACACTGCGGCCTGAATACGTATATAACTATAAATATCAGATATCACGACATAATACCAATATTACTAATTATTTCGTAGAACACAGCCCAACTAATTGGCGTCATATTCAATACCTATCTATCCACCCACATATAATTGGCTACATAACACCTAGTCAGTACCGCCACTGACGCATACTGTCCACAAACACGGCGGTTCACGTTCACGTCAATAATTAACTGCGCACATAAGGCTCATTTACACGAGAACTGGGGGTCTACTCCGAAGTGCAAAGTGCGAATGTTCGGATCGGACCGACACATGGCCGAGCCGAATATTATTGAATAATGCGAAAAAAGTTGGGATTGGCTCAGTTGGGTCGAGACCATAGTCAATATTCGAAAGAGTGTAGGACCGGGACCCACCGAACCAAATAGTAACTTCGTAGCAGGAAACGGCCGAACATTCGGCCGATACTACTTCGGAGTAGACCCCCTGATTTGCGCCTGATTGGCGCCGCCCAAAGGAGATTTAAAAAATACGACTCGTGTGAATAGTATCTACGAACGATACCCAGCATTTTGATAGGCTAATTTTATTCACACAGATAGTTACACTACAGATATAATTGATGTTATAAGGAGCAACATAGAAAGTAGTAAACTCCATATTATTCTATTCTAGAAAAGAATTAGGGTACCGTGCATAAAAATCGTCTCGTCGATCGTGTTTCGAGTTGAGAATGAAGAAGCATAGTTCGAGAAAATCGCCCGATATGACGTGTCTTGTCACACAATCGTATCATAGGCAAGTTTTTGTTTTATGCTTGAGTTTGAGTGTCACATGAGTGTGATAATCACCTACGAGGCGCATGGATATCCTCGCCTCTCAGAGAGCGAAAAACTCTCTTCTCGACGGGCGAGAAATTCTTCTCATATAAACGAATCCTTACGTGACACGCGCCCCGACGCCTCCATTAGCGGCTTTATATGAATTACGTATTAGATCAGATACACGAAACAATAACCCACACGTATGGGCGACACGTTGTCGCAATCATAGCGTGTGTTCCCGAATGCCCATTAATTATTTTGAGATGGAAATAGGAAATGGAGGTTTCTTGAATGTTGACATAACGCGAAGCAGATTTTGACATCGATGGTACGGCAACGTTTGGAGGTACGGTTAGCGACAACATTTGGAAAACAGTCAGCGACAAAAACAATTCAGTTTGTTAAAATCTTGATTATTGAGCAAAATACTTATTCATTAAAAATCTGGACTAATACACAAGGGGATTGAAGATTTTTATATAAAGCCTGGCATACTTACAGAGTGCGCCATTTTTTTGTTTTTTCAAAATGGTGTCGACGTGTGTATCCCAAGAAAAAAATCAAAATGGCAGACAGGTATAGGTATGCCACGGACTTTTTTTTTTTTTTTTTTTTTTTTTTTTTTTTTGTGGATGGGAAATCATCAAATGACCCCTCCCGCTCTGGGTGGAGCGGAAGGGAGTGTCAGACTTTTACTGACTAAAACCCACCCGTGTTCCGTCCTTAGCCCTTTCTGTTCCAGGGCAGCGGTTAACCTTTCGGAAAATCCCGCCGCCCCGGCAGGCTTCGGCCCTGTGGGGCCCCGTCCTCTGCTGACATCTCTTTGAGGCGCGCGTGGAACACAACGCGCCGTCCGGCACGGGCCTGGTCCTGATCGGACGGTGAGCTACCCATTACTCACCGCCCGCAGGCCCGCGCCTACGGTGGCCGGGAGTCGTCACGCGGCTCCCGACGCCCGGAGCGTCTCCCGCGGCGGCTGAGGCGTGAGGTTCTCTCCCTCAGCCTCCCCGCCACCTCCTTCGCTAGCATGACTGCTTCGCAGAAGGAGGTGACTGCCTCCCACTCCCTCTCGCCCCGGACCATGGCTTGCACCAGGGCCGGACGCGAGAGGTCGCCGCCGTTGAGCCACGGACTTTAAAACCCTTTCAAGAGTGTTTTATACTCTTAACCATTATGAACCAGAAATGCTCATAAGGAATGTTTCAAATATCAAGTAGGTATATAAGCCATGTTATGTAACGCAGGTACGCATTTTTAACGCAACGATTTTTTATCGCGCACTGGATTTTCACCTCAAAATGCATCTCAGTGTGTCAAAAAATACACTGTTGCATTTTCAACTCTCAGTGCTAAGCAGTGCGTCTAAATGTAAAATAATAATGAATGATAATTATGCGTAGATCCCGTCTTATTAAATTCGACAGTGGGTACGAGGGCACGGTGTAACACGACTTTTGTCGCTGGCTGTACAATGATCATAACAGTTTTGTTGTCTGAAATCTGGTATTGAAAGCTCACGTAATCATCGATTTATATACATACTAGCTGCGCCCCGCGGTTCCACCCGCATAAGTTTCGATTCCGTGGGAATATCGGGATAAAAAGTATCCTACACGTTAATCCTGGTTATAAACCATCTGTGTGCCAAATTTCATACAAATCCGTTCAGTAGGTTTTGCGTGAAAGAGTAACAAACATCCATCCATCCATACAAACTTTCACGTTTATAATATTAGTAGGATAAGGGTCTATTTACAGCGATGGGCTACAGAAAACTGTGTGAGTGTCATTCCAGCTACCTTTGTATGTGTGACACGCTCGCACAATCATACTTAATCTACGTTCGCGATTAATTCGCCAAACATTTAAACAAATATTAAGACTTTTTAAATAATGCGTCACTCTGAAATCAACTTAATTACTGCTGCAATAAAGTTGATATTTTTTTAACTTAAATAACATAAATTGGAAACGTTTTGAATAGACCTTAGTTCATATTGATCCTGAAATGTCGAATAAAAGGTGATCGTTAGCCTTCGGGAGCTGTGGTGGCCCAGAGGTAACGGCCGCGATTTCCAAGTCGGGTCGTGGGTTCGAGCCCAGACAGGTGCCTTACTTTGTGTACATAATTTCATCACCACTGCTCTCAAAACGGTGAAGGAAAACATCGTGAGGAAACCGGCATGTCCTACAACAAAAAAATAGAAGACATGTGGCATCTACTAACTCGCACTGGCATACGCTAAACATCCCTATACAACCTCGGAGAGAGTCATGAAGAAAACTAGGACATTCCCAGTCAATAGACTAAGTTTACAGAATACCACTGCGGCCTGAATACGTCTGTTATAACTATAAATATCAGATATCACGACATAATACCAATATTACTAATTATTTCGTAGAACACAGCCCTAATTGGCGTCATTTTCATAACCTATTTATCCACCCACATATGCCCCAGCAGTGGGAACATTATAGGCGGATTATTTATGCTTTGATACCGAAGGCCTTCGGTACGTATTTATTTACAGAGAATCAAAATAGGCAGGCAGCATATATTATATAGGTACTTATGTATTTTCTGGAACGAACTTAACTACTTACTGAGTACTTCGTTATTAGCGTATTTTTTAGAATAATTATACGAGTATCTACCGTATACTTACCGTCAGCTGTCCGTCCTCACATCATCAATTTATTCCGGTTGGATCCCCTGATCTGATCCCCTTCAGTTGAAAACCAGCGTTAGGCACTAGTTGCCTGGCATTTTTGCGTAACTAGACCTTTTTGGTGCAGCCGTGAGGCACATTTTCCTGCTAATTTCTTACATCGGTCTTAATAGTTTCTATTTGTTTTTTTATTTGCTGCTATCTGATGTATGTATCTGAAGGCCAATTCTCGTACTTAATTTAAAACGTTCAAATCTAGTCGCAGTCTCATCTCGGCGACAAACAAATGTCAAAAACTGGTCAAAATGTAGGGAAATTAGAGGAATTTTTGACAGATTGAGACTGAGATCAGACTGTGAACGTTCTTAAAATTACGAGAATTGCCCCTCTGGTGTATGGTGTGTCTTTTAGTGTGTGCTAAATAAATGTGTTTTCTTTCTTTTTTTTCTTTCTTCGTTATATACGCGCTAATCTCTGGAACTACTAATCGGATCTAAAAATTCACGCGGACGAAGTCGCGGGCCGAAGCTAGTTTCACTTATCTGGCGAAATGTGGATGTGTTCCTCTGGCTAGCCCCGCGGGAATACCTACAAGCGTGATGTTATGTAAATGTTATGTTATGCGAATAATGATCAGTCGTGAAATCGTATTTCAACTTCCCATAACGAAAGGGTTGTAAAGTGGAGTAGTTGAGTATGATCAACCATCGCGTTACTGCAATTGGAGAGCCATGTCCAGCACCTAAAACATAGCCCGCGAAACGTTTAAAATTTAAAATCACTGGTTTCCAACCTTTTTTCGACCTGGTCCCTGCTAAAAAAGAAATTTGTTAGCAGGGACCAGAAAATTCAAGATGAATAAACTTTAATCAAAACTTTTAACTCAAATCTAACATGCTTTAACAGTACAATTTTAATACTGCGGCTACATTATCGCGATAAAGCGAACTAATACTAATACATTGCGCGCTCGTGTCTCTCAGCGAGACGTCGAACGGTGTGCAATAGAGTGCGTGAAGTGTAAGTAGTTCACTTTATCGCGAAGCTGCAGCCGTACCATTATTAATGCTGTGTGTTTCTATAATGCTGCGGCCACATTGTCGCGATAAGGCAAACTACACTTTGTGCGCTCTCTCTGGTACCTACCTACATCGCTCGACGTCTCGCTGCAAACAGAGAGCGCGTGAAGTGTGGTTCGCGTTATCGCGACAATATAACCGCAACATTAAAATTGTACTACTAAAGTATAAAATTAAAGATAAAATTTTATTTAATTAATAGAAAACAAACAGTTCAGTTATCAAACTAAATTTCATTCGATAAAATCCATCGGTTTCTTACTAAACTTCAACTTTATCAGATGACCCTGGTTACTTATCTCCTTTGGTGACTGTACATGAAACCTTAGTGTTTTAATCATCCCGCTGGTCCCTGCTAACAAAGAAATCAAAGTGGTCCCAGGTGGAAAAAAGGTTGGGAACCACTGCTTTATGCTGTGGATGAACATAATTAGTTAGACTCCAGATCTCCCACAAATTACAAAATTTTGTCGAAATACCTGTCAACATAATATGTATAAGAATGTAATTTGTGGAGATAAATAAACATAATTTTATTTATTTAATTTTATTTATAATTGTCACCAATCACCGCTGTCGGCTTTTTTTCAGTGACGTTAACTTTCGACACGTTCGCACAATCATGGCGGCGTTTCCGAAATATCGAACAAGGCATGTCGTTACCCTACGCATCAAAATAGGGGTTGTTAGGGGGAGCAGATTAACATCTTCCCTACGGGTAACTGACACACGTTGCAACCTTGCGACTAACGATAATGGTATGAAAATTATCACACCTACCTTTTGTGGATGAGCAGAGAAGCAGCTGACATAGTTTTGTTATCTCTTACAACGTCATTTTTGGAACTACCTTTAAAATATTACTAACTTTTGCCCATGGCCTTGCTCTCGTGTATATCGGAAATTATTCCACTGGAACGTCTCCAGGATATCTGATCTATCTCCTTGGCAAATTTTATGGAAATCCCTTCAGTGGTTTAGGCGTGAAAAGGTAACATACATACAGAGTTACTTTCGAGATTATAATATTAGTAAGTATTAATTTTCAACAATTTCAATGAAGTACTCATAGCAATTGTTCTACTAGAGTCGCATCACGCTGTCGCATTGCGCCTGTCGGCGGGAGCCTTAATGCAGGAGCGAAGGGAAGGCTGGCAGTGAGGAGTCATATGCTGGATCGCAGGATTGCATTTCCGGTCGTTCTACTCCAGCTGCCTGTGGGTCAAATATTCATTCCAAGTTTACAACGACCTCCGCGTCCAATACAACAACGCGTTTAGCGCGCGTTCATCTCTTGGGAATGCCGCGACACTGTAGTGCTTCAAGAATGCTTGCGGAGGCGCATACTGGTGGCTTTCACGCCATCAGGCAAGGGAAGAATATGGCGACACTTCTCGCAGGAGTGCGTGGCAGCTTTAAAAGCATTCTAAAGTTTGCAGGCCATGCAGACAGCCCTATACCACAGAATAACTAATAGTACTAACGTACCTATACTAAATCACTGGATAAACTTAGTTATAGTTGCTGTTAAGGGGGAGGCGCTAAGGTCGCCCGCAAAATAAAAAATATCTTACTGTTTTTGTAATTTACAGGTCAGTTTCAGATTGTATGTTGGTTAAAATATGATTCGCGGCCGTAACAAAAGCCTTTACAGAATTTTAATCATTAGAACCAGTAATACAGGTCCTTAGGTTAGAATTCGCCTCAAATGTCATGATTTCATGAAATAGGCATTCAGTAAGGTATTATGAAGTAAGATAGTTGTATCGATGATTTGTATGATTATAATTCTATAAATAGATATTAGATACTGCCGCGAATCATATTTAGATCAACATACAACATGATACTGACCTGCAAAATTGCTGAAAACGTAAGAAAATTTTAATTCCGCAGCCTACCCTGACGCTTCCGCCATAAACTAATGAATTAAGTTGATTCCAGTATGACAAGTAAAGTTGAGAAAATCATAAGAATGTTTGAATTTCTAGCGCAAACTGAACTTTATACGTGGCTATTAAAGATGTTTTTCTAAAAACAAACATTACCATTTGTTTTTGGAACATGAAACATATTTGGAATTAAATAAATTCTTGTCGATGTACACAACTTTTTGAGGCTGACTTCTGTTTCAGTGTGTCTTGGTAGATATATTCATGGCCTTAACATAACATCAGTCTACTTGTAACCCTCCCCTTATGCAAACTTTCAGAGCTATCAGTTCAGTGTCTGTTATCAGTTCGCCTCGTAACGTAATGCACTACGTTCGAGCCGCGGCGCCGCCCGCATTCTAAGCTGCTTCTTATCCTCTTACATGCCATACATTATTTTCACGAGACTTTTACTACTTCCGCGGAAAGATAAAAAAAGATAGGTTACTGATACTTATCTCGTATATTTCTCTCAGTAAGTCTGTGAAGCTGTTATGTCGGAAATGGTGCCGTAAGAATAGAATTACTGAACAAATATGTAGGGGTTTTAGGTTTTATGTGTCAGCTGATTTATATTGAGGAATATTCTGGAAAAATACCATTACTTATACTGTAAGACCAATTACAGATAGGTACTTGTTTTGTCAGAAGTTTTGTGTATATTCTGCTTAGTGTGTCGATGGCAATCTAAATGGACTCGGCCCAAAGTTCGGCTACGTGTTTAGCGCCATCACTAGCGTCCATCAGTTCCTGTGACGTGCTGATCAGGACACGCAGGACATTATATTAAGTGTCCCATCGCTTGTGGAACAGCACCACATTTACACTCACGACGGAGTCGCCTATGAATCTCCACCTGAACACGGTTGGCCTTGCTTCAGCCAACCTGGGTCAGGTGTAAACGTGGATGACTATGAGAGGAGCAGAAGGCCAAGGAAACGATGAACTGGTGAAAGATGATATGGTTAGACAGGGGGGGTGACTATTGAAATGACGACTAATAGAGTAAGATGAAAATTATTACAGCTTTATTACTTAATTAATTAGCTATAAGTTGTTTTTTCCGTGTTTCGCGAGCCCGCGCGTCCTCTGGATTGGTTTCGACAAAACTGGAAGTTTTTTCGAAAACAATCCAATTCGCGAAACATGGAAGGAGAGGAGGGACGCCTTTGCCCAGGAGTGGGACAGTGAAGGGTAGAGACTTTTTTTTTTCTGAATAAAGTACCTCTTTTAATTTAAAACACTTCCAGCCATTCGTTGTACGTAATGGTCAACTTCTAGTTTAACCTAGTTACAGCTAACTTCATCTAGGTTAAACTGGAAGCTGCTCGTAAATAATTACATTAACTACTACTTTACTAAACGCATGCATAATATAAATATACCAAGGTGCTTTATTTTATATCCAAATTGAATTCTTATGATGAGATTTTCGCAGATTTTCGGGTCGAGATCCGGACTAAGTATGAGAAATAGAGAAAAGAGATTGAAGGATTTATGAGCTCGATTTTTGATAAGAATAAAATTTATTTAACAACTTAATAGCTTAATTTAACATAATATAAGCTAACATTTAAATTAATAATATGTAGAGACGCCAGCACATCAAGCTACTACAATCTGTCAAATTTATTTAATAGATTTTCAACTTTATCGCCAAAGCATTAAGGTTTAAGGTTGAATGGGAAAATTTGACAGTTTCGGGTAGCTTGACCTGCTGGCGTCTGTACATATATATGAAGAAAGACAAAAGAATCATAAGGCATAAAAAAAGAATAACATTTTAATTTTAATAAGCGTCTGTATTTGTATGTTATCCAGTAATCGCTTTCTGGAGTTCAGATATAGGCAGTTGCTCCATGTAACTGGTATTCAGCTGCATCTGGTAATACTGGTAACCGACCCCAACATAGATGGAAAAAGGTTAGGCAAATAAGCGTCTGTTTTGTGATAGTTTTTTCAGGGCGAAATCAGGGATAAATAAATAAAATTGCTTAGTTGAAAATTCATGAACTCGAATTTGGAGATAACTGAAACTGAACTACCTAGTTACGTAAGTACCTACCCATGGTTTTGACATTCTGAAATCACAATCCTTTTTTTCAAACATTTTATTTTAACTTCACCGAGCGATATTGTTGTCGTTGCTGTTTGAAACGCATTTGTACTTATGATAATGTATTTACTCAAAACGCTGTCTACCGTCTCAAACATCGTTTGGTTATAATCTCTCGTCTATCTGTGAAAACTTGTAATTGGCCTTTTTTTGTTACTCTCAATCGTGCATAAGTTTTTAGCTGTAAGTTTTCCAAAAACTGTAAAATAAAATAAGTAACGATTGAATTCTATAACAGTCCACCCAATAAATATAATTAACTCAATTGAAACCCAATCAATTTAAATCCGATTGCGGTTTAAAAACCCATAGTTAAACCGTACGCATTCATCCTATCGCACTCATTAATCTCCGTATGAACAGGCTTGATCCATATCTAATTAGTTGGCGCCAGTGATTTAATTAAGGTTTTAATCTTAATTAGTATCCGGGCCTACAATGATAACACTTGTATGTAGGTACAGGCGTCTAGGATTGCCGTTTCCCTACTAGGGATGAGACGAAGATCTGCCGCTCCATCATCTGCCTAGCCTTTTCCCAACTGACACTGACCTGCAAATTATAAAAAACGTAAGAAAATTTGAATTTGACGGCACGGTTGGCGCAGTGGTTAGGCGATTGACTGCTGCGCTGCGTGTCGCGGGTTCGATCCCCGCACGGAACAAATATTTGTATGGCCTACGAGTAGTTGTTCCGGGTCTGGCTGTTTGTGTATGTGAGTTTAAATGTGTGTAAACGCACTGACGATACAGGAGAAATTCCTAGTGTGGGGCAACATTTTTATTAAAAAAAAAAAAAAAAAAATTGGGGTTGGTTTCCAGTCTAACCGGATGCAGCTGAGTATCAGTATTTCACATGGAGCGCCTATCTGACATCCACAACCCAGTAACTGTAATACAATCTCCTTGGTCTTTCGGGCTCCTGACAACCCGTAACGACTGTCAAAGATCGGCCGTTCCATTCTGTAAAAATCTCACCGTAAAAACCATGGGATGGCGTTTGGGGTTGAAACACTAAAGCCTTGGGGTCCGAGTGCTCATCGAATATTTCGGGACATCGCTTCTCTTTTGACTCTTCACGTGACCAGGGAGCTGGCCTATTTTTAGCCCAAAGAATCAGCTTTGTCATCCAACGTGGTAGTGTTGCCAGCCTTTTGGGCACTTATCCCATTGACAGCGATGCGGACGAATTTTTTGATGCCCAATGAGCGCCTCCGTTTTTCTTTAATTTTTTATTATCTATCTACATAAATAAAAATTAATCACCGAAATGTATGTACGCGCATAACTTCCGATCGACTGCACCAAATTAGATAATTCTTTTTTTTTGTTTGTTTGTTATTGTCAGGAAAAGGTTTGTATAAACAATTGGACCCGGTAGGTGGCGCTGCTTTTTCTTGCAGGACGACGTCTGCTGGGTGCGCTAGTACCTATAATAATTATATATTTGAAAAACCGTGGAACTAGTATGAAAACTTAGGTGAAGTGAGCAGTTACGGACTGACACTATTGACAGCTCACTTCACCTAAATATTCACGGTGAGATTTTTATAGAATAGATCGGCTTATGAAAAGGTAAAAATGAATTTCATTCTTTCTTTCTAGATCCGGCTATCGTAAGTCCAAGCGTCGTCGTCGTCTGTTTTCTCCGATTTAATGGATAAATTATGGAGGTTTTATAGCTTATTATTTGAGAAAAGGTCCAATAGATCTTTCGGTAAATAGCGTCGTTTAAATAAAATCCCGTCATTGAGCAAAATCAGCAGTCGTGTATGAAATAATGCAATAGGTGTAAGAAGTCATCGAAGATATGGTGTTACATGGCCCAAATTCGATTCAATGGATAAATTATGTAGGTTCCATAGCTTTTGTTTTGAGGGACAGTCCAACAGATTATTTTGTAAAATAGCGTCGTTTATATAAAACACAGTCGTTGAACTAATTAAAATAGCGTAAGTTACTTACTGAATGAAATCAGCAGTAGGTAATGGATGAAAATATGGAATACAACAAGTAGGTATCGTATCGTGTCGTGGTGTGCAGTAAGCGTAAGAAGTACCTAATCGTTTGCAGAAGGTATATGAAGTAACCGAAGATGGGGTATAACATATTGCTAGACTTAACAAGTCTAGTAGTATTCAACAGCTGCTTATCTTAGGCCAAATTTCACTAATGAACCCGAACGTGATCAGCACTGTCATTGTCCTCATTGCTGTGGAATATTGACACTGACAGCTCTTAAACACGGTTCGTTGGTGAAATTCGCCGTAAACTGTAGAGTGTAGATATAATATTTCAAGTTAGACAGTAAATTATCATGAATAAGGTAAAGTTCACACCCGACATCACATGCGGGGTAATAAGATACGATTAGGAGTACTTAATATAAAGTGAGTGAACAGCATCCACCTACAGGGCGCACGAATGAGTGAGTTCAACACTGATGTGATTACCGCATTACTCTCAAACGGGCTCGTTGTGCCGATCAATGGGAGATTCCTATAGGTGGGAATTGACGCCTGTGGCCTGTCATAACATGTTTATGACTTATTAACTTAATAACAATCTAAAAATTAATTCAATCACTGACAGACAACGCATAGCCAAAACTATCGATTCTCGAAGCTTGAAATTTTGTACAAAACTGCCTATACAGGGTGACAGGGACATCAAAGCGAAGCCTGTTAGGTACTATGAATACACTTATATCTCTCTCTGACAGACAGACTCTGAACCTTGAGTTGTAATTTTTAGTCAAGTATTTAAAAAAAATAATTGCTTTTCCATTCATTTTGACCGGGTAGGCAAAAAAAGGGTAAACAGCAGATATTTTTTTGATAGCCGGCGAAAATTTCTACGATAGATCATGCGCTGATTTCATGGTTACAGTTTGCGCGTCGCTGTTCCTGCCGGCAGCCACCCTGTATAGCGAAAGTGAGCAGAAAGTAATAATTTATGACAAATCACAAGATGAAAATTTATGTGGCAATATGGCCGTCATTTTGGCCAATGGGAAATCGAGCACATGACTTGTTTTCAAATAACTGTCTAATTGATAATGCAATATTGTTTGAACATAACAAATCTCATAAAAACTACCCGAATATACCTAAGTACTAACATAGTTTATAACTATAAGTTAAATTGTCTACTAACATCTAGAATTGAAAGTTTTTCTTGTAGTATTGTTGTTTATGTCTTCGGATCTATTGTTGTCCGTGAAATGGGTAAAGATTATTATTGAAATTGACATATCTCGGGACCCTGGGGTCCCGGACCTTTGAAAGGCATACCACGGGCCGAAACCAACTCGCAGAGGCCCTTTAGACAATTTTAAATGATGAAGAGGCACCAACTGACGATTATCCCTGTATGCACCATGCAAGTGCACCCAAGGACAACCCCCGGTTGGTGCAGGACTATTGCAGAACATGGAAACCAAATATACCGAGCTATGGGTGTGGATGGCTATAATATGTAGATCAGTTACCTTGAACTATGGAAGGTCTATGTCCGCTGCCTGACCAATGATAATATAATTCACAGATTATTATTGTAACAAAACATCACGGCTGTAGTATCCCCCGAAGCGTAAGGCAAAAGTTACACCCACATTTCGCCAGTTCTCGTCGGTCTAGTGGTCACAAGTGCGGGTCCAGGGGGTCTACTCCGAAGTGCAAAGTGCGAATGTTCGGATCGGACCGACACATGGCCCAACAGAATATTATTGAAAAATGCGAAAAAAGTTCGGATCGGCTCAGTTGGGTCGGGACCATAGTCAATATTCGAAATAGTGTTGGAGTGTAGGATCGGGACCGCCCGAACCAAATAGTAACTTCGTAGCAGGAAACGGCCGAACATTCGGCCGATACTACTTCGGAGTAGACCCCGTTCGACCCCGGTCGGACAGTGTTACGGCGCCGCGGCTAAATAATAACAGCCGCACGGCTCGCTGCCATGGTAGGTTCATGGATGGGTGACGGCGGATTTCCAATCGGAATTTCTGGATTTGTGCTCGCTATATTACAATCAGAGCAGTGGTACCGACCGCGACTTACGAGTTGTAGGTCGTAGGTTTGAACCCCGACAGGCACTTTACTTTGTGTAAATTATTTCATCACAACTGCTCTCAAAACGGTGAAGGAAAATATTGTGAGGAAACCGGCATGTCCTAGAACCAAAAATGCGAAGACATGTGACATCTACCAACCCGTACTGGGCCCGCGTGGTAGATTACAGCCCATTACCTCTCGAAAAGTAGAGGCCTGTGTCCCAGCAGTGGGAACACTATAGGCTGATTATGTACCTACATTACGTACAATAAGTTTATTAATTTAGTTTGAGTAAATAAATTTATTATTATTAATCAAATATATTAAATTAATCGAATCAGGGGCGTCGGCCACAGGTGCCTCGACCACTGGGGGCCTAAGCCACGGAGTACATTATCAGCCTGAATAAAAAACAATATTATTTTTAAACACGTGATTGTATTGTTTTATCACGACTATACCTACACTAGAAATACGTCTTTTAAGAGTGACAATAAAGATAATTACGGTTATTTCCCCGTTGACAGTTCATTGTAGTGGGCGTAACGACAAATGTATGGGAATTCACGAGCAGTAGAAAATGTTAACGGACTGCAGACTGACTACTTCATTAAATACAGTATCAATTAATACTAAGTGAGTTTCTAGGCAACGACGCGACGTTACTGGGTTATTGACGTCAGATGGCATGGGAGTCGACATTTGGTCCACACATAGAAATAAACAAAAAGAAATATTATATATTTTTTTTTTTTTTTTATTATATTTTTTTTTTTTTTTATCTATGCGTTCCTATATGGTTGGACTAACTCTTGTTGTGTAACACACTATCAACCCCAACCTAAATAATGTTGACAGATATTGCTAATCCATCTGTTAAAATTCTATTACACATCTACAATTTACAGGCTAACACTAAAATAACAAAATTATATCCTAAATTAACTAACACTATTTACAAACTAAAATATAGCGTCGAAAAATTCATCCGCATCGCTGTCGAATGGTAATGTACCCAAGACACTGGCGGCATTGCCACGTTATATGGCAATGTAAGCATTGCCTTGCAATGCATTGCCTCTGACCAAGGTAAAAGTCAGCCCTTGGGTCATGGGAAATGTCAACCAGTCGTTTCGAAATTTCCTTAAAAATACCATGAGCACTCAGACCCCACGGCCCGAGGGTTTCAACCCCAAACGGCTCGAAAAAATAATTATCATTATGGGTATTAAATTTACGCCGCTTGAGGTTTTCCGCGGCCCCTGAAGCAGCACCAGCGCAGCACGCCGACCCTGAAAGATGAGATGGTGCAAGAGTATTGACACATTCATTGGTTCACATGTTTGTAAAATGTATCTATTCAACAACGTAAATACAGCAATGAATGTTGTTGAAATGTCAAAATGAAAGCGAAAATGATAGTGTGTGTTACCATATGTGTTACACAATTAACCCACCAGTACTCATATCAATATGCTACTCGTGTTTCCCATCTAAGTTGACACCGGCACATATTTCCATCTAAGCTCGCATCTTCCCATGACTAAGAACGAATATGTCGGTACTCAAGGGGAAAATTGAGCCACGCGCCGCCATTGTTGTGGCAAGGAACTAATATTTATAGCCCCCTGTAGCCTCACTATGTTTACATGATATTGAACGTAATTCTGTTGCGTGGCCACCAAATAAAATATTTAATATGTTTTTCTTAGGTAGAAGAGAAGTTGGGTAGAAAATCGGATCGAAAACCTACTTATAGGCTGAATTATATTTATTTATTTAATACTTTAAGCACACAAATGTACAGACGCCAGCTGCAGATCAACCTACCCGAAACTGTAAAATTTTCCCAATCAACCTTGAACCTTAATGCTTTAACGATAAAGTTAAAAAAAATATAAAAGAAAAGAAAATATTTATTCTTCAATTTTCATAATTGCACCTACCACTGTTTTTCTCTGCATCCAATGTGTACAGACCAGCACATCAAGCTACTACAATCTGTCCAATTTCTTTAATAGTTTCTCAACTTTATCGCTGAAGCATTAGGTTCAAGGTTGATTGGGATATTTTGACAGTTTCGGGTAGCTTGACCTGCTGGCGTCTGTACCAACATAAATAAAATAATTTTTTTTTTTTTTCAAACAATCTCAATAGTAGTGATGAGCCAACTATGGCTTTGCCAATCCGCCGACTAGCTGTAGTGACTAATTGGATATTATTTATTTGATAGAATTGTTGTTTGTAAACTTGGAATGCCATTATTTAGTTATACTCGTATGAAGTTTAATTTATTGTCGTACTAGCTGTGCCCCGCGGTTTCACCCGCATAAGTTTCGATCCCGTGGGAATATCGGGATAAAACGTGTGTGTAGGATACACATACAAATTTCATCCTAATCCGTTCAGTAGTTTTTGCGTGAAAGAGTAACAAACATCAATCCATCCATCCGTACAAACTTTTGCATTTATAATATTAGTTGGATTGGCGTCTCCAGTCTCCCCCATTATACTCGTAGATAGATAGATATTATACATAGTGAGGCCACCAATACGACAGTAAATTAAACCTTTGGAGAGTTTTCCAAACTCCTTAGAACATGATACCTAAAATATGCTGAAGTCTCAAAGGCTTTAATTTAAGCTTCTACGTTCACCTCTAAAGTTATTTTCTAGTTTAGTTTTACATACTTTTAAACTCTGCCTATGCCTTTCAGTCTAGTTAAAATTATAACAATATCTGTTTATAACTTTACCCAATACCAATACGATCACATCCATTACGAAGTCACAATGTAAACAAAAACGAGTTCGAAAATGAATTTAACTTCAACAACATCGCGCTTAGTCAGCTTAAGTGGTGTTTGCTACAAATATGGTGTTTGGTATACCTAAATGTAAAATAAACACGAAGCAATATAAATTAACAAAATCGATCTGCCTAGCCTTTTCCCAACTATGTTGGTCGGCTTCCAGTCTAACCGGATGCAGCTGAATACCAGTATTTTACATGGAGCGACTGTCTGTCCTTCAGTTACTGTGTTACAAGATACCCCTTGGTACGACTGGTTGTTAGAGTTTTTTACCCGCAACAGGGTTCTGACTTCGCGTAACGACTTTCAAAGATCTACCAATCTACAGAAAAACAAGTTTGAAAATGAATGAAACTTCATCAATATGGCGCTTAGTCCGCTTAAGTGGTCTCCTACTAAATTATACATATAGTCGTACAAAAGTAAATAAACCACAAATACACTAAAGTAAATAATAGTAAGTGCACGAAGCAATATAAAATAAAGGTTTGTTTAAAAAGCGGCCAAGTGAGAGTCGGACTTGCACAATAAGGGTTCTGTAGTTGGGATGAATCCGTCCTAGGTACAAACTAAACTTAGTAGCTGAAAATGTTTTTCTCTTAAACATACATCGATATACGTCTCGGTCAATTCTCAAACTGCAAATGTTTGTTTGTTATCGCAAATAATGTTTTTTTATGTAATAAAACTACAAATTAACGATTTTCGGACTTTTTCGTCGTTGACATCTTGCTTCTGCAATGTTCATGCCGCCTGTGATACAGGTTTATCCTAGTCCAGGTATCTAACATTATTAATACATTTGTAAGTTATTTCTAAGACTTTATGTAAATATTTTACCAATTTAATACTGAATGAAATATCTATTAATTTTATTCTTGCCAAATTTCATGATTATATTTATAGTATTATATATAGTTTTTTATTTATTTGCGAGTAGGTATCAAAATATGTCACATAAATGGCCGTATTTTTTTATTGCGTTGACTGAAAAACATCGTTTTTTTAGAGCTCTAAGTAACCTACGTACTTGATAATAATTTCAACTTGATACCTCCCGCGTTCCTGTGAAAAAGGGTCTTGACCGACAAACAGACAGATGGACGGACGGACAGCGAAGTGATCCTATCAAGGTTAGTAAAAGGTTCCCATCGGCCCCCAAATTTTCTTTTTAGGGTTCTGTACCTAAAGTACAGAACCCTAAGAAGAAAATCTCGGCTCCGTTATATTGCATAGCTCGCAACCACGATGCGGGGTCCAGCTCTTGAAATAGAAACAGATTTCTACTTCCCGTGTCCGCATTTGAATGAAAAAAGGCTAGTTCCCGCTGTTATCGCAGCTCTCGTTGTTCCAGTTTTCTGAAAGGATAATAGACGTTTTAATGTACTAAGGTTAATCGCATGCGATTTGTTCGCTTGGGAATATCGCGTAAGTGGAATTTGATGTATCTTGGTGACACTTATAACAAATTCCGCCGCGTAATGGGTACTGGTAATTAGGCAGAAATGATTCGAGTTATCGGGTAATTCCTTCATAAATACGATTACCTTATGGTAAATGTAATTTTCATTTGGCATACGGGGACAACGGGAATAAACGATTTTGTGTTGTAATTAGGAAATAAAACGAAATTTAGTTTTGATATCGACCCTATTTCGGTTTTATTTTTCATCGAGCAAATTACAATTTAATCGTATTTTGAACCGTTAATTCACTTTAATTTTTCAGGACCAAAATACACTATTTCATCGTTTAAAATTGATTCTAAAACAGGCAAATTTGGATAACCCCCCGTAAGTTTTTCATAACATCACACTTTTATTCCCCGAAGACACCCACATAAAACCCCAATTTTTTATCTTGGGATTTTATTTTCATTTGCTACAGGATTTAAGATCTGCGTAGGCGTTAGAGAACATGGTAAATTACTCACAGATTTACTTCTATTATTCAGATTTATTTTACAGTATTTTCTTTTTCATCGTAATTTTACAGCTTCGACGCTAAAAACTTTCTAAGTTTGAATGGTATCCAATGAAAATAATTCTTGTAGTAATAATAGCGGTACGAAGGGTAAATTTCGTATTAAATGCTAGCGACTCAGTACTTATTATCTAGAAACTTGAAATTCGATAAAAACTACATCGATTTTGGGGGAAGTAAGTCATATTACCCTATTGATTGATGTTTCGTGAAATAGTCATTCAATATGGTTATTAACTAAGACGGAATGGACTGTGTGAATGATGATAGGTATGGTTAGAAAGGGGGTGACTGTCGAGATGGCGGCTAATAGAGAAATATGAAAGAAAAAGACATGTTGCGCCGATCCCAAATAAATTGGGATAAGAACAGGAGACGCTGGAGAGGAGAATGATGATGAACTAAGACGGTTGTGTTGATGATTTCAATGAATATAATTCTTTACTTCTTGCGGTCGCGCATCATATTTTGACCTGCAATTGCAAAAAACGTAAGAAAAATAGAATTTCGCGGCAGGCATTTTAAGTAAAAAGTAATTGATTTACTGGGTATAAAAAAAAACGTGTGTGGTCGGGGGACCCCCGGCAGGAACGAAGTTCAAAATGAAAATCTAAGATGGCGACTGTAGAAACTTGAAACCCATAAAAACGACACCAATTATAAAAAAAAAATAAAGCCGCCATCTTGGATTTTCATTTTGACTTTACTATCGGCTTCAGCACCCTCAAAAACCATGAAAACGACACCCATGATGAAAAATTTGAAAATTTTCGCAGCCGCCATCTTGGATTTTCATTTTAACTTTATAATCGGCTCCAGCACCCTTGAAAACCATGAAAACGACACCTATGACGAAAAATTTGAAATTTATTGCAGCCACCATCTTGGATTTTCATTTTTACCTCACTATCGGCGACCTCATTATCCATCCCGTTCTTCCTTCGCACGGTCAAATTACGAAGTATTATTTTTAATTTTAACATTCATAATCGGTTGGTTACTTGAGTGCCTACCTAAGGGTGAAAAATTGCGAAGATCGAACGTCATAGTATTACGCGTGAGACGTACGTATTTTTAATTTCGTCGTATTAACTTGAACGAGGAAAGACCAATGACAATGTGCGAATAGTACGGGAGCCAAGCAGGCCGTCTGGCGACTGCCTACTGTATTTGTATGAAGATTTTGTTTTTTGTTAGATATGATAATTTAGTGAGTTTCTTAATTGTGGGGCACACACACTCAAATGTAATTGACAGGTTTTTGGTGATCTATCGAGGTAGGCACTGCTTATATGCCTATAAACAATGCACGCCACTGTCCCCTACATCGAACATAATATCACATAAATATCCTAAAGGTACAACATTCAAAGATGGGTTGTCTCAAAGTGGTTTGTCATGTTAGGAGCGACGCAATTACCGCGACATCCCGCCGCATCCCGCTCCCGTCGCAAAAACGGGCCCCGACCGAAAATTGCATCGACCATCTTTGGCACAATTACCACTTTTTATCCGTTACACAGTAACTGCATTTTTGGAGGCGAAAAAAATTGTTCCATCAGGCTATATATCAAGAACTCGTATGATGGAATTTGAGCTCAAAAACTTTTCGCCAGATTGCTGTTTTTTTTCAGTGCTTTGCTTTTGCCGCGCATTTTGTTTTCGTTTTAGTTTCGCGGTTGATGTGATTATGGTTTTAATGACATTTTTATTTTAGGCTGGGGCACAAAAAATATTATGAAATTGATGTGCGTTTTCTCCCCGAGATATTTCGACGGACAACGTGTTAGGGCCTCTATAATAAATAATACGAGTATTACATCCCAAATACATAAAATATGAATGTACGGAACTAAGTGATTGATCCATCTCTTGCTAGCCTTCCATTTATCTTTAAAAAAATAACGCTGTGCTCACTCCCACATGCCGGGGAAGACAGTTGTTTCAATCCAAACAAATACTGGGTGGCAGGGATATCGACGCCGCTGTTTCATAGAAAAACGCGGTTATAATGTATGGAACGGCATTTTTTTTTTTATAATCACGAAATATGTCTACGCTGGTTCAGAATCATATTCTGAATCCATGGTAACAGGTTCCGCGTCGATGTCCCTGCCACCTTGTATATGAAGATTACTTGAATGCGTTGTAGAGATTGTCTAATAAAAAAAATTGCACGCCCCCGACTTCTTGTTGCATACACTTTTCAAATGTTTGTATATGAATTTTCATAATCCGAATCATTTTGAAGGATATTGCTTATCCATTGCTTCATAAGTTGGAAAAATTTGTCTGCTCAACAACCTAAATAACGCAATGAATGTTGTTGAAATGTCAAAATCATTCCTACTGTCAGATTGTTACGCAATTACCCCGCGGTTTTAAATGTCACGTCGTTGTTCCTGCCACTCTGTATAGGTAGGAGATGTACCTACATATATGCATGCAATAGACTTATGTAATCTGTATTTGCGAATTATTCGCCAAAAATGTAAACAAATATGAGTTTTTGGAAAATAACTTTAATTCTTACACAATAGAGTTCAGTTTACGCTAAAACTTCAAAGATTTTTATAACTTTTTCGATAGTGCTAGTCACTCTGAAATCAATTTGATTTCCATTACAATAAAGTTAATATTTGTCGATCTTGTTATAACGTCAATTTGAAACAAATAAAATTTGAATTATGTATGTGGCTTCGGTTCAGTAACTAAGACGAAACTTGCACAACTTCACCGATACATTACATAATTACACCTAAAACTGCGCCAATTTGTCTTTACGTAAAACTTGGTGAGTTAACAATAGTTGGTGCGTAAGCCCGAGTTCAGACGGTAACAGTTTACAGAACGTTTGACTTACCTACTGGCGTGCACCGAACGAGTTTGCTTTACGTCCGTCCGGGCGACTGGCTTAAAAGGTCGGAATGAAAACATTTAGGCGCCTAAGTAAATAAAAGTGAAAACGGCTTCACTTGCGTGTACCTACATTATTGTGGGCTAAAAGCCGACATCCGTTTATTGCTTCAAACGTCATTTTGACAGTTTGACTTCAAAAAGGAGTAAGTAGGTATCTAAGGTATATTCAAAATGTATGTTTCCAATTGATGTTATTTGAAGTTAAACAAATATCAACTTTATTTTAGTAGTAATTAAGTTGATTTGAGAGTGACTAGCACTATTGAAAAAGTTAAAAAAATATTTGAAGTTGTAGCGTAAACTGAACTTTATTGTGTGGGAATTAAAGTATTTTTTTCAAAAATTCATATTTGTTTATATATTTGGCAACTAACTCACAAACGCAGATTGTTTGTTATTCTGTTTTCGTAAGCGTGTCCAACTGCTGTATTTGGATCAAGGTTTTGAATAAAAGATAATCGCCATACCTTTTAATTCCCTAAGGAGACCCTCGAAGGGTACCTTCGATCGATTATGGTACACTCGAAGGTCGTTGACAGTTGATACGGGGCGAGTCACCCGTGTTACAAATACATGACAATGTTAAGGAAAAATCTATCTAGAACGTGGTTTCGAAATACTTAAGCACCTGCCAGTATCTATCGGCTACCATTAGTTTAATGAAACAGCAACTTTCAAACGTGTCGAGTTTAAGAATTTACATTAAATAAGGATTTTACTACTGTACTTAATAGTTAAAACCAACTGCTGAAGTAGCTAAGTAATCTATAAAGATCCAAGAATCAAGTTTAAAATGACAAAATTGGGCATCAAAGTACTGCGGGTTAATTGCGTAACACACTATCAGTAGCATTTTGACAGTTCAACAACATTCATTGCGTTATTTACATTGTTTGGCAGACTACTTTTTCGAACAAATGAAACAATGGATTAGCAATATCCTTATAAATATTGTGACTGAAAGTATATAACTACGCAGGGTGCAGGATACATTGTCATGTGATTCTAGTAACGTGCTCAAAAGACTAACAACATTGCCTCAGTTGCTACCTTGAAAGACAATACAAACTGTTCGAAAAAAAATAAAACGAGTCGTCTGATCACGCGAAGTTTTGACCAGTCTCCAAGCAATTTCTTCACGACGAACTTTTCATCCCCAAACTCAAATACAAAGCATTTATTTCAATTAAACCATTCACACGGACTTTTGAATTGTCCCATTCCAAAACGTAGATCTTTACGGAGAAGACAGGAACTCCAAAACAGTACAAATGCAGCAGGTAACCAATGAGGCTACTTCTGCGTGTCGATTGTTTGAAGTTTCTAAATGATAAAACACAGAGACGAAACTCATCGTAAAACTATAGCATCGATCTGTCAAAGCCAGCCATTTTGGCTTGATTTTGACAGATCGAAGAGTAAGTTTACTCTAAGTTTCGTCTCTGTATCTCGCTTAAGCTAGCAATTGAAGTTATCGCTAGGTGGCTTATAAAGTTGTTGAGCAGTGTAACGTAACGGTGTGGCGTGTAAGCGGTGTCATGATAACCGCGTGGTGAACAAGATTTGACATGGCTGTCGCACGCGATGTGCTAGGCAGGCAATTGATTGTTCGCCAGCCTAGCGTTTTAATACTTATGTTTTTTTTAAGTTTGATGAAATTGTAGCTTTTATAATGATTTATGTTTCTTTTGGCGGGTGGCCAAAATTTAAACTGACGACGCCATCTTGTTTTATCAGTAAAATTTCTGTAACAATAATTTCATAGATGTTTGTCACTCACTACACTCACTGAGACGACAGACGACAACTGTGTGATGTCACTTATTTCTGAGATTGCTGGTAAACGTATAATTGGTGACTGTGTAAGACCGATACTATTGTGATATATAGTAGGTACTTGATACACATAGAACTTACACTTATTATTATACATAGAAGCTGTTGGTGTATATTCCTACTATAATATTAATAAACGTGAAAGTTTGTATGGATGGATGGATGGATGTTTGTTAATATTTCACGCAAAAGCCACTGAACGGATTTGGATGACATTTGGCACACAGATAGTTTATAACCAGGATTCACACATAGGATACTTTTTATCCCGATATTCCCACGGGATCGAAAGTTATGCAGGTGAAATCGCGGGGCGCAGCTAGTAATAAATAAATAACAACGCCCCCCGTGACAATGTCATTCAGGTGCCATAAGACCCTTGTAGCACTCTACACGCGGATTTGACAGGATTTGTATACAAGGTGAAGATTGGAGATGCCAATAGGTCGGTTAAACTTCGTATATGAATATCGAATGACGCCCCAGTTTGCATAAAAAAAACAATCAAATAATATCCAACTAGCGTCTGCCTGCGACTTCGTTCGCGTGAAATTCCTTGTTCCTGCGACCCATCCCGTCGCATCGCATCGCCCGCCCGCGCTATTACCTCATTTTCTTTTTGCTCGGCCCATAGAGTCCTAGCGAGATTTTCTATAACCTTCCTCAAAACTACCAATAACAAAAAGATTTTTTCAAATCCACAAGGTAGTTCCAGAGATTATCGCGTTCAAACAGGTTCAAACAAACAAACTCTTCAGCTTTATTATTAGTACATAGATTTAATGGTAATTTTTTTCTATGACAATATTATTTTATTACAAAACTATTTTTTCCAACGCCAGATAACTTTATCGGAGAAATAATTTTGAATTTTTGACAGTTCAAAAACTGTCAGACGTCAATTTTATCCAACTAATAAAAATTGTCGGTCGATTGAAAAATCAGCCCCAAGTACCTACTGTTTACGTGTTTTCCTATAAATACTATTATTAACTTAAGACCAAACTACCTTATTAGTATTACGTCCTCTTCTATTAGTGTATTGTCTAGAAAAGCCATTAAATCTGCCTAGGCCCATTACGGCAAGTCGTAATAGTCAATTACACAGTTTGTTAATGACACATTTATTGCTTGACACTTTTATGTCATTTTAGACTTTAGTGTGATGATTTTCTATTGACATCAACTACATATTTACCTGCTTACACCTCCTTATACAGCGGGGTAATAATTGACACACTAACAGTCAGTTCAACAACATTCATTGCGTTATTTACGCTGTTGAGCAGATTTTTTTTTAACATTATGAAGCAATGGATTAGACAAATCCTTCAAAATTATTCAGATTGTAATTAATAGTGGGCTGCTTATAACTATTTTGCTTTTTTAAAACTTTTTTTTTAAGGAAAGGGTTAACAGTCACAAACACTATGTAACACGTCTGCTACATAGTGCACAATACATAGTGTTTTCAAATACTTATGTCCTTTAGACATAAGTAAATTGAAAACATTGTAAAAGTCAATTCTAATTGGACCCTTTTTGTTTTGTTGCACGTCGGAAATCCTCATGGATTTCCTCCATCGGGGTGACAGAGGGGTATCTCTTACCGGCTATAACCCCCGCGTGTTCCACCTCTGCCTATGGCCGGGGCTGCGGGTCCCACCTCGATCATTCCCACAATGAACACACACACCAATTGGAACTTGCACATAGCTGTTGATGTTTCATATAAGTAAGTGGATGATGAAGACGCCCATGTAGGTTTATGTGAAACTAGCAGTTTTTGACTCAAACATTGTATAAGGTACTTGGCTTACAATGATGTGAGAGCCAATTAGGTTTGTTTTTGTGAAAGATGAGATCATACAATGTTTTTGTACCGAAGCTTTAATTGGTCATAAATTATTATGCACGGCTCTGGGTACACACGGCTACACATCAAGCTATACATAACCAGTATAAGCTGACTTCTGATTGTACGAAAAACCTATACAATGCGAGGTCAGCTAAAACTGGAAATGTGTTGCTTGATGTGTAGCCGTGTGTACACACTTTACTGCCAAACCGGAAAAATGAAAAAATAAAAGAAAATTCAGTAAGGCAGGGAAATGGCGACGGAAATGACAATGTTATTTCATAATTAAAACGGTAGAAAGACAATTCAGATTATTATTTCATAATTAACCTTCAAAAGATGACATAGCGTTGGAATATTTTATTATACATAGAAACAGGCTTTTTTCGGCCATTTTAGAATTACTCACAGACATTATAAAAAAGGCGTTGCAAATTTGTAAATAACGTTTCCGCGCAGTATCGTTATCCAAAAACTAAAACACAGGCTATGTTTCTATCTATTAGATCTATAAACAGATGAAGAGAGATAAAAAACAGACCAACACATGAATAAAATAAACTAGTTTTTCTCTCTCCTACTTTACGTAGAATTTCGCTTCTCGAAATAATTTTAGTTGTAGTTCAGTCAGACTAAATCAAAACAGTTATGTGAAAGCATATGAAATACAATTTAGGGCAGATTTTTCAATAGTCAGATATCAAAATCTGACAGTTTCTTGTATTTTTTTGTACAAAACCTGTCAAACCGCAATATTTATTCCTCATATAAAAGTTAAATGAATATTGAAAAAAATAGCCTAGATAAGCTTTGAGTAAATTGTATTTTATGTGCTTATTTAAATTTTTAATTCAATTAAAAATGAATCGTAAAACCTTCAGGCTAAGACATGTAGACAGATAGTGCATAAATAAGTATGTGACAATAGGATAATAAGACAGACTGACTGTCTACAGAGTAATGAATAATAATAATGACAGACTGTCCACAGAGTAATGAATAATACTATTGTCTAAGTTTAATGACAATGACAAATCAATCGATTAATTACATCATTCAAAATCATTCACAGCAACTCCAAACAAAAACCCATCGACTACAGCTCAGATCACATAATATAAATAACATAGCCGGTATCGTTTAGCGGTCGATCGGAATTCGCGTAGAGTCGGCGTCGTTATCACACTTTAGTCAATATTCGTCAAATTAGCATCGATGCAAGGCGGCGAGGTCAACGACCCTGTTCGGCGAGCGTGGGAGCGGTGCGCGGGCGCTGTTTTTGCAACTACCCGACTAACTACCCGAGCGGCCCGACAGGTAGTCCGCACCCGAATCTTAAGTATTCCACTCCAGTCCTGTTTCGGGAGTTATTCATTGGAACTTGAGTTTTAATCGGGGAATATTGTTACATTACTATATTCTCAGAAACAGACATTGAATTGCTATAAAGCTTTACAGAAATCTCAGTATTTCATGTAGAAAAAAACTTGAAAACCCAACTTTTTTTACACATAAAAATATAAAGGCTGAAAATTCGCACATTAAACACCCATTTTATACAAACCCCTTTGCAAAAACAAGCATGTAACATATCACCTAAACGCTTTACCTAGTGATGCTTATCTGAAGCCTCTTCAGCCATGTTGAATGCGCTCAGCAGCCTTTTAAAAGGACTGATTAGTTCAGTGTAGCGCTTGGTACTCAGCTGGAGGCAAGCCAAATGGGATGAAGTGTCAGACAAACTGCGCGTTTGATATAGCCAGTACAACACAGGTTTAATAATGAGCTGTGACTCGGTTTTTCTGCTATTATTAATGCTTTATTTGGTGTTTATAATTAGGTGTTGTTTCGTTAGTTGACAGTAGTTGCGACGATTTTTTTTTAGTTTTGATAATAGCAATACATATGTAATTTAGATTTTACTGTTAAATCACTTTGGGATTTTGTAATAGTCTATATGCCAAAAAACATGAATCAAGAATAGTTTACTTGCAGAAAATCCAAGCATGATATGACATAATCTAGCACTTTACAATGTTTTCACGTGTCCCATATTTTTTAACCGAAACCCAAAATACAAGTAATCTTTGATTTTACTTAAAAATTACAGATTTTACAAAATTATTTACATAAAATGAAAGAATATCTAAAATGAAACCCCTTTCTTAGTAGATTTACCTACGTCACAATCGAAATGTAGTAGGTAATATCCTTTATGTTTCCAACATTTAGTGGTTTAGGCACAGGTACACATCTAGGTACATTTTATTTATATTTCAGAAAATATTGATGTTTGGAAATCGTATTATAGTGGCATAGAGGTCGTATTGTTGTAATATCATATCATAACTAATAAAAATAAATGATTTGAGCTTTTACATCATCATCACGTCTTTTTGATAGGATTTTCTTACTTACTCCACTCTCACATACCGTACCATAAGTTGCGAGAAATCCACCATAGAAATCTTTTATTTCGCTACCTACTTACAAAAAGCCTCCGTCACTAAACGTGTGTTCGCGAACGAATATGTCTAGACTTGCAGAAACTTGTTCAGACTGCAGACTGCACAAGCTCTTCTCACTTACCTACTATAATTAAATCTAAAATGACCTCGAGACTGACTTTCCCAAGATAAGGGCTACTCTGGGGGTTTATTTAGATATACGATGATTAAAGTTAAGTCACGTTTAAACGTCAAAAATGTATGGATAAACAGTCGCTAATCACTCAGCTTTGAGCATCGTTTATGAATACAGGGGTTCCAAAAATATTTTGTTATCATGGTTGGTAGAAAATGTTTTTAGTAAGTAAATTAAGAGTTGTGCTCACTGCAACGCCTAGTTACAAGGTAATTTCATATAAGCTACATAGTAATTTCAGACAAAGTTACAAAGTAATTTTTGACGTATAGAAGTGTTCCTACAAACCTACTTGCAGAAATAAAATCATTTGTATCCAGAAGGCCAATTCTCGTAATTTAAACGTTCAAAATCTAGTCGCAGTCTCATCTCGGCGACAAACAAACGTCAAATGTAGTGAAATTAAACGTATTTTTGACAAATTGAGACTGAGATCAGACTGTGAACGTTCCTAAGATTACAAGAAGAGAAGAATTGCCCTCAGGAGTTGAAATAAAGACTAGTATCAAAGTTATTTTAATAAAACTTCTAACCCAGAGAGAGACCTCAAATGAATCGCATGTGTCAGGTACCGCCAGCTTTATCTTTTGAATCTTTATTCACGTACATTATTTACACAAATGAAGTAAAACGAAAACCTAACCAGTTATGCGTCATGTTTGTTATAAACAAAATCGTTAAAACAAAAAAAAAACAAGGATCTAAATTGCGAAGTGCAGTTTCTCGGGACTCATGCGCCGCGCGGCACACTTCGCTGAGGCGACGTCCACACTTTCATGCCAAACCTGTTATGTACTACACACAGACCACCGCGCGTGTGTGTGCGGCCTTTGTCGTTCCTAAATCAAATTGCACTCGAACGTTTAAAACTAATACATTTGAATAAGTCAAGAAACCGATTATGTAGTATTCGGCCAGATTCGCGTGAGGCCCGAATATAGCATTCGTTTTAATACTTTCTAACTGTTCAACAACATAAATATTATTTAAGCGTAACAACGTATTTATTATATATTGACAAACCGTGACTAAACTAATAAAATTGTTCGTGAGAACCTTAGATATTTTAATTGCTGATTGATAGTAATTTGATCAAAAACGTTTTAACTCTGATGTCATTCGTCGATTAAATTACTAAAATGCGTGTTTCGTCCTTCTCATGTAACGAATATGGTCATTATGGTCAATTAGGTAAACTTATTTTTACACTGGCTTCTGCCCGCGACTTCGTCTGGGGGAAGTATCTTAAGTGTTAATCGAGTTTATAAACTATCTGTGTGCCAAATTTCATCTAAATCCGGTGAGCCGTTTTTGCGTGATTGAGTAACAAACCAAACAAAAAAATCCAGACATAAAAACTTTTAGGTAAGTATATTAATTTATAATAATAGGATTATGTATTTTATTATCTCACTAAAAACTCTTTGGTACAAATTCTCTCCGGTATTTATGAAAATGCCTCTTAAAGTGTCGTGTACTAACAATAAATCTACATTTCATTAAGTAACACAATAGGCTAGTTTTTCATTGTCCCAGTTAAAAACTTTGTATTGTATTAACGGCATTACAATTGAAAAGTTTTAACTTCCTCCTTTACAGGTGCGACAATGGAATACTAAATCAAAAGCTCTTTTTTGTAACACATTCGTTATGCTAGCTTCTGTAATATTCAGTACGGCCATTACTAGAGCCTCAAAGGCTTAAAAAAAAGAAAACTGTCTATATTTAAACTGTCAATCTCTTTCCCGCCAATAATTTGCACCAAAGATTATCAAAGCCAATTATAACGGCTTGGGTACACGAGTCCAATACATGTCTGATCGTTTTGCCGTGTGTATTCGCGGTATTTACATAAATGCCAGCTACGCTAAATGATTTTATCTAGCCGCGACATGGTTCTCTAAATGCTGTGCATTGCTGACGGCCCGCCATTTCCAATGATCCCGGGCCTCATATAGACGTTTTTACTTCACGTTTCGCTGTTAACAAGGCCATAGATTAGCTTATCGTGAACGTGATATTACGGCGAAAGGAGTGTGTATGATATTGGGAGATGTTAATGGAATGGCGGGGACTAAATATAGATGTTAGCTCGTTATACTGAATGGGTGTTTTGCTCAAGCATTCTGCCTTATGGTATTAGTAGAGTTCATAGAGTTGTGACTGGATAGAAAAATGTCTATGGAATATGAGACCACAGCAATAATGAGCTTGATTTACATAAATACCTGTATTTATTGTCGTTCGGACAAACGGAATAATATAATTAAGCAATAATCGCCGCTGTGAATAAACAATCGCTGTCCTTTTTAGCGACTACGAAAACAGAGACACAAAAGAATTATTCGAACGAAAACTTATTCAATGAAAATTTATTCGGTATTCCAGATAAGACAAACATTAACAAGGACACAGATAAACGTCGAACAACAAACGTTAAGATCAAAGGAAAAGATCATCTCTTAAGAAAAGGATCTGGAACCGGAATTATTGAATTAACCAATTCATGAAAGTGAAGTTAGAAAAGAATGTTGGAAAAACGGTGAGGAAAATTCTCTAAGTGATAAAGGACCTAATACACTCAGCAATTCACATAAAATATAAGAGGGAGCAAAAAGGAAATAGCAAGGAGGAGGTATGTTCGGCTTAGTACACATGGTGTATTTATTGAGTCATCCGTCTTAGCTCGAGCCGCGGCGCCGGTGCGCACCTGACCTAGCCAACCTTTGTACATTTTTTCCACATTTTGTGTGACAGCGGTCCTCGAGAGCGTAGACACGTGGATTACTTAATGTAATCCCTTCGATCTACTAAGAAAATACCTTTCTATCTAGAAATGTTTTAAACCTTTGCGGGTTTCATTGCGTGGTTTATGTGTGAGTTTTAGTTTAGAAACTTTCTCGTTTACTTCTGGAATGCCGTAATGGACATTAAACTGAAGTGTGAAACTTTGAGTGTAATGCAATTCTAGAACTGTTCTAACACGAACTGACTAAGTTGCTATTAAGTGTGCTTAACTTAATTTAATTTTCCTTGTTAATTGATAAAGTTTTCCAGAAGTTTCTGTGGTGAAGAGAAGACTACGAAATATAATATGACATAATTAGATTAATTAAAAATTTAAAAAATATTTTTTGGGACCATTAAGTATAACATTGATATGTCGCAGACTCGCAGATGGATTGCCGAATCCGCTGATTTACGTAGGACTTATGTTCAACTAATAAATAAATGAGGTTCAACTAATCAAGAAATTAGATAGACAAAGAGTTTTGTTATTTTCATAATGTAGTACCTACTGCAGAATTTCCGCATCGTAAATGAGAACACACTAATCAAATTCAGAAGCCACAAATACAGACCATTCTACTGAACAACATTAGTATTCTGAACTAACTCCCACAGGACCACTAGTTGCACTTTGCAACTAACCTGTAGAATCAAAGTTCAGACTTCACGTAAAACTCCACACAAAGTCAAGGAAACAAAAACTAAACCATAAATTGTAAACTAAACTCATTACTAGGAAACGTAATTACTAAAGCCGTTGTCGGTTGTGGTGGCAAAGGCGGGCCAGCATACAGCCAGGCGAGGTTCATACAGCCAAGGCGAAGCTTAACGTTTCGGTTTATGTTAACGTTGCAATCTCAACTAATTGAATTTGAGTAGAGGACTCACACAATCGCCGTGGAGCGAGGTAAATGCCACATAAAGATGTTTTATTATGCACGTGTGTGACAAGTGCAGCGAACGAATGCGGTGGGGTTACGCCATGGTGATGGGGAAAGCGTTTCAAGCAGTAGAAGCGGTTATATCATCTGCATCATCTGCCTAGCCCTTTCCCAACTAACATACCCAACTATGTTAGTTGGGAAAGGGCTAGGCAGATGATGCAGATGATTTGAAAGGGACTGGAAGGGAAGGGGTTGGGAAGGGGTCGGCTTCTAGTCTAACCGGATGCAGCTGAATACCAGTATTTTACATGGAGCGACTGCCTATCTGACCTTCGCAACCCAGTTACTGGGTAATACGATACCCCTTGGTAAGACTGGTTGTCAGACTTTCGGGCTTCTGACGACCCGTAACGACTGTCACAAATCCACGAATGACAGCCGGGACCAACGGCTTAAAGTGCTTTCCGAGGCTCGGAGGGGTCTTGGTGTGTGAAGATGGTCACCCATCCACGGACCAACCGCGGCAAGCGTAGCTTAACCTGATCGATCGGCCCGTGCGGCTGTTATTACGTAGCCACAAGCCCCTCACTTAGAAATTCAATAGAATTAGGTAGCAAAACTCCGCAGACGTGATCGGTACAGATATCTGAGCATTATAAAACTCATATTTTGTAACTAGAACTACACCTCCTACGGTCACTAACCACAAAGAAAAACATCAAATCTTTTTTTCACGTTACATAATGTCTGCGTAGTTCCGCTAACCAATTTAATTTGACCCCAGATGACAGGGCCAGTTAATGAGTGTACTTAGGTTGAGAATACCCTATCTATACTTACATAGCAAACGCTATACAAAACTCGATGGTTGTAGGAAAGTTACATTTTCACTCAAATAATTATGTCTTCTAAATCCTATCAAGTCTGCATGACTAAAACTTTACCAAAGGCAGGCTGCCTTTGGTAAAAAAGGTCGGCAGGCTTTAGAGCCAGGTAGGCCCAAGTATGAAGACATTAAGCAAAAATATGGCTCAAATTTTGAAGCCAGAAGTCTGTAGGTATACGTTCAGCAAAGTTGTAAATAGTCGTTTATGAGCCTAACTGAGATTTTGAAGGTATTTAGATTGAAGGTAGGGCAAAACGATTAGGTGTATCCTACCTCACTAGGGGGGCGGAATATTGAACTTTCCTAATGCTGTAATTTTACATAATTATTTACATTATTTACCTACTAAACTGCAATCATTTTATAAGGAATAAATTGGCCATTTGTGTACCCTGGTTATCCTGTCCTACCTATACTATAATAATATTATAAACGAGCTTCTGTCCGCGACTTCGTCCGCGTGTTTCTTGCTCCCCCGACCCACCGAGTCGCATCGCATCGTCTGCCCGCGATTACTTCGTATTCGCTTAGCATTATTTTTTACTCTTTTTCTATTTGCCCAGCTCCTAAGGGACCTAGCGTAGTATCAAGTAGTCGAAAACCTTCCTCAAGAATTTGGCTATCAAATGCAAAAAGATTATTTCAAATCCGACTGGTAGTTCCAGAGATTAGCGCGTTCAAACAAACAAACAATATTTTCAGCTTGTTTGGATGTTTGTTACTCAATCACGCTAAAACGGCTGAACAGATTTAGATGAAATTTCGCACACAGATAGTTTATAACCTGGATTAACACATAAAATACTTTTTATCACGGCAGTATGTCCCCGTAGGCTAATTTCTGACCTCCGCGCAGGCAAAGGCTTTAAAAAAAGTTACTAATAATGTAGAAAATGTTCATATCATGATTCCAACAATGAAATTAAATTCTCACCTTATTACACACTCTATCAAAACAATTTATTGTCTCGGCAACTAGATTAAAACAATGAATATTGTAAAACATTGTTAAATCTTAATATTTGATTATCTTAAAATATTTACATAATTTAAAAGATATCAGTCTTAAAATAATAATATTTACATGTACAAGTATATATAACCCATAGGGCATCAAAAAAAACGTCCGCATCGTTGTCAACTCGAAAACTGCCGAAAAGAATGGCAGCTTGTTAAATTGAAAGACGAGAGATGTTGCTAAATGTTACACAATCTGAACTACAGGTTCAGCTGATGGTGATCCTAAAGAATATTTCAATTCTGAGAGTCCTTTTAGCCATATTTGGAGGTAAAGAAAGAAAGGAAATACATTTATTTAGAACAGATTAAAAGACACAATACACCAGATACATAGGTACACCAGAAAAAAAAAAAAAGATCAAATAAAAAGTGTAAAGTCCCATGTAAGAAATTACCAGGAAAGTGTGTCTCACGGTCACGGCTGCGCCAAAAAGGCCCAGCTTACCGATTCTGTAAAAATCTCACCGTGAAAAGTTAGGTCGAGTGAGCTGTCAATAGTGTCAATCCCTTAGCATTATTTGGAATGACAGCTCACTCAACGCTCACTTCACCTAAGTTTTCACGGTGAGATGGTTACCGAATCGCACTGCTGTTCAGCAAAAATGCCAGACAACTAGTGCCTGACGCTGGTTTTCAACTGGACAAGAAGGCCAATTCTCGTAATTTAAAATGTTCAACATCTAGTCGTATTGTCAACTCGGCGACAAACAAATGTCAAAAACTTATCAAAATGTAGGAAAATTTGAGGTATTTTTCACAGATGGAGACTGATAACGCTCAATGCCGCAATAAACTCGGTTATTTTGCTACAAACAATGAGCGTGCAGATCAAAGGCGATTGATTTTACAAATCAATCCGATTATGAAAAGAAAGCATCAATAAGAGAGTTTCTGATGCGTTTCTCCAAAGGTCAGAAGCGTACTAGATATTCGCAACCAGCGTGCATGTATGAACGTTCATCTTCAACTGCCTAGCCTTTTCTGTTTTAGTTGGGGTCGGCTTCCAGTCTAACCGAGTGCAGCCGAGTACCAGTATTTTACATGGAGCTACTGCCTATCTGACCTCCACAACACAGTTACTGGGTAATACGAAACCGCTTGGTAGGGCCGGTTGCCGGAATTTCGGTAAGGACTGTCAAATATCCACAAATGACAGCCGGGACCAACTGCTTAACGTGCTTTCCGAAGCACGGAGGGGTCTTGGTATGTAAAGATAGGGTCTAGTCACACTTATTCAGCTCTGTTCAGCTTTTGTCCATAGAAAACAACGATTTTGTATGGAATGCGTACGCGGTCGTAAAGCTGAATGGATGCGTACGCATTTCATAAAAAATCGATGAGATGAGTGAGTAGTCCCATAGTCACCTATCCACGGACTAACCGCGGCAAGCGTAGCTTAACCTGATCGATCGACCCGTGCGGTTGTTATTACTAAGCCACAAGCCCCTCATCAGTATGAAAGTTAACTAAGTAAAATGAGTTTGTAAGTATCGTAGCAGGTGGTGTTTTTTGTTTCTGCCTAACCCCACGCGAAAAAGGCGTAAATTTTAGTATGTTAGTGTTACTACTCCAAATCGCTCCACCAAAAGGTTTTTTATTTCCCCGCTCCCGCTTCTCTCCTCCACCATGTCCGCTACCTTGCATGCGCAGGCGCACCGGAGACAACAATGGCGGGAGTCGGGAGGTCGCGACACAGCGTCACGCGTCCCGCTCGTGTTTGCTCGACAAACCCGCCGCGCTCGCTCCCTGCTCAAACACCGCCACAAGAAGCTGTTTCACATACTACTTCACTTTTTTACCTACTTTAAAGCCCCGTGTTACACGGGTGGTGATCTGGATTTTGGTCTATTTGTAACTATAGCCCGCGGTTTTACCCGCTTGGATTTTCTCACAAAGAAACGTGCATTTTTTGGCATATAAGCTAGCCTATAACTCACTCGGGAATTGTGAGCTCTGTGAAAGAATTTTCGTGATGGTTCAGTTCAGTATTTCTAGAGATGACCCTTCTCAAACATACAACATCACAAAGCCTAAACAATCTTTGCTATAAAAGATCTGCGGGATCATTTCGTAACACACTATCAGTATAGATCGCTTTCATTTTGACAGTTCAACAACATTCATTGCGTTATTACGTTGTTGAGCAGACCAAATCTTCGAACATATGAAGCAATGGATTAGCAATATCCTTCATGATTCAGATTTAGATTGATAGTGTGTTACGCAATTAGGATTCAGAAAGCTTTACTAAAGCAAATAATATACCTACCTACTTATAGCTTCGTTGTTTAGACATGCCTGAAACAGTAGAATTCTATAAACTTTTAAAGGTAACCTTTCTTTAAAAAGGTTGGAGAAAGCTGTCAGCTGTCAGGACAATGCTGCAGCACTTTTTCAAATTCAGTAGCGCAAGTAAAGGGAAAAATAAATGTAAAATGTGTCAGGATAAATATAAATCTAGCTTTTTACGAGTTATGTCCTCAGAAGCCATTAATTTGCTTTCCATTATGTACGGCAAGATAGATAGGTCCTACTAGGTTGCTTTCTTGGATTTCACATAGGTAGGTACTTATGTCACTTCGGTATCAACCTGATATTTTCTCTTTCTTCTCGTTAAAAGGTGTTCAAACTTTGTCAACACATCAAAATATTTGAATCGCGACAAACCAAAAACACTTCCCAACTTTGAAAGCCTTTCAACATGTTCAGAAGCTTGACTGAAGACTGAAAAGCAGTACGGTCTTTACCGAAAAAATACATACATACACAGGGCCCGTGCCTAGGGCTCCCGACCTCACCGGGCCCCGGAAGGCCGACACAACGCTTGCACTAAAAAGCGCATTTTTTTAGTAAATATAAAATCATAACAGAAAGATGTTTTTTGTCATTCAATAATTTTTTTTTACTTTCGAAAGGGGCCTGTGTGCCCAAGTGCCCCGGCCTGCCCTAAGACGGTCTTGCTGAAAAGACACAAAATCGAGAAAATCGACTTACTCCTTTCATCTAGTCATGAATTCTTGATCCCCGGTGTATCACGCGGCTAAAGGCTTGTCGCCACTATAACGACCGATCCACCGGCTACAGGCTAAACAACGAGGTGTGTGGCCACACTTCACACTTGCCTAGATGGGCGGTTGAACAAATGTTCCAGGGGGCTTTTAAGTCGTTCCCATTAATGGCCCTTCTCGCCTTAAGGTGCTCACAATACCAATAGGAACTCTATTTGCGATGTCAATGAACTAATTATTTCTTTGTTAAACTCGTTCAGGAAAAATTCTGCGACAGAAAAGGAAATTGTAGAGGCTGTCAACGCCAGACCTTTTCTGCATGACATTGTGAATCTATTCTCAGAAAAAATTCTATCGCCTCGTTTTATTGGACGTCGCTGTTCTATTCTAGGACACCTTCAAGCATTATTGAACTATGAAATTGTTTGAAATGTGATTTTGCATTGTGATGTAAATCGGGCAACACAAAGCACTACGACAACAGTTTGTAACTACACTATGTAACTATGGGGTGCGCTGAAGAGCCTTTATTATGATAGGTGTACTGTCGCGTCACGGCATTGTGCGGCCGTATCTATCAGGAAGTAACACGACATTCCCGGGGAGCACAATGCCGAGTAGCGCGCGTGCCAGCGTGATATCTATTGAAAAGAAAATTCGCTCGAACACCAGATAATACCGAATCGATATTAGAAAACCATCTCCATCAGTCTAAATAAAAGAGCTCGATTGTTCTCAAGTCTAGACGAGGCTAATGAAGCGGGCAGCAATTGTTCCGTTTTTACCTTTTGGCGCGACGTCGTCGACCGTCTTGACCGTATCAATCATAATTGGCCGCTTTTTGCGATTTCGAGAATCGCAGTGCTGCGTGCACGCATGGTGATGGCGGGGGCGGCGCGCGGCTCGCGGGGGGGTGTCACTGTGCAAATGCACTCGTAAACCTGGCCCGAGGTCAACGCACCCCCTCTCCGCGCGGCCCGCCCCGCCCGCGCACCCCCGGGCCTATAAAACGTTTACCGCTACAATATATTTATTTTATTATAGACATAGCAGGTCTACGGGTACGGGTGGGTCGCCGAGCAAACCGCATCATGCACTTTTGTCTGTTCCTACACTCGTGTTCTATTGTAATTGGCAAAGGAATACATCTCGCCGCCTCCGAGCACAATCATGCTTTTTGTGTTCATTTAAATTCTCAATATTCTATTTATACAATAGCGGAATATGAATATTTATAACGCTAATCTGCGATCTAATGGCCTGTTTAACAACAAGCTTGAACATTAGTGATGTACCTACTTAATATAAGAGAATAATTCTCCAGAGAATGTGGAGTCGTGCTTGTGTTATGTGAGAATGATCAGTTAATCGCTCAAACATGAGTTTAACACTATTAGACGCAATTCAAGCGATTAAGGCGTCAATTGGCTTGGATAACGTCGCGTCGCACACTTCAGTCGAACGTGGAGACGCCATTCCATTACACACTGATTGTAACATGGATCGATCGCTTTGAAGACGCGAATTTGAAGTTTTTGATTTCGTTATTAGTTATGCAAACATTAATTATTCATGTTGTTGATAGCACTTATTTTTGGGCGCCTACCTAATCTGTAGACATTTTTATGGGACCGAAGAAAGATAATATATTTAATTGGAAAATTGTTATAAATAGATTGGCAATTGTTTTGTGGACGATGAATTAGAACAACTTTTTGGAATTTTTAAATTCAAATTCGCTACTATGTGTTATCAATATGTAATATATTTTACATGACGTATGTAACAATAGTATTATATATCACAGTCTTGGTATCACCATATTTTACCTTTCGACATCCAAAATACCTACCTCGTTGTCATTCTTCTGCCCTTATCACAATGTATTTGGGGTCGGCGAAACATGTCTTTTCTTCCATGCTTCTTTCTCTATTAGTCGTCATCGGGGGTAGTCACCCCCTTTCTAACCATACCTACACCTACTTACATAAAAACAAAACATAAAAAAAGTACTTAAATATAAAAAATAAGTAAACTAACAGAATAAAATTTCTAACACAAGCTTAATTAGTAGGTAGAACTACACCTATAGGTATACAGTCTCACTCCCAAGCCGTTAAAATGGCGACATAACATTCATAGCGAATCTTTGAAAAAGTTCTGCTTCTTTGAGCGTCCTTTCTAAGTACATTCTTACCTTTGTGAAAGTCTAAAGCTCAATATTATAACGATCGATCTTCCTCCACGTATGCGAAAAGCTTTTCAAAAGAGCTTTACCTAATGAATCATGTGAACAGGTGACAAGGAGCACATAATTGAGCTGGATGCGGGCATATTGAAGCGGGTTCCTCCGCTACATACTGAATTACCTTCCCCAGGGAACTCGGGCGGGACTCCAGCATGAAACACCAACTTTAGGACTCGTTACCTATTCTAGAGCGATTTTATATCCACGTAAAAATGAATTTCTAGTGGTTTCCGTACACAAAGACCAGCGAATGTGGCGCTTTGACAAGTTTAGGAGGATAGCTGTTAACGCTTTGTGGATCCACGCGAGACACAATGGCTTCTTAATTGTTTCTGCAATTACGGCATTCAACCGGTGAAATGATAAGTGATATTAATTTATGTACAGACGCCAGCACATCAAGCTACTACCATCTGTCAAAATTCTTTAATCGATTTTCAACTTTATCGTTAAAACATTAAGGTTCAAGGTTGATTGGGAAAATTTGACAGTTTCGGGTAGCTTGACCTGCTGGCGTCTGTACATTTGTTCAAAAAAAAACTTTCAGCATGTCCAATTTTGAGTTTGTATTAAAGCTCGTCCTAACCGACTACTCTGAGAAGGAAGACCGAAACAAACTCACAGGTCACAGTCTCTTTTAAAATCCAGACATAATCCAGATCATAATCATAAACTAAACGCGTTCACCCTTTCTTTGGGCACCAGCGTTATCGACCATGAAGCAGTCTTTTTCTGTATAAAAACCGACATTTCCAAATGATAAATGATTCTATTTCTGTAAGTAGGTCTGTTAAAATACTTTTACACGTCATGCCAATCATATTTTTAATACTTGATGAGGTCGGCGTTTCCTATCCGACTACTACTAGAACTACTATACTACTACTACTCTTAGAAGAAAGGCTGAAACCAACTCAGCGGTCACAGTCTCTTTTAAAGTCGCGAAATAATCTTGGCCAGGCCATATAATGAGGACCGTGTAGATATAAGTACGCACGGCTACACATCAAGCTATACATAACCAGTATAAGCTGACTTCTGATTGTACGAAAAACCTATACAATGCGATGTCAGCTAAAACTGGAAATGTATAGCTTGATGTGTAGCCGTGTGTACCTGCGATGGTCTTTTGAGGAAGGAACCACACAGATTTGAGTGGACCCGTACTTGCGTAACACATTATCAATCTCAATCTAAATCATTTTGAAGGATATTGCTAATCGATTGCTTCATAGCTATGTTCGAAAAATGTGTCTGCTCAACAGCGTAAATAACGCAAAGAATGTTGTTGAACTGTCAAAATGAAAATCATTGCTACATAAAGTGTGTTACGCAAATAGTCAGTATAATAGTTTTTTTTGGCACCTCTATCATAGTGTTACCGCACCCTAATTGCGTAACACACGATCAATCGGAATCGGTTTCATTTTGACAGTTCAACAACATTCATTGCGCTATTTACGTTGTTGAGCAGACCCATGACTCATTTTTTGAACATATGAAACAATGGATTAGCAATATCTTTCAAAATGATTCAGATTGAGATTGATTGTGTGTTACGCAATTAGGGTGCAGGTTCATCTATCTACAATAGACTACAGAATGAAGGCAATAAAAACTACTTTTTAGTAAGTAGATACATATAACTAGGTAACTAATTGCGATCACATCGTATCAGCTCGTAAACTGGTGCTCTACATGAGCTCTGGGCTCCCAAATGACCGCTCCATAATGAACGACCATAAAGGATAGTCTCCATTATCATTACGACGCTAGGTGAATGGTTTGGTGGTTGCAATAATTTGTAGTTATTATCGAACTGGTGGATGTTGTTTCTTCTTCACATATTAGTACAATTCTTTGCTAGGAAACAAACTGCAGGCACGGTAATGAGATCGGTCACAAATAGATACGTTATACAACAATACGACGATAAATGAAAACACTGCTAATAAAGCACTGAATAATAAAGCTGAAGAGTTTCTTGAACGCGCTAGTAACTGGTACTCCCAGTCGGATTTGAAAAATTCGTTTCGTATTTGATAGCCGAATTATTGAGGAAGGCCATAGGCTATTTAACGTCACGCTAGGACTAGAAGCGGAGCAATAAGAAAAAAAGTCACAAAACGAAAACGAAGTGATAGCGCGAGCAGGTGACGCGATGCGATGGGTTGGCTCAGAAGCTAGTACAATATTTATATTAGTTGAAGATGACAATTTCTAAAAGCAATATCAACAGCTCCATCATTGTCATGATAAATGAAAGCTGAACGGCGATTTTCGTACATAGAAGTAAGGCCAGCATGGACCATTGTGTAACCTCCCTCGATCCTCCAACATCACTCAAGAATGTCAATACACCGTCAAAAGTACAAGCTTCCTAAAAGCTTCCCATTTTTGTGTCAAGTGCTGCCCAATCGGGCAGAAGTAATCGCTTCACATTAAAATTAAGAAGCGAAGTTAGCCTTTTATATAAAAAGTTGTGCTGCGTGATCGAATTTAATAAAGAAAAAATATGCGACAATCTTGACGAGGGTGCTTCATTGAAACTTATAAATAAAGATGGCGGACGATTTTGTGTTTTTAAATTTGTTCCAACGGTTTCTCTTTTGGAGCTTGGCATAATGAATTTGAACCAGAGTAATAATTGGCTTAAAAGTGTTTTTGTGTATTTAATTAAGAACTTAAGAAGTATTTAGGCAATGTGGATTAGAAATAGGTCTGTTGTCTTTTAGTCCAATTTTCCTTTGATCATTTTCTTCCGTTATCTACTTCTCCTTAACCGCTTAACGACTTCTTCATAGCTTATTCGCACCAGTTTATTTTCAGTTTTATTTTCTAGAATAACATTACGTAGTTCCTCCTTCCCATTTGAACTTTAATACCAAACAGTCTCGTTATTTGCCAATATCGAAGCGCCGTCTTCATAAATATAGCATTATAAGGCTTAAGTGACACTTTCATGCTTATAGGTATATAAAGAGTGGCAATTCTCGTAATTTTAAGAACATTGACAGTCTGCACCCTAATTGCGTAACACATTATCAATCTCAATCTGAATCCTTTTGAAGGATGTTGCTAATCCATTGCTTCTTATGTTCGAAAAATATGTCTGCTCAACGACGTAAATAAGGCAGTGAATGTTGTTGAACTGTCAAAATCAAACCCATTGCTACTGATAGTGTGGTAATAAAGCAATCGCCCCGCTAAACTCAGTCTGAATCTGTTAAAAATATCTCTAATATTTTCCCTACATCTTTACTACAAGTTTTTGAAATTGATGGCCGCTGAGATGAGATTTGCGACTAGATTTTAAACGTTTTTAATGGGCCTTCAGATATGCTTTCTGTCAGAATCTTTTGAAAGGACCAATTAAAATTTGGCACGATCAAAGGCTCAAGTAAGAAGCACGTACCATTTTTTGAAAATGGTCGAAATCACTGCTTTTGCATACTAATTAGATCACTAATTAATCCATCGAAAGAACTGCAAGATATTTAGGGGTTTATTTATAAAGTAATGATTAGCGATTGTACAACCATACATTTTTGACGTTTAAAACGTCAACGTTTATAAATAAACGGGCTATTTGCATACTAATTAGATCCCTAATTAATTCATCGAAGGAACTGCAAGCTATTTAGTGGTTTATTTATAAACGTTGCTTAAAGTTAAGTAATGATTAGCGACTGTGCCACCATACATTTTTGACGTTTATAAATAAAGGGGCTTATGTCTAAATGCCAATAAAACTTAATCCTTCCTGTATCGAACACTTCATTTTCCCAAGAAATCCAGCAGGTGAAGCAAAGGCTATAAGTCCTAGTTCATTATAAAACAAATTGCGTACAGTTAACTGAATACAAACCTTATATTTATACTTATCTACTCACATAACTAGTTGTCGCTACAACGCCTTGGAATCCTAATTAAATCCGTTATGGTCGGGACGTTTTTATTGAATTCATACAAGTTTAGAAATAACTAGACGGTAGACAAGATCGCTCTATGAAAATGTTTTGAAAATAGAACGATGAATGTCGATAACTCGATGCAATTCTCGAATCAACTCGAATCGATTGTTATTAAAAATTATCGATTGTTATTAAACTGCCAGTTTTAAGGGGGAAGCGCCAGAGTAGCCCGCGAAATTCAAATTTTCTTACATTTTTTTGCAATTTGCAGGTCCGTGTCTGGTTAACGTAAGAAAATTTGAATTTCGCGGGCTACGCTTCCCCTTTAAATAGAGATTCATGTTTGAACATTGTTCTAGAATACGAGTGTAAATGGTTTCGAAATTAGAATTCATTTTATGAATGCGGTATTGTTTTGTTTTTTTTTGTGCTGGCCTCAAAACGGTTGTAGTTCTACACGTGGTTCTACATTTAGGTATATTAAAATTAAATCACATTCTGCTGAAATGTTACATTTATATTATAACTAGCTTTCGTTCGCAACTTCGTCCGCGTAAAATGTCTTGTTGGCCCGACCTACCCGCGGCATCGCATCGCCCGTCCGCGCTATTACTTCGTTTTCGCTTAGCGGTCTTTCTGACTTTCGTGCTCCGCTCTTAAGTGTCCTGGCGTGATGTTAAATACCCTATAGCTTTCCTCAAGATTTGGGCTATCAAACACAAAAAGATTTTTTCAAATCCGATTGGTGGTTTCAGAGATTACCGCGTTCAAACAAACAAACAAATTCTGCAGAAAATAATATATCAATGTTCTGCAGCTAAATATTATGGTCTAGCTCTAGAATTTCAGATGGAAGAAAATAAAAGAAGCAAATTTCACCTACTAAAAAAAGTAACCCAGATACTTAACAAAATAAAATGCATTTTTCGAGAAGCACCCAAGTTTATTCACAGTAAAACTCTACCTAATTTATCACTGCACTTTTTATTTTACGAGCTTTTCGTAAGAACAACACCACAAACATTTAACAGCAACAAGAAACATTTTGGAAAATAACAAAAAGGTTTTCTTACCGTTCCGTTTCCTTGGCAGCCAATAACCCACATTTCACGTGCCAATCCAAACTGAAACAAGCGTAGAATTTTGATTACCCATCAACGCCCGTTCTCGCTAACTTTCGTATACGGTTGAACAATTTTTCCGTAGCAACAAGGCGGAAATTTTCCACCGCACCCACGAGTACGTGCGTGTCCACTGGTGTACGTACTCTAAAATGTGCGTTTGTAAAGTTTTCAGCGTTGCTAAACATGATTTGCTTTTCGATTGGCAATCTTGAAAACGTAGGGCTCTTCTAAACTTACTTTATTTTTCTATTTATTTTAAAATTATCTGTGTGTATTCCGCGACTTCGGTCGCGTGGATTTCGGATAGCAAAAATGTGTCGCTTAGAGAAGGTAGAGGGTAAGACCACACAGAAGGATGGGTAGGTTCCACTGCTCCATTGAATAGGAAGAATCTTTTTCTCTATTTAAGTACCTATTAGCTTTTTTGCGCAGAACCCATTTTTTTTTAAATGTAGCCTAAATTACTCATTATAACATCAGCTTTAGGCCAGTGAAAAAAAAGTGCAAGTCTCGTCTAAATCGGATCGGAGGTTAACCGGAACAAACAGGCATACAGAAAGACAAAAAAATTAAAAAATAGTTTTTTGTTATACGTAAGTACATACTGTATATACTTTCAAATTCATTCGGTAAAACTCTTTTATACACACAAAACGTACACTTCAATTTCATTTATTTGTATAGATGTTATGATACATACATACTTATATGACGGCACGGTTGGCGCAGTGGTTAAGCGATTGACTGCTGCGCTGCGTGTCGCGGGTTCGATTCCCGCACGGAACAAATATTTGTATGACCTACATGTATTTGTTCCGAGTCTGGGTGTTTTTCTATCTATAATATGTATGTATTTACAAAAAAAAAATTGTATATAAGTAGTTTATCAGCCATCTTGTTACCATAACACAAGCATTAGGTTGCTTAGCTTGGGACAAATGGTGCTGTGTGAAATGTCCAGGGATATTATTATTATTATTATTATTATATAAAGCCTTCTAATGGATAAACAGACGATAGTAAAGTTAATACTGCAATATGTAATTTTAAGTAAATAAAACCAGAACAGTTAGAACAACAGTTTTATAAAGCTTCTAAAGAACAATCTTATACTTATAGGGGTTTATTCATAAACGATGACTAAAGTTGAGTAACGTTTAAACGTCAAAAATGTATGGTTAAACAGTCGCTAATCACTGCTTAACTTTAAGCAACGTTTATGAATAAAGGGGATAATGTATATAAAACATAGGTATAGTTGTCGTCACATAAAAAGAACGCTGAACGATAGTGGAGAGGATGAGCATGCGGACGCGTATACTCGCGTCCTAATGTACTAGGCTACTGTTTTATAATATAAGTGTAATTGTTTTATTGTAGAATCATAATAGGTTACCAATTTGATCGATAAATCGCTCAGTGCGCAGTCAAACACGTTTTTAAAAAAAAACAAAACAAGCTGCCAGCGTTCTTTTTACGTGACGGGACCTGTACAAACATCTAAGAACAAAGTAAGTACCTATAGACAAGATGAAAAGCATCACAGACCATAGACTCAACTTGTATTTACCTCTGTGGCCAAGAGAAATAGAACAGCCTATACTCAGGTCAAAGTGTAGTTGAAATAATAAAAGGTTTAATGTTTGTCGGTAGTGCGTTCGCCCCGACACGCGTTGCTGCGCACCGTGTGACCGACGACGCTCCCTGGTCGCCGACCAAATTAACAATAGAAATTGCTTCAAACACTTCCACTAACTATAGCTTAGAAAATATGCATTCCTGGTACCTCTATTGGATATTTTCCATATTGCTGCAGTATTATTTGCACTTTAAAAGTGGAATTGAATGAGAGGAGAAATTGGTACGTGAGAAATGCAGCTGTACCGATGGAGACGTGTGAAGCGAAACCAGCTGTAGGTAAATATGGAGATATGATATTTAGGGATACCTTATTTTCGTTTTTACGAAATAGACGTGATAAATGTGAAATTTACGAATTGTTGCGAAATGTTGTATACCTATTCTATATCGCTACGAAATTTTGAAGAGAAACATTTTTTATACGCAACAATCCCGTGACATGGGTAACTAACAATAGTGTAGATAAAAAAAATACAAAATACCCAGCCAATAGTGTAGACGCTGACAGATATTTTAGTGTCTACATGATATTGTCATAAATGACTGAAGGCGAAAACTTAAGCAGGAAAACAGAAACAACCACAATATCAGCTAATTAACAATTTTTTTTTCAATAGGCAGTTTAGTTCTTCTAATGATTCATAATCTGCCTAGCCTTTTCTCAACTATGTGGGGTCAGCTTCCAGTCTAACCGGATGCAGTTGAATGCCAGTATTTTACATGCAGCGACTGCCTATGTAACCCCCACAACCCAGTTACTGGGTAATACGATACCCCTTGGTAAGACTGGTGGTCAGATTTTCGGGCTTCTGACGACCCGTAACGATTATCAAAGATCCACAAATGACAGCCGGGACCAACGGCTTAACTTGCTTTCTGAGGCACGGAGGGGCAGGGTATGTAAAGATAGTCACCCATCCACGGACCAACCGCAGCAAGCGTAGCTTAACCCGATCGATCGACCCGTGCGGCTGTTATTACTTAGTCACAAGCCCCTCATGCAAATAAGTAAGTAACTTTTTTTTTTGGCTAATAGTTGCTAAATATACGTAACCCTAATGAGAGGAGCTCCAGCAATTTCAGTCAAAAAAATAAAGGTTACGAAAAAAGATGGTCCTACGGCACGCACTCCATTCATCCTGATTCTGAATGGTTTACTTAATGATGTTTAACGTTCTAACAAGGTCCGTTTTATAAAAAAAAAAACTTTTATTTATTTTATAAAAGGTAGCTTCACAGCTGACAGGCAGTAATCTAAACATTAAATATTTTTGTTTCGCTAATGTAACATTGAAACAGCAACAACGTAACCGCTGCTTCATACAAAATCAGCCTATAATGTTCCCACTGCTGGGACACAGGCCTACTCTCTGTGAGAGGGAGTGCGCCGTAATCCACCACGCGGGCCCAGTGCGGGTTGGAAGATGTGAAGATGTCACATGTCTTTGAATTTTTTGTCCTAGGACATGCCGCGGTTTCCTCACGGTGTTTTCCTTCACCGTTTAGAGAGCAGTGGTGATGAAATAATTTACACAAAGTAAAGCGCCTGTCTGGGTTCGAACCTATGACTTACAACTCGTAAGTCGCGGCTGTTACCACTGAGCCACCACCACTGCGTCACAATGATTACAAAAGAACCAAAAACTAACTAAGAATCAGCATTGCCATACAACGTGGCAATGCTGCCAGCCTTTCGGGAACGTTACCTATTGACGGCGATGCGGACGAATTTTTTGATGCCCTTCGATTATTTCCCCTCCTTTTTATATACATGTACATATTATCTATTATTTTAAGACTTAGATTTTTAAATTATGTAAATAGGTATGTAATTTACTATCTACATTAAAATATGCAAGAATTCATCCGACAAAACCCCCACCATTGTCTATTACCTATAAACCATAGTCATAGACAACTTGCTATCAATTAGAATCTTCGAGCACGCGTCTCGGGCCGGCTTTAGCTCCGGTGTCAAAATGCCATTTACGGCATTAGGACACTCATAGGCTGCAACCTACTTAGTAAGCTGTCCGTCGATGTGCAGCTCAGCAACACTTAGCCATAGTTACAGATGCCAGCACATCATGCTATTACAATCTGTCATTTCAACTTTAGCACTAAAGCATTAAGGTTCAAGGTTGATTGGGAAAATTTTACAGTTTCGGGTAGCTTGGTGTGTTGGCGTTTGTACTAAGCGCTTTTTAATGGCGATTCTACATTAGCCACTGTCTTACCTGATTCTGATGCCACGATAACTATCAGACTAAGTATAGACAAAGTAAAATTATAAACGATAACGATTATAGACAATAAAAACCGGTTAAATGCGAGTCGGACTCGCGTACCGAGGGCTCCGTACAAACTTACCTATGTAGGTATATGTTTAAAAATTTTAGTTAAATTTTTTTTTATGTTACAAATAATTTACGGTTTTCGGATTTTTTCCGTTACTTGTGCTACATGACATTGCTTCTTGCCAAATTTCATGATCCTAGGTCAACGGGAAATACCCTATAGGTTTTGATTCCGGAACATAAACGCCTGTATCTTGTGATTGCGCTGACTTAGAAGTTTGATTTTTTTCAGTGCTTCAGGGGATTGCAGCCTTTAGTATTTGATATTAATTTCAGTAGAATATCAAACAGAGTTGGAGAGATGGAGTTATCAAGTTTGATAGCTCCACGCGTTCCTGAGGGGGAAAAACGGGGAAAGATGGACAGACAGACGGACAACGATGTGATCTTATAAGGGTTCCGTTTTTCATTTAGAGGTATGGAACCATAAAAATGAATGGGAGTGACATAGTAAGGTAGGTACCATAGATATATGGTAGGTACAGTCCATGTACAGACGCCAGCAGACCGTCAAGCTACCCGAAACTGTCAAATTTTCCCAATCAACCTTGAACCTTAATGCTTTAAAGATAAAGTTGAAAATCTATTAAAGAAATTTGACAGATTGTGGTAGCTTGATTTGCTGGCGTCTGTACAGTCCTTTCACAGTAATTTTATGGTCTCCTCTGATTTTGCATCACTGTCAAAAACAAAGTGATCTTTATTTTCATTCAGATAAGATTGCAATTGACAATACTGTCAAAATCATTGTGATGTTTATTCTCGTCACAATAAGATTGCTGTTACGTTACTGCTGTCAGAGGTGAAATAACTGTGAACGGAATGTATCACTGTACTAATTTCATAGATAAGCTACCGAAAAACTGATGTCAATCCTGCTGAAACTCGTTGTAGAAATACAAATTGTCATTAAATTTTTAACAAGAAATAGGCATAAGTTCGAAGTTACCAATTTAATTTCGTATGCCTATTTCTACTTGATCTTTGTACGCTGTTAACGGAAAATCATAGAGATCTCTGTACTTATTACACTGCCGAGCAATGAAAAAGGAGATATTAAGGTATTTGTAGGCATTTTGTGGGTGACAAAATGCCTACAAATACCTTAATATCTCCTAAGACATAGAACCTAGCTCCCTAGCTCTAATATTTACGTTTTAAGTTGGTTATATTCTGATGCGCTGTTAAATGTACTTCAATATTGTAGACGGCGTCATTAAGCTAGCCTTTCCCGTTTAGGAGTAATTTGGTGCTATGTCACTGAGCTTTTTCATTGCTCGCGAGTGTATTATTATAACTTTACACCTATGTTTAACAAATAAAAAAACGTTGTCTTTGACTACATTTTTAATGACAAACTAAAATAGATTTAAGTTCAGCGCATCTTTTTCTTTCTATTTCATTAAGAAAAGGACAGAAGATATTAATATTAGTTTTAGTGCTGTCAAATTAGTCAGCGCCTGACGTACGTTGGCGTATTTTTAGTGGCCATGTTTATAATCACGTCTAAACTGTAAGTATTATATGGAGTATCTTAATTTTATGTATCTTAGTTTTCCTTCACCGTTTTTGAGGAGTGTACTACGTGAGCTCGACATATGGATGTGCGAATAACACTTCTGCGACAAAACTATACTGCGACTAACCATAGTTCGAATGCACGCTTGTGCGACACAAAGACGGTCGACGTCAGAGACGTAACGATGATGATGATGAAAGCGCCTGCCTGGGTATGAGCCCACGACCTACAACTCCACTGGGCCACCAGTGCTCACAGTCAGCGTCTCAGTCAGGTCATGACTCATTACTTACTTCGTCCTTATTGCGAAACGTACTACACAAAGTAAGTACCAGCTGCTCAAAGTACCTTTAGGCCCAAATGAAAAGTGGATTGGGAGATAAAGTAGGTAAACACACAGACAGAAAAAGTCTTCATTCGCAGAAATGCAATAAACTGTCTAAATCAATCATTGGGCGCTCATCTGATGGCGATTAGCTATGCGCGACACGTAATCAATTTCCTCCTCCTCTCTCGATCCATTTACCACCAAGTAAGTGATAGAACACACTTAGGAACGTTTAGTGAGGCTGACGGTTAACCGGCTAAACACATTACCCTCTTTTTCTTTGTCATAGTCGGTTACAACTGCAGCTGTCTAGCCAATTTGCGATAGTCTACAGCAGCAGGGCGTTAAGAAACCAGTATAAGATGACCTCCCTCTTTTTTATTATAGTCCGGCCTGTTTCGTACAATCGAATACCTACGTGTTTTACCAATTTGATCTTTGTTAGTCACTAGAATTTTCGCACTGACATGTGTCAGGAACGCATTCTGTCGACGGCCGGACTGTAAAAAACCGTACCTACTACGCCAGGCCAGCTCGAGGCCAAAATGCGGCGTCATCATCATCATTTCAGCCGAAAAACGTCCACTGCTGGACATAGGCCTTCGCTAAGCGCCGCCACTTCGACCGGTTCTGTGTGCTCCTCGCATCCAGCGGATTCCTGCGGCCTTTACCAGGTCATCGGTCCCACTGCCACTTAAGTTTGGCAATACTTCGGGATACTCCTATGTCGGTTACCTTGGTTCTCCTACGGATCTCTTCATTGATGAAGTGCTACATACTGTACCATTACTATCCTATTAGGTACTATCCTCTATGATCTAAAGTCAGCAGCTTCAGGTCCTGGGAAAAAAACACTTCTCAAATTAGGATTTATCCGTGGAAAACTCAGCGATAGCTTTGAGACTGGAGTTTAAAATGATAGCATTAACAAAATATTTGACTAGATGTCAACTCATAATCTTTTTCAGGGGAACGATCATTATCATTCTTATCTCAGGCGAGGACGTCCACACCTGGGTTTATTTATAAACGATCGTTAAAGTTAAGTGACGTTTAAACGTCAAAAATGTATGGTTAATCAGTCGCTAATTACTACTTAACTTGAAAAGCAACGTTTATGAATAAAGGGGTACTTAGATCGCCACAAAAAATGTAACAAAACACAAAATTAAAATACTTCACAGAAACTTCCTTAGCGTAACGTTCATTAACTCACCTACGTGCACTTTCAACACCTCATTTACCAAAAGTGTTTATTTTCTGTAAAAGAGCGTGCGACCCTGTTTGTCGTTCCAAATTAATTCTTCCCCACGTTAACTTGAACGAGCTCTCTCGATTAGCGTAATGAAATCGTACCTACTTAGTGATGACAATCTAATGGCTTACCCGCGATATGATGAGCTTTATTGAAGGTTCTTGGAGTGTTTTGGTACAATTTTATCTTTTAGAAGCGACATTTCAGAGGGCACTTATGGAAAGACTGAAAATGGCTTCTTTGAGTTGACTTGAGGAGTGCCAAGACGCAATTGAAATCTGTAGGTTGTGAAATCATTGTGTTTCGAATGTCCTTTTAGTAAATTACTATTAAAAAGCCTACGCGATATTCAGGGACCCTTTCCTTAAATCGGTATGGTGTAATAAGACAAAGAGAGGAAGGGTCGGGATATTAAAAAAACACATCACCTAAATATCGGGGCCTAAATATATTGTAGTGTTATAGGGGTTCCAGGATACTGAAGCGTAGGTACAGTCAACAGCAAAAGTAGATGATTAAAATCAGAAATTCAATACTAATTAACGGAGTTCGCGTCAGAACTGTGTGGCGTCGAAGTGATTCAAAAGTATGACACTGAGTCTGACATACTTTTGAATCACTTCGACGCCACACAGTTCTGACGCAAACTCCGTTCATTAGTATTAAATTTCTGATTTTGATTATCTACTTTTGCTGTTGATTGTACACTACTATACTAAAATTAATAAAGGAAAAGAAAGTGGAAAGTGGTATTTGCTTAGAGAACCTTTTGGTACTTAGCTAGATTGGCTTCTAGACAGTTTTTTCGGAAAATCACACAATATAGATACACCTTCCTTACAACTGTGTAACTGTGTCATTAGAGGGACCACTACTGTCATCCCTTTAACCCGTGAAACAATCGCCTACTATATAAAAGCCGTTTGCACATAACTGCTCAACGGTTTTCACGGTTATATTTATTGTCGCTTCGAGTCTATTTTCCTCATGAACAGTCCCTGGTTCATACCATATTTGACGGGTTGATAACCTAAGGGGTCTACTCCGAAGTAGCATCAGCCGAATGTTCCGCCGTTTCCTGCTACGAAGTTACTATTTGGTTCGGTCAGTCCCGATCCTACACACACCACACACAGGCACTTACACTCTTTCGAATATTAACTATGGTCCCGACCCAACTGAGCCAATCCGAACTTTTTTCGCATTTTTCATTAATATTCGGTTTGGCCATGTGTCGGTCCGATCCGAACATTCGCACTTTGCACTTTGGAGTAGACCCCCAGATCTTGTATCAGATGTAGAGGCTCCAAAAAAAGGAAATACCTACTTAAGCATCAATAGTGTCCAGAAGATGGAGACGTCATTTGCAGATAGTTTGATCTTCTACCTAATTCTATCTACTAAGTATTTTTGCTAGCGGCCTCATGTAGGCACCGACTTTAGAAATCCAATTACACAAATTAAAACGCTTATCGTGCCGTCTCCATACAGCCCTGAGTAAGTTTACAGATAGAATAAACAGACAACTGTCATTAGAAGATGCCGCAGGCCATTCTCAAATCAATGAGTCACGTATACCATCCACCTGGGCCTTAACCACCTCTTAGCTGCCACGCAGTAATTTAAATTGCATGTCTCTCTGTATATCACAGGCAAAACATAAGTTAGTGCTGTTTTACTAATAATTATATAATTATAAAAATATTAATAGACAAAAAAATTATTTAGTTTCTGTAAGTTTAGATTACAAACAAGCATTTTGCCCGCCAAGTTTTTGCGTTGTTTTAGAATGGCCCATACAAAATTGAACACCCCTGCATCCCTTCAGAATGCCGTCAGGGGTTCATTTCAAACAACCCCTAAAGTGGTTCGTAGAAATATTGCATGACTCTGTCCTTCCTGAGGCCTTTTTTGTCGGTACCGATGAATAAAGACAAATAATTGAGGATGCTCTAGGTATCAACATTAACAATATTGTGAAAACATAATGGACAGACAGAAGGCCTCTTGTCGACGGATGTCTTGTTTTTACTTACTACAGAGATTTCATTGTGCTGCCATCTGTAGTTTGCAAGCATAATTAGTTAATTTAGTAAACCGCCATCTGTTATTAAAAGTAAGTACCACGTACGAAGCTACTGTTTGAGTTAGTTCATACTTCTAACGTGATTTAGCTGGATTAATGTGGCGCTAGTAGCGAAATTAGCGTGTTGCCATATTTTTTAATAATCTACCATAATAGAAATTAGCGTTTCCCTACAGGCTCGTGGCTAATTAATAACAGCTGCACGGGTCGATCGAAGGTTAAGTTACGCTTGCAGAGGTCGATCCATGGATGGGTGACTAATTGAGACCCCTCTGTGCCTCGGAAAGCTCGTTAGCTCTCCCAGCTGTCATTCGAAATACTATTATATTCTATCTATCTTAGTCGTTACGGGTAGTCAAAGGCCCGAAAATCTGTCAACCAGTCTTACCACCGCAGCTGGGAACTTTGGTTACCAGACTTTTTATAGTAATAAGCTAATTTAAAAAATATATAATTATTAATGTGTTGGGCATCTTACTTCCAGCCTTACTAATTATGTACAGACGCCAGCACATCAAGCTACTACAATCTGTCAAATTTATTTAATAGATTTTCAACTTTATTCTTAAAGCATTAAGGTTCAAGGTTGACTGGGAAAATTTGACAGTTTCGGGTAGATTGACCTGCTGGCGTCTGTACTAACCGTGCATGACTCACAATGATATTATACTACACAGCATAAAATCTCGACCAGTCCCAGTAATGTGATTTCTAGCAAATCAACTGACTTACATACTTCCAGCATATAATAATGATTATCTTGACTTTCCGAGTTCGTGATTGTCATGATTAGAGTAGAAAAAAGAAACCGCTTGCGGCAGCACAAGCTGTTCGTTTGTCAAAATGACGTTTCACCATACGTTCCGTTTCGTTTGTTTTGTCAAGCACTCGAATCAGTATTCAGTTGTCAAATGTATTTTTGTGAGCGTTCGCGAGTGGCAAACGGTGCTGCTTCATAACTACCGTTTTAATTAAAATACGATTGTTTGTAACGCTTTTGCAAGACACGCGTATCAATAGTGCGCTGGCAAATAATGAAAACCACGCTCGATAGCTATTAAAGACAAGAAGTAAGTGAGCATAACAATAAAATCGGTTCAATCTATCCACAATGGTGAAAGATGGACGTAAATATCAGTCGTTGTCGATCTAGCTTGTCGTTTTGATGCCGACGCTCTATGAAATGTGATCTAGTGCAACGGAAATTAAGGATTTTATAAACCACAGTAAGTATTATTTTTATGACATTGCGTTCGTTGCAGATAAAGCGTGTTTTCTTATCACCTTTCTCTGAGAGATAGTCACTCAATGAATGGGGTCTAGGTGGGTTTGAATGCTCAAATAGTATCGTATTTTATCTATTAATCTTATAAGAATTGTTAAAAGCACTCTTACATTCACTAAACGCCATCCCTTTATTTATAGTGTGATTAAGTTATCTTGATTGTAATCGTGTATTTTAAACTAACTAATAAATATAAATAATAGCATTCTCGTTGTAGCTCATACAGTGTGCTATGTGATAATATTATTGTTCTTAATACAAAATTTGTCAAGTTTACTAACAACACAGGCACAGGCAGGATGTTTCCAGCCTGCATTTATGTTAATACTGTGTTTGTTATTATGTAAATAAATGTGCAAATGTTTGTATGTTTACATTGCAATGTAGTAGAACATTCATTGTTTGTTATCATTTTATAAACAAGCAGGAAACACATTTTTTTATCAAATCTGGTTCCATAGTTCTTGAGATTAGTAAGTTTAAACAAGTCATAGATAAGGCTAGTCCTATTGTTACAATTTTATTTAGTGGTTAAGTCTGTTATCTTTGCTTGAGTAATTTCTATTACTGGCAGGTGCATGGTTAAAATATTAATTTATTCTTAATTTGAATATAAACAATCATGTAAATGTCTTTTAAATAGAATAATTCATAGACCTTATTGATTTTGTAATGAGGTAAATCTGTATACAAGTCAATATATGGGGAAAGATAATTCTTATAAGGTCTATCCTGTATGTAAATTCTGTTTAAAGTATGTAAATAAGGAGGATGTGATAGAAAACTTCTTGTTGATATCAAGATAACTGTTATAAGACTAAGCTGAAATACTACTGGATTATAGCATGGAGGATGTGTTAAATAATTCAAAGATAAGATAATGTTATCAAAACAATAGTAAATACGAAACAGATTATCTGCAAGAAAAATTAAATGTAAAAGAGTACTAGGTTAGTAAATGATAAAAGAATTAAAAAAAAAACATTGCACCTGGTTTTCCTGAAGGATTGGGCAGAGGTACCTATATCTACATTATAGTACACCCACATTTCACCAGTTTTGTTTAAGTATCATGTAAAGAATAAGAAGGACAGTAAATAGAAAAAGTAACAAAGGAGTGTTTAAAACTAAGTTACAATAAAAATAACCAGAAAAAAATTATGTAATTATGATCATGTCATATCTTAATACTGTAGAAATAAAGCATTTTTTACGTGTAAGATGATATTTTAATATTTTTGTTTAAACCTTAAATACAAATAAACAGTTACAAATAAACTTTACAACAATAACAAAATACTAGCAAAGTTTAATTTGAAACAGACACAAACAACTTACTTTACTTTTATTTTGTTATTGTAACAAACAAAAAGTAAATGAATGAATAATGAACAAGCATTCTTGTAATTCCATTCAATGTTTGACAATCAATCAGTTTTGTTATTGCACACCTCCAATAAATCATTGAGTTTACTAAAACTTAATTTGTATTATTTAACTGATTTCATTCATTACATTGTTGTGTAAAGGCTGTACATTCATTTTTACTGCTTACCTACCTACTTATTTTTGCTACCAAACTACAGATTAGCTGCAATAACTAATTTAAATTAATGCATTTCAAATTATGTGTTGACAGGATCATAATAAGCAATCTGATTTAAATTAATTAAAGTCAAGTCATAAAATGTTGATTAATTATGTGCAAAAGCTATCAACTATCATTGTTGTCATCTAATTGATTATTCTTAATAGTTTTCTGTGGAATTTTGTTGACAAAAAGCTTATTTGTAGCAGGGAAAACCATCTAAGCTCAGATTCCGTTTTAGAACCTTGTAAAAACGTCTTATTTTTCTTAGTCTAGATATTTCTTACTATGAAATGCCTGTATGACCAGATCTATGAAGGTACAAGGCAAAAGGACTATGTTAGGATAGTAGCAGGTGCTGTTCTGTAATTTTTACCTAACCCTATGGGAAGAAGGGGTATGTTTATCTATGTATGTATGAATGTATGCCTGTTTAAAATTACCTAAGAGTAACTGATTTCTGGATACATTTTGAGCGACGCAAATTCACTGCTTAGGGTTCAGGAAATCCAGCACTCCTGCAATATTAAACAATATCAATGTTGACAATAGAATTAAGTAAGTATGAGAAACAAACATCTAACAAAGTGGTCTCTGCGCAGGTGCACCGCGCAGCCATGTCTGAAGAGTCCAGCGTGCGTGTTGCTGTCAGGTATGTTACCAAACAAATACTTTGATAATACATCGTGATTTCGAAAAAACATCGCTACGCCAAACTGTGAGGCCCTGACGTGAAAAACTACCTACGGTTTATACACCATGTGTAGACACGGTCGTCAGTTTTGTATAGATCATTATGGAAGCTTCTTAACGGACACGTTTTTTCTACGACGCTATATGCCGTACGGTAAAGAAACCGTGCTGTGCTAAGGGCGTAATTGATCCTTTACCGTATGGACATACTGGCCACACAAGAATTGTTTCAATGCAGAAATCTAACCCGCAACCCTAGTACAGGACTCGGAGCCAATTGTTCAGCCACTGTGGCAGGTGTGCCATTATTATGGCTCAGTAGACGAAGGTTCTACATATACAGCAAGGCGACGTGAACATTCCAAAATTGTACGGCTTAGCCAAGTTTGTGCTTATACTACTTTACTTCGTTCAAATGGTTCATGTGTAAACCACGCAAAACACGGTCCACGCATGGCATCCCGACAGAAACATCCAACTTTCAGTGTATTGGTGGACTCTAACCAGCGACCACAAAACTCGCGACTAGGAAAGCATTTACTCGATCGCTCGGATTCTACAATGTGGAAACGACAATACATGAAAACACTGGCAATAATGCATAAGAGTATTTTAGAACTATCAAATAAATCAAAATTAAAAAAAAAATAGTACTGATGGGCCGCCTAAAGCGTTTACCAATCTTTGACTAAACTATTGGATATATTTGGGTACCTAGCAGTATTATCATAATCAGCCTGTAATATTCCCACTGCTGGGACACATGCCTTCTCTCATATATGTATTTGGTTGAATTTTTGTATACAGTAGACTTCCCGTCATTAGATAGACGAAGTTTAATTTATTGCAGCACTGTCATCTCCACCTTGTATAATGAAGAGTAGAGACGGCCGGACGGCCCACTCCCTCTCACAGAAAGGAGACTTGTGTTTCGGCAGTGGGAATATTGTAAGCTGATAATTATGCTGTTATGCTAAGGAGACATCGCTTCTTCAAATTGAATAAAATTTTGCTTTTTACTAAAACATTGAGTTACAAAAGTTAAATCAACCGTGAATTTTACCAACGTTTTTTGTATAGGTAACTCGAGTATTTTTAACATAATCATAAATCATGCAGAACACATTTTACTTAACGCTACAGTGCATTGTAATTATTCAATCGTGTATTTATTGCTAATAGCTCTTAAAATTGCACGTTACACTTGCAATAACTAAACGTGACTGAAAATACAATAATTTATGCAAATATTTGACCCAAAGAGCCAGCTGATGTGTGAAGTATTAACTAATATCCATGTAAGTGTGTGTTAGTGCACAGATTGTTTTATTGTTTATGTACACAATAGGATTGCTACTTCAAGACATTGTGTATTCAAACCTAACATGGTTTTGACACTTTGTTACGCAATAGTTAGTGTTTGGGCATTATGACACTGTATTCTGTTATGTCCTTGCATTGTCTCGTTTCTAAGACATGCCCCCGAATACTGAAAGTGTGATTTTTCAGATAAGTAAGTAATATCGCAGCCCTTGTTCTTTGACAAACATTCAAAATTCCAAACTCAGGGTTGGCCAACGTGCAATGGAGCGCAGTATTCTACTCGTAGGCGTCAAATTGACAGACCATTCGCAACACCACACTGCTCTCCAAAACACAGACTTCTAACGTTGCCCAAAAACCGCTAAGCTGTAGTGGGACTGGGCTGGCCACGCCTGCCGTATGCACAATGAGCTGTGGGCAAAAATAATGCAGCCCTGACACAGCCAGAAGGCGTCCTAGAGAAAACAACCAACCATTGATCCACTTTAGCCCTGGATCGAAAGAGCTGGAAGTCATGGGCAGAAGCCTTTGCCAATCATAGGGATGATGCAGGTTAACAGTAACAGTATCGTAGCTCCTATGCTGGATTTCGGCCTCTCCTAAGTTAAAATACCCGGGTTGAACGCCTTCCACTTTACTATCCCACCAACAAAAACCACCACTGTAGGCCATGACAAGTTTCAAATTGAATAATAATACATATTATACGTTTTCAACGTACAGGGCACAGATTAAGTTAGGGTGCTAAAATATTCGCAACTTGAGCCCCAGGCGGCCCTAACTAAAGTGAAGTAGCAAGCACTAGCGTCCCTTGATTCTGATTACAGAGTCAAGTGGGCACTGGGGCGCATATGAATATTAATAAAGCCCTAGGCACCGAAACTCTCTCCCCAAACTATGGCCGGATATAGTGCACCCTTTTATACCTTTGTAGGGTAGAATACAGGCCTTTTCAACCTTGGAAGGATAGTCATATAGAAAGGGTCGGGGCGGGTATGCGGAACATGAGGCGAGTCGCTGCGCAGTAACAAAGTCATGGGTCAGCGGGGGTGAGGGGTGAGGACTGCGCAGCGACTAGCACACTTCAGAGCCGCCATAAACTTCGCGAACTAAGTGTACCCGCCCCAACCCTTTTCTATATGACTATATCACCAATCCTCGAAAGACGTACGAATAGAGTACTTAAACTGCACCAAAACGAAATTGTTTCGACGACAAATCCCAATTTTTTAAATAACTCTAAGAGCACAATCATCATTATCATCTGCCTTTCCTAACTATTTTCAGGGTCTGCTTCCAGTCTAACCGGATGCAGCTGTGAATGTCCGAGAGCACAATACTATGGAAAACTTATGCTTTACCTGCGTACTGCGCTGCTATGCTGTAATGATTGCGATAACTCACTTGAAAGTGTTACATTACCTGAGTTACATATAAATTACTTCATGCATGTATCTCAGGTCCATCTGCCATGGTCAAGAGATTCTCGTGGGTGCTCAGGCGTTTTTGTGAATACGAAAACGCAATATCATTGCGTATCAAATCAAAATTCTACATAAAATAAGTGGGCGGCACACTTTTTTCTTCTGTCAACATAAAGATAGCAATATTTACACGCCTTATGTCGCCTTTGCAGAGGTGTCTGTCTAGGTCGAAAGGATTAAATGGGCAAAACTTACTTTTGCGGAACCTCTAATCTCTCAAAATCAAAGCACTTATTTCTAATAAACCAATTACAGGTTGAATTGTCCAAGGGTCTGTCAGTCAGGGAGATGAAGCTAGTTGCCCATTCCAAAGCGTAGAAGGTACCTATAGAAGCACAACGCAGTAAACCGTTTCAAAGATTTTCATTATTAGGTATCCAGTCAAAAACGCTTTTTAACCCCCGACAAAAATAGAGGGGTGTTATTAGTTTGGGAGAAGCCAAGCTACCTTTCAGAAAAGGCAGATAATATCAGTATAATACGATATGCTTATGAAGATCTAAAAATCTTTCCTCTATAAAATAGGCACCTAAATCTAAACGCTTTGAAGCATCAATATAAACATCAAAATAATTTATGATTAACTACCGGTAATAACTCGGTAAACAAAAATAACGGCCGTTCATAAAAAAATAAGATGTTCATAATAAATCACTCCTCACATCATGCCTGTCTAAATCGGGCTTATGATGGTCTTAACACGTCGTAATACATTTTATATGTATCTCCAGTTCATCTTTACAGAGGTCGTTTACGACATAGCGGGCTGCAATACAAATGATCACAGCACAAAAGGTGTCATACAAATAATGGAAGCTCTCATTATAATAAACTTCGACAAAGGAGGCGACATAGGCGACTGTCATCGTCGAGACCAGCGGTCGCCTGTTATAAAAATCGCTAGCTTCTCCCGCGACTTCGTCCGCGTGAAATTTCTTCTTTCTGACTTTTTTGCTCGGTTCCCAAGGGTCTTAGCGTGATGTTGAATAACCTATGGCCTTCCTCAAGCATTGGGCTATCAAATACAATTTTTTTTTTTTCAAATTCGACTGGTTGCTTCAGAAATTAACGCGTTCAAACAAACAAAAAAATATCAAACTTTTCAGCTTTATATGTAATAGTATTAGTATAAAGATTACATTAAAAATGCACCTCAATCTATTTTTTTTAACGCATTTTCCATAAGCTGTCTGATCGCCGAAGGCTTGCACGCAGGCCTCTTTTATACCAGTATTGCGTGACGCAGAAAGGTATGGACGAGACTGAGCTGCGTCGACGCAATTTGATTTATGAACCTTACACTAACGAGCATAAAAAAGTTCCATTCCCTACTCATTCATTTCCACCGTTAGACTGTGTTTATGTAAATCATGTTGCTTTATTTTGGGCTTCCTTGCATTAGAGAAAATTAGGGGTAACGGCGATATGACGGCGAAATATGATGGAAGAATATCAAATATTCTCATAGCCCAAATCTTTTGATAAATATGCTCTCGGTCTTAGATGCACAGCGTGAAGTTAAATTCGTGATATATTTAAAGTGTGTGTAATGTTTACGGCTATTACATGACATGGAGCTACGTCCATGACATCACGGTCTCAACCAGCTTTAAAAATATCGCCGTCATCACACTTCGCACAATTACGCATTAAGACTCAAATTCTGTTACTAGCGTTATTTGGCTAAATCTGGGAGATGACTGTCAAGTTCGTTGGACTAGGTATTATTTTTAGAGATCATTTATTTTTGGAAAGAATCACTCAGGTGACTAGAAAAGACTAGATATTTATAGAGCTTCATTATTAGAAAGCTAAATTGAGTTTTATTCAAAGTTAAACACAGACACTTGTTCAATAAAGAGTCCAAATGCTCAAATAGAAAGGAACCACAAACTGCAATCACAAATATACGAAAAAGTTACGAAACTTAAATTCAAGAACCCAGAAGTAGCGATCAAAAACAAATTAATGCCGTACATGAAATCAAAACAAATACAAATCTATACGTAATGCCTGCAACTGCAATATTGACGGAGCACTGTAATCATAGGAGTCCTCGACATCAATGAACAACGTGAGGAGGTACTTATGTATATACTTTTTGTACTCTACCGGATCTCATCCATAGAGATGTGATTGATGAGCTGCCTATGATTAGCGTCATACTTTTTGTGATCAGTATGTTGGAATTGGTAAGAATTATCAATTAATTTTATGTTCAACAGGGCTCCTGCTGTGTTGGTTATTAGTGTCAGATTAATTTTGTTGCTATTTAAAACGTCTGCTGTTATGCATATAGTAACTAGCAGCGCCCCGCGGTTTCACCCGCATAAGTTTTGATCCCGTGGGAATATCGAGATAAAAAGTATCCTGTGTTAATTCTGGTTATAAACTATCTGCGTACCAAATTTCATACAAATCCGTGGAGCAATTTTTGCGTGAAATAGTAACAAACATCCATCCATACATACAATCTTTCTCGTTTATAATATTAGTAGGATTATTAGGGATTGAAAATACCACTGGGTCACTGTTCCGAATAATGAGAACAATATAAAATGAATCAGCGGTTTATCAAACAGCACTAGTCGTGAAATATGTTTGAGGTGAAAGGTTGATTTTATACTAATTGATAGTCGATGAACTTTTGACCCCTTACTATTAGAACAGACTTAAATAAAAATAACCACAGATAGGCAAAATTATTATGTTCTGCCAATTAACTTTTTATGATATCGAAGCAATTATGTACTAGTTTTACCTACATAGTATACTTATAACGAATCATACGTCGATTCTTAAAGATGGTTAAAAACTTCTTGTTGAAATAATCTCAAATATGTTCAGTTTACTTGAGTACCGACCTCATTGTCAAAATCACCTCCTAATCCTCGTATGAGGTAACTGACAAGAAAAACGTTGCTAAATAAACTAGCCGGCTGGCGGCTCCTTGAACTGTGCCATGTCAAATCTGAGACAATCGCTCTGAGGACAAGCCACGACCTATCCTCGGCTTGATTCGAGATGTCTATCACACCGGAGCGTGTCTTTGGGAGTCGTGAGTCGGTTTATAACATCCTACGCTTTTGATTGCATCTTGTGTAGATGACGAACAGACAACGGGTCATGTATTGTCATGTTGTCTTAGAAATCTGAGAGATGAATCTAGGAAAGGATATAAATAGATTTTCAGTGAGGAAATGAGAAACGTTGTCCAGGGGGGAATTACGTAACACACTAGCAGTAGCAATGGGTGTCATTTTGACAGTTCAACAACATACATTGCGTTATTTACGTTGTTGAGCAGACACATTTTTCTAACTTAAGAAGCAATGGTTTAGCATTATTTTTCAAAATGATTCAGGTGGAGATTGATAATGTGTTACGCAATTGGGATGCTGGCTAACCTATAAAAATCCTGATGTTCAAGATTTCAGAATTCAGCAAATTTTCTGAGTTATATTAGTAATTAAGCTTTTACCGAACTTAGAACGTTAATAGTAATGGTCATTAATTTATAATTTTAATCAATCAGAAACGTCAGCCAAATGTTAATATTTCGTGATGATCCGAAAGGACTTGGTTCCAAACTATGAGCCATTAGTATCAAACAATTAAACTGTTGAAAGGGCGAGGGTTGGCAGTAGGCATGAGGGTGGAATACTGCTTCTTAGTAAAACACATCGATTTTACAACCCCAGGAACACAGCCCTCCGACATTATTTTTCTATACACATCGGGGTTCATGTCAGAATAAAAACGATCCTATTTTTCAATTCTGTCATTTATGGAGATTTTGAAGTTCAAAATGTCCGTAAATCAGTCAGAACTCAGAAATAATCGGTTAAAATAATAAAGTACAGACGCCAGCACATCAAGCTACCCGAACTGTAAAATTTTCCCAATCAACCTTGAACCTTAATGCTTTAGCGATAAAGTTGAAAATCTATTAAAGAAATTTGACAGATTGTAGCTTGATGTGCTGGCGTCTGTACATTTAATTAAGTACTGACTATTATCTTAATGTTTTCTACGGCAAACATTACATGTAGTTCTCGCTAGAAATGTGTTAACTGTTAACACAATGTGATGTTACATTAACATGAGAATGTTAGACAAAGAGTAAGTAAGTACATAATTACTTCTGTGCACAGTCAACTCGGTAAACCAAAAAAAAAAGTACTACATTGTGGCATTATTCTTCGCGATTGTTGTTGTTGCCGAAATATTTGATAGCTTCTGAATTATTTCAAGGCTATCAAAATTAGGTTAAACTGTAAATTTTAGCTAAATCCAGGTCAATTAGAATAATTTATCGCTTAAAAGTTAATACGTTGGAAATATGGTGGATTATTATTATTAAGAACTGAACGTGCACCAAAGTTAGTGAACCGAGAAAAAGATTTGCAACGAAAGAGTCTTTGATTATTTTCACATAAAATTATCTTCTCATCTTTTACACTAATAAATATTGACAACATGAACCTACAAATACATAGTTGACTAACAAATCTACATAAACATTTCAGTAGCTTTCAAACAGCTTCACGGATTGCTCTATCAAGGCCCAATCTACGGCAAAACAAGCCAGACGAAAATATAGACAAATGCGAACCCTTCGCCCCATTCCTTCGTTCCTTCGTAACATTACGTAACGGGCAAGTGTCAAAAACAAGTCAAAGAGAATTCGCACTCTGTCGCACTGCGTACAAAAGTTCTGATATTATAGACCTAGTTCGAATTGAACGGCTATAGTTGGTTCCAAAACTATCTGATGAACGTGTAAGCAAAGGGTAAATTGTTACGTAATTAATATTTACTCACTAGTGGCAATTAGTAAAATATTCATCTGTACTCTCAACTTTACACCTCACCACTTTTTCCAACCATTATTGTTTGTAAAACAATATTAAATAGTTATGAAAGAGTCACCGGCGAAACAATTTTCGCCGGTGACTCTTTAATTACAATTTAATAGGTTATAAAATTAACCTCAATTGTTAAATGAAAAGCGTCTGTAGAGTAATTTAAAATTTGAATTTCGGGCTTAAGTATTATAAAATCAAATGGAAGCACTCAATTTGTAAGTAGCACGACAAATTGTCATCCACATGTACGTTATATTTTGATCCATTTGTTTACATTTTCAGCATAATAAACGTTTAGCACAGACCATACAGTGTAATATCCACTTCTGTCGCCCACCTAGGACGATGGGCTACGCAACCGTGTGACAGGCGGCCAGAGATAATCAGTTTATAGTCATTAAATGGTTCCCGCCTCACAGCCTGTTACTGTAATAGTCTTTATCTTGTATCTATTGTTTTTCAAGTCGTATATAGTGGGCTGACCTGATTCTCGCTTCTTTAGTTATGTGTGTTAATGTAGATCTTTATTAGGTGTGTTAAATCGGAATTATCTGAACGGCTTATTCATTTTACGTGGTTGTTTTTTCTTGAAGCAATGGCGGCAATCGGCGGCATTCATACAGATTGCAGGGTACCAACGCTATTATAGATATTAAATTGGCATAATTATACATTTCGACGCTCCCAAGCAATAACCCGGTAATCGAAAAATCAAAATTTTACAGGAGAAAAGATTTACTGATTTTATCAAATATCTTTTCAACAAGTGGGACTATTGAAGTCATCGATGTAAAAAAAATACCTTTCATTTAATACATCAATGACTTCAATAGTCCCACTTGTTGAAAAGATAATTGATAAAATCAGTAAATCTTTTCTCCTGTAAAATTTTGATTTTTCGATTACCGGGTTATTGCTTGGGAGCGTCGATTTGATCGATCCTCAAATAATTCCCATTTGCTTTCCTAAAAACATTATTGAACATTGTCATAAATAATGATAGCGCCTCTTTTTGTGTATGTACCCTAATAATTTCTATTTTGAGCCAAGTAACCGACTAATTTGGGTGTATCAGTTGGTAACAGTTGAAAAATGCGAAAAAAGTTCGTATCGGCTCAGTTGGGTCGGGACCATAGTCAATATTCGAAAGAGTGTAGGAATGTAGGATCGGAACCGACCGAACCAAATAGTAACTTCGTAGCAGGAAACGGCCGAACATTCGGCCGAAACTACTTCGGAGTAGACCCCCTGACCTCACCCATTTGGTCGGGGTGCCCTAGCGTAGTTACTGCGACCAATGCGGCTCGCGCTCTCTCACTCTCACCGAGAGGAGGCCTGTGTCCCAGCTGTGGGAACATTATAGGCTGATTGTGATTGGTCACGGCTCTAACTTAACCTAACCCGTTCGGTCGGGGTACCCTAGCTTCGTTTACTGCGACTAACTTTTAAAAAAGGCAGATAGTTAAAAAGAGGCTCAGTTATTTAAAAAAGTGTGAAGTTTATTAAAAGCCAATAAAGTTTTTAGAGGTTCGTTGTTTTTAGAGAATCGGTTAAATATTTCCTTTTTATATTAAACTAGCTTTTGCCCGCGACTCTGTCCGCGTGAAGCAACTTTCTCACATTTTTTTTTTTCGTAAGAACCATCCTCTTACTTCAAGGAATATTCTAAAAAAAATAGCGAAATCGGTTCAGCTGTTCTCGAGATTTGCGCTTAGCAACGCATTCAGCGATTCATTTTTAAATTATAGACTAGCTTCTGTCTGCGACTTCGTGTGAAATATTTTGTTCCCCCGACCCATCCCGTCGCATCGCATCATCTGCCTGCATCACTTCGTTTTCTCTTAGCGTTCTCTCCGACTTTTTTCTTTTGGCGCGGCTCCCTAAGGGTGCTGACGTGATATTAAGCGCATTCCTCAAGAATTGCTGGGCTAACAAATGCCAAAAGAATTGTTCAAATCCGACTGGTAGTTCCAGAGATCACCCCCTACATACAAACAAACTTTTCCTCTATACCTATAATATTAATATAGATCTGAAGGGCAATTCTCGTAATTTTAGGAACGTTCACAGTATGATCTCAGTGTCAATCTGTCAAAAATACCTCTAATTTCCCTACATTTTAACAAGTGTTTGACATTTTGTTTGTCGCCGAGACGAGACTGCGACTAGATTTTGAACGTTTTAAATTACGACAATTGGCCTTCTGCTCCTAGCTTGCACGAAGTATCTAAATTGAAACACCCACTGCCCCAACAAAAGACGTCTATCAGACCGTCATTGGTTACCTCAACATGGGCCATCGTGTAGACGCATCATTACAATTTATAGTACGAGTACTTACCAGTATCTCTATAAGGAACATAACGGCCCCTGCCGTACTACGGTACACTATTACCGGGCCCGCCTGGTCTGTCCACTAAGTTTTTACCAAATCAATTTATTTTTTACCGTCAGCTTGGACGGTGTTCTGGTATTGACGCTCAGTATCGTAGGTAATTGTTTCAATGAACTGAAGTTGCGCTTCCGTAAAAGGTTGTCTAACATTCCAAGACATTTTTTTGCAAAGAACTGCTCGATTGCTTGTTTTTTCCTAGGGTAAGAAAGGAACTTAAGAGATTAGATCATCCATAACCTGGGAGTTTTCTTCTTATGTCTTCTTTTGTATTCGCGTTGCTAGTTTAACGAACAAAAAAAAATTGGTGAAATAGGTGGCGCAAACGTTGTCACCCAATTTTCTTTGACTGTATTTTGTCTTATGAATGAAAAACTTTGGTTCTGCTTTTGGATTATGTTTATTTAATGTCTTAATTTGTTTTCCATCAAGTCGAGAAAATGCTATCGGCTGCCGCCAGAATTGATGACCATTCGGGCCCGATTTACGGCATTTTCCATCACTCTTACCAGAACTTCCGGCGATAGGTCCTCGCATTCTTGACGGATATTCTTTTTGAGGGCTTCTAGAGTCTGAGGCTTGTTGACATAGATTCGTGACTTCAAAAAACCTCGCAAAAAGAAGTCGGAACGATTAAATCAGGCATCTTGCCGGCCAGTGCAAATGGCCAAAACGAGAGATTATGCCACCCCGAGCAATTATTCCGCGTTCTTTAGGAATATAGCGATTCATGTCTTGTTGACGTGTATGTTGTATCTGTTTACTTCACAAATGTCAAAGTAGAATTGACATTTGCCGTTATTTGCATACACCACCTGCGGCACCTAGTAGGTATACACTTTTTCGTGTTATTTTTGCTATCGACATTCGAAGATTATCGAAGACTCTTCTTCATTTCTGATTGACGATACCTACTTCCATTTGTCTTCTTTATATTGCTCGAGTCCAGTAGATTATTTATTACTTCTTATAACTTCTATTATTTTACCTTCACAACCTAAGAACCTACTGTTTCATTATAATAAGGTTGAGTTGTGTACTAAGGTCGTATACACTTTTAAATTATTACCCGGGACAATAGGTCAAGGGTTTCAGATTTATTTTAAGGGTTTCAACCTTTACTAAAACTGCCTCTAAACATTGAAGGTATAACCTACTTATCGGCGCCGAGCATTGAACACCTCGTGATTGCAATGAACGTTATTTTACAGAGGATGATAAAAACTGTCTGAAAAATGCCCGCCTGTGATAAAAACTGTCTGAAAAGTGTCTCGAGGTTCTCATTAATAACAATAGAAAGCATTAGAAGCGTCTTAGAGCTTACCAAGGGGTATCGTATTACCCAGCAACTGGGTTGTGGAGGTCAGATAGGCAGTCGCTCCATGTAAAATACTTTTTTTTTTCTTTTTTTTTTAAAAAAACGTTGCCCCACACTAGGAATTTCTCCTGTGTCGTGGGTGCGTTTACAGACATATAAACTCACATACACAACCAAGCAGACCCGGAACAACTAATTGTAGGTCATACAAATATTTGTTCCGTGTGGGAATCGAACCCGCGACACGCAGCGCAGCAGTCAATCGCTTAACCACCGCCAACCGTGCCGTCCAAATACTGATATTTAGCTGCATCCGGTTAGACTGGAAGCACCCCAGCATAGTTGGGAAAAGGTTCGGCAGATGATGAGACGCACGTTTGTTCTAAATACATAAATATATCTATACTAATAATAAATTATTATTATTAATTCATTTATTTCAGACAATGTCCATAGTCCTAAACTATTACAAATTAAAATCAAAATAAAACATTAAAATTAAAAATAAATCAAGAGAAAAATTAGACAGACATTACAATAACATAATTAAAAATAATCAAAATATAAATAAAAATAGCTATAATAAAGCTGAAGAGTTTGTTTGTTTGAACCATAGATATAGGAATGTAGAAATGTAAAAATTGGGACTGTCAGATTTGAAAAATTCTATTTGCATTTGATAATCAAATCTTGAGGAAGGCTATAAGGCTACTTAACATCACGCTCTGCCCGCGCTATAACTTAAGAGCAAAACCGTTGGAAAGAGCGCTAATAGAAAATTAAGTTATAGCGCGGGCAGGCGATGCGACGAGGTCGAGGGAACAAGAAAATATTGGCGATAATAACGGGGTTTTCTCCCCAAAAAAATTAAATAAAGATAAAAAAAAAATATTTTACTTTACGACTTTTTCATTGCACGGTCATGTAATATGGAAACAAAACCAGGTGTTACCAAACTCAGAAGTCATTTGAACAGATTTTTATCGTCCACGATAACACATCTGTTACCTAAGATAACTATGTAGAATTGTAGATGCATTCTTTGACCGCAATACGCACTGAGATAAAAGAAGTAACGCTTGGCCGAGCAAATATTAATTACACGCGTTACTATTACCTTCTGTGACTCATTGTTGATACTGAATCAGGTTATCGTATAAACAAGTGAATCTAGTCCTAGAAAAATGTATTCTTCAATCACAATCTGAATCATTTTGAAGGATATTCCTAAACCGGTGCTTCATGTGTTCGAAAAAAAATTCTGCTCAACAATGTAAATAACGTATAGAGGTATGAGGAACAGGGTGTAAAGTCCACTCATCCTCTATAGAAAAGGGAGGATCCTCCGACCAGACGGGTGTTGTGTCTGGCGGGCAATTGCCCAACGTTTGATGTTGGGAAATTGTATCTATGCTAATTGCGCGGTAAACTGCGAGATGCAGGATTTGGGTGAAGTCAGTATGACGCGTTGTTCGCATGTGGTGTTGTAGATACCGCTACATCACTCCCCTCCGGAGACCGGAGGTCGATAGAGGGCTGTCTTGTATCAACGCAAAGACGACGACGGCGAAGTGATTGTTGTTCGCTCGTCTTGGACGCAATGAATGCTTGGACAAACTACGGAAGACGGAGGACAGGATGCTGTAGCGCAGCATGGGAGAAGCCTATGTCTGTGATCCTTTGATCGCTTTAGGAGGCTGAGTTGATTGATCACGACCATTTCAGCTAGTTTTCTTTAGCCAGACGCGTGACGCGTCTATAAACTCCGGTTCTGGTGATCTAGATATTCTTTAGAAAACGTTAACACTAATCTTTGTTTGTAGTTCGCTAGTAACAAGCATCACCTATCATTAGTAAAATGCCTCAAACCTACAGACCTGTTACATTTAAAGCTAACCGCAATCAACACCCCAATTTGTAAACCGGTAATTAGATGTTCCGGTGACTACTTCCGATTCCGACCAATTGGAATATATTTATCGTTATATTATACAAAGAATTTACATTTTCTTACATTGTGAAAACTTCATTGAATGAAGATGATCGGAAAAGGCTTAAAAGAAGCATTCCTTTAACAGCTGCCACCATTGTCATCGTCCTGCCCTTGTTCGAATTAATTTGGGGTCAGCACAACAAGGTGTTTCTATATAGTTATCAATATCGCCCTTCAACTCAACATTCAACCCCTTTCTAACCACATCGTCTTTCGAACAGTCCGTCCACTGTTTCGTTAGTCTTCCCTAGTCTAAAGTTTCCTCACATAATTTCTCCAATACTAAACCTGCAGAATTCAGAATTAATTAGAACACGATCCTTTAGATTAGTTGAGATCAACGTCATGCAATACATATCACAGAGACGATCCGTTGATGAGCGTAATAAGCCCTACATCGCCGTCATTCCTCCTCTAGGTCGACCTGACTATCAATCAACATGGTAGGTAAACATTCCAGCCATCAACCGATTAACATTAATCATCAGACAGATAACTTACGTTTAATGTTATACCTCGTGATTCGTGAACGTTCCATTTATTCCGACCATTTTTTTGCTGTCCCTTTGCCAAAATGGAATTAAAATCAGCTGTTACTTTGGAAAGCCACGGCGTCATATTTCATTGCCAAGTTTTCACTCCGAATTTCACTTTAGTAAATGGTGTTTGTTGTATGCGAAAAGTGCGCATCATTAGTTAAGCTAGCCTATGTTTTCCATAGACATGGTCTACACAATACAGTAATTTTCCTTAAGGAAAAACCTTACCCTTTGCTGTCTGGCAGTTGGATAAAAAGAGAGGCGTTTCTGTGGGTGGGCTACCTGACATATGGCAAACAATTTAATTGAATGTTCTGTGTCTCGTAATGTTAATTACTTGGCAATCTATTATTGTATAGAATCAAGTTTTCCTAACTGAACAGACAGCTGTGCTGCTGGGGAGTTTGTTGCGCCTCTTCCCACCGAAAGCACTAGGAAGTGGTGAAGGGCGGGCGTTTTGGAGGACTGCCTTATGTAAATTTGACGTTTGGAAAGTGCCGATTCTCAGACTAATTCGAATAAATGACTTTTGATTTTTGTATCAAGTCTAATTGATGGGATAAATGGATGGGGCCTTGCTGTGTTTCAATTGTGTCTGTAATAAGCAGCACAAGCTAACCTAACTGAACAATTAATAAAAAGCACTAGTACGAACTTGTCTGAATGTTTTTCCTAATGATTGGAATCGCCTTGTTTGCTTTGAGGCCGTCCTTCGGCAAATTTATAAACATTATCATTACATTATGCTACCATAATACGCATATATGCATTTAACCATGGTTACCAGTGTCACAATCATTCATAGCCCACATTAGCTACTTGACATTTCTCCGTAACGAGAGTTACATGTCTCAAACCAGTTGTTGTTTGTCTTGTTAGCGTCAGGCAAATCTCTTGTAATTATGACAAATTGTGATCTTTAACCTAAAACTCGCGGAAGTACGACAAACGACCTTTGAGTTGCCGACGAACTTAATCTTTGCTACTGGTTTGAGTTCACTTGCTTCTTATGTTTTCCTGGTATTAATGATGATGGCTTTGCTTGAGTTGGTGAATTTCTACTCATTCATCGAACCAATGTTAGTAGTTTTTGGCAGTAACTTGGCATCTGTACTTCTAGAGCTTTCGGATCTTTTGGAATATGTAGTAGTCGAAAGAAGTTTCGACGTCTGTTTTCGTATCCTGTTGATTTCTATATTTTTTATCAACATCCTCGGGCAAGTGACTTCGTGTTGCCAAGGCTAAGGATATCATCATCATAATCATTAATCTCTTGCCCTTATCCCAATTTATTTGTGTTCGGCGCAACATGTATTTATACTTCTCTTCGCGACAGCCCCGTAGAAGATCGCGGAGCGAGCTGGACAAAACAAACGACCAGCGGGGTAATTAGCAGGTAGCAATAGGTTTCATTTTGACAGTTCAGCAACATTCATTGCGTTATTTACGCTGTTGAGCAGACACATTTTTCGAACATATGAAGCAATGGATTAGCAATATCCTTCAGAATGATTCAGATTGAGATTGACAGTGTATTACGCAATTAGTGTGCAAGTCCACTTTAGCTTTGGATCCAAAGAGCTGGAAGTCATGTGGAGAGGCTTTTGCCCAGCAGTGGGATGATGCAGGTTAACAGTAAGCAGTAACTACTCTAGTAGTCGTCATCTCGGTAGTCAGTCCCTTTCTAGCCATATCATCCAAGGCTAAAGATATAAAAATTGTAATTGTTTCTTACAATACGAAAACAATCATTAAGTGTTTATTTATTAATGTGAGTAATGTGACGATCGATGACGGGATCTAGTAAGGTCGCGACACCTACTTGCGTCCAGCCAGTTATTTTAAATATTTTATTAGTTTGTTCAGACGTAGGAGGTGAATGTCAATTGGAACATGTGTCGTATCGATTTAACATCACAAGTTTGACTGGTCTACATGGCTAAATTATCTATTAATGCTCCAGTTTTTATATGTTATGACGGTTTTGCTTTATAAGGGGCGGCTGTTATGATATCGTTAGCAGAATCGGATTAAGGATTTCGCAGGTGCCTTGAACTGGAAAAATCCTTGCAATCTAATTTATGGTGCTTATCTATATAAAGAGGGCTTGTGACTAAGTAATAACAGCCGCACGGGTCGATCGATCGGGTTAAGCTTCGCTTGCCGCGGTTGGTCCGTGGATGGGTGACCATGTTCACATTCCAAGACCTCTCCGTGCCTCGGAAAGCACGTTAAGCCGTTGGTCCCGGCTGTCATTCGTGGATCTTTGACAGTCTTTACGGGTCGTCAGAAGCCCGTAAGTCTGTCAATTTCTTACCAAGGGGTATTGTATTACCCAGTAACTGGGTTGTGGAGGTCAGATAGGCAGTCGCTCCATGTAAAATACTGTTATTCAGCTGCATCCGGTTAGACTGGAAGCCGACCCCAACATAGTTGGGAAAAGGCTAGGCAGAATATGATCTACATAAATGCAAAAAAAAAAATACCTGCCTTTTAGAAACAGCATTTTATTTAGTAAATGAAAATTCTGCCTTACTTACAAAAAGTTTACATCAACTAAAAGGATTTCAAGTTACGTGCATTCATTAATTGCCTCACCCAACACGAAATTTAGTATGTGCGATTAACATTTCAGCACAGAAATTTACGATTACGTGTTGCTCACGCTTTTCCGTAGAGATAGCGAAAAGCGCATGTTAACGGCAGGTTGTTGGCCCTTTACCAACACCTCACTGACCCACTTGCTTCGGTTGATGGTGTAGGATGGATAACTAGCGCATTCACCCTAGCTTATGTTCCTTTCGTGGTTAGAATTTTGTAAAGATTTATGTTTCAGGAATTCTTCATGTTAGGAATTTGTATGCTAATATTCTGCGACAGTTCTAACAGTCGTCAGAAGTTATATGTGAGCGTCCAAGCAAAAAGGTTGCAGTAGTGGGGTATTGGGATCTAGAATAGTCAATTGATAGTAAAGATTGAAAAAATATTCAAAACCTGGCACATATTTTTTTTATCAGACATTTGAAGTCGAAATTCAGAAAAAAATACTATATGAAATTGTAGATAATTGAGCATTTATTAATAATCAATTAAAATCGCGAAATGCAATTTTTTCACTCAACTTTAGAAAACTTATTATCTCAGAAACTATGCCGAGAACTGGATCCTTTTTGCTTGGGCGCCCACATATACTGATTTTAGGGAAATGGGACCCTATTGCGAAGACTCCGCTGTCCGTCTGTGCGTCCGTCTGTCACTGGGCTGTCTTTTGGTAGGTAGACATGACATTTTCACGAAGCGTGTACACACGGCTACACATGAAGCTATGCATTTCCAGTTTTAGCTGACCTCTCATTGTATAGGATTTTCGTACAATCAGAAGTCAGTTTATACTGGTTATGTATAGCTTGATGTGTAGCCGTGCGTACTACTATGGCCGCACAAATAATAAAATAAAATTCACCTTTCAAACAACATAAAACAAAATTAAAATCGGTTCTTCCGTTCGGGAGCTACGATGCCACAGACAGACATACACACACACCACACACAGACACGTCAAACTTATAACACCCCGTCGTTTTTGAGTCGGGGGTTAAAAATGCAAAGTTCATTCAGTTCAGCCATATAAAAAACCTATAAAAGAAATATGTAGTTTTAAATATTGTACGGTGCTACGGAACCCTTCGTGTGCGAGTCCAACTCGCACTTGTTTAAAAAGGATCCATGTCTTACCTGTATATTTAACTGGATTTCAGACTGGTTGTAATAGTTACCTACTATACTTCCATCTCTCTTATTAGGAGTCACGAAATTTTAACGCTCGCTGCACATTGACTTGCAAAAATATGAATGGCAGAAGTAATTGCGCAATTTGCAAAAGATCAATGTCCGTCGGTAAATTCCTATTTAGTAATGATGCTGTAGAAATGGTTGTTGACATCAAACTAAAGATTACTTTCTATTGCGAGCATCGTTGTGAGCTGACGCAACCAGAGGTTACCTTTCTATATCACAACGAGATATAAGAAAATACTAAGCATTACAGTTACCGTTACGTATAGTATAGTCGACCTCGTAATTCCTTTACCACTTTTTTACAAACACTTCTAGTAAATTAATAATGATGAAACTGTCTAACTGTCACATTCGTTTCTTGTCTTTCTTTATCGTTTTTACTGATTAAATAGCCAGTCGTGTCCACATAACTATTTAAAAATCTCGTTTCCTAATTCAATATTAATGTATAATCAACATATTATTATCGTCGTAACCCTTTATTACGAAAATGTTTTTTTTTTCGTGATCATGAGTCAAGGGTTTAAGCTGAAAACTAGCTCTTAGCAGCGCTCCAGGGCACCTAAGCATAATGCTGATGCTTAAACCTTCTGCTTCCGGTATTACTTATATTTTTATGTATGAACGTACTACTATTAGCTGTAATACTGGGTGCAATAAACGTTTATCCTATTTTACATTATTAAATCAAAAATAGATCTTGACGTTTTATGTCATGCAACTAAAATTCAACCTTGGGGGTGGATACCATGGACCCTGGCACAGTCTGACATGCTCTCCTGCTCCGCCCAGCGCGGGAGAAGTCATTTGATGATTCCCACCCAAAAAAAGGGGGTGGAAAAGCAATTATGAAGTCCTCTGTACATTCAGTTTTATTGCTTCGCTCTGTCTGTAAGGATGTGGCCGCGTATGTTCCAGAGACTGCTTTTCCGACCACATTTGCAGACGCCAGCTGGTTCCCTCGCTTTCCTAATATAAGTTAATATCACAGCTGATAACTCTTGCAACACCGTATTAATATAACTAGAATTAGGGCTGATTTTTCCAACGCTAGATAACTTTATCGAAGGAATAATTTTGAACGTTTGACAGGTCTTCCATACAAAATCCGTCAGAAGTCATTTTTATTCCACGAATAAAATTTATCTATCGATTGAAAAATCAGCCCTAAATATTACTATTTGCACTTACACTGAAGAATAAGTAATGTGTACGACTCTTATCTGCCTACATTATGCGGGCAAGTGCTAGGATAATTTATTATGAACTAGCGACCCGCTCCTGCTTTGCACGGTTTTTACGACTTGACAAAACATCGAGATTTATACAGGGTCAAATTAAATTAACTAGCGAAACTCTGCAGACGTGATGGGTATCTATATCTAAACACGATAAAATACAAAAGATTTGATGTTTTTTTAAGGGGTCAACGACCGCTGATACTTTTGTTACTTGAAGTATGAGTCGAGTAAATATGTTGTAAGTACCATGTTTTGATATCGATACCAATCACGACTGCGAAGCTTACACAAAAAAATAATAATAATAACTGATATTTCAAGTGACTAACTACAGTCGACGACCCCACAAAAAAAATTCTCAAATTAATTTATTTTCTCTAAGGGTTGATTGTTCCATCGCCAGATAACTTTTATTCGAGGACTAAAATTGTCTTTTTACAGTTTTTGTATGAAATAACTGTCAACATTTCAATATTATTCTTCGAATAAAGTTATCAGATGATTGAAAAATCAGCCCTAACTTTAATTAACTATTAATGTTTTCACATATAAACCTTCCGGAACAAATTCTCTAAAGAATGGTGAAAACCGCATCAAAATCCGTTGCGTAGTTTAGAAGAACAACGCGATCACACAGACAGACACGAAAAGCGATTTTATTAATAACTAGCTTATGCCTGCGACTTCGGCCGCGTGAAATTTCTTGTTCCCCCGACCCATCCCGTCGCATCGCATCGCATCGCCCGTCGCCGGTATTACTTCGTTTTCGCGTTATCTCTGAATTTCGTTCATTTTGCTCGGCTACTAATGGTCCTAGCGTGATATTAATAGCCTTCACCAAGAATTTTAGGCTATCAAAAGCAAAAAGATTTTTTCAAATCCGACTGGAAGTTCCAGAGATTAGCACGTTCAAACAAACAAACAAACTCTTCAGGTTTATTATTAGTAAGTATAGATAATATTATGTAATGCATTATACAACGTTAGATAATGTTTTAAATATTCAGTAGCTTGTCTCCAAATTCTAAAGAATATTCGATAATATGTCCATTTGTGTGTACGGCGTTACTCTCTATATCCGTCTATTGTTAAACAGCGTGTTGTTAAACCGATAAAACCGACATGTTTATTGTTTTTTCCGCCGCCTGCATCCCACAACTATACTCATGCATTCAAAAAGCAGCCAAGTGCGAGTCGGATTCACACACGAAAGGTTCCGTACCACCGTGTTTCTTGTATGGGATTCTCTGTAATTTGTAACTTTATTTTATTTTTATTACTTGTTATTATGGACCATAGTAATAGGTACACACTCTGTGAAAAATTCAAGTGTACCTATAACGGTGTGCTTTTAGAAACACTTGACCTCGTGTACCTCTATCTACTAAAATTACATCTCTGTGACAGACGGACGGGCGGATATCGGAGCCTTAGAAAAAGAAAGAAAATACATTTATTTAGCAAAGACTAACAGACACACAATACACCAGATACATACATCAGATGATCATTAGAGCGGTTTCTATTTGATACTTCGAATTCAGTCCGTCCAAATTTAGAACACTCCCAATTCAGGATTGAACTCGGATCTTGAATTCGGATTCTGATCGGTCGTAGTGCGACACCGCTCTTAGGAATAGGGTCCCGTTGGCACTCTTTGGGTACGGAACCCTCAACTCTTGTATGCTCATCGTAAATTCGTAACGATTCGATCGCACCTTAATTTGGTACCGGTATGTTATTTGGTTTATTATGCATGCAGTGCGTGCTGGATTTGAAAACCGTTAAATTTAAATGACCCAGTCCTTATTACGAGGCGCTACGACCTATAATGCCATAATTGCGATCGTACATTGGTGCAAATTAGTGCCACCCTCGCACTGACGAGAATATGGTTCAATTATATACAACCTGTTATAGCTTTGGCGCGTAAATGTCAATGTACACGGAACTCTATGGTTTAATGTCAGCTGACGGTGATGGTTTTTTTTTTAATTGGAAAGCATAGCATATCGACACCTGTATTCTCCGACGGGTTAGACAAATGTGCACCTATAGTACACCCACATTTCACCAGTTATGTTTAGTTCTGCGTCTGTAAATCATCAGTTATATTATTGGTGATTAGCAAAAATATAATTTACTAGTTGCGCCCCGCGGTTTCACCCTAGTTTCGATTCCGTGGGAATATCGGGATAAAAAGTATCCTATACTTATGTTAATCCTGGTTATAAACCATCTGTGTGCCAAATTTCATCCAAATCCGTTCAGTAGTTTTTACGTGAAAGAGTAACAAACATCTATAAAAACTTTCACGTTTATAATATTAGTAGGATTAATGTGTTTACGAAAAATATGCCATGTAATAACCATCCATATCACAAAATTCATCGGACGAGTATCATCAAAACAATACAGATATGGAATTTGATAACAGAATTACTCTTATCGGGATTATTTTACTTTCATATTGGAACTTTGGCATATGGGCACTTCACTTACTGACCTAATTTTAGCACCTTTTATTTGAATCCTGTAGTAAAGGCTATTCCCATGGGATCGAAACTCATGCGGGTGAAACCGCGGGTTGCTGCTAGTATATTATAAAGAGAAAAGATTTGATGTTTTGTATGTTTGTTTGTTACGCATTCGCGCTAAAACGGCTGAAAGGTTGTGGTTGAAATTTGACACATGGGTAGACCATGACCTGAATTAGGAAACAGGATACTTTTAATCGCGATATTCCCACGGGATCGAGACTTATGCGGGCGAAACCGCGGGGCGCAGCTAGTATTAAATAAGAAGAAAAGAATTATGAAGAGACTAATAAGTAAGTTATTCCGATAGTTTCCTGTTACATTAACACTATTGCAACACTTTGCATATCATTATGAAGTACTAAGTTACTAATGTATTCAAAGGTTATAGTTTTCCATCTGCCCACATCGCGCCAATGGGAAGTGGGCGCCACTCGCTAAATATTTGGGTTCCTACCAACCCACGTTTGTTCTACATCGCCTTATGCACTTGGCAAATATTCGCAGATAGATATTTTATGGAGGTGTTTTATATCATAATATATTCTTCTCGTTTTAGAGATCATACATATACGCCAATAACATAATATTCCATAACAGTTTTGTTTTCGTAAGCTTCTAACATTATGACATATTCGCTTTTGCCAGAAACTTCTCCCGCGTGGAGGTCGGAAATTAGTCGAGAAAAAGAGTATCCAATCCCATTTTAGCTAGCAAGCTAAAATTGAATTGGGCGGGTCACGTCAGCCGCATATACAAGGTGTCGTTTTGCATCCTCGTCAAATTCAAGGCGGTAATTATGCTACTGATTCTCGACACGAATCAATACTAAAATAAGTAGATTTTTTTTTTTCTAATTTTCGGAAATCGGCATGTGAGGGACACGCATTTTAAAACGCGGTCTGTGCCCTTTTACACACACATAAAAACGCGGCCGCTTATACGATACCAAAAACAAGTACGTAGGTATTCATTACTTACCAGGTATCGTAATTTTATTTGATTATTTATGTCTTTCATAACAGCCTCCTGAAATTTGACGAGGATGCAAAAGAACAGCTTGTATAGGTAGTGACCGCTGGGCAACATTGCAGTGTCCACGCGGTAGGTGCCTGAGGGTGGAAGGCGCCGGCGAGAAAGGCCCAGACTTAGGTGGCGACACCTAGACGCGTGCCGCAAAAGTTAGTCCGAGATGGCTCTGGACAAGGATGCCAGTCAGGATTTGGGGGAGACCTTTCTCAGCATTAGGACAGTGTTGGCTAATAAAGTATCGTACGATCTAACCTAAATCATTTTCTATCCGTGTTCCAAATATCATTCTAGTTCGGTCGGCGCGGCGTTTAGGCGTGAAATGGAACAGTCAGACAAACAGCCGACCGATTCTCTAAAAATCTCACCGTGTAAAGTTAGGTGAAGTGAGCTTGGAGTGAGCTGTCAATAGTGTCAATCCCTAGCATTAGTTGGAATGACCTCACTTCACCTAAGTTTTCACGGTGAGATAGTAACAGAATCGCACTGCAGGCCAACGATAGAGTTACTTCAGCATAATTATAGTATTCAGTATGTATAAGTTAGCTTCTAAATATTGTTCAGTAAACCCGAGATCTCATTTTCCGAGCACCTAAAGACGCACGTAGATGCTAGTCTTGATTGATTTTAATTAATAAATTGAACAAGAACATCTAACATCAATCAAACTCAACAAAACAAAGAAACATACGGCAAACCTTGACGAAAACTGACACAATGACCTCGTGGGAAATGCAATAACGTCTTAATAAACTCATTTCCCGTTGCAAAACATAACAGTAATTTTAGCCATTGTGGAAAACCAGCTGACTCATAGGATTTAAACGACAAATGGCGATACAAAAAGGCCGATAGCACAATGTGTAGTGATATCCGTTTATAAGCTAAGCGGGGTTTAATAACAGCGAGTGGCTGTGCCATTGTGGGTCCACACAAAGTATACTGTGCTACGTACAATGGAAGTCTTACACCCGGTTTCTGGATTGAGAATTTCAAGTTGAGAACTTGTCAAAGTCTACTTTAGCATTACTAAAGGTGAAAGCACGCGATATTCAAAATTTATTTGCAAAATATCGTATGGAATTCTTAATTTCGTGGGCTACATTGAAGAAACCACTTCAAGTAGGTAATGCTGAAGTAGCATAATCAGCCTAAAATGTTCCCACTGCCGGAATTTCACACAGGCCTTCTCTGTGTGAGCCCTCTCACAGAGAGAATTTTGATATTGGACTGTAATCCATCACGGGCCGTGCGGCTTGGTGGATGTGACAGGTCTTCGAAGTTTTTGTTGTAGGACATGCCGGTTTTCTCTCGATGTTTTCCTTCACAGTTTTGAGAGCAGTGGTAATGAAATGATTTATACAAATTAAAGCGCCTGTTTGAGTTCGAACCTACGACCTACAACTCGTAAGTTGCGGCCGTTACCACTGGGCCACCAATGCTCTCCACTCGGCCACCACTGCTCTATGCTAAAGTAGATGTTTGACAAATTCTTAAATTCAATTTCTCAATTCAGAAACCGAGTGTTACATGCAGCTACCCAGCCTGTAAATAGCGATGTTTTCTTAGAACATGCGACTGATTGCTGTTCGTCTAACGTCTCTAGTGTGCTATTTTCAGTGCGTATTTGCGTGTTCGAGGTTGATGTATCACTCTGCTTAGTACACTTTGATTATCCACTTTGTATTTTCATCTGATACTTAAGTTTTCTCTACTTTAAGTGCTTCTTAAGTATTGAGAAGTGGTCTTAAATGTATTTGGCCGGAAAGTAGATAAAATACAGCTATGCTGTCAGTCATGAAATCTTTTACTTAGATTAACACTGCTCATCGTATTTGGGTCAAGAGTTTACTGCCGTATTTCGTAGTGGTCTGAATGTTTTCTTTCAGCGACTAATCCAATTACAAAGCTATAGATTGTTCACGGTCTCGCTGCCATCTAACTTTGTCCTTCTTGTTTGTTTTACTCTCTTCAATGTCTTTACACGTCTCAGAAACACTCTAGAATTCACACAATCAACGCTGAATAGCAACAAGAGCAAAGCGCTGCAGTCTATAACAAAACTTTAACGTTCTTCAAACAGGCCACACCCAAGAAACACTGCATAACAACTGCAATACCCAAAACAGGATAAACAAAACTGCAGCTCCACGTAATGACTAAGGACTAGGGCATTAAGGGGCATACACCGCATGTAGAAGTTGGTGTTGAAAGTCTAACTACTAAGTATTAGGAAGATGGCGTGCCGCGTCGTCGGTGTTCCAGTTGGACGCTCGCGTGTTCCATTGTGTAACGTCAGTACAATAGCCCCAGTATGCTGCACACACAATATAAGTGCACGGAATTTTGCACTGGAAGGTATAGGTACGGTATAGGAAAGTGCATTTGAAATGGTTGCGTTGGGAATTTGTTGTATAGACGATATGGTATAGGGAAATTGATGGTTAGAGCATACTACAGGCATATACCAAGGTTCAAAGAGTAAAATCTACATTTCTGATTAGTTAAACTTCGGAACCTAAGAATGGACCTTCGGAACAAAGTTACTCTGTGTATTAAGCCTTATGTGGTTGGAAGACAAAGGAGGAAGAATAAATGTGCCATAAAATTATTAATCTTCAAACGAAATCTAAATTAAGCAGAATTTGGAACAAAGACAAAGATGAAAGTACTTCCCAGGATGCCTCGTGTCCTGAATTCGACAGAAAATGGCGGCAATTACAACGAAAAGAAGCAGAATGACCAACTTGATCCTAATTATGGTCCATCATCGTAATAATCTTGGCAACTGACATGCGGGACGAAAAAAAAGTGAATCATCGTTCGAAATATGAATATAATAATGCTTCCATTTTTATGGTATAACTGTCACATTGCGCACGCGTTGAACGTCCGTTCGGTTGACGGTCGGTAATGTTTCCCTTTTGAACCGTTAATTGGTACTTCCGTCCCTCATTGAATTGCGGTGGTCTAGCTGCAATGCAGCGGTGCAATAACAGAGTATAATAAGCTGACAACTCGATATTAGCTTGTATTCTCTAGGCGCATTGTGAAATAATGGGAACTGCAGTTAGTTCATTTGAGTTTATGGCTCTGAGTAATGACGCGACGACGTCTATAAAACGTGTAGTAAATGAAATAACTATCGTATTGTGTCATAGTTAATTGCTTTGGATGAGCAAGTCCACAATATGTTAAAGTTCTTAGACCAGCCGATCTATTCTGTATAAATCACACCATGAAAATTTAAGTGAAGTGAGTTCTCATTCCACCTGATGCTAGCGATTGACGCTATTAACAGCTCACTCCACGCTCACTTCACCTGAATTTTCACGGTGAGATGGTTACGGAATAGTAATCTTTGTAGAGTGATTTGACAACATAAATTCACGTAGAAACAGAAATCTTGAACAGTAATGAAGAGAATGGTCCGTCTTGCTGAATTGCTAATTAACACAAATAACCGTGAACAAGACGTAAATAGGCAAAATATCTATGAGTCAATACCGGACTGAATGTTATTTACAGAATCCTCATGGCTACTATAGAATCCAAAATTTTCTCTCTTCATCACTATCTAGCTTATTCGCAACTTTGTTAGGGTCGGATTCTAGCCTAAACAGATGTAACTAAACACCAGTATTTTTATGAAGCGACAGTCTGTCGCCGTCCACAACCCAGTTATTTCGTATCACGATACTCTTTGGTGAAGGTGGCTGAGGTAGACTGGATGCGGAAGGCGGAGCACAGGATGTTGTGGCGCATTCTGGAAGAGGCCTACGTCCAGCAGTGGACTGCGATAGGCTGAGTTGATGACTCCTTGGTAAGGCTTGGCTATCTGGTCTTCCACAACCCAGTTACAAAATCTCATCTCTCATTAAAATTATTTTCCTTAGAATTTACATCATCCTTATCTCCACCATCGATCAGCAGTCAGCTGGAGAGCATAAACATAGATAACCTTGACAGATATCGCTAGACCTTCGCGAGATCCAGTTTATGTCTTATAAGTACTATGAACAGCCTTGATGAGACGCACCTTTGCGTGATGTAGTTGCGTTTCTGAATTAGCATTTTATGATGTTGTAGGTTCTATGCAGATTCGGCTTAATCTCATGGGCTGGTTTATGATTGGTTGATTATTTGTAGAGGCTTTGTTGGTTTTCACATTAAAAATGGCTTATCATGGCAAGTAAACCTTGAGAACTAGTGATTGGGGCCTCCTTTTAAGCAAATAAAACTGTGTTGGGAGACTCCTTTGAAGACATTGATGTTGTTTTTCTTCTATATAATACATAAACTGACTTCTTCTTCTCATGGGGGTAGACAGAAATTACCAAACGCCACCTGGTACGATCCTTACATACTCCTTTTGCCCCTTTTTTTTGGGTGGGAAATCATCAAATGACCCCTCCGCTCTGGGTTTACGTTCATAGATAATATAATAATAATAATAAATATCTTTATTTCCCAAAAATACAGATAGAGAACATTTACATAAAACATTTAGATGCTGCAGAAGTCTGTACACAATAGATTAATCTCTGTCTCTTAAAACTAGGGTATCCTGTATCCAGGGGTAATTGCGAAACACACTAACAGTAGAAATGACTTTCATTTCCACAATTCAACAACATTCATTGCGTCATTAACAACGTAGTTGATCAGACATATTTTTCGAACATATGAAGCAATGAATTAGCAATTTTATTCAAAATGATTCAGATTGTGATTGATAGTGTGTTACACAGTTGAGGTGCTGGTCATACACGCACGCCGGTTGCGAATACTGACCTTTCTGAAGAACATCACCAATTAGGTCACCAATATGTCGCCCTAGGTCCTCCTAGGGCGACCCCTCCCGGCGTTTCCACTTACATCTGCCTTGTAATTAATTACCTTTTGTTAGTCGCCATTCATCCTCTCAACATGATCAAATTATCTAAGCATACTCTTAAATTTTTGTCACTATACCTTTTTTTAAACCGCACCGTTGCCTTATCGCATCATTCCTCAGCCTATCAGTATACATGATGTCACGTTTTATTCGTGGAAATGGAGGATACGGATTCGGGTCCGGTATTAGCTACTAGTAATAAGTCAATCTTAGATACACACGTAATTCTTATTTAAAGATTGTAACTTTGTTCACGTTTACATGTCGATGTAAAGCAATAAACTGTACGTGACCGATATGTTAAGATGGAGGACGTTTTCCAGAATTGATGGGCATAACACGAACAGTTTTATGTCTGCGAATATATTGCATAAGGTCCACAACTTATTGAAATGGTTTTGATGGCTGCCCTTTTTGCCTAGAAACAATTTCAGAGAAGACTATCTTGATAATATATTATAATCTTGAGCGTCAACTTCTTTTTTTTGATCAAGTGTACAAATGCCCTTAAAACTCTAAAGAGCTCAAAAAAGTCAAAGAATGCATGCTTCGTCTTATAACAAAACGAGTTCTAACTTTGGACCTAGCCAAACCTGCGAGACGGTTACCGTATTAAACGTTATTCCGATAAACGTAAAGTTTTTAATGCAAAATTTTCAACTTAGACTCTGGTTTGACGTCAGTTTTTGTTAAAATAACTCTAGGAGTGTCGGAATAAAGTACGGAATTCAAAAATGGCTTGATGGTTTAAACCTGGCTCTAAAAAAAAAACCTGTTTGTTTTGAATAAGGACGTAGATGTTTACTTGTGCATTAGCTTTCAAGGCAAAGGAAAACAATAGTTTAATCATTGTAAAAGCCAAACCTTCGATAAGAAGCGCCACTTGTCTCGTTGTTGAGTGCGAACTGCACGTTCTCAGTATCAAGTGTCAAAACAAGGGCCACTTTGATTTCACACGCGATCGTGCGCCTAGATAAATTATTAATAGCTACAGAAATATATGATGGTTTCTATGACCCATATACTATTGTGTTCAAAATATTTCTCTACCGTCATTATCATCTGTATCCATTTTTCTTGCCTTTTCCCAACTATGTATGTTGAGCTTAACATCTAGTCTAGTCTAACCGGATTCAGCTGAATATTGCCAGTATTTTACATGTGCCGACTGCCTATCGACCCTGCTCATCCTAGTGACTGCGCAACTCGACTGGGTTGGTCTGGTTGTCAGACTTTCGGGCTTCCGACTACCCGCAACGGCAGTCAAAAATCAATGAATTACAGCCGGAACTTACGGCTGATTGCTCTACCGTATTCTCTTTATTTCTCACGTGACATGCCTAAGTGAGACACCCTTGGATAACTCACGATTTCTGTCATGTGCCTTAGGTTTCGAATTAAATTAAGTAACCTAGACGACCTAACCTGCATGATACACGTGCTTGCATATGGACAGGTTAGTGCATATGTATCAAAATCTTTACAGAAGGTCTCACTTATTGGGTAATCCTTTTAAAATTATCTTATTCACCTTTATGAAAATGTCAGCCTTCAATAAGAAGCTCTTTTTTACCTTTAGGTAGAATAAACATCACGTTTAACTGCGAAACCCAAACAAGTGCGCCACTTTGATTCTCACGCGATCGTAAAGATAGTTGTTTTCTAAACTCTGTCCGAATAGTTTATTTTTGTAGTAATTACTGTTGTTATTGGTTCTAGTTTTTGCTTTCACACTTGTGAGATGTGGGGTATCTGTATCTGCATTAGTTAGTTGTGAGACGCTGTCATAATTTGAAAAAGACATTGATTTATAACATAATTATGCTACCCATTCCACCGATTTATGTTAGAAATCTAAGGGACATTAGAGGGTCTCTTTTGTCATAGATGGTATCAATCAATCAATCAACACAGCCTATCGCAGTCCACTGCTGGACATAGGCCTCTCCCAGGCTGCGCCACAGCACCCTGTCCTCCGCCTTCCGCATCCAGCCTGTCCCAGCCACCTTCTTTAGATCCTCCGTCCATCTAGCTGGGGGAGATGGTATATCTGTTAACATTATGTTATGTGGGCTCCTTACTTTAACTCTATCGATCACCATTATAATACCATATTCATGCATTATGTCTACCTTTCCTAACATATCTTTACATCTTTCCAGGATCCGTCCACAGACACCGGGAGAGGTGGTAGAAGGATGCGGTATATGCGCACGTGCTGGAGGCGCCGCGGGCGACGGCGGGGTCGCCCTGGGATCAGAGCGCGCGTTCACGTTCGACTACGCCTTCGAACCGTGTTCGTGCCAGCAGATAGTCTATGATACCTGTGTGAGGAAACTGGTGGAGGCGGCTCTGGATGGATATAATGCTACTGTGCTTGCATATGGACAGGTTAGTGTATTTCTATCTAAATCTTCTGGAAGATTGCATTTATTACGAAGCCTGGCACTAGCTTTGCTGCTTCAGCTATGGAGTTCTATATTACCTCTCAGATGAAAACGTATAATACATATGAACTATTAAATTCCGGATATTTCGAGAGAAAGTCTCAACTTCGACGAATGGTACCCATTAACCTTTCGATAGAAGGGCATCGCGTTAATGTCTATTGATCGCTTATAAATGTTTATAATGTCCACGCTGAAATCAATTTGCTCTGCACAACCTTCTAAGATCATTGCCAGCAATAAACTGTCGATTTCTATAAATCGTCTGGAAACCTAAAATATATAAAAACTTTGAAATATTTTTCAATATAAAACGCAAACGTTCAATGAAATAAAATTCAATTCCGAAAGTGCGACGACCTGAAAAACTTACCGCAAAAGAAAGTTAGCGTTTCGTGCATTTAATTTGTTCGTGTCATCAAAAAATGTATTTATCAAGCGAACTTTCAGTCTGTAAGCTCGTTGTTTCGTGAAACTATTCTACTATTGACCTAGTTTAGCTAAAAATATGGCGAAGAACACTGTAGTCTGTAGTGCAATTGTTGCATCTCGAGAATGGTGACGCGTCGCCGCCGCCGGTTCCGTTTCGCTCGGGGAGCATTGTGTTGTCTAGTGGGTAGGTTAAGGTTACTAAAGAGTCTCTTGAATCTTGTTGTTAGCTTATGGTCACACTGTTTTGAATTCGGCTCTTGTAAGAACGTCATAAAGTTGAAAGTATCCTGAGGAAAGCCAACTTCCAGCAAAAACGCTTCTAATCAGCGCTACACTGCCAATTTTCCTAGAATATTTCGATGAAAACTGCCAAACCCCATTAAAATTCCTACAGCCTGCTCCGGTAGTAATTCTACTAATTTAAAATACCATTGGGTTAACCCCATGAATCACTTGGCTGTGGGCTTGGCAAGTTGACAGGACTCGACCACGTCGCGGCTAAAATTGAGTCTAAATAATATGGTCTCCGGCTCTGTAGGCATTTGACATTACATAAAATTAATTAGCTGGAACATATTTGTAGAATGTAATTAGTTACAATAGCTATCTAATGTCCATTTTCAACAAAACAGCTTGTTGAACCACGGATTTTATTTGGATATCTGTCATCATTAAGGAACATTATTTATAGGTTAGTTAGCAGAACAAAACCTTGTGAGATAATGGTATAATATCACCATGCTTGATTTCCAGCAAGCAGTATTAAAATAAAGATTATAATTGCTTCACTATCCACCCACGAATTAACTTTGTCACTTTTTGCAACGGGTACGTACAGAGTACAGTCACGAGCGCCAATATGTCAACACTTGGCAACTTTCAAATCCGATTTTTTCGTGAAATAACGAATGCAATGTTGAAATACGACACATTACACAAACCTATGGGTTCGAAAATGCTAAGTTCGTAACAGCATAATATTTCATTAAAAAACAAAGGAGTAAATCGCTTTTGGATAAAGCCAAGTGTATACATACTTTTGCTCGTGACTGTACCTACGCCTAAGAGGAACTGTGGCACATATCTTAAGACCACTGCAACGTAACTTCAACTGCGCCGAATGCAAACACTTCTTGGAAAAACGTAGGAAGTCGCAGTCACGCTCCTTGACCGCATTGTACTGCAGAAGGTTGGTAGAAAAATGTGTAGGTACTTGTAAGGGCACGGTCTGGTGGTCCGGACGTGTTAAAAGAGTGTCCGAAGACAATAGATGCTGTTACTCCTATTGTTGAAGGCGTAGATATTGAGGTTGATAATGAACAATTACATTGGAGTAGGCCATACTTTTGAAGATAGATGCAAATAGAGGGGTGGTATTGACTAGTTCAGGCTTGCTCTCGTAATGCTACATAGTACTTGGAGCTGAAGCGTTAACTGCAGTTTTAATATTGACGCTGCTGCTGTCCAAAACCCATCTTTATTTACATTAAAATATTTGCCGCAGTTCCAATATTTGCTCGTTGTTTTAAAATCTCGATATTTTTTTCAGAATATAGCAAGTGGCTTCAATGTATGAGAAGAGGCATTTGTCCTACAGCGGGATAATAATAGGCTGGTATTGTTATATTACGCAAGTTTATATCATCAACAGTAGCTGTAAACAAACGGAAATAGCAAAGAATGAATATCATTAGCATCCTTGTACGTTTGTGGTCATTATTTTATCCCTACAGCTCGGTGGGTCTTAGCTAGTTAAGTAAGCCGCTCAGCTCATTTCCATATAGAGTTACCCCCAGTCTAACACAATTCAATTGAAACACCGTGAAGGCCGCGACACCTGACATTAATTACTGACACACATACAGAACACTATGACTGTAACTTATCACTTTATAAGTCCACTTTCGAAGTCCTGCGATTTTGCTCGGATTTTGTGATGAAATTGGTGATAAAAAAATAAAAACATTTTTACAAAAAAAAAAAAAAAATGACGTCCAAAAAAACACTACAAAGTGGAAAATAACTTTTAAAGAATTTTGCAAATCGGCTTATAAACAACGGAGGTAACAAACATAAAAAAATATATTAAACCGAATTGAGATCTTTTTTTTGAAGTCGGATATAAAGGGCAAATTCGAATCGTGTTCAAAGCTGTCAGTGTCATCATTTTTGGGGAATTGACACTAACAGCTATTAAACGCGGTTTAGATGTTCTGATCGCAGTGATCGCGTTCAGTTTCATTGGTAAATTAATGTGCCGTTAGTCTCGGCCTAGTTTTAGGAATTTCTGGATAAAATGTGTTGTAGGGTCTTCACTCCTCCAGGATTAGTTTATAGTTAGTTTCAAAGAAAAGTTCGTTTAAGTCCAGTTATTTTGAAGTTTTCAGAACTTTCCTGGAAATAGAAACTCGGTGCTTTTCCTAATAGCAACTAAGGAGATATTTATCATTCATTTTGTTGCGATCCTCGACCGTGTATGGTTGCCAAACAGGTTGAGTATCACAGACTCTAGTACTTACCCGTACCTGCACTATAACCTATAATTTAACAGCATAATAAACTAGGAATCTGTGAAGTTACTTGTATGGCGATAGTAAACTTTAATAGACTTGGATTTAATGACCACTCCGAGCTTTGGGTGAACCAGGAAAAGAAGCCATATTCGAACGAACCAAGTCCGATTCGAAGCGATCGAGTGGTAAGCTGTTGGGCTTAGAACCTTTGTTATGTAAATAAAAACTGTCGTGGAGGAGGAAATCCCAGGTCAAAAGCGCAATATCATATTACACATTGTGAATTTAAAAATAAACCACGGGGCTTCCAACATATCGCCTGATCTTCTTGCTTCAATAGTTTTTATTATATTCTCTCGCTTGTTTTGACCGTTTTGAGAGTAGTGGTGATGAAATGAAATACATAAAGTAAAGTGCCTGCCTGGGACCTCCAATTTGTAAGTCAGAGCCCATACCCCTGGGCTACTACTACTATCAAAACGGTGAAGGAAAACGTCGTGACGAAACCGATATTTCCTAGAACCAAAATTTCCTGTGACGTCCACCAATCCGCACTGGGCCCGCGGGGTGTATTATGGCCCATTCTTTCTCACAGAGAGGAGGCCTGTGTCCCAGCTGTGGAAACATTATACGCTGATTATGCTTGTGTTCATTGGAAAACCGATTGACCTACGATAATTTAAATATTTGCCCTAGTAGTACAAAAGGCTATAATTGCACGGTGACATAATTCGGGCTAAAATTTTTACGCGACCAATATTATAATTAGATATTTTATTTATTAGGTCAAGTACGCACATACCTACTGAAAGGTTACGTGGAAATTGAGGACAGAGTAGGCTGTACATATTGTATAGAGAGTTATAATAATATTCATTAGTTATGAGGTGTCCAATATACCCAAATATCTCATTACTAAATCTGTTGTGGCAAAGGTTGGTTTTGTAATATTTCTAAACGGCCTTCAACGAGTTTGATAAAAGCTTTTCTGTAGCTTTTTTTTTAACTTTTCCATCATTATTATCGATGATTGGATGTCACTTTCTCTAGGCCTTTAGGGCTCTGGACGTACTAACTTTAGTATCGTTCGTGTCCGTTCACACAGACCGGCTCTTCGGCTCTCCGGAGAGTACATTTTTATCGCGTTTAAAAAAGAGTTTTGGGTCATTGAAATTAGGTTGATTTTTTCATGTCTCTGCGCGTTAGGTCGGCTCTTAAGCATTCTCATTTAAAAAAGAGGTGACTTGTATCACCTCTTTTTTAATAATCAAATTATTTCGATGACCAAAAATTATTTTTTAAAAACGATAAAAATGTATCTGCTCTCCGAGCCGGTCTGTGTGAACGGACACATAGTCGGGGATACCCTCTTTATGCATCTAACGTCTTTGGGGTGAAGATGATGATGAAATCTCAAGAATACGATCGATTCAAAATGAATTTGCTTTTACAATTACTAGTATATAGATATCCTATTTCGCAATACTCCATGAAATACGGAATATTGTGTTTCTTCCTTCATAGTATGCAGACAATGCCTGCCAACCTGTCACTCCTCTATTGTATTTGAAATGTACAGGTAATTTCTGTTACTTATTCACTTCAAGTAAAGTCTGTCCGTCAAAGTATAGTTTTATTTATTTATATATACTTTACTGTACTTACACCAGAAAATACATTTAAAAAAAACATTTAACTCTACAGAACATACAATCATTAGAGATTATGCCTATCTCTGAACTGTATCCTCGTGGAATATTTCAATTAATATCTACAATACATACTCTGTAAAGCTTGCGGCCGTTTCCCATATGCATACTTAACTATAAAATTGTACGAGTCTCGTACAAGAGTGCAATAATGTCACATAATTTCTTTGCTTCGCAGGTGGTTTTATACTCTTAGGGTGGATAAAACTTTGATGTTGCTTAGTGCTCATCTTCAAAGCCAAAAACATTTATTTCGAGAGATAAGAATGAGCAAGAAACTCCAGCGTCTTCTTTAGCTAATACCTCAGTTTCTTTCGCATCTCGAAAACACAGCAATGGTTCTTATAAAAAACCCACGCTGGATCGACTGTTTTTATTCTAACCTGAAAAACCGTATATGTACGATCGCAAAAAACCCACCTTATATTGCGTGTATAGAACCAATTTGCTGAGCTACAGTAGCCAAATTGCACATTAAAACTTATACAATATCCAGAAATCGGGATCATCTACATAGTGACATGGATCGAAAAGTTTACAACAAAACTATTTGTGAAATTGAAACTTTATCAGAGATCCTATCAACTGTTAATGAGTTCCGTGACTCGGGTTTTCGTGATACTTTTACATTTATTTTACTGCTGAATCAAACTGCTGATGATATTGATAAAGAGTTTATTACTTCAGTACCACCAATGAATAGTATCTAAAGCTATACCGCTTATATATTGGTCAGCAACAGACTACAGAAGTCGACGAACCGTAAAAACTTAATTTTTGTTAAACTTTTTAGAGCACTTTTTGCTACGAAACTTTTTTTAACGTCCCTACTAGGCAATACTAGGTAGGTGTTTGGCTTCCTTTGTTTGGTAGTATTTATTTTTAACCGTCATGCTATGCCACATTAATAACTGATGCAAAAAGTAACAAATGAGAGGGTTTAGGTACTACGCTACGCTGTTCTGTAGTACAGTCTTCTATAGAAATTTTGAGCTGATTCTCTTCATATCAGTATTCAGTATCATACTCACGAATCTCAATCTATACACACCAATAGAAGTCGACGAATTGGATGAAATTCTCCAGAAGATTCAAATTACACAGTTGAGTGTTTGCAGCATCACTGCAAATGTAGTTAGCAGGCCTATCGCCACTGCATCACGGTCAATTTGTACTCGTTCCGAACCATTTCGTTCAAACACTGGCGGTGTTAAACCAGCACATATGCTAATACCGCTCGATTGTACACCCACACTCGGACCACATAAATTATGCTCGCCCCTTTCAATATATTATATGTAACGCCAACAGTTATAGGGATAAATTGACAGGAAGTTTGCGTAAAAGTGCCGAGGGGAAAGGGCTTCTGATATTTATTACTTGAGCCTGTTGAGAAATATTGTCGCTGACAGCGTTTTGTGAGAATTATCTATTCATCGGTTATTTGTCCTGTGTCACATCCAAAATGGTAGCAAATGTCATGGTGACTATGACCCTGCATAGCCCATACAGGGTTTGTGCCTTCTTTACAATACCTTGACTATCGAACCAAGTATTTGATAGAACTCTCCACATAACCAATTTTTCTCCGGCTCCATCACATTGCAAAACAGGAACAAAGTTCCTTACGCGATACTCGCACGCACACACATACCGTATATGTATTGTCTTAGTAAAGGGTGAGTAGGCCGTGATCGTGTAGTGGTTAGGGCCCACATTGTACCATAGAAAAAGACAGAGAAAGTCGCAAGGAAGGGTCGCATAACGCTTTTCCGTACGTGTCGATTAATACCAGTCAACTCCTAGTCCTACCGAAAGCCGCGTTAAGGTACTTCTTCCAAAACGCTTACCCAAACACAAACCCCCTGCCATAAATCTGCAAATCAATCAGATCAAGATTCTTTGCAAATGACGTAACAACTGAGCAAAACAGTTCTACGTTCAATGTGTTCTTTATCTAGCGTGTAAAGTGGTCTCACCATATAGGCCCGTAGTAACTCGGCAGACAGCCCACGTGCGTCACTAATTAGGTTACGTTACAAAAACTCAATGACAGAACATATTTATGATTTGCATGCGGTGTTAACAATAAAAGTTGAACGCTGAGCTGCGCAGGCGGCGTGGCGGTCCTTGCCGCTTGCGCCCGCCCACGGCGACCTCCTTGCGGTATGATCCACGCCGCTAATTATGTGCCTGAGCACAACATGATTGCTTTATATTAAGCACTTATCCGATAAAGAATGTCTGAATAAGGTAATTCATAATTGTCCAATTTACAGTGTAGATTATATCTTTCACTCTGTTCAAAATTAATTGGACGTTGTTTGTCGTTGTATAATGGTCGATTCAATAATGTGTCTTGTTTAAACTCGACTGTTTAACTTTCATTAGCCCAGGTACGCACGAGTTCGTTTTTCCCCCGGCGATTATTTGTCGCGCATTGGATTATCAACGCTCAGCTCAGCACCGAGAGTTGAAAATCCAGTGCGCGATAAAATCCCGCCGCGACAGTTTTACGTCTTTAGGCTTACTGCCTCACGTGGAAACGGTTATTTACCTGAAGCTACTGCAGTACAATTAGGGAAAATGCTTTAATTCTCTTTGAAGTGCATCAAACCAATCAGTCCTGGTATTGATTTGTTTAGACAATATGGTCGTTCATACGGTTCCCCTTTTGTTTCGGGGTGCTCAACGTCAGACGGAACAAATATTTATACTACATAGTTTAGAACAGTTTTTGTCTACGCCACTTTCAGTGCCACCCAGAGTATTGTTGTTGTTACTCTTAGCTATACGACTTCCCGATTTGTCATGTCCTTTGAATCTTTGATGTTCCGTCTAAAAATATTCACACTGAAGTATCGGATGTAATTATAGACCAGGCACCTGGAAAGTTTTCCGGGAGTTTTGATTAATCGGTGATTATATTGATTTCGACGTCGTCTTTTCGAATTTAACTTTGCTACCTCGTTTCTTTAACACTAGCACCGCCAAATTGAAAAAATGGTGCCCAAAAACGAAAAGTTTCTTGACAATTTAACCATAACACAAGCATTAGGTTGCTTAGCTTGGGACAAATGGTGCTGTGTGAAATGTCCAGGGATATTATTATTATAATTTTCCAGGTGAAACTAAACTGTGCTATAAGTCATCCGAAATTTCAGTGTGAATATTTTTAGACGGGACATCAAAGGATTCAAAGGGCATAACAATTCAGGAAGTCGTATAGCTAAGACTAGACTGTACTATTACACCTACTTATATTTATTGCAATGCCTACAGATATTTTCAGCAAGACCTTTTAATATGCATCGCTACATCTCATCTGCCTAGCTTTTTCCCAACTATGTTGGGGTCGGCTTCCAATCTAACCGGATGCAGCTGAGTACCTCTAATTATAAATTTGCTCATGCCGTTCGTATCTGTAAAAGCATCACTCCAAAAAGATCAAACGAACTGGAAACTTCTAAAGAGGCGCTCGTTACTCATTTCATTTATTCCAGAAATAACCTGAAAAATACACAAAGTAGATTCAGTTCCACCACACGTGAATTGTCACTTAACCTACTTGAACTCTTAAGCGTGCATTTCCGAAACAGTTTTCGCTCAGCTGTACCTGAAATATCCATGACCAGTCCGTAGATACTTGATTGTTGCTCATGAGTTCATGAGTGAAGTCGGACTGATGCCCGTTTTCATTTACTCTAGGCTACATCTAAATGAAAGCCCGTTGTTTGATTTCCGACTTACGACGTTGAGCTGAGCGTTGAAAATCCAACAGCGCGCTTTTATTTAGGCATTCATGTAGGTGTCGTCTAGTGAAGTCAGCCTGAGCTTCAATTGAACGGATTAGCCATTACCTCGCAGATGAGTGCGTCGACCTTGTACGTGAACTTGGATAGAGATGTTACAACTAGGTTATCTTATCTTGACGTTAAACTGTTTGTAATTGCTATAATAAACCTGTTTGGTTTAATTCATTGGCAGTGATGAAGGTTAGAAGCGTTTTAGTACCGTTAGGTGAAGAATTGTTGATATGAGGTGGCAAAATTGTTGTAGAATCATGATTTCGTGCAAAGTTAACGAGAAATCAGATACCGTATTTTGTATCTAATAGACGCAAAACAACAATATTAGAAATCATAAATCTTTCCTTGACACCCGACAACAGTCCTAACATATAAAAACCAATTACCAATCTTGGGTCAAGATCATCGAAACAAAAAATCGTGATTATTCTGAAGATTATAACAACAATAATTATACCGGAGAACCTTCCCAAAAGCAAACACAAATTGCTAATGATAATTGCTTAACAAATACTACAGTCGATGATTTCACAATTCCACACAACGCTGGCGACTAAACTATTTTCCACTGACATGTTTGACAAATGCTCCTTCAAATAGAACATTGGTTCCTTGTTTTCTTTGTCTAGCTGTTATCGACGGATATCCGGGCCTTTGACAGGGCCCTTTTATACTGATAAAGGACTGACACACTTCCACAAATTACCTATTGAATGAAATATCTAATCTATGAATGAAAGAGCTGGAGGTAATGAAGGAGTTTTTGGGTGAAAGCATAAATAAAGTAATAGTTGGTTTAACCTATTGAATCGGTTAATGAATGAATGAATAATTGAATGATGACCCTGAAGATGAAGATTACTTATCCAAGTATAGGTTGAATCAGAAAATGTTATAGATATACCATTATTCAGGGCGGATATTGATGAAACTAACCCAGGACAGAAAGGTGGCGCAAAGCAGAAATGATATTCAACTGTGGGTAGTGACCCAGATTTAATAATAGTACAGTAGATAAATGTGGGCTTAGCAGATAACAATATTGATCTGTAGGATCAAATAGTACAATAGTACATAGAAATCGCAACAATATTAAAACGTAATAAGTTGAACTTCTTAATTAGTAGCCAATAATTAACTGCCAATAACCTGATCCATTGCGGAATGTCGTTCAGGGCAGCTACTTAAATTAATATTAATCACATCAATAACATACTTCTGGTGATAAACATATCTGGAAAATCCGAATTTAACGGCGCAAAACCGCTCAATTCGAAAATAGCTACAAAGATACTAACCGTCGACCACGCATTTTTTTTTCTAATGGACCATAAAATGCGTAGTGCTATTGACCTGTGGCCATATGCCTAGGAAGGTCGAACATGATACTGGCCTCCAACCGACCATAAATATTACGAACCAGTTCGGAGTTCAAGCCATTATCTAATCGATGGACCGAGTAATGCAAGAATTCCGATTTCAAGGCGTTCTCCATTTGGTAACTTGAAATATGAATGGAGCCAAGACAGGTGTTGATGAAACAATTTCCGTTTTGCGATTGCTGCTTGCGGTTTTTCGCCTACCGCTTTCCGAATTTGGAATATTTTTGGGTTAGGCGTCGTTTCGCAAAGCTGTTTATTATCCTTGGTGAACACATTTGGAAAATGGTTATATTTGATTCATAGACAATATAGACATAAAAGGAAATTGACAAATATTACTGCGCTGCTATTCACGTATTTTGTAATCGATGTTCCATTACAAGAAACAATGAACATACAGGGGCAGGGAGATAACTATAAATTTTATAGAAACCATTTTAGTTTTTCTCCCAACTACAACAAGATAGTTCGAATAAGAGGAGCCTTCCAAACCCTCGGCGAAGTTTAAATTATAAACTAAGTGGATTGAAGGGTTCTCATTAATCAGAAGTGTGGAAACCCAGATAACCTAGAAGCAGAGCTGATTAGATTTAAAAATTCAAAAGCTAAGAGCAAGTTTGTAAAGTTTACCGCAGGTTTAGGTATTTTATGAATTAGTCTAAAAAGATTCATGCTTTAAAGTTGTTCTTTAAACGGATATAAAGCATGATTTATTAAAACTTTCCAAACAGTTCAAACAGCTCATTAAGCCACTAGGCATCTGATTTATGATATATGTAATAACCTACGGCTCATTTAATTATACTGAATGATAAAGAAGCTACATAATTTATATTTCAAACTTTACGACTTGTTTAATTGCAAATAAATTCTCAATTATTATCAACAATAATATTCGCAATCAATCACCACTTCCTCTGAGTTTGTCACAGTTTAGTGGGGGGCAAAGAATTGTCCCTGAGGAATTCCTCACTGATTGGCCTGCAAAGCGAATCATCCCGCATCTATTAGGGTTTGAAAAATCTTCTTACGAAGGTACACTCTAGGTTCTTTCTATTCTAACTAGATACTCGGGCCTATTTGTGTTCCATTTGTGTTGTTAGAAACACGGTCTATTGAAAACAGTATCAAACGTTTAAGGGCAGCGGGTGACGACATTAGCGCCTGTGCCGTAAATGGGCGGGCGGCGCGCGCCTGTGATCTATATCTGTGCGTCCGCGCATACCACGCCGCCGTTTCCTACATATAAAGCGTTAGGACGACCACACACTTGCTGCTAGATGCTTCTACCGTTACTTGGTAAGTGAATCTTGTGTGCGCAAAAAGTGATTTACTTCAATTTTCGCTAAACCAGCTTAATTCACTATACAGAGAAGCTATGGTATTCCATCCTGGCTCTCACACTATTGTAGTCTTCAATAATTCTGTAGTGTTATGAGCGGCAGTGTGTACCATTTCCATATCTTGTGTAAAATTTTCAATGTCTCCGTAAGCCGGATTCCTGCCGACTGAAACCGCACGATAGCCTTCTTCAGCAGCAGTTTTGGCGTGGTGACGTTGATAGAGTATTTCCTAGCAAAATTACACTCATTACAACTCATTCTTCATGTATATCTTTATATACGACATTAACTGCATCGTGTGTGGTCTACCTTATTGTTTATGTTGATTCATTCTCTAAATATGTAAATGCCGCGGTGGTCCCATTTCATGCCTTTTAGAGTATCGTGCTCTTTGTCCAGTATTGCACGTAATAGGGAGAAAAATGCTCCGGTCGTTAGTATAATGGGCTAGTTAACGCCACTTATAGCTCAATTTATTCAGTAATCAGTACAAATTGAGTAATGATTGAAGAGATGTTGACCTTGAAGTGTGCTGTTATTGCATAGAAATGTGGCATTGTCTTGCGATTTTATTGTGGGCGCTACCGAGAAAAACGTTAGTGACGAAATCACACATTCATATTCAAATGATATACTCGTACATTGAGCATTACAATTCAAAAATGCAGTACCGCGCCTTATTTGATCATACCTATAACTTAGGTACCAATCTGAGCTTCGTTTAAAATCGACACCACAATTTTTGTGACAAAATCGGTCGCGTATAAATGTCCTGAAAGGGCGACGAATGGTAATGCCATTCGTCACGCTGGGCATTTACTACCGCCGTAACGGATGCACCGCGAGTCAAGTCGTCCCATCTATTATGAAAGCACGCGTTTTAGAGAACACTAAACGACAGCTCGCGGCGACTTTCCACTGTTAACTGTGCTGTGTATATATCAGGACAAACAACATTATTACTTCCATTTTCGTCGGTTCGCTCTTGCAGCGGTCTTCTATTTGTGGTCTTTCAAAGATTATTATCATCTTCTGTAATAATAATAATAATAATATACGTTCTTAATCAGCAAACGGTGGCTACTATTGGGTCATTATTAAAGTTTCATAAAGATAGTGCGTACCAATTTATCATTAGCTGAATCGATATTATCGGTAATAAATTACTCAGAAGACCGTATCGAATATATCTCCCTGATAAATAATTGCGTTGCAGGTGACAGCTCAAAATATTGTCCAATCAAAACTTACATAAATAGTGTCTGGAAATGAAATCAGTAGCGCAAAAATATAAAAACTGAACTCTATTCTATTCTATCTCTTTCGATTAGTTGAGCTCCTCAAGTTCTAAGTTGAGCTACACGATTACTGACAAATGCTTGCACTGACTGGACTGGTCCAATCAAATCTGTGTGGTACTTTCCTCAATACCATTTCAGACATCAATCTACATGGTCTTCACAAGATCTGATCAATAGTATGCCTGGACTTTAAAAGAGACTGTGATTTCCGAGTTTCACCTCATCTAGCTTTTTTTTTCTAATGTGACGTGTAAAAGTGATTCCGATATGAATAAATAATTTCATTTATATTTTCGTTTCATAGAACTCTACATAATATGGCTCTTCTGTTTAACGTAACCAGATCTTCGGAAAATCAGGCACCATGACAACTGACTGCTAGTTCGCCCCATCCGCCTGACGTGTTTATTAAATCCTCTCTTACGTCACCAGCAGTAGAGTAGGTCGTCTGTTCTTAGCTTAGGATTAGACATCATAACAGTTTGCATAAGTATTAACGAACAGAAACAGACTAGGTCCACAATCATAATCAAAACAACATGAGTACATGACTCACTGTAGGCGCCAAATAGATAACATCAAATTTTCGTCAGCACAGCCTGTTATCCTGCCAGATAAGACCAAGATAAGGAAAACAACTATAGCTTTAATTCTCAAGGTGATAAAGTTCACATTTCCATATTATTATATTTCATGGCCAGTTATGATGCGTTAATGGGGGACCCTCAGACTGCACCTGACCAAATACTTGTAGTAATGTATTTGCTTTTCAGAACCTTGGGTTTTAAGTTACTGCTTAATTGTTGGTTTCACGCTTGTTACTTGATGAGGCTTTTAGTCAGAAAACTTTGAGGTCGGTAAGGGTTGGCAAAAGTAGAAAAAATTAAGTGGACTCAGAACTTAAACAAAATCTGTATGCCAATTCCCGTAAAACTTTCAAAATCCAGTCGCAATCTCATCTCAGCGACAATCAATATCAAAATGTATGGAAATTAGAGGTATTTTTGACAGATTGAAACTTAGATCAGACTGTGAACTTCCTTAAAATACGAGAATCGCCCCTCTGATGTTTATTCTACTGAGAATTTGATCAAGAAGGACCTACCAAAACGCATTTGCATATCACGAATACGCTATGTCCATATGGTTGCAAGTCGTGTGCTCAGTCAATATTTATAAATGCATATTTAAGGACGCGTTACTCCGTATAATTAACGTAAGTATAGTATAGGAATATTAAATAATTAAACACACGTTTCCGTAACATACAGTCTTGTTTTGCGCAGGTGACATCAGAGTAAACAGAACGGTCGTGAGCGATCCGTTCGATTTATTAAAGCCCTTGTGACAAGACATAGCGATGGCGATTTTGTTTTACGCTCATTACTGGTTACTAGCGCCGATTGCCTTGTTCACAAACTAAACTAAATTTAAGTTCAGTGCAACTTTTTCTTTCTATTTCATAAAGAAAAGGACAGAAGATAAATATTAGTTTAGTCCTGTAGTAATGCCTGCAAATGGCGCCGATTCCCTTGTTCACAAACTAAACTAAATTTAAGTTCAGTGCATCTTTTTCTTTCTATTTCATTAAGAAAAGGACAGAAGATAAAATATTAGTTTAGTCCTGTCAAATTATGATACTCCATAGACAGTTTAGACGTGATTTAAAACATGGCTACTAAAAACACGTCAATTTACGTCAGGCGCTGACTAATTTGACAGGACTAAACTAATATTAATTTATCGTCTGTCCTTTTCTTAATGAAATAGAAAGAAAAAGATGCACTGAACTTAAATTTAGTTAAGATTATGAACAAGGGAATCGGGGCCAATGTCGCATTCGGCTTCCTTAGATCGATCTTCAGATTTAATTCTATGAAAATGTGGCTTCAAATTCTTCTAAACAATTATTTACAACTTCGATCATTGTAGAAAGCTCTTTGACACCTCAGCCGATGTAATCTGTAAAAATGTCACCGTAAAAACTTAGGTGAAGTGTATCAAAATCAAAATCAAAAGTCATTTATTCAAATTAGGCTGAGAATCAGCACTTTTTGAACGTCAAAATTACAAAAGACAGTCCCCCAAAAACGCCCGCCCTTCACCACTTCCTAGTGCTATTGCTGGGAAGAAGAAGTGGCGCAACAAACTCCCCAGCAGCACAGCTGTCTGTTCAATTTAAAAAAATACTTGAATGTATACAATACTAGGTACTTATGTTCGGTAATTAACATTACAAAACCAGAACATAAAATTTAATTATTTGCCATAATATGTCAGCTAGCCACGCCAATATACCAACAAATATAATAAAAACTATACGTACTCAAGCTAAAACATAATTAATTAAAATGTAAATAAAAAAAAACTTACTACCCAAATAAAAGCCTCCAGGCATAAAGGGCGTGACAGCTTACACATTTATGCATTGCTGGGTATATCGGCTGTATATCTATATTGTTCTACGCGGAACACCCCACAGATGGCAATACTAATCCCATCATGTCAAAACAAAACTTATATCGTTTATTCAAAAAGAAAATAATTAATACCATAAATCAGAAAAACTCTACATGCTGAAAGCTTACAACTTACACAATAGACAAAATTATGTAAGAGCGCCTCAAAAGGAACTGCTAGAAACAGGTTATTAAGAATGTTGATTTACACCTTGAAGTGATAAACCAATCAATTAAATACGCACCTACGATTTACGTAGTTTGCGTGACAAATTAGTTAAAACTTCATACAGACAGATGAATTGGGAACATTCAAAACATATCGGCTGGCCTCTTTACCTATTTGGCAATCATAACCAATATTAGGCATAGCAACTTCGTTAAATAAAACTACAATGTTGTTGAGTATCATTATGTGTATTTGTTCTTTATGAATATGATATTGCAATGTTTAATACAGGCCATCAATTGACCTTACTTATACAACGCTTTCAAGTATTGCCAAAAAACGTCGCATGCAGAAACTGTTTGACCTATAACGGCATGTAGGCGCTTCATAAATATAACTCTATGATTTTACAAGCTAAATACAACTTTTGACTTACCTACAAGGCGTATTTATGGCTATAACCAAACGTTCCCCCGCCTACACAGCCGCACCTCGTTTTCAAAACGTCACTGGTTCTATGACCTATGTTTATCCTACACTAACTTCTGCCCGCAACTTCGTTTGCGTGAAATTTATTGTTCCCCGACCCACCCCATCGTATCGCATCGCCTGCCCGCGTACTTCGTTTTCGATTAGCGTTCTTTCTGACTTTTTTTCTATGTGCTTGGCTCCTTAGGGTCCTAAGGTGGTGTTATATAACCTAAAGCCTTCCTCAAGAATTGGGATATCAAATGAAAAAAGATTTTTTCAAATCAGATTGGTAGTTCCCAAAAAGAAAACAAGATTACCCCCTACATACAAACTTACAAACAAACAAATTGTACCTCTGTATAATATTGGTATATATTTTAAGCAACGTATCAATTTCTCGCGCGTCCTTGTAAACGTTAGTTTAACGTGTATTCACATACATTTGATAATTGTTTTGCAAACATCTACGGAATCCGTTTGCTCAAGTCGTTAAATCGGCACAATGGAGTTACTTAACTGTGCTATGAACAGTGTTGTTAGTTTCTGTGAAGTATTGGCAAAAACTCTACGATCGAGATCTTAGACATTCTCATTATATCATAGTTTTTGTTTATTTTGAGACCTGCTAAATGATGCATAACCTGATACTGCCTTAGAAGTTCTCCTTGGAGAGTCTCCTGACGCTTCATCGATTTTGGCGATTTGGGGTGGTCCCGTCTGGCGTTAGCGTAGCGTTGGCGTTTTTAACCAGACTGACCTAGTTTTTGTGGTTTCTGAAATAGTCTCCACCTGTGAGGTTAGTAGATTTTCACTGCCATCGAGTTTCCCTACAGATCGTTACAAAGAACCGGTGAAAGGGAAAGGCTAGATTTCACTTTAAGCTCATTTCGCTGGCAGTTCAATGATTGCTAATGCAGATACATATTTGATTATACTAGCTACACAAGAAGTTATAATAAAGGTCACCTTCGTGCCTTCGACCCGAAAGACCACATGCTGGACATTGAATTTGATATTTAGAATTCAGGACATTACCTTAAATTTTTTGCGTTGTACACAACCCAAGTTATTCTGCCAAAAAGGTCAATGCTAAAAAAAGCGGTCTGAACAAAATAGAAAAACCTTTTTCATCGAACCTTTTTTTGAGAACAGTTCCGATTTAGGATTGCGCCACGACAATGCTCAGCCCTTACCTGGTGTTATGACGCAACTGTGCGGAGGCCTATACCTACTATATCTAAGACAAGAAACAATACGACTAACTGCAAACCAATGTCTGCATGCATGTTTGTACGTATCTATGCATTGTCAAGGTCCTAAGACCCTATTCTTTAGCCATTTGATATTGAACGTGTAATGGGTGCCTTTACTTTTGGGCAATCAAGAAATCTGCACGATTATGAAACATGGTTCAAAGAAGTAATAAAATAGGTTTTCGTCAGGAAAACTTCCTTTCTCATAGGTTCCGACAAAAGCAATGACAAGGAAGTTTGCAACCGGTATCGCAAAGACAATAAGGTATAAAAGGAAATTGTAAACCCGCCTGGGATTAGCATGTCCATTGTCTTCCACTTACCGAATACCTCCCAAGAAATCGTCCCACCTTCTAATTGAGCGGTGTCCATTTTCCACGTTTTATCTCACAATTATCAGCATATGTGTGATTAGAGACGCATCACCGCGCACTTTCTCTCTTTGTTACACCTCATCTCCACTTATCTGATTGAGCTAACTATTTTGTATCACGTCAAGAGATTTTTTCGATAAATTATATAATTGTAAAGCTATAATGGCTGGAGTGTCTCACGGCTTCGGATTTGTATTGCAGTCACGCGTCCGTCGCGGCAGACATGTTGTCGCCCCGTGCGAAGTGCAAAACATGTGTAACAATGGCTATTAATGTCTTGCTTATATGTAATTGAATGTTTTGATAGGCATCTTTGTTTAATTCAGTAGCATATCCGTCTTACTTAACATCCAGGTCATCGGTTTCCTTTTTAGATAAATTCTCGAGAATATTTTGAATAACGGTCAATCTAGGAAATTTAGCGGACAGACTGTCGTGTCTATCGAACGGAAACTTAGCTTACTTATCCGACTTTCCATGAATGAATAATCAAATCGAAGCGATAATCATACTTTCGATTTCTGTTTTACAAACACTCATACGCTTGCCAGCGTTGTTCATGGAATGAATAAGTTATTAATTCAGGCTAGTATGCGGGCCAGGGACACAATATTGTTTATTTTTTCCGAACACCTACGTTTATATTTGATAATGAAAATCCCTGAAAACAGTGAAGCATTTGGATGATCAATCTGGACAACCGTCAAATTCATTCGATATGGTTACCGCGACTGTATTAGTTGTATTTTCACCACAGCTTACGTTGTCCCACGTGGATATGCTGTTTGTTATAGCGCACATTGGTCTGCGCACACACTTGTGCACAGACATATCTTGTGCATATCTCCCGCACCGATGGCTAGTGTCCGCTGAGATTGGTCGCCTTGGCCGACATACGGCCTGGAGGACTTTACTGATTGTTATTTCATGCGACCAAAACGTCCAGACCTCCCGTGAAAATCGCTCTCACCACATTTTTACTTGTACGTCCTTTATATTGCAAAGTGTAAGTGATCTTTGACCGCTTACTCCCACAGTGCTATCCTATCCATAAAAAAACAAGATTCACAAGAGTGTTTCTAAGCCAAGCGTTTAGAAAGTGAATTTCGTGGTCGCACAGACCGTGACCGTGGGAACTTGATATCGTTACGCCCATCCGTTTATTAAGTAATTAATGTACCCAGCGGTTCCGTCCGTTGACATTTCCGGGGTTCTATTTAAATAGACAGCTGCAGTTGCATCTGGCGGCAGTTTTTCGGACCATACAATTTAGTAGAGTTAGTCGATCTAACATACATATGTATTAATCTAACCAGCATTTTCCCAACTATTTTGGGGTCGGCTTCCTGTCCAACCGAATGCTGCTGAATATTTTACATAGAGCGGCTGCCTATCTGACCACAACTCAGTTAATAGGTAACACTATAAGTACCTCTTGGTAAGACTGATTCACTGGTAGTCAGACTTTTAGGTTTCTGACTACCTGTAACGTCTTTCAAAGATCTACGAATGACAGCCGGGACCAACGGCTTAACGGGTCTCAATATGTAATGGATGGTCATGATGTTATCATTTAGCCACGATATATTCGATGTATACCAAACAAGTTATAAGTAATACTTATACAAAAGAATCGGTACGTTATCCACCACGCCTGTGAAGTTTTGCTAACTAATTTTTGACCTTGTATTTTTCACATAATTGAGATATTTGTATCATTTATTCATGATCGCAAAGCTGTGTCATTCATTGGCCTTTAACGCCTATTAAAGATTTATTAGCGTTCGAGGTCAGGTTGCTTCCGGCCATAGCGAAATCCGCTGTTTGATGATAACGCTCTAGTTTTATTTGATCTATACTTACATTACTACCACTATAACTCCTGTAAACATATCCGTTCATTCAGCACTTACCCATTGACCCCCCGTCTTAACTGAATACCTCATTAATATAGCAGGAAAATTTCTCTTCCTGCTGATCTATGTATTTGTATATCTCAATCCCACTGTCAACAACTGTAAAACCCGTCTGCCTTCAAAGCATGAGTGAACTGGCACCTTCTGGGCAAACTCGTTCCATCGTAGACCTCATTCATCGCTTTTCAGCAGGTGACATCGAGGGCAAGAGCACGACCCATCGGGCTCAAAAAAAGAAACTAACTTACGACGTCATTCACTCGCTTTAAAAACTGCGGTAGACTTATTTCTAGCCTATCAAAAGCTTTGTATGAAGATTAAATTACTTACCTATTTCTTTCTTTCTTTCCAGACTGGCTCCGGCAAGACCTACACAATGGGCAGCGGCTGGGAGGGCGAGGGGGATGGCGACGAAGAACGCCGCGGCATCATCCCTCGCGCCATCCGCGATTTGTTCGCCGGCGCAGAGTTGCGAGCGGATGAGGCGCGTGCACAGGGCCAGCTGCCTCCCGAGTTCTCTGTGCAAGCGCAGTTCATAGAGCTGTACAATGAGGATATTGTTGATCTGCTCGATCCTGCTAAAGATCCTTTTGCTAAGGTTTGTTTTTATCGTTTACGCTTGCTAAGTAATAAAATTGGGTCTTGATTTCGATGTAACTTGGTAAATTATTCGTAAATAAGACCGAGCTGAGTACTTTACCAATATTGTTGTACGCTACAGCTACCAGTGTATGTGGTTGCACATATCAGTGGTAAAATTGACATTAACAGCGCTTTATGTCGTAGCTGTAAGGGTGATATTCGTAGTGCAGTGTTACCACTGATGTGGCTGACTGTAGGTACTTACTGTACTTAGATTCAATATGAAACGCAATACAATACGTTTATTGATATTTTAAACAATGGTTGCATTGGCTGTAGCTACAAAGGCTTCTGTTTGATTGGAACTTTCTAACTAAGCTATAATTGTGCATGAAATATATTCGCACAGGATGTAAGAAAGGTGCGAATAGAAAAGAATAGCTCTTTGTCAGCCAGTGTTAGCTGTTCTAATTCCTTTTAAACAAGTTTACACAGCTTTATGACAAGATAATCTTGCAGGATTGCCAATAGTCAGACGTCATTAAGCTGAAAGTTATAGATACTTTTGGCTCATCAAACATTTGTGGTTTCAAAATCACATTTAAGAGAGAAATCGACAATCATTCGTTTGATGACGACAGATTCTGACACTTTTTTAGGCAATATACCTACAGTTAAAAAGTGAGGTAATAGGTACTTTATCATTTAAAGACTTATTTAAACAAGCAAGCACTTAAATTCTAAAAAAAGATTAACGACTAAGTATTTATTTTGTGAACCGATCTCTGATTTGCCAAGAAGTACGAATTACAAATACTTACTTAAATGTTGCAAGTCAGGACAGCCGATGGCTTCACACTTGCTGTGTCACCTCGATTACGGAAGCATTTGGACATTTGTGCAAAAAATTACAGAAACACACTTTATTTACTCGCACCTATTCGATAACATTGAGCTGTTCAAATATTTGCTCTTTCCTACAGCTGTTATGAAAGGTTATATAGGTTTACGAAATTATTATTTGCATTGTTTTGACGAAATTCAATGAAATGATGAATGCAATTGCTAATAATGATGACCTTGTATTGTGTTTGTTCTGTTCTGTTCCACCTGTAAGTGGAACTAATGGAGTTTAATCTTTTCAAGGACCTTGTGTCATGTTCCCGCAAAAGCAGTCGAAAGACTTCCTCCCGAGATTGCAGGCACAAACGTTTTAATCTTTAAATAAGCGTACCAAAGCTGTCACGAGTAGGTTTTACTAATGGTATGTTTACACTAGAAGACCCCCTTCTGCCCTTTTCCGTATTTTCATTGCCCTGTTTTATCCATTCGAAGGATACGACATCTTATGAACCTTACATAAACTTGCAAAGCTCTCCCGAACCACTGAACTAAACACATCGTGTGACAAATCAGTGCCTCACAGAACTAATAACGGTAATCTAATTGTTTCCCTGAAGTGCGCTGAAGCGTGCTATCTTTACACGCCCGCATGTGTTTCATATTCATTTATCGGGCACGTGGAGGCACTCGCCTACGTAGTTATGGAAATAGAAAGTACGGGAAATAGTATAATGAAATTGGAAGAAGGGAATATAAAAATATATGCCCTTCTTCTAATTTCTGATATATATAACTATACCTCTGCTCCACTCGCGTGTAAGAGTTTAATTTTCCGGGATGATACATATGTCCTTCAATCATCCAGATCTGCCTTTCTACTATTGTCGTCGAAATCGGTCCGATAGTTTAACTAGCATAAATAAGTAGTAATCCGAAAAACATATTGAATTTTACGTGACTATTATTGGTGCGGGTTACTTAATATTCCAACATCCAATACCTTCCTCAAAAAAACTGTAGCTACAGTGTTAATTCAAACATTGTAAACATGCCAGAAATGTTCAGGTCGTGAAAATGAAGATTTTTGCATGAGAACCATCTACAAAGACCACGCCCATATATTTACAACCCCATCTCATCCCATTTCAGGGCGCACTCAGGATAACAGAAGATGGTTGTGGCGGCGTTAGAATAGTAGGAGCATCAATGCGAGCAGTCAGAGGGGCCCGCGAAGCTTTAAGCGCTCTGAGAGCAGGGGCCTTAGCCAGAACCACAGCAGCAACTAACATGAACTCATCATCCTCCCGGTCACATGCAGTATTCACTCTATTACTACGGCAGAGAAGGCTAGCACCAGACCAGGACGCTACAATAGAAAGGGACGCAGATACAGAAGCGCCGGAACAGTATGAGACTCTTACTGCAAAGTTCCATTTTGTTGATTTGGCAGGGTCGGAGAGATTAAAACGAACAGGTGAGAATTTCGATACTATTTCATCCGATGAATTTTTGCAATAAATATAAGTTTCCTAGGCTGCAATAAGTGTTAAATTAATCTATCCTTTAATGTATTTGTGACATAAGAAAGACCGCAATCATAGACACAATAAGAAAAATCCATTGTGTGTCGCGTAGACCATCGTATTATAAGTCTCCATAATTCCGCATGCTGGGCTTTACTAGTTTAGAACGTTTCCAGTATTAATCGTCGTGTTATATTTCTATGCCACTTATCGTGGCAGGATACAGTGATGAATTTACAATGTTATAACACCTAACAACCTGTGTGCACGGTTTAACATATTTGATTTGATTGGATTTAGAGAGATTTATTCACTATTATAAAGTATTTGTTTACGTTCTGCAGGTGCAACCGGCGAACGCGCAAAAGAAGGCATATCCATAAACTGCGGCCTCCTAGCTTTAGGCAACGTGATATCAGCTCTCGGAGACCGATCCCGCAAAGTATTACACGTTCCATACCGGGACTCCAAACTCACCAGGTTACTCCAAGACTCCCTAGGAGGGAACAGTAATACGGTCATGATAGCCTGCGTGTCTCCCAGTGATAGGGACTTCATGGAGACGCTGAATACGCTGAAGTATGCGAACCGAGCGAGGAATATCAAGAATAGGTGCGTGGTGAACCAGGATCTGACGTCGAGGACTATACATCAGTTGAGGCAGGAGGTGGCGAGATTGCAGCTTGAACTTGCTGAGTATAAACAGGTACGAACTTGTTGATTACCAGAATAAAGCATTGGGATTATAAAGTTTTAGAGGTATGAAGAACAGGGTGTAAAGTTCACTCATCCTCCATTGAAAAGGGTGGATCCTCCGACCAGACGGGTGTTATGTCTGGCGGGCAATTGCCCTATGATTGATATTGGGAAATTGTATCTATGCTAATTGCACGGTAAACTCTGCTTGCGAGATGCAGGATTCATGATGAGGATGCAAGAGTCATGATTAAGGGGCTATTCGTTATTTGCAATGGGTATATTGGTGGCTAACACCAGATAAGCAGTAGTGAACCTTTTGAAGGTTGGCTTTACTGTTATCTATGACGCTAAGCTAGATTTTTTTTTAACTGTCATTATCTGCCGAGCCGTTCCCCAACTACGTTGGGGTCGGCTTCAAGTCTACCGGATACCGGATGCAGCTGAATACCAGTATTTTACATGAAGCGACTGCCTATCTGACCTCCACAACCCAGTTACTGGGTAATACGATACGCCTTGGTAAGACTGGTTGTCAGACTTTCGGGCTCCTGAAGTCCTGATAACGCGTAACGGCTGTCAAAGATCCACGAATGACAGCCGGGACCAACGGCTTAACGTGCTTTCCGAGGTACGGTGGGGTCTCAGTTCTTCATAGAACTGTGGACAGGTATAAAATGACAAAGGCGGGTTAATGAATTAAGCATATTTGCAGTTTAAAATCATTTATGCTAGTATAAAGCTGAATTATACACTAATCCTTTTGTCCCACATCTCAATATCATCTTGCTATACCCTGTCCGTTTGGTTAACCGTTCTTTGACAGCTGTCTTAGAAGTTAGAACGTACATATTCCAGATCACGTAAAAGTTAACTTTAAAATGCGTAATAAAATAAATATGTAAACTGCCTTATCTTAGTGAATTATCTTATTTGTGGCTTCTTACAGACATTGTAATACCGTACGTGTATCAATCTATGTATTGTGTGTTGCTGCAATCACTAGTTCCATCTGTCAAAAAACGGTTTACCTAATGGACAGGGTATAGTGCTTTGTACGTTTATAATGTTATGTCATTACGATGTTAAAAATATATATTTATATCTTCCAGGGCAAACGCGTAATAGCAGAAAATGGCGAAGAGGGCTGGAGCGACGTTGTCCAAGAGAACGCCATCTTAACAGGCGAGGCAGAATCCCTCCGTCGAAGAGTGAAGGCTATGCAGGGGACTATAGAACAGCTGTCTGCGAGGAACAGCGAGCTTATTGCGGAGAAGGCGTTAGGGAACTGGGGACCGAAGGATGGCAGTCCTGATGCCAATGATTGTTCGCTTACTTCACTTGTGCAGGTAAGGAGTAATAGCCCAGCGTAAGCATTAGAAAGTGGTGGAGGGCGGGCGGTTTTGGGGGAATGTCTTATGTAATTGTGATGTTTGGAAAGTGCTGATTCTGAGCCTAATTTGAATTTTTATTTTGACTTTTGATTTTTTTCGATCAACAATCAAGACCACAAATAATGTTGTGGTCTTATTTGCAACATAGCATTTTCAACCTTATTGCTAAAGAAATTTTGTTTTATTCTTCCATAATCATTTTTGTTCTTTTTAAAATGCGTTTACTTTCCAATCAAACTAGTAAATTATTGCAAACGATAATAAACTTTATGTTTGAAAGTTAAGGTTTATTATCAAGTTATATGCAATCGCGGTCACATGATCTGGTGCTATGGTTGATCGAAAAATAGTATTTAATGTTTCCAGTTAGGTAAGTCTCGACTAAATAAAAACGTTATTATAAAAAAATATCACATAAATAAATAAAATATCTTTTTTTCAGACATATCAGCCTGTAAGTTGTTAGTGAACTGGTAACAGATTGTGCTTAAATTAACCAAAATAAAATTGGAAATTTTGCAGGAAAATTGTGAATATTGGGATTCTGATTTTCTGTCATGTGTTATATTTTGAATTTATAGCTAAGTACCGGTTTTTAAAAGCATGATTACAGTCACTTAAAAAAAATCTACGGGCCAATCACATAATAACGAAAGTTTTTTGTGTTTGGTTAGCCAAATTAACAAAAATCAATCACGAACGTAACCGCCATGAAATTCGACGAAACATTAAAATAAGCTTTCTAACACAGGAGTTTTGTTTGCGAATGTGGGTGTGCTAAAGGTACGGTCACCAAAAGAGGTAAGTAACCAGTGTCGTCCGATATAGTTGAAGTTTAGTAAGAAATTGGTGAAGGTTTTCAAATAAAATTCAATTTGATAAATGAACGGTTTGTTTTCTATTAATTAAATTAAATTTTATTTAAAAACATCCGTCGGTTTCTTACTAAACTTCAACCATATCCGACGACCCTGGTTACTTATCTCCTTTGGTGACCGTACACCTCTGCCTTATCCTTCGGGAAATATATGCGTGAGACTTGTCACAAACTGCAGGCCAGGAAAACCCTACACAGCAAACCTCTTTTAAAATTAAGTCTGCATTTCATCACAGGGCTACGTCAGCGAGATAGAAGACATGAGGGCTCAACTACTAGAATCTAACGCGATGTACGAAGCGAGTCGCAAGCGAGAGGCGACAGTCGCAAGGACACGACACGACTCCGTCCAAGATCCTTCACTGATCATCGATGATGCCAAACGGGAACTTTATAAGGTCAGTTAACACAATTATAAACACCTTCATTATTTATATAAGAGCGTTGACAACGTACGGCATTTCATACAAACTTTTAAGTCCTTGTTTTTCGAAATGCATGCAAAGTTTGTATGAAATGCCGTACGTTGTAAACGCTCTTAAGCCCTTGTATGAACTGTATCACTGCCAGGAATACTCAAGTTACACTGCCAGGAGGCTTACCTTCTTCTCTTATAGCAGGGCAGAAGTTGAACTGCACTGCTTTTTTGTACTTAGTCATAGAACAAAAAAGCAGTGCAGTTCAACTTCTGCCCTGCTATAAAAGCTGGTGGTAAGCCCCCCCGAAAAAGAACAGCATTTTTTCATACTAAGCCCTAACTCCCTCATCTTAGAGTATTGAATCAAATCGAAATTGATTCGATTGGGATCGAATTTGTAGGTCAACATTATATAATAAACGATTTGGCTTATAGAAAATAAAATGACACTACTTAATCTGTCTTCGTCATCCACAGCCACTGCTGAGCATAATAATATCTCTTTTCTTGTGCCAATCCCGACGCTCCTATGTCAGCCTCATCCAGGTTCAACCCGCGACGGTAGCAGTGTCGTCCGCCCATCTCACCGTCAGACGACAGACACTTAGTGTCCCAGTCCTTGCCACGTGTCACTTGCCACTACTAATAAAATTCAATTGTTTTCAGGAAAAAGAGCTCCTCGCTCGCAGTATGGGCGAACTCGAATTCCAGCGCAAACTGAACATGAGTGAAAGCATGACAAGTGCAGTCGATGACACTCAAATCGGCGAGAGGGAACGAGCAGAGGGAGAGAGTGCGGAGGACTCCGAGCCCTCTGACGGAGACGCTGAGGTGGAGCCCAGTGACTCGGACGAAGAGAACTCAGAGGCTAAAGGTAATATTATAGTCATAAAAACTGTATTGCCAGAAAGATTAAAAAAGGTTTTACATTGGTCCTAAACTAGACAAGCATGTATCTTGGGCACCTATATTTAGTTTGTGTTCTTCCTATATGAGTCCCAATTAATACTTTTTCTTATTCTTTCAAAGAATACACGTTGCCAAGTGCATTGATGTTTAAAATTAAATTCTGATGTAAAAAAATAAAAACTAGCAAAAAATGCTGAAACTTTATTGCCAAAATATGAGTCATCAAACCTATTATGACTATGCAATTTCTCCAACTAATTGTTAGTGATATTTCACAGCCCTACTACAGTTACTGGTGGGTATAGATAGACAAAACGCATCGGCGCATCTTACAACTACGTCACAAGGTCTTAAAATACCTATATTCGGTACTAAGTCATCAGTTTTGTATTAAAAACTTTACCTCAGCCGGAGTAAAGTTCGAAATTCAAAACCGACTCAATTACCGTTGGGCTAAAGTTCGTTTTTTAATAACATGGATTGAGTTTACCGTTACTTATTTTTTCTTCCAATTCCCAGGTCAACGCGTCCTCTCAGCGCAACTAGCAGCTTTAAGCGAAGACATAGACACTAAGGCGCGTCTGATAGAACAGCTAGAACTATCACAACGTCGCCTCGCCGCCTTGAAGACGCACTACGAACAGCGGCTCGATACGCTGCACCACCAGATCAAAGCTACCAATGATGAGAAGGATAAGGTGCTGGCGTCACTTGGTAAGTAAAACAGATTGATTTAAGTGCAAAATAATAAGTAGGCTTGCATTGATGAATTCGGAGGGTCAATTGCTGTATTTTTAAGAACGTTGGCGCACTGTAATGGTTTCAGTCCATCAAAAATATGAACAGTTTTGACAAAATGTTCTCATTGATTGTCATTGATATGAAATTGCGAGTTGAATTTGAACGTTTTTTAAGTACGAGAATTGGTCTTCTGGTTATTCGAAAATGTAGCGATGATTCTAAAAGTCTAAAACACAAGATAGAACTGTAATTCTGATTTTTCTATCTTTTTTCGACTAGTAGCACGCCACACCACACGGTGTGTTTTACTGGCGGAAACGCTATATGAGACTGTATAATTATGTAATAACTTCCCTCCTTTTACCTTTCAGCAACCCAACCATCCCCTCCAAGCGAGAAGCTGAAGCGCGTCAAAGACGAGTACGAGCGTCGTGTGGCGGGCATGTCGCGCGAACTGAAGCGGCTGCAAGCGGCGCAGCGCGAGCACACGCGCCTGCAGCGCTCGCAGCAGCAGACAGCGCAGCAGATCAACACGCTGCGGTCCGAGCTGCAGAACATGAAGCGGGACAAGGTAAGCGTGCGTAGCTATAGCTGTACAAGGATCTTCTGACGCGTGGCCAAAATCATGACTTGAAGATAAAATATATAAATTCATTACAGGTCAAGTTAGTGCAACGCATGCGCGAGGAGGCTAAACGACACGCACAAGCTGAAGCAGCGCGAGCTAAAGAGGTTTGTAAAATCGTTATTCGTTAAGATCTCAATAGTTGCAATATTTATATAAATATTTGGTCACGTCCTTATGTGACCCATTCAATTACGTGCTGTGTAAAAATAAAATTGTCTTAAATTTTGTCTGAACTCCCACTGCACTTGTAAATCGCCAATAGCTTGGTACTAATAAAAATATATTTATTTCCTTTAGGTGGCACAACTGCGCAAGGAATCTCGTAAGAACGCCAACTTAATAAGATCACTGGAAGCTGAGACCAAGATGAAGGAAGCGGTAAGTTTAATCAAGAACGTAATAATATTAGTTTGATAAACCATCTGAATATAAACCGTCACAATGTATAGTATTTCTGTGTAGGTGTTGCGGCGAAAACAAGAAGAAGTGTCGTTGCTAAGGAAAGGACATCGCGACAGGCTCAGCAGTCGAGCGGCAGGCAGACTGCATGGTGAGTACAATATCAACCATTCTATGCGATCTTGTCCAATCATCATCTGCCGAGCCTTTTCCCAACTATGTTGGGGTCGGCTTCCAGTCTAACCGGATACAGCTGAATACCAATATTTTACATGAAGCGACTGCCTATCTGACCTCCACAACCCAGTTAATGGGTAATACGATACCCGTTGGTAAGACTGGTTGTCAGACTTTCGGGCTACTGACGACCCGTAACGACTGTCAAAGATCCACGAATGACAGCCGGGGCCAACGGCTTAACGTGCTTTCCGAGGAACGGAGGGGTCTTGGTATGTGAAAATGGTCACCCATCCACGGACCAACCGCGGCAAGTGCAGCTTAACCTGATCGATCGACCCGTGCGGCTGTTATTACTTAGCCACAAGCCCCTCTTGTCCAATGTGACAGGTTAATGTTATGAAATAAAAATCTATGAAAGTAAAATTCTCGTTCCGAATGAATTCTACAGCGTGTAAAACAACAAGCTGTGGTCACATCTAAGGGTGTGGGACAGACCATCAAACTGAACAACTTTCTCCATCTTCATCTTGTTCATCTTTCTTTCTTTCTTTTCTTTCTTTCTTTGTGCGAGTTGTAGTGGGGTGTTGAAGAGCGGTATTTATCTATTTTTATTTGTCCGACTGCCCCAGACAAATGTTAATGTTTGTACCTAGGAAATGAATATTATTTTACAAAATTCTATACAGATCGCACACGGAACCGCAAGAGCACATTATACCGCGAGGCCTGGTCCCGCCTCGAGTGCTGGGTGTCGCGCGCCTGCGCAGCACGTTGCACGCTCGGAGAGCTGGAGGCCGCGCTCGAACGGTTGCTGCAACAGCGCGAGCGAGCGCGTAACACTGACCAGGACCCCGACGCCAAACACCTGTTGCGCTACCTCAGAGAGTCCATCGCTGACACGCAGGCGCAGATCATGCAGATAGAGGTAAAATACAAATGTCTTAAGAAAACTATGTACTTCGGGAATCTTCGTGTTCCCGAATTAGCACGAATGTCGTGCCGTAGAGTAACTAGGGGCTACTCTGAGGCACGACATTAGAGGCAAAGGTTCTAAGTTTTGCACTGCCGTCCTTTGTAGTAATGTAATATACATTTGACCCTATGAAGTTTTATCAGCTAAAGAGTTCACAGACGTCACGGGTATCAATATCAAGGCATGAAAAAACAAAAATTATGATTTTCAAACTTAAAGTTAAATAATTTATTTAAGTAGGATATCAAAAGGCACTTTTAAACGTCAAAACTTGCAAGAAAATAAATTTGAATCTAGCTGTCTAACTTCTGACGTTTCATAAGTACCCATGGCTTTTGTCTCGGTGCTCGGTTCAAATTGGTCGTTTCCTATGAAGAAGAGCCGGCAAGAAACTTTTAAAAATTATTGGGTTTTACAATATTTTCAAATGAAATTTTATTGTCGTTCCTTCCCAGGAAGAGAACGACGAGAACATGCTGCCTCGCCTGCTCGACAACATCGACTCGGCCTCAGCAGGCCGCTACTCGCTGGAGCGTCTGGCCGCGCTCACGCTGCACCACGCGCAGGACGCCGCGCGGAACCTCAAGATGTTGCATGACACGCGCGCGCAGCTCAAAGAGGTAAGAGTTTGTATAAACAAACTTATTATGCTTACTAACGTTTTAATGTGTTGCTGGAAATAAATATAATGCTGGCAACATGTAAAAGCTTTGTAATGCTGCATATTTAATGGAAATAAAGTTGAAAAAAAAATGCGCAATTTAAAAATGTCCTGAAAACAATGTTACGCAATTTAAGAGGTTTAATTTTGGTAGATATTGTTTCCAGCAGCTGTTTCTTAACTTTTGATAGAGGACGTTTGTCACGCGTCATTAGAACTTAAAAATAATTTGTTTTTTTTTCTGAACATCAGCTGGAAGAAAGTACAGAACGTACAGCCAGCGCCTTGCGAATAGCGAGCACAGAGGACCAGAACCTGAACCCGTGGGGCGTGCCGGCCGCGCTGCACGCGCTGCTCGCGCACGTGTCGTCCGGCACGTCCACGCGCTCCGTGTCGCCCGTCGACAGGTAACTCGTAGGATACGACCCGACACCTGTAGAACACCAATATTTACTAACTCTAGGGTGTAAAAAACTTTAAAAAAAAAAAAAAAACAACCGACTCGGTTGTTTATTTATGTAAAAAAGTTTTATTTTTCACCTTTTTGTTGTGATAATTTTTTTGATTTTTCAAAAACCGCACCGTTTTCATGGGACCATTTGGGACGTATACCATTTCCAACAAAAAAATAATTTTTCAAATCGGTTGGCAAGAGACGGAGTTATGCGCGAACAAACATAAAAAATACAAACATCCAAATTGAGAACCTCCTCCTTTTTTTAGAAGTCGGTTAAAAAGAACCATCAAGTAACCGTTAACTGCACAATTAACAAAAAATATTGCTGAGAAATGACTTTTTGCGACGCTAAACATTGTGCTTTTGGGTGCATGCAACAGCACATGACTTATGGGGTATTTAAAGTTAAGTTATAACAATTAAAACTAGTTTTCATGAAAAAGTGTTAAAAAAGAACGACCTTCTATTTCAAGTTATACGACCTTCTCCGTAACCAGAAGGTTCCCGGACCAAAAAAATACAGAATGACAGTTGGTTGTGTGTGAGTCAGTGTCTTTCGGCTTCATTACAAGTCTTTTACACCCGTTATTTATAAAAATGATTATCTCTTCTTTGAATGAGTGCAATGGCGACATGTCAAAACATGAGATTTTTGTGTTATATCAAGTTTAATATTGTATTACACACAGAAAAGATGATGGATGGTGATGGTTTTGACATGTCGCCATTGCACTCATGCAAAGCAATCTGTCTCTAGTAATAATAATAAATAACCCTCATTACATTGAAATAATACAAATCTAATTACACCATCAGTTATTGGCACAGTGCGCAGCTTGAGTCGCGACCTCCGAACGGAGTGCGCGAGTCCAGCACCGCGCCCGCCTCGCCGCCCGACGACAACACGCCCTCGCCCTTCCAGAGGAACACGTTAGTATACAGCTATATATACACATGTTAGGTCTATACTAATTTATCTTTCCAATTGATGTTATTTCAAGTTAAACAAATATCAACTTTATTTTCGTAGTAATTAAGTTGATTTCAGAGTGACTAGCACTATTGAAAAAGTTATAAAAATGTTTGATGCTGTAGCGTAAACTGAACTTTATTGTGTAGGAATTATAGTAATTTTTCCAAAAACTCATATTGTTTGGTAACTAAATCGCGAACGCAGATTAATAATAAGTTAGTCGTTTTTCGTGTCTATCAGTGTGATAAAAATATATTCGAAAACCGAATTGTTTTTTATCACTTCGTAGAAGGTGAAAAATAGAGTACTTTCCTCGAGGCTAAAGATGTCTTCATCTTGGGCGAATTTGTATCCCTTACTGCATCCAGGATTCTAAGACTTAACTCCCCCATTGTGCTCGGGAGCACTAGAATCCCGGGAGGTTATGCTTGGGATTCAATATTTCACCCGTGACATAAGACACTACTTGATCCCCTTAGTGAATAATTTACTGTTAAGTTACGTTTGATTCATTAAATTTTTTTATTGGTCTCCAGTGTCCGTCGCGGCTCGGTGCGCCTGCGCGACCTGGGCGTCATCGGCCGCGAGGAGGACCCCATGACGCAGTCCATGGTGGAGCCCACGTCGCCGCGCCCCATCCCGCTCAGCCGCGTGCCCAGCGCGCCCGGCAGTCTCAGGTATGTACACAACGTTCTGGTTCTGTCAATCGTTTAAAAAGGACGGAGATAGAATGATGTTGATTGACACGTACCTGCCCCCCAGAGGCCTGCAGCCCCTGAGCAGCCCGGGCGGGCCCCTGAGCAGCACGGGCGGGCCCCTGGCCCCGCGCCGGCCCCCCGCGCCGCCCGAGTCCCCGCGCCCGCCGCGCAGACACAACTTGTCCAAGCCAGCCTCCTTGTACGTATACACCACGCCGCTCTACATACCTTAAGAGGGAAACAGATATGGCGACGATGAGCGTGTACACTCGCCGAATGAAAAGTTTAAACATCTTCTAAATGAAAAAAATAAAAACTAATTCACTGAGAGGCCTTAACCTAAACCTCTCCTCTCAGGTCTAGAAGCATGAAGTTTTGCTCAAAAAATATAGTGAAAGTAAGCACTAAGTTGGGGTTTTAGGAAATTCATAACGGACACACAAGACGTTTTCTTGTGATCCTTATTTTCAAATGAAGAAGTGACACGTAAATTGGTGACACTTCGTCGGCATTTTTAAAGTTGGCAGAATGTGATCAAAACAATAAATTATGTGCAATTAAAAATGCGGTGCTTAACCTTTTCATTTTGCGACTGTACATAAATATATGTTAGCGCAGATATGTGTCGTATTGTACCTAGTATGAAATTCAAATTCGCATAAATTTCAAAATTTCGACCAATTATCTGGACCATTTTTATGTCTATTGTAATCGTTTCAAGTGTGCTATCAATATTCTGTGTTGTTTTTATTATAAAAACCAGATAAATATTATTATTTTATGATTGGGAATTGGTAAACTGTTTATTTTCTTAACTTTTCTTTTATGGCTGTTTTTTCAACTGTCTGTTAACTTTATTCTTTTAAATTGTTAGTTTTTCTACAAAAAATCTTGTCAAACTATCTATTTTATTCTTCGGATAAAACAAATCTGACGATGAAAAATCAGCCTTAAGTAACTTATTTAACAACCAAACGAAAGCTTAAGTAGTTAGAAATATATCTGTCTCTTTCACTCTGGTATTTGTGTGATATCGCCGTCCCTTTCTGCATGGTACACTGCTTGGGTATATGTGCTACACTCTAGTTGGTGTGAGGTAGACATTTCTGTAGTTGTATTTAGAACTGGGACATGTGTTTATGTATGTTTATAGAAATAATATTATTATTGACTACAGGTTTACTTAAAAAAAGCTGAAATGATGTCACCTTTAATAATATTTGCATCTCGCTCGCACTTACTCTTTTCGAGTGAAAGGCAGATGTTAAACACCAAGAGTTTTGACATTCACGGTCATAAAACGTGCAAGTTTTGCGGTGTCCTGCATGAGCGACGAATACGACGCGACGCAACACGACGCGCCGTAATGCGACGCGATGCTACACGCGACAAATGTCCTACGTGATTTTGGTCATTACTTCTCGAATCATGGAGAAGTACGGTACAATTTTGCTCGAAAGTTGAAGTGACGCGTCTGGTCGCCCTCAAAACAAGTACGCGTTACGTCGCGTCTCGCTGCAGACTTTCATATAGGCCGCAAGCAGGGTATGCCGTTGAGTTGATCGCGTTCGTCGCGTTCACAGCGTCGCGTCGCGTCGTATTCGTCGCTCATGCAGGACACCGCGTAAGACTGCGAATATTACTCGTTTTGTCTCGCTCCCACGTTATATGACCACGCTTCGAACGATGGCGTTTATACCCTCATTTCTAAATCCACTTTAAGAAAACCTGTAGTACTTTGTACCGTCTAGTTATATGTGCAAAATAATAAACAATCAAAACGAATTCAAATTACACACGCTAGCCACCTCTAAGCTACCCTTGGTACACATTTGTACCATTTGGGTCAACTTGCACAAAAATAAATAATAAATCTAAAACCAACTTGAAGGCCCAATTGTACCACCAATCGCTAGACAAACTTGAACGCTAGACGAATTTAAAACATCGTTGTGTTTCTGTCAATCCATAGAAGATGATAGAGAGAGAGGACGATGTTTTAAACAGGGTTAGCGCTAACTGTATTTAGTAGTTGCTGGTACAAGCGGACCTTGGAACCTCGGGTTAAAATACAATCCCCGAATACGCTAAAAAGAGCTACTAGAAGCGCTTTTTTGCGGGGAGATCTTCAAGAGCACTTTGCACATATAACTGTCTGGTTATACGGTGATGGCGCTCGGTGGGTGGGTCGCTGGCCCCGCTGACGCTCGGTTCGCTTGCAGCCTGCTGACCGAGCTGTCCATCGTGGAGGACTGACCCGCCCCCGCCGCGCCGCAGGCCCCGCCCCTCTCACACGTCATACGACGCTCTGCATGCTTTCTCGTTATTTATTGCTCCTTCTACGTATTAATAACTCTTTATCGACGCTATTTTTGATGATTTTAGAGATGTGTGTGGTATTTTGAAGTATTATTTGAGACTTGTACAGTGAGGTTCTAATTTAAGTGCAAAATATTGATGTTTTAGAAAAAATATAATTTGATTTTTATGTCAAATATTTATATTAATAACAAGGGCCATAATAATACTTACAAATAAAGCTCGTATAATTTCTAAAACCATACAATTTTCTGGTTGTATTTACTATTTAAATATTCGGCGTGATAGGGTTAAAAAGTACGCAATTATTTACAGGCGCGCACGTATTATACGTACGTGCGTGTCCATATTTACGCTGAAAGAATATAACTATGTATATAAACGTTAGGATTAAGCTAAAATATTAACTGTTTGACTCGAAACTTTGTTATGTTAATTAAAGTACAATATTTTAGGCACTAACCATACGGGTATCGAACCAAAAATGTCTAAAGACGCTTGATACCGCTTAGAATTTTCTATCAAAGCAGCTGCAATTTGAACTTTACTGTGATGATCATATGATCTAATTTTGTATAACTAAAATATCTTTCAAGCTTCAGTATAGTTTTAAGGGAACCTTTGCATTTAAGAAGTGCATAAAATCTTAATTAATAATACTAATCCAAAGGAATTGTTTAGCTTCATGCATTTTACTGTAATATATCGAAGTAGTGTGTAAGTATATCGTCACAAGTGTAACGTAAGCTTTAACTTGGCAGTTGGTTATTACAACGCATATTACAAACTATACAAATGCTAAACTTTAATATTCGTCGATTGCAAACGGGGCCGGGAACCAAAAATGTTTAACAAATTTTTAATTCGATTCCTTTACATTGGCTGTCGAAGTCGATGTCATATCAACTTAAGGACATATTATGTGCTTAAGTCGATATCATATCAACTTAAGGACATATTATGTGCTTAAGTTGATATGACATCGACTTAAAGCAGCTTAAAAAAGGTTATATTATAACCTTTTTTAACCTTTTTTTTTATTGTAAAAATCGATGATGTCACAAAGTATGAAACAACTTTTTGATTGTATCCTTTATTAGATTGTGATTTTGTCGATCATTTTTATATCACCAGCGAATGAAAAAAATTATGTCAACAACTGCATAGAATAATCCACGCCTAGTAAATTTTTAAACAAGTATCTTTTATAAGTGAAAAAAGAAACTTAACTTGTCAACATTTTTATTTTGCGACCTGTACATTGCATCGTTCTAAGCGAACCGCCAAGCAATAGATATCAGGCCAAGTGTTCGTATAGTTTGTAATCTGTGCGTACAGTGTATGTACGAAATATGTATATTATGTAGGCACAATAAATAGATGCAATACAGCTTGTGTTTTGTTTGCTACCGGCATGACGCACCCCCGCTATATACTGCATGATTAAGCATTCAATATATTATTGATATTAAATTATACACAAGAGTTAAAGGTTATACATAGAAGGTGGCATCCATATCGACGCGCCACCTGGCACCATGGATTCAGTACATGATTCTTGACCCCCTGCGAGTGTTTAGAATAATGTGCTGAATTCATGTTTACAGTTTGCACGTCCATGTCCTCGCCACCCTGTACAAGCTATTTTTACTCGATTGAGCGTAAATATTATCAAAAAAATAGCTATTGGAAAAATAATTGGATACATTTCCAAATATAAATAGTAATAATACCTATATTTTACAAATGCACGACAGTACAATGAAACCCGGAATTGACTCTATGTGCATGTATTTTAATCAGTTGATTATAAATTCTTCCAACAATAATTTATTGTGCTAAAAAACAGCATGAATATATTTTTCCTATTGTCAACTAACGTATCATTAGACTATTAAAATTAAATTATTGTATAGTTGAGATTTAAGAAAAACTTAGACTTTGCACCAGAGTTTTTATTAGGGCGAATTCAACCAGACTTTTAAACCCACAATAAGTCTTATCCTGAGAAAAAAATTGAATTTTTGACAGTTTTTCTATACTCGAGCTGCCAGACGTCAATTTTATTCCTCGGATAAAATATATCAGGGGAAATTCTCGTAATTTAAAGAATGTTCACAGTCTGATCTCAGTCTCGATCAGTCAAAACTACCTCTAATTTCCCTACATTTTTGACAAGTTTTTGACATTAACTGACGCTGAGATGAGATTGCGACTAGATTTTGAACGTTTTTAATTACGGGCCTTCTGACTTTGATGAAATCAGCCCTTAATTGCACATGCAAAGAATTGTAGTTACACACAATACACAAGCACTGGAGTTGTATTTAACATTATAGCAGTATAACCTAAAAACAACAATAGAAAAAAACACATGACGATCAAGGTTTAGAAGGCACATAGCCGACAATTTAAGTCAAGAATAGTTTTCGCTTCGACCCAAAGACATTGTAAGTATTTTTTGTTTTGTGTTGTGATCCATGTTATCATTTCAAACCATCTCCATGGCATGGCTAATGGCTACCTTTGTGCCCCATTGTGCCCCATTATGCCCCAACGAACCATTAGTTTTGTTGCTACATTTAATGTTGTGATGTCCTATTAATAGTCTAAAATTCCTAGCTTATGAAATTCCTTAACGAAATATCCATGATTAATTTTTTTTTTTTTTTATGGGAATAATCAAAATGTGTTCATTTTAATTCATTAATAAACTCAGCCTATCGCGGGCCACCGCTGGGCAAACACCTCCCTAAGTTACGCCATAATATTCAGCCATCTAATTATTAAATCCAGTGAATCATTCTACTTATCTGATAAACTAAGGTATCATCGTCATCTTGATTAAAATAAAAATAATAAAACATAAACTTAATAATACCAAACGAATGACCAACTTGACCTGACCTTGACCTTGCATTTCAACTAACTTTAGCACTATCGTGATAATTACATATGTCTTAAACTGGACATAAGCACTTCTCACAGGTACTAACTACTTCACAATGTTCACACAGAGCCGTAGCCTGAAAAATTCAGGGCAAGGTGATATTTCAAAAACATAATTTTTATTACCCTATTTTCGTGCAACTGTAACTATGCGGATTACCTCGGTAATAACTGGAATCCAGATATTAATGCACGTTACACTGAAGTGGATTCCAGATATTTCTGTCTTATAAAATAAACATTTACATTCGCGGAATGAAAAGAGCTCGGAAAAGGTGCTTTTTGAATTCCGCGCCCTTACCTACATACATACCATATCGGGTCTAAATTTTTGGTAATTTTCCGGCCACGGCTTCTTCATATGCCATCCTTATGTCCCGTGTTCCCGCTTGCTAACGCGCTCACTAACGCAGAGAGGCGAGCGCGACTGTGGGCACGCCGCCCGCGTCGCCCGGCGCGTCTCGACGTGCAAGAGATGACGACGTGTTTCTACGACTCACGGGGGCGGGTCATGATAATACACCTCAAGGAGTCGTCAAGGAAATTGTTCTGAAGGTGGGCTATGTAACTATTGACATATCATCACTTTCCTGTCCTTATCTCAATTTATTTGTGATTGGATTCATCTAAAAAATCAGTTTTGCTATTGCTACATTATCTTTCTCATAATCCTTATAAAATTGTATCTTTTATTTGGTCTAACTCTTTTCTTATTGCCCTCTACTTTCACTTTAGCGTAAAAAAACATTATGGGAGTACTATTAAAATACATGAAACTGTCAATAAAACTGCACCTACAATTTAGTTATATGATAAGTTTTTAAAGTCCCATACTTACTCTATTTGCAGGTGTTTGTTCAGTGTAGGCGTTGGTGCGCCGTATTGGAGTATGAATTTAGTAGGGAAATTGTAAAATAGTTGTCTATGTTTATCTTAGCGTGTTAGCGGCAGCGGCGGTAACAACACAGGCGCGTGGCTGCAATGCACGCACGTGGCGGAGGGACACGCGGGCGCAGCACTCGCGCTCGCAGCCACCACGACCATGCTGTACAGCGGCGGAGTGGGTGAGTGTATAGAGGAAAAAAGAAAAATGATTATTATTAATTCATTTTTAGTCTATGTTGTGCCACTACAGGACAAAGGTCTTCCTTTCTCCTTTCCACTCTTCTCTAAACTGCCTTAAGCTAGTGTGGTGCAATCCTGTCTGTCTGTCGAGCTCGTCTGCCTCGATGACACCGGACGTTTTCCTGGTGGTAGATTTTGCCCATAACTCGTTCGACATGCTGCAAACTCGTCCGGTCATTGGTGGACCCAAACTAGGATGGGCCCAGTCCCACTTAAGTTTGGGTGACGTCCAAAAAGCATTTATAAGCAGTAAAAAAAAGAGGGAGTATAAAGATAGCTCATGGCGCTACTAAGCTTCAGTCGAGATTTCCGAGTATTTCCTGTTCAGATGATTGCTATGCCAGGAAATACTGGCAAGGCTCGTTCGTATAACTGAAAATAGACGATGGTTCCCGAAAACCATATTTTTCTTGCGAAATCTGTAACTCATTATACTGCTCTAACTGTTATCGTCTTCCTACCCATCAGACCGCACAGTCCGCGGCTGGGACTTCACAGCGGGCACGGAGGCGTGGCGCGGCTGGTGCGGCGGCAGTGTGGGCGCGCTGGCGGCCGGCGAGCCTGGCGCCAGGGACTCGCGGCTGGTGCTGGCGGCTGCAGGGGCAGCTGTCAGGATGTTCGATACCAGGTCCAGGACGCCTGTCACTACGCTGTGGTAAGAACCAGTTCCAGCCCTTTAAACCATGTCACGTTCCTATATTCTTTAGTAAAATAGATTCTTTGCTTACGAATATAGAGGGTTTCTGTCACATTTCGGCAGATAACAGATCTGAAACAACGTCGACATGGGTTCATATCAAATCAATTACACTTCCTTGGTCAATACTTCTAAAAACACCATTGTCATCGGTAGGTCGTCAGGTGCGACGGGTCCTTGTCCCGCCAACCGCGGCGTGGGTGGTGAAGTAGCCGTCACAGCGCTAGCACTCACACAGAACCATCGACTGTACACCGCTGCAGGAGACAAGCTGAGACTGTGGGATCTGCGAATGTAAGTGATGATCTTTTTCATTTTTATTCATTTAAAAAAAGTCCAATACTCTTATCCTTAGGGTTACGTAAAGTCACCACAAGTAAAGCTCGTGCCGCTTCGTAAGATAAAAATATTGTAAAACAGTATTTACAATATGTTTATCTTACGAAGCGGTAACTAAGTGTACAAACACACAGTGAATGTGTGCGAGATGTAGAGTCAGCACATAACACACACACACACTTCCGACTTCGCCATTGTCTCTGACGGTACCGAGGCTCCTGCGCTTACACACATATTCTTAGTGTGTGTGAACTACATAGTTTATTTATCATAATTTGCTATGGTGTGTTACGTACGATGTGTGTGTGGCAGGATGGAGTGCGTGAGCAAGCTGTGGACGGGCCACGCGGCGGCGGTGATGTGTCTGTGCGTGGGCCGCGCGGCGGGCGGCGACCTGGTGGCCACGGGCTCCAAGGACCACTACGTGCGCGCGCTCGACATGCTGCCGCAGGACAACGGTGGGTGGATAGGCTAAGGGGCAGAGCCACGAGGATCGCTCAAAAATAGTAGATAGTACATACCATCCTCCTTATTCAGAACATTTTTGTTTGCTATCAATACAGTATTTTTGGTACAGTTAAGCAAGTCCTGTCATCTATGACTTGATCGACCGCGATGTAACATTTACCCGCTCGACACTAGTTGTCTAGAATTTTTGCTGAAATGAAGCTTTTTGGCGCAGGCGTGTTCTTACATCAACTTTTCATTTTTTATAGTATATTGTGTGTCTTTTAGTCTGTGCTATTATAAAGGAGTTCAAATAATCATAGATGATTATTTGAGCTCCTTTATAATGTAATATATCTGTCTCAGTCAAGTTTAAGCTCAGCAGAATTCTGTGTAATGTTTCTCAACTTAATTTTGGATGAGGCTAAGATAAGTACTTTATGGATATGACTGACAAATCCTAAGCGTGGATTAAAAAAAATAAGTCTTAAAATTGCAGGTAGTTGGGAAGCAAGTAATCGCTGGCTCCTAGAGCCGCCGCACTACGACGGAGTGCAAGCTTTAGCGCTGTGTCATGACGATGCAGTGCTGTACAGCGCTTCACGAGACACTAGCCTCAAGCGATGGAGCCTCACCGACCACACGCTCACTCATGTAAGTTATAAAACATGTGTGTACTGTGTATTGTAACTTCACATGGGACGTTTTCAGAATTGTATAACGCTGTTTTTTTTATACCAGGGCGTAATGAACGCACATAAGGGCTGGGTCACGGGCGTGTGCGTGGTCGGAACCGGGCCGAACACGCTGGTGGCGAGCTGCGGCCGCGACTCCGCGCTGCGCGTGTGGAGCGGCGCGCTGCGAGCCGCCGCGCCGCCCGCCGCGCTGCCCGACCTGCCGCACGCACTGCGCGCGCACCCCGAGCCGGGCCTGCGCGCGCTCTACACGGCTGGCAAGTGAGTCTACTGCACTGTCGGACCATACAGGCTAACTGGCTTTTAAGTCATCTTTTTACTTTTAGGGCGTGTCGTGTCAACTTCCTTAAATGAATGCGTGTCTTTATTTTCGTCAACCAATCACATACTTTAACTTGATGAGGCATCCAGTAATAGAGCTAGGGTTAATGTTTCTGATACAAGTAGTTAGATCAATAATGGTCCATATTTTGTTTATTATCACTGAGTCTTCTAAAATATTAAATGACAATTAAGTTTTAACCATTTTATAATATTTTGTTGTTATGTTGTTGTTTGTAATCTAAAAGATGTTGAGAAACAAAATATTATAAAATGGTTAAAACTTAACCAACATCTTTTAGATTCCACTCCTGTATAATTTCATACAGGAGTGGAATTCTAACTGGCCATTCTTCTTAACTTACTTACTTAACTCCTAGAAAACTTTCGTAATTGGAATCCTTACAATGTCGTCATAACTGTAAAAGTTAGTATTTTGGTAACTTGTGAGTGTGTTGCAGCGGCGGCGAAGTGCGCGCGTGGCGGATCACCGTCGAGCAGTGAACGACCACAGGTGCATACACAGACAGACACACATACAAACATACATTTTTGCTAAACTGCCCATAAAGATACATGAAATAAGCACAATAGCACATGTCTCTTTACAGCAGTACCTCTCACAATTACACACGCCTGTAAAGGACCAACAGACCTCACAAATCGTTGTTTTTAGTGCCAAACAAATATCTACATTGTCTATATTGAAATAAAGTAACAATCAATTTTTTTTAAAAATCTCCTTAAATTGTGTATTTGTGTTTAACTTTTATACATACTTTGAAGGACTGCAAACAATAGTCCACCCTGACGCACACGCATAAGGTAGGTTTTCCAAGCACAGTCTGACCACAGCCCACACCACACACCTACAACCAATACCTACTTGTACCATAGCTTTAGATGTCGCTAAATTATCACTAACCAGATCAAAACCCGAATGAAATACTTGTTACATTTTCGTATCTTATGTATAAAACTTCATATTCACGTATTTGTATAGTAATTTATTATCATTTTATCTGTAAGGCCAAGTAACTGTTTCATTATTCTTTATTGGACAGAGCGGCAACTAATGAACTTAGCTTTTACATGTAGTTTTAATTTTCATTCATCAGTGCTAAAACTGCAAGTCTGTCTTTAGGATCTATTAACAGGAAATGACGCCGATTCCCTTGTTCACAAATTAACTAAATTTAAGTTCAGTGCATCTTTTTCTTTCTATTTCATTAAAAAAGGACAGAAAATAAATATTAGTTTAGTCCTGTCAAATTATGATACTCCATAGACAGTTTAGACGTGATTAAAAACATGACTACTAAAAATACGTCAATTTACGTCTGGCGCTGACTAATTTGACAGCACCAAACAAACATTTATCTTCTGTTCTTTTCCTAATGAACAAGAAAGAAAAAGATGCACTGAACTTAAATTTAATTTAGTTTGTGAACAAGGGAATCGGCGCAACTATTTTTATTTGGTAGAATTCAAAGAGATTTAAGATACTTTATATCTATATATTTTAGTCTTTGGTGTACCTATTAGACAAAAAGTACTGTATTTCTATCTTTTTATACTTAAATTTAGGAAAATACCAGCAAGTTATACATTGTCAAGCGGTGTAAACGGGCAAATAAAGTAGGTGTATCAAGATTCTTAACCGAGTTTAGACAATAGTGTAGTCTCTCTAGTTTCTGCGTTCAAATAGAAACTTTGCATTCATTGTAGCAGTCACATTCATGGATTTTGTACCAAACTGGATGAGTAATAACCACGAACAATGGTTGCCACCCGTCGACTGGAAGCAGACATCAAATTCATATGAAACTCCCCGCACACCCACAGTGTGAGGTCGTGGGTGTGGCACGTCTGCTTGCGCACGCGCCGCCGCTTCACCCCCACTCACACGGCAAAACTGCGCTTCGCTCTTTACTTCATATTCCTATAAACTGTTTTATCTATAACACGTGTGCCTTTTTAAATGTATTCGCCTTCCTTTGTCCACTAACCTGGACTGCAGCCTGGCTTACCACTATAGCTGTGAGAGACAGTGGCACGGTGAGCAAGGAAAATATCCACCAATTGAGCGATTTTTTTGGTCGATATTTTCTAAGCTCTGCCTTATTTAGACAGAAACATTCGTTAATTAAACTCTTTAATGGCATATACAGGACCATATTAAATTACCTGGCGAAACGTAACAGACGTGATGAATGACGATAAAACTCTCGGCCGTTGACCCCGTAATCAGCTGTACCTACTTGAAATTATTAGTTTAGAAATTCTTATTTATCGTCGTTAGTATATCGATACCCATCACGTGTGTGAAGTTTTGCTAGCTAATTTAATTTGACTTTGTATTTTGAACATTTCTAAAGGCACTGGCAGCAGTATTATTTTATACCAACTCAAAATAAAAATAGCTGGTGTACAAATTCACATTGCTGCCAAAAAGAGTACATCCTTTCCATTTTTTTATCGATGTTTTCCTGTGAGTGTACCCCTGTTCTAACTTTATTCAATTGTTCTACAGCTTTTCTTTAGTTACTAACTGTTTTCAACCAATTTAGATGTTAATACTATTTATTTAACTGTTATGCAAAATGAATACCAACTTAAATTGTCCGTATATTCACATCCCAACTGTCAATCTTTGACAGTTGTATGGGCTGACTATAACACGGCAATACGACGTAGGGTGTCCATTTGCTTAAGAATAAATGTCCCTGATTGTACAATTCTTTTGACTAACCTAAGCTTTAACTGTTGTGTGTAGTTTTCTTAGCTGTTCTCATCATGTATTTAACACCCTCTTTTAGCAAAATAAAGTATTTATTTGAATTATTTCTTGAATAGAAAAAGTATCTTATATTAAAAACTTTCTATCATAAACAAAATTTATTGGTGTAACTTTGTTAAGTTTCAGTAAGAAATTAGGTTAAATATTCTTTTCCAAATTATTTGATTGCAATTATTACCAATTTATTTACTTTTTTAAATATACTACAAGCAAACGGTGGGGGCACAATATTGCGATAACGCACTTTATTGTCTGGTTCCTTATTTTAAATACGTTTTTTACGTGACGTTGCGTCATACACAAATGATTCAACAATTCATTTGCCTAGCATTTTCCGAACTATGTTGAGATCGGCTTCAGGTCTGTCAAGTCAAACTGAATACCAGATTTTTTTTTTTTTTAATTCAACAATACTTTTTGTAATGACTTCATCTGCACTAATATACACACAAAAAACGTAAGCTCATATTTTGTTTCCACTGTCATGATTATATTACTAACAACAAAAACCAACCAATCACAAACACCATCTATAGCACCCTATTCCTTCCCCAGCGACGGACGCATACGGTGCTGGCTCATCCGCAAGACTAGATGACCATCACCCGCGTGCTCGCCCGCCCAGCCCGCGCCGAGCACGCCAACCACGCACTCGCATGCTGTGTACCCCGCGCGACCACAGCGCAGGGCTTGGAGGTGACTGCGGGACCTGGCAAGGCATAGACATACCTGCTGGACCCATGCTTATAGATGACAATATGCTTGTATTACAAACGTACAATTTAAACTGACACGGATATGGTAAAAGAACCTGCAGTACTCAAGGAATTACAGCAGTCTATTGTATCAGTTAGACGCAAGCATCGTTTGGGACCCCTTTAAACATTTAATAGGTTGCGGTCTTAAAACGTGCGAGCAGGATGGTAATAGTTATTGCCATCTCGCTCTTGTTTTATGACCGCGACTACCCCTAAATTTGGCGTAAAGTATAATGCGGATATCCGTATTACGTACTACGAGTTAAATTATAAAACCTTGTGATGTTAACTTGATTGTTCGACAAAATGTTGACTGTTGTGGTCGTGATAGAAAAAACTTAAATTTTAGCGTAGGTAAGAAGCAGAGCCGTAGAAAAAAGGAGGCATGAATCTATGTTTGTCGTCATTTAGAGTAGATAGTTGTGTGTAGATTGTTGCAGATTTTCATGGCCTATGCGAGTGCAATGGGAATGAGCAAAAAAATATGAAAATACATTTTTTAAGACAAAGTATCTCTCTAGTAGTAGCCTGTTTGATCTCTCAAATTGTATATAATTTTAAATGAGCAAATTAAAAGAGGTAAGCAGTTTTCTCTGATAACAAAAAATACAACGATTTATTCACGAATACGAAGGATTACTATTATAGGATTTATTTTCGTGATTATAGTAAAGACATATCTTGAATATTGCGTTATATACTTTAAATATTTTATTATTTTCGAATGTCAAATCACGACCTAAATATTGTACCTAGATTATTTTATACCTAAGAGAATCGACTGGAATTGAAAACATGGACATTCCAAAAATTTAATTCAAAAGACATTAATAAAAGCAATTTCAATAAACTTCTACAGGCAGGCCTAAAATAACATAATGTAGGTATACTACATAAATATAACTGAAGTAGTTAGAAATAAGTTATATTAAAAAACCACTCATCTTATGCAATGATTATGAAGTATTAAGTAAAGCGACATATAGATTTAATCGTAACAGACACTTAGTGTGTAGCTTCACGAAGTTCTAAGTTTTTTAGTTCGAGAAATCGTCGGTAGGTTTTAATTGGCGCTAGTGAGCCTAAATGTGGATAAGAGGTAGTTTGCATAGAAGTGGCTCAAAGGAAGTCGTGTTTTCTTTATATTTGAATCATAGTTGAAATCTAGTTTCATAAGTCTTGACTCTTGACTAAATTCTCAAGCGACTTGGCGACACTATAGAATTGGTCGCAAAATATTATTAACTGGTTATTTTTAGGCTCACTAGCTCAGTAGACCAATAAACAAATACGAGAGTTGTGTGATAGTGTCAGTATACTGCTAGAATATGGCCTTCATGTAATAACATATTACTGTTATTGTTGTAACCGAATTTATTTCAATGCTTACGCGATGACACGAGGATTTAATTTACTTACATTGTAAACAAACGTTTGTGGATGTTAGTCGTAATAATATACTCAAAAGGCATTAGTTAGACTAAATATAAATATTCTGAAATTTTCATCTCTCTTGCAACTTAAACTGTATTTTTCAGTTTCTAAAATTTTCATCAGTTTCTTTCTTTTTTTCGAAAGGTCTTCGCCTTTCCTAGATCATCATCATCATCTGCCTAGCCTTTTCCCAACAATGTGGGGGCAGCTTCCAGTCTAACCGGATGCAGCCAAATACCAGTATTTTACATGAAGCGACTGCCTATCTGACCTCCACAACCCAGGGTAATACGATACCTCTATAATATCTTAGATATTTACTAATTAAATCCTCGTTTCATCACGTCAGCTTCTCTTAGAGATTTTATTCCTAATTGTTAGGAAAAGCCTTAGCTTAGCTTAAATTCCTATAAATCATGTAAAAGGCGTACTATTTAGTGTTAACATGCGCGTAGAAAGGATTCGAATAGGGGATGAGACACATTGATAATTTCTAGTGTAACTGTATGGGTATTTAGTAGGGATTTTGACTTGGGTTAAAAGCAGTGCCATCCCCTCGGTTTGCCAATGAGTGTGAACTACTCGTTAGTAGGACTTTTAAGACAATGCATAACAGACTTTATATGGAACTGAAAAGAAAATAGTTTCATTTATTAAACTTTTCACTGCCCGTTCCTTGTCTGAAAGTCAAATTGACGAGTAGTCGTAAAATGTAAGAAAATGATTCAATTGTCATTTAGAAGCCAATGCATGCCAAATTGTACGCGCAATCCCTGGCCATTTTTATGGAAGCCAACATTTATTAGCCCAATTTAGCCAACTTAACGACATCATTGTTGGCTGAAGTCTAATTCTGTTTGATGTTATAATGTCTTTTTCAATTTTTGTCTCACTCGACCAATTTAGATAACCCTTGAATTAAAAAAAAAACCTTCATTTCTTTTTGTTTCTTAGAACGGGGGACCAAAATCTTTTTGCAAAAAGTATTTCTCTCACTCATATGAGTGAAAGTAAATTAATAATGAAATTGAAAAATACTTGCAGAATTAGATTTTCGCCACAAAGTAAACAGCTAGTTCCCATCAGGTTATGTTCTAGCTATAAACTTGATTCAACACGTCCACAAACACACTCGTAGGGGTAGTATTAGAGACACACACATTATATAAGCGTCCGTATATAGCTAGGGATCATAACCTGTGGGAGCGAGTCTTAAATTAAAGTCTGTAGCGATAATAAACTGAGATTAGTCTCCTTACTCAAACTAGAACTGATACATCAATTATGATAGTCTGTGATTAATCTAATAATTATATTTTTGTACATTCCTGTGCTACGGGTACACATAGCAATCATAACCATGTAATCACATTTATAAGACAAATAGGTCGACGTCAAATTATGTAGAGTAACATTTTTAACATTGTATACTGTCCAAATATAAACTTTATCTTAAGTACACTAAAGGCTATGATTTTCAAGCAAATATCTGTTTTGTTTACAATAATTGAAGGTTTATTTTGTGTTATCTCTCCCCAATGCGTTTTTCAGTATTATATTTTTGAAGGGCAACACCTTCTATAATAATTTTAAGTAATCACAAATCTATGAATTTAAATAATCAAAGTGTTTATGTATATAATTTGTATGGAATGCAGTTGAATGCTTGCGAGGCTATCAGTTATGCTAGGAGCTTTATTAACAAAAAAAGATATATTGTTATGTTATATCTGTATAGTATAATGTATGCCTTATAAAAATCCTTGCAATAATTACTTGTGAAGTTATATCCCGCGTTCTATGAACAAGTACAAGCAGACAAAATCATTTTTCGACTGTCTCGTTTAGATTAACTTTTAAGGGTGGCGCCAAAAAAGTGTAATCCGTATTTGTCGTCGCTCAAAATGAGTTGAAGAATTTACGAGCGGATTAGGTCCGCAAACGGCCCAAGACCGCTCGGCCGGGCGGTAGGTAATTATAGCGCGCAAGTACATGGAGTGACGGAAGCCTGGTAAAACTGCCGTGTTACGTAATTTTTGCGACTCATTTTCAACGGCGTAAATTACGCCCATTTCTGCCCCGACCCTAAAACATTTTTAGATTATTTATAAGAGAAAATGTAACGTGTAATCATTTTAGTTACCAAGTCGATAAGTCTGCGTTAATACTGTGTTCTGGTGGCTTGAATGCGAGTCTAGCAGCTAGTCATGTAGGGTACGCGTCATGTGTAGTGTCAATGTTAAATATTAGTTTGTTGGGGTGTTTGTAAACTGAATCATTAAACTATCAAAAATAATATTTAATTTTAGTAGATATGTTAGCAAAAATATTAAAATTAGCTAACGAATTGAGATTGAAAATCAAGTCAAAGTCATTCCGTTTGTGGTCATATTTAAATTCAGAAACATCGGCTAAATTCAATTTATAAATACCCCTAAATTCCAATTGACAAAATCAACTTTCATTGACATTGTACGAACATCTTTTATAATATTACTTTTTATAATATTTTTTTGTTACTATTGCATCAGGGAGTAATAAAAATATATGAGATTTCTATTATTTTAAATAAATTATAATTTGTGTTCTCAATTAATTTGTATCAGAATGTTTTGTATTGTTTAGACAATGATATTAGGTGTTTTATGATTTTTATTATAATTTTATTTCGATACGGATGAAATGTTTATTAAATAAAATTATACAATACTAATAAAAAGACTTTTCTTTTATTTTTGACGTGAAAACGTCTTTTCGCTCGTTATACTGGCGGTGGTTCATTATTTGTGACCGACAAAAACGTAAGGTTTCAACCGCTAATAAATAAGAGAGAGTTTTAGTTCAGAGTAATGGTTGAGCTTATGATAGGTCAAATAAATAACAATTTTCAGGCAGTTTCTTTTTTTTTGAGGTAGGCAATTTTTTTATTTTGCGGGGCATTGGCCTATGACGTCGCACTGCGAAAGCACGCGCATACACTTGATGTGAATGTGACCACCTTTCATTAGTTGGGACCAACAGAGCAAGCTTGGCGTGATAGTGGGTAAGCAAGTGCTAGGTTAAAAAAGCTAAGCAAGCAAGCATTAGCATTATTTTTTTTAGCTAAGCATTGTTTAGGGAACTCCTCTAACTAGGTTAGAAAACAAACAGCGCGGTCTCGAACTGCGCCTACTTATTTTTTATAACAACGAAAATAATGTACCCTCTATATTGGTTTTAGAACGACAGCACTAGAGGCAAGACATAATTATACCTAACTGCCGTTTTAAACTCGTTATTTGTATAATTTTTATGTTTAATTTGCCTGTGAAAGTTTTTCTTCCGGTCCGAAAATAAACGCTTTCATATAATCAACGACAATAGCTGCTGGCTGTAAAACTCGAACATGACCGGCAGCAACTGCCACATAACCAAGCCACAAAATCTCAGTTTTTTCACATAAACGGTTCAATATTTGTTTCAGTTGAATAAAACGATAGATCGGCACTGTTCGTACTTACAAACAGGGACTGAAAGCGGTTACGGTTAAAGGTTAAGATACCTCAAAAATATACCGGTACCGGTTTAAAATAAAGGTTGAGCTATACCGATACCTTAATAAATAAAGGTTGGGCTAAACCGTTATTTAACCATTACACGATTTCGGTACCGAAAACATGCGAGACTGTGAGAGATTGTGAGGAATAAATAAGGTTTACGCATCCGCGTTCGAACGCCGGCACCTTTGGATCAGTACCTAGCTCCGGATTTACCCATCGCTACTACTGAGGCAGGCCCTATCCGTCGCTGGAACCGGACGTTTCGCTCCGCGTTGAGAATTTTCTGTACTTACTTATTTATTGCGGGACTACTTGCATGGTGAAAAATCATCCCCATTACTGTCCCACTGCTGGGAATGGGCAAATGAAACATTTTTTACAATAAATTATAAATATATTCATCGCCCAGTCCGGCTTTAACACAGTCGTGTCCTTCCGATCGGAAATAAAACCAATACTGAGTTATAGTAATGTGCAACAATCAGCCAGTGAACGACAGACAGAGTGGCGAGGCGGTACGTCAAAGAAAACCCCTATTTATTAAGGTTTAGGTACCGCTACCGATATATTTAAAAAGGTGATAGTACTTCTACCGAAATATACCGGTATGCATTTCCAACCTCAAAATTCCGCTACTGAAAAAAATAACGGTATCGAAATATTACGGTAACCCTTATTTAACGGTATGACGTCATGCCTTAAATAAATAAATAAATCCCTGGACATTTCACACAGCACCATTTGTCCCAAGCTAAGCAACCTAATGCTTGTGTTATGGGAACAAGATGGCTGATAAACTACTTACATACATTTTTTTTTTTTTTTTTTGTAAATACATACATATTATAGATAGAAAAACACCCAGACTCGGAACAAATACATGTAGGTCATACAAATATTTGTTCCGTGCGGGAATCGAACCCGCGACACGCAGCGCAGCAGTCAATCGCTTAACCACTGCGCCAACCGTGCCGTCAAGAGACGAGGATAATCATGTCAGTTTGAGTTTGAAGTATATAAATGAAACGGTTGTTTTATATAAGTATAGTTAAGATTTATTTACTTAAATACATTAATCAGTACACTTTCACATCACTCGTCGGTCAGTACTTATACTTGGCATGTTTGCTATGTTTTCGGTGGTGATGCGTAGGGGGCGTGGCTGGCGACCGTACGCGTCGCCTACTTTCCCTATCTCGGTCTCGGTCCCTCTCTCTATCTCTTTCTCGCTCCCTCTCGCGGGAACGTTCGCGTTCTCTTTCCCTTTCGCGCGATCTTGAACGAGATCTTGACTTGCGATCACTGAAATAAAAGTATGAAAATAATAGCAATATCCATAATATCCATAATGTGTGAACGATGATATAGTTAGAAAATTATATGGGCCGACGACGCCGAGTAACTACCGAAATGACGACTAATAGAGAGTATGGAAGAAAAAGACATGTTGCGCCGACCTCGAATACATTGGGATAAGGGTAGGAGAATGATGAATCATGATGATTCATCATTTGAAAAAGAAATTCTAGGATCTAAAAAATGGCAGAAAAATCGTAATAAAATAAAATATTGTTACCTGTATCGAGATCTCTTCTGCAGCGGTGGTGACAGTGACGGCTCACGAGAGGCTTTCTTCGACTTCTTAGACGATGCTCTGCAAAACAAAAACCCTTCCATTGGCCGATGTTGTAAGTTTACACATAACTTCGTATTCCTAAATAAAGATGTTATAACTACGAAATTACAATAGTTGCAACCGCCTAATAGTGATTAGTCCGACCGAAAGTTCGGTTTCGGTTTCGGCCAAAAATCAAGTTTCGGCGGCAGTTTCGGTTACGGCCAAAATTGGTCGAAACTTTTGCCGAAACCGAAACAGTAACAATTAGTGATTTGATTTATTGATAACTGATAAACATTTTGCTATGAGAACTTAATTTGAAAAAATAATAAAAATATTATTAATATTTTTTTTATATTATATGTATTAAATAAATGATTACCTACAACAAAATTAATATACTGTTTCTATTTCATGTCCTAATTAATGCAGAATAATGGGTAAAATGCACCAAATTTCAGTATTTTAAGGAATTTTATACTTAACCACGTGAGTTTCAGTTTCGGTTTCGATTTCGGCCGAAACTGAAGCCACGACCGAATATTCGGTTTCGGTTTCGGCCGGAAAACTCTAGTGATTAGGCATTTTTTACATGATTGTAGTCTCTAAAATCTAAAACTTACAATCGTTTATTATTTTCCACTACAATATTCCTTATACAATTTTCTACTAATTAGGATTTCATCATCTGCTTCGCCGCTATTCAACGAAATTGATGCGAATGTTTTTTTTTTATTTCTTGACATCTACTACCCGATTTTGTGAAACCAATTCCGGTTATCAGACGTTGAGATTTCTGCTGTAATGGACACAGCGTACACACAGCGTATGTACGTCGTTCAGTAAGTATGAAAGCCACTTACGATGTATCCTATAAAATCTAACGTAGGACGAGGAGCCTACCGATGTGTTAGTAACGTAATACGTACGAGACCAGTATTTATGACTGGCCGTTAACGGTTGGTTATGTAAGCAAATATCACCTCTCCGAAGCAAGTGCGGCTGAGGATCTTGAGGTCCTGGGTGTGAGCCCCAGCGCGGGCAAAGCTTGTTGGGTTTTTCTGTTAGAAAATTCTTAGTTATAGTCTAGTATTTCATTTCTTTCATATGGGGTTCGACTATTTTCCGAGACCTCCGTATTAGGGTACAAATGTACACTGCCGGGGTCTTGTAGTTGGTGTACAAATGTACACAACTGCCAATATCGTTGAAGTTGGTGAACGAATGTAAGTTAACTTTTGCAGAGAATCGTTAGTGTACGAACGAACATTTCGTTCGAGTTTCACGGGAAGTTTATATACAACTAGCTGCGCCCCGCGGTTAGTTTGTGCCAAATTTCATCCAAATCCGCGGGGTAATTTCGTAAAACACTATCAGTAGCAATGGGTTTCATTTTGAACATATGAAGCAATGGATTAGCAATATCCTTCAAAATTATTCAGATTGAGATTGATAGTGTGTTACGCAATTAGGGTGCCGTTCTGTAGTTTTTGCGTGAAAGAGTAACAAACATCCATCCATCCATCCATACAAACAAACTTTCACGTTTATAATATTAGTAGGATTTAATGTCTATATAGTAAATGATTGTTTACGTACGTGGAGTAGGTGTCGTCTTCGACGGGTGATCTCCGTCTCGGTTCTGGCGATTCTCTCACTTCTTCTACAGCCTCCTTAGCTTCTCGGGACGCCTGACAAAACAAATTATATTTAATACTCATTTATTCTGGAAAAGTGATCATCACATCTTTCTGATTTATCGAAACTAATAATAAAAAGAGAAAAGATTCGATTTTTTGTGTTTGTTTGTTACGCTTTCACGCTAAAATGGATGAACGGATGTGGATGATTTGGCACATGGGTAGAGCATGGTCTGGTTTAGGGCGTAGGATGCGCGGTTTCAACCGCATAAGTCTCGACCCCGTGAGAATATTAATTCACGTGATGGTCTTCCCATGTGCCAAATTTCATCCAAATCCAAACAAAAATCAAATATTTTCCCTTTATAATATTAGTTTAGAAAAGTTTCTCTACCTCGCATCTGACAATCTCATCTCTCCCAGCAGAGGACAGGTATACGCACCTTCTTTATAAGTTTCCTTCGGTAATGGTGTATCTGTTGCGTGGCCGACAGCCCAGTGCGCTTAGCTCGCACGCCGGCTTCCAGTTCATCCGCGTACTTCAACACGCGCACCTCGATGTCGCGCAGTGTTTCACGCTTTAGAGCTTGCTCCTCACTGTGACAAAATGAATAGGGATATTTGTTAGAGAATGAAGAACGAAGAGATACAGTAGAATAACACTTGATTTCCGAAAAACAGAAAAATTCTCAAACAGACTCTCAACCTGCGATTAGCTGACTCAATCCACAAGAGCCAATCAAATGAGCTGGGACACAGGCTTCCTCTCCGTTAGAGGGAGTGGGCCAAAATTCACCACGCTGGCCTAGTGCGGGTTGGTGAATGTCACTTGCTGTCGAATTTTCGGTTCTAGGAAATGCCGGTTTCCTCACGATGTTTTCCTTCACCCTTTTCATAGCAGTGGTGATGAAATAAATTACACAAAATAAAGCGCCTGCTTGGATCCACCCACGACCTATAACTCGTAAGTGGAGGCCGGTACTAGTCCACCACTGCTCAGCTCTGCAGTTAGTTGAATAACATTTTGGAAATCGGGCGTTAGTGATTTAAGTAGATTTTATTAATTGCGTATGAGCAATTTGTCTGTACTTTTCGTCGGTTTCATTGAACTCCTTAGGCCGTCCAGCATCTTTATTCAAAATACAATAGATCAAAGAACTTTGACCTGATGTATTGCATGATTTCACTCGACAAATTATGGAAAAATAGAAAAAAAAATCTTCCAGTCAATAGGTTGTTTATCACGTTAGTTGATGACGTGAGAGGGAACGACAGTATGTCACCTATCATGCTGCTGCTGCGTCAGGGGCGTGGTGGGCGCGGGCGTGTCGTCGTCGCTGTGCGCACGCGCAGGCCCGTGCGCGTCGTTCGCGTCGTGCGCGTCGTGCGCGTCGTCCGGCGTGTCGGTGTCCACGCTCTCCCAGCGCGACGGCACGAACGTGCCGCCCGCGCGCGCGCGGCCCGCCTCACTGTCTGTGTCCAGAGGGATGCCGTCTATGTCTTCGTCCACTGTAATATAAGATGATATTTATTATTTAAAAAAAATATATATATTCCTTTATTTCATTTCATAAACATAGGTATCCATAGAGTTACAAACACTTTGAGATTATTATAATTTTAGCCTAAGCTAATTAATAAGCTTATTTAGTCTAATAAGTTAGCTCAAGTGACACTAGGCCGTCCATATTAAACTTAGTCCCGATGACGGTGGGGTAGATGTGTTGTGAATGAACCGCAAATCGGCAAACGTAAGGTAGGACGCCCTCAGGCCAGGTGGAGCGTCGATCTTCACAGGGTGGCTGGATGAGATGAGAGTAGTCAAAGATTCGAGTTAAATGGTGTGCGATTGTAAAGCCCGTGTGCCCAGTAATGAACTGCTACAGGCTGACTGACGATTTGTTGTTAACTGTTTGTGTGGTGTGTACCAGACATCGGTTCTAAGGCAGCGTGGTCATTGTATAACTTATAATGGGTTCACTTACCAGGTATGCCATCAATATCGTCGTGTAGCGCGTGCGGCCTCAGTTTAGGCGTGAGCGGCTGCCTCGCGAGCGGAGTATGTTGTTCAGTGAGTAAGTTGGCTCGTTCGGCCGCCAGCCTCCGCAGTGCGGCGCCATCTAGCGGGCCGCCTGCTGCGTTGTCCCAGGACTCTTCGGAAGCGGATGAATGGGCGGGAGAGGCTCCGGATTCTGATCCGTTTCCTTCCTCAGCTTCTGCGGGAACCAGGCCTGGGACCACGTCGGTCTCCTACGAAAGTATCAAGTTATATTTAAACACCATCATAAAATAAAATTAAACATTTATTGTTTGAGAGAACATTCAATACGTATGCAGCAGAAAATAGTTCGAGCTATGTATAGCAAAGCACATTTTGAAATAAAGTAGTTAACCGGAATGAAATTAAAGATTTCTGACAAGTGCTTTGCATTTGGCCTATTCAGGATTATCTTCCCGCGTGGGACCCATCCTGCTACAATAAACTAACATTTTGTTTTAATCCTTTATTAAAAAGAACCAGGTTCTTAATCTGAATACCGTAATATCCCACCTTATCATTTCCTAGGAAGACATCGTTGATGTGCATTAAGAAGTCAGTAGGGTACACAGCCCAGTCGGCCCATGCCTGTAGGATGCGCGTCACTCTCGCGCGGAACCCTTCTTGCTGAATACGTGACGTCATGCGCGAGTATGCCAGGTGACAGTTACGCATTATCTCTGTAAGGCGCTGTTGAAACCTGAAACAGAAAGATTTTTCTTTAGATACCTATTACTATCCAGGTTGAAATGGAGACTGCGATTGCGACGTCCATATGTTATGCGTACGGACAGCGTAAAAAGATATGAGGACAAATGGACGGTTCAAATCTAATCAAACTATTTATTTCAACTAAACCAATTACAGGCACTTTTGAATTGTCAAGGGGTCGGTCAGTCAAAAAGACGGAGCTAGTTGTCCATTCCAAAGCATAGTAGGTACCTATTGGAGAAGAACGGGGAAGAAACTTCATGGACACACTTTTAAATCACAATAATATGCTTACAAAGTATTGGTTACATCTTTCATGTTAAAAATTATGCATGTGAGAACGTTAAAAGCGTCCGAAATGAAAAGATAAAAAAACAATTCATATATTATTAAAAATAAATCAAAATAAGCCATGGCAGCAAATGAAGAGGTTGAAAATAATCTCCATAACTAATAAAATCTAATTGCATACAGGGTATAACAAGACCAATCACGAAGCCGTCATCTACGCATTCTGTACATTACTAAGTAATTTTGTGCAAAAATAATTCTTGGAATGACTTTTATTTATGGTAAAAATTTGCTGTATAGGGTAGTGCGCAATGTAACGCACACAAAACGCATTTCTATCATTTGCTTATGAAACGGGGAATGTATACCAAAATATCAAATACTGTCAGTTTATCATAAATCTCGCGAGATTGTAAACTGCTCAAAAATTGTGAACAGATCAATTCATTAAAATAAAACGCATCAAAGTTCTATGTGTATAATCAATCCATGTCTTGCCGTCAGATTGTAAACGGATATGTTCACTATTGGACGAAGGAGTGCACGCGCACGATTTTATGTGATACAATCGCTCAGTTAAATTGTTAACTTGTTCCTGATCGGTGGTGATGATGGCGGAATGGTGAAACAGAAGTTTCTTTCACGAAAAGTCAGTGTACCTATGAACAACTTTTAGGGTAAAAAAAGGTTGCATGTATACTCACGCGCTCCTGTAGGCGCTGGCGTTGGTGAGCTTGGCGCCCGCGTTGTGCAGGATGTCGGACACGAGGTACAGGCGCGCCACGCGGCGCTGCGGGCCCGTGCGCGCGCCCGCCAGGGCCTCCGCCACGCACGTCGACACCTGCGGGGGGCGGGTTGTGTGCGTACAAGCGATCACACACAGTGGGACCCACATGCGGATCCAGTGCGGGTTGAGGTTGAGGTTTCCTCCAACCGTTTTGAGAGCAGTGGTGATGAAATAAATTACATGAATAAAATGCCTGCCTGTGTCCCGCTAGGCCACCACTACTCTCAATCTGCACTGCTGTCCCGTCAATGAGGACACAAAATGAATCATCATAATAAAATTAGAAATAAAACAATATGTACATACCTCCGGCGCGGCCTCCGCATGCTCGAGGCACCAGGCCATGGCCGCGCCCACGCTGCAGCGCGCGGGCGTGAGGCCTCGGATCAGCTCCTCCAGGCGGTCGCGCTGGCTGCGGGACATACAAATATGTCAGCTACATGCGTGGAAGGTAGCCTCCCCGTCCGGTAACCGTACCAAATTCGGAAGATCTAGGTATCGTATTCTACTACATCTAGTTGTATTTAACTTAGGGCTGATTTTACCAGTGAAATTGAACAAGTTTAACACAAGTAAACCGCGTTCAAAACCTTTCAGTGTCAATATTTCACAACAATAATGACACTGACAGCTCGTGAATATGGTTTAAATGTGCTGATCACGTTCAGTTTCATTGGTGAAATTCGCTCTTAGTCGGTTACTCAGTTATGTTAATCGTATCAAGGTCGTTCCATAATTGTTATTTCTCATAGATCGTAGTCTAACGCGCGTTGATCCCGAGCCAACTCTTAATTTAATTAACTATTACTTATTTTTTTTTTGTTTTATCATGATTCACCACGACCTGTGAAGTTTCGCCAGTTAATTTAATTTAACCCTGTTTACTAACTTGTTCGACAGCGTTCCTCTGATATTTTCTTTGGCATCTTCTTCCTCTACCAGCTCATCGGGCATGCCGGCAGTGTACAGGTTCATTACGGGAGGTCGCCATACTGAACCGCCTGGAAGAAAAAATATTTCTTCAAAGCCTCATTTAGATGATGTTTGTTTCAATAATATAAATAACACGAGAACAACTGTAGACATCAAAAGCACACGTGTTTACTAGTCCTAAGTGTTTAGCATTAAAAGATAAATAGATAAACTTGTATTCATATTTGTACATCAATGATGGTGGGTCTATTGTAACTTTTAGTGATATGGAAACCGACGAAACCGAAACCGACTCGCAGTATGCCGCTTTTTTTTTTTTCATTGCTTGTAATTTCTGCACAATCAGCGTATAATGTTCCCACTTCTGCCCAGCTTCTCTCGCTGAGAGGGAGTGAGCCGTAATCCCTACGCGGGCCCAGTGCGGGTTGGTAGATGCCATAATGTCTTCGAATTTTTGGTTCTAGGGCATGCCGGTTTCCTCACGATGTTTTCCTTTACCGTTTTGAGAGCAGTGGTGATGAAATAATTTACACAAAGTAAAGCACCTGTTTGGGCAAAAGCAAAGTACCTACCGGCCGTTACTGGGCCACCACTGCTGACTGGAATTTCTGCACGGATCCCAAAAAATACCTACTTTATTTACGAGTCAGTGATGTTTAGCAGATCAGCTAAGGATGGACCGATTATCCTCCGTTGGAATCCGAAACTAGTCAGGCATATTTTAAATACATTCATCATCATTATCATCTACCTAGCCTTCTCCCGACTATGCTGGGACCGGCTTCCAGTCTAACCGGATGTAGCTGAGTATGCATATCTGAAATACATTATAAACATTAATTTTCTAAACAAAATATCAAACACTTACCTTTAAACATTCTAAAGTCATCAAGCGACCATTGCTTCGGGGAGTCCCCCTGCAGCATAGAGAACAGCTTCCATCGATAATAGACGTGCGCCGGCGACTGGTTCTCGAACAGGAACCGGAAGAAGGGGTTGTTCATCTCCTTGTTCATGATTATAGCCTCGAACATCGGACCTTCGCGGATCACGAACTCCACCATTCGATGGATTAGCATTAGGATGTTTCTGAGAATCATTGATAAAATGACATGCCTCATTATTTAAGACCAAGAAGAAGTTAAGTAAAAGCAGAAGTGTAGCTTAGTTTTTCATCTGAAGGCCAATTCTCGTAATTTAAAACCTAGTCGCAGTCTCATCTCGGCGACAAACAAATGAATGTCAAAAACTTGTCAAAATGTAGGGAAATTAGACGTATTTTTGACATATTGAGACTGAGATCAGAGTGTGAACGTTCTTAAAATTACGAGAATTGCCCCTCTGGAATTTCTCAGTAGAAACCCAGGGTCTGGTTTTGTGCCAGGTTGACGGCACCCTATTACATGAGACTTAAACATAACTGGCGATATGTGGGTGTTCTATCGGTATCTCTGCTTAACCCTTTGGGGAATACAGTCGTAATGTTATGTTAATAAAGAGTAAGGAACAAGTCATTTAGCTTATGTGGGATATATTAAAGCTAACCACGAACCGAGTGCGGGACGCGACGGCGCGCCGGAGCTGTACCTATTTGTAATTATATTATAATTAATAATATTATATTATAATTAATTAATTGTACTTACCTCTCTGTAGGAACTACGACTTTGACTATAGATTGCGATAAAATCTGTAAAAAAAAACGTCAGTATTATTAGTACAAGCAAGTTTGTGCTTAGTACATGTCATGACCATTGTAAAGGTGAAACTACTAAAAGCTATGTTTATTTACCTGTTCGTATATTTTCCTATCATCTGGGTCACTCGGGTGGTACTCTCCGGGTCGCACTCGAGGAATCTGAAATGATTAAAAATAATCCCGGTAAGCCTCTTATGCCTAATAAAAAACGTTAGGTTTATAGCATATTTTTTTTTTTAATTTAACCTGAACAGGGTTTCTTTACACTTTCATCAGATACTTTTTGGACAGAATATACCTTGTTAGCGAGATGCTTGGGCGGCTGCGCGTTGAAGGGCAGGCCGGAGGGCGGGGGCGGCTTGCTGGGCTGCTGCAGCGCGGGCGGGATGTAGATGGGCACCGGCGGGATCACCACCGCCTTGCCCCAGCCCAGCTTCATCTCGTAACTCATTATCTCTTTACCTGGTTACGGAGGAATATATTTAAGTATATTGCGGCGGCATTTAGATAGCAAATCGTTGGTGTTAACCCCGCTACCAAGTTCATGACTGGCAAGACCAATTTGTTAGTGTTTAAGGGTTCTTCCATAACACTCCCCTTTTCGGCAGTTGTATCAAAAATATGCCTATATAAGAAGTTTAAAAATACGTTTAACGAAGCTGAGAGCCACTTGTACTTGCCGACATTTTTTGTACTCGACCATACGTGGAAACCGATTACGAAGACAACTTCTTTTCACACAGCAAGTTTTAAATGTTATAACTTAACTTTAAATAATCATTTCCAAGCAATATTTTTTGGTCCATTTTACTTGATTTGAAGTACAGACACCGTTTGCGTCTTGTTTCCTAAGTATAGCTGTTTATTTTTCGAGTAAATATGTATTTAAAAACAAGTGTAATATCCTTACCATTAATACACCTCAGCGCCCGCTCACCGTCCTTTCGCGACATGAAGGCCACAAAGCCGCAGTTCCTACCACGCGCCTTCTCCTCATCAGAGCGCGGCCACATGATCTTGATGCTAGCTAGTGGACCGTAGCGACCGAAGATCTCCATTAGCTGCTGTTCTGTTATCTGTAGAGGGGTAAGGGGAATCGTTACTTTAATAATTCTCAGTTTCAAGAAGTTCATTGAATTAATCTGTTGTCGATTCATAGAGTGATTTCATTGGCTGTAATTTTGGCATTGTTTGTTTTCAACACGGAATCAATCAGTTAATCAGACTTTCAGAAATTGGGTGTAGATATTTTTTCGTTCAAATAAAGTTTAGGGCCTATCAAGAGTAATTGGTCGATTGATCTCTCCCAGTTTCTAGTTATACAAGCTGTTGTCTTGCATCCTCGTCAAATTTCAGGAGGCTGTTATGAAATACATAAAAAATCAAATCAAATTACGATCCCTGGTTTAAGTTTGACAGTATTTCAGAATACACCACTTTCAAAGAACAGAAACGCGTTATGGTATCGTATAAGCGGCCGCGTTTGTATGTGTGTGTAAAAGGGCACTTAAAGAGCGGTCTCACACAGGCCGCGTTTTAAAATGCGTATCTCACACATGCCGATTTCCGAAAATTAAAAGAAAAAAATACCTACTTATTTTATTATTGATTCGTGTCGAGAATCAGTAGCATAGTTACCTCCTTGAACTTGACGAGAATGAAAAACGATACCTTGTATATCTAGCAGAGAACTCGATAGGTTGAATTGATTACCTTGGATATGTGTCAAGAATCAACATAAGGACAGTAATACTTACAACTTTTGCTAAACACATACCTTAGGATTCAGATTGCCAAGGTACAAGTTGGTGGTGTTAGGGTCCCCGGTATCATATGATCCAACATCAGGTATGATATCGAGTGATGGTTCCACCCCCACCACACCTCGCTCTCGTAACACATTCTTATATTTGTGCCGCTCTGATCTTTCTTCTTGTATCCTATAATAGAATACATATTAATAGTTAACAATACATTCTTGTCAGTAAAGTATGTCTTGGTACAAGTTGTGCCCACATTTCATGAATTTAAAAAAAAAATATATATAAAGTTTTTGTTGAAGTTGTAGCTAGAAAAGAAAACTTGTTGGAATATAAACATTTGGATATTTCTTAACACTTTCAAGGGTGCTATATGACTATTGCAGTCATACATAACAATAAAACTTCTATTGTGACTTGTGTGTCTTTACCATGCTGGAAGCTGTTAAATTGCATATTAAAATAGTATAATAGTTGTTCATCTTGTCTTAGTCGAGAAAGTAATGTCTATATGTCATGTACATAATTGTAGTTTGTTAGTACGGAAATGTGTATAGACTATTGAGGGTACTTGTTTCTCTTGTTGACATATAAGATGAACTAAGTTGGGGGTAGGTTTGAATCTACACATTGTGTCAGGCTACCTAGCTGAATAAACATGCAGTTACCTAATTTCGTGTTTTAATGATATTTCCGGACATAATACTATACAAATTAATTCACTTTTTACTTGTGAATAGATTCTTGAAGTTTCTTGTAATTAACAGCATTTACACTCACTGCCTCAATTCTTCTTTGAACAGTTCCAGGTTACTTTTTTTCTTGTCCTGTCCCTTCTTTTTGGCATGCGGTCGTCCCGGAGGCTCGGGCCTCGGTACAAGCGTGCGGACCACATCAACCTCTGGGATGATGCTCCGCTTCTCGTCCAAACGAGAGACGGGCTTGTAGAGTTTGCCTCTCTCTGATGTATCTTCCTCTGAAAAATGTAAGTATTAAAATAGTAAATGAAAGGGGATGAGTGCCCAAAAAAACCAGCCAAGTGCGAGTCGGACTCGTGCACAAGGGTTCAATATCATTATCTATAAAAATCACGTCTGTTGTATAGCCCCCCTTAAATATTTATTTTATTTTGTTTATAGTATTTGTTGTTATAGGGCAACAGAATTACATAATTTGTGAAAATTTCAACTGCCTCGCTAGACAGACAGCAAAGTCTTAGTAATAGGGTCCTGTTTTTACTCTTTGGGTACGGAACCCTAAAAATGATTTAAAGTTGATATGGCATTAGATATCGCACAAGACAGGGAGGCCTTTGCCCAGCAGTGGGACACAAAAAAAGCTAACAAAAAAAAATGGCATTAGTATGTGGTCAAAAGGTTGATTGTTGACAATGAAATTGATATGATTGATTTAACAGAAGGCATTTTTACATTTGACGATTTGGCAATGGACAGAAAAGAACAAGGCTAATTCTCATATTTACAAAATGTTCAAATTAATGTCATAGTCTCATCACAGCTACAATTAATTTCAAAACTTGTAATAAATGTAGGTACAATTTTTTGACAAATTGTGACAGATTAGAATGTGAATGTTCATAAAAAAACGGGAATTGTCCTTCAGATAGAATCCAGCTAAATTCATATAAAAATGACATGTAAAAATGATACTTACTTCTAGCCCCTGCATCATATGTGCCAGCTTTGACCCAGACCTTGCTTGTGGTGCTGGGGACCTCCTGGAAGGTCTCCACAAACTCCTTGAAGACCTGCAGTGATCAAACAATGTTAGAAGCAGTCTATGATCAGCAGTATACTGAATAAACTGTGTTGGCTCAGTGGATTGATATACAGATTTGTTTTTAACACTGAATTGATTGTTTTTTCCAATCTTTAAGCTAGTCGGATAGATCTTTGTATGGTGGCTAGTAGACACTGGAAGAGTTTAGCCAGGGATTGAGTACAATAGTAATTGGAGAGGCCTAAGTCCAGGACTAGACTATTATCTATTGAAATGCCACTATTATAATACGTGAAATGCGCGTGAGCTAATAACGTACTGCAATACGATCAGTATTGCAATTGCAGTACGTTATTAGTTATTGTTACGTTCGTCGTAGTAGTCGTTAGTAGTTATTACTAACAATCTAAATGTAAAATTTTAACGAAAAATTACATGTTTGATGCACTTATTTGTGTTTGAATGTATATAGTTTGATAACGAGCGAAGTACAATGGTAATACTTACATGAGCAGCCGCTTCTTCTTCTTCTTTCTTTTTCAACTCCTCTAGTTCCTTCTTGGAAAGCCCTCGAGAACTCATTTTGACGAAAGTCTTCAAAACGCTTGTTACATTACAGCTCTGCTAGCTGTTCATTGAATAAAATCGAACGTTTGGTTCATCATTTGCTCAGATTTTGCGCATCTTTTTAATTTGTAACACATCAACAATATTATTTAAACATGTCCGAGAATTTAATTCTGTAATAGACTCGGAAATTCGTTTTTTACAGTAAATAAAATAACATAACCTATTATAATGCTAGACTTGACGGCTTGACTTGACAAGACCATTGAGATTAGGTCAATGGACAAGACGGACAGCATTACGTTTCGTTATTCGCATTCGTTATTTTGATTTTGACATTAGTTTTCTCGCTTTTAATGCATTTTCGATCAGTTTAATTAGCTTGTTCTTTTTCTTATTACTATTACAAAATATAACTGATGCACGAGTGCAATTCGATGCACTTCTGTGTAAATTGGGTCGCGTCGGGGGGCCGCGCCGCAACGCAGTACTGTCTCAGATTCAAATTCGAACTGCATCAGGTAAGGTAGCACCGTAGCACAGAGAAGAGAAGTACCCTTATCAGTAGTGTAATGAGTCTCGCGCACATTTGGCCGCGCGGCGCCGCAACGCATCGCATTGCAAAAATCGTCCTACAATCACGTTTGTTCGTTTTGTATTAACTATCGCATACTACAGGCGGGCAGGGCCAAAATATTAATATGACTGCGTTGCGCTGCGACTTCCGAGTATCTCTATATACCGACCGACTATATGTATAGTAGCGTAAGCGTCTGTGCAGTAGCGTTTTGCCCGCCACCGTCCATTTTGACGCAACCAAAGAGTATAGTAACTATTGGACGCAACTTATGTTAGACAAAAGTCACTGTCGAAAGTGTCGAATAATCTGTATACTAACGTCCGAGGGGCTTTTGACCTAGAACGTCAGATTTTTGAGAAATTAGAGAAAATCTCAAAATTCCTAAAATGGGTCTTTTTGAGTGTTTCGCAAATATCTCAAAACTAGTTTCTCAGTAACTAGTAAATTAATAGGAAAAAGACATTGTAAGAAATAAAAAAACTTAATTGGTTACATATTATTTATTGAAAAAAGTATACTTACATCAAAAACATTTCGATGTAAAATTAAAAAAAAAGAATGTGTGCGATTTGACATTAGTGAATGAATTCTGCACAGGACTACGGTGTAATACCAGCCACAGTTGAAACCTAAACTGAACTTTATTAAGATACTCATAAAGTTGAGTATGGCTAGTAATTACATCGAACATATTGGGTATTGGATAAAGTACTAGCTACGGATTTATCATACAGAGTTATCTTTACAGCCAAGTGGTATATAAGTAGAAAAGTTTTCATTTCTTATGTGTAAATTACATTTGTGCAAGGAAAGTAAAAAAGTTAGCCTCTGATAATTATAAATTATGTATATTAAAAATGGCTAATTGTACTTAGAGTATTGTGCCATAGGCCTCGCTATAATTACCTATTGGCTGTAAATTCCACTGTTTCGTCTTTTTATTTTGTTCCTACTATCAATATTACATATCGTTATGTTCACTTATTACTTACATTTAAAATACATAAATAATACAACTTGATAGTAACCGAAACACCGAATAATTTAATGCATTGAAACGTTATTTTTTGTAAAATTATATTGATAGTAAAACAAGCAGTGAGCCTTAAGCCACCAGAGGGCGCTGTGAACGCGGCCCTGACACTTAGCCCATAGCTCAAATGTAAGGATAAAAACTCGTAGAAAATATCCAAAACAAAACAATTGCTCGGAACTTTTACGTATCATAATAAAAAGAGCGGGCTATGTGGTCAATCTATATTACGGCCCGTCCGAGTGTTAAATAATAGAATACTTTTGTGCATCATAAAGCTATTATACAATGAAACATGCCACGTAATATACATAACTATTACACTGTACATAGCGAAACTAATGTACATAGTCACAGAATGAATATCATAAGACGTTAGTGTGTACTCGCCGCTAGTGACGTCATCATCACAGGTTACATACTAGAGATATTCTTTTGTTTTTTTATGTTACCTATGATGGAAAATGACGACACACTTTATGCTAAAGCTTTGGTTTCCGAGGAAAGCAATTCTGTCATATTATAACGGCCGTCATAAAAATCTGTCATTTACACCAGTATCTGACATTAAGTCAAACCCCGTTGCCCTAAGATTTAAATCGCTAAATTTACTCACGCGAGTGTCCATGCTGAGAAAAGTGAGTTCACACATTATTATAAAGAGTTTCCATGACAATCAAGTCAAATGATGACTATGATGACTATGGACGGTTTCTTAGATGAGGATGATGCGCTAGGAGCAGCAGCTGAAGTTCTGGCTAGTACATCGAAAGGGGAAATCGTCCAGCAGGGTGTGTCCGGGATGGCGGATGGACGCGCTCCAGGTGCAAGAACAAGAGGAAAAGCAACCAAGACGGCGGGAGAACCTACAGAGACAATTAGAAAGACTGGGCAAGCCAACATGCCAGCACCAACAAGAACAGCTGATGATGACGACATGGAGGTTCTACCCTCAGCACCGGGCGTATCTAACGATTTAAATCTTTTTCGCTGTCATTATTTTCATGACAGCTGTCACTACGACAAGTGCGCTATCTTTTAGGAAACCGTATCTTTAGGGGCCACCACCATCTATAAACATGTTCAATACCAAAGGCATCCCAGAAACAAATCGGGAATGCCTCATGTGCCTCTAAATCCACCGGCACCGATACAAAGGTATCTTTAGTATAAAACCTGTGGCGTGACGTCACGGCCGCGCCATTTACACAGACGGAGTCAACCTATAACATAAATATACTAAAATATACTTTTACATAATTTATTTGTTATCTTTTTATACATTGGTGGTACACGAAGCTGCATTTTATTAGTCAGTAGATATGCAATTAAAATCTTATTGGCAATAAAACGTTATGATACAAAGGTTTTGGAGGATTCTGGCCAATGATGGCTTCCATTCTGTAGACGTGTGAAACGCAAAATGGCAACTGTGGCAGCCAATCAAACGAACTGTCAGATGACGTAGTCATGTCTGATTGGCTAATACAGCTAAGTTGCTGTAACCGGATTGGTTGTTGTTTTTGTAGGTTCTCTTTAGAGCGTTTTCAGCCAAAATAAGTTGACTTAGGTAAGTCATTATTATTTACAAAATATTCCCATTGTTATGTTCGTATAGCTTAGCGGTGACGCTGCAGTTATGATGAAGATATGTAAGCTTACAAGCAACTCACGTATTGTTATCTATACTTTTTGTGTGATACAAATTAGAGTTCTTGGAAATGAAGTAACATTCATTTGAATCAATGTGTGGATTGTCTTCACATGTGTCGCTTCGTAAAAGGGAAATACAGATAGAGAAATTTCATATTTGTAAAAACAGTTATAAAATCCAAAAGTTTGGTCGTGACTATATCATCAGCCTATAATGTTCCCACTGCTGGGACACAGGCCTCCTCTCGTAAAAAATAAATCATACTCTAATTTATATGACACACAAGTGTAAATACGATAAATTAACAATTATAACACTTTATTTAGTGTCGCTACATAAGAAGGCAACATGCGGTGCAGACCGCAAGCCACACACTGCGATGACTTTGTGAAAACACGCAATAACAGACCGTTTTACCCCTCAGTTACGTGCTATTTTAGGAAGACAGAACGGAAAGCGGTAGGTAATTCCTAATGTGTTTGAGTATTCGTTGGTATGGTAAAGGGACAGCAACCGACGAGCTTACTTCCGTTTCAAAATTACAATAAATATATTTCCACTCCACAACTGCTATATAGAAACTGCTCGATCAGTTACATGAGGCTGTTACAAGGGCTAAAGTCCAATTATCTCATAGTACAAGGTATCATCAACCTTATCGTTATAATAATAGTGCACAAATACAATTAACATTACACTATACACCTACATATGTCCGCACTCGGCTCTCATCCTTCACAAAGTCAACACAATCAGTATATTATCTTCAACATCAACAATAAGACATACAACGCTACGTCGAAAAGTAAACATTACGTTACAGAGGTATAACACTTCTTTTACACTATTAAATGCATTCGTCGAACATTGTACTACGTACTACTAAAAAACAATGGCCAATGAGTGAAAAATAAATGTAATTAAACATTGTACTCGCTTATTTGATCAATAGACATCTATTAAAATAAATTTTCACATACAATATACATCGAATATAATATAAAATTCTTTCATTATATAACGCTAGTTGTTTGTGGGCGCGTGTCGGATATACGGGACGTGAATTTCGGATATTTGGGATATCTCGGATATTATATTAGCTTGTCACTTGTGCGTGGAACAGCGATCGTCATTGTATATCCGCCAGGCGCGCACTATATTGTGAATAGTCAAATCCTCTCGATTATACACATACACTGTACAGGGATTGAATATGTTCATGGACAGATTGTGTTTGCGTTTGCATTCGTTTCTTTGAAGACACAAGACGTTCACGTACAAGTTATAGACAACGACATTAGTGCGATAGACTTCAGTATTATTAACCAGTTAATTCGCTGGTATACTTAATCCCACGTTTGATTCTTATGGGTATACATTTTTCAAAATCCTTTTTAGTTGAACCCCAGGTCGCTTATGAACCCTTTATTTCTAAATTCTAGTTATACTTGGCTTAATAGTTGCATGCATATTTTTTCGCTTCGCCATGAATCACTCATGGCATGAAATGGCAGAACATCGTTAAGTTAAAGACGCCAGGTTAGTCCGTGAAATTCGAATTTCTCAAGGTTTTTGCAATTTGCAGGTTGCTGAATAAAATACGATTCGCGATCGTAAAAAATGTGTAGGTATTTCTAGAATCCTGAACATCGTCTATGCAACTACCTGACATCCACGCCGGCGATATGACGCGGATCGAGACGAACATGGGTTTTCCAAATAGATCTCGTCGTAATATTGGAATTTGTGGGTTAAGCATAATCTGACGTAGGTGTTCAAGTTCCAAAAAAATCGAAATCATGACTTGTTTACCGAAGCGTTTGCGCATCAAGCGGCGCGGGACGCACCGGGAGGGCGAGCGGGGCAATTGCGTAACACACTTGCGATACCTTTCATTTTGACAATTCGAAAACAACATTGCGCTAACTACTTCGTCGAGCAGATAATTTTTTTAAATAGATGAAGCAATGGGTCAGGAATTTCCTTCAAAATCCTTTTGATTCTGAATGAAAGTGCGTTACGCAATTGGGGTGCAGGTTTCGTCGGGATGTTTGAACGTACGCAAGTGCATGCGCTCGAGAATGTTGCGCATGCGCTGGGGGAGGGGGAGGCGGAGGGGGAGGGGCGCGCGGGGTGGGGCGAGGCTGTATCTCAGGCATCCGCGTCGGCACCCTTCAGTCTGAGCCGTGCGAAGTCCTCGAATATTATGTCGTCATCTTGCTCCTGGCCGTTCTCGTCGCTGTGGGGAAAAGAGATAGGAGTTAGTCTGACGTCGCTGTAATATTCATAGATTGACTGACTGTATATTGCTATTTAATATAGTATACCATTTATAAGAGTAAAGGAACAGAAAGTGGCACCTGTGTTTGCACACACACACTTGATCACTATATAATATCTCCTGCGTACTGGGCTCTAATCTCCGTTGAGATCGACCACCGTGCCCGAAATTCAGTCGGAAAGATTTACACTACTCAACAAAGTCTAGCGAACATGCCAAATCTTTGTGATCTATTCTTTATTTTTGATTCACGTGAGCATAAATTATGATGTCCTTCAATAAATCTTGTCTATGTCAGTCTTAACTAGACCGACGAGGTAGTCAGTACAGTCACGAGCAAAAGTATGTATACACTCGGCTTTATTCAAAAGCGATTTACTCCTTTATTTTTAATTGAAATTTTATGTGGTTACGAACCTAGCATTTTCGAACCCATAGGTTTATGTAATGTGTCGTATTTCAAAGTTCGTTATTTCAAGAAAAAATTGCAGTTGAAAGTCACCAAGTGTTGACATATTGGTGTTCGTGACTGTACAGCGTGTGGTGCACGTGAACACGTACGGGTGCGGGTCCAGCGTGATGAGGTCGTGGTCGGCGTCGCGCGGCACGTCGGCGTGCGCGCGCGGCTCCTCGTCGGGCTTGGGGTGCATGAGGATGAAGGGCAGCTCCGCGCTCAGGTCGCTGGGGACGCGAAACATTTCAATAAATACTAAAAGAAAAAGTTTTTCGTTGCGTTGCGTTGATGTTTACCATTCATACCTCATTTGCTCCATTTTTATAAGTGCTAAGTTTTAGAGCTATCAAGAATCACCAATAATGTATTATTTAGCAAAACAAAGATATGTAGGGTAATCATCTAAAATTATATACGGAATCCCATGAGTTCAAAATAAAAGCGAACGAAATCGAAGCGAACAGCGAGGTAATTGCATAACACACTAACAGTATCAATCACTGGGTTTCATTTTGACAGTTCAACAACATTCATTGCGTTATTTACGTTGTTGAGCAGACAATTTTTAGGGTTCCGTAGCCAAATGACTAAAACGGAACCCTTATGGATTCGTCATGTCTGTCTGTCTGTCCGTCCGTATGTCACAGCCACTTTTTTCCGAAACTGTTGAAACTTGGTAAGTAGATGTATTCTGTATATGAATCGCATTAAGATTTTCACACAAAAAATATAAAAAAAAACAATAAATTTTGGGGGTTCCCCATACCTACTTAGAACTGAAACACTGAATAGTTTGCGCGAGAGACACTTCCAAAGTGGTAAAATGTGTCCCCCCCCCCTGTAACTTCTAAAATAAGGGAATGATAAAACTAAAAAAAATATAATTATGATGTACATTAATTACCATGTAAACTTCCACCGAAAATTGATTTGAACGAGATCTAGTAGGTAGTTTTTTTTTAATACCTCATAAATTGTAATTGTACGGAACCCTCGGTGCGCGAGTCCAACTCGCACTTGGCCGGTTTTTTTTAAACATATGAAGCAATGGATTACCATTATCCTTCAAAGTGAATCAGATTGTGATTGAGTGTGTTACATAATTACGGTGCAGTTGCAACACGGAACTGAAGAACAGAGGAAAAATTCAATTCGAAGTGACTTCTTGACTAGAAAGTGGTACTTAACTAAAGATAATTTGACATACCCGCCAAGTGGACCGAGACACAGCTTCACTTTGACCTTGTATTGCACTATGATACCTAGGTTCTCTCGCTGCGACGGGTCCGCGATTCTGAAACAATTTTATTTTATAATTAGGATCGCATTTCTTCAAGTTGAAAATGGTTTTAGGGCAAGGTGTACAAGGCATTTTGTTGTCAAGTAAAATGGTCGTTTTGCTACTGAACACAGAACATTTACAGCAAGCAAACAAACAAAATACAATACAAAAAGATGGAGTTCGAAAGGAAGTGCCTATTATGTGGGAAGTAATCTTCGTGATAATTTTTTTTGTTTTGCGAGTGTACATTTCTGTTCTGTGAATACATTTTTTTTCCATGTCAATGTACAGACGCCAGCAGGTCAAGCTACCCGAAACTGCCTTTAACCTTAATGCTTTAGCGATAAAGTTGAAAATCTATTAAAGCAATTTGACAGATTGTAGTAGCTTGATGTGCTGGCGTCTGTACAGTTAAGAGCAAAAATATGTTTACACCTTAGTGAAATTCAACAACAATTTTCTCCATATAGATAATATATTCGTAATTTCTATCGAATTATGCTACGTGTATACATACTTTATTTCTGGCTGTACGATAAAGTATAAGTATTGTATTGTAAGTGATGGTGTTATGATGTATCATACTCACAGCGTGCTGGAGGCGAGGTTGGTGTCCTCGTGCTTGAGCTGTCCGTCGAGCGCGAGCCCCCACTTGTCCTTGTTGTTGGCCAGCAGAGGCGTGACTGTGAACACCTTGCTCAGCGTGAACCCGGGACCCACTGGACAACCCTCCCTGGACCCAAAACATTTCATCAAAATGTTTAGTATGGTTTGCAATAAAAACAAGAGGTTTTTACCCGTAGCGGGACTATATCAAGCTGATATTCTTATATACTAGCGAACCTGACAGACGTTGTCCTATCCGAACAGCGCCACCTACCAGGTCCTACTGTGAATCTAAACCATTCGGAGACCCACTCAAATACACACAAAAAAAAAACATCCAAATAGGTCTAGCCGTTTAGGAGGAGTTCAATGACATACACACGTACAGAAGAATTATGTACATATAAAGAGGGGCCAGGGATTAATTTGAAAATAGATTAACTCTTTGCTACCGCAAGCGCACTATACAAATATAAACTTCGCGCCGGAACCGTTGTGAGCTGTTGTCATTTGTTTTCTTATTAATATAAAACCCAAACCACGTGCATTTTAAGGGATTTCCTTATTAAAAACTATCGGTCTCTACCCTCTACCCTTATAGATTTCATGGGATAACCTTAAAGGGGGTAAAACATCAGGCACTAATTTGGATTAAAAATGAAAAATAAAAAATCGAGAGCCGTTAGTAAGAGTCAATTCACCACAACCGTTAATGTCACTCTAATCATTTCCGAACACATGTCTGTAAAATTCACGGAGCAAATACAAAGTACTGTATTGTGCTTTGTGTTTGCTCCGTGGTACCTAAAAGTAGTTTGGGTTTATGGGCTCGGTATAAGACCTTCCACAAAATATTCGCCTACTCACAGCCAAAGACTGTAGTATTTTCTGATTTTGTATCATACTTTTAGAAAAGTCCACGTTCGCTTGGACTTAGAAATATCGCGGCGGGATTTTATCGCGCACTGGATTTTGAACTCTCGGTTATTGAGAATCCAACAGAGCGCATCCCAGCGCGTCAAAAAAACACACTGTTGGATTATCAACTCTCAGCGCTAAGCAGTGCGTTGAAAATCCAGTGTGGGAAAAACGCCCGTGAGTACCAGGGCTAATCCATACTAATATTATAAATACGAAAGGAACTCTGTTATTTTTCCACGCCTTTACGGCTGGACGGATTTGAGACAAAGATATACTATGCCCTGAGTTAGGACAAACGATACTTTTCAAACTGGTAGTACGTTTCTGCGGGATTTCCGACCTCCACGAACTCTAGTCAAGAAGTATGTCATAATATATTTTCGTTTACTTTTATGTATTACGATATAAGACAATGACATAATTTCAGGAATATTTTAATTAATTATGCGAATATTTGTATATGAAAGTGTTTTCCATTCACGAAGCTAACGCTGCTTAGAAAGAGAGGTAGAACGTATCAGGACACAGAGAAGTTTTGCTCCCAAAATATTTTCAGACACTTAGAACGTGCCTCCTCAGTAGAAAAACACAATCTTATGTGTAGAAAAACAATGTTTCAAGAAAATCTGTATGTGATATGTATAATGTAAGTGTGACAAACTCAAGGCATTTTGTAGGAAGCGATTGGGGCAAACAAGTCATCAATCCCATGCAGGCATAGCACGCGATACTTACGCGGACTGCATAGATAGTTTCTTAGTGAATATCCCGATAAAGGGGAATTTAAATAGTCTCGCCGACATCGATTTGGGCTCCCTGAATAAGAAACGGACATAGCTCAGCTGTTTAGATAGAAAAACATTGAACGTGGTAGGAAAACGTAAAGAGAATTACAGATTACAGATCTCCCAGTAAAAGTTTCCGCTTCGGCAATCATCGTCGATGGTCGGAAATACGAACGCGCGATTATGAGATCTAATATAAAGCTGTTATGATCATGGACGTTCTTACCTATTTTGTATTACCACGATTACTAAATTTGAGATTAACAGTTTACCTGTAGCTGGTTTGAAAATGAATTTTAGAATATGTGTAGCTTACAATCTTGTCTCTGACTATAAAGTTGAAATTTTGTTTTGTGTTTTACTTATTACTAACTAAATAAAAACATAATATGCAAACCATGGAACGAATTTACAGAGATAGATTTACAGTACAGCAGGTTCTTTAAAAATCCAGTGTGCAACATAATCATATCTCATTATTTTAATACACTACTAATTTAGATCTTTATGACTATTGTTACAATATTTTGACTTACTCAATATAAACCCGGGCAACGGCGCGGTACGTCAGCGAACTAAAGCACATTCTGATTTTGAATTGTATGCGTACAGTAATAAGGTCGCTAGTCACTCGCTATTTGTCATTGTGACGGTGAATGTACACTTACTGTGCGTTGGAGACTAAACAGATATCCGCGAACTGATACACAGACAGCTTATTACGTGTTATTTGCGTGCAACTTATTACGTATTTTTATTACGTGTGATATTAGACACTATGTATATAGTAATTAGGTTGAATCTTACTTGCTCTTCATATTGTGACACCTAGCTTTGATAATCAACTCTACGTCTATAACAATAAGATCGAAACTCACTCGCTCTCGGTCTCCGCCACGGTGCACTTGTATTGCGCGGTGGAAAACAGACAGATGTCCGCAAACTGGCGCACAGATACTTTGATGCGTTTGACTGATCTGTTGGAATTGTTCGCTATGTGTACGTTCACGGCTATGTTCTCGCCATGATGGTATAACTCCTGAAAAATCATCACAAAATTATAAGAAAGTGTCATAAATAATCAGACAAAGGTATTAGAAAAGTTTTTAGATCTTTTCCTAGACTACAAAAGTTATAGTTGTTCCAATGTACGAGCGCGCGTCTTGTGACTTTTAGGCATATTGAAATAAGGTTTAAATTATAATGACTGAGGCGCGCTCGCAAGAAATTGAAACAAATATAAATCTTGCCTAAAAAGTAAAGCAATGGACTAAGAAATTAATTACAATTCCAGGTCTATGGCACATCGAGTGAAGCAAGAAGTTTGCAAAGGTTGGATTTAGGAGTATCTGTCACTCATACCTTATCTAAGGAAGCTTCAAGATACAGTTTGTTGGGGCTCATCATAAACTCTTTGGACACTTCGACGGAAGGCTGCTCGCCTTGCTTGCTGGGCGCATACATTATCTTCCTGATAGCTAACCGCACTGAATTCCTGCAAAGCAAGCAAACAACTATAAATAACCAAATAAAGACTCAGATCTGAAGTTTTCTAGACAAGCTTTTCACACATTCGTTTGAGCGCCGCGCATGCCTTTAAAACTAACTTCACCCATACGAGGTGACCAGCTTATTCAGCAAAGCTTAAAGGCGTTAGCACAATGACGCTTACCGCTGCGATTTCGTAGCGCTACGCGATACAGTTTCAAACATTTTGTCCTGCTTCCGCAATGCTGTCGCAGCCGGCTGCGTTGGTGTGCTAACGGCGTAAAGTAGAAGAGGTGTGTGTCAGCAAATGTTGGGCAAAGACGGGGCATTCTAAGTACTAACAACACGTCATCTAAGGCGATATCCGATAGTTGGTTTTAGAGTTTACATTTTCCTCATTAATTTGGAATCTTCAAGACTTAGAGGCAAACGACTGAGTTGTCCAGGCCGTCACATATTGGTCGGAAATTAGAGATGTTATTTGTGTTATGGACACGAAAGAAGAAGATTAGTGTACCGATCAAACTGTTTTTTTACTCGTAGGTACAGACGCCAGCAATTTTTCCAATCAACCTTAAACCTTAATGCTTTAGCGATAAAGTTGAAAATCTATTAAAGATATTTGACAGATTGTAGTAGCTTGACATGCTGGCGTCTATACTTAGAATAGTTAGAATAAAAGAAAAATTAAATTTCTGAACGCGGAGTAAACATTCGGCCATTCTGACTCATCTTCTTTACCCTGTGCTAGAGAGTGAATGTTCATTTGTACGGCACCGTCTGTGCCGTGTGAACAAACAAACAAAAGAACAATGAACATTCACTCGAATAACCGTTCTCCCCAGTGATTTGTCTAATAGGACGCTATTTAAACGCTTACCAAAAATGTACCCAATTTACTACGACAAAAATGCTTACCAAAAAAAAAAAATCCAATTCAACTTTTTCGTGAACATTTAAGGGGCTGAGCAGACGATGGACTGTAACCGCAATGAAATGGCAGAAATTTCCGGGAGTATTTATTTGTCCTCCGTGTGCGTTATTGCATAGATTTCCATGCGTTCTATCGTCTGTCAAATTGTCCATCGTCTGCTCAGCGCTTAAAGGTGGTAAGCGTTTAAATTGTAGCCTATCTGATATCGCCTTCACACGTATTACACTGTTCGGAAACTCACCTCTTATGAGGCTTATCATCCTGTGAGTCAGCGACAAAGGCCTTCAGCTCGTAGTCCACCCCGCAAGGCTTGCCGGTTTCGCCCGGCGCGGGCTGCAGCGTGACGGAGGCGGGGCAGTGCGGCGGCAGCTCGAAGTAGAAGGGGTGCGCCGCCGCGCCTAGCTTGCGGACTAGCCTCTCTTGCAGCCGGGTTAGAGGTCGCTTTGTTGTGTTTATTGCTGGGTATATCTATGGGTAATTTAATGAGTACGACGACATTAATAGTAACAATCATTTACATAACATAATCAGCCTATAACGTTCCCACTGTCGGGACAAAGGCCTCCTCTCTGTGAGAATAATTATTGTACAAATAATTTAAAGTCCACGTACAAAATCAAATTATACCGTTTTTTGACCAAAAGTAACAAGCGAAACACCTTTTTCTTTAATGTGCAGCCATAAATCATACTGGTTATAAACACGAATAATTTCCCTTCGATTCGCAAATCAAGGCGTTTATTTATGTGTACTGATTTAAGAGTTAATTGCTTATTCAAAACGCTGTGAAGAATCTCCGATAATCTGTTTACTATCAAAACGTGAATAATTTGAAACGCGATTTGTGGCTTAACGAGCTTAACGAGCATTATATGGGAAAAATCAATGAACGCGATATTTCAAACCTTATCGTTCTGTGATAAATGAAATAGCTGGCAATACAGGGTAAATTTTCGAGCACGCCAGGAATAACTAAAACCACAGGCACAATACTGTGTCGTGTGGTGTCGTGCCCCGGGATACACCGACCAAACGAATCTGATCCTACTACGTCAAATCACAACGAGTTTTGATAGGCTAAGGGTCAGTGCACACCGAGACGCGACGCGACGCCACGCTGCGCGCACACTTTAAAAGAGAGAGCAGCACGGTGCAACGTATTCTGAACTCTCACAATGCAATGTGTACCTACCTTTTCGTGTAGAAAATAAAGTATATTTTGAGTCACTCTTTTAAAGTGTGCGCGCAGCGTCGCGTCGCGTCGCGTCTAGGTGTGAACACTGCGTCAGTAGGCGTCACGACACGACAAAACACAGTAATGTGACTGTGGCTTAAATGACAGAAATGCCAACTAATAGACATAGGATGATTTGATATAGAGTTTTTCAATAGGATTCAAACAGCAGCATTTTAGATTATTAACAACAATAAATTTCTAAACCTCTTGGTCTACAAAAGTGCCTCACTACGTCTTATATACATTCGAAAGGATATCTGCAAATGTATCAGTATTTCCTATTCCTAAAAAAAATTCCAGCTATGCGTACCGAGTTACAACCGAACTAAAGCCTTCATTAGACTGTGTGTTGCAGAAAAACTGTAAAAGAAAGGCCTCGACCAAACTCCACAAAATTAAAAATTAAAGTATACTGCATAGTGTTCTATTATTCAGGGCGAATTTCACAAAACTTTTCTACCTAAAATAAGTCTTATCCTGAGAATATGATTTTTTGACAGTTTTTCCATACTAGAACAGTCCGACGCTAAGTATATGCCACGGATAAAAGACATCTTTCTCTGACTTTGATAAAATCAGCCCTAAGTCCCACAGCAGTATGAAGGTCGCAATAATACCACAAAGGTTAGTTACCTGTTCAGCGGCCAGGTACAGGTCCTTCCTGAAGGTAAGTCCCAGTACGTCCAGGTCTTCTCTTCCGTACCTGAACGCGGCCAGCACGTGGCCGAACACTTTCCTGTCTTTGACATATTCTGGGTCGATTAGGACTACGCCGTCTGGAAATGCACACAGGACAGCGTTAGAAAGAGCTAGGGACCGAAAAAGCGCCTCTTCAACAACCTTCAGAGATCGATGATTGCGAACTTTACAGGCCAAATCGTGGGGTTGATTTTCATCAGAGCCTCGGTAGTTATTATAGTAGGAGTATACATCAAATGAGGGTATGATGACTAAGCCGGCAATCATGCACGCCTTAATAATTTCTTGAATTATACATATACCTATGTAGAGTTCCATTGAACTATCGTTAACTATCAATTGTGCTAAGGCACTAACATAACAATTAACGATTCGATACAGTGCGGTACTAGCCTTATTACACGGTTTGATCCAAATCGTGTAGAACCACAACCGCTAATTCGAATCCGTGATCGCATGAAGATCTGATTAGTACACGGAATAGATGCCTCATATGAAAGCTTATTGTTGACTCAATACAGCTCCCGTTAAACCCCATTCTATCCTCATTTGCTCATCGGTCGCTACCATTACCCACGAATATAGGAATAACACACACACACACCCCCACCCTCACACTCACACACCCTCATACTCACACACCCTCACACATACACACACCCTCACACACCCCTACACACACTACACTACTACATTCATAAAAAAAAAAAAAATGGTTTTGTTTAATTTCCTTTCCTAAATAGTTTATTTGTCCGTTTACCTATGCCATATAATGAACCAGTTGTATAATTACAAAATGTCATGTATGTACCTAAATGCGATAAAGAAACATCCAATAAAGGGTCGGGCCCAGCATCTTTAACACAAGTTGTCTTGGCAACTTAGCAAGGGTGCTGGTGTCGCTACGCTATTGTTAATTTACTCTAAACTGTATGTATTACCATGTATTTAATGTAAAATGTAAAACTTGATGCAAATAAATTATTATTATTATTATTATTATTATATCTTCCGGGCTTAAGGCTCACGCAAACGGACGCGACGACGCGACTCTAGTAGAACAATTTCCATGTACTTAATTAACATAGAAATCGTCCTACTAGAGTCGCTTCGCTCCTATCTGCGGGACCCTTTATGCCACCTTGCGATGCACTATACTATATGACACTAACAGGAAGTAGTCAAGTAGTCAAGATCAAACGTCACTGGAGGTAGGTAAATAACCTCCTCAAAACACAGGAAAAGTCCATGGAACTTACTGACGTATTTATAATTCTTGTGTTTACCCCAATTAGTGGAACTCCACGCGCATTTCTTAAAGCGCGCACTGTAAATAGTAGTAAACACTTACTCATAGTAAATTACAATCTTTGCTGAGTCTAGATCCGTTCCATTGAGTAAATGATTCGCGCGTCATTATTATTCATTGATAATGATAAATAATTGCATGGATCAAACCTGTGTTTATCATTTAAATAGCGTGACATATATGCTTGTGTTGTGTAAGGGTGTGGTTTAACAGATAGTCGACACGATTTAATTCGTCGTCACACTGCGTGCATTCAAAACATTTGGCAACCAACATCGCAATACTGGCCAGTATTTTTACATTAAGCACTAACTGAAAGCAATATCTAATCGCAAGCTAAGTGAACTGCTAGATAACTTCCAAGCTGAACTAACAAATAGAACTTAGGTGGGGGCGGGATTGGCAATTTATTATACAAAGATTGGCGCTCCCTTTACGACCAGACCGAGGTCCACTTTAGACAACTTGATTCAAGTGTTCAAATACTCTGCAACTTTGATCAATTGGAACAATGATGTCTTTGTTCAATGTCGACATTAAGGCGATGACAAGAAACTTTCCAAACAGGCTGGTTTAAAAAAAAAGTTTGCCAAAGCTATTTAGTTCGTGCCAGCGGAAAAGACATAATTATGTTCATCTTGAACATGTTTCTGAGAACTTGGGTGTTTCTATAGAAGGAAAACGTACTTACCAATCGGGTCTACATGTGTGATGTGGTCTACGAAGTCTCTTTTCCCTAAGTATACTGTGATCTGCAAACAAACAAAAAGAACTTCTATTAACTTTCTTTTGACCTCAAATTAAGTTGATGAAATATTTCGGAAGTTGTCACAAGATTTGGCAGAGTTTGCAAGTTGGCACACAATGCATAGTGCTGCATGATCGGTCACAGATCGCGCCTCGTTGTAATGAAACGCTCTTAAGTCAATGTTGGGGTGCAGAGAATGCACGATGAGGATTTAACACATACATGTTGTAAAAAAACCATCACATACCCGTCAACTACGTATTCTGTACATCAAACTAAGTAACATTGCATAAAAATAATTGCTTGGAAACGACTTTTATTTTTGGTATGAATATTTGCTGTTTGCGGTAGTGTACAATGTAACACACGCAAGACAGTGTGCTTTTATGGGTGCATGCAACGGTACAGGGGTCGTATTTATAGTTGTGTTATAACATTAACAACTTCTTTTCGCAAAAAACGGCAGTAAAAGTTGGAATTTTAAGTATGGTCCAGAACAAAAAAAAAATACAATAACAAGGAGAACAAGTGACTCTCGGCTTCGGTAGGTGTCTTATTACACGCGATATGTACGCAACGCACCAGATAACGCATTAGGAATCTTGGCGACATAATAATTCTCCGTTCTGTCCCGTTCCTATTGAAAAGATGTCAATCTGGGCTTACCACGACACCCGTCAATAAATTGATGGATTATGTTAATCCCATATTTTCTGTTCCGTAAGTCTAAGCAGAGGGGCATTTCTCGTAATTTTAAGAACGTTCACAGTCTGATCTGTCTCAATCTGTCAAAAAATACTTCTAATTTCCCTACAATTTGACAAGTTTTTGACATTTGTTTGTCGCCGAGATGAGACTGCGACTACATTTTGAACGTTTTAAATTACGAGAATTAGCCCTCTGCTAACAGACGCTTCACTCACTCGAGTAAATGTTCATTTTGTTTTATTCCATTGCAAGTTCACACGACATCCTATCATTTCATATTTCGATCAATCGGTGACATTTCGAACATTTCAAGACGAGTGTCGAAATCCAAATCATTGGATCGCTTCACAAATTAATTCATTTTTCACTATTAAGTAATTTTGGGGTTTATTTATAAACGCAACGATTATCGCGGTGTCCTGCGTGAGCGACGAATACGACGCGATGCGACGCTGCGAACGCGACGAACGCGATCAAATCAACGGCATACCCTGCCTGCGGCCTATACTATGACACTTAATATGACAGTCTGCGGTGAGACGCGACGTAACGCGTACTTGTTTTGAGGACAACCAGAAAAACAAGTACGCGTTACATTACGTTAAAAACAACAATCTTCAAAAACCTTCGTGGTGACGCATCATCACGAAGGTTTTTGAAAATTTGTTGTTTTTAATCGAAATTTAGACTTAATAGCAGCAATAATGTAATCGAAAGTAGACGGTGACAATCCACAATATTGTTTAAACATTTTAGAATTGCTTCTTAATTTTGGATATAAATGATGGAACTCGCCAAATGTGTTTCTTTGTAAAAATATTATAAGTACTTGTTTTCTTTCTGTGCTTTTTACGATATTTTTTTTTAAAGTTGAACTGTCGAGCAAAATTGTACTGTACTTCTCCATGATTCGAGAAGTAATGACTAAAATCGCGTGTGTCATCGCGTCGCATTACGTCGCGTCGTGTTGCATCGCGTCGCGTCGTATTCGTTGCTCACGCAGGACACCGCGTAAGACACGACGGCGACGGCGGCGGTCAAATGAGTGACGTTCAAAAGTCAAAAAAAGCGAAGCTATTTTAGTCTCATCTTCAAAATGGTTGCTGGGACTACGCTACGACAAGGGATGATTAAAAAGCTCCGTGATTGTGATTAAAAATCGCCCTCCAGCTCGAAAGGTAACAAAAGATTAATGAAGCCATTTCAGGTGCTTCTTGAATCTATTTGAAGAAAACGATTGATTAAAATCCGCCAGATTGGTTTTCCTTAATTACCATTTCGACTAATTTAGAAAGTTTTTAACCGGATGATGTTACAGTTTCAACAGAGCCTTTTGTAGAATTTGTGCTCTCGGGTATCTAAAAGGGTAATAAAATAAAGGCTTGCCCAAAGGCGTTTTGCTGGGCAACCTTATATCAAAATCCCCCTGCTAGCTCTCGCTAAATTCCCTTAGAATTGGGATATACGTGGAATGGTACATACCTTGCCATTCGGCGAGCTCTTCTTGAAGACTCGCGTGGCCTGTCGCTGCTTGTTGCTGCCGGCGTCTTCCATTTTGCCGCCGCGCCCTCCTCAACACTGAAAAAGTACAACGCCTTAGTCAAATCTTGCTCTATACACACTGCACCCTATTTGCTGGAGGATTTTAAGTCAGTTGGTCAAATATTCCATCGAACTAAAGTGAACTACATAATAAAGTGTCTTATAAAACCCTACTTATTAGTAGGTAAATATTATTAATTCTTAGGTGGTCCTAATAATTAATAATATTTACCTTTTCCCAATATGGTGCTATTACGCATCATTTTCGGAAAAGGTACCTAAATATTATGAATCGCCAATATTTACTACAACAAGACTGACGCCGTGTATCCGCGTCAATACTGTGACTACATTTTACTACGAAGTGTGCGAATATACCTACCTACTTATTAAGTAGGTATGTACATATATTTCTCATCAATGACTTATCAGGAAGTTGTTATAAAGGATAAAGTATAATTATAGCTGACGACACTAAAGCAGCCGAGTGTGAATGGGACAATGACATGCATATTCTTGAAGGAAAACAATCAATTCATTCAATACCGGTATTATTAACATGCCCAAACTGAGATAAAGTTACGAAAATAATAAAACAGATAACACTAAAGTTCTTGATCAAGAACTTTGAGTCATTGAGCTTTGGAGTAGAAAACTTCAAATAGTATGGCAAACATTGGTTGTAAAAACTTTCGCACACAAGCATAACGGTAAATTGATTTAGACAAGTTTATCGCGAAGGAGCGGCGAAGATTTAAAAGACAAACGGAAGACCGTGGAAGTTAGCCTCTAGGGAACAAATGTTAGACGAGGAAAATTTTCTTGCAATCCAACCGAGTACTTTTCTAACGAACCTAGACTAGTTGCCACGGATTGATTGAGGATACTTGTTATCTTGAGAAATACGAGAACAGCTTAGTTAGCAAGTTCAGTAGCAAAAGATCTGCGAGACTTACTGCCCGAGTGCACTGAGCGCACTGATGTATCATCACTCGTGAATGCTTTATATATAGGTTTTAGTGTATGTAGGTATCAGCTAACTTAGTCATAGTGCCGTCAAACCTTGTTTTCAGAAGTCGATACTGCGTTAGCGTTTGCGTAATTAGAGTTTCAAGCAACGTTATCATATAAGGGAGTATCAGTTCGCTTTGAGGTTCTTTGATCAAGATTGTCGTAGAATAGCATCGTATCATTAGGGAAATAGCGATTGTCAAAGGGGAACACTATTATGTAGGAAAGGAATATATTGTAAGTAGGAGATCAGACACAGATACCAACACCCCACATAGAAAATTACGATAAAATGACTTTAACACCCCGCATCCTGTCTCCTCGTAAACGGGTACCCTGAACATAGGCCTCCTAATGGCTGCTAAAGTGAACGGTCACGGGTGTGATTGTGGGGTCATTTTAAAACACTTTTTGGTCTTGAGTTGTTTTAGATAGCATTGAATCCCTGGGTCACGTTATAAGAAATTTCTTCAGGAGTGCAGAAGTATCAAAAAAAATCACAATCTAAAACTCAAATGAATCCATTTAATTTCAAGTTGTTCTATAATACAAAACACGCTATACACAAGTGGTGCAAAACATTGGATCTGTGTATCTGAAGTACATAATATTCTGGTAATTTCTCCTGAATATTTCCTCTACGTAATCCGCATGATAGCGTATTATTCGAAATGACAACAGAACCCCGCGGGGGCCGTGGAGCGCAGACATCTTTAAAATCGCGAATATGTCCCTCCCATACATACATGATATTATGTAATGATATCGCGGAGACAAAATTGACATTGGATAACATTCAAATGTACGTGAAAAACGTAATATTGCCATATTGTATCTACTGGGATCAGCGGAGGCAGATGACACAGATCCAGGAATGCTAGATTCTGGATCACATTTAGGGCTGTCGAGCTTAGCTAGATTAGGGTTACCTCAAAAAGGTCACACAATAAATTTGGTCTGTGAATGTACAACTAAACAAGGGTAATGAAGAGTAATGATAGGATAGGTAGGTAATACCCGGCGACGCACTAGGCCACCCAGAAATCAATTTATACAGTAAGCAGGTTCACAAGTTGAAACGATATAATTTAGCTTAAAATATTACCTAGGAAAGGTGAAGGGTACAAGAACTACCAACTTAAAAAGTATTATTTGCCAGTGAGCCCAAAACTAGACAGTCTTAATTATACAGGATGGCAGGGACAACGACGCACAACCTCTTTTTTAATGTTAGCCTACGCTGTCCCACTCCTGGGCAAAGGCCTCCCTCCACTCCTTCCATCTTCCGCGAGCCCGCGCGTCCTCCTTCCAGTTTTGACGGAACCTATCCAGCTCGTCCCGCCATCTCATACGTGGTCTGTCGCAACCTCGCCTCGCTGTCTCAGTGTACCAATTCTGTGCTATTTGGGCCCACAGTTTGTCCGGCATACGGCAGACATGTCCTGCCCAGTCCCATTTCAGTTGGGCAGCCTTTTGAGCCACGTCAGCTATCTTTGTTTTGTGACTGAACGCCTAGTATATTGCGCTCCGTTGCTCGTTGGCAGACCTTGAGTTTGGACTTCTGGATGTTAGTCAAAGACCAAGTTTGTGCACCATAGGTTAAGACGGGAAGAATACACATGCCATGAGCCTGCATTTCAGTGCCATAGGCAACTCACCTTTAAATAGATCCTTCAAGAACCAGTAGCTCTTCCAGGCGTTTTCCGTTCGTCTTGTGATTTCTTTATCTTGTCTCGCCTGGAAAGAGCCTACTTGGCCCAAGTAATGGTATTCCTGGACATGTTCTATTATCTCCCCGTCTACTTTTATGCTTCTAGGTGTTGTTTCGTTGCTTTGCTCTTTGACATATTCATCTTTAGTCCAACTTCAAGGCTTGCATTGCTAAGTTCTTGGAGCATCCGTTCAAGTTCAGAGGCTGAGGATGAAAACACAGCCTCTTACCTCTGTTAAAATTTTACGTGGGATATAAAAATGTTGCGCCGACCCCAAGTAACATGGGATAAGGGCAGGAAAATGATAATAAAAATATTGCTGTTCCATACGTTTTGAGCAGTTATAAAAAAAATAACCTATGATAATTTTCTGAATCCACGGTAATCATTTACTGTACCAGTACCAGTTTGTGCGTGGATGTTCCTGCCACCCTGTATCAGAGTAGATTTCAAATTCCAATAAACGTACATTATAATCTATTCCGGAAAGGGTTACATAAAATAACTTGTTCATAGTGAATAACTACGACCTCTACAACTAATACAGATATACTATCGCTTGCTTCGTGAGGCACAACATGTTGGTTCATTGAATAAATCGATAGTTTCTGAGAACTACTACTACTACTACTTTACTTACGCGCATAATGCCGTTATTATAATTATGTATTTATTCCGGCGAATATAAATTGAAAATTGGTTTCTTCAATTTCATTATATGAGCTCAACTTTCACTGATGAGACACAATGACTTTTTCTAATGTTACCGAACTTGTGTGTGGAGGCGGCGATGCCCGCCCCTTGCTGTGCCTGCAGCCAGAACCAACCTACTGGCGAGAAATCCTCTCACTAGAGCCATGCGTGTGCTGAACGAGGTTCACGAGAGAGTTGATGAATTGTGGTGCAACTTGAGTGAATTCGCAAAAGTTACTTTACATATAATATGTTATTTAGATGTAGGTTAAGATTTAGGATATTGTATGTAATTTTATATGATGTAGATTAAGGATTTAGCATGTAAGGCCTCTCTAACGCATTTAGATAGCTGATCTGTAATGGTAGTTGTAAGTAAGATTTGAATAAATAAATAACTTAATAAGTCTACCTAACAGACGAAGGGATAAAGGGTATATTCAACTGAAAACTTCTAAGCTTATTCCACCTAAACTGTAGAGGCTTGTTAATAATATACATACAATTAGCTTCTACCCGCGACTTCGTCCGCGTCAAATTTCATGCTCCCCGACACACCCCGTCGCATCGCATCGCCTGCTTGCGCTATTACTGTGTTCTTTCCGACTTGTTTTGTGTTTGCTCGGCTCCTAGGTGGCTTAGCGTGGTTTTATATAGCTTATAGCCTTCCTCATGAATTGGGCTATCAAATGCATAAAGATTTTTTCAAATCCGACTGTGAGTTCAAGAGATTACCTCCTACATACAAACCAACTTTTACCTCTTCATAATATTAGTATAGATGGTATAGGAGTATAGTGGTAGGTACTTAGATCATGACACTGAGAACAGATGGCATTAGTTTTGTTCCCAGGGTCATGTTACACGTATCGTGGTAAAGCGAACAAAACCGCGAAAGCGTTTCTTCCCCACTTGATTGGAGAACACAAGCTTGTGAACGAGGTATCGAATAGTATCGATGTTTCAGACGCTTAGCGCAAGTGGCGTTTCGTGTACCGATTTCTGCTTCATTATTATTGTATCCATTTGTGTATTGGTTGTTGTATAGAACTAGCGATATTGGGGAATCAAAAGTTTTGGCTGAACGGACTGGTTCGCATTAGCTGCAAAATGTATCAGAAACGGAGAGGAGGCCCTTTTCCATACATTTATACGAGGCTCTCTATCTTACATTTTCTTCGTATTTCAGTTGGGCAATACTGGCTAGATAGATGCATCTTCTAAAATAGAAGAAAATACTCTCGTGCAGTTGGCTATTGGCATGACTTAAGGCTTCTTTAACAGTTTTTTCTGGAACATCAGCATCTCCATTTCATAATGATTTGGCGCTACTTTAACATCTAAACTTTCAGACATTTATCAAGAAGGTTTAGTTACAACAACATCCAACAACAACAACAACATACAACTTCCAGAGATCAATTGTTGGGCAGGTGCCCGCCAGACACAACACCCGTCTGGTCGGATAATCCTCCCTTTTCTATAGAGTGTGAATGAGCTTTACACCCTGTCCCTCATACCTCTATAGCTTCATAGGTTTGAAAAAATCATCTGCTCAGCAAGGCAAACAGCACAATGAACGTAGCTTAACTGTCAAAATCGATTGTCATTTTTATGTATGTTACGCAACTATCCCGCTAGTAACACACGCACGCCGGTGGCGAGCACTGACGCACCTGACCTTTCTGAAGAACGTCACCAATAATGTCACTATCTGTCCTTCTAGGGCGCCCGGCGTTTCTTGTAGTATTCGTGAAACGATTTTACAGCAGTCGGGTTAATGTAACTGAAAATGCGCAATATAGGTAGAACAATCAATTTCTTGTTACAAAGCGCTTCAAAAGCCTCGGTCGCTTTACTAATACGTTCTTATTAATATAGATAGTGGGTAACTTCGTCTCAAGCTAATCAAGAAGGTAATGTTAATAATGATTAAGGCTCTATTCGAGAATGATAATTTTAGAGCTTGCGAAAGTGCGCCTATTGTCTCAATAATGCTCGAATGAATCATGTATCAAATCAAAATGTCTTGAACATACCTATAATATAACAAACCTAGGATCTTGAACCACAGTTCTAGTAAAAGGTATTTGTTTTACTTGGGGGGTTCAAGGATAGAAGGGGCTGTTTCTAAGGAGTCTGATCTTGGAAACAGGTGCACCCCAATTGCGTAACACGCTTTCTTTCACATTCCAGTTTGAAAGAAATTCCTAATCCATTGCTTCATTTGTCGAAATGTCTAAATGAAAGGCATTGCAATTGTTATGTTACGCAACCCGTTGGTCTTCCAATGGTAACAAAGTCTGAAGATGTTTTTGTTAAAAAAAAACCAGATAAACAACAATAGGTAAGTAGGTACCTATTTTTATCATGTTTGTCGAAATCGAAACAACAAAACAAAGTTTTATCAGTTTCGGTTTTTCTGGTGTCAGATGTCACTGGGGGCGGATTTCGTCGGGAATTCCCAAGATATAATCAGACAGCTACACAAATGCGGATAAAAAGCAGGCAAGTCAAGAATCTAAGCCCCGAAAATTGAAATCGTGTTGAATTTGATGTTCTGTCAAATGTCATGTCAACTTGGTTCTTGACATTATTTTGACAAAATTACAATAAGAACCGCCCGCGTGGTCCACTCTCGAAGAGAGTCCTGTGTCCCAGCAGTGCAGCACCAGTAGTGGGAACATTATAGACTGATTATGATTATGCAATAAGTACCTACTATGAATTCAAAGGTTTATGATTTCCACTTAACATAATATAATAACATTATCGATTTATCAAGTAGATGCCACAAAACCTTTCATTTTGGCCAATTACTTGCGGAAAACAAAATCTGGCGCAAAGCCACGGAAATAGGAAGGAGAAGACAAAAGCAAAAGAAACGAATTACATAAGAAGGTCAATTGAATGCCTACTTATAAGATTCATTTACGTATATAAATTGTGTTCATTGCTTATTCAATAGCGTTCTAATAAAAATATGGAAGTGCGCCGCCAGCCTTGAATCACTTCATTACCTACAAATCGTAATACCCGAACGTATGTAGCCGTAGGTATTATAGTCCTTTTAATGTATTCCCTTTACAATATTATGGGAGGTATTACCATATTTGGTACCGACGCAATATAGAATTCGTTACCTAAAAGCGTATATGTACGTATTTCATAGAGACTTTGTACATTAGGTAATTTATTACAAGATCGTACCTATTGTAAGTTCAAACGTAAATTGCCTGAAGGTTCGTGATAAAGGAAAAGAATTTTATAATAAACTGGCTTCTGCCCGTGCGTGGCTTCGCCCGCGTGGATGCCGGAAAACATCCTACGGGAACGTGCTACCCGGACAAAAGTAAGCTATGTCCTTCCCCATGACGGCATCTATGTCCTTGCCAAATTTTATCAAAATCCGTTCAGTGGTTTAGGCGTGAAAAGGTATATTGGATATATATTTTGCGCAGAATCTTAATTGTTTTTTAAAATAAAATCCCGTCAAAATCGGTAAGTACAACCGTTTCGGAGATTAGCCGAAACAGACCGACGGAAAGCCAAAATAAAAATAAGTACCGCATATACTTTCAAATGCAATTAAGTAGTAAAAAGCTGTTTTTTTGACATTACAGTCACTTCAATTTTATTTATTTGTATATAAGATAGGCTGTATCGATTTGACTTGTTATCCCAAAAGAGCCGGCCGGTACCTATCTCGTATGAACGTACACGCATCTCAAATTATCAAGGTCAAAGGAAACCTGTGAAGTTTTAGCATCACTATGGAAACATTATTACTCTACTTTTTCATGTCCTATACAGGATACACCTCTTTTTTCCTTGTTTAGATATCGACAATTCGATACCCATAACGTCGGAGTTACGCTAGCTAATTAAATTTGACCCTGTATAAGCAGGCGTCCTTCTTCCGAGATAACGACTAATAGAGAAGTATGGGAGAAGAAACCTGTTGTCCCGAACCCAAACAAATTGTGATAAGGTTAAGAGAATGATGATGATAACCAGGCGTCCCTCCTAAATCCTGATGGTAAGTCTTACCAAATGTGTATAACCAGCACACTAATCGCGTAACACACTATCAATCTCAATCTGAATCATTTTGAAGAAAATTGCTAAACCATTATATCAAATGTTCGAAAAATTTGTCTGTCAAAATTACAAACGCAATGAATGTTGTTGCACTGCCAAAATGAAAGTAATTGCAACTGATAGTTTTACGTAATTACCCCCGCAGGCACGACATCTGCAATACCAGAAGCATCGCAGGCGTTGCATTCTTGCATTCCCAGAGATATCGCAAATACGTTCCCATCCTAGAGACAAAGCTAAAATGTCTCATATTATTTATTGCCTGTAATTTCACCGTCACACGTGTGCTTCAAACCGGAACAAGGTAGATAGTATAGGTATCGTAGAAGCAAAGTTAGCATAATTGTTTTACTCACGTGGAACCCAGTGCGGCTCCAGTGTGTGCCTTCCCGCTCCACCCTAACCCTGCGCTGCCACGCCGCCCTGCAACAACACAAGTATACCTTTATAGTAGCCATTACAACACAAGTATACCTATAAAGTAGGCTATAGTAATCTGATTACCACACGAGTAGTTGAGTTTGTTGAGCGAGTGGTCGCTAATGGAATCAACATCACCCATTAACGCTCCGCAAACATAGTTTCTGACAATTTAACCCTTGATATTTTGAAAAATATATGGTCTATTCTATATACAACACGTTTTCATTTTAGCTCATAATTCTAAATAATCCGGGATCGAGAGCGATTCTGCTCCAGCCGCCACGCTCAAGTTCTTAATGCTTTTGTTGTCGATAGCCTATTGTTATTGAAAATGTTTCCCATATTTTTCAAAAGCTTGAATATAAAACAATGCTTGCGTCCCAATAGAGTTAAAACATGAACAACAATGAACACAGTGACACGAAATGTGTTTTTCCCGATATTCTGAGCGGTGGAGATAGTATACAACAGTCCATTGAAACTGAAATTAAGCAACAACGTCAACGGACGTCAAACTTTGAAAGAGACGACACTGTAGTTAGTCTCTCGTAAATAATTGGGGGAGGCCTGTGTCGTCTTTCGGCTGAAATTATAATGATAATGATGAATTAGATAGATATTTCAACACCTTGCCGTAATTTACAAAGACTATCAACCGTCGTATTCACCCTAAACTTCAAAACAGGCACACACACAATTGTGTTAATTCCATCCTATTAGTATAATAGGCAACTCCTAAAAGCTCTAAGTGTAGGTAGGTACGCCACTCATAATTTCGTGTGTTCTCCCAGTGGAGATGCGGACGAGGATAATGAGATATCACGTCATACAATTTACGTTTAATGACACTCGGAAAATTAACACATGTAGTCATGTAGGTGAACCCTCCGACATGACGTTACTATCTAGGGAGTTAAGCGAGCTAATTCGACTTTACAGCGCTTTTGTTTATTTTAGAAAGAGACTTCCAGTTTCACGCTTTTACATAGTGTGAAATCGCTTATCGCTGTATTTCAATTCATCAAAATCATCAACAATGATGATGATGATGAATCAACCAAACAATCCCCCTGCCCTTGTTCCAATTTATTTGGGTCGGCGCAACTAGTTTTTTTCTTCCACACTTATCTATTAGTCGAAATCTCGGTAGTCATCTCCTTTCTAGCCATATCATCTTTCACACAGTCCATCTATCGTTTCTTTGGTCTTGCCCTCTTTATTAGCCATTTGAAATTATGTATGTTAAACATATCTTACATTTTATTTCCTACAATACACGACCTTAACATACTGACGTCTAAACATTCCATCTTTCTCGTTTCTCAGAAACCACAAACATATGGAAAATGTTATGTACAAGACGTTGCATGACGTCAGATATCCGGAATTGCGCCCGAGGCACACCTTTCTGTAACGTTATATGCGAATACTCGAGCATTCCGAGCCTATCGCTTTTGTGCAAGATGTCGGAACAGTTAGACAGCCTTATACAAGCCAATTTGTACTGAAAAACTAAATATTAAGTTAGAGATAAGAGCCTTTTGGCCTCGTATAGGACTTTCTGTTTCATTTTTTTTTTGTTACTTTTAAAAAAATATAATTTGTTTTTTTTTATTATTGATTGTGTTTAGTTTAGTTTTATGATCTCGTACGAGTTGCAATAAATACTTTTTCTTTCTTTCTTTCTAAGTTATGGATCTGAAAACTTGAGTCCGATCGTTCACAGGCCTAATTAACCAAAGATTTTTGGCAATTTTACCTTAAAAGGGATGGAAGGAGGAAAAATTCGTAACCACACGAACAAAATCGAATGCTAGTTCAATTATAAGGTACTATTCATTAATATTCCAAAGTCCTAAGGTCCTTAAAAGATCGAAAGCCAATTAAATTCCTTGGAGCTTTAATTATAAATTGGATAGGGAGAAAGAACGTAAAATTCTTTTTTACTAGGCCGGGTTCGCGTTACTGCCAATGAAACTGATTTAACTCTTTTCAATCAAGTTTTTCATCGCGCACCAACTTTGTTTTCTAAAGCGCCATGTATTTAGATTATTACATCCAATAGAATTTACTACACAGACCGAAAGTCAAGCTTTATAAAGCTTTACAATACGTAATCAGAACCACGCCTTATGACGTTCTCCCATCTAGTACTCCCAGTATAGGTAGGTGTCGCTATATGTAACTGACAATTTCAGGTATGCAAATTGGTGATCGAAGGTAGGATTACTGCCAGCCATCAATATGCAAGTTAATTGAACCGACACGTGTAAGGACACGGTCCCTCCGCAGGGGACCATGCCTTCGCATTCATAGATGAATCTTAATCGTTATTTGGGGTCGAGTGAGCCCCAACAAGTGTGTAATCGAGTGGGCGGTCAGTAGGTACCGATGCTGAGAACTGTACAGACGTACAGTGTACATGCGTCCCACATTGGGTACCCTAACAATGGATATAAAAAGACTGTTCAGCTGTCGGATACAACAGAGTTTTCTGAAAAGAAGACGATTTTGTAGAATATGTTTGATTTTGTAGAATACTAAAAAAGGAGCAAATAATGAAACCTTCATTGTATGGCGGAAGATATAAATAAGCCTTTACAAATATACTGTTTTAATTTAACAGTTACTAGTAAAAAACAAAGAAATAATATTTTAATAGGTAGTAGAAATAACCATGGGATTATTTCCACAACCATTAATTGAACGGTAAAACAATCTTTAATAACCGATACTTATTCGTGTTGAACAGTATGGCACAATACGAAAACTCGTTAGCAAACTTCGCTAAACGATGCGTTATAGGAAAACGAGAGCTGTTAAAGCTTGCTAGTTTCCCAAGTATTCTTTTATTTCCAGCGCTGAAGCTGCTTTTATGTTATCGCCGTACATTATTGCTGTGTTCTGGGGATATATATCGCCTCATATAATTCACGCAAAACAGTTTAACAAGTCGTTATAAATGGGCGTTGGACTAAAGCGGACGTTATATGACGGAACTAACGGTCCGAGAAACATTTCGTAAACAATAACATCTGTAGTTTTATTATGATTATGTTCAGACAATGCCGGAGTACATAGAACACTGGACTAGCGGTTATTAATTCATGAATACATCTATAATTCTCCAATGTCGAACGAATTGAATTATTTGGAGTAGATACTGTCAAAATTTCGAATGATAGCATGTTATATTTTGTCGGTCACGCTGTTTTAATGTTTTGGAATACAATATTAATACCAATAACATTTATATTACACGCCTAAAGACCTGTATCATTCGTTTATCTTCATGTCAAAAGAAAATACAGTTGATATTTCGATATTCATCTTCCATTTCTCACTAAGCACTGTCGGCAAATCGTATATTTCTAGGCGGTACATGTCAGTGTGGAAATAGGTACTTGATAAGAATTGACACTGCCATGATTACCGAGATCCGGGCTCCATTTGGCATTGAACCGGTGACGGGGGATCGTATAATCGGATTGCCAACCATCCGTCCTAGTGCCTGGGTCGCCACCGAACACGATTAAGTGAGACTTCTAAAACTTTCGCATTCCGTTCTCGTCGAAGCCAGAGGTAACTCCCAAATCGATTACCTATTTGGATTTCTAGACTCGAATATTGGGTCAGCCTTGACCGTTGATAACTTGATTGATTTTGAAGATTAGGTAATTTGAACTTGGTAAAAGCATTACCAGAGGAAATTTCCTGGAGACGAGGGACAGAGTTCTGTTATAACTTAACTAGGGGCAAGGTTTTGATAAACTGCTCACACCACGTTAGACATGCTGACATAATTTAACACCTCTTCTTTCAACTATTATGGTCACCGTACCGCACCGTGTCGAGACTGACCGTCATTGCCTTGTTTACTTTATATTTATATCTCATTCCCTCTGGTTGCACACCACCCTAGCAACCCTAGCTTGATTGGAGTTTTCCCGACTTACTTGACTGCTTCTCGTGTTCTAATATTTGTGTTAGAAACTGATAATCATTCAACGAATATGGTCGTTGGTTGGATTACAGAACTAATTCCGTGGTAACTCAGTGTTACAAGTTTACAACATCTGTGCCAAATATTAACACAGTCTAAAGATAAATATTAGTTGTAATGGTGGTCACGATTAGAGAGATTGAGTGTGAATACAGATAGCGTATAGATAAGATAAACACCAAACGCGAGTAGATTCCAAAGAGGAATACTTTATTAAGATTTACTTAGCCACTGTAGCGGTAACTACAACGCCACATGCGAACAAAGCGTCATACTGACGTCACGCAAATCCTGCATCTCGCAAGCAGAGTTTACCGCGCAATTAGCATATATAGAAACTTCCCGACATCAATCGTTTGGGCAGTTGCCCGCCAGACACAACACCCGTCTGGTCGGAGGATCCTCCCTTTTCTATGGAGGATGAGTGAACTTTATACCCTGTTCCTCATACCTCTATACCATTGACGTCAAATTAATGAGATTCCAATAAAACGTGTTTTCATACATCTATTAAAAATTTAAAACAGCTCGCTGCAATTGTTGATTCAGAAGGTTTAAATTAATTATCCATACAATAAATATTAAAGAGGCGGTCATGTTCACCTGTCAGGACACATTTTTGGCATACATCACGAAAGTTTCCAGAATCTGTACATTACATTCGTTTTTCAACCAATATGTGGATCAAATATATGCCCAGACATTTTTTCATTACGTTTCAGAAAGAAAACACATAACTCGAGCATGACAAATATTTACTCACGCGTGAATGCTACAAATGAAAATAGACTGTAATATGTGCCGTAAAATGTTATAAAACATGAAACCTATTGTAGATATTATGTTCTAAGAATCCTAAATAATAGTAGTACTATTTGGGGAACGTACGCAGTAGGTACGCATTAGACAAAAACATTTACACTATTAATTAAACAACTGTAGACGCGCGTAAGTTGCGAATTACGGCGCCCGCGCCGGTTTCCGTGACTAACGACTAGCAATAAATTGATGAGAAAAATTCCGCAGGGTGGCGTGAAACTGGTGGAACATCCATCTCATTGTGTCAGTGAAGCGTTTTTAATACACTCAAGATGCGCAAGTCTCAGGCATGAGGGAGGCACCCAGGTAAGGGTGGTACCGCGGGAAGGGGTGCGCCTCCCAGACATTTTCAATAAACAACACTTCCTCCCGTTCCACAAATGCAAACAAAGCCTCATCGACCCGTAATTATGTCAATATGCTATACAAACACAGTGGGGACGTGACAGATCACCCTCTTTTCCATCGCACCCAAGTAATGTCATCAGAGCTGCGGCTTGAGTGGCAGTGACGTGAGCGGTATAAAAGCAAGTGACGGAAATTTTGATGGGTAGGTAACCAAAGTTTTCAAACAAAATTATAATCACTCCATTAAAGTACCTACCTATAGATAGCTGAACCCATTCACTGTTGAAATAAAAGACATACAAAAGCTTTCCTCTACGCCTCCGCACACAAAACCTAAACAAAGAGAACGTCAGGTCAAAGGTGTGAGCTATCCATATCTCCCACAGTCCGCTGATAACTCTATTGCGTGCCATCTGATAGGGAACGTGTCTAACTTTATCAGGCACATTTCTAGCTCGCACGAAAAGAGACTTGTTCTATGTAAGTATATCATCACGATATTATGCTTGAGGACAGTCGTGACAATCAACAGCGGAATGCAGAGTTGCACTGTAGAGCAACCTGACGGCATCCTTAGGCTCAATTTACACTGCCGCGGAACGGAGTGGAAGCGAGTTTTGGTAGCGATATTATACATAGCAAAATGAACTTTATGTCTATTGACTACCGTACAAACTAGATACGAGCTTATTACTGCCGGCATTCCCGAGATTGCGCGATAATTCTCCAGAAGATGCGCGACCTGTGCGTATGTGTGTATCTAATTTCTGCGTTACTCTTTTGACATAAAGATCATTATGCTTCGTACAAAAAAAAGCGCTTCCACTCCGTTCCACGGCAGTGTAAATTGAGCCTTAATAATTAGCTTCCAAGGCCAAAAACTCAGAACAAACTTTAATAAAAACTCTTTCATATTTTGACGGACACAGTCAAGGCTTACCACCAGATGTATAATTCAGAAGCTAGCGTCGGTTTTCGTCACCTGTGGCTGGGTGAACTCGCCTGTGAATGATTTCGACGAAAGTGACGACCAAATTCATTAGCTACTCAAAGGTGTGCAATACCACTGAATACATATAAAGGTCAGGTTTACTTGTACAAAATCCGTTTGTGTAAAGTAATTTCACGTCATAGGTGACGTGAAATTACTTCGACGAGATATTATTTTTATTTCCTTGGGTTTTGAAATCCTAAATTAAAAAACAATCAACCACTAATTGCTTGAAAGGTCACGTCCAAGTCATTTGTGTAGGTCTTTTAAATAATATTTGAACAGCTAATCGTTTTACGAGTTCCGTACCTCAAAAGGAAAAACGGAACTCTTATAAGATCACTCCGTTGTCCGTCTGTCAAGACCCATTTTCTCAGGAACGCGTGGAGTTATCAAGTTGAAATTAATATCAAATACTCAGGGCTGCAATCCCTTGAAGCAGTAAAAAAATAAAACTTAAGTTAATGCAATCAAAAGATACCAGCGTTTATGTTCCGAAATCAAAACCTACCTATAGGGTATTTCCCGTTGACCTAGAATCATGAAATTTGGCAAGAAGCAATGCCATGTAGCACAAGTAACGGAAAAAGTCCGAAAACCGTAAATTTGTAGTTACATTACAAAAAAATAATTTTAAAACTATTTTCATACTTACCTACAAATTTGTACGGAGCCCTCGCTACGCGAGTCCGACTCGCACTTGACCGGTTTTTTTAACAGGAAAACTGTTTAGTTTTCTTGCTCCATCGTTACGCATATTATCACCGTTCGAATATTTCGAAATGTATTATTTAATTATGTGTCTGACGATACTTTGCCTCTAAAAAAGGATTCGTCGGAAACACCACTCAAAAATATTAATAATAATGAAAATCCTGTCTCGACCGGATCGGGCGAGACTCAGCGGCCGAGTCGCCTACTAAGCCAGTGCGATATGCCACTGTTACTAATTAAATAACAAACAATCTCAATTAGCTCACTCGGTCACCATACTAGTGACGTCTCGACAGTCGTGACAGAACACCAAATGGTATTCACAAACAAATTCAAACAATTAAACTACTCATTTATTCAAAAACGCGTGTCGCACTGGTAGACCCCGATATCGATTTTGCCTTTTTCCAATTTGGTATCGAGACGAAATCATTCTACTACTCGTATCTACATATTAGGCCTTGTCCTTCTTCATCTGTGAACTATGAATCGAAATATCAGTTACGAATCGCATTATCTCCGTCATTACAGTGGGGTTGGCAGGGCAAGTCACGAGTGTCAGCTACGTGTCAAGAGCGCCTAGAATACGGGTCAGGTCCGAACTACGTCATAACGAGCACGTTTGCGAGACTCCGAGCCACGTGCACAAGTCACAACCTGCGTCTAACTCCATTCAAATGTTTCCTTCACATTTTTACGAAACTTGCCCCGTGTTTCAATAAAAGGTCGAAATAAAGGAGGAAAATCTGTTACAGTCACGTTTCCCTAAAATGTCAGGAGTGACTCGTTGCTTATTCTTAGGATTTCATTTTCTATGTAGGTGTGAGGGGCTGAGTCGGAATTGGTATTGTATTTGTAAGCAATGTGTTTTGTTTTCAAAGTTTTTTGAAACTCTAGTTTTCCTGTGCTTTGATTATTTATTTATTGATTTTATTTTGTGATTATTTATTGATTTTATTTTGTGATTATTTATTGATTTTATTTTGGGATTATGTATTAATTTTATTTTGTGAATACTTATGAATTCTTATTTCTATACGTGTACTGATGAATGGGTGTTATTTACCTGAATAAATAAAATTTATTATTATTATTTTACTCTCAAATGACTGATGTGAAACCCCCAACGACATTTATGTTACCCTAAAGTAAGAAACTCTAAAAAAATCTTTTTAAAATGCGATCTATATTTATGTGAAAGTAGAACATATATGTCCAGTAAGAAAGTCCTCAAACCGTATTCTACTATAGGCATATAGTCAAACATTTGCAAAGCTATTTGTCTCATGTCGCACCACTCAGTCCACGTAATCTAAACGTTCCGTAGGGCGTAGCGTGGAGTGCATGTAGGTACATATGGGAGAGGTCACGAGGTGTAGTCGACACCTCTCACAACACTCCAACTCTCGCATCTGAAATAGGTTACCGTCCAACTAGACGCGCAACGCTCAAACGATCGATGCTTTCAGCTTTGTGAATCAATTTGACTTTATCCCGAAGTATTCTAGGAGAATTTGCTTCGTAACAAGGTACACCTGTTATTTTCTTTTTAGATTTTAGCTAAATCTAAAAATTCAGCACTTTATACGTTGGGATTTTCGCTTGAGATAGCACTTAACCATTGAGGCGTGTTTTAGTAAAGACTGGGATCAACGGTACGGCAGAAATTGTTTCTGCTCAAATTCCTCAGACATCAAGCTAACCACTGCCAGGGCTTTTCCTCATTTTTCTACCAAATTTTAGGGAACCTCTGCGAAGAACCTCTTAAGGGAATACGGAATTGGCTGCTGCCGACAGTTAATTAAATTTTATTACAAAAAGGTTAATCAGCAAAAGCGCAAGGAATTCTTGTGGGCGTTTGAAATCCCGATTTATGGACACTCCTGAGTCAGGCGAACCAGAATTAGTAGCATTATGATAGTGAGAGTAACATACCCCGAGGCCCAAGATTTAATATCTAATTCTTTGCAAAGCAATAATAACGTTATGGCGCTCATAAAAAGTGCGAAAATATCAAGAGTGAGTTTTATAACGAATGTGTTTCTGGTTTTTGTCAGCCACACTTTCTGAATCTGATGTTATTTTTAGATGTAAGATTTACAGACGCCAGCACATCAATCTGTCAAATTTCTTTAATAGACTTTTAACTTTATCGCTAAAGCACTAAGGTTCAAGGTTGATTGGGAAAATTTGACAATTTCGGGTAGCTTGATGTGCTGGCGTCTGTACCATTCGGACGAATCTCCTGTTATATTTTCCCCTGAAACAATTTACTCTTAAAATATCATCCGATTTAGAAAACAAAATGATAATATAAACATAAACCAGGCCAAACTTCTGCTTTATTTGCTTTGCTCATAAATTATTTGAAAAAAAATACCGTTGTATCCCGACATCAAATGATGATTGATGGGAGTTTATTTTTATAAGTTTTTACGCCATTATCGTTTCACGTTTGGAATTTAAAAAGCTTCATACATGATATAGCGTTCCCGCTGAAATTATCACGGTATTAAGTCAACACTGGGTACTCGCTGGTACAGGAAGGTAAAGATAAAATGTTGGTAACCGTTATAAAACCGAGAGGCAAGTTCCTGCTGCACAAGTGTACACAGATGATTGAATTAAAAAAGTATTTTACGTGTAATAGGAGTTTTCCTCGCTCGGGGAAATAATGCTATATAATGGTAGCGGTGGTGTAGTATACAGTAATAACCTGTAACTAAGTTTGTCTGACGCCATCATTAATATTGTTGCCTTATTTCTCTAGAAAGACAGCGGAGCCCGGTTCTCGGAAGCGGTGAATGCTTATGCAAATCAAGTACCTCCGGCCATAGGCAGAGGTGGAATACCGCGGTGGTTTTAGCCGGTAAGAGACCCCTCTGTCACCCCCATGATGGAGGAAGTCCATGAGGATTTCCACCGAGCCAAAAAAAAGCCCGGTTCTCAGCGGAGCTTCTACACAAACATTTTATGAAAGTGATAGAACGATTTTTAACGCAAACGTGATGACACAACAGGCGTGGGCTATCATTTTCGGACGTTTATTGGGGTGCTTTGAAATAGCCTCCACTGAAGGGCTTGTGGCTAAGTAATAACAGCCGCACGGAGCGATCGATCAGGTTCAGCTACGCTTGCCGCGTATGGTCCGCGAATGGGTGACCATCTTCACATACCAAGACACCTCTGTGCCTCGGAAAGCACGTTAAGCCGATGGTCCCGGCTGTCATTCGTGGATCTTTCACAGTCGTTACGGGTAGTCAGAGGCCAGAATAGTCTGACAACCAGTCTTACCAAGGGGTATCGTATTACCCAGTAACTGGGTTATGGAGGTCAGATGGGCAGTCGCTACATGTAAAATGCTGGTATTCAGCTGCATCCGGTTAGACTGAAAGCCGATCGCAACATAGTTGGGAAAAGGCTAGGCAGATGATGATATTGGCGATGCTACACCCGCTACCATCTTGCTGACTAACCAATAATCTTACCATGTTATTAGCATTTCTAATAAGTGCATAATAGTTCGTAAAGATACGAGATAAGTTCATTCTCACGATCGTCAATATAATCCAAAACCAGTTTGTCAACACATAAAAGAGGGGTTCCATTTATTTCCTTTGTATTGAGAAATATATTGCTAAACGGATTTTAATTGCTTATTGATCTGGTATAAAGTGGGACGATAAAATTGGAGGCGAATTCTTAATCGGCGTGACGGGTTCGCTCAAATTTGAACGACGCAACGATAAACTGTGGCATGAATAATTATTTCATGATATTGTTATTATTAAGCGCTTTTCTATTGACACAATGATAGGATAATAATTTATGTACACACTCAAGCAATATGAAATACTTAATCGCCACTGATTTAATGGAATTTGGGTAGGGTGTGATTGTAGAGCTATGTTACAAACCATGCTCCACCTCCTATCCTGCCCTCTGTGTCCCCAAACATGCAGTCAATGTGACCTCTGCGCGACCACAGACGCCGTGGAAGTGGCAAAGTTTTGGGAAAACAAGATTTAAAATACAGTCGTGCCACGAACAAGAAGAATGGAATTTGAGTTGCCTAGACCACAGTTATAGATTCAATGTTAGAATTAATTGAGGCGTAAGTAACCCATTACAATGTTTATTGACTAATTGAACGAATAGTGAAAAGCTTCATATGTATCTATAACAACGCTGAAGGGTTTGTTTCTCTGGAACTACCAGAAGGATTTGAAAATTCGTTTTGTATTTGATAGCCCAATTTTTGAAGTAGGCTAAGGCCACTTAACATCACGCTCAGACCCTCAGGACCCAAGCAAAAAGAAAAAAAGGCAGACAGAACGCTAAGCGAAAACGTAGTAATAAATAGCGCGGGCAAGTAATGCGATGCGACGGGGTGGGTCGGGGGTAAGACAAATTTCACGTGGACGACATCGCGGGCGGAAGCTGGTTAACATAAGACTTTTCCTGGTAAATAGCAATGGTCGCGAGAAAACTGTTAAAAGTGATGGTGATGCACCACTTTTAACCATTATCTATTAGGATAATCGATTTATAGACTTGCGCGAAGACGGCTTGTTATATTTTCTTCAGCCTAAATTGTTTTATAAACAGTTCGCGTTATAGCTCATCGTACGTCAGAATTTGAATTCGCGGTTTCGATACAGTCCATAATTCTAGGCTTTTGGACGACAGTAAACGTATATTTTACCTGTAATCCTGCTAGCATGCAACAGGCATCTTCGTTTGTCGTCATTGATTGAACGCGTCACGCCCTGTTATATCGCCAATACATGGCTCTAGATTTTTGTTTTTCATTTTCTATATTAACTGAATATGTTAGATGTAAAACGGATTTATCTTTGGAAGTGTTAAACGTTATTTATCTCTACTGCCGTCGCGTTTTATTGAAGAGAAAATGACAATGACTGATAAGGCTTATCAGGTATTTATGGGTGGTTTGTGAATAGCATTAGTTTGGGATTTGCTCACGTTCCGACTATTCTAGTGTCACTATTGGTTTTAAGATTAGCGCGTGCGGAATGTAATAAATGTAGGTATTCTTAGTTTGCGATAACAAACAATATTCTAGTGGGCGTTTATGCGAGCTTTACACAGGTGACTAAGCCCTTTAGCCGCACGCTATTCGACTGTCTAAATTTCAATTCGACCAGGCCGCAGGTGACTAAAATCGTAAGTTCCAAAGTAGAGTAGGTTTCGACTTTGGTCGTACGGCGACAGGTCTCGCATGAAGGTCGACATGATGCAAAAGGAACTAGTCATCTGCGATTTTTATCGACCTGTGTAAATGAGGTGGCGGTTCGGCTTGTGACGCGATGTAAATACCCCATTAGTTGGTCGAAGTTGGTTCAACATTGAATAAAAAGGAGAGTGCAGTGGCAGAAAGAAAGATTAACTAATTTACAAGCAAGACCTTTCCGCCTAACGAACTCAACCACACGTCACCATTTCGAACTGTGAGCCTGGCTATGGTCTGTAACGGGCTTTGGCCCGTTAAGGTAAGGACCGAAAAGTGTAGCCTTTTCATTCCTCGTCAATACACACTCTGATTGATTTGTTTTATTTTTTACTAGCTGCGCCCCGCGGTTTCACCCGCATAAGTTTCGATCCCGTGGGAATATCGGGATAAAAAGTATCCTATATGTTAATCCTGGTTATAAACCATCTGTGTGCCAAATTTCATCCAAATCCGTTCAGTAGTTTTTGCGTGAAAGAGTAACAAACATCCATACATCCATACAAACTTTCACGTTTATAATATTAGTAGGATTTTTTATTGTGTTTAGTTTAGTTTAGTTTTATGATCTTTCTGTACGAGTCGCAATAAATACTTTTTCTTTCTTTCTTTGATTACTTTAACTGTACAGAATTCGAACAGAAAATTGTAGATAATACTAGAAATAGAAACTAACTAGAATGCTCGATTGTTAGTGCCGGATAAGAGAATTTGTCATAGGCCTGACGGCGACCGGAACTCGTACAATGGACCATTCCGACGACTGACGGTGGGCCCCGCACTACTTGTACCTACATTCCCTCATCTATTTGTACCGGTAGAAGGTAAGAATTTCAATCTCTATTCTTTGTAATATCGAAGAAAACTACTACATTGTGCCTACTGAAGGTTCAGTGCCCACATATTTCATGAAAACGCAATAACGAAAATAATGTTTGATTTATTTCTTCTGGCTAGATTTGTAAGGGTGGTCTGGCATAAGTATTTGTTGTTAGTATCTTATTTTTATTATTTACTGCCTTCTGCCCGCGACTTTGTCCGCGTGAAATTTCCCGTCGCATCGCATCGCCCGACGGCGCTGTACTTCGTTTTTGCTTGGCGTTGTTTCTGTTTGCTCAGCTCCTTAGGGTCGTAGCGTGATGCTAAATAAAGCCTTACTCAAAAATTGGGCTTCTCCTTGTTTTTTTTTTTTTTTTTTTTCATATCGGTAGTTCCAGAGCACGTTCAAAAAAAACTCCACAGCTTTATTATTAGTATAGATTGATCACGCCTTGGTAACAACAAATAGGCAGTACTTTATATTATCTAGATAAAATATAGGAAAATCTATAAATGCCATTACAGCATTTAAAAAGAGGTTTTTCCAAAATATGTAGTTCATAAAATCATTTACAATTTATTAATATTGAGTTTTAAATGGTTTTTCGGAGGTAATAATATTGATTAAAACACTTTAATTAAAAACCTCGGCGATTTATCGGCACTGAATAAAAGCTTTTATTATCGCGAGAGATCATTAAGAATGTTCAAAGTGTCATAAAACAGCGGAGCGTATGTTTAATCCCCTCGACACACGCTGCATGTTGCAGTCAGAAAGCGAATAGTATCGTTTAGGTTACTGAAACGTCTAGAAAAATCTATATTAAATAATAAAGCTGAAGAATTTGTTTGTTTGTGTGAACGCGCTAATCTCTGGAAAGGTACTTATTTTCGGCGAAATTAATTGTTAACGTTAGGTACATTATAAGATCGAAATATTAAATAAGACCAAAATACGCTTTGCATAATCTGTGTGGTCCTGGAACTCATTGAATTCAAAATGTCTCCGTGAGGATGCTGGAAGGGGAGAGAAGTTGGAAGGGGCTTGTGGCTGAATAATAACAGCCGCACGGGCCTATCGAAGGTAAGGCTACACTTGCCGCGGATGGGTGACCATACACATTCACCACTATCCATTACATATCGAGACTCCTTCGTGTCTCGGAAAGCACGTTGAGCCGTTGTCCTCGGCCATAGAAATTGGTCCCGGCTGTAGATCTTTGATTAGTCGTTAAGGAAACCCAAAAATGTCTGACAACCAGCATTACCAAGGGCTATCGTGTTACCCAGTAACTGGGTTGTGGAGGTCAGATAGGCAGTCACCCTATGTAAAAAACTGGTATTCAGCTGCGTAGACTATACGGACGGTAGACTGGCAGCCGACCCCAACATAGTTGGGAAAGGCTCGACAGATTGAGGTTTCCCAGAAGTTTTTAAAATGTTCGATGGCACGTTAGCTACTTGCGGCACATAATATAACATTAAGGACGTTCGTTCCTATTGATACAGCGTGCCATATGTTCTATACGCTATAGACAACGTGAACGAGGTCAGTTTATAAGAGACGTGTTTGTTTTGTTTGGACTGAAACAGTCCGGGAGTTCTCACGTTTTGGGTAAATTGTGCCCTCGAGCGCTTGCGTAGACTGCGGTAAACTTTTACGTTGATTTTCCTCGCACAATTGTACACATTTCAAGGTTACTATAATAATGAAAATTCATGCATTTATTATTAGTACCTATATATGTATATAGATCTATAGGTACTATTGCCAAAACCTATATCTGACCATTTTGAAAACAAAATCCCGTGCACATGATGACCACAGCTGCGTCCATAAGTAAAACAAAAGAGGATCCTTTTTAGATCGACTAATAATATGCGCTGCAAGCAGGATAGTCCTTACGGTGGTCAGATATAGATTTTGGCGATAGTACTAATGATAAAGCTAAAGAGTTTGTTTGACTGTTTGTTTGAACGCGCTAATCTCTGGAACTACCAATAGGATTTCAAAAAATATTTTTGCTTTTCATTGCCCAATCCTTGGGGAAGGATATAAGCTACTTAACATTAATATAACATAATTATGCTTAGACCCTTAGGACCCAAGCAAAAAGATAAAAAGGCAGAAGGAACGCTAAGCGAAAACGTAGTAACAGCGCGGGCAAGCAATGCGATGCGACGACTGGGTCGGAGGAATAAGAAATTTCACGCGAACGAAGTCGCGCGCAGAAGCTAGTTCAGAGTATGTCTTGAAAACTACACCACCCTGGACATCTTCATTACATTCATCATGTATTCACTGTTTTAATGTCTTCCATCGCGTAGAACTAGCAGTAAAAACGACGTTTAAAAAAAAACAGTACCAATGGATAGCGTTGAATAATCAAAACTTAAACAAATGCTGTCAGTTTGTGCAGTACTAAGGGTTGCCGCTTATAGTGAAACTCCGTAAATTGATATTAACAAATAATAATTAATTAAACCCTAAACTTTCTTCGATAAACTTGTATGGTGCGTTCATTGAAACATAATTTAATTAGGGTAAACTACTTTGACTTGCAAAACTTAATATTTCGTTAATTAGTTAAGGGATACTGTTTCCAAACTTTGTATTTGACGTTTTAAGAGATGACCAGTCTCAAACGACGGCGCCCGTTCACGCACATGATGCGTGGAGTACCACCATTCAGCTCAACCCTTGAAGCAAAACTTCAACCTTTGAAGGTCCATGGCATACCTAACTGTCCGCCATTTTGATTGTTCTAATTATTATTTTCAAATTAATAGACTCGTAATCGCAGGGGAAAAAGGACCAAATACCATTCGAGGCGAAAATTGGATGTATAGCACCCGCCTTATGACAACTGCAGCTGTAGACGGCGGCAGTAGCCTCTGCCGTTGACGAGTGCCGCTCGTGTGTACGAACACTGACCCTGAGGGAATCACAGGCTTGACCATTACTACACTAATGAATAATGTAATGAATAAACTAACTAATACACTAATGAATAAACACACAAGATTATGTCTGGACTTCAAAAGAGACTGTGACCTCTGAGTTTGTTTCGGCCTTTCTTCTCAGACTAGTCAGATAGGAAACGCCGACCTCATCTAGTTTTAAAACATGATTGACGTGTAAAAGTGTTTGTACAAACCTACTTACAAAATAAAATCATTTATCATTTATCACAAAAAGTGTTGTTTAATCTATTATGTCACCATCGTCGGTTATTCCGCGTAATTCCGTGATTTGACGCAAAACCATTAGAATATAATTACATAACGTTGAAACGTTTCCTTAAGGAAAGCCATTCAGTAACCCCAAATGTCAGTGTCCTAAACTAGTTGCCATGCAGATAATGAGGCGTCTATACAAAACGGGACTGACCTAAACATGGCGTGTGATTTAACTGTACGTACGTAAAATAATAAATGTGTTTGCGATGAGTCATTAGTGCATTACATTATCTTTATGGCTAAACGATTGTGGTTAGCGTCAGTGGCGCTATAAAATCTCGCGTCAAACAGAGCACGTGTAATGTTTAAATATAATCGACCTTATTGCATAAAACAAGGTTTATCTTTAGACCTTTTAAACCGGATGTAACAAAGCCTGATGTTAAACCCGAGTCTAAGTTGTCAATTTTGCATTAAGAGCTTTACGTCTGTCGGATTAAAGTTCAAAATACAGTAACTGACTCGAAGGTTTAGGCTAGGTCTAAAGTTAGAACACGTTTTGTAATATGACGACGGGCCTTTAGCTGTGCCCAAGTTTGGAAGTACTTAGAGCTATAATGATAGGGAAACCCATGTGGCTTTTCTTTGGAATAGATCATCATCTAATTAGCAATCAATGGTTGGTGCTACGTGACGTACAGATTTATCCTCATGACTCTATGTTTATGATACTCTGGTAAAGACAGTACTAGTTTCCTGCCTTAACAATCCACGCGCCGACTATTGTAACACGATATTCCAATCGAAAAGACTCCGATTATATCCGACATTTCGATTCTATCTCAAGCAATTTTCTGCCAATAAATCAGTAGGCTCGTTTCGCATCGGCAATCTTTCAATCAAACCATCATCAGTTAGGACTGACGTGCACGCGTCACGAAACTGCGCCATAGTGCTGCCGCTCATCGGAACATCTGTTCAGTCTGTCAGCACCTCAACAAGTTACCTACATACATGTAAACATGTTTAAAACGATTTATTTTTACGGGCGTTAAAAAGTGGAAAAAATAATGGAAGCTATAAAATATGCATGAGATAGGTAACCGTTTATTGAAGTAAGTTTATGTGTTGTAGATATTTCTTATTGTAAAATTACTGTCTGACTTTTGGCAAAAGTAAAGAATCAAGTTGAAAGGCCGTTCCTTAAATTAAGGAGAGACTTTGGGATCAAGGGTAATAAAAAGGGTGAGGCCCAGTTTGAATTTCCCCAAAAATATTAAGGTCACGCAAGACACGGACCAGTACTTCGTCGTCCTATTATTTTATTTGGTAAATATTCAGATATTCCAAGAGCTCTGTCCACATACAAAATAATTTCAACACGAGAAGTATGGATAAGCAAAATGGACAACGATTTCGCTCTAGGCACGTGATTCAGATACACTGAATATACAGTGTATAAAAAAACTACGATTAATATACTGGCTTCTGTGCTCCGCTGAGCGTATGTAAAAGGAGTGTTCAGTTAGAGATAAAATAAAATTAATTTCCTCGGAATTTCTATACATATTCAATTATCCATTCCATCAAACGGGAAGCCGCCATCAACGCTTCTATTTGAAGAAATATCAAAGATGAATATTAAAGAAAATTCCACCGAGTGATGGGTTACTCCGGAAACTCGAAGTGAATTGTTATCAGTTTGCCGTGCATAAAGTAAAGAGTACTTTCTTGAGCGTTTTTTTTTTTATGTGTAACTAGCTTTTGCCCGCGACTTCGTCCGCGTGAAGCAACTTTCTTTTTTTTTTTGTAAGAATATTCTACAAAGTATTACAAAACTTTAAAAAAAAGATGGATGAAATCGGTAAAGTCGTTCTCAAGTTATGACGTGACCAAGGGAAATAGGGATTAATTTTTATATAATTATATAGATTAGGTTAGATATTTTTTGTAGTATCGCATATAAAAGAGGGCCGCGATTATGTAGATGAGACAAATAGAATAAAAACAGGATGGTCGTTGGAGGTTAGCCCTAGGGAGAAGAAATCCTGAGTGCTTATAAAGTATTAAAATTAGTTCTTAGTCTCAGGGACAAGTCGCCAAGTCCTTGCTTTTTAAATAATATTAAAATACTCTAGTCTTAACTGCTTGTTTTTATTCTAAAACGCTCCGAGCATTCTGTATTAATTTTGCTTGGAAAGTAAGCTTGTTTTTATTTTAATATTTAATTATACATAGCACGTATTGTGCCTGGGTAGCCTTTAGGTACAATGGTTTTATAGCATAAACGCAGACATTTTCTTTTTGTCATTCGTAAAAAACGAGTCTGTTAGAAGTACCTACTCAAACAAATGTTTATTTTCATGGCCTTAGGTCCTTCGTCAACTAGAACTCCAGCGAACCGAAAAATGATAACCGTGCTACGCGTCTACGTTCGTAGCGCTACGTAATTAAGTACGCTACAGAACGTAGCACGGTAATGCAGGCGAGATAATTAACGTCAGAACAGTAAGTTTCTTATAACTACATTACTTGTATAAGTAAATGCATTATTATTAAAACATGCGTATGTGTAGAATATAAGGTTATAGAGGTATTTGTGTAAGTGTCGTAGAGGGTCTACGCTACGAGCTACAACACTTTTCAGAGCGGAAAGAAGGAACATTATTTACATAAGATCCCGCCTGTAGTCACCCAAAGGGTAAAGAAAGAAAGAAAAAAAAAGTATTTATTGCGACTCGGACAGAAAGATGACAAACTAAACTAAATAAAAAAAATAGTTAAAAAAAATTACAAAATGAAACAGAAAGTTCTATACAGGGCCAAAAGGCTCCTATCTCAGCATAATGCTGCGACATTTAAAAATTAAATGTCACAGCCCTGGTAGTCTGACAGGGCCCGCTGTGATGTCACGGGCAGTTACAGATATAAATAAATAAGGTAAGGCAGAGTCGTACCATTATTAATTATATGTACGACAAGCTCAAGTTAGTTGATGGATTCATTCCTTTATAGCTGTTAGCTTGATCTTTCAGCAACATAGCGACACTTACATGTATATCTATAGAGCAGTTGTGAATATCTCCGTATTGTTTCAGAGAAATCGTAGTGTGACCGCAACGAAGGATTTTAATTGCGTTTCCAGCATTGTGCAGTGTGTTTTCAGTTAATAGCGCAGCCCGACATTTATCGCGGATGTTGGGAGAGCGGGAATCATGCTAGCGAGTTCGTGTAGTAGTGTAAATGAAATCCCATCGGCACTCTGTTGGATATCTACTCTATGTAATAGAGGTAAGTAGGTGGACTAAACAGTTCCAAATAAACGTGTGTGAAAAGGACCAAAAAAACGTTTAATTTATTACTGAACAAGTTTTTGTTAAAGTATTTTCTTTTATCAAACAAAATATTGGGCTATGCAATCTATTTTAACATAGATATAATAATTATTAAAACAACTATGATTCTCGTTTCACAACGCTCGAAGTAACAACGCTGAGGTCAAGCAAATGAGAAAATAATAATAAAGCCGGGATAGAGCAATTTTATGCGAATAAAAACAAACTAAACGAGAGCATACCGGTTAGAACGAGCGGAATATTATTTTTGTGATACTTCTACTATTAGTCCCTCTGCCCTCTGCTGTAGGTACACACACGTTTTTCTTGCCGTAAACAAAATACGATTTATTCGCCATGTGTAGGCACAGGCACAGTCGTCAGAGTTGTATAGATAACTATGTAAGCTTGTTGACGGACACATTTTTTCTACGGCGCGGTTTATACGCCGTACCGTGAAGAAAGCGTGCCGTACACGACGTTGTACACACTGGCGCTTTTTAAATGCGACGTTTCTATAAATTGCACTGGATTTTCAACTCTCGCCGTTCAGCCGAGCGTAGAGAATCCAATAAAGTGTATCCTCAGCGCGTTAGAAAAGCGTACTGTTGGATTTTCCACTCTTGTCGCTAAGCCGATTGTTGAAATCCAGTGCGTAGGAAAAAATCGTCGCATTAAAACAGCGCCTATGCGACTTTGAGCGTATTGTATTATTTGTATTCACTAGACCGATTGATTCCTCAAGGTATTTTCCTGCTCATTTCCACTTTTTCTTGTCAGAAACAGCTAAGGAGTATTTTGTTGACACAACTGAAAACTGAGGTTTTTCACAAACTTCAGATAAGCACTCAAACCCTTATCAAAAAGGCGCTTAACGCGCTTGAGCGTAAGTCAATATTATTTGAAAGCTTTGATGGTACTGCGCTGGCGAAGGACCAAGAAATCTGTCCGCTATACGTCCATGAAGCGCACATCAATACTTACAGCCCATTAAAATCAGTGGAGTAAAAACAGATAGGTACCGCAAGCGGTTTATGTAGTGTATTTTCTCTGTATTATTATTAAAATAAAATAAAATAAAAAAGCCTTTTATTTCTTGCCAATGTATTATTATTACTAGCCATTAATGTACGGACGCCAACACATCAGGCTACCCGAAACTGTCAAAATTTCCAATAAACTTTGAACTTTATGCTAAAGCGATAAAGTTGAAAATCTACTAAATAAATCTGGCAGATTGTAGTAGCTCGATGTGCTGGCGTCTGTACCACTGCTGGGCAAAGGCCTCCCTACTTTCTTTCCACCTCTCTCTGTCCAGGGCTGCCAAGTACCAATCTTTATTAGTGAGTCCAACCTGCTGAATAACAGAGGGACAATTCTCGTAATTTTAAGAACGTTCACAGTCTGATCTCAGTCTCGATCTGTCAAAAAATACTTCTAATTTCCCTACATTTTGACAAGTTTTTTACATTTGTTTGTCGCCGAGATGAGACTGCGACTAGATTTAGAATTACGAGAATTGGCCTTCAGGTATAAATTAAATTATAAATATTATATCTTTCAATCTATTTTTTGAACTTCCTAGATGAGAGCAGTGGTGGCCCAGTGAAACGGCTCCGACTTATCGAGTTGTACGTCGTGGGTTCAAACCCGGGCAGTTGCTCTACTTTGTGTAATTTATTTAATCACCACTGCTCTCAAAAACGGTGAACAAAAATACTGGAGTACACCGGCATGTCCTAGAACCAAAAATTCGGGGACATAAGACCTTTACCAGCCCGCCCTGGGCCCGCGTTGTGAATAACGGCCCGCTCCCTCTCACAGAGAGGAGGCCTGCACTGTACCCCAGTAGTGGGAACGTTATAGGCTAATCAGCCCATAGTGTGATAACCTAGGAAGTTTATACGTAATCATGTATAAACTTCAGGTTAACACACTCTTTGTTCTGGTACTTTAGGTAGTACCTATGGTAGATTAAACAAAACACCGAATTCAATAATCCTTATGGAGTTTCATTTTGTCGAGTGGTAGTTATAACCTTATAACAGAGAAATGTTACGACCAATTACTTACCCGTATATTGGACGTTTTAGACAAATGAATGAATAGAAAGGTTGGAGTAACACAGAAAGAAAATGGAAATAAAAGGAAGACCTAGTCGAGTTTTACGGCGCTGTCAAACGCCCGGGCAGGTTTTATTCAAAGTTTCAAAGGAACAACTACTTCTGCGGGGCTCCAAGGAATTTGTTTAAAAAACGTTTAAACCACAGACTATACAGTGGAGAAAAAAGGAGTCCGTAACTGTAAGCTTCTCAATAGCCTAGCTATGAATCAACGCTCTGGTAGGTCTATAACGTACACGAGTACATGTATGGTAATATTATCATTTCATTGACGTACGCTTATTGTTGGTCATGAATAGGACGAGGAAAACATACTATGTTATTATTTACTTTATAAGCAATTAAGTAGGTACCTTTACCGATTGAGTGCTGTTCGGTGGCGGTAAGCAACAATTAAGTAGGTATTTTATTTATATTCATTAAACTTGTACTTACCCGAAATGGTCTAATTAAATTAAACTCTTTTTCCTGATCCTTATTTGAAATAGTTTACGAACCATTAAAGCATGCATGCATGCATTTGCCGCATGGTGGCAGGGACGTCGACGCGCAAACTGAAAGTGACTGCCAATATGACCTCCACAACCCAGTTACTGGCTAACACGACACCCCTTGGTAAGACTGGTTCACAGACTTTTTTGGACTTTGTTCACAGAGGAGGCTCGATATGTAATAGAGAGTCACATTGGTCACCCATCCACGAACCGACCGTGGTAAGACAAGCGTTAAGATTGGGTAAAACGAGACCCCTTGGTAATCTTAATAATCTAGCGATAAAATACGAAGCACGTAGGTACTGTGTGAGTATTCCCCATACAGCCGACACTATTTCGTTATTAAAAAATAATTTACTTTTTAATTAAGTCGATCTACGTACATACAACAGATGTGAGAATTTAAATCCCGGGCAAGTCTGTGTCGATAGAGGCTCGACAATATTAATAGGTAAAGTTATGTTTGTAAATGGGAGCAATATTTAAAAACTCATATTGATAATAGAATAGTTTCTGAAACATTATAGGTAACAAGTTTTAAGTGCGGTTTTTAGGTTAGATTGGGGATAAAAGCTAAAAGGTTTACGTTATTTATCTACCCGCATGAGTGATAAAATAACGTACTTAACAGCAAGTGAGGTAGGTCAAAGCTAGCGAAACTCCGCGGACGTGATGGGTATATCTACCTAAATACGAATACGATACAATAAAAAAGAAATTAGTTTGACGATTTTTTTTGTGACCGCAGTTAGTAAAGTCACGTAAACTATCAGTCTAAAAATTTGCTTTTTATTGGGTAAACTTGACAGACGTGTTGGGTATCAATATAACTAACGAGACCAGATTTTCTCAACACATAGGTACTTCAAGTAACAACACAACCAGCGTTCGTTGAACCTTAAAAAACATCAAATTATTTTTGTTTGTATTTTATCGTGTTTAAATACCACCCATCACGTCTGCAGAGTTTCGCTAGTTAATTTAATTTGACCCCGTAGCAATATTTTTATCCAAAAATTTTCGGGTCCTCGAGTTTATTTATCTGGCTTTTATCTGCCGAAAATCTATAGCATAGAAATGTAAGTAAGTGATTGATAAGGCCTGAAACAATGAAATACTTATTTGGAAAGAGCCCGATCACAGAAAATGTGCGAAGCATTTTCATAATAATGTGTTATAGCCTATATATCCATATAACATCACGAACTTATTCAATAAAGGCGATAGTACCAACTTAACACAGTCTAATTTGTATTCTACACACTTCTGAATAAGGTCGTAATCCGGTAAACCTTCACGCCTGCGACTAAGCCTGAAATTAATATTAAATCTTAATTGAGCCTCAGCATAATTAAGCTGGGAATTTCGTCGGCAATTTTTCTCATTTAACTAAGTACTAGTTAAAAGGGGAGAGGGGTGATTAAATGATTTAGATTACGAGTACATTTTAATCACGCGAAACTAAATCGTCTTTCAGGGAAGTTGTTTGATGAAAATTAAACGATTTTAACAGCCCTCGACAATGGCACATTAAAATAATGAAGTATTACCAGCGGGGTATTTTGCGTAACACATAAAATGCCAATTGATTCCATAGCCTTTCATATTGACAGTTCAGCCACGTTCATTGCGCTATTTACGTTGTTGAGCAGACGAATTTTTCAAACCTATTAAGCAATGGATTTTAAAATGAAAGGCATTGCGGTCGATCGCCATTTTATTGTGTTATGCAAATAGGGCTAATGATTACTGGTCGTGAATTGGCAATTCTGCTTACAAACGGAAAAAATTATAAAAAATTAGTAGCTATCTGTGTAGACTGGATGTAATTTAATTTAACGATTCCAGTATATTTTGGCAAACGATGAAAAGTTGGACTTAAAATGTACTAAATTCGAGTCTTTTGACAGTATGTTAAACTCAACTGGCTAATTACAAATTATATTGAAGTTAGTTCCAAATTGTGGGTTCCGGCACTCTTAATTTTATTCACTTAAGTAGTGTACTATTTTTTTAAATCAAATATTATTTCAGTCATCATAATCATCAGCCCGTTCCCTCTGCTGGGAAACAGGTCTCCTCTCGGTGAGAGGGAGTGGGCCGTAATCTACCGCGCGAGAACAGTGCGGATTTGTAGCTATCACATGTCCTTGAATTTTTGGTTCTAGGACATGCCGATTTCCTCACGATTATTTCCTTCACCGTTTTGAGAATTAAATTATAATTTCAGTGCTTCTCGAAAAAGCTTTAGCGTACCTAATTAGGTCACGTGAATATCCTATAAATCTCCAGCTTAGATGACCAAGCGTTAAAAGGTCAAGGAGCATCGTTTTTGCCTCATAAGCGAGGCAATCCCTCTCGACTCCTGTCTTAAGAGCCTTGAATGCAAATTTTGTTATCCTACCCTACACGTATAAATAAATGCGCAAGTTTAGAGGTCTGTGACGCTGTGAGCTTGTATGTATGTTCCTCCATCACGCTTCAACGGCTAAACGGATTTGCATGTAATTTGACGCACATGTAGGGTATGACCTGGACTATTTTTTTTTTTTTTTGATAAATCATATTTATTTCCGTAAATTGGCTCAAGAACACACTTTGACTCGTCAAAAATAACTTATGTTTTAAAACTAAATGAGCTCGGTGTTTCTTTTCTGACTACTCTGAGAAGAAAGACTGAAACAAACGCAGGAGCACTGTCTCTTGTAAAGTCCAGACATAATCTTGGTCAGTCCATATGAGGACCATGCAGATAGCTTTTATCCAGCACCCTAGTTGCGTCACACACTATCAATATTAATCTGAATAATTTTGAAGGATTATAATATAGCTAATCCATTGCTTCATATTGTTGTTGAACTGTCAAAATGAAACCCATTGGTACTGATAGTGTGTTACGCAATTACCCCGCAGACATTTAGCAGTTTCCCTACGATGCGATGCGATGCAAGGGAACAACAGTAAAGGCGCGGGTCCACCGCGGCGCATGCTGTGCACGGGCACGCGGCGCATTTTAGCTGCGTGTATTAATTTGTTGGACAACGTGAGTCTACGTTTCCACTGGAGTACACGAAGAGCCACGACTATGTATAGCGTGGCACGGCGCACGGAGAGGCGACGCACGTATTCATCGTCTGAAGAACTGTCTAGCAAAGTCAGTGCAAATGCCATTCTATGACCTCGATACGATATACTCGTATACGGGAAACATGAAAAGCGTCCGTTCCACAAGGTGTTCCACAACATGACTGAAAACTGCGCTGCGATAAGCGAGCTGTACATAGTCGTGGGTCATATTCGTGTACTCCAGTGGAAACGTAGACCCACGTCGACAGCGTTGAGCTATGTAACCGCCTATTCGAGCAAGCCACGCATGTATCAATGACGTCAATTCAGGCGTAGCCTCTCCGTGGGTTGCAGTCGACACAACCACATACATTTTCTTACAAAGCGAAGCTTCTGAGCCCGCGCCTTTAGTCTATTATAATTTGCAACATAAACTACAGTTACGATAACAACCGTCCCACTTCCCAGTTTGATATCCGTTCCACATGTTATATATCGCATTGGGTCGTTAAAGTTCAGCAAGTTAGTAGACAAAGCTGCATTCACCCCGAGGTCACCCCATCTCGCTTCGTGAGTTAGCTCAAAACTGCACGAGAATTATACGAATATGGTTCGGCAATTTGGCTACGAATTATTAATGTATGTTTTCCCACAGAAATCATACTAATTAAATGGTCTGAAAACGAGGAAATCTATCAGTTTGTTTTCGTTCAGTATTTTCCTCTGAAAGCTGTTGGTTGGTTTCCTCTGGTACTCAATGTTCGGTGACACGATGAACGCCAGTAAACGACTTCAATTTATTTATGTTACCAGCGATTTTCATTGACATTTCAGGGTAAAATATTATAATACTAAGGTAAAAATAAAAAGTATCTTAGCTAATCCAGTACCCTAATAGTAACACCGTTTCTTTCACAATCCGAAGGATTTTGACCGTTTAGGGGATTAGCCGGAACAAACCAACAAACATATAGACAGGCAAAAATTATAAAACTTGTTTTTTTTTTGTAATAAGTAACTGGCTGTTACCATGAATTCAGCACATGATTCTAGACCCCCTAGCGTAGAAATGTTTCGTCGGTAATGAAAAAAAAAAAAAACAAAAGTGAAGTGGAAGAGCAATTTTTTTGAAGTTATACTTCTTTAGGCGCGTTATGAAAAAATGATAAGAGTGAAATTATAAGATGCGCGCGCATCACCGTCACACAAAATTCACAGGTTGAAGCTGTCCGCAAAACCGCTCATTATTTTTAAAACTATACGTCACTTTTTTCAGCATAAACCGGCCTGTACCTATTTCGAGCATTTTTTATAGCAACCTGTTTGTTCTTATCGGCTAAAAAAATTTGTAGTATAGATTAGTAGGATACCGTACTTAGTTCCTATAATCCTTGTTTGTTGAAGCAACACTTCCATGTGTAGCGGTATCTACAACGCCACATGCGAACAACGCGTCATACTGACGTCACGCAAATCCTGCATCTCGCAAGCAGAGTTTACCGTGCAGTTAGCATAGATACAATTTCACGATATCAATCGTTGGGCAATTGCCCGCCGGACACCCGTCTGGTCGGAGGATCCTCCCTTTTCTATGGAGGATAAGTGAACTTTACACCCTGTTCCTCATTCCTCCTCATTAGTATTGTGTGTTAGCTTCATGTACCAGGTTTCCATATCTCCCAAGGAGATCTGAACGGTGTCCGTGTAACTACACAATGTAGGTGGTGAAGAGGGCGATTGTGAGTCAATAATTTTACACCTACATTCCTAATTAATTGGAGAGATAACGCTGATATGTAGGACGCCCACACATTACGATAATGCAGTCGGTATACATACAGGAATTTGTTATTTATGTGATAAACTTGATAGCTAACTAGCGACCCGCCCGTGTATCGCACTGTTTTATTACGACTTGAAATAACATCGAGATTTCTTTATTATATACAAGTTAAGTTAACGTACACGTTTTTTTATGTAAGTACACATAAACCTTCCAGAAGTGCTCATTCACACGAGCGGCACGCGGCAACGGCAGAGGCGACAACGTGCTCAAATTTAACCGTACTTCAATCACAATCCCAAAGATTTTGAAAGAAATTGCTAATCCATTGCTTCATATGTTTGAAAAATTCGTCTACTCGACCACGTAAATAACGCAATGAATGTTGTTGAACTGTCAAAATGAATATATTAGTGTGTTACACAATTATCCGCTGGTCTGTCCAGAAGCAGATATTTAAAAGCCAATCAGATGACTTAATCAAATACATTACCCACAGACGAGCCAATAACCAACAGATTCCACATTTTCATATCGATAATAGTGCTGTTTCGACTGATTCGATCGCCGCCGACCTCTGACTGAACTAATTAATTGATTCGGCCAGTAAAATTCAATTAAACACTAATAACTGGCGATCGGATTCGATACTGATTGGGCCGGCTTATAATTTTCACTGTTGATGATATAACAAACAATAAAAGTTGGTATTATCGATAATCGATAACTGATTTCGCATTTTATGAGCAATCTGAGTCATCTCGATTACTTTTGATAGGTTCTCAATTTACATAGCTTTAGGGAAACTCATCAGTCAGACTAAAAGCTGAACGGTGACTTCTTTTAAATCTATCCGGTTGAAAATAAGCAGAACTGAATAACCGGAGAGCAGTGGTGGTCCAGTGGTAACGGCCGCGACTTGTTGTAGGTCGTAGATTCGAACCCAGACAGGCGCTTTACTTCGAGTAAATTATTTCATCGCCATTGCTCTCGAAACGGTGAAGGAAAACATCGTGAGGAAACCGGCATGTTCTAGAACCAAAAATTCGAAGACATGTGAAATCTACGAACCCGCACCGGGCCCGCGTGGTAGATTATAGCCCACTCCCTCTCGAAGAGAAGAGGCCTGTGTCCCAGCAGTGGGAACAATATAGACCGGTTATGATAAATAACCGCACCTACTAAAATACTGAAATTACCTTTTCCTTGTCTGAGTGGTTCAAAAAAGCCCCGCATGGTATTGTTAGGTAATATAATATTAATAATGAAAACTTATTCATACATATCTCACACCTTTTTCCCCATGGCATGACAGAAACTACAGGATGCCACCTCCTTACATACTCCTTTTGCCTCGTTTACGTTCATAAATCAGCGCCCTAATTTCGTAACACACAATTTGAATCATGTTGAAAGATATTGCTAATCCATTGCTTCATACTTCGAAAAATTTGTCTGCTTAACAACATAAATAACGCAATGAATGTTGTTGATCTGTCAAAATGAAAGCAATTGCTACTGATAGTGTGTTACGTTAATTAAATAACGTTAGTTAATTACCCCGGTGTCGGTCGCCGGCGGTTGCAATTCAGAAAAAAAAAACTGAACAATATTTAAATAAAAACCAGTAATAAATTAAACAGGAGCCTTAGAGGTACTGGATGGAAGACTGGATCCTACGACACAGGGAATCTGGGAATCAGGGAAAATGGCGTGGACCCCACACTAGGATTCCCTGTGTCGTAGGACTCGTAGGGTCCAGTCTTTTCCCAAGTAAGGTACCTACTGTCGTTAAGTTGCTCGTATTTATGTTTCTAAGGCTCCTAAGTTTATCCTAAAGCATGTAAATTCTAACTAGGATCGATTCGACCTAGGCTACACTGGTTTATCCTATCGGTAATAGGATAAACGAATTTGGCCTAGGCTATACTGGTGTGTCCTATCGCGTGTAGAGACGACTGGTTTGGCCTAGGCGAACTAGTTCATCCTAAAATCGGGTTTGGCCGGTAACAAATTATCAACTGCCCCATACAAAAGTTCAATACCTAGTCGACCCAATTGTGTGGGCGGCTAAATAATAAATGAATTTATTTCTGTAAATAGGTTTGCATAGGTACAAAGAAAGAAAGAAAGAAAAAAGTTTATTTGGACACAGTTCGTGAAACACAAAATACAAAATTAATAAAATAACAAATAATGTTTCAGACAACAATAGTGTGTGCCTCACGGCTGCGCCAAAAAGGTTCATTTCAGCATTAATGCCAGACAGATGCTGTCTGACGCTGGTTTTCTAATGAACCCTTAACCCAAACACTTTTACACGTCAATCATATTTTAAAAACCAAATGAGGTCGGCGTGTTCTATCTGACTACTCTGAGAAGAAAGGCCGAAACAAACTCAGAGGTCACAGTCTCTTTTAAAGTCTAGACATGGTCTTGGTCTGATCGTGTGAACACCACGTAGATTGGTGACTAAAATGGTCTTTTGTGGAGAAAACCACACATATTGAATGGACCTGTCCGGCTGATTATATTTTCGCGATCACGATGTTGGTCCCATGGAGAGAGTTATTCGGTTAAATTTGACCATAGCTTTCTGATACAAATGCTGATGAACATCACTTTATGTCGCTGAAATCCGTCTGTTTAATATTGTGGTGCATTTCGTAAACGTAGCGTTGTCACAGTCCAAATAAACGCTCGTTTCTGTCACTCCGTCTGACATCTGAACTTAGCCTTATTGTGCGCCCCGGATGATGCGCGCTGAAAGCTTTTCCGTTATAGAACCATAGTGGTAATAAAAATACATACATTCTCGTAGGTACTTTAATGGAAAATTTTATGGAGCTTTCATATTTGAAACATCAAGTAGGTACAAGGCCGTTAGGGTTCGAGATCCGATCATGCAACTGAGTAATAGGTATGTTCAAAGGACCAATTTTAGATATTTATTCAACTATAGAGAGATATAACTATGTTTTTATTGCTTCTCCTTCTTCTTCCGGTCGCTGGCACGACTATGTTTTAAATTTTGTATTCCCAAAAATTTGACACTTCCACGGCATTGTCGGTGGCAGCGCAGAGGTCACTTTGACTGCATGTTTTGGAACACAGAGGGCAGGATAGGAGGTGGAGCATGGTTTGTGACATAGCTCCACAATCAGGTAGCCCCCACATTGCCAGGTCGGACTTACACTTGTGTCCGGAGACGGACACAAGTGTAAGGCCCTGTAAGTCCCCTGGAGAGAGATGCTCCTTTGGTGGTAGGTAGTGAGTAGGAGGGGCAAGAATATCCTGCCACAGTTTGCTACGGGCATTGGTCGGGTTTCCTGGCAGAGACGCTGTAGATTTTAAGAAGCTGTGTCTGCTTATTAGCCGTTGCGTTGGTAGCTGTGCGCCAGATAGTGGGTGTCCGGTATCAGATTCCTGTTGAGTTTCTCCACTGCACATGCAACTTCTACTTTTATTGCTGAATGGGCCTGCTCTATACCTCGATCACACCTGATCGAAAGCGATGGATGTGGTCTATGACGGAACGAGTGTGCCCAGAAGATACCTGTTCACCCTTGCTGTGAAGGCCGACGGGATTCAAATGTACATCCATCCATCATAAACATAAGACTTAAATCCCTCACCGCGAACTTTAAAAATTATGTTTTTAAACCTGTCTAACGTCAGACCGTTAATAACAATTAAATGTTAGCTCTGTTTACACAATTCGACACAGAATCGTAAATTGATTCCTATAAAACATACGCGATAGAACATCGTACATTAAAAACCGTAGTTTATCATGCGTAAGACATTAACATCCTTGTACTGATGGTAAATTAGTTATGTGCGGTAAATCAACTCGCTCTGTCTTTCAATAAAACCGTTTACTCGATTGGCAGCGTGCCTGGATTTACGTAACAATATTTGGGGCTCTAGCAACGTTCTGTTTAGCTATAAAGATAATCCTGTGTGCGCAGCCAAGCAAAAATGTTAGAAGAGCTGACTCTAAAGCGTTTGGAAATGAAAGGATAAAAGGACCAAGTTTTAAATTCAAAAAGTTCAAGCCATTTCAATCAATTTGAGTCGTGATAATGCGGGTGGTATAAACCGTCGACGCCTGACTAAGAATAACAATACTAATATAAAGTTGGGAATGTATGAGCAATATGAGCATGTCGCCGGTCAAAACATCGCGAACTCGCACATGACAGGCGGATTAAACAGGAACGATGCAAGTTGTTCGAGCGTGCAGACGAAACTCGCTGCGGAATGAATATTCAACGGCAGCTTACTATAAAACAAACAAAGTATTCTACCACAATCTGAGGGGCAATTCTCGTAATTTTAAGAATGTTCACAGTTTGATCTAAGTCTCAATCAAAAATACCTCATATTTCCCTACATTTTGACAAGTTTTTGACATTTGTTTGTCGCCGAGATGACACTGCGAGTAGACTTAGAACGTTTTAAATTACAAGAATTGGCCTCCAGTTGTGCTCCAACTAGGCTCAGAAACTTAATTAACATTCCGGATTTACGAACGCTCGAAGCTTGAACCGAAAAGATTTTTTTAAGATTGCTTGAGATCATGAGGCATGGTTTAGCAAATTGCCAGAATTCACGTAGGTAGAACTTGTAGATAGAAGGCCGTTGCCTTCAATCTACAAAATATTCACAAATCTCAAATAAAATAAAGTTAAGTTTAAATAACTAAACCATTGCTTCAATGTTCGAAAAAAAAAACTGCTCAACAACGTAAATAACGCAAAGAACATGTTCAGCTGTTAAAATGAAACCCATTTCTACTGCTAGTGTATTACGCAAGTACCCCTTTGTCCCCAAAAAATAATATTATTATTCAAATAATAATGAAGTGTTTAATACGGCTCTCTAGTAATAATCCGCGTAGAAAGGTCTCGAAACTCCCAACAAGAGAAAAACAATTTGATGAAATAAACGCAAAGTAATCATAAAAGTTTTACCTTGATGAATAAGTAGAGAAATATCAGGGAAAATCATTATTATGTAACAGGGATCACTTTTATACAATAATAATGTTTCATCGAACAACTTTTTGGTTGATTATTAGATTTATTATTAGTTATTTAGATAGATTAATCACAAAACTGATTCGATCAACAAGCAATCTAATCAAAAATCGAAGAGCTTAATTTTGCTTTGTTTATCGCTAACTAGAATTTGGTCTTTTTGAGCTATTGGAGGCCGAATACTGCGGTATTGGAGGCCGAATACTGCGGTTTGCTCATGAAAAAACCATCATACAGATGGATGGATGGGTTTTTCATGAGCACACCTTTACCGAAACAGGTATCCAGAGGAAAAAATACAATTTTGACGTAGTTCTGGAAGTTTCGCATCAATAACTTCCCTCACAGTCAAGGATCATTTTATAGCTAGCTATACGAACTTTGCACGTGCCACGAGGTGCCACGATTGCAATCAGTGCATTCAAGGTTTTGAATTAAAAGACCATCTAAGTTCTGAACACGTTGCACTACTGTTAACGACGTACTATGCAGTCAGGTAGCATGATGGATGGCACACATGGGTTGGATCACGTTTGCACGCTGTGTAAACGCTCGTCGTGAATGAATATGGAGCTTGAATACTCCTTTATCTATGATGGGTTTTTCATCAGCACACCTTTACCAAATCAGGTATTGAGAGGGAAAAGAAACATTTCGATGTAGTTTTGGATGTTAGGCATCAAAAACTTCCCTCACGGAGCGTCAAGGAAGAAGTTGTACGTATGTGTACAGCCCGATTCGAACTTTATAGCGGCTGGATACTTTATAGCGGGGGTGAGGGGTGAGGTACTGCGCGCTACAAGCGCGCAGTACCTCACCCCTCACCCCCGCTGACACGTGAATTTGTTACTGCGCAGCGACTCGCCTCATATTCCGAGCCGCCTTGTGTATGTATGTTATATTTTATTTTAATTTTCAGTACTTATTTTAGTATTTATGTGTGATTATATTAATTTTATGTTTTAATTTAATGTAATGTGTAATGTAATGGACTTTGTCTGATTATTTATTATTATTGTTATAAAGTTTGAATCGGGCTGTCCTTTGCCCGGCACGTGCAACGCAGTATCTTTAAAGACCATTTAAGTTCCAAACACGTTGCTTTAGTCTTCAAAGTTGTACTATGCAATAAGGTAGCTTGATAGATGGCGCACATGGTCTGGATCACATTTGCACGTTGTGTAAACGGTCGTCACGCAGAAATAACAGACCACTACATCATGTGATTATGTTCTGCGACTCAACTGTAAACATCGCATCGACGTACTTACACAAGGTACACGTACGATAAATTCTATGAATAACGTTACACATTCAACTCCACCCTTGAATTGGGATTACGCCGTGGATGCCACATACAGATCGTATGCAAAAACATCATGAGACGGAAGGATTTCCCTTTCAAAATGTTTCAATGGAGATCAGTGCACTAGCGAAGTCAAGAAATGTCGAAAAGGTTAACGAATGCTGCCTTCACAATTTTATCAGCGGGGTAATTAAGGTATAGGTACTAAAAGTAGGAATGTCTTTCATTTTGACAGTTCAATAACATTCATTGCGTTATTTACGTTGTTGAGCAGACACATTTTTCGAACATATTAAGCAACGGATTAGGAATGAATTGTGACTGATAGTGTACCCAATTAGGGTGCAGGTGTTGCCATCTTTTAAATTGTGGTCTTTAGGTCCGCACATCAGTGTTTCCTACAGCAGTGGGTACTAATGTCACTGTTAGTAGAACTACTGGCCTAGTTCTGTAGGAAAAGATTGAACTTACGTTTAAGGAGCGGCTAGGCGGCGCGGTCTTTGCGCAAGATACTCGTGCGCGGATCGTGCATCAACCTGGGAACAAAAACAATAACATCACGTTATTAAAGTTCGTAATGGAGGCCTTTCCTCGGACTAAATTCTTGGAGAGTGCGTACGTCAGGCGTACCTTGGGCAGTCAGCCACAATATCAACCTTGCTAATTGGCTTATCTTTTCATCAGGAAGAGAGCTATTCTCGTATAGCTTTCGACTAGCGAAAACAATGGCTTTTATCCTCTTCTATACATTTTATAAATTAAAGCCGCTTTTCGTGTCTGTGTGAGACTGCGTTGTTCTTCTAAACTGCGCAACGGATTTTGATACGGTTTTCATCACCATCATTTAGAGAGTTTATTCCGGAAGGTTTATGTGAATAATAAAATTAATATTAACCTTACATATATTAAAAGAAAACTCGATGCTTTGTCAAGTCGTTAAAACCGTGCGAAGCAGGGGCGGGTCGCAAGTTCCATTATAAATTACATATGTAATCGGCGTACCTACATGTCACAGATCATCAATACAAAGTTGTTTAGAATTTTACGATATATAGTTATAGACAACCTTTGACGCATAAAACAAACCATTACATGTAAATAAGTGGAAATTAATATATTCTATGTCTTTCTATTTACGTGATACCTATATATTAGCATACCCGTATGCCACATAAAGATAAATATCACGGACGACCTTAGCATACTAGAGGGGCAATAAAATTCTCGTAATTTTAAGAACGTTCACAGTCTGATCTAAGTCTCAATCTGTCAAAAAATACTTCTAATTTCCCTACATTTTGACAAGTTTTTGACATTTTTGTTTGTCGCTGAGATGAGACTGCGACTAGATTTTGAACGTTTTAAATTACGAGAATAGGCGTTCTGATGTTTTACCATGATTCATGATAAAATCCATTACAATGATAAGTTGTAGTCACCATGTAAGACATTTTGCGCCGATCCCAAGTAAATTAGGATAAGGGCAGGAGAATGATAATGATAATGACAATGTTGCAGTTGCAGTCATCACCTGCCTTGCCTTTTCCCAACTATGTTGGGGTCGGCTTCCAGTCTAAGCGGATGTAGCTGAATACCAGTATTTTACATGGAGCGACTGCCTATCTGACCTGCACAACCCAGTTACTGGGTAATACGATACCCCTTGGTAAGACTGGTTGTCAGACTTTCGGGCTTCTGACGACCCGTAACGACTGTCGAAGATCCACGAATGACAGCTGGGACCAGCAGCTTAACGGTTTTTTCGAGGCACGGAGGGGTCTTGGTATGTAAAGATGGTCACCCATCAACGGAACAACCGCGGCAAGCGTAGCTTAACCTAATCGATCGACTCGTGCGGCTGTCGTTACTTATCCACACGCCTCTAGCAGTTGCAGTAACACAATTTCGAATTTTCGTTATATTCGGATTGAAGAGTTCAACTCTAGCTCAGCAGCGGGATAATTCCGCAACACACCAGCAGGAGGAATAACTTTGATTTTGACAGTTCAACAACATTCATTGCGTTATTAACATTGTTGAGAAGCCAAATTTTTCGAACATATGAAGCAATGGATTAGCAATATCCTTCAAAATGTTTTACGCAAGTAGGTGGCAGACCTTTTAGTGGCTTAGAATTGGATAGGCCTATGTCCAGCACTGTTCTTAATTTAATTGTTGTTTGTGTGCAAATTCTAGCCTGCATACCAGATTTCAGCTTCTTAGGACTTCTGGAATTACCCTAGAGGTTTTACTTTATATACGGACTTGCACCTCCCTGTAAAAGTGTTGAAGGGTGGAAGATAGAATAGAATAGAATAGAATACTCTTTATTTTGTTGTTTGTGTGCAAATTCTAGCCTGCATACCAGATTTCAGCTTCTTAGGACTTCTGGAATTACCCTAGAGGTTTTACTTTATATACGGACTTGCACCTCCCTGTAAAAGTGTTGAAGGGTGGAAGATAGAATAGAATAGAATAGAATACTCTTTATTTTGTTGTTTGTGTGCAAATTCTAGCCTGCATACCAGATTTCAGCTTCTTAGGACTTCTGGAATTACCCTAGAGGTTTTACTTTATATACGGACTTGCACCTCCCTGTAAAAGTGTTGAAGGGTGGAAGATAGAATAGAATAGAATAGAATACTCTTTATTGTACACCATACAAATTACAGAACATAAATATATTTTTTTTTTTTTTACAAAGGGTGACACAAAGGGCGGTCTTATCGCTAAAAGCGATCTTTTAAAGACAACCTTTGGATGGATTAAAATTAAGGAGAGACAAATATGGTAGGTAGTTTGTGGTGTACCATTTACACTAAACAATTAATATTTTCATAAAGAAGATGAAGATACAGATTTATTAATTTATTAGTTGTTGTGTGCAAATCCTAGCCTGCATACTAAACCGCGCCCTAATTCCGTAACACACAACCAATCTCAACCTGAATCATTTTGAAGGATATTGCTAATCCATTGCTTCATATGTTCGAAAAATGTGTCATGTGTCTGCTCAACAACGTAAATAACGCAATGAATGTTGTTGAACTGTCAAAATGAAACGGATTCCGATTGATCGTGTGTTACGCAATTAGGGTGCAGGTTCAGCACTGTACCTGTAGCTAGTGCTACAACTAATTGAATAAGTGACCGACTGTTTGACTATTCAAAACTGTCTGTAAATGTTTAATTGAAATTAATGCGTTGAGTTTGTATAGTAATATGTTGACCAATATAACATGTATGCAGATTTAGACATTAAAAAGAGAGCCTACAAATCCTCGCTTAAAATAGATAAAAAAGTAATATGACATTTCTATGAAAGCTCCCACGGTTTGCGGAGGCTTCAAAAATCATACTTAATGGTATTATTTCTGAGAAAAATAACAAATGGCAAAAGCTAGCGTCAATCATGCCCTTTACAACGTTCTTTTATGTCATTAAAATATTATATACTCCAACGACGCTTTAAGAGTGGGTGTGAAAATAAATGATGTACATACGGGTGGCAGGGATATGACGCCAAACTGTAACAATGAACTCAGCACATGACTCCCTAGCGTGGAAATATATCGTCGGTTACCAAAAAAAGAAAATTAACTGTTTCATAGAAAAGTGCAATACCTGCGCGGTCAAAATGTATGGAGGCACAGCATTTTTTTTTATTAACCGACGAACATTTTCAACGCACGGGATTCAGAATCCATTGTAATAGTCGCACGTCGATGTCCCTCCTACCATCCTTTAGATTTTAAACTAACTGGCTAAATCAGCTACTCAGCCCGCTTGAAAAGTACCTTTGTTTCAGGGATTTTAAACGCACATTCTCTAGGTAGGTCTTTTAACAAATTGAATCTGAATCAGATTCACTAAAGTAAAACAGTTTCACAGAGAACAGTGGAATAAAATCTATGTTTTCGAGAATAAGTTCCTTATTAAATGTATATTAGCCGAAAGGCGTTGCCAACGATAAAATAAAATGATTTCGTGATTTTTTTTCCTGTTTTTGCTGTTTGCTAACTGTATTCGGGGAACATAATTATCTTAATACGCTGCGCCCCGCGGTTTCACCCGCATAAGTTTTGATCCCGTGGGAATATCGGGATAAAAAGTATCCTAAATGTTAATCCTGTTTATAAAACATATGTGTGCCAAATTTCATCCAAATCCGTTCAGTAGTTTTTACGTGAAAGAGTAACAAACATCCATCCGTCCATCCATTCATCGATCCATACAAACTTTCACGTTTATGATATTAGTAGGATACATTCTAAAGTTGCCTGGAAGAGATCGCAGTAATGCGATTACGCCACCCATTGTATATTTGTAATGTTTAATGTAATTTTTATGCTATGTATTTTTGTGGTGTACAATAAAGTATACATAGCATAAAAATTATACAGTATACTTTATTAAGTATACAGTAAGTATACAGTATACTTTATTGTACACCACAAAAATACATAGCATAAAAATTACATTAAACATTACAAATATACAATGGGTGGCGTAATCGCATTACTGCGATCTCTTCCAGGCAACTTTAGAATGTATCCTACTAATATCATAAACGTGAAAGTTTGTATGGATCGATGAATGGATGGACGGATGGATGTTTGTTACTCCAAGTGTACAATAAATTATATATATATATAAACTACACATAGTTAAACACAAAGCTTTTCTCAGGCTTCCAGCAGTTTAAATACCTACCTCAGAGGAATATAGACGATGACGAAATAGGACGCTATAACTTTGCCGAGACATGTCTGAAAGGCAAATCTTAAATTCTCGTTAGACACTAATTAGTTTAATTAGACGACTAAAATGGGAAAGCTAAGGTATAAGTCAATTCAACTTTATGGACCATTTTTTAGCAGAACCTTAGGTATAAATCGGGGTTGGCCGGTAACATTTATGTATCAAAAATGTGTGAAGAAATTATCAACTGCCCTATACAAAACTTCAATACCTAGTCGACCCAATTGTGTGGGGCGGCTAAATGATAAATTAATTTATTTATGTAAATAGGTTTATATACGTACGAGTACAAACACTTTTACACGTCAATCATATTTTAAAAATTAGATGAGGTCGGCGTTTCCTATCTGACTAGTCTGAGAAGCAAGGCCGAAACTAGCTCAGAGGTCAGTCTCTTTTAAAGTCCAGATAATATATAATCTTGGTCAGATCATATGAAGACCATGTAGGTCTGAGATGGTCTTTTGAGGAAAGAACCACACAGATTGAGAGGACCTGTCCAGTGAGTGCACGCATTTGTCAGAAATTGTGCAGCTCAACTCAAAACTTAAGGAGCTCAACGATTCGACGAACAATACCAAAGAAATTAATTTGACTTGAAGATTGCATTAATTCAGTAAGTACCTACTGTGTGTTTTACTTTTTAATACATACATATTTAAAGAAGGTGGCCGACCCAGTTTTCAGCTTATTCAGGTGCCCGTTATTTTCTCAAAAGTATCGCAGTAATTAATTTTGCACTTCACAACGATTATTTAACTAAAAATTCACAGGTCGTGAGCTTACCCTTGGGTTGCTCATCGCAAAGGTCGATTAACGATCCGGATGGTAATAATTACGACTGTTATATATTGCCCATATAATATGTCACCACCCATTATTTATTAGATTTCCTTTACATCAATACGGGGTGAAGCTTTTACCGGGAATACCAATAACCGACCTTCCTTCTGATAAGGGCTGCCATAAATGTCCCTATGGCGCGGCCGGCATGTTTTGGGGACAGTATAAATAATATTATTATGATGACTAACGTGCGAAGCGTAATAACTTTTATAGGTTTCTACGTATAAATTGGGAAAAGTGTTCATTATACCCCTATAATGAACACTTTATTATTTATTTAATTTTCTCACGTTTTTTTGTAACTTGCAGGCCCGTGTCAGGTTGTATGTTGGACAAAATATGATTGGCGAGCGTAACAAATGAATGAATGTCTATTCGTGAAATATCAATCATTAGGATTATATGAACTTGGAGGGTTGTAGTGGTGATTTTAATGATTTTAAAACCGTATATACATACAACCTGACAATGTCCAGGAAATTGCAAAAAACGTACAAAAAAATTGAATTTCGCGGGCTACCTAAACCCGTTCCCCTTTAAACACATAAAATATAGCTTTTACTAAGAAACACGGCATCTGGCCCCATTTAATTAAGTTTAAATAAGTTTTAGGTATGAGCGGTGTTCACTAGACTGTAAAGAGTTGTAATTAAGTCTCAGTTAAAGTAAGCATGGCAGAGAAAATATCATCGAAAGATAACATGGAAGTTGTGAAGAAATAAAATCATTTTTTATACTTAAGCTCAAGCTCACTCAAGACAAGTTTGCCGCCTGTCAAAAGAGTCATGGGCCTAATCTACCTAACTAACCTAACCTAAGTGTTTCAGAAAATGTCCGGAGACATCGAGGCAGACCCAGGAGAAGATGGCGAGAAGCTTGACGCCTACAGACGGTAATGCTCCACACTAGCTCTAGAGTCTGGAGTCCAGACAGAGAGGAGTGGAGAGAAGAAACGGAGGCCTATACCCTGCAGTGGGAGAACAAAGGCTTAAAATCTAATATATAAAATTCTCGTGTCGCAATGTTTGTTACCAAACTCCTCGGAACCGGCAGGACCGATTTGTATGAAATTCTGTGTGCATATCGGGTAGGTCTGAGAATCGGCCATCTATTTTTATACAAAAAAAAAATCCTAGAAATAATGTCATATTATGGCAAAACCACGTTTGCCGGGTCAGCTAGTAAAATAATAAATACGCCTCAAACAAGAATGACTTGTACACTAGCGAAAGGGATGCAGAGTTTATATACTCACTTCTTGGTCCTTCGGGACACAACCGACAACCCTGCTCGACTCGACCATTTACCTTCTAAATGCCTTCCCACTACAGGACTATATTTCTTCTCCCTAGAGACAAAATAATGTCCCTATTTGTTTTGTGTTTGAGGTCAAAAGAATCGGAATACGGAACCAAATTTAGGCGCCACGTTATTGCCTTGAAAACCTGAATACAGCATCATTTAAAGCTTCCCTACGCTTTGACGTCATTACAGATACAAAATTTGAATAACCGGTTACAAGGTCACAAGAAATACCAACATAATTTAATAAAATATACATAATGAATCAGATGGGTTTGATCTGCACAGCTGATTATTTTTTCGCGATTACGATGTTGGTCCCATGGAGAAAGTTGTTCAGTTTGATGATCTGTACCACACCCTTAAATATGACCAAACCTTTCTGACACATGCTGTATATAGTGTCGCCGGTATCTATATAACGTAAGTAGTTGGAACATGCAAAGAAAATGTTGATGCATGTCATTATTTCCCCAAGGGAAATTATGGCTGAAAGGCGTACGATCTAGCCAAAGGTATTAAGGACTCGACCTCCCACCTATTGACCGATCGCTTCAATACGCAGTTCACGCAGAACAAACGCATGAAAACGACCTCGACGGATAAACATCAGTGACGCAAACAACTTGTAGATGATTTAAATTGTATGCACACTGTACTCGACGCACAGATGAGAATGAATACGAGTACGTAAAGGACGCCATTTTTCTAAGTTAGAAAGTCGCAACAGGTAGAACGAGTATCTATTGTGCACTTCACAATGTCATCTCCTTTGCATTTCGACCAAACGAAACGTTAAAAAAAATATTTTAAGTTTTCTAAAGTTTTTGTTTTATGTAGCGTGTTTATTTAGTTACCTATAGACAAAATGTTGTTTTTAGGTAAGGTAAGTTTTGTTGTGTGTATATTTTTATTGTAACTTACAATTTATCTAAATTTAAAAACTATATTAGAATTCGGGCTGATTTTTTAATCATCTGATAACTTTATTCGAAGAATAATTTGAAATTTTGACAGTTATTTCATCCAAAAACTGTCAAACGTCAATTTTATTCCACGAATAAAAGTTATCTGGCGATAGAAAAATCAGCCCTAAATGTACTTTTATATTCCGTATATTTTTTTTAGCCTATGCTGTCCGGACCTTATTAAAATAAGTACCTATTGATATCTACATGATTCTAATTCAGTTATTTAAGGGTGGTTTGGCCCCATTTACTACAATCTACATTATCAAAGGCACCTTTGGCAAAGTTTTAGGACTTTGCCAAAGGTTGGTGTATAAAAATAATACTTTATGTACATTAAACGTATATCAACCCTGTCCCATTATTTGAATTGTCAAACTCCCGACAAATGCTTATTACACAGATGATTAATTGTTCTAGAACTCGATGTTTCAGAATTTGGGATATTTAAACAAACGTCAAACGGATATTAAATGGAGATTAGAAACATACTTCGAGTGGAAGTAATTTGTGGATAAGGCCTGTACTGTACAAAGACAAATGAGGTCCCTCAAAAGGATTAAATAATGCGAATTAGTAAATTCATAATCACATTTTCGCACTTCGGTAAACTTCGTTTTGTATTCGTAAATGAAATAATAATGTCATCGAACTTACCAAATCAGATTGGTCTATAATAGAGGTCGTACTGGCTCAGGGCCGAAGTTGGTCTTCGGGTCCGCAAAATAAATATCGATATGGTATCAATGCCGAACAATCAAAGAGCTATCAAGCCATAGTGGGCGCGTATTGGCGGCGTAACTGCGCAACATGCGCCGACGCCGGCATTTATCAACAACCGGCCGTATGCACTGCATCGCGCAGATAACAATATTCAATACTCTATGCATTACGATAGATAGTATTAGGTCATCAGTTAGTATATTCTGTTTTACTATAGAAATCGCACCCGCTAGCGGTTTCACGTGCATGGTCCATTCGTCCTTTACCCTAATTTTTCTGTGAAATCATGTGAAACTGGTGGATTTTGGAACCCATTGTCCACTTCAAAATTCACGCCATACCTTCTAAATTAGCCTAAACAAGTGCAGATCACCAAGTGCCTAGTGCGATTAATCGATTAGGTATTCATAATTATAATTAGAGGGTACAAACTGCAAAAATCACTTCGAAATTTCAAAGCCGAATGCACTTAAAACAGGACCAATATTTTTAACAATCGGGTTTCCAAGAGGACTCAACATCGGCGAATTTGATAATACCTGTGATAATAACTTTTCTAAAAACAATAAGGGATAATAGGATAATACTACCGAACAGCGATCCGTTGATAAAATTCGCAAGGGTAAACAAACAGCGGACTGAAATGAATCCCCGTAGGGTGAGCGCCCCAAATAAGTTATACCCGTGGAGTTATAGTGAGCATTGGTCTTAATTCAATATGAATAATGAATTAAAAGCGAAGGCCGGCGCCACTACATTGTGTTGTGTACCTTACGATTGTGGACTTGTATTTACCATACCATTAATTCTTCAAAGGGCACTTAATGAGGACGAATTCTGTGACACCTATTAAAGTTTGTGTCGTCACTTCTTTAGACTAGAATTCTTGTTTAGATGTTTACTTACTCGTGTCAAAGAATTGTCTTGTAAATAAAATCACAACAATTAGGTTAGTAATTTACGAGCATTGTCCTTCGAGGCCTCCGAACGAATTGTAATTTATTGCTGAAACGTTTCTGGGAAATGCGAGGACTTAGACATAGCAGGTATCTACATCAGAATCCGAAGTTGCTTTTATATGAAGCTCACATACGCTGAGCTTCATATAAAAGCAACTGTCAGTACACACAGGTTACATTAATTATGTAGTCAAATTCCGCCAAACTTCGCACTGAGGTAGCTTCCAAAGACAACCGCAATCTGGCACTCATAGGGATGTGGAGAGACATTAATTATACAACTCTGATAAAAGCTTATTACGTTTGGGACAAAAAAAAAGACAAAATAGATTACAGGTACCTCGTTGTCATTTTCGGGTGTCCACTGAAAAGCACGGCTGTGCTGTGGGTCCCTATACCACAACAATAGAATAAAGGTAGATATTTATGCTGAATAGAAGCCTCTTGTCACAGTCACGACGAATTTCTGTTTTGTGCTCGCAATTATAGATTTGTAATGTTTTAGGTAAGTGTATATTTAATTTATTCGAATTAAATTAACTTATTATAAGCACGTGTCTCAAATAAAATTTTCTTTCTTAGAAAAGACACCACACTTTTCGTAGTTTTTGCTAAGTCCACTTTGTAGTGACATTAGTCCCAGAAAGACGTGTGACATTCTGTCGGAAGGTCTTATCGAAATTTCACGATGATCTACAGATAGTCATGCTCACCAAAAGACCAGACATTCATCATCATCATCATCATTCTCTTGCCATTATTCCAATTTATTTGGGATCGGCGTAACTTGCCTTTTTCTTTCATACTTCTCTATTAGCCGTCCTTTCGGTAGTCATCCACTTTCTAGCCATATCATCTTTCACGCAGAGCCGAAGTTGTCAGATCAGAATGAATATATATGGGACCATCCCATCACCAATCACCAGTAACAAAAAGAAGACCCAAAAACCATTCGGCAAGTTTTTAATTACGCACATAGCAGAGCCAAAGATTCGCTTTATTGTATGTATATTCGCTGACAATGTGTATTGAGAATTCAGAGGACGGTTCGATTCCGATCAACATGAATTATGTATGTACAGTGCAATCAGTGGCGTCGGTAACGACAAATTACTACACGTATATCTGGACAATGGTATCGGACGGTATCGCTAATGTATAATGTAAGTACGGACGGCCTCCGATAATAATGTGCATCACTGTTGATTTAGTCCCGCCGACGTTTGATGCGATAAGTGTTGTTGATTTGTAAGAGGAAAGTTATTATAATAGGTGCAGTTGGTACTGCTATTGTTAGTTCAAAATATACACCTTAAGAACCGCTTAGTTGACATTTTTCGACTTCAGCTGTGATGCCACATTATGATTTAAAATTTAAAAAAATAATCAGGTAGGTACTCATAAGAGATTACTTGATTATTATTTATGATAATTCGGTCCGTGGCTTAGGCCCCCAGTGGTCGAGGCACCTGTGGCCGACGCCCCCGATTCGATTAATTTAATTCAAAGCAATTTTTGATCAAATGTTCTGTCAGGCACAAAAATATTTTACAAAAATAATAAATGTATATTGATTGTAAGTATATGTATAATATTAAATCATAATTATATTATATTTATAACATAGATATGCTTTCATATTGGATGTATGTTTTGAAAAATGGAAGTCTTAGTTATTGTTCATTATTTATTTACTTGTCTTAATAAGAAATCTAGTAAAAAAATTGTATATAAATTACAGTCATTTACTGTACTAAGTGAACAAGCACAAAAAAAAAAGATATTGAATTAATCGAATCGGGGGCGTTGGCCACAGGTGCCTCGACCACTGGGGGCCTAAGCCATGGACCCGATAATAAAATTCTTGTACTTGTCTATTAGTCAATAAAAACGTTATAGCAGTTCAAACATTTGGATCACTAGAATTTTAAATATATGTGGTGTGTCAAAGCTGAAGCGGAAAAATATCAACTAACTTTTGGCCACTGTATATCTTACACATTTTTATATAAACAGGACCGCTGCAACTGTTTCAGTGAGTTCAAACTTATTCTGAAACCTTTCAAATTGAAACAAAATTGAGGCAAATAACAGTACCATTTATACCATTAATTGAGGAAATGTGATTTAATTATTACGCTTGAAACATTTTGAAATAGGTAATTGATTTTCCCATCATCGTCAAACGGTTGGGTTAGCCAACAGTTTAGGGATAGAAATGTTATTTTAAAAGTGGGTCGTGGTGTGGCGAGGAAAACAAACGGGAATATAGAGCAAAAACATGTTACATGTCAAAATGCTTGATGTATTACCATGGGTGTATGCTTTTGTGCATAACGAACGACGTGCTTTTGAATATTTTTGTGACGTCAATCTGAATATACAGGGTGAAAAGGACATCGAAAAGCAAACTGTAACCATGAATTATTTAGCATGATTTTAGACCATGACCCCCTAGGGTAGAAATATTACGTCGATTATAAAAAAAAAAACACGTCTATACATCAAGCTAATACATAAAGACAACAAAATGTATAATAGCTGTTTTTTTTTTTTATTAACGGACGAAAAATTTCAAGGCGGAGGTGTTCAGAATAATGTACTGAATCCACGGTAACAAGCAGCAGTTGATGTCCCTGCCACACTGTATTAAAGTGTTCATGTCACCACGATAGTTAGCATGTTCAATTAAAGAAATGCAATCAAAAAGTATCAAATTAGCCTTTAGTTTAGCGGTCAAACGACTCTGAAGGTCAATCGGATTTCTAATAAATTCGACGATGGTTCCAACGAAAACAATAATAACCAAGCGATGTTATCGATGTTAGATTTCTGTGAAAATACTGCAAAGCATTCCCCGTTCGATGAAATTGAAGTAACGTAGTGCAGAGGTCAAAATGCTGTTTCCAAAAACCATCAAGCATCAAGTACTGTGGAGGGCGGGCATTTTGGGGTACTGTTTTATGTAATTTTGACGTTCGAAAAGTGCTGATTCCAGCCTAATTTGAATAATAATAAATGACTTTTGATTTTTCAAGTATAAAATACTGAGCTACACCCTAATGCCGTAACACAGTGTCAGGTCCATCGGCTCATAGAGTTAATAAATTCGTCTGCTCAAAACGTAAATATCGCAATAAACGTGGCTAAACTTTGAAAATCAAAGAAATTGCGATTAATTGCCATTATACGCAATTACCCTGCAGGATACCCATTGGGTGCAACCTTGATACGCACTTTGCTTGTTTTTTATTTGAATCAAAATATGTCAGTCAGGCGTCATCGCCACTTTCATTCTTTATGTTTTTTTTTTTTTTTTATATGTAGGTATATTCGTACCTTGTATTTTCTTTGTAGTTTTTCTTTTGCACTAAGTAAATAAAGAAAAATTATTTATTGAGACTCGCACAGGAAGATCACAAACATACCCAAAGACAAAAAAGAAAACCAAAATAAAAAACAAAGAAAATGATTAAAATTATTTTTGCTGTTAACGATTTATTTATCTAATTACCAATGTGACCATGCTCCACCCACAGGACCAATCATAAGAATATCATAGGTGTGTTCCACAAATCCAATATGTATAAAGCAGTGCAAGAGACATTGATATTTTGCTGGTACCGTCATAGAACCTTCATAATCCATCGGCGCCCAACGTGATCACTATAATCCGGGCATCCATTATCACAGCCGATGTTTGCACGACCGACTGTACGGAATGAATATGTACTCTATTAACATTAGGCAGGGTTAATCCAACCTTTTTAGCCGTATGTTTTTTTTTCGTTTTTTCGCTTATCTTGTCTGTATGCAGAGGTTCAATATTTGCCAGTTTCGTTGTAACATGCTCAGCGTTTTGGTTTAAAAGTCCATAGAACAATATTCCGCCGTCTCGCATATGGTTCGCTTGGATTTAGACCAGTGACCACCCCTTTTACAACATCCTGTCCATTATCATTATAAATCAACATCAAGTTAGCTTTTAAAAGCAGGTGCCCTACAACTTGTAAAAGTTTCCAATATAATATAGAAGAAAATATTAGGGCCTCTAATATAAACAAAATCTACTTTTATTAGTTCCGACTCTGACTCACTCGCAAAACCGCAAGCCCAGAGCATTGACTCCTTGATACCTTCCTTAAATCAAAAATAGCCATAAATGTATTTTTAGAAAAACCCGCCACAAGACACGATGAAGTTCAAGAATAAAATATAGCGTAGTCAGATAAAAATAGAGTCGACAGATGGCGCTAAATGGGCAGGTGCGCGCGCGCCGGTCGTGTCAAGGCTCATCTTTTTATGGTCAAGGTTGTCCCCATAGATGTTTTATGAACGCTTATTTGACTCAATTAGTCGCTCTGTTGTTATTCGTAATAATTATAATTGTAAATAGCGTCCACATACCTACACTGACATATGATACTAGTTAATTGGGTGGTTTTATATTAATTAATTTTAATTGTCTATGCTGTTTCTCTTATAGTCAAAGGCGTATAGTTATGGTCTAATAGGTTTGAATAGTATAACACAAGTGATTTTCTACCTCATCTTGAAATAGGACATTTACATAACAACAAGCATGATTGGCTTCTCGTGGGACAGCACTTTTTTATAATATTCAGAGACGCTGCCGGCCACACCTAGTACATTCTTAACGCAAACTAACTTTCTAAGAAAGAAAAACAAAAACTATTCATAAAAATCTATATAGAAGTCTTTGAATGAGAGAGTGCTGGCGAATTCTCTCAGTAATGACACGAATTCTCTATGAATAAAAATAATGAACGACATCAAAGAAAATCAAAGAACAAGTGAGCGTGGTTGGGGTTGCTAAGGACTACAACTACAGTTTGTAGAACATAGAGCGCAGGCAACACTGAACTTTGAAAGAAAGATGAACATCTACACGAAATCCATTAAGTGAAAAACCGCCAAAGATCTGAATCATTTTAATCTTGGAGACATCAATATAATTAATTGGACGATTTCTACAAATTCTAGACAGAGACAATAAGAGTGCAACGCTGTGGACAAATTGCAACTTGCAACGTTTCAAAACAGCTCGTTACATTGAGCTGTAAGCACGTATTTATTAGTTTGTCACAGATACAAGTGTGACAAGTCCACTCGCTACGAATTCGAGTGGAAACGGGTCGCGAGCGATTCGCCGACTCCTTCCTTACTCCCATGCTCTTTTTGCGTCGTTACGAATTCAGCCTCGATGATTGAACTTGGAAAGGGATATATGGAAATGCGGATTTTCTGGATGGACGATTTGGCATTCCATAGCTGCAAATAAATTACATGTATTTCGCGAGCAATGTGTGATGCGCCTGAAAACTAGAAAATAACTTTCCAAATGAAACTAGCCTTGGCTTTAACTTCCAGAAAGCGAGAGAGGATTTCTGTTTATGCTTTACCATTACCCAGGAAGATAAAGCAATCGGATACACAGCACTAGAGCAGCAATCAAGTGCTAGTTGCGCCAACAACTACATTGTTAAAGAACCTAAGAACGTCAGTAGCAGCAACATTGTTTGAAGTGCACTTAAATCGCTGCAGAAAAAAGGACCAGTCTAAAATATTCTACTGCAGAAGCAACATTTTAGAAGCCTTATCATAAGGACCATTAAAATAAAGCTTCTACAAAATTGGCTAGCGGGTGTAAGACGAGACAACTTATAATAATGAAGATGCTTGCTGGTAAATGAGGCAGCATTAATCAGGGAACTGAAAATTCTGGAATATTGGTTAGTTTATTCAGCAAGGCAAAGCTTCCCCGTTGCGTTTGGCTATAGTTTCACAACCGTGACCAACATTAGATACACATTTAAAGTAGGTACCTAACCTACAACAACATAATAACAACAATCCGCTCATAATTGGATACCTAGCAACATTTAACAAATTCTTTCATTTGGTTTTAAGCAACACGCTACAAGGAAAATTCTAGATTTAATTGCATAATACAGTTCCGAATTTTATGACGCACGTAAACTTTCCTTCCACAAGAACAATTAAGATGATTGAATAAAAAAAATGAATTTTAACACGAGAAATGTGGCTGGTTCCGTCATGGAATTTCAATTTCCTGCCGTATGAAAAAAAAAACAAGGAAGGCGACAGTCATTACAAGAACATATTGCGTGAACGGTGTACAGTGCGTAGATATTACAAATGTGCCACTGCTGTAATGTGTTGTCGGGTCAGGTGCGATCAATACGTAAGTACATAATGGAACTTTCTCCAATTTTTCATAAGAAATCCGTGTAAAAGAATATTTTCACTTTCTGATCAGAAAGTGAAAATATTCTCGTTCTATTTGAGAGAATGAACGCGACCAAAAGATTCATCAATATTTTAAAAGTTTAACGTTCATGCTTCAGGGAAATCATGGTCCATAACTTCAGCAAAACGAATGTGATTTTTCCGAATGAGTATTATTTTAATAACTTCAAAATAATATACTTACATGTAAAAAATTAATGCTCTGTCATATTATCTTAGTACACTATAACACTTTATTCGAAGGCTGTAAGAAACAAAACTGCCTTCGTACCTACAAGTTACAACAAACGATTTACGGGGATGGAATGTGCCAAAATACATTATGTTGACGGTTTATGATGTACAGAAAGGGTGATAAAATCAATTCTGTCACTTTCATCCCTACAGACATCTACCAAAGATAAAAAGAGATGGCTAATTCTATTTCGAGACATCTTTGACTGTTTTGACCGTGAATGATGGAATAAAGTGAAGGAAAATTAAATTTATTAGGGGATGCCAGTAAATAACATCTTCGGGTTTCGGAAGATTAACAAGTATAAATAAAGGTCACTTTCAGAATTTTGAAGGGTTCTTGCGTACCGAAAGTAAGTTGTTTTTACTTCATTACGTAATCGTCAAATAAAAGTCGTTTTCTGGAAGAATTTATGATGAGAATTTGGGGAAAATAGGCATTTATAACGGTTTGCTCGCTCCGTAAATTATACGCACTACGAACGGTTGGTTCGGCTCCGTTCAGAATCAGATGGCTTTACTGATAATAAAATGTTATTTGATTATGACGTGATATTATTTTCTTAATATTCCGAGGTTCCATTTTCATGGAACGGCACATGGAATATAGAGGTTTTGATATCGCAGCCGTGACGTGAAATTGAAAACCTTTCGTGAATTCCTGAAAAATAAGTAGTTAAACTTCATGTTGAAAATATGGTATACCATTTCATTAGGTAAGTACCTGATGTTTTCATAAAAAAAAACCGGAAAATCATCGATTATGATTCCTGTTAAGAAGTCGTGAATGAATTAACATAGTATAAAGCTCAGGAAAATAGGATAATGAATTCAAAATTATGCTGTAGCTGCAAATACAGGGTGATTTCAGGCAAAATAGCACTTGTGAACGTAAGTGTGTATCTCCTAGCCGGATGAATCCTACACTACTCTAAAATATCGTTATCACTACTCCACATGATACAGCGCGTGAGTGTATGAAACAATCACTCTTATCTGCTGGTCATTATCGAAGGAAGTGATAGATAAATGTTATGTACGAGCAAAAATTACCAAAATCACGCGTATTTGTCGTTATTCAGTCCTACAGTAGGTACATGAACATAATTTAGGCGAAGGAAGGCTGGGACAGATGGCCACAGACAAGAAAGAAGAAAACAAGAAGTCAATAGTAATGAAAGAAACACCCAAACTTATTGGCGAAGACATTTTTTTTAAAGTGTTCAGGGCCTCAGGGGCAGCTTACCCTAAGTCTGGTTGAATGAATTTTCACTAGAGTAAAGATAATGTAAACCACTGTTTTAGTAAAAATGAAAATATTAAAAAAGGAAACACTTAAAAAGGGTAAAACTGAATGTCCATAACCATCTTTAGGCAAATTAAGTTGTTGCAAGCTTTTACGGGAGAAAGCTTTTAAACAGTTTTTAAAAGCATTGTAAGGTTCGTTTTTAGTCCCAGATAGTAAACGGACATTTAAGTATTTTGAGTTTGCGTTTTTTTGTATAGAAGTTTGACATTACACCCGTCAAATTAGTATCTGGGTTTAAAAAATCGAACTTTAGGAAAACATTACGGGCAGAATATTTTTCGCAGACAAATAATTTGGTCCGAAACTAATATTTGAAGCACTGATATTCAACGAAACGACTAACTGCGCCATTACCCAAGCGAACGTTTTAAACCTGATACAATTTACAACTTTGATTGAAAGCATTGTCCTTCACACTAGTGACCAGTTCACCACCTAGCTGATATTCAACTTATTTTTTGATAAACATAGACAAGTATGACAAATAATTTAGTCTGAAACTAATATTTGAAGGACTGATATTCAACAAAAGTGAAAAGATTGGCAGAGTAATAAACCCATTCATTTATATTATATAACTTGCACAGTTACAGCAGTATGGCAGACAGAAGAAATTGTTTAAAAAATAGAGAACGATCCTAATCAGTAGACTTCACGTCTTCGTCAATAGATGCGTTATCATACAGATCTTTTGAGCCCAGTCATGACTAATACGGATTTGTGGAAACTGCGTCAGGAGGATCATGCAGAGTAGATTTAGCAAAGCGGATATATAGGATGGCAGGGACATTGACGCGGAAACCGTAACCATGAATTCAGCACATGATTCTAGACCGCGTTGAAGTTTTCGTCAAGTATCAAAAAAAAAAATCTGCTGTTTCACAGAAAACTGCAATACTTTACGCGGTCAACATGTACGGAACAGCAAATTTTTTTTAAATAACTGACGAAAAACTTCAACGCAGAGCGGTTCAGAATCATGTGCTGAATTCATGGTTACAGTTTCAACGTCGATGTCCCTGCCACCCTGTATGTAGACAGGCCAAGCTTTGCGCCCACTACAAACACACATGCTAAGCAACGCCCCTCCACTGACGTCCACAGAGAAAGCGCAAAGTTTGCCACCCTAAACAAACTTGGAAAGCTCCCTACGTGTTGGTAGCGGAGAACCAAGGTACCGTCGGAAGAAGGGAGTTTTAAGAAGATAAAATTGCAAAGGAGCGACATGAGAAGTATTATGTCCCGAAACACAGAAAAACGGGCGAAAGGACACATCCTAATCTGTCTTTAGCCATTAGCGAAGGATCAGTTCTATCGACAGTTAATCTTTGTATCATATCACTCATAGCAATTCAATTCGTTTGCTCCGCCGCGTCTCTGTGTGAGCGGCTCTAGATCGTATTATGAGACGTATATCTCGCCTCTTTCGTCGAACAATTCATCTTCCTCATTCCTCCATGTCATATAGCACGCCCTGATTTAATAACATCGTAAATGTTATTTCCAATCTCCGTTTGCAGTTCTGTTCCGATACGTACGACCAATGTGCTGAATTTATGAAGAATCTCGTCTTGAGGATCATAGCTATCTGAGGCTTTCAGTATTAAATTAGTACTACATAGGTATATGCCTCACGTGATAAGGTTAGGGAATTTATTTTTAAACAGATAGTCTTCCTAAAAGTGTAACAAAAGGGCACCGCCAAATTTTATATCCCGACTGCGCGACAGCAAAGACAGGGTTATGATTTTACAGTACTTTATCCACTGTCATTGATGTTAAGCAACACAGTTTGATTGGGTAGGACCTTATGCTAAAATCGATAGCAAAAAAGCAGTGGGCGATGCCGTCGCCCGGAAAATTTGTCGTCTAAAATTAATAGGAACTCTAGTCTAATTAGCTATTTAAACTTGATATAATTTGATAGGTAGGTATATAATTATAAGACGTAACTTCTCAAGGTTACGATAGATCGAAACTCATTTAAAATGGAATCCAGACCCCGGAACGATCAATGATTCTGCGATCTATAATATGTTAATCTAGCTATATGGGCGACTGTAAGAGGTACTCAGGTTGACACGACAAACATTTGCTTCAGATTTTCAGGCGAGGAAGATTTGTGTACAGTCATGCATAATAAATAGAACCTTGGAACTAACTTTTCATGTTGTTAGTCTATTTTTCGAGAATCGTGAGTGACACCCCAATGTTACATTGGATGACGTACATGTAGCCGAATTGTGTCGAGCTCGAAGTATGTGTGTTAATGTTTTATCTAATCTAAGCATTCCAGGAGCATCTAATGTAGTCGAGGTATTGTCCACAACACAAAATCCTTTTTTTTTTTTTACTTTGCATTCCTACTAATATTATTCATGTGAAAGTTTGTATGTTTAGATGTTTGTTACTCAATCACGCAAAAACGGCTAGGCGGATTTGGATGAAATTTGGAACACAGATAGTTTATAACCTGGATTTTTATCCCGATAGGACGTTCCCGACAACAACCACACAATAGGGACAATTTCTGACATCCACGCAGGCGAAGCCACTGACAAAAGTTATTTGTAACTTGTAAACGAAGAAAGAGTTGTCATTGTTTTCGTCTTGATATAAAAATTAGCAGCAGCATGATCTTAACTAACAAGGACAAACTATGCTGTTTACCAAGCGAGAGCACGTTCAGTGTCCTACAACACCACTTCATAAAGTGCGCACTACGCATAAAATCACCTATTTGCATAATCTGACCATTCATCTTATGCTAAAACTCGGATGTAGTCTATGAATATTGTCAAGTAGAGCAAAAAGGTACTTAGGTACAAAAGCGTTGATATTGCGAAAAGCGAAGGTTTAACAATTTGTTAACCCGCCGTTATTGCTAGCCGGCTGCAGAACTAAAAAAGTAAATACAAACTTTCATTAAGTTTCATTTCCTGCAATGCTTGTTTTTTCTGGTTAACGGTCTTCGATGCAGGATGCAATAATGAAATACATGGTTTAAGCTCCGGAGTTCCTGACGAACAAATTACGAAGTCCTGAACCAATATTTTGTGTCTATCAGTAGGTATTACATTTAGAAAAGTACTCAAATATATCGCTTGTAGTGACGTTAATCGCAAATGAACCGAAATGGAAAAAGACAGAACTACGCAATAAGCCTGTCTAAAAATATTTTTGCGTCGCTTACAATGTTGTGAACAGATCTAGATATCATCCGAGATAAACGATGACAATGGAGGACAATCCTTTTATGTATCGTATCGTAGGCGACCCACAACTGCTACGGAAACAAATTCAATTTTGCCCTTTTGTACGCAAATAAAAATAGATTCAACTATTTTAGGTTCCCGTGCAAATACTCTATTTACTTACATACGTGTAACGTGATCCCAATACAATACCTTCACTATTTCCTAAAGCCTAGATCTAGGCGAACCCGGAGAGGTTCGCCTAGATCTAGGATCACCCTGACCACCCTGACATCATCATCATTGTTTCAGTCCTGAATCACCCACTGCTGGGTAAAGCCTTCTGCCATACTTCCTGAAGGCCAATTCTCGTAATTTAAAACGTTCAATATCTAGTCGCAGTCTCATCTCAGCGACAAACAAATGTCAAAAGCTTGTCAAAATGTAGGGAAATTAGAAGTATTTTTTGACAGATTGCCCCTCTGATTCCGTGTGTCGCTCATCCAGGTGTTTTCTGCGACTTTAGTACACACGCAGCTTAAATAACGAAATTTTAGAGAGAAAAAAGTTTTATTTTTGTGTTTTGTCATTTAATAAACACCAAAGATTTCTTTGTGAAGAAAATAGGTTCGCCACAAAAAAAACTAAGAATACATTTTTAACCTCGCGTGTTTTATGAAGGACTGAAAGGGAGATACCTCGGCTGCCTTCGTGGCATTGTACGAACACAAAACGATTGATGGGCGGATGAATAATAAAACGGGTTCTAGCGAATCCTGGCTCGCCATCATAACATAATGTACACGAATACGTCACGTTGACACATATTAATGGGTACCACGAAATTTAATCTCTACCTGTTAGAACAAGTTAATATAAGGTAATACTTGATAATCAAATTTCATACAAGGCAATTTCGAAAATTCATTCTTTGTGGCTATATGTATAGTTATTTATTTAGGATATTTCTCTTTGATATTTGCCTTTGGAAGGCGTACGAGGGGCCGAAGCCAACACGCAGAAGCCCGTTAGACGTTTTTAATGACGTGAGGTACCAACCGACGGTTACCCCTGGTCGCACTAAGCAAGTACACCCAAGGACAACCCCCGGTTGGTGTAGGACTAATGCAGGATATGAAAACAAAGATATTGGATTATTTATTTATTATTAGGCTTTTCAACAATAAGTACACTGTTACTTTATAATTTGTACATTGCAAACTTAAGTCTAACCGCCTCATTACTTACAGAAAAGCACAGCATGCACTACATTTTGCGCAGATAATAACACAAACAATTAATTAAAAAAACAAAATTAAAATCGGTTCATCCGTTCGGGAGCTACGATGCCACAGACAGACATACACACACACACACACACAGAGACACGTCAAATTTATTACACCCCGTCGTTTTTGCGTCGGGGGATAACAAGTAACTTCACATAGTTTAAAAAATCAAAATAAATTTATTAAAAGCTAAATTGATTATAATGAAATAACATACATTAAATTAAATTCGATTTTATTTTTTATATTTTTGGTAGTTGATATTTTATATTTTCATCAATCAAATCACTCCCTCGATTTCGCCTCAAAGGACCATTCCCGTAAAATACACACCACATTAGCGAAATTACTATTCCGTCCATAGGCAGTACCTACTGTTTAATTAAGAAACTGCTTTCAAAGTGGTCCTTACGTCACATAACATACCGCCCTCCACTCCACTCCACTCGTATTAAGAACATCTAATAATATCAAAGTCCAGTGGTACGTCAGAAGTAGAGTACTCTCAAACATTACGGATATATGGTGAGCATCAGTACAATATAGTTAGTGACGTCAGCAGTCATGTGGAGTGTTCGACGGACTGCTTTATCTGTTTTCAGTCGCATTCCTGCGGCAAGTGCTCCCATCATGTGTTTATAGCGTATGGAATGCTATTGAAAACAATTAGAAATTATCAAGGTTTTAATAAGAGGGTCAAGGGTTCTATTGAAAAATTCTACCCAAACAGTGATTATTTTTAATTTTTTGAATCTCGTTTGCTTAATCCGTCCAAGGAGTGAGGCATAGCTTCGATCATTTTTAACTTTTGTATGAAAGATACAGCCATAGCAGAAAAATGTCCAAACAATGGTCCATAAACAAAATATGTCGACGTGAGAGACATCACGGCGAGGTATTTTTATCAGGTTGGATTCGTGCACGTCGCCGTGGCGGAAACCGTCGTTCATGCATACTTGATGACCCGTGCCTGAGTCCCCTCCATCCGAGCGACTTCGGGCTTGGCTTCTCACCCGGGACCAATTGTCGGCCTTTCAAATACATTCATACACCACGATCAATAGCTTTTTTCAACCATTTTATCGTCCAATGTTTTTCAATATTCATTGGACGTCATCCAAGTTAACACGCATTAAGGAAACACATTAACTGCCCTTATTCCCTTGAAGTTCGTCAGCTAAAACAGGACGTGTCGAATGCTACGTGACACGAATTCTCACGATGGACGGCCACTTTTATAAGTCTTCAACTTTCTTTCAAGTGTAAAGTTTATCTTAAACATTAAACAAGTGCTCGAAAGAAATCTGAGATAACATTGTAGCTATTGGGTTAACGACTTACTGCACACGATGTTAAATTGTAACTACCTATTATGTCATTCTCGTTTTAGTCTGTTACGACCTGCGTCATCACGCGATGCCTGAAGTGGAATGTTATATGTTATTATCATGGAGTCTTGCATCTCCGGACTGTATTGTTTGGCTAAACATAAATTACACGCCAATTACACGTAACAATGAGTCCAGACGTGTTAACTATACTGCTGACCGGTCCTGTCAAGACCTTTTGCACCTATTTTGCTTTTGAAGATAGAACTGAAGACTTCATGGACGGTTTTGAAGTGCGCTTTCAAACAATCGTTTTTGGGAGGAACAGCGGGTAGACAGACAAGCATCTGTTAATACGCACTGAGGTGTCTCATTTGTCGGTAGTACGCTCTGCGTAAGTGCGTACTGACGCCAGCCGACTGGCGCCAGGTGGATGTAAACAAAAAATAAAAGGAAGTGCCGCGCCGTTTAGCAGCTCACTTGAACATTTGAATGCAACCATGTCGTGGAGCAAGAGCAAAGGTGACGCACACAATAGTTGTGACACCGCCCGCCAAAGGTCATTTAGAATGGAATTCGAAGCAAAAGGTCTATCCCAAAAAATTAAATTAGACATTACATTGATCAAATTCCACAAAAGGGGTAAAGTGCTCTTGAAGTCATCGTTCAAAATATTAATTCAAGTGTTTACGTGTTCGGCGGTGTTCGTGAGTTTTATCGCTCAAAGAATATGTCATAACTGTAATAGTGATCGTTGTACGTTGGCAAATAAAGCGGAACAAATTATTGTGGCCGCCGCCTTCGATGTGGGGTACAGGGAACGGCGCAAAGCAATCACAACCCAATCAGATCCTTAATCCTAGGAGCGAAGGGATAAATTAGTTTGTATCGCCCGTGGGAATGGCCGGCTCGATATGAGATGACGCAGCACACGACTGAATACTTTAAATACTTGGCTTCTTCAAACTGCATTAAACTGCTCTTACAGTTAACAGAGCAAATTGCGAAACTATCTTCTGATGGAGGCGTGAACTTTTGAAGTATTTCGCCATTAAAAGCGGCTGAAATATAAGCTGAAGTTTCTGTACCATGTTTATTATTTTATCTATTTTCAACACATTCCTAGGCCTGTGTGAACTGCCGACACAGCTGTGACTAATCACTTAACGATGAAATCTCGCTCGAAAACCAAACAGGACCCAGTGAGTGAGTCATAGTATAGATCGGATAGCCGCCTGGACTGACCACACTGATTCACGACTTTAAGTGGATTTTTCATGGTGCCTTCTTGAGTAACCAGTGGGTTTCTTGGAAGTTACGTTGTGTTACTTAGCACAAAGTCGGACAAACAAACGAGACTTACGAAAGCCTGGGTTCAAGAAGATTTTTGGCCTATAATATCTGTTTACTTCTGGTTATTTATCGTCGCATAAAAACCTTTCTTGAATTAGTAGGTATGCTATGGTCGGAAACTCGGAACCCATTTTACGCTTTAATTAAAGGAATAAAGAATTAAACTTTCGCTTGTGTTGTGTCCTCTATGCTCAAAAGATGGGTTGTAAGATCAAAGCAGAAGGGACGATTACACACGTCTGCAAGCCTGATCCAATTACCCGGGCGAGGATGTTAACTAACCCACTTGTTACCCATCCATTGCATAACGAAGTAATCTGAATTGTACCCCGTTAGCTCTGTATTTTGTGACGTAGTGTTAAACATGAATGTTGCGTGTTTTCAATGTATAGTTTGGCACGGAAAGTGCACTTCATATTATTATAGTATTGTTGAAGAAACATGTCTAAAACTCTGTTACCTTGCTCGAAAGCTTTTATGAACACTTTTTGATAGTAAAATATTTCAATACCCAAGTCATTTTATGCCGAATTCGAGCACATATCGTTCTCAAAACCGACTGCTTTCTACGCTGAAAGAGTACCTATCTCTGTACAATTTATTGGACAACGTAAACATTGTTCCGCGTGATAAGGATTTTAGCACCTCTTTTATGGGATTACGTTCGTGAGGTTCCAAACAGAATGAAAGCCCTTGCGTTCCGGGGAAATCACGACTTGTTAACGAAGGGCTTAAAAACTTGATGTAAGGCATTACGGTGTAGTAAATTAACAAGATTTGAGAATGTACAGAAGTAGGCGATATGAAGGGTTTCGAGTGTTGTCCAAGATCGTCAGAAATGCGCATTACTTACATCTGCGATGGACGAAAGTCCATAGGCTTCATGTACCTATAAGTATTTTGGTCATAAAATTATTACGTAAATCGTCAGCACATGGAGAGGTATACAACTAAACTGACACGCAGAAACAGACATACATAGGTATTCTAAGAGACAAGTATCTTACTTAACCCATATTATGGTCAGAATGACGCGTCGGGGTAAGTAGTATAAGTACGTGCACGATCCGAGGCACGAAAGGCGTCGAGCGATGACGAGCGTAATGCATTCGTGTTCTATGCGCTGTAAATTTTAATTATAATAGTCGCCACTCGGCGCCGGCTCTTCATACGGGTGCAAAATAAAACAGCACACATACAATAACTATATTTAAATAAACGCTAACACGACTGTAGTTCGCTTTCCGTGGGTGGGTAAGCATACAACTTTGGATATAATACGAATGCTATCATAAATTGCGTTTCAATTTTTTTTATCGTGTGCGAAGTTTCCGCTATCGTTAACATTATTTACGCAAAAACAAGTATTTTTTACTAGATTAGCACATATCTAGTAACTGGATATTATTATATGATGGCCATGTGTTTGTTTGATAGATGTTTAGTCTGGCATGTTCAGATTTTTGCAAACAATAGCAAATGTGTGATGGATTTTACTATTATGTAAACAGTTTTTATTTATGACAAGGTCTTTTTATAAAGGTAGGTAAACAGGCTTGTATGAAATGGTTTTAAAAGAAGGAGGTTGTTGGTGAACTAGACATATAGTCAAAACAACCAAAACCAACATACTTTTTTGGTTTTGCAATAAACATTATCATTAATTATGTAGATAAATGAAAAACTAAATAAAACCTCAGAAAAAGATAAATGTTTGATAATAGTTTTAAATGTTATTTTGTCTTGATGCCCCTCTGACCTTGTAATTTATTTTAATTTTTTATGTAAGTAGTCAATCTCTTGAATTTTTGGCCTTATCAATGAAACATGTTTTTTTCTGATAAAGATACTGGATCTTTAAGCACCTGTTATCATCATTTTATGATTTTCAGTTTCTTTTTCAAAACAAGTGCTGATTATGGAAATCCATCAAAAATGTCAAACAAGTTAATGTTGATAATCACACATGTGATGTTCATCAATGTTATAAATAATCAATATTAGTTTTTACTTAGTGCAAAGAGTTTGAGGAAGTATCTGAAATTATAAAAGATGTAAAAACATGTCAAAGTAAGCTAATATAATAAACAATATTACTTTATTGAAATTTTTCTATTAGAAAAGACTCTTAATTAAGTACACCACATAAATTACAGACATAAATATAGAATTAATATATAAAATAATTATGCTTACAAAGCATAATATTGGGGTATATTTGAATCAGTGATCTTAGCATATTCCCAATTTAGGTTCTAGTGCTAGCAACAAAGCTAAATATTAGTTGAATGTAAGCATTTTGTAACTTGTTGCTGTCTATAATTTTATGGATAGTTAAAGTTCTTTTGATAGACAGAACTAGGTAACAATTGGCACAAACTTAATTTGGTATTATTCGCAAATAAATAATACAGTTCACTAAGGTAGTAGGAACGTTTTATTTATTTATTTATATACTAAGTACCTACTAAGTATACCAGCATTGTTTTTTTTAACATATTTTGAGATGCAAAAAATAATCCACACTGTTTTACATAGAACTACATGAATTATGTATCAAAGCTAACAAACTACTTGTGCTCTGAACCTACAGTATGAAGACTGCCAAAATTATTGAGATAACCTTACTTATTATAAGAAATTCTGCTTATTTAGCATTGATATCAAGGCGTGACGCACGTTATTATGGCATTTTACCAAAACCAACAGTCGTAATCGCAAAGATAACATGACGATTGCCCTTTGCAGTCCGGCAGGAAATTATTAAAACCACATAAAAAAACATTATCAAAAAAAATAAACCGGAGAATACGATTCAGGAAACAATTTATTCAATGAGTTTACTACGAATACTTACATACAACGAGGTCGAGAAGAATTGTGCGTAGGCTTCTCTTTATTTACCACTAGTCCGACATGGAACACATCGTATTGTATCCAGTAGAATTCTGTAAATTACTGATTTGTCCACAGCTGACTCTGTCGTTAAACCAACGTTTATTCAGCGTTAACTACTACACAGCACAGGAAAACAATATTGCACAGCGTCACAGGAATATATACTGTCATTTAAAAATCAACTTTGAAACATGAACGTTCACTCAACGATCCTATACCACCCAAATTCACATCACCATTATTTGCGCACGCAGTACCAAGTCATTCGACGTTCACATCGGCCATTCGGCTAACGAACGACGGCTGACATAAGAAATGTTACCAGATTACGAAAAATATTTTAAGTAGGTTCTTTTGACAACGTCAAAATTGTCGAAATATTAAAAAAAATATGTAAAAACAACTACATTTATGTTGACATTTTGACATACATTTTGAAGGTAATCCTTCACCACAAGACTAACTTTCTTAATGCAAAAACTTCAGTATAGCCTATAAACCACTTTATATGAAATTTAAACACCAGTCTACGTGTATTAAATCAAACATTTCAATGATGGCTAATACATTACTTTTTTAAATGTCAAGCAATATGATATACTAGTCTATGATGTCAAGTTTAAATAATAAAAAGTTAAAACCTTCTTTAGAGTTTGAACTATTCGCACTTTTTCAAAACTGATAACATTGAGAGTGCGGTCCAGCTGAAGTTGAAGCAAGTCTGTTTGTGAAAATAGAAAATCGACTAAAACTAAACAGAACCATCGGTTCTCAGTACCCCAATTATGGTGTATCCGACATTTAAAAAAACCAGGAAGCGATCAATGATCAAAGTCAAAAATGTCAAAACAAATTAAGTCAACAAACTGACGTGTACTTTACTAATATTATATTTTGATACAAATGAAAAGTAAATTTAGTTAATTATAATTTGTAATAATTGAAAATGTCGGAGTCGGAGAGACTTGTGCAAAATGGGGCAGGGCCTGTTGAGGGTGCAGAAATAAGAGGCGATGGCGACGCGCCACCAACTGTGCCTGTGTCTGAACGGGAAGCATATTTCCAAGCTCTTCGATTATGGATCCAGCAAGCACAGATGTATCAGAACCTATCGACATGTTTTCCTTATTATATGATGACATTTCAAGGCTTACAGAATAACGCTACGAATGTACCACTGCTGAATAATAACTATCAGTTCCAAGTGCCCTTTCAGGTCCCTAACGCACCTCGGAACCCCGCAGAAACTCAACCCCAACCAGAAACTCTCACACCCGCTGAAGGTATCCATCAATTGATTGAGTTGTTTATTCATAGTCAAGCTTTGTAAATGTAATTGGAATGTTGATGAGCCTTCTGTGTGCTGCAATCCTTTATAAAAATCACTGTCACTGTTATAAATAGACATACCTTGTCAAATATTTAACCATATAGGTTGTAATAATATAGTTTATCACCATTTACTTAGGAGTTTAAAAAATATAAATAGTTCACAAACAATTACTTATATAAATCACATGATGAATCTATCACAAATCACATTTTGTGAAGTTTCATAGTAATTTTAGCCACAATAAACATTAAGAATATAATTCTTGAATTTGTTACATCATCATCATCATCGTTTCAGCCACTGCTAGACATAGGCCTTTCCCAAGCAGTGCCACTTCAAACTGTCCTTGTGTGAATTTGTTTACTTACCCCTATTCTTTCAATATAATTTCTACCTTACAGTGATAGCCCGTCATGGTGGGTATGAGTATGTTATACCACCGCTACACAAGCGCCTTGTTGCTGAGTTTATAGACTTTATGCTGCTGTTCATCGTCAAACTTATCGTTACTTTCATGGCAGTGGACATGTTTGAATTGATGTGAGTATCGCTATTTTTACAGTACGTTGAGTACTTTGTAGATCAGAAAGTCTTTAAAAGTATTAATTTTGTATATTAGATAGCTTTGATTCAAGGTTCTTACTATTTATTACACAAAATTTTCAATTTTCAACATTTAATATACAAAGCTTACATAAGAAGAACTTAGTATATTAAATATTTTCTTTGAACCTGCATAGCAATGAAAAAAAATTACAGTATTCTATACTTCTAACTTTTTTTTGTTTTCGGGGGGAAACCTTCAAAAGGCACCCAACCTCCGGGGAGTGTGGGATTTTTACCTTACTAACCCCAGTGATCACCATCTGCACATAAGGGTTGTCCCGGTTCCGCTTAAAAGACCATTTCCGGAACCCCACCCGCGCAACGCCTGCATGGCACATCCCTATTATAGTGCAATAAGTCTATCAAAATAAATTAAATGATTGAAGATTTTGCAATGTTAACCTGTGTGTTTACCAGATGAACGATAATGAGATGATTATTCCACTGTTTTAAGACCGAGTTTTTATTGTTATTGCAGTGACCTAGACAAGTTTGATTTCTACAAGTTCAGTGAACATTATGACGACTACAAGTATGCCATGGAGCTGACATCCGAGATTCTTTTCCTAGAAGTTATTTACAGAATACTCGTCTGCATATTTGAGGTAACAATTGCTTTTATTTCTATTGCCAATTCCTATAATTAAAAAGGTTCAAAATCCATCATAATAAATGACATTTCATCTCAGCAACAATCAATGTTAAAAAAAAATTCACTAATGTTGGAAAATAAGAGAAAATTTTGACAGATTGTGACTGAGATGAGATTAGACTATGAACATTCTTTAAAATACGGGAATTGCCTGTCAGAACAAAACACACAAAATACATGGTTAATTGTTATAGAATTACTTACTTTTTACTGTAACTGTAAGTACTTATTCAATACATTTAATCAGGTGGCCAACATAGCACTTATTCATGACGAATGTTGAAAGTTGAATAGCTAATAGAGCACAAGAATTCAGTCTAATATTTACTTATGATGCCATAAACTCCCATGAATATACTGGCCCTCATTCTATGCAAATATGTACTCCAATACTCAGTGGTGCATGTAGTGTAAGAAATGTACAGACGCCAGCAGGTCAAGATACCCGAAAGTGTCAAATTTTTCCAATCAACCTTGAACCGTAATGCTTCGGCGATAAAGTTGAAAATCTATTAAAGAAATTTGACAGATTGTAGTAGCTTGATGTGCTGGCGTCTGTACCTACTCATGTTTAACAAATTCAAGGCCATGGTTTAATCATAATTTAATTTTACAACATCAGTTTTCTTTTCTATTTCCTTATTATGAAATGTGTCGCGTTAATAAATCCTTTCGTCAATTTAATAAAGGAGTACTTATATGATATTATAGTTATATGCGCTTTTTCACATCGATTGGTCAGCGATGACGACGAACGCATCGTCAGTGATGGGGTCATTCTCATCCCAATATATATATTTTGAAGCTAGAATAGTCTAGCTTAATGTGAAAGAAAGAAAGAAAGAAGATACATTTATTTAGCACAGACTAAAAGACACCATACACCAGATACATACATCAGATAGCAACTAATAAAAATCAAATAGAAAGTGTAGTCCGACCTGCCTGAATGTGGTCCACATCATAAAGCACGGAATCGCTCCGCCGCCGCCGGGGGCGTCCAGAGGTGGCAGTATGTTTCTATACGTTACGTCATTTGTAAGTGCGAGTAAACGTTGAGACACTTGGTTTGTATGGAAAGGGTTGACAATTCCGTCTCCGCAGCGGCCCCCACACCTGAGGCGACGGAATGTCGCATGATACTCATGCTAGAAAGTGGGTAGGAACACTTACTGACATTTTAATATTGTTTCAGGCTTTCTGCTTATCCAGCAGCGTCGGACGAACAGGCGGCGCCACGCCTGGCAAAGCATTACTTGGCATCCGCGTAGTAACAGCTTCAGCCGTCATACCAGTCGAGGGAAGACCCAGGGAAACTGTCCTGCTTTACCCTGGTCGAACACTCTCCTTCACCGTGGCGCTAGTCAGGTCTCTTATGAAGAACTTCCTCATATCCTTACTGTTTCCTTTATGCGTGGTTCTCTTCGTTTTTCGACACAACCGCACCGGGTATGACTTACTTTGCGGAGTAATTGTTGTTGAAGAAAATATGTTTCCGCCGAGAAGACATGCGCCGTGATTTGTGAGTTACCTATGTCTTCAGAATGTATGTAATGTTGATGATGACCAGGCGTTAGACTAGATTAAAGCATGAGGTGATTTGGGTCGCTCCCTGATTTGTCAGTGAGATATTTTTTCTGGGTTTTCTTTATCCCGACAGATTTACCCTTACCTGACATGCGCGCCATGCGATGCTCATTAATATGGGGATGCTCGGTACAGAAGAAGTTTTTGTTCCGATGATACGAATCCAGAACCAACATCCCACCGACAAACATGGAGAATTCTAATAAAAAGACTTGCTAATAGAAATGTAACATAACATATACCTACCTACTTTTTGATTTCTATTATACAAAATATATCATCGACAAATATACAGCTTCCGATAAAATAAATAATGCCAATAAATAATAAATTACTCTATGGCATGTTGTCAAAAGAACATCCATTGTTTGTTCTTGTGTAAACTTCTCTGACCGTAAAGCGTGTTGTATTGTGTTCTTAGCTGGGGTCCTAAATTACCTCATTATTATTGTTGTGGGATAATTTATCTCTGGGTGTATATAACGGTTTTGATATAAATTATAGAGTTCAAATGAAATGTTTTCCGATATAAAATACTCTTTTCATCAACATTAAGAGCAACATTTTACCTATTTGAAAAATAAATAAGTACTAATAAATGTATTATTGTTTTAACTGTCTTTATGATAAATATATATTATATAGCACCAAAGAATCCGAATGAAGCTAAGTGCGACGTCGGCGTTTTCTTCACGCGCCGTAGACCCGCCGTGTATAACGTGACAAAACGCACCTATTGCTGCTTTTACAAGATTAGCCGCGGTTGAAAATAAGCGTCGTGTACATAGGCCCTTACTTAGGCTTTGTTTTCTTTTTGCTCTGAACAAGACATTACACTTGGCGTATTACATAGGTACGCGCTGTATTAGAGCGCGCGTAAAACGTATCAGTGTAAAAAGCCCTTCAAAAGGGTAACTAGCTGTAAAGAAATAGTAATTTTATTTTTACAAATTGTATTTGGGTTATAAAGATTTATTTTTACGTGTCCGGATAAAAAGTTATTCCTATTATGTTTAGAATCTACATTTATAATTTAAATATACAGTATGTTATTGTAAGATTTGTATGTTCATAAGTTATTCATATTTTTCGGTATTTCTTGGAAGCGTTTTTTTATGTACACAGAAACGCCACTAAATACATATACCTAATAATCAGTGTGTTATTTGCTCGCCTACGACATGGGACTGCGGGTGTACTATAATAATAATAATAATATCCCTGGACATTTCACACAGCACCATTTGTCCCAAGCTAAGCAACCTAATGCTTGTGTTATGGTAACAAGATGGCTGATAAGTGATAAACTACTTATATACATTTTTTTTTTTTTTGTTGTAAATGCATACATATTATAGATAGAAAAACACCCAGTACTAAAGATAAACCTCTGCCTAATCCTTCGGGGAATACAATTAATCAGTGTGTTTTGCACAAAAATATTATATAACCAGTGATGTATGAAACGGCAAACATATTTAGGTACTTTCATACATATACCTAGGTGTTTTTCCGACTTTAATGTATAAACAATGGAAAGTGTTGGGTAGTTGCTACGCATGGGGTTTGAGCTACATTATATTTTGTTAGTGCATTACTACTTGCCGAAAGCCGCGAATTCGTTGAAATTCACGACTTTTGGCAAACACTGTTTTAGCTGAAAATCTGACCGAAGTAGCCGACTACAACTACTCGGCTAAATGTACGAAGAGAATGGTGCTGCTTCTGGAGAAATATGACAAAAATCTGTAAAATGCCTGTTTTCTGTGTAATGTTTTGCTAAATGTATTGAAAAACAAGATGGCGGCATTAGTTCCGATTTTGGTCACGCGCCAAAAGAGCGTTATTTGGTAACGTTCATGTAGATTAATTTAGCACTTTAAGCGCTTTTGGGGTCGCAGCATAAGGCTGAGCGATAGCCGTATTGCGTGGATGTGACACATGTTTCCCTCAACCCTTTATTATTTTCATTTTTTTTTTGTTTTATGTTCTTTTTTGCGTTATGTTTACCGCAAATAAACGTTTTTGTCTCTTAAACTTTAAATAATATAGTACCAAAACAAAGAACACTTGCTTGTATTCTAGCCTGTGCGGCAAGGTCTATTTTCTATTACTAAGAATTTGAAAATCAACTTTTTTTGTAATCAATAAGACAAGTAGGTACCATATTATTATACCAATTTAAAATCCTGAGTTACAAAATTGTGATATTTATTTTTGTGTATTATATTGTAAATATTGAATTAAAATGTAAAAATCAATTATTCGTTTTTATTTTAGGTAAGGCTTGCATGAAAATCTAAACTTTTGTGAACATAATCATATCAATAAACGTATTGCACATCCTGTTGAGCGACTAGTGTCTAAAGTGGCAACAGCACGTCGACTGACGGGAGTGAAATATCCCAGCATCGCCCTTTTACCACCGGACAACCAGACGTACATAACTGCGGCGCTTCTCCTCCACGTTTATTATGCGCACACCCAAAGTGTGGAACTCTGCCGGCATTGTGTCTGCCCTCCCACATTTAACCCGTCTGCCTTCAAATCAACAGTGAACAGGCATCTTCTGGGCAAGCTCGTTCCATCATAGGCCTCATCCATCGCTTTCTATCAGGCGTAATCGAGGTCAAGAGCAGGGCTTTTTTTTGGGTGGAAAATCAAAATTATCATATTATGTCTTCTCCCGCTCTGGGCGGAGCGGGAGGGCGTGTCAGACTTTTACTGAGTAAAACCCACCCGTGTTCCTTCATTTACCTGTGCCAGGGGCCACGAGCAGGCCCATTCAGCAATAAAAAAAAAACCCTGCTAAAGCCTAAAATATTGACGTCAATACATTCCGAGCACAAGAATTAAATACCTAATAGATTTACGGTTGGACCATTTTCTGTATACCTACCTACTTTTAGAAAGAAGCATAGGTAATACACTATAGTGTACTAATTCCAACGTACATTCTATAGCTGAACAAGGATATTTTGGCGCGCGGCCGAAATCGGGACTAACGCCGAAATCTTGTTTTTCAATAAAATTATGTTTACCAACAGCGCTCTCCTATCAATGTCATCCAAGATTCAAAAGATACTTGTAGCACTTTAGTTGAAAGTGTATGACGCGGTACTTAAAAAAAACGTAAGATTACTTAAGGTATTTTACTGCCCTAAAATCAGAAAACATACACGGAAACAATAATTCTTGTGTAAAGCCTTTAGTCGATTTTATTTGACTTCATCCCTATCTGCCAAACTACGACAGCCATATCACTCAAAGGTACGTTCAGAAACCAAATTGTCATTATTGACAACATTAGAGATTACTTTTTTAAGTAAATCTAAATACATTAAAAAAATATAAAACTAATTGTATTTGCTGTAAGTTCTTAAAACATGATCACAAAAGCTTTATTGAAAAGCAAAACATTTTTTACTCCCAACTAATTTTGCTGAGTTGGCTTGCGCGTCGCACCGTCAGTCTGCCGTAACGTGGCGGCGCTGCGCTCGTGTGTGTACTGCAGGAGTGGCTCAGTGGCTTGAACTGTCATTGTTCATGTAGTTTTCTGTGATAAGAATTACTGTGAAATTATAGTTTAGCGAACTAATTTACACAATCACGATGTCCGCCTCGGGTGAATTCGGTAATCCTTTACGCAAGTTCAAGCTGGTTTTCCTAGGGGAACAGAGCGGTGAGTACAGGGCGAATTATCGCCCCTCCGTCGTACATTTTTAATACATAGTTTTGAATTTACGATATGTAAGTATAGATTCGTCTAGACTTTATCGAATTACTGACCTACATAGGCCCGGGGAGGTGCAAGTTGCGGGTTTTGTTCATGAATAAGGTGTCATTACTTTGTAGCCGTAACGTCTGCCGCGTCTGTGCCGAATTACGTTAAGCTGAGATGTAGGTTACACTCTCCAAGTACATTGTGAGCGTTGAACCGCTTCTATAGTATGTTCTCACGCGTATCTGCCGTTATCAATCACTGTATTTGATTAGAAACGTTCCGCGGTAATGAGATGATGTACTGACACGCAGATTTGTTTTTTTTTTTCAGTGGGGAAGACGTCGCTCATCACTAGGTTCATGTATGATAGCTTTGACAACACTTATCAGGTGAGTCATCAAGATCCCATGACAGTTAGAATGCTAGACTGTCACTATTTTAGTAGAAAACTCATAGGAGATCTGTCTGTGTGTCCAGTTATAAATTACATCACTGGTTAGTCATTGGAGCTCATGAATATGTATGTAGAGAACAATGTTGTATCTGCATAACATCTGAACAAGGTAATGCTCATAATTTTTGCTCTAAATGAGAAGTGCAATGAAAGTGACTGAGCTCAAAACTGAAAGTATTTTTTCCTGATAACACCAAAAATGTATGATAGTGGAGACGAAAAGGTTTTCTTGATGCAATAATGGTAAAGGTTTTGTGACATTAATAAGATGAGGTGTTCATTATTAAATTGTTTAATTACCAGTCTCTGTACAGACCTAATTTGGATTTACTAAAGATCATAACATAAAAACTGACATCTTCAACCTTTCATGACCTGTCATTAGTTGAATGACCTTTACATGAAGTACTTTTGAAATGTTCAGTTAGATATCTTGATGGGAATAATAAATACAACATACCATTCTATAAATAACAGTTATGAATCTATTCTTTAGTATCCTGTTATTTCCTCACCTTCTATTTTTTGGATGGTAACACAACATCCATTAGTGATACTAAATCAGTCAAAGTTGACCTTTTGTAAACATCATAGGTACTCATTTAGTAATATCCATAATCGCGATATTACTACAAGACCCCTATATTTTTGTATTATCCACTAATTTATTTATTTTACCAGCCTAAGATTAAAGACGTTTAAAGAAATATTTTTTGATCCCTGAACGAAAGCTAACACCCAAAACAGGATGTTATCATTATTTATAATCTTAATTTGAAACACTTGACAGTGATAAATGATTAATTATTACTACTATAATAATGTCTCACAAATATACAAAGCACTAAGTCATAAAATCTAAATTGAAAATCTATTTTGTAAAAACAGGAAAACCTATTTTTGTGATTCAATACTTTAAATCACCTTTGTTGTACTTGTCATTAGCAATTTGTGTTTCCTTTTTTCATTCTCTATTGTTTGTCTTTGTATATGCAACTTTATTCAATTAATTATCATGGTTAATCTACAAAAGGAATCTATCATCATAGATAATCAAATTACGATTAGAAAAACCTCTGTCTGTTTTTCTTTATCTCTAAATAGTACTAAACAAAGTGGTTTCTCTATGGATTTGGCAAGTACTTCAAAGTACCTTGATGTATTGCAACATTGTTTTTGCCACAATTTAAAGATTTTCTGCAGGAAATTTTACAAATAAAAATAATTAAATCATGATTAAACCTGTGTCAAATTGGGGCATTTTTCCATATAAACCAATATTATAACAAAGAAAAGATTTGATTTTCTGTATGTTAGTTTCTTGCACTTTCATGCTAAAACGGCCAAACAGATTTGGATAAAATTTGGCACATGAGTAGAGCATGACCTAGATTAGGTCATAGGGTACTATTTATTTCGATATTCACACGGGATCGAGACTAATGTGGGTGAAACTGCTTTGTGCAACTAGTTGTATTATAGTAATAATACTGATTAGTGAGCTCTTCTAAATAAATTTTTCATGGAGATACAACTTTACAATACTTTTGTTTTAAAAGCATTGTAAAGTTGTATCTCCATGAAAAATGTATTTAATAATCATCTGACCACAATCGGTTTACTATGGCTTAAAAGAAAATAAGTATTATCTTTTAAAGATAATTAAATTTATAACTGACAACAGCTTGCTTTAGAGTTTAGATCTATAATCCCATGATTTAGTGCTCATTTATTAGCCCCTATAAAAGTAATGTAATAAAGAAATGGTTTTATAAATACTTGAAAATAACTGTCCTATCAAGGTAACAGTATTAGCCTTCCTACTCTATCACTAAGGACTGATTTTTCAATTGACAGATAAATTTTATTCGTGGAATAAAATTGACATCTGACAGATCTTGTATGGAAAAACTCAAAAATTCAAAATGATTCCTCAGGTAAAATTATCTGGCGTTGGAAAATTCAGCCCTAAACTAAATATATTCAGTCCAAATATATCAGTCAACAAGGAACCCCTAGAGTTTCGCCATGTCCGTCTGTCTGTCTGTCCGCGGTTTAGCTCAAAAACTATTGGTACTAGAAAGTTGTAATTTGGCATGAGTATACACGTTAATGACGCCGAAAAAGTGGTAAAATAAAATTTTGAAAAAAACAATTATTTAGGGTACCCCTACATGTAAAGTGGGGATGATATTTTTTTTTTCTGCCTTCCTATAGTTTGGGATATCGTTGGATAGCTCTTTTAAAAATATTAGGGGTTTGGGAAGACCGTTTTTTGATTAAGTAAACCGTACTTGACTTATCAAGCTTTAAAGTACCAATTTTCGTTAGAGTCAAGTGTTCTCCCCATCTACCAACTAAACGGTTGTAGTTAGAAATTCAAATGTTACGGCAGTAGTACCATATATAACGAAGTTTAAAGGAAAACTATCACACTTAGGTGGGCTTTACAAGTTTACGAGTAATAGTCGACCAATTGTATTTGACTCGAAAATTTCGAACAACTCCATAGAAATGTCGATAGATGGCGCTAAGCGTCAGTTGTATCGCGGTATTGTTTCATTCCTAAATAAGTTTTATAAAAAAAAAAACAGTAGCTGTCGAATAAAATTATTTATTTATTTATTTATTATTTATTTATTTATTTATTTCACACCAATAAGTACAACATCTTACAGTAGGTATTCCAAGACGATGCTATACACACTTAATAAAACTATCTATAAACTATACAAACATAAAATTCAACCATAAACATTTAATAATATCTAACAATTACAATATTATTATGCCGCCTTCAATGCACATTTGTGCTCCCAACACAAATTTCGGCAGGCTATCGAACACATCTTCCGACGGCATATTATTTATAATCCGTGCGGCCCTTGACAAAGGAGCAAACTTGAGTAAGTTCGTCCTAGCCCATGGCACATCTAACAAAGCGGGGCGGCGGCGCGCCCCCACGTACCCGTCCGGGACACGCAGCCGCAGCGCCTCCAGCACATCTGGGTGGTGCACCAGCCCGCGCAGCACCCTCCCAGCCCGCGCAGCACCCTCAACAGACACCATGGTGTCTGTTGTAATTTATACGACTGCAAAAATGCCACTGTAGCACTGTATAAATTCTTTATATCAGGCCAAAGAGTCTGATTTTCCCTCGTTATTTGCCATCACCCTACATATAATGAGTTATTTAAAATTCTTCTATTTGCCAGTAGCTACGATTTGTTACCAAAATCTAAACAGCAGAGTAGGAAGTAGGTCTCGTTACAAGTATAACCTTGACTATCTTTGAACAGTACCCCTTTTTCATGTACAATAGGCTGCATGTCAGTGGAAACACTGGTGACCTTGAGCTGGCCTAGTGTAGCACAATCAGCCTATAATGTTCCCACTGCTGGGACACAGGCCTCCTCTCTGTGAGAGGGAGTGGGCCGTTATCCACCACAAGGGCGCAGTGCGGGTTGACAGATGTCACATGCCTTCGAATTTTGGGTTCTATGACATGCCGATTTCCTTACATTCTTTTCCTTCACTGTTTTGAGAGTGGTGTTAAAATAATTTACAAAACGTAAAGTGCCTGTTTGGGTTCGAACCTACGACATACAACACGGTAAGTCGTGGCCATTACCACTGGGCCACCACTGACGGAGTTTCCATAGAATAAGAGGCCACCTGATAACCTACAATTCTCAGTTTTATTAATTTTTACCGAAAACTCGCAAACTAAGGCGAAAAGCCCAGAATCATGATGTGTTAGTAAAATGAAAACATAATTAACGTTATCATTATCGGCAAAACAAGTCCGATCTAAAAGTACGATAAATACGTTTTATCTATATTATTTTTTATCTAAAACATATAAGTGTCATTAAATTGAATTTATGTACATAACGTGAGTAATAAACCATTAGGAAACAATGCCAAGTACAAAGAAGTATAAGACGTTTCCGTTGTTCAAAGAATCTAGTATCTTGTGAAGATCATACTATATTGATAACATGATGCGGAGAATCAGCACTTTTTAACTTCAAAATGACGTTAGGGTAATGACTCTAATGACATGCCGAAGATGGCTCACTGTGATACCCGCGTCGCTGTTTAGCTCGCTACCTCGATGTCACCTCTATGTAAAACAAATGCATGCTAAAAGATAAGCATGCACATGCTATGCATCGAGGCAAACCTCTATGTAGCCCACGATATATCGTAATAAGGTATCCGTCGGCATGTGCGTGCTTGTCTACTAAAATGCATTTGTTTCACATGGAGGTGACATCGAGGTAGCGAGCTACACCGCGACCACGAGGTATCGCAGAGAGGCATTTTTGGCATGTAATTACCCTTAGACAGACCCCAAACGCCAAAACGCTCGTCCTTCACCACTTCCTAGTGCTTTAGCTGGGACGAAGAAGTGCCGCAACAAACTCCCCAGCAGCGCAGCTGTCGCTGCTGTCTGTTCAGTTAGAAGAACACCTAAATCAATAAGGTATCATTAATAATTAAATTACTTGAGATAACATAAATTATTCAGAAACCAGCCATGGCATAATGAAGACCATGAACCTTAACAAGAGATTAAAATAAAGATTTAATTTGGTCAAAATAAAATAACGCTGGTACGAAACTGGCCGAAGGCCGTCTTTCAAAGAAGCTTCGTTTATTAATCAGAATGTTTTAGGGTTCCTTATAGTCAGTGGCGCCGATCCTCTAGTTCACAAACTAAACTAAAAAGTTCAAAGCATCTTTTTTTTTTCTATTTCATTAAGAAAAGGACAGAAGATAAATATTCGTTTAGTCCTGTCATATCAGTACGATTTTAGTAGCCATGTTTTTATTCACGTCTAAACTGTCTATGGAGGTCTAAACTAATATTTATCTTCTGTAATTTTTTAATGAAATGAAAGAAAAAGATGCACTGAACTTAAATTTAGTTTAGTTGTGAACAAGGGAATCGGCGCCAGTATTTTATTTATTTAGAGAGTTCACTCTAATTTTGATCTTGCTAAATGGACGAAGCACAAACGCTCAGAGAATGATGTCCACTGCTATTGCACACAACTTTTGTCAGGACATGTGGTCCACAACGTAAAACGCAAATCTTTGGAACAGTGTTTAACGTAATTTAGAAATACACTATTCATTTATTGTGGACTAGCTTGTGCTTTTGTCCACAGCTTCCCGTGGGGTTCGGAAATTATCCTACGCGAACGTACTACCGGGATCCTATGTCTTTACCCAGATCATGGTCCATCCATGTGCCAAATCCGTTCAGCAGTTAAGGCATGAAAAGGGCAAAGAGAGATAGTTTCTTTCGCATTTATAATGTTACTAATCTGAAGTTTTTGTCATAATTTTTAAGCTCTAGTTTTGTTATTATCTGTGATCACTTATTTCTGAGATTGCTGGTAAATCTATAATTAACGACTGTGTATGACCGAGACTATTCTGATCCCATTAGATCACTTAAGATATATGTATTAATTATACATAGAAGCTGTTGGTGTACCTTAATAAATAAATTGATAAATAATATTAGTATGGAGGACACATAGGTGATCTAGGTGATGGATGATCATCATTCAGTTAAAATGGTAGAGATAGACATCGAGAAAGAACTTGGAAGAAATAGTCTGAAGCTAACATTCGTGGGGACTGGGGATCAATGCTCGCCCTGTTCGAAACAATATGTATATAAAAAAGGCCTGTCTACGCTTTATAAGTGTGTAAAACAAACAACACGTCTTGTCGGTCATAGCTTCCGACGCGACCGTATAATTGGGCATCCAGCTGTGAAAGTAAACTTACGTACCACTACACATTTATTGAACACGAATAAAAATACTGACTCAAATCATGTTCACACAGTATTGTACTGCAGACTGTTTTTTTTTTTTCGGTTTAATGCTTGGAAAGCTGAATGATTACAGTCGCACGGGTTGATCGAAGGGTTCGTGAATGGGTGACCATCCATTACTTATCGAGAGCCCTCCGTGCCTCGGAAAGCACCTTGAGCCATTGGTCTCGGCTGTCATTTTTGACAGTCGTGTAGGCGAACTGAACTGACAACCACTCTTACCATGGGTCGTGCTATCCAATAACTAGGAAGTAGAGTGGAGGTCAGACAGGCAGTCGTTCCTTGTAAAATACTGGTATTCAACTGCATCCGGTTAGACTGGAAGTCGAGCCCAAGTTAATTAGGAAAAGGCTACGTAAATTTATTTACACAGAACTACACGACTTTTTTTTTTTTTGTCTTGGTTTTTCACTGTCTTGCCCCGTTGGCGCGAGATTTGAGCACCATACTTACCTACTGAAAAAAAACGAGTGCAGTTCAATGCCGTGTCAACGTAGCCTATACAAATCGGTAATACCCGTGACTATATCCGAGAAGATTTTATTTCTTTCTGAAATCATGAAATTGCAAGTGATCCTTTGTTGTAGCAATTTTGCTAGATTTCACTGAGTAATAGGTGCTTGTAGTTGCAAATAAACGGCAAGTAGCTCTGTCAATTTATCTGTTCAATTCTGTAATAACTAGAAATGTTTTAATTTATTTGTATTGAAGTGTTATAAGCAGCAGTTCGTGCATCAAATATTCCTTTATTACTGTTTTTTGGGCAGTTTTTTTTATGAGTATCAGTAAAAGTTGTCTCGAAGCAACCATGCGTTTAATACACTTACTTCAGCTGGCGTAGACGCCAAATTAAAATTATGACACAACGTTTGGCCTGTGTTTTATTAACATTGTTGTGTCTTGTATGATATTTTACACTGGCAAATATAATGTGCTACCAAGCACTAATGAGATGGATTTTAAACTTATTGCAGAGACGATATGAGCAAAATACCGATATTAGGTAAATCTGAAAGAGAGCCTCTCCCCTCTTTCAGATTTCAGATTTACCTAATATCGGTATTTTGTGTGGCTATGTAATAAAAGTTGATGGATCTTTAACAGTCATTAGACAGAAGCCCGAAAGTCGGACAACCAGTCTTACCAAGGGGTATCGTATTACCCAGTAACCTGGGTGCCGACTCCAACATAGTTGGGAAAAGGTTAAAAGGCATTGAAATTGCATAGGCTTCGGTCAATCATTTAGCTTATTGCAGTCCGGTGCTGGTTAAGACCGTCCTACGTAAAATCAGAAAATTAATTCCGCGTGGTCCGTAAATGGACATGGGTACCGTGATAGTGTTTATAGTTTGTTACCTGTTTTAAGAATCAACGGAGAATTCCATTAGGAGCCTAGTAAACAGCAATATTCTCTAAAAGCGGGGTACGTGCAATTGCGAGCGCGTTTAATAGGTCTTGGCTAATTAGGCATCGTGGAACGACGGTGTTCTAGATCTTGTAGTATATGAGGCAGTAAAGTTTTAGGGTATGTTAAATTTCGAAGCGGGGTATATGACTGACTGTGTCTTGAAACCTGATCACATCAACAGCTTAAATATCTCGAGATTTGTTGCCAAAACTATATCAATTATTCAAATTTGATCTGTATTGGATCCGAATGATGATTTTACTTGTTTATGCAAAATTATCATACCATGTCAACTTACCGACTCTCTAGAAGTCTTCCTAGAGAGTCGATAAGTTGACACAGGGATCGCAACATCAACAGTTCTATGTGCTTGACAACTAACAATCAAGTTTCTAAAAAAGGGTCAAGCAACTAATAATATAATTGAGCTAATACTGCAAAAAGAGATTAAATGCAAGTCTTTTAGAATGGGGTTAGGCAAATGAAACATCGAACCCGAAAGGTTTCACCAAAGAAATTTACCTATCGACTGGATATTCGACCTACAATCGATTTTATTTAGCTAAAATTTGACGACAAAAATGCCAGTCAGCTGCCCTTGAAATTGCATTGTTAATTCGGATATATTTTAAACTATTATTTTTGACGGCCTTCCCGATAAAGGAAGTTTTTAATCAGACTTCATTTTCCTTCCTATTTATGATAAATGAATAGTGGTTATTATGGTTATGGAAGCATCATAGTATCACTGCTCCTGTTTCCCTGTTCCCTGGTCCCTGTTATTGCAGTCTCTGGGCTCTCACTCACAACTCTGCCCTAAGCCTATCTACATAGGCTTAGGGCAGAGTTGTGAGTGAGAGCAAGGCATCGTTTTTAATGAGTAATAGTTAAAACTTACGGCGTTGTTAAAAGCAGGCCTGAGCAGGCTAGTTCACCAAGACTGTCAGGAGTTGCTATCCAAAGATGTCGATATACTAAGCTGGATGAAGGGAAATTATCCATAGTTCCACGTTGGTAGAAGGGTTCTTACGTTTTTTTACTGGACACTAGGACAGACTTGAAAGTGAGATAATAATATCATCTGGCATTGTCCCAAATGATTCATCCACATGCGTGTCTCTATCATCGGTCATCTGCGTAAATACTTCTTTCTTCTTCATCACAGCATCCATCCATGGAATGAAAATCTTTAAATTATCTGTTTTTCGCAGGCAACGATTGGTATCGACTTCTTGTCGAAGACTATGTACTTGGAAGACCGCACGGTCCGACTGCAGCTTTGGGACACCGCCGGTCAGGAGCGCTTCCGGTCCCTCATACCCTCGTACATCAGGGATTCCACGGTCGCAGTGGTGGTTTACGATATTACCAGTAAGTAACAAGTGATTTTGTTTGTGAACTCACAGAAAAGGAGAAGTCTGGGGGTCTACTCTGAAGTGCAAAGTGCGAATGTTCGGATCGGACCGACACATGGCCGAACCGAATATTAATAAAAAATGCGAAAAAAGTTCGGATCGGCTCAGTTGGGTCGGGACCATAGTCAATTATCGAAAGAGTGTAGGAGTGTAGGATCGGGACCGACCGAACCAAATAGTAACTTCGTAGCAGGAAACGGCCGAACATTCGGCCGATACTACTTCGGAGTAGACCCCCAGTTTCGTGAAGGATGATTCTAGGGCGTCTGCATCCTGGGCAGTCAATTCCGTCATCATTCTAGCTGACTGGCCAATCTCCTTAACACTATACAACACAAAGGTCATTTTAGTGTAATAACTTATAAAAGGTGAGTACATGAGTGTCTTATTGTGACAAGGACGGGGCCGATCAATAATGCACCCAGAAAAAGACACATTTGATATTCCATGAAAAATATTGATAGGCTGCCGTCGCGTCGTCGTTGGCGTTCGCAATCGATCCGTGGATGTGCTGTAGTGCATTTCTGTCGAAGTGCTGACTACTTCGAGAATACTCGTAAATATTAAGTTCGGAGAACATTATCAATTCTGGTAAGCTGTAGGTACGCTGATAAGTAATGTGGATGTTTAATTAATTTGCCGTATCATCACCATCATAATCTGCCTAACCTTTTCCCAACTATGTTGGGGTCGGCTTATACTTATCTTCCGTATCCTAAGCTCCTAAATTATGAGCTGTAACTGTAATGGTGAATATCTTCGCCAAATCCATGACCTAAATATAGTCAATTGGTTCCGTTATCATAATATTATTCTCAGACTAGACTATGCAATTATCTAAACCAGATGTTTAAAAACTGGTTTCTCAATTTAATCTCAAAACAACTTGGAGATACGAAAAGAAATTGGGTACACAAGTTTGTTCTTGAAAAAGTTCAAGTACATAAAATATTGCTCGCGTCCAACTGTGTTACGCGAATTGAATCCCGAGGTAACGATATCTTAAACCCTCGGGCCTTGCTCGCATCTGGCTAAAAAATAACTCCATTATATTTTATGGACGGCAAGTAACAGATATGCTGTCATGCAAAGAAAGGGTGTGTCCTCTACGTCTTAACTATTATTGGTGTATTCTGTTAAAATCTCACCGTGATAACTGTTGCAGTGAGCTGTCATTCCACCAGTCGCTAGCCGGTCGATTCTGTAAAAATGTCACCGTGAAGATATAGGTGAAGTGAGTTATCATTTCACCTGATGCTAGGGATTGCCACTTTTGACAGTTAACTTCACCTAAGTTTTCACGGTGATATTGTTACAGAATAGCTCGGCTGATGCTACATCAGCCGCGCCCTAGGGATTGACACGAATGACGGCTCACTTTAAACTCACTTCACCCAAGTTAACACGGTGAGATTTTTAGAGAATAACACTACTGCCGATCGATTCTGTAAAAATCTCACCGTGAAGTTAGGTGAAGTGAGCTGCCAATAATGTCAATCCCTACCATTAGTTGGAATGACAGCTCACTCCACGCTCACTTCACCTAAGTTTTCACGGTGAGATGGTTACAGAATCGCACTGCTGGTCGTGGGTTCGATCGAACGATACGATTTTTCAACCACGACGTTTCAAGTCTATGGGATCTGATGCCCGTGGTTAGGCCGGCTGCCGTTGCCCATGTCCCAGAAATACTAACTCTATCAGATTTTACAAATGTTGCAACGGTGCCCTTCGAAAGGAAACACATATCGTGTGCAATCTTATTATGGCAGCGTGTGAAACGAATCCTCTCAAAGGACTTGTCATCTGACATTGACCTTTGGCGTTCATTTCAAACCACAACACCTTGATTTCCAGTACGTATTGCGTCCTCTGGCTTGTGTACCTACAGTTTTTTCAGCGTGTTTCATAAAATGTTTTGAGCAATCGGGAAATGAAAGACATGATTGCTGCTGTGTTGCACGTAGCGTGGCTCTGAAAGGCTGAAACTGGGCCAATGGCCCACCGGTCAGCGCCTCAGGTTACAATTTACGCGCGATCGTATATCGGGTTTACTGTCGTGGGCTTACCTAGGTGCTTCTCATCATTTTATTTGTCAAAAGATACCTATAAGACATTTGAAAAACGCTATCAAGTAATTGGAGTTTATTATTAATCTTCTTTATGTCTGTCTCCGGCCGTAAAGTTATACCCGTTACGAGTAAGCATCTACTTTGAAAATGTTATAAGCTGTTTGGTATCTTATTCGCGTTGAACATATTAGTCAAATGATGTGAAGGAACACAATCATTCAGATTTCATAGCGGTCACAAAACAATTTGAAATCTTTAATTAAGTCAATTGTGCCCGAGTTGTCTGCGAGCAAATATAGACTTTATGCTGTGGGGTGAAGGTTAATATTTGGTTTGGGGGTTGTCTGTCGTCTGTAACAAATATTTGCTTGCTCCACCCCACGACGAACTTTGGGCCTGGCTGTGTGTGTCTAAGTACATGATGTATGTGAGCCTAGTCTAACGTTCTTTTGTTTTCTGGTTCTAGACCAATTAAATGTATTTAACTATAACCCCGCAATCATGCTCTTTGCTTGCAGTAATTGTAGCCCGTTTTCCATCAGCGTTCCTGACTCGTTTACGGAATAATATTATGACGTAGCTAGTAGAGCTGGTCGTTTCAGTTCTAATAAGATTTTTTAAACGCGTCAGATCTGAATTTAGATGGGACGTTAACGAGACTTTATTTGTGTTCTCACTCCACACATTAGCTTCATCAAATTCACATACATTATATGCGTCAATCTCTTCAGTACCAGTTTCACTAAGATTCATGAAAACGTAAAGATCCTAATGTATAAACATACATTCGTACGAGTATGTATTGTTCAAAGTATGTTCGGCTGTTTCAGTATCGATTGAGAATTACAGCTACCGATTGGCACAAATTTAGTTTCATATTGTTCAAGGTTTGACTTCAGAATATTCGTAATTGTATGTATTTCCGTAATTAAGGTTATTGTTAAATAGATTTAATAACGTGCTTGAATTTTAAGAGAGTGAATCATGTTTCTGTTTATGTTTTGTTTGAGGTTATAAAGGTTTTATCATTTAATAAACTACTCTGTAATATACACGATACATTTTTAACCAGTGCGCCAACTGGAACCATGAATACAGCAAATGATTCTAGGTGTAGAAATTTTTGTACGGTTATTTTTTTTAAATTCAGCTCTTTCATAACAAAGTGCAATCTAACCTAATTTAACCTATGCGGTCAAAATGTATGGCAGAGCAATTGTGATCGCAGGGGAGTTCATGTTTACAGTTTGCGCACTGGTTAAAAATGTATCCTGTATATAGGTATTGGGAAGCTGCGTGACTGGTGCAGGAACCATCCCGACACCATCTTGCCTGGTTGATTAGGGTTACGATTGTACCGAACTAACTCTAATGAGAAAATCCTAATTCGAAGTAACAAGCCTTTTAGGACTAAGGGCAGATTTTTCAATCGACAGATAATTTTTATGAATGGAATAAAATTGACGTCTGACAGTTTTTATATGAAATAACTGTCAAAATTTCAAAATTATTCCTCGACATTAGTTATCAGATTGAAAAATTAGCCCTAAAAGGCTTATTACAAATCGCCACAGTACTAAAAGACTTTTAGTAGTGGAGTAGTAGGCTGGTCCAGTCTGCATGTGTTCGTAAAGACCACCAAGCTGTCTACTTAACAATGATATATTATCATCTAAGAAAGCATGAAAATACGTTTATTTCTAGAATTTCCGCTGACTTACTCCCTAGGCGTATTGATCAGATAGTGTTGGTAGGTGTAGGAGGGGCTGGGGGCTAAATAATAACAGGCGCATGGGTCAACCGATCAGTAGATCAGTAGTCAGATCGATGATGAGTGAACATCTATATACATACTGAGACCCCTCCGTGCTTCGGATAGCACGTTAAGCCGTTGGCCTCGGGTGTAATTCGTGGATCTTTGAAAGTCGTTACCGGTCGTCAGGAGACCGAAAGTCTGACAACCAGTCTTACCAAGGGGTATCATATTACCCAGTTGTTGAGTTGTGGAGGTCAGATAGGCAGTAGCTCAATGTAAATATGGGTATTCAGATGAATCCGGTTAGACTGGAAGCCGACCCTAACAGAGTTGGGAAAAGGCAGATGAGTGTTGCCAGGTGTATCATCTAATTCGTAATAGCTTGAACTATTGTAGGTATACCTACCTCGGTTAAAAAGTTACAACTGTGCGCGGTATAAAATGTCTTGGTCGATACGATACCGCCACAGCACTTCGGTTTCACATTTCCTTCGAGACTTAAAACTTGCATGTAGAATGCCTGCCGTGTGATGGATGACACAAACTTTTTAATAGTAATACATAACAGAAGGCTATTATAATTACCGACCGACTTCCGGGTGTAGCGCGGCTTATAAACATTAATGATAAATTCCGTTTTATTGTCTTATTTATATACAAGGTCGCGGCATTATATTTATTACATACGGAATTATCTTTTATTATCAAGCACAATTTTAACAAAAATGCATAGTTTTTAAGTTATTTTTTTAAACAATTTGCATGAGACAACACGTTGTGGAGAATTTTTGCACAGATTTTACGAGATAAAGCGATAAACACAGCTAATTGCTCGTAAAGGTATACTGGTTGGACACGATAAAGAAAATAAATGTTGTTTAGCGAACTCTTTCGCCTATAAACATAGCAATAAGGCCATAGCGTGGGACAGAGTTCAGTGGCATGACAGTAACTATTACTGTTTGTCTTGAGTATAAAAGGCACATTGTATGTGTGTGTGTGACGATGTGTGCTTGAGTGTGTCGATGTCGACACAGTGTCTATGTGTGTACAAAAGGAAGAGGCTTGACGTATTCATTCCTCAAAACAAAATCGCATATTAATTTAAATAGTCAGTCATAGCATAGCACGCGAGAAACGATACCTTTAATTACTAGGAAATGGCTTAATTAACTTATAAAGGTGACAGTGCAAAGATAGGTCGATGACATCACCATTTGTCCATGAGTCATGCATATTAGATGCGAATACTGATGTCCGGCTGACGACTAAAAACGCCATGTTTTGGTACTTCTGTGTACCTGTGGCAGCCATAAATGAATGTGGTGAATCACCTTTTCTCATTTTTTCAACTTGTCAGTCGCCACAATAAATTAAATAGGTGTATGTATATCTGTATCTACAAGCTGTTATTTTGCATCCTCGTCAAATTTCAGGAGGCTGTTATGAAAGACATAAATAATCAAATAAAATTACGATCCCTGGTAAATAATGAATACATACTGGTTTTTTTTAGTTATTTAAGTTTGACAGTATTTTAGAATGCACCACTTTCAAAGAACAGAATCGCGTTATGGTATCGTATAAGCGGCCGCGTTTTTATGTGTGTGTAAAAGGGCAGTTACAGTGCTGTCTCACACAGGCCGCGTTTTAAAACGCGTATACCACACATGCCGATTTCCGAAAATTAGAAAAAAAAACCTAGGTACTTATTTTATTATTGATTCGTGTCGAGAATCAGTAGCATAGTTACCTCCTTGAATTCGACGAGGATGCAAAACGACACCTTGTACCTATAGGCAGCTATCAGTGAACATTTATTTTAATAATTGTCAGCTTTGTATCCTTTCCCAATTATGTTGAGGTCGGCTTCCAGTCTAACCCGATGCAGCTGGATACCAGTATGTTATATAGAGCGACTGCCTACCTGACCTCCACGACCCAGTTACTGGGCAACACGACATCGCTTGGCCAGACTCGTGGTCAGACTTTTGGGCTTCTGACTACCCGTAACGACTGTCAACGATCTTCGAATGACAGCCGGGACCAACTGCTTAACGTGCTTTCCGAGACACGGAGGGGTCTCGGTATTATATGGATAGTCACCCATTCACGAACCGTCCTCGCCAAGCGTTGCTTTACCTTGAAAATCGACCCATGCAGCTGTTATTATATAACCATACGAGCCCCTCACAATTAACTAGTGATCATAATATTAGTTCTATACTACTTCGAAAGCCTTACAAATTCACCTGCGCAAGCTGGCACACCTACTCAAAAATGGTCGCTATGTGCTAATATAGTAATCCATTGCCGTTGCACTTGCACGACCATCCATATATGGGTTCGAAACCAATGAATGGAGTGACTATAGCGTGGGTTATAATTCGTAATAATACTGAAGTGTTATGAGAATTTAATATATGCTGAACTTTTATCACTGGTTGAGCGTGTTATTCCCAACAAAATAGCCTTTAACAGCCATGGGTGTATTTAATGGCGAGGAAGGAATGGTGTCAGGAGCTTGATCAGTTGCTTCATTCCTCTTCCTGACTCACATGAACACTTTGTCGTCGAAAATTTGAGGTCGAAAATTATCCCACGGGAACGTACCGGCTTAGAAGTAGCCTATCTCTTAACCCAGGTCTACCTGGGTCTTGTGTGCCAAATTTAATCGAAATCCGTTCAACCGGTAAGGAGTGTAAAAGGTAACAGACAGGCGGAGTGAGAGAGAGAGTTATAATACCTATTATTATGGATACTGTATTCATCTACCAAGCGTGATCATTTTAATATCTTAATAGTTTTACATCACCTACAAGATTATTATGTTTTTATTAATGTAGAAGCTTTAACTCGAGGAGTAAATTTGACATGCATTTAATTCCTACTTGTATAACTTCCACAGATGCAAACTCATTCCACCAGACATCGAAATGGATCGACGACGTCCGCACGGAGCGTGGGTCGGACGTGATCATCATGTTGGTGGGCAACAAGACCGATTTGTCGGACAAGCGCCAGGTGTCCACCGAGGACGGGGACAGGAAGGCGAAGGAGCTCAACGTCATGTTCATAGAGACTAGCGCTAAGGCAGGATACAATGTTAAACAGGTAATTATCATCAGCCTCCTACCCTTATGAGCCCTTACCCTTAAAGTTAATACTTTATTTTTTTTTTTAAAACCAAACTAACGAAAAACTTTAAATATTACCAACTCGATCGAGGATTTTTATTTAATATTGCAAAATACGTTACCAGGGGACCCCTCCCCTGGTGACATATTTTGCAATTTTGTGTCACACAAATGTGTGTGACACAAAACCTGTGACAACACAAAAATCATGAATTTTGTGTGACGTTATTTACCAGGACCAAGTCCCGGACCAGGGAGGGGGTCTACTCTGAAGTGCAAAGTGCGAATGTTCGGATCGGACCGACACATGGCCCAACAGAATGTTATTCAAATGCGAAAAAGGTTCGGATGGGCTCAGTTGGGTCGGGACCATAGTCAATATTCGAAAGAGTGTGTAGGAGTGTAGGATCGGGACCGACCGAACCAAATAGTAACTTCATAGCAGGAAACGGCCGAACGTTCGGCCGATATTACTTCAGAGTAGACCCCCGGGACAACTCGACCCCAAAAACACGACGCCGACAACTCGACCCTGACAACTCGACTCCGAAAACTCAACGCCGACCTTGACTACAAGAAGTTGGTTGTAGTAACTAAGCTAGGGTCCCGACTATGATCTAAGTACTTCCAAACCATATTTGTACGCCGGAAACGGCAGAATAGTATGATCGTAATACATAATGCACATAATAATTTTGTACACTATTCTGTCCAATAAATGCATTCTATTCCAAGTTGGCCGCAGTTACATGGTCATTTAGAATAAGTACTAAATCTGGGTCCTGAAAATATTTAGAAAAAAATTTAAAAATATTGATTTTATCAACCGCAAAAATAAATTTGTATGCAGTCACTTAAATAGAAGGATTTTTTAGTCTGGAACCCTAAAAATGGTACGCGAACCGTTCCTCTTCGTAGTCTCACTGGCAGCCGTCGTCGGAGCCGAGTTGTCCTGGGGTTGAATTGTCGCGGGGTCGAGAATTCGAGATGTCGTAGAATCGTTATACATAGTATGTAATAGATTTTTTTTTTAATTTCGAGAGGAGCATTACAAACAGACATCGGCACCCTAATTGCGTAACACACGATCAATCGGAATCGGTTTCATTTTGACAGTTCAACAACATTCATTGCGTTATTTACGTTGTTGAGCAGACACAATGTGTGTCAAACACAAATGTGTCATATCATGACACATTTTTTGAACATATGAAGCAATGGATTAGCAATATCCTTCAAAATGATTCAGATTGAGATTGATTGTGTGTTACGCAATTAGGGTGCAGAACGGTTCAAACGGCGGCGGTCTCATTGGTAAAAGCAATTTCTTTCGAATAACCATTGGATGTAAATAATCTTTTCACTCTGTCTAATATACTGTAGCAATAATAGCAATCTATACAAATAAATAAAATTGAAGTGTCTATTTATAATATCAAAATAACAGCTTTTTACTAAATGCTTACATGAAAATACGTAAGTACAGTAATTATAACGAATTTTTTATTAAATTTTTGTCTGCCATAACGGCTGGTTCGATTTTGACGGAACTTTCACTGGCATATAGCTGATATTATAAGGAGTAATTTAGGCTACTTTTGATTTAAAAAAAAGACTTAGGGGTCCGCACAAAAAAATTAAAACCCATTGAATCCAATTTGCTTTCCGACATCCACGCGAACGGAGTCGCGGGCATATTATGTAGTAGGCAATATAATTGGTCAAAATCTTCTAACCCTTATTAACCCACAAAAATCACCTCATTACCAAAATCAATGTAATCAGTAAGGTGAGACTATATAGTTAGCCGTTAACGAGTGTGTATCACGTCTGGCTAGTGACGTCACCGATCGATGGAGGTCGTATAATTCGACCTTTCCCTTGTCTGTGGAGTATAACAGATGGTCCAAGTAGACTAGACTTACAATAATTATGTAACTAATATATTGTGTAACTATGTAATTTAAAAGTGACCATGGAGTTTCTTACCCGTTGTTCCCCATACAACCATCCACCAAGCCATGGTATGCACGTCATGCATGGGCATGGTGGCGGACAAGTGTGTGCGCAGACAAAGGTGCACTCCCTCTTCCCTCACTCTCATAGGTATCTACTATGCTTTGGAATGGGCAACTAGCTTCATCATCCTGACTGAGCGACTCCTTGACAATTCAAAAGTGCCTATACAGACAGGGTGACAGCGAAACTCGATGTATGCCTTGAAAGGCGTTATACTAGAGGTCATTAGCAACAAATTTTGTTTAGTTAACTAGGGTTCAACACTGGATGGTCGGTTAACCATCCAGTTTTGAGCCCTAGTTCACTGGACCTCTAGTATAAGTAGTATAACCCCTTTCAAGGAACACGTCGAGTTTCCCTGTCACCCTGTATATGGTTTAATTGAAATAAATGCTTTAAGTTTGATTTACCTTTTTTTCTTTACTTTAACAATACCCCAGACTATTGTTAATTGCATTTGTCTAGATTAGAAGCTTAACTTATAATAAAATGAATTTATATCTTTTTTTTTTAAGTTACTTTTGTATCGCGTGTGCGATGCTGCACGCGTAATGTTTTTTTCATGTTTCTTAGTTTGTAGCATAAAATTGTTCATGTTTATGAATGCTGAGTCTGTAAACGTTTGTCTAGGTATATGTTTGGACCTTTTTTATAATTTGTAATCATAATATATTTCAGTTGTTCCGGCGGGTAGCGGCCGCGCTTCCCGGCATGGACTCTGCCGAGAACAAGCCACCGGAAGACAGTATCCTTTGCCAAATACGAACCAACAAGACCCGAGTACACTCGGCGATAACAGCTGGTTGACAAAACCCATAATTCCGAAAGAAAATCTTGAAAGAAAATGATTTTTTCTTCGAAATGATCACTGGTTGTTATCGGTGGTTGTACATACGGGCCAGACCGTGTGTTAAAAGCGATCATTCCATACGGCATGCATTGGTGATTTGTTGCATGCACGGTATATCTGGGACTTGCATCGGGGTGAAAAGAGGTTTATTATGTGTGCGGTCCGTCCCTCAAATAATACTTACTTTGTGGTCTTAACTTGGTAGCTCGATGATGGTAGAAAAAAAAAACTTCTGCCAAGTTCAACAGCGTCTTCACAGATTTTGTACCGAATAGAAACTGAAAGCAATCGTCTAAAAACAGTTTTACATGGAATTTTGTGTTTACAAATGTTTTGTTGATGTAAAATTGAATAAATAGATAATTATTATTCCCCAATTCGAGTTGCCAAGTTAACCCAACAGCCCAACAAAGTGCCAACCTTTGGCCAACAAGGAAGAACTAATGTTTTTTAACTCACTCAGATCTCCACGCTCGTTCATACACGCACGTATATATGACGTATTTAAGTAATATATTTAGTGTGTACACGAACCATTTATAATTGCTAGAATTGTTTTTGTTTCGATACGGCAGGACATTGGCGGATTATTTGAATGGAATTCATTGTTATATTATATTGTGTGGAATCAGCTGCGTTTCTGTGTACCTACGTATAATGAATTTTATACTGGACTTTTTTTCTGCTGAATTATTTGGTAGGTAGTGAGCTCAGATATAAAGAAAGAAAGTAATAATAATGGTTATTTGGACACAGATCGTGAAACACAAAAAAAAACAAAATAAAAAAGTAAAATAATGTTCTAATTACAATAGTGTAACTCTTTCCCATGAGTTTGCTGTAGGTAAATATAAAAAAAAATATTTTATAGAAATGGCCTATTGTGGACTAAATAGTATTGTAAAAACTATCTCTAAAAACTTTTACCGATCCCGGTAAATTTCCGAGTCTAGTATTGAACGTGGATCTACGCGAGACACAATGGCTTTTTAATTGTTTCTGTACTTAAGGCATTCAACCGGTTAAAAGCTGTTTTTTTTTACTAATCATGGTTTTCTTAAAAAAATGTAATTTCTAAAATAAATTCGGTTTATTAATAAAAAAAATACGAGTAGATGGCTCGCTGGAGTCACGCTCTTCCCGCCAATGTTTACCTCCAACTCATCCGTTAAAAGTAGAAAATTGATCGCGGACCACAGAAGAAAAAAAAAAAACTGTACGCTCAGCTGATTTCACACAGCGTTTATAGACATTCCACAAACGAAGTGACGTGTTCCGGACGAGTCCGTGTTACGGTGGTGGTTATAACAGTCTAACGTCTGTGTTGTAAGTAAACTTAACGTTACTAATATTATGTGTCTATATACCTGTACCCATCTACTTGTCTATACCATCGCTCGGTTACGCCGCAGTTTACTTACTTTACAAATACTTAACTTTTTTATATTTCGTCCTGATCTAAACGAGCTTAGGAGTCTTGTTTCTATACTGAACGTCAATACTCGCGGCAGTAGCAGTCATAACACGTGCGAGTAGGACGGCGCGTTTGTAGTCACGTGTCGTCTCGCTCCCGCGTTATATGACCGCGCTTGCTACGAATTTTGGTGTTAATATCTATATAGAGTTGTGATTGTGTTCCGAAAATAAGATAAGTTAAGTATTTGTAAATTATGTAATTTGTGGCCAGGTCTGTTCACTTGCATACGTTTCTGTAATCATGAAAATATAAACATAAAGAAGCATTGCTTATCGTGAACAGGTCCTTTATATTACAATATTTTTATTTATTTAAATTAACATCGCTTTATAACCAAGCTTATTGATATCTAACAATGTTTAGTCGGCAACATTTGTATGATTTTAAATTCAAGTTTAAAAAAATTAAATTGCCAGAATGATTGATGTATGAATCTTTGTGTAGAGTTTGCGTTGAGATGAGTCAATGTGAGCAAAACTGCTTCCAGGTGTTATCATTGGTCATGTACAATACAATTATTTAATAAACAAAACCTCTTGTGCAAAGCCAACTAAACTTTTGCGCGTTTTGAAAGGTTTTACCTCATACATTTTGATACTTGAATATGACCACATTTCGTAAGTTGCCGACTGTACATGTTTAATATTTATGACAGAAACGATGTCCTGCTTAATATTTATCAGTTGTTGCTATGTTTTTATTATTTGCGCTTTCTAGGGTTACCTCAATGACAAAAAACATTAGTTTTCTTACTTAGAAACCGCATGTCGAATGCATGGTCCGGACATATCGGTGTCTAACTATTATTTCTTTCTGAATGTGAACTGACTTCACATTGACATTGTTTCTAAGTGAAACAACTTACTGTTGTAATCTTCTGATAAAGCCTTTTATCCTCATGGAATATAATAGGCATACAGGTGTCGGTAAACTCCATGGGGAAACTTATAAGTAAACTAAGTCATTTATAACATATCACCCAGGTCATTTAGTCATAAAAATACTGCAGATGTTCCTAAGTACTCGTAACCCGCGTGCGTGTATGACTAGATGTATGATGAACGAAACGAGGCAAAAGGAGTATGTAAGGATTGTAGCATGTGGCGTTCTGGTTTATCTGCCTACCCCCATAGGACGAAAGCGTGAGTTTATGTTCGTAAGTTTATCAGAATATTTTAAAGAGAGATTTGAGGACAATTGGATATTTGAGGGTATTGTTTTGGTAGGGGTTGAAAGTCAAACTTGTTATTTAAACTTAAATCCTGAATGTTGTGAGGGGTCGTGGCCGCACGGGTAGATGGAACGTTAAGCTACGCTTGCTGGGCTCGGTTCGCAGATGGGTGACCATCCATTACATATTGAAACCTCCCCCTCGGAAAGCACATTAAGCCGTTGGTCCCGATGTATTCGTAGATCTTTGACAGTCGTTACGAGTAGTTAGAATCCCAAAAGTCTGACAACCAGTCTTACCAAGGGGTATCGTGTTGCCTAGTAATTGAGTTGTGGAGGTAAGATAGATAGGCAGTCTCCATGTAAAATACTGGTATTCAAGGCTAGATGGATTGATTGTAATCCTAAAGGTTATTAATGTAACTACATATTATTATGTATGTATGCTATTTTTTTTTTAAACGCGTCCTTACGAGAAAATTCATACTTTCAGTCTTTTTGTTTATTCTAGAACAACTAATCGTTTATAAATCTTATCAGATATTTTGATACTATAATTTTGAAAGCATTGCCTAGTTATGTTGATAAGGAAACAATTTCGATATGGTGTATCGATATAATCAGTAATACGTATGATTTATGAGGTACAGTAACGTTGTATGATTGCGATGCGATACGGAGACTACTGACAAATGAATGAAGATGTCTTCATGATGATGCATTTGTAGTTACCTATAGGTATCTAACGGAATCTGAGGTAAAGGATAGGGGGGATCGATAAAAATACTTGGGGAAAGCATAAGAGCTATAATAAAGCTGAGGAGTTTGTTTGAACGCCCTCGACCCCCCCCCCCCCCCCCCGGACCGCAACTGAGAAGGCTATAGGCCATGCTAAAACAAAGGAATAGCACGGGCTGGCGATGCGATGCGATGGGGTGGGTCAATGGAATAAGAAATTTCATGCAACAACGTCCGCATGAAATAGTTAGGAAGAAGGTAGTTATAATGTATAGTCTAGTGCAACTAGAGGGGTCATTGTGTAACACACTATCAGTAGCAATGAGTTTCATTTTGACAGTTCAACAACATTCGTTGCGTTATTTATGTTGTTGAGCAGACACATTCTTCGAACATATGAAGCAATGGATTAGCAAAGACCTTCAAAATGATTGAGATAGATAGTGTGTTGCACAATTAGGGTGCAGACTAAATTATTTCAACGTTAAAATTCCCTTGAAAATGACATCCCTTTCTATCCTCCTGTCTTTCATGCTATGGCCGGAACGCTTTTAAAGTGAATGTTGAGTGACGCAAGACTCGTGTGATGCTAGAATTTTATGAAAGCTGTGCATAAATGGTCTTTGAGTGCTTCGGGTAGTGTGACTTGAAATGTGCTACTCTGATAATTAAAAATAAATTAAAGCTTGATTATTCGATAACTCTCACAAAGATGTTTAGGTAACATTATCACTAAATGAATCGGAACATTCGGAACTTCTGTAAATGTATAGTTACAGTGAGGTTTCTCCAGTTTGCCGACACCTCGCTTCCTTCGACCTGTATCTTAGTACCATTTTATTTTCCTTAATGTGATTGTACAGTGCATGAGGTGATTCTGAGGCAAGCGCCCGGAGACAACAAGGAGCCGGACAGCGGGTGTGCGTGCTAGTGCGCCCGACTCGCCGGGACCGGTCGGACAACCTGCCTGCACACTGTCGCCCGACTACCGCGCCGACCGACGCACTGCGGCGTATATTCTCCGATGTCTTACTGATCGCAGGGCTCGATTCAAATTGTGCTATGTCGATATTCGACCATGCATCGCATGCATTCTATGCATCGATTTTTAAACCGTTAGTCGTGTAGAGTACTCGAGGAGCTGCCTATTGACAATTGAAGCGACCAAAATCAAAAAGACTCATGTCAACTGTAAATGGATTATATGGCGAAATCAAATTCCTACGCTAATATTAGGATGATAATATTAGAGTAGGTCGGATGCTATACGCCGCAGTCAGTCGACGTGCACCAGGCAAGCGACGGAGTGTTTGAACCGATCTGATACGTGCTAGCGTGCTTTTGTGTGTTTGTCTACAGTGATATTAGATTTTAATGTACATTCAACTAGTTTTCAAATTATAACGAATTAAGGCATAATATTTATATGTGACTCCCAACTGTTTTATATAGACCTTTGTTCATAGAGTTGTGACTGAATCTGACATTGCCATAATTATGAGGAGGGCGGGTTGCACCGGCATCGGTCATCGTGTTACGTTAGCGACAGTTTAAGGAATGAAGGATAGCAGTTGTAGCAAAGCTTCTTGTGCATTGACGCTCGTTAGTGCCATATTTAACGTAGACGTTTCTGTGAAGTAAGATGGTGCAGCCCGCCTTTGTAAGAATTGCTACAATTTAGTTATCAATAGGAAACGCTGGCCTATCGTCCTACGTGTCTGCAAAACGAGCCTACGTTGTCGCAGACGAAAGGCACAGTTCAATTTCGTTTGTTTTATTCATTTTGATTGCTTTTCTCCCGTGGCTCCGCTCACATAGGACGACTGGTCAAAGTTGAGATGTTTATGAATCAAAGGTCTATTAAGACAGCGATGTGCTACTTTGACTACGCATTTACACAAAAGCACTATGTATTAGCCGCACTAGGAAAATGAGTACTTATGTGGGAATTTATTTACTCACGCTCTGCGCTTCGTTGTAGGGTAAAAAATATGTGCAATGCTGAAACTAACTGGTGACGTTCGATAGCATTGCAGGTCCAATCTAGCGTTCTAACATCAACTTTATAGCTTATAATTCAACCACAAAAGAACAATAAATAAATCAATGTCTCTGGTATTCGTTGCACAGAAAGTGGAAATTAAATTCCCCCATTATTTTATCCCTTTGATAATGTAATATTATATAAATATATTCTAAGCAAGTTTTTATATTTAAGTTCGTATGAGACTGAGACTGCATGCACGCCCTCTGTTGTCACCATGAAGCTTATAAACTAGTTTGGGTAGTAAGCAGGACTTCTTATGCGAATGAACTGACAAGAATATTGTTACTGAGAGAGAATTAAAGTTTTTATTGCGTTTGGTGGAGCAGGCGTTTGTAATCGTAACGTTATTACTATGCGACGCCACTGAAGGAACTCTAGAACAGTTTTATAAGACAGCAATCGCGAGTTCTTTAGTTCCAAATACCTCCGTTGTGGCGCTGTTACAATGGTTTTACAAAGTAAGATGGCGACGTCGATACTAATTTTAACAGTTTTTTTTTATCATTGTTCCTCTCAACCAAAGCACCTGCCATCTAATCTCTTTCCCACCTTTGGTTGACTGGTAGAATGCCTAAGGCATTAAGTCCGCCTTTGTACCTTTTTGTGGGAGAACAGAGCACAACGAAAGGTGGGACATTATAGGCTAATGGAAAAAAACTGTTCAAGGTGACACTCTGGTGGTAAAACATGTAGCTTCAATGTTACGTTTACGCGTCTCTATTTAATTTTATGATATAAAATCTGCTCTGTATTTTGTACATAGCCAGTGGCGGCGAGACTCCCGCTCTTCCCTAGTTCTCTTGTCTGTAAACTCGCGGTTCCTAACATTTTGATCGAAAAATTATTAATTTGTAATCTATCTCAATGCTGCAGTTGTTAGACGGTTGAAAATCGTTTGAAATTTTTGATGCATGATAGATAATCAGTTTTTTTTGTTGTCTATTATTAGAGAATTGGGAGTCCCGCGGTCTCTGTACATTAGTATTATTTATTTACTTAGTGCTTAAGTGCATAAAATTATGATTCTTATATCTAAACCGATTTTAGTGAGATTTTCAGCTGGCTTACATGTGTCGAGATCGAGAAACATATAAATAAGTCTAACACTATTTTTTAAATATATCATTCCAATGTGCTTTGTTAATGATATAATCAATACATACTAGCAATATATACAATAATTTTGTAAAACGTTTGGCCTCGTAAAGGATATTTAATAACTTTAATGCTTATTTATAATTATTATAAATTATTTTTATAATTTATTTTAGGTGCAATATTTTTTGTACTATTTTACTGATGCAGCTGTTTAAATGAAAGCAAGAAAAACATGATATTTCGACTGTATATTGTATGATAATTATTTAATTATATAAATCGGGTGGCATAAATCATATCTAGGATAATGTGTAAGGGTTATATTGGAACTTTTTTTTATACAAGAGTCCCTATGTCCCTTATGGTCCCTAATGCTTAATAGCATATATTTATTGTACGTATACAGTCGAATTTATCTTGTTATACCTAGACCATACTCAGTGTTACACGTAGGAGCGCCCGCATCATGTCACGGTCGTCGGTGCACTCAATATTTATACGTATGAGTATATCAAAGTAACTTTCGCCATTACTTTCGAATAAGGCTGCATCCCATTTAAAAGCGATCGTCACGTTCATATGTCACTTTTTGTTCGGTGAACCTGAACGCGTGGTCGCGCTGACAGAGGGCACTTTCCGGTTTTCGGAACAAAAAGTAATAACGATCGCTTTTATATAGGATGGCGTAATAGTTCTATGGTATTAGTATTCTAAAAATAAAGATACAACCGTCTGAGAGCCGGACGGACGGGTCCCATTGGCACACTCATGCGTGCAACTATCTAAATATTTTCGGAAATTCACAACCTACGCTTCCCGGCCACGGAGATAAAATGTCTTAAAAAATTATAACATAACCTCCTTCTGGAGCAGTCGGGTAAAAAAATGAAAAACTGATTTGTATGTATTTTTACTTTTATATAAGTTTATAGGAAAAAAATAATGAGTGAACCCGACGACTGTTATATTTGTCTTGAAATTGTAAATATCCATATCACGCTGGTTTATTTTAAATAAAATATTTAAAACACTAAGCTGCCTTTATTTACTAGAAAAAAAATAGGTCTCAGTACTAAACATCCCCCTAATAATATAGAACATTCAGGTTCAGAAAACACTGTTGAATATGAAAAAAAAGCTGATGTTTTCAACATATAATTATAAACGCAACGTAAATATTTGCTACCAACTGCTTTTATTTTTAGAAGAATAGCCCTTCTTATTTAAACCCAACTCGGTTTAAATAAGAAGGGTTGTGCAGTCAGGGAACCTGATTGTTGAGCAGATTTACACACTACGTCAATTGGTCGCTATACAATGTGTAACAGAAACCCTATTGCTATACTTAAGCACTAAATATAACAGCTGGTATATAATCAATATACATAGATTAAACAAAAAAAAAATTGAGTTGGTACCAAATTTTCGGTCTCATATGTTTCTTAAATTCAAGTCATAACAAACGTGTCGCCGCACTACGTAGGTCAATAACTTTCCACGTTACTTGCCAATATCACGATAAATCATCCGTAGTTTTGCGCGCCTAGTTTGGTTTCTGGTATCAATGTATTAAAAATTCTCATAACTTCCGAACATGTAGAGATAGGATTAAAAAACGAAAAACCCTTCCAATATCGTTTGATATCATCCAAAGAAGCCGTGCCCTTGATACGTTTATACCCTTTCCGTTACACATTGTATTGCTACAGTGCATACAGCTGTCAAAAGACATTTGAATTATGTTTTGAATTTACGGTAATTTTTAATAGTAGGTATATTTTCTAAGGAATCATTTTCCCTGACTTTATATACACTTTATTAAACTTTTCACTATTGAGTTCATAATCCGCCAAAGTGGTTGTTTACCGGGTTTCAAATTTGAAATTCGATAATAACATCACCGCTCGATGAATATCCGCGAAAGCTTAAAGCCATGTGTTCACTAGCGGAAAAATGTACCGCGACCTTTAAGGCGATGCCACTGCCACAAAAATTACGAAATTGATGTCGTGCGAGGCCGCGCGACTTCTCGATTTGTCTCTTTAGACATGTGTCCCGGTACTTTTACCCGAGTGTAACTTAGCTCTAAAATGAATCGAAAGAGCGACATTGCGACCAAGTAAGCTTCTAGCAAGTTAGAGAGTAATAGATGATATCCTTGACTCGTGGTACAGCGGTGGACCTGCAGACGCAGTCGCCGATGGGGTCGGAGCAGGAAGGCAACGAGAGCGGCTGTGTGTGCTGAGCGCACCGCGCGCCCCCCACCCCGCACCGCTTCACGCACGTGTATCGATACTTCAGACACACACTATCGATACATTCTATCCAAATATTTTTACGTATGTATTTTTTTATTTAAATTAATAAAAAATGAGAGAATTGTTTTGAGGAACGCGCAACGTTTAGAAATGGCATGTGACTTTAATGTTTAACTGCTGCATTCATGTACTACGGACTTGGGCGCGCAATTGTAAGGGGGGCCAGGGTAGCCCGCAAAATTCAAATTTTCTTACGTTTTTTGAAATTTACAGTTCAGTGTCATGTTGAATGTTGATTAAAATATGATTCGCGAGCGTAACATGTATGACTTTACAGAATTATAACAATTAAAATCATCAATACAACCCTCTAAGTCCATATAATCCTATTGAATATCTATTTCATGAAATATCAATCAATAAGATTATATGAGCTAAACAAGTAAGAAAATTTGAATTTCGCAGGCTACGTAGAGTACTCCCCATAAGTAAGAATTTTGTAGACGGTCAACTATTGGAATATTAATAGCACAATTCGAATTTAAGTTAAGTTTCTTGATCTAAGTACAAGTCAAGTAAGTAGAACAAGTAGTTTTGTTCGAATCAGTGCTTCAACTACCTACGTAGTACATAAATGTCGTAGCTCTTATTAAATCTTTGTGATTAGGTAAGTCTTTCAAAACGTTCCTATGACATTTCAAGATTAAATATATCGGCAGAGGAAAGACTGGAATAAAACGTTTATTGTTCGTTTTGCTGAATTTGTGATTAACTTGGTTTTTGATGTTGTGCGTCTTACCAAGTTGCTTCATCAAATAATACTTTAGCAGTCTTTTTGTAGATTATTGTTACTGCGTTCGTTTATATCACAATCTATACAAAAACGCAATCGGATAGTCATGATAGATAGAAGTTCGATACTCATGAAATATAAAGGATGTGTCGAAATTGCAGTTGGTTTCATTTTCGAGCTCACTTGGGCCAACTCCGGTGGCGAAACTGCCAATGTTCTTTGACAGTATACGCTTAGGCTCGGATTGGGGACTGTTGTATTGTCTGCGTTAAAGCTTCATAAGCAAAGTGATCATAGCGCGAACATGCGACCGTTGCGTCAATTTTTTTCGGCGAATGCGTGGTCGTGTCGACAGAGGGCGCCTTCCGGATTTCGAAACAAATGACATAATATGAACGCGACGATCGCGTGTTCACGCGACCGATCGCTTTGGTAAGGACGCGGGGTAATGAAGGTAAACGTGATGATGGACGTCATACAATTTACGTTCGTGCCCTGCCCTGAGATCTTAGGACTTGGTCAATTTTTGTGAGATTATAAGCCCCACTGAAAAAAAATATTGTAAAATACTTACTATTAAGTTTTTGTCTGATTATGGATATCCAGTTTAAAATTCATTGTTCGAAGGTTTTCTCGATCATAGCAAAGGTTTTTGACGTAACTAACCGATGTCTTATTAAAATCTTGCTGATATCATCATCATCATCTGCCTGGCCTTTTCCCAACTATATAGGGGTTGGCTACCAGTCTAACCGGATGCAGCTGAATACCAGCATTTGCTAATATCATATGGGGGTTGGATTATGAAAATTGCACCAAGTCTAACATTATTTGAATTGTACATAGCTTATTGTATTTGTTATTTTTATTTAAATGTGTTTAATTATTACTTAACGTATCGTCACAATCGAGTTAATCAAGATACATTGCGTACACTCCCTGGCAGATGAATTATTTAGACATCAAAGAATGTAGGTGCTCAGTGGATATTGGCGCCGATTCCCTTGTTCACAAACTAAACTAAATTTAAGTCTAGTGCATCTTTTTCTTTCTATTTAATTAAGAAAAGGACAGAAGATAAATATTAGTTTAGTCCTGTCAAATTAAGATACTCCATAGACAAGTTTAGACGTGATTAAAAAATTGGATATTAAATTTACATCAGGCGCTGACTAATTTGACAGGACTAAACTAATATTTATCTTCTGTACTTTTCTTAATGAAATTGAAAGAAAAAGATGCACTGAACTTAAATTTAGTTTAGTTTCTGATCAAGGGAATCGGCGCCATTATAATATCTGCTAATAAAGATAATGGTTATAAAGCAGTACCACACATACGCTTGTAGAGAATAATATTGTTATGAAGACAGCAATACGATACGACAAAGTTTCTATAAACGCTTCCATAAGCACCTGTAAAGTTATCATTTCTAATTTCGAGAAAATGTTAATTTATTATATTGGTAGTTCATTAATGTTATCGTACTTTTCTCAAGCACTAAAGTAATTCATATTTTATATTTTAAAGACTTGGGGAAAAAAAATTACCATTTGGAAGTCGAATCGGTATTTATTTTGTTTGGCGCGATAAACTGTAACTATTTTAATGATTTTTTATTTACTAAATAATTAGGTACCAGCATTATCTGATGGTGTTTAATGTCCCAAAGCGAATGTCCCGTGTCTATGTAAAGTCACGGAAAGGGATTGATGAGCAAATTGACTATCAACTTGTCCGTAAATTCAAGTATTCAAGTCATACCTACAAGGGTCATTCGTCTGAAATGGCATTAAATAACACGCACAATTGGCGTAGTTTATCAATCTGCTTTACAATCAAATTCCCTGGCTGCGCCTGTGGCGTTCTCCGGTTCAGATAGAGACTCATTTGATAGCTTTGATATGTAAGGAATTTCATAATAAAATGGTATAATAACGCTCTTGTTTATTATTTTTAAGCACAACTTGTGAACGTTTCAGTATTTTTAGTGGCTATGTTTTGGCAACGGAAATGTTTTACGTGTTTGCGTTTTAATTTACATTTAAACACCTTTCTATGTGATTTCCAAATAGAGATACTTACGTGTAACCAAAGTTATTATATGTCAATAAAGTAGATTGGCAACTTCTTTTTACTTATAATATCATTGTGTCGTGTACATTGCGTACCTATACCTAAAACCCGTGCGAATTAACTAGACACCTACCCTGCGGTCGTGAAATAGTTTCCAAACATGTAAACAAATATGTGTTTTTGGAAAAATAACTTTAACGCTAACATATAAAGCTCAGTTTGCGCTTATACTCTAAACATTTTTATGATGTTTTCATTAATACTAGTCGATCTGAAATCTACTTAATTTTTACGTATACGTGTTTGTGTAGACATAAGGTTGATATTTGTTTAAGCGGAAATGACATCAATTGGAAACGAGTATTTGAATAGACTTTAGCTGGAATGTTGCCCCCTTCTCGCTTCCCCGCGTTCGTCTTGTGCGTTCAGTAGCGATAGCATGTTTGTGATGTGACGTCACAGCGCCAGGTGCCTAGTTAACTCGCACGGTTTATAATGTAGATTAAAACGCTTCGCCTAGAGTGTAGTCTTTAGTTCTAATTTATTTACATTACATTCTATTATTATTAATTTCATTGAAAGCTATTGTAATTATGACAAAACTGTAATACTTAAACTTATTATATAATGTACACGTACACGCACATAGAATATACAAAGTGACTGTTAATTGTTAATAAAGCTTCAGAAAAGCGTAAAGAAGTGACTGCTTAGTTGTTTAAACTTGGGATTATGATGTGTCGAAATACTGCTGTGATTAGCTTTGTAAAATCCTTAATGTCAAATGCTGATTTTTCCAGTGCATGTTAGTTCATAGTTATATTATTAATTTACAATAAAACGGATGTTAAAAGCAGTCTAAGCAAGGTTTGTTTACACTCCTAAGGGTGATCGCACGTCAGACGGAAGATGCGTCGTGCGTAACTTCGTTCACTTCCAGTTAGTACGGTCGACGCACGAAAGCTACGGTCTCTTTAAAACGTCAGACGCTACCGACAGCGTGCGGTAACGTCACGACGACGACGGGTGACGCACACGACGCGACGCCAGTTGCCAAAACGTTCGTTGCCGCCGTCGCACCTAGTGATCGCGGGCGGCGTGCGAGCAAGACCGCATCCGTGTATTTACGAATACGAACACAGCAGTCGGCCGTCGTCGGTGACGGACGGCTACACGTCGCCGGTCGCGGTGAGCGTGTAGTCAAATGATAGGCATCATCGAGAGTGTATCTAGTTGTCCGTTCTGCCCGATGCGACGCATCTTCCGTCAGATGTGCGACCACCCGAAGGGCTGATTTTTCAACCGTCTGATAACTATTTGAGTATTAATTTTGACCTTTTAACAGTTATTCCATACAAAAACTGACAAACGTCAATTTTAGTCCTTGGATTTATGATATCTTAAGTCCAATTCTCGTATTTAAAAAACGTTAAAATTCAAGTCGCAATTTCATCTTGGCGACAATCAATGTCAAAAACTTGTCCAAAAATTCTAAAATGTATGTAAATTGATTGTATTTTTGGCAGATTGAGACTGAGATTAGAATGCAAACGGTCTTAAAAATACGGGAATTGCCCCTTTGATCTGACGATGGTAAAATTAGCCCTAGATTAGTCTACTATTGATTACCTCGTGACCATTGATGTTGAAATGGCGAAACCCAGTACACACTCAACACCATCATGTTTAGGGTAAAATCCATAGATCATAGACAGAGATGGACTGAGCGTTCCGTATTCAGTTGTGCAGTGAATACAGACCGCAAAAGTACGAGAGAGACAAAGCGAATGTGCGGCCAGTAGTTGTATCTTTCTAGAATTCTGATTGGCCAACGTTACTGGCGGTCAAGAGTGTATTGTTCGGCGCAGACGGGTTATTTTTGACGTTCGGTTAACAAAAAGATACACGTATTGGCCGCACAGTCGCTTTGTCTCTTTCTAGAGAGTGGTCACGTGTGTGAGGCTCACGCTCAGACCATTCTCTATGTCTGTGGTAAAATCACATTACACGCACGGATCAGCATTTTTGTGTACTTCAGTGTCTTTCTGTGACTTACAGAGTCCGCTCGCAAGCAACCGCACTCATTCGCATTGACTACGTTTATCATACATGCGAATGGACTTCTCGCTCTATCGAATGACGTCACTAAGTGACAGAAGGAGATATAGATATCTACAGAAAAAATGTTGACTAGTGTGTGCTGCAAATGGAGGCAATTTCGCCCTTAACAGAAATTGTTTTTTATTATAAACGAGTAGCGACTACCGACATACTTGCAATAAGACTACACACTACAACTAGTGAAAAAAATCCATTTGACGTTTTGCATTTATATGCCATAAGTTGTATGAATTTGACAGCTATCAAAAGGGGATGATGGGGACAATTTTTTTTGTACGCATTTGCCTGTGACATCTGAGTTTTTGAATAAAACACGCGATGGTGCGGAGGATATACATACTAGCACTAAGTTTATATGGACTTACCAAAATTAGAGCTCAATTTTTATTCCGTTTAGGTGTCGGGATGACATATTACCTGGTATTTAGTATTTATAAATGTTGCTACATATAATAATACGTTAGTTGTGTCATTTTTATAAATAAAGTTGTTGTTATGGATAATAAAATGAGCCCTGAATGCGTAGAAAGAAGTTCACTGTAGGTGTAGCTGGTTCAATGAGCAACGTGTATCTATATCTAGACAAGTCCCAAAGAGTATAATAATAATACGGGACGACAAGTCCTCTATTGGTATCGGCACCGACCAACGAGTTGTAGGTCGTGAGTTCGAACCCAGTTAGGCGCTTTACTTTGTGTAAATAATTTCATCAGCACTGCTCTCAAAACGGCGAAGGAAAACATCGTGAGGAAACCGGCATGTCCTAAAAACAAACATTCGAAGACATGTGACATCTACCAAGTTACCAACCCGCGCTGGGCCCACATTTTAGATTATAGCCAGCTCCCTCTCGAAGAGAGTGGGCCTATGTCCCAGCAGTGGGAACATTAGAGGTTGATTATGCTATACTCCAACATCAAATTTTATTTGTTTGAAATTGACGTTATTTCAAGTTAAGCAAATATCAACTTTATATTAATATCAATTAAGTTGATTTCAGAGTGACTAGCACTATTGAAAAAGTTATAAAATCTTTGAAGCTGTAGCGTAAACTGATCTTTATTGTGTAGGAATTAAAGTACTTTTTCCATAAACTCCTATTTGTTTACATTTTTAGCGAATATGTCGCGATTCAAATTTAGGTTAATTAATTAATAAAGCAACATTTATAAGTAACAAATGGAACGTAATATGACCACTATTTTACATTTACATAAGTAGTTATTTCGGCTTAAGCTAACCAGAAACAAGAATTTGTACTTTTATTAGACTTGATATCGCAATGTGGATTAAAATATGCTTTATTGCCGTTTAGAAGAAGTTTTGTTTTGTAAAAAAAAAAACTTTAAATTAGCATGATGTTCTAAATATTAAATGCGTTTTGATTACAATAAGATTTTATTTTTATTTATTGTGTTTTCCTTTTCAGCTTGATAACAAACATGTGTGCCTAATTAATTTAATTCATACATAATTGCCGATATCAATAATTGTTTAAACATTGAGGATGATGATAAAAGGTCTGATCATCAAGAAACACACCAGCAACGCGCGAGTCAGACTCCCGTATAGTAGGTACATATTTTTGTCTCACGAAGCGACGCGCACTGTACTTGTGGTAACCAAGTGTACTTGACAAACACGCTTTGAATGTGTTCGTGAAGACGAGTAGCCTCAGCATACAACACACACACGTACATACACGTGCACACACACTCCCACACTTTCGACTTCGCCATTGTCTCGGAAGTCGGACGGTACATAGTGTTTTTGCGCTTACACACACATTCACAGCGTGTTTGTACACTTGGTACAAAAAAAAAACCTAAAGTAAAGCGAACATCGCTTCGTGAGATAAAAATACATTATTTTCCGTTTTCAAAGTAATATCTTCATTGTCTGGGACCGCATGACTAAGGGTCGGTTTTTTGATTCGTAGTTAACTCAACCAATTGTTAAAAATAGTAACTAATGGTTAAATTTGTGCAAAATGTGTTTTTTTATCAATATTTTGTTAGTTGATCTAATGGTTATTTTTTAGCTAATAGTTAATTAGCAATGATATTATATCGTTAGATAAACTAAAAATTTCTCAAAAAACACATTTTGCACAAAAACCATTAGTTACTATTTTAAACAATTGGTTGAGTTTATTAAATTTATGAACGATGATTAAAGTTAAGACACGTTCAAACGTCAACGTATGGTTAACACAGTCGCTAATCACTAGGTACTCAACTTCAAGCAACGCTTATGAATTAAGGGGTAAGTTTGTAAAGAGTTTTTGCTAGTGATTTCTATAATAAATACTGCTAGTTATTCTTTATTTTTTATTGTAATAATTTATATTACATATGCCTCCATCAACTAAATTTTCTCCACATATTTCGCTTTGTAAATTGAGGTAATAATATGGTATTTTAATTTAGATCAACGGTATTTTACAGACATGTTTAATATTAAAAGTAAAATAATACACATAAAAGATGAAAGCAGACATGCAGACGCCAGCAAATCAAGCTACTACAATCTGTCAAATTTCTTTAATAGATTTTCAACTTTATCGCTAGAGCATTAAGGTTCAATGTGGATTGGGAAAATTGGACAGTTTCGGGTAGCTTGACCTGCTGGCGTCTGTACATACATAACACCGTAACAAAAAAATAAAATATCTCAATAGCATATCTAAACTTATTTACAAATCACAAAGTGATCATTGTTTTACAAAAATTATAAAAAGTCCACCATTGGAAATTTTACTATCTTTGAGATCGTTAATGCCCAACAATCGAAAGGTCTATGTCTATTCTGCAAAAGTTGCACCGTGAAAACTTAGGTGGAGTGAGCTGTCAATTGCGTAAATGACATTAGGAATGACAACTCACTTCAAGCTCATTCCTCCTAAGGTCTATTCAAATTTATGTTTCCAATTGATGTTATTTCAAGTTACGTAAGTAGTAAGTAATTAAGTTGATTTCAGAGTGACTTGCACTATGGAAAAATATTTGAAGTTTTAACGTAAACTGAACTTTATTTTGTTGTAATTAAAGTTATTTTTCCATAAACTCATATTTGTTTACATGTTTGGCGACTAAATCGCGAAAGCAGATTAAGTTGTCACGGTGAGATTTTTACAGAATCGATCGACAGGTCTAGGTTCGAACCCAAGTAGAAAGAAAAGGGCAAGTCAACAATGCAAAGTCTTGCAACATTCTCGTTTTCTGTATTCTAAGTGGATTTTTGAGTAAAGTTAATAAAAAGGTTTTTCTTTTTTAATCGCAATGGAATTCGAACTTTGCCTTCTATGACATTGCGTTGGTTTCTCCAAAACTTGATAATTAATTTAGATCGTGCATTCAAATGTATTCAGTGACTATAACTATGATAATAAATAAATTTCTTTATTTCAAAAAAGTGACAATTTTTTTACAGATCTTATTACATTTACAACATACAGATGAAGTAGTAACTGATGGACGAGGTCAATGTAGGGTGTGAGTGCAGGCCCTTCTGCAGTGTAACGCAAAAAACCGAGCCCAGGATACTCGCAATTATAGGTTCCTGAAAGCCGCGTCAATTGTCTGTAACCAAAAGATCATTAGAGGAATTACGATGAAGTTTTTAGAGGCTGTTTTCTCTTGATGCATTACAGCGTAAGATTCTATAGGTTCAAACGGCAGTGAGGTCAAGCTACCCGAAACTGTCAAATTTTCCCAATCAACCTTGAACCTTAATGTTATAGCGATAAAGTGAAAATCTATTAAAGAAATTTGACAGATTGTAGTAGCTTGATGTGCTGGCGTCTGTACATTGTAGTTGCCTCGTCGGTCTAGGGCAACTGCTGAGCTTTATCGTTAAAGCATTAAGGTTCAAGGTTGATTGGAAAAATTTTACAGTTTCGGGTAGCTTGACCTGCTGGCGTCTGTACCAAGATGATAGTATAGGTACATACCGTGATAACATTGTCATAATATCGGTCATCCGGGTACTCGGTACCGCGACGCCTTTTCTTGAACACTTTCACCGCCTCGCGCTTACATTCGTCGTGCTGATTTTGGCTGGGCTTCCAATTCGAGTTACCCTTAAACAAACTGACAATAACACCCAACAGCCCCCCCCCTGGCGATGGTTCTCTAAGTTGGCCAATCTTCATGTTGTACAGCAACACGGCGTCCTCCACCGCACGCTCGTTGTTGTATTCATTGACAGTAGTCAGTTCCAAGAAACGTGTGTAAAAGGTCTGTAAGATATACATATCTGTATAATACATATAAGTAGGTAGGGTCTATTCAAATTTATGTTGGCAATACGTTATTTCAGGTTAAACAAATATTATCAACTTTATTTCAACTGTTATTAAGTCGATTTCAGAGTGACTAACACTATTTAAAAAAATATAAGTTGTAGCGTAAACTGAACTTTATTGTATAGGTCTTAAAGTTGTTTTTCCATTAATTCATGTTTGTTTACATTTTTGGCAATTAAATTGCGAACGCAGATTAGGTAAGTATACCAAGCAGTGCTTAGTATACTGAATCGTTGGGGGTTAAGTAAGAGGCGCTGTTTTTTATCTTTGACCTTAAAAGGCAAGTGTATTTTACGTGTATTAGCATCTTCTTTTAATTTTGCGTGCCTATGCCTGGAGGTTGCGCCCCTAGCTACGACGGTGCAGTAACGCACTCTGCGTTAGTGATAGTATTGCCTAAGTAGGGAAGTTGTTCGATATCAAACTCATTGAAGTGTTAAAGAAGCCGAGATGAGCACTGGGAATACTTGCATCAATCATTTCGGTTTTGTACTCGTAGTCCCCATCATCGTCCTTGTCAGCAAGACAGTGTTCGAGCGTCTCCTCCACACCTTTCTTATGTAAATCTTCGAGCGCTTTCGGGTGGAAGCAGCACATCTGTGAGCCCCACGCCGACGTTATGTAGTTGTTGTACTTGTGCACAGCCGCCTGCATGGCGAATTTCTTGGTGTTTTCATTAGCCTTCTTGAATTCCAGAAAGCAACTTTCAATTTCCTGAAAATTATAAAGATCAAGCTAACTTTTTGAAATTTATGGCTAGGAAAATAGTGTTTTGGGAAACCTAATCATATCTACTATTTTAGTTCTCATCAAAATGTGTTTCCTGTTATGTGAAGCTCTATTAGTTATGTGTGGTATTAGTACCTAGTTAAATATTTCTTTGGTTTTCATGAAATTAATTTTATTTTTTGTAATCTATCTACCTATACATATAAATAAAAAATGGATCTTCGAAATGTATGTACGCCCATAACTTTCGAACGATTGCACCAAATTGGATGATTCTTGGTTTTATGTATTCGTTATTGTTAGGACAAGGTTTGTATATTTTACAATTGGACCCGGTAGGTGGCGCTGGAGTACCTAAGGTAGGAGTACTGTAGGAGTAGGGTAGGAGTAGGATAAGAGTAGTGTAGGAGTTGGGAAGGAGTAGGGTAGGAGTAGGGTAGGAGTGGGTAGGAGTAGGGTAGGGTAGGAGTACGGTAGAAGTAGGGTAGGAGTAGTGTAGGAGTAGGGTAGGCGGTAGGACACCACCCGTTTGCTGGGTTAGCTAGTTTTTGAATAAAAGTTACGACACGAAAACAAAAATTCAAAATTCATTTCAGTATAAGACTATTCTAGGGATAAAAGTTAAGTGAAATTTCCTTCGCTTAGTAACTTTTAGTTGCAGTTCTTTTGATGATTTCAGACAAGCGCATAGGGCCGCTCCTTGTATGTTTTGTAGGGTTAAATGTATTTTTTTGCTATGTATTTTCGGGTGTATCCTGTGTACTTACAATAAAATATGTATAAATAAATAATTGTTAAAAAAAAATACTCAAACATTTGTGTAAGCAAATTTTATTTAAAATATCATTGAAAAAAAAATAACGATTTATACAACAAGACCCAAAATATTAATTACCTACAGTAAATCAATGGCCACTAGTAAATAATACCTAGCTATTGATTTTATTCGACTATGGCGAACCTCATCAGAAAAGTATTTTGTTAACCTGCAAGTTAATCCAGCCTAACGGCTCGCATACACCTAATCCATCATCGGCCGAACTATGCTCGTACGTCGTCGGCAAAACTCGGCCGATTGAACCAAACATAAATGTAAAAGAAAGTGAGTAGGTAGGTATGTACAGACGCCAGCACATCAAGCTACCCGAAATTGTCAAATTTTACCAATCAACCTTGAACCTAATACTTTAGCGAAAATTTTTGAAAATCTATTAAAGAAATTTGACAGATTGTAGTAGCTTGATGTGCTGGCGTCTGTACATTACTTCAACCGACATCGTACGATGACGTCCGTTATCGGACGTTATCGTACGATGCCACTTTCTTATACATTATGTTTGGTTCGAACTCCCGAGTTCGGCCGACGACGACGTACAGACGCCAGCACATCAAGTTACTAGGTACAATCTGTCAAATTTCTTTAATAGTTTTTCAACTTTATCGCTCAGGTTCAAGGTTTATTGGCTAATTTTGACAGTTTCGGGTAGCTTGACCTGCTGGCGTCTGTACATAGTTCGGCCGATGACGGATAAGGTGTACTGTACGCGTCTCGTAATGCTACCTTCGGCAAGAGCCGAAACAAGCGAACGAATACCATGTGATTGGTATTAAGGTTCGTCTTGGCAATGCGAAGGACACTGGCTTCATGGATTTTCTGATTTATCAAGAAAGATTTCGCGACGCGAAGAACATTTCACGTCGTTAAGACAAAAATTGATTAGAGAAACACGTTCGAATACTTACACACACATTCCAAAATTTTCTTTAAAGATATTTTTTGGTCCATGTTAGGTGTTAGTAATATATTAAAAATCTATTCTACTAAATACTTAAAATACATAAAATTGAAAAATACTATCCACAAAAAAGGCCGACGGTCGGCGAATCCTATTTGTTCCAGTCTTAAGGCGGTTTACAGTGACTGCATGCACGGAGAAACAGAAAGAATTGAAATCAGTTTAATGTGGTTGTTTTTTAGATGAATGATTTAAGGACGGTTGTGCAATACAACCATCAAGTTCAAGGCGAGGGCTATCAGAACCGTAGCTTGCGTCCAAACCTCTTGATCTCTTTACGTACGGATTGTTCGGTAGCTTTAAGCACGTGTTCAAGGTGTACTATCGGATGGACAGGTGAAGGGGGACGTACTTGTGACAGTTGCTCCACGAAGGGGTCATTGTCGTGTGTCGAGGCGCAGTTCCTCAGGTGGGCGAAGGATGCTTCCGCTTGGTTCCTCGCCGCCTGGTCCTGCGCTCGCAGCTTTTCGGAGCCGACGGCAGCCTGATCCAGCTCTCTCTTCATTCTCGTGCTGTACAACTCACGCGCCTCCAGCACGGCGCTCTTGTTGTTCCGATCGTTGATGGCGCACAAGTACTCGTACTTCTGCCTCAAACTCTGCAATATTCATATTTCTCATGCTTGTTATTATTGTTACTGAACTTATTTGGTATTAAACATGTCTATGACACGTTGTGTATTGGTGTAGGTAGACTTAACGATGGACATACTGAAGGACATAATTTATGCTCAAATGTAACGAAAATAAATGAATGATTTATAACCATTAACTTCTAGCTGGCTGGGTTTAGATCAGACAAAAATGCTTTTATCCAAAACTGATATACTTAGCTTAGGTAACTATATTTTACTGGATCAAATATTAAAGTCATATTTTTTACGTATTTGGAACGAGATTCTAAAAATTAAACCCTCCTTCGATTCAGTGTTCAACAAGTCAGACTGAATAATAAACTCACCAAAATGAGAAATAAACTCACCTGCTCTAAATCTGGTCTTTGGTCGTCTTCATCACCTTCCGGCACATCTCTAGCGGCGTCGAAGAGCGCGAGCGCCGCCATGCTGGCCTCGACGTGAAGGTTCGCAAGGTATTCTGGGTGCAGACAGACACGTGCGTGATCTTCACACACGCTGCTCACGGCGGCGTTGTATGTTTTCATGGCGAGAGACATCGTTTCACGAACCTTCGCTTCGTTTTCCAATATGTATTGTGACATACTTTCGTCTAGCTCCTGCCAATGTTAAACATAGCTAAGTATATAATATATAAGCGCTACTAAAAACTGCTATTCCTGAAGGGTTCATTTATTTATAATTACACTTTGATTTAAAAATAATATACAAACGTGTGTAAATCATTTTCAGAAGTCAGTTCGACGTAATCTAAACTATACGTGTAAATGATAAAATATCTAGTAAAATCGACTATACCATCGGTCGTCGTCTGAAGTCATACCTCGAGGAGTTCTAGGAGCCGCGCGTCGGCGTCTTGCTGAGCGCCCAGCTTCTTCTTCTGCGTGAAGCAGAGCTCGGCGTCCGCGCGTGCGACGGCGTGCGCGGCGGTCAGCGCGCCGCCCGGCAGCGAGCGCGCGCCGCGCACGCGCTCCGCCATGCGCGCCGCGTACTGCGAGCGCGCCGCGCGCGTCGCCGCCACCAAGCACGCTTCCGCTGTCGCCTGCGATACGTAGGTACAACCATACATAATTATACAAGATTATTTTATATTTTTTTTACTGCCTCGTTGGTCTAGTGGTCGCAAGGGCTACTGCTGAGAATGAGGTCCTGGGTTCGATTCCCGGGTCGGGCACAGTGTTATCGGGTTTTTCCATTAGGAATTTTTCATTTTTTTCTGATTCTCTGTCCAGTTGATAGCAATGGGCTCGTCCCACATGGGGCTTAAACATAACCGGCAAAATGTGAGTTTACTATAGGTAGGTACCCCTCTACCTAACCCTACCGGGCTTACAGGCGTGACGTTTTATTTTGGCAGAAGATCCCACTCCCAGGGTTGACAAGCACTTCAGACCGCCGAACTCTTTCTCTCACAATTGCACTCACACATCATGTCATACGCGCGCGCCAGTCATGACCTTCACTTTTGCAGAACCCCACCGATAATTAGGTAATATATGTTTTATAATTATTATTGACTATCAGCCATTCGGAAATGACCAAAAAACGTTATGTATGTACCTACTGACGTGACGGCTAGTAGAGTGTATGTACGGAAGAAGACAGGATGCGCTGACAGAAAATAAACTGGGAGGTATGAACTCTAGCAAATCAGGTGTGCGCTACGCTATGTCCGTGAAAGGCTTCTCGGAATCTGACTGCATTTTCAAGAAGTTTGTTGGCAGAACATGGCTTAAAACTTAACCTTATAATTATCGTAAACAAAGCTAAAGGAGTACCTATGTAAGCATCGTAGCAGATGGCGTTCTGTAGTTTCTGTCTACCCCATGGGAAGATGGCGTGAGTGTATGTATGAATTACCTTAAAAAGGGTGACCGCCTCAGGCAATTCATCGCTGTTAAAGGTATCGACGTACTTCTGGAAGTAATCGAACAGGTCTTGAGTCCGGACTCGCTCACCGTTGATGAGCTTCGGAGTGAGGTGCTCCGGATCGAATAGTGAAGGCACTAGTTCCAGAAGTTTTAATCTGAACTCTTCTGTCAAGTCTGCAAAATAGAAATAAAATAGAAAGCTACACCCATATTTGGCCAAAAGTGACAATAACAACACATTTGAACTGATACTTTTTCCACATTGGTATTTTCCGGTCAAGTGCGAGTCGGACTCGCGCGCCGAGGGTTCCGTACAATTACAATTTACGATTTATGACGTATTAAAACAAAAACTACTTACTAGATCTCGTTCAAACCAATTTTCGGTGGAAGTTTACATGGTAATGTGTACATCATATATTTTTTTTAGTTTTATCATGCTCTTGTTTTAGAAGTTACAGGGGGGGGGGGTGGGACACATTTTACCATTTTGGATACCATTAGTGATATTAGAAATCTCAATATCATTTTTGAAGACCTATCCATAGATATCCCACACGTATGGGTTTGATTTCAAAATTTTTTGAGTTTCAGTGCTAAGTATGGGGAACCCCCAAAATTTATTGTTTTTTTTTCTATTTTTGTGTGAAAATCTTAATACCGTTCACAGAATACATCTACTAAGCAAGTTTCAACAGTATAGTTCTTATAGTTTCGGAAAAAAGTGGCTGTGACATACGGACGGACAGACAGACAGGCATGACGAATCCATAAGGGTTCCGTTTTAGCCATTTGGCTACGGAACCCTAAAAATCAATAAATAATGTATTATTTTAAGTGTGAAAGCAAGCTAGATTATACTTATATTAACCACGAATGCATCCAGCAAAGTTTCGGTTGGAAACGGACAGGCCTGGGTGCGGCATCAGGAAGCACTTGATCTGGTCGAAACTTGAGTTAATGTGCTCACGGACCTCACGCAACTCGGCATTCTGGTTCGGATTCGACTGGTAACATAAATAATACATTATCATATTATAAGGGATGTTAGTTTACACGAGGAACATACTTTAAGAGGGCGCACAGAGGTACACTAGCGCCACTACTTATAAAAAAAATATCTCGTGACTGAGAAGGAATTATGAAAATCTGCTCAATCAGCGACCTCGGTAAGTGTGTCTAGAATTTTCTAATACCTTTTATTAAGTTTCATATTGAGACACGAAGCAACAAAATTCGATCTAAAGAAAAGCGGCCACATTCCTATATATCGTATTTAGTTGCTTCGTGTCTTAATAAGAAACTTAATAAAAGGTATTAGAAAATTCTAGATACACTTACCGAGGTCGCTGATTGAGCAGCCAGCACATAATTGCGGATCGATCACTTCTGGAGAAATGAATGCATTGTATGGGTAACTACTAAATTTTAATACTCATGACGAACTTATTGTAATCTATATTTTTAGTATTGTTCTCAAGTAAGTGACTTATGTCTTTATTGGGAATAAAGTTTCTTTAAACCGAAGTTTCTTTGTATATATAAAACTTGGATATAAAACTTGATAAGGAATTTTTGGTTGGAAGGAGTGGTTTCAAGTAGAGGTGCTGGTGTAATAGGCTAAAAAAACCTAATTAGTCCGTCAGTTAGATTATCAAATATTGAACCCGTATTTTTTCTTTTGTCAATTATATAAAAAATGATGATGATATCGCCTGTTAAAGTTCCGCGTGACGTCACGCCATGCTTAAAAGTGTAGCAAGGCGTGATTGCTACACTTTTTAGCATGGCGTGACGTCACGACCTCCCACTCCCAATTTTAGACGCGCTTTATCTTTATAATTTTTAGTTTGATTGACAAAAGAAAAAATACGTGTCCATTATTTTTCGATAATCTAACTGACGGACTTAATATAAATATTATTTTTTTATCCAGGCATCTACCCTATTACAGGCATCTGTTTCTGGGAAGTCAACGCCTTTGATGTGGTATTGCATCCATAGGCAGCGAAGACCGCACTCACATCCACATGCCATTTGCCACCGGCTTATTTGTGCCCTATACCCTTTTAATAAGTAGTAAATCAAACAGATGTTAGTATTACCTGGAGCCTCTTTTCGAGTAGCGCGGAGCCGCCTTCGAAGCCATGCGCATGCTCATAGGAGCTCATCCAGTCCCGCACCAGGAACAGGAGCGTCTGGAACGCCTTGCCCTCTGCGTCGCACGCCAGCTTGCCATACTCCGTGAACAGCTGCCACACACCAACAACAGACAATGTTTAGGGGATCTAGACTCATATGCTGAATTCAGGGTTACAGTTTGTTACTGGTTAATTTTTTTTCCTGTATATAATCAGACCACTTAGTTTCTGGTACCTAATCTCCCTTCGATGGTGTTTTTTGAGAGTGTAAAACAATAGCCTGATTGTCACAAAACTGTGTTTAGCTAAGACAACTGTTAAACACTGTTTTGTTTTTAAGGATCTAACCTGCAAGTGTTGTAAATCATCCTCCTTAATGTTGCCAGACAGGTTGTAGATCTGCACGGACGAGATGAGGGTAGACAGCGCGAAGATGGTGGAGTTCTGTCCGATGGTGCTCTCCGAGTCGAAGGTGCCCTGTGTGTCCATCAGCAGCACGGCCACCTGCAACCACATTGATAAGTACCTGCGACTGAGGAATGGAACAAGTGATGATCAGGCTCATACAGAACCAATTGTACAGACGCCAGCGACATTAAGCTACTACAATCTGTCAAAATTCTTTAATAGATTTTCAACTTTATCGTTAAAGCATTAAAGTTCAAGGTTGATTGGGAAAATTTGACAGTTTCGGGTAGCTTGACCTGCTGGCGTCTGTACCGACAGTAAGCGACAAAGTGAGAGGTGCAGAGTGTGCGTCTGAATGAGCAGAATGTAAACCTCGCAAGTTCCGTAGATCCATGTGTTTGTGTCAGGGAACAGAAAGTAATATGGTGTGTTAATGTAATATGGCGTGGTTAGTTGACATATGGCAAATAATTTAATTTAATGTTGTGTGTCTCGTAGTCTTAATTACTTTGCATCGACCTTCACCGTCATTGGACCCACACACACCGTGGATGGATTGTAAATTAGCCGATCATCGCATATTTATCAAGAGACGTGATTCCAGCTTCTAAGATGTAAATATGTCACTCACCTTCTCGCCGTTCTCCAAGGTGGCGATGATAGGTTCCGGCCACAGGTGGATGCCGGTGGTATCCCGCTCGCCGCCGCCTCTCCAGTGGAACCCTTTCAATTGATCGTCCTCATTGCCCAGCCATTCGCCACTCAGCTGACTGGAATGCTGGACAATAAATATTTAGATTGGTTTATTTTCTTTGTTCATTAATTTTCATGTCCATACAGACAGCTTTTTATCGTTCTAATAAGAAAAAACCCGATTTTTTTTTTCAGTCTGCAACGCGGCTACTCAATACTCACAGGCGCGTTGAGGTATCTGAGGAAGAAGTCGAGGATGAAGGACTTGCCGCCCCGGTAGGCGCCGGCCACGCTGAGCACGACCACGGGCAGGTCGCGCACGTCGGGCCGCAGCAGCAGGCGCCGCAGCGCCGCTTCGTCCAGCTCGTAGCGCCGCTCGCCCGTGCCCAGCCGCACCACTTGCACTCCTGCGCCATCCTCCGCGCCGGTCATCGCGCCAGGGACCGCTTCCGCGTCTCCACTCATTACGTCTGAGACTGGCACCGGTTATGCTATTCTGGAAAATCACAAGTGAAAACTTCAAGTGAAGTGAGCTCGATATTTTCTACCACAAATAGTGGTATGTGCAATAACGAACATTGATAACAGAACAACGAACAATGATAACATAATATAGCTAATATAGCTAAGTACCTTTAGACTTTTTATCGCGGGAATATCCCCTGGCGCTAGCGGAGTTGTGGCCAAAAGCTAGTTTGTTTATCATTTCAAAACCAATGTTGACTAAATCCACAATCTTAACTCGATTACTCGAATCGAAACTAAAACACGAATGAAAAATGTGAAAAAAAAAAACACCTGGCAACACTTTCTAACACTTTTACCTTATCTACAACATCGAATAGACGACTTACGTTAAAGTACAGACGCCAGCACATGAAGCTACTACAATCTGTCAAATTTCTTTAATAGATTTCCAACTTTATCGCTAAAGTATTAAGGTTCAAGGTTGATTGGGAAAATTTGACAGTTTCGGGTAGCTTGACCTGCTGGCGTCTGTACGTACGGAGATAATTGTATGTCTATTATTCTTGTAGTACTTCACAATAAGAGTCCAAAGTTATAAATAACTACGACTTCACTGGAATGACTTTCCAATATACCTACCAGTGACAAAAGCTTTGTAGGCAAAGAAACCTTATTTTTAAATAGACTCGTCATATAAACATAGCATTACACCACATCCGTTTTCCCTGAAAGGATAAGCAGATATAATATGTACTTACCCTACCTACATACTTCGCCAGTACCTAATGTATTAAGTCCCATTAATAGAAGGACAGTGATAAAGACAAATTCGAAATGGAAAAAAATATGTCACTTATACCCATTTGGGGATCGAACCTAAACCTAATAATTTTTTTTTTTGTAAAAATAGTGCTAATCCATTGATTTATATGTTCGAAAAATGTGTCTGCTCAACAACGTAAGTAAAGCAATGAATGTTGTTGAACTGTCAAAATGAAGGCTTAGCACCCTGTATATAGATATATGTAAGTAGGCAGGCTGTTATTTAATATCATCATCATAAAGTAATTTGACGACACGGTTGGTGCAGTGGCTGAGCAATCGACTGCTGCGCTGCGTGTCGCGAGTTCGATTCCCACACGGAACAAATATTTGTATTGCCTACAGGTAGTTGTTCCGGGTCTGGCTGTTTGTTTAGGTGAGTTTAAATGTTTGTAAACGCATCCACGATACATACAGGAGTAATTCCTAGTGTGGGGCAACGATTAAAAAAAAAAAAAAAAATTATAATGATGCAATTCTTCAAAACATGATTCGTAAAATTTAGTTGAAATATTGGTGGTAGGTATTGGTACTCACCCAAAGAGATATTAATTAGCAAGATATAAAATCACTGTTTGTGAGTTACAAGATGCACTTCTTGAGTTGATGGCTACTGGCCACGCTGAACAACCACTGAATACTGATCTTACTGATCGTGAAGTTACGAACAGACAAAATACCATCGATTGAGTCATTGAGACAACTCCTGAGCAAATATCGCGAATTTGTAAGCGTGTGTTGTAAAACATTTACGAGTAAGTCCGTTTCATCACTGTCTAGTCATTTCAACCTTATTTTCTAACATATAAAGTCTATATTTTACTGTTTACGTTTGCGTCATAGTACGTTTAGCAGTGCGAATTTTGATGCTATAAATACCACAAATAATGATAACGGGCATTTTGCAGTGAGTAATGTTATAAGAAAAAAAAAATATTACCATCTTGGTAGGTTATTGGTAGAATAATGGTTCATTACTGATAATGGGATGTTTGTATATGATGTGTGATGTAATAGGTATATGTATATATGGATGTTTAAAAACTGTCCTTCTTGTGACGTCATTATTGTTTTGTATAGCAACACCGGACATTCACCGCAAAATTACCAAGGAGGATGGGAAACTGAAAGGATACAAGTCATTACCCCCCTGTATATTTACGTATGTATAGTCACGGTCACCATTATCCCTACATGCTCCCTTGGAGTTAAAATCACTTCTTGAAACATGTTGTGGTCACCTCACAAAACAAAATCAAATCACCAAAATTTCAGTAGAAGTAGATAAAAGATTGGCATAGTAAGTAATATAATTACAAAAATGTAAAAGAGAAAGTAATATAAAAGCAATAAAAACAACAAATAGAATTATTAGCAGTAAGCAAGTAAGTGCTTATTTGTAATGCAAAAACTCAATGTATTTACTTTGAATTTTTAACAAATGGTAGAAATTAAAATTATTGTATGGCGACACAAGAGATTAGTTAGGTATAACATCGGGCCTTCCCCTGTGTAATTTATTGTAAACAAGCAACCAATGTACATAATGTGTATCTCATCAATGATTCTGTTTTATTGAAACACAACGGAAATGACGCAAATCTATAACATGACTGTACGAGTTGCTGTAGGTCAATGCGTCATTCATACAACCAATTTTATAATAATCCTACTAATATTCTAAACGAAAAAGTTTGTATGGATGGATGGATGTTTGTTACTCTTTCACGCCAAAACTACTGAACGGATTTGGATGAAATTTGGCACATAGATAGTTTATAACCAGGATTAACACATAGGATACTTTTTATCCTGATATTCCCACGGGATCGAAACTTATGCGGGTGAAACCGCGGGGTGCTGCTAGTGTTTTTATTTATGCAAGTTCGAGTGTTGCAGCTTGCAGCTACTACTGCTGTCTGTTTGTAATGACCTAGCTCTTCGCCCGCGACTTTCCCCGTGTGGACTTTACACTTTCGCCCTAGAAATATACCAGCTGACTTTTTACCGTCTGAACAAAAACGGGGTATAAAAGGTAAATGGAGTATAACCGTTTAATACCCTGTTTGGAGCAGTGGTGGCCCAGTGGTGACGGCTGTGACTTACGAATCGTAGTTCGTAGGTTCGAATCCAAGCAGGCGCTTTACTTTGTGTAAATTATTTCATCGCCACTGCTCTCAAAACGGTGAAGGAAAACATCGTGAGGAAACCGGCATGTCGAACCAAAAATTCTAAGGCATTGTGACATCTACCAATACGCACTGGGCCCGCGTGGTGGATTACGGCCTACTACCTCTCACTGAGAGGAGGCCTGTGTCCCAGCAGTGGGAACATTATAGGCTGATAATTGAAAGTCAACCATTTATGACGGGGATCCATCGGGGACCATTTTGTAACCTATCTAAGAGAACTTACAGTTACAGTGCGGCACTAACTAGATTAAGAAACTTTATGCTTGTGCTTTATCCAGTAACTGGGTTGTGGAGTTCAGATAGGCAGTCGCTTCATGTAAAATACTGGTATTCAGCTGCATCCGGTTAGACTGGAAGCCGACCCCAACATAGTTGGGAAAAGGCTAGGCAGATGATGATGCTTGTGCTTTATATTATATCTTAATATTACCTCGCCACGTAATTTAGTCCTAGTTGAACAATAAATAAATCTTTATTATTACTTTATTTTTTATGTAAACTTCTCGGGGCCATGGGGTCCCGGACTTTGGGGTACGAGGGCCGAAGTCAACTCGCAGAGGCCCGGTAGATGCTTTTAATGAAATTATTTTTATTTAATTCCATGACCCCTCCATCCGTTTAAAAGAGTAGTTTTGGAAAATTAATTACCTGTTACAATTATTATTTACCTAGATAGGTGAGATAAGATGATAATGATAAGTTTCAAGTTTCTAAACCGAAGGAATGAGAGTTTTTATAAAAACTGTATAAGTACCCGTTTGGATGACAGGAGAAATGTAGTTTGTGTAGAGAACAACAGGGGTTGATTTTTGAAAGACCGTTTATTGTGTTTCTATTATTTGGTCCTAACATTATTAATAGGTACCTATCTACTAGTTTTCGAGTTAATCGTCGGAAAAATCCTCCCCTCAAACCATGATTTTATTTCAACGACCCGTTTTCAACCAGTTAGTGAAATACAAACACATGTTTCATTAACCACATTTCCACCGATTTTTAAAAAATCCAACTCATGAGTGGGGTTAAATATCTAAAAATCCTTTTCCTACAGATATAGATGGGCAATCCACCGGGTTTAAGCCCGGTGCTTTGGTAAACATCCGATAAACACCCAGAAAATTGGGTGTTTACCAAAGCACCGGTCATAAAACCGGTGGATTGCCCATCTATACCTACAGATCTACTGTCCAATTTTCAACCCATACACTACTATGTTGTAGGTACACGCTACGTAGTTTGGCCTGGCTGGGCGATGATGTGTCATAGTGTCATTCGGCAGTCAAATTGCGTAACACACTATCAATCACAATCTGAACCATTTTGAAGCATATTGCTAATCCATTGGTTTATATTATGTTCGAAAAATTTGTTTGCTCTACAAGTTCTACAACGTAAATAACGCAATGAATGATATTGAACTGTCAAAATGAAAGCTTTTCCATTACTGTTAGTGTTTTCCGTAGGACTCTCGTCTTTTATAAATATACATCGTTGAATTTTGATCGTTTTAATCCTTAAAAGGGGTCATTGTACTCAATATTTTGAACAACTGTTACCACGGGACCAAATCTGAAATCGTGAAAAAAATAAATCAGTTGATCCATATATTTATTTTCGCAACACCCAACATAGGCACTATGCTGGGTGACACCACCTTCCGGCTCGCTACCTGTCTGCGTTTGGGCGCTCCTTGTGGGGCTCCGCATCGCTGTCAGTGCGGTGAAGCTGTCGACTGCCTCGGACACCATGGCCTATCATGCAGTAGGAGCGCAGGTCGAATAGCACGGCACGCCAGCATTAATGACATCATCCGTCGTGCTCTTGTCACCGCCGGGGTGCCAGCTGTTTTAGAACCCAATGGCCTGGCACGCGACGATGGGAAGAGACCAGACGGAATGACCATAATGCCCTGGAAGTTAGGCAGACCTTTGGTGTGGGATGCAACATGTGTCGACACCCTTGCGCCATCCCATCTTCCTAGCACGGTGGGCTGTGCTGGAGCAGCTGCTGCTGGTGCAGAAAACCTCAAACGGCGAAAATATTCCAACCTGATTGGGAATTATATATTCGAGCCGTTTGGGGTTGAAACACTAGGGCCATGGGGTCCGAGTGCCCACTTGGTTTTTCGAGATATCGCCAAGCGGTTAGTCGACTCTTCACATGACCAGAGGGCTGGCCTTTTTCTTGGCCAAAGAATTAGTATCGCCATACAACGTGGCAATGCTGCCAGCCTGTTAGGCACTGTTCCTGTTGACAGCGATGCGGACGAATTTTTTGATGCCCTATGATTTTTTGCTTATTTTTTCCCATGTAGGTACATATCATTATTTTAATTTTAAATAAGTATTAGGTTATATAATGTACCTAAATATTATCTTGATTAAGTAAATAAACATTTATTATTGTTCGCATAACTCGACATAATGTATGGATCAAGGATCAACTGAATTTAACGGTGTATAGACTGTTCTTTCATTTATTTCGCGATGATGTCATCGGTTGGGCTCGGATGAATATTATGCACTAACAATTACTGATGATAAAAGCATAAAATACGTACCTACTTATTAATATAATATAATTATTATAGTAAATATGTAAGTAAGTAGGCACCTACAAAATAACAATTATATTATTTTCAAGTACCTAGGAATTATACAGCATCCTAATTGCGTAACACACTATCAACCACAATCTGAATCATTTTGAAGGATATTTTCTAATCCATTGCTTCATATTATCGAAAATTTTGTCTACTCAACAACGTAGATAACGCAATGAATGTTGTTGAACTGTCAAAATGAAACCCATTGGTACTGATAAATAATGTAATGAAAAATAGGTAATGAAATGGCTTTCATTTTGACAGTTCAACATCATTCATTGCGTTATTTACGTTGTAGAGCAAACAAATTTTTCGAACATATAAAGCAATGGATTAGCAATATCCTTTGAAATGATTAAGATTGTGATTTATAGAGTGTTACGCAATTAAGGTGCAGGCTAATTCACTTTCCTTTGATGAGCTCTCTGATGATTTGCTTATCATTACATCAGAACCGGCAGACCCAGACATAGCAAGGCTTTTAACTTGGCGGCAGAAATAGGTAGGTACTTCTCTGAAAGAGCACTTTCATTCAGAGAGATACAAGTACCTACTTGTAGAAAGTATCAGATATGTAGATATGATAGTTGACTAATATCCTCATTTAGACAACAAAGAAACGCAGTTGCTGTAAAACCTACTTGAGACGTTGGAATATGAGATACCTATAAAATACGGGAATTGCCCCTCTGGTGGAACTAGATTAGTAGAATAGTAACACATATTTCTGTAGGTACATAATCTACTATATCAAAATAAGTCGGGTTTTCCTTCCTGACGCTATAACTCCGGAACGCACGAACCGATTTCCACGGTTTTGCATTCGTTGGAAAGGTCTCGGGCTCCGTGAGGTTTATAGCATAGAAAATTCAGGAAAAATAGGAGTAGGGTAGGAGTAGGGTAGGAGTAGGGTAGGAGTAAAGTAGGAGTAGGTTAGGAGAAGTGTAGGAGTAAGGTAGGAGTAGTGTAGGAGTAGGGTAGGAGTAGTGTAGGAGTAGGGTAGGAGTAGGGTAGGAGTAGGGTAGGGGGTAGCACACCACGCGAACGAAGTAGCGCCGGGCAGCTAGAAATAATTTATATGGCAAAACAACGTTTGCCGGGTCAGCTAGTAATATATAATACTAATGAGCATTTCAATTTGGTGGGATTATCTTCGTAAGTATTTCGTGGTAGGTACCAGAGTGGAGTGGCCGCCATCCGGATCCGGAACGATGTCTTATCTATCGACGGATGATAGGATTTTGTGATAACATTGAACACTTCACTTCATTTCCTGTTATTCAACGACGTCAAACGGCTCCTCGGGCATCATCAGTTTCACCTCCGAATGTCTTCATCAGAACTTCCTCCATTCCATCCATTTTTTCTTCATTACCTTACCTCGAAAGTACAAATTTATAAACAAAAAAAAAACAAATACCTATTGGTCAAAGTTATGACCAAACCAACAAGAATATACATACACAAACATTGAACAGATACCTACAAAACATTCTTTCTCCGTTTTTAACGTCGATTGTAAAATTATTGAGGACTTTTAATGGTTCAGAACATTCCCAGGACCTATAAATTTATCATTCTAGATTCGTTTCTCGCGAATTCGTGAACCTTCTAGGGGAAAACCCGACCACGTACACACTTGTGTTGCCAGTCACACATTTCAATTTCTACTCTCTATTTTGATAAATATTATTTTAATTGACTTTATTATTTCTGTCCTTTTCTTATTTAATTATTACTAAGCTAGTTTGTTAACTAGGTACTTCCATGGGCTAGTTTTTAGGTAAGTATAGGTTATAAACACATCTACCTACCGCTTCAGGGAATACAGGCGTGGTGTTATGTTGTTAAGGTAAATGCTTTGAGTTTATGCTACCGAAGGTACAGACGCCAGCAGGTCAAGCTATCCGAAACTGTAAAAAAATCCCAATCATCCTTGAACCTTAATTCTTTAGCAATAAAGTTGAAAATATATCAAATAAATTTGACAGATTGTAGTAGCTTGATGTGCTGGCGACTGTACTTGTATTGCTATATATTGCTATAGGAACCAAGGCGGAATACAAATTGCAGAATAAGAAAGACAAATAAAAAAAATAAAAATGTTGCTTAGTGAAGATGAAATGAATTAATCCTGAAGAGCTAAAATAACATATTTATTCAGATATATTTTTTACAACATAGGTTCCTAAAAAAATATTTTATAATCTTACTGTCATGGTAAGAAAACAATATTCTGGTAACATTACTCACTGTAAAATCATTACGTTCTATTTATGTTATCATTAAATTCACACTGTTAAATGCTACAAGGGGCAAGCGTAAACAATACATTTTAGACGCTATTTTCTAGTCGATAAGATTGAAAATATTATGAGGGTTGAAAAGCACATGTATCTTAAAAGCACATCTATCATCATCACATACTATATTTACATACATAACATAACAGTCCGCGAGTTTTTAAGGAATGGCTATAGTCGTTGGGTCCTTGTCTGCTTACGTATTCCTACATTAACAGTCGGTGATTCAGTTTGCAAAGAGTTCGTAGTTTCAATGTTTTTTCTTGAAGTAAAACAGTGATTTCACGAATTATTTCCCCTTTTACTTATTACCTCAGGTGAGTACCAAAGTTATAGCGACGCTGTTTAAAAAAAATGGAACTGTCAAATTGTTACTGATGAATTAATTGACACTTGACAGCAATGATATATTATTTCGTAATAGGGAATTAGGACACGATTTCAAATAAGTATTAGTACCTAGGTATCCGATTCATCCGCCAAGAAACTGGCTAAATTAAACAATGTATCGTGAACGTATGCGTTTTGTATATGTTTATCCAAAAACATGTCTTGTGTGGTTGAATTGAATGTTTCTTTGTTATGTGTAGGTATTTATGTATCTTTGTATGTAGGATTATACCCTCGAAACATGCTAATGACTGGATGGATTTTTAAGCCAGGTTATAATTTGAATAGAATTATACTCTGGGGTTTATTTATAAACGAAGATTAAAGTTCAGTGACGTTTAAATGTATGGTTAAACAGTCGCAAATCACTACTTAACTTTGAACAACGTTTATGAATAAAGGGGTAAATCTCAATGTAGGTATGTTCATCTGTTCTCTCATAACTCCTAAAGCTATTCGTTTTTGACACGAGGTATCGCTGGAAGCGTCATGTTGATAAAGGATAAATATGACGTGACGTCACATAAAATGGCAAAATGGCGGCTTATAACGGATGTCAAGTGTTAGAGAAAAAAAAAACCGGCCAAGTGCGAGTTGGACTCGCTCACGAAGGGTTCCGTACCATTATCTATGAAAATTACGTCTGTGGTATGGGAAATATTTATTTTATTTTTATTTTATTATTAAAGTAAAAATACAACCGAGTATTTTGTGAATATTTCAAGCGCCTACCTGTTGCCATTATCGAACAAAAAAGGGCAAAAAAATCGCGTTTGTTGTATGGGAGCCCCCCTTAAATATTTATTTTATTATGTTTTTAGTACTTATTTGTTGTTATAGCGGCAACAGAAATACATAATTTGTGAAAATTTCAACTGTCTAGCTATCGCGGTTCTTGCGATACAGCCTGGTGACAGACAGACGGACGGACAGACAGCGAAGTCTTAGTAATAGGGTCCCGTTTTTACCCTTTGGGTACGTAACCCTAATAAGATTATTATATTGTGTTTGGTATCAAATGAAAGGTAATAAGAAGTACTTTCTGAAAATAGATTGCTTAAAATCCAAATAAAGAAAAACCGGCCAAGTGCGAGTCGGACTCGCGCACCGAGGGTTCCGTACAATTACAATTTACGATTTATGACTTATTAAAAAAAAACTACCTACTAGATCTCGTTCAAACCAATTTTCGGTGAAGTTTACATGGTAATGTACATCATATATTTTTTTTAGTTTTATCATTCCCTTATTTTAGAAGTTAAAGGGGGACACACTCATTTTACCACTTTGGAAGTGTCTCTCGCGCAAACTATTCAGTTTAGAAATAAATGATATTAGAAACCTAAATATCATTTTTGAAGACCTATCCACTATCCATAGATACCCCACACGTATGGGTTTGTTGAAAAATTTTTTTGAGTTTCAGTTCTAAATATGGGGAACCCCTAAAATTTATTGTTTTTTTTTTCTATTTTTGTGTGAAAATCTTAATGCGATTCATAGAATACAATACATCTACTTACCAAGTTTCAACAGTATAGTTCTTATAGTTTCGGAAAAAAGTGGCTGTGACATACGGACGGACAGACAGACAGACAGACATGACGAATCCATAAGGGTTCCGTTTTAGCCATTTGGCTACGGAACCCTAAAAAACATTGGATCATTGGATCATTCGGTTCCCTACGGCCTACAAAATGGTTGAACGGGATGGTATGATCCACGAGGCTTGTCCGTGAACGGGTGCCGCCGTCGGTTATAATTATAACGTATGACTCCGGCTATACGAAAACCGAAAAAAAATGCTAATCCATTGCTTCATATGTTCGATAAAATTGTCTGCTCAACAACGTTAATAACGCAATGTATGTTGTTGAACTGTCAAAATAAAAGCCATTCGTACTGTTAATGTGTTACGCAATTATGTACCCCGCAGATTATATTATACTATTCTTTGGTATCTTTCACATGATAGCCTTAAATTGAAGATTGGCTTAGACATAAAGTTTTATGTACAAAGTATGTATTTCATTTTTTTTGTCATTATTGGTAAAAATATAAGACACAGAAGTCAAAAAATGAAACGGCTAAAACTTCCATACCTTGCGTGTTTTTCAGACACAGGGGTTATTACAAGACAATGGGGTTAAATATAACACGAAAACTTTTATTTAATTCAACAAAAAACTGTATAACATTTTAAACTTTAAAAAAATCAACATACTTTACCTACTCTGCTTAAGTACTTACATGTAATTTGTTTTTGGTTTAAATATTACTTGTTAATCACTACAGCAATCAGCAATTTAATGCTACAATTAAACTCAGCCTACCGATGACAGTATAAAAGACGAAAAATACAAATCCTAATACAGAATGAAGCATTAAAAATATTTAAACTTAAAACCCGCAGTCAGGTTTCTTGATTTTTTTATTATTTTTATTAGGAACTGACGTAAATTTTATACCTATTATCCTATTAATAATATTATAAACGTGAAAGTTTGTATGGATGGATGGATGGATGTTTGTTACTCTTACACGCAAAAAAAAACTACTGAACGGATTTGGATGAAATTTCGCACACACATGGTTTATAACCGAATGTTCGGCCGTTTCCTGCTACAAAGTAACTATTTGGTGCGGTCGGTTCCGATCCTACACTCCTGCATTCTTTCGAATATTGACTATGGTCCCGACCCAACTGAGCCGATCCGAACTTCGGAGTAGACCCCCTGGAATAACATATAGGATACTTTTTATCCCGATATTCCCACGGGAGCGAAACCTATGCGGGTGAAACCGCGGGGCGCAGCTAGTACATATTATAGTATTATAACAATTAAAGCTGCCCACAATATCTTTCGTTTCATAATTCACTTGGTAATTATATGTGATGGAAACTATAGTAACTAGATAGATATACAGTGCAACCTCGATATAACAAATCGGAACGGAACAAGTAAATATTCGGTATTTATCAATGAGGTTTGTTATATTGAGGTTAGGTTGTTGGTCTAAAATTTGTTTTAAAGAGATAAAGAGTTAAAAACGTATCGAAACCGGTCTCGACTGAATCATACAAAACATACCTAGTAGGTATGTTTTGTTTTGGGAACTTTATAAGTTTTGGGTTGACAAAATTCGATAGTTAGAGGTTTACACTTTTTTTTGATAGTTGAAAATTCGTTAAAAAGAAGTTCTTCGCAAAAAATCATCGCAATGTATGTTTTACATTGACTCTTATGGACAATTCAAGGGGATTACGAAGAATTTGTTAAATCGAGGAATTCGTTATATTGAGGTACGTTATATTCAGGTTGCACTGTAGTGTATACATATAAAAGCAATGAAATTGAAATATAATTATTATAAATATAATATAACAGTAGGTACTAAAATCATCGCACTGCAAACTGCAAACGCATAAGTATTAAGTAGGTACAGAATATAGGTATCTAAAGTGAATAGTACTTGATATTGAAGATACGATAAAGTTTCGTTATCTTCAGTATTTACGATTCCGTCAGTGAACGAAAAAAACATCCGTAGCCGGCTGTGTCGTCACGTCACCGTCAGTGTCGCCAACATAGGTGCACAATCTCTCCTACATGAATCATATAATATTTAGTTGGCAGTGTTGGCACTTCTGCTCTTTGTCATAAACAAAGAAGAGGCTCATATTATGTAAAATAGTGTAGATTTAATTTATTACTGTTTAAGTAAGTAAGTTTAATAACAATTGAGTCATACCTATAATTATATTATGTACATAGATTATAAAACCACAAACGCATTGTGGATTTTGCGGTTTTTAATTGACTTGACTCAATTGTACAAAACGCACCTAATTGGAATTACAAAAAAACTGAAAAGTGATCATTGTATAGTCATCATTAAGAACAACTATGAGACCACCGTGTTGAAGATCGTGGGTTCGAACCCAAGCAGGCACTTTAGTCTGTGTAAATTATTTCATCACCAATGCTCTCAAGACGGTGAAAAAAACATCGTGAGGAAACCGGTACCTATGTCCTAGAACTAGAAACAAAAAAAAATAGAAGACATGTGATATCCGTCAACCCGCACTGGGCTTGCGTGGCGGATTATGGCCTCCCTGTCACACTGGCTGTGTCCCAGCAGTGGGAACATTAGAGGCTGATTATGAGACCACCCCAGAAATCGCGAAACATAGGGAGAGAAGCAATTGACGTTACACACAGTGTGTCCTAAGACCGTTTTCCTGTAGCTGCAACATTAAAATGGCCGGTACTAATGTCCCGTCTGAAAAAATACATTCTGTATCAGGATGATAATTCATTTATATTCTGAAAAAAATAATAATTAAAAAATCCTCTTACGAGAGAAATCTTAATTTACATGTGTAACCTACATGATGTTATACGAACATTGTTATGTCCGCTGATATCGGGTTGTTCCCCGATCGCAGTATCAGCGGTCGATGTACAATTATACTCATTTAAAGTACATGAATTACAATAATTAGTCATGCTAACCAACAATAAAATAATAAATCATAATTATGTATATTTTTATTAAAGCCTTCCTCAAAAATAGGGCTACCAAATGGCAAAAAAAAAGTAATCTGACTAGTACCTAGTTCAATAGATTAGCGAATTCAAAGTCTTCAGTTTTATTATTAGAAAGATAAGATAAGATTTAGATGTAAATAAGGAAGAGAAGAGGGCATAGTACATTTCCCTGAGGAAAACAGAAATTATTTCTTTCAAAAGTAGATCTGAATGGACACAAGTATATTATTTCATTGGTTTATATCGACGCATTGTTTTCTGTTGCTTAGTTTGCTTATCATCCAATTAAGTGCTTTACCTCGGATTCCAGATGGCTGGCATTTATGGAGCAAGATTTTGTGATATATACGAAATCAAATGCTTTGTCAAAGAAAATATCAGCAATTCTATTACGTTTATCAGTTTATCGAAGTTTTCTATTATATTTTGTATCACTCGCACTCAAAAAGAATACAACTTTTCCTTTCTATGAGGAAACACATGATAATAATAAATATGTTAAGTCGCTTTACAGTTGGTAAAAACTTACATTTTCAAAACATGGTGCTCTAATAGCCTTTTAAAAGCTGAAAGAGATTTTGATTCGGTTAGTCTAGGTTAGCTTGCTGCTTAATTCTTAAATAGTCATCAACATTTCACACGTGCGTAATTGTTGCACAATATTATAATAGGATAGACTGTAAGCGCGCATCACTATTGTGCAATTTCCCTATAGTCTGTTCTTAAAGTCATCATCATAATCTACTTAGCCTTTTCAAACTATGTTAGGGCCGGTCGGCATCCAGTCTAACCGGATGCAGCTGAATAGGTGCCAGTATTTTACATGAAACGACTGCCTATCTGACCTCCACAACCTCCATAGTCTGTTCTTAAAGTATCTGATGAAATTTTAAATAAACCTTGTTAAGGTCGAATTCTTAAAGCAATCACTTACTAAAGGGATTTTGCAATGTATTCTTACGAACGTTCAGCTTACAGGTTTCAACTTGATATCTCTCCATTACCAAAAAATATTGTATAAATACCATTTATCATCATCATTGTCATCATTTCAGTCGAAAGATGCCCACTGTTGGACATAGGCCTCCCCTAGCCGGGACACACATAAAAAGTAACTGGAGCGCTAATCTGTAAAAATCTCACCGTGAAAACATAGGTGAAGTGAGCTGTCAATAGTGTCAATACCTATAGCATCAGCCGATCGATTCCATAAAAATCTCATCGTGAAAAGTTAGGTGAGGTGAGCTGTTAATAGTGTTAATCCCTAGCATTAGTTGGAATGCTTTCAACTGGAAGGCTTCAATTTCATTAAAAGTTAGTAAACGTTCAAAGTTGATCACGTGACTCAATCAACAACTTTGAACGTTAATATCTCGGAAACGTGACACTACGGGGTTTGGTCTTTTTATTTTTTCTGTTTGCATTGATCTCAGCTATCGATATATTAAATAGGTCCCATGCAGGGCCGCCATTTTCAAAATGGCGCGACATTAGGTATGGGGCCACGGATCTTCAAAACCCTTTGAAAAAAAAAATGTAAGTGGCGTTCTCTGATCCAGTTATCTATATTTCCAACAAGCCATAGTTAAGTTTTCGGTCAAATATAGACCGGTATGGTGGTATCAGGTACTAGGTTGTACATCCCCGGACGAGCTCCTTCTGGGAGGGATAGCAAACTCTATTATAACACTGACGAATGTAATAGCCTGCGCAGACGACGGATTTTTTTCCCCGGACTTTTTTGTCCGCTAAAATAGATCGCTTACAACTGTATCGAGTAACGCAAACGAGGGATTAAAAGTACGCTCCTTAAGTAGTACATAAGGAGCGTACTTTTTTCTCCACCGCGCGCCGCGGAGAAAACTCCGTCGTCTGCGCATGGATAGAGTGTTGTGGTGTAAAGCGGTGCATTCCCGATCAATTTTGAATGACGTAAAACCACTCATCAAATAAGTAAGTCATTGCAAGATAAGCCTTACCTCATTGTTATAAAGTATAAATTAGAATGATTGATGTAATGATGTGAGTTTACACCTTACCCAGATAAGAGTACCTACATTGCGATGACTTACCTACTAATGGTTCTACGTCAATCGTGAATGTTCTACCTATGTGTGCAGTGTCAGGCTCAGGCGCGATGAGCGGCAGCGCGGAGCGTGGCGAGGCGAGCGCGGGCGTGCAGGTGGTGCGGCTGGGCGCGGGCGAGTGGCGCTACGAGCTGGACGACGAGGCACTGCGGTGCCTGCTGCTGCGTCCTGACGTGTGCGACCTGCCCGTGGTCGTGCTCAGCGTGGCTGGCGCCTACCGCGGCGGCAAGTCCTTTATCCTCGACTTCTTCCTCAGATACCTGAAAGCGCCTGTGAGTATTGTGATCACTTATTTATGAACTGGAAAAGTCGAACCCACACTATACCTTCGAGGAGGATGTATTATCAACTTCTGGTTAATTCGGCCCCTTTCATGTTTGGTTGCTTCGAGGGATCCCAGTAATCGCCATGCTGGTCTAAAATGGCATTCATTCAGATGTACCTAACCCGTAACGGAGGTAGATTGGCCATGTGACTTGTGAAGTGAGCAGCACATTATTCAACAGACATCATTTTCTCATCATTTATGAAAATATTTCAAGCAATCTAAACTATGTATTATCATTTGTTAGCGTTCCAGTCAGCTAAGTGGCGAATGGCTGGGCAATGAGGACGAGCAATTGAAAGGGTTCCACTGGAGAGGCGGCGGCGAGCGGGATACCACCGGCATCCACCTGTGGCCGGAACCCATCATCACCACTATGGACACCGGCGAGAAGGTCGGTCATACATCTTGAAACCTAAAGTCACCTTTATCAAGTTATCAGTTGGCCCACCTGTACGGTACACTTTAACCATTCTAGAATAAGCCTAAAATTACCGACCAATAGTACAGTGTGCCTTATTTTCGAAGGCGAAGGGGTTGGTCTTAGGTAATTGTTGCAAAGTTCTGTACTGTTCAATGCAGACATCGGTAATTCTTGAAACACATAATAAGAGGTTCCGTACCCCTGGATACATGGATCTACGGAACGACACGTGGTGCTCATCGTATCTATGTGGTTGTAGGTGGTCGTGCTGCTGATGGACACACAGGGCACCTTCGACTCTGAGAGCACCATCGGACAGAACTCCACCATCTTCGCGCTGTCTACCCTCATCTCGTCCGTGCAGATCTACAACCTGTCTGGTAACATTAAGGAGGATGATTTACAACACTTGCAGGTTAGATCTTGATTGTTTTATTAAATTCTCTCAAGAAATAGAGTTGCTGGCCCTAGTCCGGCGAAGTCAAACTGACTGAACGATATAATACTATTGGCCATGTTTGTGACAAAGCTGAGCTGAGATAGTCGCTATGATGACGATGAACGATGAGGATGTCAACTCAAAAGTGCCTGTAAATGGTTGAATTGAAATAAATGCTTTGAGTTTGACTTCTTAAGGCCAAAGCAGAAAGGTGTGGGCCGCGCCGCACCGTAACACAACGTATAGCAAAAATCTTCAAACACTACAGGCGGGCAGCATTGCTGTGAGCCGTTGCGACTGTAATGTGCGCTTGGCTTTACTGAACACTGTTTGTTGTGGTTGTCTGGCAGCTGTTTACGGAGTACGGCAAGCTGGCGAGTGAGACAGAAGGCAAGGCGTTCCAGACGCTCCTGCTCCTGGTGCGGGACTGGGCGAGTGCCTACGAGCATGCACACGGCTTCACTGGCGGTGCCGCGCTGCTGCAAAAGAGGCTCCAGGTAATCATCATCTACCTAGCCTTTTCCCAACTATGTTGGGGTCGGCTTCCAGTCTAACCGGATGCAGCTGAATACCAATATTTTACATGAAGCGACTGCCTAGAAGAGGCTCCTGGTAATATTATAAATTATAACAATCAGCCGTCCTCTCTGTGAGAAAGAGTGGTTCGTAATTAGTGTATTATAAATATAATTACGCATCAGTATCTGACCTTTGTTTTTACTCAGGACACTACGAGTATCCATCCTAATCAACTATTATAATCCCGTACGACATTTATGTTACCAGTCGAATCCGAACCAGAAGTCAGAGTTGCGCGAGGTTCGTGAACACGTCCGCTCGTGTTTCGACCAGATCAAGTGCTACCTGATGCCTCACCCGGGCCTTGCCGTTGAAAATCAAAGCTTTGCCGGATGCATTTGTGGTCAGTATTATTTAGCTAGCTGTAACACTGTCAGCGGATGTAACAGTAGCCAACAGCTTAAATTTATCGCCAATCAGTACACGAACTGTTTTATTAAAACTAGTACAACAACAACCTACCTATTATTAAATTGCAGACCTGACAGAAAAGTTCAGAATAGCACTTCTGGACCTGGTACCCTCACTGTTAGATCCGGAGCACCTCACTCCGAAGCTAATCAACGGTGAGCGAGTCCGGACTCAAGACTTGCTCGACTATTTCCAGAAGTACGTTGATATCTTCAATAGCGATGAAGTGCCTGAAGCCGTCACCATTTTTAAGGTACTTTGAATAAACGTCTTTGTGGGAACCATTCTACAATAGAGGACCCAATAAAGGATGCAATTGACAATTTTACTAAGTATTCAGCACAATTTTCAATTTTCGGTCACCGGTGTAAATGTTAATTGTAAATTCAGATTCAATTCACTTACTATTTAAGAACAACAAGGGCCCCATTTGCGAGACCTGTGGTACTCCTGGCAGTGTAACATTTGATTGAGATTTAAAACCATGGACAAGTACCTTTACTACTATTCGTGTCATACATGACTCATTAATACCCAAACCCATGCCCATTTAGAAGAATATTGTGAACAATAAGATCAGATAAAACTATTTTACAGAAAGAAAGAGCACCTTTTTGCCTCTATGTCTACTTAGTATGATTTAGTAAGATCAATAAATTACTAACGTTCCTGACACCGAGTTAGAATGTTCTGCGAAAAGTACACATTTCTCTTGACAATTATTAGCATGTTTGTGATACGATAAAGTAGCGAGCTGCTATTGGAGCATGAAGTAGTCCGGCGTTTTGTGTGCGGTACTATCATAGCACTCGATTGACAGGCGACGGCGGACGCCTGCTTGCTGGCGGCGAAGCGCGCGGCGCACGCGCTGTACGCGGCGCGCATGGAGGCGAGTCTGAGCGGCGCGCGGAGCGTGGCCCGCACCATGCTGGCCGCCGCGCACGCCGCAGCGCGCGCTGACGCCGAGCTTTGCTTCGAACAGAAGAAGAAACTGGGCTCGCAGCAAGATGCTGACGCTCAGCTCAAAGAGCTTCTCAAGGTATGACTTCGGCGGTAACCGTCTTGACTTTTGAGAATGCATAAAATTAATTATACCTACTTATAAAGTAAAATTTTGAACCGACCACCGACAATTGTTGAAGTGACGCTCACAGTTTGTTATGCTTAACATTGGCAGGAGTTGGACGCCAGTCTGTCACTATACGTGTTGAACAATGATGCGATGGCTCGAGAAACGATGTCTGTCGCTAAGAACGCTTACGACGCCGCCGTGAGCAGCGTGTGTGGAGATCACGCACGTCTCTGCCTACATCCTGATGACCTGGTGGAACTTCACGCTGAGTCCCTTCAGGAGGCGGTCACACTCTTCGACTCGGCGAGAGATATACCTGAAGATGAGGATGATGACCAAAGAACGGCTTTGGTGCAGGTGAGGTCTTCCTGTTAGTGCCTACACCATAAATATCTATGGTCGACACACGTGACCAAACTAGCATTCCTTACCAAACTCTTCGGGTGACGTCACCAATTTTGCTTTGCGTCGCTACGCTTATGTGTGCCACACCAAAAAGCCATACCAATTTGGTCTACTACACTTACACACAGTTGAACATCTACATCTGTTGTGATATATATGTATTTCAACGATAAAATATGAATATTGCAGAGTTTAGAGCAGCATTACCATCACTTGTGCGCCATCAACGAGCAGAACAACAAGAGCGCCGTGCTGGAGGCGCGCAACTGTTACCAGACGCGAATGAAGCTTCAAATGGATTACGCGGGCGTCAGCTCCGATAAGCTGGAGGCACAAAGCCGTCGGGCAATCGAGGAGGCCGAAAAATTCCTGCACAGCCAGAGGAACCGCTCGTCGGAGCAAGAAGACGACCCCTATGTCCGCAAACTGCTTCAAGTATGTTCCGCATTAGTCATTTTTACTTCGATATCTCTTTCCGTAACACTAAGCACGACTCCTTTTTCCAGGAAATCAGCAGTATCTATGCGGATTTTGTAAAGGCGAATACCAACAGCAACAGGACCGTCATGCAGGCGGCGGAGTTCACTTACAACAACTACATTACGTCGGCGTGGGGCTCACAGATGTGCTGCTTCCACCCGAAAGCGCTCCGAGAATTACATGAGAAAGGTGTGGAGGTGGCGGTCAAACAGTTCATGACTAACAGAGCAGAGAGTGAAGTCGATGATTTCAAGAAAGCGGTGGTTAAGGCAAGTACTAATGTCATTTATTAAGAATTGATTCATACCAAGTACCTGATGCTGAAAAGAATCCTGCCAATAATAATAGCATTGATGCGCTCCCTTGAACTTACCAAATGAGGATACCTTTAACACATAATTAATCATACCATTTATTTTGCAGAACCTCGGAATTCGTTTTTGCGACCTGCAGACAATTAACGAGTTCAACAACGAGCAAGCAATCGAGCAAGCCTTCATGGTTTACACGATGAAGATGGACAAGCACACGCGGCCTTCTGTGCTGTCTATCCTGGTGGTGCCCTTCTTCATCAAGCTGCTAGCGGTGCTGCCCAAGCACCACCAGAACTCTAAGGAACTCGCGCTAAATGAGTTCAGGAGCAGACGTCGCGGTACAAAATACCCCAATGACGCATATTATGACAATCTTAAGCAGGTTTGCTATGTTCTTTAATTTATTTTTGTGCGCGTACTATTTTCAAAGTCGATTATGGAATGTCTCTTCATGTCCAGGCTCAAAGGGGATGCCACAGAATGCTTGAATCTAATTAAGTACAACAAGAACTTGGCTTAAGCATCGAGATGTAACCTACTCTTATAGAGTTAACACGACAGCCAACACGATGAAAAGTAATATATTGGCAGCGTTTTACCACAACTTCAAGCAATAACATCAAAATGGGTAGCAGATAGGTTATCGTTACACCAATGAAAGAGTTCCGGACCTCAATCATTACTGAAACAACAACAAAATCAGCTGGCAACCACTGTCGGGGTTCCAGTAATCAGAGTCACCTGGCAACCACTATCGGGGTTCCAGTAATCAGAATATCGTAATACGAAAAATAAGAATATCGTAACAAAACTTCCCGAAGTGTAGACCCCTTAGCTCGAAAAATAATATGAACTTTATAAGAATCCAGCAAAAGAAACTAGCATGACATCATTATGCTTGGCTTGGTCATTGGCTGTTGATTCTTAGTCACTCGTACATACCCCTCAACGAACTAAAATTCCTACACAATAAAGTTCAGTTTACATTACAACTTCAAAAAAAAATTAAAACTTTTGCAATAGTCTCTCTGAAATCCACTTAGTTCCAATTAAAATAAAGTTGATATTTGTTTAACTTTAAATAACATCAATTTGAAATATACATGACTTTACAATGAAATGTTTTGTTCACAGAAACTGGAATCGGCTTATGCGGACTACAGGAGTCCTGTGCTTGCTTTTTTGCGGGAGTTGGGCATTTATAATGACTAAGAAACTGCACCCACATTCCACAATGGACTCGAGGCAATATCTTCCTTCCTTGTATTTCGTTTGTCCTGTGGGGTAATTGCGTAACACACTATCAGTACCAATCACTTTATTTTGACAGTTCAACCACATTCATTGCGTTGTTTACGATGTGTACGGACAACTGTTTCGAATATATGAAGCATTGGATTAGCAATATCCTTCAAAATCATTCAGATTGTGATTGATCGTGTGTTACGCAATTAGGGTGCTGTCCTAGACCTCAACAAGACTGTCATTTAGGGTCCAATAATGTGCAATATAACTTTAGAACGTCTTTCACCTTCTCTTTTATGGAAGACGAATTACAAAACCAGGGCTCTAGTTTTAAATTGTCATGTAAGTCATTTGTATGTTTAGAATTAAGTTTTACCTAGTTAGGTACAGACGCCAGCAGGTCCTGCTCCCCGAAACTTTCAAATTTTCCCAATCAACCTTGAACCTTAATGCTTTACCGATAAAGTTGAAAATCTATTAAATAAATTTGGCTGACTGTAGTAGCTTTGATGTGCTGGCGTCTGTACATATTATATTTTTCAATATCTTAATTTGTATTTTATTCTGCTTATCAACCTGCCTTGACTTTTTCCGGCGTTCGCACGGCATTGAACTGCACTCGTGTTTTTTTCAGTAGGTAAGTATAGTGCTCAAATCTCGCGGCAACGGGGCAAAACAGTGAAAAACCTGTCGTGTAATCCTGTGTAAATTTTACGTAGCCTTTTCCCAATTAATTTGGGGTCGGCTTCCAGTCTAACCGGATGCAGCTGATTAAGTACCAGTATTTTACATGAAGTGACTGCCTATCTGACCTCAGTGACCTCCACAATCCATTAACTGCGGTAACAAGACACCCCTTGGTATCTGAGACTGGTAGTCAGACTTTTGGGATTCTGACTACCCGTAACGACTGTAAAAGATCTAGAAATGACAGCAGGGACCAAGGCATGGAGGGGTCTCGATACTTAATGGATGGTCACCCATCCCCGAACTGACTGCGGTAAGTATAGCGTAACTTTCGATCGACTCGACGAAGCAATTCTGCAAGTAAAAGGGAATTATTAAAAATAGAAGTGAGACGCGCATAACTTCAAGTGAATTTATTTTAAAATTATTTACAAAATTTCTGGCTGTATTACGCAGTAGGTGCAGTAATATTACAATCAATGAATTTCACTTGTAGATAACATTGATTATTATAAACTTTTATCTAAAATCAATTTTACGAGAGTGTTGTAATTTCATAGAGTGAAATAGAACTAGGCACATGGTAGTGGGCCAGCCAAGTTCGCGCAATATTTGTATTCAGCGGTACGATATTTCCAAAATCCGATTAGTATAAACATCTTATATTCTATACATTTTTAGAATATTGTTCAATACATAGGTACCTACATAAGTAGAAGTTATTTTACAATTAGTGAGACCCGTTACAGTTTATACGATAACAGATATTATTATATGTTACTTCGTTTTGGCAATATCATTTGAAAATTATCTATCTATGTATAAGGTAATATTTACATCTATAAGATACTTATCTAAACTATTAAGTCTTTTAACAGTAGCTAGGAAGTAATTAGCATTAACAGTATGTATTTTACAACAATATGGAAAAGGAAGTAAAATGTTAGTATATATGGCACTTTATACCTATTTATAGTGATGAAAGTTTTGGTAAATAACTAACTCATATTTGGCAATGATTTGGTCCGCTTAGCCAAACGAGTGTTACCTACATACCTATAGTTATTTTTACTTCAAAAATCGCCCTTACAATCGAGGCTACCTCGTCTTGTTAAAAAATTTGATAAAATGCTACTTTATTTAAGTATTATTCAATAGTTTGGTAAATATGCTCGGTAGTTACACTAAAATTTTTAGCGCCAGTGCCGAGAAAGTACCCATAATATATTCTTATCGAACACACATTGTTAACGGTGACGTATATGTATATGACAATTTCTACATAATTATTAAAGTTTCGAGTTTATGGAATGTTGTAAATCCTGATACTGAAGAAATATATCAGGTTTCGCCAACAAACTTGCACTTAAATATGTTTTTAAAGACGACAGTTATGATATTTATGATAATCTTGAATCATTTACATAACAAAGACAATAATTTAATGACTCTTCATAATAGTTCACGTGTGTTCACAATATATTTCTACATATTGGTTTAGGTACATTTTAGCACGCACCCTAATTATTGTTTCAATAACTTACGTCTCCAAACGGTTCGAGTAGTCTAGGTAACAGATCTATGTTTACACGAGTGGATCATGCACCTCATTTTAGAGTACAACTGTATTTTAAATCCGTAACTACTATAGTTCAACACTCATGAAGTGTTTCGTCACACTCGCGGGTCTGTTCACGCGGCACGCGAGCGCCATGGGGAGTTCACCAGCGTGCTGAGCGTGCACAGTCAACGCGGGTCGGTGGTGTCCGTACAAGGTCCGGCACTTCAAACGTCGAAGAGCAGCGCGATGTTGTGCTGCTCGGCGCGTCGCTAGTAGTGGTCGGGCAGCGCGTGCGGCGACGTGGGGTGCGCGGCGTGCGTGGCGTGTGCGGCGTGCGCGGCGTGCGTGGCGTGCGTGGCGTGCGCGGCGTGCGCGGCGCGGTAGTGCGGCGCGCGCGCGTACGTGCCGTAGGCGTCGTCGCGCCGCGCGCCCCCCACCGTGCCGACGGACGCGCCGCTCGCGCTCGTGCCGCCCAGGCTGCCGCTGTACACCGACTCGCGTCTCTCGTTCACTGCAGCTCCTGCGCACCCGAATAATAGAATCATTGACATGTTGTAGTTTAGGCATGAGGATAGTTTTGAGTATGAATGTGGTTGTGGTGTTTATGAGAGAAACGAGAGACCTAAGACATGATGTATGGATTGATGATGGCATGGCTAGAAAGGGGGTGACTATAATATAAATAACTGATATAACGGTTAAAAATATATAAGAAAGAAGAAGACATGCTGCCCCGGCCTAACTAAACTGGGATTAGAGGACTGTTGAGTTGTTTTCTGTTCTCCCGTAAGTTTTCGTATTCCGCGCCGAAAGCTAGAACTCACCGGCAGGTCCAGGTCGAATTCCGTTGGCTGTGCCATAGGGTGGGTCTCGCTGCGCATTGTGCGCGTTCTGGTTGTGCGCGAGCGCGTGGTGCGCGTGCGAGTGCGCAGGCGGCCGCAGCACCAGGGACGAGGCCGTCACGAGCGGGCCCCCGGCCCCTGTCACCGTGGCCGTAGCGCTCGTTGCGCCACTCGTCGCGGAGCTGCCTTTGCTGTATACCGACTGAGACCTGCAAAGGCGAGAATAAACAAATGATTAGGGAATTTAGGGCAATAATCACTTTTAAAGTACATATACCTACTAGCAACCCGCCCGAACCTCGCGCGGTTTTCTCACCTCTGCCTAATCCGGGGAATACCTCGAGGAATACCTACGTGAGGCGTGATGTGATGTTTATGTAAAAAAATAACGGCAGGAATCAGTTGACTGTCAGAGGGACTTGTGGCTAAGTAATAACAGCCGTACTGGTCGACGGATCAGGTTAAACTACGCTTGCCGCGGTTGGTCCGTGGATGGGTGACCATATTTAAATACCAAGACACCTCCGTGGCTCGGAAGGTACGTTAAACTGTTGGTCCCGGCAGTCATTCAAGGATCTTAGACAGTCGTTACGGGTCGTCAGCAGCCCAAAGTCTGACAGCCAGTCTTACCAAGGGGTATCGTATTACCCAGTAATTGGGTTGTGGAGGTCAGACAGGCAGTCCCTCCATCTATAAACTGGTATTCAGCTATATGCTGCATCCCGTTAGACTGGAAGCCGACCCCAACATAGTTGGGGAAAATGCTAGGCAGGTGGATTGAATCAGTTACCTGTGCAAGCCATGCCTGGCAGGCGGCGGCGAGCGGCAGTACAGCGACTTGGTGCCAGAGTACAGCGGCTCGGCGGTGTCGGGGCGCGGCGCGGCGGCGCAGTACGTGGGCGCGTGGCGGTAGTGGTGGTGCGACGGGAAGGCCGGCTTGTCCAGCTCGTCGAGGTCGCGCGGGGAGGAGGCGCGGGACGAGCCCGCCCGGCTCCGCCGCCCCCCCCACTCGTGCAACAGCGCCGATGCCACCCCTCCTCCCAGCCCGCCCACCCAGCACACCCAGTGGCTCTCCCAGCGGGACAGCACGAACGATGGGCCCAGGGACCGCGCAGGGTTCAGTGATGGCATCTGTGAATTAATCAATGATAACGGATTTTATTTCTGTATCTCACCAAGCTCCTACGAATCGTCGAACAATAAATACCAAAGAAACGACTTTTGAGTAGGCACGTCAGTATTTCAATATGTTAGTGTACCCAGATTTAGCTGAATCTGATGAAATCGTCAGCGAGTACTCGTAAATAATACAGTTCTTTTAAGGGTAGGCTGCGTGGGCAGACGCACGGAACCTACCGTGACAGTTTCAATAAAAGTCTAAAAAGGTACAGGTATTGGCAGCAGGTATTTGAAAGTCATAATGGAATTAACAAATGAAATGTCCACGTTGTGGTGCTCTATAGAATACAAAACCAAATCGAGTAGAGTGTAGTTATAGCCTGTAACTTGTGTAGATTTGTAGAGCATCGTTACAGAATTCTTGCATCTGAGGGGCAATTCTCGTAACTTTCTCAATCTGTCAAAAATAACAAAAATTTACCTACATTTTTGACAAGTTTTTGACGCCGTTTGTTTGTCGCCGAGATGGGATTGCGACGACTAGATTTTGAACGTTTTAAATTACGAGAATGTTCCTTTTAAAGTCACTTTAAATTATAAAAGAGGTAAAAATAGCCTTAACAAAGTCGAGAGTCAGTTGTTATTCCCATTATTATGATCATGTTTTTGTACTGGACCATACCTGGGAACCTTGTAGTTACGGAGATATTGAATGTCAAAGTTACAACTTTTTTAGATGTTTTTTTACGCAAATAAGTTTAGCCGCAAAATGCAATTTTCAGTTCCCATTGCCAATGAGAGGCTCTATTTTTATTGTTAAGCTCTCTATGTAAGTTGGCTATAAAACTTCAAATAAAAAATTCGAATTGATCGGCACATAAACACAAATGTAGTCCGTTCTGTAAAGACATTTCAATAGCTATAATGAAGGTATTGCGTAGGTAGTTGTTTTTTCACGTACACATTTTGTTCTGCGCGGACAGATGGGCACGCTACTACGGCAGCTGTCCTTAAGGATTCTGTGCACAAAAGGCAGGTAGCTTGTGTAATACATTCCACATAATAGCGCGGACTGCAAACAATGCACGAGCTCCTCTTGCTACTCGCCTGTCGTGTACGTGGTACCTGACATAAGATTTTGTGAAGATATAATGCTCAAACGTTTTTATAATTTTACTACTTCGTCCGCATTTAATTTCTTGTTCCCCCGACCCACCCCGTCGCATCGCGTCGCCTGCCCGAGGTATTACTGTGTTATTTCTGTATTTTTTTCTTTTCGCTCGGCTCTTAAGAGTCCTAGCGTGATGATAATAGCCTTATAGCCTTCCTCAACAATTGCGAAAATATTTTTTCAAATCTGTCTGGTAGTTCCAGAGATTAACGCGTTCAAACAAACATACAAACACACAAACTCTTCAGCTTTATTATTAGTATAGATATAGATTTGCGTGTAATTTACTGATTTTATTTTTAAGTACCTAGTAATTTTAGATGAGCGCTCCAGACCTACTCAGTAACACAAGATCAAACTGAATGATTTCGAAGTATTGCTAATACATTGCTTCATATGTTCGAAAAAATTGTCTGCTCAGCAACGTAAATAACGCAATGAATGAATATTTAAGCAGCGTATGTGGCGGTCATTCGATCCTCAAAAGTACAGGTAACAGGTTGACATATCATTTAAAATTAAAAAAGTTATAAATCTCTTTTCTCTAGGTATCATGCTGTGTGTACATACATAAATAATAAAATAAATAATGGAGAAGGTCTAGTAAGCATGTCAAATGTATAGCCAAAGAATACTAACGGAGACAAAGCTAGCGGCGCAGTAAGCGGCGCCAAGGAGCGCTGGCGCAGCCCCCGTCCAGCGGCGCTCCATGGCTGCGAAGTGCGCAGCCGCCACCAGCGCCGACAGCACCAGCTCGGCACCGAGCCGCTCCCACGCCGCGCCCGTGACCCCGCCGCCTCCCGGCAGCGACGCCGACAGGCCGCCTGCGTATCCTGGCACGCTTACACTGAAACAAACAGTAGATATTCATGAACAATATTATTTTTAAAAGAGTAACCGTGGAGTTTATTTGCGGCTATTCTGCATAGGAAACGATCAATTTGAAAGAAAGAAAGAAAATACATTTATTTGCGGCAAACATGACGCATAAAAAAGAACACAAACACACAAAAAAAAATAACAAGTTGGGGGTAAACTGACGTCACATTCACGCAAAACGGCCATCGCTCAGCATAATGCTAAGATGCTATATGAGACAGAGCCCCAATTTGGAACCTTAAACCTAGATTCTGTGGTTTCATAAATGCCCGTGTAGGTTTATATACTCGTAAAACTAGGTGTGACCGCGACTTCTTGCGACAAATTGGACTTCCTGGATTTTATTTTTTAATAATAATGTAGCCTAAGTACTCCTTGTAACGTCGGCTATCTGCTGGTTAAAGTCCCGTCGAAATCGGTCCAGCAGTTGTATTGCTTCATATGTTCGAAAAAAAAATTCGAACAAATTTTTGCAACGCAATGCATGTTGTTGAACTGTCAAAATAAAAGCCATTCCCGCTGTTGTGTGTTACGAAATTACGCCGCTTTTGAAAGTCGTTGTAGAAATACGGTACGCTTTGAAAGAGATTGCCACTTGTCTATGCCCTGAGGTTATATTATGTATTTTTATCGGGATCGAAGTCTCTTGGCCTTTAGGTAATTATTTTTAGATCAGGCTACGCACTCGCCCTTCCATTCGCTGGACCCTGCAGACGTTTACGACATTTGCAAGATTGTGAACTTACATGAAGCCAATTTTTTTTTTAAATCCAAATTTGTAAAAGAATTTATTTATTCAATCTACTAAATAAACTATTAAAATAAAAATATAATATCCAAACTAAAACTATCGACAAACTGAAATATGGTGTCGAAATATACCACCACATCGCTGTCGATTGATAATGTGCCCACGACACTGGTTGGTGGCATTGCCACGTTGAATGGCAATAGTTAACCTCTGGCCAAGGTAAAAGCCAACCCTTAGGTCACGGGAAGTGTCAACCAGCCAACCTTTTGGAGATTTCATTGAACAAGCCGTGGGCACTCGGACCCCACGGCCCCAGGTTTAAACCGCAAACGGCACCCTAATTGCGTAACACACGATCAATCGGAATCGGTTTCATTTTGACAGTTCACCAACATTCATTGCGTTATTTACGTTGTTGAGCAGACACATCATGACACATTTTTTGAACATATGAAGCAATGGATTAGCAATATCCTTCAAAATGATTCAGATTGAGATTGATTGTGTGTTACGCAATTAGGCTGCTGCTTGAAAATATAATTACCGATAAGGTTATTATACTTTCGAAGCCTCTTATTTAGATGCTGGCGACTTAGTCACCTTCCTTCGTCATGGGGGTTCTACCCGACTTAGCCCAGTTCCGCACCATAGCGCACTGGATTTTCAACTCTCGATCTTGAGCCGAGAATCCAACAGAGCGCAACAAGAAAACATACTGTTGGATTTTCAACTCTCGGCGGTAAGCGGTGCGTTGAAAATTATTTTGCGTGAAAAAAAATCGCCCGCGCATACCTGTACCTACTCACAGTGTCCCTGTGAAACTCATATTCGTAAAAAGAACAAATTATACTTCATCATCTGCCTAGCCTTTTCCCAACTATGTTGGAGTCTGCTTCCAGTTTAACCGGATGCAGCTATCAGTATTTTACATGGAGCGACTGCCTATGTGAGCTCCACAACCCAGTTACTGGGTATTACGATACCCTTTGGTAAGACTGGTTGTCAGACTTTTGGGCAACTGACGACCCGTAACGACTGTCAAAGATCCACGAATGACAGCCGGGACCAACGGCTTAACGTGCTTTCCGAGGTACGGAGGGGTCTTAGTATGTGAAGATAGTCACCCATCCACGGACCAATCGCAGCAAGCGTAGCTTAACCTGATAGATCGACCCGTGCGGCTGTTATTACTTAGCCACAAGCCCCTCAAACAAATTATATTTACCATATTTAAAAATAAATATGATTTTCAGTCTTTACAGCTCTAGTTTAAATACGGTTTTTGTTTAATTAATTGGTTAAGGTGGCTATAAACAGCTTACGGCGAATTAGCCTTGTTTCTCCTTTATTACGGCTATCTCGTAAACATCGACGGCGATTTACCCGATTCACTACACCTATAGATTTGGTATGCAAATAGCTTGGTCATGTTATGGACAAAGGCTCTCGGATAGCTAAATTATATAATCTTTTGGGTCAAAGCTCATAAGAACCTGAGCCTGAGCAGGTCATTACTAAGAATGTCCTAATTAGCGCTTTACCTTATCTGGGGATCACATCCAGGCCAGGATGACCGCTTGTGACCGCTAGACCTGTTGGTTTTATAATTTTACTAGCTGCGCCCCGCGGTTTCACCCGCATAAGTTTCGATCCCGTGGGAATATCGGGATAAAAAGTATCCTATATGTTAATCCTGGTTATAAATCATCTGTGTGCCAATTTCATCCAAATCCGTACAGTAGTTTTTGCGTGAAAGAGTAACAAACATCCATACATCCATTCATACAAACTTTCACGTTTATAATATTAGTAGGATTAATATATTCTTTAATATAACTTTTTTTTTGCTTTTTGCTATTAAACTTAATTCTAAGTGAGTTATAGAATTTTATACCTTTCTTGCATAAGTGTAACGTAACTGGAAGAAGGCACAGGTTCCTGAAATACAGGTACTACTTTTTTTGCCTTTTTGCTCGTCACCTAAGGATCCTAGCGAGATGTTAAGTACCTATAGCCTTCCTGAAGAATTGGGTTATTAAATGCACAAAGATTTTTTTATATCTGACTGGTATAGGTAGTGTCAGAGATTAGCGCGTTCAAACAAACAAACTCTTCAGCTTTATTATTAGTAACATAGATTAGTATAGTATAGATAGATGGTACTTGAAGTATCATTAATTAAACAAAAATCCCTTTATTCATAAACGTTGCTTAAAGTTACTTAAGTAATGATTAGCAACAGTTTAACCAAACATGTTTGACGTCAAAGTCAAAATACAAAATGCACTTAAAAGGCACTTTTGAACGTCAAAAATTACAGAAAAATAGAATTGATTCTAGTCACCCCTTCCAGAAGGTAGTTTTCGTATGGAGAAGAATGGGCAAGAAACTCCAAAGTTAGTCAAAATGTTTTAGAATATTTTGCATACATTAATTATATAATAATAATAACATGTGATGACGATGCACCTAAAATAAAATAAAATTACTATACCACAATTGGTAAAAGAATTAAAAATAAAACCATGACATATAAATTAACTATGACATGAGACAGATACATGGTGCTCACGTTTAAAAGTCTCTTATTTTTAAGCAACTTTTATAAATAAACGCCACCATCCTTATTTATCCACGCTTAGCTTATGCCAAGCTATCGAATTTGTTTCGAACCGAATAATTCAATCGGCCGCACGTGACGTTCACGTAGCCTTAAGCACCTTAAGCCAGGAGTTTCGGTCAGTCAAGCCGTAGTCACATTAACCAATAAAGCCGAGCTCGAACGAGGTCAGCATTGTGACGTGTGCACGGCACTCTAAGCCCAGTACGCACGGCGCGTTTTACCCGCGGCGATTTTTTTTCGATTTTCAGCTCCCTACTGCTTAGCGCTGAGAGTTAAATATCCAACATTGTGTTCTATGACGTGCTGGGATGCGCTCTGCTGGGATCTTGACTGCTCAGCACCGGGAGAAAAATTGAAAATCCATTGCGCGATAAAATCCCACCGTGACATTTTTACGTCTGTGCGAACGTGGGCTAAGAGTAAAGTCGACCGTCCACTGCTAGGTGTAATTCCGATCCAGCCTGTCCCTTGCTGCCCTCTCCCAGCGGCGCCCTAAGCCGACCTCCGTACCCCACAGGGGGTGCCGCTTAGTTTTTAAGCCCTGGCGGGAGGCCTTAATTTATTGAGGCATCCACAGGCAAGCCCGGTTAAGCATGCAACAACGTCATAGGTCAAACTGCGAGATGCAATACATAAAAAAACCCACTAGCTGCGCGGTTCATTTGTTTCCCAGCCATGCAACCGTGCGTAGCGTGGCCGCAGGACGCAGTAGACGATCTTGCCGTCTATATTTTCGTACAAAGCAAAGCTGCGTGCACGCGCGTGCGTGCGTACACGTGCGTTTTTTAGCCGTGCGCTACTGTTGAACGGCGCTTTTAGGCTATGCGCGCACTAAAATTTTTAATCTTTGCGGATAATAATCGCCAATCTGTGAACAATACCAATATTCTAGAGTCCGCACACTGCGGCAAAAAAACGCTTGAGAATTCGCTTGATAAAATTATTTCCGTTTGCGATTTTATTACAAATGAACAACATGCAATTAAAAAAAATCGCATCGCAGTGCGCGCTTAGCCGTACCGTGATGGACGACGTGCCAACTCATATTCACAGTAATAAGAGTAATACTAATAAAGGACGGTGGGTAAGTTTCCTTCATAATAAGTCACGTTCACGTTTCCCTGGGATAGGGATGTTTTTGTCGGCTCTATTACATATAACGGTACTAATTGTATGTATTTCTACCAGGTAACGTATTCTCTATGACACATTGAATGAAACCGCGCGAAATGAACGCGAGATTGACGTGATTAGCTAAGGAATTGACGTGGTTTCGAAGTAAGGAATCATTGAGTGGTCATAGTGAAGTAAGTTAGGGCCCTGGTATCTAATTGTGTAACATAGCTAATAGGAATGGCTTCGATGAATGAATCAACGTTCATAATGAACAGCATAATATACTACATGTATCTCTATTCTCTAGGCTCTACGAACCATTTACATTTGCGAACTTAGCCGTGCCACTGCCGTACATCGAAAGTATCGAAGCGTATGCAGTATCTGGTGTTATTATCCGATTTAAAACTTTAGCAGTCGCGATATCTTGTGCCACATTTTGTACGAGTTTAAAAGTTTAATGGAACGGTTCAGGAAATGAGTCCCAGAATCGAGAGTATTAGGTCGTGGTTGTGGCCACTGGTGACTTCGTTTTTATGTAATATAGTATCATCATCAGCAGTGGACTGCTGTAGGTTGTACAGCAGTCCACTGCTGTACATAGGCCTCTCCTATTACACGGCATTCAGAATCAGAATTTTATTTTCTCTAAATTTAGCTACAGTATAACATTAATAACATAGATAAATGAGATAACAGCAACAACAACAGCAACTCAACAACAACAACAACTCAGCAACTCGATATATTATTTATTTATTATAACATAATATAATTTATTGAGGTACCTACGTAAAGGTTTTGTAGTACATAAGGGACTAACAAGGTATGCATTATTGATTACATGGTGTAGGTACAACCAAAAGGGAGAATCGCTGGTCTCCTACTTAATCTGCATTCGCGATTTATTTGCCAAAAATGTAAACAAATTCCTACACAATAAAGTTCAGTTCACGCTAAAGAATCAGCATTGCCGTACAACGTGGCAATGCTGCCAGCCTTATTTGGGCACGTTTCCTATTGACAGCGATGCGGACGAATTTTTTTATGCCCTTTGATTATTTCCCCTCCTTTACTGTTACTGTTACTGACTGTTAGATTTTTAAATTATGTAAATATATAAATAAATAAAATATACGATACAACTACAAACATTGTTGGTGTTTTATTAAAAAAAATATCAAATGCCTTCATATGTGTAATTTTTTTTTTGGATTTCAGGCAATGTTCATTGATTGTCAGCTATTAGGTACAGATGCCAGCAGCCCCGGCAGGTCAAGCTACCCGAAACAGTCAAATTTTCCCAATCAATCTTGAACCTAGTGCTTTTGCAATAAAGTTGAAAATCTATTAAAGAAATTTGACAGATTAAAGTAGCTTGGTGTGCTGGCGTTTGTACCTAAGTACTCCACAAATATTCGGAAGTTTACTCTCTTTCGGTGTTGGCTCAGTACCTGGTCTCAGTGATCTGCTAAAAAACGAGCTAAAAGGCACAATTGAAAGTCGTCTACAGTAGACTGCACTCACGCATAAGTGTGGACGTAAACGTACCAGTAAGTGCCGCATGCCGTTCCAGAAATGGGCTTTTTAGCCATAAGCGGCGTTGTCTTATACACACGTGCACATGCACATACTGAAAGTATTGCTTAGGTATTTTTATCTCATGAAACGACGCGCGCTTCACTTGTGGTTACCAAGTGTACAAACATGCTGTGAATGTGTGTTTAAGCGCAGGAGTACTCGGTACCGTCTGAGAACTCCGGTATTAGTTTTTATTTTTGTAACTTTTGCTGAACCTATTTCCCTATATCACTATGCGCTGTAATCTAATTTGGAAAATAAAATATTTTTATCTTTGGATAATCAAAAATCTTAGCTGTTTTTATTAGGTACCAAAATTAACTCAATTATATGAGATTAAGGGTCGGTTGGTTAACGTAGCAAGGCCAAGGTAATAATTTTGTAAAATAATGCTTTTTTTGGTTTGACGATAGTTAGCGCCATTTTTGACGTAAACGCGTGCGTCAAGTGGACGTGAAACAACGTGGCCTTAGATTTAACAGTAGGTAAATACAATACTCCTTTTTAGTGACATCGGTCGGTTAACAAACAGTGGCGCCGATTCCCTTGTTCATAAACTACACTAAAATTGAGTGCAGCGCATCTTTTTCTTTCTATTTCATTAAGAAAAGGACAGAAGATAAATATTAGTTTAGTCCTGTCAAATTAGTCAATGGCGCCGATTCCCTTGTTTACAAACTAAAATAAATGTAAGTTCAGTGCATCTTTTTCTTTCTATTTCATTACGAAAAGGACAGAAGATAAATATTAATTTAGTCCTGTCAAATTAGTCAGCGCTTGACGTAAATTGACGTATTTTTTGGTAGCCATGTTTTTAATCACGTATAATTTGTCTATGGAGTACCTATCTTAATTTGACAGGACTAAACTAATATTCATCTTCTGTCCATTTCTTAATGAAGTAGAAAGAAAAATATGCACTGAACTTAAATTTAGTTTAGTTTGTGAACAAGGGAATTGGCACCACTGTCACTGTCATTGTCATAAAAATATATCTAATCACATATCGCGACATATTCGCCAAAAATGTAAACAGATATGAGTTTATGGAAAAATACCTTTAATGCCTACACAATAAAGTTCAGTTTACGCTACAACTACAAAATTTTTTATAACTTTTTCTATAGTACTAGTCACTCTGAAATCAAGTTAATTACCATTAAAATAAAGTTGATATTTGTAATAACGTCAATTTGAAACAGCACATCTCTGGCGGAAAATCAGCCTATAGATAGTCTATTCTCGTGCTGTCTGTCGGGAACTCAATAGCCATTGTCGGGCGCCCACCACTTCTAAGTTGCGCTGCGCTATGGCACATTACAGTGACCACATCAACGCGTTGTCCTACTTGCTGTTGACCCGAATTTAAGAGCTCGTCCAGGGAACATAATTTTTATTTATTTAATTCATTATCTTATTATTACATTTTAGAATATTTCTTAGGGCTGATTTTTCCAACGCCAGATAATTTTATCGGAGGAATAATTTCGACTTTTTGACGGCTCTACCATACAAAAACTGTCAGACGTCAATTTTATTCCACGAATAAAAATTATCTGTTGATTGAAAAATTAAATAAAATGGTTAAAAATATAAAAAATAGTGTTCCGCCAATGTCGGGAGCAGGGTCGAAGCTTTTTTATCCTTGACTACGCCATATTTTAATATTTTTTTGACGAAACTTTTAATATACTCGTACCAAAATTCATATTTTTTGAACTTCACATGGAATTATACGTAGATACCTACTTCAATGCAAATCTGTGTGTAATAAATGCATGGTGTGCTTACTTGTAAGAAATTGGTACACTAGTCTACAAGTCTTTTGGATGTATCTCATATCTTTGTATCAGTGTATTCAATTGTTGGTGGGCGATAAAATAAAATAAAAGAAATAAATAAGCTAGTACCTACACACTACACTTAAGTTCACTCAAATCTAGATTTAAATCAAAATTCATGTTTGACCACCATTCTAGACTATTGTCCGAGTATGTATTGTAGCATCGAAGGGATGCTAACTGTACTGAGATTAATTAATAAAAGACTGTTTACTATAAAGAAAAAAAAAAAAAAAAATATTACGCTTTATGGTAATATTATATAGCGTTATAATAATATGACCTTAAAATTAATAACATTTTTTCAACTCGCACTGGGACCGCGTGGTGGATTCCGGCCCACTCGCTCTCACAGAGAGGAGGCCTGTGTCCCAGCAGGAAAAAGATTATGATGCTTAAGCTTTTACATCTTCTTCCTCTGGCTTCTCAGCCAAATCTGACGCCTACTGTCTTCTCATCTTAAACTAACTTAATGTTTGTCTCTTATTTCTTGCCAGTAATATTTAACGGACTCGCGGAGGTTGCATGTAAGCACCAAATATGCTATAATCTCTACAGTACCTAGATGAAGAAGTATCCACCAGTGTGTATTCTTCATTATCCGCAACGTTGACTCATTATTGAATGAAAAGAAGCCGAGACGGAACAATTTAGCGGTTTTTAATTAAAAGGAGAAGTGCGGCGCCGCCCACCGGTTGTTTATGAGCGAAACTCAGGAAATTAGAAGCCTTTTTATTCTTTCATTAACTTTTTAGTATTGAGGTTTCCATTCTAGGTATCCATTAGATACCTTTTTGTATTTTATAGTAAAGTTAATAGCCATGGTAGAGTGAAAACGCTAAAATATAGATTCGGAGGGTTTTTATAAAGTAATACCTAAGGTATTTTGACAGTCAGTGTGTGTGCTGCAAAAAAATATCAACTGTCCCATACAAAACTTCAGTAGGACTCGAACCAAATGTATGGGACGGCAGATTATTTTTGATACACATACAATTTAATGCTCTGTACGACACCCTTTTTCTGATACACGCTGTATTTTGACCCTTGACTACCTCTTGATCTTGATCTAACTCAAACGATTTATTTCAAATAAACCAATTACAGGCACTTTTGAATGGTCAAGGGGGCGGTCAGTGAGAAATATGAAGCTAGTTGCCCATTCCAAAGCGTAGTAGGTACTTACCTATGGCGAATAATGGGCAAGAAACGTCACGGACACTTTTAAATCATAAAATATTGTTACAAAATATTGGTATATCAACAATCATTCATGGTGAAATTATATATGTGAGAACGATGTAGAAAGACGTGTACGTTAAAAGCGTCCGTAATAAAAAAGATAAAAAATAAATAAAAAAACAAATCGGAAATTAAAATTGAAAAAGGTTGTAGTCACGAATTTCTATTTATAATTTAATTTAACCCTTTAAATAACGCGTTATTCAAAACAGTTCCAACGATGTTTAAAAGTTTCATTAAAGTGCTTACCAATTTAATCAGGGCTTACAAAATGTATGCAAAACTGCACCTGGCTTTGATAGTATCGGTAAACAAATTCTAACGCCGATTCTAATGCTACACGATTACCGTTCTAATGCCCCGTCACACGATTACGTCTTTTTACCCAGCATTTTATCCGTGAATATATGCGTAAAAAAGTTTTTGGGGGAATATTAGAGATTTTTTGGACGATAAAACGATTTACAGAGCTCTAATTTGTTTGTAGTATTTATTTATCTAACCGTTTGTTAATCTAAATAATTGAGATACTTACAATCTGATTGAAACGCATTTTACGGGATCAGAAAGCGTTTTTTTTTTGCAGAGGGTATTATTACTATTCTGGTAAATAGTGGCTTAATTCTGTTTTTTTTAAGCAAGAAAACATGTCTTTCTCTGCCTAGCTATCTACGTAATTTCAGATAAATTAATGAAAAAAAAATATTTACAAAAATAAAAAAACAACTTACTTCCAAAAATAACACTACAAAGTGAAAAAGAACTGTTTATTTGCTTTTTAGTTATGGTACCTACCCCACACCAATTAGTATAGGTACCACTACTTGCTATGTAAAACAACGGTGACTTACGTAATATAACATCATCATCATCAAGATACATAAAGTTTAGTAAATACGTATTGTCGAAGCTATTATGTATCCTTGAAAGGAAAATGCAACTAATTGGCCCAATTTTTTTTTAACGAAACATGTTGCCCAAGTTTGAAACTAATTCTAATTCTATCATATCGTCAATAGTAACTTTTACTATGACACCAAAAAAATAAAATATCGCGGTAAAAAAAAACACGACCATTAGAAGAAAAATAATATTAATTTTTTATTAGTATTTTTTTTAAGTATTTTTAGCGATAAGACCACCACAATGGGTGGTCTTATCGTCACGCCTTGTACAATTTCTACATTTAAATATATTCTGTAATATATTTATGGCATAATACAGAATATTCTATTCTATTCTAATATATGTATTTGTTAATAAATTAGTATTTTTCTCCCACAACTACTATCTGCAAAGTAAAGAGGGCTTGTGCAATCGCACACAGTTACCATGGCGGCCACAATCCCACATAATTCAGTGAACGCACTCGATATGCTGATGATTATGCATAATTTATGCGCCCGAGGGGGTCAAGTGGTCCAAATGGGACACGCGGGTTTATAGGGGGCCATCTTTTATGCTTGTTGTCAATGGCCAGTAAATTGGAGAACATTCACACCTTATGGTATGGCCGGAGTGCCGGACCCAACGCTTTTTTCCTTTTGTCACTTTAGGAAATATTTGCTTATCACCAAAGGACAATGGGCTTATTAGCTTACCGAATGTGTACTTTTTTTATTTGTTTCAGAGAAAAAAATGGTATCTATTGTTTTTTTTTTCTGTTCTACAGTTTTACTGCGTTCATTTTTGTTTTGTTATTAATATTTTCATTTCGCTAATAGAAATAGCAAATACTTAAAATACCTATGTTGCAACTGTTGCAAGTTTTCTTTGTTTCAGTAATGTTTTGTTAGAATGGCGTACTTAAAGCTCATTTAGAATGCGGAAGACAAACATCTCGGCGACGGCATTACGTGGCTGGCGAAGTAATCGGCGTCTGCTAATTACAGCATCTTCGTTAATGAATAATTTCGCATAACGACTGGTATTTACAACGTCGTAATTTTTGAAAATTGTAAGTAGTAAAAACGCTGATTTAATTAACTTGTCTGCAACCATCAATTTATTGGCCCAAAGTGTAATAAAGTGAGTAATAAAATTTTATCAAAATCTCGTAAGCATTTGTATATGTACGTTGGGAGCGTTAATATTATTCAGCAATATTTAAATTTGAAGTATTTTTTACGAGGAGAAACAGAAACATTATCAAACGTTTAATAGGTAAAGAAAAGAAAAACCATGCTTTGTACAACATTATACCTACAATAAAAAAGTTAAATTGATAAATCCTTAGAGATAAGTTTAAAACTAAAGATACATTTCCTGTTTAACATTTTCTTTATTAAGTTTGTAGCGTCTCAATCCTAGATTATTAACAAAACAGCTGAAATTGATGAACGAAATTTTTTTTTTTAAATAAAATCATTATGTACCCACAAAATATCTGGACAAAGCTCCAAAATGAAAGACCTACTAGTTAGTACCTACATAAGTCATTTCGGAGTTTTGTTACCTACAAGTATGATGTATGATTGTTACATCTTATGATGGACACGACAATAAATTAAAGAGCGTATTTCTAATGCCATTTCCAGTCTGCATACGAAACTTCAATTAAAAATATCCAATAGTTTAGTCACTAGCCAAAGATTGGCCAAACCCATAGTCGGCCCATCACTACTATTTAGTTTTTTCGAAAAAAACACTTTTTTATTTTTGTTGCTAGGATATAATAAAATTTGATAGTTTCAAAATACTCTTATGCATTAGTATTGCCAGTGTTTTCATTTATTGCCGTATTGTTGTCTACACATTATACGGTAGATACCTACATAGGTAGGTATTTTATTATATTGTTTGATTATTTGTATGTTAGATTTATCTCTACATTTACTAGCATAAAATCTAATACAAACTACAAACGAAATAGTAAAAAGAAAAAAAAGCACATGGAGTCCCCTTCGCTGTGGTTAACAAGCGAACAATTACATTAATTTACGGACGAGTTTTTAAAGTGTCCCAATATGGCCCCCGGGGTCCCCGCGCCATTAAACCGCTATCATTTTGTACTCTGGATAATCTACCGCGACATTTGTTAAAAAATAAACTTCGAGAGGGTATCGCGAACTGTTACTAAAAATTCAATTGTCCCGAAGTGCCACTTGTCATCCTATACTGTATAATCTGTCAGTTTTACGAATCAATATGATGGTTGCAAATGTTACCCTACTGCGCTTACATAAGGATCATTTTAGTGTCTATTGTAAGAGGAAATGTAAATTTATAAAGCGATTGTCGAACTTAATGTGCGGCGAAACAAGTGAGTGCATTATACGGTTTGGAGAGTTCGATTTAATTTACTATTGAAGAGTTTCACATTCAATAGATGTTTCAATATACCAAAAAAATGTTTTTTTATAGACGAAAATTATTCAGACAAAGGTTGGTAAATAACCTTAAAGAGACAAACAAAGTTTCAAAAAATTTATCCAAAAAAAAAATGGCAAAAAATTTGTATTATTTTGTATCATCACAGTACAACAAAAAAGGAAAGTGCAGTACTATAATAATAAAGACATCAACCTTTTTTCCGACAATAATCCGTTTTTGACCAAAAAAGCACAACAGCTCAGCGGGCGGTGGGCGCGTACTTGTTACCCTTTGCCCTTTGTTTAGCTAAACCATAAAGAAAACAACAGTGTTTTAACCCTTAAGTTAACCCTTGCGCCACATGTCGTCACACTGTGGTCGTGCGAAACCGCGAATCAACTCAATAGGAAGAAGAACTCATGCTGTGCAAAAGATAATTGCCATTACAATTCCAACCTTATTCCGAAGCAATAAAGTTCATGTGTAGATCGTTGTATTCATTCGGAATAGGCACAATAATCGTTGTACGAAAACGGTGAAATATGTGGAGTGTATTTTTACGTGTATTGTGTCCGCAATGGGGTTTTTATTGCAAATGTCTGCGCGCGCATTAGTCGGATTGTTAGCCGAGGATGCTGCATATGGCGCGCTATTATGATTTTTGTGGGCTTGATACTGTTTTGTACCGAATACTTATCTGTATCTACATAATCCTACTTCCTATCCTACTAATATAAACGTGAAAGTTTTTATGGTTAGATGGATGGATGGATGGATGTTTGTTACTCTTTCACGCAAAAACTACTGAACAGATTTGGATGAAATTTGGCACACATATGGTTTATAACTATGATTAACAAATAGGATACTTTTTGTCCTGATATTCCCACGGGATCGAAACTTATGCGGGTGAAACCACGGGGCGCAGCTAGTTTATAATAAAATAGTAACGAAGCCAATACTGTAGGTACATTTTATATTTTTGAAGAAAGTAATTGCTATACTAGGTGTGGGAGTCTGATGCCGAAAAATCGTTTTTTATTATGTTTCGCCGTTTGTCAGTTTTATCTTGATGTATGTTCCCGATGGGCGCGAAAACGGCTGAACGAATTTCGATGAAATTTGGCACACAGATAGTTTATAACCAGAATTAATACATAGGGTACCGGTAGTACATTCCCGCGGAATATTTTTAGCCATCAACATAGGCGGAGCTGCAAGCAAACGCTAATTGATATTAAAAATAATCTCGCCGTTCCCGTATACTTACTCAAAGGTTGAACTAGTTCCATGAATTTAAAAAGGTCGGGAAATCCGAACACGTATTGAAACAACTGAATCTATACAGCTTTCACGGGAGAGTTGAATTAAAACTTCCTTTTGCAGCCAAATGGAATGTTCGCGGAGCAATCCATCTGTTCTAGAGAGGTCAAAGGAACAAAGTTTTCTAAACTCCACTCAAGTGCAGCTTTGTCCACTCTGTTTTATACATCGTTACTTCTAACATTCTAACGTCGAATCTTGAGGTATTACGGAAAAGGTTTTAGTACCGAAACCCTTTCATTTCCTACTTTTAATTAGGGTCCGGCGCGATAACGCTCTCCGGTCCGAAACGCGTGCCGATAAGTGCCAGAGTGGTACCTTAGGTACCTAAGCTGCTTCCTTATCGTTAGTGACAATTCAACGCGAAATGAGGCTTTAGCTTTGTAATAAATTTACTGTCCCTGTCCAAGCAATGTTCATGAACATTTTAGAATTTCAGAACATACATATTATGAAGGGAATGTTTTCAGATAAGTATTGAATTTGTAGTACATTTACCGCTGCCAAGTTTTGTTAATTGCAGTTTGAGTTGAGAAAATATGTTTTCTTTTGTTTTATCGTGTTGAGAAAAACCATCTCATCGAAACCCATCACGTCTGCTGAGTTTCACTAGCTAATTTAATTTATGTATTTGTACGCGCGGAAGGTAAAGCATGACTATAATATTTATATTGTTTAATATTTGTGTCTAAGTGTATGCTGCACTGGTTGACGTCATCACATCAACGCCGGCTGCCGCTGAAAACGCGCTGGGGCTCTGTCTTGTATCTCGTAGGGTCTTAGCATTATGCTGAGCGATGGCCGTTTTGCGTGGATGTGACGCATGTTTACCCCCAACTTGTTATTTTTTTTTGTGTGTGTTTGTGTTCTTTTTTATGCGTCATGTTTGCTTTGCGGCAAATAAATAATAGTAGATTATTAACCAAGGGGATCTGTCGCGAGTGACGATTTAAATCGCGAGCGTAACGAAGGACTCGAGGTTTACTCCCCAGCGTAGCGAGGGTGTTAAAAACTTAAATCACGAGAGAAGCGAGGGATTTAAGACGAGTCCTGAGTGTAGCGAGGGATTTAAGTTCACCCAAGACTAAGACAGCTTTATCACCGAGGAAAATACTCTACTTTTCGGACCATTTGCGAAAAAATAAACTTAACGTTTATGTATTTGAAGAAAACCAAAACGCGGCAAATTCCTGGACTAATATTTTTTTGTCGGAAAAGCAAAGGCATCAAGCTCATACAGCCTCGTCAGTTTTCGTAATTTTATTTAATAATCATAACTGCATAATAAATGCGTATTCCTTTTTCAAAAAGATGTATAATGCTTTATAATTATGTATACAAACTCAATGGTGTAAACACAGATGTAGTTCAGTATAAATTTCAGTAAGTATTCCAAATTTAAATCACATTCTCCCCCTAGAGGAAGAATGAAATTCAGTACAATTTTCTTTCCCTGTTTTTAACAGATTAAAAATGACTATTATATTGTTATGTTCGCTTTTTGTGGCATAGAATGTCACTTTTTTGAACAAGTGGTATGAAAATTAATTTTCTTCTTTCTTCATCTTCTATAAGTAATCATAGTCATGCTGTATGTTTAGGTAAGTACTTACTCATGCTTTGGACAAAGGAATGAATGATCTTTAATTATCATATTATGTAGGGAATGTTTTCAGATGTTCATAGTGTTCGTGCTGTAACAGTTATTGTTGATATTTAATTTTTTTAATTTCAATCACCCATATTACTATAATTTTAGGAGCAGTGGTGGCTGGGTCTTTCGAGTCGTAGGTTCGAACCCAGGCGCTTTACTTTGTGTAAATTATTTCATCACCAAAGTTCTCAAAACGGTGAAGGAAAAGATCGTGAGGAAACGCATGTCCTTGAACAAAAAAAAATTGAAGGCGTGACATCTACCAACCCGAGGGCCCAGTCCTCGTGGTGAATTACGGCCCGCTCCCTCTCACCGGAAGCCTGTGTCTCAGCAACATTATAAGCTGATTATGCATGCTATAATTTTGAAATAGGTCAACCTAAATACGTATCATTTTAAAGGCAATTCCATCTGATAAAGCTCCATCTGGAAGATTGTGTGAATTCAGCAGTTTCGTTGAAATATGAGGGCTTTAAACAAGTCGACGAATGTTTTCATTCTATTAACTCGAGGATTTTTACAAACTCCGCACTTCGTTCCTTAGCGGAGTAACACTCTGTGGAGCATTTTTAACTGTTTATTTTACTTAAGGTCTAGATTGAGGATGGTACCGAGATTGAATAGCAGACACATGGGTTTAATGCATCTTAACAAAGATAAACATTGCTTACTAGCTGACCTGATAGAGGTTGTCCTGTACAAATTGCAATAGTTCATCCAAAAATCCCATACAAAATAGGACTTACAGATTCCGCCGAATTTGAAAAGAAAAACCGGGTAGTTTCCAATTATCTTTTCATAAGTTAATCTGATTCAGAACATTACGAACATTTTAAAACAAAAAGTTGCCAAATCGGTCCAGCCGTTCTCAAGCGATGCGCTTACCAATAACGAACAGCATTTATTTTTTTACCAGTTTTTTTAAACCTCTGCGTAAATTGTAACCATGAATTCGGCATATGATTCTAAACGTAGCGTAAAATATTTTTTGAAGGCTTTAAAAAAAACAGCTGTTTCACATAAAATTGCAATACCTACACGGTCAAAATGTATGGAACAACTATTTTTTTTTGATAACTGACGTAAACGTTCTACGCTATAGGTACGCCAGGTCAAAATTTTTCCCATATAAGTAGATGTGCGAATAAAATGTATCATGTACACATACATAATTTTGATCGAAGCCTCACATAAATAAAAGATCGGGCTGATAACAAAAATAGAACAACACGGGTAGCGGGTACAGGAAGGGTTTGCTAAGCAAACAAAATATTCAGCAAAAAATAACATTACTAGGTAACGATAAGATAATATTTTTATAAAGACACCATAACAGTGATATGTACAACATATTAAAACACTGGCTTCTGCTGGCGACTTCGTCCGCGCGTCGCATCGCATCGCCCATTCGCGCTATTACTTCGTTTTTGCTTAGACTTTTCTCTTTTTGCTCGGCTCCTAAAGGCCGTAGCGTGATGTAAATAACCTATAGCCTTCTTCAAGAATTGGCTATCAAATGCAAAAAGAATATCTAAAATCTGACTGAAAAGAACAAATTCTTCAGCTTTATTGTTAGTTTAGGTCATAGGTATAAGTTTTTTACATATCTATGATATAGGAATAGAAGACGATAGAAGATAGATATACAGGGTGTCTGGTAATTTGACGAGTTATGCGAACATAAATGTAGGGAACAGCTGCTTTTTTTCGCGATTTCATAATGATAAATACAATGACTCCTTAAGAGGTTATCCCTTTATTACCGGACACTCTGTATATGCTGATTAAAGCACAGGTACCTACAGATAACAAAAATAACTTATTGTTATGATTGTTAAATTATTAAATAATGTAACATAAATCATAAACCTGGATCGAAAATATGTGTGTATGTAAAGCACATGAAATTGTTGCATAATTATCACAGTGACAGTTTGCCGGAGCTAACAGCCTTATAATTGCCGACGTAATCAGTCCGCTTGGCAGGTAGATTAGTGATGGCAATATGGCATTTACTATCTACGTGCTAAATAACCTCCCACGTAGCGATAACCTTCTATAGGTATTACATATATCTATACCATACGTTCTCAACCTTATTTTCCTACACTTAGAGAATGTATTTTTTTCTAGAGCCCCCCAATTTTTTTAACTTACCATCTGTCGCGAATCTAAAACAGCTATTGCAACGATTATATTTAAACGTGTAATATTATACTGTCGTAAGATAGGACATATAATTTTCTCTGAGTCTTCTACTGTCCCCCTTTTTTTTTTTGGGTGGGAAATCATCAAATGACCTCTCCCGCTCTGGGCTGAGCGGAAGGGCGTGCCAGACGTTTACTCACTAAAACCCACCCGTGTTCCTTCAGTTGCCTGTGCCAGGGGCCACGGTATCTCTTTCGAACAACCCGCGGCCCTGGCAGGCATTGGCCCTAGCGGATCCCGTCAGTTCGTGCTGACATCTCTTTGAGGCGCGCGTGGAACAAAACGCGTCGTCGACCCGGGCCTGGTCCTTACCGGGCGCATTCTACTGTCCCCCTGAAAGTTTCAAGTGAATGTCAAAGTGGGCGTTATCACCCACGTCGAGAACCTGTGGCCCTTAGGAACCGAGCAAAAAGAAAGAAAGTTGAAAGAACGCTGAGCGAAAAGGAAGTAATAGCGCGGGCAGGCGATGCGATGTGATGCGGTGGGTTGAGAGCCGAAATATTGCGCGGACGAAGTCGCGGGCACAAGCTAGTAATATCAATAAGCGTATAAACTTTTGTACGGACGCCAGCACATCAACCTTGAACCTAATGCTTTAGCGATAAAGTTGAAAATCTATTGAAGAAATTTGACAGATTGTAGTAGCTTGATCTGCTGGCGTCTGTACACCAAAAAAAAATTTTATATTCCAGTATTATTCCTAGCAGAGAGGTCAAACAGTCACGAAGTTAGAGTTATTATCTACTGAGAAGAGAGAGAAGAAATAAAACGGAAACATAAAAAGGTTGTAAAATAAGAGCTACCCTTTGCATTAATAAGGACGATTGACAGCTGTGCCAAGTTACTTGAAATTATGAGTTCAGAAAATCATATTTTTTTAAATCATCAAGATATCTACATAGTACATATAAGTAAGGGCTCGTGGCTAAGTAAAGGCCACAGCCACACGGATCGTTCGATCAGGTTAAGTTACGCTTGCCACGGTTGGTGGTGGATGGGTCTTCTTAATATACCGAGATCCCTCCACGTGTCTCGGAATGAATGTCATTCGTGGATCTTTGACTGTCGTTACGAGTTATCAGAAGCCCGAAAATCTGACAACCTGTCTTACCAAGAGGTATCGTATTACCCAATAACTGGGTTGTGGCGACTGCGTATCTGAGGCAGTCGCTCCATGTAATACTGACATTTAGCTACATCCGGAACCCGGAAGGCAAAGCTAGGCAGATGATGATCAAGATGTCATATTATATCTTTATCCATCACGCCTGTAAAGTTTCGACCGACCTTGTATATTATTCATTTAGACTAACTTACAGTTAAAATAAACCCCTGAACTGAAAACAAAATGTCCTCGGCTTTCTCAACCATATATCCCTACACGATTTACTGGAGTGTAAGTTATTCCCAGCGAGCGTACTGTACCTCCTCATACAACGTACACTCAAATCCTCTTAGTCGAGTACATGTGGCATTAATGAAAATTTAGTATCGAGGGAAAGTGCTTACCAATATTTTAGAAGTTAAATCATGGGTTTAAAAGTTTCTGAAAAGCGGGAGACTGGGAAAGCTGCTTGCTATAAAATAATAATTCATTCTCTTCGTTTGGTTTATTCAAGGTGTCGTTTTGCATCCTCGTCAAATTCAAGGAGGTTACTATGCTACTGATTCTCGACACGAATCAATAATAAAATAAGTAGGTATTTTTTTTTCTAATTTTCGAAAATGTGTGGGACACGCATTTTACAACGCGGCCTGTGTGAGACCGCACTGTAACTGCCCTTTTACACACACATAAAAACGCGGCCGCGTATACGATACCATAACACGACTCTGTTCTTTGACAGTGGTGTATTCAGAAATACTGTCTAACTAAAAATTTTTTACCAGGAGTCGTAATTTTATTTGATTATTTATGTCTTTCATAACAGCCTCCTGAAATTTGACGAGGATGCAAAACAATAGCTTGTATAGATGATGTGATGGTTACTATATGTCACGGAGTATATTGCACCTATCAATATTAATGTAGCCAGTTTGGGATTGAGGCTGTCTCTCTGTGAGAGGACCGTTAGGTTTCTTAATGTCAATTAAAAAATATATCTATATACAACGTGTCCCGGAATTAACGCACCCCACGAAACACCCCAATTATAATATTATGTTATAATCGAAGTTTTTCTATTATGAATAAAACATTGTTTTATTTTATTAAATTGGTTCTACTGATTGTGGGAGAAAATTGTGGTCACATGACAAATCTACATACGCATACAGTCGCACACGTATAAGGGTCTAGCGTAGTAGGTACTTCATCCATTTTGGTTTGATTTGACTGTACAGCGGAAGTGTGACTGTAATTTAATTATTTTTGGGATAAAAAATTACCTAGGTACACTAAAAAATACAGAAATGGATTCAGTAAACGATTCTGAACAAACTACTTTCATAATATGCATGAATTCAGTTACAGATTGTATATTAAAAAAATATATACTTATGATGTATGATGTATCAGTAAATATTATCTATTGTAAACTGCATTGAACTCGTAATAACTGCGATACATCACTTTACGGCTGCCAAAGTTACAGATCGATTGTCTGTGTGCTGCATGTGGGGGATTTAACCCTTCCTATGTCGGTATTATAAAAATATTGATAATATACAGGGTAAATCCGCAGACGTGATGGATGTCGAAATAAAGACACGAGAAAACAAAAAAAAAAAAATTTTTTTTTGGGTTAACTACTACCTACACAGAAGATAGAAATAGTTAGGTACCTACTTGAAATATCAGTTCCAAAACCTGTGGTTGTGTGTTTACAGACGTGTTGGGGATCGATATCTAAAACATTATAAAACAATTAAAAAAAATTTTTTTTTTCAACTACTTCTGGTAACTACAGTAACAGTGGTCATTGACCCCAGAAAAAAAAACATCAATTCCTTTTCTTTTTTTGACCATGCAAATTAAATTTGATCCTGTATTTTCTTTTACATACAGATTCATACAGAGCACGCCATGACGTTTGAGACCCATATACAATCTAGTCATATAATAAGTATTATGCATTTCGTTATGTGTCTGCTGGATACATAATAGGTTGCACGTACAGACGCCAGCAGGTCAAGCTACCCGAAACTGTCAAATTTTCCCAATCAACCTTGAACTTTAATACTTTAGCGATAAAGTTGAAAATATATTAAATAAATTTGACTGACTGTAGTAGCTTGATGTGCTGGACTGCTGGCGTCTGCATGCTCATCGCAAATGTTCCACATGTTGGTTTTTCATAACGCCATTAATTTCATCTCATATTTGTCTTATGGTCAGCCAGGATCCTTGAATCATCATAGCCAAGGTAAGTGTTTCATAGGAAGTGAGTAATGAGGTATTATATTGAGCGGACGACCGGTAGTGTCCACCTGTGCAGAAACGATAATACTGCGATCGCCATCCGGCTAGCTAGCAGTATACCTGGGGGTCTACTCCGAAGTGCAAAGTGAGAATGTTCGGATCGGACCGACACATGGCCGAACCGAATATTATTGAAAAATGCGAAAAAAGTTCAGATCGGCTCAGTTGGGTCGGGACCATAGTCAATATTCGAAAGGGTGTAGGAGTGTAGGATCGGGACCGACCGAACCAAATAGTAACTTCGTAGCAGGAAACGGCCGAACATTCGGCCGATACTACTTCGGAGTAGACCCCCAGGATGTACCTATAATAAATTCATGACCAGCTACTCATCTTTTCGATCTTCGTTTTGAAATATTGAAGCAAATGGTATGGAGTATAACAAAAAATGTACCTATACTTATAATATTTAAGTGATGGTAGAACAGAGTCTCCTAACACAGGCTTATCTGCTTAAAAATCATATCACTATTTTTCATTTGTTCAGTTATGCCAGCCTTTTGGGCACTTTTCCTGTTCAGGGATACGGACGGATATTTTTGATGCCCTATGATTTATTTTCCCCCTTTTTTTATACATTTATATACCGTAGGTACTATTAATAATATGTTAAGTCTGTTAACTTATATATTATGTAAATATCTCTGTCGTTAATAAAGTTTGTGAAAATAGTATTTTTAAAAAGCACAGAAAATGAATACATTTTTAAATCAGTGGTTTTCGTAACGATTGGATTTTAATGACATTCGACCGCGGGGCTTTGGCGTCTGTGAACGCAGAATTAATTTATAGCGATAACAGTCTTCGTATTATTTAAAGTCGCTTCCAACCCGCATGGGAACAGACAAATTAAATATTGGAGCTTACTCGTAATTGAAATATCCTGTTAAACCTAAGGGTCAAGCAAATGAACGTTAATTTAAAATCATTCATTACTTGGCTGAATGCAAGCCAGCTGTTTGTTTTAAATCCACAAAGGATTACGTGTTTCATTGCTTTTAAATTATTACATCGAATCATGTAAATTCGAATGAAGCAGAAATTATTATTATGGCTGATTACAATGATGTTATCATAACGTTTATTTAGTCATACCAAGTACGCGGAAGCCCGGAAGTCTTACCAAGGGGTATCGTATTACCCAGTAACTGGGTTGTGGAGGTCAGATAGCCAGTCGCGCATATAAATACTGGTATTCAGCTGCATCCGGTTAGACTGAAAGCGACTTTAATTTATAATACGAGTATGTACGACTATATATATATATAGTATAGAAGATGTATTGAAACCAAGCAGCTTATGCCAAGCACTTGGTCTTTATTCACTGTTTCACCAAACCGGTAATCCAATATTGCGAGTTTGAATCCAATACCTAACTCTGAATATTCTCGCAGTGGAATGAAAAATTTCAGCTCCAGCGTCCAGATCCAATGAATATCATTTCCAATATCGCGGATTCTTTGAAACATCGTTATTTTAATACTTCGTTATCCGGTAAAGTGTTAGAGGCGAGATATTTTGAGAGCAACGTAGGTACCGATCGTGTCGGGTGTCCCCGTTTGGTATGCTGAGCCCACTTGTACACGACCGTTTCCTTCACCGGACTTCTGGTGGTGTTAAAGTTACAATGGAACCTGTGTTTGATGTGATGGTACACACGGCTACACATCAAGCTATAAATTTCCAGTTTTCGCTGATCTCGCATTGTATAGGTTTTTCGTACAATCAGAGGTCAGCTTATACTTGTTATGTATAGCTTATTGTGTAGCCGTGGGTACATGTACTACATGCACCGGACGCCGCTGGTCCGGTGTCCAACTCATTCTTCTTATTACTATCCTACTTCCTAGTAATATTATAAACGCGAAAGTTTGTGAGGATGAATGGATGGATGTTTGTTACTGTTTCACGAAAAAACTACTGCACGGAATTGGATCGAAATTTATGTAGGTGAAACCGCGGGGCGCTGCAGTTCAAAAATAAAAATCACGATCCGTGTCCAATCGAAAAAAAGGGTATCTACAAGCGGCCTTACGGTTTGTCGTAAATCATTACTTGAAAATTATTGTCGTACCTAATCCGATGTTGGGAATTTTAATCCGGAAACTTTGAATTTAAAATGTTCAGATGGTCTGTGTTTTTCATTGATACAACATTTATGGGTATGTACCAAATATATTTGTCAGACGAGGTCGCGAATTTTACCAATTAAATTGAACGCGTCCAGCACATATACTGATTTCAAGAGCTGTAAGTGTCCAATTTGTTGCGGAATATTGACACTGACAGCTCTTGAACGCGGTTTAGAAGTTTGTGATCGCGTTCAGTTTCACTGGTGAAATCTGCACAAAATGCTATAGGTATTGTAATTGTACTTATAACATAATTAAGTAAGTCACATAGGAAAGGGATCTGATGTAGGTACCTTCAATTAAATGTGCCTATATAGTCCTGATTTATTCCTTGTGGTGACTAGACGTTCCCTTGAAATTGAATCTGAAATCGCCAAGGTTTTGTTTGCAAGTGTGGTTATGGCAATATTCTCTGTTACAATCGTTCATTGTTGAGGTTTCCATTCATTCCTTAACCTCCTTGCTATCCTACACTAAAGGATAACCAAGTCTTTCCTGGTTATCGACAAACGGCTTATCACTGTACAGGGCGCTTTATGTGATCTTCAGCGTCCGTAAACGAACCGCATATTTCTCGTAAATCAGGTGTGGACATACATATTGCATAGTAAGTTGTTCCTTTGTGCTTATTTATTCCATATCGTCCGTCTACCGGTTTTCGTTTACGGTCGCTTGTTAGACGTCAAATGAAGGCGGAATATCGATGGCCAAACCCTTCATTTTATGCTTTTGGAAAGAGGAATAAGGAAGTTGATCGCTGACATTTTTTTTTACTGATTTCAAAAAAGGAGGTTGTGTGTTTGTCTGTATGTATGTACTTCGATTTGTCCGTGCCTACATGGTCGATTTTCGTGATTATTTTTTTTTCATTTGGTAGAGAAAGCTCATGCGGTTCTCCCATATAAATTTTATTTGCTTTGCTTTGATTTGGTAGCTTCAATAATACGTACCTATTTAAATTCCTCTAACCATAAGTTACCATTTTTACTTTACCTTTTTGTTGAAAATGGTAACTAATGGTTAAATTTTTGCAAAATGTGTTTTTTTGATCAATTTTTAGTTTATCAAAAGATGTAATATCATTGCTAATGGTCAAATAATTAACTATAAGTTAAAAAAATAACCATTAGGTAAACTAACAATAGTACAAAAAAAAACACATTTTGCTAATATTTAACCATTAGTAACTATTTTTGACTATTGGTTGAGATAACTACGGATCAAAAAACCGGCCCTTAGTGTATGTTGATGATGTAATAAAACTTCCCAACACAAGTCCGTATACTTGTCCGTGGAATTGTATAAGGAACAACTAAAAAAAAGAAAAATAAACACCTTTTTAACGCCGTTAGTCCGTATTCCTATGTACTGCATTGCCACGCTGTTCAAAGATTAAAAAAAAAATACTTCTGATCTGGTCTATGCTTTTAGCTGTCACTCCATTCGTTTTAGAGTAGGACCGTTTCATAATGATACAGGGTTAATGTAAACTGCGTGATACATTAGGTGGGGGAGGCCCCTCCCCTCCGCCACCCAATGGGGTTGGGGAAAAAAAATCTCTTCGGATGCAACATCTCGTTTAATTTTGGTTGAAGTTCACCTAAGGTCTGCTTCTTATCAGGATGGTTCATTATTTAAGTAGTTAAGTATTCATTGTTTTTGTACTTTGTGTCCATTATTCTTATTTCATTTTCGGTATATCAATAATCATGAAGAGCAGTGGTGGTAACGGCCACCGGGTCATGGGTTCGAACCCAAAAAGGCACTTTACTTACCTACGTGTACATTATTTCATCACCACTGCTTTTAAAACGGTGAAGGAAAACATCGCGAGGAAACCGGCATGTCCTAGAAACAAAAGTTCCAAGACATGTAATATCCGTCAACCCGCACTGAGCCCGCATGGTGGATTATGGCCCATTTCCTCTCACAGAGAGGAGGCCCGTGTCCCAGCAGTGGAAACATTATAGACTGATTATTCTTATTCTTATAATCATGCCATTTAATTGAATATAGTTTAATTAATTTTGGTTTATTACTTAAGTTTCCTGAGTTACATAAAGTATATCGACAAAAGCAATTTAACCCTACAAGCTGGCACTTGATCCAGCTAATCGCAAACTTCCAACCTCTTGGCTTTATTTCCGTTCATTATGTCAATTTGTCCGACTCAATTACCTATATGTGCACATTGCAGATCGGATACTCTACTAAAGCAAGCCCTCATACGTTAACAAAGTTATGTTGTTTTGTTGTTGTGTCTCTTGCTTACAGACAGATATAATAATTAATAGTAATAGTTAGTAAACATAAGATCTGTGTTTATTGTATTTAAAAATTATTTCATCCCATGGGAGATGACACTGCAGTGATTGATGTACATGTAATCGAGCCTGCTAGCGATCATTTTAAGGATATTGTTGGAGCTGGCCCATATGCTCTTATCCTTACGGCAGTGGAAATAAGCACCATAACACCTACCCGTACTATCCTCAATGCTCTGGTGATGCCATGATCCCCCATGGACTCACTGTTGTGAGAACCCTGTTCACTGTTGTTGAAAGTTTGTTACGTAATTAGGGTGCTGTTGAACACCGACACACTTTCAACCGCGATCTAAATCACTTTGAAGATTATTGCTAATTCATTGCTTCATATGTTCGAAAAAATTGTTTGCTCAACAACGTAAATAACGCAATGAATATTATTGAACTGTCAAACTGAGCTAGCTACTGTTAGTGTGTTACGCTATTACCCCGCTGATGTAGTCAATAAGTTAGGTAGATGTAGGATTTGTTATTACGGAAGGAAAAACGACGCCATTACTTACCATGCCAGCTAAAATACAAATTGCGCTCAACTTCAGAACGAGGTCCCTGATAAGAAGTCATAAAAAGCCAAACGTAAACTTCAAGAATGGCTGGGTATCTACATTTATCTCGAGTATAAAGAGACACCAGCCCTCCTGCACTATAAATGAGCCTTAAAAGAATTTTTCCCTGTAAATTGTAAAGTTTAGAAGTTTTTCCAGCTTCGGACGGGCGTCGTTGAATAAATATCACGGTACATAACTTCCCGCTTTTGTCTCGGAGCCCCCAACAAAGTGCGCATCTACCTTTTTAAGACAATTTGCTTTAAAAATTCAGCAGTACTCGTGGTAATTGAAGTCAGGCAAGGGTCGCGCACAAATATACTTTGTTAAGGCACCTTCCTAATTTGTGAAATAAAAAAATAAGAACGAATTTGCTCCGAGATTTTCTGGTGTACCGTGAAACATTGCGGCGCAGTGTTTTGTTTGAATTTTAATTGTAAATGGCGTTGAAGTATTTCAATTAATCTTTTGTGCTCGAGAGAAACAAAACAAAATGTCGCTCGTGAAGTTAAATATCACACTTCTTTATTCCATCGCTTTTAGGAACATTAAAAAAGGCTTTATCTTTCAGATAAATAGAAACTTCACCACTAATTCCATTATGAGGGAATCTCCAGGGTAGCCAGTGAAAGTCAATTTTCTTACGTTTTTTTTAATTTGCAGGTGAGTGACATGTTGATTAAAATATGATTCGCGAGCGTAACAAATATGACTTTACATAAATTATAATCATTAAAATCATCAATACAACTTCCTAACCAATCCTTGAGTTAGAACTGGCCTCAAATTTCATGAAATATCAATCAATAGGATTAAACGAACTTATGACTTCAACTAATTTCGCGGCTACCTTACGCAACCCGCTAAAAACTTTGGTTGATAATGCCTCATTTCATCTATAATCAAATTCGTCTACTTTCAAACAAAATCGATTAATATTTGCCTGAACGCGCACCCGGATTTTACCGGTGCGTGCATAACTAGTTAAATGCGGATATAACCGCATAAGCGAGTTCGCTTCGGTTCAAACCGGATTACGTCTGGTGATGCACACGAAAATAATGGAGTTACTGCGGTGTTCAGGACACCGTGTTTGTTAATTTACTAACGAACATACATTTTGCCGTCTCAATAATGCTTTAACATCTGTGCATAATGTTAGCATAATCAGACTATATTGTTCCCACTGCTGTGACACGGGCCTACTATCAGTGAGAGGGAGTGGGCCATAATCAACCACGCGGGCCAAGCGCGGGTTGGCAGATGGCACATATCTTCGATTTTTTTATTCTAAGACATGCCGGATTCCTCACGACGTTTTCCTTCGCCGTTTTAAGAGCAGTGGTGATGAAATAATTTACACAAATTAAAGCGTCCGACTGGGTTTGAACCACTGGGCCACCACTGTTCTTTTTCTGGCTCTTTCTTGGTGTTAAAGTGATAGAATAGAATAGAATACTCTACAGGGTAGCATGGCAGGGACATCGACGCGCAAACTGTAACCATGACTTCAGCACATGAGTTTAGACCCATGGCGTAGAAATTTTTCGTCAGTTATCGAAAAAAAATATCTTCCGTCCAAAATGTATGGACCAGCAAATTTTTTTTAGTAACCGACGAAAAATTTCGACGCTATGGGGTCTAAACTCATGTGCCGAATCCATAGTTACAGTTTGCGCGTCGATGTCCCTGCCACCCTGTATATTACATATGTACACCATACAAAGGTGATGTTACGTGTATGTTTCTAAGTTCGGTGATCGCGACTTTACAGTTCAACGGGTTTGAATGGGAGGTATACAGGGCATTCATCTATAGGAAAGCTGAGAACTTTCCCAGCATAACTATTATCTATCAATGTTTGCAGAACTTCATCTGACCCGCCAACAGTTTCACCGTTCGTAGAAGCTACCACGGAAGTCTCATCAACTTCACTCGGTAAGCCCTAGTAAAGTTTTTCCCATAAAGGTTCGATATAAGTACAGGGTCAAATTAAATTAGCTAGCGATAGCAGACGTGATGGGTATCGACATCTAAACGTGATAAAACAAAAAAGGAATTAATTTGTTTTTTTTTGTGGGGTCATTGTGTACCTATTAGTCACTTGAAATATCAGTTTAAAAACTTTGTGTAAACTGTGTGTAAACTTCACAGATATGATTCAAAGTAGCTGTTACTTGAAGTATGAGTTAAGAAAATCTGTTTTCTTTTGTTTTATCGTATTTAGATATTGATACTCAACACGTCTGCAGTGTTTCGCTAGCTAAATTTATTTAACCCTCTATACTATAGAATGGTTAGCTACGTACTACTAAGTTTTAAATGTGAATCTTCAATCAAAATCATACATCCACACATTCACAATAACAAACGGTATTCAAATGTATTGAAAAACATCCAATTGAAACGGACATAATAAAGATATGAAACGGACCGGATGCCCGATATTAAAGCAAGGACCTGTAACGAACTCAATGGAATATTAAAGGATGTAGGAGATATATTGTGTTATTCAGGGTCGCGAGTTCTATATTAAAAGCGATATAGTGTACACGTATATAATAATCGCGACACATTCGCCAAAAATGTAAACAAATATGAGTTTATGGAAAGTTAAGTTTAATTCAAACTTTTTTATAACTTTTTCAACAGTGCTAGTCTCTCTAAAATCAACTTAATATCTATTCTAATAAAGTTGATATTTGTTTAACTGGAAATAAAGTCAATTTGAAACAAATCAAATTTGAATTTACATATATTTCGCAATGTTAAGCAGATAGGCCTGATGATAGCCGGTATAAATATGACGTTTTTTTTTTACTGTTCCACTCCTGGGCAAAGGCCGCCCTCCACTCCTTCCATCTTTCGCGAGCCCGTGCGTCCTCCTTCCAGTTCCATCTCCTACGTGGTCTGCCGCGGCCCCGCCACACTGTCTCAGTCTGTCTCACTGTCTCATTATGATGATAAATTATTTTATTTCCGTCAGTAGGTTTGAACAAACACTTTTAAAATAGATGACGTCGGCGTTTCCTATCTGACCACTCTGAGAAGAAAGGCCGAAACTCAGAGGTCACAGTCTCTTTTAAAGTCCAGACATAATCTTGATCAGATCATGTCACGAACACATAGATTGGTGTCTGAAATGGTCTTTTGAGGGAAGGACCACACAGATTGAATGGACCTGTCCAGTCAGTGCACGCATTTGTCAGTAATCAGGCAGCTCAACTCAGAACTTAAGGAGCCCTACATAATGCCAGGCCTACATACTTGTAATGTTCAGCAGTTAATTTCTGGATTATGATAAAATCGGGGTTACTTCTTTTGTTGTAGTGTGATTTATTTACTATTGATGTTAATAGAAATTAGGTGCGGTGCAAAGAAGGATCGGACGTAAGTCCCACCCACCCTCGTAAGTCCTCAGTCCTGACAGTCGTTCAGTCGCCATTCACGACACCAGCTCAACGGATGAGTAGGGTCTACCTATTCATAGCCAGGGCTCCCAGTACCTACTATTAGTATGTATGATTTGTTAGTCCAATTTCTGCCAAATACAGTATAAAATAGGTACTTACAAAAGTCCGGTTAAATGCAATCTACAAAGAATCCCCGGACCGTCGTCAACGTCTGACGGAACTGCTGAGCACAGATATTTTATCATAAAATTGGCTGAAAAGTGTTATCGTGTACAATTTCGAGTTACTTTATGTACTCTGGGCAGATCGGTGTCCAACTTCAAAGTTATCTATTCATTATTCTATTCATATAATAATTAAAAGTAGCTTTTCGTCGCTTTTTGTCTGTCTGATCACGTTGCTCTTCGAAACTACGCTACGGACATAATTTAGACTTAGAGCATTTATTCCGGAAGTTTTGTGTGTATTTATAATAAACTAGGTGCGCCCCGCGGTTTCACCCGCATAAGTTTCGATCCCGTGGGAACATATCTGTGTGCCAAATTTCATCCAAATCCGTTCAGTAGTTTTGGCGTGAAAGAGTAACAAACAAACATCCATCCATCCATACAAACTTTCGCGTTTATAATATTATTATAATAGGATTAACAAACGTAAGTAAACAGATGTTGTTACTTAGTCTTTTATAAATTGAGTTCTGAAAGATAGAGAGAATTAAATGGACACGAAACGTTTGCAGCTACTTTCTTGGTACCTACCTACTTCAATTTGATGAATTCTGCAAAGTTTACAAAGTGGAGCTTCGAACAATTGTTTGTTGAGACTTTTTAGTTGGTTGGCTGCGCAGAATACTTAATAAAATGTACGTATTTTAGTTTGTATAAATTATTTTTTCATCGCATGCTCTCAAAATGGCGAAGGAAAACATCATAAAGAAACCGGCATGTCCTAGAAACAAAAAATCGAAGATATGTGACATCTACCAGCCCGCACTGGGCTCGCGTGGTAGATTACGGCCCTCTCCCTCTCACAGAGAGGAGGCCTGTGACCCGTGAGACGCATATTTACCACCTACTTGTTCTTTTTTGTGTTTGTATTCTTTCTCTGCGTCATGTTTACCCAAAATATCATCATCTGGCTAGCCTTTTCCCAACTATGTTGGGTTCGGCTTCCAGTCCAACAGGATTTAGCTGACTACCAGTATTTTACATGGAGCGGCTGTCTATCTGACCTCCACAACCCAGTTACTGGGTATTACGAAACCCCTTGGTAAGACTGGTTGTCAGACTTTCGGGCTTCTGACGACCCGTAACGACTGTCAAAGATCCACGAATGATAGACGGGACCAACGGCTTAAGGTGCTTTCCGAGCCACGGAGGGGTCTTGATAAGTAAAGATGGTCACCCATCCACGGACCAACCGCGACAAGCGTAGCTTAACCTGATCGATCGACCCGTGCGGCTGTTATTACTTAGGCTCTGTCATGTTTACCGCAAATAAACGTATTTTATTACTTTTTTTTCTTCCTAGTTATAATCGAATGCATTAGATAATATCAATATACCGATAGATAGCTATCGGTATTGATATTTATTTACATTTCATGTAACAATTTCTTAGTATTTTCTGTTCGATTCAAAATTGCCTAAAGCGTATTCTTTGTATTTTATTTCTACGAATTAATTAAAAAACTTTTATTATTACGTAGGTACATGTATGTACAATGTTGTTTTCGAATTTTCTTTAACTAAACATAACTTTGTTTATTCGTTTGTTTTTTTTTTTCGAATTTATGGTGCCTGCCGGAGCTTCTGTAACATGTTTTTTTTCAGTAGATATAATTGGTACCTACTGTAACTAGATGTGAGATGTGGGTGTGTGATGTGTGTGTGTGATGTGTGTGTATGTGATGTGTGCCTATAAGTCTATAGGTAAGTGTTCGCGCATAGCTGGATATTATAAAAAAAAAACGGCTTGCACTTCGGGAGTGCCGGCAGAAGTGAAAACTTGAATATTAACGTTGTGCATTTTTTATATTTTGGAATGCGGTCTACTCACCCTCCGTCTTACGAATTTTCGATCAGGTCACGTGTCCTGACGCGAGCTCATCTTACGAATTTTCGATCAGGTCACGTGTCCTGACGCGAGTTTAACATTTTTTACCCATCACAACAAAAGTGCAAACAAAAAAGTGACTTCATCTAAAAGTGGAGCATTGCTAAGCACAAGCGTCAATCAAACCTGTGCATCATTATAAAACCTTTTCAGTGCTTTATTGGGTCATGAAGAAGTAATCAAGTTCGGGCGATGGCTCATTTACGGCGGTCTCATCAAGGACTTGACTGGAGCGCGGTTACGTTTCCACACCGCGCAATAGATTGGCCGGTGCGGTAGCCAACCTACCAATGTAGTCTGGTCTGTCTACCTACAATTTCTATTAATACAAATCATAAGTAGAACATAATGTTCTACCAGCACAGGTTTGTGGAAATCACATATCTTCGAAATTTTGGTTCTAAGACATCGATACTGGAAATATGAAATAACGTAAGGGACAAAACTAAGGTTTTCAGGAGAGCAAAAATAAGATATTTTTCTTACAAAACTGGCTATAATTTTTTAACTATATGTTTTATGTAAAAAGTGTCTAGGACAAAGTTTCTTAGATTTCTTCATTCTTTGAAGCTAAAATAGTAAAAAATCAATAAAGCCTACAGTTTCAAAGATAGCATGTCCCTTACGTTTAATAATAATGAATACGAGTGATATACGTTTACAAAATTTTAGATGTAAATAAACGGCCTTGATGTATGGGACACTTAAGGAAATAAACATTTAGAGTTTTTCAAAGTAAAGGTCTCTTAATGGTACAGTCTATAATGTTAATGCTGTTTACAAATATAAAAAATAGAATTTTATACATTCGTGACCTACTATGCCTATGCCATACAGTTTAAAACTACTTGCTGACTCATAGGGATAAAAAATAAACGAATAAAAGAGATCAAAACTTTTATTTGTGCTCACTAATCCTCTTTTATAAACGCAATTTAGGTACTCTCATAAATTATGTTAAGTATAACATTATTAAATTCTGTTTTAAATCACAATAAAAATAGCTATTGTGGCTTACTAAAATTAGACTCATTGTCCCAAAAGAAAAATAAAATTCACTTAAAAAATAAACAAATCAGTTTTCTTAAGTAAATAGTAATCATTAAACATAAAAAAAAAACAAATGAACTTCTTCCTTAATAGAAAGCCTACAGATAAATTGAAAAAGTCTCAAAAATGAGTCATTATCTTTGTCAGTCTCATCATCGTCGGTGTCATTGAGCCTATCTTTAATTATACTCTTATTATGAAGATTCAAATATTCATTGTGAAACTTATTTGGAATTATACCATTGTCACATAATTTTTTGAGATCTTTAAACTTTGGAACTGAAATTGGCACATCGGCGTCGAGGCAACGATGAGGGACGACCTGGGTCTCGTCCTCGACAGCCGGTGGAACTTCGTCGAGCATTTCCGACGTTTGGCCCCCAAACTGGAACGGGCCGGGGCCGCCTTAAGGCGGCTCCTGCCCAACCTGAGGGGGCCAAACGCCTCCTGCCGGAGGCTTTACGCGGGGGTCGTGCGGTCCATGGCCCTATATGGGGCCCCGGCGTGGGCGCGTTCACTGCGGCTTCGAGCCGCACACTATCTGAACGCGCCCCAGAAGGTGGTAGCCACAAGGCTGATCCGGGGCTACCGCACGATCTCGCGCGAGGCGGCAAGCCTCCTTGCCGGACTGCCGCCATGGGATCTGGAGGTGATAGTCCTCGCGCGCCTGCATGACTGGCGCGTGGAGGCACTACGCCGGGGGGAAACTCTGCACCCGTGGCAAATCGGTGTGGAGCGGACGGACCTCCGGCGCGATCTCATGGCGGAATGGAAGGCGCGACTATCGCAACCCAGCGCAGGGCACGCCACGATAGTGGCGATAAGACCCCTCTTTGAGGAGTGGCTATAGAGGCGTCACGGCATTCTCACGTACCGCCTGACGCAGGTCCTCTCCGGACACGGGTGTTTCGGGAGGTTCCTGCACATAATCAGGCGGGAGGAGACGCCTGGGTGTCTCCACTGCCAGGATCGCCCAGAGGACACGGTGGAGCATACGGTGGCGGTCTGCCCTGCTTGGGCGGAGCCCCGCCGTGTCCTCGTAGAGGCGATCGGCAACGGCGGCGACCTCTCGCGTCCGGCCCTGGTGCAAGCCATGGTCCGGGGCGAGAGGGAGTGGGAGGCAGTCACCTCCTTCTGCGAAGCAGTCATGCTAGCGAAGGAGGTGGCGGGGAGGCTGAGGGAAAACACCTCACGCCTCAACGGCCGCGGGAGACGCTCCGGGCGTCGGGAGCCGCGTAACGACTCCCGGCCAACGTAGGCGCGGGCCTGCGGGGGCGGTAAGTAATGGGTAACTCACCGTCCGATCAGGACCAGGCCTGTGCCGGACGGCGCGTTGTGTTCCACGCGCGCCTCAAAGAGATGTCAGCAGAGGACGGGGCCCGATAGGGCCGAAGCCTGCCAGGGCGGCGGAATCTTCCGAAAGGGTTACCGCTGCCCTGGAAAAGAAAGGACTAAGGAAGGAACACGGGTGGGTTTTAGTCAGTAAGAGTCTGACACTCCCTTACGCTCCACCCAGAGCGGGAGGGGTCATTTGATGATTTCCCATCCTCAAAAAAAAAAAAAAAAGGGTCAATATAATTATGATAATTTGAGTCACAATTTAATGTAAGGGACATAGTATTTGTACCTTCTCGGGGAACACTAATGTATAAGACAATAATAAAACATCTCAAATTATGGAGTAACTTATGTGACCTGTTGTAAAATGTACTCGATTTTTATTTAATGTAAATACCAAATACTGTGAGTAAAGAGACTTACATTAGTTTTTATAAAAATATTAATTTATAATGTCATATACAGCCAGTTTCTAGAAAAAAAATCGTCTAGGCCTACGGAAAATATGTGATGTAAAGGACGTTTTTTTCAAGATATCGAGATTTTAAATATACCAATCGATAGAGCAAAAAATTCCGAATCCAACGATATATATAACTCATTTTCGACCAAATGTCCCTTACGTTATTTCATATTTCCAGTATCGACATGGGTTTCAAGATGTTTTCCTGCACCGTTTTAGACCAATGGACCCGCGTGGGTTAGAGTATTATAAGCTAATTTAATTATGTACGATTCTCCTCCTATTTCTACGCTAAGTATCTACATAACATAGCTAAGGAATAGGCACTTTCGGCCCAAGATATAATTATAATCAAACCTGCATCAGTCACAGCTCAAAAGCTATCATATGAAAAAGGAGCAAGGAACTTTTTGCTCTTTACGTACTGCTGATTTCGAACCGCAAAATGTTGTCCAAAATTGACTTAAAACTTTATGCAATAGTAAACACACTTGGATGTTGCTAAGTTTGGTGCCGAGCAGTTCCCTGGAACCAAATCACTTAGTCAAAACGTCAAAACAATGCGACAAACAGTAGCAGAGATCTTAATCCAATCTGCAAGCGTTCATACGTTAGTTGCACGGTAAGTTGCGAGCCGAGTGACGTATTGGGGCCATATTAGCTACTGTAGTTAGTACACTTAGTACCGAGACCCGAGAACTAATAAAGTTATGACTAGGGTTGCCCACTTTTTTTATATAAAATTTAGTATTTTTGAAGCCATTGCCTGTAAAAAGATGGCAATAAAAATTAGAGGTGTAAATTCATATTTTTTGCTTCTTTGAACCTTTACTAACCGGCTTTTATTTATTCTTAATGACTCATAACTAATATTACACCAAATTAATGTTAAAAATACCATTAATTCAGCTTTCATGAGATAAATACTGGCCCTATTGCGTTCATTTCGCCATTTTATATTGAAATGAAAATATAGTAATTTCGCCTACTATAGATATTTTTATTTATTTAGGCCTCTAATTAAGTATATTAGAGCCCTGGCCAGGGTCAGGATAATATGATTTATAGCAGAGTTGGCAACCCTAGTTATGACGGGCATCGAAACTTTCCAACATAACGTATTGCTATTGTTCGGATGTATGCATTATTAATTCAAATAGTTTACAGACGGCCCACGCTTATATACTTGTTTGTTTAACTTTCGTAAATTCAATAGGCAATTTACTATGAAATATGAATACATTAATATTGATGTTTTGGGTGTGTGCAGCTGTGAGTAAATAAGTTTTGGTAATTTGAGGTTAATTGAGCTGAATATGCCTATTTAATGTTCACAATGCTGTTCATATTTTCATATTATGTAGGTGGCTCCTAATAGGTACCACTGGTAGTTTGCAATAAGGATATATTTTGGTGACCATATATTATACTGAAGCACCATAGGAACGTCGACTACAGAGTGACGTAGGTACCTAAGTGGAAAGTAAGATAAGTCCAGCGGGGTAATTACGTAACACACTAACAGAGACATATATTGCGAACATAATTATGAAGCAATGGATTAGCAATATCCTTTAAAATGATACAGATTGAGATTAATAATAATATCCCTGGACATTTCACACAGCACCATTTGTCCCAAGCTAAGCAACCTAATGCTTGTGTTATGGTAACAAGATGGCTGATAAACTACTTATATACATTTTTTTTATGTAAATACATACATATTATAGATAGAAAAACACCCAGACTCGGAACAAATACATGTAGGTCATACAAATATTTGTTCCGTGCGGGAATCGAACCCGCAACACGCAGCGCAGCAGTCAATCGCTTAACCACTGCGCAAACCGTGCCGTCGATTGATAGTGTGTTACGCAAATTTTAGCTGACAGGTCCGCACGGGCGCGTTTTTCCCGCGGCGTTTCATTTTTTTTGCACTGGCTTTTCAACGCTTAGACTTGCAAATGATTCGAGTTTTGTACTTCATATATCAACTTAGCAATGGGATGGTTCATATAAATTGGAGAATGACTTGACTAACTCTTTCGCATAAACCACTGTTGTTTTCGACTGTACACAGTGTACAGTCACAAGCATAAATATACCTTACAGATACTCAATATTCAAAAGTTATTTTCCCTATTTCGTAATAATATTATTATAGTTTTGAGAAGAGTATTTATTCGTAAGACCATGCAATTTCTATCAATACTTTAGGAAAAAAATGATTTTGAATCTTGCGTTAGTAAAAGGTATGCTCGTGATTGTACACTTGTAAAAGCGGATTTCACCAATGAAACTGAACGCGATCAGCACAATTAAACCTAGTTTAAGAGCTGACACTATCAATATTCCACAATAATGGCATCTCTCGAATGCGGTTTAGCTGTGCTGATTGCGTTCAATATTTTGGTGAAATTAACCCTTACTAAGTAGATGACGTATTTCCCCGTTGCTCTCCGTGTCTCGAGCGACAGACAGTCTCTTATCGCGGAAACTTTTAAGGGCTCTGCATATTTTATGCCGAAGCACCGCAATCTCCCTTTGTCTCCCAAAAACTCCTTTTAGAGAAACGCTAACATGTTACGAGTACATCAGATAACGCGTATGTTGAGAATCTTTAAATGAAACCACATTATGAAGGCTTACTACGCCACTTTTATTGTAGCTCACTGGTATTTGTCTAAAAGGAATCTGCTGAACATAATCCAGCTTTTATTAGAAAAGTTTCTTATTGCCAGTTTATTTAAATATTAAGTATTTATTATTATGAACTAAGCAAATTTTTCTACACGACGCCAAATCGTGTTTAACTTTAACAGCTTTGGGAATAATGTGGTAATTTTGTAACACCTCCTTCTAAACTTTATCAAGAACGACCACCTGCAGTGTTGGTATACACACAGTTACATTCTTGACCGAATTCTCGTCAGAAACATCCAAATTACAGCTCAAGATGATACCCGAAATTTTTTTTTTTTCCTTCTAAAATCCTAATAAGGGTACAACTCACCCTCTACATTTTTTTGCATTTTTTTGTCAACGATGCTAGCAGCTGATGACCTCTTTCCAACATTCCATGTCGATACTAAATTTAGAAAGCTTTAGAGCAAAAACTGCGTCGATAATATGACTTGATTGAAGCTGGGGAGTTTTGAGCGGAAGGACGCCGCTTTGCAGCCCACGGGCGGAAACTACAGTACTTATTTACGGCTTATATTTCATGCCCTTAAATAATAAAATGGAACGCCGACGGCCTTATTTCTAATTACATCTAAATTAAAGTAAGTTAATATTACGTACGCAGCTAAGCACCTAACGTTTCGTTACGGGTAGTCAGACGCCCGAAAGTGGCACACACAACCAGTCTTTCCAAGGGTATTCGATACAGGGTTGTGGAGGTCAGATAGGCAGTATTCAGCTGCATCCGGTTAGACTGGAAGCTGACCCCAATATAGTTGGGAAAAGGCTGGGCATATTGATTTTTTATGGAGTTCATTCCAACTACGTATGCCACTAATCCTGTTCAAATCTACATCGCCTATATCATAAAACATAATGTTCGCAGTAGGCGGTACGCTTATCATACCTCTGTCCTATGATTGTCTGTAGATTAGGATCGTAGGTAGCCCAGGCTTATTGTTATAATACCATGTTTATTATGCCGTACATTATGGCAGCTTATGTATGAATGATAACGTAATCGGTATATGGGTTCTGCAAGGTAATTGTGTAACACGTAATAGTAGCAATGGCTTTAATTGTGACAGTTCAACAACATTCATTGCGTCATTTACGTTGTTGAGCAGACCAATATTTCGAACATATGTAGCAATGGATTAGCAATATCCTGCAAAATTATTCAAATTGAGATTGATAGTGTGTTCACGTAATTAGGGTGCGGTAACTTTCAGTTAATTTTCTAACAGGTAACTTAAGTGTAACATACTATGGTGAACTATTTGAATTGAGTTTAGAACATTAAGCCGAGTAATAATTCTTTTTGTGAATATTTCAATGTCATTTTCATAAAGGAAATCGAATTCTAGTAATATTCGTGGGTGACAAGCGAGCGCTCGCCAGCACACGGGACCGCCATGTATCATAGAGAGGCACCAGCTGTGTGCAAGTGCGGATATTATGGACAGTATCCGCGCCTCGTGGCTATAGCATGTGCCTACCCATGCGTCGTTAAGGGGGAAGCGCCACGGTAGCCCGCGAAATTCAAATATTCTTACGTTTTTGCAATTTGCAGGTCAGGGTCAGGTTGTATATTGAACAAAATATGATGCGCGACCGTAACAAGTATGTATTTACAGAATTATAATCATTAAAATCATCAACATAACCCTCTAAGTTCATATAATCCTCGTGAATGACTAGTTGATGAAATGTTTTTTAAAAAAAAATTAAAAAATTTGAATACCTACAATAAGTATTTGAATTTAGCGGGCTACCCTGACGCTTTCGTTTAAAGATAGGAAAAATAACACATATTATTTTTCATTTTATTTATTTATATTCAAATTTTATTTATTTTTCAAATTGACGTTATTTCAAGTTAAACAAATATAAACTTTATTTTAACCCTTCATATCGTACGTGTAGATCCACGCGAGACACAATGGCTTTTTAATTATGTCTGTAATTACGGCATGCAACGGGTTATGGTAATTACGTTGATTTCAGAGTGACTTGCACTATTGCAAAAGTTATAAAAATGTTTGAAGTTGTAGCGTAAACCGAACTTTATTGTGTAGGAATTAAAGTTATTTTTCCATAAACTCATGTGAGTTTACATTTTTGGCGAATATGTCGCGAATGGAGATTAGGTAAATAGCCCAAATAAATAATGACAAGAACGTCGCAAGTTTTCTATTCCATTGTTGGAATGATATACTCGTACTTATAAAAACACTTTTATTCTTAACATAATCTACTACACTTATGAAAAGACCTATAGTATTTAGGTATACCGTGTCGCTGAGAAAAAAAGCCCTCCAAAGTACCAAATTGTTTCCCTCCGTAACAAATGTTGAAAGTGGCGTGTTAGTGACATGGTCGTGTCTCCCTAATCGTACACGATGATAAAAATAAAGGAGAGGTGGAATAACAGCGGGCGCGGGTTATCGCGTCCCTGATACGAACGCACCCCGCGCCATGCGCTTGACTTGCCACATATTAAATAATGCGGGACTGAATTACTTCAGCTCACAATTTTTACTGAGAGTTTAGGTTTCCCACCCACTGGAATTCACCGTAGACGATATTTTTAGTATGTATTGGTACCATATATTATGTATATTTAGGTGTATGCAAGTATCAAGGATTGGAAAACGAAGTGTTGGGTTACGGCGGCGAGATGGGCGGACGATATTGTTGCCATCGCGGGTAGAACTTGGTTGAGGCTGGTATATAAGGAGCGTGGAGATTGTCACAAGAAAATAGAGTTCTATGCCCAGCAGTGGGTGAAGTCGGGCTGCGGATGATGCTGATGATGATACTCGTAGGTGTATGTGTATACGTACTACGTAGTTAATAAGATTAGACATTTAAATAAACCTTTGTTACAGTCCGTTCAACCGATTTTGACTTCTATTGCGTTGGAAACATGACAAATGGCAGCTGCAGTAAATAGTTGGTATTGTAACCACTTTTTTGCTTTTAATGCCATCCTTATGCCTACGGAATAGAAGTTTAAATCGGTTGAACGGACTGTAAAAAAGGTTTGTTTAAATGGGTAATCTTATTCCAAATGGAGTATAGAAGTTATGTCTAAGAGCTACCATTTCAAGGACTTCAACATAAAAATGTCGTTAGCTTATAAAATTATATGCAATCAGAAAGTTTATTGTCGTAGCTTCATTAGAATAATTGTACTATTTATTTAATAAAACATTATGCACAAGTATAAATGTACTGTACAATGGCAGACTTAATGCCTGAGGCATTTACTTTACCAGATGAAGGGTAAGGGTATCGATACTCCCATTACTACTTACTATAATTTTGCATGCTTTAATATTGAGCAAAACATGTTTGGTCTCATCTTGTATTGTAACATCTTTTAATACCGTGTTTTTTGCAAATAAATATTATTATTATTATTTCTGAAGCCCGACAGTCTGGACGTAGTATCCTAGAGTTTGTCTCCTTTCCAGACGTGTAGGTAATATCGAGCAAATATGTGCGAAAAATATGTGACAGATTTATTCAGAGCATATAAATTACGTTTGATGAAGGTTCCGAACTCAGAGTTTGAGATAAAACGACACTTTCAGACCAGTGGCCTTCCCTTACTACATTAGGTAAGCTATCTATGTATAACATACTGTAGGCATGTCAATAATGTACATGAATATTTTTGTTTGGGCACAACTCTATAGAAATTCCGGCAGTGTTCTTTTCAATCTCATACATTATTTTTTTCTGATATTTGTATGTCATCAATGAAAAAACAGCGCAACATATAATCATTATCATGCCTTGGCCTTTAAACTTTAAAACTTTTTAATCTATGTTTTACAAATTAATAATCCTGATTCTGATTTTGTACAGATGGTGGTGATGATGTAAGGTGCTGCCACCCTGTAAGTCCTGATGTCTGAACCAAGAAAGTAAACAAACTTGAAAGGATTGACTGATCAATAATACTTAAGTATAAAATACCTATTTCAGAACTTGGTTTGAGGGTACTAAAAGCTTTGTCTTGATGTGGCCAAACAAAAGGTATTTATCAACTTTCTGACAGTTGGAGCTAGAGCTATAAGTTTCATTTTACGAGATTTATCTTAAAATTCGGTGTGTTTAAATTATGTCAAAAATATGTTATCTTTACAGTTTTAACGTGACGATATTATTGTGGACGTCCACGTCCATAAATATCTATAAAAATAAGTATGTAGACCGAATTTTAAAAGCACCTTCATATATTTCCATGCATTTTACTTCCCTGTGTTATCAATTATCATGATACCGTGGACGTCCACGATAATATCGTCACGCTAGATTATAACAGCGCACATTGCCGCAATAATTATGCATAGCAGAATTCAACTTTAAACACTAAATTTTGGGTGTATATCCTCCGACTCTCTCTCAAATATTTGATGAAAATCTTTTATAGTCAGATAAACCAGACAGTGAGACGAGAAAATCTTCAGAGTGTCGCAGTGCGGACTAATTAAGTGTCAATATTAAACGCTATTCACTTATTTTTTCGCAGTATTGTGTTCCTTATACGGCACTTGCAAAAGACAGAATAGGGTGTGGTGGTGTCCTGTGTAAAAAAATAATAATTATATTTAGTCCGTCAGTTAGATTATCGAAAAATAATGGACACGTATTTTTTCTTTTGTCAATCAAACAAAAAATGACAAAGATAAAGCGCGTCAAAATTTGGGAGTGGCGGGTCGTGACGTCACTTGCTTGCAAAAGTGTCGCAAGCACGTGACGTCACGCGGAACTTTAACGGGCGATATCTTCATCATTTTTTATATAATTGACAAAAGAAAAAATACGGTTTCAATATTTTTTGATAATCTAACTGGCGGACTAATTAGATTTTTTAGGAAACTAGCCTATTGTGTGGAAAAGGGAGAGGAAGGCCTTTGCCCTGCAGTGGGACAGTACCGGCTAGTTAGATTAGATTAGACTTATTTTTTCGGCGTCAAAATAAAAGCTTGGGAATAGCTTGGCAGGAGCTATAGACGAGAAACATAACAAGTGCCAAGTGCCAAGCCTTCGTCACTGCCGACAAGCCAACGCTGAAAGCCGCCTTTTAATTTACGTTGCCTTAGGGTTAAGTAATGTTAATTAAAAGCCGAACTGCCAAGTAAGTTACTACTTATTTGGTTGGGAATAACAACCTGACGCGATCGCGCTGAGTAAGGTATCATGAGATAAACTGAACTGTCTCCTAGTTGTATTATGACTGCTTTTATGAGATGCATAAGCTATACTTTCAAGTGCAGCTTGTTGCAGTTTTTAAAAGAGTGAAAGGACACTATCTGTCCACTTCTTCCATGCAAAATCTGTCAGCCGACAATTTTATTCCCCGAATAAAAATTATCTGTCGAATGAAAAATCAGCCCTTAGAAGTATATACTTATGTATGTATCTTTATTCGTATGTGTATATTCTCATATTATTTGTTTTATTTTATTGGGTATTGTTTTTTATTTTATGTATTTAATTTTCACTTTTACAGTTACACACGTTGTCTACATCTCTTTATCTACTTTCCTATCGCAGGTATGCTGGTAGAGATTTCTTTAGAAATAAGCATCACCTTTGTACCAATTATTTTTCTGTTCTTTTTTGTCTTGTCTGGTTATAAGTAAATAAATGGTTAAATAAATAAATAAGTTTAAATAAAAGAAGACAATGTTTACAAAAAACAACATTTAATAACCCCCGAAGGGTAGGGCAGAGGTGGACCTATCTATAGTACACCTACATTTTGCCAGTTATGTTTAAGACCCATGTAATAGTGGGTGAGACTATTGCCATCAAGGGGGACCAGCCCACACTCTCTCTCTCTTAAAAATAGACAATTATTAATTATGCAACAATTAAAACAAAAGATATGAGTTCTTAATCGACCCACACGAACCGCATAAACTCACCATTAGACGCGATGCAAATGAACGAATATTTTGGGCAATTTGCAGTAGTTAAACGATAATGATTATGACATCGTAATTAATACTAATTACTTCGCAAAGGCGTTATTCAAATTAAGTGCCGTTTTATTGAAATCAGTTCAATTTGGACTCGGAAACTAAACTTCTAGAATTCAAATCAACATTAATGGATTTCAAACTTAGCCATCGATTCGAGTCCCTCCGTCTTTCTTTGGTAACTACTTAAACAGCGAATTATTCAGACATTACAAAAAAAACGGGAATGAAGAAATGTCGTTAATTCAAAGCAGACCATTAGTCAGCGAAGTTCTTGTTGTTGCGAAACATTTCGTTAGGTAATCAGCAATAGAAAAAATATATAAATACGTAACGAGTAAAAATGTGTCCTAAATGAGGTGGCCTGAGGCCGCGTGAATAGCGCGCGCCGTGAATACTAGCTGAAAGGAAGGCGACAAGCCCAACGTATCCTAGTTCCTCGGCCGCGCTGCCAGAATGACATATATTTGTGCCAGTCGCCGGAAAAAGTAAAAAAAAAATAAGTATTCAAAATTAGAATACACCGTTAATGATGATGAGACGGGAAGGATGTTTTGGACTCGATTTTGAATGGTTTTTGCACTAAAACAAATGAGCGAAAGAACGTTTCTGAAATAAATTGAAGGGTGAATAAATATGACAGTATTTTTCTCGGGTGAAGTATTATTTTTAAAACACATAAGTAGATACCAAATACATATTTTATACATACAAAAATAAAATATACCAATAGTCAGACTTGAAATATTTGAAGATCATTAATTTCAAGCCGACAAACCCATTGCAGAGAACGTAAAAGGCGAAAAATTCATCACAGCGCTTTTCCAATAAGAACTGTAATAAAATATCCGAACGTTTGGTATAACTGAAATTAGAATTACTCAACTCCCGTCCAATAAATCGTCGCAGTGGACATTTAACTCTGGAATATTGAAACAGAATCATTGAAAGGAGCCATTAACATTTTTAATTAGAGTAATTTCTAATTTAATTAAAAGTTGGTAAGGGTCGCCCTCGCTCAATTTGTTCTGGACCACTTCACCGTTAGCTCTTAGCATTCTATCGAGCATTTTTATAACCGCTTCACTCAAACGTGCAAATAGAGGGTAACTTTGTTTTTATTACCTTCGAGAGTGTTACCCAAGAGTTCGCTAGGAGTTCGCTAGAGAGTTATTATAAGGTTTTACTTGTGCTAGTACGAACACGGAGGATGTATCAGTTGTTAAAAGTTCTGATATTTGCGCTTTCAGAAATAGTTTGAAAATGGTGTTGTAAAGTTGTACCTGCGGGGTAATTGCGTAACACACTATCAGTAGGAATAGCTTTCATTTTGACAGTTCAACAATATTCATTGCGTTATTTGCGTTGTTGAGCAGACAAATTTTTCGAACATATGAAGCAATGGATTAGCAATATCCTTCAAAATTATTCAGATTGTGATTGATAGTGTGTTACGCAATTAGTGTGTTGGTTCTTCTTAACTTCCTTATTAAGTTGTTTAAGAAGAACTTTTAATTACCTAAAAGAAATCATGAATGAATAATTAACACATCTAGGCATTTGGTACTCATTAATCCGCTCAAGAGTGGTTTCAAGAGGCTGAAAATCTGAAGTTACTAAGAAGTTATGGTAGATGATATGTATTTTAAATTACATGTAGGTACCTATGTCGAAAGCGTGAAAAGGTAACAGACAGTTAGACAGAGTTACAGAGTTACTACAGAGAGACGAGTTACTTTCGCATTTATAATCAATCTATACTAATTACAAAGCTGAAGAGTTTGTTTGTATGTTTGTTTGAACGCGCTCGGATAAAATTTTATTTAATTAATAGAAAACATCATGAAACTAAATTTCATTCGAAAACATCCATCGGTTTATATCTTTTGTACCTTTCCAGATACTCAACACATTCGAGCCGAGTAGCACTACACGGTACCAGGGAAACATAATACACAGAAGATCCTATCTCCGGATCCCCCCCACAGTAACGAGCGTAAGAATCGCTCGATCAGCCGCAGCTAAGCCACAGTTAATCCCACCGACATTTAGAAGAAGCACCGACTTCGCTCCCTTGCATTTTAAGTCGGTATCCGTTCAATCCGATTTGTCTTTGGATGTCAAAGGTCTTTGAGTTCTGCGTTCTTTTTTTCCTTTTACAAGCTCATCAGAACCAGCCAGCACTTTTTCTTAACGGGGAAGCGCTAGGTAGCCCGCGTAATTAAAATTTTCTTACGTTTTTTTGCATTCTGCCGGTCCGTGTAAGGTTGTATTTTGACCAAAATATCATTAAAATCATCAGTACAACCCTCTAAGTTCATATAATCCCATTTTTTTTTTTTTTTTTTTTTTTGTGGATGGGAAATCATCAAATGACCCCTCCCGCTCTGGGTGGAGCGGAAGGGAGTGTCAGACTTTTACTGACTAAAACCCACCCGTGTTCCGTCCTTAGCCCTTTCTGTTCCAGGGCAGCGGTTAACCTTTCGGAAAATCCCGCCGCCCCGGCAGGCTTCGGCCCTGTGGGGCCCCGTCCTCTGCTGACATCTCTTTGAGGCGCGCGTGGAACACAACGCGCCGTCCGGCACTCATATAATCCCATTGAATGACTATTTTATGAAATATCGATCAATAGGATTATATGCGCCAGAATTATAATCATTAAAATCATCAATACCATAATGAAACCGATTCCGATTAATCGTGTGTTACGCAATTAGGGTAACCCGCACCCTAATTGCGTAACACACGATTAATCGGAATCGGTTTCATTTTGACAGTTCAACAACATTCATTGCGTTATTTACGTGTTGAGCAGACAAATTTTTCGAACTTATGAAGCAATGGATTAGCAATTTGCTTCAAAATAATTCAGATTCCGATTGATTGTGTGTTACGCAATTGGGGTGCTGTATTGATGATTTTATGATTATAATTCTGGTTGACTCTTCATGTGACCAGAGGGCTGGCCTATTTTTAGCCCAAAGAATCACCATTGCCATCCAACGTGGTAATGCTGCCAGTCTTTTGGGCACTTATTTCACCATTGACGAATTTTTTGATGCCCAATGAGCTCCTGCCTTTTTCTTTATTTTTTTATTATATACTTGTATATAATATAATATGTCGGAGTCATTCGTTTGACCCGTGCGTTTGACTATTCGGAACGCCAGCGCCATTTTGTGGCGCTGCGCTGGATAGAGTCTAGCCTGAGTTCGTGGTGGTACGAGAGCAACAGCTACAAAAGCGGTGTGAGCAGACCTCTCGAGATGATCGAAACATTGGACATCGTACGAACAACATGTGCTCAGAAACTGTCAGCGTTCCGTATCATTAAATCAGTACCTACAGTGTGTGATTCGCTAGTGCGACTAACTTGTTCGTAAATTATAATCTGATTTGAACTGCAAACCGTTTTTCTATTGTGTTATAACCAACACTACCCATAGTACGCCCACAGTAATTAAAATATGCCTAATGTTACCGTCTCCGACATAAATATAATTTGTTACGCTTGTGAATCATATTTTAATCAACACGACACTGACCTACAGAATGCAGTAATGTACCTACCTACACAGTCTACAGAATATTTTTTCTTGAATGCCTTTGTGGCAACGTCCTTTAAATGAAGAATGGTAGTTTGATTAACGACAATCTCATCTTGGAATTGAGAGTATCATAATGTGCATTCTCATTGTGACGGTAATTGAGAGGGCCAATGTACAGCTACAGCAGAGGATGTTGACGGGCGAGGCGATGACAGTTTGCGACACACAAGAGCGCTCTTGGTACGATCTTTTAAAATACATTGTTTGAGATACATAATATTGCACAATAGAGATGTCTGCCTAGCCTTTTCCCAACTACGTTGGGTTCAGCTTCCAGTCGAACCGGATGCAGCTGAATACCAGTATTTTACATGCAGGAACTGTCTATCCGATCTCCACAACCCAGCCCCTTGGTAAGACTGGTTGTCAGACTTTCGGGCTTCTGACTACACGTCGCGACTGTTAAAGATCTAGAAATGACAGCCGGAACGAACGGCTTTTAACGTGGTTTTCGAGGCTCGGAAAGATCTCGATATGTAATGGATGGTCACCCATCCACGGACCGACCTCGGCAAGCGACCCGTGCGGCTGTTATTAGCCACAAGATGCTATCTACGCTATCTATTGTTAATATTCTTATTTATATCTATCTTATTAATCTTTTAAGTGCAAGTTCTTTTAAAGCGATTTATTGACGTATCACTAGCGACCCTCCCCTGCTCCGCTCGGTTTTTACTACTTCACAAAACGTAGAGATTTCTTTATTATATGTTAGTTTAATATGAATGTTCTATTCTATGCACACATAATCCTTCCATAATAAATTCTCTAAATGATGGTGAAAACCGCATCACAATCCGTTGCGTAGTTTAGAAGAACAACGCGTTCACACAGACAGACACCCGCATAAGTGTCGATCTCGTGGGACTATCGGGATAAAAAGTATCCTATGTGTTATGTATAAGTTATAATAATGTAAAATTTCATCAAAATCCTTTCAGTAGTTTTTGCGTGAAAGAGTAGCAAGCATTCATCCAAACATCCATCCTCGCAAACTTTCGCGTTTATAATATTAGTAGGATATGTTTCTAAAATAATTTTGTTTCAGCTGATGACATAAAAGCTTCGAACAAATTGGAGTTGAATCGTAAATATTTACTTTATATTTAGTCTTTGTAGTTACGTGCACCAGACAGATGTTCGCAATTATAACAACAAGTGTTGATTGCCGAGCTTGCAACCGCAGCTAATTAATTAACTTTCAAACGAAGGGCTGATTTTTCCAACGCCAGATAATTTTATCCGAGGAATAATTTTGAATTTTTGACAGTTCTTTTATACAAAATCTGTCAGTTGGCAATTTTATTCCACGATTAAAAATTATGTGTCGATTGAAAAATCAGCCCATTTTTCAATATCGTAAATGTAATATTAACTGCATGTCAAACAGAAATATTACTTCGTAAGTGAGCGACCTTTGTAAACATTTTCAAAAAATTGCAATGCTTACGTTATTCCTCTATTGGGGTCATTATTATTGTAGTTCACTCTATATAGTTTATTCGAATAAACCATCCGTTCCATCGAATCTTATCAGATACCTAACCAGTAATAAATGTATCTAATGACTTACAATAATACCAATAATAGTATGTACATGTATATTAAAAAAAACCTGTCAAGTTCGAGGCGGACACGCGCACCCAGGGGTTCCGTAGTAACCAAGTATGTATGTATTTACTTGTGCTATAAAAAGGGTCTTGACAGACGGACAGACAGACGGACAACGAAGTGATTTTATAAGGGTTTCGTTTTTCCTTTTGCGGTACGGAACTCTAAAAAAGAATCATAGGGTGACACATCAGAAAAAGTGCCCAAAAGCAGCATAATTATGATAATGACGATAAATTGTATTGACATCATTCTATTTCATGTGCTAAAACTACCGCACACAATATCACTAAAGGGATTAGATACTCCTACTAACTTGCAAAGTGACAGTTGCCCAAGGGTATACTTAGCTGCATCAAAGTTCATTAAGGGAGCCCTTTTCCCGTAAGATGTTTAGTCGGGCCACCACAAATGTCTTCACGTATTGTTTAGATAGTAGTTCGCAGTTCACACACACACTATAATTAATTAATTAACGAGAAGAACTGCCTAAAGCTGAGAGGAGTATACACATTTAAAGAACAAAAAAAAAAACAACAAACAAGAATGCAGTGTTTTATTAGAATTTTTAATTTTCACTGAACTTCAATAGCGTCACTAAAGCTCCGCTGTATGATCAAAGAACGTTTAGAAAAAACACAAAAGATAGCACTTTTTTTTTAAACACGATATGCTTTTATCCATTTTCAGCTATCGATTCACCACCTAGTTATACAAGCCGAGCTGCAAACAAAAATGAACGAGCACACCATATATATAACCTAGCCAAAACTAACGCAACGTGAATTGGAAAAACGTTTAGGTTGGTAGCCATATTGACTAAAAAAAGGTTTAAAATAGTGGATGCAAAACAAAAAGCACAGAAGGCTTAGTTTTCAAAACGTAAGGTCTATGCTGAACGGGTTTGGAGGACTACATAAAACCTCGAAGTTAAATTCACATTGGTGGGTAATGGGCCCAATGGGCGGGACTTACGAGTTGTAGGTTCGAATCCAGACAGGCGCTTTACTTTGTGTAAATTATTTCATTACCACTGCTCTCAAAACGGTGAAGGAAAACATCGTGTATCGCCATGTTCCAGGACCAAAAATTTCGAATACATGTAACATCTACCAACCCGCACCGAGAGAAGGTCTGTGTCCCTGCAGTGGGAACATTACAGGCTGATTATGTATTACAGGCGGAAGAGGAGGCACAAAATCCTCCTCACAACAAACGACCGATAACGATGATAGCTTCCAATTATAATTCGATTACCAATAAATTGGAGCTATTGGTTGCTGAGGTCGACAAGAAGATTGCATTTCCGTCGACATTCGTTTCAGTACGTGTATCTGTCTGTGATAGCACACACGACAAACTCAGTGGTGCTTCTCTCGACCCATGTTGTGTTGTGAAGCTGGAACAATTTGCGACGCAGTGAGGCAGATAACCGCGTGGTTTCGGCTCCCGGGCCCCGAGCACAGCAGCCCCCGGTCAGCACATTTTCACACAACTTTTATACATTTTATTCTGTCTAGTTTACCCCCAAAAAATCGTTTTGAAACCACGCCCTTCCGCTCACCGCGGCCATAGTGAAAAATTTGAATGTTATTATTCTTTTCAGTTCCTCATTCCTCTTCTTTCACAATACCCACGAAGGAGTTTCGATAAGGAAACCTCAGCCAATAATGTATGTTATGAAAAACATTTTTACCCACTTTCGGAGTTTCATTCACAAAGAAAATCACGCTTCATTGGGTCCGTCAATATCTTGTAACACGTCGAATGTTGGTAGCTCTGACACTTACTGAATTTTCATAGACACGAGATGACATTTGAAAAGAATTTTCAATATCGATCCACAATTTATGAAAATATCCATAAACATACATAAAATACAATAATCAATACATACAAATAGACATAAAAACCTCCTCCTTTTTTAAAGGAACCAAGGTTGGAAATTTCACATGTATACATCTTTGAAAGTGACCGAATAGTTTCACTTTGATGTAGTAGTGAGGTGGCGAACCTCGGCTAATTAATGCGGTTACCTGAGCAGGGCACGGATCAAATTCTCGAAGGCCGAGTAATTCATAAAATTGTGCCGGCTTGCCACAAATGAGCCGATGTTAAAGTCACTAGCGTGGGCAGAACCTTTTTTCTAACCTTTCTGACTATTTCGATCATCAGCTATTATACGAAAGAACATAGTAATTTGGCCATACAGGACTAAATTGGAAACTTTGCCTAATTTAACAAATTCGAATCGGTCAGACATTAGTGGCATCCCATTCAGTAACCGAAAGGACTTAATGACCGAATGTAAACGACATTGCGGGTGGTCCGTATTTATTTGATTCGCGTTCGCCGATGCCGCTAACGATCAAGTGTTATAGAACCCTAACGTATCCTCGTATTTAGGGTAATCATGCGTGAGCGTCTTTTGTTTACAGTTCACTGAATATTGTATCGCCCTTTATTAGGTGTGCGAGTTTTCCTGTCCACATCCTAGCTATGTTTTTCTACTAATAGCAAGGCATGTACCGCGCCAGCATTCTTTTTCTTGTCAATATTTCCTGTTGTCGTAATCGTTCGTGGGTCGATCTAAGGGTCTTTTGTTTTACCTGCATATTACTCATCCTTTCTCATCTATGACGGGATAATGTTGCCTGTTTTACCGTACAAAAGAGCGATATTATATTGCATGAGGTCTTAACAATTCACTTGTTTGTTTAGAACATAGGCTCTCAACCTTTTTGTGCCCACTTTGAGAATATATAATATTTTTTTTTTTAAAGACTTGTAATATTATATAGTCGTAAGATAGTATATATAATTTTATCTGGGTCTACTACTGCCCTGAAAGTCTAAACGCCCACGAGGTGGCGTTATCGCCCAAGTTCAGAACCTATGGTTTAGAAGATTGTGTTAATAAAGCCGTCAACGAGGCGTCAAGCTCCTCATAACTGACATAAAGCATCACCGCACTTGAAACTTTATCCGCGGTTAGTTCATAAACAAATAAATAGGTACCTAGAAGTCTGCAGTTAGTTTAACGGCTTATGTTACGGGCACATGTGGGGCGCATGACGGAGAAAAATAATCACAGCCAGCCTTGTTTATGATCGACCATCTTCAACACGTGGGAATTCTTACGAGTACAAGAAGTTTTTTAATTAATCCTGATACATAGCTACCTACATAAATATGCCAGTGTGTTTATAACCTTCATGTTTCAATGGACATTGTCTTGGTAAATTGAGGTGTTGTCTTGGTAAAATGCAATAGAATTTCAGTACCATTATTTTACTTTTCACTTTGAACTTATTACGATTAAAAATAATAAATAAGTAAGTATAGTCGAAAATATAAAAAAAACTTTACCAAATAATATGAAACGGCAGATTTTACAGTACAGGCTACTCGTTATCTCCGGATTATTTCTGTCAGTAAATGTCAAACGCTGTACGACACTTATCGACATTGGAGCCAAACCTTTGGCAGCTCGAAAGCCATTATCGGTGCGGCGCTTATTAAAAAAAATAATGCCATTCTAATTTTGAAAAGTGACAAAGACAAAGAAGAGCACATGCCTTGTTGGTTCTTCAGGGGCCTGGTGACGTCATCTGGCCCTTACAACATCTAGACGGGCTCCTTTCAGTGGGCAGACTGGGGCAGACGCTATAAGATTACAAGGGCCGTCGGCGACGCGATAAAGTGAATGCCTAAAGGCTGCTACACGACCAAGTAATTTACTAAATGGAAGAAATCTCAGAGTTTCCACTTTAAAACAGACTTATTTTTAAAAGTGTGGATATAAATAAATAATTAGGTGTGCTCATCAGCATCGTGTCGCTGAATTATTAAGTGAGTGAGCCGGCAGGGCTGTCAAGTCGACTATGATTTGGGTCACATTAGGTGCAATGTTTTCGATATTAATATGCACTTATCAAAGGCGACAATTGGGCTTTTAGAAAAGAAGAATGAAAACGATCGATACTAATATTGCTAAAGGGGTAAAAGAGAGTTTGTATGTACTTATGTAGGGGGTAATTAATCTGGGAACTTCGAAACTATTAAACCGATTCCGACAATTTTATTCTTTCACTAAGAGGAAGCTACAGTATTGCCGAATGTCGTATATGTTATGTTAAAAAAAGGAATTTAACACGGACGAAGTCGCGGGCAGAAGCTAGTGTTTTATAAACATCCACGGTTGATTTCTCAAACAAAAATTCACGGAAATTATGCCGATGGCAAAAGTGTGATGACAATAATACTTACTTAATTACCATCTTACTGGAGTGGATTGGTGATAAAAAAAAAAAATGTGTGCAGTGTGGATCACCGTCGGGAACGGAGTTCATACGTAATACTCGCATTCTCACACACTCGTATACCTATTCAAATTCAAATTCCTTTATTTACTTCGAAAACCATGAAACGACACGCATGATGAAATATTTTGCAATGTTCGCAGCCGTAATCTTGTATTTTCATTTTGACCTCACTATTGGCTTCAGCGCCCTCGAAAACCATGAAAACAAACTGATCGTGAGAGAGAGAAAGTCACATGCAGGGGGCAACGCATTTTCGTTACGTGAGGATTTCTACCAGTTACCTACCGCAAGCTCCGTTAAAGAACTTCGTTCCAATAAGTTAAAAGCTCTTCAAAAAAGTAATACTTTTTCATGTAAGTACTAGAATTATAGACCATATTTAGTCGGCTTAATCAAGTAAGCCAACGGTTGGTTGTCACTTTTGTCAGAGCCTTCAACGTAGTCTGTCGTTTTTAGGACAACAGCGAGCCATTTTTGTTTGGGGTGTAAGAATGCCCCTCCCCCTCCCCCTCCTCTTCCACCCCCTTGCACACAACGCAGTGTAATTGCCACATTTATGACGTTACAACAAACTACAATCGACGAGCGCACGCCATTATTTTTAACGATAATTCATATTGTTTGAAGCGATATCATGAAAAGCTATTTGCTATACGCATTTCCATTGTTGTGATAAACTTTTAATATGTATGAAGTTACATATAAAAATATTATTCATTAATATGTGCCTTTATTGTTTTCCAGTTATGTTCCAGTGAAAGGATAAAATAACAAAATTGTAGGCGTAAAACAACCAGCTATAAATTCTAGGAATTTGTTCGTTACTCAAGTGAGTAACGAACGGTTACTCAAATGTCACTTTCCTGAGAGTGACATCAGAGTAACCAAGACGAGTGAGATGTCACTTACCTTAAGTCCTCTTTTTAATAAATGATATGCTCGTGTCTGGCCACTTTCTAATCTAATGTTAAGTGATTACAAAAGTTATCGCGAAAGCCATTACGTTTAAGTATACCATACGTCATCTAGAGATGTGCCGAGTACAAGTTTTACCGAGTATTAGAGTATTGCTCGGTACTACGTTTAGCGAATCGGGTACTCTGTTACTCAGTTTAGTTGACGCAGGTATTGGGAACGTACGAAACGCTTCAAATATGTTAGGAGAATGCCATGCAGATGTTAGCATCTACAGCGCCGCAACAGCGTGAAGATCCAAAAAGTCTTCGCTATAAGTAGAGGTAGACCAATATCTAAGATTACTACGAGAGCCTGATTATTTAATTAAAAATATGTTTGCTTTTTTTACGACATTTTTCTGACATTGACTAAACTACTTTAATATTGTAAAGAGGTCAGGTGTATAATTTTATGAGTTCTTGTCGAGACCTCGGCAGTCAAACCAAGTTATTGGCGTTTCGTATAAACCCAATTATATACACTGCAACAACATCACATAAGGGAACTATCACGAACAGAAATCCTAAAGAGATTAATAGAGAAAAAAATAAATAGCCTTCACGAGGCGTGCACTCTGGGCAGTTAGCCTTGTTACCTTCCTTGCTATATGGACATTATTTTACCAGACATACAAAAAAAATCTTCTGTTTCATAGAAAAGTGCAATACCTACGCGGTCACAATGTATGGAACAGCAATATATTTTTAAACTATTTTTAACTGTATTAAGTTATCTAATTAGTCACTATAGCCAGTTGGCTGATGGGCAGAACCCATAGTCGACCCATCACTACTATATTAGATTTATATAAAAAAAACGAAAAATAACTTGAATTCCTACACGATAAGTGTAGGAATTAAAGTTATTTTTCCAGTTCAGTTTGCTGTACAACTTCAAACATTTTTTTATAACTTTTTCAATAGTGCTAGTCACTCTGAAATCAACTTAATTTGCCATTAAAATAAAGTTGATATTTCTTCAACTTGAAATAACGTCAATTTGAAACAAATAAAATTTGAATATACAGGGTGGCAGGGAAACGCTTCCGAAAACGAAGACAGGTGATAGGGCTACTGATTCTCGATACGATACCATAAAAAAATGAGAAAAAAAAATGAACAATTTTACCTATTTTTTTTAGCATTTTTCGTACACTATGCTGTGAGAACAGTTAAATTAAACCATTATTTGCTATTAAACACATTTTTTTTCTTTACAACTCTAACAAGCAATGTATTCGTAAATAAATATCATCTGACGCTTGCGCGTGACCTCAAGTTCAAAGTGCGCGCGCGCTCGCCGACAGCTGTGCGGCTGACGACCCCAAGTACACGTGACGCGCGAAAATAATCAATTTCAGGCGAAAGGTTAGTGGTATCCGTTTGCATAAAGGTTGTATATAATCTACGTTCTGGCTTCGGAAGCGTTCTCCTGACACCCTGTATGCTCCTATATTGCCAGCGTTTTCACTTATAGTCGCATTGTTGTCCATATACGATAAGAGAAAGGGAGAAGAAAATAAACTTTTTACAGCGATCCTTCACAGCGAACTCACGCGATAAAACGTTATGTTGGTAGGTAAGTAGGAACAGCTGTTTTCCCTAACAAGTTTTTCCTTAACAGCTGCTCAGATGAACAGAGCACTTAATAAAAATCCGTCCGTTTCTTTAATATTAAAATAATAACAGTCACCCCTGTCGTCAAACAGTTGTGAGTAACGCGCCTTCTGTCCGACATTAAAGATTCACTGTTCCCGCGGGAGTTATTACCGGTTTACGATTGCTAAACACCTTGTTTTTCTTGCCACTTTCTATTTATTTTGACAGATAATTGACTAAAATTCCCGATACAATTAAAGTTCTGATAGCCTATTTGCGAATTGGAAATTGACGAACAACAGATCTATTAATCGTGCAATTTCCGCGAAAATGAAATGAAATTGTTTATTCTGTAAATAGGACATCGGATTCACTATGTTGAAGTGTTCTTAAAAAATAAAGAATAAGAGAGAGAGATATAGTTATATATTTCTTCTCTCTCATGTAACGAAATGTGCATAAGCGTGACGCGTCCTTGAAATTTCACGTTTAATTCAATTATCAAATCGCCGCCTAAAAAGTTTCAGTTCAAAATAAGCTAAAATGGAGTCGACATTTCTTATCCTATCTGACTGCTCCTAAGAAGAAATGACGAAACAAACTCAGGAGATCGTTTATGACGTTCGTTTATGATACGATGACATCATCAACCTTATCCCGATTTACTGGGGGACGGCGCACCATGCCTCCATAATCTTCTACTGATAGCCGTCATCTCAGTAATTACCCCAGTTTGTGATAACGCAACAGTCAGATGTCAATTTTATTCGACGGATAAAAGATCTGACTTTGGTAAAATTAGCCCTAAATAGTTTAAGGACTGATTTTTCCAACGCCAGATAACTTTATGGAGGAATAATTTTGAATTTTTGACAGTTCTTCCATACAAAAACTGTGACGTCAATTTTATTCCACGAATAAAAAATATCTGTCGATTGAAAAATCAGCCCTAAGTTATAATTAAATTAGCAAATAAGGCTATATTGCAATGAGAAAAAAGATCACTGACCGTGATACTTTATAAGAAAAAAAAAAACTTTTATCTTTCTAAAATAAAATGTCCGAGCAACTCGAGTCGAGTAATACGGCTTGTTGGTATCTGATGAAGATATCTTACTGGGTTACGGATAAGATTCAATCAGCTGCCGTTAGCCTTAGTGAAAATGCTGTCCGGATATTTTTAAAACATAGCTAATCGAAAAAAAGCGTAGTGAGTTGTTCGGACTTTTCCGAGAAGAGTAAACTGTTCATTATATAACATAATCGGCCTATAACGTTCCCACTGCTGGGACACAGGCCTCCTCTCTGTGAGAGGGAGTGGGCCATAATCCACCACGCGGGCCCAGTGCGGGTTGTCATATGTGGTTCTAGGACAGGACGGTTTCCTCACGATGTTTTCCATCATCGTTCTAAGAGCAGTGGTGATAAAATCAAATGCACAAAGTTTAGTGCCTGCCTGGGATTCGAACTTACGACCTAAAACTCGTAAGTCGCAGCCGTTACCACTGGGCCACCACTGCTCTCAATTGTTCATCAATACAAAGGAAAACTTGTAGGCAGTCTTTTAATATACAGTAACAGGAGACGACAAGATATCGTAATAATATTATACAGTCGGGATGAAATTAGTAAGTAGGTAATTTACTTACTAAGGGCCGACTCTTCAATAGACCACTTTTAGTTGAGGAATAAATATTGCGGGTTGCCAGCTTTTGTTTCGAAAATATGCCAACCTGTCATAATTATTTAACTATTAAAAATCAGCCCAAAGAAACAAATCACATAATATAAAATGTTGATAATTCGAAGTGAAAAATAGCTACCAGGTACTGTATATTTTGAGAGCCAAAATGTGATAAGTAAAACCTTTAGTGGTAAATAATAAATACAACACATGTCACTGAGCATTAACAACAGCTACACGCCACTTGTCGGGATTAATATGAACTATTGTCACTAAGTGAAACAACATCAAACATTTATGTCGACAAATGATTTCGCTTAAAGTGTCCTTGCTTAGGTACTTCCTTACGGTTGTAGTTAGTTGTAAGGGTAGCACTTGTTAAGGTAATAGGTATTTGGGCACGTGTTTAAAGACAATTTCATCCTAGGTCGGATTCCAGAGAGGGGCGTTTCTCGTAATTTTATGAACGTTCACAGTCTGATTTGAGTCTCAATCTGCCAAAAATACCTCTAATTTCCCTACATTTTTGACAAGTGTTAGACATTAATATTGTCGCTGAGATGAGATTGCGACTAGTTTTTGAACGTTTTTAACTACGGGAATAGCAGTGAACTGAGATAGGATAAGCTGCTGAATTATTAAAAGCAATAATATATTAGGTCGAAAAACGAATACAATTTTCCGAAAATCCGTTGAACTATAAATCGTAGACAAAAGGGCTACGGCGTAGCACCTGCGTAGCACTCATTTATTATTCTCATGGCCAAGGATTGTTCAATTTAAATATGGATCACAATAACAGAACATACATATTTCATTGGCTGTGACTGATTCATGTTAAATACGCTATACATATAATGTATGTAACACGTATGCTTTTCAATCACATAAAACACGTTAACTGCCGAATTTCTCGAAAATCTCGCCGAGAATCATTGGATATGAAAAAATATTTTTTTATGAAACATAATACAAATAGGAGTTCTCATCTATACATATTTCCGTCGAACCGTACCCTACAGACTACAGAACCTCGTGTTGGCTAGTTGAAATTCTGCCCCGGTTTGTTATTCGGTGTTCCGTTTTATTTATTTTGTATGTCTTTCGAATCTATACCAGTTTTGTGGACACCGCTTTCTAGGTTTTGTAAACCAATTACTAAAGTGTTTGTGTTCCCACATCCAAGATACTGTTAGCACGGCATGTAGGAGTTGCAGGTCCTATGTCAACAAGCGGATCTTTTTACTAACGGTTTTATAGAAATTTTTGTCGACAAATTCATTTAAAGGAAAAAATAATGCCTATGCTTTAAAATTTTCACTTTGATATACAAGACTATAATGTTCTAAGCAATCAATCTAACCTTTTCCCAACTTTGTTGGTTTACCTTAGTTGCTTAGTTGAATACCAATATTTCACATAGAGCGACTGCCTATCTGACCTCCACAACCCAGCTACTGGGTATAATTATCTAATCAATCGAATTAAATTGTTTTGTTTTGTTTTGTAGTGTTCTAGATTAAGATCTACTAGACACACTTTTATTATTCTCCTTTGTCTCTAATATTTTTTAAGTTAAATGTCATGCATACCTGTTATTTGCATGGTTACTGTAATGCTAATTTTAGATGATGTTTAATTTGAATTGCAAGTGACTGTGCTGTTGGTGTGCTTATTATTATAAATAAATAATAGGAAACCAACGTGAGATCCAAGTAAGGAGCTGCAACACTACCTACAAGACTCACATGCACAAAAATAATAGGTACTCTCAACTCCTATGTGGTGTCATATCTCGCTTCATGTAAGTCTATAATAATTCATAGCCTATAAAAACTTGATCCTCCTACCAGTCTGTCAAAGAACAATGATTACAGAGAGCAGGAAATAAACCCCTACCCTGTTATATATAACCTCTATTATACAAGTACGCTGGACTAAATACTATACGAAATGACAGTTGTTTTTTGTGCCGATTCAAAGCACCCCGCTCGTGCGTCTCAGGGACTAAAAATTGACACATCATTGTTGCAAATGGCCTTTGTGTTGTTTTGTTACGTCTCTGATGATTTAGGTCTAAATCGTGGAATAAGACTTGTTTGTGTATACGAGATATTTAGAACATATTAATCGTGAGAGTATGCGCAATGTGTAAAACTCACTATCAAAAATATTAGTTCCACGGACGCTCACGTTGGTATCAGCGCCAAAATGGAGAAAATCAAATCGAAAGTCTTCGTTTTGTCATCGATATTATGATATAGGTATCCATCACAGAACAAATAAAAAGGTTTATCTGTTCTGTGCTATCTATAGTAGAGCAGCTAGGAAGTGCTTATTCATTCACTCACGCAGTCATTAAAGTTTCATAAAAGACGCAATTAGTGTGAACAATTGATAGTTGTAATCTTCACCTCATATAACTGTGTCAACTCGTGGTTTCGACCCGTATTGTAGAACATTTTTCTATGGCACAGAATATTGGTGACATATTCGGACATAGCATAGAATCTACCCTATTAGCGAATATGTCATACGCAGGCCGAGCGAAGATTCCCGAGACAGGTTCACACATTCTGATCATTCTTGGCTTATTAGCGTCGAGTTCGCTTTGACAAAGGTTGAATAAATCCAACAGACAGATCAAGTAATTTTGTTTTGAAACATCGTGGCTACACCTTTTTCCGATATCATGACTAAGTTTACAAACATGATTTAAAGTAGATTAATTATCACAATATGCACTCCTACATCGAGCCAGCCAGCGTGCATTTCCATTTTGTAGCGGAAATACTGGCCATTAATTTGGTGTGATCATTGTTCCAAATTTTAATTCACGACCATTTCAAAAGACCTTTATAAAAAAGAAGGGTACCTTGATTTAGGAGTCCGGGAGTGTGTTAATTATCCTTAGGGATTTTACAATCGAAAGATAATTTTTATTTTTGGAATAAAAATGACGTCTGACAGTTTTTGTATGGAAGAACTGTAAATTTAGAATTATTCCTCGGATGAAATTATCTGGCGTTGGAAAAATCAGCCCTAAGAAAAAGAAACAATATCCTAGTAGGTAGAATATAGGTATTATTTATTTCCTTTCTATTCCATTACACTTGAGTGCACTACTGACCCATATTATACTTCACAACTGTTACTATTGTTACTTGTTTTGCATTATTACTTCGTCCTTCTCAATCATTGTACGCTTTTTCACTTCTGAAGTCCTAAGCTGTTTCCTGAACAACATGAGTTATTAAACTTTGATAGAACAGTCCGACTTTAGGTAAAGATTCGTGTGCAACGTCAAAGTTAAAGTTAAATCATTTATTTCAAGTACGCCACTAAAAGAAAAGGCAAATCTGAACGTAAAAAAAACAAGAAAATAAAATTGATTCTAATGCCGAAAGGTAGTTTAGTATGGACTAAGGAGTTTCTTGCCCATTCTTGGCTAGAAACTCCTTAGCTCCTCCTTAATTCCTCTTTAAAGAAACATAGTTTGTCCTATTCTTGTTTTTCTCTCTTTTTATTTTATAATAATAAAACATTACATTAAAAAAGTCTGCAACACTGCCAACACAAAAGGCAATCTTTGCCTTTTGTGTTGGCAGTGTAATTTACCTAACTAAGGGCTGGTTTTTCAATCGACAGATAATTTTTATTCATGGAATGAAATTGACGTCTGACAGTTTTTGTATGGAAGAACTGTCAAAAATTCAAAATTATTCCTCCGATAAAATTATCTGGCGTTGGAAAAATCAGCCTTTAATGTAAAATACAAGACTTTATCATGCACACTAAACGGTATTTCAAACAGCATACCAACATGAGGTACAACTTCAAACGTTGATTATTTCATGTACAGACGCCAGCACATCAAGCTACTACAATCTGTCAAATTTCTTTAATAGATTTTCAACTTTATCGCTAAAGCATTAAGGTTCAAGGTTGATTGGGAAAATCTGACAGTTTCGGGTAGCTTGACCTGCTGGCGTCTGTACAAACACAAATGTCGTGCGGCTGTCTGTTAATTGCAGTCGTTACGATCATAAAGGTTGGAATGGAATTCCTTGCCTGTTATGCATTACTCTGTGAACGTGCAACAATGGAAAAACAATTTATGTAAATGTAGTAACGTTTGCAGCAATTGCAGCTTCCCAAAATGGGTTTTATCACTGCAATATTTGCTTACTGCTGATATTGTTTCAATCTTAACAGCCTGTAAAAGTCTACTGTGTATTGTTCAAAAGTAATTTATTAAAATTAGGCTGAGAATCAGAAATCTTTGAACGTCGAAATGACATAAGATAATCCGCCAAAACGCCCGCCCGTCACCACTTCCTAGTAATTTAGCTGGGAAGAAGAAGTGTTGAAACAAACCCTCTGCTGTATCTTCTAAGGAGTGTAATCAACGGTCGTGAGAAGTTATAAACATAATCATCACGGTTTGTACACGAATGATGTATCAAATATTTTGTAACAATTTTATGATTTAAAAGAGAGTCCATGTAGTTTCTTGCCCGTTCTTCTCCATATGTACCTACGCTTTGGAATGGGCAACTTAATCTTAACTTTTATCAACCAATAAAACCATGCTCATGATGCACCTGCCCATCCCATTATGTAAACATGAAAACACATTCTATAAAACACAGTAAGTACAGCTTTGAAAATGTGAATGATGAGACTGCATGCACTCAGATTGGCAGGTGAGAAATTCATAGCTACCATTAAAATACAGCATATTCATGCATTCACATAACATTCTTAATTGATTCAATTTTTTACAGCACAAAGAAAATCTGCCTTGTTGCAAGCGCTACTGTTAAGCATGAGGTCCTGGATTCGATTCTCGGGTCGACCAAAGTTTTATTGGGTTTGTCATCCAGGCCGGAGTCCGGATTTGGCCCGGTTGATGGTCAGGCTTGCCCCCTGTTACTTAAACATAATTGGCAAAATGTGGGTGTACTACGCACAAGTACACCTTTGGCTAATCCTTCGGGGAATTCCGGTAATAAACAACTAGGCCATCCATTATCAGTTATCCCTATTTCCCTAATTATGTACGCAATCTATCGCAGCCGTGTTTAAGACAATCAATGGCTAAAAGTGTTTGGTTCCCGCCAATTAAGAACTTTTCCTCGCGTCCATCGTGCAAATGAAACTTAATTTAATTTGAAACAAAACCTCCTTTAATTAAAGCCTACAAACAAAAGACGAGTTACTCCACTTTGGGCCTTAGAATTTATTCGTAGACAGGCACCTACTTTACATAACCACCAACTTTATTAAAGAAATTTGTAATTGAGCTTGTATCTCCACAATTTTGTATAAAGTTTTAGAATAAAATGCTGAACTTAAAAAAAATAACCTAGGTAAAACATTGCCTCTATTAAAACTTAAATTATAATAACATTATAAAACCTTGATGCTAGTACTGGAGCAAATATAATTATGTAAAATGAGGAGCAGAATTGCATAGGTACATAACACGGTTGCACAACGTGTCGCGTCTGTGTTAGCGTAGTGTTTGAAGCGGGCGGGCCGAGGCGAGTTGAGCTAATGGCCGAGTTTATTATTATTTGTTTAGAGTAAGTTCGCGGCTGCACACATCGCTCCACACTCCACACCGTGGGAACATCTCGCCTAGTGCATCGTTACACTTTTATACGAGAACAAATCAATAGAAATAGGACCTTTACTCTATACTTCTACGCCTTTTTTCTCTTTTATAGACTTTATTAGCACAGATAGAGACGTTCTCGTTTACTCAATAAAACGTTAGACAAACTGTTTTTCTTAACAGCAATACTTTTCCCTTTAGGTACGCCGAGTTTATTTATCGTTTATTTCATTCGATCCGTTTGTCTTTGTAGTACAATGTTATAAACAACATTAATTCGTTTCGCTTCCTTGTAATTTGGCGCGGTAAAGAAAGACAAATTACACGCAAATTCCTTCAGATAGCATGCAAATTTACTAAGCATCATAATAAATCTTCGGTGCTCGACAAATGTACTGTAAATGTGCACGTTACCGACCGCCTGAAGTACTGAAATTAAGTTTTTGTCGTGGAAATAGATTAAACGTCACTCAGACTCTGCCGCTGAAGGCGGAGTAATTTTTTATATTAAAATTTCAATGCGAGTGAAAATGTGAATCACTCACCATCGCTAAACAAGGACAAAAGAACTCATACTACCCTCGTCGACAAGGAAACAAGGAAGGCGTCACGAGAGCCCCCGAGCAGCCGAGCGGCCGTCACGCCGCGCCGAAACTCATGCTAAAGATAAAGTTTCGTTGCTTTTACATTGAAAACGTATTAAGAACAATTAAGAACTTCCATCCCTTGAAGATTTCACATAATTAGCCATGGAAGAAACCGACACCATCGTCTGTTCATAACGTTGCTGTTGAAAATTGCTATACTTATTTATCCTATGTATCGGATGTTTATTGTTGTACTTCAGCTTCCCACAACGATTGGTTGACGTATATGGGTAGGTGATATTATTTTCAGCTTGCTTATTAGGTAAGTAAGTACTGCTATTCTTATTTGGAGTTCCCAAGTCAATGCATGCCCACGCGCCTCCCACATGTAGTCTAACACTGCCACTATTTTCTCATGTCTATGGTTCACACGGCAGCCCACGAGACTACACAAACCGAAACTTTTAATTATCTGTCAAAATAAACATGACACGGCGCGATAAAACATTTTAATTGGGAAACTTCTTTAATTGCACGCTACTGCTGGTATCTACATAGGTACTCGTACAATGGTACTACGGTACTGCTAAGAAACGTGCTCTACGAAAAACACAAAATAAATACGTTATTTACCAATTTATTACGCGGCGAAATCGTGAACAAAGTTCTATGATAATAGCAAAAAATTGTTCATTTAAAATTACTTTTTCGCATTTTGTAGATTCGAAATGCAGCGGAAGGCAAGTCCTCCGTGAAATATTGCTTACTCGCGCAATCGAATCAAGTAAGACGATCGGCAGTCGGGCGGACGATTTCATTGCAGAAAATGCAGAAATGCAGCAATACCGATTCGTGCATTACGCTGCAGTAAATTACACGACTGCAGCAGACGACGAAATCGTCGCAAACGTATAAATATAACGCGCAATCTTATTATTACGTGCGACCGTGAGTCGGTCGCCACGTAATTTAGATAGTTAATGAAGGCGCGCGTCACCGCTCCAGCGCTCGCAGGAGTCGCAGGCCCTCGTTAACGTTATTCATTACAGTTGAAAATGTACGTTTCATCCAAATTAAGCTTAAACTGGGCTCATGCAAGCGCTGCAGCGCTGCAGCGAGAGTGCAAACGACAAGCTACACCCAAACATAAACTTATTTAAACTCATATTAGAGCGCTGCATGAACCCTCGTACATACGAGTAGTTTAATAGCAAAACAACGCATTGTTGCGAAGTTATTTTCTTAAATTATTGACCTAATTGTCTCACTCTACTTCGCCGAAACACATTGCTGCATATGTATATTGAACGAATACGTACATAAAAAGGGTAACTTGATGAGCAAAAGCAAAAATAATTTCGATTATACCCTCGATAACATACGTTTTTCTCATTTTCCGTAGAAACATTTTCCAATACATAAACAAAGAATCGCCCATGAAAATTGGAAGTAAGATTTTTGTCCGGGATAAGTAAATAAGTATGAGGGTTAGGTACGTGTTCATGATTCGGTGGCGGGCAAAGCCAATATTATCTCGTAACTAGGATTTTTTGGGTATACGAAGTCTTGGGCGGCTAATAAGTTTCTAATATTATTATGTTTTAGACAATAAGAGTATTTTTGCATTACAGGCAATAGATGATTGGCTAAATTAAAACTTTTATTATCAACATTCTTGTTTCAGAACAGAAGTTTTAAAGTACCAAGTTCACCTAAGTATAATGTACTCAATAAAACTCAAGCGATTAAAAGTCGATCGTGAGTGTCAGTCCTACGACTTGTCAAGGCTCCAGACTACGCCTGATTCGCCAGGGTGTTAACTACTACAACAAAGGTCTCGTCAAGTTCCCTACTAGTTAGCACAAAGGCTTGCTCCGAAACTCCAAATGTTTTGGAAACTGAAGACATTTCAGTGCGACAGCCATTTATCACTGTTGTGACGTACAAACAGATATATATCGTCGTCACTGTTGGGGCACAGATTGCCGCGGGCTGTCCAGAAATATTCCTCAGATGTGTAGGACGTTTGAGTACGAAAGCCGGCCCGTAATATATTTCTAGCTACTGTAAACATTGTGTTTGGCATCATAAAATAAATCCGCTTATAAAACGATCTTGATTTTCAATCCTGTCTTAGTGCAGCGTCCACGCGACCCGCGCGTCCTTACTCCCGAGGGCATGTCCAGAATGCGAAAAAAGCAATGCAGTTCCACAACTGAGTATATTTTTAAAAGAAGAAAGGCAAAGGAAAGCAGCTAATGTAGTAAAGTGCATTTGCAGAGACAATTGAATGTAGAAATAGTTCTAGAAAGGTAGTTAATATTCTGGACCGAAGGTAACGCCCACCTGACTTCTCCGTACGGCGCGATTTCTTAATCGGGGCCATTAGGCACGACGTTTATTTATTCCCTTTGCCATTGTGGCGCAATGAACAAAGGATTTATCCGGGATGCAGGGCATTGGAGTACCACCGCCATAAATAGGAGTAATGAATAAATCACTGGCTCAGTAGCTCCACAGGTTACACAATATTTCAATGAGCGCATACTGAAATTCGAACAATTGGTGAACATAAGGGGGCGTGCAGCGTGCTGTATCGATCCGCTCCCCCACCTCCACCTGCAACTGTATTTAGTTACACATCGAGCGAGCACCTGCGAAATTATTTTGCCACTTTATTAAAAATAACGCTGACGCGCCACAGATTAAGGGATTTGGTGCGCTAGGTGAACGTTAAATAAAGAACGCTTATAAAGTATATAGTAAGTAAGTAATAGAGCTCAGTTTCGTCATAGTTTTTCATGAAATCTTTAACAAAAATGTTGAATATTAACAGAAAGTTGTACTGTGAATACTGTGAGTCTTTATTCGCGCAGCGTTTCCACGCCGCGCCGGGCCGGCTGTCAAAACGTCCTTCAGGAGAAAGGATTTGTTTTCCAGTGAGGCGCTTGAAAGCGCTGCCTCGCCGAAAGGTGATTGTTACAGCAAAAACAAAGAACCGCTGACGTGCTGCAAAAGAGCGTTAAAGCTTCTGTCTACATCCAATATCTTTATGGACAGGTAATAAATTGAGAAATGTACCGTTCGCTTACTACCCGTGTTTTATATTTGCTTCAACGAATCGTTGTTTTAATAGCTGATATTACTGTATAGGTAGCCCCTGCTAGGTGGATTGGTGCTCGCAAAATATTATTTAAGACCTCATTTTACTTCGTGCTTAACATAGCGAACCGCAAATCAGCAGCAGATATCATTATCAATATAGCTACCCTACTTAATAACCAGTTCCAATGACGGGCCACACACCGCAGGTGACCCTCTAACACAATTGATTTGCCCGATCAAAGTTTCATTAGGGCGGCAAATGGAATCGCCCACCTGTAAATGCAACTTGGGACCCCCACAACCCCACCCGCTCCCGACTGCGAATATTTAGACTCCCGGAATTACCATGGAAACGCGGCCACATCTTTATAGCCTCACCACTAGTAAATTAAAAATTAAATTATTATTTTTGCGAACGGTATTTCGTGCGGAATTAGCGATACGGGTGGAAAAATCACTCGAGAGGAAATTTCGCTGAACGGGGTTGGAGGAATTTTATTTTTGTTCAGATTAAACATTAATTATTAATTTTGCTGTAACGCATTTTTTTTCTTTCTTTCTTTTACGGCACATTTCTTACGGGCTAGAAAAACCTATCTATCTCTGGTTTTAACGTCCCAATAATTTATGATTTTATTATACTGACAGTTATGATTATACTGGCTACCATCAGTACGAACTGCCTTTAACTGTGTTAGACGAGACAAAAACTAAGAAAACAAGCTAAAACGTTCAAAATCTACTCGCAGTCTCATCTCGGCGACAAACAAATATCAAAAACTTGTCGAAATATAGGGAAATTAGAAGTATTTTTTATAATAATAATAATAAATAATGATTTTTTCACAGATTGAGACTGAGATCAGCCTGTGAACGTTCTTAAAATTACGAGAAGTGCCCCTCTGGTTTTGTGAGTGGTTGTCAAATGTTTTTGTCGTGTTTCGAAATAGTCGTCCAAACGAAAATTGATCAGTAAAGAGTTTCATATAGTCCGTGTGGATATATCGGTAGCTCTGTGAAAATTTATCCAAAAGCTTGCTTTGAGGCACCAGAGAGCACTAACAAAAAGCCGCTCATATATCAACTGCATTCATTCTGAATGCAATACATATTTACTGTGTAGTCTGTGGTCGGTTTAGTACCAACTCTTAAGGGGAAGTGCCAGGGTAGCCCGCGAAATTCAAATTTTTCTTACGTTTTTTGCAATTTGCAAGCAAGTGTCAGGTTGTATCTTGAACAAAATATGATTCGCGACCGTAACAAGTATGTATTTTCAGAATTATAACCATTAAAATCATCAATACAACCCTCTAAGTTCATATAATCCTATTGGATGACTATTAGGGTATATAGGGTTATAAGAACACAGAGGGTTGTTTTGCTGATGCCCTGATGGTAATAATTTTTCGTGGGCTACCATTGCAAATAAACATTGCAACTTTAACTAAATATAAAAAGGAGTGTACAATACTCGTATAGTGTTCGGGGAATGAAGGTAATGGAAAACTAGAAGGACATTGGTAGAATGATTGTTGTATATACAATTTTTAAGCTCAGTATTTCGTGCATCAATGCAATTAAAAAAAAAACTATAATATAAAAGCATGGTTTGATTTTTTTTTTTGAGTCCAAAAAAAACTAAAATAACGTTTGTAGATAGAATCTGGTTCGAGGCCACGCGGTAAAATAGTGCCCGGAAAGACCTTTGCGTTTGCTCATCTGTGGGAAAGTATAGGCTACACAAAAAAACGTTTGTAATAAAAGAGAAAATTCATAATCTACATTTTGCAATTTGATAATCAATTCTCTCGTCGAGTTTGGGCCGAGATATCGATCGAGTTATATAGTCTTATCGTGAGAATATCAGGATAAAAAGTATCCTATGTGTTATTATTATCGTAGCTGTAAAATTTCATCAAAATCCGTTCAGTAGTTTTTACGTGAAAGAGTAACTAACATCCATCCATCCATCTATCCATCCTCACAAACTTTCGCGTTTAAAACATTAGTAGGATTAATTAAACTTCCTATACTCAAGCCCAATCCTAATAACTAAGTTTACCTGACACTATTTGCTAGTAACTATTGGAATTTGTACTAAAAGCCAGAGCGTAGACTTCCCTTGTTCAATTGTTCAATGGCTGGCCAAACAGTAGCCCGTTTAACTATTGCCTAATGTTGTGTTATTAATATGCATACTTTGACTAACTTACATGTTGGAAGGGTTACTACCATACCATTGTTTTATTTTCAGTGTGGTAACACTACGGACTATTGACTGACTTCGTGGTTAACAAATGCTAACAAATAATGAGAACGTTTGATGAAACGGGGTATGTTACTTCAATACGGCTAAACAGATTTGGATTTTTTTTTAATAAATAGTTTTTATTCGGTTCAGATTTGTTTTTTTTTAAATTCTCCTTTTCTTTATAAGATGAGGTCTTTACCCTGCAGTGGGAGAATTATATGCTGGTATCACTATAATTATTTTGTATTTTTGCAAAGGTTGTAAAGAATTACTTCCCTCGCAAATAAAAAAGCGCGCCAAATTACAGTTGCATACATCAAAACTGGCTTCCTTATTTAAATTTTAATCCCAACACACGAAACAACCAAGTAATAAACTTCCTCATACACGGCGCCATATTTTTTTCTTTTATTTGTATAAAAATCAGTGTGTGACTTCGGGGAGGCGAGAAATGAAGACAAACGTGCATCGTGCGCTGTGCCACAGGGTAGCTAGTAACTGATATATTAGACTGAAAATGTGTTGGTCTACTGTAACGTATTTATGTGTACACTGTGTACACATATGTGCACTGTCGTACACCTGCATTCCGCCACTAATGTTTAAGGGCGAACTGAATCAATGAGACTAACCGCGACAGCACATACCACTTCTTCTCCATACGCAAACTGCCTTTTGAAAGGGGCTACTAGAATCATTTTATTTATTTGTTTATTTAATACTTTAAGCAAATACGTGTAATAGTAATCTTACTTAGTTCATTTATTTGTTACAGAGTTGTTACGTGAGACGTGAGTATTGTACAGAGGACTTTAATACCATAGGCATTTTCTACCTTTGGGTGATGTAGAGACAATGATTAGTAGGTGCAAATGTGAAAATTAAGGAATAAATATCACTCAATTCTATTTTATTGTAAATTTTGCCATTTAAAAGTGCCTTTTATGTGCCTATTTCAAAAAAACAACATAAACCATCGTTCAAGAGCTGACAGAGTCATCTTTGTTGTGGAATATTGACACTGACAGCTCTAAAACGCGGATCAAAGGGCAATTCTCGTAATTTTAAGAACGTTCACAGTCTGATCTCAGTCTCAATCCGTCAAAAATACCTCTATTATCCCAACATTTTTGACAAGTTTGTCGCCGGGATGAGACTGCGACTAAATTTTGGACGTTTTAAATTGGCATTCAGATAAAATGATCGCGTTCAGTCTCATTGGTGAAATTCGTCCTAAGTATCATGTTACAGGAGCGTGCATTGCTAACGACAGGCTGCTAACTGTTAATCTCAGGACTAGAGGAGGATATTCAATCGAGATTACTGTTTCAAAGCGCTCGGTTAGTTCGCATAGGTACCACATCGTCTTATGCAGGTGTTGCGATATTCGATTAAGGTATTATGAGCATAGAAGCTGAATGAGCCAGCAACTTCCACCTGAAACTACTGGATGATTGATGGCTCATATAACATCTAGTCTATACATTTTATAAATTTGAAAGTCGCTTTTCGTTTCTGTCGGTGTGTCCGCGTTGTTCTTTTATACTGTTAAACGGATTTTGATGCGGTTTTCACCATCATTTGGATAAATTATTCGGGATATTTTATGCGTATCGAATGTGATAGATATAGTCAGCGTCAAAAATATCGGGACGAACAGACTGTTCAAAAGGATCTCAACAGCTAAGAAAATTAAACTTTATCTTAAAAGCTAAAGTTAACTTTATCTTTATCTTAAAGTTCTTCTCAGAATGACAGTTGTCATGCACTGTCTTCATTCTGAAACATTCCTTGTGTCATTGAGTTAATATTTCATTTTCATAGTTGTTTATATCATTTTGAACAGTCGCTCCGTCCCGATATTATTAACACTGACTGTACATTGATAATAAACTTGCAAATAAAGAAATCTCGTCATCAATCTCTCAAGTCGTAAAAACCGTGCGAAGCAGGGGCGGGTCACTAGTATCTTAATAAACGCCAAAGTAGAAAACCAATTTATCAAAACAATGCGTATTATACTACACTGGGTTTATGACGGTCTTCTATATCTTTGCTTTTACTGAATACGTGTGAAAGCAAAGACAAAGAAGAACGTTTACAATCAGAACGTGAAATAATCAGATATCCCATACATTTGGGTCGAGTAGATATGGAAGTTTTGTATGGGACAGCTGATAATTTTTTCGTGATTATCGATATTCTTCCCATAAAGAAAGTGGTTCAGTTTTATGGTCCGTACCACCCCTTTAAATATGACCACACATTTCTGATACACGCTGTATAAGAAAATGGACTAATTACTAACAGCGATACCTAAAAACACTGGCGCGTAGCTGCGTAGCAACGTAGCACGCGTAGCAGCGGCTACGCTCCGGTTTGTCTACGCAACTATGCTACGAATGCTACGATTTAATTTTATCGCAAATAGCTAAATACGCTAGTAAATTGAGGCTTTTTGTAATTCCAGTCTATCCAGTTACAGTACGCCAGTATCCAAATCTGTTATGCTGTGGCTTTATCGACGTATAAACGCTTATTGAATGCTGTTATTATACGGAGCGAACGTGCGGCAAGAGTGGAATTTGGCAAGAATATTAAGGCTTATAGACGAACAATAATGTAATTGGATTATCTGTGTTTCAAGTCTGTTCTTCGTTATAGCTGTTTGTGAGTCATAGTAGAGTATTTTGTCATTGGTACGTGTTTATCATTGTAATCAAAACTTTCTGTACTGAAATTTCTGGGGCGGCAATTTGATAATTGGAAGAGAATTCTGAGGTGACGGTGAGGACGCGTAACGTTTAGGCACATTTTGCCACTTATGTTTTTAAGTCCCATGATGGGGTCTGGGGAAGAGGGCGACCCTATTCCCCAGACCCCATTAACTGCACACAAATCCAGACTTCGGCCCGTTACTGATAATTCCCAGATGGAAGACCCAAATAACACTTTTCCTGACCCAGGAATCGAAGCCAGGACCTCATGCTCAGCAGTAGTACTCGCGACCACTAAGCCAACGAACCAGGGGCTGCAGTCTCGACATTCGTAGCGGTCGCTTTACGACCGAATTCGGTCGCAAAGTCCTGTCACTCCATACATTACACCTGTCAATCCGGGACTTTGCGACCGAATACGTAACAGTATGGGTACTTACCTAAAGTCTTTTCAAATGATTGAGCGATCATTCAATAATAATAAAAACGACAGCGATGCGGACAATTTTTTTGTACAATAATTATTATTTGATGCCCTTTGATTATTTCCCCTCCTTTTTATATACTTGTACATATTATTATTTTAAGACTGTGTTTCAAATTGATGTTATTTGAAGTTAAAGAAACATCAACTTTATTCTAATAGAAATTAAGTTGATTTTAGAGTGACTCTTGAAAAAGTTATAAAAATGTTTAAGTGGTAGCGTAAACTGAACTTTATTGTGTAGGAATTAAAGTTATTTTTCCATAAACTTATATTTGTTTATATTTTTGGCAAATAAGACGCGAATGTAGATTATGTCACAGTATACCTCTACACATCTCTGCATACCCGTGCGAGATGATATCGTAGTAAGATTATAATTAAAGCCAATGCGACCTATTACACAGCTGATTCATGATTGGTCCAGCCTGCTATCACATGTTCTGCGGCACTTATCAAGATGTAGTCAGCTGACTCGTATCAATTAATTGTAAACGCGGCTGTTATTATCAACGTCCATCAATTAGGACATTACGCAGTACATTACAGCTCTATGATTATTGTGAACAAACACTATCTTAGAATATTTAGAAAAATGTTTGTTGTGTTATGTAGTTACTGCTTATACCCCATGGGAAAACGGCTGAATACTGATTTTCTGTATGTACTCGTACCTAGGTGTGTGTGTAATAATACTAATAATAAAACTGAAGAGTTTGATTGTTTGAACGCGCTGATTTCTGGAAGTACCACTGTGATTTGAAAAATTATTTCTGCATTTGATAGTCCAGCTCTTGAGAAAGGCTATTGGCTAATTAGCATCACGCTTGGTCTCGAAGGAGCCGAGCAAAACGAAAAAAAGCGCGGGCAGGCGATGCAATGCGACGGGGCAGTACTAAGTCGTGGGCAGGGCAGATTCTGTCGTCAAAACAAAAAAAAAAATGGCTATTTTTAAGTGAGTTTTTTTTCTTGTTGTACAGGATACTGTCCAACTACTCCCACAGATAACTGAAAGAGACTTACATAGCCGGAATGGTGAATCTACTCTCTCTTTGAGGTTTGAGGTAACTTTATTCTCATAAGAATACAAAATTCACTTGCATGAGAACATTAAAACTATACATAAGTCGATGTTGTTGAGAGATTTACAAAAACTAGACATTTGTACAATAATTATTATGTAGGTAGATAAAAAATTATAATACAGACAACTCAATCTTCGCTTGATACACGGGCTCGAAACATCATCACAAAGGTAAACAAGTCTCCGTTCAACACGGATAAGCAATAGTTGGATGTGGATTGAAATTATTGTAAGGAATGTGAATTCTTTATGACGTGCTGTTTGAGTAGTTTTTTAAAAGTGGTTATGGATTTGGATTTTGTGAAGTATTTCCATGATACTTTTTCTTCCGTAGTTTGTGGGTGGGTATAGCTGGAGTGTCTTGTTCACGTCTCAGTTTCATTTTGTGTTTTTTTTTTCTCTCACACTTGTAGCCCCATATAATCTACACCTCTCTTTCGCATTGTTTTACGTCTCATTTCTATAATACCTTCTAAGAAATAAAACGTAAAGGTTTCATTAATAATTAACATTACCGTCCGTAGACAGTTTCAAAAATCCAAGTCGACGGAGCAACTTCAAAAGTGATCCACCCAGCTTTGACCGTACCTACTTAATCAAATTATGATAATTTCTCAAATAAGTACTGTATCAAAGATCAAAGTTACTGAAGACACTCTTTGATCATGTGAAAACTACATTAATAATGTTGTACCCTTGGAAAAGCTTTTATTTTTCATTTAATTTACTTTACATTTACATAGACTACGATCTGCTGCGGGATAATTACGTAACACACTATCAATAGCTTTCATTTTGACAGTTCAACAACATTCATTGCGTTATTTGCGTTGTTGAGCGGTTTCTTTCGAACATATGAAGCAATGGATTAGCAATATCCTTCAAAATGATTCAGATTGTGGTTGATAGTGTTTTACGCAATTAGGGTGCTGGTCTATTCTGTTAAAATCTCACAGTGAAAACTTAGGTGAAGTGAGCTTGAAATGAGATGTCAATCCATCTTAATTTGATTAACTGATACAGCAGTGCGATTCTGTCACCATCTCACCGTGAAAACTTAAGTGAAGTGAGCGTGGAGTGAGCTGTCATTCCAACTACTTAATGCTAGGGATTGACACTATTGACAGCTCACTCTAAGCTCACTTCATCTAGTTTTTCACGGTGAGATTTTTACAGAATCGATCGGCAGGTTGACGAGTACATCCCAGCTGTTTATGAGAATATAGGATCCCGTCAAAATGTTTATTGTTACGCGATATGCAGTACACAACGAACTTAGGGCTGATTTTTCATACAAAAACTGTCAAACGTCAATTTTATTCCTCGAATAAAAGTTATCTGGTGATGGAGAAATCAGCCCAAGTGTCATTTTGTTTTTGAATTTATTTGTATTGTTAGTTACTGATTTTATTAAGTACGTAGTGTAAATAGTTAGTTGTGTTAAATAATGTAAAAGTTGTATTTTTTAACTTAAGTACAACATAATCAGAACTGTTCTCCTCTCCTAAGTTATATGCCAGATCACTTAAGAGCACAGACATTGTGAACCAGACCAAGACCTAACTTTTTCTACAAACACCTACGTTGGTTCCAGACTTCAATACTTAACTTTCTAATTACTTTAAGTTTAAGCTATCCTTTTCATACACAACTGAGTCTCGCTTACTAATACATCTTCAATCCTTTGGGGGAAAGAGATAGAAAATAAATTAAATATAGTAACACAGGAGGGAATGGCCTCCTGGGTTTTATTTCATTCAAATCACTTCGGCGGAATATTGTATTTTGTGAATAATATATCCGAATATCCCACAGTCCACGTTATGTTGTTACCGAAAAAAGACATTGAAAGCAATAACAAAACTGATTTTATTTAGCAAACATAGGAGTACTCAATTGGACAGAATAATATGTCGTTTGATGTTGATGTATTTCACTTTGAAAAAGTTTACTATAGATACGACATACGTAGTTGGAATGAACTCCATAAAAGAATATTCTGCTTAGACCTATTCCCAACTATATTGAGGTCAGCTTCCAGTCTAACCGGATGCAGCTGAATACCAGTATTTTACACAGAGTGACTACCTATGGCACCTCCACAATCCAGTTACTGGGTAACACGATACCAATTGGTAAGACTGGTTGTCAGACTTTAAGGGCAAACGGCTTAACATAGCTATAATGGATGGTCACCCATCCACGATCCGACTGCGGCAAGCGTAGCTTTCACCCTTTGATTGACCCGTGCGGCTGTTATTATTTAGACACGAGCTCTATAAAGAAGTTTAAAAAAACACCAATTATTTTGACTGATTATAACCATAACAAAACATCACGCGTGTATTTCTCAAAGGAATTGGTAAATAGTGCACCTACATTTGTGAGTAAGTGCACAAATTCAGGATCGTTGCCGAAATATTTTTAATGGAAAAAACTCAATATTACGACTTATAATTTCCCTCCATATTTCACAAAGCACATCCACAAAAACCCATTACGAATAAATCGAGTAATAACAAAGGAAGCGAGAAATCCTTGTCGGGAAATGATGGGAACAAGCCTACATCCATCACGGAGATGTATCGACTCTGGCGCGATACGTTACCTTATCACATGTAGGTATTGGAGGTGAAGTATGCAGCGTATGGCCATCAATAATGTATCCTCAGAAACGTGAACAACGTCAATGCTGAATAAGTCACAAAAGGCTTAGATATGATTAACTTATTTGTGTAGATTGTAACGGCTACTAGAGTTGCTACAATTTTCCGAGGTTTTAGCATAAAAATGCGGCCAAGTGCAAACTTAACTCGCACACCACAAGGCAAAAAACGCCGAAAAAGCACGTTTTTGTATGACTCTCTTTAATTTTTTACCTTATTTTATTATTGTTACAAGCTGTGCCCTCGGTTTCACCCGCATAAGTTTCGATCTCGTGGGAATATCGGGATAAAAAGTATCCTATATGTTAATTCTGGTTATAAACCATCGGTGTACCAAATTTCATCCAAATCCGTTCAGTAGTTTTTGCGTGAAAGAGTAACAAACATCCATACAAACTTTTACGTTTATAATATTAGTAGGATTTGTTGTTATAGCGGCAATTGAAATACATACTCTGTGAAAATTTCAACTGTCTACCTGTTACGGTTCATGAGGTTTCCCTAAAAACGCACCTGTAGGAAACAGGTGCGTTTAAAGAGAAAGGCAGAGCTTATTTTCCTCAGGAGATAATTTTATAAGTCCTATCTAAATATGGCGTGAGCCGTCGTCAGACGTCACAAATCCAGAGCCTGGGCTGCTACTAACCATTCCCTAATGGAGAAATGGGATATTTTATATATTTACCATGTTTTTATTTGTTTAAGTCCCTGACCAAATAAAGCCGATTGGGATAACCAGTATATTATAAAATTAGTAATTTAACTCAAACACAAACTCAAAGTATTTATTTTAACTAAACCAATTACAGGTACTTTTGAATTGTCAAGGGGTCGGTCAGTCAGAAAAATAAAGCTAGTTACCCATTCCAAAGCCATTCCATTGCATACATAATCAGCCTATAACGTTCCCACTGCTGGGACACAGGCCTCCACTCGTTGAGAGGGAGTGGGCCGTAATCCACCACGCGGGCCCAGTGCTGCTCCGTAGATGTCACATGTCTTCGAAGTTTTGGTTCTAGGACATGCCGGTTTCCTCACGATGTTTCCCTTCACCGTTTTGATAGCAGTGGTGATGAAATAATTTACACAAAGTAAAGCGCCTGTCTGGGTTCGAACCTACGACCTACAACTCGTAAGCCGCGGCCGTTACCACTGGGCCACCACAGCTCTCAATTGCATAATGCATAATGCTACTAATTTAGTAGCAACATTACATTAAGTTTATGTAAATACAAAATTGCAGTATTGTCAATATTCCATGATGTGAAAATATATTGCAATTAATCTGTATAACATTATGATAGCTTGATTTAAAACCATATTACATAGGTATATCAGTTCAGCCAGCATGTAATTAAAGGTAATTAACCACGTCATTACTGGGGTATCTCGTGTATGGGGGGGCTTGTGGCTAAGTAATAACAGCCGCACGGGTCGATCGATCAGGTTAAGCTACACTTGCTGCGGTTGGTCTGTCGATGGGTCATCAAGACCCCTCCGTGCCTCGGAAAGCACGTTAAGCCGTTGGTCCCGGCTGTCATTTGTGGATCTTTGACAGTCGTTACGGTTCGTCAGAAGCCTGAAACTCTGACAACCAGTCTTACCAAGGCGTATTCGTATTACCCAGTAACTGTGTTGTGAAGGTCAGATAGGCAGTCGCTCCATGTAAAATAATGGTACTCAGTTGCATCCGGTTAGACTGGATCTGACCGATCTCAACATAATTGGGAAAAGGCTAGGCAGATGATGATTACTATCTATACTTATATCTTGTTACCCAGTAACTGGGTTGTAGAGGTCAGATACGCAGTCGCTTCTTAAAAAAAATTTTCTAGTACCGATCCTGAGAGGTTTCGTTGGGTGCCTAAAACTAAATCGTAAAATAAGTTAAGAATTTTAGAAAAAAAAAAAAATATAATGATTCCACTGCATCCGGTCCGTTTACGCTGGAAGCCGTACCCAACATTGGGTTGAACGACGTCAGTATACTTAGTACTCAAATAAGTAATTTTAACGATTAATTTCCATAAAATTTTGACAATAACCGATATTAATAAAAAAAACCCCTTAATTTACTCAGATGTTCCACTATCCTTTAATTAATATCCTGCATCGCCACATAGTTGACAACTGGCTTCCTTCACGCGATGAAAAACTTCACACTTGCTACATTCATTCAATTTTAACTCATAAATTTAATAATATAAGACTCGTACAAGTTGCATTTGTAAGTTTGTCAAAACATCAAATTGTTCCATTCGATTTAGTGCCTTATTGTTAATACAGCAAGGTGTATCTTGTGTAGATTCTGTAGTGGAACGGTATCTGCACGTGCGGTGACGTCAGGCGGGTGCACGTGCACGGTGCGCCTGCGCATCTGTCGGCTAAAGTTCACTGCACCGCTCCCTAAAGGATCTCAAGATGTTGAGGTCTGTAGATGATCTTTTGTGTCATGTTATTAATATTTTTAAGTAGTGTTTATTATTTCCCTCTCGAAGAGAGAAGGCCTACTGTGCCCCGAAGTGGGAATATTATACGCTGATTATGCTGAAGGGAAGGTTGTGCGAACTCTATCCTTTTCGTGTTTATACAAGCTCTGAAGGCCAATTCTCGTAATTTAAAACGTTCAAAATCTAGTCGCAGTCTCATCTCGACGACAAACAAATGTCAGAAGAAAGAAAGAAAAGAAAAAGAAAATCAACAGATTGAGACTGAGGTCAGACTGTGAACTGTTCTTAAAATTACGAGAATTGCCCCTCTGATTTATACAACCCTAGCTGGGTTCTTAGGTATCTTCCTATAGGTCTAGATTTATGTATTGCTGATTGAGATTATGTGATAGGTAACTAATAATTGTATTAGTTATAATTGTTTTTTTTTGTGTTTATAATGAAAAAATCACCTCAATACGTCGAGGGTTCTACTCTAAGACTTAGATAGACACCTCGACGTAATGTAGATAAGAAGTACTATTACCTACTAGGCTAGACACCACACAAAAGTAGACAAATCTTTTTTGTTTTACTAAAAACTTTTTGCAGTCACAAAATAATCTACGTCCTTTCACAGTTATTTTACCTGTGATTTGGCATCACTATCCAAATCACCGTGACCTTTATTCTCATTCACATAAGGTTGCTTTTGGGTGGCTGCCACTGACAGGTCTATCAAAATCATTACGATCTTTATTCTCGTCACAATAAGGTTGTTGCTGGGTTGCAGCTGAGAGGCAAAATAAGTGAACGGACATATATATAAACGCGTTAGAACTTTACAGAACAAAACAACTGTTTATTTTTATTCAAATTGCTGAAGTTGTTTTGATCAATCTCGGTACCAAAACAGTACAGTACGAAGAAATATAAAAGTAAAGGAGAGAAGGGAAAGCCGAAACCATTCCGTTAACCGCAACAACTTATATGGGAAACGGAAACGCTTGTAGAAAAGGTTTTATTTATAAAGTTTAGATAACTCATAGGTAAAGTTTTGCATCGCCGCCGATAAGAATGGGTAATTTTATAAAAATACTTTTTGCGTTCAAAATTGTTTGGAATATCGTATTGTGGTTGTAAAATCGTAACTTATTTAAATCAAAATGACACGTTATAATAATTTTAAAAAAAACCATTATTCTAAAAGATTGGATTTATCTAGGTCATAGCTAAATCCATAGATTCCTTTTTTTTTCTTGTATTTCTTATACATCTCAAATGTATAGTCGGTCAGTAACTCTAATACTCTCTTATAATCTAAAACTTTTGACTATCTAAGTATCTACTTGATATCAGCTACAAGTTGATAATATTCATGTTATTGTAAGGCTGAAATCAAGTTTTTATCGCAATACTAGTTCACATTTCTTGTTCCTATGAATGAGTCAGTTTAAAAGAATCCACCATTTTTTCTCCATCAAAAATGATTGAAGCGCGCAAATTGGCTGCAGGTAAAAATCGGTTGTTGCACTACAAAGGAATTCTTTCAAACGAGGTTGAAAACCAAAGTGCTTATTGTATAAACCTTATTTGTTGTATGTATCGTCATATAAATCAAGATGGAGGTTTAGTTGCGTGGGAGTGGGACAATATACCTACGGCAAAATAGGTTTATGGACAAATGTCCGTGTGACAGAGGGTATCAATCAGCTTTGTTAAAGATATTTTCTCAAAAGATATGTCTTGCGTATTGTATGTAGGACTATACGAGCCATTTCTGTAGTTTTTTTTTTGCTTGTATAGGTTTGTTGATAAAAAAGGCTTTAGTCGCATTGGGTGACATAAATTCCCTTTTACAAATTTGCACATTGCAAAATAATTTAAATTAATGACTTGTTTGTGGTGTGAAATAAACCACTTCATTATAATATAATTACCGCTATTATTAATTTCTGTTAAATATAAAATTTTATTCGGCATTAGTTTAGTATTATTTGCCACATTTCACATTGTGGGACTACGAAGGAGATATTGTGAAAAAAATACTGAATAAAGTGGTGTTTCAACCAAACAAAGTGTTTAATACAAGGTGGCAGGGACCCGCAACCTGACCTGACTTGCAACCTGTTTATGATCCTGTACGAGTCGCAATAAATACTTTTTCTTTCTTTCTTTCTTTTACCATGGATTCAGTACATGATTGTGACCCCCCTGCGTTAGTGTTTTTGTCGGTTATTTAAAAAATAAGTAGCTGTTTCATACATTTAGACCGCATAAGTATTGCACTGTTCTATGGAACAGCAGATTTATTTTTTAACAACCTAAGAAAAATGCCTACGGTAGGCTTCTAGAATCATGAGCTGAATTCATGGTTACAGTTTGCGCGTCGTCCCTGCCACCCTGTATAGTTTAAACTATATATGGGCTTCTGAAAGGCTATTTGATATCCCATTATTTCAGCTGGCTACCAAGTTTACCATTGAAAAAGGCACGTTCCTCCAAGTTCGCAAATAAAAAAGGTTCCTTTTCTTACACGTTCAAAGTAACAATAATAATAATTCACATAAAACTTTTCACCCTACTTTATGTGAATGGGAATTGGCGCGATTTTCTTTTATTTCATGCTTTTCTAGCCTATTGAGAGCATCCGGTTTCCCTGAAGGAAATTACTAGTCTTATATGAACTTATGTGCCATGTAAAATTCCATGTGTCCATGTAAAAGTCGTTCCATGTAAAATACTGGTATTCAGCTGCATCTGGTTAGACTGGAAGCCTACTCCAACATAGTTGGGACTTGGGAAAAGGCTAGACAGATGATGATGATATGAACTTATACATCGACAGCTTACTTATAAGTAAAAACATACTTAGATGAAGAAAAGACAAATGAAATACTTATTATTTTTAAAAGAGTAACCGTGGAGTTTCTTACCGGCTCTTCTCCATAGGAAACGATCAATTGAAACCGTGCACCTAGCTTCTTCATAAGTGCCCATGCAGGTTACCAAAATCAGCAAGTTCAGCGGCTGCTGAGACCCTCAAGCGGCGCAAATACCTTATAGGTAACTACGGCTTTGAGTCGTTTGGGGTCGAAACTATCGGGACATGGCGCCCGAGTGCGCGTCTTTACCGACTGGTCGACACTTCACGTGACCAGAGAGGGGACTGGGTCGTTCTTTGGCCAAATAAATAGCTTTGCTGCAACGTGGTAATGCTGCCATTCTTCGGGGCTCGTTTCCGGATGACAGCGATACGGACGAGGACTTTGACGCCTAAGTATCCTTTTGTTTTTTTATGAACTTGTATAGTTAGTTACTTTTATTACCAACTAAAAATATTTTGACACACTGATACAGGTTGACGATAGTACACCCGAACTGTATAGGATTAAATAGGATCCCGTCAAAATGTTTATTGTTACACGATATGCAGTCCACAACCAATTCGGAATTCCTATCTGACGGATAGTAAACACAATTCCGAGCTGGTATCAGTTGTGAACTGTATCAACTCATAGCAAACATGTCACCGTGTTGGTATTAGTTTGATTCGGTACGTTACGATATGATGCTGTCCTATAACTATATCATATTTGTGGGTTTAACTGGATATCAATTTCATTTTCTAAAAAGCTGTCTCTATCAGTTTATTTACCTTAAGATATGAAGATAATATATTGTGGAACATCGAATTAAGTCTCTTTTTCTTCGGACAAGATATGTCCATCCGCGCCAATCACGCGCGAATGGCTGAGGCATTTTCTACCAGTCAACCTTAGGGTAACGCAAAGACAAAACATGGCAGGTGCAGCAAACGAGATAAATAGTTCGGAACTGACAATAAAATACAAGAATAATTACAAATACATAGATAAACAAAATTAACTATCAGGAGAAATAACGATCGGTGGAGGAGTAAAAGAATCCAGCAAATCAGCGCTGGGATGTTATGTTACGGCCAACGGCTTCACTTTAAAATATAACCGACTATACTATATTATCCATGACCAATAAAGAAAATCCTACTAGTATTACTGATCTAGACTAGATGGATGGATGTTTGTTACTCTTTCACGCAAAACTACAGAACGGATTTGGATGAAATTTGGCACACAGATGGCTTATAACCAGGATTAACATATAAGACTTTTTATCCCAATATTCCCACGGGATCGAAACCTATGTGGGTGAAACCGCGGGGCGCAGCTAGTTATAATAATATAAACATGTTCTGATAAAATAACTAGCTCTGACTCTGTGGGAATAGAGTATATATTCTATTGCATTGCGAATATCTTATGTGTTGACCCGTATTTGTGTGTCGTCTCGTCGCATCCTCGCATGTCGCATCAAAACCCAGTCAACCATTCTCGCGTGTTTGTGTAACTAACATAACACTCAAATATACACTGTCATTCTGTTTGTGGAATATAATTAGACTGTGAGTTTTTTGACAAAGATCGTATGATACTGTACGGTATGGTTGATTTTTTTGAGATGCAGTTTTGCATCTCAAAAAAATCAAAAGTCATTTATTCAAATTAGGCTGAGAATCAGCCCTTTTCGAACGTCAAAATTACAAAACACAATCCCCCAAAACGCGCGCCCTTCACCACTTCCTAGTGCTATCGCTGCAATCTATCTGGGCATACTTCGTAAGACGTCCTCATAATATAGGGTCCAGTTGAAAACCAGCAGCGTCAAGCATTCGTTGTCTGACATTTATGCTGAACTGGGCCTTTTTGGCGCAGCCGCGAGGCACACTATACTATTTTTTTTCTGTATGTTTTTTTGTTTTTGTGTGAATATTGTGTGCCTTAATTAACCTGGGTCAAATAATCTTATTTTCTTTCTTTCTTTTTAGTTATACTTTGCTGTTGACATAGAACTGAGTAATAATTTTAATATCTCTTCACGTGTTTGTAAACTCACGGAAATTAATTGTTAATCAAATTAGGACAATTAACTGTGTCATCAACAATTCAACTGTCAAAAAGTTACAGTTGTGATTTGAATATACGGATAATTTAAGTTGGCAGTCAATTTGCTTAACAATTGATTTCGCTTGCTTTACAATATTAAACATAGTAGTAAACAACAATCTTCTTCTTCTACTTATTGTAGCCAACTAAACGTATAAATAACAGCAATCACACCAACCGAATAAGAAAGGAAAAATCGCACCCAATGCAGTCGTAGACAGCACTGAGCCATTTATTTTCCCCTCTCGACTACTTATACCGAACGAAAATAAGACAATAACACGCTTTGTATTATTCTTTCATTTCCCGAGAAGTACTGGCAACTCAACATGGATGGATGCATGATCAAAAGATTCTAAAGGGCCGCTGGCAAGACCTCCCGCTCTATTCTGTAGTCTAGAAACCTCACCGTGAAACTAAGGTGAAGTGACCTGTCATTCCATCTGCTTTGGTATTCTGTAAAAATCTCACCATAAAAACTTGGGTGAAGTGAGCTGTCATTCCATGTGTTAGAGATTGCCACTATAGACAGCTCACTTCACCTAAGTTTTCACGGTGAGATATTTTCAGAATAGATCGGCTGATGCTAAAAAATCTAAAACTTGGGTGAAGTGAGCTGTCAAGAGATTGACACTCTTGACAACTAGCTCACTTCACCTAAGTTTTCACGGTGAGGTTTTTAGTGATTATTTAGAATCGCTCGGCAGGATGGGATTCTTATATACCAGGGAACCATGCAGAGAAGGGAGAAAGTCAATTTTTTTTATTGCTAATTTGTCCTGCTACAGGGGACCTATTTCCATAAGTCCGTCAACACTACGCGTCCGTCCGAAAGTAGGTCGATACTTCGGAATGAACTCTACTCCCGATTAATTAACTTTTTCGGATGGGAGAAAACCTGTACAAACACATCAGGAGTAAGGGAAGCTGTCAAATCGGGTTGTCGTTAATTTTTAGTTCGGACCCCTAACTATTCATGTCCTAAGATGATACGGAGTAGGGGAACGCCCGTATTTTCAGCCAAAACAACGGGTTTCGTGCTTAGAGAGTATACCCCCAGACTTCGATCACGCCTAATGGAAAGCGATGGATGAGGTCTACGATGGAGCGACCCTGCCCAGAAGATGCCTGGCCACTCTTGGTTTGAAGGCTGTTATGAGGTTGGGTTATATGTAGAAGGGAACACAGATGCTGGCAGAAAATTCCATACTTTAACCGCCTATCATGAGCAGTCGATGGAATAAGGCTAAAAATAATGACTACAATGGCTATATTACAAAAAAAAACGGTTCAGCCACTTGGGAGTTATGATGGCGCAGACAGACACACGGATACCTACACACGTTGAACCAAATAACACCCCTTTGTTTTTGTAGGGGATTAATGATCAAGTACGTTTAAAACCCATAAACCCATACCAACGTTGTTTTACACAAAGCCTCTTTGTTAAATATTCATACTCCAATAATAACTTGTCACATTCACATTAAGCTCACGAAATATATTGCTGGGATTTAAATAAATAAAACTGATAAAAAAAAACCGCAAATTAATACAAAACGGTATTGGGTAGGCAAAGAAATTCATGTATTCATCCCAGAGGACGCCGAATAAATTACAGTTCGAAATATTAAAGTATTGGATGCTCGAAAGCCATTCGTTAATCGATTAATTTGGCTAAACGTTCCTTATAATGACATATTACATATACATAACACCACACCTGAATCCCCCGAAGGGTAGAGGTGGAAGGTGGAGGTGGTGGATAATCATCATCTTCATCAACCTACAGCAGTCCACTGTTGGACACATACCTCTCAAATTCCCCCCCATTAGTTCGATTCTCGGAAACTCTCATCCAGCTGCTACCAGCCAACCTGCGAAGACCGTCTCTCCACCTAGCCTGAGGACGTCTTACCTTACATTTGCGGATACGCGGTCTCCACTCAAGAATACGTCTAACCCAACGGTCATCGGTTCAACAGCTAATATGGCCCTTCCATTGCCACATAAGCTTGCTTCTGCGAGCTATGTTGACAACTTTGGTTCTCTGCCGGATCGCCTGATTCCGATTCTATCCCTCAGAGAGACTCCAAGCATAGCTGGCGGATAAGATATTGGTATTTATTTACTGAAACGACTCACAGAATAAAGTTTGACATGGTTTAAGCAAAATATGTATTTTGTATTACGTAAATACGTATGTTACACACATATCTGTGTGGAAGTCTGTATCGACTCTTTTTCTGTAATAATAACAATGACGAACAATCTAAAAACATGTTCCAGTGTTCCACTAGAACCTATATGTGGATTTCACAGCTTTTTTGCTGTTACAAAAAAAAATATATAAAAATATATAATAGAAACGTAAGATTTACGTAATAGTTTGGCAACCAATTAAATATGTATGTAATATGTATTTGTATTCATCTTTACGCCCTTACGGGAAAGCGCGAAAGCGGTGAAAGCTACAAACTACTTGTATTTAACGTACCTACCTAATTATGTATAGTAACCCTCCTGAAGAGGGTTTCATCGTGTACCTATATTGTTATGTCCTAGCGTCCAACTAATATTATAAACGTAAAAGTTTGTATGGATGGATGGATGTTTGTTACTCTTTCACGCAAAAACTACTGAACAAATTTGGATTTAATTTGGTACATAGATGGTTTATAACCAGGATTAACATATAGGATACTTTTTACTCGATCGGATCGGATCGCAACTTATGCGGGTGAAACCGAGGGGCGCAGCTAGTATTATCATAAATAATTAATAACATTGATTAACAGCATCAATTATTCTAATCTGTTGTCACTCACTGACCGACCTCATTAAAGGTGATTTATAATTGACTAGATGTGACTGCGGCACCGCTCGCGTGAACAAGGAACATTACCATTACTTTACTAGCTTAACTAGATATGGCAATGCTTGCAGTGACTTAAAAGGCCCACTATCCAGAGAGCATAAAACTTTATATAAATCACGTAAGCATAATCAGCCCATAATATTCCCACTGCTGGGACACAGGCCTCCTCTCGGTGAGAGGGAGTAAGCCGTAATCCACAACGCGGGCCCAGTGTGGATTGGTAGACGTCACAAGTTTTCGAATTTTTCCTTCACCGTTTTAAGAGTGATGAAATAATTTACACAAAGTAAAGCGCCTGTCTGGGTTCGAACCTACTCGTAATTTGCGGTCGTTACCACTGGGCCACCACTGCCCCCGTATAAATCACTTAAATTAGAATAATTAGTGTGTTTCTAACACACTAACGCGGACGAACAGGCAACTACCTAAAGTTTCATATTAACAATACATACCCACGTTGTCACAATAGAAAATACAAAATTCTGATATTGGATATTGAATCATTATTATGTTGATTGATTTTCCAAAGGCTATTTCCATAATAATTCAGCCTGTGGCGATCGCTGGACATTTCATTTCCCAAATACGTGACTATTTTGGTGATGGCGTAGCATCGGGTCAGCATAGTACTGTGTCAGTACTAGAAGGCTAATTTCGCAAATGTCATTTAGGAAACACAGTCCTTTCGGCAAATGAATTGCAAAATGGGTGAATCAGATAGACATCTAATTCGAAATCTGCTACGAGTGACAGTTTCCTTTGCTACGCCGCGCCGTAGCGACTACGCCGCGTAGCAGTCTACGACTATTTCTATCTACACTCTCTTTTCTAATTAATGTTTATATCTTCATGAGAGCGGGTTGGTTTTCTTCCTGTTTATTACTGCTATAGACAGAATAATGACGACCAGCACGAGTAGTATGGCCACTTCTATCTCTCTCTACTCTACGAAGAATATCATTCATTTTTGACATCGTGCTCTGTAAATTTTTCTACATTTTTTTGTCTTCCATTTCTTATTTGTTACTACGATGATCATACTACGCATGCTGTTATCTTATTTGTAAACAGAATCAAATCCTCCGAATCATAAGTTACAATCCGTTCTTAAAAATAGACTCACCCATAGATAGCAGCTGCGCCTGCGATGGCCCCGCCGCACTGCGCGGCGACGTACAACGCGGCACGCAGCGGCGACACGCGTCTGCGCACGCACAGCGCGGCCGACACCGCCGGGTTCACGTGCGCACCTGTACCACATGTAACATTCATTTATTTATACACTTCTGTGTACAGGATTTATAAACCCCATCACATAGCCTTATCTACGCATTCTGTACATCAAATTAAGTAACAGCTAGGAAATGACTTTTATATATTTGGTGTGAAAAATCGGCGATTAAAACCAAAAAGCGATAGGACCTTGACCTTCAATATCTCCGATAAAAAAACCCATGTAGGTAGTTATTACACTGCTCTAAGAAACATCTGATTTTTTTTAATAACTGACTAAAAATTTCTACGCTACAATCATGTGCTGAATTCACGGTTACGGTTTGCGCACTGGTTAAAATTTTATCCTGTATAAGTAAGTCAGGTAACTCTCAGCTTCGTTAAGCATATTTTTACACCCGGTTATACATACATATCTTCTTCTAAGGATAACAGTGGCACATAATGCGAACTAAATGCTATAAACGAGCAATCAAAAGCAAGTCATGTCACATTTTAGTACCTCTCCAAACATTCAAAACATGTTGTTATCACAAATCATATTCAATAGAACGGTTGTTTTGTACAATTTTGTATTATGACGTAGTTCCTTCTTATTACTTATTCATTAAATACAATGGGGTTTATTAATAAACGTTGTTTAAAGTTAAGAAAAGTTTTTAACGTCAAATATGGTTAAACAGTCGCTAATCATTACTTAACCTTAAGTAACATAAATTTATAAATAAAGGGCTAAATTGTACACTACACTGAATAAACATATTTAAAACTATTCTACAATAGACGGTGTTATCGCTATCACATAACATATAATCAGCATATAATTTTCCCACTGCTGGGATACAGGCATCCTCTCTGTGAAAAGGAGTGGGCCGTAATCCACCACACAGGCTATCAATATCGCAGACGGTAATCTCTTACAGACTTAACTACATAGGTTAAAGTTAACCCAGTCTCTGTGTTTAATTATTATTTATTTATGTATCCATTTATTTCAGGCACCAAGGCCCATATAAAACACATACAATACAATATTAATATAACTTAAAAATACCATAGATACATACAACATTATAATCACACTAAAAACTAACTAAAGCACACGACGTGTCTGCGTCGTGTTTCGCTGACTGGCGTCATGTAGCCGTCCACGAAACCGGTGGTACACAACACCCTTCGGCCAGAACTCTTCCTTGAGGAACTTCTCGAGATGTTGTGTCGGAACACGCACCACGAACGACTGATAACGTAATACGTGGAAGACGACGTACGACTAATGTTTTCATGCCAAGGTAGGTATTATAGCATGGCAACATTCGAAGTAGGGTAGCACGAAAATTGTTTTGCTTATGAACACCTACACATACATCGAGCGATCGAAACTGTCTCTTGTTATTCAGTTTCCATAATTTGGATTGGTTTTACCTGCTACAATTTCATCAAACACATTTTCTATATAGGTCACTATAATTTCTTGCTCCCACGGCCCACCCCTTCGCATCGCATCGCCCGTCCACGTTATTAATTGGTTTTCGCTAAGCGTTCTTCCTGCCTATTTTTTGCTCGGCCCCTAAGGATCCTAGCGTGATGTTAAGTAGCCTATAGCCTGCAAGAAATAGGTAGTCTATCAAATGAAAAAAGATTTTTTCATTTGATAGATTTTCATTTTTCATTCGGTAGTTACAGAGATTAGCGCGTTCAAACAAACTCTTCTATACTATAGATTAGTATAGGTAACTATACTAATATAATATAAGATAGCTAGTGTATGTACATTTTGAGAGAAACCTTCAAGAGAATCCAATAAACAAGAAATGGACGCGAACACGGTCGTTTGAAGACCGAGGATCAACAAAATGATAAAGTTGAAACCGTCGTGATCACCATTGAAATCTGGGACAAATGCTCCCAACAACAATAAGCCTTTTTGTTCAACATGGAAAGGTAAGCTTAGCTATACAAATTGTGATTCATTTATTTAGAAAAGTAATACTGAAACATACAATGAATGACCCTTTACGATGGGATTAGAATGTGGAGGACATTACGCTAAGTGAGACAAATCAGGCGCACACGGCCGGCAACGCGTGGATGTGATCCAAATAGAAGTCGGCATCGATCCTGTGTATACAGGATCGGTGTATACTGAGCCTTAAATACCAGCATCATTAAAATTTAATGTGATTCCTTGACATATTATTTTGTACTAGCTGCGCCCCGCGGTTTCACCCGCTTAAGTTTCGATCCCGTGTAAATATCAGGATAAAAAGTATTCTATGTGTTAATCCTGGTTATAAACCATATGTGTGCCAAATTTCATCCAAATCCGTTCAGAAGTTTTTGCGTGAAAGTGTAACAAACATCCATCCATCCATACAAAATTTCACGTTTATAATATCAGTCAGTTTCATAATTATTTTAAGCTTCAGTTCCTGTATCATTTACGAAAATTGAAAACATATTTAATTAACGTTCTATTTTTAATGTTTCATATAACGTTATAATGTTTTAATTAAGTAACCCAACTCTCTGCGCAAATATTTTTCTTTCTCCAGATTCTACATGCTTCGCCAAGCCCGCTGGTAGGTGTTTACAAATCGTCAAAGTGGATCTTTCGTTAACAAGCAGCATTCGTTGTGAATTTGTGATCGGCAAAAAGAGCCACGTGCCTGTGCTACTCTCCTACTAGGGTAGGAGAGTAGCACAGGCACGTGGCTCTTTTAAATTTAAATTGTCTTTTAAATTGTCTATTTTTGTATAAAAACAAGGGTAGGGCTAGGGCCCTACCCTTGTTTTTATACAAAAATAGACAATTTTGAAAGCGACGTGATTTGGTGTTAAAAGTAATTCTGACCTGTTATTCTTTTAAATAAAAAGGTGAGGGCCATTTAAAAGTTTTTAATACAAAAAGCACCATATCATCATCGAAATAAAATATATTATTGCATATCTACAGTGCAATCAGAGGCAGCGTACGTAATGAATTCCGGTCCCGATGGCCAGCTGTTACGGGTCTGACTAAATACTTTACGATTATTCCCTCCTACAATATAATTTTGTTTTCACAAAATCTGACTTATCTCCAAAGCGTACGTTCGGAATAACAAATTCAGTGACGAGATGAAATCATGTCACCTTAGTATTCGCGACGAATATTCGTTGGTCCCATGTCGGGAGAAATCACCATAGTGGCGACGCGATAATGACTGGCCGGAAGTTTACCTGCGTTCCAGGTAATATACAGAAGATAGCCTCGAGGTGTGGCACCCCTGGGTATTGCAGAGAAACGGATATCATAACGATACCCTAGTGTGCCGGAGTACGTGATATGTCAATACGAATTTCAAACGAACAATACGTAGGCCCGAACGTTACTGTGTTATCTCTGGGTACGATCGTCGATCACGGTATGAGGCTGATCAATATTCAAAATCAATTTGCACATTAAACAAACAAACCTGACATTCACAAAGTGGCGTATGTACCTACGTACGTATGGTACCTATCTACCTACCAACGGAGAGACACGCAATAAAATAAAATGGAACAGGTGGATTAACCGATGCGACGCGACGCAGATATGTCGAGTGCACAGTCGAACTACTACGCCTATCGATTATTCAGATTGTGTTACCTACCTTTCAGTGAGCTAGAGAATATTACCAGCTGTTTATACAAGCCTCAAGCGTGATACGACCTACAAAAGGATCAAAGGTGTTGATACATCTGATCTATTTTTAATAATAAAGATGAAGAGTTTGTTTGTTTGTTTGAACGCGGTAATCTCTGGAACTACCAGTTGGACTTGAAAAAATCTTTATGCATTTGATAGCCCAATTCTTGAGAAAGGCTATAGGCTATTTAACATAACGCTAGAACCCTTAGAAACTAAGCAAAAAGAAAAAAAATCAGAAAGAACGCTAAGCAAAAACGAAGTAATAGCAATAAAACAATCTTCATGCTAGCCTGCCACGAGTGTTGCCATGCTTTACCTTCACACGTAGACACCCAGTTGTTATGATTTAAGGTTAACGACACCTTACACCAAACGCCAAAAAACAATCCAAATTATGGAAACAGGAGACAGTATCGATCGGTTCATCGGTTGATGTGTGGGTACACAAAATTTCACGCGGACGAAGTCACGGGCAGAAGCTAGTGTTTTATAAAATTTACGTCTCCTTACGCTACCACTTCTTACGTTCTCTTAGTCACAATATCTTTGACAAAGAACTTTTATGACGTTCTCTCTCGAGACTCGAGATACCTACGAATTCATTCCTCACAAAAATCTGATTTAAAATACAGCTTTTCCTCGTCCTATAATATCGCAATAAATGTGAATTATTTATCGTTCTTTACTTCAGACAAGTTTTAAAGGAAGCTCCGTTGACAATACAACTTCGTGCAGTCTACTTCCTGAGTACGCATTGATAAATGAATACAGCATCGAGCGTCCAAAATAAAAAGAGTACGCACATAACAAGGAATACCAAGGAAGAGCTTGAAAAGGAACCTTGACAATAGTGCCTTACTAAATGCCAGCACTGATGTTCATTCGTTGGAAACGTAGCTTGTGTACTTTGTGTAGTGGATATCTAAACATAAGCATAATCAGCCCATAATGTTCCCACTGCTGGGACACAGGCCTCCTATCGGTGAGAGGGAGTGGTCGTAATACAGCACGCATATGTCTAAATTTTTGGTTCTAGGACATGCCGGTTTCCTCACGAAGTTTGGCTTCACAGCTTTGAGAGCAGTGGTGATGAAATAATACTACTGAGCCACCACTGCTCTGGATCTAAATCCTATTATAATTTATGCATCGTTGGAAGCTTGATAATAGTCGGTGCTCGAAACAGGGTCCACTTGTCCAGCCATTAGTGAAAATTAGGGCAATCGCGATCGGGGGTGTATTCTAAAAATTCATCACGGTCACGCGAACATTGTCGATGCAAGAATCGTCGCCTGATTGTGAACGAGAGAGCTTTCTCCGGGTTATTGTTATTGTGATATAATTTAAAATGTCATTGTCCCCACGTCATGTGATCGCCATTATAAAGTTATATCGAGGGGACAAAGGGTGAAGGATGCACGTGTTAGCTTATAATAATCCCGCCTAACGTGTTTATGTGTCGTGTAGTTTTATGGGAAGTGATGTCAAACTTGTGCATCCGTGGTTAATTTAATTTATTGTTCGTTTTAGTTTCGAAAAAGAGTTTTGTAGTTACAGAAATAGGTCATTTAAAAAAAATTCTACAGATAGCACTTTCTTCATTGCCTTTTAGCAAATAGTACTTTTTGCCTTCCACCCTTTTATGGGCCTACTATCTACTCTACATAGCAAAATCCAAATAAGTCTCGACCTTTAAAACCACCGATACGGCAAACATTTCTTAAAGAAAAAAAAACAACATCGAGAACCTACTTGACAAGTAAAAAACTCAGACTTTCGCCTCGCAGCCGCCGATCCTTTTACAAAAAAAGCGGATAATTGTGAACATCTGCACGCTGCGGCCGCGCGGGTCGGTAACTCATCCGAGCCACGGCCGCTATCAAACGCGTATAATTTACCAAACGGTGCAGGGTTAATTGGACCCTCTACACAACATGGGCCCTTTAACCCCAACTAGGATGTACCGCACTAAAAATACAGAAAATATACCGATACTAAGAAAGCCTTTTACGTTTTATACGCCATATTCCAAATTCACCCACAAAATGAATCGTAAAAGAAAACACCCGCTGCTGTTACGGGATCATATTGAATGTACGAAAAAGATTTATACAGTAGCTTATGTAGGAATATATCAATACTAAGTCCAGGCTTACATACTGAAATATTTTTTGGCTCATAATAAGTCCCACGTAAATTATGTGTATGAGGTCCCTACATAACCTGATAAAAGTATGTTTCGTGTCTGTAATACGGTTTTTTTTACAAATAAAGCTTGACACATGACGCAAAAGTACCATCTGCAGTAAGATTTAACAAAAGAGTTTATACCTCGTTACCGTTGTTCAACGTGAAATCACATTTACATAAAAAATTAAAAAGTAAAATGCAAATGAAGGACAACCCTGTCCCACCGGACCTATCCCACGTTACATCGAACATTATTTTAGTAGGAATAACATGTTATCCACGTGGGCGTTTAACTCTTTTATTTCCCTTGCCAATTACGGTTGCGCATTCCTCGTAGCTAGTTATTTCAGGTTCTCACAGTATTGCAGGTTCTCGTTTTATTTTCTTTGTGTCTATTTTAGTACTACCTGTCCTATTTTATTCACGGAATTAAGCGGTCCTTGCTATCGAAGATCTAAAGTGTTACGTTCCACAACGACTTTATGGCCTCACCGCTAGCGATTTCAAAATAATTGCTTTGCTTTTATGGAATCCATTATCTTTGGTGTTCATGCTTCATGAGACATCGCTTTTGTTGAAATAGTTTTACCTGATATTTAAATAGGAAGAGAAAAGGACAAAACCTGAAGTTAAAAAAATCTGACAACAACAAAGGGGGAGGCAAAATAACAAAGCAAAGCGCGGGTTTAAATAAATTTATTTATTTTCACCTCTAAAAATTGATATTTTTAGAGGTTTTCTAGGTAGACTGATTCTCGCAGAGAGTTTGATTATGAAGCCATATTGGTATTTAGGTAAATTTAAGGGAAAGTGATAGGTATAAGGTTTGTGGGGTATACTTTTCACGGAAACTGTATCTTACCAGATATATTAGCAAAACACAGAGTCAGGGTCGCGATGGCACAGCCGGAAGCGAGTGCGGTGGAGAGCAGCACAGCTGAAGCGGACGCGCCCACGCCCGCTCCGCCTGCCGCTCCGCACACGATGAACACATACAGAAATGAGGCCGCACACTCCGCTACCACTGCCTTCCACAACGACAGAGTCCGCACTTCCACCCGCGCCGGAACTCTCCCTGACAAACCCCCATCACCTGAGTTCCCATCCTTCCGTAAACACTCCAATTTTTCAAACAAAGTAATAATATGCTGTTCTAAGTTCTCATCCGAAATGTTAAAAGCCTGTTCCCCCATTTTAAAAAAGTAAAAAAAAAACACTTTATGCTCTATGCATATTTGAATTTTCGAATTCGCGCGCGATTTAGTTACGGGCGCGTTCGGTTTAAAATCCGGTTAGAGAGACGACGCGCGACGTGAACGACTCGGCCGTCGGTCTCGCAATGCCGGCAAGCCATTGAATGAACAGCGAGTGAATGGGAGGCAAGCGGGGGCGCCGCACATGTCCCGGGCGCCCGACACTTGTTACACCCCGCCCCCGAGACCTGCACTTTCAGCGAGGGTGTAATCAAATCGCCAACTTGGCACCACTATCACAATAGTCCATAATTAGATAAAAGTTTTTGTATTTGATTTTTTAACCCCCTGAAGTCTGCTCTTTTTCCATTTAATTTAATGGGTCATATTTTAACACGATACTTTTGTACTTACTGCGTATTTCGTTAATATTCGTTCGTTCGTTTCGTTTAATATTTCGTTGAGGTTTTAGCACTTTTTATGTTAGTAATTCAATGAGAGCAATTTCTTGATTAACACCTATAGGCGAATAGGTAGGTACAATCTAAGGAAGACGTGACTACACTGACTAAGCAAGAACGACCTCTGTTTAAAAATATAAATCAAAATTTTATTCAATTTAAACTAGGCTAAAGCTTTAACGAAACCTCAGTAGTTAAGTACCTATAGCCATACACCTACGAAATAAATGCGTGTGACAAGATAAGCCTTTAGCTAAGTGCTTACATTACACTTCAGTTGCGGGATAGTTAGCGTAAGAGACAAGCCTCGTAAATAAATACTCCACAACAGAGCTTCGAGGGTGACTTAAATGATGTAATCCGGGAAGATTCTAATCCGCGCCTTTGTTAAGCCTCTAAGCTGCAAGATTTGAATAAGGACGGGAACAAGATTATATGCCTGAATCCAGTGAGACCTTGGTGAAATTGAAAAAGTGCGACTACACACGATAGGACATTGGCCCTAGTAATTATTTCAATCCTGCACTAGAATCCAATCATATCCGCACTGTATCGATATTCGATAATGTACTTTTCAAACTAGTCTAGCATCCGTTATCCAGCGCTAGATGATCAATGCTGATCAATGTAAACACGTCTTTTGGTAACTCATTTCAAATATGGTTAGGCGCCAGATGCTCAGTTCCTTGACAAAAATGAGGTCAGCGTCCAATCAGGCGCGGGCAAGTCCTCGCATCGCATCACAATTTGATCAGTCCGGCCACCGCATCGGTCAGAGACGCTCGTAAATCCATTAATCATTTAATTTGTACTAAATCTTACTAAAGATTCAAACTGAGTCATTGATCTTTTGTTTGTTTGTCTAAGGGTGTAAGGAACATCGGCGTTCAAACTGTTACCAAGAATTCAGGACCTACATGATTTTAGACCCATACTGTGCTGAATTCATATTGGCAATGTGCTAGGTGACATATGGCAAATAATTTAATTCAATATTTTGTGTTTCGTAACGTTATTTACTTACTATTGTATGGGACCAATTTCTTCTAAACCGAACAGAAAGCTGTGCTGCTGTGGAGTTGGTTGCGCCACTTCTTTTTCCCAGCTGAACTAGGAAGTGGTGTAGGACGAGCGTTTTGGGGAACAGTCGATCGATTCTGTAAAAATCTCACCGTGAAAAGTTAGGTGAAGTGAGCTGTCAATAGTGTCAATCCGTAGCATTAGTTGGAATGACAGATCACTCCACTCTCACTTCACCTAAGTTTTCACGGTGAGATGGTTACAGAATCACACTGCTGTCTTATTTAATTTTGACGTTCGAAAACTGCTGATTCTCAGATTAGCTTGAATAAATGGATTTGATTTCATGGTAACAAAGGGGCAATTCTCGTTATTATAAGAACGTTCACAGTTTGATCTCAGTGTCAATCTGTCAAAAATACCTCTAATTTCCCTACATTTTTGACAAGTGTTTGACATTTGTTTGTCACCGAGATGAGACTGCGACTAGATTTTGAACGTTTTAAATTATGAGAATTGGCATTCAGTTTGCGCGTTGATTCCTTACGACGCGACGTCTGTATACTCAATAAGCAACACACAACATGATTCCCTTGTTTACTGGAAGTGGTTAAACAAACTACCAACATGTGAAGACAAGTCAATGCAACACGATCTTAAACGATTCTCGGTATGTTGGCTGTGTACGGTTGAGAGTACTTATAATGTAGATACAGACATCGAATGTATATATAGGCAGCCTCAAAAAGATGTATATGTCGCACTGTCGCAGCCAACTGGTTAAATTAGCCGTTTAGTCAACCGCCTGGCCTTTGGAAGTAGTGCTCGCCTCGCTTCGCTCTCTCGATTCGCACGCGGTTGATCACAGTTCTAACCTAACCCATTTGGTCGGGATGCCCTGGCTTAGTTACTGCGAGCAATGCGGCTCGCACGTGATTAGTTAGATAAGATAAGATAAGATAAGTCTTTATTTGCCTTAAACATGGTATAAAGGTGTTACAGTTTGGTAATATAATATAGTCCACATGTTTAGCTATACAACATCGTGTATCAATTGCATGCAAAATACTTAGAATCTATTAGTAAGTAGAAATAAAATTTCAAAGCTATAAAACATTTTCCACAATACAATCATCTTAACATAATATTATTTAATGTCAGAAATTAATATAAACGAACAAAATTAAAAAGTCATAATTGTAAACATTATTCGCAACAGTTCTATAACATTACATAATATAACTTAAAGTAAAAAAAAGGAAATTAATAAAGTCAATAATTATAAAACTAAAATGTCAAAATTATAAACATTATCGATGATCCGGTATGTCAATATTTGTGAATTATAATTTAATGTCAAAAAAATCCTTAATGTCATAAAAATTATGTTCATTCAGCCATTTAAAGAGTCTGTTTTTAAAAGAATTAATATTAAATAGCAATTTCATTTCTTTTGGAATTTTATTATAAATGCGTACACACATCTCCAGAAAACTTTTAGAGTACTTGGCTGATTTAGGAGTATCCTGCAATACAAGTCTACATGGATCCCTATTACGAGAGTATATTTGATTGACTTTCTTGAATAATTCCTTATTATTATATACAAAGTTACATATCTCGTAGATGTACAGTGAAGGAAGTGGTAATAAACCAAGCCTTTTAAAATGCGGCTTACAGGACTCGTCAGTACGGATCCCACAAATGGCTCTGATGCATTTCTTTTGCGCGATAAACGCTCTGTTTTTATCTGTACTGTTACCCCAAAAAATAAGCCCATATCGTAAAATTGATTCTATGTAAGCATGGTAGGTTATAATGGCGGTTTTTTTATTCGTCACATTCTTGACTTGCCTGAGAGCATAAACGAACTTATTAGACTTGTTGCACAAATTATCTACATGTATCTTCCAATTTAAGTCTTGGTCTATGAGTATACCCAGAAATTTTGTATGTGGAACTTCTTTTAATCGATCAATATTAAGTTTGAAATTGTATTTGGCATGTTTAGATTTATTAAATTGTATGTACATAGATTTATCTAGATTGATTTTTAATTTATTTACTTGTAGCCATTCTAGAATGTTGTCAATAGTATTATTTATGTCAATTTCGTGATCAGATTTCAATTTATACTTTTTATCAGATGTCACTATGATTGAAATGTCATCTGCAAATAATATACAATTATGATTGACCTGCTGTGGTAAGTCATTTACGTATAATAGAAATAGTAAAGGGCCTAATACACTCCCTTGTGGTACACCGCATTTTTTTACTTTGAGCTCAGAGGAGTATGAGGTTAGTAAATCTTCATTTACTTTACTAATAGCAACGTATTGATTGCGGTTACTTAAATAAGATGCAATCCACTGCAGTGCTAAACCTCTTATTCCATTTCTTTCTAATTTTTCCAATAATATATTATGTGCCACAAAGTCAAATGCTTGAGATAGGTCAAAAAATAGTCCTGTCGTGAAGTGATTGTTATTTAAAGACTTCAGGATATGGCTCAAAAGATTATATATGGCTAATGTTGTTGACTTGTGCTTTTGAAATCCGAACTGTTCCTTTGCTATAATATTGTATTTGCTACAAAAGTCGATAAGCCTTTTGTGCATACATTTCTCAAATAGTTTGGACAAGATTGGTATAAGGGTAATTGGACGATAATTTTTAACGTCTTTTTTGTCGCTTTTCTTGTACAAGGGTTTTACAACTGATAACTTTAAAGCATCAGGAAAAGTTCCGGTCGAAAATGAAAGATTAATTAGATATGTCAATATAGGAGTTAATTCTACTCTGCACGCTTTAATTATTCTTGTACTAAGTCCATCGTATCCTTCTGAGTTAGTATTATTTAAAGCCATTATTTCTTTTTTTATTTCGTCTTCAGTCATAGCACTAAGAAACATGGAATTAGGAACTAAAGCGTTATTAAACTTATAATAAACTTGTAAGTTATTAAATGTCACAATGTTAGTCGAGTCAATAAAATAATCATTAAACGTATTCGCTATGTCAGTGGGATCAGTCAGTATTGTCTTATCTACTTCTATTTCCGAAATATTAGTGTCGCATTTTATGTTCCCAATTTCATGGTTAATGACAGACCACGTTGCTCTGCATTTGTTTTGACTATTTTGTATAAAATTAATGTTTGAATTCATTTTTGATTTCATAATGCATTTTTTGAGAATCGATGAATATTTTTTATATCTTATTAAGTACGACCGAGTTTTATTTTTATAATAAAGATACCGCAACGATCGTTTAGTTTTGCAGCTATTTCTAAGACCCTTACTTATCCATTTTCGTTTATTTGCATTAGAGTTATTAATTTTAATTTTAATTTTAGGGAAGCATAAATTATATAATAGGCATAAAAACTCGTGAAATTTATTGAATGCCTTGTTTAAGTCCGTTTCGAGGTGCGTTTCTGACCACGATATACTTGCAAGGCAGTCTTTGAATTTTTTCAAGTTTTCGTTGCAGTAATCCTTTTTATAAATAAAATATGATATGGTTCTTGGACTTTGTTCTTTTATTGGAAACTCTAAGAACTGTGCTGTGTCGTGGTCTGATAAGTACAAAGGTAGAACATCAGCAGATGTAGTTTTTATGTTACTAAGTATGTGGTCTATACAAGAATCTTTCCGAGTGGGAACATTAATATGCATCTTTAAGTTATAGTTACTACATAAATCTTTTAAATAGTTAGTGACCTTACTTGGTTTCAAAGTATTTATGTTAAAATCCCCAGTAACAGCTATTTTTGTACGTGACCCATATCTTTTAGATGTTTCGCACATTAATTGGTCGAACTTTTCTAAAAATATATTGGGGTCAGACTTTGGCGTTCTATATAGACACATTATCAGCAATTTGTGCAAAGGGACTTCAATACCACATGCTTCGAATGAATTTTGTGTTGAATATTTTTTTATGTGAGGAGGCTCATTATACATTATACCCTGTTTGGCGAGAATACAAGTTCCCCCTCTTTGTTTGTCTCTACTAAATGCCGCTGCTAAGGCGTAATTATTAAGTTTTAAATATTTCTCATTCCCCGCACGCATAAAGGTTTCAGACAAACATAATATGTCTGGTTCTTTATTCTCGTCTCGTAATTCTAGCAAAGTTAGTTCCAGTATTTCCTTTTTTGATTGAATACTAGCGATATTTTGATGCATTATTTTGAAAGATTTTTGTTTGCCTGTAGCACCGTTGTTATTCACGAAAAAGCTGTTTCTTGTTTAAAACTTTAAAATAATGTGGAATCGTACCTTTTTTTGCTTTAGTAGAAACAATATCAGGACCATTTGCAGCATCGCATTCTGCCTGGCGTCGTGCAAAGTAATAAGGGATTGTACCCCTTAAAGTACTTTTTCCCTTGACGTCAGATTTCTTACAATTTAATTGATTCCGCAATATTAGTTTCTTTAGTTCCTTAACATTCAAATACTTCTTTTCGTAGTCATAACAGTCAATAACATAGTTTATTAATTTACATGTATTGTACAATTTATGTTCAGAGTCAATAAAGTTACAATATTTGTATTCATTGCAAATATTACGTATAGTTTGGTTCAAGGTATAAATATCTAGATACATATTCTTTAATGCGCTCAAAACTATTACATGATTATCACTGAAAATATTAAGAATTTGACGTAGTTGTGAAGATAAGATCTTGATGTCATAGTCATTTTCACCCACACAAAGGATAAGTTTATCACTACTTGATATAGAAATATTTTTGCAATTCTTAACTACTTCACTAGCGAGCGCGTGTGGTTTCGTTTCTGACGTCACAACGTATTTAACATACGACGTAGCCGCTCTCGACCGCATCAACGCAGATGAAAGTCCAACACTTTGTTGTGTGCCAAAGATGAAAACCTTGTTCGTGTGCTCATCATTCAGTATGTCAGATGTAGTCATATTTTTCTGAAATTGTATATCTCTTTCGCTTGATTTTAATTGCATTTGAAGCTTTCGAATTTGATTATTGAGGTTTGCAATTTCTTTTCCAGCTAGTTCTAGCTGATTCTCCAAATATTCGACATTTTTATGGAGATTTACAATACTCTCACTTAGCTGTAACTTTGTATCTGAAGCGTTACATGTACGTGTCAATACGTTTCTAGGAGGCGTAAAGAACGCCTGCATATTTGAGTGTAGCAAAGAATATGCATTTGCTTTTTTTGCACCTTCGTCGACGTAATAGTCTTTTTGTGGAGATTGGCGTAAGAATCCTTTTAATGTCATGTTGTCTTTTAATAATTTATCATTCTGTTTACGGAGCTCATTATTATCAAGTATGACATTTTCAAGTTCATTCTGCGAACTTTTTAGTTCCATCTGAAGGTGTTCAATCGATTCCCTGAGCTCATTGCTTTGCATTGAGTCGATTATTGTATAGTTACATTACAGTTCCAACCTAAACTATAATTTATTGTGGAGAGAGAAATAAACTATTATTATTATTATTTTTGTATGTTTTTACATATCTTGGGACCCTGGGGTCCCGGTCCTTTGGAAGGCGTACGAGGGGCCGAAGCTAACTCGCAGAGGCCATTTAGGAAATTTTATTGAAATGTGGCACCACCCGACGATTATCCCTGTATGCACTATGCAAGTGCACCCAATTACAATTTTATTATAGGTTATGTTAGTAAAATCTTATGCATGGTAATGTCAAAATAACATATTTTTACTAAATACATATGAAAGTATATGAGGTACTTACAAAGAAAAAAAAAATTATCGACTACGAGTGAAGAGGCTCTTGGATGGGCTGCTTCGGGCCGGCGGCCATTTCCGCGAAGGTTGGACCCTGGCCTGCGAAGGCCCAGTTGCAGACGCTCCGACAGAGCCCGTGTGTGCTGTTGGTATTCCTCCAACGCTTGGTCATGCTGTTGAAGGTTCGCCATGAGTTGCTTCATGAGCTCTGTCGGTTCGCCTGTGGTTGGCCTTACGTAATTTCGGGCCTTTTCGAGTTCAGTGACCACCTCAACTCCTTTTCCCCTTTCAGCCTCCGCTTCCTTCACCAGCTGGTAAAGTTTGTCGACCGCTTTTGTAATCTCGTCCTTTTCAGGTTTCGGGAACTTAGAAGCTGGATTTTGGCTTTTGAGTACGCCTTTGCCTCCGTGGTTTTGTTTGCGTAGGTTTTTGTTTTGACTAATCTCCGGAAGGCCGCGTGTCCTCGGCAAGAAAAATCGCCGGGTTTAAGCAAGAATTCGTGTCGTTTTTAAACACGAGTAGTGTACACTGCGTCGGCGCTGCACAAGACAAAAATCTTGTCTGGCGCAGACAAGATTTTTGACCCGGCGATTTTTCTTGCCGTGGACACGCGGCCGAACGGCATGACCGATTTTGATGAAATTTGATAAGGAGATACTTTGAACCCTGGGGAAGGACAGGCTTTTTATCGACACACCACGTGGGTGAAGCCGCGGGCGGAAGCTAGTACCAAATAAAATAGTAAAGCACCTAGGTACTTCTACATTCTACAGGTCCCTACATATGTTTTGGGAACTTTGCACCTTTGTATGAATCGTTTTGATGTTACTACACTTGGGCGTCATGCCAAGAAAATAAAAAAAACATACGGAAGTAGGTATGTAGTATGTATGAATCGACCTGTGTCCTGCACCCTAATTGCGTCACACACTATCAACCTCAATCTGAATAATTTTGAAAGATATTGCTAATCCATTGCTTCATATGTTCGAAAAATGTGTCTGCCCAACAACGTAAATAACGCAATGCATGTTGTTGAACTGTCAAAATGTGCATTGCTACTGATAGAATGATACGCAATTAGCCCGTGGATCTCTGTCTCTTAAGATTCTGCTACACTTCTAAAGGTCTCGACCAACTGAAACCAAAACCTGATAGATTTTTCAGTACTTATGCATAATCCCAAATCTTATCTATCACCTAGCTTCAGCCCGCGACTTCGTCCGCATGAAATTTCTTGTACTTAAGTACCACAAGTACCTACATATCGTCTGCTATTATTTCGTTTTCACTTCTTCCTGACTTTTTGTTGTTTTTGCTCAGCTCTTAGAAGGGTTCTAGCGTGATTTTAAGCATATAGCCTTCCTCAAGAATTCGGCTACAAAATGCAAAAATATTTTTTCAAATCCGACTGGTAGTTTCAGAGATAGCGCGCTATATCTGAAACTACCAGTCGGATTTTTTTTTCAAACAAACAAAAAATAAATAAACTCTTCAGCTTTATTATTAGTAAATAAACTCTTCACCTTTAGGCAAATTGTATTTGTTTCAAATTGACGTTATTTCAAGTTAAACAAGTATAAACTTTATTGAAATGGTAATTAAGTTTATTTTAGAGTGACTCGCACTATTGAAAAAGTTATAAAAATATTTGAAGTTGTTCTTGTTGCGTAAACTGAACTTTATTGTGTAGGAATTATAGTAGATTATTAACGAAGGGGATAAAGCAGTGTCTTCTGTCGCGGGTGACGATTTAAATCGCGAGCGTAACGAAGGACTCGAGGTTTACTCCCAAGCGTAGCGAGGGTGTTAAAAACTTAAATCACGAGCGAAGCGAGGGATGTAAGACGAGTCCTGAGTGTAGCGAGGGATTTAAGTTCACCCAAGACTAAGACAGCTTTAAAACCGAGGAAAATACTTTACTTTTCGTACCATTTGCGAAAAAATAAACTTAACGTTTATGTATTTGAAGAAAACAAAAACGCGGCAAATTCCTAGACTAATATTTTTTTGTCGGAAAAACAAAGGCATCAAGCTCATACGGCCTCGTCGGTTTTCGTAATTTTATTTAATAATCATAACTGCATAATAAATTCGTATTCCTTTTTCAAAAAGATGTAGGTATAGGTAATGCTTTATATACAAACTCAATGGTGTAAACACAGATGTAATTCAGTATAAATTTCGGTAAGTATTCCAAATAATTCCAAAAAATCACATTCTCCCCCTAGAGGATGAATGAAATTCAGTACAATTTTCTTTCCCTGTTTTTAACAGATTAAAAATGACTATTGTTATGTTCGCTTTTTGTGGCATAGAATGTCACTTTTTTGAGCAAGTGGTATGCAAAAAGTTATTTTTCCATAAGCTCATATTGGTTTACATTTTTGGCGAATACCTATGTCCTGGTTGCTGATTATCTAGATATAGATTATATACTTCCTAGCTTCTGTCCGCGACGTTGTCCGCGTGAAATTTCACGATCCTCCGACCCACCCTGTCGCATCGCATCGTCCCCGCGCTATTATGTAGGTACTTCGTTTCTGCTTCGTGTTCTTTCTCACGGTTTTTGGTATTTTTTGCGCTCCTAAGAGTCTTAGCAAGATGTTAAATAGTTTATAGCCTTCCTCAAGAATTGGACTACCAAATGCAAAAAGATTTTTTCATATCCAACTGATAATTCCAAAGATTAGCGCGTTCAAATAAACAAACAAACTCTTCCGCTTTAGTATTAGCAAACTTAGATATATCCTACTATTTAAATAAAAGCAAAGTAATTATAACCAATATCATCACGCGAAAATGTACAACGCAACGCATCAAAGACCCTTCAAATATATGTTCTCAGGGTATTTGGGTAAACACACACCTACACCTGCTACTTATTATAAACTCGGAAGTCGTATATTAACGTACCGAGTGCTGACATAATGAAAGCCCTGTAGCAAGATAATTATCTTCCTACACATAGCTGCAGAGTTTCTAGTCTTTATAGAATTTATGTATTTTTTAGTACTACCACGAACACTACAGGTAGCCCAGGTAACTAGATAGGGCACTAAATCTTGTGAAAATTGTGATATACTGACGACTGACGGAAACTGACCAGTGCGCAGTGCTACAATCACTCGTGAAACAATTAAAAACAAAAAAGAGGCCTACAGAAACATTATACCTCAATGTGTCCATACTTAGACTGTTGGTTTTTTTTTAACCAACGCTGGGGCTGACTCCAATATGGTCTTAGCATTATGCTTAGCTATGGTCGTTTGCGTGGACGTACGCATATTTTCCCCCAACCTAGAATTTTTTTTGTGTTCATTTTCTGCGTCATGTTTAACGCAAATTAAACGTATTTCCTTTCTTTCTTCTTTCTTTCTAACAACGAAAATGCTTAGTTGTAAAATGTAAGATTTTTTACCTTGACTGTAGGTATATTTACTATAGTTTATTTAATTAGCATAATTAAGTTATTAACACAAGCACGCTGATTTTCAAATTTTCCAAATATGTAATTTGATTTATGCCGACAAACTATTATCCAGTTTGGCAGACTTTACATATGTAAGTTGTTGTTAATACAGATTTTGCATACCTAAATAATAAATAACTGTCATCTCAGTGAAAGTCAAAGTTCCTAAGGGTTTGGTTTAGTAGAACTTCTAACTGACTTAGTACCGTCGAACAGGTTATTTAATATACTTACATAGGTACCTACGACGACGACCTAACTATAGGTAAACCACGATTGTACCTACAAGCAAAAATATCATCTAATAGTATCTCTACCAGGACATGAGTTGCCTAGGCTTAGCTGCGAGGCAATTGCGTTACAGTAGTAATGGCCTGTATAGTTACTATTTCTCTTTGAGTAATGGCTTTTATTTTGACAGTTCAATAACATTCATTGATTTATTTAAGTTTTTGAGCAGACTTTCGTACATAATTTATGAGTCAACGATTAAGCAATATACTTCTTTATTATTCGGATTATGATTAATAATGTGTTACGCAATTAGGGTGCTGGTGCTAGAATCTTTAAGAAGCGGGGAAAACCTGCTCAGGTATAGCTTAGATAGAGGAGATTCACAGACGACTCTGCCGTGGAGTGTAAATACGGTGCAGTCATGCAGTGTCAGGAATAGGTAATGGGACACTTGATATTGTGTCCAGTGTGTCCTGGTAGCTGCATGTTACAGGAACTGAATGATGCTACTGAACAGGCCAAACTCATTGCCAAATTCTGGGCTGGCTTCTATTTAGAATTGCGATCGACAAGCTAAGAAGAGGAAGGGCTTGAATAACAGCCGCACGGGTCGATCGATCAGGTTAAGCTACTCTTGCCGCGGTTGGTCCGTGGATGTGTGACCATCTTTACATACCGAGACCCCTCCGTGCCTCGGTAAGCACGTTAAGCCGTTGGTCCCCACTGTCATTCGTGGATCTTTGACAGTCGTTACGGGTCGTCAGAAGCCCGAAAGTCTGACAACCAGTCTTACCAAGAGGTATCGTAATACCCATTAACTGGGTTGTGTAGGTCAGATAGGCAGTACCTACCTAGTTTTTTTTTCTTTTTATAAAAACGTTGCAAATTGTAAATTACTAGTATTCAGTTAAATCTGGTTAGACTGGAAGCTAATCCAATATAGTTGGGAAAAGGCTAGGCAGATGATGACGCTAAGAAGAGGAATATCATCTTTCCACGACACTGCCAATAATAATTTTAATGGTGTTACGCACACCATTAAAATTAATATTGGCAGTGTCGTGGAAAGCAATAACTTTTTAAGCTATGTCATACTTATGAGAGTGATGTAAAATAATTAATTACTCAGCGGTGCTGAGTACCTATTATAATTAATTATTTTACACCACCAAACTCACAAAATTCTTTAAAAGAAGTTGTAACTTAGCTGTCTATATTAAACATTTTGAATCGTTTTTTCGTCAATAAACGACGAGGCATACAAAATCTGAAATATGAGATAAGTTTTAGGTAAGTATTTGGACTGCTTCGTTAGTCTAATAATCGCAAGCTCGACTTCTGACTTACTTAGAGCACATGATGTAGATAGGTCGAAGTCTGTATGTTTATGCGGTCTTTATTGAATTGAATGTGTTTTTCTTTTTGTAATGATTATGAGTACCTAGTATGATCCTTTGTTTATCAAAATAGACGTTTTATTATAACTCTAGGTAGGTACCTATTAGAATTCGATATCAAATTAGTATAGAAGATCTTGAAGTCATTCTTCTTAGTAGGTCGGGCAGGTAGGTAGACCACTGATAAAACCAATAGAGCCTTGCCTCTAATTCTGTATTGCATGGTGACCAGATACAACAGCGTCGGCGGGTAATAGAGATCTATGGAACAAAATAACGTGCTGTGCAGATTCTAAATACATTGGGACCAGAACAGAACAGGAGGATGATGCGTCAGCGTCACTAAATACTAGAAGTTCATAACCATCTTGTGTTTTCTACTTGAATCAGAGGTGCTAATGGGAAAATGCTGATGGGATGTCACAGAGCACTTTATAGTACTGTGGGATGTCCTCAAGGACCCACGTACTTGAGGACATCCCATTTAGCATTTTCTATGCTACCTAGAGTTTATATACTTTGAGCGCCATCTATTGCATTAGTGGTTATGCTAACTTTGATTCTATAAACCTGAATCCGCGCTAGATGTCGCTTTACTAAGTTTTCCCTTGTTAGTGTTGCTAGTAATGAAAAATATATACGTGATCAACTAACAACTTATTTTAAAATAAAATTAAATACCTGGAACATTATAACACTACAGTCCTTATACTAGAGTTCATTACATATTAATTTTGCTTCTGCCATAAACCTCATGGCGACGAGAATTAAACTTGCTGCGATGCAAAATCAGATGTAAAATAGTTGTGCATGGACAGTAGCGCGGGCCTAGCCTGATGTGTTTAGGCCAACATCCGTAAAAACTGTGTTAACGAACATAATCACCATAATCCATTTACGTAATGGTATAAGAAACGAACACATCTTTTCATTAACAAACGAACGCACCATTTATTTTTTTTAATTTTTTTGACGTAGCTATTCATTTGACGTTTTGTTTACATGTGCGCCCCCTATCAATAAAATTGTAAAACTCATCTTAATGGTGGTGATTCTAGTAAACTACCGACTGATTGCTTCTATTTTTATTTGTATTTTCTAATTAATTAGTATTAATCATAATATTTAGTGCTGTGGCTGCGGCCATATGATGCTTTCTTATGTCGGGCATAGCTAAAACGCCAGTTTTGGCCGAGGAGGGTGGAAACAATCAGAGTAGAAAACGCTCTCTTCACAGCAGCAGCGAACAGTGCAATAATAAAAGAACAAAATCCGACGAAATGAGTGCCAATGAGAAGAAATCAAACTTTTCCTTGCTGGCCCCCAACACCAATGGGACAGTAAAGTTGACGTCGTCATCTATGAGCAAGCCTGGTGCAGCCACGAAGAAATTGGTTATAAAGAATTTTAAAAGTGTGTTTACGCTATTATCATAGTCGTCATGATTATAACCTATTTGACATCTGCAGATGTAATGGCTGGGTATTGTTTTTAGGTAAACCGAACCTTCCAGAGAACTATCAGGAGACGACATGGAGCAAGTTGCGGGAGGCGGTGATCGCCATCCAGACGTCGAAGGCGATCGCATACTCGCTGGAGGAGCTATACCAGGCGGTGGAGAACATGTGCAGTCACAAGGTAAAGTTCTCAAACATGCTGGAAGCCCTACTAGTGAGATCATTGCTACCAACCATCTGTGTGCATGTTAGATCAACATCACCATCATTGGCCAATTAGGCTTTATTTTTGTTATAATTTACAACGTCAACATCATAACGAAACAATCTAAACAAGACCATATTAGATCTAAAGTCAGTTTTGACCCAAATACTGTGACGGGCCTAAAACGCATATGCTTATGTCCGTAAAACTCATACGTACAACATGCATACAACCCCTATATTACAACGGGCCTTTTAAAAAGGCCACTTTTTCCTGGCTTCCTCAAAAATAGTTTCAATAACATTTGGGTTAAAATAATGACTAAATTTTAGCAACATATTGCACCCGATCCTATGAATATTTTATATTTTCATGGGAGTGATATAGAACACTAGCCACAAAATGATCAAACTGCTGTTTGACAATCAAAAATCTATGGATGGTACTTGACTCAAAGAAGTTATATTCTTTGTGGATATTGCAGTGCTGTAAAACATTTGCTTATCCAAAAATAACTAGTCAAATAAGAAGTTTGTCATGGATTCTTGACCGTTACTTTCTCGGCATAGTAAAGCCCAGGTCCTAATCACCTGTGGGTGTTGTATCATGTGATGCAGGCATTTCACATGCTCCAGCTGACCAATAAACAGCAGCGGAAGGGTCAGAGTGCAAGTATATGGATAAATATACAAACTTTCACATATCCAGCACAGTTGTGGTTCAAGAATCTCTATAATTCAAATAAAATGTCAACTAAAATCACGTAATGAAAATCATACATTCAGTAAAATCAAGATGTTAGTGAGCAATGGTTGACAGTATTAAGTTACAGCAAACATACACACTCAGTACAAAAACGTGTTTAAAGTAATATAAAACATACTCAACAATAACAAAGGACTATATTATAATAACTTAAGTAAACAAAGTAGCAGTTCACCTGGACGGTGCGCCAGCTCCCCACTCTGTGTCAAATGTATGGGTTACATTTGACACAGAGTGGGGAGCTGACACCTCATGATAACTATCCAGCAGCCGAATCATATGAAAATGGGCTAAGCGAAAGGAATTTTTTTTAAACAAGTCTCACTAGTCCAACTACAGGTGCCAACTTCATATAAATTAATCTACCTAGCTTTTCGAAACTATGTTGCGGTCGGCTTCAAGTCTATCTGTAACTGAATACCAGTATTTTACATTGAGCAACTGCCTATCTGACCTCCACAACCCAGTTACTGGGTAATACGATACCCCTAGGTAAGACTGGTGGTCAGACTACTTGTAACGACTGTCAAAGATCTACAAATGACAGCCAGGACCAACGGCTTAAGGTGCTTTCCGAGGCACGGAAGGGTCTCGGTATGTAAAGATGGTCACCCATCCACGGACCAACCGCGGCAAGCGTAACTTAACCTGATCGATCAACCTGTATGGCATCTCAATAATAATTACAATAAGAAAGATTGGAAAACTCACATCTTTATGTGAATCAGATACCAACACAGAAATTCCATTGTGAATTGTTTTAATCTCTCTTCTTCTGGTTTCATAAAGGCTATTTATAAATCCAGTGCTACATCAGTATGAACCATTCACCAATCACATCTGCATGATGTTGAAAACTAGGGTTACAGCAGCTTTGATACACTCTATAAACTGTTAATAATACACACGCACACACAGATGAGGCAGAGGTAATAATACTAGCTAATTATTGACCAACTACAGGGCAAAGGGCTCATACAGAGGTAGCATGACTATTGATCACTATGCTTGCTCAAGGCGGATTCGGGATTTCAGACTTGGGACGAGCTGGTACAAATTTCTACCGCTTGTGGCCCACATGTGTGCTGAAGTTAAATTCAGTCCACGTTTCCTCGATGGTTATAATGGCAATATTTTATCTTTAGTACTTTTTTTTTTGGAATATTAAACTACTTTACTGTAATTATGGTAGTGATTATTTAGTCATACATAAACAACGTTTCTAGTACTTTATTATTTTGTTGCATCCACAGTGTAGACTGAGAGAAAAAAAAAAAATTAATCCTACAACAAATGCCCTGTGATTAACCACAAATTATTATTATTTTTTGTTTTAATAAGTATATTTTTTTAATATCTAGTAAAGCCAGCACTTTCAATAGCCTTGTTTTGTAATACCTAGTAATAATAAATACTCAACTGTGTAATACTAACAGTTTGGCATCGGCTGGTGATTTTTCTCTCTGTTTATGCAGCATGCTTTACAAAATATTATCCTCCAAAATACTCCGCATCACGGGTGCGCTCTACTAGAGCCGTTAGAAGCGGAGGCAGTTCGCCTCTACCAATGTGTGGCAACATGACAAAATATCGACATTTCTGTGCTATATTTAAGTTAAATATAAATGTAATTTATTCTAAAAGGCTATTATATTCAGAATAAATTCTCTAAATGAAGCCGAAAACGATATGAAAATCCATTGTGTAGTTTAGAAGAACTGAGCAGACAAAAAGACAGTCAAGCGATTTTCTTATATTATTTGTAGACCCACAGAGCATGGCGCCTTCATGCTGTGTATTAACTATTTAGTATCACCTTTATTTATAAATGTTGCTTTAAGTTATGATTAATGTCTGCTTATCCACAATTTTTTTGACGTTTAAATGGCTGTATAACTTTAAACAACTATTATAAAATAAATGTATTTGATGTTTGAATCACAATCAGGGATAGGAACCGGTACCAAAAGTACAGGTTCTGTACCGGTACTTAGAGGTTCTTGCCGTGTCGGTACCTGGGTACTGGTTCCAGACGGGTATTCCAACTAACAAGTACCGGTACTTGTAAGGTGGGGTCCCACTACTTGTTAGGTACCAAATTCAGGTCAGAATAACCTCGTATGGTTGGCAACCTTGAATTTATTTTTCCTATGTCTATTAACTATCCTTTTTACTCACTTTATGTATATGTGTTTTTTCACTCTCAACATACGGAAGTATTTGTTTGGTACCGGTACAGTACCGATACAGATTAGAAATGCCAATAGTACAGGTACTACTTTTGGTACCGGTACCAAAAGTACAGGTTCTGTACCGGTACTTAGAGGTTCTTGCCATTTCGGTACGTGGGTACCAGTTCCAGATGGGTACTCCAACTAACAAGAACCGGTACTTGTTAGGTGGGGTACCACTACTTGTTAAGTACCAAATTCAGGTAAGGGTAACCTCGTACGGTTGGGAACCTTGAAGTTATTTGTCTTATGCCTGTTAACTATGCTTTTTACTTACTATATACTCTAACATACGGAAGTATTTGTTTGGTACCGATACTGATTAGAAATACCAATAGTACAGGTACTACGTCTGATACTGCTACCAAGAGTACATGTACTCTCTGGCACCGGTATCACATCAAGGCTAATGGCACCTGTGCCCATAAATACCGGTTTTTCAAGCCTTGATTACAACACTAAAAACGTGCTCTAAATATGAACTTTTTTCCTCCAGATGGCATCACAGCTGTACGTGAACCTCACAAACTTAGTCGAGGCCCACGTGAAGGCCAATATCGAGCAGTTTCTGTCGGAGAGTATGGACCGACAGGTGTTCCTGAAGAGGATGGACGACTGCTGGCGCGCGCACTGCCGCCAGATGATCATGATCCGCAGCATCTTTCTCTACCTTGACCGCACCTACGTACTGCAGAATCCTAGCATACATTCTATATGGTGAGACTTTTTACTTTTTGTTACCTGTAAGGTTATTTCAGACGACAGTCTTATGAAATAGATAGCACAAAACTCTGGGAAATATACAGACTCGCATGTAAACAGGCGACAGGCGTGACGCGACGGTGCGAGGCGATTCTGGTAGAACAATTTCCACGTAGTTTTCATAGAATCTGTTCTACTAGAGTTGCATCGCGCTGTCGCGTCGCGCGTGTCTGTGGGAGCATTAACAATGTTACATAAGTGCATCAAATAACTTGCGCATTCTGGGAATAAAAAATTACGCAGCAAATGTCGTCGTAATATTTCATATTCGATTTCGATTTTCATCATAATTATTTATCCCACAACAAAATGTTGTAAGCCAATTCAATTATTCTCACATATTACTCAGATTCATCTTATTTTGTATACATTTCCATTCATTCATACGCAGAAACCTTTTTATAAGCCTTCTTGGGAGTGCATATAATTATATAAACAAACAAATTGTACCCCAACCTGGGAAATAACATACATGCTGTTAGGCACATTTGACACTACCAATGACTAGATTACCCCATAATAAATTGAATAAAGCATTTATTTCAGGCTACAATGGCCCTTAGACATAATTATGCCTTACAAACTTATAAAATACATATAAGAAGTATAAAACAAAACTTGTGTTATGTCAAATTATATAAAAAATGACAGAAATCGATTCAGTAAACGATTCTGAACAAACTGCTGTCATAATGCGCATTTATTTACTTACACCATTGATCGTTTTAATCCTTAAAAGGAGTTAATGTACTCATCATTATGAACATAAAAGTTGTTCATAATGATGAGTACATTAACCCCTTTCTTCCTTTCCTCTCGCCTACGGGACCAACCCTGAAATAGTGAAAAAAAAGCAGTTGATCCATACATTATGTCGAGTTATGCGAACATAAATCTATGGATCTACTGATTTTTTTTGTTGTTCATAATGATGAGTACAATGACCCCTTGTAAGGATTAAAACGATCAACATTTAACGGTGTATAGTGGATCCACATTGATAAGAGCATACCTCTATCCACCCTTTCGGAGTATTTAGCCGTAATGTTATTTTAATGTTGTAAGCATTATTTCAGGGAAATGGGTCTAGACTTGTTCCGGCACCACATAGCAATGAACACTCTCGTTCAGACGCGCACCGTGGACGGCCTACTGACGCTGATCGAGCGGGAGCGCGGCGGGGACGCTGTCGATATCTCGTTGCTCAAGTCTCTGCTCAGGATGCTCTCCGATCTGCAGATCTATCAGGACGCTTTTGAACACAAGTAAATAATTGTTTAAACTTTGAAATTATTGAGTAAGTACTAGTGTTTGCCCGCGGGGATGTTGGAAAATATCTCACGGGAACGTGAGAAAGTACTATTCTATCTGTTAATCCAGATTATAAACTATCTGTGTGCCGAATTTCATCCAAATCCGTTCAGCCGTTCTTGTCGTTGTATATATGCTATCGCGCAGTAAACTCTGCTTGCGCGATGCAGGATTTTGCGTGACGTCACTGTGATGCGTAGTTCGCATGTGGCGATGTAGATGCCGCCACAAGATTGTTATTAAAATATTTAATTCGCAGGTTCCTCCAAGCGACGGAGCGCCTTTACGCGGCGGAGGGGCAGCGACTGATGCGCGAACTAGCCGTGCCGCAGTACCTCGCACACGTTGAGAAGAGGCTAAAGGAGGAGAATGAGAGATTGCTGCATTATCTAGACCCATCCACTAAGTATGTACAAAGTTATTGTAGCACTGTTTTGGCATTTAGACATACTAACTGCGCCTCGCGGTTTCTCGAAACAAAAATCAGTTCAATTTAACGGTGTATACAGAGTGGCGATTAGGTTATCACATTAAATAATACAGCGGTAATTACAAGTTGTTAAAAGTCTGTTAAAATAATAAAATTTAAATTTTACTAAAAACAAATAAAATAATTAGCGTAAAAATTGTCATGAAAAAAAACCATGCGTGATAATAATTAACTAGACACACGTGAGGCAATAGTATCAAGAATTCAAAACAAACTTTATGTTATTTTTACTAAGTAAACACTAATTAAGTTTAATGTTGTTAGGTAAATACTGAAACGAAAAAAAAGGTCCCACGACTAAAATCCTAATTGTTATTAATTCTTTTAATTGTGTATGTTTAATATACGTTGTGTAGAATACGTGGTTTCAATTCATGTGATAACCTAATCGCCACACTGTATAAGCGCTATATAGGAGCTAAATTCTCTGTGTTCGTCATCGTCAGCCTATAGCAGTCAACTGCTGGACATAGGCCTCTCCTATTGCACGCCATTCAACTCAATTCTCTGTGTACCTAACCTTTATTCTCTATATCCAGATGGCAGTTAATCCACACGATAGAGCGCCAACTCCTGAGCGAGCACCTGACGGGCATCCTGGGCAAAGGCCTGGAGGCCCTGATGGACGGGCCGCGGCTCGCAGACCTCACCTCGCTGTACGCGCTCTTCAGCCGCGTCAAGGACGGGCTCACCGAACTTTGTAACCACTTCAATGCTTATATTAAGGTCAGTAATGCTCAAATTAGGCAACTCCTGGGATAACAAATATTATACAGTTTGCGCATCAATTTCCCAGCCTGTACACTTCATTAACACAAACTTATATTATTTGGAATGAAAATTCAAGTAATTAGTGTGCAATAGGCTGTCTTATCGTACAAGGAAATAGGCAGTTTTTAGTCAAATTACTTTCTAGCATTTGAACAGAGGAAAAGGTGACTCAACCATATAAAAAGAAATAATACTTTGTAGCTAAATTACTGCTTCAGAGGCATTCAAAACTTATGATAAACGCTTTTTGTACGAAGGAACCAAGACGCAAATTTACATAAAGTAGCCAATCTAAAACTGATAGATTGTGACAGTAAAAAAATGAAAAGTCGACAATTTGATATTCTTGTGAAAACACTTAATTTATAACGTGACCATGCAAAATATAGGTGTACAAAACGAGTCAAAGCATTTATTTCAATTATAAGGAATATATAAGGCACTTTTGAACGTCAAAAATTACAGTAAAATAGATTGATTCTAGTTGCCCCTTACAAATGGCAGTTTTCGTTTGGAGAAGAATGGGCAAGAAACTCCACCGTTACTCTTTTAAAATGTTTTAGTATATTTCGCATACATTAATTATTATGAAGTGAAGCAATAATATATGAGGCATAATGTTTTCTTATATTGTTACAGAAAAAAGGTCGCACGATAGTAATAGAGCCAGAACGCGACAAGACGATGGTGGGCGAACTGCTGGAGTTCAAGGAGCAGCTGGACCACGTGGTCAATACCTGTTTCCAGAGGAACGACAAGTTCCTCTACTCCATGAGGGAGGCGTTCGAGTACTTTATCAACCAGAGACAGAACAAGCCAGCCGAACTTATTGGTGAGTCTACTCAGGGTGTCTAAAGTCGAATGTCAAATCATTTATTACAAGTAGGCAATTTAAAAAAAAATTGAACATCACAATATTTTATGTTATTGAGAATTAACTCTAGTTGCCCCTTCAAAAGGGTAGCTTCATATGGAGAAGAATGGGCAAGGAACTCCTTAAATACTTAGGGGTTTATTAATAAACGTTGCTTAAAGTTAAGTAATGATTAGCGACTGTTTAACCATCATTTTTTTACGTTTAAACATCACTTAACTTTAATCATCGTTCATAAATAAACTCCTTTTTATTATTTCTAGCCTATGTCGTCCCACTGCAATCAAAAACCTCCCTTTCTCCTTTCCACTCCTCTCTGTCTTGAGCTAATGTGCACCAATCCTGTCTGTAGGTGTGAAGTTCGTCTCGTCTCATTAGATACTTACACATTCAATCATTTTCCAGCCAAATTCGTGGATGTGAAACTGCGTGCGGGCAACAAGGAGGCTACGGAAGAGGAGTTAGAACGTCTGCTGGACAAGATCATGGTGTTGTTCCGGTTTATACACGGCAAGGACGTGTTCGAGGCTTTCTACAAGAAGGTATGATGATCTTCATATTCACAGGGTACCCTGCACTTATAGCAGGTCTACCAAAGCACCAACTGTATAATAATGATCTGCTTTCAAAACATTATGAAAAATGTTTATTCACAGACATAATCATTGTTTGTTGGGGCCAGAGCTTTTAAAGTGGGCATTCTAGAGTGCCATCTTTTCGAGGGTAGGCGCTCATTAAATGTTTATACACTGTAACGCTACGCAAACGCGACATATTTCCGATAAAATCGCATGTATGTCGCTACCGAAGTGTACACATTGTCCCCGCCTACGAACTTGCGCTCAGTGTGGAGATGTTCTTACAGTTTAAAGAATAATATTCTTTGAACAGTTATGTATCCTTGACTTTAATCATATATCACTAGGCAATACATTTTTCAAACATTTTATATATCTAGATGCCCAGTCACCGATTAGCCCAGATAATAAGCGGTTCTACTGTCCCATAAAACTTTGTATTACTAAGACTCTTTTTTCAATTTCCTTCTTCTTCGCAGGACCTCGCCAAAAGGCTGCTAGTTGGCAAGTCGGCGTCAGTTGACGCAGAGAAGTCGATGTTAAGTAAACTGAAGCAGGAGTGCGGCGGAGGCTTCACTTGCAAACTTGAGGGCATGTTTAAGGACATGGAACTCTCTAAAGACATTAATATTACCTATAAGCAAGTATGTACGAATCACGTAAGTTGTGGATGTTAACACAGGGCTGCCAGTAGAGACAACTTATGTTATATAGTCCCAGAAATTATACAAAACAAATTGTTTAACTAAAAAATTAAATGGTAAAAGAAAGACGTACAAAGAAACTTTTAACTCGTGATATCTAGTGGAATTAGTATTAGTAACAAGTGTAAAGTCGATCGAAAAGTCGTATTATATATTTTATGTAAAATCTTTTGTACCTTCCCCATTTTATATGCAAATAAACGATTTTTTGATTTTGAAACGTCGCGGTATAGTAAAATAACGGTTAACTATGGGTTCTTAGAAAAAAATCGACTGCTAAATACCGATTAGCAGCCGGTAAGTAACGTAAGATTAACTTTCTATTCGAAAATATTGTATCTAATTGTACAATCTGGCAGCCCTGGTGTTACAGGATCTTCTAATCAATTTTTTGCATGTACATTTTTCAGAGATTTTTTAGCAGAGACGGCCAGAAGATCTCACGGAGCGAACCACAGGGCCAACCGGACTTAATTTCCCCCCCATAACCGTGTTTTGTGCGACATAATAAATGTTTGTATTTAGCACTTAGCGGCGTCGCAGGAGGGCGGAGGCTTGGAGCTCAGCGTGTACATCCTGACGATGGGCTTCTGGCCGACCTACCCGCCGGTGGAAGTGCGTCTGCCGGCCGAGCTGACGCGACACCAGGAGCACTTCACCAAGTTCTACCTCGCCAAGCACTCGGGCCGCAAGCTGCAGTGGCAGGCCACATTGGGACATTGTGTGTTGCGCGCGCACTTTACACAGGTTATTATTGCCTGATTTTAAAACCCACTAACTGCACCCTGTGGTTTCACCCGCATGGATATTCCCACAGGAATCTTGCAATTTTCTGGTAAAAAATGTGTCGTGTCAGTCGTAAATAGTGCAGACAAATTTCTTGAAATCAGATCAGTAGTAGATCAGTTCCAGAGATCAGCATTTACAAACATACAAATAATTTTACCACTTTATATATTTACGCAGGTACCATTTTATATAGGTTCACTGGTATTTTATTACCCGCTAACTGCATCCCCGGTTTTATCCGCATGCTGATTCCTATAAGAACCATGCATTTTTCGGGTACAAAATGTATCTATGTCACTCGGGAACAGTGCAGTTTTCTATCAGTAAAATATTTTTTTGTAATTGGACCAGTATTTCCGGAGATTACCTTTTACAAACATGCAGAAAAACTTTACTAGTTTAGAATAGTTTAATGGGCAATTTCTCCTATGTTTTTCTACTACCCTAAATAGCAATAATTTAAAAAATTACGTGTAACATTCCAGGGTAACAAGGAGCTCCAGGTGTCGCTGTTTCAAGCGCTGTGTCTGCTGCTCTTCAACGATGGAGACAATCTCTCTTTCGAAGATATTAAGACTGCCACTAATATTGAGGTAAGACCAAAATTATCTAAAACATTCAGTTGTATGGTTTGTTCCAAAAGTATCTATTGAAAATTTAAACAAATAGATCAGAAAAAGTACTTGTGGATGCCAATTTGTAGTGGCACTTACAAGTGAAGTGCTTTAATTTGATTATTTGAATACTTACACTTGCTGAATGCTCAAAGATGTTGTTCAAACAATAATTGTTGAAAGAAACGAGGATATTATACAGGATGACCGTACTAAATACAGATGGAATATGATATGAGTGATTTTGCCTACATTTGGTTTGTTAACACTTTCATCAGTTACTTTTGGAACACGAATATGCACTGACTTCTTGACCGGAAGGTCAATATTTTTTAGAAAGTGGGCCTTAATTTATATTAAACTACCCTTTTCAGCGGGAACTACTGGAATTAAAAGTACCCTATTTGGTTAATCCAGGTTACAAACTATCTGTGTTCCAAATCCGTTAGCCGTTTTTGCGCCAAACCGGAACATACGTCCAGTAAACGGACAAAAATTCTAAAAACTATATTTTCGGTATCAGACTCGTTCCCACACCTCGTAGCAATTTCTTTTTTCAAAAATATTCAATGTACAGTTTTAACTTCGTTACTATTTTATTATATGTATGAGATATATAGGTACATTCCTTTCGTGAAATCCAGAAGTCTTTCTTTCTACGCGCCGTATACGATGTTCATACAATTTATTGTTATCCATTTTCACGTGTAAAACACTGTCAAATTAAGCGTCTAACTGGAGCAGGACGTCCTGGAAGATATCTTGAACGACTCAAACTCATCAGTTTTATCGTTTCAGCAACAAAATAGCAAAATGATTTGTGTTATTTCCAGGAAGGCGAGCTGCGCCGCACGCTGCAGTCGCTGGCGTGCGGCAAGGCGCGCGTGCTCAGCAAGACGCCGCGCGGCCGGGAGGTGGACGACGCGGACCACTTCGCCTTCAACGGAGACTTCACCAACAAGCTGTTCCGCATCAAGATCAACCAGATACAGATGAAGGAGACGGTCAGTACTAACTAGCTTTACATTTTAGAACCTATATTGCACGAGCTGTATCAATATTACAAGGGATAACTCAAATTCAGAGTATTTATTTCTATTAAACCAATTACAGGCACTTTTGAATTGTCGAAGGAGTCGGTCAGTCAGAAAGATGAAGCTAGTTGCCTATTCCAAAGCGTAGTAGGTTCCTATGAAGAAGAATGGGCAGAATGCAGGCAGGGCTCCATGGACACTCATAATAATAATAATAAAGTTTATTGACCATAAGTTTAGTTCATCCTACGTATTACTCTTAGCTGTTCTAAGAACTATTTTTGTCGCCAATTATTTTAAACTAACGTAACTACACTGCGCCGGCGCTACAAAAGAATGAATTGTGCTATCATTCGTCGAAATCGTGCATATTCGACATTTCTTAGCGTTTATATGCAAAGCCCCGAATTCTTCATCTCGCTGCCTGTAACTAAATTTATTTGGGATCGGGACAGCATCATATCAGCCGATATCTCTCCATTCTAGAAGTATTATCTTTTACAAAATCTATTCGTTTTTTTTTTCAGTGTCCTTCCTTTTTTATAGATCTGCATTTATTAATAGTATGTTTCTTATTACTTGCCCCGCATACCTCATTACAAATAATGTCCCTTACCACAACTATCGGTTACTCAGTTTTTCTGTCACTAGATATTTAGCAAAAATATGAATTTGTATTTCAGAGCGAGGAACAGAAAGCGACGGAAGAGCGAGTGTTCCAAGACAGACAGTACCAGATCGACGCGGCCATCGTCAGGGTCATGAAGATGCGCAAGGCGCTCTCACACAACCTGCTCATATCTGAACTGTACAACCAGCTCAAGTTTCCAGTCAAGGTACGTAATTATACAGTCATTAATCATCATCACATCACCAGCCTACAGCAGTTCACTGCTCGACACAGGCCTCTCCAATCGCACGCCATTCATATCGATTTGCGGCAACTCATCCAGCTGCTACCAGCTACCCTGCTAAAATTGTCTTTTTTTTTTGGCGTTAGGTTCGCCCTCTACTTATAACATGGGACATGTAACACATTTGGTGGAATATGAAAGAAAATTCGTATATTGGCACAGGCAATAAAACAAAAAATACCTCAAACCTAAAAAAAAAAAATTGATACTAAAAGGCTCAGCTTTGTACTGTGTACTGTCAGATGGCAACACTAGGGTCCGCTGCCACCTAACGGTCATTGTCAGCTGCAGCCCACACGCTCGAATCCGTTAAACAAACCAAAGAGAATACAAGCATAATGCTATATTTGTTAATTTCCAGCCGGCAGACCTGAAGAAGCGCATCGAATCCCTCATCGACCGCGACTACATGGAGCGCGACAAAGACAACCCGAACCAGTACAACTACGTCGCGTAATAGTGGCCCTCTCGCGGCCATTCTCGTGGCCCATTCGCGGCCATGCTCGTCCGACCGCGTTCACACTACGACACCACTGTTCACTAATAAATGTCTCATGATGATACGATGTTTGAACGATAGCGAACCTATCATGTTATAATGTACTGTAGTATATAACAGCTTACATCTAAGGAAGAGAAATGCTGGAATCACAGAGCACGGAATCTCCGCCTAGAGACCGACGTACTGATAAAATTCGTGGCGCCGAAATAGCGCTGAGCGGATAACTTCTGTGAGGGCTGCCAGTCACAGCTGTCAGTTTCTATGTGATTTGTGTCGTAGTAAACGATGACACACTTGGTTTATATAGGAAGTGTTGACAATGCCGACTCTAGCAGCATCCCTCGGGGCCTCTCCGTGCTCTGTGAGAGGAAGTAACGGTCAGAGGGCCTGTTTCACCACTCCAACTAAATTCCCGTTAAACTACTTGGCAGGTAGTTGAATACAATTTTTGTTCCATTTATTTGGTGAGTAGTGGGTATTCGGTAACGTGAAACAGGCCCTAAGGATAAGAATAGACAGTCTCTTTTAACAGTCGACGAATACCGCGTATGGCAGCAAGCGAATATTGTGACTGCCCGAGCGGTCGATAAGTCAATGTAATATTTTCTATGACAAATGTATTTGACGTGCAGTCGACTAGTAAGAGCATTGTCTGTTCCCTTCCTTAGGCAGTCCTTTTGGTATGTCGGAGATCAGTTTGACTCCGTGAAGAATTCTGATGGAGCCGCATGAGGTTAGACTAGCATCCGGATTTAGCTTGGAAACTGAATACTAGCCGACCAAGAATGTATAATAAATGGTTGGAATGCAGCCCACCCGACCTCTTAGGGCCCTCGCCCACTGGCGACTTTTTGTAGCGATGCAGTCGCGATGCTCTCGCGCGTAGCATCGATACAGACGCGAAGCAGTCGCTAGCTGTGTGCCCGCGCCCACGGGACCAGATTCAGTCGCGATGCAAACGCGATTCGGTTGCGATGCAAACGCGATTCGGTCGCGATGCAGTTACGATACAAAAATACCTTGGATCAATACAGTTGCAAGATGGACTCCGTTGAGGCAACATTGGTCACGTTGTCTTTGGTGCTGCTTTTACGTAAGCAGCCGAAGCGTAGGCAACGGAAGCAGCGTCAATATTGGATGCATCCATTTAATACCCAGAGATTACTTTGTGGACATCATGTAACAACATTCAAACAACTCAAAAATTATGATCTTAAATTCAAAAGTTGTTATAGAATGTCATATTCGACGTTTTGTGAATTGCTTTCCATTGTAAAACCAGAGTTGACACGCAGAAATACAATGATGAGACAATGTATATCAGCTGAAGAACGACTAACCATCGCGGGTCATAACGGTCGCGCGTTTGTATCGATACAATCGCGATGCAGTAGCGCGTTGCAAATGCGACTAACACGCGTTAGAAGTGATGCTGTCGCGCGTTTGCTTAACGCGCGACTGCATCGCTACAAAAAGTCGCCGTGGGCGAGGGCCCTTAGTGCCTTGGGCATTCTTCTTGGGCTGAGATTAATGTTCGTATTCTTCTTTCAATGTAGCCCGCGACATTTACATAAAAAAGTAAGAAATTTTGTAGGTACATTGAAGAAATCATCTTTAGGCTAAGCACGCACGGCGATGCGATTTTTTTTATCACGTGTTCATGCGAAATAAAATCGCGAACGCTAATATTATAATATTTCAAGCGATTGTTTAACGCATTACGCGGGCTCTAGTATATTGGTATTGAATAGATTGGCCATTATATTCCGCAACAATTCAATTTTTTGTGCTCGCTCAGCCTTAGAGTTGAACAAGTTCTCAACTTCAAATTATCAATTCTGAAACCGGTTGTTAGCCTTACCGTTCAAAATCTGCGATGACGTCACGTACGACTGACAGTTGTGTAGTTAACTTGGTCGGCTAGTAGGGTGGCCAACTAGTCATTAAGCGTCGTCTAACGCCGTGTCGTAGTGTCAATGCGCGCCGCTTCGACCGAGCCGCTGTACATATGACAGACCCCGGCAACGTACGTAGATCGAGCAGGTTACACAAACACTGCCGATAAGATTCGCATAGATTAAAGTATAAAAGCGCGTGTTATTTATAAAACCGTTCAACAGCCAAAGATTTAAATCGTTAGATTTGCCCGCGTCAAAAAATGGTCATATTTTTGTTTCGTTGATATGACATGTATTGTCTCGCTCACTCATACTGTAAAACGTATCTAACATTCCATGCGGGAAGTGTGAGCTCACTCTTCTCCGTGGAACACTAACGCGACCTAAGTACGGTGAGGGCACATCTAACAATTTAAAATTTTGATAACTCTACAAGTCAATACCTACTCGACTCAGAAGTGAAGCGTTGAAATGTAAGCTTTATATCGTGTGCCGTAGTGACATTTCCAAGTAGTGACGGCATTTGACGACGTACACTAGAAACGACACTATTTACGTGCACTTGGTGTATTTGTCCAAACATTCGCGATACTTGTGTAAAACAAAATATACCGTATGTTCATTGGGATAAAGTTGAATTTGTGTTAGCGAAGTAATGCGAATATATGCACAAATTGAATTACCAGTATTACACGATATTTCAAAGCAGAGATTTCAATGCTTCACTTCGGAGTCGAGTTCGTGTTGCAGATTGCAAAATAAATTGACTTGAAAATGAAAAGGAACGTTTTTTTTTTATGTTAAGGGTTCTGCCCACGACACAAGTCGTTATCAGACAGATAGAATGAAGTTAGTGTTTAATTTAATAATAAAAAAATACATGATTTTGCGCATCCAGTTTATTCTACAGAGTACTCCAATAATATCAGTATCAATGAAGCAAATGACAGATTCGTTACATTTTGTCCTTAGATAGTTCTCATGTTACTGGGCGGTGTCTTTCAAAAACATTTTGCCGAATAGGACGCGTTACTTGCAGTTTCACTTTCAGAATGGCTGATAGTTTATTTCATAGCTCGTAAGTAAATCGCTGTTAACGACGAGATTTTCTGCGCTTAAAGATACTAATAAAGGAAACTTATCTTATGCTGTATTTTTATCTCACGTAGCGGCGCGCGCTCTACTTGTGGTTACCAAGTGTATTAACACGCTGTGAATGTGTGTGTAAGCGCTGGAGCTGTCGGTACCGTCCGAGAAAATGTCGAAGTTGGAAATGAGTGTGTGCATGTGTGTCTTCACGCACACATTCGCAGCGTGTTTGTACACTTGATAACCACAAGTAAAGGGCGCGTGTATTACTGAGATAAAAATACTGTACCTCCGTACTTTTATCAAATGAATTTTTAAATATCGGAATACACCAAAGGAATTCTAAAATTATAATAAATCAATATTCAACTTTGAGAGTAGAAAACCTTTTTTCTTTCCGAGCTGAAGGTCGAACGAATCGATGGTGTATCCCTCAGCGTCCCGACTCCTGCGCATATATATAAATATAAAATAATTACACCTTAGAAATATAAAGTGTGATATTAGAGAATCGAGTACCCTCCGCTTGAAACCGACTAGCTATGATTACACGAAATAGCAAAAACAGTTATTTTCATTATTTTGAATATAAATGTTGCAAGATGGCTGATAATAATGCAGTGTGAATTTACTTTCTATTTTGTTCTGATTATAAAAATTGTCAATTGAATATTGATATTGTCCATTATTTCGTTTCAATCTCATTTTGTCATTGTTCAAGGTATTGAGGTCTATATCTATTGTTCGGTGAAAAGAAAAACTCGTTAGGTCTTTACTCAAAGGACATTTTATTTGAACTAACTTACATTCGAAATTGACTGAGTGAACTGTGAATGAATGAGTGAGAGAGTGAGTGAGTGGACTGTATGAACGTTGTTTGAATGTATGTGTGCAGTATGTGTGTGTGTTAGGAGACTACTTATATGTATCTTAATCCTTTTAGACATACCGCCCACCAAAGGACGCAGTACTTTAATAAACCATATAAACAATTCAGTATAAACAAAATATAAACTCAAAAAAAAACAAAATCTGTATCCTAATTTAATTAAAGTGTACTTATGTCTAACCATGTCTATATGGGAAATGCTAGTACTCAAATGCTATATTTATGTAATGACATACATTACTGTTATCATTTTTAATAGAACTAAAGAATTACTATTAGTAATTATCCAATTCGTTATCTCTATACAAAGACAACCGCCCACCGTGAGGCTACATGGCAATTCAATGAATAATTGTCTATGAAAGGTTTATACATCTAAGCATTGCTAAGCAAATACTTAGTATTCCTAATTTTTGAAAATGATAAACTAACCGGTGGGTGTGACAAAAATGCAAAAAAAAAATAAAGTTAAAATTAACACAAATTATAGTTATGAAAACATGACATCATGGATATACAAACAATACAATAGCAAGTAAACAATCAATTCACTTAGGTAAAATACATAATTTACTAATGGGACGTTTAAATTCGCCATTCTTACATTTAACAGATACAACCCGTGCAATATTGTCAGGCCCTAAGTATAATTTTGTTATTTTTCCTAAAATCCATTTAGCAGGTGGGATATTATCATCTCTTAAAATTACTATATCACCAACTTCAGGCTCAGATTTCTGGGTGTTCCATTTATATCGTTGGTTAAGGTTAACTAAATACTCCCTATACCATCGCTTCCAAAAATTATTAACCATTTTTTGCGTCAATCTCCATCTATCCAGACCTATAACATTATGATTTGAATTATCTTCATCGGGAATACTTATTAATGGCTCACCTATAAGAAAATGACCTGGTGTTAAAGCTTGAGGTTCGTTAGGATCATCACTCATTACTGTAATTGGTCGGGAGTTGAGGCAAGCCTCGATCTGTGCTAAAACAGTAGACAATTCCTCATAAGTAAGTGTGCTATTCCCAATTACCTTATATAAATGTGTTTTAACACTACGTACACCGGCCTCCCAGAGACCTCCGAAATTAGGTGCGTGTGGGGGTATAAAATGCCATGTTGTGCTCTCCAAACTTAATAATTCTTCAATTTCACGCGGCACAGCGGATTTAGCTCGATCAAACATATCACGAAGTTGCTTGTTGGCACCAACGAAGTTAGTACCATTGTCACTAAATAAGTCTTGACAGTGACCTCGTCGTGCTGTGAAACGCTTAAACGCTGCAATGAACGCTTTTGAAGACAGATCAGTTACCACTTCCAAATGGATGGCTCGAGTAACCAGGCAAATAAATAGACAAATATATCCCTTGTAGGATTTCGCTCCTCTTCCAGGAGAAAATCTCACACTAATAGGCCCCATGTAATCACAACCAGATGATTTAAAAGGTCGAGTCGGTTTCAACCTATGTTCTGGAATTTGACCCATCAGTTGATTGCTTTTAGACTTGGAATGTCTCAAACACTTAACACACGCTCTGTAGTGACTTTTAACGATCTCCTTTGCTCGCAATATCCAATATTTCGTTTTTAAATAGCACAACATAGCCTGTGGTCCTCCGTGACAGGTTTTATTATGAGCATCACTAATTATGAGCCTGGTAAGATGACTCTTAGCAGGCATAAGTATAGGATGCTTTGTATCATATATGACTTCTGACTCATCAATACGACCGCCAAGTCTTAGTATTCCATTTTCATCAAAAATGGGATAAAGGGTGCGGAGTCTACTCCTTTTGGGGACGAACTTCTTCATCTTTAACTGCTTAATTTCTTCACTGAAATGCTCCTCCTGAACCTGTTTGATGCATATAACTAAACTCATATTTAGTTCTGTAGGTGTAATTATGTTTGAATATAATTTTTGTTTCTCTTTTGGTAATCTTAAATTCTGTAAAACTCTTCTCCAATATGATATGGCCTTTAAGGTTTTAGACAGTGATGAAAACATAGTCCAAAAAAATTCATTCTTCAATACAGGTAAAACAGTTAAAGATGTATGTCTTTCTTCTTCATGAGTATCCTCAATATTATCATTACAGTTATTTAACTCTGCAGTTGATTGTGAAAGCCACGATGGACCTGTCCACCATAGGAAATGTTCAAGTAAATCTTGTGTAGCTATACCTCTTGAAACACAATCAGCAGGATTTGATTCAGTTGTAACATGCCTCCACTGATCGTAGTCTAAAATATTGAGAATTTCAGACACACGATTGCTCACAAAAGTAGTCCAGCGGCTAGACCCTCCTCTCAGCCAGGCTAGAACTATTGTAGAATCGGACCATGCATACAAGTTTTCCTTTGGTATGTTCATTATTTGTGACACCTCAAATATTAACTTCGCTGCTAGAACTGCACCGCACAACTCCAGTCTTGGGATAGATATCTCCTTCTCAATAGGGGCAACCTTGCTTTTTGCTGATACCAAACTCACACAAATTTCGTTATCATTATTGATAACACGAATATATACAGCAGCACCATAAGCCAATTTAGAAGCATCAGCAAATGCATGTAATTCGACCTTTGACCCCGGACTGAAATGATACCATCGTGGTATGTTTATTTTTTCTAAATGTATTAAACTTGTTCTAAATTGTAACCATTCACTTGTTAAGTCTGTACTCAATACATCATCCCAATCAAGCTTCGACTTCCATAATTTTTGGATGAATATTTTAGAGGTGATTATCACAGGGGCAATCCATCCTAACGGGTCATACAGCCGGGCTACATCCGATAATACTTGCCGTTTAGTAATAGGTTGTTTTAAGTCTGGTAAATCAAGTGTGTACTGAAAACAATCTATATTTCTATGCCATTTCAAGCCAAGTACCTTCATGACAGTAGTTGTTTTTAATTTTAATGAATCATTGTTACTGTGGCTGTTTCCTTCTATGTGCGTCAGTAAGTCTTGATTATTGGTACTCCATTTTTGTAGTTCAAAACCACCACAGTTCATCAATTTGTTCATCTCACTATAGATATGAATGGCCTCTGGTAGAGTGTCACAGCCAGTCAAAAGGTCATCCATGTAATAGTCCCTCTTAGATATTGTTGCTGCTGCCGGAAATTTTGTATGTTCTTCATCACCTAACCTTTGAAGGGATTTTACAGCTAAATATGGAGCACACGCAGTACCAAAGGTCACTCGCAATAATTTAAAATGTCTTAATGGCTCGTCTATTTGTGGCCTCCATACAATTCTTTGGTAGTCTGTATCCTCAGGATTAACCTTCACCATTCTGAACATCTTGATAATATCTGCTACTATGCAGATCCGGTGGCTTCTCCATCGCATAAGAATGTGTCTCAAATCTTGTTGTAACTTGGGACCTACCATAAGATTATCGTTAAGTGAAAAATTGTTAAGACCTTTACATGAACCATCGAAAACTACTCGGACTTTGGTTGTTTCCTTATCCTCTCTAACTACAGCATGGTGTGGAAGATAAATCGCCTTGGGATTGTCTATGTCTTCCTTTTTTATTGGTTCCATGTGATTCATGGTAAGATATTCTTGCAAAACCTTGTGATATTCTTCTTTTAAAGTAGGATTTCTTTGCAGTCTTTTCTCTAAAAACTCATATCTTTTTGTAGCTATAAGTACTGAGTTTCCATATTGACACTCTGGTTCTTCTTTGTCCAAAGGTAGCTTAACAATAAATCTCCCTTTTTCATCTCGGGTAGTTGTCCTGTCATAAAATTCTTCACATCGTTGATCTGTTTCTGTCATCCTTTTCTGTATCAAGTTGGGCTCATTTTCCATTTCCCAGAATTTCTTAAGTAGCTCTTCTCCACTTAAGTGTAAGTGCATGGTGATTATTCTATTGACAGCAGAAGTTGAGTTTTGTGACACCCTCCCTGATAATACCCAACCTAAGGTAGTGTTTTGTGCCAATATTTTATTGTGACGTACTATACCATCCAATAATATCTCACTGTAAACTTCTGCTCCAAGAAGAATATCAATTTTACTTGGTGTGGCATAACCTGGATCAGCTAGTGGTAATTTATCTAAATGGAACCAATCAGGTGTGTGTAACTCGGTTGAAGGAAGTAATGATGTAACGGATCCCAATACATATGCATTTACTTGGATGGTTACTTCAGGATCATGACGTGATACCACTTGGAGAGAAACCATGTGCTTTACACTTGTGTGGCTACCACCGCCTATACCGGAAACCGTACCACTAACATGTTTACGAGAAAGTCCAAGTAATTGAACTACTGATTCACTAATAAAAGATGCCTGCGAGCCTTGATCCAACAATCCTCTCAATTGTTGTCTGTAACCGTGATCATTGTGGGCCCAAACAGAAACAGTTGCTAACAAAACTTGACTCGGTTCAAATTCTTTACTCGAAAAATTTGTTGAAATTGTACTCACGGTTTTGTCTGACTCACTCTGCACAGATACATCCTCACTCTTGCTGCTCACCTCCCTTTCAAAATGTAATAACGAATGATGCCTCCTGCCACATCGCTTACAACTCACTGAATGACGACATTTCATAACTGGATGAGATGGAGAGAAACAATTAAAACACAAGTTATTTTTTTGAACATAATCTTGCCTATCTTTGACACTTTGTTGACTAAATTCCTTGCAATGGTATAAATAGTGTTCCCCTTTACACTTAATACATTTGGTAGTTACGTTAGAATTACTCTTATTATTATCAATAGACCCATGAAAAGACTTTGACTTTGTATTAGTGTTGTTACGTACCTTATTAATGTCTATCATTTCCAACGACCTAAATTTTGATTCTAAAAACTCAGATAATTGAGACCATGTTGGTAATTCGTCACTAAGCATACCTAACTGATATTCCCACTGCCTAACGGATTCAGGATCTAATTTAGAAACCACTAAATAAATAACAAACACATCATTAATTCGCTCAGTACTAATTCCCATACTACGTATCGATTGTAAACAAGTTGTAGTTGTATCTAATAATTGTCTAATGGCACTTGCTGATTCACTCGTAACTGGTTTTTGCGTAAACAATGATCTCAAAAGCGCATTACAATTATAACGCTTATTATCGTAACGTTTTAGTAACTGTTTCCAAGCTTCTTCGTAATTATCATTAGTTGTAGAAAAATTACGTAACAAACCTTCCGGTTCACCTGACAAGTTGCTTTTAAGATAATGCAATTTTTGCACCGGCGTTAAATTACTATTGGTATGAACAAGTGAATGAAACATATCATAGAACGTTTGCCACTCCACATATTTTCCACTAAACGTAGGTAGTTGCACACGCGGCAACTTAACCTCACACTCACTAACAACGTGTCCAGTACTGGATTTCTGATTTACGGACGAGGTTCCACTCGATGAGGCTAGATAGGGCTGCAGGGCTTCCTTCAATGTAGTCTTGTATGATACATATGCTTCTTCAAACTCCTCATACATATCCTCAGTAAAGTAGGTATCCTGCCTTTCCTTTTGTGTCGCTCTGCCTGTGATAGATTTGTGTCCATCTTTGAAAACTGTCCATAACTGCTCCAAATTGTCCAATCTGGTTTCTATATAAGGTTTTTTGATCCGATCTTTGGGTGTCTTTTTGTAGTTTTTTTCCGCTTTCTTTAAGTTCTCCAGTATTTCTTTTTGATAGGCTAGAAGCCCCTCCATTGTGCACAATAATGTATGAAACGTTGAAACTCCAAATCCAAAACGAAATAGATATAGATTTTGAATGATTATTTTGCTATGACTTGATACGACGCTCGATGGTAGCAAGATAATCCGCTCAGGAATGCTTTTGTTCTCACAGTGACGACGATCGCCCGATGTGACTCGATAAATCTGGCTCGATATGGACCATTATGTTCAAGGTATTGAGGTCTATATCTATTGTTTGGTGAAAAGAAAAACTCGTTAGGTCTTTACTCAAAGGACATTTTATTTGAACTAACTTACATTCGAAATTGACTGAGTGAACTGTGAATGAATGAGTGAGAGAGTGAGTGAGTGGACTGTATGAACGTTGTTTGAATGTATGTGTGCAGTATGTGTGTGTGTTAGGAGACTACTTATATGTATCTTAATCCTTTTAGACAGTCATTTAGCCGGAGGCTTAGAAGAGATAACTTGTCAACTTCGCTGCACTTACATAAACACATATACATTAATTAATATCTATTATACGTTTAGGTGTACTTAGATGTGAACTTAATAGCATAAGGAAGTGAAGTGACTAGCCGAGTCAAGCGTCAAGGTTTTATCCTTATGCTTATTATCTCGCGTCGAAGCGAGACAGGACGTAAACCTATGTTTGTCTCGTTCCGCCGCGAAATGATGAGACGAGAAAACTTTGTCATACTGCTCGTATTCACCTGACTGGTTCAACGGTACAACGAAGTTGACAAACTTATATCTCCATAATATATCGTTTTTCATGAATACCTGTTTGATTTGTGTTTGTCGTGATATCCGGGTTGTGTTTTCTGTCAGTTTCAGGAGGGATCACTAATTAAACTATTTATAATTTTCGTAATTGTTTTATTTCTCTTTCTCGTGTTTGTACAGTGGGCAAGAATTATTAGTGATGCATAAATACTAACGGAAATAAAATTAGCTATTTTCTCAAGCGCAGTCAACTTTTTTAACTGTAACAATTAAGGGCGAATTTCATGTCAGTCATGTGCTGAGAATAAATTTTGGATTTTTGACAGTTTTCCATATTAGAATGTCAACTGTCCGATGTCAATTTTATTCAACGGATAAAAGATGACTGCTAAAACCAGCCCATAAAGTTCGTTTTTAAGCCAAGATACTAATTTGACAGGTGTAATGTCAAACTTCTATACTAAAAAATGCAAACACAAAAGACTTAAATGTCAGATTAGTATCTGGGATTCAAAAAACGAACGTTCAGTTAAATTTCAGTTTAGGAACTGGCAGAACTTTGTTACTTGTAGTATCATCTAATAATTTAATATTGCAGTCAGTTACAAATTGTAATTTCACCACATAATACTGAAGAGAAATTCCTCCTAACGAAACACTAAAAATAATATTATTATTAATAACAATTAATATAATTAAATAATAATATTTTTACATTTATTATCTGTACAATTTTTACAAAATAGGACAAATAATTTAAATTAGGAAGACATCATACAATAACTACTAATACGAAGCCCTTTCTACTGTGCCCTGTACTTTTTTAAACGCCCGCTTGCATCACAAATCCCTAAATAAAAAAACATCATTCTATTTCTATCAATCCTTTGAAGTTGACTGAGAAAAACGATGTTTTATGATGTTTAGTGATTTGTTGTGCAAATATTGACACTCACCTAAAACTGCTGGCCGTTCAAAGTTATTGCAAAATAACAAATCACGAGGGGCAATTCTCGTAATTTTAAGAACGTTCACAGTCTGATCTGTCTCAATCTGTCAAAAAATACTTATAATTTCCCTACATTTGTTTGTCGCGGAGATGAGACTGTGACTAGATTTTGAACGTTTTAAATTACGAGAATTGGCCTTTAGATATCAGTCAATAGATGATTGATGGAAGGATTTGATGATATTCTATATTAAATGCACCAGAATTCCACTAGTTTTCAAGTACTTTTACACAAGGAACTCACGCTACGTAAGGCTAATCAAGTCTCAGATCAATTCTAGTTTTAAATGTCACGTTGGTGAGCTGTTGTGATTGGCTGTCAGAAATAACAGCATCCAATCAAATAGCTTGATATGAGATTTAACAAGAGGTTAAATGAAACAGGCGTCAGTAACTAGAGTTGTGATGTACACTAAAACCTTTCCCATTACCTAAGACACGACTTGAACCGGACTTCAATAGGACGAAAATTTGACACAAGAAAGATAGAGACAACGATACAACGCCAATCCTGATAACTCGATGTGCCGTATTTCCGGCCTCATGTGAAAGTAAAGTAGTTGCCAATAGTTTGTGACGCGTGTGTAGATTTCTTCATTTCTGGAGTATTTTGAACACAGTGTCCAAGTGGTCCTTGTGGTGGTCCAACTCTTCGGCGAGCGCGTTCGCGAGCGATGTCGGCGTTACCTCCTCTTGCAGGTAATCGCGGAGTAAGTTCTGTGGAAATAAATGGTAAATATTATATCTCGTATAAAGTACCGCAAGTATGTGAAGTTGGAACATGTTGCGGGGAACGCTGAGTGTTGCCATGTTGGTGGCACTAGCAATAAACATTTTTTGGAACCATTTGATGTTATTGGAAAATATGTTTATTAACTGTATTTTTATCTCACGAAGCGACGCGGTAACCGAGTGTACAAACATGCTATGAATGTGTACGTGAAGACCAGTAGCGTCTGCACATAACACACGCACACTTCCGACTTCGCCATTGTCCAGGACGATACCGATAGCTCTTGCGCTTTCATTTCACACTCATTCACATCGTGTTTGTACACTTTGGTAACCACAGGTAAAGCTTGCGTCGCTTCGTGAGATAAAAATACTGTACTCAACTTTTGTTTACTCTTTTACGCCTGTAGACAATAATTTTCCTCGACTTCAGACTTAAATATTTTCTTAAAATTATTGAAGTAATAACACGCGGCGGTGGCTTGGTTATAAGTGCTCACCGCTACTATTTGACTCTTAACCAAACCTTGCTGCAGGCAGAGTAATTTTTTACACATAGGTACCTCTTTTATAATTTTGTTGTAATTGCAAAATTAATAATACAGGAACAGCGTACTGGCGTACTGGCGTAGTAGTAACAAAATTACGGAGGTCAGAAAGGAATTATATTGTATTCAGCTGCATCTTGTTAGACTGGAAGCCGACCCCAACATAGTTGGGAAAAGGCAGGGCAGATGATGCCTGGACAAATAAAATGTTTGCCTACCTGAGGCGGCACAGCTCCTCCATGCCTCAGCAGTCCTTGCCTGAGGTTGTCTCCAGCGGAGCGACACAATGGATTATCTTGGAAGTACTTGTGCCACACAGACCAGGCGATGCCGCGCGAGATCAGGTACGAGTAGTACTTCGCGCCGTAGCCGATCAGGTGGCTAAAGCGGTGCTGCCACGCCTGCGCAATGAACATTTGTTTCTAGCTCAGAAGAATATCACAAAACATGGTGTAAGGGGACATCGACGCGCAAATTGTTACCAAAAATCTGGAGTTACATATAATATGTTGATCGTGTAGGTATTGAACTTTTATATGAACCACCAGATTTTTTATCCAAAGAAAAATTTCTACTCTGGGGTTTCTAGAATCATGTGGTGTTTGCGAGTCGATGTGGGACTCGCACACGTAGGTTTCCGTGCCACCGAACACTGTCGAAAAAAAAACGTTCCTTGTATGGGCCCCCTTAATTTTAAACTTTATGCCAGAGTAGTACACACTCTGTGAAAATGTCAAGTGTCTACCTTTATTATAGTTCAAAAGATACAGCCCTGTGACAGACGGACAGACAAGCCTTAATAATTGGTGATTTCCTATCGGCAAAAAAGAACTTCCTTACAAACCCTATCATCGCCTATATAACCCCTTTAGGCGATTAATTAGAAGATTCATTTAGGTTGGTGAAAACGCGTATTAAACTCACAGTATTTTCAACGTAGGGCAGCCCGTAGTATTGTTTCTGCACCCGCTGCAGAACTTCCGTCGTGCTGCCGCGCTGCGACGCGTCCGGCCCGTGGTAGTGCTGGTCTAATGCTGAGTAGAACACCTGAACATGGTAAAAACTGTTCATAAAGTTTACACATAGCTTATTGAGGTGTCAGAAAAAACAATTTTGCTTTTTTCCGAAACTCGTTACTTCCCCTTGAAGATTACTAACAAGTTATGCGTCGAATAAGCGCAGAGCATGAGATTTTCTGATGACATTCACATTGATACGGTTTATTGAAAGGCCACAAAGTGCAAATACGCAGAGAAATCAGACATCAGAATGCACCTCAAATGTTTTCGAGCAATCTCATTTGCACTTGAAGGTACTGATAGAACAGCTTTCAAGGTCATCAGAAAATTTTCTGCGATGAGCTGAGCCTAAACGAATGGTTGATTGTTATACTAGTTTACCTGTAGTTGCATCTCGCTTGCTCCAAACAGGTGCTTAGACGCGCAGAGTCGGTGCAGCATGTCGTCAGGCATCGGCTCGCGCGTCTGGAAGTGCCGGGCGAAGCGACGGATAACCTGCAAGGTTATTAATACTGTAAATAAGAGTGCCTGGTACAGACGGCAGCACATCAAGCTACTACAATCTGTCTAATTTCTTTATTAGATTTTCAACTTTATCGTTAAAGCATTAAGGATCAAAGTTGATTGGGAAAATTTGACAGTTTCGGGTAGCTTGACCTGCTGGCGTCTGTACATTTATCGTTTGTCGAGAAGTCCTTTTTTATCCTTTGCTGTGTATCCCGCTGCAGGTTAAATAAAAAAGGGTTCACTGTTTCATCACAAGGTATTTGTAACCTTCTTCAAAAAAAAGGAGGAGGCATTCGGTGAGTTTACTAGTTATTCCGTGAGAATAAAGTTTTTACAAAAGAAAAGGGTGTCTTTATCTTGTTTGTTTGAAGGTGTCCGCTCCGTCTCGCCATTTCCGCCTGGGTTCCACACGATGCCGCTCGACGTTCCAAGTTAGTAAAAGAAGTCAGTTGGGCCACTGCTAATGATGGTCCAGCATTTCGTTAATTTTTTTTGTAGAATATTTATTTTATATTGCGTGGACTTATAACGTGTACCAAATAAATATAATAATGTTGTTTCTGTTCTTTCTCAGCACACACAGCATGGAGCATAGCATGGAGTGCAGCGCGTGGCCCAGCTCGTGGAACAGTTACCTGCGGGCTGCTGGCGAAGTACTCCATGAGCACGGACGGCACCTCGGCCAGGTCGGTGGCGCAGCGCGTGCCGGCCACGTGCTGGTGCGCGGCGCGGCCCAGCATGGAGTGCAGCGCGTGGCCCAGCTCGTGGAACAGTTACCTGCGGGCTGCTGGCGAAGTACTCCATGAGCACGGACGGCACCTCGGCCAGGTCGGTGGCGCAGCGCGTGCCGGCCACGTGCTGGTGCGCGGCGCGGCCCAGCATGGAGTGCAGCGCGTGGCCCAGCTCGTGGAACAGTTACCTGCGGGCTGCTGGCGAAGTACTCCATGAGCACGGACGGCACCTCGGCCAGGTCGGTGGCGCAGCGCGTGCCGGCCACGTGCTGGTGCGCGGCGCGGCCCAGCATGGAGTGCAGCGCGTGGCCCAGCTCGTGGAACAGTTACCTGCGGGCTGCTGGCGAAGTACTCCATGAGCACGGACGGCACCTCGGCCAGGTCGGTGGCGCAGCGCGTGCCGGCCACGTGCTGGTGCGCGGCGCGGCCCAGCATGGAGTGCAGCGCGTGGCCCAGCTCGTGGAACAGTTAGCTGCGGGCTGCTGGCGAAGTACTCCATGAGCACGGACGGCACCTCGGCCAGGTCGGTGGCGCAGCGCGTGCCGGCCACGTGCTGGTGCGCGGCGCGGCCCAGCATGGAGTGCAGCGCGTGGCCCAGCTCGTGGAACAGTTACCTGCGGGCTGCTGGCGAAGTACTCCATGAGCACGGACGGCACCTCGGCCAGGTCGGTGGCGCAGCGCGTGCCGGCCACGTGCTGGTGCGCGGCGCGGCCCAGCATGGAGTGCAGCGCGTGGCCCAGCTCGTGGAACAGTTACCTGCGGGCTGCTGGCGAAGTACTCCATGAGCACGGACGGCACCTCGGCCAGGTCGGTGGCGCAGCGCGTGCCGGCCACGTGCTGGTGCGCGGCGCGGCCCAGCATGGAGTGCAGCGCGTGGCCCAGCTCGTGGAACAGTTACCTGCGGGCTGCTGGCGAAGTACTCCATGAGCACGGACGGCACCTCGGCCAGGTCGGTGGCGCAGCGCGTGCCGGCCACGTGCTGGTGCGCGGCGCGGCCCAGCATGGAGTGCAGCGCGTGGCCCAGCTCGTGGAACAGTTACCTGCGGGCTGCTGGCGAAGTACTCCATGAGCACGGACGGCACCTCGGCCAGGTCGGTGGCGCAGCGCGTGCCGGCCACGTGCTGGTGCGCGGCGCGGCCCAGCATGGAGTGCAGCGCGTGGCCCAGCTCGTGGAACAGTTACCTGCGGGCTGCTGGCGAAGTACTCCATGAGCACGGACGGCACCTCGGCCAGGTCGGTGGCGCAGCGCGTGCCGGCCACGTGCTGGTGCGCGGCGCGGCCCAGCATGGAGTGCAGCGCGTGGCCCAGCTCGTGGAACAGTTACCTGCGGGCTGCTGGCGAAGTACTCCATGAGCACGGACGGCACCTCGGCCAGGTCGGTGGCGCAGCGCGTGCCGGCCACGTGCTGGTGCGCGGCGCGGCCCAGCATGGAGTGCAGCGCGTGGCCCAGCTCGTGGAACAGTTACCTGCGGGCTGCTGGCGAAGTACTCCATGAGCACGGACGGCACCTCGGCCAGGTCGGTGGCGCAGCGCGTGCCGGCCACGTGCTGGTGCGCGGCGCGGCCCAGCATGGAGTGCAGCGCGTGGCCCAGCTCGTGGAACAGTTACCTGCGGGCTGCTGGCGAAGTACTCCATGAGCACGGACGGCACCTCGGCCAGGTCGGTGGCGCAGCGCGTGCCGGCCACGTGCTGGTGCGCGGCGCGGCCCAGCATGGAGTGCAGCGCGTGGCCCAGCTCGTGGAACAGGTTGTCCACGCCGCCCGCCGGCAGCAGCGCCGGGCCCGAGCGGTGCCCGCCGCTCAGCGAGAGCATCACCACCACGATGGGGTTCTGGACGAAACGGCGACTTTTTAAAATAACATTCGAACGAATTCGAATCGTGAAAACAGATGGACAATCAATACATAAACCGTCTCTCTGGTGAAGAAAAGTATACTCGACCACGTCATTGACTTACCACATTTAAATATGCAAGACTAAAAATAAAATAAAATGACAACAAACTTCTCAAAGTAACGATCTCACACATAAAATCACAATGTTGCAGTATAGCTTCTAGCGTTTCATTAGTGCACATGTAGGTTTATGTGTGTGGATTTTGTGGTGTGTATGTGTGTGGATTTTTGTGGTGTGTGTGTGTGGATTTTTGTGGTGTGTATCTGTGTGGATTTTTGTGGTGTGTATGCGTGTGGATTTTTGTGGTGTGTGTGTGTGTGTAATACTAGCTTCTGCCCGCGACTTCGTCCGCTTGAAATTTCTTCTTCACGCCAAAGCCCGTCGCATCGCACTGCTTGCCCTTACTTCATTTATATTACTTCGTTTATTACTTCGTTTTCGCTTAGAGTACTTTCCGACTTTTTTTCTTTTTGCTCAGCTCCTACGAGACCTAACGTGATGTTAAATAGCCTTCCTCAAGAATTGGTCAATCAAATGCATTTTCTACCCTATTTTTTAATTCGACTGGTAGTTCCAGGGATTGACGCGTTCAAACAAACAAACTCTTCAGCTTTATTGATATAGATATTGAAGTTTGAATACAAAAACACCATAAATTCCCCACGCACCTGATAACTGCCATCAGGTAGAAGCTTGCCGCCCTGTATGGTGAAGTGGCAGTCCTGGTGCGGCTTGCCGGGCCGCTCGTACAGGTCGCAGTAGATGTAGCCTAGTAGGCCTTCGGTCTCGTGCACCACGCCAAGTTTGTACACATCCGGGGACCACGACTCACCTGGAATAAACACGAATATATATTTATTCATTTATTTATATAAAGGCTTACCAAGTAAATACACTGCATTAACCCACAATCTTTGTAGTAAATTAAGAAAAGCAGGGCACAATCAATTAGTGTACTTGTACAAACGCCAGCAGGTCAAGCTACCCGAAACTGTCAAATTTTCCCAATCAACCTAAAACAACTTTATCGCTAAAGCATTGCATTGCTTTAGCGATAAAGTTGAAAATCTATTAAAGATATTTGACAGATTGTATTAGCTTGATGTGCTGTCTGTACATTTTACAAAATAAAATATACAGGGTGGCACGGACATCGACGCGCAAACTGTAACCATGGATTCAGCACATGAGTTTAGACCCCATAGTGTCTAAATTTTTCGTCGGTTATAAAAAAAATATTGCTGTTCCATACGTTTTGATTGCGTAGGTATTGCACTTTTCTATGAAACAAAAGATTTTCTTTTTGATAACCGACGAAAAATTTACGCTAAACTCATGTGCTGAATTCATGGTTACAGTTTGCGCGTCGATGTCCGTGCCACCCTGTATACAGGGTCAAATTATTAATTAAGATATCGATACCCATCAAGTCTGCGGAGTTTCGCTAACTAATCTAATTTGCTCGAAGATTTCAAAGTCACATTTTTTTTATAAAAAATATTTTTTAAAGTGTACTAAAGAACACAATAATAATTTTGGATTGCTACATTATAGATAGCTTATTTATGCTACAGCCTATTATTGCCATAGCAGGGCACAAAGTCACTTCTCATACAGAGAAGACACAACCATTGATTACCATGCTCGCTCATAGCAAAGCTATATACAACAAACATGGGACTTACCTGGCAACATCTCTTCAGCCTTCAAACTAATTCCATACAGTTCCTCACAGAGCATGTTTAGGCCTTCCATACACCCGCCCAACGAGAAGTAAGGACTAAAATCTGAGTTAGCAACATTGAGCAGTTGCGTCTTCGCCTTATGTGTGAAGTAGGGGGTGTCCCAGCACATCAGTTTGTCCTGGTAAGGAGTTTCCTGCTTCTTCATCTTGAGCATAGCATCAAAGTCCAATTTGGCTCTGTCATAGAGATTATCCGAGAGTATGTCAAGGAATTGTCGCACGTTTGCTGATGTCTCCATTGTGCTTGCTTTTATGGCTCTGTGGAATAAAGTACAGATGTTTTACTTCACGAACTCGCGCCAATCATTCAAATTTATACCTTATCACAATCACATAAGATTCAAATGGCGCGTCCTGAATTGCAGCATCTAAGTATGATGTAGAAGGGAATGTTGAAAACGAATGTCGTTGTTGTCTTTGTCATCTGTGGGGTAAACATAAATTTTGACGTGTGGGTGTAACACAGGCCTTATTTTTCTCCAAAAACTTACAACAGACACTCTCTTAGAATTCTCTAAGCATTAGACACAAATAATGTAAATTTCGAAGGGTACCAATTGTAACGAGAATAAATTATATTTTATTATTAAATAGCTTCTGCCCGCGGCTTCGCCCGCGTGGATGTCGAAAATCATGGGAACATGCTACCGGTACAAAAAATGGCCTATGTCCTTCCCCAGGATGCCACCTATTTCCTTTCCTTTTATCGAAATCCCTTCAGTGGCTTAGGCGTGAAATGGTAATGTACTTACAGACAGAGTTTACTTCTCATTTATAATATTACGTATGGATTATTACAGGATTAAACCAGCTCATTAGTCCCAATTCCCATACTTGACTTCAAGCGTGACTCAGGAAACTTCCGGTAACTTCCATAATTTTGGTAAAAGCTTTACACTTTTTGAAGCTAAATCGATTGATTGGCAAGACGTGCATCGGTTATTTATACAAGATTGACCCCACAACTTATCTAATCACATACCTATCTGCATAGCTCTGGAAGCCGCATATGGACGCCATCTCGTGCCGCGCCTCGAGCGTGACGGACAGCAGCTCGTGCTGCGACCTGTCGGGCGCGAGGTACAGGCGGTACGCGGCCTCGCGAGCCGCCGCCTCGCCGCACTCCGCGTATACACCGCTCACTATTATGTCGTCGCCTTCGTTACTGAAGCTGATGACCAAAATACACATAATAATCATCACGTCTAGGGAATGCCATATCGTTTTTTCGAGATTAAATCTCGTGGAAAGACAATCTCGTTCGAGATTTCGGCCAATACGGTTGAACGATTTTGCGTATTTTAGAACACTATGTTATAAAAAGCCATTTTTAATATTATAATTGATGTATTTATTGTGCCGATTGTGTGTGCTGATTTGTTGCGTTATGTGTGCGTAGTGCACATGATTATTACTTAAATAAACGTAATTTTTTGTTTCGAGATACGATTACTTAATAATTTTCATTAGAAAGATGTAACACCAGTAGGTGTAGTTTAAATTGTAATAATGTTTAACAATGTTTTATTTAAAAAAAAAACACATATCATATTTAGGTAAAGTCACGCAATCTCGAAAACGACATCTGTTTGCTCTGAAGATTTAGGCAATATTTAATCTACTTACAACTGTCTGACGTTAGCAGGCACAGCAGACCGTGGTACCCTCCTGGGCTTCGCTGCCCCTGCCATAAACCTCTGCCCAGTCTGCAGGATGAGGTCATTGAGGGCGACCACCCTTCGCCTGCGTTCCTCTGCCAACTGTATGCCGCTCTGTTCAAAGTCAAACAGGAACAACTCCGCTAAGTGCTGGTCTCCTGAAGTGCCACGCTTTACGGAGTCCCGTAATGCTTCGTAGAGACCCTTGTGTGTGTTTAATCTGGATAATAGAAGGATAAACTAAATTCTGATATCTTGAAAACCAAAAAGGTAAGTAAGTGAATAAAAAAATATACATTATTGAAGTCTTACATACATACATAATCAGCCTATAATATTTTCACTGCTGGGACACAGGCCTCCTCTCGGTGAGAGGGATAATAAGGCTGTAATCCACCACGCGGGCCCAGTGTGGGTTGGTAGATGTCTCATATCTTAGAATTTTTGGTTCTAGGACATGCCAGTTTCCTCACGATGTTTTCCTTCACCGTTTTGAGAGCAGTGGTGATGGAATAATTTACACAAAGTAAAGCGCCTGTCTGGGTTCGAACCTACGACCTACAACTCGTAAGTCGCGGCCGTTACCACTAGGCCACCACTGCTCTTTTATTATTGTTTTGAAGTCTGCTCATACAAATCTAGCTGATAATGGCCACTTACTTCTCAACAACCCCGCTGACACTGATACAGGCATCTTCAGCGGCGCTCGCGAAGTGTGACTGTGGATGAGCAATCCTGACGAACTCCGCCAGATCAGCGACCTTGCACAGGGTGTCTGACAACTCATCGAAGATCTCCACCATAGGCCGAGTGGGGTTGGAAGTAGCTTCCTCTATCAACTGGTCTGTTGTTGCAATGGCCTGTTCCTTCAAGTTGGAAAACCCTTCGAAACTAATTAGTTCTGGCTTGTTGAAGAGTCCCTGGAAAGAGTTTAATAAGTGAGAGGCGGCACTATTATGCTCTACTTCAGTTTTCTCAAATTTTAAATGCTGTTAGAGCCAAAAAGAAGTGTCAAACCTCTTTCCATAGTTTTATTTTTAATCTTCTTATGATTTTACTTCTAAAGTGTCATTTCTAGTATGCTCAAAGCAAAACAAATATTTTATATTTAATTTTTTGCTTGCTTATTTCTTACAATAAGGCAGGCGCTATTCATTACTTTATTCCACATGGAGTGATGAATCAGAAGTATAAATGTAATTAATAAATGTTGTATCCCCTCTTTTATTAGTCTCAGGGCAAATATCAGCCCTAAGACTAATAAAAGAGAGACAATCATCTGACAACTTTATTCAAGGAATAATTTTATTTTGAAATTTTGACAGCTTTAATATAAAAATGAATCGCTGAATGTGTTGCTAAGCGCAAATCTCAAGAACAGTTGAACCGATTTGCTTATTCTTTTTTTAGAATATTCCTTGAAGTACGAGGATGGTTCTTATGGAAAAAAAAATGTAAGGAAGTAGCTTCACGTGGACGAAGTCGCGGGCAAAAGCTAGTTTCATATAAAAACACTCAAACATCAATTTTATTCCTAGAATAAAAGATATCTGGCGATTGAAAAATCAGCCCTTATGGCTTCAACAAGAGATAGTGTCACACGGATTTTTTAATATTAAGTGATCCACCAGGCGCAACATCCGTCTGGTCGAAGGATCCTCCCTTTCCTATAGAGGATGAATGAACTAAATACTCACAGTCCTTTCCCTCATTGAGTCAAACATTGGTCTTGATGTTGGCCGCGTGTTGAATGCAGTGGCCAATGGAGACCATGTGCTAACACCGCGGCTCGCCTTCTTCCTATGCCCATACCGTAAAGGCCAAGTGTGTCTTAAAAGCTTCATTTTGAGTATAGTAGTTCTTGTCTGAAAAGAAACATGTTTCCCCTAAGATGACCCACTGATCCAAGACTTAAGTCTGTCCACTTGTGGCTTGTCAGATGGGGCATTGTCTAGCAGATGGAAAGCTTAGCTTGCAAGCCTTTCCTACCCCCAGCTTAGGTCTAGATTTGCCAATCATCAAATGATTGGCAAATCTAGACCTTAGACCCATTTGAGTGGACAAATATCATAAATTATTATGTAAAATTATGTACCAGGTGACAATCATTGAACAAGTCGAGATTAATTTATACAGCATTGATCAATAATACAAACAGGAAGTCTAGCTTATCCTAAACAACAAATTTTAATCAGAAAACATTCCCAGAGTGAATTGACTTCCGATAACCACAGGGTGACATGCATTCGTATAAAACTTTCACATGCAATATTACGTTGTATTGCGTACACGTAAAGGCTAAATTAGAAAGGGCAACATAGCTAACGGTACTACTAGATAATTTGCATGCATTAATGGAATATTTCTTTAAGGTCATAAATGTTTACGATAATCATTCCTTGTTTTTCTTTTAAAATATTCCTAATAAAAAACACATAGGTTGTATTATCATAACATACCAATTATGTAGATTATGTCCTCGGACAAGTCAAGTATTGTTATCTCGTATAAAACAATATAAACAACATAGAAATAAACACCTTTCAACTCAAAGTTAACATTTTATTCCTGAAAAATCACCTTTCGAAATTCTGTCCATTCTGTTTCATTTTTTTCATTTATTTTTATCTGTGGACGAACTTCAGATCTTGTGAAAGTCACAGACTATGTTAGAGTGTTTCATTCAGTGATTTGGAATTAGTCGATTTTATGCAAACATATGCGCAAGAGAGAAAAAACTGTAATTTATTAGGGTTCCGTAGTCACAGTCAGCCTATAATGTTCCCACTGCTGGGAAGGAGCTGTAAACTACCACGCGGGCCCAGTGTGGGTTGGTAAATCGTACATATCTTCGAATTTCTGGTTCTAGGACATGTTGGTTTCCTCACGATGTTTTCCTTTACCAGTTTGAGAGCAGTAGGTGATGATATAATTTACACAAAGTAAAGCGCCGTCTGGTTCGAACAGACCTTACAAAATTGAAAGTCGCATCCGTTTATAATGGGCCACCACTGCTCTCAAACGGGCTCTGTAGTAAAATGGCAAAAACCCTTATAATATCATCACGTCTGTCTGTCCGTCCGTCCGGCATTGTTGGATTTTTCTGCGTTACGCAGTGTTTTGCAAATCCAGTGCGTGATATAAAATTGCCCTTGAGCCCCTCGGGTATAATGCTTCGCCAGAAACTCTAATTAAAAAGAAAAATATTAAAACTTTATCATAGACGGCAACCAAAAACATAATTATTATAAACTAAACATCGATAGCATTTTAGTTAGTGTTCCCATCGTAGTTGGGATTAAGTTTTTAGCTTTAATTTTTTTTGGCGTAACATCCGTCATATTGATTTATTTTGTTCGTATAAACTAAAAAAAGAATCGATTGCAACCTCATTCATCAGAATCGGATGATTAGTTTAGATTAGACGCTACGGTGGAACAAAATTTATACATGCATAGACTGCAAAAACATACCCCTTCCTTTTGGCTTCTCCGTAGTCGGGTAAAAAATGGGATATAAAAACAGTTAAATTCAACAACAACAAAGTTTTAGTCGATTATACTTCTGTTTATATCTAAAACGGTCTGCCCTACCTAAATCTGTGACATCTGTGTGAACTGTCAAAATCATATGCAAATTCAAGTCACACTGGCTGGCACCGCGATTTTTAGAGCAACTGATTGCAAAACAATGTGTATTGTTTTGATTGCTACTTACCGCGAGTAACAATGACTACTTAATTTGCGAATACTTTCGGTGACTGAAATTTTTCGTAAACAATCACGTATCAGTAACTTGTTTTGTCATAATGGTGAGGTTACAAACTTACTTTTGTGTATATTTAGACTTGGCGCGCTATCGAGCGTGTGGAAGTTTGTTTTATGGTATTGATGTGATATGTTTTAGTCAACCCCACCGCCGCAACAGCGCCGTACATCTGGAGAGAGTAAAAAGGTGACTCCGCCTGCTTCTAGCATTGTGACCAGAAATGGTGCTCGCAAGGCCAAGATTCAGACTCGCGCAATGTCCGCTGGGGCGAAGGTAATAAAGTAGCTAGTAAATGTAGCTGTTTAGTGCGGCGCCGCCTACACACAGGGCCGTGACATGTCATTTTATAACATAACTACAGAAACTAATACAGCCTACAGACACTACAGACAGCCTTATTGATTGGTTCTGACTGTTCTGAGTTATTTATGGCTATTCAATAGAGAATGAACTGAATGTTAAAGGTTGTGTTTAATCAAAAACAGATTGTATACTTGCTTTTGTCCTGGTACTGTTCCTCTCTGTGTACAAAAGTATAATTTCTGTTGTACTTACAATCAATTGTATCAATAAAACATAAAAGGTTTCATGCAAAGGAAGTTAACTGAATTTTTGTAATATTTTAACAACAATGAAACAGATATTGAACCTGGAACATTGCATTTAAACTGCAGAACTGTCAGCACTTGTTTAAATCTCAACATTTGTACAGAAGATAATGTAAAACATCTGTATAAATATATCTTCAGTTTTGAAGATACCACTGATAACAGTCTTATCTTTATTGCGATACAAGAGTATATAAAACGTACATACTATTTATATCATTAACTTCATTGCATACAGTCTCGTAACAATTCGTGAAAATTTGTTGAATATTCATAAATTCATTTGGTTTTTTTATTGTATTTAAGTGAACTAAATATGTGAGTATCTGCCTCTATATTTTGTTTATAATTAAACTATTGACTATTATATATATTAGATAAATACTTTGTTTACCATTTAAATAGATACAGGATGAAATTGAAAACTTGTGCTAAATCAAAATAGGAGGTGCAGGGCACTGATTATACATTTTCTGCACTCATTATAAATTTTCATTACCCAAATATAAAATTCTTGAAAATGTGAATGAATTGTGTAATTATCATGATAGATACTGCAAACTAAGTTATTGCCTTCAAGTAGACACAAATCATCGGGCATCCAGTGAAAAAAACTATCAAAACAAATATGAAAATTAAAGTATCAATATTAGCGCGCGCCCGATAAGCAATCCATTCTCGGAGTTCACAAAATGAAGCAACTTGGCAATGCCTTGAGCTAGCCGTCTTTACTTAATAGACCCATAATACGAAAAAAGGACGTGTGACGACGTTACCAAATCGTCGCACGCGCACATGTGCATCCCTTTCCTTTCTCTCAGCAGCCTTCCTTCCTCGCTTCCTACGTGCTCTAAATTTCCTTTATAACACTATGAATTAGGTATTTTTATTTGGCGCACTTATCAATTTCATCCTGTCTAATATTGGTGGCCATTACAACAAGTAAATAAGAACCATTTATCTTTGGAACTAGTACAAAGTATTGACAAATACTGGAAATAATAAAGAAAAACAAAACAAAGATATTTTGCATAAAAAACGTACATTTGCATACATTACTTTTAAAGAAAAAACTTGCAAACCATTATGTTGCACCTAGTAAACGAAGATGATATCGTTTTCAGCAAAAGTAAATGATCAATTTATAAACATCTGTTGTCAGTTGTTGAAACTTTTTGGTATTTTTATTTTAATCTGACTTGAACTTAATGATTTATAGTTTTTATGTTTCGTGCTTATGGTCTTTTACTGGTTTTTTTTTAAATTTTATTTATGCTGCTGTCAGTTTATCTATGACTTCTGATATGTTTATGATTTAACTTTGAAACTTACTATAAATATTATTTTATATTTTTTATGAACTTTACTGAAATACTTTATTACTTGGAAGAAAAGACTTATTTTATATGCTACATTGATCAGTAATTGATGCATCATGTTTCAATGTAATATATGTGTTTTGCAGCCATCTGCATTAGTGGTTGCTGCTAAGCGGAAAGCACAGCAGAAGAAGAAGCACGGCTTCCATATAGAACTAAGGGATCATTATCAAATTGTAAGTCACAAACAATTATATTTAGTAGTACCTAATAGCAGAACAAATTCAAATTCAATTAAAAATATTTTATTTCACAAAAACCAATGTAGGTTTTTGTGAAATAAAATATTTTGAATTGAATTTGAATTTGTTCACTTCAGCTAGGCACGTTTACAATTGGTTGTTGCATTTGGAGAATTCCGGCAATTTCGACAAGAAACTCCAAATTCACACTTTTTAAAATCAGTATATTTACTGTACAGCTCTTTGTGAAGGAGATCGTTATGATAAATAAAATGATAAAATGATCGCGCACACATTCACGCTGTGAATGTGTGCATGAAGACGAGTAGCGTCAGCACATAAATACACACTTCCGACTTCGCCATTGTCTCGGTCGGTACCGGTTGCTCCTGCGCTTACACACACATTCACAGCGTATTTGTGTACTTGGTAACCACAAGTAAAGCGCGCGTCGCTTCATGAGATAAAAATACTGTACAGTGCCTAGTACGAACGGGCGGAGTAAACGTTAAGTAAATTGTACCGATTTTAAAATTTGAAAATTCTCATTTCGCACGTAATATTAACCTAGATATACGACTTTATACATAAAGCGGCCTTTAAAAGTTAGTTCAGCTTTGACACACCACATTATGATTTTAAATTCTAGTGATCGAAACGGCTGAAATGCTATACACCGAGGCAAACGCTTCTATAGATTTTACATATCAAATCTAACAAAGGAAGTAGTACTTAAAAAGTCTATGTTACAAAGATATTTGTAATTTCATTTTATGAAATTTAATTGAGCTATGCAGTAAGAAAGGATCTTAATTTGGCCTATGTTGCCGCTTAGTGCAATTAAAATAATAAATCTGTCAAATGCTTCGGATAAAGAGATATGCATGCATATCGGGTGATACTTCAAGGTTCATTTGGTTTCTTTGAATATAAAAAAAAAAATAAGAATTCATGAATGAGTCCACAATGAGAAATTCTTATTTCCATGGTCTGAACATCTGGTCGAAGTTTATGTATATCGTCCGGAACACGGTGTATAATCCAGCAGCCTCGGAATGAGAGATAATAAACATAGGTACGGACGCCAGCAGGTCAAGCTACCCGAAACTGTCAAATTTTCCCAATCAACCTTGAACCTTAATGCTTTAGCGATAAAGTTGAAAATCTATTAAAGAAATTTGACAGATTGTAGTAGGTTGATGTGCTGATGGCGTCTGTACATACCTTGAATAACTGATGATGTAGATACAAGGTTTTATGAGACTTGAGACATCACGCCAAAATTAAGTGTACCTATACGAGTTTCCAGCTGATTATCTCACATTACGAGGTAAACCCCCTAACATGACTAATAATGTTTTTAATAACTAATTCCTTTAACTTATCATAAATAACAATCAAGTAATCAGTCAGTATATTACCTGATTATTTTTTAATTTTAAATCATAATAATGTGGCATCACAGCTGACGTGGAAAAATGTCAACTAGCATTTTTGAGGCCACTGTATACTCGTATATGTGTGATACTGATTGTGATTGTCGGAACAAAATATGCCAAAATGCTACCTGTGTAGCCCCCATTCGTAATTCGTAAAATTAATTAATGTCAAAGTGTATATATATATAAAAAAAACAACAACAAAACAGAAAAAAATAAAAATTTTCAAAATTTAAAAATTGGAAGCAGCTTAATCCCAAGCCTATTTGTCCTCGATATAATCCTTAACGGTATAAAAGGTTTTCTGGCACAACTTACGTTTTATGAATGATTTGAATTTATTAAGGCTTAGATCTTGAATGAGGCTTAGAACTTTATTGTAAAAGCATATACATTGACATCTGAACGAGCCACCTATTTTCTTGAGCCTTGTTGTAGGTACAACAAATTTGTGTTTGTTCCTAGTATTTATATCATGGATATGGATGGATATCACCGTATTTTAAAAAAAAATATATATTTTAATGGGCATATAAAAGATTTTCATAAATATGCTGAGAAGGTATATATATATGTATATGTCTATGTAAATAGTACACCATGGGCTACCTACAGTATAATTTCTCTTTTTATCTTAAGTCCATTTAAAGTTAAAAGATTGCTAGACACATAAACAAATACTAATGGACTTATTAGGCTGAAATAGTCTACACAGCTAGAGTGATGAATGAAAATAAACACATTATTTTTGTTTTGTTACAAATGTCAATATTACTGAATATTTGATTGTTGTAAAGTTTGTGCTAATATATTACTGATGAATTGGCGGGCTGGATGGCTTATTAAGTAGTAACTTAGAACCTAATGCTTGCCAATTTTAAGAACAATATAATGTAAATACCACTTTGAAGTTTTAAAATGGAATACTGCTAACATTGTATATTATGAAGTTATGGGTACTTAACCGCATCAAATAAAAGTACTGATAGGATCTTCCTCGCCAATGGCGCCAACTGGTGAGCACAAAAACGATAGCCCCCATTCGAACGTTTTTTGAACCGAAAATACAACTACCTATGCAGTAGTTGTATTTTCGGTTGGATGGGGGCTACACAGGTAGCATTTTGGTATATTTTTGGCGACAATCACAATCAGTACCACCCATTTATACAGTGGCCTCAAAAATGTTAGTTGACATTTTTCCACAGTCAGCTGTGATGCCATATTATTATGATTAAAAAAAAATAATCAGGTAATGCTGACGGATTACTGGTTGTTATTTATGATAAGTTAAAGGAATTATTTAAAAAACATTATTAGTCATGTTAGGGGGTTTACCTAGGAATGAGAGATAATCAGCTGGAAACTCGTATACACCTTCATTTTGGCGTTCTTAAAGATGTCTCAAAAGCTTAACCCCTTCGTGTCTACATCGTAAGTTATTCAAGGTATGTATGTTTATTATCTCTCATTCCGAGACTGACCTCTTATTTTTACTTAAATTACTGGACTATACACCGTGTTCCGGACGATATACATAAACTTTGACCAGATGTTCAGACCATGAAAATAAGAATTTCTCATTATGGACTCATTCATGAATTTTTTTTTTTTTTTTATATTCAAAGAAACCAAAGTACCTTGAAGTATCACCCGATATGAATGCATATCTCTTTATCCGAAGCATTTGATAGATTTATTATTTTACTTGCACTAAGCGGCAACATAGGCCAAATTAAGATCCTTTCTTACTGTATAGCTCAATTAAATTTCATTAAATTACAAATATCTTTGTAACGAAGACTTTTTAAGTACTACTTCCTTTGCTACATTTGATATGTAAAAGCTATAGACGCGTTTGCCAAAATTTATGGATAACGTGAAGAACACGGTGTAGGTATAGCATGTCAGCCATTTAGATCACTAGAATTTTAAATCATAATGTGGTGTGTCAAAGCTCAACTAACTTTTGAAGGCTACTGTATGTCTAAAGTTGTATAACTAGGTTAATATTATGTGCGAAATGAGAATTTTCAATTTTAAAATCGTTCCAACTTACGTAATGTTTACTCCGCTCGTTGGTACTAGGCATTGTATAATATTAAGTACAGTGTTTTTGTCTCATGAAGCGACACGCGCTTTACTTGTGGTTGCCGAGTGGACAAACACTGCGAATGTGTGTGTAAGCGCAGGAGCAACCGGTACCGACCGAGACAATGGCGAAGTCGGAAGTGTGTATTTATGTGCGCTATGTGCTGACGCTACTTGTCTTCACGCATACATTCACAGCGTGATTGTACACCTGCCGATCGATTCTGCAAAAATCTCACCGTGAAAAGTTAGGTGAAGTGAGCTTAGAGTGTACTGTCAATAGTGTCAATCACCAACATTAGTTGGAATGACAGCTCATTCCACGCTCACTTCACCTTAGTTTTCACGGTGAGATGGTTACAGAATCGCACGGCTGGTAAAGCAAAGCCCGCGTCGATTCGTGAGATAACGATACTATAATTAATCGGTAGGTACCTAACTATTATTAACATTGACAATGTAGGTTGTACGCTGCAAATTGTATGGCACTCAAATACATGATGAACATGTTTACGACTGTTAGCTTGGTTTACTATGTAATTTAGATTATAATTTAATTGCTTTTATGGTCTTAAAATGCTAAATAAAATAACTCAAAGAAACAGTGAAAGGCACGCATTTTAGAGATTGTGTATTGTTACATTAGCCATCAAATAATTCTCATTTTTGTCTTATTATAACTATTAATATCTAACTTGATCCATTTCCACTCGCATGGACTAGAATAGACTAAGACCTAGCCAAAGACGAATGAAAACAAAAATTATGTTGATAAAGGTGGTACTCGAATTTTAAGCATATCAACAGACATGCAAACACGGAGACTTCCATACAGACAGACAAAACTACTGTGCAGTGACAGGGTCGATTGTACCTACTAATAGACAGTTTGATTAATAGATACCACATTAATGATAAGCAAAATATGTACAGACGCCAGCACATCAAGCTACTACAATCTGTCAAAATTCTTTAATAGATTTTCAACTTTATTGCTAAATCATTAAGGTTCAAGGTTGATTGGGAAAATTTGACAGTTTCGGGTAGCTTGACCTGCTGGTGTCTGTACTAGCTATAAGACTGGTTATTTATATTGGCTATAATTTGATTGGTAAGCTAGTTTACAGTCGTGATCATCTATGTATGTGTGTCAATGCTGTGATTGGGCAAGATCACGGCTCAGGGTCATGATTCCGTCAGGTCCGTACAGGTCGAAATCTGTCGGGAACCAAAACTGAAATAAACAGTTTTATTGGAAAAAGTGATCTAAATACAGTATAGGGGGGGACCCACTACTTGTACCCACGTAGACGGTGTATAAATAAAGACACATTTTGTGTAAAGCTTCATAAATTCGATCCAGCCTGTCCCGTCTTGCTGCCCCCTCCCAGCGACGCCCTAACCCGAGGTTCGTACCCCACAGGGGGTGCCCTTAGCGTGCAGTCGCTTAGTTTTTAATTAGTTTTAAGCCCTGGCTGGAGGCTTTAAGTTTTCTTAAGGCAACCACAGGATAAGTAATCACGACCTCTCAAGGTCAACTACGAGATGCCATATATAAATAAAAATTTAAAGCTTCACTAGTTCTCACTGCTCTTGTATACTACTACTAGTTAAGAAAACAGTGCAAGAAATATATCAACATCCAAGTCTGCAAGTATTTTAATTTGTGCTTCCACCAACCCAGTGAACGGTATACATACTGCACAACTACATATCCACAGACAAATAGAAATACAGACGATTTTGTAATATTACTGCACTACTAGAATTAATTTATAACGTCGTTAATTATTCTAATTTTTTAGGCCATGGATTCTAAAACAAAGGTGAAGGGAGAGACAGGGCTGGTGACAGAGCCGCGCATGGCGGAGCACCGGTGTCTGTGGGACGACCAGTACCCCGAGTGTCCGGAGCGACTGACTAGCGTTATACAGAGGTGAACAACACATATTTTGTTCTATTTCTTAAGGGGGCAGTGCCAGGGTAGCCCGCAAAATTCGATCTACAACGCGTAACTCGGGGCTGTTAACACTAGGCCACCAGTGCTCTGGGGACACAGTACCCAGCCGTAAATATGGCACACTATCACTTTGCCACCGGCTTCCGTCTGTTCGTAAATTCCATACACAGTGGGATTTAAAAAAGATCTTATTCCTCGACTACATCATAATTTCAAAGAGAAAAAAAACAGCTTTCTTTACTGTTTATACCTGTTGATGAAGATTTGAGAGCAGTGCTGTGGTGGCCGAGTGCAACGGCCGCGACCGCCCGGACAGGCGATTTACTTTGTGTAAATTATTTCATCACCACTGCTCTTAAAACGATGAAAGAAAACATCGTGAGGAAATCAGCATGTTCTGGAACCAAAAATTCGATGACATGTTGTGACATCTACCAGCCCGCACTGGGCCCGCGTGGTGGATTACGGCCCACTCCCTCTCACCGAGAGGAGCTAGGCTTGTGTCCCAGCAGTGGGGAACGTTATAGGCTGATTATGTTAATGAAGAATTGGAAAGAGACCATCACAGTGATCTGCCATATTTACGGTCGAGAACTGTAAATGCCTCACGCCCGGCATTTTTAGACATACCGTTTTCCTATTTTTATTTTTAACTAACTGTTTAATTTCAGGTGCCATGAATTAAATCTAATAGAGCAATGCAAACTATACCCACCTAGAGCGGCGACTAAAGAGGAGTTGTGTGTTTTACACTGTCCGTCCGTTTACGACATGATGGAGAAGACGCATGAGAATAATAATCTGGAGTATTTGGAGGAGATCTCTGCCAAATACGATGCGGTCTACATACATCCCGTGAGTAGGAAATGTTTACGTAACATCACGCCAGTAACAGTACGCTGCGACATTTCAAAAATAAATATCGCAGCGCTGGTATTCTAGATAAATAAGTAGATGTATTTAATAACGAACTTATAATTAACAAGGTACCTTGTTAATTAAAAGTTCGTTCAGACCATATCGTCGGGAATATATCGCTATCAGCGATAAGACCATGGTACTCGTAGAATTAAAAATACCAAACCCAAACCAACCAACGCTGGGGCTCTGTCTCGTATAGGGTCTTAGCATTATGCTGAGCGATGGCCGTTTGGCTCTTGTTGGAACTTGTTTTGGAACTTGTTTCGTTGTTTGCCACCGACTAGTTATTTTTCACTTTGTAGTGTCTTTTTTGGAAGTTTGGAAGTCGGTTGATTTTCTTGTGTGCTCTTTCGAGCCTACTGTACTGCGTTTTACTCTTGCAGCCTGTGGGCTAGGTATACGCAAAAATCGTACAGCGCTCTCCGCGTTCAGTATACCAATGCGTTTAGGATACTGGTGGGCTACCCCATTTCTGTAGTGTGTCAGGGATGTTCGCAGATGCAAATGTAGATTGCTTTTGCTGACGGCACGGTTGGCGCAGTGGTTAAGCGATTGACTGCTGCGCTGCGTGTCGCGGGTTCGATTCCCGCACGGAACAAATATTTGTATGACCTACATGTATTTGTTCCGAGTCCAGGGATTTATTTATTATTTATTTATTGTACGCAACAATGCGTAAAAGGTGCGCTTCCCTGGTGCGCAGGGTGTGGGGCAGCTCCAACACACAGCCTAGACGACTCGCAATCATGCTGAAGACACAAGCATGATTGCGAGTCGCCTAGGCTGTATGTACGTTGGTCACCGTTGTGCCGTCTCTCATAGGATGTCGCAACGGTGACCAACCGTTTTTTTTTGTATTGTTTTCCTTGTTTTTGTTTAGTGTCTGTGCATACTAACATAGTCGTAAGTTTTACTAACAATCTTGTTGAGTCTTTGTAACTTGATTGAAGAAAATTCTATTCTACTCTATTCTATGTTCTTTTTATGCGTCATGTTTGCCGTAAATAAATGTATTTCTTTCTTTCAAATATTGTAAAACAACTGAGCAACATAATTTGTGCAGAATAAACATTTTTTTTTCGCTAACAATTTTCTGTAATTTATAAAGTATATCATATTCTAAAGAATATATTTTCCTTCACCAGACGACCCACGAACTAGCCCTTTTAGCAGCTGGCTCAACCATAGACCTAGTCGACCGCATAGTGTCCGGAGATGTTCAGAACGGCGCGGCACTCGTGCGTCCGCCCGGACACCACGCCATGACGGCGGAGCCCTGCGGCTACTGCTTCTATAACAACGTTGCGGTAGCTGCTAGACATGCCATCGACCAGCGAGGTCTGAACAGGTAAGGTCCATCTACTGGTGGGTATTAAAAAATATACAGGATCAAATTAAATTAGCTAGCGAAACTCCGCATACGTGATGGGTATATTGATATCTAAACATAATAAAACAAAAAAATAATAATTTCATGATCTTTTTTTACTGGGGTCATCGACCGCAGTGTAGTGTATTCACTTATATCAGTGTAGAAATCAGTTTTTTGTGTGTAAACTTCACAAACGTGGTTAGTATCGATATCAAAACACGATAAAACATATTTTCGTACTTCAAGTGATAACAATACCAGCGGTCGTTGAGCCCTAAAAAAAAACATCAAATCTTTTTTCGCTAGCTAATTTAATGTAGTATCCGGGACGTTCAGAGCCTGTATACAAGGATTTTAACCTCAGTTGGTCCAGAAGAGTCTTTTAACCGGCTGAATACTATATAAACAATTACAAAGCCATTGTGTCTCGCGTGGCTACATGTTCCGGTAGACGAAGGGAATGTATAAAAAAACTGCATCGATTACCATCATAAAAATAAAACGCGTGAATTGATGTTTTTCTAGCTGACTGTAATATTTTTCCAGCATCTGTGAATGTTATCTAATAATGCAACATATTTGCCAAAAATGTAAACACATATGAGTGTTTGGAAAACTAACTTTAATTCCTACACAATGAAGTTCAGTTTACGCTACAACTTCAAACATTTTTATAACATTTTTAATAGTGCTAGTCACTCTGAAATAAACTTAATTACCATTAAAATAAACTTGATATTTGTTTAACTTGAAATAGCGTTAATTTGAAACATATATAAAATTTGAATATAGTTAGCAATTACTCAAAAAGCTACAGACAGTCTACTAAGAACATTTTCCTGTAGATACGACCGTTAAGTTAAAGGCCTATGCCTTTACTGCCCCGTCTCGGCCGTCTCAAAAATATAATCTGTATATCATAGCATAACCAAACATAGACCTAAACGCTTCGGCTTATAGTATATTTCTATTTGTCTTATATGTCGCACTACATTGAGCACTGTATGTATAGTTTATTTCAAGATGAAAACCTTTATATGTGATATAATTTTTGCAGGATATTAATAGTGGACTGGGATGTGCATCACGGACAAGCCACACAACAGATGTTCTACAATGACCCTAGGTAAGTAACTGTTAACTAAGACACTGATTCAACTCTACATCTATACATGTAAATACAATTGAAGTGTGTTTTTTGTAATGTTAAAATAAAAGCTTTTTACTCAATCCATATATGTATAGTATAAGTATATACTAATAACAAAAAAAAAAAACAATTTTAATCATTTTTGTCTGTCTGTTTGTTCGGGCTGATCTCCGAAACGGCTGGACTGATTTTGATGAAATTTGGTACGGGGCTACTTTGAACCCTAGGGAAGGACATAGGCTACTTTTTATCGACAGACCACGCGTGCAAAGCCGCGTGCGGAAGCTACTCAGGAATAAATTCAGAGGAAGAGACATCACAACGAAAAAATAATATAGTCCCATACATTTTATCGTGTAGATACACGACCACACACACACCACACGACACACGACGACACCACACGACGGGTTGACTTTTGTTGGGAATTTAAGATTTTTTTTAAGTAGATACTCATAAAGTACATAAATTCCAGGGTGGTGTACTTCTCAATACACCGCTACGAGCATGGTGCGTTCTGGCCCAACCTGCGCCAGTCCAACTTCCACTACGTGGGCGCTGGCCGGGGCAAAGGATACAACTGTAATGTGCCTCTCAACAAAACTGGAATGACTGACGGCGATTATTTGGCTATATGGCATCAGTTGTTGCTGCCAATGGCTTTGGAAGTAAGTGCTATTAGAATAAGGCCAGATTTTTCAATAGTCAGCTTTTGTGTAGAAATTATTTATGTTAGGGCTGATTTCTCCATCGCCAGATAACGTTTATTCGAGGAATAAAATTGACGTTTGACAGTTTTTGTATGAAATAACTGTCAACAATTCAAAACTATTCCTCGAATAAAGTTATCAGATGATTGAAAAATCACCTCTTAAACTGTCATATTTATTCTTTAGATTCAAGTTATCTGACTATTTAAAAATCATACCTGAGGGCTGATTTTTCCAATGCCAGAAAATTTATCAGAGGAATAATTTTGAATTTTTGGCAGTTCTTCCATACAATAACGTCCACGAATATCAAATCAAATCAAAAGTCATTTATTCAAATTAGGCTGAGAATCAGCACTTTTTGAACGTCAAAATTACAAAAGACAGTCCCCCAAAAACGCCCGCCCTTCACCAATAATAATTTTGAATGTATAATTGAATAATCTCATCTAATTTAATCTTATTCTGTTCTATCTTATTCCTTTTCGTCACGTGAAGACCATGTTTATTCGAATTTTATTTATGTTTCAATTTGATCTTATTTCAAGTTAAACAAATATCAACTTTATTTTAATGGTAATTAAGTGGATTTCAGAGTTACTAGCACTATTGAAAAAGTTATAGAAATGTTTGAAGTTGTAGCGTAAACTGAACTTTATTGTATAGGAATTAAAGGTATTTTTCCATAAACTCATATTTGTTTTCATTTTTTGCGAATATTTCGCGATAGTCTTTGAGGAAATAACGCATTTTTCTGTAATCGTGCAGCTCAACTAATACAAATGTTTGTCGTCTTACTCTTTCTTTGTTATTCTTTAAGCCAATGGAACAGCGCATTGGTACGTAAAACGCCTATAAAATATATCCCTCATAAATCATTTTTTTTACAACAGTACCAACCGGAGCTCATCATAATATCGGCCGGCTACGACGCGGCGTACGGCTGTCCTGAGGTACATACACCCATCACTTTCTAAAATTACCGTTTTGTATGTCTCTGTCTCTTTCAGTTCGCCCCCGAACTCGTTATCGTGTCGGCTGGGTTCGACTCGGCCTTGGGTGATGAAAAGGTTGGAAATTAACTGATCAGAAATATTGTGATTGTTTGGATGTTCACTGTAGCTTCATCGTTCAAAAAAATTAAACTGAGATGTTTATTTTGTGTGCTTTATTAAGAATATAAGCGCTTACAAAACAGATGTCTCCTGTTTTTTTTTTGTACCCAGCATTGACAACATCTGCGATGCCTCCGTCGTTAGGTACCTACCATTCATTTAAAACAAACCTGCTGGTGCCTGCCTGCTTGTTTGCCTTATCTATAGTAATATAATAATAATAATATAATGCTGATGAGTTTGTTTGTTTGTTTGAACGCGCTAATGTCTGTAACTACCAGGTGGATTTGAAAAAATATTTGCATTATGATAGCCCAATTCTCGAGGAAGGCTATAGGCTGCCTAACATCACGCTTGGACACTTAGGAGCCGAGCAAAAAAAAAAGTGAGCAAGAACGCTAAGCGAAAACGAAGTAATAGCGCTGGCAGGCGACGGGGTGGGTCGGTGGAGCAAGCTATTTCACGCGGACGAAGTTGCAGGCATAATCTAGTATAAGATAAATAGTAAACGACTGGTCAAACTGAGGCAAACACCGCGCGATTGAGCGCGTCTATTGTTTTAACGATTAGGTAGTCACACACTATTGGCGACAGTTCGCGTGGGGTCCCACTCCGCTTAACCAGAAGGCCAATGAGACGGCACGGTTGGCGCAGTGGTTAAACGATTGACTGCTTCGCTGCGTGTCGCGGGTTCGATTCCCGCACGGAAAAAATATTTGTATGATCTGCAAGCAGTTGTTTCGGGTATGGCTGTTTGTGTATGTGATTTTAAATGTTTGTAAACGCACCCACGGGCCACGATACAGGAGAAATTCCTAGTGTGGGGCAACGTTTTTAAAAAAAAATCCCGTAATTAAAAACGTTGAAAATCTAATCAATCTCAATCTATGCAATCTCATCTCGGCGACAATCAATGGCGCCGATTCCCTTGTTCACAAACTAAACTAAATTTAAGTTGAGTGCATCTTTTTCTTTCTATTTTATTATGAAAAGGACAGAAGATAAATATTAGTTTAGTCCTGTCAAATTAAGATACTCCATAGACAAGTTTAGACGTGATTAAAAAATTGGCTTCTAGTTTTACGCCTAAATATTCGACGTAAATTTAGAAGCCAATTTTTTAATCTGACTAATTTCTAAAATGATTTCTTAGAGTCTGTTATATATAAACACTTTGTTCATGTGTAATGTGTGTCAATGACACTATTATTTCTACACTTTTTACACAACACTAACTCAAAGAAAATTATGGAATGTTTGTAGGGTGAAATGGAGCTAACTCCAGCAGTGTACGCTCACCTCACCCACGCACTGATGTCTGTGTGCCCGCGTGTGTGCGTGGTGCTGGAGGGCGGCTACTGCCTCGCGTCGCTGGCAGAGGGCGCTGCCATCACGCTCAGGACATTGCTGGGACATCCACCGCCTGTGCTTGAGGAAGTAGCGGAGCCCAGTGACGAGTTAGTACTGTATTTTTGATGTCCGAAATAAAAAGTCCACTGGCTACTGATGTAGCCAGCTGACACTTTTGCGCGTTTCAGGGCACTATACACGCCTATATAATTTACTAGCTGCGCCCCGCAGTTTCACCCGCATAAGTCTCGGTCTCGTTGGAATATCGGGATAAAAAGTATCCTATGTCCTAATTCAGGTCATTGTCTACCCATGTGCCAAATTTCATGCAAATCCATTCAGCCATTTTAGCGTGAAAGCGTAACAAACAAATATACAGAAAATCAAATATTTTCTCTTTATAATATTAATTTTAGATATGAGATGCCCAATAGTTGGGACTTGTTAAATTTCGTGTGAATTTTTGTTTAGAATACCATAGACTCCGTACCAACTTATGTTTCAGAGTTAAGTTTAGAAATATTAATGCAATAAGTACTTGTGAGTATGTATAAGTAGATGAGTAGTAGTTAGTAGATTGGACAATGAGTAGAGCCAAGGATGTGTATAAATGTCTATTCTACTGGATTGACAGTTACACATATATTATGTCTCGTGTTACGTCCCCCAAAATGAAGGCTTTGCCACTGAAAACTGAATTCTATTCTCCACAGAATAAGAGACACAATCCTTAACTGTATATACGCACAGAAGCCCTATTGGAACTGCTACAACTTCCAGCCTACGTACTCGACTAGCGGGCCGCCGAATGTTTGCGACGAACAGAAAGAGAAGCATACGGTCATAGTGAAGTGGGAGGGAGACGAGACTAGGCCTGACACCTTCGCAACGAGGGACTGTTACCCGCTGCAGGATAGTGATACGAAGACGAGGATTGCTAAGAGATTGAACCATCTTAGATTAGGTGAGTGTACAATAAAATAGTTAAAGAAAGCATAAGGACAACAGAATGATGAGGTCATCATTCTGTAGTCATTATGCCAATTTATTTGGGATCGGTGCAACGTCTTTTTCTTCCATACTTCTCTATTAGCCGTCAACTCGGTAGGCACCCCCTCTCTAACCATATCATCATTCACTCCGTTCTTCCATCGTTTCTTTGGTCTTCCCCTACTCGTATAGCCATCGACATTCATACTCAAAACTTCCTCACGACATTTTCCAATTCCTCCGTTTCACATGCCCATGACAACCGATTTCTACACAACTTTTCAGTTACCGGTGCCACTTTCAGACTTCCTCTTAAGTACTCATTTCTTATTCTATAGTTATAAGAAGACCTGCAGGCTGTAGTCCAGAAATTTTTATCAAAGCAAAGTTTGGTTCATAAATCAACCCAGATCTGTGATCGAACCAGGGGGTCTACTCCGAAGTGCAAAGTGTGAATGTTCGGATCGGACCGACACATCGCCGAACCGAATATTATTGAAAAATGCGAAAAAAGTTCGGATCGGCTCATTTGGGTCGGGACCATAGTCAGTATTCGAAAGAGTGTAGGAGTGTAGGGTCGGGACCGACCAAATAGTAACTTCGTAGCAGGAAATCGCCGAACATTCGGCCGATACTACTTCGGAATAGACCCCCAGATCTGTTTTAGTTATTAAGTACTAACAAGGGCCGATTTTTTTATTTTTAACCATTGGTTGAGTTTAACTACGTCTTAAACTCAACCAATGGTTCAAACTAGTAGTGATCAATTTTTAGTTTATCTAATGATATATATATTTTTATTTATAATATCATTGCCAATGGTCAAATAATTAACTATTAGTTAAAAAAATAACCATTAGATAACCTGAAAATTGATCAAAAAACACATTTTGCAAAAAATTTACCATTAGTTACTATTTTTAACAATTGGTTGAGTTCAACTATGGATCAAAAAACCGGCCCTAAATAAGATTGTTACTAACACAATGGGCCTCATTTGTAGTCCGAATAAATAAATGATTATTATTATAAATAAAATTAATGACTACTTTTGTTTGTGTCTTATAGCGAGGGATTTCGTTGTAGACTCCAATGTAGATCTGGCCTTCATAAACAACCATTAATAATGCTAAACTCTTGCAATGCAAATCTGCTACGGCTTTTTATGTGTTTGTTCCTTCTCTGCGTCATGTTTACCAAAAATAAACGTATTTTCTTTCTTTATTTCCTCCTACTATGAATAAAAATATGGTATCAAATTTCAATGCGCTACAAATGCACAAGAAAAGGGGTTTTATATTTTTCAGGACCGTAAATCTATTGTTACAGTGACGGATCTGTCATTAGCACAGCATGCCGTGGGCTACATCTACGACCAAGCGATGTTGAAGCACAAGAACATATGCGAACCGTGAGTTTAATTATGATAATAACAACACAAATGCAACAAAATGCATTCTTATTCTTTAGCGTTAACATACAAATTGAAGCGTCCACCTATTATATTATTTATTAAGGCATTGACTGCCATCGCGGTTACCGGTGTCCGCCAACAATAGATTCTCTATTGTGTCTGTTGTCTGACAGTCAACGTGTGAAGAAAAGCGTTTTTAAACAAGAACATAAATAATAATAAATCCCTGGACATTTCACACAGCACCATTTGTCCCAAGCTAAGCAACCTAATGCTTGTGTTATGGTAACAAGATGGCTGATAAACTACTTATATACAATTTTTTTTTTTGTAAATACATACATATTATAGATAGAAAATATATTAATACCCTAATTTTCAATAGAGTACAAAATCGATTAAAGAATTACATTATATCGAAATCAGACAATCGATTTATGAAAAGCGAAGTCGGATTTACTTAGAATTTGTTTTGAGTTGATAATTTTTAATTTTGTAATCACGGTATTGAGCCAGGGCTGTCCAAACCAGAACCGATCCCGGGCCAATTTATTGACGTCCAAATGAATTGAATTGAAGCATCTGTGATTTTGACAAGGTCCTTTGTACGGTGTTTGACAAGAGTAATCTTTACGAAGGAGTGGACTAAAGCCATTGACTTTTATTGGTTTTCTCTGTCACCGATCGTATTCAACAGAATATACATCAAGTTACTTTAAAAAAAAACGGTATTTAGATAACTTTTTACACAGGTAAATTTCTATATTGTAAATCTGTAACCATATTGTCACATTTATGAAATAAAGAAATTATTTATATTATGTCGCGGGCTATGCTTTCGGCAGCCCTGTTTCTTTATTAAGTAGGCATCAACATTGCCCCTTATGCGGATGGTGATCACCGGGGTGGTTTTAGTGAGGTAAAAATCCCACACACCCCGACCCCACTCCCCGGAGGTCGGGTGCCTTTTGAAGGTTTCCCCCCAAAAACAAAAAAGCATCAACATTGCGCGTTCGTATTTTCGATTATTTAAATTTGACAGTCGCGTCAGTTAGCTCATGTTTGTGTTGATTAGCCTTTCAGTAAACGGCTGCTAGTCTGCTATTATAAATTGTACATTACGTACATAACATTAGAGCACACATTGCAGTGGCCACGTGGAGTGCCCGGAGCGAATCCTGCGCATCCACGAGCGACACCGCGACTTCGGTCTTTTGGACAGAGTACATCAGCTGACTGCGAGGACTGCCACCGATCAAGAGATATTAGCGGTACATACTGAGAAACATTTGAACAGGTTAGTTTGTTTTACTGTAGGTAGGTATCTAAACTTCGTTCGCATTTTAGTTTTCAAACATGTATTTGAAAATAAAAATAAAAAAAAACTGATTTGGTGGCTTATTCGTTTGATTTCTCAATAGTCAGATAAATTTTATTTAGGGCTGATTTTTCAATCGATAGATAATTTTTAAACATAGAATAAAATTGACGGCTGACAGATTTTGTATAGAAGAACTGTCAAAAATTCAAAATTATTCCTCGGATAAAATTATATGGCGTTAGAAAAAATAGTCCTTAAGGAATAAATATTGCGGTTTTGACAGCTTTCATAGAGAAAATATGTCAAACTGTCAGATTTATTCTTCAGATAAAAGTTATCTGACTATGGAAAAATCAGCCCTTAGACATCTTTTTCTGTCTCGTTGGTCTAGTAGTCGCAAGAGCTACTGCTGAGCATGAAAGGCAACTACAGTCCGGCCGTCGAGAAAATGCGTCTTGACACCCGTCAGTTTCATATGTATAAACGTATTATGTGTTTTGCGAATTTGATCTTTATTAGTTACAAGAATTGTCACACTGACAGCCGGCCGGTTCTCTCGACGGCCGGACTGTAGCTGCATCTTGCCGACTTCCAAAGTGCCTGTAATTGGATTCATTTGAATAAATGCTTTGAGTTTGAGTTTTTGATGGGATTCTCCATCAGAAATGTCTCGGTAGCAGTCTCTGGATTTGTAAGCGGTAGATGGGGCTTACATAACCGGTGGAATGTGTTTGTATTATAAGTACACCTCTGCTTAACTCTTCCTGGAATACAAGCGTGATATTATGTTACATTTTATCGAAAGTTGAAATTCATAAATAACTCGGGGGTTCTTCCTGTACAGGCTCAAAGATCTGGCCTCAACGAACCTAAGAAGTCTGCACATTCAGAAGAACGCCTACGACTCCGTGTATTTTCACCCGGACTCACTGGAGAGTGCGGCCGTGGCCACTGGCAGCGTGTTACAGGTAACAACTAACGTGACTAGTCATATATCTTTTTCTTCAATAATTGTAGCTCTTTTTATTCACAACGCTGCCATGGCTTATTTTGTTTTCTTTTTAATCTTTTCATTACGGACGCTTATAACGTTCTGCATCGTTCTCACATGCATAATTTTTAAGATGAATGGTGTAACCAATACTTTGTAACCATATTATTGTAATTTAAAAGAGTTTCCATAGTTTCTTGCCCGTTCTTCTTCTTCGTACCTACCGCTTTGGAATGGGCAACTAGCTTCATCTTTTTGACTGACCGACCCTTGACAATTCAAAAGTGCCTGTAATTGGTTTAGTTGAAATAAATAGTTTGAGTTTGGTGAAGGGAACATCATGAGCCCGCACTGGGTCTGCGTGGTGGATTACAGTCCAGGCCCCCTTGAAGAGAGAACGCCTGTGTCCTAGCAGTGGGAACATTATAGGCTGATTTTGCATAAAACATTTAAACTATTTCCGAAGAACAGACGCCAGCACATCAAGCTACCCGAAACTGTCAAATTTTCCCAATCAACCTTAAACCTAATGCTTTAGCGATAAAGTTGAAAATGTATTAAAGAAAGACAGATTGTAATAACTTGATGTGCTGGCGTCTGTACTTAATCTTATTGATTTTGGATTATTAAAACTTTATATTTGTGTTTTTTTTTTTTCAAAAAAACGCCAAGAAGAATATAAGTGTTATGTAAGTTTAGTAAGGAACCGATGGATGATTCCGAATGAAATTTAGTTTAATAACTGAACTGTTTGTTATCTATTAATTAAATAAAATTTTATCCAAATACATAATCCGTTTCTTACTAAACTTCAACTGTATCCGACGACCCTGGTTACCTAATTGCACTGATAAATGATAAATGATTTTATTTTTGTAAGTAGGTTTGTACAAACACTTTTACACGTCAATCATATTTTAAAACTAGATGAGGTCGGCGTTTCCTATCTGACTAGTCTGAGAAGAAAGGCCGAAACAAACTCAGAGGTCACAGTCTCTTTTAAAGTCCAGACATAATCTTGGTCAGATCATATGAAGACCATGTAGATCGATGTCTGAGATGGTTTTTTGAGGAAAGAACCACACAGATTGAGAGAACCTGTCCAGCCAGTGCACGCATTTGTCAGAAATCGTGCAGCTCAACTCAAAACTTAAGGAGCTCGCACTGTTTATGTATCTTCCGTTATGCGACATTTGGAATACTGCATCAGGTCATCGTAATGTTTAACTTCACGCCTGTAATTCTATATTTGATTCATGGTTTGCGTCACTGATCATAACAACATTCAAAAACCAACCTTATCCCCACAGATGGTAGACTCAGTTCTCTCAAACGAGGTTGGCAGCGGAGTCTGTGTGATCCGACCACCCGGTCACCACGCTGACGAAGAGATACCAAGCGGCTTCTGTCTGCTGAACAACGCTGCAGCCGCTGCAAAGTACGCCATACACAAGCACGGGCTCAGCAGAGTCATCATACTCGACTGGGACGTACACCACGGCAATGGTACTCAGAGAATCACTTACGATGACAACAGGGTAAGTTGTAATAGGCTTATGTTTAACTTATCACCAGATATAGTAACATATAACAGACAAAAATAGTAAATGATCACCAAAATTAAACCCGCATTTTAATTTTAACTTATAACCATAGTTTTAACATCTCGCTAGCCTATCTAAGCAAAATGACTCCAAATAAATCATGTTCGGTTCTCGACAGCCTGCAAAAAATACTCTCCTTTTTCCATATTTTTTTTCTATACAATCTAGTCGTTTCTGGCACTCGCCGGCCGCTGCCGCGGCACCGCTCGCTCCGCTCGCTCAGTTCGTGCGTAGGAGGTCACAGTTTTAACCTAACCTAACCATTTTTTTTTTAATTAACCTCGTCTTGCAGCTAGCCGGAGACATAACTTATTATTGCATCATAATACTTTACTTGGTAGTAAACCTACATTTTATGGCAATCATAGTGGTTTATTTAGGCAGAAATAGCGCACTAATTTTCTCGCTAAGATTTAGTGATCATTTACTACATTTGGTGTTCGAATACAATTTGAAGTGCAAGGACTAAGGGTATCAAAGCATTTTATGGTGGTCATTATATTTAACCCCGTTGTAATCTACATATTACATATACATAAATATTAATACTTTGCGAAGTACGCCATACACAAGCGTCACAAGCACGGACGTAGGAGGGTAAGTTATAGTATAGACGCCAGCAGGTCAAGCTACCCGAAACTGTCAAATTTTCCCAACCAACCTTGAACCTTAATTCTTTAGCGATAAAGTTGAAAAACTATTAAAGAAATTTGACAGATTGTAGTGGCTTGATGTGCTGGCGTCTGTACATTCATGTAGATTTAATAAATCATGAACAAAACCACACTACGCGTTCAAAATCGCTCTATTACCGTATTCGTTTCGGGGCTTATGATATTATACAGGTATGAGGAACAGCCCAACCCCAACCGAGTCTAACCGGATGGAGCTGAATACCAGTATTTTACATGGAGTGACTGCCTACCTGACCTCTACTACCCAGTTACTGGGTAATACGATACCCCGTGATAAGACTGGTTGTCATACTTTCGGGCTACTGACGACCCGTAAAGACTGTCAAAGATCCACAAATGACAGCCGGGACCAACAGCTTAACGTGCTTTCCGAGACACGGAAAGATGGTCACCCATCCACGGACCAACCGCGGCAAGCGTAGCTTAACCTGATCGATCGACCCGTGCGGCTATTATTACTTGGCCACAAGCCCCTCTTATTATCTATACCAACATCTATGTTTATATTACCCTCTATTTACGTTTCCCCTCAGATCCTCTACATGTCGATCCACCGCTACGACTACGGCCTGTTCTTCCCGAACTCGAAGGACGCGGACCACACCGCAGTCGGCGAGGGGAAGGGGGAGGGGTACAATGTCAACGTGCCATGGAACTCGGTATGTATCAGATGAGACATTGAATTATAAACTTTATTTATGATCACTATCACAAAGTGTTTAGTTGTATGAACGTCGACGTAAACATAACGCGCTCGCGTGTTCTCTCTGAGCAACGACCTGTTCTTGCGACGCACGGCTTCATTGTTATTGTTGTTTGTTTGTTACAAAAGTAGTTTTTCCACTCTGCAATCGGTATTTTGTTTTGATTGTTTCTTGTTGTCATTTTAGACAGTGTCGCAACACAGAGTAATTACGCAATGTGTATTGTCTTTAGTCCCTGGCCCTGACATCAAGCAATGGATCAAATGGACAAAATTTTATTGCTTGATAAGAGTCTTTTGGCTACTTCGTATATTATGTAATTTTTTTTGTAATGTGCGTTTTGTTTATGCAGAATAAACAATTTTTCTTTCTTTAATATTTTCGAGTAGTAAAGTTCGTTATTCCATGTCATAAAAAATCTTGCTCTGCGTTTCTTTGGCTTACGCTAAAATGACAAAATCGCAGATTTACCGACTGGCCGACATTAAAAGTAACAATACACACGCTACTTAGCAACAGTACATTACTAGATAACTAATTACAAGCCTCCACATCCGATAGGAAATCAGTTATTTTATTCCGTATTTTAGTTTTTTGAAGTGAAAACTTCGTTGTGCACTTTTGTTGTGATGGGTAAAAAATGTTAAACTCGCTTCAGGACACGTGACCTAATCGAAAATTCGTAGGACGGAAGGAGAGTAGACCGCATTCCAAAATATCAAAAATGCACGACGTTAATATTCAATTTTTCACTTCTGCCGGCACTCCCGGAGTGCAACCCGTTTTTGATAAATACGTTTTACCAAAATCTATTTTTATCGTCATTTGTGTTATTTGCAGCGCGGCTTAGGCGACCCGGAATATTTGACGGCGTTCACAAAGGTGATACTTCCGATCGCGTACGCATACAATCCGCAACTCGTCATCGTGTCAGCTGGTTTCGACGCCTGCGTAGGAGACCCGCTCGGAGGTACCATGACATTTATTTTTATACGCTTTTCAAGGAAAAGTATGCGCATCCTCTATCTTCGGAACTACGAAGGCGCAAAGCGCGTTAATATAAAATGTACAAGAATTGCGTCTGTGGGGGTTCAGCTGGTCCCTTGCTGGCCTCTCCCAGCTCCGCCCTAAGCCGAGCTCCGTACCCCACAGGGGGTGCCCTTAGCGTGTAGTCGCTTAGTTTTTAAGTTTTTCAAGTCCTGGCTGGAGGCCCTAATTTATTGAGACAAGAACAGGCAACCTCGGTTAAGCAGCCCCAACACCCTCTAAGGTTGACCTGCTTGATGCCATTAAGTCTTTGAGGGCTACTTTGTTACGAAACTTCCGTGCTAATTCGAAAACATGAAGATTACCAAAGACCATAACTTCCGTTTACCTGTATCATTTCATCATTCTCCTGCCCTTATCCCAAATTATTTGGGGTCGGCGCAACATGTCTTTTTCTTCCATACTCCTCTATTAGCCGCCATCTCGACAGTCACCCCCTTTCTAACCATATCATCATTCACACAGTCCATCCATCGTTTCTTTGGTCGTCCCCTACTCTTATAGCCATCGACATTCATACTCAAAACTTTCCTCACGACATTTTCCTCATTCCTCCGTAATACATGCCCATACCATGACAACCGGTTTCCACATAACTTTTCAATTTACCGGTGCCACTTTCAAACTTCCTCTTATATACTCATTTCTTATTCTATCCATTCGTGTAACACCACACATCCCTCTCAGCATTCTCATCTCAGCTGCATGCCTTTCATTCATCCCTTTTGTGGCCCAACATTCTGATCCATACAAGACAGCAGGTCTAACCATGGTTTTGTATATCTTCCCCTTAAGTTTAAGGGGAATGCGGGAGTCGCAGATTGTTCCCGTGACCTGCCGCCATTTCATCCATCCAGTGTTAATTCTGTGCTTAACCGTCCGATCTACTTCGCCATCGCTTTGCACGAGTGAACCGAGATACCGAAAGTCGGAGCAGACTGGGAGAAGCGCGCCATCAAGCGCTATGGCTCTAGAGTTGGAGAGACCGCCGAAATCGCAGAATATATGTTCAGTTTTGGTTCTGCTGATTTTCAAGCCAACATCCTCCAGCTTCTGTTGCCATTTCTCCAATCTGCTCTGGATCTCGGATCCATCTTCACCGACGAGAACAATGTCATCGGCAAACAGCATGCACCAGGGGGCCTCTTCCTGTATGTCCGCCGTCAGAGCGTCCATAATCAATAGGAAGAGGTAAGGACTTAAAGCCGATCCCTGGTGCAAGCCTACAGCCACACTGAACTCGTCGGTATTGCCAGCAGCCGATCGGACGTAGGTACGAGATCGATTGTACATAGCACGAATTAACTCTACATACTTCACGGGCAAACCTTTCTCTTTCAAGGCCCACCACAGAACATCCCGAGGTAGCCTATCATACGCTTTCTCCAGATCAATGAACACCATCTGCAAGTTCTTATGTGCACGTCTGTACTTCTCGCACAACTGGCGGAGTGCAAAAGTGGCGTCCATTGTTCCTCGACCTGGCATAAACCCAAACTGGTTTGGGGTAATCTCACTCTCCTCTCGCAGTCTTTTCTCTATTACTTTCTCCCATACCTTCATACTATGTGACATGAGCTTTATCCCTCGATAGTTGTTGCAGTCCTGTACATCACCTTTATTCTTGAAGATGGGCACTAGCGAACTATTGCACCATTCTTGTGGGATCCCACCTTCATGCAACAACTTATTGAAGAATAAAGTCAGCCACATACATCCATCTTCTTTTAAACACTTCCATACTTCTACTGGTATATCATCTGGGCCCATAGCCTTCCCATTCTTCATACCTTAAACTGCCTTTCTTACTTCATCCATGCTAATTTCCCTCACCAAACCCATATTTACTTGTACCTCTTTAAGCACACCATCCCATTTATTCTCTTCGTTCATAAGCTTTTCAAAATAAACCTTCCATCGTTCTTTTATTTCGTCATCTTTATACAGAACCTTACCGACGTCGTCTTTCATACATTTAATGTGAAGAATATCTCTCGTTCTCCTTTCTCTTGCTTTTGTAATCCGGTAGAGCTCCTTCTGGCCTCTAGGGCTGTCCAGTGAGTCATACAACTTCTCCTGCGCCTTAGCCCTCGAAACTGCTACCGCCTTTTTTGCCTTTCTCTTCCATTCTTTATAAATCTCCTTCTTATCTTCTTTCAAACTATCATTCCCGTTTTCTACACCCTGCCATTCTTTAAACGCAATTTTCTTTTCCGTTCTTTTCCGTTTCTTTTCCGTTTACCTGTATATCATGCCAAAATAGGGTAGATTCCTGGGTAAAAAAATAACAATTATGTTTAGTCCGTCAGTTAGATTATCGAAAAATAATGGACACGTATTTTTTCTTTTGTCAATCAAACACAAAATGACAAAGATAAAGCGCGTCTAAATTTGGGAGTGGGGGGTCGTGACGTCACGCCATGTTAAAAAGTGTAGCAAGGCGTGATGTCACGCGGAACTTTAGCGGGCGATATCGTCATAATTTTTTATATAATTGACAAAAGAAAAAATACAGGTCCAATATTTTTTTATAATCTAACTGACGGACTAATTAGATTTTTTAGGAATCTAGCCTATTGATATGCATGCTCTCAGTGGGTGAACAAGTTTTGCTATGGGCTAATCAAAATGTATGACACTGTCACTTTGATTATGCTCCATTGCATTTTATTATTAACTCCTTCGAAACTCTGCCCACTTTTTTTCAAACATTACCTCTTAATATTACTGTTCTACTGTTACCTAGCTATTATCATAATCAGCGTTAAAACAGTCCTCTTCTATTCTAGGTTGCAAAGTAACACCAGAATGCTACGGTAGGATGACTCACTTGCTGCGCGGCCTAGCGGGCGGGCGGGTCATCCTGTGTCTCGAAGGGGGCTACAACATCACCAGCATCGCATACTCCATGACCATGTGCACGAAGGCACTCCTCGGAGACCCCATAAACCACCACTACGACCCTAAAACCCCCTGCGCATGGCCTGCGTACGACTCTATACAAAACACCATCAACACACACAAGAAATACTGGAAATGTCTCAAATTCCAAGCCGCTTTACCAACAGACAATGTATTAGAACCACCCTTACCTTCCAGAGGCCTTATTATCGATCAAAATGATCTAGAAATATCAGCTTGCAGTGAAGACAACGAACCTCATAATGTATCAGCTAAATCCAGTGCGAGTAACTTCGAAACATCGCTAGAAGCGAGCATGGGGAACCTCAATATAGAGACGAAATGCTCCGACGGCATTCATTGCGGCACAGATGACGAAAATGACGGGCAAGATGAGAAACCGAAATGCTCTAAAAGTAAAGAAACCATTGCCGGTGGCAGTAGTAGTAATGAACCAACGAGTTCGAAAAAGGACGCGCCAACTTGCGGGCAAGCCAGTGCGGGGAAAAAGGCCACTTTAGTCGAATATTTGACAGAGAATATGCAATCGATAGTCGATGGTGATATGTTCGCGGTGATACCTTTGCAGTGGTGTCCGCATTTGGACTCGCTGTTCACCTTACCGGAAGAAGTGAGGTTTGAGCAGGGGGTCAAGTGCGTGGGCTGTGATTCTACTGAGGAGAACTGGGTGTGCTTGCATTGTTATGAGGTGAGTAATAATAGGCTTACAAACCCATTGTTCGAATGATAGTTTTCTGACAAAAAAAAACAAAGTGTCCATTCACGAAAGTTGGTGAAGACTATAGTTTTACTTACAAGAGATTAATTACATTACGACATATTTAAAACAATAATTTAGATTATCTCATATTTAAAAAAATCCAAAGTAAATGTGTCTACACAGTCACTTTGAGTGCTCTAAAATCGAAATCTTATTTATTTTCAGACTGCATGCGCTCGCAGCGTCAACGGGCACATGCAAGCGCACTTCACAGCCACGGGCCACGCACTAGTGTTGTCTTTAGTCGATTTGTCAGTGTGGTGCAACGTCTGCGATGCTTACGTCGACAACTCGTTGCTCTACGACGCTAAGAATAACGCACACAGATGCAAGTTCGGAGAAGACATGCCCTGGTGTTATAAGACTGATTTACAAATGCAATAATGTTATTTACAGTAGTAGGAAAGAATATAAGATTAAGAGGGTGTGAAGGGTACAGCAAACATACAGAATATAACATCAACTGTTTACAAAATTATTATGATAACATCTAAGTTCGTAGTATGTAGGAATCTTGTCTATTTTTCTATAATTTCGTCTCGATTCCATAGATCTCCATAATATCTGTACAGTTATACTGATATCCCAAGTCCATATATCACTCTTTTATCATACTTAATAGAAATAACCATTGCGTTCAAAAAAGGCAGTTGAAACAAGATTGATGTTTTTTAAACTTACAATATTGTAAGAATTTTATATTTTAATAATCTTATTTATTATAATCATCGTTAACATACTAATGTATGTAATTAATTTAACTATTTTTAGACCTAAAATTAGTAATAGTGTTGTTTTTAATCATTCCACTCGACTAAAACGATTAAGATTTTTTTTTTTACTGAGAATCAGTCGTTTTCTGAAATGTTGGACATAAAGGCAGTATCAATGCATATCTCACCTACTTAATTGACTTTAGGGTGTATCCACATCGCAGTATAGTACAATAATATGGCCATCACAGCACCGTGCGTGCAGCACCCTTGTATATTTATGTAAATAACTATATTTATACTTCTATATATTTTTATGTTTTATTATGTACTATCGCCAAAGCCTATATCAGACCAATTTGGAAACAAAAAGAGGATCTTTTTTAGGTCGACTAATAGTATGCGCTGCAAGCAGGTGGCGATAGTACCTTAGACTAATCGGCCAGTTTTATTATAGTTTTATCAATAGTTACTAACATTCTCGTAGTTAAACATGTTTTTAATGTCTGTATTCAACAGTAAAACTAACTTTTAATCATTTCTGAACTCGATTTGATATTATTCTGCTATTTCATTTGAATGGTTTTTGGACTTAAATGCAAAAAGAAAATAATTATGTACACTAATCATAATAATTAAAATCTAAATGTTGCCATAGATATAGTGTAATCAATTAGCAAATACACTTGAGATCTGAAGGCCAATTCTCGTAATTTAAATTGTTCAAATTCTAGTCGCAGTCTGATCTCGGCGACAAACAAATTAATGTCAAAAACTTGTCAAAACGTAGGGAGATTACAGGTATTTTTGACAGATTGAAACTGAGATCAGACTGTGAACATTCTTAATATTATGAGAATTGCCCCTCTGGTGTGGTGATCAGTGTAGTAACACTAATCAAAACGAGAAGGAAAACAAAAAGTTGCTAGTGCTATAAGATTTTTTCAAACTATTACATAATAATAAAATTGTATTCTCTGAATCCGAATTCTTTTCCTAAGACCCATTACATACCTCACCGGGACTCTATGACGACGTCACCAGGTCGCGCTGCGAACTAAATGTGTCATATAAGGGGTCAGGGGTCAGTGACATATAAGGGGCGATTCACCTAGCATCTGCGTGGTTACGCAGCCAACCATTGTTGTCTACGTGACCTGGCTGGTCAGCCATGGCGTCCCAGTGAGGTAGGTATGGCTCGTATTCAGAAATTACCGTAAACCTAATCTATTAATTAAGTTTACGGATATTAAAATAAAATTGTATGTCTAACGTTTATTAATTTGATTGGCAGTAGCGTGCCAAAAATGTTGCTCATAACTAAAACCAACGATGTATTAACAAAACAATAATAAAATCATATCATATTGCTCATATTCGTTTTCTTGCCCAGACTAGCTGTACTGGCGTGCCAACACCTGGGGTCCTACTCTCAAACAGAAGTCATATTAGGGTTTTCACCTCGGAATGAGATAATAAGCTGGAAACTTATTATCTCATTTAACCTTCATTTTGGCGTTCTAAAAGTTGTCTCATAAAATCTCGCATCGTAACAAACTCAAAGGTCACAAAAATCGGTTTTTCGCGATTATCTCGGTTTCTATAACTCGTGATGTTCATAAAAACTGTGTTCCAAGAATTTTTTTTCGGGCTCTAACGCTTTTGGAATAGAGGGCAGAGAGCGCGCAGCGTTCAGGCATATATACTGTAATGACCATGAATCTCTGTGAATAATACCTGATTACCCCTTGGCCCCTTTGACCCCTTTTGTTTACTTAAGTGACTAATATGACTCCAACCAAGACAAGAGTCGGTCCGAAAGTAGTTCGAAAGTTCAAAGTGACCCCTACACCTCATGAATTAAAGAAAGAAAGAGAAAGATTTTTTTTATATAAAAAATAACTTTTTAGGATGGGCAAAAACTGGACAACTGTCAAAATGTGGTGTCATTCATTCTTGACTCTGGCACCAAAATCTTATGTCCATCCGTAGGTGATATGTAGTAGGATTCGCCCGTAAGTTGGGCCTCCAGTTTTGCAGCATGGTGCAGCGTATTCCCATATCAAGGCTTACAACATATCACTTTCTCTCTCATATTAATTACGAACAATACTTAATTTTCGTTGAAAGGTGCTTCCGCTCACACAGTCGCATAGTGTGGACCGGAGTAGTGTAGTGAAAGATGGAGTCATGTCAAAAAGTGCAGGCACCCGCTTGGAGTCCGTCTCAGGAAAGTAGTCCCTCGGCAATAAGTGAAACTAATCTATACTAATAATAAAGCTGAAGAGCTTTGTTTGTTTTTCTCAACGCACTAAACTCTGGAACTATCAGTGCGAATTGAAAAAATATTTTTGTATTTGATAGCCCAATTCTTGAGGAATGCTATAGGCTAACATCAAGCCAAGACCCTAAGGAGCCAAGCAAACACAAAAAGTCACACAGAGCTCTAAGCGAAAACGAAGTAATAGCGCGTGGGTAGGCGATGCCATGCAACGGCCACCCCGTTGCATGTCAGGACGCTAGGAGTAATAGTGTTCTGTGGGTCAGGAGAACAAGAAATTTCATGCGAACGATGTCGCGGGCAGAAGTTAGTTATTATTTATACATATAGTTATCAACTTCCTACAACAAGCCTTTAACTATAACCCCCCCCCCCCCCTAACCTATTTAAGATTGTGCATTTTATTAACCAATGCCTGTAGTATGATGTTGAGATAAATAAAGATTTATCTCTACATTGCATGCCTATGGCGCCGCGTCTTCGAAACTTCTTTCGTGAAACAGATTGGTTTAAAACTAGCACAGATTGAGGCTGCAACGGCTGCAACACAACGCATTGCAAACATACTCCTTCATATCACTTTCATACACACTACAGGCGGGCAACGCACATTTTATTGCAGCCGCAACGCAACACATTTTTGTACAAAAGTGTGTCATGTCATGTGTGTATCAGTTATTTTGTTATTTTTTTATTATGGATTGAATAAAAAAGTTTAGGTAAATACTTTCATGAAAAACCTTTAAAAACAGATGAAACACGTAAAACGCCTGTTTCAGTCGCCAGCGAAGTGATTTTTATGAATTAGACGATTACTATGTCAATGCAAACGCACATCCCTTTTGAAGTTTTGACATCTGATCTGTAAGGAGAAAAAAAATTTAACTGTCAGTAGTCAGTGTCAAAAATACATCAACAGTAGGAAGAGGTGCTTGTCCGTCCCAAATATGTTTTTTTACAATAATAATTAACGACAAATATTTAACGAAGTTACTTAAATTGGTGCAAGATTAACATGTTTTTAAAGACCGAAATACTCAAAGCGATTTCATTTAGAAATCCTGTAAAATTACCTTTTTCGTACTGGGTGTTGGCATTTCTTAGATTTGCGCTCACGGTCCTGCCGCAACACGGTTATATACACCCAGACGAGTTTTTTCAAAATGTTGAGGTCATTGCCGGTGAGTTTTTCGTATATAGCTAAATGTTATAAATAATTTTTTGCTCTAATCATTTAAAATTATATTTTATTACTAAAGTGCCGGGATTCAACTGCTCTCTGCAATGGGAGATCGTAATAAAAAACGACTCGACTCAAATATCTCAGTATTTGCAGAAATATATAATGTTAATATAAATTACTTAATTAAAAATGATAATGTTGTTATTTTCTCACTATAATCAAGAAAATATTTGTTTTGCCCTACTTAAAAAAAAACTACCAAAACAAAATCGCCCTAAATTTATAAAGTCCCACCAAACAAATTTTAAGATATTTGAATAATATTTTACATAATTATGTTATTATCACTAACTAACAAAGCAAACAGTTATTACAATGCTTATCTGTGTGAAATAATTATCAAACTAAATAAACTTCATTATTTTTTTCGCAGAGATAAGCATTGTAATAACTGTTTGCTTTGTTAGTTAGTGATAATAACATAATTATGTAAAATATTATTCAAATATCTTAAAATTTGTTTGGTGGGACTTAAAAGTATATTGATGATTGCATCAATATACTTTAATGTATTTATACATTCCTAACTGCTACAGCTTAACAGAAAACATGCCTCTTAGTTATTCTGAATGATGGTTTGAATTATAATTCACTATGACAATGGACACATCTGCTACATGTCAAACGATTAGTGGGCCAAACTTACAACCCAGTGGGTCCCGCTTAATGACAAACGACATTGGGCCCAAACAAAGATGGTGGGATGACCTGGGCTTCTTTAATAAAGATTGGTCCTTGGCAGCTCTGGACAGAGAGAGGTGGAAAGAGATTAGGGAGGCCTTTGCCAAGCACATTAATGGGTAATAATAATAATAAAATGAAAATGTTTTCTGTAAGTTTCACAGTATGAAATGTCTCACTTAAAGTTCGACAAAAGCCTCATGTATTAGTTAATGAACTCTTAAATCACAAAGAGATGTGATTGGAAACGCCAGGAAGGGGACACCCTAAGAGGACATAATTATAGTGCCGTTAGTGGTGATGTTCTTCAGAAAGGTCAGGTACTCTCGAACGGGGTGCGTGAATGACCGGAAGTATGAAAGTAAACGAGGCAAAAGGATTATGCAAGGATCGTAGCAGGTGGCGTTCTGTAGTGTCTGCCTACCCCCATGGAAAGAAGGCATGAGTTTATTTAAGTGTATGAATCTTTTTTTTTCGTTATCCTATATTCTGTCCCACTGCTGGGCAAAGGTCTCCCCTTTTTCCTTCATTGTTTAAATTCAATTTTTTTTTGGTACATCACTTTTACCTTTTATAATTTGTCATTGAAGAGTGGCGCCTTCTAAAACAGGTATACCTTTTACTTAAAAGGAGGTCCCTATGTAAGATTTACTGTAAAAGTTGTACAAGTTTCTGCAATAAACCTTTTTATTTTTCCTTCCAAACCTCCCTGTCTTTGGAGCGATCTCTGGCCATGTTGGCCCTGCAAACCTCTTCAGATGAATAAATAACACACAAAACAAAAAAAAAAAAATGTATATAAGTAGTTTATCAGCCATCTTGTTACCATAACACAAGCATTAGGTTGCTTAGCTTGGGACAAATGGTGCTGTGTGAAATGTCCAGGGATATTATTATTATTAAATAATAATACAAATGCGTAATGACAATATATCATTGGCCCTATTTAAGTATACTCCTTTATGCAATATTGGTAGATTTCTATACCTACATTGTCTTGAAGTTTCATGCAAGTAACTTTCAGCATACCTACTTACCTATAATATTTTAGAAAAACTTACTAATGCTACCTTTGCTCTGAGTCTCTGAGATGGTAATAGTGGAGAAATCAAAGCATTTATAATAGGTAATACGGGCTAGTGTCCGCAACTCGTACCGTAATCGTCATTTATTTCATAACCATTAACATATTTTATTTACATTTACTTTTGAATTCTCAGGGAGTCGAACAGTTAGTCAGAAAGTTATAGCTTAGTGCCCATTCGAAATTGTAGATCTCTATGGAGAAGAACAAGCAAGAATCCCAAAACAGTGGTCACCTTTAACAAACAATTTAACATTTCCTTCATTATTTCAGGTGACACGTTCGCGATCGATATCGCGAGAACGTGGGAGTTCAACCCAAAATTTCCAATCAGAAACATCTTCATACCCAAAATGATACTGGGTCCACCCCTCCACTTCATACGCTTGATCAACCCCTACGCCAAATATTATCTCCATGTGGATCTTAAGACCCCTTTCTACCTGCTCGTCATTCCGCGACTTTTTATATGTTTACTGTCGCTCATAAATGACTATTGCTTGTACAGAATTTGCGTTTTATACGGACAAAACTTTAGAAACAGACTAACGATCTTCGCAAGCTCTTACGTAGTTTTCGTCTACTGTTGCAGAAGTTTTTCGAACACATTTGAAATGATTTTCTTCTCTATGCTTTTACTCATAGTCGCCGAATGCATGCTGAAATCAGACAAAGTGATTTATCACAATGAGTTTCTTAAAGAGAAATATGAGCAGGCAGCGTCGACCGTCGAAAAAGTGAAGATCTTTAAATTATCCACACATTTACCTAATCATACCTTGAACAAAGTTATGATTTTATCTACAATTGTAGTCATAGGGATATTCAATCGTCCTACGTTCGTAGGTTTTGCGTTTCCACCTGTTTTCTTTTGGTTACACAGAGGATTAGGATCTAAAGTGGTGGGGTTCAAGGACTTCCACTATCGCATATTTACCTTTATAATGTGTGGGGTTCCGACGGCGTTGCTGCTGATTTTGGTGGACTCTGGGTATTACGGGTACCTTACGATGGCGGACATAGAATCGCTAAAGGTTTCGTGGGACAGCTGGGTGGTGACGCCGCTGAACTTCCTGCGCTACAACTCTGACATGCGCAACCTGACGCAGCACGGTCTGCACCCGCGCTGGCTGCACCTCGCCGTCAACGTGCCGCTGCTGTTCAACGTGCTGGGGGTACTCGCCGTCGTGACGCTAGCAGTGAACACGTACAGGTGAGATAAAACATTATGACGTCTCTCCTCTACCCAATGTTGACGAACTCACATAAGTGGCGACTCACGAAGGCGGTACTTATTACTTTGAATATGAATCCAATCGACGAATTTAGATGAAGGGTATTTTTGCAACAAAGATCAAACTAAATCTCCTTCACCTTTGTACAGTCGTTAACCAGACATATTGTATAAATAAATAAATTACACTAGCTCTCTCCCGATTCCCGTACATGACTTCGTGAGACAAGAACGTCACTATAACAATAATAATATTTTCATTTCTATGTTCCACAATGGCTCCGTAAACAATAGCTCATTAGTCGCTTTGACTTAAGCATAGCATTATTCTTCAGGTTAAACAAATAATATGCCATCAACCGAAGATATTTCTGTGGCATTGTTAACGTTTTCATAATACTGCGTGAAACATTTCTGAATACCATTCTTCTGTAAAACTAAATGGATATAAATAACATTAAATTGTTTCAGGTTCGTTCGCGGCCAGTACAGCAAGTTGCCGCGAATCCAGAGCATCACCGGCCTCATGCTGTTCTCTCTCGTCATCCCGATCGCTGTGCTGTCACTCTTCCCACACCAAGAGGCACGCTTCATCATCCCAGTACTTATCCCCCTGATATACCTGTTTGGAAACCATCTCCACACTAACGAGAGCGATGGACCGAAAACCAGAAGATTTAAAACAACGCTTCGGTATACTTGGTACGCGCTAAACGCTTTACTTACATTATTTTTCGGGTTCATCCACCAAGGAGGCATATACCCCTTCGCCAATAGCCTGTATCACGAGATCAAGAACAACTACGGAGTCCACACCCACGTTATAACGACCCACAGTTACAGTATACCAACGTTTTTGCTCCAGTTGGAGAGCACCACCAAAGTGTATAAAGATAAGAAGACGGGACATAAATACAGACTTGCTCCCACCACATTTTTACATAAATATGGATCAATGCCAATGCAGCATTTATTTGTGAAGGTCGACGACGTCTTGACTAACGCTGAGATGTTACTGCATGATTACAAAAAGCAGTACAGGTTTTATATTGCGTCCCCTTGTTCTTTGGATCAAGAAATTCGGTCGGCAGCTGCAAAGTATCACTACTTTGAACTAATCGAAGAGTTTACCTACTACCCTCATTTTTGTACGGAAGCATTCCCAAAATTCCCCACGAGTCATGACCAATTTTGTCTCGAAAATACCTCGATGGTACGAACGAACGAATCTCGCGCAATAGATCTAAATATGTTACAAAGAATCTCATGTTTCTTGAAAAAGTTTTGTCTTAGGATTTATAGGGTCAAACCGAATACGAAATATCGAATATAAGTTATATAAGTAAATTTTACAATTCCAATAAGCAATATCTAAGTACATATTATGGAATTAATTAAAGTCGTGTACACGCCGCCTAATTAAAATTATTTTAAAATTATGCTCAATTTAAGTTTCTCATCAAAGACATTTAAGGTAGAATCTTTATTCATTTTAATCAATGAGGATTATGATACTCGTGTATCTGAATTTGAACCTCGATCACATTCCACGACGGGTTTGTGGCTAAGTGATAACAGCCGCACGGGTCGATCGATCAGGTTAAGCTACGCTTGCCGCGGTTGGTCTGTGGATGGGTGACCATCTTTACATACCAAGATCCCTCCGTGCCTCGAAAAGCACGTTAAGCCGTTGGTCCCGGCTGTTATTCGTGGACCTTTGACAGTCGTAACGGGTCATCAGAAGCCCGAAAGTCTGACAACCAGTCTGACCAGGAGGTTTCGTATTACCTAGTCTGGGTTGTGGAGGTTAGATAGGCAGTTTAAATACTAGTACTTAGCTGCATCCGGTTAGACTGGAAGCCGACCACAACATAGTTGGGAAAAGGCTAGCCTTTTTCCAACTGTGTTGGGGTCGGCTCATCTGCCTAGGCAGATGATGATCACATTTCACATCCCACGGTGATATTAATTGGGATATGCGTAGTTTTTATTGTTTTGGGTTTCAAATCAGATATTGAACCGCCTCATTTTGATGAACTGCTGTAATAGGTAAGTCATAGTGCGCACCTACTCTATGTTGCCATCAGAAAACCCAGCGATATTAATGTACAAACAATGTTATTTTGCGTAGGGTAAGACTACGCATTTTTAGAGGATTATACGAAAACGGGTTTTTTTTTACTGCATGTTGTTAAAGTAACCCATGAAAAAAGATTTTTGGATGACGTTGGGTGTAATTTATTATATCTAGGTACTGTGGGATCAATTCCTTCCTTGATCAGCGTCGATTGCGTTGGTCTTTAAGTTGGATATCGATCGATGTTGATCATACCATCGATGTCGATCGCGAGGGCGCGACAGCACCTCACTCGCGGGGTTAAAAGGGGGAGGGGTTAACAGAGCCAAAGCACCTTTCACCATTGAAACTTTTAAACTAGCACGTGTGTTGGTACCTATTTATTCACAAGCACTTTACTTAATACATTTACATTGATTTATTAACTTACTTAAGTTTTATTTAATTGTTTGCTCAATTTATATTATTGAACACATTTATTTTATTTTCATTTATATTTACTTACTTACTTGGCATCCATTATTACTTAATTATTTTTTAATTTATAATTGACATACAAGGTTTTTTGTCATTTAGTTAATAATAAATATTATAATTACATTGTTATATATTTATAATTTTGGATCCACTTTATTTTGGTGGACAAAACACATTTTTGTCTTGTAAGTACTTAGTTCTCATCATTTGAGACAGAGAAACAAATCTTGTAGAAATGGGGACCTTCCCTATTTCCACAAGATTTGTTTAAAATTATGCTGAAATCTTTGAACAATAATGAAATATTGTATGTTGGATTGCATCTAATGTTCGAACATTTTAAATAGTTGGCAGCTAAAGAAACAATGCATTATACTTTGGGTTTAAAGACAGTAGTACGGATTCTTCGAGTACTTAATGGTTTTATAGGCGACCCTATGTATCTACCTGCAATAAAGTTCAATGTTGCTCGACGAGTTGAATAATATGGATTAAATAAGAAATAATCTTATCAACTGTGCAATTCGCTAGCGTGACATTAGTTTATTTTACCTACATCACTCGATTAGGGCTGATTTTTCCAACGCCAGATAATTTTATCGGAGGAATAATTTTGAATTTTTGACAGTTTTAAGTTTTTCCATACAAAAACTATCAGACGTCAATTTTATTCCACGAATAAAAATTATCTGTCTATTGAAAAATCAGCCCTTAACTGTATTTAAAAATTGCATTTATGGTCAAAAATGTGAAATTAAATTATATACCTACCTATATGTAATATTCTTACAACATGCACCTCAAAAATTATTATATTTTTATAAATTAACAATGCATTTTGCGAATCTCGAACTACGATCTATCTTGTAATATTTACATAAATGGACTGCTTATTGCCATGTAAAAATATAGGCTTTAGTGTGTTAGTGATTACCAATAAAGACATATTTGTTATTAAATGCTGTAGTTTTTCTTTCTTTGGGTAAACTCACACTCAAGAATTGGCGTTAACGCTGTAGTCTGAAAATTTTGGGCCGCATCACCTGACACGGTATGGTCAACCACTGGTCAGTGATATGATAATGCTTGAACTACGGAATTGGCCTTAGTTTCTTTCGTAGACCATATTACCTAAACCGCCACGCGTGACAGAAAAACCGGTCAAGTGCGAGTCGGACTCGCGCACCGAGGGTTCCGTACAAATTTGTAGGTAGTTTTTTTTTGTAATGTAACTACAAATGAACGGTTTTCGCATTTTTTTCTTTACTTGTGCTACATGACATTGCTTCTTGCCAAATTTCATGATTCTAGGTCAACGAGAAGTACCCTATAGGTTTTGATTCCCTTGGAACATAAACGCCCGTATCTTTTGATTGATTTTTTCACTGCTTCAAGGGGTTGCAGCCCTGAGTATTTGTTATTAATTTTAACTTGATAACTCCACGTGTTGGAAGGGTCAAAAGTTGTCAAAACGGGTCTTGACAGACGGACAACGAAGTGATCTTATAAGGGTTCCGTTTTTCCTTTTGAGGTACGGAACCCTAAACACGTGTGCTGTCGTGGGACGTCCGCCGTCAGGAACCTTACGCGTTACTCACACACACAGGCTCGTATATAATAGAAAGAGACAGAGAGAAAGTGAAATTGATGACGGTACGGTTGGCGCAGTGGTTAAGCGATTGACTGCTGCGCTGCGTGTCGCGGGTTCGATTCCCGCACGGAACAAATATTTGCATGACCTACAATTAGTTGTTCCGGGTCTGGCTGTTTGTGTATGTGAGTTTATATGTAGGTATGTAAACGCACCCACGACACAGGAGAAATTCTAAGAGTGGGGCAACGTTTTTAAAAAAATTAATAAATAAATTAAATCGCGTTTTTAATACAGAGCCGCCATTTAGTATAAGTTTTTAGACGATCTTGAACAGTTGTCGCCATCTTGGACTTTCATTTTGACCTCCCTATTGGCTTCAGCACCCTCAAAAACCTTGAAAATGACACCCATGATGAAAAATTTGTAAATTTTCGAGCCGCCATCTTGGCATTTCATTTTGACACCCTCGAAAACCATGAAAATAATCTCTGTCAGAAACTCGCATGGAGGGGGAATACCGTTTTTTCGGTACGTGACGATTTCTATCCGTTTACTGCTACCACAAGCCGCGTTAAAGAACTTCGTTCCAATAATCCTAGAAGCAATCTCATGTAGGTATGTGCAGCGCAGCAGCTGTGACGGCTGCGGGACGGCATAATCAAAAAGAAGTGATGTCTGGTGCCAGTTATGGGATGATCAAAGGTTAATTATTGTTAATTAGGATAGAGACTTCATCACGATGCAGTAGTTTATTGAACCCACTAAGGTAATCCAACTAATTGGAAACAGTCACAGCGTCTAAAGACGGCAGTACCTACTAATAAAATTCGTGGCACCGAAATCGCGTTGAGCGCAAAACTTCTGTCACGAATCGCCTTTAACCCTTCCTATTTCCTAAAACTTATTCATGAACGTAGATCCACGCGAGACACAATGGCTTTTTAATTGTGTCTGTAATTACGGCATAATCAGTTTCTATAAATCATTTGTGTCGTAGTGCGAGTAAACGGTAGGTATAGAGGTGGGAGGAATAGGGTTTAAAGTTTTATCATCCCCTATAGAAAAGGGAGGATCCTCCGGCGGTATATACCTATATGGTGGGCAACTGCCCGACGGTTGTTGTCGGGATGTTGTATAATTATGCTAGTTGCGCGGTAAACTCTGTTTGCGCGATGCAGGATTTTGCGTGACGTCAGTGTGACGTGTAATTCACAAAGGTGGCTTGGTGTGGAAAGTGTTGACGATGTCGCCTCTAGCAGCGGCTGCTGAGAAGTCTAAATTCAGCGTTCCACCAGGGGTTCCTCTCGCCCCACCCTGCGAAAGCTCGAACGCTATCCAAGAGCCATTTTTGCATTTCTTTATTTTTTGATGCCGACGATGGTATTTTTTCAGCTTTGTGTTAGGTATGATGAGAAACATTGGCAAATTGCAGATTTTGGAGCCTGGCATAGAGACTTCCGCGCCATAAAAAAAAAAATATCACTTCGAACTAAGCAACTAAACAACTTAAAAAAATATGGATGTCACGTGATTAACTTTGGACGTTTATATATCGGAAACCTTACACTTGTAGCGGTATCTACAACGCCACATGCGCACAATGCGTCATACTCACGTCTCGCAAATCCTGCATCTCGCAAGCAAACTTCCCGACGACATCAGTCGTTGGGCAATTGCCCGCCTGACACAACACCCGTCTGGTTGGAGGATCCTCCTTTTTCTATGGAGGTTGAGTGAACTTTACACCCTGTTACTCACACCCTAAACACTTAACGGTGTTTAGTCTTATAATGTTTTCTGTTTGCATTGATGTCAGGCTATCGATTTATATAGGTTTCATAAGGTTTCAAGCGTAGCGCCCGCCGGTATGCCACAGACCTTCAAAGCCTGGCAACAACGTTCCGTCAAGCCATTTCGCTTAACACATATCTCATGTCGCGAGGTCTGCCCGTATATGTTAAGACTCTACCATTTAACGGAATCATGTAATACTAGATTATTATGTGGATCTCTTCTGAGGGGTGTAACTTCCGTCGAATAGTTGGGGCGTATCTGACGGATAGAGCCGTCATCTACCCCGGTCACGACGGGAACTGGAGCCGGCGAGAGATGTCGTGCGGTGTCCCACAGGGATCGGTTCTGGGGCCGCTCCTGTGGGACATCGGTTACGACTGGGTGCTGCGGGCAGACCTCCCTGATGGCGTCAGCGTAGTTTGCTATGTTGACGACACGCTGGTCCTGGCGCAGGGGAGGTCGCATCAGGCGGCGGCCGACGCGATGACACGCGGGGTTGCGATAGTCGTGGATAGGATCCGGCAGTTGGGTCTCGAGGTGGCATTGCACAAGTCCGAGGCCATGTCCTTTCATGGGCCCCGGTACGGGCCACCTTCGGGATCTCAACTGATGGTAGGAGGGGTTCACATCGGCGTCGAGACAACGATGAGATACCTGGGTCTCGTCCTCGACAGCCGGTGGAACTTCGTCGAGCATTTCCGACGTTTGGCCCCCAAACTGGAACGGGCCGGGGCCGCGTTAAAGCGGCTCCTGCCCAACCTGAGGGGGCCAAACGCCTCCTGCCGGAGGCTTTACGCGGGGATCGTGCGGTCCATGGCCCTATATGGGTCCTCGGTATGGGCGCGTTCACTGCGGCTTCGAGCCGCACACTACCTGAACGCGCCCCAGAAGGTGGTAGCCACAAGGCTAATCCGGGACTACCGCACGATCTCGCGCGAGGCGGCAAGCCTCCTTGCCGGACTGCCGCCATGGGATCTGGAGGCGATAGTCCTCGCGCGCCTGCATGATTGGCGCGCGGAGGCACTACGCCGGGGGGAAACTCTGCACCCGCGGCAAATCGCTGCGGAGCGGACGGACCTCCGGCGCGATCTCATGGCGGAATGGAAGGCGCGACTATCGCAACCCAGCGCAGGGCACGCCGCGATAGCGGCGATAAGACCCCTCTTTGAGGAATGGCTAGAGAGGCGTCACGGCGTTCTCACCTTCCGCTTGACGCAGGTCCTCTCCGGACACGGATGTTTCGGGAGGTTCCTGCACATAATCAGGCGGGAGGAGACGCCCGGGTGTCACCACTGCCAGGATCGCCCGGAGGACACGGTGGAGCATACGGTGGCGGTCTGCCCTGCTTGGGCGGAGCCCCGCCGTGTCCTCGTAGAGGCGATCGGCAACGGCGGCGACCTCTCGCGTCCGGCCCTGGTGCAAGCCATGGTCCGGGGCGAGAGGGAGTGGGAGGCAGTCACCTCCTTCTGCGAAGCAGTCATGCTAGCGAAGGAGGTGGCTGAGAGGCTGAGGGAAAGAACCTCACGCCTCAGCCGCCGCGGGAGACGCTCCGGGCGTCGGGAGCCGCGTGACGACTCCCGGCCACCGTAGGCGCGGGCCTGCGGGCGGTGAGTAATGGGTAGCTCACCGTCCGATCAGGACCAGGCCCGTGCCGGACGGCGCGTTGTGTTCCACGCGCGCCTCAAAGAGAAAATGTCAGCAGAGGACGGGGCCCCATAGGGCCGAAGCCTGCCGGGGCGGCGGGATTTTCCGAAAGGTTAACTGCTGCCCTGGAACAGAAAGGGCTAAGGAAGGAACACGGATGGGTTTTAGTCAGTAAAAGTCTGACACTCCCTTCCGCTCCACCCAGAGCGGGAGGGGTCATTTGATGATTTCCCATCCAAAAAAAAAAAAAAAAAAAGGGGTGTAACTTAGGCAGACGTAGCGAATGATAAGAAATAGTAGGTGATTTTTACCTTTGTAGTTTATCTGCTTCGCTTGTTAATTCTTTATGGAGACAGAGCATGGAATGCAGATCAATAAGACTTGAGAGCAGGTGCCACTTTCACCATCTGTAGATAGATATTATCGATGACACTGACACTTCGATATTTTGAGCATCAAGCTATTGGTATTTACTGAAACCAAATGTCAAATATTAGGTTTTGTTATTACATTACTCAACAGCTGGAACCCGGTATGGGTTCCTCCCCTGGAAGCTCACTTCCAAGGGACACTAGTATAGGCTTTAAGGTCAAGCGTACCCTTTAGGGACGGTGGACACTCTCTGGCCCTTCATACCGTCTCCCTAATATAGGCTTTAAGGTCAAGCGTACCCTTTCGGGACGGTGGACACTCTCTGGCCCTTCATACCGTCTCCCTAATATAGGCTTTAAGGTCAAGCGTACCCTTTCGGGACGGTGGACGCTCTCAGGCCCTTCATACCGCCTCATTCATCATTCTAATACTAATTGAGATCTCAAGAAGCTTTAGTCTTTCATGTACAACTACAACATACACACTTTGCCAACCTCATTGGTTTGCATGGAATCATCATTCAGCATTTCTGTAATTTATTGAACTATGGGTTCAGTGAATAACATAGTAAGTACCTACTTAGAGAGATTAATTAATCTTAAACATTAGATACTCAGCTTTCAATACAGGGATGCCGCCGGCTCCAACCCCGATACAAACTCACTATCATAGACACGGCTTTTGACTAGTTAAAACACTCAGTTAAAACATCGACATTAAAAATACTGGTTCTTACCGGGTCGGACTGATTTGACAGGTTCTATCGATGTTGCCATTGCATAAAGTTATTGTTGTAATGTTGCTATGTCTGATTATTATTATATTTACATTCGCGGATCATAATCTTCTAAAGGTCCGCGACATCTCATGTTAGAATGATAATCCACCTCAGTCAAATTGGCCTAATACACTTGGTATAAATCCACCGGTAGCTTGCACCCAGCACCCTAATATTGTGTAACAAACTATCAATCTGAATCATTTTGCAGGATATTGCTAATCCATTGCTCGAAAAATGTGTCTGCTCAGCAATGTAAACAAATGACTGTTGTTGAACTGTCAAATGAAACCTATTGCTATTAATAGTGTGTTACGCAATTACCCTGCTGCTCCCGACACCGGGGGATCACTATTTTTTATATTTATAAGTAAATGTTTTTTATATCTACCAAATTTTTATATTCTAAGAAATATTTTAAAATGAAATAAAATAAGATAACTAAATAAATAAACGACATAATATGTACCTATACATGTATAATATACCTATCCCTGGACATTTCACACAGCACCATTTGTCCCAAGCTAAGCAACCAAATGCTTGTGTTATGGTAACAAGATGGCTGATAAACTACTTAGATATTATACAATTTTTTTTTTTTTTTGTAAATACATACTTACATGTTATAGATAGAAAAACACCCAGACTCGGAACAAATACATGTAGGTCATACAAATATTTGTTCCGTGCAGGAATCGAACCCGCGACACGTAGCGCAGCAGTCAATCGCTTAACCACTGCGCCAACCGTGCCGCCATAATAATAATAATCTTTATTCATGAATATGAGACAACAATACAAAATAAAAATTAAATTAATTAAAATGATTAGAGTCTGTCTATTGAAAGCTGAGAGTGAAAAAGAGCGGCAAATTTAAAAAAAATAGGTCGGGTATCCCCAGATCAACTAGGAAAAAACGTATTTGATACTTGAATATATAAGTACCTACAGAATATTTATTTTTGTTTTTTGAAATAATAGGAAAGCACAAAGCAAAAGTTGTGTAGATAAGCGTTTATGATCTTCTGGTTGTAAGTCACATAGAAATTAACATTACACAATAATTTATGTTATGTAGGTCATATTTTTTTAAATATTTGATTAAGTAGGTACTTATTCTAATTCTATGCATTAATTAATAATAATAATAATAAAGGAATACTAATACTATGTTCTGTACTATACTATTAATACTATGTTTTCTTCTATGAAGACTTCTATAGGAGAAAACCTAGGAAACTGGATTACAAAAATAATAACACAGATTTTTATACAAATATGTTTAATACAGAATTATATTCAAAAAGTTAGGAATCATAATCGAAGTCTGATTCGAGGAATTCAATGCCACCAAAGGAATCGTCACTGTCATCATCACTGTCACTATCATCGCCTACGTACGCCTCATACTAACACCTGAAACCAAAGAAGACACAATAATGTAAATATTTCTTGTCTGTCTGCACATCGTAACTTGTGTTACTAGATTAACAAACCATCATACAAAATATGACACACCGTGCCTTTGCCCAAAATGAATATACAACAATATAATGTTAATACAACCAGAAATAGGTAATAAGATACACTTTATGATACTGACCAGTCATAGACGAGATTTTTTCAAGGTATTGTTTCAGATTTTAATAAATCAGTTTCTTGCAAATCTTTCAATTTATCAATTGAAGTACGGATTGCGTGAAGCTTCTTCGGATCATTAATATCTTCGTCTGCAAAAGACATGATTATTGTTACAAACATTTTATTGACGCCACGCGATTTCTCAACATTTAAAACTGTTATATTGATAGGTCTAATAAAAAAATCCTGTTTACTTAAAATAGTAAGTATCAAAATCAATTCAATAGCTTACCAGTAATTTCCGAAATTATTGTAAACAATTGTACTTTTTCTTGAAACGCAGCCTCGCGTTCGCTTTTCTTTCGGTTGTAATCATTTATCATAGTTTAAAGCAACTTTCTCGCACTGCTTCTTAAAGTTTTAGGCACTGTTTTACTTGAAATACGACAAAATATACACAAATTGTTTTCATAAGAGGATATAAGAACAACAAGAGTGACATTTGCACCAGTGTTGTCAATTTCTGGAAACATGAAAAAATCACTGTCAGCTTTCAGTAGACATACTCTAGGTACTAATATAAAACGAGTGGCCAGTACTTTTTGTACCTACCTCCTTAACCGCTTGATTTCAAGTGCGATGCGATCTTGTCATGCTTTGCATGACATAATAAATATTTAGAATTTGAATTTGTATGTGTCAGTCTGACGCGTAAAAGTGAATGGAAATTGTCTGATCACCATTTTCAACTAGTTATATAAAATTATTTCTTCGCTTTTGAACTTTTCTCTTACTTGTAACTGTCGTAACCGAGAACCATGTCCACCTCGTCTTCTGCCTCTGCAGAGATCTGGAACCTTCAAGAAATCGTTGATTATTTCCGTGCTGACGAGGAAATAGCTAAAGCCATTTCTGCAGAAGAATTTTCGCAACTCTTCAATTATGACAAGGCCTGGTTCAGTACTGTGAAATCTGCTCTGGAATACCAAGGATTCGACCCTCGCGTCATGTTGTCACAACTAGTTAAGAATAGGGCCTCGTACTTGGCACGAAATCCTGATGAATTGAAATATGAGGTCGGAAGCAAGTCTGGAGACAAGGGATACTGTTTCACCAACAAGGAAACATTACATGAGGATATGAACTTCCTCGTCACAGTGAGCCTTACTTATAACAGCCACATCAACAAGATAATTACGAAGGCTCGAGGACCTGTCAAGGATATTCTCAGCATGTTGAAGGACAAGTATGATATAAAGGATGGTGGCACGCCCTTGGGACCAAGAGTAGTCACTTTGCCAAGAATTACTAGAGCATTCCCAGGAAACTGTGTCAAGAGGTTCCATAGGAAGGAAGTGAAAGAGAGAGTGCCTTATGACACTTTCCCGGGCCGCACAAAGCCAAGAACCCATGCTATTTGCTGCCCGGTTTTGCAATCTGTGTGCCCCTTTACTTTAAAAGCAGAAAACAATTTCCATCCTGTGATGCTCTGGGTGCAGATAAAATTGGATGATATAATTCACAGACAGGATGGGAAAACCACTACTGTTGACGATATTTTGAGCTACTATCGTGCTTCCTACCAGTCTAAAGCAGTGCCAGAAAAGGCCAGGCTAAAGATCTTCTCACACCTAGGCATTATAATCCAAGAAGATACTTGTTCTGGCCAGAAATGGAAGTTGACGGATAGCTCAGCCCAACTATCTGCTAACTGTTTGTCTGAACTAGGTAATATGAGAAAGGAGGATGAGAATTATGCCCTGCTCATGAAACTTGCCAAATCTGGAGAATTTTAACTATGATCAATTAGCAATTTTATTAATATTACATTCTTTATGTCATTTGTTTGTTAGTCTGTAAGCCTTCTTTAAAATATAATAAATAAATAAAATAATATGATTTTCATTTTCAGTTTATGGATTTGTTAAAAATTAAAATATTATAAGTATAGTGATATTACCAAAATTACTGCGCGCACTGTATGTATTCTACTAATAATAAATCTGAAGAGTTTTTTGTTTGTTTGAACGCGATAATCTCTGGGACCAAAAGTCAGATTTAAAAAAATATCCTTTTTTGCATTTGATAGCCTATTAAGTTTAACTTAAAAAAAGTACTAATCATTTTGTATACTTTTTTGCAAACAAGGTGTAATTGAAATAACTGTAACCCAACAGGATAATTGAACTCATAATTATGAACAAATTTCACAATGGAACCAGCACCCTAATTGCGTAACACACGATTAAGTTTCATTTTGACAGTTCAACAACATTCATTGCGTTATTTACGTGTTGAGCAGACAAATTTTTCGAACTTATGAAGCAATGAATTAGCAATTTGCTTCAAAATGATTCAGATTCCGATTGATTGTGTGTTACGCAATTGGGGTGCAGGCCAAACGTCGCGAAAGAAATCAGCGGTTCCAAACATTTTGTCCATGTCATGTGAAAATAAATGTATGGAACTGCTGGTTTAAGCTCGATTTTCGAAGTGAAGTTTATTCATTTTCTACCTTCAGATTACTCGAAAATGAATACTAAAATAATTGTTTTAAAGCTAAAAACAGAAACTTCAATTATTATGTACTTAAATTTGGGAAGCAATCACTTAGCCATTTCTGGTTTGCACGCTGGCCACGAGTTTTTTAGCAGGGTGTACTACGTGCAGCTGCAAGTGAGGTGGATTTGGGCAGAAAGACGTATGTTCCGCCCCCTTACACCATTTGATTAACACGGGCACTTCTTTAGCTACTCTTATTATAAGTAATGAAATGAATAAAATATATAAGTTGCATCTGATACCTGTTTTATTACAACGACAAAGAATTACAGCTAACATAAAATCATCAAAGGAAACAAAAGCACCTTGTTTTCTAACTGCTAAAGATCTGGAAGTCATTGGGAAAGGCGTTTGCCCAGCAGCATGATGCAGGCTAAGAATAACAGCAGCAGTTAACTGCTATACTGCAATTTCTTTGAGGCAACCTTTGGGAGAATACAAAGTAGTTGAAATAACTGAAAGACCCGAATCGCGATGAAAATCAAAGAAAAAAATTCTGCGGCTCCATACATTTATTTTCACATGGCATGGACACCAAACGAATTATTATTGTAGGTTCGAATCCAGACAGGCGCTTTACTTTGTTTAATTAAATGATTTTCATCACCACTGCTCTCAAAACGGCGAAGGAAAACATCGTGGGGAAACGGGTATGTTCTAGAACCAACCGGAACTGGGCCCGCGTGGTGGATTACGGCCTGCTCCCTCTCACCGAGAGTAGGGCCTGTGTCCCAGCAGTGGGAACATTATAGGAGTCCGCGTATCACTGGTCAGTTTCTCTCAGTCGTCATGTTATTTAATTCGCCATTGATCAGTTAGTTTCACTGATTCGTCAGTTTTATATTGAAATCGTCAGCCAAAGTACAGGCGGCAGAAAACTGCACACACGTCTGCTAATTTAAATTTTCTATTTGATAACTTTTAGCACATATGACAATTTCTTAATTTTTATGACACCGTGTGCATTAAAATTACCTGCCGATTATAAAGAATTATTTTGCGATGGTACATACATTTAAGTGCATTATATCGCCATTTATCTCTCAGTTTTACACAGTTTTCCTCTGTTCATACAGACATGGCTATTACCTACAGACAACGAAATAAATATTGTTTCTCTTGCTTATTGCCTTTTACTGGACCAAAAACAATCACGTATTATCAAAAACTTTTCCCCTGAAAGTAAAAAACTGACGAATCGACGAAAACTGGCAAATACTGGAAACTGTCGAGTTATAGCAACTGTCTAATCGGTAAAACTGACGAATCAGTGAAACCAGATGTCGCGAGGTCTGCCCGTATATGTTAAGACTCTACCATTTAACAGAATCATGTAATACTAGATTATTATGTGGATCTCTTCTGAGGGGTGTAACTTAGGCAGACGTAGCGAATGATAAGAAATAGTAGGTGATTTTTACCTTTGTAGTTTATCTGCTTCGCTTGTTAATTCTTTATGGAGACAGAGCATGGAATGCAGATCAATAAGACTTGAGAGCAGGGGCCACTTTCACCATCTGTAGATAGATATTATCGATGACACTGACACTTCGATATTCTGAGCATCAAGCTATTGGTATTTACTGAAACCACTTCTGTTTCATGACCATTCATGAGCTGGAGCCATAGCTAAGTACCCGCCACGATGGCATAAGTACTACCTCCAAGGCAAGTAAAATAATAATAATAAATAATATAAAATAATTAATAAAAACTTTATTTCTCAAAAGAAAAACTAGTGTGTTTTAACTAAGTAGTTCCAGATAGACATTATTGTAGAGGTTTACTCGGTACCCTCTCAATGAAATAAAAACTTTGATAATATGCTTAGATGACAACTTACTACAATCTTCTATTCACATTTTAGGTGCTGAGTACACTTAGTTTCTGTACATTGGATCATACCAGAGATATAAAGGAGCAAGTGCATAAGATGCACTAAGTTAGTGTATCTAACTGTGTGAGAGCCGTGACACTAGCTCCGTCAAACTCAAAACTGGGTAAGTAAGAATATTTATATCACTAGGTACAATACAGTAGGAATACTTGATTATAAGTTATTGTGGCGATAAGCAGCTCCTCCATTGTTAACTATAGAAGGAACCTATCATGCAGGACTAAAAGTGGGGGCACATATCTATTATAAACAAAGGGAATCTACTGTTAACAGTTTTATGATGTCAGGTCTTACCAGAAGTTTAGAATGACTGATGTTTTTGGCTATATTGGTGGCACTCACATTGCTATTGTTAGGCCTGCCGAATATGAGAAGAGGTTTTTAACCGAAAACTATTATCACTCCATAAATGCTCAAATTGTGAATACCTACAGTTACCAACTGTTTTTGCTGGCAATCATATTTAATGTTATCTTGCTTACCACATAGTACTAAAAGTACACCTCTGCCGAACCCTTTAGGTATATATCGGTGTGATGTTATGTTATATTGTCATATTTTACTTCAGTTTTATTAAATAGCATTATAATATAAGAGGACATAAATTATACCTTTTACTAAAATAAAACAATAGTGATAGAAAAATAATTTACTATAGGTTTAAATATTAACAATCTCATCTTTTAATAGAAACTAATTAGTCTTTTTATTCATTAAGGTTTGTGACTCTGATTTGTGGCGATGCTAGCTGTAGAGGGGTTAACCATGTCTCCTTTTTATGGAATCACCATCCACTTAAGACTCACTTGGAACAACTTCACCAGGCTGAAAAGGAAAATTTGTGGTTTTTAGGTAAGTCAAATCATGTCAATAATTAAAATAACTTTTAAATAAAATGAAATTACAAACATCATTGTTTAATTTGAGTACCTATTATAACAAAGAAATATGTTTCAGGTGATGCAGGCTAACCCTTTAAATCAATGTTGAAGACACCACTAGTGGACATAGAGCTCGATACCTTTTTGCCTTCATGGAAAGTTTTTGTGTTATTTTAATGTTAGAATATAGTATGTTTTCCTTTTTGTATTTGTTTATAATTATATTATATGAATGTTAATGTTATACTTCATTTTTTATTGCATGTACAAAAAAAACATACTTTACCTCTATGGGAAACCAATAAAATGTCTTTCGACTGCATCAGCAAGCCTCCCAAGGTTCTGTACTATTCATTTGCCATATAAGCTGCAGCATTTGGCATCTCCTTCTGAGATAAAACTCTCCAAACCTCATCTAGTGCAGCCAGAGGGTGACCTTAAAACATAATAAAAATAACATAATCGTTTTCAATAGTCATCATTAGTCTTAACCGCAACATGAATAGCTGTAGGGTTAGAAAAATCTACTCACTGCGGCATCTCGCTTGCCAAGTTCGACTAGGCAGAGGCACCATTGTTGCATCGGCAGGGGTCGGCTTGGTGCTGACGGACGAGTCAGACCGAACATGGGGCTGCAGTGATCTTGCTAGGGGGCTCAACACCGACAGCGCGTCCACTTGTACACAAGTGTAGAAAGTCGAGCAGAATGTTCCATTGTGTCTCAGTCACTAGATGCACGCCTTCCCATTCCTACAAAATATTACGAACATTTAAATACTTTTGCACAGCGATACAATTAAATATTGCTATAAGACAAACAATATTATGCACTTACTTTGTTTTAAAAACGATCTTACTAGCACGAAAATACGAAATACTTGTTTTAATGTTGATGTTTACAATAATAGTTGTCAACTTGACATAACTCAAGGGATAAACTTAGAACTCCTTTGTACGCGTTGCCAGCCTATAAAGTTTTTATTCTTTCTAATTTCCCTTTTCAGGGCTTATCTGCGGTATTTTTAACAGTTATTAGTAAATTATAATGAAATAACATTTAAACTGTAGAAATAAAAAATAAAAAACCAATGTGATTAATGAAAACTGTAATGAAAAATTTACCGATACAATAACGGTTTTTATTTTTTTCATGCGGCAAGGTTTACACCAAATGTGATTCTAATATGAAATGAATTGTAGGTGATTCAGCTAATAAGTGGTACCATTTTACGAAAATTAGAGGAATTGCTTATGATCTGCTGGGAGTTCAGGAAATGAATCGCTTTTAGAGGTATTGCTTAAAGTGGCCTTTTTAGGCCCCCATATGTCAAATATTAGGTTTTATTATTACATTACTCAACAGCTGGAACCCGGTATGGGTTCCCCCCCTGGAAGCTCACTTCCAAGGGGCACTAGTATAGGCTTTAAGGTCAAGCGTACCCTTTCGAGACGGTGGGCACTCTCTGGCCCTTCATACCGTCTCACTAGTATAGGCTTTAAGGTCAAGCATACCTTTTATTATTACACTACTCTACAGATGGAACCCGGTATGGGTTCCCCCCCTGGAAGCTCACTTCCAAGGGGCACTAGTATAGGCTTTAAGGTCAAGCGTACCCTTTCGAGACGGTGGGCACTCTCTGGCCCTTCATACCGTCTCACTAGTATAGGCTTTAAGGTCAAGCATACCTTTTATTATTACACTACTCAACAGATGGAACCCGGTATGGGTTCCCCCCCTGGAAGCTCACTTCCAAGGGGCACTAGTATAGGCTTTAAGGTCAAGCGTACCCTTTCGAGACGGTGGGCACTCTCTGGCCCTTCATACCGTCTCACTAGTATAGGCTTTAAGGTCAAGCATACCCTTTCGGAACAGTGGACACTCTCTGGCCCTTCATACCGTCTCCCTAATATAGGCTTTAAGGTCAAGCGTACCCTTTCGGGACGGTGGACACTCTCTGGCCCTTCATACCGTCTCATTCATCATTCTAATACTAATTGAGATCTCAAGAAGCTTTAGTCTTTCATGTACAACTACAACATACACACTTTGCCAACCTCATTGGTTTGCATGGAATCATCATTCAGCATTTCTGTAATTTATTGAACTATGGGTTCAGTGAATAACATAGTAAGTACTTAGAGAGATTAATTAATCTTAAACATTAGATACTCAGCTTTCAATACAGGGATGCCGCCGGCTCCAACCCCGATACAAACTCACTATCATAGACACGGCTTTTGACTAGTTAAAACACTCAGTTAAAACATCGACATTAAAAATACTGGTTCTTACCGGGTCGGACTGATTTGACAGGTTCTATCGATGTTGCCATTGCATAAAGTTATTGTTGTAATGTTGCTATGTCTGATTATTATTATATTTACATTCGCGGAACATAATCTTCTAAAGGTCCGTGACACCAGACTAATCAACGAAACTGACGACTGAGAGAAACTGACCAGTGATAAGCGGACTCCATTATAGGCTGATTATGCAAGGACAAAACTTTTTTACCAAAAAAAAAACAACCGAATTCTCATACTTCAGTGGTTTTTTTGAAGTCCGCTGTTTTTAATTTGTGAAAAAGTTTTTGTTTTTCACTTTTCAGTTGTTCCTGTTCACTACTAACAAAAATAGTAGTAAAAATGGAGTTTTCGAAATCGATCCACAATTGCCGGAGATATCGCGTAACATTTAGACAAAAAAAATTAAGTACAGTCGAATTGAGAACCTCCTCCTTTTTGAAGTCAGTTAAAAATTGTTTAGAGCACCTGTTATTTAAAAAAACAATTAGTACTTTTTTAATATACCTACACTTCATCATTTTTTTAGAGCAATATTGGCCGTTCGTGTAAGGAATATCAAGGAAAATAAAGTACCTACCTACGTAGTTTTTAGATATGCACTTTAACGTAAGTCATTTACATAATATAAAGGTAGAAAATAGGTACTAAATATTGTTGAATCGTCATTATGGAGGGACCAACATTTATAGTCGATATTTCTCAAACGATTCATGTTAGAGCTAAACAAATTACATTTTTTTTAAGTAGAATTTAAGTTTTGAAATACTATATAGCTAGGATATTCCTCCGACCACATGGTCCCTCCATTTCGACGTCAAAATAGAGGGACCAAGGATTTTGTTAAATAACTCCGTATACATTGCAGTAGCTTAAATTATTGCAAAGGTAGCAAATTTATAGTACCTATTAAACTTTAATATAGGCTGATTTGAGATCGAAGACTTGGTCCATCCATCTTGATGGTAAAGATTTGCGGTCGCAATATGAATTTTTGTAGCCATAGCGCGACCACCACTGCATTTGCACTTGTAAGGCCTGGGTATTATTACTACTATTCTCAAATGGATAAAAGCCGAGTAGCGACTCGATTGACCGAAAAACGGTTAAAACACTTATAACCGAACTCCACAGTCCACTCACACGGCCAAAAACAGCCAATTCTACTAATCGATCAATCCATCTCGAGAGTAGGTTTCAAAATCGTTGTTATTAATTTAAAACGTTATCATTTGTTAGTACTGAATGAATATAAACTGCATAGTGCCAAGATGTTTATTTTTTGGCTGCTTACCAAACTCGTTTCCTACGTGTATGTATGTATGTGCAACACGAGAGCGTTATAAATTATTGTGAAATGACCGATTTTATTCTTAACTAAATGTTACTAACACTACCACACAATACTATAACACTATTTATGGGTGGTCTTCTAAAACTGATGGACGCTTTCCATTTTTGAAGGCTAGAGTCCATACAGTTTACATCACTAGATTTAAAAACTTGGGACAGAGCTGTCAGCTGTCATAGACTTTTGGCTTGACATTTGACGTTTCTTGTCATAACAAACTTTCTAAAAACGTGGGTCAGTTGTTGCATTTTTATGATATTTTGTTCTAATGATTAATTAATAATTTGTAATGTCTTCTCAAAAAGAATGTGTGGAATGTACTCTAGCGATGTCTCTAAAAGTTATACGAATGTACGACTGGCTGTTGGACTTATATGTTCTGGTAACATTAATTTTAGAAACATTATTCATTAATTTCCTCTTTTACATCTTCATGAAATCGGAATCGAGTGGCGACCGTGTACCAGAAGACGCAGCGTTGGAAGGCCCCCACAAGGTGAACCGATTACTTTGAGAAAGCTGCAGGATTCCGTTGGATGCGGGAAGCATTAAACCGGTCGAAGTGGCGATGCTTGGGGGAATGCTATGTTCAGCCTTTCGGCTGAAATGATAATGAAATCTTAATTTCTTCTATCTTGAGCTTTAGGATCCGACATAAACTGCCAATCATTATTTTGTATCATCTTAATGCACTAAATTACTTTTCCTTCCTTTCTTTCCTTCCTTTTTAGGACTTCTTCGTCGATGATCATTGGAACAAACTGCCGGATACGTGGCGTCATACTTTCGAACATATGGACCCCCAGCATTTAGGAAACATTCTCTCAAACAGACCATCGAACCAGTTATTACCACTATCATTCTTAGCTTTAATAAAAACTGTAGAGGCGCTCACTTTACCAAGAGAAAGGGAGTATAAAAAAGAAAATAATAAAAACGAATGTACTAACTTGGATACATGTAAATATCATCCAAAGTTAAAGAATTTGTTTCTAAAACATGTAAAGTTAAAGAAGAGACATGAGATAAGCCTGATGGCTGATGTGGTGGTAGATACTACCCTGCAAAGTGGTTGTAACTCTGTGATAGACTTTGGTTCAGGTCTAGGACACTTAGTGCGACTGCTGGCTTACAGGGATGACATGCACGCAGCAGGCATTGAGTGCCAGGCACAACTGACTCAGGAGGCTAGGTCTGTACCCTTAAGTGGAACTGGTATATTCAGTGAAACTAGTAAAATGATTTTACAAGCTCTTTTTTTTTGCAATGACTAAAAAATAATCAAGACTTGAGATTACAAAAAACTTTTACCAAGTACCAAGAAATCTATTTATCTAAGTTAAAATATGTTATGTGCGTTTGTGCGTAGATCTTTCAATGCCTTACAGGTCTAGTACAATAGTGGTTTTTGGATGCTGTTTGGGTTGCCTCGGTTTTGCAGTGCATCACGTATGTTTGTTAAGGCAATAGTACGAATAAGAGTGGCTTCCTTGATGCACCGTGTGGGAGGCAGCACCATCAGCCTTCTGAACACCATTTTGGGTAGGGTTGATTGCCTGGTTGTGAGGCACTGGACTGATAAGGAGGTGCCCTTTATAATGTTAAATATCGGAATTGTAACATTTCATACATCATCATCACCAGCTTAGCCTTTTCCCAACTATGTGAGGGTCGGCTTCCAGTCTAACCGGATGCGGTGGAATACCAGTATTTTACATGGAGCAACTGCCTATCTGACCTCCACTACCCAATTACTGGGTAATATAATACCTCTAGGTAAAACTGGTTGTCAGATTTTCGGGCTTCTGACTACCCGTAACGACTATCAAAGATCCACAGATGACAGCCAGAACTAACGGCATAACATGCTTTCCGAGGCACGGAGTTGTCTCGGTATGTAAAGATGGTCACTCATCCACAGACCAACCGTGGCAAGTGTAGCTTAACAATTGACCTGTGCGGTTGTTAATAGAACATTCCATACATTGTTAGTAAATTATACTTATAGCTAAGTATAGTGATAGTGTGTTTTGGTTATAAGTATTTGTATAAATCATATTTTTCAGGAAACTTGACATGGAATTAGAATACACAGTCAAAAAGTATCTCTCTCCTGAAGCTGCAGCCAAACTGAGGCGCCCACTACACTTCAATGTGACCTTATCAAGCCACCAACAGCTACTGTCACTCCCCCTACCCGATTGTATGCAGGACTATGGATTAATAGGTCTCCATCCTTGCGGAGACTTGGGACCTTTATTACTGAGGCACTTTGTTGAATCTCCCAACATAAAGTTTATATGTGTGGTGGGATGTTGCTTTATGAAGTTGACCTGTGACGGTCCAGACTGTGGATACCCTATGAGTAACTTTGTGAAGAGTTTGGATAGTAAACTGTCCTTCCCGAGTAGGGAAATATCTTGCCATGCCATTGAGGTGTACTGTGAGAGGCTGCGTAAAGGAAATTATGGAGATCTGAAGGTGAGCAAATGAAAAGAATTAATATGAATTTCTAAGTTTTAAGAGCTGGAATCCTTTAATAAAGATTGGAAGAGGTGAAAAGAGAGTAGGGAGCCCTTTGTCCAGCTGTGCGACATTAATAAAATAAAGTTTTTATAATTATGCTGGAATAATATACTTTGACGACACGGGTGGCGCAGTGGCTGAGCGATCGACTGCTGCGCTACGTGTCGCGGGTTCGATTTCTGCACGGAACAGATATTTGTATTGCCTACAAGTAGTTGTTCCAGGTCTGGTTGTTTGTGTAAGTATGTGAGTTTAAATGTTTGTAAACGCACCCAAGATACAGGAGTAATTCCTAGTGTGGGGGAACATTAAAAAAAAAAAGAAACAAATAATTATAATATTAGTTTATCTTTCATTAACAGATACACGCATATAGGGCAGCCTTAGAGAGGATATTAGTGGAGCATGACCAGAAACTACGACATGCGCCAGTTAGGAGCATCAAACATTCAGATACAATGACATTTGAAAAGTAAGTTACTTATTTCAAATAATGTCTTTGAACAGCCAGTATCTTCAGTAGCATGATACCGAGTAATTATTATAAACAAAACATTTTCGTACAGACGCCAGCAGGTTAATCTACCTGAAACTGTAAATTTTCCCAATCAACCTTGAACCTTAATGCTTTAGCGGTAAAGTTGAGAATCTATTAAAGAAATTTGATAGATTGTAGTAGCTTGATGTGCTGGCGTCTGTACATGTGATTGATCACTTAGGGCCCAAGAACAAGGCGTTTTCTAACGCGCTGCAAAGTCAGTGCTGCTTTCTCAAGGCAAAAAAAGAGCAAAATGAGTGCAAGGACCCTTAGGTAATATGTAATACGGGCTGGTGTCCGCAACTTCACGTCAGTGCGCGTATTTTGCGTACAGATGGGAAACTCTTTAGGGGTGGCTATTTAACATCACGCTAAAGTTCGTTTTTTAAACCCAGATACGAATTTGACAGGTGTAATGTTAAATTTCTATACTAAAAAAACGCAAACACAAAAGACTCAAATGTCAGATTACCTTGTATCTGGGATTACAACTTTAGGTGATGTTAAATAGCCTAACCTTCCTCAAGAAATTGGCTATCAAATGATTTTTTTTTTTTCACAAATCGGACTGGAAGTTCCAGATATTACCGTGTTCAAACAAACAAACGCTTCGGCTTTATTATTAGTAGGTATAAGTAGACATAGATTTTGTATAAAACCTATAATTTTTGTTCAATACAGGTACTGCTCCCAAGCCATAGAGCGCGTGCACCTCCCCCTACCGACAGCGGGCGCGGTGTGGTCGCGGGGCCACGCCGACCTGGCGCAGTGGCGGCGCGTGGTCGTGGTGTACACACTGCGGCTAGCGCTGGCGCCGCTCGTAGAGACTGTGGTGCTGTTGGATAGAGTGCTGTATGTTTTGGAGCGAGGTAAGGGCCCAAAAAGGTTTATTTAGCCTTTTGCCTGTTGAAACTGAGTAAGATAATCCAGTCTACCAGGGCTAACAGTCATGACAAGTGCGAGATCTCTCTCTTTCTCGATTTGTCGAAATTTGTCTACGATTCTGCATAATCAGCCTATAATGTTCCCAATGCTAGGACACTGGCCTCCTGTCTGTGATAGGGAGTATAGTGATTCTGACGGCATTCTAATGTCTAACATGACCGTTATGCTCGAGTAAACCCGAAAAAGGCATTTTGACACTCCTTTATCTCGCGACAAGAGAGCTATGAAGCAAATTATTAAAAATAACTGATTTTTATCATTGCAACAGCCGCTTGAGGTTGCGTTTGAGATGTTTAAAATAATTATGGGTCGAAGCTGAATTTGAATAAAACAAAAGTTCTCTTAACTAAATTAATTTAATGGTGGAGACAAAAATACACTTATTTGACATTGAATTACTTTACACATCATACAATTTGTATATACAGACATCATGTATATATTTAAATGAAGATATAAATACATACATGATTGAAAAAAAGCGACAAATAATACTTAAGACTAGATTTGATCTTTGGCACTTTATAACTAGGAATATTTGTACAAGGATGTGCAAGGAATAAGGGCCACAGTTACTCGAACAGAAATGATCGCAAAATGAATGTGACAAATTGTCAAGCACGCGTAAAATACTATGATTGGTTGAATGAATGATTTAACAACAGAAATTCGCAGCAGATATCGCGCATGACATTTTGCGATAAATTTTCGGTCGAGGAACTGGCCCATGATGCATAACGCAAATTTTCATTGACGAGCTGGAATTTGCGCTGTGCATGATTTAAGATGATTCGAAAATCGTTTCTTTTTCCCGAAAATAGAAGAAATCTAAACCTGAGAATTATCCGGGATAGGCTATTTTAGCAGCGAGTAATTTCAATTCAATAAAATATTAATTCGGTAATGTCACTGACCTATAAATAAACAAGTACGCTGGACTTCATACTATCGATGACAAAATGAAGACCTTCGATTTTCGCCATTTTGGCGCTGACAGCAACGTGAGCGTCCATGGACCTAATATTTTTGATAGCGAGTTTTACAAGATGCGCATACTCTCGTGATAAAAATGTTCCAAATATCCCGTAGTAAACACAAAAAAGTCTTATTCCACGATTTAGACTTAAATCGTCAGAGACGTACCAAAACAAAACGACGGCCATTTGCGTCAATTTTTCAATTTTAGTTCCTGAGACGCTCGAGCGGGGCGTTTTGAATCGGCACAAAAACAACTGTCATTTCGTATAGCATATTTTAGTCCAGCGTACATGTATAATTTAGGTCAGTGGGTAATGTTCATTTAATTCTGGGTTTCTCTTTACGACCGTAGTTTCCATTGTGCGTAATTAAACTAATCTAATATCGCGACATATTCGCATAAAATGTAAACAAATATGAGTTTATGGAAAAATAACTTTAATTCCTACACAATAAAGTTCAGTTTACGCTACAACTTCAAACATTTTTATAACTTTTTCAATAGTGCTAGTCACTCTGAAATCAACTTAATTCCCATTAAAATAAAGTTGATATTTGTTTATCTTGAAATAACGTCGGTTTGAAACATACATAAAATTTGAAAATATAGATACTTAACCTACTTGTTCGGTAGTAACATAACATAACATCACGCCTGTAATCCCCGAAGGGTCCTTTCGCCAGCTATGTTTAAATCCCATGTAATACGGGGCGCTGTCAAAAACCTGAAACAAGCTGCGTTAATCCTATCAAAACAAACATTACAGAATCGTAACATAATATTACATTCCCTGTGAAATCCCTAGTTCATAACATACAGGCCTCATTCTGTATATATTACATTGTCTTGTCAAAGAGAGCGTCCAGTCTACCCTCTTGTCATTATCACAAACTTACTGTTTTTTGTTACAGGCCTGTCGTGTGAGATTCGACCAGTGTTCGACCCAAAATTGTCGCCAAGGAATCATATTATAATAGCGAAAAGATTATAATCATTTTGAAATTAGACGCCATCACATCAAGCTGCTACAATCTGACAAATTTCTTTAATACATTTTCAACTTTATCGCTAAAGCATTAAGGTTCAAGGTTGATTGGGAAAATTTGACAGTTTCGGGTAGCTTGACCTGCTGGCGTTTTTACACTTCAATATATTGTTAATTTAGTGAATATTATAGGTGCTTATGTGGGTGCTTATCATGTTATTTATGGACAGTTGTATCAAATAAATATGACTAAAGGTCTTAATTATTACAAGTTTTTTTTTTCGAACACGTGTAAGGTGGCGTCCCGTGTAAGGTGATTGGATAGTAGCACTTGTTCAAACATTCTCTAGGAGTACAAATCTCGATACACAAACGATTTTTGCAGAATAAAACCACGTAGGTATATTAAGTTTTTATGATTTATTATTGACGCATATCGTCAAAAACTATTTAAAAAAAATATGTTAATGCGTTAGCTGACGCATATAATAAAGTTGTCTCTCAAAGATTTCGGAGTTGGGCGTAAAAATGGAAAATGTTCTAATGTGCGAATGTGCTGCCATCTAGCGAGAAGGTGGCTGGGATATCATCTACGTAATTCAAACTAAAACTCAAATCATTTAATTCAACTAAACCAATTACAGACCCTTTTGAATTGTTAAAGGGTCACCAATCACCTTAAAGCGCTGTCTAATGTCGGTCACCGTAAAACTATCAGTTTTTGTCGCACAGTTAGGCGTATTGGTACAGACGCCAGCACATCAAGCTACTACAATCTGTCATTTTTTTTAAATAGATTTCAACTTTATATCTAAAGCATTAAGTTTCAAGGTTGATTGGGGAATTTTCACAGTTTCGGATAGCTTGACCTGCTGGCGTCTGTACATATTACATAGCCAGAAAGAAATTAGTATATTTTCAAATGTTAAGTCTTATTAAAAAATATTTCATAAAAATAATAATAGTAGGGATCATGATCAAACAATCGTAAAACTGAGCTCAAAAAAATATTTTTTCATCGTAAATTTCTCAATTTTTTTAGAGTAAACTAACATATTTTTTGTAATGATAATAAAGGGAATTCGGTCAACTAAAGAAATACCTAAAAACTATTCCACTGAGCCGAACATTTATTTTTTAATTTAGGTAATTACAACTGCAAAATTACATTTATTTTGGTGGTCATTCGGATTCAACTAACATCGAATGCATCGCTGTTTTGAATCTTAATGTCAATTTTGAAAAAAATTGCTTCTTAGCGCGCTTTAAAAGCGATCATCGCGCGAATACGCTATCGTCACGTTCATATGTCACTTTGTTCGGTGAACCTGCACGCGTGGTCGCGTTTTTTTTTTGTGTTTGACATTTCGCAGTTCAGCCTATGAGGATGACGTCTGCTTATCCGGGCTTGCCTGAGGATGCCTCAATAATTAAGGCCTCCACCCAGGATCGCGTGTGCGCGCGCCGACCGATTTTAAATAGGACGGGAGGGTATGATACTCTAACGTCATAATTATGTTGAAAAATAATCGATAAAGCACTTTGAATCATCAGGCTAGTCTGTACAAGTGGTCAGAATGTTTTTTACCTATTTTCTTAAGTTATTTGCTTATAATTACATAATACAAGAGCAACAATATTTTATAAAATGCACACTTTCACAGTTTCAATAAATAATTTAATAGATATTAAATACATAGCGTACCTGTATAACAGGATGGTCAATCAAATTCTACATATTATTAACATAGGAATAAGTATACATATTATATTATTTAAGATAACCTGACACAACATCACGCCTGTAATTCTCGAAGGGTCAGGCAGATGTGTACCTTAGTATGTACACACGGCTACACATCAAGCTATACATTTCCAGTTTTAGCTGACCTCGCATTGTATAGGTTTTTCGTACATTCAGAAGTCAGCTTATACTGGCTATGTAATGTATAGCTTCATGTGTAGCCGTGCGTACTATCGCGGACGCTGGCGGTGGACACCTTTTCAACCTTATTACTAAGGGCATGAAAAGTGATCGACCGCCATTCTCCGCGGTTGTATACACTACTATACATCAAGCTATACATTTCCAGTTTTGGTTGACCACGCATTCTATAGATTTTTCGTACAATCAGATGTCAGCTTATCCTGGTTATGTACATCTTGATGTGTAGCCGTGCCTTTATTTCGCCAGTTATGTTTCAAGTCCCATGTTGTTGTGTTATGTTATTTATGCTATACAATTTCCAATTCATTCTCTCAAAGCTCGTATTTATTAGACTAGTGATAATTGTACGACCGTGCTATTAACATTATTTATATTTTAATTTACAATTGCACAAACTGACACGTGTTAGCGAAATATTATTTCAAATAAAAGTATTAAATTTTTGTGCAGGAACTGGAAGGGATATTTGTCTGATAAAGTGTTGTTTATGGACGTCGAAAATGCTTTCAATAACTCTTAATTTAATTAAAAAAAGTTTCTTGTGAATACCTACATGAAGGATTGGGCAGAGGTGTACCTATCTATAGTACCTACACCCACATTTCGCCAGTTATAATTAAGTCCCAGAAATAAGAGGCCAAATAGGAGAATAGGGGGATATATTCGGTACTTACCCGTAGTCCCCCAGTCTAGTTCCCCTTGGGGTACCACGAGCAAATATTTTTATCCGTGGAACCCCCAAGGGGGACAAAAGGATGGGCAAATTATTTGGCCCGTGGTACACCCGCTAATGGCTAACTTTTTTTAAATGTCAAATTGAAATGTTTGGAATGGGGTATCACGGACAATAAAAATATATTATTTAATAAGGAGATTGTTATGCAGGGGGTTCCACGGGTAAAAATATTTGGTCGTGGTACCCCGAGGGGAACTAGGCTGGGGGACCATGGGCAAGTACCGGATATATTGCCGTCAACCGGGCCCAAATCACAGTATGATAATGAGTGACTGGATACTGATCATTAATATGTAGGTATTATTCATACATTACTTTTGCTGAACTCACCAGATCCAATAAAATTAACCATAAAAATCACTGGAACAAGAAAAAAAAAAAACGATACAAATTCAGACGTCCACAAACATTCCCCCCTGATACCAAATTGTGGTTTAACAAGTCTTGGTCTATAATCTGTGATAACACCCGGATTCTGAAAGGCTATACACTAATTGCGTAACACACTATCAATCACAATCTGAATCATTTTGAACGAATCTATCTAATTCATTCTATACATACCTACTTCATATGTACGAAAATATTGTGTGCTCAACAACGTAAATTACGCAATGAATTTTGTTGAACTGTCAAATAAAAGTCATTCGTACTGTTAGTGCGTTACGTAATTACCCCGTCACAATAACGTCGTAATAAAACTGTCAAAAAAAAAAAATCTCATCAAGCTGCATGCAGCTGATCAAGTCACTGGACATAGGACATATGTGTCATAGGTAGTTGTCACATGTCTTCCAATATTTGGTTCTAGGACATGCCGGTTTCCTCACGATGTTTTCCTTCACCGTTTTGAGAGCATAAAATAAATTTGTGATGAAATAATACCATATTGTATACCTGAGGCATAATCTAAAACCAAGGTTAACTTTTAAACCACGTTTTGTTAAGGGTCAGGTTCGCGTATTTTCCTTTCCGTGTTCAATTAGAGACACCAACAGTTCATGAAGGTTTCGATGGGCATGTACCGTGCTACCAAAGCGTGCCGATTTCAGGCAGGAAAACGGAATGAGAAATACGCATCGGGGTCCAGCGTTCTCGCTCTGTTCACATATAGCATTGACTGGCGTGGCACTCGCATGGGCATCATGCGTTAGCGGGCACGGTCTGCGGCAGCATGGGCGCCGGCTCTTCATCCGAGTCGTCCGAGTGCACGCGTGTAAACCGACGCCGCTCCAGCAGCCGGCGTAGCTTGAACTCGCCGTGACCGTACTCCCAGCGGCGACGGGTCACACCCTTGCGACCTAGCAATGTGTTAGCTTACTTACTGACTGAGGTAATTTTCACTAGTCACTGTTTGATATTGTAAAAACAAACTTTTGACGAAAAATGTGACGAGCGTCTTTTGTTAACACATGCACAAAATGGCGTCTGACAAAAAAAAGGCGTGTCGGTCAACAGTTCGCGCTTTAGCAGCTCCATCTACTTAATAAGGATGACGATAATTATTTTATTTTAAACTATAAACATATTTTTATGTGCAAATAGTGCAAACGATAATAAATAAAAGGTCTAAAAGCTTTTATATTGCCAACTTATAAACGTTTTGAAATAACTGCTAGACAGAGACGTGACGTCACGGCTATGTAAACATACTATAGGCCGACCGCTTAACTGACACGTTGCCTGAGGTAGCTGCGCGGTGAGGGAGGGGTGATAGTTGCACAGATTGACGAATCACTGAGCTCTCGCATCACGTCACAACACTCCTCCTGCACCGCGCTGCTACTTCAGGCAACGTCTCAGTTAAGCGGTATTGGCCTATAGCGCTATACATTGTCCGTACGGCGCGACAAGGACGGGAATAATCCCCCTAAAACTTTTAGAGCGTGTAGCTTCTTCCTTCATATTTTCATTAATTTTACAGATTTTTTCGATAACTCATTTTACTATGCCTTCTTTGAAACTACATAATTTTTTCAAACATTTATAATATTAAGGACTAATCACACTTATTCAGCTCTAAACAACGATTTTGTATGGAATGCGTACGCGTCCGTTCAGCTTTACGGATGAACAGAGCTGAATCAGTGTGGTTAGTCCCTTAGCCGTCATCCCTATTATCAACTGGGTGGAATAGGCCGAGGTTTGCGCCTCAGGTACCGTCCAAATCGCTAAATATTTGCGGGTAATCACGATTAACGGCTGACAGTTGTTTAAAATCGATATCAGACGCTTCATGAGGTTCTGTGGTTAATTTTCTTTTTATTCCAAGTTCACACGACTTATTCTATAAGCCTACTTAAATTATATAAGAATGAACATTCATCTACTCCCTTCATTTCATTTTTCGATCAGTCAGTAGGCGAATGAAAGATGCCGAGTGTAGAAAACCAACATCGTTGAGTCGGTTCACTAATGAATCATTTTTTTAAATGTGTTCAGACGGGTCACTTCGAGTGAAATATTTCGAATGAAAGGCAAAAATGAACAAAAAGTGAAGCATCTGATATCGGCTTTACTAACTGAGATACTGGACTGATATAGTATTTTTATCAAACACGCTGTGAATGTGAGCGTGAAGACGAGTAGCGTCAGCACATAACACGCACACATTTCCGACTCCGCCATTGTTTTGGACGGTACCGAGAGCTCTCGAGCTTACACACATATTCGCAGCGTGTAAACACGTGATGTGTCTTCAGGCGAAGACGTCTGGTATAACATTAACCCGAAAATAAGGTAAGTACAAGGTCCCTGTAGACACGGTACCCAGTTTTCAGAGTGATTGTTTTAGCCCAAGAAATAATATTCAAGACTAATTACTGAAGAGATTTTAAAAGTAATAGTGCTTAATTTTTTTGTAAAGCCGTTCGTTTACGAGATACAACAGTCCATTCACAGTTATTTTACCTCTGACAGCAGCAACGCAAAATCAACCTTATTGTAACAAGAATAAAGGTCACTGTGTTTTTGACAGACTTGCAAATGGCAGCAACCGAACATCAACCTTATTGTAATGATTATAAAGATCACTGTGTTTTTTTTTTAAACGTTGCCCCACTCTAGGAATTACTCCTGTATCGTAGGTGCGTTTACAAACATTTAAACTCACATAAACAAATAGCCAGACCCGGAACAACTACCTGTAGGCAATACAAATGTTTGTTCCGTGCGGGAATCGAACCCGCGACATGCAGCGCAGCAGTCGATCGCTCAGCCACTGCGCCAACCGTGTTCAATTCAAGTCAAATCAAGTCAATTTTGACAGTGATGTAAAATCAAAGGTAAAATAATTGTGGAAGTACTTGTAGTCTGTAGCCAGTGCGTACCGCGGGTTCCTCCCATATGCACGCGTTGTACGCGCGATTCAAAATTTTCAGAACACCTTATTGAATTATACAGAAGATAAAAACAAGTACATAAATAAATCGAACCAACATACTTAAATGTTATGAAAACTACATCAATGAAATGAAATTAAATTAGCGTAGGTATACTTGTGCTTTACTATGAAAAGTGACCATAATACTGAGGGCCAGATTCCCAGATCGCACGTTGAATTAACTTTTCTAAGTAAAGTTAGCATTTCATACGAATATCAACCTTATTTCTAAGTTCATAATGTTCATATTCCAATGTGAATAAGAGACATACAAATATAAACCTTATTTACTTAAGTACTAGGACCATATTCATATGAAAAGCGAACTTCTCCGAATCTGTGAATCTTTTCCTGAAAGCCGAACTAAAAAGGTGTAGCATGCATAGGTGCGTAAATAAAAATACAAGAAGCTGCTTCGAATAAATATATTTTTACAGTCCAACGATATAATTGCACATCACAACTCTTCACAATCAAAATGTTTGAAAGCGCAAAATAATATCAAAAGTGAATTTTGTGTAATAAAAAGAAATAACAGTAACGGAAATGTGAGATAAATAGACTAGCTGGTATAACCAGTTCGGCCGAGGACGCACTGGTAACACGATTATGATGCGGCGACGACACCAGTCAATTTTGTATGTCGGGGCCCGCATGGTATAGATTACAGCCCACTACCCCCTCTCGAAGAGACCTCCAAGAGAGGCGGCCTGTCCCAGCAATGGGAACGTTATAAGCTGATTATGTTCACGGTATAATGCCATAACTTGCCATGTTTATAAGAGTTTGTTTTGCGCATCGCATTCGCTTCACCAGTGCAACCACTGCCTTATTATCATCACCGCCAACCAAATACTTGAAAATAACGAAAAAACATACTTTTCAATTTACAGGGTGAATTAACATATCTTGATAAATATTTCACTTGGATGGCGGCAAAAATATAACTACTAAAAAACCCTGATGAGGTAGTGGTTTGATGTAAAGTAGTCCATTGGAATTACATTTATTCATAAAAACTTTATGCACAAGTAAAGAAATACTGTACAAAGGCGGACATAATGCCTGAGGCATTTTCTACCAGTCAACCTTAGGGAGATCCAGAGACAAAACATGCAATACACTTATCAACCCAACTGTATTGGGGTCAGCTTCCAGTCTAACCGGATGCAGCTGAATACCAGTATTTTACATGGAGCGACTGCCTATCTGACCTCCATAACCCAGCTTAGCTTAGTGTTATTACACTCTTAAAATAAAATCTTATCAAGTTTTCAGGAACTATTTTACACCAATTTGCAACTACATTATAAAATCTCTTGAAGGTAGCGAGCTTAAAACTAATACAGAACAAAATATACAGAAATAAATAAACAATACTATCGTATTCGAGCTACGAGGAAAATAAATAACAAGTAAAATAACAACATCCTTTGATCAACAATAGTACTAGATTTTCGATGAGCGCATCAGACACGGCCAGAAACATAAGACCACAAATAATCTTGTGGTCTTATTTTGCAACATAGTTTTTTCCACCTTATTGGTTAGAAGTTATGTTTTATTTTTCTATACTTAAATATTTTAAAAATACGTTTACTTTTCGATCAAAGTAGTAAACATTGCAAACGATAATAAAGTTTATGTTTGGTGCAATCGCGGCAACATGAGCGATGTTTTTTGTTCCGTAACTATAATCTAGTGCTACAGTTGTTCGAAGATTAGATCATTGTGATTCGAAATCACTTTAGTCATTGATAAAATTAATTTCATCTTAAATAGTTTTTTTTTATCTCATAATTATTATTAGTAAGCATTTAAAGTTTAAAGAAACATCAGATCGCAAATAAGAGATATTTCGGGTATTTATAATTATTATCCTTTAGGATTATTATCCAATAAAACCATTTTTTACTGTCGTTACATTCATCACAGAAAACAACCATTAATATACGGTTACAACTATTTTTATACTTTATTATCTTATCTATTTATATTTGTTTTATAATACTTTGTTATTTTTTCTGTCGCTTGGGGGGTATCCACAGTTAAATTACTTTTTTATTTAAATATTTTCATAAAAACTGGGTTTTCTTCATTTTTCATATTTATTGGAATGTATACTTTGGGCTAAAGTATAATCTGTACAGGATACATTTTGAACCAGTGCGCGAACTAGCCCCATGTATTCAGCGCATGATTCTAGACGTAGCGTACAAATTTTTCATAGGTTAATAAAAAAAAAACCGGCCAAGTGCGTAAGTTCCGTACCATTAAAAATTACGTCTGTTGTATGGGAGCCCCCTTAAATATTTATTTTATTCTATTTATTTATTTTTAAAGGGAATCATCATTCTCCTGCCCTTGTCCCAAATTATTTGGGGTCGGCGCAACATGTCTTTTTCTTCCAAACTCCTCTATTAGCCGCCATCTCGACAGTCACCCCCTTTCTAACCATATCATCATTCACACAGTCCATCCATCGTTTCTTTGGTCGTCCCCTACTCTTATAGCCATCGACATTCATACTCAAAACTTTCCTCACGACATTTTCCTCATTCCTCCGTAATACATGCCCATACCATGACAACCGGTTTCCACATAACTTTTCAATTACCGGTGCCACTTTCAAACTTCCTCTTATATACTCATTTCTTATTCTATCCATTCGTGTAACACCACACATCCCTCTCAGCATTCTCATCTCAGCTGCATGCAATTGCCTTTCATTCATCCCTTTTGTGGCCCAACATTCTGATCCATACAAGACAGCAGGTCTAACCATGGTTTTGTATATCTTCCCCTTAAGTTTAAGGGGAATGCGGGAGTCGCAGATTGTTCCCGTGACCTGCCGCCATTTCATCCATCCAGTGTTAATTCTGTGCTTAACCGTCCGATCTACTTCGCCATCGCTTTGCACGAGTGAACCGAGATACCGAAAGTCGGTATCAAGGGAATATACAACTAAATATTCCGTGAATATTTCAAGCGTCTACCTGTTGCCGTTATTAATATTGAGCAAAAAACGGCAAAAAAATCACGTTTGTTGTATGAGAGCCCCACTTAAATATTAATTTTATTCTGTTTTTATTATAGTATTTGTTGTTATAGCGGCAACAGAAATACATCATCTGTGAAAATTTCAACTGTCTAGCTATCACGGTTCATGAGAAAGAGCCTGGTGACAGACAGACAGACGGACAGTGGAGTCTTGGTAATTGGAGCCCCAAAATTTAGCTCATTCATAGAAAAGTGCAATACCTACGCGGTCAAAATGTATGGCTAAGCAATTTAAAAAAAAAATACCTACAAACAATTAAACGCAGTAAGGTTCAGAATCATGTACTAAATTCATGGTTCCAGTTTGCGCACTGGTTAAACATTTATCCCGTTTATGAGTGCCGTAGACGGATTTTTTTTTAATATCCCTACCCTAATATATTTTGGGTTTCACTGGGGACTTATGTGAAGATGATAGGTATCAAGCTTATAATTATTATACTAGCAAACAGGATTTCAAGAATCTCGGCATGATTGCTAACTACAGTGTGAAGAAATGATTTATTTTAAACTTGCACAGTACCTAATGTATTAAAGAATAACTAAAAAGAAACTTGAAATTATTAGGCTAGATTTTCAGTACTTATATATTAATATTATTTTAGTCGTTTTTTTTAAAAATAAATCTTGCTAAGCTGCGTCCACATTGCATTTGTGATATTTCAACAGACTAAACACTGTCACAACAGAGTTCGTGGTTTGACATTGTGTATGTCTATTACCTTATGGGTCTTCGGAATGAAACATGAGTCCATCTGTTTTAAAATTACTTGATAAATATGTAAACAAATGGATCAAAAATGTACCTGTGGATGCTAATAATTTGCAGTGTCACTTACAAATTAATTGGTTTGGTTTGATTATTAGATTATGTAAACCTGTGATTTTAATCATAAATCACCGTAAAAAATAAAAAAAATTGACATTTGAGGTTACTTTTTAATAAAGAATTTGTACAGATAGCAATTTAATAATGTTTCTCTCAAAGAATAATTTTATTGTAGGAACCAGTAGTGAAATATAAAGTCGAAAGTTTTTAAATACAGATGAATATGCTAGTTCCGGCCCTTGAGTGTATGATTGCGTAAGAATTTAACCTAAACACGGTTTGTTTTCATTTTCATCAGAAAGTTTTGGAACAGACTATAAACATATTGTGACTATAAAACAACAGACTATAAAACATAGTGTTTAGTTTGATGAAATGTCAAAAATGTGGACGCAGCTTTAGAGTTTAGTATACGTGTGTATGTGGTGTGTCAATGCACGAGCGGCTCGGCCTCGTAGCCCTTACCGGTGTTGCGCGCGCGCAGCAGCGCCAGCGCGGCCAGCGCCAGCAGCGCGGCGGCGGCGGCGCCCCCCGCGCCCCCCAGCGCGCCGCTCCACCACTCCCACGCGCCCCCGCCCCCCCCGCCCGCGCCCCCGCCCGCGCCCACCACGGCGGGGCTGCCTGCCACTTCTGGAATGAGGTTTTACTTCTCTGTATTTGTTTGGATCGGTAGCTTATGATTACAAAGTGAAGCGCTCTTTACAGTCGCAACGGGCGGCAGCGCAACGCATTTTCATACAAAATAGTGTGATGCGCTCCGCCAGTAGTGTGCGTTAGTTTAACACTTTGTATTTCGAAAAATGGATCGACGCGAGCAACAATGGTTTTTTAATTGTTTCTTTAACTACGACATGCAACCCGTTAGAGAAAATAGCGCACTGACATATTTTGATGAAAAAAACACATAGAAACTTTGGTAAAAATTTGGCAATGCCTAAGTTTAATTTAATAACATTTGAAGTAGTTTAAACAGTAGTAGTAATGAATACATTACTTTTAATAGTTAAATAAAGTGTGATGTGTTGCCATACCTTCTGGAAGTCAAATCATTTTCTATGGAATATGCAATACAATTATTACTACTATATTGTAACCTAAACAGTACGAGTTATTAAACAAAGTAAAATTAAACGTAAGCAAAAAAACATGAAACAATATACATCACTACAAAAGTTGCAATTCATAAACTCAACATTACTGCCATTATTAATTTTGAACCTTATTTCTTTCAGAGTAGAAAAAAGGCGCGCGACAAGCTAGCATATTTACGAGTAAGTACAACCGCGGAATGTAAAGGTTAGGCAATTTTCGAATACATATATTTTCCGAACATATTACTTGTTCAAACTGTAATTAGCATTACTATAGTGAGCAGTAGATAATTTGTCGGGAAAATATTAACTAAACATGAACGTTTTCATTCCGCGACTGTATATATCACTCATGCGCATAAAAAAAAACAAAAGCAAAACACAACGAACAGACACAAACCTACTCACCGACAGTCGCGGTAGGCTTCACGTGTGACGTCACATTCTTCTCCAACCGGCTTTCATTCCTGAGCGCCTCATCAACGAACTTATACACCCTGAACGGGTTCAGTTCAGCGACATACACCTTGGAGCCGTCAGCTGATGTGACGATGTCGTGGGGGTTCTGTAGGCCTTCCTCGGGGGCGAAGGTCTGGATAAGTCGGCCGGTCGAGAAGTCGATAACGAAGCCACGGACGGGCACCGGGTTTGGTAAGGGGCTGTCGGGTCCGTTAACTACGTAGAGGCGTCCGCCTGTGCATTAAGTTCTTGTTAGCGAATCTGCTCTTGTTGGTGAAATAATTACGCCTGTTATGGGTATTGGGAAAGACGGCCGTGCTAAGAAGTTACTCTGTGAAGGTAAACGGTCGACAGCTTGTAAGATGGAAAGCGGTTACCGCTGCTTATTGGTAGGTATTTGCACACCAAGAGGGTAGTTAATATACAACTTATCCCGGAATTAATGCACACCACCAAACACCCCAATTAGAATTTTATGTTATAAACATTGTAGCGGTATCTCCAGCTCCACATGCGAACTACGCGTCATACTGACGTCACGCAAAATCCTGCATCTCGCAAGCAGATTTTACCGCGCAACCATCTTATACACCGTTAAATTTTGATCGTTTTAATCCTTAAAAGGGGTCATTGTACTCATCATTATGAACAACTTTTACTACGGGAACAACCCTGAAATCGTGAAAAAAAAAATCTGTTGATCCATAGATTTATGTTCGCATAACTCGACGTAACGTATGGATCAACTGATTTTTTTTCACTGCTGGGATACAGGCCTCTTCTCTGTGAAAGGGAGTGGGCCATAAACGACCACGCGGGCCCAGCGGATGTCACGTCTTCGAATTTTTGGTTCTCGGACATGCCGGTTTCCTTACGATATTTTCCTTCACCGTTTTGAGAGCAGTGGTGATACCAGTGGGAGACCATAATTGCTCTAACAACTTGCATTAATTCAGTTACACATTGTATACTTTAGACACAAGGCTTTGTCATATACCTCTGACTTCTTATACCAAAACAACACCGACCACACATGTTGCCAATTCACTTTAGATAGCTGCATTTTTCTGCATAGGTACTTTTTTAGGATTCCGTAGTCAACTAGGAACCCTTATAGTTTCGCCATGTCCGTCTGTTTGTCTGTCTGTCCGCGGCTTAGCTCAAAAACGATTGGTACTAGAAAGTTGTAATTAGGCATGAGTATACACGTTAATGACGCCGAAAGAGTGGTAAAATAAAATTTTGAAAAAAACAATTATTTAGGGTACCTCCCCTACATGTAAAGTGGGGATGATAATTTTTTTTTCGTCCTTCCCATATGGTGGGATATTGTTGGATAGGTCTTTCGAAAATATTAGGGGTTTGGAGAGATAGTTTTTTGAATAAGTAAACCGTTCTTGACTTATCAACCTTTAAAGTACCAATTTTCGTTAGAGTCAAGTGTCCCCCCCCTCTACCAACTAAACGGTTGTAGTTCTAAATTCAAATGTTACGGCAGTAGTACCTATATATAACGAAGTTAAAAGGAAAACTATCACACTTAAGTGGGATTTACAAGTTTACGAGTAATTGGCCCCGATTCCCTTGTTCACAAACTAAACTAAATTTAAGTTCAGTGCATCTTTTTCTTTCTATTTCATTATGAAAAGGACAGACGATAAATATTAGTTTAGTCCTGTCAAATTAGTCAGCGCCTGACGTAAATTGACGTGTTTTTAGTTGCCATGTTTTAAATCACGTCTAAACTGTCTATGGAGTATCATAATTTGACAGGACTAAACTAACATTTTATCTTCTGTCCTTTTCTTAATGAAATAGAAAGAAAAAGATGCAGTGAACTTAAATTTAGTTTAGTTTGTGAACAAGGGAATCGGCGCCATTGTCGACCAATTGTATTTCACTACATTTCGAACAACTCCATAGAATTCCTTAATTTTATTTTTTGTGACGAGTGAGTAGTGTAGCTCTGTGTTCTGTATTTAAATTCAAAACCGCCGGCTATGACAAGTCTTATCCAAATCCCAAAAAAAAATAATTAAATCTTTCTGTGCAAAATTGTCGGACCAGGTGAGGATTTGTATAGGAAGTCAAATTAGGTAGCTAGTCATGTATGGCTTTTAGTTAGAGCATGGTACGAAACTTTCAGTCAGCGAATACGACCCGCATTTGGCTGTTACAAAAACTACGGAACCCTACACTGCGCGTGGCCCGACACGCACTTGACCGGTTTTATTTGCAACTCTTAGGTTGTATTATCATTACAAGCCACGTGTGAGCTTTCCAGCGCCATAAAGTTAAGTAAAATTATTATTAACTCTATGAACTCCTGTCTGAAATAAAAGTTCTTCTATTCTATAAATGATGAACTTTCATATCCTATTTAACCTCTTTAGAGGAGGAATTTTCGAAAATCCTTCCTTAGTGCTCACTTTTGCTATAAGTTAGGGTACTCTTGTGCAAATACCAACAGTTTACAATGTGTTTTCATAAATGTCCTTTCTCCTCATTCATCCATCTCTTTTGCGACGCATCCATCTTCTCATACCAAATCTGACGCCTGTGTCGGGCCAGCTTTTCATGCTTCTAGACCCAGCGATTTAGGCTGTGGGTTGTTGTTGACAGTGAATATTTATTAAGTAGATGTTGAGATAGTAGAGACTAAACTCACCGTGTACAGGAGCATAAGACACACTGAACAGCCTGCCGCCCATAAGCCAGCTGCTGAAGCTTCCTTCATAGGTTCCGTTGTCGTGTCGGAAGCAGGCCACGCGTCCTCTCTCCCGGTCAGCCACACAGACCAACCCGCGGTCCTCTGCAAGAGTGAGCGCGTGGGGCACGTTGAACGCGAATGGAGAGTTGCCGTGACCTGTGTGATATGAATTGATATGTTATACTCTCAGCCAGTAAATATGTGCAATTCATAACAGAACAATGGTTTCATTTTGCCATCATGTCGCGTGAGATTTATCACGCTGTCTACAACTTGGAACCTCATTATAATTACCGATAAAATAAAACCGCAGCGTCGTAAACAACACCCTAATTACGTAACACACCTTCAATCACAAATTTTGAGGGAGTTTATAAGGATCTTGCTAATCCATTGTTTAAAAGGTTTGAAACATTCGTCTGCTCAACAACGTAAATAATGCAATGAACTGTTAAAATGAAATTCATTGCGATTATCATTTTATGTGCGTTAGCAATTACCTCGCTGGTTTAATCCTCAAGACGTGTTTAAACAAATTTTCAAATATGAATTTCACCCTCGTTTATTTGTTAAAGCTATCAGAATTCTCCAGTGTCAAAATGGTCAGTATTTGTACCCATTAGTCAGGTACAGATACTAAACATTTTGATTGATCTGCACCTGCATCCCAGTTGCGTAACACACTATCAATCACAATCTGAATCATTTTGAAGGATATTGGTAATCTATTGCTTCATATGTTCGAAAAATTTGTCCGCTCAATAACCTGGGTTGTGGAGGTCAACAACTGCCTATCAGTTGTTCCATGTAAAATACTGGTATTCAGCTGAATCCGGTTAGACTGGAAGCCGACCCCAAAAGCAGATGAATAATGGAGCAACGTTTTTAAAAAAGAAAAAAAAAGAAAAGACTCCAAATAAGTTAGAATAAGGGCATATAAGGGTATATAAGGTTATAATAATTTGGTCAACTTCAAAGGTTAAACAGTCAATCCTAACATCTATTAAAAAAACTTCACGAGCAATGCACCAGGCAGAAGTGGAAGTGCAGGTACTCACTGATCCCCCACTGCAGTATGATGGTCCCGTCTGCTGAAAACTTGACGATCCTATGGTTGCAGTAGCCGTCTGCCACGAAGAAGTCGCCGTTGGTCAGGACAGCCACCGCACTCGGCTTGCAGAAGTGCTTGTCATCATTGCCGGGTATAAACCTATGATTGAAAAGAGATCCCCTTATTAATAAACGCGGAGTAAAGGCTGATGGTGAGCTGGTTGGGTGTAGCTGTCATGAATTCATGAATAGCAAATAACTATCAATTTACATTTGCATGTCTATGAATAAAGCTTCTTATGACATCAACACATCTGGGTGGATGTTTCAATCATAAACCAATTCATCTCAATATATCATTTATTTACTTGTTTACATGTGGTTCAATAACAATAAATAAACAATGATTTTACAACGTCTAAAGATAAACATGGCAAACAATAACAGATACAAAATCAAAGTTATGTAATAGGAATGAGCTCATAGCCTCAAGAGGAAATAACATGTATGACCACTATCAATCTTACCAAAACTTGAGTGTGGGTTTTTTCGAATTTCTATCCTACTCTATCCAATACTAATTCCTTTATCAGCTTTACAAATTATTTAAAAAATATAAGTACCTGTCATGTTTGTGCATTATGAATTTATCAATTAGTACATGTTCCAGTTGAGAACCCTGTGGCATCCCTGAATGAGTGTCATTAATAATGGATTTAGTCCAATTTGCAATGAAGCTAAAGGATTGTCTGTGGATTCTTTGTCTGTCTCTGATTATGTTGGTTTATAAATATTTGATGAACAAAAACAATAGAAAACTGAAATACTGCAAACTTCTATTAAATACTCTGTCAAAAATCATATTGAATCTTAATAAAAACATGAAAATACTTTGGTTACAGAGTGGAGTGTGGGATCCTGGGTTCGATTCCCAGGTTGGGCAAGGTGTTATTTGGTTCTTCCTGTAAGAATTAATTGTACAATAACAGCCCAGAGTTTGGAAGTTCATGGTGTGATACCCCCGTGCCTCGGAATGCATGTTAAGCCTGTTGGTCCTGGGCCTGGGCTCTCTCCAGTCGTGTCGGATTGCCATCTCATCGCACTATGAAAGTGAGGTATGAGGGAGTATACTTGTTCACTATAATATCTAAGTGTATATGACTAGCCTCTGCCGAGATCTACTGCCATGGCCGAAATATGGTCTGGAGGAAACAAAAAACTTACTTCTCTCCCAATGTGATGTTTGGCTTCAGTTTGTCATAAGGAGTAAACTTGAAGACCTGATGCAGAGCCACATCTGTGACCCACACATTGCCTTCATAATCCACTGTTATGCCATGCGGGATGTAGAACCTAGGAGAATTTGTTATAATTAGTAACTCAGTTTAACTTTTACAACCTGGTAACTGTTAATATTTTAATAATTTTATTATGAGCCCACACTGTTACAAATAATGAGTACAGTAATTATCTGTAGCATAAGCTCGTCAAGCAAGGATTCTAATAGTCATACGGCATTTGAGATTTTTTAATAAAAAAATTTCAATGACGCCTTAGTAATCTTTACATAGTTATTAATATATAATAAGATATTCATAATTATTAAAATTACTCACAGGTTCTGTCCCCAACTGTCAACCAGCTCCCCTGTATCATTTAGCACTAGTATTGTGGGTTCTGGTATAGGATCTTCCCCAATACCCTGGTAAACATCTCTGTTGTTAAATGTAGTGGCATCCCACAAGTTGTGGGATCGGTGGAACACCAGCACTTGGCCAGAGTTGTCGATGGCCACTCCTGATACCTGGCCCATTCTGATGGATGGATCTGGCCAGTCGTTCACCCATTGTGGGGCTAGAGATAAAAATTTAGTTGAAATTTGAAAGTTGTCTGTACTGAAGACACATAGATAATTAATTATCATTTTTGTTATAAGTAGGTTTATTGTTAATAGGTAAGCTTTGACTGTTACAAGCACCAAAACTATTGAGTTACATATTTTGGTCCATGATGTAATATAAAAACAAACGAAGCTTCTAAGCAATCAATTGTTTTACTTGCTGCTTGGAGAATACCCAAGGGAAATCACTTGCACTACAGTACTAGCCTTTTGTATGAGTTATTAATCAATTTTCTGTATTATTTCTGTTTTTTCTTGATAAAATAGCAGCAAATTATGTAGAAATAGTGTGAATAATAATTACTTTGATTAGGCTAGGCTAGGCTAGATTAAAAAACATACATACCGTGTTCCAATTTGGTGAGCGCAGTTTTTATTTTTTCGTATTGAGCTTGCTGGCTGTCGTAGTAGCCGGCTGGATAGTATCCTTCTTCACCAAACTGCACGTAATAAAAAGCCCGTTTTAATTATCTTCTACTTATTCACGAACATTTAATAAATATTTAAGATTCCTTACCATTCGTCCGCAAATCGAATTTATGATGCATAATAATACAATTAACTGGAACTTTGGTAGAACACTAAACATACACGACTGCATTATCAATTTTGTAAGCACTAACTAAAAGTTTTGTTTTGCTATTGATCAAAATGATTTTAACAAATCAACAAGTACCAAGCTTATCAATTATTATCACGAATGACGTACGGCCGCGGTATGGTTTTGTTTGATGACGTAGACGTATCCACTCTAGTGATGTGCCTCATTACCTTTGAAACTTACTAAATCACTACCTATTTTTAACATACTGTAATCTGTTTCGTACTTTATTAAAATTACATGTTACGCCCTGAGTCTGACTGTGTATGATTTAGAATGAAAATCATAGTTATTGAAGCGAAATGGCCTCGTGCTGAGTTACGTTGTAAGTGTCAATTGAGAATTCAATAGATGCAAATGATGTTCCTTCAATACAACTTGTAGAAGTCAATTGGATAATCTGATGCATACAAGGGATACAAAAATCTATGTAAAAGGTCACTGCGTTTCAACCTGATCTAGAACTTTTCCTAGATCTATCTAGGAAAAGTTCTGGGTCAGGTTGATCAGATTAGGATTGGATGGGTAAACAATATAATGGGGGTTATTCGGTTCATTACATAGATTTTATTTTTGCTTGTATCTGAGTGCTGGCAGCATCGCCAGTGAGGTTTGAGTAAAGCGCTTATTACACTATCCAATTTAAGCAATGCTAACTAGGAACACTCTTAAGCGCAGGCCACACCGGCAGCTGGCGGGCGAGCCGAGCGAGGCATCTTTTCACCTCTTTTCATACTTGGGTTCACACTGCGAACTACAGAGATAAGCTACCGAAGTAGGTATGAAAAAAGGTGAGACGATGCTCGCTCGGCTGCTCCGCCACCAGCTGGCGGTGTGGCCCGCGCTTAACAGAACAGTTCAGTTAGAACTGTTCTTACTGCGCTTACATCTGCCGATTTCCTAGGTAGCATTCCTTAAAATTGGATAGTGTAATAAGCCCTTTAGCTGCAGTAAAATTGATTACTATCCCCAGCCGGCTGGTTGGTTACAACTGACTTACTTGTACTTAAAGCATGTTCAGAATGAACTGTTCTACCTCTACGCTAACTCAGTGAGGGTGCAAACTTAAAGACGGCTTACAGACGGCAACTTTGAATGTTGTTTCGTCATTTTGGAGGTTTTCATGTCCACTTGACGCATGCGTATACGTCAAAAATAGCGCCAACTATCGTCAAACCAAAGAAAAAGCGGTTTCCGCTTTTTTTGACGTATATATACGCCGTATACGCTTGCCTCAAGTGGACGTTGATTTGTAAGGGTGTTTTTAGAGAAAACAAAGGAATGCTTTACACTAAGAAGTTTAATAATTCACACGCACGATAAAGTGCCATTACACCAAACCGGCAAGTTAAGACGAACATAAGTGTTCCCAATCGGGGAGCACACGTAGTACATGCCGGCTCGTCTTATGCCGATCGCGCCTCTGATTGGCGCCAACATAAAATCTTTATCTCCTAATTATATTTTATACATTAGACAAGAACAGCTGCGCCTGTTCTTGTAGCTTTTTGACCTTCTTCATGTTTTTTGAAGACATCTTCTCTTTCCTGAATAGCGAGGCGATGGATGAGTGCAGTCTCCTGACGAGGTCGCCGCGCGTCTTCTTGAGTGCAGCAGCGGCCGGGCGCGCGCTCATGAGTCGCTTGTGGAAGAACGCTAGCTTCTGCATCACGTGCGGGTTGCTGCACGGGCCCGTCGGTTCCTCCCTCTTCTCCTTGATACCATTCTGTATAGGTTGTGTTGGAATGCTGTTTACTTTTATCTTCAATCTGTTAATTTTAGGATTGAATTTCAACGCTTTCTTCTTCTTCCTCTTCATCATAGTCGATTGTTTCGACATGTGGTACATTTTCAGTAAATCTAAGTAGTCGTTCCTGGGAAGCGCGGTAAATATAAGCGCGTAATGCTGCGCGATCTCTTTCCGCAGGTCGTTAGGTATAGTCTTCTGCCTTGAATTCATGAGTTTCTCTTGAAACGAGTATAGTTCAGTGACGTGTGCGGTGCCTTCGGCGAGGCCAGCCTGTCCAATCAGTACCATGTTCAGCTTCTTGAGCATTTGGTTAATGTTGCCGCGGTTGTTGTTCAACTGTTTGGGGCTGATGACTTTCTGTCTCAGAAGTTGTTGGTGACGGTTCTGAAGGTATGTCAGCTCTTTGTATAGCGCGCTAGGGTCTCCTATATCCTCCTTCAATGAGTTGAGCGCGTTGCTGAGTTGTCGCAACAGATTGTTTCTGTTCTTAGGCAGGATGCTCCAAGCATTCTGCTCGTTAGTGTGTTCGTGTTGTGTGTCGCCCACACTACTAGGTTTGGGCCTGTCCTCAGTCGCGTTAGCCTTGAACCAGTCCCGAAGCTCTGCTTGGAAGGCCTCTTGGTCTTCAAGCTTGCCCTTAATACCCAAAAAAGAGTTTATTTCTGCGCTCTCTACTTCTACGGAGTGTTTATCCGTGGTTGTCTTCAACCACGCCTTGCCTTCTTCAGATTTGAGTTTATCAATAATTTCGTTGGTGATATAAATCCTGGCGGAAGTAACAATTTCATTTGTGTCTGAAGAGATTTCACTGTCTTGAATCATGTTGCCTTTCTTGTCATGGTTAGCGGAGGTGATTGGTATGAAGTTGGGTGCTTTTTCTGTGGCAACTTGATTTTTATCATTCTGGTCATTTTTCTTAGCTTCCGTTTTGTTGGTTTCCTCCACAGCATCTTTGCTGACGGACGTCTTTCTTTGCGGCGCGGGGCTTTTAGTGTAGCGTCGTTCATTTTCGTCACCAGCTGACAGATTCCTCTTCTTGTTGACATGTGTTTCATGTCTGGTGGGTGACTTGGACTGTCGCTTGGTGTGTGGCGTGGCGGGTGCCGGGGCAACGGCCTGGTTGGGGGTCGGTTGGTGCAGAGGCCGGTACAGACACACGTAGGGCGAGTTGATGGGCAGGCCCGAGAAGGGCAGGGTCACACGACAGGTGTGCACGAGGTGGCCTCGGCGCGTGCAGCCGCTGCAGTACAGCTGGTAGTGCCTCTTGTTTTGGTTGCAGCGCTCCAAAGGAGAGTTGTTATCGATCTGTTGGGGAGATAATGTTTTGGTTAGAAAGTTTTGATTTGAGATCACCTATTGTCATCACCAGCCAAAGAAGACTAAAATACGGCCGATTAATCATGGCCGAATTCTGTATTATTCCCGCGAAATCTTACCACGTGCAAACCACGTCAATATCGTGGCTTGTTAACGGCAAGGAATTGATTGGCCTTCTGTGTAGTAGTATTTGCACACAAACACTTACAGTATTATGGTATCTGCGCCACGTGTCGGGACAGTGGCTGGCCGGGTGGCCGTTCTGTCCGCACTCGGCGCACTGCAGCGCGCCCCAGTTACAGCAGTTGCGGCACATGTGAGTGTACATCTGGTTCGGGGAGCCACACTGTAAACAGATAGATAGAGAGTTCAATTACATAAAAAGAAATAATAACATTTATTTGGTGATAGTTCGTAAAACACCAAATCGATACAAATATTGTTTTAATGAAACACAGTAACACAAAGTACTTACATTAACACAGATCTTCCTAGGGCACCTCGGTTCGAAGTGCCCTGTAGAGCCGCACATGTAGCACACGGGCGGCTTCAGGCGGCACGTGTCGTCCCGGTGGCCGGCGCGGTTGCAGTAGTTGCAGCTGTTATTTAACAAGCATATTGTAAGTACAATTTCTGGATGGTCCTTTTTATAACCATGAATGAGAACTTGATTATTATTACTTGTTTATAAATACTCTAATCTAACTACTCCTGAATAATATTATGGAAAAGTAGAGATTACATTGAAAATTGATAATTATATTTCAAGTTCACACTATCTATCATACTAGATTTAGGAGCTCGGCAAAAACATCTCAAGAAACTACCTAAGTATACATAAGAAATATAGGTATCAAATTATTTGATAAACAATTTACTTACGTGATTTTCCTTTTAGCCAGTGATGGTACCCTGTCCTTAGGATCAATCACCCACAAACTCTTATCACCTGAAAAGAAAGTAATTATGATTAATTATAATGTAATAGTAATGTTGTTACGGTGTAATGTTGTGAGAGCAGTGGTGGCTCAGTGGTAACGGCCGCGACTTACGAGTTGTAGTGTAGGTTCGAACCCAGACAGGCGCTTTACTTTGTGTAAATTATTTCGTCACAACTGCTCTCTAAATGGTGAAGGAAAACATCAAAAAATTCGATAGAACCAAAAAATTCGAAGACATGTGACATCTACCAACCCGCACTGGGCCCGCGTAGTGGAGTTAAGGCCCACTCCCTCTCACAGAGTGGAGGCCTGTGTCCCAGTAGTGGAGTTATTATAGGCTGATTATGATAATGTCAATATCTCTATTACTAATTATTGCGCTTATTGATGTGATGACAAGCTTTGTTAATCATTTTTTAGTTAAAAAAATGACTTATTAGCATAAAAATAATTGACAAAAAAAAAAAGGAAAAAGCGGGTTTACTATAGGTACACCTCTGCCTAACTTTGATGATGAAATGAATGAATTAATGAATTGTCATTACATACAATTCAAATAAATATTTTTGGTACAGCCATTGGAAAATATTGCATGTTATAATAGCAATACGCAAAAACCACCTCTCAGTGGACCCTAAATAGCAAGTAACAACTCCCAGAAAGAGAAGGCGTGATGAGCTGGACTCCTTAAAGGATTGGCCCACAACCGCAGTAGACCGAGGAAAAGTGGAAAGAGGGAAAAGAGGCATTTGTCCTGCAGTGGGCCACACAGGCTTATTATAATTAATTGGAAAGTGATAAAACAAGCTTATAGTATTGGAGAAAATAAATAAAATAGTCTGTGTTCCAAAATATGCAGTCAAAGTGACCTCTGCGCTGCCACTGATGACGCTGTCGAAGTGGCAAAGTTTTGGGCCAAACATATTTAAAATTCAGTTGTGCCGACGACACAAAGAAGAAGAATAAAATAGTGAAATAGCAAAAGGTAACACTTACGTGACATGCTTTTCTGTATCTCCCTGTGGTTGAAATTCTCTCCGCCCCAGCTCTCATTATAGAATTTCTCCATTTCTGCACGAAGAGTTGTCAGAGAGTATCTTCGTCTTTTGGAAACCTTGTCTTTGCCTTTCAAATTGTCAAAATCAAGGTTCTCATTCAAAATTGAAGGTATTTTTGTCGAGCCAAATTGGGAAATGTCTTTGGACAGGTTTTCATCTCCGTAGTCTTCATATTCTGTGAATCCGGACACATTTCCCATAATGATGCTTTCTTGAATATCCGACTCATCAAGATCCACAAAGCTCTCATTGCCTGTCAAGTCAATTGAAATGGTAGTGTTATTAGAGACAATGGATTCATTCTTTTTCGATGTTTTTGAAGGTTGCTCACTCGGTTTATGCACAGGCTTGCTGATGTCTGAACTTTTTACACCATTACTCTGTATTTGCTCTGGAATCTCTTTAGCACATTCCGACAAGTTAGAATCAGATTCATACACATCAGTGCTAGGTAGACTTTTCTCAGTAACTATGTATGAGTTTCTGTTCTTATTTGTGTCCATTGACTGGTTGCTGTCAGAATCATACACATCAGGATTCGGAATACTTTTTTCTGTCACAGCATACAATTTGCTTTTCTGCCTTTTATTCTTGGCTTTACTTTTTGGTGTGGCAAAACACTCATCATTAGGGGTAGCCTTGTTTGTTATCACTTCCACAACTGGAGTAGATGTCACAGGTTCCTTAGTTCTCTTCTTCTTCTTTTTTTTTGATGGAGTACTTTGTCCAAGTAGATCTGATCCATGGAGACTGAAATCAAAGCTGGGATTGTCCGGATGTCGGGAGGAGATGTTCAATGCTATACAATCACCACGGATGAATTCATCAGATACAGACGAGACCGCTGAAGGTGCGGGACTCGCTGAAACGTCTCTTTCTCCACTTGTAGTTGTCTTGTCCACATTAACTTGGGTTTTTGCTGGGGAGATCGGGTTGATAATGTGGAGTTCATCTTCATCTGAGCTTTCAATAGTTATGGTTGGCTTAGGAGGTAATGCCACTTCAATCACCTCATCTTCATCACTAGATTCAAGCACTACAGCTCTTTCATCGTCCTGTTCAATAATTTCAATGGTTCTTTTAAAGTTGTGTGGTACAGGAGACTGGAATATAGACAGATCGACAGCGGGAGGTTTGGGGGTTGAGTCACGTTTTTCTTCTTTGGGCTTTGGTGTTTGGTTAGTTTGGTTCACATCACCTGGTTTGTTGTTGTTTGATGGTGCAGCGGGTTCTTTCTGAACGTTCACCTTTTGATACGGATTAGTGGGCTCGCTGGTGCGCCAGTATCGACGCACAGTGCTCCTGGGCGCGTTCTCCGCTATCTTCAACCCATCGCTGTGGTTCGATGCTAAGTTACCCTCTGTCTCGTCCACATGATGTAGCATAGCATACAGCCGTTCTTCCAAGTCATGCTCGTTAAGTTCCTGAAAAACAAAATATAATTGTAAAATAACCACACAATAACTTCGCTGTATTGTGACACAACAAAAATATCGTAACATTGGTAACCTAACAACTCACCTCTTCCATGTTTCAGCAGCGAATTTGAAATAAACAAAACTCCACACGAACTTAACATAATCGTAAATGGTATTTGGAATAACTGTTAAAGTGGCGACAGCATTACAAGTAAATAAAAAGGAAATTTTGTTGTTACGGACACGTCCAACACTCCATTGCGAAAGGTGACAGATTCATTCAGGCACAGAGTATATTAAAATATAATAGGTACTTACATTCAGGGTTGCCGCAAATTTAAAAGGAAGCATGGCGTCCGTTTTTAAGCTTGCAGCACAAAGAATCGAGATGCTCGAAATCAGAAAATCGACTGATGTTCAATCTGGCTTACAGGGTCAATAAATAGTCTGGGTTCAAATAATAAGTTAATTATCTCATTTACTAATTATTGTGTCTAATGATGTGATGAATAGTTTTGTTAAACTTTGTGTTATAAGAATGAGTTGAGTAATGGACTACAAAAACAAAGTGAAAATGCGTGTTTACTATAGATAGGTATTTGTGTCTAATGGTATGCTGCACTTTTAAAAATGCGTTATTTAACTTAACATTAAATAATTAGACTACAAAAAAAAGAGAAATGCGGGTTTACTTTATGTATACCTACACCTCTGCCTAACATTGATGATGAAATGCTATGAGCAAAATGTTATTGTTTGTCCACTGTGATCAGATAGCAATTTATTTACAATTTGTTTGTGTAAATAATAACAGTTACAAAAAATATTATCTATACAAGTGGCAGAAGAAGCTGTCACTCGGGTGGATTCAATAGAAACATTTGACAAATCAAATGACCTAAAAGACTTAGTCTGTAGTGCGATTCTGTAACCATCTCACCTTGAGCCTTCATTTCACCGTGAAAACTTAGGTGAAGTGAGCGTGGAGTGAGCTCAGTATACACTTTAGTCTATGAGAGAACTGTCATTACAGCTAAAATACTAAGGATTGACACCATTGAGCTAAGAGTATGACCATTGACATAGAAAATATCTCAATGCACTATGACACTATTGACAGCTCACTCTAAGCTCACTTCACCTAACTTTTTGTCACGGTGAGATTTTTACAGAATCGATCGGCTGATAGTATTCCAGTTATTTTCTAATAAATTAATATTAAAATCGCCACATATGATTATTAACTTACTACTAACAGAAAGTTTCTTTAGCACATCTTCCATTACAGAATCGAACATAGATAGATTTCGGTAACTTGGAGGTCTGTATACGCATACATGCTTATCGAGCTCAACACAGGATATTCAATGGTGCGTTCAACAGACAGCCCTGAGCCCGGTGATGTCATTTCGTTCTTTCCATTTAATAGAATTTTTAACTAATACTAATGACGCCCCATGTATTATTAAGTGTTCGGCTGAAATGGCTAACTACACAATAATTTTCATAGTTCATTGACATTACTTGATGAACCAATGTTCTGTTAAACAAATGCTAATAAACTTGGTATTTTCCAGTAATTTAGAGAACAACCTTGGATATTATTTTGGTTAAATAATTTTAAAATATGTTTCACTCCCTTTATTTTTTTATTATTTTGAGTAATATTGCCAGAAGATACCTTTTTATTATTCTATAATAGTCATTGGTTGTTTGAAGCTATCGGAAAATATTGCATATTATGTTAGAGCAGCAATACGCAAAAACCACCACACAAAGTGGTGCTCCCAAATTCAAATAGCCTTTATTAGCAATCTTACAAACTAGTTTAACAATATATTTAAATATTAAGAGTTTAGACATCCGAAATCTCCAGATTGCTTTGCTCTTTAGTAAAGGCCTCCCCCAGGCTTTTCCAGAGCTCACGATCGTGAGTTTTTCTCCTTCCTTGTCGAGTTGAGTCTTCCTCTTTTCCTCTTTACTTCTCTGGGATACCATTCTGTCACTTCTCTGGCCCACCTTTCGTTTTTACCCCTGATGACATGATCACATGACCTGCCCACTTCCACTTTAGTTTTTTAATGTCACGTCTGCTACGTTTGTTTTCCTTCATAAAACATTTATTTACTTTGTCTTTTTTCTTTGTATTTAGCATGCTCCTTTCCATGTTGTGTTGACATGTTTCCAATCTTTTTATGTTTTCTTATGCTTGGCAACCGTAGGTCACACTAGAAAGAAGGCAGGAATTAAATATGTGACTTTTGAGTTTTAATGGTACCTATTAATGGGTTTTTTGTAATTTCATTTAGCAACCAGTAGCTATCTTTTCCATGATGTGGTTATCCTGTTTTTTATTTCTTTAGATGTGAGTTGTGAGTTGTGACTTTGTTTATTATTGACTTTGATGGGCGTTTCTATGTGGTCGGTCATTCGTTTGGTCTTTGAGAAATTCAACTGTAGTCCCATTTTGCCACTTTCCGTTACTAGCTGTTCTATCTAACATTAGTTGCAAATGATTTGTGTTAGCTGTTATGATTATGAGATCGTCTGCGAATATCAGATGGTTGAAGAATTATTTTTATACCGTACTCAGTCCAATTCAGGTTTCTAAAAATTTGTTCTAAGGTGACAGAAAGGTGTCTCACACTTTTCTTTAAATCAATTTAGTCTCCCAGCCTTTCAGTTCTAATTTTTGCCGTCATATTCTTGTAGATGTTTTATAAAGTCGAATGTATAGGAACTTCTTGTTTACATGTTGGTTCAGCAAAGCTTCCCAAATCTTCGCATGTTTAAGAGAGTCAAAAGCTTTTACCGTTATCCACGAATGCTAAGTATGTACCTACATAGTATGGCAATTGATATTCGCTGTATTTTTCTATGACTTGCTTGCTTGATGAATGACAAAATTATTTTGGACCACGACTCTAGTCAATAAAAATATTAAATTTTCTAACTCGGCGTACCTACTTCAATACGTCAACAACTGACTACCTGCTACATTCATAGCGTACCCTCTGCCTACGCTAGCACCATTTTGGAAGGTTTTTGAACTGTTACTTACACACACTTTTTCGACTTTGAAGCGGTTCTCCTTACCTCTACCTTCATATTATGGCTAAAAGATCAGGTCACATAGTACGTACGGAGTTTCAATGGAATGCGAGGCCAGTTTATACTAGTCTGATCTAAGTAGTTTTGTTACCACTGACTTGCGGGATGTATAAGCTAGCTTCATGAATTTATTTTTTTCTCGGTTTAATAAAACAACAACATTTATAAGTATTACCTACATAATTTATTTCTTTTACAGAATATATGATTATATTATCGTACCATTTTATTATCATTCAACCTTACAATAAAGCTTTACAAAGAGTTCATCTCATCATACAAGGTGGAGAGGTAGAAGTATCACGAAACTATTTTCAGCCACCTGCACAGGCATTCCCCCACTCGGTGAGCGGCGTTTCTGTAAAATAGGAAGATTACGTATTGTTAAAAATAATAATTTTATGTTAGAAGTAAAATTTCGGATGTGTCCGCCAATGTTGAAGTGATTTCAATCTGTGGGTTTCCATCTAGGGTTGCCAACTGTTTTTTATATCAAATGTAGCCAAAAAATATAGTAAAAAATGTGATAAAAATGAAGGAAAATTGTTTAAAAAAATATTTTAATTTTTAAATGCATATTTTTGCTACTTTTTAGTAACGGGTTTTTATTTTTTATAAATGCTTCATAACTAATAATTATTACACATCTCGCCATTTTGTATTGAAATGAATGTGCAGGGTGTTAGGCGGAGGGTTAGCCAAACAAGGAGGGTTCGCTAGAACCTAGAGATAGAAGGTAGATCCATTTAGGAAATACATATTCAGTTTGAAGACCCTAACGTGACAGAACTTGCTTCCAGTTTGAAACTGAAATACGATGTTAAAAGTATAGATTTGGTCACCTGACAGAAAACCTAGAAGCTTGTGGCTCGTCTTCACAAGTGAGTAGCGCGGCGACCACTCTCTCGGCCGCTTGCTCCGCTCCCTCACACCGACCTACCCAGATAGGTTCACAGTGAGAACTGAAACATACAACCAATAAGCACATACAATAAATAAAACAGTTGGTTCAGACCAGTTCAGACTAGTTCAGACAGAAGTGACAACGCATCGGTTATGATGTCGAATTACATTCCTGCGTTATTGGGATAAGTATTCATATAAGTAAAAAATTGGACTTTACATAGATTAGCAATTGATAGCGGTACATCTCTAGCTCGTTTTTTCGGTTGTAATTGTAGGTTTTGATCATAATGTAAAAAACTTCTTTCCTATATCTATGGTTTTGATCATCGAGGTACTTTGCTCTTTCGGCTTAGTCCATAGACAATACACTTGCTTGTTTTAAGTTTTTTTTTTTTTTAGTAACAATGGAACGTTTCACGGGAAAAGAACGTGCGTTATGTGTGAAATACTTTTACAAAAATAATCGTTCCTACACGACTGCTCTGAACATGTATAGAGAGCATCACCAAATAACCGACTCCAAACAGTGTCCAACTATAGATATGATAAAGGATTGGGTCAAAAACTTCGAGAAAACCGGTTCGACTCTAAATGAGGGATAACTTGTTTGACCGTTTACTACCTAGTGAGAAGAGAATAGAAAAAGAACCGTGGCAGAGTTACAAGAACGCTTTTCAAAAATGTTAAAAGAATATCATTGAGTAGGTACGACTTGGATGCAGCCAGATTGGACAATTTGATCGTTATTCTTTGTACCTAGGTATACCTAATTTTATTGCTGTCAAACTGCCTGCGTTCTGATAGTCCATTCTGTAAAAATCTCACCGTGAAAACTTAAGTGAAGTGAGCTCTCAGTAGTGTTAATCCTTAAATCATCTGGTGGAATGATAGTTTACTTCAAGCTTAGGTACTTCACCTAAGTTTTCACGGTGAAACTTTTACAGAATTTAATAGATCGGCTGTTTGTATTTGTAAACTTTGATTAAATAAACATTTCTTTAACATAGGATGATCATTTTGTTTTTCTTTTTAAACTCTTATTTAATTTAAACCGTATGCTGTGCATAAAGCATGAGTTTAGGTTTAATATGTCAGCTAAATTAACTGTCTACTTTACGTGTGTCCTGTCCATATTGAAAAAGCTCCTATCTTTTCTTGGTAGATATGCCTGAATACCAAGAGAGTAATTCTGAAATGTTTAATTACACTTTAGCGACATGCTGCAGACTGGCCCGCAGTACGCTGTCGAAGGCCGCGCTGGCGTCGCCGAAGGCCCCCCCTCCCGCGTCGCCCGCGCACGCCCACGCGATGCTCCCGCCGGGACGGACACGACGCGATAACGATTCTAGGAGCTGAAATGTAGAATACATTGTTTTGGATTGTGTCTGAGTTTCTAAAACTAAAGCGTAGGTACTCGAAAAGGTTGTGTTTATGTTAAGCCACACCATTTATACACACAATTTAGGTAGGTACTCGAATTGCTAATTAAATCGACAATCGAATTGTATGGTGTGGAATAAGTTTTATAGGGAATAATTGCCTGGCAACCAAGTTTTTTGTGTTCAAGTATGTAAGTTGGAAGGAAGAAGAACTTTTACAAACTTTACCATTTCCAAATTATTTCAGACTGCCTGTGTCAAAATAGGTATCGACTGTAAATAAGTTAGTGATTTGTTTAATTTATTAATCGATCACCTTAACGCCATCATTAATTATCTACTCGACCCCCGTAAAGCTATAGAAGTATAGACAATATAACTAACAGACATTCAAAACATTACCTCGACATTCCTTCACCCTTCATATACTCCGTAGGTACCTAATATTATAATTTACTAATTAGCATCCTTAATTTAACATATATTTAGCATTAATTAGAACAGTTTATTCGCTCTAATTACTTTTTAAATATGTACCTTCAAGTTATCGTAAACGTCTTCAGTGACGAGTGTGGCCATGCCGTCTAGGCCATCTGCTTTGGGTTCTGCGCCTACGATCACAATCGCGTCGACATTAGCTCCGCTTGCTCCGTTTACAGCCCCTTTATTCGCTCCGCTTACCGCCCCGTTGCTCGCTCGGCTCGCGTCTTCGTTTATTGTGTCCACCTCACAGCCGCGCTCCTCCAGTCGCTTCCTCAGTTCTCTTCCTAATAAGTTAGTCGTGTTTGTTACCTGTAATGATCTTTGCTAATAATAAACTGCCTACCTTATGAACTCACCATAATGACTATTATAGACGAAATTCTGCGAAGATGCATCTCAGACACATATTTGCCATTTTGCTAATAGGTACCTACCTGCAAAATCCGTGTTCAGACAACAATGAAGTCATGAATAAATTTAATTATTTCTATTATCATTTACAAGATGGTAATCATTTACAAGAAATCGTAATTATGACAAGTTCACTGCAGTGTTTGAAGCGAAATAATTACCTAAGTACTTCCAAGAAACCATTTATAAATAAGTACCGATGTTATGTTGGTCATTGCACTTCGGTATTAAGGATAATGTTGAACAGGACGAGGTGATGGGATCATGGTATGTAAATTAAAGTTCAACTTGAGACATTATGTTGGGCTGCTTGGGCTAAAGGTATACTTCTCCGAATGAATATTTGAGAGCTGTAGACATAAATTACGTCATAATCAGACTAACGACGAAGCGAGGTTCGCTAGAAGATTCTGCACCAATGATTATATTATGTATTTACCAAAACGTGTCGTATATGCCTCCCTGTCCGATGCGGTCCAGCGATCTTCTTCCTCACGGTGTAGGCCAGGAGTGCAGAGGTGGCGAGGAGCAACGAACCACCTTCGAGCGTCGCGAGCAACCGCCACGCTATCGCTGCGCCTCCTTCCACCGCCTCTGACATGCCCTCTGCAAATAAGCAAGTTTGAAAAGATGAGTACATGAGAATATAAATCTCATCAATCAGCGTCTTGCCCTGAGATTCATTCTTGCCAAGGGGTATCGTGTTACCCAGTAACTGGGTTGTGGAGGTCAGATAGGCAGTAGCTTCATGTAAAATTCTGTTATTCAGCTGCATCCGGTTAGACTGGAAGTCGGCTCTAACATAGTTGGGAAAAGGCTAGTTAGATGATGATGACAGGGTCTTGCCCTAAGCCATGGATGCTGAAATAGAAGAGGGGAATGCTTGGAGGGATTGACGGGCTTTTTTTGGTGAGGCATTTGCTCGGAGGAAGACGCTGTAGGTAAATGAAAATTCAATTGCATCTGTTAAAACTTTTTCTTGCTTTTCAATTGGGGTGAAATTAGAATGAAAAGAATTAATTAAAGCTTCTTAGTACATCCTTGTTTATGCATGTGAGCATTGCAGGTAATATAATAGTCTGTTGAGGAATGCGTTAGGTAATGCAGTAGGTACCTTTTAGCAGATAGCAGTAATAAAATTCTAAGTTAATTACTCAATTAAGGAACTATTAGGTTACAGTTTATTTGAGGCCATGCATGTTGCCATGATCTCTTATTAGTTAGATACTTCAGGAAATAATTGCATTAAGGTGACGGAAGCTCCCTCGAAAACCATGGAAACGACACCCATGATGAAAAATTTAAAAAATTTCGCAGCCGCCATCTTGGATTTTCATTTTGACCTCATTTTTAACATGACTGGTGAATTGTGGCCGTACTATATACCCTTGCTCAACCCCATGAAATAATACATGCGTGATGTTATGAAGAAAACTCATTTCCTCAACTTTGTCGCGCAACTGTCTCTTCGCGCGAGTGTCTTTCGCGCAAGTGGATTCGCGCAAGTGGGTTCGCGCAAGTGTCTTTCGTGGAAATGTCTTTCGCGCAAGTGTCCTGCTTCCTTTTTTTATAGGAGCTTCAACATATCTATATTTTTTACACAACTTTAGGTGTAAAAATATATAGGTATGTTAAGGTAGCAAACAGGTAGTAAATATTTACGTTAACAACGCGTTTAATACAACGCAAAAACTATGAGAACTTGGAAGTGGTCAGTCAACCTGACGTCAGAATGGCTGACCACTTTATTTCTTTGATATATTTCGTAACGCAATAGGAATTATTTCATTATAGGTAGTAAACAGTGCACATGGTTCAGTCTCGGGCTCTCGGCCTCGTTTGGTCAGCCATCCTGACGGTCACTAAAAATTGTACCTATTTTATAATGACTGACTAATATAGGAGAGTGAACTTATTCCACACACACCCACACATTCACCCTCATACACAGTTCACATACACACGCACACACAGTTCCGTTTTTATCAAAATAATCCGCTGTTGGCGTTAAATTCACACGTAGATATTATCTAAACCAACGCATGTCATCTTAAAACAAATTATATTAATCAATCTAAAGATTAAGATTTGTCCTTTAAACCAGTTCTTAGTTAAGTAGCAAGTTTAATAATAGACATACGGACATAAACTTGATTCTTGGGACCTCTCAAGTCAGTAAACCCAACGTCAAGTTCAATAGTATACAATGTGACCCTGAGATAGCCGTCAGCAAGTTTTTTGTTGCATAACAACCAATTTTGATACTTTGTTCGTATATTTACTTACGGACGTACTCGTGCATATTATTTGATATTGCCTTGTAGCTGTGTGAATCCGGTAATAACTTTGATAATAATGGGGAGATGAACCTTGGTTTCTTCTGTAAAATTATGACGAGATTCTCCGTTTAATATAATATACCTAAATAATAATAATTAATAATAAAAATAATAATTGCTTTATTTTCAGGCAACTAAGACACTTATACAAAATACACAAAATAAAATAATATAATCTTACAAAATAATAAACTAATACATAATAAACTAATTTAAACGTTGGGTCGGCGACGTACTGCGCTGAGTCGTGTTTGTAGCCTTCCGCGAAAACGCCAATAAACGACACCCATCATCATCTGCCTAGCCTTTTCTCGACTATGTTGGGGTCGGCTTCCAGGTATACACGACACCCATCGGCGCATTTGTTAACACAGCCTCGTTTTGTTATCCATTGGTACCTATCAAGAAGGGTAGTTTAAGAGCTTAGACGATTTTAAATGCTGTAACTAAGGTTGGGAGTTTAAAAATATCTTGTTTCTGGAGATATATGTATCTACTACCTAAATACCACTTGTCAAGCAGTCTCTCAAACCCCAGGCAAATTAGTTGCAACAGAATATAAATTCGTTCGCTAAGGTGTTACGCCCAACACTATGATAAATTGTTAAATGGGTACAAGACGATGTAAATGAAAATGGGCTTGAGCATTGTAATAAACATAAAAACAAGAATGCACGCAGCCAATAAATCTGTAGACTAACATCACTAAATGTTAATGTAATTGTACAGGAAAGTTCAGAATTTACTAGCACCAGTATATAAACTGGAGATCTAACAATTATTGATGACACTTCAAAGGTGCGCACTGACAGCCAATAAATCAGTGAGGCAATCGAATGATTTACGATCCACACGGGATAATTGCTAAAATGGTTTAGCTAGGCTGCATTTTAGCTGTATCATGTAGTAGGTACGTGATTTTTCCTCTTGGTGACTAAAATAATTATCACCTTCCTTTTGTCGTCTTTTTTAATATTATTATTTAATGTCTAGCGAAAAACTAATTACGACAGATTTAACCGCCTTACACTGATCGACCACTAATCAGTCTATCGGGTAATTACGTAACACACAACAGTAAGAATGACTTTCATTTTGACAGTTCAACAACATTCATTGCGTTATTTACGTGTTGAGCAGACAATTTTTTTGAACATATGAAGCAATGGATGAACAATATATATCCTTCCAAATCTTTCATATTGATTAATCGTGTGCTACGCAATTAGGATGCTGATCCTGCAGGTTTACGTTCGATATTTTCAGAGTTCTAAATCTCGATTCTAATTATTGTTTAACACTATTTTATTTGCATCAGAGTCAATTTGAAACCACTTCGTCTCATGCGTGGGAATGGATATTGCTTTCTGTCAGCATTTTCTTGAACTGTCCGTGTAGGTACCACTGATAGACAGCATTAGCAATACCCTTCAAAATGATTCAGATTCTGATTGATTGTACTCAACTAGGGTGCTGTTATTTGTAATTTGACGCACTAAAAAATGTCCTTTTATATCACACAGATCTTTTTATAATGTATTAACCAGACGGAAATGCAGGATTTTTTTATTTCAAGGCAGGTAGGCAGTACCTAAGAGATCTTGAAGTAACTTTATTTACGTATCTACTTAGATATTGCGTGGGGGTATAAAATAACAATCATGCGCACTTAGGTACGTATTTTCATACTTAGTAATCGTGCAATCTGGCAACACCTATAAGTATGGTCAGCTTAATATGCTCATGTTTATTTAAGTATGAAAAATAGACACGCATTACATCGTTTTGAAATTATTCAAATAAATTCTAGATACTTACGATGACAATAGTTTCACAATACAAATTGTCGGTATTTATTGCAAATGATGCAATGTTCAGATTTAAGATTTATCTTGAAACCTTTTATCCTGTTAAAGAGCCAAGTAGGTTTACAAAGCCCTAACTCTTGGTAGATTTTAATACGATGGTAGTAATTACACGTTCGTGCGTCCTTAGCCTAACTACGATAGCCAATCAGATATAAAATTGCTCTATCATTATCTTTAACTCGTAGTTTTCCCTGTTTATATTAATTTACTACGTTTCACTAGATTAGCATATTGTATCGTTTTATACTGCTGAGAACGACAACTACATTTGGAATGTAATCTTCTAAGTAAAGAATGCGAAATATTTAGCTGATTCTATAAAAACTTTTTGTGCTTCTAATAATGGACATTTTTTAAAATAATTTAGCCTCTTTATAACTTTGTTTTTTCTTAAAAAAAACCCACGGGTTAGGTTAGGTTAGAACCGTGACCGACCGCGCACGGAGAGAGCGAGCGAAGCGAGCGGTGCCGCGGCAGTGGCCGGCGAGCGCTACATCCAAGCTGGTCGCAGTTACTTGGCTATTTAGTATTTTTAAGCCCCCAAAATAGGAAATAGGATATTTGAGGTTCACAAAAAGAGGCGCACTGATTCGTTAAAATATACGGCGTAAACAATGTTGAAGGTTTGAGCAAAACAATGCTAAGTTATTTACAACTGCACAGTCGTATCATAAATTAATATCACTTTATGATAAGACTGTATGCAAAATACGAGTATCTGTTTGTTTAATGTTGAAAGCATAGTAATTTTATAATTAGTTTGGAGGTCATTCATCCCAAAGAAAATGTACCGCGCGTTGATGTCTTTAGAATGGCCAAAACTATCAAAAATATAATAATTAAAGTGTTTTCCTTATATCCTAGGTTTAGCCAAATAATCTTCAATTAATAGAGCATTCACCTTTGACCTTGTAATACTTCGTAGCCTAACATTTTAAAAAGATTTTTTATGTATGCATTTAAACACATGGGTTAATACTGAATGAGTGGAACGCTCAATATTTACTATGTAAGGATATTTGCTTATCTTGTAATGTCTATATGTTTGACGGTGCTTTTTGGCATTGAGTACTTATGGTAGTTTAACCCCGATATGTTTTATAGCTGTGTACTTTTAATGGACTGTACCTACATGTACTGACACCTCAGTACCTTAATATGAGTAATATCTTTGTAGGAATTGTCCTTATTGCAAAGTAAGTCATCATCTGGCTAGCCTTTTCCCAACTATGCTAGGGTCAGCTTCCACTCTAACCGGATGCAGCTGAATATCAGTATTTTACATGGAGCGACTGCCTATCTGAACTCCACAACCCAGTTACTGGGTAATACGATACCCCTTGGTAAGACTGGTTGTCAGACTTACGGGCTTTTGACGACCCGTAACGAAAGATCCACGAATGACAGCCGGGACCAACGGCTTAACGTGCTTTCCGAGCCACGGAGGGGTATTGGTATGTGAAGATGGTCACCCATCCACGGACCAACCGCGGCAAGCGTAGCTTAACCTGATTGATCGACCCGTGCGGCTGTAATTAGCCTCTCTCCAAATTAAGTAAATACTAAATAGCAATTAATTAAATTTCAATTATGTACTGTACCAGTTTATCTTGGACATTACTCACATCGGTGAAGGAAAACATCGAGAGGAAACCAGCCGATCGATTCTGTAAAAATCTAACCGTAAAAAGTTAAGTGAAGTGAGCTTAGAGTGAGCTGTCAATAGTGTCAATCCCTAGCATTAGTTAGAATGACTGCACACTTCACCTAAGTTTTCATGGTGAGATTGTTACAGAATCGCACTGCTGTACTCATCTATACTTATAATAAAGTAGTGACGAAGTCAAAACTGTACATTGAATATTTTTGAAAACAGTAATGCTACGAGGTGCAGGAACGAGTCTGATGCCGAAAATATAGTTTTTTGAATTTTTAGTCCGGTTGTCTGGATGTATGTTGCGTATTGGTGCCAAAAACGGCTTATCTGATTTGGATGCGCACTTAGATAGTTTATAACCTGGATTTACACATAGGTTACTTTAATCCTGGTAGTACGTTCCCGTGGGATATTTTCCGACGTCCACGCGAACGAAGTTAGCAGTTAATATAAGTCTGAAATCACCAACCCGTTTTGAGCAAGCGTGTTGCCTTCTCACTATAAGTAGAGGCCTTGACCCTGCAGTAGGACAATAGTAGGCTCGTATTAATGAATGAAATGGACCACATAAGGCCACTGACAATCGCATAAGGCTATCAGACTATGACTTACAACGTATTAAATAAATAGAATGCATTTAATATTTTAATTAGTGTTAAACACTGTTGTGGAAAATTACTAAAAAAATAATGACTAGTAAAATAAATATTCCACAGAAATCTAGGGCAGGGTTTAATAATAACGTAAACAATTAAAACACATAATGTCGGTTACCGTAATATACGTATTGATTAAACGCATGCATTTTGTTTTTTTTTTGTTAAGTGTGTATTTGTTATTTAATTTTATTTTGAGAGCGGTTAAGTTGAGTGGTTTTCAAGTAGATCAAGGTTCAGTAAGTAAGTTGTAGTAGTTGGTACCGGTTGGGCTGTAACTGGTTAGCAAGGATTGCCTTCAAGGACGTCTGGGACCGTATAAGTACTAACCCAGCCTTCACACGTTGGGTGACCTATCGGTGAGACCTATTTTTGATCATTTCATTCGCATCTTTACTTACTCGATTACTTTAGATAAATTATTGGATACTTGCTTTGCTGTGGATGTCGGAAAATATCCCCACTGTTTTCATATAACTCTATTGATTTACGAGTTGAACATCAGCAAAGTTCCCCGTCAGCATGGTTTAATAATCATCGTCATGTTTCAACCAAAAACCTTAATGTTAACACTTAAACCTTCCTCATGATTCACTCCGTCCATTGGTGAAAACCATATGAATATCCGTTGGGAAGTTTTCGAGATTATCGCGTCGGCCAACTGACAGACGCGGCATGGGACGTAGTTTTATATACCTATACATATAATATGTATATAGTGATATAAATGTAGGTACTTAAAAAGTTCTTCTTGGATGTAGGACTAAATTATTAGCTCAAGTAAATAAATATATAACAAATATGATAATTTTCTAATTGGCCACTAAATGTTTTTACCATGAATAAATACAATGGCCCCATTCTTTTCTTTGCTCACCCTTTTAGTACCTAAATAGAGCATGAAAGTACACTCCTACGGATCTTAACTCTTAAATTCTTAACCAACCGTATAGCATACACAAGTTCAAATAATTAATATATTTTACATATATTAAGCAATTTATCACGCTTGAAAACTGAAAAATATAGCGATATTTTAATTATATTTCAAATTGGTATGATTTTACGAAAATAACTAGGTATAGCTATCCAACTTTTATTTATAGAAATTGCTTGTTTCTTAGTCAGAGAACTAACTGCTGCTGGCCGAATGTGTAACTGCAATACCATTATTTCTATTACATAGTGCCTTTACGGAAAGCGCCATTCACTTGTGGACGAAATAATAACTCTATTACGTCAGAGTAACATGAGCGATATCTTAAGGGCAATAAAATGGGACGTGTCCAAACTGATGTAGTGTCCACAGAGACCACTTTACCTTGCGATCACGTGTAATTCCGCTACTCTACTGGCAAGATAATGTGTAAAAGATAAAAAAAAAACGTGCGGAGGCAACAGTGTTACTTTTATTGTGCCCGTTGTGTTTTGTGACGAAATTAATCGGTACAGTAAGTTTCAAGTATGTATTTACTTCATAGTTTGAGAGACATGGTGCTAATTAATCAATTGAAGACAAACTTCTTCGTAGGGTACCTATTTGGTATAGATCTTTCGAAGTCTCTGTTATGGCACCTGCCTAATTAGCCAAGCCAATCAAAATAACAAAAGACTAAGGACTGATTTTTCAATCGACAGATAATTTTTATTCGTGGAATAAAATTGACGTCTGACAGTTTTTGTATGGAAGAACTGTCAAAAATTCAAAATTATTCCTCCGATAAAATTATTCGGCGTTGGAAAAATCAGCCCTAAACTTACTAAGGACGTAACGTGGTAAATAACTAGACTGTGTCGGTTGAGTTTTTTATCCCGAAATAATTGTGAAACAAATTTCTAATTTGTTGGCAATAAATAGCACGAAACACAGAGATTTCAAGCTGAATGCCATTATTTTCGTTCAATCTTGAAAACTGCTTTTTAGCATTTGATTACCATTTCCACAGCCTCATTATCTAATTATTTTATCTAAAATAGATTTACACAGAGTTTACACAAGTAAAAAGTCTGACGTCCCACAAAAAATAATCACAATAAAGAATGGAGGCTGTGTTAAACAGCACCTTTGTCGAGTGATTGCGGGTATTGCTTCACAAACTGGATGGTTTCAACAGGTTGTTTTGGCACTAAAATAAAATTAAAACAAACCCTAAACCAGATTGCGTCGCGAACACAAAAAGACTGCGTTCATCGTAATAGTTGGTTACTGCAGTTGTAGTAAGATATGTTATGAAATTAGACTTGTTTTTAAACGTGAAAGTTCCAGCTCACCTACTAGCAAGTAGATGCAATTTGGGAGATGCATTTCTTAACATATTATGATTGATGTTCGTTTGCAATCTTTCGGGCGGTTATTTTTTTGTTTTTATTTAATTACAGGTACAGCAACCTAAACTTATGTGATCACTGCATGTCGAAATCCTATTTCCTATCCTACTAATATTATGAACGCGTTTGTGAGGATGGATGGATGGATGTTTGAAAGTACGGAACGGATTTCGATGAAATTTCGCACACAGATAGTAGATAGTATATTACCAGATTTAACAGAAAGGATATCAATCACAGGAATACAATCAAACTACGATTCACAAGCTAAAGTTTTTTTGAGTAGATAAGAACTAAGTAACTGCCGCTTGTAATAATTTGTTGAATAAAATCTCATTGAATAGCCAATCCAGGCAATTCTCAACTATTGTTTTCATGAATGCGGTATTATAATGACAATTTCCCATGGCAAACGACATTTCCATATTGTTCTATGATAAGTTTAATTCAAGGAAACGCGTATAAACGCCGGTTACATATATGGAGACAATGCTTGTCAGTTACGCTCCTTTTCCTTTGAATTAGCTAACTTTGTGTAGCTAACCATATCCGTAGGTACATATACCAATGCCTAAGTACTTTATTATGGTGAGAATACTTCTTATGAGATACAGGCAGCGCGCCGCGGTTACACCCGCATAAGTGCCGATCTCATGGGGATATCGGGATAAAAAGTATAATTTGTGTTATTCTGACGTATACGCTATATTACTGTAAAGTTTTATAAAAATCCGTTCTGTAGTTTTTGCGTGAAGGAGTAACAAACATCCATCCATCCTCGCAAACTTTCCCGTTTATAATATTAGCAGGACTATGGGATAATCAAACTTTCTTTGTAAGAAATACTAATTTTTGAAATAATGTCTTTATTATTTGTATCGTTTATCCTCATCTAAAAGAGTGCTTTCAATTCAAATAATTTATTTTCTCTTCACAAACAATGACATTATATAAATTTAGACAAGCTTAGAAATTATGTAGTTTTTGAGAGACTGATGTCTGCATTAGGAATATATAGTATGGCAGATCACCACCATGAATAATAGAGCCCGCAAATGTTGTTGAAAACAGCTTAAAAATTCATGTCCTCAGGGAGACATTTACTTAGCAAAGATCATAAACAGTCATAGATTACATACACGAGCATGTATTTAGTTGACCACATAATATAACATCACGCCTCTAATCTGTCGATCTAATATTCTGTAAAAAATTCACCGTAGAAATTCAGGTGAAGTGAGTTTGAAGTGAACTGTCTACCTTATGCTAGGGATTTACACTTTTGGCAGTTCATTCAAGGTCCTCTGTGAGATTTTTACAGAATATACCCGCTGGGCCATAATTCTTTATGACACAATGAACGAAACCGCGCGAAATCAATGCCAGATTGGCGGGATTAGCTAAGGAATCAACGTGGTATCGAAGTAAGGAATCGTTAAGTGGTCATAGTGAATTAGGACCCTGCTGATCTGTGTCTGTGGTTGACTTGTGAAATAACTCATTATCGTAAAGACAAAGGGAACGTCCTATGGTAACAAAAACATTATCTTTTTAGGCTTGTTTCGACATTGTTCAAGTTTCACCACTGCATTTATCTCGGGGACATCGGCGAGTTTTCATTTCTTTAACTACATAAACTGTAAATTGTGAAATATAAGCACATTTTTGTCCAGTCAACAGTGTCGAGTAGGTCATCACTGTCCAAGGCTGCTTTTTATTATTTTTTAGCTTTATTTTTTAAGTTTCCTAACTGTTGCGTCTGTTTGTCCTGCCTTAGAAATTCACTTTTGCAAGCTGTGCCTATGATGGAATTTATTTCACGGTGGTTTCCTAGAGCCAATAATTACTCATCATCATCATAATTTCAGCCGAAAGACGTCCACTGCTGGATATAGGGCCACCCCAAGCACCGCCACTTCGATCCGTTCCATGCTTCTTTCACCCAGCGGATTCCTTCGGCCTTTACCAAGTCATCGGTCTACCTGGTGGGAGGCCTTCCAACACTACGCCTTCCGGTGCGCGGGCGCCACCCCGGAACCTTTCGGCTTCATCAGCCATTAGTGCGATTCTGTAACCATCTCACCGTGAAAACTCGGGTGAAGTGAGCGTGGAGTGAGCTGTCATTCCAACGAATGCTAAGGGACTGACACTATTGACATCTCACTCTAAGCTCACTTCACCTAACTTTTCACGGTGAGATTTTTACAGAATCGATCGGCTGTTCTGCGAGCAATGTGCCCTGCCCACTTAGCACATTTAGCACTATCTATCTATACTAATAATAAAGCTGAAAAGTTTGTTTTTATGTATGAACACGCTACTCTCTGGAACTGGTCGGATTTACAAAATTCTTTTTGCATTTGATTGCCTAATTTTTGACGTAGGTTTTAGGCTATTAAAATCACATCGCTACGACCCTTAGGAGCCGAGTTAATCGAGCATGGAACTGAAGGTTTGGAAGGCAATCTATATATAAATAAAAATGGATCTTCGAAATGTATGTACGCCCATAACTTTTGAACGACTGCACCAAATTGGATGATTCTTGGTTTTATGTATTCGTTATTGTTAGGACAAGGTTTGTATACACAATTGGACCTAGTAGGTGGCGCTGGAGTAGGGTAGGAGTAGTGTAGGATTAGGGTAGGAGTAGGGTAGGAGTAGTGTAGGAGTAGTGTAGGAGTAGGGTAGAAGTAGGGTAGGAATAGGGTAGGAGTAGTGTAGGAGTAGGGTAGGAGTAGTGTAGGAGTACGGTAGGAGTAGTGTAGGAGTAGGGTAGGGGTAGAGTAAGGGGTAGGATACCACGCGAGCGAAGTAGCGCCGGGCAGCTAGAAATAATTTAAATGGCAAAACTACGTTTGCCGGGTCAGCTAGTCGAAGAATATTCCTTAAGGCATCTTGCATTTGTTATCTTATTCCTACTCCCCTACGTCAGGTAACGTTTTTGGCATTAAACAAACAACAATATAATAATTAATTGAGTATTAAATTTAATGAAGACCTTGACACCAGATATTATATAGAGGCCTACTTATTAGGTATACATACTAAACGTGTACTGAGTTTATTCTCGATCTTGAGCCAAGTCACCTTAGGTTACATGACAGAACAGCGAACATGAAGGTCAAATTATGTTTTTTCATTAACAACTCCATAGTGTGAATTGCTTGTACAAACCGACAATTTAGAGGTGTTGTATAATACGAAATCCTATTTATTCTATGTAACTTTTTGCGTTACTGGCTTAGCTTAACTTCCTCGTCAATTATTTATTATTTTGCTATTCGAAAACAGACAGGTAATAACGTCGGATTAACATTAAGTAAATTGAAATAAACTTAAGTTTTCAATAAAAAAAGATTTGCAATCTAAGAACCAATCACTTTATAGCCGCACAGGATCGAGTTTATTTATAGTGTAAGTGTTCTAAAACAAAACTACTTTATATACTTTGAAAGTCGATAAAAAAACCCTGCAAAAACAACAAGTCAGAAGTTCCAAATTCGCATGACCTTTTGAATGGGCGACCGGTTTAATTAGACTATATATACGTAGGTACTTTCCCGCACCTGCCTTATAACCACGTACTTTAAGCTTAACGTTTGAGATAAGTATCAAAAAGTCCACCTTGCATCGTAGGGCTTTAATTCTCTGTATAAAGGCTCCTATTATAAAGCTCGGTGGTATATTAGGTAATGGCATATCGAATGGATAAGTAGGTAGTACGCTAGTTGGGTATGGTATTAAAATCGGGACAAGGCATTATAGCCATTTATAGCCTTTTCTATGAATGCGCTGGAACGATGTCTACTTTATACATATTGTTTATCGATTTATGGGAAGCAAGGGAAAATTTTGCATAAGTAGATACTTACATAATAAAATCAGCCTATATTGTTCCCACTGCTGGGACACAGGCCTTCTCTCTTCGAGAGGGAGTGGGCTATATGAATCTACCACGCGGGCCCAGTGCGGGTTGGTAGATGTCACATGTTTTCGAATTTTTGGTTCTAGGACATGTCGGTTTCCTCACGATGTTCTCCTTCACCGTTTTGAGAGCAATATAAATTTATATATACATGTGTCACGATGTGGATTAATAACAAGTATAACACGATTTGGATTTCCCGACATTTTTTTGTTCACACCTGCCATACCTATTTAATCCACTGTTGTTTACGTTATCTGTTTACAATATTGTGGCACTAAAATTTTCCACTCCACTAAGTAAGTTTTTCTTCGGTTTCAATGGCATTGCTGTAGTCACCTACCTCTTCATTTATATTCTACTGGCTGTTCGTGTCTGGCGTCGCCCGGAAAATTTCCGACTTTGCCGGTGGATTTTCAAAAAAAAAACTTTCTTACACCCCTGTCATGACAATTAGGAAAATAAAAAACAGCCAAACCGGATGATCGGATCTCAAGTGATCATTCATACATTACTTTCTTTTTCAATTGATTTTTATTCATGGAAATGTTTATGTAAAATGAAATCATTGAAATGCCAACGTTTTCTACTGTAAAGATGGTCAATTATTTGATCAGTGCGCTTAATCTCACATAGCGGTTAATATAAATCTACCTTTTTGGTATGGGTAAGCGTGGGACAATTAGATTTCGGCAAATTCAATGATTAAAAAAAATTACATTGGTCTAAGATGTAAATTACTAAGAAAAAAATTACGCTGTTATAAGTATTATGGCCCACGTACACCACAATTCACTAGTCACGCTAAACGAATTTAAAACTTCGTCCTGTTTCTGTCCATCTTTTGAAAATGTTTGGAATAACGTTTTGCGTGTGAGCTACTACTACTTATATACATATTTAGTCTGAGACGCTAACAAACAAAAAAAGTTAAATTTAAAATGTCTGTCTACAGTTCTACGGGTACGTGTGACCCAGTGTTACTCGTTTAACTAGCTACTATTCTCAAGTGTTATATCATAGCAATTCTCGAGTAGGTAGTGATCATTTGATCTGACATCTGAGCAAACACGCTAAACCCACGTAATAACCTTGAACCTTGTCTCTTGTGTGATGTTCGACAGACACGTCACTTTAACATAATGATACACTATAAAAAAGGTTTCGCGATTGTGTGTACTTAATGGAGGTAAAACACGAAGGTGTATTTCTTGAGGCATAGTGGAAAAAGCGGCTCTTCTTACTTACCTACATACCGGTACACAAGTGATTCACTTAAGTTAGAAGAAGTAAACAAGAAAATTAACTTACTCGTAGATCATTTAAGATTACGCGTCTACACGGTTTCTTGTCAAGTAGAAAATCCATACTAATATTATAAATGCAGAAGTAATTCTGTCTGTCTGTTATCCGAATTTGGTTTAAATTTGGCACACGGGTAGACCATGCCTGGATTTGGACATAGTATACTTTTATCCTGATAGTATGTACGCTCCCCAATAGTAATATTTTTCTTTTTCCACTAGATAAGCTGCTCGTTTACTGTCCAAGCTATGTTTATACGCAACCAATGCTACGAAAAGGCACCTAGATCATTACAATTCCGGGTGATTGGTGCAACGTAACATGAAATGTAACACAAGTTGAAACAAATTCATCTAGTTTTACATTGCATGGATGGACGGCTGATTTGTGTTACATTTCATGTTGCATTGCATGTATTTGGACGGTTGATTGGTGCTACATTTCACGTTGCATTGCATGTATTTGGTCGGCTGATTGGTGTTACATTTCACGTTGCATTGCATGTATTTGGACGGCTGATTAGTGTTACATTTCACGTTGCATTGAATGTATTTGGTCGGCTGATTGGTGTTAAATTTCATGTTGCATTGCATGTATTTGGTCGGCTGATTAGTGTTACATTTCACGTTTGCTTTGCATGTATTTGGTCGGCTGATTGGTGTTACATTTCATGTTGCATTGCATGTATTTGGACGGTTGATTGCTGCTACATTTCACGTTGCATTGCATTTATTTGGACGGCTGATTAGTGTTACATTTTATGTTGCATTGGATGTATTTGGTCGGCTGATTGGTTACATTTTATGTTACGTTTCACCAATTTGTACCCGGCACAAAACAAATCGTTATTAATTTCAAATTCATTAACAAACTAAACAGTACAAATAATCACAAATAACATCAATAGGTATGTAAGTAGCATGTTTGATTAACGTTTAATAAAAGCCTTGAAAAGTGAGAGTCAAATGCACGTGCACCTAATAAGGTCGCTGGTTATGCACATAAATTCGCTATTTGCCGATGTTAATTGTATTTTTCCGGTTATTTCGGGTGATGTTTTTGTCTTTGCCAAATATTTGTATCTAAGAATTTAGTTCAAACTTAGATTCAGCATTTTTAGGTTTTGGAATCTTGGTTAGTCTCTACTTTAATAGTAGTATGTAGTTTATGTAGTTCTTTGGTCAAAGTGGCAAAATAAATATTCCTATGAATATATTATTATGTATTTTTATATTTAATAAGAACTTATGAAGTTATGTGTAATAAACAAGATATAAAAGATACAATAAACAATTTAAAACATCCTGAGTAGCTTCTACGCGTAATTTTCCAACCATTATATAAAGTAGAAACGATATTTTTCTTATGTGTCCATTTAAAACCGCACCTAGCCTTCGTTTTAATTAGTACGGTCAGCAAGCAACAGATGTAGGAAAACTAGCACCGTAGGAAACTACAGGAGAGATTATGAATAAAAAGCTGCAAATCTTATAGTCAGTAGGTAGTACTTACACTTGACATTAGTTTAACTCAGTGCAGTGAGCCAGTGATCCACATTATACTTATTTTTAACTTCTGTGCATGAATAAAGTACCTGCCTAAGTGGTTCGGAAAACTAGTATTATGAAAAAAAAAAACGAAACATCTAAGTATAAATTCGACTTTTAAGATATCAAATCACATCACAGAATAGAATGTTCTTTATTACGTAAATAGTACAGATATAACTGTAGAAACACACACATAGTTGGATCTTTTGATGTGACACCAAAATCAGAACGATAGATGCAGAAGGCCAAGTACAGACAGGTAGCATATTCCAAGGGACAATCATTATGATTTATTTCTAATGTGGGAAGTTGTATCAAAACTTAAGAATAATTACGACAAACAGTTGTCGACCTTATGACTGTGCATAAGTTCATAATTATAATCCCATTGATTGATGATATTTCTTGAAATGATCATTCAAACCCGCGATGTGCCTAGTGAGGTATCCTTCGGTAAGTAATTACCGTTTTCAGCACATCAGTGATACCGATTTGACATTGATTACAACGACATGTCACAGCTGTAAGGGCCATTTTCGTAGTGCAAGTGTTACCACTGATGTGTGGTCAGTGTGGTAGACCGTATTATGTGCATAATCTGGGTGCTTAGTTAAATAAAGAAAACATAAAATTTTCATGGAAAATCTTCGGTTACTTTATTAAATAACACAAAATTTACTCAGTATTTCCTAACACTTAGCTCATTGAAAATGATCAGACGTCATTGTTAGGGAGTGTTTTCCAAGTGTTGGGCCTAAGCCTGTGTCAAGGAAGTACTTATAAAAATCATACATTTTCCTTGGATTTTATTACTTATAACAATGTATAATTTCTCTATTATTGTGTAAGAAAACCTCAGGCGGGTATTACCATGTCGCAAAAATAAATATGAATAAGAGATGGATTCATTATTGTTAAATGTTTTGTGGTCATGTAAGCTTTAAAGGTAATATTTGCTGAACGTCATATGTATGTATCTTGCTTTAGTTACGTTGCAAATAATTAGTAAAACCGCATGTCATGATGTCACACAGTCACATGAAGGAAGTAGAAATATGTCGAGCGCCAAACATCCAAAATCTATGTATGGGCCATGTAAGTATGTCGAAGGTTAACAACTTTTACGATAGGCTGGTTGTTACCGTTATTCGTGAAATCTAGACAAGGTAATTTATTTTTAATATTCTTAAACATCCACGTCACCTACGGAAGTAATTTAAAATGACTAAGAGCAAAAAAAAAATATTATTATTTGTTTATTTTAACATTTATGTACACACATATGTAAATAGACAATGAAAAACAGAGCAGAAAAATAGGTACAGAGGTGATGCTTATTTCATGAGAAATCTCTTCCAGCATACCTTAGATAGGACAATAGATAGTATACAGAGATGTAGACAGCGTGTGATAGAGCAAAGGAGACAAAAAAATAATACAAAGAATCAAAAAAGCAATTCACTTAAAAACTAAACAAAAATTACGAGACTGAACTAACATACATACAAATAAACATATATAAATATATACTTCTAAAATAAATATTACCAGAATGATAATAAATATATCATACTCAAAATAATAAATACATACACAACTATGATGATTTGGATTTAATCCTCCTTTAGCAAGCATGGTGATCATACCTTCTCTGTACGAGGAGAGGAGAGTTTTTTTTTTGTCTCGTGGCCCTGGGGTCCCGGACCTTTGGAAGTCGTACGAGTGGCCGAAGCCAACTCAGAGGTCCGTTAGATGCTTTTAATGAAATGAGGCACCAACCGACGATAATCCCTGTAAGCGCTATGCAAGTGCACCGGCAACCCTCCGTTGATGTAGAACTATTGCAGGAAATAGAAAAAAAAATATTGGAATATGTGTTTAGATGGCTAAAGTGGACTGGTTACCTAGAACTATGGCCCCTGAGAGGCTGGTATTATTATTATATTATTATTTAGTGCAAAAGTTTGTGGAGGTCAAATCAACAGGCCGGGAAAACGAGATCATCAAAAGAAAAAAACAATGCATACTAAAATAAAGAATACAATTCTTGTAGAGGTTCGTGAGAATCTATTAAGAACGTTAATAAAAAAAAGAAACAACGCGAAAGGACGTCATCAGTTCATTTGTTGACGTCATCAGCATACCAGCCGAAAACAGACAGCTGGAGTAATTTTTTCCAAGAATCTAGGAATAATAATCAATTTTCGGGATATAGTGTTTTAAAATATATGACCACCACTGAATGATTAATGAGTACTTAATGATACAGCCGTCCAACCTAGGGTCAGAAAGGTCGTTGTACAATTAAATGTTTGCATAAATGTTTATTTATAAGTTAACTAGCGACCCGCCCCTGATTAGCTCGGATGCAATGACGGAACATTAAGATTTCTGTGCTATATCGAAGTGTCTTAGACATATAATCTTCTTCCGGAATAAATTATGGTTAAAACTGCATCAAAAACCATTATGAAGTTTAGAAGATCTAAGCGGTCACACACAGAGACCCGAAAAGCTATATAGTATATATATATATATATGGACATTTAAATAGTCTGAATTATACGAATTTTTATTTTTATATATAGGTACCTATATATAAACTGTGTTCACAGCTCAAGCTAATTTATTAATAGCATTACATCGACATTAGTAGGTCCAATGAGGATAATTATTATTCATTAGGTGGTAGGTATGTTGTTTTTATCGTTTGACGTAGATTACGTCAGGTGAGCAAAAAGCTTCGTGTATAATAAATCATAAAGTAACGGCTTTCATTAAAAAGAAGGAAAAACCCCAAATTAATGAAGTAGTTTTTAAGTATAACAAAGGTTATTTATTGGTCTTTTTTATGGTTCGTGTGTCTTTAAGGCAATAATATCGTAATTGACTATTGAGTGCGATTTTTTATTCTCAATAATGAAGCCTAGATTTCATTCAGTACCTGTAGTTGCTGGGAAGAAAGTCTTACCTCTCACCCGAGAACAAGTTACTGGTTTACAAAGCAGAGATTAAGCCAATTTGGACCTACGTGACACAGCTATGGGGTAGTGCCTTGAATTCAAACATCAACTTAGGGCAACGACTGACGACGACTTGGTGCATCACTAATGCAAAAATTCACGAGCAATTAAAAGTAAACACAGCGAAGGAAAATATATAAGAGTTCGTTATAAAACGACGGTGTGCGTTAAGAAAGCACTTTTGCAAATATACCCCCTAAATGGGTTAAATAGGGGATGAAGGAAGTTTGCATGGCAGCTCGTCATTTTTACCGAGAAGAAATCCAATTGGGCACACGGCTTGTCACAACTAAGCCGCTACGACTATGACAGGTTCCACCAATGTGTGGTCTGGTCTTCATCGTAAAGTCTGATAACCGGATAAACTTGATTCTCCTGTTCGCCTCTTAAGGTGCACACGCTGACCGATCTTCATCAAAAGAATGTTGTATTGTAAACCCAGATTTACGGGATCCAATGAATGGTAGCTAAATATAAAAATGCCACTAGGTAGGTATATGAAATAGATTTACGTCGCACCTAATAGTATACGTATTAAGGCATTTCTCTAAGCGTATTATTTTGCTTTTACCGTTCATGGTAACGGGACCAATAATTAATATTCAGTGAAGATTATGTTTTAATAACGAGTACTGACTATTAGATTTATTAACTGCAGCAAATGAAATATGACTTTAAAAATCTAAATTACACATATAGATTGGAGGCTTTATTTCAGACTACAAGTAGATGCAGGTGCACCTGTTCAGCTGCATCAGCGGGGTAATTACGTACCACACTAACAGTAACAATGGATTTCATTTTGACAGTTCAACAACATTCATTGCTTAATTTACGTTTTTGAGCAGACAAATATTTATGTACCTATTTATTTACCCGGGAATAAAGGCCACAAACACTACTAACATTACAGGGAATTCCTAATGCGTCATGGTGTTAATTAAACTATCTTATTTATAACTATGTATTTTAAATATTAAAAAAATTAAGCAATGGAACAATATCCTTCAAAATTATCCAGATTGTGATTGTTAGTGTGTACATTACACTATTATGGTGCAGGTTAAATTTGAAACCACGGCAGAACTAACATAGCTGAGATAAGGCCAGGCAGATGATGATGCAGATGAAGTATCTAGGTGCACCTCTATCTATGTATCTGCAATTTATTCGTACCTACTTACTTATTACCTACTTTTAGTTTTTTTCCTAATAATGAACAGTTATTATTGTTGGAAATTCTAAAACGGATATAGTGTGCCTAGTTTCTAATGCGCTGCAAATAAGCTGCCAATAATTTAATTTATATTTTTAGGAAATATGCTGGCTGATTTTTAGTGTAGTTGTTTCCATGTAAGAAAAACTGCCTGTAATATTTGTAAGTAGAAAATTTATTGTTGCTGTTCAGAATAATTTATTGCTTTATTAGTATACGAGGAACATAGAAGCGGATAACAGCCTCCTGTGGACTGAAACTATGTAGGTATCTCGTAAGTGGTAAAAACAGTGGCTGCCTCAAGAAAAACGAAAACCGTAAAGACCCACTGTGTACTCAAGTCAAGGAATAAACTTAATTCCAAAACGTTATTTCAGAGTCAAGAATAAAAACATTATCTTAGATCTTTTTACATATCTAAGATGAAAAAGTTAATGCTGGCGTAAGGATACCATAATTAGAGACGGTGTTCTTACTAGTGGCTAATGAACCTATATTTTTATTTAGGGAAAACAAATAAATTCATAACAAACCTTCAATCCTGATATCTTTTCCGAACCACATCACACACTAACTAAAATAATTTGAACAATTTTACTGTAGATAGTCATTTTTCAATAACAAGTAATTTTCCCGCCACTGATTTTCACGCACAGGTAACCCAAAAACAAAACACGGTTCCTAAATTCGAACGTTTTAATTCTTTTTCTGCCGGCCAGTGCGTTCCGTTTCGCGTTCGATTAACGAATGCAGGCAACATTTTCCTGCGGCGAAGGCGCGAGCCGTACAGCCACTCACCTTGATTTTCCTGAACGCAGATGTATTTAGGACATAGGTAAGGTGTAATTTAACTTATCAAATTGCAGTTTTATAACAGGTTTTTTGTTACCTTAGCGAAATGAATAGTGGATAGGAATATGATATCTATTAGACTTTAGTTACAAGACTTCTGTAGCTAGGTCAGGAATTGTAGGTGCAGAAATAATAGGCAGAGAGAAAACTTCTTAGTTTCTCTGTTTTTAAAATCAGGGTAAATATCAAGTCAAGGGAAGAAGTGAACTCAACGATTAAAATAGCATTTTGTTACAGCAAAAATGCTGCAAATAATTCACATTCGATGTTACAGGTTTTTATGATCAATACCTAAATTGAAAACGTGAGCTGGAAATAGTTATAGGTACGCGAACATTATGTTTTGCATCTTATTCTCCTCAGTTGTACCTATAGGTATTACCTACTGTTTAACAAATTACATTTATCATCGCATCGTATAACAGTTTGATACAGGAACCAAGTCGTATCGTCCTCGTCCACAGAAGAAGATGAAGAAATAGTACCTACTTACCTATATCCTTCTTTAGCCGTGAGTGTCGTAGAAGGACACAATAATGGAGAAGTCCTTTGTTGCTTAAAAATATCAGCAATTCGCTTGCCAAATGAAGTCGTATGATGATTAATAAATTAACCAAGCAGGTGGGTGCGGACCTACTATAGACAAAAAATCGTCCGCGATTAAAATTTGATAAATGACTGCAGTTTTTTTTTTTTAAATTTATAATTGGGTTAGGTTTTCTATTTCTATAGTTAGTCTTAAAGCAACGCTTAGGTTGCAGCTAAGAACCTTATTACCTACACCCGGATAATTTGACAACTTCTGCTTAAAACCTTTTTTTAAGGTGAAGTCTACAATTTGCGTTCCATAATACTGTATCAATACAGCTACAACTACAAATAAATACCCAGTGTGCTCTATGTTTTACGGCTACCGCTACTCATTGATACAATTTTATAGAGCAAACATTGATGACAATTAAATTAAATCTTGCTGAAGCGTGTATCTTTTTAAGGCTGACTGTACTACACCTCCTGCATATGAATGACCAAGAAGGTTACTACAAAAAGTTTCCAGGATGCAGTGAAACCTCGCGTTCAACTATGTAGGTATGTAATAATCAGTTTTATCTCATAGTTACTCGTTCATTTCCGCACGAAGTTACGCTAGGCTGTCGTAAAATACTTAGGTACGTATGTACCATGCAAAACGGGGCCGGTAACTGAACTATGTATTACGTGTACCTACCTAATCGAAGCAGGAATTGCTATTACACGCCTTACGTAAGTATCCTAGCTTCTAGGGTGTTGGGAAAGCTTTGTATAATAAGTGAGTATTTATCTGTTTCTAACACATAAATAAACTGGAATGGAAGTAAACTTGTTTTGCACTTGCTTGAGATTTCTGTTCTATGATATTTCAACCTGTTGCCTGCCACTTCGTCTGAATACCAACCAAGATTTGCTAAGCGGCAGAGGTTAGAAAAAAGTCTCCGAAACGGTTAGGAATAAATTGTGAGGAAACCGGCATGTCCTAAAGCCAAAGATTCGAAGACATGATGTGACAACTACCAACTCGCACTGGGCCCGCGTGGTGGATTACAGCTTACAGCCCTCTCCCTCTTGTAGAGGCGTGTGTCATTTTTTTCTTACAGCCTCTATCGTCCCTCTAAGATACTTTCCTCTGATGTCCTGTTCAGAAAATATGTTCTACGTTTCATGTTTATCTTTCTTTCTTCCGTGGTTTTAAGTTCTGACCAAACTGAGGTAAATCCTATACACGGGATGTCAACTACCTTGTATGGACTATAGAGATGTTACATTCGCGTGACTTCTTAGGGCTGATTTCACTAATGAAACTGAACACGATCAGCATATCTAAACCGAGCTCAAGAGATGTCAGTGTCATCTGTCTGTGGAATATTGACACGCTCCTGAACGTATGCAGGATTGAGAGTTTAGTCTAACAATGGATTATCTTAAATTTCTGTCTGACTATCCTCCCATCTTTCACAGGCTTATAAAATCAACAGTTTTCATCATTTTTAACATTTCAAAGTGTAGCGGTATCTACAACGCCGCATGCGAACAACGCGTCACTGACGTCACGCAATTCCTGCATCTCGAAAGCAGAGTTTACCGCGCAATTAGCTTAAGTATAGGTATACAAACTTCCCAATATCAATCGTTGGGCAGGTGCCCGCCAGACACAACACCCGTCTGGTCGGAGGACTCATCCTCCATAGGAAAGGGAGGGTTCCTATGGAGGATGAGTGAACTTTAAATCCTGCTCCTCATACCTTTATACTGGTGCCCCGAGTATGAACGTTAGCGCAGCTTTCGTGCAAATACTTCAGCGTGACGTCATCATCATCACTCCCGCAAGCTTCAGCGGCGAGTCACCCAGCCAGCCAGCACCCACGGCTTCAACGGGTATCCTGACCACCACCATGCAGCGTCCGCGCATACTCCTCATATCACTATAAAAGCAAACGGAGTACGCACGGATAGCAGCAGGTGGCATTCTGCAGTTTCTGCCCACCCCCATGGGAAGAAGGCCAGTTTATGTATGTATTCATCTAATTACTAAGAAACTTCGCAGGTCTTCTGGGAACCGCCATACACCATCTTACAGTTGCAACACATTTAGTTCTCTAGATATTAATAAAATTACTTATTACTATTATACATACCCACCTCCTTTTGAACGCGACCACTGAGGTACCTGATAATCATCGAACGAAATACTTTAACACACTAAGCAATCATCATAAATATTATAATTTAATGCTCTGATATAATTACATGTAATCCAACCTATAATAATTACTTACGTCTCATTCGTCTAGATCCAGTACACAGGGTCAAATGAAATTGTCACTAGTAACAAGAACCAGTTTAAGCTGGCCTGTTATTCCATTGAAACTTATCGCACTACACTAGACCAGCTCAAGGCCCAAATTGGCCCCTTACCACCGACGCGTGGTGGACTGTACGTCTGTTAAGAAAGCGGTGCGCATAGCGTTTCAATCAGTTACAAAATGCCACATTGCACAAATAAGCGGAAATTCTTACAATTAGCTCGAATTGTCTTAATCTTGTGTGTTTCCTATGTAAACATTCATTGTATGGTGCACAAACATGCAATGGGATGCAGTTTATAGGTACGTAGGAGCTATGAGGAATAGGGAAAGTTCTTCATTCTCGATAGAAAATATCCTCCCTTTTCCCTCCGACGAGACGGGTATTGTGTCTGGTTTTGTGGGCTACTGCTCGACGGTTGATGTTGGGACGTTGTATACCTGTGTATATATATGCAAGTCGTACGTCGAACCAAGCGATGCAGGATTTTGCGTGACGTCAGTTGGATGCTTAGTTCGCATGTGGCCATAAAGATTCTTGTTCAGTGCACTGTCGATGAATTTTGCTATACGTAGGTGAGATAGCACCCTAATTGCGTAACACATTATCAATCCAATCTGAATGATTTTGAAGGATATTGCTAATTCATTGCTTCACATGTTTGAAAAAATTGTCAGCTCAACAACGTAAATAACGCAATGAATGCTGTTGAACTGTCAAAATGAAAGCCATTCCTGTATCTGTTAGTGTTACTACAAAATTTTCCCGCAGGTTTAAGATAGGAGATATATAATTTATAGAAAGTAGATAAAGCTTTTAGAAATAACCCAAGTAGCACAGAAGGGGTTATAGTAGTAGGCTGCTAGGTAACGTTAGTACTATAAGCTGTACAATCAATCAGTACAAGAGCAGTATAGCATGCTATGCCGCTCTTATACCTCTTAAATGGGCACAAATAATGCAGCTTTAAGTTCACAAAACTGAATAGTGGAAGAATAGTGGCATTACAATAGGAATTTAAGAGGTAACAGTAGTGTAAAAAGCTGATTTAAGCGAGCCAATGTGATTGTTTAGGCAAGCTAGAGCATCATTGGATGGAACAAGTGACCTATCAAATCGTAGTTTATACATAGTTTGGTGTCCAATTTCTACGTTAAAAGGAGTTTAGTTCACATGTCCTCCAAATAATATCTAAAATAATTTTGTGATCCGCGCCGTAACGCACCGCATATACCGCACGCTCGCCATTATACAAATTAATTTTGGATAATCTTAATATACAGCGGTGTAATGCTACTTTTGTTTTTTACTCGTTAATTGTATTAAATATTAATGGTAATGCAAGTTTACTGTCAAAGTAGGTACATATTTAGTGTTAAAATTTTCACGCGCCCTAAAAATAATTCATTTTTAATACTTAAATAAAAAATATTGCATCGGTGACGATAAAAATCATATTCATATTTCCCTTTTTTATGTTATTTAATTGTAGTTTGGTTGTTTATTTCTACATTATGTAAATGAAAAAGCCATAAAAATTCTTTATAAGTGTTAAAATCAAAGTAAATAAACAATGTGTATTTAAATAGTTAAATTTATGTTATCATTATCAGTCATGTAAAATGGTGGCGTATAGGTACCAGCCATGTGAACCATTGAAACTCTAAATTAATGATGTTGACGGTACAGAGGTTCACATGTGTACCATTATACTGAAAATGTCAGTAAGTTATAGGTTTCGTGAACTCATATTTAGTTCTAGGCTATTGTTCTAATCTTTAATAGTTCACATAATCACTTTTACCGTTTATCAGAACTATAAAACCGGTACATAATTCGATTATAAATTCTAAAAGTTTTAGAGATCCTCATTCAAATACGTTAAACTTAGCTACTTAGTCTACAGCCTACACCAGTGTGAACGGTCGATTTTTGAATGCATGATAAATTAATTTGTTAGACAGTATTATTTAGGTAGATAAGTACAATGAAAATGAAAATAATGAAATATATAAAACTTCAAGGTTAGGCTATTGTAATTTGACCGCTATCCCTTCCCTATTGCTATTGTGCTGCTGCTACCTGCTATTCGTGATTTATGAAGGTCCACATAAATACCTTAAGCGTTTTTGTGACCTATTAAAGTTCTTTCATACAGCACATTAACAAGGCTGATTAGCAGGATAAAGGTCTAAACATGTATTGTTTTTAGCATTCTAATACTCTAGATGTAAACCTCATTAAAACTTTTGCCTCCATTGACATTCACATGAACTCTATTATAATGCTAGCAATACTAAATGGCATGTGTAGTCCTTAAAGCAGCAATTGACGTATTTCGCTTCCGTTGAAATATTGTTATGCAGCTTGTAAAATGAAAGCTGTAAAAAAGCGTCGTATTCATCCTCTATAAGACCAAAAGTTACACAATAAGACATTATTACACTTTTAAAAATAAAGTATACAGTTTCTAGTAGTTTTCAATGCTTAAGGTTCACGTGTGGACTATAATAACTATTCACAAATTCTTGAAGCTCACATTTATACTAAATGTGAACAATTATAGCTGCCTTTGTGCTACTTGGGAAGTAAACTCATGTCTTGCCGATGTTGGAGATTACAGACAAACCAGAAAGTCTTACTTGTCTGTAATTTTAGTAAACATTGCCAGTCTTATACCGGAACACAGCAAATTTTTCCCTGCTTTTTTCTCCTTTTTTTTCTTTTCTTTTTCCTGGTCAGTTCTTCCCCGGACCAAATCTTCACAAGGAACAAGGAGGCAAAGTTCCAAGAGGCTAGCCATGACACCTACTTCTACAAAATACAGCTTTTCTCTATTGCTGGTTCACGATATACCTGGGCCTAATCATCGTAGCGTAATTTCCAGTGTCTTCATTCTTAGTTTACTTTATATCACCATCATTATCATCTGCCTAGTCTTTTCCCAACTATGTTGAGGTCGGCTTCCAGTCTAACCGCATGCAGCTGAATACCAGTATTTTACATCGAGCGACTACCTATCTGACCTCCACAACCCAGGTACTGGGTAATACGATACCCCTAGGTAAGACTGGTTGTCAGACTTTCGGGCTTCTGATGACTCGCAACGACTGTCAAAGATCCTGATCCGGTATGGAGGGGTCTTGGTATGTAAAGATGGTCACCTATCCACGGACCAACCGTGGCAAGCGTAGCTTAACCTGATTGATCGACCCGTGTGGCTGTTATTACTTAGCCACAAGCCCCTCTCCCTCCTCTCAACCATATAATATCACCAACTTACCTATATTATGTTACTTTGTGTTTTTTTATGTTTGGTTTTGCCCGTGGCCACGATCTCTGCTACGGGCTCAAAGTTCAATAAACCATTAAAACCAGTTTTGATTGTTTTTTTTAATACGGAAACCGGTTTCTTTACATGTTCTCGAAAAATGTTTTCAACCTTTGTGTCTTTATAATAGTACATTATGTTATAAGTGCGGTAAGTTGAAAATTACAGCCGAGGCGATATTGCTAGCCCGAGCCATAGGCGAGGGCTACAAGAAAGCAGAGGCTGTAATTATCAAAGCGCACGTATGTCATATCAGACGATGTTTTATAACATATTTGCGAGGAAATAAATAAAACTCGGACTTTCATAAACGAATAAATATTTAATCACTTGCTAAAGCAGTTATAACAATTTGATCAATTTCTAAATGTATATTTATTATATTTTATCTCCCAAAGTTAATTTTATTCATAAAATGTGGACCACTTTTCTGACATTTAACTCTTTGCTAAGATTTAAAAAAGTACCGTTCGTTTTAGACGGTGCATCTTGATTCTTGATAACAAGATAGATAGAAGAGACATATAAGTATTGCCATAATTAAATTAGCATGCCTATTAGGGATTTTTGTTCCAGTCCACCTTGCATTTTTTCCAACCCATTTTTTTCCTCAACCGTGCCAATTCAGCCTATAGGCAAATTATCGTAATTAAAAACTTTCAAAATCTAGTCCCAATCTCATCTCAGCGACAATCAATGTAAAGAAAAAGAAAAAAAAAAATTTATTTATTGCGACACGTAGGTACAGGAAGATCATAAAAACTGAACATAATAAAAAAATCAAATCAAATAACCAAAAATAAAAAAAACCAAATCAAAAACTAAAACAAAACCAAAAACTTGTCAAAAATGTAGGGACGCATTAGAGATATTTTTGACAGATTGAGACTGAGATCAGACTGTGCACGTTCTTAAAATTACGAGAAGATACTGATGTACTCGTACAAGTAAGATAAACACCTTTCTTACTCACTTGTCTTTCTTTTTTACTGTCATTGTTAAATGACAGTAAAAAACCGTTAAACCGGTTAACCGGTTAAAGGCATAGCTTCTTTTTTCGTTCGTCGAAGGAATGCGTTCTTGAAACCTGTCAGTTTTGATCTAATATCTATTAGAATTGTCGCACTGACAGGTGTCAGGAATGCATTCTCTTGACGGCCGGACTATATGTTTTCGTCGATGGAAATAGGTCTACTATACCTACTTGTGTTTGGTTCTGGGCCTATCGACATCGTGCGGTACTTCGTCATCGCATGCACTACTGCACGGGCAGCCATGCAAGACTCGATCGCTACGTTTCTCAACTAATAAATAAATAAATTAATATTAGAAATAAATCTGTCTATAACATTCAAATTGACCTACAATCTCTTGCCAAATCGTTAATTAAATATCATGTTTCCTTCTCCTCGTCCATTTTATTCGGGGTCTGCGCAGTACCTCCATTGTTTATTTTCTATTCCCCTGTTTAGATTTTTATTCCAATTCTGATAGCTGTACTATCAGAATTGGAATAAAAACACTATGAAAATGATGAACGACGCTTTAAATTATGCTATCATGAATTCACCTTGCCTTACTTTTCTGTTACATTAAGGTGCCTATGTACAGCAGTTCGTAGGTTTTCTGATAAAAGTACGGTTTTCATTTCAACAGCTCATATCCAGCACATCCCCACAACGACAAAATTGTTACTGATCCTTATTATAGCTTTAGCTTACCTGTAGTTTTATAGGTAATTCATCGGCCTAGCCTTTACCCAAATATGTTGGGGTCGGCTTCCAGTCTAACCCCATCCAACTGAATACTAGTATTTTACATGGAGCGACTGCCTACCTGACCTCCACAACCCTGTTACTGGGTAATACGATACCTCTTGGTAAGACTGTTGGTCAGAATTTCGGACTTCTGATAGTCGTTACGGGTTAACAACTATCAAAGATCCACGAATGACAGCCGGGACCAACGCCTTAACGTGCTTTCCGAGGGACGGAGGGGTCTCGGTATGTAAAGATGGTCCCCCATCCACAGACCAGCCGCGGCAAGCGTAGCTTAACCTGATCGTTCGACCTGTGAGACTGTTATTAATTAGCCACTGCCGACTTTAGCCACACATTAGCCACACAGACATTAGCCGACTGGTATTAAAGCTCCGAGGGGTCGGCTGGAGGGGTCCCCTCCAGCCGACCCCTCGGAGCTTTAATAGGAAATTATAAATCTCAATTACACTTGGTAGGAACGTTTATTACTGCTGCTTGTATGTACAGACGCCAGCACATCAAGCTACTACAATCTACAATAGATTTTCAACTCTATCGCTACAGCTTTATTTTTCGAAAATGTTCTTAACTAACTTTTTAGACCTATGTATTCTGCTTATGCGTATGGAGTTTCATTAAAATCGGTTCATGCATTTCGAAAAACAAGGACTTGAAAGTTTGTATGAAATGCCGTACGTTGTCAACGCTCTTAAGTTTCAAGGTTGATTGGGAAAACTTAACAGGTTCGGGTATCTTGACCTGCTGCCGTCTGTACATTATACAAAATAAAATATATACAAGATCAAATTAGTAATTAAGATATTGATACCCATCAAGTCTGCGGAGTTTCACTAACTAATCTAATTTGACCGATGCTGGCGTCTGCACGTTTGTATCTTGTCGTGAATTACCGCGTCAATTATAAAGTGCATCCACCATTGTTAGGTGCTCGTCGCTAATTTGTGCGTAATTATCGTTTCACAGCCACTGCGTTTAGATACTTGATACCTAAGTGTTTCTCCATGAATGTAGTTGGGTAGGCACTGTGAAGCTCTCTACGAGCTGTCAGGGTACCGGGAGGAATCAATTAAACCACGGTTAATCATGTATGATCAATAATTACACCTAGTAAATCATTCTACGTATTTTACTACTATGTCTTTTTCCTTTGGCTTATCCGCCAAATCTGACGCCTAATCTCTTCAAATCTTAAATAATTAAGTTAATGTTTGTCTCGTATTTCATGCCATCGCGGATGTTGCATGTAAGCACCGAATAGTAGGTAATAGTAGGTACAGACGCCAGCACATCAAGTTAATACAATCTGTCAAACTTTAATAGATTTTCAGCTTTATCCCTAAAGCATTAAGGTTCAAGGTTGACTGGGAAAATTTGACAGTTTCGGGTAGCTTGACCTGCTGGCGTCTGTACTTATAGTAGGTTTGTCAGCAGGGAGTTGCTTTGATTTTTCATCATTCATTGCCAGTCAAATAAGACGGACAGATATCCTTTGGAGGTAAGAGGAACATGGTGTAAAGTTCACTTTTACTCTACATAGAAAAGGTACCAGGTAGGTCCTCCGACCAGACGGATGTTGTGTCTGGCGGGCAACTGCCCTACGATTGATGTTGGGAAATTGTATCTACATATGCTAATTGCGCAGTAAACTCTGCTTGCGAGATGCAGGATTTGCGTGACGTCAGTATGACGCGTTGTTCGCATGTGGCGTTGTAGATACCGCTACATCACTCCCCTCCGGAGATCGGAGGTCGATAGTGGGCTGAGTCTTGTATCTTGCGATGCTTGCCAGGCCAGCTGAGGTTCCAGTGAGTCGGAACCGGTGGCCGTATAGTTCACGGTGAGTCGAACTGTCTGCGGAGATGTCCCCAGTGAGTCGGGGTGGCGCTGCGTTATATATACTCCAGTGCGTCGGATGTCGTACAGCGCCGGGTTGAAGCTGACGGCTGCGTCGACCAGGAGAGGGTGATCTGCTTGTTGACCGGCCGAAAGTGCAGTGTGCTGTGCCGAGGTTGCTGATTAGGCTGAGGGTGATGACCAGGTATGCGCGGTCGGTGCATGCTGTTGGTCAGGATACCCGTTGAAGCCGTGGATGCTGGCTGGCTGGGTGACTCGCCGCTAAAGCTTGCGGGAGTGATGATGATGACGTCACGCTGAAGTATTTGCGCGAAGGCTGCGCTGACGTTCATGTTCGGGGTCACCAGTTTGGAGGTATGAGGAACAGGGTGTAAACTTCACTCATACTCCATAGAAAAGAAAAGGGAGGATCCTCCGACCAGACGGATGTTGTGTCTGGCGGGGAAATGCCCAACGATTGATGTTGGGAAATTGTATCTATGCTAATTGCGCGGTAAACTCTGCTTGCGAGATGCAGGATTTGCGTGACGTCAGTATGACGCGTTGTTCGCATGTGGCGTTGTAGATACCGCTACAATCTGAAACAAGTTTACATTTAACTAAGGGCAACGTTAATTAACTTCTGCGTAAAACAAACTTATTTAGTACCTATTCTAGATTAATCCATAATTCATGTTTCAAATTGAAGTTAAACAAATATCCACTAAACTTTATCTCAATGGAAATTAAGTTGATTTCAGAGTGACTAGCACTATTGAAAAAGTTATAAAAATCTTTGAACTTGTAGTCTTGTAGCGTAAACTGAATTTTATTTAGGAATTAAAGTTATTTTTCCATTAAATCATATTTGTTTACATTTTTTGGCAATTAAATCGCGAACGCAGATTAGAGGTAGGTACATACCAACTACAGAGTAAATGGTACTGATATATGTTAATTAATTTAATGCCTACTTCTTGGAACGCGGCTTGCGGTAATCCCCCGACCGCAGACGTTTTTTTACTAGTGGAATGACGTCTTGAATATCCGAACATTCTGGCAAGTGGGAAACGTTCAGTTCGTCGATCGTGGCCTGTTGCGGACATTTAGTTAGGTCCACAAGTTAATTGAAGGAGAAAAACAGTTTTTTTTTTTAATGGCTTTTATGCACCTTTCATGGCTATTTAACAAGTTACTTATTTTTTTTCTTCAAAATCAGTTTTATGCACCTTTCACGGCTATTTAGGCGATTTTTTTTCAACATGACGTGTTACATGATGTTTTGTTTCACCAATCTGAACCCGGCATCATAGTCTCATAGATGTCATAATTCAATAACCAAGAACCTATGAAAAACGTCACTAAACGGTAACAAAGCACCAGTACTTAATTCATTCCGATATGCATCTGAGTACCGAGTATACTGAACGATTTGCTAAAGACAACACCAAACAGTAGTAAACAGTGTCACCAATTCATGAGGTCATACCGTAGCGTTTGAACTTGGCCTCCATTTTTAACCACAACGAGAATTGGTTTAAGTTATTTAAGAACCAAATTCTCAAATAACTACTGAAACCTGACACATCCACGGTCACATGAACAGTTGCACAACCCAGATAATGTATTGATAAAAATGTTTGAAACTAATTAAATAAGCTGTACCAGCTACTATTCTAATTTAGAGGAGAAAAAAAAAACAACTCACCGAGGTCTTGTCTAAAGGCCAGACTTTCGTCTAGATCTAAATATAGACCTCTCATCTAGATAATATAATATAATTATCATACCTGTTTAGAAGACAGATCTTGCAGTCTAGAATTCAATCGATATGCTGTAATAATTAAGATCGAAGACAACCTTTCACCACAGATTACTGAATAGTTACTTTCACTTAATGTGAAATGATTATTTATTATTTTAATACCTCTCTTTCACGACCCGCCCGCGTGACTAAACTGTTTTTTTTTATTAACACGCCTTTTTGTTTTTTACATATCTCGGGACCATGGGGTCCAGGTCCTTTGGAAGGCGTACGAGGGGCCGAAGCCAACTCGCCGAAACCCCTTAGGAAATTTTAATAAAATGCGAACCAACCAACAGATGACGATTATCCCCGTATGCACTATGCAAGTTACCACGCTTCTTGTAACTAACAATGTAATAAAATCTCAGAAGTAAATTTTAACCTATAACTAATTGTCGTATCAAAATGAAACTTTGTATGTAGGTACTCGTAGGTATATGTAGTTCGGATGACAAAACTAAAATTTTGTATCTTGGAGCTGATCTGATGATGGAGCCAAGAGGTGGATTGTAGCACTCTTTCTTCAGTGGCTACTAGTAAACCCTTCGAGTTTGGGATCATTTCGGATTTTTAAAATCACAAAATTTCGTTAGAGGTTTGTATTGAACTTTAAGTATTTTAGTTTTTTTTTTGTCTAAAAACACATAGTAATAGTAGGTAAGTATATTATGATTGTTTTTTTTTAATACCTAACTTTGATACCTAACCTAACTTAAAGACTTCTAGTTGGTAGATATAAGTAGGTAAGTATATGATAGTTTTTTTGTAATGAAAATAGTTGTTTATTGTTTTGACTGTATTGAACAGACTGATTGTTATAAATATTACACTAACATAACAAGAGGTTATTTTGATATCGTAGTTAGTCAATGATTTTTGACGCTATTGTTTATTATTTTTTTTATATTTTAGTAAAGTGATTGTTAATAGGTAATTGACTAATTATTATTGTGATTTATCTTGTTTACTGTTGATTGTTGTAATTGTATATTAAACTTTATCTCTTTCTAACAATTCCCTGACTTTTACTTAAATAATATAACCTTACCTAAGATTATTTATTTATTTAGGTAACAAAAATATTAGACGTGTACCTATGTGTTATAACTCACTTTGAATGTTGGTTGACCTATTATTGGCGACTGTATTGGTCTAAGGTTTTTCATTCTGACTGTACAAAATTTGCTTAAAAAAAAGTATAGTCCGAAACACCACTCAAAAATATTAATAATAATGAAATTCCTGTCTCGGCCGGATCGGGCGAGACTCAGCGGCTGAGTCGCCTACTAAGCCCAATCTGAATGATTTTGAAGGATATTGTTAATCAATTTGCTTGTGGGTGATCTCCAATAACATGTATCGAAATGCCCTTTGTACTTAAATAAACATTAAAAAAATATAGTAAGTAGGTACCTATTTAATTGCATTATACTCGTATGTTCGAAAATGTGTCTGGTCTACAATATAAATAACGCAATGAATGTTGTTGAACTGTCAAAATGAAACTCATTAGGTACCTACTACTGATAGTGTGTTACACATACCCCGCCGCCCACCGCGCCGGTCGGATTTCAAAAAATATTTTTGCATGTGATAGCCTAATTCTTGAGGACGGCTATTTAACATCACGCTATGACTCTTAGGAGCCGAGCAAAAAGAAAAAAAAAACGAAATGACAGCACCGGCAGTGTTTCGGAGGAACAAGACAGAAGCTATGTCTTACATTCGTTATATTTCATCAGGTAATTTATAAAATGGCTTTTGTGGTTAGCCTTGGCTTGAAACAAAGGAATAAAAAACTGACTTTATTTATTTATTACAAAATTTCATAAATAACACCTTAGCAGCTATATCGCCAATGCGATGTTACTACCCAAAGAATTTAATCAAAAACAACCATCATAATTACAATTAAAAATATGTACAATCCTATATGTATAGGTAAGTATATAAACTTCCAAATAAAGAACCTCCTTTGTTGAAGATGGTTAAAAAATGAAACCAGCACCCTAATTGCGTAACACACGATTAATCGGAATCGGTTTCATTTTGACAGTTCAACAACATTCATTGCGTTATTTACGTGTTGATCAGACAAATTTTTCGAACTTATGAAGCAATGGATTAGCAATTTGCTTCAAAATTATTCAGATTCCGATTGATTGTGTGTTACGCAATTGGGGTGCTGTTTTGTTTATAATATTAGAAATTATTAGTTTAGCTTAAATCAATGTGTATGTAATAGTTTACTTTATAACATTTAAACAAGGACTTTGCAATGTTAATAATTATAAACTCAGCGCCTCGTAGGTACTTATTTTCATTATATTTGCACTTATGTCCTAATTGGGGCCAAGTTTGCACTTTGTCATAAATAATTTGTTTAAAAAGTTAAGCAATTAAGTAAAAGTCATGTATGTTCTCTTGGGCAAGGTGTATGAATATTATAAAAAGCTTTTGTTATGAAACATAGTGTGCACGCATTGCAAACTTTTTTTTAACATCACACTTGTAATCCCCGAAGTGCTAGGCAGAGGTGATCCTATAGTACACCCAAGTCCGCGTATCACTGGTCAGTTTCCCTCAGTCGTCAGTTTATTTAATTCGCCAGTTTCGTTGATTAGTCAGTTTCACTGATTAGTCAGTTTTGCCGATTAGACAGTGGCGTTAACTCCACAGTTTCCAGTGTTTGCCAGTTCTCGTCGATTAGTCAGTTTTATTCAATTTGTCAGCCAAAGTATAGTGGGTAGAAAACTGCACACCCACATTTGCCCACCATTTGTTACGTTTAATTCCCATGTAGTAGGGGGGGGGGGGGGTGTCTATTGCCACCATCCGGGTACGAATCCAGTGTCCGGGTTGCTGCTGAGAATTTCCTGATGGAAAAACGCAAAAATACTTTACCCGACCTGGGAATCGAACCCAGGACCCCATGCGCAACAGTAGCGCTTGCGATCACTAGTCCAAAGGGGCAGTCTCTTTTATTACATACATACTCATAATATGTGGTTTAAAACATACACATAGCGATGCCCAGAATCTGTCCTTGAGGATACAGGATTTTTCTTATTTTAGGGCAGGGATCTTCTCACATCAACAGCCGACTCCCGGCCACCGTAGGCGCGGGCTTGCGGGCGGCGAGCAATGGGTAAGGACCAGGCGGTGTATTCTGTAAAAATCTAACCGTGAAAAGTTAGATGAAGTCTTCCAAACGGCAAGTCATTCCAACTACTGCTAGGGATTAACACTATTGACAGCTCACTCTAAGCTCACTTCACCTAACTTTTCACTGTGAGATTTTTACAGAATCGATCGGCTGAACCGCAAGACGCACGAAACGGTTTCTAGACCTAGACCAACTAAGTACCTAGTCTTTATCTTATTAATTGGTGTATCTTTAAACTATTTTTATGATTAAACACCATTAACGATTTTTATATTTTTTCAGGGTTGCTGCATCGATTCAATGCCATGTTGAAATGAAATAAAGTTTAAATTAATTATTGCCATTAAATAAAATAAAAATGTTATTACCTACTATAAAAGCTTTAGTCCTCGACATTATGATATAATTCTGTATCATGTGTAAACTTTTAGTTTCCTTCTTATAATTATAATAATAATAATATCCCTGGACATTTCACACAGCACCATTTGTCCCAAGCTAAGCAACCTAATGCTTGTGTTATGGTAACAAGATGGCTGATAAACTACTTATATAAGTTTTTTTTTTTTTTTTTGTAAATACATACATATTATAGATAGAAAAACACCCAGACTCGGAACAAATACATGTAGGTCATACAAATATTTGTTCCGTGCGGGAATCGAACCCGCGACACGCAGCGCAGCAGTCCAACCGTGCCGTCAAAGTATATTATTCCAGCATAATTATAAAAACTTTATTTTATTAATGTCGCACAGCTGGACAAAGGACTCCCTACTCTCTTTTCACCTCTTCCAATTTTTATTAAAGGATTCCAGCTCTTAAAACTTAGAAATTCATATTAATTCTTTTCATTTGCTCACCTTCAATTAAATGTATATAAATTGACTGACTGACTGACATGAACGCACTGCAGCCGAAACCACCTGGGACTATTAAATTTTGCACACGAAGGCTCCTTTTATAAATTAGGGGTTTTTTTTCTAATTTAAGGGGTTTTTTGTAAATCCAACCTTAAAGGGGGTGAAAAGGGGGGATTTGGTTTGTATGGAAAATCTTATTCCTTGAGTTATTAAACTTGAAACTTGCCACGACCGACCTAAGTAAATTATGAAATTTGTCTTTTTTTGTTTTTCTAAATTGAGACTTAGATCAGAAGGCCAATTCTCGTAATTTAAAACGTTCAAAATCTAGTCGCAGTCTCATCTCGGCGACAAAAAAATGTCAAAAACTTGTCAAAATGTAGGGAAATTAGAGGTATTTTTGACAGATTGAGACTAAGATCAGACTGTGAACGTTCTTAAAAATACGAGAATTGCCCCTCGGACTGTAAACGTTCTTTAAATTACGAGAATTACCCCTCTGACTGTGAACGTTCTAAAAATTACGAGAATTTCCCCTGTAATCTGTCTCAATCTGTCAAAAACACCTTTAATTTTCCTACAATTTAGATAAGTACCTATATGAAATTGATTGTCGCTGAGATGAGATTACGACTAGATAGGCCTTTTGACTTTTGAGCTAATGGAAACCAACAAAGCAAAGATCACAGGCCAAGATTAAGCCCCACAAATGTTTATGTCCTCGACAAAATTAACTGTCAAATAATGTTTATAATAATGACAATGTGGCGAGCTGCAAAGTGTATAGATGATTATGTTTGTACGCAATTCGTAGTGCATTGAAGCGTGGTGATTGATGATACTGCTAGTCAACCGCAGGATCTTTCAGCTGACACTGTCTTGCGAAGATCGTAGAAATTATGGGACATGGCAACTGCCATGTTCCATCATTTCCGAATCCTGCCATTTATTGTATTTAAAGTACTTAGTCTGACAACCAGTCTTACCAAGGGGTATCGTATTACCCATTAACTGGGTTGTGGAGGTCAGATAGGCAGTCGCTTCATGTAAAATATTGGTATATACATCCGGTTAGACTGGAAGCCGACCCCAACATAGTTGGGAAAAGGCTCGGCAGATGATGATGAAACTGATGAAAGTACTTAGTAGCATAATCAGCCTATGATGTTCCCACTGCTGGGACACAGGCCTCCTCTCTTTGAGAGGGAGGGGGCCATAATCTACGTCAGCCCAGTGGGGTATTGTGATGTCACATGTCTTCGAATGATCGGAATGACAGTTTACTCCACGCTCACTTCACCTAAGTTTTCACAGTGAGATGGTTACAGAATCGCACTGCAGGCCGGTTTCCTCACGATGTTTTTCTTCGTCGTTTTGAGAACAGTGGTAATGAAATTATTTAGACACACTAAAGCGCCTGTCTGGGTTCGAACCCATTAAATTATTCATACACAACTCTACGGCTGTAGATTTTAGAGACCAAAACGCCAGAATAAAATTGGCTTTACCCCGTCGCGTCGTGGTGTTAGGACAGGTGGTAAGTCCATTCAAGATATTAGCCGAATGAACGGCTAATACTTTTGTAGATACTCAAACGGGGTTAATGGTCCCTGCTCCCTGCACATAATATTATGCCATTCCGTCTCAGGTGACACTGCCACTTAGGTAGGTGCATGTAGGTCTGTGCATGAATTACCTCCATGCACTTTTTGGGCATATTGTGCTGGCGAATATCTTTCAGCCATCCGGTGTGTGCACACATACTTGTGAATTAGATTTTGCGGTTAAATCCTCCATGTAATGAGATTGTGTGTGCGTATGGTGCCATATTTAATGAAAAGGGGCTTATTTTTAACATAGTTATCTATTTTATATTTATTTTTTGGAAAGCTTACAGTCTAAGAGTCCATCGCGGACAAACAACGTGACACGTAATTTATATAAGTACATATATTAAGAAGAAGAAGATTACAAGTTTTAAATACGTAGGTCTAGTAATGTTTACTAGACCTTCCCGAGTTGCAAGCTCTCGTGTGTCTCGTCTCGTGTGTGTGTCTCGTGTGTACAGACGCCAGCACATCAACCTACTACAATCTGTCAAATTTCTTTAATAGATTTTCAACTTCATCGCTACAGCATTAAGGTTCAAGGTTAATTGGAAAAATTTGACAGTTCTGGGTAGCTTGACCTGCTGGCGTCTGTACATGCGTAATTTACATGGCTTTGCAAGGTTACCCATCTGTGATGCCTGTGTGTTCCGAATCCCGAATAAAAATCTAATATGTTCGGCCCATCCCTAATAAATTGTGTTATTGATTGTGTCAAACTAAGTAGCTACAAGTCTTTAATAGATAAGATAATTTCATACAGTACACCCATTGGTCAAGTGTCGATACTATCCGGCACCCTAATTGCGTAACACACAATCAATCTCAATCTGAATGATTTTGAAGGATATTGCTAATCCATTGCTTCATATTTTATGTTAAAAAAATGAGTCATGTGTCTGAAACAACGTAAATAACGCAATGAATTTTGTTGAACTGTCAAAATGAAACCGATTCCGATTGATCGTGTGTTACGCCATTGACATAGAAAAGTAGGAAATACCTACAAAAAAGGGTGTATACCTACAACTCATATTGTCTCATAAAATGGCTGCCATTGCTAGGGTTGTGTCAATCAACGAACATAGGTGTTACTATAACGAGTATCGATACTAAATACGAGTTTTACTAGTTATCACGTTTGGATCATACCTAATATTATGTACTTACTTATAGTCCGTTCTTAATTGTAACAGAAAAAGATGAGTAGGTTATCTTACCTTCTGTTATCTATACAAATAAATAAAATTGAAGTGTCTGTTGGTTATTTCAAAATAACAGATTTTTACTAAACGCTTATGAAAGTCTAAACAATACTTTTAAGAAAAAAAAAAATTGTCTGTCTTTTTGTCCCGGCCCGGCTAATCTCTGAAACGGCTGGACCAATTTTGACGGGATTTGCTGGCAGATATGTTACATGGAGTAGGTAACTTAGGCTACCTTTATTTTAGAAAAATAATTAGGGTTCCGCGCAAAAAAAAAGCCATGCAAAAATTATTTTTCCTTTGGTAGCCAACCCCTGCAGTCTCGACATTCATGGCGATCGCTTTACGACCGAATTCGGTCGCAAAGTCCCGGATTGACAGGTGTAATGTATGCAGTGACAGGACTTTACGATTACGACCGACTTCGGTCGTAAAGCGATCGCTATGAATGTCGAGACTACAGCCCCAGGATGGTTACAGGCTATTTAACATCACGCTACAACCTTACAACCGAGCAAAAAGATCGCTAAGCGAAAACAAAATAATAGCGCGGGCGGGCGATGCAAATGATGCAATGTGGCCGGTCGGGGGAAGAATGATTATTAATGTGGCTGTTATTTTAGTATACTGAGTATCTTACGACTTCTTTCTATGCGATGTCGCGGGGCACAGCTAGTCTGAGAATAAAATGCATGTCAAGTGTTTTTCTGCACAGAATAAAAAAAAACTTGCTTGCAAAAAATGTGCTTTCGCATATTTTACCTCTGGGTTGGAAGGCCAGAAAGCAGGAACTAGTTTCGGAATCTATTACGGCAAGTAAGTTGGCAACGGTACAACACTATTCTACTAAGACATATTTTTGTAAACAAACGAATGAATTAAGTAACAAATATAATAAAAAGACCTGATAAATGGAAATTAACCCAAATATATAAAGCAGTGTCTTCTGTCGCGGGTGACGATTTAAATCGCGAGCGTAACGTAACGAAGGACTCGAGGTTTACTCCCGAGCGTAGCGAGGGTCTTAAAACCTTAAATCACGAGCGAAGCGAGGGATTTAAGACGAGTCCTGAGTGTAGCGAGGGATTTAAGTTCACCCAAGACAAAGGCAGCTTTATCACCGAGGAAAATACTCTACTTTTCGTACCATTTGCGAAAAAATAAACGGGTTGGCTTTAGTATCCTTTGGCAGGATTTGGGGGGTAAAAGTGGTTAAAGCTGGTAGGGCTTGGGTCCCCGATTATAACGCTACCATTCTTATTACAAGGTAATGCATATTTTTCGAGAAATTAATGAAAAATGTTTCTAACCTCAAATCAGGTAAATAGCGAAAACGGAACGTTAAAATGGGCGATTGACAACCAAATCTGTTTCACATATTGCCTATGGTGCAAAATGATGTGAAAACGAACGCAAAACGGAACGTAAAAAAAAATAAAACTATGATATGTGTCAAGTGTCACTGTCAATACTGTCATTCGTTTTGTTCATTCCGTTTCTCCTCGAGTTGCGTGAATGTGAAAAATGTATGAATATTTTGTTTCATTTCTTTTTAGAACACCCTATAAATCCCCATGTTACTACTGCTACCAGGAGAATTTGGATGCAAGAGCGAGCGAAGCGAGCTCTGGACTTGGGGCACCCCGACACGGACAGGTTAGGTTAGAAGGGGATGGCGGGGTCGAGTGAGCGAGCGAAGCGAGCGAACTGACCCCGCCATCACCTTCGTGGTTATTTTTTTATAAACCACCCAGAAGTAGGAGCCCCGCGAAGCGGGGCTCCGTCGACCGGTCCTCCCTCCACTGTGCTACGTTAAGTGTTTTGAGGTTAGGTTACAATAATTGGTTTTTCTCAGGAATTGTGCATTGCCTTTTCATGGGAGTGGTGCCAGGGGGGAGGAGGTATCAGCCCCCCCTCCCCCACCCCCCTTCCACCCCCCTCCGCCTGCCAAAGGATACTAAATTTTACCCAAATAAACTTAACGTTTTGTATTTGAAGAAAACAAAAACGCGGCAAATTCCTAGACTAATGTTTTTTTGTCGGAAAAGCAAAGGCATCAAGCTCATACGGCCTCGTCGGTTTTCGTAATTTTATTTAATAATCATAACTGCTTAATAAATGCGTACCTATTCCTTTTTCAAAAAGATGTGTAATGCTTTATTTTATACAAACTCAATGGTGTAAACACAGATGTAGTTCAGTATAAATTTCGGTAAGTATTCCAACATTCTCCCCCTAGAGGATGAATGAAATTCAGTACAATTTTCTTTCCGTTTTTAACAGATTAAAAATGACTATTGTTATGTTCGCTTTTTGTGGCATAGAATGTCACTTTTTTGAGCAAGTGGTATGAAAATCAATGATCGCGTTACAATAAAATTGTATCATCGAATGTGTACCTATTAGTGTATGTAATAATGCATGAAAACCGGCTAATAACCTGTGCAAAGATAATTGAGGTTGATTTTCATTCTTTCTTGCACCACACTTCACAATACAACACACTGACATGCTGAATTTCTGTTTTCCAACATTCACATGAAAATCCTCGTAATTTTCTCGCAAATCTCAATAATACACAAAAAACAAACAACCATTTGACAGCAAAACTACCACGAAAGAAACATGGCTGCTACGGTAGTTACTAGTACTACTAACTACTACTAGTTACGGTTACGGCACAATTACCAACAATACAACTGTCGCTACGTCACGACAAAATGTTGCCAACTTGCCATGATTAGCAACAACTTAAAATATACATTGTCTCTTTTATCAAATAAGATGATCTCACTAGAAAGAATGAGACTTAACGATATTTGAAATTCTGAATCATATTTCACTCATATTTGTATAGGCAAATGTATTTATAGAATAACGCGGCGTCTACATGTTTTATCCTATCTCAATCAAATTGTGTTACGCAATTAGGGTGCGGTTATGAGTTAGTTGTTTTTTATCTGTATAATCCATAGTTAGCCGAAAACAGCAAAGCTATGTGGACGGTGTGTGTGCTATTTTTGTGTTTTTCAATTGTTTTGTCAGACAACGAATGGCGGGAAGTGAAAACTCCGCAGGGGCCGGTGCGCGGGCGCAAGCACCCTGACGGAGAAGTATACGTGTTCTACAACGTACCCTACGCCACACCACCCTTGGGCGAGAATAGATTCAAGGTTTGAATTGACAGTAGTTTTTTATCTGTGTTATTAATTTATCAACCTTTGTAGTGAACATTTTCTCGAAGGGGCTCCTGCCTGGTCAGTGGGTCTTCTTAGGGGCGGAGTTTGAGGAGTTGGAGTATACCTAGAGCCGACCTCAACATAGTTGGGAAAAGGCTAGGCAGATTCAATAACTGTAGAGAAAACTTTCTTTTTCAGGCACCTCTTCCGGCACCAACATGGTCAGATCCATATGAAGCCGTCACGGATAATGTCGTATGTCCTCAGTTTAAGGTCGAAATGGGTATTATAATGCCTGCACATCTGCTACAGCATGAACAATGTCTCGTCGCCAATGTGTACGTGCCCGACACTGACAAGAAAAACCTCTCAGTCCTAGTATACATTCATGGAGGAGGATTTATCATAGGTTATGGTGAGATGATGAGAGCACTGCACTTAATGGAGAAAAAAGATTTGATCGTTGTCACTTTCAATCACCGACTCGGCATTCACGGGTTCCTCTGCCTCGGCACCGAAGACGTCCCAGGCAATGCCGGCATGAAGGACCAGGTGGCGCTGCTACGCTGGCTGCAAGAGAACATCGCTGGCTACGGCGGTAACCCAGATGACGTAACACTTGCAGGTGGCAGTGCAGGTGCTGCCGCAGCCGACCTATTAATGCTCTCCAAGTCAGCCGAGGGTTTGTTCCACCGAGTCATACCAGAAAGCGGTGGAAACCTTGGCGCATTTGCAATTCAGAGGGATCCTGTAGAGATTGCTAAAACTCATGCCAGAAAACTGAACTTCACGAATGTGGACGATATTTATGCATTAGAAAAGTTCTACAAGACAGCTCCAATGGAATTGTTAACTGCAGATCCATTTTTAGATAGGACTGATTCCACTTTCTTGTTTTCACCTTGTGTGGAGCGTGACACAGGAGACGGAGCATTCCTGACAGAATCTCCTCTGAGTATAATAAAGACTGGCAGGTACAGAAAGTTGCCTATGTTGTATGGTTTCGCCGAAATGGAAGGACTGATGCGAATTGATTTCTTTGAACTTTGGAAGCAAAAGATGAATGCAAAGTTTTCTGATTTCTTGCCTGCTGACTTAAAGTTTGAATCTGATGACGAGAGAGAAGAAGTAGCCAAGACGGTTAAGGAATTTTATTTTGGCGACAAACCTGTTGGCAACGACAATGTTTTGGAATACGTCAACTTCTTTTCAGATGTCCTCGTTACTTATTCTATACTTTCGGCTGCAAAGCTGCACGCGAAGGCTGGCAATGATCAAGTATATTTGTATGAATTTTCGTTTGTTGACGATGGCACTCCAGTGGTACCACACACTAACAGGAGAGGTGCCACCCACTGCGCGCAAACCACAGCAATCATGGATGGTAACTTTATGGAAAGAGAGGAAAGCAACATGTCTCAGAAGTATAAAAATATTAAGAAAACTGTCCGTGAACTTTGGCATAACTTTATCAAAACTGGGTAAGTGTTTTTTTGTGGAACCTACTCTATATACTACCTGTATTTCAATCATACATCGATCCTCTAGGGGTGTAATTGTCTAGATGAGACCTTTTTTTTACCCTATAGGTACTGTCACAATGATGGACCAAGGACCCATAAGTCTTTTCCCGCGCCACCTCGAACCAGCCCTCGCGGTACGCACCCAGGTCATCTCGCGACCAGTTTCTGGGCTGACCTCGGCAGCGCCGTCCATTTTCAGACACCCAATGTATGGAGACTTTTGCCCAACGGTCATTCTGCATGCGGTTGATGTGACCCGCCCAATCCCATTTGAGCCTGGCAGACTTCTTGACTACGTCTATTAAACACGTTTTGGAACGCAGCGTGGTGTTTCGGATTTTGTCCAGCCTTTTTAGACCCAGATAGCTGCGTTCCATCGCTCTTTGACAAACTCCAAGGCGGAACTTTTACGACTTAGACGAGACGAGACTAAATATTGTGTTTTATTTATAGTTTAGACGTTAAATTTTTGCCATTTCAGGAAGCCAGTGCCTGAAGGGTCATCACTGCCTGCCTGGCCGGCAGTAGGTGCTGACGGGTCCCCACACATGTCCATCAATGAAAAGCTGGAACTTCGTGGGGTGCTCTTGGACAAACGCACTCGCTTCTGGGATGGCATCTACGAGAAATACTACTGGGATCCCGTAATACCACCAACACCGCCGCCGAAACGCGTTGAATTGTAAAACAGGCTGCTATTCGTTACTTTTTTATATAAATCCGAATTGAGAAAATCTTACAGAAGTCGGTCAAAAATTTACGCGTAGGTATTACTAAAATACATTAATTTTGAATGTGCCATCTACATAATTATCATTTTATATTGTTTTTTTTTTCTATAAAATTCATATCGATGGGATGCTGAATGCATCTTACGAGTTACGAGATCATATTTATAACTTATTAATGTCAGAGGCTCAGCTAAAAAGGCATAAATAAATGATTGCAAATTTTTGACTGATCATGCTTGCTTAAACTTAGTACTCGTAGGTACCTATCTACTATATCGGAGGCAATAAGCTACAAATAGCAAAAGCCGTTTCTGCTAATCAATTGTCACACTTTAAAAATTAATACCTACCTACTGTGTATCTGATTAAATAAATAGGTACCTATACTAATCAATTTTGACGGAGTATTTGTTTTCACTATGAAACGTTGAAGTTCTTTTACTGCATACTTACTACCTACTTTACCTATTTTTGGGACTGATATAAAAACGTGGCGAAATTAAGAAACTTTAATTTGAATTTTGAATATTTGTTGTGCGGGTTCCTATATTACTTTGTCGTCTAACACTCCGTGAACAGCGGGTAATTCCGTAGCACACTAACAATATTAATGGCTATCATTTTGACATTACAACAACATTCATTGCGTTATTTACGTTATTGAGCAGACACATTTTTTGAATATATGAAGCAATGATTTGGCTATCCTTCAAAATGATTTAGACTGTTATTTGATAGTTTGTTACGCAGGTATACACAGCCTAACCGACTTCATGAAGATAAAGGAATTTTTCTAAACTGTCCTTAACCGTCGACCCAAAGAATTCGTGGCTGGCAGCAGCTATAGGAATTAATAGGTACTAAGTAATAACTAATAAGTACCGACGCTTATACAATAAAAACGTGGGGTCAACATTAAATTTCATTTTGAATGCAAAAATCTAGATTTAGGTTTCAGTAACGTCATGGCCGCTTTACTGATACGATAAACAATTACTTACGTTCTTAATTATTATTTAGTCTCATTATATGCAATTATCTCGGCAAGTTTTAATAATTTTACTGTAGCTGTATTTAGAGACAAATATGAAAAAGAATACAATCATGCTGCGCCGTCCCCAAATAAATTGGGATAAGGGCAGGAGGCAGAGAGCAGTAACGGCGCCGAATTACGAGCTGTAGGTTCGTAGTTTCGAACCCAGGCAGGCGCTTTACTATGTCTAAATTATTAATTTCATCACCACGTTACTGCTCTCAAACCGGTGAAGGAAAACATCGTGAGGAAACCGGCATGTCCTAGAACGAAACATTCGAAGACAGGTGACATCTACCAACCCGCACTGGGACCGCGTGGTGGATGCCTCTCAGCGAGAGGAGGCCTGTGTCCCAGCAGTGGGAAAGATAAAGGCTGATTATGTTATGTTATTTACGGGCAGGGGGATAATGATGACACCAAGTAACTTCGATTCAGACAAAACTTGCTATTTTACTGGTTTACTTAAAATCTACAATAAGTCATCATCATCTGCCTAGCCTTTTCCCAACTATGTTGGGGTCGGCTTCCAGTCTAACCGGATGCAGCTGAATACCAGTATTTTACATGAAGCGACTGCCTATCTGACCTCCACAACCCAGTTACTGGGTAATACGATACCCCTTGGTAAGACTGGTTGTCAGACTTTCGGGCTACTGACGACCCGTAACGACTGTCAAAGATCCACGAATGACAGCCACGCGCATGAAATCTACAATAAGTAATGAACGAAATAATTATCAAAGAATGCTTCTTTGCTTCTTCTTCTACAAGAACTAAGTAAGTATGTAAAACATTTAAAACAATTAGATTGTAAGCCGGAAATCCATTGTTTCACCGGATGTGTTATTGAGGCTGTCAGTGCCTAAAGGTGTTAGCATTGCTCGTACTATTATGAAATCTTGCGCAATCCGATGTAGATCCGAATGTAGATTGTATGTACAAGGATTATTTGGTATTTGGCGCCTGAATGACATATACAGGGGGGCGTTGTTGATAAACATCTGTGAAACTGTCACAAAAATTGTATAGACAAAACAAGATGGCGGTGCTAGTTCCGATTTTGGCCGCGCGCCCAAAGAACCTACTAACGTTGTTCGTGTATACAAGCACGAAATCGAAGTGACAACTATTTAACAGACCTTTGCGGCTTTGCCTTGTTCACATTATCAATTTCTCAAATGTCAAAGCGGGCCTTTTATTTTTTGACCACTTTAGTGGTGAAGGTGTGCTTTTTTTCTTACGAATTTTTTCGATTTTAGTGGTCTATATTATTGTGAACTTGAATTGAGACTATTCTTTGTGTTTGTGTTTTAGCGAAGCTACTAACATTTTATAATTATATAACTACCACGGAGTGCAAAGTTCGAAGGCTGCGGCTCACCTTGCTGCGTTACAGTCACCACATGACGCTGGCAGAATAGTCGATATCGTCACAGGAGCCAAAGAAAAAAAAAAATTGTAACTGGGCTTGGAAACTACATAATGACACTGTTGTGGCCTTAGAGTTACTTTTCTTAGTCTAAGGTTGTGGCCGTAGAAATGTATTTGTCTATGGTTGTAGCTGTAGGTCATAGAGTAGACGAATAATATGTATGGCCTACCTACTTATATAACAACTGTAAGTCAAATACCAAGCTTTCAGAAGTAATAAGTATTGAAATATAAGGACGTACTTACTCCAATTATTAAATCTAATAAATACCTACCTACTACTAGCTTATGTATTTTGAAGTCCCATAAGAACGTCCGGAATTTAGTACTCGTCGCACGCGCAGTTTTACAAGATGTCTGAATGTGGACAAAGCAAAATAATCTACCTACCCCGCGACCCACGTACACACATCAAGCTAGCAAGCAAGCAATTTTCAGTTTTAGCTGACCTCGCATTGTATAGATTTTTCGTACAATCAGAAGTCTGCTTATACTGGTTATGTATAGCTTGATGTGTAGCAGTGCGTACCTAGCGTGATTCATAGAATATTTTATTGGTTGCAGTCCCAACAAACGTGTGCTGCCATCTTTTGTAAAAAAAAATAATTACAACAGCCCATAAATTTACCAAGCGCCTTAGCATGTATAAAAATTTCAAGCTACATCGATAGAGGTCGCTGTTTCACGTTTCAAGAAATTAAAATGTATCGTTTGATTGAGAAAATTTATTAAAAATAACATGCACATTATTAACACAGTGAACCGACGTGTCATAGTTAATTAATTAGATAAAATTTGGGTGCTATTTACTACCAGAAAAGTTCTCTCAGGGACGAGGCGGTACAAATTTGTACTGCTTCTGGTAGTCATGTATACCAGCTCGTCCACTGAAGTTAAGATCAGTTACGAGTTACAATATATTTTGGCATAATCTAGGAACATTAAAAATATTGAGAATTTTATTGAGAGCTACATTTTATAAATCATTGCATCATTTCTGTTTGGTATTAATTTATTAAGAACAATTTAGTTTATTAAAAACTTATTGAAAGGTTAAAAGATGATAGATTCCATTCTGATAATTTAATTTATTATCAATTAATATCAGTGAAAATTTCAGTGATCATGATTTATCCACATTATGAAGTTTTAAAAGGATCTGTCCTAAAATCATGATCAACATTATATATCCATGTTACTGTGTTTGTGAAAATAGAAGTGATCCGCTCCGCATACATAAATTTTATCAATTTAATTATTCAGTCTACCTCAGACATTATCATAAAAACATCAGTTAAAGTACACAGTACTTAAGAATCTTTGACCACTACCACAGCAGTTCAGAGGGGCAATTCTCGTAATTTTAAGAATTTTCATAGTCTGATCTCAGTGTCAATCTGTCAAAAATACCTCTAGTTTCTCTACATTTTTGAAAAGTTTTTGCCATTGATTGTCACTGAGATAAGATTACGACTAGATTTTGAATGTTTGTAACTACGGGAATTGGCCTTCAGGTATTCAAGCAAGGGATACAGCAGGAGTCCCGTACACGAATTATGTTTGAATAAAAACCTCGAAAATTATTTTTGTAAGTCGACAAGGGTTGAAACATACCAGTAATAATACTTAAAATATCCTACACATATAACACAGTTCCACTTTATGTCAGTCTTGTTCATTATTTTCAGAGCTTTCTTCACTACTTTCCTCCTCACTGGATTCCTCACTCGAATCATCAGATCTGACACCTTTTGCTGCCTTTTTAGCCATCATTTCTTTGAACTGCCTCACAGTGATCTTCCTAGGCATGATCTCCCGTAGAAAGTCTAACGTATCATCCTCTTGGACGACTTCCGCGATGTGTTTATATTCTAATAAGGTGTTCTTGCTGTTTTTGAATGCTCTTTTGGCCAAGTCTGTGACAAATAATTCCTGGAATATATGAAAACTATTGTTTTTATTATGACTCAGTTTGAGTGAGGCCTTATTTCATGAGAACAAATCTGTTTTCACCAGTTGATCTAACAAACAACGCTATTGTTTGGAGACAATAGGTTATAAAAGCGGCAAAACATCACATACTCACGGTAACTTTCGTAACTAAATACAGAGGTTCAGCTCCAACTGCTTCGACGTCCGGCGAACTTTTCATTATAGTTTTTACTCTAGATAACGGTAAATGCAGGTCCTTCTCACTTTTTGGAGTAGCCATTGTTGCTTCTTCCTTTGAATTGAAAATATTCAAAACTTGGTCAAGTTCCGAATTGTATGTCAATGCGAATTCCGAATAATTCCGATTTTTCCTGACATTAAGAGTAGTGACATTTATAGAGCAGTGTTGCCATTTGGGTGTAGAATTTCACTATATATTTCTGAACAAAATCAATTAGAATTTTGCAAATGGTCAGTTTGTGAGGTTGATCAATAATTTAATTTGCCCAAGAAGTATCTAAACTATTTTCATGGAAAACTTCTGTAATACTATTGGGCAATGGTTATCCATAATCTAGCGTAGCTAAGTAGGCGTTGTATTTACGAATAGAGACAAATTCCGGAGTATTTACTGGCAACATTTGTGTAATTTAGCTGAAGCCTGAAGTTTGTCTTGAATTTATTTTACTTTAGCGAATAATTATATGATCTAAGTAACAATTCATATTTGAAATGGAATCTATCATCTGAATTTTTCATAATTATAATTAGATTTTTATTTGCCATTAACTAACAATTGAAAGATCAATTCAATCTAGATATAAGTCAATATGTTAGTATTATAAATAAAAATCATCATGAAGAATAGCTAAAACAGTGTGTGCCTTTTGTGATATATGTGTAGGGGTAGAAAGAATAGACAATAATGGTCTTAATGCTAGCTGTCTTTATTTTCCATTTCCTTATAGAAAATACTTTTACGAAAAACAGTTTATAGGGCCGCTTGCGTGGCCGGCCACACTCGCGGGGCGCTGACTAGTGCCGTCTGCCGGCCCAACCAATCCGACATCCAATCAATTCTTACGTGAAAACGATAAATAATACAAAAAATACTGATAACGCGAGATCGTTAACTGATTTACAGGGACTTCTCAATTTTGATCAGTTCAGCGATGCCGTCGTACATCTCCTTGACGGCGTCGTACTCGGTGAGTCCCATGCGCCTCTTGTTGGAGATGTCGTAGACGCCACCCTCAGCCTCGGTGTGCTCACCGCGGGTGCCGCGCACCTGCAAGTGGTACTTGGAAGCGATCTCCTCCAGCTTCGCCTTGTCAGCTGCCAGCTTGGGCAGCTTGATGTGCACGGACGCACGTACGGTTGTGCCCAGGTTGGTGGGGCAGAAAGTCAGGAAACCGAGCCTGTCATCGTGGGAGAATGGAACGCGCTTCTCAATGTCGTTGACAGCATTCACCAGCCTCTTGTAAACCTGCTTCAGGTCACCGCCCATCTGCATGGAGATGAGACGGAGGTGGTCCTCCTCATTGCACCACACCAAGAAGGTCTTGTTCTCGTTGTGGTAGATACCACGGCCGGAGGGCCAGAAGCGGCAAGCGTTGGCGGCCTGCAGGAAACGGTCACCCTCCTTGAACAGGAAGTGGTCATCAATCAGCTGCTGCTGGGTCTCCTTGGACATGCCAGTCAAGGGGTAGAAGGTACCCTTGAGTTCACCCTCAAGTCCAGAGAGAGTGGTGGAGACCTTCTCTTCCATCTCCTTGTACTGGGCCTCGGTCAGGCAGGGGTTGAAGGGGTAGCCCTCCATGGAGCGACCGCAGCGCACGCGGGTCGACACTACGTACTCGCCGGCAGGGTCCAGGTTGCCGAGGGTCTCCACATCACCCCAGTTCTTGGAGGGGTGCTTGTCGGTCTTCTTGAAACCATTGTGGTAGTCCTCAATGACGGGGTCGAACAGGTCAGCGAACACTGTGTACGCCTCAGCATCAGGGGCGTAGATTCCGACACCAGAGTCCAAGTTCTCAACACCTAGAAAAGATTACGTAATAACATTAGCTTCATTTACCGGCTTACGTAAAATATTAAATTATAACTTATAATGACATCGAAAGGTTATTGAATAGGTAACTAGGTAAACTAAGTACCTATAACTGCTGGTATTATCAATATTGCTTGTGTTTAATCAGATGTTTGCTTCCAAGTTATCTATTGACGCGGACTGCCTACGTGCTTATCTAGTACTTAAGTTTAAGTAAGATTATAAGATAGCAACAACCGTATCAAAGTCTACTCACCAGACTGGATGCAATCCAGCAGAGTCGAGCCGAAGGAGGTCTTCTTGTTCTTAAGAGCATCGAACACCTCCTTGGTAAGGTACTTCTTCAGCAGTGACTTGGAGTCAGAGGCCTGGAGCTTGCTGAAACCAGCCTCCAACTTCTCGATGGTTGCGGCGTCCACCATTGCTGCGGCTTTTCTGTAGACAAACAAAAATCAATTTTAAAATTTCACTTTTTTATATATACTGATAATAAGGGTATAATAACGATTCTAACGCTTTTAACGCAGCGCATGTCGCCCTAGTGCACATTTTGAAAATTTCAATGAAGAGTTGAAGACAACGAAAATTAAAAAATCCTTGCGACGCGCCCGTAGCCAACTATTTAAACTGCTATATTTTTAAAAGTGAAAAATAGTGACGTACCCATCGACTCTGGAATCGAGCGGTGGAAGAGTAAACCTAAGTCAACATCCAAAAAGTTAAGTCGAGATTTGAATAGTAATCCTATTTCACTTGTAAATGAATTCTAAAATATTAAAAGGTATTAATAAAACGAAAAATATGAATAAGGAACAACGAAATGTTATTTTTACAAATATTACGAACCGCCTGATGAGGTAATACGCGAGAACGGCGCCACCGCAAACCACCACAGGGATTGTGACTTTCAGTTTATAATTCATACTGATGGAATTAACTAAAGCCACTAGTTACGGATAGAAATGGGTGCAACAACTACTGTTACTGGAGGAGATGTTACGCGGACTGGACCGGGTTTGGAATTGTTTTTGACCGAACACACCCAGGGAAACACTCAGTTTTGTGGTGGAATTACGTAATTTAGCTAGAGGTCGCCTTGACCGACACGCGCAAGTCGAACGGATGTGTCAGCTCACTGCGCACCGGTTCTTCTTCGTCGCGCGCAGCCGTACCTCCCACTCGCGACCAACGAACGAACGTGTTATCGTGAGTTTCTTGTTACTTTGCATTCATTTCTATTCGAGAAGGTAGGTAATTAAACATCGTCAGATTACGGAATCCACTTATCGTTCCATGAATTACGCCAATGGTGATATTGGATATGAGTTGATATGATTATGTATAATGAATGCATGTAGGTACTTACCTATTTGCGAAAAAGACATTGGGTAATTTGCACGTCATGTAGGTAAATCAAGTTTAACACACATCGGCAAGCTCAGAGGATAATATCGTTATTTTCCTTAAGTTAGTACTTACCTATATGAGGATTTTGCATAAGTATTACAATTTTAATTTCGACAACCACTAGTGACAAAAACACAATGCCTTTCTATCGATTTACATATTATTATTTAATAAACTATACAATCTTGGTACGACATAACTTTATTCGGCAGGAGTTTACCATCATTAGACGGCCGGTCAATCCGGAAACGCCATAATTTCTACATCCCGTTTAGGTTCAATGTCCGTCGGGAACATTGCAAAAACGAATCAAATAGAGGAACATATTTTTACGACACCGCTACCGATAATCAGGTAATGGAGACGATTGAAATGGAAATTTACAGCAAAGTAACAGTGATTTGAACACAAAACATCGGTTTAACTATAAAATTTGGCAGCGGGCACCGGAGATAAATGCCGGCCGGAGTAATACGCACCCGTCGGCATCGTCAGCCGGTTTGTTTTCCTTGTTTTCTTTCGTTGCACAGCCACCCATTTTCACAAATACTATTTATTAACTAGCGGCTAAAACATGCACTAAATCACTAAAACTACTGCAAATAAATAAAAGAAACGGAGGATACTAAATGCAATGATGGAATGATATTTTGTCCAAATGAATGTATCGGAGCCGGGAGTGGCGAGGGCGAGGGGTGGCCCGATCGATGCGCGACACGCAGCACGCACGCGGACTCGCGCTTCCCGCCCTTCGGGAACGGCTTCAAAACTTTTCGGAGGGAAAGTTTCCCCTATTTACGCTACCGGTTACCTTCGCGGGTTATATTTGAATGCAATTCCAACTTCTTCAAACAAGTGCGATAATCATCTTATCGGCGAAATAGAACACTTAACGTTATCGAAGCACATCTTGAATAGGGATTTGGTTATCACACAATAAGCAAGGAACATTTTTTGAGTTCAGGAGCGGCGGTGGTGTGTTGGTGAGACGCGGTCTAGACAAAACTTTACGTCGGTAGATAAATATTTAAATGACCACCGCTTACCTTGCGCTTGTACAACCGTCAGAGTCGACTGCGAGGTGCAGAATGGTCGGTGCGGGTTCGAGCGGAGCGTTAAGCCCGCGGCAGCGTCCCGCGCCCCCCCTTCCCTGTCAACCTTGGCCTTGGTGATGCTTGCCTGGCCGGCCAGATCGCGAGCCAGCCAGTTTAGCTTCAAGTCGTGATTTGGACTATTATCATTACAGAAGTTATTTAATCTCATCCCAATCCAAGGATAATATTGCCAATAATCTATTGAACTCGGAGCCAGGTAAACGCAACGACAATGCATAAAAGAGATATGTATTTTTTACGATTTTAATCTGATTGGCTTTCTGATCTATCAAATTAAATAAACACAGGTATTTCGAGAATGGTAAATACCTATGCAAACATGAATTGGCGTTGTATTTGACGAGAGCCAAATCTAAAATGAAATTCGAGGAAGTCAACTCTTAAAGTATTCTGGTAGCCTATTTCGAACGCAATGTCTTCTTGGTTAATTCGCGATTATTTATTCTGGAATGAAGTATGACCTACCTGCTTCTTCCAAATAATGCTGAATGTGTGGCTTCGAGACATCTTAACTTAACACAGACAGGTAGGTATGTGTAAGGTAAGGCACGGGAATTGTAAATAAAATTGGATAGCTCTGCATAATATTAGTAACCCGGAACATTATAGTAATAAAAATTCAATTCAGTAAATACAATGTAAGGAATTTGATTTGGGACTTATGGGAATTACCGCCAAAATGACAAGTTACATGAAAACAGTCGAATTTCATTCCTAAATATTGTTAATGGATTTTTGACATTCTTATAAATTAAAGAAACTGTTAATTCACAATAAGAAAAATAATATTAAAAATAAACGAATCTAATCATAATCGATCGATTGTGAAATTGTGAAAATCGCGTCACGCACTATTAGCTATCAACGATTAGGTGGGAAATTTAAAATTAGAACGTTGCTGGTTCTTTTTCGTGTCTGGATCGAGTCCAACACTTCTTCAACGTTAGCGATCTCGACGATGCCAATGTCAAGTTTGTTATTTTTCACTTTCATTGCATAACTTCGGCATCGAGAGTACCATTGCTCTATTTATTAATAAAAATGGTATTATTTTTGAATACGAAGAAATGTATAGCAGGTTACTAAACTTGAATTCAGAATTTGATAAAAGCGTGTTTCCCAAAACAGAAAAGCCGAGGGTTGTTTCTTAACCGACCTTCACCGTGTCCTTTATCCTTGACCCAGAGATTAGAATCAGTGACTACATACTAGCGGCCGATTCGTTCACCTACATTCAAGGAAACCATAAAACGCCCCTGGCTCAAGGTAAATTATTATTTTCAAGTACAACGAACTGTTTGATCGATGGGCATACTCAGTCGTACATAGCTTCCTAAATACTCGACTCGAAAACATTTAATTTTGGTCTAGAAATACAATAACTAACCGTCTATAGCCGGTTTGTTTTGGAATTTTGTTTATAAAGTGTCAAATGAGTGCGTTCAAAAAAATAATTAAGTATACACAAATATAATTAGTGGTAATTTCTATTTGTAAAATAATTTGTAAGTAGGTAGCTACATAAATTCTTGTTAATTTACAAAGCAAAACAAGGTAAAACATCGACATAAATCGTAGGAAAACATTGCACAACGAAGGATGGAGAAAAATTTAACGTAACAAAACAACCTAACAACAGGAGGACCGAGGATTACCGAGGAAGGAAGGATGAACCGTTTTAATTATATATGTAGAATGATTATGTGACTGGAACTCATTGATTTGAACATTTGCGGAAAAATAAAATATAAAGTTTTTCATTTACGCAGGTTTTTTAGGCAGGTCAAATCCATTGAGGTAACGTAAATATAGTCGCCCAGAAAATGAAAAAAAAATAGGTAAGTACCTATTAGATAATGCGCAGTGAACTAAAAAGAGGGACTTAGGGTCGTAATACCTATAACTCATTAAGAAGTGTAGGTAAGTACTTCATTACTCCCTACATGGTCCCTACAATATTTATGTTATAACTCAGTATATTTTATGCTCTTGTGAGAAGAGCGGTAATAATCTATTGAGCACATTAATGTTATCAGAGCCAGTTAACATTACAATTTTCTTTATTTATTAGCTTTCTCACCTCACTTATATGAAGTAAATAATATTATTATGTATAATAAAACAATGGAGTAGCCTACTTACTTCAATTAGGGCGAATTTCACCAAAGTTTTATACTTACCTAGAATAAGTCTTATACTGAGAATAAATTTGAATTTTTGTCAGTTTTTCAATACTAGAACTGTCAGACGTCAATTTTATTCAACGGATAAAAGTACGGACACGGACTAATAAACTTATCGTAGGCATAATTATGTATTTGATTTACTAGTTTCTGCCTGGACTTCGTACGCGCTGCGTTGCGTCGTCCGCCCGCGCTATTACTTAGTTTTCGGTAGGTAAGCGTTCTGTCTGACTTTTTTCTTTTTCTTCGGCTCCCAAGGATATTGGCGTGATGATAACCTTCCTCAAAAAAATGTCTCAAATCCGACTGGCAGTTCAGATTAGCGCGTTCAAACAAATAATATACTCTTCAGCTTTATTATATTTAGAATCTTGCATGCATACTATAGTGTAAGTAGGTACCTACTTCGGTAAGTAGGTACCTTCGGTAGGTAGCTGCTTTCAGTTTCCAACCAAGTTCAAGGCAGTTTTGGAATTCCGTCAATCGCCACGGAACTATATAAAAAAAATTGCGAACTTTCCAGAAAACCTTGGCAATGACTGCGGAGAGCGGCCTTGTCTCTGGTTCAAGAGTATTTAAATAGGTACGAAAGCGACGCAGACGTAGCATCGCGATCTTTTGTAGTGATCATTAATGCGATGATGAAAGACATCTATCTAGCTACTTATAGCTAGCTAGTATTTTTGAAGCTTATTTTAAATATCTATTATGTACCTATAGGTCTGTTTATGTTTATAGTTTGTTTATCGATATGGCTTGATTGACATCTCGAATTACAGATTTCGAGGGTACCTACCTAAAAGTATTACAAATTCGATTTCATATTGGTAAGGCTGGTACTATGTGACGTCATAAAAAATGTTATTCTCACAAAAAAATGATTAGGTACTTACTCAAAAAAATAAACTACATAAAATAAATATTTTGCTTAAAAATCCAGACCGCTAGACCACTACCCCTGACCTACTTTTTTTTACAAAATGTTAAGTACCTGGGGAGCTAGCAGCTGAAGCCCTCAGTATCGCGAGAAGGGCCAATTAGCTCAAGGTTTTCTTTAGAACCTTTGGAAATGTGTCGCCTTGAGCACTGAGGGGAGGGTTGAAAGCTCCAGAGAGCTGTTTTCTTGTATTTATTATCTCTGCGATAGGAGGAACTTTGAAAGGTTTTGTGCTAAGCTTTCAATTAAGACATTTATAGGGTTCATTTTAAATCGGTTTAGGATATCGCTATTTTTTTAGAGAACACACGTTATTTAAAGCTTGCGTTTTCTAGGAAAGCGTGTCTATAGTGTCAGATACTGATGAAAATCTGTCATTTTCATCAGTCATCATCTGCCTAGACTTTTCCCGACTATGTTGTGGTCGGCTTCCAGTCTAACCAGATGCAGATGAATACCGGTATTTTACATGGAGCGGCTGCCTATCTGACCTCCACAACCCAGTTCCTTGGTAATACGATAGGTACTCCTTGAAGACTGGTTGTCAGACTTTCGGGCTTCTGGCCACCTGTAACGACTTTCCAGGACCAATGGCTTAACGTGCTTTCCGAGGTACGGAATACAATACTAACACCCCTAGTATGTGCAGATGGTCACCCATCCACGGACCAACCGCGGCAAGGGTAGCTTAACCTGATCGATCGACCCGTGCGGCTGTTATAACTTAGCCACGAGTCCCTTTCAATTTTAACCAGTATTTAATTAAACATTAAAGTGTCAAAAAACTCTCGGTAATTCGACAGCCGTTATTGTGTGACCGTTCAAGCCATAGAACCACACATATAAGATCTATGGTTCAACCCTTTCTTAGGAAGCATCAGTTTTATCACTGTCTTTAAAGTCTTTAAAATTTGGGACATTTTATAGTATTTTGTGCACTAAGCATATTTTATTCAGCGAAAACTTGTCCCTTTTACACTAGCAGAAAATCGCACCTGCGCTGCGGGGTAATTGCGTAACACACTATCAGTAGATAAAAATGGCTTTTATTTTGACGTTTCAACAACATTCATTGCGTTATTTTCGTTGTTGAGCATACAATTTTTTTGAACATACGAAGCAAGGATTAGTTCCTTCAAATTGATACTGATTGTGAATTTGTGATTGATAGTGTGTTACGCATTTAGGGTGTGGTTTTCCTAGTTTTAGCACACTGTACAGATTATCTGATTATTAGAATGTTCTATCTAGATCTACCTATAGGTAATTGGGTAGGGAGCTATCATCTGCTGAGGTGTCGTAAGTTGTCTAAGCCTTTCACAATATGCCTATTGTTTTCTCCTTATCAGATAATTGTAATTAACTGTACCAAACAAACATATTATAGGTATGTAGGTAGGTACTTATTATTGATATCAGGCAGCCTATTCTGCAATGTCATTGATATTTTCCTAAACAATATTCTTTAATACAGGGTGGCAGGATATCGACATGCAAATTGTAACCTTGAACGCAGCTGTTGATTCTAGACCCGTAGAATTTTACGTCTGTTATCAAAAAAAAAAACCCGCTGTTGCATAGAAAAGTGCAATACCTACGCAGTCCAAATGTATGGATCAGCTAATTTATTTGTAAATAACCGATGAAAAATGCCAACGTACTGAATCCATGGTAACAGGTTGCTCGTCGATATGCCTGCCAGCCTGTATTGGATTTATAGGAAATTTTCTTCCTACAAAACTTGATGGAAGTCGGCCTTGTTGCACGAGTACGTTGCTGATATTTTTATGACCCGATTTGTTTAGAGTAGACACGTGCTGTCGATCGTAACATCATAGTTGATCATAGTTTGGAACATGTGACTTTAATAAGTCTGTTTTCATCGATACATCTCTGTTGGAGAGCGACAGCATAGACCGGTAAATAATGACTAGAATGTCTACAGGAAAGTTGTGTGATGGATTAGCAAGTAGGTACTAACCTAACGGAAACAGAGAGAGAGAGAGAGAGAGAGTAAAAGATTATGGGGATCTAAGAAAGCATATGCCAAAGAACAATGAGACCATATTTTTCGATACCTTGGCCCACCTGCAGGTGGGTTAGAGGTTGACAATAAAAAAAGCCGTTTACAGTAGCCTTTGTGTCATTCCACGTATTGCTCATAATGAAAATACTTTTCAATTTTGTCGTGAAACGAAGCGGAAAACTCCAACCCGAATATTCCGTCGCCGGAAAAGCATTCACACTACCTTCAGGCTTATTATACCTACCCGCCCCCGCACGCAAAATAACCGATACCTACCTACCCTCAATAATCATAACATTTTTCGGTTCCTCCATAACTCTTGGGTCTTCATACCGTCATTACATTACGTAACGATTGAAAAGCTTGGCCTTGCCCTATTTCCGTCATGGTCGGCCAATGTCAGTGTCGAAGCCGGGTTGAACCTTGGTAACGTTTCGTGGTTCGTGTTTTTCAAGGTCTGACGTCAGAGCGTCAGATGTTCTGTGTACACGCAAATTCCAGACGTTTAGAGGTGGTAACAGGTTTTAGGTAAGACGTGATATAATGTAATATGTAGCTAGGTAGGAGAAATACGTATACACTGGCTAATTTCCGTATTTAAAAACGTTCAAAATGTACTCGCAATCTCATCTCGACGACAATCAATGTCAAAAAGTTGTTGAAAATATCACTTGAGAGATTGAGACGGATTTAGAATGTTCCTAAAAGTACGAGAATTGCCCCTGAGCTGTATTAGTATATTGAAGTGTCCCATCGTCCATCACTGGGATGGGACACTTAATTAATATCGTGTCCTGCATGTCCTGTCAGCTGCACGTGACAGGAACTGATATCCCAAGTAATAGTTTGTGGACTGCCTGAGTCTTCTAAAGTTCAGAAAAAAATACAACCTGACTAGCTCGTTCCGAGAGACTATTGTTGGAGTAAAACTCATCTCTACGCTATTTCACGGTATATTTTTTGTATCGTATCAAACTTTACGGTGTTTACGGTTCTCGCTTTTATATGTTTTGTGGTCATGGACGCTGTAAGAGCTCGAGTAGACGAGGGAAAGAAAATCACATACCATTCATATAATATAAATTGTTTATTAGTGGATAAAACTTTTGGAACTAATTGCAGAGATAATAGAATTTAATGCAAAGAACGCATAGCAACGAAAGCGGGGCTCGTGGCTAAATAATAACAGCCGCACGGATCGAAAGTTAAGCAACGCTTGCCGCGGTCGGTCCGTAGATGGGTGACCGTCCATTACATAGGTATCGAGATTCCTCCGTGCCTCGAAAAGCACGTAAAGCCGTTGCTCCCAGCTGCCATTCGCAGATCATTGGCAGTCATTACGGGTAGTCAGGAGCCCAAAAGTCTGACCAAGTGGTATCGTGTTACACTGTACCTTGGGTTGTGGAGGCCAGATAGGCAGTCACTCTATGTAAAATACTGGTATTCAGCTGCATCCGGTAAGACTGGAATCCGACCCCAACATGGGGAAAGGCTAGGTAGATTGATTGAGGCTTAGCAACGAAGCCTTAAAAGGCTAATCTCTAGTCTAGACAATTTAGCTAAAGATATTTCGTTCAGAAGAACTCAACAAGGACGATGGAATAATTGTCTGTCGACCTGACTCAACTCAAACAGCTGATAATGAGTACCTAAGCCAGACCAATTATGCAAATGAACGATCGTAAAGTCGTTCGCTTGTTTACCGGCTTTTACTTGACATAGTAAATCGATTATGTTCGACCTAATTCTTTTATCGTTAACAGCAGTGTTGCATGTACTTACCTTGTATTTAGAAATAAATAAATAAATTGATATTCTGATGACGCTGCCTCTCCTTCATCGACATGAGTTTTTTTTTTGTCATCTTTTGGCCTCTTGTACGTGCTGATATTTTGCTCATCTCCTCCATATTTTCAACACACTTCTGATAATGACTTCATCATTCTCATCGTGCTTCAGCTTTCATCCCAATTTATTTGGCATCGGAACAGCACGTCTGTGTCTTCCATAGATCCGTCATCTCTGAATTCTCTTCCTTACTAACCTTATCTATATTACTAGCTTAAACTTTCGTACTTAGGTACATCATCATCTACCTAGCCTTTGCCTAACTATGTTGATCTCACAGTCTCATCAGATGCAGCTGATTACCTGCCGATCGATTCTGTAAAACTCTCACCGTGAAAAGTTAGGTGAAGTGAGCTTAGAGTGAGCTGTCAATATTAATAGTGTCAATCCCTAGCATTCGTTGGAATGACAGCTCACTCCACGCTCACTTCACCTAAGTTTTCACGGTGAAATGGTTACAGAATCGCACTGCAGTATCTTACATGAAGTGACTGCCTATCTGACCTCCACAACCCAGTTATCTACTGGGTAATACGATGCCTCTTGGTAAGACTGGTTGTCAGATTTCAGTTTAACACTTTCGTGTCCCATGTTCCGTGATGTTTCTCATGCCATATTGAAGCAAAGCGTTCCTTTAAACTAAATTTTTCCAACAAACATTCCATTAAATCAAATCGTAATTTAGCATCGGGAAGTCGAACATGCTCGTGTGATGACTAAATCCATCGCTTTATCACCGATACTAATCCAAATCGACTTGACAACGTCAACAAAATGTAAATTTCATACTGCAGGCGTCAACACTATCTGTACCTACCCAAAGATAAGTTACAAAAATAATCCTGCGCATCGATTTTTATTCGCAGCTAATGCGGGTAGCTTTGTATTTTAGAACAGTTACAGCAGTTAACTACCTGACATAAAGTCACATTTTTCTATAATATTATAGGAGTGCTTAGTTTAATTGTGTTCTGTATGTACTTACTTACAAAAATTGTCCTCTAGACCGTATTTCGGCCATGGCGGCCAATCTCAAGAGAGACTAGTCTTCGGCGCGAGACATATTATACATAGTGCACAAATGTATGCGCAGACACAGGTGCACTCTCTCTTCCCTCACTCTCATAGCCCGATGGGACGGCCCGTAATCCACACAACCGTAGAGATCTTAATCTTAATCTTATAAAAAAATTAAAACCAAACTACCCACGTTCATTCATTGGATTATTTTTATGGATTTTTATGTGAATATATTCGAGAATGCTCCAATTGCTAACATAGTTTTTAAGACCTTTGTTAGCAACATTATATGGAGTTGAAATGTCCGAAATAAATGTATATTATTATTATTTTTTCGTTTCATATTTTCGGGACCCTGGGGTCCCGGATCTTTGGCAGGCGTACAAGGGGCCGAAGCCAACTCGCAGAGGCCCGTTAGACGTTTTCAATGAAATGAGGCACCAACCCACGATTATCCCTGTTTGCACTATGTAAGTGCACCCAAGGACAACCCCCGGTTGGTGTAGGACTATTGCAAGATATGGAAACAAAGCTATTGGGTTATGAGTTTGGGTGGCTAAAGTGAACAGGTTATCTAGGACTATGGAAAAACTATAGCCCCTGCCTAATCAATGTTCTATATAAATTACACAGATATAATGGAAGGGGGTGACTTCCACACTCAATAATCGGTTCCCGAAAACGGTCGCTAGCACATAGTGTCGTCGCGACAAGGGGGCAACATGTCCTGAGGTGCTTACAAGGAGTGAAGAGGTATTGCACGGCTATCAGGACAATCCCGGAAGTACGGTCAAGATCCCTACCAGCATCTACTGGAATACTTCCTTCCTCCGAGCACGTTTGCTCCTGCGAATCTCCACTCAAGCCGGCCAATAAAGGCAAGAAAGAGGTGAGAGCTCTGTTCCTCGTCATTTTTCACTCCAGCCGGTCAATAAAGGCAAGCCAGAGGTGAGGAACAAGACTTCTCCCATGAGATAGGGTCCGTGTGGTCGCTACTGCCCAACAGCTGGCCACATGCTGCCCTGCGGGTTTCTGTATCTCTCTTGGTCTGGCTCCTCACCCTAGCTAGTTCCGTTCCAGCAAAGTAAACTCTTCCGGCACAAGCCTAGAGTTCGGAGCGCGCAAGCCCCACCACGACGTCAACGTAGAGATACGGCGGTGGGCTTATTATTATTGTTTTGTTGCCCACCTTTTTGCGTCTGCGACTCATAAAATCGTGACATATTCAGCGTCTTTAAGTTTAAACTCATTTCGTTCCGTATCATTATTAAAAAGAAGGCCAATAACTGTAACATTTCCGGTCAGAAGTAATTCAACGTTGACTCACCTGAGGCTGCCGTCCGTCTCTCGAAGAATCGCGAAGATTAGGAAGATCAAACTCAAAATGGCGAATACTCTGAACCATTTTCTGGGCACAACTTGTAACCGTGACGATATCATTGTGGAACTTTCGCGAACGATAAGTTATCGGTCAGTTCGGTTTGGTACTCGACTGATTATTATCGCCGACAGTTTTCATTATCAGGATTATGATATTATATCGACGTGTTTTTTGTGGCGTGGTCGTTAAAGTTGCCTTATGTACTTTCTGAGGTGATATATAGGTGTGTTCAGCTAAAATGTTATTAGGTAATCTTAATAATCTTTGTAATTTTTTGTCCAGTATGTACATGGTCCTGTGAGATGGTATAGTACCTAGGATAAAGCTTTCTGGGAGCGTTACTACCTACCGATTGATATCGCCATAATAAATGACTTTTGGCTATTAGATACACATACCAGTCTTCATAATCCAAGTATTATTAATAAACAAGAAATCTAATCTTCAATAATCCAAGTATTATTAATAAATAAGAAAGAAATCGAGGTACCGTCAATCATGCGGTTTCATGAAAGTACCATTCGACGTTTCATCTCAAGTATTTACAGTTCAAACGATGATCTCAAAATTATCAGGACAGGTGATTTTCCGAAAGACCTAATCTTATCAATAACCAGAATGCCGCATACCGCATGTTCCGCAGACCGCAGGTATGATGTTAGGTCATGCAAAGATTGTGAAATACCTGCTACCTTACTGGACTAGTATCATATTCTTGATAAAAATCTTTAAAATATATCGATGACATACATACTATGTACACGTAGTACTCGTACGATAGTATTGCTATGACGAATACTTAAGCCCAATGCAGCTGAGGCACAATTCTTAGCGTATCTGAACGTGAAAACACAACAGAACTACCTACATCAACGCACATCGACAGTTTTATCATCATAGTCATCATCATTACCAGCCTATAGTAGTCTAGCAGCTGGCTTACACGCCAGGCATGATTCAACTCGATCCTATAGGGTGGCTCAATCTCATCCAGCTGCTACCAGCCAATCTGCTAAGTTTGTCGTCCACCTAGTCGGGAATCCCTACAGTCCTGTCTTACTTATGCAAACTTATACTACGTTTAAGGCTTAAGGTTATGCGGGCTAAAATACAATCATAAGTGTTGTGAGGCCAGTTCTTTGTCTACACCGGCCTTTGTAGTGCTTCAAGAGAAAGTGCGTCATTGTCTGTGGTTTTTGCGCAGAGCACGAATTGATTCCAATGATGCGGTCCAATTGTAAACGTGGTGCCAGTGTTGATTATCATTTTATATGGCAAAAACACTTTACATTCTAACTTGACCGACAAATTAGAATTCTAAACATTTTACACCTTTTGCTTATGCATCGGATGTCGTACCTTTGATTTCTATGATGCAGGCCTAGGTTTCTTCCTAGCATCATCAGCCTATGATGTTGCCAGTGCTGGGACACAGGCCTCCTCTCGATGAGAGGGAGGGTTTCTTCGTAGGACTGTTACAAAACGTGTAGAGAAGAGAGGCGTAGTTTAGAATCTAGCCATCTTCCATAAGACCAGACATTTAAATATACTTACTACATGTGACCAATAAATTTCTTGGTTAATAAATCATTTAGCGCTATCTGTAAACTTACTGAACTATGAAATTGCTAGACATAATCGTTACGTCAATGTCTAACTAATTAATTACTAAACAATCTCTGGCTTAGAGGCTATCAGATAAGTAGTATGTTACTCATCATCTGCCTAGCTTTTTCCCATCTATGTTGGGATCAGCTTCCAGTCTAACCGGATACAGCTGAATGGATCGACTGCACCCCTCGGTAAGACTAAGACTTTCGGGCCAAAATCTACAAATGTCTGCCAGGACCAGCGGCTTAGCGTGTTTTCCGTGTAATAATGTGTCATAACAATATGCGAATTTTTTGCTCCAGATGTCTTGCTAGGGCCAGTTGCGCAAGCTGCATCTTGTCTTTAGATTTTGTCCTTAGAACTAGAGTACACATAACATCTGGATGTCAACAACATTAGAAACCAGATCCTCTAAAATTTCAATAGTCCAAAATGATTGCTTTAGCCCATTTCAAAGAAAACCGAACAGAAAATACACTAGTGCTCTAACGACCTTCCTTCGCTTCACAAAAACAGCAATTTTCCCTTCCATCCTGCATTCATTGTGGTATTATAACTGCGCATGCAATTCTTGTTATACATTGTTATGTAAAGGTGGACGTCAGAGGGCGCAGTCGCCATTGAAGATGAATACGAGCAATATCCGGCCTCGCCCGGCCTGCGATGAATCCACGGCGACAGGAATGCTTCATCAATGTAACGATCCGTTGGGATTTTTTTCTGAACTTTTGCGAATTAAATGTTCTGTGGGGTAGTGTGTAACACACTAACAGTAGGTAGCATTGGGTTTGATTTCGACAGTTTAACAACATTCATTGAGTTGTTGAGCAGACTAATTGTTCGAACATAATATGAAGCAATGTACACACACACACAAACATATAAACATACAAGAAAAAAAAAACAGAACAGAAAAATAGGTACACAGGTGATGCTTATACTTTGCCTTTAAAATCATTCATATTGATTGATCGTGTGCTACGCAATTAGGGTGCATTCTTCAGGTTTGCTTTCGATATCTTCAGAGTTCTAAATCTCGATTCTAATTATTGTATAACAGTCGCATCGGGGTCAATTTGAAACCACTTCGTCTCATGCGTGGATATTGCTTTCTGTCAGCATTTTCTTGAACCTTTTGTGTACTACTGATAGCTGCCGAGTCAGCACTACCATTAGATAACTTATTGGTCAAATAAAAAAGTCCTCCTGACCAAATTTTGCCCATGGCGACTAATCTCAGCGGAGACCAGCCTTCAGCGCGGGAGATATTATAGTGCACGACTGTAAGCGCAGACACCTGGTGCACTCTCTTTCCTCACTCCCATTGTCCGATGGGACGGCAATCAGACATGAGCGGAAAGAGATCGGCACAGGGCCAATGGGCCTTTTAATTACGGGAATTGTCCGTCTATGCTTGCTCATATCTGCTTGCTCAACTTTATTGCGTGGCTATGGAAAACTTTGCATAAGTTACAAATGGAGCGCGTGACTGCGTGAGCCAAATGAGTCATTATAAAATTGATTCACTTAAGGTATGTGATGCTAGTCACACACACTATACGCGGAAGTTTAGTAATTTTGAGGCTAAGTGGTGTAATATTATGGTTTTTTGGAGTTGGAGGAAAAATATTTGATTATCGTTGTTGGTGGATAAGATTACGAGATGAATCAAGCTCGAAAAATGATAGTGACTGTAGAGAACCAGAGCGGTTCTCTGCAGTCAATATAATTTTTCCTTTTTTCTGTCGGTACATACTTCTGAACATCGTCGCGGTAGACCCCGTAGAAGATGGCGGGACAAGCTGGAGAAAACAAACGACAAGTGGTTCACTTTAGCCCTGAATCGGAAGAGCTGGAAGACATGGGGACAGGAGGGGAGAGGCCTTTGCCCGCAGTTAGATGATGTGGGCTAACAGTAACATACTTTTGAGTACCTATAATGTACAGATAGACAGGTTCTAATATTTAGGTACAGTTAATTAAGTTTTCTTTAAAGCCCACTCCTTACGCGTAGCAGCTTCTTAGTAGCTATTAAAATGTAATTTAAATAAATAAAAGAGATGGTTACTTAAAACGATTTATTATCATCATTTTACGTAACTTATTCTGTCTGTGTTAACATTTAGGGTTAATTAAATAATGTGTGCGTTTGTTTGTATTCCACTTCGGCAACGACCGCAATTAGTACAAAGGCCTCTTGTTCTGGCTATTTCTGGGAACAAAATAAAGAGTTGTTCAGTTCAGTTGTGATAGTGATACCTAAGTATTTAATGAACCTACATAACATAATCAGCCTATAATGTTCCCATCGCTGGGACACAGTCCTCCTCTCTGTGAGAGGGAGTGCGAGTTGGTAGATGTCACAATCATGTTTTCGATTTTTTGGTTCTAGGACATGCCCGTTTCCTCACGACGAAAAATTTCTACTCAGGGGGGTTCTGAATCATGTGCTGAATTCATGGTTACAGTTTGCGCATCTGTAGTCCTGTCATCCTGTATGAAGCACCCAATTGATTAAGAATTTCTTTTAGAATCCCTCCGGTTGTAATAGTGTGCTATGCAATTGGGGCAATTCCCATTGCTGGGACACAGTCCTCCTCTCTGTGAGATGGAGTGCGAGTTGGTAGATGTCACAATCATGTTTTCGATTTTTTGGTTCTAGGACATGCCCGTTTCCTCACGAAGAAAAATTTCTACTCAGGGGGGTTCTGAATCATGTGCTGAATTCATGGTTACAGTTTGCGCATCTGTAGTCCTGTCATCCTGTATGAAGCACCCAATTGATTAAGAATTTCTTTTAGAATCCCTCCGGTTGTAATAGTGTGCTATGCAATTGGGGCGCTGCTGGCGAAAGAGCTAGCTAGGTAAGATATTTTTCATCCTGTCTTTAAAAATTATAAAATACAAAATACAACACGTGGGCAATAGCTAGTGTACCTACTATAAAATAACTAAGTAGTAAAGTATTACCTGATCGATTTCGCAATCAAGCAGAACAGGGGCGAAGGGTGAGCGGAGCGGCGCAGGAGGGAGGGGCGGTGCGACTCCCGCGCAGACATGCGACACCCCACCCCTATTGTGATATCGATTGGCGAGATCGAATCGTTATTGTCGTTTAATCTCATTGCCAGGGATTAAGTAGAAATATTTAGGAGGGGTGAAATTAGTATTAGTTTTTGGCAGTGGCGTGCATTGGTTTTCAGAACAGGTAGGCTCTTTAAGTAAAAGGTAATTGATTTACTGGGTATAAAAAACCTGTGTGTTCGGGGGACCTCCGGCAGGAACGAAGTTCAAAATGAAAATTCAAGATGGCAACTGTAAAACCTTGAAACCCATAAAAACGACATCAATTATGAAAAAAAAAATCTTGGATTTTCATTTGTACCTCACTATCGGTGACCTCATTATCCAACCCTTTCTTCCTTCGCACGGCCAAATTACGAAGTATTATTTTTAATTTTAACATTCATACTCGGTTGGTTACTTGAGTAAGAATGCCTACATATGGGTGAAGATTGTGAAGATCGAACGTCATAGTATTACGCGTGTATTTTTAATTTCGTCGTATTAACTTAAACGAGGAAAGACCTATGACAATTGGTAATAGGTGGTAGGGGAGCCGAGTAGGCCGTCTGGCGACTGCCTACTGCCGCGCGTATTTGTATGAAGATTTTGTTTTTTGTTAGGTACGATAATTTAGTGAGTTTCTTAAAAATGTAACTGACAGGCTTATAGTGAGTTATCGAGGAAGGCCATCTGCTTATACGCCTTTATTCACTGCACGCCACTGTTTATCGGAAGTTTGCGGGTCGTCGGAGCCGGGGGGCGGCGCATCGGAGGACGGAGGAGCGTTTACTGGACAGAAATTAAAGGATCGACTAAGTATAATTTTTAGGGTTCCATATCAAAATGCTAAAAAGGAACCCTTATGGTGGGACTTCGTCTGTCTGTTCGTCTGTCTGCAGCAGATATCAACTTAAAATTTAGACTAAGTAGGTAAGTAGTTATAAATAATACTTGTCCACTTAGCAATTAAAATAATTAACAAAAGATTCTTTTCATTTTTTCCCTTTTCAGAAGTTCTTTTCATTCCAATATGAGAACCGAAATGGGGGGTTGAAATAAAGTGGGCTTACTAAGTCAGTCATACCCCAGTTTCATTTTTATTTTTGTTTATGACACCTGGTTTTTGACTTTTGATGCCAAAATGTCCGTCAAATGCCATTCCCTTGTCTCCAAAGCAAAAAATCTGAAATAAATGGTTTTATTTATGTAAATATTACATGACACATTAAAATATATCTATAACTAACACAGCATTTTACAAATCGGCAAAAAACGAAAAACCCTTACAAACGAACATAGTTATGCGGTCAGTTATGGAAAAATATTTTTATTCCAAGGTCTGACAGTACCCAAAAAATCGGCAAAGAGCGAGACGGCCTCGCCCACCGAGAGCCTCGTTCTTGGCTGGTTCTTTAGAAAATTGTCGATTGGGAACTAAACTAATATTAACGAGAGGTTCAGAGGTAATTGAAATACTTATAACTTGTAAAAGATCAAACGAATTGTAAAAACTGAAATAAAAGAGACCTGCCAGCTTAGAAACAGCAAAATAAAAGATTGATCTGTCTTCCACCTGGGCAGGAGAGCAATTTGTTTAATTTCGCACTGATTGTTTGCCTGACAATCACTTCCCACATTAGCATAACTCGTTGTTCGACGTGACGTGATAACGTGACCGCTGCACCGTAATAGGCGCGCGAGTGACTCAGCCGACAGGCACGCGGTCGTTGACCCCGCTGCACTCACCCGGCAACCAAGACTAACCAAGTGTCCAATGTACCAAAAATATACGGATTAAACTTCCGATTTTAAGGGCTCACTTGTATAATGAGCAATGAATGGCTTTTAGAGTAAGTAGCCCAAGAAACGAAGGATGGACTGTGTGAAAGATGATACGGCTAGAAAGGAAGTGACTGCCGAGATGACTAATAGAATGGAAGAAAAAGTGCCAACCCCAAATAGACTGGTTTAAGGGCAAGAGAATGATGATGCCTGCAGTGAGAATTTCGGGTGGTCAAGAATCTTGTCGATTTTAGATTGAAGTAAAATGGAACAGCGTTGCGTCCGTGTAAAGAAATGCTGTGTCGGATTTTCATGACTTCAACACATGTGATACTCTGAGTTCTTCTTTTTCCTCGTAGCGGCACAATCGATATGAGAACAGCTCATGCAATCGTAAAAATTGGCCGTCAGGATGGTTAGCGACCCTGACTGCTCATAGGGTGGACAGACAATGTAATGAGTAGGTACGATCACACGTGTAGGCCATTTGAAAACACCCTTAGAATAGAAGAGCGAATAGGTACCTCATATCATTGCAGGTTTACTGTTCCCGTAGTGCCGATGTTCCTTGCCAGCCAGACATGGTCGAAGAGTTCAGCGAGGTTCGACCCAAATGAAATGAAATGAGTACGCCAGCCAGCATAAAAGCTAGACCGCTTTATATTCTAAGGTGTGAGAAGAAGCGAAGTCGGAGATGAGGACATGGTCTATGAGAAAATTTGACTCAGTCCAAGCATCAGTCTAGTCTTAGAGCAGTGGTGGTCCAGAGGTAACGGCCACGAGTTACGTTGAGTTGTAGGTCGTAGGTTCGAACCCAGACAGGCGAATTATTTCGTCACCACTGTTGTCAAAACGGTGAAGGAAATAATCGTGAGGAAACCGGCATGTCCTAGAACCAAACATTCAAAGAATATGACATCTACTAACTCGCACTGGGCCCGTATGGTAGACTTTGGCCCACTCCCTCTCATCGAAAGGAGCCCTGTGTACCAGCAGTGGGAATATTATAGGCTAATTTTGCTAAGCATCAGTCTTAGCTAAGGATAAGCACTAGGTTGGTAACAGGTGATGATCTCAGACCGACTTAAGGCCACAATCGCGATAAAGTAACAGCTAGTTCTAAAGTACAACACAATGATTAGAAAAATTCCAAGAATGATGGTGATAGTGCCAGGTTGTCCACTTAACGCTTATCTTTCAGTAAAACAAGGTGTATGCAAGTATCTAAAGGGGCTTGGTTGATAGATAAAACAACTGTCATGTTCAACGATAACCGAGAACTAACTGTTCTCGTTCGTATATAAGTTGTATGTACAAGGATCTTTTGGCGTTCGAGTAACGTTGACAGGGGGGCGCCACTGGTAAACATTTGTGCAATTGTTTTGTGAAATGTATTGAAAAACAAGATGGCGGTGTTAGTTCCGATTTTGGTCACGCGCTATTATTCCTTGTACACACGGCTACACATCAAGCTATACATTTCCAGTTTTAGCTGGTCTCGCTTTGTATAGGTTTTTGTCCAATCAGAAGTCAGCTTATACTGGTTATGTATAGCTTGATGTGTAGCCGTGCGTACCGTTGTATGTACAGCACTTGAACATTTATACTTCTTACTATGGTTTTAATGACGCTTTTAATAGCGACAGAAATATCAAGTGTCGAATAATATGTATTTATAATGTAACTAGCTTCTGCCCGCGACTTCGTCCGCGTGAAATTTCTTGTTCCCCCGACCCACTCCGTCGCGTCGCATCGCATTACTTAGTTTTCACTTAGCGTTCTTTCTGACTTTTTTCATTTCTGCTTGACTCCTAAGGGTCCCAGCGTGATCTTAAGTAGCCTATAACTTTCCTCAAGAATTAGGCTATTATATACATAAATATTTTTCCAAATCCGACTAGTAGTTCCAGAGATTAGCGCGGTCAAAAAAACAAACAAACTTCAGCTCTATTATCTTTAATATAAAAATTAATCGTTGAATGTGTTGCTAAGCGCAAATCTCGAGAACAGCTGAACCGATTTCGCTAATTCTTTTTTTAGAATATTCCTTGAAGTACGAGGATGGTTCTCACGAAAAAAAAAATGTAAGAAAGTTGCTTCACGCGGGCAAAAGCTAGTTAGTAATATATATATAGACAGATCATAATGTAAATATACCAAATAGGATTCAAGAATAAAGACGGGAAGGATTAGGATTTAATTTAGGTGGCTGATGGGACAGACTGCAAGGCGGAGAACAGGTTGTTGTGGCGCAACCTAAGAGAGAGAGAGAGAAAGAGAGCCCTAAGTCCAGCAGTGGACTGTGATCGGCTGAGTTGATTGATTGAATAAAATTAATAAGTAGCACGACCTAGATAGATAGGTAAGTCTAGTCTTTAAAATAATGATAGTAGCAGAAGCATTGTGAAAAAAAAAAACCATATAGGTAGGTGCCTCATATCATTGACAGTGGTTTTAAACGGAAATTAAATGTTTATTTCTGTAAGCAGATCTTTTACGACACTTTTTACACGTCAATATTTTGTTGGTCAATAATTTCAAACTAGATGGCGCCGGCATTTCCTAACTGACTGATCCCTGAGACGAAACGCCGAAACAAACTCAGAGGTCGTGGCCTCTTTTAAAGTCCAAACATTATATGATGAGGATTTTATGCGAGTCTAACAATGCAGGGCCATGTCTGGAAGGGCGTTTTGAAGAAATGATTGGAAGTGATAAATTAGAATTTATCTAATACTGAAAAACTTAATTAGGTAACCACTGTGATAACGATTTCCTATGTTTCGATGGCGGAAGTCAGTCATCAAATCGAATGAAAATTATTGCAAAATATTCCCAATCCTTTAGATGGTCTTCCAAGAAATTCTCTCTACGAATTCTAAATAACCATATTTGGATACTGATACATTCCTAGATCCTTGAAGATATTCTCATACCGTTAGCATAAATGTCTCACGATTTCAGTACATAAACAACGAGCAACGGAGCTGCGCACACGCCGCCCAAACCGCATTCTCTTCACCGCCATTGCTGTCGGTGAAAGTTAAAGCCTTTCACGAGAACGCTACATTTTTCAAACGATTTCTATTAGCACTGGTCACGGAAAATCTTTGTGTTCTATCAACGATAACGAGATAATACGGATTAATTTAACAACGCGCGCGGATATAGGAACTGTTTTTTACATTTCTTTGGGCTCACCCATCATCATCTGCCTAGCCTTTTCCCAACTTTTTAATAAATAAATAAATAAAAAATAATTATTTATCTAATTACTCGTGGGTAAATAATAACAGCCGCACAGGTCGATCGATCATGTTGAGCTACGCTTGCCGCGGTTGATCCGTGGATGGGTTATCTTTACAACCCGAGATGCATCCGTGCCTCGAAGAGCACGTTAAGCTGTTGGTCCCGGCTGTCATTCGTGGATCTTTGACAGTTGTTACGGGTAGTCGGAAGCCTGAATCTGACCAACAGTCTTATCAACGGGTATCGTATTACCCAGTAACGGGTTGCGGAGGTCAGATATAGGCATTCGCTCCATGTAAAATACTGGTATTCAGCTGCATCCGGCTTACCGGATAACCCAAAGCCCAATATGCCGGATGCCCAATATGTTGGGGTCGGCTTCCAGTCTTAACTGGAAGCCGACCCCAACATATTGGGAAAAAGTCTATGCTGATGATGATGATTTAATTACGGACTTATTAATCAAGCTTGCTCCCCCCCCCCATTACATGAGACTTAACTGGCGAAATGTGGGGGTACTATAAGTAGGTACATCTCTGCCTTACGCTTCAAGGAATACAGGCGTGGTGTTATCAGGCTATATCATTGCCACAGCTGGGACTCATGCCTCTGTGTGAGACGGAGTGGGCCGTAATACAGTGCGGGTGGATTTTTACTGGTGGAAAAAACAGGTTCTCCCAGTGTGACTCATTTGAATCGGAAGGAATTTCATGTTATTAAATGTAGTTTTACATAAATTTTAGTTGTAAACAAGCCGAGCGCCGGATGAGACGTCCACCCCATCGGCAAAAATATGAACTTCCATACAAAATTTCATCCCTTATAGATGACTACTGAAGGGATTTTAATGAAATTTCTATGGGACCAATCTGAAAGTATATCCTTTCAAATAAAAACATAATTTTGTAAATCGGCTTATAAATAACGGAGTTCTGATGTAAAGCACATTACAAAAAAAAAAAAAAAACCAATGGAGCACCTCCTTTTTTTGAAGTCAGTTAATAAAAGGATTAGATGACATTTAATTTTCTTTTGATAGTTTCCAAGTTCTGCTGGAGCTTGAACTTATTTTTCCAGAAACGAAACTTGTAGTGTAGCAGAAACCTTTCCGCACCTACAATTATTCAAAATCGAATATCATCTACCTAGAATATGAGCTTCACACAGAGTTGACCTACAGACGTCAGCTTATAAATTGAAATGGGTACCACTTTCTCACTTTCCTAAGAATCCATTTACTGATGCTATTCAATTTTGCACAAAGAAAGTTACAACGTTTCTGAAAAAATCGAACCTTTCACTTTGGGTTTCGATTTATGTACTTATATGTATTAAAAAAATCGTGACACAAAATAAAATCTTTTGTATGCATTTATACCGTTTTAGAACATTGAACATTTTGTTTCAGTAAATATTAAACACTTATCTGTAGAATAAAATATACCAATACAAATGAATAAAATTGAAGTGTCTGTTAGTAATGTCAAAATAACAGCTTTTTACTAAATGTATACGAAGGTACATAACTATACCGTATTTATAAAAAAAAACAATTTTAAAATGTTTGTCTGTCTTTTTGTTCTGGCTAAGCTCTAACAGCAGGACCGATTTTGACGGGACTTTAACTGGCAGATAGTTGATGTTATAAGGTGTAACTTAGGCTACTTTTGTTTTAAAAAATAATTAGGATTCCGCGCAAAAAATTAAAACCCCACGCGGGCGAAGCCGCGGACAGAAGCTAGTTCATAATATAACTTTTCACCTAAGTAGGTATTTCAATTTGTTTGATTACTAATGATTAGTTTTGCAACACTAAAGCTCTGATTTAGATCATTTCGATAATGTTCCTAAGTGAATAAAAGTCATAAAATAAAACTTTAGAGCAATATTTTGAGAATATATCGGTTGTGTAGTCAATCATCGGTTATGTTGACGTTTGACGTGTCTAGTCGTGCCCCTATTGGCCGTGGGCCGGTGCGCTTGCGTCACCGGGCTACCGGTGAGATGCGCGCGTTATTCAACAACACAATCTTGTTTACTGCCGAATTAGCACTTGGCACTTGTTATATGGAGATTTTTTTCAAAACAAGCCGCCTAAAATAGATTTTGTTAACAAGGAGAATTTTACGAGGTATTACAATGTTTTCTAGGTTTTCTTTTTTGGTGTAAAGATTGAAACACAACGAAATAGAGCGTTTATATTTAGAAAGTATATTAAGTAATTAAGTTTTTTGTCTGTGAACTGGGACACTAGCTTTTTCTTTTTGGGGGGAATGACAAAAAACATTTCGTGATTTTTTTTGTTTTAAATATAGGTAAATGTTATTTTTTTTTAATTGCTGTAGAAAATTAGTATGATGAAAAAAACTTCATTTCTTCTTATAAAACTATTCATTTTTATTGAAATTGAAAAAATCTTATAAAATCTAATTATTAATAATCAGTGTTTCCACCTCTTACATTAATTACACATCGACATCCATTGTTCATATACTTAAAATTAAATTGCCAATGTCTTGCTGCGGTATGAGATCCCATGTTCTTTGCAAGTGTTCGTAAAGTTGTTGTTCCGTTGTCAAATTTGGAGGGAATTCTCTCAAAGCTATTCGTTGTAACATGTCCCAGGCATGCTCGATAGGATTTAAATCGGGCGTTTGGCCAATCCAAAACTGGAATATCGTGGTCTGGGAGAGCGGCCGAGAGTGGCCGCGGTGCAACATCCTTCAGCAGCTGGTGGTCCTCCTGGAGCCTTTGAACTAGTTGCATCGCTGTGATATTGGGTTGTCTTCTGGCAGTCATTTGGAGAAATCGGTCCTGTCTCTGCGTTGTAACACGATATCTACCCGAGAGCCGTTCAGCCACATCCCCAGTACTGCGATAACGTGACCACAACCTTTATAACGTTTTGGCTGGTGTGTAGGGCCTCAGCAACGACGCGTTGAATAGCATCATTTTCTAACATGCCCACGGCTCGTAAAATTTCATCACGACTCAAATAACGACGTGACATGACTCTTAAAGCTCACACGGCACGTTAATTTAAAAAAGAAAAACAATCTAATCCCTTTTGATTAATTAATATTAATAAAACAATTTTAATTTTCGTAACGAATTACTAACAATTTTGCCGCCGTATTTTGATTTTTTATTTACATTTTTAAATTTTGAAAATAGTATCAAAGATGTTTCAATCTATATATAAACTTTTAGTGGAAACTAAAAAGATTTTGAACTATAAATTCACAAATAATTTAGGATTAAGTTATCCCTAGATTCTGTTGATGTGTGTTTAATATAATTCTTCTTACGTGTGTTTGTCACCTAACTCCTCCTAAACGGCTGGACCGATTTGGATGAAATTTTGTGTGTATATTTCAATGGGTTCCTGGATGGTTTGAAAATACAATTGGACCCGGTAGGTAGCGCTGTTTTTCCGGATCGGACGTCTGCCGGGTCCGCTAGTAATTCTATAAATAAATATTTGATACGGCCGCGAATGATATTTAGATCAACATACAACCTGATATTTGGAAATTACAATAAACTTTGAATTTGAATTTCGTGGTCTACCCTGACGCTTTCGCCTTAAAAATGTTGAGGCAAAACCTATGACAAATAAATAGTTTTCAGAAACAAAAATACTCACTTACATTATTATTCTCTACAGGAAAAAAATATACATAGCCATAATATTTGTCTTTCATTTTACCCTATAGACCAGTCTGTGAGACGTTGTGGAGATCACGTATGCCGTGGAACTAAATTATACATAAGTAGGATAGGGGGGGGGGGGGGGGTAAGTAGGGTACACCTGATATTTGACACATATATCAAAACAGCGGGGTAATTGCGCAACACACTACAACAGGAGCAATGGCTTTAATTTTTCATTTTGACAGTTCAACAACATTCATTGCGTTTACGTTGTTAAGATTTTACAAACATGTAAAGTAATGGATTAGCAATATCCTTCAAAATTACTAAGCACCCTAATTGCGTAACACACAATCAATCGGAATCGGTTTCATTTTGACAGTTCAACAACATTCATTGCGTTATTTACGTGTTGAGCAGACTAATTTTTCGAACTTATGAAGCAATGGATTAGCAATGTGCTTCTTAATGATTCAGATTCCGATTGATTGTGTGTTACGCAAATAATAAGTTAGTGCAATGTAACTCTTATCTCGGTAAGGTAGGGTATAAATTAGAATGATTGCCGAGAGTTTTATAAAACTACAATATAATTCTAATTTATATTTTATTACAATGAGATAAAAGTTACTATTACTTACTAATGGTTTTACGCCAAATGTTCTACTTTAGTCGCTACAAAGACGCTGCTGTCGTGCGATTGATTGCGGCCACATGTGAAGGCACCAGGCTTGGCAATAGGGTCCCGTTGGCACACATTTGAAACAAGTAAGTACTTTCAAAAGGTACGTAATCTGTTTTTTACCCTTAGGATACCCTTCGTCTGGGGAGAACGGAGGGTTATGTCCGACTCATAAAGTCGGACTCCTGAGTCGGGGGCCCATGAGATACTCGTACATTCCCCGAAGCCCCCAAAGGTACGGACCCCTAGAAAGCTACTGAAAAGAAAAAGCGCACTTACCAATACTAACTAATACGAGTTGCGGGCTGCGGTAAATGAGGCAGTGGTTTGGGAACCACTGGAGGTTCTTTCCCCGGTTCCGGGGGCTGCTCTTTGAGTGGTAACCAACCCCTACCATAAAAAAAAACAAAATAAATCAAATCAAATCAAAAGTCCTATATTCAAATTCGGCTGAGAATTTGCACTTTTCGAACGTCAACATTACATAAGACAGTCCACTGCCTAGTGCTGGGAAGTTAAAGAGACGCAACAAACTCGCCAGCAGCACAGCTGTCTGACAAGTTAAAAAAAACTTGTTTCTATACAAATAGCAAAGCAATTCTATGCACAGTAATTAACATTAAATTAAATTATTTGCCATAATTATGTCAACTAGCACACGCCATTATACCAATACCTACATGTTTCTAGGGAAAATAGGTACGCACGGCTACACATCAAGCTATACATAAACGGTATAAGCTGACTTCTGATTGTACAAAAAGCATATACAATGCGAGGTCAGCTAGAACTGAAAATACGTGTAGCCGTAATAATATGTGTAGCCGTTTGTACCTACACGACCATATCCCTGGGTGATTCTGGATGTCATTATTTTCAAAGATGGTGATTTCTTTTTTGCCTAATCAGCTTGGTCCTGATCTCGCCCGGTCTTTGAGTTCATGCTTTGCGTCCGCGCATAATTTGCACATTATCACATTTATCACATACAGTATGTGACCTAGTTTTATTCTAACACGAGGTGTTGCCTACTATCTATTCTGCAGTGTTGCCCACCGTTTCCTTATAAACGTTCAGCGGCTTTCTACGACATTCACGTTTAGAGGATGCGATGGTGTCATACCATTATGTTATGAAAAAGGCAGTTTTTTTTTAGTTTTTTTTTAAATCAACCTGTTCTGTACTGTAAAGGTGTTCCCCACGTCACGTCACCCACTGGCAGTTTTTAATTTATATAGGGTCAAATGAAATTAGCTAGCAAAACTCCGCAGACGTGATGGGTATCGATATATAGACCCGATAAAATAAAAATGAAAAAAATACTGAAGTATTTTTTGGGGGTCAACGACCACTGGTAGTATTGTTACTTGAAGTATGGGCTGAGAAAATCTGTTCCCTTTTGTTATAATTATCGTAATTAGGTACCGATAACAATCACGTGTGTTCACACAAAAAAAATTAAACTGATATTTCAAGTGACAACACAAATTGAAGTGACCACCCAAAAAAAAACATCATTTTAATTTGTTTTTCTTTTATCACGTTTAGATATCCACCTATCGCGTCTGTGGAGTTTTGCTAGCCAATTTAATTTGACCCTTGTTAACTATCGCACATGGTTTGTAACTTTTCCTTGGAAAGTGCAATAAATCAATATTTATCTGGCAGTCGGTCACCGGCTGCGTAAACAATGCACTTATCTACTGTTTACAGTGCAGTTAGCAGCTAGACTGTGTTTCGAGTTTTCACTTCGAAAACTAAGGTGATAAACGAATATGAGTTAATGAAGGAAAACTGGCAGATCCGCACGCTAATTCCGTAAAAGCGTCTACAGATTTACACATTACCTACATCCTTCCCAATGGACAGATGTTTTTCGAGTAAATTCCGCAAGCGTTAATACTATTTGGGGCTGATTTTTCCATCGCCAGATAATTTTTACTCGAGGAATAGAATTGACGTCAAAATTTCAAAATTATTCTTCGAATAAAGTTAACAGATGATTGAAAAATCAGCCCATAATATACTATACTTAGTTTAAGAAAAATCAGGAGTAACACAAGTTTGGAAATTAGAACTTTCCGAATGCTATAATTTAGAGTCGCAACAGATACAGGGATTAACAAGAAAAAATTATGACTATACGCGAACTGACTGGCTGACGGAGTCGGCGCTGAATCGCGTATACGGAGTCGAGTATACCCGATTCAGCGTCACCGACCCGAGCGTCACCGACCCGAGCGTCACCTTCGGACATAAGATTAGTTCGGGGCCCGAACTAACAATTCATGACTAGGGGAAGTCAGCTCAAAGCGGCCATAAAAGGCAAAGCGGCCACGATTCATTTTTCGGATATTTGAAGTGATAGCGCGACGTTGCGTTTCTGCACGCGTAATACACCTCCCGCCCCGTGCCGATATGTCATTCGGTAGCGGTGGGAGCGAGCGGGTGGCACTTAGTGACGAAAAATACGTTTTCGCGTCTTTTGTTAAAATAATACAAGGTAAGTTTTACCTGTTTTGGTCAAACCTGATTAAGTTTAAATGCTTGCACTACACGTGTATTGTTACTTGTCTATTTGGCTTTGTTTCTTTAGTATTAGCTCCAAAATTTGATAAATAATGTGGGAGTAGTTAATTTTTATAACAAAATGGGCGATAAGGGCAAAGCGGCTCGGGCAAAGTGGCCAGGTGACCGCTTTGCCCTTATTAAAATATTATGATTCGATTGATATGCTCAGTTATTTTGTTTAGATGGTCAACAATTACAAACGTAAAACTACCCAGGCATCTTGGGATGAAGTTAAAATTAAAATTATTTTTGTTTGATTTGCATGGAGCCATATGAAGATCCACCCGTAGAGGACTGGATTCGCTGTGATGACTGCCAGTTATGGGCTCATGAATCGTGTACGACATATTCCGGAACTGGAGCTTACTACTGTGATAACTGTCAAGAAATCTGATCTCTGTTGTTATAATTTAATTTTAATTGTTTTATTAAAAAAAGAGGATTATTTTTGATAAAAGATAAAGACTTAAGTAATAGAAGTACCTAACTGTGATTAATAAAAATGTCAAGTATCAACCTAATAGGTAGCAGTACTTCCTAAAATGTTAAATAAATATTACAAAGTTAAGTTAAATTACTTTTAAGACTGATTGTGATTAAAACGGGTAGAAAATGTTGATTATTTTATTAAAAATATGTTTAATAATGGTTTTAATATATATTTTTTTATTTTTATTTTGTCTAGCACGATATATTTCAACAAAAAATAAACATTTGCGAAGAATTTTTGGGGTGGCCTCTATGCCCTTACCACCATGGCCGCTTTGGGCGACCCCTCGGGCAAAGCGGTTTTTTGACAAGTTTTTGTAATCTACAAATCTAAGGCTTAAGTATATTTAAATTTGCGCGAAATTTAAATTGCAAATTACAAAAATTAAATAAATTCTCTACCTATTAGTATAAAATTATTTTCAAAAATTAATCGTTTTATAGGTTTTTTCTTAATTTAAAGTTAAGGTGGCCGCTTTGAGCTGACCTCCCCTACACGATTTTACAGCTGTCCTTACTCCGTGTTTTGTCCGAAAGAAAAAGTTATTTAATCGGAAGTAGGGTTCATTTTAAGTATTGAACTAATATCAGATGGACATAGAGAGAAGGCCCGCAGTTTCGTTCGTAAAAGAGCGCAAGGGTAGGCAAAACGTAGTTTTAACAACAAAAAAAAAAAAACAAACAAAGATCGTATTACACCATTATCATTATTTACCTAATAAAAATATGCAAAATGCATCACCATTATCGAGTTGACTGATAGCATGGCCTACATTTCGTAATACGATATTTGGCTTTGAACTTGACTGTGACCGTCAGCCAGGCAAACAGCGTTTGTCTATTTGATTACTCGACTCATCCATTAGACCAATGTGTGAAGTGGCGTGTTTTTAGTGCCTAGGTATAATATTGCATCAATGTTAGTGTCACTAGTGTTATTCCATATTTTTGAATGGTCTTTAGAAACTGCGAGTTACTTTATGCACAAGTAAAATAAATATTGTAACAAAGGTGGACTTAATGCCTGAGGAATTTTCTACCAGTCGACCTTAGGGTAATTCAGAGACAAAACATAGCAGGTGCAACATACGGTATAAATATCTAGGACATTACTATAAAATACAAGAACAAATACTTCTAATAATATATACATACATATAAACAAACTGAACTTTCATCCATTATGCAAGAATAACGCCTTTTGTATAATCTATATATATATAAAAATGGATCCCTATTTCCCTTGGTCACGACTTGAGAACGACTTTACCGATTTCATAATTATTTTTTTTTAGGGTTTCTAATATTTTGTAAAAGGTTCTTACGGAAAAAAAATAAGAAAGTTGCTTTACGCGGACGAAGTCGCGGGCAGAAGCTAGTCTATTCTAAAATGGGCTAGCACCCTAATTGCGTAACACACTTTCAATCACAATCTGAATCATTTTTCAGGATATTGCTAATCCATTGCTTCGTATATTCGAAAGATTTGTCTGCTCAACAACGTAAATACCGCAATGAATGTTGTTGAACTGTCAAAATGAAATCCGTTGCTACTGTTAGTGTGTTACGCAATTTTTTCATTTGCAGCCTCCCCTCATCCTATTTCAAAGTTTTTAACATAGAACCTTCCACATGTTTATTATCTTAAGTCATGAAAGTGCTTTGCATTGTATCAGTCGAAGAACTGATAACATGCTTTTGGTATATGTCAGAATTAATTCACCAAGAAAGGTGGAAGTAAAAGAAAAGAAAAAAAAGAAAGAAAAATATTTAAGAAAGTAAGGGGGGCGTAGGGGGGGTAGTTTTAAGTCATAGAAGAAAACACAGGATAAAACATACGGCCAGTAGGTAAGGTAACAAAATTTTACTACAAATTAACATATTAATATGTCATAACCAAAATGGCGTCAGTAATTTCACTAATAAGTGACCGGCTAGTAACTGAATTAACACCTCGGGCGACCGGTGCTAACAAACGAACAGACAAACACGCGCTAAATGCAAAATATTGTCAGTAGGTATGCTGAAACATGCAAACGATACAGTCATGTAAAATTAAACTTTAAAAACTAAGAAATGAAGAGCCATTTCAATTGCAGAATAAATTTTACAACCAACTGCTGATGTAGAAGAAGGTCTTATAAGTTGATATTTTAATTGTAATATTGATATCTACACTTACAACAATAGAGTTCGATTTCAGTTGTCGTGCTCAAGGGAATAATGTTTATGCTTCTATGGCCAAAGCAACGCGATACGTCATTGAGTTTCCTATGTTTGTTATCAGGAAAACTGCAACTGCTGTGAAAACTGAACAGCGTAATGTAGGGCAGAAGTAAAACGATGCATTCCGTAGCAAAGATTTTAATAATGTACAATTTCAACCCTTCATAATAACTGCTAATAAGAACTGTAAAATACTTAATAAAAAAACCGTAGACTCCTCTAAAAATATTCAATATGTTCATAAAAAATACCGGCAACATAGCTGCAGTACTAAATATGTATATTAAAATATGGTGTGTAAACCGTTATAAAAACACTGAGTCGATAACATAAAATGTTTTGATAACGTCGCCTGGTTTAGTTATATCGTTACTATTGCAAAGTGGTTCAAGGCTATTCCTCCTCTCATCCATCAGGATTAGCTTCAATTTCATCAACGGGTTCATCTTCCATTTTGTCCTCAAGCTCAACATCTTCTTTTATATCCTCAACAGGTGGTTCTATAGGAGGAACCTCTACGATATCTGTAGAATCATCAGGAATTATTATATCAATATCTGGAATATCTGGAATATCGCAAGAATTAGATGCGGAGTTACACGGTGCTCTTCGGCATTTACATTGGTATCTTTCTTCTCTGCATTTGAAAACTGGAGCTCTGTGAACAGAGAGTTACGTTAAGAATTTGCTGTATGAAGTTAGGTATTATATAAAATGTTGGAAAAGATGAAGAAAAAAAAACACCAAGGTTCGTAAAAAACAAAAAACATACCTTTAAAAAAATATCTTGGATAGAGAAAACACAAAATAAATACCACTGTTTATTGAAAGAAAGAATGAAAATGTTGTTTACTTCGTGAAGTGGTAATGGGGTTTGAATGCCAAACGGGATCATTATTGGCATTGTAGAGGCAATAACACTGCCGCGGTTCGGTTAGCAACAATCAGCTGATTTAAATGACTTAAAAATAACTCTGGACTGCATCCAAATTTTTATGAAATTATTTACACGGTAGCATTGATATTATTAACTAAACATGGAAAATTTCCGCTTCCGCGAATAAGCATCGTCAACAACGACTGTTGATAAATTATTAAAAAAAAAATGTTGTTGTTGTTGTGTGTTTTGAATAATACAGAAATATTAAAAAAATACTTCAAATAATCGAATCAACATTTTCGCATGCAATGTAAAAATGAATGACCCTCATTATGTTGCTATGCCGCAGTGTGGCAAGTGCTGAGGTTACTTATTAATCACCATGAGAAATCGAACTCCTAGCAGTTTTCAGGTACAGATTACCATTTCAAATCGGTAAGGCCTTAGGCTAGACGGTACCGATTTGGCAGATAAATATATACCTGACTTACACCACAGAACAGATGCGATCTAGATTTTGTACCCTTTACAATGTCGGGACTTTACTGTTGTGTACAAAGTAAAGATAATGGGTACCGATAAATACTGGTTTAAGAGTACTGTTCCCGCCGTATTTAAAGATTTTCGCAGTTTTCGCAATAATGAAATCAAGTGATCATTGGCGCTGATTTCCTTGTTCACAAACTAAACTAAATTTAAGTTCAGTGAATCTTTTTCTTTCTATTCCATTAAGAAAAGCACATAACATAAATATTAGTTCAGTCCTGTCAAATAAGTCAGCGCCTAACGTAAATTGACGTATTATTAGTCGCCATGTTTTTAATCACGTCTAAAATGTCTATGGAGTATCTTAATTTGACAGGACTAAACTAATATTTATCTTCTGTCCTTTTCTTAATGAAAGAAAAAGATTCACTGAACTTAAATTTAGTTTAGTTTGTGAACAAGGGAATCAGCGCCAATGATCACTTGATTTCATTATTGCGAAAACTGCGAAAATCTTTAAATACGGCGGGAACAAGGGAATCGGCGCCATTGCCTTTGGTAGGCTTACTAGTACCTACGTAGGGTTACTGAAATTTGGTATAAATAGCTTCAGGCTTGCAACTGGACAGTGAATCTTTGAAAGTATAGAAAGACCCACACCCTAATTGCGTAACACACGATCAATCGGAATCGGTTTCATTTTGACAGTTCAACAACATTCATTGCGTTATTTACGTTGTTGAGCAGACACATGACACATTTTTTGAAAATATGAAGCAATGGATTAGCAATATCCTTCAGAATGATTCAGGTTGAGATTGATTGTGTGTTACGCAATTAGGGTGTAGCTTCTGCCCGCGACTTCGGGTACGTGAAATTTGTCGTTCCTCCGACGTACCCCGTTGCATCGCGTCGCCTGCACACGCTATTACTTCATTTTCGCTTAGCGCCCTTTCTTACTTTTTTTCGTTGTGCTAGGTTCCTAAGGGCCCTAGTGTAAATAGCTTATAGCCTTCCTCAAGAATTAGGCTAACAAATGCAAAAATATTTTTTTAAATCCGACTGGCAGTTCTAGAGATTAGTGGGTTCAAACAAACAAACACACACACTCTTCAGCGTTATTATTAGTATATCGTCGACCGTAGGTTCAATTGAGGTAAGGGACAAAGTACCCAAAATGAGTTATGTATACAGTTTTGTTCAGAATTTTTCGCTCTATCGAATGGTGTATATGAAAAAATTTTAGCTTAAGAAAAATGTCCCTTAGCCTAATGATTTTTGGATCCAAATTTCGAATCAGCCCCATAATAACAATGTATCTGAAAAACTATGCAATATAGGAACTTGAAATGATGTAATTATTGCCGCCAATCCACTTGAAATAAGGTAAGGGTCTTCCCAATCAACGAATTACCATTACATGGTTTATTTTTTGTAATGTTAACTTAATGTAAGGGACGAGACTACAAGATACTTGGTCAGTAAGGGACATTACTAACAAAATACGTTGTTGTAAGGGACATCTATTTTCTTAAATAGCTAATTTATTTAAATAAATGTTACACGTGTAGATAGAGCACTAAAATACAAGATTATGTGTGAAATCAGACACGAAAAAGGTTAATAAGAAAAAAAGTTATAGGCGATTTAGTCCGAAAAAAAACTTTGTCGGCCTCTCCTGAAAAATCGTATTTTGTCCCTTACCTCAATTGAACCTACGGTCGACGATATGTAGATGTATCACCGATGCGAGAATACGAGAGTATCAGCGAGCTGACTGAATAGCCGATAAACCGCTTACGATCACTATAAATTAACTTTGGGAAAGACTTGGGGTTGTGATCAGCATCATAAATCATCACCCTCTGGCAGCCCACGTGTTATGTTAACACGTGGGCTGCCAGAGGGTGATGATTTATTATGAAATTCCAGTTGATATCTCACATCAATGTTATGACTATAGTCTTTAAGATATACGATAGACACACGAACAGAGTTCCAGTTTATTCCATTTCTGTCAACAAAACATTTTTGGAAGCTATCAATTGTATAATGAATATGGTAGCAGCCACATGCGCAATTTAAAGCGATCAACAGATTTATGCGTTATCGCAACGTGCGCGGGAGTGGCGCGGCGGGCCCATTCGTACGGCACCGGATGTGCGCCGGCGATTCATTACGATTCGTGACGTACCGTTTGTTACAATATAGGAGTACGGAGGCGTACTGCAAATTCATAGCATTCTTCAGGAAGGAGCAAGAAATATTGCGCTAGCAATTTTGCTAACTCTGCAATGAAGAACAGCAGTGAGTTCCTACTACTCGTAGTTGAATGATTAATTAACCGATACGGTAGCTCTTCCCATTGATATGATCAAAGAAATTTTCTTGGATAAACCAAAAATAAAAGCACCAATGTCAGTACCTACCTCTCTCTTTCAGTAAGCCAGAAAAATATTATTCAACGAATGAAATTCTTACTGAGAAGTTAGCCAATCCAATGTAACGACTGCATTTTGTTGAGTGTTTTTTTTTTAAATTATTTTTGAATGGGCGTGCTCTTGAAAACGATCACGCCTGATGGAAAACGATCGATGAAGTCTATGATGGAACGAGCGTGCCCAGAAGATGCCTGGTCACTCTTGCTTTGAAGGCAGACGGGTTAAATGTGAAAGGGAAAATAGACGTCGCCAGCACACTTTAGCTGTGTGCTTAGTAAACGTGGAGGAGAACCGCTGAGTACGACTTCACTGGTCGGGATATCAACCAAGTGGGGTTGTATATTAAATAAGAGTGTGAAGTCCGATGTAAGAAATTAGCAGGAAAGTGTGCCTCACGGCTGCGCCAAAAACGCAGGTACGCTGCAGTACGTCTGATTGAGAATACTGAGATGGAATTATAAGTATAGGGATGACTTGATCTAACCTCTTAACCACAAAAAAAAGTTTCCTTCCTATTTTTTATACCAGACAGCTCAATCGCTGCCGGCCAAGAAATCCACGTAACAAAAATTGGAAATGGCAAAGACAATAAGCACAGTATTCCTCTACCCGTCTTGGCGATAGGCCAGTACTGACCGCCGCAGCATCTTTGATGTCAGAGCTATATTCAAGTCGTATCTCTAAAAACAAGTGTAGAGAAATAGTTTTATTTATTTGAATGGGCAACCATCTTGCGTCAGCTGATTGGGTTTGAGTTTCGAATGGTACAAAGAGCTGTTATTTGAGGAGTTCTTCTTTTTATGTGTCTTTTTTAGTAGGTAGTAGATGTTGTCTTTTAGTGGCCAGTGTTAGCTTCAAGGTCCTTTGATTGAACCTTTTTGTTTTGGGATCCCGGTAGTACTGAATATGACCGCGGTGCCGAATACCATTCAACGCCACACTAGCTGGTTTATCCACTGTGTTTGAAAGCTTTTACAAGGGACGACGATCAATATGGCAACACCAAGTGCTGTTAAAGGGCAACTTCTACTCAAAAACGGTAGAACCACGGACACGAAAGAAAAAATAAAAAATCACTTTTGACAAAAGACCACAAATTCTACTTATTCGAAAAAAAAACACGAGGATGAGGATTGTAGAAGCTTAGGACCATAGATATTTCTATGCTTAGGACAGTAAGAAACAAAGGAAAGGTAAATTGGTAAAGGAAACCTAATAATGTCAGACGACTGGAAATCTAATTACCGAAGATTAGGTTTCCGTTCTGATGTTTTTTGTTGCAAATAGGAATGTCGCCTGTTTTTATGTTGAACGTAGGTCAACAGTGTCAATGCCTAGCAAGTTTTTTTTAAGCTTGCAATGTTTGGTAGACATGATAGTGAAATAGACACGACGAGGGAATCCAATTTAAAGGAGATCATTTATTTTGGGCCAAATTATGAAAGTGCCGCGGCCGGACTATACAGGTTTGGTCCCAAAGCAAAAAAAAAATGGAGAGAAAAACGTATTATTTCGGAAATATAGCTTTTTTCGTTTGCTACTTTCACATTTAGCCCAAAAATATATGGACGGTGAATGTGTGTGACGGACCTTTGTAATTGTCAAGTTGCTGAATTTGATAAAAACAAGTAGGATATCTCGCACAGACCAGGAAGCATGGCACAAAATGGACGAGGCCTTATACCCAGCAGCTGGTGGAACAAGGCTGTCAATGATGATGATAATCTTTCTCTATCTTACAGATCTGCTATACAAATCCTGTAACGTGCTGACTGTTCGCCAGCTATTCATAACGCACTTGGTTTTAAAACACCACACCATGCTCTCCCATAACATTGAAAGAACTAATAAGAGACGGAATGATATTGTATGCGAGTCAAATGCATCCTCTAAATATGTCTTTGTAAACAGATTTTATACATTTTTAGGCCCATTTCTATGCAAAAAATTAAATAGGAAATTAATTACCTATCTATAAATTAAATAATTACGACTGTAAAAAGGTTATTCTGTATATCATACAGTGAAACAGAGGATTTACTTTGGATTGTAAATAAAACATGTTAGTTTTTCTTTTTTAGGATAATATTAGTTTTTAATTAGTCTTCTCATGTGTTAATTATATATTTTAAAATTCAAAGCACCTTTCTGGCCTGAAACACAGGTCTCCACCTAGTTCAGGCAAATGAGCAACTGTGTCATCTATAATTTTTAAGACAAGTTGTTGTAAATCTGCACCATTTTTATAAATAAACGTTATTATTATTATTATTTTATTGATGATGATAAATTATAAAAAGAATATAGCTCATTCTTGTCCTAGTCTGTTACTAGAAACTTTATATGCGATAATATGCCGTATGGAATTAAATAATACGCATAATGTAATTCTATACTGATTCCACATTTCCTGCTTTTATCCTTCACAGACGCATTCAACGATATTTACGTGCAGTTACATGTACTTAGTAACAGATTACAGACTGTCACTGGGTAATCTGAGGAGCTACTAACCAAATACCTAATTATTTAAATGGCCTGGTGGAGGAAAATCGGCACTGGATCACCACTCTAGGACCATTATTAGATGATGTAAAGGACAGTGACTAAAAATAAATAAATAAGTACTGATCTTGTCCTCTAGTCTAGACCGTATTTCGGCCATGGTGCCCAATCTCAACGGAGGATATTATTAGTGCACAAGTGTGTGCGCAGTCACAGGTGCAGTCTTTTTTCCCTCACTCTCATAGTGCGATGGATTGACGGGCAAACCGACACGACCAGAAAGATACGAGGCACGGGGGTATCACCATAATTGAAAGACCCAATAACACTTTGCTCAACCTGGAAATCGAACAAGCTCAAGAGACGCGCGAGACCAACGGGGCAGTACTTACCTCTTAGTTTGAGGAATGTCAATTTCAGATCAAAATAATGTTGGGTCTGCCAACTGAGAAATTACCAATGGAAAAATCCAATAACACTTTGACCGACGACCTGGGAGTCAAACCCAGGACCCCACACGCCTAGCACTCGCGGTTGTGATCACGAGACCAACGGGGCAATTAGCTGACTATACGTTGGTGTAGGGTGGTGGTGGGTTCCCCCCCGGTGGGTTCCCGCATTGTCGAGGCGGGGGGGCTCAGTAGCCGTGGTGAGCTGGACCACGGTGAAGCGAAGAGGGACCCGAGGAGCGGCCGCTCGTCTAGGCTGTGCGGTTAAGCCGAAGACGTAGCGGCTGGCGGGTAGGTTGCAGTGCCGCTTAGGCGACATCGCAGCCTACCTGAGGCGGGCCGCGATGTCCCCCGTGAGGGAGACATCGCGGCTGAGGATTGGAGGCCGCGGCGGGAGAGGAGTGTCGGTGATACGTTGCCGCTCTCCCTACCTTCCGCGGCCTTGACGGGGCCGCCACCGTTTGATGGCGGACGCGGTGGGGCCGCAGGGGAAGAGGAGTGTCGGTGTGTCGTTGCCGCTCTCCCTATCCTCTGCGGCCGTAGCCCCCCGTCTTGGGGGGCATGCGGGGCCCGCCATTCAGGCGGGCGTGGGGGCCAGCAGGCAACGGGTGCGGGGGCACCGTTGCTTGTATTGCACAGGCCTTCACCAGTGTTGGATGGGAATGGCTAGGTGCTCCCGGCCATTCCCGTAGCCCCCCTGTGTGGGGGGCATGCGGGGCCCGCCATACCATCTAGGCGGGCATGCGCCGGGAGGGCTATGGAGGTAAAGGCTATGCCTATTCCCGTGGCCCTCCCATCACGGCGAATGAGGGAACACCGCTGAGTTTTAGTGGGTATACTGTCATTCCGGCAGGGAGTCCCACATACCCCGTCTCGTCCCCCGCGAGGCGGATATGCATAAAGCATTTCTCAGCGACAAAAAAAAAAAAAAAAAAAAGGGTGGTGGTGGGTTGGTATATGAAGTATGATGTAACCTTACATCATACAGACTAGCAGAAAAATGATTCTGGTTGTATTCGATTAATCAAGCGAATGTAGAATCAGTTAATATTCAGGTTTATTTCTTATTTAGCGCCTGCGCCGTATCCTTCCACATAAAATTTTGTTTTATATTGAAACAAATGACAAGATGTGACATACAGACTGCTGGAACCAAATTAATGGCAAAGGCCATTACTAATGTAGATAGTCGTACTAAGGATCCAGGAAGAGATAACCCCGAAAGATTTATCTAGCGTATAGCAGAACTGAACTAAACTGGGCTCCCCGAAGTGTCATGGCGTCCGTGCATCTATTGGGCTTGTCTATTTGCGTGTGCGCCGCCCGGCTCGATCGGCACGTAAGTGCAACAACCCCGGCTAAAGTCGCCAGGTTTACTGTGTATAGCGGGATTTGAAATGATTACTCTTTTTGGGTTATTTATTAGAGCTTCAGTTGGTGGACAAAGCCTTTTTATGAGGAGGGAGGATTTGGACATGCTTTAAGTATAAGATCTGCGAAATTGTTCGAGGACGATGGTAAAATGTTAACTTCATCAAATATATATCTAATTCCAATCAATACCTAAGAATTTTGCCAGAAGAGAGATAGTTCTATAAGAAGGGGAAGCAGAAGGGGCTTGTGAATAAGTAATAACGCCGTACGGGCCGATCGGTCAGGTTAAGCTACGCTTGCCGCGGTTGGTACGTGGATGGATGACTATCTTAACACAACAAGACCCCTACGAACCTCGGAAAGCACGTGAAGTCTTTGGGCTCAGCTGTCATTTGTGGATCTTTGACAGTCGTTACGAGTAGTCAGAAGCCCGAAAGTCTGACAACCAGTCTTACTAAGGGGTATCGTATTACAGAGTAACTGGGTTGTGGAGGTCAGATAGGTAGTCCCTCCATATTAAAATCAGCTGCATCCGGTTAGACTGGAAGCTGACCCCAACATAAGACCTGGTTATAGAATTGAACGTCTTAAGAATCTGATTCAAAATAGTATTCTTGGACATAGGATTAGAAGGGACGTTTCTTTAGCCAGTGTAAAAGTTTAATAAAAAATGTTAAAAAGATTCTAATCATCCCACCGATGATAAAGATAAAACTGTAAAACCTTCAGTCCACATGAAACACAAAATAATGCTTTGATCGATCGTAATCTAACCCAGCGATATTGTAGCTTTTCGTAGATTACAATCTATTTTAGTTGTTTGTGGAAGATAAGTACTTACCTATTATTTATAACACTAGCGGTAACTGCGTTCAAAACAACGCTATTTTTAAAAGAATTAGTGCGTCACGAAACAAATCGTAAGGTATGCCTCAAAACAAGCCATTATGTAGATTAAAAAAAAAACTACTCATAGTACAGTTCCTTGAAAATACTTTGACTATCCATTAAGATTTTTCATGAAACTTTATAGAAATTATATGGTTTATGGTAATAAAAAGAGCGGATATCAACATTGGAATACCGTATTAAAGTATAGACAGGCCATAAAACACATTTAATTAAGAATGACTAAAGTGACACCTGAAAGCAAAACTCGAATGCTCTTCTGAAGATATCTGAACTATTGACTGAATAAGATATGCTTTAAATGGTTTTAAAACGTTTCGGTTAGATAAACGACAAACTTTACTGGAGACATGTGGGTGTACACCTTTGCTTATTAACCCTTAGGAGAATGCAGGTTATACAGGCGTGGTGTTATACTATGTAAAAGACAAAATTGAATTGATTAACAAAGTATACGCTAACGTCAACAAGTTCACTATCAATTGATGGAAGTCCTACAAAATAGTGAATATTTGGCTGCACTCCCAGCATCCGACATGCAACACATTTACTACAAGTGCACCGACACTAACCTATCCCACTACACATATGTCGACGTCTGGATAGTAATAGTCTGACCGTATATCAACACGCCTAGGATATAAAGAAGGGCAAAGAATGACCCTGTTTAGTTAGTCATGTTATAAATCCTATCAGCCTGCCCCCATCCTGTTATTCCTCTGGTTAACCCATCCTTTTGATTGACTGTAGCCTCCTCTCTTTGAGATGACTAGGGACGTTATCCACTAAGCAGGCCCAAAAAGTTGGTATGGTATTGCCGTTAGCCACTGCTATTAACGTTGTATTGATCCTGACTACGTGCTAATATAATAAAAAATCTAGTAACTCTGCCCGACCTGGAATTGATTGGAGGCTCAGAAATCGCGCTCGCGACTACTAGACCAACGAGCAGTCTAATAATTTGTTTGTGTGTTTATCTCGTTACAATAATGTGGCATCCACGATATCCTCGACAAGGACACTGACGTCATTATCAGTGTTAGTCATCACTGCAAGTCTGCAATGAGTCCTAATGGATTTTAATTAGACGTGAATTAAAATATAGGTCTGTGTGCGTGGTTCGTGGAAAATGAGGCTGAAAAATCTTCCACTGTCCACTTTAATTAGCACGCTCAGTAAATGTAAGAATAAGATAAAGGGAATACCAGTAGCGAATTGCGATTTGTAGATGGATATTCTCGAATTAATGGTGCATTTGCAATATTAGGATCCTGTGGAAAGGATAGCGCGCAAATACAATTTTAATTTAAATATTCTCAAATAGAAACTAAAGAGAATTTACAGTTGATTTAGTTCATACTAAATACTGTAAATGCTGTAATCATCAAGAAGAAAATTGCCACATACTTACCAAGAACTTCCAATAAAGTCCTAATTTAAATTCTAAATAACAAGACATCCCTGAATCCTCTCACAAATGACAAATCCGATTTAAAAGCGCAGCTCTAACACAAAGTGCAATTATCGTAAAGCGAAAGAAGCTTTATCGTACAACATGCATCAATGATTAGGATCAAAGCTGCGCCTACTGGAATTTGCAGTGTACTCGGTGTGCTCGGGAATAATAGACAGCGAACGAAATAGCCGGTATCGGCGCGCCCACGGGATTGCGTTTTGTAAATCTGTATGGCTGCAAAGAAAGTGCTTTCAGAAGACCAATGCGCACTACTACCATAATATAGTTTTTGAAAGGAAGCAGTGAATCTGAGGAACAACAAAGAATAGGTGTGCGCGACGATAGATGGTGGTGGAGTAAGAGGAGAAGAAGAATAGTGGACTGTGTAACCAGTATATTAGTGATAAAGTCCAGTTCATATATCCTATTTTATGTCTACGAAAAGATCGATGGAGAAAATTTTAAGAATGGTATGATTGGATTAACTTCAGGTAATCATGGGGCTGAAGAAAGTACGACCAAAGAAACGAAACGATGAATGGACCCTACCGAGATGACGACAAATAGAGAAGAATGGGAGACATGTTGCGCCGTCCCCAAATAAATTGGGATAACGGCTGGAAAATAATGGCTCTGAAGAAAGTGGCAGGATTACGTTACTAATTATAAATACTTAGCAATAAGTAGATTCAGACGGAGGTACAGTTAATTTTTTGTGAAAACATATCAGGTCCTAACATGCTTTCCGAGGCATTCCAGGAAGCCCATTGTCTTTCATAAAAGCATTGAATGGCAGCAATGTTACCACAACCTTGCAAATCAATTGATCTAAGAACTTTATACTATAGTGGATCTTCTGTCCTCTTCACAGTGTGATTGGGTTCTGTAGTAAATCAGTAACGGACGGGGTCTAACGAGTACATTATGCGCATTTGTAACGATATCCGCCCACAGTCCACAGACAACGGGATGGATGCATTCTGCAACCATTGTGGGATTACTTGAAAGCTTCCGATTTATTGACTCTGGTTTAAAAGGGAACGTTTTTTATTAATGGTGGTTAACTTGTGATACTTTATTGAGTGGATTAATTGTGTCCTGAATCTTTAGAGATTTAACTACGCCTGTCACCGTCTGTGGTTGAGCAGTTGCACATGCAATTCTTAAAGTGCTGTTGTGCTTTGTGTGTTCAATTATATTTTCACAGATGACAGTCTAATCTCAGTCTCAATCTGTCAGAAATACCTCTAATTTCACTACATGCTTGACAAGTTTTTGACATTGATTGTCGCTGAGATGATTGCGACTAGATTTTGAACATTTTTGATTACGGGAATTAGTATTTTCGTCTAGACCGCGTTTTAACTATTACTTCATAATAGCAGAAGGTAGAAAACGTCAGAAAAACTGTTATACATATAAGGACAACTAGTTCTATTTTTAAAGAAAGGAAGAAAAATCCTCAAAGACGCAAGAATAACCCAGGGTTATTGTATTCGCAAGAAATAATGAAGGAGGCGGGAAGCAACGATTTGTCGCGGCGGGATGGTCGCGTCTTCCAAATGATATACATTCGCTGTACCCACTCGCGCGCCCTCGTGAGCAGCAATAATTGGATCCTGACGTGGCAGAGCTTAGTGGGAGTGCTGACTAGGCTCCTAATTATTATTAGACAGGAGATTAGCCTTAGTTTAGCAGGTGGAAGGAAATAAACAGGTATTAATAATGATTCATAGGAAAACAGACGGAGTCAATACTATTCTAAGCCTATTAATTGAATGTACCTATGTACTTTTCGATTGCAAAACCACTTAGGATAAGAAGCAAATACAGGATGAAAAGAAGGACACATTTCTAGAGTAGGTATACATTAAATTCTATACACTGCACAGAGATTCTTCTATTCTCAAAATTTTCTTTAAACCTAAAACATATCTTATTTCGAAATGAATTTGAAACTAAACACCCACTGACAACAGGGAAAAGCTAATTGGAGTTGTAGCTACATCCAGAATAGCGCCAAACTGACAGCTTTTGAACAAAATAACGAAGTTGTAGTGGGCGTTACTGAGAGCTAAGGGCACATACATAACAAACATCAATATCCTCATTTCGGCGGAGAAATAACAACATGCACTCCTGATTTATTAAGCACACGATAAGACAAAATGGACAAGTTAGAAATCAAGTCAATAGAATATTGAGATCAAACGATTTGAATCTGAAACAGTAAATTTTCAAGTTCATATTGAATGTCGAGCCAAAATATAGGTAAGCACCATATAGTTTAGGAAAATCAAAATTCCATTCTGAATCTAAATTCTGAACGGAATAGAATGGAATAATCTTTATTATGTACACCATTACAGACATAAATATAGATTTTTACAAAGGCTGACACAATGGGCGGTCTTATCGCTAAAAATATATAAGATAAATATAAAAAAAACAATATTCGACAGGCCGCCAACTCCAAGCTAATCTGACTACAGCTTTAGCTGTCTCCGGCTTAATTCCAATGTACAGGAAATTGTATAACGTAGGGCCGGGGTTGCCAGCCATCAGCGTTAATGTTAGTCTGCAGTTGTCGACGTGATTGGAACATCGCAGGAAATCGACTTCATTGCTGAAGCCAAGCGTTTATCCAGTTAACACGTCGGCTAAGCGAAATTTTAAATCGGTTCTTGGAATATTATCTACTTATGTAGTTACGTAACCAAAGGAATTCTTTCGAGGCATTCTCTATGCTTTAACAGAGATGGTCCACGAGATAAAAGAATTGGGGTTCACAGGAAGAGAACCGTGTGATGCTGGTGGTAGGTGATATTTGAGTAGGACTTAGTTGTGTAACCGGGGAAAGGAATGAAAATTTTAGTAGTACCTTCAGTTATTTTATCTAGAAAACATTAATCTTCGTGACAGCACAATGAAACAATCGATCCACGGTGTTACTATACAAATAGAATAATCGATGTAATCGGTTCCACGAGGTGGTACGCCCGACCACCGCGAACAAGCAATGCTGCTTGCATGTCTAGAATTTGTTATTCAATTCCGAATTCTTTATGACTTTTTGCCTATGGAAAATTTCATTGGATTCCAATTAAAATAACGGAACACAGTGCCTAATTTATTTTTGTAAAGCGGGTCCAAAGGTCTGCAAACAATCCAATTACGCTGATTGACGTAAGAAAATATTTTCAACTTTGGCGAGTTAAAAAAAAAAAAAAATATGAAACATTTGGCGCATTCACCAAAGTTTGACAGACAGCCTGACGAATGGATGTTCACTGGCCAGTTATTGTCGCTAAATGACGTCATTTGTCACGAGACCACTTCACTTGTCGTTAGGAAGCGTCACGGAACGAATCAGCTGATAATATTTGTATTTCTCTTACAATGGCAAAACAATATTTGCTGCCAAATGTGCGGTTTTGTTGGTATCTGGGAATTCAAGTTGCAAGATACGTGAAGGTAATTAAGGAATGTTTCAGAGGTAAGCAGTTGATGCCATTTGACACGGCAGTTTATCACTAATGTGGTATATGAGCATAATAAATAAATTCTTCACTTAATTGTCAGTTACAACTAGGAAACGGTAATAACATCTATTAGGAAAAGAGCTTGAATGATTTCTGTGAAATTATATCTAAAAAAACCACTTATGACTATGGTAAAACTTGGGTATGTTATGTATCTATTGATGAACTGAAACATTAAACTCGGGAAATCCAGTCAAACGGTCAATAAAACCTCACATAAATAGTTCCTGAACTGGTTAAAACGGAGATCCCTTCCATAATAGATCATCTTCATCTAGCAAATGGAAATGATACTTCAAAGCTGACCATTTGTTAGCTTTGAAGAATCATTTCCATTTGCTAAGAGACATGAAACGACATAATATGGCAGATGGGACGATATTCCAAAATAGTAAAGTTCATCATACTCAGAACTGCTAGGCAAGCGTACCGTTATTTGAGCAATGTTAAAATTACCAGGCCCTGGGTGGAGACAAAGAGATCCGTGTCTATATTGAGTGTGGCCATGTATGGGCTCGGTGGGGAAGCGGACTGTCCCGGAATAGGTGGTTCATCCTCACAGGGCTTGCAACGACAGAAATTAAGATGAGTCAAAAAATATGTTGGGGTAGTGTCAAAATGATGAGAACGTAAATATTGTTTGAAATAAAAGGCCATTGAGTGAATTGATGTTTAAGGAGAATTCGAAGAAAGAGTGGCGGACGAAGTCAAAGAGAAAACTAAGGCTACACCAAGATAATAATTACTAAGCCAGACAGAAGATTCGTCATCTTCTGTCTGGCTTAGTAATTATTATATAAAGTGTGATTCTGTAAAACTTGAGAAGTTCCACAGGCAAGTGCGCAGAACCAGGATACGACCAGAAAATATATACCTAACAGTAAGTAGGTATAAAACCGAAAGTGATTGCTTCAATTTTTTCCCTGTTCTAAAAATGTTAGAGAATAACGAGCACCATTCCATTTCAGTCATAAAAGGCTATTGAGTGTTGTTATGGTGTTCCTAGGCAATGAATCCACGACTAGAATGACTGTCATAAAAGTAACGACAGGTACTTGTGCGATATTGATCTGAAAACTCCGTGCATTATCATCACACATGATTTCCGCAACCCGTAAAACTCAACGGAGGGTACAGTGTTTGTGGGCGATGAATCAACTGACCAGAATGACTATCAAGGTTGTATAGGTCTTCCTATCTTCGAGTTATTGGCATGTGGTCAGATCTACTGGGTGGCAGGGACATCGACACGCAAACTGAATAAATTAATTCAGCTCAAAATTCTAGATCCCCCCAAAGTAGTAATTTTTCGTCGGATATAAAAAAAACAGCTGTTTCATAGAAAAGTGCAATACCTACGCGGTCAAAATCTTTGTTTTTGTTTTTAATAAAAATTTTAATAAAAATAATAAGCAATTTTTGTTTTTAATAACCGGCGAAAAACTTCAACGTAGGATTTCAAGGTTCATAATCATGTACTGGATATAATACTGTCACCCTGTGTAGATCTGAGGGTCGATATGTGTTAGGCCTAACAAGACTTTGACGTAGTGCGTTCATTGATTCCATTACGCGTATGATCGATTGGATTAAACTAAATTGTAGTTAAGGCAATAAGCAACATTTTAACGTACCTACAAAGATAGTATTGATTGTTTTGATGGCTCTATACCCCTAGAGTTTTAGTTTAAAGCACGAACAGCAATATTCTTTAGGAACAAGGTGGACACAAAAAAAGCGAAAACATAACCTACGAATAAAATGACGTCTCAAAAAATATTAATATTTGTTACTTATTAAATTAATCTAATTTCCAACGCAGCAGCCCTGATGCACCACGTCCAATGCAAATAAAGTTAAACATGGCGGGCGCGGGCGAAGCGCGCGCGCATTTAGAACGTACCGCGTCGTCTCAAAATTAACTACAAAACATTTGCTGTTGCCATGCGCGTGTCAACGCTTAGATATGCCCATTAGTTCGAAGAAAATAGCTTTAATAGCTAAGTCTTCGCTCGGGAGAAACAAGAATATAATTGTTTTGGTAGACAAATGAAAGTAGTAGCCATTGTGCTATTCAAGCGTATTGAGGACCGTGAACTTACAATACGAAGCCTTGGTGGCCAGTGTCAGGGTGTAACGAATGGTGGTGTTTAACGAATTTAAAAAGACAACGCACTTTGTAAACTATTTTAATAGGATGGTAATTTTGAATTCTTGAAATGGCAAATATCTTCACAAACTAATAGAGATTCTTCGGTTATCTTTAAGTGACCTTCAATCATTTTATTCAGTTGAAACTTTCATAAAGTGTTTTCATATAACAGGGGATTTAAATTACTACTTCTTTTCCCAAGGACAATCGATCTTTCTGTAAACAAAGAAGTTTTTGCGCAGATGGTGCGGTCCCATACGATTCTGCCATGTGGTGGACACCGATTAGCCTCTACTCCGTACAATGACGCACTGCAGCTCAATTACTTGCAAGGTTACCTAATGGCTGTACAAAGCATTCTGGGAACTGATTGAATGAGGCTTAATATTGATTTTTCTTTAATTTGCGTTCGCTTTTCCAACTAGTATGAATTCTTAATAGGAATAGACAAAACGATGACGACGAACGACGAAAAAGGTTAATGTAGAAAAGCGATCAATTTCAGGGAGTTCTTTAAGGCAAATTATATATTGTATCAATTACGTCAGTTTTAGAAAATTTAGCGATATCAAAAGTAGTTCTCAAATTTTCCAATTTAAGGGACCTTATCAGCTTACGCGTGATATATCAAAACTCAAATCAGGGCCATAAGGTCCTGTAAATGAATCCTCGTCAAAGACCCAACCAGCCACGACGTGACACGATCAATTTCCTCAGGCTTCAACTAATAAGCGTGATTGACGTGACAGTGTGGGCGTACAAAGGTCCCGCCGTCACGGTACATGACCTTTCCCACGTTATGAAGGACGCCACTGGAGTGAGGGATGTCATTTGATTTGAACTTGACATTTTATAAATTCTATGAATTTGCATGGTTCTTTATGGTTTCAGTGAATGGACTATGGGTTAAACCTGGATGGGACTGGTAAAAGAGCATGGGGATGCGCACAAGCAGAGATGCCTATGTCCAATAGATGAAGTCAAACTATGGGTGATGAAGATGATGATGAGTCGGTTAAGAGGACGGATGAAAAAGAAGTTATTATTAACGAAGCGAATTATTATGACAGTGAATAGTATATATAGGATAGAGTGACCTTCGAGCAGGGCTTGCAATCTGATACCGTTGATATTGGACGGAAATAAACGTTTAATGACGAAGATGCAATTTATCAATGTTAACATCAATAGGAATTGACATCTATAATTAAATAGGGATTGTCAGCGACGGAACGTATTTCTTTGGAGAATCTATAACTAAATATTTAGTTGATGATCGTTGGGTACATACTGGAAATGGAACGACCTGATGAGAGAAAACAAAAACGGAACATTAGAAGATTTAGAATATTTGAGGATGAAGCTGAAATTATTAACTTTCACTAGACAAAGAGGCAAGAGAAGAAGAAGATATAACAATAATTAGGATAGTAATCGATTGACATCCATCATCCATCTTTTGGTCGCTATTCAGGCTTATAGGACCAATATTTCCTTCTAGAAGACTATGTGGTTCATTGTTTTTGTTTTTTTTTTTCTCAGTTAAGTTTCAATCGTGGTCTGGCAGTTTGAGTCATTTCCGCGGCCTACAAAAATGTCCTTTCTTTGGTATTTGTTCGTCAACTCGTTGAGCTCCTTAAGTTCTGAGCTGAGCTGCACGATTACTGGCAAATACACTAACTGGATAGGTCCACTCAATCTGTGTGGTTCTTTCCTCAAAAGACCATTTCAGACACCAATTTACATGGCCTTCACATGATCTGACCAAGATTATGTCTGACCTTAAAAAGAGGCTGACCTCTGCGTTTGTTTCGGCCTTTCTTCCCAGAGTAATCAGATAAGCAACGCCGACCTCATCTAGTTTAGAATATAATTGACGAGTAAAAGTGTTTGTTTTGTACAGACGCCAGCAGGTCAAGCTACCCGGAACTGTCAAATTTTTCCAATCAACCTTGAACCTTAATGCTTTAGGGATAAAGTTGAAAATCTATTAAAGAAATTTGACAGATTGTAGTAGCTTGATGTGCTGGCGTCTGTACACCTACCTACACAAACAGAATCATTTATAATTTAATTCACCGTTTACCAGCCCTGTGCAACAATACAAGCGAAGCATAATGATACATAGATAGCACACGGTTGCCATTGAACTTGCTACCAAATGCAGGACAATAAGCGATAAACTTGATACATAACATATGTAGTATTTACTATTCAAGGGTACAATGATAAGCATATTGTCATACGTTTCCTACGATATGGGCCTGCGAGAACCATATATTGTATCTGTACTAGCTTTTGGTCGCGGCCACGCCCGTGTGGAGGTCAGAAATTATCCCACGGGAATGTACTACCGGGATAAAAAGTATTCTATATCTTAACCCAGGATATAGTTTATCCGTGTACCAAATTTCATCAAGATCAAAATAATTTATTTCACATAAACCTACATGGGCACTTTATGAAACGTCAGAAGCTAGGTGCACGGTTTCAATTGGTCGTTTCCTATGGAGAAGAGTCGACGAGAAACTCTATCAAAAGCCGTTGAGATCGAGCCGAAAAGGTAACAGACAGACAGAGTTACTTTCGCATTTATAATATTAAAATATGCATGTATACGGTTTGTCGCGTGTGGAGTGGAGGCATGTATATAGAGTGTTGTATGTGAATGTAAAGGAGGTTTGTAAGCGGTTAGAGTTGTTTGTTTTGCTGTTCATACTAGCGAACCGAACGAGGAGGCTAGAGAAGCTTGTGGCTAAGTAATAACAGCCGCACGGGTGGATCGATCAGGCTAAGCAACGCTTGCCGTGGTTGGTCGGTGGATGGGTGGTGACCATTTTTACATATCAAGACCCCTGCGTGCCTCGGAAAATACGTTAGGCCGTTGGTCCCGGCTGTCATTCGTGGATCTTTAACAGTCGTTATAGGTCGTCAGAAGCCCGAAAGTCCGACCACCAGTCTTACCAACGGGTATCGTATAACCCAGTAACTGGGTTGTGGAGGTCAGATAGGCAGTTGGTCCATGTAAAATACTGGTATTCAGCTGCATCCGGTTAGATTGATGATAGATGATGATGATGACCAGTGAACCGAAGAAGAGACAAATATTGATGATGTATTACAATTTGTAATACATCATCAATATTTGTAATTTACAAATAGTGATGATGTATTACAAATAGTGATGATGTATTACAAATAGTGATGATGTATTACAAAGCCTAAACCCGCTATTACGTTGTCATCATGTACATTATGATCACAGATCTATGTTAAATGATTACTATGACTGTAGTTTGCCCATACAACATTTATGAATATGAATCAACTGCAGTCACAATATGCAATGCAAAAACGATTTCTATAACTGCATTTAGCTCATATATTTTTATAAATATGAATCTACTGCAGTCACAACATGTAATGACATGATTTACTTTTCTGATGATAAAAATGATAGGATTAAATTAGAAGTACTTAATAATTTCATTGCCATTGTTGAGAATAAAAAAGGTGACTTAATTTAATGGCTTCATTATTAAAACCCAAATTAATTATTTCCACTTATTGTGACATCATTACTTTGTATAATACGTGTTCCTCCCACATATCACTCAAAATACCCGTTAAATTGAAGAACAGTGAGCCCGTATCCATTTAATTGACCGGCTCGAACCCGTCTACCATCACTTCATCATTCCGTTAATCAAATAATTCAATTAATTCAGTTGTGACGGTATTAGTTAGTTTGCACATATTAATTCAATTACCAAACGGATCGGTTCGGTCTAGGTCAGGAGCCGAGTGCCAATTTGGCCAGTCTTCACTGGATTTAATGAAGTCTTACGAGTTCCGAGGCAATTGGCAGAATAACGTTGAGTGTGCTTCGGATTTAGTGTTTCACATTGATTATTGTAATATTTCGGAACTCTCGTCTACCTGGTTATTCCAGAAAAAAGAATTCTAGTAGTCATTTCTTTATCCAGAACATCTAAATTGTCATAGCACTTCAATTACGTCTATATACCTTCGATATACTAGAAAGAATTAGAATAAAACTCGCAACTAGAACACACGTATTAGACACGAGACCAAATAATCTTATAACTAGCTGCGCCCGCAGTTTCACCCGCATAAGTTTTCATCTCGTGGGAATATCGGGATAAAAAGTATCCTATATTGGTTATAAACCAAGTATGTAATATAATCAAATATAATCAAAGAAAGAAAATATGTAATTAAAGCGTTATTGATTGAACCGCTAATAAAATTCAAATCTAATATTTTAACGAGGAAAACAATGTAGCAGATTTCCTTTTGAGAGTCCCAAATTAGACTGATTGTTTTCAATCTCATAGAAAAATAGGAACAACTATAACAATAGTTGTTTCTATTTTTCCATGAGATGTGAAATTAGATCCAGCAGGCGTATGTATGACGAACGACAAAAAACTATACAGCACAATGATTGTTATTGTGATGACAATGACTCACAAATCATAGCTCAGTTCAAGGCTAAACTGGGAAAAACACTCTGTTAGATGCAGACACGAAATATCTTAATATTGTTTTGCAATATCAGAATATTTTGTGGGTGACACATGCTTTTGATGTTGGATAGATTTGGGAATGGAGATAGCGTTCAATAAACTGTTCCTCCTGCACATATAGTTGTGGACACCATCTCATGGCTTAGGATAATATTATTTGGTATTTTAAAGTTACCTTATACTTCGAGAATCTGGTATTCTGAGATGAAAGGATCTGAGCTGTAGGTATCAGCGAAAGATGACTTATTCCGGCTAGAGGAGACCATTATAATCCTTAGAGAGATGAGGAGAGAAGTTAACGGTTAAGAGTCAAAGATAAGGTAAAAGTGTCTAAGACACGAATGAAAATAATGATAATCCTCAAATATTTCAAGGTTCCATCTGACACTTGAACAAAGTAAGAACCGATGTAAGAGCAATTGCTACAGTTAAGCCTTACACAACATCGTTATAAGGCTTCAGGGATTACTTAGTGTCTATTTAAAGCGCCCCACGAGGGTTAAAAGGTCAAAGCCATATATATACCAGCCTACAGACTCGGACGTTTTAATTCGCATGAAGAGATAATTAAATGGACGGACCCATACTTAAAATGGGCTTTTCGTGTTAGCTTGTAATGGTAATCCTTCCCAGTTGGACAGTTTAGGGATGTTGAAAGTCAGACAGAGGTCATTAATACAGGGAATAAGGAATACGATACCTGCATACATAACATACATACATAATCAGCCTATAATGTCCCCACTGTTGGATCACAGGCCTCCTCTCGGTGAGAGGGAGTGGGCCATAATCCACCACGCGGGCAGTGTGGGTTGGCAGATGTCACATGTTTTCGAATTTTTGGTTCTAGGACATGCCGGTTTCCTGACGATGTTTTCCTTCACTGTTTTGAGAGCAGTAGTAATGAAATAATTTACACAAAGTAAGCGTCTGTCTGGGTTCGAACTTACGACCTGCAACTCGTAATCGCGGCTGCTACCACTTGGCCACCACTGTTCTCGATATCTGCATAAATACCTATTATTGATCGTCATGGAATCTGCCCAAGTTCACTTCGTCTGTTGACAATCTACACATACCTTTAGGTTAACGAATCCTAGTAGAAGGTGCTGATCCCATTTCAGGCACCACTTAACCATTTATCGACGCTAACTGACAAATTAGATGAAACCCTACATAAATAGGACAAGCCGACCATCGTTCAATTACTATCGAAATTAAATGAACATCAGAGAAAGAATTGAAAGTAGCAAGATTTTTTGGATCAATGATTGTTATTACCCAATAACTGGGTTGTGAAGGTCAGATAGGCAGTGGGTCCGCATGAAAAACTGCTATACAGCCGCATCCGGTTAGCCTGGCCGACCACAACATAGTTGGGAAAAGGCTAGACAAATCATTATTGAACGTTGAAAAAATGAGTCCTAACAACTCCCCTGATTCTAGTACACAGTGCCGTATTTCCATCCAACAATATACATATATACAATTAGTCTACAATCACATAATAATAGTATGTAATGCAGTGAGGTCCAGTTCTCCGTCTGTCTCGATTGGTTTACCACGCGTCCGGTGCCCTGACTCATGTCTTGTCTTGCTTCCTGCCTTAGGGGTCACCGAGTGACGAGAGACAGACGTTGCAAATCTGATTAAGATTTCTTCTTGCGGAATAGTCTGTGGTATGAGGGACTGTCCTTATACTACTAATATTATAAACGCGAAAGTTTGTATGGATGGATGGATGGATGTTTGTTACTCTTTCACACCAAAACTACGAAACGGATTTGAATGAAATTTGGCACACAGATAGTTTATAACCAGGATTAACACATAGGATACTTTTTATCCCGATATTCCCTCGGGATCGAAACTTGTGCGGGTGAAAACGCGGGGCGAAGCCAGTCGTTAATATATTGTACCTATTGTTGGGAACATGTCTCTATATCATCATCATCTGCCTAGCCTTTTCACAAGTATGCTGGTTGGGGTTGGCTTCCAGTCTTCCCAGATGTAGCGGAATGAATGTAGCTCTTTATAAACCCCAACATTGATCATGCTTGAGGTTTCACATTATTTGTTTTATGCCGTTGTTGTTTCAATGTCAATAAATCCTATGCCATTTTACTGATAAGCAATAATTGAAACAATTTTCTTATACATTACGTAGCCAACGTTATAGTATACTATACACTTGAACTTGTTTGGCGGAAAATATTAGAAGCCAATGGAGTGTCAAGAGACTGCTATAGTTTATAGAGTGAAGGAAAAATTAGATCATGAGTCACAACGGCTATTAAATTAGATCAAAACTTAAACATATATACATAATAGCAGTGCCCCGCGGTTTTACCCGCATAAGTTTCGATCCCGTGGGAATAAAGGGATAAAAAGTACCATTTGTGTTAATCTTGGTTATAAACTATATGTGTGCCAAATTTCATTCAAATCCCTGCAGTAGTTTTTACGTGAAAGAGTAAAACATACATCCATCCATCCATCCATCCATCCTCACAAACATTCGCGTAGGATAGAAGAAGTTTTAAACGACGTTCGGACTTATAAGAAGAACAAATAATTAGTATAAAAAACAAACGTAATAAAAATAAATACTAAAGTTACCTAGAAGAGCGTTGACTGCAACATGCGGCCTGAATGACTAAACACAGAGCGTTTTTTGTGATGTCAAATAGTGGTGAAAATTACAGATTTTCATGACATCTGTTATAAATATGACTGAAACGTTCTTCTAAAAAACCGTAGTTTAAGAATAATTAATAACGTCGAAAGATGAAATAACAAAGAGGCATGCAGAGTAAGGTACGAAAAGAGATACAGGAACCAATAGTGAACTCAGAAACATAGGATTGGCGTATTTGACCCAGCCAAAATATAAAGTAGCTAGCTCCAAACATACGCGAAACGCTACCTGCATCGCAGATATTTTGGAACGAGCTACCGAAAATAAATAAATTATAGATTTTGCAGCCATATCTCAAGAGCTCAAAGACCGCTTCCTGCATTTGCCACAGCTTTTGGATCGACGCCCAGCCACATACACCTTAAACAAACCAAATCTAAAGCTTTTGCATACATTCAAATACTGCATTGCAAAAAATGTAGGCAAACATTCCAGGGAGTCAATTTGGCCTGCTTGGAATGTGCATCTCCTAATAGGTGTATCCGCTTTAGTTACTGACATGTTTCTCCTGTGAGTCACAGCTATGTGACTACCTACTGTTATTCGAGTGTCGGCCAGTCTAGATATTATCTTAGTTAGAAGAGTTTATCAACTGGATGATAGGCAGTCGATAAGTGACTGACAGCAAATGGTCGGAGTTATAAATACAGGTTCAAATGAAATTAGCTAGTTAAACTCCGCAGACGTGATGGGTATTCACATTAAATCGACGGGACACTATATTATGACGTCGCGCAAAAATAAACATCTTACACGTAATATATTTTAATGTATTTTTTAATTTAATGTGTTTGTATGTATTTTTGTATTATCGACCCGTGAGGCTGTAATTACTTTGCCACCTAAGTAATTACAGCCGCACGGGTCGATCGATCAGGTTAATCTATGCTTGCCACGGTCAGTCTGTGGATGGGTGACCATCTTTACAAACCGAAATTATCTTTAAAAATAATCTTTAAAAACGGTTTAACATGCTTTCCGAGACACGGAGGGGTGTCTCGGAAAGCATGTTAAACCGTTGCTCCCGGCTGTCATTCGTGGATCTTTGACAATCGTTACGGTTCATCAGAAGCCCGAAAGTCTGACAACCAGTCTTACCAAGGAAGGGGTATCGTGTTACCCAGTAAACTGGGTTGTAAAATACTGGTAATCAGCTGCATTCGGTTAGACTGGAAGCCGACCCAACAACATAGTTGGGAAAAGGCTAGGCAGATGATGATGATGACATTAAAAATATATTACCCGTAAGTTATTTATTTAATAGACGATAAATATTGAATAGTTTGTACATAACAATTTCAGATGAGAATATTTTCTTATTTCATACTTTTAGAGCGTGATTTTTCAAGTAGCTACCTACTTGAAAAATCTGATTTTAGTTTGTGAAACTTACTTTTTATCTTATATGATATAAAAAGGTCCCTTTGATAATATTTATCAATCTTCTTAGCCGTATCTCTTCCCGATAACATCTCGATACATATTATCTATCTCCTAACCAGCCCAGATCAACGTGTTTACACCAATAAATAAATTAAAGTAAATGTACATAAATATTTTGATGTGGTTAACGCAGAAGCAACGTTCTGGGCCTCAAATAAATATTTACACACAAAAAGATCGAACGTTAATGATGATTGAAACGCATAAAGATCTTGATATATTTATCCTGCGCGTAACTCGTTGGGATAACTTCGGATAGATACGTCAATATAATACGTTACGTAAGTTGGTAATAGGATATTTTGATCAAATCAAGCTACTTACTGCTTTTCTCTAGTATTGGTGGTTCATTAGAGAAAATTGCCGAATTCTGGGCCGACTCCATTTACAGCGCCATGGACACGCTAAGAATGTATTTATTTATTCTCAAGGCAACTACAACAGGTAACAATCACAGTATATCATAAGGTTCACTATAGGTTTCAACCTGATTATAACCCAAAGTGTACCTAATCGCACAACATGACGAGCAACATCAATATTAATGACGACAAGTACAGTAAAAAGCTTAGTTCACAAAAATCCAGAGCACTGTGCGTCTACCCTCCGAGACACTTCTACTTCTTCTAATAAAAAGAATATTGGAAAAAAGTTTTCATTAGTTTTAGTGTGTGTGTGTGTTTTAGTGTCTTAATAGCCTTTTCACCTATGCCTGTGTTTTCATATCCACGTTATCTCTAAGTTCACCTGAACTACATATGTCAATGGTGAAAGATCAAAGACCAGTGCCTAGTTACCGAAATAGAAAATCATCAGAAAGTAGATGCTCATCACCAGTGACTCAAAAACTCATTAGCTACGGTACTTTCTCGAGATTTTCTATCGTTAATCTGAGCTGAGCTATCGAATAGAACAAAGCGTGAGTTATATTCGTGTGTAGGTCTGTGTTCTATGAAGTCGTGGCCGGGTATAAATCTGTGTTGAGTGGACGGCATACCGTCCAAACTTCTAGCCACTGTAAACATCGGAGTATGGTGCCATTGTACCTTCAGTCACGATATATAATTAAAGATCGAGATGATTGGCTAAATTGGCAACCAAGAAAAACAAGAAACAAATAATCTTTTTAGAAAAACCACTGGATGGGAAGCAGTATTTACTAGGTATGTTTAGTTAAAAACATTTCTTTTTGAAAATGTCTTCATTCATTATTGCAGACAAATCCTTGGGATGCCTGTGATAATGAAAGAAGACTTTTCATGACATGACAGTTCTTAAAATCTTGTTATATCTTCTGGAGCAAGAATGTTTGGCCACGGGAGAAATGTTGACGTTCCTCTTTGTAAAGTACCTAATCTAATATCGCGACATATTCGCCAAAAATGTAAACAAGTATGTGTTTATGGAAAAATAACTTTAATTCCTACACAATAAAGTTCAGTTTACGCTACAACTTCAAACATTTTCATAACTTTTTCAATAGTGCTTGTCACTCTGAAATCAACTTAATCACCATTAAAATAAAGTTGATATGACATAAAAAAAAATAAGTTGATATTTGTTTGACTTGAAATAACGTCAATTTGAAATAAATAAAATTTGAATATAGCTAGATAGTCGTACAACATTGGAACCGCGTTCCCCAATAAAACAAATATCCGTTGTTTTTGGCACCAGCTGGTGTTGTCTTTATAATTCTGTTATTATAAAGGCCACTGGGTTTCTAGGGAGACACAGTTCGTGAGAGAGCGAATGCGATACGATAACGTTTTTATAATAAAACTATACGATTGATGAAAAATACAGTTAGATTTAGATTAGGTTAAATGAAGATGGACATGGTGGTAACATAACGACAACCTAATGGCATACTGCACTAATTGCGAGCGATGAAGAAATATAATAATAACAGAGAGGTGATTCTGGTAATTTTAAGAACGTTCACAGTCTGATCTCAGTCTCAATCTGTCAAAAATACGTCTAATTTCCCTACATTGTGACATTTTTTTGTCGCCGAGATGAGACTGCGACTAGATTTTAAACGTTTTAAATTACGGGAATACGGGCCCAGGTATTTTTTTTTTTTTTTTAATAAAAACGTTGCCCCACACTAGGAATTTCTCATGTGTCGTGGGTGCGTTTACAGACATATAAACTCACATACACAAACAGCCGATTTATAATACCAAGGATGATGGAGCTCGGTAACTCTGGGAACGACCATACCATAACCATGTTTTGACTAGCGTATAAAAGCGTTCTTCCTATCAGAACACTATAACATAACATAATCAGCCCACAATGTTCCCGCTGTTGGGACACAGACCTGTCGGTAATAGGGTGTTGGCCGTAATCCACCACGCGGGCCCAGTGCGGGTTGGTCGACGACACAACATGTCTTCGAATGTTTGTTTTTAGGATAAAACCGCCGGTTCCGCCGATGCCGGTTTCCTCACGATGTTTTCCTTCGCCGTTTTAGAGACAACTATATAAACACGAAAAAGAAACCACCTTCATAGTTGACGGCAACGAATCAATTAACAAAAGTTTAACGAGCAAAAACATGAACAAAACCTTACTCATTATCTTACAATTAACAATTCAATGCACAGCGTGTCGTACAAGGACGCGTGTTTTTATGCAAATCGCTTGTGTTATGAGTCGTCATAGGCTTTTGTATAGCAGTATGAGCAGTGTATGAGCATTATGAGCATATATTTCAGCTTGAAAAGATTCCAGAAGGATGAAAAGCTCGTACTTAATGTAGGAGATTCAAAAATCTGTCTGAAAGAATACAAACAATGTTCAAAAGGACATCGGCGAGGAAGGAGTCTTGATTCCACACAAAAAAAAGAAATAGGTTTAAAGCCAGTAACATATAGAATATTAAAAAGAGGAAGATAAAGAAAGATAGTACACAAACGCAAACCAATTAACTACAGAAGACAACAAAGCGTATGTAGAAGCTGAAGAGTTGTAAAATAGACAAAACAATATTGAAAAGTATGCAACAACAAGTGTAAGGACTGTTATAATTTACGACTACAAAGAGATGCCTTTGCCCAGCTGTGGGTGAAGTCGGGCTGTGGACGATGATGATGAGATTCTACAAAAGTCTACTATAATAACAACAACTGTTACACAGGTTAATCTAATGTAATGGCATCCCATATTGGCACGTATCCTGAATTCCTGATGAAAACTATAACATAATAGACACGAAGCCAGATACCTGAGCTCCTTGGCATGCAATTGCCGATCATGACACCAAATAGATGCTACAGAAAATTAACTTAGCGTTGTTATTGACTTGCTTTATGAGCCGATGGGGCCGATAAGTTTTGAAGTGACGATCGCGTTCCAGAAGCCACTGCGTAGGTAGGTCCCTCATTAGGTAGACCAATATCGTGGGAGTCTGCTGAATACGGGAGGCGCAGGGCCGGCCGTTGTGAGTATAGTTGGGTTTAGTTTTTGGCTTGCTAATAATATGCAGCAATGAATGAACGTCTTTCAAATCAGGCGATAATTATTGCTTAGCAAAATCGGCCTATGATGTTCCTACTGCTGGGACACAGACCTCCTCTCGGTGAGAGGGAGTGGACCAGAATGCACCACGCGGGCCCAGTGCCGATTGCTAGATGTCACATTTCTTAGAATATTTGGTTCTAGGACATGCCGGTTTTTCACGATGTTTTCCTTCACCGTTTTGAAAGCAGTGGTGATGAAATAATTTCTATTAATAAAGTAAATTGCCTATCTGGGTTCGAACCAACGACTTACAACAACAACTCGTAAGTCGCGTCTGTTACCACTGGGCCCTGGGCACTTAACCGGACCGACGAGCTTAAGAAGCTGGCTGGGACAGACTGGATGCGGAACGTGGAGGACAGGGTGTTATAGCGCAACCTGGGAGAGGCTTATTCATTCATTTATTTCAGACAATTTCCATAGTCCAAAACTATTACAAATTAAAATCAAAATAAAACCTTAAAAATAAATAAAGAGAAAAATGTATGACCAGCCAGCTTATGTCCAGCAGTGGACTGCGATAGACAGAGTTTATTGACATTATTTTTAAGGATTGGTACTTCTGTACGTATCTCTAGTTTGTGATCGCATCGTCTATGAAAGATATTCTAAACGGAGACATCCAATAATGTCTCGAATGTTATTCATGTCTAGACCAGACATGTTTATAGAGTGGCCACTCTCGATTTCCTTACAGATTGTTGAGAAACAGCAAGTAGGAAATAAGTTATTTCTCATTAGTATTCCAACCTAATATTATGTTGCCTGGGAAGACCAAAGAAACGATGGATGGACGGTGTGGAAGACGATTTGGCTAGAAAAAGGGTGACTCGAAATTACGACTAATACAGAACAAGGGTAAGAGAATGATGATTGTGATTATGTTGCCTTGATAAGTACTTATTGTAAATTTTGTTACAAGACCAGCTTGTAAGGAAATCTTTTTCATTTAAGAACACGAGTTGAAAGTGGAACAGAACTTCAAAATTGTACTCCATCAATGGGCTTTGTAGTTCTTCCAAATCGGCTGTGTCCTGGCCTTTTACAATCTAATGCAATAATGGTTTCTAATATCGAATTAATGGATGTTTTTAGGATTCCGTACCTAAAGGGTGCCAATGGGACCCTATTACTAAGCCTCCGTTCGTGTGTCCGTCTGTCTGTCAGCGGGCTGTATCTCATGAACCGTAATAGATAGACCGTTGAAACTTTCACAGAGAGTGTATTTTTATTGCCGCTATAAGAAAAAATAAAATAAAGTTAGAGAATAGAGGTCTCCATACAAGAAACGTGTTTTTTGCCTTGTGGTTTTTTACCCTTCTAGTGTGAGTTCGCCTCGTACTTGGCCAGTTTATTATTAGTCCAGAGAAAACATCTGAAATAACAATGTAAGACCGACCGATATATTACATTGACTTTCGTGTTATCTGAGGTCAAAAGATGCAAATGCTGTGTCGCTGTGAAAGCTGCATTTTTTTCTGTTTAATTTAAATTCTCACTCAATTTATATTGAGCAATTACTGGCGTTAGTTGATGTAGCCATTAGAATAGGATATATACCAAGTTTGTAGAAAACGGCGGGTTGAAGGGGTATTTAAGAAACAGAGCAAAAAGAAAATTGTACTAGATTTAACTTTATGGTACTTACTAAGAAATTTAACCTGTGGGGTAATTGTGTAATTGCTTTAATTTTGACAGTTCAACAATATTCATTGTTATTTACATTGTTGAGCAGACATTTTTTTCAAACACAAGAAGCAATGGATTAGCAATATCCTTTAAAATTATTTAATTGTGATTGAAAGGGTGTGATCTACATAAATAAAATATAATAAAATAAATAAATAAATAATATCATGCACATAGATGCAAATATATAAGCCCAGTAGTGCGTTTCTGTAACCATCTCACCGTGAACATTTAGGTGAAGTGAGCGTGGAGTGAGCTGTCATTCCAACTAATGTTAGGGATTGACACCATTGACAGCTACTCAAACTCAAACTCAAAGTATTTATTTCAATTAAACCAATTACAGGCACTTTTGAATTGTCAAGGGGTCGGTCAGTCAGAAAAATGAAGCTAGTTGCCCATTCCAAAGCGTAGTAGGTACCTATGGAGAAGAACGGGCAAGAAACTCCAAGCTCACTTCACATAACTTTTACTCTAAGCTCACTTCACATAACTTTTCACGGTGTGATTTTTATAGAATTGATCGGCAGGAGACTATCTGCAAATAATTTTGGATCTGTGAAGTGAAAAGTGCACTCAAAAAGCACGGCTTGTTGGACGTGTAATTGAACTTCAGTAGAGCAATAAATCTATACTTATATTATAAAAAGGTAAAATTTGTTTGTTTTTCTGTGTGTATGTAGAGGGTAATCTCCGGAACTGCCAGTCAGATTTAAAAAAATCTTATTGCATTAGAGAGCCCAATTCTTCAGGAAGGTATATAGGCTGTCTAACATCACGCTACGACCCTTAGGAGCCAACCAAAATGAAAAAAAGTCAGAAATAACCCTAAGCGAAAACGAAGTAGTACCACGGGCAAGCGATGGGATGGGATGCGATGCGCCGAAATTTCACGCGGACGAAGTCGCGGGCAGAAGATAGTTGCTCATAAAACACCGAGCAGATGTAAGTCGACGACACGGTCGGCGCAGTGGCTGAGTGATCGACTGCTGCGCTGCGTGTCGCGGGTTCGATTCCCGCACGGAACAAATATTTGTATTGCCTACAGTTGTTCCGGGTTTGGCTGTTTGTGTATGTGAGTTTAAATGTTTGTAAACGCACCCACGATACAGGAGTAATTCCTAGTGTGGGGAAACTTTAAAAAAAAAAATTAAACAAACTTAAGATGAAGTCCGTTGTCTTGTAAGATATCTTTTTTTTATCCGACTTCAAACAAAGGAGGAAGTTCTCAATAAATTTTTTATGCTTGTTACCTTCGAACTCCGTCATTTATTTTATGTTTAAAAGGGTAGGTATATGGTTTTATATTTTCGTTTTTTGCCACCAACTTCCGAAATTAAATTTATTTTCAACTTGTCGCGTTGTTTTTTGGAAGTCGGTTGTTTTTTTTTTTTTATTTCTTCAGGTAATCAAACGTCGCCGCTATCTCCCACATCTTGTGCCACATCACATCCATTCACCAATAATTCGAGCGCGGGCGCATTCTAGAGCTCACTGTTAGCCGTTATCGTAAACACTGGCAGGCACGCCGCTGCTGCCTCCCCTGGAGCAGCGCCAGCGAGATATTAACGTGCATAGCCGGCAAGACCACAACGAGCATACACGACGAGACTACAAGGTGCATAGGCGACGAGACCAACTTTGGTGGTAGTGCTTGTTTTATTGTCTGTATTACCTCGCATAGCTTGGGGGGCTTGTGGCTAAGTAAGGGGGGCGTGTGGCTATGTAATAACAACCGCACGAGTCGATCGATCAGGTTAAGCTACGCTTGCCGCGGTTGGTTCGTGGATGGGTGACCATCTTTATATACCCGTGCCTCGGAAAGCATGTTGGTCCCATTCGTGGATCTTTGGCAGTTGTTGCGGGTCGTCAAAACCCAAAAGTCTGACCACCAGTCTTACCAATGGGTATCGTATTACCTAGTAACTGGGTGTTCAGTATTCAGCTGCATCCGGTTAGACTGAAAGCCGACCCCAACATAGTTGGGCTCTTCCCAACTATGTTGGGGTCGGCTTTCAGTTCAGCTAGGCAGATGACGATTATCTAGCATAGCCCATGTGCGGTCTTCGCATATCTTATTTTTCTTCGTAGCAATCAAAGTTTGAGGTGTGCTTTAACGTGTTTACCCAACAATTGTGTCTCGTGAAAATGCAATTGCTTTAAAAATGGAAACATAATCCTTTCAAACAGCGGTCCTGGCGCGTGTGGGAAGCGAACACTTTTCAGCAGGTCCGAGTTTTGAATTAATGCGCGAAAAACAACTATTTCATAATGTTTATAAATATTTATAAAAACATTACAACTCGAATCTACTATATCACTGGCATCTATATGAAACGGTGTATACTGAACAATAATAAAACGAATGCCTACGTCACGATTCGTCCGTGTTTACCAGGCACATTTCCAAGACCGCCTCATGATCGACACATTTCATGATCATTCTGTAAACATAGTGACTTTGAGGCGTTGCTAGAAGAGCTTATAAACTAAAAGATTTAAAAAAAAGTGCTGAACCACAGTTATAGTAAGCCGTAAGACGACAGATTCCTCAACATATATATGTATTTTTTTTTCCAAAACCGTTAGCTTATTTTACAGTTAGGTTTTAGTCAAACAACGAAAACCTCACAGGGTTTGTCAACTAAATAGGTATCGGATTCACAAAAATCCTTTACCGAACCCTGGAGCCTTCGCCACAAATGAACAGGCAAAAAAAGCACATGAAAATACTTCACAAAAACATGAAACCCTAGCTCAGTTTCATTATCTGAACTTAGTACTTGTATATTTGGCCCAGATTTGTGCGTAGAGCGCGCAGGCGCGGGTTGCATAACTCGTAACGACCCAGGAAATAGAGGTTCAGTCTACATCTAGGTTCGTACAGGCTCGAGGAAGGTCGCTATCGATCCAGCTTGCGTAACTCAGCGTTCGTGGTGCCGATAGCAGTCCTAAGTACTGGGTAGGCTTACATAAAGAGACCTAAGTACATACAGGTCTTCAGAATACTAAGGCAGGAATCAAAACTAAGCCGATCTTTGAACATAATGAGCGCGATGATGACGCGGTTTTCGAACCTAGATCAACAACAGCCAGAAGACAACCAACCATACCATAGATCATCCTTAATCTATAGTCACTTGACCATCCCTAGGGTTGTGAGGAACATGTTGTAGGCAACCCTCTGGAAAGAATTCCTTAGTAACTTTTTTTTTTTTGCTTTTGCTATGAAGTTATGGCTTTCATAGTTGGAAAAGCATGGAGACATGGTTTTGGGTATTATATTATCTACCTGATACTTTACTGGAAACAGGTCAATGTTCAAGAGTACCAGGCACAGGCTGATGATGGCATGAACGACTCCCTACCCTCCGACCGACCAACCGAAAAACGATCCAAAATGTCAGGGTGCAAAAGCATTATGTAAAAATGGGTGGTTGGGTGGTGCTACGCAGCAAAATGTTGTAATATGCAAATCGCCTGAAGATACAAACGCCAGATACCTATACTGAACTACAAAATATTCATAGTTCAGTCAGAACACGAATAGCAAATCATAAACTGCCATAGTATTTCACAATGGGCTCTGCATGTAACATATTTCCGAATTATCAATGGAATTAAAAGACTTTCTTCGTAGTTACGAAATGCTTCGAATTCCAGAGGTAATACATTTTCTACCAGTTTATTGGCTTGCTATAAATTATCGCCATTCAAAACTTAGGAATGGTTTACATTACATGAACGAATTGGAACGATGTAAATTAGAATGAGTATAAGCTGGTACAATGGTGTGTTCAATGTTTTACTGAATCGGTTTAAATAAACAACATAATAGCATTGTAGTTGTTACTTAGGAACCTAATGTTATGTTAATTTTATGGAACAATGACTGGACAGGCCGAGTAATAGGCAGGCTTAAGTGCAGAATGACGTAGGTTCAGTCCTAACCGAGTGTATTGTTAAGGTAGGGTATTTATCTATAGGAACCTACTCTAGCGCTTAGGTAGTGTGAGGCAATAATACATACCTACTTCAGATGTACGACGAAAGTATATTTAAAAGTAAACGAGGATGTATAGCATGAGCTTTACGTTTCACAAGTCTTCGAATTTTTGGTTCTAGGACATGCCGGTTCCTCACCTTTACCGTTTAGAAATCAGTGGATGATGAAATAAGGGTGTAGGCGCTACCTCCTTCAAATAAAAGACTAATTTAAGATAGGTATTTGTCTCTAATTATTCGATAGAATATTAAGGAGGCAACTAAGCGGTAGTCATATCTACCTGAAAGAAAATGTATAGTCTGACTGGCACCAATTGTCCCGACAAAAATCAATTTCTTCAAAGGCACTGAAGTAAAAGGCCTGGGAATATTGGCAGCTGAATTATTATTTCTTTCAATGTGAATGCAGGAAACGATTACGCCTACATAGAATAGAATCAGACATTTATTTTGCAAATAAATGGTGAGGTGATGAAATAATTAACACAAAGTAAAGCGCCTGCCCGGGCTTAAACCCAGGACCTACAACTCATAAGCACTGCTCTCAATAAAGCATAATCGTTACCAAAATTGTTTAGACCCGACCTGGCAGAGGTATGATGGCCTTGATTAATTAAAAAGTTACTCTTACCATGTAATATACAAATTTTCATTCGTTGAGAGCTTAAAACCCGCAGTGTTGAAAGGTCGAGTCCCCAAGCCCCCAACCCGTGAACGTCAGAATCGCCGGTCAACAGTCGTATTTAGCTTTGAAATTGTGTCTAAAAATTACTTATCAATTGCTTATATTTGCTTACCATGATAAGAGAATTGCTTATTTCATAATTTTATAGAATTTAAACATTTAAGATTGACCGACCATTCTGATGTCAGAATGGCTGGTCAATCTCTGTAGAGTAATAACTATGTGGAATTACTGAAATTTTAATGGTGCAAAGATTGCTTATTAATTGCTTATTTCACAATTTGTAAGCCTAGACCCTGTTATTCTTTTAATAAGCTAGCCAAGAGTTTAAAAGCCCCTGCGCCTATAAAATTTATGAGAGCAAAGTGACGTATGTCGAAAATTGCGTTTATATTTCAAAAGGTATTATTATTTATTACTCGTTTCTTTATTTTCTGTAATAACCAAATGGTGTCTAGTGTCTTTATTACATATTTTTAATCATGGTTGTATTTATTAACTATGAACCTATATCTTACTGACACAGACTACTTAAGTATTTAATAGTGGCTTAGCCGACTTTTTTTAAAGTTGCCTGCCAATATTGAGATGAAACTAATCTACCCTACAAAAAATGTTTTTCGAGGCTTTGGCATTATCATCAGCCTTTTTCATACAGGCCTTCTCTTTGTGAGAGAAGAGGGAATGGGCCTTAATCCACCACGCGGGCCCAGTGCGGATTAGTGAATGTCACATGTCTTTGATTTTTTGGTTCTTGGATTTGCCGGTTTCCTCACGATGTTTTCCTTCACCGTTTTTAGAGCAGTGGTACTGACATAATTTACACAAAGTAAAATGTGTCTGCCTGCGTTCGAACTTACTTGCCGATCACCTAAGAAACTAAAACTTTTTAACAACAATACAACAACAACCAGCAACCGATAACCAGCAAAAATAACATCAGCAACCACTACAATTTTTATTTAATCATTAAGTACCTACTTATACTACACTAATTACCTACTTATACTACACTATACAACCAACTAAATGATTTACTCTCTGTTCATAACCTAAACAAAACAGCTTTTAAAAGGAAAATAACTGACTGGCTTCTTACATTAGATTATACACAAATTGAAGATCTTTTCAAAACTGTAACTTGACATAAAATTTCCCTTTGCAACGCACATACAAGCACCCCAAACCACACACACACTCACTCCACATCACACACACACTCATCCCACATACATTCACGTACATCCTCCCTTGCTACATGCAAGGGAGGATGTTCTTAATAAATTACTTTATTTTCACGATTTTTATAAATCAAGTTTAATGGGCAGTATTGCAATATTATAATGTGTTAGATTTTTATTTCAATATGATATACATACGAACCAGATCGTCTCCAGTGCAAAAAAAATAATGTAAAACTTTGATTAGGGGGGCTGGTGACCTGACATACAGGTTTTGTAAAAAAACTTAGTTTAGGCACCAGTCTTACACAAATTAATTATGGAATTATGTCTGTAGACTATTAATTACTATCTCTGTAATTTGCGGTAAGAAATAAATAATTTGTGGTAAGAAATAAATAACTTAATACAAAAACAAAAAAGATATAACGAAAGGAAAAAAAATCTAATTACTGAGTCTATTTTGAATAAATATTATGTATATTCCCTATTGAGACGAATCGAACGACACCTGATATGTCATCATAATCCGTTAAGCCGTTTGGACAGTAGAGCGTTTTATAGAAACGGACATGCATACATACGCTAAATACTTAGACGTATGAGCAGTGGTGGGTGGCCCGGTAGTAAAGGCCCCGACTTAAGTGTCGTAGGTTCGAACACAGGCAGTCACATTTTACTTTGTGTCAATTATGTCAGTACCACTGCTCTAAAAACAGTGAAGGAAAACATCGTGAGGAAACCGGCAAGTCCAAGAACCAAAAATTCGAAGACATGTGATTTGTGACATCCACTAATCCGCACTGGGCCCGCGTGGAGGCACCATTTGGTTATTACAGAAAATAAAGAAACGAGTAATAAATAATAATACCTTTTGATATATAATAATAATAATATCCCTGGACATTTCACACAGCACCATTTGTCCCAAGCTAAGCAACCTAATGCTTGTGTTATGGTAACAAGATGGCTGATAAACTACTTATATACAATTTTTTTTTTAAATACATACCTATTATAGATAGAAAAACACCCAGACTCTGAACAAATACATGTAGGTCATACAAATATTTGTTCCTTGCGGGAATCGAACCCGCGACACGCAGCGCAGCAGTCAATCGCTTAACCACTGCGCCAACCGTGCCGTCAAACGTATATAAACGCAATTTTCGACATACGTCACTTTGCTCTCATAAATTTAACAGGCGCAGGGCTTTTAAACTCTTGGCTAGCTTATAAAAAGAATAACAGGGTCTAGGCTTACAAATTGTGAAATAAGCAATTAATAAGCAATCTTTGCACCATTAAAATTTCAGTAATTCCACATAGTTACTACTCTACAGAGATTGACCAGCCATTCTGACATCAGAATGGTCGGTCAATCTTAAATGTTTAAATTCTATAAAATTATGAAATAAGCAATTCTCTTATCATGGTAAGCAAATATAAGCAATTGATAAGTAATTTTTAGACACGATTTCAAAGCTAAATAAGACTGTTGACCGGCGATTCTGACGTTCACCCCCAACCCGCACCGGGGTGTGGGGGCTCCCTTACATAACGTGACCTACATGAACGGACCAGCTGGGAATTAAGTTGCAAGCACTTGAATTTTTCAAGAGTTATGTTTGTAAGCAAATTACACTATGGACTGTTTCCACTAGGTCAAAATTCTTTCGCATAATATGTAAAGACTATTTTGTGGAAGGAAAATCAAAATGAGAGCATATTTTTGTTTTCTGAATTATACTGTTAAATAGATCTGAAAAATAAACTGAACAAAATCCTCCAAAAAACCCTCTCTCACTTCCTAGTGTTTTAGCTGGGAATAGGTAAGTGGCGCAACAAACTCCCCAGTAATACAATTTGTATACCTACAACTATTTACTAGATATGGAGTATGTTAGGATAGTAGCAGGTGGCGTTCTATAGTTCTGCCTACCCCCATGGGAAGGTGTAATGTTTATTAAGTTTATTCGCTAGATAACCAAAACTATACCAGTTAACATATTACATAATATGTACAACATCTTTTAAAACTGTACGGAGTAAAAAATAAATAAGTACCTAAACAGTCGACAACAGACTCCTTCCAGACGATAAACTCTAAAAATAATCAAGGAGTACACATATGGTGGCGACATGATGCTAATAGGTACACACGACGCCCTATCATGCTATACATTTCAGTATGTGTTGACCTTGCATCGTACAGGCATAGCATCGTACATGCTTTCCGTCAAAACTCAAAGCAATTATTTCAATTAAACCAATTATAAGCACTTTTGGATTATCAAGGAGTCGGCCAACAGTGCAGTAGGTTCCTTTGGAGAAGAACGGGCAAGAAACTCCATGGACACTCTTTTAATTTAAATCAAAATATTGGTCACATCATTCAAGTTCAAATTGTACATTGAAAACGACATAGAAAAACGTGCACGTTAAAAGTGTACATAGTACATAAATAAAATAAGCCGTGGCAGCTAAGAGTTGAGCAGTCCCAACTGAAGGCGCCCGTTCACGAACATGACATTCTTAGAATGAGAGATTAACTTATACTGGTTATGAATACCCTGATGTGTCACTATACGTACTGACTTAAAGTCATGTGGCCTGTGAAACAGATTAGCGATCGAGTAATTAAGTATAATAATAAATCCATAGATATAATACAGTGGACTGGATCCAGACGGTAATACCAAGAGGCAAATGGAAAGGGGGCTAAAAGTTCGCTTTTTTTCTTGTAAAAGTTGTTCGCTCAAAAATACCTAAGTTGCCTAAGTTTGTTTACTATTTGCAGGTCTTAAATAGATTCGGTTAATTTTTTATTTTACTCTTCTCTTCGTTTAATTGATTATTAAATTATATTTAATGATTCTTTCAACGCCAGGGGGGTGACCACCTCTTACAGCAATATTATTTTAATCTTACTTCAGTGTGAACAAAGATGGAGCTAAGTATACGTATAGCTCCATCTCTTTCTGATAATTTTTATTCGTGGAATAAAATTGACGTCTAACAGTTTTTATAAGGAACAACTGTCAAAAGTTCAAAATTATTACTCCGATATATCTGGCGTTGGAAAAATCAGCCTTAAGGCGCATTATAGAAATTAATATTTAAACGCAGAAATAAAAATAGGTATCAGTATGTAGCTGGTAAATACATTGGTAGGCTATAAAAATCTCAAAATGTTTTGCCATCGTGCATCGCTTTAAATTTTTAACACAGTGCTGCTAATTGTCAATTTGAGGTGAATAATGAATTGACTGATGTGATGACACAAACTTATTTGATTACCTAATGAGTCTCATAACCGGTTGGTACTGAAACAATTAAAACACCAATGTGTGTCGCGTGGACCCAACGATACGATACAAAGGGTTAGAGTTAATATTATTCCAATCGCCATAACATAAACCGTTTTTGGCAAAATTACAAATGTGTCTATAATCTAATAAAAGTTCATTGATATAAAATTAAAAAAAGTACTCACATCATATAGTTGACGGCGATAAAAATGTACCACAGTGTGAAGATTATTATGCCTCCTCCCCCTGACTCATCGCCGGCCATGGTATCGGTTTAAACTGAGCCTCCGAGTAGGTGCTAGTGCCAACAACGATCCCACCGGCAAAATGCCACCTCCAATTCCTCTGGCAATGCCACTTGCGTTGCTGCCGGTAACAGTTTCAATGCCACTTGCGATTCCACCAGCAACAATGCTTATGCCACGAACGGTGCCACCAACTTACAACTTATGCTACCAGGGATGTCATCAACGGAACACCTACTAGTGTCAGCGGTTAATCTGCTAATGCCACCTGCCCACCTGCAGCTGGTGGCCACAGCACGGATACCACTAGAGGTTCGGGTATATAGTGCTAATGTTTTTGCCAACGGAGACACGGCTAGCGCTACGCGAGAAACTTCTAATGCCACCAGAATTTATACCGAAGAAACTGGTGGTGCCTCCAATGATGCTACTGGTGAAACCGCTAGTGATAGAGCACTGCTAATGCCACCGGTAACACTGCTTGCGGTACCAAAAGCGCTGCCACCAGATTGGGCACTAAAACCACTGCTGCTCTAACTGGTTCCAATCTTTGAGTCAGAGCTACTTCTATCGTTGCAGTTATAGCTTCTTTGTAAAACTCCACCAGTGTTTTTAATAGGGACTGTGTTTGTCACTTCTTTTGGTATAGGGTCTGGTATTAGTATCGGTTCTAGTATTGGATCTTGGGCTGGTAAATGATTATTTTGGGTAGTTTCGTATTCTTCGTCGTCTTCAAGGGCGCGGAGGGCACGTCTGTAACATGATTTTAAATTAGTATATAGATTTTTTTTAAACTAAATATTAATGGGCCTGCCGCGATGTCGACGTGAGTTTAGTAGGTCCCAAGCGGCAGTTCTCTCATACCAATTTTCATCTGACAAGCGGTAGACAAGGAGGGGAGGCCTTTGCCCAGCTGTGGGACAATACAGGCTAGTTAGAGTAGATTAGAAATATTAATCGACCCCCGCTAACATACCGATGAATTACATAAATGTAAGAGAAGTTTGATTTCGTAAATAAGTGGGTTAAATATTTTATTCAGATAATGCGTGGTAATGTCGCCAGTCTCTTGGGTAGATTACCAGTCGACAGCGATGCGGATGAATTTTTTGAGGCTATATTTTAGTTTGTGAATAGTTTTTAGTTAATTTAGGATATAATTATATTATTTTGATTAATTAATTACTTATGTAATAGTTGTTTTTTACGTACATACTATTTTAACTCTGTAAGAGAAGTAGTTTGACTGCTATAGTACCTACTGTGAAGGCGCGATGTTCTCAGTGTTGGGCAGAAGCAGAACGAGGGTGAACCGTCCGGCTTTGAACTGAGAATTTCGATTGAATTCTGAACGACAGCACGTAAAGCAAGCCAGTGCATGGAACCTCCAGCCCGTAGGTGTGGGTGGCATGCCACATATGCTATTCAACAAATAATTACCTGCACTTTAGGTTTCCCACGTCAATATCGGGATTGGTTTTAAAAAAATTGGGGTTGATGTGAACGTTTCAGGCTTTCGTCATACCTACGTAATGGATTTTTTTTAAAACATACTGAAAATCTTGAAAAAATATTGTTGTTATTTTTTTTTGAGGTGTTTGATAGCTTTTTGACACTTTTTGATTGTTGTTATTTTTTTATTGGTTTTATAAAATCGACAATGCATGCTATGGAGTTTTTATGCTACTCAATGAGTCTTTACTTTAGTGTATTCTTAACTTTGGTTAAAATACAGTGCGTTGCATGAGTTGAGAACTCGCGCATGCCTATTTCTTGCACGTCTTACTAACTAGATCACCAGAGAATCCCTCGAATTGTAAGTTGGAAGCTTTTGCACCCTCAGGGTCTCGTACACTATCACTCTACGGGGCCACTTGTCACACGACAGCCCGCTGTCTTGGCCGCAGAAGCTCCGACCAAGAAGGAAGTTTGGCCTCACGATCAGTCGCGTGCGACACGTTTCGTCACAGCGCAGGCACGCACATTTGCGTACACGCAAAGCAAATGCGGTGTTCGGTACTATGCCACAAGTTTAAAAGGCTGCTACTTTCACTAGGCTTGTGATGACCAATGCGTGTGAGCAAGTTTTTTTGTTTGTTTAGGGGGAATGGCATCTCATCATCTGCTTAATCGGGCTTGCCTGTGGATGCCTCAATAAATTAAGGCCGCCAACTAGCATAAGCAACTGTGGCGGACGGGACGTAGGTATTTAGTCGTGCTACTGCATGGTCCAAAAAACCACTAAGCGGAGCCCTGAAATAGCCAGAAGACATCGCGGCAGACCCGACGAGCTGGAGAAAACAAACGACTAGTGGTCTACTTTAGCCCTGGATCGAGAGAGCTGGAAGTCATAGGCCTTTGTCCAGCAGTGCACGATACAGGCTAACAGTATTAGTAAATAACTACTAGGGCTATATGATCTCCCAATGGGGTACCTACCATGAAACGCTGCACATCCGACGCACCACGAGCTGTTTGTTTAAGCCGTCCATTGCATCGGCAAATCGTAACCTACTTAATAAGAAAAGCAAAAATATAAAAAATAGTGACTTACTTATCGTACCGATGAATTGATATAATATGGTCGTGTATGACATAACTATTGAAAAGAAATCTATGAGGCTATGTATGGAGACTACATTCATATGAAAGTTACAATGGTACGAGTGGATAGGTAGGTATTATAGGCATACACATGACGCCATCATTTTTTTTCTTCGTTTCGCTGGTACGACTTTTCGTAGATCTTGTTGGCCCAAAACTTCGCCACTTCCACGACGTCGTCGGCGGTAGCGCGGAGGTCACTTTGACTGCTCGTTTTGGGACACAGAGGGCACGATAGGAGGTGGAGCATGGTTTGCGACATCATTAATAATAATAATCATTAATACCTAAGTATCTATAGATTTTTTTTCAGCGAAGCGATGGATGAGGACGAGCGTGCCCAGAAGTTGCCTGTTCACTATTGTTATTCGGTATGTGACGTTACATTTTAAGTTTTAATTTTAATGGGGATTGTTGTCAAAACTGATAAAGCAATTACGAGATGGATTACACCGATGACACACACACACATACTGCCGATCGATTCTGTAAAAATCTCACCATGAAAAGTTAAGTGAAGTGAGCTTAGAGTGAGCTGTCAATAGTGTCAATCCCTTAGCATTAGTTCGAATGACAGCTCACTCCACGCTCACTTCACCTAAGTTTTCACGGTGAGATGATTACAGAATCGCACAGCAGAACCGCTTACTCCCGCTCATTTTATAATGGATTCTCCGTTGACTTCGTTGCCTGTCATGAATGTTGTATAACAGTCCATTCTTATTTAGTCCGAAATTATAAAAACCAAAAATGTTATAACAATATTTTATTTTAACACAAGTAGATATAACACAATTTTATAAAAGATCTATTACTAATACACATATGCATATTACGGATATGTACATAATTACAAAATATATATCACTTTACAAGAAATGGAATCAAACTATGTTAAAAGTTAAAACCTTTTCACTTGCTTCAAGTTTTCATTATACGTTTGTTTGAGCAAACTTTACGTTTTTCAAGTGTGTTACTTTTGTTAACTTATACATAAGAGCTACCAACACTCTAAAGCCTCGGATCGGATAGAAAAATATGAAGTTTTTAAACACACATTTCTTACTAGCATTTACCGGCCGGCAGCTTCGCCCGCGTGACGGCCGATAATAAACGTGAACGTCTACCGGGGTCAAAAGTACCCTATGTTAGAAGTTTAGAACATACTAAAAATTTTTTTTGCATTTTGATAGCCCAATTCTTAACTTAAATAACACGAAGCCGAGCAGAAAGAAAAAACTCAGAAAGAACGCTAAGCCAAAACGAAGAAGATCGCGCGGGCCGGCGATGCGATGCGATGCAACGGGGCGGGTCGGGGGACCAAGACATTTCGCGCAGACGAAGTTGCAGGTAAAAGCTAGTGTATAAGGAGGACTGGACTGCAGGCCCACTGATGAATATTCGAGTTTCATAAATCAAAAAATCTAGTATGATGTTCCTCCATTCTAATAATATTAAACATTGGCAGGAAATTGTCAATGAAAATTTTTTATGTATTATTATAAAAATGATTATTTTATGTCCTCCGATGTTCTTCGGTACCTAGGCTTCATATCTTTACCCTACATTTTATGCACATTAAATTGGAATTTTTGATTATATCACATTATACATACACAATTTCTATTTGATATAAAATTCTAATTATCAATCAAACAAATTGTTTCCGTAAAATCACTATCGTTGTATGAGTGTTATTTACTAGTACGCTCGATAATTAAGTTTGAAAAGTTTACAGATTCATTGTATCAGATAAAATAAGCTGCTTTAAAACAATATTAATCTGTTTTCATTGCCTGTCTAAAAAGCTTCTATATTTATTGTATGGAAAAGGCATTTATGGGCTGCCTGATTAGTTAAAACTTAATATGATATTGTATTGAAAAAACTAGGGCAATTTTCGGGTATGGGCGGTATTTTAGATGCACCGAGTAGAAAACAAATGGAGTGCAATTTTTTCTTTGACTAACTAAACTACTTATGTACTTACAGTAAAAAGAGGGTTAGCGTTGTCATAACGTAGTTCTGACACTACAGTTTGGTAAATAGAACGGTCGCAGAGGGGCTGTTTCAAAACTTCAAAATAGTTGTTACCATTAAAAGAAAGGAGTGATCATTTTAAGCAATTAGCAAACAAATTCCTTTCCTGCACAGCAGACGCAAGTTACCTCATCGAAGTGTAATTGATATTAAAAATTTTGACACTACGGAAAAATAATAAGGTGCAAGTAAAAACTAATCTTGGGGTGCTTAAAAGTTGCATGAATTGACTGTATATCTTATGTATTTATAACTAAACAGCCCCCAGTACTACTTCGTATCAACGTCATACATTCTTCAGACTCCATTTGCTATCTACTCCGTGTTTTATATTTAACAGGCGGTGACAATGAAACCTTTCTCCAATTTCTCCACGTATTCCTTGCGAGCATCCATGTCGTCGGCCGGACGGTTGTACGGCAACCATACCGGCTCGCCGATGAAGAAACGCTTCGCCTTTATGAAGTTCTGAAATTAAAGGGAATGTCATGTGATTAATGTTGATGATTTTATTATTCTACAAGCCGCAACCTTCATACAAAGTTTCATTTTCCATTTAACCTCTTTTAACTGTCAAAATCCTTCCTGACTGCTCACCTTACATACATAGGTACATAAGGATCTTATGTGCAAAATTTCATGCTTCTAGACCACGCTGTTCAGGCTGAACGTTGTCTGTCAGCGAGTGAATTATATAAGAATTTTTTTTTCGGGCATGTACACACGCACGATGACATTTCCAGTCCAGTTTTAGCTGCTCTCGCCTTGTAGGTATATGATTTTCGTACAGAGACGTCAGCTTATACGGAAATGTATATCTTGATATGACGTCGTGCGTATGAAATTTTCATCAAATACCAGAATTGTATTTATTGTGTTAAAATGTATCAATAGAACTTACTACTAGACTTTTCACTTTATCTATTCAGAAACACAAAAAGCCACAGATCACGGAATCGCATCGCCGCGCCGGTATCGTTTAGAGACAGCAGTATTATTGAAATTCTTGGCGCGCGAAAGTGCCATTTTCTTCCATTCAGAACCATCAATTGACCGATTTAAGGCAAAATCATCTGGCTCGCTAAATTTAAATTTTCTTACGTTTTTTGCAATTTACAGGTTAGTGTTGATCTAAATATGATTCGCTTAACAAATATTTGTTTCAAATCAAATCAAATCAAATTCAAATCATTTATTTCTTTGCAAACATGGGTATAGTACATAGGTGTTTTTTTTTTAAATAAAGTTCTCCATTGATTTTTATGATTCTAGAATTATAATCATAAAAATCATCAATGCCACTTAAAGTTCATATTACCATAATGAATAACTATTTAAGCCCAATTCTAGCTTAAGGAGTTGTATTGCTGATTCTTATAATTATAATTTTGTAAAGGCACATTTGTTACGGTGGTGAATCATATTTTAAACAACATACAACCTGACACTCACCTGCAAATTGCAAAAGACATAAGTAAATTTCAATTTCGCGGGCTAGTTTGGTGCATCCCCCTTAAAGTAAACGGTGACACACTAGGTTTGTATGGAAAGTGCTGACAATACCGTCTCTAGCAGGGCCATCGAGACGTCTCCGTCCTCTGTGCAAAAAGCATAACATAGTGATACTAACATTAGTGTCAAGCGTGAACCGATGGTAGATGCCGCTGGGAATGACGATCATGTCTCCAGCGCTGACAGCGATGCGGATCCACTGGTCCTCGGCGTCGCGCACGTCGAAGTACCCCGAACCAGCCAGCACAAACCTGGAACATTTAGTAAATATTTTTAGAACTTATTTCACTTTAATATATCATTATAACTTACTCACACAAATATTTTCATGTATTAATTTAGGCAATTAAAATAAATAATTGGAAGAGAATAATGTAACTTTCTCTGTTTTCAATATACAAGCATTAGACATAAAAAAATTCATCCACTTAGCTAGTCAATGGGATAAGTGCCCAAAAGGCTGGCAGCATTACCACATTCATGGCAATGCTGATTCTTTAGGCTGAAAATAGGCCAGCCCTCTGGTCACATGAAGAGTTGACCAACCGCTTGGCAATGTGTCTTTTTGGAGCTGACTGTAAATCTGGGCCAGTGTTTACCCTTGCAGGGGATACAGGCGCAATGTTACAATCTAGTTTACCTTATCTCCTCATCAGTATGCAGATGTTCAGTGAAGAACGACTTGATTTTCTCCTCGTAGTTTGGCAGGCAGTCCTTAGAGCAAGTCATCTCATCTTCATACGTGTAACCCCGCTCTTTCTTCAGCTTGTCCAGTACCCCGTCTGTTGCGTATGTGTCTACATTGAGCTGGAATTATAGGTGTTTGTTTGTATGAGTATTTATTTAAGAAATTAGGAAAATTCTTGTTTGTATGGTGTATCCGACAGATGATTATTATTAAAAGTGAGGGTGCCCGGTATAATTTTAAGCAATCTCAAAAATGGCATAACAAAATACCAAAAAAAAAACTACCTGCTAGGACAAGGACATAATGGATTGCCAACTGCGTGCATAATTTATGATTTTGATTTGTTTGTTTGATTTGATGAAATTTTAATAAGTTTGATAATTAAAAGATAATTTTAACAAATAAAAATTGTTGGCACTAAATCTGTTTGGAATGGTTGATAATTATGTCCAATGCTTTAGAATTCAATGTTTTGGAATCCATTAAGCAAGTTTATTATATATTTACCTTTATTGCCTAAATATGGAACCTATAAATTTGAACATACAAACATAAAATCTTAGATGAGAGCATTCACAGGACAGGTGAATGGTTAACAGGTAACTTGGCTTAACATAAACCAGACAAACAGTCATACACTTACATGTTTTAATAATTACACTTACACTAACCAATGTTTATAAAACCTGCTATCATGCTATGTAATGTGTTTATACAAAACGGATGGCTATGTGTTTAACATCGTAATAATTGATGTAGTTAAGTAGGAGTTAATACCTACCAACTAAGATGGGCCTTTGAAATGATACATAATAAGATTTGTAACCTTTATAGGACCATTATCGCTCACTTATAGCATTTAAGAAAGATTATTGGCGTTATCTATGAATTGTCTTCATTCAATGAGAAAAAAGGACTGATAACAAAGCTATTAAAGTTCTAGAATTACGCGAAAACACACCACTCACTTTGAAATATTCTACGCCAGTTTTCTTGAACAAATCTTCGAGAGAAATGTATGCTGGTGGGTTCCTATGGTGTTCCAAACGCTGGTCTGTTATCTCTTCATCCATGAACCACGCTTGAACCATGTTTGAATGTTATTTTAATTGTTTATTTATAATTGATTATAGCAGGTGGACGTCCGTTCGCTGTTATTTGACAACTGCAAACTGTCAATGTCAACTGATTTGTGATTGACGTATACTTGACAAGTTGACAGATGCGTTTTGTTATTTTACGTTTCGTTTGCACACGTCTGTACTTCCTGAAAGGGTACGCAGAGCATAAAAAATGTAATATTGTTTATTTGTAGATTTAGAACTTGTATTATGTTTTTTTTTTTACTAGCCTATGCTGTCCCACTCCCCTCTCACCCTTCCATCTCTTTCGCGAGCCCGCGCGTCCTCCTTCCAGTTTTGACGGAACCTATCCAGCTCGTCTCGCCATCTCCTACGTATTTATCTACTATATAAAAATAAGTCGGGTTTTCCTTCCTGACGCTATAACTCCAGAACGCACGAACCGATTTCCACGGTTTTGCATTCGTTAGAAAGGTCTCGGGCTCCGTGAGGTTTATAGCAAAGAAAATTCAGGAAGTCGGGTTTTCCTTCCTGACGCTATAACTCCAGAACGCACGAACCGATTTCCACGGGTTTGCATTCGTTGGAAAGGTCTCGGGCTCCGTGAGGTTTATAGCAAAGAAAATTCAGGAAAAATAGGAGTAGGGTAGGAGTAGGGTAGGAGTAGGGTAGGAGTAGGGTAGGAGTAGGGTAGGAGTTGGGTGGGAGTAGGGTAGGAGTAGGGTAGCAGTAGGGTAGGAGTAGGGTAGGAGAAGTGTAGGAGTAAGATAGGAGTAGTGTAGGAGTAGGGTAGGAGTAGTGTAGGAGTAGTGTAGGAGTAGGGTAGAAGTAGGGTAGGAGTAGTGTAGGAGTAGGGTAGAAGTAGGGTAGGAGTAGTGTAGGAGTAGGGTAGGGGGTAGCACACCACGCGAACGAAGTAGCGCCGGGCAGCTAGAAATAATTTATATGGCAAAACAACGTTTGCCGGGTCAGCTAGTTTTGTACTAGAAATTGCCCGCGACGTGAAATTTATTGGTTCCCAGACCCACCCCGTTGCATTGAATCACCTGCCCGCGCTATCACTTCGTTTTCGTTTAGCGTTGTTTCCGTCCTTCCTTTTTGCTCGGCTCCTAAGGGTCATAGCGTAATGCCGATAGCCTTCCTTAAGAATTGGGCTATCAAATACAAATAGAGTTTTTCAAATCCGACTGGTAGGTAGTTCCGTAGATTACCCCTACATACAGACAAACGAACAAATTTTACCTCTTTCTTTTTTCTTTCTTTCTTTTCTTTTTTTTAAAAAACGTTGCCCCACACTAGGAATTTCTCCTGTGTCGTGGGTGCGTTTACAGACATATAAATTCACATACACAAACAGCCAGACCCGGAACAACTAATTGTAGGTCATACAAATATTTGTTCCGTGCGGGAATCGAACCCGCGACACGCAGCGCAGCAGTCAATCGCTTAACCACTGCGCCAACCGTGCCGTCTCTTTATAATATTAGTATAGATTTCCTAATATTTGCTTTTTGTACCTATCTCATTTTATGCTGCACCGGTTGACGTCATCAAGTCAATGCCGGCTGTTGCTGAAAACCAATGCTCTCTCTCGCATAGGGCAGCATCTCAGCATTATGCTGAGCAATGTCTGTTTGGCTTGAACGTGACGCACATTTTACCCCACCTTGTTATTTTTTCTAATAGTAATTTATTTCCAAAACTTCAGTATGTATATACACGTTAAATCAATGAGGTTTCGACCCCTGAACTAGGGGTTACATCCTGTATGACAGGGGCTGAGATTTCTCCAGGTACATGGATCAACATGGGCCTAGATTAAATACAATTCAGTAAGTGATTATTAAAATAATGAAAATAAAATTAGATTAAAATAAAATAAATATTAGAAGGTAAATCATTCTACAACCTTTTCTGTTTTAGAAATAGAATAGGAGTAGCATAATTATTATGTATGGTGGGTGTGTGGACGCGGGTATTCTAAGTTTGTGTTGTTCTTTGCGTCATGTTTTACTGCAAATAATCGTCTTTTCATTATTTTATTTTTATAACTAAGTATTTTTTATCCTTGTCTGTATCTCAGTATTACTTTTAGGTTACACTAGCAGTCTATGAAATAAAAAACAGTGTTCCAAGTAAAAATATATTTAATGATACTAAAGTATTACTATATTTTGGCTTTTAAACCAATTACACATTACTGTGATCTACATAAATTGGGGGTTCTTACGTTTCTTTCTACTGACATAAAAATCTCCTAGCACCTTGTACTGGGAACTTTTAACACTTTGAAGGTTAACGCAGACCGAAAGAGGCGCAGAGTAAAGTTTCTGATCACAATAAATAATAAACCTTATTATTAGCGCTTAAAGTGTAAAAAAGAACGAACATTGATGCAGACATCCAAAGGTTCTTTAAAGCGTCCATGATCGCAAACGTTTAATTAAACCCTAAATACATTGTAAATAAGGTTGATTTTGTAATGTGATAGAAAGTCCCCTGCTCTGCGTTCCTTTCGGACTGTGCTGACCCTTAAATTAACTTTCACAATTAAAACAAATCATTTATTTATCTATGGCATCTATTATAAGTACAGGTTTCTATGGGTAGTTTCAAAAACTATTAAAATATGTATCTCACAACACATCAGTATTATTTAAAAATTAAAGTACATTCATATTATTCTTACAAGGAAAATGGTTCTGGCAGTTCCAATGCCTACAATATTTACTTTCAATCTAGTACAGTTGACTGTTGGAGTGATTTTCACCTACTTTTAATACTTGATTCTAAGTATTTAGTACAACATTTTCGAATCACCAATTAACATCAAAACTTTACCTGTAGCAGTGTTCATAATCTCAGATAATTTACCTTTCATCGCCACTAAATCAGTTATCTACTTTAGTGAAATGTATTCTAAGTTGATTTTTGAGTGACCATTTGTAACAAAAAGGTAGGCCTAATAAGTTTTTGGTTGCAATGGAGTTTGAACTTTGTTAAGTTTGACATTAAGTTTGTTGTTTCATAGTTGAAAATTTTCTCGGTGGCGGGCGCAGTGGCGGACTGTGGTACGGTACACATTAACGCACCGTGTGTGTGTGTGTGAGTGTGTTTGAAGAAAAATTCACCAGATAGTACCTACATTAAAACTGCCCGCCACCGACATTCGCCTCTGTCTGAACAAGGCATTAGTTCAAAGTCATCGGAACTGCCAGCCTAAATAATGTTAAATATGTTATAAGACTCCTTGAATATTTCACACAACATTTATTATTTATTACACACATTATCAGAAATATTTATTTACAGACAATATTTGATATGAATGACGATGAGAAATTAATACATCGCTAAGTTAGTTTTTCGTATACTATTTCTGATTATATGGAGTGTTCAGAACATTGCTAATACAAAAAAAAAATTGTAAAACCAAACAAATCTCAATCAATGGACGGACATAGAATCACAATTAAAATATTCATAAAATAATAAAACAGAATGAAGAGTTTAAAACATGCCAACGTAACATTATGCATTAAATTAAATAAACAGTTGTATTCATACACATTTTGGAATTCTGAACATTGCATGTTAAAATTATATAAATATTACAATGTAAAAAAAAGAATCCATGAAATTTTAAAATGAAGAAACTTTTTTTTAATCACATACTTATGATAAAACAGCGAAAAGGGAACTCGCACAAAAATATAAACTTATTTCATATGCTTGAAATGTATACTTATAGTTCATAAAGTACAACGGAATCTTTAAAGCTATCACACACAAAGACATTCCACGCTTATTTAAAATGATATATTGAGATCACATCCTTATGTCTAAAGCCACCCATTCACGCTAAGACAAATCGTCCATAATGTCTCGTGATATTTTTCCGGTAAATATGCATGAGTACATAAGTTTTTTGACTGTCTTAACGTGAAAGGGGGCTTATGAACTATGTTATATGAATATTGATGGTGGAATTTATTTGGAAAAGATGTTAAAGAATAGTAATCTTCAATCTTACGATCTACCTACAAATTTGTACATAACACTGTATTAAGAACTTACTTCAAAATGGCCACAATATCCAAAAGTTTAACCAGTAAAATAAATTTACTGTATATCTTTTAGGTAACCATTTTTTTTTTTTTTATAAAGGCTTAATACAGTGTTCTGCATAAACTTCACACAAAGGGAATATTACAAAAATATCAAATTTACACATACATGTATATTCTACTGGGACAAGATGTACTACCGTGTCCAGACATTGCGATTTAAATGTCGCAATAAGAATAGTACAATATTCACTGCGACATTTTTATCGCAACGTCTAAACGTAACTTTATGCAGTGGTTTTTAACATTTGTTTTTTTAAATGTACCTTGTTTTTGTTATTTATACGGCAAGTACTTCTTTCGAATGAAGAATAATTATATTATCATAGTATTGCTGAAAAGCACATACAGTATTAATCGTTTCAAAACTTCAAAATGTACTATAAACCGAGCGAATGCTAAAAACAACTGCATCAATTAATCTAAAAAATAACGTTCTAACGAAAATTATCACAACAATAATTATAATGTATTTACAAGTTTATGAAAAAAACATAGAATTAAAATCTAGTATAAATTAAAAACTACATGTAGGTATGTATTTATTAAAAATATTAATTACTTTATTTTACTTAAGATTGCATCGTATGTTACTAGTTAAAATTTACACTGAATCAAATATAGAAAAGTCGTATGATTCTTGTCATTTCTCAATTTAATACAACATCAACATGTTGTACCTATACTTTGTCATTTAACTTCTATACTCTATCATCAACAGCTTATAAACATTTATTTGAAACATTCAGAAACAATGAATTACTAAAATATACAGAAATAAATAAAACTGCATTTGTGTATTGTATAGGAGACTACTAGCGCCATCTGTTAGTCAGATGATTGATTATTGCTTTATAAACATGGCGGACAACACCTGTATCCACTTAGGAATAAACTCTACAAAATGGGTTACAATTTGGGACGTCAAGAATTCAAAAATAATAAAGCTAAATCATTCGGTTCGAAATAAATTCGTTATAAGCTGTTGATGAAAATTAACCTTCTTTTAAGGCTACGGTATCCTAGAAGAGCGGTGGACGTCAAATAATAATGCAAAACTGACATTTTACCTGTATTTGACAGTTGTTAGAAAACGCTCTGTATTAGGACAGCTGTTAGGTCGTGTGACCGTTCACCGCTTTCCTAGGAAACCAAAGCGTAAGTAGATATTTTGACATGACTATGTACGTCAAAGAAGGTCAGAGTAAATTCAGTATATGTCACAATCAAGTCGGGGTTATCTTTCAAGTCCTAATTTCTTCATTCCTAGGCCTATATGAGGGTTTGTCAAAATTGTTTTCACAAAATCTGTCATTTCTACAGAAGTCTTAATCGGATATTTTATTCTTTCTTTGATCAAAATTATTTTATTCAACTCTAGATTAAAAATAATTTTGTCATGTTATTATTTTAGAATTTTGTCTACAAAATTAAATTTTCATTATAATGTGCATTTTTTTTTCAATAAAAAAGTTATTAACATATTTGAAACAATCACAGTAAAACATACAACAAACCAATATCTACTTAGTTGATCAAATGAAATGTTATGTCGAATCATCTCGATAATTTAAAAATGTCGAATCAATCAGACAGTATCATCGTTCACAAAATAATTCATCTTTATCTAATCTAAACCTCTGATGTTAGATTTATTCATAGTTTTATCCATCTATTAAAAGTCATGTCAATTCCTTGCTATCTTTGACAGTACATAGCAGTTTTAGAGCAGCCCAACAAGTCTTGATGACGTCACAAGTCATGTTAGGGCTCGATATTTAATTCAGAATAATTTTTCTTCAATTCCTAGTCGTTCTGACAGTAGGTAAGGTACATAGGCTCAGTCCGGTCGTCATCTCGCGTGTCGGTGAAGTCATTTGCCACGTGATCACAGTTTGGTGTGCTTGACGGTGTCCGTCCAGTAGTTCTGGATGGTCATCGCCTCCAGAGAGTTCAGGAAGGAATCGTTGTCCAAGCTGTACATCTCTTCGGAATTGTCCTGGAATTGAGAAGGAAAAAATGTTAGAGGTTTCCAAATTATTGGCAAAGTAAAACCTTATTCATTACTGTCTAAATCAATCTCTCTAAATTGTCTACAACTAGCCCATTTTAACGTCATGTCATGTTGACAAAAGTTGATGCACCTAGTCATAGAATGTTTTTATTGTGGTTTAGAACTATAAAATACAGTTTAAAACGCTTTCGTTTTGCCCAAGCGCACAGGTTCATTAAAAGAATACAGATTAGCGCCGTTCTCTTGTTTCCTCCACTATGCACTTAAAAACAACCCGATCTATTTTGTAAAAATCTCACCGTAATAACACTGGAGAAGTGAGATTGAAATGAGCTGTCAATAATGTCAATCCCTAGCATCAGGTGGAATGATAGCTCACTTCATCTAAGTTTTATTACAGAAGAAACGGGCAGATAAAGAATTTGCCTATTAAAATGATTAAGATGAATACTTACTCTGATAGTACTGTCATCAAGATATCCGCTCGAATCAGGATTCGAGCATTTGTCATTGAGAGTCTGCGGCTTGTTCAAGTACCTCCGCCGGTACAGCACGAACGCCGTGCTTCCCGCCAAGGCCGCGAGTACCAGCGCAGCAAACGATATGCCAGCTATAGCTCCCGTGTCCATCCCTCCTTCTCCCTGGTCTATCACCCTTCTAGAAGATTCCACGTTCGGTGGTATCCGTGTCTGCAGGAATGTAGTCTCCAATGACAGTGGTTTCTCTGTCACTATCCTGCTTTCCGCCACATTCCCACCACCGTCTTTAACAAAGTCTGGTCTAGTCAGATTCCTTTTTTTAGACACAAACGTCGTGTTCTGCGTTTCCGTCAGATTCGTGAACGGGGCCACTGTCACGTTTACGTTTGGGGTTTGAGTTGTATTTGTCATGTCTGTGATGTTGACTACCGTCCATTGTATGGACGGGTGTACTATTTCTTCTGTCTGATTTGTTTCTGTTGTGTTTGTGAATGGGATTGTTTCTGGAGGTCTGTCTGTTTGGTTTTCTGTCGTGTTGGAGGTTTGGGTTGTGACTTGTGTTTTCGTATAGTACATGGCTCGGCTCTGACGTTCAGAGAGTCGGCGGTCCAGTTCCGAGTCGGAGTTTATGTGTTGCAGTTCTTCTGACTGGGGCGCTGCGAAGCTACGCCCGCTGCTCGCTGGAAAAGATAACAAGTCATTGAGTCAAGTGCTTCGATTGTTGAAGTCGAGATTAACATTGTGAAGGATAATAAAATCAATAGATAATACCCTGTACCTATCCGTGTTTGTAAATCAACTGATTGTGTTACGTGAATCATCAAACGAATCAGTAATCATAAAAGTGATGAAACAGTTGCAAATTATTTGATCATGAACATAATTGTTATAGGATATGATATAAGTACCTACAAAGAGCCAGTTTCCCCTCAGAATGATCCTTTTGTTTTGATTGTTGTAATTACAGGAAGGCACGACAAGGCATTTGTTCTAGATTCTCACCCTTCAACAGTACATCAGATAACGCCAAAGACAAATGGTCGTTAGCGTAAAAAGGGAATATTTTAGCAAAAAAAGCTGAAATTAATGAAGGTGGCTATTTACATAAACGTAGGCACTGTAGTCGCCGGCTAAGTAAACAATGCTGAACAAACTGAAATGTTTCACACACAGAATTTTAACAAGGCTGCTTGGTAATTGGATGGACCGTATAATGTCAATGTAAAAAAATAGAAAGAACTAAAAAGTTAAAAATAATTTAAACCTGATAAGAAATAAATAAAAGCGATTGCAAAAGAAAAATAATGAAGGTATAATAATTATGCTAAATGTGTTCCATAAAAATGATGAATAAAATTTTATTTATTTATTATCAGTTTTAAATTATTTTTAACTTTTTATTTCTTTGTATTAACGAGGGATAAAAAATTGTTTTTAATTTTTTTTTTTTTGAACTTTTTAGTAGTTTTGATGCGAGATTGACTACGGCGTAGTTCGTAGCGCGTAGCAGTGTTTTGCTGTTACATATATGCGTTTACTGCACTTAAGCTACCTGTACATCATAGACCCTCAAGTCAAGTCAAGGCGGATCAAACGAGTCCAAACTCGATGGGGTTGTATCGTTTAACTACCGAGTTCCTATGGCCACCTTCAGGTTCCATCATTAGATCAGCTCCATGTCATAATAATTTTGCATTGTTATCCGATTTACACATGCATGCATTTCAGCTCAATCGGTAACCGGGAAGTGGATCAAAATTTGATTACAGACAAACATCGGGACAGGTGAAACTAAATAAAAGCTTGTACTATACAAACTTTGTTCCCCTCTATTTGTAAGCCAAACTCTTTGTGACCTTTTATTACATTCAATTAATCTGCCTATCCTTTTCCCAACTATGTTGGGGTCGGCTTTCAGTCTAACCGGATGCAGCTGAATACCAGTATTTTACATGGAGCGACTGTCTATATGACCTCCGCAACCCAGTTGTTGCGTAACACGATACCCCTTGGTAAGACTGGATGTGACTTTTGGGTTTCTGACGACCCGTAACGACTGTCAAAGATCCAGGAATGATAGCCGGGACCAACGGCTTAACGTGCTTTCCTGGGCACGGAGGGGTCTCGGTATGTAAAGATGGTCACGATCCACGGACCGATCGCGGCAAGCGTAGCTTATTAACCTGATCGATCGACTTGTGCGGCTATTAAGTATACAAAAAAAAAACTACTAACAAGAATTATAAAGTATATTTTTTTTTATTTACTTCTAAAAGCATCCGAGCTGATTCCAATAGGTATTAGATAATATTGAAATCGCTGGAATGCTTATATTTCGATGCCGGCTAAACGGCGGGGACGATGAAATATTATTAATATTTCCAGTAAATTCCCAAAGGTTTGCTACCGTTATGATATTAGAAATATTGAAATAAGCGGTAGTGACAATCCAGAATATTGTTATTCATATACTTTTATAGCTGTTGAGAAGGGCTTGTGGCTTAGTAATAACAGCCGCGAGGGTCGATCGATCAGGTTAAGCTACGCTTGCCGCGGTAGGTCCGTGGATGGGTGACCATCTTTATATACCGAGATCCCTCCGTGTCTCGGAAAGCACGTTAAGCCGTTGGTCCCGGCTGTCATTCGTGGATCTTGGACAGTGGTAACAGGTCATCAGTAGCCCGAAAGTCTGACAACCAGTCTTACCAAGGGGTATCGCATTACCCAGTAACGGGTTGTGGAGTTCGGATAGGTAGTCGCTCCATGTAAAATACTGGTGCTCAGCTACATCCGGTTAGACTGGAAGCCGACCCCAACTTAGTTGGGAAAAGGCTAGGTAGATGATGATACTTTTATAGTTGTTATAAGTTCAACTGCATCCGGACTGGTATCCGGGTTAAAGGTGAACCTTACAGTAGATAAATACACTGTGCTGCAATATGCAGAACTATAGGTAGCTATTGTTAGTATAGCTGTTACCACGAGAATAAAACAGTCAACAAGTCTGCTCCACATATTCTTTTTCTTACAAGGAATTGTTTTTACTGACTGTACTTTGGATAAATCTCGTGGACCCGTTGTGAATTCATTTAGAAACATTTAAAACATTATTATAATTTTTTCATGGACCCGATGGGAAAAGAAGGACAATAGACTTTTGGACCTTTGGGAACAACCCGTCTCATTCATTCAATCGTTTAAGCATTTCTTAAATCCAGCCAATTCATCCACACCTACGTCTTCAACATCTTTCGTTGCTTTCATTAACGTGAACAAGCACGTTCCTAGTAAGTAGGTAGGTACGTGCTTCCAATACAATTCCCTAATCTTAGATCTAGGCGAACCTATCTAACCTCAATTCCCGAAAATGCTCTAAACTGCCGCTGATTTCACATTGTGTCTGAATATCGATATTCATCGTCGCTTTCAGCCCAGCCAATCTCGAAGCTCGGTACCCTCGCTAGAAAGTGAGTGTCGGATTCGTCTACCGAATGCCGCCTCGTAGCTACGTAGGTAGGTAGGTAAATACTGGCGGAAATAAGGAGTTGATGACTTTGTAACTAAATAATAATACGGAGATGAGTTCAGATGAGTTAATTTTATTGGTTGAGTGACGTTTTTTAGGGTTCCGTAGCCAAATGGCAAAAAACGGAACCCTTATGGATTCGTCATGTCTGTCTGTCTGTCCGTCAGTATGTCACAGCCATTTTTTTCCGAAACTATAAGAACTATACTGTTGAAATTTGGTAAGTAGATGTATTCTGTGAACCGCATTAAGATTTTCACACGAAAATAGGAAAAAAAAACAATAAATTTTGGGTGCCCCATACTTTTTTTCATCAAACCCATGCGTATGGTATCTATGGATAGGTCTTCAAAAATAATATTGAGGTTTCTAATATATTTTTTTTCTAAACTGAATAGTTTGCGCGAGAGACACTTCCAAAGTGGTAAAATGTGCCCCCCCCCCCCCTCTGTAACTTCTAAAATAAGAGTATGATAAAAGTAAAAAAAATATAGTAAACTTCCACCGAAAATTTGTTTGAACGAGTTCTGGTAACCAGTTTTTTTTAATACGTCATAAATCGTAAATTGTAATTGTACGGAACCCTCTGTGCGCGAGTCCGACTCGCACGTGGCCGGTTTTTGTTTATAAGATTTTCTGTGGAAAGAAGATGTTGAAAATTCTATTCAGATTTGACTTTTCTTGTCGTTTATCTTTCTGGGTTTATCAAATGTTTTTTTTTATAATCAGCCTATGATGTTATTATATTGCTGGGACACAGGCCTCTCAGTGAAGGGGTAGGCCGTAATCTACCGCGCGGGCCCAGTGCGGGTAGGTGTAATTATCTAACCTAACAATAGATTGTGGTTTACAAACCAAACTATCAGCAACAATCTTAGCTACAACGAAAATCATATGAAATCATTTATAATTTAGAAGAAAGAAAATACATTTATTTGCGGCAAACATGACGCATGAAAAAAACACAAACAAAAAAAACAGGTGGGAGGAAAACATGCGTCACATCCACGCAAAACAACTTAAATTATTGCCCTTTTAGAGAAACTTAACATTCACAATTATAGTATTCTAACATTTGTAAAATTGTGACATTTCGAAATCCAGGTTAGCACACGAAGACAGAGTTGTAAATTATAATATTATATATGGGTTATTAGTATAAGTCAGAACGAGACACAATATTACTACTATGATGTTAGAAGAGGACGGAAGACTAGCCTTAGTAAGGAGCTTGCCATTTATTTGGCCTGAAATGTCAAGTATTTGTAAGGCAGCCTCAGATCGACCTCTTTACCTCTTCCTTGTGAGGCCAGCTCACGACGACGGTGTTTTGTTGTGTCAATAAGGCAACTGGCATTTAAGGGCCAAAACGATAATGCAGTTGAGCCATAATAGCGTCTATTAATGTCGACTGTACAATGGTGACCTTTAAAATAGGTTATGTATTTGTATGCAAATACTCACATAGACATACAGTTCAAACATAAATCTTTCTCTTTGACTACGTCGTCTTTAATAGAACCTACATAATGTCCTAAAAGGGGCTTGTGGCTAAGTAATAACAGCCGCACGGGTCGATTGATCAGGTTAAGCTACGCTTGCCGCGGTTGATCCGTAGATCTACTATCTTTACGTAAAAAGACCCGTCCGTGCCTCGGAAAGCACGTTAAGTCATTGGTCGCAGCTGTCATTCGTGGATTCTTTGACAGTCGTTACGGGTCGTCAGAAGCCCGAAAGTGTGATAACCAAGGGGTTTCGTATTACCTAGTAACTGGGTTGTAGAGGACAGATACACTGAAAAAAAGAAATAGCTGAACCAGTTTTGCTAGTTGGAAAATTCTCTAATAGGTACCAAAGTTTTGTTCCAATTAGCAGAACTAATGTAGCTGCAAGTCCCAAACTAGGTATGCTAATGGTTGTCTATTTAACAGTAGTCAAAATGTTAGCTAATGGTTATCAAAACGAACTAGTCAAACTGAGTTAGTTGCAAGAACAAACTATTTGATAACCTGTAATCAGACACTTTGACTTGTATTCAATAGAATGTTTATTTAAAAAGTGTCAATCACTTATCTATATTTACCGAAATAGAATACATTAATTTATAACTAAATCTATTTATTTGTTTGTAGCAATTTTTTTTATCAAATATTAAATCTTAGTATATTTATTACTAGCTAAGTCAAATGTATAAAATATCAGTCAAACTTTGAGACTTATTACAAAACTGTTTAGCAATTTGTAGTCCAAATGTTGTTAATTATAACAATTCAAATTTGTTTATTGATAATAAAACGCATTGTCTTTTCCCGCGCTTCTCGTCCGAGTGTTGGTGTCGGTTTGGGTTCGTGTCGTGTTCAAACTTGTACGTTTCTCGCGGGCGGCGCGCGGCGGTCCCATTCTGTGCGTTTCTAAAAACAAAAATAGTTTCGAACTCGTCTCGAACTGTACCTACGTGTTGACATTATCACCATTATCATCTATTGTGTGCATGGATTACGTATATGTAAAAAAACTTTGTAAAAGTGTTATGGAAAACGAGGGAATTCCAGTGGACCCCATGGCCGACTACCTGCGCTCGTGGGGCCTGGAAATGTACATAAACATGTTTAAAGGTATGTGATTGTTTGATTTTAATTTAGATGACCAGCTTTCTGTTAGTCTCATGAGTGGTCGAACACTCATCAAACGTTTGATGAGATCGGAGTAGGTACCCTATGGCAGAGGGCTGCTGGTTCAGATGTCGCGAAGACGAAGGGGAGCGGCAGCCCCCTGCCTCCGCCCGGACTGCCTGTTTACAAGAATCCAAATGTTTTCCAATTAAAATATAATCCACTTACCCTTTCTGTCAGGACCTAACCTCCCTTATTACGAAATTAGCCCAGATTATGCCACTGACCTCCTCTACCAGAAGCTCTTCTCAATTTGAACTTTGGTTAGATGCATCATACAAAATTCTTATGTAGGGAATTGTGATCATTATTTCTATTAGGTACTGGTGGTTGGTGGTGAAGGTATAATCCAATAGGAAATACCTATTGGATTTCAGTTATTCCAGTGTTGATGTTACTATTGGGCTTGCAGTAAATGATGATTTTCATGACTGCATGACTTCCAGTATCATATTTACACAATGCTTAGGTATTTTTAATTGACTTGAGATTGGTATTTCTTTGTTTATTTTTTTACACAGGCAGTGTCAAAGAACTGCTAAAGTAATCCGGTTTATATGTTACAAGAAATTAAACCTAGGCTCCCTTTTATTCTTCTACAGAACATTCTATTGATGCAGAAACACTGCAGATGTTGTCGGAGGATGATATTAAAGAATTAATTCCCCTGATAGGTCATCGAGCAAGGTTAATTACTCAATTGAAAACATTAAAAGATATAACATCATCAGAAACTGTAAGAAAGTTTTAATTTAAGTAGATTCTTTAATTAATTTATTATATTATATTTATTTTTATTGGCATGACTTAATGTAAGTATGTATGTATGTAGGTATAGAAGGCAATAGTAAATTTTTTATTTATTAATTAAATTGTTTCTTTTTATATCTATATTTTTGGAGGGTTTTTTCTTTGAAGAAATTGTCACCCTCATAGTTATAGTCACTTAATATCACCTTCAATTTAAATTGGTTTACATTTCAGCATAGCATGCAAGAGTCAACTACGCATGATGTGCTATTGATTAACAGCTTGCCAATCCTCACAGATACTAGCATAAAATATATTACCGAAGATCTACCAGAATCAAACAACGAGGAACAAGAAAATTCTAAAAATGAACCACCCAACTTTAACACAAATGTAAGCAATTTTGCTGTTTATTTCATATTTACATTTATGGTTTCCAGGTCATGCATTGTATTTTTATTACGCAGTGTCAAAACCCCTTACTATCTTACACCTTTTAATCTATACATATAATAATATTATATGAAATATGATGACTCTCAACATCCATCAAATTTTAATCATATCATAATATTCATTCAATATTTATTTATTTTCCTTTTTTAGAGTTCCGTACCCAAAGGGTAAAAAAGGAAACGTCGGTCGCCAGGCTGTATCTCATGAACTGTGATAGTTCGATAGGTGAAATTTTCACAGATGATGTACCTATTTCTATTGTCACTATAACAGCAAATATTTAAGGTGGCTCCCATACAACAAACATGGTTATTTTGTCGTTTTTATAGATAATGATACGGAACCCCTCGTGCGCGAGTCCGACTCGCACTTGACCGGTTTTTTATAATTTGTCTAATCATTGGTTAACTCAGATGTTGTTTATTTTTCAGGAAGTGTACAACATTTTGAGCTCATGTAATGAAGGAAAAGGTCTGCTACTCCGCTATCAAGAAAGTGGGTTGCTGAATAACGCGGCAAGAAGAAAATTATGCAACATAATCATATCCGATGAACTAAAAGACAACCCCAATAAAAAAGTCTCCAGTGCAAGATTTTATACGCTGGCATTTGAAATAAACCAAGTCTTTAAAAAAGAAAGTTCTGCGGTGTATTTTACACCATTTAAATCCTTCAACCCACGTCAGAAAATTTCGGCTCAAGGTAAATTACTGGATTGTTATCGACAGAAGAGACGCGATTATTTAAAATCAGGTGTCATTGTTTCTGAGAAACTCGTCTCAGCATCAACATCATCCTCAAGTACTTCGGATTCACCCAGGCCCAATACAAACACACAAGAGGCTATTAACTTTTTGGAAAATAAGGGTGATGATATTCAAGAAAAAGTTTTATGGCTTAAAAACTGTATGGACCCATGGTCAACTGTGCAGTTGTATTGGGAAATCACAGCCAAGCAGAGACTGAGCCTCTTGACCGATACTGGCATTTCAATTGACAAATACTTTCAAGAATTCAAGGCTCTTAATCAACCAGGGGGTCTATATTTGGTATGTATAAACTATACTGTCTTTTAATGAATAGAATAGAAGAATAGAATATAATACTCTTTATTGTACACCATACAAATTACAGAAACATAAATATATAAAAAAAATTACAAAGGGTGGCAAAGGGCGGCCTTATAGCTAAGAGCGATCTTAATGCCTTTTTATCCAACTATGGTGAAGCAAAAAGGGTATTGATATTGAGTGGTTTATATGTATGTATGTTGTTTGTTTTTAATGTCTTTTTGCAAACTAATCTACATGTATGTACCTACACTAATATAATTATAAGAGTAAATGAATGAATTAATTTAACTAATTTTCAATTCTGTCATTTACCTACTATTTTCTTTTTCAGTTACTGGATGACTTCAAAATTTTATTCCCGGATACTGACAACAAATTAAACAGTAATTGGAATTTAATCAAACCTAAAATTATTGAATATGCACAGAAAAAGGGAGATAAGGCATTGAAGGACCTATTAAGTGACTGCAATGGTAATTTATTTATAACTAGCTGCCCGTCGCGACTTCGTTCGCGTGGTTCCCTACCGCTGCTTGATCCCTACCATTACCCTACCCCAACCCTACACTACCCCTACCCCTACCCTAGGTTTCCCTAGTGTAGGGCTATGAAAGTGGTTGATTTTTTTTTTTTATTATACTTATGTACAGTCAACAGCAAAAGTAGATGATCAAAATCAGAAATTCAATACTAATGAACGGAGTTCGCGTCAGGACTGTGTGGCGTCGAAGTGATTCAAAAGTATGTGATTGTAAATTATACCAAACATTTACTACTAGTACAGCTGCCATATAACTCCGAACTCCGTTCATTAGTATTGAATTTCTGATTTTGATAATCTACTTTTGCTGTTGACTGTACGTCGACAGATGTGACAAAAATAATACTTTCTACTATAATAAAAAGCATGATAACTTTTGTACTAAAATAATTAATGCATTTTTATTTATTAGAGGACAATGAGGATTCAACTGACTTGCGGGCTTTTATGACCATACCTTTTCTAATGAACACAAATACGATTGTAAAATCAAAGAAAGGTAAAGGACATCAATGGCGGCCCTCTAAACCAGAAGTGCTTGATTCTTTCATCACCCATGTGAAAACTGCAGCCGAAATTGATGAATGTATCACAAGAAGGCGAGAAAAACTACAAAAAATAGGACTCAACTTGCAACCATTTATAATGGTCGTAGGAACATTGAAAGATATTGGTGACAGATACATAATTCTCAACAATGTCAGGTATGAAGTTCCGACTGTACTACAAGCAGTTGATGCGTGCTTCAAAATTATGTTTGTTTTGAATGCTGAATACCCGCCAGAATGCAAGCATGTGTGGCAATTCATACAAAAGGCGATGTTCAAACTCGATACCAAATATGACAAAGTGTATACAACTGTTAATACTTTAATAACGGATCTCAACATTCAAGATAAATAATTCGATTTTTTTGATAATGCCCAAGTGTTTTTTGTGTCTAAAAGAAGTTATTAGTCTTTTTAACCTTCTTAAGCACTTCACTTTAGCCCATGAAAGGCATAGATTTTCTGTATATCATTGTATTGAAGGCGACTGTACGCGTTCCTTTCATTTGAGAAATAATTTTCGCAAGAATTTTTTAAAAGAACACTCTAGCTTAGTGAATAACTCTTCTGCAAATAGTTCAATGATCCTTTAATTTCCTTAAAATTACTTTGTATTATAAGCCAATGCTTGGAAAATTTCCTATCAAGGCGGTTGTAAATCAGAGGTGGAACCACTATCACAAAAAATGTAGCAAATAATACAAAACTTCATAAAAAATTACGTTTACCAACAATAATATGTCTTATTTTATTTTTAAAATCTTTATATTACAATGACTATTTTTATATTACCTGCACTTTTTTCTTTTTTTGTGAATGTGACGCTAACTCCGCACTAAAACCCCTAATATTTGATTTATCATTTCTTTATTTTTTATGACTGCGATATAGTCTTATTTTAAATAACTTAAGATCACGTGGATGTTGTTTGTTTATTAGTTAAGCTTCACTCCTACTGTGATTGTTTTTTTTTTAATATTATTCAACTGAGAAAGCCGATTGCTTTGAGGGTAATTCCGTCTTTAATTTGTGAATTTAATATTGTATTGTAATGTAACATGTAAATCATGTTTCTACAATCTTCTAGTCTAGCTAGGGGAATCTATGATAATGGATAAAATACCATACAATGGATACAATACTCAATAAATAAAACAAATTTTTAAAATAAAAATATGTGTTTTATTAATTTTTGCATGTTCCTTGCCATCTTTGTTTTAGGGCAGCTGTTAAACCTGTAACCACGTGTCAGGGCGCCATTTTTCAAAAATATTATTGTGTTGTAATGGATTTATACGATTCAATACAAAACATTAATATTTTTGAAAGGTGGCGATTCCGACCTGTGGTTCCGGGTCCTACAGCCGAACTAGGACCAGCTACTGGTAGCTAAACTATATTAGCAATAAATGAATAAACAATGCAGTTACTTCCACGTAAAGCGATTATCTACTAGTAATCAAACAGTTTAGCAAGAGATAACAACACAATAACGTTATATATAAACGAACTATTCAATAATTTATTAATAAACCATAAGACGTACAGTTAGTTAAACACTTCAGTTTTAATTAGCCAAACTAGTTTAGTAACAACGACACTAACTGTGTATCTATAAACTGTCAAACAGTTTTGTATGAATAACAAAACTAAGTTGTCTGCAGTTAGCTTTGAGGGGTTGGTAAATAATAACTCTACTTTTTTTACAAAACTCATTTTAGTTACCAATAGCCCTTAGTTTAGTCGTCACTCGATTTTGGTGGCATGCAGCTAAAATTTTAGCTATTAGCAACAATTCTTTTTTTTCAGTGTAGGGAGTCGCTTCATGTAAATCACTGGTATTCAGCTGCGACTGGCGACCCCAACACGCTAACGAAAACGCTAGGCAGATGATGACAATGTCCTAAAAGGTGACTTTCAATAATACAGAATATTTGTATTCTATACAAATAAAGAATGAGATAAATGGTTAATTCTTATCTTAAAAGTGTGAAATAAAGTTAGATAATATGCGCGCAAAATTAGACAAAGGCTGGCGTCGAAGCTTTTCACAAAAAAGGGCAACTCTATCTTTTTTAAAGCTTTGTAACAAAACTCAACCCCAATCAATTCCAATACTGAACTTCGTTAAGCTATACTATCGAATGAGGCCTCGTGCCTTTACCTATTTGAAGCCGCGAGGCTGGGTCACAGCAGGTCGAGGACAGAGTTCTATCGAAAAAGTGCAAAACAACGTCAATTCGATGCCGTTCAATTTATTCAGCTTGTTTTTATGCCGTAAAAGAGTAATGCGAGACAGTTTATTCGTTGATAAAGAAGACTTTGGAACATTATTTAGATCTCCGAGGGTCGTTCGTCTGATAAGTTGGTTAGGATACGATATTAGGGACTTAGGTAAGGTTGTAAGTTCTGCAAATTGTGTTATGTTCGTTAGTTAGGGGTCAACCCTAAAAAACAAATGTATGTTGGGATTTACATTAGATAAAGCCGATTCGATATAATTATCAGAAAGCCAATTCCCGTAATTAAAAACGTTCAAAATCTAGTCGCAATCTCTATCAAAAACTTGTCAAAAATATAGGGAAATTAGAGACTGACCGAGATCAGCCTGTGAACGTTCTTAAAATTACGAGAACTGCGCCTCTGATCTCAGTATCTGGAGATGAGCTCGTTATGAATATTTAGAGAATTAATAGTTTACCAACATTTACCATACTGCACACTTTGCTTAATTTACATTTACCGTTTTCTTTAAACAATGTAGCTTTGTGTCAATTATGTACTGTACCTGAGAGATATAAAATTCACTCGTACCAGCGATACGAAGAAGCAGAATACCTAGGGGGGCGTAATTCTCTATGGCACAATGAACTAAACCGCGCGAAATCAACGCGAGATTGGAATTGACGTGGTTTCGAAGTAAGGAATCGTTAAGTGGTCATAATGACTTAAGGCCCTGGAGTGTTTAGTCTCCTAGCACATTCCCTGCCTAAGTAGAAGTGTGTCGGAGGGCAGACGCACCGATCTTGTGGCTGTAATTTTGTGAACTGAGCTTTTTACTGTAGTTGTCGTCATTAATATTGTTGTTGCTAGTCATGTTGAGGTCATTTCCCACCCAAAATTTTTTTTTGGGTGGGAAATGACCTCTCCCACTCTGGGCTGAGCGGAAGGGCGTGTCAGACTTTTACTGACTAAAACCCACCCGTGTTCCTTCAGTTGCCTGTGGTGCCAGGGGCCACGGTATCTCTTTCGAACAACCCGCGGCCCTGGCAGGCATCGGCCCTAGCGGACCCCGTCAGTTCGTGCTGACATCGCTTTGAGGCGCGCGTGGAACACAGCGCGCCGTCGACCCGGGCCTGGTCCTTATCGGGCGGCGAGCTGCCCATTGCTCGCCACCCGCAAGACCGCGCCTACGGTGGCCGGAGTCGGCTTTTGACTCCCGTCCAGGGCGTCTCCTGCCGCGACTAGGGGCGTGAGGGCGCAGAGATTGCCTCTCCCTCACGCGCTCCGCTTCCTCCTGGAGGAGGAAGGAGGTGACTGCCTCCCATGCACTCTCGCTCCGTACCATGGCCTGGACCAGGGCCGGATGCGAGAGATCGCCGCCGCCGATCACCGTCACGAGGACGCGGCGGTGCTCCGCCCGAGCTGGGCAGATTTCCACCGTATCCTCCGGGCGATCCACACAGTGGTGATGTTGTAGTTGCCTTGTGAATAAATAAATTCATTTCGGAAAATATTGCTTCTCATCATAGTGTTCATTTTCGCTATTAGAAACACATTCTGATTTTATTTAGGAAGCGAAGAAATAAGATTAGATTATAATAAAAGAATACCTACTACACTACAGTACTATTCTACTTTATTCAGTTCATTCACTACTTCTATTTTATTCAGAAATAAGATTAACGAGAAACGAAAAAAGGAAATTAGAGGTCCTTCAGGTTTTGCCAAGATTTTCTTTTCGCCGAGTGCCAGCCCTATTGTTGCAAATAGTTAAGGTTTTCCTACGTGATTTGTTAGGATTCTTTGAGAAACACAACAGAACTTCTAATCTAATAACTTACAGAAAGGTAAATGTATGTACGAGTTTGGAATTTATTTTATTGCTACTACGATTGCTTTTTCTTTTTTTGCCAAGTTGCGAATTCTTGATGGATACAGAAAATTATTATCAGCGTATATTGTTCTCACTGCTGGGACACAGCCCTTCTCTTTGTGAGAGGGAGTGGGCTATCTAATCCACCACGTTGGTAGACGTCATGTTTTCGATTTTTTGGTTCTAGGACATGTCATTTTATTAGTTGTTCCGAGTCATCATAAAACAGGGTAACATCATGTATATCTGTCAGGCAAGATGACACCTCAAAATTTTCCGTTTTTTCAATTTTACTGTATTTAATTTGAAAGATCATGGATTTTCAAAATTCGCAATGAATGTTCGCAATATGGAAGGAGTGATGGGGGCTACGGAGAAATGCTGCACTTGCACGCTGCGTGAGCGTGCGTGATCCATCCCCACTCGTTCGATGTCCACCGCGCACAGGATGGATGGAAAGCAGCACATGAAGTGATTTTTTGCCCCATTGGTGTAATAGATGTATGGCGTTCCAGTGTGAGGATAAATAAATAAATAAAAATTAAATAAATGCCGGTTTCCTCACGATGTTTTTCTTCACCGTTTTGAGTTCAGTGTTACATAGGAAAGTATAATGATGAGACATAAAAATAATAATATACGCGTTGACTAAAGAACCTCCTCCTTTTTTTCGTCGGCTTAAAACGGAGATTGGATTGGAGGTTTAGCACATAATGTATGACAATATAATAGACAGAACTTTTATTCCACTTTATATGAACAAACATTTCATTGTAGAACCGTTTGTTTATTTTCTTTTACGTTCTCCTTCTACATATGTATAACAGCTACTTTATTCATCTATCTGTGTTGTTTCTCATAATACAAGCGAAATTCTTGAAACTGAAACGTTTTGCCCAGTTTGCTTGTTGTTGTTATACAAATTATATTATTTTACCTCGGGGTGTAGACCGGGTGCGCTAAAATAACGGCTGTTGCCCTTCTCCCGGAATATCGAGTCATTATTAAACTTTACAGTACTGTGTACAGACGCCCGCAGGTCAAGCTACCCGAAAATGTCAAATTTTCCCAATCAATCTTGAACCTTAATTCTGTAGCGATAAAGTTGAAAATCTATTAAAGAATTTTGACGGTTTGTAGTAGCTTGGTGTGCAGGCGTCTGTACAGTTAACCAATCCAATCAATATTTTAAATTGTGAAGAGTAAATCAATGAATCAGAGACTGCATTGGCCTAGTGCTCAAGCGCTACTGCTGAGCATCAGGTCCTGGGTTCGATTGCCAGGTCAGGCAAAGAGTTTTTGGGGTTTTCCATCTGGAATTCCTTAGTAGAAGGCCGGTACCTGGATTTGTGCCCGATTAATGGCAATCTGCTCGCCCCTATTACATGGGACTCTGGCAAAATGTAGGTGTACCTCATATAAGTACATCCCTGCCTAACCCTTCGGGGAATACAGCCGTGATGTTATATTGTGTACCTAAATCAAGGAGTCTTCGTCAACAAAATCACATCGGAGTAGCTAACTTATACATTACAGTACTACGTCGAGAGAATGTGTTCCTGACACCTGTCATTGCGTAATTCAAGTAGCTAATAAAGATCAAATTCGCAAAACACGTATTCGTTAGTATGAAACTGACAGGTGTCAAGAAGGCATTTTCTCGTCGGCCGCACTATACTTTCCTTTACCACAGCAGAAGCAATTGTAATACCAAAACTGTATTATACAAACATTTAACAAATACGAATGTATCTAGGGTACAATACAGCTCTAGGCTACCGGTGTTTGCGCAACAGGGTCTCCCGCTAATTGGTCAGGACGCAATTATATCTAAGTTTAAACTAAACAGACGGTCAGGGCTCTGCGGACACGTTTAATTATTTTAGAGGACATGGCATTACTGTTGGGTGGGTATTTTAATTAAACTTTTGGATATGATAAGCGTCTAGTACTTTTAGAAGACTGTCTAATGTTATAAGAACTAGACGCAATGCGGTTGTTGAATGAGAAGTCCTTGGTTTGATTTTCACGTGAGGTAAAGAAACAAAGAAAATGTATTTATTGCGACCCGTACAGGAAGATCACAAACTAAACTAAACACAGTTAAAAAAAAAACAAATTATATAAAAAAGTAACAAAAAGAAAAATTAAACGGAAAGTCCTATACGAGGCCAAAAGGCCCCGACTCGAATCCTCAACATGATACTGCGACATTTAAAAATAAATGTGAGTGCGAGTAACTATTTAATGTTTGAAAAAAAAAAACCAGCTGTCAGAGAATTATCTACAGGTTTTTTTATGGCAGTAACTAGTGTCTCATTGGTAATTTTGGTCAAGCCAAGTACTATAGAGATCACCTGCACCCTAATTGCGTACCACATTATCAATCACACAAACGGAATAATTTTGAAGGATATTGCTAATCCATTGCTTCATATGTTTGAAAATTTTGTCGGCTCGACAACGTAAATAACGCAATGAATGTTGTTGAAATGTCAAAATGAAAGTCATTCCCACTGTTAGTGGGTGACGCAATTACCCCCGTTGTATATTCCCATTCCAGGGCAATAAGGCTGTCCCTATTCCTTCCAAATATGTATTTATGTAAAGTGCGCTTCACGAAAGAATTCCTTTCGCCGTAATGTTTTTTTTTAAATTTTTTTTTATTTCTTGTATGTTAATGTTGGCACCATTACTTTTCACTGAAGAAGTGGTTTTTGCAAGCAATTCTTCAATGAAAAGCAATAGTGTCAACATTACGGCGCGGCGCGGCGAAGGGAATTCTTTCGTGAAACGCACTATAGTTCTCTCTCTATACCCTACTTTTGTAAGTTCAAGTACTGTAGTAACCCATTTCTTTGAACGAAATGTGCTTCGCTTTGGTACCTAACCTCATTTCTTAATAGACTAGTATTTACTGTCTATTTTTACTGTGTACGCTTCGAAGTCATCAACAAAAAGCTGTGGTATTTAAAAAGCGACCTAGAAAACCTAATCCACTTGAGTGCATGTGTGAAAACATACGGGGGAGGAACACGAACGGTGACGCCTTTCCAACGTACGAAACGAATCTTTCCAACGTATAAAAAGTTGTTTTTGCAAGCTTGTCAATGAAATTCTTAGAGACAATTTTAATTATTGCGATATGGGACTTTAAAAAAAATTCTAATTTCTATCCCAAACTGTAGTAGGTATGGCAGTTTGAGACGATTCCTCTGTGAAATGATCGTGTTGACCGCCAGCGTACGGAGTTAAGTAGAATTATGAAGTTTTAAGTGGCAGCGACATCGACGCACAACCTATTACCATGGATTCAGTAAATGATTCTAAACCCTCTGAACTACACTACTACATTTGAACAAAGCTAATAAATAAAGCTGAAGACACACTGTCTGTGTGTGCATATGCAACAAACGCCACGCTTGACGTAACCTAATAGACTAAGCTATGTAGTAACGATATTAATTACACTATCTATAGTTATGTATAACTTGCTGCTATGGATATGCGCATAATATGCATGTAATGTAGCATAAGCCTATCATTACAAATGCTGATTAAATATGCTGTAAACCTCTTATTATGATATAATATTAATTACAGAGGTATAGCGGTGTGTTCTCATGTAATATTAGACAATAACACCGCATCTGTTTACCCACGATGCTGGCTCTAGGTTAATGGCACCTTTTTTTTATTTTAGCTTTCTTTAATTTTTGTAAGAAAAAAGTCTTATAGAAAGTTCTGGAAGGTGTCGTTATGATTCAGATGAATTAATAAATTAATTTCGTAGAGAAATATGTTTTAATTTTGTCGCCGTATTAGGTACGGTCACCAAAGGAGATAAGTAACCAGGGTCGTCGGATATACATAGTTGGAGTTTAGTGTGAAACGGGTTGATAGTTTTGGATAAATTTTAATTTAATTAATAGAAAACAAACGGTTCTTTTATCAAACTAAATTTCATTCGAAAACCGCCATCGGTTTCTCACTAAACTTCAACTATATCTGACGACCCTGGTTACTTATCTCCTTTGTGACTGTACCTAGTCATTAAAATTATCCTTTAGCGCTACATGATTCGGAACAAATACGATCTTGTTTTTTTCAATACATTTCAAAAAACAATAGCACAAATATTTACCAACAGCGCCCTTCTATCAACGCCATTCAGGCGCCAAGATCCTTGCAGTAGTGTATTTATCACAATGACCGAGGCTTTTAAAATAAATCAAAAATGGCATTCCCGCCCACATTTGTGTATCTTGTATATTTCCACATAATTTCTAACAAGAACTAGATCACCAACAAGATTAAAATGTGTGTGAACACAATAATAGAATTCTTAGTTTTACTGTAGGGTTCGTCCACATCTTGGAACGCACAGATTGCGTTTTGCCGCGAAGAAAAACAAAAGTAGCACGTTTGGCGTGTTTGTGTACGCACCCTAATAAGACTTTTGATGTCGGTCACTGGCGGTTTAAATTAAAGAAACAAATGTAAGAGATATCTATTTTATCTTTATTATTAAAAAGCCTGTCCCGCTGCAGAACAAAGGCCTCTCTACTCTCTTTCCACTTTTCTCGGTTAAAAGCTGCTAAGAACCAGTTCTTGTTGAAGCAGTCCAGCTCATCCCGCCGTGTCCGTCTGGGCCTGCAGCAATGTCGCTTGCATTAAGAGGGACCCATTGGGTTGTAAGTTTGGCCAATGGGTTCTTTAATATTTTTCGTCAAAATAGCAGCATGCACGAAAATATAGGTTGACTATTAGGACAGAAGTTTTTTTTTCAATTAAAATGAGATGAAGAGGTATAGAACTATTAGAAGGTAACATGGAACAAATGCGTGATTTTCATTTGTAAAACGCAATATTACGTTACGTGTTTCACGTAAACTCATGTAATTAAATGTAAGATGAGTCGTTAATCTTGTAATTTGTTCATTTATATGTCGAGTTATATCACAAAGGGGGTAAATAAACTAATAAAACATGACGTCATATCGTCACTTTCACTTTAAATTGCAAGTTAGTGACACGTAAAGAAACGAATTGCTCGAGTTTATATTAATAGGAATTGTAAAACGTAATTTAGTAATTAAGTTTATAAAGGACCCATGTTGCGACCGAAAATGCTTGATGACCAGTATCGACGAGATTGCAAATTGTTAACTGTCTGTTCGCTTTTATTTTATTTACCTGTTCCTGCTCAATTATGATTGTAATGCTTAGCCAAAGTCGTCCCCTTTGTTCCAACATTTCAGTCTTAAATCAGACCTGTTATTTATTGAAACTTTGTCACCAGTAAAAAATACTGTACAAATACGGACTTTAAGCCTGAGGCATTACCTACTACCATCTACCAGTCAAACTTAGGGTGATGCAGAGACAAAACATGACATGGCTTTGCATGGCGTTCTAGTTGTCAGTCAGACTCATACCTTCTCAATTATGTACAATCGGCAAAAGAGATAAGTAACCAGGGCATCGGATATAGTTGAAGTTTAGTTAGAAACCGTTGGATATTTTTGAATGAAATTTAATTTGATAAATAAACTGTTTGTTTTCTATTACTTAATGAAATTAAATTTCATTCGAAAACATCCATCGGTTTCTTGCCAAACTTCAACTATATCCGACGGCCCTGGTTACTTATCTCCTTTGGTGACCGTACATTATTAGGTACATTACCTACACTTGGTTAGCGGAAATAAGAAGCATTCAGGAGTGACGTTAATATCTTCTGACACTTGCGGAAACAGGCCGAATGACGTAGCCCGAGAGTGAGATCTACCGTCGTTAAACGTCATCTATCAGTATCAAACGCCTGAAAATATTGAGAAGAGGCTCCCTAGTCCCTACTCTCTTCTCAATATTTTCAGGCTTTAGATACACGTTTTTTTTACAAGTTTTTATTTACCTACTAAAAATGTGTGAATAATTCGAGGAAAAATAAACAGTTTAATATCATGACAGCTATTATGCCTAAGTATAAAACAGGCCCATACTCATCTGTATCGGCTAACGAAAGTTACAAAATAAATGAAAAAAACACGGTTGTTTGTTTAAACATTTATCGGTCGTTAAATTGGAGCTACTGTCACTATCATTTGATATGTCGCAACACGTTCTGGATGAATACTACTGTTAGCCATGCCCCTATAGTTTGTTTCACAAGTACTTTTATTTCAGTACTGGGACAGAGTGATTAACCCAGAACGAATTGATGTTACACGAGGCGTTGGGTGCAATAAATTACTACTGCGTTTGGCAATATGTTTGTTTAGCACATAATGGTAAATAGCTTTATCCGACAACACCGACGAAGAAGTGTTTAGCTATCAACGAATTTTCTCGCTGAAGAAACGTTAAATAATTAGAAGGAAAATAGATTATATATGTAGTTATTTATTTATTCAAATCTCCCTTACAACTATCATTACACGTGTATGTACCCAATGCGACAGTGCGGTTATTTCACAAATCTATACTAACTTATTAAGTACCTATTTACCATTTAAATATAATTTTAAGAACTAAATCTAATAATCTAAACAGTAATTGGAACTTTAACACAATACCTACCTTATATGTACATATACAGAATGCTGAACACAATAATATGCTACTTATACCTACTATAACATAGTTGATCGCTGACTGTTTACACCTCCGGCCAGTGCTCATTTGTCTCAGCGACCAGAGCTAACAAAGAGAGTACTCGCTCAGCGACGCTTGCTTGACAGATAGAACACTCGCTGAGAGACTCACGGGTCGTGTGTACGCATACCAGCGAGTAATCGCCGTCGCCTACTCGCTGCTCGCCAACTCCGCAACTCGATTCTCGGTGCGGTGAGAAAGGTGACTAAGCCATGAGATGAAAACGTTGTATGGTTCAGAACATATATATATAAATATGTATATTTTTTTTTAATGCCGCTCGCGTTGACTTTTCTATCTATTCCTCTCACACTACCGGCATAGCATTGTAACTGACATTCGATTAAGACTTCCTACTCCGGGGAAATAATGTAATATGAAATTGTTTATTCTGTAAATAGGAGGAGACGACATTTCCTATCTGACCTGAGAAGAAACGGGGAAACAAACTCAGGGGCCAGTCTCTTTTAAAGCCCAAACACAAGCACCATGTAGTTACTGTTTGAAATGGTCTTTTAAGAAAAGAGCCACACAGATTTTAGTGGACCAGTCCAGTCAGTGCAAGCACTTGTCACTAATCGTGTAGCTCAACTCAGACGAGATGATACGATACTTTAGATGGAAATGGGTGAATAACATCGTAAGGCATAAGTATGTATACCTACGTGTGATTCCTCAGTTATTAGATATTACATTTACATGGGACATGAAAGAGAGTAGAAAATGTCCGGGACATGAGAGATGCTAAATAAATTGAATGAACATCAAAATATGACACAAAATTGAATTCCATGTGATAAGAGGGGATCGGAACGGGGACTCGGTTTGGCGGATCGATCAAACATTTTAGTCGGATTTGCTTCCAGGTTTACCAAAGGTTCAGGCTCAGGCATCTCTCCGACTGGTAACTAGAACCCTAGATCATTATTGTAAGTAAAATATATTATTTTTAATTGAAACTCGACGTGGACAGAAATCGCGTAAACTAAAGAAAGCGCTTCGCCTCTTGCCAAGAAGTGGGAACACCTGGGCAGAGGCTTAAAAGGTACAGATGCCAGCACATCAAGCTACCCGAAACTGTCAATTTTCCCAATCAATCTTGAACGTAATGCTTTAGCGATAAAGTTGACAATCTACTAAAGAAATTTGACAGATTGTAGAAGCTTGATGTGCTAGCGTCTGTACCTAGGTTTGTTTTAAGAACTAATGTGGCTAATGGCTAATAAAACACCTACGCTTTTAACACTATAAATCCGTAGAAATAGACTAATTACCCACAAAGCCCGCTCCATTGTACCTCAATTTACCTGTCTTTCAGCTAACATCGTTAAGTTGCCCAATATACCTATTAGGCAAAGGTAAACTCGTTTAAACCTTAATGGGCAGCGGGGCCCGGCGGACCATTACACTTATCAGTGCAGAGGTGATTGGCCTAATCACTGGGCCTAACCAACAATCAGGGGGGTTACGTGATTCCTGAAAGGAAAATAGCGCTTGGGACCTTGAACATTGATTTTGACAACAGAATTAAATCAATGATGTTTAGTGGTTTGAATAGAAGGTACTTCGTAGGTTGGTAAGCCGAGGCCTCACTTGCGAGTACTTTTGGGAATGAAAAGCCACAGTGCGAACTATGTAAGTATGTAAGGAACACGTATGTAAGTCCCAAGTAATAAATATCTCTACATTTAAATAAGTTCAGTTTGGCAGTTGAGTAGTGATAACTTTTTTTTTTTAAATTAATCCTTATACAAAACATAAACACACACCCAATATTACTAGCGCTAAAAAAAGATTTGAACGTCAGTCAGCACATTTACTGATGAAAGACTTGATCCGGTATCAGGAAGGATGACAATCCTACTATTCTACTTTAATAATTATTATAAACGTGAAAGTTTGTGAGGATGGATGGATGGATGTTTGTTACTCTTTCACGCAAAAACTACTGAACGGATTTTTATGAAACTTCACAGTAATATAGCTTATACGAGTACATCAGAATAATACATAGGATACCTTTTATTCCGATATTCCCACGGGATCGACACTTATGCGGGTGAAACCGCGGGGCGCAGCTAGTAAAATTCCAGGACTCTGACAGTGACGTTAATCAGTGTTGGCCGTGATGGTCTTGTTAACATATAGATTAAAACACTCTTCAATTTTAATTTGTTTTAAAGATTATGTTGTGGAGATGAGTGCTTTTCAGTACGCTGTTAATAGCTTTTACTGGTTCAATGGACAACTGCGCAGCAATCTCGCCTTTATACCGTTTTGTATAAGTACGACAGTCTGTTCATTATTAAATAATTTTTTACCTTTAAAATTGTTCCATTAAAACGTCGAAACTCGAAAAGCTTTTGAATCACATACTTGCTGGAAAATTTTGATTTTGCCTATTATTTTTGAGCTCTTTGTGTATGTGCAAAATAAATAGATTTGCTATTTTACGACGAAGACATTATAAATATTTAAGTACCATAGATAGAGGGCGGGTAGTCTATACATGGAACAGACGCCAGCAGGTCAAGCTACCCGAACCTGTAAAATTTTCCCAATCAACCTTGAACCTAATGCTTTAGCGACAGTTAAAAATCTATTAAAGAAATTTGACAGATTGTAGTAGTTTTATGTGCTGGCGTCTGTGCTTAAACACGACTGGCGAAATGTGTACTATAGGTACACACCCTGCCTAACCCTTCGGGGATTACAGGCTTCTCATTACACAGACTCATAAATCAGGCATGACGCAGACTAAGCCCTTAAAGTAAATAATCACTGATAGATGCGGTGATCAGCTCCATGTTATTTTTATGGTGATACCTTACATTGACGTCAATGCAGGCTTATAGCGGGTGCTAACGGTAAAGCCCTTTCACATAGACAGACGCAAATTAGCAGCGATTTTAAAAGAATAGACGCATTACATTAGCTTTTTTGGAATTCCTCGTTGGTGTAGTGATCGCAAGTGTTACTGCTGAGCATGAGGTCCTGGGTTCGATAACCAGGTCGGGCAAAGTGTGATTGAGTTTTTCCATCAAGAATTTCTCAGTAGCAATACCAAGTCATCAAATCAAATCATTTATTTGCAACGAATGTAGGTTACATTAAAATACAGGTGGAGTAGATAGGAGTGAGCCATGTACGCTAGCCATGCATGTAGTGAGCTTGGAAATAGGCACGCAAAATTTATAAAAATAGTTAAGAAGCTAAGTATCTAAAAATAAAATTACAAATTAAAATGTCACAGTTACAATTATTGTTCATATATTCAAATAAATTAAAAATGAACGCATAATTGTTAGGTCCATATGTTCAAAATAATATTAATTATATTTATTACACATTGCTGATTAAAAAGTTTATTCCATAATCGAATAATAACATCTTTCTATTAGGAAGGCCTTGATTCGTGGCCGGTTGATCCCAATAGGGCGCCGACCTCATCTAGTTTTTAAAATATGATTGACGTGTAAAAGTGTTTGTACAAACCTGCTTACAGAAATAAAATCATTTGTCATTATCATTAGGCTCGTCCCCTGTTATATGGAACGTAAAACATAACTGGCAAAATTTGGGTGTACTATTTGTGCACCTCTGCCTAGCCCCTCGGGGAATACAAGCGCGATGTTATAGTGTTATGTGTAGAAGTTTTAAATACCTAGGGGGCGAATGGTTTTGACCCTGTCTATGAGATCATAAAAATAATGACAACGGATATTTTTATGACTGGAGGTACTACCTTCGGGATCAGTTTCAACTTGCCCTTAGCTTCAACCCTTAACCTAATGGTAACATTATGCTACCTTTCATATATCACTCTCCTTGATCCTCATTATGGCATGATCAAGCATTTTTCGTCCGGATAAAGCTGATAAAAATTCAAGGGCTTGTGGCTAAGTAATAACAGCCGCACGGATCGATCGATCAGGTTAAGCTACGCTTGCCGCTTGCCGTGGATGTGACCATCTTCATAATTATACCCTCTGTGCCTCGGAATGCACGTTAAGCCGTTAGTCCTGGCTGACATTCGTGGAACTTTGACAGTCGTTACGGGTCGTCAGAAGCCCGAAAGTCTGACAACCAGTCTTACCAAAGAATATCGTATTACCCAGTAACTGGGTTGTGGAGGTCAGATAGGTATTCAGCTGCATCCGGTTAGACTGGAAGCCGACCCCAACATAGTTGGGAAAAGGGTAGGCACATGATGATGAAAGCTGATAAAAATTCAGTTAGAAACATCCAATATTAAGCTACTATCAGTATCTGCTACTATTACCATATCCTCACAATCTCAACAAGATAAGCATTAGTCAGGATCAATATCATGTCATAACAAATTGCCTACATTGAATCGCTGACAACAGCTCATTGTGTTGCATCAGTCGTTACTCGTTACATGCAAGGATGAAACATGACGCGTCACTCGACACGCCTCAATGGCTGCAAGATCAACGTTCTCAGCAGACTGATCATCTCTTAGCTAATGTTAATGATTGATTTATTGACACATTGCATGTGGAGGTAGTTTAGAATCAGCTGTTTGGTAAGAGAAATTGATGCTTGAATGTGGTTGTCACAGATTATGTAGAAGAGACGGGACATGGGTAAATGTCGCTGGGACATGACCAGAATGTGAATGGTGTTGGAATCCGAATGCAGGCGACGCGGAATTGGTTGTTGTGACGATGGTTAGGGAAGGCCAGATACCAGGGGCCTACTCTCTAAGTCCTCGTCCGAGAGTAGATCGATATTTCGAAATGAACCCTAATCCCGATTAATTAACTTTGTCGGAAGGGTCAAAACACATCGGAAGTAAGGACAACTGTCAAATCGTGTTTTCTTTCGTTCTTAGTTCGGGCCCCGAACTAATCTTATGTCCGTAGGTGATACTGAGTAGGAAACGACATCCAGAACTAATGTCTTTCGGCAGAGATCGTCGTCGCGTCGTCGTTTCGTTTTTCTGTCTATCCGTGTGAACGAAGAATGATGTTAATAATGATTCATAGTGGTCCTCTCATGTTTTAATGTATTCGAGCTCCAAAATGTTCTGATTTTGTACCAAACGAAACCCACAGATATCCATGACAGTCATCAATATGGCTCCCCTTAATCCTGAACCACAGACCACAGTGTTGAGCTTTCCATATCAAATTCTTAATCTTTGTCGGACCACAAATAGTCCAATCGCATCAAGTTTAGACCTTTACTCAAGCCCTTTCTATTAGGTAGTCTTTTTTAAGTTCGGTAACAATAGAAAAAGGAATCGTGTCTCAAGTGTCACAAGGACACAATGGTGGCGCAACCATGGTCTCGTTGCCAACAAAATACACAGATTTATGGCATTTGTCTAACCAGGCGTCCAATAGGTTGCATAACCTAGCCAACCATATATTTTTTGGTAGTACGACCATGGTTGCTCCACCATGGTGTCCTAATGAGATATGGGCCTTTAGAAAAGGCTAGACTGATGCTATAAAGTCGTTTTTACCACTTATCTTTGTTTACTCCACAATGTCATATCTCACTTTAATTCTCAGCTCTAAGTGGACACTGCACAAGTATAGTAGTTTATAAATAAACATTAAACAAGTGACTTAGAGCGGGCGTGAGCAAGCAATGAGCAGAGCATTGACCTGCACGAGACACTGCACAAAATTATTTTAGCAGTAACTAGCACGGAGTTAATAGACACCCACTGAATGGAATAAAGACATAATAAAATTGCTGAAAATGTGACAAAAACGGTGCATTTTTTGTCAAGTTCTTTTGTGTTTTGTGTCTATTCATCAAGACTTGAGTTTAGAGACTGTAATAATTTGAAAAACGTTTTTTGGTGACTCAAACTGCAAGTCGCATTTAAACTTTTTTTTGCGTTAGGTAAAGGATAAAAGGCAATCATAGCGACTTCATTGCAAGGTGATGAAGGAATCAGTATAGAACAGTGATGCCTTCTAGTTTTAAAGGCCAGGTCTTGAGGTCATGCTTTGTAGAGCTTGAAGTGAGACCGACGTATGCGCATTGTTTACGCAGTAATTCATTCTGGAGCATTGACTTGGTGATTTACTAAGTTTTTTAAGGGGGACATTATAATGGCCTGGCTGCTTTGATATTACTATTTATACAGGGTTATTGGAAAAACACCAACAACCTCTTAAGAGGTCATTGTACTCGTCATTATGAACAACTTTTACTATGGGACCAAACCTGAAATCGCGAAAAAAAAACTTGTTGGTGTTTTCCCAATAACCCTGTATAACTCACTAACTTCTGACCGCGAATTCGTCAGTGTGAAATTTCTTGTTCCCCTGCGTCGCATCGCATCCATCACCTACCCACGCGATCACTCCGTTTTCACTAAGAATTATTTGTCTTTTTTTTTTGCTCGGCTCCTAAAGGTCATAGCGTGATGTTAAATATATATCCTTTATCAAGCCTATAGCCTTTATCAAGAATTGGAATATCAAATGCAAAAATATTTTTTCAAATCCGTCTGGTAAAGAAAGAAAGAAAGAAAATACATTTATTTGCAGCAAACATGACGCATAAAAAAGAATAAACACACAAAAAAAATAACAAGTTGGGGGGTTGGGGGTTGGTAGTTCCAGAGATTACCCCCTACATACATACAAACAAATACTCTTTATAATATTGTTATAGGAAATAGTAATAGTATAGATAAGTATAGATTACCTATTCACACATAGTACCGATGCAAAAGCAAAAATAAGTATTTAAATGGTAGATATGAGGTTATTCATAAAATGATGACAGAGCTATCTATCGGTGTAAAAAAAGCTATGCAGGGCTTCTGCTAATAAAAATAAAACATATTCTATTCTAAAACACGTGTATGTATATACAACTAATGACAATCGCTACTTATTGACCCGTCTGAGGTGCCCTTATCAGTCGACGTAAGCGCGAAGCCTTTCAGACTAATCTATCATTACGCTGACTCACAAGTTACGTAGGTATAGACAGGTCTCCTAGCGTGTCAAGGTCAGGTCATAGAGTATGACAGTTTATCATGTATATTATTATATCGGTATCGATTCTCATGTTACTGCAGATATCGATGGTTTATTGGAATTGCTGGGTAATTGCGTAACACACTAACAGTAGGAATGGCTTTCATTTTGACAATTCAACAACATACATTGCTTTATTTACGTAGTTGAGCAGTTAATTTTATCGAACATATGAAGCAATGGATTAGCAATATCCTTCAAAATGATTCAGATTCTGATTGATAGTGTGTTACACAATCAGGGTGCTGGTTACGAATGCTGATTTTTCGATACTACTGCCAATAAATACGCCGCTAATTTCGAATTTTAACATGATTTGTGCATCAGCAGCGTGGCGCTTCCCCCAAAATGTGATAGATCGCCACTTTTTAACTCTGATCATGACCATACCAATATTTTAAGATGAGACCGATTCCAATATCAGGCTGGCTTGAGTTTATCTGAGGCGACCTGACATAAATGCCTTGGGTTGTCTAGACAGATACCCTTACTGTCTAGACAACCCAAGGCATTTATGCGAATTTTAGAATAGATTAGAAAACTTGTATTTCAGACAGGACTACAGGAGTCCATTGGGTTAGCAACCATTTAACTTAACTTCTAGTGTTAGTAGGTTACAGACACAGATATACAATTAAAATTCAGCGTGGAGCTGCATCTACTTCTGCAACATCGGGGAATCCCACCGAACTGCGAACACACTGAGAAAACTGTTGGTGCTGCCGCGAACACGCGTCATCAGGGATGCACATTTATTCCTAATAATGGGGACAAAACCATTAATATTAATATCCGCAAACATCCCTGATGCAATACAACTCCACGGCAGCCGCAACAGTACTCTCAGTGCACTATTATATTGAACGCGTTGCTCGCTATGCCCGCTGAGTGAAGTTGACCCACAGGCTGCACGTGTAGAAGGACTGACAGTATCTAAGCTTTGAATAACGTAACTTTAACTGGCTTCCTACATCGTGCAAGCCTGCGGGCCAGCGTGTTACAAAGCATCAGTAAATCAGCAGGATTAGGAGAGTTACTAGACTCAGGACTATTCTTACGTGCGCATGTACTTTAGAACCAAAAATTTTTAAGACTCTTAAAATGCACTTTGGCTTTGGTAACCCGTTGAATGCCGTAGTAACAGACACAATTAAAAAGCCATTGTGTCTCGCGTGGACCTCCGTTCCGTTAGGGTTAAGACACATAAAACGAACTCCTTCCACAGTAACATTGTTTCGCAGTGCCACGTGCTGACGTGCCACATCCAGGCCACCGGTGCCAAGGTCGAAGCTGTTAGTTAAAATGTAGGGTACAGGTAGTTTATTGGTTTTTCCTTCTATTTATACCGGTATCAGTGTACAGCGAGTGGTAATAGGTATCGATCAGTGTTGATGTTCGTTCAGTTGCTGTTTAATCGTCTGGTAATTGAGGTCGTTGATTGTTTGGGACTTTGGGTGTTAACGTTAGTGCTATCTTTGATTTTATTGTTGTTGTTGAAAAAGGGTTTTTGTTTCATGACCCGGTAAATTTCATGATTTGATGAAAGCTTATTGAAGTAAACGACGACATGTTTGAAGTAATTTATTTTCTCTTCACAAACGTTTGATGTGACGCATATTTTGCCACAACTTGTTATTTTTTTTTGTGTTCGTGTTCTTTCTATGCGTCATGTTTACCGCAAATAAAAGTATTTTCTTTCTTTTTCTTTTCAAACAATGGCATCATATTGATTTAGACCAGCATCATATTAATTTATCGGCTTAAAATTATGTGACAATAGTTTGTGAGCGACTGGTGTCTGCACTAGGATTACCTGTATAGCAGATCACCAGGGTCCCACCATACGGTATGTAAACATAATCAGTTATTTAGTAAATGTGAAGAAAGATTCAAAAGCTTTCAATTATTAATTTAATGCCATGCCTGCAATAGTCTTCAGGCTAAGACGTCGTTTCTCCGAATATCAAAACCTTCACATACCTTTGGAACTATTCCAAAAGCAGCATATTCAAGTACTTGCTAACTTGTTTGCCAACATGATGCCTTAGCTTTGACTCCATAATGTTCTACACACATTGCTAATATCTCTCTATATTGAATCATTGGAGTGGATACAGCAACGTTATTGGTAACATTAATCATTCGTGTGTCGCAAGCCGTTCCCACATTAATGTCAATGCATGACCGCTCAGCAATGTCTTGAAATGATACTGTAATTGGATCTATTTCTATGATTGACATTCGTTCATCATGAGTTGTGCAGAATGTTTAGACGTTTCGTTTTTACAGGTGCATAAAATCAATAGTGTCTTCACTTAATATTAAAATTATCTTGTCTGCCTTACAACGGATAAGGTTTTTTGATAGAAACATTGAGAAATGGAATGGATACAATTGTCCGGAATTGATAAATGCAAGACAAAGACACTATCCTAGAGAGAAGCCAAATTAATCCGTTCGAAAAATTGTTTGTTTAAGATGCAAGCTCTCATCCGCTACATACATAAAGAACCACATAAACCTTTAAACATAGTCACGACCCACGATTAATCGTGTAAGTGAAGCTATGGAGCTTACAAAGTTGCAACATGCACTAATCGAGCCTATTATGTACAATATGTGTGGCGACGTGGGATATACTCGTGAATACAGGCTGGCTGTATGTAGCATTTGAAAATCGAATATATTCATAGACGTTACAAACAACATGGAACGTCGAGGAAAACAATATGGCGTCGTATCTTGTCCCGCCAGGATGCACGTCATTGAAATTGTGGTGGTCTTTATTCCTTATTACGTTGGGATTTCCATAATTGCATATATCTTCCTCGTCATACCTTACAGGACTTTCCTTACTTTGGTGGCTTACCTAGAAGCCTTTAATTATAGTTTGTCTGTCCAACGACAACGAACGCTTCTGATTCCTTATTAATATGTATGTGGTGTAACATTTCAAGTAGATACACATAGACAAGCATATCCACCACTAGACGCAGTTTCCAGAGATACGAGTTTGTTTGGTGACTCAACTTAGCACTTAGGCTGTGGCACGGCTAACGATAAAGGTGTTGGGAAGTTTAATTTCATTAGACTGTGGGTTTTGGATAAGTTTGCACTTTGGCACTTACCTCTGTTAATGTAAAAGAGACATTTGCATTAACACAGGTAAGTAGTAAGTGCGGCTAGTAAGAACTGCAAATACTTTCCTGCCATACCCTTCTCATTAACTTTAACATAAAATCATCCGAACGGCTATGTTCTCAATCACGAAACTGCTTTTTATAAGTACAAGTAGATAAAGTGCGTATATGCGTTTTTCTTATCCAGAATTCGGGGAGCAATATACTGTCTGAGTGCCAACTACATACAATAAAAACATCTTAATCTCCTTGCTTTCACCTTAGGAGAAGAAATTAAAAACGATAATATTTTCAAGATGAAAATGCGTGTTATTTTCAGTGAGGATTTCATAAACAAAACCGCCATTCATTATTCAACAATAAAGGACCTTTTTCAGATAGCGACACGACTGTGAAAGACCGGAGTACCTACGGCTTTTAACGTAAGTACTAGAGGGACAGAGGGTGTCAGAGGGGCTAATGGTTCTTTGTGTAGGCGATGTAAGGGCGCTAAGCTGTTGAGTGGTGTATTTTGTTTGACATATACCTTGGGGTATCTGTATGGATGTGTTTGATAGATTAAATGGCGAATATTAAAAACTTCAAACAATGTTTTCCATCAGGGATAATTAGTAGCACCCCGGATTTTGGTTCTGATGTGATGTTGATGGCAATAGGCTCGTTCTCTATTACATGGGACTGAAACAACTGGCGAAAGTTTTGGTGTACTATAGGTACACCTCTGCTTAAACCATCTGGGATTAGAGGCGTGATGTTATGTCATGTAAAATTGTAATTCAAAGGTCTCGTTTAGAAGCGATCCTTGGTGTCTAGTAAATGTTGCTTGAATGGTGAGTTAACTTGATTTCTTATTTGTTACAAAGGATCACTCCCTTACTATATGCGTTGGTGTTCCCTCTCACAGAAAAGTAGTACTTTTAAAAAGAAAGCGTGGGTTTCCCGTCTACTTTACTATTCTCACAAAGACCCTCTGTAATTCGCAAATATATCGATTGTAGCCAGGCAAAAGATGTCATAAATCTCTCTATCATTCTTTTGTAAAAGAAACAATTTAGCGTTGGGTAAAAGAAAACTAGTTGGAAAGCGGACGAGGGTTTATTGTATCAAACTGTTCTACGGTTTCAAAGGAAAACTTGTTCTGGACAACTTATAATTGAGTTGTGTCGACTGAAAAATAACTTTCGAACGCAAAGGAGGGCGAAACTATTGGTAAAGCTTTAAAGCAAATTGACACTTACAGTACGGCCGTCGAGAGAATGCGTTTCTGACACCTGTTAGTGCGACAATTCTAGTAGCTAATAAAGATCAAATTCGCAAAACACGTATTCGATTATATGAAATTGACCGGTATCAAGAACGTATTCTCTCGTCAGCCGAACCTGGCCGAACTGTCGGTAGTATTAATATGAGTGGCGAAATACATTGCGAATTTGCCGGGTATACCCGGCAAATTCACAAATCAATACGATGACCAATGAACCCCGAATACATGCGGTTTGTTGCTAGGCAAGATGATACAGCCACTGGTATAGCCATTACACGTAAATACAGAACTATTGATCTATATCAATCCTTGCGTGCTGAACATGGGCCAAAACCAACACCATTTAACACCAAAGATCCACCTTGCATAGACATTAGTCAAATACTTAGAGATGATTTAAACAATACCTCAAACCAGTAATGTTTGAAGTTTCCTTATTGTTCACGAACATAATGAATAATTTGCGTATTATTGGCATCGGTTGCAATGGCAGCCATGACCCAATTGCTTCGAAACGGTTTGTCTTTGTTAGCAGTTCAGTTTGAGGTTTTGGTAATGTTTGGCATATGGCTGCTTAAGCTCGGAGTTGTATGGCTTTCTGAATAGCTGTAACTGGTTTATTTTGTGACAGTTATAGACCGACGTGTATCCATCCATCCAGATTTATACATATAGTCCCATGTAATCGGCGAACTTTTTTACATCAACCGGGTACAGATTCCGGTCTGCTACTTAGAAATTCTTACCAGAAAACCCATGACCCTACCCGACCTGGAGATCGAACTCAGGACCCAATGTTCAGCAGCAATACAAACATGTTGACAATTTTATTTGCAATGATGGCAAAGAATTTTAAAACCATGTCGTATTTTTTTATTTTATTACTGAATGTTCTTGATGTGAATCACGCCTAGGTGTATTTTATTTATTTATCATTTATACAAAAGAATACAGGATTATTCATATTAAATAGCAACCAAAAACCACTAAGGTTTAAACTTGTGCTATCACGAGTCTGTCTCAATATCGAACTATACAGTGAAGCATTTATGAAATGGGAAAGCCATGGATGAGGTCTATGATGGAACGAGCGTGCCTAGAAAATGCCTGTTCACTCTGGCTTGGAAGGCAGTCGGGTTAAAGGTGGAAGGGAGGAGAGAGCATCTTTAGAGTCATCTCAAAAGGAGCCCATTCCATACCGAGTACACATTTCCGTGCATATGTATTATGTTTTAAGAGGTAATGTTCTGCACTCCAAGTTTTAAAACTTTTGCAAAATGGGAAGAGCTCTAGCCAACTTTCCTTTATAATTCAAGCTTTCTAAGTAAATTCTTGTGATGAGAAGATCTACTTTCACTGAAATGCGGTTTCAAAATGTTTGAAGTTCTTGTGGTATTGTCAAGTAGACTCGAAGGTTCACAATGTAGGGGGATCGCGTAACGGGGATACGACTCAACACCATACAAGTAACCAGACATACTAACGTCCTGTATTCAATAAAAAGGGTCATTTTGTATTAACCCTCAGTGCGGCAGCGGCCGTACACGAGATTGCAGCCGTCCATTTTAATACGATGTAAAAGATTTAAATTTTTAATTATTGGGGTACCTAAAAATAACGAAACAATACAATAAATATTTAGGTTTTTACAAGCTCAATTTCTTCGAATACTTTGTGATTAATGTTTGATTTTCTCTATTTGAAAGTTCCCTTAAGTAATAGGTACTCGTACTTACAAAAAATTACAAGTACCATTGAGTATGTTCTACCCACCTTTCTATATATACTTCTTAGGGCCTGTTTTTTGATTCGTAGTTAACTCAACCAATTGTTAAAAATAGTGACCAATGGTAAAATTTTTGCAAAATGTGTTTTTTGATCAATAATTGTTAGTTTATCTAATGGTCACTTTGGTTATTTTTTTAAAGTAATAGTTAATTATTTGACCATTAGCAATGATATTATATCATTAGATAAACTAAAAATTGACCGAAAAACACATTTTGCAAAAATTTAACCATTACTTACTATTTTTAACAATTGGTTGAGTTTAACTACGGATATAAAAACCGGCCCTCAGTAGTTTCTTTGCGTAGGCGAAAGAACTTTGACACTTGTTGTACAACTTCGTAGAACTCTTCCTTAGCCATCTTCACGTTACGTAGATTCTGAGATTCTACGTGCAAAGCTGAAAGTTTTCCAACTTCTTTCATTTTACTTGTATCCATAAAAAGAGTTTGAAGGTTCTACCTGTCGTCATCTTTTGGCAATTTGCCCCGATCGCACATTTCCTGATTCGACAAATGAAATGAAATGGCTCCAGTGACTTGGCTATATTGCCAACAGATACTAGTAAGTGAATGTTAGTGGGACCTTGAACTTTTGCAAACATCAATCCTTCAGCGAGACCGCTTTAGCACTTATGCTGATGAGTTTAAATTATATGGAAAAGGGTGTAATATTTTAAAATATAACAGCGTTTTTCTTCCGACTAAATCTATTAGGTAAAAGGACCCGTGCCAGCGTTGATTAGGTACTGTTTAAATTGAATCTATGAATATATCCATAGCAACGACATTTCAAATTCTTAAACAAGGACTTTCTTAACTGCTCCATATTATTAAATAGCAAGAAAGTAATAGTACATACTTCAAAGTTCAACGTTATGGTAACAAAAGCTGACTCTTTATTAAATATTTTGTTCCAGAATGGCAACGAAAATAAAGTGGAAACAACATGTAGTGAGCGGAAGTTTGGTTGATCCAAGTAGGTATATTACGAGCTAAGAAAACAAGTCGATATTAAATCTATATAGTTGAAATACAAATAGTTAAAGAAAATTGGAAAGTGCAGTTCTAGTCGTAGAAGAAGTACAGATTTCGAATCGAATGAATCACAGTTTTATTACAAATGAACATAACTCTGATTGAAATAACAACGAACAAACCAAACAAACAAAATATTGCTGTCAATAGCTAAGCATGAAACCTTTCCCAAAAAGGTAGTCTACAAAAAATATTTACGCGCTATTCAGCCTTAAAGCTTAATCAAACTTTTTCAAAAAACATCAGCAACCTCGAACAATTTTAGTTACAATAGAAAATTTCTTTTTCATGTAAAAACTTGACCTACCTAATTGTTATGTAAGAGTCCATTGTTGATCCAAGAATAAGGGCCTGGGATGATGACTCCGTTATATTTGAAGAGGCTGAGTGGAAGCGTGCGAACCTTGACCTTTTCGCACAAATCAATTATGAAGAGTATGAAGTACCCTTCATAGGTTCAGCTGATTGAAGAGGTAGAGGCTTAGAAAAAGCTTAGCGATGTAACATAATGAAAAGAGGTGCTTTATTCAGTAGAAGCACTTTTTTATTATGTAGTATATTCTTCGAGAATGCTACATTATTCACAAGAGTTTTGTGTTCATTTTTTTTGGGATATAAATCATGTGCTAAAGCTTTATAGCACACAGGAATTTATATGCGTACTAGTTCTTACATGAACTCTTAAATGTGTGTGTTAAGAGAATTTTATTATACTTCTAGCTAGATTAACAAAAACATGAATGCTATGTGCCCGATGGGATTTCCCATCGGCAAAAGTGACGAATTTCATAGTAACTTTAATTCCCTATTTAACCCTTTTAGGGAATGCTTTTTCCGTAGTGCGCACCTTCCTTATACATGAACTCTTGTGCAAAATTTCATTTCATTTCGCTTTGTATTAGTTCACTTTGTATTAGATTCCTACTAACATAGATATTAAGAAAATTGTTACTAACACTTATATGGATCCTGTCCGAAATAAATTAAATTATTATTATTATTTCATTTCAACAAGCTTCCAGATCCAGTGGTGCATCGCCCGGAGGATACGGTGGAGCATACGGTGGAGGTCTGCCCGGCTTGGGCGGAGCACCGCCGTGTCCTCGTGGCGGCGATCGGCGGCGGCCATCTCTCGCGACCGGCCCTGGTCTAGGCTATGGTACGGAGCGAGAGTGCATGGGAGGCTGTCACCTCCTTCTGCGAAGTAGTAATGCTCGCGAAGGAGGAGACGGAGCGCGTGAGGGAGAGGCAATCACTGCGCCCTCGCGCCCCTAGTCGCCGCAGGAGACGCCCTGGACGGGAGTCAACAGCCGACTCCCGGCTCCGGAGGCGCGGGCTTGCAGGCGGCGAGCAATGGGCAGCTCGCCGCCCGGTAAGGACCAGGCGCGGGTCGACGGCGCGTTGTGTTCCACGCGTGCCTCAAAGACATGTCAGCACGAACTGACGGGGTCCGCTAGGGCCGATGCCTGCCAGGGCCGCGGGTTGTTCGAAAGAGATACCGTAGCCCCTGGCACAGGCAACTGAAGGAACACGGGTGGGTTTTAGTCAGTAAAAGTCTGACACGCCCTTCCCCTCAGCCCAGAGCGGGAGAGGTCATTTGAAAATTTCCCACCCAAAAACAAAAAAAGACCCAGTGATGCCACTGGTGCCGATTTTTCAGACCGAATCAGACCATTTTTATGAACCGTCCACGAAAAAAAATTACGGTGTTTCGAGTGCTGCAAAGTTAGCATACGGCTTTCGAAACTGCAAACTTGGATATACGCTACTGGAAGTGGTCCTAACAACAAATTAAAAATCAGAATTAGCCGTTAGTTTGCAATTTTAGCGTTTTTTCGTGTTTATAGATATGACTGGCCTGATACAACAGATTATAATATTAGCTTACCGTGGATGGTGAGCAGCGTCGTCACCCAGAACCAATGCATCCACCAGTGTAATGTCATGACGACAGCTTGATACGACTCTCTGACTTTCCGACCTGAAATAAAGACAACATCCATATTAATATTTATATTCCAAAGTAAGAGTAGGTCAAAGTATCTAATCCCATCCCATTAGTAAATAGGATCTTGGCTCAAGGGACCAAAAATATTATTCTCCTAATTAATGACAAAATTATCGCTTAGTAAACAGCCATTTATCTCTGTTATATTTTCAGGCAATATCCCGTTTGCCCACAATAACGAACACCAATTTTCCCTCCTTCCTCTTAACTACCCAAATATACATTTTAAACCAATTAATAAAACCATCAAACACATATTGCACGCAGTTAACCATCCCAAAAAGCAGAATACAAAATTCATATTAATTCCACATTTGGTGTATGCAACTGAAACCGCGGATTTCAGGGAAGCGTTCGTGGAACTGGTGCATGATTATGTATAGAGTGTATATATGTGGATAGGTACGGAATGTATATAAGGATGGCGGCTATATAACAAAGCCATCCCCACGTTTCCGCGAATTCAGTCTCATTAATGAAAGCAATGTGTTAAGTTGTGAGCGGTAGAATTTGGGGCCTTGGTTTGAGAACAATGATGCTCAAACATCTCATAAATCTCGATTTATAACGAGATCTGAGTCGAGATTGGCTTAAAATCTGTCCTCGATGCGTACTGATTCACTTAAATAACGTGAATTACTTTATAAAAGGAAAACCGGACACGTGCGAGTTGACTCACATGGAGAGGATTTCGTAGGACGCATAATATGCGGGTAGCATATTATGCGTCCTACCAAATCAATCAATCTAAAACATTTTATGTAAAGTATGTTGCCAAGACTTACAGACATAACGCTTTACCTGTTAAAAAAATATCAGCACCCTAATTGCCGTAACACACTATCAATCAAAATCTGAATCACTTTGAAGGATATTGGTAATCCATTGCTTCATATGTTCGAAAAATTTGTCTGCTCAGTAACGTAAATAACGCAATGAATGAACTGTCAAAATGAAAGACATTGCTATTGTGAGTGTGTTACGCAATTACCCCGCAGGTTTAATTTAGAGCCAAGTCCCTAACTCCTCAAGGCCTAACGCTACAAACCTTATATCTTGGTCAAAATGTACGGCCTGCAAATATTAGTCATGCAAGTTTCACTAGTTTTTGTAACAATTGTTACAAGTCATTATCTTAGTAATGATTACAAATTGCTTCATGTTCAACAAAAAACGTCTCCTTAATCTCATGATTTTATTGCAGCCTTGAGGTGAACAAAAAAATTGTTACGCAGCAAAAACGGATTTAGCTACTGTTTTGAAACTACACCGAATGTTTAATACCCCGTCGCTTGTACCCGTAACTCACTCAAAGGGATTTGCACAGAACTGAGAAATTCATATTACCTGAGTTTCTGCTCGTAAATTTTCGTTCATTAGAGAGTGAGGTACGGCATTGCTATGGTAACTTCTCCGGTTTAATTAAAATTTTATCAAAGTTATTTTTGACAAAAGTTTTTCTGTTATTCAATCCTTTTGTGTAAGTTGAAAAAGTGCGTAACGGAATACGTCTTTCGCCTCTTTGTATTTTTTATGAAGTCATTCGCTCATTTTTTAGGGAAAGGTTACATAATTCTGTTAAAAACTTTCCGGCTTTTAATTTTCCTCTGCTAACCTTGGTCAAACTTTTTATGATATTTCTTTGCCAGCAGTATTTCATTTAGCTACTAGCTAGCTAATTGAAATAATGCTGGCAAAGAAATATCATTAAAAGTTTGACTTACTCCTCAACATGCATCAGCAGTGCGATTCTGTTACCATATCACCGTGAAAACTTAGGTGAAGTGAGCGTGGAGTGAGCTGTCAATCCAAATAATGCTAGGGATTGACACAATTGACAGCTCACTCTAAGCTCACTTCACCTAGCTTTTCACGATGAGATTTTTACAGAATCGATCGGCTGATCTACCTTTTTCAAATTTCGCCCAGTTCTTCGCTCTTTAAAACTTAACCAAAGCGACTGACTACAAAATCTCCCAAGTCACTAGTACTCGTAGCTACCACACTTTCCTCTCGTGAACATATCGTGACAAATGATCGTTAGCAGAGCATAATGCTATAGTCATAGCAAGCTTCGTTACCCCCCATTTGCAGCAACAGCTCGTGAGGATCTGAAAGTAATTTGAGGGAACACGCCGGAAAATTACAGAGATAGTATAGTGATGTTATGTTATAGTGTTGTGCAAAGATTAGGTTTGTTTAGGAGGGTCGGCAGGGTGACCTTCGGTACGGGAAAAGAGATTTTATGTTTTCTCGTCCTTCTATGATAATTGTAACCTTTGTTAATTGGTAAAAGTCAAAACTAGTATTAGTGTCGTTGGCGGGAACACAGATGAGCCCTATAAGACGGCAGACACTGTTATAAAGGACATCATTCATTTCGTACCCAAAAATAGAAGTCCAAGTCCCAAGTTTTCAATCTGAAATAGCAGCCGGGATGTTAATTGCAGACTTTCGCTGTAATAGCACAGAATAACTAATAGTACTGTAATAGTAAAAAATGCCCAAGATGTAATTTAACATAAGAAAATTGTGCTTTTTTATTCTGGCCGGCACTTCAATTTTTGGGTATAAAATGTTCGACACTTGAATGATGCCCTTTACAGTGAGGTGTACTTGAACGGTTTTGTGTGGAGATTTGTGACCTTCAGTATGGGGAAAATATTTTCATTTTCCTCCCAGTCTTCGTATGTGTTGAAAGGAGAAAAGTGTCGTTTGGCATCGTAGGCGATGTGCACTTAGTTGCTATTGTCCGGAGATTAGGTTTGTTAGAGGTGACCTTTGGAACGGGGAAAATGTAACATGTTTTATTTTTCCTTCCGTCATGTTCATACGTTGGATATTTTCTACGTAACTATGCGATGGTAAATGAATTGCCGAAAATCGGCTTGAATGGTGTAAAGCCCTAAGTCCAGCAGTGGAGCTGTAGGCTGATGATGATGATGATGTGATGGTATCATAATTATGAAGTCACGAGCAGTAAAGGTAAGAATGATGGCAAAATTGTTTATTTTGAGTACGCCAAGCATTTTTCAGTAGTTTAGCCAAAATTATACTTGATAGCCCCAGAAAATCAGTACGGAAATTCACTTGATCAGAGGTACACATCAGAGGTTCACTTGAACAGAGGGTATACAATCCGCATATCTATAGTTACTGTACATATTTTGTAGGTTCCTAACCTAAGATAAAAAATGTTCAACGTTAAATAAAAAGCCTCGTACTTTTGAGACACTTTCAAACTGCGGGTAACAAGAACTCTCAAGTTTTAAACGGCTAACGACAGTTTTTTGTTTCAATAAAGTTTTTTCCCCGCAGTTAAAAGTTGTAGGGGGAACTGCGACTGCTATCGACTGGGGTGGCTTCATTTGAAGAACACAGTTTTACGAAAATAAATAGCAATGATATACGAGCTAGAAGCACAATATACAAGTTCATATCATCATAGTCATTTAGCATGAACACTGCTGCCTGCTGGACAAAGACGAAGCATCGCCACAGTTCAAGTCGATGTGCAGTTCATATATGCCGCACATATTTATCTTTTAATGTGGCGATATGTCAAATCATAGAGATTTCTGTATTGTTTCTAATCTTAATATAAGCGTATTATACACAAACTTACAGGAATAAATTCTCTAAATAATGGTGAAAACCGCATTAAAATACATTTGAATACTTAAAAGAACTATGCGGTCACACGGACGGATACGAAAAGCTACTTTGGATTTTTAACTATTTATAGATATATATAGATTCAAACATGGTTTGATGAATGTTGATGATAAAAGTTGCTATTTATATCGTTTTATTTTTTTAAAGTCACGTACAGCTGAAGCTGAAGAGAAGCAGATTGTCTATATAGATTCTAGAGTATCCGTAAAATATCCTCCTCAGTTAACGTTTACGGCATTCCCAAAAAGATAAGCCTTTGATTAAGTATGTCGTTATTATCTCTAGTCTTATCCTCATGTCTGTTGGAGGGTTGATTTCCTAGTTTCTTAGTTCCTCCACATCCAATCTCCGTTTATAACCGAAAAAAAGGGAGGAGGTTCTTTAGTCGCCGCATATATCTTTATATATATAATTCTTCTGTACGAGTGTTTGTCACTTAGCTCCTCCTAAACGGCTGCACCGATTTGGATGAAATTTTGTGTGTATATTTCAATGGGTTCCTGGATGGGTTGAAAATACAATTGAATTGTAGGTGGCGCAGCTTTTCCGGGCAGGACGACTTCTGCCGGGTCCGCTAGTACATACATATTGTTTTTATGTATGACCTCTCATGATTACTTTCATATGTAACGCTGATCTCAAAACGGTGAAGGAAAACATCGTGAGGAAACCGACATGTCCTAGAACAACAATTTGAAAACATGTGACATCTACCAACCCGCACTGGGCCCGCGTGGTGGGTTATAGCCCACTCCCTCTCGAAGAGGCCTACGTCCCAGCAGTCAGCGGAACATTGTAGGCTATGTAATTGTACGGTTATGTAACACTAGATCTAAGCACATGAGGCGTACGAAATATAGGTACAGTCACGAGCACCAATATGTCAACACTTGGCAACTTTCAATTGCGATTTTTTCGTGAAATAACGAATGCAACGTAGAAATACGACACATTACACAAACCTATAGGTTCGAAAATGCTATGTTCGTAACAACATAAAATTTCATTAAAAAATAAAGCAGTAAATCGCTTTTGAATAAAGCCGAGTGTATACATACTTTTGCTCGTGACTGTACTGAACATTTCTTAGATAAAGAGTTTAATTTTATTAGAAGTATTCATAAATAAACTTAAGTCTCTCTCCATTAACTTCAAGTGTACGTTAAGTAACGAAGCGTAGCGTCCTAAGTGACCTGATAACAAACAAGAGAGGAATACTGCTTTATCGTCGACGATAATAAATTGTATTGTATATTCAAGAATACTCCTACTCACGCCCCATCGCTATTTGCTCACAGAAAAAGTGCCTCATTAAAATAAAGAATAATAACAAGAATAAGAACAACAAATAATAAATGTCGCTGAAGACATAATCAGTTCAATCATTCGTGAAACAGCTTTGAAGACTCTTTTTAGATTGGTTGACTAACGAAACGTTTATATAAAGTTAACATTAATAAACACTGCAACCTTTTGAAGCAAGTTTCAGTAATGAGATCATCAATACCTGTGGTGATGTTTCGTGGCGTTTTTAAAGATTTTAATAGCAGACAGAACAGCAGTTAACTAGATCTTATGCAGTACTTATACAAAGTTAAGAGTTAAAACAAGAAGAGTCTAAGAGTTAACCATCGATTAACCATACATTCATAGACGACTCCACCTTGAAGTGTAAATGTGGTGCTGTTCCACAAACGATGGCACACTTATTATCATGTCTGACGTGTCCTGTCAGCTGCACGTTACAGGAACTGTGGCTGCTAGTGATGGCGTCAAACACGTGGAACCGTAAGTAGTAGGTAGACAGTTGAAATTTTCACAGAGTGTGTATTTCTGTGGCCGCTATAACAACAAATAATAAAATCCTACTATCCTACTAATATTATATCCTACTAATATTATAAATGCGAAAGTTTGTATGGATGTATGGATGTTTGTTACTCTTTCACGCCAAAAGTACTGAACGGATTTGGATGAAATTTGGCACACAGATAGTTTATAACCAGGAATAACACATAGGATACTTTTTATCCCGATATTCCCACGGGATCGAAACTTATGCGGGTGAAACCGCGGGGCGCAGCTAGTAAAGCTATAAATTAAGGGGTCCCTTTAAAAAAAAATACGTAGTGTAAAATGTTGTATGGTGGTACGTAACCCTTCGTGTGCGAGTCCGACTCGCACTCGGGCGGTTTTTTTAATACAATTTCACAACAGCAAAAACGCGCCCCTGTCAATGTTATTCAAATCCCAAAAGATCCCTGCACTACATAGATAAAACCATCGACAAAATTGATCCTAAGAACCAACGCTGAACCATTTCAGAAGGTGGTTATCACGAAGACAAGTATCTTTAGAAGCAATCTATGTGCTCCCACGCCGTTCCCTGAATAATAGATAAACATTGAGTGCTATGCCGTGAGCTTCTTATCGCCCTCTACACGTGGAACTGGGAACTAAGCTGTAGCGGTTAGCTTTGTTAACCCTTTTGCAGTGCAGTGTATCGGAAAGAAAATAGGTGTAGCGGTATCTACAATACAACGCCACATGCGAACAACACGTCATACTGACGTCACGGAAATCCTGCATCTCGCAAGCAGAGTTTACCGCGCAATTAAATTACATACAAACTTCCTTTGGAACTTTTCTTTCGGGAAGTTTGTATGTAGGTAAGCTAATTGCGCGGTAAACTCTGCTTGCGAGATGCAGGAATTGCGTGACGTCAGTATGACGTGTTGTTCGCATGTGGCGTTGTATTGTAGATACCGCTACATAGGTAAATATTGTAGATAAACGTGTACATGTACTCAGGAGACTGGGGGCATTACCATGTCGTCGTACGGCAATGCTTAACCTCTGGCCATTCTTATTCTATCGGTGATTTCCTCAATGAAGATGAAAAGTTTTTACGTCACAGAATTTGTATAATCTACCTATGGACTGCTGTTTCGGGGGTGTTTGTAAGTACTCGCAATATTGGTCTTTGTAAAGACATTCGCACTACTGAATAAACCTTATTGCGTTGTTAAAAGGGTTTACAAAGGCGGAATTATATAATCTCCTTTTGTTCTTTGACAGCGGACAGACCGACAGAGACGCTAAAGTATGATACCGATAGAAATATGTACGACCAGCATTTAGAGTGGAAGCGTCAGGATAGCCCGCGAAATACAAATGAGGGGATCATTTGGATTTCGCGGGCTATCCTGGTACTTGATATGATTAGGCTATTGATTGACTATTTCATGAATCGTCAATATGGACTTAGAGGGTTGTATTCATGATTGTAATAATGTAAATACATACTTGTTACGGTCGCAAATCAAATTTTGTTCAACATACAACCTGAAGGCCAATAATTATCGTAATTTAAAACGTTCAAAATCTAGTCGAAGTCTCATCTCGGCAACAAACAAATGTCAAAAACTTGTCAAAAATGTAGGGAAATTAAAGGTATTTTTAACAGATTGACACTGAAATCAGACTGTGAACGTTCTAAAAATAACGAGAAATGGTCATCTGATACTGATCTGACCAAGAATAAATACCAGTCTTGTGGTACCATGAACGCGTCTAAAAGGCTCCGGAAAATTTACGTAGCGGATTTGACCAGGATGAACGTGAATCACCCTTTATACGCGGTTGGGTCTGAGTGGATAGGTACAACTGAATTGTGTATGGGTCATGGGATTTCGTGGATAACGTGCGTTTTTGTGACGTCATCGTGTGTGGCTGAGTCAGCATGCGCGGTTAATTCTTTTGTGGGGATTTTGTTGATTTGGACGCGTGTTTGCTTTAATAATGAATCGTAATTAGAAATGGATGATTAAATAATCATAGCGCTACTTTGCGATGTTGAATTCTTGGTTTAAAAGAGTGCCCTTGGAGTTCCTTGCCCGTTCCTGTCCATAGAGATCTACGTTTTGGAATGGTTAATGGGCTTGGACCCTGCTCCCGACATCGGTGGATCACTATTTTTTTTATATTTTTAAATGTTTTTTATATTTATTTTTCTATATTTTAAGAAATATTTAAAAATGTAATGCTTCAAACTCAAACTCAAATCATTTATTTCAATTAAACCATTTACAGGCACTTTTGAATTGTCAAAATTAAATAGTCGGTCAGTTAGTCAGAAAGTTGAAGCTAGTCTAGTTCAACTTTGTGACTAACTGACCTGTAAATGGTTTAATTGAAATGAATGCTTTGAGTTTGTCAAGTTAGTAAGTCCGACGTCACTCAGTATATTATGCCGAAGTCATTGATGCTAAACGTAAAAGGAATGAAACAGACAATAATCTACAACGACGGCTTAACGCAAGAAATATAGACCCCACTGGTCTATGAACATGACTTGACTTAATATAATATGCAGCCCGTGCTGGCCATAAAATATATTAATTGTCCAGCTGTGTGAATCGAAACATCGATTCTGAGCACAGCAGGTGACCCTAACAAGCTACAACACAGTACCGATGCCATTCATTTTCTATTTTATACTATCAATATTTAAATAACACCGGCCATTCATTATGTCTTCAGATTCTCCGATGATTTCATTGAGATAAAATTCTATGAAGTCACTATGAATAGGACACTTTTTGCTCTTTTAACGTTAACGGAGTCTTCAGAAGATTTTCCATTCATGGCACTTTAGAAGACATTTTTACAAAGCGGTGGTCTTTAGAGCTAAGGTAATTGAAAGTTTAACCTTGTAGTATAATACCTGTTGAGGAGACAATGGAGAAATGACCTTAGAAGCTCTTTTGATGTAGCGAAATTAAGCGAGACAGTTACAAAATGTATACATAATGAAGATTTTGAGATCGTAGGTAAAAATAAAATGCTTTATTAAAACGTTCTAGATTCTAGGTAGCGTAACGGTGATTGTACTATTTATGAGGCACACAGAAAGCCATTTGATCTCATCATTATTCCATCTTACTGTCATCATCATCGTATTTGGCAATCCATATTTAATATTGTAAATTCGAAAGTAACTCTGTCTGTATGTTACCTTTTCACACGTAAACCACTGAACGGGTTTCGATCAAATTTGGCAAGGAAATAGATGGTATCCTGGGGAAGGACATAGGCTACGTTTTTTTTTCAGTAGCACGTTCCCGTGGGCTAATTTCCGACATCCACGCGGGCGAATTCGTGGGCAGAAGCTAATATCTAATATGTGTATATAATTTTTTATTAAGATCATGTATGTGATCTTAATAAATATTTATATTTCCACAATGGACTATGGATGGCTTTATTTATATTCTGGGCCAGGGTACAAAGGTAATTCCAATTAAACATATACTGATATTCTGAACTCAAGAAGCTTCCTAAAGTCTCATGCAGTAGCATACTGGCGCAAGCTATGTCCCACCTCGTACCTTGCCCTCTGTGCCCCAAAAATTTCGCCATAGCGAACACTGCGTTGCTACCAACGATGCCGTGAACGTGGCGAATTTTCGGGCCAACTTTAATACAATGTCGTCCTATCGGAACGACGTAGAAGACGCAGTAGGATGAAGGTAAGCGACGCAAACATATACATAAGAACAAAAGCATCGATAAGCCCAAACACCCACTTACAATAATGCACATACGTCTTATACTTACCACTGTACAATCATACACAAATCGAGTCCACAACTACAGCGCATTTGTCTGAGACAGACCGTGAAGTGATTATCTTTTTGGGTGTACCTACTCGTACGACATGGCTCGATACGCATGACCTGGGGGCCTAAAAAGGCCACTTTAAGCAATACCTCTAAAAGCTATTCATTTCGTGAATTCCCAGCAGATCATTACCAATTCATTTCATATCAATCATATTTGGTGTAAACATTGGTGGACCATTTTACGAATTTCCATACAAAACTGTCAAACAGGTATATTGTGTGATATGAATTGCACACAGATCATTTATGAATTTTCAGTTTGTGACCATTTTTTTTTTTAATAAAAACGTTGGCCCACACAAATTTGATAATAAAGATAAGGCCACAAGTAAAGCCATTACAAAGAAGGTGCGTGGTACGAGGTGGTGGTGATGATGGTGGCTCGTGGTCGTACGAGGTAGGTGGTATACGGTAGTGGAGTAATACAAATATGATATGGTTAGAATTAGATGGTTTATACAAGCAGATAGATGATGAGAAATAAAGAGAGACGCCGGAGAACTAAGGTAAACGGCATAGCCCGTAGTATTGCTATCATAAGTGGGTTAATGGGGCCAGGGGGTCTACTCCGAAGTAGTATCGAGCGAATGTTCGGCCGTTTCCTGCTAAGAAGTTACTATTTGGTTCGGTCAGTCCCGATCCTACACTCCTACACTCTTTCGAATATTGACTATGGTCCCGACCCAACTGAGCCGATCCGAACTTTTTTCGCATTTTTCAATAATATTCGGTTCGGCCATGTGTCGGGCCAATCCGAACATTCGCACTTTGCACTTCGGAGTAGACCCCCTGGAGTGGCGACCGCGAACCGAAAGACGTAGCCTTGGAAGGCCTCGAACAAGGTGGACCGATGACCTGGTAATGACCGTAGAAGTCCACTGGATGCGAGAAGCACAGAACCGGTCGAAGTGGAGGTGCTTGGGGGAGGCCTATGTGCAGCAGTGGACGTCTTTCGGCTGAAATGAAGATGGCAGGCATATGGAGGAAAAAGACGTATTGCAACGAAGCAAAATAAAACGAATAGGAGTCAAATAATGACCTCCATTCTACGAAACAGTATCGACGTGATAAATGTAGGTGAATCAAAGTTCCCAATTAGGTATCCCATTTTGCTTTTGCTATGCCTCGATACGCATGACCTGGCCTAAGAGAGTCGGCCTAACTAGCTAACTAGTCTAGACGCCTATTATCTAGCAAAAAAGTTAGAATAGACTTGGAGAATGGATTGATTTCGAGCTATAAGGTGTGGTTTTTTTTTCTCCGAATTGTTCGGCTTTTCTGTATTCTAACTTTATTTAGATCAAAATAAATATTTACATTTATTCAAGACCGAGGAGCTCCTGACTAAAAAATAACAGCCGTGTCGATCTAAGGTCAAGTTACGGTTGCCGCGGTCGCTTAGTGGATGGGTGACCATTCATTACATATCCAGAATCCTGTGGCTCGGAAAGCACGTTAAGCCGTTGATCCCGGCTGTCATTCGTATATCTTTGCAGCCGTTAGGGGTAGTCAGAAGCCCAAAACTGGGTTATAGAGGTCAGATAGGCAGTCGCTCCATGTAAAATACTGGTATTCAGCTTTATCCGGTTAGACTGGAAGCTGACCCCAACATAGTTGGGAAAAGACTAGGCAGACTGATTAAATTCTAACAAAACCAAATTGTGGGAAATGTTACCAAAATTGGTCCCCTCAATACTGTCCATAACCACGTTCTTATTATTTACTATACCTACTATGCTCTAATTCCGTTCGTAGCTATAACTTACCAGCAATAATTGCTCCCAGCTGAATATTATAACGTAGCTGGAATTATAAGCAGTGGGGTGCTATTGTAATTATCATAAATCCTATCCCTAATATTCCCAAATACCAGGCTTTACAAATAATGGAAGGAGAATCCCGCACCGAAAAAGTTACCTAGAGGATTTTCGCACGTAAAAAGGTCTATACCCTGTCCATTAGGTAAACCGTTTTTTGACAGATGAAACTAGTGACTGCAGCAACACACAATACATAGTTTGATACACGTACGGTATTATAATGTCTGTAAGAAGCCATACATAAGATAATTCAATAAGATAAGGCAGTTTATATATTTATTTTACTACGCATTTTAAAGTTAACTTTTACGTAATCTGGAATATGTACGTTCTAAGACAGCTGTCAAAAAACGGTTAACATAATGGACAGGGTATAATAATATTATTAAGTTCACAAAAACTTGACATGTCTCTTTAGCCTTTGTTTCTCCTTGTGAAGAAACTCCACTAGTACCGAATACTCATGAAGATAAAAGCTACAGAAATAGGCGCTCTCCACCAGACTGTGAGGCTAGCAAATACAGTGGGAGCGAGGCCCTCAATCTTGTCTTTGAAGCCATGCGGGTGTATACGACTCTAAATAGGAGTTTTCTTATTACTACTGTAACTCGAAGAAGGAATATTCCTTAAATGCTGTTCAAGAGGCTAGAGTTATGGAGGGTGGAGTTATTGAGCTGCCTTGTTAGAAAACTATTATTTAATCAAACAGTTCAGCTTATTTAAAGATATAGTTCGAGATATGTTAGAGGGGCCCGTGGCTAAATAATAACAGCCGCACAGGTTAAACTATGCTTGCCGCGGTTGGTCTGTGGATGGGTGACCATCTTTACATACCGAGACCCCTCCCTGTCTCGTTACGGGTAGTCAGAAGCCCGAAAGTCTGACAACCAGTCTTACCAAGGGGTATCGTATTACCCAGTAACTGGGTTGTGGAGGTCGGATAGGCAGTCGCTCTATGTAAAATACTGGTATTCAGCTGCATCCATTTCGACTGGAAGCTGATCCCAACATAGTTGGGTAAAGGCTTGGCAGTTGATGACTTCGGGATATCTTATATATAAAAATCTATTGCCCTGCGATTGTCTCGCAAAAACTCGAAAATGGCTCGACCGATTGTGATGAAACTTTGGTAAATTATGTGTGCGCGCGTAAAAAAATATGGAGAAGGCATTGCAACGCAAGGCATTACCTAGTATCATATACTAACGACCCGCCCCAGATTCGCACGTTTTTTATGACTTGACAAAACTTTGAGACGTTTAATATTAAAGTGCGCATATATTCATATTAACACACATAAACCATGATATGTCTTAAGTTCTACAATCTTCGGCCTTTTGAAATGCGTCGTGCCCAACTACCTACTGCAAATCAATGCATTCATAATCTTGGATGCCATATTTTGTCTCTCCACGTAATAATTTGCAACAATCTGAACAAAGGCGAGTTGTTGCCAACAGCTGATATGCAGTATATTTTGACACCCTTGCAAAACCTTTATCTTCATCATCATTATTGGCAGCCTTGTTCCACCCACTGATGCTTGTGGCATCCTCCATTTCAGCCTCGCGTCTCTGGTCTTTGCGAGTCTCATTCAGTTCTAACACGTTATGTAATTTCCCAAATGAGCTGTCAATAGTGTTAACGTTAAGCAGTTGGTCCCGGCTGTCCTTTGTGGATCTTTGACAGTCGTTACGAATCGTCAGAACCCTAAAAGTCTGAAACCAGTTTTACCACGGGGTTTCGTATTACCCAGTAACTGGGTTGTGGAGGTCAGTTAGGCAGTTGCTCCATGTAAAATACTGGTACTCAGCTGCATCCAGTTAGACTGGAAGCCGACCCCAACATAGTTGGGAATATGATGACGAGCTGACAATAGTCAGGCATCAATACCAAGCATTAGGTGGAATGACAGCTCACTTCACCTAAGTTTTCACGGTGAGATTTTACAGAATAGACCCGCAGTTCATCTCGTTCCAGTGAGTTCGTCCCACAGTAGGGGACGTCTTTTGTTTGTCCAAGTAGTTTCTGCGGCTGTCGGCGCACTATGATAACGCCCCGACTCTGAAGATGTGCCGAATATAAGTTCACGAAGAGAGTGTATTGTTGTGTGCCGTCTTTCTTTATACAGGTGGCTTGGAAGTGAAGTATACTTCAGGCAGTATGTACTTTACTTGTTTTGTTTTAGCGATCATGTTTTAGTTTTAAGGGTGGAGCGCCAGGGTACTCCGCGAAATTCAAATTTTCTTACGCATTTTGCAGGTTGTATATTGATCAAAATATGATTCTCACCCGTAACAAGTATGTACATACATATTTAGAGAATTATAATCATTAAAATCACCAAAACAACCATCTAAATTCACATAATTCTATTGATTGATATTTCATGAAATAGTCATTCCCCCTTAAGGGGGTAATAATTTAACTATAGATTCAACAAGATTTCTTTGCTATTATTAAAAATCATTGAGAGTCCTGGTGATCGTCAAAACCGTCTTGTTGCCTAGGACAGTTAATAGTACACTCTAATCCTATATGATACTGGGTTCGCATCGCAGGCTGCATAGTAAAACGTGTTGCAGATTGAATATTAAGTAAGGAAATTCTTATTCCTTGCTTATTTCTGCTTCCTTAGCCTTGACTCCTGCGAGTGTTAGACCCTCAATCTAAACTATGTTCAGTTCCACTTACCCAAACGGCGAAAAGGGTCGCGCAAATGAGAAAAGGGATTGCGTCCTAATCCGTAAGCCACCCAGAAAATATATTTACTCCATTACTGAAGTTAGGCAGGATTACATCACCGCAATTATAAGAAACTGGAGGGTAGATCGATAATCCTCTCAGCTCTTGTGTCATTGGCGCGTCCGTCAAATGGGGACAGTCCCTTGTGGAGTACTAGTGTAATTAATCCCGGTATTTTCCATCATCTTAGTTATTGGTAAGGACTAGTAATTAGTTTGTTACGGTCTGCTAGAGCTCCATTTAACTTAGGTAGATTAAGTTCTTCTGTTCTACAGGACTAGCAGCGCCTCGCGGTTTAAGTCCTCGCCGAATAAGTATCGATCCCGTGGGAATATCGGGATGAGAAGTGTCCTATGTGTCATTCTAATGTATAAGCTATATTACTGTAAAGTTTCATCAAAATCCGTTCAGTAGTTTTTGCGTGAAAGAGAAACAAACATCCATCCATCCTCACAAACTTTCGCGTTTAGGTATAATATTAGTAGGAAAGAGAGTGTAAGGGATATCGACGAATAAACTGTTACCATGAATTAAGTACATGATTCTAGACTCTAGACCCATCAGAGACTAAATTTTACGATGGCAATTTAAAAAAATGTTTCTTAAAAAAAGTACAATACCTACGTCCTACACGGTCAAAATGTATGGAACAGCTGATTTCTACGTTGGGGTGGTCTCTAGAATCATGTGCAATTCATGGTAACAGTTTGACGACTATGTGTATTATTATTATTGATCCCTTTTGGAACGATGCCTAGAACTACAAGGCTTCCTCTTACTAAGAAACATTATAATTCCAATAATAATTTACGTATGTTCCAAAACTTCCCGATATATTTCTGGGAACCATTTATCATCAGCGATTAAAGGCGTGTCAGTAACATGTTAATCCCTAACCGATCCAAATTAAATCACAATTTCTGGAACATGTCCAAGAGTCCAGTGGCAACGAACTGCTGCTGGATTAAATGAAAGCTTTTAGAACAGGCACGTACTTCTATATCCATAATACGAGTATAGTATATAAAGGTCACTTTTGGTTCTGTCTATATGTGACCGCTTTCATCATCATTTCAGTCGAAAGACGTCCACTGCTGACTGTGTGTTCGAACTTCATAATGGATTTTGTCGGAAGGCGTATGCGTATAATACATTATTTTACTTAGATATACACAAATTGGTATTGGTGTGACAGCCTGTCGTCCGAAGTATTTGTCGCAGCGTGAATATTGCGTACGGTTCCCACCCATCTGTAACTGGCAATTCAATCCATTCCAACTCCTCAAGGAAGGCTAGCTACGTCTTGGAGTTACTGCCAGAGACATATAAGTAGATACAACACAGAAATTTTGATGTTTTGACAGTATGCTCACATGTCAAGTCAGTACATTGCACGAAGCAGGGGCGGGTCGCTAGTCATAATAAAATAGGAGATACTAAAAACGCACGCAGAAGAATACTATGATGTATTTAAGGATTTATGAGCAGTCTTTTACATATCATTAACAGTGCTATAGATTGTAGGTATGCTAAGTGAACTAGGGTTCGAAATAATGTAGTAGATATTTTCAGCTGCCTACTGTCTGGAAATTGTAATGTGTTCACCTTGGGAGCCCCTTATCATTTTGGACCTAAACCTGTCATCGGTGGAGTGTGAGTGTTCGGCAGTAGATTTTCACCTGCGTACAATATCTATATACTATTTGTTGACAGGTATTTATCTAGTAGATACATATGAAGAGACGGCGTGTTAAGTAGTCATAATTACAGTATCCTGAAAGCTTTCGTAGGTTTTATTATTTTTGTTATTTCGAAAATATTTCTAAGATTTATTGACTAAGTCCCGTAGTGCAGAACCTCACTCACGACTCAAGTATTACCTAACTAGTTTCAACTAATCAAATGGCTCTAGAGCGAAGAGCAGTGGTGGCCCAGTGGTAACGTCCGGGACTTACGAGTTGCAGGTCGTAGGTTCGAACCCAGACAGGCGCTTTACTATGTGTAAATTATTTCATCACTACTGCTCTCAAAACGGTGAAGGAAAACATCGAGACGAAACCGGCACGTCGTAGAACCAAAAATTCGAAGACATTTGACATCTACCAACCCGCACTGGACCCGCGTGGTGGATTACGGACCACTCCCTCTCACCGAGAGGAGGCCTGTGTCCCAGCAGTGGGAACATTACAAGCTGATTATGTGTGTTATGTAAATGGCTCTAAACATGCTTGAGTTTGAGTGAGGTTCTGTTATACGGGTCTAAGACCTATTTTGAGTCAAGTTATTGAGTTAATATTTTAATGCTATAAACGATTATTCGTAGATATTAAGGTTTATTATTTAGCGTGATTAACACGATGCGATTTAATTGCTTGTGGCATATCTTTACGCCGTTCGCCGTTGGTAAAAACATTACGTTGTTATTTTTGCTCCTCAGTTTTTAAACAAGTCAGGCGGTAAAAGGTGGATTTAATAACAATAATATACTGTTCTCGTGAAGCTAGTGAAGTGACGTATCAATCCGTGTAATTTTATAGTGATTCAGTTACGTATCACTAAGTTATATCAATATTAAACTGTGGTGAGAAAAAACTTAAATTTGAAAAGTGAATAACGAACTCTGTCCCTGACCTAGGGCAACCCGCAGAGCGCTCGATACCTCCCGCGCAAACCGCAACGGTCCCCGTCGTCGCCTGCTTGACCTACGTGTGATTCATCGCACAGCGCATAGCTATCACATAATTCGAGGATACATGTAAAGCAGCTTTGGCGGAGCGGGTTACTCAGCGGCATAGTTGATCGGTGCGGTCGCCTGTTCGAGTCCCACGAAGTGCATCATTATTATTATTTTTTATTTATTTTTTTATTTCTTTTTTCTTTCTTTCTCTGCTTTTTTGCGAATTATGGCTGGAAAAGCCGTACAGTGGGGTTGCTGCTCTGATAACACAGAATTAGATGGGACATCTATAAAATGCCCTACTTGTGGGAAACTTTACCACCACAGCTGTTTGCTCATTAAAGATCCGCCCAATGATGTAAGCGCTTGGAAATGTTCGACATGTCTGAGCTGCACGCCAAAAGCGAGCAGGGATGACTCAACTCCAGCACGAAATATCTCCACAGGTAGAGGTTCTAAAAGACAAGCTATTGGTTCTCCCTCTCCTCCCACCTTACTAAATGAGGTAGACGAGCTTCGCTGTGTTATAAAACAAGTAATTAAAGAAGAATTCAAGGAGATGTTGGCTGTGTTTAATAACATTATTGTTAGCACTATTAACCAAGAATTGGACCCAGTAAAGAAGGAAATGCAGGGGATTGCTGAGTCGGTCTCCTTTATGAACGGAAAATTTGAAGACATGAGGATGGAACAACAATCGTCAAGGGAAACAATAAAGAAACTGGAAAGCAAGAATGCAGAGCTAATGACCACTGTCGATGACCTTAGCGAAAGACTTACCAACCTGGAGCAGCAGACCCGTTCCAATAATATCGAAGTGCAATGTGTGCCGGAGAATAAAAATGAAAACTTAGTCAGCACTGTTTCCCAACTAGCGCGCGTTGTAAAATGTGAAATAAGTGAAAGAGACATATTAAAGTGCTCACGTATCGCTAAGACTAACCCGTCGAGTAATCGCCCTCGCTCCATTATTGTGCAACTGGCTTCTCCTAGAATGCGGGATCAGATACTAGCAGCAACTATAAAGTATAACAAACTCAACCCTCAGGAAAAGCTAAACTGTTCGCACCTCGGTTACGGTGGACCCAATTCTGCTGTCTATGTTACTGAACATCTGTCCCCAACGAACAGAGCCCTCCATGCTGCAGCAAGGATTAAAGCCAAGGAGAACGACTATAAATATGTCTGGGTCAGAAGCGGTAGAATATTTGTGCGAAAAACCGAGGGCGCTGAGTCTATTCAAATCAAGAGCAAGAATTCCCTCAGTAAAATTGTTTAGCAAGTAAGGTTTTTTAGTTATTATTAGTTTAATTCAATGCATGTTTATTTGTACTTCATTTTATAAAATTCAAGGAAATTCTAATTTATTATCAAAATTGTAGAGGCTTGAGAACTAAAACGAGTTTGTTTTATTGTAATTTATGTAGTATGAATTACGATGTTGTGATATTAACTGAAACCTGGTTAAACAGTAATATCCTGAGCGGTGAGCTTTTTGATGATCGCTATGAAGTCTACAGACGTGATAGGGAATCGTCTGGGTTTCACTGCAATAAGGATGGGGGCGGAGTGTTGATTGCTGTTAAGAGAACTTTCAATTCCGAGCGTATGGACCGCTGGCACAGCAGCTGTGAGGACCTCTGGGTCACAATGAATATAAGTGCTTCTAGTCAAATTGCTTTCTGTGCTGTCTACTTGCCTCCACCGGTAACACTTCTAACGCTTGATCATTTTATTGAACACTGTGACAGGGTGATAGATTCTACGGATATGCCTATCTGTATTGTGGGAGACCTTAATTTGGGTAAAATTAACTGGGACTCATTAACATTAAGCAGTTCTCTTCCTAAAACTTGCCAAAACCTGCTGGATTTCATAAATGTTAATCAGTTGGTGCAGTATAATCGAGTAAAAAATTGTTCAGGCCGTATTTTGGACTTGGTAATGTCTACAATGCCTGCATGTTCAGTAAGCGAGTCTATCTGTTCTCTTATCGGTATTGATATACTGCATCCTCCTCTTGAAGTGGCGTTTTCACTGGCGCAGGGCTGTAACTTGCCATACAACACGAACAGCAGGCCCAACTTTTATAAAGCAAATTATGCAGAAATTAACAAGTACCTGTATGAACTGAACTGGAACGAGCTTTTTCAACATGCTCACAATGTAAACGAATTGGTTACAATATTCTATAGACATATACGTGACGTTATTACTAAATTCGTACCTAACCGTAAGCCAAGGAATGGCCGATATCCACCATGGTTTAATAAACGTTTAATTAAATGTCTAAAAGAAAAAAATAAGTTGAGGATACGCTTTAAAAAATATAAAAATCCTATGGATGAAGTTGAGCTTAAATTGATTTCTAAGCGATGTGAGAGTTTTGCCATACAATTGTATAACGAGTATGTAAGGAAACTAGAAAATGACATTAAGACTGACCCTAAACGTTTATGGAGTTATATTAAAACCAAACGCGGAGGGTCTAGTGCCTACCCGCTCACTATGACCGACGGACAGGTCGTAACTTCTGATGGCTCTGAAATCTGTGATCTCTTCGCTAACCACTTTTCAAGCGTCTACATATCTGACACTGATACAGAAAATAATTATTATTCAAGCTTTCTTGAATCAATTTATAATAATAGTCAGGGCTTGACTTCCTTAGAAATAGAACGCGAATGTCTACTTAAGAAACTGAAATCAGTTGACATCAGAAAAGGATCTGGTCCCGATGGCATTCCCCCGGTATTTATTCATAATTGTGCATTAGTTCTGATGACCCCTTTATTAATCATCTACAATGCGTCCCTGGCCACAGGAACATTTCCGTCAGAATGGAAAAAGGCTAAGGTAGTTCCAGTACACAAGTCGGATAAGAAAGACTCCATTAATAACTACAGGCCCATTTCTATTCTTTCTACATTCGCTAAGATCTTTGAATCTTTTATTTGCCCTCATATCCAGCAACATTTCAAAATGTACGTGAGCAACTGTCAGCACGGGTTCGTAGCTTCAAGATCCACAGCTACGAACTTAGTAGCTTTTGCTGAGTCCCTAATTCAGACTATTGACGAAGGCAAACAACTAGATGTTATTTACACCGACTTCAGTAAAGCTTTTGACAAAATGCCCCATTCCATCCTAATAAAAAAGCTTGAGGCATACGGTATAGCTGGATCTTTGTTAAAGTGGTTCAAATCGTATCTTTCTGGGCGCGAGTTCTATGTCGTTGTTAACGGTTATCAATCTACAACACGAATTATCACCTCCGGCGCTCCGCAGGGATCACATTTGGCCCCAATACTTTTTATAATGTTTATAAACGACCTTCCCTTGTGTCTACAGTTTTCCGAGCCTTTTATGTACGCCGATGATTTAAAATTGGCACGTAAAGTTGAATCATCAAAAGATAGTGAGCTCCTGCAACGCGACGTTAACCAAGTCATCGAATGGTGTCGCATTAATAAAATGCAACTGAACTCGAAAAAATGTTATCACACAAAATATACACGGAACATTAACTACATCGTAACTGAGTACTTCATAAACCAGGACAAAATCGAGGAAGTAGAAGTCATAAGGGACTTAGGAGTACTCTTCGATAGGAAAGTAAGCTTTGTACCCCACATCGAAAGTATAATTAAGAGAGCATCCAAAATGGTAGGATTCATAATCCGTAACACTAAAGGTTTTCGCAAAACTAGCACGAAAATAATGTTATACAACAGTCTCGCGAGAAGTATTTTGGAGTATTGTAGCGTTGTATGGAGGCCTCACTTTGCCACCCATATTCTGAGGATCGAGCGTGTACAAAAGCGCTTTATGTGGCATCTAGCTTTTTGTGAAAGGAAACACAAGTCATTACCCTCATACAATTCCCGCCTGCAACATTTTAAGGTGCAACCCTTATCAACACGCGGAGATGTCGCAGATGTTTTATTTCTATTTAAACTGTTACGTAACAGAATTGACTGTCCCGATTTACTTAACCTAATTAGATTTCGGGCGCCTTCTAGATATCCTAGGAAAAGCATAACGCCTCTGTGCCCGCCATATCGAAGGTCTGTACTTGGTGCAAACTCTCCAATTCCTAGATTATGCAAGATCCTCAATAGCTGTAGTGACTTGTTGGATATACACCACGCCAGTGTTAGTGCAGTTCATAAGGTAATTTCGTTAAACAAGCATGCGACACACTTGTAGGGATATTGCTGTTTACATTTTGTTTATTTTTATTTTGCACACTAATTTTCTTTAATCGATACTCAAATCTCATTGCTATTGTTAGTTTAATTGTAATTGTATCATTTGATAGAATAATTTTGTTGTTGAATTCGGTTGTTTATTTTTGTTTCTTTTTAATTTGTCTCTATTGTTTTGTTTTATTAACGATTATGTCTTAATGTTTTTCTTGTATTTGTTATGTAATTGGATTTTTATATTTTTTACCTTACCACAGTCAGTATTTTGTATTTTGATTGTTGTTGTATTGATTTCTTTTTAAATGGTCAATGTAATTTATTTTATTTAGTCTAATTTATAATCTTATTTTCATATCAATTATTATTTAATTTATATCTTGTTTACTGGTTTATAATCAAATTAATTTCACTCACTTGTATTTTTATGAATCTGTCGTAATTTAATTTAATTTAATAATTAATGGTTTTACCACTGTTTCTTGTGCTAGCGGTGTTAACCTATAATTAATTGTTGCACCCGCAATTGTATCCTATTGTAAATAATAAGCTGATGTACTGGTGTAAACGATTGTTGGTTAACCTTAATAAAAATAAATAAATAAATATCATAACTTGAAGAAACTGAAACTGTTTGCATGCTTTAGTTAAGGTAGTTAGTACTCGTATAAGGATCATTTTAAACCTTACAGCTGTAACTTGTACCTACTTTCTGTGCAAATAAAGAACTATTCTATTCTAATAAAAATTGCACCGTCTAAACAGTGTTTAGATGATGCAAGGCATGTGTTTTGCAATTTTATTGTATGTCACATGCAAAAAACTTGCATCGTGTAAATAAGGCTTTAGTCTATTTGCTTCCTTTTAAATCAATAGATATTCTTCCCCAAACAAAACCTACTGTGCGATGACAAAGCATTTCAAAACTACAAAGACTTAAAATTCCAGCTAAAAAATACCAGCACAGATTGTCTGTTGTCTCTTCCATTTTCGATCAAACAAAGTGGCCCGTATTCCCGTAATTTAAAACGTTAAAAATCTAGTCGCAGTCTCATCTCGGCGACAAACAAAATGTCAAAAACTTGTCAAAATGTAGGGAAATAAGAAGTATTTTTTGACAGATTGAGACTGAGATCAGACTGTGAACGTTCTTAAAATTACGAGAATCAGGCGCCGTCCTATTGCCATCGCTCGCGCGATGATGCGTCCGTCCGACGAAAATGATCGTGCGACCGTGCGTTCAAACATACGGATATCTACTGAAGGTCCTATTGAAGGTCGTGCGATCATGCGATGCGACCAAATTGTTTAATTTTTGTCGCGCGATCATTTTCGACCGATGACGAACGATCCACGATCGTTTTCTCATCGTGCGATGAAACCGATCGCATCATCGCACGAGCGATGGCAATAGGACGGCGCCTAACCCCTAGTTTACCCAATCAAACAGTTTTTAGATTTGAGTGTTATTGGATTTTTTCATCTGAAATTAATTTCTAAATAGTAGCCTGATTGGAAATCATCAAATGACCCCTCCCGCTCTGGGTGGAGCGGAAGGGAGTGTCAGACTCTTACTGACTAAAACCCACCCGTGTTCCTTCCTTAGCCCTTTCTGTTCCAGGGCCGCGGTAACCCTTTCGGAGGATCCCGCCGCTCTCAATAGTAGCCTGGAGTCTGGATTTGTGTTCAATTAGTGGCAATATGCTCGCCCGCTATTACTTGGGACTAAAGTAGATATAACTAGCGAAATGTGGGTGGACTATACCTAGGATCACCTCTGTCTAACCCTTCGGGGAAAACGGGTGTGATGTTATGTTACATATGTCTATTCTTTGTCAGATATTTTGTTATTTTCACGAAACTACGCACTAAATAAAGAACCGTATCATGAAGACTGTACTTACCGACTACGACCGGCCGAGCTCCCTCACCGCACGATCATACAGTTGTACCGGGATCTTCACACCTAGAACAAAGATTGCAGCTCATTAATATGTAAAGTGGTCCATAAGGTCTGCTCGTTGCGTGATGAGAAGGTGGACGTGCTTCACGCGATGTTTAGAGATGTTTGTTAGGTTCAGTTTTGAATGGCGTCTCGGTAGTATATTATGGAGATGGCTTTAGTAGTGGAACGACCAGATCATAAGTTACGTATCAAAAGGTATGAATAATCCTGGAATTACTCGCTAGAGGTATACGAAATTACTAGGCTTTTATTTTGATTCTGAATCTACTAGATTCATTCACTGACAGACAACGCACAGCCTAAGCCGCTGGGTCTAGAACCGTGAAGTTTTGCATAATAGTTCCTTATATAACGAAGGGATCACTAAGAAGGATTTTAGAAAATTCATCCCCTAAGTGGTTAACAGTTTGTATCGAAGTTCGTCACTTTTAGTGATGGGAAAACCAATGGGGCGCACTGCTTATAGTTTCATAATTATTTATATTTTCGCGTACATATGTATACAGGGTGGCAGGGACATCGACGCGCAAACTGTACCTAACCATGAATTCAGCACATGAGTTTAGGACCCCATAGCGTCGAAATTTTTCGTCGGTTATAAAAAAAAAAATATTGCTGTTCCATACATTTTCACCGCGTAGGTATTGCACTTTTCTATTTTTTGATAACCGACGAAAAATTTCGACGCTAAGGAGTCTAAACTCATGTGCTGAATTCATGGTTACAGTTTGCGGGTTTATGTCCCTGCCACCCTGTATTGCTCTCAAAACGGTGAAGGAAAACATCGTGAGGAAACCGGTATGTCCTAGAACCAAAAATTCGAAGACTTGTGACATGTACCAACCCGCACTGCACCCGCGTGGTAGATTACAGCCCACTCTCTCTCGAAGAGAGGAGATCTGTGTCCTAGAAGTGGGAACATTAATGGCTGATTATGATGAACTAGCTGCGCCCCGCGGTTTCACCCGCATAAGTTTCGATCCCGTGGGAATATCGGGATAAAAAGTATCCTATGTGTTATTCCTGGTTATAAACTATCTGTGTGCCAAATTTCATCCAAATCCGGTATAATTATATAGGTACCTATATACGTTTTTTTGTTTGTTGATAATATTGTTTATCCCCGCTTCGTGGTTAGCCTCTATATAATACGTGACAGTAATTCTTAATTACCCACCCTAATTGAATAACACAACGTACCTAAAATATTTCCCCGAAGCACTTTTACTTTTAAGTATTCTGTGACGAAGAACCAAAATGTTATTCCGGAGTAAGCAGTAAGAACAAGTTCTATGTAATATTCCCTGATGTACAGAATAACATAGGCTACTGTTTCGTGGAAGTAGAAACGAGTAACAAGCAAACAAAGTACCTAAGTTGTGTTTAAATTAAGTAGTAAGTTTGTTTAGCGGTCAAGTCTGATGTAGTTGTATTGTACAGTCAGCTAAATAAGTCGGTGAACATAGTGTAATGTAAAATAGAATCTTTTGAGATGTGGTGTTGGTGAAAAATGCTCCGCATACCATGAACCGAAGAATTGGCAAACTTAAGTTGCAGTGGGCAGGGCACATTGCTCGCAGAACGGATGGCCGATGGGGCGAAAGGTCCTGGAGTGGACAGCGTACCGGTAGGCGTAGCGTTGGAAGGCCTCCCACAAGGTGGACCGACGACCTTGTGAAGGCCGCAGGAACCCGTTGGATGCGAGAAGCACAAAACCGGTCGAAGTGGCGGTGCTTGGGGGAAGCCTATGTCCTGCAGTGGACATCTTTTGGTTGAAATGATGATGATGACCATGGACCGTCAAGAGAATGAATAAATCTATCCTCGAACAACTACGCATAAGAGATAGACTATCCAGGATCTGTTACCAAAGGATTCCTGGTTACTTTTGGTCACATTGCTCGTCGGGGACCAGATAATCTTCAAGAGGTGGTGGCGATGGGTAAGGTAGATGGGAAAAGGCCTCGTGGCCGGTTACCTAACCGCTGCTGCTCAGACCAAGTAACCACCTCTCACGTCTCTACTCTCTCTACTCTACTCTATATACTCTAGGACTCTATCACGTCCTAAGAGAAGCCGACAACCGAACTATGTAAAAAAACACTGCAACGATGAAAGAAAAACATCATACATAAACCCACGAAGGCCTTTCAGGGACACGACCCTCAGTAATGAAGTACACGACCAAGAAAAATAATGCTGAATCGGTAAGAATGAGTTGCTGATCAAAGTAAGGTAAAAATAACTCTGGAACTTATTGATAAAATTGCTGTCATTACGTAAAGATTATGCTAAGGCATTTTTTTCCGAATGTTGCCGAATGTTGTTGTTGTTGTTGTTGAATGTTGTTGGGGTTTTTCCATCTGGAATTTCTCAATAGTAGCCTCGGAGTCTGCCTAACTCTTCGGGAAATACAGGCGTTATGTTTTGTGTTTCCGACAGTCCTGTTAAAATTAAAAGGTCAACGACTCCACATACAATAACCTTGTATATAGGTGTTTACTTAAATAATGTGTTTACTTTTTTAAGGTTTTCATGAGTTCGTGCCTGCTATCGTCATTTTGAGGGTGACAAATCTTTATGATGTTCTTGTAATGACATTTTGCACGAAACGGGTCATTAATCTTAAATGTTTGACATTATTGAAAGGGCTTTATGGCTTCGAATTATCGTTAAACTTTTATGAGTATTAAGGCAGGTCATGTCTTTGCCAAATCTATTGTTGGAATTAATTGGTATGCTGACATATTTATTGATAGCATTTATCAGACAATATTCACACTAAAACATTTGATAAGAAGACTGTTAATTGAATACGCTAGATTATGATGATTATGCGATGCATACTTATACGTCCCTAGATTTCTTTTCGGCCGAAGTAATTTCGGTCGGGGGATCCCCGGCAGGAACGAAATTCAAAATGGAAGTCGAAGATAGCAGCGAATAGTTGAAAATGTCAAATAATAAAAAAATAAATGCAGCCGTCATCTTGGATGTTCAATTTGGCCTCACTATCGCCTTCAGCACCCCCGGAAACCATGAAAACTATCTCTACATAAATGTCTCTCGGACTCTTTTTATTACATGTAATAAAAAGTTGCATGGAGGGGGGCATAACGCTTTTTAGTTACGTGACGATTTCTCCCAGTTTACTCCTACCGGAAGCTCCGTTAAAGAACTTCGTTCTAAAATTTCTTTTAGTTTAGATAACGCCTTGTATGTAAATATTTCAACAAAAAAATCAAAGTACCAGAGACAAATTACAAAACATTCCAACAACATTGGCCACTTTTACAAAATATCACAAGCCTCGCTTCACCTCATTGGCTATCCATGCCCCGTCCTTGATCGAGACGCCACGATTCAATTATAAATTACAGTAACAGAAACTGACAACACGAAACAATAAATAATTGGGTTTAGCAACTGCTAACTACATTAGTTGTGGCTGATTTGAAAATCTCGTTACTAAATGGATTTCAATTTGAGATTTTGGGTTTGCGTTTTGTTATAAGTTGGTTACGCTTGCTTTGTAGGTCTTGTATAATAAATCGAGCATTGAAAAAACTTTATATTCAAGGTGGAGACAACAACACGACACTAAATGGGTGAATTTGAAAGAATAGCTACCTATAGAATTTGTTAGAGTACAAGCATTGGAACTATTTAATTTTTAAGTGTACTACAATATCGCATTGGGTCTAGCCTGTAAGGATATTTGTATGTTTGGATAATTTATTATTTATTTTATTTTACATTTTTTATATTAATTTATTTAAAAGATAATAAATTAAACTGCATATATCTTATGCAGCAGTGGTGGGCCAGTGGTACTGAGTTGTAGGTCGTGGGTTTGAACCCAGGCGCTTTACTTTGTATAATATATTCATCACGATTGCTCGCGAAAACGGTGAAGAAAAACATCGTGAGGAAAGCGGCATGTCCTAGGACCAAAAATTCGAAGGCATGTGACATCTACCAACTCGCACTGGGTCCGCGTGGTGGATTATGGCCCATTCCCTCTCATGTGGAGGCCTGTTTCCCAGCAGTGGGAATGTTATAGGCTGATTATGCATTATGTCTAATGACGTTTCCAGTCTGTATACAAAAATTTACTCAAATATATCCAATAGTTTAGTCACTATAGCTATTCGGCTGATCGGCAAAATCCATAGGCGGCCCATCTACTATCTAATCTGCATTTGCGACATATTCGCCAAAAATGTAAACAAAATATGAGTTCATGGACTGACTACACGATAAAGTTTATGTAGTTTACGCTACAACTTCAAACATTTTTATAACTTTTTCAATAGTGCTAGCACAAAAACAAACAAACAAAACATTGAAATAACGCCAATTTGAAACATAAATAAAATTTGAATATAGTTTGTTAGCAAAAATCGCTTTAAATTTATTTCGATGCTGGGATTTCTTTGACAGTTCCAAAATACTCTAATGCATTAGTATTGCCAATGTTTTCATTTATTGTCGTTTTTGTAACTTATAAATTCGTAGAAGAGTCTAGTAACTCTAGTCCAATACCTACCTACCTGAAGTAAAACGAAAAAACTTACTTAGTATGCACATGGTTAATTAGCACATGCAAAGTTTTAAAATTGCCTCTTCAAAATGCTGTGTTAAATAGCAATGCAAAATGTGCTAAAGTTAAAATTATGTTCAAATAACAAAGAGGGAGGTAATATTTTACGCGGTACAAACAAAAAGTGGCCATCAAAGTAATATATTTTAGTGACGTCAGCACCGTTACAAACAAAATAGCCATCTTTTCAGACGTCACTGTAGCGAATAACAAGCTCATTTATATTTGTAACTGAAGAATAAATACTGAAATATGTATAAGGAGAAGTCTAAGTCATACTATGGTCTTTTGTCCGAGAAATTGTTTTCAGTATGTACCTAGTCTTGGTAAATGATTTGGTATTTCAAAACTTTAATTACATAGCGTAATATAACACCACACCATTTATCCCCGAAGGAATAGGTAGAGGTATACAGTCACAAGCATAAATATGTATACACTTGGCTTGATTCAAAAGCGATTTCCTCCTTTATTTTTGAATGAAATTTTGTGTTGTTATGAACATAGTATTTTCGAACCCATAGGATTTGCAACGTGTCGTATTCCATTGCTGTTTTCGTTATTTCACGAAAAAATCGGTTTTGAAAATTTCCAAGTGTTGACATATTAGTCCTCGTGGCTGTACTTCTACAGTACACCTACATTTTGCTAGTTATTTAAGTCCCATGTAATAAGGGATGAGCCTGTTACTATTATTCCAGGCTTCTACTGAGAAATTCAAGATTGAGAACCCCAATAACACTTTGCCCGACCTGGGAATCGAACCCAGGACCTCATGCTCAGCAGTAGCGAGACCACTAGACCAACGAGGCAGGCGAGAAACTTTAATTGATTTCAACGAATCCATATATCAAACAGCTTTGTTTCCATAAAAAAAAACAATGTCGCTGTAACAAAAAATTACGTCCAGAAAAAAAATGAGACACAACAAAACGGTTTTACGTAATCCAGACCGTTCTCCGGGGATCTGCAAATACAATGGTCAATACATACGGACAAACGGACCGCTTGTATGTATAATGCCTAGGGTATGACCACAGGGAAGAGATTCAGAAGGATTACTGCCAAAAAACGTTAGGTAATAAAGATATATCGCAACGCACTGAGGCATGATTTTTAGGCCTTGGAGTCTTTCACAACTGCATAGTGTTTTGTAAATTCATTCGTGCCTAAGAATGTTTTTTTTTTGCTTCGACTTATTGCGAAAAGTACACACAGCGACATATCAAGCTATATATTTCTAGTAAAAGCTGACTTCTGATTGTACAAAAAACTTATACAATGCTAGGTCAGCTAAAGCTGGAAATGCACCACCTGCATTTAAATAACGATTTATTTTCGACATTTCGCTAGTAACTATTTAGTAATCTGTGATTTCGCCTTGCTCCTTGATCGTAACGTGTACGACTTTAGTTACCAGCAGGCCTTCTGACTTCCCTGTTCAAGTGATCTAACCAAGAAACGCAAGGAGAGCTCTTCCAACGCCGTTGTTTGACCGCCAGGCGGGCAAGGCAATCTACACACGGGTTTTGGCTTCAATCCTATGCAATCGACGGCTGTTTACTTAAACTGTGGTTAAGAAAACTTCTATGAATCCACTCGATTACCTTCCCTTATTCTTTTAGTTTTCTTGATTACTTTGGAATTGGAATCGCGTAACACACTAACAGTAGTAATGGCTTTAATTTTGACAGTTCAACAACATTCATTGCGTTATTTACGTTCTTAAGCAGACACATTTTTCGAACGTATGAAGTACCTAATGGATTAGCAATATCCTTCATAATCATTCAGATTGTGATTGATCGTGTGTAAAGTAATTAGGGTGCTAAAAAGTTATAGTACTGCGCTTCGCCGACAGATTGTTAAGCTTCTTGATTTTAGGGATATCGACCTCCCATTCCCTATAATTGGTCTGGTCCTTAATCCATGCTTCGTTACAAATGAGACTGATATTCTTGTGCTACTTTTACATCGCACTTGCATTACACCTTGCACAATCATTGAAATATACTGTGTGATTCATTGAAGTGGTCACTATGATCTCATATTTACAAACACACGATCTAACATGTCATTACCATTTAAGGCTTTATCCCACTCACTATTTGGTTTTAGTGCGTGTTATTATTAGAAAGAAAGAGCATACATTTAGGGTGTAAATAATAAAGAATATTCTATTCTAAGAAATAAAGTAGGTACGTTTATTTGTGGAAAGACATGACGCAAAGAAAAAGCACAAAAAAGAACAAATTGGGGGAAAATATGCGTCACATCCACGCAAAACGACCATCGCTCAGCGAAATGCTGAGACCCTATATGACAGAGCCTAGCTCCTAACTTTTCTTCATTTCACAGCTATTCTGGAAACACAGCGCATCTCGGCTCTGATCTCTGGGCAAACAGCAACCATCCTGCTTAGATTCTTCTATTTCATTTCAACTTCTAGACTATGCAAGGTCGTCACAATAAAGGTCGCAAGTATGTTTTGTACTACAATGGCGTCATGGCGTAGGTAGAGTGCCTAAAGTAAATATTGATGTACAGCGAGCAATTCTCGTACAAATATATCAGTATTTGTTGAATGTACATACGAACCCAATTACTTGCCGGGTTAAGGCCGTGTTCATTTATTATGTGCTATATTGTTTTTAGTAGATAATCATTTGTTTTTTAACGAGTGTATATAAAAATCTGATGGATGTTACTTGTATGATTTATTGAGGAAAAATACTATTCTTATAATGAGTTTAGATGTAGATACAAATGTATTTGGGCTGTGGGGTTGAGGTTGTAAACTAGGACCACCTGTTAAAGCAATTTGACATTAAGTCTGGCCGCTTATATAAACTATTAACCTAAATTAAATGAAGTAATAAACCCTTGAAGCTGTATAATAAGACCCTCTATTATACGTAATAACTTTCAGATTGTGAATCATATAGCTAGATGGTCCAGTCGTGTAGTAAGAACGATTGAAAATGCGACGAACTAAGAGAATTACCGGTCGAAGAGGCCTTATAAAATAAACACATTGGGGAAGTCCTTCAAACAGTCAGGTGCGTACACTATGAAGTACGCACTCATGTCCGGCACGCAAGTGTGTAATAATGAGGATGGTACAAAAGGATGAGATCGTACCACGTCGCATTCTGTATTTACGCTTCGGATTAATGACAATACAGTCTTTTCTCAGTACCTCTGAAAGCAACCTTATAGCAGCTAGTTTTATAATTATTTTACCTCTGACAGCACCTTATAGCGACGACAATAAAGATCAGTATGATGCAAAATCATAGGTAAAATAACTGTTAAAGGATTGTGTATTGAGTGTAAATATTAATAATTAATTGAATGTACGACGATGTAAACATACAAATATTGTAAACAAAACCTTTACCAGTCAAGTTCATGACATTATCACTATCGTTAAACGTAAACATGACTGTGTTAACAACGTTGGAATTCAATTAAAATTATTTTTTATTATTATCAATAGCATAATAGTTTAGTAGCTAGTACATATTCTTAAATAAACACAAGCTTTTTTCCCACACAAATAGAAACTACAGGGGCCGTATTATCTATGACACAGTGATCGAAACCGCGCGAAATGAACGCGAGATTGACGTGATGAGCTATGGAATTGACGTGGTTTCGAAGTAAGGAATCATGAATGCCCAGAAGGCTCCGTGCTACGATTTTTACTTACTCCTTTTAATTCGCCTACATTCATACATTTTGCCCATGCCTTGATACCTAAATTATGATGGCCTGTCTATCACAGTTTCCTTGTCGCATGTCATTGGTAACAAAACCAGCATTAGTTGGTCTCTTATTCTAATGAAACTCCGTACTACGCTAGGCCAGCGAGTGGTCATTGCTACCACCGTGGACTGTAGGTACTACGTCTTGTATGAACGTGATGATGATCCATTACATAGCTGTTTTGGTAATCCCAAAGACAATGTTATCTTATAATAAGTGACGTCACAACACCGGACCTCTCTGTGAAATTAATCTCCGCAGAGAGCAGTGAATCAGCGCCAATGAGTCACTCGGATTTGATTTCATGTATCAAGTATTACCTACTTGTGTCTAATTTTAGTATTTTATTACCTTTTACAATAGACAAATAGGTACTGGACTTTCAAACAAGCTGCATGTGCCACATTGGAAAATCAAAACGTAGATTTGGCTTAGGTTGGAGGGGAAAATTGTAGGTTAAAATGCCAAGTTGCCTTTGAACTTTAGTTGCCAAAAAGCATTCTGAAAGGTATCTCATAAATTGTTGTTTAGCTGACCTTTTAATGGATACCTATACTGTGGTCAGGAGCTGTTACGCAGTTTTGGGCCAACAATTTTTGAATAACTGTCGTGGCAGGGTCACGAAGAAGAAGAAGCTGTGACGCTATTACAGGTATGCCAACCTTAGGAATTTTTTATTTATTTATTCAGCCATTTCTGTCTCACTGAAGGGCAAAGGCCTCCCTTCCCTCCTTCCACTTATCCCTATTGGATTAGATTGGTTAGTGACCATGTCTGCGCTCCATAGGTGAGGGTAGGAAGAATGCACATGTCCATGAGTTTTCACTTCAGTCAGAGAGGGAGAGTTCCTTTCATTATTTGCTTCAACGACCAATAGCTCTTCCAGGCGTTCTCGGTGCGTCGAGCAACTTCTTTATCGTGAAGGAGACTATTTGGCCGATACTCATGGACATATTCAATCCTCACACCCCCAATTCCTATGTTACGCTTGGTGCTGTTGGTCAAAATTAACCTTAGGAATTACACGTATCAAATGTATGTATGTCTTATTTAATACTGGCTTCCGCCCGCAGTTTCGTCCGCGTGGTATATCGATAATAAAGTAGCCTATGTCCGTCTCTACGGTTCAAAATATCCCCATACTAAATTTCATCAAAATCGGTCCAACAGTTTCGGAGATTAGCCGGAACAAACAGATGGACACACAGATAAAAATAAAAATTGTTGTACCGTATACACTTTAATTTAGTAAAAATAGTAGCATTTAGTAAAAATATGCTATTTTGACAATATAAACAGTTATATGTTATTTTGACATGACATTTATTTAAGTATAGATTACAAGCTTAATTCTCGAGGAACATAAGTTATAGTCTCTAGAAGTGTTGGCTGCCCGAAAAGAACAATATTACGACTCTCATATCAAGATGACCATCACTGTAGTAAGTAATGAAGCAAAGGACCTCGTCTAGTCTGCCTACGTAAGCAAGACAAACGTGCAGAGACACTGGTATTTGATCAAGAGATTACTTGTGTACATTTAAAGTTAAACAACCCGGGTCTAGTCGGCGAGAAACTTAATTACTTATTTACTATCCCACGGGAATCCTACGAGCATTCGTTGTAGGGAAAGAAAATACTAGCTTAATTAGCTAAATGTACGGGACGTTAAATTGTGCTTAAGGGGGATACGCTATGTAACGCGCAAAATTCAAATTTTCTTACGTTTTATGCTCTTTGCAGGTTAGTGTCAAAATGTATGTTGAACAAAATACGACTCGCGAAAGTAACAAGTTTGACTTTACAGAAATAAAATTATATACAGTTAGAATTAGATTATATTACAGTTAAAGCGCATGTCACCAAACTTTTCTAATTATCTAAAATAAGTCTTATCCTGAGAATAAATTTTGTATTTTGTCAGTTTTTCCATACTAGAACTGTCAGAAGTCAATTTTATTCCATGGATAAAAGATATTTGGCTTAGGTAAAATCAGCCCTTAGAGAGATTAGAGTTTATATAACAGTTAGTCAGTGTCAGTAAGTAGTACAGTAAGTCATTCTTGTTACGCTCGCGAATCATATTTTAATCAACATTCAACTATTATCACTGACGTGAAAAAACGTAAGATAATTTGAATTTCGCGGACTACCCTGTCATTTTCCCCTTAAGGAGGTCGTTAAGAAATGTGAAGATATGTTTTTCTGCACAGAATACGAGTAAAGGGAACTGACACCAAGATTGGTGGAGGCGTCACAATAAATAAACCTGAGTGAATATGTATCCAGGTTTGAAGCGGATGTTTTGTGAGGCAATTCTTTCGTATCTCTCCGTTTGTTCCTCGCAGTTATGAATTTATAGGTTGCTAAGTGATGCTGTTTATACAGGAAGAAATTTAAGGTATTGCACTTTTCTGTGAAACAGCTTTTTTTTTGATACCTGACACTAAATTTCTACGCTAGAATCATAATTATGCTGAATTAATGGTTACAGTTTGCGCACTGGGTAATTATTTTTCCGGTATAGCTAACCGATTACCTACACTTAATATTCTCAGTTACGTATCTACAGCTGTGAATGGCGTTTAAACTTCAATTTCTTATTTTAAATTGTTGAAAGACTTCCGATAAAATCGCAGAAGGCATTGAATGGTTCCTTGAACAAACGCCATTGCTCGATTTCTGTTCGTACGCAAAACTCAAAGCATTTATTTCAAATAAACCAATTACAGGAACTTTTGAATTGTTAAGGGGTCGGTCATTCAGAAAGATGAAGCTATTCCAAAGCGTAGAAGGTACCGTTCGTCGCCATAGGTGCCTATGGAGAAGAAAGGACAATAAACTTCACGGACACTCTTTTAAATCATAAAATTGTTACAAAATATTGTTTACATCATTCATATTGAAATTATACATTTGAGGACGATGTAGCATAAATCTGTGTTACGTATTTATTTTCTTGTTTATTAATAACTTCGTTTATAATTTAAATTCTATTCTAATTTTATTTTTCATGTCGAATTTTATAAGCATTTTTTTCAGACCAGTTCTGGTAGGTACTACATTATCCTAATTATTTTTCAAAAAAGGTAGGCTTCTAATCTTCTTTCATTGTTATCTCGTTAGGCAGGTAAATAATACTAATGGCCTCAGTGTCGGCAAAACAGCTGGATCATGCCTGGGGATTCTAGAAAAAAAATAATGTGTAGTGAGAACTGAAGAAAATAATTCTGAAGTCGTTTAGCACTGAAGTTGAAGAAGACTTGTAAAAGACTGCTAGTTAGACCCGTTTGATCTTCGACAGAACGTGTTACTATTTTCTGTGTAACAGCAACCCTTCTGTATTTTAAAACGTGGACAGAAGTTATTCTGCTCGTGACTTCTCTCGCGTTGTTGTCAAAAAACACACCCTATCACTCGGCAATAGTGTACCTTTCTGCCCGTAGAGATAATGTTTGAAATCGGATCAGTTCTTCCAGAGATTATCTCCTACATCCAAACTTACAAAATTGACCTCTTTATAATACCTATGAGTGTAGATTGGCCTGCCTTTACGGCATTTTAACATCATCCCCTTTCTTCCTAACCGTTGCTTAAAGTTAAGTAGCGATTTCTTTTTAACCATACATTTTTGACGTTTGAACGTCACTTAACTCTAATCATCGTTTATAAATAAATTCCCATATTATGATTAAATTACTATGAGTCTGCGCATCAGATGACGACACGTTCGTCTGTTAATCATCAAGAGGGACTTTTTCGTTAGGTTTTCTCTAAAATCTAAAAATGTATCTACTACTTAAAAGATTTTTCTCAAAAGAGGATTGAAGTGTTCAGCAGAAAGGGTCACTCATAATAATTATCTAGAGTAAATTATCTCTCATTACTCATAATTATACCGATCTAATTATCTAGTTACAAGGTCGAAAAACATTGGTCCGTCATCTATTTACAATATCAAAAGAAGAATTTTGATCATTTTCCATTTCATAAAACGATTATTAACAAGGATTGGGCTGGTCCTTTTTGACCTCAAATGAACAAAATACCAGCGCTTCGTCTGATCATATATAAAAGGTAGGCGTGTCTATCTTATCCACAGGAAAGGTTGTAATTTATTTGGTGAATAGTGGCTAAATGTCGATATCAGACACTTCACTCGAGTGATGGTTCATTTTTATGAACATACGGTTCATCCGTTCTCCTTTCATTTCATTTTTCGATTATTCTGTTGGCGAGTTAAGTAGGATGCCGAGCGCAGAAATCCAATATCGTTGGATCGGTTCACTAATGACTTCATTTTTGTTTCTTTTTATGTTCAGACGTTTCACTTCGAGTGAAAGATAAAAATGAACGAAAAGTGAAGCGTTTGATATCGACTAAACTGGACAGTGTAAACCTTTCTCGTGTGATCCTACAGTCCTTCCACAGTTATTTTACTTCTGACACCTGCAACCTAACAGAAACCTTATCACACCAACAATAAATATCACTGTAATTTTGACAGAATTGACAATTGCAGCAACTCAACAGCAACCTTATTGTCACGAGATTAAAGATCACTGTGATATTGACAGTGATGTCAAATCAGAGGTAAAATAACTATGTATGGACTATAAACGTTACTTTAGTCTATCCACAACGAAGACCCGTGACTCACGAAACAGTGCGACAGGGGTGACTCTGTCGCCGCGTACAACAGAGTCACAAACACGGAGTTTCCACGCAACGTCAGCGAAACAGGAGTGAGAACAATTGTTAGCATTTGTTAGTTCAGTATCACGCTATGTACACAGATTTCATAGAAACACTTGCGGAAATTCTTTGGTTATGATACAATGGACGCCTTGATTGGTTCTTAGAAAATTATGGTGGTGGCTTTCCATTAATATTAATCAACTCAAGGGCTTTGGACCGATTCCTAGATATTTGTGAATGGATCAGCTGTTGTATTTAGTTAGCCCAAGTAATATTTGAAGAGGAAATTGGTATATACTAGAAAATGAGAGTAGGTACAGTTGTTTTAATAAAGAAAACCTAAAAATGATTAAGAAGTGTCACAATATGAGTAAGCAAGCTGGAATGGCAGTGGGCTCGCCATGTTCGTCGACGGACCGATGGCCGTTGGAGCAGATAAGTCATGGAGTGGAAACCGCCGATCGGCAAGCGTAGCGAGCGTAGCGACCGCCTCTAAAAGGTGGCTGGGACAGACTGGATGCGGAAAGCAAAGGACAGGGCGTTGTGGCGCAGCATTAAACGGCGATAGGCTGAGCTGATTGATTGACAATATTAGGACTGAAGATAGAGAAGGTGTTTCAATTACCGAGACAAATATCGATACGAGAAAACCACTCCATTCCATAGTTTTAAATTTTCGGACTCCATCTAATATCTGAGACAATTTTATGGACCTAAATTCTCTATGATACAGTTCCAATGGTCCATAAAACTGAAAGTATCGGCCTTCGTCCAAATTGTAAGTTATGGCTACCTGACATTCGACTGCAGGCTATATCTGAACTGAGTTATTACCTACTGGGTAGTACTGTGATTAAACGTATTTTGTTTCTTACCATATCTGGTAACACTCAACATTAATACTTTAATTTCCTGCGAAATTGTTTTGAAATACAAAGTAAATGGCGGAGATTATTAAGAGTAATTATTTAACTAAGCTTCTATTAGTTTATAGTTTGCGTGAAGATCATTTTGAAATAATGATTGTTTCAAGTCGTCAATATTTAAAAGTGATATGGTAAGTAAGATAATCTTGTGGATATAAGACCGTTTGTTCAGAAACAAACATTTCATGGAAAATCCAAATTCTAACAGAAAAGGAATATTTCCTCAAAAGTTTACATAAGTATTGGAACTTTCAGAGCCTCATCTCTCTTTCATGAGAGCAACGAACCTTAAAAAGAAATTTGAATTTTATATGAACGCCTTCGAGGATTACCTATAAAATTTTGTAGAGTAGGTGTCCTAAATCTCTGGATTCGCATACCTGACTGACTTTTATCTTATTCAAGCGCATAATTCCGGATTTCCGGGTCAGTAATTCGCAATAACTCAGATCAGATCCGATTGGGTGTTTCCAACAAGGATTTCTCATAGCAGCCAAGTCAAGTCTGTCTGTGTCAATTTATGTCCGGTTAATGGCAATAGGCTCAATCCCTATTACATGGGGCTTAAACATAACTGGCAAAATTTGGGTGTACTATAGGTAGGTACACCTCTAACCCTTCGGGGATTACAGGCGTGATGTTATGTTAAGTGTGAGACAGAAACAGAAGTAATATTCTGATATATTTATTTTTGCTGACATTTTTTTGACGATAGATCAGGAAAACGATGACGAAGAAAATGTTAGACTAACCGATCACATAATACGCCTTATTGACAACGAAGCCACGTGAGAAGTTTCTAACAGTCAACAAGCTCTTGCCCTTCTAGATCTGAATACGTCAACGATATAAGAATACATTATCGAACGACAACGTGATCAACCAACGTATTTGCCACCTCACGTTTTTTTGTTCTATCGTATATTGTTAGAGACTAAAGGGGGTGACTACCGAGATGACGACTAATAGAGAAGTATGGAAGAAAAAGACATACGACCCTAAATAAATTGGGATAAGGACTGGAGAATGATATGTTAGAAACTGGAAACGATTTAATGATGACAAGGGAATCACAGTACAGTAGCTATAGACGTTGGAAAAAAGATTGCTTAAATCCGGTTCTGGATATAGATTTAGAAAAATATAGAATCTTGATAAGTCCAGGTTAGACAGGATACAGGAAACATCAAGCTCAGGCAGGATGTTTGCCGACAATCTGGTTTGTACAGCGGAGGTTGACAAACTTAAATTATCTGCCACGGCTTAAGCACTGGTAGGACTAGAATATTCATAAAGTGACAGTAAAACGATACAATCTACATAATGTTATGTTAGTTATACGTTATTATAATTTTCAATTAATTTCGGTATGAGAAAATGAGGCTTCCCCGATCCAATTATCTTCCTCATAATAGCATATTCTATTTTAATATCAAACGATATTAACCTACATTCAAAATTGGTACTTGATTTTAAATCAAAAGGGCCGTTGATATATTTTGTTCGATATTTTCAAGTGAATGGCTTTTCTTTAAGAGAGAGAATTCTTTTTTTTTGTCCACAAAGGGCCTCTCCTAACTGCGTAATGGTGTTCCGGCTTCTACAATAGAAAGATTTGACGTAATCGTATTTTCGATAAACGTTTCCGTTTCTTTAGTATTTTATTTCTCATAAATTGCTGCCTTTTTTGGCATCATTATCAATTTTTTTATTCCACCCAAGTTTCTTTTATTATCTACAGTATAGCTTGAGTATTTTGCAAACGTGAACTACTCACCTGTCAGAGATGATTTTATGTCATTATTATGAAGTCATCTTTTACTTTCTCTGATTCTTTGGACCGCTTCATACGAAGAAAGTGAAGTTATGCGTTTAATTGCAGACCGCAATATACTTCTCAATACTCTGTGCTACTTAAGCCTTTTCATCGTATGCCTTCAACACAGTGACCTTGATCTGAAACTAACATTTTGTTTAAATATTTTGCAATTGCATCGTTACAGTTAGTTTTGACTCTACAATGTGTGGTCACGACTGCTCCTGTTGCAACCAGCTATCGCATGACGGCACAACTACAATAACTGGCTTGACGAGAACAACCAACTTTTAGTTTCACCTCGCAAACAACTAGCCATACAATTTCCGACTCTATCTCGTTTCCAGTAAGATTTGATAGGATTAACTCTGTGTGTAAACGTAAGTTGGCGGGAGAAGTTCCTCCGTAGTAGTTGAGGGAGCGGTGTCTATGACAGCTTCAAGAACATCCATTGTGTTAAGCATAATAATGGCCGGTTAGTTTTGACATGATCGTTAATGTGTATAAGTTGACGCAAACAGTGTACCTAATAGGCAGTAACATAATTATACCGCGTCTAGTGTAATTTGTCACGTAGCGAAACAAAGAGAGAATTTGCAAGCAGTGCAGAGAGAATTTGCAGTCTATGGTATATCAAGATTATGTGGAACCGTTCTGGTCATGATTGATTTGCAAAAAGATTTTGTGCATTAAGATATTTTCTGGTACAATTATTACGGTTAGTACGAACGTTTAATACAATAGATCTATTGTCACAAAATTACTGTTACTAAACTTTTCATTTTTGTGAACTCGAATCAAAGCCCTGTCTTTGTTTGCGGAAGTATGACTGACATACATTTAGTTATCAAAGAATAGAGTTTTCATTGTATTTTATTCAGTTAATATGCCAATTAGAAAAGCATCAGGTACAAATAATAATTTGCACGAGTCAATCGAATCTTTTTCGTTTATTTACTTTAAAATCCTTTCCAACAGTTTACATAGGTAGTTGCTTGAACGATGGGCAATATTTTCTATTTCTCTGTCCGACATCTTCATTCACGAATGTGAATCAATGCTTTTGTTAACTTATTTGTAAACTGTTGCTATGATGACTTCATTTCATCATTGCCATTTTCAATTCTTTCCTTAACTCCTTTATCATGTAAACAGCAAGAAATAATTATGCTAAAATAAGCCTCGTTTGTTTACACAAACGCCCACGGGTGTGTTTCGATGACACACAATGATGTAACTTGTCGGATTGTTGGTCACGTCACTAAGTTTACTGTTAGGACTAAATTACTTTTTACATCGGCGAGTTTTTTGCGCAAAATTCTGCATTCAAGACGTGTTTGATCGTGACCGGTGTTAGAATGTGCCGTGATCTGTTCTTTTCTTGTTCTTGTGAGTCATGAAGTAGCTAGCTTTAGTTCTGCATGGAGTGAGATTCTAAGAATACATGAAGCTGTGTCACCGTCTTTGCAGTGAGCACCTAAAACATTGACTACAGGGAACTTTTTAGCGTTTTATTCTAGGATGTGTATGAGTCAGGGGAACCGATGCAGAGGAGGGGTATTTTGGTAGACTGGATGCAAAGGCAAAATAGATTTATCATCCTGACCAAACAGATACAACGCACTGTGATACGCTGAGCTAAATACATAATATTTCATGGCGTTTCGTACCAAACACTACCATTGCCATTTAGATATCGCTAAAATGTTGGCAAACTTTAATTGCTTTCAATGAAAGCAACACTTACACCTTGCTTTCGGTACTTCAACACGAAACACATTACCCTCCTTTTACGCCAAAGTGGAGTAACAACGAACGATAGTAAGATAGTTTGCGTGCTCGCTACCAATTGATACGAATCGCGTGCACAGAAATATAATGTAGGAGACAACCGTACGTGCTATCGACCCTGATCGTACGGGAACGGTGAGCGTAGGAAGTGCGTCATTTATACTACGAAATCCAGTCACCCCTTTCGTTAAGTAACACGAACAAATTAAGGTGGAACATAGGAACTATAGGAAGATTTGATTCATTTGGGGGATCAACATACACAAATGGGTTGCACGTAATAAGAATTATTGCTAAATGCCCCATACAGCAGTTATCGTATTTCTAAAGTTGTTTGAATAATTATCAGAAATTGTTGTAGGAAATGCATATAGAGTGGATGCCTGCGCAGTACGTAGGCGTCGACTCCGTATGCATTTCCGTTCCACGGAGATACAGTTTCTACATCCTTGGATAAATGGAAAGTGGTGTATATATTTTTTTTCCTTTACTTGAAGGTCATATCTTATACTTACACGTGTACATGTACAAAACCGGATTTAAGCTGTATCTACAGATATCAACACAGATGTCAAAAGTGGTGAATGCTAAAAGATCATAATATATTGAAGAAGCAAGGCATACGCTGGCCAGGTACGTTTTGAAACCAGCTTGTACATATTTTCCTTGTTAGACGAGCCCCCATTCTAGTAATTAAGAAAAATAATCTTAATATACCTTCATTAATATCGTTTAACAGGCCGAACTTAATATTTCAAGTCCATCATTTTCTGTCTCCTAATTTGGTGAGCGCGAAGTATTTAAGGCACCATTTTTTCTGGGCTCACATTAATTAAAGCTCTGTCAACGAGCGAAGTTCTTTAAGCTAGTACAGAGTCCTCAGCTTACCCTCTTATTAAATGTTTGACCTAGATTTTGGTTCCTCAAAGGCATATTTGAATCCAGGTAAGTGTGAATGAAGGTTCTTGAGCCAAAAGCAATTAAAATTGAAGTGAAATAAACGAAGGTTGGTTTCGTCCAGAGTTTTGCTCGAGTCCTTATACTTCGTTAGTGTAAATATTGAATCAGCGTCTTAACTTTAATCAGTGTTTCCTTTAGATATTGGTTATGGCCCGTTGTACACGGTACGGTTTCTTTACGGTACGGCGCGTTAGCGGCATCGTAGAATAATCGTGTGAGCGGCATATGACACGACAAACCACCAGAAGACGCATACGGCGACGGCGCCGTGCCGTAGTGTTGCCAAGTCTGTCAACAAGCTTCCATAGTGATCCATACAATACTGACGACCGTGCATACACACCACGAATCAACCGCAGTTTTTCACGGCGAAACAACGTCTGTCCACGATGCTTAAAGTAACAAGAGTCGCAAGAGTGAACGGGCATTTTCTGGGCACGCTCGTTCCATCATAGACCTCAACCATCGCTTACCATCAGGCGTGAGCGCAGTCAATAAAAAAAAAACATGTTACAAACTCAAATCCCCAATGAGTAGTGTTGTATTGTACCACATGAATCACTTGCTACTTCATGCAGAAATTTAAAGACGTCGTCTGACAGTAAGTTGTTATTATTACGTTTTTGCGCAATCTCTGCGTTGGACCACTGAAACCGTTGCTAAGTAGTTAGACTGTGGTTTTTTGTGTTATGTGGCTCAGGTCTACATACCCTCAATCCTGGAGAATGCAAAGTAATTAAGGCTGCATTTTTTCAGGTCTGCCATTAATTAAACTCGGTATTCTTTGCCAAGCCTCGTGCAAATTGCTATACATATACTCCCGCGTGGTTGACCTACATGCGTCAAATGCTTTCCATGGACCTTCGCTTCGTGTCAATGGTTTAATTTTTAAAGTATAGGTACTTGACAGGAAGCCTTATATAGGCGGATAAAGTTGAGTAGCGGAAACATTAATTAAAGCTTTGTGTCAAACTGTCCGTATTAGGTGACGGTTTAAAAGGTTATGTATAGTTTTACAAAATTGGTGTGAATATACATATTCCTCTACGCAAAAGAATTTAATAGAAAATAAAAGACATTTTTCTACATCTTCTCAATCTGGTCAAACTTATGCTTAAGAATTGGTTTGTACAAATGTGCAGCTACAATACAAAATATTCATCACTATAATGCCAGACCTCATAGCTCATAGATGTTAAAGGCCTTAGACGAATCTAAATCACATTTTGCAAACAATAAATCTCAAATATAATTACATCCAAACCAATTACAAAGAAAACAAAAATAACGTTAATCTTTTGTAATTACTAGTTCTGCTAAACGCAATCTTAAATGAAAATGAATCACCGCAAGTTTCTTTACTAATTCAACTTCAAAGTTAATAGAAGTAATATTTCTGCACTGCCAAACACTAATTTGATTGATCACCTGCTAACGTAACACTGTGTTAATTAAGAAATAGTATCTCGTAAAGATTTTTCAGGTGTTTGCAACACTGAACAGATCTCTGTGTAAATTTTATTTATGTTCTGGTAAACTGGTGACGATGAGTTTTTTATAATACTGCAATATAGGTAACTATTTCATTCGGTGAAGGTTCTTGTAAAGTCGACTAAAGGCATGGTAAGGAATATATTATACTTTTATCAGATTGTATTTGTTCATCGGATTAAACGTCGGCAACTAAAAGTGCTATGTTTATATTTTTAGAGAAAAGTATCAACCTCCTTTGTACAACCACCTCCTCCTCCTACTCCTTTGTTTGTTTGTGTATGTTGCATGATGTGTATAGCATACATAAAACCAATCAAGCAAACTCAGCATTAACGTTTCCTTGTTTGCTATTTCAGCTCATTCATTGCCGAAAACAGCTGTGTTAGAACTAATAGCGCCTAAAACACCGTTGATTTGTTATGTTGATAACGTTCAAGGCCAATGTATTTTCGTGTCGAAAAATAAATAATTCATAGGGGATTACTCCTGACCTCAGTCAAGGTTTCTACGCGCTGTTACTTAAAACTCAACCTAGTCAAAGGTCAGCATGTTTAGACAAAGGTGGTCGTAGTTAAATCATTCAAACTTTTGTTTGTCCACCAATACGAGTACATGGCATGGTCAGGCTCTAAGTACATATTTTGCTTCTATCGTAATAAACTTTGTAATTTTAAAGATAAGCCACAGAAGATGTAGAGGTTTCTAACATCCTGGTCACGTATTTTTATTTAACTTCATCTTTAACAATATGAATAGCATTATCAGCGAATTCCCGTCCATCATCTCGACCAACAAGCTTCCTCTTTCTGACTGACCGGACTCCTTGAGCATTCAAAATAAATTAAATGAAACGGTTGAAACCTGCTTTGATTTGGAGTTTTTGGGTCGTATGCCTTTGTATCTTTAAGTCGATTGAAACAGCTGTTTTTGAGGTTGATACCTCAGAATGAGCGCCAATAACGTTCAATTATTTTCACGAGAATAAACACTGCCGAAATAACCAATCACGACAAATATATTAATATTTATAAGTAACGGAACAAGTGAATCTTTCCGCTTCCGTGTTATTGCTTGTTAACACAAACATGTAACATGACTGGATGAATAAAATATAACAACCATGTTCAGAAGCAATGCTTGTTTCGTCTCGTAATAACCGGTTTCCCTAGGGTCCTCCGAGGAATCTGCTCGGGATGATGTTCGGTGTTCTACGTCTATGGAATCTTTAATATTTACATGATTAATAGTTTCGTGTTCTTGGTTTTTACCACGGATGCCTTGTGTTTTTATTTTGTGTAGGACAAAATTTTCCACAGGTCTCAAAAGTGCCACTTCTCTTTCTTGTAAGATTCTCACTTGACTTGGTGGTGACGACGACACAGGTGAAGTGACGTTATTCAGAGCACCCAGTTTTAGTAAGACACTTAGATTTTCTGACTTCTTTCTTTTAAGGTTGGGTCTTTAATATTATTGTGAGGCTTTGCAAATTTCGGTGACTATTGGTTACTTGCTCTCAAAAACGTCTCAGATTCATCATCGTCACCATTGGCAGCCGTGTTCCACAGTATAGGCCTCCTCCCTTTTGTGCCATGCTTCGCTGGTCTATGCGAGTCTCATCCAGATCTTCCCGCGATATTCTGCAGGTCGTACCTGGCTTTTGGGTGAAATCAATTTCACAGCAACGTCATGTTTGTTGTGCCTAGTTGGCTGCTTTTTCACAATGCCCTAAACCATTTTTCGCGTGTTCCATTATAACGATGTTGTGTGACACTGGTATATACCTAACACAATATCGCTTTAAACGCGTTGGGAACACGCAACGTTGTCAGTGTTGTCTATTACAAAACGCTCGTGTGAACACACCGTAGTTTTAACCGCACTACAAATATTGACGTTAGAACAAAATCAAAATGTTTACGTTGAATTTTGAAGCTTAGTAATAATTTTACCAGTCAAAATAGAATTTGAATTGTTAAGTTTTTGTTGATGAAGATGTACGGTGCGAGGCCGGCTCAGAAAGAGTTGGACAGAGAGACCAGGGGTTGCAATCTTGACATTCATAGCGATCGCTTTACGACCGAATTCGGTCGCAAAGTTCCGGATTGACAGGTGTAATGTATGGAGTGACAGGACTTTGCGACCGACTGCAGCGCCTGGACGCGTACCGTGAAGTCTGGATTGAGGTGGCGCAGGCAGACTTCCTGGATGACCTGGGGGCAGCCTGCCAGCTGGCTGGCCAGTGGGACAGTACCTATATGTTAAGTAAAAATTATCGTGGCTGATTATGGACTCGTTACATTACTATTTATTCGTACAATTTTTTTCTGTTGCTTAAGAATTTTACATTTCTGCAATCATTTGTTCGAACATCGGTCCTTACACAGCAGAAGTATTTGAACAAATATACATTCACAGTTGTCCCAACAAGGCGAATTGAGGTGCTAAGTTAATATTTAACGTTGAATAAAAACTTGTGAACTATCGTTTAAAGTTAATTTGCGTTGCTAATCCTCAAGGAGAGTCGTTAAGACGACATAGTGAAGCGATAAGTGAATTGATGCATCGTCGGTTAGTTTTAATTAAGTTCGCGATACTGGTGCGAAATTTCTCGAGGCAGTGAGCCTTTTATGAGGTTATTTAAAAGGCGATTAAAATTAAAGACAACCGTTTGTCATTAAAAGAAGACTGAATCACTAATAAAATAAAATAAGATGTAGTAAAAGGAACAATTTTATAAAAATAGAAGCTATTCGCATGGTTACCGAAAAAAAAACCAACCAGGGATCCTGTTTCGCAAGCCCGATTTCTACACCGTACAATTTATTTGACCGCGGGATCAATGCTATTAAAAGGTCACACAAGGGACATAGCAACGAGAAGTTTTATAACCTAACCATTGGAAAGCGAATCAAAAGACAGATTCTTCGAACGACCTGTCTTGAATGTTACCCAGTAACAAGACTCCCCGAGGACCGATTGAGGCGAAAATATTTTACACAAGCTCCTTGAAAACTTTCTTGAAGACTGATTTCAATAGCAAAGGAGTATAGCTCTTATTGGCATTCAAAGTTGTTTATTGTAAAGGCTATTTTCGTTTGAAATCAGGCTTTGAAAAGGGCAATCGAATTGAACATTTTATGCTTTAAATTTTAAAGTGCTAGTCCGTATAGGCTGGAAATAGTATAGATCTGATATACAAAACGCGTGTAGCTGTAATTAAATAGTTAATAGATAGTTTGCTAATAATAGGCGAGTTATTAAATAATAGAGTATCTTATCTATGAATCTAACATATGATTATGATTATCGCACCATGCAATTCGTTCTACTGAATTTTCAATATACCACTAGCACTTACCTAACACAATTAGAGGTATTCATGTAATGTGTGGTAATTACGGCAATAGCTACGTATGCATTATTGGTGTAGAGATACTTTAAGCATGGCCGTTTGATTTCATTGCAAGGAGTTTTGAGTTCGGATGAAAATACCAGGTTTCTTTATGATAAACCTAAGATTGTATTATTTGATTGTAGTGAAAGAATAGCGGTGTCAACTTTACACTAAATGGGACTAATGAGGGGAAAAATGAACAAGACAGGGGAACGTGGCGATAGCTCGAGAAGGCACCAATATGCAATAGGGTGCCTTAGGATAGTAACAATAACAATAAAAGGAATATCATAGAGAGAAGGGAACAGCGGGGTGATTGCGTAACGCATTCAGTAGCAATGGCTCTCATTTTGACAGTTCAACAGCATTCATTGCGTTATTTACGTTGTGACGCAGTTAAATTTTTGGACATATAAAGCAATGGATTAGCAATATCTTTCAAAATTATTCAGACAGAGATCGATAGTGTGTTACGCAGGGTGCAGGACGAGGATACAGTAGCTTAAATTATACCAACAATTTTAATCAACATTGAAGATCTCTCTAACGCAGAGATTTATAACTTATGGGTATCTAGGGTGAACTCATCTAATTCTGTGACTCGCCTAATTCGGTGATATTTGGTTTTGAATTTGAACTTTATCACAGAGGCTTAAGGTTTTATTTCAAACCATTGATGCTACCAATCACAGACTGCCATTCATTTGAGCGAGGCCTTAGAATTCACGTCGAGTTACGCACATGGACTAAACCCGCAAAGCGTAGGCTCAGTAATACGTAAACTTTTATCCATAAATACTGTTTGTCAGTGGATACAGTCACAACTTTTGGGTTTGATATGCATTAATTAGAGCCAGGGACTGCCAGGCATTCGTATATACCCTGAAGTAGGTACATATCGTTACTTGTAAAGGTCATGGCCGTTGTTTTAGCCCGGTCGGCAGCTATACATATTGTAAAACGTTGACAGTTATGAACTTTATCTGTGGTCAGGTGGCACGAAGCGCTTTAGTTTACTGCAGAGGTTTTTTTTATGTATACGTATTAACAGTGCTTCAAAAGGCACGTAAAGTCGTTGGGCCCGGCTGTCATTCGTGGATCGTCGTAACGTGTCGTTAGAAGTCCGAAATTCAGACGACCAGTCTTGCCAAGGGGTATCGTATTAAACAGTAGCTGGGTTGTAAAAAAAACAAAATAAAAAAAAAAACATTTATTTCAGGTTGCACCTGTTTCTTGGTTGTGGAGGTCAGATAGGTCGCTCCAGGTAAAATACTGATATTCAGCTGCATCCGGTTAGACCCGCCAACTTCAACATAGTTGGGAAAACACGAGGCAGATGATGATGAGGTATTAACAGTGTACATTGTTGAACTATGGTCAAGTAGCACGGAAGCTTTTTTTGTAGGTACCGCAAAAAGTTTTTAATACAATATCGATTAACGACGAACCTGAACGGTAAAGGGTCAACTAGAAGACTGTAAATCATAATAGAGCCTGACACTGTCTGACCCTAATGACTGAGTGTCCTACTTTCAAATCTTGGTGACTTTATTTTTTGTAAGTTGCAACACATGGCACATGGCTCTAACTGGTGTGTGTCACAGTCTAAACGAAAGTCATTAATATCTTTATGATTAATCGTCCAACCAAAATATAACTTGTGAAACTACAAACACCTACGTTCAACCGAAAGATATGGTAATTTAGCTTAGAGTAGGAACCAAACATTCGTAAGGTGACTAATACATAATCAGCCACAGTCAAGGAACAGTCAGTCCGACAACGCAAAAAAACAAACAAGTAGGTTTTAACCAAAAACTGCAAACCAGTACAAGGTAACTAAACTTTTACCTGTCCAGATAACAATAGTTGACATTGAGTCACAAGAACAGACGTTATCGAAGGAAATCGTTAGTCCCACCCTTGAATTTTAAGGTATTATTCGTGAAAACAATTGTGTAATATGTGTCGGAAGACTGGTGTTATTTAATCTCCGTGTCAGCCGGCCTTAGTTCTAAGAATTAGAAGTTGTGTGTGACCTAGTTGGAAAAGGATAATGTTATGCTGTGGTCAGCGATGCGATCATTGGCACTGTGTCTTATGTTTCTATGCTCATTGATCTAGTTGCCAAGTGCGATGACTTTAGGTATTGCTCCCGATTTGGAGATGACTAAAGACGAATAGGAGATAGGGGAGGAGATCAGAGATCACAAACTTAAGGTTAGGTTAGCTAAGGAGTGCATTAGTTTAACGCAGATGTAGTGCAGAAACATGCCCGAAAAAGATCCAAAAAGAATAAAACGGTAAACGCTCAACATTCACATATCAATTTAAGAACAGAAACCGTTTAGAGTTAGTGGAACATCCGATTTGACATTCTTTTGTATATTTATTTCCAAAACGTTTCCAAGTGAGAAGATTTGTACAATATCATCGTTTTGGACGACTTATTCAATGAGCGCTATTAATGTCATTGACTCCGCGAAATGAATGAGCAGTGCGTTGAACTGGGTGCGTAGGAGTCGATACGAAATAATCGTGTGCTTGGATTTGTTAGGATAATTAGTTCCCTATTTTAATTGGTACGGTTATGTCAATGCTTGTTTGTTCATAGTAGGAAGTATTATCAATTTAGTAGTCGATGCGGGCAATGTTCCACTTTGTAGCACTTTGCACTATTTACACGATTAGCTTAGTTACCATACAAGCCACGTCGGAGAAACCTGTTTTGAGAAAGAATACAAATGTTAACATACTAACATGGTGCTTGTTGATACTGCGCATTTTATTTTAGTATCGAATGCGTCATTTTGTGGTAAAGGTCTCTTGGAGAATGTCAAATTAAAATAAAAGAAAACACTAACGAAGCAATGAGTAATCAACTCGAGGTCATCGGCATTTCAGTAATGTAAAATTTATTTTGATGATTAAGCAGCGACAACTGCTTGAACTTCTATACTTCGAGATTAGATTCCTCATAAAAGAACATATAAAATACCCCACACTGACCCCAACCACCCCGCACTGTATCTATTTTATACAGTGTGGGGTTGATATTAAGGCAGCGGGAGTAAATGATTAGGTGTTCACGAGGAGAACAGAACAGAAAAACACACTATAAGGCAGAAAAGCTGATATATGTATAACTCCCACAATCAACCAAGTATGTTATTGACTCAGAAGGTAAGCAGGTAAGCAGTCACTTTCAATCAACGCAAGGACATTAACTTTACTAATACGCTTTCAGCGATAAACCTAACAACAAAAGCGAAGCGCTTTACAGCGATAAACTTTACAAAATTGTCTATAACATAATCAGTATAATATACGAGCCATTGTTCCAACGTATAATTAAGTTGATAAAGGCAGTTAATCAATTTAATCTTTGTATTGTTATTTGTTAGCAATGAAGTATGGGACGAAAATTGGTAAGCTTGCATAGAATTTAAAGGACAATATCATTCAGAAGAGCTTGAAGTACCCGATGGGGTTGCAGAGATATAAGTAATCAGCGCCTGGGTATATATGTTGCGTATATATGAGAATGGTTTACCGTTCGTTTATTTGTAACTACGTTAGTTAGGTCTACGATTTGTCTAAGTTTTCCATTCTCTCTTAGTGTGATTCAAAAGAAGAAGATTCTAAGTTAGATTGGCACACCCACCTCAAGAGGAACATAAATATATATGTAGGTGTGTACGTTCTGGGCGTGCATAAGTTGACTAACAAACAATCAGTTCTATTACATGGAAGTTACGAAACATTTAATGAATTCATACATCTGGTGCACACAGTGAACACTAAATATAATCTACATAGCAGAATGCAGATATTATAGTTCAGAGTTTCACGCTAGTTTTAATTTAGACTCAATACATATAAAACGTCTGCATTTTAATGCGCATTGAAAATGCGCAGTTATGAAGGTCAAAGAAAACATACCTAGATCGTTTATATATACAATCTATTTATTAAAATTAATGACATGAAACTATTGCGTTTGAGAAAAAACAATCATTCAATAACAGTATTATTTATACTAAGTACTATTACGAATACAATGCGAGTTATAAAACAATCAATTTGATCCTACTTGTTTCAATACCAACAATATACATATGTATATAGGCTCTAACCAATAAATCAAATAACAAACACAGATATAATTGAAAATAAAACCAATAATAAAAGCAATTTTCTCAAACAAAGTGATATAATTAATGAATAAATCAATTCAGGCCATCTCATTATCACAATACATTTAATCATAAATCAATGGACGAGACAGTATTGGAAGTTGATGAAAGACGAGAAAAAATACTTATTGGAAAATGAAAGAAGGCAAGGTAAATTACAAAGGGAACTGATTGTATTAAAATATTTTGAATCGTACTTAAATAATTCATACATACTTAATATTTCTTTGTCGATGACATGAATAACAGTAATTCATATGAGCAGTTTCTTATTCATCAATTTAACGACAGTCAAATCTATGTATATGTCGAGGAACAACTACGGAGTTTTTCTTTCACATTTTGCTTGCAAACCTTCCATTGAAAATGTTTCAATAACCATCCTCGCTTGGACATGAAAGTTTACCAGATAAGTAATTTTAAAACTCCGCCAAGTTCCCCAACTAACGAACTTCATTAAACAACTTTTAAGAAGCGATTTAAAAGTGGTTAACAAACTTCTTTAGGATGCCTTTAAAGTAGCATCAGTAAGTTGGTGGTTTACTAGTCGAATTTACATGGTAGAAGACGAGACTGCGGAGACTGTCGATGAAGAAGTATTAGGTACAATGTAGTTATTTTTTCATTGTTACCTAGGTACCGTAGGAGTAGATACAAGAGATAATTTATCTCTCTTAATGAAAACGTAAGGGCAGAATAAGCTAAAGACGTAAATTTTAGAAGTGAAAGAGAGAGTAATAGAAACGAAAATTGAGACTAACGATAAAGTTCCTGAATTAGGAGAAGATTAGGAGAGAAATATGGACGTAACTCCCACAGTGCACGTTTATGATCGTCTTCCGAACTGCCATGTACGTGAATAACAATACAATTGCAACAAAAAGTCCAAGCGCATCGTGTACATCTATATGTATGTCTGTATTGTTGGCAATGACACAGTCTGAATACTAGGCTAACACGACATGAACGATTGTCACTGCTTTTTCTTTTACACTAGAAAGGTCGCGGGAGACGTGGTGCGTTGCCGGGAATCTATTATCTTGTGAGGTCAATGCTCCGAGACGGTTCTGAACTCCTGATTCATATAATTGCAAGGTTGAGTTTTACCTCAATAATTCGTCATCACATCATGTATGAGAAGAGGTTTTTGGCCTGCAGTGGCTGGCAATTACAGGTCGATTGAGTACTATTATAACTATACAAAGCACGGAAGGCGGAGGACAGGGTGTTGTGACGCAGCCTGGGAGAGGCCTATGTCCAGCAGTGGATTGCGATAGGCTGAGTTGATTGATAACTATACAACATTTTAAATTTAAAACATTTGCTTACCTTTATTTCTAGATTCTGTCAAGCTTGGTTATACAGGTATTTAATGGTGCAGACGTAAGGAAAAGTAACGGACGTGTAATACAGACAGACGGATGAAGCCATAATATACTGAGCTACTTATATTGGGTAAATATTGCTTTAATGTATGGTTGCCAGGATGCTATAATTTCAAGTATCGATTCCATACCGATTTCTTATCTTCACATTCGATTTCCAATCATCATCTTCCTGCGAAGAGAGCAATTGAACAATCTCTTTGAGCTTGGTCCAATTTTTAACGATTTATATTTTAGATGTTTTCGTAAAAAAAAAAATTCAACTGCATTGTACAACAGGTGATGAAGATAATAAAGACACCGACGAACTTGACTCGAAGGTACATCCAATTCCTGTCCATTAACCTAGTTGAAATAAAGACAATGGCGTCAATAATGTTATACGGACGGAAACGTGTATAAAATAGATACACGAAAGTTATTCTGCTACTGTAAACCAAATTACTATTTACGGTCTACGCCTAGCCCTGACGCCTACGTATTTCTGCTGCTGCCACGTAAGGTCCTATTTTCGTAATTGGCAATTCCGTTTCAAATAGATTTAGGTCTTGCGTCCCCAAATTCTCATTTCCATGGTAATTTGATGGACATCTTTTCTAAGTAAGAAATGAGATTTAAACGAAATTGCTATCGATCGAGGTAATTTTTCACCGCAGCAGTACGGTAATCTTAAGAACCATTAGGACACCTCTTAATAAGCCAACAGATTAAATGGAGAAGTACTGTATATTTGGACAGGATCCTTGAAAATACCGCTACATTTGGAGGTCCTATTAAAGGTATAATTTAGGGTTTTCGGGCAACACCCGCGTAATGTCACGCTCTGTGCGTCTCCGAACTTTGGATCGTATTCCCCGTATACAGAAGCGATTTTCTTTTAATATGGAAAACGGTATAAGTCTTTTCTCAAGAGCTGAGGAACCATCAAAGTGCTCGCAGTGTTTATTGAAATTCTGGCATATAGTACGCTTCCGTTTCTTATTTTACTGTTTAGTTATTGTACCCATTAATTTATAATTGGCTATTATACGTCTCTGTAAGGAAAACCGCATGTCCCTAATTAATTCAAAACGTGCGTTGCCGTTGTACCGTAACAACTACAAGCTTAGTTTATGGCACGTGTATTAGAAGTTAATCCTTCCCACACAGTATATGTAGCCATTCTCATTATTCATTAGTCAAACATCCACTACGAAGTATATAAATCGGAAGATTCAGTCAACAGTACTGTAACTACAATTACTAGAGAAGGAAAAGACAAAGTGTCAGTACCAGTACAAATTAGAGCCGTTTCAAGAGTTATATATTCAACTGCCTCGTTGGTCTAGTGGTCACAAGCTCTACTGCTGAGCATAAGGTCCTGGGTTCGATTACCAGGTAAGGCCACCCAGTTATTGGATTTTTCCATTAGGAATTTCTAAGTAGCAGCCCGGAGCCTGGATTTATGCCCGGTTGATGGCAGTAGGCTCGCCCTCTATTACAAGGGACTTAAACATAACCTGGATGTACTGTAGGTATACCTCTGTCTAACCTTTCGGGGATAGAGGCGTGATGTGATGTTATGTTTCAAGAATAAGCAGCCAGACTAATGATATTTGTTGAACCAGATCAAATCGTGTCCCAAGGTTGTTACCAAACAAGTGTCCAGTAATACGTAGATCAGAGGGGCAATTCTCGTAATTTTAAGAATGTTCAGTCTCCATCTGTCAAAAATACGTCTAATTTCCCTACATTGTGACAAGATTTTGACATTTGTTTATCGCCGAGATGAGACTGCGACTAGATTTTGAACGTTTTAAATTACGAGAATTGGCCTTCGGATATTTGACGCCTACCGATGTCTGGAACTTGAACATTCTTGACTTCGATAACGGAATGAGGACATGCGTGGAAACCATTTTTTTCGTCTGCCAAATGCTATGCTAATGCTAGGGCAATGGTGGCCTTTCGAACATCGGAATGTTAAAAAAAGCTTTCGGAACCAGCAAAAGCATAAAAAAGCTCTTCCAAAAACCTCCGTTTTATTACTGCGGACTCTCGAAAAGGATAATCACAAAGCAAGTACGAGTACATAAAACCAAGGTCTGTTTTCAAAGGTCTGAGAAATAATACATTAAAACAAAGAGTACAATTCTTTACGTAATGTAGAAGTTAAAACAATATGAAAAGATAATTTCTTTGAGATGTTCATATTTACGTACGATCTTTAATTTTAAGAAATCCGTATCGATTAGAATGTAAGTGAACGGAGAGAGGTTCTTAAAATATAAAAAAAAAACAATTGTTTGCCTTTGATGGTCGGGCGTGAAGATTGGGATTATTTCTTCCATTGTATTCGGCGATACCTTCATTCTGGTTCAACAATTTCGAGCATTTATTTGTTGCGCAAACTTTTTTCCTTAAATAAGCGGATTTTAGGGACCAGGGTACGTTTGATTTCAGGAAACGTAAAGAACGTCGTGAAATAAACAACAGGTCGTGAGGCAGATAAAGATGAGCACATACCTTAAGGAAAAGCCGGAGAAAACAATGATTCGTTCGGTAATATTCATGCAAGTCCCTTATGGGACTCCAGTTAGCAGAACTAAAATTTAAAATTAAAGACATGGTAATACAAAAGGACGCTTTCGACTCAATAGATATTACCTACAAACAAGCACACAGTCATCTAAATTACTGTACGTGATAATAATGACATAAGATATTAAACAAATTACTCCTCACAATAATCTACGTGCTCAATGAATTATGACAGCGTTTCTTCCACAATATAATACAAATTCTTCCGCCATAAATTCGTCGTAAGCACAGGTTTAGGGACGCAAAGTTCACATTCACCACGACAAGGTAGCGTGCCCTTAGCTAGTGAAGGGTTTGACTTGAATGCTAAGAAGTTATTCAAGTTTTTTTCACTGCCTTCCAAAGAACCCACGTTTTTTGAACCATCCCTTTCGGTAAGGTCGACGAGCGAATAGTCTCACGCTTTATTGTCCGTGTTTTAATATCTCCGGAGGCTGGGATAGAGGTATAATAAAAACAGGAATTTAATATAAAAATATATCTAGACATTTGGACGTTGGTTAGCCTTCAAAGGTATGATCTGGGTTTCGCGGATACGGTTTGTGGTATTTAGTCCTGCGTTCATTGAATGGCCATAAGCATTGGGGTTATAAAATCTAGTAGCATTGTCATAAAATATGTTTGAAATCAAAATTATTCTTATTAGACACAAAAAAAAACCGAAATCACAATTGGTTCTACTTAAAACACAGTTGCTACAATTAAAAATACAGAAATAAAAATTACCTTTCAACTTTTACGTGAAAAGCCAATTATGTCGACACGCGATTCAGTCAAATCCAATTCACTAATATTGTAATCATTCACACAACACAAAATTCAATCCATATTTTCTAATACCGCGTAGCGATACGAAATACAACGGCACTAATCACACGTCCGTTCGGTTTGCGCGCCAAACCGCGACTGGCAGGCTGCGTGCCCGGCGACCGGCGACAAGCCTTCACCAATGAACCGCGTCTATTTACCTTATGTATTTTATGATAATCCGCATGCATCGCTAATTTATTATATGCAGTAACTCCAATGTGCTTTACGGAAACGGTAATGTATTATGTATTAAATTAAGTCGTTAATTTATTTAATGCAGAGGACAAAAAATAATGGGTCTGCCGATTGGTTTTTAATGACAATGAGGAAGTACTAGTTTCACGGTGCCTTTAAATTATCGTTTTATCTAGATGACATAATAGTTTCCATGGAACAATGGAGCAAGCTCGTTAATGATTTCTATCTTAGAAAATCTTTTAACAATAGCGTATTAAAGCTTAGGTCTCGGCACGAATGAATAGTTAAGAAAAAATAATTAGTAAGGATTTCCCATAACAAGAATCTCGGTGAATACGGAAACTGGGCATGCGTTCGACGATAGTTTGCACAATGTCATTTCAACCAAAACGAAATTTTACGGTCATTAGAAACTTGAAACTCTGCAATAGAAATAAAATATCACATTGCGTGGTTGTCTGTATTTCTGTAAGAACCGTATCGCGTTCGAACACTAGAGTAAAAGTGTTTTGGCGTTAACTCTATGCGGTGTCCCTGACCCGGTTGTAGAGCCTTCGTGTTTTATGTGCGCCTAGTACTTCACTATGCAGACTGAACCTGAATTATATTATGAGAAGGCCATAGCGCATGGGGAAAGTCAATTATTATGAAAATGGGAACAATATGTAAGAAGAAGGCTATAATTTTCCTTGTCCATAAAGATAGTCCCGTAATGATTAAGGCGATGATCAAAACAGTCTGCTACAGCTCCAACCTATAATTTAGACAGAAAACGGTAATTTGATCAAAGTCAGAGCAGAAGAAAATCACAATGAATCTAATATAAAAAAAAAAAAATGTAATTGATTGATTTTGGCAGAAGTGATTCGTTCCGTGGGTTTTTCCTCCACAGTAAAACACAAATATTTAACACGATTCATGTAATGGATGAACATGTAACCGAATATGTAACGTTACCTATAGATTTCGGGATGACGTCAAAGGCACCCAATCGTCGTAATCCGTTCGCCCACGGTCAAATACTGAAGCCGACGATGTAATCATAATCACAAGAGAAGCAATTACTGAATGCTGATACTGAGAGATCTGTGTTTAAACCTGATGACAACGTTTGTGGATGTGCTCGTAAATGTGGCTACGTCATCGACCAATGTTGTGCATATGTGTGTGTTGTGTAGCAGCCATAGGCTGCTAACAAACATTGCAACTTTGCAGGAATACCTGACAGAGTGAGCTCTCGGGGACGATGACTGGCAGTAAGCCCATACCGCAACGGTGCGGTAGGGCTTGCCCTGCGGTTACTTACCCTGCTGTTACTTACCCGCTCATCCAACGTTGTGGCTACGGACATTGCCAGTGCACTTTTATTTACGAACTGTGTGTGTCCCATATTCGCAAAAGAGACTGTTCCCTGTTCTTCGTTTCTGATTTACGGGTTTTAATAATTATTATTATTATATAAATCAAAATAAAATAAAACAATTTCTAGTCATCCTGCCGCACGAAAATTTAACAATTATTCTCTACTCATTATTCTTCTATTAATTTATTATTTTTTATTTTTATTTAATTGTTTTGTCAGTTATTTACCTGTTTGTGTTTACATTCGAAGGGTTCTAACAATGTAATAACTATTCCACATATGTATTCTAAATAGGTTTGACATTGCGGTTTTCCTCGAGGACAACCAGAATTCTGGGAGCTGAAACAATTTTCATAGTCCTTTTCTCGCAACCTCATGGTAGACTAAACACCTGATTCTCGGTAAGTGCTTTTATCAATTTTAGTAGATAGTATATTAGGTACACGACTTTCAGGCGGTTTCGAGTTTGTTACTTCATTAGAGTAATTGCGAACAGGGAAAGTTTACTCCTTTCGTTAGCTTCGTCTCCCGCATGACATAGCTGTAGTAATTTTATGAGAGCTTAGTACTCAACTGTTTAGTAGGGAATGTGTAATTTCTAAAAGTTACTTGCCAGTTTTGTTTTGAAATTAAATTTTCCCAGTATTTTCATGTTGGAACACTCTTCTCTGATAGTGTAACCCAGTACTATTTCAGCAAAGAATTCCGTTGCTCTAATTAGAACATCAAATAAAAGTCAACGCAATCTATACAATGAAGTGACATTTTATCTATCTTCGTTCCACTCAAGTGTTCCTCATTAGATCGCTAGCTTCCAGTCTTCCACTACGATTAATTAAGCATTCGGCGACGCTCCAACGGATTCCTGAAACCATTTGTTTATCGGAGCGGGCGAAAGTTATGCTTGTCTTGTTTTTATGCCTTCCTGGTACCAGCGGGCGTGTGGATGCTTGTGAGTTAACAGTATCTCAAGTTAGTACATACCTCTGAAGACTTGATATTTCTTATTCTTCAACTCATAGTTAATTTGAAGACAAGATAACATAGATATTCCAATAGTTAAAAGGCTTATTAAAACCCCCGATATTTCGGATATCCCGTAGTTGACTAGGATACGATTACGTGATACGGGAAAGGAAATATTTAGTTAGTCAAACATTTCAATTTCCGTCGATAGGATGGCAGTAATTTGGAGTCGATGATAATTTTTCGTTTAAATATTGTTACAAACTTACACAATAATAATTATTTTCTTGCTTATAAGGTATGACAAGATAAAACTGTAAAAGAGAGGATATGCTGGCTTGATATTGATGATGATTTGTTGTGCAGACATAATATCTTCAGAGAGATTATTGTATCATAATCGGCCTATAATGTTCCTGCTGCAAGGACACAAGCCTCCTCTCTGTGAGAGGCAGTGAGGCGTAATCCACAACGCGGGCCCAGTGCGGGTTGGTGGGATTTATGTATGTTAAATCAATGTTATCCGTTTTTGTTTCGTGTCAAATATAATGAAACATAACAACGTCTTCTGCAAATATAAAACGACCTTGATACTATTTGTAAGGTAAACAGCTAAAATTTTAGTCTCCATCTAAAACCGGTATCGTCTGCGATGCATAAAATCAAACGTCAAACGTTTTGCATACATGAATATGTTGTCAGTCCAGTGAAAACTGCCCCTTGCTTGTGACTGTAAAAATGAAACTGAACATATTTTTGCTTTGAAAAATTCAGCTGAATTTTATAGTGGGATGGATATGATATGAGGGATATTTTTGAATTTCTTTTTATTGCAGCATTATTTTGCTTTTACATTCAAAGCAAACGTTGAAATCATTTGTTAATGTTGTAATCGACTTCAACTAAAACATCCTCTACTTTGCTGGTACATGACAAGCTGATTTATCAAACACTATCTTTGTTTAAAAACATCCTGCGCTCTCGTTGTAAGCGACATAACTCGCATTAAATACTTAACTCGTATAAAGACTTTTTGTAAAAGCAAATCGTTTTTTATTTATTTTTTGGCCGTCAATTTGATGTGCATTTGTTTTATGTTGTCTGTCATCGTCGATAAAAACGATTGTAATATGTTTTCTGTTATATTTGCTAATAAGAGTTATTTATTCGTTTACGTTACAAGTCCGCTATTTTCTTGCAAATTGAACCCTTTGTTCGCTTCCTTACCACTTGACAACAGGCTACATAAAATCCTATCAACCACCATGTCAAATCACTTCCTTCCCCATCTGGTAAACACGACAGTTAACAACAGTTAGTGTCTATTAGCGACCTATCTAAATTATTCAGACCCCAGTCCCCCGCGTATGGAACCCTGACACAGTTGCTACTGCGACACTGCGGAAACGACCTAGTTCTCACTGATATCCACGTGCTGTTAGTTTTCTAGAATTCTTTCCCAATGTGCTGTTATCAGGATATTGCTTAATGTATATTTTATTTTTATGTTGACTTTTCCAGCTTGCTGGGTTCCAACTGCGCTAAGTCACTTGAGTACACATGACTAGCTTTGGCTCCGGCTCCGGCTAGTTTTGCGTGAACTACGCTTACACACACACATACAACATAACGCTTGTATGCGCTGGGGTCGGAAGGGCTGGGCAGAGGTGCATCGGTTGAGTAACGGTGGAGTTTCTTACCCATTCTTCTCCATACGAAACTACCTTTTGGAAGGAGCGATTAGGAACAATTCTATTTTATTGTAAATTTTGACGTTCAAAAGTGTTTTTATTTGAAATACACGCATTGACTTGGACTTTACTTTTAGTATAGGTACCCACATTTTGCCAGTAATGTTGAAGTTCCATGTAATAGGATGCGAGCCTATTGGCATCACCCGGGTGCACGTCCAGACTCCGTTCTGCTACTGAGAAATTCCTGATGGTACTCGTACTAGTATATAATTATGATTATATTCTAAAGATCAAATATTTTAGTTCTGGGTAGGTAGTTTTAAAAACGCACAAATGAACGGACGGAAAGACAGATGGTGCGTTTTATGGATGCGCAAGCATGTGACAATGTATGGAGTTTATAAATTGGCAAACTAAAACAAAAAGTGGCCTGACAAAGCCTATTGACTTTGCCTGTCGATATTGTCCTTAAGAACTAGTTTCTACAAGCTCATCAGCTGTCTCCTATAATAGAATAACACCTGCCGATCGATTCTGTAAAAATCTCACCTCACTCTAAGCTCACTTCACCTAACTTTTCACAGTTAGGTGAAGTGAGCTTAGAGTGAGCTGTCAATAGTTTCAATCCCTTAGCATTCGTTGGAATGACAGCTCACTCCACGCTCACTTCACCTAAGTTTTCACGGTGAGATGGGTTCAGAATCGTACTGCTGTGCTTTTGTATTGAAAATAACGAGAAAATAATTTAAAAAGTATGCTTGTGTCTTACGAATTCGTGCACACGTTCATGCCTTTAAAGATCTCCTCTTTTTTATCATCATCATCTGCCTAGCCTTTTCCCAACTATGTTGGGGTCGGCTTCCAGTCTAACCGGATGCAGCTGAATACCAGTATTTTACATGAAGCGATCTGACCTCCACAACCCAGTTACTGGGTAATACGATACCCCTTGGTAAGACTGGTTGTCAGACTTTCGGGCTACTGACGACCCGTAACGACTGTCAAAGATCCACGAATGACAGCCGGGACCAACGGCTTAACGTGCTTTCCGAGGCACGGAGGGGACTTGGTATATGAAAATGGTCACCCATCCACGGACCAACCGCGGCAAGCGTAGCTTAACCTGATCGATCGACCCGTGCGGCTGTTATTACTAAGCCACAACCCCTCTCCTCTTTTTTATGAAGTTGAAAAAATAAAACAGACTGCTGGACATTTTTGTTTGGGCAAGTAAGTAAGGTACTGCACAAAGAGATCAAACTTGTCTTGTGAAGATAAAACTTAATAAATAAAGTGTATAAAATCTGCAAGAGAAAGATGCGCCGTGTTCCGATTTGTTTCACGCAAATGTAAAAGCATGAAATCGATTACATCCGAGCATTTCACGTGCTTTGAACACGCGTGAAGATATCGATCAGAGTAATCGAGTACTAACAGACGTCAAATATGCATTTTTAATTCATTCATATCTTTTGAACTTCCCGTTCGCGATCAAGGTCAAAGGTCAGGTGGCTTTGGTATAAGCTCGGCAGCAATATCTAAAAGTTCCAGCTTTACAATCCAAGACAGACAGAAGTTATGAGGAAAACAAATTCCATTTTCATACATTTGAAATATATAAAGTAATTTTTTATGGTACTTATAGATTTAAAAAAAAACACCCGTAGCTAATAATTTATTCAATGTTTTAATGTAGGTACTCGACAAAACTGTATACTTGAACTATCAAATAAAACATTTTATTTTAAAAAATCCTATGAAATGGAAGCTTGTTTTTCCGTCCACTGTGCGGCGGGCGTCGAGAAACGACCGACCAATCCCTAGTGAGTAGTGACGCTGGTGACGCAACCCAACCCACACACCCGCGCGCCAGTAGCGGCTAGACGATCGAAGCGTTGACACGTGTGTATTTTTTCCGTTTGTTCGTTAGTTACGTGTTGGACGTTTGATCGTTAGTTACAGTTCGTGATTTTTACATTTTAATTAACAATCCCAATAGCAGTTCATCTATTGAGGTAAATGTTGTGTATATAAACATCTTGAATTGCTGCGCACTTCACGTCATTCCGTTATCGCTCTGCGGTTCAGTCGGTCGGCCAGCTCGTTCGCGAAGTCCGCGCGACGCGAGCGCGCGAGGCGCGTTCACTATAAAAGCGGCGCGAGTTGTTTACGCACTCAGAGCATGTAACCTTACTTTTTTACGCACGCCATTGCTCATTGACATTCAGAGGCGACGCGTCGCTGCGTGAACGTTTCTATTGAACATTGTATAAACATTTATATTGTATAACAAACGTGTTACTATATACAGGGTGTTAGGAGAACGCTTCCGAAGCCAGAACGTAGATTATATACAACCTTTATGCAAACGGATACCACTAACCTTTCGCCTGAAATTGATTATTTTCAAGACTTCATATTTCGCAAACACGCAATGGAAACCGTACAAAACGTGAGGTCACTGACACGCAATGCAACGTCGCGCCACCGCGCTTCTCGCGTCGCGTGCGCCGAGCGCTCCGTACGGCCGTTACGGGATTTATACGAAATTTACAAACACGGCACCACTTTCAAAATCCCTACCCCTTCAACACTTCACAAAATTTTGAATTTTAATCGCATTCGTAGCCCACTTTTAAACATTAAAGTTGACAGAGGCATTTTACGTACCTGTTTTTGCGATCTTATGAGGTTTGGCTCGAACTGCGCTCCATACATTTCAATACATAGCTAGGCCCGTCCCTGTGTCGAGCCGTGAACACGAGGCATTAGTGTAGGATCCTCAACACTTCTGCACGTAGTTTATTAAACACGCTCACTATTCTGCCCCGCATTCAATCAGCACTGTCACATTCCCGATCAAACACTCTTTCTTTCACATACCCCCACAAAAAGAAGTCCAAATGTGTTAAGTCGGGTGAACGAGCTGGCCAGGCGTGCGGCCCTAGCTTTCCGATCCAGCAGTCATCAAAAAGCTCAGTGAGACGCGCGCCACGGGCTTCTCCTAAACACATCAACATGTTGCCGTATTCACGAGCACTGTAGTACACGTATGTCTCAGGCATTGTTAAAAACAACAAAAAAATATTACTAAAAAACAATAAAACAGCACTAAAAACGTAACAATAATAACTAAACACAAAACTAACAAAACAGTAATAATACGATTCAATGGCTATCGATCGATTAACGCACGTTCGCTCACGAACCGAGTCGGAAAGGAACTAACTAAGTAACTAGAATAGTGAAGAAGTACTATGAAGATCAAACATGCCGCCTGCATGCGATGCCGGCCGACAAAAGGCACCGCCGCGCGCTGCCGTCGGCGCGGCGACGAGGAGTCAGATAGCGGTGTCTTTTGATGTGCAAAGATCAACAAATTAGTCAAATTACAGAGGAGAAAATGTTAAAAGAATAATTATGAAATCAGAAAACAATTAATTTTAATTGTTAGGAAATTGTAGATACTTATGCTTTATTAGGTACAAACTGTTTTCATTTTCTAACTTTAAAATAAGATTTGACGGGTTTATTAGATTAAATTAATTTGATTATCCACTTTAAATTGATTGGGTTTACTTACTAAATGAAGGATACAGTTATTGTAATAAATGAGCGCGCGTCGTGTCACTCTAATTGCATTGACATAAAGTTCAAATTCAATTGAATCACGCGCGCTAGTTGCTTCAAACTGTACACGCGATCTTTTACTTTATTTCATTCACTATCGATTATCGACTTACATACAAAACTTATTAAATACACGACACATTGCTTCAATTTAAAACTGTTGACGCCTCTGTAATGTTTCTTCCTATTTATTTTGGCGGCGCGTCGCATCGCGCGTCACGTGGACTTGGGGTCGTCAGCCGCACAGCTGTCGGCGAGCGCGCGCGCACTTTGAACTTGAGGTCACGCGCAAGCGTCAGATGATATTTATTTACGAATACATTGCTTGTTAGAGTTGTAAAGAAAAAAAATGTGTTTAATAGCAAATAATGGTTTAATTTAACTGTTCTCACAGCATAGTGTACGAAAAATGCTAAAAAAAATAGGTAAAATTGTTCATTTTTTTTCTAATTTTTTGATGGTATCGTATCGAGAATCAGTAGCCCTATCACCTGTCTTCGTTTTCGGAAGCGTTTCCCTGCCACCCTGTATACATGACCCCGGGAGCAAAGTTTTGAACAACAACTTTATCGAGATGGCGACATCCAGTGAATCTAATGTTGATCTCAGCCAGGACGAGACTGCATGGCAGCGGGTGGACGTGCGACCAGTCAGTCCCTCGTTTTTACGTGCGCTCGGTTTGATGAAGATTACAACAGAAAAAACAACAGTTACGAGTGTTCCACTTTCTAAATCACGTGGTACTGACACCGATAAGAGCGCCGGTGGCTCTCATACTTCTGCGAGCAAGGAACCGATACGTCCGCATAAGAAACGTTCTCAGTCCAAATCAGTTGCAGCAAGCAGTACTGCAAAGAAAACTTCTGTGGCGATAAAAGAACATGTTTCGAAACCTAAAGATCGAGCGAAGAAGAGGAGCCATGCGACATCATTTGATAAACCTCAAAGTATACCAGCAGTAGTTTCTGATAAGAAGGTGCGGAAACCTGCAGCTCCGGCTACTGATAAGCCGACCATCAAGAAGGAACCCAAAAACGTGAAGAAGCAACAGCATAAAGCGTCACCAACAGCAACGAAAGTTTCATCTTCAGCGCCCACATCTACCGTCACGACTGCTGAGAACCTCTCGGAGTTAACCAATGCTGCTGATCAATCCCGTTTCTGGAGTGATATATTAGCAAGTGACTTCAAGTCGATAAACTATACCATGTTCTTAAAAAATAATCAATTCACTGAAGAAGAAACCCAGGCTATACAAAAATCTGTTCAGCTTATGTGTAAATCGTTTTGTCGCAGGCCCACAAAACGTCAACGTTGCATGAAAACACATGAGTGTGTAGAATGTTATTTTTCAATATCTCATGAGTGCGTGTCCATAAATTCTACGGAATACTGGACCTTTGGCGGTATCGCTCCCTGTATAGATTTTATCAAACCTGAGTCAATAACCATGTGCCTCTGTAATTTTACCGTCTTTCATTCTCACTGTAAAAAATCAAAGTCCAAGCGTCAAGCTGAATCGTTTGAGCCGAGTCCTTTGCCGAGTACCGCGAGGTTGCTAGAAAATTATCGTTCTTTGAACTTGGATTGTCCCAGATGCTGCATGAAGATATCCATAACAAACCGGAATATCGACGTTTGCTCCGACCTGAGGACCTTCGACAGTGCCGACGGCCCTGCTCGTAAAAAGTTATTCAACTATGTCAATAATTATCTGGAGTATGCACCTAAACAGCTTCCAACTCTGTCAGAGTTCTATTCTTGCAGCAATCTCTGCTGCATGTTATTTCATCGTTGTGATAAAGACGTTCTTGTTCGCAACTCTATACCAATACAACCCCATCGACCATTGATTTCTTGCACGTCAAGGGGGCGAATGGAATAAGTTTAGCCATCGACTGGTCGGATATTGTGACTTCCACGCTCAACGTCTATGCTGTAAATGTTTTGTAAACTCAGTGTAACATCACGTCATTGTGGAAAGTTTAAAGGAGGGTTACAAAAGTAACAACACTCAAGAAAAACGCATAATAAAAAACGTTTTCAACAAAAATGATACCATAAATAGATACTGTATGAAAACCAAAATAGCTACTTATTTAGGCTTAAAAGGAAAAATTAAAGTTATTTCATACAGATCCAGTTGAGAGATTTTTATGAGAGGGAAGATGTAAGCAGAATGACGGCAGGCAAAAATGAAATAAAAACACAGAAGAAACAGAAATAACAGAGAAGGTATTTGCTCGGAACTTTACATAAACTATATAAAAAATACAGACAAGAAGGAGGGAAGTTGTCATTTGCTACATTCAAAAGATACAGGCCCTTTTATGTATTACTACCAAAAGCCGAAAAACGAGATACTTGCGCTTGCAAAAGACATGAAAATTTGCAAATGAAAGCCATGGTACTGCAGTCGATTGGATTAATAGCAACAAAAGATCTTGACGAATTATTGTGTATGGTTGTTTGTGATTTCAAATCTAAAAAATGTTCTTATGGAGAATGTGAGTAATGCAAAAATAAATATATTGACTTTACCATGGGTGACAAAAATCTAAATGATAACATTTCATGGGATGAATGGGTTTTGAAGTCTCATGAATACAAACCGAAAAGAAATAGTGATGTGACGAAGACTACGAAGAAAATCGATAAAGAAAAAAAGACTGGTTCGTTGAGAATGCTCCTAGAGGCGTTTCAAGAAGAATTGCAAAATTTCAAGACCCATTCTTACAATATCATCCATCAATACAAAGAATATCGACGATGCACGAACAATTTGGATGACCGCACTGTAGCATTACACATAGATTTTTCGGAAAATTATGCCTGTAAATTAAGCACTGAAATACAAGCGATGCATTTTGATGGATCAAGGCAACAGATTAGTCTTCATACTGGTATTTTGTATACCGCTAAAGGTAATCAATCCTTTGGATCTATGTCTCCAAGCAAAGAACATGGTCCAGATGCCATTTGGGCTCATCTCTTACCAGTACTAGAATTGATCAAACAGAAATTACCTAAGGTAGATGGGATTCATTTTTATTCAGACGGTCCTACTGTTCAGTACCGCCAAAAGAAAAACTTTTACTATTTCTCAAAACTAACGACGGAACTCGGTTTTCCATTTTCAACATGGAACTTTTTCGAAGCCTCCCACGGCAAAGGAGCCGCTGATGGCGTTGGGGGAGCTATAAAGCGTAAACTAGATTCATTTGTCGCTTATGGTTCGGATGTTCCTGACGCTAAAACAGCTTACGAACTTCTCCAGGCATCTGAAACCAAGTTACAACTTTTTTATATCCCTGAAGATGCCATATTGAATGAATCAGTAGATCTTGTACCAGTCCCAAACACCATGAAAATATATCAAATTGTTAACAAACTCTGACTCAGCTTACTCTATTTTCTACCGTTATCTAAGTTGTTTCTGCCAAAAGAGTAGACCAGGTTTTTGCGATTGTATTAATTTGAAATCTGCGGAATTACTAAAACAAACAGCAGTGAAAAGTGAAAAAACAATTGCGCTCAAAAAGATGATAAGAATATTATTAGACAAAAAGAATACTGAGCAAAATAAGTCTTACTTTTTTTTGACTCAATATGGCCCATTTAGTTTAAAAGAAGTTGACCCGAAAACAATAATAGTTGCCACAACTGCAAAAGAAAATGTTTCGCCATCTGTTGACAATATCAATACAAAAAAGAACAATCCGAAAAAGAGAAAACTTATTGACATGAACCTTAGAACAATTACTAAGAAAATTAGGAAAGAATATGAGAGCAGTACAGACGAAGACTTGTATTCTTTGCATGATTCTTCCGATGAAGATTGTCACATAACAGATAACGAAGATTATTTTGATGTTAAAAATTGTCAAATAAAAGAGCAGAAGAAGAAATCAGATTTAAGAAAAGAAACAATAATATAATAATAATAATATCCCTGGACTTTTAAAAGACTTTGACAGTTTAATTAACGACTCGGAAGTGACATCAGAAAATCAATCGGATATATGGAGGCTATGTTTCAAAGACACAGTACCTACTAGTAAGATACTACCAAAGAGGCTCATGGAAATAATAATAATAATATCCCTGGACATTTCACACAGCACCATTTGTCCCAAGCTAAGCAACCCAATGCTTGTGTTATGGTAACAAGATGGCTGATAAACTACTTATATACAATTTTTTTTTTTTGTGAATACATACATATTATAGATAGAAAAACACCCAGACTCGGAACAAATACATGTAGGTCATACAAATATTTGTTCCGTGCGGGAATCGAACCCGCGACACGCAGCGCAGCAGTCAATCGCTTAACCACTGCACCAACCGTGTCGTCAACTACTACATCGGTTTATTGAAGATATTCGCATTGAAGAAGGAAAAAGTTATTTTACCATACGGTTTTTGAAAACCGTAAAAAAAACCAGTACTAAAGTTTGTTGATAAAAAAATAAAAGATCAAGACACAATCACTGATGATTTAAAAACAGATTAAGATTACACAAAACATTGAACGGCCAAAAGAATACTTTTTAGCTGCTCAAACTACTGTGATTTTTTTAATATATCAGTATAACCAAGACATGGTGTGTCATTTTTTACCCCAAAGAATTTTGTTCACGTGTGTACATATTTATATATAAATATTAATCTTTTTTTAAAGTGGGATCAGTTGACCGATTCAAAACATTCATTAGGTCAACTCATCCCGCGGGATAAGTTCGAGCGGGCTCAGTTGACTAAAGAGCCCTACTAGCGACGAGGTTTATTTTGAGTAGGATATTTATGTGCAAGTATAGGTACTTATAACAAACAAAAAAGATTGTTTGATTGTATAAAATTAGTTTTTTTCTAAGCATTTTTAAGTACAAATCTTGATCTCAATATTTGAATGATTAGTCTTTAAGAAATAATAAGTAATGCTATGCAACTTTGTTAGCGAAGCTTTTGAGTTTAATATTAATACATTTGTCTATATTTTAGTGTTTTATTTTAAATTCCATTACAATAAATAATCTTGTCTCGTGTGAAGTAATCTTAACAATATTTCCAGTTTGTTACCTATTTCCAGTGTGTTATCGTGCGTTACACGTTCACGTGTGTGATGGTACATTTTCTGTGAGCCTGACCCATATACGCGTCGACTAGTAAGTCTGCATATGCCCTATATAAACTTACCTCAGTGATGACTGTGGATGCTTTAGTCATAGCATATCATGGCTTGGTGGGTTCAGTTTTAAGATATGGTGTTATTTTTCGGGGGAATTCAACCAATAGGGAAATTATCTTTAAAGCCCAAAAAAAGTGTATTAGGACAATGTTTGGATTGCAGGTCATAGATACATGCAAACCATTGTTTATTAAGTTTAAAATTGTGACTCTTCCATCTTTATATATTTTTGAGGTTGCTGTATTTGTGAAGACCAATTCAAAGTGGTTTAAAAAAATGTCGGACATTAATAATCGAAGTCGCCGGGATAATAATAGCTTATGTGTAAGAAGGTCTCACACAGCTCTAATGTACAAAAGTGTTTTTTGCATGGCGCCAGTTATATTTAACCGCTTACCGTCGTCAATCAAAGAATTGAATGTTTTATGTGAAGAAAATCATTACTTGTGAACAAAGCATATTACATTATTTCGGAGTTCATAACAGATAAAAATCTAATGACAGAATGCTGACATGCTAATAAATTATATCTATTGATCTAAGGTTTTTTTTTTGTTTTGTTTTTTTGTTTTTGTATATTGACATTAGGATTAGGTATATATTGACATCTGTATATTGACATCATTATTATTGTAATTTTGACATCTGTATTGTATATTGATATAAGTATTGTATATTGACATAGTCTTATTATTAGTTTTCATTTATTTTGTATTTTATTTTTTCTGTTTTTTGACATTTATTGCTATTGCTATTTATTATTAATTAATTTGTCAAAATGTGTTCTTTACAATTATTTTTTTATAGTCCAGGCTTACTTTTATATTATTAACTTTCTTGTCGAGACACATTTGTACGCCCTCTGGCTTAACATAGCGCACTATTCTATCTTTATGTAACATCATTATTGTACCTATGTTCAACAAATTAATAAATGACTAATGACTTATGAAACAAAAAAAAAAGAGACTTGAGAACCTCCTCCGTTTTTTTTCGTCGGTTAAAAAGTGAATCTGTGTGTGATTAAAATAAATAAACAAAGCAATTATTAAGACTGAAATTGACGTTAAAGTTATTAAGATTTAATTTTCTGTTTAATAAATGTTGGTTTTTTACAAAAAAAAACACTTTTTTTAATACGTTTCACCAGAAATTAAAATTCAATCAAAATTATTCAAAAAAGGCTTACCTCTCTTAAAAAAAAACAAATATTGTTTTTCTTAAAATTCTCGAAGTCCCGGGTATTCCCGGGACTTTGATTGTAGGCTGCCTCGTGTCCCGGGACTTTGAAATGGTCGGGAATTTCCAAACCCTAACTATATCATAACTATCGAAATGTGGGTGAACTGTGGTCTACGCACCAACCTACTCTTTCACAGAAAAAAAAATATTCAAATCTGTGCTATTTAAAATATCTACTGTTGCCAAGTATGATTGAAAACCGGCTGTCAATACTCGATCGATTCCGATGATATAGATTCTTCACTTACGTTCTTGGCACAAAGCCAGGTGATCGATATTTTATTAACTAAACTATTTTGATATACTAGCCGATTTTTGAGCGTGTTGTGCGTAGGCAGACTGCCATTGAATCAGTTTAAGTTTTTAATCACATAAAATAAAGGACCGTCCTATTGCCATAATCCGGACACAGGATCTGGAAATTTTGTGCCCGAAATTATGGCAATGGGTGCTCGTAGTCGGGACTCCGAGTGTCTACAATGAATTTCCTGATGAAAAATCCAAATTATGCTCATCACTCATAGCCTCCTTTTTCCCATGGGGGTAGGCAGAAAGTACAGAACGTATGGATCGTAGCAGACGATCCATACATACTCCTTTTGCTTAGTCTACGTTCATACATCCGAAGGCCAATTCTCGTAATTTAAAACGTTCAAAATCTAGTCGCAGTCTCATCTCGGCGACAAACAAATGTCAAAAACATGTCAAAATGTAGGGAAATTAGAAGTATTTTTTGACAGATTGAGACTGAGATCAGACTGTAAACGTTCTTAAAATTACGAGAATTGCCCCTCTGGTCATACACGCACGCCGGCCGGTTGCCAGTACCACGCAACTGACTTTTCTGAAGAAAATCACCAATAAGGTCACTATGTGACCTTCGGGGGGAGCGAGGGCGTCCGCTTCCAAAGTTTCCACTCACATCTACCTTGTACATACAAAGAAAAATATCCAAATATAAGCTAATAAAATTAAGTCAAGTGAAAATTAATCATCAAAATAGTTCATAACAGTTTGTTTGCCCGAAAAGGCAACGGCTTCATACACCGTCGCGTCCACTAAACGTAAGCAGTAGCCATCAATCGTAACAAACGCCTACTGACATCGATAATTACGTGTTTAGCTCTAATGCACAACTCGGTAATGTTAGCTCATTTGTTCGATCTTATGTGTGTTGCATTGTTTGCAATACGAGTAAGAACTCGAGCAAAAAAGTATCGATAAACATCGATTGCTTATCGGTAAAGGCAGTAGGTTACTAAACATTCATTGTCTTGTTTGCAATTCAACTTTTTACATGATATAATTCTCATAGCTGTTCCCGTGTAACTAATGGGTCTCATTAAAGTAGTATAAATTCCAAACGATTACAAAGAGTTAAAGATAATTAAGCATTGGTTTGTTTTTCTGATTCTTTCCTTTGAAATATTTACTGAGGAAATTATTCTGCTACATGCACAAACGCGTTCTGGAATTAATTCTAGCAATTCAACAAAAACCTTCATTACTCCTATTAAACACTGTAATTAATTCCTAATATCCGTGTTATATAATTACTTCAGTTGCTCGAAGATCCGCTAAGCTGAAGTAAGACTGGACTGATCACGTCTGCCTAGTGAGCTGTGGGCCAAAATAACCACTACGTGGAGCCCTGACACGGGTAGAAGGGGTCTCGACCCCGTAGAAGATGGCGAGATGAGCTGGAGAAAACAGACGACTAGCGGTCCACTTTAGCCCTGGGTTGAATGAGCTGGAAGTCATGGGGAGAGGCCTTTGCCCTGCGGTTGGATGATGCAGGATAACAGTACTATCTATCTGTTAATGCCCATTGCGCCAATGTGTGCACGCTATAACACACTTTTTCAGTTTCCCTTTTCACCGTACTTTCAACAATAAATTCTGCCGTTTAGCACATCAACGTCACGGTAGAAAATAAAACGGACATATAAAAGTGAAAGAGGCGTGTTATTTGTAGTACGAAACAACAACAAGCACGCGCGTGACGCATGTTTACCCCCCACTTTTTTTTTTTTTTTTGTGTTTGTTCTTTTTTTTTATGCGTCATGTTTGCCGCAAATAAATGTATTTTCTTTCTTTCTTTCTTTCTAGCACAGTTTGTAAACATTATTAAATGTATGTGGTTTCTGTAAACGGTAAATGCAAAGTAAATTCCAGAAGATTAAGTTGGAATTTTCTTTATGAGGCCTTTCTTCTGGATATCGACGGATTCGGAGAAAGGAAGCAGACACCAAATATCAAATAGTAGAAGAACTAGAAATATACCAAAGTATAGAACTTTTATCTTATCGAAGGTTACATTGTAAGTGAGGTATCGTTAAAGTATCTACCGCTAGGAGAAAACTGCACTAAAATTCAATACATTTTTTGAGTAATCTTTCTTTCAAGGACGCTCAGGGCCCACGAGCAACTTAGTTGCCCGGCAACTTATTTGTCTCTGTCGCTGTCTCCTCGCCGAGATTTGGACGATGCGCACACGGGAGCGACAACAACGCTACTTTTATTGTTAAATTTTCGGTTGAGCGGCCACTGGCTAGCCGGCAACTTTTTGTCGCCGTGCCCGCACTTGCATTGTAACCAATGGACGGGCGTCGGTTGCGTCCAAACCCGCCGACAAAAATGTCTCCCAGCTGTCGCGTCGCTACATTCGCGCACTTACATACAAACCCGTAGACTTGGTGTGAGAGACAAATTAGTTGCGGAGACAAAAGTTGCTCCCTTACTATGTAAGTATATGAAGATCAGAAGCGATCCTCACAAGAAATCACATCTCATTAAAAATTGTATACTTCTTCTACTGGAATATTACGCACGCGACCATAATTATATGCATACGTATTTATTATAATTATGTGTATCCGTATGTTTATTATAGGTATGTGTGTCCGTATGTTTTCTACGTCTGTCGTCAACATCCGAGAACTAAATGTTTTGTTACGAGTTCATTTCAACTATCTGCAGCGTTTGTTGCTTTTTAATGTTGGTTTTCGTGTGTGTACTTGAATCCATTTTACTGTTACATTTTTATATTGTACTTACAATCATGTCATAACAATTCGGGTTATTAACGATCTTCACGTGAAGATCGATGTATTTACATGCCATTTGAGTGAATTCGCAAAAATACTGATGTTCTTTTTATGTTATAGTTTAGATTAGAGTAGGCTATATTTTGTTTTTTTATTTTATTTTATTTTTATACAGGGAAATTAGTAAAGTAGTTATTATTTGTAAATGTATGTATTATAAGTACTTACTACTAGTTTTTTACGTATTTCATAGTTTTAAATTGTATATGTTAATTTTAAGACTACGCTATCGCATTAGGTATAACCTGTAATGATAGTAATTGGATTGAATTTTAATAAATAAATAAATACTTTACTTTTACTAAAATACGGTTTTTGGAGGTCACTGCCAACTAAAATGATGGCTGGAGAAGATCTGGAACCATTCCAAGACTCTATTGTAGTAGGTCTTGAATTGTTTAGCAAATGTTTCCATAACAGATAAAAACACGGTCCTAAAAGGTCACACTACGGATTTGCGTTCTCAGCAATACTGGCCACATGTCTGATCTGATCTTATCCAAATACCATTAGAAAAGAGCTATCCATTTTATTTTCTTCATCTTTAATTTTTGTCTTACAAGGAAAAAGGGCAAAGATAAAACAACAAACACCTGCTTACCACCTAAGTATATATGTGCTACATACATAATCGAACATTGAATGTCAAACAAAGGTCTTCCATCATCACGTACTTAACACAATCATTCAAATTACTGCAAATTAGTTGTTGAGTGCTAATATGACCTCTAAACACGACATGTACCACAGTTAGTCCCTTGAGGACCATCACTTGTAGTTGTAACTAGTGGTAGTTAGTCACAAACCACTAAGGACCAATAGGACTTGCCAGATTTAGAGTGCTGGCAATTCTAGCAAGCATGCAGCTGAAATGGGGGCATGAGTTGGATGCGACCTTCATGCAATCCTCCTGTCGTAGAACAAGGAAATTTTGAGTTACTTGAAATTCAAATTTCCGACAGGTGAAAAAAACTGTCTATATGGCCCTGGTTCTGATCGTGATAAACCTTGACATTCTATTCAGTATGACCTATAAGGGAAAGTGAACATCAATACTTGGATAAGGGACGCACAGAACAGGGAAGTAAGGCAGAGAAAAAGGAGGCTGGAGGATCCCAGGCTGAAATTATGATGATGATGATGATAAAACTGCAATACACTCACAACACAACATTGTTCTTGCAATGATGTTTTCAATATAGAATAAGAATATACTGTGTAGTAAATAAAGACCCTATTATGGTTAAAGAAGTCTATGAAGAATGAAGTCTATGCAATATTCCACATTCAGACTCACCCTTCGTGTAATTCAGGCGTGACGGCTATCTATGTCATGTTACCGGTTTGACACTTGTCATGACGTGTCAACTACTGTGCGTAACAGTTACCAAGTGTGGTGTTACGTTACTGAAACAATATGTGAAAATGTTTTGCAATATGTGTGAATACCGTGTTACGCTTAGTCAATACGGTGTTAGACATAACCGGTTATGGTATTCTAATGGTGGTAAATCGATATGATTGATGTTACGGCAATCAGGGCCGTACCTAGGGGCTGGTCAGGGGCGCAACCTTAAGTTGGGCGGACAGTGCAGAGCTACAGCCTACGGGCTGCTGGGACATACGCACAGGCACTGGCGTCGGCAGTGAGTGATATGGCCAGAAATGGAGTGACAATTGAGATGGCGGTTAAGCACGAAAGAAGAAAGCATGCTGCGACCGACCCCAAACAAATTAGGATAAGGGCAAGAGAATGACGTCATCATTCTCTTGCCCGTGATTTTTTTTAAAAGAGATGCAGTTTCTTGTTAATAATAGATCTTCAAGACGTAGAGTTCGCGAATGTAAAGTTCGTTTTTTATCAGAGAATCAATAGGGTATACAAACCTCGAAGTTAATCATCCAGAATAATTTGTTTAATGTGGAAGAAGAGGAGTCAAATGTGGGTTAATGATTTCCCAATAATAGAAGGAACGATATTTTTCAGGATTGGCCCAATTATAACACAAACTACTGAAATAGCTGAAAGTTTGTGTATACATTGCTGAAGCAACATCGTATCGAATCAAACCGCGTATGTTTTTTTTCTCTCTGTTGGTTGGCAAACTGTTTACGTTTCCGTTTTACATAATATCGGACATAGTACATAGTATTGGACTGTTGGTAATAACTGTCATATTTTAGTTATTTCGGTGTAGCCTTTAATAACAATGGCGTTTCTATGTATTAGCCTGTTTTCGTAACCGTTATTATGGGGAAAGTTGTAGGTACCTATATGTTACTTTTGTTCAAGGTTATTTAACGATAATAGAGGACATTAATGTTCCTATTGTAATAAACAGTGTGTAGCAACGAATTTCCAAAAAAACTCAGTAACACCTGTACCTAGCCTGTAGCCATAACATAAAATTAGGAGAAGGGTTCCGTACCATTATCTATAAAAATTACGTCTGTTGTATGGGAGGCCCCTTAAATATTAATTTTATTATTTATTATTAAAGTAAAAATACAACTGAGCCATTATTGATATCGAGCAAGGGCAAAAAATCGCGTTTGTTGTATGGGAGCCCCCCTTATATATTTATTTTATTTTGTTTTTAGTATTTTTGTTGTTATAGCGGCAACAGAAATAAATAATTTGTGAAAATTTCAACTGTCTAGCTATCGCGGTACTTGAGATACAGCCTGGTGACAGACAGACGGACAGACGGACGGACAGACAGCGAAGTCTTAGTAATAGGGTCCCGTTTTTAACCTTTGGGTACGGAACCCTAAAAACGAGATCGTTCTTTAAAAGCTAGATACTTAAACATCGCTCTAATCCCACTGAGGGTACACTTCAATAAATTACACTTCCACTTTCAGTAAAACTCCTGAGAGCAATTTTATGAAGCACCAAATTCTGACGTTTCGAACGAAGCTTCAACATAACAGCTTTCTGAGCCAAATTAAATAGCCCGTGCCTTCAATTTGGGTTAATTACTACAACGAGCCGAGTAAAAGTAAATCACATGTAGATATATACCTTATCACTTTCATCAAACACGCATGCGTGCCATACATTTCTCCTTTTAATGCATTATTAATTGATGTCGCCTAAATAAACGATGAAATGGAAAGCGTTGGTGTGAATTGTCTCGTCTTTGTAATATTGTGTCGTGTTTGTGGCGTGGGTGACGTAATCCTATTGTGATTGTGAACGGGATGGGTGGAGATGCGGACAAAAGAGGTGAATGTCATGTATTGGGTTGGTTGGAGCAGAAATAGGTGGGGTTCTATAAAAAATCGTGGATACGGAGCGTACATTTTTAGCTTGCTTTTAAAAAAAACATGGTATTTTGTTTGGTAACATAACATAACGTAACATTCCTCTCAGGGACTCAGGGGGGAGGGGGCAGGGGCAGGGGAGGGGGCATAGATGTATAGTATACCCACATTTCGCCAGTTATGTTTAATGGCGATGTAACACGGGGCAAATCTATTGCCAATTTGGTTGTTCTTTGTCAAACCCTGCTGAATTTAGTATATTCAGCAGGGCTTTCTGGCTTCAACAGCAGTAGTCTCATTAGTCATTCATTATACACACAAATAATAAGATGACCATTGCTGCATCAATTTGCACGGTTTTGTACGGTTGGCGCAGTGGTTAAGTGATTGACTGCTGCGCTGCGTGTCGCGGGTTCGATTCCCGCACGGAACAAATATTTGTATGACCTACAATTAGTTGTTCCGGGTCTGGCTGTTTGTGTATGTGAGTTTATATGTCTGTAAACGCACCCACGACACAGGAGAAATTCCTAGCGTGGGGCAACGTTTTTAAAAAAGAAAGAAAGAAAGAAGAAATAATTTTATGACGATATTATTATTGAGGGCTTGTAGTCTGGTCTTCCTGAAACTATGAAACAATATTATGATGCTATTAGTGGAAAAAAGGGGTTCTTATGACAAAGGGGCTTTGTTATTACCTCAGACAGACACGAGAAGATATGGGGTGACCTTTTCTCATTCATACTGAATGGTTCACAAACACCCATATCCCCTGCACCGGTTTGAACAAAAGGATCTTAGACCACTGAACTAGTTACTAGGACAATAGAACAAAAGTACTTACCCTCTATTATGCCAGGCGATTGTTCCACCTGTAAGAAGAAAAACTAGTTTAGTGATAAATATTGTGGTGTTGGTCAATCTATAGGAGTTGAATATAGAAACGATGATAGGAATTATATGTTTGGATATATTGTGTCAGGATAAATTTTGGGGCAAAAGTTTGTGGCATTTGGGCAAGGATCGAGTCGAATTGAACCTGATGAAGATTGTCGGAATGCTGAAGTGGCAATAGGGATGTCAGCCGTAAAACCGATGACCGATGGGGTAGACGTGTTCTTGAGTGGACACTACGAATCGGCAAGCTAAAAGAAGGACGCCCTTAGGTAGATGGAGCGACGATCTTTGCAGGGTGTCTAGTAGCAGCTGGATTAGAATTGCCGAAAATCGAGTTGAATGGTGGGTTTAGTCCACGTTCGACCCCCACAATCTCTACCCCCGACCATGTTCAACCCCTAAATGTTGTCCATGTTCAACCCCTAGGGGTTGAACATGGATTTCAATACATTGGTCATCTTTTCTTTGTCCATATTCAACCCTCAGTTTGTTAGGTAACTAATAATGACATTAAAGTAATACTGAGAGCAGAAGTGTATTTATTTTCTTTACAATTAATATTTTACAGTATTAGTAGCTGTTGGGTAACAACAAAAAAAACATGGCTTTTTGGTAAACATTGATGATGATGAGCTACTTGGGGTTTATCATTTTGAACTCTAAAAATATTATTATATTATTAGGGCTTTCTGTTATTCTGAGGGCCACTATAGGGGTGGTACGACGTAAATTGCTTCCAAGTCAATCTGCACATCATATCTTATAAGACGGAATTGTTATACTGAATAACTAAATTATCTGTGTTTGTGTTGGATGCTTAGAATTGTATTATATTTTTGTTTTTGTCATGCTTATTTTTAAATTATTTATTTCTAGCCATTTGATTGCCTTATTTTATTTTATTTAATTAATGTATTGTTTTAGTGAATAAATAAGTTTAAGTTAGTATTTATTTTTTTTATTCTGTTTTTATTATTGTTTTTTTCAATAAACCATTAATACTTTTATTATTGCGACGACAAGCAATAGTAGGGTTAACATTTACGAATACATATTCATCGTCTAAATAGACTGGAGGTTTCAAGACCGCTTATCGTGCCTATGATTGGAAGTTCAAATCCTAGGTACGAAATGTGCTTTTTGTGGTTTTTTTTCTATTTTGTTTTAAGTAGTAATTATTGATAAAGAATATAAAAATCAAGAAAAATTAAATACTTTAATAATCATTTCGTAGTACATAATTATTTATTATTGCTATTATTTAACAAAACTATGATCTTATTTAACAACAAAGATATACATACATATATGACGACGTTCGGTGATGCGATGGTTCGAATCCGAGTCGAAACAATGAACTCTTTTTGAAGTATTCTTTAGATTATTCGTTTTATTTTTATTTTTAATAGGGGTTTTTGTCCAATAATGATATGTCAACCCCATCATACCTTATTACAATGTAAATACACTTCGATATAATACACAAGGAGAAACAAATCCAAATTACAATATAGTAATACTAAAAGGTTGCTGCTCACTGCTGAACGACTAATACTAAATTACATAATTTTTTGGCTGCTTCCGAATTAGGGTTTGCCAAAATGCTTTGAATCAGACCTACATCCAACCTGTTTAACTTTAACTCGTTCAGCATTAAGTCGCGTTCATTTTTATTCCGGACACATTCCATCAGCAAATGCTGAACATCTTCAATTTGATTACAAGGTAAGCAATTGGGAGAATCAGACTTTTTCATTAAGAAAGTAAACTTTGCTGGTGGATAGTGTCCGGATCTAAGTCTAAAAGCTAGTTTTACGTAATTTCTACTCAAATTAATACCATCAAACCAAGGGACACGAGGAAGCTCACCCTGTATGGTTTTATACCATATACCTTTATCTATAGATTTACTATCAAATAGTTGTTTCCAGTCATCAAAACATATCGATTTAAATCTAGGTACTAATTCCCAATAATCCCGTAAGTACTCAATTACCCTACCGTTTACTGCCGCCAACTCAGCTATACGGTCAGCTTATTATTCGTAAGGAATTCAATGTTATAGCAGTCTAACATTTTAAAACTTGAGGGGTTATCACATACTGACGCTGTGTGTACTATACCCATGTTTGCAAAGAAATAAATGATTTGATTTGAAAGTAACTGACGAAATGTAGAGCAAATAGAGTATAGAGGTATGAGGAACAGGGTGTAAAGTTTACTCATCCTCCATAGAAAAGGGAGGATCCTCCGACCAGACGGGTGTTGTGTCTGGCAGGCAACTGCCCAACGACTGATGTCGGAAAGTTTGTATGTATGCTAATTGCGCGGTAAACTCTGCTTGCGAGATGCAGGATAGGCGTGACGTCAGTATGACGCGTTGTTCGCATGTGGCGTTGTAGATACCGTTACAAGAGGATAGGCAAAGTTTGAAAATGTAGTAGGGTAGATGAGAAAAACTTTTGTATTTCACTTTCCATTGAGGGTTGAACGTGGACTAAAAACATTTAAAAAAAAAAGTCCACGTTCAACCCCCTAGGGGTTGAACATGGACAACATTTAGGGGTTGAACATGGACAGGGGTAAAGATTGTAGGGGTCGAACATGGACTAATCCGAATGGTGTACAATTGGAGAGGCCTATGCCCAGCAGTGTCTTGCCTTGGGCTGATGATGATGATGAAGATTGTCGGCATCAGCCTTGACTTATGCAGTGTATGCTTTATGTTGATCCAGTGTAAGCATTTATTATTTCAACTAGCTGCCCGGCGCTACTTCGTTCGCGTGGTGTCCTACCCCCTACCCTACCCCCCCTACTCCTACCCTACTCCTACACTACTCCTGCCCTACTCCTACCCTACTCCTACCCTACTCCTATCCACTCCTACACTACTCCTATCCTACTCCTACCCTACTCCTACTCTACTCCTACCCTACTCCAACCCTACTCCTACCCACTCCTACCCTATTTCTACCCTACTCCTAACCTACTCCTGCCTTATTTTTAAAAAATTTCTCTGCGTAAGAACCATCCTCGTACTTCAAGGAATATTCTAAAAAAATAATTAGCGAAATCGGTGCAGCACATTCAGCGATTCATTTTTATATTATAGAAGAATGTAATATTGTTATCAGTAACTCGTTGATTGCACTTCTTCGTCATTGATAATATCTGTAAACGATACTCTCTTAGTAACAGCTAACCTACTATTTAAAACTCTGATTGACATTGATTACATTCACAAAAGTTTTCTAACACCTTTACATCCATTTTATCATCTGTATAGGGCAAACTGACAAGAGTGGTCACACATTCTTCATTTGATACTAAACTTTACCTATCAGTCTTTCGTGCACCGATATCAAAATATTGTTTAGTTACAGTGCAAATTAGCGTATCTTAATTAGATACATAACATATTATTACTTATGTAATATAGCTGTAAAATTTTCGAACTTGAATAACTAGTTTCGAGATTTAGGGTCGAACATTCGCCTTTCACCGTCTATCAGTATTATTATAATACTGTAGAGATTTTTAATGACTGCCTATTAATACTTCGCTTTGTACGAAAAAATTACAATTGCATGTTTGGAAGCTAATATATTTGCAAAGACAGCCAGAAGACGGGCGTTGTCGTCGAGGGAGGACGAGGAAACTCTGGCGTGATGAATTAGAGGCATCTATGGGAGATTGACATCTGCCAACCCGCACTGGGCTATACTCCCCTCGCCGACAGGAGGCTTGTGTCCCAGCAGTGGGAACATTATAGGTTGATTATGCTTTATGGGAGATTGGCTGGAGAAAGCAATACATAGGGAAGAGTAAAAAGCTGTAGGGTAGACCTTTACCCAGCAGTGGACTACAAAGGTTGGAAAACAAATATATTTTAGAATTGCTTCCAGCCTACGCACATATTCCTCTAGATGAAAAACATATTTGCGTAGAAAGTTTGAAATGTCTGAAACTAAATAAATTAATAGAAAATCCAGATTCAGTCATAAATCAGTTACAATAAATTTTCAAAATGAATTATTATAATTAGGTGTGATTTGTTTGATTATTAAAATATAAACATAAAAAAACGAACTAAACAGAAAGTTGTGAGATTATTATTATCAGTGCATCAGTTTAATATTATACGGTCCCGTAGATACGGTAATGACCGGAGATGTAGAAACTAGATCTACGTTACGAAGCCGTGTATCCTTTGTTACGAAATGGTGCGGACAATGGGGTGAAAACATAATAAATCAAGTCTCCTGTAAGAGCAAACTGTATAAACGTAATGATGACTATCGACGCTTACCAAAGTCAGTTGTTTTAGCAATTAATGGATAATTAAGACACTTCCTTCACAGCTGTCTCATCTTTACTCGATACTATGCAACAGTGTAGACGAAAATAACAAACACCGTCGTAAAAACTACAGCATTTGTTATTCTCGTATCTCAGATTATCGAAATCCAGATCGGACTACGGATATTCAAATTCTGATTTGATGGGGAACGGCGCGTACGCAGTTCCCCACTAAAATAACACGTCGAGTTATCAACGTTAGACATATTCGCAGGGGTCAACCCAACCGCAGTGCAATGGGAAGGTCTCCGTCCTGGGGGAACCGCTTTAATTCTCGATCACGGTATCGCCTAGGCCAGGTAATTATGTATGAACTTTTTACAAAACCTTGTTAAACAACGGAAAATCTTAACATCGCGATTCAGGAAACGCCAAATGGTACAAAGCCATCTAGTGAGGGTTTTTAGAACTAAAAATATATGGCCAAATGCCCGTCCGGGCTCTTGTAAATCAGAAACTATGGGGAAAATTGTTTATAAAGCAGATAAAAAAGTTTTTGAGTCATTTAACACAATACCCACGACGATGTTTTCTGATATTTGGGCGTGTTGTGTCTGTGGACTGTGTATTAACATAAATATGCAGGATTAATTACTAAGCCTGTTACGTTCAGGGATTGAGTTAAGCTGGGATCCTTTTCAAATTCAATTTGCGGGCTGCGGGCTGAGCTAATCTCAAGAGGGACATAAACATTAATTTATGAACTAGAGTGGGGTTTGGCGTCTCTTTAAAATCTTCATCAACTTAACCACTAGAGAATTAGTGGACCAACATTCAGTTTTTTAAAACAAGAAGCTAAGATTGAATGGAATAACGACATATAGAATGGAACTATCGTTATAAATATTATATAACGATTGGAAGCCGAAGTCATTATTGGCTTTCCTACCCAACCAAAATTGGTATTTTTTGAACAGTCATTGATTGGCAGTATTAAAAAAAAAAATCTCTCCAATGGCCAATCTCAACGAAGATTAGCCAGATACAGACAGAAATGGACACAGTAGTGAGCAATAAACATTGCTCACTACTGTGTCCATTCCATTTTGCAAGCCTACTGGGAACCCAGAAACGAACACAAACAAACTCCAAAAACGAATGCAAACGTAAAACCGTGAACAGATAATATTACGAAACGATTATTTATGAAATAAAGATGAATAGCAAAGAGATTAATGTCAAAAGAGGATCATCACGCTTTCGCGAAACACGCCACCAAATCACGATTTCACGAGTTCAGATCACGCCCTGCCATGTAGCAGCGTGGATCATGATCGAGAATCGAGAATTCGAGACATGCTTTATGAAGTTCCCGTCATTTTTAGGTTCCATTTGTCTCGAAGAATAGCCTCTTACCGCACAACTAGACAGATTTCTTGGTAGGGCGAGAAAAAATTGGCCATGAAGTTCCCGTAACTTGGATTTCAGGTTCCATTTGTGTCGAAGAATAGCTTATTGATTGCCGCACAACTAGATTTCTTGGCAGGGAAAGAAAAATCTGCTAGAAATAATTTAAAAGATTGATAAGATTTCAAAGAAAGCGTCAATGACGCCATCTACGAAGGTAAGTTTTTACTTATTGCAAAAGTCAGAGAGGACGAAGAATAGATTCCAAATAGCAATTTTGTTTATGAAATTCCTGTTACTTGAGCACTAAGACGCAAACAAATGGTTAAGCGATAACCTATATCGCTTAACCATTTGCTTACGTCTTAAATAAAAACTTTTACTGTTGCCGCTCAAGTATTTATTCGAAACGATGTTAAATTGGAAAAGTTGCTATGTCTGAAGTGTTTTGAATGGTTTGACTTCTTTGAAATAAGTTTGACTTTTGTTGGATGTCTTAGTGAGTTGTTTTAGAAAATGAGACGAGGCTCTGATTAAGAGAGTAGGTACCTACTTAGAGTCTGCTTATAATGTGAACAAGTTAAACAACTCATACATATGTGCGTTAGACCTTAGCCCTTGCCTGGCTTGGGGCCTTATTCTCTATGACACAATGAACAAAACCGCGCGGATTAGCTATGGAATTGACGTGGTTTCGACTAAGTAATCGTTAAGTGGTTTAGTAAATTAGGGCCCTGTCCGTCTTGTTATCAGCAAAAGAGTAAAATGGCGATAATGTTTGTTGCACTGGGGTTGTTCAGGCTCATAATTAGATATGTGAAACTGCCTGCAACCCTAACAAAGATGCTGCAATACTTACATCAAAAACACTCCACACGTTCGAACTCCAATAATATCAAATGAACCAAGAGCTGAACCCTTTGTCGATACGCGACACCATACACACACGATAAAGAGAAGACAACAAAGTAGAGGATCAAACGGATATTACACTTTTAGTCATTCCACACGACCTCGTCGCCAGTCCACATGACCTCTATGCATAACACGATAGAGTTAAAAGGGTGGCTCCAGCTATACTGGTGGAGTAAGACAATGTCAAGGCGACGGACGTAAAGCTTCGAATATTGCATTTCAGCTTTAGTTTAGAGAGTGAGACGGGTAAACAGATTAACATCAATCCAATTAGGGAGTATTTATAACAAGATTTATTTGCAAATTGAAAGAAAAATCATAATGGTTGCATTGTGTTTTTGAATGAACTAAAAATAAACTGCGTTTTATTTGCAAGGTCGTGACATCGGCCTCGTGATCGTAAGATTCAATTGTTTTGATTTCTCTGATTGAAACACGGATGCCACAGTGAGAGATCGATCTAAGAACATAACATAAGTTGTTACTCAAAATATTTTCAAATGAAACGGTAAACAAGGCTTCGTTGAATCACATCTAATAAATCTAATTGTATTACAGTAGGGGCATTAAACTAACAAACCGAATGAATTCACTTCACGATTAACGATGTGAAACTCGATTCTTCCGTAATCGGTCACGCGATTATCAATTCGTAAATAGGACCTCGTACGCGAAATTGTAACTGTGCTATTCAGAAACGTTCCCATTGTGTATGTAATTCCGTACATTGTGTTATTTGCAATTTCGCCGAGTGCAATAATTACCAATTATGGTGTCACGTCACAATTGGGGCTAGTTATTTCAAATGGGTCTGTGAAACGTTTGTTTTTCTTTCTGTACCATACATTGTCGCTTATCTGTCTGTCATAGTCATGGTTTGTAGAGACTGACAATAAATTGCGTTAATTGTGTTGTCAGTCCAATTTAATTGCGATATCGTAAACGAATTTGCGTGCATTCGAGCGATGATAATTAACCAGGTACCTACACACAAACGGAACTTGCTTCGGGTTTTTCTGTTTTGTTCTAGTGCCATCTATGAACAAATTCGAGAATTAATTAAAACTAATTAAGCTAATAAATAAGAGTGTTCGGATAACGAAGTTCGTAATAAATCAGTATTTCGTACTGTACTTTTTCTGGCTGAATAATTTCGAATTGCAAAAGGCTTGCGAATAATATGCGTCATAATAGTGCCAAGATAATTTAACCAACATTTAGGTAAACACGGTATTACGGGACACGCGTGCAAAGTCACGTGTGAGTTTTAAACAAACAGGAAACGACTTTGAAGAAGGGTAATATTAAAAACAAGACATTGATGTTATCAAAGAGGTTGAATAACTGTCGAGGTAAAAACATTGAAAAACAATTTAATTTTTGGACCGAGTATAAAGCCTTGCAGCATAATTAATTCGTAAGAGTTAGACGCAAGTTTTTCAACTAACGAATTTAGAATTTCCGAATATGAATATGTGGAAGATTTTGACTTTTCGTCAGAAATATTATAAGAGTAAAGACTCATTTTCATCGGTCACTAGGACTCGTATACGGGGTGCGATTTCTGTAAAGCATGCCATTCCGGGCCCGTATTCGGGGAAACCTTTCCATTAGTTGATAGGGAACGATTGCAGTATACGGAGAACCTGCACCGCAAGTTTGACAGTAGTTTTGAGTCAGTATCCGTGTGCTTTTTACCGACCGATGGATTTCATTGTACGCTACGCCCGCTACGGGGATTATACCGCAGACGGTGTTCCAACCGTGTTATGGACTTAAGACCTTCATTAGTCATTACCCCACCGGGAGACCCCGCATGCTGTATATCGACCGAGTTATCGACTGAATAAATAAATAAATAAATCCCTGGACATTTCACACAGCACCATTTGTCCCAAGCTAAGCAACCTAATGCTTGTGTAATGGTAACAAGATGGCTGATAAACTACTTATATACATTTTTTTTTTTTGTAAATACATACATATTATAGATAGAAAAACACCCAGACTCGGAACAAATACATGTAGGTCATACAAATATTTGTTCCGTGCGGGAATCGAACCCGCGACACGCAGCGCAGCAGTCAATCGCTTAACCACTGCGCCAACCATGCCGTCTGAATCTTTTAATTATGATCTAATTCTCTATAAAAGCGAGAAGATCATTAATTTTGATCTTTCATTCTTCTGAGAAGACTGTGTTAAGTGATATTTATTGGACCGTAGCGTCTCAGTGGAGCTAACAGATTCTTTTTTTATTAAAATCCGTTTGTTTTACGAAGGTTTTTATTTTGATTAGACGGAAGAAGGCTTCCTTTCTATTTGTTAGTATTTTAACCTTTTTATAAGCAAACGTTACTAGCTACGAAGATCTTGAATTATGTTTAAACACGATTTTTTTTTTCTACCACGAGATACAAGGATTTTTATTTGGTCTAAGTTCTTACACTTGAAGAAGACTAGAAGGCAAATTCTCGTACTTAAAAAAACGTTCAAATTCAAGTCGCGATCTCATTTCAGCGACAATCAATGTAAAAACTTGTCAAAAATGTAGGCAGATTTGATTTTCGCCACTGAGATAAGAATGCAAACGTTCTTAAAAATACGGGAATTGCCCCTCTATTATTAATTCTGAATCTGACTGTAGGTTTTGGTAAAAGAAAAGTACAGGATTCATATCCAAAAATCACTAAAGAATTTTCTCAGGGTGATATAGAGGCAAGCAATAATGAGCCATTTTTTTAATGCATGTGGGCAAAAATTATCTTTCAAGATGCTCTACTCGGACAGAACTTATAGATATGTTATAAGGTCTAAACTAGCACTTAAATCACACCACACCAATCTGGGAAGTACAAAAAGCCTTTACGCAAATGAAGCGTTTTTCCGATATCCTGTCTGGGTCACATTTTCATGTTGAATGACGCCATTGTTCCGTCTGGTTATGACGTAATAAATGGATGAGGAGGTTATGTACAAACCGATGATAGTCGTTGGGCAGGGAATACTTACCTACTTACTTTTTATCAGAGAGATGAAATTGTGTAAAAGATCCTGCTTGGTAACATAGTTGGTCGATTTAATGATATTTTGACCTAAAGAAGTGTAGTATAAAATTGTCTTTAGACAATGATAAAAACGGCATTAAACCTGTGAATCGCCTGAAAGTGTGCCTAAAAATAAAAGTAATTCTATTCCACCACCAATGATCAATCATCGGATACTTCATTTCACAGGAATTTAATTACATCATCATTCTTGGAGCATAAAAGTATTCCCAGCTGTCATTCGTAGATCTTTGACAGTCACTACGGGTAGTCAGAAGCCCAAAAGTCTGACATCCAGCCTAACCAAGGTCTTGGTTAGTAACTGGGTTGTGGAGGTCAGATAGGCAGTCGCTCCATGTAAAATACTGGTATCCAGTTACATCCGGTTAGACTGAAAGCAGATCCCAACACAGTTGAGAAAAGGCTAGGTAAAGGAGCATAAGAAGTTTAGTGGTTTGTGGTTTCTTTCTTTAGAACATTTTTTGTTCAGTTCCCACACCATTGTTATTTTAGGAAAAAACCTCACAAAATGTGGTGAATCCATGACTAATGGTGGTTAATTAGTAATCAAGAGGCGAGATTCTTCCGATTACGCCTCATCGATTAGCCAGTCAAGGGCGTGCGTTGTAAGCTGTGGGTAATTTGGACTGTGTGTATAAATAACCATTATTTTTGTAGATGTTGGAAATAGTTTCCAGGGTTTGTGCTCTTTGAAATAGATACAGACCGCAGCAACAGTCCAAGTTAAGCCTAAAAAGGCTATATAGAAAATGTCACCAAATAATACTTTGGAAAATATGTGCCATGAAATTGTGAACCATTCTTCAACTTCGAGGAGATCAAGGATGTCAAGGATCAGTTTGAAAAATCAAATGTGGATACTTGGCAAATCTTTCTGGCATACCAAAACGGAAAATTTCAAAATATTCTGATCGACACGCTAAGAAAAATAAAAGATTCTTCTGTCAGGGCTGATTTTACCAAAGTCAGATAACTTTTATCCGCGGAATAAAATTTCCATCTGACGGTTCTAGTATGAAAAAACTGTCAAACATTCAAAATTTATTCTCAGTACAAAACGTATTCTATGTATAAATGTTTTGATTCCACCAAACTTTTATACCTCGACCTCAACCAGACAAGACAACAAAACAAAATTTGTTAATACTCGATTCCTTTTTAAACGTAAAATGGGTGAGTAACAGGGCAGTTCGGTTATATAATATTAAATACAACAACATGTTGTAGTAATTGATTCAGCAAGCATCAAATACTTCGCATAACTTGATTCAAAATATTCCTGATCCAATTTGGCATGAAATGCAAGCAACGCATAATTTAAATGCTATTGAATTTGAAGCATCTGTGGGGTGTACTAAAATTGAAATGTTTTCGGTTATGAATTTGCAGGGGTTAAGAATTTATTATTGCTGGTATTATGACATTTTAATTCCATCATGTTTCCAGTGCAAGAGAGAGATGGAGGTATACATGACCGATAGCATAAGCATAATCAGCCTATAACGTTCCCACTGCTGGGACACAGGCCTCCTCTCTGCGAGAGGGAATGGGCCGTAATCCACCATGCGGGCCCAGTGCGGGTTGGCAGATGTCACTTGTCTTCGAATTTTTGGTCCTAGGACATGCCGGTTTCCTCACGATGTTTTCCTTCACTGTTTTTGAGAGCAATGGTGATGAAATAAATTATACAAAGTAAAGCGCCTGTCTGGGCCTGGTTGGTGTCATGACCGATAGCACCAGCGCTTTTAAAGACTGAAATCATAATGGCATTAATACTTCATAATATGGCCCCAGAACTTTGTTAATTTGATCAGAGTAAATCCATAGTTAATTAATGGTAACAATTTGATATTGAAAGCGCCGTTTTGTCGTAGCAGTAAGGGCGATTTTCCTAGTGCGAGTGATACCCACAAAAAAGACATATCTTAAGCTATGTACATAAGTATACTGAGTTATAGGCGGTGGCCTACATAAATCAGTCGAAATCATTGAACATTTGCAATAATGCATTGAAGATTTCGCCAAAATATCTAGACGATAGAATTAAAGAAGTTTAATTAAGTAACTTTGCCTAGAGAAATAATGTAGCAGAACACTTGGCGACCAACTTTTACAATAAGACCTTATTCTTTGGTTGAGTTAGAAAAGGTTCATTTGGAAAAGTTTTGGGTATAACCAAAAAACAAGTTTAGGGTGCCTTATTGTATTTACTTGTACCCCTACACCCTAAAGTTGTTTATATTTATGTTTCTTCTATAAATATTACAAACTAAAGTCGGTTTTTGTAACCGCGTTGTTCAAGCAACGATTTTGATGCGGGTTTCACTTTCATTTATAGAATTAATTCCGAAAGGTTTATGTGTATAAAACATTCATATTATTAAACTTAGATATAATACTGAAGTCAAGTCGTAAAAACCGTGAGCAGAAGGTCGGTTCGCTAGTATAATATTATATTAATAATAAATTATATTTTTGTTTCCGAAGACGAAAGGGATTTATACTTTATATTATACTTTATTTGTTTAGGAGAGCTCTGTGTTATTGTTTTCGATGTAACGGTAATTATTACAGCTACCGATATAACGCTGATTGTAGAAATTATATCTTGGGGTGGTATATCAATGGAGCGACAGGCATTGAAGCCTAATTTAACCAGGCGTATTATTGTAACAAAGTTATTTATAACCCGCGGTAACTGAAAATACTCCCATTATTGTGTTAAAGCTATTTATACCGGATAAACCCGAAAATAACTCTATCAGGCGTTGCTAATATTAGGCCAATTTGGGAGAGTTAGCAGGAAAATGCTAATTTAAAATTTGGCTCACCAATATGAAATAATACAGGATATAGAACACCCATCTGGGAAAGAACTACACATGATATTAAAACACCCATCACGAATCCTTCATCTACGCATTCTGTACATCAAACTAAGTAACTTTGTGCAAAGATAATTGCTGGGCAATTACTTATTTTTGGTGTGAAAATTCGCTGTTTACGGTAGTGCGCAATGTAACGCCTGCAAAACATTGTGCTTATAGGTGCATAAAACGGTAAAGGGATCGTGGGACTATTGAAAGTTAAGTTATAGCATTTAAAACGTGTTTTAGTGGAAAAAGTAAAAACAAAAATCTTGGAATTTAGACCTTCAATATGGCCGTAGCCAGAAAATTCCCAGGTCCAATACAAAAAAATATCACAATGATGGGGACTCGAGGCTTCGTTAAGCGTCTTTTTACATCAGTTACAGTTAAATAATCGGTTGCAGACGCCAGTTCCTTCAAATAAATAATCGTAATTTTAAGAACGTTCACAGTCAGATCTCAGTCTCAATCTGTCAAAAATACCTCTAATTTCCCTACATTTTTGACATTGATTGTTGCTGAGACGAGATTGAGACTAGATTTTGAACGTTTTTAATTACGGGAATTGGCCTTCAGGTACTGTGTAGATGGACCTGGTCTTAGACGCAAGTTAAAGAGGAAATTCACTCAGGAAATCTTATGACGATACAATGACCTTCTTTTTCAAATAAAAACCTTTGAAAGCTTTAACAAATTAACAATAAATTTATAAAGGTTTAAAAGAATGTTGAACTTAAACAACTCTTGTGCAACTCATTAAAGTAAACAATATTTATGATAGTTAATCTCGCGGACTACTGCGAACGTCACGGCATTGTGTTGAAATCGCTGATTAAGCGTTCCACCAATCTCAGATTAGTTCCAGTTTTAAACCTTTGGTTAACTCATGTAAAAAATTATGGCCGTTTCAGCGGCCGACCAGATTTCTCTAACAGTCATTTTTTTGATGGGATTTATAATTTCGTAAGTAGTTTTTATTTTAGGTGCTTTAGTATGTACTTTATGGGAAACAACGGTCCTTTGAATAAGTAAGTTCAACTACTTTTGATGGATCTTGCTAATTGCTTCCAGAAACATCACAACTAGCGTGGTTAATTAATGCTACATCTGCAGATTAATCTACAGGTTTATGTTCTTGCTTGTCCTAGATACTTATTTTTATAGCTGTTCCTACAAATTCTTTGAAAATTTTAGGCTCCGTAATAAAATTCTGGCTAGCATCATAATGTTTCCCAGTGGGACCTATAACTCTGCTCACTTTTGGTCCGGTAATATTTGATCTGAAGATTTATGCTTCAAGTGCCTCTCGAATACGATATAAGGAAGCAATATCCATAGGTAGTTGGAAAACTTATAGCTAGTAATATAATTATAGTTTAAAATATTATAACTAGTACGTACTCTACTAGTTTATGAATTTGAAAGTACCTAAATAAAAAAGTTGTAAAAGTTTCTGCAATAAACCTTTCTATTATTATTTTTATTAAGTAAACGAAACTACGATGCGAGTGGGAGTTTTATGCCCAGCAGTGTACTTTTTTTCGCCAGATGATAATGATATTGATGAAACGATTGCATAATCATAATCAGCCTATACCTAACGTCACTACTGGGACACAGGCCTCCTCTCTGTGAGAGGGAGCGGGCCGTAATGCACCACGCGGACCCAGTGCGGGTTGGTATATATATGTCACATAACTTCGAATTTTTGGTTCTAAGACAACCTGTCTCACGATATTTCCATTCACCGTTTTGAGAGCAGTTTTGATGAAATAAATAACACAAAGTAAAGCCTGCCTGGGACCCACGACCTACAACTCGGAAGTCGGGGCCGTCCCCACTGGGCCAGCGTTGCACCACTGCTGCTGAATCGATTATTCATCAACAAATTAGAACTAACAGATAAACTAGAAATGATGACTACGCTCCTGATACAGATAAGGGCTAGCGTTGCCCCACTACTGCTGAATCGATTGTTCATAACTGACAGATAAACTAGAAATGATGACTACGCTCCTGATACAGATAAATATTTCAGCAAATCCACAGAAGCCATAAAACATAGCTTAGCAACAGTCAACGTAATGACAGCAATTGCGTTGGCCGGTTCCACAACAGTTTTCAATAACATCAACAATGGTTAGCATTCTGTGAAACTAGACAGTCAAAGCAGTTACTACAGATTTATTGATAGTGACGCAACTGATCGTTTATTGTTGTTAATAGGACAGAAAATAGAGCATGGAATCACTCGACCATGGTATTGAAATGGGCTAGTTAATAAAAGGCAAATATTTGTTACCGAAGATGACCATGGATTGAAATACGGAATTGAGGAGAAATTGATGTTAGTTATAGTTCCAGTAAATGGTGGATAATGATTACAAAAATGTACTTACTTAACAAATCTTATGTGCTTTGGATAACATACATAGTTATAGTATCAATCGAATGGAATTGTAAGGTATTGGCTAACTTTAAACAAAGCGTATAGTAAAATAATTTATAAAGTGGCCAGAATCAGAAGGCCCGTAATCTAAAACGTTCAAAATCTAGTCGCAATCTCATCTTAGCGACAATCAATGTCAAAAACTTGTCAAAAATGTAGGGATTTTTGACAGATTGAGACTGAGATCAAACTGTGAACGTTCTTAAAATTATGAGAATCGAATCGCCCTCTGATCATTTCAGACATTTTCGATAGTGGAAATTATGAGATTCTCCGAATTAAAAAATAATTGTTCTAGTAGTTAGAAAAGAGAAAGAAAGTAATCCAATACCCAGTAAAAACCTAACTACAGAAATATTTACATTTTCCTTTAATCGGGAGAAAATAAAGTGAACACCAGATTTATAGCTAGAAAATGGCATTTTATAATACTAATGATCGCCAAGCAATCATTGTTTATGCGTTAAGGAAATCCTGCCATAATACTTTCAAGTCATAACAATTTATGGCTTAGATTACATCCTTATAGCCCTCATAATAGTACTTAGACCTACTATAAAACAAGGATTTTTAATTGGTGGTTAGGGCTATAAGAGTAGGGGAAGACCAAAGAAACGATCCATGTAGTATGAGTAAGATGATATGGCTGGAAAGAGAGCAACTACCAAGATGACGACAAACAGGAAGAAAAAGACATGTTGCACCGACCCCAAATAAATTGGGATAAGGACAGGAGAATGATTAGTTTATAAACAAAACTGTCAATTACTTAGAGACCATTCTTAGAGAGTTATTTCAAAATAATAATTTGCCGGATTTATTTTGTTGATTATATCCTCCCAGAATATTCTTTTCTTGCCATCTAAATAGGCTGCAGCATAAATTCAACTCACACAAAAATAATTAACGTAAGTTAATTAAACCACAAGTCAAAACCGTACAAATGTGAAACGCATTGATTTTAAAACATTTATTTAATACTCGATTGGGATAAGAGCTGATTAAAAGCCCTCAAGCGAAGCGTAGTCAAGTTAATTCAAAGTTATTGATGAAATAATAACGAATTCAGAGTCGATATTGACGATGTTAGTCCGTACTCCCGGTGTTGATTAAACTGACAAGGCAAGGTCTAATTTCTAAATGCTGTCAGGTTGTCGCAATTTCTTTCCACTTCATATTTTGTTATTCTATCTTTCATATTGATAGATTCATCATTTATTTCAGTGTATCACTACGGTACGGTACGGCAGCAAGGTGTGGATGTGGTGCTCAATAAATGCAGTCATAGCGACCTCTGCGCTGCAACCCACGATGCCGTGGAAGTGGCGAAGTTTTGGGCCAAGCAAATTTACTACACTGTCATGCCATCAACACGACGAAGAACAAGGGCCAATAATGTATCCGGTTTCCATTAATTTATTGATGCCACTTAACGTCACCTGTAATCTACTAATCTGCCATCATCAACTAAGCTTAGTTTGATTAATTAATAGCGATGACACATCTCAATCGAGACATGGCCTCTTTGTCCAAGGCGTGTTCCAAGGCGTTTGACTGCGTCAATCACGAAACCTTACTTTTTAAACTGGAGCACTACGGACTAGGTCAACTTGCGCTCAGTTTAGTCAAATCTTATTTAAATGATAGACAGCAAAAAGTTCAAATAAATGGTGTCAATTCTCTTGCTTTAAAAGTAAAAATGGGTGTTCCTCAAGGCTCGATTTTAGGTCCTTTCCTCTTTTTAGTATATATTAATGATCTACCCCATTTAATAAAGAACCAACCACAAATGGTGTTATTTGCTGACGATACTTCCTTAATTTTTAAGATAAATAGACGTGCACCAAATATTGACGACGTAAATAACGCCCTACAGCAGGTACTAAATTGGTTCACTGCTAATAATTTGGTATTAAATGGGAAAAAAACTAAATGCATAAGATTTGCTTTACCAAATGTTAAAAGTAGTGATTGTGACATAGTATTGAACAAAGAGAAACTAGAATTCGTCGATAAAACTGTTTTCCTGGGGATCACGCTCGACTCAAGGCTGCAATGGGGTCCTCATTTAACATCTCTTGCAGGAAGGCTAAGTTCAGCAGCTTACGCTGTAAGAAAAATCCGTCAAGTTACTGATGTAGATACCGCGAGACTAGTCTATTTTAGTTACTTTCATAGTATCATGTCTTACGGTATTTTACTATGGGGACGGGCTGCAGATATCGAGTCCATTTTTATTCTGCAGAAAAGAGCCATCAGAGCAATATATGGCCTCCGCAGGCGCGATTCTTTAAGGGAACTGTTTAAAGATATTAACATCATGACGGTACCTTGTCAATACATCTATGAAAACATCATGTACGTAAGAAAAAATTTAAATCTGTTCAACAAAAGAGGTGAAAAACACAACTATAGGACTAGAAATAGGGACCAATTAGTTCAAACAGGTTTCAGACTGGCTAAAGTAGACTCAACCTTCATGGGGTACTGTTTAAAATGTTACAATAAAATTCCTCCCCACATACTCCAACTGAATGAAACGAAATTTAAATCTTGTATTAAACGCACACTATGTAGCCAAGCATATTATAAGTTAGGGGATTACATCGCTGACAAAAATGCTTGGCTCAATGCTGGTCCAGCTCCACAGGGGCGCTTAAACTAATTAGCATTCGGAAACATTGCTGGAGCTGCGGAACATTGGAAGAAAACTATATTTGCATTGTATAAACTCAATTGTTTAGTATTGTATAATTGCATAGCACACGTGTGAGCACTATGTACTTTCTATAAAGCTACCATTTACTGGGTACGTCTTTCAGTGACTTAAATGTGCCCTGGCGGCTGAGAGTATGTCATGCTCACTCTAATGTCTCGCTGGTGGTGGCGTGTGTGTTGGATCATTAAGTTCCCTTCAAAATGGTTGAGCTGAATGGTGCTGATCCATACGTCATGTTCGTGAACGGACGCCGTCAGTAGGGACTGGTCATCTCTTAGCTGCCACGGCTTGTTGTAATTTTTAATTTCTGAATTGTTTTTATGTTTTCTATAACGGACGCTTTTAACGTGCATGTCTTTTCTACATCGTTCTCACATGGTTAATTTCAACACGAATGATGTAATCAAATATTTTGTAAGAATTTTATGATTTAAAAGAGTGTCCATGGAGTTTCTTGCCCGTTCTTCTCCATAGGTACCTACGCTTTGGAATGGGCAACTAGCTTCATCTTTCTGACTGACCGACCCTTTGACAATTCAAAAGTGCCTGTAATTGGTTTAGTTGAATTAAATGATTTGAGTTTGAGTTTGAGTTTGTTTATGTGGAATTCGACTCTCAAAAGTTGACAAGTATGCGACGTATCGTCACAAATACTGCTCAATCGCTTTGTAGAAGGTACCAGGCGCGCAGAACTCCAAGGAGCAGGGTAACCAAATATTGACAGTCACAAAGTCAACGGTAATTGATTTTGGAGGGTTTTATAATTGTATACCCCTTGGGGTTGCATTTAGGGGTGTACTGAATTACAACAATTGAAGGCCTTTAATATTCGGAAACGTACAAAAGGGTATAAAATTACGCTTTTGGGAAATAACCTCAGTGATCAAAAAATCACGATTTATGGTCGACAAGGATATTGGAACGTAATAGCATTGTAAAACAGGAAGTATTTTGGGCTTACCCTTATCATCATCGACGAAAATATGAAAACAACAACACAACTTATAGAGATCGCATGAGTGGCAGTTGTAATCCAACTTTACCCTTCTGATATAATTATGAACAGCAAAACGAGGTGCGAACTTCGAAGTAACAGCTAACAAGTAGAATGTACAGTAAACAAGAATGTGCCAATAGTATCTACTCGTAAGCATCTCGATTACCTGGAATTCGATTTATTATATTAAAACGGCGCTTTGCACTTGAAATCTTCTAACAGGATTCCTAAGCGTCTGGAATGAGTCTAGCACATATCCACAAATGTAAGTGAAATTCCGTTTAGATTTTCTCTCAAGAGCAATAGGCTCGTCTCCTATCACATGGGACTTAACCATAAATGGCGAAATGTTGGTGTACTATTAAATACACCTCTGCCTAACCCTTCGTAGATTACAGGCTTGATGTTGTGTAATGTTATTTTCCCTCTATAAACAAATTCTTATCTGCAGCGTGGCATTGACTGCTAACCTTCAAACTACATGAAGAGCTAGCCACAGACGAGGCTAAGCGGAAGCTTACATCCGGACCGGTATGACCCGGGCTTGCCCGGCCGGTAATAGGCTACTTCGTTTTCCGCCTCTTCCTATGGACCGAGTGCTCCTTTGATAAGTTTATCTACTTCATCTATTTTGCCAAGATAATAATATACTTACTGTCTACCGTCTCGCAAAGGGTCGTAGCATTATGCTGAGCGATGGGCGTTTTGCGTGGATGTGACGCTTATTTCCCCGAAACTTGTTCTTTTTTGTTTTTTTTCTGTGTCATGTTTGCCACAAATAAACTTATATTCTTTCTTTTCTTTTATTCTAGATTCAAGCCTGGATTTCCACCCACTAACTAGATTGTGCTGAAGTCTTTTTTCACAAGATCTTATTATTTCTGGGCTTATTACTTTTTACAGTCTGATTATTTTGTAGTCTCGTAATAAACCCCAATAAACCCCAGCCGAGAGGACTCCATTCAACTGTCTCGTTGTTTATTACGTCACAAGATGGCGGACTCCGATGGAACTGAACCGATGCGTGTAATCGAAACTCTATGGGAAATGGGAATGCTACTGACATTTTGATAGCATCCGGAAGTCAATTATCCCGTGACATTTTCAAGTTTAATGAGATGGAACAGAGTGGGAATGTTTAAACAAATTAAATGGTTGTTACATTTAATTGAGTGTATTTTCGAAATGTTTGCTATTTCGTTTCTGTGTACGAAAAGTTAGTCTAATCCAAGTTCGTTTATATAATATTTTATCGATTGCGGATAAACGCAATCGATAAAACGGATTTAGCAACCAGTTGTAATTTAGACATAAATTATTTAAGGCGAAATTGTCAGGTTGGTCCGCGAGGAGGACACGGTGGAGCATACGGTGGAGGTCTGCCGGGCTTGGACGGAGCACCGCCGTGTCCTCGTGGCGGCGATCGGCGGCGGCGATCTCTCGCGTCCGGCCCTGGTCCAGGCAGGGAGCGAGAGTGAATGGGAGGCGGTTACCTCCTTCTGCGAAGCAGTAATGCTCGCGAAGGAGGAGGCGGAGCGCGTGAGGGAGAGGCAATCTCGGCGCCCTCACGCCCCTAACCGCCGCAGGAGACGCCCTGGACGGGAGTCAACAGCCGACTTCCGGCCACCATAGGCGCGGGCCTGCGGGCGGTGAGTAATGGGTAGCTCACCGTCCGATCAGGACCGGGCCCGTGTCGGACGGCGCGTTGTGTTCCACGCGCGCCTCAAAGAGATGTCAGCAAATGGAGGGGCCCGATAGGGCCGAAGCCTGCCAGGGTAGTGGGATAGTCCGAAAGGGTTACCGCTGCCCTGGAACAGAAAGGGCTAAGGAAGGAACACGGATGGGTTTTAGTCAGTAAGAGTCTGACACTCCCTTCCGCTCCACCCAGAGCGGGAGATTTGATGATTTCCCATCCAAAAAAAAAGGATGGTCCGCGAAATTCAATTTTTCTTAGGTTTTTTGTAATTTGCAGGTATCTGTTTATATGGTGATCTAAATTTATGATCCACGACTGTATCAAATATTTATTTGGAGGATTCTAATCAATAAAATCATTTATACAACTCTGTAAGTTTATATTACCCTATTAAATGACTATTTCATGTAATCATGACATTTCAGGCCAACTCTGACTCAAGAAGTTGTATCGCCGATTTTAATGATTATAATTCTGTAAATTCTTATATTTTACGATCGCAAATCAGATTTTTTTGCGGGTTACCTTATCGCAACCCTTTAAATAGAAAGAAGATCAGACGGTAGGCGATTTAAAAAGCTCGCTTTTCATAAAATATGATGATAATTATTTATATTTATAGTTAACACTCACGTGTCCATGAAGATTAGATACACATACAAAATCACATTAGATACACATCTAATGGTTTTTTCCTCCCATCAAAACTAACTTACCTCATCCAACAAAAAGTGTTCCATTCAAATAAGGCAGCAGCCACCATAAAAAGTTTGCAACAGTCGGCTTTAGTTAATTATCACGCAGTTACAAGGTGGTTATGAATAAATTAACCATAATTGGCTTGTTAGCGGCACGAGAGGAAACCAAATATAGTACCAACCACCACACACGGAATATGAGATGAGTGTGAAAACATAATTAAGAAAATTTGATTACGGTCACTTTTGCAGATGAAATATTCATCAAGTAACGCAATGATAAAGGAATAAGGATATACATACAGACTGGACCTTCATCGTAAGCGCCAAGAAGAGCGCAGTGGAGATGTGTCCAAACAAAAATATACCCAAAACCTATTAAAGAAAAGGTAGAAAAGAAAAGACAGATTGTGTGCAAGATGATATAGCTAGAAATTAAGTGAAAACTGACAAAACGGCTGGTAAATGTGAAATATGGAAGAAAACGATGAAGGTAGGTACTAAGTTGACCAAATCAATGAGGATATAAATAAATGGATATGGCAAGATGATAAGAAAACGGTCGTCTAGTGTTGTTACTAGCTAGGAAAGTATTAATTCTGAATTTACCAACAGGCAAAATGGACATAGTTTTTGTCAACGTCCAGTCGTTGACAAAAACCATGTCGTCAACGTCACTGTAAGAATGAACAGACAAAATTAGACAAATTAATTTGTGTCAAGATATACCGAGTTTTGGGCTTAGAATAAACCACTCTGTTATAAGCGTTAGTGGCTTAATGGAAACTTATTGCATTACATGAGTATGCAGCATTAATAAGCAGAATAATATCAACGCGAAGAGGGACCAATAAAATTATACCGCGAAAAAATTGGACCTGGGGTTGCGTAGGTGGAGAAAAAAATACCAATTTAAAAGCGGGCCGGCAAGAAATAGAATTTCCTTTATATAAAATTGTATAACAATGATACTCGTATCATTATGTAAAAAGTTACCAAAACCGTGGGCAGGCGCTGTCGGTTTTCCGAGAAGGATATATCCTTTTAGGAAAAAACTTGTTGTATGAATATTTTGTGTATAAACGAATTGTGATGTAATTTTATAGGAAATAGCTTCTGCCCGCGGCTTCGCCCGCGTGGATGTCGGAAATTATCCCACGGGAACGTGCTACCAGGATGCCATCTATCTCTTTGCCAAATCAGAAGATCAGTGGTTTAGGCGTGAAAATGTTACATACAGTTTCAAGTACAAATCCTCCCTTAAAAAACCGAATTACCCGCTTTTGCCCCGTCAGGGGTCAATTTTCGACCACTTTACATACTTATTATTAATTATTTTCTGTCAAAAGTATCAATACTAAGTTTCGAGTTAATCGGACCGCGCATTCAATTTCTTCCACACAAACTTCAACACCCCTATATCCCCCTTTGAGGGGTAGTTTGAAAAACTTATAATGATAAACTTTATTACTTACTTAGGCAAGTATTGTTGCCAAGTTTCAAGTTTATTAACTAAATTAATAAGATTTTTCATATAAACTGTATCCCCCCGCTTTTCACCCCCACAAGGGTGGAATTTAAAAAAATTCATAACTTGACACAAATATTATTTATACCCATTTTCGAGTTAATCAAGCCACGCATTATAATCCTCTTCTGTGCAATTAACTACCCCTTTTCACCCCGTTAGGGGTAGATTTTCGAAAAACCCTTATACGTGCTATTATTTATTTTTAGTCTTAAGTACACACACTGAGTTTCAAGTTAATCGGACCGCGCGTTCAAATTCTTCCACAAAAACTTTAGCACCCCTATATCCCCTTTGAGGGGTAGTTTTGAAAAACTAATAATGATAAACTTTATTGCTTACTTAGGCGAGTATTCATGCCAATTTCCAAGATTATTAACCTAACGAATAAGATTTTTCATATAAACTGTATTCCCGCTTTTCACCCCCACAGGGGTAGAATTTTGAAAAATCATTTGGGATGTGTTCATAACTTGACTCAAAGATTATATAAACCAAATTTCGAGTTAATTATGCCACGCTGTAAAATCGTCCCCTGTAAATTGACTACCCCTTTTCAGGCCGTCAGGGGTAGATTTTCGAAAAACCCTGATACACATTATTCTTTCCTTTTAATTTTAGGTATAAATATTGAGTTTCGATTAAATCGGACTGCGCGCTAAAATTCTTCCATACAAACTTTGAAACCCCCCAATCCCCTTTTAGGGGGTAGTTTATAAAAACAAAAAATGCCCAACTTTATAATTTACTTAGATAAGTATTCGTGCCAAGTTTCAAGTTTATTAACTCAAGGAATAAGTTTTTTCATACAAACAAAATCCCCCCATTTCACCCTCTTAGGGGTGGAATTTCGAAAAACCCTATCTTAGTGGTCACCTACTCTTCACGAAGAATACACCCTCCAAATTTCATGTCTCTAGAACCAGCGGTTTAGGCTGTGCGTTGATGTCTCAGTCAGTCAGTCAGTCAGTCAGTCAGGACTTTGAATTTTATATATATAGATTATATCTAATTAAAATGTAGTCAAGTGAGTGGGGAAATATTTTTAATACGATTCTGGATTCCACGTTTATTTATGGAATATTCTGGCTCTGAGAGTAGTGGCGGCCCCAACTTACGAGTGTAGGTGTAGGTTGTGAATAACGAACCCAGCCAGGCATTTTGTGTATTTAACTCCATCACCACAGCTCTCAAAACGGTGAAGGAAAACATCGTGAGGAAACCGGCATGTCTTAGAACCAAAAATTGGAAGACATGTGACATCCACCAAGCCGCACTGGGCCCTCGTGGTGGATTATAGCCCACTCCCTTTCATAGAAAGGAGGCCTGTGTTCCAGTAGTACATTATAGGTTGGTTATGCTTAGGTATCAGATCCTCATGCTCATCTTTATCTACCCTAGTAATTAGTTTCCTTCCAATGGCGAAAACACCTGTAATAAGCTATTTATAAAAAGAGCTATAATGACGATATTATAACGATTTGCGAGTAGCATCTGCTATAGTAACAATACGAGTCGTTTTTACAAAGTAATTGGTATCGTGTCTAAATAAAATGGTCGATAATGTGTCTTTGATTGGCAGGCTGTGTTTCTAATGTGTTGTGCATTCAAGACACAGCAAAGACGAGTGCCCATCATTATTATCAGATTCATGCATTAACAATTTGTTATGATACTTACTCAGTGTTATTTCAGACCAAAAAGGCATAAACATGAACAATGAACATGGCAATGTAGAAGCTCTAACACAACAAAACTCAATCAAATGATAAACATAACACCACGCCTGTAATCCCGAAGGGTTAGACAGAGATATACATATAATACACCCATATTTCGGGCGTGATGTTTGTGAAACCAAAACAAAACAGCCAATTTATTTAAATCTGCAGAAGAGTGACGAGGATCTTAACTAAACAGTTCGATATTGAAGTCAATATCGATCTGTTTCTTGCAGTCTCAAGGTCAGTGTTGAGATAGTTACTTAACTATCTACGTCATCATCTACGTCACCAAAAAAGTCCCTCCCAAGAAAAACATTTCAATATCAGCGTCTCGGCCGTGACTCGCATAGCAATAATCGTTGTGTAGTGCGTGACGACCTGACTTCCTTTCTCCCGGTGACATACCAATTTGTGTGGGACGTCGCTTCGAGGAACTAGCAATCACGCTGTAAGCAAACCGGAGTAAATGCTAGATCTATTGGTTGAGTGAATGCTACAGCTATATCAGATTAACGTAGGCTTTCCTAGAACTTGCGGTAAGAGGCTGTACGTAACTAAGTTGTGATATGTATGGAAACTCGGTACACGTGGAATAGATTTGTATCTATGTGTGTCTTGTCAGGCGCACAGTCACCAAAAGAGATAAGTAAAGAGGGTCGTCGAATATAGTTGAAGTTTAGTAAGAAATTGATGGATGTTTTCGAATGAAATAATCAATCTATCCTTTGGTGAAATATTGTGCCTATAATTCGAGAGTTTCCAAGAATTTTGTATATTGAAAAGGGGCGCTCAAACGACGAAGGAAAAGCGCTAGCAATAATATTTAGTTACTGCGCTGTAAAAGTTTGAACACAAGAAGCTGAAAGAAAATTACAAAACCTACATTTAGAAAGAAAGTCTCGGAAACTGGCCAAATGATAACAGTCGCACGACCGCGGAAAGTGTAGCTAAACCTTCGATCGACCGATCGAATGTTTAGCTACACTTTCCGCGGTCGGTTCGTGGATGGGTGACCATCCATTACATATCGAAACCCCTCCGTGCCTCGGAAAGCACGTGAAACCGTTTGTAGCGGCTGTCATTCGTACCTCTCTCACAATCGTTACGAGTAGTCAGAAGCCCGTACAACTGGGTTGAGGAGGTCAGATAGGCAGTCGGTCCATGTAAAATAATTGTATTCAGCTGCATCCGGTTAGACTGGAAGCCGACCCCAACATAGTTGGGAAAAGGCTAGGCAGATAGATTGATTTAGAAAGAAAACCTATGCCAAACTAGAAATAGAAAATATTTATTCTTCAGGTAAACAGGTGCAGGTGGTTAATAGCAAATTAAGACGACATGAGTACCTTAAAATATTACCTACAGCTAGGTTACAATATAGTATTTAGAGTGTCGGTAAGGCGTGTTCAATCTTTATCCGCTTTCAAAATTATGATAAAAAAGCACTTCCTCTCTCCTTAAACATCATCATCATTATTATATTATTATTATTATTTTTGCTCTTAACCAAATCATCCCGACTGCAAAGAGTACAAGAAAATAATAGTGAATGAAAATGTGAAAGAAAGAAGCGAGCTGATCTAGAATTCTGAAGATTTGAACAAACTGTTTCTTTTGTCTTCTGTAAAAAAGAAATTGAATCATGTATGTGTAAATGTGAATGAATAATATAAATGTTGGATCCTAAAATATTTCTCATTGCAGAGAATTTGTCTGTTCGAAGACAGAAAACCTCATAAGTTATTTTGGTCATCCAATATTAATGATAATGATTCCTATTTTATCGGCAACCTTCAAAGATTGGTAAAAAAAAATTAAGTTTTCTACGACCCTGGGGTTTCAGGTTCGAATAAAAGAATCATAGAAATTCACACACAGTGAAGTTACTGCAGTACCAATTCAAAACGAATCCAATAAAACGACCACATCAATTCTTTAGCTAGCTAACATACATATATCGCTGGGGTATGGAAATTACATTCAAATGAAACCATAGCTCTGGCTACAATTGATTTTCAACAGCATCTAATTAATTTGATTGCCAAGAAAGTCATCCAAAACGTTTATGTAAGATTCACCTTTATTGCAGCTAATCATTCAATATTACTATCAGACTAAATTATAGTAAAGCACGCTTACGTTCAAAAGAACGATAAATTGCATGAGATTGATTACAATCGTTAACAAAGAGACTTGGTTAAGTTGCGTTTCCAATCTTAAATGCTGGCTAATCAATACTAGGAGGATAAGTTGCAGCTGCTGTTTACAATAAAAGCAATGTATGTACCTTCATGTATTGAACTATGTGCTTGCCAAACCATCGAATATTTCATGTCATTCTTAACGATATTCAGACATTACTCATAAGACTACTACAACATTCTGTCTGCCAAGCATGTCTTGTTTGTATCATCCTTCATAGCTATCGGTTTTAACTGATATGTTGCTCGATTGTAAGCAATACCCGAAACATTGTCTTATGCGTTTTGTTTGCAAGGTGAGCTTTCATCACCAATTTATTTGGGGTCGGCGCCACATGTATTTTTCTTCCATACTTCTCTAGTAGTCGTCATCTGGGTAGTCACCCCCTTTCTAACCATATCATCATTCGTACAGTCCATCCATCGTTTCATTGGTCTTCCCCTACTCTCTACATTCATACTCAAAACTTTCCTCACGACATTTTCAATGTGAGCTTTCATCTCAACATGAAAACGTTAAGTCTTTAAACCTTCAAATCTGTCCATCACATTAGTCAATATCAGCTAGGTATCTCTTACGTACTCGTTCGAAGAATGCAACAAAGTTCTAATAGATCACTACACGTACTTGTACAGTACCTCGACCTTAACATCCGGGCATCGATACTGGACCAGTTTCTAATCCATAACACGTTACGGTAATTTTACGGTAGTTCGCTCCCAATAAATCAATGATGTTATCGTTACCGCATAGAACAAAGACTGCTTTAAATAACTGTTGATGAGCTACAGTATTATCCCTCTCATGATCATGAGAGAGATAAGACTGGAGCAGATTTATTGTTCACCACCGAGCAGTAATCCTATTACTAATTATAAGGGACATCCACAGTGACTTTCTTCATCAGCATCTGCAAACGGTTGAAATGCTTGTATTCGGGAACGGAATAGTTGTCTGCAGCTGTCCGGACTATAGGTAATAGGTATTTTAATTTTAAAGCAAGAGTGAATAGGTTTCTTCTGAGCACGCTCGTTCCATCATAGACCTCATCTACCGCTTACTATCAGTCGTAATCGAGGTCAAAAGCAGGCCCATTCGCAAAAAATAAACATAATAAGGTTCTTTTTAGTAACGTTGACGTCAGTCTTAATGCTATTGAGGAGTAAGTACCTACATTACAGTTTTCGTATAAGACCCAACACGATAATAAACGTCACATTATTCGTAGGGTTCATTTCGAACCTTATGATCTGCAGCGACGTTTACAGCTATCTAACTAATTAGTCGTTACCCCTGGCTTCCTTGTCAATGTAACTTTTAATGCTCTAAGTAAATGATTTCGCACCGATATTGCCGTGGGACTGTAGGAGTCATTATCATTCACTATTGGATAAATCTGCTGATGACCTAAGATTACTTCAATGTTCGCGATCATTCCCGCCGTTGTTGACAACAACTGTAAAGATGAACTATTGCTAGATAATAGAAACTGGTTTTCTTTGTACAAAGTATTGGTGACATGAATATTTTTGTGGGTTGTTCAACTTTATGATCTATTTGGCAAAATTGTCATTTTTCTAGCATAGTATAAGGTTTTTTCAAAGACAACACTATAGCTCACTGAAAAGTAGTTCAGTGAACTATAGTGTTGTCTGGGATATATGGGAAACTATTTTTGACAGCCACGACACAAATCCTACTGAAAAAGAATCTTCCCCAAATTGAAATGTGTCGACGCTGCGAAGCGGATTCCATTACACAGTCTGTTTCGATACGCCTCCAGAATTGGAACGATAATCCCTTTCATGAGCACAAAAGAGAATCCATACGAATGTTTACAAAAGCTTCATTCATCCCAGAAATCTATGCCCCTCCAATTACGGGCTATACGAAAAATTCCGAAGAGTTCAGAATATTCAAATCCGTCATCTGTAAGTCAATGGCGTCATTATTATTCCATTCTAAGTCTTGCCCTCAATATGAGGAATCTCTTGAAGAGTATAACTGAAGACAGTTTTCGTGGCTATGAATATATTCTTGAACCATCCGGTGTGGACAGACGTTAACTTTCAATTGGACGCGGAAAAGATCGGAATTATTCCTTGAGCCTCGCTTTGAGAGATTTAAGCGGAAAGGACGTTTTATTTTTGGATGAGGACGTCGGCTTTATTGGTGAAGGTTTTCTGCGAGGATTAATTGAAACAGGAACAGAGTGAGTGGCGAGCGATATTGATGGAGGCAGGCAATGGATGGATTGCAAGTGATATTTCAAAACAAATAAACTGGCTTGTGTAGATACATTCAAATCCATCCACGTCAAAAACCAACCGGCACCCTTATTGCGTAAGACACTGTCAACCTCAATCTGATCATTTTGAAGGATATTGTTAATCCATTGCTTCATACGCTCGAAAAATGTTTCTGCTCAGCAACGTAAACAACGCAATGAATGTTGTTGAACTGTCAAAATGAAACCCATTGCTACTGGTAGTGTGTTACGAAATTACCCCGTTCAAAGGAAACACCTACTACAAATACCTACTATAGTATACAGCTATACAACATATATTAGCAATAACGTATTCGGGTAGTACCAAAAACCTCAAACCATTAATATGCCTTGTGGCTAAGTATACAATAGTACAAAACTATATAATACAAGTTAGGGTTCGCACTAAGTGCGAGCGAGAACGAGAGCTCAAACGAATTCGGGAGTGGAAACCCTAAGCATATTATTTATTCAGGTGTTTGGATGCCACGACTTTTCTAATTTGTCAGCAGTACATTTAAATTACATTTTTGTTGGACTGGGCCTTTTTCACGCTGCCGTGAGGCAAACTTTCCAGCTAAATTTCTTACACCGGACTTTACACTTTTTATTTATTTGTTTTTAACTGATGTACATTATGTGTGTGTCTGGAGTATTGTGCGTCTTTTGTCTAAATAAATGTATTTTCTTTCTTTCTTCTCTTTCAGTAGCGATGCTCGCAAGTACCACAAAAAGGAGCCTGCTTGTGGTGCTTGTGGTCACTACGTTATGCAAAACGGTTGGTGAAGCCACTGCCAGCTTGTTTTCCTCAGTTTCTGCCTACGGCTATTAGGGTCATCTATATGTTAATGCTAATGGTGCAAATGGACAAAGCTTCAAGAAAGCACTTTGCAAGAACGGTGAACACCAACAAGTGTATTAAGAAGCCCAAAACTATTGAATAAGAAACTGCTTCAGCATAGCTATTCACAACCGCTCGACACGCTTCCGTACCGTACCGCATCAATCAATGTTATCGTAGGAGTCCTCCAAACGCTGTTCACAAATCCAAAACCCGAAAAGTTTTGTCAGTTTAAATCCAATAGAAGATCGCTATTCTTCTGAAAGCTGTTTGCTGTCGGGGGCAATGCAAATCAGGTTATCGATATGTGCAATTTTCGATACGATAACTTGTCAGATGGTTGAGAATAGCAAGTGTCCCGAAGAAATTTGATGAACGTCGGAGAAGGAACGCCAGAGATTGTCTAAAATGACAATCTCTGGCGTTGCGTCTCGGACGTTCACATTATAAAGGAGTTTTTAAACGCTTTTGAAAAACCTCTCTTCGCTACCGCTCTAACTAAGCCTGCACCTTTAAATATTCCACAGAACGGTAGGCATATTATGTCTGGCGAAAATTTATTTACGCCTAGGCTATAATACATTTATGTCAGATTCGGTGTCAAGTATCAGTATTTGCTCGGCTTTCAGACATAGTAAATGGCATTGAGGGATAAAATTACCTACGTAACAATAATATTTCTGTATATTTTTTGTCTAAAAGCTTTATGAAATGGAAGAATGTTTAAAGTGTTCTTGTCCTTGGAGATAATAGTAGATCTCTGATTAAAAAAACACAATAGGAGTAAAAATAGTTCCTATATTCCGAACTCCAATTTCGTGTAGGTATCTTCAAACTTAATTGAATTTGTGTTCGAGGAAAGACGTTCGACGACGACGACGATCAATTTTAGAGGAATGCTGATGGAATCTACTAGATTTTTAGCTTTAATCCTATTCACAAGTACCACAGAATGTTTTATTACTATCTGGCATAAAACGCGTATCAAATATACAGGGTGGCAGGTACGTCGACGAGCAACCTGTTATCATGGATTCAGTACATGATTCTGGACGAAATGCGTTGCCCTGCGTTGAAAATTTTCCTCGGTTAGCTGTTTCCTACAAGAGTCAGTTTCTGCAATACCTTTGCGGTCAAAATGTATGGAACAGCAAATTTCTATTTTAATAACCGACGAAAAATATGTCAACACTTGGCAACTTTCAATTGCGATTTTTTCGTGAAATAACGAATGCAACGTTGAAATACGACACATTACACAAATCTATGGGTTCTCAAATGCTATGTTCGTAAGAACATAAAATTTCATTAAAAAATGAAGGAGTAAATCGCTTTTGAATAAGGCCGAGTGTATACATACTTTTGCTCGTGACTGTACTGAATCCATGCTAACAGGTTGCGCGTAGATATGCTTATATAGCTTGCGATCGATTTGACGAGATTTTGATGTTGGTCAATTTAAAAGGATGGAACCGTATCATAATCCTTCCGCAAATGCGCTTACGCAGTACAAACGTACAAAAAAATTCACGTAAGTTGTTGTTAAAAGAAAAACTAGGAAACACGAACGAACACGTTACTAATCAATTTGGTAACATCAATCATAATCGTGACACGCGATCCGCTTTCATGTAACCACCAATGTTGGACGGCCATTACTGAGAATTACATCCGTTGCTGGTTTTGTAGCTAATTATTTAGGTCTTTTAAAAGGCAATAGTAGCAATGTACGTGTCTTTTATGTTGGTCTTAAGTTTGGCAAGTGTTGGCGGGTTGGTATGAAGGATACCTACGTGTACTTAACTGGTTTACCATATTTACTTGGTACTGTTTAGACGGACTATGAGGGATGGATGTGATTTTTAATGTTGAAATTTCTTGGTTGATCTAAGATAAATTAATGATTTTAATTCATTAGTGGCGTGAAATGGTTTTTAATTTTTGATTTTTTAAGTTGGTGGGATGTAATTTGGGTTCTAGACTGAAATAAAATTCGTGCATCCTGATTTGTTCCACATCATCATTCATCATCATTCTCCTGCCCTTATCCCAACTTGCGGTCGGCGCACCATGTCTTTTTCTTCCATACTTCTCTATTAGTCGTCACCTCGGTCCTTTTCTAACCATAATCATCATTCACACAGTCCATCCATCATTTCCACCCTGGTTTATTCAACATGAAGATGTCAGAGTATCATTACCCCCTAATCATGAGCTAGTCAGTCTAAAATCCAAACTTAAAAAAAATAAAATAAAACGGGTTGCACTCCAGGAGTGCTGGCAGAAGTGAAAACTTGAATATTAACGTTGTGCATTTTTGATATTTTGTAATGGCATGTGTCCTGATGCGAGCTCCGTTTTACGAATTTTCGATCAGGTCACGTGTCCTGACGCGAGCTCCGTCTTACGAATTTTCGATCAGGTCACGTGTCCTGACGCGAGTTTAACATTTTTTACCCATCACAAAAAAGTGCACAACGCCGCTAAAGAAGTTTTCACTTAAAAAAAAACTCCCGTTTTTGAAATCCATCAAAATGAAAAGTCTCGATCTTACCCTGCTTTGAACGAAAGTTAATAACTTTTGTTCCACGATAGTAATATGGATCTGTTGACAATGATTTATAGCACACCAAGCGACCTACGAGTAACTTCGCTTGCTCTTACTAAAACCCCTATTTCAATCACAACCAGTCCATAGCACACCGATTTTCTACAAAATGTACCACGGTTATGAAACTCAATTGCCGAGTCATTTGTGTATCGTTGGAGATGTTAGGGTTACGCGGATAAACCAGAAACCTTTTCAATCGCATTGTTTTGTGAAAATGTGACAATGACTATTCAAAAATAGGAAACACCTTTTTATCTACTTTATATAACAATCTTGAATTTATTTAATATTTTATTTATTTGTGCTCCATTTATTACTTTAAGGGCAGATTTTTCCATCGACACATAACTTTTATTCGTGGATAAAATTGACGTTTGACAGTTTTTGTATGAAATAACTGTCAAAATTTCAAAATTATTCCTCGAATAAAGTTAACAGATAATTGAAAAATCAGCCCTAAGTATACCTACTGTTGACATAACAATATATAAGGCCGCCAGTAACACTCACAATATACCCCGTACTATATAGTCCGCGCGGAACTAGTTGGCCGCGCCTTAGGTATGTGAGCGGTGGGACGGAGGGGCCCCGCGCATTAAGTACGTGCGTTGCAACCCGCCGCCTCACCCCCGCTGTCCCTCCCGTCTCACCGCTCACGTATCTAAGGCGCGCGCGGCCAACTAGTTCCGCGCGGACTATAGTACGGGGTATATTGTGAGTTTTACTGGCGGCCTTATATATTCCGCGGGATTCATTCATTAATTCACTGACAGACAAGGGACAGCCTAAACCTCTGGGTCTAGACTACAAGTATGAAAATTAGCACAAGAGTTATTTATAATAATAATAATATAATTTATTTGCTTAAAACATGGTATACAATGGTGTTAGGCGTGTTAGGTCATAGTGGCACAAACATGTTTCGCTAAGATAAAACATAGCATGCAAAATTTTAATGTTACAGGGTAGGTAATTATAATTAAGTAAGTACATTCATGTTAGAATATAATGTCAATATTTTTTATCCATAAATTCTTTCAAACTATAAAAACTAGATTCATTTAGCCATTTGCATAATTTGTTTTTAAATAATCTTACATTTAATAGTTTGAGATTGTTTGGTATTTTATTATAAATACGCACACACATTGCTAGACAGCTTTTATTATATTTGGATAGTTTTGGTAAGTCATTTAACACCAGTTCATAAGGATCACGTCTGCTCCGAGGGCATACATCGCTTGCTGTCTTGAATAATTGTTTATTTTTGTTTATATTGGGATTTGTCTAAATTTATTTTCAAATGGTGTATGTCAAGCCAGTGTAGTAGTATGTCAATAGTATTATTAGGTCAGTCTCGTGATCTATAACATTATTATGTTTTTTATCAGAGGTCACAATTATGGATATGTCGTCAGCGAATAAGATGCATTTATGATTGGTTATTTTTATGATATCATTTATATATAATAGGAATAATATATCATATATATAACGAACGTGCAGCACTAAGGAAGGATTTCCACTTTTCAAATGATAAATGTTGTAGTAATTTATATCTCTGACCTTAAGGGATTAAATACGGGATTAAAGTTTGTTTGGAGGTTCGTCATTTTTGCCGATGGTAAATCCCAGGGCACAGCTTGTGGTTTGGTTATCATTATTTATTTATGCATACAGTCTTAATACAGGTTTATGTTTTTTTTGTACCATTAAACCAAAAATGGTTTCTATTGGTACTCATATTCGCTATAAGAGATTACTAATTAAGTAAAACTTTTACTTATTATTTATATATATCATTCATGATAAAGCCATTCAATACATCAGCCAGGTTGTCCACATGGCAAACTGATTTTAGCAACTTGGAATCTTCTAGAAAATTTCTTAGCTGTCCCTAAATCCAAGTTTTGTCATAGAATTTGTACATTTGCAGCAACAATAATACATTCATAAAACATCGGTGACAGCTACGGAGCCCACATATCTCGATCTTGTGTTTTTTCATCAAATTACACCTTATTTTCGTAATGCCTCGTAATGATCCATTGTCTAGGGACCGCGGACGTTACCTGCAATCTGTCGGCATCGTGTTTTCTTGAGAACTTCTTTGTTTTACAACAGATTTTTGCAAACAATTTGTTGTGAATCACGTTGGTTTATTGCAGAGGTAGATGTAAGTGTGATTGATAAGATAGGGATCTTATTAATTCTGAAGATCTTATAGCCATTACAAAATACAGGCAATAGGTTTCTTGACCACGTGGGAATTGGGTCTTGTGAATATCTTCTGCAAATTGTTTGGTAGACAACAGTCATATAAATTTGCATGTCTTTTCGGAAACAACGGCGGACGGTCTAGCCTTACCAAATGGCCACCGAAGAGGCCAATAACTTTTACATCCTTAACAGACATTCACACTTTGTTTCCACGAAGGGTGAGCAGAGGTGTTAGTACCTATAGTACACCCACATTCCGCTATAAGTCCGCGCGGAACTAGTTGGCCGCGCCTTAGGTATGTGAGCGGTGGGACGGAGGGGCCCCGCGCACTGCGTACGTGCGTTGCAACCCGCCACCTCACCCCCGTTATCCCTCCCGTCCCACCGCTCACATACCTAAGGCGCGGCCAACTAGTTCCGCGCGGACTATAGCTATGTTTAAGTTCCATGTTATAAGGGGCGACCCTATAGGGGCATCTATCGGGCACAAACCGGCCTGCTACAAAGAAATTCCTAATAGAAAACCTTCCTTTACATAAAGAAATAAAAAATAAAAATAAGTATGTATATACCGTCGCAATAGGAGTTCAGTCACGTTACTTTTGCTCGTGTCTGGGAATTTGTTACGGTTTGATAAGAAAACTAGTTACATTTAGAATACCTAGGTGCAAGCCAGACTGCTACATAAAAAATTTATGCGAAAAATGAAGCTCCAAATATTTTTTGTCTTTGTTACAACGAAAATCGTTTAAAAGCAAATTATCGCGCCAAGAAAATTGATGATGGATAAAAACGTATGGCGTATGTAAAATCCTTTTTTTCTCGGGTTCAATGTTTTGCTTGATTCAAGAGATGCAAGATTTATATATATTCCAGAAATAACTTTCTCACATAAAACAAGTTGACTCCTCGCAATAAAAGATTTATACTCAACGCTACCTGAACGCGAGAGGTAATGCATTCAACAGCTACCATTATCTGATCTAACTTCCAGCCACCAAGATGGAATGAGACAAAAATATACACTTGAAGAACGTTAAAAAGAGACAGAAGCCGCAAATTAGTCCCATAACACCGGACGCGATAATTTTAAGACTTGTTTCTCGGAGGATACACATCGTGATTCCGGTGACAAAAAGTTGCCTGATGTCGTTCTGATTGCTTAGGATGAAGCAAATGGTAGATTAGTTTTTTAATCACTTCCTCTTGCTAACCATTCCTAAGCAAAAACTGAGTAAATCCTATAATCAACCTTAGGAAACTAGGAAGCAGAGCAGATAATTTGCCGTGTACTCTGAAGTTGGAACGCAAATATAAATGAAATTTTCCTTATAAAAGGAAAAGTTGGAGCAAGCTAACATTCCTGAACTAATTGAATGCTACAAAAAAAGTTTATCTTCAAACGATCCTGCCTGTTGAGTAAACTAGGTGCATAAACCCGCAAATAATTAGCTAAGTTAGCAAAATATAAAATCTTTATTATGCAAACTATTTTCAATAGCTATAACTTTCAGTGTTTTCGCAAAAAATTAGCTAAACGAAAATTTGAAAACACAAGAATCTGCATTCGCAGGAATCCTTGACCGCTACAAAGCAGTGCAGGTTAGCAAACAAACAAAAAACTGGGTCAAACTCAGTTCGCTAATGCACGTATACAGACGCCAGCACATCAAGCTACTACAATCTGTCAAATTTCTGTAATAGATTTTTAACTTTATATCTGAAGTATTAAGGTTCAAAGTTGATTGGGAAAATTTGACAATTTCGGGTAGCTTGACCTGCTGGCGTCTGTACATACGTGAGAATTCGGAGCAGACGAAACCCGACTAAACGGAGTCTGAGCCAAACGCGGCTGTAATCAGCGCGACTCTAACTAACAAGTAAACTTCACTAACGAATTTCAGTTTTAAATTGGAGTCTGCAAATCATATTTTGTTTGATTAGGACTTTGGTCCTTGGAGTTAGGTTGTTCAATATTACATTGTAAAAGGAAGTACAACGGTTGGTAATAATTTATGCCCTGTACTTGGAAAGAAAACTGCCTTAGGTCTTTGTTTTAAATTATCAAAGGGTAGCAAACTTTGTCCTTGTATATTTTAATTGCTTGAACATTCTGTACAGAGCTGGAGAAATTAACAAACAACAATTCTCATGAAAAAGACAAAAGCGAAGGAAATGTTATGAGAATCCTTGTCTGTGTAAATACTGCTGGCATTTGTTGATTGTTTCATTGCTCTGCTCGCAATATGCGAGCTTGTAGGTTTAGTTCTGTTTCTGCAGTTTAATTTTTCAGTTTATTTGTCTAATTATTCGGGTTATTTGTTTAACAATGGGCTGGGGGTAGAATTGTGACTATCACGCCCTCATGTACTCCGAGATTATGTGAATGAAGAATTGTGATATCCAAACTGTTGTAAAGGTAAACTTCTGGCTAATAATCAACACTTGATTGGGAGCTGCACATAATGTGATAGATTTCAAGTTACTGCAGCTGCAATTACTCCAGCTATCCAGGAGTAATGCAATTTCAAGATCTTAACTTTCTTAAGGGTTTAGGTTATTGCAATTTGCAGGTCAGCATACGTTTAAAATACAAGTGTCAGTTTGTATGTTGAATAAAATATATGATTCGCGATCGAAACAAATATGACTTCACAGAATTCAATACAACCCTCTAAGTGCAATCCTGATTGCAAATATTGATTGATATTCCATGAAATAGTCATTCAATAGGATTATATAAAAGCATTAACCTGACACTGACCTGTAAAGTGGGAAGCCGCACAAAATGCTTTCGATTAACAAGTTACTTTAGTTGAAAATTACTGCAGCTGTTCTCGAGTATGGTATTTCAAGATCATAACTTTCTTAAGTCAGTTGAGTGTTACAAATGTTACTCTATCCATGCCAGAATAATTTTATCGTGGAAGAAAATGAGCTTCGCAGAATAAGAAAAAGAAAAAATATGGAATCGAGACGTATAAAATGTCACTGAAGTTGGGCAAAAAATATATATTTGGCACGAAACTGCCGTATCTTTGCGCCAAGTAGACATTTTAATAAATTATTGCTCAGAAATACGCCGAGTATTGTATTTTAAATGTATCACGTTGCTCAAAAACTTACTAAATTCTGATGAGATTTTCTGTCAAACGAAACTTTCATCAATCTTGAACGATTTTTTTGTTTGTTAATTTTTATTTAACAGCAAATAACCTGAGCATTGGAACGTTTTCTAGCGAATAACTGAATTGTTTTATAATCTATTGGAATTTACCTCGTTATATCTCCAAATTGTCCACAATATTTTCAGCATAGGCTATTCGGAAACCAATTTCTGGGTAGCCAAATCTCCCTAAGTAATTTCTTAAGTTCCCCGAACCCGAAATGGATCACTAATATTCTAATAAACAGTTCTTGGAACGGAGAACTAAACTTACTTCCAGAATTCAATTATTTGCGTTGTTTTGGCAAACTTGAGTACTTATTTAGGACAAAATGGCCTAATCAATCAAAGCTTTACAAATTCCGAGATTGTAGATAGATAATACAATTTCCAATTAGAGGAAACCGTTTCCGTATGTCAGGGGTCACGCAGAAATGTCAACTTGGGCCGTAGTGACCACAGAATGGTGGCGGAATTCGGTAGCTAAACCGAATTCCGCACAAACTATATACCGGCTGTTGTGGTGGATCGTTACTATGTGAAATGCCAATCGAATGGACATGGATTGGGAGCGAATGTAGTTCTTGTTCATTTTGAAAGTACGCTGGTGTTATATCCAGGTATAAGTTTCAATTAGAATTTGGAATTTAATGTAGATTAAGATAGCGTTTGCTGCGCAATTCTAGTTTTTGACAATGCTCGTTCAATTCTGAATAGTAAATACTGCTATCGTATTACTTATGTGCTTTTGCTCGGTAATTTACTGGTAAAATTGTGACCTTTTTGCCTCGAAGAAGTTTAATTACTGCAGTACTTTTTGTCGCACGAAGAAATCGGCAAGAAATATTATTTTCGCGTCTGCCCGTACCCACTAAGCCCAAATTGCTTTAACATAATAACATAATATTGTAATACCCAAAACTTTCCCTAGTTATAACTTCGAACAGTTGCAAATGAGAACCTTCGAATCCTTCAAAGTTTCTGCTCAAACTAAGTCGATATTGCTGCGAACATTCTAGAACCTATTCCGGTAATAATTTGCCACAAGTACGGTGTTGTATGGAGGTTCAAGGACCGTTAGTGGCCCCATACCAGTTTATCCAGCGCAGCACTTAGGGACAGGCCAGTGTAGCCCAGCTGCCGAGTATCGGAAAGGTTCGCCAGATGTTAAATAACTTTGAGGACTGTCCAACTATTATTGGAACTAGGAGTCATAATTTTCTTTTTATGCGCATTGTTGATATTGATGACATTTTGGAGATCATGTTGGATTTTACTGCTTATTTGAAGCAGTAACCTTTGCGAATGTCATACAATGTTTTAAGAGCCATGCCAAAAAAAAATCAGCTGTTCCCTACATTTTAACGAGTTAACCGAACAAAGTAGGGAACAGCTGATTTTTTTTCGCGATTTCAGGTTTGGTCCCATAGTAAAAGTTGTTCATAATGACGAGTACAATGACCTCTTAAGAGGTTGTTGGTGTTTTTCCAATAACCCTGTATATTTTTCATGACGGCAGTTCTACTAAAGAAACCGCCTCAATTAAAAAAGAAAGAAAATTCCCTACCTTTGATTCGGAATATTGCCGATTTTTTTTATATAAAACATTTCCGCCGGGCCTTCACCGTTATTTTGTCATTACGACTTCGTATGCATACTGTTATAGTAATACGAAGTGCGGGAGCAGTGCCACCTATCGTAAATGTAGTGAGTTCGTTTCCGCGTACGCGCCGCTAACATCGTTGTAATCATTTGTCTTAGTTTAAATATACTTTATTGCTGTAAAAGGTGTTTTTTCTCCCATATCCCTTCACATACTGTACGAAAGGAAGTTACTCCATTTATGTTCAATTGATCTCGAAAATGAATAAATTATTAATGACAAGCATTACCTATTTAATTGTTACGTTGACTTCTTACGGCAAGTAGATTGACTAACATTAATATGTAATAGTCCATTCATCCAAATATGCGAAGGTATTTTTTATTCAGTTTTGTATGGTTATTTATTAGCTTATCTACAATGCTTACACTGTTTATCCTTAAGTTACAAGCAATATACAAGCATAGTGTACAATATGATGCGATAGACACAGTATGCATTGCATACCAAAAACAAAATTATAACATTAATAAAATTGCAATAATTGTGCAGAAATAACGCTTACAGCACTAGTGGGTAGTTTTAGAAAACATGACAAAGAATAAAATAATACAAAATGAAGAAAGACAAAAAAAGACAGTCAATTGAGTTGCGTTACTTTTTATGGACTTGGCGCTTAAATTTTTGAATTTATGTGGGAAAAATATCTATTGATTCGTCGCAATTAATAAGAAGCCTGCAAATTCTGGGGATGGGGGTATTGGATCCCGAAACAGTTTTGCGGCATTCCGCAAAACTGGTCCCCCATTGGGGACGTAATAGTTTGATAGGGTGACGCGGACAATTGTGGGGTACCTAGGTTCAAACTTAACTTAATTAACAACTGGGGGCAGTCTAATTTCCTCTGAAGTATTTTATAAAGAAAAAATAGATCAATACCATGTCTTCGTTTTTCGAGTAGTCATGAAAAAATATTCAAGCCGTTTTGCGTAGTGTGTATGTTCTGCACCAACCGAGGGTTGTCCTTGGATGCACTTACATAGTGCATACAGGGATAGTCGCCGGTTGGTGCCTCCTCATCATTTAAAATTGTCTAAAGGGACTCTGCGAGTTGGCTTCGGCCCCTCGTACGCCTTCCTATACCTTTTTAATTGAGCAGTCTCAACTTTCCTTCTGTCTGTCTTTTATTTGGCTGCTTATGTATATACAGGGTCAAATTAACTTAGCTAGCGAAACTCCGGAGACGTGATGGCTATCGATATCTTAACACGACGAAATAAAAATATTTCAGATTTGATGATATTTTTTGGGTCACCAACAAAACATTTACTTGATGTGTGAGTTGATAAAGTCTGTTTAATCATGTCATTATCGATCATGTCTCCAGAGTTTCGCTAGCAAATTTAATTTGAAGTAAAGTATGTTAATATATTACGGGTTGTTGGCTGTTATTGAATGAATGAAAACTTGAATATTGAAATATTTATAAAGCCGTAGGCGGCGAAATTTTACATTAATATTGTTTTTTGTGAAACTATTATAGGATACCGAATGAAATTGCGTCTTACAAAGTTAAATAGAGGAATGGGAAGAGAAACAAGTAAATACAAATACATGAGCTAGTTACGTTAATAAATACGGCAGTCACACTGACTGAACGAAATGGGTTAACCAATATGTTGTCCATTGACCTATTTTCTGATGCGGAGCCTGTGGATCAGATTGTATACAATACTGTAACGTGCACATAATTCTTTCAGACATTTACGAATTTTTCGGTTATTTTCAGCTTAATAAAATAAATGGACGAAGCTCCACTGCTGAGATCGGGATCCTGGGTTCAATTCGCAAGTCAGGTAAAATGTTATAAAAACTATACCTAATGTAAGTCTGTACACATAGTTTTTCCGTCGATTAACTAAATATTTCGATTGTACTATAAAAAAAAACCAGCCATGTGCGAGTCCGACTCGCACACGAAGAATTCCGTACCACAAGACAAAAAACACCGAAAAAAACGTTTCTTGTATGGAAACCTCCTTTAATTTTTAATTTTATTTTATTATTTGTTGTTATAGCGGCAATAAAGAAATAGGTACATACTGTGAACATTTCAACGGTCTACCGAATACGGTTCATGAGATACAGCCCACTGACAGACGGACGGACAGAAGAACGGACGGGCGGACAGCGGAGGCTTAATAATAGGGTCCCGTTAGCACCCTTTGGGTATGGAACTCTAAAAAGGCGTAAAGAAACGGAAAGTAATGGAAATTGAGTTTGTCTGTGATAAAACACCGTCCGGATTGGGTAATTATTCGAGTAAAAAGTTATAGGCTTTCCCTATTTATTGCCAACCCACGAATTTACGTAACAGAAACGTATAGGGAGCTTAAGGGGGAAAATAATTTCTATCACAAAACGCATGGTCATCCTACCTCCTAGGCTCCTAATGACGCTTCGAGAAGGTAATAACTGAAAGCTAAGTAAATTGTGGTGTAATAAAGTCAATACCGAGCTCTTTAAATTACCTTTAAGTTTATCGTGAGCTAATGTTAATTATGTATTACATTAAGCACTTTACTTATGTCGAAACATTACTGCAAATTGCCAAGGCATTTGATCTAATCTAAGCGAAGGCATCTACTCTAAATGTAGTTAATATAGCTTAGCTCTGTTTTTTAAATTTATCTTCCTTTTTCGTCTTGTGAATCATCATCATCTGCCTAGCTTTTTTGGGGTCGGCTTCCAGCTTAACCGGATGCAGCATGTAAGACTGGTGGTCAGCCTTCCAGCCATCTGACGACCCGTATCGACTGTCAAAGATCCACGAATGACAGCCGGGACCAATGGCTTAACGTGCTTTCCGAGGCACGGAGGGGTCTCGGAAACCACGCACAAACATGGTCACCTATCCACGAACTGATCGCGGCAAGCATAGCTTGTGAAAAACGTTCTGTTTTTCGTTAACAAAGGGTCGTCGTGCAACGGCCATGCAGCATTTACCCAGCGATGACAACCACTTCTAATTAGTGAATTCTTCTAAAAGTTTGACTTGTAAATAGTAAGTAGGTAACTACTGGCTTACCTACTTATTCCCACGACATGTCAAGCAGCGGGGTAATTGCGTAACAAGGCGCGTGGTTGGCGTGGAATGACTTTCATTTTGACAGTTAATCAACATTCATTGTCATTGTCATATTGTGATGGAAAGTGTGTAATTATTGCTCATAAGGTGTGATGATAACAGTGTACCTTAGTATTTAGCTTTTGATGATAGTTATATTATGATACGTGTGAAAAATTAGTCATAATGTGGAATGTAATATCGATTTTTAAGCTAGATAATTATGCATGAATAAGGACTAAATTATTTAATTTGCACCTTAAATACCTGAAGTATTAATATGTCAATAAAGTTTACAATGGCTTGTTTATTTTTAAAGACAAAATGTATAAAATTCCTACCTAAGAAAAATGTTGTAAGTAATTTGTTTAATTTATTTTATGGATGGAAAAGGGAAATCAATGGACAAAGAAAGCTGGTATTTGCAAAAGAATCTTGACAGAGAAAATTGTTTCTATATGGACACATTTATGTGTAGGTATTGAAATACAAAGCCTTTGGTTCTGTTGTTGTTTATTTATTGTCAATAATTGTATAAAATATTATATGTATTTTGATGTGTAAAAGCGTTTGTACAGACGCTGGCGCACATCAAGCTACTACATCTGTCAAATTTCTTTAATAGATTTTCAACTTTATCGCTAAAGCATTAAGGTTCAAGGTTGATTGGGAAAATTTGACAGTTTCGGGTAGCTTGACCTGCAGGCTGGCGTCTGTACAAACCTTACAGAAGCAAATATCAATTATCATGATAAATATTGAATTTTTACACCAACTCCTCTCTATTTTATTATACAGGGTTGCAGGGACATTGAAGGGCCAACTATAACCATGGATTCAGTACATGATTCTAGAAACCCTTTTTTTATGGGAAATCATCAAATGACCTCTCCCGCTCTGGGCTGAGCGGAAGGGCGTGTCAGACTTTTACTGACTAAAACCCACCCGTGTTCTTTCAGTTGCCTGTGGTGCCAGGGGCCACGATATCTCTTTCGAACAACCCGCGGCCCTGGCAGATTCTAGACCCCCTAACGTAGAAATTATCGCCAGGTATATAAAAAAAAATCTGCTGTTTCATAACAAAGTGCAATACTTACGTAGGTACCCAGTCAAAATTCATTTTTTTTTATTTTTGTTTATTAGCTTATACTGTCCCACAGCTGGGCAAAGGCCTCCCAAAATGCATAAAACAGCATTTTATTTTTAGTAACCAACGAAAAATTTCAACGCTTCAGTGTTCAGAATCATGTATTGAATCCATGGTAACAGGTTGCGGGTTAGTGTTCCTGCCAGCCTGTATTTGATAAAAGAGAGTGCTGCAAGCACCACATTGACAACATAACATTGCATAACGCATACTCAACTCCATTAGCAAAATAATTGAGCTAAACTATAACATCCTGCAATGAACAAATTACATCAATCTAACACTGTACAGTATAAATTGCCCATATTACGCACCACACATCAATCAATATTATTGATGTTTTGCTATCTAAATGTATTAGGTATTGATAACACCGGTAGTGCTGCAAATAATTTATTTTAACACTAGTTTCTGCTCGCAACTTCATCCGTGTGATATTTCTTTTTTTAACATTAACATGTACACACATTTTTATTGTTTTTAAGTGAATTGTTTTTGACTGCATGTATTTGTTTTTTTTGGTCTCCTTTACTATTTCGCGCGCTGTCTACATCTCTGTATCTATTGTCCTGTCTCGGGTGTGCTGGAAGAGATTTCTTGTGAAATAAGCATCACCTCTGTACCTATTTTTCCTTGTCTGTTTAAATATGTGTGTACATAAATGGTAAAATAAATAAATGAATAACCCATCGTGTCGCGTCGCATCGTCCGCCCGCGCTATTATTTCGTTTTGGTTTAGCATTCCTTGTAACTTTTATAAGGGTTGTAGCGATCACACTACGGGCCTTAAAAGTGCATTTGATAGCTCAATTCTCGAGGAAGGTATAGGCTATTTTAAAAAATAAAATAGCCCATAACCTCCCTTCCATAAGACATCCTCGTAACATAGTTTCCAGTTCAAGGCATTGCTTGTCTGACATTTATAGACATTTATGCTGGTGCAGCCATGAGGCACACAATACTATTTTAAGTTTTTTTTTCTATTTTTTTTCATGTTTGTGTGTGAATATTCTGTGCCTTACTTAACTTGGGTCAAATAAACTTATTTTCTTTCTTTCTTTACTCAAGAAATTGAGCTATCAAATGTTAACAGAATTTTTCAATAACATCTGTTCGTTCTACAGATTATCACATTCAAACAAACTCTTATTTTATTAGTATAGATAGTTGATATATATCAGCTGCAATTACTCACATATCTAGGTGATAAGATTATTATGGTAGGGATTAATAAAATTAAATAGTATGCTGGGTTTCAAGGGTAATTTTAAGACTTCCGTTTAGTTTTCAGAGGTTTTAAGTAGTTTGCAGTTCTCATTGTCAAAAAAATTCTGACAATGTTATCAATCAGTCAATTTCAGTTACAATGTCATTTTTTTTTAAGATCCTGTTAAAATATTTAGGCAGGTAGGAATTCACTTACCAATCTACTCCTGTTATTTATCTTTTACACTTCAACTAATTAGAACAGTTAAATGAAAATAATGAAGTGGAATTGACTTTGAATCAATTAATAATATCAACAATGATCTATGAACTAATGACATTGGAAACCAATTAGCAGGGTTTTTTGTGGTCACTGGGTGATTACCATGGTCTAGTAAATTATTTATTTATGTGAATACCTACTTAAATAAACACTATACTAATAAATTCAACCATATGTAATACTTATTGATTAATACAGGTGATTTTATATAAACAAATATTATGCAAAAATGGTAAGATTAAGACGAGATGATAAGATACGAATTGGAATTTTAAAATTTCATCGTTGTCTATAATTATGTAGCTAAGGTATACTAAAATAGTAATTAAGTACTTAGGACAGAAGTAGGATTTGTTGAATGGTTATAGTTACTTGTTCACTTTGAATATTGTTTCCGAAGCCATGTCGCGTTGGAACAAATTCAAATTTTAAACGTTTGCTTTCATCGACGCGTAAAACTTCATTGATAACATGATAACACAACATTTCAACTACGTTTCATTCCACGACCGTATGACTTCAATCACGTAATAGATTACTTCCTATTTTTAAGACAAACAACACAAAAACAGTTACACCGTGACTGTAATACACAAATAAAAAATGAAAACAAAAAATACTTACCGATACACGTTGTCCCCTTTCTTGTAAATATCCAACACTGGCCACCAAGAAACTTTGCGAATATTCTCACAAAACACTCACACTGTATGTTTGTCCAGTTTTGTTGTAGATTTCATTCAAAAATACAATTAAAAACACAACAAAGGAAGAATTTAGGAAACGATACACTACCTTTCGTTTGTTGATTTGACATTTGTAATTTGACAGTGGCAGCTAGACGTCTTACCATGTTTACTGCTGTCGCTGACGTTTGATTTGTTAATAACTTCACACTGTATTTGGTCGGTAAAACAGGGATTTATAACGTTTTGTTTCAGCATTGGATTAAAATAAAAAATAAAGTAAAAAAACTAAAACAACGGCTACGACATAAACGCCAAATAAAATGGTCTATAGAAGGTATACAACAGACAGACAATTTAAAAATAACATCGGTTTTCGTATAACAGGAGTAATCTCTACGATTTATGTTTTTTTCAAAGCAATCTATAGACTGGAATCCCAAAAAAAGGTTGAGATAATATTAATGCAAGATTTTAGATCGTGCGAGATTGAGAGTGCATTCCCTAGTTTTGAGGGATTAGGGAACAGATCGTGAGGACCATATCACAAGATTATTTTACTGCTACTGGTAGTAGGAAACCTAAGATTTACATTGTATTTTTATTGTATGAAATAATTATCGACATTATGAAATCGAATCAAAGGCGCGGTTTCTGGAAAATTATTAGCAACTAAACGTAATGCGGTTGCAGCGTACTTCATGTTATAAACTTCCGAAGTGCTTGATTTTGCTCCTAGATGGCGGTAAAAGCGTTTGAGGAAATGAGGAATTAGTTTTGCAAACAATTTAATAGATGTCACTTAGCGGTGAAATTACAACACAATTTTCTTTTCATGCGAAACTTCACAAACAACCATTTTCAATCGAAACCAATTTTATTGGACGACTCAAAAATTCTATCTTTGTTGATTGAAGCTAGAAAAGTTGTCATATTTATCCATCCAAATAAATAAAAAATATACCTAACTTAACTTTGTTCAAAATATTAGCAAGAGATGGGTAGTGTACCTACGTTGTAATTTTTAATCATATAAAACCTAAAATGTTTCCTGACTGCTTACAAGTATTTCAAACAAGTCAGGTAAAATTATAATCCTGTTGCTGACATTTTAATTTAATTTGTCCAAATCACGAATTAGATGCTCCACAAACAAGAATGAAAAAGTATCAAATTGCCCTGTTTATTGAATAAAATTACCGTATCTTCTACTGCATTTACTCGTAGGTAGGTACTTAACAAGAAATAATCTCATGCTTACACGATTTGGCACCTACCTAAAGTTTGTTTGGTTCCGTATCCAAAAGGTAAAAAAGGGACCCTATTACTAAGACTCCACTGTCCATCTGTCTGTCTGTATGTCTGTCACCAGGCTGTATCTCATGAACCGCGATAGCTAGACAGTTGAAATCACACATGATTTATTTCTTTTATTTTCGCCGCTATAACAACAAATACTATCTAAAAACAGAATAAACTAAACATTTAAGCGGGGCTCTCATATACCTAACAAACGTGATTTTTTTTGCCGTTTTTTGCTCGATATTAATAACGGCAACAGGTAGACGCTTGAAATATTCACAGAATAGTTAATTGTACATACAGACGCCAGCAGGTCAAGCTACCCGAAACTGTCAAATTTTCCCATTCAACCTTGAACCATAACACTTTGGGGATAAAGTTGAAAATCTATTAAAGAAATTTGACAGACTGTAGTAGCTTGATGTGCTGGCGTCTGTACATTCACTTTAAAAATAAATAATTAAATTAAAATAAATATTTAAGGGGGGCCTCACATACAACAGACGTGATTTTTATAGATAATGATAGATGATGATGATGAACCACAGTATATAAACATTCCAATAATCTGTACCTACCCATAAATAATTGGACTGTTCAGGGCTTTTAATTAGACCTTAGGTAACCTTTATCTAAAGGATGAACGATTGCTGTTCTTTTGTGTGTAGGTACCTACAGCTATGCTATGACTACTATGAACAGACTGATAAAGGCAGAACTGCCAGCCTAAACAGCAGTGCAATTCTGTAACCATCTCACCGTGAAAACTTAGGTGGAGTGAGCGTGGAGTGAGCTGTCATTCCAACTAATGTTAGGGATTGACACAATTGACAGGTCACTTCTCCTAACTTTTCACGGTGAGATTTTTACAGAATCAATCGGCTTGGGCTAATTGCCGTTGGTATTACTGACAAGTTACATGTTTGGAACTGAACTATTTTGTTTTTTTCTATAATAACATGAAGATTATTGTCCCCCAGCCATTTTATCACATTCATTAATTCATTGTTAGTATCAATTTCTATGTCAGTTTTGTTGGAACATTTTACCGTCAAAGTTGTATCGTCAGCAAATTGGATACATTCATATTTAAACATTTCCTGAGGTCATTAATATATATTAATATATAACTAGTTGCGGACCCAGTACACATTAGATTTTCTATTGTGTCTGTGGTCTGGCAGTCACCGTGTTAATGCTCGTTTACCGAGGATTGAAGTGCAAGAGCGGCCCTATGAACTGATAAAGGCAGACGCTTCAGTCAGCCCTGGGTTGACCGCCTTTATCACTTAACTTAATCTAACTAATGCTCTTTTGCTTGAAAACGAAGTGGACACCAACAAATAAACAAAAGAATAAGCATCACCTCTGTACCTATTTTTTCTATTCTGTTTTTCATTGTCTGTTTATTTAGGTGTTTACATAAATGGTAAATAAATAAGAACGGTTCATTCTTTGTAGGGATTCAGACGGCCCTTCACAGAGAAAGTAACTTTCTTCTTAGGGCTAACCCCAAGAAGAAGAGAGAGCACGAATGCCATAACTAAAACCTGGAATTAAGTCTGTAGGTACAGGAATTTTGGAAAAGCTAGGCTTGAAAGTACCACTTTCGAACCATGAATGTAAAACTGTGTAATCTGACATTTAAAAAAACATGACCCTAATCTTTTTTAAATGATTTGCCCCAATGTGATCAGCCTCTAACGTTCCCACTGCTGGGAGACAGGACACAGACACAGGCCTCTTCTCGAGTTTTTTTATCCATATTTTCCCCAGTTTACTTACGTAGCTTGCAGTCATAACTTCGTCAATGTCAGAGTACCTACACAACCCTTCGGCCGCTACAAAAATCAATGACACGTCCAAACCGAATTCAATACCCGAAAATGTGTTACCAAGCAACGTGCAAACGACAGTCTATATAGCTAAGCGTAACGCACTGTATCTAATATAAATCATATGTTTTGTATGTATGTGTTGTTGTCAGGGGAATAAAGTCATAAATCACAGAAGGTCAGTACTGTATAGCTAGTTGCTTGTGTAGTAAATTGCTTTGAATGGTGTACTATCTACGCTTTGGCGCTTGGTCGATTTTTCCAACGTGTTCAGGGAAATGTTCTTTGTTATGTATGTGAATGAAAATTTGGTGATTGAAATTGGTTTTAGAGGGTTGAAAGTAGAAAAGGATGTGTGTAGGAATATTAAAAAGTACTACCTACTGAGAATGCTTTTATTAATTGGTTTTGGAAAGGGTTAGGTGAAATTATTGACCAAATAAAAGGGCGTCTTCAACTATACGACCTTACACATGATTAAAGCCACTCATGTTTCACATACTTAATACTTGAAAGATGGTCAATTTGGTTATGAAAAAAAGGTCCTAGGTATATTTTTTAGGCAAAGTATTAGATTGTACGTTTTTCGGATTTTTTCGCATTTCGCTGAGCCAGCCTCTCGAGAAGATTGCAGAGACCTTCCCAGATCTTCTCTCTCTAGTCTTCATTCACTACACTCTTAAAACTTAAACCTGTAAGACAAGAAAGCTGTTTAGAAATTATTCAATAATAGGTTCCTAGTTGATTGACATTTAACTAATATATCTTTATTAATTTGTCCGGAAACTGTAATCTCACATTTGTTTATCTTTTTTATATCTTTCTGCGGGATAAGTGCGTAACTCACTAAAAGTAACAATGTCTTTCACTTTGTGACAGTTCAACATCATTCATTGCGCTATTGAGCAGACACCTATTTCGAACATATGTAGCAATGGATTAGCAATATCCTTCAAAATGATTCAGATTGTGACTTGTATGGTATGTTTCGCAATTAGAGTGCTGCACCCTAATTGCGTAACACACGATCAATCGGAATCGGTTTCATTTTGACAGTTCAACAACATTCATTGCGTTATTTACGTTGTTGAACAGACACAATATGACACATTTTTTGAACATATGAAGCAATGGATTAGCAATATCCTTCAAAATGATTCAGATTGTGACTTGTATAGATAAGGTAAGGTAAGGGGGTTGTAAGGTAAGTCTCGGTCGGTCGCAATTAAAATGCTGATTTATAGTGAGCACAACATCAATATGACACAGCAAATAAATTAACCGAAGCGTCATTGTTTCTAATAACCCCTCTGCGGATAAATAAGTATTTATCTAATCCAATCTAAAATTCCGTTCTATCCTCACTATAGCCGCAGACTGTTTGTGTTCTGTCCTCTAGCAACCTTCAGTTTTATACCCCATACTTCATACCCCAGCCTATAAACCTATCATAGAGCTTCCCATAAAATACACAAATCATTTAAAAACTATACAAAAATGAATTTATTTGAAAACGTATGGGGACATCGCGTGCCACATCCAGCCATACATACGGATTTATATGCAAATGTAGACATGCATGGCCCATACGTGCATTGATAACATCTGCTACTGATAAACGGAAAACTGGTAACGGTTATTTAAATAAAATAACCGTTTTATCGTTATTTTGTACCTGTACCGTTATCTGCATGTACCTATTTATGGTTATGTGAAATATCGTTTTATTTGAACGTTAACAACCCTTTGACTTTAATCTACTAAGACTTGATTTGGGGGAACCCTTTTCAAAATTCCGATAGTAAATCAACAGTTCAATGTTTTATGAAAATTAGGTAAGTCTCGGTCGGTTTGGCAGGCGTAAGGGGAATTGATCTACAACCAATGGATTGTCAGACAGTTTAAGGGCAGCTTGTGTAAATTATTGAATATCCTGCATAATAACATTGATTAATTTTTAAACCCTTGGTTTATCGAATTTTGATTCATGTTGTTGTGAGTTTGACATCTGATTAGTATGCATACTTAAAAATGTCAAAGGATATTTTTATTCAACTGTTTATATCCCTCCTTATCGGCTATTCTGTCTACTGCTTTACTTACTGCATGCGTATATACCTACATCATCATCTACCTGCCTTTTCCCAACTATGTTGGAGTCGGCTTCCAGCCTAACCGGATGCAGCTGAGTATCAGTATTTTACGTGGAGCGACTGAAAAATAAATGCATTCTAGTCTCATCGGCATTGTCTTAGCTTTAGCTAAAAGACGTCCCGTGCCTAGATATAGGCCACCCCAAGCAAACATCACCACCGTACATCATTGCATGCTCAAAAGACCCCATTCTTTCATTTCCTACGTCGAATATACCGTAGTTGAACACTCCGCCCTTCAGAGAAGCTCATGGCGCACATAACATGCCATCTTTATGTCCTATCTGCGGCTATTGCGTGATTTCTTACTCTTTGGCTGACACTTCCTCAAAGCCGTCTTTAACCAACCTATCGATGTTAAAAATCTAAGGAAAAGAAGCTTAAAAGCACGTAAAATACATATAAAAGAGTGCAATGTTTTGACAGATATGGGTCGGTTTATGGGGGAAAGAATTAAATTGACGGGGGTAAGGGGTGTTTTATGATATCGAGGTAAAGACTTTAAATAATGGGATTGGCAAGTAAATTAGTTTGAAGGGTGCATAAAAATGTCTTTTTGATATCCATTAGCAATTCATTGATCGATGAATAAAAGGGGTAAATATACAACGTGTTTTTTTTTTATATCCCATAACTCTAGGGGGTCATTGTACTCAGCATTATGAACAACTTTTGCTATGGGATCAAACCCGAAATCGCGAAACAAAAATCAGCTGTTCCCTACATTTTGACGAGTTATACGAACATAAATGTAGGGAACAGCAGATTTTTTTTAGCTTGGTCCCATAGTAAAAGTTGTTCATAATGATGAGTACAATGACCCCCTAGAGTTATGGGACACAAAAAACACGTTGTATAAACAGGGTTGATTTTAATGATAATGATGATTTGATGATGATTTTTTTTAATTTTAATTCACTAACAAGTGCACGTGTGACACGCGTCAACGGCAGAGGTAACTGCAGCCTCCGACGAGTGTCCACGGCTGCCGTCAACGCATGTCTAACACTTCAGTAGATTGAATCCATATATTTTCCGACCTCGTTTCGGAACATGTAGGTATTGTAGGTACTCGTACCTTTTCCGCTTGCTCTGGCGACTGCTACTTTGTCCATGCCATATCTACATATGTTATTGTTGTAACACATTTAAACGGAAAAACTGATGTTTCACGTATCCCGAAATACGCACAAGAAAAACTTATCCAATAAGAAACAAAACTTTAGACCTACCTGAGCTTGCCCATCTATTACTAGCTTTTACCCACGGCTTGCATCGCTCACGTGGTGGTCGGACATTATTCCACGGGACTGTACTACCGGGATAAAAAGTATCCTATGTCCTAAAGCCTGTACCCATATGGTCTACCTGTGAGCCTTTGATCGAAATGAGTTCAGCCGCAAAGGCGGGAAAAGGTAGGTAATACGCAGACAAGAGCCAGCGGGGTAATTACGTAACACACTAGAATTAGCAATGACTTTCATTTTGACAGTTCAACATCATTCATTGTGTTATTTACGTTGTTGCGCAAACAAAATTTTCGAACATATGTATGAAGCAATGGATTAGCAATATCAAAATTACGTATTTTACGCAATTAGGTTGCAGGAGACAGACAGACAGTGACTTTAACATTTATAATATTAGAATTGAAGTAAGGAGGTCATGCGTCGGAGCACCCTGTTCTATTTTCAAAATAAAATCATAAGCGACGAATAGCGTGTCGCCAGACTACCGACATGGAGAGAATGGATGTCGGAGTGACTCTAATGAATAATTTCGGGGAGTCATGATGAATGTCGACTGTCGTTTTGTTCTATTTTCCGCCTATTCGCATTTATAAACTTTAAACATGATTGGAGTTTATTATTTTAGAAGTCGCATAACATGACGGAATTGTTAATTCGAAAATAATGTAATGCACGGTACAACTAAGTATGTCATTTACAGCGTTCCTCTGGTTATAACTAAGTGGACCGATGGCCTTGTGAAGGTCGAAGGAATCCGCTGGATTTGAGAAATACAAAACCGATCGGTGTATAAGTGGCAGTGCTTGGTGGAGGCCTATATAGGCCCCAGCATTCATTCATTTGGACATTCCTCGAAAATGATGATGATGATGAAGACAGAAAATTGGATCATTTTCAGCGTTTCTCTGTTCATACCGGGATGTCTCTTTTGATTTAGCATAATACCAGAATCCACATTCGAACAGGCTTTGTTTGGTCCCAAACCAACAATGCTTCAAAACCTGCTGAGATACTGTATCTGAACCTCGGCAAAATAATTACCAGTGACAACATCATAAACACCAAGGATTCTTTAACAATAAATCCGCATCCAACATCTAAAAACCTCAAGGTGCCAAGGTTCACACGTCGATCCAACTTTATCTACTAATGGCAGCAGCTACAAACTTGGTAATTAAGCATTGTATCAGCTCGGTAATCGGCAGTCGACGGTGCCTCGTACCAACTATTTGAACTGGGTTAACACATTACTGTACAGCTATGCATATCTGAGTTAATGGGGGAAAGAGGCGTGCTAGTAATGCTACATGGTATGCTAAAAGCTAACTTAAATGCTATCATGTGTTGAAAGAATGCTTAACTTCGGAATGAATTAAGAGCTTTTTGGGTTCCCTAGTCTTTTATGGAGTTGTTAATTTTAACGCCTGAACTTTTTCAGGAAACTAATAAGTCGAGAAAAAAGGTTTCGTCAATGCTACAATTTATTTCACTAACTGCTACTCTGATTAATTACGTAGCTGAAGCAGATATTAGTAGATGCTTAATGAATCACAGTTCTTAATCGTTAAATACGGAAAAAATCTCCCACCACGAATATTAGGTACCTTCAGAAAAAAATCATACACTAAATCTGCTCACTTCTTTCCGAAGACAAAATGCTAAGGCTCTAATTTTAAAATACTTTTTTCCAACAGACAATGGCCTCAGAAGGCAAGCAGATCAGCATGGCGGCCAGCGCCATAGCACTTCGCGGGGTCCGCATATTTCTAACAGCTGGTAGGCAGGGGGCGGAGCGTCAGCAAGCCCAGGGCTCCGCCCCGGCTTCCAGGCCGAAGCCCAAGGGGAAGAAGCCGGTAGTCGGGGGCAAGCCGCCGCAGAAAGTCTTCGAAATGCTGATCAAGTCTACCAGATTTACTAAGTAAGAAAGTTAATGAGCTCATTAGTTTCGCGAACATTAATTTAACCGACTGATGAGTAGGTACCTTTTGACGCTGTTTTAGGCACGGCAGCAGCCTCTCTAGTCTGATAGCATGCTTCATAACAGGGTGGCAGGGAAAAGGACGCGCAAATTTGAACCATGAATTCAGCTCATGATTCTAGACAATTATCAAAAAAAAAATGCTGTTTCATACAGTTTGTCCACGTAGGTACTCGTATAACCGACGTCGAATCCTTGGTCAGGTTGCGCGCCGATTTCCCTGCCACCCTGAATACCTATTGTGATTGTATCAGAGGGTTTGTGGCCACAAAGGTCTACCTATTACGATGGTGAGTACTGTTCTTTTACAGACATTTAAATACCCCTCTCTCTGACTGCACCCCTAGTAGGCCTAGCACCCACCAGCAACATTATTTCAACAAGAATGAAGACCAGTTTGGTTTCGTAAATTAAGTGCAAGGACTATTTTTTGTTTTATTTCTTGCTGGATATTTGGATTGTCATCCCGCCAGAATTTATATCCGCAATAATATTTGAAACGCAAATTCAGAAAACCAAACTTTTATGAGACCTCGTAAATCATTACTTCAGTAGGTACAGTATCTACTCCGCATGAAGTGAGGTCGACAAGGTACTGAGTTGTTAAGCCGTGTGGACGCGTAGAGTGAAGGGTGCCGTTTGATTGATGTACCAAAAGGTGGGAATACAGTTAATAGAGTGAGTGGCTGATTGGATGCGAAAGGCATAAGGCTGCGGGTCGTCAGAAGCCCGAAAGTCTGAAAATCAGGCTTACCAAAGGGTATCGTATTACCCAGTAACTGGGTTATGGAGGTCAGATAGGCAGTCGCTCCATGTAAAATACTGGTATTCAGCTGCATCCTGTTAGACTGGAAACCGACCCCAACGTAGTTGGGAAAGGATAGGCAGATGATGATGATTCACGAATAGAGCTATAAGTAAAAACATAAAATATTGTTAAATACGCTAGTTTACATGATACATGATCATTAACACATACCAACGCTTGTTTTCCCTGAAGGTTTGGGCAGTGGTAGGTATATACAGGGTTATTTTTAAAACTCTATTAGTAACATCATAAACAACAACTTTTGCTCTATGATTTTTTACAAAACCTTATAAAACAAAGAATGTGAATTTTATGTTATAATAACACTTTTTACATCAATACTAGCTTCTGCCCGCGGCTTCGCCCGCGTGGATGTCGGAAATTATCCCACGGGAACGTGCCACCAGGATAAAAAGTATGTCCTTCCCCAGGATGCCATCTATCTCTTTGCCAAATCAGAAGTTCAGTGGTTTAGGTGTGAAAATGTAACATACAGTTTTAAGTTCAAATCCTCCCCTTAAAAATTGAATTATCCCTTTTTGCCCCGTCAGGGGTCAATTTTCGACAACTTTACATACTTATTATTAATTATTTTCTGTCAAAAGTATTAATACTGAGTTTCGAGTTAATCGGACCGCACATTCAAATTCTTCCACACAAACTTCAACACCCCTTTGAGGGGTAGTTTTGCAAAACTTATAAGTAATGATAAACTTTTATTACTTACTTAGGCGAGTATTCTTGAAACGTTTATATGAAAAATCTTCTTCATTAAGTTAATAAACCTAGTGAAGAAGATTTTTTATATAAAGTGTATCCCCGCTTTTCACCCTCACAGGGGTGTAGTCCGAAAGGGTTACCGCTGCCCTGGAACAGAAAGGGCTAAGGAAGGAACACGGATGGGTCTTAGTCAGTAAGAGTCTGACACTCCCTTCCGCTCCACCCAGAGCGGGAGGGGTCATTTGATGATTTCCCATCCAAAAAAAAAAGGGGTGGAATTTAAAAAATCGTTTGGGATGTATTCATAACTTGACTTAAAGATTATGTATACTAATTTGCAGTAAAACCCTCCCCTGTAAAATTGACTACCCCTTTTTAGACCGTCAGGGTTAATTTTCGAAAAATCCTGATACACATTATTCTTCACTTTCGATTCTAGGTATAAATACTGAGTTTCGAGTTAATCGGACCCCGCGCTAAAATTCATCCATACAAACTTTGAAACCCCCCAATCCACTTTTAGGGGGTAGTTTAGAAAAACATAAAATGGCAAACTTCATAAATTACTTAGATAAGTATTCGTGCAAAGTTTCAAGTTTATTAACTCAAGCAACAAGATTTTTAAAACAAACAAAATCCCCCAATTTCATCCTCTTAGGGGTAGAATTTTTAATTCAAACCCTCAACTGTTAGCGACTTCATTACCCACTTAAATTATTATTCATATTCAAGCTTTACCGGGTTGAAATATAAAAGGGTAGGTACCCAAAACCTTATCAGACTTTCGAAGAGCAATAAAAAAATTACAGCTCCATAAAAACGAAAAGGACTTTTACATAACATAATCAAAAACCGCGTATGTGTATCAACACGTATTTAACCCTAAATGAACCCATTGAATTGGTAAGCTATAAACGATCGAATTTTACTATTGCCGTTCAACCCTCAGTGCCTCATGGTTAGTAGGACGGGTACAGGCGGCCCGGGCAGGTCGCTTCGGTCATAAAATATCACGATCCTAGAAGTATGAAATACTTGCAATGATGCCTAATAAGAAACTCAAGGAAAAACATCTTGATGCTTTGTATAGACTCACACATTTTACCAAGTGAGTGGGAAGTTTAGTGTAACTTTAAAGTTCATTTTTCAGTGTTTATAAATGTTAATAAAAAGTTTGGTGTTTTTGTTTTTGACGTTCATTTGTTTATATTGTGTGTTTGAAAATTACTTGGTCACTGAAGTTTTCAGAGGGGCATTTCTCGAAATTTTGAGAACGTTCACAGTCTGAGGATCAATTCTCGTAATTTTATGAACGTTCACAGTCTGATCTCAGTTTCAATCGGCTAAAAATACCTCTAATTTCCCTACATTTTGATAAGTTTTTGACATTTACTGGTCGCCGAGATGAGACTGTGACTAGATTTTGAGCGTTTTAAATTACGAGAATTGGCCTTCTGATCTCAGCCTCAATCTGGCAAAAATACCTCTAATTTTGCTACATTTTGACAAGTTTTTGACATTGATTGTCGCTGAGTTGAGATTGCGACTAGATCTTGAACGTTTTTAATCCAGGGAATTGGCCTTCAGTTTAGTTTAGTACATAAAGCAATTTGCTTAATATATTATTTAGTCAAGAAAACTTTTGAGTTTCACTACAAAGATTTTTTTTAGCGTCTGAATTTTTTATGTTGGTTGTTTTGTTAATGCGGTGTAATATTAGGCTTTGGTAGCTTGCTTAGTATTTTGTTTAGTCACCTTTTTTCCACGAACTTTTTTTGTATCGCGTGTACAGACGCCAGCACATCAAGCTACTACAATCTGTCAAATTTCTTTACTAGATTTTCAACTTTATCGCTAAAGCATTAGGTTCAAGGTTGATTGGGAAAATTTGACAGTTTCGGATAGCTTGATGTGCTGGCGTCTGTACCTACAATGTTTCTATGTTTCCTAGAGAACAATAGATTACTATTTCCACTAAGGCTAAGGTTACACAATAAAGTGCGTGATAGCTATCTACTAGTTTACGAGGGAACTCGTTTTGTTACTGTTACCCGTAAAATGGACAAATTATTGTGTCTCACTGTGAGATAGACACAGACATGTTTTTTACGACTTTTTGTTCCTTTATTGGCATTATTTTTCTTGGTTACTACAGTTATAAGATGTGATACTTATTACATTACCTGAAATTCAACATGTATTTAGACTGACAAACCGAACTCTAAGTGAATTTTGCTGTGTTTGCTTTGTGATACATTTGCTGTCAAATATGTTAAACACTAAAGGGCGGGTAATGTCACGTCCACTTGACACTTGCGTAGGTATACTACGTCAAAAATGGCGCTAACTATCGTCAAACCAAAAAAGCGTTGTTTCAAATTACTTACAATTACAAAATTGTAAGTAATTTAAAACAATTTATTGTAATTTACATTGCCGTACGTCAAATAATTATGATTGCGTACTCGATAATATTTGACGTACGTAAGTTACGTTAACCAATCGTTTGAAACAACCGGCCCTTAACTTTAAATGCCATAGTTATTTTAAAGCTGAAAGATGCTGCAGGTCCTTTATCTGACTCAGTAGTTCGATCTCAACATTTATTGGGCTATTAACACCAAACAGATTAAGAAAGCGAAATTAAAAGACGATTCTGACTGATGAAATTATTCCTATATCTATCGATTAAATATTGTATTTATTCAAATACGGATTATAAATTAAGATATTTTATCTAAGTTGTAAATGTTTATGGAAGTTCCTCCCTTTTCCAGGGCTGAGATCGAAGCCTTGTACAATATGTACCGTCGGCTGGTGATCATCGCGCAGGCTGCAGCACCAGCCACCGCTATTGGACATTCACCCAAAATTGATGTACGTATTATAATGTATCTATGTGATAGCTTCTCCTTCTTCTCTCGTATTAGCAAGAGTTACATGAGAATTGCCCTGAAAGTCAATTCCCGTAATTAAATAACCGGCCAAGTGCGTGTCAGGCCACGCATTTAATAGGGTTCCGTAGTCACAAATAATGGCACTTTACAAGTTAGGCCTCTGTAACTCCTGAACTAACAAAGTTATCTAAGCCGTTATGGTTTTCGTCGTTTAGCTTTTAGATGGGGAGGGGGGGGGGGGGGGGCAATTTTAACAAAAAGTTGTTTCGGATCAACGTCTTTACTGAATATACTTACTAAGGTACCTACTTACTTATTTTTTTCTATATTATGTTGTTTATTCTATGTAAGCTTCTTTTGCTAGACGCGTTCTTCAGCCTTAAATTAATATTTTGGAAAGAGGTGCACCCGTCATTTTTGATAATTCGTTCCAACCCATACCCTGAGGTGCTGGCTGGTGTATGGTGACAAAACTCCTGCATTAACAGTTCTATAACTACAATATAATATAATCAGTAGCAAAGCAGTACTTTACTTGATGCTTTAGGCTCAGAATCCAGAAGATATGCTGGGCGGAGGGGCTTACTGACTAGACCGGAGCAGAGATGTGTTCTGTACACTGACCTATGATAAACAAGTACGCTGGACTTCATACTATCGATGACAAAATGAAGACATTTCATTTTAGCCATTTTGGCGCTAACAGCAACGTGAGCGTCCGTGGAACTAATATTTTTCATAGCGAGTTTTACAAAATGCGCATCCTCATGGTAAAAATATTCTAAATATCTCGTAGTAAACACAAAATACACAAAAAAGTCTTTTCACGATTTAGACCAAAATCGTCAGAGACGTAGCAAAACAAAACGACGGCCATTTGCGGCAATGTGTCAATTTTAGTTTCTGAGACGCTCAAATGGGGCGCTTTAAATCGGCACAAAAAAGAACTGTCAGTTCGTATAATATTTAGTCTAGCGTACTTGCATAATATAGGTCAGTGGTTCTGTACAATATTATACAAATTAGTCGAGTTGAGTAATAAATTAGTAGCACCTTACTAATTATATCAATCGTAACTCTACTCAAACCATTTTGCATCATTAGCCTCAAAACAAAGAAACAATCAAATAACTAAACTTGAACCAATATTCATAAAATTTCATAACCTCACTTTTCAACATCAACTAAGTATGTTCAATAACAATAAATATTTCAAATATAGTTTGGAATAAAAATTGAGGGGGTTGGTTCACGAGCGCCGTTATTCTTTATTGGCAATAACATCACGGTTTAACCGTTGGGTACACGACAGGGATGTTATCATTCTTTGGGTTATATCCTGCATTGCGTGTGTTCATATGGCTAGGGGCAGGAATTAGGCCGCGAGTTGTTGTTCTATTATGAAGGTGTAATGGGGTTATCTATGTGAATACTCATAGTTGCTATAACAGGTAGATATGTGATTTTCCATATTAAGAAAATGTACCTCGTATAGTAATTTATACTTTACATCCGATATTGGAATCACTTTAAACCACATGTTCTCTGAACTTCTCTGTAACACGTGGTGTAAATGAATGTAGTTTAAATGCCAAAATAATTCAGTCACGTGAGTGAAGCCGCGGGCACAGCTTGTGTTATAATAAGTAACTAAGTACACAGAGGTTGTCTGAAGAACGTTAAGAACCAACCCGAGCCATTGCTCGATATTGTACAATTAAGTAATTCAGCAATAAAAAAATTACTTTGACTTTGTGAAAAACAGTGTCTAGAGAGTTTGTTACAAATCAAAATAATAAATAAAAACTTTATTCACTTCAGAAAAACACGGTACAATATTAAAAGAAACTAGTAGCAGATTACAAGGAGCCTTAGGTGCTAGATTTTTACAAATGCCGTGGACATTACGATTCCCTGTGTCGTGAAAAATCAAATTCAAACTAGGCTGAGAATCAGCACTTTTCGAACGTCAAAATTACTTACGATAGTCCCGAAAAACGCCCACCCACTTCCTAGCGCTTTCACTGGGAAGAAGTGGCGCAATCAACTCCTTAGCAGCAACAGCTGTCCTGTACATTTTCATGACTAAACCACTGAACGAGTTTTAAGCAGAATTATCAGCTAAATATTCGTGGCAATAGAGCGTTTACGTACGAGGTACGTAGTGATATTCCTTGAAATAAGTGCCCACCATTAATTTAATTTCACTCTGCAATATTTGCGGAAATGAAAATGCCATTTTAGACAAATTGGCTTCACATTTAACTTAATTAAAGTTCAATTTATTATGACATTGACGAATATTTGCGCTGACAAGAAAACCGGAAAATGCGGAAGGTAAATTATGTTAGAGTAATGGAGAATAGAGTTTTAATTTATGTAATTACGGACTAGGGAAATTGGTTTTTCATTCACTTTTAAATAGTAAAATCTCTATAAAAATAAAAGTGAATCCCTATTTCCCTTGGTCTCGCCATAACTTGAGAACGACTTTACCGATTTCATTAATTTTTTTTTTAAGTTTTCTAATGCTTTCTAGAAGGTTCTTACGGAAAAAAAAAATTAAGAAATTTGCTTATTACATTGGCATATTACATTCCCCAAGTTTATAAAAACTTGGGGAATGTAATATGCCGCCAATCAGCAATTGCCAGTCCTACCTGGCGTGGTGAATTGACAATTTCCACTTGATAGTTTAAAAATTGTTAATTGAAATAATTGATTTACATAAATATTTACAAAATTGGGCCTAAAACTAGAAATAATATTGGATATAATATATAATATAGTATTGGAATTTTATTTTATAAAGAAAGTGGAGTAACTTAGGTATCCACTTTATTTTTATTTTCCCAAACTCAAACCAAATTGGTATTTTTCGTGTTCATCATCCGAGTTTTAGGGACCTTCCTAAGTATATGTTTATTATACTTAGCGAATCAGGGTTCAGTTGATTCCGCGAGCGCGTCTGGTTTTAAATGTGCACGTGAAGCACATATACTCCAGCCCCCACGAAAGGGGATACTTAGGTAACGTCAGGCTCATCCTAGGCAGCCGCTTCCAAATACTTTACCACGCCATGAGCTTTCCTAGTTCAGTTCGTGCCAATACGAGATAAGACCACGTATAGCGAAACTCTCAACAATGTGTCTTAACTCCGACCCTGCATGGCTTGTTTCGACACTTTGCGGTTTTTGTGGAACGAAGTTTTTTTAACAGAGCCTATATTTGTATAGCCCTGTAGTTTAACCAGTGGTATTTATGGTGTCCGGTGACATATGGCACGGATGCGTAAGTTTTCTGTTCAGAATGTTACATAGTTTAGCTTGTTTTCCTTGGAAAATTATTAGTTATTTTGGACGTGTACCAACCGAATCTTATCTTATTTATTATCTGCAGGCTACCTTTTGCCTCTTGAGCTCAAAATCCTTTTTGAGTGGTAGGTACGAAAAAAAAACTGTTCAATACAACCAGTATTGAACAGTTTTTTTTCAAATTTATAATGAAGATTTTATAGACATATAGGGAACAGGATGTAAAGTTAACTCATCCTTCATAGAATAGGGAGGATCCTCCGACCAGACGGGATTTGTGTCTGATGGGCTACTGCCCGACGATTGATGTCGGAACGTTGTATATAATTATACTAGTTGCGCGATGCAGGATAGTTGCGTGGCGTCAGTGTGATACGTGGTTTGCATGTAGCGTTGTAGATGCCGCTACAATTCAGTACCTAATACTTCCTGAAGTACAAAATACTTCTGGGCTTTATCACTTTTTTCTTACGTATCTTCTACATCCCCAGGGTATAGACCAAAGCACGTTCCGAGATGTGATGCACAACACCTTCGACTTGGTAACAGAAGAAGCCATCCTCGAGCGAATGTGGATGACCTGGGAGCGCGGCGCCGCAGGTGGAGAGGGGTCGCTGAGGTTCGAGTCCTGGGTGAAGGGGCTCAGTGTCCTGCTCAGGGGAAACACGGAGGAACGGATAGGATACTGCTTCAAAGTGTATGATCTGAATAATGATGGGTTTATCACGAGGGAAGAGATGTTTTTGTTGTTGAGGTAAGAGGTTTTTGTAGCTCTCGATTCTGTTAAGTTTTACTTACCTACTTATTTACTTTACTTTGGATCAGTTACTGTAAAAAATTAAGAACCTCACCCGATACTGAAGATTTAGCTAAGAAAAATAAATTTAAAGAAATGTGAAAAACGTTTCCCTCTTAATATCACGGCACGACAATAAATACAAGCACTGGCAATAGTAGTACATAGGAGTATTAGGAGTATTATGGAATCATCCAACTAAATGCAAATTGTTCTCAAACTCCAATCACCACAGTTGGCTATTCCTAACCGCGCGAGCTAATCAACTTGGCATGGCAACATAAGAAAGTGAACTAACCTCTTATTTCCAGGAACTCCTTACTAAAACAGCCTGGGGATGAGGACCCTGATGAAGGAGTGCGTGAGCTAGTGGAACTGGTGCTCAAGAAGTTGGACGTCGACAAGGACGGAACTGTGTCGTTGGATGATTATAGGTATAGTGCAGTTTTGGTAGCAGCTTTCCTGTATCTTATTAGTTTTAATGTAGTGTTGTCTATCTTTAGTACCCGACTACGTCAAAGTCAAAAGGAAGCAGGGTTATGAGTTTTGCAGTCAATCTATAGTGTTGTCTCATCTTTCTTTCTGAATTTTGTTGAGACCTGCCGACCTATTCTGTAAAAATGTCACCGTGAAAACTTAGCTGAAGTGAGTTTAAAGTGAAGTGTCAATCCTTAGCATCAGCCGATCGATTCTGTAAAAATCTCACCGTGAAAAGTTAGGTAAAGTGAGCTTAGAGTCAGCTGTCAATATTGTCAATCCCTAGCATTAGTTGGAATGACAGCTCACTCCACGCTCACTTCACCTAAGTTTTGATGGTGAGATGTTTCGCACTGCAGGTGGAATGACAGGTCACTTCACCTAAGTTATGAGAGAATAGGCCTGGCAGTACCTAGAATTTGTTATGCAAATCAGTATTTCAATCTTTGCTCATCATTTTAAGAAAATAATATGAACGAGTTTTTTTTTGTTTTTCTACGGTGATGATCAAAACATCATTCAAATAAGTGTAGCAACAACTGTGGAATTATTCGTTTTTCAGACAAGCAGTAGAGCAAGAGCCCCTTCTTTTGGAAGCGTTTGGACAGTGTCTGCCCACGAAGAGACACACCACCACCTTCCTCAAGACCCTTACTAATAAAACATAGAATTATTATAGAAATAAGGATAATATTTAATCTAAGATTTATTTTATATTCTTCTAAGAAAAAAATGTAAATCATAAGTTTTAGTTTGTAGATCGTTAACCTGTTCCTTGTCTGTAAAATATTGTGTTATATAGTTGATAAAAGTAATATATTAAGTAGCTATTCCTATACAAGGTAAAACATTAACAACCTCTCAGGACTACTTATTACTAACATCATAAACAACAACTTTTGTTCTCAGCTTTACATTCATAAGACTTTCATACAAAAATAAAAATATTCGAATTCAACCAATTGAATTTTCGATGTTTTGTTACGAACTTTACGCGAAGCAAAAGAAAGCGCTAGTTAGGTAAACAAGCTGCCGTGTCTAGTACAAAATTCAGCGGAGGGGGGGGGGGGTAGATAGACCAACGAAATCTTAAAGGTTTGTTTTTGGTAAATGTATTATGTTTTGTAAAAAGTCATAGAATATTCATTTTCATAGGTTTGGTAATAATTACATAAGCAGTCTGTAGCTTGGCACCTGAACTTCAGGCAGGATACCGTTTTAATAAATAATTTATCATCTCGGAAGATTTATAGAAAATACATTTATCAAGAACGTAGGAGCGTCACTAATAAATAATACCACTGTATACCAACAATTTCTTGTTTATTTACAAATGCGTTTTGGCATGTCATGTTGTATTTATTTACAGTAACTCCTTTACATAATAATAGATAGTAGTTCAATCGTGGGGGTCCAGTCCGGTCCCCACGAAGTCAGTCAATATCTTAGCAGCATTTGGCGAGAACAGGTTGTATACCTGAAATGAGAGGCAAAATTGGTGAAAAAGGCGAAAAATTAAGAAAGAACAATACAAAATTTATTCAAACTAGGCTGAGAACCAGCACTTTTTGAACGTCAAAATTATATCAAGACAGTCCCTCAAAACACGCACCCTTCATGAATAGAAAATATATCTCGTAGAAACATAATAAAATTATCATCATCTGCCTAGCCTTTTCCCAACTAAACCGGATGCAGCCGAAAACCAGTATTTTACATGGAGCGACTGCCTGTCTGACCTCCACAACCCAGTTCCTGGGTAATACGATACCCCTTGGTAAGACTGGTTGGCAGACTTTCGGGCTTCTGAAGACCCGTAACGACTGACGACTTAACGTGCATTCCGAAGTTCGGAGGGGTCTTAGCTGGTCACCTATCCAAGGACCGACCGCGGCAAGCGTAGCTTAACCGGATCGATCGACCCGTGCGGCTGTTATTACTTAGCCACGTCCCACACGAGCCCATTAATGCCTTATTACATAAGAAAAAATATACTGTACTTGTACAATTGTACATATAAAGGACGACTCACCTTGTTCGTGTAATACAGGTCACTGGGGATGGTGATCTCGTGGTACTCCCTGCGAATGGCGTCCACGATCTGGTCGGCCGCGTCGCCAGGGTCCACCGTCTTCATGAGACCCTCGAACCTGATGCGCGGGTTGTGGCACAGTCCGGTGTTCACGATGTACGGGCACACCGTGGTTAGCTTGATCTGAAAGAAATAGATGTGATGTTATTATAAATGCAGGGGTTTTAAGACGAATTTGATAGCTGCTACGACTCAAAAGAGTTTGGCGTCTTCATCTTTCAGCTCGAAGTTATTGACAAACAGTAAGATCATCTAAAGCCCAGCACCCCAATTGCGTACCACACTATCAATCTCAATCTGAATAATTTTGAAGGATATTGCTAATCCATTGCTTCATATATTCGAAAAATGTTCTGCTCAACAACGTAAATAACGCAATGAATGTTGTTGGACTGGGGCGCCGATTCCCTTGTTCACAAACTAAACTAAATTTAAGTTCATTGCATCTTTTTCTTCCTATTTCATTACGAAAAGGACAGAAGATAGATATTAGTTTAGTCCTGTCAAATTAGTCAGCGCCTGACGTAAATTGACATTGACGTATTTTTAGTGGCCATGTTTTTAATCACGTCTAATTTGTCTATGGAGTATCTTAATTTGACAGGACTAAATTAATATTTATCTCCTGTCCTTTTCTTAATGAAATAGAAAGAAAAAGATGCACTGAACTTAAATTTAGTTTAGTTTGTGAACATGGGAATCGGCGCCATAGCGTGTTACGCATTTACCCCGCAGTTCCCATTGCGGCATGACGATGGATAGTCGTAAGTTCCCATTTTGTAATCTTTAGAGACGAAAATATCATCCCATGTAAAACGTACCCCATTGGTATCTCTAACGTCTTCGTGCAGCTCGACAGCGAGCGCCTCCATGATACCTCTGACGGCATACTTGCTGCCGCAGTAAGGCACGAGGTTACGGAGACCCATTTTACCGGCCATGGACGACATGGCGACGATGTGACCGGCATTGCGCTCCAACATCGCAGGGAGGAAGGCTTGGATCATCTGGTAAAAGAAAGAAAATATTATCAATTAGCTGAATAAGTGCATTTTTTACATATTCCTGGGTCCTAGGTTCGATTTTCAGGCAGGCGAGTGTTATAGATCTTTCCATTAGAAAGTTCTCAGTAGCAGCCCGGATCTGAAGGCCAATTCTCGTAATTTAAAACGTTCAAAATCTAGTCGCAGTCTCATCTCGGCGATAAACAAATGTCGAAAGCTTGTCAAAATGTAGGGAAATTAGAAGTATTTTTGACAGATTGAGACTGAGATCAGAATGTGAACGTTCATAAAATTACGAGAGCTGCCCCCCTGGTGTTTGTATTCGTACACAGCCTATGTAGGCTCGTCCCCTATTAAGTATATGGAACTGAAACATAACTCTTGAAATGTGGCTGTAGAGTCACGAGCAAAAGCATGTATACATTCGGCTTTATTCAAAAGCGATTTACTCCTTTATTTTGTAATGAAATTTTATTTTGTTACGAACATAGCATTTTCGAATCTATAGGTTTATGTAATGTGTCGTATTTCAACGTTGCATATATATTTTAGGCGTAGATATAGCGCCCCCACGCGTGATTTGGAAACGGAGTCAATTCCGCATGGGGAATTTGACTCCGTTTCCCGCAGAGTGTGATCCGCCTAACATTTTTTCATCACAATTGCTGATTAAATGAAAACAATGGAAATATTAATTTGCCAAGGTGTTGTGCCAGTGGGATGAACGGGAATAAAAATATAATTTGTTAAATTCCCGTTCGTCCCACCGGCACCGGTGGGACGGTGGGACGAACGTGTTTTCAAGCAAACTGAATACCTAGTAGAAATGGTCCGACTATGGGTTTTGCCAATCTTTGACTAGCTAATACTGAGTAAACTATTAGATACAGCTTCAGATTCATGATTCTAGACCCCCCTAGCGTTGAAATTTTTCGTCGGTAATTAAAAAAAAAAATATCTTCCATACATTTTGCACTTTTCTATAAAACGGCTGTTTTTTTTAAATTTTTTTTGCTGAATTCATGGTTACAGTTTGGGCGTCGATGTCCCTGCCACCCTGTATATTTGGTTCAATTTTCGTATGCAGACTGGGAACGTCATGATATTACGCAGTTTAATTGATTTTCGTATTCTCGTCTACAAATTCAGACCACCTTCTTTACAAATTCAGAACTATGTATTTCTGAGTTTGTTTTTTTGTAGTGTGTGTCCGAATCCGGAGATTGAAAAACAATCTTTACCCATGACATTGGTTGCCGTATGCACGCAGTTAAGTCAACAATATTAACTTCAGTCTTGTCATTTACTTTGCAATAAAGAAGTATTTGTATTTTATTGCAGAGTGACGTAATAAGGCCATACCGCTGTTAAACCCGCGATGGTTTGTGTGGTATGTTTATTGTTCAACAGTGATTTATAATTTTATTTTGATTAATAAACAAAAAAAAAAAAAAAAAAAAAAATAAAGGTTGCCATCAAAGTAGATTAAAGTTTTTATTTTTAAAAAACCTTCACTGGTTAACATTTACATGGACATTTAAATGCGGCACGTTATACCTATTTAGGAAGCAGGTGATAATTTTATGCATATAATGTAATAGGTAGTAAATACCCGCGAACTTTGACAACTTAAGTGGTGTAGAAACTGAGTGTAAATTTTATGTTGATTTAATTTTTTTGTAAATGTCTACATCGATATGTATATCGTAGAGCTGAAATGGTAGCTTAAGACCGTCTTTATGACTGCGTAGAACGTACCAAGTTCGGCAGGACCAAAACCTCGAGCTTTGTTGTCAAGCAGGATAAAGCTAATTCACAATACAGTGATGATTGATGAATCCTTGAACTTTTCAATTCATTTCAAGTTCACGACATTACTATTAAAAAAAAAAATGCTTTTTACTTTTAATATTTTTTCCTCCTAGGGGTCGAGGGGCCGAGAGTGGACTAAACGTACAGTCCATTCACAGTTATTCTGTCAAAATCACAGTGATCCTTATAGTACTTATAATAAGGTCGTTGTTGGGTTGCTGCTACTGAAAATTCTGTCAAAATCACATTGATCTGTATTTTTGATAAAATAAGGTTGCTATTGGATTGCTGCTGTTTGAACTCAAACGCAAAGCATTTATTTAAATTAAACCGTTTACACCACGCACTTTTGAACTGTCGAGGAGTCGGTCAGTCATCAGAAATATGAAGCAAGTTGCACATTCCAAAGCGTAGTACAGTCAACAGCAAAAGTAGATGATCAAAATCAGAAATTCAATACTAATTAACGGAGTTCGCGTCAGAACTGTGTGGCGTCGAAGTGATTCAAAAGTATGACACTGAGTCTGACATACTTTTGAATCACTTCGACGCCACACAGTTCTGACGCAAACTCCGTTCATTAGTATTAAATTTCTGATTTTGATCATCTACTTTTGCTGTTGACTGTACCTATGGAGAAGAACGGGCAAGAAACTCCATGGACACTCTTTTAAATTATGTTGTTACAAAAATATTACTTATTATTAATGTTGGATTTATATGTGAGAACGATGTATAAAAAACGTACCTACACGTTAAAAGCGAAAAAGCACAGGTAAAATAACTAAATGGACTGTCACAAGAACAATTTTATTTATCGTGGTACGGTCACATGACACAACCTACTTGCTGAACTTGAAAAAGTTGATTATTATTTTGTCAAGTCTAATTTAGATAAATAACATTTGAATGTCAATAAACCAGTGACAATCAAAGTCAAAGTTGAATAATTTATTTCAAATAGGCACAAAGGCACATATGAACATCAAAAATTACATTAAAATATAATTGATTCTATTCACCCCTTCCAAAAGGTAGTTTTCGTATGGAGAAAAATGTTCAAGAAACTCCACCGTTACTCTTTTAAAATGTTTTCCAATATTTTGCACGGTAAAACGGGGTGAATAGGGATGCAGGGGTGAATCGGGACGAAACTTTAAATTGGATTTGTACTTTAAAATAATATAGTTTGTTGTTATCAAGGACACTTAAATCTTTAATTAAAAAACAGTATTATTTCAACGTTAAAATCCATTTTAAAGTTTCGTTCCTATTCACCCCTGCATCCCTATTCGCCCCATTTTACGGTACATTAATTATAAGTGAAGACGATACACCAAAAATAAGAAAGAGAAAAAAAGAAGAAAGCTTACAGACTAATACATGTAAATGGTAACGAAATAGTAAACAACTGACAATTGCTAATTACAAGCTTCCACATTATAGGTATATTACAATGTTATAAAAGAAGATTAAAGAAAAAAAAAAAGAAAAAAGAGGCATGGGAAACAGGCAGGTATACCGCGATAAACCAAAAACATTCACCCATTGAAATATTCCTTACTCAAGATTTTCCTGATTCTTAAGGCCGAAGTGTTTGTTTGTATGTTTGTTTGAACGCGCTAATCTGTGGAAATACCTACTAGACAGATTTGAAAAAATATTTTTGAATTTAATAGCCTATTTATTGAGGAAGGCTATTATTTTACGAATGGTTTCAGTACGTAACTTTTTAAAACAATAATAAGGCTGAAGAGTTTGTATGTTTGTTTGAACGCGCTAATCTGTGGAAATACCTACTGGACAGATTTGAGAAATTGTTTTTGAATTTAATAGCCCATTTATTGAGGAAGGCTATTTGCCATCATGCTGCGACCTTTAGGAGCCGAGCAATAATAAAAAGTCCAAATAACGCTAAGGGGCCGTCTACACGAGCGAGAGAATCGCGGAGCGAGATCTTCGTGCCATGTAATGTGTATACACTCTCTTAGAACATGTCTCCACACGGTGATATCATCACGGCGAGAATTGGATGGCACGACGATAATATCGCCGCGATTCTCTCGCTCGTGGAGACGGTCCCTAAGCGAAAACGAAGTAACGATGCGACGGGATGGGACAGGAGAACAAGAAATTTCACGTCTACGAAGTTAGTAAGTAATACTTTTTTTTTTAATTGTAAAACTATTAACATTACTTGAAATGAATTTATGCCACAGCATAAATATTATCTATCTTTCCCGTCAGATGGAATTAGAAGGAATCTTATTCAAAGTCAGTGTTTATTATCAACGTGTCAAAGGGACTATCAATTATCTGACCTAGACGGTTGTCCTCTGCGTAACCGGGCTTGTCTGAGGATGCCTCAAAGCAAGGGCTTAAAAAACTTAAGACCTAAGCGACTACACGCTAAGGGCACCCAAAACCTCGATGGTTTATTTTATTTCTGGTTTTGATTGTTGTTTTTATTTACATAAGTATAATTGCATGCTGCACTGGTTGCCGTCATCACGTCAACGCCGGCTGCCGCTGAAAACCAGCGCTGGGGCTGTCTCGTATAGGGTCCTAACATTATGCTGAGCGATGGCCGTTTTGCGTGAATGTGACGCATGTTTACCCCCCACTTTTTATTTTTTTTGTGTGTTTGTTCTTTTTTTTATGCGTCATGTTTGCCGCAAATAAATGTATTTCCTTTCTTTCTCTTTTTCTTTCTTTGTCTTTCCCTGTGGGGTACGCACCTCGGCTTAGGGCATCATTGGGAGAGGGCAGCAAGAGACAGGTTGGAATTAATAAATATTTTTGCTTGTACCTATTAAATATGTATATATAAAATTAAACAAGGCAAACATAATTAAAATGGAAGGAAGCAGAAACATAATTTAAGAGAATCATGGATGCATGACTTTCAATAAACAAACTAAAAAGTTACCACGTTTTTTGTGTGGTTTCTTGTATGATTTTTTTAAAACCTTTTGTTCTTTGTAGTTTTTTATAGCAATAAATTACTATGTTTATTCTTAATTTTATATGTTTATTAATTATATGTAGAAATTGTTATTTTCCATGTTATAAATTAAAATCGATTTACGTGTCTGTGTGACCTGACCACCTACATCTTCTAAACTCCACAATGGATTTTGATGCGGTTTTCACGATCATGTAGAGCATTTATTTCGTAAGGTCATCATCTGCCTAGCCTCTTCCCAAATAGTGGGGTCGGCTTCCAGTCTAACCGTATGCAGCTGAATACCAGTATATTGCATGGAGCGACTGTCTATGTGACCTCCACAACCAGTCTTACCATGGGTAATACGATACCCATGGTAAGACTGGTTGTCAGACTTTCGGGACTGTCAAAGGTCCACGAATGCCAGCCAGGATTAACGTGCTTTCCGAGGCACGGAGGGGTCTTGGTATATGAAGATGGGCACCTATCCACAGACCAACCGCGGCAAGCGTAGCTTAACCTGATCGATCGTCCCGTGCGATTGTTATTACTTAGCCCCAAGTTTTGGAGGACTATCTTATGTTATTTTGACGTTCGTAAAGTGCTGATTCTCAACCTAATTTGAATAAAGAATTTTGATTTTAAATGGCTGGTATAATTTTATTGATGACGTAATATTCACGTTTAATGACACTCACCCAAAGGTTTCCATTGACATTGATATCCATAAGAGTCCTGATTTCCTTCTCGTTGTGCTTCAACACCGGCTTGCACGGCATGACACCAGCGTTGTTGACGAGGATGGTCACCACTCCTACCTCCTTCTCCACCTTCTCTGCTAGTTGGAAGACTGCTGATCTGTCTGTGACGTCACACCTGGAAGATGGATATGGTATTTAGTTGTGTTATGGGTAATCATCTAATTACCTATATAAAGGTATGATAATAAAATTATATCGTCAGGTCGCGGGAAACACCTGGATGAGAGACGCACAGCACCGGGAAGTATGGCAGAAGAAAGGGGACGCCGATGCCAGCAGTGGATGATTCCGGGCTGAAATGACATCATCAAAGTTAGTCAAAGAAAGTACTTACAAATAAGGGTACGCCTTCCCCTTCTCCTGTTTGATCAAGGCAACGGTTTCGTCATTGCCCTGTGCGTTGATGTCCACACACACCACCGTGGCTCCCAGTCTGGCGAGCCTCGTCGCCACCTCTCGGCCCATGCCATGACCGGTGCCGGTAATCTGGGTATGGAAGATTTAATTAATATCATCATATTAAAAAGCTGCCGATTACCATTAAAAGAATATCGGTAAAACAGCCTAGGCCCATTCACCATCATCAACATCATTCACAGCACGTCTTCACACACTGGGCCACAACCCATCTCGCGAGATTATAACTATCGAAAAATTGTGATCTGCAACCGACGATTTACAATTTAACGCATTATTTTTCGAAAGTTTATAAATCTGTCTATGGTAAATCGATAAATTGGTAACTGCAGTGCGTTTCTGTAACCATATCACCGTGAAAGTGAGCGTGGAGTGAGCTGTCATTCCAACTAATGATAGGGATTGACACTATTGACAGCTTTACTCTAAGCTCACTTCACCTAACTTTTCACGGTGAGATTTTTACAGAATCGAACGGCTGGTATCAAACTTGCATGCGACGGATCGCACCTTGCGCCAATACTAAATAGCGACTAACTCAAGCCGACCGACGCGACGGCCGCAGCCTCGGCACCGCTCGCTTCGCTCGCTCAGTTTGCGCGCGGTTGGTCACAGTCCTAATCCAACATAACCCATTTGATCAGGGTGCCCTGGCTTAGTTACTACGACCAATAAAATTCGTCTACCGCAAAAACTGACAATTCAGGGACGGTTCACAATTAAAAAATAATTTAAGAAGAAGTTTATACATTCGATTCTTTGTTTGTTACAATTTCATATTAGTAAGTTAATAGTTTCATTGTTCTGAAATTTCAATTTCGATTTATTGATTGCGATAAAAATATATTGACTGATAAAATTAAATTCGAATTTAAATTATTGATTGTAATAAATAATATAAGTATCAAATGTGTAAATTAAATTTCAATATTAATATTCAATAAATAAGTTCAATAATTTTCTAAATATTTAAAATAAAAATCATGCATGTATGAACCCCTCAAGTAGTGAGGGTGAAGGCCTCCTCCAGAGAACCCCAGCGGTCTCGATCTTTGGCTTCCGTCATCTGATTCTGTCTATCCCATTTTGTCTGTCCATCTAGTTACAGTTTTTCCTCTTTTCCGAGTGCCTATCGGACCTGGCCATGACGTCACGCGAATTGTCCATCGCTCGTCGCTCATTCTCGCTACGTGTCCTGCCTATCTCCATTTTAACTTTAGAGCGTAGGTGAGAGCATCTATCACTCCTATTTTGTTGCCTGATGGTAGTGTGACAAATTTTCTGACATTTCCTGATTTTTGCGACACTTCTCTCCATGCTTCGCTGGCAGGACGTAATTTTATTCTTGACTCGTCGTGTGTTAATGAAGGCAAAAGACAGTAGCAAGAGCAGTATGGTATAGTTCACAATAATTTATCGACAGTTCACAATCTCACAAGATAGATTATAAACTAACGGGGTTCACAATAATACTGTGACATATATACCAAACACCATAAATATAACGGCATGAGTTCAATTCAGCTCCTATAGCATCCTATAGCTTGTGAAGACACGAGAAGAAGATAATATTGGTATACCTACTTTAGTTAAATGTGCTCCCCACAGCAGTTATTTAACGCTAAAAAACATTGTTTAACACGATAACATTTTATAACAGTGTGTAATATTTTGCTACAACATCACTGGTTCAACTCGTTGTATAACACCGTATAACATTCGGTAACCATCAGTTTGAGTCTGCCTTTCGAGGAAGCTGGTAGTGCCTCTAAATGGAGGGAGAGCTTATTGATTTGGCTTTAATGTTTTGTTTGACAGAAACAAAAGAAAAGGCGCTCTTACTGGATGCATCGAACTCTGAAAGCGAGAGAACAGAGAACATTTTGTTACATGAAGTTGTTCACTAACAATTTATAACTTTTGTTAAAAAAAGTTAAACAACAAATGTTGTGCAACATTCTCTAACGTTATATACCTAACTGCTGTGTGGGAGCACCTTTACTGTGTAATGGACCAAAGCCATTTTGATGATATTGGATATTTTTCTACAAAAACAAAAATTAGATGCTCTAGTCGGTCTAATAATGTAAATAATGACTAGACCGAAAAAATCAATATATCTTTGTAACCCTAACATAACCGGTAACCGGAATGAGCTCAAAGTCCGCGTCCCCTAATTAGCTACAGATATGATAATGTAGCAATAATCAGTTTCTATTATTAGGTACATAAAAACAAAATAACACTGACTGACGCACTTATCACGAAATCTGGGGGGTTCACAGGATTATCGAAGGAACTCGTAAGTTTCGGGCCGTTACTACCAGGCCACTACTTGTTAAGAATGGTCGACCCGTCATAATTTTCAAACCCTCGTACGTTATGTTTGCGTTTGCGTTGCGTTTTAATACATCTTTCTAAGAAATATTTAAACTAATAGGTATCTTGTGCACTGTATCTAGGTTTCTATCAAAGCAAAAAATAACAATTTGGAGAAACAAATTCAGTACCTATAAACCTCAAAAAATCTACTTTTTCGCACAATTTTTACCTGAACTTTGATCGTTCATAATGTACTCATAAATTGTAAAAGTAAATAAAACATATCGATAGAAACCTCGCACATGTAATGGAGATTCTAAATGACAAACATTTATTTCACAAACTTGTAGTCTTACTCAAAAACACGTGTTTCTATACCTGATTTTCACTGGCTTTTCCGAGTGATTCTTAGGCAAGACGGAGACGGAACTGGGATTAACTTTACAACTAGTTGGACCTTTATTAGGGGCAGCTGTCCAACTTTAAAAATAGTTGAACCACAGCACCTTTTGAGAGTTCCGTGGTCCAATTCATTTAAAAAATAACTTGCCAACTCTAAAAACCTCAACTGCATCTTTATGTGTGTATGGTACCTACTGGTTTACGGTTATAATGAACCTCTTTGCAGTAAAATAACAAAGGTAAAGTCGGGTGACAAATTTTTAAACTTATTTTTTTTACAATGTTTTACAACATTCAACAAAATGTATCTAAAGCATGTCCTACAGTAATATCACCTGAAATCAGTTGTAGCTGAATTTCTCGAATATAATCATCATTCTCAATTTGGACCTTACGTCTTTTGTGTGCGATTTCGCTTGATAAAGTTGTAATTTTTTTTAAATGGACAGACGACCTTGTTGCCATCACGGGCAAACCTAGGAGGCTGGCACAGGAGCGTGGGGATTGGCACAAGAAAAGAGAGGCCCATACCCAGCTGTGGGGGAAGTGGGGCTGTGGGTGATGATGGTGATGAATACTTCGAATCTATTGCTAGTTTTTAAGGAAGTCAGATTCTCATATCTGTATTGGTCAGTCAGAACTTCATCAACATCTTGTTTGTGACTAACTGAGTCTGCTAGTACGCTCATAATTTGCTCGTCCACTATTAATGCGAAGACACTGCCTCCTAAGATACAGGATCTTCCTAGTTTAGGAGTCAGGGCTCAAATTCTGTATTAACTGTACTTTTCCCATCTCTTGTTCACTATTCCTATTTGTTAATTTCTCTGTTCCCTAGTGACTACTATGTGTATTTTAATATGTGTCAAACTTGTATTGTGCTAATTAATACTTATTATTATTATAACTTGTTGTTTTCTACTGGCTGTTCGCGCAACGTTTATGAAGCCCCCAGGTGGAAATTGCCCTTCTCCTCTCTAGCCAAACTTGCCAACTACTACGAACCTTTCTTTTTTGCTTAAATAAGTATATTAGAGTTACCTAAGTAGGTAATCGGAGAGATGAAAGGGAATTATTTTTGAGTTGGAAGTTAATTAAGGGTAAAATGTTGTACAAAATGGATTAACTTAGCCTTTAAGGCTGTATATTTGAGCAAAAAGGTTATAGCAAAGTCAAAATTGGAAAGTGTTGACTCTGATCCTGCAAACTACTCGTGTGCCGACTTACTTAACAAGAAAGGAATAAATAAAGAAAAATCTCCATTACGCAGGGTTAAAAAAATCAGGATTGTCGCATTTATTGTTTACGAAGAAAGAATATGGGTAGGTAGCTAAGATTCTACCTGTTTTTGGACCTGCTTTAATCCTAAATAGCTGACCCGACAGACGTTGTCCTGTCCCAACAATAGTTTATACAAAAATTCAATAGAAAAAGGCCTTTTAGTTTTCCCAAAATTTTCAGTTACAGGGTAACACGATTATTAATCGTGCCACGATTATTAATCAACCCAGTAACTGGGTTGTGGAGGTCAGACAGGCAGTTGCTCCACGAAAAAACTGGTATCAAGCTACATCCGGTTAGACTGGAAGCCGAACCCAACATTGTTGTTAAAGGGCTCGGCAGATTGATTCATATAACATCGTCGCCACAATTTGCAAATAATTAAGTATTTTCGCGGGCTAAATTGAAGGTATTAATGACATTGATCACATAAATGTATCTACGTGTTATTAGCGCTTTTGCGGAGGTCCAGGCCGCGAGACATAGCATTTTACAATATTTAACCATTTCTTAATAAGGCAGCCAGATATCTAAATGCGACAAAATATTATTGTTATTCAGCAAATATTACGCAAAAGAAACACATTATCACAGATTCATATACCTAGCAGCTGCATATAAAACGTATCAATTTCAATATCGAATTAATTAAATACTTTGAAAGTAAAACAGAAGCTAAGAATTTTTTTTGGCAGACCTTGGCACACCAATCCGAAAATTGATTCAATAAAAAAATATACGTGCATTAAAAGCTCAAAATACCAAGTAACTAAGTAAATACAAATTGGTTTCTTTGAGATGATTTAAAGTAGGTACAGTCAACTGCAAAAGTAGATGATCAAAATCAGAAATTCAATACTAATTAACGGAGTTCGCGTCAGAACTGTGTGGCATCGAAGTGATTCAAAAGTATGACACTGAGTCTGACATACTTTTGAATCACTTCGACGCCACACAGTTCTGACGCAAACTCCGTTAATTAGTATTGAATTTCTGATTTTGATCATCTACTTTTGCTGTTGACTGTACTAGAAACGAATAGTAAGCTTAACGAATATTTAACCATTTAGATATGAATGCAAGAACCGACCTTAGGTGTAAAAAAAAAATTTCACCAAAAATGTTTCACTATGTTAGCGCCTGTTAACTTTACTGTGCATCGTGTGGTCTTCTATAAGTGAAGGAGTACACCTACTTACCTAACTTCCACAGTATGATCTCAGTCTCAAAAATACCTTTAAATACCTCTAATTTCCCTACATTTTTTAAAAGTTTTGACATTGATTGTCGCTGAGATGAGATTGCGACTAGATTTTGGACGTTTTTAATTACAGGAATTTGACCCCCCCCGCTCTGGGTGGAGCGGAAGGGAGTGTCAGACTCTTACTGACTAAAACCCACCCGTGTTCCTTCAGTTGCCTGTGCCAGGGGCCACGGTATCTCTTTCGAACAACCCACGGCCCTGGCAGGCATCGGCCCTAGCGGACCCCGTAAGTTCGTGCTGACATCTCATTGAGGCGCGCGTGGAACACAACGCGCCGTCGACCCGGGCCTGGTCCTTACCGGGCGGCGAGCTGCCCATTGCTCGCCGTCCGCAAGCCCGCGCCTACGGTGGCCGGGAGTCGGCTGTTGACTCCCGTCTAGGGCGTCTCCTGCGGCGGCTAGGGGCGTGAGGGCGCAGAGATTGCCTCTCCCTCACACACTCCGCCTCCTCCTTCGCGAGCATCACTGCTTCGCAGAAGGAGGTAACGGCCACCCATTCACTCTCGCTCCGTACCATGGCCTGGACCGGGGCCGGACGCAAGTGATCGCCGCCGCAGATCGCCGCCACGAGGACGCGGTGGTGCTCCGCCCAACCCGGGCAAACCTCCACCGTATGCTCCACCGTGTCCTCCGAGTGATCACACTTTGGTGACACCCTGGCGTTTCCTCCCGCTTTATCCTGAACAGGAACTTCCCGAAACAACCGTGTCCGGTGAGGACCTGCGTCAGGCGGAATGTGAGGGCGCCGTGGCGCCTCTCTAGCCACTCCTCAAAGAGGGGACTTATCGCCGCTATTGTGGCGTGCCCAGGTATACGATGCCTCAACTATAAAATTGTAAAACAGAAATAAAAAACAAAACAAACTCACCAATACAATATCTTCTGTGACATCCTTAGCATCTTGAGGCAGCGCAAATCTGAACAGAGACTTAACAATCTCAAAGTCCAGACGAAGGATCACCCATATTACTTCGAAGAATATTCTTAGCGCGGAAATGATCTGTGGTTCCTCTGCCCTGGAAGTTTTCATCTTTCTTTGAGTACACTTTACTTCAAAATATCCTAGTTCACACAATTTTGTTCACATAAATACTTTTTGGCATTAATAAATTAAGAATTGGCACACGGCCAGTGTTAACGAGATCTTAAAATGAATACAGATTTTGTTTATTTCGCGTTTGGAATATGATATAGGGTGCGTTCATACTTGTGCAGTATTTAAATCATAGTTTATATTTGTATGATTTAAACACTAGCTCTGAATTTATCATGCAAATTCTAAAATAAAGCTCACACTATTGTTTTTTTATAGATACATACCCTAATGTTCTATGGCATGTATTTAATCGAATCTCAAATAATTACCACTCTAATATAAGGAATGCGATTCTTTTTGCCACGTTAAATAGTTAGATTCGTCAGTAGATTAGGTATCATTATTACTTTCAGCCAAAAACACCGCCTTTTCAACCAATGCGTCCTGCCAATATGACCTACGGTGCCGAGACATGGACGCTCACAAGGGAGACTGTCCATCGCATACGAGTAGCACAAGGAGCCTGGAACGAGCCATGCTTGGCCCACTAGACCGAGTGTGTAACACCGAAATTCGTCGGCGAAAGTCTACGACGTCGGAGATAAGGCGATGTGCCTGGAGTTGGGCAGGACAGCTAGTCAGACGAGGAGTTAGGCCAAAGGAACCAGGGGGCCTACTCCGAAGTAGTATCGGCCGAATGTTTGGCCGTTTCCTGCTAAGAAGTTACTGTTTGGTTCGGTAGGTCCCGATCCTACACTCCTGGACTACACTCTTTCGAATTTTGACTATGGTCCCGACCCAACTGAGCTGATCCGAACTTTTTCCGCATTTTTAAATAATATTCGGTTTGGCCATGTGTTGGTCTGATCCGATCATTCGCACTTTGCACTTCGGAGTAGACCCCCAGTCCTATAACCAGCAGTGGGTAATTCCGGTCTGAAATGATGATGATGATTACTTTCAGCTGATTACTAAAGTTTTTGTTTTTAATATAAATTTGAGACACATATTAATTGAACATGATAATTTTAGATAACTGCATAGTTATTACTGATATTTACAAATCTTTAGTAGTATAGTAAAATCAATGTTCGAAACGATAAATAAAATTGTGGGATTTAAATTCTTATTTCGATCATATAGGCTGAAAACAGACTGATAATATTACTGATTAAACTAATTAGCTAATGATTTGTTTTATCTAAGTAGGTAATTAGTCAAAAAAAATTATATCACTGATAATCCTTTTAAGTATTTTATAAGCACATTCAACGATGTCTAGAAACTATTGTCTATATATTAAACCCATCGCATGCCTGCTAAACAGTGTAATGAAAATATTTCAATATTTTTTTCTTAACTATTTGTTTGTTTGTCATCTTATATACGTTAGTCTGTTTTAGAATAGGATAAGGTACTCTTTATTATGTACACCGTATAAATTACAGACATAATTATATATATCGTCACCTGCCTAGCCTTTTCCCAACTATGTTGGGGTCGGCTTCCAGTCTAACCGGATGCAGCTGAATACCAGTATTTTACATGAAGCGACTGCCTATCTGACCTCCACAACCCAGTTACTGGGTAATACGATACCCCTTGGTAAGATTTCGCTAATTCTTTTTTTAGAATATTCCTTGAAGTACGAGGATGGTTCTTACGCTAGGAAAAAATACTTACAGACATATATATATATACATATATAAATTTTACAAAGGGTGACACAATGGGCGGTCTTATCGCTAAGAGCGATCTTTTAAAGACAACCTTTGGATGGATTAAAAAAGGGGAAGGAGAGACAAATACTGTAGGTAGCCTGTAGTGTACCATTTACATAATACAATAAATACATACATAAAGTATATTACACTAATCTAAATAAATATAATTATATATTACTAGCTTCTGCCCGCGACTTCGTCCACGTGAAATTTCTTGTATTCGTTTGTATGGGAGTATAGAAAAGTGTTGTTTTGAGATTTTTCAGACATTTTTTTAAAAATTTTCTCTGCGTAAGAACCATCCTCTTACTTTAAGGAATATTCTCAAAAAAGAATTAGCAAAATCGGTTCAGCTGTTCTCGAGATTTGCGCTTAGCAACACATTCAGCGATTGATTTTTATATTATAGAAGATAATAAACATGAAACAGGAGCAAAGAAAATATAATGAAGATGTTTAAGGAGACAGGAAGTGTGTTTTAGTTTATTAAATTTCAAGGTAGCAATATAAATATGTAATCAATGCTATGTACACGGTTATATTCATGTACATTAGTCCTTTAGTTGTTAAGATTATTTCTAGCATAAGTTTAATATATGTGATGTGACTGTGCTTTTTAAAAAATAAATAAGATAACCAAAAATCTATAAAAAATTAGTTTAGTTAAGTTAGGATATTATATTGTCATTTTTATTTATTAATTAGGTACCTACTAATTAAATACTGGCTGCATCCATTTAGACTCGAAGTCGACCACGAATTAGTTAGGAAAGGGCTAGGCAGATGATAATGATTTATTAAATAGCTATGTACAGACGCCAGCACATCAAGCTACTACAATCTGTCAAATTTCTTTAATAGATTTTCAACTTTATCGCTAAAGCATTAAGGTTCAAGGTTGATTGGGAAAATTTGACAGTTTCGGGTAGCTTGACCTGCTGGCGTCTGTACCTAGATAGTTATGTACATTTCATTTTGATTAAATAAATAATTATTTGTGTAAGAAGTAAAACTAAATCGACTTTCAAGCACGTCTTTCGTATGAACCAACCTTTATTCAAGTACTTGTCTTTTCACTGGTAGTGCCACGTCACAGAAACCTTGATACATTAATTTAAGTAAAATCAGTTGTTCTCAACTAATAAGTTTAGCCGGTTTTGGTTCCCCGAGTTAATTAATTATTCCTAATAAAAAGCATCAAAAATATATTATGTAGGTACGTACGTAATTATAATGATGTGATGTAATTACACAGTTTTGTTTAATTTTTAAAGAAAAAGAGACCTTGTCATGTACACACTGCTACACATCAAGCTATACATTTCCAGTTTTAGCTGACCTCACATGGTATAGGTTTTCCATACAATCAGAAGTCAGCTTGTGTATCTTTCGCTTATTGTATTAATCTATATTTATAAATAAGATTGATACTAGAAAAAGGTTGAAAACGGGAGCCCATTACTAAGTCTACGCTGTCTGTCTCTGTCAATCGTTCGTATTCTATCGAAACCAACAGTTCGAGAACGCCATACGCCAGTTTTGGTCGGGCTGAAGATTCGGCCAATTTTTGGCTGAAACCGAAACTGCGACCGAAACCTATTTTTTTTGGCCGAAACGGGCAAACTCAAACTACAATTATTTATTTCAATTAAATCATTTACAGGCACTTTTGAATAGTCAAAATTAAATAGTCGGTCAGTTAGTCAGAAAGTTGAAGCTAGTTGCCCATTCCAAAACGTAAATCTCTATGGAGAAGAACGGGCAAGAAACTCCAAGGACACTCTTTTAAATCAAGATATATTACAAAATCCTGGGTACATTATTCTTATTGCTTCTATATGTGAGAACAATGAAAAAAAGAAACAATTTAAAATATAAAATTAAAAATAAGCCCTGGCAGTTAAGAGATGACCAGTCTCAACTGAGGGCGCCCGTTCACGAACATGACGCGTAGATCAGCACCACCCAGCTCAACCATTTTGTAGGGAACCGAATGATCCAACACACGCGCCACCACCAGTGAGACATTTAAGTGACCATGACATATTCTCAACTGCCATGCTCTTTCAAGTTTACATCAAAATAAAAATAAAAAAATGCTTCTAAATTATACAAAACTATACGAGTAGTTTGCAATTTATTTAAGAGATGAGAAAAAAAAATACTACCATATGAATATTCTCCTTGATGAATTAAATTAAGGATTTAAATATATTTCATTTCTGACAGAGTTATATGTCAGGGTCATACATAATAATTAATTAGGTAACAATTACGTCTAGAAAGTCTTTTTTATGATCAACATGTTCGATGACGTACGTGATGATGCTTTGATGATGTACGTGTTCTTGGAATAATAAAAACGACCTAATTAAAAACCTGTAGGTAATTTATTCAGAAGTGGCTTCTTAGAGCGCTAACACACTGGGACGCCATGGCGACGTCTCCGGCCACGCATCCAAACTATTCGTATGTTAACTAACTTGGCCACGGTCTGGCGTCGTCGCCACGACCAACCAGCCCTTACGTGGAGACTGGATACTCTGGCGACCTGGCGACGCGTAGCCAAGTCACCAGTATTTTGTATACAAGCAAGTTACGCCTCCCTGTCCCTCACTCAGTAGCCAACTGATCACCAGGACTCTGGGGTGAAATAAAGACGTTCGCTTGGAATACACGCAGGAAATATACCGTTGTATGATTTTAATACAATATTAACACGAACACACATACTACAACAGTACCTACAGAGGAAGGTGAAGCTATGGAAATGAAAGAAACACAAGAATTGACATCGATTTCGATAATGAACTGTAGGTGTGAATAAACGAGAATTTAGTGTGTAACCTTTTTAGGTATTTATAATTATATGCTTTCATGTGACAGTCATAAATAGTTTACAGTCGACAGAAAGGTCATCAACTCACTTCACTTCTTAAACATAAACATAACATCATGCCTTGTTTCCCCGAAGGGTTGGGCAGAGGTGTAGGTACCTATTGTTCACCCATATTTCGCCAGTTATGTTTAAGTCCCATGTACACATAACACTGCCCGACCTGGGAATTGAACCCAGGACCTCATGCTCAGCAGTAGCTCTTACCACCACTAGACAAACGAGGAAGTCGTCCTTATACATAAAGCATAAGCATACTAACACTATAGACCATTGTAGTTTGAATGAATAAAGATTATGATTATGATAATCAGCCTAAAATGTTTCCCCTGCTGGGACAAAGGCCTTCTGTCGGTGAGAGGGTGTGAGCCGTAATCCACCAAGCGGCAATCCCCAGTGCGGGTTAGTAGAATACATTAAGGACACTTTAAGCATAATCTTCTATAATATAAAAATGAATCGCTGAATGTGTTGCTAAGCGCAAATCTCGAGAACAGCTGAACCGATTTCGCTAATTCTTTTTTTAGAATATTCCTTGAAGTACGAGGATGGTTCTTCTAAAAAATTTAAGAAATTTGCTTCACGCGGACGAAGTCGCGGGCAAAAGCTATAATTAACATAAGACAGAAGCGATATCACGACTACAGTACATTGACAATTATGATAACAATAACTGGTCTACAAAATATCTTATCACCAAAAGAATAAGAATTTTAAAACTTACATGTTGTTGCTCCGTGGTCTCTGTTGCTACTAAATAAAATGTGATTAAACTTTTTTACAGTGTCGTTGATAACAGCTGATAAGGTTCGGCGGTATACTAGATTAGCTGGCCGACTACACACGTGCGATTAAACGGTGAGAAATGTCTACGCGATTTTTCGAATATTGAGTGTATTCGAATATATTTTTATTCATATAAAAGAGTGTCTGTGGAGTTTCTTGCCCGTTATTCTCCATAGGTGAATACTACGCTTTGGAATGGGCCATGCACCACGGTAATTTACCGTTTTCAAGGTATACATGCTTTGAGTTTGAGTTCGAAGGATCTTTGTTTAAGCGTCCTATGTATCTTTTGTGCTTTCAGGAGGTTACAACTTTCAGGAGTTGGTATTTGTGTGAGGAGGCCTATTTTTAATAAATAAAGTAGTTCCTACGTATCAATCAACTCAGCCTATCGCAGTCCACTGCTGGACATAGGCCTCTCCCACGCTGCGCCACATCACCCTGTCCTCCGTCTTCCGCATCCAGCCTGTCCCGCTTCCCGATACGCGGTCTCCACTCTATGGGGTCTACTCCGAAGTTCAAAGTGCAAATGTTCGGATCGGACCGACACATGGCCGAACCGGATATTATTGAAAAATACCAAACAAGTTCGGATCGGCTCAGTTTGGTCGGGGCCATAGTCAATATTCGAAAGAGTGTCGGATCGGGACCAACCGAACCAAATAGTAACTTTGTAGCAGGAAACGGCCGAACATTCGGCCGATACTACTTCGGAGGACTTGGACTTGACTTGACAGGACAGGACTTGTTCCGACATATAAATTGCATTAAATAAAATAGCACTCAGTGCCTACAAATTTTCTTACAATTATAATATTTTGTTAGTAAAATGCTTAGATACCGGAAGAAATATTATTAATTCAGAAGTTTTGACGCGTTAAGTATGTACATTCCTACGTGCTAAAAATGTACATAATTTAAAATCTTAATTACCGCATATGCATAAACGAAACAGAAAGTTAGTTTAGCTTAGTTACTTATAATTAGTTATAAAAAACCTTACACATACCTACATAGATGAAATATTTACATTTTATATTATCATATTATGTTAAAGTAACTCTGTTTGTCTGTTGCCTATTCACACATAGGCCGCTGAACCGATCCTTAAGTTGGCAGATGGTAGCCAGGGACCCGGAGAAGGACATAGGCATAATTAGGGTTACCATATGACAGGCGTTTGCCGCATTTGACAAGCATTTTAAAGTTTAGACAGGCGTGCGGCCGGCATTGGTCTGAGACAGGCATTTTTAAATTTCGCGCCCGCGCGAGTAAACAAAAGAAATCGGCTGACAATTGAATCAGTAAAAGCAATATTGATTACACAGGAAAATTACAAAACTGTATCTTGTGAAAATTTTTACGTTTATATATTAGAAAAGAAAGAACTATTAAAAAAAATAATGTCCTCTGACAAATATCAGTAATAAATATCCTTCTTCATTATTATCTGTTGACTTTTACTTATTACCTACAGCGTTTTGCTTTAGACATGCATTTTTCTGAAAATTCAGGCATTTTAGGTACCATAGACAGGCATCCCTCTATTTACATATGGTAACCCTAGGCATAGTCATCTTCGATCATCTGTCTAGCATTTTCCCCCAACTATGTTTGGGTCGGTTTGCAGTCTAACCGGATGCAGCTGAGTATCAGTATTTTACATGGAGCGACTGCCAGTAACTGGGTTGTGGAGGTCAGATAGGCGATTGCCTATGGTAATACGATACCCCTTGGTAAGACTGGTTGTCAGACTTTCGGGCTACTGACCCGTAACGATTGTCAAAGATTCACGAATGACAGCCGGGACCAACGGCTTAACGTGCTTTTCGAGGCACGGAGAGGCTTGGTATGTGAAGATGGTCACCCATCCACGGAGCAACCGCGGCAAGCGTAGCTTAACCTGATCGATCGACCGTTCGGCTGTTACTTTTCATCTTGGATATTTGTATTAAAAACACAAAATACACGCAGGTGAAGCTGCGGACAAGAGCCAGTTTGCTATACAAGTATGTCAAGAGGGTAGTCGGTAACCAACTCAATTCAAGAGCGTGTTACTTTGGTTAGCCTTCTTCTTACGTAACTGTTCTTCAAGCGCACGCCCCATAACTACTTCACTTAACTACCGGTTAGATACTCTTCTAATATTATTTACTTACATAACATATTTCTTACGAAAGTTTAAACTAAATATACATTTATGCATTGGTGGCCGAGTGGTAACAGCGACTTACGAGTGTTATAGATCGTAGGTTCGAACCCAAACAGGCGCTTTACTTTGTGTAAATTATTTCATCACCACTGCTCGCAAAACGGTGAAGGAAAACATCGTGAGGAAACTGCTAGTCCTGGTACCAAAATAATTCTAAATGGGTACTAAATATACGTGGTAGAATCTTTCAATTACAAGAGTTGGTCCCGCCATTATGACGTTTATAAAAATTCGAAGACATGTGACATTTACCAACCCGCACCGGGCCCGTGTGGAGGATTACGGCCCACTTCCTCTCGAAGAGAGGAGGCCTGTGTCCCAGCAGTGGGAACATTATAGGCTGATTATGATTATGCTCATACATAAAAAGTTAGAATGACCGAGATATAATAAAACTAACGTTCTCGAAGGGCTGATTTTCCAACGCCAGATAACTTTATCTTAGGTCTAAAGTCCTCTTACCTCGTCGTCTTTTGACCACTAAACAGACATATACAGTGTGGCACGTCAGACGACATATACAGTTTGAGAGAGAGAGAGAGACGCACACTGTAGATATTTTTCGTCAGTTATCAAAAAAAAAAAACTTCTGTTTTTCACTACTAATTAAAGGCTGTACGGGGATAACCGTTGACAATCATTAGAACAATAAAGTGTAAAATGAAAATTATAATTTATTATCTTACGGTCCAGAATAAAAATAATAATAATACCAGACTATTAATTGTCCTATTGCAGGGCAAATGCCTCTTCTCATACAGAGAAGGCACGAGCATCGATCATCATGCTTGCTCTAGACGGGGTAAGATTATAACAAGCATAAATTAAAAAAAAAAAAAAAAAAAAAAAAAAAAAAAAAAATATTGATAAATTATTTATTTTCTGTAAGAAGGTTTGTACAAACACTTTTAAATGTCAATCATTATTTTTTTAAACTAGATGAGGGCGGCGTTCCCTATCTGAAACTCTGAGAAGAAAGGCCGAAACAAACTCAGAGGTCAGTGTCTTTTAAAGTCCAGACATAATCTTGGTCAGATCATGTGAAGACCATGTAGATTGGTGTCTAAAATGGTCTATTGAGGAAAGAATAACACAGATTGAGTGGATCTGTCCAGTCAGTGTTGTAATAGTATGTAAGAATAAGAATCTTCTGCCTTCTTTATTGGTAATTGGTATCAAAATTTCTTTGCGTTTAATCGCCAATCAGCAGTTTCTTCGCAAGTGTGTGACCGTCCTTAGGATATCAAACATACTTCAAACGCGTAATTATTAAGATAGGATTGGAAAAATAATGGTAGAAAGGGCAAACATCATAAATAAACTAGCGACCCGCCCCTGCTTCGCACGGTTTCTGCGACTTGACAAAACATTGAGATTTCTTTATTATACGAGTATGTTAGTTTAATAATACTATTGTGTAGCTTAGAAGAACAACGCGATCACACAGACATACACGAAAAGCGACTTTAATTTGAAATATGTACCTAAGTCCTACTAAACGCGAAAGTTTGTATGGATGTTTGTTACTCTTTCACGCAAAAACGGATTTGGGTGAAATTTGGCACACAGATAGTTTCTAATCAGGATTAACACATCGGAAACTTTTTATCCCGATATTCCCACGGGATCGAAACTTATGCGGATGAAACCGCTGGGCGCTGTTAGTTTAAAAATATAGATTAAGTCCATGAAATCTAATCTGTTGTTGTCTGGTTCTTTGAACCCTAGCATAAGCATATCGACATATTGTATAAAATATATAGCAGAAATAGCATAGGTACCCTTTCCAATAAAAAAGAATGGAAAGGATATAATATAAATTTGAAAAAAAAAAACCAACCCTAAGGGTGGGAAAATAGGGGTGATTCATAAAAAATCTGAGTACTCTGTAAAAAGTTATGCGTGGTGATACATAAAAAAAAATATATATACGCGTTCACTTGAGAACCTCCTCCGTTTTTTTTCGTCGGTTAATAACAGTAATTTATAGTGGACGACATATCTCAATGTTATTAATTTATTAGATGTATCTATGTAAAATGGCGGTCAGGCTATCTTAAGTAAGTGCTTCAAGGACATAGACTTGTTAGATAATAATTTGCTAATCCAAGCTAGTCGATGACCTAAATTGCTTAGTCACCATTTCATGCATAAATTAGTAGTTACCTTTGGTCCAAAAGTATCTGATAAATTTTTCACCAATCAGTCGCTAATGAGATTTAATAACACGTTCAACTGTATTTTTACATTGTAGGGTACATTGAAAAATCATTGACGAAAACATATAAAAAAAATTAACCACAACTGTCAAATGCAAAGACTAGTACTAGACTACAATAGTAAAACAGTGATTTAAAATTAGAACTCCGGGACTCATTAAAATAATCAAATCCAAATACTCAATTTGTAAGTGGCACGACAAATTGGATCCGCAGGTCATTAGAGACTTTTACAGAACCAGCAGTCCAGTAACTCATCATCATTGTTTGCCTAGCCTTTTCCAGCCTAACCGGATGGAGCGGAATACCAGTATTTTACATGGAGTGACTGCCTATCTGACCTCCACAGCCCAGTTACTGGATAATACGATACTCCTTGGTAAGACTGGTTGTCAGACTTTCGGGCTTCTGACTTCTCGTAACAACTGTCAAAGAACCACGAATGACAGCCGTTACCAACGGCTTAACGTGCTTTCCGAGGCACGGCCTGTCTCGATATGTAAAGATGGTCACACATCCACAGACCAACCGCGGCAAGCGTAGCCTGATAGAGCGACCGGTGCGCCTGTTATTACAGTCCAGCAGTTCGGTACCTATAGCCTTAGAGGCGTTAGGGCGCCCTCGCGTAGGTAGTGATACACTTGTATGGCTGTTTTGCGTCTCACCCCGACGTCTCTAGCAGTCTGTGACACTTTGTCGTTTCGAAAGAAGTGCAGCAAAAGCCTAAGTGTATTTAAAATTGACACATTTGCTGCGTTCAAAAAAGGTCCCCTTTGAAGGAGACCTAATGACGTTGCAGCCTGCCCTGCAACGCCATCTAAACCTCAACTTATGTAGGTATAATAGGACGCATGCATGATGGGCAGCGCGGTGTCCGCGATGCAAAGAGTATAGTGATATAGATAGCCGCGATGGAACAAGCAGCCACCGTTTCGCCGCTTCAATGGCCCTTTCTTCTGTTGAAATAGCTGCAGCATGATTCTAGATACTAAAATTTTTATCTAAAATTAGAGAAAATGGATGGATTTTCAAAAAAAAAAAACCTAATAAAAAATTATAAGAAATTAAACAATAAAACAAATGAAATCTTATCAACTAAAGAAACCAAACAAAAACTAAAGAAATAAAAAATATATAAAATATTATCTAATTATTAATTTAAAAAAACCACTTAACAATTAATAACTTCTGAAAATCAAAATCAAAATCAAAAGTCATTTATTCAATTAAATTCAATTAATTAAAATGTAAATAAAAAAACTTACTACCCAAATAAAAGCCTCCAGGCATAAAGGGCATGACAGCTTACATATTTATGCATTGCTGGGTTCTAAGACCTGGCGGTAAGCTAGTTCTGGAGAAAGAACATAAACATTGTCTTGCGTTAAACTAGGGTGAACAACTATTCTTATCGTCTAAGTAGTCGTTGATGGAATAGTATGCCTTTGAACAAAGGTTGGATTTTAGTTGAGCTTTAAACGCATTAGAAGGCAAGTCTAGAAAAGAGGAGGGTATCTTGTTATAAAAGGTTATACCAAGCCCAACAAATGAGTTATGAACCTTATGAAGCCGGTGAAAGGGGGGCACGTAGTTTGTCCTTATTTCTAGTGTTAACACTGTGAATATCTGTGAATATCTAATAATAAAAAACAACTAAACAATTAATAAAGGATCTATTAACAACTAAATTTAAAATACATAAAAGTATCGAGAATTCCCAATAATTCGCGTATTTTTAGTGCTGTTAACGGTTAAAACTTTACCGTAACGAGAACCGCTTCTCTACATTTGGAAAAATTTGAATGTTGCAAATTATTTTCGACTAGAGCAACAATTTCTTTCCAGAAAAGATTTTTATCCGAGCTACCATTTTGGAAATAACTCTCTATTTCCAAAATGGTATTATAGTTTTGTAAAAAAAATAGAAAGCTCCTAACTCAAAAACGGTGCGTCGTATGGCCATGCTTCTCAGAACCTAAAACTGGTTTCTATGGTCAAGGTTAACCCGAAAGTGCAATAAAAATTTCAAATTTCCGAAAAAAAGTGCCAACATTTTTTTTTTATCCTAAATATTTTTATTTTCTTTGCTGGTCAAGTGCCCCTAAGCGTATACTCCAACTCCTAAAACTCCGCCCCTAAGATGACCCACTGACCCCTACCATAGATAATAATTATAATATATTTAGTAACACCGACGGGCCTCGATCTCCAATATGTTATGTAGGTATTAGGAAAATATGACAAAGCAATTAATATCATAATCTAGTTTTGGCCTACTTTCGAATACTGCTAACGCATTTATTGTCTACGGCACTAGTTCTTTGAGGTTTTCAACCATCAATAACTTTTTTACCGACTGATAAATTTTATATTTTAGTAGCTTACAGTAGTTATCAAAAGATTTTTACACTTCTCAGACTATGGTTATCAAAGTGGATAGAAAAAGAATCACCGAAAAGGCCGATATTATGAAAATTTCATTTTCTTTACCAATAAACTTCCATTATTTAAGGTTAATTCAAAAGTAATTGTCACTCTCTTACCTACTCCGAAATCTACCGAGCAACATTGATGGAAATCCAAAATATACACTTAAAAAATATTAATAAACATCACTTCACGAAACGCTCAAAGAATCATAACATTATCAATAATTGAATTAAACTTTTTTATAAACATTTTCGCGCGTAATTTGAAAGTGGAACTCGCGGCGCGCACTGATATTCTCGCCTCTTCGTCACATGCCGTTCTACTGACCAGACAAACCAACCGGCCAGCATAATTTCGGGGCTCGGTATTAGGTAATTGATTCATAATTTGAATGTTATGTAGGTATGTACTTTCATTTTAGCAGCGTGAATATTTTGGCCAATTAAAAATCGGAATGTTTTTAACTGGCCCGTTTAACTGTTGCAATTGTAAACAGTTGGGTCTATAGAACCACAAAACCCGAAGCTCGTAGTAGATTATATTTAGGTACTTAGTAAGTATTTTTCAAAATGTTCACCTATTTTCTCATAAGTATATCAAATAGGTCGTTACTACCCCTACTAGGCTGTATTTTATCATAAACTATCAATTATTAATACTATTACTAAAAAAAGGTTCATCAACCCTGGCCATAATCGTTTTAATTTCACGGCCGTATAACAAAAAGAAAAAAAAACAAATCAAAAATGCTTCATGGGAAACCAGCTGCTGAACTGTTAAAACAAGCGTTCCAAAATTAAATTATTGCAAACTTTTTTTGTTTTTTTTTATTCATTGTTTTTACTTTAAAAAATGCCTATGAAATCTGTTAAGTATAAATCCAAATGAAAAATAACTCAACACCCCCACTAGTCGCTCTAGGTAGGGTAACAAGCAGTAGTGAACTTTAAATAACTATGTAGGTACCTACATTGTCTTGTGCTTCATTACTTGGAGGTCGGAGATAACGAGTAGATAATCATGTTTGTTGTAACTGAGAGAACACACAAACTGACACACACATTCTTTTCTAGACATTATTGAATAACTAACATGCAATTCAAGGGTTTAACACTGTCGAGACGTAAACGTAACTTAGCACATTTTGTCTCAGACCATGTCCCCGTCTCTATCTTGCATTTGTAATTTGACCGTTGTGAGACAGTGACAGGAAATACGCTTAGTCAAACTACGTTCCAAGTAACGTTTATAGATACACCTTAGTGCTTAACATATTTATTACTTGGCTGTACCTATAATAAATGTGCTAAAAGACGAGAAAGGCAAAAATCATGGAATTTAAATAGCAAAATAAACTGAGTAAAAATCACAGCTTATTTTTGTGCAACACTTTATACTTATCTGTTATTTCCACATAATAATTATGTAATTGCACAATACTAGACCCCTGGCATTAACCTCAGCTATCGTATAAAAATTGCTCATAAAAAAAAACGAGTCTTGTTTACGGCCAAGTATATCTTTAGGGGACATCTTATTGTATGGTATTGTATGAATATTTGCATCATAGTGCATAGTATTGTATGGATATTTTGATTTGTGTAGGTATCCCAGAGATTATCAGAGTGCGGGGGTCACAGAGATAATATTTTTTTTATTACTTTCAATGATTTCAAAGTTAAAGGTGTTGTTTACCTAATTTGACTGATACTAGCTTCAGCAATTAATTAGAGCTTTTTTAAAAAGACGAATTTATTTTGACAGTTTGCACTAACACGGAGTGTCATAAATGTAATGCAACTAAACTAAAGTGTGCTTTTGGATTTTCAGCGCAAGGCTTAGTGTCGAGAGTTGAAAATCAAACAGTGCAAGTGTATTCTTTAGTTAAAACATTTAGTGTAAGTGGAAATGGGCATTAGATTATACCAGTTCAATAAATTGATATATTATTACCGACTTAAAATCTCTAAGATAAGCCGTACAGAAACTAAAAAGCGCCTGTCGACGAGTTCATAGCACATAGTTGGTAGCTTGCAACATACGATAGAACTACTCGGATCTACTAGCTCTAAAAATAAACTATGTTTTACTAGTGTGAAACAAAGCCATTAACAAATTAACAGGCGTTTTTTTACCATGTATAATTATTACTTAATTATGATAATCTCTTAGCAAAAAAATCTGAAAATTAACTAACACGCTGCCAAATCTCGTGTCATATGCTGTAATTATGACTGACTGAAGCCATAAGCTATCCAAAAACACGTTGGGTTCACGATCGATTGTCAAAGTCGTGGGAAAGACCTGGGTGAAGAATGCACGAAAGCTGGAAGTACGGTAGAAGAAAAGGGAGGCCTAGATTTGGGGCATAGCCCTCTCCCGGAGTCACCAACTGCTGGGTGGATGATGTTGACGATTATTGTATCGTACCTACTTATTAATGTAGAAATAAAGCACAGATTTGTATAAGCATATGAGTTTACATAGATAATTACTTTATACATTAACCACATTTGAAATCATAAAATGTATACCTATACCTAATAATGTTACTTTAATTACATACTTAGCTGTTACAATAAAACCAATTTAGGGACAAGGTTTTATGCACACGTAGACACTTCTTATCCCTTTTTAACCCCAGAAAAAAAACAGAGGGGTGTTATAAGTTTAACGTGTGTATCTCAAACGGCTGAACCGATTTTGTTTTTTTTTCACATACACAGTGAATACTTGTTGACTCGGTGAGAACAACACGCAGACATGAACCCCGTTCGACTTACTAATGCAAGACTCTTTTAAACTTTTGATTGTTGTGTTGCGGTCACATATAGGCCGTGACGTCATGAAGCCTATAATTAAACAAAATGCAGTCGATATCACTTATTCCAAGGATGATGATGACTTGACATGAGATTATACAGTAAATTTTCAACGGTTTTTCAGAAACCCATGCATAATCTTCCAGGAACACGATACTTACCTAGGTAACTTATTAATGAATTCTGTTGAATTAAGTCAGATGGCACAATTTCCTCACGAAGGATAATAAAACGGTTACCGTTATACCAGTAGGTTTATTACTCCTATCCTGCACCGCCACATAATCGTAGTTAATATCCGACATCAAAATGTTGTAAGTAGAAGTAATTTTGTATCGTGAACAACGATTTCATTGATTTGTTATTTAACTTCAAGTGTTCTATGAATGGTACCTATTTATGGAAACGGATTCATTCAAGTCCGTTTTCTCGAACAAATAAATTCCCAATCTATGCAGCCTGAAAATAAATACCTAGAGAGTTGTATATGGAAGGGAGAGGTAGGCCTTTGCCCCGCAGTGGGACAATACAGCTGGCTACTTGATAGATAGCTGTTTACAATGATAACTAAGTATAGGTACGGATACCATATAATCGTAATACGGATTCTAATGATTTCTCAGTTAATACGAGGTACTTTTACCATTGATTTCTTCAACTCGGTCACTAAGAGCGAATATAAAATCTAAGCCGCGTTCGAGAGCTGTCAGTTTCATAATTGTTGTGGCATATTGACACTGACAGCTCTTGAACGCGGTTTAAATGTGCTGATCGCGCCTTCTTGCCCTTATATATAGTTTGTAAGTAGGTACCTTTTTAACAAGGAAGAAAAACAGTATGTTAATATTTTCGAAAGTCAATATCAACAGGCAGCCAAAAATACATAATGAATGCAACTAAAATACACCTGCTAAACTACCAAAAAATATTTACATTCTTCGTAAAGGGCCTTGATTCAGATTTTAATCGCAGTACTAAAAGTAGTCTGTGAACAAGATTTGTACCTGTATGTAATATACATGGTGTTTACTCGTATAGTGGTTATGTGGTTCACCTTGCACTCGATAGGCAGGTCTAAACGGGCGTTATGTAAGCGAAGCTGATTATCTCTACTAATAAATTATAACGAGGTGAGAGGTGTGAATTTTAAGGACCTCAGTGGGGATTTCTGGCCATTGGTTTTTTCAGATTCCAGTTTTCCCCCTCAGGGGTCGGTTTCGGGGGCGGGGGGGGGGGGGGGGTCTGTGATAATGGTAAATGATTTTATTTTCAAGACAATCATAAGTTATCTTGCTGCACCCTAACAGGGTCATCAACTCACCAGTTTAAGCCTAGCGTGTAACTATGGTTGTGTACAGACGCCAGCAAGTCAAGCTACCCGAAACTGTCAAATTTTCCCAATCAACCTTGAACCTTAATGCTTTAAAGATAAAGTTGAAAATCTATTAAAGAAATTTGACAGATTGTAGTAGCTTGATGTGCTGGCGTCTGTACCTACATTGTGCATTAAAGAAATAAATTTAAAAAATAAGACTAGATGAGGTCGGCGTTTCCTATCTGACTACTCTGAGAAGAAAGGCCGAAACAAACTCAGAGGTCACAGTCTCTTTTAAAGTCCAGACATAATCTTGGTCAGATAAAAGTGTTGTGGAATAAGTATATTTTTCAATTCTAGTTTTCCCCCTAAGGGAGATTAGAAGGGGGGAATTCCAAACTTTTTTTTTATACATTGTATTTATCCTCCTCCGGCGGACTTTAGGGGGGATTTGTGGGAATAAGCCGCTCTTAGGAACTACTGATCCGATTCCGAAAATTATTTCACTAATGGGAAACTACAGAATTGCCGAGTGTCTAAGTTAAAACAAGAAATTCTGTATGAAATATACATGCTGTTCACCTGTATATTAGCAGTTCACCTTGTACTCGTTATCCGGGTTTATGCGTGTTATGTAAGCGAAATTGATTATTATTTAGTATCTCGATGGACTTTGACTGTATACTACTTAATTATGTGAAGAATTTGGTGACTCATATCTTCTTATTTTCTGTTTCTTTGATTGCCTTCAAAGCTTTTAAATTGGTGCTGGAATTTTTGCATATTAAATAAGGTAATGCTTGATGCTAGCATTCACAGCAACTTTAAAGCTGAGGGCCCTATCCGCCATGGGGTCGTAGCCAGGATAAAAAAGTGCATGGTCTGCCCGACCAAGTGGACGCCCACAGGAAGTACCCCCCACTTTAGAGCTGAATTTCTACATTTTGTGGCCAGTCCACCCTGACTTCGCTGCCATGGTGGGTTACCTATTTCCACAATTTTACATCTAAGTATCCATAATACAGACGCCAGCAGGTCAAGGTACCCGAAACAGTCAAATTTTCCCAATCAACCTTGAACCTTAATGCTTTAGCGCTAAAGTTGAAAATTTACTAAAGAAATTTGACAGATTGTCGTAGCTTGATGTACTGGCATCTTTACCTATTAACAATTATTGAGCATAATCTAACATTTACACACATTCTTCATAAGGTCACACATGGTATTACCAATACGTTACGCTGACACTAAGCCTGCAATAAACTATTGATCAAAACACTCCGAACGATGCTGATCGTGGCGCCACACGTGATCTGGCACCTTTCATAACAAATCGGAGAAATGGCTTCATTAAAAATGCAAACTAACCTTGTAATTTACGCAATATTGAGTCTGTGTTTGTTTGGGTACGAATGTGTGGATTCAGGTAGAGGGGCTAACAGCCGCACGCGCTTGCCGCGGCTGGTCCGTGGTTGGGTGATCATCTTTACATACTAAGACCCCTCCGTGCCTCGGTTGGTCCCGGTTGTCATTTGTGGATCTTTGACATTCGTTACGGGTCGTCAGAAGGTCTAAAGTCAAACAACCAGTCTTACCAATGGGTATGGGTACCTAGTCAGATAGGCAGTTACTCCATGTAAAATAGTGGTGTTCAGCTGCATCCGGGTAGACTGGAAGCCGACCTCAACATAATTGGGAAAAGGCTAGGCAGATGATGATGTTTGTTTGGGTACGATTTTACGGCTTTATTAATGAACCGTTTCGGATGAAAGGCAGAGAAGTGAGTTGGGTAGGCTTCTCATAAAGTGGATGATGACCTGGTGGACGTCGTGGAAATCCACTAGAAGCGGTTATCGGAAGACGCAGGACCTGGCATCATGGAAATCGTTGGGGCAGGATTATATCCAGCAACGGACGCGTCTCTCGGCTGAAAGGCTTGATTATAATTATTTTCATCCCGCAAATTCACACCTTTTATCCGATAAGCGACCAGTGGGCCTTCACTTTCAAAGCGTTTTGTATTCCTATAACTACATCCAACGGTTGACATAATTAAGCTATTTCGGTAGCTTATGTCAATCCAGGGGGTCTACTCCGAAGTGCAAAGTGCGAATGTTCGGATCGGACCGACACATGGCCGAACCGAATATTATTGAAAAATGCGAAAAAAGTTCGGATCGGCTCAGTTGGGTCGGGACCATAGTCAATATTCGAAAGAGTGTAGTAGTGTAGGATCGGGACCGACCGAACCAAATAGTAACTTCGTAGCAGGAAACAAGCCGAACATTCGGCCGTTACTACTTCGTAGTAGACCTGTTCTTCCGTCATCGTTATCCCTGATAAAATGTCACTTTATAAAGGCCCTCAGGTTTTCTCATCATTCTTCAACCTGCATGAAAAAATAGATGTCAATGCCTTATGATTTATGAAGTAAGAAGCTATTCAATGCCTAATGGCGCCAACTCGACTCGACGTGGCACAAACAAATCTCACGTGTGATTTTGGCACCTCATATCATAGTCAGTATCTCACGTCACATGTTGGTGTGAGTTAGGTAAAGTTACGGTTTCCGCCACATAACGCAAAGAGCTACATAACCGCCGCAATGCCGGCTGTCTTGAAAATGATGTCGTCGGGGCAATCCCCGATGACATCGATTTGACACCGTAATAAGTTATGACTTTACGATGTCAGAAAAACGCTCTCTAGGAAAACAAACCAACTTACTTTCATTAATAACTTTTCAATAACGTCATTCGCCAGTAAATGGCAGACGCTATGTGGCGGCCACCGCTCTTCTAGATACCGTAACTAAACGCAGATCATAGCCAGCACCTCAATATCACGTGTCGGTTTGAGTTTGTTATGGAAAGTCGTAGAACACAAAGAAAAAAAGGAAGATTTTTTTGACCCAGTTTAAAGCACACAAGACAGGCAGGGGACATCGTCTGCGCCTACACACACCAACCCGTGAAAGTATGTGGATAGTTTGTCAATATTGTGCAATTGGAGAGTGTTGGCGTAAACTTTTATTTAAATGATGACTCGTAACTGTATAAGAAGTCATTTTAAACGGGAAGTTTGAATTGCTATTTCGGTATGTTTCCACCTATAGGTACACTGTTTGTGAGCACATCACGTGATTCGAAGTAAGGTTTGTTTCTTGTTAGTCATTCGTAGAAGAAACTAACATTATTAACTAATAGGTAAGTATGTCACTTTGCTGCCTGAAATCACTATATTAGGATTTTTTTACAACCTGGCTTTAATGCAGGACGGTACAGGAAGTAGCTTTGGTCTGTTGGTCGCCACAAATTGCACGGAGGTGGATTAGGCCCGTTGTATACGGCACGGTTTCTTTACGGTAGGTGCGGAGCGCTAGCCGGACCGTAGAATAACCGCGTGAGATGGTATATGACATGGTAAACCACCAGACGATGCATACAGCGCCGGCCCGCGCCCTAGTGCCGTCCTGTCTGTCAATAATCTTCCATAGTGATCCATACAACACTGGTGACCGTGCCTACACACGGTGAATAAATCGTAGTTTTTCACCATGGAAACTTGTTGACAGACACGGTTTTCCGCGGCGCGATTTATGTCCCGTACCGTAAAGAAACCGTGCTGTATCCTAAAGGCCTAACACTGGTTGACGGGGTAGGCCTATTTATGTAACATTACAACCTGTGACAAGCCACGTGTGTGATATTAATTTGTATATTAAGCTAACCGCCACTTCACAGCATTGCCACTATAGTTGTGTACAAATTAATATGAGCCGACCTTGTACTAGAAAGCCGCGTGTATTTCGCGCTGTGTGTAAAGGTGAATGCTCACTGTATCACAGATAGCTAATAGAGGAGAAGAAAGATTTTATACGTTTATTTGAGTTAAGATATGATGCAACCATAAAACACAAATACATATGAATAAAGAGTTGGGGGAAAATATAGAATAAAAAACTTTTTTTTCGGACAGGAGTCTATAGAGTTAGTAATAATTTTACTTAACGTCTAGTAAATTAAAAGGGGAAAAAACTCTTGTAAAATATGCGGCACATATCCATGAAAAACGACCCTACATTAGGAAACAAAAATGATAAAATAACAAAAAATAGAATAACAAGGTACCTACTTACTTAGCAAGTATCTATCTACTTTCCATAGTTTTATGTCTATCTTCAAGGTTCTAATACAAAACTTGCCTGACATCTGTCATGAATTCAACCATGCCTTTTTGCAATGTTTGCCTTTCATTATTAGTTACGTCTAGGCATTGGCAAGGGCGGATCCGAAAACTTCCTTTGTCGTTGGTGTCGTTTTCATGGTTTTTGAGGGCGCAATTCCAAGATGGCGACAACTTCATGAGAGAATCTAATAACTTATACTAGATGCCAGATGGCTCCGTAAATAAAACGCGTAATAAACGAACATGCGTTTCTATTAGACATTTGAGGTATGCCAATTAGTTCCATCCATTGGACCACAGCCCTTAACTCCATACATACTTTTAGGCAATTTCGTGCACATTCTCTGCGAAGGTCACTGCAAGCACCTCAATAACCCGTGCAAGTTGATCTTGCAGCCATTTAACTGTTTTGAGCGAATTTGCCGCAATACTTGCACAAGCACTTTGAACCAAATGCTTGCAATGTTTACGAGTTTTATTATTTGTAATGTGAGAATGGCACGGGGTCATTTCTTTGAGAGTTTTGAAGTTTATCGTAACTGGCCCAATAGCTGGCCATTCAGAGACAATCTCTCTATACAATTTTTAATTCAATGAAATACGACGTTTCTGGCGTAAAAGTACACCAACATAGTAATTGGTGCACTGTTACGCCAGAAACGTCGTCTATATACTTACTTACTATACTGGAACGGGGCAATTTTATCAACGAAGTTTATATGTATACTTACACACAATCAGCATATAATGTTCCCACTGCTGGGACAGGCCTTCTCTTGGTGAGAGGGAGTGGGCCGCACGAACTTTAAATACTTATGAACAAAGTCGCAGACAACAGCTGCACCTACACTACGAGGTGATGAGGTCAATCAACTCGTCCGATAAATATTAATTACTTATTGACCGCAGATACCGCAGTCCTTTACATGCCAATACTGTTGCCTGCCACAAAATATGCTTATAAAGGATGTTATATAACACTGTATTCATACCTACATGTGTTACACACCCCTCTACACCTCTAAGTAAAAAATATGGTTTACAATAAAAATAGGCATAAGGTAAGTAAAGTTGTATGTAAGAGTTACAGCCAATACATGAGCTAAGATAACTACTAACGAGGATGGACGTTGATACCTTTAAATCCATGATAATAACCGACTTGACGGAGAATTAAGGCACAGTACAACGATGGGTGGAAGAATATGGGTGAGAGTGCAGAGTGCCTTTTCCCATCAATGGGACAATAAATGTAAAGAGAAAAAAAATATTAAGTTCTAATGTAACTCATCATCATCTGCCTAGCCTTTTCCCAACTATGTTGGGGTCGGCTTCCAGTCTAACCGGATGCAGCTGAATACCAGTATTTTACATGAAGCGACTGCCTGTCTGACCTCCACAACCCAGTTACTGGGTAATACGATACCCCTTGGTATAATGACCGGCACGAGTCGTGAGCACAGATGGGCAGTAGTGGGGGCAAGCTCGCGCATTGTACACTTTCGGCCAAATTTATTTAGTAAGTACCGCTTTTGCTCAAATTACAATACAATATAATTAAAATATTAGTGGTACTTGAAATTTTACTTTGATACAGTAATGTTGTAGGCCTTTGTGACTTACGGCCAGTTTCTTCATCAACACAATCAGTCAAAGTATTAACTTTTACTTGACCTTTACTGATAGTACCTACAGCAAATGTTTTCTTCATTCAAGTAACTGCTAAAATAGTGAAGAAACCAATTAAACCGTTACTTTGACTTAACAAATACGAATTAACAAAAATAAACTATTTCAAAATTAAAAACGTAAGTCATTAAAAGTGCACGAAAGTGTACAGTAGCCGAATGACATGTGAGAGTCCAATAGACGACGAGCATCGACAGACGAACCAATCGCGTGCAGCCTCGGTGCCCCCCGCCTTCTTCATTCCGCCAAAGAGACCGCAAAATGCACTACTGCGCAGGTGTCAGTTTGTGCTCACGACTCATGCCGGTTACTATAAGACTGGTTGTCAGACTTTCGGGCTACTGACGACCCGTAACGACTGTCAAAGATCCACGAATGACAGCCGGGACCAACGGCTTAACGTGCTTTCCGAGGCACGGAGGGGACTTGGTATGTGAAAATGGTCACCCATCCACGGACCAACCGTGGCAAGCGTAGCTTAACCTGATCGATCGACCCGTGCGGCTGTTATTACTTAGCCACAAGCCCCTAAGTTCTAATGTAACTATACATAAATAATAATAAAGTACCTACTAGAGTAAGGAATTGTAAACAGTACCAACCTAGTTAACCAGCTATTAACAAAACTATGTTTGGCAGTCAGCCACGAAACCACAGGCGTGTTCTAGTAGGTAACTGAATGGCAAGCTAATCTTGTGCACCGTCGAATTACGACAGACTAAAGCTGCTTTCAGACTACGCTATACTATAGTGCCATATAGTATAGCAAAGAAGGAGCTAGTATTAATTTTAATAGAAAGCCAATAATATATAGTACAGTACAGTGTGAACGTGTCCATAATAATGTATGGTGATATTGCGATATTGTTGTGCTATATATTATAGTGTAGTCTGAAAAAAAGGTTAAGTAAGTAAGTAGCTTGAAATCTCCAATGAGCAGTTATTTAGCGACGTGATCAATGTTTGTTCGTTCCTTTTCTGGATGAGAAGAAGTTATTGCTTTGGGTTTCATAGGAATAAGAACACGAATCTATAATGGTAACTATATTCAAATTTTATTTGTTTCAAATTGACGTTATTTCAAGTTAAATTAATATCTACTTTATTTTAATGACAATTAAGTGGTATTTTGAGTGACTAGCACTATGGAAAAAGTTATAAAAATGTTTGAGGTTGTAGCGTAAACTGAAGTTTATTGTGTAGGAATTAAAGTTATTTTTTCTAAGACTATGTCGAAATTTTATTTTATGTCTATTGTACCTACTCAATCTGCCTAGTCCTTTGCCAACAATGTTGGCGTCGGCTTCCAGTCTAACCGGATGCAGCTGCATACCATTATTTTACATGAAGCGACTGCCTATCTAACCTCTACAACCCAGTTACTGGGTAATACGATACCCCTTGGTAAGACTAGTTCTGGTTATCAGACTTCCGGGCTTCTGACGACTCTTAAAGATCTGCGAATGACAGCCGGGACCAACGGCTTAACGTGCCTGCCTTCCGAGGCACGGAGGGCACCTACTTATACCTACTGTTGATCATTGATAGTCCACCGTTTACGTCCACCATACGTTCTTTCTTATGCATTGTCATATTTATCTTCATGATCAAAAGCAGCAAAATAATAGTGAATAAATAACAGCAATATAAATGAGATGTGGCAACACTTGTAGCGACACTTCTTATCAAAAAGCCGGTAGTTACTGCATAATGCACAAGTGAGATCGTTGACATTTGTCGTAGGGTTGCCAACACAGTAGTCATAAATAAAAATATATACCTATTTTTTTTTATAATGTTACAGCAATGGGATCACGGGACGAAGGAATTCTGTGAAAGGTAATTTGGCTACAAAGGGAGTGAATACCGAGATGGCTTTTACTAGAGATGTAGGTAGGTATGGAAAGAGAAGATATGGTTCGCGGACCACAAATAAATTAGGACAAGGGCAGCAGGAGGGAAAGGACGACGAAGTGGTAAAAATACAGTTCAAATAGTTTATTGATTGGGTTTGCATTGTACCTAATAGATGTTGCTTTTTTTTGTGTTGATAAAAATAATTGTGTTCATACAACATCAACATTTGTATGCGTACGGGAGGACACTGGGTTCCTGCTACACAGTTATAACTAGACCAGGAGTCGGAGAATTCAATCGTTTTTTGCGCAACTGGTTTTTGTCAATAAATATTTTTGTATTTGTAGTTTTAAGTGGGTAGTTACTGGGTTTAATCTTATTGTTACTGGTCCATATTGTTTTTAATGCACGGAAATGAGGACTTTAATTATCTTAACTGTAGTTAATGATTTACGTACATTTAATGGGAAAATTTTGAACAACAATGATTTTTATGTGTATTTTTCTGGTAAGACAGGAAGCTAAAAGCAATATTAAAAAAAAATACGCAGTATGCCTGAATATATTATAAAATGAACGATAAAGACTGCATGTGTAATATTATTAAACACTGCTGACGTATTTAAGACATTATGATTCACTTGAAAACTTGAATTTCCGCTTGCCATTTTTGGAAAAAGTTAATATAAAATACTGTCAACGAAAAAAGATAAGTACAGACTTTGTAAATGTATCTTTCTTTGTTTGTCTTCAAGAGTCACCTGGATCCAATAATACTCCAGAGCACATATGGTCAAATCCTTAATGTGTTTATTTCTATATGTCACAGTAAGATGGTTAGAGCCGAAGATCGTGCGGGTATCATAGTTATATTCCTAGTAAGACAGTTATGAACCGCTTTCATATAACTTTTTATTTTTTTATTTATTTATCATTTATACAAAATAATACAGGATTCATCATTCATCATTCTCCTGCCCTTATCCCAAATTATTTGGGGTCGGCGCAACATGTCTTTTTCTTCCTTTCTTTCTTCTTTCTTCTTTGTCTTCTTCTATTACCCGCCATCTCGACAGTCACCCCCTTTCTAACCATATCATCATTCACACAGTCCATCCATCGTTTCTTTGGTCGTCCCCTACTCTTATAGCCATCGACATTCATACTCAAAACTTTCCTCACGACATTTTCCTCATTCCTCCGTAATACATGCCCATACCATGACAACCGGTTTCCACACAACTTTCAAAATAATACAGGATTATATTAAAAAGCAACCAAACACCACTAAGGTTTAAACTTGTGCTATGGGTCTATCTCAATATCGAACTATACAATGAAACATTTTATATGTATGCGTTATTGTCGGTACTATTAATAACATCTTTAGATCTTTAAATAGTTACAACTATAATAATAATAATTTATTTGGAACACAACCATAAATTACAGTGTCTTAATAGCTAGAACAAGGACAGTAAGTTTTACATAAGTGCATAGCCAGCTGTCTCCCAAACTAGGCAAAAGCCTGTATCTTGGGAGGCAGTATATTAGAAAATAGGTATAAATTTATTGGTTCATAGCCCGTGTAAGACGGCGTGAACTTAAAAGAAATGAGTTAAAAATTACTATATAACGGTATATAGCTATATCCCTAGGGATATAACTATATCACGGCTTTACCCATCTTATTGCGACATATATATACTTTAACTCCACAAAAATACATAACAAAAAATAGATCGGAAATGGTCGGGCACGGTCGGTCGGTCGGGTCGGTCAATTCTGTTGGTCTGGGTTGGCTCCCAGGGGTCTTTAGCATGGCAATTAGCCGTCATTTATCTTTCCGAAGGAACCAAAACAATTAACTAAGTATGTATAGTTTTTCGTTATTGGAACATGTAGAAGGTCACGATCGATATTAATTCAGAACGTTAACCGACTTCATTTTAGTTTCTGAAATAAAAATTCTAGAACATGTGTAGATGATCAAATGATCAATGTCAATGATCGCTATTGCCATGCTAGAACGCGACAACTATACATAGTTTTTTTTTTATATGTATATACTTTATTGTACGTACAGACAGACACCAGAAGTTCAAGTTACCCGAAACTGTAAAATTTTCCCAATCAACCTTGAACCTTAATAGTCTAGCGATAAAGTTGAAAATCTATGAAAGAAATTTGATAGATTCTAGTAGCTTGATGTGCTGGCGTCTGTACACCAAAAAATACATAACAAAAATTACATTTACCTAACACTACAAAACATACAATGGACGGCCTTATCGCTTTCTGCGATCTTATCCAGGCAACCAACGATAGGTTAAAAGTGTGACAGCGATTAATGTGACAGCCCTAACAGTAGAGCAGCGTTCTCAATTAGCGATAAGCCGGCGACCTAATTTAGAACGCATCGCAAACTAACGAGTGGGTTCACATGTTGTTTGTTGCTTGTCATAAGGTTTTATTTAGAACTAACTCATCATCTGGACTCCTCAGAGAACAGCATAATCAGCCTATTGTTCCCAGTGCTGAGACACAGGCCTCCTTCCTCAAGAAGGACTGGGCTATAATCTACTACGCGGGCCAAGTTCGGGTTGGTAGATGTCACATGTCTTCGAATTTTTGGTTTCAGGAAATGCCCGTTTCCTCACGATGTTTTCCTTCACCGTTTTGAGAGCAGTGGTGATGAAATAATTTGCAAGTAAAGCCCGTACCGCCCGCAGTACTCGTAGGTCAGAGTCGTTGCCACTGGGGCACCATTGTTCAGAGAACAGCAGAAAGAGTGAATGCCAGATACCTAATACCGTACTTATTAAGCATGCAAGCAAGTTATAATTAAGCATGAGAGGAGTAGGTGATTCCGGGCTGAGATGAGGAGATGATCTTAGCGCGGAATCACCTACTGATGTAGCTGCATCTTTTAGTTACCTCAGACTTTCTCCTGTACCTAAATCTCCTGCTGATCAAAGGAGTATAAGATCAGACTCCATCATGTCTGACGACAGCAGTGACACGTTTCAGATCTTTCACTTGTCTGCAGCTAAAATAACAGAGATCTTCATTTAGAATTTTTTACCTACGATTAGCATTATTTTTCATCAATGATTGGGAATTCGTAACTACAGATGAGGTTACTTCTATTGTTTTTTTTTTGTTTTGGATTTATTGGCTTTAGTTACTTACGTAAGAAAAATAGGTTTTTATTAACTAATTACATTTTTAGCAAAAACAATAATTACCTGTCTGTGATAATTTAATAATGTTATTCACATAATTACTCGCTAACGTACCTATAGTTTCAACTAAGTACCATACAGATTTCAAATTTTCGATGCATCCTTCAAAGGCCTTTTAAAACATGTTAAAAAAAACTGTAGGTACCTATGTATGTTCAAAAACATACACGTTTTGAATTACCTATCTATAACTAAATGCGAAACCAATTTTTAATTCATTCTATACGTGTTCGTCATGAATTTATGAACTTGTCCGTTTGGCCCAAACTGGCTCAACGTGAGTGACTCTAGTCTCTCGCGACATCCGAACAAGAGCGGACGCGGCCGCCATTGTGAATTATTTCCCGCCTAATTTTGACAGTTGTCTGTGATCGTACTTTTTTCCTTTTTAGAAAAAGTTTTTAATGTAAGTACTATTGTTTTGAATATTATGTCTTCATAAGTATTATTAAGCACGGATAGCTAAGTAATTATAAGTTTTATGTCATTATATAGTGTTGATAATAGGGTTTAATGTGAATAGGTGATTAGCAGAGGCATAGGCCAAAGTTTGTCCCTCATGCAGAATAATAACGGAACAAATATTTGTATGGCCTACAAGTAATTGTTCCGGGTCTAGATGTTTGTGTATGTGATTTTAAATGTTTGTAAACGTACCCACGATACAGGAGAAATTCCTTAAGTGGGAAAACGTTAAAAAAAAAACAGGCTATTTTGTATTTTCTAACAATTTTATTAGTGTGAAAATATTCCGGGTGTCATTTCAATATTAAAATCAATTGAAAATTAATAATTACATACATATTACAATAAATCAGCATATTTAAACAATAGAATTAAACCTTTGATAAGTTATGTTAAATTGTAAAAAGTTGGTACCTACTTAAATACAATGTAACCACTAAGTATTTAAATTACAAGAATAATAATCAAAATACCTAAACAATAAAAGAAAAGTACGTCACATAGTTGTGAACTGTATGCATTTTATAATTTTTACAAAAACATTAAGTAGGTTTTGATTTTGTACAGTAATTATGTATATTAGTTAATTCGTAGGTTAGTAAGACGAGCATTCTCGTGAGTTTTAATAAGACGGGCTCGATATGTAAAAGAAATGTCAATGTACCCTCTAAATATAATTATATAAAAGTAGTTATTATATAAGTAAATTCGTAGGTAGGTTATAGGAATATCTGAATTAAGAATTTGAGATCATTTTCAAGTTATGGAACAACAAACTGAATGCCATACTTTACAAAGTTCAAATTCGATTGCGACCAAAAAACTTATTAGAACCTTTTTGTTACAAATGGTCTCTGCAATTGTCAATATTTATGTGATTGATACACATGCGCAAATTGATCGTCTGCCAAATGCAATTGAACAATATTAATACAATACCAATTGATGGTTTCAGGGACCCTTTACAAGCAATTTATGGCTCAATATGTAAAAGAAATGTCAATGTACTCTCTAAATATAGTTTATTCTGTTTTTGTTTCTCATGCTGTGTGACAAATGACGCTCGAAACAGTTGTTCATATATCCCGATCCACATGCATTCGTTCACCGTTCAGTTGACTGATAAGACGGCTATAAATAACAACGGAACAAAGCCATTCGCCAGAGCTGCTATACCATAAAACACAATTTTTACAATTTCAATACACTTTTCAGAAAGTGCCGTAATAAAAATTGGAACAGTTAAACAGAAATAGTTCCAGTATTTTGCTTACGATAAGGTTATTTATATAAATATTACAAGTAAGTAATATATAGATATACTAATACATAGAAAGAAAAAGTATTTATTGCGACTGGTACAGGAAGATCATAAACTAAACTAAACACAGTTAAAAATAAAAAATAAAACAAATTATATAAAAAAAAGTAACAAAACTAAAAATGAAACAGAAAGTCCTATACGAGGCCAAAAGGCTCCTATCTCAGCATTTAAAAAATAAATGTCGCAGCGCTGGTATTCTTTAGGTAAGCATAGCATAACCAGCCTATAATGTTCCCACTGCTGGGACGCAGGCCTCCTGTCTTCGAGAGGGAGTGGGCTGTAAACTACCACGCGGGCCCAGTGCGGGTTGGTAGATGTCACAAGTCTTTGATTTTTTAGTTCTAGGACATGCCGGTTTTACTCACTAAGCTTTCCTTCATCGTTTTGAGAGCAGTCTACACCAATACACCCTCTAATATTCAAGAACATAATAATATGCGTCAGTAACAAAACTATTTTACACTAGCTTTTACTATGCTCGCATTGAAGTCGGAAATTATCCCACGGGAACATACTACCTAACTAATATCTTCTGTCCTTTTCTTAATGAAATAGAAAGAAAAAGACGCACTTAACTTAAATTTAGTTTAGTTTGTGAACAAGAGAATCGGCGCCATTATCTTGTTTGAATATAAAAACTTTAGACAGAGTTATTTCGAATGTATATTATAGTAGATATGGATGGATTTTCAGAAAAAGATTGTGCCATGTTAAAACATTGGAATCTTTATATATAAAAACTTTTGACAGAGTTACTTTCGAATGTATAATATTATAGTAGATATGGATGGATTTTCAGAAAAAGATTGTACCATGATAAAACATCGGAATCTTTAAGAAATAGTTTCTAGATTATCACAGAAATAGATGGTACAAAGGCTCTTATAAACAATTGATGGCTGGCCTTGACTGCTTTGAGCGTTGGGTCATTAAAACCGCGATATTTGCCTCGGGCACCATATTGAATTAATTTATTGCAAACATAGCTGTTACGGCGACTCCTTCAATATAACCCGCGAAATTGTTCTTTTTTTTGTAAAGTTTTTGCAATTTTCTGCGATGTTTTGCAGATGGTGTGTTGATAAAAAAAATTACTAATAATAAAGCTGAAGAGTTGGTTTGTTTTTGTGTTTTTTGGAACGTAGTAATCTCTGGAAGGAATTGAAAAAAAATAATAATATTTATTTATTATTATTTAACATCACCCTAGGACCCTTAGGAGCTTAGCAAGGAGAAATAATGTCAGAATTCTTGAGAAGGCTATTAAACCTAGATATATACCGTTAAATTTTGATCGTTTTATTCCACAAAAGAGATCATTGTACTCATCATTATGAACAACTTTTACTACGGGATCAACCCTGAAATCGTGAAAAAAAATCAGTTGATCCATACATTATGTCGAGTTATGCGAACATAAATCTATGGATCAACAGATTTTTTTTCACGTCACGTGTTTGTCAACACTTGGAATCTTTCAATAGTGATTTTGGCGTGAAATAACGAAAACAAGAAGGAAATACGACACATTGCAAAACAAAAATACTATATATGAAAATACTATGTTCAACAACATAAAATTTCATTAAAAAATAAAGGAGTAAATTGCTTTTGAATAAAGCCGAGTACATACACACTTTTGCTCGTGACTGTAAGTAGTGCGAAGGTACCTATAACTAGGTAGCTAGCCACATCTGAGGGGCAATACTCTTAATTTTAAGAACGTTCACAGCCTGCTCAGTCTCAATCTGTCAAAAAATACTTCTAATTTCCCTACAGTTTGACAAGTTTTTGACATTTGTTTGTCGCCGAGATGAGACTGCGACTAGATTTTGAACGTTTTAAATTACGAGAATCAGCCTTCTGGTCTATTACACACTCATTAGAATAAATTATTATGGCATTCGGAATTTCAAACATATTTACAATAGGCCAGTATTATACATAGAACGTTGCTTAGTCATGAATCTCGATTTGAAATTAGATTCTAGTCAAAATTAGAACATAATTGGTCAGCTTTAAATGTATATCATAGTTCTAGAATGTACCTAGTTTTTAGGGGTCTCAGATTTGAAAACAAGTTATACTAATACAATTTGGGCCTCAGATTTAAAAACAAGTTATGCTAAGTCTAATACCCGCCATAGCACAAGCAATGACGTGACCGTATATGTATCGGACGTTTTTTTTTCTTCTCTACGATGTGCCCATGTCGTGTGACAGCAATTCTATCTCTAGCACACTTTGCATTTACGTCTTTGTTTAGAAACTTCTCAATAGTGTATAAAGTAGTGTCGATAGAGTAGAAATAATTGATAGTATATAAAAAATCTGGTACATTAACAATGAGAACCGACAGGTGTACGATAAACGATCGATTCAATTAACATTCGATGTGGTTAGAATACGAGTATACGATGGCAAGCTAAATTACATTCTTGTTGTCTTTTAAAATGACTTGGGTACCTACTAGGCTTACCTAAATCTTCCAGTAAGTAGGTACAGTCACCAGCAGGTCAAGCTACCCGAAACTGTCAAATTTTCCCAATCAACCTTGAACATTGAATGCTTTGGCAATAAAGTTGAAAATCTATGAAAGAAAGTAGCTTGATGTGCTGGAGTCTGTACATATACCTTTTTTGTGACATAAATCTGTAACCAAATTGTTTATTTATTAAGTATACTTAATAAATAAACAATTTGGTTACAGATTTATTATACCTATTATTTATTTCACATCATGTTGATATTCAATAAACAGCTAACTATAGTTTAACAAATAAAAAACAAAAACGGTGAAATTGCTGGTGCTTAACCCTTCGGGGAATAAAACAGCAATGTAATGTATATTTTCACACCACGTGCTCGATAATGTCAAATTATATGTCACAAAAACCCAACCTAAAGTAGGTAATTATAGCCCTGGGGTCTAGTCGGGCAATTATTTTGTACTGAATTTCATTATAACCCGCTGGTCTATAATGTGATTCGGAACTATAACTAAAATTACGCACGGTTAAAAAAAAACAAAAATTGAATTATTGTTTATTACCTCGCAGAAGGTGTAAAAAGTAGAGTATTCTGGTCTGGCATAAAGGCGTCAGTCGTCTTGGGTGAACTTGAAACCCTCGCAGCACTCAGAATTCCCGTTTCGCTTACAAATTGCGTTCGGAATCAAAAATATGTGCCACTAAGAAAAGACATTGCTTTATCCCCTTAGTGAATAATCTCTATGTATTTATTAAACAACCCCATTTTTCAACGCAAGAGTTCCAATGACATGTATGTGTCCTATTGATTCATAAATATAAATTGAATATACCGTGCATTTTATGCTATTAACATACCTATAATAGCTATTACACGCGTCGTACATAAACTATTACCACGGTAATATATAGATAATATTACCGTGCTATTACATAACATCAGCTCTTATAATAAATGATACCTACATAAATGCTAGGTACTATAATAACTAACTACTTGTACCTAATCATACTTACCTACTAGTAATGGCTAGATAAATAGCAGAAATAATAACTGGCTAGTTACCTATTGTTGAGGCATCTGTTTTATAGTATTTTCATATTTTGCGATGTTCCTCGTAGTTCCTCCTTCAATATACATAGAGGTTTAGTTTTCTCGATAAACGAATATTACGGTTCTATCCGTATAACTACATAATATTTTTCTGGTAAGAAAATGTCGTCAGACGGCGTGATGAGACGGACGACATTGTTTCCATCGCGGGTAGAACCAATCACAGGCACTTTTGAATTGTCAAGAAAGTCAGTCAGAAAGATGAAGCTAGTTGCCCATTCCAAACCGTAGCCTATGGAGAAGCACGGGCAGGAAACTTCACGGACATTCTTTTAAATCATAAAGTTGTTACAAGTAAAGCTGGAGCAAGTGTATGAGGTTTATCAGCACATTCATTTTTCCACCAGTGCCAGTCAATGCCTATACTCAAGTACCTACCTAAGTATTTTTTAGGGTTCCGTACCTCAAAAGAAAAAACGGAACCCTTATAAGATCACTTAGTTGACAGTCTGTCCATCTGTCAAGACCCTTTTTCTCAGGATACTCAGCGCTGCAAAGTGCAAACCCTTGAAGCAGTGAAAAAACAAAGTTCTAAGTCGTAAGTCGTTTTGTTGTTATAATAATAGCTAGGTTATTCTCACCTCTGACTGATACCACAAAACAACAATACCAGTAAGATAATTATACTCGTACTCATAAATATTTAAATTTATTTTTTCTATGGCGGAGGTCTTGTAGGTTCAAATCTTGACGTTCAACATGCGTCAGGTCAGCCATAAATTAACCTCAACACAGATTAAATCATAACCACAAGTGATAACTCTTTGAGGAAGTAATATTTCAGAAAGACCCGGAAATATTTAAGCTGTTTTTAAAGAACTTGTTTTTACAAGTTCTTTAAAAACAACTTACCACACTATCAATAAAAACAAAAATAAACAAAAAACACAGCAGCAGAAATAAACAACAGCAGTTCTTTAAAAGGTTTTTGAGCGCTCTACTGTCTATGTAATTCTTTACTTTGTGTAAATTATTTCATTACCACTGCTCTCAAAACGGTGGTGAAGGAAAACATCGTGAGGAAACCGGCATGTCCTACTAGACCCAAACATTCGAAGATATGTGCCATCCACCAACCACTACGACTCACGCCCTCTCACGGAGAGGAGGCCTGTGTCCCAGCAGTGGGGATATTATTGGCTGATTATGGTAGCAATATTAATTGTGTAAAATAGCTGTTGGTAACACTATTTTTATATTTTTTGCTAACTACTAAATGGTTAATCAGCGTCAGGCATTACTTGTCTGACATTTACCTATGTTGAACTGGGCCTATTTGGCGCAGCCGTGAGGAACACAATACTCACTGTTTAACTGGCTGTTTTTTCTGTTTTTTTTTTTTTGTTTTTCTGTGAATATTGTGTGCTTTACTTAACATAAACTTTTTTTTGTTTCTTTATACCTGTGTATGTAAGTACATAATTGTATTATCTTTCTGGGAATAAATATATTTCTGTTCTATTTTCTTTTCTTTTTGAGCAGGATTACACATTGAAAGTTCCAGTTACTTTCTGGTACACAATTTCAAGCACATTCTGTCCCGTCTTCGGATTAGCCTCATGGCTAGTGCATTAGTGAAATAATTTTCAGAATCCAGTAAATAGTTCCGAAGTTTACTCCCAACATATATATATGTACTTAAATTTGAATCGCGACATATTCGCCAAAAATGTAAACAAATATGAGTTTAAGGAAAAAAATTACTTTAGTTCATACACAATAAAGTTCAGTTTACGCTACAATTTCAAATATTTTTATAACTTTTACAATAGTGCTAGTCCTTCTGAAAAAAATTTAATTTCCATTAAAATAAAGTTGACAATAACATTTGTTTAACTTGAAATAACGTCTTTTTGAATATACATACAAAGTCAGTATCTCTTTATAATAATAGTAAGTAGGTATAGAAAAAAAAAATGTTTGGTTTGAAATAGAATTTACCAAATAAGTATTTATATTAAGTAGCTTTGCTACCGTCTTGCGACCTGTGTAATCAAAATAACGTGCTAAATTATGCAGCAAACATTTGGTTGAATTTTAATAGAGTGCAAATAGTAACTATCTACTTTAACAAAGCTCATTATACGTTGGTAATAATAATTATAGTCGTAACTACCGTAAAGTGTGAAATAAACAATATTTACTACTTAGATAAACAGTTTATCTAAGACTATCTGTGCCCGCGATTTCGTCCGTAACAATAATGTGTTTCTTTACTAATTATTTTTCTAAAATAAAAGTAGGCTTAGTTACTCCTTATATCATCTGCTATCTGCCTATCCAAATTGGTCCAGCCGTTTTGGAGATTAGCCGGAACAAAGAGACAGGAATTTATATTGTCTGTCTACAGACAAATTAAATTAGATTTTTTCTTAGAAGTAGATACCGCATAGCTTTCAGATGCATTTAGTAAAAGTCTATTATTTTGACATTATAAACGTACACTTCAATTTTATTATATGCATGTATAGATGGTAACCGACATAGCCCGAAGAATTGGCAAACTTAAGTGGCAGTGGGCAGGGCACATTGCTCGCAGAACAGATGGCCGATGGGGCCGACAGGTTCTGGAGTGGCGACCGCGTACCGGAAGACGTAGCGTTGGAAGACCTCCTACAAGGTGGACCGATGACCTTGTGAAGGCCGCAGAAACCTGTTGGATGCGAGAAGCACAGAACCGGTCGAAGTGGAGGTGCTTGGGGGAGGCTTATGTCCAGCAGTGGACGTCTTTCGGCGAAATGCTGATGATGATGATAGATGTAACTATAGATTTAGTAGTTATTTCTAAGATCGGATTATAACTTCGGACTTAATTTTCTAGACTGCTGGGAAGCCCATGTTAAAGTGTCCGTGGAGTTTCTTGCCCGTTCTTCTCCATAGAGATCTACGTTTTTGGAATGGGTGACTAGCTTCAACTTTCTGACTAACTGACCGACTATTTAATGTTGACAATTCAAAAGTGCCTGTAAATGGTTAAATTGAAATAAATCGTTTGATTTTGAGTTCAAAAAGGATTTTACCTCATTTAAAAAACACGACAACTCATTAAATGCCTCAGCTACGTCAGCTGCTTTATTAACTAACTAGCTTCTGCCCTCGGCTTCGCCCGCGTGAATGTCGGAAAGGATAAGAAGTATGTCCTTCCCCAGGATGCCATCTATCTCTTTGGCATCTGCTGGCAGGCAATTTTATCGAAATCCGTTCAGTGATTTAGGCGTGAAAATGTAACATACCTACAGACAGAATATATAATTTTATATAGTACCTATAGCTGTTGCCCGCGACTTCGTCCACGTTTCCGCCGTTTTTCGTAAAAAAAAGTAGCCTTCCTCACGGTTCAGTAGTTTTGATGTACCTAACAGACAGATTAACTTTCGTATTTTAGTACGGAAATATAATATGTCAATCTACAATACTGTTGAAAAATATCGCAATACGGAACCGCACAATATTATTGTTAATAGCTGTGCCCGCGACTCCGTCAGCGTGTAACTCCTTGTGTGTTACTAAGTTAATGTATTGGTAATATTGTTTAGATCACGTTCACATGAGGCTTAAGTACCTATAGAAGGGGTAGCGGGATCGTCTGAAAGGGTTACCGCTGCCCTGGAACATAAAGGGCTAAGGAAGGAACACGGGTGGGTTTTAGTCAGTGCTTCGAACTGCTAAGCTATCGGGAGTTACACGTGTTATTGTGAGTCAACCATAAAAGATAGACATATGCTGTCGTGGGATATTTTTTATATAATTTTAAGGAGAACATTTCCGTCATACATAATTTCTGTGTAGCTTTAACTATTAAGGTTGCACACGCGACGGAAGCGTAAAAAATGGAGTAACTTCTCCCGTTTTCCCAACATTTCCCTTCACTGCTCTGCTCCTATTGATTGTAGCGTGATGAAAAGTATACTATAACCAGCTCAGGAGTATGAAAAATAATTGTACCAAGTTTCATTAAAATCCGTCGAGTAGTTTTTGTTTCTATAACGGTTATACAGACAGACAGACAGACAGACAGACAGACAGACAGACAAAAATTTTACTGATTGCATTTTTGGCATCAGTATCGATCCCTAATCACCCCCTGATAGTTATTTTGGAAATATATTTCATGTACAGAATTGACCTCTCTACAGATTTATTATAAGTATAGATTTGTTGTCGACCATAATCTCAAGTCGTTTTTCCTGTTTAACCGATTTACCCGTTTCATTATTAATCATAACACTAAATTTTATTAATAATATAATATTATATATAATATAAATATAACTAAATTAACTACATTAAATACGATCAGTTTTCATGGGATACATTTTCCTCTCTCGCTCTCCATCTACGTGGTCCATGATGATTGCAATTTTATCAAACTCATCTGCCTAGCCTTTTCACAACTATGTTGGGGTCGGCTTCCAGTCTAACCGGATCCAGATGAATATCAGTATCTTACATGAAGCGACTGCCTATCTGACCTCCACAACCCAGTTACTGGTTGTCAGACTTTTGGGCTTCCGACGACCCGTAACGACTGTCAAAGATTCACGAATGACAGCCGGGACCCGAGACATGGAGGGATCTTGGTATGTAAAGATGGTCACCCATCCACGTGCGGCCTCTCGTACCTTCTTAGATCCTTGTAAAACAACGCTGCGTTTTTCTCACGGCTGATCTTTCTAGCGTGCCGATGGTAATAAAAATTGTGTTGTGCATTTAACTGCCCGGCCAGGACAATTAGTGAGAGAAGCAAGCTGATTGGTTAATTCGTTTTCCACGATAGCAATCTAAAGTCCACTTACAGTTAATAATTTCCGTATACCAGCATTTAATAGTCTACAGCCTATTCCTAAGAGCTCTTCGGCGTTTCACACCGCGGTCCGAACCACTCGTGGTGCGAAACGACGAAACACCCAAATTAGGTACTAACAATCGTAGGCGTAATTATCTGACAAAGGTCGTGTTTTGTCTTTCCACATCACATATAACATACCATCACACCAGAGGGGCAATTCTCGTAATTTTAAGAACGTTCACAGTCTGATCTCAGTCTCAATCTGTCAAAAGTACCTAATTTTGTATAATATTTCCCTACATTTTGACAAGTTATTGACATTTGTTTGTCGCCGAGATGACACTGCGACTAGATTTTGAACGTTTTAAATTACGAGAATTGGCCTTCTGTAATCCCCGAAGTGTTAGGCAGAGGATTACCCATAGTACACCCACATTTCGCCATATGCTGTCTCATATATGTATAGGCAATCGTCCACAAAAAAAAAAAAAGGCAATGTCAATATTTTAAGGGATTTAAAATAAGGTTTACTCAACAAATCAAATAAGGTTTAGGTCAACTGTCCATTGGTTTTAAATTACACATCGATATAATGCACCTCTTCTGTGCTTTGAAAATGTTATTTTTTCGCAGGAATTCGCCCAAAAAATACTCCGTAGCGTAATGTGGAATCTACATAGCCATAATATGCAGCTATAACAGCTGCCTGATTAACTACTTTCTTAAGCTTGTATAGAGCGAAGGAAAAGCGACTTGATTTTTTTATAAGGATACATGTTCTTTCCAAGTCAGTTAAGAGTCAATAGTCAAGCCTAGCCTACTTTGCATACCTATGTATATACAGGGTTATTGAAAAAACACCAAAAACCTCTTAAGAGGTCATTGTACTCGTCATTATGAACAACTTTTACTATGGGACCAAACCTGAAATCGCGAAAAAAAATCAGACAAGTTAACCGAACATAAATGTAGGGAACAGTAGATTTCTTTTCTGACCTCTTAAGAGGTTGTTGGTGTTTTTCCAATAACCCTGTTTAGTCTTCCAGACCGTATTTCGGCCATGGCGGCCAATCTCAACGGAAACTAGCTTTCGGCGCGGGAGATATTATAGTGCACGAGTGTGTACGCAGACACAGGTGCATTCTCTTTTCCCTCCCTCTCATAGTCCGATGGGACGGCAATCCGACAAGGCCGGAGAGAGATCAGGCACTGCACCAACGGCTTAACGTGCTTTCCGAGGCATGGGGGTAACACCGTTTACCGTTTGCGTACCTGTTATTGTATATTATACATACTCGTAGAATGAAATTTTTCTAACTGAACAGACAGCTGTGCTGCTGGGTAGTTTGTTGCGCCACTTCTTCCCAGCTAAAGCACTAGGAGAGGTGACGGGTGGGCGTATATAATTTTGACGTTGAAAAGTATCTACTGATTATCGGCCTAATTTGAATAAGTAACACCAGCCAAATACTGAATATCTAAACGTATTGCCCATTTGACCTTCATGAATTGTAAACTAATTGTATTTGTTAAATATTTACCTACAATGGGTACCCATTGACGTAAGACTATTGAACCCAGTAAATAGAAAGTGCTAAACTTCAATGATTATAATTTCCTATTGTCTTGTTTCAGAAGTGAACATGGCAACAGCTACAATGGAATCAAATAAGAATGGGGCCGCACAGAATCTTATGGAAAAAGTGCCATGGTAAGTTCTTACAAAGATTTTAAATGCAAGCTTTTTAGGGCTTTTAAAAGAGAAAAAAAATTGTCTTACTAGCAGTGAAACCATAAATTTAATAATTCAGCTCAAAACTATAATTTCCTTGCTCACATTCACATTTGATTTGATGACCTGAACCATCAAGTGACGATAGTGACGACCACAGCACTGTCCGTGGCCCAAGGTTCTTTATAGCTCAAGAGGTGAACTGAGAAAGAGCAAAGACTGCCATGTCAGCGCTGTTAGGTTGGTCGCGTTTCTACATCATACAGTTCGGGCCTGTTCTGACTTATCAATGTTTTCAAAGAACTATTCAACCTGTTAATGATGGACATCCCAACCTACTTCATCATCATCAGTCTTGTCAATGTTATTATAGTGCGAAGTGTTTATGATCAGACTCGGTTGCCAACAAAATTATGCATAGCTCCACATAACTATGCTAAAGTTCGCACAAATATGCGAAAGATACCTTTGCCGGGTATCTACTACATACTTAAGCTTTACATGACTGCATGGGTTTGGCCATGTAGATGTGATGTATATATTTCTGATAATATAAGGTAGGTATAACCAGGATCCTGGAGTGGAGACCGCGTATCGGCTAGCGTAGTGTGGGACGTCCCCTAGCTAGATGGACGGACGACCTAAAGATGGTAGCTGGGGTAGACTGGATGTAGAAGGCGGAGGACAGGGTGTTGTGGTGCAGTATGGGAGAGGCCTATGTCCAGCAGTGGACTGCGATAGGCTGGGAAATCCGTGCCTATTCATGCAATCGCACAGGGACAAGTGACACGGTCGACTTAGTGGTAGTTGGAACGTCATTTTTCAATGGATAAATAATTTATTTTGTAAGAAGGCTTGTACAAACACTTTTACACGTCAATCATATGTTTAAAACAGATGAGGTCGGCATTTCCTATCTGACTAGTCTGAGAAGAAAGGCCGAAACAAACTCAGAGGTCACAGTCTCTTTTAAAGTCCAGACATAATCTTGGTCAGATCATATGAAGACCCTGTCTGAGATGGTCTTTTGAGGAAAGAATAACACAGATTGAGAGGATTAAAATAGCATGCGAGTCATCCGCGAAAATTACAATCGGGGCAATTGTACCCCTGGGGCATCTATCCTAGTTTTACCCTAGGTATTCAGTTTCTCATGAAAACATAGCATTAATTCAACATCAGTTTTTTCCGGAAAATCGTTCAAATGTAAGCCCATTAAGACCACCGTCGCCTTTTTCAGTCATCTTTGATTATGTCAGCCTAAAAACGGTCATTACTGAGTTCATCCATCATGGCGGACAGCCTTGAAAGATGATTCTTGAAATTACTAGGCTTGAATTGTCAATTTTAAGTTATGTAATATGTATGTTACATATATAATATGTATTGTTTACCTTTCATTAATTAATTGGCGACCTCGTTAGTAAGCATGAAAGAAACCTACCTATAGTCATTATTCCCCCCCCCCCAATCTTTGCCCAACGTCGAAATCAGTTTCCGTTCTAAGTTAAAATTTTACTTGTTAGGAGCGCTCCGACCATACATACAACTTAGGGGACGATTTATCAGGGTTTTCAACTCCACGTGATAACTGACATCTATTAAAAAAAAACATTATCTCACTGACAGACAACGCACAGCCTAAATCACTGGATCACGTATGAAATTTTTGTCTTCATTACAAAAGGAACTCTTGTGCAAAATTTTATTTCAGTGGGGACTAAGGAAGGATTTTTGAAAATTCCTTCCCTTAGGGCAGATTTTACCAACGCCAGATTATTATTCCTCCAATAAAGCTTTATCGGAGGAATAATTTTGAATTTTTGACAGTACTTCCATACAAAACTGTCAGACGTCAATTTATTCTACGAATAAAAATTATCGGTCGTTTGAAACATCAGCCCTAAATTGGTTAAAATACGAATTACCTCATATTTGCTGGTGGGTAATCCCATTGGACACACGTGCTCTTTGACGAACTTAACGAGCGTACACTTGGATCAAATCTTAGACGATTTTCTAGAAACTTCTTTTGTTTACTAAGTCACCTTTACCAATTACGTAATCACCACATCTATACCAAAGGAAGGACACCTTCAGATCCTCGTCCAATCGGCTAGGAACCGGCTAGTTAGGGCAATTTGTTTGATCGCGCATGCGCTGTTACACAAGCTGCGCGGGCGCATCTCGATCACGCGCCGACCATTGGCCTTATACGTGCCGCTGTGCGTGACATTGACTTTCGAGCTTATGGGGGGTTTTCAAGGTCGAGCGGTCAACTTTGATCTTGGATAAGGGTTATACTCAAATTAGCCAAATATTCGCTATAAAAAGCGGTATTAGCATAAGGCAAAAAACGCCAAAAATAACATGTTTCTTGTATGGAAACCCCCTTTAATTTTTAAATTTATTTTATTGATATAGCGGCAATAGAAATCACGCTCTGTGAAAATTTTAACTGTCTACCTATTACGGCTAGTGAAATAAAGCCCACTGACAGACAGACGGACCCACGGATGGATAGACGGACAGAGTAGGCTTAGTAATAGGGTACGGTAAACACCGTAGAAAATTTCTAGTGTTTTGTTTTTATGGCTTACTAGCTGGTTGTGGTCGTTACCTACCTGCTTATGTCCTATGTTATATTTTTCATCGTAATGTAATGTGCATCAATGTCGGGTGTATGCCTTTCTTGATCCATACCTATAAAAAGGGTACCTAGTTAGTAACAATCCATCATATCCTTAAGTACCTATAAAATGTGGACTTATCCAAAATATTAAAAAGAAAACATTTGATTTTTTGTAAGTTTGCTTGTTACGCTTTCACGATAAAACGGCTGAACGGATATGGATTAAATTTGGCATGGGTAGACCATGACATAGGATATTTTTTATCCCGATATTCCCACAAGATCGAGACTTATGCGGGTGAAACCGCGGGGCGCATCTAGTGTCCTATAGAATTTAGAAACGTACGGCAGGTAGTAACCACTTCTAGCTGTCTAACTTGTACATTTATTTAAGCATAACATAACACAGGTTATTGGTACCTAAAATAACTAGGTATTAGAATTCAATTGTAATGATATAATATATTATGTAGTCACATTGTCTTCGTGGTGGTACCTACAACAAAGACAATATAGGTACATAGAAGTCACAATTTTATTGTTTGAATATTTTTGGAAACTCATTTCCATATGAATTTGGATATCGAAGAATAATGCCGGGTATTCATTAGGCAACATTTGTTAATAAACACCGTTTATAATAGTCTAAAAACAGTATTTCACTATGTTTCATCATCTCTGAAAACAGTTTATAAACAAAGGTGATGAAACATTGCTTCTTAAACATGTCGCCGTGTTTCCTACTTCGAACGGAGAGCAAGACGAACATCTCTCGGTGGAACTGGACTCTCGGTGGTAAAAACGTGTAGGCGGGATGAGCTCATGTAGCTCTTGAACACACTCCCCGAGGATTTACGTTGTTGAATAGACAAATTAGAACATATGAAGTAATGGATTACCAATATCCTTCAAACTCCGATTGTGATTGATTGTGGGTTACGCATGACAATGATTTCGTGAATAAGCTGTGCCTGTATGTAAACAACCATGTAGGTACATACGTGCTGCGGGTGGTGTGAAAAATTCAAGAAATAACAATACTACCGTGTCACACAGAAAATTCTTCAAAATTGCATGGAGAATCGCTAATCAGTAAAGCCAGAGTTTAAGTACTAAGAACGTTTATAGATCTTGGGTAAGGAAAGTAAAAGAGAGATCTTGGAGACCCAATGTCTACTACAAACATCTAATGCCCACTTTAGAAAAATCTAAAAACTTAATATTTTAGAAGTTTTTAGGTCCCCTTTGAAAAAAACTGGCAACAAGTTTAGTTTCCTTGATCAAAGCTTAGGTCGCACAGCCACGTAAAGGATACTGGTCATAATAATAGATATTATGGACGAAGGAACTGATTGAGTGCTCATTATCAAGCGCATTTCCTTACTAACCGGGGCAGGAGACCGGTACAATGATCACTATGAAGTAACTTAATCGATTTGGTGTCCTTGTGTGTTTGTTAAGGAACAGTATCTATTCTTATCTGCCTATCCTTTTCCCTACTATGTTGGGGTCGGCTTCCAGTATAACCGGATGCAGCTGAATACCAATATTTTACATGGAGCGACTGCCTATCTGACCTCCACAAGCCAGTCACTGGGTAATACGATAACCCTCCACAGACCAACCGCGGCGAGCGTAGCTTAACCTGACCGATCGACATGTGCGGCTGTTATTATCTAGCCACGAATCCCTCGAACAGTATCCTTACTATAACTCATATAATAAACGTGAAGAGTTTGTTTGTTTTAACGCGCTATTCTCTGAAACTGCCAGTAGGATTTGAAAAAATATTTTTGCAATTGATAGTCCAATTCTTATATAAAATCATGTTATGACCTGAGAGAGATAACGAAGTAACAGCGCGGGCGGGCGATGCGATCCGATGCGGTGGAGTTGCATAAAAATGTAGCCGTTGTTTTAGTATATTGTGTGTAAGGTCCGGAAGTAACAGGTACCTTACACTTGTACAATAAGTTATAGTTCGCTCTCGTGAAGTAGTTAGAATTAGTTTAGGCGATTTAATGGAAACCACGGATTTTAGTAACACTCGAAAGTTTATTATGTACAGACGCCAGCACATCAAGCTACTACAATCTGTCAAATTTCTGTAATAGATTTTCAACTTTATCATCATCATCATCTGCCTAGCCTTTTCCCAACTATGTTGGGGTCGGCTTCCAGTCTAACCGGATGCAGCTGAATACCAGTATTTTACATGAAGCGACTGCCTATCTGACCTCCACAACCCAGTTACTGGGTAAAATACAGACGCCAGCACATCAAGCTACTACAATCTGTCAAATTTCTGTAATAGATTTTCAACTTTATATCTGAACCATTAAGGTTCAAGGGTGATTGGGAAAATTTGACAGTTTCGGGTAGCTTGACCTGCTGGCGTCTGTACTTAGCCCGATTTACAAATAAAGATTGGATGCTAATCTGCAGTGCTCGCGATAGTAGTCATTGGTCAACTAACTTAAGAATATGTTTAACGCTATATAAATGAAGAAAGTAAGTAGGTTGCTGCGTGTGCAGTTAAATAAATTGTACGTGAACCGTACATTGTGTATCTTACGACTTCCACGCGAACGAAGTCGCGGGCAGGGATTCACCATAGGATTTTTCATCGGCAAAAATGAAGAACTGCCACACACGCTTTCATACTCCACTTAACCCCTTTAGTAGGCCATGACCTGGATTAGTACACAGGATACTTTTAATCCCGGTATACCCACGGGGTCAAGACTTATGCGGGTAGATCCGCAGGGCGCAGCTAGTGCTAATAATCAGCCTATTACGTTCCCACTGCTAGGACACAGGCCTCCTCTCTGTGACAGGAAGTGGGCCATAATCCACCACGCGGGCCCAGTGCGGGTTGACAGCTGTCACGTCTTCGATTTTTTGGCACCATGTCGGTTTCCTCACGATGTTTTCCTTCACCGTTTTGAAAGCAGCTAGTGTTCATTAAAGTTAAATCTCAATCTACTTAGCTACAATTTAATACCGTCTGCATAACATATTAAATCTATTTTAGTCTGGACAACATCCTTGAAAGCACATAATTAAAAATAGTTTAATGATGGTGAAAAACATGCTACAAAATAATTCTCAGTCGTACTCATATTTGGAAAATATATGTCTATTCTATTCTAATCTACGGCTAAGTGCTAAAACAACGCACAAAAAATAGGCAGCAATCAAAATGTAAACTGCTATGTTAAAAGTGTGCAATTCTCCATAAATATTGAATGTCCAGACGCCAGCACATGAAGCTACTACAATCTGTCAAATTTCTTTAATCGATTTTCAACTTTATCGCTAACTTATTGAGGTTCAAGATTGATTGGGAAAATTTGACAGTTTCGGGTAGCTGGATGTGCTTGCGTCTGTACAGCAGCACTCGTAAAGGTTAAATGCCAATAAATTTTACTGTTTCGTCGTGAAGAAATCGTGCCGTGTTTAATTCTTTAAGAAACTAACTCAATGTACAGACGCCAGCACATCAAGCTACTACAATCTGTCAAAATTCTTTAATAGCCTTTCAACTTTATGGTTAAAGCAATAAGGTTCAAGGTTGATTGGGAAAATTTGACAGTTTCGGGTAGCTTGACCTGCTGGCGTCTGTACGCCACAACAGATTTGAAGATTTTCAAGCTTTTTCGTTATAAACAAGACGATGATACATAACATAACACTACGCCTGTTATTTATTTTTATATTATTTATTTAAACTATTCGCACAAAAAGGTACAAAGGCGGACTTAATGCCTTAGGCATTCTCTACCAGTCAACCAAGGGTGGTGAAGAGATTAGATGGCAGGTGCTTTGGTTGAGAGGGACAATGATAAAAAAAAACTACTAACTGTAATCTCCGAAGTGTTAGATAAAGGTGTATATAATACACTTCTACCGACATGGTGTACTAAAGAGTACACCCACATTTCGCCAGGTATGTTTAGGTCCCATGTAAAAGGGGGACGAGCTTATTGGCATCAACCGGGTTGCTGCTGAGAAATACCTGATAGAACAACCCACTAACACTTTGCTCGGCCTGGAAATGGAGCCCAAGACCGTATGCTGAGTACTTAGCGCTTGCGACCACTAGACCAACGAGAGAGCCATGAGTCTTATTTATTTTCATTATTTCATAACCGGCCTAGAATATTTTTTTATTATTTGTATGAGATTGAGGTTCACAAATAAATTGTCATTTTCTGAAAAATACATCACCATCTTCATCTTGTTCTTCCTCAAATAAAAGTCGTTTTATAATAATAGTTTAGCGCCATTATGGCGCAGTCGTTCACCCGCACCCCGAATTCAGATATTTAAGGAATTTGCAGAAGTGAGAAAGCCCAATTCCATAAACTCTCGAGGTTTTTCAGGATGCCTGTGTTTAATATAAAGTCGTTCCTTGCGGTACCCGCATGGGGCTAACTACCGCAAAATATGAGGAACTGTACACTTAACCCTGATCTACCGGCGAGAGTTACACGTGAACTTTTTGAATAATTCAATATAAAAAGATGAGCAGCTTAAGCACTTATTAAGACGGTTGCGGTGATAATCACAAGACTTTATACTATGTAAAAAATAAATAAAACAAAAACGCAACAATTAAAATGGCGAAAATGAAATAATAAAAAAGACGCATTGAACGTGCCTAAAATTAATTGTGCGTTAATTTAATAAATTTGCTAGTAAACATTTAACAATTTTTTAATGTTTACACAGAGCCGCAATTAACTAAAATTAATATTACATAATCAAACTGGCACCGGTACCGGTAATCAAAATGACGCGGAAACAGCAAACAGGTTTTTTTCCAAGAACTATACTCCAAAACAACCACAGCCAACTACAAACGACTTTGAGTTTTTTTGCGACAGCATTTATCCATATAATATTTACTTATCAAGGTCGGATCAATCAAGCGAGTTTCTTCGATATTCTGAAACAACCTAATCGCTCGGCCTCCACGGCCACACTGCACGCACGTACCAGCACCTACACACTGCGTGAATAAACGCAGGATGCATCACAGGATGCACCTCTATTGTGCATTATGCTGATTTTCGAAACGTTTCCTCTAATTATTATGCAACTGCACTTCGCTGCAACTGCAGCCCGCATACTAGTGAAAGTCGTGTTGAGTGCACACCGTATTACAACTAACAGTAAAGTATTTATTCAATAAATTCTGTGTTCAATGGTAGACGTCCCTCAATTTCACTTATGTACTAAGTGATTTTTATGATCGGACTGACCGGGTTTTATAATTTCTGTGTACTATGTGGTTCGACGTTTCGTTCGTTGGAAAGAACGGCGGCAAGCAGAACCTTCTTTTTTTCGAGTGAGTAGAGAATGTCCTTGTTTTATAGGTCGCATGTTGAAATGAGCCCTCTGTCTGCAGTAATAAATTCCATATTCAATTTACGTCTACCGGCTGAAGATTATCATTATGACGATGAAGAACTGAAAATCGGTGACCTTGTAAATGATCCTGAATCTGATATAGCCACGTTCATTCGCTAATGCTAAAGGCCTGAATGTTGACTTCAGATGAGAGACTGATGACGATGAAGGACATTTCTTTTAAAAAACAATATTGCAGCAGGTACAAATAATATTGGAGGAATTATACAGAGTGGCGATTAGGTTATCACATTAAATAGTGCAGCGGTCATCATTACAAGTTGTTAAAATAATAAAATTTAAATTTTACTAAAAATAGAAAAACAGATAAAATAGTTAGCGTAAAAATTGTCATTAAATAAACCATCCTTGATAATAAGTCACTAGACACGCGTGAGACAATGGTATCAAGAATTCAACACAAACTTTATGTTATTGTTACTAAGTAAACACAAATTAAGTTTAATGTTGTTAGGTAAATATTGAAACGAAAACAAAGGTCCCACGACTAAAATGTAAATTGTTATTAATCCTTTTAATTGTGTATGTTTAATATACGTTATGTAGAATACGTGGTTTCAATTCATGTGATAACTTAATCGCCACACTGTCTATGTAGTCATTTTGTAACTAAGTATGCCTAGTTAGTGTACTCGTAAGTTTAATAAATAATTACTTACTTATATAACTCTTGAGTTACGTGTCTCTTCCTATGGTACTAAGTTTATTCTGTTACTAACAACATCTGTGAGTGAATCATATGTGAGCTGAGGTAACTTGTAAGGCATCTCAGCTTCAGTCTGCCTTACCTGTTTTGATTTATATAATAAATCTATAAATAAAATATTTTTAACCCCCCAAGCAAAAACGACGTGGTGTTATAATTTTGACGTGTCTGTGTGTGTGTGTGTGTATGTCCATCTGTGGCATCGTAGCTCCCGAACGGATGAACCGATTTTGAGTTTGTTTTTTTTGTTTGAAAGGTTAATTTTATGCGAAGCCATTTCGCATTTAAAATATGACATACACACCATCCTATTCCTATCCTATATATACCTATGGATGGATGGATGGATAAATGGATGGATGTTTGTTACTCTTTCACGCAAAAACTACTGCACGGATTTGGATGAAATTTGAGACTCAGATAGTTTACACGTGGGATACTTTTTATCCCGAAATTTCCACGGGATCGAAACTTATGCGGGTGAAACCGCAGGGCCCTGCTAGTATTTTATGAAAGTATTTTTTTACATAGCTGAAATATAAACTCTGTATAATATCGAAATAGATATTTATTAAAATCATAAAACTTTTATTGCAGGAACTATACATATAATAATAATTGAATCTCTGTAATAATAAGCAGGCGTAATAATCACAAAAACTTGTATAATAAACATATTCAATTAAGCTTATATAATGAATTATTACATGTACCTAATATAAAAAATAATAATAAATGCAGAAAATGCAGTATTCATAAAATAATTAATTGTTTTCATAAATCATGGCATCTTTGACACTTTCGGTTAGATAAAGGTGAAATAAATAAACTTGTTTTGACATGATAACCTACTATAAAAGGCTATTATGAATATTCTGACTAACCAAAGAATCTTCTAGTACTTATATATCTAAGGATTAATATTGTTCAATCAACAGATAATTTATATTCGCGCTGCGTGTCGCGGGTTCGATTCCCGCACGGAACAAATATTTGTATGACCTACATGTATTTGTTCCGAGTCTGGGTGTTTTTCTATCTATAATATGTATGTATTTACAAAAAAAATAATTGTAAATAAGTAGTTTATCAGCCATCTTGTTACCATAACACAAGCATTAGGTTGCTTAGCTTGGGACAAATGGTGCTGTGTGAAATATCCAGGGATATTATTATTATTATTATATTCGTGGAATAAAATTGACGTCTGACAGATTTTGTATGGAAGAACTGTCAAAAGTTCAAAATTATTCCTCCGTTAATTTTATCCGAGTATAATAGTTTTCATTCAAATCATAATAAACTAGCTGACCCGGCAAACGATGTTTTGCCATATAAATTATTTCTAGCTGCCCGGCGCTACTTCGTTCGCGTGGTGTCCTACCCCTACCCTATCCTACCCTACTCCTACACTACTCCTACCCTACTCCTCCCTAATCCTACACTACTCCTACCCTACTCCTACACTACTCCTACCCTACTCCTACACTACTCCTACCCTACTCCTACCCTAACCCTACCCTACTCCTACACTACTCCTACCCTACTCCTACTACCCCCTACCCTACTCCTACACTACTCCTACACTACTCCTACCCTACTCCTACCCTACTCCTACACTACTCCTACCCTACACCTACCCTACCCCCTACCCTACTCCTACCCTACTCCTACCCTACTCCTACACTACCCCCTACCCAACTCCTATACCCTACTCCTACCATACTCCTACACTACTCCTACCCTACTCCTACTCTACTCCTACCCTACTCCTACACTACTCCTACCCTATTCCTACCCTACCCCCTACCCTACTCCCTACCCTACTCCTACACTACTCCTATACTACTCCTACCCTACTCCTACTCTACCCTACTCCTACACTACTCCTACCCTACTCCTACCCAACTCCTACCCTACCCCTACCCTACTCCTACTCTACCCTACTCCTACACTACTCCTACCCTACTCCTACCCAACTCCTACCCTACCCCTACCCTACTCCTACCCTACTTCTACCCTACTCCCAACCTACTCCTACCCTATTTTTTAAATTTTTCTCTGCGGAAGAACCATCCTCGTACTTCAAGGAATATTCTAAAAAAAGAATTAGCCAAATCGGTCAAGCCGTTTTCATGTTATGTCGGGACAACGGAAAACGGGTTTCATTTTTATATATATAGATTATGCTGAATTCATGGTGACTGTACCTATACGTACTAATATTTTTATCCATTCAATGATCAGCGTTCATTCTGGTTTTCGGATCTACAGTGCGATTCTGTAACCATCTCACCGTGAAAACTTAGGTGAAGTGAGCGTGCAGTGAGCTGTCATTCCAACTAATGCTAGGGATTGACACTATTGGTAGCTCACTCTAAGCTCACTTTGCCTGACTTTTCACGGCGAGATTTTTACAGAATCGATCATCAGTTCAAATCGGTGCCCTATATTCGCCGACACCTTGACAAACAAACAGCTTTCCTCTTTATAATAACAATTACTTAATGAATGATCATTGAAGGCGATAATTGGCCCCAAACCGAAGGCCTTGTTAGGTTTCTTATCAATTAACTTAATTAGTGATATCCTTTTGTAGTGTTTATTGATCCGTTTCTTGGACAAGCAGATGTGTGCCATCCTTGGCCTGGTTTTATAAGGGAAATATTTAATTAATTCTCTAAAAACTTTTTGGTGTTCTAATGATGTTTTCTTCTTTTTCGTAGCAGTTTTGTCAAAGCAGTCGTGGTCCTCATGTAGTTTCTTGTCTAGGGAGTAGGGGCTGATGTGAGTCGCCTTACAATGTCTCGCCAATATCTCGCTAATGATGTCCCGAGCACCAATATGTCAATACATGGCAACTTTTAATTGCGATTTTTTCGTGAAATAACGAATGCAACGTTGAAATACAAAACCTATGGGTTCGAATATGCTAAAATCATTCCAAAATAAAGGAGTAAATCGCTTTTGAATAAAACCGAGTCTATACATACTTTTGCTCGTGACTGTACAGACGCCAGCTACCCGAAACTGTCTTTTCCCAATCAACCTTGAGCCTTATGCTTTAGCGATAAAGTTGAAAATATACTAAAGAAATTTGACAGATTGTTGTAGCTTGATGTGCGCGATGTAGCGAAATCTTTTCGGTCTTCTAATGATGTACACATCTTTTGATAAATAAGCCGTTTTTTAATATTCTGGCATTTTCTCAAAGTTGGTCGTAGTAATTAGGACATCACCCCGACTAAATGGGTTAGGTTAGATTAGAACTGTGACCAACTGTTACATGCCAGATGGTCGCAGTTAGGTACGTGTCTGTTTAGTATTTTAGGATACCAAAATGGAAATTATTTGATGTTCACAATATCGATATATGATCACATAGTTAGTAGCACATTTACACGTCAAAATTGAATAAGTTTTTAAAAGTAGACGAGTTTGGTGTTTCCTACCTGACTACTCTAAGACCGAAACAAACGCAGAGGTCACTGTCACTTTTATAGTCCAGACTATAATCTTGGTCAGGCAATGTGGATTCTTTTCTACACCGTGGATCAGTTATTCCTAGACCCATTCCTTAAACCTCCAGCAGGTCAGAAAGACATATTTCAAGCTCTGATTCTGTATCTATGCGCTGGAAAATTTAGATCAACAACAACATGAACAACAATTTGAATCATTAACATGTCTTTGTCGTGCTTAATCCTTGGGCAGGTACATTGGCATCTTCCGCAAGGTTATCAAGTCTTATACTAAAGACAGGTTCCTCGATCCTTGAAAGGACTGGACATTCACGTAAGTATGTAGAGAAATCAAGTTCTTGCAGTGAGATATGCCAACACATAGAAGTGAATTACGACACATTCATTTAGCTTTTAGCATTATTTGACAAAGTGAACAACCCCTTTATTAGGCACTCGGTTCGGAGACACGTGTCACTGCCAACGTGTGTTGGGCCAAGTTATTTTTAGTTGTTAAGTTAGTTTGTAAAAGTTTAATAACATATAGTTTTAAGGTCCTTGTTTACTATACTATGTATATGAGTTGTGCATAATGTCCGCCCATGCGTGCCAATGTGCGTTCCAAAATAAAGAAGATAAGCTCCATTTACATGATGCAAGTGCTTAGGTACCTACATAGATATGCACTATACATGACTGACAGCGTCTAAATTCTGTTTAGACGATGCCACTTTCGGCACGGTGGGTGGACAGTGCACATTGCTTGTAGAACAGATGGTCGATGGGGTCGAAAGGTTCTGAAGTGGCGACCGCGTACCGGAAGACGTAGCGTTAGAACGCCTCCCACAAGGTGGACTGGTGAACTTGTGAAGACCTCAGGAATCGGTGAGATGCGCGAAGCACAAAACCAGTCGAAGTAGCGATGCTTGGGGGAGGCCTATGTCCATTAGTGGACGTATCTTTCGGTCGAGATGATATAGCAGTGATTTCGGAACATGTTGACTATTAAGTCAACATGTTCATTTATTCAACATACTTCACATATACCTGCTATGAGATTTCATACCTCCATTGTGTCAGTAAAGGTTCGTTAGAAAACCAGCGTCAGACAGCACCTGTCTGGCATTAATGCTGAAATGAACCTTTTGGCGCACTATTGTAGTTAAAACCTTATTTTCACTTTTTATTTTGTTAATTATTTGTATTTTGCGTTTGATGAACTGTGTCCAAGTAAACGTTATTCTTTGTCTTTCTTAGTTCAAAGTCAACTTAACCTTTTCATAAAAGGAAGCTAACCAAATCTGCCATAGCAAACATATCCAAATCACAGGTGCCCATCTCGCAACGCATGTCAAGAGGCGTATGCGCAATCTGTGGCGCAAACGTTACCTAAACGTGTTGCAAACCACGGTTTATAGTTATAGTATTACTAACTAGGCGATTTATATCGGATTGTTCAATTAGAGAATGGTGGAACTACCTAGAATACGATAGAATAGAATAATAAATATTTATAATATAGAAACTAGAATTTGGGACTCTCGCGGTGAGAAATCTGGTAATATCGGGCAGGTGTCATGGAGCATTCAAACAGTAAGTAGATCCGTTATAAAACTTTATTATTATATAAATTGTTATAAACAATATATAACGCAACGAACCATTTACACCAGGCACTAAATTAAATGACTAACTAACTAAATATGTATACAAATGAATACAAAAATCCTTTTGGTTTTTGGTCACTTATGTCGAAGCGTCGAAGTAATCGTCTGCGTCGCTGTCATTCGAAAAGATCCTTTAGTATTTATTTAATTATCCTTTAATATTTGAAGATATTTTAATAGGTCGAGAGCACACTGGGAAATTCGAGAAATCAGTTAAATAGAGGACCTATCTGCGTCACGGAGTCATTTTAAAGGGTTCTTAAAAGCGCGTTTAATGAAAATAGATGATTGATTGTATCATTAGGGTATCGTATTAAGTTGATCAAATTCTGGCGGCTTTGACACCGACACGGGAGTGCACCTACCTTTTTTTGTTTCCGTGGGAAACTTATGGGCTGCTGAAGTAGTCAACAAGTTTGCAAGCGTGGCATTGAAAGTATCATAATCTATTCGAGGCTAGAAAGAAAGAAGAAAGAAAAAAAAAACGTTTATTAGCATTACAGCAAAAAAAAAAACACATTAAAACTATAAATTACAGAAAACAATGCTTTTAATGCCAAAAGGGCTTCAGCTACGCATAATGTCGGATGAGAACACAAGGTTACCACCTGACGCTGATTTTCAGCTGCAACCCATGAGTGCGCTGGAATAATTACACAAAATAAAGCGCCGCACCGGTCAGGGTTCGAACCTAAGACCCACAGCTCGTAAGTCGCGGCCCCATTAGGCCAACACTGCTCTAGAAACAAGTAGGAATGGTAAAAAAAACTAATCATTTACCTAACTCTAATGGCCATTAAATTACAGTGTGGTATCGCTCCACATAAACTAGCGTGTGTCATGAGCGCCTTGCGCCAGTTAACCTCGAACTTGAATACCCACTGTAGCGTGTAGCCGCCGTGGTTGCACAACCACTGCGGGTTGCTGCAAACATGGTGTGCTCGATCGCGAATATGTTGTAAAAAATATTTGGGAAATATTTCTTGATGTTATAGACTTTAGAACATGTAGTAAGTAGAGAGACACAACACACACTCTCATTAGAATAAGCTGATATAAAGTAATTAGTCTTCTGTAATTCTCTTTTGTCTTAATTCACTTAGTAGTAAATACTTTTTTTTTTGAGGATGGGAAATCATCAAATGACCCCTCCCGCTCTGGGTGGAGCGGAAGGGAGTGTCAGACTCTTACTGACTAAAACCCACCCGTGTTCCTTCCTTAGCCCTTTCTGTTCCAGGGCAGCGGTAACCCTTTCGGACGATCCCGCCGCTAGTAGTAAATACTGGCATATTTTTTTTATAATTATATGAATTACGTTACGTAAATCTAAGTTGCGGAAGATTGGAATGTCCTAATACAGGCTTTTAATTGCTCAAAAGGACACTTTTGCACTAGTTATGAAGTACAAAGCTTGTTAAAGAAGTAAACTATTTTGTATTTTGAATAAGTATTCATTTGTAGCAATATGTGTAAGGTTTTTGGCATTTGAACTTAGCAAAAATTTTATGAAAAATATATTATTTTGAACTTCATTTTTTTAAGTTAATGTAGTAATGTATTCAAATTCACTGTAAATATGAAAATTCTTGCCCCCTAGATGGATAAAGAAAACCATACAACGTTCACGAGCTTTTGAAGCATTTTGGCTCGTAGGCTGTATGGCCGTGATAAGGTCGTCGGTCAAATGGGATCAAAACAAGTCGTTCGATTGAGTTCCGGCTTATTTCCATATTTATCACAAGTCGCAAAATCTCATTACAATATAAATCTATTCATAATCTATGCTATGAATCGGACTTCAAAGCTAGATACTGTTTCAGCTATTTCTGTTACCATGCTCCACCTACCATCTGGCCCTCTGTGTCCCAAAAACATGCAGTCAATGTGACCTCTGCGCTGCCACCGACTACGCCGTGGAAGTGGCAATGTTTTGAGAAAACAAGATTTAAAATACAGGCGTGCCAGCGACACTAAGCTCTATCTCTTCGCCCGTTGTTGAGGCCCTTTCAGCCATTTTCTGTTCAAGGGTTCCTAAACCTCAGTGCACAATTTTCTGTCAACAACTGAACCGATATAAATAATAAAGTCACGTTAACTAGGAATGATTATCACTATGTACCACATGTTGAGTAGGTGTACTTAATATTTCAGTGTGTCGCATGCTCGCTTACCTCAAGAGTTTCCTCATTCAATATTTCCGAAGATGTACTCGTAGTTTGTATTTCCATGTTTAGATTCATATTATAATAATATAATAATAATAATAATATCCCTGGACATTTCACACAGCACCATTTGTCCCAAGCTAAGCAACCTAATGCTTGTGTTATGGTAACAAGATGGCTGATAAACTACTTATATACAATTTTTTTTTTTTATAATTGTGTTCTGATTGACTCGTTCTTTGGCCAAAGGATTAGCATTGCCATTCCACGTGGCAATGCTGCCAGTCTTCTGGGCACATTCTAGAATGTTAGCGATGTGCCGGAGTACATTGACGCCAAAGTGTTCTCTTGTTTGTGTTTTGTAATTATGTGTATAGTGTTTGTAAGTCACTTAATTTAGTGCCTAGTGTAAATAGTTACATGTGTAATCCTACTATCCTACTATCTTAAATGCGAAAGTTTGTATGGATGGATGGATGGATGGATGTTTGTTACTCTTTCACGCAAAAACTAGAACGGATTAGGATGAAAATTGGCACATAGATAGTTTATAGCCAGGATTAACACATATGACAATTTTTATCCTGATATTCCCACGGGATCGAAACTTATGCGGGTGAAACAGCGGGGCGCAGCTAGTACTATTATAAACGCGAAAGTTTGTGAGCAGATTTAGATGAAACTTCACAGTAATCTAGCTTGTACATACATCAAAGTAACGCATAGGTTTTAATTTATAAAGATTCCAGCTTCTGCCCGCGACTTCGTCTGCGTGTCCGCTGTTTTCATTTTAACTTAGCATTCCTTCTGACTTGTTTTCTTTTTGCTCGACTCTTAAGGGTCATAGCGTGATGTTAAATAACCTATAGCCTTCCTCAAGAATTGGGTTATCAAATGCAAAAAGAATTTTTATATAGATTTTGATATAGATTGTCTAAATTGGCTCAAAATAAGCAAGCCAAGCCGCGGGCAAAAACTAGTAATTGTATATAGGTAAGTTTAGGTATAATTATTATAGACAGGGCAAGATCATCAAAGGTTCAAACAAAAACCATGCATGTTTCTTACTGTTTTTACTGTCATTGAATGTGTACATAAGCAGTAATGCAGTTATTACTATGTAGATAAATATGCTATATGTACCCAGGTTGTGTGTTGGCAATGAATTGTTTATCGGGTCTTATCGCCGGTCTGACCAATGAATGAATTGAAACCAGTGTTTATTTACGTACTTGTGACGTAGGCCAATTAAAAATTTAGGTTAGCCTTTAATGAACAGTATTCATTTTTTACTTTGAGGAAAATACATGTCTAAATCGCTCAGTGCGAAACGAGTAGGCACGGATGCAGGGGTCCCCCCCTGTATCCGTGCCTACTCGTTTCGCACTTTGTTAGGGGGTATAACACAGTTAGGGGGTATCGGGTGCTGAGTCTAAATAACTTAAAATTAGATATGAACATAGTTTTATAACTTGTATAATATAACCTGCGAAAAATTTCAAAGCAGGGGTGAATTTTTTTAATTTTTTTTGTACTCAGAATCATAATTATGTTGAATTCATGGTTAAAGTTAGCGCGTCGATGTCTCTGTCCCCTGTATGTTTACAAACAATATCCATTATGGAATTATTTATCATTAGTCATAACCAAGAGGCAATGTTTATATTTTAAATGCTATTTGCATAATCAGACAGTTGGGGCAATGATCCGAACTTACCCAACTACGCTGCGAAATAGGTGCTATAATTGCTTCACTGCTAATCTCCATGTCATTTTGGTTGCGTTTGTGTTGTTTTCGCGATTTATTATCGATATTTATTTTATTTATTCGGAAGAACAAACAATTACACATTATATTTTACTAGGAAATAAGGAGTATACATAGAATAATAAAAAGGAGGATGTAATAAATAAGGATTTATATAAATGCGAAACCAACAACGTTCTCCACAGATACACAAAAAGACAAAGTCAATGTTGATAAAGTTAAAGTCGGACGAAAACACATGAAATAAGATACACACAAATTACAGCTAGGTAATAAGGATCACTAAAGATTAAATATTATTATTATTTTAAGATTTGAAATATTTACGGAGGTAGGTATTAAATGATCTCCAGACAAAATGCTTACAATCATCATGCGACATTTTTTTTTAGATTTCATACCCCTATTATTCAGTTGAGGGGCTTGTGGCTAAGTAATAACAGCCGCACGGGTCGATCGATCAGGGTAGGCTACGCTTGCCGCAGCTGGTCCGTGGATGGGTGACCATCTTTACATACCAAGACCCCTCCGTGCCTCGGAAAGCACGTTAAGCCGTTGGTCCCGGCTGTCATTCGTGGATTTTTGAGTCGTTACGGGTCGTCAGAAGCCCGAGAGTCTGACAACCAGTCTTACCCAGTTTCGTATTACCCAGTAACTGGGTTGTGGAGGTCAGATAGGCAGTCGCTCCATGTAAAATACTGATACTCAGCTGCATCCGGTTAGACTGGAAGCCGACCCCAAGATATTATTATGTAGTTGGGAAATGGCTAGGCAGATGATGACCTACCTAACCTATTATTCAGTTATTCTAACTATGTTTGATTAAGATGTTTTGGCGTCCCTATACAAAATATTTGTGGCCTGCATAATACTTTATAATAATGTTGTAGCAAAATACTTGTCCTCCAAGTCCCAAATACTCCAGGTCATAGTTTTTGGTCACGATTTTAACGCTAGTGTTAGATTTTCATTTGAACTATAATAGGTACATGGGTAGACATTTTAAATCACATAATAACAGACTTCCTCTAACCGCAGCCTGTCATTCAAAACTATACAAATGTATCTACATCAGTGATATGCAATTATATAAAATACGTAGGTAGGCATACATATTATTTCTTTGTTTCCCTCGAACAGTGTATGTAATTTTCATAATAACTGAGGTGGAAAAATACTTAGGTAGGTACTTACATAAAGTGAACAAGAAAATGCGACTATGATACTTATACAGTCATTCAAAATTTCAATAAGCCTGTCTGTTTTATTCATTTTAAAGCATTGTACATTATTATTATTTTAAATTTTACCTTATACAATGTAAATATCATCTTGATTAAGTAAAATAAATGGATCTATAAATTTTAAATATTTAGCTTTAAAAGTTTCACAGCCATTTATTTACCAATTTAATGTTGATGATATTATTCACCAGTGATGTTGGTTTTCTTTGTAAAATGAGAGAAAGAAAAGAAAGAAAATACATTTATTTAACACAGACTGCAGATTTGCAGGAAAGTGGGCCTCCTGGTTACGCTAAAAAGGCCCAGGTCAGCAAAAATGCCAGACAATTAGTGCCCGATGCTGGCGTTTATAAAATATTTTAATATACAAGGTGTCCGGTAATTAATGGATAACCTCTTAAGGGGTCATTGTACTCATCATTACGAAAAATCTCAAAAGCCGTGCCCTAAATTTATTTATTTATCAATTTATTTCAGGCATCAAGGCCCATATAAAACACATACAATACAAACAGCTGATTCTTTATTTGCGATAATATACAACAAACTCCGAAGTGCCGTGACTTCTACAACTCGGGTTTTTTAATATCAAAGTAAAAGACGCGTGCCTTTGACCTTTACGATGATCTTGAAAACAAAGCTATTTCAAGTTCGTTCAATTAGCAACATTTAAAACCAGCACCTATTAACGAACATCGGCTTTTTTTTCCATTTATTACTTCAAGGTTCCTGGATCTGCATGCAGAGTGCATCAGTATAATTTTTTACGATAGAAACTTGAATTTTACCTAATTAGACTAGCGTAGTGTGGGACGCCCACCAGCTAGATGGACCGACAGCCTTAAAAAGGTGGCTGTTGCAAACTGGATGCGTAAGGCGGAGGGCAGGGTGTTGTGGCGCAGCCTGGAAGGGGCTTGTCCAGCAGAGGACTGCGACTCAGCCTGAGTTGATTGATTGATATAAAAAATAACCTTTAGGGTAGTCTCCAGCCGGTCGATTCTGTAAAAATCTCACCGTGAAACTCAAGTGAAGTGAGCTTGATGTGAGTTGTCATTAGTGTCAATCCCTAGCATTATTTGGAATGGCAGCTCACTTCACGCTACGCAACGTATCATTGCTGCCAGCCTTTTGTGCACTTTTCCCGTTCATAACGATGTGGACGAATTTTTTGATGCCCTATGATTCTTTCCGTTTTTATGTACTTGTACATATTATTGTTATTATTTTAAGACTGTTAGCTTTTAAATTATGTAAATATTTTAAGATAGTTAAATGAACTGAGCTACTAACTAAGACTAACAAGAACTCTTCTTTCTCAGGACGGACGAGCAAGGCATAGCGATGAAGGTGTACAACGGCATCGCGATCACGCTGGAGATCCTGGTGCTGTACGTGAAGATGACGGCCACCTTCCTGCACTGCATCTACCAGTTCTTCGTGCCGCCAGAGCCTAAGAGCGTCAACGGGGAGATTGTACTTGTAAGTTCTTTAGAGTAATTTTCTAAAGATTCTCGGTTAGACGCACTGATTGTGCTACGACGAACTAAATTGTTCCTGTTGTCCTTAAATAAATGGCATTGCGTATTTATATTATGTAAATATTTTTTCTTGTGTGCTGAAATCCGGTAAGTAGGTATGAATAGCATGGCATTCTAATTCTGCTGAAATTCATTCAAAATTCTCCAAAGAATTGTATAATGGTTACCTATAGCGTGAAACAGCAGCGCTAACCCAAGCTAGGTATATAGGGTGGCAGCTGGATATCGACGCGCAAACTGTAACCATGACCTCAGCACATGATTTTAGACCCTTAGGGGGTTTCCTTAGGCTGCCTGTCCATTGAAGCGGAGCGAGGCTGCGGAGCGGAGAAACGGAGAAATATTAACCAATAGGATTGAGCGGAGCGGAGATTTTATGATTTTATGCAATCCTATTGGTTAATATTTCTCCGTTTCTCCGCTCCGCAGCCTCGCTCCGCTTCAATGAGCCCAATTCTCGCGCAAATCGCGTTCGTCCCGCACGAAATCCTTGCCGGTCGTCTCCGCATGTCGCTTATAAAACGGTGAGATATCCAGAAACATCTATTCTCACTACAAGTCTATCAGAAATCACGAGTCTAGGGACAATAATGTTGCCATTATGCGTCCCACGAAGTAATCCCTTCCACATAACGATGCGATTTTTTGTCGTAGTCGTTAATGTACTTTTGACCATCTTAAAAAATGATTTTTAAGGCAAAAACAAGGTATTTCATTAACATTTATCAATCTAATAATCATTATTGTTTTCGTTACTCCATTTTTATTTTATTATTAACATTGATATAATATAAGGCCTCCGTACAACGGAAAGCATAGCTCATGTTGATTTGTCAACGTCATCGATATTTGTCACGTCAAAGTAAAGTCAAAATACAATTTATGTTGTTTGTTTACATTGGTCTACATAATAATAGGTAATGAAATAAAACAGAATGACTGCTAATGATATTATAAGTAAGCTGATGACCAGCACAATAACCTAAAAGTTTATCAAGATGGAGAAGAAGAGGAGGAAGGGTGATTGTTTTGAAGAGTGCGGCACTGCACCAATCGGACCGTCCTGCTACACGCTTTTCCAACGACGTTAGGCTTCTGTATCTACGTGTCCTGGCTTCATTACTTTACAAAGGCCCAAAAGATTGTTGGGAAATCCTTGTGAAAACAGATTTCACCCTGAGGGTCGCGTTACTAGTCTCGTCACAACACGAATTCAAATTTCTTTGTGGTCAAACTGTCAAACTGCCTCACAAACATGAATACTGGGCGAAACGTGAAGTGGTCCGCCGATTCCTAAGCTAACGGACAACGCTTGACTCATCACGCCGACCGTTCGTGTAAACTAGTGATCATATACTGTCCTGTGCTGCACTGTACTGTGTTGTTGTGTGTGTTTATTATTATCACAGATTTAGGTTTATTTTAGTTTGATAGCTTCATGTAGAAGACGTTATTAACTAAACCGCTACGATGGATAGCGAGAATGTGCAAGTGCTTCAACCGTTACAGTGGTACCCAACTCTAACTAACCTAACAAACCTAACACACTGAGCACTTGCACACTGTCGGCGACAAGACCCTATCTGGGTACCAGGGCGCAAGTAGTGGAGGGACCGCTACAAAGAAAACGTAAAGTAAATAATTCTATGTTAATAGTTAATACTTTAAAGAGATTTATTTTATGTTTCTTATGTTCTAATTAGTATTTGTTATCAGTATTTGTTATTAGTTTTTGTATCCCGAACGAATAAGACTGTTTTTGAAAGGATTCCAATAAGTAAAATTTTGTTCATACATAATTACGTAACTTGGAAAATCACTTTTTTGTTTATGGGTAGAATTTAATGATTTTTGTTTTAAATGAAAGGTCTAGATATAAAACCAATAATACCGTTTGAATTATGAAAATCGGACCATTGGTTCAGAAGTTATAGTGAGATTTTTATAATCAAAATGTTCCTAGTTGATATTTTGAACAGTTTTTCTTCTAGAAACTTTTTATTGTGTATAATTAAGTTAATTATTAAGCTGTAATTAGGTTAAGGATTACGTAAGGAATAATAAATGTAAAAATTGTAAGGATATAATATGGATAAATAAATAAAACAAGGGCTTGACAGATCTCGGCTTGGCGAAATTTAAAGTAAAAAAGGGCTCAAAATACACGGTCCGCCTTAAGGGAACTTAGGCCGGTATAAATAGAGCGCAGTTTTTGACGAAAAGTCAGTCGCAGCTCAGCCGTCGAAGAGGCAACACTACAAGCAAGAAGCCGAAATCTGCAAGCAAACTTCAACAAGAAAATCTTCTTTTATTTCATCACCTCTTCGCTGCCCGTCTCTAAGAAGCCCTCCCTAGTAGTTGTACAGACTACGCATTCAGGGGTGCGTGGGACGTATGTCACCAGCGAAAGTAGTATATCAGAGCATACGTCAAAACGTGGGAGACTGTCCCAGGTACGACCGTAGGTACTGGACGTACCCCGGTTGTCCGTTTCACACACTCTGTCATTTTAACATCCGCTTGCTAGCAGGAGTGATTCCCTGACCCTCACTATACGGTATACCCCAAATCTAGAGGTTCTACGTACCGGTTCTACATATGGATTCTACGTTCAGGTTTAAGACAGGACAATCGCTTCGCACTGCACGTGGAGTTTAACTGGGCGCTGCACGCACACCTATCCACTACTACGTATCTATCCCTACATTCCCTACCTATTGTAAATTTGTCACCCAGTGAGGATTATACATATGAACTTTGCTTGTGTGTTTCTATTTCCTAACCCAACTTGTTAACGGCCTGCGCAGCCTAACTGCAAAGCCCTACAATTATTTGCGTATGTTATTTTTGTTACTTAGCTAAGTTTTACATTGAAAAAAATAAAATAAAGACATTTGAAATATTTATTGTTTGAAATGCTTTTGAAACACTTTATTTCTAGTTACAAAAGAACCTTTATAGGAATACCTTACAGACTCATAAATAAATTCAGTATATACATCCAAGTATAAACCACAAAAACATAATTATTATCACACCACACATGGTAGTTTACTTTTGGTCATGCTTCTCTGTAACTGCTGTGCTGCTGGGGAGTTTGTTGCGCCACTTCTTCTTCCCAGCGATAGGACTAGGAAGTGGTGAAGGGCGGGCGTTTTTGGGGGACTGTCTTTTGTAATTTTGACGTTCAAAAAGTGCTGATTCTCAGCCTAATTTGAATAAATGACTTTTGATTTTGATTTAACATCTAACCACAACTCCAGCCGGTCAAAATTCGTAGTCTAGCTCGACTGCATCGGCCTTCCTTCGGCACTAATAAGACCTTGGCTCTTTCTCTCTCGATATCTGTCGATCCAACCGGGAAATGTACGGGAGCAAAGTGGGCACTACAGCTCAAAAATCCCCGCATGCAGAAGTAGTACCGCGTTTGTTGTGGTTGCGACGCGATCGACCTTTCTTGCCCTCAACCAGAGTAAAGCCTGGTAAAGCCGTCCATGTCCATTTGACTGGTTTTAAATCCGGCGCCTTCCGCTTCTGTATCCTAAGTGTCTCATTCATCGACGCTACACAAGCAACAACTATCCACTGTTGAAGTTTTCTTCGTGTTTTTCCTTGTTGTGACGGTCGCAGACTCTTCTAAGATGTTTATGAACTCGTAACACATTTTGTTAAAATGTATTTATTATTTCCTTTCGCAATTGACACAATTATGATTGACATAACAACTGTTTGACGTTCGCACGAAGGTCGACACAGTCATACGTCACGTCGCGACTGGTCATGACCACTCGTTGCATGACGCATGTAAACTAAGGCATGTCGCGTGTCTTTCCTGCGTGAAATGCTCGAATCGCCATGGCGAGAATAGCTCGGCTTGATTTTTTCGAGGGAAAAGTTCGATTCGAATGTCAATAACGAACGCGAGTTGCGCGAGAATTGGGCTCCAGGCAGCCTTAAGGGGGAACCCCCTAAGGGCGGCAGGGACGACGCGAAACCGGTTACCACCGGTTTCGCGTCGTCCCTGCCGCCCTCTATAATAAGTTAAAAACCTTGTCTGAATATTTACTCTGAGGCTTCGGGAGACAATCAGTTTACAAACGGATGCTACTGCATCCATTGCTTATGTCCAAAATCACCAAAGAGTTCAAGCTTTAAATTCGTTTTATAACACCTTCTTTTCTTCTTTTAGATAACAGGTGCAGGTCACGGCATGGGTCGCGAGACGGCGCTCCGGTTCGGCAAGCTGGGTGGCATCATAGTCTGCGTGGACATCAACCCCACCGGTAACCAGGAGACGGTAGACCTTATCAAGGAACAGAAGGGGAAGGCCCATCGATATGAGTAAGTAGGCTTAACATTTATCATGGAGGTATAAATAAAGCCAGTGAAATTGAGACTGACGCACAGCAATACATAATTTCTCAATAGTCATAGACTTAACAATCAAAAAAAATAAAATTAAAAATATTGGTACAAATTAAAATAAAATTATAGCAAAAATGACCATTTTCCATACGAACTTTCATCCCCTGTCAAATTATTTTGCAGTAACGTGTTAATGAAAGAATTTTTTAAATTCATTAAAAAAATCTTTCATTAACACGTTACAGCAAATATCAAAACCAGCAATTGAATTAATAGGCTGAGCGTACGTACATACTACGCATTCCACATTTTTTTCATCACAATAGGCTGGCACGTGTACCAACCGAGTTCATTGCCAAATAAATGAATTTGCTGATTTGCTATTTCTGATCACCCTTGAAGTTCTTAAAGACACACCCACATTGGCTATTTATTATATTGGTATGATGTACCAACCTACACCTCAAATAAGTTAATGTGTAAACATAATAAGTATATAGAGTATTGTTGAAAGAATTATTATTTTAGAATAAACACAGCATCACGGCTATACCTTTTCACGCCAAAACTACTGAACGGATTTAGATGAAACTTGGGACACAGATAGTTTATAATCAGGATTAACACATAGGATACTTTTTGTCCCGATATTCCCACGGCATCGAAACTTATGCGGGTGAAACCGCGGGGCGCAGCTAGTAATAATATATTATCTATTGCCATGAATTGGGCACAGAAGCCAAATAGGTTTGGTTAAAAAAATTTCATCATCATTATTTAAATCAAAATTACCAACTGCTGGGTATAACCCTCTCCTTTCGTCCTTTCGTCATTAGATTATTCGTTAATGCAAACTTTCGGCACTGCATTATTCGGTGTCGCATATTTCGAAGTCACGTAGCGGACTCTTTTATCTACCATGTGTCCCGGTTCCGTGCGTCCTCTCATCTAGGCCTTTCCTGCGACTCTGACAGTGTCCCAACAAACTTTCGGACGGCCCTGGTTTAACCTATCCTTGGCCACTTAGTATAGCTTTACTCCATCGGCTATCTCCGCGTCTAGTCAGATGTCCTGCTGCACTAATAAACCTGCCTGAACCGGGCATCAGACCGATACAGCAGTTGCATTTGCGACCACAAAACTAGTTTACAAAAAACACAAATTATTAACGTCTCCAGTCTAATCCCAAACTCAACCCCACAGATGTGACGTGACAGACCGAGAAGCTATCAATGCCTTGGCAGAGAAGATTCGTCGGGAAGTGGGCGAGGTGACCATGTTAGTCAACAACGCAGGGATCATGCCGTGCAAGCCGCTGTTGAAAACTTCCGAGAAGGAGATCCGGAGCGCGTTCGAAATAAACATCATCGCTCACCTATGGGTAAGTTTATATACGACTTCATACAACCCTAATCTCTTCAGGGCGAGAGTGAATAGGCTTCTTCTGGGCAAGCTCGTTCCACCGTAGATCTCATCCCTGCCTCTGGGCTGGATTGAGGTCAAGAGTGAGCCCATAGTCAATAAAAAAATTATACGATGGTATTAGTTGCAACATGGATTATTAGACTTTGCAGTAAAATTTTTAATTATTTTTTTTTTTCAATTTGCAAGTTTTATGAGGAGGATTCAGTGTATATGTACATTTATATTGTTGTATTTTGTTAGTAGGGATGTTAAGAAATTTACAATCTCATGCAATTGGAACGTAATAATACAACACCTACTGTAGGTATAATAAAACTCATGCGTGGAAAATAGGTTGAATTTACTACTTTTATAAAATTACAAAAGTGGAAATATGGACTTGTCGGTTGGAAGCATGAATGCAGAGCGAGAGTGAGAGTTGCGAGACTTCAAAAATGATAAGCTTGATCACAATGTTGCAACTTAATAAATGTCTTATTAATCGATTACAATTAAACTTAATAAAATGACAAATTATTGCAGATTGAGTATTAAATTGATTAAAATACATTTATAATATTTATGTTGAATTTACTTTAACACCCATTATTAAGTTCCGAATGGCTACTTGCAGAATGCTATATATTTCTAACCGACCGAGTTCATGGCAATTCAAAAGTGCCTGTAATTGGTTTAATTGAAATAAATGCCTTGAGTTTGAGTTTGACACTTCAAACTAATACTTTAGCTAACAAATACTTTTACAAACATAACCAACATCTGCCTCCCTCTTTCAGCTCCTCCAAGCCTTCCTACCCTCAATGATGGAGCGCAACCACGGCCACATCGTCGCCATGTCGTCAATGGCAGGAGTGGTGGGTCTTCGTAACCTGGTGCCGTACTGCGCCACCAAGTTTGCAGTTCGAGGACTCATGGAGGCCCTGCATGAAGAACTTAGAGAGGATAAGGAAAAGGACTACAGTGGTGTAAGTATAAACTGATGGCATAACTAGCATTATCTTTCTGACTGACAGACTCCTAGATAATTCAAAAGTGCCTGTAAATGGTAACCGAAGTATTGTTAGGGCCGGTTGTTTCAAACGGTTGGTTAACTTAACATACGTACGTCAAATAATAACGATTACGTACTCGTTATTATTTGACGTACGGCAAGGCCATAATTTTGTAAATTGTCATTTGAAACAACGCTTTTTTTGGTTTGACGATATCTAGCGCCATTTTTGACGTATACGCGTCCGTCAAGTGGACGTGAAACAACCCAATCAATCAATTGTTGGAATTGTTCTAGATTTTAAAGTGCACTGATAGAAAAGTGGTACACGGCATGTCAATAATATTGTACTGATGGCCTGATTCATCACCACCTGTTGAGCTTGAGTTACTTAGCTAGTAGATAATTACATAATTTTAATACTGCATTCGCGATTTATTTGCCAAAAATGTAAACTATACAATAAAGTTCAGTTTACGCTGCAACTTCAAACATTTTTATATCTTTTTCAATATAGTGCTAGTCACTCTGAAATTAACTTAATGACCATTAAAATAAAGTTAATATTTGTTTAATTTGAAATAACATCAATTTGAAACAAATTTGAATAGACTGCATGTTCAAATAAGATAAAAATCAAATAAATGCGTAGCAGGTAGCGTTCTGTAGTTTCTGCCCACCCCCATGGAGAAAGCGTGAGTTTATGTTTGAATAAATGCGTTGGCGTCGAGTTTGAAGCTGATCGATTTTATGTAAGACACTTTATATCTCGACCATTTTAGACTTTAAACACTTATTTACATAATGATTAGCAAGTTTTTATTCTTGAACGACTATTTACTTTATTCAATCGTCATCGACTGTCAATCAAATAGGTCACGATTGTTATCTTACATTCTCCAGAATGACGTAGGTAATGATCAGAGGTCAAAATTCAAAGTGGCATACCTAGGTACCTACATATTGCTATTGTTTATTTAAGTATTGGGAAAACCTAAAAGTTGTGTCACAAACCATGATCCACCTCCTATCCTGCCCTCTGTGCCCCAAAACATGAAGCCAAAGTGACCTCTGCGCTGCCGCTGCCGTGGAAGTGACGAAGTTTTGGGGCAACAAACGCAGCTTCGTTGCAGGAAACGGCCGAACATTCGGCCGATACTACTTTGGAGTAGACCCCCTATACTGACAAATCGGGATCGGAAAACCTGTCTTTATGAAAGCACCAAAAAGCAAGAATGAAGTGTGCTTTTTCCAAAACTTTAATCAGACCTTGGCAATCAATAAATCCTACTAAATTATAAACGCGAAAGTTTGTATGGATGAATGGATGGATGTTTGTTACTCTTTCACGCAAAAACTACTAAACGGATTTGGATGAAATGGCACACAAATAGTTTATAACCAGGATTAACACATAGGATACTTTATATCCCGATATTCCTACGGGATCGACTTATGCGGGTGAAACCGCGGGGCACAGCTAGTAATTAAATAAAAGCTTGTAAAAATACCACCTCCTTTCCTCTTCCAGATAAAATTCACAGTTATCTGCCCGTACATCGTGGACACGGGTCTGTGCAAGAACCCCAAGATCAAGTTCCCCTCGCTGATGAAGATCCTCACGCCGCAGGAGGCGGCCGACAGCATCGTCGACGCCGTGAGGAGGAACTACCATGAGATCACCATCCCCAGCTCGCTCTACTACATCAACATGGTGAGTTGTCACAACACGTTATTTAAGCCAAGTGGGTACCGCGTGAGGAAACGGCTCGCGTGGTGGATTACAGCATTTACAGCCTACTCTCTGTCATACAGAGGAGGCCTGTTTCCCAGTAGTGAAAACATTAATGTGAAAAACAAGAATTCATTAATATGTCCATAATGAAAAATGCTTATTTCCATGGTCTGAACATCTTGTCGACGTTTATGTATATCGTCCGGAACACGGTCTATATTATAGCAATGTAATTAATTACCTGTTATTTTTTGTTAATTTAAAAAAATAAAACAAATATTATTAATTTCCAGATCTGCAGAACTTTCCCGAAGACAGTGCCCTTATATCTAAAGGACTTCTTAGATTCAGGATTAGAAGCCCATTCCTAAATTAAAAAAAATGTTTTTCTAATGTCTTAAGGACATAATTATCACCCTGACAAAGTTAGGCAAATATTAGGCTCAAGTCGCAAGGACCAAAAATTATTTTAGACAATATTTAAGAAAATCATTGCTAAAAGCATTTCTAGAAACTTCGGTCGTTTAACAATATTGATATTTTGATACTGAATGAACTATAAAATATGTAGATATTATAAAAGGGTCCAATAAATAATGAATAAAAAATATACACTGAAAAATTTCAAAAAATTGGTATTTTTTCCAACGTTTAAAGGTCGGAAATGAAAATTCCAACCGTCCTATTAATGCCCCATAATAAAGTCCATAGCTTTTACAACCAAGGAATAAAGTCTCCGTTTTATGTGATATTTGTAAGGGTTTTGTACATTTTTCTTAAATACATTAATGACACACACACAACGTGTTTGCCAATAGATGTATGAATGTAAATATAAGATTAATCCAGGAAAATAATTTACAATAATTATAGGTACATATAATTATTTTGACGACTCTTATCAAAATACCTTTTCATGTAATAGTTTTGGCTTAAGGCAACCTTTTGGTGTATTACAATATCATTGCATGATTTTTTTTACTTTTTCTGGTTTACTGGGCAATTTTAATAGTGCAATATCATAAATAATTAGTATGTAAAAAGTTTTCTAAACTTTACACTTTTCTGATTATGGGATTTAAAACTGACTAATCCCTCTTTTTACTTCTATTCATAGGAATATTACTGGAATTGCCCATTAGACCGTTTGTACTGAAATATTCTTAATTTTACAATAAATACCTAGTTTAAATTTTTTAGATTAAATTAGGATATTATTTAAGTGTAAAAGTCAGACAATATGCAAATAAGTGATATGCAGTGCCTACATTTTACTAGTATGAGTGAATTTATTATTTTAGAAATCTTGCCTTAAAATATATTCATCTACAATATTTTATACTACATATACTATTCTATGAATTAGTATATATGTAATATATTATATTATATTATACTGTATATAAATGTATTGTGTTATTTTACATACCTACGTATAATAACTAATATCGTGTTATTAAATGTTTCTCATTATTATAGTTACCAGTAATTTTGTGAAAGTATAATTTATTAATAACAAAAAATATAATTACTTAAATATTGTAAAAGCTGTTTTTTTCAGGTTTAAATGCTAGATAACGTTTAGTATTGCAATAGTTTCGAGTAGTTAACCATTATTATTACATGTGTTACTGAATTTTTAAGTGCCATCATAAATAAACTACAGTGGATTTAAAACATGATATTATGTATTTTTTCTTATATTCTTAAGCGGGCATGGTTTGTCAACTTTGTATTACAAATTACTGACTTATTTCACTGCCCCGTTGGTCTTGTGGTTGCAAGCACGACTGCTGAGCGTGGGGTCCTGGGTTCGATTCCCACGTCGGACAAAGTGTTTTTGGGTTTTCCAATAAGAATTTCTTAGTAACAGCCCACAGTTTGGAAGTTGGCGGTAACATTAATAACAATGGCTTGCTAAGGACCGATTAAAATATTTTAACAGTTTTTCTAAGCAAAATCTGTCAAATTATAATTTAATCTTCGGATAAAATATCGGGAAATCAGCCCTTACTGGAGCCCTTACGTGGTGCACTAATTTATTATTTTAAAGAAAAAGTAAATAAAGTAATCTTCCTATTAAAAAAAAAAACGTGCGAAAATGCAACGTGCGTGTGATGAATGTTTTGCTTTGACCTATTAGTATGCGTTATTTTTCATTTTATGCCTCGTTCACATTATTTTTTGTATCTTATACCTACTTTTTTATATTTTTAATTAAAGTTGACGACCATGACCGATTGTTTTATATTTCTTCTTATTTGCTTTTGATGTGTTTACTGTGTGTTGATCATGTTTGTCAATTAGTTTAAGGTTGTGTTGTTTTTGAATGTGCTACTGAATACATGGAAAATAATTATAATTTAAGTTATTTTTTCGCTCCATCATCTTCTACCTCGCCTTTTCACAACTATGTTGGGGTCAGCTTTCAGTTTAAGAAGCTGAATACCAGTACTTAACATGTAGCGACTGTCTGACCTCCACAACCCAGTTACTGGGTAACACGGTGCCCCTTGGTAGAACTGGTTGTCAGACTCGAGCTTCTGACGACCCGTAAAGATTGCCAAAAATATATGAATGACAGCTGGGACCAAAGGCTTAACGTGCTTTCCGAGGCAAGGAAGAGTATGTAAGTAATCGACGGTTACACATCCACTGACCAACCGCGGCAAACGTAGCTTGCCCTTTGATGACCCAACTTAGCCAAGACCGAGATATATTTTTCACACAAATAGATTTAAAAAAATGCCAAATAAATTCTCAATCTATTTATTTCAAGTTTACATTTTGATTATTCACAATTAAAATGTACAGTTTCTGCTACATACACATAAGTACTACTGACACTTTGGCGTATAATCACCTTATTTGGAACGATGCTAACTTTACCTTATCTATACGATATCAAAGCAAAATACAACAGCTTAAAAAAAAATGTAAAAAAGTTTTTTTTTATTTGAAGTCGGAAACCAGTGCTTTGTAGGAACTATTTTTAAAAGCTGGTGTTTTAATAAATCTTAATTCTCTATTTGATCAAATGGAAGGTAGGTTTTATTATGTTATTAGAAGGGAATTGTACAAAATGAAATAATTTAACTTAGGTAATAAAATATTAAACGTGAGATACTTAGAGTAATAAAATTATCTCACTTATATAATAATCTATATACAAAGATACACACATTTATTGCTTAATTTTCGTTAGTCTTGCAAAGCAAAATAGGAATGTGCGCATTTACTGTTATATTTATGTAGTTTTTCTATTAGTGTATCGTCAGGGCGATAATAATACTCTATTTTTTAGCTGAAACATCTGAAGACAGAGTTTAATTTGAATATAAAATTGCAATTCAGCTGTTTACCTCTTAGCAAAGTAACCTTAGTAAAATATATAGGTATCCATTTTTTTAATAGATCATCATCTGCCGAGCCTTTTCCAACCTTAGCCAACTATGTTGGGGTTGACTTCCAGTCTAACCGGATGCAGTTGAGTACCAGTATTTTACATGGAGCGACTGCCTATCTGACCTCCACAACCCAGTTACAGGATAATACGATACCCCTTGGGGCCCTTGATAAGACTGGTTGTCAGACTTTCGGGCTTCTGACTACCCGTAACGACTGTCAAAGATCCATGATCCATTTTTTTAAATTAGCTACCCTATGTATTTAAACATGTAAAAACTCGGAATGATTTTTCACATCGCCCTTCATATTATCATCTTTTGTATTTTTATAAGTATGCTTAAGTAGCTAAGTACATACATTTTGAAACACGAATTTACTAAATTAACTGACTTATCTAATTCAAAACCTACTCTTTCAAATAACAATGAATTACAGATACCAAACACATAAGGTACTAGCAAATAAATTAAACTTATTTATGTAATATCAACGTATTTTACAGCATTAAATGCTCAATTTAGCGATAACAATTATTTTTAATACATACCTTCTTACATATAATATTTATTTAATATTATTTTTATTCATGATACAAGATACCTCTAACACAGACCTAATTATCATCATCATTGTGATAGAATTCTCCAATACCTACTCTGACGTCATGGATACGTAAATGGTAATTTTTAAAACAGCTAATGTCAATTTAATTTTCTAAGCTTCTTTCGTAAACACTAATAAAAACTAAACTATTTTAAAAGGTAATTTTAAACAATGCTTTAATTTTTTTTAATTGGTTAAAACTAAATTACATTTTACTCAAAAATTTACTCATCGTATTTTTTCATCAAAATTATACTTACTCAGTAATCGTTAAATCGAAACTATACTCAGTAATGGTTAAATATAAATTATATTCAGTTTAAAGTATTTCATGCCGAAATAGTTGTCAAGCTACATATGTTGCAAGTCGTCGGATGTTATTGTGTGAACAATTGCAACATTATGTTAGTTACACATCGTCTACAGTAATATGACAAGGTCTACTACTAAACGCGAATGTTGTGCCAGAAAGGAAAATAAATCATGATCATTTTATTTAACTAAACACCCTGGTTTTACGACTGGACAAAACATCGGGATTTTTGTAGTATAATATTATGTAAGTTTAGTATACACATGGACCTTCCAGATAAATTCCCTAAATGATGGCGGAAACCTTATCAAAATCCGTTACATAGTTTAGAACTACACGAACTTCCGCAAACAGCGACTTTAAGCCCTTCGCCCTGCGGTGAGACGTCACTGTCACTTGTTTACTACGTCAGCTGTTTTTTTTTTTGTCTAAATATTTAGTCGTGCCCCTTTTCCAACTATTTTTTCTATCATTCTACCAATTCTGCAACGGTTTGATTCACAGTTTGCGCACTTCAATCATATTCACAAATGATCCCTCATCATCATTCTCCTGCCATTATTCCAATTTATTTGTAACATGTATTTTTCATACATACTTCTCTATTAGTCGCCATCTCGGCAGTCACCCCCTTTCTAACCATATCATCACTCACACAGTCCATCCATCGTTGAAAAAAAGATCCCTCATGGCACAACATTATAAATAGATAGGTACATCGACACAACTATCTACACAGCATTTTAACTAATAATTGACTTCACTCTCTTAACACATTGGAAGCAAAGTTAAAGAATCTCACAAACATCACACTCATTGTCATACAAGTAACCAATTAACCATGCAATTGAATCAATACCATTTTTCTAAAATCATTTTACTATTACTTAGTTTATTGATCACTTAGCGGGGTGTGGGGCGTGAGGGGTGTGTGCCTTCCCCATCTGTTTCTTTGAGTGCTTGGTCTGGGGACCCTGGCGGGTTTGATTTTGATGGCTTTTAGTGCTAAGTTTTGCTAAACTTACTTAAAATAACTTAGATTAACATAATAAAAGCCACATTTTTTTTTCTTAATCTTTGGTAAGTAGGTACACAGTTTAATTTGATTTGTATTAAGTAGTTTTAATTTATAAGTAATAATGAATATATTTCCAATTTGAAGATATATCGAGGCAAAGACAGACATTTTTTTATATTCTGCCCAATACTAAGACACCTATAAGATTCAAGGTCCAAGTTATGCTATAACTTGTTATATGATAATAAGTTGGTATTTTCGTTCGCAATAGATCATGGCAGTGACGAAGTTCCTTATCGCAAAGTGTTAAGTAGGTAAGTACACTTTTTTCGTTCTAGCTGTCATCGCCAAGTGTGGAAATTCGTTCCAACGGCGTGTCCCACGACACCTGTCGACTTTTTACAAGCTTTTATTTAACTTGCATTGTCCCTTTGTATATTTTAAGTTGTCCGTCAAAATTTGCAAACCATTTTTCGACCATTTTATTAGGTATTTCAATGTGGTCTAAGTAGCTATCTTTTGTCACCTTTTTTGGTCACCCTTGTTTCCAAAGTGTGATCTTTAAGATTCCAGGCCCAAAGAAACTGATAAAAATATTTGTCCAGCCCCGATACTCTCTCATTTCTACCTTAACTAACATTCCTTACATAACTTCACGTCGAAAATATTAATCTTCCTTATTAACTCCATTCCGTTCTGGTCCACTACTTTATATTTCTACTTTATACTTCATTTCTTTAAGTCATTTATTTTTAATTCCAAATCCATTGTATGCTTTGATATCATTCTTATTTACATGTTTGTCTTGAGGACAACAACTCCTAAGATATAAATAAATTAAACAAAAATGTAGAAACAATTGGAATTGGCCTTTTACAACAAGATGGGATCCATAAGGGTACAGTAAATTATTTTTTATTTAGTCGTGTTGATTTTGAATACTTAAATTATTCAAATTATATTTTTATCAATTGGAGTGAAAAGAATCGGCAATGCATATTTTTATGGCAGTTGAGACCATTTCCCAAGTTAAGGCCTTAGGATTACCCAAAGTGAGGCCGCGTCACGTCATTCTATGTGGCGTTGGAATATTTGTGATAGAAAAACCTAATTAATGAGCATCCTGTAAATTATACTTTGGCACAAAAATATACATTAGCTTATTTTGCAACGATATAGCATAAATAATACATTAATGGTATTTCACCACCTCCAGGATAAGATTTATTTATCTTTTGTCATATAAATAATGAATGGTTCCATAGTGCTTATCCAGAAAGTGTGGAACAAGCCTTTACATATTGCTAACAGAAAAATAAATTGCTGTATTGTTATTAGTATTTCTCTATTCATTTCTAGTCATCAAGTTTGTACGTACAGAGTGTGGGCAGAGTTAGAGGTAAGTAGATTAAAATATGTCAACGTCTTTCAAGTGTTGGTAGTTGCGGTCCCAGTAGCCGCCGTTGTACAGCCAGTCCTCCTGCTTGGTGTAGGGATTTGTGCCTTGACTGAACCACCTAGAACAAAGGTAGTCATGGTTAATTTTGCAGTGTTTTCATGTCATAAACAAACTTGAACAAAGGGTTCATTAGAAAACCAGCGTCAGACAGTTTCTATATATATATTTTGTGTTTCACGAACTGTTTCCAAATAAACGTTTCTCTTTCTTTCTTTTCTTTCTTTCTATATTTCCCGAAAAATAGCAGCCGAAAAATAAAATATAATTATTTCGGGACGGATTACCAAAAGTAATAATTTACTCTTACAGTCCGGAATGACAAGTTTATAGTGGGTCAGAATTAAAACGTAATAACAACTAGCAAGGGATCGGATCAGGGGATCAGACCGGAATAAATCCAGTAAACTGGGGTTTTTTACTCAACCATATCTATAAAATATAACACTCTTATTGTAGGTATAAAAACGGTCTACTGAAATCACTTGTCAGTAGATAATAATAATACTGCGCTGATTCGTACAAAACCCCGTGGATTCGCAAAAATAAAGATTTAGAGTTCTATCAAATTGACCAAAAGATTAGCAATAATCAAAATACCCTGTATTGCATGGCAGGGGCATTGACGCGCAACCATGTTACCATGGATTCAGTATGATTCTACCACCTTGTATATTTGTAAACATAAGCGTAGTCTGAGTTTTGTCTTACCTCGGCTGCCAAGCCTCAGGAGACTTTTTCAGCAGTTTCCTAGCAGTCCTCTGCTTCTCCTCAAGCCTGGTCTTCTCAGTGGCTGCAGCATCGATGTCTCCTTGCTCCAGCAGCCTGACGTCAGGCCTAAGCCGGCTGTCCGTGGGACAGAGCTGGCCTTTCATGTCCCTTTCCAACTCGTTGAGGGACATCGCGAATTCGGTGAACTGGTAGTACTGGAAATTGGAGAAAGGGGTTGTGTAAGAATACGATGTAAGATTAAGAAGATCAACAACACAGACTTTTCTCTGTATGAAACTCTTAAAGCTCTTTAAACTGTAAGTAATGTGATGTGTGCAGTTGCATTTACTCTAGTAGGTAACTTATAAAGAAACCAAAATTCGGTAAAAGCCCATGTGTTTCAATGATATTGCATAGCATAGCATTGTCATCCAAAATCCTGCATCGCGCAAGCAGATTTACCGCGTGACTAGGATATAGACAACGTCCCGACACCAATCGTCGGGCAGTTGCCCACCTGACACGAAACCCGTCCCGGAGGACGAGTGAATTTTACACCCTGTTGCTCCTACCTCTATATCATTAAGGCATCTTAGAATCTACAGTTGGAATATTAGCAGTGACTTCCCTAGTTGTTCTAGGGCGATATCCAGTTAAAGAAGTTTGATAGGGTCTACTAATTAGTGTCTAGGTAGACAGGTATTTAGATTTACCTGTGCGCTAGTAGTAGGCCGCGGTCTCGCCTCCCACAACGTGACGGATCCCGCAATCTCAATGTTATTGGTATCATCTGACTTCGGAACGTCTTCCGAATTCTCTGCATCGTCCGACTGGAAATGAAGAACCGATTTAAGATTATAAAGAGCTCCCGGTTGATTACAATAGGCTACCCCCTATTACATGGGACTTGAATGTAACTCGGAAAATGTGGGTGTTTTATAAGTATACCTCTACCCAACCCTTCGGGGAAACCAAGTGTGCCCGTAGCGCGCCAGCCTTGAAGCTGTTCAAATTAGCCAGCATCTTCTAGGGCATGTGCGAGGGAACTCATAGACTTCTTAATGAGTGTGCGATGTGGTTGTCCAACCAATGGACTTACTTAAGAGTATATACTTACGTCCTGTATGGACATGGACCGTAGCGCGCCAACCTTGAAGCTGTTCAACTTAGCCAGCATCTTCTTGGGTGTGTGCGAGGGGGTCTGCGAGGACGCCTCCTCGCCGCGATCCTTGGCCCACTGCTCGTGCGCCGCCGCGCTGCAGCACTTGATGTACTCCGTCCACTTTCCGTACAGAAACTTGACGCGTTTCTTACTGGAATGTAAGAAAACAAACATGAAAGGATGGTTTTTAAAAAAGAAATTCCGTCACGCAGAATACGATCATGATCCTGTCCCGTGTTTTAACTGGTTTCACAAGATGTAGATTGTCGATAAGAGATTGTTATAAGACCGATTTTTAAAACAAGATAAGTATCCAAATATTCTTCGTCAGTGCACTGACGATGATTGTCCTACGACTATGGTTGCTCTAGAGGGTTCAAATATTCATAGTAGACTGAACATTTCTGCAAACGGTCTACATGAGCTAGATATTTGTCATAGGTGTCTATGTAACATGTCAAATGATTAATAAGGGTATACCTGGAAAATTTAGCAGGTAAACTTATAAGTAAAAGCGTAAGGCCTATTACTTGCATTTACTAGTAGTTACTTACTTAGCATCAATAATAAACCCGTCCACTCGATGAAGGTCCCTGTTATTAAAGCCAGCCGGCTTGAACACCAGGTTTGCCTTCAACCCAGCCCCACCATGACAGGTCACCTCCATGGCTCCGAACTGCTCGATCCACAGCTTGCCCACAATCACGTTGTGGACGCAGCAGTTTACGTTGCTCCAGGTGTAGGCTTCGCCCCATCTGGGTAGGGAAAGAGAGAGCTAAGACTTGAAATGGTAGTGATATGGAAGATACGATGAAGTATAGCTATGTAGTCTAAAGTACAGGGTAGGTACTTTAGACTATACTTCTAAATAACTAACTATAACTTGCTAAACATGATGAACTCTAATAGTCATCCTTGCCATTTTAATGCCTATTTCAGTATACAAGGTGGCAGGGAAATCGGTGCGCAACCTGTTACCATGGATTCAATACATGATTCAAGCGTAGAAATTTTTCGTCGGTTATTAAAAAAAAATATTTTCTGTTCATACATTTTAACCTTTTTTCATTTTGAGTTTTCTATAAAACAGCTGCTTTTTTTTCTAAGCTTCAAAAATTTCTACGCTAAAGGTCTAGAATCACGTGCTGATTCGCGATCATGAATTAAAGACTGAATTTGCCTACATTATTATTATGTATTTTATTGTATTGTCGGACGAAATTCTTGCAATCAAAATGGCACTTCTTTCATATACTGACATAGGCATAAAAACAGAATTTGCAAATATTCAGTACGACAAACGCTCGTCTTTCTTATACAATAAAATAAATAAGCAAATAGATATACATACTAAACCGTTTAAAGAATGCAAATCGTTGCTGATTAAGTGGATAAATAAGTTAAGCTACGATGAAGTAGAGAATCTTCTACAAAATATAAGGTAAATCCGCTTCCTGTACAAAATAACCACACACACACACACACACACCCCAACGTACCACACACACACACACACACACACACACACACATACACACACACACACACACACACACACACCCACACCCCCACACATACACACCAACAGACTAATGATAATCTTCTCTTTATTTCTCTTTATTTTTCTTTATTAACATGTTGCACTAATTGTATAAGATATAAAAGAGCGGCGCCTCCTGGCACAGGCATCTATATGCTTAAAAGGAGACGCCACCAACTGTATAATTTTTAACGTGTAATAATGAAATAAAACCTTTTTGATTTTTGATTTTTGAACAATAATAAAGTCCACATCGATGTTGGCAAAAAAAATCTAAACATGTAGCCAAAAATCAAAAAACGTCGATGTTGGCTAAAAGGTTCTAAAAGGATAGCCAAATACCCGGTTCCGGTCGGATGTGTAATCAGTTCCGCTGTTTAGGTCTAAACACATGTCAAACCGTCTTTCCTTGAAACCCTTTTCCGCTGAAATTCTATTCTTAGATACTTTCTTACTTTATCTAAAATAATGGATCCTTTTAAAACACAATTTTAACTGTATCATGAGAAATCTCAATATCGATGGTAACCCCTCTTTGTGAACGTTAATGATCCATAATTTTGCTGAGGTTACCAAAGAAAAATATTGAACGCGTTACCAATAATTTCAGTAGGTAACGTAATATTTACTTTGTGGATATCAATCTTTGTCAGTTTAACTATTCAGGTATAATACTTCCAGTCATTTCCAAAGAGCGTAAAATAAATGGGAGCCCAAAATATTCCACGAATTTTGGTCATATAGGTTCGATGGTGATCAAATCTTAGATAATGTAACAAAATGACACGTATTAAGGTACTTATCGATATAGAGGACGTAATTTAACACGTATTTAGCTGTTTTATAGCTCTTTGAGTAGTTTCCTAAACACTACAGTTAAATTCGTTTTTAAGATTGTTAATAAGAAAGAAATCAGCATTATGCTGCGACCCTATGCAAGACAGAGCCCCAGCGCTGGTTTTCAGTGACAACCGGCGCCGACGTAATGACGTCGTCCGGTACAGCAAACAATTATTAGGACGCTGTACCGGTACAGAAAAATAATAAAGGCTATTAGAATATCTCTTTGAATTTATATTTTTAAATAAAAATGTATACATTTCATAATTTACATTTTTAAATAAACTTGCTATAAAAATCTTGAAGTTTAGGTATTATTGTTCGCTAAACCGCTGTATTACAAAGAAAAATACAGCGCAATTCAAAATTCAACTAAGGCCCTGCGCAGACGACAGACTATCCGTGACGCACTTTTTAGTCTGTGAAAATAGAACCTATGCAATTATATGCAGTAACGCACACGACGCGCAAAAAGTCCGGCGCACAAAAAATCCGTGTAATTCGGGCAGACCGCACCGCGCCGCGCCGCGCCGCTCCGCACAAAAAGTGTGTGAAAAAAATTTAACGTTTGCTTCAACGCGCGCTAACGCAGACGGCGCACACTTTAGTCGGCAATCTGCATTTGCTAGGGGTGGACGTAACGCACGCGATCTATTATCATGGCGCCAGAGGTCGATGTAACTATGTTAATTCAAGAAATACTAATAAATTAGTATGGAACTGTCCCTTCAGTAATCTTTCCGAAAGTATAGGATGTACCCAAAATTCTCTATTTCTTCTTCTTTTTCTGTACTTCATGTACAAAATAATACTTCGCGATCTCTGCACGATTTCCATAGCGTCTACGTCCCTACAGCTCTGCCGACAAAATGATCGAAGATGTGCGTCGTGTGCGTTGAGTCTGTGAAAAATCCGCGACCGACTTTTTGCGCGCCATGCAGACTTTTTGTGCGCCGCAGACTCGATCGCACAAAAAGTGTGCCGTCTGCGCAGGGCCTAATGGTCCACTCGTACAGACACGACTGTCGTTTGTTATCCGGACGAGTGGCCATTTACTTCGCAAATATTTGCGTAATTTTTCCATTTGAAATCTAGCCTTAGCACACAAGATTTATCTACCTATTTATATCTGAAAAACGTTACGCTAATCGAATGATTTGAATGGTGGAAAAGGAAAAAGAATACAACGACTTTTTCGCAGAAATCTGAAGAACCACTGCACGAGATGCTGCACAGCATAAAAAGACTTTCACAGTGCAGTCATTTATTAAGGTACATTATCTAAGTAAAGATAAATAATAATAATTCTTATCTAGAACCAAACAAGCCTATGCATCATCTGCTAACGTAGTTAGCTACGCTAAACTGAATGTCAAAAAACTTATATTGAAAAACGTTGTGAGACAATTTATGATATACATCATACTCAACGCAACATAGCATTCCATAGGTACCTTTCAAGAACGTGCACTTACCTCGGCAATTCGACGGTGACATGTCCCTTAGGCTGTATCTCGACGCTTTTGCCGCAGAACTTCAGCTTGGGGTGCACTGAGCCGTGGAACACGAAGTGGGGGCTGTCCGCGTGGAACGCAGACACTGGGGGGTGGTGTGACACCTAGAAATGAGACAGCATTTAGGGTGAATTTCACCAAAGTAAGTGCACATCTAAACAACGTTCAAGAGCTGTCAGTGGCAATATTCCACAACAATGATGACAATGACCTGACAGGTCTTGAACGCAGGTTAGATGTGCTGATCGAGTTCAGTTTCATTGGTGAAATTAGCCCGTGGTTTACAGAGAAAGTTATAGAAAAGCATGATGTTTTATTTAGAGGACTAAGACTATTGTCTGAAATGACGATTACAGTGATATTTTCCTTCATCGGAAATAAGAAACTGTAATTTAGCACTGTGCCTACATGGCTAATTCTATTCGTTAAAAGATATGTCATATTGTAAAAGGTAAGTAATACAAAAAGTAACTAGTGTAAAAGATAAGTGATATAAAATAATACGAGTATATCCGGCTCAGTTCTGTAATTTTTAAGGTTCATACAATCTACTAATAATATCATTGGGTTCACCGATATAATTTATTTTAAACTAGCTTTTAAATTAGCTTTAGGTAGGTAATTAAGACTTTCAATAAAAAAAACGCTCATTCACTTCCGTAATTGTGACGCGTGTTTCTGACGTCATCTCGTGATGTAGCTCCCATATATCAGTCAAACAATACATGATACTATACTTCAGTTACTGAAAGACTCTTTTTATTAGAAAGCGCTCATTGTTCTTGCTCAGCGACGGATGCTCAGCGATACAGATGAATGCGGAGCACGTGAGATATCTAGATCAACTTTATATGAGATTTTGTGCAATTCATTTTAAATAGTAGCAATAACTGCTTGCAGACACGTGTATTTCGGGAGTTTACTTTACTTTTTACTTCCCAAATTAAACATGGAGACACACCCCCTTAAAAGCGGAGTAAAGTGACCAGCAGTTTCTACTGGTTGTCACTTTACACCCCTACAGGTCACAGACACACACACAACACACACAGACACACTAGACTCACTAGTAGGAGTACCTACTAGTGTTGTGTTGTGTGTAGTGTGTTATTCTAAAAATAAATCGATTAAAAATAAATTATTCCATTTAAAGTTTGGCATTTTACTTCGCGTTTATTACGAAGAAGGTATACCAGGACTAGTAAAAGGTTTTGTGGCTGTTTTTTGTAACTTTTGACCACTAAAAAGGTGTTGATTCTCGGCTTATTTATATAAATGCCTGCAAATTGTCAAATTAGCGTTCCTTTTAGGCAGATCACACACACTATAACGGATTACGACTCATTCCTTCTCACAGAGAGGAGGCCTGTGTCCCAGCAGTGGGAACAATTTAGGCTGATAGCACTATAACGCGCCACGTGACGGGGCGCAGATAACGCGCCCCGTCGCGTGGCGCATTGTAGTGTGTGATCCGCTAAGTGTAAGAGTGTGATTTTAAGACTCTAAAATACCTAAATTAACACTCGCTGCTCGATTCTCGAAGCCACTCTAAAGCCGACCACCACTTGAACTTTAGTGAGATATTGCTAACCATTTAGAAACTATCTTACCTGTTCGCAAACGGCCCTGAACTCGGGTCGCTCAAGTTCATACGTCTCTCCAAGTAAAGGGTTGAACGGCTTGCCCAGACGTTCCCAGTTTGATGCCAACGCACTAACGGCGAATGCTAGAAATAAAATTATGAATTTCAGAATTGTTAAGGCTCGCTGTAGGACATTATATGAACATTACTTCATTAAGAAATCTTAAATACAATATACAATCTAACATTAAAATATACAGGGTGGCATGGACATCGACACGCAAACTGTAGGTAACCATGAATTCAGCACATGATTAGAAATAGCGTAGAAATTTTACGGCCGATTTAAAAAAAAAAATCTGCAGTTTTTGTTTCTTATAAAAGTGCAATAAGTACCTACGCGTTCAAAATCTATGGAACAGCTGTTTTTTTTTTAAACCGACGATATATTTTCAACGCTAGGGGTTCAGAACCATGTAGGTACTTACTTAATCCATAATAACGGAAGGCCAATTCTCATAATTAAAAACGTTCAAAATCTAGTCGCAATCTCATCTCAGCGACAATCAATGTCAAAAACTTGTCAAAAATGTAAGGAAATTAGAGGTATTTTTGACAGATTATACTGAGATCAGACTATGAACGTTCTTAAAATTACGAGAATTGCCCCCCAGGTTGCGCGTAGTACAAGAATTTATAGGAATCGCTTGCACAAATCACTAAATACATTTAGTGCTAAACAAATAAAAAACATCGTTTTGTTTCTGTTAGTCGTTTGAAGATGACCGAGACCGAACGATGTTATAACTATCGCATTGATTTTTGATGTTTAGGTTTTAAGAAGTCCTTCGTATGGTTTTTAGATTCAGGAAACGGGAAGTAGGTAGGTACTTACAGTGTCCTAATAAATAATTCAGAACAGGCAGGCAGAACTAGATTTATGCTCAATGAAGGGGGCTAATTACTTATTGCTCAGGCTAGGAAATCCCTTTAAAACAAACTTTCGGTGCCTATTTTATGTAAACTGAACAATGTGCCCCCCTTTTGCGAGGGCGACGTATCTATATCTTAGTAATATAATGTATACAAAGTAAAAATACAGGTTGTAAAACTACTTTTATGTCTAATTTTAAGTTTTAGACTCAGTTTGGTCGAAGCTCAGGAGGGGCAACTGCACCCGTTGCCTAACCCAAGTATCTGCGTCTGATTCAAACTCAACATTCAAGGGTATTCAACAGCTGAAGGCAAAAAGGGACTGTCCAATTAAGATTGGATATCAATACAAAAACAAGACAAGTAAACAACAGTCTAATTCGATAACATCTGAAGGCCAATTCTCGTTATTTAAAACGTTCAAAGTATAATCGCAGTGTAATTTTGGCGACAAACAAATGTCGAAAACTTGTCAAAATGTAGGGAAATTTGAGGTATTTTTAACGGATTGAGACTGAGATCAGACTGTGAACATTCTTAAAATTACGAGATTTGCCCTCAGATCAAATCAACAAGGGAAACACAAAAAGCAATCAGAACTGAATCCCCACGAATATAGCCGGAAAACCCGCCCTAATAGAATTCTATACGACCCTTCATACACAAAATAATCTTGTTTATCTCAAATAACGGAATAATGTGGTACAGTCACCCGCCCGTCCTTGCAACGATTTGACATTGAAGACGTCTGTACTTCGTGGCGGTAATCATAGTTTTCGTAGTTCAAGAATAACTTATGTGTGCTGTTGACCGTACAAGCAGTTTGACATAGTAAAATATAACAAGATGGTTTCGGTTTCATTGGCCAAAAACATTGGCTTATTGCAACAAAATATTGGTACAAACGAAAATTGTTTTGACAAAGGAGTTCGAAATGGTATTCATTAGGTGTAAGGTTGTCTGAGGTGGCCCGAAGTTGTTTGGAAGATAAATAAGACGAGGCAGGTTATCCAATTTAAGCGAAAATGACGATAAAGAGCATTAGGCAATTGGTGTCAATCAACTTCGTATGCCTACACACGAGCGACACGTGTCGACGGCGGAGGGAACTGCAGCCGTCGACGCGAAAGCGGCTGCCGTGGACAACAGCCGCTCGTGTATTTGAGCACCGTACTCAAATACATTTACGATTTGGCAATTTGCCAAAAGATCCATGTGTTAGGCAAAGACATATCCTAAATTCATAAATTGACGGCACGGTTGGCGCAGTGGTTAAGCGATTGACTGCTGCGCTGCGTGTCGCGGGTTCGATTCCCGCACGGAACAAATATTTGTAAGACCTACATGTATTTGTTCCGAGTCTGGGTGTTTTTCTATCTATAATATGTATGTATTTACAAAAAAAAAATTGTATATAAGTAGTTTATCAGCCATCTTGTTACCATAACACAAGCATTAGGTTGCTTAGCTTGGGACAAATGGTGCTGTGTGAAATGTCCAGGGATATTATTATTATTATTATAAATTGCCCTACAATGAAAAATGGCGTTAAATTCTAACTTCAGAGGTCAAACCAAAGCTTTGTTTTTGTTGAGCTTAAGTCGCTTGCAACATAATTAACAAAACAAAACAGCTCTGTTATTAAAACAAGTTCAGTTAAATAAGAAAGAAAAATTTCAGAGCGAAAATTCCCACAACTTTTTTAAATAAAAACCGTGTGTTTTCTTTTAGAAGCACTTTTACACTTAGCACGTTATTTCCACTCGCACTAGGAAAGTTTTTTTATTCGTGGCTCTGCATTCAAGCGCTCTCCATAGTCGACGATGTAGAGGAACGTAAGTGGCAACTTGTTGACTTGATTTAATTTCAATATGCTGGGAAATGAAGGGGGATGATGAAACTATCTTGTGATTAGTTTTGCTGTGTTGGTTATGTTGGTTTCACTTGAGTAAATTGTTGGTATAAATTTGTAGGAGCTTTAATAAATTTACTCTAAAGATTTACTTTACAAAACACTTTAGTTATTGCTTAACACATTACTATTCTTTTAGTTTAAATCCACAATAAACAGAAATACGGGCACACATCAAAGTGTCATAAACTACTTGCCGAAATAGGTCAGTGTACCTATTTCGGCAAGTAGTTTATGCCGCTTTATTTTACAGGTCTAGTATGTTGAGTACCAACAGACCAGACAATTGAAGCATGGCACAAAAGGAAGGAGGCTATAATCAGCAGTAGATGGAACTAGGCCGCCAATAATGATGACGCAGTCTCAAGGAAGTAGATGTTGCTCTAAATGAAACCTTCCGCACGATTACAGGCTGCCTGCAACTGACCCCGGTCAGCACACTATATCCCACAGCTGGCATAGCTCCACCACCAGCCCGAAGAGAACTTGCAAGCGCAGTGGAGAAACTCAAACAGGAATCTGATCTACCAGCGTAACGGCTAAAAAGCAGACACAGCTTTTTAAAATCGACAGCATCTCTGTCAGGAAACCCGGCCGACGCCCGTTGCAAATTCTGACAGGATACTCTTTCCCATCCAACTTACTACCTACCACCAAAGGAGCATCTCCCTGCAGGGTATAACCTTCCGTGGTCCACTTGGAAGTCTCTGAACCATCTCCTACCTTGACGAAACGGCAGTAGGGTTTGATTGTGGAGATATATCACAAACCATGCTCCACCTTCTATCCTACCCTCTGTGTCCCAAAACATGCAGTCAAAGTGGAGTTCACATTGACTACATGTATTTGTGCATGTCCACCGACAACGCCGTGAAAGTGGCAAATTTTTGGGAAAACAAGATTGAAAACATAGTTGTGCCGGCGACACAAAGAAGAAGGAGAATATATTAAGAAGAGAAATCTAATATCTTGCATATCAAAAATGCTGAATGATAATAAAATCTACTCGTAATCCTTCTGATAAATCTTCGTAATGTGCGCCTTTTCAAAGACGTGAGATATATTCTTAGCTGAAGCCCAAAAGTTTGACGCTGTAAGTAGGTACTGTTTCTTACCAGCAATGTACTCCATACGAGCTACAGGATCGGTCTGCTCCGAGGCCATCCGCAGCAGATGCGCGTACTCCAGATACTCCAGCATCCTCTGGAGGAAGGACAGCGGCTCGTTGAACACGACCGGCATGGTGATCTTCGACAGCTCCTTGCCAACGCAGTTCTTTAGCACAGACCACAGGGAGAAGTCGCCGCGGCTGAATTGAGCCACTGGGAGGGAGGTTCTGTGGACAAAAAGAGGATTTCTGTGAGTTAAACACAAACTCAAAGCATTTATGTATATTAAACCATTTACAGGCACTTGTGAATTTTCAAGGGGTCGGTCAGTCAGAAAGAAGAACTTAGTTGCCCATGCCAAAGCGTAGTAGGTACTGTAGAGGTTGTCTCACTTCATTTGTTGCAGGCCGGCAAATACAGAGCGTTTTTTGACATCTTATTGTCAAATACTGGTGAAAATGACAGATTTTCACGAAGTCGGTAGTAAATATGACAGAAAGGCTCTTTTAGGTATCCGTAGCTTATAACATAACTGGCAAAATGTGAATATTCTATAGGCACACATCTGCCTAACCCTTCGGGGAATGCTGGCGTGACGTTATGTCGTGGGGTAATCTGATTCATTACATTTCGATAACCAACCTTCATGAAACGCGAAGTTCGCGTGTAGATAAAGTTATATACGAAAGATACGCGAAACGAATGAACTACAGTTTTGATATTAGTCATAAGTTGGGAAAACTACTGCAAACGTAGTAGATTATCAGTTACTTTATCAGGAAATTAGATTGTGGATTAAAACGGTGGTTGCCTTGCCTATGGCGCTGAAGCTGTCATTACCACTGCGGCGAGAAGAGCGAAGACTGTATTGTAATTGTTTATGCCGACGTACGATCAGGAAAATTAACCCTTTTATTCATAAATGTTGCTTAAAGCTAAGTAATGATTAGCGCCTGTTTAAGCATACATTTTTGACGTTTAAACGTCTCTAAACTTTAATCATCGCTTATAAGTAAACCTCTAATTGTATAACAAATTAACACACTGCGTCAAATTGCCGTGTGATAGCCATTTTATACAAGTGTCAAAAAAATACAGTTGTGATTTATTTGAATATACGGTCAATTTAAGATTTTAGTCAATTTAAAGAACAATTAATTTCTCAGGTTTACATATGCTCCTGTTATTTGTTTCTTATACGAGACTTAGGGCCGGTTTTTTCGAACAGTTGGTTAACGTAACATACGTACGTCAAATAATAACGAGTACGGAATCGTAATTATTTAACGCAAGTCAAGGCCATAATTTTGTAATTGTAGTTTGAAACAATGCTTTTTTTGATTTGACGATAGTTAGTGCCACTTTTGTGTGACGTATAAGCGTGGGTCAAGTGAACGTGAAACAACCCGCTCTTAACTACTACTGCTTACTTGGAGATGACTGGACTTTTGTGTACTGGGATGGTCTTGTAGTCGACACCATCCCAGTACACTCAGCGCAGGGACAAAATATCGCGGCGGGATTTTATCGCGCACTGGATTTTCAACTCTCTGTGTAAATAATTCAGCATTGAGAATCCAATAGAGCGCATCCCAGCGCGTTGAAAAAACACATAGTTGGATTTTCAACTCTCGGTGCTAAGCAGTGCGTTGAAAATCGAGTGCGCAAAAAAAAAACATCGCTGCGGGAAAAACACGCCCGTGCAAATCCAGGCTTAAGTCCAAGCATCTCCTTTGTTTTTCATTCGTTAACTTTCTAATTATGCCGACAGCAGCTTCACTTAACTTAAAAGCAAACAATAAAGTAGATCGCTAACTCGTTAACATCCGCCATTTTCCAACTATCGACAAAGCTGTTTGAACAGCTTCTTATATTCCCACCATCTATAAACTTTGTACTGCCAACCTCGTAATGACTTTACCACTTTTAACATCAATTCCCAATCAATTGAAACTTTACCAAAAGCACATTTGAATCAGTAGGCCAATTATCGTAATTTGAAACGTTCAAAATCTAGTCGCAGTCTCATCTCGGCGACAAACAAATGTCAAAATGTAGGGAAATTAGAAGTATTTTTGACAGATTGAGACTGAGATCAGATTGTGAGCGTTCTTATAATTACGAGAAATGCCCCCCAGGTAAGTATCGAATTAAGTTCTTTAACACATAATGAAATATTGTTACTTCTTGCTACTTAACTAAAGTAAATCAGCCAAGGTTGTACCGACACTTTGGTCTTTAATAGACCTGAGGGCACGAACGCTCACAGTCTGATCTCAGTCTTAATTTGTCAAAAATACCTCTAATTTCCTACATTTTTGACAAGTTTTTGACATTTTCTTGTCGCCGATATGAGACTCCCACTACATTTTGAATGTTAAAACGTCCTAAATCTAGTGGGAGTCTCATCGAGTCAACGAGAATTGGCCTTCAGGTTGATGTAACGTGCAAGTGACATGTAACATTAGGGTGGAAAAGCGATTAAGAGATCGTCTAACATCATTTAAGCCGAAAGACGTCCACTGCTGGACATAGGCCTCCCCCAAGCATCGCCACTTCAACCGGTTCTGTGCTTCCGCAGATTCCTTCACAAGGTCATCGGTCCACCTTGCGGGAAGCCTTCCAACGCTATGTCTTCTAGTACGCGGTCGCCACTCTAAAACCTTTCGGCCCAATCAGCCATCTGTTCTGCGAGCAATGTGCCCTGCCCAATACCACTTAATGCTAGCAATTCTTCGGGCTATATCCCTTTTTTTTTTTTGTGGATGGGAAATCATCAAATGACCCCTCCCGCTCTGGGTGGAGCGGAAGGGAGTGTCAGACTTTTACTGACTAAAACCCACCCGTGTTCCTTCCTTAGCCCTTTCTGTTCCTGGGCAGCGGTTAACCTTTCGGAAGATCCCGCCGCCCTGGCAGGCTTCGGCCCTATCGGGCCCCGTCCTCTGCTGACATCTCTTTGAGGCGCGCGTGGAACACAACGCGCCGTCCGGCACGGGCCTGGTCCTGATCGGACGGTGAGCTACCCATTACTCACCGCCCGCAGGCCCGCGCCTACGGTGGCCGGGAGTCGTCACGCGGCCCCCGACGCTCGGAGCGTCTCCCGCGGCGGCTGAGGCGTGAGGTTCTTTCTCTCAGCCTCCCCGTCACCTCCTTCGCTAGCATGACTGCTTCGCAGGAGGTGACTGCCTCCCACTCCCTCTCGCCCCGGACCATGGCTTGCACCAGGGCCGGACGCGAGAGGTCGCCGCCGTTGCCGATCGCCTCTACGAGGACACGGCGGGGCTCCGCCCAAGCAGGGCAGACCTCCACCGTGTGCTCCACCGTGTCTATGGCTATATCCCTTACCTTGGTTTTCTTACGGATCCCTTCATTGTCATGTAGGGACGCTCCAAACACACTGGTCAAAGAACTTTTATCTTAAGACACCGCGGTATGTGAGACGAGAAGATATTGCGTAACTTTCTGAACGCTGCCCAGCCGAGTCGACTATACCTACTTATATCGTCGACATTATTAAGTCAGCTTGTAGGCTGCCACAGCGTTGCAAAATGCCCTATTACTATTATTTCCTCGTCTGTAACGGCGGCAATAATTACGCTTGTAAAAAAAAAAAGCTTTGTTTGAACCGTCTTCATAATGCGTTCTTGCTCATAAAACTTTACTGGATGAAAGTTGGTAGGGAGCGGTTGTGGTTTTCTTTAATGGGCTTTTTTATAGGTCAGTTGGTGATGCTAAAGACTGAATAATGGTTGGATGTTCCGCTGTTGTTGGTAAGCATTTTTCACTAAGGTTGAAAATATGTAACTGTCATATAGACTAAAAGACCTTCACTCTATATGCGTAACACCCTCTTCAATCACAATTTTTAATGATTTTGAAGGATATTGCTAATCCATTGCTTCACATATGTTCGAAAAATTTGTCTGCTCAGCAACGTAAATAACGCAATGAATGTTGTTGTAGTGTCAAAATGAAAGTCACTCCTACTGTCAGTGTGTTACGCAGTTACCCCGCTTGTCGTTTTATGACGCGCGAGTGACCTTAGGGTAAGCCTTTATTCGTGGTGACAGCCTAAATTTCCCAAAAAAATTTTACTTCTGCCAAACTGCAGAGCAGTAACCTTAGGGTGATAAAGTAATTACGAGGTCGACTGCACTTATTAACACTTAACAGCCGATCGATTCTCTAAAAATCTCATACTGAAAAGTTAGGTGAAGTAAGCTGTTAATAGTGTCAATCCCTAGCAATAGTTGGAATGACAGCTCACTCCACGCTCACTTCACCTAAGTTTTCACGGTGGGATGGTTACAGAATCGCAGTGCTGGTTATTATGATTATGAACAAAATAATCTTCAGACGTCAAATATAAATAAGAAATGAATGAACCTACCTATGTATTCTAGTTACTTTAATGGCTATAGGTATGAATTAATTCTGCTAATCCGGCTTAGCGTTGTGGTAGCGCCAAAACTGGCAGACGTAGGTATGCCACCTAAAGAGATTAATTTCATGCGTCAGAAGCGAGCTGCCAGCTAGCTTTCAAATTATGCTTTTAACTAATGTATCATTAGATATTATTTATGTAAACCATATAGGTTCAGTCTAAATGGGAAATTTAAAAAAAAAGAATCAAAATCAAAATATTTTATTTCACATAAACCTTCATGACACTTATGAAACGTCAGAAGCTCGTTTCCTATGTAGAAGAGTCGGCAAGAAACTCCACGGTTACTCTTTTAAAAATAATTGGCTTTTAAAATGTTTTCAAATTACAGTATTTATTCCCTTGGGTAGGTAGTTACTTTTTCAATAAACATATTAATCCACTCGAGAAACGCCGAGAGGGGGCGCCAAAAGAGGACATATTGGTGATATTGGTGATGTTCTTCAGAAAAGTCAGGTGCGTAGTACCTATGTATTTGCAACCGGCGTGCATGTAATACCTATATATTTTTATTGCTGAATGGGTTTGCTCTTGACCTCAATCACGCGTGATGGAAAGCAATGGATGACGTGTGTGATGGAACGAGCGTGTCTAGAAGTCTGTTCACTCTTGCTTTGAAGACAGACTGGTTTAATGTGGAAGGAAACAGAAACGCTAGCAGAGAGTGCCCCACTTTGGCTTGCGAATAATAAACGTGGAGGTGAAGCGCTATATTACCAGCCGACCGATTCTGTAAAAATCTTACCGTGAAAAGTTAGGTGAAGTGAGCTGGCAATAGTGTCAATCCCTAGCATTAGTTGGAATGACAGCTTACTCCACGCTCACTTCGCCTAAGTTTTCATGAGAGATGAGATGATGAGAGAGTGAGATGGTTACAGAATCGCACTGTAAGAGGCGTAAGTTTCCACTTAAGCAGGGGGTTGTTATAACCCTGACTTGCTAGAAAATTAAAAATAAATAATTAAGAGAAGTACATCCTGCACTTCTCAGCATTCCAATCTCAAGTATCACTGATAAGGGCCGACCGCCATCGCCCAATTCTGGGGACACTTAGACCAGACTCTCTCCGTCATTCTAAAGAGCCACACACGTTCTAAATAATTCCTAATTCTTGTAATTTCTATTTCCAAATTCTTTTTTTTTAATATACGTATTATTTAAGTAAGACAGTTTGCCTTTTTTTAAAACCCTTCGTAAAGGCACGGCCTAATCTTCCACTTCTATACAATACAATTCTATACAAAGCATCTCCTCTAACTATAACTTTTAATTAATCACTTAATAAAGGTTATTTTACGTAGCCTTTGTCAAGAACGAAGTTTTGTCTTAAAAAAGTCCCCCAGCCAAAAAGTCTGGTCCATTATTTTTGGTAAAAAAAACATTACAATGACGTGACCAAAGTTCCTGAGGTCTTTCCATTATGTATTTTTTATTAAAAACTTGCCGCTCCCGAAACTAAGATCGCTTTGAATACCAAATTTAGTCGTGGGTGAACTCATTAGTGAGGAGACGAACGATGAATTAGGTTAGTTCGGTCTTAATGAGGATGCTGTTGGAATAACAGAAACCTGAATAATAGCTTTTTGGTTTATTAATTTTTTTTGGCGACGAACATACTCATAAGTATCAGCACTCGTGGTGACTTTTCTTTTAAATTTCCTGCAAGATGCACTGAAACAGTTGTGTTTGAGTGCATCAGTCCATAAACGTTTGCTGTTTATGAGCTTCCTAATGACCACTTTACTAAAGGTCAACGTAAAACTGCTGCTATTGCAATAAGAGAGGATAAAAATTATATGATGTTAACACATATACTTATCTTTCATCTTTATCTTATTTAAATTTTTAAAATTAAATTGTGGAAACCGTAATTTTTTTGTTATATACCTACCTACAAATTTGTACGGAACCATCGGTGCGCGAGTCCGACTCGCAATTGATCGGTTTTTTTTTTTAATTATTTTTACCTGTTGTGGTATAGTAATTTTATTCTAGATGCATCGTCTTCGATTCCTCATCATCATCATTTCAGCCCGGAATCACCCATAGCTGAGTATAGGCCTACCCTTTCTTCTGCCATGCTTCCCAGTTGGAAAGCGTCTCTCATCCAGGTGTTTCGTCTTCACATATAATTACATAATCTCTAATATACAAAATTCTCGTGTCGCAATGTTTGTTACCAAATTCCTCCGAAACGGCTGGACCGATTTGTATGAAATTTTGTGTGCATATCGGGTTCGTCTGAGAATCGGCCAACATCTATTTTTCATACAAAAAAAAATCCTAGAAATAATGTACTTATACAAAACAACGTTTGCCAGGTCAGCTAGTTAATGTATATAAAATATTGTAAAAACATCTTTAAATGAGTAACTATGAAGTTTCTTGCCCATTCTTCTCCATACGAAACTACTTTTTGGAGGGGCGACTAGCATAATCTCTACTAATCAAAAGTGCCTTTTATGTGCCTATTTGAAATAAATGTTTTGACTTTGATTTTACACAGCTGAATACCCCCTTATAAGCCCCCAACACTGTAGTCAGGTTAAATAACGCCCACGGGAAAATCTAAACGCTATAAATAACCATAGTACACGAACGTTGAAATTAGCGAAGTCATTCATAAAGCGCCCCCACCTGGCTGATGTTTGCATCCCTTTTTAACGCACAGACGAAACATCTCCATCACACTCTTCTTCAAATTGGGCCTATGTTAACATTTAAGCATTTACATGTCATAACATCACGCCATCTATCATCTTTTGAAGTCGGTTAAAATGTGCGCTTGCAATTTACAAAGCGTCTTCATTGAAGAAGGTAATTAATATTCAACCAAACGACACAAAAAGGAAACTGAATAATCTTCATCTTCCCAGCCTTATCCCAAACAATTTGGGGTCAGCTTTCAGTCTAACCGGATACAGCTGAGTACCAGTATTTTACATGGAGCGACTGCCTATCTGACCTCTGGTAAGACTGGTTGTCAGACTTTCGGAACAAGGACACTGAATACAGTTACGTAATTGGTTGTTGAATACATACCATCTTAATATCACGCCTGTAATCCAGAAGAGTTAGGCAGAAGTGTACCTACGAGTATAGTACACTCATATATTATTGCCAGTTCAGCATTTATATAAAGCTAAATCTACATTCTAGGATAAACTTACCCCCACGACAGCTCAAACAAAATAAGTCGGCTGCTTAGCTAACCTCAAACCAGCGAGGAATAAATTGGTGGGTACTATCGACCCACGGAACTGGGCCAAGGGCGGCTTGGGACTGAGTCGCTAAACCCTCCTTTTGTTGCGTGCTGTTCTTAAGAGTCGGTGTGAAGCGAAAAGTCGGTGGGAATTTGAATTAAATGGCGGCGCGTGCCATGCAGAGGGTGACGCTAAAGCTAAACCCTTTTACGGAAAACGCTGTAAATAATTAATACAATACAATTGTTTAATACAATACATAATACAATTGTATCAATAAACAATTGTATTATTTCAATAAACAATTGCTGTAAATAATTGTGGAATTGTAGCCGTAAATCTTATTTGAACTTGTTGACTTCTTATTCTTTTACTTAAATATTAAATAGTAAGTACCTAGTTAAATTATAACAAAATATTTGCAGTATTTTGTAAAAATATCTAACGACCTGCCTCTGCAATGACGACATGTCAAAACACCGAAATTTCTGTACTTTATTAATCAGCTTATAATGTTCCCACTGCTGGGACTCAGGCCTCCTCTCTTCGAGAGAGACTGGGCCGTATTCCACCACGCGGGCCCAGTGCGGGTTGGTAGATGTCTCATGTCTTCTGTACTATATCTAAGTTAAATATTAAAAGTATTATACACAAACCTTCCGGAAGAAATTCTCAAAAAATTGTAGTGAAAACCGCACTAAATTAACCAAAAAAAAATTAAGAACCAGCCAGGAAGAAACAAAACATGGAGCCTATCATATCGAAACCAATAAGCCATACGCCAGACGCGTAACAAGGAATATTAAATGAAATCTAAATCAATTAAAACTTCCAAAGATGAAACTTAAACGGCGTACAGACGCCCGAAACGCAGGTACTCCAAGATCTCAAATTGTCCCAATCAACCTTGAACCTAATGCTTTAGCGACAAAGTTGAAATCTACTAAAGAAATTTGACAGAATTGTAGTAGCCTGATGAGCTGACATCTGTACCAAAAATCTAATTTACTCGCATTCAATTAATCTGTTTCCCATCTTATCTTGCCCTCAAGACAGTCACGATCATGGCAGGATAACGACGAAATATGGAAGTTTTGATCCCGAAGTAAAGCTTGGCCCTTCAGCAAAGAGCGCAGAGCATAATATAGGGTGTCCCCGCTTCCCAAGGTCGTCGAAAGGCGATCAATATGGCGGGCTCCAAACCCCAGCTGTTTGCATTCAACAACGGTTTTGAAATATAGATATTTTATAATGGCGTTTAAATTGCTTGATTGTTATACTTCTCTCACTAGTGTAGAAAAGAGAATTTCGGGAACGCTTTTAAGCTAAGAGTCAAGTTTGAAACCTGCTACAGTTAGAGTTGGTGTGGTAACATATGATAGTTATGTATGGTTTAAGACCCTGATACATATTGTATAACTATCATATGTGGTAACATTATGAGTTATGTTTGTAAGAGGGGCTTGTGGCTAAGAAATAACAGCCGCACGGGTCTTTCAATCAGGTAAACCTACGATTGCCGCGGTCAGTCCGTGGATGGGTGACCATCTTTACATACCAAGACTCCTCCGTGCCTCAGAAAACACGTTAAGGCGTCCCGGCTGTCATTCGTGAATCTTTGACAGTCGTTGCGGGTCGTCAGAAGCCCGAAAGTCTGACAACTAGTCTTACCGAAGGATATCGTATTACCCAATAACTGGGTTGTGAAGGTCAGATAGGCAGTCACTCCATGGAAAATACTGTTATTCAGCTGCATCCGGTTAGACTGGAAGCCGACCCAGATATAGCTGGTAAAAGTCTAGGTATATTGATTATGATAATTATGTAATGTACACGTATATTATGATAATTACAGATGTAATGTCATCAAAATGTGTCTAAATAAATGTATTATTATTATCTCCTTTATTTCATTTGAATACATGTAATTTACATTTTTAAATAGTTTTATAAACAAAAAAAAATATTATTATTATAATGTTTTTTAAAAAGTCTTGACATTTTTTTGCCTGTATTTTGTTTTTTGGAACCCTTTCCTAAAATATGTGTGACTGCTGACAAGGGGCGTCTTAAATAACATATTATGTACAACAATACCTCTTCGAGGTGTGGGATTTAGACATGGTTAGAGTTGTAATCCCGAAGGGTTCCCGATGTAAGGAGCTTGCCTTTTCATGTTCAATATGTCGTGAGTAGCTTTCAAAATGTTACGTACGTTTTTACTAGCTGGCTGTTTTTAGTTCAAACACTAAACAAACGGATTTAAGGAATGTCTAAGTTTTGGTCTATTTTTTTTGTCTTGCAAACAGTAGATAAAAAAATATTTTAAAAAATAAGCTTTTGTTCAGAAAAATTCTAACACCTAGATAAAAAACAAAAATAGCCTGTGTATGTGTATGATAAATAACCTTTGGTTGAATTTTAGTTTTAAATATTCTACCATTTTTATATTTTCCTTTCATCGAATTACGGGGGCATTATGTGTTACCTTACTGCATGATTTATTTGTACATCTCATAACATATGGGAGAAAGGTAAGCACTTTACCATTACCAATTTTATAATAAAAAATAAAAAAAATATTATTATATTTTGTTTTTTTTAATCAGAATTTTATAAATTTAATTTAATTTTTGAATGTAACTTTTTAACGATGTTACCAATTTATCAATATTAATTCAATTCAATTCATTTATTGCATCAAATATGGCAGGTAGGTACACGAAGGTCTTATATAAAATATTTAGTAACACACATTTGGCCAATATATAACATGCAATAGTACAAGTTTTTACAGTTAATATATTAATTACTAAGTAACTACATTTTGTCAATTTGTTTCTACTTAGCAGTTAAATATGTCTGTGCTTTAAAGTATAGGTACAATTTACAGGGACACTTTTGAAAGAACTCATCTATCGAATAAAACACTCTTGTTACACAAGGAAACTGAATAACACGACTTGATTGGTTGTTGAATATTCATGACAAATGAAGAATAAAAGGAGAATTAGAAAAAACTTCAGACACGTGCCGCTGCCAATTGTTCTGTTTTTATATAAATAAAATAGAATCTAGATTCCACGATTGACGCTTGGAGGTCGACTTGTTAGCTATAAATCTAGAAAGAGCTAGAAAAAATAATAAATTAAAATTAAATGGTGTAGGTAAGTACAGACGCCAGCAGGTCAAGCTACCCGAAACTGTCAAATTTTCCAAATCAACATTGAACCTTAATGCTTTAGCGATATAGTTGAAAATCTATTAAAGAAATTTGACAGATTGTAGTAGCCTGATGTGCTGGCGTCTGTACCTTATTCAGAAGGGGCGATTTTTCAATCATCAGACAGCTTTTAAATGAATAATAATGATGGCGATTTGATATATTTTCTGTATAAAGGACAAACCACAATTTTTATTCCTCAGATAAAAAATACTGGAAGATTGAAAAATCGGACCTCATGCGTAAAACAAACGACAAACGCTTTGCCTAATAATATTATAAAGTCAGTAGGGACTGGTCATCTCTTTGCTGCCATGGCTTATTTTAATTTTGTTAATTTAATTGTGTTTTTTATTTTATTTATAAACTTTTCATTACGGACGCTTTTAACGTTCTGCATCGTTCTCACAAGCATAATTTCTAACATGAATGATGTAACCAATAATTTGTAACCATATTATTTTGATTTAAAGGAGTGTCCATGGAGTTTCTTGCCCGTTCTTCTCCATAGGTACCTACTACGCTTTGGAATGGGCAACTAGCTTCATTTTTCTGACTGACCGACACCTTCATAATTCAAAAGTGCCTGTAATTGGTTTAATTGAAATAAATACTTTGAGTTTGAGTGGCACCCCTTGTAACCCCCTCCCCCCCCCTGGTAGCCCCTTCAAATGACTTACAAACAAACTCGACAATTCCTTAGACTGCGCAGTTCTAAAGAAAGTTCTACTTGGAAATAAGAAAGGAAAACGAAGTAAACAATAGGAACTTCTACCGCAATTCAATTTCAAAGGCTTTGGCATAAAATATGAAACGTCACCACACGGGGTGTAGGTATGAGGTGCCTTCCATTATGTACCAAACAACTGGCACAATTATTGTTAATTACTCTCCCGCAGCTCTTAGGTTATTACTGAAACAAAGGGTACGATTATACAGGGTGGCAGAGAACTCGGCGCACAACCTGTTACCATGGATTCAGTAAGATTCTGAACCCGCATGCGCTGAAATTTTTCGCCGGTTACAAAATAAAATAATTTGCTCTGCCATACATTTTGAGCGTACGTATTCCAATTTTCTATGAAACTGCAGATTTTTTTTATAACACGAAGAACTACGCTATACGGTCTAGAATCTTGTGCTGAATTCATGGTTGCGCGATGTGTCTGCCACCCTGTATACATAATAGTAAGTATAGCACCCACGTACCCACGCAGCAGTACCCACGTACATGTCAACAATCTGCCATTGACAGCGGCATTACGTCGCGTCGTAGCGGTTAGGTGGTTTTCGGAGTTTGAATGTGACCACTGCACTGCGATTAACCGTACCTACAAGCTATAAATTACATGGAACAGCAATAAACCATCATCTCATTTGCATAAACTTTCCATGTATCAACCAATCATCGCCTATCGCAGTCCACTGCTGGACATAGGCCTCTCCCAAACTGCGCCACAACACCCTGTCCTCCACCTTCCGCATCCAGTCTACTCCAGCCACCATCTTTAGGTCGTCCGTCCATCTCGCTAGGGGGCGTCCCACACTACGCTGGCCAATACGCGGTCTCCACTCCAGAGGGTCTACTCCGAAGTGCAAAGTGCCAATGTTCGGATCGGGCCGACACGTGGCCGAACCGAATATTATTGGTCGGGACCATAGTCAATATTCGAAAGAGTGTAGGAGTGTAGGATCGTAACCGACCGAACGAAATAGTAACTTCGTAGCAGGAAACGGCTGATCGTTCGGCCGATACTACTTCGGAGTAGACCCCCAGGACTCGTCTGCTAGTCTTTCCATATATGTATCATCATTTTTGTTCACGGTTACGCGGTTGTATGTAAATCACTAAGGGTGAATTATATCAATCAAACTGAACGCCATCAGCACTTTTAAGCCACGTTCCAGAGCTGTCAGCGTCAATATTCCACAACAATGACACTGACAGCTCTTGAACGCGGTCTAGATGCTGAACATGTTCAGTTTCAATGGTGAAATTCACCCGGGTAAGAATTCTATATTATAGGTCAACCACTTAACTGAGACTTTGCCTGAGGTAGCAGCGCGGTGCGGGAAGGGTGTGGTGACGTGATGCGAGAGCTCAGTGATTCGTCAACTTGTGACAACTATCACCCCTCCCGCACCGCGCAGATACCTCAGGCAACGTCTCAGTTAAGCGGTCAGTCTATAGTTGAATTTTTTATAACCTAGGTATTCCATGTTCCCAAGCAAACCAAATCTGCCCAGCCTATTTCCAACTATGTTGGCTAATCCGACGTAGCTGATACCAGTATTTTACATAGACCAATGCCTATCTGAACTCCACAACCCAGTTACTGGGCAATACGATATCCATTGGTAGGACTGGTAGACTTTCGGGATTCTGGCTACCTGTATCGACTGTGAAAGATCTACGATTGACAGCCGGGACCTACTGCTTAACGTACTTTTCGAGGTACGGAAGGGGTCTTGGTATGTAATGAATGGTCATCCATCCACGGACTGACCTCGGCCAGCATAGCTAAACCATTGATCAACCGGTGCGGCTGTTGTTACTAAGCCACGAATACTACACAATATACCGTCAGGCGTGAATTCGGCACCCACTCTATACAATATACGACATAGTATAACCATAAATTAGAGTGGACGGGTTCTGACGAGGGTTTATCTGGATGAATAAGACCGGTTGCCGCTCGGGAAGGGACTGTCCGGGCTTATCAGGCGAAATCAAGGAGTTCTTACAGACGAGATCTTTATTTCGACCCAAGTCACGGAATAAAGTAACTGTTTAGCATCTAGTGAAAACTAGAGGAATTTAAAAAGTTTGATGTTTATTTTTGTGGACTGTGGGATGGGCCGAAACGGTTTCGGATCATGACTCTTTTTGGGAGATTATTTTCAAAGGCTTGTGATCTAAAAGCATAAATATTGTTGTAGAGCCTGTGGTTCAAATAGCCTACTTTGATAATCACGCCAGACAAACTTCCCATGTTTTAAACAAATCTTGCACACAGTATTTTTTCCTAACGTCACGTTACCCATTAGGTACACTGTTCCAATTCTATAATTTTCCTTTTACTATTAAACCATAAATTCCGCTCAAAATATTACCCTGAAACACGAGGTAATCTGGTAAAACCCGCCAGTGATGTGTAAACACCCGATCAAATGATTCATAGCCGCGACCTCGAGCCACGGGGCTCGAATGGCTCGATTGCTCGATAGCTCGACTGCTAGAATGCTCGTTTGCTCGAAGCCTCGACGGCGGTCGTGAGGAGAAAATTAAATTCCCAAGCTCGCTGAGCCAATCTCAACGTTTATAATTGATTTATTTCAGGGTGTCGGAAATTAATATTAATATTGACGCTCAGCGGCGACGCGAAGGTTACTGCAATTTAATCATGTTCTGGAGTTTGAACAGCTTTTGTAATTGTTACTGGCTGATAAAGCTTTACATATTTTAAAACGCAATGTCTCGCTGTTTGTTATATTTTGTTATTTGTATTTTGTTATTTGTATTTTGTTCGAACTGTGTCCAAATAAATGTTAATCTTTTTTTCTAATTCTTATCTCAGGTACGGGTGTTACTCGTCAAAAGGCCGAGGTTAAAGGTTACTTTTTGCACGTACTTTAGCTAAGCGTTATTCCTGTCACTGTCGCACAACTGCCAAACTACGACGCCCCAAAATGCGACGGTAACATGTCTAAATCAAAGCGTTTAACGATTATAGATGGCGGCGTTAATGTGCTTTTAACTCGAGAATCACTTACGCGATTAATGTTATTTTGTAAGTCACAGAAATGGCAAAATTTTTCTATACTTACTTGCATTTCGTTTACAGGGTGGCAGGGACATCGACGCGCAACCATGGATTATGTACAAGAATCTAAAATTTTCGGTCAGTTATTATTAAAAAAAAAAATTGTTGTCCCATACATTTTGACCGCGTAGATGTTACACTTTTCTGTAAAACAGCTGTTTTTTTTTTATAACAGACGGAAAATTCATGGTTTCAGTTTGCGCGTTGATGTCCCTGCCACCCTGTATATCAGTCTACTTAACCAAAGCAAACCCTCATAAATAAATATATACGCCGAAGTAATCGCAAATATTATGTTTTACAAGATTGTGTTTGTTCGATACTCGTCCGAGCATCCATAATACAGAACTCCCTAAGGCCGATATTGATAATTTTACTTTACTGTATGCCTGGAATAATGATATTATAGGCCTCCTCATCACTATTGGCGTATGTCAAAGACCAGGGGGCCTACTCCGAAGTAGTATCGGCTGAATGTTCGGCCGTTTCCTGCTACGACGTTACTATTTGGTTCGGTCGGTCCCGATCCTACACTCCTACACTCTTTCGAATATTGACTATGGTCCCGACCCAACTAAGCCGATCCGAACTTTTTTCGCATTTTTCAATAATATTCAGTTCGGCCATGTGTCGGTCCGATCCGAACATTCGCACTTGGTACTTCGGAGTAGACCCCAGACATTCTAGTTTGCAACAGCAGAAGCCGCACTAATTTATTCTTTAATCGAAATAAATATAAATTCAAAGTCAAATCATTTATGTCTAGGCACATAAAAGGCACTTTTGATCGTCAATAATTCTAGTCGCCCCTTCCAAAAGGCGGTTTGCTATGGAGAAGAATGGGCAAGAAACTCAACCGTTACTCTTTTAAAATGTATAAAACAGTTCATGTTAACATTACCTGTCCTACCCGGGCGGGTTGGTGCGTGTCGGAAATTGGGGACGAATGGATTTTATATGTGGTGAGGGTCGACCCTAGGTTATTTTAGGGTTACATGGAAAAGTTTTGTGGTCGTCCTCATATGGACATGGATGGGGTCAAAAACTACTATATAATAATAAAGCTATTATTGTGAGACTATAGAGTATTATTGTGAATAATATAGTTTATTATTCCAGTAGTCACTGGGTCCAGATTGTTGGCACCTGATAACAGCTTTCCGTTCGACAGCCAATCCTGGGCGAAGTAGTTAGGTCATGGTGAACTTTAGAACGGACTGTCGTAATTAAATTTATGCGTATGTTAAATTTCGTGTCTGTACCGTTGACCGTTAAAGAGTTCCTTTGTCTGGAGTCAATCATCATAAAATGCATGGTCTTCGAAACAGAATCAACATGTAAAATTTCAACTTCGTAGCATAAGAGGAAATGGTTTTAATTCAGCTTGCAAGATTTTACCTAAACAAACTAACATACGCGGCGCCTTCTTTGTGCAAATTATTTCATCACCACTGCTTTCCAAACTGTGAAGGAAAACATCGTGAGGAAACCGGCATGTCCTAGAACCAAAAATTCGAAGACATGTGAAATCTATCAACCCGCACTGGGCCTTCTCGCTATCACCGAGAGGAGGCATGTGTCCCAGCAGTGGGAATGTTATAGGCTGATATTGATGAAACTAACAAACTTACATACAGCATACATACAAACATTGCACGTTATATAAAAAACTTGTAACTTGTAATGAACATTCACTTGAATGAAGCTTAGGTATATATCAGCTTTACATGTAGAATGCTTATGGCATAATCAATACATTTGCCAATGTATCTAATGGAGCCAGCCTGCGATGAGCTCTGCAGTATTCACGGAGCACGAATAATTGATGTTACGTATCGTTCATTTTGAATCGGAAATATTCACTTTATACACAATATTTATTACTTTTTATTACTTTTGGTTAAGTAATAACAGGCGCACGGGTCCATCGATCCTGTTAAGCTACGCTTGCCGCGGTGGGTCCAACCATCTTTACATATACAGACCCCTCCGCGCCTTAGAAAGTACGTTAAGCCGATGGTCCCGGCTGTCATTCGTAGATCTTGGCAGTCGTTACGGGTCGTCAGAACCCCAAAAGTCTAACAATCGGTCTTACCAAGGGGTATCGTGTTACCCAATAACTGGGTTGTGGAGGTCAGATAGGCAGTCGCTTTATGTAAAATACTGATATTCAGCTGCATCCGGTTAGACTGGAAGCCGACCCCAACATACGTTGGGAAAAGGGTAGGCAGATGATGACACAATAATTATTTGTTGAATTTGAAGGGTTATAAAAATGCGCATGTAGCCAAAGATATAAATCGTAAGATTCTCCCTACCGTGTCAAAAATGGTCGCGTCACTGTTTGTCGGTTTGACACGTCTGACACCATGGAAACGACAATACTGGACGAGAGCTCACTCTCTCAGTATTGACACATAAGCACGGTACGGCGAGGGCCATATAACAATTTAAATGTTTGCATGTGGCATAAATCAGAACGCATGTTGAGGACTCAGTACCCAAATTGCGTAACAGACTTTCAATCACAATCCAAGAGTTTTTAAGGAAATTTCTAATCCATTGCTTCATAGGTTTGCAAAACTTCATCTGCTCAACAACGTGAATAACGCAATGAACGTTGCTGAACTGTCAAAATGAAAGATATTGCGATCAATATTTTCATTATGTGTGTTATACGATAACCCAACAGCCTTATACTCAAAATTTTATTTGTGCTCTTGTCTTTTAAAAAGAACCGGGACCACCCCTATATGCTGATGGTGATCACCGGGGTGGTTTTAGTGAGGTAAAAATCCCACACTCCCCTCCCACCTCACCCCCCGGAGGTCGGGTGCCTTTTGAAGGTATCCCCCCGAAAACAAAAAAAGGTGCTACTAGATAATAATGAAGTTGGGGTGTTGGTGGGTGTACTGGCCAATTAGAAACATCTAACTTAAATTAACTAGAAGGGTAATTCAAAGCTCAAATTATGACAGAACCCAACTCACTTTGACCCAACGGAAATGAATGTTTAATTCAGTCCAGTGCAAGAATGAATAATTCATTACACTTCGTCGCTGCATCCTCGAGATTTACATGATTCACTAGGTAGTACACTCCTCAATGTACTAGGCATCGCACAATTTTTAGATAAAAAACTAAAAAATAAAAATAACATTAGATATTAAACGACTACCGTAGTACCTGCTGTGGTGGGGCGTCCACCGCGCCCGGCCATCTACGATCGTTCACTTGTCATTCGCTTCTTTCGTGCGGGCATCGCAACATTAATATTGTTGGTGAAAAATATTCCATCCATTTTTATTTTATTTTTTTCTCTTGTGACTATGGGACGAAGACGACATGAAGATGATCCACGGACCATCAGACGAAAAATAAGGCGACTGGAAAAGCGTTTACATAGACAACGAGAACACACATCCAGTGATGAAGGTTAGTCAGATTTAACTTAATATTAACGGTGTTATGTCGTATCATCGGTATTGCTGATTTAACTATCAGTCACTAAGTTTAATAGTTTTGAGTATTTCAAGTGTCTTGTTGTTCGCACACGTGCGGTATGACTCATGACTTTGTAATGTTGTTGTTCCATTATAACGTTATATTATAGAAAAGGAATCCTTTTGCATCGATTCTACTTTGTTTTTACAATCAATTAGTTAAATTCATTGGACGATGTGTGTAGTGCGACGAGATGGCAGTCGTTCCAGTTTATGTCTTTATGGAATATGGATGTTAATAAGTACCTACCTCCATATGCATATTCTACAAGTACCGTGATGAGATCTCGGTCAAATTAAAACCACTATTGTATTAATGGCTAAGTGTCGTGACGCGATTACGACCGTCTATAATAAGTGACTATTATTGTCAAGTGGTTTGACGCGATCAAATCCTTTTGTTGTCATTGTTTCAAGCCAAATTTGAGCCAATGCTATAGTAGATCGAAATATAATTCCAGATGTTGAGTCTCGCCACTCAAGTCCTGCCTCCTTACCTCCCGACTACGAATCCTCTGAGCATTACCAATCAGATGGTACTCAGTCGAACATTCGATCTGTGGTGACAGCTCCACAACACACTATCTCTGATACCGTTACCGGTGGCGCTGGTATTAGCGCCGCACCAGAATTTAGTGCCGCACCAGAAATTGTGGAGGCCCTCCCGCCTGATATATTAGAGGTTCTTGGAGAATCTAAGGAAAAAGATGAGGTATTCGGGCCAAAAATCAGAGAAGAGATCTCCAAACGTTGGGGAAAGATTATTATGGAGGGTCTAGGTAAAGAACAGAAACAAAAGCTGTTTAGTAATATTTTGACCCCGGAGAATTTTCAACTTATTAAGGCACCAAAACTTAATCAAGAAATATCCTCTGTCTTATCGGAATCCTCCAGAAACAGGGATAAGCGTCTTGAATGGACACAAAATCATCTAGGCATTGGTATAGCGGGTATCACTAACCTACCCTCATCAGTAATTGACGGCAATGTAGAAAAGGCTGAGATTATAAAAAAGCTCTCAGAAACAGCACAAATATTGTTAGATTTACATTGCCAAAATACTGCTAACCGAAGGAAGTTAGTTACATTCAGCCTGGATAAAAGTTTTTTGAATATTATTAAAGGGGTTAAGAGAGATACTTTTCTCTTCGGAGAGAATTTGGGCGAAAAAATCAAGGCATCTAAGATGGCTGAAAAATCTGGATTACAGATAAGGAGGACCGAGCCTCAACCATCTACCTCCCACAGATCGACACGCTCGAATAATTATCGCCAGGGAAACTCGAGGCGCCCACTTCGTCACCAGAACTACAGAGGCAGGTCGAGTGGGCCCAGGACACAAGCCTCCAACCTGAACACACGGAGATATCCAGCGTCAACAGAACGGTACAGCTCTGCGAAGTCAGCCCCGAAGGCACCTCCGAAGCCCGAATAGAGGTAATTAAACATGCTGGTCGGTTACGACTCTTTGTAACAGCTTGGAAAAGCATAACTAAAGATCCTGTAATCTTACAGTGTATATATCATGGTTACAAAATACGTTTTAATCGACGCGTTATTCAGCATGCAGAACCAGTTAATAAATCCTTTTCTTTCCAAGAGGCTAATAATCTTAATATTGAAATTTCAAAACTTTTGTTATCAGGTGCGATAGTAAAATGTGAAGACATTCAGGGCCAGTTTATTTCGAATATTTTTTTGATACCTAAAAGCGACGGTACCCATAGATTTATTCTTAATCTTAAAAAATTAAACAATTATATTGATCCACAACATTTTAAAATGGAGGATGTTAGAACGGCTTCTAAATTACTATCAAAATCATATTACATGGCCCATATTGACCTTAAGGAGGCGTATTTTTTAATCCCAATTTATGAAAATAGTAAAAAATATCTACGGTTTAGGTTTTTCAATCAGACTTATGAATTTCAGTGTTTACCATTTGGTTTATGTTCGGCACCGTTGATTTTTACTAAATTAATGAAACCAGTGATTACATACCTCAGAAAACAAGGGATTATGCTGGTTATTTATTTAGACGATTTGTTATGTATTAATAAAACATTTGAGGGCTGCTCTCACGATGTAAAAATAATCACCGACTTGTTAGAAAAACTCGGGTTTGTGATAAACATTTATAAAAGTGATAAATAGTTCCTAGCCAACTCAAAACTTTTTTAGGTTTTGAATTAAACTCAACGGACATGACCTTAAAATTGCCACTAAAGAAACGATTGAAGGTTCTAGAGATAATCGATAGATACTCCAACAAACGTTCTTTATCTATCAGAGACTTTGCAAAGTTTCTGGGATTACTTACGTCATCGTGCCCAGCAGTTAGTTATGGGTGGGTTTATACCAAGCGATTTGAAAGAATTAAATATCTCGCGCTTCAGAAATCAAATGGCGATTATGATATTAATATGATCATTCCTAATAACCTAGAACCTGATTTCTCGTGGTGGAAAACAAACATCATGAATGCGTTTTGTCCAATCCGTCAAAACAAATACTACTTGGAGATTTTTTCCGATGCTTCTCTAACGGGTTGGGGTATAGCTTGTAATGGAGAAACCAGCGGTGGATTTTGGAGCACGTCAGAAACCCCAAACCATATAAACTTACTAGAATTAAAAGCAGCTTTCATTGGTTTGAAATGCTTTGCCAAGGACCTTGTAGACAAAGAGATACTTTTAAGAATAGATAACACTACTGCAATCTCATATATTAATAGGATGGGCGGTGTTCAATATACACATCTTAATGATATAGCACGCGAGATTTGGCAGTGGTGTGAAGAACGTCGTCTCTTCATTTTTGCTTCCTACATTAAGTCAAAAGACAACACGGAAGCTGACCAAGAATCAAGACACATCAATGTCGACACCGAGTGGGAATTATCTCGTTCAGCGTTTCGTGACGTAGTCCTTCATTATGGTACTCCAGAGATTGATTTATTCGCAACTCGTTTGAATGCGAAATGTCATAAATATGTGTCCTGGAAACGAGACCCACACGCTTACGATATTGATTCATTTACTTTAGATTGGGGCAATTTAAACTTTTACTCGTTCCCACCTTTTTCGTTGATTCTCAAGTGCTTACGAAAAATAATTTCTGATAAGGCTACAGGAGTGCTTATAGTCCCATATTGGCCTAGTCAGCCGTGGTACCCACTGTTTACATCTTTACAGATAAGGGAACCGGTTTATCACGGACCTAGTAGTGATCTCCTTTTATCTCCTTTCAGAACGCAGCACCCCCTTTGGATGAAACTTACCCTGGTATCATGCCTGTTATCAGGGAAGCATTTTCTCGAAAATCATTGACTCCGGAAACTATAAAGATTATCACTGCTTCTTTATCTAATAATACATTAAAACACTATAATATCGCTTACAAAAAATGGTGGCAGTTTTGTCAAACCCATAAGGTAGACTGCTACACTGCATCTATACAACCGGTACTGCAATTTTTGTCCAGAGAATTTGAAACGGGAGCCAGGTATTCTACATTGAACACCTATCGTTCGGCGCTTGGTTTAATTATAGGTAGACAATTAAGTACAAATGATATTGTCAGCAGATTTATGAAAGGTGTTTTTAGATTGAAACCAGTTTTCCCTCGATATCAATCTACTTGGGACACTAATGTAGTTTTAGACTTTTTGTACAATCATTTTCCTAATGAAAATCTGTGTTTAAACAAATTAACAAAAAAAACTGGTAACTCTGCTTGCGTTGTCGACTGCACAACGCGTGCAGACGTTATCCTTTATTCGCCTGTCTAACATAAATATTTGTGATTCACACATTATAATAACAATTGATGATTTGTTAAAAACCTCTGCACCTGGCAGACAAACACCCCGTTTGATTATACCATTCTTTCCTAATAAAATAGAGATATGTCCAGGAAGGACTTTATGTTCATATATTAATGTTACAGATACATTTAGGACTGAATCAAATACCGAAAGGTTATTATTAACTACTAAGAGACCAGTCCACAACGCCAGCTCCTCTACGATTAGCCGCTGGATTAAACAGACATTAGCAGATAGCGGTATAGACACCACAATATTTACGTCACATAGCACGCGCCACGCGGCTACATCAGCGGCTGGTCGTAGAGGTATTTCTATAGATTTAATTAAAAAAACTGCCGGTTGGTCTGGTAATTCTCTAGTATTTGGTAAATTCTATAACAGACCTCTGCTTACAGAGGAAACAGATGATTTTGCTCGCGCTGTTTATGACAATAACGTTTAAATTTTGTTAAAATTACCATATTTATATAAACCTATATTTTTTGTGTACTTAACCACTTCGTGGATATAATTTAATAATACCTATACTTAGCTATGTTAAAAATAAAACATATTAAATCATTAGATGCATTTATTTTTTTTCACCACTAATGTATTGGCTATTTATCTCTAAACTCTGAACATCTACCTAGTGAATCATGTAAATCTCGAGGATGCAGCGACGAAGTGTAATTAATGGTTAAACAAACTTACCTGAAGTGAAGTTTGACCGCAATTACACGAGTCGCTGCATCCGAAGAGATTTACAAACCCGCCCAACCCTTCTTTGCAAGAAATCCCGATATTAAATATAAGTAGTTTAAGATAAATAGCCCTCTTAAATGAATGACAAGTGAACGATCGTAGATGGCCGGGCGCGGTGGACGCCCCACCACAGCAGGTACTACGGTAGTCGTTTAATATCTAATGTTATTTTTATTTTTTAGTTTTTTATCTAAAAATTGTGCGATGCCTAGTACATTGAGGAGTGTACTACCTAGTGAATCATGTAAATCTCTTCGGATGCAGCGACTCGTGTAATTGCGGTCAAACTTCACTTCAGGTAAGTTTGTTTAACCATTAATTATTTTACTTTATTATTCATGCTGGCAATATCCGTGCATCATGTTCTATGCTGCATTCAGAACTTCATCCTAATTAGTTTTATTACAATGTTAGTACTTTTCCAAGCATTTTCCTCATTTTGCATTCTGGAACTTACATTCATACTAATACCAATCCTTAGTAAATAGGGGTTTGTGGCTAAGTAATAACAGCCGCACGGGTCGATCGATCAGGTTAAGCTACACTTGCCGCGATTAGTCCGTGGATGGGTGACAATATTTACATACCAACACCGCTCCGTGCCTCGGAAAGCACGTTAAGCCGTTGGTCCCAGGATCTTTGACAGTAGTTACGGGTCGTCAGAAGCCTGACAACCAGGGGGTATCGTATTACCCAATAACTGGGTTGTGGAGGTCAGATAGACAGTCGCTCCATGAAAAATACTGGTAGTCGTTGCATCTGGGTAGACTGGAAGGCGACCCAAACATAGTTGGGATAAGGCTAGGTAGATGATGGATAACTTAATAAGTATGTACTTTCAATGTAAAAGTAACTCTGTGTGTCTGTCTGTTACCTTACCACGTTTTACCTGCTAAACGGATTTCGATGGGCACACGTATACTCGGAGTTAGGACATAGGATACTTTATATCCCGGTAGTACCATCCTGTGGGATAATTTCCGACCTCCAGGTAGACGAAGCCGCAGGCAAAAGCTAGTATTTTATTTATTACACGTTATTCAAAATCAAGTGTTATTGTAGGTATTTGAATAGAGACCTTTGGGGAAAATTGTAATTTAAAAGAAGAAAAAAGGTAGTACCATGAATAATGTATTAAGAACAATGTTTCTATTGGAAACTCATTAATATTGGATTGGATGGTAATACAATAAACCTAGTTCGTTTTGGTCTTATATTCTTCGGTTTGTTTTTTCTCAGAGCTGTTATTGCCAATCGCAAGTTTAAACTACTACAAAGAGAAAATAATTGTTTTTTTGATGTTTGTTTGGTACGGTTTCACGCTAAAACAGCTGAACGAATTTAGATGAAATTTGGGACATGGGTAGACTCCTAGATTAGGACATAGGATACATTTCATACCGATATTCTTACGGGATCGAGACTGATGCGGACAAAACCGCGGAGCGCAGCTAGTGTCATATGACTCAAAAAGTACTTTACAAAAATATAGAAATATTTTATCTTTCTGAAACACAATGACTGAACACTATTAACATATTAAACACAAAACTACAACACTTTGAGATGTTGTCTATCATTTATGTTGCACCTGTCATATTTTGTGTCTGCACCTACCTAAGAAAAAGTTGTCGAAAATATATAAGGCATAACGTCCACCTTTGTACAGTATTTAATTTGGGTATAAAGTAATGTATTTTTTTTTTGTTATGTATTTTCTGGTGTTCAATAAAGTATATATAAATAAATAATAATAAATAAAGTTTTGATAAAATAAATAAATTAACAATCTTTTACAATCTTACATACGCACAAAAATCTATAAATGTCAATAACAAAAAACCTCGTATTATGTGTGAGACAGCTACAAGACCTTTATCACCTTTATCATAACTGTCAGGCCACAATACCAGAGGGGCAATTTATTGTTGTAATTTTAAGGGCGTTTACAGTCTGATCTCAGTCTCAATCTGTCAAAAGTACCTCATTTGTTTATCGCCGAAATGAGACTGCGACTAGATTTTGAACGTTTTAAATTACGAGAATTGGCCTTCAGCTATTTGACACAATATTAGATCTGTTTTTTTCTGCACATTAGCCCGATCAACGATATTTATGTTGCAAATTGGTAAAAAAACACTGTCATACACGTCTTTTTTAGGGTTCCGTACCCAAAGGGTAAAAACGGGACCCTAGTACTAAGACTTTTCTGTCTGTCCGTACGTATTTTTATAGATAATGGTACGGAACCCTTCGTGCGCGAGTCCGACTCGCACTTGGCCAGTTTTTTTTAATATTTCAAACTTGATGACATTGGCGTTTCTAGTACATTGTAATAGCCGTCTACTCTGACAACAAAGAACGACATATAATTCTATAAATAAACTCAGAGGTCAAAGTCTCTTTTAAAGTACGTACAATTACATTATAATGGTTAGATCATATTATGACTATGTAAGTTAATGTGGTTTCTTGAGGAAAGCACCAAACAGGTGTGAGTGGACCTGCCCAGACAGAGCACGCATGTGTCAGTTATCGTGTAGCTCAACGATTAATACGTTTACGTTAATAATAAGCAGTACAGACTAAGCATAACCAGCCTATAGTGCTCCCACTGCTGGGACGCAGGCCTCCTCTCTATCAGAAAGAGTGGGCCGTAATCCACCATGCGGGCCCATAAAAATGTTCACGACACTAACAATTTTGTTGATAAACCTACAAACGTGACTGTCTCCGACTGCTAATTACATGCTTAATTTAAAGGTAGTTAAGCTTCAGACAAGCTGGTACGAGGAGAGGCGGTGGATGTAATTTGCGAATTAATCAAATGCCCTGGAGGCTGGAGGTACAGACGAAGATTAGAGGCACAGAATGTATTAAGAGAGTCGAAAGTACCACTTGAGGCAAATGTGTTGTGTTATAATAAATATATATACCATAATACATATATAATAATAATAAATGGGTCAGGCAGGGGACATAGACCTTCCATTGTTCAAGGTGACCGATCCACTATAGCCTCCCAAACCCATAGCCCAGTATATTTTGTTTCCATGTTCTGCAACAGTCCTGCACCAACCGGGGGTTGTCCTCGGGTGCACTTGCATGGTGCATACAGGGATAATCGTCGGTTGGTGCCTCCTCATCGTTTAGAATTGTGTAAAGGGCCTCTGCGAGTTGGTTTCGGCCCCTAGTACGCCTTTCAAAGGTCCGGGACCCCAGGGACCCCAGATATGTCAAAGACAACTAAAATAATAATAATAATGATTTTTATTTCGGAACAAAGAATCCATAGAGTGTTAGGGCGGGTTGTTTCACGTCCACGACGCACGCATATACGTCAAAAATGGCGCTAACTATCGTCAAACAAAAAAAAAAGGTTTCTGGAACAATGTCATAATTGAATAAACGTTATAATTATTTGCGTTGAAACTGACAGATTACGACTCTCACTAAAGAATCTATTAGAATGTGTGCATTTTATGTTTATTTAACAATGAGCGTCTTAGATAAATGTGAGAATGTACAAGTATGTGCTGAATATAAAAAAAAAATACCTGTCGTTCATTTTTTTTTCTTTAGTCACAAAAAAAATTATGAGATTTAAACTTGAACATAGGTCTAATATATGTAGTCATAGGACTAAGTATTTAAGCAAATATTATGTTAGTTAAACTCCAGCACCCAAATTGCGTAACACACAATCAATCTCAATCTGAATCATTTTGAAAGATACTGCTAATCCATTGCTTCATATGTTCAAAAAATGTGTCATGTGTCTGCTCAACAACGTAAATAACGCAATGAATGTTGTTGAACTGTCAAAATGAAACTGATTCCGATTGATCGTGTGTTACGCAATTAGAGTGCTGTTCAACCAAATAACATATTTAAAAGTTCATATTGACTAAAAGCCTAAAATACCCTAAAACTCAATCCATCACCTCTAACTGCGTAATCCGTTAAAACCCTCTATGCCCGAACACCTCTGAATAATGTAACATGTTTTAATTATTATTAACTTAGCAGACCGTCCCTTTCAAGGGTACCTAACAATATCGGGATCAATACGGTTGGATCGACCTTGAAACCGGGACCTTTTCCTTCAACGAAAAATAAGCTACCAACCTCCTTTTTAGGGTTACGTACAAAGGGTGCCAAGGGGACCGGGGTAAGGCTCCGTGGCAGTCCATCCATCCGTCTGCCACAGGGCTGTATATTTGGAACCGTAATAGGTAGATACTTGAAAATTCCACAGTGAGTAATAGGTACTATGGCAGCTATAACAAAAAAAAAAAAAAAAAAAAATTAAAGTAGTTGTTTTTTTTCGCCCTTTTTTTTCTAAAGTATTAAAAAAATATGTTGTAATAGATATTGTACGGTGGTACGGAACCCGTCATATGCGAGTCCGAGACGCTCCTGGCCGCTATTTTGTATTGAAAAGGTACAGAAGTTTTTAGCCCCATAAAAGATTCTATGGATGACGGATCGAAAGCGTTGAGACGCGGGTATTTCAGCAGGAATGTTTCAGAATATTTGACTGGGTTTCAGAATATTTACGAGGGTGCTGTGAAAGGAACCGTGTTTCGGGGACGACAAAATGTCGCCTCAATTTTTGTATCTGACAGACAAAAATGGGCACGATGTTTAAAATTTGTTGCAATATAAAAAAAAATTGTGGTACGAGTTTTAACAGCCGCGAATTACGAGTTGTAGGTCGCAGATTCGAACCCAGACAGGCGCTTTACTTTGTGTAAATTATTTCATCACCACTGCTCTCAAAACGGTGACGGAAAACATCGTGAGGAAACCAGCATGTCCTAGAACCAAAAATTCGAAGACATGTAAAATCTACCAATCCGCACTATGCCCGCGTGGTAGATCATAACCCACTCCCTCTCTAAGATAGGAGGCCTGTGTCCCAGCAGTGGGAACAATATAGGCGGATTATGATAATTATGATTATGAGTTTTACACCTAACTAGCTCCAGCCCGACTTCTTCGAAATTTCTTGTTTTAAAATAATATCCTACATCCTATGACACTCGGTAATACTGTAGCTTCCCATTAGTGAAAGAATTTCCGGAATCGGATCAGTAGTTCTGAAGATTACCCCCTACATACAAACTCACAAATTGTACCTCTTTATAATACATATTAGTACCTATACCATAATCAGCCTATAACGTTCCCGCTGCTGGGACACAGGCCTCCCCTCTGTGAGAGGGTGTGGTTTAGACTACAGATAAAACACTTCACTGCTATTCAAACTTTCTTGTTTGTTACCTCTCTCGGTTGTTTGGCAATGATATAATGTGGAGAAAAAACAATCCTACTAATATTATAAACGCGAAAGTTTATATGGATGGATGGATGGATGTTTGTTCACTTTCACGCAAAAACTACTGAACGGATTTGGGTGAAATTTGGCACACAGATTGTTTATAACCAGGATTAACACATAGGATACTTTCATTGGGTGAAACCGCGGGGCGCTGCTAGTATTATATAAGTGAGAGCGAGAAGACGCCGGGTGAGATAATTAGCCCATTTTCCAGCATCCATTATCCTTTAGAAAATTATCTTTCAAGAGAAAATGAAGCAATAAACAGTTTTTATGTCGCACTATATTACAATCGATTCACAACTTGATAGGTTTATAGGTAATTAAGGCAGTATCCTCAAGATCGCGCGTTGAAGGTAATGGTCTATTTCATGGACCCATTAAATATAACGGGCAATGGAACGTTACACGATGACAGGATTAGCCAGGTAGGCATTTAATACTGGAACCAATCATCTATCTATTCATCTATACAGGGTTTATTTTAAAAAACCAGCCAAATTTAAGAGTGTGGTACAGACCATAAAACTGAATAACTTTGTACATGGGACCAACATCGTAATCGCGAAAAAAATAGTCTGTCCCATAGAAAACTTCAATACCTACTGGCTGGGCCGAATTGGCTAGTTTTTACATGCTCGTAATAGTCCGAATTAAGTTTTTTATGGAAAGGAAAATAGGAAAATAAATCGGAAAAAAATTAACATCATTTTATTTGGGTGTTTTGAACGAATTATTAAAATTTGTACAGTACATCGTCTATCGGGCCAGCTAGATAATATTTACATGAAGTTAAGTTAACGCTGTGAAAAGATTACATTTCCCTTTGGTAAAGCCGCGGATACAGCAGGTAGTACCTACATACTAGTATAAGGAAAATCTCTTTTATCTCATGATTGATGGTTTTGAATTTATCACGCAAGGAAAATGTATTCATCGTGTTCTGAAAATGTTTTGAAGGCGTGTGGGCAAAACGATCGTAGCACAACGTAAGCTACGCCGTAGCAATGCTGGTAGCTACGGCGTAGCTTCATGCGTAGCACAGTTTTATACCTTTTGTAATATTTGCGAAGTGATTACACTATCGAATTTATTAATAAAAAATGTTGGGTTTTTCTATCAGGAATTTCTTAACAATAATAATAAATGTTTATTTGAGATAACTAGGATCCAGTGAGTGTGTGCGTCGGTGTGTTTCAGTGTCTGAGGGTGTGTGTGTGTGTTAATGACAGCCCGAAGTTTGGATTTGTGATTGATGGCAATAGGCTCGCTCCCAATTACATGGGACTTAAACGTAACTGGCGAAATGTAGGTGTACTGTAGGTACACCTCTGCCTACCTATCCGGGGAAAACAAACGTGATAATTAAGTTAAAAAATAACTATGTTTATATAAAGTCAAAAGATGCCGAAAGAACTGCTTCATTTTATCCAAACAATTATTTATCAAAAGCTTGACAATGATTCTATCAGACGTTATTATGTTCCTAACAAATGGTGAGTTTCATAACGCCAGACGCCGAAAAATAAGAAAGATAACAAAACATCCTACGTAGTCATTATATCTGCGATCTTCTTACATATTTATAAATTCATTTCGTTCGTGTTTGTTGGTAAATTATAGGAAAATACTCAGAGTGTCTGCCCACGCGAACTGTGTCCTTAATTGAAAGAGTATATCTTTTTTCGGATAGATATCTTTGCTATTCTATCGAAACGTTACCTACTTTCGTTTACATTAAGTTTTTGTGTACATCTTTAGGACCATGTTCAAATAATATAAAACTGATATATCTTTTTCTATTTACGAAATCAAAAAGAAGATATATTTACTGTCGTGACCTCGAAACAATCTATTACAAAATCATTTAAAAAAATATACAGTGCCCTGAAAAAGTTAGGTGACCTTATTTCACTTCAGCTGTGATGCCACATTATGATTTAAAATAAGAAGCAGATTTAAGAAGGAAGGATTAGCCGAAAGTAGTTGAATATCTGTCAATAAAAACGTCACAGCAGTTCAAACGTTTGGATCGCTAGAATTTTAAATCAAAATGTGATGTGTTACAGCTTTCAACTTTTAGAGGCCGCTGTAAATAATTCGATTTATTTTGAGGCGACACAGACCCTTAGAAAAATACCTTAACCTAAACATACACATTTTTATTAGAGTTCCGTACCTCGAAAGGAAAAAACGGAACCCTTATAGGATCACTTTGTTGTCCGTCCGTCCGTCTGTCTGTCTGTCAAGACCCTTTTTCTCAGGAACGCGTGGAGTTATCAAGCTGCAATTTACATCAAATACTCAGGTCTACTGACCCTTGGAGCTGTGAAAAAATTGAACTTCTAAGCCAACGCGATCAAAAGATACAGCCGTTTATGCCGCAAATGTTCGCCACTCGCAAGGGAATCAAAACCTACAGGGTCCCGTGAACTCAGAATCTTGAAATTTAGTACGAAGTAACGTCTATTTCTATCTACGTCGAAACAGCAGATTTAAAAAAATATATCTATAATATATTTATTTATTTCAGAGTATTCACAGAACTTCCATATTTGTGTTAGTAAATACTTAAGAACTCAGTAAACCAAAAAAAGACAAACAAACGGAATCAAATAGACACGTGGAGTGCGATCCAAAGACTAAAAAAATACTTAATAACCGACGAAAAATTTCAACGCACTGGGATCCAGAATCATGTACTGAATTCATGGTAACAGGTTGAGCGTCGAAGTCTCTCTCACCCTGTATTTTGCTCGATTAGAACAAGGCAAACAACAGAGCTGTCTGGGTAGCTAATTACTGGACGTTCAATATTTTACTAGTCCATTGACATAAAAGGAGGCGCTTTTTTATAAAAGTTTTCCTTTTTCCTACGCTAACCACAAGTCTCGCCAACATCCTTCTTCGTAGTTGTAGCTCATTTATAATTAAAAAAAAAACTTGCACGCTAAAGCCAAGATAAAGTTTAGTTAAGTTAGTAAAATTGATACGTTTTCTTGGGTATAGAGCAACATTCTACATATTATGTAGGTATACAAGAACTTCTGCTTGTGTTGTGCTCTTTGAAGCAAGAACTTGAAGCGCGTTTGATACACGTGCCTGTAGTATGAAAAGTTTCGAGTAGTTTTTTTTTTATTTTTTTAACGGCAAGAAAGATGTGTGTATACAAAGGGCTTTTTTTTTGGGTGGGAAATCATCAAATGACCTCTCCCGCTCTGGGCTGAGCGGAAGGGCGTGTCAGACTTTTACTGACTAAAACCCACCCGTGTTCCTTCAGTTGCCTGTGCCAGGGGCCACGGTATCTCTTTCGAACAATCCGCGGCCCTGGCAGGCATCGGCCCTAGCGGACCCCGTCAGTTCGTGCTGACATCTCTTTGACGTCGACAGGGGCGCTGTTGGTAAACATGGTGCAATTGTTTTGTGAAATGTCACTTCTGTCCTTTCTCGTTGTTTTTTTTTATATTTTTTTATACAGTTTGTGCCCAATAGGTTGATTGCGGCATCAGTGGTATTATTTATGTCATAAAAGGTGCAGGTGAACGGGCACTTAGGACACAGCTCCAGCAAGTGGGGCATGGTCTGGGCAGAAGCACCGTACTCGCATTGGAGGATGGGGCTAAACACTTCGACAAATTGTCTGCGGCGGCCTACTTGGGTACGCAAACGATTCGGAGCTTTCCATATAGGCAGCAGCACTGCAGATCACGCCCGGGAGGCAAATACCCCTTGGGTTTAACGAAATCGGGAGGTGGTGGATGCTTCTTTTCAGACAAAATGCTTCTCTCCTTGGGTCAAATGTCACTTGAAATGTATAAAAAAGAAACAAGAAGTCGGCGTTAGTGCAGATTATAAAATTGTAGCGTTATACCGACACTATTTATTCCTGAATTTAAAGCAAAATATCACGAAGCGTCATTTTGACACGTAATTAAAACTCACACACGGAATTTCACATTTCCTGACGTTTCATAAATTGTGTGACACGAGAGGAACGACGTTATAAGTTAATTATTTAGTTTAATTTCACAATTAATATTGTGAACGAAATCCGGCTTCATGTATACGTGGTTTGCAATTAAATATTAGTATCAAATGTGATGTGTGTGTATAATACGTTTACTAATTTGACATACAAAATTGAGCTTATTTCAACATCAAAGGACATCCGTCATTTCGTACCCAAAAATTAAAGTACTCATTACCAAATAACATAAAGGATCATCATTTAAATGTCGAACATTATACCCAAAAATTAAGGTCGGCTAGAAAAAAAAAGTACTGTTTTCTATGGAAAATAAATAACATCTTGAGCATTTTTTACTATTACAACAAAAGTCTACAATTAACCCCACGGCTGCTATTGTTTTGTTAACCTTACCTTATTTTAAATAAAATGTTCGACATTTGCATGATGTCCTTTATGTTATTCTGTAGTGAGTAAGTGGTATGAGAGCAGTGGTGACCCAGTAGTAACGGCCCCGACTAACGAGTTGTATGTCGTGGGGTTAAAACCCAGTCAGGCGGGTTATTACGAGACAAAACATGTCTAAGAACCAAAAATTGACATGTGACATCTAGCAACACGCACTGGGCCCGCGTAGAGGATTACGTCCCACTCCCTCTCACCGAGAGGAGGCTGTGTCCCAGCAGGGTGAAAATTATAGGCTTATACAATATGTCTAATGGCTTTCGAAAAGTTGCCTTAAGCAGAGGATACATTGAAAGTGAATTGAGGGAAAAGTACGCACAAGAAATAAGTACAAAAGTAGTATAACGTGTTGCCATAATACAAATATCGAGGGAATGGGGACTGTCTCGAATGTTCCAAAGCCTACAAACAAAAACATTCTTTGTTTACATACGAAATTCGGTGTGTTTTCGTTTGTATGGTTACCAAGTGAGCGCTCAGAATTAATGTTGAATTTGATTAGGTAGGTACATAGGTACAGATGTGAATAATTTGATTATCTAGTTGATGTTACTGTAATAATATTATCATCGTGATGAATTAATTTGATTTCTCTTGCAAGGTTTGTTTTAGTGATTATATTATACCTACCTACAGTTAATATAAGCTGCTTCTAATAAAAAAAAGGTAGACCGTGCGTTAATCTTTAATATTTTTAATGAGATCTGAAACTTCGGCGAAATTACTTTTCTTCGTTTTAATTAATAATTAAAATTGATGGCTTGGCGTGATAGTTTCTTTGATTTTAATTAGTATTTTAAAGAAGCGAGTTTTTCTTGCCTTCGTTAGAAAACACGATTCCTATTACGTGAATGAAGTGTAAAGTTAACTAAATGTTCTTTTTGTTTTTCAATCAACTTATCAAGTTCTCTAAGAATTGAAAGAAAATGATTCTGGGAACCCAGGAGAGAAAACGAAATAAAATACGTCTATTTTCTTTCATTCATTGTACTAACAAGTTAAACTTAAATAACTTACACAGATAATTTTATGCGAGGAATAATTTTGAATTTTTGACAGTTCTTTCATACAAAATCTGTTAGGGCTGATTTTTCCATCGCCAGATAACTTTTGCTCGAGGAATAAAATTGACGTTTGACAGTTTTTGTATGAAATAACTGTCAACATTTCAAAAATAATCGTCGAATAAAGTTATCAGATGATGGAAGAAACAAGCCCTTAGACGTTAATATTATTCCACAAATAAAAATTATCTGTCGATTGAAAAATTTGCCCTAAATTAACAAAATCGACAATTTTGTAGAGAATCATTTCCTTCCGAATAGGAGTATGAACAGTGGTGGCTAAGTGGTAACGATCCCGGCTTACGAGATGTAGGTCGTAGGTTTGAACCCAGACAGGCACATTTCTTTGTGTACATCATTTCATCACCACTGCTCTCAAAACGATGAAGCAAAAACATCGTGAGGAAACCGGCATGTCCTAGAACCAAAAATTCGAAGAAGTGACCTCTACCAACCCGCACTGGGCCCGCGTAGTAGATTATAGCCCACTCCCTCTCACAGAGAGGGGGCCTGTGTCCCAGTAGTGGGAACATTATCGGCTGATTATTAATACGAGTAATACTATGGCTTCACTTTCCCATTAACGTGAGTGAAGCCGCAGGCGCAGCTGGTTAATAAGGTATAATGTTATCATCGAGCCGTTATAACCATAAGGTAGAAGGTCAATTTAAACTTCGAATGCTCGGTCCACGGTCATTATTACAAACCTGCAATGCGGTAATTTACCCACTTAATTAAATTATCCACTTGACTGGTTACTAACTAATTTATTCTTGCTAGAATATCTGAACGGGGAATAATTTAATAAGCGCGCAACGAGCTATCTAGAAGGCATTATTCTGTGAATTATAATGATTTTATTCAGTTGAAAAACGAAGAAGGACGAATGAAGGTTCTTGTGGGATGCGACTGCGAGCGTCTGTTGTCTAAAATAATACTATGAAGAGAAAAGATTTGTTTTTTGTTACGCTTTCACGCTAAAACGGCTGAACGGATTTGGATGAAATTTGGCACATGGGTAGACCATGAACTGGATTAAGACATAGGATACTACTTTATCTTGATATTAACACGGGATCGGGACTTATGCGAGTGAAACTGCGGGGCGCGGCTAGTTTTTATTTTAAGGAAGTCTTACGACTATTTCCGCCAGTTTGAACACCTCCATACAAGTTAGTGGACACAATCAGAGCTAGCCAATTTCGTTCCATATCACGCGCAGGATTTGCTTTAGAACAGAACATTACTTAAAAAGTATTGACTTGTGACGTCATCTACATCGCCACATGCGAACTACACATCTTACTGACGTCACGAAAAATCCTGCATCACGCAAGCAGAGTTTACCGCTATATGCTAGTTGTAGCAACTATATGAAAGTTTGCTGAAACTCAACGATAACCTGGTACCGGGCGAGAGGCCAAGGTATACCAGTTATGAAAAAAATAAGAAAAAAAAACAATTTTTTTTGCAACATGGAGTGACAATAATTTTGAAAGCCATAACTCGTCAAAACTTAATTTATTTTACTTAGTCAACAATGTTTATTACTTTAATTTGTGGTTGCGATTAATAGCACTGTTATTTGAGATTACATTATTAAAAAAATCACTGTAAAATTATAAAAAATTGTGATCACAGTACTTAAAAATGTGACCAAGGGTGTCAAATTTTCAACTTTTTCGAAAAATGTCTATTATCGCTTGCCTAAGTGACATGGATTTTTTTATTAAAAAGTATAAAATAAAATCTTAAAATAAAAATTAATATATAACGTCTCTTCATCAATCAAAGAAAATACTCAAAAGAAAAAGAGATAAAAAGTAATCCGTATAAAACAAATAAGTTTGTAAACAGTGGAAACCACTCCACTGCCATAATTGGCTGAGTGAAGTATTAAGCCAGGCAGACTTTATCCCTGCATCGAAATAAAACAATCTGCCAATAGTTGTTAATGTCAATGTTTCAAGCCGAGTTGAGTTGGACGCACGCTATTTAAATTATATGCATGTTAGCCTTTTATTTTATTCCTTGTGTGACATTAAGAATACCTACATAATTATACGAATGCTTTTTTTATTTTAATTTTAGGTATTTTATTATTCTTTGTTTTAATATTTTACAGAAATTGATGTACGGGGTGTACATCAAATTCCACATACTACACACCACTCTTCAGTCCGTCTCCATCTTTTAATTGTTTATAAACATAACTGTAATGGTTTTCTACATCCCTTTCTTTAATTTCATCACCCCTGTCTTTTAAAGTTTAGTTTTACTTGTCGCTACACGACATTTTGGTGTACACCACAACAGTTTGGGATTCTCCGTATTGCATTGCAGGCAGGTCATTAAAATACAACTCGACGACTTTCATCGTTAACGCGGGCGACTGTCTGTCCGTCTCCGTTTTGAAAGGATACAGGAAATCTACCCACGAAATGTAATCAACGAAGTTTTAAAATAATATCAACCAACGGTGACTAGAAAAGGGGACAATATTTGCAAAATAATACAAGGACCCTACACAATAATAAAAAGAAAATACTTTTTAAACCTTAAAAAAAATATCCAGCTGACTAATTACGTTACACACTATCAATCTCAATCTAAATCATTTTAAAGGATATTGCTTCATATGTTCGAAAAAGTTGTCTGCGCCTCAGCGTAAATAACGCAATGAATGTTGCTGTCAAAATGAAACTCATTTCTAATATTAGTGTGTTACGCAAATACCTCACTGTTCATATTAAATTCAACACGACAATAATGCTGGCTACATCTTTACAGATATGCAAGTTAAACTTCATTTCTTATCGTAATCCTCATTGATACTCATTTCACCATCCAGGAAGGCGCAGTGGCACGCGGCTCCACTTTGAACATCCACTCCCAGATTTCAGTAGGCATGATTCACCGTTTATTAGATACCGACTCTCCTAGTCTATAAGTAGCCTCTGACAAAATTCTAGAACCCAGATGTAATTTCACCACATCCGGACAACATCATAAATAAATTCACTTTAAATGCAAATGTACGTGTGGCGATGTACGTGACCGATAAATAAAATATAAAACGTGCCACCGACACGATACAAGAATGCACTTAATGCACATTCCCGATAGATAAAGAAACCACTTACCTATATTTACACTGCCTGTCAGCATTATCTTCCATCTTACACCTCCACTCCACTCGGCTGGCTTCGGCTTTGTCCGAACAGACCCGAAGTTACACGAGAGTATCCGAAGAGATGAAGGACGGTTGGAGTTTAAACACTGAACACTATTGCTTATTATTATTGTTTTATTTTCAACACTATTTGTTTTTTTTTTCCATTGTTGTTTTAGTATTCGGTCACTGATTGGTATAGTTTTTTGTAATAAGTGTCTTGTTAATTACTAGGAGAAAATATTAAGAAATTACACATCTTTGTAGGGTTTTATTTTTTTATTTGAGATGTACTGGCGACTAAACTAAAGTGAGGGTTCATTTGGCCCACGCATGCTCATAGTTTTTGAATTATTCATCATATTTATACAAGGTGTATCGGGTGTAAGGGGTATCGTATTACCCAGTAACTGGGTTGGCCGTCGCTCCATGTAAAATACTGGTATTCAGCTGCATCCAGTAAGACTGGAAGCTGACACGAACATAGTTGGGAAAGGCTAGGCAGATGATGATGTTTATACAGGGTGTGTCAGAAAGGTGTGGGCAAATTTAAGGGTGTGGGACCGACCATCAAACCGAACAACTTTCTCCATGGGACTAACATCGTAATAGAAAAAAAATATCAGCTGTCCCGTACAAAACTTCAATCGACACAAATGTATGGGATGGCTGATTATTTTTTCTCGATTACGATGGTGGTCAGTTGTTCACTTTGATGGCCTGTGACACACTCTTAACTTTGTCCACATCTTTCTGATACAGAGTGTATACGAGTTAACTCAGATTCAGTGTTATATTTTGCCAACAAACATGGATTTTGGTTGTTTGCAGCCATAATGAACAAACATAATTATAACCCCACACTGCTCCTTAGAAACACAACGATGAACTACTAATTATATTAATGGAGTCCTCCTTGTACAAACATAAGAAGGCCAACAAAGTAATTAGTAGATTACTTATTCATTAAGATAGAAAACGTCGCAGAAAGCGGAGGATCTGACTTTTTATTTTCCAGTAGCAAAAGATTTTAGATTACTCGATCGTATGAGTTCAGATTACTTCGTATGCTGCACCGGTTGACGTCATCACGTCAACGTCGGCTGTCGCTGAAAACCAGCGCTGGGGCTCTGTCTCGTATAGGGTCTGAGCGGTAACAAGTTGGGGGAAAACATGCGTCACATCCACGCAAAACGGCAATCGCTCAACATAACGCTGAGCGATTGACGTTTTGCGTGGATATGACGCATGTTTTCCCCAAACTTGTTATTTTTGTTTTTGTGTTTGTGTTCTTTTGATGCGTCATGTTTACCGCAAATAAACGTATTTCTTTCTTTTCTTGGTAACTTTTGTCGTTGGATATAAATATGAAGAAAATGATGAGTGAAATATGTTCGGGTAAATATGAAGGGGTATAACAGTACAACACCTCTGCAGACATACACGCAGAATTTAGATTTTGAAGTAGAAAACTTTATCAAATTCTACTTTAATTAGCATTACTTAAGATTAATTTGCAAACAGCATAAGAAATATTGAATTTCGCGGGCTGCATTGAAAGAATCACCACGCGGAAAATCTTAACACCGCGATTCAGAAAAATACGTCTATTGCACAACGCTATCTATCGAGACACTGATAAACTCTATTCAAATTCTCAAATACTAAAATGAACGTAAAAAATAACTACCAACGCAGTACTTTTCCACTGATATTCATCTCGTTTTGCTCCGGTCACATTCCCATCCAATATTGCCATATGAAAATAAATTCCCAATACATCAATGTTAACCTAATCATGTTACGTGAGATAAGAATTTACTTTCCCAACTGCTACGAAAACGCTACGCACGTAGCAACAGTATTTTCACAGCTTCGACATCGCTACGGCGTAGCGGGTGGGGAAATGAAGTTCCTAGATATCTCGCGACATTGAATGACACTTTGTTGTCGATAGTAAAAGTGTTTTATTTCCCCATGGTCACTGACTGGGTTATTTTCGTGTTACAAAATATTGAAAGATGTTTAGTAAACAAAGAAATGAAGAAAAAGTATTTATTGTGACGCACAGGAAGATCAAAAACTAAACTAAACACAATAAAAAAAAAACAAAATTATATAAAAAGAAAGGAAAAAAGAGGAAGTCCTGTACGAGGTCAAAAGGCTCCTGTAGATAGGGCCCGCTGTGACGTCACGGGCAGTTACAGAAATAAATAAATCCTACTAATATTATAAACGTGAAAGTTTGTATGGATGGATGGACGGATGGATAGATGGATGGATGGATGGATAGATTGATGGATGGATGGGTGGATGGATGGATGTTTGTTACTCTTTCACGCCAAAACTACGGAACGGATTTGGATGAAATTTGGCACACATGTGGTTTATAACCAGCATTAATATATAGCATACTTTTTATCCCGAAATTCCCACGGGATCGAAACTTACGCGGGTGAAACCGCGGGGCGCAGCTAGTAATCAATAAAATAGATATAAATATGTAAAATACCAGCAAATACAATCATCAGCGCCAGACGTAACGTCATTACTTGTCTATGCCTGAAGTGTCTGAGGCAACTCTAAGTTCACTTCTTTCTTTTTTGGATGAAGTGACTTTCGATCTTATAAACAAAAAAGACAACTATTCATGCTTACCTTTTTTTCTTGCTTCTTAGAATCAATATGATGCAATATAATTGTATTGTTGTTGACATTTGATAGAACGTATAATAAACTAGCTTTTGCCCGCGACTTCATCCGCGTAAAGCAACTTTCTTATTTTTTTTTCCCGTAAGAACCATCCCCGTACTTCAAGGAATATTCTAAAAAAAGAATTAGCGAAATTGGTCCAGCTGTTCTCGAGAATTGCGCTTAGCAACACATTCAGCGATTCATTTTTATATTATAGAATACCAAACACTGTTGTTGTTTGTTTAAAATGTGTTCAAGTCAATTAGACAGCACTTTCTGAACGTGAAAACCAAACACGTATCTCAAAAATACTCAATTTTTAACAACACGTATTTTCTTTCACCAACATTTTATTAAACAACGGTCATTTATTCAATCATTTTACATATTTGAACATAAAACGGCCAAGGCCAATAAATGAGTAATCATACGCTCATCTCTGAACCCAAACATACTGACAACATCTTTCATTCATCTACGAACGCATCACAGTAAGACTCAGCATCCAAGAGAGCGTTGAGCACAGAGAGTTTGCGAGGGACAGGAGACTGAGCTTGGACGCTAAATAATGTAGAATTTCCAAACCACTTAGTAACCATTCTAATAATACCACGTCAAACATAACCTACATTTTACAATTTTTATCTGAAAATTCATACACCATTAAATATTCGCCCTATTACCCTTTTTCACGAACAGAGAGGAAAGTTTTCACTGAAACGGGTTGGAAATTGAAATGGCTCATATTTCCTCCACCCTCTTTGACGTTGGAGTGTGAGCACTCCTAAGAGGTGTGAACAATTATGTCGAGCTCAGGAAAAAGTTTTTAACGCAGTGAATATTTCATATTTGCGACCGTGCTTCTGAAAAAAGCCGCATTTTAAACCAGTTTGTACGTTGAGAATGGAAAGAAGTTTATTAATGATTTTATGTTTCGTGTGATGTGATTGAATAATGTTAATGTAAATGGGCGACACGGTTGGCGCAATGACTGAGCGATCGACTGCTGCGCTGAGTGTCGCGGGTTCGATTCCCGCACGGAACAAATATTTGTATTGCCTACAGGTAGTTGTTCCGGGTCTGGCCGTTTGTGTATGTGAGTTTAATATTTTGTAAACGCATCCGCGATACAGAAGTAATTCCTAGTGTGGGGCAACGTTTTTAAAAAGAAAAAAAAATATTAAAAAAGTAAATTTTTATTAAGTACTTACTCTTAATATTTGCACGCCATGTCAAAAGGCAAACATGTAGTTCTTATTTATTATTTACATCCGACATACTAAATAAATAACAATAATATAATAATTTGTGTATGTACGTACCTACATACATGTTTATGAAAATAAATAAATATTATTATTATTAAGTAAAATAAACGAATGGGTACAAATGATAAGAACCATAGAATTTAAATTAAAATGTCAAATTATAAGGTTCGAATTATAATTATATATTAAAAGAAATACCACAACAAATGTCTTATTAACACATACCTACGAAGCAAGGACTTTAATTATAATATACCAGAAGTTATTCGTCACAGGATAAAACTCAGTTCAAAGTAAACATTCTCTTTTAACTGATTACAACTCTGAACACGCTAATTGGGCCAACCACGTCGCCGTATATTTTGTGAGTTAATATGGAGGAAGCCATTTGCAAACGCAGAGGTAAAGTAATGAACAAATTAGGAAATAAATGTCTGTTAGTTTAACCTTTACAAGTAATTTATTATAGTCGTTTAAGGAAATGAATCATAATTATGATAATCTCGCTCGTATTTATCTCGCCTATGATAATCTTTAGGGCTTTGTAATTGTAGGCTTAGTACTAAGACCTCGTTGGTGCCAGCCAACTGGGCCCTTTAATTCAGGCTACATTTTCAGACTGCCCGTTTGAAATAAGTAAAGTAAAGTGTAGTTCGGTGGAACAGTTTATCAATATTATTATCAGTCCCCGAACGGCACATATGTAAATCAGAGCAATCCTAGCGTTCATATGACCGTATCTCTCAAACAAACTGATTCGCATGCACAGATTACCATCCCACCGTCCATTTATCAAACTCAGGCAACAAAAACCAACAATTTTATAAACTATTTTTTTTTTTATTTATATCGTTTTGATATTTATCGAGGTGTTATTAATTTTGTAACATGACGCTGTTTTAGGGGAGAATTTTGTTAGCAAATTGTTTTTAGTCAACTTAAGCCCCAAAAGGGTGCCCGATAGAATCGTGGCACCCTTTTTGCGAAGAGGGTTGGAATTACTTGTTACTGTACTTTGTCAAATTAATAATAATTTAATTTGTGTATTATTGTTGACTAGAATTTCAAAACCATTTTGTAGGTAATTAATATTGCTGCTTAAAAAAAAAAATGGAATAATTTGGAATTTAGATGGAAAACCACGTGATAATCAAGGCTATATTATAAGAATCACAGGCATTTTCCAAAAATCGAAACTTAACGTTAAAAAAAAATCTCAACGTTAAAACGTTTCGCAGAAAACGAGGTATGACAATAAATTGAAATCAGTTCTGTACCGCGATTTGTTGATCAGTGTACGTGCTGGGAATATCTAGGTGTCGTTATTGATACGTGTGACATAATTATACTGTATCCCGGACACATACATAAGATTGAAACAGAATGTTACTGGCTGGTATGAAAAAATAAAGCAAAAAGTTTGGTAGCCGAAAAAAAAGAAATTTACGGAAAAGTTTTACCAAAAAATTCGCATCGGTGATACATTTCATGCCAGAAAAAAGTAATGTGCTGCATTTTTTTAACAAAAATCCCCGTCGGTGATTCACATTTTTTTTTAATGCAGGTGTCTCTGTAATCCAACTTAAGGGAACTGTGGGCTCATTGCGTAACACATTTGTAATTAGAATGCCTTTCATTTTGACAATTCAACAACATTCATTGCGTTATTTACGTTGTCAAGCAGACGAGTTTTTCAAACATATGAAGCAGTGGATCAGTTTCTTTCAAAATACTTAGAATTGTTAAATAAAGTGAATTTGATTCAATTTGAGTGCAGATTATGAATATCGTAGTTCCTTGAATTTGATCACGGAAGCCTGTATGGCGTTAATTACAGGGTGTCACACCACCAGGAACTTCCAAAAGCAATAATTTTCTTCTGATTGTTTCGTAAATGACGTTTTCAGAAGTAAGTATTATTTCTTTCAAGATACTTATTTGCTTTAAACTTCACGAAAAAAAAGGTTCACGTTTAAGGTCTGAAATGAGTGCATGGAAATTGGATATTATAATTTTTATTTTTTATTCGAAATCATGGTTAAGAAATCTTACCTGCAGTGCGATTTTGTAACCATCTCACCCTGAAAGGTTACGTGAAGTGAGCGTGGAGTGAGCTGTCATTAAAACTAATGCTAGGCACACACACACTATTGACAGCTCACTCTAAGCTCACTTCACCTAACTTTTCACGGTGAGATTTTTACAGAATCGATCGGCAGTATACCTACTTAGCACAGGAGATCCTGTGCTGTGTACAACAAGAACACAAGCTTTTTGATAAGGGTTGGTTATGGGGCTTACTGCTCATAGTACGACAAACGTAGGTACCTGTACATACTAATTGTTTCAAGTCTCTTTAATAGTATCACAAATATCACCACTTTACCATTGATTATTTGGTTATTATTTAGAAAAAAAAATACTTTATTGTATAAACCACCGACCCGAACCGCAACATACCCAAAAACTAGCAAGCAGCTTTAAGAAAATTAAAAAAACTGAATAATTTATGCTTCGAAAAGAAAAATACTAACTACCTTCAAGAAAATAATTCTGTTGTTTTCCTATTCTAAAACTCAACAATTTAACATATTCAACAATGTCTTACAACAAAAAGCCAAGTCTTTTTACTGTAGGTACTAAAACTTTCTAGAATATTATTCTGCTACCAGGGAAACATAAATGAGAGAGATGTACACGTAGGATACAGCGAGGACTCGCAAAATTTCTACAAATTACCTCGCAAAACAAACGTATCTTTGTAATGAATTTGAGGAACTGTTGTAGGTACCGGAATTTATTCTTCCTTCATTTTGTATAGTACCTATCTTGTTGTTCTGAAATCTTGTTGTGTTCACACAATATTTTCTAGTACAGATTGATGAATGTTTCATTGCACAATGGGACACAAATCTGTATTTATACATATATAATAAATTAAAGTCGCTTTTCGTGTTTGTCTGTGTGACCGCGTTGTTTTACTTCACTACGCAACGGATTTTGATACGGTTTTCACCATCATTTAGAAAACTTATATCGGATGTTTAATAATAATATAATAATATATCCCTGGACATAATATGTACAGTCACGAGCAAAAATATGTATACACTCGGCTTTATTCAAAAGCGATTTACTCCTTTATTTTTGAATGAAATTGTATGTTGTTACGAACATAGCATTTTCGACCCCATAGGTTTATGTAATGTGTCGAATTTCAACGTTGCATTCGTTATTTCACGAAAAAATCGCAATTGAAAGTTGCAAAGTGTTGACATAAACCCCTTTATTCATAAACGTTGCTTAAAGTTAAGTAGTGATTAGCGACTGTTTAACCATACATTTTTGACGTTTAAACGTAACTTAACTTTAGTTATCATTTATGAATAAACCCCATTGATGCTCGTGATCGTGACTGTACTACCTACAAATATACATTAAAAATAAACTCATTAAAATTGTCTAAGCGGCGTCTGCGAGTTAGCTTCGGCCCCTCGTACGCTTTCGAAGGACCGGGGACCCATGGTCCCGAGATATGTAACCATATAGCAACGTAAATATATTATAGAAATCTCGATATTTGGTCAAGTCCACAAAACCGTGCGAATAAGCAGCGGCGGGTCGCTAGTATGAAGGAAAAAATAAGAAAAACCAAAAACTTCAGTTCTGCCAATATGTAGACAGTGCAGTGACTGTAGCCAAAGTCACAAAGCAAGGGCATTTCCTTTTATTATAGTACTTAAATACATACACATAAGGGCCAGTTGTTTTAAACGGTTGGTTATCACAACATACGTACGTATAATAATAACGATTACGTAATCGTTATTATTTGACGTAAGTCAGGGCCATAATTTTATGAAATGAAGCTTTTTTTTGGTTTGATGATAGTTAACGCCATTTTTTACGTATACCAGTGCGTCAAGTAGACACAATTATTTTTTGCTCTGATTTTGCATCACTGTCAAAATCAAAGTAATACATATTCTCATTGCAATAAGGTTGCTTTTGTGATTTATAAATATGTTACAATAAGGTTGATATTGGGTTGCAGCTGTCAGAGGTTAAATAGTATTGGAAGGACTGTTTAAGTACCTATAATATCAGTCTAGACGTTGTTCCACTCAATTGTTATCGGTTCTCAGAGATGCGGCTGAGTATCGGTATCCGACACGGACCAATTAACCTAGAATCTCCTCAACATTCCTATTAACTACTGGGAAATACCAATAGTTAAATGTTAGCCTGTTACCTGGAATTTATTGTTATTGTGCACCTATTTGTATATTGATTGAGAATGAAGGTTGACTTTGTGTTGCACAAACCAGTCTCAATGTGAAAAGGACGGAGAGTACCCGCGAAACGAGGTCCAAAATAAAATTTTAGAATCCTCTCTTTCTCCAAGGGCTTTTCGACCCCTTAGCTATAAATAATCGTTGTACAACATACATGGGGGTGTTTCGGGAAAAGTTTGGGAAAGAGACTTTAAAAATTGCTGTGGACCTCGATTACTGGTCCAGCCTTCATATCAACCGTTTTACCCACTAGGTACACAAGCCACCATTGTCTGCTAAAGCATTTAGCCGATATTCCTGTGCCTTTAACCGCCTACATTTCTGAAACAAACGCCCACACAACACGAACCACTGCACACAAACATATGGCGCTATTCGTATCGGAGTCAGTGCAGTCTTATTGCCCTACTTTTATTTTAACCTCCCTTTTTCTATTTAATTTTGGCCTAGCTTTGCTTATCATGCATAATTATTAATCAACCTATAATCTTCCCACTGCTGGGACACCGGCCTCCTCTCTGTGAGAGGGAGTAGGCCATAATCCACCACGCGGCCACGGATAATCAGTCTATAATGTTCCCACTGCTGGGATACAGGCCTCCTCTCTGTGAGAGGAAGTGGGCCGTAATCCACCACACGGGCCCAATGCGGGTTGGTCACGGCCACGCAACTAGCTTTAATCTTTTAAAAATTAATAAAGCAGTTTTTATTTACCAATTTTACGATTAAAGTGTAAACGATAATGTTAGAAAATAAATAAACAATTTACTAAGCCTGTCTGCTTTTTCTCTTGTATCATATCCTATACACGTGTCGTGCCTATACGTAAATAGCTCGATCATGTCGTGGTAAAAATATAAGCTGAGTAGGTAGGACGCCAAACGCACAATGGTGATGCTTAAAATAATCATTGTTAAATAACTAAGCAAGCCGTAGTTTTTTAAGCATCACCATTTTCCCACAAATGTGGAGGCTCCCACGAAACCACCCACGAAATCAAAACTAACCCCAATCAAGCCCCACGATCCCATAAGTATGAGAACCGCCTAGTAACAATTCTATTCTTATATCAACCTGTCGCCAAGCCCCTTATCGCTAGAACAAACTGCTGACATAAGAACCACCCCCAAGGTAGGACAAACAAACAAACTCCACGGCTTCTCGACTGTAAAACGCGTTATAAATTCATGACCGTTTTTGTTCCTAATGTAAGCTGAAGTGCTGAACTTCAGGGGACCACCAAAGTGCATCAATATGATTAAAGGCCAGCGCAGACTGGCGGACGGCGGGGGACGGCATCGAGGAGGATTTGCCACCAGCCAGCGCACACTGATGATTTGCGATGCCGCCAGCGATAGCTCACGCACTACTGGATGCTGCGGAATCCAACGGGATCAATTCAAAAGTCAACTCAGCCTATCGCAGTCCAATGCTGGACATAGGCCTCTCCCAGGCAGCACCACAACCGCAACCCTGTCCTCAGCCTTCCGCATCCAGTCTGTCCCAATCACTTTCTTAAGATCATCGGTCCATCTAGCTGGGGGGCATCCCACGCTACGCTTACCGATACGCGGTCTCTACTCCAAGACTCGTCTGTTTCACCGGCCATCGCATACTTCAGTTGCACGTGTTCTGTTGGCGTGGTATGCCACGGGGGAAATGCGGAGTGCACCCCCGCTTGCACTGCCCGCGATCGCATGCTAGCGGACTCGGCGCATACCGTCGCATGCTTGCGGATGCCGCCGCGGTATCCTCCAGCGAGCTCTTGAATACCGCAGAGAGAAATCCCCTTTGATGCTCCGTGGTCGGTCTCTGAGCCTTGGAATCTATATTTTGTTACCAATAGATACGTACGAATTTACGTTGGCAAATTTAAAATTCCCTGCCCAACCGTCCACAGATGTGCGCTGGCCTTAAAGGTTGCGTCATACGTGACTTGAGATAAAGCCAACTTTGGCTTAGTTCTCGTCAATCACGACAGCCAAGTCGTTAAGCTTCCTGCAGATGGGAACGGACTATAGGAATAAAACGGATATATAGTATCTACTATATAAGTTGGAAAAGTAGTGATTGATGATCAATTCCCATTGGTTTGTATTGGGTAAGTTCGCGTTGGACAATGAGAGTCTTTTTTTTATTAGCCGTTAATGTCCCATAGCTGGGCAAAGGAATCCCTACTCTCTTTCCACCTCTCTCTATCCAGAGCTGCCAAGGACCAATCTTTATGAAAGGAGTCCAGCTCCTGCCATCTCCGTCTGGGCCTGCCGCGAGTTCGAGTTATCTCGAATAATAAAGAAAAATAAAAAAGGTGGACAGGAGTCGCGGTTGGAATGAAGTTCCTTTCGTTGAATATATTATTTATTTAATAACTTTTTGTTATATTATTTAATCATGTGTGTTATGATGTAGTCCCAAACGTTGTTCGTTTGGGAGTCACGAAATACACACCTACATACTCGTACATACAGCTACACGTAGTGAACATTGTGTGAATAGGTCGGCTGTCAACCTATGGTCGTAAAGACCGGTGTCCAGCCCAATTCTATTTAAGCGTGGCAGCTTTCCGAGTGACTTCAGTTATTTTAGTGATGGAACGAATTGTTGTATTTTTAACCCGGTCAACAAGATTAATACCCAGAATACTCCGTTCCATAGCTCTCTGGCAAACCTCGAGCGTGGGCCTCTGCTGAATTGTCAAAGACCATGTTTGAGAACCATACGTGACTTAGCTTTGTCGGATTATAGTTTGAAATTTAGAAATGGCTCGATGGTTTAAACCTAAAGATAAACCTTGTTTTGTAATAAGTGCGTAGGTTGTTTTTTTTTATTCAAATTGGGCTCAGAATCAGAACTTTTCGAACGTCAAAATTACAAAAGACCGTCACCCAAAACGCCCGCCCTTCACTACTCACTTCACCATTTTAGCAAATAAACCACAATACCACACCACACCACACCACCACCACAGTAACACACCACCACAGTAACACACCACCACAGTAACACAACACCACAGTAACACACCACCACAGTAACACAACACCACAGTAACTCACACCTTCCCATAGGCAGAAAGAAACTCCAGAAGGCCACGTGCTACGATCCCATTTTGTAACTTCCTTTAGTAAACTAAGCGTAAACGTAGTATTTAAGGTAAGAATCTAGTTTGTTAACGCCCTTTGAAATAACAATTCGTTCCTGACCTTACAAACCTTAGACCTTAGAAACTAACAAACCTAATCTAATCAACCTTTATTGAACCCTTTGCCTATTCCTATTTACTTTACAAAATGAACAACTTTCATTAATCAGAATATTCTTGAGACCCAAGCAACCGAATTTGACCTTCTACAACTACCTATAAACCTTATTTAATGTAAGTCAGAAAGAAGGTTTTATTTTTAGATAAAAAACTAAACAATGTGTGGATGGAAAAAAGTTCATACGAGATGTTCTATTCTTTAGTATAAAACAAAATGCTATTCCTGTCATGCCACATCGAGCGTTATAAGCCGACCTCTTAAGGTGGGAGGAACAAACATCGTCCAAGACAAACGTTATAGTCAACACAACGGAGTTCTTGACGCGAGTGTGTGTGATAGCTCCACGGAATTGCCTCATTTTTTTATTTGTGCCACTTACTCGTATATTCTAAGAACTCCCACGTCTTCATAGACATTCCTTGTGATTTTAAAAAGGTTTCTGCGAATTTGAGAAAATGAAGAAAAGACGGAAGATATACTTAAGCATGATGATTTTGTGGAAACCGTATACCTGTTCAATTTAAAAGCAGACTTGGTGAAATTGGCAGGTTTCATAATATTAATGTCAATGGTTTAATTTGTTTTTCTCGAAATTCTGTGGATAGACATCGGAGGGTCTGATGTAATTATGATCAGTCTTTCACTGGTACTTCCATCGGGAACACAATTTTGGTAAATGCTCGATCTTCCCTAATTTAATTGTGGATAACGGCAGCCGGAATTATAATCCACCTTACCTAAATTATGCTACTACCAAATTCAGAAACATAATTCAGTTAGTCTACACGTTTCACTCAATAATAATCAATCAACACCAAATTAAGTTTGTCTGTATAATCAGCCTATAATGTTCCCACAGCTGGAACACAGGGTACGTCTCAGTGAGAGGGAGTGGATCGTAATCAATCACGCGGGCCCAGTGCGGGTTGGTAGATGTCACATGTCTTCGAATCTTTGGTTCCAGGACATGCCGGTTTCCTCACAATGTTTTCCTTCAACGTTTTGATAGCAGTAGTGATGAAAGTTAAACAAATTTCAACTTTATTTTAATGGAATCATCATTAAAATAAAGTTGATATTTGTTTAACTTGTAATAACGTAATTTGAAACAGAAATAAAATTTTAATATAGGTACTTTGCTTTGTGTAAATTATTTCATCACCACTGCTATCAAAACGTTGAAGGAAAACATTGTGAGGAAACCGGCCTGTCCTAAATTGATTTCTGAGTGACTAGCACTATTGAAACAGTTATAAAAATGTTTAAAGTTGTAGTGTAAACTAAACTTTATTGTGTAGGAATTAAAGTTATTTTTCCATTAATTCATATTTGTTTACATTTTTGGCGAATATGTCGCAATTTTATTTTATGTGATCCACTTTAGCCCCGGATCGAAAGACCTGAAAGTCATGGGAAGAGGCTTTTGCCCAGCAATGGGACGATGCAGGCTAACAGTAACAGTAAAGTACTTATCTGGACTCGTTAGTCGCGGCCGTGACCACTGTAAAGTTTGTCCATTAAGTATAATATTTATGTGCTTAAACTTAAAATAAATAACTATTAAGGCGTTCAACATTCACTAAACCATTGCCAAAACCCGTAAGCTGAATAAAAATAAATCACATTACGTTGCTAAATAACTGATGATCATAATCAAGCATATGTAGGTACTCGTAAGCAACAATAACAATATACGAACATCAATACTTAGAAACAAAGTTATTACCAACAAAATACAAAGCAGTAACAAATTTTCGCCCGTCAGTCGATCAGCTGACCGTTTGGCAGGTCGCCAGCGCCGCCGGTCGATACAGCCGCGACGACCCGTCTAGTCTAGGTTACGTACCGATGACTGTTGTTTCCACCCTACTTGCGACTTCGTTCGCTGTTTGTACCCCAGTTGGATTTTATTGGTAGTAAAATAATTTATTGCTAAGGTGATAAGTGTTAACTATATGTATGGATACGTTAACCGTTAAAAGTAAAGAAAGAAACACGGACCATATTGACTTATTCGTTACATCATAGGGGTCTAATCTTTTCATGAGCTAAACCTTGGATAATCTCATTAAGATGAGGGTTAAGTGTTTGGCTTTCTGAGGATAACGATTATCCACACGGAAAAAATTGTACATGACATAACATCACGCCTGCATTTCCGGAAGAGTAAGACAGAGATGTGTAGGACACGCACTTTTTTGATTTAGACATTTGAAGACAAATGTTTTGATGTAGACATTTGTAGACAGATGTTTTGATGTAAACATTTGTAGACAAATGTTTTGATGTAGTAATAATATTTATAGAGTTGGTTTTGAAATTGCTCGATTTAACTTATAACATGACATCACGCCTGTAACCCGCGAAGAGTTAGGCAGAGATGTGTAGAACATACACATTGTACAAGTTATGTTAAAAGTCCCATGTAACTGAGGACGAGCCTGAAATTGATACTTTTGTAATAGAGTAAGAGTTTTTCCACCTCTCAGTGAAGACAGACTGGTGTCTGTGACTAAAATGTAAAATGAGATATAGATATACAGGAACCGATTTTTACGCCAAGTAAAATCATAAAATCGATTTCTACTTTGCGAGCACAGGCCATAATTTTGCACCGGTTTTCCAGGAATATATTACCGTTTCGCAATGCCGTACGAATCGGAAAGTTTATCGAGATATTAGTTACCTGCAGTGAGGCATGAATTGGCGTTCAGTCAACGTTTTGGCACAGCTGTGATCATTTTGCATGAAATCGTTACGTATGAGGTTTTCAATTTTAACTTTTTACTGAAATTTTCCGAAAGCTAACGCAACTGATTTTCTACTGCGTGACTACATTGAGGTATTTTGTGTCACATAATCACGTGTGTTTGATATAAAAACGTTGTTCAAGGAGACCGACCCTGACGACGTGGCGACGTTTGTAGCAAAGGAGCTACAAAATCTTCCTACGCCACCTTCAAATATGTCGATGTAACAAGCCTTCCGAAGGACATTGTCTTTCTGAAAGCCAGTCTCGCGGATGTGTAAACGAAATTAGATGCATTCTAAAACACTGCTGCTTATTTGCGTAAAGAAATTAGCGAGTTGCGCAATAGTGTGACGATAATTAGGTCATCAGTTAGCGGAGCCGGCTTTGATATAATCGTCATCGAATTCCGCATCAGTAGTTTCGTCGCCTGCGAATCCGTCGGCTACGTTTGCGACTATCTACATAGAAAGAACCTACCTACCTTACTTTTCTAAATATCGTTGTGTAGATTATGGTTTTTGTTAAACCTTATTATCAATGAACAGGTGCAGGCAGCTGCTATTTTCCTAACCCTCTTTATACAACGACATGAAATGGCCGGGTTTTACCAGCTAAGGCTCCTAAAAGCATCTCTCTCATGGTGGCTCTCATGGTTATTATTAGAAACACAACACTTATACCCACACCATACTAAAAGCTTACGACCATTTCCTATTATCGTTACCGATCTAATCTCTTAAGTTAACAAGAACTTCAGAAACTAATTTCCAAAGAATCCTAAGCAAGTACTCAAACAGAAAAAAATACCTTACAATATCGCCAGGAGGCTTTCTGTTAAAAAGAAAAGAGCGGTCAAGTACGCGTCGGACTCGCACACGAAGGGTTCCGTACCACCGTAAAATACTTAACAATATTTTCTTAAAATGCTGAAAAAAGTACGTTTCTTGTATGGGGTAACTTTAACTTTGTTTTTACTTTTATTATTTGTTGTTTTTGTTTGTTTGTTTATTTTTTATTGTTTTGTAAAGATCCAGCGCTGTGACGGTAGGAAGGACAGTGAAGCCTTAGTAATAGGGCCCCGTTGGAACCCTTTGAGTACGGAACCCTAAACAACATTCAGTTTATTTGTTCAAGTTAATTTGTCTCAGCGGTTGGTTAAAGTATTTCGTACGCTGTATTTTCAATTATGAAATAAATAAGAATTTTAGGCGTTTTACGACGTCGTAAGTTAGGTTATTTATTCAGCAAAGTATTTAATAAAGCTTTATTAAAGTGGACCGGTTTTTTTAGTCATTTATGTACACATATAGCATATAATTATTATATAGATAAGAAGAAAAGAATAGAAAAATACGAACAAAGATGATGCTTGGATATTTCTAAAGAAATCTCTTCGAGCTTATCTGCAATAGGAGAGTAAGTAGATATAAATAGATGTCGACCACTACTGTGCGAATAGAAGAGAAAACGAAATTCGATAATTTAAATATAAACATACAATATGAGAATATACTACTTAGTACAGAATTATAACGAATTTTGCCTACATAAGTACCTACATAGTGCAAATAATATGTTAATTTCTTTATTAGTTATGTATCTCTTTTATTAACTGTACAGTGTATTGTACCTTGCTGAACTTATTCTCAAGCAAAATATTGTTCAGCACGCGACGAGGCACAGAATTACTTCTTAGTTTTTATTGCACGTAGCACGGATAAATATCCCGTTCCCTTTTATAACGAATTACTTAAACTGTCTAACAGTCTAGTCTTAGAAATTGCACCTGCTTGACATTACACGCATAGCATAGCATAATCACCCTATAATGTTCCCACTGCTGGGACACAGGCCTCCTCGCGGTGAGATGGAGTGGGCCGTAATCCACGCGAGCCCAGTGATGGTTGGTAGATGCCACTGTCACTAATGTTTTCCCTCACCGTTTTGAGAGCAGTGGTGATGAAATAATTTACACAAAGTAAAGCGCCTAGCTGGGTTCGAACCTACGACTTACAACTCGGTAGGTCGCGGCCGTAACCACCTGACCAACACTGCTCTTTCTGCCTAACATTACACGCATACAATATGGAAAAAAAAGAAAGAGTATATTAACATAATCACGGTAACCTTCATTTTTACTTAACCGTTTCGCACACCTGGCGGTGTCATGGCGGCGGTCTTACGGTTGATGCATTAGGGTCGACCGACACGTGTGCCAGTGAAGACATAAAACTACGAATCCCTTAGCAGTGAGGGCTGATGCGTAATGAATGTAATGATGCATGAAAGTGTGTAAATTTCTATATACGTGCCAGTAATTTATATGGTGTACATAAAAAAGAGTATTCTGTTCTAAAGTGTGGAACGTCTTTTATAACTTGAGATGATTTTATTGGAAATTGCTGTTGTACATAGCTGTGTTGGACGTAATTAAATACTTAATTGATTTATAATTGAACTACAGGTAGTTCAATGACATGGTATTTAAATTACAATCATTGATAATTGATTACTTTCGAATTATTTCTGATGTAATTTGTAATTCAATTACGTTTTGCCCAACACTAATACGTAGCTGGCTCCATTGCCTGTATGACTTAATTATTAGCTTCCCAACAAAAATATTTATTAAACAAATAGATACGTGTAATAAATAAGGTTATTTGAAAAAAGCTATTTTTAATAGATGTAAATATAATACTCAGTATTCTAAAACAGTCTAGGTAAATATGTATTTAGCTGGGAACAAAAACGACCCCGTCTTAATCACGCTCTAGTTATCAAGTAAAAACAGTAATTTCCAAACCGTTACCAGGAATCTCCAAGACTTGAATAAAATAAATCTCAAGAATTTATAATTTCTCCGAATATTTCAAAAGTAATTCAAGTGAAAGGATCTTTCAGTTTCACGCTTGAACGACTATGAAAGGTAAAATAATCGTTTTCGACTACCGTGGGCCTAGCGCGAACGAACTACTAATTCCAACGACTTTACGAAAATACTACCTACTATCCTATAGCATTTCATTTTGTATTGTATAGATTCAGACTTATTTCTGAAAGAACTAATATGTACACCAATTTCATTGGTAGGACATAGAACTGGACTAAAATGTATACTTAAGACATTATTGTAATACCTGTGTTCACAAATAAATAATGATTGATTGATTGATCAGTATTTTTTTTGCGACAAGCTGTGCTAGTACCTATCCTACACGGATATTAATAAAATCTTAAAACTAAGTAAATATTCAAACTCAAACCATTTATTGCAATTAAACTATTTGCAGACAATTTTGCACTGTCAAGGAATCGGTCAGTCAGAAATATGAAGATAGTCGACCATTCCAAAGCGTAGAATGAAAAGACGTACTCAATACTCAATACTCAAAACTTTATTGCATTCCATATGTGTTACATAGATGGCATATACAAGGTAAAAGATCAATATGGACCCTGTCGGGTACAGCAACATTTAGGAGAGAGGAAGAGAGCTAAGTGGCAATTCAAACAATTAAATATTATTACATGTGCTTAATTAGGTTATAATATGTACGTACGTACGTACGTACGTATACGTACTTATTAGGTATGTACGAATCAAGTATTTTCAATTTTAACATCGTCCGAATTTACGTTAGGTTTACTCCGCGCAAACATCGGGAGGAAACCGGCATGTCTTAGAACCAAAAATTCGAAGACATGTTACATCCATATATGTATACCTATAGCCTAGTCCGTCTCATAGAGAGGAGGTCTGTGTCCCAGCAGTGGGAACATTATGGGTTGGTTATGTTACTCCACGCGTTTGTGCTAAGCCCACTGTTTTACACTTGAAAGATTACGAAAGGTAAAATTGTTATTTTCGCGTACCGTTCCAAACATTGATTGGCAGTGTTTTGTTCACTGAAAGAAAGTATTCCAAGTTCGAGAGACTGCGTCAAGCCACTTGTAACTTTGTCTTTTCAAAGTGGAAGACAGACTTTTGAAAAGTTGTCAATTCTCTCAATTGTGTTCGCAACTAGTTGTGCCAGTCTTTTATAAGCTCCGTTGTAAAAAGTTGTGACTTGAATTTGTCGCCTAATTGGTAATTGAATCATTCTTGTAGATTAAAGGAATTACTAAGGGCCGGTTTTTGGATCCTTAGTTAAACTCAACCAATTGTTAAAAATAGTAACTAATGGTGAAATCTTTGCAAAATGTCTTTATATATAACCATAAAATAAACTAAAAATTGATCAAAAACACTTTTGCAAAAACTTAACCACTAATTACTATTTTTTTATTTTAACAATTGGTTGAGGATAACTACTGATCAAAACATCGCCCCTTAGAAGGGTTTGGCCCTCTGTCAACGGTTTCTACTATACTACTTATATAGGATACTTTACCCTACAAAACGGTTGAGCTGGGTGGTGCTGGTCCACGGGTCATGTTCGTGAACGGGCACCGTCGGTTGAGACTGTTCCTCTCTTAACTGCCAGGTCTAAACTGTAATCTTATATTTTGAATTGTTACTTCATTTTATTTTTTTACATTACTCTCATACATATAGGTATAAGCAACAAGAATAACGTACCCAGGATTTTGTAATATCTCGATTTAAAACAACTTCCATGGAGTTTCTTGCCCGTTCTTCTCCATAGAGATCTACGTTTTGGAATGGGCAGCTTTCTTCTTTAACTTTCTTATAAACTGACAGACTCCGTGACAGTTCAAAAGTGCCTGTAAATGGTTTGATTAAAATAAAAGCTTTGAGCTCGAGTTTAAACATTTCATCAAGACAAGGTGCTTTAACAGACATTAAAAAGTTGGAAGAAAAATCTCTTCCAACTTTATTTTTTCCTTAATCTCTTGAATAATTAAGTAATTTTTTTTTAGTTATTCTTGAGTAATTGAATAGAAAACTGTGTTTTCTCATACAGTCCAGACAGACAGCCAGACAGAGACAGACAGACAGACAGACAGATACAGACAGACAGACAGACAGACCCAGACAGACAGAGACAGACAGACAGAGACAGACAGTCAGACAGACAGACAGACCCAGACAGACAGACAGACAGTCCTTCGTAATTTCGTATTTGATACTATATCAGTATGAGATTCAGTAACAAAAAGGGCCCGTGCCTAACTAATAACAACCGCACGGGTCGATCGATCATTTCAAGCTACACTTGCCGCGGTCGGTCCGTGAATGGGTAAACATCTTTACACACCGATACCCCTACGTGTCTCTGAAAGCACGTTAAGCCGTTGGTCCCGGCTGTCATTCTTGGTTCTTTGGCAATCGTCACGGGTCGTCAGAAGCCCGAATGCCTACCACCAACCTTACCAAAAGTTATCGCGTTACCCAGTAACTGCGTTGTGGAGGTCATATAGGTAGTCGGTCCATGTAAACTACTGGTATTCAGCTGCATCAGGTGACTAGAAGCCGAACCCAACATAGTTAGGAAAAGGCTGGGCCGATTACATTACTAACGAAACTTATTATGCGATTAACCTTTTAAAGAGCCATGAAATAAAGCTCAAAATATAAACTAAATGTGAGCGTGTCGTGGCCTTAATGCAGTGACTACTTAACTAAAAGGTTTTATATTGCACTCGTGTTTTAACTTAGCCAAATGCTTTCCTACGCTAAAAGATATCATATCGTACCTAGTGCTAGCATGTTAAAAGTAAAACAAAACATAACTTTAAAATAAACATTCCGTACCTAGTTATAGATACACCTCACCCGTCTGCTTTAGATTAAGCTAAGTAAGTACTTATAATGTCTCTATTCTAGCAACTAGATATCATTTGCAAGCTCAGCGGTCTGTTCCCACCGGATGAGCCATGTATATATTGCGAACAGAATAAATTCGCCTCCAAATCGGCAGTACGTATTTTCATTTTTTTTATCCTCAGTAAAAATCCTGAGTAGTTAATTTTACTATTAGAAAGGTTTCTCACGCTCCGAAACCTCCGAAAAAAAAGTACCTCGACAAATATAAGTTTAATAATCATGAAACCAATTTTTATTTAAATTATTGATTTTTCAACGTACAATCCTAAAAAGCAGGAGACGACGACGGTAGGCCCAGGCAGAGATGGCGGGAAGAGCTGGACTCCTTCTTAATAGATTGGCCCACAATCGCAGTAAACCGGGAAAAATAGAAAGAGGGAAGGTAGGCTTTTATCCTGAAGTGGGACAACACAGGCTATACTAAAAAAAAAACAATCGAAAAATAAAATTTCATGAATCCGGTAAAAATATGACATTTTAACAAAAACAATTTTAGCAAAAAGCCTCATTTCCCGATACAAAAAATTCGCTCAACGTTCGACAAAATACGACTATTGTGCGTAACTACGAGTATGTGGAAAGCATTCACGTTCAGTCGTAGGCGAGAGAAATTCATTCGCCGTAACAGCGACGAGCTACGCCCTTTACTTGTACAGAAAATAGGTCAAGGGTGACTGGTGAATAGAATGTGGGTTCTGTTATAGGTACCTATTTGTTGTCAGGAAATTAAATTAAACTTGTCTGTTAGATTAGATTGTTTTGTGCGATTGTTGGAACCCGGTTGGATATGATATGAAAATGGCAGATGACAATCTAAGTCATTTGCTAGTTAATTAAAAGAGGGAAATACAGGATGTGAAAAGAGCCATCTAAACTGAGTAACTTTGTGCAAAGTAATTGATGGAAAACCACTTTTATTTTTGGTGTGGAAATTCGCTGTTTACGATAGTGTGCAATGTAACGCACGCAAAGCATTGTGCTTGTGGGTGCATTCGACAGCACAGAGGTCGTGAAAGTATTTAAAGTTATAACATAATATTTCAAATTAGTTACCGTAAAAAAACGTCAAAAAAGTGGGAACTTTGACCTTCAATATCTCCGTAACCAGAAAATTCTGCAGTATGGTCCAGTACAAGATGTTACAATGACGGGAAGAACAACTGACTGACTCTCGGCTTAGTAAAGTATCTTTTCATCCCATCTATTCGAAAAGAACGACTTGGTTCGCCTTTGTGCACCCAAAGGTGGTGTTTTCTATAAGAAACTTTTAGCGGGCAGTAATGAGTTTTTAATCCTCTTTATAAGTGCGCCGCAAATCCGCAATTATCTTTGCCGCGCACTTTTTGAATTTGGAACATCTTCAGTTCAGCGTCAAAGAAATCGAATGCAAATTAATATTGTTTGAATAAAGACTGGCACACAGCACATTCGGACATTATTTCAAACACTAGAATATTAAATCTACAACAATCTCTATCCTTATTAAAACTGTAACAATAAATTTTCATAATTGCGAAAATGTCTCAAATGTAAAGATAATGTAAAGAAATGTATTTGCGCCCGAGTGATACTCGGGCGCAAAATATATTTTTGGCTCGGGCGACGTACTTTGATTCCCTCGGTACAGGATTCTACTAAAGAATCCTTCACTTCGCTCTGGATTCAAAAAAGCGCCCTCGCCGTAAAAGTATTATTTTGCTCCCTTATGATACAATCTACTATTATACTATACCTGCTCGGAAACTACCTTATTACTTTTTTTTAATGAGGCAGAAAGTACGTCTTTACTGTTGTACAAACTTGCGGTTCGAAAAAGTGTATGAAAATCCATTAGGTTATTAAAACGCTATTTAACCGACCGATTTGACCGATTACTAACGAGAGGGTAGTTGGGAATCTATTTTTTCCCCTCGGTGAACAATATAAGTACTATTTTACACCCGTTATAATTTCGCCAGTGTATGTGTTACATGAAGGTAACCAGTTAATTATTTAAAATAGCGGTATCTTTCCAACATCATTTAGTCACCGCGGAAGAAACAACTTGGTCTTCACAAAATCTAACTAGAATGTTATATAAAACATATTTTCAGCATCAAAAGTACGCATTAACTAAATAGGTTATGTATAAAGCATAAAAATTCAAATGTACCGCTTCGAGATATAATTCTGAATGGCATTTTTATGTTGGCGTTGGTCGTTTCAGTTATTGCTCAGAGCTATATTGCTCAGGTTGTAGACATGAATATGTTTAAATGAAAACCTGTAGAATATTATTTTATTATGAACTAGCGAGCAACCCCTGCTTCGCACGGTTTTTATGACTTGAAAAATACCGAGATTTCTTTAATGGTGATATGATAGGGGCTTGTGGCTAAGTAATAACCACGGAACAGATAATTATCTGTTCCGTGGTAATAACAGCTGCACGGGTCGGTCGATCGGGGTAAGCTACGCTTGCCGTGGTTGTTCCGTGGATGGGTGACCTTCTTTACATACCAAGACCCCTCCGTGCCTCAAAAAGCACGCTAAGCTGTTGGTCCCGGTCATTCGTGGATCCTTGACAGTCGTTACGGGTCGTCAGAAGCTCGAAAGTCTTACCAAGGGGTATCGTATTGGGAGGCAGTCACCTCCTTCTGCGAAGCAGTCATGCTAGCGAAGGAGGTGGCGGGAAGGCTAAGGGTGAACACCGCACGCCTCAGCTGCCGCGGGAGACGCTCCCGACGTCGGGAGCCACGTGACGACTCCCGGCCACCGTAGGCGCGGGCCTGCGGGCGGTGAGTAATGGGTAGCTCGCCGTCCGATCAGGACCAGGCCCGTGCCGGACGGCGCGTTTTGTTCCACGCGCGCCTCAAAGAGATGTCAGCAGATGACGGGGCCCGATAGGGCCGAAGCCTGCCAGGGTAGCGGGATCGTCCGAAAGGGTTACCGCTGCCCTGGAACATAAAGGGCTAAGGAAGGAACACGGGTGGGTTTTAGTCAGTAAGAGTCTGACACTCCCTTCCGCTCCATCCAGAGCGGGAGGGGTCATTTGATGATTTCCCATACTCAAAAAAAAAAAAAAAAAAGTGGTATCGTATTACCCAGTATGTGGAGGTCAGGTAGGCAGTCGCTCCATGTAAAATAACTCTTCAGTTATATTATTAGTATATTATAAGTCTGTAATTAGCTTTTGGAAATTTAGGTCTCTAACAGAAAAAGTCCTGTCTTTGGCTTTTGGTTTTACGTGCTTAGGTATGTCTTAGCCGATTTCTTTGAAAAAGAGTTTCCGAAGGAAACGTAGGTACCTACATAATAAATTGGGAAAATGGATTGGCAACGATATTAGAAATGGTCACAAGCCTTTACTCTAGGCAGTCACATATTATGCAAAATACTCATTCAAATGACCACGTTTTAAAACAGGAATTTGTAGCATATTTTCTACCAGTATATCAACAAGACAGCCATATAATTGACGACATTCAAAATAATGACTATACTTCACAGCTAAATTAAATTCCTACCCTCAACCTTTAGCATAATCAAGTAATCAAGTAAAAAGGAAGGGTAAGCTTTTCAGGATGATTTCTTTAAGCGACCACGTTTTAAAACAGCAATTTGTAGCATATTTTCTACCAGTAGGTATATCAACAAGACAGCCATATAATTGACGACATTCAAAATAATGACTATACTTCGCAGCTAAATTAAATTCCTACCCACAACCTTTACCTTAATCAAGTAATCAAGTAAAAAGGAAGGGTAAACTTTTCAGGATGATTTCTTTAAGCCTGTGTGTGTAGGTTCTGCACTATACCTTTAAATTGAGCTCATCCTTTCAGCGGTTTTCTTCATAAATAACTAAAATTAATTCAGCTAAAACCCATGTTACATCAAATAGTTTATTTGATGTAGTTACTGTATGCTGATTCAGAAAAATGGATTAGGTTCACAATATTGTTACAGAATAGATTAGATTTTTTTTTGCTTTTTTATCGATTGTACGGAGGCCAGGCACAGCTCAAGGAAAGGTGGAAGAATATGGGGGGGAGGCCTTTTCTTAGCAGAGGAACCATATTGGCTAACGGAAAAAAATATATATACATACTAGCAGATCCTGCAGACGTCGCGTCGTCCTGCCCGGAAAAGCAGCGCCACCTACCGGGTCAAATTGTGTTTTCAAATCATCTTGCTTTGAAAACACAATGTGACCCCTTTGAAATATACACACAAAATTTCACCCAAATCAGTTCAGCCGTTTAGGAGGAGTTCGGTGACAAACACACGTACAGAAGAATTATATACAGGGTGGCAGGGACATCGACGCGTAAACTGTAGGTAACCATGAATTCAGCACATGAGTTTAGACCCCATAGCGTAGAAATTTTTCGTAAGTTATCAAAAAAAAAAATCTTCTGTTTCATAGAAAAGTGCAATACCTACGCAAACAAAACGTATAGAACAGCAATATTTTTTTTTAATAACCGACGAAAAATTTCGACGCTATGGGATCTAAACTCATGTGCTGAATCCATGGTTACACTTTGCGCGTCGATGTCCCTGCCACCCTGTATAATTATTGAGATATCCTCACACTGAAACGCCATACAGGAAAAAATATTTCATGTGCTGCTTTCCATCCATCCTGTGCGCGGTGGACATAGCGGCGATGGATCACGCACGCTCACGCAGCGTCAAGACTCAAGACATATCTCCATAGCCCCATCACTCCTTCCATATTGCACCCATTCTTTGCGAATTTTTGAAACCCAATGAATTTTTCAAAAGAAAATGTCTATGCAATTAAAATAAACGAATGCGTGTACCTCATTAGTTTATTCATTTAAATTATAAAGGTCATAGGATTAAAATTGCATATAAAGTCTCAGGACTATATTACTAACATCATAAACAACAACTTTTGTTCTATGTCCTTTATTAACTCAACAGCTTTTAATTCATCAGACTATAATAAAAAAATTAAAATATTCCAATTCAACAACTTGAAATATTCGATTTTTTGTTACGAATTCTACGCGATGCCAAAGAAAGCACTAGTTAGGTAAACAAACTGCCGTGTCTAGTATAAAATTCAGCGGAGGGGGGGTTAGATAGAACAACGAAATCTGGTAAATGTATTATGTTTTGTAAAAAGTCATAGAACAAAAGTTGTTGTTTATGATGTTAGTAATCCAGTCCTGGAAGGTTGTTAGTGTTTAACCAATTGCCCTTAAAGGTTAAAATTGCATAATATATAAAGTTTAGCACCATATGACCAGTAGTTTAGACCTTACCCATATTGACTAAAAAATAAAGTAACCCTGTATAAGAAGTAAAGTAATATACGCAAAGTCAAGAGCCTGGACAAAGAAAGAAAAGGTTTATTTCAAATTCAATAGACCCGAGAAACAATCGGTGAATAAAAATGTACCTTCTATAATATTACTTTTGTAAAGTTTGCGGAAAATTCTTCAGAACAAATAAAGGATTTGTAATGGATCTGATTTATAAGTGTTTTCCAACTTGTTTGTTATATTGAAAGGAAAAAAACAGGTAACCATTTACGTAATGGCTCATTTCTACAAAATGTTTTACTGAAAAGCGACCAGCTGAGCGGTAATGACGACATTTTCACAGCTGCTGTGGTTGTATTTAGTTACAAAAAAACAACATTTCTTAATTTTGCCAGAGAATCATTATTATTTATCGTGGAAATTGAAACAAAATCTAGCCATTTGCGCATTAAACGAGTTTATTTTACAACTAGCTGCACCTCACGGTTTAACCCGCATAAGTCTCGATCCCGTGTTAATATCGGGATTAAAAGTATCCTATGTTAATCTAGATCATGGTTTGCCCATATGCCAAATTTTATCCAATTCCGTTCAGCCGTTTTAGCGTGAAAGCGTAACAAACAAACATAAAAATATAATTGTTATCTTTACTTATGTATAATATTATGCGTACAGAAGCTATTGGTAAACCTTCATAAATAAATAAATGTTCACCATAAACAAATGTAGTTTAAAAACGCTAAGATGGCTAAGAAACGTATACGTGGACCAAGTTGCTAAACTATAATCCGTCTCGATTTCCACAACGAATCCAACTTTGAGTAACTAATACCTACCTATCCGAGTAGGTATTCTCTCGTCCCACTCACTCCAACGGATCAAAACTGTCGAGAAGCTGAGATAAAAGAGATTTGCGGAGAAGAATCGAGAAGTACAAATAACTTGAACATTTGAAGACGATTCTATTTGTTACACTGTGTGCATTGCAAATTGATTTTTAAACTCAATACGGCTTTGTGTAACTCCGGAAAATACGATTGAAGACTCCCACCGCAGACAGACGCGACAGTGGGACGCAATTCTGGTAGAACAAATTATTCTACTAGAGTGGCGTCGCGCATGTCTGAATCTTTAGATTGCTTGAACGATGACATTGTTACCAGCATTTTATAATACTCTTGTGAATATGGGCGAGGCGTAAATACACCAATGGCGTGGCTAGCTGACATATGGCAAATAATGTTCTGTGTTTCGTCATGTTAATTACTTTGCATACCTACTATTGTATAGGATCAAGTTTTTCTATGAACAGACAGCTGTGCTGCGTGGGAGTTTGTTGCGCCACTTCTTCATCCTAGCGAAAGCACTAGGAAGAGGTGAAGGGTGGGCGTTATGGGAGACTGTCTTATGTAATTTTGACGTTCGAAAAGTGCTGATTCTCAGCCTAATTTGAATAAATTACTTTTGATTTTTAATGGATGTCTTTCAGCTAAAATGACAATGATAAGATTTAAAATTATTGTTAGGTATAAACGACAACCCAACCTGCCAACCAGCCTTGAGCAAGTGTGATGATCACTGTTCATGCCTTCTCCGAATGAGGAGAGCCTTTGGCCTGCAGTAGGACAACAATAGTATAGTATTATTTTTACAATTGAATACAATAATATTATAATAAATTATGTGTAAGTTAACAGAGTTTCGAGAGAAGTGGTGGCCGAGTGATCCCCGACTTGCGAGTGTAGAGCAATTAGAGATATTTTTGAAAGATTGAGACTGAGATTAGACTGGTACTTAAAATTACGAGAATTGTCCCTCAAGTCTGAGCACCGTAGATTAGTAGGGGCAGGGTATACCTATATATGTATGTAGTGTAGGTATATAATAGGTACTTCGGCTCACTACACTTAAAACTACTCAAGAAATTATACTAATAGCTTTTGCATATGAACACTTTCGTGATATTCAAATCGCTAGTCTAAATTATTCATAACTCAATCTCTTCCAAAGAAGTGACGCTTACTTAATCGGGCCTTAAATATTGAACAAGTTTAAAAGTTGGATATAAAGCCGCCTCGAAGGCAAAATTTTTGGTAAATGTTTGCCTAAATCTTCAGAATAAATTAAACACCATACATAAACCCGCGCCTTCGTTCCATGGGAGTAAGCAGAAACTACAGAATACCACCTGCTACGATCTTTATACACTCCTTTTGACTCGTTTACGTTCATACATCATCACCCCAATTGCGTACCACACAATCAATCGGAATCTGATTAATTTTGGAAGCAAATTGCTAATCCATTGCTTCCTAGGTTCGAAAAAATCTGCTCAACACGTAAATAACGCAATGAATGTTGTTGAACTGTCAAAATGAAACCGATTCCGATTGATCGTGTGTTACGCAATTATGGTGCTGGTCACCAAAATCCGCCTGTAATCTCCCACCAAAATGGTAACAAATGAGCATATTACATTGATAAATCCAGACATTTTGCCGAAATAACCAACACCTCTACCTAATAACTACTCGCCTTAATAACTTGAGGTGTTGGCCGGTTTCCAGACACGGACCGAAACGCAAAAATAATGTACCTATAAAACCTAACTTAGGGCTGGGGCATAAGTCCGTACATTAAGGAATGGTAATGCCTTAGCACGTAGGTAACCCACGGATTTTCCACGGAATATTTTCGGAAGTGATTCATGCACGCCTCATCAAGTTTATGACTAATATACGCAGATTTATGGCATACGGTTTAAGTAGACATTAAATTGGTAAATATTGCTGAAAATTTTCCAGTGTGTTTCACTTGTTTTGTTTTCAACCAGAAGCTTGCAGTCCCAGGAGGCTTTGTTCTCATATTTGAGCAGCAAAAGCTATTTCTTTGGCGCAAAGGTGAAAGTCGGAAAGCTATTCTATACCTACTTCAAATATTTTGGCACTACTTGAGCACCTACCTAAAGTTCTACACAAAGTTGCTCTATTTTGATGGAAAACAAATGCAATAGAGACAGAGTGAGCGAGATAGAAAGTCGCATAGAAGAGGCATAACGGTTTTTTAACTTACGTGACGATTTCTACCAAACAACTCCAAGCCACGTTTAGACCAGGGGCCTTTAAAAATAATAAAAAGTGAAAAAAAATAATAGTAGGATGAAACCCATTAGAAAAGGAGGGGAATATTATAAAAATGAAAGGAAAAATAATTTACGGGCGATCTGAGGTCGGGAAGGGGATGGGGGTGAGCTTTTAAGGGTAAATACGGTTTTTCTCGATTTCCGGCAAAACTAAAAGTCCTATCGAAAAAAGTCAAATGGCAAAGTTGTAGGTAATAAAAAGATCTAAAACTTTTGCATTAACACTTTTTTCACATAACCTCAAAATTTATATGAAAAATTAAAAAAACCAAGTTTTTGGTTTTTTATTTTTATCTTTTACAAAAATCTTTTTTTTTTTAACGAAATTTGGAGAAAACTTACCTTTTTATGTCCCAAATACGCTGTAATTTATTTGATTAAAAATATTTATTATTTCACCTTATTTTGAATTAATATCGAAAAAGCACCCTCATTTTCAATCGAAAATTCACCCGTCAAAATATCAGCTTTTTTCAAAAAGTTGGTATGTTTTCTGTTCGTTCAAATCTCTATTTTCCGATGGTGAAAAAAAAAATATATGTTACTTTAGTAAATCTTCTCAGAAAATGCAAAAAATCGAAAAAAACTCGAATTCGAAAACTGATAATCTGAAAAGACAAAATCGAATTATTAATGCCTTCACTATTTTATCGTGAGTATACACCCCCATGAAAAAAAATATTAAAGAAATAAATGTCAAAATGTATAAAAAATCTATAATAAATGTATAAATATATAAAAATATGTATAGTAAATATATTTTTAATAACTAACTTTTGGCTGATTTTCATGTATATTTCATATATTTTAGATACATTCAAAATATATCTTAAAAGACATAAAAAACATAGCTAAAAATATAAAAAAAATATATTTTGAATATATCTGAAATATATTTGAAATGTATAAAATATATATGAAAATCGGCCAAAAGTTAGTTATTAAAAATATATTTACTATAAATATTTTTTATATATTTATACATTTATTATAGATTTTTAATATATTTTTTATACATTTTGACATTTATTTCTTTAATATTTTTTTTTTATGGGATTGTATACTCACGATAAAATAGTGAAGGCATTAATAATTCGATTTTGTCTTTTCAGATTATCAGTTTTCGAATTCGAGTTTTTTTCGATTTTTTGCATTTTCTGAGAAGATTTACTAAAGTAACATATATTTTTTTTTTCACCATCGGAAAATAGAGATTTGAACGAACAGAAAACATACCAACTTTTTGAAAAAAGCTGATATTTTGACGGGTGAATTTTCGATTGAAAATGAGGGTGCTTTTTCGATATTAATTCAAAATAAGGTGAAATAATAAATATTTTTAATCAAATAAATTACAGCGTATTTGGGACATAAAAAGGTAAGTTTTCTCCAAATTTCGTTAAAAAAAAAAAGATTTTTGTAAAAGATAAAAATAAAAAACCAAAAACTTGGTTTTTTTAATTTTTCATATAAATTTTGAGGTTATGTGAAAAAAGTGTTAATGCAAAAGTTTTAGATCTTTTTATTACCTACAACTTTGCCATTTGACTTTTTTCGATAGGACTTTTAGTTTTGCCGGAAATCGAGAAAAACCGTATTTACCCTTAAAAGCTCACCCCCATCCCCTTCCCGACCTCAGATCGCCCGTAAATTATTTTTCCTTTCATTTTTATAATATTCCCCTCCTTTTCTAATGGGTTTCATCCTACTATTATTTTTTTTAGTTTTAAAAATTATCGACCCTGGTCTAGTTTAGGAATTTTGTTTCATAAAACAAAAAGCGGTGGTCTTGACTCAGAAGGGCAATTCTCGTAATTTTAAGAACGTTCACCGTCTGATCTTATTCTCAATCTGTCAAAAAAACCTCTAATTTCCCTACATTTTGACAAGTTTTTGACATTTGTTTGTCGCTGAGATGAGACTGCGACTAGATTTTGAACGTTTTAAATTAAGAGACTTCAGAACGTCTGATCGCAAAGCGTCAGGTTGAAAAAAAAGTCCATTTCGCAAAATGTCCGATTCGTAAAAGGTCCGGTTTTCTTTTATTTATAGCTTTATTTGAATTTTGATGGTCTGCATCTAGATCGAAACTATGAAGTCAAAAACAAAGTATCTATTTCACAGGGCAAGTTCGATTTTATTCCAGGGAAAAAATCCCACGTTAGTAAAATAAAACGTAAGATAAAAATAAACCCTTTAAATAACGCTGCCGTATGACAAAAAAGTTCCGGAAAAAAAAAAAAAAAAACGAATGTTTCGCCTTCAGTCACGAACAGAATTCAGGATAAAAAATGCCAGTTCACGTCACAATGAAGGGAGGCTTCCATTGTCTCTCTCAGGATGATATTTGTCTCTGAAGGCTGGAAATAAATGCAGCTGGCGGAATAAATGATACCGTTTCCTTTTGTCATCATTATTGTGGGTATATTATGAGGCTGTCTGTATTTGTTGCAGAGAAACAAACGAGAAAAAACTATTGAGGTTGTATAGCTAGAGGAGCTGGCTTTAATGAACAAAAGCAAAATGATTTTATTTCTGTAAATTCAGACCTTTCACAGTTATTTTATGAAGATCATTTTGATTTAGCATTACTGTCCGAATCACAGTGATCTTTAAATGATAAGTGATTTTATTTTTGTAAGTAGGTTCGTACAAACACTTTTACACGTCAATCAACTTTTTAAAAACAAGATGAGGTCGGCGTTTTCTACTTGATTACTCTGAGAAGAAAGGCCGAAACAAACTGAGTTCACACAGTCTCTTTTGAAGTTCAGACATAACCTTAGTCAGGTTGGTTGTTTTCTTTTAATTTCTGAATTGGGTTTTTTATTGTTTTTGTCTTTTTCAGTACGGACGCTTTTAAAGTGCACGTCTTTCTACATCGTTCTAACATGTATAATTTCAACATGAACGATGTAACCAATATTTTGTAACAATTTTCTGATTTAAAAGAGTGTCCGTGGAGTTTCTTGCCCGTTCTTCTCCGTAGGTACCTACTACGCTTTGGAATGGGCCACTAGCTTCATCTTTCTGACTGACCGTCCCCTTGACAGTTCAAAAGTGCCTGTAATTGGTTTATTTGAAAATAAATGCTTTGATTTTCACTAGTAGGTACTTATACTCGTAAATACGAGTAAACCTACATGGTTATCTCGTTCGTTACTTATGAAACGTCAGAAGCTAGGTTCACCGCCTACGGAGAAGAGCCGGCAAGAAGCTACACGGTTGGCCTTTACAACGTTTTCAAATAACTGTGTTAACAGGTATGGGAAAAATAGTAGTCTATGAAGTACCATGTACTTAACCAAATAGAAAACGGTCTACAAGGCCTAAAACGTTCTCACATTCACAAAATATAAAAGAATCTATTTAAAAGATAAATTAAATAATGAAAATAAAAATCTATTTAAACCAATAACATGATTGTCATTACAACTGTAACAAATCAGAATTAATATCCTGTCCATAAAAGCCAATAATAGAGTTTAAAAAGTATAGAAATGAGTTCTAAACCAGCTCATACAATCCGGTTATCCTAATTAAATCTCAGATAAATCTGCTGTCAAGAACCTACCGTCATTTATGATTGGCTGACTGAAATAAGTAATTAAATTCCATCTCAGGCCAAGAATTTCGTATTGCTAACCAATTTCCAACTACAAAAACGTAACAAGAGATTTAATTTAAAAAGGGTGTCTAAACGGAATGTTAAATGATATTTAAAGTGTAGGGAAGCATCAAAAACAATTTGATTCGATGTAAAGCTTTGGTTTTAGCAGTCTTACCAAGGAGTATCGTATTACCCAGGTTGTGGAGGTCAGATAGGCAGTCGCCATGTAAAATACTGGTATTCAATTTCATCCGGTTAGATAGGAAGCTGACCCCAACTTAGTTGGGAAAATTAGGCTTGGCAGATGATGACGATGTAAAAGAAAATAAAGAAAGAAAGAAAATAAGTTTGTTTGACCCAGGTTAAGTAAGGCACACACGCACACATGGTTATGTAAAGCTTTGGTTTCCTAAAAAGCGGTGAACGGTAACACAATAACAGTTCTCCAAATACAGAGCGTTTTTTGACACTTTTGTTTTTTTGACGGCACGGTTGGCGCAGTGGTTAAGCGATTGACTGCTGCGCTGCGTGTCGCGGGTTCGATTCCCGCACGGAACAAATATTTGTATGACCTACAATTAGTTGTTCCGGGTCTGGTTATTTGTGTATGTGAGTTTATATGTCTGTAAACGCACCCACGACACAGTAGAAAAAAAAAAGAAAAAGAAATGTTAAATACTGGTGAAAATTACAGATTTTCATGATGGCTGTGCGAAACGGTGAAGGAAAAATTAGCAGGCTGTTAAAATTCTTATAATCGTCATAATATCTTCAACATATTTCTCCTTGAGCAGTGTCGGTCTAATGGTAACGGACGAGATGTATTTCATAGGTTCCAGACAGGCGCTATACTTTGTATAGGTACATTATTTGTAGAAACACAAATTCGAAGACATGTGAAATCTACCAACCCGCACTGGGCCCGCGTGGGGGATTACGGCTCACTCCCATTCACCGAGAGGAGGCCTGTGTCCCAGCAGTGGGAACATTATAGGCTGATTATGTATGACGGCCGCCTGAACTGTATCACCTCAACTGTATCACCTTAACTGTATCAACTCAACTGTCTTATTGTATGTTGTTACATAAACACTATTAGAAACTTTGACCTTATGGGACTAATCCAATACTTCTCCATAATGCTTGGAATCAACTTTACTAATGTAAAAGAACAATAAAAGCGATTATTGTGCTAACCTACTTAGCTTGGGATGGTAATGACGCACTCAATACAAATGGCGATTGACGATTTTATAGACGAGATTACTACTTATACTTCTCGTTGGGATAGGTACGTTTATTTTAAGAGAACTCATTTCATTATAATGTTTCCAACGTTACGTAATGAAAATTACTCACGAAACACCAAACCAAACGCATATAAGTGTACATAAAAAAGAGTACTATTCGATACTAATAAAAAGTATCATATCTTCGGAGGATGGCTGGTAGCAGCTGGATGACAGTTGCCGAAAATTCATGCAGAGTTGAATGGCGAGCAATAGGAGAGGCCTTTGTCCAGCAGTGGACTGCTATAGGCTGGTGATGATGATGATGAAAAAGTATTAAGAAAACCCGAAACGCCTCGTAACATTAAGGATGAAATTATGGTAACTGACATGTTGTGCATACTCAAGTTTTGCAGTGTCCTTTTTGCGTAACACACAATCAATCTCAATCTGAATCATTTTGAAGGATATTGCTAATCCATTGCTTCATATTTTCAAAAAATGTGTCATGTGTCTGCTCAACAACGTAAATAACGCAATGAATGCTGTTGAACTGTCAAAATTAAAGTCATTGCTACTACTACTACTGCAATTGCTGATAGTGTGTTACGGAATTAACACCGCTGAGAAAGCCCCTGAAAAACTCCATACCGAGTACATAACTTGCCTTGTTCAGAAATCATTTATTTTGCAATTTTTGTTCTGCTGAATATGTAGACATTTTGTAACAAGTCCAGAACAAATTAACATATCCACTATCCAACGAATATTCACTACGCTACAGAAAATATTTTGATGCACATAGCAACGACAATTTACGGCGCAGTTTGTCATCCCCCAGAGGCGAATATTGCAGCGTAAAGCCGCCCGAGACTGTGTTTTCTTTGCACTCTAAATAAACCGAACTGTCAAGGAGGAGCTTATTCCAATATTGCGTCCCAGGTCGTGTGCAGTGAGAACAAATTTAGGTATTGAAGAGGTTTAGGTACCTACTAAATAGGTAAACCTCTAAGTAGGTATAGGTTGTCTTTAAAAGATCGCTCTTATGGACCGTTTTTTTGATCCGTAGTTAAACTCAACCAATTCTTAAAAATTGTAAGTAATGATTAAATTTTTGCAAAATGTGTTTTTTGATCGATTTTTAGTTTGTCTAATAATAAAATATCATTGCTAATGGTCAAATAATTAACTACTACTTAGTTCAAAAAAATAACCATTAGTGACCATTAGGTAAACTAAAAATTGATCAGAAAAGACATTTTGCAAAAATTTAACCATTAGTTACTTTGACAATTGGTTGAGTTTAACTACGGATCAAAAAACCGGCCCTCACCGATAAGACCGCCCAATGTGTCGCCCTATGTAAAATTTCTATATTTATGTCTGTAATTTATATGGTGTACATTTAAAGAGTATTCTATTCTATTCTAAATATTTATACCTCCGAGATAAATAATACAAGAAGTAAACAAAACCACCAAAACCTTTCCGGAAGCATGTATCGCACAAAACAACTAGATTATCAGACCATGTTCAAAGACTTGTATAGTCGACTTCGTAATTACTTTACCCACCTGGATTAAATGTCACTTGGATGTCATAAAACGTCAACGTAAAGTGTATGTGACAGTTAGATAGTTTCAACCTTACGTAGCTTTCATTTACTAGGAAATTATTTCAAAAGTGGTAAATCAATTACAACGGGGTAATTGCGTAACACACTTACAATTGCAATATCTTTCATTTTGACAATTCAACAACATTCATTGCGATATTGACGTTGTCGAGCAGACGAATTTTTCAAACTTATGAAGCAATAGATTAGGAACTTGTTTCAAAATCGACTGTGAAACAAAGAATGTTACACAATAATTGGGGTTCAAGTCGACTACACTACCAATGATGTTAAATAAAAAAAAAATAGCACTAGGAAGTGGTGAAGGGCGGGCGTTTTTGGGGAACTGTCTTTTGTAATTTTGACGTTCAAAAAGTGCTGATTCTCAGCCTAATGTGACTGAAAAGTACTTAGGGAGGGATAGGGTTACTTTATTATTCAAATGCACACACACTCCTTCACACCCGCACAATCATACATACGCACTCACTCGAATCACCACACCAACACTCCTCATGTTTTATTCAATTTTAATTTTAAGATTTTTACTTTTGTGTTTTGTTTTTTATAAAAATACTTTTTACTTTATAAATGACTTTTGTTTTTTTTTTTTAAATCAAAACTCATTGTTAAATAGGCTTTTTAAACTTGAGATTTACGAATTTACCCATAACGTTAGTGTTAGATGCAGGCTAACTCACAAAAATAGAAGCACTTACCTTTATTGTAAGATGGCTGAACTTGCACCAATAATCACATTCTCCATGCTCTGCATGATACACTACAAAAGCTTTTAACTGCAATGTCGATGGCGCCTAATCTAATCTGTTCCTCATCGATCTGGATGACATTGACATTATACAGGCAACATGTGTTTATTGACGACTATTCTTTTAATAGTAAAGGACTACCTCTTCCTCTTCGGGTTACTTGCACGACTGTATTTCAAATGTTATTTTCCCAAAACTTTGCCACTTCCACGGCGTTGTCGGTGGCAGCGCAGAGGTCACTTTGACTGCATGTTTTGGGACACAGAGGGGAAGATAGGAGGTGGAGCATGGTTTGTGACATAAGGTCTACTAATATTAAAAAATGTATTTTCCTTTTTATTTAATAAAATTTATACCATTGAGTTTGAATATCAATTAAATATTTTGTTTTTACAGGAGATCCATCTTGTCTTCCTTAAAAGCTTGGATGAGGTAGCAATCTTTTAAATATCAACGAGATTTTGGTTGTCCAACGACCGCTCATGATCGTCAAAATATGTATTTTCAATCAAGATATGTGTAAATCGTAAAAACACTAGGTAGTCAAGTATTTTATAATTATCTTCGTCAGTTTTCAAATTAATTTCTTTATCAAGTCAGACATTACCATTTGAATGTACGGCACTGAGCAGACTATTGAATAGAAAGCTATATTTAATAACATGATAACTAAGATCGAAATAGCATACAATATGTTCGAAAACTTTTTAATAGCCTGGCCATTTTATGAAATACATAAATGTACAATATATTTTTTTAATCGGTCTGACATGTAAAATAGATCAATGCAATTATGCTTCGTAACCTCGTCCTCTCATTAAGGATCGGACACAACTGGGTAAGTTAGTCCGATCTATACAATTCAGCGGTATTGCGGTAAAGCAGATTCTATTGTGCAATAAGCAGACAAAAATAGCCCTTATAGTCACGAACATATTTTGGCTGAAACTATACAACAAAAGCTAGAAGTCAATACAAGTAAGTATTCAAAACAATTTCATGATACGGCAATAGATATTACCGAGCCCGCAGCGTACAATCCGACAGTGGTCGTCCACTGTGTCGAGCTAAGCCGCCTACAAAGCCGAGCTAGCCGTAAAGCCTTCAGCGAAAGGCGCCTAGATTCGCGTCAGTAAAGGAACATAATGTATAATTGCAATATACTGGACATAAACTTAAAAATGGGATATTGTAGGCTAAATTGATGATGCAATCAGGCCTGTAATTAACCGGTTGTATGCCGTAATTACAGAAACAATTAAAAAGCCACCGTGCCTCGCGTGGATCCACGTTCGATATGAAGGGTTAAGGAACATTTTGCAGTCGTAGTCAATCTTGTGAAAAGGTTTGTCCATGGGAAATACAACAACTAAATGCATTTTCACGTATGCATTCGAGCAACATTGCTGTTTTGTTTTGTTTGTTTGATTCGCTGTTTCTATTGTTCTTTTCATTTATTTTTTTCGTTTCATTATTTGGCTATCATTCTTGGATCTTTGACAGTCGTTACTGGTTGTCAGAAGTTTGACAATCAGTCTTACCAAGGGCTATCGTATTACCCAGTAACTGGGTTGTGGAGGTCAGATAGGCAGTCGCTCCATGTAAAATACTGGTATTCAGCTGCATCCGGTAAAACTGGAAGCCGACGCCAACACATTTGGAAAAACGCTAGACACATGATGATGATGCTATTTGAAGCCTCGGTTTGAAGCGTATACGAAACTAGACCACTGGCACTGGTGAAAATACAAGAACATAAGTTAAGTACGTTAGCAACGTCATCCGTTGCAGAGGACGGAACAAAACCGCAAAGTAAACTCGACAAAATATTATTCGATAAGTGCTGTAAGCCATTTCGTGGTACCAGGGATGAATAAATTAAACGAGGGTTTTATATTTTTATGTTCAAATAACTTCCATAATTACTCCTAAGAACGGTTCTACTTTTAATATATTTTTCTATGATATGACTTCGCTGTCAGCTAATGAAATGAAATTGTTTATTCTGTAAATAGGATATCGTGATCTACACGTCTTATAATTTAAATAAATAAGCTAGATGAGGTCGGCGTTTCCGATCTGACTACTCTGAGAAGAAAGGCCGAAACAAACTCAGAGGTCAGTCTCTTTTAAAGTCCAGACATAATCTTGGTCCGATCATGTGAAAACCATGTAGGTTTGATGTCTGAAATGGTATTTTGAATAAAGTAAAAATGTCCAGTCTTTGCAAGCAAGTTTTTCAGTAATCGTGCAGCTCAACTCAGAATTGAATCTGACTCCTAGTGTTTATTCTGCTATTCTATAAGGGCTGATTTTTCAATCGAAAGATAATTTTTATTCGTGGAATAAATTTGACGTCTGACAGTTTTTGTATGGAACAACTGTCAAAAATTCAAAATTATTCCTCCGATAAAATTATCTGGCGTTGGAAAAATCAGCCCTAAATAAATCAATGTTTGTCAAAACTTATAACGGACTCGCAGAAGTTGCATGTAAGCACCAAATAGGTCATATACAGGACCTAGACATCAGGCCCCGTTAGATTAGATTAAGAGAATGAACGAAAGTGTTGGCATAAATCTTTGTCTCCAGTTGACACTGATTACAATTTATTTCACACAAAAACTGTGACTATAAATAAATTCAGGTGTTATCAAAGCTGCTGAGTTTCCTTTGTCTCAAGGGAGGGTAGGACCTTGAAATAGTGTAATATTTCGAATACCTTCTATTTCTCTTGATTAATTTGGTCCCACCGTCGGGTTTCAAAGGTCTAATGTCTCCCAAAGGACATCGGGGCTTTGATTTATTAGCGCCGATATCGTTATGGACCGGAGCTAATACTTCGGTATCTATCTGCTATTATTTTCTCAGGTTTTTAGAAGAATTTGATGAGGACAGACTAGTTTGTGAGTTCTTATTAAAGCGTAGGTAGTCAGTGTCTTAATCAAAGATAGGTAGGTATACCTACCGCAATAATGCACCCAGGATTTTGTAATACGTTCCTAACTTGATTTAATAGTGCCTCCATGGAGTTTCTTGCCGTTCTTCTCCACAGAGATACATTTTGGAACGAGCAACTACATAGATTCAACTTTCGGACTTACTGACAGACTCCTTGAAATTCTGAATTTCCAGAAAGCCTCTAAACTCGAACAAACGAAGTGGCTACCTCTGTGATGAAAAGGTTAACAATCCCGCAGTATGATATAACTCCGAGATTCTCGTAAACCAGAAGTCTACATACTACATATCCCACATTCAATTCGTTGAAAACGGCATTTCACTATTACTATTTACCGAGCACGATTCCAATTAGTGTCTACTGGGAATTTTGAAAGTAGTTGCACGTAAAAACAACGTAATCAACGAATCACAACAGTTGCATCATTATTTCAACAATAAAATTCTTTATCAAGTCAATGTTCTCCTTCTTTCTTTTCTTTGTATCATAAGATAACACAACATCCCGCCTCTATTCCCCGTAGGGTTACACAGAGGTGTACCTATGGGACACCTACATTTCGCCAGTTAGGTATGTTTAAGTGCCAGTGTTTAAGTGTTTATGTAGGGGCGAGCCTATTGCCATCATTCCCCGAAGGGTTCGGCAGAGGTGTACCTATAGAACACATAATTCGCCCAAGTCCCACTACAATCTGTCAAATTTCTTTATTAGATTATCAACTTTATCGCTGAAGCATTAGGTTCAAGGTTAATTGGGAAAATTTTACAGTTTCGGGTAGCTTGATGTGCTGGCGTCCGCGTCTGTACAACAAGTACGTTGAACTCCTATCTATATAACTCCTTAAGGAAACCACGTTCAACATAAAACGTAGACTATAAAATTCACAGAGCCCCCTAAGTACCTACGGCCCTCATCGAGCCCTAGGAATCGTTATAAGCAGTTCATAAAACGACAATTTAATCCCGGCAAGTCATCCCTTTTACGATCAAAATCGGTAATCGAATCGGTTAGCGGAAATCGATTTTGTTCCGAATAATGTCGAATCGAATAAGGTTTTGGTGTTAAACCGATTGCTGTATCGATATGAATTTCAGGGGTAACGAATAGGTAAGGCGTGTGGGATAAATGAGGGTGGGTGGGGATGGCGAATGGAATTTTGAAATGAAAGGTTATGTCGGCTTGGATGTTGGACAGCAAAGTGTAATGGATCCGTCATGTGCAGTCTAGTTTAGAATGAGCAGTGGAACAAATCTATTTTTAGACCTGACCAGTTTCTTTAAAAATAAAGTAATTGAAATCGGTCAACGTGGTAGCATTATCACTGAACATAATACCTACGTACAAAAAATTCGACGAATTGAGAACCTCCTACTTTTTATGAAGTCTGTTAACTTGACAAGGTACCGATGACTGCAATGCCTTGTGCCAATGTTAAATAATTATTTTGTGGTCTTTAAAAGTTGTAATCACGAGTCATAATACAAGCCAATGACGATCGATACTTAAGTAGTAAATAAGTGAGGTATGTGGGCAGGGCATCTAAATCAATCAATCAATTAATGACGAATCGCCCTATGTACATCCATTAGCAGCTGACTGTGTCATAAAACTGATCGAACGTCTGCTAACGAGTGCACATCTATCAGCCGACAGATGTTGGAAAAAGAACCTTTATCAATGACAAAAATATCCTAAAAAGATTAATTTCTGCAGTAAGGTTTTGTCAAGTTATTAGCCAGAATATTCCAGATTATTGCAGTGCTTTGTAGCCATTAGTAATCCCGGATACGGACTTTCCGGAAATTCCTGCTGTTCCGGATATTCGTAAAAATCCCATGTGTAAAATCTAGTTTTCGGGGTATCACAATACCAAGACTATTTATTGGCCGAACCTCTGTGGCTTAGGGAAAGGTAAGCTTACGCCGAGACGGCAAACAGCAAGGTCATTTGTTTTTTAGGTGATTTTTTCGACATATAGTTATTTTTAGTATTATATTTTTTCACTATTTTAAACTTCATATGTCTTCAGACTAGACTAAATGAGAAATATCTCCCAAAAATCAAATCTACGGTTTCAATGTGGACGACTACAAATCAACTCAACTAAATTGTACAATTTTTAAAGTTCAATAGGTTAGAACGTCTGCAATGCCTTAACAAAAGGCAAGCTAAAATGTTAGGGTAAAAGTAAATGTATCCGAAAACTAGTTTAAGGTGTAACAAATCGAAAAAAGTAAAACTTAAAATGCAATACTTTGGTGCAGGCCCAGTAGGTATTATTAAATTCGTAAAAGTAACTAGAACGTAATAAAGTAAGGTTTACTTTCATATTATTGAGATAGGTCTACAAATTCACGATCTGACATTGAATGCAATCCGGCGTGACAGCAAATCGATGCAGGTTAGCGCGCAGTATATCTCAATAGCTAATATCATAGCAAAACATCTGCTAGACATAAGTAATTAGGCATATAACATCAATAATAGGTAACAATTATGTAACCGCAGACCACTCACGATCAAACCGGTGTCTAGGTCATGTGTGGGCGAAGTGTGCACGAATCGCGAGCGCTATGCAGACGTGTGCGCGCGGCAAACGCTGCGGCGCAACTGGCAATTGAGAGCCGGGCGAGACTGGGTGGCGCCCCCTCCCGCCGCCCCTCGCACCCCGCGCCGCCGCAAAAGTATGTTGGCGCACAACTGGGACCTCGGACACTGTTGCGGCTACCCAAATGTTTGCATGTTTTCTTTGCTCTTTATTACAATTAAATGAAAACATCGCAATAGAGACGAGAATTTACGTTTAAGGTAGTCGAAACGGTTTTATTTTTCGGCCGAAAACAAAAGTGGAATTAGGCCTGATTTGTATTTCGAACGTTGTTTTTTTTGTTTGTCGTTAAGTTTTTCTTTGGAAAAAGTAAAAGAAATAATGTCGATCTTTTAATCCCTAAGTATATTCAACCGTTTAAACTCAAATCAAATCCAAAGACATATTTATTAATAATCAAACAATCTGATGTTATATGCAACAAAAAGCATTTCTTCACTGTATTATGGCATTTATTGTGCTTATTTTAACTATAGATTTTCTCTGAATAAATTAATTGAAGGTATATTGATTGCCGGCACTTGTTTTTTTCAGTCATGGCCGAAAATAACATGTTTTTTCGGCCGAAAGTAGAAAACGGAAACTAATTCGGTTGGACTCCAGATTAAAGCGACATAATAGGAGCACTTACCTTTTTTTTTTTTTTGCCGTTTGAGAAATAAGCATGTTGTAATAAAAAGGATTCGTGTGGGAACTGTTTTTAATTTTGCTTGACGCCATATAGGGTTGAAATGGAATGTTGCAGTGGAAAAGTTTATAGAAAATATGTGGGAAGTAGTAGGTAGGTTGATACATATACTAAAGAACGATCATTTTATAGGTAGGTACTGTGCGGAAAAAAACGGTATCGGTATGTCTGTTATTCGAGTAGCCGTGAATTGAATGCCAACAAACTACCCTTCGGAAGATATTGAATATCAATCGGGAATGTTCAGCAAAATAGTTCTATTTTGGAACATAAGTAGATTCAACAGAAAAACCGAAGCACAAAATGATAAATTGGCCTCATTTTTTCATCCCGGGTTATGGAAGCCGAAACACAAATAACATAGGTACAATATCGTCTCGTAAATAATGCTTGGTTCGTAAGTATTATGAGGTTTATTTGAGAAGGCACATACGGGCAAATAAGCCTCGGCTGGGGAATAAGATCATCCCATCTTTTACGAAATTCACGAATGAATGACGCAGGAAACGGGTAAAGGATTGTATCGATTAGATAAGCAGCCACATTTTGTCACACAAGTTTGAAGTATTTATGCTGTAAAGTCTGTAAACATATAAAATATGCAAAACTACATGGCGAGCCCTAATTCAGTATGACCACTTAATAATTCCTTATTTCGAAACGACGTCAATTCCTTAGCTAATCACGACATTCTGCGAATAACGTATCCTCTATGACGAAATGAACGAAACCGCGCGAAAAACGCGAAGTTGGCGTGTGGTATGACTGTCAAAATACCAGGCTTGACAACCCTACGTGGGTTACACGTGGTAAGATCACGCGGGGAATAATAATTACCTACCATACAGAACTGGGGCCCTTGAGACATTCCGAAAAACTGGAAGGAGGACGCCCGAGCTCACGAAAGATGGAAGGAGTGGAGGGAGGCCTTTGCCCAGACGTGGGACACCGTAGGCTAAATAAAAAAAAACTACTTAACTTGACATCACGACTGTAGTCCCCGAAGGGTAAGGCAGAGGTGTAGACTTATAGTACCTACTGTAGAGGGCTAGAAGAGCCCTCTAAGGAATCGGGAGGAATCAAATAACTTATATGACTTCTTTTAGAATATATTGGGCGAACGTCTTCACATATTTCTCACTAAACTACCACTGACTGTTCTGAACAAAAATCCTAATAAGAATCTTTTACGCTAGTTTTGGCGCGACGAGGTTTTAAGCGGCACCCCAATTGCGTAACACACAATCAATCGGAATCTGAATCATTTTGAAGCAAATTGCTAATCCATTGCTTCATAAGTTCGAAAAATTTGTCTGCTCAACACGTAAATAACGCAATGAATGTTGTTGAACTGTCAAAATGAAACCGATTCCGATAAAATACTAATAAGCAATTTTAATCTAACTTAATTTTTTACGTGATAATTAGGTATTACTTAGAATAGTCAAATAATGTGTATTGTACTTTACACAAGTCCGTTCCACTTTCTTAGAGTCTGTTATGATGATATAAGCACTTTGTTCATGTGTTCTTTGTGTGTTATTTCTACACTTTTTACACTACACTAACTCAAAAGGTTTTGTTCGTTTAAGGGTTGATTTCTCCATTGGCAGATAACTATTATTCGAGGAATAAAATTGACGTTTGACAGTTTTTGTATGAAATAACTCAAAATTTCAAAATTATTCCGAAATATTATTCGAATAAAGGTATCAGATGATTGAAAAATCAGCCCTTAATCTTCACACTATATTTGTTTGGTCTAAAAGCTGACTTGCCTCGACGTGCACATGTAGGTAGAGTCGGTGTTCATGGGCCTCAGCAAATTTTTGGATTAGGTATGTTGGTGACAGGTTCCATTTTTTCCGCCCACTTTGAGAATATTTCTTTTTCTGAAGCCCCCTAATTTTTTTAAGTGTAATATTATATAATCATAAGATAGCATATATAATTTTCTCTGGGTCTTCTACTGTCCCCCTGAAAATATCAAACGCCCACGAGGGGGCGTCATCGCCCACGTTGAGAACCCATGCTCTAGAGGGAGTAGTAATTTACACTCGGATAACAACGCAACATACCTTCACTTTGTACAGTAGGTAGGTGTGACAACCCGACGATGTAATCACTCTGTAGTCTTTGACAACACTCTTTGATGCAAGGCATCAACTACGTGATTACAAGATGAGCCTGCATGTGGAGGTGTAGAGTGGAATGAGCGCATATCCACGATATTAGTACCTCGGAACATGACATATCTACTCAATAAAGGTCATAAATTCATTCGTCGACTGACAGACAATGCACAACCTAAACCGCTGGGTCTAAAAGCACGAAATTTTAGCGAAAGTGAACACTAAGGATGCATTTTTAATGATGATGCATTTGACGAACTTCCATACAAACTTGGATTATGGAAGTTCGTCATTTTACTGGGAACGAATATTCCCGATCAGTCACACCTTGTCGTCCACACTGTTGACGATCGGAAAAAAATGTTTCATTCGTTCAGTGTTGACGAACGGAACATTTTTTCCTGATGGGAGGATGGGAAATCCCATAAAGTACATGACTTTTCGCCATATAAAACAAACGCAACAAAACGTGTCAAATACTTAAAGGCAACCAACCTGAACAGCTCACTTTTCCTGCGCACGTTAGAAAAGTACTCGAATGTAACGAATGGGAAACTGTAGGTACCTACAAAGGCGCTTTATAACATCGCGTTTTTTTATCGCGCGTTGAAGCGGCCGTGCAAATCAGCTTGCACTCTCGCATCGTACGTACAATAATGCATTTCTATCTAGGTAGTTAGGTGTATCTATGTCTAAAGTCAATACTTTATTAAACATCCGAACCTACATAATCCTGCACAAGGCATACGCGACACGCTTGCGTCCTTTCTAGGTCATGCGAAGACGAGCACCCCGGGACTCGGCCAGGTCAAGTACTAAGCCTGGATTAACACGACTTACCTATGTATTTATTCACGTGTATTATTCACGCTAAATCTTCTGGGAGGAATAGCAGCCGACGTGTCAAACTTTAACGGATATAGTGAAAGATGTAGGTATGTTGGGTATACAACAGTGAAAGTTCATGGAATCATCGAGGTACAGACGTCAGCAGGTCAAGCTACCCGGAATTGTAAAATTTTCCCAATCAACCTTGAACGTTAATGCTTTAGCGATAAAGTTGAAAATCTATTTAATAAATTTGACAGATTGTAGTAGCTTCATGTGTTGGCGTCTGTACTTATAAATTCTACGTATGACGTCTAGAAAATATCACTGATAACTACAGTAACATGAGATTCAGTACTTATTCAATTCCTTAATTATTTTCTCACTATGAAACCCCATTCCCCCTTGTTAAGGCGAGATTTTCCGGGACTGTAGGCCTTTAAAACGTTACCTCCACCTCCCCCAAATGCAGCACGACGTATTTACGATGCACTGCTGACCATTTCGCAGAAAATCTATGCCACTGTATATAATATTTACAGTTGCTCAACTGAATGTTTTTCTTTTGTTGAAATTTTATGATATCGTGTTTGGAACCATTAATTTCCCTTAAACAAGGATGTATCTATTACATATATTTTTTCAGGACCTAAATACACTAGATTGATCATTTAAAATCGATTCTAAAACAGGCAAATTCGCATAACCCCCCGTTAATAAATGCAGAGTAAAGTGATAACCAGTAATAACCTCAGAATATCTATACATTTTTTGAGGTATTAGTTTAACATAACTTTATTACGCATATATTAAGAAATGTGTAATTTTGAGAAAAAAAAAAAAACAAAATCTGACGAATATTATAAAATAGTACATTTATTACTAAAAAAAATTAAATACAGGTCAAATATTGAGCTTAAAATAATATAAACTAAAATAATTTATCACAAATTATTTGCACTTTACACCAATAGTGTCAGGTACCATTTTAAAAATACAAAATAAAAAAACAATAATAAATACTTTTTTTTCTGACTATAGGTAGGTATTATAAGAATATAATCATTTATTAAAATTAAATAATTAAAATATGGCTTGATTTGATTTGTTTTTGGTATTTTATGGGGTGTTGATACAGAATTTGTTTAACCTATAATATTGACTTTTATAGTCGAGCTTTATATCAATTACCGTGCCCGCAGCTCCCAGGTCATAAATCGACAAATAAATACTACGAATAGGGTCGTGCAATGAAATAAAAAAACAAAAAATGAACCTAGGTTCTCAGCCGTATAAATACAACTGAGGCGACACGGGCACGAAAACATTTGTCGTATAAAAGTCATTCTCATTATAACCGCACCGCTCCAGCGCAGTAGCCGCTTGCAGGGGAGCGGGCTGCTGGCTTGAAGCATGTGCACTGTTCTGTATTGTCATCGTAAAATTTACTCTAAAGCATTTGTCTTAAAGTCCTAAGTTGAATGACAAGTTATTGCCTTTGACGGAGCGGTGCTGTTATAATGAATGATGACCTTTAATCCGATTGGGGCGGTCAATGGTTTACGGAGAGGCCGCTTTCTTAAAAAACGCGATCGACAATCAGTTTGCCAAGTGTGATTCGGGCAGCGATAGCTTTTTTCTTTAGGTACTGCAGTTGCCAATATTTACCATAATCCGTTCACCAATGTTACCAGACACTGAGGAATGATTACGAAATACAAAATATACAACCAAACTATTGTTTAATTTCAAAAATTTATTTATTTTCTGCACATTGTTATTGTGCATCGTCTAAAATCTATAAGTGCGTTATTTGCGTTGCATTTTGTGCAATTTGTCCATTTTGTGCTAAATTATGTGTTTGAAAACGTTCACTCTTTAGCTAGGGCTAGACACGCTGTGGTAATACCTGAGCTTCCATACTGACCAGTAATAATACTCTAAAGGGACCATTGAGAACTGAAACAAAAAGAAACAAAATAAAATAAAAAATAAGGAAAATAAAATAATACAAAATTGTTTTGCTACAAAAAGGTTTTACTAAAATAGTTTTGCTACAAAAAGGTTTTTACCTAATGAGTATACAATGAGTAAGAAAATAATCTGGAATCGATCCAAAATGGGCCGATAAAAACTTTAAACTTAAGATTGATTATGGCTTCATTAATCCCCTTCCTTGATAGAAATGAAGGGTTAAAGAAGCCTCCATCGTGAACCGCCATTTATATGTACCTAATTATAGGACTCACTCTATAGACATGGAAAAATCAACCCTTCAAAAAGTGAAATAAACCAGTAAAATCATGACAATTAAAATAATATATTTTCTAAAAAAAAAAAACAAAACCCGATCGTACACGTTCTATTAATTTTAGTTTTAAAATTACGTATACTCGTCATAAAAGACTAGGGGCATTTATGCCGAAAATATGCAACTTATAAATCTAGTTATATGCCAATATGCATTGCAATAGACACCTAACGCTATTTCAGACTTCAAATAGACCGCGGGCCGTCAAAACGACTTCAAGGTCGTCTGGGCCTGTTTGCATGCGCTCCGTAATGTCAATACTTCACTTCAAACGTCCGGTGTCGGACGCCTTTTTCCGGCAGTCGGAATGAAACCCGCGCTATAATTTAAATTGACTGCCACGATCATTTCCTGCTGTTTTAACGCGGCGGTAAATCAAAAAAATGTAATGGAAACGTGCCTTTTAAGTGAGAAAATTATCATTATTAGGAAAGGAAGTCAATTTTTCCTTTTAGAAATGAGTAGGTTAGTCAAACAATAAAGGGATTTAAAGGGAATATAAACACATTCTAATAGAATGTGTTTAAATTTCGCAAATACGATATATATTTTCAATAGGTTCTGGAAGCAAGATTAAGTCTCGGGTTCAGAGAGTCTGCTGTCAAAACTCATGACAGCTGTCAAAAATAACCAATCATATAAAAAGCATAGAGGTTAAATTGAATAACGTTTCAAAAACCGAGGGTTAATCCGGTTTCACCTAACGACATTTTAACATTGCCTAAGGGAGTACTCCAAATAAATTGGGTTAGGCAAACTTGAACTTACCTACTTTATTTTACTTTTCTTGGTAAGAATTTTCTCAAACAAGCTGAAACTCTTGGGACGCGTCAGAAACCCCTTAATATAAAGTATTAGTCGAACTTAAATATTAACTTAATTTTTGTAATCGCATTAGGCTTTTTATTTTTTTAAAGAAACTGCTTCATTTTGTGTAATCGCCTTAGGCTTTATAAGAACTGTTTATAAAACTTTTAACGATGTGTAGACGATTCTAAAGTAATGGATTTTTACCTTCTTAATCTGCACCCCAATTGCGAAACACACTTTCTATCACAAGCCGAAGGATTGTGAAGGCAATTCTTAATCCATTGCATCATTTGTTTGAATAATTCGTATGCTAGACAACGTAAATAACGCAATGATTGTTGTTGAACTGTCAAAATTAAAGCCATTGCAATTGTGTGTTACGCAATTACCCCGCTGTTAGGGTTAAGGGTTATAGCAAATAGGTATCTTAATAGGATTATGTAGGGTAACTAATTCCTTATTAATTTATAACATACATACCTTGAAATACGTACAAATACATGCCTTGCATTATGGCCACGCTTGCGACCTGTGGCGAAGCAGGTTACTGTCGCCACAACCCAAACAACTGCTGCACGGTTCACAAGAAGCAAGACCTAGAAACCCTCTCTATATTAACTTAAACCTGTGCAATATACAAGGGGATCCCAAACACTTTGATAACTTACCGTGTCTGTCCATGGTCTTATTTCTACATACCTTGCACAAAAGCCTAGTTTTTGGGCGACTTATACGATCCTAAAATTCAGCGAAAATTGGCGATTGGTGATCCCAATTTTTCGATGTTAATACCGAATCGGTAGAACCGTCAATCATAGTAATATTATGTCCTACATACCTTGGATGTGCAGATTTGCGATAAGGTCTGGCGTTCCTATACACATGTCCTCCCTGAGAGACGAGCGTGCCTCGCGAGCTTGCCGCGCTGACGGCCGTGTGTAGTGACGCCGGCGAGCCGGACGAACCGGATAAACGCCGGATGTAATGTTCTTCTTGTTCCTCGTTTGTGGGGGTTTTGTCACCTAATGTAAAAAACAATCGACATCATAAAAATTATAGGTACCGGAAATGAAAAATATTTTTATATTATTAGAAAGTTCGTAATCTTTTATTTTGCCACCAACTGATCAAATTGATCGTGATTTTATTGTTCACATCGTTTCTTAAGAATTTGAGTAGGTATACTTGTTGTAACTTGTCCAAAACAAGAAATGGAAAAGAAAATGAATAAATTAAAGACACAATTAATTTTTTTTTTTAAACACGTCTTTTTTTAGAAAATTGCCTATTTATGGGAAATGGATATCCTTAGAGGAAGACACCCCGCTACATGATGGTCCAGTATCGAGAGGGAGATGAAAGCGCAGAACCTAACTCCTATAGAATAGAATATTAATTTGCCAAAAACATGGTGTTTACATAGGTGTTCATAACATTGCATAGTGCCACATGTCTCACCGTTTTAACGGTATTCAAAATCAATTTACAATTAAATGAATCCTATGACAACCCAGGGGGTCTACTCCGAAGTAGTATCGGAAGAATGTTCGGCCGTTTCCTGCTTGGAAGTTACTATTTGGTTCGGTCGGTCCCGATCCTACACTACTACACTCTTTCGAATATTGACTATGGTCCCGACCCAACTGAGCCGATCCGAACTTTTTTCGCATTTTTCAATAATATTCGGTTCGGCCATGTGTCGGTCCGATCCGAACATTCCAGATTCTAGATAGAACTAGGATTATGTGATGTAGGAAGATGAAGGATATTCGTATAACACTCAGAGACTTACCGTCCAAACTGCCGATAGGAGTTCGTCTGGTGAGGTCAGGACTGCTACCCCAAGGACTTAAAGCGCCCAGTGGACTCGACAGACCAGCCGTCACCAACGTGTCATCCTCATCTTCAGACTCTGTTCCAAAAAAAAATCATATTCGTTTGAAATTGTTCGAACAAACAGAAATATAAATTCTCAGAGATTTATTTAGAAATAAGCATCACTTTTGCACGTATTTTACTGTTCTTTTCTTCTTGTCTGTTTAAATGCATAAATCGTATACAGGATTCAGTACATGATTCTGAACCTTCTACATGTTTCTGAACAATATCCGACGAACAATTTCAACGCTGAAATTGTTCGTCGGATATTGTTGAAAAAAAAATTTAGGGGACCGTGGGGGAATTGGGAACGGCGGGTAATTGGGAATAGCTAGGTAAGTAATACTTTCCCCCGCACTACACCACTCCGCACCCGTTCAACTGTCGCGTACGCACTGAGGGGGGCTAGACGCGTCTGTTGAACGGGTGCGGAGCGGTGTAGTGCGGGGGAAAGTATTACTTAACCTAGCTATTGCCAATTACCCGCTGTTCTCGATTACCCCACTGTCCCCTACAGCCGCCATCTTAGATTTTCATGTTGACCTCACTATCGGTCTTGGCACCCTCGAAAACCATGAAAATTATATCTCTTTCTGACTTTCTCTATTATAAAGCGTAGAAATATAGCGTAAGGAAAAATTACTTCCGAAACATACCATCAAAAACGTCGAAAAAGTTCTCCTTTGAATCGTTCAGTGTTGACGAGGACTTTGACTTTTTCTTTCTTTTGCTCTGAAACAAAGAATAATGTCGTACTTTGATACCAACTTGCTTTATCAACTTTTCTAAATTTCATAATTTTCGCCATTCTAATATGGACTTAAGAAATATGAGCCCAAGGTTCAAAATCCATACCTTAGTAAGTTCTTCTGCAACTGACATCTCTAACGCATGATGTGTTCTTGCTAACGCAGCCAACGCTTCTTCTAACACACGATTACGTTCTATCTGTTGAATACAATCACATAATTAGTAGTTTTACGAGTTTAGAACAAATGGCTATCTACAATATTATAATCACACCCGGACAGGTTCTTTCCTCAAAAGACTATTTCAGACACCAATCTTCATGGTCTTCACAAGATCTATCCAAGATTATGTCTGGATTTAAAAAAGACTGACTGAGTTTGTTTCGGCCTTTCTTCTCAGAGTAGTCAGATAGGAAACGCCGACCTCATGTAAATGTCAAAAATATGATTGACGTGTAAAAGTGTTTGTACAAACTTACTTACAGAAGTAAACTAATTTATCATTTATCAAGACGATACAGAAACTGCACCGTTTTCAGTGTTCTGTGACAACAGTAAATAATATGAAAGTTAAACATGGCGTGGTACCAGTTAACAACTACATTTTTTTTTTTTTTAAAAACGTTGCCCCACACTAGGAATTTCTCCTGTGTCGTGGGTGCGTTTACAGACATATAAACTCACATACACAAACAGCCAGACCCGGAACAACTAATTGTAGGTCATACAAATATTTGTTCCGTGCGGGAATCGAACCCGCGACACGCAGCGCAGCAGTCAATCGCTTAACCACTGCGCCAACCGTGCCGTCAAACATTAGGACGACAATCTGTCGACACAGCGGGAGCTGAGCCTAAGGAGAACGTTATTTAGCTCATAAAACTTCAACTATACGGAAATTCCCTTGACAATCAAACTCCCAACTAACCCGCTAGTGTTACTGATGTTCTGTTTAAAGAATATTTGTTAAGATATGTGTAATAGATTATATTGTAATGTTACCTCTCTATTGAGCTTGGCGGTGTCGCAGTCCCGCGCCTGCGCGACCAGCGCGGCGCAGTGCCGCAGGGCCGACAGCGCCTCGGAGCCCGAGCCGCATGCGTGCTGGAAGCGCTACAAACACATACACTATGTTTTCTTCTTATAGCTAATGATAATAATAATAAAAAAAACTTTATTTATCTCCACAAATTACATATCAACGTACAGTCAGACACGGAAATTTTGGCAAAGTGTGTAATTTGTGGGAGATCTGGAGTCTAAACTAAGCCTACGCCTGTATTTTAGAACTCCAGGCCCATTAAATTATGTTGCTCAGACTGTCTACGTCGTGAGTAAGCAGATATGTGAGTGGGTGAATGAGGTAATATGTGCATGCATGCATAATAGTTTAGTCAAGTAATTTCTTACCAGGTTACCAATATTTCTAAGTCTTGGGCAATACAAGATGCAATCAAAGCATTGCCATTACATGAAGATCATTAATCAAACGTTAGTCTTTTAATTTTTTATTTAGTCTTGCTTCAGTAGTAAATGAAAATCAACTTTATCAACTATTAGCATACGGTTGACATTTTTAATTATAATAAATATCTAAAGCCGATTTTCATTAACATCTTGACGGGAGATATTATGGAAACATTATTAAAAAATATTGAAGTACCATATAAGCAGAATGGTGCAGTGAATTCCCAACATTAACACTCTTATCCAAAGCCGCTACAATGGCGGCACACTCGCGCAGCTGCGTGTCCAGTAGCGCCAAGCTGTTCGTCGCCGCTGTTAGTGCGTCTTGCATCGATCCTAAAATAATAATAGACTATTGTTTTAATAATCTCAATAAGTATTCATTGCTAAGCGGTATGAAGAATGGGCATCGAGAGGTCGACGCCACTTTGAAATCTGAGCATCGTTAAACTTTTAACTTTCAGCAGTAATAAAGGATTGCTGGTAAAGTTCCACAATACTCTTTCTTGAATGTCTTTAGTTCCTTACCTAAATGTCTTTAGTTCCTTACCTAAATGTCTTTAGTTCCTTACCTAAATGTCTTTAGTTCCTTACCTAAATTTATTTAGTTCCTTACCTAAATGTCTTTAGTTCCTTACCTAAATGTCTTTAGTTCCTTACCTAAATTTCTTTAGTTCCTTATCTAAATGTCTTTAGTTCCTTACCTAAATGTCTTTAGTTCCTTACCTAAATGTCTTTAGTTCCTTACCTAAATTTATTTAGTTCCTTACCTAAATGTGTTTAGTTCCTTACCTAAATGTCTTTAGTTCCTTACCTAAATTTCTTTAGTTCCTTACCTAAATGTCTTTAGTTCCTTACCTAAAGGTTTACACTCGTCTTCCAAATCCTCTGTGGCCTCTCGCGCAGAGTCAGGTGAGGCGCCCGCCCACAGGTAGTGACCGGAGTACGCTATGTGCTCGTTCATCGCTGTCACCCATTGCTGAAACAAAATGGTGAACTTCAGACAGTTGCCAGAAATGTCGGTATCATACTCCTTAGTAAAACTTGAAAGTTAAGATTTTTTAGCAATTAAAAAAGCACTTTTCCAGTGATTATGTGTGATGGGTGGTCATGAATAAAGTACGAAATAACTAATACAGTACGTGTGTCTCACGAACCGACGCGCGCTTTACTTGTGGTTACCAAGTGTACAAACACACTGTGAATATGTACGTAAAGACGATTTGCGCCAGCACATAACACGCACACTTCCGTTCACCATTGTTTCGGACGATACCGAGACCTGCGCTTACACACACATTCACAGCGTGTTTGTATACTTGGTAACCACAAAAAAAGCGCGCGTCGCTTCGTGTGATAAAAATACTGTACAATATGATAAAGGCGGAATTCTACTGCTGCATGCGCACAGAGAGGTTACGCTTGTTTTCTGCGCGGTTCATTTGTTTGCCAGTCACGTATACGTGCGTAGCGTGGCCGTGCGTCGCAGTGAATGATCCAGCCTACACGTGTGTAACTAAGCCGTGGAATACTATGGAACAGCGCAAGCACATGTACTGGATACCGTGGCATAACTTGGGAGAGACCACCAGTAATGGGTTGCAAGGGCACCAAAAATCTTTAGTACGAACTTTATTTTGTAAACTTTTGATCTATTACTGACCTGTCTACAAGCAGCCAGGTCTTTCTCCCCCTGCACAGCCAGTCTGTGCGTGTCTCCGTCACTAAAGTGCAGCACTATGAGGGCGGGCTCCGTGTCTCCCGCAGTGAGTGTGGCGGCGTCGAGGTACTTCCGTCCGCGCCAGTGCGTGCCGCCGCGCGCGGCCTCTGCGCGCGAGCCGTAGTACAGCAGCACGCCGCGCTGGAGGACGGCCTGGGAATAAAAGAATACAACTGAAAACCTAAATAACAAAAAAACCGACCGAGGGTTCCGTATCACCATACAATATTAAACTCTACATATTTTTTTTAAGTAGGTATACCTTTTAGTTTTAACTTTATTTTATTTTTATTATTTGTTGTTCAAATTCAAATTCATTTATTGGTTTGTTTTTGGTACATTTTACATGAGATCTTAATAATAAATAACCAGTTCCTCAAAAAATCTACCTTAAAGGTGTACACTCTTTCATTGTTATAGCGGCAATAGAAATACACACTCTGTGAAAATTTCTACTGTATGTGTGTATCTTTTACGATTCATGAGATACAGCCCGCTGACCGACGGACGGACAGTAGAGGCTTAGTCATAGGGTTCCGCTGTCACCCCTTGGGTACGGAACCCTAAAAACTAGCTACATAATATGCTAGTCAAATAAAAATCATACGAACTTGTACAACACGTAAAGTTCTCAAGTAATAGCCTACGAACAGATTACGGACACATTAATGTTTTCCGACATCCACGCGAACGAAGTCGCGGGCTCAGCTAGTTAGTATTAATATTGTCTGCTAACCCAAACAGGTCTCCATCCTAAGAAACGTGACCTCTTCAGCAGTGGTCCCTCGAACCTGGCAGCAGTTCTCTGTAGCCGCTGCACCGGTCTTACGCTCAATACCTCGCGCATTTCTGTGTCTTTAGCCATGTCGATTGCCAGCTGTCCTGCAGGTTGAAAAATTTGTTTGAGGTTAAAAGAATTACTGTATAAAGAAGTTTCTGAGTTAATTTCGATGTTTCGTCTCCAAAGAGTCGGATAGGAAACCCCAACTTTATCTTGGTTCGTTCGTTTTAAAAATATTATTGACGAGTTAAAGTTTTTGTATAAAACCTACATACTTACCGAAATAAAATCTTGGCTTTAATTTTGACAGTTCAAAAACATTCATTGCGTTATTTACGTAGTTGAGCATGAACATTTTTCGAACATATGAAGCAATGGATTAGCAATATCCTTCAAAATTATTCAGATTGTGATTGAAAGTGTGTTACGAATCTAGGGTGCAGGTGCGTAATGATGAAAGACCAACTTTCAAAACAACAACGGTTTTAAAATACGCACGAAAAGCCGATATTATTGAGAAGCCTACTTCTAAACAAATACTAGGAAATTGAAAGAATAAAAAAAACAGCATTGGTGAACGGTGAAGTCGAAGTGTAGTCCAAAATAAACTTTTCACCTATCTGATATAATAAAATAGTCCGCTTTGATTCTCGCGCGCTCTGCTGCACTTTGCCAGATGAGAGCCCCCGAAAGGTATTTCAATACATTCCTGGCTACCTGCTACTTTACTAACAGCTCAATATTTTTCCACCACTTCATAACACCCATAGAAAGTGACCTCGTAATCGCTTTAGCATTTTTGACAAAAACTCTAAATTGAAACTTCACTAATGTTGAAACTGTTTGAGAACCTCCTCCTTTTTTGAAGTCGGTTAAATAGACCGTGAAGTTGTATTACGTGTCAGCATTTAACCTTAGGGTGGTAAAACAATTACGAGGTCAAGAAGAACCCTCGTCCGCACGGGCGCATTTTTAACGAGAAATTACAAAAACGCGCCCTGGTTTTAAACTCTCAGCGTTGAGCCGAGGGTTGAGAATCCTACAGACTGCATCACTAACACATTAAAAAGCGCATCGTTGGATTCTTTACGCTCGGATCGACGCAGAGAGTTGAAAATCCAGTGTACGTTTGAAAACTATTTAAGAACAGCTGACTGAAAATAAGAACGCATTTTTACGTACCACTGTTATTCCTGAGTGTAGTATCCACTCCATTTTGTAGTAATAACACAGCAAGTCTTGTGTGTCCTCTGTATGCAGCACAGTGTAGGCACGTGTTGCCTTGGGCGTCCACGCAGTTTATGTTAGGTGAGTTTGGGCTGCTTAGCTGAAAATGCAAGGAAATATTTAGTAAGCTGGCATTCCGAGTAACTGACATATCTTGGTGGCAAGAAACATACTAAGAACATGATGCCACAGAATGCCATATATTACAAAAAAAAATTGTATCCATTGTGGTGGTTTAAGGAGAAATTGTTTTAGATAATTATTATGACAATAAAATTATAAGAATTTGTAACAGTCTGTTAACGGGGATGCGATAAAGTAGCCCGCGAAATTCAAATTTACTTACGTTTTTTGTAATTTGCAGGTCAGTGTCAGATTGTAAGTTAATTAAAATATGATTTGCGAACGTAACAAATAATGGCTTTACAGCATTATAATCATTAGAGTCAGCAATACAACTCCTTAAGTTGGAATTGGCCTCGAATGTCTTGAAATAGTCATTCAATAGGGTAATTTAATGTACTTGAGAGTTGTATTAATGATTTTTATGTTTATAATTCTATAGATACATATTGGTTACGGCCGCGAATTACATTTAGACCAATATAAAACATGATACTGACCTGCAAATTTCAAAAAAACGTAAGAAAAATTGAATTTCGTGAACTACTGCTTTCACTTTAATTCCCACAACTGAACGTATTTCATTTTAACTTTTTAACAATCAAAACAACTAGAACGGTCACCAGTTTGTTATGCATTTTTTTTTATAATTAAGCTGCTGGTGTTACTATAAAGTTGTGACTTATCCATTAGTGATTAGACCATATCATTGATAGTCTCGCGTCATGGGGTTACATACAATAACAAAACTTCACACTGCATACCGTATTTGCCAATACTATAATCTAAAACTTTATCACACTTGATGGAATGAAATGATAGCAGCTGACTTTTTACCGTCTGGACAAAAACAGGGTATAAAAGGTGAACGGATTAGAAGCCTATGGCTCAGAAATTTGTTCTTTTTCACAAAAAAAAAACCCCTTTTTTTACATTCAATCCTTTGATTAAAGTCATCAACCGGCTTCAATCAAAGGATTGAATGTAAATGTCGCTACGTTACGCTAGGTAGATGTTTTTAGACACTTTCAAAGTCAATTATTTGGACAATATTTTCAAACTAGACGGTGCACACTAGAGTTGGTGAAAATACAGTTGAATGGCGTGCAATAGCATAGGCCTATGCCTGACTGCTATAGGCTGATGATGATGCGCACTTACCAGCTCCTGTATATAATCAATCCTGCCATCCTTAGCGGCGGTAAGTAGCCTGAGCTCTCGTTCATGCCTCTCTGCTCTTCCGGCCGCCTCTAGTAGTCTTTGAACGTCTCTTGTCTTTGACATGTCACATGGTGTACGACCTTCGCCGTTCATTATGTTGACGTCAGCTTTGTGTTTGAGTAAGAGGATTACTAGTTCCTGTGGAACAGAATGGGATGGACAGTGTTGAATATTTTTGGTCTACAGTTTACATAAAATAAATGGGCATTTCTGTGAGTGGGTGTTAAAAGTAGTGTGCTTACTGGTACATTCATTTAAACCTCATAACAATGACATAAGGGTATCAGGCAGGCGCGGTCCGAGGGGGGGAGGGGGCGCCTGGTAACAGGTCGCCACTCGTAAATTGGAACGACTACTTACCGTAGTTGAGCGGCAATAGAGCTAGAGAACCATCAATAGAAAAATGCTTCATTTTTTCCCTTTTCATTCAGCATATTTCTCAAGAACTTCCCAAGTACCTGTATACAGGCTGGCAGGTACATCGATGCGAAACCTGTTCCCATGGATTCTGAACCCCTCTACCAAATTCATAACGCGTCGATATCTGTGCCAGCCAGCATATCACAGACACACCCCTCAATATTATTTACTAGCCTATTATTCCCATCAACTGAGCACAAATCCAGGCTCTAGGCCGCTTCTAAGATGACTGATGATTGCCCAGTGAAGCAACTATAATATTCAATTTGTTATTCCTCCTGACATTTTTTTTCTTCTTCCTTACCTCATTCCCAATAAAAGAAGCCTTATGCAATGCAGAGTCACCGGTGTCATTGACCTCATCAACACTAGCCCCTCCTTCTAATAGGGCCTCCACCACATCTGTGTGACCAAAGTATGTAGCCAAGTGGAGCGGAGACCAGCCTAGGTTAGTTTTACTTTTTCCTGAAAAAAAGAACAAGTTTTGTGAAGAAATATTACAGAATAGTAAATGGATTAAAAGTTTTAAAAGATATTGGAGTACTTCAGGGTTAAGATACGCTTGCTGAGGTTAGTCCGTGGATGGGTGACCATCCATAACATACCGAGAACTCTGTGCCTCGAAAAGCACGTTAAGCTATTGGTTCCGGCTGTCATTCGTAGATCATTGGCAGTGGTTACGGGTAGTCAGAAGCCGGAAAGTCTGACCACCAGTCTTGCCAAGGGGTTTTGTGTTACCCAGTAATGCTTCCTGTAAAATACTGGTATACCTACAGCTGCATCCGGTTAGACTGGAAGCCAATGGCAATATAGTTGGCGGATATAGATATATATAGCAGTACATATGTGCTCTCCTATCTTTATGTAGATATTTTGTCTATAATTAAGTGTATTGTTGTGTATACATAAATCAATCAATAAACAAATACTGTCATTGATACTCGTAATAATAGTGGTAAAAGGATTGCTACCTAGGAGTTCAAGTCAGACATAATCAGACAAAGTGCAGACAAAATTACATGAATAATGACTGCTTAACCATCATCATCTGCCTAGCCTTTTCCCAACTATGTTGGGGTCGGCTTCCAGTCTAACCGGATGCAGCTGAATACCAGTATTTTACATGAAGCGACTGCCTATCTGACCTCCACAACCCAGTTACTGGGTAATACGATACCCCTTGGTAAGACTGGTTGTCAGACTTTCGGGCTACTGACGACCCGTAACGACTGTCAAAGATCCACGAATGACAGCCGGGACCAACGGCTTAACGTGCTTTCCGAGGCACGAAGGGGTCTTGGTATGTCAAAATGGTCACCCATCCACGGACCAACCGCGGCAAGCGTAGCTTAACCTGATTGATTGACCCGTGCGGCTGTTATTACTTAGCCACAAGCCCCTCTAATGACTGCTTAACCATTATTTGAAAACATTGTAAAAACCAATTATTTCTGAAAGAGTAACCGTGTAGTTTCTTGCTGGCTTTTCTCCATAGGAAATCACCAATTGGAGCAATGCATCTAGTTTCTGACGTTTCATAAATGCCCATGTAAGTTTATATGAAATTAAATATTTTGATTTTGATTTTTGAACCCATTGAAGGTCACTGAACGACACATTAGAAGTCATTATGTCAATGGGCGTTTAGTGTCCTGCAAAGTGTAAAGAAACAGGAAAAATGTATATAATTTGTGTTATATTAATGCATGCCCCATACGCGTTGTGCCCTGATTGGATAATATTGGGCTGTTTTTCAGTTTAGTTTTAGTTTTAAGGAAAATAAAAATTGTCTTCTAGTTAAATTCCTACTGGCTGCAGTTTGAAAAACTGTGACTTTCAAGATAACAATATTTTTATCGCACGAAGCAACGTGCGCTTTACTTGTGGTAATGAAGTGTACAAACACGCTGTATTCACAGCGCGCAGCGTGTTTGTATTACCACAAGTGTACCTACGTGTAAATAGCGTCAGAACATAACAAACGCGCAGACACACACTTCCGGCTTTGCCATTGTCTCGGACGGTACCGAGAGCTTCTGCACACATAGACAGCGTGATTTAACACTTCGTAACCACAAATAAAGCGCGCGTCGCTTCGTGAGATAAAGATACTAATAATCTAATACAGTATTTTTATGTCATTAACCTTAGTTTATTTTGAAAATATGAGTTCCAAGTTTGACCAAAATTCATTATTTCATCACTTGCTATATTTATTGAAATAACAATAGATGAATATTAATGCAATGACTCAGGTGATGACTATAACAATTAAAAACCTGTCATAATAAAACCTAAAGGTGCTGCCACACAGCAGTTAAATAACCTTATAAAACATTGTGTAGCACAATAACATTTCATAATAGTGTGTAACAACAAAAGAAAAAAGTTAAAATGATTCTCTAACATTATATAACAGCTCTTAACCCACACAGCAGTGTAACAGCTGTTTGAAGTTTTCATTGATGACTTTATTGTTATTCCAGACTATACGAGTAAGTGTGCATTTAGTCTTCTTATTTTTATTACTACATGTTGTGTTTTTCCACACTGTCAGGGGATAAGAGAAGTGGAACAAAAAAAGTAACCCTGCGGCACCCTAGGGAAGGGAAGAGAAAGAAGGGAAAACCCTTGAAAAGATGGCAGGATGGCTTGGTCAGAACGGCTGGAAAGACATTGACTAGACAGGCAAGGAACAGGGAGAATTGGAAGGGGTTGTAGGAGGCCTTTGCCAAAGGGCACACAGAGACCCTGAACTGATATCGAACACAACATAATATTCATTAAAATCACTCTGAAAAAAGAAATAAGTGTGTCCACACGAACGTCACGCGAAAACGACAGAGGCAACTGCAAAACGAATTACTACATAATTACACAAGCGAATGTGTCGACAGTTACAGTGGCCTCTGTCGTTGACGCGTGTAAGACTACCAATGATATGTATAGCCAACCTCGGAAATGCTTTACCACTTTTGACAACAATTTCTGAACAATGGATGTTGATGGCAATAGGCCTGCCATGCTAATGGGTACCTTAGATAATACACTTACATTTGGGCCTGAAGTGTAATTCCCGGTCAGGTAGAGTACAGCTCGGCCTAACCTTTGGGGAATTACAGGCATGATGGTATACCAATCATGCCTGTAATTGAATAAGATAAAAAAAGATAAAAGATAAAATAAGATAAAATGTAATAAGACGGTTCAAGTCTGCCTACCAGACGAAGGGATATAAGAATCTTTCTTTCTTCAATGGAGGACTGGAGTGCTTACTTTGATCCAGATTGAAATTACAGCAACTACAGTTTACAACTTAGCAGCATATTTCGAATTATGTGTACAGAAGCAAAGACTCATGGAATGTTAAAACACGTTGTTATACTAACTTGAGATTTGGAAAGGGTACTTACAGTTAAACAACTTAACAACATTTTAAATACTCCACAATGTTACTGGTTGGTTAGATTACTTAGACATATTAAGTTATTCAAGATGATAATACCTTTGCAATTGATATCCAAAGTAAGTTTCCCTTCATTCTTCGCTTCCAACATTGCCTTGACCACCGACAGTTCTCCATGTCTGGCAGAATACAACAGGGATTCCTGTGCCTCACTCCCAAAATGATTGTCCTTAGACATTCTGGTATCTGGTACCGTAGAGTATGCAATCCACTATTATTAAGTAAAAAATGCGTTTTATCACCAATCTACGCTATACAGCGTCACTTGTCGTTTTTAATTACGTCCAAACACATCATAACATGATTATATTTTCAAATATTTACAATTTAAAGTCCGGTTTAGATAATTTGAATTTCGTGACGTCTAACGCCCGCGACTATACACACGATAAAATTAGTCACACATAAATTACGAGCGCGTTAGGAAAGTAATTAATCCGCAAATCCTCGAATCGAGGTCCTACCCACTAACCCACCTCAAGCCTTCCAAGGAATGTCAAAACATGAGTGTCAAATGTCACTGTCAAATCGTCAGACAGTCAATGGTCAATCGAGAATTTTGGTTCCGTACATAAAAATAAAGATGGCAATTAGTGTGAGGAATGTGAGGTGTATACAGGCGCCGCGCAGCCGCGCCATCTCAGGGGATTCATCATCTGCCTAGCCTTTTCCCAACTTTGTTGGGGTCGGCTTCCAGTCTAACCGGATGCAGGGGATTATGGGGGTCTTAACAATTAAAGCTGTCGTGAGAATGTATAACTCACTTGTTTTGTAACCTTAAAATTGTCGAAGATAGATTCCAAAATTCAAACTTTTCACAAAATGAGCTATAAAAACTGTACTGCATTATCACATTATTTTCCTATGAATGGTCAACTGAAAATTTTACTAGATCCGAGGGGTGTAAATATTTTCGAGCTCGCTTTGCTGGCTCTTGCATTCTTGAAGTCTACATTCCCATTCCCATGCTTCATAGTCTTTTATGCATGTTGACAAACAAACTCCTGTTTCTGAATGAATTTTCACATGGGGGCGGGGGGGGGGGGGGATGTAAAAACTATACCTAACTTAATCTTTGATCACCCCTTGGTTCCCGATATTATATTATAGTCTGTGCCTTGGTTATTAGTTTTAACATTTTTCTAACGGAATCCTAATTTCAACGACCTTGGCCTGATGGCTAACTCTTCGTTCATAAATTAAATAACAAAAACGTTTTTTAATATTTTTAATGAAGATGCAATGCTTCGTTTACTATAAAGACGACTAATAAATGCTTTATTATTATTATTGTATCAATCTAGGAATCAGTTTTTAAAAACAATGACTAGTAGCAGAAAAACATCTTTAAAAAACTATACGATTTTGAACGAAATGTAGTAAACTTCAGACAGAGTTCAGGTGTCAGTGTCACATTTTGTACGGCTGTCAAAAGCGTCAAAATAAAAAATATTGGTATTCACCGGAGTTGTATTTACTATGTTTAATAAGTAAACAAATACCGAAAGCAATTGAAGAAAAATGTGTGACGACATCCAAAACTGTTGCCGAATATGTTTGGAAGTGGAGTCCGACCATGTCTCCATACTTGGGGACCCTACCATCAGCCTACAGATTAAAGCCTGCCTCGCATTGACTGTATCCTCAAATGATCATCTGCCAAAGACTGTTTGCTTGTCCTGTGTGTCATTATTGAACCAATTTTATAATTTCCAACTAAACGCTCGTTGCTCACAAGACTGGCTTGAATCCTCAGTGCAGGAGAAGACGAAAAAATCAACTGAAAATAAAACGGTGATACAACCATTACCAGACTCCGAATACAACTCGGATTCGCTCCTAGAGTTCCTAAACAACACTGCGAACATTGAAGAGTACCTAAACAACCTCGGAAAGGAAGATATACCTTGTATTGTAAACATGTTGGACAAAAATGAACATTCTTTGGAAATAAGTAAGATGAACAGTAAAACTATTAAAGTACCAAGTCCTAAAAAAAAAGACATAGCAAAGAAATTTAAAACTGAAAGAGATGTGATAGACATTGACTTCCAAATAGCAAAAGGCCTTTTAATGAAGGAAGCAGATCCAAAAATCAAAGCGAACCAAGCAAAGAATAGCATAGAAAAAATGGCCTTCATATGTTTTGGCTGTAAAATTAAATATGACACAGTACAAAAATTGTTGCAACACTTAAGCGTTTGTGACTTAGCGCTCCGAACTTGCGTTCACTGCAACATGCTGTTCAATTCTAAACAACAAATGCAACAGCATTCAATTTCACACAATACACCCGGTCTCTTCACTTGTAACTGCGGTGAGAACTTCCCATCAAAGGAGAGACTGACACAGCACCACAAAACATGCCATACTGACTATGCAGCAACCATAGGATGCGTATACAGATGTAGAGAATGCGGAGATACGTTTAAAGAGAGGTTTCAGTTATACAAACATGCTAAAGATCATATTATGAAGGCTGACGAGAGGGTGTGTGATATTTGCGGTCACACTTTTCTTGGAAGTGATGCATTGAATAAACATAGGAAGGAGGAACATGAAAAGTCTCAGTATGTTATGTACAGGTAAGAAGAGTATTGACTACTTAAAAACATATTTTAAGAAATTCCATACTTATTTGTCAGCAGTTTTAACCACGGCTCTCAAAATGGTTGAAGAAAACATTGTGAGGAAACGTCTTATAACCAAAAATTTTAAGACATGTGACATCTACCAACCTGCGCTGAGCCTGCATAGTGGATTACAGCCCTTTTCTACTACTCCCTTAGTGATGGAAGATCTTGATGACCTTCATTGCTTGGTGGCTTTTCTAAAACCTTTAAATATTTATTGATGATTTTGATTTGATTGTTACAGATGCAAAATATGCAACTCAACATCAGCAGATCGTAACGAAATGTACCTCCACGTAAAAAAGCACACTGCGAGACCAGAACCAACTCGTCACTTATGTGAGTCCTGTGGCCGTAGCTTTGCAACAAGAACTTCTTTATTCCGCCACTCGTTGCTACACGGGAGCAATAGGACTGTCTGTCATATTTGCAACAAGCAGGTTACTGATACAAAGCTTCTAGAGCAGCATATAAAGGAGCATATTGATATGGCAATCTGTGAAAAGTGTGGACAAAGTGTGAACAGTTACAAGCTGGGAATGCACAGTTGTGTGTAGGATGGTACGTAAGGATCCTATTTTCGTATACTTTCATGTTGATGAACAGTGTTATGTGTTGAACTTGGAGTAATCTCTCTTAGGCCAGATTTAACAACAATCAGATCGTTTTTATCTATGGAATAAATATCGCGGTTTGACATCTTTTTATGTATAGAAAATATGTCAAACTGTCATAGTTATTCTTCAGATATAAGTTATCCGAATGTTGAAAATCAGATCTGAAGAAAGAAAAACTACAGCCAGGACATAAAGACAAAAAAAAAAAAAAATATAAAAAAATATGATTGAGCCAGCCTCTAGTCTGAATTAGATTCCAGAATGGAGTAAGTTATGTACTATATATGTATCTCAATAATGGATCCGATTGGTTTGTCCACCTGTCCAATTTTATTGGTATAACTAAGTTGTTAATGTCCTTGATTCAATGCCATATAATTATGCGGCAGAACTGATTTTAATTCCAAATATTTTCAATCGTATGTTTTATAGTGTATAATTTATTTTTATGTACAATAAATTAGGTATATAACATAATCCGCCTATAACGTTCCCACTGCTGGGACACAGGCCTCCTCTCTGTGAGTTGGTATTGGAGGGTAGAAAGTACCACGTCCGTAAACCACCACGCGGGCCCAGCGCAGGTTGGTAGATGTCAAATGTCTTCGAATTTTTTCGACCTGGGCCGGTTTTGAGAGCAGTGGTGATGAAATAAATTAAATTACACATTAATTATTAAGTAAAGCGCTTGTCTGGATTCGAAACCACGACCTATAACTCATAAGTCGGGGCCTTTCATACCATTTGGCCACCACTGCTCTCAAATCAATTAAGTATATAATCAAATAAATAAACATCTTGTATGTTCTAAATAAAACTGAATTAAAAAGTTCATGATTTATTCAAATAATACCTAAATCCGGTCCAATCATCATTGTAAAAGGTCTATAAGATGGGTACTATCTAGAATACATTACAGCTAAAAACACGAGTATAAAAATACTTAATACATAAGAATTTTGTTTATGTAACAGGAAGTTCGAAACGTAAAATCTCCGAGAAGGGTTTCCTACTTGAAATCGAATGACGTAACACTAGCTCGAAAACTCGATAGTAGGTACTTGAAATCGATAAATCATGAGCGCGTCAATTCACTGCAGCCTTGATGCATCAAAATCTTGAATTATTATTTACTAATGATTTATAAACAGGCTTTTGATAAAGTACGACAGGATGGCCTGGTATAGTTATGGCTTACTGCCGTAGGTTTCTAAATTTAAGAAAAAATAAAGCGATAGGTGTTGGTGCTAGGTCACGACAGTTATCTAAACCGGAACTTGAAGATGCAACAGAAACGTGTGCAAAGAGGTGTCAAGAAGAAGGATGGAGTGAATTGGAGGAATATATGGTAAAAAAAAAAACTAAGAAAAATGTTGCCTAAACAACTTTCAGATATCATCATAGAGTCGAGTATATCACACAGATTGTTTAAGAAATAGGCGAAATAGGCGTTTCTTTGTCTTAAAAAAGAAACGCCTATTTCAGATCTTAGGTAAGTAAAAGCTGGAGTACCACAAGGGAGTGTACTTGGTCCGGTCCTGTATTTAACTGCGATATTCCTGAGCTAGAAAATAATTGCATTGCAACCTTTGCCGACACAGCTATCATGGCTGTTGTAGATAGTCACGAGAAAGCTGTATATGGTTAAAGAGTGCATAAGTCGTGACTTACAAGTGGACTACAACATGGCGTATCAAACATATGGAAGCAAGTCTATCCACGTTTACTTAATACAAAACGCGAATACTGCTTCGTATGTATGTCTTTTGAGTTAGCTCAGTGCAGTGTGAATGAAATTATACTGCCGTGCAAGTTGCTAATTATAAAGAACACGCGTATGCCTTCCCGGACATTACCAATAAGAAAGACGTTATCGACGATGTGTTAACTTTATAGTTACTTAACAGTAAGTTATATTTAAATTACTTATATGCTAACAGGCAAGATTGTAATGTGAATAAAGTATCACCAACTGTGATACTGTACGAAAAATAAAAAACGAAATAATCTTGAATCATCGGCAGCGTGAAAGCCCAGTATCATCATCATCATCATTTTCCTGCCCTTGGGGCCCAAAAAGGCCACTTTGGCAGAATACTATTACTATAACAATATGAATCATATTAAAAATCGTAAAATGGTCAAAAACTGGCAATTCATAATAAGAAATGAATTGTTGGTGATTAAACTATTATGTGTAACCATTTAACGAAAATTAGAGGATTTGCTAATGATCTGCTGGGAATTAAGGAAATGAATAGCTTTTAGAGGTATTGCTTAAAGTGGCCTTTTTAGGCCCCCTTTTCCTATGTTACTTGAGGTCGGTGCATCACGTTTTTTTCTTCCTCTCTCCCTTGCTTCTTCCATTCTTCATGCCATCATTCACTTACTTTTCTTCATATCATTCATCCACCTTTTCTTTGAACTTCTTCTTCCTCTCAATCCATCAACAATTACATGCGTTTCATCCCTCGTCATCACATGCCCGTGTCATTTCTCGAACCACTATCAAATCGAATTTACAGAATAATTAATTGTTAACAATGCTTTTGTACATATTTTTAATTAGCCAGAAAAAATATTAATGAGCGTCGTTTTAATCATAGTGAGAACCGTATAAATACAAAGTACTTGTATCGAGTAGCTAATATTATATTTTCTAATATTCACGATTATTAGTTTATTGATATTTCTACTCTTATACATACTTATTGTTTAGTTATACCTATTGCTCTCAAATAAAAATCCTTGAAAACTAGTCTGTAAATTCGATTTGACTGTAATTCAAGAAATGACGTTTCAAGATAATGGGCTTGACTCTGCCGATGATTCGAGTTTATATTAATTCGCCGTTTAGTTTGGATGTATCGAGGCAGTATACTGTAGCGCTCAAAAATGACGACTTACGATTTCCAGTACTATTGAGTTAACGTTATCGAGCAAATGGTTTTCGATTTCAAGTAGGGACTTTAAAGAACCCAAAATAGGTACTATCTAGAATACCTTACAGCTAAAAAAACACATATAAGTACATATAAAAAAATACACATGAATTTTGTAAGTATTAATTATTACCAGTGAGAATCTTCGGGAGAACAATCTCTTCCTTTGAAAATATTTCAAACTTGTCAGTGAGAATGCGCGTCTTTGCAATTATTTTATCAGCATCATCACAAATCGCTTGAATTCAAATAAGATTCTCCTCAAGCAGAAGGCATAACACACTACTATTTTTGTTGAATACTTATTCAACATAAAATTCCGTTGCTGCAGTTGCTGATGTCCAGTGATTTTTCGCGCACATTCTCACCGTTACTTATGTTATCAAATCGAACTTCTTGTTTCCAGGAATGCTTACTATTTTTAAGTTCTGAGCATTCCATCTAAAAAGTTTTGAGAGCATCTAAGCTCATGCTTCTATCCGTATAGGATATTTAAGCTTAAAAACTGAACCGAGAATCGCTAAAGATTCCCTCAGCAAAAACAAAACCATCCTCTGTGGTGGATGTTGAAGAAATCAGTAAAAATAACTCTTATTCTGTACGGCATAAGGTTGTTGAGATCAATCAGGAACTTCATGAATGAGGGTATACTGATAATCCGATGGTTCTTGCGTACTCCTGAAATGTTAAAAAAGAAGTAGAAAACCATATTGAAAATCAAGAATAGAGGGGAATGGAGCGAAACGAGGTTAAATTCCGCCAGTATTGCTGCAGTTTTGGGGTTACGAGTGTGATTATTCTTAAGGCATCAAGATCTTTTATCGATGCTTGGGGCAGGACATTCACGTCAACCTAAGAGATTCTCAATACCACCAGGACAGGCCCGAAGTAAGTAGTACCTAACTATTCAACTTATCATTCGTCCTTTAAATTTTCGAACCCCAGAGGGCGATACAATGTTCATAACATCACACTTATGTTCCTCGGGTTGGGTTTCGTTTTGGGAACGGTTCCATTACGCGGTCGCATTGAAGAGGAAAATAACTGAAAATGTCATCTATGAAAATAGCTAAGGTATGGTTCACAGTCATACCTTCAATAATAGTCTTGGCAGCTTGTTTAGCAGTGATCTCTGTGTAGCACGAGGTAAATCGATGTGAAGGCATGGGGTACATGCCGGTGGCAACAGTTCCTAGGTATACGGAAGTGGTGTGGATATTCTTGGTCCAAGTATCCAGACGGAGCTCCTCTGTTATCGAGTCCATCAATCCTGGTAAAAAAGTTAAAATAAAGCTCCGATTTTTGCAGAGGTGAATAACGTTCGTTCCCTGAAATTCTTTGGCAGAAGTAGGTCCTGTTATTTCTACTATTCAACCCCTCGTAGTCCGCCACCCTAATTGTGTAATACACTATCAATCACAATCTGGATCATTTTGATGGGTATTGCTTATCCATTGCTTCATATGTTCGATAAATTTGTCTGCTCATCAACGTAAATAACGCAATGAATATCGTTGAATGATCGAAATAAAAGCGATTGCTACTGATAGTGTGTTACGCAACTACCCCGTTGCGGTAAACTGGTCTGAGATTGATGCACATAAGCCAAGAAAGGAGGTAACACATTAAATGAGGTCTTAAGGTTAATAGGTACAGTCAACAGCAAAAGTAGATGATCAAAATCAGAAATTCAATACTGATTAACGGAGTTCGCGTCAGAACTGTGTGGCGTCGAAGTGATTCAAAAGTATGACACTGAGTCTGACATACTTTTGAATCACTTCGACGCCACACAGTTCTGACGCAAACTCCGTTCATTAGTATTAAATTTCTGATTTTGATCATCTACTTTTGCTGTTGACTGTACGTCTCACACTGCGTAACTCTTAGCTTAGATTACCAAATTACTAAGGCGATCACTATCCGATAGTCAAAGTAGTGTAGATTGTGTGTAGTTGAAAAAGTCCTGTTGTCAAGTGGTTGACTAACCCATTATTGGTATGCTTAGGTATCTTTACCTTTCAGTCCAAATTTTGCAGCACAATATGGAATCATGTCGGCGCACGGCATTAGACCTGCGCTCGAGTTGATTGCAACTATATGTCCATGCTGCCTCTCTATCATACTAGGCAAGAAGGCTTGGATGACCTGAAGCCAACAAAATAACACATATTTTAAAAGGTCTTCGTTGGCGAAGAATAAATTCAATCAAAGACAGTCTGTAAAAAAAACATCATAATTGCAGCCCCGACTCACCTATAGCTGGGTCCTCCTCTCAATTCATGGTTTCGTGCGTGCCTCGTCTGGAGACCGTAGCAAGAACGCGCGACGTAAACGTACCGTAAATTCGAACGATTTTTGTATCGAAAATACAATCTCAAACCATTTTTGTTTCAATTTTTGCAACCATTTACAATCAAACTCGAATTTACGTTACGTTTACCTACTCCACAGTTCCGCACATTTGAGCCAGGCACAGCGCCACACGGGTGCTTCCCGCTACTTCGACGTCATCAAATACATTGCTTATCAAGCACTGTCGCGATAGTGAAAACCGGCTGGTTTCACCGATTAGGTACTAAGTTAGGTATAAAAAAAAACGAAAATTGGAGAAGGTATGATTTGGTTAAAGGTTACCCAAAAGTGTGCAAGCAAGTTGGTCTCAATGAGCCTCATGATGGAGTCTTGCCGCAGATGACTGAAGGGTGCACAGGACAGGACTCCCGCGTTGCTCACTATCATGGACACGTCAGAGAGCTGCCGTCGCATGCGCTTCGCTACTCCTGCTACTTGTTCGCGAGCCGTCACGTCTATTGTGTAGCCGTAACACTGGGAAGGAAAGCATGAATTACTCAAATTATTTGGGAGTTAGATATGGATAAGTGTGTGATCATCAAAATGTCTATTATTGCTCAGTTAGAATTGGAACAGTCGTCCTAAGGTCCCCTGACAAAAAATGCCAAAGGTAAGTAGGCAGAGGACGATATAAAAAGTTGGTCAGTGATAGCATTGGTTTAAGTTACTGGTTTTTCACTCATCAGCAGTAAAGCTGTGCTTCAGTGAACGCTGAATTTCTCCACGATGATACCACGGTATTTTATGCGAACCTTTTTTGTTTCTTATTTAGTTCAACAAGGGGAACAGCAACCAAATTGCGTAACACGCTTTCAATCACAATCTCAATTATTTTGAAGGATATTAGCTGATCCATTGCTTCATACGTTCGAAAAAATTGTCTGCTCAGTAACGTACTTAAATCAATTAATGTTGTTGAACTGTCAAAACGAAAGACTAGTGTGTTACACAATTACCCCGCAGGTTGCCTTTTTTTACTAGGATCCCACGCAAATGTTCCTTGACTCTATAACATTAAAGGATTTAGGTTGGATACCTCTCCATCTTTAAGACGTATTTCATCGACGACGGCATTGTTTCGCCGGGAGTCGTTGTCCCAGCAAATCACGGTGGCGCCGAGCTCTGCAAACTGGATGGCCAGTTCCCTTCCGATGCCGTGTCCTGCGCCCGTAATCTGTCCAAAAGGAAGTTTGAAACTCAGCTGGAATATCATTAGGGCTTTGGTTCCAAGTTTTGGTTTTATTTCTGTAGGTGTTAGAACTTGCAAAAAGTAACGTGTAACTGATTTAGAGATCATTATAAGTCTAAATAATACCTACCGACTGACTTTTTTACTATCTGGATAAAAACAGGGTATAAAAGGAGAACGGAGTAGAAGCCCATGGCATCACGCTATTTATATCATATCTAACAGTTCTATCAACCAGTTGATCACTTACTCATCGGCCTTCCTTTACATTGTTACCTACTTCACCCAATTTGTCATAGGCTTAGATTAAAGATAGTCATAATAAACAGCTTCATCACTTACCAAAATAGTCTCTCCATACAGGCTCTTCATCGTTGCCGGGATGAACACCCTCGCAACAGCCACAGTACAAGTAGAAAACAGTTTGACAATCAGCACCAGAGTGTCTAGGGTCCACACGGGCACCGCCGCCAGCCCCCCACTGCCCCACCACGGCAGGATCCATACTTCTTGCAAAACCCTGAACTTCCTAGCCAAAGAAGCTATGAAACCCACAAATATATTTTTCCTATGCATAAAGGTAAAATAAGCCTAAAAATATAGTGACAGTTCAGATTGAATTGACATAGTGTCTAATCTATGGAATTGACAGTCTCATTGTTGTTATGTGGATCTGGCCAGCTTATAAAACCAGTAGGTATGGAAGGAGAATATTAAAGAAATATAGTTTCTGCGATGGCCGATAGACACGAAATGATTTAAGATGGTATTTTAGACAAGAAGAACTTTAAGCATAACTACGAGTATATTAGTTACGATATGGTTTATTTGCGTACTATGGAGGTTTAAATAAAACTCACATAAAACCTTTTTATCACTTACCTCCTACCACCTACCAATTTGCCCGTAGACACCGTAGACACAACGTTAGTCTTGACATTACTTGACATGAAATCAAAGTTAAGATCGAGTCCAAACGTTTCCAAAATAGCACTAAATCCTATTGAATTATTGTGAAAATGGCGAAACCTTTGCAAAAAGAGCGTGAGAACCGGTCTGCCGAGAAGAAAGACTTGACGTTCCATCCGTACACTATATCTCCAGAGAGCGCACACACATCGATCGTATTGCTAGAGTCAGGGGAACCGGAGATACTATGCCAGGTAACGAATATTTGTTCAAAGAAACAACACCATCATTCTCCTGTCTATAACTCAGTGTATATGGGGTCGCATATATTTCATCGTCATCATAATCATCATCATCCATAGCCCGACTTCACCCACTGCTGGGCATATGCCTCTCTTTTCTTGTGCTAATCCCCACGCTCCTGTGCCTGCCTGATCCAGGTTTTACCATCGCAGATACTAAGCTGAAATGTCTCATGTGTCTGTAGTTACTTACACTGGCACGCATTCCCCTTAAAAACCGGAACACAGCAACGCTGCTTCCACCAGTAATAGGTATGGTCTTCCCAGGACGAGCTCCTTCACAAAAAGCTACTACTCTACTACCTAACCTAATAGGTACATCCCGATTCAAACTTTATGCCGGGTCGGAACATGAGGCGAGTCGCTGCGCAGTAACAAATTCATGTGTGAGCGGGGGTGAGGGGTGGGATACTGCGCAGCGAGAAACGCACTTCAGAGCCGCCATAAAGTTTAACAATGCGTACTATACTTACTGCTTTTTTTTTCCGTCAGACTCTCAGAGCAATAACAAAGTTCTCGGCCCAAGATATGCAGAACCGCTTCGTTCTCTTCGACCTCGCTGCGATCAAGTACATTCTGCTTCACGTAGAACATCCGGAGATAAATATTCGAAGGTTTGCGCTGAAGGCCTTGGCACAACTCTGCCAGCTGCCGAGAGGACCAGAGCAAGTGCTCGAAAACTCACAGAATTTGAGGAAGATTGCTTTTATGCTCGTTAAGGTGGGTTTTGAATTGTGCAACCTCGAAAATTTTACGTTGTATGTTATCCATGGTACACGTTTTGATCGTCCTATGTGATATAATAGTATAGTGTGTAAAGGAGACATCGCCTAATGTCGGTAAATGACTCGGATGTCTTTCAAAACGACCTACGGAAAAATTATTTATTTATTTACCTATTCAAATCTTACCTACAATATGTTACACTAATCGAAAAAATATAATGTTCCATTAGCTCAGGGGGCTTGCCATCAGCTTTTATAGCAGGGCAGAAGTTGAACTGCATTGCTTTTTTGTTCTTTGAGGTAAGCCCCCTGAGCACGCTTTTTGCCTTAGGTATGTTTTAGGGCGTACAACTCGTCCAGTTCGAATACTATCTAAACAAAGTGTAATACTTTGTATAGAAGTAAAACGTCGAAAGAGTTTAACTTCCAAACCTCTCTACTGCAGATGGAAGACGTTTTCGTTCTAGAATTCGCATCATTAGTCCTCTCAGAATTAACCAGAGAACCTCTGGGATGCGAACAGCTGGTGTCTGCTAATATATTGAGCAGTTTATTTGCCAGAATGAAGAACAGCTTGGATCCTGATGTCCAGAAGAATTGTCTTCAGGTGAGTTGTCTTCTTGGTCTTCTGTTATCTTCTTAAAACATACCGTTTTCACTGCTAATCCAGGGCCGGATTAACCATGCCTGGGCCCTTAGGCAATGCAATTCTCGGGGCTCCTTTTCAGCCGTTTGAAGATTATCAGCTCTTTTACAGTTGATGAAGGGGGATCCCTTCAATTCGCATAATGTTTTTTTTTCTTAATATAGGTACTTTGGCATAACTATTTTGGTACTTATACATTTTCTTGGTATAACAATACTTTGCCATAATAGTTTTTGGCATAGGTACAGTAGGTAAATGTTTACATAATTATCTTGTAGGCTAATTTGTTTTGGCATAATTTTAATTCGCATAATGTTACTAGGCGTAATAATTATTAAGGCATAAAAATAAATAGGAATAACGGAAACAAATTTATGTTATATTTACGTATTTATTTTGAATTTTTATGCAAAAGATTAATTATATATTCTATATAATTTTATATAACTACGAATACGCTGTGAATCTGTGTGTAAGCGCAGGAGCTCTAGGTGTACCATCCGAGACAATGGCAACGTTGGAAGTGTGTGTGTGAGTGCGTGTGTGTGTTATGTGCTGACGCTACTCGTCTTCACGCACACATTCACAGCGCACTTGGTTACCACAAATATAGCGTGTGTCGCTACTTGACATAAAAATACTGTACATCAAGTATTATCAGCCGCACTGGCAGAGTTTTTTACGACACCTACCAAGTATACCTAATGTCGTTTGACCGTAAACCACATAACCACAATTTTTCGAGCTCGCAAACTCGTTTTCTACACAGACAGTTACTCTATACCTTGTTAATATAACAAACGTTGTAATCGTATCATTTTAATTATATTTAATAACCATTTTCTCAACGCAAGACTCTTAGTAATCTCCTGGACGATCCAATATGTGCTGCGGAAGTGACAAAAAACGCCCAGTTCAGCTGGCCATCGCTCCTGGCTTTGATGCAGAGCAAGTACCTAGCCATCCAACATGCTGCTTTGAGAACCGTGGATCAGCTGATCTGTAGGTATAAGGACCTTGTTGTCCAGAAGACTTTTAGGGCTTCAACTGGTGTTCTGGATCTTTGTGATATACTTGAGGTGAGTTGGTATATAAACATAAATAAGCTATAAGCAAATATTTTTAGGTCTGTCAAATTACTTATCGATGTGTTGATGGTTTTAAATTGAAAATTAATATAATTATTGGTTAGTATTTAGCTAGACCATCATGGTACCATGTTCCTTCGTATGGAGTAGGACCCATAAAGGAAAACGAAATTATTGCCATCGCAAACCTGGATAAGACTAGCACAGGATTGAAAACTGGTACGCTCGATGAGAGGCCTACTTATGCCCTGCAGCAAGCGAATTCAGATTTGTGGATGTTGAATACGACGGACCCGCTATTAAACATGGGCGAAACGATATAATTGCTTGTAATTTTTTTATGATTGTGTTCCTGTTTAGGGTTCCGTACCCAAAGGTTAATAACGAGACCCTATTACTAAGACTTCTGCCTTTCCGTCCGTCTGTCTGTCATCAGGCTGTATCTCAAGAACCGCGATAGCTAGACAGTTGAAATTTTCACAAATTATGTATTTCTGTTGCCGCTATAACAACAAATACTAAAAACAAAATAAAATAAATATTTAAGAGGGGCTCCCATACAACAGACGTGATTTTTATAGATAATGGTACGGAACCCTTCGTGCGCGAGTCTGACTCGCACTTGGCCGGTTTTTTATGCGTCATGTCTGCCGCAAATAAATGTATTTTCTTTTTCTACTAAACTTGATCATGACCTTCATCGATCAGGAAAAGCTTTACTTAGCCTTACATTCTAAAATCTTTAATTCCCTTCTAATATGCGTAACTCCCACAGTCTTACGAATTCCGGGACGTCCACACCCTAGTCCTGGGTGTTCTTCGCAACTACGTGGAAACAGAAGAGAATGCTCACCATCTATACCAGTCAGGGTGCATACTGCGACTCATTGCGTACCTTGAGATGGCACTGCCGGCCATGAAGCCGCACTGTCTGGCTGTGCTGACGAAAATGTCTTTCACTTCTAATGGGAGAGATGTGAGTGAAAATATTTCAGTATTCCTACATCATAACACAATAGATCAGTTTTCTACGTATTTTTTTATCTCCTGCTGTTGAACTTGGCCGTATCAGACTGCCTGTAACCGAATTTAGACATATGGTTTTTTTTTATGGCATCCTTGGTGTATTTGGAAATCTATAAAATTTGGGCTAGCGTCCAACACAATCAAGTCGAACAGTGAACACACCTACATTCGGACCGAGGCGTGTGTGGTGAAGTAAGGATGGCGACGAAAAACAACAAGCGATGAACTGGCCATGTGCATAATATAAAGCAGGTGTTATGTTCCAAATTCGATTAGGTGTCGGATACCCGCAACAACGAAGGACTCAAGACAAACAAGACGAGGCTGTCTTAAGATAAAATGATAAATGCTATTTATTTCTGGAAATTGGTTACAAATAACACTCTTTCACGTCTAAAAAAAATATATTCAAAACTAGATAAGGGTCGGTGTTTCCTTTCCGAATACTCTTAGACTGTGACATGTAAGCTTGTTTCTATATATCTTATCGAAACAAGCTTACATGTCACAGTCTCAGACCTGAGACATCTTCAGAAGATCGGAAGATGTCGAAAACTACATTTGGTTTATTCACGAGTTTCATGGCCATTACGAGAGCGGAGTGGAGTGAATCCAGTCCATAACGATCTCATCTAGACCCCCAGTCCGACCTTATCTTGTTTTTTTAAAAATATGATTGACGTGTAAAAGTGTTTGTACAAACGGACTTGCAAAATAAAATCATTTATCATATAAAGAGGCTGGTGGAGAATCATAGATGAATGATGATTTTTCCGCTCTGGGGTGTAAATGTGGTCCTGTTCCACAAACGATAGGACACATAACATCGTGTCGTGCGTGTCCTGTCGTATAGGTACACGTTACAGAAACTGATGGAACCAAACACGTAGCCGAATTCTGGGCCAACTCCATTTAGATTGCCTCCGACATGATTGGAAGAAGAAGCACACAGTTCATCGTTTCTTAACCCACATATTTCAATTCCAGGCATTATTCGCGACGGATACCGACCTGGTGTTCTGCCATCAACTCCTCAGCTCCAACGTGGAACTTCTAGCTGACGCAGCAATGGGCGTTGCTAACATGACGAAACTACTACCGTCAGCTGTGCGCATGTCTGATACCAACATTATAGAAGCTCTGTGTGGTAGGTATGCTTTTATATTAAACTAGCAATATCCTATCCCATACAAACATAATATGATTGGATTATGTAATGACACTAGTTCGAAGAAGAAAGAAGGAACGGGATTGTTGGCTTCGGGGATAAAAGGTTTGGGATTTAGGATGCCAGTTTCTAAGTCATAATAGTCAATAAATTAAAAAAAACTTAAAAAAATTACTTATTCAATGTCTGTCATTTTTTATCCCTTCACGATAAAATGTTATAATTTTCTATAGGTACCTACTTGGTATTTTGCATCGTAGCTCCTCAAGGGATGGTCCGATTTCGAGTTTTCTTTTTACTTCTAATTAAAAAATAGATTATTAAGTGTAGTATCCTACATTTCTAGCTATCCTGGGCGACGACGCGGCTGTCTGGTTCTACATCAGGATAAACTCGCTCCGAGCACTAGCCGAGCTCTGCCGAATAATTCCGAAGGCTGCCTTCAGCCTCGTTGAACCGAAGACGTTCTCAGCTCTAAGGGCTATTAATAAGAAATGTAAGTAAACTGTCAATAAATCTTATAATATTCGTTATAAACAGTAGTAGAAAGAGCATAGATGCTTATTCACATGAGCTGCACGCGTCTAGGGCAGAGGCAACTGTCGTCGCCTCTCGTCGACGAGCGCCGTCGACGCGTCGGTGACTGTCGCCGACAACGTGCCGCTCGTGTATTTGAGTACGGTGCTCTCTTCAACCATATCCACTAAAGCTAAGCGGAGACGATACATTAATAACGAAATCCTATTGGTTGTTGCCAACACATCTCCCCTCTCATCTTCTCTCCGCATCGGGGGAGTTCGTGCCTGACAGTCTCTTTCTAAAGCTCGATGGTTTGTTCTCAACAGTCAAAGACACTCCGATCGAGGCTCAACGGCTCGCCGTGCAATGTTACATCAACCTGCAGAACTATCACGTCAGTATGAGGGCCATGCTCAATGGAGATTTCATGGCAGAGCTGCTCAATATAATGCAGGTAAGAACAGTCCTTTATAGAAATGCAAACTTTTTTCGACCACTAGATCAAGGAAGCGGTCAGGTATTCAGTTTTGTAGGGAAATTACGAAATCTCGGGCGAAGTTCCTGTTAAAAAAAAATAACGTTGGTTGAGCTTCTTTATACATTGTTACGCCACTGCTCTGACGGCAACCCACCAGCAACCTAATATTAATGAGGGTAAAAATCAATGTGATTTTGGCAGTGATGCAAAATGGAGGTTGAAGAACTGAAAGTAGATACTGTTAAAAAGAGAGTTACTAGTACTTACAAATACTGTTTGGTGCGGGAATGGAACCCGCATCACGAAGCTTGTGATTAAAGTACCTTGTTGTATTTAAAATATTTTTTCTAAGAACAAATAGGGCTCAGCACTCTAATTGAGTAACACGCTATCAACTATCAATCATAATCTGAAACATTTTGAAGGATATTGCTAATCCATAGCTTCATATGTTCGATAAATAAATTAATCTGCTCAACAACGTAAATAAATCAATGAATGTTGTTGAACTGTCAAAATGAAAGTCATTCCAACTGTTAGTGTGTTACTATTTCCCCGCTGTTTTTTTTATGTCAATAAAATAAACAACAATAACACCCACATTACGCCATTTAAGTTGTGCAGATGTACAGCCCCGGAAATTTGCGGTTGACCCCTTTTCACCCTTATGCCTTTAGTAATAAGGTTGTAAAAATATCTTATTCCTTCAAATATCAAAAGGAATACATATACCTTTGTGCTTTCTGCATCCAGCTTGTATATGTAACACCTACTTACAAAATAATGTCTTTTCCAGCGTATCGACATAAACCTGAAGATAATGACGTGCACGGTGCTGACCGGCCTCATGACGGAGGAGGTTGGCAGAGACTTGTTTACGCTCAAGAAAGGCGAAGATGTTAGTATAGCCATTGCACCTCCTCATCATCCGTGTCTCTCGCCTTGGAGACCACACCGCATATAGAAATGTGCATTCAATGTAAATGCGTATATTACAAATTGTAAACAGTCTTATTTTACGTCAACTGGGGCGCAAGTTTCTGAGACTCTCACTCATTAAGAGCGCGTACAACGGTCCACTAGCGCCACTCCTTTAAAAAAATATTATCTCGTGACTGAGAAGGAATTATGAAAATCTGTTCAATCAGCGATCTCGGTAAATGTATCTAGAATTTTCTAATACCTTTTATAAAATTAAATTTCATATTGAGACACGAAGCAACAAAATTCGATCTAAAGAAAAGCGGCCACATTTCTATTATGTCGTATTTAGTTGCTTCGTGTCTCAATATGAAAATTAATAATAGGTATTACTTACCGAGGTCGCTGATTGAGCAGATTTTCATAATTCCTTCTCAGTCACGAGATAATATTTTTTAAAGGAGTGGTGCTAGTGGACCGTTGTACGCGCTCTTCAGGTAATAATATAACACCTAGTATAATATTTTTTCCTGATCCTAACGGTCTCCACGAAAGCTACCTTTAGCTCGCCGTTACACTTACACCTAGTTTGTCCAAAAAAGGTCCAATAAAAAGTATGTGTTGTTAAGGTGGTGTCCAACAACTTGGTGATCGAGCACATTGGTCTGCGCACTGCACTGTGTACGCTGATCGCTGCCAGCGTCAGCAACGAGGGAGCTGACGTGTATCTGGACCTTGGGACCATACACTAGTATGTATTAACTATTGTGTATTGTATGTATTGTCTATTTTCAGTCAATTAAATTCAGTGTGAGAGTGAGAAATTGAGCGAAAAATTAAAAGTGAGAGCAGTGGGTGGCCCAGTGGTAACAGCGGTCACTTACGAGTTGTGGGGTCTTGGGTTCGAAACAAAGCAAGCACTTTACTTTCTGTAAATTATTTTATCACCATTGCTCTCAAAACTTTGAAGGAAAACATCGTGAGGAACCCGGCATGTTCTAGAACCAACAATTCGAAGACATGTGTCATCCGCCAACCCGCACTGGGCGCGCGTAGTGGATTATGTGGCCCACGCCCCCTCACAGAGAGGAGGCCTTTGTCCCAGTAGTAATTACATTATAGGCTGATTATGCTAGAATAAAAGCAACCTGCAAGCGAGTATGGTGGAAGGTTCAAACAAGAAACATAGGTTGTCGATCTCGCGGTAGATTCGGTTTAGACTTCAGAATTAGGTGTCAGTGTCTTCTCTTCTCTCCACCTTAAAGCTCAGACCTGTTGCACAGTTTCAAAATAGGTAAGTAGGTACATATCCATCACATTTACCATAAAGTATGCTCATGCCGCCTGTGATACAGGTTTATCCTAGTACAGGCATCTAACATTATTATAGATTACCTTTGTGAGTTATGTCTAAGATTTTATGTAAATATTTTACCAATTTGATACTGAATCAAATATTATTATTATTATTTATTTAAAATGAAACCGAAAAAATAAAATAAATAAATCTGCCAGATAAGTCAACAGAAACTAAACTGCCTGTCCATCATTTTCATTAGGTAGGTACATTAAAACCGAAAAAAAAAAATCAAATAGCAAGTCAACAGGAACTAAACCGCCTGGTGTAATACAGACTACGAATACCACGTTCAACAGTGAAGTGTCAATAGACTATCTATTCTAAATGCTCTAGGTATAGAGTTCACTTTGCCTCGGTTCCTATAAACAAAAACGAATAGTTTTGATACCAATGGTTGCATTTTTTAAAAGCTTTTATTTTTATTGCCAAACTGGGCTTATAAATAGATTCGTAAGCTAATTTTACCTGTGATAGCTACTTCCATACGTCAACTATGCAAAGCTATGAGGTTTTTGCTTCATTGTTGGTGGTTTGTGTCATACAAGAGTCTTAATTTTAGCCAATAACGGTCTTTGAACTATAGGAATCAGCCATTGTAAGGATTAGCACACAGGCGAGAAGTTCCTCAACCTGGAAATGACATGAACTCGAATGAATTATTCAGATAATATTTAAAGTTATGACTGTTTCACAGTATGGTGGAGAACAAACAAGCGAGGTACGTGGTTGGCGCTTGGGAGCCAGCGTTAGAAGCCATCTTCCGTCACCATCCTTCTGCAAAGCTGGCGTATACCGGCAGGCTGGACGTCAATGACTTCACTCAGGTAACAAAACCCTAATCCATTGTTAGATCAGGCGAGCCCATCGCCTGATCTAATAATAGATTAGGGTTTTGTAGGTAGGGTAGGGTCCAGAGCTATGGACTTGGCTCTAAGTAACTGCGACATCTGTGACAGTTGCTATTCTCCCAGCGCCGTAATTTCGCAACACACAAAACAACACTCAATCTCAATCTGAATCATTTAGAAGGACATTGCTAATCCATTGCTTCATATGTTCGAAAAATTTGTCTGCTCAACTACGTAAATAAAGCAACGAATGTTGTAGAACTGTCAAAATGAAAGCTATTGATACTGATAGTGTGTTACGCAATTACCTCGCAGATGTTGTAAACAACAGAACTCTTGTTGAATCTATGAACAAGAATTCTTTATTTTGCTTGAGGCTTCAGGCGCGGCCATGATCATAGCCGAATTTATTATAAACTAGCTGTTGCCCTCGACTTCGTCTGCGATCCAGGATGAAAAGCAGCCTATGTCCTTCTCCAGATCATGGTCTAGGTACCCATGTGTCAAATTTCATATAAATCGGTTCAGCAGTTTTAGCGTGAAACCGTAATTCTTAAATTTTCTAATTTTCGCGCAACTTTCTTAACTTTTTTTCCATAAGAACCTTCTACAAAGTATTAGAAGACTTAAAAAAAAGATGGTTGAAATCAGTAAAGTCGTTCTCAAGGAAAGAAATAGGGATTAATTTTTATATACTTATATAGATTTTGGCAACCGTCTCCTATAAGTACGATGAGACTTCAGAAAGGTATAGTGTAATAATAAAATAAATAAATCTAAAAATTGTTATTATCTGTAAGGCCCGTATCTAAAAAAAAAAAAATGAAATACGTAGGAGTGAGATCTGAATTTGAAAGGAGATAAAAGAGAATAATAAGACAAGCAAGATGAAGTAACGAGCTGAGAAGTGTATTTATTTATTTATATGTATTTTAATTAACAGAAGTTACACGTATTTCCAAGCTTCATTTTGGTCTGCACTCCTTCAAATCGAGTCCTAATAGAATCGACTTGTTATAACATAATTTCTTGCCTAATCCAATTTACTAATGATCTAATTTTCCAGGAGGGTTTCTACTGCCTGAAGTGCCTCGGCAAACGTTTCCCCAGCATGCAGACGGTGATGACGGACACAGGGCGGCCTTACTCGCCCGTGTACCTGTGCATGATTCAGCAGCCGCGAACCGATGTGGGCTCTGGCCTCGACATCAGGAGTCCATGTGAGTATAAATTAGGACACAATAGGGCTTGGAGTCATGTGAAGGAAAGAATCGTGTTCGTTTCATTCAAACAATTGAAGCCGTTAACATGACTTATGGCTGACTTTTCAATCGACAGGTTATTTTATTCGTGGAATAAAATTGACGTTTGACAGTATTTCTATGGAAGAACTGTCAAAAATTCAAAATTATTCCTCCGATAAAGTTATCTGGGGTTTGGTAAATCAGCTCTTAGACCGAAAAACATACATAAATTCATGCCTTTTTCTATGGGGATAGGCAAAAACTAGAGAACGCCACAAACACGTAATTACTGAATTTTTAATGACTTTCATAGTTCTCATTTGCCGATCTTCACTTCCAAATATATCGTTAATTACCATATTATTTGATATTTTTTGTTTGTACAGACGCCAGCATATCAAGCTACTACAATCTGTCAAATTTATTTAATAGATTTTCAACTTTAGCGCTAAAGCATTAGGTTCAAAGTTGATTGGGAAAATTTGACAGTTTCGGGTAGCTTGATGTGCTGCTGGCGTCTGTACATATAAGTGTCCCCTACTTATATAGGTAAACTACCTTCAAAACGCGCGGAAACTTTGAAAAAAAAAAAATGGCGGCGGGTCGTATGTCACAAAGGTTCATGGTCTTTTACATAATATTCTAGTGAACTTCAAAGTCTTGTAGCAGCTTTCTTAACGTCTTATTCTCCCATCAGACAGCCATCCCTCCGAAGCAAAACTGTCAGGGTCCCTCTCCGGCCGAATGCGGTTCCCGCCCGTGCCTGATGACCACGACTTGCGGGATTATCTCCTGAAGATGAAATTGTGGTTCGGCGACACGTTAGTAATCCATAAAAAAAATATATTAATAAAATGTAATAATATTGTAACAGAATAAAACGACACTGATTAAGACGTCGCAAAGCAAATTCTCTTCTTGTTCTCACACACTATTGGCTACATTTCTTTTTTATTTCTTCTTGCTCCGGTCTGCTGGAAGAAATTGCTTAAGAATAAGCAGTACTCAATACTAATATGTTTGTATCAGGTTAATGCAATTAAAATAAACAAATGAGAAATAAGAACAAAAAGAGGAGATTGATAAATGCGAAAATAACTGTCTGTCTAGGTCTGTCAACCTTTCATGCCATAACGGCTGAACGGATTTCGAAGAAGACAGAAAGTCCATGGCCTGGGCAACTTTTTAGTATTCAAATACATACAAAATACTCCAGTCGAGGTCGGGAGTAGTAATCTAAAACTTTGTTTTCAGATCCAAGTCCTTGCATTACTTTGAGATAGAAGACGCTCATTATGAAGTGAGGTAAGTCTTAGTAATTATATTTTTACATTCCCTTAAAAATAAACTTCTAAAAATCTGACTGATATTTTGGTGCAATTCGAGATAAAACCGGATTGCTGATGACCTGGTGAAGGTCGTGGGAAGCCACATGAAGCACAGGACTGGTCAATGTGACGACGCTTTGGGGGAGGCCTTTGTCCAGCAGTGGACATATTTCATTCAAGTGATGATACTGATAGCTTAAACCGTTGTTTAGATACCGCGCGAAATGTGATGAAGTGACGACGTCACTAAAGGAACGAGCGCAGCTTCTGGCAGAGTTCGTCGCTGAGCAAATGAGCGGACTGTCGCAAGAGAGAGACTGTTCGATGCCTAGCGTCGACTTGCATCTGGCTGATCTGATGGTAAGTTGACGCAAGAAGTCTGCTTGTTCAGACTGGCTTTTATAGGAAAAAAACAAAATCAGATTGAGTAAACCTTTCCCAAAAGATGGCACGCATTAACAACCATTGTGAGCTGAAGTTTATCTTAGAGAGCTCGAGGATCCGACACAACAAACCACAAATGGGATTACAAAAAAAAAATCTACGAATTGAGAATCTCCACCTTTTTTGAAGTCGGTTAAAAATAGGCATACTGTCCTCCCATACCTGTTAACACTGTAATTTGAACACAATTATTTTTAAAAGAGTAACCGTTGAGTTTCTTGCCGGCTCTCCTGCATAGGAAACGACCAATTGGATCCGTGTACCCGGCTTCTTCTCTTCGTCTCATAAGTGCACATGTAGGTTTATGTGAAATAAAACATTTTATTAACACGCTTTTATTAGGTCGACCTGTATGTAACTATGTAATGGAATCTAAGGTAACTAATTTAACCATCTTCCAAGGGTCGCAGCGTAATGAAAATACATTATCATAATAATGTATTGTCAATAGAACTACATACAGCTCGACACACACACATACTGAACTGATCTGATGATGGAGCCGGAAGATATGAACTGGAACTTCGTGATGGAAAATCGTATCATAGCTGTTTTAGATTTCTTAGAAAAGTCTTGTAATGAACTTTGACCACGATTAGGTTTCAAGGTCTGATGATGAAGCCGGAAGATAGGCACTGACATTGTGCATTTATAAAAGCGTGTTTTTCTAGTGTTTTTTAAACAAATTAATTTATTTTGATAACAGTTACCAAACCGCCGAATTGTTGTATAGGTAAGTACTAAAATCATAAAATTTGTTACCGTCTCCGATATGCTTTCCCCAGTCCGAGCTAGAGTCTCCAGTGCTAGGCCTGGGCTACGTCAAGTGCGGCGGCGCCCTGGAGCGCGCGCTGCTGTACAAGGTGCTGGCCGACCGCCTCGCGCTGCCCTGTGCGCTGTACCGCTCCTCGAGCTCTTACGCCTGGTGTGAGATCGCTGTACCAGAGCTGGATCCGGTTAGTAATATGCTACGTAACTTCACGCCTGTAAATGTGCGTACTACTATTTCCGTTTTCTCACTCTGACTTATGGCAATATTTGTTTGGTACCGGTACAGTACCGATAGGTACTGCTTAGAATTAGGTACTAAAATTGTACAGGTAGGTACCTACTACTCTGGTTACTCTACCGGTATCACACCAAGGCCAATGGTACTGGTTCCCAAAAATAACGGTATTTCAAGCCAAAGCGAATGACTTGCATTCAGTGCAAGTAATTTGTTGCCTAAATTGTATTGTATGCCATAGGCAAGAAACTTGCATCGTGGAAATGGGACTCAAGCTTTTCTTCATCAAACTGTTGATAGGGACAGTCTCTGCCTTATTTACAATGCTACTAATAGGGTAGTTTCCTGGATAAAATAATAATAATTATATTTAGTACGTCAGTTAGATTATCGAAAAATAATGGACAGGTATTTTTTCTTTTGTCAATCAAACAAAAAATGACAAAGATAAAGCGCGTCAAAATTTGGGAGGTGGGGGTCATGACGTCACTTGCTTGCAAAAGTGTCGCAAGCAAGTGACGTCACGACCCCCCACTGATTGACAGAAAAAATACGAGCTCAATATTTTTTGATAATCTGACGGACTAATTAGATTTTTTTAGGAAACTAGCCTATTTTATGTATTAACCATTCTATCTCCACAGGAAGAAGATTTAGACAAGCCCCAGAGCTTCCCCGCAGGCCTGCTACGTAACAACTACGTAGTGGATCTAATACAGCGGCCAGGACGGCTGATACCGCGCGGCGGGCGAGAGGCAAAACTCATATGTGGACCTGTGTGTTCAGCGCCTTATACTGCGCGCGAGTTGCCTGATATTTGTCGGTGCGAGAGACGGGCCTGATCAAGTGGTTTTTCATAACTGCTTGAAGATTTTAGGTGTGGGAAATATACTTTATATGGACCACGATTATTTTTATAGTGGTAATGGCCAAATGGTCAAGCAAAACTGAGCTAACATTCGTTTGGCTTGATCGGGTGCGTACACCTGCACAAAATTTGAACAAGTGAAAGAATAATAATAAATAAATAAGTGGTCGCTCCGTGGCTGTCGTGAACTCGTGCGCCATGGGGCTCACTCATGGTTCAGATTGTTGTTTAATATAAACGTAGAGTAAATTATAGTATGTTAATCCAAATAATAATGATCCTATTCTACCCTGCGGTCACCATCAGCAATCCGCTTGTGCTGTATGGTCCCAGTAACAGTGGACTGCAATATGCTGAGGTGATTGATTGATTCTAGTCGGATCATATCACCAAGCCCTTGAAGCCTTGTGGCCATAAGTGACCCCATGGCCCGATGGCCATAACAACACGCCACGAATTTTAAAGAGACGAGTTTTTTTGAAGACTTATAAACTGTGGTTTTTGAATGATCAAACGAAATTGATCGGTGCCATTTCTACGTAATCATGTAGTAGATGCATTTTATTATACTTACTTATTAAAAAAAAACTAGTTTTTTAATTAATTATTGATTTTATTTCAACTTAGACACAGCATTATTCGTTCGATGCCATGAGAATACATGTCTATAATAAATATAATATTTTGTATCAAAATCTTAAAACAAGGCACTAAGTAGTACTTAAGACACATTGCACATGGTTTAAGATGGACGGACAATTACGATCACAAACATTTATGCTTATAACTAATTATATTTAAAGGTGATACTGCAATACTTCACATTTCTACGGTAGGCGATTATAGTTGAATCATTTTGAAGGATATTGCTAATCCATTGCTTCATATGTTCGAAAAATGTGTCTGCGCAACAACGTAAATAACGCAATGAATGTTGTCGAACTGTCAAAATGAAACCCATTGGTACTGTTAGTGTGTTACGCAATTAGCAAACAACTGAATTAATACTAATAATATATTGTTCCTATTTGATGGAATGGCAATCGAATGTATGGTGGGATACTCTATAGATAATTAATGTGATTATCTTCGAGAGTCAACGTTAGGTAAAACTTGCATGGACTGTGGCGGCATCTACATCGCCACATGCGAACTACGCATCACACTGACGTCACGCAAAATCTTGCATCGCGCAAGCAGAGTTTACCGCGCAACTAGCAATATATACAACGTCCCGACATCAATCGTTGGGCAGTTGCCCGCTAGACACAACAATCGTCTGGTCGGAGGTTCCTCTCTTTTCTATGAAGAATGAGTGTACTTTACACCCTGTTCCTCATACCTCTGTACAAATATCCAAAAAAGCAAGTGCGGATGTAGTAATTAATAGTGTCAGAAATCGATGTTTTAGAAAAAATACTGAAAGTGTAAAATGAGCCATAAATACTTTACAGTGCAGTATCAACCTTACATAATTACAAAATAAAATAGATAAATAATTTAAACCTTTTAGGTAACAAAACATTGTGCTGGTGATAAAACTTACCAGTTAATAATAAAAAGAATTTGTTCAAATAATAACGAACATTTTCGTTGGAAGAATTTTAAACCTAATTCATTTGTTGGTGGTTTGTTACAAATAATATAAAATAGTGAAATACACTACCTGTGAAGGTAAGATGGAAGAAATATGACTTAAAATAATTCAGTCTAAATAAAATGTGAAAATGGCATCTTAGATAGAAAATTTATAGTTGCAATAATAGCTACAGTGAATAAGATTAAAATTACAGTTGAAAAACTATGCTTATGAGGCTAAATGAATGCCTAAATAAAACCCCGTCACTGGATTTTCAACTTTCGGTGTTAAGCCGAGCGTTGAAAATACAACAGCACGCTTTTATTGAGGCATGGGTTTAGTTGTCGCCTCGTGTTAGTGAATATGGGAATTAGCGTGCTTGGACACGTCCGTTTTTTTTTTCACTGGGTAACGGACTGTGTAACATACATTTGTTAATTCTCATGTAATTTTTTTCTTTAAGGCCTGATTTTTCAATCGACAGATAACTTTTATTCGAGGAATAAAATTGACGGTTGACAGTTTTCGTATGAAATAACTGTAAAAATTTCAAAATTATTCCTCGAATAAAGTTATCAGAGAGATTCTCTCTGGTCTTTATCTGGTCTGGTCTGGTCACCTGACAACCAATGACAATGGATTACATGAGGACGAACTGCCTGCAACCGGCAATGAGCTTTATTAACATAGCGCTCTACCGTAGCATTTCTGTTAATCTATACGCAAATGAGGCGCTTATTAGAATTTTAGCAGCCGACTATTTACAGCTGCATTTGAAGGTGTGCCATACATGGATAATGTAATCAAGAATTATGTGTAATATCAATCAGTGCACTCAGTTATATCATAAACAATATAGTGCTTTTAGCAGTAAAGTTAGTGAAGTATATTTTTCTTACAGGTATAGTATTAAGAATGCGCAAGCGGCTGTGTTTAAACTTACTTAATGCTACAAAAGCTGCACTTATATTTTTATAAAATGTTAAAGCTGCCTTCTCAAATACTTAATCTAAACGTCATTTAAATAGTATCTTGAACATTACGGTGGTCAGGAATGTCAGAATTATTACTAAAACTACGAAGTATATACGTCATTTACGAAGTATACGTACTCTTCACATAATCGACTACTCGATCAAGTCTTTATATCTACGAACCACTATAAATCTTCATTATAGTAAAACAGTGGATCATCTCCTTTGATAGCAAAAACTATTTTCAGCATAAAATATGCAAAAACGTTCTCCAAACAGTGATTTTCATTTTGTCCCGAGTTGCAATACGGCAGCTCGGGACACACAGGCCGCCATTTTCAAATACTGTTCTAACACAACGATACCAACTATATAAAGTTAGTTTGATGCTTGTATATTAAATTATTCTGTATAAAATGTTGAGAGATCGGTTCCAAGTAACATTTTGTTATCTCAATAACTCTTCTTTAAGCGAAGACATAATTATATGACGTTACCCTCAAAATATTGTCAGCTACCACAGTAAAATATTATATCGATATTACTGGCTTACTTAAACTGTCTATACAGTAGTCTGTGGCACCCCATGTACTATTTGCGTCCTAGATCTTGACCGCGGAAGGGGTTCGGGCACGCGGGATACGGAACTTTCTTTGAGGGATAGCGCTGACCCTGTTGATGCTTCTGAAGGTGGTCGGGTCGATTGAAAAGTTGCTGGCTGGTTTATCTGTAAAAGAGAGAAATGGTTTTTTCGATTGCGATTGTCTTTTGTTTTTCCAGTGTGCAAGTATAATACTTTCAAAATATCAGATGCGTTTGATTAACCCCGTGTCCTAACCGAAAGTGATCGTCGCGCGTGTACGTAATCGACGTATAAGCGCGACTTGATCAATTGCGCTTTCGGTTAGGACGTGGCCTAATGCTAATATTTATAACAGATTTGAATACCAGTAATAAAATAAACATGAGATAACTTTCAAGCAAGGGAGTGCCATAACACTAAATAGTAACTGTTGCGAATTAAAGTTAACAGACAGTATGACGCGTATAGGAGGCATTTTTTTTTTGTAAAAAAAATGTATTGTTTTTTTTTAATCAGTGCGATGTTTATGAAGTTGTATAATTTACTTACAGTCCGACTTACAGGTTGTGGCGTATGAGGTTTCTTGATAGGCACATCTCTATACTCGTAAATATTGTCTCTGGACCGCGTATTGTTGTCTATGCCGCTCTCCTCAACTTCCGGTACCATGAATACGTCTCCGTCGTAGTAACGGTCTTGTTCCCTGTGAGGTTGTGTTATTTAAGTTAATAATAATATACATCTTACCGCTTACAGATTTACTAATTAATTAACATTAATAAAGCATAACTTTAAGCATAAGTATTTAGAATTACATCCATAAGAACCCCTTTAGTTAGTTTGCCATATACCAAAAGTAATCTAATTACAAAAAAACACAGACGAAACAAATTCTACAAGCGTTCAATATGAGACAGTTCACGATTTTTATTTATTTGCAAAAGCAAAATAACTTTTAACCTTCTTTTCCTTATCCATTTATAAATAACTGGCTTCCACCCGCGACTTCGTCCGCGTGAAATTTCGGCACCCAACCCACCCCGTCGCATCGCATCGCCCGCCTGCGCTATTACGTCCTTCTTTTTCCCTTGGCGTTCTTTGTGACTTTTGTTTTGTTTTTGCGCGGCTCCTAAGAGGGCTAGCGTGATGTTAAATAGCCTTCCTCACGAATTGGGCTTTTTTTTTTTAATCCGACTGGTAGTTTCATAGATTAGCGTTCAAACAAACTCTTCAGTTTTATGATTAGCATAGATAATTGTGAACTGACTCGCAAAAGCATCAACTAATAACAAATGTTAGTTTCACCTACTTCGCCGGTACCATTTTCCATTTTGGTGGTAAAGCCCTGTTAAAAGGATTTTAGAAACAGTTAGTAATTAATATGAAAATGTGTTAGTTAAAGTTCAAACATTATAAACGGGTTATTATTGTTAGTAATGTTAGTTTTGTACAAGGGAATATGAAGTTATACATAAATGTTGACTGTAGTCACTAAAAATTTGTGTGACTCGTAAATTAATTACACACTTTTGACAAAAACTTCCGAGATTTTTAAGGGCGAATTCCACTAAACTTTTAAATCTAGAATAATTTAATTTTATCCATACTAGAACTGCTTGACGTCGTGCTTGACGTGCTTATTCCACGAAGATATCTGAAGGCCAATTCTCGTAATTTAAAATGTTCAAAATCTAGTCGCAGTCTCATCTCGGCGACAAACAAATGTCAAAAACTTGTCAAAATGTGGGGAAAGTAGACGTTTTCTTGACAGATTGAGACAAAGATCAGACTGTGAACGTTCTTAAAATTACGAGAATTGCCCCTCTGATTTTCGTAAAATCAACCCTTTTTTTTGTGGATGGGAAATCATGAAATGACCCCTCCCGCTCTGGGTGGAGCGGAAGGGAGTGTCAGACTCTTACAGACTAAAACCCACCCGTGTTCCTTCCTTAGCCCTTTCTGTTCCAGGGCAGCGGTAACCCTTTCGGACGATCCCGCTATAAAATCAACCCTAAGGTTGAAAACTTGAAACTATCTAACTGTCACATAGACATTTTAAGAAGTTCAAATGACATTAATTCTTAGGGTGGTTAAGCAATTCCGAGGGCGACAATACACAAGTTATCTCAAACTTACTATTGTTATATAAAATTTAATGAAAAACCTTTGTATTTTAAAAGAGTTCCTACCTCTTAGCGTTTCTCCACAACATGCAGCATACGACTAACAGCACAATGAGTATGAGACATGCACAGGAAACCGACCAGAACGCTATCTGTAGAGGCTGCTTCGGTTCCCACCAATACTGGAAATTTAAAAATACTATTAGAGTTTTCGAACTCATTGTGTTTGAAGGTTTAATGCCATCATGATTCCAGTGTGAGAGAGAGAGACAGAGCTATACACGACCAATAGCACCATTCTTTCTTCGGACTGGAATCATGATGGCATTAATGCTTCGTAATACGGCCCCAGTAGGTCCATAATTCAAGGTCAAATTCAAGGTCGCTCAGCGCGCTATGGAGCGAGCTACGCTCGGAGTCTCTTTGAAGGATAAAATCAGTAATGAAACTATCCGGAAAAGAACCGGAGTTACCGACATAGCTTGCAGAGTAAGTAAACTGAAGTGGCAGTGGGCGGGCCATGTTTGTCGAAGGATCGATGACCGGTGGAGCAGAGGAGACCTGGAGTGGAGACCGCGTATCGGCAAGCGTAGTGTGGGACGCTCCCCAGCTAGATGGACGGACGACCTAACGAAGGTGGCTGGGACAGACTGGATGCGGAAGGCGGAGAACAGGGTGTTGTGGCGCAGCCTGGGAGAGGCCTATGTCCAGTGGACTGCAATAGGCTGGGTTATTGACTTACCTCAGTAATCGGTGGGTATGTAGGCACAAGTCGTCCTACAACGGTGGGTATATACATAGTCCAGAAGGCGAGCTCAGTCTGTCTGTAGTTCAGTTGTATGGTGGAGTTGAAAGTGGTGTTCAAGTTGAGATAGCGCAGTTGTCCAGCTTGAGCCACTTCGTAGTGTAGGCCTAGGACTTGGGAGCGAGTTGGGTTGCTAGAAAAAAAAAAAAAATTAAAAATATGTTTGTTGTTCCTTTTGATTTTAAAGTGTTATTAGTCATTTTTTTTAATGAAATTTCGGACGGAAGACGAAAACATCAGAAAATTCTAGTTGTAGTAAATGTTAAAGAGAAATGTGACGTCTCGTCTCTATTAAAATACGTTTAATCTCTGGACCTGGACCATTTCCAGTTTTAGCTGACCTCGCATTATATAGGCTTTTCCTACAGTGAGATCTCAGCTTATACTGGAATTGTATGGTTTCAGAAAATCACTTTCAAATCTTCCGTTTTACTGAATATCAAAAAAAGCTGCTAAGACTAAAAATCTTGTTATGAGAGAACATTGACGGACACTCACCCAAACCTAGCAAAATCAGCATAAGTCTTCATAAAGAAATGGCTCATATTCCGATCATTATTCGTCCACACTTGGTTGTCAATCCTCTGCGTCGTTGGGAAGAACTCTTGATCCATAAAAGGTGCCCCAGTTAAAAAGTAATGTTCTGTGTCGTGGGCATATCGTCTCCATTCTGGCCATTTGAAGGCTTCCACAGTAGTATTTAGAACGTACATGTAGACTGGTACGTTTTGTTCTAGGAGTAGTTTTACCATTTTATCTGTTGGAGCGCGGTAGAGGAAGTCTGAAAGGAGCTGTTGGAAGAACGGTTCATTTAAAAAAATGGTTGGTGTTTATTGTAACATGGGTAAGTTGTAACATGGGTTAGTTGTAACATGGTTTAGTTGTAACATGTGTAGTTGTAACATGGGTCAGTTGTAACATGGGGTCAGTTGTAATAAGGGACGGTAGTAACAAGGAACGATTCTAACATGGGGCGGTTGTAACACAATATAATATGATAATAACTCACATGTATGTACTGGTCCCTGATAGCGCTAACGTTGTGCGGGTCGGGGTGGTACGTGTACATATAGTGGATAGCTTCGTATACTCCGCGCGGGTTTAAAGTGTAGTTGTACCTTTGAACCAATTCGAATACTTTTTCGTTGAACCAATTTTCTGTGATCTCGTAGTTCGGGGCTAGGGATTCGTTTTTATCTGGAATGGAATCAGTTTTAGGTTAATGTTTTGTTGAAATCTGATAAAAATGATAAAGATTGAAGCCTGATTTACACGGTGCGATTAAATTGCCTGTGGCTTATTGTAAGTTCAAGTTACAATAAAAGTTGCATCGTCTAAATTGTGTTTAGACGATGCTGAATTTAAATTGTATGCCACAGACACAAAATTGGCATCGTGTAAAAGGGGCTTAATAGTTAAATACTATGCAAATTTACTCACACAAATAATACGCAGCTTCTTGAGTAGTAACCCCAGTCATATACCTTAGCGAAGGGTTAAACTGCCGTTTCTTTATCATTTCTTCCGGCATTACGTTCAAGAAATGCCAGTCCCTCTCCCTCCAGCCGTCGTACCATTCGTCTCCTGGGAATGTGAAGTTGTTCTCCAGGACTGGACCCCATGGCAAGAAGCCTACGTGTGGCTGTGGAGAAATAATGACAGTTTAACCACTAGTACCTAATTACAGAGAGCAATAATCCCTGGAAGCCTTATAAAAAAAAAAAATCTTATTGTTACCTAACATAAGGTTGGCTAAAACAACAACGGCCGATCAAATAAGTTGAAACGAAAATTAGAAACCAGCTTTAATTGCACTTTAAAAAATCGTCATTTTTTTTCAACTGTTGTAAATACATAACATTGTTGCCCCAATGATATTACTCGTATCATGCAGGTTTGTTGTGTGAGCATGAGCAACGAAAAGTCTGCCAACATTCTAAAGGGTCCCCGATACGATCAACTGCAATTGTATTTTTTTACGTGATCATCATACACATTGATGCGCAAATTGATCGTCTACCAAATGCTATTGAAGCGATTGACAATCGCTCGTCTCATCAATTATTCAAATCCTTTTTCTCTGTCTTCCGATTGATGCCGTCAGTCCTAGAAGTTCTACGATTTAAGATATTATGGCTGTTTCTTACCTGAAACTCAGCATTCCCCAGCTCATAGAAGCTCCTGCCTTGCCTCAGACAGTTGACGAGCTTCCACGAGGAGTCGATGGGACATCCGAGCAATCGCCCGAAGACTAGCGACGTGTTCTGTACCCTGAACTTGTCTTCAATTACCGCCCAGTCGGCTAAGGCTGAGCCACTCTGTTTAGGAGAACGAAAATGATAATGAAATAAGACTTTGAAAATTGATAGAGAAAATTGTTTTGTATTGTGTAGCTTCTTGTCGTGAATAGAAAGTAGGTTTATTGGTTGTTTAGAGATGTTATGAGGTACTGTACAATTAAACATGTCAAGGATGGACGAATGAAATTCCACAGAATTGCGCTACCTTTAAGTGACTTTTTCTTTTATTATTTTCACTGATTAATGTAGACTTCAATAAAAGGAAATTTGAACTTCTGTCTCACATAGGAGTAGACCAGTGAGAAATCCGCTGCGGTCTCTTCAATCGCACGCCGTTTGACTCGATCCTCCGTTATTTTCAGCTGCTACCACAGGTTCGCTGATTCGCGGTATACCCTCCCTATAACAAAGTCTTACCTGAGCTATGACCCTGGTGACAATATCCCTGGTCTGCGGCGCTATGGCCAGTAGACCAGCCGACGCGGCCCCGGCGCCCGGCCCGAACAGAGTGATAGAAGATCGGTCCCCATTGAAAGGGGTGATGTTGTCGTACACCCAGCGGAGGGCCATCGCTTGGTCTAGGATGCCGTAGTTGCCGGGGGAGTTTTCGTCTCCGGTTGATAGGAAACCTGTGATTGTTTAAGGATATTTCAATTAAAGTATGGTAGTTACGAGAGGCGAAGGCTTGTTGAGAGAAGAGTTACAAGAATTTGGAGTTAGCCTATTGTATTCTAACATGTTCTAGCGTTCAACACTAAAATTAAAAGATACGCGTTTGTATAATTGTGTAAGGATAATAAAGGTAAAAGTTAATATTAAAAATATCACGGTAGTGTCCCCATATTGGTACAATTTTGGCGGTTGAAATTTGATAAAAGAAGGAAAATCGGAGAAGATAGTAAAAATATTACAAGACTATCTAAGTCCGCGGCTTCGGTTACGTGAATGTGCTATTGGCATTCAAAATTAAAAGTAATTTATACAAATTAGCCCCCAACACGCCCGCCGTTCACCACTTCCTAGTGCTTTCGCTGGGATGAAGAAGTGGCGCAAAAAGCTCCCCAGCAGCACAGCTGTCTGGTTCAGTTAGAAGTACTCATTTTAACTTCATATCATTACTAGACTATTGTTCAGACAGAATAAGGAATATCATGCTTACCTAAAGCACCGAGCCTATAATTGATAGACACGACAATAACATTGTAGAAGGCAGCCAGCATATGCCCAGGGAACAGGTTTGATGCCCCGGAGGTGTACTGTCCGCCGTGGATGTAGACCATTACTGGGTACCGTTGCGCCGTGGACCCTGCATCCGTCTGGTGGAAAAAGAGTCTGTTTTTTGTAACATTGGCTTTAAAAGGACATTTTTTCAGCCCTCAAAGATAATGTTGAGTTTGACTAATTGCTCATTATTCAGCGTAATCAGAGATAATTGGCGAGTTTTTCACTAAAAATTTATTTAATAAAATAAATATAATCTTGAACGTTCACGCAGTTTAACTTTATGTTTATTGTTTTGCGCATTACTAATTAAGTATAAGTACCTAACGTTCGTATCTTCACCATCTGCCTAGCGTATTCTCAACCACTTTTGGGGTCAGCTTCCAGTCTATCCCGATGCAACTGAACACCAGTATTTAATGTGGAACGACTGCCTATCCAACCTCCACAACGAAATTAAGTACTAGGTAACACTAACCCCTTGGTAAGACTGGTTGTCAGACTTTCGGGCTTCTGAAGACCCGTAACGACTGTCAAAAATCCACGAATGACAGCCGGGACCAAGAGCTTAACGTGCTTGCAGAAGCACGGAGGGTTCTCGGTATGTAAACATAGTCACCCATCCATGTACCGACCGCGGCCGATTGACCCTGGGCTGTTATTACTTAGCCAAATAGCCACGTGCCTCACCTAATGTTCGAATGTGCCAGTCTTTATGCGAACAAAATAAACGTTGTCCAATTTTCGTTCGCAGGCCGGTATTGTGCGCAGCATAAAGGTGTCTAATGAAGCAATAAGCCAGTTAATTAATTCAGGACAGCCGGCAGCGACATCAATAGGCAGTTCATTTGCTAATTGAAAGAGAAACTAGATACAGAGCTAGGGGACATTGGAGCGCAGTATTTTGGGCAGTCGGATTCATTTGGACATTCTGACGAATTAGCAAGTTTATAGTCATTTAAAGGAGTACCTATTTTCCTTCTCCAAAAATGTCCCCCATTTTTTACATAGGTACACGCAGTCACAGTCCATTCCATTCTTTGACGGCACGGTTGGCGCAGTGGTTAAGCGATTGACTGCTGCGCTGCGTGTCGCGGGTTCGATTCCCGCACGGAACAAATATTTGTATGACCTACATGTATTTGTTCCGAGTCTGGGTGATTTTCTATCTATAATATGTATGTATTTACAAAAAAAAATTGTATATAAGTAGTTTATCAGCCATCTTGTTACCATAACACAAGCATTAGGTTGCTTAGCTTGGGACAAATGGTGCTGTGTGAAATGTCCAGGGATATTATTATTCCAACGATAAGGCCGCCCATTGTGTGTTTTGTAGTGATTATTGTATTTTTTGTTACGTATTTTCTGGTGTATATTAAAGTATATTTAAAGAAATGTCCTCAAAGAAACAAAACAATTATATCTTCTGATACTGAGGAGTTCTATACACATATTCGGCATGATTCGGCTCAGCCGGACGGGCCGTCGACGCGCAAACTGTAACGATGAATTCATCACCCGATTCTAGACCCTATCGTAGAAATTTATGGTCGGTTATCAAAAAAAATATGTGTTGTTTCTTCTAAAGTGCAGTACCTACGCGGTTAAAATGTATGAAGCTAATGTTTTTTTTTATATCCGACGAAAAATTTGAACGCAATTTTTTTTTCAGAATCATGTAGGTACTGAATTCATGGTAATAGGTTGGGCGTCGAAGTCCCTGCCACCCGGATGTCAGAGAAAAAACCTCTCTATTTTGCTAGAATTTGCCTCGAGCGACCCGAACATGATTGAGCGAGCGTAGATGCCGAAACAAGTTTGCCGATCGGAATGAAAGCCGAATATGTGTAGTAATTGCTTAGGTTCGGCTTTGTTGTTCCACGGATACTTCCGAATCAAATATGCCAAACATGTAGATATGATTAGGAAAATCTTTTGTTGCGCTAAAAAGAACATTCTTATTGCCTATTGCGATCACAAATCTATCAGTCATGCCCTAGTTTGGTTATGACGCTAATCATTATGGACTCGCGATGGTGAAATAAGTACTTACAGTAATCTGTAAATTGACTTAATTCTGCGAAACAAGGCTGAAGTGCCGCGCTTGCTACAAGTAGCCTTTATTTCAACGGAGATAAGATTCAATAGTTCTATAGAGTCGGAGACAAATCGTATTAATTAGAACCGATTAGTCGGTAGTTAATGAATCATTGTCGGATGACCTCTTTGATATAACTGCTTCTGTTGCAAATGGTAATGGCGTTCAGTGAACTTAGAATGTATGTGTCATGAAAGTACGTTTTTTTATGTTGGTAGAGTCACGAGCAAAATGTAAAAACGTTTTTTCTCGCGAAATTAACATTACAACTTCGAGAAAAGGTTTCATAATAGTATGGTTTCGATAATACTATGTTCGTAACACCATAAACTGTCTATCAATACTTTAGAAAAAAAAAAAAACGCTTTTGAATCTTACGTAAATGCTTGTGAACAGGCGGTGGCTATTTATAGTGGCGTAAAGATTATACGCTTAAGAATTGTGCGATGTAATCGATAGAAGGTTTTGATAAATTGAAAAGAAAAGTAAACCCGGATCATCAGCTTTATATGTTCGAAAAATTTGTCTGCTCAACAACGTAGCGCATTAAACGTCTGTTACGCAATTACCCCGCAGACTTACTCCTGAAATGTTCGTGTTTTGAAGTGAATTTAATTCACAATTCATTAGCAACTATAATCAATAATAGGCAACATTGAATTGAACACTATAGCTTCAGGATATATAATATATATAATAGCGTCAGGATTGTTACAGGTGGCGTTCTGTAGGTTCTGCTTACCCTCATAAAAAAGGCGTTAGTTTATGTATGTGTGTAAGGGTGTGTGTGTATGGTGATCAAACACGTTGTTGTAATTTCATATCATCTATTGAATTAACTCCTAACTCTTTAAGGGGTAGTAATCATCATGCTCCTGACCTTATTTCAATTTATTTGCGGTCGGCGCAACATGTCTTTTTCTTCCATACTTCTCTATTAGCCGTCATCTCGGTACTCACCCCCTTTCCAACCATACCATCATTCACAAAGTCCACCTATCGTTTCTTTGGTCTTCCCCATTAAAGGGGTAATATCAATGATAATAATTATATTCTGACTTTATGAGTGACCGTAATAGGGAGGGCTCACAATAGATACTAAACAAATAGCATTACAAATTGATAATTTAATCCGATGTCAAATAACCCATTCAACATCAATGAGTATCGACCACATCGCAGACAATAGGCCCCGAATATGTAATGTAGTCATTGTAATAATTTGGAAGCTAAAGCAGAACAATATTGATAATAATTATTATCATTCGTAGAATGCGATATCCATTGTTAGATTTGCGGTCGACGGTTGATCCGAAAGGGATCCGTCTTTCTTGAATGAATCCTGCTGGTCCCCTAAATTAGGTACTAAGGGACTAACCACACTTATTCAGCTCGGTGCAGCTTTTGTCCATAGAAGACAACGATTTTGTATGAAATGCGTACGCATCCGTTCAGCTTTACCGATGCGTATGCATTCCATACAAAATAGTTGTTTTCTATGGACAAAAGCTGAACAGAGCTGAATAAGTGTGCTTAGTCCCTTAATTGATTTACAATGTATTGAAGGCGCCATCAAAAATATTGCTAGTCTTCACTGATTGGTTGCATGTAATATCGTCACCCTCATTGCGTAACACTATCAATCTCAATCTGAATAATTTTGAAGTATATTGCTAATCCATTGCTTCATATGTACGAAAAATTTGTCTGCACAACAACGTAAATAACGCAAAGAATGTTGTTGAACTGTCAAAATGACAGCCATTCCTACGCATAATTTGTGACGCAATTACCCCGCAGGTTCAAACGGTTGGATTTTAGTTGAACCAATTTTGTTGTTCAACAAAAATACTTTGAATTTATAATTCAATTTGATTGAAAGTCTGTTCAGACGGTTGAAATCGTATTCGACTTAGCATATTTTGATTTGATCAACTAAAATGGAACCGTAAGTTCCTCGTATTAAAAAAAAAAAACAAAAGCTACAATTACTCAATAATATTAAAAAAGGATTGGTGTGTAGATAAGAACCTCACTCTAGCGTCCGCTTACTTGACGTTATTTTTTTTTTTTTAAATACGGTCTTCTTTTTGATAACGGGTATGTGCGGTCCTTCCACATACATAATATAAAGCAACAAAGCTGTACGTAAAAAGATCGGGGTCCTGTTTGCACACGAAACCCCTAACTTGTCAATTTGTGATAGGTATTCGCTCCTTCATCAAGCACATGCATTTTCTGACCCATGTTGCAGTATTTATTCGCTACAGGAATGACTAATTATCTTCACATCAGTTACATCACAAAACCAGCCATTGTTCTATAAAAAAAAAACCAGTCAAGTACGAGTCGGACTCGCACACCGAGGGTTCCGTACTTTGTGGGTATGTAACTACAAATTTCCCGTTTCCGGATTTTTTGCTTTGCTTGTGCTACATGACATTGCTTCTTGCCAAATTTCATGATTCTAGATCAACGAGAAGTAGCCTATAAGGTTATGATTTCCTTGCGAGTGTAAAATATGCGGCGTAAACGGAACATAGGTAAACGCCCGTATCTTTAGATTGCATTGACTTAGAAGTTTGTTGTGTTTCACTGCTTCAAGGGATTGCAGCCCTGAGTATTTGATATCTATTTCAACATGATAACTCCACTCGTTCCTGAGAAAAAGGGTATTGACAGACGGACCACGAAGTGTCTTATAAGGGTTTCGTTTTTCCTTTAGAGGTATCGAAACCCTAAAAATGACGTCCATAATCAGATGGGCCGGCTATTCGCAACAACTATTCGCTAGGGACAAAGACTATGTTTAGCAATGGCAACATCATCATTATGTATCCGTCACAGGCTGACCTCGTTTGTGGCGGCTTTTTGGTGCAAAAACGTGCGTGCAGTTTGATGACAATGTAGCCTTTGTTTGTTTTGTTAATTTGTAACTGGATTAGAGATAACATAAACATATAACATAACATCACGCCTGTAATACGTGAAGGGTTAAGTAGAGGTGTAGGTATTGTACCCACACACCCACATTTCACCAGTTATGTGTAAGTCACCACCTGCCAAGCCTTTTCCCTACATGTTGGGGTCGGTTTCCAGTCTAACCGGAGGCAGCTGAATACCAGTATTTTACATGGAGCGACTGCCTATCTGACCTCCACAACCCAGTGACTGGGTAATACGATACCCCTTAAAAAGACTGGTTATTAGTTTCAGACTTCTGACGACCCGTAACGACTGTCAAAGATCGACGAATGACAGCCGGGACCAACGGCTTAACGTGCTTTCTGTAAGTCCCATATTTAATAGGGGGTGAGCATATTGCCTTGAGCTGGACACTAATTCAGCCTCTAGACTGAGAAATTCCTGATGATAAATCCAATAACATTTTGCCTCAGCAGTACCGTTTGCAACCACCAAATCAACGAGGCGGTGTATTGGAGATATTGTAGGTGAAAAAGAAACTACTAAACGCCGTCGCGGCATTGTTTCTCTTTACGAAATAGATTCTGTTAAACAGTCACAATAAAGATAGTAAATAATAGTAAAACCAATCCGTGCCTCGGAAAGCACGTTAAGTCTTTGGTCCCGGCTGTCACTTGTGGATCTTTGACAGTCGTTACGGGTCGTCAGAAGCCTGAAAGTGTGAGAACCAGTTTTACCAAGGGGTATAGTATTACCCAGTAACTGGGTTGTGGAGGTCAGATACGCAGTCGCTCCAAGTAAAATACTGGTATTCAGCTGCATCCGGTTAGACTGGAAGCCGACCCCAACATAGTTCGGAAAAGGCTAGGCAGATGATGATAAATAAAGACAGGATTGAAAATATGCTTAGAAATGGGGATAAGTCGTTAGCTTAAAATGGGGATAAGGTGTACCTACTTTGTCAACATATCATCTAGGGCAGCGCAGGCGCTCTCTAAAAGGCACGACACAACATGGCTACGTGCGCGATCCTATATGGCAGCAAATTATAGCATCGCAAGCCATTACTCTCATGCTTAGTTGAATTGCAGGTTGGCGTCACCAAAAGTGGCTTCATTCAAACGAGCACTGGTCTTTTAAACGTTGATCCTTAGCTGAAATTAAACCTTTTGATAGCCATAGGTATCTCTACTTAATAAAAATCTTTAATTCATTCATTCACTCACTCATTGACAGTCATCGCACAGCCTACACGGCTGGGTCTAGTAGAACCATGAGTTCCTTATATAATGAAAGTGAACGCTGAGTGGCTACCCGGCACTCACTTACTTTGGGTAACTAATTACGTCACCACTTTGCTTTTAAAGCGGTGAAAGAAAACATCGAGAGGAAACTGGCATGTCCTAGAACCAAAAATTCGGAGGCATGTCACATCTACCAACCCGCACTGGGCCCGCGTGATGGACTCACCGAGAGGAGGCCTGTGTCCCAGCAGTGGGAACATTAGAGGCCTAATTATATGAGGGCTTCCTTCATCATACAATCCAGAAAGATAAAATCTACTTACATTAGGCGAGAATACATTCAAGTAGAGGCAGTCTTCATCCATGTCCCGGATGCCTTTGGTTGCGCCTGTGTATTTGACGGGTTGTGGGCACGCGGGGCCCCAGTCCACTGCTTGCATCAGCTGCCAGCCGGGGTGTTGTCGTGGAGGCTAGAAATATTTCTTGATTTAATTTTATGTCAGGTAGTAAGTTAGAGTGAGAAAACAGATACAATAAGTAAAAAAATAGAAAAATAACTTTAAGATGAAATATAAGATTTTTGGTGCGCCGGTTATCTGAATTTGGTACCGGTACTTGTTAGGTAGAATACGGGTCTCCCTCTAAAACCGGTAACCTTCTGGAATCGGTACCCAGGTACCAAAATGTAAAGAACCGCTAAGTATCAGTGCAGAACCTGTACTTTTGGTTCCAGTTCCAAGCCCTGTTTTACAGTTATTTTACCTGTGACAGCAACTATCCAGCAGCCTTATTGCAACAATAGTAAAGCTCTTTTTGCTTTGCTTTAGACAGTGTTTCATAACCAAAGCTTACATAACTGTGGAAGGACTGTAGGGCATCCATCATAACTGGTGAAATTCCCCTACCCTTTCTGTTAAAAATGAGCTTGAATATAAAAACTCACCTTAAATCTCCCTTCCAACACTGGTGGTCTAGCGTATGGTATGCCCAAGAACACTGATACTTCTCCCTGTATCCTTTCCACAGGAGACAGCCATGGTCTGTATCCTGAGTCCGGGTCTGGATTGTCATACACATAGACCTGTTAGACAAAAATATAAATATTATGGTTAAGCTGGTATCAAAATATTTTATTTCATATAAACCTACATGGGCAACTTACTTATGAAATAAAGTTCCAATTGATAGTTTCCTATGGAGAAGAGCCGGCAAGAATCTCCACTGTTACTCATTTAAAAATAATTGGCTTTTACAATACTTTCAAATGGCAGTGTTAACAGATATGGGGGGACAGTGTAGGCCTGTCAACAAGTACTAAAAAAAATAGAAAATCCTAACTAATATTATAAATGCGAATATTTTTGTTACACTTTCACGCTAAACGGCTGAACAGATTTGGTTGAAATTTGGCATGTGGGTAGACCATGACCTGGAGACGGAAATAGGCTACTTGCCACCTTGGATCGCAGAAGAAGTCGGGGGCAACAGCTAGTGGTCTATAATATAATATCTATTTTACAAAAGATTTGGTGGGCTTACTGCAATCAATAAGTAAGTGAAATAGAAATGGATGTAAGACATGAAATAAATGAAAGTTATTATTTTCTGGTGAGTAAAATCTCTAATAAAACTTTCTTCAATATCCAATAAAATAGTTGCAATTTTATTGGATATTGAAGAAAGTTTTATTTGTTTCAAATCTGGACCAACAATCTATTAGCAGTATTGCTTCCATGCTTAGAAAGAGAAAACTTATCTTACAAAGCTTTTGAATTTGTAATTTTGGATGAAGCATTGGAATTTTAAAAAGTGATATACCTACTTAAATTACTTTCAATATCAATGCTCTATTTTTCCTATGACACATTTAAATGGAAATCATTTAAATATGCCATTACACCTCCACACCTCCATATAATACTCTCTCTATAATACTCCAGTGTAATGTATATAGTATTTATAACAAAGAAATGTGACCATTATTACTATTATTTTCATTCACCTTAAATCCTTGCACCTGTCCATAGTTGGTAGTAACAAAGACATCTCTCTTCAGCTGCCTCGAGTCTCTTCTCTCCTTCCCTTGTAGGTCCTCCCTCCATCCCCCCAGCACACCGGGGAATAACGCATCTGGGTTGTTTGGGTCCCGGTTCTAAAATAATATAGAAGATTAGTATTCCTCCTAACACAAGCAATTCCTTGCTTAAAACGTGATCTCCAATAGGATGTATCGAAATGCCCTTTGTAATTGAAATAAACATTTTTTTTTATTTTAGCAATTGACCTCTTGATTTCAGCTGACTAACAAGTGAGTCTCAATGTCAAGAGCAGGCCTATTTAATAATAAAAAATATACAATACAATAGTTTATTTAATTTTACCAGTGACGCACACAAACTAAGTTTTCTGTTTTTTTTTTAATGTGTTAATTATATAGTCTGCCTCTGCCATCACCACATGACGCTGGCAGAATAGTCGACATTGGCTCAGTTACCAAAAAGGATGAAAAAATAACTGGGTCAAATAAGATTTTCATTTCTTTCTTTTTATTATTTGTATTTTGAAAAAGGCTTAGCTAAAAATTCTGATTGGAATACTTAGTTTAGCCTGAGAATGATTTGTTTTTACATTTTGGTCTTAAACAACATTTTAATGTAAATAAGTTTAAAATGTTGTTTAAGACCAAAATAACAATACATTTTAATAGGAACCCCTATTAGATTTTATTAGTAAGGCTGGTTAGTATTGCCTAATCAGTACATTAGAAAAGCTTTGAATGGTTAATTATTCATATAAGGTGGTGAGTAATTGTGTTTACAAAACAAAGAATTTATTTAATCTCTTGAAATCAAAACTGACTCATAGGAAGTTGTGCAACATGCAGTAAGTAGCTAGAAAGATAAAAATAAGTACCGAGGTATTTTCAAATATACTTTAATTGAAGAGATGTATAAACTCACAATATTATACTTGAACTGGTCATCCAAAGGGTTTGTATTGATTGGCTTGTACGGAAACCCTCCAGGCTGGTTTATATTAGGGTTGTAAGGGTTATATCTCGTTGGATCTGTCCCATATCTCCTGTTATTGTACACATACGTCCTGTAGTCACTGTCTCCCGGGCTGGGCAGTCTTGACGACCGAGTAGTCTGCTCATGAGAATTGTAAAAATCACTGTTAGCTTGTCCATTATACAGGTCCTTATTCGACTGGCACTCAACACTGGCGTATAGAAACAACGTTAGTAAATACTTTTTGTACATTTTCACATCACAAAACACGCTACAAAGTTATTAAAGTGTATGTTTTCGGATGAGTCACCATAATACACTTATGTACGAATCTTCCCAGTTTAAATGCAATAAGAACTAACTTTATGAATTAAAACTAGCGTAATTATAAGTTAATTCACCGCGAATGTCGGTAATTAATTTTTATACACTGTAACGAAGAAGTTATGTGGGAAATATTGTGAGAACAAAGTTTCGTAAAACACAGTAGCCTAGTAAAAATGTATCACATTTTTATCTCTGAGGCCCTAGTTTCGATTTAGTACAATGTCGCGAAAGTACACGAGGGCTTATCTGTTTGTAATCAGCGAGTTATCGGTATCAAAATGTACGGCAACGCCCATTTATTCACAGTTTGTTTATTTCAACTTTTGTCGTGTGTGGTTGAGTTCAACTGATTTCGACATATTGGTAGCACTGACATTCTCGGTAAGACACTGAAGGACTGTTTGTTTTGTTTTATAATTTCTTAGGTTTTTAATTAATAAGCCTCTATAGAACAGTAAATAACAGCATAATTATAATATTATCCTTTACTGTTTTTTGTGTTTCTGTTACAAATAAGCACGTTGCCGTTGTCAGAAGAATTTTCTAACAGATTTACAATCTGTGGATTGCCGAGAATGTCAGCCGTAACGTCGTGAGGTCATTGACTTTACTCCGTTCGGAAATTAGATTTTTTTTATGAATGAATCTTCGGAACTTGTTTTCACAATCTTTTGTTTATATTCTCAAATTGTTATTTCGGTTCAAACTATAGTAGCCGTTGTAATAATATTTAATACAGTGGTTATTACATTGGGTTTATAATTTTATTTGTCTAACCAACGTAATAAGGTTTTACACTTATTTCAATGCAGATAAAATTATTAAGGAACGTTGCTCAATACATAATACCTACCTACTACCGCGGCCGCGAGGCCTGGGAACCTTTAGACAATCCACGTTTGCGGAAATAGCGCGATGGACTCATCGGCCAGGCTGTTGACCGTTGCAACTGTGCGGCTAAGGAGGTTTGGAACCCAAAGATGGGAACCTGACTTTTGGGTGACTTGTGATCGTTTCGATGTCAGAAAGTCAGATTTATTTTCAATACCTACCAACTTATTCTTTTACCCTAAGGTCGATGGCTACCATCGATCACTATTTAGTGATCGATGATGGCTACATGGATTTTTACATGACGATACATTACCTTCTTTGTTTTCTCTATTGTTTCTTCAAACTGACTTCCACATCTCATGTTATTAAGTTTTATCTAACACTATAGTTTTACAAGTTTAAAACAACAATGTTTTGTCTAGATAGAGCGGCTATTTGCTTGACCCAATTAAACTTATTTGCATTTCCATTACAAAGGGTTCAGCGGGCAGGCAACGGTGACAGTAACCGGGATATAGCAGCGGGAGTGATTACATTACCTACTAAAATGTTTTAGTGTTTCTTTTCAACATGATTTACATACATTTTAGTGACAACTTGTCGGATAAAGTACCTGACGTAAATTAAGGACAGCTTAGTCGTATTTGTGAATATTAGACAGATTAAAAATAATTACGATGAATACAAAAAAAACAAAGATAGGTAAATACTTAGGCATTTCAAAAAGCGAAGGAAGTTTGTGAAACGCCTGGTCAGTTAATTATAGCAATATCACTGATTGTATGAAAAATGTCTACGATCTATTGCCAAGTGCCAACCACGAGTGGCGGTAGCACAGAGCTTTGTGACCAGTCCGAGTGGAGTAAGCCTAATCGTTGGCAAAATGCGTCAACAATGCAACACCAGACCCATAGGCCCAGATCAATAAATAATAATAATAAAAAAAAATAATGGTTAATAGCTTTTATGGAACATAATATATGGTTGATGGTAAAATTACTTACGTATCTTAATAATAAAATTAGGTAAGGACGTTACCCGATCACACGTACCACAACCACAACACATCGCAGCGAGAAAATGTGGGCAAGCAAGTGGTTACGTGTGAATAGGGTCGTAGCTACTCGCAGTTGCATTGTGGTAACTACAAAATTTCGATGTGGTTGCGTTGTTGCTAGTGTAGATCTACTCCTGCTTTCGTAGAGGAAGACGTTGACGTCACATTGTGTTAGCAATGTAGCCGGCCGCAAGTGCGCGGTATTGCTGGTGGTTGAGTCGTGGTTGCGACGTGGTCTTTATGTGGTCGGTATCGCCCACACCATTGCTTTATACAGCCAGATTTGGTCCGTGTGATATTCATTTTCATAAAAAATATCGCCTGTTCACGTTTTGTCGTTGTGGTGTGGTTGTGTTGTGGTACTTGTGATCGGGACTTTAGTCGTCAAAATCCTCTATGAAACATGGCCCTGACATAAAATTGTCTTATTCATATAATTCCATGTAATAGATCATTAGCTAAAATACGAATTTCCCTAAATGATACGAAGATTGAATTCAAAAAGACCCAATCAGCCCGTTTCTACTCACGAAAAAGTCGTCCCGAAAATTCCACAGGGAGTTTTCAGGCGCTACTCCGTAATTTCAGTCACGTATACCTTTGGTTACACTAAAAGCAGGCACCTGTGAAATTTTATCAAAATCGGTTGGAAATTGAAGCCTTTCTAGGGCGATGGACACATGGAGTTAAACATAATCATATTGAGTTTAGATACATGGTTTTGTTTGAGTTAAAGAACAGAATATTTAATTCAATAGAACTCACGTTAATATTACCTATCTAATATTTATATTACTTATAACAAATTCATTTAATTATGTTACTCCATTAATTATTTCTCCATTTAGGGGCTTGTGGCTAAGTAATAACAGCCGCACAGGTCCATCGATCAGGTTAAGCCACACACTCACTCACTCACTCACTCACTTGCCGCGGTTCGTTCGTGAACGGGTGATCTTCACATACCAAGACCTCTCCATGCCTCGGAAAAACGTTAAGCCGTTGGTCCCGGCTGTCATTCGTGGATCTTTGACAGTCGTCACGGCTCGTCAGTAGGTAGCCCGAAAGTCTGACCACCAGTCTTGGTTTGGGTATCGTATTACATTACCCAGTAAATGGGTTGTGGAGGTCAGATAGGCCGTCGCTCCATGTAAAATACTGGTATTCTGCATCTGGTTAGACTGGAAGCCGACAACATAGTTGGGAAAAGGCTGGGCAGATGATGTCTCCATTTACTATAGCATTTGACAAAATAACGGTTACACAGTATTTTTGTGTTTGTTATTCTAGCGTATGGCACTCGTGGGTTGCAGCTGAAAATCAGCGTCAGGTGGTACTTACACCTTGTGTTGTCATCTGACATTATGCTGAGCTGAGGCCCTTTTGGCATGCCGGACAGCGCTTTATGTTCCACGCGCGCCTCAAAGAGATGTCAGCAGATGACGGGGCCCGATAGGGCCGAAGCCTGCCAGGGTAGCGGGATCGTCCGAAAGGGTTACCGCTGCCCTGGAACAGAAAGGGCTAAGGAAGGAACACGGGTGGGTTTTAGTCAGTAAGAGTCTGACACTGCCTTCCGCTCCACCCAGAGCGGGAGGGGTCATTTGATGATTTCCCATCCACAAAAAAAGGCCCTTTTGGCATTATAATCTTTGTTTTCTGTTTTTATAGTTTCAAAGGGGTATTTATTTTGATGTAATGGCAATTAACGCATTTTTCTTTCAGTATAAGCTTCGTTATTCAATATAGTATATTTACCATTAAAAATAAATTTAATAAATAACGCTAGAATTCAGTGATTTCAACAAATATTACACAATAACGGTCGCTATTTACCCGTAATTTTTTTTAAAGTGGTTTGTAGCAGATATTTAAAAAGTCAAGCTGTCCAGTTTAAGACTTACACGGGCTTAGAATGTCCACTTTTATTTTTACCCTGAACGTAAAAGGAGTTTAAGTACCAAGATTTTTGCAGTAATAAAAAAATAAAAATAAAACCAAAAAAAATAGGGAAGTATTTGCGTAGAGTCGTAGCATGGCGTAGGCGAAGCGTAGCAAGTACTTACGTAGATTCGTAGCATGGCGTAGGCGAAGCGTAGCAAGGGCGTAGCCTTAGCAAATTAGCGATTATTGTTTTATTCTTCTTTTTGGATACACAAAACTAGCTTCAGCCCGCGACTTCGTCCGCGTGAATTTTCTTGTTCCCCCATCACACCGCCGCGCCCGCCCGCGTAATTACTTCGTTTTCGCTTAGCGTTCCGTCTGACATCTTTTTATTTATGCTCGGCTCTTAAGGGTCGTAGCGTGATGTCAAATAATCTTTCTCAGGAATTGGGCTATTACTGGGTAATACTATACCCTTTGGTAAGACTGGCTGTCAGACTTTCGGGCTTCTGACGACCCGTAACGACTTTCAAAGATCCACGAATGACAGCCGGTAACAACGGCTTAACGTGCTTTCCGAAATTCCGAGGCACGAAGATGGTCACCAATCCACGGACCAACCACGGCAAGCGTAGCTTAACCTGATCGATCGACCCTTGTGGCTGTTATTACTTAGCCACAAGCCTCTGGGGGGCCCCTGCCACCCTTTATAGGTTTATAATTATTTTCTCAAAGATGTAGGTCAAAATAATCTATACCTATGTATGTACAACGCATGTATTGAAAACTCGCGCCAATTTACTTAAGTGCACGTGTGCCGAAGTCGCAATATTAACATGAAAGCAGGCAAAGTCGCGAGCGTGTTCTGCCTCTGCCCACAGAGTGTTCAATCTCTTAATTACTCCCTGGTGATTGGGTTATGGATAGTCTCGATAGCCAACCTCGTTTATCTAATTGTCGTAAGACGCTTGGGGATTTGTATTTAAAGAGAAAATGTAGATGTAAATGGAGTTAGAAAAATAATTTGAGTTGAGCAATTAATTAGGTAGTTAGTTAGTTTTTAGTGTAATTATAATGTTGTATGTATTTATAGTATTTTTAAGTTATATTTATATTGTATTGTATGTGTTTATTTTTTTTGTATTGTTTGTGCCTTGATGCCTGAAATAAATGGATAAATAAATAAGTTCAGATTGCAGAATTAATTTGGGTGTACAACTTCTTTTAAAAATTGTAAAAGCTTGGCTCAAACTTTCGGTATTGGTTGGTAGATTTTCCTGTGAAAGACAAGAAATACTTCCTTTACCCGCTTAGATTGAACGATAAGAATAAGAAAAGAAAGAAAGATGAAACTTTTATTTTTGGTAAACATGACGCTGAGAAAGAATCATCATAATCAGCCTATAATTTTTCCGCTGCTGGGACACAGGCCTCCTCTCGGTGAGAGGGAGTGGGCCGTAATCCACCACACGGGCCCAGTGCGAGTTGGTAGATGTCACATGTCTTCGAAGTTTTGGTTCTAGGACATGCCGGTTTCCTCACGATGTTTTCCTTCACCGTTTTAAGAGCAGTGGTGATGAAATAATTTAAACAAAGTAAAGTGCCTGTCGGGGTTCGAACCTACGACCTACAACTTGGTAGTCGCGGCCGTTACCATTGCGCCACCACTGCTCAGAGAAAGAATACAAATACAAAAAAGAAGAAGTTGGGGAAAATATGCATCACATCCACGCAAAACGGCCACCGCTCAGCATAATGCTACGACCCTAAGAGAGACTACCGATGCAGTATACAATGAGATAACTGATGAATAACTTGGATAAAATACAGGAACATGAAACTTTTGCTATTTGTTTCAAAATTCTGCAATGTAGGCAACGCATTTATATCCGGGTGTGTCCCTAATGCGTTGCGGGGTGTCCTGTGACATGCACTTGAGTTCTCCGCCAGTCAGTCAACAGCGAACGTAAAAAAAACTCGTCGAATGCATAACCGACGAAAAAAAGGAGGTCGGTCGCAAAAAACGAAAATACAAAACCCAAAGACACCGACTTCCGAAATTAAAGTTATTTTTCACTTTGCAGTGTTTTTTGGAAGTCGGTACTTTTTAGTTGTGAAAAGCAAACGACGCAATTTCGTTTACTTGAATATTTACCCGTACTTTTGGTTTTGAAGTCAGTAAAACAACATCTCGATAGACAAAACGTGCATTTGATAGCTTATCCTAGCCGTATTTTATGAGCAAAGGGGACTGGACGTTATTTAAGAGGGTAATATTTATCAGCGAAAAATAAGCAAGTAAATAACAAGATAAACTAACAAAGAGCTTACTTAAGTAATATAAAAACTTCTAAGGGTTCGCTATAATAACATACAGGGTCTAATATAAAAATGGAGAAAGGTAGAAGGTCCAGTTGGTCTTATCTATCTAACATCACGCTACGACCCATAAGAGCCGAGCAAAGAGGAAAAAGTCAGAAGCTATACAAAGTACAGTTACGAGCACCAATATGTCAACACTTGGATGGCAACTTTCAATTGCGATTTTTTTTTGTGAAATAACGAATGCAACGTTGAAATACGACACATTACATAAACCTATGGGTTCGAAAATGCTATGTTCTTAGCAACATAAAATTTCATTAGAAAATAAAGGAGTAAATCGCTTTTGAATAAAGCCGAGTGTATACATACTTTTGCTCGTGACTGTACACTGTTAGGGTTAAAGGAGGAACACCAAAAGTACATCCTGTAGTAAACCTGATACGCCCATCTTACTGGTAACGGGGAGATCACCTTTCTTAGGTGTTGCTCCTTTAACCCTAAGAGTGTAATAGCGCAGGCGGGCGATGCGATGCGGGCAGAATCTATAATAATAATCATTTATTTGTTCAGATTCCAAAAGTTTTGATCCATTGTTATCTATGAATAGATATAGGTAGATAAATATGTAATGTGTAAACCAAACAAACAGGGGGGTGACCACCACCTCTTACAGCAGTATTATTATAATCTTACTTCCGTGTGTGAAAGAGATGGAGCTGTACATTCCGTATAGCTCCATCCTTTTCCCACACGAAGTAAGATTAAAATAATACTGCTTTAAGAGGTGGTGGTCACCCCCCAGAACCTTAATAATTCACCTTTCAAACAAAAAAAAAACAAAATCAAAATCGGTTCATCCGTTCGGGAGCTACGATGCCACAGACAGACATACACACACACACACACACACACCCTCACAGACACGTCAAACTTATAACACCCCGTAGGTTTTGCGTCGGGGGTTAAAAACAAAACGTTAGAGCCTCTAAAGTCTGAACTAAGGTCTCCAACCTTTTGTACCTCGTGGACCCAATTGGCCATTTTATTCTGTTTTGGGAAGCCCCTGCTGTTTTAATGTCGATGATTTTTATAAGCCTTGCACAATTTATTTATTTATTTAATACTTTAAGTACACAAATGTACCGAGGCGGACTTCATGCCGTACGTATTTTCTACCATTCAACCTCTGGGTGATGCAGAGACAAACAGTTAAACGCCAACATCATCTGCCTAGCCTTTTCCCAACTATGTTTGGGTCGGCTTCCAGTCTAACCGGATGCAGCTGAATACCAGTATTGTACATGGAGCGACTGCCTTTCTAACCTCGATTATCCAGTTAGTGGATACAGTAACTGGGTTGTGCAGAACATTACCCCTTTGTAAGACTGACCAACAGTTAAACTTATAGAAGACTCTAAGTAATTGTTCTACGATAAGCGGTCTTGAAGATATGAATCTTGAATGGATCAAACCTTCTGCGGTAAAATCTTTCGTGTCCCAATAATTAATCCAAACGAATTTTTTGTTTGACGTTTGTGTCAGTTCAGCGTCCATTTTAACTTGATCCTTCTCACAAAATATGAATTTTGTAGAAGGCGGTCTATATATTCTGGTTCTTGGTTTGTTAGGAAGCTTTTGTATAATAATTATGGAATGTTGGAGCATAACGGAGCTATCAAATGTGCTTAATTATCAATGAGACATCAGATCTGTTTAGACATTGATCATTCATTGTTTCGCCCTTTAGATTGTGAATGTTTTATAATTAATCGCTTATGTAACTGTTTTAATTGCGTTGCTTTTTTATGCTTCAGTGACCTTATCACGGAATTTGATAACTCACAGCTGATAATTCCCTGGCTATTTATCACTATGACACTTATAACACCCATTTTTTGATGCCCTTTGATTATTTCCCCTCCTTTTTATATACTTGTACATATTATTATTATTATTTTAAGACTTTTTAAATTATGTAAATGTTTCATAGGTAAACTAATAAATCTAGGTACATAGATAATTTTTTTTTGAAGTAATTAATTTTGAAATTTTGAAATGTAGTTTCTACCTACCCCGTGGGAAAAAGGCGTGAGCTTATATGTAAGTACGGACGTAGCGGACTTAATACCTTAGGCATTCTCTACCAGTCAACGAAGGGTGGTGAAGAGATTAGATGGCAGGTGCTTTGGTTGAGAGGGACAATGATAAAAATAAACTCTTAAAACTATATACACAAATACATAAATAGGTTATATATACTATTACTATAATATATATATACAACGTTAAATTTTGATCGCCCCAATCCTGTATGTATGTTATTTTGAAAACGAATCAATAAGTATTCCTTTTATCTAAATTTAAGGAAACTATTTCATTGGAACTAAAGCTGTTCTGAATAGTTAATACATCAAATAGTAGTACTTAGTTAATAAATAGAATAGACTTTCTGGATTAGAAGACGATGAATCAATTACCCACTGAACTTATTAAAAATACACGTACTTATACTACTATACTACTCAACCTAAACACCCCTAAATAACAAATTTATTCAGATCATACTGTTGTCAGGTGTGACACGAGGTACTAAATAACCTTATAAATATAAAATAAGCCTCAGTTCTAGTCGCTAAGAAAGGTAAATAATTTCAAAGAGAACCTCGCGAGCTCGCTACACGGAAAAATACTAATTTGGCAAATGCATACACAGCGATATCCTCATCGCGGTGAAAATATTCAAAAGAGCAGAAAATGTTTTCATCAGATATTATCCATCTACGTTTGAGTTTGTACTGTGAGGGAATGGCAGTAAATAGAGTTCGTATTCAATTTTGTTTTAATATTTGAAAGACGTAGCTTTGGAAAGCATCCGACAAAGTGGACTGATGACTTCGTGGAAATAAAGTGGCGGTGCTTGAGACGTCTTTCGGCTGAAATGATGATGATAATTTGAAAGATCTCCCAGGCTGTCGTTTGTTTGCTCTTCAAGGCCAGGTGGAATGAATAAAATCATAAGAAAATCTAGTCAGAAGCTGTAAGTCAAACACAATAAACAAGAATGACTTACACACATTTCAGAGTTAGATAAGTGAGTATGTAAAAACACTGAAATGATTCCATCATTTCCGATTCAATACCATTACCATAATTATTATTAAATATTTCTAGTCCATAGGGCTTAATCACGTAATATTCATATATTTTCATTAATTATTTATGAAACTAAAACATGCATCGTTTATTTTACTGGACTCATTGAATATTCAAACCCAAATATATGATTAATTTGACAGTATTGGCATTCTGCGCATTTCCATGACGAGTTCCTCGGTAGCATTGAATGTGAAAAAAATAAGGCTGAATGAATATAAGGTGTGTGCGGTGCGAAGGTTTTTAAACGCGTTCGATTCATTCTTTACCGTCGTTAAATTTTTATGATGTTTTTTTTTTTTTGAATTGTTTATTTGGTTTTTCATAATGGGCAGAGTTTGCGTATTTACATACAACAATGCGCCTTTTTAACCCTCGACAAGCACAGGGGTGTTATAAGTTTTCTAAACATATACAATTATAAAGAAAAAATATTTGTTTTTTTTATGTTTGTATGTTGGTTTGTTATGCTTTCACGCAAAACGGCTGAAAGGATCTGGATGAAATTTGGCACATGGATAGACCATGACCTGAATTAGGACACATAACACTTTCATCCCGATATTCCAACGGGATCGAGACTTATGCGGGTGAAACCGTGGCGCGCAGCGTGTCTTCAATAAGTATATCATTCTAAAAGCGGTATAAAATAATGGTGAATTTACCTCTAAAAGCATTTTGTTACTTTTCTTAGATAGCGTTACTCAACTTGTATTATTCAACGTGTCAACTATGTATACCGAACAGGAATGTAACCCACGTAGACTGTATTTCCAGTGCCAAAACCGAAAACAATGCCAAAATCTTCCACAGACCGATCATTGAAAATTCATTCAGAAGCCGGCTCCTGGCCGTCATTCCTTGTCACACTACCCACATATCGGGTGATCCAGTAAATTATCAATGGGCCGGGTGCACCAAAGTCATTGGTTGGTGCATTCGGAATGTAAGCCATCTGGGCGCATACCGCTTGTATTGAGCATGCCGGGACAGATTGCGATCCAACTGATCCAACATTGTTTTGGGACTGCGAGCTAGGAAGTTTTGGAGGTGAATTCTGATGAATGGTATTTGTTTGTGGTCACCGAATTTTAACCTTTGAACAACAATTGCGTTAAGGGTCCCCGAAACGATCAATTGTAATGGTATTTCCGTGATTGATACACATTGACGCGCAAATTTATAGTCAACCAAATGCAATTGACGCAATTGACAATATTACTACAGTGGCAATTGATCGTCTTGGGGACCTTTAACATACTTTAGGACGTAGGTGAATACCGCAATGAATGTTGTTGAACTGTCAAACTGAATGGCATTGCTATTGTGTGTTATGAAATTAGCTCAAAAACATCATCACAATTTCGTTTTTGACAGTTGATGGCTTTATTTTATATCTAGCTATTACTTGGGCCCAGTAGGTGGCCATGGTAATCACAGGATTGATGGAGCTTCATAAGCTTTTGTGATAGATATTTTATTAAATAAAATATAATTTAATTTATAATATAATTTATCGTAATAAAGTACCGCTACATCAAAGCCTTTTAATTGAATTCCATTATACGGTGAAACCGAAAACATTTTACAGCGAAAAGCTTCCACTGAATTGTAATATAATTATTGTGAAACGAGGAAAAGGGGTTTCCGCCATCGTAATCAACTTTATAATAATTAATGTATATTTAACACAATTTAATATTTTTGGAAAGGGTGATCTGCTAGATCATGACAACTATCAACTCAACTCATCTCAGCTAAAAGCATTTATTTCAATTAAACCATTTACACCTGTAAATGGTGCCTGTTTAATTTAAATAAATGAGTAATGAAAGAAAGAAAGAAAAATTAAAAGAAAAAAAACTTTTTAAAAACAAGCTTTTATTACTTGTTAATAAAAAGAACTAAGTTAAAAATAATTTAAACACACAATGTAACACGCTTTTATTTATAAAAAAATTGGTTTTTATTACTAGGTTTAAATAATTTTTAACGTTTTAATTAATTTTATTAACAAGTAATAAAAGCTTGTTTTTAAAAAGTTTTGTTTGATGCGAGATTGACTACGGCGTAGTTCGTAACGCGAAGCAGTGTTTTTCCGTTATGTAGCCCGTAGTACGCTCACAATGTGTTGTTTTGAGCACTTAAAGCTGTATGTATTTGTATTTTTATTTCATTCATAACAAACGGAACGAAGGAACTTATTTTCCCAAAGATGGGGTCGCATATTCACGTCCACTAAACTACCAGCACTCTCAAACCACCCATCAAAAACGGTCCACCCATCAAGACAAATAAAACTTGACGCATTTCGGTCGCTTAAGTACTTAGTTCCTGTAGCCACCTCCCAGCTCCATCATCAGACCCTGGTTACCATCTAGCACCAAAGTACTCGTCAAGAGTTTGTTTGTTTGAACACGCTAACCTAACCTAACCGTCGGATTTGAAAATAACCCATTTCTTGAGGAAGGTTATAGGCTATTATACATCACGCTACGACCCTAAGGAGACGAGCAAAAAAAAAAAAATAAGTCTGAAAGAACGCCAAGCGAAAGCAAAGGACTTAGTCCATGTTCAACCACCACAATCTTTACCCACGACCATGTTGAACCCCTCAATGTTGTCCATGTTCAACCACCACCATCTTTACCCACGACCATGTTGGACCCCTCAACGTTGTCCATGTTCAACCACCACAATCTTTACCCACGACCATTTTGAACTCCTCAATGTTGTCCACGTTCAACCACCACAATCTTTACCCACGACCATGTTGAACCCCTCAATGTTGTCCATGTTCAACCACCACAATCTTTACCCACGACCATGTTGAACTCCTCAATGTTGTCCATGTTCAACCACCACAATCTTTACCCACGACCATGTTGAACTCCTCAATGTTGTCCATGTTCAACCACCACAATCTTTACCCACGACCATGTTGAACTCCTCAATGTTGTCCATGTTCAACCACCACAATCTTTACCCACGACCATGTTGAACTCCTCAATGTTGTCCATGTTCAACCACCACAATCTTTACCCACGACCATGTTGAACTCCTCAATGTTGTCCATGTTCAACCACCACAATCTTTACCCACGACCATGTTGAACCCCTCAATGTTGTCCATGTTCAACCACCACAATCTTTACCCACGACCATGTTGAACCCCTCAATGTTGTCCATGTTCAACTACCACAATCTTTACCCACGACCATGTTGAACCCCTCAATGTTGTCCATGTTCAACTACCACAATCTTTACCCACGACCATGTTGAACCCCTCAATGTTGTCCATGTTCAACTACCACAATCTTTACCCACGACCATGTTGAACCCCTCAATGTTGTCCATGTTCAACCACCACAATGTTGAACCCACGACCATGTTGAACCCCTCAATATTGTCCATGTTCAACCCCTCAGTAATATCGCGGGCGGGTGATGCAATGCTATATTTTACGTAATATATATTTTTTTATTATCGTGTTTTCACAACAGACACTTCGCAATAGTCCTCATCTTTATTGTGTATTAATTACAAAGTGAATACTACAGTATTATTGAAACTACACCCATTAATGCTAAGACAATTTTTGCAATCTGAGATAGTACCCCTTAAAATAAGAAATTACACACGACAAACAAAACACGCACGGACGAAGTCGCAGGCAGAAGCAGAAGAAGTATAGTAAGGTATAAGGGTAGACAAGTTTCTCGTTATCTATGACAGATATCCTTCTCATAACATTGAAACTTGAAAGGTTCGACCTCTTTCTACCTCCTGAGTGAACGAACTTTTGATTTAGTAAAGTGTTTCGAACAGTCGTGCGTTTTTCGCATTCCGAATTCCGGAGTAGGATATATTGGAAGTCGGGTAAAAGATATTTGAGACTGATCAGACTGGCGAAGGTAGTTTTGTTTTTATTTTTATTTACGAGAACCTTTTAACGACATCCTGTCGAACGAGGTTAAATATTTATTAGGTTACCTATGAAATATTTACATTATTTAAAAAGCTAACAGTCTTAAAATAGTAATAATAATATATAAAAGTATATAAAAAGGAGGAGAAATAATGAAAGGTCATCAAAAAATTCGTCCGCATCGCTGTCAATAGGAAACTTGCCCAAAGGCTGGCAGCATTGCCACGTTGTATGGCAATGCTGATTCTTGGGCCAAAAAATAAAGGTTAATAAATTAATCACTTAAGCAGATAGTCAAAGTGTCGGTGTGAGGGGGCCTATGTCCAGCTGTAGACGTCTTTTGGCTGAAACGATGATGATGATGATAGAGTAATTAGTCACGCGGCATATTTCTACGTCAGCATGGGCGATTATAACAGAAGCATATTGGTGATCACAGTATAGGGAATTTAGGTACTGTAGATAATTACAACCTATTCTCTTAGCATGATTAACATGTCACCTTATATGAGACTTACGAAAGAGAAAGATCTTTCTTTACCGGGATTAACATTATAGACGTCAACTCATCCCATCGCAGTCCACTGCTGGACATAGGCCTCTCCCACGCTGCGCCACAACACCCTGTCCTCCGCCTTCCGTATCCAGTCCGTCCCAGCCAACTTCTTAAGGTAGCCCGTGCATCTAGCTGGGGGGCGTCCCACACTACGCTTGCTGATACGCGGTCTTCACTCCTGCAGTGCGATTCTGTAACCATCTCACCGTGAAAGCTTAGGTGAACTGAGCGTGGAGTGAGCCGTCATTCCAACTAATGCTAAGGGATTGACACTATTGACAGCTCACTCTAAGCTCACTTCACCTAACATTTCACGGTGAGAGTTTTACAGAATCGATCTGCTGGACTCGTCTGCTCCACCGGCTATCGGTCCTTCGACAAACGTGGCCACCCCACTGCCACTTCAGTTTTCTTTGCAAGCTATGTCGGAGACGTAGTTCACGGAGTAGAGACGTATTTCACGTAAAATGTTCTCTAAAATCGGCATTGTCAAAACAATAGGAAACCTCCTCTAATTCGTATTCGCGGTACTACCTAATGAATGCATAATGGTCCCGCATGGCACCGCATCGCCCATTGATATGACTCCTTCAGATGTTCGATTGTTCTACGCTGCTTACTCGTAACCAGAGATAATATACCATCTACACAACAATAAATAGGTTTCAGTCATACATACGATCATTAGCCAAATACTTTATGCACTTCTTTATAAAGGGAAATTAAATTAGCTAGCGAAACTATGCAGACGGGATGGGTACCGATCTAAACATGATAAAATTAAAATGAAAAAAAAAGATGTTTCTGTTTTTAGGGGTCAATTATGGTAATCGATGTGTGTGCACATTCTAAACAAATTAGTACCAGAATAATCTGGCACTTCTCAGGGCCAGACAGTCTTCTGACAAGACCAGCCCCAATATAAAAAGATGTTTGAACTTTATGCCATCGATACGCTTATAAGGAGTACCAGAATATTTACTGCACTGTTCATGTTGTATAGCTACATCCCTTATGGTGTTCGAAATACACACGAATTTGTACTTGTAATTCCCTTCAGTGAGTGATTGCGTAAGAATTTAACAAGCGAAGTAATCGCGTAACACACTAACAATAGCAGGTGGCTTTCATTGTGACAGTTCAACAACATTCATTGCGTTATTTAACGTTGTTGAGCAGGTAATTTTATTGAACATAAGAAGCAATGGATCCTTCACAATGATTCAGATTGTGGTTGATAATGTGTTCCGCCATTAGGGTGCAGGGTTTGTTTACACTTTCGGCAGCTACTTTTGGAACAGACAATACATTCTGTAGAACTCCGGTATACCGACTACGTTTGCTTTCGACGTCGCAGTGACCACATAACAGTATAAGATACATGTTGTTTGCAGTTGCGTTGATTCGGCTTCAATGAAAGCGGCCAAACCCCGACGGTGTTCCGTATTCTATCTCTATCGGCTTGAGTGAAGACTGGACTGGGAATATCTGGCGGATAGTCCGATTGTATAGTAATTTCAGCAGCAAATATTGGTATCTATTTGGACAATAGGTCCTCCGTGAATGCTGTAACTTTGATTAAATAAAGTGGACATGTGACATATCCTAGTAAGAACAGCGAGTGAGATAAGCAGATTGTATGGCCTGGTAAACACACCTGCAACAACATAGAGATAGGACAAATAGGTATTTAGATCTGATAACTTTGACGTAATTCACTGTAATTACTGGTTATGTGTTAGGAGATAATATATAAAAGTAGTAACACTCGTTATACCCGGAAACATAGAGAAGTTATATTTTATCTGTACCACAGACTATAAACTTAATAGTGAAATCGTATTTAAACATTATAAACGGGAAAGTTTGTGAGGATGGATGTACTGAACGGATTTGGATGAAATTTGGCACACATATACTTTATAACTAGGATTAACACATACACTTTTTCTCACGATATTCCTCTTTGGGACCGAAGCATATGCGGGTGACACCGCTGGGTGCTGCTAGTTCTATCTAATCCTAAACTAATATCTATATGTGTGTCGATGTTAAGGTGGGAAATTTAAATACATTCAACAAGATCATTTTAATTGGTTGACAGTAATGAATTGACCACTGACTGACTCTTAAATAATAAAAGTCTAATTATGAAAAACCGTTTCGTGATCTAAAAAGGTAGGGCTATTTTTTAATCGCTCATTTGTTACTAAAAACGTTAACTTCGATAAACGTATATGTCCCGTTAAATAGCTTCCGTTTAATCTTCCGAGATGTAACGTTTAAAGTGCGTTATCTCGTGACAAAAATTGCATTTTGTATGTCACAGCCTTAGAGATTTACTTTAAAAAAAATTGGTGTGGGCTATGGAAGTTTAGGCAGGACATGAAAAATGTATAAAAGAAGGTTGTTTCATTAAATAATAATAATTATTTAGCGATTGTCGGAACGTTTTTTTGCGCGTGGCGCGGCCCACGCGGTGTCCTTTTGGCAAATAGTAGGTACTTAATTAACGATTAACGGACTTATGGAAAATTAATGAGTCCGTTAATTTTGTTTAAAGTAAATGTTAACTTCGTTAATTAACGATTAACGGATTTACAATCTTTTGCCCAGCTTTGGTCATAATACATTTGGTAAAAATACCTCACAAAACACTTGCAGTGGGTTGATCTATAAATGGGCCAAGTGCGAGTCGGATATTTTTAACTTTATTTTATTTTTATTATTGGCTGTTATAACGGCAAAAGAAATACCTACTCTGTGAAATTTCGACTATTTACCTATTATGATTCATGAGATATAGCCCGCTGATGGATGGACAGCGAAGGCTTAGTAATAGGGTCCCGTTGCCAACCTTTAAGTACCTACGGAACCCTAGAAAGCAAGTGTCTGGCTTTCAGCAGTAGGTGGCACGAATAATAAAGCTGACTTTTTATGGGCTGATTTTTCAATCGACAGATAATTTTTATTGGTGGAATAAAATTGACGTCTCACAGATTTTGTATAGAAGAACTGTCAAAAATTCAAAATTATTCCTCTGATAAAGTTCAAGAAATCAGCCCTAAGATAAAAAAAAACTTAATCAAGGTTAAAGACAAACGTACATAAAGAAACTACGTAGTGAATATCTAGAACCGTATGTATTCGAGGAGCTTAGTCGTAAACCGTAGTTAATGTTGCAAAAGCGATGATTTATTACCGCCCTCATAAGATCGTACTTAACCTATCAGATGTGATGTCACTCAAACTTCATATAGCGACGCCTACATGCTCACATCTGTATTAATTTTCACTTCATAATAATATTTCGGTTTGTATTTGTAACTAGATTCTGCCCTGCGAATTCATTCGCATGAAATTTCGTTCCCCAGACTCCGTCGTATCGCATCGCATCGCCTGCCAGCTATTACTTCGTGTGTGCTTACCGTTTTTTCTTACTTTAATCTTTTTGCTCGGCTCTTAAGAGGCCTTCCTCAAGAATTGGACTATAAAATGCTAATAGAATTTTTCAAATCCGTCTGGTAGTTTCAGAGATTAGCGTATTCAAACAAACAAACAAACTCTTCAGCTTTATTATTAGTATAGGTATAGATACCTACATAAATCATCTCTTTCGGTTGACGGGTTAAGTAGTGTGGGGTCAGGGAACTGTCGAATTTATAGAGGTATGTCACAAGAGGTTTATTTATTACCTTCGTTCGTAACGATTTCTTCAAAATAGGTTAGTATAGGTAGAGGTAAGTAACTCCTTTGTTTATAAACGTAGCCATAAGTTTAGTGACTGTTTAACCATTTTTTTTTCAACTTTAAGCAAAGTTTATAAATAATCTTTTTATATTCTAGTACTTACTTTTCGTAAAACACTTATCATGCAGGGCCTCGAGATTTAGTGCTGGTTGCGGACACAAAAGGTGACAAGGGACAATGTAACTTACTTATTGTCATACCTACAAGCCACACAGCGTAAAATAAATTTTTCTATAATAATTCTATGTACAGACGCCAGCACATCAAGCTACTACAATCTGTCAAATTTCTTTAATATATTTTCAACTTTATCGCTAAAGCATTAATGTTCAAGGTTGATTGGGAAAATTTGACAGTTTCGGGTAGCTTAACCTGCTAGCGTCTGTACCTACCTACCTAATCCTACTAATATTATAAACGCGAAAGTTTGTATGGATGGATGGATGTTTGTTACTCTTTCACGCCAAAACTACTAAACGGATTTGGATGACATTTTTGGCACACAAATAGTTTATAACCAGGATTAACACATAGAATACTTTTTATCCCGATATTCCCACGGGATCGAAACTTATGCGGGTGAAACCGCGGGGCGCAGCTAGTCGCTAATATATGCAGCGAGAAAGACCATTGATCAAAGCTTAGTGGTCAGTTGTCTATATGTTAAGATTTCATTTGCATCGGACCAATATTACAGAATGTTATTATTTAAATGTCTAACATATATTATCTCGGGCACCCTTGGTTCCTTTGGAAGGCGTACCAGGGGCCGAAGCCAGCTCACAGAGGCCCATTAGACGCTTTTAATGAAATGGGCACTAACCAACGATTATCTCTGTATGCACTATGCAAGTGCACCCAAGGACAACCCCCGGTTGGTGTAGGACTATTGCAAGACAGGGCAACAAATATATTGGATTATGGGTTTGGGTGGCTACAGTAATAATAATAATAATAATATCCCTGGACATTTCACACAGCACCATTTGTCCCAAGCTAAGCAACCTAATGCTTGTGTTATGGTAACAAGATGGCTGATAAACTACTTATATACAATTTTTTTTTTTTGTAAATACATACATATTATAGATAGAAAAACACCCAGACTCGGAACAAATACATGTAGGTCATACAAATATTTGTTCCGTGCGGCAATCGAACCCGCCACACGCAGCGCAGCAGTCAATCGCTTAACCACTGCGCCAACCGACAGTGAACTGGTCATCTAGGGCTATGGCAAGACTATGGCCCCTATCTGACCAATGTTTTATATAAAATATTATATATACAACGTGTTCTTTACGTTATCCATGAACTTTGGCAAACGCTTCTATGGGTTTTACAAATCAAATCTGACAAAGGAAGTAGTACTTAAAAAGGCTTCGTTACAAAGATATTTTTAATTTAATTTAATGAAATTTAATTGTGCTATGCAGTAAGGAAGGGTCTTAATTTGGCCTGTGTTGCCGCTTAGTGCAATTAAAATGATAAATCTATATTTTTTTCTTTAAAAACAACGTTTCCCGCACTAGGAATTACTCCTGTATTGTTGGTGCGTTTACAAACATTTAAACTCACATACACAAACAGCCAGACCCGGAACTACTACCTGTAACGCAATACAAATATTTTTTCCGTATGGGAATCGAACCCTCGACACGCAGCGCAGCAGTGGATCGCTAAGCCACTGCGCCAACCGTGTCGTCAAAAATGCTATTTGCATTTCATTTGCACGTACGAGAGGAACCCGAGAGTTAACGAAGAAGGACGATCATGTATGGTTTGTATGAAAATTAACAAAAAATAAAAAACAAGAATTCATGAATGTGTCCATAACGAAAAAGCCTTATTTCCATGGTCTGAACATCTGGTCGAAATTTATGTATATTGTCCGAAGTACGTGTATAAATGGCAAGGGGTGACTTGCACACTCAATAATGGGCCCCGGAAACTGTCGCTAGCACATTATGACTTAACAACAAGGGGGCAACACTTCCTTACAGGCTCATATTATTAACATATACGTAGATAGCAACTGACCAGTTCTCCCGTCAGTTCAAACTAATATTTCCGTAAACAACCAAGCAAAGTCGACGGTAGAACTTAGTTTTGAATATAAATACGTCTCTTGCAACTTGTATTTCTGAGACATGAAGAGGTAAGGATACAGTATGATAGATGTTCCAAGTTTGGGGTGAAGGGTGGATCGGTTACCTATCATAGGGATTCAATTACGGTCCATTGATATTTTAGTTCATGGGGAGGGTTAAAGCCTTCGTTAACCATGGATTTTGGCAAACGCTTAGTGATAGTTTGGCAAAATGAGGAGAGGAATTACGGGTTCTTCTTTTGCTGAAGTAGCTCCCTTTATTTAAAGCATAAGTATAATCCGCCTGTAATGTTCCCATTGCTGAGACACAGGCCTCCTCTCTGTGAGAGGGAGTAGGCCGTAAGCCACGTGGGCCCAGTGCGGGTTGGCGGATGTCACATGTCTTCATGGTTTTGGTTCTAGGACATGCCGGTTTCCTCACGATGTTGCGATGTTTCATCGCGAGAAAACCAACACCGTTTATTAGCAATCTTATAATAATTTGCAATTTACTTAAATTGGAGGTTTAGACATCAGACATCTTCAGATTGCTTTGTTCTTTAGCATAGGCGTCTCCCAGGCTTTTCCATAGCTCATGGAGTTTTTCTTCTCCATGTCCCTCCGCTGTAGTTTACGAGTCGTATTCCCAGATTTGGAATGATTTTTCTCTTTTCCTCTTCGACATGATGTTGCACACTATGGTTTACTGTAGGTACTTGTTGTACGTAGATCTTCGCCTTTTTCGTGTACCTGTCGCTAGAACGACTGTGTGTTTTTAGACCTTTCGTGGTCCAGTTGGAAGTCTCGGGAAGATGTAACTCTAACATGGTAAAGTGGAGATGTGGATGTGGAGCTATGTCCAAAAGCTCCACCTCTCATCCTGCCCTCTGTGACTTAAAGACAAAGTGACCTCTGTGCTGCCACCGACGACACCGTCGAAGTATGTAGGAAATAGCTTCTTAAATAGTACTGCTGTGTCGTCATCAATATTAACTCAATGTTGTTATAGTCATTTTAGCCCTATGTTTAAATATGAATGTATAGGATTCATAACCTTATTACTTACTCTAAACTGTAAACAACTTTTCTAGATACCTAAATAAAACCTCACATGACAAACAATGATTAATGATAAATTCATCTGCTAACTTTTCTATCAATCTTGTCAGTTAATTTAGAAGGCTTCGTTACCAAAACACGAATTTAATAACTTAATTAGCTTCACAAACTGTGTATTAAAAGTACCTCAATAATTTTACTAAATAACCTAACTTAGGAGAATGCAGCTGAAGTTGCAGTGTATAAAGGAATTTGTAATCGCTAGAGTACAGGGAGTGAATTAAAGTTGCAAGTCAATAAGCTGTGACTTTCGTAACTTGAAGTAAGCTTGCTTAAGAGTGCTTAGCTTTAATTGTTTAGCTTAATGTTATGAGAGCGTTTGTGCTTTGACGAATGCTTGATAACTGTGGTAGTGTGACAAATGGAATAAATCCTATCCTACTAATATTATAAACGTGAAAGTTTGTAAGGATAGATGGATGTTTGTTACTCTTTCACGCAAAAACTACTGAACGGATTTGGATCAAATTTGGCACACGTATAGTTTATAACTAGGATTAACACATAGAATACTCTTATTCCGATATTCCAACCGGATCGAAACTTATGCGGGTGAAACTGCGGGGCGCTGCTAGTAGAATAATAAGCATTAAGTCTGCCTCTGTATATTTATGTGGTTATGAAATTAAATAAATAAATAAATCCCTGGACATTTCACACAGCACCATTTGTCCCAAGCTAAGCAACCTAATGCTTGTGTTATGGTAACAAGATGGCTGATAAACTACTTATATACATTTTGTTTTTGTAAATACATACATATTATAGATAGAAAAACACCCAGACTCGGAACAAATACATGTAGGTCATACAAATATTTGTTCCGTGCGGGAATCGAACCCGCGACACGCAGCGCGGCAGTCAATCGCTTAACCACTGCGCCAACCGTGCCGTCTATATATATAAATAAATAAATCAAAATCCATTCAAACGACAAAATCAAAAGTAATTTATTCAAATCAGGCTGAGAATCAGCACTTTATGGACGTCAAAATTACAAAAGACAGTCCCCCAAAAACGCCCGCCCTTCACCACTTCCTAGTGCTATCGCTGGGAAAAAGAAGTGGCGCAACAAACTCCCCAGCAGCACAGCTGTCTGAAATATTATGTACATCATACGAATCTGTATATCTACCTCATGACACTGTACTATGATGATGATTGAGCAGAATATTAAAAGTATCATTCTCAAAAAGTAACCTATCTGTACAAATAAATAAAATTAAAGTGTCTGTTTGTAACTTCAAAATAACAGCTTTTTACTAAATACATACGATACTTACAAAAAAGAAAAACATTTTTTTTTAATTTTGTCTGTCTGTTTGTTCCGGCAAATTTCCGAAACGGCTGAACCGATTTTGACAGGACTTTCACTTATAGATAGCTGACATTATATGTAGTAATTCAGGCTACATAATTTAGAAAAAAAAAAATAAGCCCATGGATTTTTTTTTAACGACAAGCGCTCGAGTTAAGTCGCGGGCACAGCTACTCTTTACATAAAACTCAAAACACGACACAAGTCTTCAGTCAAAACGTGAAGGGCGCTTGTTTATTATTAAATTAACCCTTCAGTGCAAAGGGTAATCTTGGAAGTTGTTCGGAGGGCCCTCTGTTAATCTGTCAAGTTATTGTTTGAGCGCTGCCCTTCTGAGGGTTGACTTTCAAGCGAGCCTTGTTTGGACTTGTATAGTTATGGTAACATCGCCTTTGATGGAGGAGTGACAAAGTTGATGGGAGTTTCTATACGTTTTTGTTAGGCTGCGACCCTTTTTTTGGGTGAATTTTTGAGGAGGAAGGGTGAAATTATGGCTGCATTGATGAGGTTTTTACATGACAAAGGGACAAGTTATGGGTTCGTTAGTGGGGTCTATAATAATTAAATCAAACACTATCAACTAGATGGCAGAGATAGTGATAGTACTTTTCAGAACAAACTCAATTCAAATTTTATTGCATCCATAATGTGCAGTCACCAATTAAAAGAGATAAGTACCCATACACCAGGATATTGTTGAAGTTTAGTAAGAAAACGATGGATTTGTTCGAATGAAATTTTATTTGATAAATGATTTGTTTGTTGTTTAATCATTTAATTAAATTTTATTCGAAAATATCCAAAGGTTTCTTACTAAACCTTAACTATATCTGATGACCCTGGTTACTTATCTCCTTTGGTGACCGTACACATACAGGTGGCAAGTATAAATCAATGGAATCAATTATGGATCCTGTCGGGCACAGCAAACTCCTTCACATGGAGCTAATAACTTTTGCTCACATTCTAGATGTTCTCCAGTGCTCGTCAGTTAGTGGCACTTCCAGGCGCCACGGCTCCTGCAATACCATACAATATTTACTCAAACAGAATCTAAAATTTACGTCCTACATCGGTGTAAAGTACAAACTTTGCTACTCTCATGTTAGGTTGAAGTCGAATTTTGTCGCTCTGTTAAGCTGATATCAGTCGGACTATTCTGTGAGAATCTCATATTCTTTCATTCATACTAACCACACTTCACCTAAGTATTTACGGTGAGATTATTACATACATAATAAATCGACCGATGCTTCACTTTTTGTTCATTTATGTTGGCTGATTGACACTACCCGTGACCCAAGGGGTAGCTTTTACCTTCGCTAAAGGCATTGCCATTCAACGTGGCAATGCCGCCAGTGTCTTGGGTACATTACCAGTCGACAGCTATGCGGATGAAATTTTCGGCGCCATATTTTAGTTAGTTAATAGTTTTAGTTAGGTTAGGTGTCTTTCATTTCGCATCTTTCATTCGAAGTGAAACATCTGAACACAAAATTAATCAAATGTGAAAAATTAATGCATTAGTGAACCGATCCAACGATGTTGGGTTTCGGCATCTTTCACTCGCGCTCCGAATGAATTTAAAATCCAACGAAGTGAGCAAATTAACGTTCATTTCTGTAAAATGTAATTTTTTGTTGACAAACGTTAATTTCTGTATATTTTGTAGCTGTTGCGTGAATGTTGAATGAACCAAAAATGAACCTTCAATCGAGAAAACTAAGAATTCACTGGAGTGAAGCGTCTGATGTCAGCTTAAGATATTTCATGTTCCAATACTTGAGATAAAGTGAACAGACACATATGCAGCAAGTTTCCTCAGTATATAGGTCAATGCTTCGTATCATCCTGATATTGACTGGCTGTGGTCTGAAGTTTGCAGCACTTCAATATCTTGGTATGATCGTACTTACTATATTGCAATGTTTACCTGCATATAATAATAATAATAATTCCATTTATTGCAGACTAAATATTACATGTCCATAGTTGTTAGTAACAAAGATCTTAAAATTATGTTAGTTAATAAGTACCAAAAAACATTCAACCTCTCAAAATAAAATTCAAATATTAAAATCATAAAATGTCAAAAAAATATAGTAAAAGGTATTTTGGCAAAATGCATTTGAAAATATCATTGGGTTAGCTTGAACAAATAAAAAACAAGGAGACTGTATGGACTAATAAAATAGAATGCAATGGGGCTCGTGGCCAAGTAATAACAGCCGCACGTGTCGATCGATCATGCCGCGGTCGCTCCGTGGATGGTTGTCCATCTTCACATACCGAGAGCCCTCCGTGCAATTGGAAAGCACGTTAAGCCGATCTTTGACAGGCGTTACGGGTCGTCAGAAGCCCGAAAGTCTGACAACTAGTCTTACCAAGGGGTATTGTGTTACCCAGTTACTGGGTTGTGGAGGTCATATAGGCAGTCGCCCCATGTAAAATGGCATTCAGCTGCATTCGGTAAGACTGAAACCCGACCCCAACATAGGTGGGAAAATTCTACTCAGATTGATTGATTGATTGTCTGGCTTCTTCTCGCATGAGCTATTTTGTAGCTTGAAGATAGCTCATGCTCTGATTTTAACAGGACAAATCATAGGCAGTCATGGAGACTGCCCACAAAAGTTAAAACTATGAAATAATGTTGGAAAATACGTCACTCTTAAAGTTACAGATATACTGCCATTACCATAGATTTAGTATGGCTAATGGCTATTACAGTTTGTGGGTGACGTGACCCCATACGAGTTTCCCCTGCCAAAAAAGGCTCAACGCGCCTAAAGAATTGTCACTTCAAAAACAAATGACAGTCCTAAAATATTCTTTCAGTCACTTTTTTTGAGCTATTTTTAGCATTTCATCGACTATAACCTGTCCATTAGGTTAACCGTTTTTTGACAGCTGTCTTAGAACGTACGTTCTAATTTATGAAATTCCAGAACTATTTATTTAATAAAATATGAAACTGAGCAATAATCTTTTTATTTTAACAATCAGCAAACGTCAATAATAATGACAAGTGTGAGTCGTTTAATAGTTCACATAATTTAAAGTAGATGGCGTATTGAGTTCAGTGTTGCAATGAATTAATGTCAACATGTACATATTCCAGATTACGTAAAAGTTAAATTTAAAATGCGTAATAAAATAAAAATATATAAACTGCCACATCTTATTGAATTATCTTATTTGAGGCTTCTTACAGACATTATAATACAGTACGTGTATCAATCAATGTATTGTGTGTTGCTGCAATCACTAGTTTCATCTGTCAAAAAACGGTTTTCCGGATGGACAGGGATAGATTGAACAGAAGTAATGATGCTTGGACTGTGCAAGCATAATTTCAAGCATATTTTCTAAAGATGTTTAACCTTTTCATTCCGCATCTCAACCTAGTGTCGGAGTGGAACTATAAAATGTTTGATGTCCAACACTTGGCCCTTTTGTCATCTCTACATTTATGTGCGCAATCTCATTTCATAACAGAACCTTTATAATTCGCTCCGTTCCACTGTGACGACATTGATTTTTATTGAGAGACTAGAAACTGTTGACTGAATAAGTTTTGAAGCGGGGTCGCCGCGTTTTCATATAAGATTTAGAAAAAGAAATATTGCTTTATGTTGGGAAAACTTAGGTATCCTGACATTAATTGGTGTATTTCAACTTCTCTGTCCTATTTTGAACTGTCTTTCAGCTTGAAAATTATACCTTAAAAAGCAAGGTTTTCAGGGTTCCGTACTCTAAGGATGCTAACGGCACCCTGTTACTAAGACTCTACTGTCTGTCCGTCAGCGGGCTGTAACTCACAAACCGTAATAGGTAAATAGTTAAAATTTTCACAGAGTATGTATTTGTATTGCCCCTATAACAAAAAAATAAAAATAAAGTTGATAAAAATATTGCTTATTTCAAAGTAAAACCAAAATAACTTTGTTCTTATTTTTGCCTGTGTAATAGGAACTTATGTACAGCCAGACAAAACTAAAATCATTCATAAAAGAATCATAGGGCATCAAAAAATTCATACGCATCGTTGTCCACAAGAAAAGTGCCCAAGAAGCTGGCAGCATTGCCACGTTATATGGCAATGCTGATTCTTTGGCCAAAAAATACCAACCGCTAAGCTCTCGAAAAACTAAGGCACTTGGACGCTATGGCCCCAGTTTCATCCCCAAATGGCTTGAACATATAAGTTCCAATAAGATTGGAGTATTTGTGCCGTTTGAGGTTTTCCGAACCCGCAGCAGCCGGCCGTGGTAGTAAGATGAGATTAACTAATTAAATATTTAATCTGCTTAAGTGCGGTCCAGCATGTAAACTAAATCCGTATGTTTCTACCGGAAGATAATACAATGAGGAGACCCTTTGAAGGATTACAAAGGTATTCCATAGAAAGTAGGCGACTTAACAAAGTTATGTTAACTTTTAGCTCTGTTCCGACTTCATTATATTTTTATTTTTTATGAAGTTCGCATCGTATTACCAAGTTCCCTATCCTGGGTGATGTTTTTTTGTTTTTAAGTGTCTTAGTTTCCTTTACAGAGCTTCTAGCTAGAACTTATCCTACTAATATTATAAACGTGAAAGTTTGTATGGATAGATGGATGGATGTTTGTTACTCTTTCACGCAAAAACTACTGAACGGATTTGGATGAAATTCGTCACACAGATGGTTTATAACCAGGATTAACACTTAAGATATTATACTTTTTATCCCGATATTACCACGGGATCAAAAGTTATGCGGGTGAAACCGCAGGGCGCAGCTAGTATTTTAGTATTAGATTTCTAGACGATAAGCAGGGAAGTTAATAATTAAAGTTAAAGGAGAAAGGTGGATACGCTTTTTTTAAACCATACCTTATCTAATTACAATCAGGCCCAGAAAAACCCGTTTCGTCTCAAATTAATTCAGCTTGGATTGAGTTGTTGTGTAAACATGAAAGTGGGTAACCTTTATTATTTTCTTAATTATAGCTAACCTATAAAGACCCATATGACAAAATGCCGGGCGAGGATTTCGTCGTTGAGAAGTCGACGGTTTTTGGTCTATTATTGTGTGTCTATTATTTTTGTTTGGTTTCCTAGATAAGATAGAGATGTTGTTGACGTATGCTGCGGTTTTCAAATTCTTTACTTTCTATCAGGTTTTCTCCACTTTTACAAACGATATTTTAAACCTCAGAACTCGTAAATCTGTGACACACGGGTACCATCATAAGACACTTTATTTTAAAGCATTTCCACGTCTACCAGATTTGCGAACAGAATTATACGGATTTAAATACGATTGACGTTGAGTTCCGGAGTCCTGGCATGTTAAGTTCATTCATGCCATAGAACATAAAATTAGGCAGATGAAGTTTTACAACCGATTCGGGAAAGAACCCTGGGGCCGTATTACGAAGTACTAATGCGAACATGATTCCCGTGCGAAAAAGGGATAGTGCTATCGGTCATGTATAGCTCCGTCTCTCTCTCTTACACTGGAATCATGATGGCATTAAACCGCCATATTACAGCCACCTGTTCTTTTTGAATCGGTTGGATCATTTGTTCGGCCAGCTCGATGATCGAAACGATCGCCACGATTGCGTATTCTCGCGACGATTGCTTTCTATTGGGACATTTGGTTAGTGTGAAACCCGAACCGATAGTAAAAAGAGCTAAGTGTCCTATTAATAAGCTTAAAAAAAGAGAGAGAATGAGTAAAATTCAACAGAAATGGCCATATTTTACAACAAATTGTCCTTGTAAATTTAGTCATAAAACTCAAACTCAAAACTAAAACTATTTATTTCAACTAGGTAAACCAATTACAGGCAATTTTGAATTGTCATGCATAATTATGTCGAGATCAGTGGCAATGGCCCCGACTCACATGATGAAGGTCGTGGGTTCGAACCCAGCCAGGAAGGCGCTTTACTTTAATTAAATTATTTCATCAGCACTGCTCTCAAAAACGGTGAAGGAAAATATGTATTGTGAGGAAGCCGGCATGTCCAAGAACCAAAAATTCGAAGACATACACCAACTGGGCGCGCGTGGTAGACTGATAGATTACAGCCCACTCCCTCGCAAAGATAGGAGGCCTGTGTCCCAGCAGTGGGAACATTACAGGCTGATTACAGAAAGAAGAAAGAAAGAAAATACATTTATTTGCGGCAAACATGACGCATAAAAAAGAACACCAACACAAAAAAATAACAAGTTGATAAACACACACAGATATACAGGCATATTAAGTTCAAACAATCTGTCTTTTCTCCCTGGTTATAATAATCTGTGGTCCAGACGTGCGAGGGATGTCGGATAGAAAAGTGTTGAACTAAATACATAATCAATGCATAAGGTGTCCCTGTTTTCAAATCAATGCTTTTCCTTTAAGCTGGTTGAAATTCAGGGCGGGAAGCGATTATTATATATGATGTTGAGAGAAAAAAAACATTGGTGTGAAAGGTGATGTTTTTTTTTTGTATACGTACAATCCGACTGCTGGGTAAAAACTCTTTTCCATATTAATTTCCTCAAAAATAGGAATGGAATACTTGTATGTTTAGATACAGAGATGTTGTTATTTAATGATTCATCACATTCACGGACCAACCGCGGCAAGCGTAGCTTAACCTGATTGATTTACCCGTGCAGCTGTTATTTCTAAGCCACAAGCCCCTCGTTAGGTAACTCTCTCGCAGGCAATAATTCAACAAAGCCGGATAACTAATTATCAAAATGCAAGCAGCAGCTGAGTGTACCTCTGTTCAAAAGTCAATATGTAATACGATATACCTAACCTTTTAGGACAGAACTTATAGGATAAATGAACATAAAGTTATGTCTTCAAAGTTACCTGTCGCCTTAACTGAATACTAAGGGACAAAGGAAAAAAATCTAAAGTTAAGGCACTTGTTAACTAGAGCGTAACATGAAATGACGAAACGTAACTTAAGCTTTAGAATTTGTAATTTGACATTATGGCCTGAGGAATTGAGTTGTGATCCAAAACTCGTTGCCTTTTAAGGATTTGAATCTTAGATAAGACTAATTTATGGTAAGTACAGTCAGTAGCACAAAGGGCTGGCATAACCTACTAGGCCGAGTGCTTAACACCGAAATCCGTCGTCGGCCGACGTCCGCCGAAGTCTACGATGTTGGGGACAGGGCGATGCGCCTCAAGTGGAGTTGGACAGCACATCTAAGTAGACGAGATGGCCGATGGAGTAAAGCTGTGATCAAATGGTGGCCAAGGTTAGGCCAAAGAAACCAGGACAAAAGCGCGTCCAAAACCTCGTAGAGTTGAAGATATCGTCAAACTTGCGGGAAACACTTGGATGAGGGACGCACGGAACCGGGAAATAGGGCAGAAAAAAGGGGAGGCCTATTATACCCAGCATTGGGTGATTTCGGGCCTTTAACGTTTTAAAAATAACATTTATCTATGCTACTTTACAGTTTTTTTATGGAATAGATTCAACGGTTGGATTCCAAAATCCGAAACAATATGAATTGGAAAATAAAATCAAGGGAGTAGGTACAAAGAGCAGCTTATTAACCTGTTCAGTAAGTTTCAATACATTTCTTGTATCAGATAGTTCCTCTAGTGCATTTCACGACTGACTACACCGACTGATACGGTTCCCAGGTGAGTCGTGACCCAGTCTTGTACACTCGTCCTTATACAGAGTTATTGGTAAAACTCTGACAACCTTGCAGCACCCTAATTGCGTAACACACAATCAATATCAATTTGAATCATTTTGAAGGTTATTGCTAATCCATTGCTTCATACTCGTATGTTCAAAAAATGTGTCATGTATCTGTTCAACAACGTAAATAACGCAATGAATGTTATTGAACTGTCAAAATGAAACCGATTCCGATTGATTGTGTGCTACTCAATTAGGTTGCAGGACTGGATGACTAACATCATAAACCACAACTTTTGTTCCATGACTTTTTACAAAACATAATATATTTATCAAAAACCAACCTTTAATATTTCGTTGAAATTCGGTGTTCTGTCTAATGCCCGCACCCCTCCGCTGAATTTTGTACTAGACACGACAGTTTGCTTACAGAAAATGGAATATTTTAATTCTTTGAATGTTTTTTTTTATATTTTTGTATGAAAGTCTGATGAATTAAATCCGATGAATAAATAAATTGTTTATGATGTTAGTAATATAGCCCTGAGAGGTCGTTAATGTTTTACCAAAAACCCTATACATGTACTTGATGAGTTTCGGTCCGCGACTCATCCGGGTGAAATTTCCTGTTTCCCCTACGCACGCCACCGTATCACATCACTTGCCGCCTCTATTACATACTTTGTTTTCGCTTAGCGCTATTTCTGACGTTTTTTTTCCTTTTTGATCAAAAAGGAAACAAAAGTTGGCTCCCAAGGGTCATAGCGTGAAGTTAAATAATTGGGCTATCAAAGAGAGAAAGAAAGAAAGAAAAAAGTTTATTTGGACACAGTTCGTGAAATGATGAAATCAAATGCAAAAATACTTTTTCAAACCCGACTGGTAGTTACAGATGTTTGCGCGTTCAAACAAAAAAAAAAACAAACAAACTCACTACGCTTATACACACTACACTTTACTATTAGTATAGGTTACCTACTAGCTGACCCGGCAAACGTTGTTTTGTCATATACCTACATTATTTGTAGGAAATATATTATATATTTTTTTTATGAAAAATAAATGTTGGCCGGTTCTTAGACCTACCCGATATGCACACAAAATTTCATACAAATCGGTCCAGCCGTTTCGGAGGAGTTTGGTAACAAACATTGCGACACGAGAATTTTATATAATAGAAGATATTAGTCTGTTTAGTTAGACTCATGAGACTTGGTAGACTGGAAGCTGACCCAGGGAAAAGGGCAGACTGGTGATGATGATGATATTAGTGTTAATGTCTATTAGAAATACTTATTACTTTTCTTCTTAGTGTCGCGTCACGACTGTATTTCAGGAGGTCTCCTCTCTAAGCACGAATTCCGTAGTTTCAGCCGATTTTACGGGCGTTTATCTCCGTATCACCTACGGACATAAGTTTGGGGCCCGAACTAAGAAGGAATGACATCACAATTTGACAGTTGTCCTTACTCCCGATAAGTTTTTGCTTAACTGAAAAAGTTAACTCTTCGGGAGTAGGGTTCATTCCGAACTGTCGAATTATTTTCGGACGGGCCCCTATCTACGTTTCCGGACTTAGTGATCTTGTTTTCCCAAGACTACTCTTGTTGGTCCTAGTTTTAAAAGTAATATGTACATTAGTTTTCCAGCTAAAACTAATAGATTTGAACTCTCATCGTCAGAAAAACTAGACAGAAAAATGATAGGGCAACCTATCATTAAGCTCTAATAAACACACGCACATACACACGCACATAGCACACAGAACATAGCACATACATACACACATAGCTACGCGGGATGTTCTCACATTTTATAGTGGCGAAGACCGCGTAGCGACGCCTACGTAGCTAGTGACTACGGCGTAGCTATTCGCTACGGATCAGCTACGCCTGCTACGCACTAATAATAAAATAGATCAAGGTTTACGTTAATGTATAAAAACCTGCACCCTAATTGCGTAACACACTTTCAATCACGAATCTGAATCGTTTTGAAGGATATTGCTAATCCATTGCTTCATATGTTCGAAAAATTTCTCTCCTCAACAACGTAAATAACGCAATGAAGGTTGTTGAAGTGTCAAAATGAAAGACATTGCTCCTGATAGTGTGTTACGCAATTTCCCTCTGGCTTTTACACATATTGAATATTCGTTCCATATCTATTGTGTACCAACCTTTACAAGTAACATTAAGTCTCGCGGGTTTCGCCGTATATTCAGTATTCAGCTCAAAAGAGCGGCCGGAAAAAAAACTTTACAAGGGAAGAACTTCCAAAAGAAACTCACGAAAGGATTAAAATAAAAATAGGACGAAAAATGTTTGAAGACACGATTGTTTCACGGAACAATCGGTCGGAATGAAGCTGTTGAAAATTGGGCCATTGTTGTTCTGAGCGCTTTAATATTTAGATATTGCGTAATTCAAGGGTTGTTTCCAAGGGCTTAGAATATTTAGGTCCATTATATAGATACTGGTTTGTGGAAAGGAGTATCGGGCAAAATGTTGATGTACAAATTGAAGGTGGTTTTCTGCGAAATATGAACTAGGATTCTTCTCGGGTGTACATTGACAAAAGTTATTTATAACTCCATCTAAACTTATATTTGATTTTTGTGTTTGTTTGTTCCACTTTCACGCTTAAACGGCTGAACGAATTTGAACGAAATATGGCACATGAGTAAGCCATGACCTGAAGGTCAATTCTCGTAATTTAAAACGTTCAAAATCTCGTCGCAATCTCATCTCGGCTACAAACAAAATATGTCAAACGATTGTCAAAATGTAGGGAAATTAGAGGTATTTTTGACAGATTGAGACTGAGATCAGAATGTGAACGTTCTTAAAATTACGAGCATTGCCCCCCTGGATTAAGACATAGGATACTTTTTATCCCGATGTTCCCATGGAATTGAAGCTTATTCGGGTACAACCGCGAGCGGCTAGTATTAGATAATTATGTACGTTGATGGCTAAGCGGTTTGCTTAGATTGTCGTATTCACAACTTTTCATTTTGAACAATAGACAAAGAGGCATTTATATAGACGAACAAGGATCTCTTGAAGATGGAGAGAGAGAGAGAGAGAGAGTTCCTCCATCTTTTTAACTAATTATAGATACAGCTATCGAATTAAATCTGATTGACCTTGAAGCATTTCGGCTTAGTTGGACAGGCCAAAAGCAGTTTGAATAATCTGGATCAATCTATTAAGTGTGTGTAATGAAATTCACTGAAAAACCTATTGCATAATAAATAAGTTTAATCAGCCTGTAATATTCCTATTGTTGGGACACAGGCCTCCTCTCTTAAAGAGGGAGTGGGCTATAATTGACCACGCGTTAGCTTTTGGACTATTAAGTCCAAAAGCTAACTAACACATGTACGTGATGATGGAATCGGCTGAAGTGTCGAATAATTGAACCGGAAGCGACGACAGCCATTGCAACTCCATTAGGGAACAACATAGATGTCTTTTAGATGGATGTGATTTGTGCCTGTAGTAAACAATAGTGTCTGAAGAGCCTTGTTCATATTTGTGTAGGTCTAACGAGCCTGTATTGTCCCGCGGCAGGGCCTTCCTCTACCTTTTCCACACAATAGGGTAGTTTCCTAAAAAAATCTATTTAGTCCCTCAATTAGATTATCAAAAAATATCGAACCCGTATTTTTTCTTTTGTCAATTATATAAAAAATGATGAAGAACGTTAAAGTTCCGCGTGACGTCACTTGCTTGCGACACTTTTGCAAGCAAGTGACGTCACGACCCCCCACTCCCAAATTTTGCAGCGCTTTATCTTTGTCATTTTTTGTTTAACTGACAAAAGAAAAAATACATGCCATTAGCACACATTAGCCATTATTTTTCGATAATCTAACTGACGGACTAAATATAATAATTATTTTTTTACCCAGGAAACTACCCTATTCTGTCTTTTGCTAGTGCCGACTAGTCCTTTCGGTAAATAACGCAATGCATGTGGCCGAAGTGTCAAAATGAACGGGATTGCAATTATCAGTGGGTTACACAATTACCTCGCAGGTTTAGTTCGTTCTGTCCAATTCTAAAGGTCTCTATACAATAAATCTCTCTTTAATAAACATTGTAAAAGCCAATTATTTCTATAGGAGTTATCGTGCAGTTTCTTGCCGGCTCTTTACCATAGGAATCGACCAATTGGATCTGTGCACCCCGCTTTTGACGTTTCATAAGTGCCCATGTAGGTTTATGTGAAATAAAATATTTTGATTTTGATGGCTACAGTCAAATACAATGTAGTTTTTATTGTGCATCAATAGTCGAAGGAATCACAAACTACTCTCCAACATGACCATGGTCCCAATCCAAGAGCCTTACAAACTACGCTCAATACCTTCACTCCTGGCTTCACACCACACTGTCTCTTCCATATTCCCTAGTTCTCTATCCATCACTTCCATCCCGTCCACGCCAATTAACCAGAACGGCGAGTCGATAAAATAACCAAATTATATCAACGTTCAAAACCATTACAATTTGTTTCATTCACTTCAATTATGGAACGGGGTTCCGGGGTCCGGGAAAGATGGACGGTTTTTTGAAGTGAAAACTTCTTTAGCGGCGTTGTGCACTTTTGTTGTGATGGGTAAAACATGTTAAACTCGCGTCAGGACACGTGGCCTGATCGAAAATTCATAAGACGGAGCTTGCGTCAGGATACGTGACCTGATCGAAAATCCGTAAGACGGAGGGAGAGTAAACCGCATTCCAAAATATCAAAAATGCACAACGTTAATATTCAAGTTTTCACTTCTGCCGGCACTCCCGGAGTGCAACCCGTTTTTTCTTTAGGAAAAGAGAGATACGGATGTAAAATGCTTAAAAAGTAATTGTCAATGTCAAGTTACATTTTATGTATCGCCACTCGTGGAGGCTTTTTTCGTAATCAGCCAATACAATGTTCCCACTGCTGGGACACAGGCCTCCTCTCTTCACGAGGGCGTGAGCTGTAATTTACCAGGCGAGCCCAGTGTGAGTTGGTATATGTCACATGTCTTCAAATTTTTGGTTTTAATACATGTCTTTTAATACATGTTCACGATGTTTTCCTTCACGGTTTTTGAGAGTGGTGGTGATAAAATTATTTACACAAAGTACCTGTCTGGCTGAGTTCGAACCCACGACCTACAACTCGTAAGTTGGGGCCGTTTTCACTGGGCTACCCCTGCTCTCCTATTCGAATGCACCCTAATTCATGGTTTGCCTTTAACATAAATTCGTTCGTGCATAAATAGTGAATCTAAATCCATTAGATCAAATTAGTTAAATAACAAGTTATAAGTTCAAGTGATAATATGTAGTTGTACTATAACATCTATTTCTTTGACTCCAAGGAGTTATGTATATTGAATTATCTACTATGTAAATCCACCTCTACGACCTGCTTTAACCAATTTCTCCTCACCTGACACACTATATATAACATCTCTTATCAGCGAATATTTTCCCCATGCCGATATATAAAGAGCTCTTTCTATTCAAAACCATGTTTTCGTTCTACGAACTAGCGCGATAATAGCGTCGCTCGCGGGGACGATAACATCGCTGTAAGTGTTTAGGAAGGTTTATTTATAGCTAAACGTGGTACACCAATTTATAGTAGAAGATAAGTTTTAGTTCGTGTATTCTGTGTTGTACTGCTGTTCACGGTGTACTGTGGGTTAGTTATTTTTGTAATCAGAAAGTTGTAAAGGTTTTTTAGTCCTGTTGCAGGGTAACTTTTGAAAGTAAAGGGGTCAGAATCGGTTTCTTCGGAAATCTTTTATCAAAACCGATTATTATTATTATATTTTCCATATTATCAAACTTATTACTGTCGCAAGCGCTACTGCTGAGTATGGGGAATGGTTCCCGGCTAGGGCATTTTTATTGCGTTTATCATTTGAAAATTCCCGGTTTAAGGCAAGGCTCGCCTCCTCTTATACAAGCTGTTGTTTTGCATCCTCGTCAAATTTCAGGAGGCTGTTATGAAACACATGAATAATCAAATAAAATTACTGGTAAATAATGAATACAACTTGATTTTTTTGTTATTTAAGTTTGACAGTGTTTCAGAATACACAACTTTCAAAGAACAGAATCGCATTATGGTATCGTATAATACAGTGCGGTCTTACACAGGCCGCGTTTTAAAATACGTGTCCAACACATGCCGAGTTCCGAAAATTAGAAAAAAAATACCTACATATTTTTTATTGATTCGTGTCGAGAATCAGTAGCATAGTTACCTCCTTGAATTTGACGAGGATGCAAAACGACAACTTGTATAGGACTTAAACATAACAGGCGAAATGTGGGTGAACCTACTGTAAATCTGACAGCTCTGAATTCCCTGAAAGGTTAGGTCTTCAGGGAATTCAGGTGTGATGTTATGTAATTGTACAGGATGTTTTTCAGCTAAAGGTAAAATCTTTGTTGCCGTCTTCGTCCAAGGTCCGTATGTCAGAACGATACTCAAACTTTAAGCTCCACCTATGTATACAAAACTAGCTTCTGCCCGCGGCTTCGCCCGCGTGGATGTCGGAAGTTAGGTATGTGCTACCAGGATAAAAAGTATGTGCATCCCCAGGATGCCATCTACCTCTTTGCCAAGTCAGAAGTTCAGTGGTTTAGGCGTGAAAATGTAACATACACTTTCAAGTTCAAAACCTCCCCTAAAAACCGAATTACCCCTTTTTGCCCCGTCAGGGGTAAATTTTCGGCAACTTTACATACTTATTATTAATTATTTACTGTCAAAAGTATCAATACTGAGTTTCGAGTTAATCGGACCGCGCATTCAATTTCTTTCACACAAACTTCAACACCCCTATATCCCCCTTTGAGGGGTAGTTTTGAAAAACTTATAATGATAAACTTTATTACTTACTTAGGCAAGTATTGTTGCCAAGTTTCAAGTTTATTAACTAAATTAATAAGATGTTTCATATAAACTATCCCCGCTTGTCACCCCCAAAGGGGTGGAATTTTAAAAAAATCGTTTGAGATATATTCATAACTTGACTCAAAAATTATTTATACCAATTTTCTAATTAATCAAGCCACTTATTATAATCCTCCCCTGCAAAACTAACTACCTCCTTTTCAACCCGTTAGGGGTAGATTTTCGAAAAATCCTGATACATGTTATTCTTTATTTTTGGTCTTAAGTAAAAACACTGAGTTTACAAACACCTTCCCCTATATCCCCTTTGAGGGGTAGTTTTGAGTGAGTGAGGAATAGCTCACCGTCCGATCAGGACCAGGCCCGTGCCGGACGGCGCGTTGTGTTCCACGCGCGCCTCAAAGAGATGTCAGCAGAGGACGGGGCCCCATAGGGCCGAAGCCTGCCGGGGCGGCGGGATTTTCCGAAAGGTTAACCGCTGCCCTGGAACAGAAAGGGCTAAGGAAGGAACACGGATGGGTTTTAGTCAGTAAAAGTCTGACACTCCCTTCCGCTCCACCCAGAGCGGGAGGGCTCATTTGATGATTTCCCATCCAAAAAAAAAAAAAAAAAAGGGGTAGTTTTGAAAAACAAATAATGATAAACTTTATTGCATACTTAGGCGAATATCCATGCCAATTTTCAAGATAATTAACCTAACGAATAAGATTTTTCATATAAACTGTAAAATCATCCCCTGTAAATTTGACTACCCCTTTTCAGGCCGTCAGGGGTAGATTTTCGAAAAACCCTGATACACATTATTCTTTCCTTTCAATTTTAGGTATAAATACTGAGTTTCGAGTAAATCGGACGGAGCGATGAAATTCTTCCATACAAACTTTGAAACCCCCCAATCCCCTTTTAGGGGGCAGTTTATAAAAACAAAAAATGCCCAACTTCATAATTTACTTAGATAAGTATTCGAGCCAAGTTTCAAGTTTATTAACTCAAGGAATAAGATTTTTCATACAAACAAAATCCCCCCATTTCACCCTCTTAGGGGTGGAATTTCGAAAAACCCTTTCTTAGTGGATACCTACTCTTCACGAAGAATACACCCTCCAAATTTCATGTATCTAGGACCAGCGGTTTAGGCTGTGCGTTGATGTCTCAGTCAGTCAGTCAGTCAGTCAGGACTTTGAATTATATATATATAGATGTCCCGGAATTAACTCACACCACCAAACACCCGATTAGAATATTATAAATGATAATCATAATAACTACACTGAATGTTTAGTATTATGTATAAAACATTGTTTATTTATTAAATTAGTTTTACTGATTGTGGGAGAAAATTGTAGTCACATTACAAATCTACGCACGCACACAGTCGCACAAATATTTAAGGGTCTAAAGTAGTAGATACTTCGTCCATTTTGGTTTTTTTTTACTGTACGAAGGGTGACTGTAATTTATGTAGTTTAAATATTTATTTTTTTTAAATTATTTTTGGGATAAAAAGTTACCTATTTAAAAAATGTCAGAAATCGATTCAGTAAACGATTCGGAACAAACTAATTTCATAATGTTCATTAAATGTAGTTACACATTTTAAGCCCGAGACAACCAATCAAATAATTTTATCTATACTCCAGTCTAGACCGTATCGTTCTATAATAAGCCAGTATTATAGAACGATACAGTTTAGTTAGTGCGCGCGCTTTTCTTGTGGTTACCAAGTGTACAAACACGCTGTGTATGTGTGTGTAACTGCAGGAGCTATCAATAGCGTTCGAAACAATGGCGAAACGGAAGTGTGTGTGCGAGTATGTGTTATGTGCTGAGGTCTCTCATATATACTCGTCATCACGTATATTCACAGCGTGTTTGTACACTTGGTTACCACAAATAAAGCGCGAGTCGGTTCGTTCGTCGGTTCGAGATACAAATACTTTAGCCGCACACGGACCACTCGCGAGCGCCTCGAGTAAATCCAGTAAAGAAGGATTCTCAACGTCTTATAGTAAGTACCAACTCATCTGTTCCTGTCGTTGTTAGTAACTAAGGAGAAACAAGCTAGAACCGTTGGTTAAGTAAACTTCAAGTCTTGTTACTTTCTACAGGCTAAGCTACCGAAAGACGTGGTTCAAATTGCCTTAACTACTTGATTCTAAGTCACCGTTAAGTTTCATGCTTTCCTGGTCACTTTAGGGTGTATTTTAGCAAAATAAATACTTTTTAAAAAGGTGTTAGGGTTTTATTAGGGTAATTAAATGATGTTTGAGTATTCGGGGTCTGCTAAAAAGATAAAGATATATTTATTGCATAATTATGTACACCTACAACAGCACCCTAATTGCGTACCACACTATCAATCTCAATCTGAATCATTTTGAAGGATATTGCTAATACATTGCTTTATATGTTCAGATAATTATCTGCTCAAATAAGTAAATAAACCAATGAATGTTGTTGAAATGTCAAAATGAAAGCTATTACTACTGATAGTGTGTTACGCAATTAGGTACCCCGCAGTTCTTGTTTTAAACATATGTACAGACGCCAGCAGGTCAAGCTACCCGAAACTGTCAAATTTTCCCAATCAACCTTGAACCTTAATTCTTTAAAGATAAAGTTGAAAATCGATAAAAGAAATTTGACAGAATGTAGTAGCTTGGTGTGCTGGCGTCTGTACAATTTTTAAACTTAACAGTCTACCCATGTCGGATACGTATGTAACAGTATTAAAAGGAATTGCAAATAAATTACAATACTAACATTATTTTTTCCCAAAAACTCAGGCAGATTATGCATGTAACATACCGCTATTTATGATCTCGGAAATTGCGATGATCCACGTTTGACAGGCAAATTGGTGATGACAACTAGTCACAATTAATTAATATTAACAGTCGCATATAATTCCTTTCCTGATGCCATAATCATTCACTCAAACGCACCGTCAAACACATAATAGATCTAACATCAGAAGGCCAATTCTCGTAATTTAAAACGTTCAAAATCTAGTCGCAGTCTCATCTCAGCGACAAACAAATGTCAAAAACTTGTCAAAATGTAGGGAAATTAGAGGTATTTTCGACAGATTGAGACTGAGATCAGACTGTGAACGTGCTTAAAATTACGAGAATTGCCCGTCTGAAATACTCCGAAATCCAATTACCACAAACATCATTGCAGTACCAATCAAAGTGACGTTACAATAATTGAAACTCGGAATTCAAATCATAAACCGTTCGATCACAGGGCTGGCACGAAAGGGCTGGGAAAAATAAATAGGGCTGTACAAACACCGGTTCCAATCGACGGTTGTTTAATCTGTGCGGGGCACTTATTGATTTCACTGGCCCGTCCCTACCGTGCGCTTTATCTGCGGCCTCTGATCGGATAGTTTCAGTTTGGGGGTCCGTGGAGTTTTTTAGTGTGTGTCGTTTGTTAAATAGATATACATGGAATGTGATTCATTTGAATGTAGAGTAGCGTGGAACTCATTGTTAATCAACCTATAATCTTTCCACTGCTGGAAAACAGTGGCTATACACCAACACGCGGGCCCAGTGCGGATTCTTAGATGGTCACATGTCTTTGAATCGGTTTCCTCGCGACGTTTTCCTTCACTGTTCCGTTACTTAAGAGAACTGGTGATGAAATAAATTACATGATTAACAAGACCACGCCCGCTTCTATTGCTTTCTATATCTATAATCTATAACTTTTTTTTTACGTACATAAAGGTTTTGTAGAAAATTAGATACAACGAATGGTTGGGCGCATCGCTGCTGTTCTGGCTCGATCACTAAATAATCTGTATTTATGAGAGACAGTTTCGACTCCCAATTTGAGTATCACAATAATCATATTGTTGTGCTTTTGTAGCTTATAATATAAAACAAAACACAAAAGCAAAAAATAAAATAAAATTAACAAATTAGAATGAGGTAGTTGAGTGAGTGCGTGTGTTTGAGAGAGTGAGTGTATGTGTGTGCATTTGAAAAATAGGAAATAGGGTAACTTCAATGTAAGGGTCAAAAGGTTCTTTTCACCGTTTAGACAGACGTTTTATTAGTAGTACCTTCGACTACAGCTTTTCCTAGATGATAAGACCTTCCATGTAAACACGGTGAAAGGTGATAGAAGAGAATTATGTTGCATATACATTACCGCCTTCACAGGAACAGCATATTTAGCAGCTAGGAAGACAAACAGTACCTACTCAAAATAACGTATTGGCCAAGAGAACCACCTACGGAACTCTCTCTCCCCACACCAGCTATATTGCTCGCTGTCGTCCACGCCGACCTCAATCCGCGACAGGTAATAAATGTTTGCCGTTGTCCGTCTGTTTGTAAGTCATCAGTTCTTGTTTGTGCCGCCTCAAATAGTTGAAACATTGCAATTTTCTGCCTGTACAGTTGTTCAGTTTTTGCAATTTTGTTGAACAAAATGATTGAACTGTAAATTGGTGGTGCTGTTGTAATTTTTGAGTGATTGCTCGTTTTTTTTGTTTTTTTTTTTGTTGAAGTCATGAGTTTTTACAGCTTTTTTGGTGGCTGGTTGTGGGTTTGTGGTTATGTTTAATTTTATTGCTGTAACTTCTATTTAATGGTTTTCAACTACAACAATCAGCGCCTGTTATGTCAAAGGAAACATGTGACAAATAAATATTATTTTTCAGTATTTACGCTATAACAATAATCAATTCTCATAATTTTACGAACGTTTACAATCTCAATCTGTCAAAAATACCTCTGATTTCCCTACTTTTTTGACCAGTTTTTCACTTTGATTGTCGCTGAGATGAGATTGCGACTAGATTTTGAACTTTTTCAAGTACGGGAAATGGCCTTCTGTTACCTTTTAGGTACAACTTTAATGTAATAATATTTTTTTTATTCCAAAAACAGTGTTACAGATTATTATGCCAACCGTTATTGATAAGTAAAAACTGCTAAAACCAATACCACCATTTCGAAAATGCAGTGGTAACCCAGTGTTAACGACCCCGACTTACGAGTTGTAGGTCGTAAGTTCGAACCCAGACAGGTGCATTCTTTGTATAAATAATTTCATCACCATTGCTCTCAAAACCGTCAAGGAAAACTTTGTGAGGAATTGTGCGTGAACTAGAAGCAAAAATTTGAAGACATGTGACATCTACCAATGCGCACTGGGCTCGCGTGGTAGCCCTCTCGAAGAGAGGCCTTTCTGCAGTGGGAACATTCTAGGCTGATTATGGTTGAAAAGCAAAAACTATGCTTTGTGAACCAATACATCATATAGATCTGCCAGGGCGGCGGGATCATCCGAAAGGGTTACCGCTGCCCTGGCTTAGAAAGGGCTAAGGAAGGAACACGGGTGGGTTTTAGTCAGTAAGAGTCTGACACTCCCTTCCGCTCCACCCAGAGCGGGAGGGGTCATTTGATGATTTCCCATCCACAAAAAAAAAAAAAAATACATCATATAGATGCGCAACTGGACATCGAAAGCTTAATAATATTTCTATAGGAACCTTTCGTTTACAAAACCTTAATCGACCACCAACTATACATTTCCTTTAAACCTCAAACGTTTTAAAACTGAACACTCCCATTTCCCATAAACCTATCAGCTCTATATTAAACCGATTCTTCTTAGATATTAAGCTCTATAACTCAATGGTCGATGGCCGCCAGCAAGCCATCTATCTCTATAATTGCTTTATGTAACCGCTATCACATAGGAAATGCAGTTACTGGTAATCGAACGTGGTCTCCGTCTGGTTCCTAAAACCAAGAACGGTGGGGTATTTGAGTAACACACTAACAGTAGACTAGACTTTTATGTTGACAGTTCATCAACATTCGTTGCGTTACTAAGTTGATAAGCAGACAAATTTTTCGTACATATTATAAGGGCGTCCAAGCAAAAAGGGTCCAGTAGTGGGGTATTGAGTTAAAACTGGATTCGTTATCTAGAATAGTCAATTGATAGTAAGGATTGAAAAAATATTCAAAAACTGTCACATATTTTTTTATCAGACATTTAAGTTGATATTCTGAAAAAAAAATACTACATGAAATTGTAGATAAGTAGAGCATTTATTAATAATCAATTAAAAATCGCGAAATGCAATTTTTTCTCTTAACTTTACAAAACTTCTTACATCTCGGAAACTAAATGAGAACTGGACCCTTTTTGTTTGGACGCCGATTTATAAAGTGGATTAGCAATATTCTTAAAAACCATTCAGATTGTATTGGATCGTGTGGTACAAAATTAGGGTGCTGATGGTTTTCCTTTTTATTTACAACTTTTAGCCTGTAATGGTTTAGTTTAGTAAGACGTTAGGGAGCAGGGTATATTTTATTTATTATTTTGAGCTGTAATAAATTAATTAATGTACTACTTATTTCAAACACAATGCGAATTGTTACATGAATGAAATAAATAAATAAGTATTGCTTCTGTAAAAGAAATCTGATAGTGAGCAAATTTCGAGTTATCTATTGGGTCATTGAAGTGGGTTATAGCAGCGTCAAATGGAAAGCTGACATTCTTTTGCATCGTGTTGCATTGGAAACTAAATCCGATATACTTGTTAAAACGTTGAGCCACATAAATTATAAATCTGGAATGCACAGATCAAAACAACACAACATGCCATAACATCACGCCTTGTTTCCCCGAAGGGTTGGGCAGAGGTGTACATATAGTACACCAACATTCCGCAAGTTATGTTTACAGATATTAATCAGCCTTTAATGTTCCCACTGCTGGGATACACGCCTCCTCTCGTCGAGAGGGAGTGGGCTGTAATCTACCACGCGGGCCCAGTGCAGTTTGGTAGATGTCACATGTCTTCGAATTTCCCATTATTGTATTATTATATATCTAGATAAAAAGTATCCTCTATGTTAGTCCTGGTTATAAACCATCTGTGTGCCAAATTTCATCCAAATCCGTTCAGTAGTTTTTGCGTGAAATAGTAACAAACATAGATCCATCCATCCATACAAACTTTCGCGTTTATAATATTAGTAGGATAGGATTTAATTTCGTTATGTTTAAGTCTCATGTAATACAGGGCAAGACCAAAACAACTTGTCTAACTGACAACAAAACCTAACTTCTTCCCAAAAATCAGGACAGTTCACCGCCTAAACCGGTCACTATTACTCACACTAAATCGTAAAGTTAGAAAAAATTTAAAAGGGTCTTATAAAACACGTAACTCACAGATTCTCTGCAATAATAAGGATAGATGAAGGTTTTCAGACCTTGCCCCGAGCTCTGACCTTATATTGAGTTATAGATCTTAATATAAGAAAATAGGAGGGTCAAGAATCATCATTATTGAAAGCATTCTCGGCTTTGGGTTCTGCTGTGTTGGCTTTGTGAGTCAGGGTGTGTGAAAGAGGCTTATAACAAAAATATTAATGGTGGTTCTAAGAATCAATTGTTTGAAGGCTTTTAATTTGAGCTTGAAAAACTTTGTCTAGTCTTAGTACATACACACAGAACGAAGAATTCCAGTAATGCAATATTCTTAAATTATTAAATATGTAGTTAAAATCATAAAACATCCACAGCAACTACTACTACAACATAATATATTCGCCGATCTATTCAGTATACACCATACAGAAATATACGTGACACATAGCGCCACATAACACACCATACAAGCGCCACATAAGCGGTTATCCGTTAAGACGATGATTGGCGATCAAGGTTCAAGTGCAAATTACAGTCCAGTCGTCGAGAGAATGCGTTCCCAACATCAGTCAGTGTCAATTCTAATGTAGTTAATAAAGATCAAATCCGCAAAACACGTATTCGTTTGTATGAGACTGACAGACGTCAGGAACAAATTCTTTCGTCGGCCGCACTGTAGGTGATGGTGATGTGAGACGTGTTTAGCGTGGAAGCGGGTTCGTCCGAAATGGTTACCGCTGCCCTGGAACATAAAGGGCTAAGGAAGGAACACGGGTGGGTTTTAGTCAGTAAGAGTCTGACACTCCCTTCCGCTCCACCCAGAGCTAGGTCATTTGATGATTTCCCATCCGCAAAAAAAAGACGTGTTTAATCTGCCTGACCTTGAAGCATAGGCTTGGTTTAGTTGGTCAGACCGACTATCATGACGAGCCATTTGACTAATCTGGAGCAATCTAATGATCGTAACGAAATTACGTAACCGATCAATTTGTACTGAAAAACTTGTTGCAAAATCAGCTTATAGTGTCCCCACTTCTGGGACACAGGCCTCCACTCTTCGAGAGGAGATCGTGTGTGTTGGTAGATGTCACATGTCTTCAAATTGTGGTTCAAGGACATGCCGGTTTTCTCACGGTTTTTTTCGTTATCGTTTTGAGAGCAGTATTGATTAAATTATTTACACAAAGTAAAGCACCTGCCTGGGTTCGAAACCACAACTTGGTAAGTCAGCGTCGTTACCACTGGGCCACCACTGCTCTCTGAGAAACTTATTGATAAGGAATAAATACTGAAAACTGAAATGTCGGTATACAAAAATTACAAGCTTGTGTTGAAGTTTTCGCATGGTAATTTAGACAGCACGAGAAAGCTAGTCATCCGAAGAATTTAAACCAACAAAAAATAAATTTGAACAGCCATCATCATCCTGCCCTTATCCCAATTTATTTGAGGTCGGCGCAACATGTCTTTATTTTCCATACTTCTCTATTAGTCGTCATCTCAGAAGACACCCCTTTCTAACCATATCACGCGATCCATCCATCGTTTCTTTGATCTTCCCCTACTCTGATAACCATCGACATTCATACTCAAAACTCCTTTCATGACATTTTCCTCATTCCTCCGTATCACAGGCCGATTTCCACACAAATAGTTGAACAGCCAGTAACAAAATTAAAAACAAAATCTAAACGCGTGAAGTCGGAAGTGTTCTAAATATAACCCTGTCCCAATCGTTGGGTGATCTTAAGAACGTAATAATTACGCCTTCCAAAGGGTCTCATAGACCCCTTGATATCAAGTTACAGCGATATAAACGCTTTTATTTTTCACTTTCCTTCTCTCTCACTTTCAGTAAAAATAAAGGGGGGTTCAACAAAGTCAATCTTCGTTTATAAAAGTAATGAACAGGAGTTTCGTTGGTAATGAACAAAATAAAAACGTCATCCAAACGTTATGAATTCGCAACGCGCTCCTTGAAATGCGTGATGCTTATTTCTTTTAGTTGGAAACGTACGGGATTGTTTTGTGCGCGGTTCTGCTGCTGTTAATATATTTTTGTTTTTTGGATGTTTACCTCGTGACTAAGAAAAGTAATAACAGCCGTTAAGCTACGCTTGCCGAGGTTGGTCCGTCGATGGATGACCATATTTAGATACCGAGACCTTAAGTACGTGCCTTGGGAAGCGGGTTAAGCCGTTGGTCCCAGCTGTCATTCGTAGATCTTTGACAGTCATATACTGGTCGTCGGAAGCCTGAAAGTCTGACAAATCAGTCTTGCCAAGGTATTATCCAGACACTGGTTGTGCAGGTCAGATAGGCAGTTGCTCCATGTAAAATACTGGTATTCAGCTGCATCCGGTTAGACTGGAAGCCGACCCCAATATAGTTGGAAAAAGATAGATTATCGTTTATGTACCCCATTCAATTATGAACACATTACAGAAAATTCTATTCCGAGCTTTCTAAAAGTAATTTAGAGAAAATAGCCGCATGCTAAGCGTTAAAAGGTTATGATACATTTACCTCAGTAGGTACGCGTCAAAACGCAAATTCTATAATACAATTATGTTATACTAAAAGAGTTAGGTTAGACAAATAGACATTTTCCTTGAAAATACTATGAATATATTACAATGTATGGTACAGTCTGTTCACAGTTATTTTACCTTTGACAGCTGACCTACAAACAACCTTATTATGACGCGAATAAAGATCACAATGATTGTGACAGACTTGTTAGTGACAGCATCCCAACAGCAACCTTATAGTAATGAAAATAAAGATCACTGTGATTTGGACAGTGATACAAATTCAAAGTTAAAAGGACTGTAACACTATTCAAGTTTCTTAGAGAGTGAAAATAATGTAACAATGTACCTATGACCGCACTTACGCGTCGCCTAATGCCATGGTTAGAGCCTATTAACGTGTTAACTATAGTTCAAAGAACAAATTAATGGAACAGTTTGGATGTAGCCATGCATTTGATGACTAATGTAGCTTATTATACGCATATGGTCCTTTGATATGTCACAGAAGAACGTCTTTTTTTTTTTGGATGGGTAATCATCAAATGGCCCCCCCTCCCGCTCTGGGTGGAGCGGAAGGGAGTGTCAGACTCTTACTGACTAAAACCCACCCGTGTTCCTTCCTTAGCCCTTTCTGTTCCAGGGCAGCGGTAACCCTTTCAGACTATCCCGCTACCCTGGCAGGCTTCGGCCCTATCGGGCCCCTCCACATAAGAACGTCTTAAGTACGGTATAGTTATTAGAGCAGAGATATCAATTGCAACGACGATGGGACGATGGCGTGTGATATTTTTTTTTTTTTTTGAGGTTTTTTGCTGCTAGTATTGTCATTCTCTTGACCGTATCCCAATTTATTTGGGGCCAGCCCAACATGTCTACTACTCCACACTTCTCTATTAGTCGTCATCTCGGTTGACATACCCTTTCTAGCCATATCATCTTTCACACAGTTCAACCATCATTTCTTTGGTCTTCCCCTACTCTTAAAATATTACTTATACATTACCAACCAACCAAGTTCACCTTGAGAGTCGAGAAGTTGGAGTCGCGCCACAAGATTAACTTCAAGTCTTTTGTGGTGCGGGCTCCGACTCACCATCTGGAGACTTTCATTAATGAGGAATTTTGGCCGATGGGTGTCGTGTATCGTCGTTTTCGAGGAAGGCTACATGACACCTCGACTCAGCGCAATACGTCGCCGACCCAACGTAGTTAGTAGAATAAGGTTTTTTGTATATGTATTAGTTTATTATCGTATAAGATTATTTTGTGTATTTTATCTATGTACCTTAGTTGCCTGAAATAAAGTGATTATTATGATTAGTTCCTACTATAATATTCTACTAATATTATAAACACGAAAGTTTGTAAGGATGGATGGATGCATGTTTGTTACTCTTTCACGCAAATACTGCAGAATGGATATGAATGAAATTTGGCACAGAGATAGTTTATAACCAGGATCAACATAGGATACTTTTTATCCCGATATTCCCACGGGATCGAAACTTATGCGGGTGAAACTGCAGGGCGTTGCTAGTACTATATACATTTGCTTCATTCTTCCACATCACATTTTCTGTTCCATACAACTTACCTGTCACCGGTGCCTCTTCATACAAACGCGCAAAGATCTGTGCACTACGACAAAGCGCGTCTGATTAACCTTGTAGCTTCATGACTTAGATAATATATATTATTGTAGAACAAAAGCAAGCATTACCGCACAAAATCTCTTCCCGTGTACCGCTCACCTATTTTATATCGCGCACCGAGCAACGTTTTACATCTGTCAAAAGTTGAGACGTGTACACCATCTGTTCGTAAGTAGGCGCAGAATTTACGCGAACCCTGTTCTGATTCATACGCGTATATTATGTAGGTGTGTTCGTAAGTAAATGAGAGTGGAGTTGATATTTATTTGGTAGAATCAATATTGTGTGACGAAAAAATAAAGGTTTGTGGGGAGGAGAAACAAATGACGGTGATGTTAGAGGATTTTTTTTCTACTTCAGCCTTCTGTGTGACTGCATGTTTTGATGTGGTTTCCATCCTCATTTAGATAATTTATTCCGGAAGGTTTATGTGTTTATTGCGTCAGTCTATCATTAACAACTACAAACAACAAGTGTTTGTTTTGTTTACCTTCATTCTAGATATTTTGTATCATCACATTGGTGACCGGTGTAGTAGTAATATTTTCATAACCATGTATATAGTGTTCTTAGCTATCTTCGGGCTGATTTGACAGCTTTTGTTTAGGAAATATGTGAAACTAAACTATGTGAATAATCTTTTTCTTCAACCAGTGTGTCCTCCCCGTCATGACATGTAGAGCCGAAACGTGGACACTGACGGTCGGGTTGGTCCACAAATTTGAGGTCGCTCAGCGCGCTATGGAGCTATGCTCGGAGTCTCTTTGAAGGATAAAATCAGGAATGAAATTATCCGGAAAAGAACCGGAGTTACCGACATAGCTTGCAGAGTAAGTAAACTGAAGTGGTAGTGGGCGGGCCATGTTTGTCGAAGGACCGATGGCCGGTGGAGCAGACGAGACCTGGAGTGCAGACCGCTGTTCGGCAAGCGTAGTGTGGGACCCCCCTAGATGGACGGACGACCTTACGAAGGTGGCTGGGACGGACTGGATGCGGAAGGCGGAGGACAGGGTGTTGTGTCGTAGCGTGGGAGAGGCCTATGTCCAGCAGTGGACTGCGATAGGCTGGGTTGATTGATTGATTGAAAAATCATTACTTTTTTAAATTCTTCAACCGACATTCCCAAAAAAACACCAATAATTATTATGAGAAGCGATACATTTGCAATAAAACCAAATTTTGCTCTGTCCATAGTTTTAATGAATCCCGAGTATTCCCGAGTTATTTGATCTGCGTCAGTATTGACCAGCATTTAGTATCGTTATTTTGTGGAACATTCAATTAACACCTTGCTCAGCATTCTGTTAATAAATGCTGTCGCTGAACAATGATTTTTGATTCTCATTGTTTGTGATCCAAATATAATAAATTAGGTAGTTGGTTCAATTTAAAGGATTTATCTTTTTTGAGTATCTCATCGGCCATTGTAGAAGACATTAACTTGACTCTGATAGTAATCCATTATCATCTGCCAAGCCTTTTCCCAACTATGTTGGACTATGCTTCCAGTCTAACAGGATGCAGCTGAGTACGAGTATTTGACATGGAGCGACTGCCTATCTGATCTCCATAACCCAGTTCCTGGGTAATATGATAACCCTTGGTAAGACTGGTTCTGAGACTTTCAGGCTTCTGACTACCCGTAACGAGTGTCAAAGATCCATGAATGACCGTCGGGACCGCTTTCCGAGGCGAGGCTCTTCCGTGGCTCGGAAAGCACGTTATGCCGTCTCATCTCAGTATGTAAAGATGGTCACCCATCCAGTGACCAACAGCGGCAAGCGTAGCTTAACCTGATCGATCGACCTGTGCGGCTGTTGTTTTTTAGCCACTGTTGTGATAGTAATCCATATAAAACAATTTTATTTTAGCCTATCAATAACAATACACTTGGTGGGTAGTGCGTGTGTGTTAACAATTTCTACTAGTCAAAGAGACTAGGAGAACCAAGGTAACCGACATAGCCCGAAGAATTGCCAAACTCTAGTGGCAGTGGGCAGGGCACATTGCTCGCAGAACAGATGGCCGATGGGGCCGACAGGTTCTGGAGTGGCGACCGCGTACCGGAAGACGTAGCGTTGGAAGGCCTCCCACAAGGTGGACCGATAACCTTGTGAAGGCCGCAGGAATCCGCTGGAAGCGAGAAGCATAGAACCGGTCGAAGTGGCGGTGCTTGGTGGAGGCCTATGTCCTGCAGTGGACGTCTTTCGGCGGATACTAGCTTGGCATTTTCGGTGCCAATTCCTTGGCGGTAAACAGAGATCAACTACGAGAGTATCATCTAAAATAAATAAACAGGAAAATTGAATAAAAATGTGTATTCCATTACTATAACTAGTTTAGAAAAAGCCCGATGTCTGTCGGTCGGGCAGTCACCGGATACAATCCATCAATAAACGCTGTTAATAGTGTATGTCCAAATTCCATCACAGTTATTGGAAACCTAATCATTTTACAGAAGTAATCAAATTCTAACATGGTCAGAAACATAACATTGAGGGTCAACTTAAATTAGCTAGCGAAACTCTGCAGACGTAATGTGGTATCGATGATTTAACACGATAAAATTAACATAAAAAGGTTGTATATTGCTTTTTTAGGGGGCAACGACCGCTGCTAGTGTTGTTACTTGAAGTATGAGTTGAGAAAATACTTTTTATGGTGTTTCGATATCACATCTGCGAAGTATACAAAAAAAAAAACGGTTTTTGAAACTGATATTTCAAGTAGAATAACTGGCTGCGGTCGATGACCCTACAAAAAAAACTTTTTTTTAATAATTTGTGATAGGTATCAATACCCGATCTACGTATGCGGAGTTTCGCTAGCTAATTTAATTGGACCCTGTGTACATCAGCATGAGGAATACAATGGTTTTTATTAAATAAAAATCATGATTTCATCAGCATCACGTCAATCTACCCCAATCCACTTTAGTGCTGGATATACAATATGTTCTCAAAAAAATACGTACATTTTTAGGTACGGTATGCAAAGTTAATTGCGGAGCTGACTTCTCACGGTGCATCAGACTTAGGTACACAGTTAGGTTTCACCACTCGTGTAGTTTGCTAATGGACCTTTCACCACACACAAAAGGAAATAAAATAATGACAGCAGCGTCATCATCATCAGGGCGTGGATGCTTACAATATACTATTTGTAAGAATCCACGCCCTGATGCTTATAAATAATTCACTGGTAATAGGTATTTTTCGAAATTCCTATGATCTAGGTACTTTCCCGAGAGTGGTTTTACCTATAACCTACTTTCATGTCAGTGGCGTGATTAAACAAGAACTCGCATTTTCTGAAAAAAATACGTATTGGAAATTGCAGCAATCGATCCAGAACCTGCCTAATTCTGAACATAGGTTCCTAAGTACTTTCCAGTCTAACCATTATTCCTTTACAATATGTAATATACAGTAATGAGAAAGTTTCAGTTTCGTTGTTCACGTTTTCATGGAAGTTTCATCATTGCGTTGTAGCAGTTGTTACATATCATGTAAGAGTAAAGTTTTTGTTTGGCAACTGGGACGGGTAGATACAGTAGGCCACACTATAGTGGTACATTTGCACTACGAAAATAACTCTTACTGTTACCACATAGAGGCGCTGTCAATGTCAGGTTTTTACTACAGCAGATCTATTCTGTAACAATCTCTCCGTGAATCTTAGGTGAAGTGGGCTTGGAGAAAGATGTCATTCCATCTGATGCTAGAGATTGACACTATCAGGCTGCAAACAGTGTTACTCCGACGTCGGCCGCTAATGTCTGTCATGTACCGATTTGTATTGACTCACACTTGCTGACCATCAGTGCTACACTATACACGTCCATTTATCGTCAGCGTCTTGGTACGCGTGGCCTACGTCATGGTAACACTATTTCCAGCCTTATAAGTGTCAATCTCTAGCATCAGATGGAATGACATCTTGCTCCAAGCTCACTTCACCTAAGTTTTCACGGTGAGATTTTTACAGAATAGACCCTCAGATGTGCAGTCGACTGTACTTACTCTCTATATCAGACGTTTGGAAGGAAATAACTTACTTATTGGCGTGACTAGAATGTTTAAGCATTGGGACTCAAACTAGAAGGAAAAACAATTTTGTAGTTCCCTTTTCCGGGTTGAGAAAGTAGTGGATTATGTCGTAGGTACGGACGCCAGCAGGTCAAGCTACCCGAAACTGTCAAATTTTCCCAATCAACCTTGAACCTTAATGCTTTAGCGATAAAGTTGAAAATCTTTTAAAGAAATTTGACAGATTGTAGTAGGTTGATGTGCTGGCGTCTGTACAAAGTTGTACGTCTCTGTCGAGAATCATCGAATTTGGATTAGTAGGTTACCCGTGGGAACAGGAAAAAGCCAGATAAGCTTTGTTTTGGGTCAGCTCTGGCAGAGTATTAAACTAAAAACAGAAATAAAATAGAGACAAAACACGAGGGAGTTTCTGTCTATTTTTCTCCATACGAAACTGCCCTTGGAAGGGCTAATTAGAATCAGTTATATTTTCTTGTTAATTATATTCATAAGTGCCTTTTAATGGCCAAATAAATTCAGGTTTTCCTAGTGCAGACACCAGTCTCTCACAAACTAGTGTCACTTAGTTTTTAAATGTTACCGAATTAATATGATGCAATTATTTGTGAAGAGTAAATAAATTAATTGAATTTGAATAAATAAATGATTTGACATATCTAGATTATGTATTTTACAGCTCTAGTATTTTCTGATATGTCCTTGTGGACCCTTATTCAATTTCTAAAGCAAGTAGGAACCCCGTATGTATGTAAATCTGTATGTTTGATACCTATCTTAAGAGCGTTTACAAAGTACGGCATTTCATACAAACTTTCAAGTCCTTGTTTTTCGAAATGCATGAACCTATTTTAATGAAACTTAATATGCATAAGCAGGATACATAGGCCTAAAAAGTTAGTAAAAAAAATAAATCGAAATGTCTTATTTAAAAAAAGATAATTGGAAATCTCTGTTTCTATGGAAAATTTAAAATCGGTCGAATTTAGCTGTAACACTATTTTTCGAAAATGTTCTTTTCGATTAACTTTTTAGACCTATATATCCTGTTTATTCGTAGGAAGTTTAATTAAAATCGGTTCATGCATTTGGAAATACAAGGACTTGAAAGTTTGTATGAAATGCCGTACGTAGGGGGCCTACTCCGAAGTGCAAAGTGCGAATGTTCGGATCGGACCGGCCATATGGCCGAACCGAATATTATTGAAAAATACGAAAAAAGTTCGGATCGGCTCAGTTGGGTCGGGACCATAGTCAATATTCGAAAGAGTGTATGGGATCGAAACTTATGCGGGTTAAACCGCGGGAGCAGCTAGTTAACCATAAGTCCTGGTTTCCTCACGATGTTTTTCCTTCAGAAAATACATAAACGAATTGAAAATGTTACATTGGTATTTGCCAGTATTTGAATCCACAGCCTTGTGCATGAGAGGCTAGGCCTGAACCATACCAAAACATCCTGACCATCACGACATTGTTACAAATTTAATATTTGATTATCATAGTAAGTAACTTGGTAGACGAGCATTAGTCTACCAAGGTACCAAACGAATGTCATTGTCCATGTATTGTCCAGAAAAAAGCAGTCTTTAATTCAATATCAACTAAGATAATAGCCAGTTTACGGATTTCTAAAACTGTTTCTGTTTCCACGACAATGGTTCCGCAGTGGGTGCTTACGACGTATGTTTACGATGCTCATTTTTTAGTTGTCGTCCACATTCATATCAAGCTATTGTCGGTTTACCCCGCATGAAAATCGACTCGCTAGTTTTCGAGATGTGAGTCAATGGATAAACGTATTTGTTGAAACGATTTGTGAGTAACGGTTTAGATTTTTTGTCAGGGATTTGGTTTCACATGTGTTCAAGGAACAATCCTGTTGCGTTTGCAAGCAGACAAATAGATAGAATAATTATTATTCCTACCACCACCATATCCACCATTCCACCTAGCATATATACAACGTTCCAACGTCAATCGTCGGGCAGTTGCCGGCCAGACGGGTGTGGTGTCGAGGATCCTCCCTTTTCTATATAGTGGATGAGTGAACTTTACAGTCTGTTCCTCATACCTCTATATGTTAAAAATATATAATTATAAATGTATAAAATGGAGAGCGTATAGAAAATTCACGAAACCCTCAAATATATGGATATTATATTAAACCTAGATACTAAATCACAAAGTTTTTTATAGGTACGACATCTTCCAGTTTACCTAATGTGCGTTCTTATATTTTTCGACAAAGATGAGCATTCGGATCGAGCAGCCGAGTCCTGGAGTGGAGACCGCGTATCGGCAAGGGTGGTGTAGGACGCTCCCCAACTAGATGGACGGACGACCTTAGGAAGGTGGCTGGGACGGACTGGATGCGGAAGGCGGAGGACAGGGTGTTGTGGCGCAGTCTGGGGGAGGCCTATGCCCAGCAATGGACTGCGATAGGCTGAGTTGATTGATTGATTGTATTTCCTGTTGGTGTCCTAAATAAAACATTTTCCCTTTTTTCTTTCATACATTTTATGTACGTGGTCGTCCACGATAATATCGTCAAGTTAGAAAGGTAAGCACTACTTTTCATAATTTTGTCTTGCATTCTAGATTCACGATATCCTCAAGCTTTAAGCTTCGAACACACCCTGTACATAATTTAGCTTCCTATCCTCAATGTTTACCGTATGGATTTACGTGAAAAACATTACCCTCATTTTAGCTTCGCCGAAGTCAGGCAAAAACTCAGTCGACTTAGAAGATTTATGACTTAGAACCAAGATAAACAAGCGGGTAGTATGTAAAAGTAAGTATACTATGTTTAGTTAGTTCGTCCCAGAAACGTTAACAAATGAGAGGTGTCTTTAGAGCGTGTTTCAAACAGTACTGCCGATTGATTCCGTAAAAATCTCACCGTGAAAAGTTAGGCGAAGTGAGCTAAGAGTGTGCTGTCAATAGTGTCAATCCCTAGCATTAATTGGAATGATAGCTCACTCCACGCTCACTTCACCTAAGTTTTCACGGTGAGATGGTTACAGAATTGCACTGCAGGTCTTTGAAGCCAGAGCCAAATTGTAGGATCCCTTTTCTTTTATTTTTTTAGGGGAACCTTTTAAAACGGCCCTGGTTTTTAGGGATAAGACCGAGAATATGTGTTATTGGCTCACTAAAATGACTCTGGTTTTCACTATAATAAAATAGAGACGGACGGACGGCCGAGCCCTCTTAAAAGAGAAACCTCCCTGTGCAACGCCTGTTAGGCCACATTCCGGGGTAGATTGTAAAGGGGAGATACCGTGAGGCTCGCCAAATTGTGGGAACAAATAGATTGCTCGGTTGGTGTTTAGTGGTGGTATTGCCAATTACTACTGCAAATTGAAGAATCGGAACGTTATCTCGCCCGTTATACCACAATACCATCTTTTATTTATTTTATTTTATTTATTTCCCAACGTACATCTATCCTTACAGGGAAACCTATTGCGATGGTGTTAACATTTATCTAAACTCTTGTCCTAACTTATTACTAACTCCTTATTTTAAGTAAATTTTGTAACTTATTACAAACAATGCATTCTTTGTGAATTCACTCAGAGAACAACAGAATAGGTCCGTGTCACTAGCTATGAGGTTGAGAGTGCGGAGTGCACGCGTCAGTGGCGCCTCACTTAAAAGATTGGTCCGAGCGCGCGGCTCCGCCAACAGCCGTGGCTGTTGTCGTCGCCACACGTACCTGTCCGGAACACACAAACCTATGTGCCCTAATATGTCCGCATTATGTACCTTTCCTCTAAGTGCTTTGAATATGTACGAGGTGAGTGCGAGATCCCGCCTGACCCTCAGTTCGTTATATCCAACCATACCCAAAATAAATAAAGTTGGGTACGTAAGCGGATAAAATGGGTATACACCATACAAGCGCAAGTACAAGTAACTGGAAAAAGTACAAAACAAGTTTGTGAGGTAAACTTGTTTTGTACTTTTTCCAGCATGAGCCTTTATTTAGATTCGTGTGGAGCCCAAATGACAGCATGACATTCTAATTGGCTTCTAACTAAAGCATTGTACAAGGCGATAACCGCTGTAATGGTATTAAAACCACGCACCATACGTAGCATAAATCCCAAATTACCGTAAGCTTTTCTGCAGCAGCTTGTGACGTGATCACGAAACGTTAGCCAAGTTTTGAATTTAACCCCTATGTCCCTAACTTCCGTAGCCCTAGTCATTGGCAACCCGTCTATATTGTAAGTATAAAGAATAGGAATGCGATTTTACGATATCCACAAAAAATTTTTGTCGACCGATTTCAAGTTAACATTTTTTTTTTGTTTTATGCTTTTCAGTTTAAGTTTCCTTAGCCACGTTTTATTACTAAGGGCTGATTTTTCAATATTCAAATAATTTTTATTCGTCGAATAAAATTATCGTCTGACAGATTTTGTGTGGAAAAACTGTCAAAAATTCAAAATTATTCCTCCGACAAAATTATCCTGCGTTGGAAAAGTCAGCCCTAAAACAGTTTAATTAATACAAAAACTTGTAGCATTAGGTACATGCAATTTTAAAGCAAAAACAATTTAGTATCGAGTTCGTAAGTCTGTTCAAACAGGAGTCTAGTTCAAATAAGATACGGCACGGAATTATTGATCACTGCTGAGTACGTTTCAATTAGTAACGCTACTGGAGTTAAGGCGAATACGATACAGCAGGTAGTGATTGGGAATTAATTTACGAAGTGTTTCAGTTTATTCCTGTTTAAGCCATATTAGTTGGAAATTAAGTTGAGAGAGAGCGGTGAAACAAACATTTTTGCCTACAACATCATAATGTTTGTGGGCCTAGCAGGAACGGGCAAAGTCAACTTAACGTAAGATCAAATGATTTATAAAATATCTATAGGCTATCTAATTGTGTTTGCCGCATAAATTTATACAAAAATGATATAAGATAATTGTATTTTCAATTACAAAAACGTTTTTATTTGCGTTACGCATGTATCGCATGTTCGTGTTAACAATGTTGAGCGATATTTGTTTAAAATTAAAATGCAACATTATGTTTGCAACACGTAAACATGTTGTGGAAAAATGTTGTACAACTTCTTTTCGCGGTGAATACGATACTGGTGATTTGCGCTACCTTAATTCTCAATTTGAATAATTTTGAAACATATTGCGAGTCCATTGCTCCACATATTCGAAAAATGTGTCTGCTCAGCAACGTAAATAATGCAATGAATGTTGTTGAATTGTCACAATGAAACCGATTGCTACTGATAGTGTGTTACGCAATTACCCTGCTGCTTTGTACAATGGTGGTTTTAGCATTTAAGAAGAATATTCAAGAACTTTGGAGCCGATCCGTGACCATCAGCATTATTTTCGAGTTTTCTTATACAATAATGTACTTACAAGCTATTTTAAAGACAAGGTAAGGGACAAAGGTTTTAAATACCTTAAAAAAAAATTAATTACAGGATCCAACCATTTAATTAGATCACTCGAAACTTTTCTAGCTAGATACAAAACTTGATCATTGCATTAAAGCCAGCACACATGCCTTAACAACATGGCGGGTCATTGGTTCCAAATTCAAATATTAGCTCGTTCACTGTAGGGCTTTGACGAAGTTTCCCGAAGATCAGGAACCTGTCCCGTTATTAGACCACTGACAAGAACCGTGCAATTCTTGAAAATCGTGGTATGAATTCAAATTACCTAGTAATATGTAATTTGACTTTGGTGGGAAATATAACTTTCACCTTTATTTGAGGACTAGCTTATGCCCGCGACTACGTCCGCGTGAATTTTCTTGTTTTAACATAAAATATATCCTATGACACTCGGCAAAATCAAAATCAAAATCAAAAGTCATTTATTCAAATTAGGCTGAGAATCAGCACTTTTTGAACGTCAAAATTACAAAAGACAGTCCCCCAAAAACGCCCGCCCTTCACCACTTCCTTCCTCCGAAGAAGAAGTGGCGCAACAAACTCCCCAGCAGCACAGCTGTCTGTTCAATTAAAAAGAAAATACTTGATTGTATACAATACTAGGTACCTATGCTCGGTAATTAACATTACAAAACAGAACAGAAAATTAAATTATTTGCCATAATATGTCAGCTAGCCACGCCAATATACCAACAAATATAATAAAAACTATACGTACTCAAGCTAAAAAATAATTACTTAAAGTGTAAATAAAAAGATTACTACCCAAATAAAAGCCTCCAGGCATAAAGGGCGTGACAGCTTACATATTTATGCATTGCTGGGTTCTGTTCACATAGCCGTCACTTGAAGTCACAGAAAGATAAAGTAAGACCATCGAAGTAAAATAAGTTAATAACAATAACCTGTCAGTAAGCTAATTCTGGAGAAAGAACATAAACATTGTCTTGCGTTAAACTAGGGTGACCAACTATTCTTATCGTCAATATATCTTATCGGCAATACTGTAGCTTCCTTTAGTGAAATAATTTACGTTCTTCCATTCCACGTTCTATATAATTCCTCATTCTTTCTACTCCTAGTTCTAACACCAGCACAAAATATTAAAAAGTGAAACAAAATATAAAGGCGAGTGTACATTATTGCTCTTGGGAAATCACCGTTCACCGCGCAATTACTACGAGGGGCTAGTTAACGTTGTCATGGCGACCAAGTCTGTACGCCACTCTAGCTCCGATTTAGAGTTAATATGTAGACTCTACTACTCTACTCTACTGTGTGGGTCTACTCCGAAGTGCAAAGTGCGAATGTTCGGATCGGACCGACACATGGCCGAACCGAATATTATTGAAAAATGCGAAAAAAGTTCGGATCGGCTCAGTTGGGTCGGGACCATAGTCAATATTCGAAAGAGTGTAGGATCAGAACCGACCGAACCAAATAGTAACTTCGTAGCAGGAAACGACCGAACATTCGGCCGATACTACTTCGGAGTAGACCCCCTGGTTTTGATGTAACGTAAAGTGTAGCTAATGTTATATCGAGTCAATCAACTAATTTGCCCTTTTCCCACCTACATAAACATTAGGGTCAGCTTCCAGTCTAATCCAATAGACCGGAATACCAGTATTTTACATGATGCGACTGTCTATCTGACCTCCACAACCAAGTTACTGGGTGTCAGGGTAAGGCGGGTTGTTCAGACTTTCGGCTTCAGACTATCCGTAATGACTGTCAAAAGCGGGACCAACAGCTTAACATCCTATCTGAGGCAAGGATTTTTGATTAGTTTAGAGACACTCTAAGTAAAGCGGAATTTTGAGATGGGACGATTAACGAGATGATATGCCATCTTAGGTTTGGAATACAAACATTCAGATAATGAAGATGCCAAAGATGAGAGACGGCTATCCGAAGACTGCCTTGCAGTGACAATAGCTAGATTATTTCCACATGGCATACCTAGGACAGTCAGCACTGTTACCAGTTGATCTTTTAAGACACTTGAACACGTCAATATTTTGTTAGTCAATATTTAAAAAACGAGATGACGTCGTCCGCTGAATGATCCCTGAGAAGAAATGCCAAAACAATGTCAGAGATCATGTTCTCTAGTCATTATATTATTAGAATTTTATGTGAGTCTATGCAGGATGGAACAATGGAAGGGCCTTTTGACGAAAGAAACATTGCAGCTGTAGCCACAACTATCATCATAGCATATTACGTTTTAGACATCTCTTAAAGAAATACGGAAACAAACAGCCCTAAGAAGAACTGACACCATGTTTTGACAACTCGTTAAAGAAACAGGAGTAGCCATAATTCATCATAGCACACCACCACGTTTTAGACATCTTCCACATTCATACATCAACGAGTATTTTCTTCAACCTTCTGATATCTCAAGAACCTCTAAACAGCTTTGAGTTGAGCTGTCCCAACGGACGGCACGCATATATCAGTCATCGTGTAGCTCAACCCTAGTTACAAATTACTTCGACAGCTATATAAGAGGCTTCTGACGCATACTGAAAGTGTAACAAAGTCACTGAATAAACGAAACGGCAAACAAATCCAACGTATACATCCCCATGGTGTATACAAAACCGAAATACCGACCATTCAATTCCACCTCACACGGGCAAAAGCCGGAAAAAATGTAACGGTTTTAATCAGCACTGCGTACCAATACAAACCAGTGTATCAATCAGTACACCGTGTATCAATCAGAGCGCTGTATCAATCAGAACCGATGGAGAGATAACGCAATGATTAATGTATCTGACCGGAGCTTTCACAGGCAAACAATGGTACCTATTGTGCTGTAGGGTATAATGTGTGGCCCGGGGGAAATTGAAGATAATGTGGAGAGAGATCATAAAAAAATTCAAGGAAAAACCTGAAATACATGACAAGATCTCTTAACTGTTTTTGTCTCTTTGTACAAAAGGCCAGTCCTGCGGGGTAATTGAGTAACACACTTACAGTAGCAACGGGTTTAATGTTGAGTTTAACAACATTCATTGCGTTATGTACGTTATTGAGCAGACAAATTTTTCGAACATAAATGAAGCAGTGGATTAGCATTATCCTTCAAAATAATCCAGATTGTGATTGATAGTGTGTTATGCAATTGGGGTGCGGATACTACCTTGCATTTTGTACACCATATTTTTGACATTTAATGTCTGAAAATTAAAAAAGCCTCGACGCCATTTCTTCTCAGGCCCTGAAAAAAAGAAAAATATGAATATAAAAAACATAGGATTAGTATTTAAGAATAGGATTGTAAAGACGAGTATAAAGTTTTGTCTCTGGGTTAGTCTAAATTCAGAAACTTAAATTCTTCTGCTACATAGTTATAATATAGCTGGTAATAGCTTCTTTCTTGAAAAACTAGTCCTTTTTAATTCAGCGATATATTTTGATCAAGCATTTTGACTTCTTTTATTTATCTACGTGAACCTATTTCTTCTTTTTCCAATAAACGTTATTATTATTAACCACCACAACTCACGCATAAAGAACATTGGCACAGGAAAGATAAAAAAAAGAAAAGATTCTGCAAACTTTTTTCACAGTTTTTTTTTTAAACAATCTGTGGGTAAGTACCACAGTTGGCAAAATATAAGTTCAAAACACCTCATAAAGTACCACATTACTGTCAAGTAAGGGACAGTATTGCAGGGTTATTTACATTTTTTATTCAGTCCCCAGTGCGACATAGGAATTGCGTTTTACGTAAGTTCCGACAAGCAAATTGTGTATCTCGCAGTTGGATATAAAGTTTAGTCTGTGTCGTGTGTTTGTTGCCGATCGCAGAAAGAAGGGGGATATGCAAATGTTTGGGTTTTAAGGTGATTTTTTTATGAGGAGTGCGAATTTATTTTTATTTAACCATTTATGCACACACATATGTATATAAAAAGAAAAAAAAAACAGAACAGAAAAATAAGTACAGAAGTGATGCTTATTTCATAAGAAATCTCTTGCAGTAGACTGGGCAGCAATGGCAAAATAGAGAGATGTAGACAGCGTGTGAAAGAGTAAAGGAGACCAAAAAAATACATAAAATCATATACAATTCACTTAGTAAAACTAAACAAATATTATGAGAATATACTTACATACATATTGCGTAAAACACTTTCAATCACAATCCGAGAGCTTTGAAGGAACTTCCTAGTCCATTGGATGATGAGTTTGATACGTGATTCGTCCGGAAGATGTAGCGTTGGAAGGCCTCAATTCTCTTCTCTTCTCACGATGTTATTCTTCACCATTTTTGAGAGCAATGGTGATGAAATAAATTACACAGAGTAAAACGCCTGTCTGGGTTCGAACCCGCGACCTCGTACAACTTGTAAGTCGGGGTCGTTACCACAGGACCATCACTGCTCTCACTACACGAAAGAATAGTGTCGAAATCTATGTATGTTACAAAACGTATCCAGCACCACCGTCTTTCAAATGCCCGTTTTGAGCATATCAAAACGACAAATCCCAACTTTTTTTAACCCTCTCCATTCTACGTTCCACAATCTTCCATCCGATGTAAAGTTTAGTCGCAGCCGATAAAGGGTCAACGCAAGGCTTGACCCTTTTCACGTTGATTGTACCGTGAGGCCCCGAATTGGTTTCAGAGCCCGTAACAATTGTAAGGATAAATACTTAAATTTTGTTAGCTACGCAACGTGTATTGTGTGGGCTGAATAGGGTTGTACGTTTTATAGTGGATAGGTACAATGTACAGTGGGTAAACTGATAACGTTTGGGTGTTAGAGAAATTGGTGTTCCTTTTTGAACGATGTAGTTCTGCAATTATCTCTTCCAAGTAGCTTAAATAAACCAACCTCAAAAGCCCGTAAGTCTGACAACTAGTCTTACCAAGGCGTATCGTATTAACCAGTAACTGGGTAGTGGTGGTCAGATAGGCAATCGCTCCATCTAAAATACTGGTATTCAGCTGCATCCGGTCAGACTGGAAGCCGGCCCCAACATAGTTGGGAAAAGGCTAGGCAGATGATGATGAAGTAGCTAAAATAAACCAGTTCAGGTGGTGATTCATAGATGACTCCGCCTTGCAGTGTAAATGTGGTGCTGTTCCACAAACGATGGAACACTCAATATCATGTCTTTCGTGTCCTGTCATCTGCACGTTTCAGAAACTGATGGACGCAAGTGATGGCGCCAAACAAGTAACTGAATTCTGGGCCGAGTCCCTTTAGATTGCGATCGACAGACTAAGAAAAAGAAGAAGTAGCTAACGGCTGGTAAGACTTATCGAATGCTTTTGTATTAAGTGCCGATAGTCATCATTGTAAAAGGCAATTATTTTTAAAAGAGTAACCGTGGAGTTTCTTTCCGGCTCTTCTCCATAGGAAACGACCAATTGGAACAGTGCATCTAGCTTCTGACGTTTCATAAGTGCCCATGTTGGTTTACGTGAAATAGAACAAAAGAGAGCTCATGCTTTCTCAAAATCTAAATAAAAATATTTTAAAAAAATCCTGTAAAAAAAACTCTTTCTCGAGATATTTTTACAGGGTCTTTTCGCTGTCACCATTGTAGAAGACTATTTTATTTGTTTCGTGCTAATTAGTGACATACCTATAGGTATAATAATTTTAACTTTATTTCCGAACAGGGAGATGCCAATAAATTATTATGAAACTGCAGTAGGTTGTGATTTTAGAGGTGATAAATTGACAACACATCTTATCTAATGTGTCTTATTTTGGCAACCAGCATCCCAATGACGTAACACACTTTCCGAAAGATTTTGAAGGAAATTCTTAATCCATTGCTTCGTTGAATATGTTTGAAACATTCGTCTGCTCGACATTGTAAATCGTGCAATCAATGTTGTTGAATTGTCAAAATTAAAGGCATTGCAAATGTTAGTGCGTTACGCAAATAACCCCACTGGAAATGAAATAATGATTAATAATGATTTTTCATAATGACATCCATTATGAAAAACAACATAATATATTTCATGTTAAATTTCGTTCCCTATTTCGCATTTAGCAACAGCAACGATATACTTACCTTCCTGAAACGTTTAAGAAAATACTCAATTACTTTTCATTGATATCTGACCGGACCTTACTTAGCCCAGTCTTAATAACTCCAGCTTCTAAACAAACCCTTAATGAAATGAGATGAATACTTACTCAGCAGTATGTAGATAATATGTGCTCAGCAGACCACCTAACAGACCCTAATTCAATGAAGCCAACGACCCAATAATTTGAGGCTTTGCGTACTAAGCTTCGTAATTACAGACCTTGTAATACTGTAATGGCTGGAAGGTTTACAAATCTGCTTTTCTGCTAATAAGTTTTGAAACCTGGGATCAATGAGTTTTGATTATTATTTTATTATATGTGTTTCCTAGATAGAGGGAAATAGAGGGGCTTTTTTTTTTGCGGATGCGAAGTCATCAAGTGACCCCTCCCGCTCTGGGTGGAGCAGAAGGGAGTGTCAGACTCTTACTGACTAAAACCCACCCATGTTCCTTCCTTAGCCCCCGCGCGCCAATCATGCAGGCGCGCGAGGACTATCGCCTCCAGATCTCATGGCGGCAGTCCGGCAAGGAGGCTTGCCGCCTCGCCCGAGATCGTGCGGTACCCCCGGATCAGCCTTACGGCTACCACCTTTTGGGGCGCGTTCAGATAGTGGGCGGCTCGCAGCCGCAGTGAACGCGCCCACACCGGGGCCCCATATAGGGCCATGGACCGCACGACCCTCGCGTAAAGCCTCCGGCAGTAGGCGTTTGGCCCCCTCAGGTTGGGCAAGAGCCGCAAAACCTCACCTTTAGCCCCAGTCCGTTCCAGTTTGGGGGCCAAACGTCGGAAGTGTTCGAAATAGAGGGGCTTGGCTAAGTAATAACAGCCGCAAGGGTCAATCGATCAGGTTAAGCTATGGTTGATGGTTATCTTTTCATATCACGACCCCTTCGTGTCTTGGCCAGCACACTAAGCCGTTTTGGTCCCGGCTGTCATTCGTGGATCTTTGGCAGTCGTTACGGGTCGTCAGAAGACCGACAGTCTGATAACCAGTCTTACCAAGGGGTATCGTATTACCCAGTAACTGGGTTGTGGAGGTCAGTTGACTGGTTAAGAAAAACGTCGAGAGAAAACTTGTTTGACTATTCTAAAATGTCACCGCAAAACTTAGGTGAAGAGAGGCGTTATTCCACCAGTGCGATTCTGTAACCATATCACCATGACAACTTATTGATTGCCACGATTGACAGCTCACTTCACCTAAATTGTAACGGTGTGATAATTCCAGAATAACTCGCGTGGACTTTGACAGGACCCCCCAACACGCAGTCGCAGAATCGACGCTCATTTCTTCAGTGCGTGTAAATGGGCCTGCCTGTGCTGTGTGGAAAATATTTCACGTATATTTATTGTGTGGACGGGCCCGGTCAGTAGGGCCTGGTGATTTCTTAGCTGCCACGGCTTATTTTAATTTCTGAATTGTATTGTTCTGTTTTTTTTTTTTTATTACGAGTGGTTTTACCATGCACGTCTTTTTACATCGTTCTCACATGTACGACGAATGATTTTTCCTTTGTGGGTAGACATAGGGGTAACATACACTTTTGTGTGCTCCTGGTAAAAGAAATTTTAAAAATATTCTATTTATTTAATTAATGATTTAAACCAGTTCATTTCAAATTAGACCCCCCCACACCCGCTATCTATTGTTATCAAGTCTGTGACAGTTGTACCTGGTTCAGTTTCATTACACACTGAATATGGACTCTAAACTCGCTACCAGCTTGGAGGACCTCGAGCAGTTGTTTGGCTCCCGTATGCAGGAATACGAAGCGAAATTGCAGCAGGCTACCACTGGTACCACATCAGCTTTACCTGACATTGTGTCCATTGCACGTGAGTTCTCAGAGTTTAAGATGTTTATCTGTCAAGCACTCTCCAAGTTAAAGTCTCAGATTGAGCTGCTAGCTGCTGGGTTCGATAGGCATGAGACCATCATGCGAAGAAAGGTCTTGTTGTTCCATGGTGTTCCGGAGAAGGATAATGAGAGGTTACTTGATGTGGTCCACAACATCATATCCAACCAAATTAAATTGACAGAGGTATGTAAGGACAAGAATATTATCCATGTTTGTCATAGACTTGGATTCTCCCAGCAGAAGGCCCGACCCATACTGGTACGATTCTTCAAAATGGAGCACCGACAACTGGTATGGGATAGCAAGAAAGCTCTCAAGGGTACCGGGATCACCATCTCCGAGTTCTTAACACAAGTTCGGCATCGTGTGTTTGCAGCTGCTCGTAAGCATTTCGGTATGCCAAACTGCTGGTCCATGGAAGGCAAGATTACTGTTATTTGCCCAGACAAATCCCGCCGGAAGATCGAAACGGCAGGCGAACTTCACGATCTGATAGCCAAATTCCCGTCTTGTTCAGCCAACACCGAGGATTCTGCGCAATCTGAAGATCCTGGATCTCCTAGTGCCGCAACTTTGGCTACTCCCGCTAAGAGAACGAGGAAGACGCGTCTGCGCAAGTAGCACATTCTTTGTTATTGTTTTGTCACTCCATTTTTCTTCCTAATTCACTACTTCTCAACTTGGCCGCTTTGCATACTAACAATCAACTTGGGCCGGTAGTTAGATTTGTAATTTTTATTTGTATCACCGCTTAACATTTCACTTTTTATTTTTATTATTGCCGGTATTTAAATTACATTTATTTGACGGACTTGTGGAACTTGTTTTGGCAATGTGACGGATATATTGTAGTCTGATGTAGACAGATGTCAGTGTCATGTTCCTACTCAACTGTCATTGCGTCGCGTTCCATTCTACGTACAATGTGATGTTTTCGTTTTGTTTTTATTGCTACTACACTATTATAGTTGTTGTGCATCTTTGTTATATAATATTGTAAAATTTCTACCAATATACCAGCGAGTGGGGGAGGTTTTTCTCAAAGGAAAATCTTTATTTTTTTTTTTTGTGTTTTTAGTAGTTAAGTTATTTTGAATATTACTCTTGTATTTTAGATCCTATTTATATTTTTTATTTTATTTTACATTTATATTAATTTATGCTCATGGATGATGTAGCTGATCTTAACGACAGCTTCTTCTCGTGCTCTTCTTCTACTAGTTTTGTTAGTGCGGACAGTGACTCTTCCTTACCACTTACTTTACATGATAAAATCTCTTCTCTTTTCTCCAATGACCTTAAGAATTTTCATATAGCTCACATCAATGCTCAGAGTGTTCCTGGTCACTATTCTGACCTTCTGGCATCCTTTAGCGGTACTCATCTGGATGCGCTCTTAATATCGGAATCGTTTTTGAAGCCATCACTCCTCTCTACTCAGTACTCACTCCCCGGCTTCGTCTTGATACGCAACGATAGGACCGGCAAAGGAGGAGGAGGTGTTGCCATGTACCTGCGTGCTGATTTACCCTACAGGGTGGTCAGTTCATCTCCTTCACGTTATTCTGAGTCGGCTGAATACTTGTTTGTTGAGATTACTGTTCATCACACAAAAGTTTTGCTTGCAGTGCTCTACAGTCCTAATCTTCACATAGACTACTTCAATACCCTCGACTCCACACTCAGTGATCTTTGCCCCATGTATGAGCACGTTATTATAATGGGTGATTTTAATACCTGCTTGATTAAAAATGACACTCGATCCCTTAAACTCCTTTCTCTCTTGTCTTCTTTCAATCTGCAAGTTTTGCCTCTTTCTGCAACTCACTATTTTCCTAATTGTACACCCTCGTTTCTCGATCTTATGATTGTCTCTTCTCCTAGTAATGTTTCTTACCATGGTCAACTTACGGCTACTTTTTCTTACCACGATCTCATTTACCTTTCGTATCGTATCCGTGTTCCCAAGCGTAAGTCCCAGCTTTTATATCTCCGTAACTACAAGGGCATAGACCTGGAAGCTTTGCAGCGTGACGCCGGCGATCTCGACTGGACCCCTCTGGTTGAGTTCGATGACATCGACGATAAGGTGAATTGTTTTAACGCAACTATTCTCAAATTATATGATCAGCATGCCCCTATCCGACGTGTCAAAGTTAGACATAACCCTGCACCATGGATAACGCTACAAATTAAAGAGCTTATGGCTCGCAGGGATAAAGCTAAGAGCAGATATAAGCGCAGACCTTCAGAGCTGAATCTCTCTTACTACAAATCGTTACGTAATCGCTGCAGGCATCTGTGTCAAGATGCTAAGAGACGCTATTTCCACGACCAACTCAATAACCGCAGTTCTTCCGATGTATGGAAATTTCTCAAATCTGTAGGCATAGGCAAGTCACCTGCCAACCAGTGTAAGGATGTGAACCTCAATGATCTCAATAAGCATTTCTCTCTCCTTCCCTTTTCTCTTGATCCGTCTGTCAAGGCTGCGACACTGGAGAGTCTTGCTAGTTTGCCGTTACCACAATATTCTCACTTCAAGCTTATAGATGTTACTGAGGATGACGTTAAGAAGTCTATACTTGCGATCACTTCTTCAGCAGTCGGTAATGATAAGTTGTGTTCAAGAATGATAACTCTTATCCTTCCCTCATTACTTCCTGTTCTCACTCACATCTTCAATCACTCATTTTCCTCTTGCTCCTTTCCGTCAGTTTGGAAACAGGCTCACATAATACCTTTACCTAAAACTAACAATCCTACTTTATTAACCCACTTTAGACCTATTTCCATTCTTCCATTTCTCTCTAAAGTGTTTGAACACATAGTTCATAGACAATTATCATTTTTCTTGGCGTCAAACTCGATAATATCCCCTTTTCAATCCGGTTTTCGCTCGGGTCACAGTACAGTAACCGCGCTTTTGAAGGTGACTGACGACATCCGCTGGGCAATGGAGAATAAGTTACTTACTGTTCTCGTATTGCTCGACTTTAGTAGCGCCTTCAACTCAGTGGATTTCGACATTTTACTAGGTTTCCTCAAATCTATCAATTTCTCTTCTTCCACCTTAGCCTGGTTCAGTTCTTATCTTCGGGGCCGCTCTCAGTGTGTTCGCCTGGAGGAGTCCTTCTCTGATTGGTGTAGTCTCACTGAGGGTGTTCCTCAGGGTAGCGTTCTTTCTCCTCTTCTTTTTTCAATTTTCATAAACTCTGTTACCAGAGTAATATCCTCTAGTTTCCATCTCTACGCAGATGACTTGCAGCTTTATCGAGATTTTACTGTGGCTGACGCAGGTTCTGCAATTGCTGCAATGAATCATGACCTGGCTTGCGTCAGCGTTTGGGCTAAGTCATTTGGTTTGCAAATTAACCCAACTAAATCCCAGGCCATGATCATCGGCAGCAGATTCGTTCGCAATGTGGCTGATGTTACATCCCTCATGCCTTTATATCTGGATGGTGTTCGCATTGACTATACGGAAACCGCTAAAGATCTGGGTGTAGTTATTGACTCCAATCTTTCGTGGCGTGCTCAGGTCAATGAGGTCAGCCGAAAGGTACATTTCTCCTTTCATTCGCTGAAATGCCTTCAGGGTCTTCTGCCCTTGAAGACTAAAATTTCTTTGGCACAAACACTTATTCAGCCGATTATAGATTACGCCGACGCCTGCTACCTGGATGCTACTGAGGAGCTATTAAACAAGCTTGAGCGCTTGCAAAACCTGTGCATTCGCTTTGTTTTCGGTCTTCGAAAGTATGACCATGTTTCACACCTTCGCAAGGAACTCAAGTGGCTCCCAATCCGCCTTCGCAGGAACACTCGGATTTTATGTCTACTCTTCAACATCTTACACAACCCGTCTTATCCTTCCTACCTGCGTGAGCGTTTTTCTTACGCTCGCTCTAGCGCCGCACCGTGTAGATCACACCTAAGATCCATCCTTAAATCTCATCCTCATAAAACGAGCTACTATTCTTATTCCTTCTCTGTCCATGCTGTAAGATTGTGGAATTCACTTCCGCCTAGCATTCGTGATATAAAAACAATTTCTCTATTTAAACGTCGATTAAAAGAGCATTACCTTTCCTCTATACCGTGAGTATTTATATATATATATATCGACTGCCGCAACAAACACTATCGAAACTTCAAATCACGTACTTTAAAGGAGAGCAATTCAAAGTTGTAATTCGATGCTAAAGATTTAGTATTATGAACTTCAGTAAAATGATGTATGATATAAATAGTAAATTTGATACAGTTTTTTTTTCCTTGACAACAAATTTCATATTTCATATACTTTTCTAAATATTTCACTTTCAATAATGTTTTACGCGTATAATAGTCAGAATTTCATCGAAAGTGCCAAATTCGATAGTGTTCTTACACATATGAGTATCGAATATGGTACTTTCGCTACTGTTCTAAGAAAGTTTTTACTTATACTAGAAAAAAAATGTGCACTTTCGATATCTTGCTTGGCACTCACTTAGGTCTGTGTTCATCCGATTTAATAAATAAAAATGCATTTTTCATAAATTAAAAAAAAATATTCAAATCAAATTATTATGTAACAAAAAACTTAAAATTGCATTATATGAGACACGTTTGGTCTTTTTCCAATTAAGTGCAATGAAGAAGTTCATTTCACTTAATTGGAATAAGACCAAACGTACCTATAATGACCATTAAAAACTAATTACAGCCCTTTGGATCTATTAAAATCAATGAGATCAGTAAAAATAATATAAATGCTTAACTTATAACAGTTTTAGTGAAAACATACTAGTTCGATAAAATACAAAGTCATTCTGGACTATAATAACAACAAAATCTAAGGGAAATTTCGAACTGAGCACCTAAACTAACAGAAAAAAAATCAGTCTTAGCTTAGCTACCTACAGATAAAGTGATAAGTCAATCATATTTATAAAAACTAGACGAGTTCGGCGTTTTCCATCTGACTACACCAAGAAGAAAGGCCGAAGCAAACTCACAGGTCACAGACTGTTTTAATGTCCAGACATAATCTTTGTCAGATCATTTCATGTAGATCAATGTCTGAAATGGTCTTTTGAGGAAAGAACCACACAGATTGAGTCTGTTTTTTTTTGATGATGATTAGATAACTAAGGACTTATCTAATCATCACCATCACTTTCTGGCAAACTCTCATTTCCTGTGCCAAGGTTCTTACAAACATTATGATACTGTTTTGGTATAAGCCCTGCTTCACACAAAGGTCTGTTATGGAAAAAAATAAACATTTTTAAACAAACTTGGTGATTGAGTATTTGGAATTATCATAGCAAAGTTAGGTAGTATTTAATATACCCTGTCCATTAGGTTAACCGTTTTTTGACAGCTGTCTTAGAATGTACATATTCCAACATTACGTAAAAGTTAATTTTAAAATGCGTAATTGAATAAATATATAAACTGCCTTATCTTATTTTATGGCTTCTTCCATTACATTATAATACCGTACCTGTATCAACCAATAGTATATAGGTATGTTGCTGCACTAACTATGTAGTTCCATTTGTCAAAAATCAGTTTATCTAACGGACAGGGTGTGTAATTACGCCTAGACGGTCCTTCTGTGGTTTTCCTGTTTTTCTACTCTTTTATTTCTTTATGTACTCCCATTGTTTTGTGTGCTCTGCTAGTTACCAGTAGTTACTGTTTAAAATTGTTGTTCGGATATCATCTGTAAATTGTCTGAACATTTGAGCTCACAGGAACGCGCTTATTTTAAGCTGTTAGCTGCAATATTCTTTCCACTTTTAGAAACATAACGTTTACCGGAATTAGTAACTTTCTTCGATCATTTGCCCATTGCTCAATATGTCGCTTTCGTTTTCTACCAGGATCAGTTTTGTAAGTACATTTACGCTTACGTATCGAAGACACATTCGGAGAAAGAGGACTTTCATTTTCAGATTCAGTTATCAACGAATTCACACTCAAAATGTTGCCAATTTCTTCAGACTGTCCTGTTTCAGTGCAAAAATCATTCTGAGAGGAAGGCGATGGGACAGGCCTACCTAGTATAACTGTGCTCCGGTCATTTGGTAGACAGTCATTCTCTTTTTCCTCCTCTGACATTTCAATTATTATGGTGGATTCACTTACTTTGATAAGCGAGTCAGTATCTTTGTCACCATCGAACAAATTATTTAGAACCCTCCATTCCTCATCATTAATTTCGTTAGGAGGCACAGGTGATTGTAAAGTAAAAACGAATAAAAAACATTATAAAAAGCAATAACATTTGTAAAATGTAAATTTAAAAAACACTTTACTAATCGAATCTACCAACCAAATTCATCTATAAACGTAAAACAATATCGAATGTGGTAGATTCAATATATTAACTAACCAAAAAAACATCGAAAGTGACAGTTTCGATAGTTACAAAACTGTAAATATTATCAAAATTATATGAATATTATCGAAACTACCACTTTCGATAAAATATGCAGATGTATTTATCATGACAATGATCGAGCAATATCGAAACTACCACTTTCAATTATGTTACTTGTTACCTTCGAATTACGACCACGTGTTCTAATAATGCAGTAAAAGCACTATATTTCAAGTAAAACAAAACAGTATTGTTATAACAAGCACATTTAAATAAGCAAGAGACAGTTTTATTATTTGAACTACCATTATTTAGAAAATTTACACAACTTAATGGTATCGTAGGTTGTTTAATTTTTCCAATTTCAATGAGTTTTTCATGTTTGTTAATCAAATTAACTATTTGTCTACCCCGACTAGCCATTTTGACAATCTTAAGAATATAAAAAAAACAAAAACTAAATACAAAACCTTACTAAACAAAACTAACGCGACCTCACTCCGTCACATCGCGGCGAACACTGACGATTCTGGTAGATTCGGGACGCTCGCGCAACACGCTCGCATGGAACATCATTGTAAGTACCACTTCCAAAGATGTTCGTCGCGCAACATGTCCTGTATCGATTTTGTTCAATTAAAAACTTCTTTAATAATGACTTTTTAATTATTATTTTTGATGTATCCGATATAGTTTTAAACTCTCTTTTTAATTATGTAAAAAAGCAAAAATCGATTTTTTGCAGTTTCGATAGTGTTTGTTGCGACAGTCGATATATAATATATATGTTTATATATTTTTGTATTATGTATTTATATAAGTGTACTTTTATATATATATAATTAGTTTTGCATTATTTGTGTAGGTATATTTAATATTTTAGTTTTAGACTTCACAAATTCATATTTTTCTCTTCTTGTTCTCACACACTATTGTCTACATTTCTTTTTTACTTCTCCTTTCGCAGGTCTGCTGGAAGAAATTTCTTAAGAAATAAGCAGTACCTTTGTACTCACATTATATCTATGTCATATCACTATGTATTTTACTGTGTGTACATAAATAATAAAATAAAATAAATAAATAAATAAATAACCAATATTTTGTAACAATTTTATTATTTAAAACAGTGTCCTTATAGTTCCTTGCCCGTTCTTCTCAATAGGTACCTACTACGCTTGACACGAGCAACTAGCTTCATCTATCTGTCAGACCGACCCTTTGGCAGTTCAAAAGTGCCTGTAAATGGTTTATTTGAAATGCTTAGAGGGTGAGTTTGAGTTTTGTGATAAGTTAGCTAAAGGGTGAACTTCCTGCTGTAATCTCGTTTCTAAAAACTATTATGTAGAAATCTTCATGTTACCACAGGTTTAGTCTCTACAACCGTATCATCACTTACATAGGTGAGATTGATGTCAAATACAAGCCAATATCTTATACATAAATAAAACAAATCACTGTTCTCTACCTACCACTTCACAATTTACAAGCGTGATACTTATTATACCGCTCGTACTAATTCGTCACCAGATTTGCATAGAAATGGCTTTTTTAAAGCCTTTCCAACAGTTTCATGTTATAGGTGTGTAGTATGCAGTAATGTATATTGACACGCACGCGATGGCGGACTAGTGGGCTAGTAATCAAAACTTCAGCTGTATTGTGATATGCGCCACGGCGAGCTAATCGGGTGTAGGGAATATGTATAATTGGATAAACTTGTATTTAGATTGCTGTAGTACTAATAACTACTGATAAAGGTAGGGTAAGTTCATTAGTTTTCTTCTCCATCTCTCATATCGCCACAAGCAATATGTGAACCATAATTACTTAGGTGTAAAAGCTTATGCCCTTGTAACAGTACAGCCGGTCGATTCTGTAAAAATCTCACCGTGAAAACTCAAGTGAAGTGAGCTTGATGTGAGTTGTCAGTAGTGTCAATCCCTAGCATTATTTGGAATGACAGCTCACTCCACGCTCACTTCACCTAAGTTTTCACGGTGAGATGGTTACAGAATCGCACAGCAGGTTGGCATAGATTCAGTACATGATTTTGAAAGAAAGAAAGAAAATACATTTATTTGCGGCAAACATGACGCTAAAGAACACAAATACAAAAAAATATATAACAAGTTGGGGCAAACATGCGTCACATCCACGCAAAACTGGATTCCCGCGTTGAAATTTTTCGTAGGTTATTAAAAATAAATCAGCTGTTCGATTCATTTTGACCGCGTATTGCACTCATGTACTGAATGTTTTTTCGGTTAATAAAAAAAAACTGCTGTTTCCTACACGAGTTAAATTATTTTGCAAAGCATAAAAATGAATGAAAACTTTCTTAGTAACTCTACCCTTTCAAACGTCCTACAGCAAACAGTCATGGCCGCTGAGGTCGTTGACCTCGATTCCCCGGCGATCCATTTCTAATCCTTTCATTGGCCTCCATTATGCTTTAACCGTTATTATTGCAACCGATAATGTTTTAAGAAGCGGTTTATTTCCTGAATTGCTGCCTTGAGGACGTTTTGGAGTAAGCCCAAGATTTGAAATGGTAGGATTATTATTGTTCCAAATATGGTGCTCACAAACTTTACTTTTAGTTAGTTACTAGCTGACCCGGCAGACGCTGTTTTGCCATTCAAATTATTTCTAGCTGCCTGGCGCTACTTCGTTCGCGTGGTGTCCTACTCCCCCCTACCCTACTCCTACACTACTCCTACCCCACTCCTACCCTACTCCTACCCTACTCCTACACTACTCCTACCCTACTTCTACCCTACTCCTACCCTACTCATACACTACTCCTACCCTACTCCTACAGGTTCTATTTCCAATAGCGAATACATAAATCCAAGAATCATCCAATTTGGTGCAGTCGTTCGAAAGTTATGGGTGTACATACATTTCGAAGATCCATTTTTATATAAATGGATTATTGGTGGAAATGTTGTTTCACCTTTCTTGGTAAAGTAAAATCAAACTATCCAGCTCTCTGGTCACGTGAAATGTCGACCGGTCGTCGAGAAATTTCTCGCCGACAGTGTAGGCCTGTCAAAAAGTCCAAGAGCTTACGTACGACCCCAGTAAAAAAACAATATTCTGTGTTTGATTCATACATGATACTACCATGTGTTATCCGTTACCTAAAGAGCTTATAGCACCGTCACTTTTCTAAAAGATTGGCTACGTACTGAAGCTGATAGGGATAAGTGGAAGGAGGGAAGGGGGGGGGGGGCGTTTGCCCTCCAGTGGGAAACAAGCGGCTGATAATAATAAGCCGCGGTGTCAGTTGATAATTGTCACACGCCTCGCTAGGTGGTTAATATGCAACGTTTAATAACATTATCATAATAATTAATCCAATTTTAAATCCAATCAATGCCGTCGGCTATATTTTTGACACGACTACGCCTACGTCAAACGTCACTGATATGAATAAATTGTTAATTTGGTATATAGTATGTACTTTCCAAAGAAAAGCATGCACTTCGGGATCATCGCCTATCTTCGGAAATACGAACGCGTCATGACGAGATCTAATATAGAGCTGTTATAACAAAAGTAGTTACCCATTTTGTATAGAGTTGTGATTTTATCATTTTGTAATCATGTAATAAATGATAAAATCACAACTCTATGCAATTCCAAAAAACTTGAGAAGTCACGATCTGCGACCGGAGGTAACCCGACAGAGAGAAAACTTTAAACAAACGTATATGAAAGGTGCAGTACTAAAAAGCGCGGCTGTACATTTTATTGTGGCTGTATATTTATGTTCTATATTTTAATAATTTTAATAATTTATCTGGTTTACCTGTACCATCCTTTGATAGTTATTTTACCTCTGACAGCAGCAACCTAACAGCAACCTTATTGTAACAACAATAATGATCGTTGTGACTTTGACAGACTTGTAGTGGCAGCAATGCAAAAGCAACCATATTTTAACCCGAATAAAGATGACTGTGATTTTGACAGTGATGCAAAATCAGAGGTAAAACCACTGTGAATGGACTGTACCTTATTTTTACGACTAAGTACAAGACAACTTGAACGTCAACAACAACGTCACAATTCTTGGTTCAAAAAGTCAAAAATACTTTCGTCTGCGTATCCCAGTTTGTATAATTTCGTTTCCGTCCTTCGGGAATATTCGTTTTTCCGAATTATCCCGAGCTCCGGTCGAATTACGATGGATTTTTACTCTTTTATACTAGATTTTAATTCACCGTTCGAAGCGTGAATAACAAATTGAAATCCGACAAACACCGTTTTAAATTAGCGTGATTTTGACAGTGATGCGAAATCAGAGGTAAAATAACTGTGAAAGGCCTTATTAATGTTTCATTTCTTAAAATTTTGACCTAAGGAAGCAACTGAAGAACACGGGTGGGTTTTAGTCAGTAAAAGTCTGACACGCCCTTCCACTCAGCCCAAAGCGGGAGAGGTCATTTGATGATTTCCCATCCAAAAAAAAAGGTGTTAACTAGGAACTGAGGGCCAATTCCCGTAATTAAAAACGTTCAAAATCTACTCGCAATCTCATCTCAGCGACAATGAATGCAAAACTTGTCAAACATTTTGGGAAACTAGAGGTATTTTTGACAGATTGAGACTGAGATCAGACTGCCCTGCCCTGAATTACGAGAATTGCCCCTCAGATGTATTAAAAAATTCCTGTCCCACTAATTAGTGCCCCTAATGTTTGTAGTTATTTCTTCGTACATTGTGGGCCCCTTATTTTTTAATGATATCTTATCTATCTAAAACACCACCTACCATTAAAAACACCTCCATGCTATCAAGATTGACTCGATAATCTTCTTATAATAAAATGGGCTAAGTAGCCCTGGGACTTAATCCATTTATAAGCAGACTGGTACATAAGGGCCTTAGCAGACGTGCTACTTTCACAATTGACGATTGAGACGTTTTTCGGAAACTCGCTAAAGCGACTGCATGACACATGTGCTCTATATTTACGAATACTTACAGCAATATCAATTTATTTTATTTTATTGCACAACAAGCTTTTGTTCGCCAGTTCATCTGACATCCAGGCTGAAAAGTAGCCTATGTCCTTCTTCAGGCCATGGTCTACTTATGTGCAAAATTTCATCCAAATCCGTTCAGCCGTGTAAGCTTTAAAGCGTAACAAACAAACATTCAAAAAATCAAATCTTTTCTCTTAATACTCGTAATATTAGTTTAGATGTAAACAGCTCAGGCTAAACTATGAGTACATGACCCTGTTAGTGCGCAGATAAAATATTAACATAAAATATTGCATACTAGAATATATCACAACATACAGAGTTATTGCCAGAAAAGGTACTGATAGAAAACGCACAATTTTAATACTACGCTTAAACGCAGGGGCAGTTGCCAAAACACGATGCAGGATTGATAAAGTCGCAAAATTGTTGTTCGTTGGATCTAAAAGTAGCATGTCTGCCAACACCCTTATACCCACTTGGGGATGGCTAAATTGTATCGTAGGGTTGTCCAAGCAAACACTCGTATCTACCTAATGTTATGGCATACCTTTTGGCTTTCGGCTAATACTTATAGATTAGGGTAGCCCTTGGGATTCGTTGAGTTTGTTGGTACTGTTATTAAGGTAGGTACACAAAACAATGGAGGTATGACTGAACAGTGTCAGTAAGAGTATGATGTTGTTTTTTAATTACCATAACATAACATGACGCTTTAAGCCCCGAAAGGTTAGGTAGAGGTTTACCCTATTTAATTGTCCACCAATATTTCGCCAGTTATGTTTAAGTCCCATGTATTAGGGTGAGCCTATTGCCACCAAAAGACCTGGTGGAAAACCCCAATAACACTGCCTGATCCGGGAATCGAACCGAGAACCTCGTGGTCAGCAGTAGCGCTTGCTACCACTACACCAGCGAGCCAGTCAGTTTTTTATTAAGTATGTGTGACGTAACTAACGTTGACGTAAGTAGCGTTGGAAGGCGTCCCACAAGGTGGACCTGGTGAAGGCCGCAGGATGCGAGAAGCACAGAACAGCACCCTAATTGCATAACACACGATCAATCGGAATCGGTTTCATTTTGACAGTTCAACATTCATTGCGTTATTTACGTTGTAGAGCAGACATGACAAATTTTTTGAACATATGAAGCAATGGATTAGTAATATTCTTCAAAATGATTCAGATTGAGATTGATTGTGTGTTACGCAATTAGGGTGCCGGTCGAAGTGGCGTTGCTTGGCACGTCTTTTGGCTGAAATGACTACTACTAATATAATAAACGTGAAAGTTTGTATAGATGGATGGATGTTGGTTACTCTTTCACGCAAAAACTACTGAGCGGATTTGGATGAAATTTGGCACACAGATGATTCATAACCAGGATTAACATATAGGATACTTTTTATCCCGATATTCCCACAGGATCGAAACTTATGCGGGTAAAACCGCGGGCGCAGCTAGTGATAATCCACTTTATTCATAAGCGTTGCTTAAAGTTAAGCAGTGATTAGCGACTGTTTAACCATACATTTTTGACGTTTAAACGTTACTTAACTTTAGTCATCGTTTATGAATAAACCCCAATATAACGAAGAAGTACTTTAAACTTAGTTATGCTGTATAAGGTCATATTTTCTCTTATATCGTAATCAAATCGGGTCTTCAAGTTCTGAGATGCATTATTTAAATATTCTTAGTTTTACCAGAGGCAGTGAAGTTAACTGTATTTTCTTAAGTGCATAGAACAGGGTAACTTTGATAACAAACAGAAAATTGAATCAAAACGATACTGTTAGGCTAACAAGCGCAAGGCACTCGACGGTATTCAGAAGGGAAGTATTTCTGAGAAAATGTTGATACTGCTTTTTCAAATGTAGCTCGGCATGGAACGGATCTTTAGATTTCAGTTGTATCTCAAAATAAACGCTTAGCTAATTAATTAGTGTTTATATAATACAGATACATGACATAGTAATGTTAAAAGAGGGAGAGAGAAAGAGCGAGTGAGAAAGATGATCATGTGGAAGCGTTCCAGATCTCACAATTTCAAAATGCTTTTATCAATTAAACAATTTGCTCTGTTTGTGTCAATAAAAAAAAACGGGTTGCACTCCGGGAATGCCGGCAGAAGTGAAAATTTGAATATTAACGTATGCGGTCTACCCTCCCTCCGTGTTACGAATTTTCGATCAGGTCACGTGTCCTGACGCGAGCTCCGTCTTACGAATTTTCGATCAGGTCACGTGTCCACGCGAGTTTAACATTTTTTACCCATCACAACAAAAATGCACAACGCCGCTAAAGAAGTTTTCACTTCAAAAATACTTGAATTTTTATCGACTGAGAAACTGAAACTGTCGCTGATTGTAACTATGGTGAATATCTAGACATATTCACCATAGTTACAATCAGCGACAGTTTTTAAAATCTTTAATATTGAATTCCATATTTAATGAAAATCGGATCAGAAGTAAAATGAAAAGCAGAGTAACTCTTAGCTAATGAAATCCTAAAACACAATGTATATAACAATTTGGTGTCAATTTAGATCTAAATTCTAATTTAGACACAAACACAACTTGTTCAATAGGTATGAAAAATGTCGAATACGACTTTTGTCGATAAACAAGTAGGATTACTATGGAGGATACTATGGATAATACAACTTTTGTTAGTACCGTCTGAAAAAAATTAAAAAATAATCAGTCGGCTGGTTGATTATGATTAACCGTAAGAACATGATCGCCCGTCATTGAATACATCCGGCAAGTCACGTTGCTCAGTACAATGGGCCAAAAAGATATGTCCACGCGTTTGTAGTGCCTCGCAGAAGAATTTTCTAGGGTTCGTTAACTTGATGGTCAGCTAACGAGCCGTGTCCATAGGTACAGTGCGACAAGGATCTTTTGGCGCTTGAATAACATTGACAGGGGCGCGTTTTTTTTTAATATTTTGGCTTGGCACGGCTTGTGCAATTAGCCACAGTCACGTTTAGTTTCTTTAGTGCTAAGAAAGAAAAGGTGGGGAATCGAAATAGGGTGGCGTTGTTGGTAAAAAATTGTGAAATTGTATTGAAATAATAAGATGGCGATGTTAGTTCCGATTTCATCAAGAACCAAAAGATCCTTAAAGGTATTTGTTTAATATTTTTTAAGGGTCAACATTTGTAAGTTGCGTTTTTGCATAAGGCCATAAATTATTCTGATTGGAAGAAGGATTAGAACCCAGTTGGATTGTTTTTATTAGCAGACTAGCAGCGCCCCGTGATTTCAAAAAGTATTCTATGTGTCTATGTGTCATTTAAATTCGTTCATTCGTTTTTGCGAAAGAAAGAAAAATGCGTTTATTGGCATTACACAATACACCTTAACACTATAAAAACAGTAAACAAATATTATAATGCCAGAAGAGCCTCAGCTCAGCAAAGAGCAGCGTGAAAGAGTACCAGACATCCATCCATCCATCCTCACAAACTTTCGCGTGTATAATATTAGTAGGGAGTAGGATCGACTACCTTCTTAATGTGATAATGTCGCTTATGTGGTGCACAGTTATGATTTTTTTAACAATTTCACTCTTGCACTGGGTACAAACTTTATTATAATCAAAATAACTTCTAAGGAAAATACCTTGATAAACCAAAAATAACGCTTCAAAGGTACAAAACGCCGCACTATTTCATGGTGTTAAGTCAGCTTGACTAAAATTATGACCGACATTCCCATTTAACCCTACAACTACGAACGGCCTACAAGTAAAACGGAAATTCCAAAGTGAGCTTTGATTTGCATGAAAGCTATATGGGGCACTTTTGACCGGCGTAGCGTAGTTTTTCCTCCCTTTGACAAGTCAGCGCGCGTAGGGTTATTTGTGAGTGCTGTGTACGGGCGGCAAGAGAAAACGTAAAAGAAAAAAAGTTGAAAAATGGGATTTCTTTAAAGGTGATTGGAGAGTTAGGGCGTGTTTTTGTTGCTTTGTCAAACTGTGCATAATGAAAAAGGCCTAGTGTAGGTACCTTGTTGAATTTTTACCTTTTTTACTGGATAGGCTCATTCACTGTTTTACCACTGAACATACCATAACTATTATGGTCGAAATATTTGGAACGACTTTTGGTCGGTTCTTTAACGCTGGTTGTGGCAGGAGTAAACTGGTAGAAATCGTCACGTAACAATAAGGCGTTATGCCCCCTCCATGCAAATTTCTCTCAGAGAGCGATAGAGATAGTTTTCATGGTTTTCGAGGGTGTAATAGAGAATAGCGAGGTCAAAATGAAATTCCAAGATGGCGACAATTTTATGAGAGCTTCTAAAAATCCATGCAACTTTCTCTCAGAGAGCGATAGAGATAGTTTTCATGGTTTTCGAGGGTGTAAAATACAATAGCGAGGTCAAAATGAAAATCCAAGATGGCGACAACTTTATGAGAGCTTCTAAAAACTTAAACTCGATGGTTCTGTATTTAAAACGCGTATTAAATTCACAGTTTTCTCTCTCTCTCTTTCTATATACGAGTGTGTGCGCGCGTGTGAGTATAGCGTAAGGAACTTTGTTCCTGAGGGGTACCCCCGACCGCATCCGTTTTTTTTAGTTCCAACTATTTTTAATAACCTTCCCTTCCTTCTTTCATTTAAAGAATGTAGTTAAGCGAAGCGAGGTGAAAAAATGACTTTGTGTACATGTACTAAAAAAGAAGCTACGTCTGCCAACAAACGACTGCAGTTTTGCAGAGGTAATTTATCTTTAAACATTATGTGCAAGTATTTTTGTGAATAAAGACAATTGTTTTCCTTTTTTTGGTTATTATGATTCCATTTTCTCAGCAACAATCGGTAATTCTAGTAAAAAAATGGCATTGTAAATCAAAATAAAAGAATTTGTAATTTACACTACACATCCGACTTTCATAGCCCTTAATCACACCACCACGCTATAATTCACAATTTCCTGCACAAAAAATAGCTCACACGTCTAGATTGCCCCAGACTACCTGTATAAAACTTGTTAGTAAGCCTCATAAAGTCCTTTATGTTTGCATGTAAGAAACGGGCTATTTATTGGAGCATACCACTGATTTCCCATTGGGCTACACTATTCATTGCCCGTTCCAGGTAGCTATTTTACTTTTATTGTTGACGAGCGCTATCCAATTGCTTTTTTTATTAAACTGCGGTACGGGACGGTAAAATAGTTGTTAGTTGAAAGGTGGTGTAGAAACGTTTTTTCGGGTTTTCGATTTAAAGTTTGGTGTGGCTTTTGCGCCCATAACGTGCCATGATAGCATGCGTTGTTTGAAGCAAAGTTACAGTTTTGATTGATAGATTTATTTATTTATAATAAGCACACCACTAGCACAGTCACTTGTAATTCAGATTAGTTAAGTTTACAAATGCGTGCACTGACTACACCACTCAGGTCCACTCAGTCTGTATGGTTCTTTCCTTAAAAAACCATTTCAGACATCAATCTACATGGTCTTCACATGATCTGACCAAGATTATGTCTGCACTTTAAAAGAGACTGTGACCTCTGAGTTTGATTCTGTCTTTCTTCTCAGACTAGTCAGATAGAAAACGTCGACCTCATCTAGTTTTTAAAATATGATTGAAAAAGTGAAAGAGTTTGTACAAAAATAAAATCATTTAACAGCTATAATTGGTATTTCAGTAAACATGCAGATAACAGGTATGCCTTACATTTCGCCGCCACACCGCATCACCACAACAATATTTATGATGAATTAATCATGAATATAAAAATGAATATACTATATATACTATATATATATTAATATTGTATTTGCGATAGAGCTTTAGCATCATACTCAATATTATAATATTCCCACTGTTGGGACACAGGCGTCCTCTCTGTGGGAGGAGTGAGCCGTAATCCACCACGCGGCCCCTGTGCTGGTTGGTATGTCTTCTAATTTTTTGGTTCTAGAACATGCCGGTTTCCTCGCGATGTTTACCTTCACCGTTTGGAGAGCAGTGGTGATGATATAATTCACACAGGGTAAAGCGCCTGTCTGGGTTCGAACCTACGACCTACAACTCGTAAGGCACGGCCGTTACCATTGGGTCACCTCTGCTCACTGCTTTTGCATCGCGGTGCACTAATTCTGTGTTTTTTTTTGTCATTGAAGTTGGAGTTTCGCTAGCTAATTCAATTTAACCCTGTATAATCTACCATAAATGACCGCAGCAAGCTAATCACATGATTCTTTCAACCCAACGTCTCAAGTACTTATAAACTCTATAAGATTTCATTCATCCCCTGGGTAGTATAATTAATTTCCTCGCCCCTCCCCCATAATTACGAGTCATTCGTCTTCATTAGAGGTTGCGGTGCCGTTTCATTAGTTTCTGAGCTAACTGTGGGAAGGTACTGCTTCACTACTGAACTGTTGCTTGATAACTGTGTTCGTGATTTTATGTTTACACATAATCAGCCTTTAATGTTCTCATTGCTGCGACACAAGCCTCCTCACGTCGAGAGGGAGTGGGCTGTAATCCACCACGCGAGCCCAATGCGGGTTGGTAGATGTCACATGATGTTTGAAAAATAACTTTAATTTCGGAAGTCGGTGGCAAAGAACGAAAATGCGAACCCAACGACACCCGAAATTAAAATTATTTTTCGCTTTGTAGTGTCGTTTTTGGAAGTCGGTTGTTTTTTTGTTTGTTAATTAAACAAGAGTATTAATTTTAACCAGTAACGGTTCGTAAATAATAGGAATCGTCCATTAGACTATACCTACATACATAATTATGCTAGACCCTTAACTAAGTAGACATTTCAGGAAAATGTGAGTGTTTCTATTTTCACACCTCATTCAACCTTTTCGGGGACTACAAGAGCAGATAAAATTTGTATTATGTATGTTTTATGTTTACAACATAAACATGAAACCAGATTCCTGGAACCACCATGATGAAAACGAATCAAACCACTATCAAAGATGAAGACGTAGGAACGATATTTTCCAACATTGTATCATGAGAGTTGCTTTGTAAGACAGCGGTAGTAAACTATATTTCCGATATAACCGGCCGCGTGGGAAATTAAAGAAGAAACGATGCCGCGCTTTATGGTATCCGATGTCTGAACCAATCATGGATACCTGGGTGGAACTAGATTTTAAATTATATTTTTTTAATAAATACAAAAGCAAAAGGACACTAACAACTGATTTTCTCAACGCCAGATAACTTTATCGGAGGAATAATTTTTAAATGTTGACAGTTATTTCATACAAAAACTGTCAAACATCAATTTTGTTCCTCGAATAAAAGTTATCTGGCGATGGAAAAATCCGGCCTTAGGCGAATATAGAGGAATATTAGTGACCTAGAAGTCGTTACGGGTAGTCAGAAGCCTAAAGGTCTGAAAACCAGTCTTATCAAGGGGTATCGTGACACACAGCAACTGGGTAGTGGAGGTTAGATAGGCAGTCGTGCCCATGTAAAATGCTGGTATTGAGCTCCATCCGGTTAGACTGGAAGCCGACCCCAACATACATAGTTAGTAAAAGGCTCGACAGATTGATTATAGCTAGCCTATAAGTTAAATCAAAATCTTCTAGGACACTTCAGGTTGTATTACTTCAGCTTTATTCATCACTGAGTTGTGGTGTGAAAAACATTTTAAAGATCTTTTCATCCTAATATCGACCGTGGACGTCATTCATAGATGTATGTATAAATGCCCAAGAATTGTCATCACAAACACACACACTTTCCATTTGCTGCGGATTTCCACGACCTACACTAGGTCTGAAATTGCCATTACAACAGAGCAGGCGTAGTGATCAAAGCTCGTTCCTTTTCTGTGTGTCCCTGGAGTTAGCTGCCCGTTCTTCTACCACCATCTTCACATACGATGCTTTGGCATTCCAAAGCGTATTACTAATAAACTAGTTTCATTTTCTAACTGTCCGACTCCTTGACCATTCAAAAGTTCCAGTAATTGGCATAATTAAAATAAATGCTTTGAGTTTGTATTTCTGCGAAGACCTTTTATGCTACAAAGATAACATTCTGCAAAAAAAAGCCATCAATACTTACTACACAAAAAGCCTGTACATTGAAATGGAATTCTCATTTTTATTATTTTATTCGAGACCACACCAACAATTTCCAGCCATTCTCTTTGCGAAATTATAAAATCCGCCCGTTATCTATAACAGAGTCACATGAACGATATTTTTGAAGCGCAAAGGCAACAAAGGGCTGCGAAACGAGCCGTATCTTATTTGAATAAGTCGCGGCATGAAAGCTTGCCCGCTCTCACTATGAAACTGGCGCGCCATAGTGCATGGATGAGCAGTAGGAAAGATAAAAATTCATTTTTTTTTAAATTTAGGCAATCAACTGTGGTACAAATAGTATTACAGAATTTGCATGGATTTACTGGATGCATTACTAACTACTACAGCATGCAGCATGCAGCACTACAGCATGGATTACTAACTTTAAGATAAATTTTTTTTTTTTTTTAATTTAGGCAACCAACTGTGGTTCAAATAGTACCTATAGTAAAAAGTAAGTAGTGTAAAAAGTAGTAGTAGTATAGTAAGTAATAGTATAGTATAGTATTGTATGGCCAATAATAGGTTTCCCTGTATAAATCATATAATGATATGTATAAAACATGCGAACGGACTACAGACCAAGAAATATTTAAATACAAACCCCCTTATTACAAAACAAGGTTTTTCTTTCGATCAGGTTTAAACCACTGACCCAGTTATTGAATTAAGAACCCAACTGATAGAGAAATGCAGTTCTTTATACAAAAATGACAGCTTAGTTCGGTGCTAAGTTGTCATTTTAGTATTTAGAACTTTGCCTAAATCGAAATAAAGTTATGTATATGCAAAAATCTTGTTTTACTCGTAAAACTGTGCTACGTGCTCTCGAAAATAGTTTAAATACACAGTTTCCAATAATGTTAACAACGGATTACCACTTTCTTTGTAAGGTAATACTTTTCCGCGTCTATCTACTCGTACAACTCCATACAAGTTCCAGTCTTATCTTGTGCGACATCTTCGTTTGACGTCTCACGGTTCGTCTTCGTTTTGTTTAGGGATAGCTTTATCACTGTCAAAGTTTTCCCATGGAAATTCTCCGCTACCTTCTCAGGGTATCAGGCAGAAAAAAAGTGATAAAAGACAAACATTTTACTTGTACTAGGTAAATCTTCTCAACATAAATTATGTTTTCAGTTCTGTAGTCGGAATTTATATATATATAAAAAAATGGTGTTATACAAATCTTTGAAGAGTTTTTGATCGAGATTCATTCATGCGTTTTCTTTACGGTATATATGGTATATTAACCAAATAGGGGTGGTATCCCGCAGTGCGTCTGGACTCTCGATGGTAAAAAGGTGAAGGCGGGATGAGCTCATGTAGCTCTTGAGCACACTCCCCGAGGTACAGTCTGTAGAAGACGGACAGACAGGCAACACTTCACACAGTTTTGTGAGGGCAACAAACGTATGCAGACCTCCATTTCTTCTACGCGAAACTGTCGGTTTGCCCGAACTTGGAAAATAGTACGTGAACGTTATTAGATGTACTGTGTTTATTATTCTGAAAGTGAAATACTAACTGATTTGCTGTACTCATTGTGTTTTATTGTAAACCTGCACTATGGATTCTGTACCAGTGAATTGAGACGATGACGGTACTGTCGTGCAGCCATTACAGATGCCGGCGGCCGTCATATGTATTTTATACCAATACGAAAAACTTCAAACTTGCGCTACTCCAATACTCTCCACTACGTAGGTTCAACAGTCGTTATTATGAATTTCATTTCACGCTGACCGGCCGTAGTGGTGTTTTTACATCACTCTGTGAGAGCCGCACCAAACAGAAACAAGTTATGAGAAAGGCTTTCGCCTCGTGTTTAATCGAATGTCAAACAAAAATGAGTTTCTTTGATACAGCTCTGGTACTAGAATGGATTGGTTTTCGTTTGAATTAGTTTTTTTTCATTTGGTATTAGTTTGTTGATGGGCTGTAGGAAGGATTGCATTGGGGACGGCCCCAACGGTGCCATGCATGGTGCAACGGTGTTCATGGATATGGTTTGTTTCTTTTTTATCAATGACTGATGGTGGTGGTCAAAGGACTCGTCGAAGAGAGAATAATTGTAAGCAGTATGTATTTTTCAGGAGGATATTTACCGGACGAACAGTATGTATATATGAGCAAGCAATTTTAACACGTTTTTGTGTTTTGAACAAATTGGGCACTTAAAAGAATTGCGTGTGGACTAATAAAAATATCGAAGAGGACGCTGAGTACCAATATCATCATCAACTGCTATCTTTTTCACAACTATGTTGGGGTCAGCTTCCAGTATGACCGGATGCAGCTGAATACCATTATCGATTAATTTAACTTAACACAATAAACGTACAAAGGCGGACTTAATTAATTTATTCTCTATCATTCAAACAAGGGTCGTGGAGGGTGGTGTTGATGGAATGTTTTACATTGAGTGATTGCCTATCTGACCTCCATAAATGAGTACTTATCTATCTACCTGTAAAATGTGTCATTGGCCTGTCAAAGCTGCCACATTTATGAAAATTATACACTATTTCCCCAATGTTCCAAAAAACTATACCAATGACACAGTTCATGTCATGTAACCCATTACTTTCAAAATTAACTCTCCATAGCCTAAGCATCCTATACTTAATAGCTATTAACGCAAAACTCCATACAATCCATTACAGAGTTGCCACAAAACAATTATTTACACCGTAACGACTTACAATTTTAAATTAAAACAGAGTCGTTCGCAATAAGCGCGCCGTTTTCCATGCTAAGTTTAGTTTACAGGGTTAGGGTGATGTCACAGAGTTTATTTCCAACTTGTATTCTTATTTTTGCTGCTGTTTAAAGGCTGAGAGTTGCACGCAAAGCCATGGAGCGTTCCATGCTTGGCATCAGGCTAACAGACCGAGTTCCAAATGTCGAGATGCGAAGATGGTATTTGATATCGGTAAGCGTATTATGGAACTTAAATGGAGTTGCACTTGGCAAGGCAAGGCAGTGATGACAGGTGGTGTAAGGCTGAGAGAGAGTGGCGTCCAAGAACTGGAAAACGAGATGTCGGTCGTCCAGCGGCAAGATAGGCAGACGACATGATGATGAAAATGCTCGCCTGATGGAAAGCGATGGATGGGGTCTATGATGGAACGAGCGTACCCAGAAGATGTCCGTTCACTCTTGCTTTGAAGGTAGGCAGATTAAATGAGGAAGGGAACACAGACCTGGTAGAGAGTTCCACGCTTTGGCTGTGCACCAATAAGTCACTTCAATTACCCTCATATTAAAGGTTAATAGTTAGTCAGGTTACTCAACAGTGTGCCTTCGCCCTTAACAACGTAATTGATCGCCGGCTGTGCGCGTTTACGACAAAGTCCTAAATTAACATAATAATTTGGTTACACTCTGTATTAAAGGAGGGTTGTACAGACAATGTTAGTTTTGAAGTACAGGTAAAAAAGTAAAAATGATGATAAAAGACGAAAAACGTTTTCCGTTTTGAAATAGACAACACCCACAACCAGCGTCAGGCACTAGTTGTCTGGCATTTTTGCTGAACTGGGTCTTTTTGGCGCAGCCGTGAGGCACACTTACCTGCTAATTTCTTACATCGGACTTAGCCCTTTTTTAATTGTTTTTATCTGACGTATGTCTCTGGTGTACTGTGCTTAATAAATGTATTTTTTTTCTATCACAACAAGCTCTATATGTAAAGAATCATCATCACCGTCATCTACAGCCCGGCTTCAACCACTGCTCAGCATAGGACTCTCTTTTCTTGTGCCAATCCCCACGCTCCTGTGCCAGCATCATCCAGGTTTTACCCGCGATGGCAACAATTTTGTCCTACCGGTTCGTCGCCGAATGACAGACAATTCGTCTTTCAGTCCTTGCAGGCCACCCGGTCACTGCCTTGCTCCACTTAATGTAAAGAATAATCCCAACTTTTACTTAGACAAAAAAAAAAACGATATAAAATACCATCAAAAGTAACCTCGCGCAAAAACTAAACAATTAACCCTTTGGAAAAAATATTTTTAACGTCTAAATATTTCTTTCATCTTTATTTCTCGTTTTGACCGCCAGTAAAAATAACTTTTTCGCATGCAGATTTCGCACACGAATAATAGGCAATTTAGATATTTCCAATCCTTATTTATGATTCAACCTTTTGCAGGATTAAAAGGGTACAAAATTAAGCTTCAAGCCGACCATGTACTTAGGTAAAGAATTTTAACCATCACGACACGACTACATAAGGTTTCTCAAGTGAAAACATAGTGTGTGTAACAAAACTAGATAGATAGAAACTAGATTCCTGGGTAAAAAAATAATAATTATATTTAGTCCGTCAGTTAGATTATCGAAAAATAATGGACACGTATTTTTTCTTTTGTCAATCAAATTAAAAATGACAAAGATAAAGCGCGTCAAAATTTGGGAGTGGGGGGTCGTGACGTCACGCCATGCTAAAAAGTGTAGCAAGGCGTGACGTCACGCGGAACTTTAACGGGCGATATCTTCATCATTTTTCATATAATTGACAAAAGAAAAAATACGGGTCCAATATTTTTTGATAATCTAACTGACGGACTAATTAGATTTTTTTAGGAATCTAGCTTATTGCCCCGTTGGTCGGGTTGTCGCTAGCGCGATTGCTGAGCATGGCTGGACCCCCATACTCATGGTTAGATTGCCGGGTCGGGCAAAGTGTCATTGGGTTTTCTAATTGGGAATTTCTTACTAATAGCCCGGAGTTTGGAAGTTGGCGGTGTCATAAGCCATGTGCCTCGGAAAGCACGTTAAGCCGTTGGCGCTGCGCTTGCTTTGTCTCTGGTCGTGTCGGATTGCCGTCCCATCGGACTATGAGAGTGAGGGAAGAAACGTCCCATGTGATTATCGTTTTTTTTTTTTAAACGTGGGAAACGTTTAAAAAAAAAAAACGATAATCACACACTAGGAATTTTTCCTATATCATGGGTGCGTTCACAAAAATTTAAGCTCACATACACAAACAGCCAAGATATCATAATCAAGAGTCGGTTTTATCCAGCTGGATCTAGCTATATACCAGTATTATACATGGAGCGACTGCCTATTGCCTATCACTGGATAGGCAACCATCATTGAATGAATTTGAAAGGAAGTAATTTTTCTTATAAAAAACAAAATATACTCGTATATTGCTTATATATGGCATACCTACGTAATGTTTACACCACTAAGCTGTACATTAAATACATGCTAGTTTCCTCACGATGTTTCCCTTCACCATTTTGAGAGCAGTGGTGATGTAATAATTATCGAAAACTACGACATACAACGCGGGCATTGGCCCGATATTATATAATTACTTTGAATTCATAACCAACCCTTACCAATTAATATCGGTGCTTTGAAATTCCAAGACATCGTTGATTACAAAGGTCTTTCACATCACGCATAGTAAGCGCACGTGTTGCGCATGCTAATTTACTTTACAACTGCGTCGATATTTACTGCCGTTTCACGTTTTACAGTTTATTCAAATTGATTGTTTTTATTTAACGGGTTTCACTTTGGATCAGAAGGCCAATTCTCGTCATTTAAAACGTTCAAAATCTAGTCGCAGTCTCGACAAACAAATGTCAAAAAAATGTCAAAATGTAGGGAAATTAGAAGTACTTTTGACAGATTGAGACTGAGATCAGACTGTGAACGTTCATAAAATTACGAGAATTACCCCTCTGTGGTATTAAGATTGAAGAATATCTTCATAGGTCGGTACACATATAAACATCGAATTACAATATTATTAGTATAGGTACCTAAGTTGGGTGTTAAATATTTGTATTAGTTACTAGGTTCTGCCCGCGACTTCGTCCGCGTGAAACTTCTTGTTCCCCGACCCACCCCGTCGCATCGCATCGCCCGTCCGCGCTCTTACTTCGTGTTCACTTGACGTTCTTTCTTACTTTTTCCTCGGCTCCTAAGGGCAATGTTAGCCTTCCTCAAGCATTGGGCTAACAGATGCAAAAAGAAATTTCAAACCTGACTGGTAGTTCCGGAGATTAACGCGTTCAAACAAACAAACTCTACAGCTTTATTATTAGTATAATATATATTTGATAGTTGACCAATAATAAAGTAGATATCTAATTATGTAATTTAGCTTTAATTACTAAGTACTTAGATTATTTAACTTCACCTTTGAATTACCCATGGTTGACAAGCAGCGCTAACAACCAACCATGGATTCGAACACCCATGGCAATAAATTACACAAAGTAAAACGCTTAACTGGGTTCAAACCCAGGTAAGCGTTTTACTTTGCGTAATTTATTGCAACACCACTGTTCTCATAACTGTGAAGGAAAACATCGTGAGGAAACCGGCATGTCCTAGAACAAACAATTCTAAAACATGTGACATCTACCAACCCGCACTGGGCCAGGGTGATGGATTACGGCCCACTCCCACTCACAGATAGGAGGCCTGTGTCCCAGCAGTGGGAACATTAAAGGCTGATCACGCTGTTAACAAAAAGTAATAATGAAACTGCCTATCTAATCCAAAATTGAGAAACTTTTCTCCACTATCAGTATATGGAACAATAAATAAAATATGTCATATCTTGCTCCTTTATTACCACCTGTATTGGCTTTCCACACAAATCCAAGACTTTTCAAACCCAAAAATCAAGGTAAAGTCACCAAAAGCAACCAGGGGGTCAACTCCGAAGTAGTATCAGCCGAATGTTCGGCCGTTTCCTGCTACGAAGTTACTATTTTTTTCGGTCGGTCCCGATCCTACAGTCTTTCGAATATTGACTATGGTCCCGACCTAACTGAGCCGATCCGAACTTTTTTCGCATTTTTCAATAATATTCGGTTCGGCCATGTGGCCATGTGGCCGATCCGAACATTCGCACTTTGCACTTCGGAGTAGACCCCCAGAGTCGTGTGATGAAGTTTTGTTAGAATCTAATAGTTGTTTTTGAATGAAATTTAATTTCATGTATTTTGTCCGTTTGTTCTCTATTAATTAAATTTAATTTAATTCGAAAATATGTATCGGTTTCTTACTAAACTTCAACTATATCCGACGACCCTCGTTACTTATCTCCTTTGGTGACCGTACCTACATTTTGCAACCCCACTAATACTGCCGTCTCTTTCGCTCCCGCTTCCATAAATTCCGGTAATGTAGTGTCAGGGCTTGATAACGAGATTTACACGTATCGTCTCGGCTGACAGGCGACATTATCGCTGAGCACGGCGCGTTTTATTTACGTGCCGTGTGAAGCATCCTTACATTGACAGGTGCTATTTGTGGACTGTACCTATTTGTTATGCGGCTTGGTTTTTTTTTTAGTTCTTAGGAATGATAGTGCTTAGACATATTATTTCTGAAAATGAAAAGAATTTCACTGCCTCTATGGTCTAGTGGTCGCAAGCGCTACTGCTAAGCATGAGATCCTGGGTTCGTTTCCCGGGTCGAGCAAAGTGTTATTGGTTTTTTTCCATCTGGAAGTTCTTAGTAACAGTCCGGAATCTGGATTTATGCCCACACAACACAACATAATCAGCCTTTAACGTTCCCACTGCTGGGACACAGGCCTCCTCTCTATGAGAGAGAGTGGGCCGTGATCTACCACGCGGGCCCAGTGCGGGTTGGAAGATTTATGCCGGATTGATGGCAATAGACACACGCTCTATTTTACATGGGGCTTAAACATAACTGGCGAAATGTGGGTGCATTATGTATATGCACACCTGTCCCTAATCCTTCGGGAAATACAGGTGTGATCTTATGTGGAAAGAATTCTAACGAAAAGTGAATCGCTTCGTCCCTCATCGTTTGAGTAGCTATATTCAAATTTTATTTATGTTTCAAATTGACGTTAATTCAAGTTGAACGAATATGATAATTAAGTTGATTTCAGAGTGACTAGCACTATTGAAAAAGTTATAAAAATGTTTGAAGTTGTAGCGTAAACTAAACTTTATTTTGTAGGAATTAAAGTTATTTTTCCATAAACTCATATCTATTTGTTTTCATTTTTGGCGAATATGTCGTAATTTTATTTTACATTGATCTATAACTTCTGTAAGTACCTACTAATTTCTATTTAACAGATTTTACTTTACGCCTTTTTCGTATCTGTTTCATTCGCTATCTTATTTCATTTACACATATTATTATTCCTTCACCTGATACTTTTCAGGGTTAGGTTTCAAAGACCAGCCAAATTTAAAGGTGTGGCACAGACCATCAGACTGAACAATTTTCTCTATGGGACCAACATCGTAATCGTGAATAAAATTAAGCAGTCGTTTAGGTCGAGTAGGTATGAAGTTGTATGGGATAGTCGATAAATTTTCCGCGATTACGATATTGGTCCCACGGAGAAAGTGGTTCAATTTGATGGTGTATACCACACCTTTAAATTTGACTGGTCATTGAAAATGAACCCTGTGTACAGAATTATACAAAGAGCCATAGATATACAGGGTGACAGGGAAACTCGACGTATTCCTTGAAAGGGGTTATACTAGAGGTCATTAGCAACAAATTTAGTCCAGTCAACTAGGGGTCAAAACTGGATGGTTAAAAAAATTATTTGCTAATACCAAGACCTTTAATTCTGAGATTATATAAGTTTTACAAGCATTTTTTTTTAAAGTTATCACTCTATTTTCAACTTTCAGAAAAGTATCCATTTAATGTTTGGTGTGGAGTGGTTTTTTCTCATAATTAATTGTTTTTGATAACAAGTCAGAAAATTTCTAAAAAATCAAAGAACCGACACAGCTCGGTAACCATCCATAACTGGACTACATTTGTTGCTAATGTCCTCTAGTATAACGCTTTTCCAGGAATACGTCGAGTTAATATCCCTCGTAGTATAATGACCATCTAGGGTCATTTGCATTCTTAGCCACGTAACCGGAAGTACATAAACAGGCGCAGAAAACTCGTTTAATGTCTGTAACTTTCGCAATTTGTCAAGAATTACAGAAGCTATATATTTTTGGTTGATTCCTGATCAAAGGCCGCCCTCCGCCGCATTGTCTTTGCATTCCTTTGATGCCTATCATTTAATATTCTGCCACAGATCGCCAAATCAAGAGAGATACGGTAAAATTATAGGAACAGAAGATTTTGATAACATGTGAATACAGTGGTAAAGAGACATTGACGCGCTGTTACCATGATCCGACCTACAGGATTCTGGAACCACCAGTGTTGAAAGGACGTCATTCATTTTATTAACTTGAGAGCCCTGATACCCAAAACACAAGTTCAGTCTTAGCTTAGGTATAAACTTACAATTTATAAGACAATATGGCGTCGAAATCCCCTGGTTCACAAACTAGACTAAATTTAAGTTCAGTGCATCTTTTTCTCTCTCTATTTCATTATGAAAAGGACAGAAGATAAATATTAGTTTAGTCCTGTCGAAATAAGATACTCCATAGTCAAATTAGACGTGATTAAAAACATGGAAAGAAGAAAGAAAGAAAAAAGTTTATTTGGACACAGTTCGTGAAACACAAAATACAAAATCAATAAAATTAAAAATAATGTTTCAGACAACAATAGTGTATATAAGTTGGATAGGTCTTTCAAAAATATTAGGGCTTTGTGAAGACCGCTTTTTGATTATTTTCGTTAGAGTCAAGTGTCCCCCCCCGCTACCAACTAAACGGTTGTAGTTAGAAATTCAAATGTCACGGCAGTAGTACCTATATATAACGAAGTTTAAAGGAAAACTATCACACTTAAGTGGGCTTTACAAGTTTACGAGTAATAGTCGACCAAACAAGTCTATCCAAATCTCAAAAAAAAATTATAACTTTCCGTGCAAATTTGTCGGATCAGATGAGGCTTTGTATAGGAAGTCAAATTAAGGAAGTAGTCATGTTTGGCTTTTAGTTAGAGCATGGTACGAAACTATCAGTCAGCGAATACGACCCGCACTTGGCTGTTATAAAAACTACGGAACCCTACACTGCGCGTGGCCCGACACGCACTTGACCGGTTTTTTTCTATTTCATTAAGAAAAGGACACTTTTCTGGCCGACACTTTTATCTTTGCGCATAAATTGTTCGACACTTGAATGATGTCCTTTTTCGACGTTTATAGAAAAAACATGTATTATTCATGTGCTGAATTCATGCTAGCAGTTGGCGTAGTTGGCGCGCTTTATCGGTCGGTTTTATGTATTCAATTAACATTGGCACAAGTCAACGTAAGGCAAAAGGAACAAGTTAAATAAAAGCTTGTAAAAAATGGTGACATTTTTGCAGAGTTAAAACGCATTGGTGATCATAGTTTGATATTATTTACGTATCAGGAAGAGGGACAACCTTTTGATTTTATCTCTTTGTCACCCTTCTCAAAACTATACTATAGTTTATGGCATGTCTAGTATTCTCTCCGGTAGGCAGAAAAGGTTGATAGATTTTTTCTCCGATACTTTTGTTCTTGTGGAAATTAACAGAGGGGCAATTCTCGTAATTTTAAGAACGTTCACAGTTTGATCTCAGTCTCAATCTGTCAAAAAATACCTCTAATTTTCCTACATTTTTGGCAAGTTTTATATATTTGCTTGTCGTCGAGGTGAGACTGCAACTAGATTTTAAAGTTTTAAATGACGAAAATTGGCCCTCTGATCAGCTGTCAGCGGAAGGTAACAGCTGCATAAATGCGGATTCAGGCCAATTCAGGTACTTAAAACTTTCAAATTCTCAGCGACAATCTATGTCAAAAACTTGTCAAAAATGTCAAACTGATATTAGAATGCAAACGTTCGTAAAAAATCGGGAATTGCCGTTCAGTTGTTCGCATTTATGCAGCTTTTACCTTCCGCAGACCTAATCTGTTAATTTTCACAAGAGCAAAAAAGTCTGTTCTCAATATACCTACATATACGCCGTAGCACGCGCAGCTTGATATTTTGCTCATGAAAATATTGACTTCTGCTGTGGTATGGGCAGTGACTGTGGCCTGCCATAAGCCATGCTTTTACTAAAGCGTCTTATCCCCCATATTTCTATGATCCAAGTATTTCACGCTGTTGATAGAGCCTTTGTTTCCTAAACAAAAGGCTATCGTTACATTGTCTCAGGGACATCATTAGCGGTGATATTTGTTGTTTTGTACTTAATTTTACCTTTGTAGTTTATTTGGTTATTATTAAATATTTTTTGGGAAATAAAATAATTTGTTAAACGAATGATGAGTATTTAATGATTTTATTTCTGTAAGTAGTAGTTTGTACAAACACTTTTACATGTCAATCATATTTAAAAAAACTAGATGAGGTCGGCGTTTTGAAAGGCCGAAACAAACTCGTGGTCACAGTCTCTTTTAAAGTCCAGACATAATCTTGGTCAGTTCATGTGAGGACCATAATGTCAATTGGTCTTTTGAGAAAAGAACAACACAGATTACCACCACGTGACCACAGATACCACGTGTAAATTTTGGACAAGTCTGTGAAAACCTTAAAGGTTTTTAGGTGTTTTTGAAAGATAAAATGGAAGAATGCTCAAAATTAAAAAAGATATTTACAGAAACAGAAGGTTTTTCTTACATTTTAAATAATACTTAGTGAGATAAGTTATTTTGTATCGGACATAAGGGCAGCAAAAGGGCGTACCTTACTTAGACTTAGACTAAAGGTTATTTGTAAAACGTGTCTTGCCGATGTTTTTATTCAATTTTCCTTCCCAAAATATATATTAGTACTACCTACCTATCTTAGAACTTCAACATTTAAATGAATTAAAATGATATTGATTTAATATTAAAATCATAACAGAGCGGAGAGGTTGGGAGCAAATATTATGCTTGGAAAGTTAGTGTGAGCTTGAGTTCGGTCGCCGCCTGGCAGATTGCTCTGCACTGGTTTATCTTAACAATTGATCGACAACCTTAGTTCTAGGGCTGGCAGCGAGTGAAGTCCAACTCATTTTTGAGGGAGGGAGACTGTTTGTTTTTAGTAAGTACGCGTTTATATCGATCTATGTTCGAAAAAAGGGTTGTCAAACAGATTGTGAACGTTATACAGCAAGCGTCAAACAGCACCCTAACTGCGTAACACACTATCAATCTCAATCTGAATCAATTTGAAGGATATTGCTAATCCATTGCTTCATATTTTCGAAAAATGTATCTGCTCAACAACGTAAATAACGCAATGAATGTTGTTGAACTGTCTGAAATGTTAGTAAAGAACATTTTCGAAATGTCTACTTAAAAAAAGAATTATCTTATTTTAAATAGACATTTCGAAATTGTTCATTTTCGAAATGTCTTATTTAAAAAAAGATAAATAATAGAAAATCTCTGTATCTATGGTAAATTTAAAATCGGTCGAAATTAGCTGTAACACTATTTTTCGAAAATGTTCTTAATTAACTTTTTAGACCTATATATCCTGCTTATGCGTAGGAAGTTTCATTAAAATCGGTTCATGCATTTCGAAAAACAAGGACTTGAAAGTTTGTACTAAATGCCGTACGTTGTAAACGCTCTTAAAGGCCGAGAAAATAAGAAAACTCAGAAAGAATGCTAACCGAAAACGATAGAATAGCGCAAACAGGTGATGTGATGCAAAAGGTTGGGTCAGGGGAACCAGACATTCCAGCAGAATTTTATTTATAAAAACAGACTATTATAACCGGAACCGGATGCAGCTGAATACCAGTATTAATCAGTATTATAGTATATGGGATACTATAATACTGGTATTCAGCTGCATCCGGTTAGACTGGAAGCCGACCCCAACATATTTGGGAAAAAGCTAGATGATATTATTACTGTACCTACCCATAATTTTACAAAACATACATTAACCAATACAATAACCAAATACAGGGCAACCCTAAAACATAATATCTCTAGGGCTGACGCGTAACGATATCATAAAATAATTTATTACTCTCTCCATCGTCGATCGAGTTCCCAATGAATGCTTGATAACGGTATAATACGTTCAAAGTGAGATTTAACAATAGATTAAATTTTAGCGATAAATCGAATCGCTTTAGCAATCATTTTAAATCGATTCCATTGCTCCTGTAATGTTAAAATAACGCTGAAGTAGAACATTATGTAAATGAGGTCCGATAAATTATGTATTATCGAGCAGTGACCGGATTTTATATTTTCTATGAAATTCTTGAATCTAGGTCATTTGATAGAGGTCTGATAAGCTGTTGCTATCCTAAAGGTGTGTATTTATTTAGCAAAGGATTATCACAAATATATTACGGATTAGATATCAGTAATGTTGTTGCAGCTATTATCAATTTAACAATTAATTTGTATGTACAACAGATTAGTATAAAGGCTACTAGATTATCTCTATGCGAACAGCTACCAATTTTCGCCGAGTATGTGCTAGAATCCAACGTAACCACTGAAAGCAGATGGCAAAGCTAAAATATTAAAACATTCAAGAAAAATGAAAGTTTTGTAAGTCATCATAACTTCAGAAATATTAATCTTCTTCAGGCTCTCTGTAAAACATAATATTAAAGAAAAGAAAGAAAGAAAAATAGTTTATTCCGCACAAACAAAACGCACATTAAAAATAAAAAAAAATAATAATACATAATAATAAAGACATAAAATACAACATAGTCAAAAGCCTCGTACTCAAGCATATAAAATGTTGACAATTTTGTCCATTGCTTGATGACAGGGCCAGGGAACAATGACAACACACATTAATAGACATTGACAATACAAATTAATCTTTGATGCGCCCGCGACACTGGCAGATGACAACAAAACAACAACAATCAAAACAAAAACAAAAATGCCAATTGCAGAGTGGAGAAACAGTTCTTTTGTAACAAAACAAACAACAACTAAGCCGTGCGTCGCATCTATGCAAGAACAGCAGTGCGATTCTGTAACCATCTCAACGTAAAAACTTAAGTGAAGTGAGCGTGGAGTGAGCTGTCATTCCAACTAAGAGCTAGAGATTGACCCTTTTGCAGCTCACTCTAAGCTCACTTCACCTATTTTTTTTTTTTTACAGAATCGATCGGCTAGTCGTTGCTCAGCTAAAATGCTGTGACTTCGGACGAACTTATCGTCAACAGCGCTGATTTTCAGCAACTACCTCTGAATGACGTAATGACGTGCACCTCCAATCTTCTTCAGCTTCTCATAGCTTAACATAGAGTCTGTACTTCTCCTTCTTTTATATTTGGGGAATGTGCGGACCTTGTAGACTGCAGATTTGTTGACCATTTTCTATTTTGCTCAGTACCTGTTACTTTTTAACAGGCCTACATTGTCCTCCCGTACCTATTATTTGAAAACATCTTAAAAGCTAATTATTTTTAAAAGAGTAACCGTGCACTTGCCGGCTCTTCTCCATAGGAAACGTCCAATTGCAACCATGTACCTAGCTTCTGACGTTTCTTAAGTGCCCATGTGGGTAAATGTGAAATAAAACATTCTTATTTTGGTTATGCAAATAAGTACTCCCACATATCGTCAGTTATGTCTTAAGCCCCACCGTAGACTCATCCCACGTAAAAATACTCTAGTATTTATTACACATTCAATATTCTTCAACTCAAGTCATAATCCTTACAACACTCACCGCCCACAGTTTTGTGTGGGTGTCATACAGGAGCATTACGAGTTTCTGCCTCAACAATATAAATTGCCCAACACATGAATAAATATTAATTCATTGCCTGAAGTAGCCTATTCTAAATTAAACTTCATATAATTTGTCATTAAGGTTAGACTAGATCTTCTCTGTAAAAATCTTACCGTGAAAACTTAAGTGAAGTGAGCTGTCAATAGTGTCAATCCTCAGCAATAAGTGGAATGACAGCGCACTTCAGGCTGCAGAATAGACCAACAGTCTTTCAGAATCCTTCACCTCCACCTCTTCCTGGGTCGGTCTCGGCGGCGCCGTCCGACCTGCCGTGTGGAGACTGTTGCCCAGCGGTCACTGGGCATGCGGCTAACGTAACCCACCCAATCCCATTTCAGCTTGGCAGTCCTTTTGCCTACGTCAAGGATAAGTTATGGAGCTCAGCGTGGTGTTCGTATTCTGTCAGTTCGTTTAACACCCAAAATGCTGCGCTCCATAGTTCTTTGGCAAACCCTAAGGCGGATCATTTGTGACTCGGTAAGCGACCAGAAGTTCAATTCCCGTAATTAAAAACGTTCAAAATCTAGTCGCAATCTCATCTCAGCGACAATCAATGTCAATAACTTGTCAAAAATGTAGGGAAATAAGAGGTATTTTTGACAGAATGAGACTGAGATCAGAAGGCCAATTCTCGTAATTTAAAACGTTCAAAATCTAGTCGCAGTCTCATCTCGGCGACAAATAAATGGAAATTTTGACAAGTTTTTGACATTTGTTTGTCGCCGAGATCTAGTCGCATCAAGAAAATTGGACTTCTGACTGTGAACATTCTTAAAATTACGAGAATTGCCCGTCAGACTGTGAACGCTCTTAAAATTACGAGAATCCCCAGGTCTGAGTACCGTAGGTTAGGACGTTTGAATATTCCATTACTCGAATAACGCCCTCTTTTACTGTAAGCACTACTATCTTTAGATTATCTTGTATTCCAAGTGAGCCAGGGGACCTCATCTTAATTGGCAAGTAAATATTAGTTCTTTCTCTGTTTGTCTGTAGAACAGTTTGTTTATTTTCTATAAATACGAAATTCGTAGGTACACAAGTAGTCGAGACCGGTTCTCACTCCCCTAGAGACTGTTCTCGGAACTTTAGTCTATTGAAAGATCATGTTTTCTTATGTAAGAGCTTCAGTGAATGGGCTTGTATTTATTTTGAACCTTCCATTTGTGTTTTTAAGCACGAGAATTATTATTGGCCTTCAGTAATGTAACAAAAGTTTAACTTAACGATTTTTTATTTTTATTCTGGAATGATCCTGCTCTTGACGTTGATCTCGTCTGATGACAGGATGGATTTTCGGTGTGTTAGAACCATTTTAAGTTACTTGAATTACATACAACTTTTTAGTTTCACGGATGAATAAATAAAGATTCATTCATCATTGTGTGTTGGCAATGCTTTAACACCCATAGACATATAGAATTAGAAAACCTATTTTTTCTGTAGGTATTTCCTACTTTGGAATGAGGGGCTTGTGGCTAAGTAATAACAGCCCCACGGGACGATCGATCAGGGTAGGCTTCGCTTGGTCCGTAGATGAGTGACCACCTTCACATACCCCTGGAGACCCTTCCGTGCCTCGGAAAGCACGTTAAGCCGTTGGTCCCGGCTCTCATTCGTGGATCTTTAACAGTCTTTACGGGTCGTCAGTAGCCCGAAAGTCTGACAACCAGTCTTACCAAGGAGTATCGTATTACCCAGTAACTGGGTTGTGGAGGTCAGATAGGCAGTCGCTCCATGTAAAATACAGGTATTCAGCTGCATCCGGTTAGAGCGGAAACCGACCCCAGACCGTAGTTGGGAAAAGGGTAGGCAGATGATGATTTCCAACTTTGAAATTGTCAGCAGAAACGCTAGCTACTTACGAATACGGTGTACCTACTTAGATTATGAGACAACATAAGCTAATGAACAAACAATTTAGCTCCACAAAATGGAGGTAAATAATAAATAGTTAGCCTGGTCGTTAATGTTCCAAGTTTAGCTCAATTAGTGGCGATTAGTCGGCGGTGGACTAAAGACGATGTAATGGATGCATGCGAGATAATCCCGGATTAAGGACTTGATCGTACAGGAGATTTTTGGTTAGGCTAGCTTAGAGTTTAGGAGGTGGTGGTGAATATAGAGGCTTTCAATATATCTACGTTGTTAAATAATGCTGTTTAGTTCAAGTACTGGCAAGGTTCTGGCGATGGAAGGCCTCCCACAAGGCGGGCCAACGACCTTGTTAAAGCCGGAGGAACCCGTTGAATGCGTGAAGCACAGAACCAGTCGGAATGGAGGTGCTTGGGGGAGGCCTATGTCCAGCAGTAGACGTCTTCCGCCTGAAATGATGATGAGTTCAAGTACCTGCCAATTATCGTAAAGTTATTTAATTTTAAATTAAATTAAATAATCATTTGTTTCAGGAAGTTATTCCCATATGTAGCACTACAAATTACATAGAATAAAACACAACAAATACAACACAAATTACATACATAAAACATTAGGTACACATTAAAAATATTGCATTAAAAATAAATTATTTTTAGGTACCCACATCATCTTTACATAAAATATTATACAGGGTTAAATTAAATTAGCTCGCGAAACCCCGAAGACGTTATGGATGTCGATTATCTGATGATGGTGTGGTTTCCTGTTCATGTCTCAATATTTTTTTTTTCTTTCAATACCGCATCAAAAACCGTTGCATAGTTTGGAATAACAACACGGTCACACAGACAGCCACCAAAATCGACTTCATTTTATATTATGTTTACGTAGATATAGATATAATATAGGAGATGGATCCCAAGACATATGTTGCTTACATATAACCCACCTAAATTTCAACGTACAAAGATTACTTTCATCCACTCCAATCTCCACCAAACCGAACTACACAAAAACAAAACCCAATCTAAAGAGCACTCGAAGAATTAGGCATCTTCATTACTTCATTAGCTATCCATCAGCCAGAAACTTCCTGTAGCTCGGAGGCATACAAAACAGGCTTGAACAAATACAATTATGTTCGCGTCTACGGAACCCTTTTATTTGGGATACTTTAGCTAATTCGCGAACATTTTCTTTTTTCTTTTGTTGCTGGCCTGTGTCTTGTTTTGAAAGGCTATTGCGCGTTGATTAAAGCATTATGTTTTGTGTTAGTTTGGGGAGTACACCCCAAACCACCTTGGCCACGACCGCCTTTTCCTTGTTTGGGGACCTTGGGTACAGTTAATGGGAAGGGAATTTAGTTATCAAAATATTTATGTCAATTATTTTCTGCCTTGTTTTTCCCAACTATGCTGGGGTAGGCTTCTAGTCTGATCGGATGCAGCAGAATACCAGTATTTTACATGAAGCGACTGCATATCTGACCTCCACAACCAACTGGGTATTTTGTTTTTTTTATCTCCCAAATCCTTCCAGGCATCCTATACTCCAGTACCTATATCATATTATCCATAATACGATATCAAAAGCAGCTGTTCTAATTATTTAATGGTTTACGAATTACCTATATGGATCACTTTTCATACATGATTTTTGAAGTGTAACATGGTTTTTTTTGTTATCATTCGGTTAATCAAACCAATGGCGAAGATGTGAAATGTTGTGGTTTTTGTATTATACAATTGAATAAATTGATTGTTTGTTCACGATTTAAAATAGGATTAGAATAGATGACCATCCCGGTCATCCTATCTCAACTGCGATAAGGCACGATTGCCATTGATGATAGATGCCTATCTAAACGAAGTAATAATTTATTTTAAGCAAACGAATTAATAATTTGATTTGAAACAAACGAAACGAAAAAAAAAATTGGAACAGAAATAATAATTTTATTTGGAACATTATAAAAAAAAAACGTATAAAAACTAGGTAGTATCTTAATTCCCGCAAAAACTAGTGAATTGTCGATTAGGAAAGTCAAGACGTTCCTGGCTTTCAAATGAAAGTAATTAAAATAATATCCTGAAGCAAGAGGGAGGAATAAAATGTAGGAGGGCAGTTAGTGGATTTTTAATTATTCTACTTTATAATTGAAAATTTGATCTTTAAAGCAGCTGTTGCAGGGTATCTTTTGTATTTTTAATTGCTAGGGAAAGCTTTTGACTTCTTTCATGTACCCAATGCGCTCTTGGAAGGTTTCTGGCATGTATTCAATGTTTTGCCGATCCATTTTGTAAAAATATCACCGTGAAAACTTAGGTGAAGTGAGGTTGACGTGAGCTGTCATTCACTCAAGTTTTGTCACTATTGACAGCTCACTTTAAGCTAACTTCACATGAGTTTACTGAAAAAATTGGCTGTTATCTGTCGTTGGGTGCAAAGACTTAATAATTTTGTGGATTCATGATTTGTATCCAATGATAATAAAGTACTGCTGCTGCTGGAGGTGCTTGGGGGGGGGGGGGGGGGAGGCCTTTATCCAGCAGTGGACTTTATTCTTTCGGCTGAATGATTATGATGGTATTGTTTTTCTTTACCGCGTAAGATCGCCTTACGAGAACATTGATTCAGAATTTCAGACTTATACATAAAATTTGTTTGTCGTCATTTGCATTTTATAATATGACAAGAATCTTAAAGAAAAGTCGGTAAAGGTTTTCGTAAGCAAACCGTACCTACCTATTAGTATATATAGCTAGCCAAATACTATAGTTAGGTGGGTTTATTATGTCAATCTTTCATTCGTTATTCTAGATTTCGAAATAATACTTACTAAAAAAATCTTTTTATTTTTTGCTTTAATTTTTATAAATAAGTTTAAGTACCTACTTTAGCTTTAACTCGGATCTTGTATGCCTATCGGCGGAACATGGTTTGTGCACTTGACATTTTATATTGAAAAACACCTGTAATCACCTATGTTCACAAAATAAATAAATACAAATAAAAATCTACATGTTTGATTAAAAATCTACGTTAAACTATTTTTTTTTTTTTTTTTTTTTTCATCAAACGTAAATTGTATGACCTTAATAATTATGTATAATAATGAATGTAAGACGAGTTTGGCTAAAACAACCAATGGTTATCAACCACCAACAATTAAGCCTGTAATGTATTATTTTTACTGTTTGCAGATGATACCTCTCTTATTTTTAAAGTAGACAGGAATAGACAAGATTTTGACGACGTAAACAGTGCACTCTCAATAGTTACAGATTGGTTTACGTCAAATAACTTAGTTCTCAATGCCAAGAAAACCAAATGTGTAAAGTTCGCCTTACCGAATGTTAGAAACCTAGGACCCAACATCGTCTTAGATAAAGAGGTGCTTGAAACTGTAGGCTCGGCAATTTTTCTAGGACTAACAGTAGATGCCAAACTTCAGTGGGGACCTCATATATCAAGTCTAGCAGGAAGGCTCAGTTCGGCTGCCTACGCCGTCAGGAAAGTAAGACAATATACTGACGTTGATACAGCTCGTTTAGTCTATTTTAGTTATTTTCACAGCGTTATGTCCTACGGTATTCTGCTGTGGGGCAAAGCCGCTGATATACAAAATATATTTGTCCTTCAAAAGCGAGCTGTTCGAGCAATTTACCAGCTAGGTGCCAGAGTTTCTCTAAGAGATTTCTTTAAAGATATTGGTATTCTCACGGTTGCATCACAATTCATCCTTGCCAACATTTTATATATTAGGCAAAATTTACACTTGTACACTAAAAATAGTGATATTCACAGTGTTAACACTAGAAATAAGGACAAACTACGTGCCCCCTTTCACCGGCTTCATAAGGTTCATAACTCATTTGTTGGGCTTGGTATAACCTTTTATAACAAGATACCCTCTTCTTTTCTAGACTTGCCTTTTAATGCGTTTAAAGCTCAACTAAAATCCAACCTTTGTTCAAAGGCATACTATTCTATCAACGACTACTTAGACGATAAGAATAGTTGGTCACCCTAGTTTAACGCAAGACAATGTTTATGTTCCTTCTCCAGAATTAGCTTACTGCAGAACCCAGCAATGCATAAATGTGTAAGCTGTCACGCCCTTTATGCCTGGAGGCTTTTATTTGGGTAGTAAGTTTTTTCACTTACATTTTAATTAAGTATGTTTTAGCTTGAGTACGTATAGTTTTTATTATATTTGTTGGTATATTGGCGTGGCTAGCTGACATATTATGGCAAATAATTAAATTTTATGTTCTGGTTTTGTAATGTTAATTACCGAACATAAGTACCTAGTATTGTATAAATTCAAGTATTTTTTTAAATTGAACAGACAGCTGTGCTGCTGGGGAGTTTGTTGCGCCACTTCTTCTTCCCAGCAATAGCACTAGGAAGTGGTGAAGGGCGGGCGTTTTTGGGGGACTGTCTTTTGTAATTTTGACGTTCAAAAAGTGCTGACTCTCAGCCTAATTTGAATAAATGACTTTTGATTTTGATTTTGATTTTAACATAGCCAATAATATTGACATACATATAAAAATTGTTCCCCCCCTGGGTATGTTACTGTAATACAATAATGCTAATTGTAAGAACTGTATTTTCACCTTTGACAAACAATACATAAAATATGAATAAATAATTTTCACTTTTATTTCCCAAAGTTTGTTTTATGTTTCAGCATTACTAGCGCTTTTCCACTGCACTGAAACGTTTTCCAGTTTACTGATTCCTGAAATTGACATAGATCTCAGCAGCCTTTAAAAATAAACGTTAAAATAACATGAAGTTAGACTTGTAGGTCGCATGGAAGTAAAGTTAACAAACTAGGATATAACAGCGACAGTAAACATATCGGGGACCGCGTTTCAGCTTGTTTATTTTAGAGATCAACAACCCTGCACGCTGGCTGGGTTTAGGGGTGGCACGAGCTGACTTTTCTATAGAAGATTTTTTTGTAATGACTTTGACATACTTTTTTACATACAGTTTTTTAGCTCCGACAGAAGTACTTTCCTAGCTTACTGGGGCTGCCACAATTTATTTATGACACAATGTATAAGTTGAGATAAATATTTTTGTATTTGTATTTTTTTGTATACTGTTCAAATGGAAAAGTTAGTATGTACATTTATATCATTTTATATCGGTCGCAGCCCGAAGTCTTGATTGGTGCTTGATTTATGGCAAATAGGCTCGTCCAACCCTATTACATGAAACTTAAATATAACGTGCGAAATGTTCACAAAGAGGTTTACGTATATACTACGAAAAAAAATGACTTAAAAAAAATTTGTAACTAATTGGATAAAACCACTAACCTATGATGAAACGGAGGCGCTGCTAGGATAAAATATAACGCTACACCTGCCTAATGCCTGCACTATTCATAAGCTAACCTACCTACTAGTTGGTAACCTTATGCAATTATGCATACACTCTGATTCATTCGTGAACACATTCACACACCCTCGCATTTACATTCACACAAACACCCTCACTCACTCTCACTCACACACTCGCATGCCTGCGTGCGTGCTGCATGTTTAGCTTTAATTTTCTCTTTTTGTATTATTATTCCCTTTATGTTTGGATACAATAAGTACAAACCTAAAAGTTAAGGAACACAGGCTTACCTGCTTAAAAGGAGGCTTCAATCACTAGTTTTTAAGGTTCACTTGTTAAAATAATAAAGCTTTTTTTTTTTTGAAATGTCGATGGGATACATTCTATTTTAAGCACACCTATGCCTTACCCTTCTAAATTGATAGCTGAACAATAATTATTTATTTGAACGTGAGATTTTATCCTGGAACACAGCTACTATAAATCGCGCTTATGAATCACAAAGTGACGAGCACGTTTTAACTGAAATGAGGTGAGATCAATTAAAGAACGAAGAAATTCATGGAGCGTCTTCTATATTTACGATGGCACTTTGATAACACTTAATTCAATCTATACTTCTATTGTTATATTATTATGACTAGCTGCACCCCGCGGTTTCACCCGCATAAGTTTCGATCCCGTGGGAATATCGGAATAAAAAGTATCCTATATGTTAATCCGGGTTATAAACCATCTGTGTGCCAAATTTCATCCAAATCCGTTCAGTAGTTTTTGCGTGAAATAGTAACAAACATCCATCTATCCATCCATCCATACATCCATCCATCCACCCATACAAACTTTCACGTTTATAATATTAGTAGGATTATTAGTAGGATAGGCTATTATATAAATAAAAACAAATAACTAAACCCCTACTACCCTAATCCTACCCTACCCTACTTCTACCCTACTCCTAACCTACTTCTACCCTATTTTTAAAAAAATTATCTGCGTAAGAACCATCCTCGTACTTCAAGGAATATTCTAAAAAAAGAATTAGCGAAATCGGTTCAGCTGTTCTCGATATTTGCGCTTAGCAACACATTCAGCGATTCATTTTTATATTATAGATAGATATAGAGTTAAAAATTTGCGAGTTTGTATGTAGGTGGTGGTGGTGGTGGTGGTGGTTTGTGGTTTGTATGTGGGGGGTGGGTCTTTGGAACTGGTCATCCGAATTCATCATCATCATTTCAGCCGAAAGACGTCCACTGCTGGACATAGGCCTCCCCCAAGCACCTCAACTTCGACCGGTTCCGTGCTTCTTGCATCCAACGGGTTCCTGCAGCTTTAACAAGGCCGTTGGTACACATCCGAATTATCTGTTAGAAAACTACGCTATTGCCGAGTGCCATAGGATGTATCTTTAACCACGCGGCCGAAGTCGCCGGAAAAAGCTAGTTATTTATAACGTAAGTACATTATTATAATAAACAAGCTTGAAATACATGATGTTATGTTTTGTTTGTAACATGTGTCACAAACTTAGTCATTTCTAACAGAAACGCTGACATATCTCTTATACTGTCGCGCTAATGACCACTCTAACTTAAGTTTATTTCGAGTTAAAATATTTTCCTACGAAATTCAAACAACATTCTGGCTTTACAATACATTAATAACATAACACAACATCACACCTGTATACCCCGAAGAGTTTGGCAGAGGTGTTCCTATAGAACACCCATTTTTCGTCAGTTAAGTTTAAGTCCAAGGTCATAAGGACCAGCCTGTTGCCATCAATCGGTAATGAATCCAGATTCCAGGCTGCTACTGAGAAATAGAAAGAAAGAAAGAAAAAGTATTTGTTGCGACTCGTACAGGATCATAAACTAAACTAAACACAGTTAAAAATAAAACAAATTATATAAAAAAGGAAAAATGAAACAGAAATCATCATCATCATCATTTCAGCCAAAACACGTCCACTGCTGGACGAACGGACGAAAGTCGAAGTGGAGGTGCTTGGGGGAGGCCTATGCCTCCCCCAAGCACCTCCACTTCGACTGGTTCTGTGCTTCACGCATCCAACGGGTTCCTGCGGCTTAATAAGGTCGTCGGCCCGCCTTGTGGGAGGCCTCCCAACGCTACGTCTTCCGGTACGCGGTCGCCATTCCAGAACCTTTCGGCCCCTTCGGCCATCTGTTCTGCGAGCAATGTGCCCTGCCCAATGCCACTTCAGTTACTTTGCCTGACCCGGGAATCGAACCCGGAAAGGAACTCATACTCAGCAGTAGCGCTTGCGACTACTAGACCAACGAGTCAGTTGCCGGTCAATAAAGTGAAAAATGTTGCAGCTTTAATATAAGGCTTCGATTCCCGATACCCTCAATCAGATTACACTTAGCAATCATGCATAAAATGGAGAAGAAAATTCCAACTGTCAGGAATATCGTTTTCATTGAATTTATATTTCTTCTCGGTATTCACAATACAGTAGTGCTGATTTAGTTTGCGAGTTATGAGAACTGAATAAACGGCTTCTGCTGATCGAATACTTATTCAATTGATTGAAAAGGTACATTTTCAGTTTATTTTCCCTTCAGGTAAGTGCAATGAAAGTGACGATGGAAAGTCACTCCAGCTGGTTTATTCTGTAAAATCGTCACCGTGAACAAAAGTGAAGTGTGCTTGAACTGCAGTGCGATTCTGTAACCATCTCACCGTGAAAACTCAGGTGAAGTGATCGTGGAGTGAGCTGTCATCTCAAATAATGCTAGGGATTGACACTATTGACAAGTCGCATCAAGCTCACTTCACTTGAGTTTTCACGGTGAGCTTTTTACAGAATCGACCGGCTGAGCTGTCACTAGTCTAGTGTCAATCCCTAGCCTTTTCCAAACTATGTTGGGGTCAGTTTCCAGTGTAACAGGAGGCATCTGAATACCAGTATTTTACATGGAGCGACTATCTATCTGTGTCAATCCCTAGCATCATGCGGAATGACAGCTCATCACAAGCTCATTTTACCTAAGTTTTCACTGTGAGATTTTTACGGAATAGGTCGGCAGTTTTTTAAATGAATATCAAAGTAAATTAGTGCTTTATTACTAAAACCTAAAAGATCATAATTGAGTAGATAGTACTAAACATCCTTTTAGAAGATCACTTTAAATTAGCACATTCCATCACACCTGCTTTCCCCGAAGTGTTAGGCAGCAGTGTACATCCACATTTCGCCAGTCACAATTAGCAAAGTAATAAACTCATCATCTCTGACCTTTTCCCAACTACTTAAGGGGGCTTCCAGTCTAACTGGATGCAGCTGAATACCAGTATTTTACATGGAGCGACTGCCTATCTGACCTCCACAATCCAGTTAAGTACTGGGTAATACGATACTCCTTGGTAATATTGGTTGTCAGACTTTCGTGCTTCTGACGACCCGTAGCGACTGTCAAAGATCCACGAATGACAGCCGAGACTTTCCGAGGTACGGAAGGGTCTCGGTATGTAAAGATGGTCACCCATCCACGGACCGACCGCAGCAAGCGTAGCTTAACCTGATCGATCGACGACGCCACAAGCCCCTCTTTAGCAAAGTAATAAACTCTCTAACAATTCCCTTCCCAATAAAAATGAGAACTGTAGTGAAACCAAAGCGTGGTAACCCGTAACACAATGTTGTGACTGCCAGGGTTGCCACATACGAGAATTTCCACCATTTTTACAGACGTTTTTGTGACGTATTTTTTATTCCATTTCCTTTCACAGCCCACTGGTATTTTGACAATAGATGCTTGACCGGCCTCCGTATTGACTCAGCGATAAATGACGCTTTTGCGACGTGTGCCGTGGGTTCGTGCGGCGATAAAATGCTCAGTGTGAATGGAACGGAATGGTGAATGAATGCGTTAGTGAACGAACTGTGACCGGTCAAGCACTTGTAAAAGTATGTATACCCAGTGATTTGTTTCTGGTCATACACTATTGTAGCGTTAGAAGGTCCTACAAACGTGAATGTCGTGTAGTAACAAGAAAAGCTTAACTTTGATTTTAAATTAAACTAAAGTTAAAAGCTATTAAATTAAGGAGAGGGAAATAGAAATCAAATAAAGATATATTTACAAGATAGACAAAAGATGGAGATGGACTGAAGAGTGATGTGTGGTAGTGTGGGTGAGGAAGGATGAAGATGCGAGATAGGTAACTGAGGCGGAGCTGAAAAGGTAGACCGACGCGAGGCAGGTGCCGGTGACAGATGCAGGTGCAGGTGAGGGCAGGTGCTGGAGGAGGACGCAGCACGGCAGCAAGAGGGAGCAGGCATGGCGAGGACGCTGTCAGCCCGCCTTCAGCTTCTAATGTTTCCACTGCTGGGACAAGCCTCCTCTCGGTGAAAGGGAGTAATCTATCACGCAGGCCCAGGTGGTTGAAGTCACCATGCCTTACCCTTCGCCTTACGCCTGTATTCCCACAGGTGTGATGTGATGTTATGAGGAGATTTTTTTTTAAACGTAATTTGTGTCCTATACTCCGTAACCCGATACTTACTTCGGTGTCGCTTAGCGTTCTTTCTGATTTTTTTGAAGTGAAAACTATTTTAGCGGCGTTGTGCACTTTTGTTGTGATGGGTAAAAAAGTTTAAACTCGCGTCAGGACACGTGACCTGATCGAAAATTCGTAAGACGGAGGGAGTGTTTTTTCTTTTTGCTCGGCTTTTAAGGGTTGTAGCGTGATGTTAAAAGGCCTTTAGCCTTCCCCAAAAATTGGGCTAGCAAATTTAAAAAGATTTTATCAAATCCGACTGGTAGTTTCAGAGATGAGCGCGTTCAAACAAACAAACAGCAGTATAACAGCAATCAGCTTTATTATTAGTATAAATTATTCTCAGTTTATACTCCTACTACATGGCGAAGCCTTTCTCTACACAATATCTAGCTCTATCTAGCTCACAAATTATCCTCCCTCTTAGCCAGTCATCTAACAGCTTCATCCAATATCTCTCAAAATCCTATTACAAAGGAGAATTTAATTAAAAAAAAAAAAACTTCAGTGTTATCTTTTTTGAAGCGTCGCCTATCGCTGCAATGTAAATCCAGCTGTTGAGGGTAGTACGAAATTGGATTTAGAAATGGGAATCGAATGGCGAACCTCGTTCAAGTCTGGCAATAATAGAGGGAGGGAGGCTGTTGAGTTATTCTATCCCGATTGTAGGCTGGGAGCTGGGAATGTGTTATGGGGCCATTTATTAGGAAACAAAATGTTTGTCTGTAATATGGACGGTCCATTGTAATGTGTGGCATTCTCTGAAATAAAGTTTATTTTGTATTTTTTTGCCTTTTGATTTTTCCCCTTTTTACCCTAAAAAGGGGAAAAATCGAAAGGCAAAAAAGCTTGTGAGCTATGTAACAGCCACACGAGCCGATCGATCAGGTAAAGCTACGCTTGCCGCGGTTGGTCTGTGTATGACTATCTTTACATATCAATACCCCTCCGTGCCTCGGAAAGCACGTTCAGCCGTTGGTCCCAACTATCATGGTATCGTATTACCCAGTAACTGGATTGTGGAGGTTAGATAGGCAGTCGCTTCTTGTAAAATACTGGTATTCAGCTGAATCCAGTTAGACTCGAAGCCGACCCTAATATAGTTGGGAAAAGGCTAGGCACATTCTGACGTTTCATAAGTGCCCATGTAGGTTTATGCGTTATAAAATATTTTGATTTTGATTTTTGAACTCTAGACTACACGATAAATTTTCGATAATTAGGTACATAGGTTCATAATAGGTATTCTTATCTAGCTTAGATGATAATTATGATAATGATGTTGTCCAGTAGGTAATGAGATCAGATTTTGGCATCAATAGAACAGATTAAAATTAAAGTGTAGTTTTAGTTATAGTGATTACATTAATCGAAACATGTGATAGAATTGTTTACATCTTTACGCATTAGAGTGGAGAAAACATCCTTCTTTCTTCCTCCTAATGTATAATCCATCGGCGGGGGTGTTGGAGGACTATCTTGTATAATTTTGACGTTCGAAAAGTGCTGATTCTCAGTCTAGTTTGAATAAATGACTTTTGATTGTGATAATGTAAGAAAAAATAGATAGGTATATGTAGTGATAACAACAATAATTCAAGTTTATTTATTTAGGGACAGCAAGCAGTAGTGTAGATAATAATAAGTAAACATATGTTAGAACTTAATAATAGAGGTAAAAAATACACTACTCACAATGTTATCCACATTTATTACTAAACAGAGGGGCAATTCTTGTAATTTTAAGAACGTTCTCAGTCTGATCTCAATCTGTCAAAAATACGTTTAATTTCCCTACATTTTGACCAGTTTTTGACATTTTTTTGTCGCCGAGATGAGACTGCGACTAAATTATGAACGTTTTAAATTACGAGAATTGGCCTTCAGATCTACTAGTTGTTATAAGGAATTAAAAGTTATTTTGAAGAGCCAATCTCCTGGTCTATTTTACAATGTAGAACCATCGAGGGTAGGCTTCACAGAGCCACCTATAGATTATTGACCCACTGCACAACCCCTTACCCGAACGAAGTGTGAAAACCTTACCTACCCACATTTGAATAATGGCGTGATGATTTCACTTTAATGCCAGTGGTGTTGGGTTAAAGCCAAAAGGATTTAATTTTTGTACCGATCTAAATAATGTTTAGCTTTTTATTTACATGCTTCATTTGTATGTTTTTCCGGTTAGTGTTCATGCAGACGAGCGGAATGCGTCGACGACAGAGGTATAGAGGTATGAGGAACAGGGTGTAAAGTTCACTCATAGTCTATAGAAAAGGGATCCTCCGATCAGACGGGTATCGTGTCTGGCGGGCAACTGCCCGATGATTCATCTCGGGTGGTTGTATATATGCTAGTTTTGCGGTAAACACTGCTTGCGAGATGCAGGATTTTGCGTGACGTCAGTATGACGCGTAGTTCGCATGTGGCGTTGTAGATACCGCTACAGAGTATAACTGCAAGCGCCGCTCGTGTATTTGAGTTCGGTGCTCAAATACACGATACACGACGATTGACACGATTATTGCCGAGGAAAAGATTGTTGTTGAAATAAATATTACTCCGAAACAGAAATAAGTTTATCAAGATAAGATAGGTACCTACACAACATTAACGGCACGGTTGGCGCAGTGGTTAAGCGATTGACTGCTGCGCTGCGTGTCGCGGGTTCGATTCCCGCACGGAACAAATATTTGTATGACCTACATGTATTTGTTCCGAGTCTGGGTGTTTTTCTATCTATAATATGTAGGTATGTATTTAAAAAAAAAAAAATTGTATATAAGTAGTTTATCAGCCATCTTGTTACCATAACACAAGCATTAGGTTGCTTAGCTTAGGACAAATTGGTGCTGTGTGAAATGTCCAGGGATATTATTATTATTATTAACATTAAACGAAGAATAAAAAAGGCATTTCTTAAAGGAAATTAGTTTAACCGTATAATGAATGGCGTTTGGGTGTTTAACGTTTTAATTTGAAACACATCATTTCGTTTTATTGTGTTCGGCATGGGCATTTGTATCGACTTCCAACAAATGTAATTGATAGCTGTTGCTACTAGGCACAAATTGCCACGTATATATTTAAGGGACGCCGTAAAAGCACCAAAATATTAACATTCCTATAGTTTATATCCTATGTATATTGTAGAAAGGTTCATAGTTGTTTGCGTGCTCTAATATTTTGCTGTGTATCCGACAGCGCTGTTTTAATCCGATTTCCACCAATCGGATTGAAGCGCAGTGTCCTCTGAGCTAGTCATAAGTTTGTTTTTGTTAAAATTGGGTCGTTTTAGTTGACAATATGATAATTTTATTACGAGGTCAATACGTGAACTGTCAAAGTCGAATGAATGGTATCAACTAAATCTTTGATTGCGTTACCCACGCTTGGTTGATGAATATTTTGTCGTCGTTACCTAAGAATGCTCACTATTGATCATAACCACATCGAATCCGTTTAACAAAGTAGCACTTTATCAAACGTATTGAAAGAGAACCATAGCGAGCGATGGTGTATCCTTCCTTTATAAAAAATGTTTTCATAATTTTTTTTTTATACCCAATTTTATCAAAAAAAAAACAGTTTTGAAAATGTTTCACTGATATTTTAACTGACGTCCTTCTTTTTAAATTGCAATAGCTAGTGATACTATTTACTGCCTATTTTTTGGCATAGTTAGCGTGTAATAATAGAACAACAAAAAGCCCATGGAATTCATTAATTTGTGGTCGTAGCGTACAATAATGCAAAATAAGGTAAAAATATTGTAGGCTTTAAAAAAAAACATGTTTTAGGATAAAAAAAATTGAATTTTTTCTGAACGGCCATTAGTTCTGCTATAAGTTCTGTTCTGCCATTTCAAAGTTATCCATTAATCATCGGACAGACTGTGTACAGGGTGGCAGGGACATCGACGCGCAAATTGTAACCATGAATTCAGCACATGAGTTTAGACCCCATAGCGTCGAAATTTTTCTTCTGTTACCAAAAAAAAAATCTTCGGTTTCACAGAGCAGTGCAATACCTACGCGGTCGAAATGTATGGAACAGCAATTTTTTTTTAATAACCGACGAAAAATTTCGACGCTATGGGGTCTAAACTCATGTGCTGAATCCATGGTTACAGTGTGCGCGTCGATGTCCCTGCCACCCTGTATATAAACACCCGAATTGAGAACCTTCTCCTATTTTGAAGTCGTATGAGATGAGCACTTAGCTCATACTCGTAGTAAGCGAATTCATAGCCAAACAGCAACAATGATACAGGCCACGACCACCTCTATAAACGTACCAAGACACACGTCGACATACCAACACAAGTTGCGGTGTCATCTCCACATTCCTGCCAGCTTGTGGCCTAGCACCTGTACAACTATGTTGAACTATATGTTCAACTATGTTGCACATGTTGGATGTTGGACGAGCTTGTGGAGCCGCAAGACGGTCTGAGGTTTGTAATGTGTGGGCTGAGGTGCTACGTAAGGTGATAGTTATAAGGAGGTTAGTTTTAGGTTTCTGTATAATAATGGCTGGTTCATAAAGTTTTTAATGGCCCACCTTCAATTCTCACAATTTAGGAAGCATTCTTAAAAACCGGCCAAGTGCGAGTCGGACTCACGCACCGAGGGTTCCGTACAACTTAGAATTATTAAAAATATTTTTATCATATGATTTATCTAAAAATTTACGGTTTTCGAAATTTTCCCTTTATCGTTGAAGACGTTGCTTCGTACCAAATTTCAAGATTCTGAGTTCACGGGAAGTACCCTGTAGGTTTTGATTCCCTTGCGAGTGCGGCATAAACGGCTGTATCTTTTGATTGCGTTGGCTTAGAAGTTTGATTTTTTCACAGCTCTAAGGGGCAGCAGACTTGAGTATTTCCAGCTTGATATCTCCACGCATTCCTGAGAAAACGGGTCTTGACAGACAGACGGACGAACGGACAACAAAGTGATCCTATAAGGGTTCCGTTTTTTCCTTCGGAGGAACGGAACCCTAAAAATGGAGAATATCTAAACAATTGAACATCAGCTGTTTATGTCAGATTTTGCAGCGGTGGCTCAGTCCAATGGCTACGCCACCGACTTACGACTTGTAGGTCGTGGGCGCTGTAGGTACTTAGTGTAAACAATTTCATCACCACTGCTCTCAAAACGGTAAAGAGAAACATCTTGATAAAACACTTCACATCATGTCCTAGAACCAAAAATTCTAAGAAATGTGACATCTACCAACCTGCAATAGGCCCGCGTGGTACATTATAGCCCTTTCGAACAGAGGAGGACTGTGTCCCTGCAGTAGGAACGTTAAAGGCTGATTTTGATATTATTATGTTTGTGTAAAAGAAAGTTTTGGGACATTTTAACATGACTATAACCATAGATCATAGTTAAAATAAAAGGGAAAGGTCGGGTTGATCCGATCCAGGCTGCATGTCCCCGGGTGCTGCTCGTCTCCCCAGCGACACCCATAGCCGAGGTCCGTACCCCACAGATGCCCTTAGCGTGTCGTCGCTTAGTTAATAAGTTTTATATGCCCTCACTGGAGGCCTTATATTATTAAGGCATCCATAAGATAGCCTATGTAAGCAGCCGATTACTTCCAGCGATGACTTGCGACACACCATTCATAAAAATAAAAAAAGGAGTATCAATAGTCAGTGTATCCATTCTAAACAAAAGGAACCTACTCAAGAGATACTAAGACTCATGGTGGGTAATTCTCGTGATACCGTAATTTGATGACCATTAAAAAGTAATAAAAACACAGAGATAGCTTCAACAAATATTAAGTATCACAACAAAACAATTTAATTAAATATTTCCTCTCATCTGCCTTCAGTGCCAGCAATATAATTTAAAAAGAACCCTTGGCAAAATTACAGCCATCAGGATGCAAAACTTAATAAAACAAACTGAAGGGTTTAATAAACGCTATATCCATCCCCTTCTATCAACATCCCAAAGGGTGCGAGTGAAAGAGACGGTGGCATTAGAATGGGAATCTAAGTGTCTGGCCATTCGCGTAGGGAATTCATGTGTATGTCGGTGCAAAGTACTCGTTATTATCTGTGAATACAAAGGTTCTTGTTTCTGCCCATTCTAAACTAACGGGTGGCTCATGTTTTAGGATATTTTTTGGGATTAAAGATCATGAACAAATAGATCGGTGATCAATTCTTAATAGATTATGGGGCTTTACACAGATGACTCGCATGGTTTTAGCCGAAAATCGGCTGTTTAATTGGCAATTCGGTGACTAAAATCGCAAATGCCAAATTAGTTTTTGACTTTTGTCGTGTGGCGACAGATCGCATGCGGCGGGTGACTAAAATCGACCGTGAAAATGCTCAGTCGCAGGTGATGGAAGAGTGAAGCAGACTACTTATTATTATTTAAACGATCGTCCAGAAACGCAATATGAAAGTCAGTAGTGTGAAGGTGTTGTACCACAGATATACAGACATATGTTTTCTTCTCTAATTCATTCAACAATAGCAGAGTCAGAAAGCTAAGCTGGTTATTTAATTCTTTACGACATGCCGTCCCAAAAACTTTGTACTGTATATACTCGCCATAATTCACTAAGAAATCTTCTGAATGAAATAAATATTGCTCTGGTACTGTCAGTTTTGACATATTTTATCCCTGTTTGCGGAGGGGCTAGTGATTCAAAATTCACAGATGTTGAGCGTGCACAACGCGCTTTAATAAAAATCATGTATTTTAAGAAATTAAGTTTCTCCACAGGTGAATTATATTAGATCAGTGATCTGCTCTCTGTGAGAAAATTGTATATTATGCAGACCACCTAGAAAACACACAAAACTTTACGGTTAGACTCCTCCAAATTAACAAAAAGACGAAAGGAAAATATTATGCAGATTCGGAATCACGAACTCGCTTTGCTAGAATACAATAATTACAAAAACGTTCTGCCCAATTATATAATAGGATAAATAGGGAAATAAACATATATACAAAACAAAACTATGACTGCAAAAAATCTTAAATTAATTGGATAAAACTTCTATTCTACGATGAAACAGAAGCACTGTCGACACTTGTATCATGAGATCTTGACGCATGGTTTCTGTCCACTCGAACTGTTGCATGCAATAGTTTAGGTGATGCCGGGATAGTGGAAGTGCGGTGGCACGTCCACACCTCGCATCTCATGTATTACTCATATTATACTCGCACACAAACTTGCACTCATACACTCCCACATATTCACACATATATCAACTCACCCTCAGACATACTCACACACTTATACTCACACACTCACACAAACAGTGTATTTTGTATTTTTTTTTCTATTATTTTTTAATCTTTTGTTATCCAAGTAGTATACGGTAAGAAAGAGCGGAGTCTCCCAATACAGGCATTACTTGATTAAAACTCTAAACAGATTGCTGATTCACTAATCTGTTTAGACTAATTTATGTCGGAGAAATAAATAATTTTTGAGTTGATTCTTAATTTTGATATTATTACAGTGTGGACTCACTTCAATAATATATTATTCTCCAAATATGAATCATTTAAAGGCTCATTTTGACACCGACGAAGTAATACAGAGTAGTTTACAATTAAAATTTCAACCATGATTAGCCTATAATGTTCCCACTGCACTGTTGCGACACAGGCCTCCTCTCGGTGAGAGGGAGTGGGATGTGGGACGCGGCCCAGTGCGGGTTGGTAGTTGTCACATGTCTTCGAATTTTGATTCTAAGACATGCCGGTTTCCTCACGATATTTTCCTTCACCGTTTTGAGAGCAGTGGTGATGAAATAATTTACGAAAATGTATATAAACTCCTTTCTTCTATAACTTGGACCACCCCACGGACGATACAGAATCTGCCGAGCGTATGTTTAATCAGCACCCTGTGGATATTGCCTAAGCAATAAAACATGCCGCATAAGCCCTTAGAGACATTCCATGTTAGGAACACTAAAATTATTTGATACATAGTTGTTTTACTACAAAGATAGTTGAATTTTGTTAGGTGAATGGCGAATAATAAATGGTGAGAGACTCAAAGACGCTTAGGGGTCAAAATACTAAGTAGGAAGATAGGTGTGTCCCTTTGCAAGGACTTTCACATCGACATGCAAAATTAGACAATCCCAAAAAAAGATATTATTTCAATAAATTATGTAATCACATAAAATATCGTTCTATTTACTTCACTTATGGTAGGGGGGAGCCCAGACGGTTTTTGAGCAAGCACATGCAGGGCAAAATGTTGATAGCTGATAGGCGCATGATGAGAGATAATATATTTGAAAGTTTCAGATAGGAGCCCCGTGGTCAGGAGTCCACTTTCAGATTTCCAAAAGGGTCAGAAATTATTAATTTCATCGTAGAAAATACAACATACCTGGAACCCCATAGATAATGGATACAGGGTACGTAGAAGATTCTCAAATAAAACGAGATTTATTTACCGTCTTGTAAGCCCACAACCGTACCGGGCCGCAATGCGTCAGGCTCAGAGCAACCTGTCAATTATAACTACCAACCTTTATTTATTGGGGCACGACTAACAGTTAGTAATTGGAACACGTTTGCTGAATATTAACGAGTCGTAGCTGTGGGTTACGTGCGGAATGATCTGCGAGGTCAACGGCTAGAAGTTATGGTCAAGGGGGTGATGGCTGGCTGGTTTAGTACAACTTGAAGATTCGCTGTAAATCTGTCAGGGCTGCTGGGTTCGGGTGTTAATGTGCAATACATTGTATATGGATTCCTGGATGTTGCGGAGGTGGATGCAGTTCCACGCTGAATTTTAATTGTATAATAATTGTATATGTTAATTCGACGGCAAATGACGGCAAATGTTACCACATTTGCAGGGCCAACATGGCCAGAGGTCGCACCAGAGAGGGAGGCTTTGAAGAAACAAGGGGGGCCTTTGCCCAACAATGGGACACAATGAAGCTATCAAAAAAAAAGATAATTTTGTCCGTACCTACTACGAGTAACACTAGAAGATAAGTAAAATTGTTGCTTTTTCTTTTTTTTTTAAAACGTTGCCCCACACTAGGAATTTCTCCTGTGTCGTGGGTGCGTTTACAGACATATAAACTCACATACACAAACAGCCAGACCCGGAACAACTAATTGTAGGTCATACAAATATTTGTTCCGTGCGGGAATCGAACCCGCGACACGCAGCGCAGCAGTCAATCGCTTACTAACTCTGACTCTTGTCTGAAATAAAAGTTTTCTATTCTATTCTGTAAGTTTATGATAGAGGATATGGGCAGTTCTCTAGCAGGTGGCCTTACCTAGGTCAAGGTGAAGGTGAAGGGAAACATTGTGAGGAAACCGGCATGTCCCAGAACTGAAATTTCAAAGACATGTGACATCTACCAACCCGCACTGTGCTCGCGTGGTGGATGACGGCCTACTCCCTTTTACAGTGAGGAGGCCTATGTCCCAGCAGTGGGAACAATAAAGGCTTGTTATGCAAAGGCGCAACTTTGTCTTTAAAGGCTTAACATACGGGAACACTGGTGTCCCCGAGGATCCTGGCGATAATTTTGATATGTTATGGACGGTTACCGTTAAGTCAGTAGAAGTTGGACATTCTAAAAAGAGTAACCGTGGTGTTTCTTGCCGGCTCTTCAATATAGGGTTCGAACATTTGGAATCCTGCCTTCTGTCAAAATCAAAAGTCGTTTATCAAATTACGCTGAGAATCAGCACTTTTCGAACGCCAAAATAACATAAGACAGTCTCCCAAAACACCCGCCCTTTACCACTTCCTACTGTTTTCGCTGGGAAGAAGAAGCGGCGCAACAAACTCCCCAGCAGCACAGCTGTCTGTTCAGTTAAAAAAAACTGAGTTACAAATCTGTCGTTTCATGAGTGTCCATGAAGGTTTATATGAAATAAATATTTTGATTTCCTTCCACTTTCCTTAGACGAAGGATTTCCACCAGAGAAAGACGGAACTTTACTACGGTGATTTGTGAGCAAAAGAAAAACATGGAATAAACAGGCATCAGCTGCTCCTACTTGTACAAGTCGGGCAAGACGAAGGGTTATTGTGGTTAGTACTCAAGTAGATTGGCTATAAATTGGTCACCTTCAGTGCCATTTTATTTTGTTCAGAAAACATGAAATGGAAGGTTGTGGAAATCTTGGTGAAAAGAGAATTTTAATTAAACTTAAAAAATATTATCAACCTTGTGCCCGATGGGATTACAATCAGCAAAAGTTACGAACGTGCATCCCCTACTTATCTATTGAAGTTATCCGGAAAAGAACCGGAGTTGCCGACATAGCTTGCAGAGTAAGCAAACTGAAGTGGCAGTGGGCTTGGCCATGTTTGTCGAAGGACCGATGGCCGGTGGAGCAGACGAGTCCTGGAGTGGAGACCGTGGATCGGCAAGTGTAGTGTTGCTTTTTTTGAAGTGTAACGTTTCGAATCTTACACCATCAACATATTTTCCGAAATACATCAAGCACCGATACTTCGATCGGGACTTCCAAAAAAAAAGAATAGTGTATGGACACCATTTTTTTTTTGAGTCTCACGGCTGTGCAATGGCCTCCTTTTTCTTTCAAACCTCCCTGCCCTATGCGATCTCTGGCCATGTAGACCCTGCAATGCACCCATACACCATAGTAAAATAAAATCACAAATTAAATATTATCTAATTATGATGTCAACGCACAATATCAAAACATTTCAACACAACACGCAACCCTGCACAATTTTTACACGAATACCCAAAAAAAGGAGTGTTATGTTGTACTGCATGCCTTTATAATCTAATCTTCATTAATTCCTCCAGTTTAGTCGTTTTCATACAAATCGGGATTAAAGCATTAAACTGCATAATTACTAATAATTGCACATTAATTTTTTATGCGATTATGGGATTTTAGTGCGTCATTGAAAGATAATAATTATGTTTAATTTCTAGAAACATACAAAAATACTGGTAATGTTATAGTGACCTGATAACCATAGCATTTCAGAAAATGTAAGTACCTACATAGCAAGATCAATGAAATTTAAATTTACAGAGAGTACATTATAAATATGTCAAACACAACATACACATACACACATATGTATACATGATGTATTAGTGGTACATAGTTGGAAAATGGCTGGGCAGATGGTGATGACACAAAATGATAAAACCACATTACTTGATGGGCAGATTGTAACAGCATACGATTTATCACTATGTCATTTATGATGGCAATTTTTTCATTTTCTTAAAACTAACTCTTCCATGTACTTAACTGATTTTTTTTTCATAAATGTATAAAACTGGAAATGCTGAAACTTGTTTGTCATACTCTTTTAGTTCAGAAGGCTTTGTCGAAAGTAACTCACTTTAATCTGATTCTAGAACATTTCTTCTCAAAGGTTTATCATGTTCAATACATCCCAGATTTAGTTGTTAAAATAATTTTATTATGGATCACTTAAGTCATAAAGCTGAGATTAGCTCAAAAATGCTACCTAATCTTATCTGTTTCTTATTATTTTGGTCAGCCATCTTGACATTGTTTCATATAAATACGCTAAATTGCATTGCAATTGCAGTTTGACAACAAGAACCAACAATAATTGATTTTTGAGAGCCAACACGTATATCGCAATCAGTGGTAAGTTCAAAATTTTATTATTTAAAGCATTAACAAAAAAATATAATATTTTTTTTTGACTGCAATAAATTATAATTTTAATTTGCACCATAAATCTGAGGAGTAATTCTAGTAATTTTACGAACGTTTAAAGTCTGATCTCAGTCTCAATCTGTCAAAAATATCTCTAAAATCCCTACATTTTTGACAAGTTTTTGACATTGATTGTCGTGTGATTCAGACGACTATATTTGAAGGCTTTCATCACGGGAATTGGCCATTTATTAAAATTATATAATACTAGCTGCGCCCCGCAATTTCACCCGCATAAGGTTCGATCCCGTGGAAATATCGGAATAAAAAGTATTCTATAATTATTTTAATTATAGTTATAAACCATCTGTGTGCCAAATTTCATCCAAATCTGTTCAGTAGTTTTTGCGTGAAAGAGTATCGTACATCCATCCATCCATCCATCCATACAAACTTTCACGTTTATAATATTAGTAGGATTCACTCTTTTCTTGCCGTTCCTTCATTTTTTTTTTGCAAATCTTCTAAAATCTGTTTACCAAAACGAATTCTTCCCATTCTCTTACAGCAAAATGAAATACATGCTCATTTTCGCATCTGCCGTGGCCTTGGTCGTCGCCAGTCCCCACCAGCGTGGCTTAGTAGACCCTGGCGCAGCTGGACCGGCTCCCACCCCAGAGTTCGAGCCCATTGCCATAGGACCAGCCGTCTTGGACTACGAGCCAATCGCTGTTGGGCCTGAAGTTGTAGATTTAGAACAGCCTGTCATTCCTGCTCCTGCTCCTGTGTTTCCTGAAGACATAGTTACCCCTGTTGCACCAGCACCCATCGGTAACCCTCTTGTCCAGATCATTATAAACATCAACGGTCAGCAGGTCACCGTGCCTGGTATCGTGGCTCCTCAACCCCCTGTTGAGGTCGCACCAGCTGACCCTGTTCACGTTGTTGATTCCGCTCCTGAAACGGTAGACATTGGGCCTGCTGTAGTTCCGGAGCCTGTAGCTATTGGAGTACCAGTTCTGCCCCATCCTGCTGTGATCATGCCCGAAGAGTTGAACTGAATGAGGGCTAGATTGACGAATTAAGATAACTTTTAATATCTGATATGAAAATAAATTAATCTTTCTTTTAAACGAACTTTTTTCTTGCTAACCTCTATTTCTTGCTATTTAATTATTTCATTTCATTTATCATTTCATTTCATTTATCATTTCATTTCATTTATCATTTCATTTCATTTATCATTTCATTTAATTTATCATTTCATTTCATTTATCATTTCATTTCATTTATCATTTCATTTCATTTATCATTTCATTTCATTTATCATTTCATTTCATTTATCATTTCATTTCATTTATCATTTCATTTCATTTATCATTTCATTTCATTTATCATTTCATTTCATTTATCATTTCATTTCATTTATCATTTCATTTCATTTATTTGTATTCCATAATGTGTATTAAGTTGTTAAAATAGGCTTAAAGCTAAGATACTGATAAGGACCCTGTAAGAACACAGCAACATAAGAATTAATAATTAAAAGTAGAAATTAGACAGACTATTATGCCCAAACTGTCTTATTGTTGACACTTTTTAATAAACATACAACATAATCCCAGATCTTGTGTAGGTAACTGCGCTTTCAAAACATGTGGTAAACACTACATTTTATAACTAGTCTTTCTGAGCTGTAGTTTTTTATTGTAACTGAACAACATGCAGCTGTCATCATCTCTAGGCCATCAAGTTCATACCAGTTGAAAACTAGACGGAGGACTTACAATCATCATGATAGCTTCTATTATCATTTTTGTAACCAAATCAAAATCAAAAGTCATTTATTCAAATTAGGCTGAGAATCAGCACTTTTTGAACGTCAGAATTACAAAAGACAGTCCCCAAAAAACGCCCGTCCTTCACCACTTCCTAGTGCTATCGCTGGGAAGAAGAAGTGGCGCAACAAACTCCCCAGCAGCACAGCTGTCTGTTCAGTAAAAAAATACTTGATTGTATACAATACTAGGTACCTATGTTCGGTAATTATCATTACAAGACCAGAACATAACATTAAATGATTATTTGCCACATGTCAGCTAGCCACGCCAATATACTAACAAATATAATAAAACTATACGTACTCAAGCTAAAAAATAATTAATTAAAATTTAAATGTAAAATAAAAACCTTACTACCCAAATAAAAGCCTCCAGACATAAAGGGCGTGACAGCTTACATACGTATCTATGCATCCTGGGTTCTGTTCACATAGCTGTCACTTGAAGTCACAAATGATAAACTAAAGACCATCGAAGTAAAATAAGTAGGTAAGTAAGTTAATAACAATAACCTGTCAGTAAGCTAATTCTGGAGAAAGAACATAAACATTGTCGTGCGTTAAATTAGGGCGACCAACTATTCTTATCGTGTAAGTAGTCGTTGATGGAATAGAAATCATCTTTAACTTGACCTCTTCCTAAAAATCATTAGCCAAATCAGAATATAATGTTCCCACTGCTGGGACACAGGCCTCCTCTCTTCGAGAAGGAGTGGGCTGTACCAAGCGGGCCCTGTGCGGATTGCTAGTTGGTTGGTAGATGTCACATGTCTTCGAACTTTTTGGTTTTAGGACATGTCGGTTTTTTCACGTGTTTTCCTTCACTGCTTTGAGAGCAGTGGTGATGAATTTATTTACACAAAGAAAAGTGCATGTCTGGGTTCGTACCCACGATCTACAGCTCGTAAGTAGTGGTCGTTACCACTGGGCTACCACTGCTCTCAAAAATCATTATAAACTCTGAATATTTAAAGCTGTACCTAAGTAATGCCTCGTCAACTTTGGATTTTCCAGGTCATGTCTTTGTGATATACCTATACATAACTATTTATTGTGACTGCAAAAAACGAGGTCAGAGCATTTATTTAAATGTAACCATTTGCAGCCATTTTTAGATCCGATAATGTCAAGGAGTCGGTCAGAATGTTGAAGCCCTTCCTAAATAAAGATCTCTCTCTCTCTCTTAACTACATATGTTGGTCTGTTGGTCGCAAGCTGGGCATAGGATCCTGGGTAAGATCCTCAGGACGGAAGCGTTATTGAGTTTTTCAACTCATCGATTTGTGCTCTGTTGAGGGCAATCATTTCGCCTCCGCGTCTTATCTCGTATATGTATAGTTCTCGGCCTTGGCGGCCAATTTAAACGGAGATCAGCCTTAGGCGCGGGAGATATAATAGTGCACAAGTGTGTGCGCAGACACAGGTGCACTCCCTCTTCCCTCGCTCTCATACATAGTCCGATGGGGCTTAAGCATGCATTACGACACAACCGGAGAGAGATTAAGCGCAGGACCAACGCCTTAGCGTGCTTTCCAAGGCACGGGGGTATTACACCGCCAACTTCCAAACTCCGAGCTGGCAAGAAATTCCTAATAGAAAAACTAAATAACACTTTGCCCAATCTGGGAATCGAACCCCACGTTCAGCACTAGCGCTTGCGACCAAGAGAACGGGATAGCTAAGCCTTGTCTTATGCAGAAGTGGCGAAATGCTGCTTAACCTTTCGGGAATACGCTTAATACATTGTAGTTCACATCATTTTCATATAAAACGTCAATTACAAGTCTGGATAAATACGTTTGTGCAATACCTTTGAACAACTGGTTCTACTTATTTTTACGTTACATTGAACATCGACTGACGTTGCTGGACGTAGAATAAATGAACATTTCGAAGAACTGATACGTTTGTCGTCGACCGATGTTAGCATGTTGTGAATCCTATGAATGTTTGAACTTTGGACTTTATAACAAGTATAAGGCAAGTTTCAGCTAAGGTATTTTTAAACAGAATTCGTCAGTTGCCCGAAAGTCTGACAACCAGTCTTACCAAGGGGTATCGTTTTACCTAGTAAATGGGTTGTGGAGGTAAGATAGGCGGTCGCTCCATGTAAATGTTTGGAAAAGGTTAGGTAGATTGATCAGGTGTATTTAAGCATTAGATTGGAGTCCTGACAAACTCCGCGGAGACTATGTTGATGGCAAGACAACTTAAATGCAGTAGTTACTGTACTAGCCGTCGAAAATATGATATTAAATAAAAAAAGCCTAGAATTTCATGCAATTAAGGTAAATTAATATTTTTATATGAGTATGTTTACATTTATATAATTTAAAAGAAGTTTATACATTCGATTTCTTGTTTGTACATACATTTCAAAAATATAATAAATGAGAAAATTAAATGCGAATTTAAATTATTGATTGCAATAAATAAATATATCAAATGTATAGATTTATAAAATATGATATTATTATGGGGTTAGATAAAATACGACTGATCAAAAATTGCTAATGTAAACTGTCAGGCGATGGACTATATGATATAGATGCCTACTTCTCTATTTTAATCTAACAAGCTTGTATTGTCCCACCGCTGGGCAAACGCCTGCACTCTCTCTTTTCCACATAATTCTGTCCTGCGTGCGTGCGTAATTGCGTAACACACAATCAATCTCAATCTAAATCATTTTGAAGGATATTGCTAATCCATTGCTTCATATGTTCAGAAAATTTGTCATTTGTGTCTGCTCAACAACGTAAATAACGCAATGAATGTTTTTGAACTGTCAAAATGAAACCGATTACAATTGATCGTGTGTTACGCAATTAGGGTGCTGTATTGTCTTCTTGTCTTACTTAGATAGCTACTCTTGTGGAAAAAGTTGCTCAATAGAAAATGGTGCTAAGTTGCTTTTTCACTGCCACGTAAGTTTTTTTTTGTTAGCCTATACTTGCCCACTGCTGGGCAAAGGCCTACCACAAATCCTTCCGGGAACTCTTTTTCCGTTTATTTTTAAATTAATAAAATTATTTCGTTTAAAAACGTAGGACGTAGGTTATTTTGTTGTAAAAAGCAAGTTGTACGCTATTTCAGGTGACATTAGGCATGGCCCAGTGTAACTAAGATTAAAAAAAAAAACACAAAAACTAAAACTCAGAACCTTTATTTGCCAATTAGTGTACATAAGTCTAAGCTTAAATTATTACAATGAGCACTTACAACCTAGGTTTGTCGTCCAAAATACTAAAATCTATACAAATGCTTTTTGTCATTTTATGGGACATGTGCAGTGGAATATTAATCAATTATATTATAAGTAAACTGATAATACCATCGGGAAAAACAATCCCGTACTTAAAATGTCTTAGTTTGACATGGCGGCTGTTAAAAGGTATGAATAACTAAATAAATATAAATAAAATATCCGGAACTGAATGAAACTGAGTAAATAGGCTCATAATAAACTAGTGCGCTTTAACCTCAACGATTGCATCACTGCTTTCCATCAGGCGGGATCACAGTCAAGCACTAGTAGAATTAAAAAAAAAAAAAAAACTGACATGGTATTATACAAATTACGTCATAATATGTACAAAGTAAGTGGTCGATTAGATGTTTGCTCAGGTGTGCAGTTCCTCTAGAATCCTTTAATTTAGTTCGGGTAGCACGACAACGGGGATGGGGAGTTCAGGTGTGCCGATAGCAATAGGCTCAGGGATCCCTTCAGGGACCACGGGCATGGGGAGAACGGGGGTTCCGATGGGAGCGGGAGCAACTTCAACGACTTGGACGGGTTCAGGGGCAACTTCGATGACCTGAACGGGCTCAGGGGCAGCTTCAACGTCATGCACGGCCTCAGCAATGATGGCGTCATCGGCGTTGACGGGACCACCAACGACGTGAGTGAAACCGTTGATGTTCATGATGACCTGGACGACAGACTTGCCGTGAATGTTCACGTTATCATTGGCCATTTGGACGGGTTCAGCAATGCTGGCGTCAGCGGCGCGATTGATGGTGACGGGAGCACCAATGACATGAGTGAAACCGTTGATGTTCATGATGACCTGGACGAGTGACTTGCCGGGAATGTTCACGTTATCATGGACTACATGGAGGGGGCTGATATCGATGGGCTCACCCTCCACGTTAGCGGGTCCAACAGAGATAGGCTCGACGTTGACGAAAGCGGGTCCGGTCTCGATTGATCCGGGTCCAATGGAAATATGGTGGGTCTCGAAGATATTGGGACCAGCTGCGGTGTCACGTTGGGTGGGGCTGGCGACAGCCAGGGCGACGAAAGAGGCGATAATTAGGTGATATTTCATTTTTGCTGGAAGGGAAACAAAGTTTTGTTAATTTAACTATTATGCGAGGTTCGAATTGCATGAGTTTCCGTATTAATTATTTTTCTATAGCGCAGAAAAAGAGGCCCTTTGGCCTCGTAGGACTTTCTGTTTAATTTTTTTATCGTTACTTTTTTTTTTTTTTTTTAACTGTTTTTAGTTTAGTTTATGATCTTCCTGTTCGAGTCGCAATAAATAATTTTTCTTTCTTTCTTTTTTTCAAACGAAATACACTCGTCCCATTGAGAAAAGTTTAGCAAGTCCTTAATCAGAGGCAGACATAGTGATTTCCCGGCTAAATTCGTTATACGTATTTAAGTTATCAAGTCAAAGTTTTAAATTTCTCTTAATTATTTATTTGATTTGTATAGTTTTTTTTTTAGCTATATGTAATATGTTTTCTGGCGTAAGATAAAGTATACAGGCTGGCAGGGAAATCGACGCGCAAACTGTAACCAAGGATTCAGTACCTATATGATTCTGAACTAAAAAAATATTAGCGGTTCCATACATTTTGACCGCGTTTTTTATTGCACTTTTCTATAAAACAAATAAGTCAGCAATAAAAAAAAAATTGCTTGACTCATGTTTATGTCATTAGTCTACTCTAGACCCATGTGCTGAATTCATAGTAACAGTTTGCGCGTTGATGTCCCTGCCACCTTGTATACTTTATCTTACACCAGAAAACATATTATATTTCAAAAAAATACTGTTCAAAACATACAATAGGCAGCCTTATCGGTTTCCACGATCTCTTCCAGGCAACCTTGGAAAGGACAGTGATTGCGTGGACAATAATAATTGTTTTAAAATAAATAGTTTTAGTTTGAGTTAGATATAATTATCGCTTTTGATAATATAATCAATGTTAATGACTCATATGAAAGGAAGTGGTATTGCTTACCTGCTTTGTGTTTGTTCTTAAACAAACTATGCTTTCCGAGAATTTTTTAACGTTTTTATACAAAACTGTATCTATCGTGCGATTCTATCGATAAATTGATGATAACGTTTTATTTTTGTTAAACAATAATAATTTATTTATGTCAAACATAACTTTAGTACATAGTTTTAAAACTAATTCATTTAAATTACTTATAAACTATTTAAAATTCTAACAGATAAAAACCCTCAATAAAATTGTGAATAATTAAATTAAAATATCCATCAACACATTAGAAAAAAAAAACTAAAATTGACAAAAATTATAAAAATGTCAGATTCGTTTAAAAATAAAATGTCAAATATTAAATTGTCAAATATTTAATAATCGTAAAATGAAATGTGTAATGTGTGTGTAATGTAATGTGTGTGTGTGTTTTTTTAATCTCGTAATTAAAATACAAATAGTGATAAACAATTGTTTGGATTTTTTTTTTATTACTTTGAGTGATTGAACACAATGATTTATATCGCGTAAAATGACTTAAGATAGCAACTTATCCGTACTTATAGTTTATCTATAGGATGTTCCGTGTTTGTCTGCAAAGAGGATTTTAAGTGCGTCTGTTAAAAAAAAAAACTGAATTACACAATTATATTACTATTTTAGTTTCTCATATTAAATTAAATGAAATTGTTGATGTAAATAGGATATCAGAATCACTTTTACACGACATTATTAAAAAATAAAATAGAGTCGACATTCCTATCTGACACTCCTGAAAAAAAATGGCTAAAATAAACTCAGAGGTCAAAGTCTCTTTTAAAGTCCAGACATAATCTTGGTTAGTCATTGGCACGTAAGAGACCACAAAGCAAAGGATTTTTTTTTTCTCCTGATGGTAGATCGCCTCGAACTCCTCGCCTTGCGCCAAAACACTTCTCCATAAATTTCATTGAAATGTCGAAGTATTCGCTAAATCGAGCTCTAACTCGGCGCGGTCAATTCACACTGTGAGATTGTGCATCTAATGTTAGGATTTATGTAATGTCATGGCGATTTATGTGGTGTGGGTAGACTCGCTTCGAACATATCGTCGAATATTGAATTCGTTCTATTTGAGTTAAATCGTTTTACTTAAAGAAGATGTGGTTACATGGCTAATGTACAGACACCAACACATGAAGCTATCGGAAACTGTCAAAATATCCCAATCAACTTTAAGCCTTAATATTTTAGCGATAAAGTTGAAAATCTATTGAAGAAATTTGACAGATTGTAGTAGCTCTAATGTGCTAGCGTCTGTACCTATCAGTGTAGTAGATACAAATGATAAGATTTAGGCTGCAAATATAGAATGTTCACAAGACTTTTATTTAATAAATACAGGCTAACTTTACTTACCGGCGGACAAAAACAGGGTCTAAAAGGTGAAAGAAGTAGAAGTCTATGGCACAGAAATTTCTTTTTTTTCATATTCAATTAAAGTCGTTACGAATTCATTAATAATTTCCGCGCGTACCTAGAGTGGGTGCCTATATAACTTCAAATATGTAATAGTGTTTATAGATTGGTTGATTTCATTTAAGGTTTAAACAAAAAACGAGATTTCTGTGCCTTAGGCGTTCGCATTTACTAAAAAAAAAAAAAATATACCCTGTTTTTGTCCAGACTGTCCAGACAGATTTTTACAGTGCGTAATGAAATGGTCTCACGTTTCGTTTATTAAAATCAAATCTTATCTATGTAATCTAACTGCCAGTATTGTGCCACTGTAGGATAAAGGATTCCCTCTCCCTTTTCCACATAATTCTGACTTTGGCCAGTCCATTCCGTAGGAGTCAAATTCGACCTGCCACGTTCGTCTCAGCCTGCCGCGATGTCAACGTGCGTTTAATAGGACTAAATGTGTATTCTCCCCAGTCTCACATATGGTGCTCAAACATGTTCTTTGACACTCCAGTAGAGATCAAAGGTGCAAGCCATGGAGCGCAGTATTATTAAAATAAACAAAAAAAAAAGAAATACGAAAAGTTGTTACGTATTTAGATGTTAGTTTCAATGTCTCAATGTGTCAAAAGTTAGAATTAGTTTAACAAACACCCTGTAGGAAAAATCTTTCCATACATAAACAGCCTACAATAGCGCTTATATGTTGCAATCGTGGAAAAATATTGCACCTAAAGATAACAAAGATTTTTATTGGTTTTGTTGTTATTTAAGGTTGTTACTGATCAATCTGTTAGCCTGATTTGTAAATAGCTATCTATATTTTGAGTATTTCCCACCTTTTATCTAAGATTGAAGTTATAATTGAAGGATTATATCACATACCTACACATAGTATAATGATCCCACTGCTGGGACACAGGCCTCCTCTCTTCGAGAGGGAGAGGGCGATCGATCAGGTTAAGCTACGCTTGCCGCGGTTGGTCCGTGGATGGGTGACCATCTTTACATGCCAAGACCCCTCCGTGTCTCGGAAAGCACGTTAAGCCGTTGGTCCCGGCTGTCATTCGTGGATCTTTGACAGTCGTTATGGGTCGTCAAAAGCCCGAAAGTCTGACAACCAGTCTTACCGGGTCTGACAACCAGTCAACCAGTCTTACTTTAAGGGGTTTCGTGTTACCCAGTAACTGGGTTGTGAGGGTTAGATAGGCAGTCGCTCCATGAAAAATACTGGTACATAGCTACATCCGGTTAGACTGGAAGCCGTCCCCAACATAGTTGAGAAAAGGCTAGGTAGATGAGATGCTTACTGCGTAATAAAGTGCATTCGATCTTCATTTTTACGGTTCCGCACCAATGGTAAAAAGGAACCCTTATGGTGCGACTCAGTCTGTCCGTCTGTCACAGCTGGATATCTCATGAACGAAATACTAATGCTATCAACTTGAAATTTGGAACAGTTTTATATGACGTTTACCCAACTATTTTGCAAATAAGAAAGAAATTTTTTTTTTTTTTTTTTTGCAACAGGGACTTAAAGGGTTTCTTAAAAAATCGAAATGGGAATACTAGGGTATGTGGGGTATCATTTATGAAAGACCGCTGTTTGCACATTGTCAAACCTTTTTTTTTCTACGCCGCATAGTTTTCGACTTGATGAAAAATTTAAAAAAAATACTGTTCCCCCCTTATCTCCGAAGTTTGCATAGAGAAAAATTTGAAATTATTATATGTGATAGAAGTTTATGTAAAGATTACAGGAAAAATAAAACGATGTCTCTAAATAGCACACTTTTTCAGAAATCATCAGAATCTCGGTCGCGCGAGTCCGACTCGCTCTTGACGGGTTTTACATTTGTAATTCAGTCTATTCTTGATAATGTGTGATAAACAAAGACATCCATGGTCTAAGTCCACAGAGGTCACTGACTTTTACTAAATTAGATTATATTATCAAGCGTTACAATAATCTTTAATTTATAACATACGATTAAAGACATAAAATATTAATTGTTTAGTGTAAATGGTACACCACAAACTACCTACCATATTTGTCTCTCCTTAATTTTAATCCATCCAAAGGTTGTCTTTAAAAGATCGCTTTTAGCGATAAGACCGCCCATTGTGTCACCCTTTGTAAAAAATAAATAATTATATTTATGTTCTGTAATTTGTATGGTGTACAATAAAGAGTATTCTATTCTATTCTATTCTAAAATATCAACTTGAATTATGATATATAACAACTACTGTGCTTTGATATCAGCTGCTTCCTAACATGATAACAATGCTAACCTTTCTTTTTATATTTTGTCAACAATATTTTATTTACTTTGCGAAATTTAATTCAGTTTAACATTAACGAGACAGAAACTTAGTGGTTTTCGATAAAACCAACCTCATTTACACTGTGTGTATCAAACGCGTTTATAATATTAGTAGGATAGAAGGATTATTTTAAAAGAACACGAAACGCTTTGTGGTTTCCTGTGGAATATCTCCAGTAAGCAGTGTTTTTTTTAAAACATCTTTGCTCTTGTACTTTACACCTGCTATTACATATTTCCATCAAATAATAATTCTAGCTATTCTTAATTAGCTTAAAAGATGCCTAAAGCCGTTACCCGGCATCGCAAAAAGTATGAATACTAAATAGGCACAATAGCAACGTAATACAGCCGGCAGTGCAAGCTGGTGCAAGCCGCCTCTGCACGCCTCGCTCGTACGGACATAAATCAGCGAATTTGTTAATTAATACAGATATGAAAATAGGCACAATACGTGAAAACACAAATTTTCAAAATTTTCTACCTGCAAATTGCAAGAAACGTATGAAAATTTGAATGTCGAAGGCTACCTTGGGCCTTCTCCCTTAGCCCTCAGCTGATTAACTCGTAATAACTATGTTGGTGGCGAACTAACCGGTCTCCATCGATGTTATGTTTGATCTATAAAATATAATAAACAAAAGAACATCGTCTTACGACGAACCCCGAAATAAACTGTCATGACACCCTTCCCACGACGTTTCCCTCCGAATAAGTGACAAAATAATCGTTACTATCTTACGTGGTCAACATGGCGTATCTAATAAGAGGACACGATTGGTCGTGGGTTGCAGGCCTCATTTATGAGGACATAAATTTTTTCGCGTCGTTCGTTTTTATGTGCCATTCGAACAAATTATGATATGGAGGTATTTAGTGCGACGGTTTGTGTCCTTGGTGTATTCTTGTGGAGGTGTAAGTCAAGATGTAGAAGTTTCTGTTTCGTCTTGTTGATGATCTTTTTTTATAACTCTTGAGAAAGCTCTTTGAGCGAGTTTTATAAGTAATCTGCATTCGCGACATATTCGCCAAAAATGTAAACAAGTATGAGTTTATGGAAAAATACCTTTAATTCCTACAACATAAAGTTCAGTTTACTTTACAACTTCAATAGTGCCCACTAGTAGTCACTCTGAAATCAACTAAATAACCATTAAAATAAAGTTGATAATATTTGTAAACATAAATTTAACACGAGTAATAATTATACTTTAAGCTATTTCATTTCCAAAATATCTTTTAAAATAGAAAGACAGAAAGATTATTGTTTATTTGAATGCAGTTCATGATACACAAAATACAAAAGCTAAAAACCAACAATAGTATGTGCCTCACGGCTGATCCAAAAGAGTTCAGGATTTAAAAGATAAAATTGTGGACTTAAAATAAAATTTTAATCTAAAATTTATTAAAAGCCTTAGGGCCGGTGATCACAAGCGGCACGGCACGGCAAGGCATTTTCATGAGACGAATAGAAAATAGGACTTAAAAGTACCGATAAAGTACTTAAGTATTTCAATTTTATTGTCATACATATAAGTTATATTTCTATTCGTTGCATAAAAATCTCTTGCCGTGTCGGGCCCCCAGTGGGCGCGCCGGCCCTTAGTCGTTTTCCATTGGACATTTGGCTTAGACAGTAAGTGCAGTAGGAACGCTATCTATGTTTTCTATCGATAGTCAATAGCATAATTCTGTGGGTATTTTATACACCAAACTTTACTATATAGCAAAGAAATTGTCTCATCTGCATCTAAATAATCGTTGGTAGGTTGCGGCAAGTCATAGCGTGGATTAAATCGCACGCAAGCGAATGCACCGATGAGCTAATTGCTCACACAGACACATTGACAAAAGTTTTCGTAACTTATTTCAGTAGGTTTTAGGTACTGCCAAATTGACATATTATAATGCAAATGCATTGAACTTTTGTTGAAATTTGATTATCTCATATTCATTTATTGTATTCCATAAATTCTAAAGTAGCAGTGTACTTTAAATAAATAATATATTGTAAAAAAAATATGTGTGACAAAGGACTAGGTACAAAAATATGGGTCCTGTAAGGGCACATCAAAAGGATAAAATTAACATTACAAAAAACTCAATTACTAATTGTATAATAATTTAAAAAATCTAGGTTTTTAAATTAATTTAACAATAAGATAAGACAATAAGAGACGTAGCGTTGGAAGGCCTCCCACAAGTTGGACCGACGACCTTGTTAAAGCCGCAGGAACCCGTTGGATGTGAGAAGCACGGAACCGGTCGAAGTGGAGGTGCTTGGGGGAGGCCTATGTCCAGCAGTAGACGTCTTTCGGCTGAAATGATGATGATGATGATAAGATAAAGGACCTAAATAGTTGGTATAGGTATTAATCCTACTATCCTACTAATATTATAAACGGATTAGGATGAAATTTGGCACACAGATAGTTCATAACCAGGATTGACACATGGCATACTTTTATGGCATGTGATATTTATGGGATAAAAAGTATCCCGTGCCTCTGCGTGAAAGAGTAACAAACATCCATCTATCCATACAGACTTTCACGATTTTAATATTATTATAGTAGGAAAAGTAGGATTTCAAAATAAATTTATGAAAGATACACTACATAATCTATACGTATCACGGATCACCCAATCTTCAAGGTTACTTCAAAACTTCACATATAACGAGACCCATTACGTCTGAGAAGTTTCGCCACCTAATTTCATTTAATCCTCTGTAATGTAATCCACCAATTCGATTACCAAGGGTGTTTCTAATAATAGAAGTATAATACAAAATAGTGTTCAAAAATATAGCTGTGTGTTAATTATAATACATAATCTTTTTATGTACAAAGCTAGATATAAGTTTAAATTATATTATTCTTTAATTGTGAAAGTTCCTAATATTAGATAATGAATAATTGGATACTCACTACAATACTGTTAGTTTTATCTTGTTGCGCCCTAACAGGGTCATGTAGTCACTAGTTTAAGCCTAGTGTGTAATTATGGTTGTGTACATTGTGCATTAAATAAATAATTTTATTGTCACCCAATTTCCTTGAAAGAAAGAAAAATAGTTATTACAAAAAATGTATAAGGTACATCTGAAAAAATAGTAATTGGAAGAAAATATAACAACATAACATAACATCACGCCTGTAATTGCCAAAGAGGAAGGCAGAGGTGTAGCTATAGTACACCCACATTTCGCCGGATATGTTTAAGTCCCATGTAATAGGGGGCAAGCCCCCTCTGGGCTTCTACTGAGAAATTCTAGGTGGAAAACCCAATAATTTTGCCCGACCAGGGATTCGAGCCGCAAGACCTCATGCTTAGCAGTAACGCTTGCAACCACTAGAACAACGACGCAGTCGCGGAAAAATTAATAGAAGAAGAAAAATAGTTTATTTTATTTATGCATTTATTTCAGGCAACAAGGCCCATATAAAAAACATACAATACAATATTAATATAACTTAAAAATACTATAAAGTAAAAGCAAGCTAGTTTAAAGTTATAACATTAATTGTCTATGCGTTATCTTCTACTATTATTTTAGTACTCTATGGCCATAATAACATTGCTATCAAGAAGGTAAACTGAGCTCTTATGATTTCCTAGCTAGTTAAGGGCAGTTGCTGCAATGCCCTATTATTATTCAGATTAGTCCCACTTCTCCAATTAACCATTGCACAAAGTGGGTGTGTAATTACGACGTCTGTACACATCAACATAGCTAGGGACCTAGCTACATATCAAGATGTCTCAACTTTCTAATGGTACTAGCTGAAACCCGCGACTACGTCTGCATAATATGTATAATTACCTACAATCTTCTACCATCTATTAGACCCTACTCAGTAGCAGGACTCAAAAATAAACTTTAAGGAATTTCTTAATTAAATGTAAACTTAAACTCAAAGCATTTATTTCTATTAAACCATTTGCAGGCACTTTTTAACTGTCAAGGAGTCTGTCAGTGAGAAATATGAAGCTAGTTACCCATTCAAAGCGTAGTAGGTAACCACGGAGAAGACCGGGCGAAACTCCATGGACACTCTTTTAAATGTCTTGTATTATTGGTACAAAATATTAGTTACATCCATAGATACCCGAGAGATAAAAGAAAGAAAAGAAAGAAAGAAAGAAAGAAAAAGTATTTATTGCGACTCGTACAGAAAGATCATAAAACTAAACTAAACCACCCCCTCCCTCTTTTTCCTAGATATGCCTTCACTGCATATTTTTTCAAGTTACACACACCACACCACCACCACACACACCTCACCACACCACACCACCACATCGCCACATTTTTCTCACTCCGGAAACTCACGAAAAACAAAAGAAATAGATACGGTACACATGATCAAAGGGGAAATCATTCATGTTGAATTTTATCATATGTGAGAACGATGTAAAAAACACGTATCCGTTAAGAGCCACCAGAGAACAGCAAATATAAATAAAAAAAAATAAGAAGTGACAGCTAAGTGATGACCAGTCCCAACTGACGTACCAATCTTCAGCAGTTTAGGCTATGCTAAGACAAGGAGAAGAGAAGCGAATTCCTATTATATAACTAGCCAATAGAACTTCCAATAAAAACTTGTAAAACTCAAAACTGTCTTTGTTACAACAACTGAACTACCGAGGCAACTAATACATCGTATGCATTTCGAAACCGCATTGCAATTCAGAATCCTAGCATTCGAAACCGAAATCTTTCGCAACTGTACCCAGCTCTATCACCAAATAAATTGCCACAATTCCAAATATATATCTAGGAAATGGAAAGTAGGTACTTCAAACTAAGGGCTGCTACACATACGTTCGGGTCGGCACATTCGATTGGGCAGTATTTGTTCAACAACAAAGCCGACCCGAAGCAATTACTACGCATATTCAGTTTTCATTCGGCACGAGTCAATCAGGAAGCTTCGTACGGCATCGACTCTCACTTAATCATGTTCGGGTCGGCAGGGCACAATTCGAGCTAAGCCGAGTCGCTTTTCCCGAACGTTTACATTAAAAAAATGTATGCTTAAACAGTCGTTAATCATTACTTAACTTTAACGAACGTCTATAATTAATAAACCCCAACAACCTACATAAATATTCGATGATGCCACTCTTCTGTGCCGAATCATGCCGACCCGAACAAGTGTGTAGCACCCTTAAGCGGAAATGCTTAAAAGCATCCTTTCCTGATTGATGTTGGTGGAACTCGGAACAACCATAACCGCTTTGCAGGACAGTTACAAACTCGCCAAGTTTCATCATTTGAACAACTTTGGTCGCGGTTGCCATTTGTTTTTGTTGTGCAGTCTTTCACTTGCTCCTTAGTAATGGGAGAGCTTTCGGATTGCGACGGCTGAGAATAAGTAGTAGCTTCGTGGTGAATTGTTTTAGTGTGAATAAGAGCTGATTTTTCCGACGCCAGATAACTTTATCGCAGGAATAATTTTGAATTTTTGACAGTTCTTCTATAGATAAACTGTCAGACGTCAATTTTAGAGTGTACTACGTGAGATCGACAGATAGATGTGCGAATAACACTTGTGCGACAAAACTGTACTGCGACTCACGACAGTGCGAATGCACGCTTGTGCGACTTGACTTACTTTTAATGCCGCATTTCACATTCGTGCGAATCGTGGATTTGCACGAATGTGTAAATGCGGCATTAAAAGTAAGTAAAATGTAGTGCAAAGCCAGTCGTTATTGGATTGTGAAAGAGTAAAGTTCTACGATTAAAAAGTATTAGCAAGAAAAGAGTGTTTTGTTTATAGTAATAAGTAATGACGACATGTTGAAATGTTTACAAGAAAACAGTTTTACGCAATTGAGCATTAGCGCAATTAGCATTACCTCGAAGGCACGTCTTCGAGGTAATGGTACAAACAGTAACACAACACACATCATTACCATTTTTTTTGTGAGAAAGTAGGTACTTCCGCATAGATTTTCACAATCATTTGAAGACTCTCGCATCATCTAAATGATAAATAAATGATTTTGTAAGTAGGTTTGTACAAACACTTTTACACGTCAATCATATTTAAACTAGATGAGGTCGGCGTTTCCTATCTGACTACTCTGAGAAGAAAGGCTGAAACAAACTCAGAGGTCACAGAGGTCACGGTCATCTCATGGTCAATGGTACCAGATCGTCTGTCCATTTTCCGTCCATCCAACGCTCTGCATGTCAGTGTTATAAGAAATCAATGAAACTTACTTAAAAAAAAAAAATTGTTTATGTCACCACACATCGTGGAAAATAATCAACATAGTACCTCTACTGCAATAACGGATTTCCGGATCGGGCAAAGTGTTATTCGGTTTTTCATAGGTATTTTTAGTAGCAACCCGGAAGTCCGGTTGATCGCGATAGGCTTGTCCCCTAATACATGGGACTTAAAAACATAACTGGTGAAATGTGGGTGTACTCTAGGTATTCTGCCTAGCCCTTCGGAGCATACGGGCGTGATGTTATGTTGTGTTGTGTTAGTACCCATTTAGAAAATTCTCTATTTGTCTATGTCACCACACATCACAGAAAATGATCAACAAAGTACCTCTATACAAAAACATAAAGTTTCTAGTAAAGTGCAGCCGAGGCGGTATCGTTGGGCGCAGCTGCGTCTAACTTAAAGTCGCAGCTCCGGGAACAAGTCACGAGTCACACCTACAGCTGGGGTAGAACGACACGCGAAATTATTTAGTTTACACAGTTCTTGAGTTGATGGTTATTAACACGCTTTTATTAGGTCGACCTGTATGTAACTATGTAATGGAATCTAAGGTAACTAATTTAACCATCTTCCAAGGGTCGTAGCGTAATGAAAATTGGCAGCTGTATGTAGTTCTGATGACAATACAATAATATGGTACTGTCGAACTGATCTGATGATGGAGCCGGAAGATATGAACTGGAACTTCATGACGAAAAACGTATCATAGCTGTTTCTTTTTGTTTTTACGAGCATTTATAAAAGCGTGTTTTTCTAGTGTTTTTTAAAGTTGTTTGAGCAAACGTTATCAAAAATGGCGTTTCAATACCGAAAAATAAGACAAAATATTTTCTAAGGGTTGATTTTTCAAAAGTCAGATAAATTTTATCTGAAGAATAAATATGACAGTATAAAAGTTTTTTTTTTAAATACTGTCAATCCGCAATATTTATTTCTCAGATAAAAACTATCTGACTGTTTAAAATCAGGCCTTAATCAGAAAAAGGCACAATAAAGTATAAGTTTTCAGCATAACGTTTGTCTTTTCAATTTCCCTGGAATTATTACTTTACCTAATATACCTAGTATGCATACTACGGGTACGTAAAAATGTCCACTCTATTATAAATCTACCTACAAGGGTATATGATATCGATAGAAATAAAGAAAATACATTTATTTAGCACATACTAAAAGGCACACGATATAATACAGGAGAGTAACAATAAAAATCAAATAAAAAGTGTAAAGTGCGATGTAAGAAATTAGCAAGAAAGTTTGCCTCACGACTGCGCCAAAAATGCCCGGTCCAGCAAAAATGCCAGACAACTAATGCCTGACGCTTGTTTTCTACTCGACCTTATATGTCCGTCTGAATTCCGAACCCTGCTAACACCAAACCAGGCTAGGTGCCGTCCCCTGAGCTGCACTAACAATTCTCCAGGTTCGTATTCGTATAACTTAGAAGTAAGAGTCACAAATCGTCTTGCAAATGTGGATTGTGAGCGTGTAAGACTATCATAAGACCTCGTTAGGTTCAAGATAAAATTTAATAGGTTACTTTGATTTATTAGACAAGCTAATCCATATTTATAATATTTTGAAAGGCCTGTCTTAACAAGCTTATGCCTGCGACTTTGTCCGCGTGAAATGTCTTCTTCCCCCAACCCACCCCGTCGCATCGCCTGCCTGCGCTACTCTACGCGCTACGTATTACTTCGTTTTCGCTTAGCGTTCATTCTGAAGTTTTTTCTTTTTACTCGGCATCTAAGAATTGTCCAAATCCGACCGGTGGTTTCAGAGATTAGCGCGTTCAGACAAACAAATTCGTCAGCTTTATTATTAGATTATAAGTTTCACTTATCACACGATTAAGTAGATAAAAATGTTTTCCTTAAGAATTTTTATCATGTTTGATATGAAACCAGTCCAACAGATTGTGTAAAAATAAAAAGTGTTCAAGCACTCAAACTAGAACAGATAGCGTGGTTTATTGTGCATAGAATGATATGCTATTCATGGAAAACTTCAAATATTTATAGACTCCACTATAACATTTTCAGTGGGATCCGTAACAAGAGCGAGTGTACGAATGGGGTCTAATTTTGTAAAGCGCTGAAGCGGCTTATTGGGCCACTTCACGCGTTTCCACAGAAATTCCAACTACTAGCTCGTTGGAATTTCTCTAAAATTAATATATTTTGTTAGTGCAGAAATGTTTTGTGGGAATTATCTTATGTCTGTCTGGTTTTAAGTCTAAAACCAAAATAAAATATGGTTAAAGAAATTTATTTCTCAATAAGAAATTACAAAGATTTCACTTACTTGAGAACATTTTTCAAACTTAAATATAATAGAAGAACTTTGACACACAAACCAAGCAGCTATTGTTTTCTTGGTGATTGGTGAAACCACGGGGCATTGCTAGTAATATTATAAAATCAAAAGGAACTCTGTGTCTTTGACTTATCTTTCCACGCCTAAACCACTGAACCGATCGTTATGAAATTCATCAGATATATAGCCTGGAACCTGTAGAATGACATAAGCTTAGCCATATCCTGGATCGCAGACAAAGTGGCGGGCAAGAGCAAGTTTTCAATGTAGGTATTTGGCTGCACTAAATAAATCTTTTCGCAATTATAAAGCGGTCTGGGAACTTTGATAATTTTTGGGCCATGAACCTCGACTGTGCTATGCTTAGTTGTAGTTTGGGAAGTGTATGGCTTATTTATTCATTTAAGAAAAGCACAACCACATCACGTACATTAAACTTATGCTAGAATAATCTTAACAACTAAAGGACTAATGTACATGACAATTACGGCGTACATAGCATTGATTGAATCTTGCTGCCTTGAAAATAATATTAAAAAGAACTAAAACTAATATAAACTAAAACAGATTAAAGTCTGTCTGGGTCTGGCTGTTTGTGTATGTGAGTTTAAATGTTTGTGAACGCACCCACGATACAGGAGAAATTCCTAGTGTGGGGCAACGTTTAAAAAAAAAAAAAAAAATAAAAAAAAAAAAAAAAAAAAGTACCTAAGTAAGATGGGTAATAAACATGAAGAAAAAGTTAAGAATAAAAACAATAATTGAAATTAAAAAATAATCATATAATATAAAAATGAATCGCTGAATGTGTTGCTAAGCGCAAATCTCGAGAACAGCTGAACCGATTTCGCTATTTATTTTTTTATAATATTCCTTGAAGTACGAGGATGGTTTTCACGGAAAGAAAAATGTAAGAAAGTTGCTTCATGCGGACGAAGTCGCGGGCAAAAGCTAGTAATAATATAAAAAGTGAAATTAAAAGCAACTTGGCAAGGATAGCGTGATTTTCTTTCTGACTACCGGTAGCTTGTCGCTGAATATATCAAGGTCAGATGTGTTTAATACAGTATTACTGTATTTGTTGCTCATTCGTATACCTGGGAACCGTAAACCGAGATTGGTTTTACAAAAGGTGTATCAAATACCTTTTTATTTTTTTAGACCTTGGGTAAATGGCTTCCTCGCTGGTCTACTGACCACGAGGTCCAGTGTTCGATTCTCAGGTCGGGCAAAGTTTTATTGGGTTGTTCCATCCTGAATTTCACAGTAGTAGCTCTTTTTTTTGGTCGGAAATCATCAATAATGACCTCTCCCGCTCTGGGCTGAGCGGAAGGGCGTGGCAGACTTTTACTGACTAAAACCCACCCGTGTTCCTTCAGTTGCCTGTACCAGGGGCCACGGTATCTCTTTCGAACAACCCGCGGCCCTGGCAGACAGAAGTAGTCCTTAGCCGTACTCTGGATTTCTACCCGGTTGAGGGCAATAAGGTTAACCCCTCTAACTTTGGACAAAAACATCATCTCTCCCTAGCCTTTTCCCAACCAGGTAGGGGTCAGTTTCTAGTCTAACCGGATGCAGTTGAATACTAATATTTAACATGAAGCCACTGCCTATCCTCTTGATGATACCATCCTGACCTCCACAATCCAGTGAGTAAAACATATCAGAGGGGCAATTCTCGTAATTTTAAGAACGTTCACAGTCTGATCTCAGTCTCAATCTATCAAAAATACGTCTTATTTTCCCTGAATTTTGACAAGTTTTTGACATTTGTTTGTCGCCGAGACGAGACTGCGACTAGATTTTGAACGTTTTAAGTTACGAGAATTAGCCTTCTGGTAAAATGTGCAAGTATTATAGGTACACGTCTACCTAACCCTTCGGAGAAAGCTGGCGTGATGTTTATGTATGTCTTTAACTTGAGAATTTAAGTTCTCTCTTGAAGCTGTTTACCCTCGAACTGCATTTGAGAGACAGGCGATTGATGCTCAGCTCGTTGTTTGGAATTCCCGCGAGAATTAGAGGAGATGCTTCAAGTCTCGGCGCTCGATAAATCTACGTCACGCAAGTAAAGGTAATAGGTAGCATTATTTCCACGAGTTTTCACCTTTCTTGTAAGAACATCACAGTGTTGTATGTGTAGTCAGAGAAACGAATTATTATGCGAATAATTGATTATGCCCGTATAATGAAATGACAATATGTATGCAAATAGTAATTTTCCCTTGCAGTACGGCATCATATTCATAGTCATAATAATGAGTGTTACGCTCATTATAACGTAAATACAAGGTCGACACCTTGTATTTTTGCATCCTCTTCAAATTCAAGGAGTTAACTATGCTACTGATTCTCGACACGAATCAATAATAAAATTTAAGTAGGTATTGTGGACCCAATTGAGCCGATCCGAACTTTTTTCGCATTTTTAAATAATGTTCAGTTCGGCCATTTGTTGGTCCGATCCGAACATTCGCACTTTGCACTTCGGAGTAGACCTCCCGATTTTCCTTGCCTCCGACAGCAAAAACCTGTCGGAAGAGTGTAGCGGTCCTCTATTTGATTAAGGACTGATTTTACCAACGCCAGATATCTTTATTGGAGGAATAATTTTGAATTTTTGACAGTTCTTCCATACAAAAACTGTCAGACGTCAATTTTATTCCACAAATAAAAATTATCGGTCGATTGAAAAATCAGCCGTTAAACTGACAAAATTTTCGGGATTTGGACTTGTGAACAGCGTTTACAGGACTCGTACGATAACATTGGTTGATGTACGGTATCGATGTGAGATGTATCGATGTACGGATACGGTACGGAAGCGTATCGAGATGTATCGATCTAATTGGTTAAACAACAAATGCTAACAACACAATATCCAAAGGCTTTTCTAAAATCCTGGCTAACGAATCCAAATCCGAGGCGTAACGGTAGCAGCTCTAAATCAAGTCGAAAGTTTAGCCGTGCTTACTGCAGACCGCGACTGTACCTACCTACCAACTGCCCGTAAACACTGACAACTGTAACTGTACTGTAGTTAGCTTCTACCTTTTCTGTGTTTTGTTCTCTAGGTAGATATACTGTGTTGGAAACTTAGTTTCCGAACATATGTATAAACAAATATGTGTTTATTAGAAAAATAACTTTAATAACTACAATTAAAATTCAGCTTGCGCTACAACTACAATTTTTTTTATGAGTTGTTGATCACTAACATTATATGGATTATGTGTTCTTGGATGTGTAGTCCGAAATAAAGAATATTATTATTATTTCCTTTATTTTCAATATATACACATATAAATTATACCTATTTTTAAATATTAGAATATAAAAAGTATAAAATCATTTAAAAATATATAAAGTAGTAGCCCACCGGTATCGGGAACAGGGTCCAAGCCAACGGTGGTCAGGGTTCTAGAGAGAGGAACCTCCTGACAATGCAAGCCGTGTCCGAGAAGTACCGCTTTCTGAATGAAGCCCTTGATCCAGCTGCCCAACGAGAGCCTCCTCAGGTGTTGGTCGAGGCTCTTGGCTATTAAGCCATTGGCTGTCACGACTATCGGCACAATGCTCGCTGAGTCCACATCCCACATGTCGACAACCTCGGGAGCCAAGTCAAGATACGATTATTATTATTATTTTCAACAGTCTGTCATTTTGAAATCAAATTAATTTACATTACAATGTTGATATTTTTTTAAGTCGAAATAACATCAATTGGAAATAAGGATTTAAATATTGTGTAATAAAAAAACAAGAAAATGTAGGTATACGCTATATCTGTCACTGCCGCCGCCGCCGTCTGTATCTGTCGCTGCTGTCTGCTGTCTGCCTGTATCTGTCTGTCTGTCGCTGTGTCTGTCTGTCTGTGTGTGTCTGTCTGTCCTGTCCCTGATACAGAGGTGGATGCAGCTTAATGTTAGCGCCCTCTTCATATTATTTGACATTGTGTGTATGTTTATATTGTGTATGTCTTATTTTGTAATTGATTATGTTTAAAGTGTATTTTTATTTATATTTGATTATTTTTAATTATGTTATTGTAATGTCTGTTTCTTTCTTTCTTCTAATTTTTGTTTCTTGATTTATTTTAATGTTTTATTTGATTTTAATTTTGTAATAGTTAAGGATTATGGACATTGTCTGAAATGAATTAATTGAATTGAATTATATCTATTTGTAGTGGTTTTAAGACCATACTGCCAAAAAAATCGAATTAATCACTCGTATGCCGCAAATCTTTGATTCTCGCGTAATATCTACGTTACAGGTACCTTTTTTTATTACGATATTTTCGTGTCGGGTTATATAATCGACGGGTAAACCCATAGAAGAAAGTACCTATAAACGTTTAAATATTTCTGAGGGCTGATTTTTCATCGCCGGATAACTTTTATTCGAGGAATAAAATTGACGTTTGACAGTTTTTGTATGAAATAACTGTCAAAATTTCAAAATTATTCCTCGAATAAAGTTATCAGATGATTGAAAAATCATTCTTAAAATTATTTTGAGATAAACAAACCTTAAAAACTTCAAAAATAATAATCAATTAGAAACCAAATAACAGGAAAAACCGCTACAAACACCCGTTAGTTGCGCGCCAGAAATTGAAATCCCTCCTGTTTCATTTCAAACCCGATTTTTTTTCTTTGTGTTTTCGGTAAATCTTTTTAACGGCCAGCACTTTTTGCTTATCCCTTATTAGATGGAGGTTATCTGCTTTTCGTTTTGTGTTTTCCGTTATAAATGTCCGTTCCGAAATCCTCTGAGGCCCTTCCGTTTTTATGAAATTCGCGCTATCAAAGGTCTATTTTCGGCTTTTGAATGTTTTGCGGATAAACGTGGGTCGGATTTAAATCTAGGAATGTCAGAAAATACTGGGATATCATATTGTAATATAAGGTTGTTTGTAACTTTACAAGATTTTATTTTATGCATATGTCGCAGTAAGATAGATAAAGCCGTAATATAGTTATATCCCTAGGGATATAATTATATATCGTAACATAGTTATACGAAATCGATTCTTTACTATCTCACTAGGAATATAGTTATAAAACCGTCGAAGTTTAGTGATATACTTATATTACTAGATTAAGTTCAGTGTTATAAATATATTAGGGTTTGTCTCAAAAAAGTCATATTGTATCATATTGTCATCATATTTTAGTATATTAAAGCTTATTTATTCTCAAACATTTTTGAAAAATTGAAAAAATTTCAAAAGTGTGCCACTTTTTTCAGACAGACCCATTACTTAATTAAGCTTAGTGAAATAGAAATCTACCATATATAATTAAATAAAACAAAATTTTATTGGTTTTATCTTTATTAATAAATCAACTTTATGTATCCTGCAGTCAGTTACAATACTTTGTGACATTAACACGTATTATTAAAGTAATTATAATTAAAACGATCATATTTTTTGGGATTTAAACATTAACAATGCAATTAAAACTAATCAAACATTAAAAATATTTTAAAGCCAAACAGTTTTGAGATATCTTTATTTCTTATCAACAAGTTGAGATCTTGGTTTCTTTAAAAGTAAAGACAATTCTTGGCATATTTCTCTCAGTGACAAGTTTTCATTTGGATCATTCAAAGTAATGTTTGAAAGCTGTATTGCATTTCTGGGTAACCAATCTTTCAGGATACCAACTGAAGTTCCAATTTTATAACTTTCATTTCGCTTTTCTAAAACTTTCAACAACACTCCGAAAGCTATTTCACTAAACTTAATCTAGTAATATAAGTATATCACTAAACTTGGACCGTTTTATAACTATATCCCTAGTGAGATAGTTTCGTATAACTATGTTACGGTATATAATTATATCCCTAGGGATATAACTATATTACGGCTTCATCTATCTTACTGCGACACATACATGATGTAAAACGGCCCATCACTAAGCCGTCAACTATGCATTATGTACAGACGCCAGCAGGTCAAGCTACCCGAAACTGTCAAAATTATCCAATCAACCTTGAACCTTAATGCTTGAGCGATAAAGTTGAAAATCTAGTAAAGAAATTTGACAGATTGAAGTAACTTGATGTGCTGGCGTCTGTACATCAAACTAAGTAACATTGCCGAAAAATAATTGCGCTGCGAAACGACTTTTATTTTTGGTGTGAAAAGCTGTTTGCGGTAGTGTGCAATGTAACACATGCAAACGCTTATGGGTGCATGCAACGGTACAGGGGTCGTGTGTGGGGTTTTTTAAAGTTGTGTTATAACACTGACACACACTAACTTGTTTTCGTAAAAAAAAAACAGTAAAAGTTGACCTCCAATATCTTCCTAACCAGAAGGTTCCCAGGTCCATACCTGGGAACCTTCTTCTCCTTCTTCTTCTGTAATATTTTTTTTGTCTGGCCCATTCCAGACAAAAAAAATATTACAATGACGGGAAGTACAAGTGACTCTTGGCTTCGTTAATGATAAATCGCCCGGCGTCCTGCCAGCACGACATTAAATACTTACGGAAGGACGTAGGTACCTTTTTTCGGTCATAGTACCGTAATAGTATATAGCACAAAGCACGTTCTACCGGAAGAGCTTCAGCAGCACATGTCATCGGGCGATCTATCATTAAGTGTCTTTTTACACCCATTATACACCTTCCAGAATAAATTATCTAAACTATGGTAAAAACCACATCTTAATTGCGTAGTTTAGAAGAACAATGCGGTCACACAGACAGACACGAAAGGTGACTTTTATTTATAATAATATGTGTATAGATTTTTAGTAGTTGTATAATGAAAAATAACGAAGTACAGTCACGAGCAAAAGTATGTATAAACTCGGCTTTATTCAAAAGCGATTTACTCCTTTATTTTTTTATGTAATTTTATGTTGTTAGAAACATAGCATTTTCGAACCCTAAGGTTTATGTTATGTGTCGTATTTCAACGTTGCATTCGTTATTTCACTAAGAAATCACAATTGAAAGTTGCCAAGTGTTGACATATTGGTGCTCGTGACTGTACATGACCAAGAGGCAAACGAAATCGGAAAAATAAATTACATCTAAACTGAATTTTAATTTAAGATCAAGTTTTTGTTAGGTATAATTGTATCTGTCTCCTTCCCTTGGCTTCTTTGAATTATTACGAATACGAAGAAACTCGAGAGAAAACTTTTGAGCCCACTTTTTAAATCGTAGAAGGAAGAATTATTTTACTGTGACGACCAAGTTAAATTGGTAACGTTTACAGCCTATCAAAGTTTTGGAGATGTTCATGCTACCGGGTACTTGAATGGAGTTGGAATGGAAAACGGGCAAGTACTTGGTATGGGCAGGTTTTGATTAAACTGATGCCAATATAATCTTAAATTTACCAGAAAATGTGAAATGAGATGAAAAGCCACCAGGAAATGTTATGTTGACGATTAATTACAATGGTCAATTTTTACATGATTGAGTCATTGTCACCAGTATTTGACATTAAAGTGACCGGTCACCGCTTTCTCAGGAAACCAAAGCTTATGTGCAGCAAGTAATTGTTATGCATACTAAATATTATAAATTCGAAAGTAACTCTGTCTGTATGTTACTTTTCCACGCCTAAACCACTAAACCGATTTCGATAAAATTTGGCAAGGAGATAGGTGTTTTATTCTGTAAAAATCTCACCGTGAAAACTTAGGTGAAGTGAACTCGAAGCTAACTGTCATACAACCTGATGCTTGAGATTGACAATCATCCTGGGAAAGGACATAGGCATATATTTTTTGTCCCGGTAGCATGTTCCCGTGGGATACTTTCCGAGATCCACGCGGGCGAATCCTCGGGCAGAAGCTAGTGTTATGTAAATAAATAAAAGGCCTTAGTAATAAGTAAGTATTTTCTATATAAATTAAGTAATTTTTAGACTGAAAAGATTTTCAGATCTTCATGATTAAATGCACCAACAAATAAGTCAGACACTAACTTTACACAACCTATCTGAATTTACTGCGTTTCTCGAAAATAAATGCGGTAATTGATGATTGTAATGTAGATAAAATATTTATTCTGGGGGACTTCAATGCGCATCCGAGGGAATTATTTTTTAATGATATGTTGAACTTCTGTAAGAAACAAAGTTGGTCATGCGCTGACGTAGATTTGTTACCAAGTTGTCTGAACGCTTATACATACTTGAGTGAGGCGCATGGAACTGTAAGATGGTTAGATCATGGCCTGGTTACGTCAGTGGCATTTAAAACAATTGAAAGTATTAAGGTATTGTAAGAAGTGTCATGGTCAGACCACTTTCCGTTGGAAATAATGCAATCTTAAGTGTATACCAAATAAAACTGTTGTAAACAGAGAAATACATAACAGAATATTATGGGGGCTAAGAAACGATGAACAGATTTGTAAATTTAAGGAGCTGAGGAGGGAGGGAGGGCACTGCGTAATATAGACTTTCCAGTGGGATTGCGGGACTGCTGCGACTCTATGTGTGACAATGTAGATCACAGGCTCATAATTAATACAATGTACGCTAACATTCAGTCTATCTTGAGTAGTGCCTCGGAAAAAACTCAAATTACCAGTAAAATAAATAGCAAGACATGTGTTGTAGGGTGGAACAAGCACGTAGGAGAATCTCATAGGAGTGCTCGGCTTAGTTTCAGTAACTGGGTTCTACAGGGGAAGCCTCGCGCTGGGCCCCAGTATTTGAGTATGTGTGAAACACGAAAAGAGTTTCAGAAGAAATTGAAATGGTGCCAGGATAATACCAAGCAAATAAAAATGGATATACTGGTGGCAAAACATAAGGCTAAAGATTTTTGCAATTTTTGGAAAAAAAAAAACGGTGAAGTTGAATCCTAAGCCTGTGTGTGTGCGTCGACAGTGCAGTAGGTGATCAAAATATTGCGAATGTTTTTAAAGATTTGTTTACGGTAGAACCAATGCCATGTGAAGTTAATAATTTAAGTAAACCAGACGTCAGACCAGCAGTGCGATTCTGAACCCATTTCACCGTGAAAACTTAGGTGAAGTGAGCGTGGAGTGAGCTGTCATTAAACTAATGCTAAGAAGGGATTGACACTATTGACAGCTCACTCTAAGCTCACTTCACTTAACTTTTCATGGTGAAATTTTCTGGTGAGAAATACGGTCGAATTATGCCATCAGACGTGAAGAATGTCATAAAAAAGATGAAGCGTGGAAAGTCATCAGGTCATGACGGTATAAGTATAGAACATCTGCGTTATGCAGGTGTACAGCCACGGATACCAATATGTCAACACTTGGCGACTTTCAACTTAAATTTTTTCGTGAAATAACGAATGGAACGTTGAAATACGACACATTACATAAACCTATGGGTTCGAAAATGCTATGTTTGTAACAACATAAAATTTCAATGAAGGAGTAAATCGCTTTTGAATAAAGCCGATTGTATACATACTTTTGCTCGTGACTGTACATCTGCCCAGAGTCCTGACTCTATTGTTTAATTTTTGTATAGGACATTCCTTTATTCCGGATGATATGATGAAAAGTGGTTCCAATATTAAAAAACAAAACCGGGGATCCATCTGACAAGTGTAATTATCGCCCGATATCATTGGCCACAACTATGGCGAAGGTTCTTGGCAGTCTCATGGACGCGCAGCTGAGCGAACATCTTCAGATAGATGAGTTGCAGTTTGGCTTCAGACCCAACCTGTCAACGGAAATGGCAATTATGTGTCTGAAACAAACTGTAAGGTATAGTACCTTTTTACTACCGACCGGAAAACACCAGTATATGCGTGTTTTCTTGATCTTTCAAGGGCCTTCGGCCTGGTTCTTTGCCATAAACTGCTTGAAGAGACCACTGTGCCGAAGGAGTTGGTATTTCTCCTCAAATATTGGTACAATAATCAAAAGAATGCTGTCAGATGGGTCAACACAGAGAGTCAGGAATATTATCTGAAATGCGGTGTTAGGCACGGTGGGTTGCCGTCCCCGAGTTTGTTTAACTTGTTTGTGACCAGCTGATCTGGCAGGCTCAGCGGAGCCATGGTCGGTTGCTTAATAGAAGGAAGAATGGTCAATAATATTAGTTATGCGGACGACATGGTTCTGCTGAGCCCGTCAGTGAGAGCGCTTAGGAGACTTCTGGGCATTTGTGAATCATATGCCCTGTCACATGGACTCAAATAAAACGCTAGTAAGTGTTCTCATGCTATGCAAAACAGGGAACCAGGCTCCCTCGGCAAAAGATCAGTGGGTCGGCACTAGGAAGGGTGTCTAAAGTAAAATATTTGGGTCACATGCTGACAGATCGGCTACAGGACGATGAAGACCAAGAGAGGGAAAGGAGGGCGCTGGCAGTCCACTGCAATATGTTGGCCCGTAGATTCGCACGATGTACCACAGAGGTAAAACTGTTACTTTTTAGAGCCTTCTGTCAGTCTTTTTACACGTACAGTCTGTGGATCAACTTTACGCGGCGGGCTTACAACGCCCTACGTTCTCAGTACAATGACGCGCTGAGGGCAGTGTTGAGAAAACCGCGGCACTGCAGTGCTTCCGCAATGTTTGTGGATGCTTCCATCGATGATTTCTTTTGCATCATTAGGAAAAGAACTGAATCGATTATGAGCTGGGTCCGTGCTAGCACCAACACTGTCCTTAGAGTGTTAGCGTGCAAAATACACAGTCCTTTTACTGTGTACTGGGCAAGTGTACACCTGCACAGAAATAGGAAAAAGACTAAGTGTGTGGACGGGCGCTTTACTTTGTGTAATTTTTTTTTCTTTTAAAATGCTGAAGGAAATCTGAAAACCGACATCTCCTAGAACCAAAAATTCGAAGACATGGCTGATTATGTATGTAATGTTATGTATAGATTTTAAGTAGTTAGGTATATTATGAAAAATAATGAAATACATAAACAAGAGGGAAATTAAATCGGAAAAATAAATTACATGGAAACTGAATTTTAATTTCAGATAAAGTTTTTGTTAGGTATAATTGTATCTGTCTCCTTCCCTTGGCTTATGTGAAGTGAAAACTTAGGTGAAGTGAACTCGAAATGAGCTTTCATTCCACCTGATGCTTTACATTGACAATCATCCTGAGAAAGGACATATGCATATATTTTTTGTTCCGGTAGCATGTTCCTTTGGAATAATTTCCGGCATTCACGCGGGCAAAGCCTCGGGCAGAAGCTAGTGGCCTCAGAAAAAAGTAAGTATTTTCTATAGTCACTATTGACTCACACAGTTATAAATTAAGTCATTTTTAGACTGAAAAGATTTTCAGCTCTTCATGATTAAATGCATCAACATATAAGTCAGACACTAGCTTTACAAAGTAAAATATATTTCTCGCTATAAACAAAGTAAAAAAAAAAAAAATTACCCAGATTTCCCACAATCCCCAAATTAAACAACAACAAATATAAAGTCCAGGTCATTCCATGAATAATAGTGTTCTTTATATTCCCAGTTTCTACATTTTTGCCACAATAAATCTGGGAATCTTAAGTTTTTTCGTGAAAAAAGTGTCTAAAAGCTAAATGAGCGGCTTAAGTGCCTAAACAAAGTCATTTAGCATCAAACAAACTCGAGTGTACACGTAATCCCGGACGATATAAATTTTCGCTATGAATTTCTTCCTTTGGCCGGATGAAGTGAAAACTTTATACAACTTTTTGTGCAGGCAATGTAAGGAATACCTAAAGTTTTTTCTGTTAATTTGCATTGTTTATGAGGCGACATTAAAAAAATGGGGTGTATTAGGTCTGTCCATTGTTAAAGGTAATCGGGGGAAAAAATAAGCGGATACTTTGTTTAATAAATTACAGTCGTTTGGGAAGTGAGATGAGGTGCTTAATTGAACACCATCTAATAATCTTCACACCATCTGGGGGATTATTTAGAGGAGTCATTCAGGGAAAAGCTGAAAGATAAAAGAATGGAGGAACTCGCCCTCAATGGCAGTGGGATCACTCCATCATCACTGACAGGACTATTGTTGCCAATAAGCCTGATATAGTGGTGGTGGTTCTATCAGAGCGGCCCACAATGATTGTTGACATAACCGTCCCGCACGATGAGAACCTCGTGAAAGTCGAGAAAGATAAACAAATCAAGTATCTTGACTTGGCTCACGAGGTTTTCGACATGTAGGATGTGGACTCAGCGATCATTACGCCGATATTCGTGACCACCAATGGGTTAATAGTCAAGAGCCTCGACCAACACCTGAGGAGGCCCTCGTTGGGCAGCCGGATCAAGGGTTGTATTCAGAAAGCGGTATTTCTGGAAACGGCCCGCATTATCAGGAGCTTATTCTCTCTGGAGCCCTGACCGCCGGCAGCTAGAGCCCTGTTCCCGATACCGATGGGCTACTATTTTTTCTACCGATCTAATGGCAGTATGTGGGAAAGGGAAACGCGTGCCTTTGCCTAGCAGTATTACGGGCTAAATATTTTCGAAATTAAAGTTATTGTTCACTTTGTAGTGAAGTAGTTCTTTTGGAAGTCTATTGTTTTTTTTTTAATAAAGTCTATTTGAAACTAAGATTTCACAATTGTCTGTTCATATCCAAAAGAATAGTATAATCAAGATAGTACCAAAATCACCCAAACAACATTTATCAAGTTTCAAATGGGAAACGACTCTGTCTCTCACAAACCGTAGCTTTTCTACAAACTAACAGTGTCCTGACTTCAAGCCATCATTACTCTTGGATCGCAGTTTTTAGGGTTCCGTACCCAAAGGCTGCCAACGGGAATCTACGAGTATTACTAAGGATCGCTCTTAGCGATAAGACCGCCCATTGTGTCACCCTCTGTAAAATCTATCTAATATATAAAATTCTCGTGTCGCAATGTTTGTTACCAAACTCCTCCGAAGAACCGATTTGTATTAAATTTTGTGTGCATATCGGGTAGGTCTGAGATTCGGCCAATATCTATTTTTCATACAAAATAAAATATATATATTTCCTAGAAATAATGTATATGGCAACACAACGTTTGCCGGGTCAGCTAGTTTATACATATATATCTGTAATTTATATGGTGTACCTATTAAAGAGTATTCTATTCTGCTCGAAGGGTCGCGACCCTTCGAGGTTGGACAGGAAACTGAAGGAACATGGGGGGGGTTTTAGTCAGTAAAAGTATGACACGCCCTCACGCTCCGCCCAGAGTAGGTAGGAGTAAGAGGGAGAAGTTATTTGATGATTTCCCATCCAAAAAAAAGGCTCGGCTGTCCGTCCGTCCGACTGTCACAGGCTGTATCTTTTGAGCCGTAATAGGTAGACAGTAGACATTTTCACAGAGAGTTTACTACATTGGCGGCTATAACAATAACAATAAAATTAAGTTAAAAATTAAAGGGGATCCCCATACACGAAACATGTTTTTTTTTTTTAAATATGTAATTGTAAATCCGTAATTGGCTGTAAGACTAGTTTATATATTTTAAGATAAAATTTCAAAGAGCTGTGGATTTTGCGAATAATAAATAAATGTAGATATTTACGGTGGTACCTACGCAACCCTTCGTGTCCGAGTCGAACTTGACCGCTTTTTGTACATTGAAAATCTCGGAATAAGACTTGAAGATAAATGATGTACTCGATTTTTGCCTTATAAAATCTTTGAGCGAGGATTGGAGAGATTTTTGATCTCGTATAGATCTGGAGAAAGGGATTTCAGTTAGCGGGCTATTAATGTGATGTTTATCAGTTTTTCGTCAGCGCTGGATTGACATAGTCATTATCATCGTTATATGTAAAAGTTGTATGTTTTGCTAATATTCTAATAGTTTAATATTTTAATGAATTATTGTTAACCTTTTAATGTGAATGTTGTGCATGCCTATAAGTGATGTATTTACACAGAATTGAAGACTCGTGATTACCTATTGTTACTACCCTTGTAAATATATCGTTGGTGTGCCTTGCTTAATAAATAAATAAATAAAATGACGCTTTCCTAGGAAACCAAGGCTTGAGCAATGTGACGTGACATCTAGAACTGTTTGGAGAGATATCAAATAGATGTTAACCGGCGACCTTAAGAAGGTGGCTGGTACAAATTGGACGTAGAAGGCCGAGGACAGTAGTGTTCCGCGCTAGACTGAGTTGATTCTGATGATAATGATAATATAACGTCACTTATTGTTTCCGAAGAGTTGGGCAGACGTGTACTTATGGAATAAAATGAACAACAAATTGAGGCTTTCAGAACTCCTGATTTAGTTTTGTAGTTATTTAAATCTAAATTTATAATAACGAAAGTAACAACTACACCCTAAAATTTGAAGGGAACAACGAAATCCATCTAAATATTCAGTTAATCTGACCTTTGGGCTGACCACAATAGTTCTGGTCGACCACAAGTTCCAAACTTTTCCGAAGTAGGTAACCCGGGGAGGACCCGAGTCAAAATGTGACGAATTCTATCATGACGCAGCGAAGGGTTGGCCGAGAATAATGGAAATAACTTTGCAACTTTTCTAGTTTTTAAGGGTTCTGTGGCGAGGCCAACTAGATAAACTAATAAAAAAGCTGAAGAGTTTGTTTGTTTGAACGCGCTAATCTTTGGAACTACCAGTCGGATTTGAAAAATTCTATTTTTTTTTCATTTGTTAGCCCAACTCGAGCCCAACGTTGAGGAACCCTTTTTTTTTTTTTGGATGGGATTTCATCAAATGACCCCTCCCGCTCTGGGTGGAGCGGAAGGGAGTGTCAGACTCTTACTGACTAAAACCAACCCGTGTTCCTTCCTTAGCCCTTTCTGTTCCAGGGCAGCGGTAACCCTTTCGGACGATCCCGCTACCCTGGCAGGCTTCGGCCCTATTGGGCCCCGTCATCTGCTGACATCTCTTTGAGGCTGAGGAAACCTATAAGCTATTAAAATCACGCTAGGATCGGTTTTTTTTTGGGTGGGAAATCCTGACCTCTCCCGCTCTGTGCGGAGCGGAAGGGCGTGTCAGACTTTTACTGACTAAAGCCCACCCGTGTTCCTTTATTTGCCTGTGCCAGGGGCCACGGTATCTCTTTCGAACAACCCGCGGCCCTGGCAGGCATCGGCCCTAACGAACCCCGTTAGATCGTTCGGTTCGTGCTTTGAGGCGCGCGTGGAACACAACGCGCCGTCGACCCGGGCCTGGTCTTTACCGGGCGGCAAGCTGCCCATTGCTCGCCACCCGCAAGACCGCGCCTACGGTGGCCAGGAGTCGGCTGTTGACTCCCGTCCAGGGCGTCTCCTGCGGCGACTAGGGGCATGAGGGCGCAGAGATTGCCTCTCCCTGACGAGCTCCGCCTCCTCCTTTGCGAGCATTACTGCTTCGCAGAAGGAGGTGACGGCCTCCCATGCACTCTCGCTCCGTACCAAGGCCTGGACCAGGGCCGGAAGCGAGAGATCACCGCCGCTGTTCGCCGCCGCCGATCACCGCCACGAGGACGCGGCGGTGCTCCGCCCAAGTCGGGCAGACCTCCACCGTAACGCTAGGATCCTTAGGAGCCGAGTGAGAAGAAAAAAATGTTGGAAAGAATGCTATGCGGAAACGAAGTAATAGCGCAGGCAGGCGATGCGATGCAACGTGGTGGGTCACGCGGACAGAAGCCAGTATTTACTAATAATAAAGCTGAAGAGTTTGTTTAACCGTGTTTATCTCTGGAACTTCCAGTCAGATTTGCCTTATTATATTTATAGGTATAACTTGATTTTTTACAAATAGGAAAGTAAATCGCAGACCGCGTCTCTTCCGGTCATTCTTTTCTTAAAATCAATTTCCCTAGCCATTTCTCAACTATGTTGGGGTGCCGACCCCAGTCTTAACAGATGCAGCTGAATAATTACCAGTAGGTACTTTACATGGAGCGCCTGCCTATCTGACCTCCACAACCAAGTCACTGGGTAACATAACATCACTTGGCAAGACTTTTAGTCTTCTAACTACCCGTAACGGCTGTCAAAGATCTACGAATGAAAGCTTCTTCTTATTATTTTCCATTGTACTTTATCACAGACACAAACCTCAAAGTTACAAGTGCTAAGATGAAACGGCATCTAAAACAAACTTCATATTGCATTTATTCGCGTTTCCAAGTCGAAACATGTAACTTTTTCGCATTTAATATCAGAAGTAAGTGAGCGCGGACTTTGGCGAGGGATCACTACATAATTGTACAAGTTGCTGGTTCAAAACATACGGGTTGAAAGGAGCGTGGACGCGCGTTTTGAAATTTGAAACAAGAAAAAATTGACACGACGTGTTTAAAAATCGTTACAATTTAAGCAATGTTATTAAAAATATACTAAATATTGAGTATTATATAATTTACTGTACAGCAAAGCTCATTTACTTTGCTTAGTGATTATTTGGTACTAGCCGCGCCACGTGGTTTCATCGGGATAAAAAGTATCCTATTTGTTAATCCTGGTTATAAACATCTGTGTGCCAAATTTCATCAAAATCCGTCCAGCTTTTGCGTGAAAGTGTAGCAAACATCCATCCATCCATCCATACAAACTTTCACGTTCATAATATTAGTAGGATGTTCCGTTAATTTTATTTGTAGATGTTTTGAAACTGTTAATCGCATGCATCATACGAAATCAGCAACTTGTGTAATAATTTTTAGTCGTGCCACAACAGAAGTGAGTGGTCGTAACCAAAATATCGCGTAATCTATACCATACTAATAATAAAGGCGAAGAGTTTGTTTGTTTGAACGCGTTGATCTCTGAAACTACTAGTCGGATTTGAAATATTGTTCTCGCATTTAGCCCAATTCCTGAGGAAGGCTATTTAACATCACGCTATGAACCTTAGGAACCAAGCAAAAAGAAAAAAGGCAGAAAGATCGCTAAGTGAAAACGAAGTGACACTGCGGGGTGATGCGATGTGACAGGGTGTCGACGTAGGTGGGTGGCGGTGGTGGTGGGTGGTGGTGGCGGGTGGGTCAGGGGACAAGAAATTTCACACAGATAAAGTTGCGGGCTGAAGCTAGTTTAAAATATTATAGTTAGAAATCAGAAGACCGTACCCGTACATGTTACGCTCCCGTATCTTCCACCAGAAGTTGTACCGCCCTTGTTTCGTGGGTCGCTTACAAGGAAAACGCCTCTGTAAGCCCCAAATATTGAGTATTATATAGATTTATTGTACAGCAAAGCTCATTTCTTTTGTTTAGTGTTATAAGAAATATATCGTTAAGCTTTGTAATGTTATTAATTGACTATTAACGTCATGTTCGATTATGAGGTTTTAGAAGTTCATTAAGTATTGAGTAATAATGGTTTTTGTTATGATATCTAATGTTCGGGTTAGTTTTTGTTGCTTGCGAAAGAATATTCCGTAGGTATTTGTATCTTTATATTTAAAATATTAATTCCTCAATTTTCATGATTGCACCTACCACTGTTTGTCTCTGATCACCCAAAGGTTGACTGGTAGAAAATGCCATGGCATTAAGTCCTCCCTGTACATACAGGGTGGCAGGGACATCGACGCGCAAACTGTAACCATGGATTCAGCACATGAATTTAGACCCCATAGCGTCGACATTTTTCATCAGTTATTATAAAAAAATATTGCTGTTCCATACATTTTGACCGCGTAGGTATTGCACTTTTCTATGAAACAGAAGATTTTTTTTTGATAACCGACGAAATATTTCGACGCTATGGGGTCTAAACTCAAGTGCTGAATCCATGGTTACAGTTTGCGCGTCGATGTCCCTGCCACCCTGTATATGTGCTTGAAGTATTAAATAAATAAACATTCTTTAATATGTAAACCATAAAAATTACAGATATATGTACCTATATGTAGACATTTTACAAGGGGTGACACAATGAGATTATCGCGATATGGCATTCGTGATACAGGGTAATCCTAGTACGAGTGCCAAAGCACTCCTTTGACCCCTAAGTGCATTATTACATAAGACCAAATTTCTTTGTTTTTAAGGAGATTTACTGTACCCATTCTTCTAGTAATATTTTTTTTTTCCTTTATTTAGTATCGCTAAAAGTGATCTTTTCAAGACAACCTTGGACCCATCCAAAGGTTGTTAAGGCAGGAGAGAAAATACTGAAGGTACTCTGTCATCTACCATTTACATACATGATACTTAAAACAAATCATACTTATCTATAAAAATATACAATAATATTTTTTTTTTTTTTTGTGGATGGGAAATCATCAAATGACCCCTCCCGCTCTGGGTGGAGCGGAAGGGAGTGTCAGACTTTTACTGACTAAAACCCACCCGTGTTCCTTCCTTAGCCCTTTCTGTTTCAGGGCAGCGGTTAACCTTTCGGATGATCCCGCCGCCCTGGCAGCAACAACAATAATAATCAATCGTGAAACAAGTCTCCCTCTCACAGAGAGTAGGCCTGTGTCCCAGCAGTGGGAACATTATAGGCTAATTATGTATGAAACAAGTGCAAAGTACAAGAGAAATGGTGTTTGTAGTCTGAGTTTTTTCTTCCATTGGTGTTGGAGTTTCGTTTGTGTTACGAAAATGTCTAAATCTGTATTACGAATTTATATCTTACTAGCAGCGCCCCAGGGTTTCACCCTTATAAGTGTCTATTCCGTGGGAATATCGAGATAAAAAGTATCCTATGTGTGATTCTGATGTATAATTTATAGTACTGTACAGTTTCATCAAAAGCCGTTCAGTAGTTTTTGCGTGAAAGAGTAACAAACATCCTTCCTCACAAACTTTCGCGTTTATAATATTAGTAGACAGTAGGACTTTGCACGCAGGTAACTAAACTTTGTATTTTTACGGATAGGGCTGCAAAAAGAAATAAATAAAGAAAAATAGGTTTATTTGTCACAGAAACCGGTGCATAAAAAAATCAGCTGTTCCCTACATTTATGTTCGGTTAACTCGTCAAAATGAAGGGAACAGCTGATTTTTTTTTTCGCGATTTCAGGTTTGGTCCCATAGTAAAAGTTGTTCATAATGACGAGTACAATGACCTCTTAATAGGTTGTTGGTGTTTTTCCAATAACCCTGTATATAAAGATAAGATAACCTCGAATAATAAAATTTAAACAACAAAATAGATAACGAGCACAGAACAGAAATAGTCGGCAGCTGCACATCGTGACTTTGACATGAAGGATGACAGCACTGTGATTTCTTTTTTCATTAAAAAAATCACAGCGCAGCCTATAGGTACGTTAAGAGCAATGGTGGCCCAGTGGTAATGGCCCCGACTTACCAACTGTAAGTCGTGGGTTCAAACCCAGACAGGCGGTTTACTTTGCGTAAATAATTTCAAGACCGCCGCTCTCGAAACAGTGAAGGAAAACATGGTGAGGAAACCGGCATGTCCTAGAACCCAACTCGACGACATATGACGTCTACCAACCCGCATTGAGGCTGCGTGGTAGATTATAGCCCACTCCCTCTCGAAGAGAGGAGGCCTGTGTCCCAGCAATGGGAACAATATAGGCTGATTATTATGTTAGGTATGTTAGCTCATTTGTCAAAGTTAATTTAATGTTATCTAGGATGCATATCCGGTAGGCTCTTAAATCCTATCCTTTCCTACGGGCACGTCTTCCCTACCAATACCGCGCCCCCCGGTCTACTTCTTGATATGCAATAGTGGCTGTAGCACCATGAACATGAGGCTACAGGAGCTAGTGCGAATCTTGGGGTTCATTCGATTAATCGAGTCTGGTTTAACCACGCTGGGATCGGTGAATTTCATTCATTCATTCATTCCCAATTAATTAGCAAACGCTCAAGTGTTCTTAGAAATCCATGTTAAAATGATTATTATCATAGTCAGTTGTAATATATGAACGGTGGGTTCCAGAATATATTACTATTCAAATCTATGTAGATAAATGTTTCCGCTGAAACCGTGTCAGTAGCTCTAAGTTATGCTATTTGTACAGATTGCCAGAACATCAAGCTACAAAAATCTGTCAAAATAATTTAATAGATTTTCATCTCTATCGCTAAAGCATCAAGGTTCGAGGTTGACTGGGAAAATTTGACAGTTTCGAGCAGCTTGACCTCTCTGGCGTCTGTACTCTCGCTTAGCTTAAACTTCGAAGTAATGGAATTAAGTTACCGTGGAAACACGTTTTAATTATACACATACATAATCTCACGCCTCTTCCCATGGGTGTAGGCAGAAACTACAGAACGCCGAGCCGCTTGCTTTGTTTATGTTCATACATCTACGGGGTAATTTTGTAACACAATAACAGTAGCAAGCAATGGCAATGTGTAACACATTCTTAGGGGTCCGTAGTCAACAAGGAACCCTTATAGTTTCGCCATGTCCGTCTGTCTGTCTGTCCGCGGATTAGCTCAAAAACTATTGGTACTAGAAAGTTGTAATTTGGCATGAGTATACACGTTAATGACGCCAAAAAAGTGGTATAATAAAATGTTGAAAAAAAAAACAACTCTTTGGGGTACCTCCTCTCTCCTTTTTTTTCGTCCTTCCCATAGTGTGGGATATCGTTGGATAGGTCTTTCAATATTAGGGCTTTGGGAAGACCGTTTTTTGATTAAGTAACCCGTTCGTGACTTATCAAGCTTTAAAGTACCAATTTTCGTTAGAGTCAAGTGTCCCCCCCCCCTTTACCAACTAAACGGTTGTAGTTAGAAATTAAAATGTCACAGCAGTAGTACCTGTATATAACGAAGTTTAAAGGAAAACTATCACACTTAAGTGGGCTTTACAAGTTTATGAGTAGGTAATAGTCGACCAATTGTATTTGACTCGAAAATTTCGTACGAAACTATCAGTCAGCGAATACGACCCGCACTTGGCTGTTATAAAAACTACGAAACCCTACACTGCGCGTGGCCCGACATGCACTTGACCCGTTTTTTTTTTAAGACCAATTTTGACCATTACTAACTGGAGACAGTGGACCGAATTAAGTTTGATCTCTGTTTATCTTTATTAAACACAGTCAGATTAACGATAAGCAGTAAGCATGTTGTTATTGATTCACGAATAATCATTACCCATTCATGGCAACCCATCCTATTACGAAAATTTATTAATGGCTTTACGACACTCATGGGTTGGCTTTAATAGTACCGAGTGTTTTATGAGAGTAGCGGGTTTAATTGTACGCAATAACCCCGATGCTCTCATAAAACACTAACAATAGCAATGTCTTTTATTTTGACGAACTATCAAAATAAAAGCAATTGCTACTGTTAGTTTGAACAACAACATTCATTGCGTTATTTACGTTGCCGAACAGACAATCTTTTCGATTATATGGAGCAATAGATTAGCAATATCCTCAAAGAAAGAAAGAAAATACGTTTATTTGCGGTAAAAATGACGCAGACACAGAACACAAACACAAAAAAATAACAAGTTGGGGGAAAATATGCATCAAATCCACGTAAAAAGGGCATCGCTCAGCATAAAGCATATACAGATTGTGATTGAAAGGTTGTTACGCAATTAGGGTGGTAGTATATACGCACGTCCGTCGCGAATACTACGTACTTGACCTTCTGGAGAACATCATCAATACAGTCATTATCCTTCTGAGTGTCTCTTCCACTCATATCTGCCTTGTACATACCTTTTGTAAGTCGCCTTTTATTCATCCTCTCAACATGGCCAAAGCCTCTAAGCGTACTTGTTGTATAAGTATATACATGCGGCTTCGAAGGACCGTTGCGGGAATGTAATTTAAGCAGGGGCGAGCTATTGACGACCTACAGTTTTGATCTCACAGTACGAACTTGCTTGGGAGTCTTCTGGATGGAGCACGTTGACACAAGGGCAACCTGAAAAGATGTAGCACGTGTTCGCGGACTTCTTCATTTCACTGTTGTGCACTTTCACTTGGTCTTTGTATGTCACACGCGTGTATTGGCCAACACGGAATAATAGAGAATTTTAGATCAGTTTTCATTATTATACCAAGTATTATTAGTAAGTAGTAATATAATGTAGCTTCTTCTGCATTTGTGCACATTTTTGCGGTCGAGACGATGCTGAATACTGCACCCAAGTATAAATCAAGTTTTGGCGTAATTTCCTAACACCAATGTTGTACGAGTAATTGCATGTTTTGTTTATAATGGACCTTTGCGAAGTAAAGTTCTGACGTTCATCATCATGACCTACCTGTGTGACCTACTTAACAAGGTAGTTTATGGGCCAGAGGACACACTTCTTATTTATTTATAAACGTTGCTTTAAGTTATACTTAACTTTAAACAACGTTTATAAATTATATTAGTGTGTATACTGTGATTGTGTGTTTTTGTGAGTAAATTCAGATACAAGTTATTTGTATAGAAATAAATGACAAAATAAACCTCAATATGTTACGTAAATCCCTAAATAAATTACTGCTGTCTGTTGGAAAGAACCACGGGATCAAGATAGTCTTCATAAAACAACGTCCAATAAAGACAAAATAATTTTAAACACTGAAATCAAACTGCAAATACCAGGGCAACATGACCATATTATAGAGGTTCATTCCTTGAAATTCCTTGCTTATTCTATCTAGACGATGCACATGAATACGATTATTTTAATAATTTGTGTATTCAGAAGGCCTGTTCCCCGTATTTAATTAAACAAGTTCAAAATCTAGTCTCGCTATCTCATTTCAGCGACAATCAATGTCAAGTTACGTTCTAAGAAAAACGTTCTTAATACCTCTGGAATAATTAAATCCCATCTGCAAATATTGAAGCTGCATTCAACAGACCAATTAGTTTCAAATTTTAAACACTGAAATCAAACTGCAAATACCAGGGCGGCATGACCAAAAAGAGGTTCGCTCTACCCCGCTCATTTCTCGCTTATTATTCAGTAGATGTACACCATTAACATGCAAATCAGCTCGTTAACGTCGCATGGTGAGACAAAAGATCCCGTCGACAGTACTATTGTGTTGAGTAACGTCTTTTATAACAGGAATATTGTATCAGGGTTATGGGGCGTCTTTACTATGGAGATGTCAAGATTTGTGAAAGAAATAGGTGAATGGAATGATGGATGAGTTCATTTATATTTGAGAGTAGTTCATCATCATCTGCCCAGCTTTTTCCCAACTACGTTGGGGTTGGCTTCAAGTCTAACCGGGTGTACCGAATAGCAATATTTTATATGGAGCGACTGCCTATCTGACCTCCACAACCCAGTTACTGGGTAATACGATACCCCTTGGTAAGACTGGTTGTCAGATTTTCGGGGGATTTGAGAGTAGTTGTGTTGGCAAATTGTGTAACTCTTGTTTCACATAGGATTGCCTAGGCTAATGAAAATAAAAGTAAAATGTCGGATATTTATGATACCGTCTGTGCGAATTTGGGGAAATAATCAAAATCAAGAGGCTGTAATAGGGTCGTTTCCTGGGTAAAAAAAAAATTATAATATTTAGTCCGTCAGTTAGACAATCGAAAAATAATGGACACGTATTTTTTCTTTTGTCAATCAAACAAAAAATGAAAAAGATAACGCGTCAAAATTTGGGAGTGGGGGGTGCTTGCAAAAGTGTCGCAAGCAAGTGACGTCATGCGAAACTTTAACGGGCGATATCTTCATCATTTTTTAAATAATTGACAAAAGAAATAAGTTAAGAAGTAAATAAGTAGTAAGGTTTATTAAGTTCTAACCTTTGTTTACTTATTATGACACTGCTGTTTGTTGTCCCTAAGTAAATAAATAAAAGAAAAAATACGAGTCCAATATTTTTTGATAATCTAACTGACGGACTAATTAGATTTTTTTAGGAAACTAGCCTATAACGCAGCAAATGGCTACGTGCAATCAGATAGAAACCTAAATGATTTTATTTTATTTTATTAAATGATTCCATCTGGGTTAAACAGCAGCTACAAAATGCACTGCTAAGTGCGTTTACCTATATACTAATAATACAGCTGCAGAGTTTGTTTGTTTGTTTTGAACGCGTTAATGTCTGGAACTAGCTGTCCGGTTTGAAAAAAATATACATTTGATAGCCCAATTCTTGAAGAAATTAAGAAAGAACGCTAAGCGAAAACGAAGTAATAGCGCGGGCAGGCGATGCGATGCGACGGGGTGGGTCGGCGGAACAAGACATTTCACGCGGAAGAAGTCGCGAGCCGAAGCTAGTAATAATTTAAAACTCTTTGCTTAGCAGAACAATAGACCATGACAAACAAACAGCTTTCCTTATCGTATTCGGGGGTCTACTTTAACTGTTACATTTACTTGGCAGTACAATAGACCACGGCAGTAAAACCTCTGCTGGATATCAGAGGGGCAATTCTCGTAATTTTAAGAACGTTCACAGCCTTATCTCAGTCTCAATCTGTCAAAAAATACTTCTAATTTCCCTGCATTTTGACAAGTTTTTGACATTTGTTTGTTGCCGAGATGAGACTTCTGATGCTTCTTGAATGTTGGATGATGATGTTTCGATGCTCAGACGCACAAGTAGCACTTACTGACGACACTAGTCAATTTATTATATATTTATCCTCACACCGGAACGCCGTACAGCAATTACACCAAATAGAGCAAAAAATCACTTCATGCGCTGCTGTCCATCCATCCTGTGCGCGGTGGACATCGAACGAGTGGCGATGGATCACGCAGTGTGCAAGTTAAAAAAAAAACATTTATTTAACACAGACTAAAAGTCAAATATTACACCAGATACATACATCACTACTAAGTACAAGTAGGAGCTGAAACAGTTAAAAAACCACGCTAAATAAATAAAGTCCTCCAGACTGTATTTCGGCCAGGGCGGCCTATCTCAACGGAGGCTAGCCTTCGGCGTGGGAGATATTATAGTGCACAAGTGTGCGTGCAGACACAGATACACTCCCTCTTCCCTCACTCTCATAGTCCGATGGGACGGCAATACGACACGACCGGAGAGAGATCAGGCGCATGCCCAACGGCTTAGCGCTGTGGGCTACCATATGCATAGAAAACAGGGCTATTCTATTCTTTTGTTTTTATATGGTATGCAAAGCCGATGTAGACCATTCTGCCTATGTCTAAAGTGAATTGGAAAAGCAAATAGAAAGCAGGTCAATATTTGACAAAAGTTGAAGTGACAGAATTGTCAAAAATTCAAAATTATTCCTCCGATAAAATTATCTGGCGTTGGAAAAATCAGCCTTAACGCAAACTTAAACAGCCCTTCGAATGATTATGATATGGGCACTGTACATGAATGAAACCAGCTTAAGACACTGAGTAAGCTGCACGCTATTATTCGTGCAAGCCGCCATCGAGTTTGATATTAAATTGCCGATTGATTGATAGTTTCCTTAGAGCTACCCTGGCCGTTGATGTTGGAATATGTTATGCGGTAACGCCATATTAGTCTTGTTTTATTAGTGTGTGGAGAAGACGGTATTTAGTAAGAAGAAGAAAACTTAAATACATATATCGAGGGAAATGGTACCTATACCACCACTTCCCTCGATATATATTATGTATTTATGTTTTTAGGGTCCCGTACCTACCTCAAAAGGAAAACGGAACCCTTATAGGATCACTTCGTTGTCCGTCCGTCTGTCCGTCCGTCAATACCCTTTTTCTCAAAAGCGACGTATCAATTTGAAATTAATATAGCATACGTAGGTTTACGGTCATTTGGAGCCCTGAAAAAATCAAGCTTCTAAGTCAACGCAATAAAAAAACGGTCATTTATGCGACATATTTTGATACTCGCAAATATTCCAAAACAGCAAAATAGACGAAGGAGTCCGAAAACTGTTTTGTAAAATTTGTGATTTGTTTTTGCGATTACAAACTTACATTTGCACTTGGAGAATTGACGTAACATTTTTTCAACTAGAAAGTTAAGTTTGTTCTTGGGATATATTCATCCCTACTTCGGAACCCTTCATTGTGCGTGGTCCGACAGTCACTTGGCCGGTTTTTAATAAATAGATAGATTCTTCACGGCCCAGTTTTACAAACTGGAAAAGCGAGAAATTTACTGGTTTAATGTCGTAATTACAGAAACAATAAAAAAGCCATTGAGTTACGCGAGTTACGCGTACAATTAATGAAACTTTTTAAAACAAAGCAATTTTTAAACTTTCACCTCCCAGGTGAAAAATAACTTTCAAACTTAATAAACACACATGAAATTACTACGTACGAGTAGGTGTGCAGGGTATACACAACTTTAATAATATTAGAACGCCACCGGCCATGGGCGAAATTCCCGGAAACCTGTGAATTTGGTAGCAGTCAGTTTTTCTTGTTGGTCTCACAGTTTTGCGCCGTTTTTGTTGGCGACTCGGCCACCCAAATGGTTCGTCTCGCTGATATAAATTTCAGTGCAATCTGAAATATTCAGGGAATTTTTGTGACGCCCTCCAAAGTTGCCCGTTAACTAGTTCATGCAGTTATAATTTTTCAGTTTTCAAACGGCTTTCGGCTTTAGGTCGAATGCTTTCTGAACAGGGTGAGATAAATCTGACAAAGGGCTTTTGTATGTGCTATTTTTGTATAATTGTTTCGTATTTAGATTTCGATCATGATTTTGTAGGGTTTCAATTTCAAACTATATTTATTCACATTGTTAAATAAAAGGTCGGTGAAATCGTTGGTGGACTGGTAGAGAATGCCCAAGACATTCAGTCCGCCTTTGTACCTTTCTATGTGCGAAAAGATTAAATATACCTATACTAAAATATTGAACACCACATCCAATCTTCGATCACTGTACGTTTTACATATCCCCATTACATGGGCGATCAATCACTATCGTCGGCAACTTTAGAGAGCTCGCACTAGAAAATAAAATAAATATTCGTAAATTGAGAATGTTTTATTACTTATTTTGGGGAACATGTGCGCCGTGTGCCGTATTTATCTGTAGGTAATTATTTATTTGGGTTTTTGTCTATTGATTTGCTGTTATCTGAGGTAAAATAAAACTGTGAACTGACTGTAGTGTTTTAGCTCCATATATGACATTAGCATTGGATAATCTTCATGTTATCTTCAAGGCCGATAGTCACAAAATAAGCTCTAAAGTTTAAACATCGACAATAATAGAATAGAATAATTTATTTCAGATAATTAAATTCCATATCTTGTTAGTATATATTAGCAACAATATTAGCTTACAATTATGTTAGTATTGTTAGTACTTATCTATAAGTAGACTACTATACAAAACCATTCACTACCCTCACCCAGTGTTTTTGAATGGGGCAGTCAAATCGAGCAGCAATGACTTTCAGAATGCTATTTTTAGCACCCCGCAGACGCTGCAGCAAAGAAGCCGATTTTTGCGAATCATGGCCTTGAAGCCGTCCGCGTGGGCTTCTGCAAACATTCCGGAGGCACTGCAGCGCCACGGTAGCCTTAACAACATTCTGAAAGCATTGATAAATTAAACCATTGACCATTGTCATTTTTTAACCATTTAAGCATTGTTATATTTGTTTAATATTAATGATATTATTATTATAATAAAACCAGCCTGTTACAGTCCCACTGCAGGGCAAAGCCTCTTCTCGTACTAAGAAGGCACGAGCATTAATTACCATGCTTGCTCAAGACGAGTTGGCGATTTCTGACTTATAGTCCGTAATGTCTAAGATAAACTCAGAAAGTATGAATTCAGATGTATACATTGAAATTGAACCCACCACCTCGTGCATGCCAGGCCAGACCTTAACTACTGGGCTATTACGATATTACAATAAAAAAAAAACATCGACAATCCAATATTTATCAGCGCACAAAGTTCTAACATCCCGAATATCGACAACGATTGAATTTACAACGTACACTGGTGCACACCAGTGCCATGTAAGTAAGCCGTTACAGTAGCGAGCAATGCCCGTCCATCACCACAAAATGTTCCAACAACATAGTTAAATATCGTACACACGGCGGAACAGTTAGTTGTGTAGCTCACACTGTTACCATGATTATTGTGTGCACTATGAAATGTATTTTGCAGGCAACTGCCATTTATTAATTCATTTTAATCTATTGTTTTATGGCAAGCAAAGCTGATGTCGATCATTCTGCCAATGTCTTAAATAAATAAAAAATAAATAAATAAAAAAAAGACATTCAGACACAAATTATATTCTTCGATTAACTAAATTGAACAAAATGCAGATCTTGTGTCCGGAATAACTTTTATTATCAGACACTCTTTATCTTCATTGTGCACAACGTGGACAACTTTGATTGCTTGAATTTAAATATGAAATTAAAACTGCTTATTTAAAATCAAACGTGTGCACGCAAATGGGCAATGTAGCCAGTGAATGACCAATTGTAATGTAAATGTTGGATTACCACCTCGAAAACACAAACCAAAAATATAATCCATATAATACATTTCAGTTATGATTATGGTTTATCATACTTGTCGGCGCTTATTTTTTGAGATTCTTCTCTCTTCTTCTTTATTTAGATACCTGCCAACTTATCTCGTTCCTTGACTGTACACATCGGCACAATGGTACAGTCGTGCACAGTACTAAGCTGGTACAATCGCGTGCATCGGTCCATCGGCGCTCGGCACGAGTTTCTCTGATTTATCACTGGTTTACGTGGTTCAATGTAATTTTCGTGCATTTACAGTTTCATACGTGCGCCTGCGGTCGTATGCTGCCATTGTGTTACATTTTATAGCGAGAAAACGCAGTTTTTGGGAGATTTTTTAAGGATTTATAAGTCTTAAACATAAAAGAAAAATCTTAATTAACTATTCCTTTTCCAAAGGGGGCGCATGGTATAGCGGGATTGTCCGAAAGGGTTACCGCTGCCCTGGAACAGAAAGGGCTAAGGAAAGAACACGGGTGGGTTTTAGTCAGTAAGAGTCTGACACTCCCTTCCGCTCCACCCAGATCGGGAGGGGTCATTTGATGATTTCCCATCCGCAAAAAAAAAAAGGGGGCGCATGGTTAAATAATAACAGCAGCACGGGTCGATCTTCAAGGTAAAGCGATGGTTGCGGCGGTCAGTACGTGGGTGGGTGACCATCATTACTTACTTAAAAAAAAATAAGAGACTTTTTCGGTCCCGGCTGCCATTCGTAGATCTTTGACAGTCGTTACGGGAAGTCAGAAGCCCAAAAGTCTGACAACCTGTCTTACCAAGGGGTATCGGGTAAGGTAAGGGGTTTACCCAATGACTGGGTTATGGAGATAATAGTATAGGCAGTCGCTCCATGTAAAATACTAGTATTGCTGCATCTGGTTATATATTATATATCGGAAAAGGCTAGACAGATTGGTTGACTTTTGTTGACACGAACGTATAAACCAAACAGTTTAAGTTTCATGTTGGTTCAGAAATACGCCACTAGTGGCGCTCTAGGAGCTGTCAACTCTCTATCATGGTCGGGTTATACACTTACATTGGACACTTCATTTGTACTGGTTCTATAGGCTAATAATTTACACTTCAATCCCGGTTTATTTTCATCAAAACTCATCATTTTTAACTACCTATTTCTTTCTAACACAAAAACTATGTTGGTATATCTTTTGGCAGGCTCTGTGGCAAATACTATCAGTTTTAATTCCAATTTTTGTCCCACTAAGAAAAACACAAAAGCTTTACTTACAAGATAATTACATTTAGGTACATTTCCCAGTGTAGAAGTAAACAGAATCTAGTTAAAAATCTTCCCCACATATCTAACTACACAGTAGCACCCTGTAAACAGAGCTAGCGATTTAAAAACGTCAGTGGGAAACTCTTCCCACTAGAGCTTAAATGAAATTCTGTGGCCACTGAGCGAGTGAGAGCTGAAAAAATAATTAACTTTTTTCTGACATTGTTTTTTGACTTGGGGTGTTAAAGAAAAATGTTTGTTCAGAAAAAAAATGCTGTTTAGAAGTGTTGAATAAGATGTTGACATGCAATGAACCCAATGCTATACATTGATGGAGAATGGCACGATAGGTGTCAGGTACGGCACGGCGATGGTACGGTACGTGGTGGTGTTGCTGTGCTTAAAGTATTTTATTTATTTATTTATGAAGTAATAGCTTAGTCACAGTTTCTCAACACGAAGTACGTGTTGAGAAACTGTGACTAAGCTATAGCATATGCATGTGTTAGATATTTCATTTTGATATAATTATAATATTAGAATATTGTTTATTGGATAGTGACATCCGTCACATTTCAGAAGTACCTAATTTGACTAGATATTGTGTTTACAAAAAACAAGTCTTAACTTGTAAAAACACTTAAATGTTATTACTTTAAATGATTAAGTAATATTTGATTATACTTGTAGTATATCTTAGATTTTATATTGCTATTTTAATATAATAGGTTGTTTCAAATGATTGGCACAATACTGTCAGTTAATGTTGATATACTTTTTGGTGTCTAAGAATTAAGAATCAACTCTTATTAAATTGATTAATTACCTGATAATGTTTTAAAACGGTTTCACTATATAAGATTTGTTAATTACTAATTGTGTGAGAAGATATTATGCCAAAATATATGATTCAATCATTCATTCAATTCATTCAATCATTATTTATTTGTGAACACAGGTATTACAATAAGATCTTAAATGATGATCTGTGATTGTGTCAAAATGGCGGTAGATGTTTGACGTAAAGACGTTGGTAGTGTATAAAAAGGATTGTAACAACGTTATCGAGTCAGTTGCTTGGTAGATGTTCAGTTGGTTGGTTCTAGTGCCGTTATTATGTGGAATAGATCGACCAGCTGTCACGTAAGTTAAGTAATTTGATATTATACTTTAATTATTGCTTATTATGGCTATGTTGTTCTGTAAATCATATTATGGCCAATATTCCTAACTATTGTTATTATGTTACTATTATTTGAATTCTCTTGGACCGTTGTCCAAGAGCTAGAATGAATTGTTTTTAAAAATAACGATAATTTATGACAACGTAAGAAATGTATTGATAGAATACTTAAATACTGTTTCCATGGAGTTTCTTGTCCTTCTTCTCCATGATGACCTAGTTTTACGAACGGACGACTAGTTTTCTGATTAATTACTGACAAGCCTAAATTAAAATAAATGCTTAGCCTTGTCTATCTGTGCTTTACTTCATAAAACCCTTTCCCTACAAACTATATTCAATAATAACCTTTATACACAGTAAATAACTAACTAGTAACCATTCTGATATTCAAAGCTTGTTATTTGGGTAGTATATAGGATACATATACTTCTAGTATATAATGAATAATCTAACACATGCAGCATATGCATGTTTTTTACAAGGCATACAATAGAATTGAAGCAACAAACAACATGCATCATTTATAACACTGTATGGACTGTGCATCTTTTAATGTTTCTTAAATTGTCTCATTCAACAGGCTATTAAACTGCACCGTACTAATCAATATGTATGGATAAAAACTTAATTTTATCCAGTATGAAAGGTGTAAGCGTAGGGCTGACGAGCAAAAGGTCATGAACTGGAACCCCACCAAACATATTCACACACATTCGTTCACATTGAGTACCTACAGATAAATCTCATCCTTTTGCTCTTGGTTTTGAAGGTTGGTTTAAATTTATTCCCACCATCGAAAACGTAAACAGCAAGAGCGCCCAAAAAAGCAATCATTTTAAGGACTTCGTACTCAAAGTGTGCCAACGGGACCCTATTACTTTAAGCCTCCGTCCGTCCGTCCATCCGTCTGTCTGTCAGTAGGTTATGAGATACGAACCGTTATAAGCAGACAGTTGAAATTTTAACAGAGTGTATAATCTATTGCTGCTACAATAACAAATAATAAAAATAAAATAAAGTAAAAAATTAAATGGGGTCTCCATGCAAGTAACGTTTTCTTCGGCGTTTTTTGCCTTGTGGTACAGAACCCTTCGCGTACGAGTTCCGACTTGCACTTGGCCACTCTATATTAAAACATTTTCGAGTTAAATATCTACCAATTATATGACAAACAGTACAAATACTACTTAACTTAGACCAAAACATGAAAAGTAAAAAAAATATTAAAAAAAAAACACGTCAGAAACTTTTATAACCAAGATAATCTTACCATCTTAATTTCGGCTTTGTGATTAAAAGGCATATTTGAAGGGACGGAATAATTTATAAGCCGTCAATCTCGTGACGCCACAAGATGGCGTCCACAATTAAGTCATGTCAAAGGTTTTTAATGCGCTTTGGAAACTTTGAGGCGCGGAGTTTATAAGTACAGAGAGGATTCTGTGTGGGAACGACAACTTTTGGGTTTCATAAAATATAATATTCTAACTTATTTTTCCTCACTCTTTTGTAAAAATAAATATAGATAGAAAAATAAATGTCATTACATATTCCTTGCTTTTCTTTCATGTTTATTAATATAAAGATATGTAGATCAGAATATGTTTTATGTATTTATTGTATATGTAAATGGTACACCACTGGACTACTTTTTCCCTTTAATCAATCCAAAGGTTGTCTGTAAAAGATCGATTTTAGTGATAAGACCGCCCACTGGGTAACCCTATGTCAAATATCTAAATTATATATAATTTTTATGGTGTACACAATAAAAAGTAAGTATTCTTTCTATCTAAATGTAGATAGAAATAAAATAAAGGCTGATTCTCAACCTAATTTGAATAAATGACTTTTGATTTTGATTTTTAAAGATAGGTGCATTTTGTGGCTTTTTCTTTTGTTTTAGACATGATACAAACTGGGAACGTAAGATATTCGAGTTCCGGTGGGGATTTAGGCTCTATCCCGGACTGATAACGAGGGTATGCTATCTCCTGAGTGGCCTCTACATTGACTACATCATTCAAAATATTGCTCACAGTTATTTTACCTCTGACCGGTGCAACCCAACAGCAACCTTATTACAACAAGAAATAAAGTTCACAATGATTTTGATAGACTTGTCAATGTCAGAAACCCAAAAGCAACCTTATTTTAACCAGAATAAAGAACACTGTGATTTTGACAGTGATGCAAAATCAGAGGTAAAACAATTGTGAATTGACTGTACCTTATTTTTACGACTAAGTACAAGACAACTTGAAACGTCACAATTCTTGGTTCAAAAAGTCAAAAATACTCGCGTATTCCAGTTTGTATAATTTCGTTTCCGTCCTTCGGGAATATTCGTTTTTCCGAATTATCCCGAGCTCCGGTCGAATTACGGTAGATTTTTGTTCTTTTAAACTAGATTTTAATTCACCGTTCGAAGCGTGAATAACAAATTGAAATCCGACAATTTAAACACCGTTTTAAATTCGCGTCCATTGTGGGTAGAATTAAAATAATATGTGGTCTCCAGAGAGTAGGGCTTATTTGAAAGTTTTAATTAATATTTGTAATAAAAAAACGTAATAAAATTACTTCATTACTGTTTGTAATATTTTAGAACCACAGCTTTAATTACTTATAAAACTAATATCCCTGGACATTTCACACAGCACCATTTGTCCCAAGCTAAGCAACCTAATGCTTGTGTTATGGTAACAAGATGGCTGATAAACTACTTTTTTTTTTTTGTAAATACATACATTATATAGATAGAAAAACACCCAGACTCGGAACAAATACATGTAGGTCATACAAATATTTGTTCCGTGCGGGAATCGAACCCGCGACACGCAGCGCAGCAGTCAATCGCTTAACCACTGCGCCAACCGTGCCGTCAAACTAGCGAACTGTTTTTACGACTTGGAAAAACATCGAGATTTCTTGATTATTTAAGAGTAAATGTTAAAAATAATTATAATACCAATCTAGTGTTAAGCTGCTAACAAAGTACTTCGGTTTAAATTTAATAAAATAATCACGAAAAGGGGGATGCGCTAAGATAGCCCTCAAAATTCAAATTCTCTTTACTTTTGCGCAATTTGTAGGCCAATGTCGGATTGTATGTTAATTAAAATAATTATGATTCACGATCCTAACAAATATGACTGTACAGAATTATAATCATTAGAATCAGCAAAACAACCCCTTGGGTTAGAATTGGCCTCAAATGCCATGATGTCATGAAGTAGTCATTCAATAGGGTAACATGAAATTAAAAGAGTTATTTGATATTTTTTGTGATTATAATATATAAATAAATATTTTTTACGGCCGCAGCAGTTTCTTTCTAGCGATTCTGTAGCCATATCACCGTGAAAACTTAGGTGAAGTGAGCGTGGAGTGAGCTGTCATTTCAACTAAAGCTAGGGATTGACACTATTGACAGTCAGATTTTTACAGAATCGATCGGCTGATGTTGATCTATTGATTCACGGCCGTAACTACTGTTCTGCAAATTGCAAAAAACGTAAGAAAATTTAAATTTCGCGGGCTACCCCAAGACGCTTTCGCCTTAAATAGAAGTACGAGATCAACAAGATTCTATAAGAAGTTTCCTGCAAAAAAAGGAATGTTTAACATAATAACCCTGCCCTTCCTCCTTCCCCTTTCCCTACACGTTCATTACGAATCTTCTATACACGTACGTTTAAAAACTTGAAGCATTTTGTGGATCATTTTAAATGAAAGGAGTCATAACGTGCATTATGTCTTTACTGCTTTTTCTACCTTTATTTTACAGCGACCTGTCTAGTCACTGCCTTTGTGCTATCTTTACATTTTTGTTCCACCTTTTATCTTTTATTCTTTGCAGTTTCATTACTGCCCGGTTCCTTTGAGATTTCGTTACAGTCATAGTGAAGAATGAAATTCTGTTTGTTTAATTTTGAATTAGGTATAAACCAGTGTTTAATGTTTTGTCATTTTAATAATGGCTGAAGTAACAATATAATCGTGATGAATACTGTGCTTGACAACGAATAAGATACGCTTGCCGCGGTCGGTTCGTGGATGGGTGACCATCCATTAGATATTGAAACCCCTACTTGTCTCGGAAAACACCTCAAGCCGTTGGACCAGGCTGTCATTCGTAAATCTTTGAGAGTAAGTAAGAATCCCAAAAAGTTTGACGAGATATACCAAGGGGTATCGTGTTAACCCAGTAAGTGGATTGTGGAGGTCAGACAGGCAGTCACTCCAAGTAAAATAGTGGTATTCAGCTGCATCTGGCTAGGCTGGCAGCCAATCCCGACATAGTAGGGAAAAGGCTAGATTGTGGTCTGATTGTAACCGCGTTGTTCTTCTAAACTGCGCAACGGATTTTTATGCGACATTTAGAGAATTAATTCCGGAAGGTCCATGTATAAAATACATAAATATTTAACTGATATATAATCAAAAAATCTCGATGTATATTTTATTCTGTCTGTGTTTTCGATGTGTTTTCTATAAAGCCTTGTGGTTGATTTGCATAAACACGCCGGTTAATTTTGGAATAAAGAATTCAAACATTCAAAACAAGAATTGAATTTTTCGAACGTGTTCCAGGAATGTTCCATGTTCAAAACACCAAGGCATAGACTAAACTTTAATAGCTAGTAGAGTGCGCAGCTCATAAAACTTAATAACATCGACTGTGCCGCTGTATTTTCCTTTTCATAAAAGGGTAATTCCATTTTTCCGACATAATCGAGTTTTCCTTCTGGGAAGTAGCGGTTCAAATAAAAAATAAGAAACCATTTTTCTTTTCACGTCATATTATGGGCTAGTGTTTTTTAAGGATTTTATTTTATAGTAAATTATAATTTTATTTTCTATGCTACCTACTCTTTTTATGAAGTAATTTCCTGTTTCTTTGATTTTAGTATTTAACAGGAATGAACCGGGAAGAAAAAAATAGGTATTTAAATATAGCTAACATCACCATCATCATCATTATCATCATTCTCTTGTCCTTATCATAATTTATTTGGGGTCGTCGCAACATGTTTTTAGGGTTCTGTACCCAAAGGGTAAAAACGGGACCCTATTTCTAATACTTCGCTGTCTGTCCGTCCGTCTGTCTGTCACCAGACTAGAACCGCGATAGCTAGACAGTTGAAATTTTCACAAATTATGTATTTCTGTTGCCGCTATAACAACAAATACTAAAAATAAAATAAATATTTAAGGGGGGCTCCCTTACAACAGACGTGATTTTTATAGATATGGTACGGAACCCTTCGTGCGCGAGTCGGACTCGCACTCGGCCGGTTTTTTTAAATATTGCTCACATGGTGCTAAAATAGGTTAGCTCTAGGGCTTTCTAGGGTTATGCCCACTTTCACATACACTATAAAAAAAAACTACAAGTGTAGTCCTTACCATATTATTGTACTTACGTTGGATTTTCCACTTAAGGCGCTACGCCGAGAGTTGAAAATTCAACGGTGCGCTTTTGTTAAGACATTACAGTTAGGTGTTTCCGAGCGTCAGTAAAAACGAGCATTAATGTACTGCCAACTAAAGTAAAAAAAATGAGGTGTATAATATACAAAAACTACTTTTTGAATATGAGCTTTGAGTACCAAAGCAATCAATAATCAGAGGCCTCCTCTCTTCGAGAGGGAGTGGGCTGTAATCTACCACGCGGGCCCAGTCCGAGTTGGTAGATGCCACATGTCTTAGAATTTTTTACTCACAATGTTTTTCTTCACCGTTTTGAGAGGAGTGAAGATGAAATTATTTACACAAAGTAAAGTGCCTGCCTTTGTTCGAACCCACGTCCTAAAACTCGTAAGTCGCGGCCGCTGCCACTGGGCCACCCACTACTCTGAGTACCAGTAGGTATATTTTAGTCGTGCAGTTCACAAACATTAAAGCCTATTCATCATCTGCCTAGCCTTTTCCCAACTATGTTGGGGTCGGCTTCCAATCTAACAGGATGCAGCTGAATACCAGTATTTTACATGAAGCGACTGCCTATCTGACCTCCACAACCCAGTTACTGGGTAATACGATACCCCTTGGTAAGACTGGTTGTCAGACTTTCGGGCTACTGACGACCTGTAACGACTGTCAAAGATCCACGAATGACAGCCGGGACCAACGACTTAACGTGCTTTCCGAGGCACGGAGGGGTCTTGGTATGTGAAAATGGTCACCCATCCACGGACCAACCGCGGCAAGCGTAGCTTAACCTGATCGATCGACCCATGCGATTGTTATTACTTAGCCACAAGCCCCTCAAAACAAACATTAAAGCCTATTGCTAACCAAAAAAAAATTAACAACTAAATAAAAACTAAATTCTCAAAAGCCAGTCAATGAACAGGCTAACCTCGGGTGTCCGCCATTCAAAGTTCAATAGCATTCCCGTCGTAAAAACCCGTGTCTGGCGTACCCTAGTTAAATTTTACGGGTCTTTTTAATGTTTCAAGTTCAGATATAAAATTATGAATGTAATATGGTGATGTCAGTTAAAATTTACAAGCTGGTGGGATTTAAAATACTGGTATTCAGTTACTGGGTAATACGATGCCCCTTGGTGAGACTGTTTGTCAAACTTTCGGGATTCTGACGACCCGTAAAGGCTATTAAATATCCACGAATTAACGTGCATTGCGAACACCTTGGTATGTAAAGATGGTCACCCATCCACGGACTCACCGCGGCGTGCGTACTAATACTTTTTAAAAGCTTGGAAAACAGTAGCAGTATATTTAAAACAACAAAATATTAATGTTAATATAATTATAATGAGTTAATACATACTTTATCACACTTTAACGAACGTATCAGTAACGTTACTAATGACACTCCGAGGCACCGACAACCTGGCGAACTGCTTCATTAATTATTATTTAACGTGATTTATTCTCTACAAATGGATCTATGTTTAAAGTTTAATAAAACACAGCTTTTCAGCTTCATCACATCGTGTTAATTCTTGATACGAGAACCTTGGTTCCGAGTTCTCTCATAGTTTTCCATCTTTAATCTATACCTAATAATTTATCTAATTAATATTGAGGGTCCTGTGGCTTAGTAATAGCTTAACACGGGCTTAGCTTAGCTTATAATTGGCTTAGCACGGGTCGATTGGTCAGATTAAGCTACGCTTGCCGCTGTTGGTCCGTGGATGGGTCACCATCTTTACATACCAAGACCGTAGGTATTATTATTATACTCTTTGCCAAGACCCCTCCATGTCTCGAAAAGCACGTTAAGACGTTGGTCCCGACTGTCATTCGAGGATCTTTGGCAGCCGTTACGGGTTGTCAGAAGCCTGAAAGTCTGACAACCAGTCTTACCAAGGGGTATTGTAGTACCCCAGTAACTGGACTATGGAGGTCAGATATGCAGTCGCTCCATGTATAATACTAGTTAGTACTCAGCTGCATCTGGTTAGACTGGAATCCAACCCTAACATAGTTTGGAAAAGGCTAGGCAGAGACTCTTTACTAAATACTTATTATAAATGCGAAAATAACTCTGCTTGTCTGTCTGTCTATCTGTACGGCTAAACGGATTTCAATGTTTGCCTGCGCGTAGAACATGACTTTGATTAGGATGAAGGAATGATTGAAGAAATGATTTTACCGCTGTAGTACGTTCCTGTGGGATTATTTCGGACGAACACTCGGGCGAAGCTACAGACAAAAGCTAGTTTCAAAATAAAGCCATCTAACTTCAATTCTCTCAACAGTCTACTACTTATCTAAATCTTAGTTACAACTTGAATACATTGGCTAAAACGACTTTACATACGATGAAATACCATCCCAACTACCAGGCGAACAGAACCACGAAGAGTTCCTTGCTTTTACTTTAGTTCTAGAACAGAAAGCGCAATTCAGCCGCTGAAGTTAGCGGGGAGTTTTCGCAAGCTGACGCTCAAACGTCCTGGCGTCGAGTTTTATATTAAAGCGCTTTTTTATTTTACTTGTCTATTTGTGTGTAAAATGTAAGAGGTTAATTTGTCATTGTTCTTTGAGAGGTTTGTATGTATTTTACTAATTATTACTGAAGTTGTCAATCAATCAATCAATCAACTCAGCCTATCGCAATCAACTCAGCCTATCGCAATCAACTCAGCCTATCGCAATCAACTCAGCCTATCGCAGTCACTGCTGTACATAGGCCTCTCCCACGCTGCGCCACAACACCCTGTCCTCCGCGTTCCGCATCAAGAATGTCCCAGCCACCTTCTTTAGGTCGTCTGTCTATCTAGCTGGGGGACATTCCACACTACGCTTGCTGATGCGCGGTCTCCACTCCAGAACTCGTGTGCTTCACCAGCCATCGGTCCTTCGATAAACATAGCCCATTACCACCCTCCGTGTCTCGGAAAGCCCGTTAAGCCGTTGGTCCCGGCTATCATACGTGGATCTTTGACAGTCGTTACGGGTCGTCAGAAGTCCGAAAGTCTGACAACCAGTCTTACCAAGTGGTATCGTATTACCCAGTCACTGGGTTGTGGCGATCAGAGGGGGAATTCTCGTAATTTTAAGAATGTTTACAGTCTGATCTCAGTCGCAATCTGTCAGAAATACTTCTAATTTCCCTACATTTTTGTCAAGTTTTTGACATTGATTGTCGCTGAGATGAGACTGCGACTAGATTTTGTACGTTTTCAATTACGAAAATTGGCCTTCTGATGGGCAGTCGCTCCATGTAAAATACAGGTACTCAACTGCATCTGCTTACACTGTAAGCCGACCCCAACATAGTAGGGAAATGGCTAGACAGATGATGATGAAGCATGGCTCTTCAAAAGTGGGCTATACATCTGCTATTTCGTATGCAAGCGAAGCCTTAACACAACGTACTAATTTTCACATTACCTAAGTCTATTCGAAAATTCCCCCTACGTATCTATCTCCATAGAAGTGCAAATTTCTTTTGAAGACTTAAGTCCTAAGCTCACAAAGTTAGTTCCTCATTCCAGGCAAAGTTTCCGATAATGAGCCCTGCTAATAAGGGAGCGCCGTCCAAATATTAATTAGTAGCTTTTGTCGAGACCTGCCATTGGAAAGACTGAGAAAAGGAAAATTTAAAGAAAATTTGGTGTAAAAGGTGTTCTCGTGCCGACTTAGAATGCAGTGTTTGAATTGAGTTATTAATGTTAATTGAGATACGGGGTGTAAAGTTCACTCATCCTCCATAGAAAAGGGAGGATCCTCCGACCAGACGGGTGTGTCTGGCGGGCAATTGCCCCACGACTGATGTCGGGAAGTTTGTATGTATGCTAAATGCGCGGTAAACTCTGCTTGCGAGATGTAGGATTTGCGTGACGTTAGTACCTATGACGCGTTGTTCGCATGTGGCGTTGTAGATACCGCTACAGAGTTATTTTGGAACGAAGTTCCTTAACGCGGGTTCCAGTAGGAGTTACATAATCAGCCGTTAATGTTCCCAGTGATGGGACATAGGCCTTCTCTCTTCGAGAGGGAGTGGGCGAGTGAGAGTGAGTGGCGGGCTGGTAGATGTCACATGTCTTGGAATTTTTGGTTCTAGGACATGCCGGTTTCCTCACGATATCTTCCTTCACCGTTTTGAGAGCAGTGCTGATGAAATAATTTACACAAAGTAGCCTGTCTGGGTAGGAGTTGTTAGGTAGAAATCTTCATGTAAGAAAAGTCGTCGGGTTATGCTCGTTCCGCTTCACGCGACTTTCTTTCTCTCTCCGTCTCTTTCTTCCGTTTCTTTCTACATACGAGTAATTTCGAGTGCCCGGTTGATTAGACTCGCCCCCTGTTACAAGGGACTTTACGTAACTGGTGAACTATAAGTACACCTCTGCCTAATCCTTTTGGGAATAGAGGCGTGATGTTATGTGATTGCCCTTGCTGTAAACTTCTGAATGACTTAGTTCACTGAACAAGTGTGTGTAGTGTGCTTAAAGTCCCATGAATTCTACTTCCTACTAATATTATAAACGCGAAATTTTGTGAGGATGGATGGATGTTTGTTATTCTTTCACGCAAAAACTACTGAGCGGATTTTGATGTTTGGCACACGGATAGTTTATAGGCAGGTTTAATACATTTTTATCCCGATATTCGCACGGGATCGAAACTTATGCAGGTGAAACCGCGGGCGCTGCTAGTATTATAAATGCAAAAGTTTATGATGATGGATGTTAGTTGCTCTTTTCTCTCTCTCTCTCTCTCTCTCTTACAGTAATATAGCTTATATATCAGAAAAACACATAGGATACTTTTCATCCCGATATTCCCACGAGATCAACACTTATGCGGGTGAAACCGCGGGGCACTGCTATTAAATATTAACCAAATAAATATATTAAATATTTATACTCCTTATACTCACTAAAACACTACTCAGAAAAATTGTAAGTCCATACAAAAGATTATATATAAGTGTCAATGCCAAGATTATTAGATCGTTCGCTCAAACCCATCCTAAACAGCAAATAGCCAGAACAAATAAGCTGAGTGTTATTGAAGCAGACATCTTGAGAAGAATACACAATATCTGCACATCGTCGTTAAAATTCAAGAGGACGATCTCAAGCCAATCGTTCTAAAGGCTCTGTCATACTAGGCTGTAGTGAGCGATTTCACGATATATTTTTTAGCCCTACTGGCAGTGCCCCGCGGTTTCACCCGCATAAGTTTCGATTCCGTGGTAACATCGGGATAAAAAGTATCGTGTGTTATTCTGATGTATAAGCTATATTACTGTAAAGTTTCATCAAAATCCGTTCAATAGTTTTTGCGTGAAACAGTAACAATAACATCCTATGTGTTCATCCTGGTTATAAACTATCTGTGTGCCAAATTTCATCCAAATCCGCTCAGTCGTTTTTGCGTGAAAGAGTAACAAACATCCATCCATCCTCACAAACTTTCGCGTTTATAATATTAGTAAGAATTAGCAGGAAGTAGAATAGTAGGAATAGAAATTAGTAAGATAGGATTTATTAACTGTCTCTTTGGTGTGAAATAGTGTAAAGTATGAATGCTTGGGTTTGATCCCCGGAAATTTCAAAGATGACTATGATATAATTTAAGGTAACATCTTGCATACATTTGCAGACCATAGATTGCACAATACATGGAGGTAAAAAAATAATAACTTACTGCATGCCATGTGTGTGTATACTCATGTTTTGGACAAATAAATGATTAATCTTATCTTACCATAACTTGACTTCAGCTCGGATGAGCTTATTGCCATGAACATCCACATTACAGGCTAAGAGAGGGGCTTGTGGCTAAGAAATAACAGCCACACGGGTCAATAGAGCAGGTTAAGCTACGTTTGCCGCGGCTGGTCCGTGGATGGGTGACCATCTTTACATACCAAGACCCCTCCGTGCCTCGGAAAGTAAGTAAAACCGTTGGTCCCGGCTGTAATTCGTGGTCATTTTCACGATTCAGATTTTCGAGCTTCTGAAAAGATGAAGAGAAGATTCAAAGATGACAATGGTTACGGGTTGTCAGAAGCCCGAAAATCTGAGAACCAGTCTTATCAAGGGGTATCGTATTACCCAGAAATTGGCGAAGGTCCGATAGACAGTCGCTTCATGTAAAATACTGGTATTCAGCTGCATCCGGCTAGACTGGAGACTGACCCCAACACAGTTGGGAAAAGCTAGGCAGATAGTGATGATCCACATTTCATCAGTAGGTATTATTAAAATTCCCATGGTTTATGTCACATGGTCTTTTAACATTACTGTCTACCCCTTCGGATCATACAAGCGTGATGTATCGTGTGTAGCGTGATGTATGTGTATTAACCACGGCTTTAATTCCATGGAAATGCTGAATGTCCGATGCAATAACTCGAAATGTCCATCAATCAATCCGAGTAGATGGATGGGTAGACAGTACAACCCCATATTTTTGCCCGGTACAAGGATTTTTTTGATTTTTAGGAAGTGTTTTTGTAAAACTGAGTATGACAATGTCTTTGCAAGTCAAGATTAGAGTCATTCCAAGAAAGAAATACTAAACTGTCAAATTTTGAACTGCAAACGATGAGGACCTTTTATAATTACTGCGCTCCTTTTTAATTCTTGCTCTCCTTCAAAACTATCTGAAGTTTTTTAGTTGTTCGGAAAATTCACATTGTGATCTTTTAATTGCGCAATTCGACTAATGTAATTGATCCTTCGATTTTCGATGTCATCATCATCTGCCGAGCCTTTTCCCAACTATGTTGGGGTCGGCTTCCAGTCTAACCGGATGCAGCCGAGTACCATTATTTTACATGGAAACATAGGCCTCCCCAAGCACCGCCACTTCTACCAAATAGGGACCTAAAAATAATGAAAGTAATAAAAATTTCTTCCTACCTAGTTGTTTACGTAAAACCAAACGTACCGTTAAAAAATAGTATAAAAATAAACTCCAGGATCCCATAATGTTCGCACCTCACCACGGTTCGAAGGACCCTGATCGATTCTCATTCGCTCCGTTCAATTTTGTTTTGACCTGAGCGGGACGTAGATTATTCCCTTGTCATATTTTCTACATTCTTTTATTAATATTTGTTTATTCTAATTCTGCTTCCTCACTTTTATTTCTTTTGTTTTTTCTCAAAGCCTAAATTTATGACTAAATCAACGATCAAAGTCAAGGCTCATTCAGCAAAAAAATAAAATAAAAATTGGGAACATAATTTGACTCCGCATCAAAGTTGTGACAAATAAATACGCGACAAATGTTGGGCGACAGTAGCTTGATGTACGTACTAACCTACATAGAGCTAATGTCATCTACCCACATATTCGTGGAAAATAAGTAAACGTTCAGAAATATTGTCGCGTATTTGTTTGTCGCATTTTGATGCGGAGTCACATAATTTGCTGTCAGTGACTATTTTTACTGTGTTCATTTCCGTTCTCAATTTGAGAAACTATAAGACAGATGGATGTGTGATGGCGTGTGTGTGTATATGATAGATGGAATTACTGTGTTTCTGAAGATGCACAATAAAAATTTGAAAATCGAGAAGGATTGCTGCTGGATGTCTTTAGGTTTGGTCTTGTTTACCAAAAACCAGAGAGAGGTAAGTATAGGCATTTTATAACATTCGTTTTTCCACCTTTATCATTTTTGAGAAATTATCTTTAATTCTACGTACTACGATGGTAATGGAAGTCACCCTTGGATTGTGATGGTAGGGAAAGTCACACCATCACAATCCAAGGATCCAATCCAATCACACCTACAAAAACATCGTGAGGAAACCGCCATGTCTTAGAACCAAAAATTCGCAGACAGGTGACATCTACCATCCCGCACTGGGCCCGCGTAGTGGATTACGGCCCACTCCCTCTCGAAGAGAGGAGGCCTGTGTCCCAGCAGTGGGAACATTAAAGGCTGATTATGTTGTATGTCGTATGCGCCGCTACAATGGCGACACTCTAATTTAATGGGGTGGAAAATTAATGTCGCCATTGTATACCTATACATTTGTTTTGATACCCTTTCATTTTCTATGTTTGTGTCATAATATTCACATAGTTTGTGTTATTCCTCCCTTTCTTTCTTTACCCTGTAGCGGTATCTACAACGCCACATGCGAACAACGCGTCATACTGACGTCACGCAAATCCTGCATCTCGCAAGCAGAGTTTACCGCGCAATTAGTTTAAGCACAAACTTCCCGACATCAACCGCTGGGCAATTGCCCGCCAAACACACCCGTCTGGTCGGAGGATCCTCTCTTTTCTATAGAGTATGAGTGAACTTTACACCCTGTTGCCTCTATATCCACACCCTTAACAACCACACTACCCACTCACTCAATACTCTTAACTCAAACTTGCTAGTTTGAAACTGCAATGGAAAACTGCTCCAAGTGCCACCTGCTCTCCTGGTACTAGTGCTCATGCTCGTCTGAACTTTAGAATTTCTTCGAATTGAGTGTTCGACTCCGGGAGTGGTTTTGGGTGCGAGACAAAGGACAAGTTTTTTTTGGAAATGAATGGCTCATTCATTGGTTACGGAAAACAATGCTTCTATTTCAAATGATGTACTTTCTAAGATAATTTTAGATATGACTAACACGAAGGACACTTATTTAAGTCATTACCATCGTGAGCAATTTGCGTGATAATCATTGCTTGACCTAGTTTGTTACCTTTATACAACTAGAAGCTTTTGCCTAGGCATTTGAATAAATATAGGATAAATTCACAGGTGCAATGCCGATTTGTAAATATTATATTGTTACATAAGCTCTGTTTCAACATGGCATGAATGGTTGGTTATGGTTTATAATTAAACATCAGTTTTCGTCAGCTATAAATCCTGCTGGTATAAAATTCTCAAATAACTGGAACAAAAATCCAACCAAACAATTTAAATCCCAATCACCAAATAAAATCCGTCACCAATCAATTTATCAGGCAGAATCTTATCGCATCGCTTCCACTGTACCCAAACCAGGCTAGCACAGATCCCACAACAGATTTATATTTCAGCCTGGCATCAGTCCAGCGGGTAGCAACAAGTTAGTGTATTTTAATGCCTACATGAACGCTAAACGGCTCTTCAACACTGCCACAATTACTCTACAAGACCGTTATGTGAGCCTAGTATTTCAGTTTTGATCGGTTGTTAATCTATTTATTTATTTGTTTATATTAGGTTAGCCAACAATTGTATACACAATACATTTAACAAATCATTTCCTAATACATTTATAAGTGCAACAATTACTTACAGGCTAAAACAACATGCACCATTAATGGTTTTACTTATTTCAAAGCCAAAAAGGATATTTACAATTTATAGTTATTTAATATATATTTTTTGGTAATCCATGCTTAAAAATAATAATAAGAGCAATTACCTTCTCAATAATTAAAAAATAAAAACAAATTGGTAGTTAACATTAACTTTAAAAAAAATCAAATACATAATAAAATACAATTAATTAATAGTGAGATCATTAATTGTGAGAATAATGCTCAATAATTATTTTATAAAATTTTCCGATGCTGTCATGGTGTATAATTATCCGTAACATCGCTGCAAATGTTTACATTTTTACACATGCGTGAAAGGGGTGAGTAATCGGATATTAATTGGAAAGTAATTTTGTTTAAGGATGTATGAAAGTCTGCGTTTAAACATACACTAGCTTCTGCCTGCGTGTCTTGTTCCCCCGACCCACCCCGTCGCATCGCATACCTTACCCGTGCTATTACTTAATTTTCGCTTAGCATTTTTTCTGCCTTTTTTTTATTTTTGCTCGGCTCCTGAGGATCCTAGTATATGTAGCTTTCCTCGAAAATTGGACTATCAAATGTAAATAGACTTGACTGGTAGTTCCAGAGATTAGCGCGTTCAAACAAACAAACAAATTATCATCACCTTCATCATCTGCCTAGCCTTTTTCCAACATGTTGGGGTCGGCTTATGTCTAACCAGCGGAATACCAGTAAGTTACATGAAGCGACTGCCTATCTGACCTCCAAAACCCAGTTACCTTCTTTTCTTCAGGTGTATCCCGTGACTTTGACGATATCGTCAACCCAGCGCGGTTTTGGACGGCCCTGGTTTCTCAAGCCTAACCTTGGCCCAGAACATGCTCCGACCAGAACCTACAATCCCCAATCCCTACACATAATTTAACAGGCATCCATTAATTATTTGTCTCGCACTACAATTTAAACTTCCTCTCTTTTTCACACCCAACAAACAATACTTCTATCCCTGTTTCCCACGATCGTTCAGAAGACATTACAAGCATAATCCTACCTTATTCAATATTTAAATGAAGTATGATAAAATACAGAAAGGTTTTAATATCCGAACAGGTGCACTTGGGCACTAAATAGATATTTACAGAAGGTTGGCTTAACATGCGAGCGAAAACAAGTGAAAAACGCACGCACACATAGTCACGCCTCTGCTCGCAGTCACAACTTAAATAACTTACATAATCATAACCAGCCTAAGGTTCTCATTGCTGCTGAGACAGTCCTCCTTTCTGCGAGAGAAAAAGGGCCGTAACACACCACGCGGGACCAGTGCGGGTTGCTAGATGTCACATGTCTTTGAATTTTTACTCCTAGGATATTCCGGTGTCCTCACGATCCTTTCCTTCAGCAATTTTGAGAGCTGTGGTGATGAAATCAATTACACAAAGTAAAGCGCCTGCCTGGGTTCGAACCCACGACCTACAACTCGTAGATCGGGGCAGTTACCACTGGGTCACCACTCCTCTACTACCTTATTACGTATAAGGTAGTAGAGGAGTGGTGACCCAGTGGAACACAGAACAATTCAAAAGCATTTTCCTCGTGAAACCTCTGTACCTATTTTTCTGTTCTGTTTTTTCTTATCTGTTTATAAAATTATGTGTGTACTTAAATAAATAAAATAAAATGAAATAACGATTACAACTTTGAGAAAAGACTTATTTCATAATGTTATGGTTTCGACAAAACGATTTTTGTAACACCATAAAATTTACAATGCCCTCCAAAAGTTAATTGACATTTTTCCATTTCACCTGTGATGCTACATTATGATTTAAAAAATAATCAGGTACTCCTAAGCTAAGGGATAACTTGATTATTTTGTATGATAAGTTATAGGCAGTTTAATTACTCAATAAAAACGTTATAGCAGTTCAAACATTTGGATCACTAGAATTATTTCAAATCATAATATGGTATGTCAAAGTTGAATTGGGGCCCACCGTATACCTATATTTTGGGACAAAATCGCTTTTGATATTTGCGTAACTGTTACGTATTTATGCTCGTGATTGCACAGCGAGTACAAGTACACTCGCGACTGGCATTTGTTTCGGATCGCCATACGTAGGTACGCGTCTGTGTGCGTGTGCCTGTATTCGTTCATTGCATTGAACAAGCCTTCTGTTTCTATCTATGTTGTGACCTGGGTATTATTAAAACCGCCGGAGAAGCAATATTGTGCTCTAAAGGTATCTTTAATATCTCTCTAGTCAGTTGAAGATATCACTCCGGGAAAGAATTTTGAGCTTGAGCGATATTTTTTTTCAATTACGACAAAGACGAGAGGTTTTGTTTTTATATGAAAAATGGTTTGTCGTGAAGAATGTATTTCTTAACCCTGGACAAAAGTGTCATGTAAAAATCCAAAGGAATATCATAAAGTTCTAGACGTAAGTATGGTATAGGGTAAGTCATAACCCTAAGGGAGAAAAACTGATGTGTTGCATAGAAAATTCACTGCCAAGGACTGAACAGCATTCATATTTTGCGTGGGGTTCGACCCCATGAACGCCGTAGCCGTTCCCACTGGGCAACCACTGCCCACCGCAGGTACGAATTTAGCAAAATGGCCTTCAAAGGTTATTAAAATCAAAACCACTGACATAAATTTAAGCAAAATACGGTTTGCTTAAATTAATGTTGGAATACCACGAAAACAACCATGGACCAAAACAAATTCTTTCAGATTTTTTTTTTTAATTTTCTGCTTTTCAGAAATAACTTTCTGACATGCATGCAATTTTAATAAAGACAGTAGAAAACCTTAATTTTTGATTATCTTTTCTTCCCCGAAATCGAGCAGGTTTTTAGTAGTTAACTCATGGGACTAAATAGCACATTTTGACATCATTAGAAGTCAGGATTATTATTTCTTTTTTTCTATTATAAACAGGAGAAAAGCCTAGTTTTTCTTCTGAAATCACAAGTAAAACCAATATTACGCCCGCGATCAAAACTTCATTAATAAAATATCCAGCTTCCAGATCTACACACGCGGGAGCGTGTCAAGCAGTGGCGTGCATTGGTTTTCAGAACAGGTAAGTATATAGGCACTTTAAGTAAAGAGTAGGCCGTCTGGCGACTGCCTACTGCCACGCGTGTTTGTATGAAGATTTGGTTTTTTGTTAGGTATAATAATTTAATGAGTTTCTTAATTGTGGGGCACACGCACTAAAATATAATTGACAGGCGTATGGTGATTTATCGAGGTACTGCTGGCACGGCGGTACTGGAGGCACTGCTTATATGCCTTTAAGTAATGGACGCCACTGGTGTCAAGCCAAGTTCTAGCCACGAAAACAGTCATGTCTTTTGTCGGTGAAGTCGACAACCACACCACACACCATACTTATCATAATATTGAACTTGGCTCCCAATTTCACAATTTATGTTTTTGGTGGGTTAATAATTATCATAAATTAATTAATATTTATTTATACAGCAAATTGCTTTGTTTTCATTAGGTAATGGAGCAGACCGACGATAAGTTAGTTTTAATTTTATAATTTTACACAACATTATACCATAAACTTTTTAATAATTAATTTACTTAATCAAGATAATATTTACATGATATAAGCTAACATTTGAAATAAGTATTGTACATGTTTATGGAAAAATAAGCAAAAGAATCGTAGGGCATCAAAAAATTCGTCCGCATCGCTGTCAACAGGAACAGTGCCCAAAAGGCTGGCAGCATTGCCCCGTTGTATGTCGATGCTAATTCTTTGACCAAGATATAGGCCAGCCCTCTGGTCACGTGAAGAGTCAACTAACCGCTTGGCGATATTTCGAAAAACTATAATAACCATACCACAATAATTATAATAATCCATTACACAAAACCACTTACAAACACCAGTAAATTAAAAAGGTCCTCCCACATATAAATACAGTACGTTGTACATTACGTAGATAAACGTGAGATAACTGAGCAAAACTGTATCATTTCAATTAAGTATATGAGCATCCCACATTATCTGAAACCTATCGGATTTCATGGCGGGTTTAATATGAACGAGGATATTTAATATCTCTTCAAAAATATATTAAACGGGTGAAGCAATTTTGTTATTATAATTATGCGGTTCAGTATTTGGCGGTGACTTTTTTAGGGTTCCGTACCCAAAGGATACCCTTTGACACGGAACCTTATTACTAAGCCTCCGCTGTCCGTCCGTCTGTCTGTCAGCGGGCTGTATCTCATGAACCGTAATAGATAGACAATTGAAATGTTCACAGAGTCAGTATTTCTATTGCCCACTATAACAAAAAATAATACAAATAAAATAAAGTTTAAAATTAAAAGGGGTCTCCATACAGGAAACGTGTTTTTGCCTTGTGGTATGTACGAAACCTTGGCCATTTTATCTAATAAATTAACAGACATAAAAATCTGGTAATCTGTAACTTCAGAGATTGACACTATTTTGCCTCAACGTCTGCCCGAAACGTAATCTTCTACACACAGATAGTATAAAAAAAAACCGGCCAAGTGCAAGTCGGACTCGCGCACCGAGGGTTCCGTATAATTTAAAATTATTAAAGTATTTGACATAAATTCCAGCTTGATACCTTCACGCGTTCCTGAGAAAAAGGTTCTTGACAGACAGACAGACGGACAGCAAAGTGATTCTATAAGGGTTCCGCTTTTCCTTTCGAGGTGCGAACCCTAAAATTAAGTATGATTATGCGAATCATCAATCCAGCGAGTGTGAGTTTTGGTATAAAAGCCGGTTTTTGCACTATATCATCTGTTGACATCATTGCTATCAAGAATTCACTATTTACATATTACACTTTGAGCATACAAACTGTTGGATGCAGACTAGATTTGCAAAGGACATGTCCAAAAATGGTTTTTTATTATTCAATAATTCTAACAAGGATAAATTAAATATATTTGGATAGACATTCCAAAAACTAGTGGTTCTAACTATATCATACATTTTTAAAGGCCCCCAATTTTGAGAAAAATATTTTTTTATTTTAGTGTGAATTTACTCCTAAAACGAACAAACCTTTCTAATTGTCTAGGATAATAAAGTGAACACACCCCAAAAAATAATGTAAATGTCAAAATTGACACATGGTACTGTCATTACTGTCAATCAATGTTTGATTTGCGAGTTTATCAATGTGACCGAAACTAATCTAATCAGATTATTTATTTACCTCTGTAAAAATCTATATACTAATAATAAAGCTGAAAAGTTTGTTTGTTTGAACTCGCTAATACCCGGAACTACCAGTCGGATTTGAATAATTCTTTTTAGCGTAATTCTTGAGGAAGGTAACCGGTATAAAAAGCAGTCGTCAGGGTTGAAGGTTCGTAAGCTATCGGTATTTTAATCATGCGCAAAGTAGAAGAGTCCGTTGGGAAAAAGCCAAGTCAGTTAAATCAAGAAAATCAAAGAAAGCAAAGCACAAATTAAAATACGATAACACAAAGGCACGAGCGAAAGTGTGGCGTATCAGACGGATGAGTGAAGCGAAGCCTGGCCTGACGGTCAACAGTCAATACTGTCATTTGACATATTTAGACGTCTGTCATCTGTCATATTTAGACATTGTCAAAGTGTTTGGGAGGTTTAATTTGGGCTGCCATAACGAATAAATTATATGTAGGTACTAACATTAAAAAGTTTATCATTTTTCTCTAAAATGGGGGGGTCTAAAAATATAATTTCAGTGGTTCCAAGTTCTATATTTTTGTAGCTTTTATTTGGATGTAGTTTGATACTTGTTAGATTTTTCTCGGAATAAAAAACCAACGTCCATACAAAAAGCGGACATCTCCTTTGCAAGGGGTATCATATTACCCAGTTAGTAGGTAGTCAGAAGCCCGAAAGTCGGCAGTCGCTCCAAGTAAAACCTGACATTCAGCTGCATCCAGTTAGACTGGAAGCCGACCCCTACATAGTTGGAAAAAGGCTAGGCATATGATGATGAAAAACATAATTCAACTCAGAAAACATTATACTGAGCCAAAAACTACGCAAAAAGGGCTTCTAGCAGAAATGGCAGTTACAGCTATCTTCTTGTATTTTGCAGCAGAACACTAACCACCTTAACAAAAAACATTCACTCATTGAATTAACAAAATATGCTCCTCCTAATATCCTGCCCTGTGTGCCCCAAAATATGCAGCCAAACTGACCACAACGGGGAAGCTCTTGACCTTCATCTCACCTCCGGGTAAAGCTCGCTTCCACCTTTGGCCCGATTATCACTTACTGATAATCAGGCCAAAGGTGGAAGCGAGCTTCACCCGGAATCTTCGACAACAGAGGAACTGACTCTGGCTGAAATATTCCCATTCAATTTTACAACGCCTCTCAATTCTGACCAGTGACTACGGTGCTATATCGGCACAACCCTCGCGGTCTAATAACCCGAGTAGGTATTCTTGTCACGTGTCCATTACGTCACTAATGAACCCTCCTACCAGCTTTTTAATAGCACCCTCCAGCGTGTGAAAAATAAGTTTTTTAGATAATGGAGGCACAAAGTTTTACAGACAGGAGGAGTTTTAATACTGGCTGAACGTGAGTTTCAACTTTCAGGCACACGTTTTTGTGTACGTGGTTTTTGGAAAATTATTTTATCGGATTTTCCTGGTACAATGTTTTGCTATTGGGCAAACAGTCGACTATGACCAAATTCAAATACATATCTGGGTAGAACGCGAAAAGTTTCTGCTGGCGGGAAAGGATTCTGCTTTGTTTTCATCATGTATGGAGAGAGAAGTAGGCAAGGAGGCGCGGGTTAAACTTGTTATATACATCATTTTTTCTGGGTTTATTCGCCTTCTTCATAACACTTAATGCTTTCTTAAAAAAACTCATCCACAATTAATATGGAGTGCATCCGCTTACTCTGTAGGTATAAAGTTCCTGGAATCTTTGGCCCAAAATTCACATGCGTGTGCTCCGCTCACTAACGCAGTCATAACATCATCAAGTGCACAGGTGACAGGGCATGCAACGCAGGATGGAAGGTGGTCCATTATCTGTGGGGAGGTGCCGCATACCCCCTCCATCTGTGGAGATTACTGGAATTCAATCATTTGATTGACACTTGTTTACCGTTATCTTTTCCAAAGATTCGTTAAACCACAATAAATTCGACCCAGTTTTGAAAATGTGTACCAGGCATTAGACACCTTTTTTTCTATTCTAGCTATTACTAAGGCTCCGTTGTCCGTCCGTCCGTCTTTCACAGGGCTGTATGTTTTCCGTAGTAGGTAGACACTGGAAATTTTCACAGAGTGTGTACTGCTATGGCCGCTATAAAAACAAATGATAAAAATAAAATAACAAGAAACAGGTTTTTTTTTAAATAAAGTATTTTTTTATATGTGATGTTAAATATTGTGCTATTTCTTATATCCATGGGTGGTACAAAACCCTTCGTGTGCGACTCCGTCTCGCACTTGGCCACTTTTTTTACCCCACTTTGTACCCAGTCAGTGGAAATTCATATTTTTGTTCGAGGAAACGGTGATTAATAATATTCTATTGTATCTTTATTTAGTCTCTTGATTTATGATCCCCTTTGTGTATTTTTTCACACTTTGTAACAGTAAAACCTTTTGGTAAAACATGAGTAGCATTGTTACTTCGAATTAGGGTTTTAAAATCAACGTGGTATTTTTTTTAGACCGTAATATATTCGTGTGTTTATTTTTAATATACATTAAAACGTTTATAAATAATATACACACATCTAACTATTTACACTAGGCACTAAATTAAACGACAAACTAATTAACTATAAAAATAAATACAAAACTAAAGGACATATAGGGCTGATTTTACCAAAGTGAAAGGTATACTTTGTGTAAATTATTTCATCACCACTGCTCTCAAAACGGTGAACATCGTGAGGAAACCGGCATGTCCTAGAACCAAAAATCCCGGGTCCCGAGTGGCTGACGGCCCACTCCTTCTCACATTCCAGTGGGAACATTACAGGCTAAATGTAAGTAACCAATATTGAGTAACGATATTTTTGATTTACAAGGCTGTCCATGAAGTTTCTTGTCCGTTCTTCACCATAGGTGCCTACTACGCTTTGGAATGGATAACTGGCTTCATATTTCTGCTTCTTTCTTACTAGCTTTTATTTCAAGTACCTGGTACTTGTTGACAGGCTTACGCTGTCCTCCCATACCTACTGTAATTTGAAAACATTGTAAGAGCCAATTATTTTTAAAAGAGTAACCGTGGAGTTTCTTGCCGGCTCTTCTCCATAGGAAACGACCAATTGGAACCGTGCACCTAGCTTCTGACGTTTCATATGTGCCCATGTTGGTTTATGCGAAATATTTTATTTTTATTTTGACTGAACTTCTCAACAATTCAAATGGTGGTGTTAAATGCTTTTAATTTGAGTTACTCCTAGCTAGTAGTAAGTAGCTCCTAGGGTTAGAGATTAGCCAGATGGCTAATATCCGTCAAGAGAAAACTGACTGTGAATGTGAGTACCATGCAGGTTCCATTGAATACTTTATAACTGTCTGGGGGTTTTGCGACCCAGAGAATGTCACTCCTCGCCATAGGCTTAAACAGATATGATCAAACTCCAATATTTATCTTCGTCCACTCTTGATATTAGGATCTGTGGCATTAAGAAAAAGAGAAGGGGAGGGGCTTCACTATTTTTGTTAAGTAATAGTATCTGCTACTACATGAACTCATGATCATAGTCTATTCGCAACTATGTTGGGGTCGGCTTCCAGTCTAACCGGAGTATTTTACATGGAATGACTGCCTATCTGACCTCCATAACCCACAGCCTATAATGTCCCCACTGCTGGAATACAGGCCTCCTCTCTTCGAGAAGAAGTGGGCTATAATCTACCACGCGGGCCAGTGAGGTTTGGTAGATGTTAAATTTCTTCGAATATTTCGTTCTAGGACTTGCCGGTTTCCTCACGATGTTTTCCTTCACCGTTTTGAGAGCAGTGGTGATGAAATTATTTACACAAAGTAAAGCGCCTGCCTGAGTTCGAACCCACGACCTACAACTCGTAAGTCGCGGCCACCACTGTGCCACCACTGCTCTCCACTGGGATACAACCCAGGGGTCTACTCCAAAGTGCAAAGTGCGAATGTTCGGATCGGACCGACACATTGCCGAACCGAATATTATTTAAAAATGCGAAATAAGTTCGGATCGGCTCAGTTGGGTCGCGACCAATTCAATATTCGAAAGAGTGTAGGAGTGTAGGATCGGAACCGACCGAACCAAATAGTAACTCCGTATTAGGAAACGGCCGAACATCCGGCCGATACTACTTTGGAGTAGACCCCCAGGCACTGGGTATATATCCCTTGGTAAGACTGGTTGTCAGACTTTCGGGCTTCTAACGAACCGTAACGGATGGCTGGACCTACAACATGAAGTGGAGATAAATCGAGACACAGCATCAGACTTGATGTTACGACAGTACAGTGTACAGATCATTAAACCCGTCTTTAAATAACTGTAAGGAAAATGTAACGAACAACATTCAGGAATATGGTGTTCTTTTATAGTTAAATATAATTATCTTTCTTGTTTCATAACTGTTACGGTTGTTAACCCTGTTGGGGAGGCAGAAGTGTAAGCTAGAATAGAATAGAATAGGTTTTTATATGCTTAGAATTAGGTACATAAAAATAAGTTGTTAAATTATATAATAGGATCCAGTACATTCTGCCACTGTAAGGTTGTATCAGTCTTTATTTACCACCAAAACACGATTATAAAAGTACAGACACTCAAAATGGATGGAACACAATACAGTTTGAAGAAGAGGTGTGGGACACGAAAGATATTTGGCGCGAACGTAGCATGCAAATGTAATAGTACTGCGTTTATTTTTATAAGTGTCAGAACTGTAATAGTGAAAGGAAGTAATGTTGTAGCTTGATATTAGATTGTGTATTGTTTTATGGTAATCGAACCCAGGACCCCAAGCCCAGAGGGGCAATTCTCGTAATTTTAAGAACGTTCACAGTCTCAGTCTGTCAAAAATACCTCTAATTTCCCTACATTTTGACAAGTTTTAGACATAGATTGGAGAGGAGATTGCGACTAGATTTTGAATGTTTTTAATTACAGGAACTGGAAGTCCAATTCCTGGCAGATGTCTTTTGAATATATGGACCATTTATATTGCAGCTAGTCAATTGATATAAACATTTAATTTTCCTGACTTCTTATATTTATTTTATTTTATGACAAGTGTGTTAATGTAGCAAAAAAATAAGATGATTATTATGTTTATAGCAACAACAATAATAAGCCATTTGTCCGATAGGATTTCCTATCGACCAAAATGACCAATTTCCATACAACCTTTCGTTAGCTATTTAACTCATATTTAACTCCTTTAGGGAATGCATTTTTTTAAATATAGCTGCGCCCCACTGTTTCACTCGCATAAGTTTCGATCCCGTGGGAATATCGGCATAAAAAGTATCCTATATGTTAATCCTGGTTATAAACCATATTATGTGTGCCAAATTTCATCCAAATTCGTTCAGTAGTTTTTGCGTGAAAGAGTAACAAACATCCACCCATCCATCCATTCATACAAACTTTCGCATTTATAATAGTAGGATTAAGGATAGATTCGAGGAGGAGTTATTGTACAAAATGTCACAATTCTTTACCCAGCGGTTTACGATGTCCGTTTTCTGTCAGTGGATGAATCATTTTCTACTTATACCCTGTCCATTAGATTAACCTTTATTGAATAATTTGACAGCTGTCTTAGAACGTACATATTCCCGATCACGTAAAAGTTAAACTGCCTTATCTTCTTCTTACAGACATTATAATACCGTACGTGTATCAATTAATGTAGTGTGTGTTGCTGCAATCACTAAATCCATCTGTCAAAAAACGGTTTATCTAATGGTCAGGATATAATCAAAATATTAAGTTCATTCAACTTAATCTTTTTATTAAGTAGAAGACGACTGAATCATTTTTTCTTAGAAATATTTTTATGTTAATCCATAAGACTGGTCAGCTTAAAAGTCCTGTATTCATTAGTGAAATTTTCTCAAATTAAGTTATAAATCATTTAAAATGGCGACATTTGGCAGATTTTGGCGCTACTTTTTTCAGCGTTTGGCCAAAACAACCTCGTAAATCAGATTCTGACCTTGAACTAGAACTGGTGTCCCCCCTTTTGTGGGGTTATAGGTGAGGTGGGGTGAAGTATTTCCTGGTTTTTTGTAAGACATCAATTATTATTCTCTCACGATTATCAGTCGCAGATAACAATGTTTAGGACGATGTTTTATCGTTTTTTAAACGTTGTTGAATTGTAAATACTTGTAGCTTGTAGTTAAAACTGATCCTTATTTAATACATACTTTGTTTTGATTTGGAAATTCAATTTAACAGTTCCCTCTCAACAGCGAATAACGTGACACCGTTTTTTACAGTCGTTTGCTAGCTGGGTTTTACTTAGAAAAAACCGTTAGCCGTTGATTCTGTGCCTGATCTCTCTCCGGTCGTGTCGAATTATGTGCCGTCCCATCGGACTATGAAATTGATGTCTGACAGTTTTTGTATAGAAGGACTGTCAAAAATTCAAAATTATTCCTCGGATTGAATTAGCTGGCGTTGGAAAAAGCAGCCCAATCAGAAATATGACACTGAAAACGCCAATCCATCTTGAGAAAAAGTGGTGATCAATGCACTATTTCTCATGCCTTCTCTATATGAGAAGTGGCCTATTATTTCCAGGCAAATATTTTTCCCTGTCAGCTCTTTGGCTAGTTTCAACCACATTTACGGGCCAAGCCAAGTAAAGCATCGTGCTTATTTATCAAAATGTCTAAATTGACATCACGGGACCCTGAGACCCCGGACCTTTGTAGGAGCCGAAACCAACTCACAGAGGCCCGTTAGAAGTTTTTCATGAAATGCAGCACCAACCGACGATTATCCCTGTCTGCACTATGCAAGTGCACCCAAGGGCAACCCCTGGTTGGTGTAGAACTATTGCAGAATATGGAAACACGCTTTGCATCATCATATTCATCATGGAAACAATACAGGTTTCAGATAAAAATATCATGTAAAATAGCCGACGCATGACGTGATATGAGAGTCGAAGGTTTCAACAATAAAAGCTGATTGTAATCGATGTCGCATTTCTACGTGATATGCAAGCAAACGTGTAGGTAATGTTTTCATATTTATAAAAATAGTTTGGAAGGACGTAGCTACACGAGATGTGAAATGTACATGATATTAATATTATGAGTTTGCAGGAAAATCAAGGGTAAACATTAAGGGTATGGGGACACATTGATCGAAGAGCGGGAGACAGTTGTTGTGTCCAAGAGTGGATGACGTTTCAGCCGAAATGATGATGATGAATGATAACAACACTAATTAACATTTCCACGAAAGACCGAATTAACATCACTGATTGGCTTTTCCAGGAAAAAAACCGATGTCGTGTTTTCTTCCGTTCTACTACTTAAAAACTACTTTACTAGAAAACTTCGGAATATACACAAACATCTCATAGCAGCATTTTAAAGCTATACTAGTTTTACAAGAATATCTGAGCCGGAGAATATGAAAAAATTAAAGAAAATACATTTCAAGTTTTTTCTGTTTCTGTGTGAATATTGTGTGCCTTTAGGTACCTGGGTCTTTCTTTTCATTATTTATTTGCGGTAAAGATGAATTGGCCAGTAAAATGAGTACTCATTGGTCCATGTTGTTGGGCTGCCCTGTGTGCTGAATACATACTGATGTATCGACTCGACACTCATGCATCCATTAATTTACATAATCATATTAATATTTAAAACAGCGAACATTACCTACATTTCGCTTATTTCAAACTACGCTATAAATCAAGCGACATGAAATAACTTCATTACAGTAACACGGAGCGGCATTAACAGAACGCGTTATCACAAACTGACATTAAACCAATACGGCGGCGATTTATCTGAACATTTTCATTTTCTGCCCTATCCCAGAGGGATCTGTTGTAATTTTGTTATGGGCAGAGCATAAATTATTTTATGGTAATGTAATTTTGTTGTTATTAGGTGGCGAGTAATGTAGAACATACCACCTATCTACGTAATTTAATTGGTTGTTTACAGAGGGCGAATTTTCGTAATTTTAAGACCGTCCACAGTCTGATCTCAGACTCAATCTGTCAAAAATACCTCTAATTTTCTTACATTTTTGACAAGTTTTTGAAACGCTGAGATGAGATTGCGACTGATGTTTTTAATTACGGGAATTGGCCTTCTGCCTTCTGCACCCTAATTGCGTAACACAAGATCAGTCGGAATCAGTTTCATTTTAACAGTTCAACAACATTCATTACGTTATTTACGTGTTGAGCGGTCAAATATTTCGAACATATGAAGCAATGGATTAGCAATTTGCTTCATCAATCGGAATCTGAATCATTTATTCAGATTCCGATTGATTGTGTGTTACGCAATTGGGGTGCAGCTTTTAAGTCGTTGGTCCCGGCTGTCTTTCGTGGATCTTTGACAGTCGTTACGGGTACTCAGAAGCCCAAAAGTCTGACAAGCAGTTTTACCCAGGGGTATCGCATTACCCATTTACTGGGTTGTGGAGGTCAGATAGGCAGTCGCTCCATGTAAAATACTGGTATTCAGCTGCATCTAGTTGAGAAAAGCCAAAAGGCTAGGCAGATGATGAGGTCATGGGGATATTTTATCTTGGAGGTCGCGAGTAATTTAGTACATACATACCACCTACCTACGTAATTTAATGTATTCATTACAGGTTTCTGCTGTTAAATGATTGTAGATAATAAATTGTAACTATCATCGTGGCTACGATTTTAGGCAAACCTAGACCCCGGGATATCTACCCATAGGCCATTCAAATATTCTTCGTTGTGGATATCAGCAGTGGTGCCCAGTGGTTACGGCAGCGACTTACGAGTTGTAGGTCGTAGGTTCGAACCCAGATAATAATATACAACGTGTTTTTTTATATCCCATAACTCTAGGGGGTCATTGTACTCATAATTATGAACAACTTTTACTATGGGACCAAACCCGAAATCGCGAAAAAAAAATCTGGTGTTCCCTACATTTTGACGAGTTATACGAACATAAATGTAGGGAACAGCTGATTTTTTTTTTGACTGGCGGCATGGCATTGCCATACAACGTGGTAATGCCGCCAGTCTCTTGCCAGCGATGCGGATGATTTTATAGACGCTATATTTTAGTTTGTGAATAATTTTAGTTAAGTTAGGATATTATTTTGTTTTATTATTATTATTATACTATAATTGTATACCTATATATATTATTGTATAGTATTAATTGTTATTTACTTCAATATTGTTTTAATTCTAAATAAGTATATATTCAAAGAAATTACAAGTGAAGCTTATAAAGCGTGTTAAAAAATGTCCTCTACCGAACAGTAGCCTAATCAAGCGGATCATTCGTCAATCGCAGAACCAGAAGAGATAATGAAGATTGAACGAGACTTAGCCAGCCTTTTTGTCAGCTTACTTGACAGTCCACTGTTGTCACTATCTACATTTGTGTTGATAATTCGATTTCGTATGGATACAAATAAAATTCTTTCTCGTCACCGAAACCAATTACTATAGTACCTTTATCAAGTAATAATCATTTGAAGCTAATCTTTTTACAGCAGCATCTGAATCGATCAGGTCAAGCTACGCTTGCAGCGGTTGGTCTATGGATTGGTAACCATCTTCACATACCAAGACCCCTCTGTGCCTCGGAAAGCACTTTAAGTCGTCGACCCCGGCTGTCATTCGTGGATCTTTGACAGTCGTTATGAGTAGTCATAAGCCTGAAAGTCTGTCAACCACGCTTAACAAGGAGTATCGTATTACCCAGTAACTGTGGTATTCAGCTGCATCTGGTTGGACCCCAACATAGTTGGGAAAAGGCTAGGTAGATGTTTGCCTGAACAAAAAGTGTGAACTTTTCTTTCAAACCACTTTTCTGAAGATCTACTAAAAACATTTTACAAATATCCTTTCAATAACTAATATTGAATATATACGAGCGATTCGTCTTTGCCTGTCATCCCACGATGACAAAGTGCAGTAATTCCTCCTCTCTTAACCGGTAACTGGGACAAACTAATTTGGGAATCACCTCACAAACAAACCGTTGCCGTTGGGAAGAAACAAGGATTGTGTTTAAGTGGCGTATTTGTTCCCACTTACTTAGCAAAAGTTTAGCAATTGAGAGTATTGGGAAACATAATATATTAGTATAAGTTATTAGAACTGTCGGAGCGAAACTGAAGATGGAAGGGGTTTGATTCTTACGTAGGTTATTATTTTATTTAGAGAGATGAATACTATAAAACTGATTAACATCCGTAAGACGACTTCGTAATATAGGTTCCAGTTGAAAACCAGCGTTAAACATTAGTTATCTGGCATTTATGGTGAACCGGGTCTATTTGACGCAGCCGAGAGGCACTCAATACTATTTTATGTTTTTTGTTATATTAACTTCATTATGAATTGGCTTTTGTACACTCTAACTGTGCAAACTATATTAGAACTTTAATCACCCCTTCACCAGTCAGTAAAAATGACGAGTAACTAACGATTCGAATCTATCAAACTGAAATATCAACAGAATTCCACCAAATTAACGTCAAGTTGATATTTCAACCGCTAATTGCATCTCCACATTACCATCCACGGATCGTTAGCTTAATATTCCCAGTACCTATATAATATACAACAAAGCTATATAGAACATACATGAAATTGTACGTACACAATTTCCGTATTAAGTCCCGCGCGCAACATATTTCTATGCGAATTATTAATGATCTTGCTTGGATAGTATTTTCCTTCATTTCAGTGGCGTTACTGGCCTATTTTCAAAGTGACGGGAGGATTATAAATATAACAATCTCCTTATATTAACAGAATTGAATAATGCTAGTTAGCAGGCAAAGTTTTCTTATCATTAATCACAACACACACACACATGTATGTCATAACGTTTTATTTTATTTTGTATGAGCTTGTTTATATGATCACATTGGGTCACGGGATGTGTCAACCAGCCGTTTGGTGACTTCGTTAAACAAACCATGAGCACTTGGACCCTACGGCCGAAGGGTAAGCATTATCCTACAACGTGGTGATGCCGTCAGTCCCTGGGTAAATTACTAGTCGACAGCGACGCGGAGGAATTTTTGACGCCATATTTTTGTCTAATAATAGTTTTAAGTAGGTTAGGTTCTAATTCACAGTTTATAGCGCGACCCCTATTAGAGTCAACTCCCCGCACTTCTAGAGTTTGTCGTGTGCCGGCCAGGTTACGTTACTAGTTACGGTTCGGCACAACACTACCAATGTCACCCCGCCGCGCGGCGGCCGGCCAGTGAGTCACAAGCGCCCGGTAACTGCGCACGCGCTCGGCGTATACAGAGATACAGACTCGTGCGCCTCGCGAGCCGTCCATTTTATGTTACTTAATAATAAGTGTCACACTGTTTTTTCTATGTACATCATTGTTTTATATACCAATTATACACAGTTTACATGCACAATAGTTGGGGTTTCTTTTGTGTAAAGTACCCCGACTATAAGTTCATAGTTTCATAGGTTCGTAATTTATAGTTATTTCTGACCTATTTATCCCGTATGCTGCACCTGCCTTGTTTTGTCTCTGCATCACTCTAAGGTTGACTGGTAGAAAATCTCTCAGGCATTAAGTTCACCTTTGTGTAATATTTATTTACTTGTGCTTAAAGTTTTAATAAATAAATAAAATTATTTTTGACCACAATTCGTATTTTTAGGCACCATGAAGCCTCATCCTTACAAAGTATAAAATACATAGTTGCCTATAGCGTTCTTTATCCATAAGGAAACCCCATAAAACCTGTCTAAATTACGCCTTAAACCTCCTTCTCCTTATGGTGATGGCGCCTAAGTATTCCTATGGTCATAGCCTTCCATGATGGTAAGTGGCCTCGGAACATAACGTTAATTATAGTAACTATCAGTGTGGTAACTATGCAGTCACTGGGATGATGTCGGTTTGCATGTTGTTGATTAATTTCCAGAAGGAAATAGTGTGGGTTACCCTGGGCAGGACGTCTTTCAGCTGAAATGATGATGATAAAACTGTGTGTATTTAAAACGTTAAACGTTACGGTTAAACGTTTTGACGGCACGGTTGGCGCAGTGGTTAAGCGATTGACTGCTGCGCTGCGTGTCGTGGGTTCGATTCCCGCACGGAACAAATATTTGTATGGCCTACGAGTAGTTGTTCCGGGTCTGGCTGTTTGTGTATGTGAGTTTAAATGTTTGTGAACGCACCCACGATACAGGAGTAATTCCTAGTGTGGGGCAAAGTTTTTTAAAAAAGAAAAAAAAAAAAAAAGAGAAAGCGGGGGTATAAAGTGCTAATCCTTGGTACGGTAAGGTATCTGCATACAACTAATTTCAGCTGAAAGCACAATTCCTAGTATGTAAATTGCCAATGCACTAGGTGCTATGTAAGTTGATGTACACGATCGAGTAAGTTATTGTTTTGTGAAAAACAATTACCACTAAAATGAGATAAGGTTGAAATTATCTAACTGCTATGTAGACAAATAGACCTTGTCGATTTGTGATGTGCAAACGAAATTCAACCTTAGGGTGGTGAAGCAATTACGAGGTCGACAATAACACTTCCCTGCACCCACAATACACACAATTCAACGTATTTTGAAAGAAATTGCAAATACATTGGTTCATATGTTTGAAAAATTCGTCAGCTCGACAAGGTAAATCACACAATGAATATTGTTGAGCTACCAATGAAAGGCATTGCACTTATAAGTGTGTTACGCAATTAACCCGCTGAAGGATCGCCTTTACAAAGAGGTTCTACCCGTACACCTACTTACGTCTACGCGGTACAGTCAGGAGCACCAATATGTCAACACTTGGCAACTTTGAATTGCGAATTTTTCGTGAAATAACGAATGAACGTTGAAATATGACACATTACATAAGCCTATAGGTTCGGAAATGCTATGTTCGTAACAACATAAAATTTCATTAAAAAATAAAGGAGTGAATCGCTTTTGAATAAAGCCGAGTGGATACATACTTTTGTTCGTGACTGTCCCTACTCGTGCACTAGTATTTTCAATATCCATATATCGGACACTTGACCCGAGCAACTCAGAATAACTGGACTGCCAATATCTATAAACCAAAGGTTATAGGGTATAAAAGTATGCAAGCATTTTCCATTTCATTCTTTATTATTACAGTGACTCCTAGAATCTTACTAACTTTAAGAATTCGGTACGCTTGCTGTCCAGTTGAAAGAGTTCTGTGCGCAGGTCTTACAAGTACCTAATAAACCTGTTACTGTCAATTCCAACTCAAAGCATGTATTAGAATTAAACCAATTATGGGCACTTTTGAATTTTCATGACTCGGTCAGTCAAAAAGATGAGGCTCGGAAAGAACGGGCGGGAAACTCCATGGACGGAGTGTCCATCTTCACAACATTGGTTACATCATTCATGTTGAAATAATACAAACATAGATGTGAGAACGATGTTGTAAACATGCACGTTAAAAGCGTTCATATTAAAAAGATTTAAAAAAAAATAAGCCGTGGCAGCTATGACATGGCCAGTCCCTACTGACGGCGTCTGTCTACAACTAAGCTAAATTATGCTTGTGCTATTCTTAGTACCCCGGGAACCTTGTGGACCGCCGTGGAGAGGTTTAAGTCAATACATAGTGCAGAAGGTAGGGTTTGAACTCATGACCTCGTGTTCGCAAGTTCGAAATCACCGTTGTAGTGCTGCCAGATACCTTTCACTTGCGCTGTCCTATTCATAGTTATCAGCGGAATGACACTGCCTGACTGTTAGCATACGCCTTTTCCAATCATAGCAACAATTACTAGTCCAGCTTCTTAATTGCGTAACACACTATCAATCTCAATCTGAATCATTTTGAAGGATATTACTAATCCGACAGTTTTACATATATAAAGCAATCACTATATGTTCGAAAAAAATGTCTGCTCAACAACGCAAATAACGCAATGAATGTTGTTGAACTGTCAAAATTAAAGCCATTGCTAGTGATGGTGTGTTACATAATTACCCCGCTACGCTGGGTCTAGGCAAGTGGCAATAGCTTTCAAAACGTTTCCTATTTCAACTACGACTTTCAACAGGATTGACATAAGCATTTTTGACATTTCCATTATTGTTATTTTTAAAGGAATGTGCATAGGCTCTCTGTTCGGTCGTAGATCTATGCTTTATTATTAAAGTGGCAATTTAAAAATGATCCATATGTTAGACATCATCATCATCCACAGCCCGACTTTACCTACAGCTGAGCACAAGCGTCTATTTTCATATACCAATCCCAATGTTCCTGTACCAGCCTCACCCAGGTTCTACCGCGATGGTAATAACATCGTCCGCCCATCTCGCCGTAGGACGACCGACACTTCGTCTCCCAGTCCTTGGCCGCCATTCGGTTACTGCCTTCCTCCACCTGTCATGCAAAACATAAGGGTGACAAATGGCAAGCCCACACAAGAAGAACAACCATTAATGATTCTGCAAAACCTAAAAGCGTCATCATGGAAACACGAGTTTTTGCAAAAACCGTAAAATTTCAAACATAACGCCCTTTTTGTTAAAACCTTTAATAGCTTGGAATCCAATCAATCATCCCTTAACTGAGACTGACGGCTACGTTTTTATCTCGTTTAGAAATTCAACAAACTCGTGCTGAATCTCTCTTTACATTCACTTTAAAATGTTACATTTTTAAACAGTTTTTAAGCTGGTAATGATTGCTGTATTACGTATGTGCATAGTTGATTTGTAGGACAGGTGGAAGCATTTATCCGTTGAACAGCACCATGGTATATTTTAAAATTATATATGGTATTTATTTCTTTACATTGTTTAAAAAAAAATAGACTTACAGGGAAAAAATAAATGATGTTTTAAAAATAGACGGTGTTTCCTGTACGACTGACAACTCTGAGCAGTTAGATTCGGACAAACACAGAGGTCACAGTCTCTTTTAAAGTCCAGATATACTCTTGATCAGGCCATAATGAGTACCATGCAGATTAGAAAGTAGTTGGTTATAATTTTTTTAATTTTAATGGCTCATTTGGCGACATCAGAATGTCCCATCGGTTTCATGTTGCAGCTTGCGTTGCATGGTTCAATTTCAACTACGCATAGTTATTTGTATATTTCTGGTTTTACCTATTTGTATTTTACAAAGTACCGGAAGTAGCCGCGTGGGTAGTCTCCATAATGTGGACTGATGACCAGAGGGGCAATACTCGTAATTTTAAGAACGTTCGCAGTCTGATCTGTCAGAAACATCCCTGTATAGTTACTAATACTCTTTGGAAACATCTCCAATGTCCTTACATATTTGACAAGTTTATGACATTGATTGTCGCTGAAATGAGATTGCGACTAGATTTTCAACGTATTTAAATATGGGAATTGGCCTTTTGGTGAAGCTCGCGGAAATCCGCTGATGTAAGAAGCACAGGGCCGGTCGGTGTGGTGACGCTTGGGATCTATTGTTAGCAGACTTTCGGCTAAGTCATAGTGATGAAGTATCTTTTAACTCTTTGTACTTTTGCAGATTAACTTCATCGCTGTGTTTTGGCTTCCGGTTTGCTTAGCAGGGGCCTGGCTAGTATAATATTTATCTCTGTGTTATGAGCCCAATGTAGGTACGTAGGAAGTAAATATAGATAAAGATAAAGGCGTTTATTCGTTAAACAGACACACAAAGCTCTTTTAAATAATTAAGGTACATCCGCCACTTACAGTGTCTTACAAATATTCACATTGATAGTTACCTATGTATTTATTATTAATAATTCCTTACCATAGTAAACAGACACAAATTAATTAGGTACGTTCATTTACCCATCTATTACATAGATCAAAAATATAGGTGACAACATACCTACTTATACATTATTATGTTTTACATTGACATACCCACTTAATTATAAAAAGAGAATGGACAAAATTGTAAAGGAAATTTTAGCTTGAACCATAGTTTTGGCCGGAATATACCAATATCAGAAATATAATAATGTACGTCAACACAATGATATAATTATGAATGACAAAGTCTTTACAAAACTACTTAGAACCGACTTTTAAAACATAAATATTGATTTTACTTTAAGGTAAAACAACTACCTTTTCAGTATTTTTAAAAGCTAATGAGAAGTTTTTTTTTTTAATAATTTCAAATAGTTTTTTTAAATTAAATATTTTGAATTTCGTTCTCTAATATACAATCTTTGAAGAACAGAACTATTCCGTTTTATATTATTAAAATTATTAGTATTATTAGTTAATATTATTAGTTACACTCTATGGTTGTTCGTAACAACCATAGAGTGTAACTAACGTACAGTTACGAGTACTTTAAATGTAAAAAAAAACTCAAATAATTAATTGTAGATATTTCATTTTATGGTTTAAAACGCATACACAAAACTATGTCATAAATACTGAAATATAAAGACGAACAAAGTTATATAAAATAGTCAATGTTTAAAACATTACCACACAATTCTATTGTGCTAGAGTTATATTAAACTAAATATTATTGTTTCAACCAACAGCCATTTACAATTCTCTAAACATACTAATTCATTTGAGTACGGAAAGCCTCGTCAATTGAGGTTATTATGCAATATATCAAACGAAATGTTCACTGTTCAGCTAGGCGCCGCGAACATTAAAAGCCTAGCCATTGGCCAGGGCTACAGATTTATCAGATCCTCGCTAAGTGAGTTTGCAATTTACTTATCAATCAGACAGGTACATTGTTTAGTTAGTTCGCTTAAAAAATCTTTTGTTGGTTACTTTAACCTATTAAAGGTAGTTGCGGACCTTTGTAGCAATTCGGCCACTGTCCTTTATTTGTATAATTATACAGTTGACCCGCGGTAACCTTTTATAATCCGACATGCCTTAATATGTATTAAGGCATGTCGGATTATAAAAGGTTACCGCAGGTAAGAAAGTCGCATCTTCTTTGTATGTACAAAGAAGATGCGACTTTTGCTCGATGTGTGTGGTCTCTGTTTGATTGTGAATGTGATCGGGCGTTCATATTATTATTACTGTCGCATCGTAGAACTCATATCTACGTATGTCGCAATGGCTTTGCAAGCAGTACTATAAGAACCTATGTAATTGGTCGGATTACAACGTACTACTTTTAAAAAAGTTCCGGACTATTTGTGGTCGGTGGTGGTGATTCTATAGTCCGCCAAATTCGATCATCCGACACCCCTTGCAAAAGTGGGGTGTGGGGTGAGGTGGTTCAGATCGGTATCTATAAAAATACCTCCTACGGTACCCACGTCCGTCCGACAAATTAATAGTTACATCCTACACTACTAGTTCCACGTACTAGTTACATTGGTATTACGAAAAGGTAAATGTATCTTCCGTTTATAATCTATATATATAAAAACGAATCACGCCATAACTTGAGAACGACTTCACCGATTGCATTCATCTTTATTTTAAGTTTTCTAATAATTTGAAGAAGGTTCTTAAAAAAAAATTAAGAAAGTTGCGCAGAAAATTAGAAAATTTAGGAATTACGCTTTTACGCTAAAACAGCTGAACTGATTTAGACGAAATTTGACACATGGGTAGATCATAATGTGGAGAAGGACATAGGCTACTTTTCATCCTGGATCGCAGACGAAGTCGCGGGCTACAGCTAGTATACAAATAAGAAAGCCGAAGAGTTCGTTTGTTTGAACGCGCCAATTTCTGGAACTACCAATCGGATTTGAAAGAAATATTTTTGCATTTGATAGTCCATTTCTTAAGGAAGGAATAAGCTTAACATTACGCTAGAACCTTTTGGAGTCGAGCAAAAAGAAAAGTGTCAGAAAGACCGCTAAGCGAAAACGAAGTTGTACACGAGCAGGCGATGCGACGGGGTGGGTCGGGGAAAAAGAAATTCACGCGGACGAAGTCGTGGACAAAAGCTAGCTGCACTCCGCGGTTTCGATTCCGTGGGAATATCGGGATAAAAAGTATCCTATATGTTAATCCTAGTAATAAACCATCTGTGTGATAAATTTCATCCAAATCCGTTCAGTAGTTTTTGCGTGAAAGAGTAACAAACATCAATCCATCCATCCATACAAACTTTCTCGTTTATAATATCAGAAGGTTTATTAATTACGTTTTCTAATACAATTATTATGACTAAGGTTTGACACTGGTCATAAAAATGGTTATGGAATCTTCATAATATATGTAGTCAACAAACTTTTTTGTTACCTACTTCTATTATTTCACGGTTTACACAAACATCGATATACGAAGAGAAGTGTAGAATTATTGAATTATGAATATTTTGAAAATTCAATCTTAAAAATATTTTACAAGCTAAATTCGTTCAGCTTACGTTGGTATAACCTTATTCTTAACATGTGTTAAAACACAACCTTATTATACCCTCCCTGTAGGCTGATAATTGATTTCTTACAATCTAAATATCTAAATTAAAATACTAGTGTAGACGAAAACAACCCTTATGACTAAAAACATATCGGAATAAAAGTGATTGACGTGGGAGCTCACACTACTGAATAATATACACTAATAATTACCTACGTATTCATACAAATAAACAAGAATCTGCACATAAATGACAAAGCAGCATGCTCTCATAAAATATGAGAGCTAAGAAATAATTATTTTATAATAATCCACAAAGGTCGTGCTCGGTGTGAGGTCGTGGGAAGATTTGTCGAACTCCCCGGGCAAAATATAACCGCCATTGAAATGCATAGGAGGAAAGCACTCCCCACTCCCCACATTGCATACAAGCGCCATCGCTGCGCGGTGGCAGCGTCGCCGAACTATACAAAGCTACTACGACTGAAACATCAAGATACTTTACCCGAAAAAAAAACTCGTGAAAAATACTTTGAAGCTTTTGTTGCAGTGACTGTTCACTCGGCTACGATGCAGCGTCATACTTTTCTTTGGTTAATAAACCTATTTTTCTTTCTTTCTTTGGCTTGGCTCTGCATGGAGAGCGCTCATCACAATAAATTCCATGTTCACAAGTCACTACAACCTATAAACGGTACGTATAAAAGTGTAAATAAATGGTTAGTGCGCGCATTATTTGTTTTTGCGTTGCAGCTTGAGTCCCACGGAGCACTGTACAGCCTCGTGTTTCACGAGGTTATCTGAGCGCGCGAAGCATTTATCACAGAAGCGGCAGTGGAACTGTTTGCTGGCAGTGTGCTTGCTGAGCATGTGGCGGTTGAAACAGTTCAGGCGCGCGAACCGCCACTTGCAGCCTTCCGCCGTGCACAGAAACGGCTTTGTGTGCGTCCTCTTATGCTTATCAAGGAATTTCCTCATGGTGTAGACCTTGTTGCAACTCGGGAAATCGCAGTGATATTCGTATCTACCGTCGATCGAAATTGCTCGCGATTTGCGTGGCTTCACGTTTGTCTCCGCGTCCGGCACCGGCACTGGGCTCGGTATCTCCTGTGGTGACCTACCAGTCATTTGCGGTGAAATACAAGCATTTGAAGCAGCAGCAGAAAGCATTTGCGGTAAAATAATAGTTATTTGCGGCGAAATACTAGTGTTTTGCAGTAAAATACTAGTAATTTCCGGTGAAATACTAGTGTTTTCCGGTGAAATACCAGTTATTTCCGGTGAAATATTAGTCCTTTGTGAGGATATTGAAGTCATTTGTGGTGATATATAAGTTATCTGTGGTGAAATACCAGTAATTTGCGGTAATATAAAAGTCCCTTCCGGTGACATACCAGGGGGTTGATTTGAATCGATCAGTGGCACGCACTTCATAGTAAGGATTGTGTAGGTGGTGCTGGGAGTAAGTGATGGCGGCGAGGTCGGTGGAGACGTAGGTTGCGCCCACGCCTCCTCTTGGGGAAGATCGCCACACTCGGGGGGCTTCTGGGGCAAATCGCCACATTCGCCGGGTTCCTTCTGGGGTGAATCACCACGCTCGGGTGGTTCCTTCTGAGGAGAATCGCCACACAGATCGGGTTCCTCCTGGCGAAAATCGTCAAACTCCGGCGGCTCCTCCCGAAAGTAAGTCGTCATTTCGTGGCATGTCTGTTGCCAGGACTCACCCAGGGACTGGTCATCGAAGTAGCCTGTGTCGGTGAAATCCACCAATTCGCTGAATAAGTTACCGCTGGGTAGTACGTCAAACGCATATTTTCGGTCCATTGTGGTATCGATCGATTGCAGATTACCGCGCGACATGCCCCTACAGTGGCAAGCGAGAGACTGGACGTGGGATAGCACACTTCCGACAGATATATCCTTCATTCGTTTCATTCATTCATACCTACGTAATTTTGCCGTGTAATAATCATTCAATTTCAAACACGACTAACATAGAAAGGCGGTTGTGATTTGAATTGAAAAATAATTCAAATAGTTAAGTATATTCTTTTTTTTTGATGTTTATTAATTTATTTATACTTATACCTTAATAAAAATGTATAGGTATTAATTTACTGGTACATACATAAGGCATTTAATTTTAAGGAAAAATATTTAATGAAAATTACTGACGACGAAAATTCATACCTACCGATTATAATAATGTAAGGGTATTGGGCGGACATGTGCTGCTTTACTAACGGACATTTAAGTACTTTATTTAAGCAGCTTAAATTCACGTTTACACACTATGTAACGTTCATTCAAAAATATACTCGACCGAGACTAAACCGTTCATAACGAAAGTGTGCGATCTCATTCAACGCCAACGCTATCTAGTTACGCTCTGTACAATTTGAATTGAATTTTTTTAGGCTCTAATTCTAATTTATTTGAATTTATCTTCATTGACAATTTTTTGTCATTGATTGTTGCCGAGATGAGATTGCGAACGATTGGCCCACTGATAGTTGACACGAGTTCTTTTCTTTTTTCTAAAACCTTTTTTAGATTTTATTATTATTATTATTATTTTGTTTTAATTGGCCCTGAGACTTTCGATATTCAGAGTTCGCTCACTTGAAAAATTCGTCTTGTATATTTGTACTGCAAGATGCTGCAGTAGTGAGATTCCATGTATTGCTTTCACCTGTTGTGTACTGCAAACACGAGCTTAAGCTCAGCACTTCTCTTACATTCCACTTGGTTTTATTTAGTTCAAATCGTTGGGTTTTTATGTAGGTCGTAGCTATTAGCTACGTCGAGAAATACAACCGTTTAGAACTTTAGAGTATGGAATATGAATTGAAGTTATTGATAATATTTTTATGGAGTTTTACATATACGTGACTAGCTTCTGCCCGCGACTTTGTGTGCGTGGAAGTCGTAAGGTCCCCAAGGTGCCTATACTAAAATAACAGCCACATTTTATAAAACTCCCCGTTGCTATTATTTCGTTTTCACTTAGCGTTCTTTCTGATTTTTTTTTGGTTTTGCTCGGCTCCTATGAGTTCTAGCGTGATGTTAAATAGCATATAGCCTCCCTCCAGGATTGGGCTTTTTTTAACTCCGACCGGTAGTTCCAGAGATTAGCGCGTTCAAACAAACAAGCATTTAAAGATATAGATTTCAAATCGCGTTTACGTATCTTTTCTCATCATATTTCATATTTTTTACGACACATTGAGATTCCTTTATTAAGATTATTATTTTTAAAGGTATAATACACATAAACCTTCCGGAATAAATTCTCTGAATGATAGTGAAAACTGCTGCAACGCGGTCAGGCAGATAGACACAAGAAGCGACTTTAATATAAATTAAAGAAACAAGTTCTCAATGTTAACCCCTACGACTCCACTATCGTTGCATAATCACCATGTTTTGCGTGTGTTACATTGCGCACTACGGTACACAGCCACTTTTTACAGCAATTCTTTTTGCACAAAGTTATTTAATTTCTTGTACAGAATGTGTACATGCTTCGTGAAGGGTCTTTGTACACCCTGTATGTTACTATTGAACGTACACTGTAATTTATCTTCATATACCTAGGGAAACAGACACTCATTACAGGTGCGTCGTCCATTTTGTAAGCATTTCGCGCCAAAGTTGCGCGAATCGCAATACTGAATACTGGTTGAGTTATTCCTGACATTTTCCGTATCGAAATCAAATCAAACAGTTGAATGCTACCGTCATACGTGTGGTTAGGGTTGACACCACTTCCACATTTGGCTTTTAATTACAAAATTACTTTAATAATTGAAATAATTATTATTTTAATAATTGTTGATGAATAATTGTTTGACCGGATGACGTCATTACGTCGGCGCCGGCTGTCGCTGAAAACCAGCGCTGGGGCTCTGTCTTGCATAGGGTCGCAGCATAATGCTGAGCGATAGCCGTTTTTCGTGGATGTGACGCATGTTTCCCCAAACATTTCTTATTGTTTTTTTTTTTGTGTTTTATGTTCTTTTTTTCTTCTTTCTTTACTTACCTAAGTTAAATGTATCGAAAAGCGGACGTGTTAACTTAATGTAACTTTGAGAAACTCCCTACGGTAACAAGTGAACCCTATTTGAAAACTCTGTTTTTTTTTTAAATTATATAACTAGTGCTTGACTGCAATCCAGCCTGATGGAAAGCAGTGATGCAATCGTTGATGGTAAAGTACACAAATTTATTATTTATTTGTTATGACATAATTTACGAGTAACATTAGTTGCGTTTTTGGTCTAGTGGTCGCAAGCGCTACTGCAGAGCATGAGGTCCTAGGTTAGATTCCCGGGTTGGGCAAAATTTTATTGGGTGTTCCCATCTGGAAAAGGTTAATGGCGATAGGCACACCCCCTATCACGTGGGACTTAAACATAACTGGTGAGATGTGGGTTGGAAGAGATCGCAGATAGCGATAAGGCCGCCCATTGTATGTTTTGTTTTAAAAATTGTACCTATTGGTTTTTGTTATGTATTTTCTGGTGTTCAGACGCCAGCAGGTCAAGCTACACGAAACTGTCAATTTTTTCCCATCAACCTTGAACCTTAATGCGTTAGCAATAAAGTTTAAACTCTATTAGAGAAATTTGACAGATTGTAGTAGCTTGATGTGCTGGCGTCTGTACAATAAAGTATATATATGTCGCAGCAGGAGGCCATAGATTAAGAAAGTTCTAACATTTGTTACAAGATGGCAGTACTGAGGTTATTCCATCTGTCTGTCAGTTGTCACTGTCAAGTAATGTCAGATTATTCCACTTGTCTGTCAGTTGTCACTGTCAATTAATGTCATTTCAATAATTGAGTGTGATTGTCATGCATTCTGCCAAGCGACGTGCGCGGTGCGCATGATGGGATAACCTCACAACCTCCATCCTTTTCCATCGCGGATATTTGTGAATATCGTAATTTATATAGTTTGTGAAATAATAAAAGAAAATCAACGCTATCTGTTCGTGGTATTATTTCCCGTTTTCTGAAGATTGTACAAGGAGGAAGGCTTGCCCGAAAATAACATTGCTGTTCCATCCCCGTCATATAAATAAATGTCCTTTTCATTAGCCTTCCCCTGAGGCGAAGACGCTTAGATGAAAACAATACATACAAGTTATATTAAACTTAAAGGGCCAATACATTTATAGTTTTTTTTTACTGTTTAGGGGTTTTGGCTTGTGTCAACTTTTTTCGACGTTTTTTGACGTTGCCTGAGGTAACTGCGCGGTGCGGGGGGGGGGGGTGTGATAGTTGTCACAAGTTGACGAATCACTGAGCTCTCGCATCACGTCACCACACCCTTCCCGCACCGCGCTGCTACCTCAGGCAACGTCTCAGTTAAGCGGTTGGCCTATAGATGTGAAAACAATTTCTGCGTATACCCAATTATTTCAGTTCTACCAACCCTAAGCCACATCAATTAAAATGTCTATCGCTTTCGCGTCATAGTTTTGAATGCATGAATGTTAGATGCCGGCCGCGGCAATAATTGTCGGTCAAATCGGAAGCGTCGGCGTTCCATCACACATTCACACCTGCATATCATATGCATTTCATATGCATATTGCATCTGACGTGTTAGCTAAAGCGTGGGCTGTAAAGCCATTGTATTGTGATTTTCCGGTAATGTGTGTCGCACTAATTTTGTATTTCAGTCCGGTGGGTATATATAGGTATTTGTGAAGCTGTTGTTAGGGTCTGACGTTTAATTATACATTTTGTTATGTATTCTATGGCTGGATATTGACATTTAAGTTATGTCTGTTACTTTCCATGACATAACATATTTATCCTTGTATACCCCGTATAGGTAGAGATTGTGTATAAATGAAACTGAAAGATGTTTTTTTCAGGAAACCATTAGGTATTTAAGACTTGAAACAAACGGTTTGTTATTATGTGCGTAACAAAAAATATGAGACAAAAAGATGTCGGCTGGATCAAAAAAAAAAAATTGGGGACGGGGTCTATAGTACTTTGCACATCGTCCTTTAGAGGAGAAAAAAAAAGTTTATTTTATTACCGTTTCCATCTCGTATAATATATCTATAAAAACATTAGTGCTCGCAAATAAATAAATAAACTGTCACTTAAGGGGAGAAAACGTGATAATTCTCGTCGGTCCCTTTCAATGCAAAGGACACTGGTATTGAAAGCTAATGCTCTACCTAATGTCTCCGGTCGGAACCGCGCTGTCTGATGGATCGTTCAGATTTTTAAGCCACGATTAATGTACTGGCCATGGGTGAACATTTATCTTTTGTGCGAGTTAGGACGAGAATAGGGTAGGAAGTGAAAGCGGAAAATGTTTGTCAAGTATTTTAATGATGTGTGAAACTAGATGGCTATTATTTTAATATGATAAAAAAACAAAAGTAAACGTTCGATGTCAAGTTGTATTAAAAATGATAATATATAGGGAAAGTTTAAAATTGCAATTGAGTCTAAGCAGGAGAGCGAGGGCGTAATTATATAAATATGGGCATAACAGCTACACTCTGGTCAAACAACCCACAAGGTTAAGCTGCGGTTGTCGCGGTCCTTACATGGATGGGTGACCCTGAGGAATATCATCTTCCTGTCATTTCTGAACAGATTTTCTATATCAAGACGATTACCAGTGTAATATTACTTTTTAGCGTAATCAACCAATAAGGTTCCCACAGCTGGGACACAGGGCTCCTCTCTGCAAGAGAGAGTGGGCCGTAATCTAGCCCGGGCCTAGTGTGGCCAACCCACACTAGGCCCGGGCTATATAATCTAGATCCTAGATTATATACAGGGTGGCGATTAGGTTATCACATTAACCCTTCGTATGCCGGAAGGTAGATCCACGCGAGACACAATGGCTTTTTAATTGTGTCTGTAATAACGGCATTCAACGGGTTAAATAGTACAGCGCTCATTACAAGTTGTTAAAAGTCTGTTAAAATAATAAATTACTAAAAATAGAAAAGAAAAAACAAATAAAATAATTAGCGTAAAAATTGTCATGAAATAAACCATTCTTGATAATTAAGTCACTAGACACGCGTGAGACACACGGCAATGGTATCAAGAATTCAACACAAACTTTATGTTATTTTTACTAAGTAAACACAAATTAAGTTTAATGTTGTTAGGTAAATACTGAAACGAAAAAAAGATCCCACGACTAAAACGTTAATTGTTATTACTTCTTTTAACTGTGTATGTTTAATATACGTTATGTTAGAATACGTGGTTTCAATTCATGTGATAACCTAATCGCCACACTATATGAAACATCCTAGATTCTAGGACATGCCGGATTTCTCTCGATGTTTTCTTGTACCGTTTGAGAGCAGTGGTGACAAAATCATCTTTTGTGTGATAAATTTCAAACTACAATAATTTATATGTTTAGGTGATTCGTTCTTATAACATTGCATTGCTTTGGTCTATGTTAAAGCCTATCAGGGGTGAATTCAAAAAGGTGTTAATTAAACTAAGTCCCAGTTTAAATCACATTCAAATAAACTCGTCACTATTTCACGTTCTGCACACAACTTCAACCAAAAGTAATTCAGCAAAACCGCTTACAGGTGAAAAGGCTTGATGGCAGACATTAACGGCATTACATAATGAATGCAACAGAATACGGTTGACCGCTCACTCTCCGCTCGCCACGTGATCCGCAATGCACGTCGACAAATCGTACATTACATTTTTTAAATGCACAAAACGGGCTGAAATCGTTTTTAATTGAACTTCAATTAAATATTACAGCCCTCTTCCTCTCACAGAGAGGAGGCCTGTGTCCCAGCAGTGGAAGCTCATTACGCAAAAGGATGATTTCATCACCACTACTCTTAATCGGCGAAGGAAAACATCGTTAGAAAACCGGCATGTCCTATATACTACCAACTCGCACTGGGCTCACGCGATAGATTACGGCCTACTGCCTCTTACCCAGCTGTGGGAACATTATATACTGATTATGCTAATATAGAACAGCAGTTTTTACCTAACCAGTTCGGATGCCCTAGCTTTAGCTTTCGTTCTAGAACATGCCGGTTTTCTCCACTCACCTTCTTCCGTCACCGTTTTGAGAGCAGCAGTGATGAAACCATTGACACAAAGTAAAGTGCCTGTCTCGGATCGAACCTAAGACCTACAACTCGGAAGTCGCGGCCATTACCACTAGGCCAGCACTCCTCTTACTGCTCTGCTCTGCTCTTATCACCATTATTCTTATGGGGAGACCGTGATCGGCAAACGTAAGGTAGGACGCCCTTAGGCTAGGTGGAGCGACGATCTTCTGCTGTAAGCTGATGATGAACTAAGATTTTAGTACTCCTATATTGCGTCTCTCAACCTGGATGAAATCAATTTATTTCCTATCTTTCTTTACTTATTGATTAGATTGCAAGTTATGTCGAGTAATTTCGGAGTTTGTACAAAACGATAAGCAATTGGTATTCCTTAGTTTGACAATTAGGACCGACGATTCCACGTATTCCCTTAGGAACGCCATATTTCTCAGTCATCCATTCAATAAAGGTTGCCCTCGAATCGCAACTCAGGAGAATATAATAATTATTTTTAATCGCCGACTCCTGGATTACAAAGGTTCATTGTGAAAGTGTCACCCTTTAGGATTAGCGTTATTTATATTATAATACGAGGGTCTCTTTGTTTATGAATAGTGCGATAGGGTAAGTGGTATTTATGTAGGTTAGTAATTGGATGGGTTTCGTGAATATCCTCGCGATTATGCTTAGATAAATGGTGGGATAAGATTTGTGAAGATGTTGTTAATGAGTTTGGCACATAAACGGTTATTTGTGACCGTCATATCTATGCCAAATAATATTATTGTTGTGTCAAATTATTTGTTTGTGTGTTTTGGCCGAACCCTACCGTACCTGGGGATTACAGGCGTGATATTACGATCAGTTGGTCTATTCTGTAAAAATCTCACCGTGAAAAGTTAGGTGAAGTGAGCTATCAATCGAGTCAAGCCCTAGCATCAAATGGATCGACAGCTCACCTCACCCAAGTTTTTACGGTGAGATTTTACAGAATAGATCGGAAATTTTGTGAATTATGTGTAAGGTACCTTTATCTAAAAAAATACCAGGCTTTTTTTTTTGCGTGTGGGTTATCATCAAATGACCCCTCCCGCTCTGGGTGGAGCGCAAGGGAGTGTCAGACTCTTACTGACTAAAACCCACCCGTGTTCCTTTCTTAGCCCTTTATGTTCCAGGGCAGCGGTAACCCTTTCGGATGATCCCGCTACCCCGGCAGGCTTCGGCCCTATCGGGCCCCTTCCTTTATGCTGACATTTCTTTGAGGCGCGCGTGGACCACATACGCGCCGTCCGGCAAGGGCCTGGTCCTGATCGGATGGTGTGCTACCCATTACTCTCCGCCCGCAGGCCCGCGCCTACGGTGGCCGGGAGTCGTCACGCGGCTCCCGACGCCCGGAGCGTCTCCCGCCCTTACATGGTAATGTAATTTTTCCCTCATTACTATAATTTAAATATATTATCCAGCTAATACTATTTTAACTCTGGTCCTAATTTCTGAATATGTAATTTTATCACGTTCTAGAGGTCCTTTGCCGACTTGTTCACACAATGTTCACAATGTGTAGCTCTATGTACGAGAATGTATGTGTGTATTTCGTAACTCCCAAACGAACAACGTTTGGGATTACATCATAACAGACATGATTAAATAAATTAACAAAATTTATTTCATCGTGCCTGTTATTTAATCCTACTATAATATTATAAACGTGAAAGTTTGTATGGATGGCTGGATGGATAGATGGATGGATGGATGTTTGTTACTCTTTCACGCAAAAACTACTAAACGGATTTGGATGAAGTTTGGCACACAGATGTAGATGGTTTATAACCAGGATTGACATGTAGGATACTTTTCATCCCGATATTCCTACGGGATCGAAACTTATGCGAGTGAAACCGCGGGACGCAGCTAGTACATAATATATTCAACGAAAGGTACTTCATTCCAACCGCGGCTCCTGTCCGCTTTTTTATTTTTCTTTATTAATCGAGTTAGCTCGAACTCGCGGCAGGCCCAGACGGAGATGGCAGGATAAGGTGGACTCCTTTAATACAGATTGGTCCTTAGCAGCTCTGGACAGGAAAGAGGTGGAAGGAGAGTAGGAAAGCTTTTTCCCTGCAGTTGGACATTGGCGGCTAATATAAAACAACGGGTTGCACTCAGGGAGTGCCGGCAGAATTGAAAACTTGAATATTAACGTTGTGCATTTTTGATATTTTGGAATGCGGTCTACTCCCCCTCCGTCTTACGAATTTTCGATCAGGTCACGTGTCCTAACGCGAGTTTAACATTTTTTACCCATCACAACAAAAGTGCACAACGCCGCTAAACAAGTTTTCACTTCAAAAATGAAAAAAAAACGAGTTAACTTTTACTTTTGAATGCACGTTTTTCTGTAATAACCTATTTTTCTTTCTTTCTTAAACACACAGCCCATTTACGATATCATCAAACAAAAAATACTCTACATTGCCACTGTTTATCCTCTTACGTTCCACAAAATTCTCAATCAAAATAAAACAATAAATATCAACAAGAAAGCCCAGCTGTTGTTGGCTCACGTTTATTTTCGCCCCGACGTTGACAAATACATTTAATTTGCCACTCAGAGGGGCTTAAGATTTAATACTCTCAATCATCAATCATTTTTTTAAAAGGACCAAATTAATTGTTGGGTATTTCGTATTTTCGTCTCTATACCCAATTTATTGTGCATTGAATGAATAATAATTAATTTGGTTTTATTTTTAGACTTTGAAATTTGGTCCTGTGGCAATAGAAGACCAAAAAATATAAAATTGCTCTATTAAATATATTGTATATAAATAATTACATACGTGCTCATCGAATTTTTCGGGACATCGCCAAGTGGTTGGTGGACTCTTCATGTGACCAAAGGGCTTGCCTATTTTTAGCCCAAAGAATCAGCACTGCCATCAAACGTGGTAATGCTACCAGCCTTTTGGGCACTTATCCCATTGACAGCGATGTAGACGAATTTTTTGATGCCCAAGCTACTGCCTTTTTCTTTATTTTTTTATTATATAATTGTATATAATATATATATTTTAGTATTACCTTGTAAAAATAGTAATTAATCAGTGTATGTTAAATATAAACTATAAACACACACACAACCACCAAAGAAAATAAGTTTTGGAAATAATTACATAACATCACGCCTGTATTCCCCGAAGGGTTAAGCAGAGGTGTACCTACAGTGCACTCACATTTAGCCAGTTATGTTTACGTCTCTTGTAATAGAGGGCGAGCCCATGGCCATCAAACGGGCACAAATCCCAGACTCATGGCTGTTCACGAGAAATTCCTTGTAGAAAAACTCAATAACCCTTTGATTGCAATAGGCTTGCCCGCCATTACATGAGAAGTAAATGTAGGTGTACTATAGTTACACCCCCCTTTAGAGATTACAGTCATGATGTTATGACGTTATTAGGTTACAATACAGTTTAGTATAGGGCAGCTTCCGGGTAAAAAAATAATAATTTTATTTAGTCCGTCAGTTAGATTGTCGAAAAATAATGGACACGTATTTTGTCTTTTGTCAATCAAACAAAAAATGACAAAGATAAAGCGCGTCAAAATTTGGGAGTGGGTGGGGCGTGACGTCACGCCATGCTAAAAAGTGTCGCAAGCAAGTGACCTCACGCGGAACTTTAACGGGCGATATCTTCATCATTTTTTATATAATTGACGAAAGAAAAAATACGGGTTCAATGTTTTTTGATAATCTAACTGACGGACTAATTAGATTTTTTTAGGAAACTAACCTATTGTGTTAATTCACAACCAGAAAACTTAAAGTGTTTACTCGCACAGACAAATACAAATACTAGGTCCCATATTTTTAGCACGAAACATAGGTTCAAACCAAACAACTGGAAAGTTTCTAGCACTTAAGTACTTACAGGTAAAGTACTTAGTAAATAACAAACAGAGCGCTTGAGAAACGAACGTACATAAGGCAGATACACATTATAGTGAAGAACTACCGTTGAATATATTGTTGAGCTGTTAGGGTAGTGATACATTATAGTGAGGAAGTGTGAGCTGTCAGTGGTAACAGGTGCAGCTCAAAGAGCCTCAAATGAAACTAGTTTTGGATGTACCTCCCTGAATGGATGTGGTAATTTTGCTGAGACAAGATATTCAATGTGTGTAATTTGCTCAATTCTGTAATGTTGTGCATGAACCTAAATACTTAAATAAAAATAGGTAAATGTGATAGTGTAGCGAGCTTTTACGAGTTTCGTGGAGAAATGCTCGTGCATGGGGAGATGTGCAGTTATGTGGGCCTCTAACCCACTAAAACTCCACGGTGTCCTCCTCTGCCGCTTACCGCGGGAACACAGGCACGCGTTAGCAACTCATCCGTGAACCCGCCGCGGCTGTCCGTCACCGGACCCTCCTCTGGGGAGTACTCCCCATCACCGGCGCACCAGAACACATAGCACGCCGTGACCACCCCAGGGACCAAACCAGCACATGGGCGCCAGACGACTGTCTGGGCACCCTTGGTCCCACCGTGAAGGCCGCGAAAGGTAGGGAGAGCGGCGCACCGCAATACCGGCACTCCTCTCCCGCCGCAGCCTCCAACCCTCAGCCGTGGTGCCTCCCATAAGACAAAGATGATGTCGCCCAAGCGGCACCGCAACCTACTTGTTGGCCGCTACGTCGTCGGCTTAGTGGCAAAGTCCTGACGAGCAGCCCTGACGAGCTTGGCTCCTACCGTAAGGACTGGCCGGCTCGAACTCGACTCTTTTCCCGCGCCACGTCGAACCAGCCGTCGCGGTACGCGTCCAGATCGTCTTGCCTACTCTTTCTGGGCCGGCCTCAGCGGTGCCGTCCATCTTCAGGAACCCATTGTTTAGAGGCTTTTGCTCAGCGGTTATCGAGCATACATAATCCCATTTGAGCCTGGCAGCCAGCACACATACGCTACTTAAATGATGTTGCATAAAAGATTTAACTAGCTTAACTTAGAAGCCAGAAAATAAACTAACGATTTATGTGATCGTCAAAGAATTATTCAGTAACATTTTTTCACACTTAAGATTGATTATCCTTGAAGGACTTGTCCGACGTTTTATTTTATTCATTCCGAATCTGCATAAAAGGTCTTTTTACCCAAAACCAATACAGTAAACTCATCAATCTCCACCGATATGTACGCAAATCTGAGGGTAGTCCGCAAAAAAGTTGAAGTTACCATTTTTAAGGTTCAGTAAACAATTGGCAAAAACGGTAGTCTTATAATTTTGTGATATTCGTCTGTCTTTAATTTCGTCTTATTTAGTCGGAGACTATTTGCACTACATCAAGGAAAACTGGAAAGAAGGTGTTTTCTGCATCGCTGAAAATTGGTCTAGTAAAATTACAAAAAAAAAAAAAATAGGGATGGCTCTCTCCATACATGAGACCAAGAGGAGAAACAAAAAAACTATTCACATTAGCGCGTGGGTATCGGATCCATTATTAAAAATATTATGATGTTTTTAACTGACTTTATTATTTAAGTTAAAAGTTTTTGAGATATGGGATATTTTCGGTTACAACCGCAATTATGACCTTGTATTTCAATGTTTAAAAAAATACTATGAAATACAAATTATTTTTGCGGTTACTAAAAACAATACTTGCATAAGTAAATGTTTATTCCAACTACGGAACCTTGCACTGTGCATGGTCCGACACGTACTTGACCATTTTTTTCATGGAAAAGTAATTGCCAACATAACAATGATCATTTTTACTTGTCGGTTGCCTGACCGACTATTTCCCTCGGCCATCTGTATCTCGATATCCGTATCCGTGACTGGGCTAAGAATATTTCGGGAGCAACGCAAGAAATATTTCCGGTTGTCAGTTTTAGAATAAATTCGCCGTTTTTATGCATCGATATTGTTTCTCAAATGAGTCGGTTCTTCGCGTCAAATGTTGAATGATGGATCGTATCTCAACTTTTCTTTTTTTTATTAAAACGCTTAAAACAAAGAATTATTATGAGGGACTTGGAAAAAGTTCGTCTAATATAAAATTCCTATGGCCTTAAGTTCTGCCTCTGTACATTTGTGTGCTTTAAGTATTAAATAAATAACAAAAGTTAGAAAATACACTGCTTAAAGAAAATACAATACTTTGATTTCTGTCAAAGTGCTACTTACAACTCAAGTCATACGGTGCGTGGTTAGAAAATCGAATGGCGTAGACCAGAAGGTTCCCGTAAATAAAAACGTTAACTGAGATCAGATGGATAATTCTCGTAATTTTAAGAACGTTCACAGTCTGATCTCAATAAATAATACCTCTAATTTCCCTACATTTTAGACAAGTTTTTGACATCGATTGTCGCTGAGATGAGATTGCGACTAGATTTTGAACGTTTTTTTATTATGGTAATTGGCCTTCAGACTGTGAACGTTCTTAAAATTACGAGAATTGCTCCTCAGTAGTGCTACGCTGTAGCAAGGCGTGCTACGCCGTAGCAAGGGGTGCTACGCCGTAGACACTTCTGACGACGAAATTAAAATTGCTCGAGGTGCTTGAAGATTCTATGTAGATATCATCATTATCAGATTATCATTCAGATGTATCTCACCCGTAAGGGGGTTAAGCTAGTAACGAGTAAAATGATTATCGGACCTTAAAAATAGGATTGATACGTTTAGCGAAAGTAAGTATATTAGCAGTCTGGCGAATCTTTTTATGTTGCATGTTTTTTTATAAATAAATAGCTGTTTTCTAAGATGGCAGCTGCGAAAATTTCAAAATGTCGATAATAATTTGTACATTTTTGCAGCCACCATCTTGGATTCTCGTTTTGACATCACTATCGGCTTCAGCACCCTCGAATATGTAGCCGAATATGTATGTAGTGTGTGTGTATGTCGAATATGTATGTATGTATGTGTGTGTGTGTGTATGTATGTGTGTAGTATTTCTTTCTCTCTCTCTCTGTCTCTTTCTATTACCTAAATAAAACGCTTTTTCATTACCTGACGATCTTACTCCTTTCGCAAGCTCCGTAAAAGAACTTCGTTCCAATAAACATGTTAAGTCAAAGATATTACCTTCTATTGCCGATTTATTATGTACCTTGACTCATTTTAAAGAATTTTTTTTTTTTAAACAACATAAAAATATCTTCCCAAAATAGTCTACCACCAAAACCCAGTGACGTCACGAGGTCTTTATCTGGACACACGTACTATTCTCGCCTACTCTATTCCCTCATTACAGCCCCCTGTGTATTGTTTGACCGGAATCCTAAGCGGTAATGAGCCTCCTTGAAATCACTGGGAAACGTGGTTGGTGTATAAATCTGTGATAATCTGGTCCTTTCGGTCTTTTTTTTTTTTTTGTAGAATTTATTTAATGAATGTGTATTATTAAACTTGCTGCGCCCCGCAGCCGCAGTTTCACCCGCATAAGTTTCGATTCCATGGGAATATCGTGATAAAAAATCGTATTCTTTGTGTTAATCCTGGTTATAAACCATCTATGTGCCAAATTTCTTCCAAATCCGTTCAGTAGTTTTTCCGTGAAAGAGTAACAAACATCCATCCATCCATCCATACAATCTTTCTCGTTTATAATATTACTAGCTGCGCTCTGTGATTTCACCTGCATAAGTCTCGATCCCATGGGAACATCGGGATAAAAAGTATCCTACATGTTAATCCTGGTTATAAACCATCTGTGTGTTAAATTTCATCCAAATCCGTTCTGTAGTTTTGGCGTGAAAGAGTAACAAACATACATCCATCTATACAAATTTTACTTTACTTTTCCGGTACAGTCTAAGCCTGACACATCCTATGATGAGTTTGGCTCAGACTGTACCGGAAAACTTGATTAACAGAAATGGACATACCATATGACCACTGTACAAAGAAAGACAACATAACTAAGGACAGGACAAAGTGACTAGCTTCAGCCCGCGACTTCATCCGCGTGAAATTTCTGGTTCCCTCAACCCCCGTCACATCGCATCGTCTGCCCGGTTGAGTAGATATACCGACAGCAGCGCCACCTAGCGGGTCCAATTGTGTTTTAAAATCCTCCTGGAAACACCTGGAAACAAAGGTTACCAACCAACATTAATTCGCAGTCCAGCTCTATCGACTCACTGTCTTCTAAGATACAGGCCATCCCTAGTTTAGGAGGTATACATATTATATATTAAATTATTTTGTTAACTATTATTTTGTCTCCCCTTGTGTCCATTGTTAGTTGATTAAGTCTTAGCATGCAACTATATACAACCTTTGTATATGTATATATTTTGGATCAATAGACTATTATTATTATTATTTGGTGCAGTCGATCGGGTGTGTATATGTACATACATTTTAGTGATTTATTTTTATTTATATACATAGATATAGATAGAAGATAACAATGAAGGAAAAGTAAAAAATGTATTAGATTGAAATAAGCTATCGAAAAACTTTGAAAATAAAATAATTTGAATTCAGATATCAAGGATCCATAGGTACATACGCATAACAATATTACACAAAGAAAAATATTAATTAAAATCAAAATAAGAATCAAAATCAAAATGGAAATCAAAATTGTAATGAAATGACTATACTTACTTAACTTTTTTTTTTTAAGATTTGACTTTAAATTTAATGGATTTTGCTGATAGGAATCCCATTGGGCACATGGCTTGTTGCAAAATATTATACAACGAAGGACTCACTACAACACTACCTCTCACTCTCTTAATAATTACTATGTCAGTCACAGTTCTATTCAACATAACATTATCATCATCGATCTCGGCTACTTAGCACCGCTCCAACAACTACAACTACCCAAAAGCGTGACAACTTACATTTCAATAACCCAACCCTACAACAATGTCAAGAAACTCCTGAATAACATGAAAACTGACAAAACATGCCTCCTCCATTAGAACAGCGCACATCAGTGAACAGAAAGACACAAAATAAATAGATACAGAAGTTCAGCTCCATACATCGAGCTGTACACACAGCGAGTGCAAGCGCGCTCGCGACTGGCATTTTTATAAGGGGAATGCATTGCATTGCATTGTGCATGCGGTGCACATCCCTGCTGCGTAGGGTGCGGAGCAGCGGCAACAATATCCTGAGCGCTTTTGCGGAACGTTTCGACTGTCAGTACGTGAACCACTGTTGTATGGTTCACGTACTGACTAATGTTAAGATATTATTTTGATTATGTTTTAATTTTTTTTTTTTTTTGACATTTTATGATTTTATTATTTGAATTTTATTTTGAGAAGTTGAATGATTTTTGGTATTAACTAACATAATTTTAAGATCTTTGTTACTAACAACTATGGACATGTAATATTTAGTCTGCAATAAATGGAATTATTATTATTATTATTAAGTTAGTCCGCGAAATTCAATTTTTTGCAATTTGCCGGTTAGTGTCAGGTTGTACTTTGTTCAAATTATGATTCGCAACCGTAACAAATGTTTAGCTATAGGATTATAATCTCACCTTGATGCTTTTGTCTTAAGAACGCTATACGTATGCGTTTGGGAGCCGAATTTGCGGCTCGCGGCTACATAATAACAGTCGCACGGATCGGTCAAAGGTTAAGCTACGCTTGCCGCGGTCGGTTCGTGGATGGGTGACCATCCATTAAAAACCGAGACCCCTCCATGCCTCGGAAAGCCCGTTAAGCCCTTGGTTCCAGCTGTCATTCGTAGATTTTTGACAGTCGTTACGGATAGTCAGAAGCCCAAAAGTCAGAAAACCAGTTTTACCAAGGGTTATTGTGTTACCCAGTAACTGGGTTGTGGCTCCATGTAAAACACTGGTATTGCCTGCATCTGCACCCTAATTGCGTAACACACAGTCAATCTAAATCCGAATCATTTTGAAGGATATTGCTAATCTATTGCTTCATATGTTCAAAAAATGTGTCATGTGTCTGCTCAACAACGTAAATAACGCAATTAATGTTGTTGAACTGTCAAAATGAAACCGATTCCCATTGATCGTGTGTTACGCAATTAGGGTGCTGGGTAGATTGGAAGTCAACCCCAACATAGGAAAAGGCTAGGCAGAATAGTCTATTTAAATCCTTGTACCTATCCAATTGATCTTATTACCAATTTTAATCCATTTTATAAAATTAAGTTGATTTCGGAGTGACTTAAAATAATGCTAAAAATGATAAATGTAGCGCAAACTGAATTTTATGAGTAAGTATTAAAGTTAAGTGCGACTGGGCCGGACATGTTTTCCGCATGCTGATGACAATAGGCTAGATTCCTAAAAAAATCTAATTAGTCCGTCAGTTAGATTACCAAAAAATATTGGACCCGTATTTTGTCTTTTGTCAATTATATAAAAAATGATGACATCACACCCTGCTACACTTTTTAGCATGGCGTGACGTCACGACCCCCCACTCCCGAATTTTGACGCGCTTTAACTTTTTAATTTTTGTTTGATTGACAAAAGAAAAAATACGTGTCCGTTATTTTTCGATAATTTATCTGACGGACTAAATATAATTATAATTTTTTACCCAGGAATCTACCCTAAGCCACTGATTGGGTCCTACTAAACGCACGACTCAATCGCGGCAGGTCAAGAAAAGATGGCGGGACGAGCTTGACTCCTACCATAACGACTCGCAAGACAGAATTGTGTGGAAAAGGGAGAGGGAGGCCTTTGCCCAACAGTGGGACAGTACAGGCTCGTTAGATTACATTAAAATTGACATCCAAAAACACACATTGAAATGAACGCGAGAGCATGACGTGTGTGTGAGCCTGATTTTTCTCGTTGTACGGAGCCGCCCTTCTGCTTCTATCTGTTCTGTACAAAGACTAATGATTCAAGTTTTCCGTCGTATGTAACAAGGATTTGTCAAGGTCTGTCTACAGTTAATCTCAGCTTCAAATACCGTACCCTGGGAATGAGCAAACATAAATAGTGCTTGAAATTAACGTGTGAGTTGGAATTGCTTCATATTAAAATGTTATGCTGCTAATGAAGTGGGCTTTGTTTTGTAGTTGGTTTTTGGCGGGGCTTTGCTCATATGTAAAGGTGGTCGCACATTAGACTGAAGATGCGTTGGGTGTAACTTCGATCGCATCTAGGTACTTATTCGCTCGACTACGAACGCTCGCTACGAACGACGCCTTTTGTACAGACACGTTTTTCTTGCCGAGAAAAAATACGGTTTATTCGCCGTGTGTCGGCACGGTCGTCAGTTTTGTATGGACCACCATGGAAACTTGTAGACGGACACGTTTTTTCTACGGCGCAGTTTATACGCCTTATGTGGGCACGGTTCATCAGTGTTGTATAAATCACTATGAAGGCTTGTAGATGGACACATTTTTTCTAGGGCGCGGTTTGTACACCGTACCGTAAAAAAACCGTGCCGTGTACAAAGGGCCTAACGTATCATCGGTTGAGTTTGTAAGGTTTAATGTTTTATTGTCAGTTCTGGCGTTACGCGACGCATCTGCCGTCAGATGTGCGACCAGCCTTAAGATATAAATTCTTATTTTCGTTTGTAAAGGCACATGCGGTCATTGAAGTAGGACAAAAAACACTTTGACATTAGTAGAGAAGTAATTTAGTGCTGATTTTTCAATCATCTGATAACTTTATTTCGAGGAATAATTTTTAAATTTTGACAGTTATTTCATACAAAAACTATCAAACGTCAATTTTATTCCTCGAATAAAATTTATCTGGCGGTGGAAAAATCAGCCCTAAAAAATAGAAAAAATAAGTAGATATACTGCGGCTGTCATGAAAGAGGCTGTATATTAATTATTCGAAGATATCAAGGGGCCATTTTTTGTGTGGTAGATATATATTCTCGATAGTGTGGAAAAACCCAAAAGATTAAAGATGATTCATCATCATCTGCCTAGCCTTTCCTCAAGTATGTTGAGGACGGCTTCCAGTCTAACCAGATGCAGCTGAATACCATTATTTTACATGGAGCGACTGCTTATCTGACCTCCACAACCCATTTACGGGGTAATACCCCTTGCTAAGACTGTTTGTCAGATTTTCGGGCTTTTGACTATCCGTAACAACTGTCAAAGATCCACGAATGACAGTTAAAGACGACTATCTTCATATCTATATTACTATTTCATATGCAATCAGAAAATACACTGCAAATTTTCGCAATCATAAAATTCCAGCTTCATGAAAGAATCAACAAAATCTCGCTCCCATAAAAAAATATCAAATAGCACTCGAAAATTTCTGAAACTAAGTTCCCACAAAGGCCACATTCCTATAGGTACTTTATTCTACACTCGACTACGGTAGTCCATTTTGCACGAAAATCGCAAGCACTATACAGTGCGCGAACTGGTCGAAGAGAATTTTTATAGCACAATGCACTTTCTGAAATTCGTTTTAAGCCTCGTCGTGGTTATGTTGGAGGCATGTGACGCTCCTGTTTCATGTCAGTGTCAGACGCCTGAGAATTGGAATGTTCATCCTATTTTGCAGACGTGACAGTAAATAAATTAGTAAAATATATAACCTTTAATATATTGAAGGTTATATATTGTTATAACACATCGGGTTTTAGCTAAAATCGGCTTCGTGGAGCTTCGACTGCCTCATACATGTGTATAATAGACACTTTATTAAAAAAAAAACACTCAATGCTGGAGTCATTAGAGAAATTTGATACGATTCTTATTTGTAAAATTAAATACTTATGCTGAAACTAAAGAGATGACCCTGTAATTTCAGCATAAGTATTGAATTTCTTTAACCTTAGTTTAGCAAGAGACTTTTAATATCAAAACGTTAAACATTTTCTTTTTTGTATACTTGTCATATTAAATTGTCAAGCAACCTCATTCCCTTGTGGACAGCGCAGTGGGCCAACCATTAGTCTCGCAGTTTATGAGAACGCGTCATTTGTCACCTTCGAACAGATAAGTATTATGTTGAGGGTCATAGGTTCCATTAAAAACATACTACGACCATTCAATGAAGCCCAGTATCTACTTCAACAAGTAATAAAGTTACGTACTCATCATTAATTCGATACTACACAATTACAATATAAAACCACTACCTATTACATTTTTAATTTCAAGTCTTTAACCGACTTCAAAAAAGGAGAATTTTCTCAATTTGGTAGAATTTTTTTATATTTGTTACCTCAAAACTCCGTTATTTAAAAGCCGATTTGCAAAAGTCTTTTTATAAAGGATAAGGTATGCCACAGGGGTGGTTTTTTTTTTAAACTGGTTGTTATTTTTTTGTAAAAAAGTTTTTTAAGTAAGCCTTAGTGTCAAGATGAGCTAGACTCCTTCAAAAATTGTTCCTTAGTAACTTTAAATAGAGAAAAGTGCAAAAAGAAGAGAACGGAAGGCATTTTCCCTGCAGTTGGACATCACGGGCTTTTAATAGTACCGTAGCTCAGCAATGGAGTTACGATGTCTTTCAAAACATGAAACATTTCCTACTTTACATACGTGGTTGCTTCGTAGCACCTAATTCCCTTGCGGACAGCGCAGTGGGCCACACATTAGTCTCGCAGTTTACGAGTGAGTCGTCATTTGTCAGCTCGTCACAGGTAAGTCATGTTGTGGGTCCACAGATTTTATTGATTTTTATTTTAGTACTAGCAGCACCCCGCGATTTCACCCCCATAAGTTTTGATCCGGGGGAATATCAGGATAACAAGAATATTATATGTTAATCCTGGTTATTAACTATCAGTGTGCCAAATTTCATCTAAATCCGTTCAGCAGTTTTGGCGTGAAAGAGTAACAAACATCCATCCATACAAACTTTCGCGGTTATAATATTAGTAGGATGTGTATCTATTGAGATCAAAAGAACTCAGTATATTTTAAGTTTATTGTAAAACAAAATATGTAGTTGCAATAATAAACTTACGTACCTTTATAATATAGTTAAAATCTAATTCCAATTATTTTACAAAGACAATATAAATTAATTTTGCAGTCAACAGTCGACGCTTGAGACCTAGTGAAATTCAATTCAATTTTTATTTTGTAGTATCAGCATTAGTATCTAACAGCTTGAGCCTGTGCTTGAGCCTAAGCATAGCAAAGACACGTATAATAAAGTATAAGTAGAATTACGTCTTCAGTTCTATATCAGTTCAAGAAGAACGTTTTCTAATTCACATGCTTAATAAGTTAAATTATCAAGCTCCTAATTCCCTTGCGGAAAGCGCAGTGGGCCACACATTCGTCTCGCAGTTTACGAGTGAGCCGTCATTTGTCACAACTCAGGTAAGTATCATGTTGTGGGTTGCAGGCGTTACAGCGCCTGACAAGTTTGTGGTCCGGTTAGTTGAAGGATTGTTTTTGTGGCTAGGATTGTGAGTGTTACAAAGTAGGTATTAGTGTTTGGACGTCATAGTATGTCATAGCTTTCATACTATCTTCATATTCTTCTTTATGTCATAACAGATCATGAATTTTATGGTCCACTGTCTTATCTCTATAGGTACAGTCTAGGTAGGACAATGTAATCTACATGTACCTACAGCTATACTAATAATAAAGCTGAAGAGTTTGTTTGTATGAACGTGGTAATCTCTGGAACTGCCGGTCAGATTTCAAAGATTCTTTTTGCATTTGATAGTCCAATTCTCGAGGAACGCAATAGGTTATTTAATAGGCTGCATGCACGCCATGACCATTACGAGACAAGCAAAAAAAAAAAGTCAGAAAGAATGCTAAGCGAAAACGAAATAATAGCTCGGGCAGGCGATGCGATGCGACGAGCTAGGTCGGGGAACTAGAAATTTCACGCGAACAAAATTGCAGGCTGAAGCTAGAATTATTATAAACTATCTTCTGCCCGCGACTTCGTCCGCGTGAAATTTCTTGTACCCCCGACCCACCCCGAAACAAAGTATTCGTTTGCATGGGAGTATAGAAAAGTGTTGATTTTAGACTTTTTCAGGCAATATTTTTAAATTTTTCTCTGCGTACTTCAAGGAAAATTCTAAAAAAAAAATTAGAGAAATCGGTTTAGCTGTTCTCGAGATTTGCGCTTAGCAACACATTCAGCGATTCATTTTCATATTATAGACTAGCTTATGCCCGCGACTTCGCCCGCGTGAAGCAACTTTCTTACATTTTTTTTTTTCGTAAGAACCATCCTAGTACTTCAAGAAATATTCTAAAAAAAATTTAGCGAAATCGGTTCAGCTGTTCTCAAGATTTGCGCTTAGCAACACATTCGCGATTCATTTTTATATTATAGATAAATAGTATAGAGTAGGTAGGATCGTAGGACACCGTAATCAAATCTAAAGTATATTTTAATAAGACTAAATGTTACTAATTTTACTGACAGATAAAGCTTTAAACATGAATTTAGGAATATAAAATCAAAATAATCTGGCCTATTTCTTGGCCAAAGAATTAGCATCGCCATACAACGTGGTAATGCTGCCAGCCTTTGGGCACTGTTCCTGTTGACAGCGATGCGGACGAATTTTTTGATGTCCTATGATTGTTTTGTATATTTTTTCAAATAATCTTGATGATCTTTATCATTTATTACTTTTTGCTATGGTTTAGTTTTTCGAATCTTCGAGAAAACTATTTCGAACTTTTTAAAATTTCAAACGCGGAATTTTAATTAAATATACGAGGTCAAAGTCACCGAAGAAACTTTTCACTAGGTAAGACTTATGAACCAAAATCGCGAACGCAACTATCTCCTGAGTCAATAAGACGATTACTTATTTTTCCTCTCAATTCAGCAAAAAGTTCTCTTCACGAAAACAATAAATCTTCCCAGACTGGATAAAAATCAAAGCTATTGTTGCTATCATTTTCTGTCTCAAACAAGCACAATAGGTACCTTGTGATGTTGAAATAAATAACAAAACGGTACTCGAACAATGCTGGACCATTTATCATCGAATTATTTTGAACGAAAGCGATTCGCCATCTTGGGCGACATCCAAAACTTTGTTTGTCCCGACCAGATTTATTGGCGGGGTTATTGTCACTAAAAAGATGCATATGAGAAGGTTAATCTATATATCTATATACCTATCATGCCTACTATATGTACGAGTAGGTACTATTCTTAAATGGTCAGGGTAAAAATATTACAAAACACACATAATCAGCCTGTAATGTTCTCACAGCTGGAACAAAGGCATCCTCTCGGTAAAAGGGAGTGGACCGTAATCCACCGTACCCTGCTTCTGTAAAGTTAAAGTGCTAAACAATACCAAGATTGGTACTAAATCGATCCTTGTTTATATTTTGCACTTCTCCTTTCGAACCTTCTGCGTCTATGCACCTATTTGTGGTCAATGCGTCACGTGATGACGGATCGTTGCAAACTATGGGCTATTTGTGGTGACCATAGATATCCGTGCGGTTCCCCAACAGACGTTATTACTTCCCCTATCGAGTTTCAAGAGGTGATTAACAAATTGTAACAGAAGTTTGGACTATATTCTCTTGTGTTTTGACGACCGGACCTAGATTTAAAGTTGTCCCTAGCAGCAGTCGCTAGAACTACCTTTGTTTAGAAAACGTGTCTAGTTTTGAATCGGTACGACCTAAAAGTACAAAGCTAAAGGCTTGGGGGCTACTCTTTAAGTCCGCCAAAGAAGACACGGGCCCTTTCAAAAGTAGTTGGTCCGTCAAAACAAACATCGATACCAATTTTTGGCACGGGCAAAAACATCTCGGGAGTAGGGTCAGCTGTCAAATCATATTGTCCTTTTTATTATTAATTCGGGCTTCCGTAAGTGATACGGAGTAGGAAACACCCATAATTTGGACATGCTTAGTGAGTAGACCTCCTGGACCAGATAGGTTAGTTGGTAATGGAGCTGAGTACCCAGGGTGCAGCGGACGTTGGTAGTCTAGTACTCGAGGCGGCTCCTTTTATAAGCACTCAAATGAAATGAAACCTTCAATACCAGGTTCTACAAATAACTTTTAATTAGCATAACCATAGCATAATCAGCCTATAATGTTCTGCTGGGACACAGACCTCCTCCCTTCGAGGTAGTGGGCTGTAATCTACCACGCGGGCGCAGTGCGCGTTGGTAGATTCCACATGCCTTGAAATTTTTGGTTTTGACATGCCGGTTTCCTCACGATGAATGAATAATCTCTCTTAAGGCACTATTATTGACCGGAGGCAAAGAACACAACGTTCAAGAATTATAGTTGTAGATAATAGAGCAAACAGTAAAAAAATTAAGAATGATTACTTAATAGAGTCGTGGATCAACTCTCTTGAAGGTCTACATACAGCCCCAAAGCACCTCCTTCCTAGGACGGCACGGTTGGCGCAGTGGTTAAGCGATTGACTGCTGCGCTGCAAAATCAAAATCAAAAGTCATTTATTCAAATTAGGCTGAGAATCAGCACTTTTTGAACGTCAAAATTACAAAAGACAGTCCCCTAAAAACGCCCGCCCTTCACCACTTCCTAGTGCTATCGCTGGGAAGAAGAAGTGGCGCAACAAACTCCCCAGCAGCACAGCTGTCTGTTCGATTAAAAAGAAAATACTTGATTGTATACAATACTAGGTACCTATGTTCAGTAATTAACATTACAAAACAGAACATACATAACGACTTGTTATGGAAGAGCGGACTCTCCTAACACAGGCACTATCTGCCTAAAAGGAGGATCCAATCACAAAAAAATTGTTAAAACCTAAACTTGTTCTACCAATAAACCATTTTTATTATTTTTTTTTATTAACATAAAATTAAATTATTTGCCATAATATGTCAGCTAGCCACGCCAATATACCAACAAATATAATAAAAACTATACGTACTCAAGCTAAAAAATAATTACTTAAAATGTAAATAAAAAGATTACTACCCAAATAAAAGCCTCCAGGCATAAAGGGCGTGACAACTTACATATTTATACTGCGTGTCGCGGGTTCGATTCCCGCACGGAACAAATATTTGTATGACCTACAATTAGTTGTTCCGGGTCTGGCTGTTTGTGTATGTGAGTTTATATGTCTGTAAACGCACCCACGACACAGGAGAAATTCCTAGTGTGGGGCAACGTTTAATAAAAAAAAATAAGAAAATAAAATAACTAATGCTCGCTATTTCGCGATAGCCCACTCGGACATAGCCTCTTGGTATTCCCTAAATCTCCTAACTAGCGTGGACTAGGAAGTCCGTATCCTAAAGCAGTTCGACCCCGAATGCCCTGACTTATTACATCAGTCTCCTCACAATTCCTATAACATACCGCCACGCTCAGCAACACTTTCGCAGAATCGCTCTATGACTCTTTTTGTACAATTTCTCCTTTGTTTTAAGGGTTCTCATGTCATCCCGTCGGCCCATCTTATGGTTGCCAGATGTGAGTCTAGTATTGTTTGTAAAGTTTGTTATTAGAAATCGGATATTTCCCAAGATTCTTTGGAATTCGTAGATATATAGCATTCGAACCGTCGCGTCGGTCGGTAATTTACCCTTTATTGTTTCCCATTAAATAGAGAATTTATGTGTTCCTTTGAGGCCCGGACCATATGCAAATTTTAAAATGAATTTAACATTTTGTTTACAGTCACATTTTCTTTCACACTATATACACAACAATAACAGAGACAGAGCAACAACAGAGTGTCAACATGTTTATGCTTGAGTACGAGTCTTTTGACTATGTGTATCTTAAGTCTTTTTTCTTATTTTTTTTAAATATTATTATTTTTTAGTTGTAATTGTGCGTTTTGTTTGTGCAGAATAAAATATTTTTCTTTCTTTCTTTACACAATATAAAGCGCCTGCCGTTCGAACCCACGACCTACAACTCGTAAGTCAGGCCCGTTACCACTGAGCCACCACTGCTCTAACCCCTATGAGAGGCTGAGAGGCTTCTTTATACGCACAGCACACATACGAAAAATTAGGTAGGTATCAAGTCTAGAGCTGAATACATTACTGCTACATTATTTGGTTTCCGTCCTTTTCGGGTAACCACTGAAAATCAGCGCTGTGCTGTGCGTCCCCAGCACAGCATCATGCTGAGTGGAAGCCTTCTTGTGACTGTCATGACGTGCAGCCGTCCACTATTTGTGCTTTGTGCTTGTGACTACGAGTATGGATATATTTTGTTTTTATTTTTCCTTTATTATTAGAATTAATTATCTTTTTGTATACACGTGTTTCTGTGCCAAATAAAACAAATAAAACCATTTTTCTTTCTTATTATTTCTACTTACATCAAATATGACTCAATCTGCCGAAAACGACATCTTAATAAGATTACCTCATAAATCTTTAATTCTACACGCCAAGCATTTTTACAAAAGGCTTGAAAATCCCGAGAAGTTAGATTCGATCAATATAAAGCGCTAAGTAATGTGAAAATTGTGTCTTATTTCAAAGGAAGGTGATTTTCTCACCAACTTAGCATTTTTTCCTTCTAAACTCTTCGGAGATTCGGAATTTATATTTTATGCGGATTTTGGCATGAAAAGGGTTATAAAGAGCTTAAGTTGATCACGCTAGCTGTTTTATTTTATGCTGGTTATTTTATGTAGCTGTTGCTGAAGTACACTTTGCTTTACAAAATAATAAGCTAAGTAGAGTGGGGTTTTTGAGGTAAAGCAGAGAACAGTACTAAGTGAAATTTTATTAGCCTCTAAAGTTAAATGGGGCTGAGTTCAAGATGATGATGGTGGTTATTAACAAATATAATGAATCTTTGAGAATTTCAAGAAATTTGTTTTATTCAGATAAAAATTACTTCACAGATACTAGACAGTTTAGATACTTTACTTGGTTTTTTCTGGTGGCTCTTTTGAGCTTAATTTTCTTTAATTACTTATTGTAAGTTTTCTGTACTTGTACAGACGCCAGCACATCAAGCTACTACAATCTGTCAAATTTCTTTAATAGGTTTTCAACTTAATCGCGAAAGCATTAAGGTTCAAGGTCGATTAGGAAAATTTGACAGTTTCGGTTAGATTGATCTGCTGGCGTCTGTAATGATATACGGTGCTGAAACGTGGATCAGGTCGATCTGGTCCACAAATTCAAGGCCACTCAGCGCCCTGTGGAGCGGGCTATGCTTGGAGATTCTTTGAAGGATAAAATCAGAAATGAAATTATTCGGAAAATAACCGGAGTTACCGACATAGCTGCAAGCTATATCGGTAACAAACGACGGTCGAGCAAGCAAACTGAAATTGCAATTGCATGGGCTCGCCAAGTTTGTCGAGTGACCGAGTCCTGGAGTAGTGGAGACCGCGTTTCGGCAAACGTATCGTTGAACGCACCCCAGCTAGATGGACTTTAAGAACTTTAAGAAGGTAGTTGGGTCAGACTGGATGCGGAAGGCGGAGGGCAGGGTGTTGTGGTGCAGCCTGGGAGAGGCCTGTGTCCTGCAGTGGACTGCAATAGACTAAGATGGCTGTTTGATTGACTTATTGTAAGTACTACTCGTATTTAAAACGAATCAAATTAGAACACTTATATTTTAATAGTTTGTTAGTTAATTAAGTATATCCCTAATCAGCCTTAATTGTTCCCACTGCTGGGACACAGGCCTCTTCTTTTTGTTAAAGTAGTATACTTAATGATTTTGCTTACTACGTTTACACACAAAAACCAGTGACAAATAAAAAATTGCAACCAATACCAAGCTTTACAGACAGAAACAATATCAAAAACGTCAGCATATCCCATCCCCCGAGATATGTCGCGTTGTATATAAATTCAATTTTTATTTGATAGCCATAACGAGCTTCGTAAAATTTAACTGTTTCACTCGCGTGTCGGTGGAGCAGGCGTGCGATGTATGCAAATCAGGCTTTTACTGTGCCGAGCTGGTGTTGGTTGAAGAATGATAAGATATACGGATTTCTGGTTGTTTGTTATTAATTGGATTAAACAGGGTAGCTAATGTTATTTGTAGACTAAGGGCGGGTTGTATCACGTCCACTTGACGCACGCGTATACGTCAAAAATGGCGCTAACTATCGTCAAACCAAAAAAAGCGTTGCCTTGACTTACGTCAAATAATAACGATTACGTAATCATTATTATTTGACATACATACAAATTACGTTAACCAACCGTTTGAAACAACCGGCCCTAAGAAATTGTGACACTTGCCTAACCCTTTGGGGAATAAAGGCGTGACGTTATGTGTTAATAGATTCAAAAAATAAAAGGACCGTTTTGACATTGACAGTTCTAGTAGGTAATAAAGATCAAATTCGCAAAACACGTATTCGTTTGTATGAAACTGACAAGTGTCAAGAACGCATTCTCAAATGTCAAAACGGGCCTTTTTATTTTTTGACAACTTTCAATCCTAACATACTCTTCCAATGTAAAAGTAAATAGTCCTTGTAAGTAAGTATCATTATTTACATAAAATGTCGTAAATATAAATTATATTACATATTATAATAATATGTATTTTTAGTGCATAGGATTGATATCGCCCTACAAAACCCCGTCCAATACAAACTGTACAGATGAAAAAAACACCAAATTTTTAATTCCGTAGACTTTACTCAATACTTTTATTGCATTCCACATGTAGGTATTCTTAGGTGGTAAACTTATAATTAGATCATATGGACCCTGTCGGGTTTGACTTAACTGTATTATAATAAAGGAGGTTAGGATCAAATTATTATATAATATGAAAACGTCAATTAGATTCATGACATGGTTTCCAGCAACTGATGGCTTAAAAGCTGGTTCTTAAAACTCCGCGACCCAGCCCAAAGTCAGCAGCGACAAAGTCCTGAAGAGCTCACAAAAACCTTTTTCTAAAAAACGAAATCCACTTTTCACTAACCAACACTTTACCTAAATACCAAAGAAAACCACCCCATACAAAATTCAGTAAATATTTCCTCACTAATTAAGCTACACTCCTAGCTAGATCTAATTTAATCCTTCTCCGGTATTAAGTTTAAGCGGTACAGTGAGGTGGCTTCGACGGCATTACTATTGGATCTCGATTAGCATAGAACTTCTTATCGATTGCGTTATCTCATTTACATGATCTGCAGGAAATCCAGGTGAAGTTAGTTAGGTAGGTGAATACATGAATACGTTATCTGCCTACAAGTTAAAGTTGTCACTAGGTATTATGTAACTTGTACTTCGGGGAGACCCCTTTACTTTCTCCCCAGAGAAGTGCCCTAACAGGCGCTGAACCGAGTTCCAGATTGGTCCTTTGAAAGGTAACGGTGCCCATGCCATGTACAGATGGTGATCATAGAGTTGGTTTTAGTGAGGCAAAATCCCACACTCCCTGGTTTTATTCCAAAAGACCTGGCGCCTTGTAAAATTTTATGTAAAAAAAAGGTATTATGTAAGTTGGCAAACACAAGGAAGTTCACCTTCAGGCTAACTGGTCGAAATCTGGTCGCAGCTGCATGAGAGTTGCCGAGAATCGAGATGAATGACGTGCGAATGAACAGGCCTACGACCAGCAGTGGACTGCTGTAGGCTGATGATGATGATGATTGTGGCCTACCCAAATGTCCTTTCTTTGGTATTGTTCGTTGAATCGTCGAGCTCCTTAAGTTTTTAATTGAGCTGCACGATTTCTGACAAATGCGTGCACCGACTGGAAGGAACCACAGATTGAGAGGACCTGCCTCTCAATCTGTAGTTCTTTCCTCAAAAGACCATCTCAGACATCGACCTGCATGGTCTTCATATGATCTGACAAAAGATTATGTCTGAACTTTAAAAGAGACTCTGAGTTTGTTTCGGCCTTTCTTCTCAGACTAGTCAGATAGAAAACGCCGACCTCATCTAGTTTTAAAATATGATTGACGTGTAAAAGTGTTTGTACAAACCTACTTACAAAATCATTTATCATTGTGAAAGTGCAAGTATTAGGTATCTAGATAAATACTGTTTAGCTTTAACTAGTATAATTTTGTTTTCAAAATCTCATAACTAACTATTTACGCTAGGTACTAAATTAAAAAACTAACTATATAAATAAATACAAAAACAAAAGGATATTTAGGCGTCGAAGTACTCGTCCGCATCGCTGTCATCCGAAAACGTGCCCAGGAGACTGGCAGCATTGCCACGTTGAATGGCAATGCTAATTCTTTGGCTAAAGACCGACCCAGGTCACGTGGAGTGTCGATCAGCCGGCGAGAAATTTCTTTAAAAAGGAGACGCACACTCTGGCCCCTTGACCCGAGCATTTTGACCCCGAACGGCTCAAAGTTGTAGTTATCCATAAGGTATTTACGCCGCTTGAGGGTCTTTAACTTAGATTTTTAGTGTCATTCACAGAGTGTTTCAAATTGAATAATAGCGGTGGATGTTATGTTGACGCGAGAAAAAGCTTTCATGTATAATCTAATCATTCGTCGTAAAAATAATACATCACTTGAGAATTTGCCCACGACACCCACGAAGTACATAAAGACGGCACCTACACACCTGATCAAAAGATGATAAAGATTATATGAAAAGGTCACGTAAATATTCACCACTATAAAAAAACCAGCCAGTGCCAGTGTGAGTCGGACACGGAGGGCTCCGTACCACAAGGCAATAAACAGCAATATTTTTTTATTACCCTTACCCCGTAATTTTTATTAACTTGGTTTTATTTCTATTATTTGTTGTTATAGCGGCAATGAGAGTTGCCGAAAATCGAGTTGAATGGCGTGCAATAGGAGAGGCCATGAGGCATGTCCAACAGAGGACTGCCATAAGCTGATGATGATAGCGGTAATAGGAATACACGTGAAAATTTTAACTATCTACCTATTACAGTTCGAGATATAGCTTGCTGACAGTCAGGTGGAGGACAGGACGGACGGACAGCGGAGGCTTACCCACTAAAAAGTACCACTTACCTGCTTAGTACTTAAAAAGTAACTTATTTAAATCACACTAAATCTTTATTAACGACAAAAACACGTTGCATAGTCTTTACAACTTAAGTTTTTCTTCACAAACTTAGTAAGACCTTCGAGCCATAAAACACGTATTTTAAAACGAGGTCTCAGGCTATAGCAGTCATTGGCCCGCACCTGTGGCTCGCTGATTTTACGCCGACTTGTTCCAACTTATATAAAGTAGCGAAACGACTTCAAAGCCGTTCGCAACGACTTCGAAGGCGGCTACTTACGTTGTCAAAATTTTGTGCATTAAATTGCTTATTGTTAATAATGTTTTGGGTGAAATTGTAGGAGTTTTTGGATTAAGTTGGTGTTGTGAGTGGAATATAAATTAAATATACTTAGTTAATTATATGACCGAGACCGACATTTATCTTAGTCTAGACTGAATATGAAGGCTACAATAACCAGGATAAAAGTACCTAACTAGCTGAATTGAACACTATAAAAACCTATAGCGTTTTTGGCGTGAAAACCAAATCAAATCATTTATTAGTTTGCAAACATGGGTAATTAGTATATATTTGTCTTTTTATAGTAGTCTTCCATGTTCTACCGAATACATTATTATAACAGCTCCAAAAATAGATATACTCGTAATTATTATATACACTGATAAGGAAACACTCACCAGAAAAAATAAATCCTAAGTACGAAAGACCAAACATCACAGAATTAAATACGCTACATAACATGCTTCATTCACCTGCAGACACTCCAGCCACTTAGAAGCTGCATAGTAGCAGAAATTCACCCTCTTATATTTAACAAAATCCTTTACTACAAGTAGCGGAACCACAATTTCCTCCCACAATGAAATCAGCCAGAAAATCCTGCTCCATCTGAAAATAACATTGTCTCAGGTAATAGTACTGTCACAAGTTAGATAGCTTCAGAAGGCCGGCTCGAAACAACCCGATTTTAACTGTGGCGGGGCTCGGAACATGAGGAGAGTCACTGCGCAGTAACGAATTGAAACGTACTGCGCAGTGAGTAGCGCGCTTCAGAGCCACCATAAAGTTTGAATCGGGTTATACATCGAGCGAAAACAGGCGCACGTACACATACAGCGTGTATCAGAGATGTGTGGACATACTTGAGAGTAAGGTACAGACCATCAAACGAACAACTTTCTTCATTGGATCGTAATCGCGAAAAATAATCAGCTGTAGGTACCATACATTTAGGTTGAGTAGCTATTGAAATTTTGTATGGGACAGCGATTAAAAGCGAGAAAAAGCTGTTCAGTTTGATGGTCTGTACCACATCGTTAAATAATATGACCACACATTTCTGAACCCTAATTGCGTAATACTTTTTCGTACGATCATGTTGAATGATATTGCTAATCCATTGCTGCATATATTCGAACAATTTGTCTGCTCAACGACGTAACTATCGCAATGAATGTTGTTGAATTGTTCTAATGAATGTTTCTGGCAAATAAATAAATAAATAAAAAAAAAAAAAAAAAAAAAATTAAAGCCATTTCTACTATTAGTGTGTTCCGCAACTACCCCGATAATACACGCTGTAGACACGTATGTATGGCGGTCTCATACAAAAGCCGGTCGCCAGTGCGCTTGCAGTCGACGCAGACGCGTGTCTATGTGTGCGTGCGGTTTGCTCGTTGTTCAGAGCGGACCTTCTGTATTTATCTATTCTGTGACACTGTCTTCTCAGACCAAGTCTAATTTAATAAAGAAATTAATTAACAAAGGTCGGTTTAAAACAGTATTAAAACATGTTTAAATTCTAAACTGGTTGAGTGGTTGTGGGTGTCTTGTTATATTATTAAGGGGTACTATTATTGTAGGGTAAAGGGATTAAATTCTGTTTGGTTATGTTGAATAGAAAATTGATTGCCTGGTATTTTAACATGCCGCTATTTCAACATAATTTATTTATATATTCCATTAAATCAGTGGTAAACGAACTCATTACGAACGACCTAATTTATTTCGAACGCAAACATTTTGAAAGAAAACTTCATGAGAAAGCCGGCCATGTCCTAGAACCAAAAATTCGACGACATGTGACTTCTACTAACCCGCACTGGACCCGTGTGGTGGATTATAGCCCATCCCCTATCACCGAGAGGAGGCCTGTGTCCCAGCAGTGGGAACCTTATAGGCTGATTATTTATGTTTATGCTATGTATTTATAAGTACACCAAGCATAGCATAAAAGTGCATAAGTTTAAAACAGTATTTACGTAAATTTTTAACATTAGAAGTAATAGCTGAATACTGTTTTATACACAAATAATAGGCGTATTAAGTAAATGACATGTAATTAGTCGATGTCGACGTCGGAGACAGGGCGATGCGTCTCAAGTAGAGCTGCAGGACATCTAGTTAGACGCGGAGTTGATGGTGTAAAACTGTGACCATCCGGTTGCCAAGGTAAGGCCAAAGAAACCAGGGCCGGCCGTCGCGTTGGGTTGATGATATCGGTCAAAGTCGCGGGAAACACCTGGATGAGGGACGCACGGAACCGGAAAGTTTTGAAGAAAAAAGAGGAAGCCTATACACAGCAGTGAAATAAAGGGAGAAAGAAAGAAAGAAAAAACAAACATAAGAAAGAAAGAAAAGAAAGAAAATAAAGGAAGAAAGAAAAGAAAGAAAGAAAAGAAAAGAAAAGAAAAGAAAAGAAAAGAAAAGAAAAGAAAAGAAAAGAAAAGAAAAGAAAAGAAAAGAAAAAGAAAATAAAGAGAGAAAACAAAGAAAGAAAAGAAAGGAAGAAAAGAAAGAAAGAAAGAAAATTACATTTATATAGCACAGACTAAAAGACACAAAAAGTGTAAAGTCCGATGTAAGAAATTAGCATTGGGTTATTCCGGCCTAAAATGATGATGATGAAATGATTAGTCGATGTTCAAATATTATGTTTAACACACATTAGAGGCGAATTTCATCAATGAAACTAAACGTCGCACATCTAACCCACTTCAGGAGCTATCACTGTCATTATTGTTATGGAAAATTGACACTGACAGCTCTTGAACGCGGCTTAGATGACGTGCTGATCGCATTAAGTTTAATTCGTGAAAATGGTCCTTCGTAAAGATCTATGGATGTGGACGCGATTTACATAACTTACGACCCACGTCGTCGAGTCCCATGACGACGGGGGCAATTTAAGGGTGCCTTCCCTTAAATTGATGTCATGATAAAATAAAACGTTAGGTTACGTTGATTGTGCACTAGGGCAATATAATAATAATAATAATAATATCCCTGGACATTTCACACAGCACCATTTGTCCCAAGCTAAGCAACCTAATGCTTGTGTTATGGTAACAAGATGGCTGATAAACTACTTATATACAATTTTTTTTTTTTGTAAATACATACATATTATAGATAGAAAAACACCCAGACTCGGAACAAATACATGTAGGTCATACAAATATTTGTTCCGTGCGGGAATCGAACCCGCGACACGCAGCGCAGCAGTCAATCGCTTAACCACTGCGCCAACCGTGCTGTCAAAATATGTTTTGCCCTAGTGCACAATCAATCAATTTGCTTACCCTTACATTGTTGGGATCGGATTCCAGTCTAACCGCATGCAGATGAATTCCAGTATTTTACATGGAGCGACTGCCTATTTGACCTCCACACAACCCAGTTACTGGGCAAAATCATTAAACCTTAAACCCTTTGGTAAGACTGGTTGTCATGGGTTCAGGCTTCTGACTACCCGTAACAACTGTCAAAGATCGACAAATGGCAGCCGGGACCAACGTCTTAACGTGCTTTCTGAGGCACGGAGGGTTACGATACGGGTAGTCAAAAGCCCAATAGTCTGACAACCAGTCTTACCAAGGAGTATCGTATTATCCAGTATCACAACTGGGTTGTGGAGGACAGATAGACAGTCGCTCCATGTAAAATACTGGTATTCAGCTGAAGTCAGACTGGAAGCTGACGACGCCAAGATAGTTGGGAAAAGGCTAGGCAGATGATGAACACCCATTAAAATTAAAACAACATACCATTACAATAGTTTATAGCCAATACAAAGATCCTCTCATAATTGCCGACTGCAAAATTACAAAACATGGAATATTTATGGGATAATAACTCTCAATGGATTCCGGTTCTGTATAGTGGAGTAGCAAATAATTTGTTGGTTGTAAGGAAACTATTCAAATGAATCTCGGAGCCATTTATCAGGGTGTAACTGTGTCCTGTGGAGTGTGGTTGGATTATCTTAGTGCTTATGCAGAAGTTGATGTTTTGAGTTGATTTATTTAACACCAAGAGGTGTTGGGGGTGTGGGTGTGTGGGGTGTCCCAGTGGTAACAGGCCACGAATTAAGAGTTGTAGGTCGTGGGTTCGAACACAGACAGGCGCATTACTTTGTTTAAAATATTTCAACACCACTGCTCTCAAAATGGTGAAAATTAAAACATCGTGAGGAAACCGGCATGTCCTAGAACCAAAAATTTGAAGAGATGTGACATCTACCAAGGGGGCACGAGTAGTGGATTTCAACCCCCATAAACTCCCTCTCACAAAGAGGAGGGCTGTGTCCCAGGAGTGAGGAAATGATAGCTTGATTATTTATTTATTTATTTAGGATCACCAACAAAAGATATACATAAACATTACATATTAATGGACGAAAAAGTATTTAATAGGGGTACAGTCACGAGCATAAGTATGTATACACTTGGCTTTATTCAAAAGCGATTAACTCCTATATTTTTTTATGAAATTTTATGTTGCTTCGAACGTAGTGTTTTTGAACCCATTGGTTTTTGCAATGTGCCGTTTTCATTGTTATTTTCGTTATTTCACACAAAAATCGCTATTGAAAGTTTCCAAGTGTTGACATATTAGTGCTCGTAACTGTACTCCTTCAATTACAGGAGACCACAACATGCACAATAAAATAAACAACTAAGCTAATAAAACCGTCTTCACAATAATAGCTCATTTAACATAACAGAACAGCATCACGCATTTTTCTACAAATGGTTAGGCAGAGGTGACCCACAGTAGGTGCATCCACATTTCACCACTTATGTTTAAGTTCAATGTAGGTGGAGAGCCTTGTGCCATCAACCGGGCTCAAATCCTGAATCCGGACTGGTATTGAGAAATTCCTAATGGAAAAACCGAATAACACTTTGCCTGACCTGGGAATCGAACCTAGGACCTCATGCTCATGACCACTAAACCAATGAAGCAGTTACCTATGTAATCATGCTTTGAATATACTACATTGTCTACACACGACCACATATCAAACTATATATTTCTAGTTTAAGCTGACCTCAAATTATATAGGCTATAGCATCATATATTATGTCGTCCTGCTTACTAGTTTTTGGCAAGATTTACCCTTATCAAAAACTTTCTGATAAATTATCGCCGTTTCCGTGTCGGCCGTTTACGTCACCATGTCAAAATACATATATCACATTTCAGATAACATAAAACTTCAGCTGCTGAGTGTACCATAGCGTAGCACTTTCATACAGAATGTATTAGAAAGTTGTGGTATTTAAGGGTGTGGTACACAACATCACAATTATTATAAACTTCAAAATGCACCTACATTCAGAAACACTTATACTACGGATATTACACAAAACAAAACCAATAATATAACATCTCATAAATATTCCGTTCAGCTTTCAATACCAAGAACTACGAAATAAACAAAAAATAATCGCAGGCGCAACGCAATATCTGTAACGCAAGTAAAACGCGGAATCGCACATAAAGGGTTTAATTTCACTGAAATTTCATTGAAATTAAATTTCCGTGCGCTGAAAATTTTTCATGCTTCAGATGGTATCGAAAATCGTTCCGTTTTTATGGTTCAAAATAAAAATAATGACTAGTTTCATGGCTGGCGAATACGTGTAATGGCCGGTCTATCTGGGTTATGGTTGGAGTTGAGTGCTGTTTTGAATCAAAATGGTTTTATGATAATGGTTTTGGAACTAGTGTTTTGCTTAATTTTTCTTTTGCTGTAGTGGGATTTATTATTCATGCACTTTGCTGATTATTATTCATGCAAATCTGCACAAAACAGTGCTAAAACCTATGAGAATCTAACTGATTTGATGCAGTAGCTTTGATGTATGGCAAAGTTTGACATTGTCCCACTCATAAGTAATTGAAAATATGGATCACGTGAAGCAAGCAGCAAAAAGGACTATTTATTTTATTTACATGGACATTTGGACAACAATACAAAGTTTTTAGCCTCCTTCACACACTTACACACCTTTCACATATGTACATATATTTACCCATAATTTTACATGAATGATGTAACCTATATGTTGATTCAAAAGAGTTTCAATGGATCCTTGGATTGGGCAACTAGCTATATGTTTCTGACTGTATACTGACCGACTCCCTGACAATTCAGAAGTCTCTGTATGTAAAAATGCTTTGAGTTTGAGTTTACAGCGAATCTAACTAACCATTTTTACCAGACTCATACTCTACAAGATAATACCACAACTTTCTTTATAAGAAAATCTAGCAGGATATTGGAGCTTCCTCACAACTGACGATTGCAGGAATCACGTAGGTGTATGATACCGGATCACATCGCCGCCACACATACCGAGCGCTGTTATTACTCTATTGCATATCCCTATTCCAATAAAAATACTAATAAATTCTCCTTCTTGTTCATAGAAATGAACGTGAGGGAATATGTAGGTATTTAAAATTGAGTTATGAGTTTCTAATATACAGATACATCTTTTTACTTCTTTCGTTCTAGAAAAATGGGTCCTGAAAAGGATTACTTTCTTACTTTTAGCAATGCTCAAACTATCCACTATTCTCGCATGCAGGATACATCGAGGCCGCAAACTGGAACCATGAATTCAGCACTTGATTTTAGAGTATCGTAGAAATTTCTCTGCAGTTATTAAAAAATAATCTGCTGTTTCATATAAAAGTACAATACCAACGCGGCAAAATGTATAGAATAGCAATAGGTTCAGAATCATGTACTGAATCCATGGTAACTGGTTGCACGTCGATGTCCCTGCCACCCTGTATAGAGAGAACATGTTCTAGCGTTGTCTTAGAACAATCACTATAGTAACTACGTCTAAATTACGGTGATAATCTTGTTCCTTAATATAATACTAATGAACTTCTACCAAAACTAAAACTTATTTCTTACGTGAATATCCCAAGCCGTACAATAACAAAAACTAAACCAAAAGTTTGTAAAAAAAACTAGTATTTATGTGAACCTATCATACAGCTTTCCACTTACCTTAAAAGCGCAACAACGTGAAGGTAGCTGGTAAATAGATTGCTCAGAATACAGCCGCAAGACGTGACCGGAGTAGACAACTTTAAACTTCGAATGCATCTGACGTTTCGTTATTTGCTTTCAATAAACAGATCGCATTGAACACGTAGATCGGATGGAGTTAGCTCCGGGTCGCAATGTCGGAGTGCATTGATGAGTTTGTTGGGTTTAGCAGGAGTATGGTAAGGTTTAACGTGATTTTGAATAAAACTAGCGTTTCCTAGAAAGAGCGGTGGCCGCCACATCACCAACTTACTCTTGTTGATTAAAAAAACTTAAAACTTACTTTAAAAATGATCTCTAGGAAACATCCCAGAGAGTGTTTTGTGACGCTGTAAAGTCATACCCCTGCCATCATTTTCATGACAGCCGTCACTGCAGCCGTTATGTGGCGGTCACTGCTATTCTAGGACATCATAGCATTGGTGCCTGTCCAGGATTTAAAAGACAGAACGTTTTGTAGAAGAATGTTAAGGAAAGACATGGTCACCATGTGGGATTAACAGTTGGGAAGAGAGATACTCTAACTAGTTGTGGATGGTCTACGTAAAGTTATAGGTTATATCCACCAATAACGCTATTAGTGTTGCAAGGCAATGATATTTGAAATTCTATCATCATTGCCTTGCAACATTTGATTGTGTTTGCATTAGTGTGCATACACACGAGCGGCATGCGTCAACGACAGAGGCAACGGGAGCTGTCGACACCCGTCGACGCCCGCCGACACTTCTTGACAGCTTCAGTTTCCTCTGCCGTTGACGCTTGTCACTCGTGTGTTTGAGCACTGACACCTGTCCCAAAAACAGGAATGAGTATTTGAAAGTCTAGTGAGCTAGTAATTGGCGGCAAAACATAATTGATTTAGGTACTACTTAGTCCAGATTTAATTTTTCCACCTGGTCCTATCCTAAACTCAGATTTTTAATTTGCTTGACCAAAATGACAGCTGCGATCGACCTTTTTGTGTCATGTTGACAGTGTTTATTACTACGCAGCTGTCATTTTAAGCCGGATTATTTCACGTTCACTTGTCGCCCACGTAAACGTCAAGAATGGCGCTAAGTCAAACCAAAAAAAGCGTTGTTTCAAATTACAATTACAATATTATAGCCTTGCCGTACGTCAAATAATAACGATTACGTACTCGTTATAATTTAACGTACGTATTATACGTAAACCAACCGTTTGAAACAACAAAAATGTTCTTTTCAAAAAAAAAAAATATTTTGTTTTATCTTGGTACCCAAATTCAATCCTTGAACACAGGCGTAAGCCATCCTATAATCCAGCAATACCCAAAAACAAAAGAGCTTCCAGAAAACTGTGTGGAAAATCTTTTACAGCGTTTTGCCTTATCCTTCCCATATGAACCGGATCCACTTGTACCGTTCGCAACAAAGTCGGTTAATACACGAGTGTCTGAAAGGTCCATGTAAACGGATAAACGGCTGGATCCCGTCCCTGGGACTTGGGACATTTCAATAAAATGCTAACTTTTTTTGAAGCCTGTACTTACCGATTTTGTGTGGCTTATGAAGTTGCAGTTTTTTTTCGGGGTTGTATTTGATCGAAGACGCAAATGTAGTGTCATTGGGGTTATGTGTGATTTTCGACAGCAAAAAATAACCATGTCGTATGTTTTTTAAAGCACGAATAGCTTCTGCTATTTGTTTCAATAGGAAAGACTCTAGGAGGACTCTAGGAGGTCTCTAAATCTTTTTTTTTTTCTTTATTTGTTTAAAGAAGGTTTTAATCTAGACAGATTATCGGAAAGGACGTGAAGTCATTGATCATTCGTAGATCTTTGACAGTCGTTACGGGTCGTCAGAATCCCGAAAGTCTGACAACCAGGCAAACTTTACAACGAAAAAAGTTTGTCAGCGTAATGACACCTTGGCCCTAAGCTGAACTTTCGAGAAAGATCGCATCAATCTGGAACATTAAACTTCGTATAGTTCAAATCGATTTCACATGACCCATCTCATGTGTCAAACGTAATGGATACCGATTTACTTATAGACACGGAGTAGTGAGTAGAATGGAGTACCAAGGTGGTTTATAAAAAACGACCGCTGCTATGTCACGGTATAATTATCATAGTCTCTCCTAAATACAGATTACTTCGTGATCTAGCTAGGAGAGCAGTGATACACCTAACGATTCGTAGTCCTACACCATGTTATTAATAATGCATACTTTGTAAGTTCTTCATGTAGGTACCACAAAACCATTATGTACCTAAATAAATTTTATTATAATATTCACTTGCTTCACACACACTAACATGATCATGTACCTAGCTTTTTCCTAACTATGTTCACCTATGTGCATCCGGTTAGACTAAAAGCCTACAAGCAACAGAATACCGGAATTTAGCTTCACACACAATAACATAATTAATTATTTAACATAATTATTAGTGTCCGACCGAAATTACTATTAGCTACGTGCCTACTGTATTGTATCTTTTCTATGCAACTTCCGTCTGTGCCGATGTGTTTGAAAAAATAGCTGTTGTTAGCCTAAGGTACAGAGGGTCTACTCCGAAGTAGTATCGGCCGAATGTTCGGCCGTTTTCTGCTACGGTGTTACTATTTGGTTCGGTTGGTCCCGATCCTACACTCTTTCGAATATTGACTATGGTCACGACCCAACTGAGCCGATCCGAACTTTCGCATTTTTCAATGATATTCGGTTCGGCCATGTGTCGGTCCGATCCGAACATTCGCACTTTGCACTTCGGAGTAGACCCCCTGGTTTTTCTGCATCAAAACTCCATTTTATTCACCACTCTGTGGCTATAGACTTCTCTTTAGCCAATCATGACATTCCAAAACTTGTTTGGACGTAATCACATTGTTTGTTCATGAGGTAGGCAGACTTCTTAATTGTTATGATATTGTTTACCTGCCAGACATACCTACCTACTACTATTTAGTTTTATTGCATTTTTATCTAGAACTGCGATAGTATTGCTTTTGCAAGGTTATGTTATAAGCTACCTTCATAGCAACCAAGTAATCCTTTTATACATACGTAATTGGAAACTGCTTTTTCTCTCTGCATTTCACTATGTTATTTGTTTAACTTGTAACGGGTCGGGTGAGGTGTTATTGCGTTTTTCCATCTGGAATTTCTCAGTAACAGCCTGGAGCCTGAATTTGTCACCCAGTTGATAGCAATAGGCACGCCACCTATTACATGGGACTTAAACTTATCTGGCGAAATGTGGGCTACTATACGAACACCTCTGTCTTACCCTTCGGGGATTACGGGCGTGATGTTATGTTTATATTTTGCAGGTAACGGGACGCGGGTAGACCTAGGTGTAATTAGCCCAATATGGAACAAAAGGGAGGATGCGTATACTCAGCCCTGTGTTGAGCAGACTATCAATAATGATGATGATGATATCTTTGATATCAATCAATCAAAAGTTTTGTATAGACTTTTGATTGATTGATATCAATGGAAGGTAATTAATAACACGGCTCAGTTCTTACGTTTATTGTGTAAACATAGAATGTGAGCTATGGCGATATTTGAAAATCCATGGACTTAATATAAGGTTTGTCTAAAAGTTGATGAAAACCGATTACCGTTGTGCCGAAACGTGAGACCTGGCTCCTGAAAAAGAGAGAGCATCCGAACACCGTACGCGGTTGTTTGTTTCCTCCTCTGTAGCCCATGTAAGAGCGCATGATGTTCTTTTGATGAAACGTGTCCATCTCATGCGTTGCACACTTCCGCCGGGAGCTGGGACCCTATCAGAAGCCGGTGGGCCTCGAGGTCCTAAGCCGCCATCCTCCCGGTCGACAAGCAGGTGGTGGTGTCTTGGACGGGGAGAAATACTCGACCAGTGTCCTCTCAGCTTTTACAGTGGGGCTGGGTACCGGCGTCGAGGCGGAGCTGAGCGAAGAGTCCGGAGATGGTAAGCGTGCTCGACGTACGGCTGATCTGAAAGCCAATTCTCGTAATTTAAAACGTTCAAATTCTAGTCGCAGTCTCATCTCAGTGACAAACAAATGTCAAAAACTTGTCAAGATGTAGGAAAATTAGAAGTATTTTTTGACAGACTGAGACTGAGATCAGCCGATCGATTGTGTAAAAATCTCACCGTGAAAAGTTAGGTGAAGTGAGCTAAGAGTGAGCTGCCAATAATGTCAATTCCAAGCATTTAGTTTGGAATGACAGCTCACTCCACGCTCACTTCACCTAAGTTTTCACGGTGAGATGGTTACAGAATCGCAATGCAGACTGTGAACGGTCTTAAAATTGCGAGAATTGCCCCTCTGGTCAACATTTCTCTTGAATTATCAAAATTTACAAAAAATCTTAAATAATAATATCAATGTGTGTTCATGTATCGAAAGGGATTGGTCGTCCGCATTGATGTCAACAGGAAAAGCCTGCTTGAAAGTGATTTCTTTTTCTAAAACATAGAAATAAAATTGACAGCCAATCTTCTCGTCATATTCTCCTCACATAAAATAAATCTTTCAGAGCAAACAAGGAATGTGTTGACTAGTTTCCTCTAGAATAAACCTTCGGTACCGATGCTTCACGGCTTTGCATCGGGGTGGCTCTGTAAACAATACTGGCGGCTTGCAAGCTTGTGGAATTGAAATTGTGCTTTCAATGCGTTGTGGGGGAAAAAAGGGTGCTTTGTAGATTGATTGGGGGTTTTAAGGAGAGTAGAAGAAGTAGCAACGGTTTAAAATATGTTTTTTTTATCTTAAAGATTTAAAAATATATAATAACGAGGGTAAATATATATACACTGGATAAAATTCTTATACTCAATTTATCTATTATAGCATGGAAGACTTACACCTAAAAAAATGGAAACAATAGTCGACAGAAAGCCAATTACAAGTCTTCACGTTTAGTAACAAACTATTAATATAATAAACGAATAATTATAATAGTAATATTATGTTATTTACTCCCTGCGCAAAATATGGTCAACAATTAATTGTGTGCTGTGTGCGGAACGAACGAACAAGAAGCATGTGTGCTGTGTGCGGAGGCAACGGTACGGTTTAAAATAACATGTAATGACAAAGATTGAAAAGAGTATGTTTAGATGGTTTGGTCATGTTGAGAGAATAAATGAAAGACGACTAACTCATAAAAAAACCAATACAAAATGCAAGTAATTGAATACGCAAGAACATATTAATTTACCTCCAGCAAAACTATTGCCTCACTTTACCAATCCTAGCACTCCGCCCAGCAAATCACGTCCCCGAGAACTGACAAGCAATTCCTGCATAGAATGCTATTCGCCAAATCAAATGCAGACATGCATGATGCAAAGGAGAACGTCTGAAATACTTGGTTTACATGCAGAGTCCTCTTTGCAATGTAAAATAGTAGGACGTGTAATGTTGTCGACGTAACCGTAACTAAATATCTAAGGATTCGATCTTCGGAACGGAAGAGTATTTGTAGGGTGGATAGGCTGTCGTGTTAGGTTAGGATACAATAAATAAGAAACAATTCTATTTGATTGATGCGACTTCCTATATTTTTTGGCAAATAGTTCATCGTTCGGGTTAATTTTTGTCTAACGGTCCACACATAGTTTTTCGGGACACATTTATTCCGAATACATAACCAGCCTATAATGTTCCCACTACTGGGACACAAGCCTCCTCTCTGTGAGAGGGAGTGCGCCATATCTAATCTACCACGGGCCACAATGCAGGTCCGCGGATGTTACATGTCTTCGAATTTTTGGTTCTGAGACATGCCGATTTCCTCACGATGTTTTCGTTCACCGTTTTGAGATAAGTGGTGATGAAATTAAATATACAAAGTATAGTGCCCGCCCGATTTCGAATTTACTACTTACAACTCGTTAATCGGGGAACTCGTTATTCCGGATATGATTAACTATATTATGTGGTTACAAACCTAGACAGTTAACAGTTGATTTAGAATTTAGTAATAGTATCTCGAATTCCATCGTGCAAATTGCCACTCTCGTATTATTCAGGCTCACGTTTATTATCCTCCATTTTACCAACAACACCGTTTCCAAAAACATCTAACATAAAAAGTAAAAAAAATATTCCACAACACACTAAAACAACTTGTCCCCGCTAACTACCACGACGACCAACCACCCGTGATTAACGTCACACACAGCACAGGTAGCTATAACCGTGACGTTGGCACAAATTTTCCGCACGCATGGACACCCTACATTCGCATCGTGTAGCGAAACACTGAGATGTGTCCCGTTTCTCATAAATCACGAGGGCATTCTACATAACGACTGTGCGAGTTGGGGTAACTAAAATGTTTGTTTGGTAATTCAATGATTAGCTCAGTTATAATCTAGTAGCTGTTGCCCACGACTTAATCTGCAATCCAGGTTGAAAAGTAGCATATGTCCTTTTGCAGTTCTAATACTCATGTGCCAAATTTCAACCGAATCCGTCAGAAGTTTACCGCGCGATAAGCATTTAAACCGCGTCCCGATATCAATCGTCGGGTACCAGACACAATATCTGTCTGGTCGGAGGATCCTCCTTTTTCTATGGAGCATGAGCGAACTTAACCACTTGTTCCTCATATCTCTATAGACTCGGGCATGTGACTTGCCCCAAGCAACACGCGCCGCGTCTCCTATTTTCGTCTGTTGCTTCACAAGTCGCATCTCAGTGACTCGTAGCATATTCTTAACAACTCCTTTCTTTTTTTGTTCCCATGTCGGTTGAGTGTCTGAGTAAGTGGGATAAGATCAGTACAATGATGATCTCTCTTTCGCGAAAACTGGGTCCGATACAATTAGTTGCAAAGGCTATACGTTTAGCTTCATTCTAGAGAAGAAATCACGACCAATAACGAAGAAACTTCTTGTTTTCTCTTCAGGTGAATGCCTAAGGGAAGTACAATTTTATTTACTTCACTGCTATTATCGTAAATCTTTGTAACTGGTTACGCTCCTGCAGATATTATGACCTAAAGTAATGCTTCATTAAGCTTAACTAAGCTGAGCTTACCCACGGTCTTCATAGCTAAACTGACCTAAGATAAATAATTTTCAAAGTTATGCTAAAGTAGACTTAATTAATAGAGTGAATACGGAACAGTGGTCTGTCTTTAATGAATTGATCGGCAACATTGAATTGTGCAATGTATTTTATCTATGTTTTGCAATGACTTCTAGAAATATCAAATTAGAATTAACACAATCAAAATGTAAACCGAAAAAGAAAAAAAATGAATATGGATGATGAATGATAAACTTGTGCAAAATTAGTTGATTTTAGGATGGTGAAATCTATCATAGCCTATTTTTTCAGCAAGACACGATATTTTCCATTGAAAAATAAAGATGACGACTAAACCGCATCCAGCGTTCGTCATAATCTCGAGCGTCATTTTAAGCCACCCGAACTCTGTGACTTTATTTGACTTTCCTCTCGTACATAAATTTCCCCAGACATTTTGTGAATTAAAAAGCTTAATTTAAGTGGTCCGTCAGTTTCTGAATTAACGCCCTTTGAGTTGCTACGAGACCTCGCTAATTTCTTGAGAACTTGCTCATATATTTCAGTTAAACCGCTGTAAATAATTGTTTAATATTGTTGTGTATTTGTGTCTTACTAAATTAGGAGATTAAGATCCCTCTTTAAGCAGAGGTCGTTGTATAGACATAATTTATGACCTTCTAAAAAAATGTGTTTTCCTCCATCTTCATCGTTTATAGCATAGGTTATGAACCTTATTTTTCCTACCGCCCACTTTGAGAACATTACTGTTACTGTTATCCTGCGTCATCCCAAAAGGGGGGCATAGACTTCGCCCCATGACTTCCAGCTCTTTCGATCCAGGGCTAAAGTGGACCGCTAGTCCTTTGTTTTGTCCAACTCGTCCCGCCATCTTCCTCCAAAAATCTTTTTTTTCTAGAGCCCCCAATTGGTTGTTTTACTTACCACCTGTCCATTTACTTACAATCTGAAACCGCTTTTGCCACAATTATATTTAAACGTGTAATATTATAAAGTCGTAAGATAGGATATATAGTTTTATCTGGGTCTTCTTCTGCCCCGTCAGTATTAGGGACTGATCATCTCTTAGCTGCCACGGCTTATTTTAATTTTTAATTACTGAATTGTTTTTATATTTTCTATAACGGACGCTTTTGACGTGCACGTCTTTCTACATCGTTCTCACATGGTTAATTTCAACACGAATGATGTAATCAAATATTTTGTAAAAATTTTATGATTTAAAAGAGTGTCCGTGGAGTTTCATGCCCGTTCTTCTCCATAGGTACCTACGCTTTGGAATGGACAACTAGCTTCATCTTTCTGACTGACCGACCCTTTGACAATTCAAAAGTGCCTGTAATTGGTTTAGTTGAATTGAATGATTTGAGTTTGAGTATGCCCCCTGAAAGTCTCAAACGCCCACGAGGGGGTGTTATCATTCACGTGGCGAACCTGTGGTTTTTTGGGAAAGGATGGCAAGTACACAAAAAATATGAAAACGAACCTCTTCTCTTTACTAACACAATAGCCATAACCTAAAAATCTATCTATCATAAATTTGATCTCCCTTTATAACTCACGCCAAACAAAAACACCACTTCCGTACCGCGTATCTTAGGCTCAAACAGTTCATATTTATATGCCACTTAAATTCCCATTTCTTCACTCTTTGGCCATAAATGTGCCGATTCGGGCCCGAAGCCCAAATGCGTTCGGGTGAATATTTCATGTGTTATAGTCACAATGTCGCTCTCGTGTCGCTGTCGCGTCGTTGTGGTGTCGTTGTGTCGTGATTTAGATAAGTACTCATTGTTTATAGTGTGGGAGGTATGGTGTCTGTGAGTGGGTTTCTTCCTCGTGTAGAGTTGGTGTATTGTTATTGTTCCTATTAAGATTTAGTGTTTAGATGCATTTAGTATAGCTTGAAATTAGAAGGAAAGGGGGCAACACCCCCTTTCCTTCTCTCTCTCTCTCTCTCACTTTTAGTGCTCAAAGACACGAGTGACGCGCGGCAAGGGTAGAAGCAACTGCAGCCGTTGACAACGTGCCGCTCGTGTCACGACTAAGGTGCTCAAATACACGAGCTTTTATGACAGATTGTCCTTATGAATACACTCAAACTCAAATCATTTATTTCAATTACACCATTTAGGTACAGGCACTTTTGAATTGTCAAAACACCTACCTACCTACACCTGCTAGACCCAATAGGGTTTGTCTGATCTATACGTGATCGGGTGATCGTGTTGGATTTTTGTGCCATCAAACCAGAGAACAGAGAGTGCATCAGTCTGTGTTTGCGGACACACTTGTGCACTGTGATATCTCCTGCGTCCCTGGCTAATCTTCGTTGAGATTGACCGCGGTAACCAAAATTCGGTCGGGAGGATAATTATTATCTGAAAACCATTGTGAGAGAAAATAATATCATTACCTATTTTTAAGCTGTCTTTGACATATCTCGGAACCCCAGGCTCCCAGGCCTTTGGAAGGCGTACGTGGGGCCGAAGCCAAATCGCAGAGACCAAACATTTTTTTTTTTTAAATGATTGCTTGGTGGTTGTATGTTTATAGTGTAAACCCAAACGGCTATCGCACTGTCACACAATTCACTTAGATTATAGGCACCTACAACACTATATTCACACACTCCCAGCCTACTGACACACTAATTCATCCCAGATCTCAGAGACATTAACAACACAATCACGGTCCATATTTCGCCGTGAACGGACACATCTCGGCAACATGCCATATTAGAGACTGAGATCGTTAGCGAGCCGGGTGATTTGCTGGTTTGATCATAATTTAGTAGGAATAGGTTTGTGAACGGGAAATGATAACAAAATGTGTTCAAAATTGATTGTAGTGTAGCTCCTAGAACTAGTAAAACTAAAGTACAGTCACGAGCACCAATATGTCAACACTCGGCAACTTTCAAATGTGATTTTTTCGTGAAACAACGAATGCAACGTTGAAATACGACACATTACACAAACCTATGGGTTCAAAAATGCTATGTTCGTAACAGCATAATATTTCATTCAAAAACAAAAGAGTAAATCGCTTTTGAATAAAGCCGAGTGTATACATACTTTTGCTCGTGACTGTACGATAAAGGAGCGTCCTCCTAAACTATTTACAGGCACTTTTGAATTGTCTACGACACGGTCAGTTAAAAATATAAAACTTGTTCAAAAGCGCAGTAGGTACGATACTACCTATGGAGAAAAACAGGCAAGAAACTCCATGGATACTCTTTTAAATTATATTTTTATGTTATAATTATAACATGTTGAACGATGTAAAAGAGACGTACATGTTAAATGCGTTCAGAGTTCAGCACAAACAAAAAAAAAATAAACCAAAAAAAATGATAATAATAAGTCGTAACAGCTAAGAGATGACCAGTCCCAACAGGACGCATGGATCAAAACACGCGCCACTGTCAGCGAGAAATTTAAGTAAGCATGACATACTCCCCATAGTACATTCAAGTTTCCATTAGTACACTCAACTTTTCCCACTTACACACCTAACACTCATTACACGCCACGACACCCCACACACATACATAATACATACATCACTATACCTCCAAAACGCACTAACATACACATACTGTACTTACACAACGTTTATCATCTTACTAGTACAGTCACGAGCACCAATATGTCAACACTTGGCCACTTTCAATTGCGATTTTTTCGTGAAATAACGAATGCAACGTTGAAATACGACACATTACATAAAGCTATGGGTTCAAAAATGCTATGTTCGTAACAACATAAAATTTCATTAAAAAATAAAGGAGTAAATCGCTTTTGAATAAAGTCGAATGTATACGTACTTACGCTCGTGACTGTACATAACCTTATCTTTAAAAATTCTATTTTTAAATAAAACTACTACGTATATAAACTATTTGAAATTAATCGAGTACTGTCTGTATTGTGTTCCAGTGGGAGGATAAGTAATATAGAAAATAATAAATAAATAATAACTTGTAAGCTCACAAAAAACCCCTCGACCTTTATGTAATGCGAAGACACTGCCTCCAAAGATACACGATTTTCCTAGTTTGGGGGGTAGAGTACTTATTTCTTTAGACTTCTGACTCTATTACCTACGTTTTGTTTCCAATCTCTGTCTAAAATTTATATGTTTGCTCTCTGTAAACTTGATTGTCAGAGTTTATGTTTTTGTCAATAAAAATATTATTATTAAAAAAAAAGTCAATGAAATACATTTTACCCGGTAAATGGTAGCTCTAAAGTGCATAGTGTCACATCTTTGCTATGCAATTATATATGTAATCTAACGGTATTTTATTCAAATAGGTAGTTTTGGTGCAGCTTGCTGTACTGTGTCTTATACTGATGGAAATAATTGTAGAACTGATAGTAGAAGCGGCTCTTACTTACATAGCATCAGCTGGAGAGTAAAAATAGACTAAAAAGTATGTCCAAACCCAGGGGGTCTACTCCGAAGTGCAAAGTGCGAATGTTCGGAACGGACCGACACATGGCCGAACCGAATATTATTGAAAAATTCGAAAAAAGTTTGGATCGGCTCAGTTGGGTCGGGACCATAGTCAATATTCGAAAGAGTGTAGGAGTGTAGGATCGGTACCGACCGAACCAAATAGTAACTTTGTAGCAGGAAACGGCCGAACATTCAGCCGATACTACTTCGGAGTAGACCCCCTGGGCTGTCGGCCTACTATCGACGTTGCTGACAAGATAATCCACTAGTCAGGCAATGAGCTATTCTCGTATAGCTTCTTTCTTCTTTTCGTGTCAACACGACTAACAAAGACAATTTTTACGTAAGTACGTATGATTTTTTTTTATTAAATGTTGTCCCGTCGGGGGACCGCTGCTATTTTAAACTTTAACAGAACGTTAGGCTAATAATTAGAGCGGTCCCCCGACGGGACAACATTTAATAAAAAAAAATCATACGTACTTACGTAGGGTCATAATTTCAAGATTATTTTTTTCTTTTTATAGGGTTTCACGTTTATACCTTTTTTGTTCTATTTGTGGCAATTTTTTCATGTTTTTCTGATATCAGCTCGTTCGGCCATAAATAAATGCTTCCCACTTTCGAACTGTTCTGTCACAAATTCTTTGGCTGGCATCTTTATGCGTCACATAATCGTCACTAAAAACTGGGGCAGCAGCCAGCTCCCTATCTTGACTGGCCGAACGTTCTAATATACATGAATTTATGGTAACAGTTTGCGCGTCAATGTCCCTGCCACACTGTTTATATAATCGAGCTCCTTGAAAAAGAGTTCACCTGATTTTTTTTTACCAATTCCTGTCACCAGTCCTTTTGCTGTATCCCAGTTTGAAGGGCACGTGTTCCGGTAAAATTGCACGCACGTTTTCAATTTTGTTTCTGGGGGAAGAGTGCAGTGCAATAAAACGCAACGCACGATCAAAATGGATGTGATGTGTGTAATAAAATTCAAGATAAATTAAACGGGTGTTACTTTAAATTCTGGTGGACTATATGGTCCTGTTTCGTCAGTAAACAGTTCATCATCTTCATTTCAGTCATAAGATAAATAAAAAAATGTTTATTTCATAATTACTAACAACAAAAGCAATACACAATGCAAAAACCAATGCCAATGCTGGTCTCTCCTCTCAAGGATTGCCACAGTGGCACTAAATAAAGGATGCTTTAGGGCCTTAGTACAAAAAAAGACTGGCTTCCCTGATGCGCCGCGTGTGAGGTAGCGCCAATAGCCTTTTGAATATCATATTGGGAAGGGTTGATTGCCTGGTTGTAAGGCACTCGAATACCGTTCACAGATATAATAATAAGAAAGCAGCTATATTAAACACATGTCGCATAGTTCGGAAATTCCTACAATTAGATTTAGACAAAATCTCAATGCAGTAGAAAACACCTAATCTGATCAAACTTAAAATCTCACCTTGGTTTATACCCGTGAGATTTTAATAAATACCAGGTCCTAGGAATCTGAGAAAATAAATTAAAAAAAAAACAAAATAATAATAATAATTTACATTTATTTCAGACATACGTCCATACATTTTTACAAAGGAAGCGTTAGTAGAGTTGTTAATAATACACACAAAAAAAAAACAAAAAAAAAAAAGGTGTTACTAATTTGTTAGTAAACAAAGCAAGTTACACACATTGGGGTTTATTCATAAACGATGACTAAAGTTAAGTAACGTTTAAACATCAAAAATGTATGGTTAAACAGTCGCTAATCACTACTTAACTTTAAGCAACGTTTATGAATAAAGGGGTAAGTCTATTTCCTATTGGCTCAGGTTCCACATAAACTTTGTGCTAAAGAAGGCTCAGCTGACAGACTTAAGAGGTTCAGTAAACTTTTACTGCACGTAAACTTTAACACAAGCACTGCAAAGCTAATCCTGTTTTCCTTAAAAATTCAATCTAGGTTTTTTTTATCCATCTCGCAAGGAACAAGCAATCTTGAAATCTAGACAAAGATCCATCAAGCGCCAGGTGGGTGGGCGTTTACTCATTCTATCATTTTCGCTTATTCAAGCAAGGTTTTTTTATTCGCAAACGAGCGGAATCAGCGTGAAACTGATTTAAGCGTAATGACTGTGCGCTCAAGTATTCAGTCAATTTCACAAATCGGACCCACCCTAATTGGAGTGAGGTCATAGTGAGAACATTTAGGGGCCATAAGACGAGCGAGGAAATAGCAAGCGGAATCGTTGAAAGGTTTGATGGAATAAATGACTGTCTAATCTACAGAACCCAAAGAAAACTATCTCCTTTGTTTCACATTGATGTTATTTCAAGTTAAACAAATATCAACTTTATTTTAATAGGAATTAAGTTGATTTCTGAGTGACTAGCACTATTGAAAAAGTTATAAAACAATTAAGTTGTAGCGTAAACTGTATTTTATTGTGTAGGAGTTAAAAGTTACCTTTCCATAAACTCATATTTGTTTAAATTTTTGGCAAATATTCGCGATAGAAGATTATACAGTTTTTGTGGTCTTCGTTCCTCTTTTTCTTCGTGTCGCTCGCATGACTGTATTTTAAATCTAGTTTTCCCAAAACTTTGCCACTTCCACGGCGTTGTCGGTGGCAGCGAAGAGATCATTTTGACTGCATGTTTTGGGACACGACAATAGGAGGTGGAGCATGGTTTGTGACATAGCTCCACAATCACACCCTACTGGTAGGTAAGGTAGCCCCACTTTACCAGGTTGGACTTACATCTTCCCATTTGTGTTCGGAGACGGTTCAGAGACTTCCAAGTGGACCAAAGGAGCATCTCCCTGCAGAGTGTAACCTTCCGACTTCGTTAAATTATATAGTTAAATGTTGTTTGTCTATCCGTTTATACATCAACAGACAGACAAACAAAGAGACACACAATTAATCGGAATCTGAATCATTTTGAAGCAAATTGCTAATCCATTGCTTCATAAGTTCGAAAAATTTGTCTGCTCAACACGCAATGAATGTTGTTGAACTGTCAAAATGAAACCGATTCCGATTGATCTTGTGTTACGCAATTAGGGTGCTGGCCTACCCGGGGTCCCGGATGTCCGGTGGGATTCTCCCACCTGGACTTGAGTTGCCTTGGATAACCTGGAAGTCTTTAAACAGACTGCGGACCCAGGCTGGCCGAAGCATGCAGGAACTGTTCAGGTGGAGATTCATAGACGACTCCGCCTTGGAGTGTAAATATGGTGATAGTGCTCAAACGATGGGGCACTTAATATCATGCCCTGCGTGTCCTGTCAACTGCACGTTACAGGAACTGATGGACGCTAATGATGGCGCCACACGTGTTCAATACCTGTATCTGAGCACGAAACAAAACAACATCTATGTTAATTTTATGAATTTCCAACGTGCAAAACCTACTAAATGTATTACACACAACTTTCAACACACAACCTACTATGAAACAATTATGAAATAAAACGTTGTCTCAATTTGGCTCACAAACTGGGTTTCACTTACGTATCTGGTCACAAGCTTTGGTGACAAAGATATTCTGGCTCTGTGCCAATTCGTGAAATATATCGCATAGTCTTTTGAATAAAGTCTGCTATTGCAGTTGTCATTGCCACTAAGGTGGCAACGTGTAACTTTTGGCGCCATATGATTTAATATTATCGAGTAGGAAGCAAGTGCAGGAAAGATGAGATGTAGGCAGGGCAGCTCAGATAAAATCGGCACTGGAAAATTATATTAAACTCTATAGGGGTTGATATCAGATAAGAATGATGTAGAAGAATAATGTGGCCGAGAGATGAGCCGATGAGGTGGATCGATGACCTCAGGGGCAATTCTCATAATTTTAAGAACGTTCACAGTCTGATTTCAGTCTCTATCTTTCCAAAATACCTGTAATATCCCTATATTTTGACAAGTTTTTGAAATTTCTTTGTCGCCGAGATGAGACTGCGACTAGATTTTGCATGTATTAAATTACGAGAATTGGCCTTCTGGTCAAGAGTGCTGGACGAATCTGGCTTAGAAAGACAAGAGACAGAAGAGTGGCGTGCATTGCAGGATGCTTACACTCAGTATTGAGTGGCGATAGGCTGAAAAAGAAGAGGAATGACGTCAAAGGTAAATGCTTGGTAAGGTTGGATTTGTACTGACCTTCTTCTGCGGCAATTAAAATGTATCTACAGTCAGTCGAGAGAATGCGTTCGTGACACCTGTCAGTGCGACCATTCTACTAGTAGCTAATAAAGATCTTCGCAAAAAAACGTATTCGTTTGTCTTAAACTGACGTGTCAGGAACGCATTCTGTCGACGACGCGGACGGCCGGACTGCAGGTCCCTATTACATTAGGTCACTTATTTTCAAATGTCGCAGCATCATGCTGAGATAGGAGCCTTTAGACCTCGTTTAAGACATTCTGTTTTTTATATTATTTTTATATAATTTGTTTTTTTTTATGTATGTTTTTATTTTAATTTTTGATCTTCCTGTGCAAGTCACAATAAATACTTTAACATTATTTCTTTTCAGTTTAAATTATTTGAAAAAGTGAAATAATCCTTACTTATGAATAGAATGCTATGTTATCAATTAAGTTGCAAGGTGAGTTTTGTAGTATTACTATTTGGACAATATTAATAAATAAATAATAAATAAAAATAAGTTTATTAGCACTAAACCTTAGTATAGAAACAATTATCCATCAGTTTTAAAAATATAACAGTAAAGCCCTTTGTACACACACGTTTTTCTTTCGGTGAAAAACTACGGTTTATTCGCCGTGTGTAGGCATGGTTCGTCAGTGTTGTATGGATCACTATGGAAGCTGGTTGACAGACTCGTTTTTTCTACGGCGCGGTTTAAACACCGTACTGTAAAGAAACCGTGGCTTGTAGGTACAAAGGGCCTAACAACATAGAAAAGTGAATGCTTTAACCCGTTTATGTTAGATAAGAATTATTGTACTACCTTGTGCACCTTGTCCGCGGTTCTAGAGGCCTAAAATAAAATTCAGGAAAGTTCCGGACAATCCAATTGGCGGGTTCAGGAAAAAATAAAAGGGGCCAAGGTCCAGGGTTTAATCAATTAAGAAATAAATAAGCATTTAGCTAACGCGAAGAAGTTTGGCTGTGAGCTTGTTTTTGTACAAGTGTTTTGTCAGTTTCTATGTGGACTGCTCGTGCCAAAAAGTATGGGAGTCGTTTTTTGTGAGAAATTATTTTACACGGCAGTCATTTTTCAAAATAAATAAATGGAAAAGAGTTTCAATAGATAATTTTATGAAAAATAACAGAATTGTTGCATTATTGGGATGATATTATAAACATTTGAAAAAAAATTGTAGGTACTTATATTATTTTTATCAGGCTTGCCTGCGAATGTGGGTGTACGTACTATAGGTAAGCCCTTGCCTAACTCTGTGGCGAATACAAGCGTGATGTTATGTTATGTGTTGTGTACATTATTCTTACTATCACAATAGGTACCTAATAGAAATCACTCGTTCAACTCGATTCAAATTTTTTAAGAAAACTTTTTACAGTTTTCATAATATTATAGTATCTACATCTACTTTTATCCATAACTAATTCATTCAGTCAACTCAGCTTGATGCAGTGATTCCTTGGTAGTTCCACATTCCGAATAAGATACATGGCATACTGCGGTAGGATTATTTTCAGTTCTTTGTGATATTTGAAAGAAAGTAAAAGTCGTATTATAAAACAAAAACCCGTCTATATATTAAAGTTACATTGAATAGAAGACTTAATCACAATCGACCAATTTAATACCAGCCAAGTCCCACCACAGCACAGAGCATGTACCAGTCACTTAAAGTGAAGGAATCTTAAAATTGGCACAAAATACGAGGGATAGTAACCCCTTTCGTTATCGACCCATAATAGACCGAGCAAATTAAATTCCTCCGCCGGATTATGTTGAGATATACCTACCTTTTTAGAGCCATCTGTTTAAACTGTCTGCTTGGTTAAGGAACGGTTTACACTTGAGCTTGTTTATGCTTTTTAATAACACAAGTGTAAAGGTACATTTGTAGAACTGTGTGGCCTAAACACGCACTTAAGTCATGCTTTTCTGTGACTTAATTAATCCATTTTTTACACAGAAAAGCGTGAGCTTAGTGCGGGTTTAAGTCACACGAGCTATAAAATAATATGTAGTGTTGTACACCATCAATCCATCATTGAAAAGGACAGACTGGATGCAGGAGACGGAACACATGGTGTCGTGGCGCAGCCTGGGAGAGGCCTATGTCCAGCATTAGACTGCAATATTCTGAGTTGATTGGCTGAGTTGAATCCATCATTTTTATCTATCTTTTTTTTATCCTTCCTTGCATTACATTATGGTAGCGAAACTTGGTCTCTTTCAAAACACAACAGAGACATACTGGCACATTGCCAAAGATCAATGGAAAAGAGTATGACTGGTATTAAAAACAAGACAGGATACGAAATATCCTGATTAGAGTAAAAAAAAAAACTAAAGTTATTGATGTTCTTACCAAAATAGACCAACACAAGTGGAAATGGACAGGCTACATGTTAACAAACATTCAAGACTAGTGGAGTATAGTTGTGACAGAATGGTACCCCAAAGATGGCAAAAGGAACAGGAGAAGACAATATAAAAGATGGGAAGATGAATTAAAACTCCCAGTGGGTCCTAATTGGATAAGAGTTGCGGAAGATAGTACACAGTGGAAGTTGTTAGAGGTGACCTTTGCAAAAGCCTCACTGAACTACGAGACGTTCTATAAACTAGTGAAAAAAACAGGTTCAGAATAAAAAGGGCTATAACAAACATACAGCGCCATCTAGTCTAAATTATCTAAAGCACTATTATGAACGGCATCATAAACTAGAAGACAGCAACTACAAACGATTTCTGTAGACAAGTGACACCATCTACAATCTTCGTGTGCAACAATCTGCGCAAGCGCCACCCTGCGAGTTATCTGCACCACCACTACAGATGACTACGTGTAGAGATTGTGCACACATGTACAACCAATCCACTTTTATAAGCAGAGTTGTCTTCAAATAAATCGTCATTCACTACCTAGAGGTTTCAGAGCTCGGTAGCCACGCAGCCAGCTCTGATCCTTAGTACGACTGGTTCCCTACTTCGATAGCCTAGCAGTCTTCAGAAAACTAGCCAGTTACGAGGTCTGAAGGGCGAAAATCCTTGACAATTCAAAAGTGCCTGTAATTGGTTTAGTTGAAATAAATAGTTTGAGTTTGATAGCCACGCAGTCCCTTTCATCCCTCCACTTAGGGTTGCCTCATGATATATATAAATTGTAACGTGTAACGTAAAATAAGTTGAGTTGCCAATCAAGTATCATCAAGTTCTACGGGGCTTTAATTTCACAACAAGCAACCCTACAGGGCTTATTATTCGTATGCTGCACCGGTTGACGTAATCACGTCAACGCCGGCTGTCGCTGAAAACCAGCGTTGGGGCTTTGTCTTGTATAGGGACTTAGCATTATGCTGAGCGATGGCCGTGTTGCGTGGATATGGTGCATATTTTCCCTCATGCTAACGGTGACATTACTTTTCCGAAACAAATCTTACAAGCTTGGCTTCTAAATTCTTTTACAAACCACGAGCCATATTATTTGGACAATCATTCAAAGAAACATTTAAAAAACCAAAGCTTCTCATGGGTTAAGTGCATCAATTTAAAAAGATGCAGATACGTTCCGAGTCTCCCACATATCATCTTATTCAAATATTTTCAACAGGCCAGGAGATTGATGTTATCAACTTCTGGAGGGAGGTGGGCTGGTTGGAATAACCACCGACGACCGTCATGGCCCACGCCCTCTTGAATGACTATGTAAGTGCGGAAACCAACCTTCTAACATAGAACATACGTTCTTAGTATGGTTTTATGGTCGTCATAAAAATATATTGTATAGCAGTCTTGTCTACGGTACACCCATAATATCTAAACGAAGTCATATTCTATCAGTTGTCGCGAGTCGTGCAGACAAATAAATTAAAAACATTAACGACTTCAGCAGAAATTCAACAAGGTATGTTGTAATTAATTGCAATTCTCACACAATTCAATTACAAAACAGTCTAGTATAATCAGCCTGTAACGTTCCCACTGCTGGGATTGGTACATGTCACATATCTTCGAATTTTTGGACATGCCGGTTTCCTCACGATATTTTCCTTCATCGTTTTTAAGAGAAATGTTGATCAAATATATAACACAAAGTAAAGCGCCTGCCTGCGTTACAACCCACGACCGTATCTCGCAAGTCGAGGCAGATACCACTGGGCCACCATTGCTCTCAAAACAGTCTAAGTAACACCAATCTCCAAAAAACCAACCCTCTCAAGCAAAAAAGGCGCAATATTTTGCCATATTATGACGTTTTATATACGACAAGAGGCGTTCGTAAGTCATAATACCGCGCCTAATCCCCATCACTTGCACGCCGGGGGTAAGCCAGTGGTAAATCAGGTCGAGGGTGTCGCCACAGAGTAGATAGGTACAGAAGCCGAAGAGTACAAACCGGTGCATGCGCACATAGACCCGTACAGACGAACAAGCTATTGTTTTTAAACGTTGCCCCACACTAGGAATTTCTCCTGTATCGTGGGTGCGTTTACAAACATTTAAAGTCACATACCCAAACAGCCAGACACGGAACAACTATTTGTAGGTCATACAAATATTTGTTCCGTGGGGGAATCGAACCCGCGACACGTAGCGCAGCAGTCAATCGCTTAACCTCTGCGCCAACCGTGCCGTCGAAGTATTTGGTGTACTCGTACAGGTTAAAATATTCATATTTCCGTTACACTGCGAATATTGGTTTTTATTGTATGCATAATATTTCTTTAAGCTTATGGTATACTTAAGAGAGTTCATCATCTGCCGAGCTTTTTCCCAACTATTTTTGGAGGGCTTCCAGTGTAACTGGATGCAGTTTTTTTCACGTGCAGCGACTGCCTACCTGACCTCCACCACCCGGTTACTGAGTAAACGATACCCCTTGGTAAAACTGGTTGTCAGATTTTCGGGCTTCTGACGTACGCTTCTGACGTCCGTAAGGACTGTTAAAGATCCACGAATGAATGCCTGGACCGATGGTCCAACGCGCTTTCCTAGGCATGTAGAGGTCTCGGTATGTTATGGTGATCACCTATCGACGGACCGACCGCGAAAAGCGCAGCCTAAACTGATCGATCGATCGATCCGCGCGGCTGTTATTACTTAGCCACGAGCCCCTCGTATCCCAGCATATTTAAGAGTGTTATGTAAATGAATTGACTACTCAGTACACTCACAGCATTATTTGAAAGTAGTAGCCTGTATACCAAATAATATGTTTCTTAAGAAGATTTCCTACGCGAACAAATGACAGTCGTGAGTGCGCTAGCACTCGCTGTACGTAGACGCGAGTCTGTGTGTGTGTATGTTTTCGCTTGTTGCTTGGAGCCGACCTTCTGTGTCTATCTATTCTGTGGTTTTTTGAAGGGAAAATGTGTTACCTTGTGACTCATTATGTGGAGGTCAAGATAGGGCATTTCTGGGCTTAGCAGTGCACGTGTTTTTAATTATATGGGATAAGGAGAGATGGATTGATCCCTCATTCTGTTTTAATTTAGAAAGTAATGAAAGTTTTTGTCCTGACTCTGCTTGCTTGAATATATGTATGCATATTAAAACCTTACCAGTAAATAAAATGAATTAAAAAAACATGAACGGATGGTCTGTTCATAATTAGGTAAAATTATAAGGAACGTCTATGACCTGTGCTATTTACAGAACGCGAGTCAAAAAAAAATAAAACTAGCATGTGTCTCTTGTAGTTTCACCTCCAATTTTAGCCTAACTACAATTTTCGGGATGCAAATGCCTGAAAATTTCACCTCCAGTTTTAAACTACCAACAATTTCCCGGGTGCAAATGCCTGAAAAACTTCTCACAAACTATTTCAAGTTAACACCGACCTCTAAACTACCGTCTGCCAATCAATACTGAAAACTCTCAGGCTAGAATTTTTAAACTCTCCCAGCGGAAACTATTCGAAACAAACTTTTAACTGTAATTAACCTATTTCTGTAACTTGTTGCGCCAGGTTAGATTGTTGACAGGTTTACCACCAGCTACTGGTTCATGTACCTACCTACCGTTTTTGTTTGAAAACAGACGACTTTTTTGGGGGCGTTGTAAGTGAGATTTTTCCGGAATATGTGAATTTTACGCAGGTGCGGTGATAAGCGTGCCAGTTTTTTGCTCTAACGCACTGGTTTTTAACCACTTCAAAAAAGGAGGAGGTTTAACTAAAAATTGATCAAAAAACACATTTTGTTCTTTTTTTTATGCGTCATGTTTGCCGCAAATAAATGTATTTTCTTTCTTTCTTTCTTTTGCAAAAATTTAATCATTAGTTACTATTTTTAAAAATTGGTTCAGTTTAACTACTGATCAAAAAATTGGCCTATAAATTTAAATTTCTAAAAATAGTCCTTGGGTTCATAGCATAATCAGCCTATAACGTTCCCACTGCTGGGACACAGGCCTCCCTCTCTCTGTGAAAGGGAGTGGGCCATAATCCACCATGCGGGCCCAGTGCGGGTTGGTAGATGGCGCATGTCTCCGAATTTTTTAGTTCTAGGACATACCGGTTTCCTCACGATGTTTTCCTTCACCGTTTCGAGAGCAGTGGTGAATAAATAAATTACTCAAAGTAAAGCGCCTGTCTAGGTTCGAACTCACGACCTACAACTCGTAAGTCGCGGCCTTTACCTCTGGGCCACCTCTACTCTGTGCCGGCACCCTAACACTGATTAAACAAAATAGAGAATTAAAAGTTCAAAGTAGCCTCATTTAATACTTAGGAGGCGTCGGTAAGGTTTCCTATCCAATTTCGTTAATACTAAAGTTGTTTAAAATGAGTGCAAAGGATCGTTTACATTTATTAAGATCTTTAAAATATAAGTACTTGAAATTTTGGCTTAATCGAGAAAAAGTTGGAGATTCTTTACGTGTTAAGACAGTGGATTTAATAGGTAGGTTCGCGTTATTACTGATTTGCATTAGCTTTAGTTCAAGTAACAAGTTATGTGGCCAAACGTCAGTCCAAAAGTGACAGTTCTATATTTTGAAGTGTCATAATTATGAAGTCGTCAAGTATGGTCCAAAATGAGGTCCATCTGATAAAAAAAAACCCTGTTGCTATGGGGCATAATTAATTTATGTTAAGAGCTAATTACGCGGGGCGTTCAATGTACTCAAGGTATCAGGGTGATTTACTAATGATGTAAGTAATTTGACTAATTAATTAATTAATGACATTATCTAAGGGCATAAAGCTCGTAGTTGTGATCATTAGTTTGCTAGTTATCCTTAGTCAACGACAACTGGAATGGCTAACGTGACAATGTTGAAGAAAATCGAGCACCGCGCTGTTATTAAATTCCTTACTAAACAAGGAAAAAGTCGAAAAATTATTCAAGAAGTGATGGTGGCTGTTTACCAAGATTCTGCACCTTCGTTATCTACGGTTCAAAAGTGGTCAAGTTAATTTAAAAGGGGCAGAGAGAGTATTGAAGACGACACTCGTCCGGGCGGCCCGGTTACTGCCTCTACGGAAGAAAACGTGAAAAAAGTTTAGAAGCTTATACGGAAGGATGCCCGAATGAAGATCAAAATGATAGCAGAGATGACCCACCTCGTTGGTTCCATACACATTATGACCTTCTTTACCTTTCAAAAGTCAGTGCAAGATGGGTGCCACGAATGCTTACGGCGCCTCAATAGCAAGTGCAATCGAGTGTTGTAGAGAGTAGTTTTAGAGCTCTGTGGTGAAGTTCCATCAAGTATTTTCGATTGAATTGTTACTAAAGATGAATCGTGGGTTCATCATTATGACCCTGAAAGTAAGCAAGAGTTCTGCAGTGGCACAAGAAGGGTACTGCCCGCCCCGTAAGAAATTCAAAGTCGTTCCGTCCGCCGGAAAAATCATGGCTACAGTGTTTTGGGAATAAAACGGAATTTTGCTGCATTGCATCCTACGCATCCACTTTACGAAATTTACGGGAAGCAAATAAATAAATAAGACGGGGTTAACTCCAGAGGACACGGTGGAGCATACGGTGGAGGTCTGCCCTGCTTGGGCGGAGCCCCGCCGTGTCCTCGTAGAGGCGATCGGCAACGGCGGCGACCTCTCGCGCCCGGCCCTGGTGCAAGCCATGGTCCGGGGCGAGAGAGAATGGGAGGCAGTCACCTCCTTCTGCGAAGCAGTCATGCTAGCGAAGGAGGTGGCGGGGAGGCTGAGGGAGAACACCTCACGCCTCAGCCGCCGCGGGAGACGCTCCGGGCGTCGGGAGCCGCGTGACGACTCCCGGCCACCGTAGGCGCGGGCCTGCGGGCGGTGAGTAATGGGTAGCTCACCGTCCGATCAGGACCAGGCCCGTGCCGGACGGCGCGTTGTGTTCCACGCGCGCCTCAAAGAGATGTCAGCAGAGGACGGGGCCCTACAGGGCCGAAGCCTGCCGGGGCGGCGGGATTTTCCGAAAGGTTAACCGCTGCCCTGGAACAGAAAGGGCTAAGGACGGAACACGGGTGGGTTTTAGTCAGTAAAAGTCTGACACTCCCTTCCGCTCCACCCAGAGCGGGAGGGGTCATTTGATGATTTCCCATCCACAAAAAAAAAAAAAAAAAAAAAGACGGGGTTAACTGACCACCGTGCATCGGTGTGTTGCTTCTTCACGACAACGCCCCGGTCTACACGCCGCGTGTTTCCAGGGCTGCTGAGCCAGATTGTGGTTTCGAAGAAATTAACCACCCACCCCATAGCCTGGACCTAGCCCCAATGAAAAGATGAATGGATTGTGTGAGGGGTGATATGAATGAAAATGGATCGAATGATAGCGTACCTTTAGACTGTGAATGGGAGAGAAAATATAGGTACCTATTGCGCCGACCCTAAGTAGCAAGGGACAAGGGTAGAAAGAAGATGCAGACAGAGCAGTAATAGGCGCCTCCTATTATTTGGCAGTTAAAACGTAACTAACGAAATGTAGGTGATCCCTCTGCCTTGTCCTTGAGCACCTGCCATCTAATCTCTTCACGACCTTGGTTGACTGGTAGAGAATGCCTACGGCATTAAGTCCGCCTTTGTACCTTTTTGTGCGAAAAGTTTAAATAAATAAATACAAGCGTAATGTTATCTTACGTTAGCCAGAGCAGTTTTGTCTTACATATATGTCAGAGTTATTTAGTACAAGCCGTGTGCCCGATGGGGTTTTCTACTCAGCAAAAATGACTAATTTTCATACAAACCTTCATCCCCTCTAACCCTTTAAAGGGGTGTATTTTCAAAGATATCTATATAGATAATTATTTATTTATTTATTTAAACTTTTCGCACAAAAAAGGTACAAAGGCGGACTTAATGCCTTAGGTATAAGCATGCCTTGGGTTTTTATTTTACCTATTTAAATAACACTAATTTGACAATGTTTACCACAGTGAACATTACTTACTTGTTGTTCTCAACGTATTTCGCAGTGTTCACCGTGATGAATATTGATTTCCTGAAAACCTGTAAATATTTTCTTTTGTCTATTTTTCCTAAGTTGTATTTAACCCTAGGACTTCAGGAATACATCTTGTTTCATAAAATAAAACAACTCGGATCTCTGCCAAATTAAGGCTAGATAACGTAGAAATATTTTCCCATACATTTTGAGCGCGTAGGTATAGCACTTTTCTGTGAAACAGCTGTTTTTTTTTTTATATTCCACGGAACGAGTCTACGCTAGAGGGTCTAGAATCATGTGCTAAACTGCATGAGTCCTGAGGGGCAATTCTCGTAATTTTAAGAACGTTCACAGTCTGATCTCAGTCTCAACCTGTCAAAAATACCTCTAATTTCCCTACATTTTAACAACTTTTTGACATTTGTATGTCGCAGAGATGAGATTGCATCTAGATTTTGAACATTTTAAATTACGAGAATTGGCCTTCTGATCAAAATGTATATGGAAAGTACAGACTGGATGCGGAAGGCGGAAGGCAGGGTGTTGTGGCGTAGTATGGGAGAAACGTATGTCCAGTAGTGGACTGCGATAGGCTGAATTGAAAGGATTGTATACGAAAAAAAATCCCTTGTATCCAAAATCCCGACCACCCTTTATTTCGATTTCCCCCGGTATCTAAATCAAACTGGAATCCAGAGAAAAAAGGAGAAACTTTACAACGAATTCTCTTTCCACGAAACGAAAATAAAAAGTATTTTTTACACTGCCATTGCTCAAATAGTGAATGCAGTTTGCTAGAGGCAAACGCACCGCCTTGCTGCCAGGCTGTTACTGTAGAATCCTTGACGCGTGAAAACGATGCCTAAAGCGTTTTACAGTGCTGCAAACGCTGCGATATACAAGTTAAGGGTATCTGTTTTTTGTGAAAAACGTGTGAAATGTGAGATTATTCTTTCAGTTCTTAATAGAAATCCATACTTAGAATAGAATAGAATACTCTTTAATAAATACACCATATTAATTGCAGATATATATGTACTACATATACGTACTACACAATGGGCGGTCTTATCGCTAAGAGCGATCTATTGTGAGAGACAATACTGTGGGTAGTCTGTGGTGGTGATTCATTTACATAATACAATAAATACATACATAAAGCAATACTAATCTATATAAATATACCTACATATTATAATAATAATCATAAAACAGGACCAAAGAAAATATTATAATGATTATGTTTATGGAGAGAGGAAGTGTTTTTTTTATCATAATTTTAAAAGTAGATAAAGATTGAGCATTACCGACACGGGCAAGTCATTTCATAACCGTACTGCTTGAACAGTAAAAGATTTGACATAGAAGCTGGTAGAATGCATCAGCATCTCTAGTCTCAAAAGTTTCAAATTTTAATGCGAAAGTAACGCATAAAATGTGGTAGGTACAAAATATGATATACATAAAATTGTAGCGCAAAGACACATTCTGGCATGTAATTATGTTATACAAATATTTAATACATTAAAGCAGGTATTGTCCGTCTGTTACCTTTTCACGCCTCAAAGGTAGAACGGATTTCCATGAAATTTGATACACCATGGGTTAGTGCATATGACTATTTATCCCGGTAGTACGTTTTTGTGGGACACTTTTTTACCTCCAAGCAGGTAAAGCCGCAGGCGAAAGGTAGAAAATACATAAACCATAATCGTGTTTCTTAAGCAGGCTACTCTTTGGCAAAGGTAGGTTAAGTTGTATTAAAAATAGGATAGTTTAAAACTTTGATGTCCTATATCAAGAAGACGTGTGACATTGTACCTTGTGTCCGAGCAGAACGTTAAGGGTCCCCGAAACGATCAGTTACAATTGTCAATTGAAATGGTTAATGTTTCGTATGTTTATTTCTGTTCTGCTGGGGAGTTTGTTGCGCCACTTCTTCTTCCCAGCGATTGCACTAGGAAGTGGTGAAGGGCGGGCGTTTTTGGGGGACTGTCTTTTATAATTTTGACGTTCAAAAAGTGCTGATTCTCAGCCTAATTTGAATAAATGACTTTTGATTTTTGATTTATTATCAATCGCTTCGATTGCATTTGGACGATGATTAATTTTCGCATCAATATGTCCCAATCACGTAAAAGTTGACAATTGCAATTGATCGTTTCGGGGACCCTTTATAGGCTAATTATGTCAAAAATTGACGATATATGAGAGTACTTCGGGCATCGTTTGATTGTCTTACTACCAATGCTGCTGACATGCTTATATTTACACCACATCATTACAATTGTCACTACAATACGTATTAAGGCAAGAAAGGTTTTGTCTCTAATCTCTATCTCGCAGTCCGCTGCCGAGACTTTCTTTGCCATTAATTCTCCATAAAAGAAAACCAATTAACTAACGATGCTTCGTGGATGTTCGAGAAAAACATTCTAATTAATCTAAAACGTCTGCCGATCGATTCATGGCGTCTCCAAGCTTTGTGAATGTACAGTCACAGATCGAAAAGGTTGTCCATTACTGGCACATATCTCTTTTTCAAACTGTAATTAATTTTTGCAGTAAATAAAACGTGGCCTTACTTTTTATTCATACGAGTAACTAGCTGTTCCCTCGGGTTCACTCACGTGACTGTGTATTCTATTGACATTATTAATGAATTGGTACGCGAAGTCATATCCTCTACAAAATCGGTTGATTTTGTTCATTTAAACTATGTATACTATATATATGAACAAAAGAAAATATTCAATATTGGTATTCTCGCATAGCAAATATTATTCCTATTCGATGACCAGACCTTTAAGGAATCTTTGTGCAAAGAACAGTATATATTCAGTATTTTTTTTAGCTCCATTCCGGGATATACCTTCATAAAGATAAACAGAAAACCAAACAAAAATTCTAAAATCTATATTTTCGGCATCTGAATCGTTCCCACGCCTCGTAGCATTTTTTTTTTCAAAAATATTCAATGTACACTTTTGACTTCGTAACTATTTTATTATATAGCGTGGTGGGGGGACATCGACTTACAAACTAACCATGAATTCAGCACATGATTTTAGATTCCCAAACTTGATTTTAGTTTTTTTTTTTAAGTTTGGGAGTCTAAAATCATGTGCTGAATTCATGGTGTTGAAATTTTTCGTCTTTTGTTCAGAATAATGTACTGATTCCAAGGCTGAATCCAAGTTTGCGCGTCGATGTATAGATGTTGCTTAACCTTTTCGTTCTTCGATTGAATTTGTATAGTACGTACACGTATATCTAATGATAAGACGTACCTATACTTTCTTATATTAGGACAATGCGACATAAATGGTTTTGTTAGGATAAAGGATTTTTGTCTCTAGTTCGCTTATTGTCCTAAATGATTTCAAATATTAAATGCGTACTTTTATATTCTGTTGTTTCGTTAAAAGAATGGAGCACCCTTTTATGAGCCGGTAAAAGCAAAATGATGTACCTACAATAGAATCCCCCTGACAATAACAACGAAACTGTGAACTCCAAGCCGTCGGCGCAAGCCAGAATTGGTTATTAGACAATTTGTCCTTTGACTGTTTATTTTAGAAATTATTACTTAACATCTGACCCCACAGAACTTATTCTATTCAAATTTCAATAAAACAGCAAGAGAGTCTTTAATTTTATGGAAGGAGGGTAGCTTTTAGTGTGGGACGCAACATGTGCCGATACTCTTGCGCCATCACTGTCGTCATTGCTGTCGACTGGTAATTTACCCAAGAGACTGGGTCTTGGGTAAATTACCAGTCGACAGCGATCCGGAGGATTTTTCCACGCCAATTTTAGTTTTAGGTTAGGTTAGGTTTTAATAGTTTGTTAGTTAATTTAGTATAAGAAGTTTATTCAGTGTACCTATATATTTTTATCCTCTTCAATAAATAAATTGTGTGAGTACCATTATTCTTTCCATAACAATCTAATTCGGACGATTATGAACAATTTCAATATTTTTGTATAATATTTCCCCGTCCTCAAGTGATGCGCTTACGAACATGATTTTCATTATTGTTAGCAAGCCCATATTAGCATTGTGTAATGCAATAACATTAAAGGGAGCGACAGATATGTAGTTTGGTCGCTCCTTTAAGCTGCACCTATGTTTACACTAACGAAAACACATAATAATCTAATAAACTTTAACGATGTTTGCACATCGATTAGCGAGTGAATGGCTTATTAATCAACCTTCCATTACATAACGAGGCCACTCCGTGTCTCGGAAAGCACATTAAGCTGTTGGTCCCAGGTGTCATTCGTACACCTCTGACAGGAGTAACGGGTCCTAAGAAGCTCGAAAGTCTGCATCAATCTTGCCACAGGGTATCGTGTTACCCAGTAACTGGATTGTGGAGGTCAACTATGCAGTCGCTTCATAAAAAACAGTGTTATTCAGCTGCATACAATTAGACTGGAAGCCGACCCCATCATGTTGGGAAAGGGCTGGGCGGGTTGATTTATTTGGTTACAAAAACGCGACAAAAATTCAATAAGAAAAACGTTTTTTTCGATACTAGGTATTTTATATATTTTTATTTAGGTTTACACGAGTAGAAAGTTATGAACTTTGATATTCACAAAAAGAAAGATTGTTATTAAAACTCTAAACAATATTCATCAATCTTTTATTGCATAATTATGTGCCAAACTTTGTACTCGAAATAAGTTTGTCTTAAAACTACAGAAATCACTTCTCTTACTTAAAAAACTAAGGTTTCGTAGGGACTGACAGGTGGCTTGATCAGCGCCTAGAGCCTGGCGAGTCACCTTGCAAGTAGCGAAGTGAAACGAACGTTCTAGAATTTTGGCAACCCGCCGCACTGCGCGCTTGACACCTTCGCTGGTCGCGCAGCGTGTATAACGGATTTTAGAAGGATGTTAAATCACTAGGCTTTATGCACTAAGCAAGCCACCTGTCAGTGCGTTCGTAGCCTAACAGAACTCAGCTTTTTAGCTTCATAAATCAATTAATAACGAATTAAGCTTATACTTAATGTTTTTCTTTGGTGGGGTTGTTTTAGTTCAGAAGGCCAATTCTCGTAATATAAAACGTTCAAAATCTAGTCGCAGTCTCATCTCGACGATAAACAAATGTCAAAAACTTGTCAAAATTTAGGGAAATTAGAGGTATTTTTGACAGATTGAGACTGAGATCAGACTGTGAAAGTTTTTAAAATTACGAGAATTTCCCCTCGGGGCGTTCACTTTTAAGAAATATCTATAGAAAATAAAAGATGCCGAAAATCAACGCCTCAAAAGCCTAAAATATACGTTTTTATTATAGATTTAATTTTAAATAAGACTAGACTAGACTTCACCGTTTTGAGAGCCAAACAAAATCTGTCTGTACGTCTTGGCAAATTATTTATATATGCCGGTCGTTATCATTCTGAATCTGCACTTAACATGAATTTCAGTAGCATCTGCAGTGCACTGAGCGATGGTGATGAAATTAAATACACAAAGTAAAGTGCCTGGCGGGGTTCAAACTCATGACGTACAACTCGTAAGTCGGAGCCGACACCGCTAGGCCACCACTGCTCCAGTCCAGCTCCAGAAAGAGGGTAACTACCGCGATTAATAGAAAAGTATCGAAGAAAATACATGTTGCGCCGACCCCAAATAAATTGAGATAAGGACAGAAGAATGATCATTATGACTAGAGAAAGAAAAAGAAAAGGAGAAAGAGAAAGATTCCTGGAAGATCGAGATTCGAAGGTTTCAAGAGAAAGATTGATCAGCACTTATGCCACAGGCATTTTCTTCTGGTCTACCTTTGTATGATGTGGGGACAAATAATCAATCTGTAGCGGTACCTACAACGCCGCATGCGAACAACGCGTCATACTGACGTCACGCAGATACTGCATCTCGCAAGCGAAGTTTACCATACCTCTAAAAATCGACCAATTTGCCTAACCTTTTCCCAACTGTGTTAGGGTCGGCTTCAGTCTAGCCAGATGCAGCTGAATACCAGTATTTTAGATGAAGCGACGGTCTATCTGACCTCCACGGATGGGCACAAGACTTGTTGTCAGGCTCGGGCTTTTGACTACCCGTAATGACTGTCAAAGATCCATGAATGACCGACAAACAGTGGTTCTAGGTTCACAGCGGGCCCTATCAGAATACCAGCGCTGCGTCATTTATTTTTTAAATGTCGCGGAATCATGCTGAGATAGGAGCCTTTTGACCTCCTATAGGACTTTCTGTTTAAATTTTCTTTTTGTTACTTTAAAAAAATATATAATTTGATTTTTTACAGAAGGAAAACATCGTGAGGAAACCGGTATGTCCTAGAACTAAAAATTCGAACACCTGTGACATCTACAAACCCGCACTGGGCCCACGTGGTGGATTACGGACCACTCCCTCTCACAGAGAGGAGGCCTGTGTCCCAGCAGTGGGAACATTTTAGGCTGATTATGATGATATGATTATGATTTTTGAGTGTGTTTAGTTTCATTCGTGATCTTACTGTACGAGTCGCAATAAATACTTTTACTTTGTCAAAGTGAACCTTCTGACCATTTAATCTAACATCAAGATTGTAAAACAATCTTTAGGGAGTAGCGCGAAATATTACTTTCTGTTTCCCCCTTACTTTTTTAATCTAAATAGCTTTTCTCATTTAAATCTGTCACATTGACCGTCTTTTAACGAACTTGGAAAAAGGGATGGTTACGGAATTATCTTTGATCGTCTGTTTTTTTTTAATTCGTGTTTATGGTTCCGTGAAAGGAGGCCCGTGGTTATATAATAACAGCCGCACAGGTCGATCGATCAGGTCAAGCTACACTTGCCGTGGTTGGTCTGTGGATGGGTGAACGTCTTTACATATTATCAAGACCTCTCCGTGCCTCGTCGCGCAGTAAACTCTGCCTGTGCGATGCAGGATTTGCGTGACGCCAGTGTGATGCATAGTTCGCATGTGGCAATGTAGATGCCGCCACAGATCTATCGAGTGCAGAGTATAAACAAATTATGTGAGGGATTACTCTCACAACAGCTGTCATTAGCCAAGATTCCTAATTATCAACCAGCACCCGCGTAACACACTTTTTATGACAATCCGCAGTATTTGGAAGGACATTCCTAATCCACGGCTTCATTTTACAAAACTCGTCCGCTTAGCAACGTAAATAACGCAATTAATATTGTTGAGCTGTCAAAATGTAAGTAAGTATATGTAATCATTATTATTGTGTGTTACGCAATTACCCCACTGTACAGACATACTGTACCCCACTGTACAGACTGTATACGCATACCCAGAATTTGAAGACAAGCAGGCAACGGGGCATTAAAACAAAGACTTTCAGCTGTACAGTTACAGAAAATAAATTAAAACACTTTATACGGCAACCAGTCTACTACGACTAACTGCTTACGAACCGATTAAAACCCAGCACCACCTACTAGTTGCAAGTTATAATATTAAAAGAAAGATTGTAAGCTACAATTACTTATCACTTTTACCTCAGCTATCCAACCTACCAACATTTAGCTCGTAAGCTAGATAACCTGATAACCAAAAACCTAGTTAGTTACTAAATTAACAGTCACCATTCTTCTCCCCTTATCCCAATTTATTTGGGGGGGGGGGATGCAACACGTTTTTTTCTTCCATACTACTCTATTAGTCGCCATCTCGGTAGTCACTCCCTTTCATACTCAAAACTTTTCTGTCAATATTTTCCTCACTTCTCCGCATCATATACCCCATATCATGACAACGTGACTTCCATTAAATTAACTGTTAACCAGGTTTGTGTAGCATTTTTTTTTTTACGTTGTTATAACTGGTTGATGCCTCGGCAACTTTGTCAAGTTTCTCTAACTGAGGTCAGCGGGTCAAGGAGTTGGTCAGTCAAAAAGATGAAGCAAGTGGCCCATTCCAAAGCGTAGTTCTTATGGAGAACAATGGGCAAGGAACTTAATGGACATTTATAAATATTGGTTCATCATACAAATTGATATTATAAATGTGAGAACGATGTAAAAAGACGTGCACGTTAAAAGCGTTCATAGTAAACGGTGCCCATTCGCAAACATGCCTTATGGATCAGCACTATTCCCCTTAACCATTTTGAAGGGAACTTAATGATCCAACACGCTCGCTAACAGAGAGTTTAGTGACCGTGACACACTCAGCTCCCAGGGCACATTCAAATCAATGAAAGACGTACCCAGTAACTGGGTATCTTCATAGTAAATAACAATCCAGTTACTAAATTAACTGTGACCCCTACATAACCAAGATCGTGCAACATTATAACTTGTTGCTGGCTCGGCGAGTTTGCCAAGTTTCGCTAACTGAGGTCGAGGGTTCAGTTTCAGACCCCGGACGGTGTAATATTTTATGAGATGTGCTCGCTATTTCGATAATTTTGACCTTCCGTTTTTGGAAATAAGTTTTTTAACGTGGCTTGTGGTAGGAGAAGACTGGTGGAAATCGTCACGTACCGTGATTTTAGTGTTCATGGTTTTCGAGAGTGCTAAACCCGATAGTAAAGTCAAAATGGAAATCCCTGAAGGTGGCTGCGATAGTTTTTTTTTTTTTCGTCGTGGTTGTCGTTTTCATGGTTTTCGAGGGTGCTTAAGCCAATAGTGAAGTCAAAATGGAAATCCACGATGGTGGTTGCGAAAACTTTAAAATTTTTCCTTATGGGTGTCATTTTCTGGTTTTTTAAACCACTTTACAGAAATAAATATCATTTGACGTTTATATAAACTTAAAATACTAATTAATTAAAAAGGGGGTGTCATGTAAAATTAACCCGAATGAATTGATGCTCATGAAACGTCACCACAAACCTTCGAGTTCGCGACCTATATTCAAGTAGATATGTACACATAAGTACTCATAAACAGTAGGCAGAGCCTGTCTGTATACATGTCTTACGTTATCTGTCGCAGTTATCTTGAGATGGGCCCGACAGCTCCCTTTTCATGTTCACATATAACAGCTAACATCCGAATATGTTTACCTTTGTTAGCTTTGAGATTTTTCACTTCAATATTTTGAAGGATTACGTCAAGATCTCTGTAATCAATGATAGGTAAAAGACGTACGGCTATCATGATATGAAATAGAAGTAATATTTATTTGCGTAACACATAATATTATATGAAGTTATTTTAAAAATACACTATAGAGCATACATGTTTTGCTTATATCATAGCATGCGAATATTATAGGTTAGGTAAATTACAATACTGAGCGATGGCCGTTTTGCGTGGATGTGATGAATGTTTACCACTAACTTGTTATTTTTTTCTTGTGTTTGTGTTCTTTTTTATGCGTCATGTTTGCCGAAAATAAATGTATTTTCTTTCTTTATTTCTTCTTTCAATTAGATTGTATTACACGACCCGAAAAATCTTCTCCTTCTGTGTCACGTCTTATTGTTCGTCTTATCAATGAAAGTCAAGGAAAAATGTTTCGCTAATTGACCACCAACTTGAATTATCCGTAAATTCGAATCGCTATTCTATCATTGTTCGATAGTTGTATAATAATAATCACCCTGACCGATTTCGGTCACGCTAGCCCATCTCAACGGAGATTCGCAGGAGATATTATACAGCACAAGTGTGTGCGCAAACACAGGTGCACTCTCTGTTCCTTTACTCTCATAGTCCGATCGGACGGGAATGCGACACGACCGGGGAGAAATCAGGCGCAGGACCAACGGCTTCACGTGCTTTCCGAGGCACGGGGGTATCACACCACCCTCCACCAACTTCGAAATGTCTAATGGAAAAACCACATAACACTGCCCGACCTGGGAATCAAACCCAGGAACCCATGCACAGTAGTCGCGCTTGCAACCAACGGAGCAGTTAAAAACAGTGGTTAGTTAGTTGTATAAAAACTTAACAGACAGCTCAGCTGCTGGGTAGTTTGTTGCGCCACTTGTTCTTCCCAGCTAAAGCACTAGGAAGTAGAGAAGGGGTGCATGTTATATTGACGTTCAAGATGTATTCGTTCTCAGTCCAATTTGAATAAATTACTTCTGATTTTGATAAAATGGCAAATTAACGTACTGTGACAATTTGATAAACTTTCCTTGACTGTGCAATAAGGAATTATACTCTAGATATCTACATTCTTGACGTAGAGACTTTAGACGCATTTTGTGTCAATTAGAGTTAAAAAATGGGAACATTTTTTGCAAGATGATCATCTGCCTAGCCTTTTCCCAACTTCCAGTCTAACTGGATGCAGCTGAATACCAGTATTTAACATGGAGCGACTGCCCATCTGACCTCCACAACCAGTGTCTGGATAATACGATACTCCCTTAGCTTAAACTGATCGATTGTCCCGTGCGGCTGTTACTTAGCCACAACTTTTACTAGATATCACAATCATATTCCGACAAACCCATACTTATGCTATTATCCATGAGGTTGGCATTTAAAGTAGGCAGAAGCTACAGAACAATATGTGCTACGATCCTTCCCCACACACTCCGTATGCTATACATAATTATTCAGTCATTACTTACAAGAACAACTTCACGTAGTACCTTCAATGTAAAGCAAATAAAATGGAAATTTGGGAGAAAATTAAGCTAATATTGTCCAACGGGAAAGTTCTATTAATTATGTAATGTAATATTAACAAACTTTAAGATAATTATGCGCCTCTTCTTAGAAAAGGCCATATTTATTATGTTTATAGACATAATATTGTCCCGGATATGAATGACTCGGTTCTAGGCAAGCGTTGTGGCGTCCAAAAAAAAACCACATTTTATTATTTTAAAATCACTGCTCTATGAGCTGATTTTTCAATCGACAGATAATTTTTATTCGTGCAATAAAATTGACGGCTGACAGTTTTTGTATGGAAGAACAGTCAAAAATTCAAATATTTTTCTCCGATAAAATTATCGGGCTTTGGAAATATCAGCCCAATATCTTTAAAACCCTAAAACGCGACTAAAGCGCTTATACCAAAAAAAAATCAAATCTTATCACTTTAGAATATTTTCGAAGGTTGTAGACAAGGGAGGGTGACACGCTCTCCCTGGGCGTTGCCATGGCAACCGGCGGGGCTCATGCCCGGCCGTCGGCCCACGCGCTCCGCGTGACCTTGGGGCCGAGCGTGGGCCACACCAAGGTTGGCTAATCTAACTGAAATGTTTTTCAATTGTTTATATACCTATCTCAAATTGCAGAGATGTACTTGAAAATACTAAAATTGTGACCGAAAATTACTTTGCGTAGGATTTTTTTTTATCTATACACATACGAAAACATCACGCTTGTAATCCCCGAAGGGTTAGACAGAGGTGTACTTAAAGTACACCAACGTTTTGCCAGTTATGTTTAAGTCCCATGTAATAGGGGGCAAGCCTATTGTAGCGGTATCAACAACGCCACATGCGAACAACGCGTCATACTGTTGTCACGCAAATCCTGCATCTCGCAAGCAGAGTTTACCGCGCAACTAGCATACATACAACTTCCAAACATCAATTGTTGGGCAGTTGCCGGCTAGACACAACACCCGTCTGGTCGGAGGATCCTCCCGTTTCTATGGAGGTTGAATGAACCTTACACCCTGTTCCTCATACCTATATACTGGTGACCCCGAGTATGAATCTCAGCGCAGCCTTCGTGCAAATACTTCAGCGTGACGTCATCATCATCACTAAATCACTAATCACCAATTGCCATCAATTTTTCAAATTCCGGACCAGGAAATCGAACCCAGGACCTCATGCACAGCAGTAACGTTTGCAACTACTAGAGCAACGAGGCAGTAACTATATATATTACTATATATCGTATTGTATCTCATTACATACTTTTGCGTTATTGTAATGTAAAACGCACGAGTTTCTTTTTAATAAGGTAAAACGCACGGTTTATCAAGATGCTCCGTCTAAAACGAACGGTACTTTTTTAAAGCTTAGCAAAGAGTTTTTAATGTCAGAAAAGTGGTCAACATTTTATGAATAAAATTAACTTTGGCAGATAAAATATAATAAATAAACATTACAAATTGTTCAAATTTTTATAACTGCTTTAACAAGTGATTAAAGATTTATTATTTTAAGAAAGTTCGAGTTTTATTTATTTCCTCGCAAATATGTTATAAAACGTCGCTTTGATAATTACAGCCTCTGCTTTCTTGTAGCAATATCGCCTCGGCTGTAATTTTGAACTTACCGCACTTATAACATAATGTACTATTATCTACGGGTACATAAAGATATTATGTTGACGACGTGGGTTTCTGGGGGTCTACTCCGAAGTGCAAAGTGCGAATGTTCGGATCGGACCGACACATGGCCGAACCGAATATTATTGAGAAATTCGAAAAAAGTTCGGATCGGCTCAGTTGGGTCGAGACCATAGTCAATATACGAAAGAGTGTAGGAGTGTAGGATCGGGACCGACCGAACCAAATAGTAACTTCGTAGCAGGAAACGGCCGATCATTCGGCCGATACTACTTCGGAGTAGACCCCATGGCTTTTAGGCTCCAGTTAACAATGCGACTTATTACGAGGCAAATACAGTCCTTTCACAGATATTTCACCACTGACGGCTGCGACCCAACAGCAACTTTATTACAACAACAATAAAGATCACTGTGATTTTGACAGACTTGACAGTCGTAGCAACCCAACAGCAACCTTATCGCCGCGAGTTTAAAGATCATTATTGACAGTGGCTTGTGTCCCAGCAGTGGGAACATTGTAGGTTGATTATGATAATGATGATGAAAAATATATCTTTGAACACAAGTGTTATTCACTCGCCCCCCATATTTTATCTGTGCATGCGTCGCCACATAATTTCTTAATAAAAGAAAATCTGAAACTTAATATCCTTATTTTTGAAAAACTTTTGCGTAAGATAAACATAACGGCAGTTTGAAACTGCGATAAAGCTAAACAAATCTTACGACCCTGTGTAAGAAATAAACATTGTTAGTACTTTAGGTCGGTACCTACTTTATTTATCGCACAATAAATTTTCAATAGCTACTTCAGGACTGGGGCACAGATTAACGAGCTACTTTAGCACCAGGTTGGACAAACTACACCTGCGGGGTGATAACGTTACCCATTGAAAGGCATTGCTATTGTAAGTCAATGGCAATGACTTTCAATGTGACAATTCAGCAACATTCACTGCGTCACTTGTGTAAGTCGAGCAGACGTATTTTTCAGACATATGAAGCAATGCATTAGCAATTTCCTTTAAAATCCTTTGGATTGTGATAAGTGTTACTCAATTGGGATGCTCACCTACCTATGTGTTTATTATCCTATCCTACTTATGGATGGATGGAAGTAAAGTGGAGTATGGAAGAAAAAGACATGTTGCGCCGACCCCAAATAAATTGGGATAAGGGCAGGAGAATGATGACTTATGGATGGATGGATGGATGGATAGATGGATGTTTGTTACTCTTTCACGCAAAAACTACTGAACGGATTTGGATGAAATTTGGCACACAGGTAGTTACTAGTACTTTTTATCCCGACATTCCCACGGGATTGAAACTTATGCGGGTGAAATCGCGGGGCGCGGCTAGTAATATTAATAAAACATTTATTTCCTTGTACAATGGCCCATAGACATATTACCTTGCAGACTAACATATAAAAAGTACATAATCCTCGATCCCGTGGGAATATCGGGATAAAAATAATCATATGTGTTAATCCTGTTAATAGACGACTATCGGTGTGCCAAATTTTATTCAAATTCGTTGAGAAGTTTTTGCTTAAAAGAGTAACAAACATCCATCCATCCTTGAAAACTTTCGCGTTTATAATATAATTAAGTATAAATTAAGCCGCATCGGTTGCATCCTATCTGACCTCCACAACCCAGTTACTGGGTAATACGATATACCCTTTGGTAAGACTGGTTGTCAGACTTTCGGGCTTCTGACGACCTGTAACGACTGTCAAAGATCCACGAATGGCAGCCGGGATCAACAGCTTAACGTGCTTTCCGAGGCACGGGGGTCTTGGTATGTAAAGATGATCACCCATCCCCGGACCAACCGCGGCCAGCGTGACTTAAGCTGATCGACCGACCCGTGCGGCAGTTATTACTTAGCCACATGCCCCTCTATTTCTGGCATATAAACGGTTCTATACAAGGTTAATATACAAGGTAAAATGATCCTTATTTCAATGTGAGGATCGTCAATATCACTTTTCTATATGCATGAGGGCTTTGCAGTTTAGTTGGAGGTTTCCGACTAATAAAACAAGAGTGGGTACTTAGTCCATACGATGATGGTGATGTTGTATTAGCAATGGATATCCTCGTATAATATTTTAAACATATTTAAACAAAATAACATAACTGCACGCCTGTTTTTCCCGAAGGGTTAGGCAGACCTGTACATATACATAGTACTTTAGAGGTTGTCCGCCGAAGGCGACTTCATTTGATTCAGGCCGGCTATAATTATGCGCCGGGTTCCATTCGAACGTTCAAGCTAGTGTCAAAGATTCTAATTAGGATTTTTGTTTAGAACAATGAGTGGTAGTTTAGTGAGAAATATGATGATTGATTGTGATTCCTCCCGATCCCTAGAGGACTCTTCCAGTCCTCTACAGTACTTACACACACAATTCGCCAGTTACGATAAGTCCCATGCAACTGCGGACATGCCTATTACCATCAAATGGACACAAATCCCAGACTCAGGGGAGGTCTACTCCGAAGTGCAAAGTGCGAATGTTCGGATCGGACCGACACATGGCCGAACCGAATAATATTGAAAAATGCGAAAAAAGTTCGGATGGGCTCAGTTAGGTCGGGACCATAGTCAATATTCGAAAGAGTGTAGGAGTGTAGGATCGGAACCGGCCGAACCAAATAGTAAATTCGTAGCAGGAAACGGCCGAACATTCGGCCGATACTACTTTGGAGTAGACCCCCAGGCTAATACGAAAAAAATCCTGATGGAAAAATTCAACTACACTTAACCCGACATGGGAATTGAACCCAGGACCTCATGCTCAGCAGTAGCGTTCGCGACCACTACACCAACGAGGCGGCAATTATTAAACAATAGCTTACCAAAGGCGCATAATTAAAAAACATGACAAATGTCCAATTTATCGCAACATCATTCACCGCAGACAATAAACTCTCCTCGTGAACGTTGAACGAATGAGTGAACGACAACGAATGGAAGTTTATTCACACAATCGTTCAGTTCTGTATAATTAAAATGTAATCCTTTATAATCCGAATATCAGTATCATGAATCATTTCGACACTTAACACGATATTTCGGTTGTAATATTATTATTTCGTTCACGTTTATATTTCAATGATGATGACTGATCTGCGATGCTGTGGTTCTGTAATTGCACGGAAGCTGAGGTCGAGGGCATGCACGTTCGATTTTTTACTATTTCTTTTTTAATTTTACTAGCCATTTATTCGTCTTCATTAGGACGAGCTGGTACACATGTGTACCACAAGCGGCTCAAATGTATACCAGCTTGTCCCTGAGAGGTTAATGTCTCACTGCTGGGCAAAAACCTCCCTACTCTCTTTCCGCTACAAATTATTATTACTAACTACTATTAGTTAACAGTTTTAGGAATTTTCCGTACGTGCAGAAATACGTTTTCTTTCTATGTTTTAGGGTTCCGTAGTCAACATAGGATAGGTTCGCAATGTCTGTCCGTCTGTCCACGGCTTAGCTCAAAGACTCTTAATACTTGAAAGCTGTAATTGGCATGGGTATACATATTAATCACGCAAATAAGTGGTAAAATAAAGTCCTGTAAAAAGATATGGCGCCTCTCCTACACGTAAAGTTTTTTTTTATTATTAAACGCAAAAGGCCACTGTTCTAGCAATTGAAATTATTATTTATTTGACTACTTAGTTAAACTATGTAGATACTGACGCCGATTCCCTTGTTCACAAACTAAACAACTCAAACAAACACAAAATACAAACAACAACAAACAAACAACAACAAACAAACACACACAAACAAAAAACCTGTCAAATTAGTAAGCGCCTGATGTAAATTGACGTATTTTTAGTAGCCATGTTTTTAATCACGTCTAAATTGTCTCTAGAGTATCTTAATTTGACAGGACTAAACTAATATTTTATCTTCTGACCTTTTCTTAAAGAAATAGAAAGAAAAAGATGCACTGAACTTAAATTTAGTTTAGTTTGTGAACAAGGGAATCGGCGCCACTCTCTACTTTCTTAGCTAATTTTAAATTATATGAGCAATTAATAAAGTCATGAAAAACGTAAATAAAACATGTTTTCGTCGCTAATAAAGTAACATTTATGACGAAACGGCCATAACATTGTGTGGTTTAATTAACTTTAACTACCAGCGAAAAGCGGTTTCAATCACCACTGCAAACAAAGACACTTTATTTCGTTAATGAACTTTGCATATATTTTTGCACATAATATAATATCTATAGGACACTTAAGTATTACATTCCCAGTAACCACCCTTAATTGTTATGCACCTACATATTTCGCATACAGTTTCATGGTAAAACCATCACAAAGGTCAGTTAGAAAAAATACGTAAAGCCAGACATTGACGGTATGGATTCGTAATTTTTTTAACCGTAGACTGTAGAATAGCATAATCAGTCTATAATGTTCCCACTGCTGGGACACAGGCCTCCTCTCTTCGAGACGGATGGGCCGTAATCCACCACGCGGGCCCACTGCGGGTTGGTGGTTGACACATGTCTTCGAGTTTTTGGTTTTAGGACATGCCGGTTTTCTCACGATGTTTTCCTTCACCGTTTTGAGAGCAGTGGTGATGAAATTATTTTCAGAAAGTAAAGCACCTGGCTGAGTTCAAACCCCCGACTCGTCAGTGCCACTAGGCTACCACTGCCACTGCTCTCTACTGACCATCACTGCTTTAGTGCTTTCCACTGGGCCACCACTGGTCTCCACTAGTATACTACTGCTCTTCGACTGAATGACTGTAGAATAAAAGGAGATATGGTAAACGACGCGTTAAAAAAAAACGGGTTGCACTCCGGGAGTGCCGGCAGAAGTGAAAACTTTAATATTAACGTTGTGCATTTTTTATATTTTGGAATGCGGTCTACTCTCCCTCCGTCTTAAGAATTTTCGATCAGGTCACGTGTCCTGACGCGAGCTCCGTCTTACGAATTTTCGATCAGGTCACGTGTCCTGACGCGAGTTTAACATTTTTTACCCATCACAAAAAAGTGCACAACGCCGCTAAAGAAGTTTTCACTTCAAAAATACGTCTGATAAAAGAATGAGAAAAATACTTCTTTGTCCAAATGCATGTACCTAAGTGGTGATTTTTTATCGCTTAGTCACGTGAAATCTAGTTCTATTTACTGAAACATAGTCATGACTGTTCATTCATCGTTACTATCGTCTGTTCAGTAGTCACATAAACACACACACAGGTATATATGCATATGATTGCAACGCGGCCTTAATTCCCGTGTCGTCGGCTAACGAATATACGGCCGATGACCTGTCAGTCTGTCAGTTTGATATAAAACTATTTCGTAGTCATGGCGACTGAATGTGTAAGTCCATGACTGCAGTGAGTTATAACACTGGTTGACAGGATTTGTCAACACAAAAAGTGGTTGAAGAGTAGGGTTAGTATGAGGGTCGTGGGAAAATGTGGGATTTTGAACGAACTTCTTCATTTGCATTGGCACCATCTATATGGGATAGCTCATGCTCTAGTGAAAATAGTAGCTACATAGTTAGAATAGAATAGAAAATTATTTATTATGCACACCATAAATATTACAGATATAAGAGTAGACATTTTACAAGGGGTAACACAATGGGCGGTCTTATCGATAGAAGCGATTTTTTAAAGACAACCTTTGGATGGATTTAGAGAGAAAGGAGATACAATACTGCAGGTAGTCAGCAAGGTGTTAGCAGGGCTGATTGGCCAGACTGTGCACAGATTCATAAAAAGGTCGTGGAAGCTATAAAGAGTTTGAGGTTTTTACCAGGACCACTTTTAGGTTTTTATATTTTATTTATCCTTTTGATAGATCCTTTCATATTCTTTAAATATGAGGACATTGTAGGCCTTGTAGACTGTAGACTATTTTCTATTTTATTAAGTACCAGGTACTTGTTAACAGACCTACGCCGTCCTCCCAAACCTACTGTAATTTGAAAACATTGTTAAAACCAATTATTTTTAAAAGAGTAACCGGGGAATTTCTTGCCGGCTCTTGACCAATTGGAACCGTGCACCTAGCTTCTGGCGTTTCATAAGTGTCCATGTAGGTTTATGTGAAATAAAATATTATGATTTTGAACCTAAAAAACATCTTCAAGGCATTAACTGAACAACATAAAATAATGTCACTTAAGTAGGTGAATCTATGCGGAGGAGAGAGAGAGAGAAACAAGGAGGGGACAGGGAGGGGGTCAAGGAGTGTTTACTGAATTACCTCAAACAAAACACTCTCTCTCATGCAGGTTAAGACACGACCACAAAATCAAAATCAAAATCAAAATCAAAAGTCATTTATTCAAATTAGGCTGAGAATCAGCACTTTTTGAACGTCAAAATTACAAAAGACAGTCCCCCAAAAACGCCCGCCCTTCACCACTTCCTAGTGCTATTGCTGGGAAGAAGAAGTGGCGCAACAAACTCCCCAGCAGCACAGCTGTCTGTTCAATTTAAAAAAATACTTGAATGTATACAATACTAGGTACAATAATATATACAATGTTCGGTAATTAACATTACAAAATCAGAACATAAAATTTAATTATTTGCCATAATATGTCAGCTAGCCACGCCAATATACCAACAAATATAATAATAACTATACGTACTCAAGCTAAAACATAATTAATTAAAATGTAAATAAAAAAACTTACTACCCAAATAAAAGCCTCCAGGCATTAAGGGCGTGACAGCTTACACATTTATGCATTGCTGGGTTCTGCAGTAAGCTAATTCTGGAGAAGGAACATAAACATTGTCTTGCGTTAAACTAGGGTGACCAACTATTCTTATCGTCTAAGTAGTCGTTGATAGAATAGTATGCCTTTGAATCACACATCTAGTGTTTGCTATATACATGTAGGTACCAAGCTACGTCCAAGATTGATTAATTTATGCGCACAGGTTAAGCTTTGTCAACAAATCTTCAATGAGAACCGTTGACACTGTTTAAGATGACGTGTGATATATGTATGTATGGAAGGGGGTTGGTGATAATGGTTCTCGTGTATACATAAGATTATGAATTGATTAATGGACCATACTGAAGTGCGTATTTTATCACAACTAGTGTGCTCGAAGCTCTGCATGGATTTTTTATTTATATATACTTTAGGCACACACATACACACATACATACACACATAAATATACACATACACACACACATACACACACAGGGCTACATAGGGCTTGTGGCTAATTAATAACAGCCGCACGGGTCGATCGATCAGGTTAAGCTACGTTTGTCGTGGTTAGTCTGTGGACGGGTGACCATCTTTACATCATACCAAGACCCCTTCGTGGCTCGGAAAGCACTTTAAGGTCCCGGCTGTCATTCGTGGATCTTTGACAGTCGTCGGAAGCCCGAAGTCTAACAACGAGTTTTACCAAGGGGTTTCGTATTACCTAGTAACTGGTTGTGGAGGTCAAATAGGCAGGCTCCATGTAAAATACAGGTACTCAGGTGCATCCAGTTAGACTGCAAGCCGACCACAACATTGTTGGGAAAAGGCTAGGCAGATGGTGACTATATTGTACATCAGAAAATACGTAACAAAAATATAATGAACACTAAAAAACATACAATGGCAGTCTTATCGCTTACTGCGATCTCTTCCATGCAATCTTGATTTTAAGATTTAAAATCAAAAATATAAGTCGAAAGAAGATAGCTGCTATTTTTCTTCGAATAGGTAGATACTTCTAAACCAATTTAAATGTTATTTAATAAAAATGCTAAAATATGAGTTGGGATCGTTTTATTTTTCTTGACGAGTATTAATATCGGCACAGCTGCTGACTCAAAACAGCTGAGCCTCGATATAAGGCGAAATATTAGTCAGCTGAGGAAAGAAACAAAAATAGTAAATAGAGATTAGAAGTATTTTTTGACAGATTGAGACTGAGATCAGACTGTGAACGGTCTTAAAATTATGAGAATTGCCCCTCTGGTCTCTACATTTTTAGACTGTTGGGTTCTAAAGTCTATGATTAGCCAACAGCAAAGCATCGCACATAAAAGTCAACACCCTAAATTAAGCTTCTGCCTACGTGATTGCCTAAAGTTTAAATTGCTAACCTGAATCGTGACAATAAATTATATTTACCTGTCTACCTATAACTCCCACTATACAGGAACACTATCAGGATCCTCCAAAATCAAAACAATTTAAACTTATAATGCGGTGTGGTAACCCTACTCATATAACCAACAAAACCATTTACAACACAGACAAATTCCTACAAAGTCAACCTTATGCTCTTGCAATAACATTCATGTGACCCGCATAAATAAGTTGGTCATCCCATACATGACACGAAAACTCATGAATAGATATTGCAATGACAAAACCGCGGAAAATTGGACTTTGGTATGACGTAGAATTATTGTTTTATTCGCGTTTAGAGGTGCGTTTAGAACAAACGGCTATCCCGAGAGCGGGAATGTGCAAATTTATACGATTATGTTACGGGGAGAGGTACGGACAGTCGTAAAAGTGAAGATGAAAAAAGAAAGGTGTATGTAGATATGAATATGTTTATATATGGTTATAAATATAATAGGTTATAGTAGAAGGAAATTAAAGCATGCTGAATATATGAAATGCTGCATTAAACAATAGACTTATAAAGTAATGATCTTTTTGTACTGTTTCATAAGATGAAGATTAAAGTCTAATCCTTCCTACTGATATTATAAACGTGGAAGTTTGTATGGATGGATGGATGTTTGTTACTCTTTCACGCAAAAACTACTGCACGGATTTAGATGAAATTGGGCACACAGATGGTTTATAACCCGGATTCCCATGGGATCGAAACTTATGCGAGTAAAACCGCGGGGCGCAGCTAGTAGATTATATTTAAGCTTGCAACATCCCTAAATATATTGTCTCGACGCAATGTAAGCCGTTTGATTGCTACGGCGTAGCTGATGAAGGTTACGGCGTAGCGGACTTAGGCTACGACGTAGCCCCAGTGTAGCAGAATGATACGGTGTGATGTCACAGCCAATTATAATGCTACCAATTGGATAAATTGCCTCATGCCTTGTAGAAAGATAACAAAGTCTTTATGTATTAACATAACATCACGCCTGTTTTGCCACAAAAGGTTAGGCAGAGGTATATAGCACCATCATAAATGTCGCCAGTTATGTTTAAGTCCCATAAAATAGAGGGCGAGGCTATAACAATCAACTGTAGGTTTGTCTGTGGTTTGTTTTGCATTTTCTATTTTGTTAGTACTTGTTGACAGGCCTACACTGTCCTCCTATACCTGTTAACATTGTAATTTGAAAAAAATATAAAAGACAATTATTTTAAAAGGTTTAGAATAGAATAGAATAGAATAGAATAATTTATTTCGGATAATTAAAATCCATATCTTATTAGTATATATTAGCAACAATATTAGCTTACAATTATGTTAGTATTGTTAGTACTTATCTATAAGTAGCCTATTATACAAAACCATTCACTACCCTCACCCAGTGCTTTTGAATGGGGCAGTCAAATCGAGCAGCAATGACTTTCAGAATGCTATTTTTAGCACCCCGCAGCCGCTGCAGCAAAGAAGCCGATTTTTTACGAATTATGGCCTTGAAGCCGTCCGTGTGGGCTTCTGCAAACATTCCGGAGGCACTGCAGCGCCACGGTAGCCCTAACAACATAACCGTGTTTAACCGTGGAGTTTATTGCTGGCTCTTCTCCATAGGAAACGACCAATTTTAACCGTGCACCTAGCTTCTAACATTACATAAGTGCCCATGTAGTTTTAGGTATTTGAAAAAAAATATTTTGAGTTCAAACCGGGCACAAATCCAGGCTCAGGGCTCTCCTATGAAGTTCCAGGTGGAAAACCGGATAACGCTTTGGCCTACCCTTGAATCGAACCCAGGACCTCATGCTCAGCAGTAGTGCTTGCGACCTCTAGACCAACGAGGCAGACCTGAAGACTATAATAAAGTCTGGCTACCATATGTACAGACGCCAGCACATCAAGCTACCCGAAACTGTCAAATTTTCCCAGTTAAATTTGAACCTTAATCCTTTAGCTATAAAGCTGAAAATCTATTAAATAAATTTGACACATTGTAGTAGCTTGATGTGCTCTCGTCTGTACATTCACTTACATCCAATAAGTCCGCGAGATACTAAAACCTCTCATGCATAGTGTATCTCGAAGCACATTTTAATAAACGGCTGCTCGGGGATCCACGCTATGACATCATGTAATTACATTGTCTATTCACTTAAATTGATCCCGGGGGAAAGGTGTTCCTTAATCGTAAACTATGCTGTAAACTGTAGGTAACTAAATTATATTATTAACTAGCTACGCCCCGCGGTTTCACTCACATAACGTCGATCCCGTGGAAATATTGAGATAAAAATATCTTATATGTTAATCCTGGTTATAAACCATCTGTGTGCCAAATTTCATCCAAATCCGTTCAGTAGTTTTTGCGTGAAAGAGTAACAAACAAAGTTAAACAAACAAGCAAAGTTTGTATGGATGGATGGATGGATTACAAACGTGAAAGTTTGTATGGATGGATGGACAAACTTTCACATTTATAATATTATAGTAGTAGGATAAGAAGTTTGTAATTGACAATAAAAACAACATTTAAGCGTCAGGCTGGCCTGTGAAATTTAATTCAGGTCAGTCATTCATTAATAAAAATTATTAATACATCTCTCTAAGTTGATATTACTCTATTGAATGACTACTTCATGAAATCATGATATTTGAGGCCAATTCTAACTGACTGATGGTTGACTCTAATGATTATAATAGGGTAGATTCCTGGGTAAAAAAATAGTAATTATATTTAGTCCGTCAGTTAGATTATAAAAATAACGGACACGTATTTTTTCTTTTGTCAATCAAACAAAACATGACAAAGATAAAGCGCGTCAAAATTTGGGAGTGGAGGTTAGGTTAGGCGTCGTGACGTCACGCCATGCTAAAAAGTGTAGCAAGGCATGACGTCATGCGGAACTTAAACGGGCGATATCTTCATAATTTTTTTGTATAATTGACAAAAGAAAAAATACGGGTACAATATTTTTTGATAATCTAACTGACGGCCTAATTATTTTTTTTTAGGAATCTAGCCTATTCTGTGAAGCCATATTTGTTACGGTCGCGAATCATATTTTGATCAACAGACACACTGATACTGACCTGCCAAATGCTAAAACGTGTAAACGTTGAATTTCACGGGCTACCTTAGCGCACCCCCCTTATCTTTCAAATATACTTACATTTAAAAAAAAATGTCCAAACTTTAACTCAAACGTCCAAACTTTAAGTCAAAGGAAAAAGTGATCATTTGTAAATACGAAATTAGTAATTAGTGTAAATAATTCAGTTGATTCCCATTCTTTAAATACGCCGGAAACAATTTACATACCACTAATTTCAATAACTATCTTTTTGATTGTTAGGTAGGTATTTATCTAGTAGGTATTTTTGGTTAGGTAGGTTAGAGATATAAATTCTGGATTTATTTATGTAAGTAGGATGTGCCTAAGGAATATGAGTCAAATTTCTATCTTCAATAGGATTGAACAAAGACAAATTGATCAGTTATTGAAATCGGCCGCATGTTTGTTACCTAAATCGAACGTTTTTTTTTATTAATCTGCACTTTCTTGGTACCTACGTTACCCTAGCTTACATCACTTTGTTTCGGTTTTAAGAGTATTACGAACAATGTTTCTGACGGTCCTAAGCCCATAAAAGTATGAAGGAAGAATGTGAATTAAGTGGCTTTTAATTAACAAACTGCTACATACTTACTGAAAACATTAAGATTGCAATAGTAAGAAACCATTTTGCGCTAGGGTTGAATGAGATACCGCGCCGCGCCGCGCGCCGCTCCATTGATACCTACAAGGCTCGTACCGCGCTCGCAACAGGGTGTTTCTAACTACGCCTTGCGTCGTCATAATAATGAATACAATTTTAATTTTTAAATTATTCAAAAATATTTTTTTAATTTTTAAATACCTATTTTTTTATTATGAACGTTTACTAGTCATTGGATACATGAACTGGGCTGCCGTTGTAAGACGACTAAAAAGTCACGGTGTATATGTCGCAGCCACCTGGTTTAATTAGCTATTTTGTTAGCCGCCTAGCCTTTTAACTAAACGACGGCCGTTCAACTAACGGCCTGGATGATATTTAAGAAATTATAGTTTAGGTTGGAACTGTAAACAATCACGTGGGAGCCGAATTGGTCGCAATAACTGAGCCAGGGCACCCCGACCAAATGGGTTAGGTTAGAACTAAGAGTAACCTCGTGCGCAGCGCAGCGAGGCGAGCACTACTTCCAAAGGCCAGGCGGTTGACTAAACGGCTAATGTAACCAGTTGGCTGCGACATATATACCAACAAATTATTTGTGTACCTAATACCGTTCCTTTGGCCTTCTACCACTAAAAAGTCATAAATAATATCAACTCTGCATCATCCATGCAGTGTACGTAACGCGGTGGTACAGTGTCCTCGTCACCGCGCTCGCAGTAAGTACGTGTCGAGAATGTGCCACAAATCTAAGGATTTATAAGTTATTTAGATTCAAAACCCCGCACTGGCTGCAAAGATATTGACGTTTACAATAGAAAAGTTATTTATGATGTACGGATGCTGTGACCAAATTTGTTACTGGTTCTTGGGATTTAAGTGACTTTACATTCATCGTACTTATCTACAATATTGAATGGTTGGTCCTTATAACCAAAATTAGTCCTCCACCGAATTTTGGCCATGGCGACCAACCTCAGCGGAAACCAGTCTTTGGCGCGGGGGATATTTAAATACCTCACTAATAGCTATCTCACTCTCATAGTCTAATGGGACGACCACCTGACACGACTGAAGACAGATTAGGTTGACCCTGCGGTCACCCACTTAACGTGCTTTACGAGGTATAGCCGCCAACTTCCAAACTCCGGGCTATTACTAAGAAATTCCCAATCGAAAAACCCAATTACTTTTTGCCCAATCCACGAATCAAACCCGATCCCCACACTCAGTAGTCGCGCTTGCGACCACTAGACCAACGGAGCAGTTAAGCAAGAGAAACAACACACTGAGTCCAAGAAAAAGTCTAAGGATATGTCAATAATTGTTTTCTTACGGTTCGAGCTCAAAACCGTAAAGTTCTGCGTGCCTTCTGACGAAGGACGACATCACCTGCTTTGTGATGAGTATCATTTAATAGTAATTATGGATCGGTTGATGTGGTGACGCTCGGCATATGTCCAGCAGTAGACGTTTTTCGGCTGAAAAGGATAATAATGATGGTATTCAGTTATAATTTTGCACCAAAAGATAGTTCGTTGCAATAATAGAGAGAGTAAAAATAACAGCTCAAATATGTAGCCTTAGCTTTATCACAGCAATGTAGTCCTGCTGATAATACTTTAAAATAAGGATAAGCTCAGTACACACTATAAATCTAACGGTAGGCGGTAGAATGTATTCTCCAACACCCTGCACAAGATAAAAGCAAAAATCTATCAACAAGGAAAATAATTGCACACCGTTTTTCCCTTTCTTCCAGAAGCTTAATGAAAATAAATAAAAAACAGAACGGTAGATATCGATTTCCAGATTGGGAAGAGATTTTTGTAAAATGTTTTCGTTGTGCCAGTTTTTTTCGCTGAACATTTACGAACTTTAGCGACTTATAATCAAATTGATAATTTTACAACCATCCCACTTTACTGACACATCAGTAATCTAATTTATCTACATTAAATAAAGAATATAAAACCCCTAGAAGAACCATAATGGTGATGTTCTTCAAGAAGGTCAAGTGCGTAGAACTCGCATCAGGCCTGCGTGTATGACTAGAGGGGCAATTCTCGTAATTTTAACTTTGAACGTTTTATTCGTACGTAATTTAAAATGTTCAAAATCTAGTCGCAATCTCATCTCAGCGACAATCAATGTCAAAAACATGTGAAAAATGTAGAGAAATTAGAGGTATTTTTGACAGATTGAGACTGGGACCAGACTGTGAACATTCTTAAAATTACGAGAATCTTATGTATGAACATAAACAAAGCAAGGATCATAGCAGGTGGCATTTTCATTTCTGTCTACCCCCATGGGAAGTAGGATTAAGTTTATGTATCTATGTAAAAGAGGAATGCACAGGCGGATGCATAAACTTAAAAACATAATTATTATCATATACCTAAGTTCTTTCACCATTTTACTTGAACCAATTAAGAGGAACGCTTAGGACACACATTCATAGGCCAGGTACCTGTATCCATAGCTTCAGATTTGATATAAAACTGCAGCCCATAGTTTCTTTACTGTAAAAACAGCGCAAAAACAAAACATCAGCAACAGCGCTTTTAGCACTAATCAACGTGAATAAAGCGCTCAAGATTTATCAAACTCAAGCCGTATTTAAATTGTATGCACGTTTTAAGCTCAAGCAACAGAAATTGCCTGTGAAGGCTGACGACATAATTCATAAATTCTCAAAACGCGACCACGGTTCATCAAGTCGACCTGAATTAGTTATGTCAGTTCCTCGAGCGAAGGTCCAATGTCGCGTGAATATATTAACACGAGCTATGCGGCACAAGGGTGGTTGGACCAGAAATGCATTTTTTAATAAGCTGTATAAAGGTCAAAAGACCAGTTACGCAATTTTATTTTATTTATGTACAAACAGAGGGGCAATTCTCGTAATTTAAAATATGTCAAAAAATACTTCCAATTTCCCCATATTTTGACAAGTTTTTGACATTTGTTTGTCGCTGAGATGAGACTGCGACTAGATTTTGAACGTTTCAATTACGTGAATTGACCTTCTGGTATTCGGCTGCATTCAAATAGACTGGAAGCCGACCCCAACATAGTTGGGAAAAGGCTAGCATAATCAGCCCACATAATGTTCCCACTGCTGGGACACAGGCCTCCTCTCTTTGAGAGGGAGTGGGCTGTAATCTACCACGCGGGCCCAATGCGGGTTTTTAGATGTCCCATGTCTTCGAATTTTTGGTTCTAGGACATGCCGGTTTGGTTGTTTTCCTTCACCGTTTTGAGAGCAGTGCTGATGACATTAGTTACACAAAGTAAAGCACCTGGCTGGGTTCGAATCCACGACCTACACTGCTCTCAAAAAGGCCAGGCAGGTGATGAAACATACAGACATAATATTAACAGACAAGAAGAAAAGAACAGAAAGATACGTACAAAGGTCATGCTTATTTCTAAAGACATTTCTTCCAGCATACCTGCGATATGAAGTTTTTTAGTAAGACATCAACCCCTGGTTTTGATAGTTTTATTTCTCTTGTTAAGGTGCTCCCACACAGCAGTTATGTAACGTTATAAAACACTAGCTTCTGCCCGCGGCTTCGCCCGCGTGGATGTCGGAAGTTATCCCACGGGAACGTGCTACCAGGATAAGTATGTGCTTCCCCAGGATGCCATCTATCTCTTTGCCAAATCAGAAGTTCAGTGGTTCAGGCGTGAAAATGTAACATACAGTTTCAAGTTCAAATCCTCCCCTAAAAGCCGAATTACCCCTTTTTGCCCCGTCAGGGGTCAATTTTCGACAAACTTTACATACTTATTATTAATTATTTTCTGTGGAAAGTACCAATACTGAGTTTCGAGTTAATCAGACCGCGCATTCAATTTCTTCGACACAAACTTCAACACCCCTATATCCCCCTTTGAGGGGTAGTTTGAAAAACTTATAATGATAAACTTTATTACTTACTTATGCAAGTATTGTTGCCAAGTTTCAAGTTTATTAACTAAATTAATAAGATTGTTCATATAAACTTTATCCCCGCTTTTCACTCCCACAGGGGTGGAATTTTAAAAAAATCATTAAAATCCAACCTTGACTCAAAGATTATTTATACCAAGTTTTTAATTAATCAAGCCACTTATTATAATCCTCCCCTGTAAAATTAACTACCCCTTTTCACACCGTTAGGGGTAGATTTTCGGAAAACCCTCATACGTGTTATTATTTATTTTTAGTCTTAAGTACACACACAGTACACTGAGTTTCGAGTTAATCGGACCGCGCGTTCAAATTCTTCCACACAAACTTTAACACCCCTATATCCCCTTTGAGGGGTAGTTTTGAAAAACGAATAATGATAAACTTTATTGCTTACTTAGAGGAGTATTCATGCCAATTTTCAAGATAATTAACCTAACGAATAAGATTTTTCATATAAACTGTATCCCAGCTTTTCACCCCCACAGGGGTGGAATTTTGAAAAATCATTTGGGATGTGTTCATAACTTGACTCAAAGATTATTTATACCAATTTTCGAGTTAATCAAGCCACGCTGTAAAATCCTCCCCTGTAAAATTGACTACCCCTTTTCAGGCCGTCAGGGGTAGATTATCGAAAAACCCTGTTACACATTATTCTTTCCTTTCAAGTTTAGGTATAAATACTGAGTTTTGATTAAATCGGACCGCGCGCTAAAATTCTTCCATACAAACTTTGAAACCCCCCAATCCCCTTTTAGGGGGTAGTTTATAAAAACAAAAAATGCCCAACTTCATAATTTACTTAGATAAAGAGATTCGTGCCAAGTTTTAAGTTTATTAACTCAAGGAATAAGATTTTTCATACAAACAATAATTTCGAAAAACCCTTTCTTAGTGGATACCTACTCTTCACGAAGTATACACCCTCCAAATTTCATGTCTCTAGGACCAGCGGTTTAGGCTGTGCGTTGATGTCTCAGTCAGTCAGTCAGTCAGGACTTTGAATTTTATATATATAGATTGTGTAGCACGATAACATTTTATAACAGTGTGTAACATTTTGCTACAACATCACTGGTTCAACTGGTTGTATAACATCGTATAACATTTTGTAACCATCAGTTTATGTCTGCCTTTCGAGGAAGCTGGTAGTGACTCTAAATGAAGGAAGTGCTTATTGGTTTGGCTTTTATTTTATGTTTGAAAGAACAAAAGAAAAGGCGCTCTTACTGGATGCGTGTTACATGAAATTGTATATATCGGCGCAAATACAACAGTTCACCTATTATAACAGCGAGATTAATTAAGTTTCCTGATCTGATTATTCTAAAATTAGTTCATAAATCATCAATTGATTACTTTGAGTTTATTATGATGTAAAATTAACGTTATGCAGCATGCCATTATTACTCTAATTGAAATATCAATACTTAACCTAAAAACTTGTGAAAACGTGCACGTGCGACGAGTCCTATAAATACGGCCGCACTGTCGGCGCTCGGTCATTCGTGTTCGAGCCGTCGTACAGTGCGGACCTCTCTGGGACGTCGTTACGCTGCACGTGGAATATACGCAGCTTAACTAGTACTCGTGAAGTTTTCTTTCGAAGACCCAAACATGAGCCATCATCAGGAAGTCAACAATTGTGACGTCAGCAATGCTGACGTCACACTTTTTAAAAACATTACGAAGGTTCCTTCTCCGTCATATATCATCACTAAAAATGAATGACATTTGTTACAATTTGTTAAAAAAAAAGTTAGACAACAAAATAATGTTATGCAACATTCTCTAAGAGTATATATCTGCTGTGTGGCACCTTTAGCTGTGTGATTAGTTGAGGTCTCGCTTCTTTTTATTATCTTCAATATTTTAAACTACCGCATTGGATTGTAAAATACTGGATTAGTCGTTGGGAAGTTTTATTGTACTTTTCTATCATTAAATTACCAGTAGCTATCCGGAATAACAAGTATATATTATACTTTCAATCGTTTTTATATTTACAGTTAGTTTTATTGTTAGGAAGTAAACTAAATACTTTCAATGAAAACATGTGGGTGTAAAACAGAACCTACCTTTGTGTCTTCCCAATAAGATTGTAATTTTTGTTAATAAACATTACTCTGATCTCTTCTTAGTCAACAATCAACTATAGGACTGGACAGGTCCACTCAATCTGTGTGGTTCTTTCCTCAAAATACCATTTCAGACACCAATCTACGCGGTCTTCACATGATCTGACCAAGATTATGTCTGGACTTTAAAAGAGACTGTGACCACTGAGTTTGTTTCGGCCTTTCTTCTCAGAGTAGTCAGTTAGGAAACGCCGAACTCATCTAGTTTAAAAAATAAATCGTTTATCATTTACTATCTGCGAATTTGTGTTTTTAACTTGTAAACTACCGGTCTTTTAAACCCTAAAGATTGAGCAAAAATCTCTGCAACATTGAACAGGTTAACAGTACCCAAGTCATTATAAAGTGTTGAATTAATGTTCTCAAAACAAAGTTTTCTGAGAGATTTTTCAGCCTGTAAACAAAGTATGGGTTGAAAAGAGATTACGTAAGGGCGTTTGGGTTTTTTTAGGGTCACATTTTTCAGGAGTAAATTTGGAGGAAAGGACCGGCACGAAAGTTGCGGGACAAGGATACTTACTATTATATTCTTTGTTATGTATTATGCTTTCGCCGTTCATTGAATACAGAATTTGTGAGTTCGTTTCTATATTCCTTTTTCGGCTTATGCAGAAATTGACCTAAACTTGCTTACTTCGTACTCATCTTACATATTTTTTTAAATATACTTTGGATTTTCTGTTTCTACTTAGTTATGTACTAAACTATTAAATTCATGTCATTCTAAACGTATAAAAGATCAAATTATCATCACAATCTACATCAGTACATCGGTACAAATATCATGAATTTCAGAAAGTTTTCACTGTGAGGTTTTTTGGTCTTATAACAAAATAAGCCCCTACTTATCATGAAACATAGACTAATAACCAATGCTTCATATTCATACCAACATATTTTCAAACCTACACGTGAAGAGAAAAAATCCGTCCGTCCAAATACTTCTCTTTGGTATTTGAAGCAGATAAGCAACATTTCAATCTGATTACACAATACAAAAGGTTCGACCAGGGACCCTCTTTTCTTAAGGCGAGTACCCTATTCTCGTGTTATCAACAAGTACGGTGAAATCTTTTATTCACTACTACACAACTCTATTTCGTTCGGTACGTATTGAATTCTTGTAGCTGTGTTTTACTAACTATATTTTTGGTCTTTTGGTCAGTTTAAAATTGGTCCTTACGTACATTGAAATAAAATTTAAGAGGTATCTTAGCTGAAACCAGCTTAGTCGGTACCTCATTGAGCCTTATTTTTTTCGGTTTGGACGCTCTTTATTCCTTTTATTAAGGACACTTTTAACGTGCACGCTTTTCTACATCATTCTCACATGTATATTTTCAACATGAATGATGTAACCAATATTTTGTAACAATTTTATGATTTAAAAGAGTGTCCGTGGAGTTTCTTGCCCGTTCTTCTCCATAGGTACCTACGCTATGGAATAGGCAACTAGCTTCATCTTTCTGACTGGCCGACTCCTTGGCAATTCAAGAGTTCCTGTAATTGGTTTATTTAAAATAAATGCTTTTGAGTTTATAAGAAGATACTTGTCATCTAAGCCTGCAATACTTAATTTTGTCCAGTACCTGGGGTCTACTCCAAAGTAGTATCGGCCAAATGTTCGGCCGTTTCCTGCTACGAAGCTACTATTTGGTTCGGTCAGTCCCGATCCTACACTCTTTCGAATATTGACTATGGTCCCGACCCAACTGAGCCGATCCGAACTTTTTTCGCATTTTTCAATAACATTCGGCTCGGCCATGTGTAGGTCCGATCCGAACCGAAATCTTAACTTACTACTTAACCGAAATTATGTGTCTAGGTATACATCTGTGTCTTACTATGTGAAAAGAAAAGATGAGGCAGATTTTCACACGCACGATTTTCCACTAGCTGTTCGAAGTCTAATACTGCAGTAAAACGCTAGATGCATATTTCACACTTACGCGTAATGAGAAGTGGCAGGCTGTTAGCGCCGTGGCTAATAGCATAACACCGTACTATCACATTCGCTCAGGTAGCTCTTGTATACGTAGAAAGGACATGGTGGCATGATACTATAACATATTTATTATTTATATATTACCTTTATTTCATTTAAATACTTGTAAATTACCTTTTTAAAATATTTTTATTAATTAAAAGATAAAAAAAAACATTAAAAAACATATTAGGTAAGTATATGTACATATTATACAAATATTTATTATTATATTTCGTTATTATGATTTAAGTGGTAGTCTGAAGTATGTATGTCATAGTGCCACTTAGTTTATTTAAGAATGATTTAGTTTTTTGTATGTTAGCACATTGTTTTTATAAATTCATGTAATTTGTTATCATTTAATTGTGCTTTTGTGTGTTGTGCGATGTCTTTTCATCATCATCATCCGCTTGGCCTTTTCCCAACAAATTAGGGTCAGCTTCCAGTCTAACCATATGCAGCTGAACACTAGTATTTTACATGGAGTGACTGCCTATCTGACCTCCACAACCCAGTTACTGGGTAATACGATACTCCTTGGTAGGAGTGGTTGATAGACTTTCGGACTTCTGACTCGGCTGTCTTTTGTGTGCACTAAATATCTGGTTTATCTATATTAAATATCTATATACTTAGGGTCTTTTCGCTATCGTTAGCGAAAGAAAGAAAGAAAAGGAAGAAAATACGTTTATTTGCGGCAAACATGACACATAAGAAGAACACAAACGCAAAAAAATTACAAGTTGGGGTTAAGTTAGGGGGTAGCGCTTAAGGTAGGTAAAAATTAACCAAGGCAGTGTGACTACTCAAGGTTTCAGACTTTATAAGGTAGTTAACTCAAAACAACTACATCATGTTTATGACGTGGAAAAGTAAAGGATTTTTTTCGAAGGGCGAGGTGATTAATATTAATTTTTCAGTCAGCTAAGCTTATAACCGTACCGTTTGGAAAGATGACTTTGTATTTTCTTTTTTCTTAACATAATTAGCTATGTTCCAGCGCTGAGACTCTATGTCATAAAGAGTCTTAGCTGAGCGATGGCTGTTTTGCGTGGACGTGACGCATTTTTTTTGTATTTGTGTTCTTTTTATGCGTGTTTACCGCAAATAAACGTATTTCCTTTCTTTCTTTTTTTCCCACTGCTGGGACATAGGTCTCCTGTCTCTTGAATAGGGAGTGGGCTACCACGCAAGCTCAGTGCGGGTTGGTAGATACCACATATCTTCGAATTTTTTCGTGCATTTGATGCTAATTATTCCTTATTTTCTTTTCATTTCACCAACATGCGTGGCTGTCAATATCCAGTTTTCAATACACCAATATATTTCTAAAGATAGGAACAGTACAAGTAAATAACACGCACGCCCAGTGAGCGATGAAACATTAATATTCCGCACCGCGTCTTCGATATTTCACCAAGTTTAGGGGAACCAGGAGAAAATACGTTCCGGAAAATTTCCGTTTAATAACGGTCCCGCGAATTGTATGGAATTCTTTTATTACTGTGTTTGCGTGCTGTTGCGATTCATAGTATTATTATGAGTGTGAGTGAGTGAAAAATGCATTGGATATAGTTTGAAGGGGTAAGTGGAGCCACAAGTCATTATTGTGTTTAGGTAGAGCTTTTAAAATGAAATCTTAATTGTAATTGTTAGTAAGATGTTTTAGACAATTATTGTGGAATGGACAATTTTACATCAAATGACGTAACTTAGAAAAACAGTTAGTACATTTATACTATATATAATTGTATATAAGTAGTTTATCAGCCATCTTGTTACCATAACACAAGCATTAGGTTGCTTAGCTTGGGAAAAATGGTGCTGTGTGAAATGTCCAGGGATATTATTATTATTATACAAAAATATGCCTACTACAAAAATTTACAATTGAAATCCTGACGTGACAACCCCTAAACAACATCCACCAACTAATTCAAAAAGTTTATTTCAGGCGCTATACGTTTACAACACCTAAAACAATGCTTGTTCCTAAAATTACAGTAAACCGCGCGACCGCAACACTCGAACTATCAGAAAAAATATTCAAACAGTAAATGCGAAATCCAACCGCAAACTTTTACGCCCACGATGCGTGAAATGGATTGAATGATAATAACCTAAAACATATTCACTAGCATACCCGCCATCCGAAAACTAAATTAAACAGAAATATTTTTTTTTCATTTTTGTTACACATACATTCAGTAAAAGTTCGGCGCTCACAGAATACTTTTAGACTTGATGACATTCGGAATTCGAGAAATTTCGGAATTTTGTTGGACATTTTCACGGCAGTCCGGCAAAATGGTGAAAACGTGGGCTCACTAAATATTCGCTGGTATATTATTTGTGGTCGGGCCATTAATATGGTCGCGTTGTCAGCTCAATGAATCGAAATTAAATATAAAAAACTTTTATTGCCTGTTTGGAATCCGATAATGCGTTCAACTCCAATTTGGATTGTGTCAGAAACAATTTTTGCACTTATGACATTGATGAAAAATATTGATATTTTTAATGCGGTCGCATCTGGTTCGACTAGATTTCAGTCATAAACATGGTTGAAAAAAAGTTAGAACGATGTTAAATGCATTTGAGTTGAAAAATATGGAACAATAGCTAACATACACTGTTTTAAATTTTTGCAAAGATTCAATTTTGTTCACTCCTCTGGAAAGAATCGCTTTAAATGCAATAAAACGTATAGGTATCCCTATTTGATACGACGCAAGCAGCTGTTTCTTTACATTTTCAGGGAACTATCCGTCGCAAGTATAATTTGAAATTACTAAGAGATAGTGCCTATTAATGTCTGCAATAGTGCCCCTTCAAGCAGGGTAGGTGCTTAAATTAATTCAAGTTATGCCGGTCGGACGCCCACTGTTCAAGGACTTGTCATCTCCAGATAGCCCGGACGGTTGGACGTGACCATCCTAACTCCAGTCCGGACACTTACTGCCATTTCTTGTCCGGATTTCCTCATTACTGATTATGTCCGGAGTTCTGAAGCCCTTTCTTGCAAGGTTTAAATTTAATACGCGAGATTTTAAGTTGTGAAGTCGTTATGGAGATTTATGAAAGTGCGGGTGGAAGGACCAATTTTTGGGCGAAATTCTTGGAATTGTGTGGTGAATTATAAGATTGTAGAAAAAATAATATCGACCTCAAATCGTCTAAAGTAGGCGCTGTTCGAAAAGATATGAATTTTAGATTTCATCCCTAATATCTTTTTGATATGAAAAATATTTTTTTACTGAACAAATACTGTACATATTTGAGGTCACATTTCCAACATAAGTTAAGTTAAATGTTAAGTTAAGTTAAGTTATTCCACAATACCAAAGTTATTCCACCAATTTCACCTGCCTAGGTGAAATTGGTGGAATAACTTTTACTGGGACGAGGATAATTTTACTCAAATAACTTTGTGAAGTTTTCAAACTGGAACCGACTGACTGAATATTGGTATTCAGCTATCTCCGGTTTGATGGGAAGCCAACCCCAACATAGTTGGGAAAAGGCTGGGAAGATTGATTAATCTTTATGAAGTTGTGGCGGCATCTATACCACCACATGCGAACTACGCACGGTACTGACGTCACGCAAATACCTGCATCGCGCAAGCAGAGTTTACCGCGCAACTAGCCAATATACAACGTCCCGACATCAATCGTCGCAGCCCACCAAACACGACACCCGTCTAGTCGGAGGATCCTTCCTTTTCTACTGATGATGAGTGAACTTTACGCCCTGTTCCTCATGCACCTATAAAGTTTTCAATATTATCGCAGTATCTTGTCGATAGATCAAAATATCTTACTTCAAGTTCATCTTAGTGCTCTTAAGAAAACACTTCCAATCAATGGCAGAGGGAGCGTGAGTAGTTTGTTTTGAAAGTTTTATTACATCCTGCAGACTCTCGGGGAAAGATTGAACTTACTTACATAAACTCTACACTGTTTTCCTTCGAAACGGTATTAGCTTAGCTTGCAATTGAATCTAATCTATAGTCACGATGTCCGATACGTTTTAGAATAGAATAGAATATATCTATTTGCTTTAAAACACGGTACATTAAGTTCTTATAAATAGAATTATGGTCTCACATGTTTTGCCAAGAACTGGTATACAAATATTTAAACACTTTACATGTAAACAATTAAAAGGATACATTATTCAAACATGTCTAATAACTTAACTGGTGAATTCTTAACAATAATAGGTACTTACAAAAAGTAGGTAATATAATGAAAATTAGTAACCATGTTTATGTGTTACTTTTTTATCTATAAATTGTTTCATACTATAAAAACAATTACCAATAAGCCATTCATGTAATTTGGATTTAAAGTATTTAAGAGGGAGTTCCCTTATTTTTTTTTGCAATATTGTTACATCTTTTAATTGCCGTGATAAAGCTATTTTTATGGCACAATGTGCTTTGATGTGATGGAATTCTTAACCGTGTTGGGTCTCAACGAGTATATTTCGAATGCAAGTCGCAAGCTATAAAAAATGTTGAATGCTCTTTCACAAATACACCAGCTTGCATTATGAGAAGACCCGTTAGTGTTTATTTTTATAAATAGAAGCCTGTGGACTGATACCGCAGATTGCTCTTAGGCACTTTTTCTACACTAGAAAAGTTTCATTTAGGTTCGTCGAGCTCCCCCAGAGTATGAGTAGGAGTTACTGATTTTAGATAATGGCCGACGATTTATTGTCGGATTGAATAAAATCAGAAAATAACTGGCGAAATGTAGGTATATGGTTACACCTATGCCTAACCCGTGGGGGAATGAATACAAGTGTGATATTTATGTGTGTGTAAATAAGAACCAATTCATACATGAAATTGGCATAATGGACTTATCAATTTCGTTTCTTAGTCTTAGATCGACAACTAATCGGCCATAGCATTTTCGTGGCAGGATTATAATATATTTATTTATTTTATTTTACCATTTATGTACACACATAATTATATTAACAGACAAGAAAAAATACAGTACAGAAAAATAGGTACAAACGTGATGCTTATTTCATAAGAAATCTCTTCCAGCATACCTGCAATAGGACAATAGAGGGGTGTAGACAGGGTGTGAAAGAGCAAAGGCGACAAAAAATACATAAAATCTTAAACATATATATATATTTGTTTAGTTTTATTAAGTGAACCTTAATAAAACTAAACAAATATATTATTTATTTCGTACTCACCATCCATATAGTCGTATATAGTCGAAGATCTTTGCGCGGACTACCCTCTACTTAACTCATTTTATTAAAATAAACCGTACATTTTGTAACTTAAACATTCAATTATTCGGTGTTATACTTTTCTAAGTCACGTATCACACTCATGTGGGTCCATACTAAGACTTGCACGTACCTAGTATTTAAAATTTTAAACAATGTAAATGTCAACTCAAAATAAGCAAATAAAAATATGTTTTAATGTTTGTAAAGGCGAAATATAGCCTATGTAACAAAATTTACTCATGATCTGTGTACAAATAGCATAAGATCATTTGTAAACACTATAGTAACAACCTTAGCAATAAAAAATAGAATTTTAATTTATTTTCAATCATTTATGTCGATTTTTTACTTAGTAACATAGTTTTAATATAATGTAATTCTAACAAAATAACACATTTAAATAGTCTGAATTAAACGAATTTTATTTTTTTAAAGACCTTGAAGAATCAAATCAAATCAATCCATACGTTGACGGCACGGTTGGCGCAGTGGTTAAGCGATTGACTGCTGCGCTGCGTGTCGCGGGTTCGATTCCCGCACGGAACAAATATTTGTATGACCTACATGTATTTGTTCCGAGTCTGGGTGTTTTTCTATCTATAATATGTATGTATTTACAACAAAAAAAAAATTGTATATAAGTAGTTTATCAGCCATCTTGTTACCATAACACAAGCATTAGGTTGCTTAGCTTGGGACTAATGGTGCTGTATGAAATGTCCAGGAATATTATATTATATAGTATAAGTAGGTACAATGACATAAAAACTATACGTTAAATTATACACCATCCATCTACTACTCTCTCGCTCTCTATTAGACAATACTTAACATCATTATTATTCTTCATTAATTCAGTAGAAACAAAATTAGTCTACCGGGTAGGTACTCGTATGAACATGATATAAAGCCAACGAAAATAAACACTACAAAACATTTCAGCCTAATAATCTATTTAACAGACAGAACATCTTACGGAATCTTGGCACAGCCATAACACTAAACACAAATGTCCATATAAACACGTGACCTCTTCAGTTGGTCACTTCATATTCAGCTGTCCACACATAAAATTGTCACGTCACTGCCAAAGGAACGTCGTAAAAAAGAAAAATAAACGCGTTGACGTCAAGTCAACTTGTTGCTGTTGTGTCAGCCGTGTCGTCACGTCGCGTCATGATTGTCAACGTCAGCTGTGAGGTTTTCAATTTATCGTTCGTGTTTTGTTTTTGATAATCTGTTTGCTGCAAGGTGAGAAAAGAATTCATGTGCTTCGAAGTAAGTAAACCTTTGAAGTAAAAAAAATATATCATACATTGTTTTATATTTTTTGGTTTTGTTTATTATATACCGTTACTACTGCTACTACAAAAACAAATATTTTAATACAAATATTTTCCTGAATTTCGGAAAACAGTGTGGAACTACATAAACGCATTCAACACAATCAACAATCAACTCAGCCTTTCGCAGTCTACTGCTGGACAAACCTCCCAACCACCTCTCCCAGACAGGTAAACAGTAAGGAGGCTAGAAGTCTGACTATTCTTAAGATCGTCGGCCCATCTAGTTGGGGTGCGTCCCACACTACGCTTGCCGATACGCGGTCTCTTCTCCAGGACTCTGCTCCACTGGCCATCGGTCAACACTAGTATGCAGAAATACAGGTTGAGATTCAAAAAGGATACAAATTCCTCGAATTTTATTATTATACATATATTTCCTCGAAGCCTTTGTTTCAATAAATGAGAAAGAAAATGCAGAACTTTATTCCTCCTGTAATGTAGGTATTATTCGCAGTGGAAAATAATCCTGAGAACCACATACTGAGGACTACGACAAAAGTGATAATCATTGTTAATTTTAATTATTAAAAATTGTGAAAGGAACATAAATATTGTTGTAAAAGTATTCCTCCCTGTGTCATAAGCCAATTGCTAGGACATAATTAATAAGTAGGAACCTACCATTTATGTAGTGCTTGTACTTATTTTTTACATGACAATATTGATGGGAGATGTATGCCAACGAAAAGATAGAAAGAAGAATAGATTGTGTGAGGAACTATATAAAAGAGAAGGGAGTGAATGATAGCGTGACGTTGACAGGGGAGGATGGAAGAAGAAAAAGTGTTGCAAGTAACACGGGACAAGGGCAGGAAGGTGGTGATGATGGTGACATGAAAAATACATGGGGAGGAGTGGATATAGGAGACAAAGGACAGCAATGAAACCTAAAACCACCTTTGTACAAGTTGAAATAAAAAACCGGCCAAGTGCGGTCGGACACGCACACCGAGGGTTCCGTACAATTTAAAATTATTAAAAATATTTTTGTTATATGATGTAAGTAAAAATTTACGGTTTTCGCAATGTTCCCTTTATCTGTGCTATAAGACGTTGCTTTGTACCAAATGTCAAGATTCTGAGTTTACGGGAAGTACCCTGTACCGTGTTTTGATTCCCTTGCGAGTGTCGAAAATTTGCGGAAATTTGCGGCATAAACGGCTGTATCTTTTGATTGCGTTGGCTAAGAAGTTTGATTTTTTCACAGCACTAAAGGTCAATAAACTTGAGTATTTGATATAAATTCCAGCTTGATACCTCCACGCGTTTCTGAGAAAAAGGGTCTTGACAGACAGACAGACGGACGGACAGACAACAAAGTCATCCTATAAGGGTTCCGTTTTATCCTTTCGAGGTACGGAACCCTAAAAAAAAGTTGAAGTTGAAAAATACAGAAGCGTGGAGATTAGCTCAAACAAAATTAAAAAAAAACTACACGCAGCCTACAGTGGGAAATGTTCATACATAATCAGCCTATAATGTTCCCACTGCTGGAACACAGGCCTCCTCTCGGTGAGAGGGAGTGGGCCGTAATCCACCTCGCAGGCCCAATGCGGGTTAGTAGATATCACTTTTCTTCGAATTTTTGTTCTAGGACATGCCGGTTTCTTCACGATGTTTTTCTTCGCCGTTTTGAGAGCAATGGTGATGAAATTAATTACACAAAGTAAAACGTCTGTCTGGGTTCCAACCCGCGACCTAAAACTCGTAAGTCGCTAACCTAACTAAAACCAAGGCAAAAGATATTTCATCAAAACACCAACGTCACGCGGTTATTCCAAGGCGGTCACCCATCCAAGTATAAAGTTATTTAGTTACAATTTGACCTTGCATTTACGTTACATCATTCTAGAGCTAGTTAAAGTATTCATTTATTTTCAATAATAAATATATTATTTTACTAGGCGTGCCCCGCGGTTTCACCCACATAAGTTTCGATACCGTGGGAATATCGGGATTAAAAGTATTTTATGTGTTAATCCTGGTTATAAATTATCTGTGTGCCAAATTTCATTCAAATCCATGCAGTAGTTTTTGCGTGAAAGAATAACAAACATCCATCCATCCATATAAACTTTCGCGTTTATAATATTAGTAGGATTCAATTTTTTTTTCTAGAATATACCTGCACTGAGAGGAAGTCAAGACAAAACTGTATTTATCCAAAAAGCCAACGACACGCGGTATTCCCAGGCGGTCACCCATCCAAGTACTAACTGCGCCCGATGTTGCTTAACTTCGGTGATCGGAACGAGAACCGGTGTTTTCAACATGGTATGGACGTTGGCGAGAGTGCAGCCGAAATTGCGCTTTGCTATCAGTGCATCTTGGCAGTTTTCCAAATGTGATGTATTTTTGTAATTAGATTAATTGATTATACGGTAAGCAATAATAAATACGTTATCAATCGCTACTAAGTGGTTACCTATAGCAACGCCCACGCTCCGTCTTGGGCAATCCGTCATCTCGGCTGGCGGAATGGCAATGAAAGCTCGTTTGATACCCACCTGATGATGATATCATATTTGATTGCTGATGGGAACGAAAGCTTCTGAAGTGGCAATCGCAGATCGAAAAATGCAGCGAAAATACTGGGCCGCGGTCGTGGTCCGTGGTCGTGGTCCATGGTCTTGTTCCGAGGTCGTGGTCAGTGGTCGTCATAGATCTCCACAAGCTGGGCCGATTACCTGGTGAAGTTCGCACAAGTCCATTGGATATGAGAAGCATAAAACTGGACATTTTGTCGATATTTGGGAAGTTCAAGTCCAGCAGCGATGATGAAAGAAAGAAAGAAGAAAGAAATAAAATACATTTATTTAGCACAAACTAAAAGACACACAATACACCAGATACATACATCAGATAAAACAAACAATAAAATAAAAAAAAGATTAAGTATTAAGTGTGAAGTCCGATGTAAGAAATTAGCAGGAAAGTGTGCCTCACGGCTGCGCCAAAAAGGCCCAGTTCAGCAAAAATGAAGATGATCCAAATTCGTCAATCATACAATTTTTAATGAAAAATAAGTTTGATAAAAGAAAAAAACATAACGAGTCCTCATAAAAGTTGCGTTGACTCAGCTCAACAACTCTTCACAAACCAAACAAAAGATATTTTATCAAAAAGCCAACGACACGCGGTATTCCCAGGCGGTCACCCATCCAAGTACTAACTGCGCCCCATGTTGCTTAACTTCGGTGATCGGAACGAGAACCGGTGTAGTCAACATGGTATGGACGTTGGCAACGGTGCATCTGAAATGACTCTTCACTATCAGTGCATTCTGGCTCCTTTCCAACTAGGATTTATTCTGTAATTAGATTCATTTATTTGTCGCTAACAATAGACAAAATACTTGCTATATTTGCAACTATTTGTCCCACAATTTGCATCTAGAATGGTCATCCATCATCTGCGCAGTCGGAATGAATGAATGGATTACCTTGATCAATCGCCATCCGGCCACCGGTTAGGAATTGAAACCCCTCATAAGCATTTAACTTGAACGGATCATCAGAAACGCATATGTATCTCATCATCATCATTTTATCCGAAAGACGTTCAGTGTTGGATATAAGCCTCCCCCAAGGGTTGCCATATTGAAAAGTCAGTAGTTAAGCGTTGTTCGCATCCATCGGATCACTTCCAGGTACATCTTTCATTAATGGAATTCTGATAAATAATTTTGTGACCAGTGCTGACCTCGTCTTAAGCCAAGGATGTATTTTTAAGGATTATTATAATGTCGTCATGTCCGTCTGTCCAGATACGACAGGAATATTTGACTCGGAGACTATTAGCAATATGTCAATGAAAATTTTAAAAGTTCCTTGCCTCTTTTTCTTTCTTAATATTATTATTTTGTTCCATTAATTTCATATTTATTTCTAAAAACATGTAGTACAAATTCTCGTTAGTTTTACTGGTCATAGAGCAAAACCTCTTTAGAAATAAAACAAAAGAGATTTTATCAAAAAGCCAACGACACGCGGTATTCCCAGGCGGTCACCCATCCAAGTACTAACTGCGCCCGATGTTGCTTAACTTCGGTGATCGGAACGAGAACCGGTGTACTCAACATGGTATGGACGTTGGCGGCGGTGCATCTGAAATTCCTCTCCACTATCAGTGCATTCTGGCACCCTTCCAATTACGATTGATTTCTGTAATTAGATTGATTGAACTTTCACTAATAATATGGCTATACAGGGTGCCAGGTACATCGACGTGCAAACTGAAACCATGAACCATGTAGGTATTGCAGTTTTATCCATCAGGACTGTCAGATGCGCTAACTAATTCGATCGACCACCCGTTGCATCTCCCTTATACATATAGTCAGTTTATAGGGGCGGATAACCAGAAATCTGTTGCATCAGCAGTACTATAAGTACAATCATTGTGTGGTATTTACAGCTAGACGTAGGCATCCCCTTAGGATTTCACAGCAAATGGTCCTGCGCCAAACTCAAATTCATGGCATTTATTCAAAAACAAAAACAATTACAGGCACTTTTGAATGATCAACGCCGTTTTCATTAAGCGGATTTTCATCACCTGCACCAGGCATCAGGTCGTCTGAACATCATGTAGGGTGCATCTCATATTAATGGAGTTCTTGCTAAGAATTTGTTACCACCGTTCTTGGTGCTACGATTTCCTGTCTCTTCGTAATATATTTTACCATAAAACCAAAAAAGGAAATTTTCATAAAATATTTTCCGACATAAATACTTCTTTCTTTACAACTAAAATAAAATATATTTTATCAAAAAGCCAATGACACGCGGTATTCCCAGGCGGTCACCCATCCAAGTACTAACCGCGCCCGATGTTGCTTAACTTCGGTGATCGGAACGAGAACCGGTGTTTTCAACATGGTATGGACGTTGGCAACGGTGCAGCTGAAATTGCTCTTCGGTATCAATGCAAGTAGGCAACTTTCCAACAACGGTTTATTTCTGTAGGTAATTAGATTCATTGAACTGTCACTATTAATACGGCTATATTTGCTACTAGAGCGACCACGAATTCATCCAGGTTCTCTAGGATATCGTCTATCATAATATGCTACCTGGTCAATGCTCGTTTGATTCCCGCCAGCATCTATGACGTAAACTTACTTTTAAGCAAGTAAGACGAATTTATAGAATTCGTTAATGAAATAGGGTGAGGAAAGGTGTGGTATGTCACCCTTAAAGTGCCAATAGGACATATTGCTCGCAGAATGAATGGACGATGGGGCCGAAAATTACAGGAGGTCTACTCCGAAGTGACACATTCGAATGATCGGATCGGACCGACGTATGGCCGAACCGAATATTATTGAAAAATGCAAAAACAATTCGGATCGGCTCAGTTGGGTCGGAACCATAGTCAATATTCGAAAGAGTGTAGGAGTGTAGGATCGGGACTGACCGAATCAAATAGTAACTTCGTAGCAGGAAACGGCTGAACATTCGGCCGATACGATACATTTACCACTTCGAAGTAGACCCTCTGGACTGGTGACTGCGCATCGAAAGGCACAGCGTGGATAGGCCTCCATAAAGTGGACCGACTACCTACCAGAAGACCAATTCCCGTAATTTGAAGACCAAATTTTGGTCAACCTTCAAAATTTGGTCGCAATCTCATCTCAACGACAATCAATGTCAGAAACTTGTAAAAAATGTAGGGAAATTAGAGGTATTTTTGACAGATTGAGACTGAGATCGGCACCCTAATTGCGTAACACACGATCAATCGGAATCGGCTTCATTTTGACAGTTCAACAACATTCATTGCGTTATTTAGGTGTTGAGCAGACTTTTTCGAACTTATGAAGCAATGGATTAGCAAATTGCTTCAAAATGATTCAGATTCCGATTGATTGTTGTTACGCAATTGGAGTGCTGACTGTAAACGTTCTTAAAATTACCAGAATCGGCCCTCTCGTTGAAGTCGAGGGAATTTAAATCTTCATTTGCGAAAATAGAATTGATAAAATTGTTACCTATTAAAAAAACTCTCAATAAGTTTGTCTTTGACTACCGGCCATAGGAACTCTTACAAATCAATAAAACAAAAGGCATAATATCAAAAAGCCAACATCACGCGGTATTCCCAGACGGTCACCCATCCAAGTACTAACTGCGCCCGATGTTGCTTAACTTCGGTGATCGGAACGAGAACCGGTGTTCTCAACATGGTATGGACGCTGGCGAGAGTGCAGCTGAAATTGCGCTTTGTTATCAATGCGTCTTGGCAGCTTTCCAGCTACGGTTTATTTCTTTAATTGAATGATTGAGCTTTCACTATCAATACTATATTTGCCACTAGTGTGTCCTCGATTCCAACTTGGTCCTCCAGGATGATTGGAACGAAAGAAAATGGAACTTGGAATGGAAATGGAACTTTGTTAGACGAATTAGTAGGAATACCTAAATTTGAATAGCGACTTATTCGCCAAAAATGTAAACAAATACGAGTTTATGGAAAAATAACTTAAATTCCTACACAATAAAGTTCAGTTTACGCTACAACTTCAAACGTTTTTATAACTTTTTCAATAGTGCTAGTCACTCTGAAATCAACTTAATAACTATTAAAATAAAGTTGATATTGGTTTAGCTTGAAATAACGTCAATTTGAAACCGAAATAAAATTTGAATATACATATCTCCCATAATTATATTATATGAGGCAGGTAAGGTAAAGTAAGGTGTGGTGTATCAGTCTCAAAGTGGTAACAAGTGGGACACATTACTCACAGAACTGATGACCGATGGGCTGAAAAGTACTGCAGAGGCCAGCGCGTACCGGAAGACATTTGTCCAGGAGGAAATTCCGTATTTTCCGCATACGCTTTTTCTTACCTTCTTTTCTGTCATAAAAGTAGCATTGACTCACTTTTAAACGGAGATCAAAAATATATTTTATCAAAAAGCCAACGACACGCGGTATTCCCAGGCGGTCACCCATCCAAGTAATAACCGCGCCCGATGTTGCTTAACTTCGGTGATCGGAACGAGAACCGGTGTTTTCAACATGGTATGGACGTTGGCAACGGTGCATCTGAAAGTCCTCGCCACTATCAGTGCATGTTGGCAGCTTTCCAACTAGGATTTATTTCTATATCTAAATTCATTGTTCATTGATCTGATAAAACCAATACAGTTACATTTGCAACTGCATAGTTGTGCCCTTGACCATGAACGTCATCCGTAGTTGACGGATGACGTTCAACAGATGACGGCTATCGGAATTTAACTAAAAGTTCGTTCACCCACCGTTTCCATCTGTTTGGATAATATTTTAATATAATTAAGTAGCTTGGAAACAAAAAAGAAACGATGGATGGACTGTGTGAAAGATGATGTGGCTAGAAAGGGAGTCACTACCAAGATGACCGAATGAACCAAAATAATTTTTGAGATAATATCAGCTGGCAATATGGGATACTATCACTACCACTACCACCTAGGGGTAAAGCCAGAGTTATTATACGATGAAATCATGATCGCTCGAACTGTTAGGGCAGGAGAATGAGCAGAAGAAAAAATGTCAGAAGCAATAATTTCCCTTTTCCTATTACTTTATCATCAACATCATCATCATTTCAGCTGAAAGACGTCCACTGCTGGACACAGGCAGAACCGGTCGAAGTGGAGGTGCTTGGGGGAGCCAAGCACCTCCACTTCGACCGGTTCTGTGCTTTTCGCATCCAACGGGTTCCTGTGGCTTTAACAAGCTCGTCGGTCCACCTTGTGGGAGGCCTTGCAACGGCTCGTCTTCCGGTACGCGGTCGCCACTCCATTATTAATTATTCGTTCATTATTTTATACTAACTCATAATATATTGGTATTGACTGTCTGAAAGAACATTATTTGGCTATCTGCGTACAAATAATGTTCTTTCAGACAGTCAATACGGTTTCAGAACCGGTATTTCTACTGAAGATGCGGTTGTGGCTTTCTCTGAAAAGGCAACTAGACATATAGATGGTGGCCGAAAGTGTCTGGGAATGTTTCTGGATATATCTAAAGCCTTTGACACTGTCCCTGTCCCAACACTCTTATCAAAATTGGAACGCATAGGTGTACGCGGTATTGCGCTGGAAATTTTTACGAGTTACCTCAAAAACAGATACCAACATGTAAAGATTGGCGAAGTGGTGAGTGATAAGGCACGGATTGATTACGGCGTCCCACAAGGAAGCATTCTGGGTCCAACGCTCTTCCTCATTTATATAAATGACCTATGTTCTCTAGCACTCACTAATTGCTCTGTGTTTACCTACGCTGATGATACAGCACTTCTTGTACATGGCGCAGACTGGAGAGAAACTGAACAGTATGCTCAGGCGGCATTAGACACAGTATTGAATTGGCTTGCAAATAATCTTCTAACATTAAATACAGAAAAAACTAAAATAGTTACCTTTTCAATAAGCAAAAAATCCCAGCCCAACATACCTCTTGTTATTAAAGGTCATACCTGCCCAGAGCACTTAAGAACAATCTCATGCACGTGTCCTGCTCTAGCAATAACGTCAAATATAAAATACTTGGGTGTGCTGATAGACAGACATTTAAACTGGTATACTCACGTAGACAACTTGGTTGCAAGAACACGAAAACTTATTTACATTTTTAAGAAACTTCGCCATTCAGCTGACACAGATACTCTCAGGTTGGTCTACATGTCTCTGTGTCAGTCACTTCTTGCATACTGCCTGCCAGCATGGGGTGGAGCCTGTAAGACCTACTTTCTTAAATTAGAGAGAGCACAAAGGGCAGTTCTCAAAGTAATGTACTGCAGGCCCTACAGACATCCCACAGAAGAGCTTTACAAGGAATGCAAATTGCTTTCAGTAAGGAAACTGTTTGTGCTTCAGTGTGTACTGAGAAAACATCGCGTGCCACTAAAATTAACGAATAAACGTCGCGCTGATATTGTTTTCCCTCCTGTCAGACATAATACCACCTTTGCTGAACACCAGTTTTCTTATCTTAGTCAAAAACTATATAACAGGATCAATAAACTGCTTGCGATACAAAAACTTAATTCGCACAAATGTAAAATCGTAGTGAAAGAGTGGTTGATGGATAAAAACTACGACGAAATAGAAAACCTTCTATTCTCTACTACCCAATAGTCCAACACAAACATTTTTTCATACATTCACTAATCACTTAACTTTCCCCAAACACACACCCATACACACACACTCTCTCATTACACACAATTACACACGTTTCATTATTGTTTAATTTTAATTTTGTAATTTTTAATTTGTACGTACTAATCTTTAAAAATGTACCTTTTTGTTTTCTTTTTACAGCCAACGACATGCATAATGACATTTATAATAGAGGAAAACTGACTCCCAAGTCACAGGTATATACCTAGTTTGGGAGCCAGGGGACCTATGTTCTTGACTCTACTTGTATGTTGTAAATGTAATATCTGTAACCATGTTGTCACTTTTATGAAATAAAATTATTATTATTATTATTATTATTATTATTGGTAAACCACCTCGTAGATAAACCAATTGTTCTTCTATTTAATCGGTAATATATTCATTGAGGCGTAAATTTTTCCTGTCGATCTCATTCAATGTGATCGCTACTGGCTATTATAAATGAGAATCGGAGTATTAATAATTTGTTGTACAGGATCGTCGGAGCAGAAGTTATGGACGTATTTTATGTAGAAAGGATTTCTTGGAATGTTCGCGGACCTTTCTTGGATGCTTGATGATATCTGAGTACTGGCCTAGTAAGATAATTCTGGTAGCAGTCTTCAACATTCCAAAAATTTGTATTTTAATCATCTGTCTAGCTTTTTCCTAACTTTTATGAGGTCGGCTTCCAGTCTGACCGGATGCAGCTGAAAACCAGTATTTTACTACCTACTACTGCTTATCTGGCCTCCATAACCCAGTTACTGGGTAACACGACACCGACAATATTACCAATATTTAACTACCTATTACTGCCTATCTGATCTCCATCACCCAGTTACTGGATAACACGATATCGACAATATTATCCATGCTTTTATCCAGTAAATTACATGCTTGACGAGATAATGTCATTCAAAGCATGAAAATAGTTCTGTTGCCATTTGAAGTTAGTTATTTGCCTTATGTTTAGCAGCTGAAGACACAAGTTGCATTTGTTGTTATTAAAAACTGAATATTGTACCTACATACTGCATATTTTCTCAACTGTATAATATTGACCAAACAATTTTGAAGAAAAACACAACATAATAAAATATAAAATCTATGTTTACTTTTGACATCATTTTTATACCTACATACATATAAAGCTACCCCTCCAAAATCACCATCAATTCTTGGCAGCATTCAACGTCAGCTAAACAATGTCGTATTTACATATACCACTTAGTTCCTAGACCTGTGAATAACTCGATACCCGACTAGTTAGAAACACTACATGTCCAGTGACCAGCCTACACTCTGAAGGTAATGCTATATGCATACAAGATGCACACGGGAATACAATTTCGTGGAGGCGACGGGCAAAGCCGCAACCGAGTACTCGAATTTCAGCCTGACACCTTAATGATTGACAATTGGTTTATGTGTTATCTTGTAACACAATTACGCGAGAGTGATTAACTGGAGAGCTGAGGTTTGGAGCAATTTAAGTGTACTTCCGGTTGGTGCGAAATGTCGTTGAAAGCGTCTGACGGGTGTTTGCGAGTTGTCTTCGGCCCCCACTACGCCTTTCAAAGGTCCGGGACCCCAAGGTCCCGAGGTATGTCAAAAACACAATAAAACCGCGGACATCATCGTTCCATCATATACCTAATTCATTGCTTTCCATCAGGCGTGATCGAGGTAAAAAGCAGACACATTCAGCAATAAAAATAAATTAAAAAAAACCGGCCAAGTGCGAGTCGAACTCGCGCACCGAGGGTTCCGTAAATTGTAATTGTACGCAACCCTCGGTGCGCGAGTCCGATATATATTAACCGTGTATATTATATATATATATATTTATGTTTATATATTTTTGTATTATGTAAATACATATTAAGTATACTTAATAAAAAAATTAATGTTTTAGTTTTAGACTTCACACATTCATATTTCTCTCTTCTTGTTCTCACACACTATTGTCTACATTTATTTTTTACTTCTCCTTTCGCAGGTCTGCTGGAAGAATTTTTTTAAGAAATAAGCAATACCTTTGTACTCATATTATAACTTTGTCATATCCCTAAGTATTTTAAGGTGTGTACATAAATAATAAAATAAAGAAATCTGACAGATTGTAGTAGCTTGATGTGCTGGCGTCTGTACCGTAAAGTAAACTCCAACTTAAAATCTCTCAAAATACCAAAAACACAAGGTAACAATTTCCGTTCAGATACCGTTAGAGACCAAAATTACTTAACGGAAACACAATTTGTTAAAAAAAAAACCGTTTTCTGTATGATTTATAAACAAATTGTGGGTATTTGATAAAACGATGCTAACGAGAGGCGTCGGAGGAAATGGTTACATTATAATAATTTTGAAATTTGACTCCACTTTCTTGTTATTTGATTTTTATTATAGCTTGATGATGTCATTTGCGAGTTCCTCAGTTATGATGGATTGCTTCACTCTTGATTTTAAAATATTAAGTTTATTGAAAAAGAAACATTCTTACAACGTAGAATATTTGGAAGGAAGGTCATCTGGAAAAGTTGCTATTGATGAAAATGTCCCTTAATTATCACCTTAATTAGGTTTCCGTACCAACATAGTAAAAAGGAACCCTTATGGCGTGGCTCAGTCTGTCTGTCTGTCCGTCTGTCACAGCTGGACATTTCAAGAACTATTAATGCTATCAACTTGAAATTTGGAATAGTTTTAGATGAAGGAAGAATGGAGAGGAAGGGTTTGGAAGAGTTTAACGTTTGCCCAACTATTTTGCAAATAAGAAATATTTTTTATTTTTTTGCAACAGGTACTGCAAGGTGGTCTTAAAAATTCGAAGTGGGGCTACTAGGGCATGTGGGGTATCATATGAAAGAGCGCTGTTTGTACATTATTTTTTTTAGGCCGCATTCTTTTTTTTTTAGTTTTCGACTTTTGAAGAAAAATGTAAAAAAAATATCATTCCCGAAGTTTACATAGAGAAAAATCTGAAATTATTTTATGTGATGAAGTTTATGTAAAGATTACAGGAAAATAAATCGATGTCTCTAAATAGCACACTTTTTTAGAAATCATCAGAATGGTACGGAACCCTCGGTGCGCGAGTCCAACTCGCTCTTGACTGGTTTATTTGCCATTTAATATTGATTCAAGCTTGAGGTTTGCCATTGAGCAATGGATTTGGAGCCATAGGGCATTCTTGGAGTCAGATTAACGGGCCGTATTAGGAACAATGGGTTACACTCCAACACACAAATCGCCGACGTCACCTAAAAAGCAGCCAAGCTTAAGTGGAACTGGGCCGGACACGTTAGCCTTAAGTGGAACTGGGCCGGACACGTTAGCCCTAAGTGGAACTGGGCCGGACACGTTAGCCCTAAGTGGAACTGGGCCGGACACGTTAGCCTTAAGTGGAACTGGGCCGGACACGTTAGCCCTAAGTGGAACTGGGCCGGACACGTTAGCCTTAAGTTGCACGACTCATGGGCCAAATCTACCACCATGTGAGTCCCGGAAAATGTCCAACGACATCGAGGCAGGCCCAGCAGAAGAAGGCGAGACCATCTTACAGACAGGATTAGTCCACACTAGCTCAAAACGGTGAGGAGTAGAAAGGAAGCCTTTGCCCTAATGTGCAAAAACATAGGCTAAAAATAAATACTTACGTTTTAATTTTTTTTTTTTTAATAATACGTTTTAAAAAAATAAATAATAAAATAATTTATTATAAGTAAAAGTTCGTTAATAAAACGAAATCGCACCACAAGCCTCTTCAGAATCCATTTTTTTTGCTATTTTTCTATTTGCAGCCCGTCTGTATGTCTGTCTAGGATTTTCATTTTTGTGTTGTTAAACCTTTGGTAATTAGGTAAAGACTGAGTCATCCACTGAGTCGTTTAGTATGCAGTTAGAATGTGCTGATTCACGTAGGTTCGTCCATTAGGGCCACTTCAGTAGAACCCGTTGTTTTGACCCAAATGTTGATTAGATCTAAAGTTAATAAGCCGTAACTTTAATATTGACTCAACTCATCTTGAAACTGTAAATAAAAATGAAAATAAACCTTATGATAACACGATAAAGATGCATATTCATATTAAACATAAGTATGTATGTTCGAACTCACAACCTAAAACCACTACCGATTATGTAATCGGCAGTGGTTTTAGGTTGTGAGTTAGAACCCAGGCAAGTGCCTGCCTGGGTTCACTAAACTCCGTTATGTGGCCTATTATCGATTAACCGACACAGGTTTACGGTACAAGCTTGACAATTTAATAGATGCATGTGTGGAATTACGGTCAAAACTATGCACAAACATAGACATAAAAGCTGATCTTCATTCCGTAACGATAATACTCCAAAATTTTTTTGGTCCTTTATCCCACTTCCCGTACAAAAAGACCACCACACACTTCTCAACATACACCGAAGAAAAACCCAGACATATTGCTAACATTTGCGTTATACCCACCAGATACAAAACCTTATCTGTTATAATAAATCTTCGCGCATAACTCATTCGCAGGTGCACTGGACTTGACTATAAAGGTTATGGCTGTAGGGATGGGCAGAACAATATTTTACGTGACTTCGCCATTTGTTCATAGCGACTTCATTTACTTACTCGTTATTATTATCATATTTTGTTAGGTGCGTATGTGTGAAGGAGCATTTATAAGAGATACATGTGTTTTTGTGCCTTGTGAACGCAGATTTGTGCGTAAATATTTTGGTAAATTCGAAAGTAACTCTGTCTAGATGTTACCTTTTCACGTCTAAACCACGGAACGGATTTCGACATAATTTGGCAAGGAGACAGATGGCGTCCTGGGGAAGAACATAGGTAACTTTTTGTCTCAAAAATAATTCTATCACCCCCTTTAGGGGATGAACATTTGTATGGGAAACTCAGTATTTCTTAAGTTAGGTTATATGGAAATTCAAATTTATGCATTTGGTAAGAAATCCATACTATACACATTAATATTATAAATTCGAAAGTAACTGTCTGTCTGTCTGTCTGTATGTTACCTTTTTACGCCTCAACCATTGAACGGATCCAATTTCCGACATTCAAGCAAGAAGCTAGTACATACTATAATATTAATAAATGTATAGCGCAAAAACCGAAACACAAGGTTAACCGGAACTAACGCCGCCATCTTAGTTTTTAAATAAATTTCAAGTGGCATTCCAAAAAACAATTGCAAAGTTTTCTAACAGCAAATAATATTATTTATAATTGTGCTATTTCTTATTATAAAGGGCATCTCCAGACCCGTGGACACTGGACAGTATTCCAGGTGCCTCACAGCCGGGCAATCAACCCTTCCCTAAATGGTATTCAGAAGGATATTGAGGCTGCCTCAACGGAAAGAAAAAGAATTAAAATAAATGTATTTGCCGTAATGCAGAGAAAGAACAAGTTCGAGGAAAACATGCGTCACATCGACGCAAAACAGCCATCGCTCAGCTTAATGCTAAGGCTCTATGCGAGACAGAGCCCCATAGGTGATTTTTAGCGGCAGCTTCTTACGCGTCGCATTAGGGAGGCCACTCTTTACGTATATATACATTGACCAAATTCATTATTCAGTGAATTATTTTAACTATGTTAGCGTGATTATTACACTTCATTGAAAATAATTATTTAAATTCCCATATCGTTTGGTTGTTATGCACAATAAAATAATTTACATTGTACGGTTATTAGCGTTTGGACTAAACAGTCAATCAAATAGTTAATTAATGTAATATTATTTTATTGCCTAAACGTATTACTGTTTTCGCGCATAATTTGATTTTGTTGAGGTTTCATATTGTTTTAAATGGAATTGCCATTTTGAAATTCCATTTTTGTATGTTTCGATTTATGTTGTTCTCCAGTACAAAATGTTTGTTTTAATTATTTTTCTTTTGTTTATTCTTTTAAACAAACAAAGTTTTTTTTGGTCCTTCAAGTCCATCGTAAACAATACCTACAGGGTCGCCGAGACAACGGCGCGAACGGCGGTGCTATGGCTTCAGTACATGATTCTGCGGGGTAATGGCGTAACATACTATCAGTAGCAATGGGTTTAATTTTGACAGTTTAACAACATTCATTGCGTTATTTACGTTGTTGAGCAGCAACATTTTTCGAACATGTGAAGCAATAGATTAGCAATATCCTTCAAAATGATTCAGATTGAGATTGATAGTGTATTACGCAATTAGGGTGCGGAACACACAGGTTCCGCACCCTAATTGCGTTTATGAATTCACTAAAAAAAGAATTGTTGTTCCATACATTTTGACCGTGTAGGTATTGCCCTTTTTTATGAAATACTACATTTTTTTTTCTAACCGTCGCCGTCGATAATTTTTTACGCTAGGATCATGTGCTGAATTCATGGTATCAGTCCCTGACACCCTGTGTGTAATTGTAATTCAGGCATAATTAAAGAGGTATGAGGAACAGGGTGTAAAGTTCACTCATCCTCCATAGAAAAGGGAGGATCCTCCGACCAGACGAGTGTTGTGTCTGGCGGGCAATTACCCCACGACTGATGTCGGGAAGTTTGTATGAATGCGAATTCACGGTAAACTCTGCTTGCGAGATGCAGGATTTGCGTGACGTCAGTATGACGCGTTGTTCGCATGTGGCGTTGTAGATACCGCTACATAATGATGACCGCTTTACCGCCGTAAGACAAAGGTCCCTACGCAGTGGCCTAAAGTGAGCGAGAAAAAGTGGCGGACCATGGTCGTTCGGTCGTTTATCCTTAATGTAAGTGGCCCAGCCTTTATCCTGAAGTGGAAGTTACTAGTTAATAACATTACATCAGTTATTACATTACTGGACATGTCCTTTGTTTTATCTTATTTACTCTCACAACCATAATATTTATTTTCCTCTTCCAACATTAATAAAGAAACAGTAAGAAAATAAGTGTATTGGCATTACAGCAAAAAAACACACCTTGGAACTAGAAAAGGAGAAAACAATGATTATAATGCCAAAAGGTCCTCAGCTGTCAATGTCAGATGACAACACAAGGTGTACCTAACACTTGTCACTGATTTTCAGCTGCACCCCACGAGTGCCATACGCTAGAATAATAAACACATAGGGAAGTGTGTATTCGGTATAATGAAGATAATAAATTAAAGGTATTTTGTTTTTACTGACCTGCGCTGTCCGACTCCTGAGCAAAGGGCTCCCTCCATTCCTTCCATCTTTCGCGAGCCCGCGCGTCCTCCGTCCAGTTTTTGTCCCGCCATCTCCTACGTAGTCTGCCTCGACCAAGGTATAAAAAAAAAAAAATATGAAAAAGTAACATAAGATGTCACATTTTCATAAGTAGGTATTCTACGTCACATAATCTTTACATGAAGGTACTTCCCAAGTACTGAACGTCGTGAATTTCACTTGTTAAGACCTGATCGAAAAGTTTCAGGAAGGGGAGCCTTGCAAATGACTTCAGGTTCGCACCCGAACAAAGAGAGTAATAAAAATGTCGGCGTAGTTAATTTGTTCTTACTTTTACGATTTCTGGCGCAGAGTGCGTAGAAAGTAACCTGTATTGAATAAGATATTATAATTTCAGGCTTTGAATTATACTTTACAATATGTTCATACTGTAAAGTATAATTTGCCGGAGCCTAATCAGCCTATGATGTTCCCACTGCTGGGACATGGGCCTCCTCTCAATGAGAAGGAGAGGGACGTAATCCACCACCCGGGCCCAGTGCGTGTTGGTGGATAGATGTCACATGTCTCCGAACTTTTGGTTCTGGGACATGCCAGTTTCCTCACGATGTCTTCCTTTACCGTTTTGAGAGCAGTGGTGATGAAATAATTTACACAATGTAAGGCGCCAGTCAGTGTTCAAAACTACGACGTCTACAATTCATAAGTCAACACTGCTCTAAATAACCTCACACTAAGTCCCAAACAGCAGCAAACAGCAACACGGCAGACCCTGGAGGAGATGGCGGGACAAACTCGAATTTAACAACATATTTTATGATAACTATTCACACACACAAAATTCCAAAAACAGTCCAGTAAAAACGCAAATACCTATACACAGCATACACACAGATCTAAAGTTACAAATTGATCGATCCTTAATCCGAAGTCCGTAACAAATGTCATGCGATCCACGGATTTAAGGGAAAAAGTCCCACATGTACCAATCGACAGACGTGTATGAACATTTTCAATTTCCGGCCATCTTGTGAAGTCATCTTTGAGGGACCTTGTTGACGAATATTTTGATCTCGTTCTTGGCAATTTTCTTTAGCAAATGTCTTCCTGTTTGTGGATGGAAATTGTTATTTCGTTATTATATCAGTCGTGAGCCTGTTCGGTTTTGTTGGGAAACTCGAATGGTGTTTTTTGTTTATTTTTATTTTGTTGGTGAGTAGGGTACAAAGATCTTTCAATTGTGCCTATTTTGTAAGCCCGAATTGCCTCATTTTTGTCGCAGGAAAGCAAGACGAAGAAATAGATGATTTTGATTCTACAACTGGGTTTGACATTCAGAATGTAGCAGAAAAGCAAGTAGGGAAACTAGAAAATGCAAACTTTTGTACAAATTTGCGGCAATCTATGTCAAAAACTTGTCAAAAATATTAGAGGATTTGGTAGTTGTAGGAAAGAAAACGCATATCATTAAAACTAACATAATGTTTTTAACGCCTGTATTCATGAGTTAATACCAAGACAACTTGTATTTTTTATATTAAAACAACTCTTTTTCCTAAGGAACCCTAGAGTTCTAAAAGAAACTTGAGTGTTGGTAATCCAGGTAAATCCCATACAATTGCCTTTGCAAAGAAATCCGATCCCCTGCTACTTTATCCTCAGCGGTTCTTTCCATGGAACAATACAAACTTTTATATTGTAAAGGAAATTTTATCCAGCTTTCGATGTTCTTAATCAATTTGTCTTAGCATCTTTTGCTGCTATGTAATTCAAATTTCAAAATTCAAAGACAAAACATAAGGTGATCTAAATACTGTGTTTAAACAATTAAGTTTATACGCACGGTCGCACAACCATGGATTCAGTACATGATTCTGAACCCTCCTGCGGAATTTTTTTTCATTGGCTATTGAAAAAGATAAACTGTTCAGTACATTTTGACGGCGTAGGTATTGTGGACACTTATCTATGAAAAGGCAGATTTTTTTGTTAACCGACGAAAATTTTCTACTCTAGAAGGGTTACAGTTTGCGCTTCGATGTCCTTGCCACAGTGTATTTATAAGTTTTTTTAAAACTATATTTAGTAGTTCATTTTTAATTTGGTATTTAACAAAATATAAAATCCTTCCTAAGGAAAATCTGTAGTAAGAACTAGCAGTAAAATTGTTCGAAGATTATTTTTGACTCCTAATTATTGTTTTCCACCAAGTTGCCTAGTACTACAGATTTTCCCTGCGAGAAAAAAGCCTATCACAAATTAGCCTCATCAGTTTAAAAAGAATCCTCCAGAATAAAAACACTTGGCCAAGCGAATTAATCTTGATAAGTGTGATGCGAAAAAACTTTCGAAGAGAGGCAACTTATGTCCCAGCAAAGCGGAAAACTTTTCAATCGGTTATGGAGGGATCCATTAAGATGAATCGTTGAATTTTCAGTTTTCTATCAGACCACAACTTTGTCTGCCAAGTTTTAGTAAGAATATGCAAATGTTGTCAGCATCGGGTGGGTTAAGTATGGAAGTTAAAGTTACATAAATGTATAATATCTGTTCCAAAAGTATCAGACAAAAATGTAAACAAATGGGTCTAGATACTAATTTGTAGTGTCACTTACAAATTGGGTGCTTTAATTTGATTAGGTATTCGAATACTTAAAACCCGAAATTCTAATTCCAAATCATTTTAAAAATGTTTTTCATTTGACAATTGAGGATAATTTTATAACCTCAATTTTTTGTCGAAACGCAGGCTCATGTACATTAATACCCAAGTGTCAAGTCAAAACAAGATGTAGTAAATTTTTGTAAAAAGCAACATATTTATTACATACATAAACTAACGCCATCTTTCCATGGGGGTAGGCTGAAACTACAGAACGCCACCTGCTATGATCGTTACATACTTTTTTTTTGCTTCGTTTAAGTTCATACATCTGCTCGAATAATCAAAACACGCAAAGTTCTTCATCAACACCAAACAACTTCCTCCAAGAACAACAATATTGCTACCTACTCATAATGTTAGTGGATAACACTTGAATTACCCACTTTAATTAAAAACTAAACCAGCACTTGGGCGTACACGCAACGCATATAAATGAGGAACAAACAAAATTGTACACAATTAGAGAACCAAATGAACCCCGAGTGAAATGCTAATGCCACCCGAAACTCACACTACAAAGCAAATATGCTCTCCTGTTCCCGGAATCTTTGTCGAGACGTATTAGTTTAGTTTGCATGACAGAAATCATGTGGATAAAGTGGTGTTTAGCAGTTTGGTTGGTGATAGGACTAACGGAGATGAGAGTGAACAGGCATCATCTGGGCAGGCTTGTTCCATCGTAGATCTCATACATTGCTTTCCATTACGCGAGATCAAGGAAATCAGGACCATTTCGCAAAAATATATATACAGGGTGGCAGGGACATCGACGCGCAAACTGTAGCTATGAATTCAGCACATGATCAACATGATGAACATTTCTACACTATGGAGAACCATAGTGTAGAAATGTTTAGTCAGGTACCAAAAACAAATGAGAAGGCCAATTCTCGTTATTTAAAACGTTCAAAATCTAGTCGCAGTCTCATCTCGGCGACAAGCAAATGTCAAATACTTGTCAAAATGTAGGGAAATTAAAGGTATTTTTGACAGATTGAGACTGGGATCAGACTGTGAACGTTCTTAAAATTACGAGAATTGCCCCTCTGTTATTTCATAGAAAAGTGCAATATCTATCGCGGTCAAAAAGTATGGAACTGCAATTTTTTTTTAATAACTTTCTAAGAATTTAAATGCAGGTAATAATAATATCAATATTATCTTTTGGTACTCCACTTTTACCATTTATAATATGTCATTGCAGAGCGGGGCCTCCTAGCACAGGTCATATTTTTACTTGAAAGGAGGTCCCTATGTAAGATTTACTGTAAAAGTTGTACAAGTTTCTGCAATAAACCTTTTTATTTTATTTATATGCTGAATCCATGGTAACAGGTTGCGAGAAGATGTCTCTGTTACCCAGTATATTATATGTATACCTACAATATATGATATGATGTGGTGATTAATGGCAGTTGGGTTGGTGATTATCGGTAAAATGTCGGTTAGCTAAAGCATTTTGCTAGATAAGGGGTTCGACTTTATAAAGCAGGGATGAATAGAGAGGACACTTGAGGAGAACTGAGAAAACACTTTAGTCATGAAGAGGAAGCTATCAGGAAAGAAGGTGCTATACAACACTGATTATTTTATTTTTTATTCGGATGACAGGCTGATATCTTGCTTTAAAGATAAAGATATAAGAGATAATTATGTATGGTAGTGTGTGTATCTCTATTTTTTTTTTCTGAAAAGTGGAATGTTCTATAGCTATGAGTTCAGAGAAATGCTCCTTAAGGATCAACAAAAACCAAAAACACACCAAAAACGGATCAAAAGCCTTCCTCAAAAATAGTTTATCGCCTCTGAAATTCGACTCAACGCCTTTGAGAAGCTTCTCAGACAAATCGATGAGGTAAATAAAGGAGTTTGTTGAGGACACTCCACATCAAAGGTAAAAGGTGGATGGCCACTCCTCGCACTCGGATTCGCAGAATCATCCGTACAAAAGCCGATTGTTGCCGAACAATCCCGACTGTTGGTTTTCGAATTTCAAGTCTGTAAGAGCTTCTTTTGATGTCTTGGCACAAATTACTTTAATCAATTTGGCCATTTTTACTTTGATGGTTTATTGGCTTATGTGGCAATGGCGGCTTTTTTGTCGCTAAAAAGAACAGTCTTACTAGTTGCCCTAGATGAGGTAGATCTGTAGCTGCAGGTCCCTAAGCATCTAAGAATTAATCAGTCAACTGCAGTCCACTGCTGACTAGCAGACTGCGGCACAACACTAATAATTTCATTACTGATTTTATCCTTCAAAGAAACTCCGAGGATAGTCTGCTGCTCCATAGCACGCTGAGCGACATTACATTCGTAGACCAGCACCCTAATTGCGTAACACACAATCAATCTCAATCTGAATCATTTTGAAAGATATTGCTAATCCATTGCTTCATATGTTCAAAAAATGGGTCATGTGTCTGCTCAACAACGTAAATAACGCAATGAATGTTGTTGAATTGTCAAAATGAAACCGATTCCGATTGATCGTGTGTTACGCAATTAGGGTGCAGCTCGACTGTCAGTGTCCGTATGTGTGTATCTAAGAATACCTACAAAATATTCAGTCCATTTGCTTTGCTAGTTTTACACGAAAAGTGGCTTTAATGTTCAATATAACTAGTAATAAAGCTGAAGAGTTTGTTTGTTTGTTTGAACGCGCTAATATCTGGAACTCCTATATTAAGTAGATTGTAAAGTTATATAAGGTTGTTTCTAAAGCCATTACCTATTCGATATTATTTAACGATCTCACTGATGTTTGCATGCCTAATATAATGTAGATTGTACAAGGTTCACTCAATTATTGTTATCAGATCTTATTTTATGTATACCTACAATCTATGCAAATAAAATTCTTACTTACTTACTTACTACCAGTCGGATTAAAAAAAAATATTTTGCATTCGATAGCCTAATACTTGAAGAAGGCTATAGGCTATTTAACATCACGCCAGGTCCTTTGGGAGCCAAGCAAAAAGAAAAAAAGAATGCTAAGCGAAAACGATGTAAAACGCTGGCAGGCAATGCGATGCGACGGGGTGGGTCGTAGGAACAAGAAAATTTCATGCGGACGATGTCACGGGCAGAGGTTTATTTGTAATATGTAAAGAATAGATTTAGTGAAAGTAATATGGCAGACAAACATGGCAGCCAACTTAAAAAAAAAAACAACAGTTTTTCAGTTTAGTCTTACACGGTTTTACTAAACAGCTACTTAAACCCTCTCGAGTACACCTATTAGCACGTTTAAAGAAAACTTCCTAACAATTTGAGCTTACAGCCTGTTGTGGTGGAAACTTCACGGTAACTTTCCTTTAAACTACCTAGTAGTAGTCTAGTTCTTAAATTGAACTTTCCTAAAGACATGTAATGCCGACACTACTTTGGAAACTTTTATCTTCGAACAAGGCATATTACTAATTTTACTGTTAACCTTTTCAACTGAACAAAGTTAACAAAACTCCAAAGCTTCGTGCTTGAAACTTGAGAACTTTAACTTAAGTAAAGTGTTTGTACCTTATAGTACAGAAGTGAGAGGACGAAATGTATGAGTGACTTTGTGGTTTGAGTTTTTGGGTATATTATTTGCACGCTGGTTGAAGGGGTCAGTTTCAAAAAATGTGTATGGTGTATACAGGCTATCTAGTAAATAGAACAACATACCGCGAGTGGTGATGGGTTTGGAGTACGATGGGGGATGACTCGAGTTTCAGACGAGTGTGTAAAGTGTGTTACTTCCTGCCCTTTTCTTATGTTACTTGCACAACATGTCAAAAAAATATACTAGAGCCCGTTTTTTTCTAATGTTCGATATTATAGATCATTTTGTATTACTAGAAAACTGTAACTTTTTGCGGAACATATTTATATTGTGTTCTAGTGGTAGGTACTTAAGGACTGAAGCTATCACTCCTCGCAGTGTGTAGCAGTATTCACCTACACCTGTGCATGCAATCAATTTATTAATACGTAAAATAGTGGTCCTTTCTCCCAAAAAAAAATACGTGGATGATAAATTTTACTAACAATTAGATGGGACATTGTCTGACCGGCCTTCGTTATGGGTACAGTTATGGGTCTACGTCTAAGTTGTCTTATCTTCGCCAAAATTATTTTATCCTAACATAAATAAAATCTTTCATCGTCTACGAACCAAAATTAAAACGATAGTGCATCGTCGATAAGGGCAAAAATCCATTACGAAACAAAGTTATAAAAATAACTGGTCCTTCACAACCTAATTATCGAACGTCAATTTCCTTTTAAGCAAACTGCATGCTGAAGAGCTAAGTTGAGAAAGAAAATTAGCTTCCGAATGAAAACACGTTGAAGGTAACATGTCTAGAAAATTACTCAAAACTTTATAAGGACTATTCACGAGGCGTACTTCGGCTCGCACACTGGGATTGTGAGCGAATCCGCTTTGATTCAAACTCGCTGTAAGTTTAGTGAATTAACGAGAGTTCTCTTCGCAAGTGTACTTGGAAATGAAGTGCATTGTTATGCAGCAAATATGTAAAATCTGTTATGTTGTGTAAACGTTGGTAGATAGATGATAGATACTATTTGTTGCACACCAAATAAAGGGAAAAGATTAAAGGGTTTAGTAAGAGTGTAACTTAGCTTAGTGTTACTCAGCAACAACATCATACTCAACCTATAATGTTCCCAATGCTGGGACACATGCCTCCTCTTTACAGAAAACGGATTACTAAGCATTCTATGATAATAATTATGTTAATTTGCACAAACAAACCAGTGTAAGTTCTACTGTATATGGTATACAGACACGAGTTTGCCATTTGACCTTGAAGGAAACAGGTTGCAGGCTCTAATTAGTCTGTGCACACTTAGCTTTTCAGATATCCGACCGTATGTAGCTAATTAGTAGTCCACACAAAGTGATAATTAGTAGTAACTACGTCTGTAATAAATGGGCGGAATGTCTCCTATTGCTTAATTCAAGGACCACCTAAAATAAAATTGCGACATATTCGCCAAAAATGTAAACAAATATGAGTTTATGGAATAATAACTTTAGTTCCTGCACATTAAAGTTCAGTTTACGCTACAACTTCAAACATTTTTATAACTTTTTCAATAGTGCTAGTCACTCTGAAATCAATTTAATTGCCATTATAATAAAGTTGATATTTGTTTAATTTGAAATAACGTCAATTAGAAACATAAATAAAATTATAATAATATCCCTGGAATTTGAATATAACTACTAGCTTTGCGACATTAACAACATCTGGGTATATGAGCGATTAATCTCAAAATTGTTCAATTTGAAATCCAGGGCATATTGGAACAGTTTTTCTATTTTCATGCCCCACGGCTGAATGTCATTTACGGGAGGAAACAGACGGTACGCTGTCGAGTGCCCATCATAACTGTGCAATCTGTGCAATTATTATGTTGCCGTGTCCTAACCGGGTTTCATGTTGGAACTTACTTATATTATAACAACGAAATGTACACATGAATGCAATAAAAAGTTTGAGTTTGAAAATCAGAATCTCGTAATTAGAACTATAATATACCTACGACACAGTTCAACAACCTTTCTGTAAAACTAATATTGTTTTGAGGTTATTAATACATAATATAGGTTGTATATGTTTTCCTTTTTTTTTTCATGATATACGACATTGATCTACTGTCCAAAATATAAGTTAGTATTTAGATAATTTAAAATTAACACTTAAACTTACACGTTAAATAAACTTGAAATAAATTAATAAACAAAAAATCGAAAAATTTGTAAATATATTGCTAAATTTATTAATTTATCATATCGATAACGAGGTAAACCACAGGTTTTTCCATTATTTGTTTTTACGTCATCGAAGCAAAATCACCAACACTACAGAAAAATATTTTACCCTGACTTTTCATTCAGCCATATCTAGTTATAAAACGAACACACAAAAGCTCTCAGCTTTTCAGTCACTATAACGAGGAACAGCGAAATCTAAAAACTCGACTGCCCGTGTATTTACCTACTAACTAGTTTGCAGAAAGTAAATTTTCATCAGAATGTAGCACAAAACATGATCAAATTTCATAAACTGTCAACAACTTTCAACTATATTTTCAAGTAGAGAATACTTACAGGGCTGGCAAGCACCAGTATGAAATTATACGACTATTTTGAACTTAAGGTAAAACTGACCTTAAGGGGCTAAGTAAAACAGCCACAGGGTCGATCGGTCAGGTTAAGCTACGCTTACCGCGGTTGGTACGTGGGTGACCAACTTTACATACCAAGACCCCTCCGCGCCTCGGAAAGCACGTAAGCCTGAAAGTCTGACAACCAGTTATACCAAAGGGTATCATATTACCCAGTAACTGGGTTGTGGAGGTCAGGTAGGCAGTCGCTCCGTGTAAAATACTGGTATTCAGCTGCATCCGGTGAGATTCGAAGCCGCCCCCATCATACTTGGCAAATAGCTGGACAGATTAATGTAGAACCAGCCTAGTGTCATTCGTAAATTTTATAAATGTTCGAAAACCTGTACGAAAGTCGAAAGCCTGACTTTCACTGAGCCAAGACAAAAAGCACCTTTAGTTTTGTCGATAAGGAAATATACCTACCGCGTAAAGCAAGACTTTATACCTACGTAATTATTATTTGTAACTTTTTATATGAGGGAAGTTTCGTTTTATAATGGTTCCCTTTTTCGATAAGTATTCCTGAAAAACTTTTATTTTTGCCTGTGTTTTTTTCTGTTGTTAGAGATTTCTTCGTTTATTTCTTTACTTGTTTCAGCGGGAGGGAGGTTCGTTTATTTCTTTACTGGTTTTAGCGGGCTTTTTAATGCGGAGCCATTAAAAAGGCATACAAAGGTCTTCAAACTTCAACAAAATGGACAACAAACATGGTGAACAAGAAAGGAAAGATTATTTCGGAGCGGTCAGATATAATAACAGAAGCAACTACTACTTGTTTACTAACTTTTATCCAACTAAACACAGAATGACATGTAAAAAGTTCAAATAGTTGTTTTAATAAAGGGCTTGTGGATAAGTAATAACAGCCGCACGGGTCGATCGATCAGGTTAACCTACACTTGCCGGAGTTGGTTCGTAGGTGGGTGACCATCTATACATACCAAGACCCCTCCGTGCCTCGGAAAGCACGTTAAGCCGTTGGTCCCGGCTGTCATTTGTGGATATTTGACCGTCTTTACGGGTCGTCAGAAGCCCGAAAGTTTGACAACCAGTCTTACTTAAGGTATCGTATTACCCAGTAACTGGGTTGTGGAGGTCAGATGGGCGGTCACTCCATGTAAAATACTGGTATTCAGCTGCATCCGGTTAGCCGACCCCAACATAGTTGGAAAAAAGAAGATCATGAGTTGTTTTAACATAGGAGTACTACAGAGCACAATTTTGTTTATTGTAATCTCCCCTGATGATAAGCGATGGATGATATCTACGAACGAGCGCGACTAGAAGATGGCCGGTTCACTTTTAGTTGAAATAGTTTATTACTAGATTAGTCTTTTTAACCGACTTCAAAAAAGGAAAAATGTTAAACTCGCGTCAGGACACGTGACCTGATCGAAAATTCGTAAGACGGAGCTCGCGTCAGGACACGTGACCTGATCGAAAATTCGTAAGATGGAGGGGGAGTAGACCGCATTCCAAAATATCAAAAATGCACAACGTTAATATTCAAGTTTTCACTTCTGCCGGCATTCCCGGAGTGCAACCCGTTTTTTTTGGAAGGACACATTCGGTTTATCAGAATAATACGATACCCTCAAATAGCTAACTGAACAAATAAACGTTTTTCTTTCTTCCTTTCTTTCTTTCTAACAAAATTGGCTCCGGAAGCATTACACTGGCTGGGACGCAATCCCGGGTGTCACATTTATGAATGGGAAATTTAAATTTCATCTAGAAGTCGAGAATACCCGTGTGCACAGGATACAGGATGTAGTACAGGGTTGACATACAAAGAGTACTCTCCATTTTTGATTGACCCTGTATACATAAGGAAAAGGAAAGGAAAGGACAGTTTGAGGACTCTTTTCAGTAAAATTCTGAAAATTCTTCGCATAGACTAGGTGATTATAACCTAAATTATATGAGCATGGATACACCAGAAGACAAAATAGCTTAACAAAGCAAAGACTGCGTCGCATGTGAATTACCCTAGGCTGTATAAATTTTACTTTTTCATAATTATTTAAAAAATTGTAATCTGATTAATTAGCTTTCACTTCCTAAATAGGTGGATACCTACAAAACTTCGAACACGCTTTTCAATTTGAGCTTCTCAAACAAATTCACACAAATGCAGAATTTCATTAATTAAATCCAGTTTTCACTCACTTTTACGTCAAAAAAACTGAGTTTCGCCAGCCCTGCACTCATGTAGACTTCAATTACATAACGCGGAAGGATTGTTAATTGAGTTGCGACAGCACACGACGCGTGCGCCGCGCTGTGACGTCATCGCTCGTTCCAATCACGTCATACTTGTTTTTCTATGACGAGCTGGATAGGAATTAGCTGCTGAGGTCTATGTTGGAATATGGATAGAGACAACTCCAAGCTATCGTTGTTCAATTTTATGAACATCGCGAGGAGATGTTATGAAGTCAGTCCTCCCAAAACGGAGGGTAGCATAATAGCATAATCAGCCTATAATGCTCCCACTGCTGGGACACAGGCCTCCTCACTTCGAGAAGGAGTGGGCCGTAATCCACCACGTGAACCAGTGCGAGTTGGTAGATGTCACACATTTCTTAAAATTTTTGGTTCTAGGACATGCCGGTTTCTTCACAATGTGGTCGTTCACAGTTTTAGAAAGCAGTGGTGATGAAATTATGTACACAAAGTAAAGTGCTTGCCTGGGTTCGAACCCACGACCGTCACGACTCGTACGTCAGGGCCGTTGCCACACGGCCACCACTGCCCCAAGACGGAAGATATTTACCACGATTTACTAAAAAAATATGTCTGAGAGGTTGTAGGAACCATTCCGGGGCAGTGGTCCAACTGCTCTGTACAGGAACTATGCATATTGCGTATTACTTATTTCGAATTTTATAATGAAAAACCCAAAACCCACGTTTATTCTACAATGTCTAGACATTGACATGATTTGTGGTGAATTGAAACAGCTTTTCAATTCACCACAAATCTTTAAACGAGAACTCACCACGAAGGCCGGACACCCCCCGACCAAAATCTAAGCCTAATAGAATGAAATCCCCTTTAAAACATCATAAATCTGAGGCACCCATTGATAGGGACGCTCCTCAATTGCTTATAAATCCAGTGAAATGGTTATTGGATGAAAAATGGTCGAAATTGTTAGATACCTCGGTTAATTTAACATTTGGGTTACGAGATGATATCTCTGTGGATTATATCTGGGATCGCGTTTCGAAAGGGTAGGGTGTGTAATGAAAAACGTCGCGATTTTTTTTTTATTATTCGTTTATATTGTGTTAGATGGTTGAAGTGTTATTATACTGAAGTGTATATGAACCAGGGTTTATTATTTGAGTTCAGTACTCACTGAATATTCATACGGTATTGTACCTATCGAAAGCATCCTAGAACCAACAATTTTAAGACATGTGACATCTACCAACCCGCACTGGGCCCGCGTGGTGGACTACGGCCTGCTCCCTCTCACCGAGAGGAGACCTGTGTTCCAGAAGTGAAAAGAAAGAAAGAAAAAGTATTTATTGCGACTCGTACAGGAAGATCACAAACTAAACTAAACACAGTCAAAAATAAAAATAAACCAACCAAATTATATTTTTTTTAAAGGAATAAAAAGAAAAATGAAACAGAAAGTCCTGTACGAGACCAAAGGGCTTCTATACCATCAGTGGGAACATTATAAGGTTGATTATGTTATGTTTATGTTATGATTCTACTTAAAACGTGTAAAATGAACATGTAAGTTAATACTTACGTCGTCATATATCATCAAATAACTATGTTGAGAATGGACCTTTACATAACAAGTTGTAAGTTTTGTAAATCCACAGAAATTATGAACGTCAAATGGCTTCTGGCGACTGAAATTCAAGTGTTTGACAACTATAAGCCGGTTATCAAAAAAATAAAAAAAATATCAGGTAATACGTACTGCCCGATTATTTTTTTTTAATGTTTTTTACGTTTTTATTGACAAATTCAACCAACTATGATAATCAAAAAAGGTCGTGGTGTACAGTTTAAGCATTTGAAGCTGGAATTTTAAATCATAATGTGGCATTAGAGCTGGGCTGGAAAATGTCAACTAACTTTTGGAGGGTACCTACTGTAATATATTGTGTGTGTAATGTGTGTAGTGTCTGTGCTAAATAAATGTATTTTAATTCTTTCTTCCTTTTTTCTAACAGAATGTGTTACATTCAAGTTTGGGAGTGATGATATTACTAACTGATCCAATAGACCTAGAAAAGAACTCACAACACCCCTCTAAGATGGCTGTTACTTGTCTAATTCAATATTATACTACTTCCTAATTCACACTATTTTTATTAGCGCAGTTATTGGCAGACAAGAGGATGGCAGGACTTTATTGTAATACCTGGCACTCACCTAACATGATCACACTGTCACACACACAAAGCCTTACACAAACCAGACATGCACGAGTACTCACACTTCACTTCATAATTGAATTCGCCTAGGTAATACAGGCCAAGGTTATTTACAGAAGCTTCCAATTAGTACATAGGAGTACTAGAGCATTCATGCGATTTATTTTAATAAGCTTGTTGCGTTTCCTTATGGTAACAGCGTTCTACTGTCTAACTGTTAATACTAGACCGTCTGTCAAACGTGGTGATTATATTATTACTAGTTTAACCCGTGGCTTAGCTCGTATGTCAATAAACCTATCCTTTTACAAAATGTTATCAAAATCACTCCAATCGTTTCGGAGATTAGCCGGAACAAACAAACAGGCAGACTGAAGAAGAATTAAATAATGTTTTTTTTTTGTTGTACACTAAGCTCCAGAGAAATGGAACCCCCCTTGGTTAATGACATCAAACCGCTTAAGTTTTTTGTAGTATATCGTGAACGGCGCGTTGGTCTAGTGGTTAAGACTGCGGCTTAGCAATACGATGGTCACGACTTCAAATCCGCGAATGAGATTTTTGATTTTTTCCAAATTTAAGTTCTTTATTTATTTATTTATTATTATTTTTTAGGTTATTATGTGATTTTCGTCAATTATTATTTAAGAAATCAAATGTTAAATTAGGAATGAGGTTTGTAAGAAAAGCTAGGCATGTTGCATAAACAATATTCATTTATTTCTTTATTTACATTTCTAGGACTTCATGGAATCCACTTCCTGGTTGAGTATACAGTTTTATATCTGTGTTAAATTGGGGTTATTTACTTAGAATATTAACTAAACACAAAATAAATACCCTGGGTGAGGTATAACGGTTCGTTTATAGATATTTCTAGAAACATAACTACAATATTTATTTATTTAAAGTTGTTTCAGTTTTTTCTATATTTTTTCGTATTATATACTTGTATATACTAGTATATATTAATGTTAGTTCGATAAAATGTAAATAAAAGTATATAGAGAAAAATAACGTGCTATGTATTTTTAAAGTTGTGAAAACATAATTTTTTATACCTACTCTGTATGATCTTATGGGACAAAAACCCTTGTTAAAAAAATGAAATGTTGTCATTCGTGCCTGTGAATTACAGAGGAAGAACCAACATGCTAAACTATACAGTATAGCAATATACATCTTTCTCTTTTATCACATTTTCTTATAACCCATTTAACACAATATTATAGAAAAATATGTGAGGTCAGATGGTGCATCGTTAACACATTAAAAGACTACTTCTAAACAGGAGTAACTGGATTAATATTAATAAAGGTTATTTATTTTTGATTAACTACTAATGATCCCACAAATATTGGGAATTATTAACACTTGATCATGTTCCAATGAAATTTTATCAGATAAGCTACACAATGAATCTGCTGAGTAAAACCCTAATAATAACGAAGAGGATGACCGTCACTGTCTATCACTTCTTGAAGAGGACTTCGTGCCCAAAACCATATTAAAGCATGCAGCACACACGCTACATCAGTGCTAAGCGACACTCCAAAAGTTTCAGCACTTGAACGCGTAGTTTTGAAGGGTTCCACCGAGTGAACTTCCACAATGTTACGGTGTCGCTCCGATTCATTAGTGTAAGCAATTGGACGAGGGCCTTGGCGATCACATTTCACATCACCCGTCGCTTGATACCTTTTTATCCATCTACGAACTGTTTTTCTCTGTAATGAAAATGATAATATTAGAAATACATGAAAAAAAAACAACTTGTAAGTAATAGTGCAATAAATCTTACCGTTATGCCCATATCTCGTGCTATTTTCTTTATGCTTTGTTCCTGTTCTCAGAGAACAACAATTTTAGCCTTGAAAAAAGTAGTTAATCGCACCATATTATCGGTTAATAAAATCGACTGTTCAAAAACTTAATAAATCGGATAATATTACGACGAAGATATTACACACAAGCGGATCGGCACGAAAACGAAACGATTTGTAAAGTAATTATACCCTCAATCACAGTTTAGTAAATAAGGCGAAGAAGTATTCTAAATTCAACCTTAACTCGCAGTTCATACAGCAGTTAAGTTTCTGAAGTAAAATGACGGTAGTGCAATAATCGGAATCAAGCACATTCTATTCAACCAAACAAGAAATCTATGCTAATTTCAACCTTATCTTTTAGTTAATTGAGGAGTTACGTGGATGTTGAAATTTAAACCTTAATATCTCGAAGATTAGGCCGTTATCAACCTTGTTCGATAAAAGGAGTAATGCTGTTAGAATTTTCGTTGAGATTGACAACTGAACCAATAGCCTAGTGGTATAAGGCGCGGTCTAAATGATCGGCTGGCGGTTGATGATGCGGGTTCGTATCCTCAACCGTACGAAGTGTCTTTTTGAAAGTTATTCTTGGTATATGGTTCGGCCAGAAGCCGAAAAAAGACCATATTATTAAAAACATGCAAATAATAATATGTGATCGGTGGATCGGTGGATCGGTGGATGCTCGGGCAGATATGGGTGCGGCGGCAGGGGAGGGAGCTGCTCGGGGCCAGAGTCACGTGACGCGCCTGCCGTCGCTCGGGCGATAATCTTTAAGTGTTGGGATGGGTCGTTTACTATGACGCTCACTGTACCTACCATATACCCGAAGATTTTTCAACTTTGCCTCTCAATTCAATTAATCTTTATTGCAGTCCATATCTAAGGTACCTATCTTCAGTGTAACACCCTCGGTGTTGCAAGTATCTTCAGGCAAATGACATCCACTTTCCCTACACGTCCGTCAGCCAGTTTAAACGTACAAAAATAAAAACAAAATATAACTCTTTTACACAGACTACAATGTCGTAGAACACAAAGCTGTAAAAGGTCTCAACTAGTACCACATCTAATAGAATGACGTCACTCTATTGTCGGAACACAATGTAGAATAATTCCGCGTGATTGTACACGTGGACGCACCTTTATCTTGATCGGGATCTCGTATTGTATTGTAAACGTACGATTTTGAGACGAATAAGGCTCTTTGTACACAGCACGGTTTCTTTACGGTATGGAGTATTAACCTCGCCGTAGAAAAATCGTGTCACCTTGTATATGTTCTATGGTGTACGGCGCCATGTTGTAGTGCCGTCGTGTCTTCTGTAACTTCCATAGTGATCCATACAACACTGACGGCCATGCCTACACACGGCGAATATACTGTAGTTTTTCACGGCAAGCAACGTGTGCGTACAAAGGGCCTAAGGGTTTTGGACCTAGAGTGATACAGGTTTTTTCTTAGAATTCATAATGCTAGTTTACCGGACGGTCTGTATCTTTAAAATCCCTGCTTGATAGTACCGGATTTCTGCTCAGATAAATAGCTTAACTATGAAGAAGTCATTTTCACCAACCAAAACTATAAATAAGTAAGAATGTTTGTTTATTTATTTTTACCATTTATGTTCACACATATATAAACAGATAAGAAAAACAGAACAGAAAAAATAGGTGCAGAGGTGACAATGTTTATTTGGTTGTTACTCTATTACGCTGAAACTGCGGACCAGCCCCTGCAGTCTCGAAATTCATAGCGATCGCTTTACGACCGAATTCGGTTGCAAGGTCCCGGATTGACAGGTGTAATGTATGGAGTGACAGGACTTTGCGACTGAATTCGATCGTAAAGCGATCGCTATGAATGTCGAGACTGCAGCCCCTGAGAGGTAATTGCGTAACACACCATCAGCAACATACAAACAAACAATCCAACATATGAAAGCCAATGGGTGCCATTGGCTTCATATGTTCGAAAAATTTGTCTGCTCAACGACTTAAAAAACGAACTTGAACTGTTAAAATGGAAGCCATTGCTACTACACACACTATGACAGGTCATTTTGAAGGATATTGCTAACCAGCAATATCCTTGAAAATGATTCAGAATGTAATTGATAATGTAGGTATTACCTACGCAATTAGGGTAGGTACTGAAGGCCTAGAGTGCAAGTGGTAATCACTTTCAAAGCAGTTCATATTTTTCTACATTGACTTTCATGAAACGGGATTTTGTATACACTCTCAGGTGTAGTATTGAATTGTTACTGCGGAACTTAGCAGTTATTTCTTCATCCCCAAGCAAGTTATAAACCTCATTTGCGTGAACTTAACACACAGATTGTTCTACCTATACGCTAAATGGTAGCTAGAAATGCCTACCACAAAATACTTACTTTTAATCCCAGTAACAGTTTTCTCAAACCTCCTAAAGATAAGCAAACCCCTCGTAATTTTTATCTCCCACTTCCCTACTATTACAAATTCAAATTCAACCACCAAGTCACAGATGCTAGCACAACAAATTATTTCACCTGTCAAACAGGCGGCGGTACATGTGCCCAAAGTCGTGGCGGGACGTGACTCCTGTACCAAGTGGTAGGCGACCGTGAACGACGCGCGTCGAATTGAGTAGTAGCACTGTAGTAGAACCGTGAGACATGGCTTTGCCGGGCCACTGGGCTTAACGTGATGTATTTATTTTAAAAAATGTGTTTATTAAATCAAAAGTTTTTTTTTAGGCCGATTGCTCACGCGAGCTAGAGTCTAGGCGGCATCAAGGCGCGAGCGCACAAGCGGCACGCTGCACCTACGTTCTCTTTAGGAATAATTTTAATCTACATAGAGACCGCGCCTCGACTTGGCAATCTTTCTTTTTGAACGTCAAACTTAATTAAGACCGTCCCATAAAACGCCTACCCTTCACCACATTCTAATACTTTAGATGGGGTACAAAAAGCGTAAACGAAGTGACTAGTATATGTAGACATTACTCATAAAATACATGATACGGATTTAAGAATCCTATCCTACTTCCTACTCCTACTAATATTATAATCGCGAAAGTTTGTGAGGTACTCTTTCACCCTAAAAATTCTGAACGGATTTTGATGAAAATTTACATAGAGTAATCCAGCATACATCAAAATAACACAGATAATCTTTATCCCGATATTCCCACGGGATCGATACATACGCGGGTGAAACCGTGAGCCGCTGCTTGTATAAACATAATATTAAAACAAGTAAGAATAAGCATCAAAACAGTATCTTCGGTGAGTCTTAATACACCATCCAGAAAACTCCTTAAGAAGTAATAATGCACGAAAATACTCATTCATAACACCTGTGTCTCCTAACCCGACCTTCGCCGTGTGAACCTTTTCATGCCTCTACAAATCTCTGAGTACCATTGTAAGTTTTGAAGGAGAAAGACCCTCCACAGGATCTTGATATAAACTAATTAGGGACGCACTTTAAGAGGTACAGAAATCCTTCTCTATTCATGACACCAAACGTTTACACGAGGATATTTTGGTGAGGACTTTTCTGTATACGTCAACTACTAGTATTTCTGTTTATTGATTTGATACCTTGTATTTCTAACCACAAAATCTTATCTTGGAAAACCTAAACCTACGTTTTCAATTGTATAGAATTATACTCGTAAGTATGTCGTCTGTTGTATTGTTAAGGATGGTTTTGCAACATTTTTTTTATGCAATCTATCCAGAGACATTCAGCAAAAGGTAGATGACGGTTTCCGATCTTACATGGTATGAAGCCTCTGCGCCATCCGATCGATACTACCGCTCCTTCATGCTGGTTGTAATGTATGTGTTCTGTTGGATTGTTAAAGACGTTATTGCCACTTAAACACACATGTTGAAAAATGTTGAAAACAACAACACCGCCGCGCGCCGCCGCGCCGCCGCCGCCGCGCGTCTGCTGTTGTTGTTGTTGTTGATGTTGTTGTTGTTGTTGTTGTAAAATGTTGAATAGTATGTCTTACAGCTTTAGCTGTCTTATTTTTCTTCTTATTGGATCTCATTTTGGTCGGTCGGTCGTGCCAGAAACACGATGAAGAAGAAGGATATCTTGTAGCGCAAGTTAAATATGCGGAGCATATCACGAAATTTGACGAAATACATTACTCTTTGCAAACCGTGACGGTAGAACCAATTCGTAAGATTTGTAAGAAAGATCAATCAGTTCGAATATTTTATCTACATGGACAACCCTTACAGACCTGTGGGGTACTTGCGTAACGCACGAACCAGCACCTAACAATAATGAATGGCTTTCATTTTGGCAGTTCAACAACATTCATTGCGTTATTTACGTTGCTGAGCAGACAATTTTTTCGAACCTATGACTCAATGAATTAACAATATTCCTTCAAAATTATTCAGTTTGTGGTTGATAGTGACTTACGCAATTAGGTTCCTGTTCTCTGAAAGCCATAACTTAAATGACAGTAGTTTTGTAGCAATAAAAAGCGTGGCAGAGCAGCTACAACGTAATCACGCGTGCCAAAGTGCAGTAAAAGTAAAAGGGTCCCTTTATCGGCCGTAAACATGTGTCGTGGGTTTGTTCGGCTTAAGTTCGGACGGTCGAGCCTAATGCTGCAGAAATGTTAATTAAGTGTTAGTAACTTGATGAATCACATGACAGAAAGAGTACTAGGCAAAGTTATGGTAAGAGATCATATTATTTATTATTTTAAGCAGATAGATAGGAGATCCTTTCTATGTTGGGGTCGGCTTCCAGTCTAACTGGATGCAGCTGAAAACCAGGGGGCCTAAAAAGGCCACTTTGGCAAAATCACAATACTATAACAATATGAATCATATTAAAAATGGTAAAATGGTCAAAAACTGATAATCTATACTTATAATAAATCTGTAGAGAGGTCAATTCTGTACATGAAATATATTTCCAAAATAACTATCAGGGGGTGATTAGGGATCGATACTGATGCCAAAAATGCAATCAGTAAAATTTTTGTCTGTCTGTCTGTCTGTCTGTCTGTCTGTCTGTATAACCGTTATAGAAACAAAAACTACTCGACGGATTTTAATAAAACTTGGTACAATTATTTTTCATACTCCTGAGCTGGTTATAGTATACTTTTCATCACGCTACAATCAATAGGAGCAGAGCAGTGAAGGGAAATGTTGGGAAAACGGGAGAAGTTACTCCATTTTTTACGCTTCCGTCGCGTGTGCAACCTTAATGGTTAAAGCTACACAGAAATCATGTATGACGGAAATGTTCTCCTTAAAATTATATAAAAAATATCCCACGACAGCATATGTCTATCTTTTATGGTTGACTCACAATAACACGTGTAACTCCCGATAGCTTAGCAGTTCGAAGCTTTCTGATTATATTTGTCTACTCTTACATGTATAACACTCTCAGTCATTCTTAATTAAAAAAGTTAACATTATTAACTATTCCATAAAAAATAATCATAGAAATCGGTATAGTTATACATGAAATACGCTAATAATAAGCCATCGCGCGTGAATACTGAATCACGCTCGACGCGTCTCGCGCCTAGAAAATTCAAAGTCCTGACTGACTGACCGACTGAGACATCAACGCACAGCCTAAACCGCTGGTCCTAGAGACATGAAATTTGGAGAGTGTATTCTTCGTGAAGAGTAGGTGTCCACTAAGAAAGGGTTTTTCGAAATTCCACCCCTGAGAGGGTGAAATGGGGGCATTTCGTTTGTATGAAAAATCTTATTCCTTGAGTTAATAAACTTGAAACTTGGCACGAATACTTATGTAAATAAATTATGAAGTTGGGCATTTTTTTTTATAAACTACCCCCTAAAAGGGGATTGGGGGGTTTCAAAGTTTGTATGGAAGAATATTAGCGCGCGGTCCGATTTAATCGAAACTCAGTGTTTATACCTAAAATTGAAAAGAAAGAATAATGTGTATCAGGGTTTTTCGAAAATGTACCCCTGACGGCCTGAAAAGGGGTAGTCAATTTTACAGGGGACGATTTTACAGCGTGGCTTGATTAACTCGAAAATTGGTATAAATAATCTTTGAGTCAAGTTATGAACACATCCCAAATGATTTTTCAAAATTCCACCCCTGTGGGGGTGAAAAGCGGGGATACAGTTTATATGAAAAATCTTATTCGTTAGATTAATAATCTTGAAAATTAGCATGAATACTCGCCTAAGTAAGCAATAAAGTTTATCATTATTAGTTTTTCAAAACTACCCCTCAAAGGGGATATAGGGGTGTTAAAGTTTGTGTGGAAGAATTTGTACGCGCCGTCCGATTAACACGAAACTCAGTGTACTTAAGACAAAAATAAATAATAACACGTATGAGGGTTTTTCGAAAATCACCCCCTAACGGGGTGAAAAGGGGTAGTTAATTTTACAGGGGAGGATTATAATAAGTGGCTTGATTAATTATAAAATTGGTATAAATAAAATAATCTTTGAGTCAAGTAATGAATTTTTATGAATTTTTTAAAATTCCACCCCTGTGGGGGGAAAAGCGGGGATATAGTTTATATGAAAAATCTTATTAATTTAATTAATAAACATGAAACTTGGCAACAATACTTGCCTAAGTAAGTAATAAAGGTTATCATTATAAGTTTTTCAAACTACCCCTCAAAGGGGGATATAGGGGTGTTGAAGTTTGTGTGGAAGAAAATGAATGCGCGATCCGATTAACTCGAAACTCAGTATTGATACTTTCGACAGAAAATAATTAATAATAAGTATGTAAAGTTGTCGCAAATTGACCCCTGATGGGGCAAAAAGGGGTAATTCGGTTTTTAGGGGAGGATTTGAACTTGAAACTGTATGTTACATTTTCACGCCTAAACCACTGAACTTCTGATTTGGCAAATAGATAGATGGCATCCTGGGGAAGCACATACTTTTTATCCTGGTAGCACGTTCCCGTGGGATAACTTCCGACATCCACGCGGGCGAAGCCGCGGGCAGAAGCTAGTTCATAATATGATCTGTGTGCAATTCATATCACGCAATTCAACTGTTTGACACTATTGTATGGAAATTCGTAAAATGGTCCACCAATGTTTACACCAAATATGATTGATATGCAATGAATTGTAGGTGATTAAACTATTATTTGTAACCATTTAACGAAAATTAGAGGAATTGCTAATGATCTGATGGGAATTCAGGAAATGAATAGCTTTTAGAGGTATTGCTTAAAGTGGCCTTTTTAGGCCCCCTGTTCTTTACATGGAGCGACTGCCTATCTGACATATGCTAGCCAGTTGCGGGATAATACAATACCCCTTTTAAGACTGGCTGTCGGACTTTATGGTTTCTGACTACTGTTTTGTTTATCTACAAATGACAGCTGGGACCAATGGTTTAACGTGCTTTCCGAGGCACCGAGAGATATGTAATGGATGGTCACCCATCTACGGAAACACCTGCGCACACGATCAATCCTTGCGGCTATTATTATTTAGTCACGGGCCCCACGACAAAGTCAAATAGTCAGTCATCTAGGAAATGCCGACGCCATCTAGTTTTAAAATGCTGACGTGTAAAAGCGTCTTAAAAGATCTACTTACAAAATGAACATTTTAATAAACAGTTCTGTTCATTTCAAAGAATACTACTTAACCTTTTGAATATGTAACACATTCTTAGAACTCACAAAACCGCCATTGATCCCGATTGACATATCCATCGATGTCAGTCGTAATAGATTAACAGAAGTCCAGATGTGTCATATTTCTTGCAAGCGGAGGCAGTCGCACTGACTAAACTCATCACCTCAGACTATCGCAGTCCACTGGTGGACATAGGCCTCCCAGGCTGCACCACAACACTCTGTCCTCCGCCTTCCGCATCCAGTCTGTCCCAGCCACCACTAATATACTACACAATAGGACTCGTCTGCTCCACCGGCCAGCAGTCCTTCGACAAACATGGCCAGCCCACTGCCACTTCAGCAGTGCGATTCTGTAACCATCTCACCGTGAAAACTTAAGTGAAGTGAGCGTGGAGTGAGCTGTCACTCCCAACTAAGGCTAGGGATTGACCCTATTGACAGCTCACTCTAAGCTCACTTCACCTAACTTTTCACTGTGAGATTTTTACAGAATCGATTTGCTGTTTGGTAACTCTGCAAGCTATGTCGGTAAGTCTGGTTCTTTTCCGGATTGACTGACTAAACTACGAGATTAGGAAAAGGCAATTTAAATCACTTTTACCTCGCCAGTTACCATTTACTTTATTTATGGTCCTGTAGCCCAACCTTCAAACTCCGTGCCGCCCATACGTTTCAAAAGTAATACTACAAAAGATTGAGCCGTAAGCACGTACATAGATGGCATACGAATTTACGATCGGGGGACCGTCGATCCGAACTTTGACTTTCTGATGAATACAGCCCCAGAATTTATGGGGGAGACATGCCTATTAGGAGGAGCTTACCCGTACATACGAAAACATTCCGCTTTTTCAACTTTTCGCGGCTTTTTTATTTATTACTTGCTGAAGCACTGCTATCCGCGTGTGGTTCCTCCATTACAGAGAAAATTTACTGGAATGCAAAGGCTACGGATACATAGGACTACGGACAAGATGTTTTAGAAATAGCCAAATCAAAGACAAATATTACAATACTATATATTACAAATACGGCAAGGGTCGAAAGGATTTATATAAAAAAATATTTATCAGATCTTCAACAAAAGCTAACACTTACATGCAAGTTTACATGACCAGAGACAAATACTAGTGTGCACTTCCAGTTAAAGGAGACCTCATCATTCACTTATGATCTAGATAAGTGCAGTAAGTTTGTCAAGGTGAAATATTAAAATCCACATCAAAAAAATCATAGAAAGAAATTGGTTCGGGGCTTTGTTTTAAGCATGCATCAACTATTTGATGAGAGTATGAGTATGTTTTGCAGCTGACTGACAACACTCCACAACCCAGTTACTGGGTAATACGACCCCTTGGTAAGACTGGTTGTCAGACTTTCGGGCTTCTTACGACCCGTAACGACTGTCAAAGATCTACGAATGACAGCCGGAACCAACAGCCATAAAATAAATGTGGTCCTTATTTACGGGGCCCAAGTAGTCGGCAACATGTCAAGACACGACCGTTGGTTCCGCACCGTGACCTGTTTGAACTAGTTCGACTTTTACGTGACAATTACTCGACACAAGTTCCTTGTTCCACAAAATAAGACCCAACAAGATTCGAGGAATTAACTTGAATATTTAACGTTAAACAAGAGACATGTTTTAAGTAATATGAAGAAGTTTACAGCTTAAATGAAGCACTTTGTAGACGCACTTTAGCCATTATCAACTTAGTGCTTGAAAGCAGAATTACAAAATGAGACTGAAATTCTGCGACAGTAATTGCTTTTTGATGATACATTCGTTCCAACAAAGGATACTTTTGGCACATGCGGAAAAGCCCGGTTAGCTTACCTTGCAAATCATGTAAAGGGCGCGCACTTTGGGGGCTGTCTTTTGTAATCTTTAACGCTCAAAAAGTGCTGATTCTATGTGTGATTACATGTTGAAGATGCTCGCGAACGCGGTCGATATCTCGATAACTCGATGTCCATAATCAGCCTAGGCGAGAAGGAGCGGACCGTAATCCACCACGCGGGTCCAGTGCGTGTTGGTAGATGTCAATGTTTTCGAATTTTTGGTTCTTGGACATACCGGTTTCCTCACGATGTTTTCCTTCACCGTTTTGAGATCAGTGGTGATGAAATAATTTACACAAAGTACGTCGCCACCGGCCACTGCTTCTTACCTTGATACCTCGATGTCGATACTCGCTATTTCTACATGGATAGTGGAGCGAAGACGTCGGTTCAGTCGCACCTGAAGGCTCAGTTGCCCAGTCCTGCGTTTTGGCTGTTCTTCTGGATTATGTAGAGGTATATAATCCAGAAGAACAAGTTGAACCGATTTGACCAATCACGAACCAGGGGGTCTACTCCGAAGTAGTATCGGCCGAATGTTCGGCCGTTTCCTGCTACGAAGTTACTATTTGGTTCGGTTGGTTCCGATCCTACACTCCTACACTCTTTCGGATATTAATTACTATGGTCCCGACCCAACTGAGCCGAACCGAACTTTTTTCGCATTTTTCAATAAAATTCGGTTCGGCCATGTGTCGGTCCGATCCGAACATTCGCACTTTGCACTTCGGAGTAGACCCCCAGATCACGTCGATGCTTGCCGACAGACAGAAACTTACAACCACATTTATATTCATCACTGTTTTAGTCACATGCGTTTCTTCCCTCCTAACGTGCCTAGCTGCTATAAGTGTAGTGATATGCAGCATATAGAGTCTGGCAGCTCACAGCCAGCCTCTAACATGCGCTAACGAAGTTTGTACTACGGTCCCGGAGCAACTGAAATCGGTTTACTGCATGCGTGGTGACTAAGGTGTGGGAGAAAGCGGGTAATCGTACCTACCTGTATACTTCTTTATCTGGATTAACTCGTGGGTTCACCCAGACAGGTGCTTTCCTTTGTGTAAACATCATCACTACTGCTCTCAAAACGGTGAAGGAAAACCTCGTGAGGAAACCGGCACGTCTTTGAACCAAAAATTCGAAGGCATTTGACATCTACCAACCCGCACTGGCGCGCGCGAGGTGGATTATGGTCCACTCCTGAGAGGAGGCCTGTGTCCCAGCAGTGGGAACATTACAGGCTGTTCCATCGTCATCAGCCTTTAGCAGTCCACTGCTGGGCTACTGGGCTATATAGGCAACTCCATTTGCACGCCATGTAGCTCGATACTCGGCAACTCTCATCCAGCTTCTACCAGCTACCCTGCGAAAGATGGTCGCTCCATCTAGCCTGACGGCGTCCTACCTTACGTTTGCCAATTCGCGGTCTCCACTCAAGAACACGTCTAACCCAACGGTCATCGTTTCTACAGCTACAGCAGCTGGTCCATTGCCACTTCAGCTTATTTATTCTGTTAGCTATTACGAAAACTTTGGTTCTCTGCCAGATCACCTTATTCCGGATCCTATCCCTCAGAGTCTGATTATGCTAATGTGAACCAACATTTTAAAGCTAAAAGGTCTTGGCGCTGTAACAAAACGCTACCGCCTGTAACTTGCACACAACACAGTATGTGTCAAGTGTACGACTTTGCACTCAACTTTGCTTATTAGATTGTTTTGTTTCCTGCCTTGTTAATTAAACACACCTAGTTTCGGTAATACCGCCTTAATTTCACAACTTTATTACGAAATTGTGCATTGTTGGAACCGATCGCGTTTGGTAAGTTTTTCTTTATGGCGGTGTTAGGCAGTTGGTTGGCTTTAATCAGCGCGCGCTGTGCTGAAGAGGTTAAGTTTGATGCGGTTCAGTGACGGGTATATTTTAGAGTTTATATTGGAGTCTGTCTTACAGACTAGCTTCTTGATGTGTTTAAGTTAGGGTAGTGATGAAGTTGGTTCGCTAAGTTAATAATAAAAATGTTTATTTCAGACTAGGTAATGTCCATACTTTGTTAGTAGCATATTAAATATCTTAAGACTAAGTTAGTAGCAGTGTATGTAGATGATGAGTATGAATGCGAATGATGGATACGAATTAAAATAATTTTATAGGAATAATTAAATTGAAATAGACAAGATTAAAAACGTAATAAATTAAATTGAATTGGAACAAATTATGTCAAGTTAGATTGAAACAAAATACATAATAAATTTAACAAATAGAATACAAATAATAATATTAAACATTAAATTCATCGGAAGACGTGTAGCCTGATTAACCTTCCCAACACTGGCGATACTGGTCGATCCGCAATCATCCTCAGGATTCCGTTGCCACTACCTCGAATTCAGTAATACCAGAAGTTTCATATTTCTTGCAAGCAGAGGTAGTCACACTGACTAAACCAAGAGATTAGGAAAAGGTGACTTAGAACATTTTTGCCAGTAATTATTTACTTTAGATAAGGTCCTGTTTCCCAGACCTAAATGGCGTGCCTCCAATTTGTTAAAAAGTAATACTACAAAAGATGAACCCGTTAACACATAGACGGCATACGAATCTACGATCGACAGTAGATCTAAACATTGACTTTGACAAGTCTTACTTGCATAGACATTCATCATATTGCTACCCTGTTTCATCATCATTTTAGCCGAAAGACGTCGCTTTTCGCATCCAACGGGTTCCTGCGACTTTAATAAGGTCGTCGGTCCACCTTGTGGGAGGCCTTCTAACTCTACGTCTTCCGGTACGCGGTCGCCACTCCAGAACCTTTCGGCCCCATCGGCCATCTGTTCTGCGAGAAAAGTGCCCTGCCCACCCTGTTTGCCTATGTTTAAAAAGATAAGTAGATATATTTAAATAAAAACCATTAATCCGTCAAATGTCCTAAAAACGTGCGAGTATCCGTAAGAAAGTTGCACAGGAAACGACAAAAAATATGCCGTGAAAATCATTGAGTGCTTACGAGGCGACGGCTACTTCATGCTTCGCATGACGAGAAAAACTTTACATCCTAATTTGGAAGAAAGCTTGTGTCTTCATATTATTATATTACTGCCACGTGCCTAGTGGTCACAAACACTATTGCTGAGTATGAGGGCCTAGGTTCGACTCCCGGTCCGGGCAAAGTGTTATTGGGTTCCCCTGTATAGAATTTCTCAGTAGCAGGTTGGAGTCTGGACATTATTGGCGAAATATGGGAGTACTATAGGTACACCTCTGTCTAACCCTTCGGGAAATACAGGCGTGATGTTATGTGTTATGTGATCAAACTGCTTTTCAAATTAAACACCTCAGTGTGCCATCACATTCATTTTCAAAACGTCATTCTTCAAACGTTTACCATCATTAGGTCAACTCATCCCGCGGGATAAGTTCGAGCGGCGTCAGTTGACTAAAGAGCCAATCTACCCATCTCGTTCATCATCAATAAACCTGAAGAATTTGTTTTTTTTTGTGTTATGTATAAAACATGTTTAGTTTATTTTTATTTACAAGATAACACTAAAATAGCAAAAATATATCCTAAATTAACTAAAACTATTTACAAACTAAAATATAGCGTCGAAAGATTCATCCGCATCGCTGTCGACTGGTAATGTACCCAAGACACTGGCGGCATTGCCACGTTGTATGGTAATGGTTATTTACCTTAGCCTCTGGCCAAGGTAAAAGCCAGCCTTTTGTTTGTTTAAATGCCCTAATCTGTAGAACTAGCCGACGGATTTGAAAAAAATATTTTAGATTTGATGGCCTAATTCTTACGGAAGGCTATTTTTTTATAATCGTCTAGGACCTTAAAAAGAGCCGAGCAAAATGAAAAAAAGTCAGAAAATACGCTAAGCGCAAACGAAGTAATAGCACAAGCAGGCGATGCGATGCGACGGGGTATGTCGAAGGAACAAGGAATTTCACGCGGATGAAGTCGCGGGCCGAAGCTATAGTTATTAGATAATACTACTTTTCAAATTAAACACCCCAATATAATTATCACATTTTCAAAAGAGCGTTTACCAGCAATTCATTTATAAAACCGACTCAGACAGCTCAATTCCAGCCAGCAGTTACGTAAGTGCTTACAGCTAAGCTGCTGAGGCGACTAATCGCAAGCTGTGTTAGTGTCGACACAATTAAATGTACAGGGTGTGCGCTAAATGTGTTGCGGTGAAGTACTCTTTAGTGTGGGGAGGGTGACAGATATAGTGAAAGAGGGATGTTTTGAGAATAGTGAGTTATGATTTGTAACCTAATTTTAGTTAATTTCATGTGTTCATTTGTTCGAACCGTTTTGGGTTGAAACACTAGGTTGAATGTTACAAAACCAATATGACGTCAGATGTTAAGTCTGATAGGATCGTATCTTACGTTTATTGTAGCCTTTCTTTTTTTATTGTTCTTTACCTCGATCACGCCTGATGAAAAGCAAGGGATGAAGTTTATGATGGAACGAGTGTGCCCAAAAGATGCCTGTACACTCTTGCTTTGACGGGTTAAATGTGGAAGGGAGCAGAGACGCTGGCAGAGAGTTCCACACGTTGGCTTGGTACGTGACGATGGGAAGAGACCAGACGGCATGACCTTGTTGCCTTGGAAGGTGGGTAGGCCTTCTGGTGTGGGATGCAACCTGTGTCATGCCCTTTCGCCATCTCATGTTCCTAGCACGGTGGGCTGTGCTGGCGCCGCTGCTGCTGCTGCTGAGACCCTCAAGCGGTGCAAATACTGTAACCTTATATGTAACTATAGCTTTGAGCCGTTTGGGGTCAAAACGCTCGGGTCATGGGGCCCGAGTGCGACTCCTTTTTAAGCTTTCTCGACTGCCGATCGATACTTCACGTCACCAGAGCGCTGGGTCGTTCTTTGGCCAAAGAATTAGCGTTGCCTTTCAACGTGGGAATGCTGCCAGTCTTCTGGGCACGTTTCTGGATGACAGCGATGCGGACGAGTACTTCGACGCCTAAATTTGCTTTTGTTTTTGTATTTATTTATATGTATAAATACAACCAAACAAAAAGTCTTTCAATTTAAGTCTTCTCAGAGAGGAGAGAAGAGGAGTCTTTTTAATTTAGTACCTAATGTAAATAGTAATCAAGTATATGATAGTCATTTACGACTGGAAATAACCACAAACAGTACAGCGAAGTAAATTATAACTATTTACATTCATCTTACGCGCCACTATACAGACCAAACACAGTCTAACACAACCACTACACAATAGGACCACATTAGCTGAATAATGTAAATAATGACGGACATAAATACACAATGCTCGGTTACATTAGATATTAAAGCTGATAGGCGCTAGCTGTCACTTGTTGGACGTGAAGTGAAGTGATTGTATATTTGTGATGCCTAATATCGCGTTGTTGATGCCAATTTGGTCTGATAGGTCGTTTATCTTTGGGAGAAATTGATTTCTTCTTCATTTGGTTAATGCCGTTGTAGAGTTCCCTTAGCATAATCAGCTTATAATTTTCCCACTGCCGAGATACAGGCCTCCTGGCGGTGAGAGGGAGTGGTTGGTGTCACATGTCTTCGATTCTTTTTTGGTTCTAGTACATGCAGGTTTCCTCGCGATGTTTTTCTTCACCGTGTTGAGAGCACTAGTGATGAAATAATTTACACAAAGTAAAGCGTCTGTCTGAGTTCGAACCCACGACCTACAACTCGTAAGTCGCAGCCCTTACCACTGGGCAACTGATCTCTATTCCTGAACAGTAGATTAACCCGATGAATGTCGCAATTACAGACACAATTAAAAAGCCATTGTGTCTCGCGTGGATCTACGTTCCGACATACGAAAGGTTAAATCGGTTTTCATAAAACACTCGGTACTAGTAAAGCCAACCTGTGGCTCCCCATGAGTGTCGTAAAGCAATTAATAGATTTTCGTAATGGGTACTTGCCATGAATGGGTAATGAAGATTATTTGTGAATCAATAACAACATGCTTACTGTTTATCGTTAACGTGACAGTTTTTTTTTTTAACGTTGCCCCACACTAGGAATTACTCCTGTATCGTGGATGCGTCCACAAACACTTAAACCCACATACACAAACAGCCAGACCCGGAACAACTACCTGTAGGCAAAACAAATATTTTTGTTCCGTGCGGGAATCGAACCCGCGACACGCAGCGCAGCAGTTGATCACTCAGCCAATGCGCCAAACGTGTCGTCAAATTTAATAAGGGGTTGTCTTTGGAATAATGATTATTATTCACGTATAATTTGACAAACGAAAATAATGAATAACTATGATGATGCTCTTCATTGTCTTGTTTTAACTGACTTCAAAAAAGGAGGCGGTTATTATGTGCATTCGATTAAGTAGGTTCGACCTCTATTTGTTCCAGACTTACCAAGGGGTTTGGAGTTTCCCAGTAACTTGCATTATGGAGGTCAAATAAGCAGTCGCTCTATGTGAAATAGTTGTATTTAGCTGGTTAGACTGGAAGCCGACCCCATCATAGTTGGGAAAAGGCTAGGCAGACGATGATGTCTTTCATTTTTAGCAATCTCTATTGTTTTCGCTTATCTATTCTATAAAATTGAACCGTGAAAACCTAGGAGAAATTTGTTATCATTCCACCTTATGCTAGGGATTGACAGTATTAACAGCTCACATCAAGCTCACTTCATATAAGTTTTCATGGTGATTTTTTTTTAATAAAATTAGTTGATTTGAGCCCCAACCACATGACATACCTACCTAATTCTCACGGATGTTATACATTCTTTAACATCCAACCAAGCGTGTGCACCTTAACGCCATTCTGCACAAACGCAACGAAAACGTAAGGGTTAACGTAAAGGTAACCTTTCCAATCCCGACTCAACAGATGTTACGTGTGTTATCAAATGTAGCTGTCCCCAATTATTTAGGTAATGACACGTAGTATATACATACAGAAGGTCGGCTCCTAACCACTCCTATTTCCTAACTCAAAAGGCATATTATTCCATTAATTAATCAATCAAACAACTCAGCCTATCGCAGTCCACTGCTGGACATAGGCCTCTCCCACGCTGCGCCGCAACACCCTGTCCTCCACCTTCCGTATCCAGTCCGACCCAGCAACCTTCTTAAGGTTTTCCGTCCATCTAGCTGGGGGGCGGCCCACACTACGCTTGCCGATACGCGGTCTCCACTCCAGGACTCCGTCTGCTCCACCGGCCATCGGTCCTTCGACAAAAATGGCCAGACCACTTCAGTTTGCTTACTTTGCAAGCTTTGTCGAAGATAGTACAAGATAAATGTGGATAAATGTGTGCGTTAAGAATTAGTTAGTTAGTAATTAAATGCACAGCATTTAATTTATGGTTATGTTTGACATTTGTAAATATAATTTAAAATTTAATACTTATACATTGGAAATTTTAGTATGTTTCTAACAATTTAAATGTTGTAAACAAATTTTGTTAACTTAACTTACAGACGTCAGCAGGTCAAGCTACCCGAAACTGTTAAATTTTCCCATTCAACCTTGAACCTTAATGCTTTGGCGATGAAGTTGAAAATCTATTAAAGAAATTTGACAGATTGTAGTAGCTTGATGTGCTGGCGTCTGTACATTTTACCGTACAATTTAATTTGTAATTTTATTTCTAGATACTTAGCTTCTTAACAATTTTTATAAATTTTGCGTGTCTATTTCCAGGTAGAATGTAGAATGTACATAGCTCACTCCTATCTACTCCTCCTGTATTTTAATGTAACCTACATTCGTTGCAAATAAATGATTTGATTGAGTTGATACGCGTCTATGTGTGCGTGCACCTGTTTTCAGTCGCTGTATAAAGCCGGCCTTCTGTATATATCTATCTATTCTGTGGCACAGTCTGCTCCGAGCGTTCTGCTTCATTGGGGCAACGTGACTGCGACGGGTTCTGACCGTTTTGTCCCAACTATAAAACGTGGGGTGAACTGGACAAAAGGTGTTTCTTTTTATTGAATAGTTTTGTTACTGGGTATAGATTTTGATAGTTCAATTTATATAGCTTATGTAGTAAAACGCAGGCCACTATGTTTTACAATTATTTATTTATACAAAAATATTTACACCACCAAGTACAGCTATCCAAACTTGGCGCCGTACGGCCGTACAGATTAAAAATTCCCGCGCTCGCCGAGTGTTGTCAAGTCATCATATCGATTCTGATTCCTCAAATCGATTATTCCTATCGATATTCAGTTTATTTAAAATGTTTTATTTCTTTCTATTAAAAATCATAAACCTATTTAATTGCAATGCTAGAACAAAGTAAGAATACTCATTTTTAGGGGTCTGACTTCCGCAGGCCGTTATATCTCATCTCATGAACTGTAATAGGCAGATAGTTGAAATTTTCACAGAGTATGTAGGTATTTATATTGCCGCTTTAACAGAAATTAAGTTTAAAATCAAAGTAGTTCTCCAACAAGAAATGTGTTTTTTCGGCGTTTTTTGCCTTATAGTACGAAACCCTTCGTGTGAGCTTTTTTTTTTATTCGACTAAGTACGTTTTATTCACACGGACTATAGTCATGCTGATTTATTTACTCTCCATTTCTATCATTTAAACAATTTGTAGATCTGTCTGGAATTGGGCTGGACACATCTGCCGCATGTTAGACGACCAATGGGCCAAACTCACGACGACGACAATGAGGCCCAGACGGAGATGGCGGGATGGGCTGGACTCCTTCAACAAGAACTGGTCCTTAGCAGCTTTAAACAGAGAAAAGTGGAAAGAGAGCAGGGAGGCCTTTACCCTGCAGTGGGACGTCACAGGCTTTTAATAATAATAATAAGAGACAGATAAACAAATCAAGTATCTTGATTTAGCTCACGAGGTTGTCGACATGTGGGATGTGGACTTAGCGATCATTGTGCCGATAGTCGTGACAGCCAATGGCTTAATAGTCAAGAGCCTCGACCAACACCTGAGGAGGATCTCGTTGGGCAGCTGGATTCTTGCTGGAGCTGGAGCCTTGATTCAGAGAGCGGTACCTACTTCTGGACACGGCTCGCATTGTCAGGAGGTTCCTCTCTCTAGAGCCCTGACCACCGGTAGCTTGGACCCTGTTCCCGATACCGGTGGGCTACTATTTTTTATATTTATAAATGTTTTTATATTCTAATATTTAAAAATATAACTTATACGTGTTAAATTCAAAGAAAGGGGATAATAATAATCAATCAGTCTGTAGACTTCTTCCTACAATAGAATTCGATACGTATTTATTGTACCTAGTACCTAAGTATCGTACAATATCTGGTAATAGTTTGTAGATTTACGCTTGTCGAAGTCTGTCAGAACCACGAAGTCGTAAAGTTATTGAGCAGTCTACTCACGTTGCTCTCCGATGTTATAGAATTACATCGAGAGGGTTATTGTGGAGAATTTAAAATAATACACGTCGTTATTTTATTGATTGTAGAAATCAAAGGGCAAAGTTATTCTTTGAACATTTACTCGGAATTCAATCGATTTAGGTGCAGTGGTAATATCCTTGCCTTACAAATTGTAGGTCGCAGGTTCGAAGCCAGACAGGTGCTTTACTTTGTGTAAATTATTTCATCACCCCTGCTCTCAAAACGGTGAAGGAAAACTTAAAACTTTGTGAGGAAACCGGCATGCCCTAGAACCAAAAATTCGAAGACATGTCACTGGGCCCGCGTGGTGAAGTACAAGCCCACTCCCTCTAAGAGAGAAGGCCTGTATCGCAGCAGTGGTCTATGTGAATCGATTTTTAGTGCCTTTGCAGCTATTTAAACATGAAGCTCACTCTAACGATAATATTTATTTAATAATTTCTCATTCCTCGTGTCCGACAGTATAAGGAAGTATAAGTAAAAGAAGTTTCAGTATAAGGAAAATAATGTATGATGGTTTGACAGTTTTCTTATAAGGAAAACTATCATACAGACCCATTTGTCACTAACTGTCACATGAAAAAGTCTCAATCACTGACCTTTAATAAACAAGTACGCTGGACTCAATTATACTATACGAAATGACAATTGATCCCCGCTCAAGCGTCTCACGAACTAAAATTAACACGCTGTTGCAAATGGTTGTCGTGTTCTTTTGGAACGTCTCTGTAAAACTCACTATAAAAAATATTAGTTCCACGGACGCTCACGTTGTTATCAGCGCCAAAATGGCGAAAATCAAATGTGTTCGTTTAGGTCTGTTCAAATGATAACTTAATGAATATTCATTAAACGCAATTAGCGTTTATTCGAAGCTTATATTCATTAAGTTTAATCTAGCAGAAGTAGCTTCTCGGTTGATTTTTAATGGGAAAACTTTTCCCGTTTGCATGGACGGCACGTCGGCCAATGAGCTGCTTTCTAATAAGAAGAAAAATATGTTTACATTTTGTCGCTAACTTTTATAGTTTCTAGAGATGAGAAAATATTGAAATATAAGAGTTATACAAGCAGGAAACTGGCATCTTTGCTGCGCAGGCAATATTTATGCGGAAGCAATAACGTTTTCAATGTATTCTATAAATACTTATGTGCATTTCATATTGTCATTGAGTATATTATTGTACAGACGCCAGCACATCAAGCTACTACAATCTGTCAAATTTCTTTAATAGATATTCATCTTTATCGCTAAAGTATTAAGGTTCAAGGTTGATTGGGAAAAATTTTACAGTTTCGGGTAGCTTGACCCGCGGCTGGCGTCTGCACATGCTTCGTAGTATGATATGATACAAAAAAATACTATAACTGATTATATTATTTTGTAAATATATAGGAAATTCCTGCAGCCTTCGCAAGGTCGTCGGTCCAGTCTTGTAGCCTGTGTGTGTGTGTAGTTCCAACACCACGTCTGGGATGGATGCGGGAGGCACAGAACGCAGGAGACGCCCTGGACGGGAGTCAACAACCGACTCCCGGCCACCGTAGGCGCGGGCTTGCGGGCGGCGAGCAATGGGCAGCTCGCCGCCCGGTAAGGACTAGCCCCGGGTCGACGGCGCGTTGTTCCATTCGCGCCTCAAAGAGATCAGCAGGAACTGACGGGGTCCCGATGCCTGCCAGGGCCGCGGGTTGCCCCTGTTTACCGTGGCCCCTGGCACAGGCAACTGAAGGAAAAAAAAAGGATGAAATGATGTTGACGATGATAGGTAATTCTTGGAATGCAATATCAAGTCAAAAGGAAAACTACCAGAATATATGTTGGCCTGGATTTTGCAGACGGATTGGTGATCACAATGTTGTTTCTAGCCTCTGTCTAATCCTTCGGGGGTTACGGGCGTGATGTCATGTTATGTTACAAGAAAAGATTTCCAGAAAGGACTTGAAAGAGGCCTTTGCCCAGCTGTAAAATAACAATCAAAATCAAAAGTCATTTATTCAAATTAGGCTGAGAATCAACACTTCTCGAACGTCAAATTGCTCAGTCTTTATATTCAATTCATATAATTTATTCCAGTCAGACCAGCCGGGCTGTCTATTCATAGCCTAATTAAAGTCATTCATTAAACATTATCACACTCAAACCTAAACACAAAAAGTTCCATAAAAATCTTGAAAAACGTCGACAGTAACACGTTTCGAAGAAATCTAAATTAGCTGTTCCACAGTTGAAAACTTTGTGAAAGAAATACAATCGACTTTCTTTCCTTAATTAAGAGCTCTGTGCAAGCGCTGATGCGAAACATTTTCGGATATTTTCCTGCTAATGTCTTGGTGCGTGTTCTTAAGAATATAGACAAAAGAAATGATATTCAATAGCGATCTCTGTTTGTGTTTTGTTTTGTTACTAAATGGTCGGGAATGGTGCTAAAATAAATGGTTCTTAAGGGGGAACCGCCAGTGTAGCCGGCTAAATTCAAATTTTCTTACGTTTTTAGCAATTTGCAGGTCAGTGTATACAACCCTCTAAGGTCATATAACCCTATTGAATGACTATTTCATGAAATATCAACCCTCTACTTTTGGTTATATAACTACCCTGGCGCTTGCCCCTTACATGAGGAAATAGGACATAGTTAAGAAACTGTTTTATTAATTCTTTGGAAGAAACACCTCAACTCTGCAGTGCCTGCAAAAAGCTTCTCAGTGCATCTTTACAGCATTTGAGTTTACGTTATAAAACTCAAAATGTATGTGGGAGTGAAGAATAATTACACCTACATAACCTAAAATATAAAAACTGGCAGATATAAATATATTGCTTTTAAGAAGAAGCAAAGAGTTCAATGTTACCCTTTTATATTCTAAAACAATATTATATTTTTCACATCCCCATATGTAATTGGAGAGACCATTGAATAAACTAGGTAGATAACAATATAATGGACTCCATACCTTTATCTGTGTATACATTCGGTATTAACAATATAGCCATCTTATCTGAGGAAATTGTTACGATTTTGCACTAATTAAAACTCACACCATGGACATCCACCAACCCTCAGTGGACCCATGTGGTGGATGGATTATGGCCAATTTCCCCTCACAGAGACGAGGCCTGTGTTCTAGCAATGGGAACATATTCACACGATAACTCACCACAGGGTATGGTAAGGGCCCTGATTACGCGACCGCTATATATTCTTTAATTGGGCCACTCTCTGACAGATTTGCTGCCCTAGTAAGGCTTGACCAAGTCAAAGCTTACTAGGGCAGAAATAATTGCGAAACAAATTCTAAGGATTACAGAGTGAATTGAACTTCAATGCGGCCGGAAATCTGTCAGAGAGTGGCCCAATTAAAGAATATATAGCGGTCGCGTAATCAGGGCCCTTTGTGGCGTAGATTGATTCAGCGAGGTTGAATTCGTGAATAATTTAGAGAACCCAGCTGAATTGTACGATTCCTGCGCCAGACGGCTAAATAAAAAATATACACGCATTGTCTTTGGCGTACGTTGTGTTTTAGCGGGAAAACATTTGGAAATTATGCGTTGTGTTTGAACAGATTACGTATCTGATTTGTTTGGATATCTGTTTGTTTTTGTAAGTCCGCGTACCACTGCCACTGGTCAGTATCCCTCAGTCGTCAGTTTATTTAATTCGCCAGTTCTGTTGATTAGTCAGTTTCACTGATTCGTCAGTTTTACTCGACAGTTTCCAGTATTTGCCAGTTTTCGTCTTATACATTTTAAATAGTAAGACAATGATTTTATTTGTACAACAGATCGTAAATGAGGTAACACGGTGCATGTGAGAACGTGAACAAATGAAATTAGCTTTAGAAAATAGGACTGGGTAAAGACTTGTATAGTTGGACGTGACCATTGAGGTATTGCAGTTCAAATAATTCGGATGCATCGAATCCATTACATATCGAGACCTTTCCGTGCCTCGGAAAGCACGTTAAGCCGTTGGTTCCGGCTGTCATTTGTAGATATTTGACAGTCGTCGTCGTTAGTCTGAAGCCCGAAGTACTGACAACCAGTCTTACCAAGAGGTATCGTATTATTTATTTCAGGCGACGCAAGCCCATAGATATAAATCATAATTTTAGTATAAAATTTTACTTCACTAGCTTGTTCTTAAGCTGTTCCGTGGTACTTGTCCGCGGAAGCGACGAAACACCACGTCCTGCGGTTAGAAGCCTTTTTCCATTTTCCATGGCGCAGTGGTTAAGCGATTGACTGCTGCGCTGCGTGTCGCGGGTTCGATTCCCGCACGGAACAAATATTTGTATGACCTACATGTATTTGTTCCGAGTCTGGGTGGTTTTCTATCTTATAATATGTATGTATTTACAAAAAAAAAAAATTGTATATAAGTAGTTTATCAGCCATCTTGTTACCATAACACAAGCATTAGGTTGCTTAGCTTGGGACAAATGGTGCTGTGTGAAATGTCCAGGGATAAAAAAAAAAAAAAAAAAAAAAAAAAAAAAAAATGGAAGATGATTCTGTCAGAATGTTTGAATTTTTTCACTTTACCAAAAACCTCAACCGACAAATATAGCAACCTTCTTGGTAGCTTTATGTTTGAGCTGATTGGGGTTGAAACCCTAGGGCCGCACTCATGGAGTATTTCGGGACATCACCAAGCGGTTGGTCGAATCTTCACGTGTCTAGAGAGCTGGCCTATTGTGAAGCCAAATTTTAAGCATTGCCATCCTACGTGGCAATGCTGCCAGCCTTTAGGGGTACTTTGTCCTTAAATGTTACTTACCGACGACAGTTAAAAAAAAAATACTGCAGCAAATAACTCGTTTTATTTCGGGAACAATTATTAGGAAATACTTCTATAGTCATTACGACTATAGAAGTATTTCCTAATAATTGTTCTTGAAAACACTAATAGAATATACTCTCTTATAACTACTTATAATTTAAATACCTATCTCACGATCAAATCTTAATCCAATCAAACTAATTAATTAATTCAACGTCAAAAACTTCTGTACGGATTTGGATGAAATTTGCCACACAGATAGTTTATTTATAACCAGGATTAACACATAGGATACTTTTTATTCTGATATTCCCATGGGATCGAAACTTATGTTGTTGAAACCACGGGGCGCTGCTAGTACTGCATACAATTGGAACTACTAGTACTCAAGACTCAAACTAGGCTACGATTAATGTTGATGATAGAAGATTGACGACTTCAATCCAGAAATAAGTTTTTTGAATGTAGCACATACTGTAGAATTTTCCTGGATGAGGCTCGCACAGACCAGGGAACCATGGGACAAAAGGGAGGACGCCTTTACACAGCAGCTGGTGGAATAAAGCTGTCAATGATGATGATGGTCATGATGATTATAGAATACTAGCTAGCCTGAAATTTCTTGTGTCCCCGATTCACCGCGTTGCATCGCATCGCCTACCCCGCTAGTACTTCGTTTTTGCTTAGCGTTATTCTTGACCTTTTCTCTTTTTAAGTGTCCTAGGGTGATATCAAATAGCCTTTCTCCAGCTTTATTATTAGTATTATATAGATATAGAAATCTTAGGTACGGCAACAAGTCCAATACCTTAGCTATTGAGCAAAGAGGACTTCCTTACAGAGTAATTCAAACTAAAAGGTCAAAAGGCACAACATCAATAGGTACTTATATAATTGACTAGCGGCTCCCCGCTGTTTTACCCGCATAAGTTTCGATTCCATGGGAATATCGGGATAAACTATCTGTGTGCCAAATTTCATCCAAATACGTTCAACAGTTTTGACGTGAAAGAGTAACAAACATCCATCCATCCATACAAATTTCACGTTTATAATATTAGTAGGATCGTGTAGTGTAGACAGTTTTAACGAAGGCAACCCATCTGAATTTAATGCAATCGTATAGATCGATACACGTGCTCGCCTCTTGTCTAGCTCATCGCTGTTGCCAGGGAGGGAGCGCGGTAATTAATATATTGTAATTAATTTGCTTTTCTCTTTGTTGTAGGTCTGCACATTGGTGTAACCAACTGAAGGACTAGGGTAGGAAAGTGGTTACCGCTAACTTCGGAAACCTTCGAAATGTACTGTGTCGCTGAAAGGAGAGGGAAAAGTTTAGCTATAGTAAGATGTAGAAGTAATTACCAGTGTATAGGGCAACTGCCCCGTTGGTCTCATCGGTTGCATGCGTGACTGCTGAGCGCAGGGTCCCGAGTTAGATTCCCAGGTCGGGTAAAGTGTTTTTGGGTTGTGCTATTAGGAATTCCATAGTAACAGCCAGGATTTTGGAAGTTGGTGGTGTAATACCCCCGTGGTCCGGAAAAGCACGTCAAGTAACGGCTTTGACGTGCTTTTCCGAACCACCGGGGTGAAAAAAAAAAAAAATTATTTTATAAAAAAAAATATTAATTATTTTTTTTATAAAATCAAATTATATTTTAAGGGATAAGATTTAATTTAAATTTATATAAATATTAATTAATTTTTTTATGATTTCAATTGTTAACAAAATTTATTATTATTTATGTTAACAATTTTATTTTAAAATAAAATTTTATAAATTTTTACTTTAGTGGTGATGCGCCTGATCTCTCTCCGGTCGTGTCGGATTGCGTGCCGTGCCATCAGACTATGACAGTGAGGGAAGGGAGAGCGCACCTGGGTCACACGCTTGTGCACTCTATAATATCTACGTTGAGATTGGCCACCATGGTCGAAATACGGTCTGGAGGACTGTAGGGTAATTAAACCAGTGTAACCATGAAATAATTGCCTAATTAAGTCATATTATCAGCCTTATCACCGCCATATTAGCAAAATGCATTTTTAATTACACTCGTTGATTTTGTTGAAATTATTAGGTTATAAATTTAAAAAATAAAGCCAACAAAAAGTTCAAGACAACACTTTTTATCAAATCCTACACCTTAATTGCAAAACACGCTATCAATCACAATCTCGTAATTTTGAAGGATCGATTGCTTCACTATTCGAAAAACCCTGCCTTGCCTGCTTAGCAACGAAAATAACGCAATTAATGTGACCGACCGACCGATCGACCGACCGACCGACCGACCGACCGTGTGTGTGTGTGGCCGTGTGTGTCCGTGTGTGTGTGTGTGTGGCCGTGTGTGTGGGGGTGTGTTTGTGTGTGTGTGTGTGTGTGTGTGTGTTGATTTGTGTGACCTATTAAATTGAAAGACTATTCTACTGTTAGTTTGTTACGCAATCAAATCGCTGATAATGAACAGTGTAATAAATAAAGAAGAATATAAAAACCGGCCAAGTGCGAGTCGGACTCGCGCGCGAAGGGTTCCGTACTATCTATATCTATACTTATAATAAGAATGTAAAAAAGTTGTGTCTGTACATTGAATATATTTAAAAAAGAATAATTGAGGGGGGTTAAGAAACAGTAATAGAACACGAATCTAATAAAAAAAGTCTGTCTGTTTGTCTGTTTATCTGTTTGTCTGTTTGTCTGTTTATCTGTTTGTCTGTTTGTCTGTTTATACACGCTAATCTCCGGAACTACTGGACGGATTTGAATGAAACTTTTTTTGTTATCTAGCTACTAAACCTGGGCAACATATAGGCTATAATTGATTTTGAAAACTGGAACACCTGATGCAGAACCGCAACAGACCAGCTAAACTATAAGAGTTAGAAAAAAGGCGCCTTAAAAAAAGATTGCGTCTGATGAGCATTTTCTGCTGCGAGAATAAAATTGAAGATCCGGAACACCTGATGTGGAACTCTTAGAGCACAGCTAAACTATAATATATATAGGTTTGACATCTTAGCAAAAGTTATTCAGTCTGATGAGCATTTTCTACTGCGAGAATAAATCTCGAAGATTGGAACATCTGATGTGGAACTCTAAGAGCACAGCTAAACCATAACATATATAGGAATGACATTTTGCAAAAGTTGTTCAGTCTGATGAGTATTTTCTGCTGGGAGAATAAAATTCGAAGATTGAAACATCTGATGTGGAACTTGGAGAGCACCGCTAAACTATGGCATATACAGACATGACATTTTAACAAAATTTGTTTGGTCTGATGAGTATTTTCCGCCGAGATAATAAAAATCAAGGATCAGGAACATTTGATGTGAAAATCACTTTATACAGATGAGATTAACGCCTCATTAAAACATTCGTATCTATCACATACAAAAGCTAAGATTAACAATAAAAATGAGAATAAGCCCAGCTTGGTGGTAATTCACATGCCCAAGAGATTTCAGAAATATTATTAAAAGTTGGAGAAGGTCTCTTTCCTGCTCAGGTCTGGTGACTGTTCCTGATATACTTGGAAAAGTTGTTGCCTCCGAAGAGGAACTTATACAATCAGTATTTGGGGAGATTTGGAGCATAAGAAACCATGAAAATTCGTGGTTATGTGAACGCGTTATATCGACCCCAAAAAACGAACAAGCTGCATCAATAAATGAAAAAAAATTGGGGGAAATTATTGGAGATTTAGTCGTTTACACTTCTTTTGATAACGTAGTCAATCAGGACGACGCCACCAATTACCCAGTTGAGTTCCTCAATTCACTCACAGCGAGTCTCTCACACCTCAAGACTCAAAGTTGGTGTTCCGATAATGCTGATGCGAAATTTGACACCGCCGAAACTGTGTAATGGAACCCGACTTATAGTTGAGGTTTTACAACGCAATATTATTGTAGCTGTAATCCTCACTGGGAGTGGTGCCGGTGAGACTGTGTTCTTACCACGCATACCACTCATCGCCAAGAATTTCCCCTTTCAATTTAAACGCACACAGTTTCCTGTGACTACATGCTTTGCCATGACAATAAACAAGTCACAGGGACAGAAACTGAAAGCTGCTGGGGCTAATTTGAGAACCGGCTGTTTTTCTGATGGCCAACTTTATGTTGCTTTCTCAAGGGTTAGCAACGCTTCCGGGCTTTATATTCTGCCACCCGACGGAAAAACCAAAAGTATAGTATATAAAGATTTTTTTTTGAATAGTAATGTTAACTAATTGATATTAATTTCGCTTCATAATTTCGGAATGAAAATAATTCTACCTTTGTATTTTAATGAAGTTATAACCTACCCAGTCTACAACACTCAATCTAAGTTATACCAAACTTAATCGAAATCCTTCATCGGTTTTGATTGATTTATTGTCTGACATATCGACGCACAGTTCAAACTCTTGCCGAAATTCCTATCGGAACGAGAAAGGGACTGGATCCGCGTACGAAGTCGCGGGCAGAAGCTAGTTATCTATAAAAATCACGTCTGTTGTATGGGAGCCCCCCGATATTTATTTTATTATGTTTTTAGTATTTGTTGTTATAGCGGGAACAGAAATACATAATTTGTGAAAATTTCAACTGTCTAGCTATCGCGGTTTCTTGAGATACAGCCTGGTGACAGACAGACGGACGGACAGACAGCGAAATCTTAGTAATAGGGTCCAATTTTTACCCTTTGGGTACAGAACCCTTAAAAAGAACCTTACACGAACACTCAAGAGACAAAAGATTTGGTTGTGACGTTACACCTTGTACAGTGTACTTTTTTACAAGTGTACTTTTTTTATGTGTTTTCTTCTCTCTGTTATTTGTTCCATCGTCAAGCATAAAATAAGTAATCCGATTTCCTCGAATTTTGGTCTGTAAATTTTGTCTTTTCATTACGTTTTTCGTGAATACAGCTAATTTAAATTTCATTCTCTGTTTATTTTCCTTTATACGGTGAAATCAATACATGCAGTAAAATTTAAAAAATCCTACATCTTTTACACATAGCTGATATTCCAATTGTACAGACGCCAGCACATCAAGCTACTACAAGCTGTCAAATAACTTTAATAGATTTTCAACTTTATCGGTAAAGCATTAAGGTTCAAGGTGGATTGGGAAAATTTGTCAGTTTCGGGTAGCTTGACCTGCTGGCGTCTGTACCTATCGTAAATAAATTGATATTATATCCCAACCAAGGAAGGCCCAGAAGAGTTAACATAAATATTCGTTTGGATATAGGATCCACTCGACTCAACAAACCACAACAAGCCACCAGTCATTTGACTAAATACAGACTTCAAAAATGTATTGTTGTATGTCCTATTTACTTACAACATTTTAAGGACTACTTATACATTTTAAATACTCCTTTCATACATAAAGAAACAACTTCCAAACCAAGTCTATTTCATAACATCAAAACTTTATCAAAATTGCGGACGCAACAGGGAAACAAATACAGAATCGCTCACTCAACCGGCTACAGAGGTAAACATGTCTCGAGATATAGCAGATATCTTCAGATATGCCCCGAGGGTCGCTGTCACTGTGAGAAGGGGACAGAATAAGGCCCAAGGTGCACTTGACGGAATGATTAAGAATGTCGGTCAAGCGTGTCTTATGCCTAACGTGTTTTGCCGGTGTGGAGTGACGATTCGGTAAGTCCCTAATAAATTGATGCATGAAAATTTGAAACGTTTGTGGGTAACCTTATAGCCAGGGTCTTTTAGACACATTTTGTAAAACAAAAGTTATTATAGGGGTGCTAGAGCCACCGCTATGCGTAGAAAGTCCAGAGCTCCAGGCAACAGTTCTCATAAAAAAATTAGCGTTAGAAAAGGGCTTAATAACAGAATAGTTAAAACCGACTTGTTAAAACTTAGAGAGAAATGTTTGTCTTTTGTTGGGCAAACATTACTCTCGTACACGTGATTTATTTTAACAAACAACTTATGAAAAGCGGAGCAATGTTCTAAACCACGGTAAACAAAGTTTCAACAATACAAAGTATCAAAACCCTTTATTACGAACTCGCAAGTATCAAGATCCGACTCTGCGGCACACGGGTACGAATTCATTGATTTACACAAATTTAGAACGGAGCCACCCTTACACCCATGCCATGGCAGGATCAATAGACACCTATACATAGCCACAACCTATACATTGTTGTACATTTGTTTAGCTCTGACAATGCCTCGAGGATATAATGGTAATGTTACAATACATTGGGCCCGAAGCTTTGAAAGAAATAAGCTGAAAATATTGATATTTTTGATCTGGAATTTATCTTGGAAAAATATTAGAGGATACCAATTAATTATTCGTGCAGTGGAATGTTTAAAGTTACTATGAACGTTTGTGCAACGAACATATCAATCAAAGCATAAGCAAAAAAAAAAACAATAATATTCAAAGAATAAAATCGTTTCACAGCATTTTGGTTGCACATTGTAATAACATTTAACCAGACAGGGAAGCCTTTCTGATTATATGTGAATACATTCCAATTAGTTCTTCCGATACCTTATTTAAGTGGTATTCTCGGAAATCAGATTCAATATAACAAGCTTTTATTGAATACTAGCAACCAAGTTATAAAAACCTTGTGATGCAGGGGTGCTGCATCACAAGGTTTTTATAAATTGACAATACATCGAGTTTCTTTGGCAGATGTTTTGGTTCCAGGACATGCATGGTTTCCTCACGATGGTGTCCTTCACCGTTTTAAAAGCAGTGGCGATGAAATAATTTACACAAAATATACGCATATTGTAGTAAGTAAAGTGCCGGCTTGGGTTCGAACCCACGACCTACAATTCGTTAGACGCGGCCGTTACCACCTGGCACACCACTGATGATTATGTAAATTTTAATACACATAAACTTTCCGGAATAAATTCTCTAAATGATAGTGAAAAGATCACAAGCCATTCTGCACCTTAGAATAACAACGCGGTCACAAAGACAGACATGAAAAGCGACTTTAGTTTATATCTATACTAATAATGAAGTAGAAAAATTAACAGTCGGATTTGCATTTATTTTGCAACTCCGCCCAATTCTGTAAGAGGACTATAAGCTATTTCACATGACGCTAGAACCCTTAGGAGGTGAGCAAAAAGAAAAAAAAAGCAGCTTAAACGCATTAATAGTGCGGGCTGGTGATGCGATGCGATGCGATGCGGGTAGGTCGGTGGAGCAAGAAATTTAACTTGGACGAAGTCGCCGGCAGAAGCTAGTATACACCGTAATTTTTATCGTTTTAATCCATAAAAAAAATAAGTTGATCCATACGAGTTATGCGAACATAAAGCTATGGATCAACTGATTTTTTTTCACGTTTTCAGGGTTGGTCCCGTTCTAAAAGTTGCTCATAATGATGAGTACAATGACCTCTGTTAAGGACTAAAAAGATCAAAATTTAACTGTGTATAATGTGTACAAATATAGATATTGTGTTGTGAGTAATTCCGGTAATTCTACAAACAATATTGTTGTGTTCAATTTACGAGAAAGATATTACAGGATATTGGGTGTTACCCTGAATATCTAAGTAATTGATTAGCAATTCTAGGAAAAGGTTGTAAGCTTTATGCGTGTGATAGAATCATGTGATTGTTGTTGTTCTCACAAAAGCTCTAATAAACATAATGAATACAACCACCGAAGGCAACACAAAGAAACAAGTAGATTATTTAGGTATAATATCATCTTAATTATAATAAATCTTTGATCCTTTTTGTTTTGTATACTGTGTATGTTTAGTTATTTAATTTACTTGTGTACTACATTAGTTGAATAATAATATAGTATTTTAAATCAAACTTAAATATATATTTAAGAAAGATGGCTAGTTTTGTGAATGTGCTGGGATATGAAATAAGAGATGCGAGGAAATGAATTTATATTATACTTAAACTTATACTTGCGTCTTCGTCCGCGCGAATTAGTTTGTTTCCCCCGACCCACCCCATCGCATAGCATCGCATCGCATCGCCTGCCCGCGCTATTAGTTCGTTTTCGCTTAACGTTCCTTCTGACTCTTTTTCTTTTCCCTCCACTCGTAAGGGGATCCTAGCGTGATGTTATACAGTATGTAACAAAAACCCTGTTGTTCCTTGTAGGAGCGTATATATATACCTATAGGCTTACCATTATTGAAGTTATAATTTAAAAAAAAACAATGGTGGCCGAACATTGTCCATAATCAGATAGTTTTTAAATTCGATACATTGTTACAAAATGTTTATAACATCTGAACTTACAAGTACTAATGGATCTAGCCTACGGTCGATAAAGATTGCCGCCGCCGGCGGCGGCCCCTTTGATTCGCGATAGCTAGACAGGTTGGCGCCAACCGCCAAAACACAAAGCAGGCGGCACGCACAAACTCCCTTTGAGTACGACCGCCACTAGCCGATTGTCCCCCTCACTGTCCCTCAGTCGCCCGCGCAACTTACGTCCGGACGGATGTATCGTACGTTGACAGAAAAAGAACCAAATTATTGTGATTTTGTGAGTGAATTCTGTGTGTGCGTTTTTTCCAAAATGTCTTATTCAAATGAGGAATATTGTAGTGTACCAAGAACGTTTCGCAACTCCAACGAACATAACTTTGCGTCGACTATGGCTTCCCAACGTCTCCACATACGGACGTTCAACATTGGGTCTGTGCACGGTCGAGACCAACATCGTATCGCAGGATAACCGAGGACTCGAGACCATGACATTGAGGAAGAAATCCTCGTGATGTTTGAAGAAGACCCTACGGAAGTACGTGCTTTGTGGGTAAACAAATTAATTTTAAAGTGTTAGTTATGTCCACAAATGACTAAATAGTTACTACGTAACAGATACTTCACTTAGTAGAAAATTAACTACTGCTATAAAAGCCTACTCCGTCTCGTCAGCAACCGCTGCATGCTAAAATGTGCCTAAATACTCAAACGTACAGTTGTGATTGCTTCACAACGCGCGATCCCACAGCACTGAATTTGGGCCGCAAACGGCCCGGACCGCTCGGCCGGGCGGTAGGTAATTATAACGTGCAAGTACATGGAGTGACGGAGGTCTGGTTATGTGTTTATTGTAATTATCAATCGTCAAACTTGATAAGGCAACTTTTTGAAAAATTCAAACTAACGTTCCCAAAGTGTTATCTATCAGTCAAACAGCTGAGTGATGTGAACGACACGTGACGAGTTCATGACCTTAGTGTAGTACGGTAGTGTGCGGCGCGGCGGGCGGCGACAAAGCGACCGGTTGCTACCTATTTCTCTTTGCAGGGGTGAGCAATCAGTGTTACTTTTCAAATATTTATTATAAAATATTAATTTTGTTTTTTTTTTTTTCAATATTTTTATAATTGACTTACGTAATTACCATCGGATATCGATTCTGAAAACGTCCCTACTTGGAACAACAGGGTTTTTGTTACATACTGTATATGTCGCAGGTTTTTCATAAAATCCGGTTTAATTTTATGAAAAACCTGCGACATATACCCTTCCACGAGAATTGGCTATCAAATGCATAAAGGTTTTTTTACATCCAACTGGAAGTTTCAGAGATTAGCGCGTTCAAAAAAAAAAGCAAACAAACTCTTCAGCTTTATTATTGGTACAGATTATTAGCATAGACAGATTCAAAATATGTTAAAAATCTCAACTATAATCTTCACGGTAATACTGAATAGCCCAATTCAATCAAAAGCGCAGTAGTTTTAATGTATTCTATGCCAACTTGAACGGATGTACGGTGTGGTAATGCCATAAACCTGTCCAGGTACGTGCAAGTGTTGCCAATGTACTTTAAACTAGGTTAGTGGGTGTGAACGTGGGGTTACAGTTCTTAAAATAGTTTTGATTTTAAAGTTGAATGGAGAGGTGAAAATGATTTGCAATAAAGATGGCCTCTGGATCTCTGGAATTCTTTTGTTTCCAAACCGATCGATAATTTTATTTTGGATAAGGAATTAATTACATTATACTGCGGTGTATCGCGAGCAGATTGGACTACTTCTAGTGTGTGAATCGCTACTGCAAGCTTTCTACATCGGTGTTAAGCTTGTAGCAGGGATTTGCATGAACTATATTGCAGTGTTAAGTTAAGTTGACTGACATAGTTGTTTTTTTTTTATGAAGTTGTTGAGAAATATTGGTACTAACATATTTGAGTCCATTGTTACTTGATATTAAAATCCTGAGATACAGGACATGTCCTAGTTTGGGCGTCAGGAGTTTCACACAACATGCATATACTAAGCCTATTAAATAAGGATTTATAAGTTATTTAAGTACATAATGCATTGTTAACCCTCTTTATCTCCTTATTGTATTAGGCTTATGAAAATAAATTATTATTAAATATAAATAAATAATAGAATTCAAATGAAAAATCATGCATACATGCACGCGCCTCTTCCCATATGGGTATAGTTATTTTAAAACATCTTTACATGATGCACACATGAACAGCTTTGCGGTAATTATAAGTTTCGTTACAGTTAGATTTATTCTTATAAGGTTTTACGAGAAGCTGCAAAGACGGAATACAAACCAATGGAAACTTGAAGTTATAGGTAGAATAGAGTGTGGCAGGGACATCGACGCATTAACCTATTACCATGGATTCAGTTCGTGATTCTGAACTTATAAGTACGTTGATCTTTTTTGATCGGTTATAAAAAAAAAGCTCTTCTATACATTTAGGCCCCATACGGACGACGAAAAATTTATACGTAACCTCCTAGGGGTTTAAAATCATGTGCTGAATTCGTGCTTACAGTTTGAGCGTCGATATCCCTGCCACCCCGTATTAATAAGTTATTAAAATCACACTTTCTTGCATATTTCTTTAAGTTAACGTTAATTATTTATGTAATAACAGCCGCACGGGTCGATCGATCAGGTTAAGCTACGCTTGCCGCGGTTGGTCCGTGGATGGGTGACCATTTTCACATACCAAAACCCCTCCGTGCCTCGGAAAGCACGTTAAGCCGTTGGTCCCGGCTGTCATTCGTGGATCTTTGACAGTCGTTACGGGTCGTCAGTAGCCCGAAAGTCTGACAACCAGTCTTACCAACGGGTATCGTATTACCCATTAACTGGGTTGTGGAGGTCAGATAGGCAGTCGCTTCATGTAAAATATTGGTATTCAGCTGTATCCGGTTAGACTGGAAGCCGACCCCAACATAGTTGGGAAAAGGCTCGGCAGATGATGATGAGTATAAAATAAAACAAATTCTATTAAAATGCAATATAAGTGCTATAAAACCATTGCCAATATCCATCCCAAGAGAAAAATCCCTCTATAAAATATTTCAATCAAGTTAATCAAAGCTTACTCTACAAAGACGTACCATTCTGACATTTTATTAAGGCACCCATAAAACACAAAGGAGCTGCACTAAGATGGAATGGATGGCTAATCCAGGTTCTACCTTCGTCGGAACACTATTGCCGGCTTCTATCCCCTGCAGTAGCTCGGTACTTAATTGAACTTACAGTTGTAATAGCATTACTTATTGATGCAAAGAATAATGTAATAGTATGGCGTTTTCTGTACTTATATTTAATACGGTGGTGGGTGGCGGGTAGTGGTGGCGGTGGCGATGGTGGTGGGTTTGGTGGTATTTTAAAAGATGGCTATGGTTCGTTTCACTGGATTTGTGACTTTCAGGAGGAATCTTGTTTCATAACATACAAAATTCTGAAAGTTGTTTGTTTGTGCACAGCACCGTAACTCGGTTGGTTGAAAGTGATTTTCATTTTAAACTTAATAATATTCTCATGGGCAGACACATAGTGACCAATTGAGTAAAACACACAGCGTCTCTACCTGTATTTCTTTACTTTTCTTGCTCCAATGCAGTGAAGAGAATCTATCTAAAAAAAATAAAAATATTTACATTCATACTTACATAAACACACGCCTTTTTCCGTTGGCAGGGGTTGCCACGATCCTAACACTCCTTTTGCTTCCTCTACGTTCATTCATCCAAAAACAACATAAATACAACTAATTATTTATCGGAATCCTTTATAATCATTGTAAAATCTTCAGTTTTCTTTAAAAAGATCCAAAGCTCTTTTCGCCATCACTTGGAAAAGCAATCTACCTGAAATAAACTGTCATAACACGGTATTCCTCTTCACTTTAGTGCACTATTGAACTACTACCACTGGGTACGAACCCACCTAGTTTAGATAAAGGAACCATTCCAATTAGCCAGAGCAAATACCTAGAATTGAATACCGATTTACGCGGCATGCTTGTGCCAGTGAGTAGAGAAGAACAATAGGTCAACTCTTTGTATTTGTGTCGCACCAAATTATAAACTATCAATGAGAAAATAATATGCATAGACCATTAAAGAACATTAAAGATATTAGTCGGCAAAATCTCACATCACATTCAATCATACTGTAGACTCAACACATCTCGTGATCGGAAATACATACACGTCCGACGTCGGACGTGTATGAATTCCCTGCGTTTAGGCGTTTATTCGCATGCATTTCCTTATCTGGTCCTACTGAACTTTCCTGTAGTACGTCTGCACTGAATCTCCTCCGTCTAACGTTGCACTGACCTCCAATTATAATTGTTTGTTATAACTATCTATTGTTACGACGAGCTGAGGTGAATTGTAAACGGATAGATTGTAGCTTCGGAGGTCAGATTGGAGTTATTGGAGTTTATAGTAACAGTTGTCAAGTACGTACGTTGTAATTTTGACTGAATTCAAGATGGATTATTTGAAAATAAAGAGCTACGAGCTTGCTACGACGTAGCAGGTGGTGCTACACCGGCTACGTTGCCGTAGTAAATCTGTATAATAAAGAAATGATTAAATATTTGGAGAATGATCGCAAATACATACACGTCCGACGTCCGTTCATCGGATGTCCGACGTGTATGAATTCCCTGCGTTTAGGCGTTTATTCGCATGCATTTCCTTATCTGGTCCTACTGAACTTTCCTGTAGTACGTCTGCACTGAATCTCCTCCGTCTAACGTTGCACTGACCTCCAATTATAATTGTTTCTTATAACTATCTATTGTTACGACGAGCTGAGGTGAATTGTAAACGGATAGATTGTAGCTTCGGAGGTCAGATTGGAGTTATTGGAGCTTATAGTAATAGTTGTCAAGTACGTACGTTGTAATTTTGACTGAATTCAAGATGGATTATTTGAAGATAAAGAGCTACGAGTTTGCTACGACGTAGCAGGTGGTGCTACACCGGCTACGTTGCCGTAGCAAATCTGTATAATTAGAAATGATTAAATATTTGGAGAATGATTATATTCTCTGTGATATGAAGAATATTATGAAAGACATAAAAATGTTTTAAATCGAACTTTTTTATAGGTATTTCCACGTATACGTACAGTCAACAGCAAAAGTAGATGATCAAAATCAGAAATTCAATACTAATTAACGGAGTTCGCGTCAGAACTGTGTGGCGTCGAAGTGATTCAAAAGTATGACACTGAGTCTGACATACTTTTGAATCACTTCGACGCCACACAGTTCTGACGCAAACTCCGTTCATTAGTATTAAATTTCTGATTTTGATCATCTACTTTTGCTGTTGACTGTACGTATGTATGTATTTTTATGTTGTGTTGAAACTAAAAGTTTCGGTAATAACTGAATATCAATTTGATTTTTTTTAATTATCCAAAATATAAAAATAACTTAAAATACCAATATTGCTAACCGAATTATGATTCCAGGACACATAAATGATAAAAAACTGCAATATTGTAATTCTCTGTAAACATAACATGGAGTTGCCGAGTTTTGTAAAAGAATAACACAGTACAATATTTTTTTCAAATACGACGTACTAGTAAATTTGTAACATGTTAGTTTTCACCAATTTTCTAGGAGTCAATGAATAGGATTCCTGCTAGGATTACGGTGACCTGGATTTATTTTCGAGCGAATAGTTTTATTGTGGTATTCTAAAATTTTTTTTTTTTTTGGATTTGACTTTAAACTGTATTTGGTTCCAAAAAACGTAATTCCAAGTTCCCTGAAAACTAAATCACAGATAGAAAAAACTAGGTTGACTAAGCCGCCTTTTGTTTTAGATTTCATACCATAGAATACATGTAATTTTAGACAGCAAAACGGTAAAAATAAAAATATCACCTCGTATATTGGTAATTTGGTAATTGTATTTATTGATAGGCAAGAGGACACTAGTAAAAAAGATAAGAGAAAATTCAAGAAAACGGGTGTAAAACGGGTCCTATTCTGTTTGGATCGCACTTAACGTTCATCTACTTAATAAAAACTTGAAAATTAAAGTCACTAAGGACGAATTTTTGAAAATTAGAATATTAATATAAAACTTTGTATAGAAGTTCGTAATTTTTGCCGAAGCGTAACCACATACCTTTTAGAATAAACATAATTTCGCCATATAAATAATTTCAGGTATATGTTGTACCAGTGACAATGTTTGCGAAGTAATAAATATTTTTGTATTTGGTTTTTTTTGTACTTTGTATAATTACTAGGAATTCATGAAGCATCTGGACTCGTCTGCTAAAATCTGAATGCTCCATGTCTAATACAATTCCTTAAGCAAACATACCTACATCTACGGTACATCCCGACCGCATTGTACCAGGGCCCCAGTAACGCGAGGAGATCTATTATTCCGAATTTCAATAGAGACAAAGTTCGGCACGTGACCGATGTCCGTTGGGAGACTCGCGTGGTACTTGTTAGTTAGGGAGGACATACACTGGTGGGGACGGCGATTAAATTGATACTGGGGGATTAATTTGAAAAGAGTTATTATAGGTAGATCTTGACTCACAGTAGTTACTCATTGCTAATTCTGGCGGCAAATTCTGAAGTCTAATAATATTATAGATGTTGCCACACAATTTTTCAAGGGAGAGGGGTTCAGACAACTTTTCCACTTATGTGCATGGGACAGGCTTTTTTCAAAAGGGTGCATGGTTACTCTATTTCTACAGTAGTATTTATAGAAGCATTATTGTAGCAGTAGTAGTATTTTATTTCGCAGCCTTCCTGCGTATTTTGTTAGAACAGTGTAATGTGTTTTTTGTTTTTATTTTGCAGAATACGTTGTGTACCCTTTCCTCTGTGCTAGATAAATTTATTATTTCTTTCTTTTCTTATTTTCACTGGAATTAATCAATTTTACTTAACCTGAAGTCCCTCTCCGATTATTTAAAAGTGTATTGCATTTGTGGGGTTGTGTGATAGTGGGTGTCTTATAGGTAGGGAAACAGCTAGTTCTTCAAAATAAGGAGATATATTCTCACCAATAATTACCATCAATCAAGTAGGCGAGGAGCACGTTGTCGACCTGTCGCGCCCCGACCTCGGAGGAAAGTGAACGAGACATTCAAATAAAGATGGCTATTGACAGCGCACGTTAGTGTTGTTCGTATTATTTTAGTATTAGTGTTGGGATTCCAACAGCATTCAAATTAAATAACTGTATTTATTTTCATATTAGTTGTCAAACACATAAATTAATCCGAAATTTCGAATGCTTCCAAAGTATTAGTATTATTTTGATACATTTCAGAACATCATAGGCTTGATAGGCAATGTTTAGGCAAATAGTTAACCTAATTACCGATACAGGTATGCTTTGAAGGCGTACAGCAGCGAACACATGACACATGGAATTACATAGAAATTTCTCTGAAAATAGACATTTCTATTTATGTTAATACGCACACACATTCCACCTAACAAGATAACAACTTGTCTTTATAAGCATAATCAGCCTATAATGTTCCCACTGCTGGGACACACGCCTCCTCCGAGAGGGAGTGGGCAATTATCTACCACGCGAGCCCAGTACGGGTTGGTAGATGTCACATGTCTTCGAACTTTTGGTTCTAGGACATGCCGGTTTCCTCACGATGATTTCCTTTGCCGTTTTGAGAGCAGTGGTTATGAAATTATTTACATAAAGAAAAGTGCCTGTCTGGGTGTCGAACCCACGACCTACAATTCGTAAGTCGGGGCCGACGTCACTGGGCCATTACAGCTCCCAACTTGTTTTTATAATATGTGGAAAATGTCGTGGGTGGGGGGATTTACTCACTCTGTAGCTCAAATTTTGTGTGAAACTGTAATGTTTAACAGCCGATCGATTCTGTAAAAATCTCACCGTGAAAAGTTAGGTGAAGTGAGCTTAGAGTGTGCTGTCAATAGTGTCAATCCCTAGCATTAGTTCGAATGACAGCTCACTCCACGCTCAACTGTGCGATTCTGTAACCGTCTCACCGTGAAAATTTAGGTGAAGTGAGCGTGGAGTGAGCTGTCATTCCAAATAATGCTAGGGATTGACACTAATGACAACTAACATCAAGCTCACTTCACTTGAGTTTTCACGGTGAGATTTTTACAGAATCGACCGGCAGTTCACCTAAGTTTTCACGGTGAGTTAGTTACAGAATCGCACTGCAGTTTATTTTCCCAAAAAAAAAAAAAAATAACAGTAGGTAGGTTACTTTTATCGGTTTCTGTGAGCTGAAAGATTATCCCTTGTGTCAGTTTTCCTTATAGATAATAGGTGTCGGAAGGATACTATCCCTGACCAGGAAGTATGTTCTGAAGTACACTATTAATAGTAGGTAACAACTTTGTAGGAGGTTTTCTTACGCTGAAAAAAACGGTGCCACTATTCATTTATTTTGCAGATCATAAAATCCATTTGTTATTAATTACATACACAACTTAAACACTAGTGTTACTACATCCACAATAGTTTGTAAGTTGCAAAGGTCTTAAAACTATGTAAGTATTATATTACAGACTAAGGGCCGGTTTTTTGATCTGTAGTTAAACTCAACCAATTGTTAAATAAAAATAGTAACTAATGGTTAAATTTTTGCTCAATGTGTTTTTGATCATTGTTAGTTTATCTAATGATATATATCATTGCTAATGGTCAAATAATTAACTATTAGTTAAAAAAAATAACCATTAGTGACCATTAGATAAACTAAAAATTGATCAAAAGACACATTTTGCAAAAATTTAACTATTTGTTACTATTTTTAACAATTAGTTGAGTTTAACTACGTATCAATAAACCGGCCCTAAGGTTAACAAAACATTGAGATCACTTACATACGGTTGACGTAGTTGACGGCACGGTCGGCGCAGCGACGGCACGGTTGGCGCAGTGGTTAAGCGATTGACTGCTGCGCTGCGTGTCGCGGGTTCGATTCCCGCACGGAACAAATATTTGTATGACCTACATGTATTTGTTCCGAGTCTGGGTGTTTTTCTATATAAAATATGTATGTATTTACAAAAAAAAAATGTATATAAGTAGTTTATCAGCCATCTTGTTACCATAACACAAGCATTAGGTTGCTTAGCTTGGGACAAATGGTGCTGTGTGAAATGTCCAGGGATATTATTATTATTATATTATTACATACGAGTAAAAGTAACAAACAATTAGACCAAGTTTCAATCATGGAGCACTATTATTGAAAATAATACATATACCTACCGTTTATTAACATAAACAAATACGTACACCTTGATTTTGATAAAATACACATACACCGGGGTAATGAAATTAAAAAATTACCTCTGTGTATTTAAGCCATAACATTGTCAAAATCTATTTGTATTCAAATCACATAATTTGATAATTATGTTTTATGTAGATATATGTTCAAATAAGCTTAATTCATACTAATCCTACTAATATTATAAACGTGAAAGTTTATATGGATGGATGGATGTTTGTTACTCTTTCACGCAAAAACTACTGAACGGATTTGTATGAAATTTAGCACACAGATGGTTTATAACCAGGATTACACATAGAAAAACATATAGAATACTTTTTATCTCGATATTCCCACGGGATCAAAACTTATGTGGGTGAAACCGCGGCGCGCAGCTAGTATATCATAAATTCAAAAGTAACTCTGTATGTTTGTTACCTTTTCACGCCTAAACCACTGAACGGATTTCGACCAATTTTGGCAAGGAGATAGACGGCAGCCTGGGGAAGTACATAGGCTACTTTTTGTTCCAGTATCACGCTCATCTGGAATAATTTCCGACATCCACGCTTCAGAAGCTCGTCTCAAATAAAAAACAGAATCCTTAAGCAAATAACAATGTACCAAAACCGCTAAACCTTGCAGTACTGTGGCTGCAGCCTTAAACTATCTGGTAGCAAAACGCGCCGAGGATTAGGAGCTTAAGCACAAGATTACCGAGCAGGCAGGCGATCGGGCGATTAGAACGGTTTCAACTATCATTTACTTAACGGTTAGGGGACTCGTCAATGGTTATAAATGCTAAAAAGTTGTTAAAAGTTTTTGGGCTTTTGTGTGGGTTTAAGAAAATTGATTAGGCACCATTGCTCGAATAATAAAGCATTATTCGAGCAATGGTGGCCCAGTGGTAAAAGCCCCGACTGACGATTTGTAGGTGGTGCGTTCGAACCCAGGCAGACGCTTTACTTTGTATATATAATTTAATCAATACTGCTCTCAAAACGGTAAAGGAAACCATCGTGAGGAAACGAAAAATCCGAAGACATGTGACATCACCAACCTGCACTGGGCCCGCGTGGTAGATTACAGCCCACTCCCTCCTCTCACAGTCCTCTCTCCCCTCCACTCCACACATATGTTTCCCAGCAGTGGGAACATTATAGGCTGATTGCTATGATGAATCGAGCAAAAGGTAAAGAAAGATCGATGTTTGATCACCATGATTGGTTTCCTTGGGTTCGATTGACAATATTCTCTTAGTTCATCATAAGTCCAAAGAGTAGTTATGTTATTCCCATGACGATTTCGGCTGCGGTAACTATTTCTGTTTTTGACGGCTGTGGGTTACGAGCGCGTGCTCTTAAAATAAGAAAGAAAAGAAAATACGTGTATTTGCGGTAAACATGATGCTGAGAAAGAACACAAATACAAAATATGAAGTGGGGGAAATATGAAGTCGGGGGAAATATGCGTCACATCCACGCAAAACGGCCGCTTATGTGGCTAATGTACCCTATTATGGCTGTGAAGGCACGTGCAGCGTGCAGCAGAAGCACGTGCGTGGACACGTCAGAATACCATTTTGGTAATGGTATTGTATGGTGGAGGGTGGCTTCAGGCTCAACGGCAGGCATGACCACCTCAAGAGTAACTTGGGAGGTCTCACCTGCCGTCTGGTTCACTCTTCCGCTGGCTAAAAAGTAACTGTGCTGTGTCATGCAGTGCCGCAGTCCTAACGCTGTGTTATCCAATCAAACTCGTTGTGATTATGATGATCGTTTTCGTGTGTCTTGTCTCGTTGTGAATTTAATACATTCACAAATAAATTAAAACAATTTCTATTATATAAATGCTATTATAATATCAATTAATACATAAATGACAAATTTTAAATTACTTACATGTGTTTTTATAAAATAATTACAATATCTATTATATAACAACAAAGTAGTCAAATAAAAGCCCTCTTCCTCTCTCCTACTTTTGCTGTGCCCGACGGGGTCCACAATGATCATATTCTGTAAAATCTACCACCTAAGTTCACATGTGGAAGCTATAAATATATTGAGTATTGATGTCCAGAACTGAGACTCGTTTGATTTATCAATCCTGTATCACATCAGGAAACGTCAGTGATGAGACCGCTCCTCACAACATCACCGTGCGATGATGGCAGTGAACGAGGATTACTTTTATTTTGCTCCAACACGACCTATCGTCACGATTAGTCAGTCTAGTGGTAGTCTGCGATAAGTTCACTTTTGTCTATCACCAGCCACACACTCAGGTAAATTTTAATTACATGCAAAAAATTCTCTTAACTCACAAACTTCATTCTACTCTTAACACGTCATGAATAAAGGCCCACCTTTCTATCTCCCCTAGTCGTAATTTCCACCTCTCTGGCCGCATTTCATAGCAAAAATGTAAGCGTTTTCACGGTTCCAAAATTAGTTTTTGGTCTCTCACGAAACACATCAAAGAATTACTCAAAAGTTTAACTGTAAGAAATTGTGCTGACTTCGCGAGCCTTATTTTCAGTCGGAGTGAATTTAGTTGATAATGAACAATTATTTAAACACTTTCCTCACAAATTTGTGGTACAAAGATGTTTCTGTTTTTTTTTAATTAAATTCTGGGTTGTTTTAAGGCTTGTGAAGATATTTTGGGCTTGGTTTTTAGGCAAATGTAGAGATGTAATTGTGAACATGAACAATTGAACATACCTGCCGATCGATTCTGTAAAAATCTCACCGTGAAAAGTTAGGTGAAGTGAGCTTAGAGTGAGCCGTCAATAGTGTCAATCCCTAGCATTTTAGTTGGAATGACAGCTCACTCCACGCTCACTTCACCTAAGTTTTTACGGTGAGATGGTTACAGAATCGCACTGCTGTATAAGCAATTTATTTTGGTCCGCATTAAATTGTCAAATAATGTCATATCCGACTGTCCGGTATTTACAATAAAACCTTTATTATCAGACCAAAATGAACCCATACAGAAGTATTAATAGTAAAGTAAAATGTTAGTATCCAAATAATAATCTTATACTAGGTAAAGTTTACACGTCCCTCATCATCTGCCTAGCCTTTTCCCAACTATGTTGGGGTCGGCTTCCAGTCTAACCGGATGCAGCTGAATACCAGTATTTTACATGAAGCGACTGCCTATCTGACCTCCACAACCCAGTTACTGGGTAATACGATACCCCTTGGTAAGACTGGTTGTCAGACTTTCGGGCTACTGACGACCCGTAACGACTGTCAAAGATCCACGAATGACAGCCGGGACCAACGGCTTAACGTGCTTTCCGAGCCACGGAGGGGACTTGGTATGTGAAAATGGTCACCCATCCACGGACCAACCGCGGCAAGCGTAGCTTAACCTGATCGATCGACCCGTGCGGCTGTTATTACTTAGCCACAAGCCCAAAGTTTACACGTCCCTACGCGATCGAATAAGAAATGAAGAGAATGTAGGAGAACCAAGGTAACCGACATAGTCCGAAGAATTGCCAAACTTAAGTGGCAGTGGGCAGGGCACATTCCTTGCAGAACAGATGGGCGATGGAGCGGCGACAGTGTAACGGAAGACGTAGCGTTGGAAGGTCTCTGGTCCGATGACCTGGTGAAGGCCGCAGGAATCCGTTGGATGCCAGAAGCACGGAACCGGTCGAAGTAGCAGTGCTTGTGGAACGTCTCTGTCCTGCAGTGGTGGTGGTGGACGTTTATCTGATGATGATGAAGAGGTAAATTCTGGAGCCGAACTTCACACTATTTAGGTAGTACGCGTACTCGAAGACGTATGAGTCTAACCCCCACCACCACTGGGTCAGACTTCATACGTATACAGCACTAGCTGCGCCCCGCGGTTTCACCCGCATAAGTTTCGATCCCGTGGGAATATCGGGATAAAAAGTATCCTATATGTTAATCCTGGTTATAAACCATATGTGTGCCAAATTTCATCCAAATCCGTTCAGTAGTTTTTGCGTGAAAGAGTAACAAACATCCATACATCCATACAAACTTTCACGTTTATAATATTAGTAGGATTGGACAATCTCACCTACCGCACAACGACTGTTTATACAAAGCCTGTTGCATCTTATCTTATTTAATTTAAGCAAATTCGACCCGTAAGTTGTATGAATAAAATCTGTGACAAAAATCTTTACGATGTATTACTCTGCTAATAAAGGAAACTCCTGCTGCACGTTTTATAGGATTTAAAATTATGACTGTAGTACTAACGTAAGTTAATTATATTATTAATGTCATAACTTTTACTGCTTGGCTCGTAAAGTAAATATTACGATAGCGGAATCCATAATCCGACTGGCAGAGGATGATAAGTAGGAGCGTAGCCATTTTGTTTTATTGCCAGAACGGCTTCAATTTTGCTAACAAACGGGTGATACACGTATTTGAAAGTATTGCTTCGTCATGCTTAGATTGTTTATCTTTTTGCAAGGTTGGTTGCATATCTGATGGAAAATGCGTCAGGAGTAACTTCGTTTACTTCCAGTTAGTGTCTTAGACACGAGTGGCTGTCGTTGAAAACGTGCCACACATGTATTTTATTTTTTTCTATCTACAATATGTATTTACAAAAAAAAAAAATTGTATATAAGTAGTTTATCAGCCATCTTGTTACCATGACACAAGCATTAGGTTGCTTAGCTTGGGACAAAATGGTGCTGTGTGAAATGTCAAGGGATATTATTATTATATTATTATTATTATTTGAGTACGGTGCTCAAACACATGAGCGACACGTTGTCACGTGCCGCTCGTGTGTAAGGTTGAATATTTTACTGTCTACTTGTCCATTCTGGCGTTACGCGACGCATCTTCCGTCAGATGCGCGACCACCCAAAATGATATAAAACTTTACACGATTAGATCTATTTACGTCCGGTTTCTGGATCGAAAATTAGCTAAGAAATTGTCAGTCGCACGTAAACTGCTGTGATTGGTTGAACTAATTATCAACAGCCAATCGCATCACTTGACTTGCGAGTTTGGACGTGTCAATAGTTTTTGTTTCAGAAAACGGTTGTAAAAGACAAAGTGACTTTGAAGAAGTAGAGTGCAGTCTTATCAGTAAGTTCTTCATTTTAGTAGTAGTGGTACTCTTTGTGAAAGATCTCGTGGCAGTGCTACTTGAAACTTACTCACTTAAGTTAAATGTTCTAAAAATTAAGACCCACTATGCCCATTGCAAGTGCCCATAGACGTTAGTGAGTAACTATTTTAAACAGAAGTTTTTTTGCCATCAAAAACCTTTTTTTAACTCTCATCTCCTGTTTCGTTAATTACAAATACGTCTACCTATGTACAAAAAAAAGACAACACTATTTTGATCATTACTCCTTTTGACAGATACACTTTCTTTTCCACAGAACAATTTTTAATATAGCATCGTTAGCAAAAAACAGACCCCTAAGATTTTCCCCTGTATCGTGTAAACATAACCGGAAAGATCAAGAACAGTTGTTCCGGGGACCGGATCGTCTAAGGTTTGTTGCGTTCGGGCATCAAATCCGTAACCCAATGATGCAGAAATTCTTTTGATCCGCGACTATACCTTCTAACCAATGTCCTTTATTGCCTACTGCTAGATATATAGTCTTGATTCGGTCGATACAACACTTCAAATACCTTAAACATTTTGTTGACGACGTTAAGGACTACGCCAATGTTGAATGGGAAGGCATTGGCGATGCAAGCAAATATGTTGGCCAGTAGGTTCGCGGTCAAAATCACGCTTTACGTACCAAACGTGTCGCCAATGCGTTGAGTATTAAATACAACAACGCTTTTAAGGCTCATTTTCATTTGTCGAGCGCTTGAGGTACTGGCATCCCACATTTGGCAGTTGCTTTAAAGGCTCATATTTATCGGGTGTTAGTCTTCGCACGCTTGTTACCAACCGATGAGTTTCATTGGTCGCTATGCCCGCTACGGAGATACCCCGAAGACGGTGTACCGACCGCGTTATCGACTTATGACTGACCCCGCATGCTGTATATTAACCGACCAATGAAAATAAGCCATTAGGGCGCTGTCGTAACTGCCCCGCAATTGCACTGCATCTGCAATGTATGCCTAAGCAAGAGTAGATAGCTTCTCAGCTGTCGTTCGGAAAAGTATGCATCTCTTCTCGCCAGATTTCGGGACAGGCTCTTGAAAGTTATTGCTGATAGGCATGACGAGAACCCCGTAATGAGGCATCTTATAAACACGCTACCCTGTAGTAGAATTTAAGTACTAACCTAGTATATTCACGTGATGGGAATTCCAAATATTCACGTAATTGGATCCAGTTGTCTGAAAAATTAATTAATATCGTACAATAATAATCTCGATGCAAATTAAAGAAAGAAACGAGACCGTAATCCACGCAGTAAAAACTCCTCCGCCATAATTATTTGCCGCAGTAAATTAAATAACCAACATAATCAATTGCATGCAATAAACAAACGTCTGAACGCTAAAATCTCAACAATAAAACAGCATTAAGGTGTGTTTAAACTTGCCACTGGGAAGGATGAGTTATAGAGGGGGAGGGGGGGGGGGGGCTGGCTGGCAAGAAAAAACCGAGCAAACGCCGCGGCAAAACCGGGCAAGTTCCCATCTAACCACTTAAAAAGTTTTATGCAAACCTGTACAGTCGGTGGGCGTAAATATGACGCATTGATCTTTAGCGAGGGAGTTTGACACAGGAATGAGTGACAGAGACGACGCTCTACATAACTAAAACTCGATGTGCCATATTCACGTTGAGACCGAAGGGTCTCTCAACTCAACGGAAGGGAAGCTCAACTCAGAACTGAAGAGTCCTGAGTTGAGCTGCATGATTAGTGTAGGTAGGTAATAATAATGATTTATTTCTAATCACAAATGTTGTTGTGGGCAGGAAGTGCTTAATCTAAAAAAACAGGCTTTACTAACTTTAGTACTTTACTTTCTTTAAGAGGTCGGTCCTAGGATGGGTCCGTAACATACCGAGAGCCCTCCGTGTCTCGGAATGTACGTTAAGCAGTTACCTTTTTTTTTTTTTTTTAAAAAAAACGTTGCCCCACACTAGGAATTTCTCCTGTGTCGTGGGTGCGTTTACATACATATAAACTCACATACACAAACAGCCAGACCCGGAACAACTAATTGTAGGTCATACAAATATCATAATTACACATTCGTAGATCGGGTAGGCAGAAGCCCGAAAGTGTGTCTTGTCAAGGGGTATCGTGTTACCCAGTAATTGGTTTGTGGAGGCCAGATAGACAGGCGCTACCTATAAAATACTGGTATTCAACTGCATCCGGTTAGACTGAAAACTGACCCTAGGCTAGGCAGATTAAATCTAACTTAAAAGCTGAGCACCTTAAGTTCTGAGTTGAGCTACACGATTGCACAAATACTTGCAATGACTGGACAGGTTCACTCAAATCTGTGTGCTTCTTTCCTCAAAAGACCATTTTAAATACCAGTCTCAGGTACGCGCGGGCTCGCGAAAGATGGAAGGAGTGGAGGGAGGCCTTTGTCCAGGAGTGGGACAGCGTGGCCTGAAATAAAAAAAAATGGTCCTCACGTGATCTGACCAAGATTATGTTTGGACCTTAAAAGAGACTGTGACCTCTGAGTTTGTTTCGACCTTTCTTCCCAGAGTGGTCAGATAGGGAACGCTCCCACCAGCCTCATGTACGAGTATATAGTTTTTAAATATTATTGACGTGTAAAAGTGTTTGTACAAACCTACTTACGGAAATAAAAGCATTTATTATGAGCTGGACTCGTTCTAAATTATAATAGTTTATTGCTAATTATTACGTTCAAGATGTCAAAACATCAAATCTATGTAATTATGTATAGCATTGTGACAGCTGCGCACGCGTACCTGAGATTACTAATACCCGGCGGCGCGAGATTCGTTGCCCGGAATGTTACCACATCATAATAAATTAGATTCCAAGATTTTTTTTTTTTGGAATATGTGTTTATTATATTTTATTTCATGTCTTGATTGTTGTTTTTTTTTTGTTTGTGTCGAATCCTATGTTGCAATGGTTTTATTTTATTTCTTGTTTTGATTGTTGTTTTTATTTATTTAAGTATAATTGCATGCTGCACTGGTTGATGTCATCACGTCATCGCCGGCTGCCGCTGAAAACCAGCGCTGGGGCTCTGTCTCGTCTGTCTCAAAACGGTCATCGCTCAGCATAATGCTAAGACCCTATTAGCATTATGCTGAGCGATGACCGTTTTGCGTGAATGTGACGCATGTTTACCCCCAACTTGTATTTTTTTTTGTGTGTTTGTTCTTTTTTATGCGTCATGTTTGCCGCAAATAAATGTATTTTCTTTCTTTCTTTCTCTTTCTAAAAGGGCTGGCCCGCAATTGCAGTAAACCGACAAAAAAAATTCAACCGAATTGATAAACTCCTCCTTTTTTTGAAGCCAGTTAAAAAGTCGAAAGAGGGTAGGCGGCAGTGGGACAACACAGGCTTATAATAAAATAATAATAAATTTATCACTGCCGGGTACTGTTAAACCCTTAGAGGATGTAAGTTATGAATTCTCTATGCATCCAGCCAGCATTAAAAGAACTTGAAGGTGTCATACCTTTAAAACTTCATTTAAAAATTCAGCTAAAGGTGCAAAGATTCGAGGGACTCCCTAAAGTGGAAGTCGTTAAGACGATTTTTAAAGTCGACAATCTTTTAAAATGTTTTTCTACTTACTTCGTCACTCGGTCTTGGCAAAATTCGGTGTAGAGATTTTTCGTTTCGTAGGAGGAATTAGTGAATATTATATTTAATTCAACTAATGAATTATATATTTCTCTTTGTTTTAACTTAGTTGAATAATTTATTTATCTTTTTTATTTAGTTATTTAGATAGCTACGGTCTTAGCAACATTTTTATTTCCATACTAAACCATGCACTATATAAATATCACTGTTATGGTGGGTTTACATTAGACCAAAAGAATCAGGACAAGAGCAATAACATTATTTTTTCATGGTCTAGTCATGGTCTGAGGCTGCGTACCACTAGTGAGTATCCCTCAGTCGTCAGTTTATTTAATTTGCCAGTTTCGTTGATTAGTCAGTTTCACTGATTCGTCAGTTTTACCGATTAGACAGTTGCGTTAACTCGACAGTTTCCAATATTTGCCAGTTTTCGTCAATTCATCAGTTTTATACACTCAAGGGAAAACGTTTTTACGTGTTGAAAAACATATATAGTGGAATGCACGGAGAGCACTTAAATGTACCATAAAATCGGCTATATTGGCTGTCGAATTGAATAAAACTGACGAATCGACGAAAATTGGCAAAGATAAAAACAACTACAGTCGGACTTTTAAATTCTTACTGTCATTTTGTTTAAAAATGTTGCCACACTATCTCTACTAGTGATGATTAAAACTCAGTGAAACATCGTTTTAATTCAGATATCTGAAATGGACCAATTTTGATGTAAACTTTTAACTATCAAATATTTTTTGTGTTGATCGGATAAAAAACATAATTATGTTGTAGTTTCAAATCAGCATATATACATGGTATACTAAAGATTATTCATGTTTCATTTTTTACTCTGAAAATCCTACTATATCCGGACTCAGAAATTATTTACAAATCACCAAAAACCTAAAAAAGTATATACATATTTAAAAGTTGCTGTGATGACAAAATAATAATCACGTATCACGTATCGTATCGTATTGCTCAATTTTTCTTATAATAAACTAATATTAACCTTAATTTCATTACAAATATACTATCCTCTTTTATAAAGTCAATTTAACATTGATCGATTTTGAAAATAATCGATTGATTCAATAATCAATCGATTATTTTGTGACCTTACTATTTAAATTTCGTTAAAAAGTGGCAACACATAGACTGTCATTTTACTGTAGGTAAAAGTCCAACTTTTAGAAAAAAAATCGAGGCTCAGCTGGGAGCATGCTGGAAGTTAAACCTCGAACATGTCAAATTGTCAATGGATATTAATAGTCCTCCACTAAAACCTACACGGCGCCCTGCCATAGACACGATAACATTTTTAAATTCCATTCCGCCGATATTGAAAGATTTCATTTGACATTCAATTTTCCAATCATCCCGTCCAAAATATCAACATGAATATCAAAATTTCTGGTGCACTCAAAAGAATTTACACTGTTTGGTAAGCGAAACGTATTTATTGAATGCATATTGCAGTGGTTTCATATTGAATTTTATGTTTTTGGTATTTTATTTCGTTGTGATTTTGATATTTTATTTTGTGGCATTTTTGTGGCTAGGCAGCAAGTTTGCATTATTGTGTTTCAACAATACTTCTAAGCCTTTTATAGAGCAGTGATGGCCCAGTGGTAATGACCGCGACTTGAGTTGTAGGTCGTGGGTTCGAACCCAGCCAGGTACTTTGTGTTAACTATATCACCACCACTGCTCTCAGAATGGTGAAGGAAAACATCGTGAGGAAACCGGCATGTCCTAGAACCAAAAATGTTAAGACATATATCTACCAACCCGCACTGGGCCCGCGTGGTGGAATACGGCCCACTCCCTCTCCCCGAGAGGAGGTCTGTGTCCCAGCAGTGGGAACATTATAGGCTGATTATTTTCTACCCCTGATTATTTCCTGCCTTTTATGAATGGGTGTGTAATCACCTAGTTTTACGGTTTACAGATTCCATAATTATTTCTTTGTCTTCAATGTTTATGCTGTTCTGTAACAACCTGACGTTCCAACAGGATATGATAATTCAATACAAAGCGTATAAAACGTGTCCTGCATCAACTTTACTACCGACCTTGTAGCCCAGATAGTCTACAGTATAGCGTATACGGACACAGGAGATGTGAAACCCCTGAAATACATGTGTGCCTGGTACCTACTACACCACAGTGTAGATAAAAATCATTCAGATTGTATAGTCATTGTTAGTCATTTCCGCCCCTTTCAGGGGGGGGGGGGTACCACACATGGAATGATTCAGCAAATGCCGGGAGGCAAAATCGAATGCATATTTTTCCGCCCGGCTATGCCGAATCATGCCAACCCGAACAAGTGTGTAGCACGCCTTCCTTGCCATAAAAACACAGCATAGCGTAATCAACGAAAAAGGTTTCCACTGCAACACAACACTCAGACCAGACAACACGACGACACGGTTGGCGCAGTGGCTGAGCGATCGACTGCTGCGCTGCGTGTCGCCGTTCGATTCCCGCACGGAACAAATATTTGTATTGCCTACGGATAGTTGTTCCGGGTCTGGCTGTTTGTGTATGTGAGTTTAAATGTTTGTAAACGCACCCACGATACAGGAGTAATTCCTAGTGTGGGGCAACATTTTCTTTTAAAAAAAAAAAGCTTCCTACTAATCTGGTGAGTTTACAGAACTGTTTATTCTTTTCACGTTTCGTTCTTAAACACTTAATTCGAATAGCGACATATTCGAATTAAGTAACAAAAACCTCCTCTCTGTGAGAGGGAGTGGGCCATAATCCACCACGCCCAGTGCGGGTTGGAAAATCACAACATTAAAATTTTACTTTTCCAGTTTCAGAGGAAACCAATACAGCCACAAAAAATGCCAAGCCCCAGTGGTTCGAACCCAGGGCTACCCAAACCAGGACACGATCAAGTTGGCGACAGTTCGCATCGCTCCTAACCTGAAGCTTCTGTCCTTTCGAGTCTCGAAGAACTTCCTGTACTTCAGCTTCGCGCGACCCAACACCGACCTGTTAGAGTTCAATGAACTTTGCAACGAGGAGACGTAGGGCTTTTTGATGGTGATGTTATAGTGGCAAAGATTTTAAAGGTTTTTTTGGCGACTGTTGTAGAATAGCTAGCTCTTGTGACAGATATTTTTGGTGTGATACCAAGGCACTTCTGAATGTGCAAGAGTGCATTGAAAGAAAAACTCATTGGTTCTAAAGTAAACAGGCTTATAGTTTTAATCATTTAGATCATGGATCCTTTCATCCTTTCACCCATAATTTTAGCAATAAAGCTCATATATTTTTCCCTAACCACGTATTGTTACCACTTCTAAAACTTGAATAACTTGACGAGAGTTTAATGTAAGTTAAGCTCCCTATGTCACTATAACATAACTAATCACTTGTTTAATAATGATATTGATAAGTTTAACTATGTGTGTCCGTATAAAGTCTATGTAAACGTCTTGTTTGTTTTTTCAAATAATATATAAATATGTGTTCGTGTATTGTCTTGTCCGTGTGTAATTTCCATATTGTGTTGTTAATGTAAGTGTATTGTAATGTCGCAAAATTAAATAATTGGAAACAAATACATGTTTTTATTTTATCCCTCGAGGTTTTTGATTAACACAGGTACTTACATTTTAGGCAAATAACAACAAGGGGCATAAATTAGAAAACTCACATATATTTACACGACATAATCAGCCTTTAATGTTCCCACTGCTGGGACACAGGTCTCTTCTCGGTGAGAAGGAGTAGGCCGTAATGTGGATTACGGCCTACTCCTCACCGAGAAGAGACGGGCTCAGTGTGGATTGGTATGAGGTACTAATTTCTGTCAAAACAAAATCTCGATAGGAGACAACATTTTACTAGGTAAAAGTTTTGTGTGAGTCGCACACTGTTTCTATGAGATAGGCCTTTCTCCAGCAACTTAACTGTCTTACGATCTTACGATGGAATAATGGCGGACTATCAGCTCATTATCACACAATATTCGACATAATCTTAAGGACCATCTGCTTATGCTGTATCTTACACGTTGTTAGTCTGATTGCCTGCTAAACTCTTCCGTGTTAGGGATATTTGACCTCTCAATGTGTAAGGACATTCACTGACCTTATTAGTGATGTTTTTCAGAAACTACTCTTAACCAGCGTGCGTGATGTGTAATAATAATAATAATCTTTATTTTCTTCTCTCTTCACAAAGGTTCACATAGCTATAAACAGGCACAAGAAATATAGCGTTTTGACAAAAATGCATGAAATATGATCCTTTGTGAGAGACTGGCGTCCATACTAGGATACGTGTGACGGATCACCAGGCTCTTACCCTGAATTAAACCTAATTAACATTACATACAACGGTTAAAATTTTATAACTCTAGAAAAATTAGGAAGGAAAAAAAACATGTACTTTAAAAAATTAACCAAAAGAAAAAAAAAATAGAAAAATAAAAAACTAAAAATAGGTATAGTGTAATGTGTGTGTAGTGTGCAGGTGAAGTGTGTGGAGATGTTGAATGATGGTGTGATACGAAGGAACTATGAGTAGCTGCTTCGTGGCATCATAGTCCAATTTTTGTAACCAGGCTGAGAGTGTTTTTTTGGGTTGGGCGTATGTATGGGCGTAAACGAAGCAAAAGGAATATGTAAGGATCGCAGCAGGTGGCGTTCTGTAATGTCTACCCATCCCAATGGAAAAAAGACTCGAATTAATAATAATAATAATAATAAATCTTTATTATCAGACACCATTGATCCATAACTTAAAATTAAAATAAAAAATAAATGAAAATAAAATATAAAATAAAAACTACAAAATAAAACCTAAGAAATAACCCTACCTCACAAAATATATCTGAATGACGGTCTGTGTGCCGCCATCCAGTGACCTATTATTTGGCCATCCACCCTGCCGGCTACAGTAGCCACGAGACTGTTGGGGCTGCCGCGCACCCGACGCATCAGTGATGCAATTCGCAGACGCAGCAGCGAACCGAAATCCGGAACGCGTGCGTCCGCGAACATCCCCGACGCGCTACAGAAGCGCGGCAACCCCAGCAATACCCGGAACGCGTTGTTATATTGGATTCGTAACGCATTGTACGAGCCCTGTGCATAACTGACCCACAGGGCGCACGTGTACAGCGACTGGCAGTAGGCCCTGAACAATGTTATTTTAACCTCTCGCGTACACCGTGCGAACCTGCGGGCCAACATGTTACACCTGACAGCCAATGCTCTACGTTCCCTCTCTAAATCATCGTCATCCGATAGCCTATCGGTGACCCAGTGCCCCAGGTATTTAAAACGAGTGACTCTTTTCAGCGGAACTCCACCCAAGGTAACCGGTGGTACAACGTCATACATTTTATTTTGCGCCCTAAACACTAATTACGACGATTAATGTAGGTATATGAATGAATAGCCGTATTATCAGAAGCCAATACTCCCTATTCGAAGCCATGTGACATCTACCAACCTGCACTGGGCGGCCCACTCCCTCTCGGGAATGGGCCGTAATCTACCACGCGGCCTCCTTTTTGCGACGGCAAAGAGGAGGCCTGCGTTCCAATAGTGGGAACATTATAGGCTGAATATGTGTTATGTAATAGTCGCACTTTCATATATCCAATTACCCGTAACGACGCGCAACGATCAATAACTTGACATTTCAAGTAGAAAACCAAAATTCTCTCCACATCAAACATAAGTAGTAGGTATTCTAGTACATTACATTGTACTCGAATACAACCCAGTAATGCACTCAACAGTTATGTTGGCTCATTAATCAAGTAAAACCATACACGATATCCTCATTCTGCCAGGCTTTGCAAATAACAATACAACTGCACACAGCCATTGTACATACACAAGTTAAATTCTAACTTGGAAGTAGGAGCTGACGGTGCAAATAATGTTGGCTACACTACGCATGCAAATCTTAGGGCTTTAGCAGACATGCTACTTTTAGCCGTCGCGATCAGCGATGTAGTAGTTTTTTGGAAATACAGCTGTAACTGAACGCTGTGGTCTGTTCCAAAAGCATCTGATGAAAATGTAAACAAATTGAGCAGAAAACGTTCTTGTAAATGCCGATGTGTTGCGCCACTTACAAATTGAGTTCTTTGAATACTTAAACTCTAATGTTGTTCATTTGACAATTGTGAAAAAAGTTTGTAACGTCAATGATTTGATGATTGATGACAATAACTGTTGGAGAAAGTGGTGAGATATAAAGCTGCAACTTCTCAATACAGATGCATGTCTTGCTAATTCTCTTTAGTTAGTAATTGTAAAAATTTTACTCAAATAGGATTTGTTTACACTATCATCTAATACTTTTGGAATTGACTATACACTCCACACACATTCGGATGACAGGCGAATTGAGAAAATGCGCAATTTTGACTGCGCGTTCAAACGCCGCGAGTCACCAAAACGCCATGCAGCAGAAGTAATCGCTGAAATACAGATTGAAAGCAGGCAGTTCCTAAAACGCGATGCCGCATTGAATAAGTCCAGAAATCACTGATAGACGATTCTGAAAATAGCAGGTCTGCTAAGGCCCTTAGTGCTTTGTCGGTACTTAGGGGTACTCGACTTAAGCCCTACGATATACAAACCTACGTACGTAGGGCTTACAGGGAAACGCTAGTTTTGTTTTAGAGTATTAGAGTTCGTGCTTTGTCGCGTTTAGCTTCCAGTTTTACTGTCGCTCCTTCGTGCAGTTACCGTGTTCTTTGTATTTCTTCTATGTATTCTTGAATACTTATATTTTTTTCGTTTATTTATCTATTTACTCATCTAATAATATTTTCAAATATTTCTTAAAATTAAAAAAACAAGAACAAAAAACATTTCAAAATATAAAAAAAATAGTGATCCACCGATGTCGGGAGCAAGGTCCAAGCTACCGGTGGTTAGGGCTCCAGAGACAGGAACCTCCTCACAATGCGAATCTTATCGAGGAGTACTGCCTTTTGAATCAGGCCCTTGATACAACCGCCTAACCAGACCCTCGATAGATGTTGATCGAGGCTTAGATTGTTTTATTAATAATCTCTAGTTTTATCTAAATTGGTTTCAAGAATGAGTCAGTCTCTGGGTGTTTCTTCAGAGCAGTATCCATACTAATCCATACTTACCTTAATTATTAATGTTGTAAATTCACTAGCAGCGCCCCGCGGTTTCACCCGCATACGTCCCGTTGCCGTGGAAATATCGGGATAAAAAGTATCCTATGTGTTAATATAACCTGGTTATAAACTATATGTGTGCCAAATTTCATCCAAATCCGTACAGTAGTTTTTGCGTGAAAGAGTAAAAAACATCCATCCATCCATATTTCTCGTTTATAATATTAGTAGGATAAGTAACTCTGTCAGTCGGTCTATCTGTTACCTTTTCACACCTTCTACTGCTGCCGGCTCGAATGATGATTCCTGGACCATCGTCGAGGACACGGACCAAGTGTAATATTGTGATGTAAAATTAAATACTTAGTAAAATCACACACCGCAGTTTATATTTAGGTACACAACAGGGGTCGAGCCATTGACCCTTAACCGGACACTAACCCAGGCTCGAGGCAGCTAGTAGAAATTCCTAATAGAATAACCCAATTGAACATTACCTGACCTTAAGATCGGGCTCATGACCCCATCCTTAGTAAAACTAAAGCAGCTAAAGGACATCTATATCCTGTTTATAGCTACTAAATAAATCAATATTACATGTATCAATATTGTCTGAACTTCAACGAGACTGTGACCTCTGAGTTTGTTTCGGCCTTTCTTCTCAGAGTAGTCAGATAGGAAACGCCGACCTCATTTATTTAAAAAAATATGATTGACGTGTACAAGTGTTTGTGCAAACCTACTAAGGGCAGATTTTTCCAACGACAGATAGTTTTATCCGAGGAATAATTTTGAACTTTTTTCAGTTCCATACGAAATCAGACGTCAATTTTATTCCACTTTATTTTATATATATATATATATTTTTTAAATTATTTTATAAATATTTATTTATATATATACATTTTTATTAATATATTATTTTATCAAAATTATCTGTCGATTGAAAAATTAGTCCTTACAGCAATAAATATAGGCGTTCTAAGAAAAAGGTAGAAGAGCCTAAAACCATCCCAATTTCAACATTTCAACTCACAGATTCAAAAGTTTCATTTTCCATGAAACTAATTACTCTTTTTTTTAGTTTTCGACATTAATTGCTTATGAATTATGCAAAAACGTAAGTACCGCCGGCAAAGTTCGCGTTCGTTAAGCAAAGTTTCTACTGATATGTAACTTTATAGTTGCGCGTTGATGTTGGATGCAACTATGTGGATAGACCGCATAATTTCCCCAACTAATTTGCCTAATCTCTTTTTTAATTTTAGCGCTGCACCGTTTAATGGTCAGTTTCGTTTCGTTTTGAGGTGAGGTTTTTCATGAATGATTATTTTAACCATGGTATAAAAGAGTTCCTTGCTTTTTAACCGACTTCTAAAAAAGGAGGAGGTTCTCAATTCTTAACCGACTTCTAAAAAAGGAGGAGGTTCTCAATTCGGATGTTTGAATTTTTTTTTTATGTTTGTTCGCGCATAACTCCGTCGCTTGCCAACCGATATGAAAAATTTTTTTTGTTGGATATCTTCCCAAAATTTTATCGAAATCGGACAAGCGGTTTTTGAAAAATCAAAAAAATGATCACATGAAAAAAGTGAAAAATAAAAACTTTTTTACAAAAAAAAACTTTCGGAAGTCGGTGTCTTTGGTTTTTTTATTTCGTTTTTCGCCACCGACTTCCGAAATTAAAGTTATTTTTCAGTTTTTTTGTTTTTTATGGAAGTCGGTTGTTTTTTTATATACGGAGCTGATAGCCACCCTTCAAAGATTAGCAATATCATATTTAGAGAACCGTTATTCCCTGTTCATTAGGTAAACCGTTTTTTGACAGATGGAACTAGTGATTGCAGCAACACACAATAGATTGATTGATACACGTACGGTATTATAATGTCTGTAAGAATCTATAAATAAGATAATTCCATAAGATAAGGTAGCATTTAGTATACATTTATTTTATTACGCATTTTAAAGTTAACTTTTACGTAATCTGGAATAGTTACGTTCTGCGACAGCTGTCAAAAAACGGTTAACCTATGGACATACTAGAACAAAAGATTTCCTTGCTTTGTTTAAGTGCTGACTGCCAACCTTTGAAGATAAGACAAGACACATAAAGAATTAAGCTTAACTTGAAGAAACTGTTACCGTCCTTTCATAGTTATTTTACCTCTGATTTTGCATCACCGTCAAAATCACAGTGATCTTAATTCTTGTTATAATAAGATTGCTGTTATGTTGCCTCTGACAGTGATAAAATAACTGTAAATGGTCTGTAGTTGGCGTTACAAGACACTTAATCTACCCAAGGAAAAGGAAACCATGTAATTTTTTTCATTTGACTAATTTGTCAATCGACACGTGTGAACGAATAAAATTAAGTAAATTTGTCAGCCTGACAAACTTACTTAATTTTATTTGATCACAGTCAGCAATAAACGATCAACATCGTAATTTTGTTCGATCGCCATTGTGGATCGTTTTTGTCGATCTATAAATCAACAAGTGATGTCTACGTCTTGTTTTTGATAATAATCGATTCAACTTTAATAATAATCGATTCGATTTTAAACTGATTAATCGATGATAGTACCGATCGATATAATCGAGGATGTCTAGGAAGCTGACAGATGCTATTATTATATTTCTACTTTTATAATGTAATTCGTATTATGTACAGACGCCAGCACGTCAAGCTACTACAATCTGTCAAATTTCTTTACTAGATTTTCAATTTTATCGCTAAAGCATTAGGTTCAAGGTTGATTGGGAAAATTTGACAGTTTCGGGTAGCTTGATGAGCTGGCGTTTGTACTTAATAAAGCGTATTCTATTCAATAGAATAGAATACTCTTGTGTTTTGATGATCATTAAGAATACTTACTACTTACTTTATCGAGGGACAGTAACGCTCGTCAAACATCGAGCAAATTCGTCAGCGTCTTAAGTGACACGACAAAAAAGAAAGAAAATGAAGTTTATTTGTCACAGAAATGTAGAGATTGCATGAGACATAGTTGCTAATTTCAGTCATATATTTTTAATGAAATACCACACACACACACCACATCCACAGCCACATCTACAGTGCATGACATCAGCATATTACAGTTGACTCAAGTCTCAAGCTGCAAACGTTTCTCGTCCGGAGACAATTTCATAATTAAACTTGTGTTGGCAAATGCGTTCATATGTACACGCTAGGGAAATTATTTGCTTCTGAGCATTTGATTTTATTTTGGCATTCATGTTCTTGGATTTTGTTTTTGAATATTGGGCGTATGTTTTGAGTATACGATGAAGAAGAATCTAAGCACAGTCTTCTTAAAGTGGTAAAAATACGAGTTGGACTCGCACACGAAGGGATCCGAACCACAAGGAGAAAAACGCTGAAAAACACGTTTCTTGTATGGAGATCCTTTAAATTTAACTAACTTTATTTTGTTTTTATTACTCCTATTTGTTGTTGTAGCGGCAATAGAAATACACACTCTGTAAAAATTTCAACTGTCTAACTATTACGGTTCATGAGATAGCCTGCTGACAGTCAGAGAGATGTACGACGGATGTAGGTAACCCTAAAAATTGCTCCTGTCCGGCGCTAACAATGTAGGGAAATCCCATGTTTCAAATACGAGCCAGTCAGCAAGGTGGTAGCGGGGCTGAATTCCCAACCTGGGGTTAAAACTCAGGACTCCACGTTCAGCAGCTGTCGTGATTGTAACCTCTAGATGACTGAACCAGTGTGGCAGTCTAGGAAAAGGCGCTGCACCGTATATACTCATAAAGGGTGGAGTTGGGGCGCTGTACCTACATCTAAGGAGGTTCTTCTTCATAGTGTCGTCTTTTCATCAGCATGTGGACGTTGATGCCAGCTGCTACAGCAAGAACCACGCTAAACAGCCTACTTCCTACTAATATCCTACTAATCCTACTTCCTACTTATATTATAAACGTGAAAGTTTGTATGGATGGATGGATGGATGTTTGTTACTCTTTCACGCAAAAACTACTGAACGGATTTGGATTAAATTTGACACACAGATGGTTTATAAACAGGATTAACACATGGAATACTTTTTATCCCGCTATTCCCACGTATTGAAACTGATGAGGGTAAAACCGCAGGGCGCAGCTAGTACTTCATATTTTTAATCCATTAAATATTTTGGTCAATCAATCCCATATTGGCTAAAGCTCTTTCCCGTGTAGCCACAACATCCCGCCCTCCGTCTTCCGCGACTCACTACCCGGTCATAACTCAACCATGACTTACACGCAACTATACCCGGATTTCGGAATCAATTTATCAAGCAGACATAGTCGACTCCCGAAGCCGGTTGACTACCCGGTTGAATAATAAACCGCGGTTAACCGCGCCCCCGGGTGCGTTCCGTTTATCGCCAGTCACCACTTTACAAGTTATGGCTGCTTTCAAAATTTTAACTTTATATTACCCTTGACTTAGATCGTGGAAAGGATAGATGTGCTGTCAAAGTTGTGTTGAAAATGCATGGAATTAGTAAGTACTGGAAAATGTGCAAGATGGATGTGTGAAAGAGAGCGACTTCTTTTTGTCCAGTTTAAATAAAAAAATGGTCATAATCAAAAGAGTATCTATTCAATAGAATAAGTGGCTATCCACTCTCATAGGTATAAAAAAATATTACTCTTTTTGAGTGCCTACTTGAAAAGCACTAAAGACACTTTATAGAGAGCAAATAGCAATGATTAAGTGGAAAAACAAAACAAAACCGTTTTGAGTAACAATTTCATGAATAAAACTTTAAGTATGTAAACATCTCTCAATAGCAAGAAAACGACATCCTCGTACGACGTGGGACCTCAGCAATGTTAAATGTCTTCAACAAAGGATCTATAAATCCCTTTTCACTAAATTTTTGGCATGTCTGTCTTCCTTCCGCATTCCCATCTTTTTATACTAAGAGAGTCGATATCCTTAAAACATTTAATGTTCAGCCATAACAGTGTATTATGCTACCTTTGTAACGCCAGGCAATTACAAATATCTTTATTAAGATCTAGAAATTGTTTTTACTATAAAAGTTAAGAAGGTATAAAACTTTTATGTTCCTTTTTCTGTAGTCCTTTTTATGCATAATAATAAATTGTAAGTACGTAGAGGCGCCAACACATCAATCTACCCGAAACTGTCAAATTTTCCTTATTAACCTTGAACCAAATGCTTTAGCGATAAAGTTGAAAATCTATTAAAGAAATTTGACAGATTGTAGTAGCCTGATGTGCTGGCGTCTGTACCTACCTATTAAAGGTTCTTAGAAGAGATTTCTTTTGGAGAAGTAGTATACTTATTTCTTCTCATACTTTTCATCTGCAAGATGAGGTTGCATTTAACTAGGCAAGTAAGAGTTAAATTGACTTATCCAAAACCCATAACGATTAGTAAGAATAAGCTGTAATACAATGGGGGGCTCGTGGCCAAATGATAACAGCCGCACGGGGCTGTCAAAGGGTTAAACTGCGATTGCCGCGGTCAGTTTGTGCGTCGGTGACCATCTATTACATACCGAGACACGGCCCGGCAGACCTCGGAAAGACCCGGCTGGCATTTGTAGATCTCTGCAGTCGGATATGGTCATCAGAAGCCGGAAAGTATGAAGACCAGTCGTAACGAAGTGTATCGTTTTTCCCTGTAACTGAGTTGTGGAGTTCATGGTAGCTCCATGTAAAGTACAGAAGGCCAATTCTCGGAATTTAAAACGTTCAAAATCTAGTCGCAGTCTCATCTCGGCGACAAACAAATGTCAACAACTTGTCAAAATGTAGGGAAAGTGAGACGTTTTCTTGACAGATTGAGAGTTGAGACAGAGATCAGACTGTGAACGTTCTTAAAATTACGAGAATTGCCCTTCTGGTATTCAGCTGCGTTTGGTAAGACTGGAAGCCGATACCAACATAGTTGTGATAAGGCTAGGCAGATGATGAAGATATGATGATACAATAGGCTCCGAACAAAAGGCCAGTTTGCGAGTTGGTTCAGTAAGTCACAAAGAATTCTCACTGACTTATTAACTGAACGTATTCACGTCCACGTGGCGTTCGTGGCCTCGTGTCCGGATTTCCGGAATCACAACTTTTTACTCTTTCTTTCACAATATTGACATAAAAACTCCAAAGACAGTTAACATTTTAATACCATTCAATAAAACCAAAATATAAAAATTGGCAAATACCTAATCCTGTATACTAACATGCTCCTTTCGTTCAAAGAGACAGTTAAAATCTATCATAGCAAGAACTTCTTAGAGCTCATGAAACCAGAACTAAGTCGTGGTTTGGATGGCCGCCAATACACAAAGTTTCAATACCACTTGGACTAAGCACCCTCTAACGACACGGTCGTGAAGATAGCTTAAAGACTACACTAGCTGTTAGGTATTGTATGGGTTAAATTTATTGGTATGGTTTCTATTCAGTGGTGGTATTTGTGGGGTTCTTGTGAATGGTAAATGAAGCACAAGTATTTTATAGTTGTTCCCAATTACTTCATTCAATACTCAAAACGGTGAAGGAAAACATCGTGAGGAAACCGGCATGCCCTAGAACCAAAAATCCGAAGACGTGACATCTACCAACCCGCACTGGGCACGCGTGGTGGATTGCAGCCCACTCCCTCTCGAAGAGAGGAGGCCTGTGTCCCAGCAGTGGGAACATTAAAGGCTGATTATGTATGTGTGATGAAGAAAGAGATCTAAATACTGTCTGTAGCAAAAGACGCTAGCCTGTACCCAACTTCCTTTCAATATAACGTTTTAGACTATAGAGGTATGAGGGACAGAGTGAAAAGTTCATCATTATCTATTTTGAAGTGAGGAACCTCTGACTAGGTGGATGATGTGTCTGGTGTGCTATTGCCCGACAGATGTGGCAGGGTTTCTGTTTATGCCAATCGCGCGGATAACTCTGCTTGCGCGATTTAGGATTTGCTTGACGTCAAGTGTGATGCGTAGTTTGCATGTGCCGTTATAGATGCCGCCACAAGACCATAGTGATGAAACTAGGAACAATGTACGATCAACCTCACAAAAAGAAAGAAGAGAGAAAATAGGTTTATTTGTACTAGATTAAGGAAGACTGACTGTTTGATCTAACCGTAAAGGTGCGTTGAGAGTTGCAGTGGTTTTAGGTTTTTCGAAAAGTCGCTTGCGTTGTTATCCTAGTTGTAAAAAGAAGGCCAATTCTAGTAATTTAAGACGTTCAAAATCTAGTCGCAATCTCATCTCAGCGACAAACAAATGTCAAAAACTTGTCAAAATTTAGGGAAATTAGAAGTATTTTTTGACAGATTGAGACTGAGATCAGACTGTGAACGGTCTTAAAACTACGAGAATTGCCCCTCTGATCAACACAACACCGCCCAATCAACACGCTTGGAAAATGACTTTTCGCATCTCATGCTAACTGATTTAGTGATTGGTCGATCGAAATCTACTTAGCAAAAATCTTAAATTCACTGACAGATATAACCGCTGGGTGTAGAAGCTTGAAATTTTATATAAGAGTTTGTTATATACCGAAAGTGATGGCCACATTCAAAATCGAAGTTAAGGTATAATTTGGTTCATTTTGTCTAAAAGGTTAATATGCTTCCATTAATGGGAAGCGCCAAGGAAATATGTTAATTTAGGGCCAACAGCAGTTACGGATTAAGGTTATGGCCGAATGTATGTTAATTTGGATCAATCTTTCCGAAACATTGAATTTTTTTACGGCTTATGTTTAACTTACCACCAGATATAGTAACATATAAATGATCACCAAAATTAAACCCGCATTTTAATGTAAACTTACAACCAAAGTTTTAACATCTCGCTATCCTATTTAAGCAAAATGACTCCAAATAAATCATGTTCGGTTCTCGACAGCCTGCAAAAAATAATCTCTTTTTTTCCATATTTTTTTTTCTATACAATCTAGTCGTTTCTGACACTCGCCGGCCACTGCCGCGGCACCGCTCGCTTCGCTCGCTCGGCTCGTGTGTAGGAAGTCACAGTTTTAACCTAACCTTTTTTTTTTTTTTTTTTTTTTGTCGCTGAGAAATGCTTTATGCATGCCCGCCTCGCGGGGGACGAGACGGGGTATGTGGGACTCCTTGTCGGAATGACAGTATACCCACTAAAACTCAGCGGTGTTCCCTCATTCGCCGTGATGGGAGGGCCACGGGAATAGGCATAGCCTTTACCTCCATAGCCCTCCCGGCGCATGCCCGCCTAGATGTTATGGCGGGCCCCGCATGCCCCCCACATAGGGGGGCTACGAGAATGGCCGGGAGCACCTAGCCATTCCCGTCCAACACTGGTGGAGGCCTGTGCAATGCAGGCAACGGTGCCCCCGCACCCGTTGCCTGCTGGCCCCCACGCCCGCCTGACTGGCGGGCCCCGCATGCCCCCCAAGATGGGGAGCCGCACAGCCTAGACGAGCGGCCGCTCCTCGGGTTCCTCTTAGCTTCACCGTGGCCCAATCCACCACGGCTACTGAGCCCCCCCGCCTCGACAATGCGGGAACCCACCGGGGGGGGTTTTAACCTAACCCAACCTAACCATTTTTTTGCAGCAAGCCGGAGACATAACTTAATATGGCATCATAATACTTTATTTGGTAATAAACCTTTATTTTATATCATAGTGGTTTATTTAGGCAGAAATAGCGCATTTACTCGCTAAGATTTAGAGATCATTTACTACATTTGGTGTTCGAATACATTTTGAAGTACAAGAACTAAGGGTATCAAAGCATTTTATGGTGATCATTATATTTAACCCCATTTTTTACTTTCCCTCAATAAAAACAGGAAAATATTTCTCCCTGACCACGTAACCCTGGTAACCTGTAACCGGTAACTTGATAAACTTTTTTTTTTTAATTTTAATGATTTCAGGAGCTGAAAGTCCCATCGGCCACATGGCTTGTAACAACAGATTTCACAACAGGTTAAATTCAATAACCTTACAGAAACCGGGGTAGTCATTGTGTTACCTACATATGTACATACATTTAAATTCAAAGTAATTAAATTAGAGAGCCACGTTTAAGGAGACTCGTAAACTTATGCAGTCTCCTTCCCATTTAGGTTAAAATCAAACCAAACGGCTGACTAAGCGCTCGTGATTCCTAGCATTCAGTTTATATCACAAACTTAGTTCCCGTTTAACCTAAATGTATTTACCGCAACAAACTGCAACTAACCGATAAAATAGATCAAATGCCGATTTGAATTCACGACTTTTAATGGTTTTAATTAACATTGGTAATGTTAATTTAAACGCTCATTTGTGTTGTAATCAATCATTTGGCTTAGTCACGTTTCAGCTTGTATTAAATCATTAGGTTCAGTTTCAGAATTTGACTTAGGTACTATGAAGGGAATCACACCGATGAAAGCTAGTTGAAACCTAGCCTTGGACTTCTACAGGCTTTTTCCTCAATGACTATCGCGTATGAATCCGCCGCTAGAGGCGCTAGTGTAGCGTGAGGTCTCAGAAATGCCAAATGTCACTGTTTTGTGGGTGGGCTACGCGAGTTTATTTATAATTAGAATAATGTTGTGAATATTTTGCAATCATCATCATCATCATCATTTCAGCCGAAAGACGTCTACTGCTGGACATAAGCTTCCCCCAAGCACCTCCACTTCGACCGGTTCTGTGCTTCATGCATCCATCGGGTTCCTGCGGCTTTAACAAAGTCGTCGGCCCGCCTTGTGGGAGGCCTTCCAACGCTACGTCTTCCCGTACGCGTATTTATATTTCTTCTATTTTGCAATACCTGAGATTAATTATGGAAAATATAAGTTACGGGTCAATATATGTCAGTACTTTAAAAGCGGAGCAAAGAAAATGTGGCGCAAAATTAAGCGGACTGACAGAACAGCTAATTCAGAGGTTAGTTTACTGTTTACAAACACATTTTTTGTTTGTTTATATATGACTAGCTGACCCGGCAAACGTTGTTTTGCCATATATAAATTATTTCTAGCTGCCCGGCGCTACTTCGTTCGCGTGGTGTCCTACCCCCTACCCTACTCCTACACTACTCCTACCCTACTCCCACCCTACTCCTACACTACTCCTACCCTACTCCTACCCTACTCCTACACTACTCCTACCCCAGGGTCGACATCCCTTATCACTTAAAGGTTTGAAAAAAAAAAAAAAAAAAAATAGATAGTAGCCGATTCTCAGACTTACTGAATATGCACAAAAAATTTCATCAAAATCGGTCAAGCCGTTTCGGAGGAGTATGGCAACGAAAACTGTGACACGAGAATTTTATATATTAGATTTAAATGTGAACTTTGTTTCCACGCAGGGGCGTGGAAACAAAGTTCACATTTAAATCTTAAAGTTTGTTACTAGGGAGTAACAAACTTTTAGAGCTTCTTCTTCAAGACCTTACTCGACAGTGGCGCCAACTGGTGAGCTCAAAAACGATAGCCCTCATTAAAAGGGGGCCTCTTTTGTGTAGTGGCCACAAGTGGTGCTACTGAGCTCGAGGTCCTAGGTTCATTTCCCAGGTCGGGCAATGTGTTATTGGGTTTTTTCATCTGAAATTTCTCAGCAGCAGGCCGGAGTCTGGATTCGTGCCCGGTTAGTGGTTTATTACATGGCACTTAAACATAAATAGAGAATTGTTTGTGTACATTCTTGCCTAACCCTTCGGGGAAACAGGGCGTGATGATATTATATGTGTTTAAAAGAGGAGATTACAACAGCAGAACTGTAATATGGACTTAACAAGAACAAAAAAAAATAGGTATAAAACAGTCAGTTTTGCGTATTTGTTTGCCATTATATGGATAACACTTCTTTTTATAAATGTGTAGATCTTTACACAACCTCTTGCTTCAGTTTTATTGTAATCCGCAATTAAGAAACTTGCATAGCAAATGGGGCTTTACACTATGCGGTTTGCTTACCCTAAATTATACATGCCAAGTGCCTAATGCATTATATCAAGCGGTCGAGCAGCTACATCTGCTCTAGAATGTACTGAAAATTTAACTTTTGAATAAACAACAAAAACCACATTGTATATAATGATATTTTGCAGCTAAACGCTAGGAGTGGCGGCCACTGCTGCGAATTTCAAACGATGTTGCAAGTTTTAATGTTTCTCTAGAGACAGTGTAGAGTTGCCAGATCTTTTTGGCAAATTGAAATGTTTGGAAAAAGTATGCTCTTATTTTTTACTATAAATGATGAAATTCGTCGCGATTGAGTTAAAATGATTGATACTGCACGCGGAAGGCGGAGGACAGGGTGTTGTGTCCTATGCCTATGTTCAGCAGTAGGCTGCGATATGCTGAATTGTCATGTGAAGAACATGGACATAGTCTTCACATGATTCTGACCAAGATTATATCTGGACTGTAAAAGAGACTGTGACCTCTGAGTTTGTTTCGGCCTTTCTTCTCAGAGTAGTCAGATAAGAAACGCCAACCTCATCAGCTAGTTTATCAAATATGATAGACGTGTAAAAGTGTTTGTGCAAACCTCCTTGCAGTAACAAAATCATTTATTATTCTCTACTTATAGAAATTCTTCATCTTACAAAAAGCTTCTCGAACCTGGCACCACAGCCTAATAAAATACATTGTAAGAACAATATACGATGCTAATACGACGTCATAACGTTTCAATTTGCTGGCACATTTCCTAAATATTCCCGCGATGGTGAATTTATATGAGTGCCTGTGACGCAGCTGTGCTTCAATGCGCGCGTATAACGCGATATTTGCTTTTTGACAATGTGGTTGTTATTTTGTGATTGTTTTCGTTGATATTAATTTTTAATGGTTTGTTATTTTGTTTTGGTTTTAGGCTCGCCCCTGGTAATCCATTGCTTCATATGTTCGAAAAATATGTCTGCTCAACAACGTAAATAACGCAATGAATGTTGTTGAACTGTCAAAATGAAAGACATTGTTACTGATAGCCTGTTACGCAATTACTCTGCTGGTCTGTAACAAAATTGGCGAAATGTGCGTGTACTAGCAACTGTGTCTGACCCTTAAAGGATTACAGGCGTGATAATACCTATGTGTATTTTTGATGGGCTTCTTATCAGCATGCAGCCACCTTCTGTATTTCGAATTTGAGTACAATCTTTTATTTCATTATGTAAACATTTACGAGGCTTGGTGATCAGAAGGTGTAACAAGTTTTTTTTTATAAGATTCTCTAGGGCGAACAATTTTACTTTGGACCAACTATTTTAGCAACAGTTTGACAGCAACATTTTCGTTATATGATTTTATGTATATAGATTTATTCTCTTTTTGTCTGGTGTCCCCCTATTGAATTAATTGCCACACAATAAATACAATTTTCTTGTTCCAAGAACATACATCTTCAAGATATACGAAGCATGGTGTTAACATTTTTGGACCAACTTGGAAACCATGAAAGCGATCCGTTGTAATGCTTTACAACATCCTAACAGAAACCCACACAAAGACCCACAAGCACTGCCAGTTTATCCACAGATAACGTAAAGGCGCAAATTCCCAACACAATGGTATCAGTGGAGTCGTTTTATATTTTAAACTCTCCATTGTAAGTACGGGACATTTCTTTGTGCTTCCATGTTCACGTCACACTTTGTTACAGCTGTAGTAAGCTGTTGAAGAAGTATTGTGCTGTATTTTAGATCAGAGGATTTATGTTACAGTGTTTAATATAGCAGAATAGTCGTGTGTGAAAGAGAAACACCCTTTAAGTAGTTGTAAAGCCCTTTGTGCAGGACGTCGTCTAGGGACATACTACACAGCCATAGCAATTTCTGCCTACAAGCAGCGATACCGTGTTCTAGTTTAAAGGGTGCCAGTATGGTGTAGGTAATTATTATCGAGGTATGAGGAACAGGGTGTAAAGTTCACTCATCCTCCATAGTAAAGGGAGGATCCTCCGACCAGACGGGTATCGTATCTGGTCGTTGTATGTATGCTAGTTGCGCGGCCAACTCTGCTTGCGCGATGCAAGATTTTGCGTGACGTCAATGTGAAGCGTAGTTCGCATGTGTCCATATATACGCGTCGACTTGAGAACCTCCTCCGCTTTTTTCGTCGGTTAAAAAAGAAAAAACGGGGACTGTGGGCAATAATTTTTACTTATTTTATTCAACTATATTAACGGGGACAGTGTACGGGGACAACGGGAAGTATTTTTAAATATTTAATTGAAGTACCGCTGTCCCCGTAGGACGGGGACATAGCGTACGGGGACAACGGGAATAAACGGTCGCCACAACAGGAACGTAAGACATTGCATTTGCATTGCGTTGAAAATGCACCTGTGATGCATTTGATTTCTATGGATGCTGACCACTTACGACACATGCGAGATTTCTACTTTGCCTAGAAAAATCGCTACGCCCTGGAACATCCCACAGTTGCAGTGGTCTAATTACTAACGCCCGCCACACATGATGCTCATACTCGCACTTGTTCATGATACTTCGCTGATGTGGCACTGAGATTACATTAGTGGCATTAGCGATTGCGACCAAACAAGATGGACACCATAAATTTTACTGACACTCGCGCCACTGCCACTCGAGAAACGTGTCTCAGCTACCTAGGGCCTTTACGTTCTGGGTCGACAAGGGAGGACCAACGCGGAGCTCGATTCTCGATTTGCCATAGATTTTAAACGCTGCCAGCAGCTCGCGGCTCGTGATGACCAAAGCGAGTGTGAACTTGTGCGGCGGGCGTAACAGGCATAAGGTTTTCTGTCAGTCCATAAATATATTTTGACAAGTTCTAGTTATAGAATAGAAATTATTTATTGTAATACAGTAGGCAGGTTCACTTGCTGGTTACCAGCAAGTTAAGACGACATGAGTGGCTTAAAATATTACCTACAGGTAGGTTACAATTTAGTATTTGCTACTGAGCTCTAAGCTAGACAGTTAGTCTGTATCTTGGGGATCGGAGTACGAATTCCAGAGTGGAGACTAGAGTGGTGATTTCAGGTATGGTATGGTACGTATATATGTGTGATGTTTGTGTGCGGTGTTTGAAGAGTTCTTTAATATTTCCAACCTATTCCGACAACTGTAAGATTAAGAATAAATGGTCCAGCTTATCTAAAGTTGATAAACGCAAGCGCCGCACGCGATGCTTTGTCCCTTGCTGCAATTTATCAGCGGTCCGTGAGCGTTTGTTCAGTGTCGTATTGTATTGTTACGAAGATTCTTTTTATCGTTTTACTGGGAGGCGTTTTTGAAGATTTTAAACGTGGTGTGTCGTATTTGTACCAGATGACCTGCAAGTAAAATAACCTTGCATATGCAGCCTATAATGTTCCCACTGCTGAAACACAGGCCTCCTCTCTTCGAGCGGGAGTGGGCTACAATAGAGTGGGCACGAGGACCCAGTGCGGGTTGTTAGACGTCACACGTCTTCGAATTTTTGATTCTAGGACATGCCGGTTTCCTAACGATGTTTTCTTCACCGTTTTGAGAGCAGTGGTTATGAAATTATCAACTCAAAGTAAAGCGCCTGCCTGGGCTCGAACACACGAAAATAACCTGCCGCCTGGTAAATATGAATGCAGTAGATATTTCTGCCTTAATGCGAGCAAGTGAGGGAGAGCTTATTGTTATAGAGCTCATGATTGGCAGAATTTAAAGTACCAATCAGCACCTTTCGCCAAATGTTGGTCAAATCTAGTTTAGTTAATCGAATAGCTAAGGATATATATTCCAGGAGTAATCAGGCAACTACTAGGTGGAATTTTGGCAAATTGACCGACTCCTCCACCTGACATAACCGGGTAGAGTTTGAAGAAATATCATTGATCCATCAAGGAAACATTCCATTTTTCTTACTAGTTTAGGCACAAAAATAACTAGGTATATTAGATATTTCCAATGGGACTTATAAGATACTAGTTTAGGCACAAAAATAACTGGATATACTAGATACTTCTAATGGGACCCATTAGATACTAGTCTAGGCACAGAAATAACTAGATATTTTGAAAAATGGAAAGTTTTATCGTTTCTTAAGTCGAGTTGCAAAGTAATTTAAGTATGTTAGTTTTTAACTCTAAGATTATAACTTATAACCGCCATTAAAACCCACATATTCCCCGAGGAGCGACTTTCACGAACGTATGCAGTTAGTCTAGCAAACTGAAACTAATTATAGCCTAACTACTTACAGGAACAATTTATTAACTAGTCAGGCTATATTGAAATTCTTAATGCACTCTCTAAGATTATTTTATATTTTACTTACATACATGTGGTTGTACTTAGCAAGTTAAAATATTTTACATCGTGAGCACCGTTTAACAAATAGTTCATGATAAATTCCGATCAATAAAAATAAAAAGGTTTATTGCAGAAACTTGTACAACTTTTACAGTAAATCTTACATAGGTACCTCCTTTTAAGTAAAAGTTACGACAAAGTGGTGTACCAAAAGAAAATAGAATATTGGTAATCTATACCTACATTGAAGTCGTTTTTCGTGTCTGTCTGTGTGACCGCATTGTTCTTCTAAACTACGCAACGGATTTTGATGCGGTTTTCCCATAATTTCAAAAGTAGATTCGGGTTGGTTTTGTGAATCCCTGTAGAAAATGAATCCAACTTTTAGGTAAGTAAACTTATAGATTTATGTTCGCAGAACTCGACATAATGTATGGATCAACGGATTTTTTTTTCACGATTTCAGGGTTGGTCCCGTTATAAAAGTTGTTCATAATGATGAGAACAATGACCCCTTTTAAGGATTAAAACGATCAAAATTTAACGGTGTATTTTTATTGCTTTCTTTCTTAACGACTATCATTGCACGCTTTTTCTTTCACTTACAGACAATATAAGTAACGAGTTAAACAACCTGCTTCACTCAAGTGTGTAAAACTAAAAACCTCCTCTATACAAACAGCAATAAGCTACACAGTTTCTCATGTTCGATATGAAAGGCTATAAAGGCTATTAATACGCTATTACAACTGTACTCTTCTCGCGCTCATATGAAAGACTCTGATGAAAAATTTATTGAGCTTAGTGCCGACACATTCTGCTGAGAGCTGACGTCACAACTGTTCGAAGTTAAAGCAGTCGTTTGTTGAGAAATAACTGTTTTTGAGTTTAGATAATTCTTACATAATACATAATCAGTCTATAATTTTCCCACTGTTGGGACACAGGCCTCCTCTCTTCGAGGCCCAAATGGTGGATTACGGCCCACTCCCTCTCTGTGAGCGGAGGCGTGTGTCCCAGCAGTGGAATCATTACACGTCGATTATTATTATGCCGATATTTGACGGCACGGTTGGCGCAGTGGTTAAGCGATTGACTGCTGCGCTGCGTGTCGCGGGTTCGATTCCCGCACGGAACAAATATTTGTATGACCTACATGTATTTGTTCCGAGTCTGGGTGTTTTTCTATCTATAATATGTATGTAATTACAAAAAAAAAAAATTGTATATAAGTAGTTTATCAGCCATCTTGTTACCATAACACAAGCTTAGGTTTTATGTATGTATTTGTTCCGAGTCTGGGTGTTTTTCTATCTATAATATGTATGTAATTACAAAAAAAAAAAATTGTATATAAGTAGTTTATCAGCCATCTTGTTACCATAACACAAGATTAGGTTGCTTAGCTTGGGACAAATGGTGCCGTGTGAAATGTGCAGGGATATTATTATATTATTATTATTATTATATGTGTGTGTTATGTGAATCTTTCCGCCAAAAATGATGACTATGGCACAATTGCCATTATCACAAACAAGACCGTACTGACTGACCGATCGACCGAACGACCGACCAACCGTATGACGTATCACAAGTCTGTTGAACAACCACCTAAGAGATTATAATAAGAAGATGGGCAGCCGCGTGGGTTTCTGAGTTTTTGTCTTAAATTCCGGTCAAGGTTTGGAAGCTTTTTAGGAGATTGCAATCAAGCAAGAGACACGCGGCATGTTTTCTTAACGCGTCGTCACATACTCAGTATAATGTAAATAAGAGCGTTATTCTAAGTAAAATGTCTCTTTTATTATCTTTAGCCAGTATCAAAATCAAGATGTAAAAAAAAAACCTAAAAAAAATACGTTTTATTTAGAAATCCGGAAAGCAGAATGACGATTGATATAATTTCTTCTTTTTCCGTGGGCTCCGAGTGCTCATTGCTTGTTCATTGAAATCTCTAAGCGGCTGGTTGACACTTCCCGTGACCCAAGGGCTGGCTTTTACCTTGGTCAGAGACTAAGCATTGCCATACAACGTGGCAATGCTGCCACTCTCTTGGGTACATTACCAGTCGACAACGAAGCGGAAGAATATTTCGGAGCAATATTTTAACTTTAAATGTTAATAAAATTAAAAATGTAAATTGATTAAGTGTTAGTTAGATTAGGATATTACATTTTTATTTTAATAATTTGTAGTTTATGTAGTATTAGAAGTTTGTACATATTTGATAGTATATATTATAAATGGTTAAATTAATAACTTCTTATATAAAAACTAGCTGTGAATGAATTTGCGGGAATGTGACGCATGTTTACCCCAACTTGTTATTTTGTTCTTTTTGTGTTTGTTCTTTTTTTATGCGTCAAGTTTGCCGCAAATAATGTATTTTCTTTCTTTCTTTCTGTGACCGCGACTTCGTTCGCGTGGATGACGGGTATCAATAATGTGTCGCTTAGAGGTGTAGGTCTCCTCCATTGAAAAGGAAGAATATTTTATCACTTTTTATTTTTTCACGTGAAACATTTTTTTTCTAAAGTAGCTTACTCGTTATAACATCGGGGGGTCCACTCCGAAGTATTGGCCGAATATTCGGCCGTTTCCTGCTACGAAGTTACTATTTGGTTCGGTCGGTTCCGATCCTACACTCCTACACTCTTTCGAATATTGACTATGGTCCCGACCCAACTGAGCCGATCCGAACTTTTTTCGATTTTTTAATAATATTCGGTTCGGCCATGTGTCGGTCCGATCCGAATACTCACACTTTGCACTTCGGAGTAGACCCCCAGCTATCTGCCAGTAAAGCCTGGCTTCAAAGCGAAACATATACTGCCACAGAAGGTCTCTTTGACGTATTAGTCTAATCAGACTCATCCACTAACACTCTCTAAAACACACAAGCACACACAAACACACACACACAAAGACATAAACTTATATTCATAAAAACCTCCCAACAGGCTTTTACTTTTTAATCGTTTTTGTATTTATTTTTACTCTAATAATAAACTCACAAATTGTTTGAAACTTTTGTTACTTGCTGTGATATATGTAAGCTATCAAATATGTAACCATTAGCAGGTGGGGACCTGATGACCTGTATTACAGGTGTTACTACCTACCACAGGCACCATCAGCGATCCACAACCAAAAAAAACGTCAGCTATTTCTTGTTGTATAAAATATTAATAAAATAAATAAATAAATCCCTGGACATTTTACACAGCACCATTTGTCCCAAGCTAAGCAACCTAATGCTTGTGTTATGGTAACAAGATGGCTGATAAACTACTTATATACATTTTTTTTTTTTTGTAAATACATACATATTATAGATAGAAAAACACCCAGACTCGGAACAAATACATGTAGGTCATACAAATATTTGTTCCGTGCGGGAATCGAACCCGCGACACGCAGCGCAGCAGTCAATCGCTTAACCACTGCGCCAACCGTGCCGTCAAAATATATTCATCAAATATATTCATCGTCAAGTATTGTTTGTATTGTTTTTTTTTTTTTGGCTTGTGTTTTTATTATTATTATTATAGTGAAAGTTCTGTCGAAATCGGTCCAGCCGTTTCGGAGATTAGCCAGACCAAACAGACAGAAACCAAATTTTTAAAAGGTTTTTTTAAATACCGTATATATTATGTACATTTAGTAAATTGTGTTATTTTGGTATTTCAAACAGGCACTAGTCTTCAATTTTATTTATTTGTATATATATAGATGAAATGATCGAAATTTGGAACGTTATGGCGTCACCTTCCTAGAACTGGCATTTTTCCAGGTAATACGAAAGTCAGAGGCTCGCTGTTGCCATTTCGAATCATTGGTTGTACCACTTTAAAATTCCGACATACCATGCTCTCAAACCTACATTCAGCTAAAGCTACCTGAAACCGAACACATGCTTACTCCGACCGAACGACAGGTAACACAGAACTATCTACTACAACCACTTCCCGCACGTTTGGTTTCAATTCGGCAAGATAATGGACAGTCCTACCATGTCAGCTGGAAGCCTTCCCCCACCGTACAAGCGGGAAGATTTGCATAACTGCCGCTAGGATTTGTTACTGGAGAGTGATAGCCATTTACTGGTGATTTGCGACTGATAAATGTTACTGGACATCCCTAATTGCTTGATTTGAATGTCTGGTGGAACTTGGCTTTGAATTGGATTAATGAAGAATGGCTATTGTAGATAGATTTGTGAAATGCGACTCTGAAAACGTTCGAAGTTTTGTTCATTTAGAAATATTACAGGGTGACATATTTATTTACTAAATTCAGACATCGGCATAATATTTTAGGCCCCAGGTTACTTCGCAAAAATAAATCAAAAATCAAATTAAATTAGCTAGCATAACTCCACAGACGTGATGGGTATCGAAGGATCGTGGTAACATACCTGATAAGGTGTACAATATTTCAAGCTGGTTCCATATTTATTTAACATTTGTCTCAGGTCATTTTTAACACCATGAATCAAAAAAATATATTAACCAAAGGAAAATTTCTGAAATTCCGTCGGTTATAAAAAAAATATCAGCATACCCACTGGAATTTTATAACCCTCCAAAATTTTCAACGTAGGCTTGTTCAGAATCATGTACTGAATCCATGGTAATAGGTTGGACGTCGATATCCCTGCCGGTATATGAGCTAGAGTAATTTATTTATAAAGAATATCCTACATAGTAAATACGGACTACTTTGCTATCAAGATCAACCTAAAACGTTTTCCGACTGTATTACATTTTATTTAGGTCTCAGAACGAGATAAGATAATGAAAAACAATACTTTTGCCAACAATAAAACAGGCAAACAGGCACAAAGTGGGCGTTTATCGTCGAAAGTAGAGCGAGACACACCACGGCATAAACAGGACGTAAAGGCTATTTGGTATCGAAATAAGGTTCGATGTATCTTATGTTTTTTTCTGTTTGATACGGAAATAAAATGTTGTTGGGTATTTGTACCCTATTTTAGGGCGCAAACTCAAACTCAAAGTATTTATTTCAAATAAACCAATTGCAAGCACTTCTCGATTGTCAAGGAGTCGGTCAGTCAGAAAGATGAAGCTAGTTCCCCATTCCAAAGCGTAGTAGGTATGGCTATGGAGAAGAAAGGGCAAGAAACTCCACGGACAGTCTTTTAAATTTTATTTGACGGCACGGTTGGCGCAGTGGTTAAGCGATTGACTGCTGCGCTGCGTGTCACGGGTTCGATTCCCGCACGGAACAAATATTTGTATTGCCTACAGGTTTATCCAGGTTTATCAGGTTATCTCCGGGTGTTCTCGTCTAGCTAACGGAGAGTACTTGCATAGACACAACCTTGTAGCCAGGATAATCCATCAGCAACTTGCTCTGAAATACGGCCTTGTGGAATCTGAGGTGCCGTACTACAGGTATGTGCCCGACCCAGTTCTCGAAAATGGAAATATCACATTGTACTGGGATCGATCCATCATCACTGACAGGACTATTGTTGCCAATAAGCCTGATATAGTGGTGGTGGATCGATCAGAGCGGCGCGCAATGATTGTTGACATAACCGTCCCGCATGATGAGAACCTCGTGAAGGCCGAGAAAGATAAACAAATCAAGTATCTTGACTTGGCTCGCGAGGTTGTCGACATGTGGGATGTGGACTCAGCGATCATTGTGCCGATAGTCGTGACAGCCAATGGCTTAATAGCCAAGAGCCTCGACCAACACCTGAGGAGGCTCTCGTTGGGCAGCTGGATCAAGGGCTTGATTCAGAAAGCGGTACTTCTGGACACGGCTCGCATCGTCAGGAGGTTCCTCTCTCTGGAGCCCTGACCGCCGGTAGCTTGGATCCTGTTCCCGATACCGGTGGGCTACTATTTTTTATATTTTTAAATGTTTTTATACTTTTTATATTCTAATATTTAAAAATATAATTTATATGTTTACATGCAAATAAAGGAAATTTATTATAACTAATATTAAAATATATATAATATATAAGTATAATGTGAAAATGAAAGTAAATTCTAATAATAAATTATTTTTTAATTGTGCAAATTTTGTGCATATTTAGCAGTAGCAGTAGTGCATAATGCATGGCTATTTTGTCATTTTGATAGTGCATATAATCCGATGTCTAGTTACATCATTCATGTTCAAATTATACATGTGAGAACGAAGCAGAAAGACTTGCACGTTAAAAGCATCCGTACTAAAAAAAGATAAAAACAAAAAAAAAAACAAAAATGAAAAGTACATCCTCATGCTAGGGAAATTAATAATTGTTCACTAAATTGACTACCTACTAACTAGACTCATATGACACATAACAGAGACATTTATACTATCATAGGCATCGTAATGGGTGATTAGCAAAATCAGCATATAACGTTCTTCATTTAGGCCTTCTCTCTATGCATGAGAACGGGCTGTAATCCACCACGCGGACCCAGTGCAGGTTGGTAGATGTCAAATTTTTGGTTCTAGGACATGCCGGTCTCCTCACGATGTTTTCCTTCACCGTTTTCAGAGCAGTGGTGATGACATAATTTACACAAAGCATAACCACCTACAACTCGTAAGTACCTCTGGGTCACCACATCCCAATGGTGGATTATTTCTGACTTAATATCATGGCATTTAATTTTTGCAACAACGAAGTATGTTTTTACTAGTCTCCCACGAAGCATTTAGTAGACGTTATAACCTTCATATTTTGAAGGCGCTTTTGTGGAAGAGAAATAAAAAGAACTAGTAGAACATCTGGCTCTCATCGTACAACTATAACTATAATAATAACGGTCCAACTATCGATGCCAGTTAAAGTTAAATTACCGCTAAAAGTTGGAGATGAGTTACCGCTTGAGTGTGGCAAAACAAAAATAAAGATAGAAAAATATTCACAAACTCTCAGGGTGGAGTTGTTGGAAGCTGTTGCTATTATATTCACACTAGCATTTACCCGTAGTACCGTCTGCTTTGAATGAGCCATTTGATTTCTAACTGACTGTGAGTATGGCTTTCCTCGCATAAACTACATATTTCATACATAAACTTAGCCAGATGATATAATAATTGTCTATCAAATAAAAAAGGCATGTAAAGCAGAAAAGGGGTATTTCTCACTAGCTGCACCCCGCGGTTTCATTCGCCTAAGTTTCGATCCCGTGGATTCCCACGGGATCGAAACTTAGGCCGATATTCATCGGGATAAAAGTATCCTATGTGTTAATCATAGTTATAATCTATCTGCGCGCCAAATTTCATCCAAATCCTTTTTGAAGTTTTGGCGTGAAAGAGTAACAAACATCCATCCATCCATCCATACATACTTTCACGTTTACATATAATATTAGAAGGATAGGAAGTTATAATCACACTAAGTACAACAGAGAGATGTTGTCTAATGCAAATAACATTATCTATACTCATATTATTTTAAAGAGGTAAAATTGATTATTTGTAAGTACTGATCCGATTACAAAAACTCTTTTAGTAACGTAAAGTTACACTAATTGCCGTGTGCCATTCGTCGTCCACGTGAATGAAGTCACGAGCAGAAGCTAGTGGCCAAGTGTTTTCCCAAATATATTGGCTTTGACTGCAGCTCACAATTAATATTTTACATGGAGCAGTCATTCCATGTAAAACTGGGCAACATGATTAAAAATAAAAATAATTGTTTTAATACTTGTTGATGAATAATTGTTTGCTGCACCGGACGACGTCATTACGTCGGCGCCAGCTGTCGCTTAAAACCAGCGCTGGGGCTCTGTCTTGCATAGGGTCGCAGCATAATGCTGAGCGATAGCCGTTTTGCGTGGATGTGACGCATGTCAACTATTTCTTATTGTTTTTTTTTTTCTTTACTTGTTCTTTTGTGCGTCATGTTTACCGCAAATAAACGTATTTTCTTTCTTTCTTTCATACTCCCTGGGATGAGAACATTAACTCTATGAATCTTTTTAGAGTAAACGAACAAATATTCTTAACTTAACCCGATCGATTTTTAAGAAAGTCTAAGAATATTCGTATAATATGAATATTTGTTGTCGTGTCTACGGGTATCTGGTTACGTTTCTAAAAATATTTGCCTCAATTATAATAACTATAATCTCCGAACGAATTGTTAAAATAAGGCTTTCAACTAATAAAACCATGGCGTAACGATCCGGCACGACCACGTAATACGTCTGTAATGATCTACATCGAAAACCACACACCATGAACTTTTGAACCTACCAGCGGGTTAGAATGAGAAAGCGCATTCTATTTGGTATCCATCCTGCTCTAGCGGCGTAATGGTTATGGTTTAATAATTTAATAGGCTGATATTACTATGCTTGTTATAATAATTATACTTCAGGGTAAAGGTGTGTGAAAGAAAATATTTTTGGCTTAAGAGCGTTTACAACGTACGGCATTGCATACAAACTTTCAAGTCCTTGATTTTCGAAATACATGAACTGATTTTAATGAAACTTCCTACGCATAAGCAGGATATAGGTCTAAAAAGTTAATTGAGAACATTTTCAAAAAATTGTGTTACAGCGAAATTCGACCGATTTAAAATTTTCCATAGAAACAGAGATTTCCAATTATCTTTTTTTAAATAAGGCATTTCGAAAATTTTCTTTACTTACTTTTTAGACCTATGTATCCTGCTTATGCGTATGAAGTTTCATTAAAATCGGTTCATGCATTTCGAAAAACCAGGACTTAAAAGTTTGTATGAAATGCCGTACGTTGTAAACGCTCTTAATGCACGGCTCTCAAAACGGTATAGGAAAACATCGTGAGGAAACTGGCATGTCCTAGAACAAAAAATTCGAAAACATGTGACATCTACCAACCCGCAATGGGCCCGCGGTGGATTATGGCCCACTCCCGGCCGGCCCGCCTGAGTTCGAACCTATAAGTCGCGGCCGTTTCTACTGGACCACAACTGCTTTCATATTGTCAAGTTTGATAGTAAATAACTTGCATACATTTCTTAACAATATTCTTTTTCATGTATAATATTTTTTACCGTTGCCACAAAACTAAGCTATAACTCATTCCGTAGATAAACCAAAAATATGATCTTGACAATTATTACACCCCTTTTCGACGTTAAAATAGAAACCAATTCATGAAACGCCGCCATATTTCGCACCGCAGCCCGTACATTTTAACAAACAAGTACGTAATAATTAAATGTCAATCGCCGACAGCAGGTGGCATCATTGCATATGCTCTGTGACTGACTGCAGCCTGTCGTGTTAAATTCAATATATTTATTATAAAACCTCACTGATTGGTTTGGTAAGTGAGGTATTGGTTTACCGAAAATCTTTAATTGTAAGTGGTGTGAGAACCATATGGGCCCAGTTTTTGAGATATCATTGGATAACCGGAGTTTTACTATTCATAAAAGTTATTGGATCGATATACAGACACATTGTTTTTCTAAAGAACATGCTTAGTGTCAGCTTACTTATATTACCAAGGGGTATCGTACCTATTACCCAGTAACTGGGTTGTGGAGGTCAGATAGGCAGTCGGTCCATGTAAAACACTGGTATTCAGCTGCATCCGGTTAAACTGGAAGCCGACCTCAACATGGTTAGGAAACTATATACAGCTATGTATCAAAACACCTAAAGAAAAGAACTACCGCAACCTATCTTAAAATGTACAACTACTAAATTCCCGATGGCGAATTTACATTAGATGCATTTTTTATTATCGCCGCAGAAAAGGAAGACATTTTGAATTCGAATAGAACTACAGTATCGATTCAAATCGTTTATTTATTCGAGTCTCGAGCTCGATATTCGGAATTATTTACGCGTAGCCGCTAGTAAGCTTGCGTATTTAAATTATGTGATGTCGATATCTCTGTTCGAGTAATATAATATGAAGTATCGACGTGTCCATATTTATGAAGGACTTTTGATAGCAATATCTCTCTGATTTTTCTTTGTTTGGTTTTATGGCGTTTTAATATGAAATGAGTTTGTTTTGTTTATGAGTTGCCGGTTCACATACGTACGTAAACACACGCCTTCTTCCCATGGGGGTAGGCAGAAACAACAGAACGCCACCCGCTTCGACCCTTACATTATGCCTTTTGCTTCGTGTACGTTCATATGCACGCTAAATTGTCAGTTTATGTTCTTGAATGCCCGCTTTTAACGACTCCATACTTATACGTGCAAACACATGGTGTTACGAGTATGAAATAGGTTTTCCAACAATCAACGCCGCATACTCGTACTAGCATGAGCATAATAAACCTATAATTTTCCCACTGCTGGGACACAGGCCTCCTCTCAGTGAGAGGAAATGGGCCCTAATCCACCACGTGGGCCTTTGCGGGTTGGTAGAGGTCACATGACTTCGATTTTTTTTTTGTTCTAGGACATGCCGGTTTCCTCGCGGTTCCTTCAGCGTTTTGAGAGCAGTGGTGATGAAATTATTTACAAAAAGTAAAGCAGCAGTGATGGCCCAGGGGTATCGGCCCCGACTTACGAAGGTCGTGAGTTCGAACCCAAGCAGGCGTTTTACTTTGTCAAAATTATATCATCACCATTGCTCTCAAAACGGTGAAGGAAAACATCGTGAGGAAACCGGCATGTCCTAGAAGCAAAAATTCGAAGACTTGTGACACCTACCAACCCGCACTGGGCCCGTGTGGTGGATTATGGCCCATTCCCTCTCACCGACAGGAGGCCTGTGTCCCAGCATTGGGAACATTATAGGCTGATTATTCTAAAGCGCCTGACTGGCTTCGAACCTACGAGCTACCACCCGTAAGCCGCGGCCCTTACCACTGGGCCACAAGAATTCCCATAAATGCTCCAATAAACGCCGCAATATTGATGAATTCTGACTTTGTTTTTATGAATCTTAAAATTACTCAATTAACACTTCAGTGTTATCCGATGTAAAACAACAAATAATTCTCACTGTCAATATCAACAAAAAGTAAAACAATGAAATCAATCCGAAGCCATGTCGTTTAAAACCAATATTTGAACAAAACAATTTAAAAACACGACGTCATTTTTCATTAAAAACATTAAAAGTCTAGGTGTCGCCCTTCCATCACATTCAAAACAACGTATTGGTCGTTGTTTCCATAACAATGTTACACAAAAAACTCAATCATAACTCGAGTACTCTTGTGGGGGCACAATAAAACGGTATATATGTACTTACTTAGAAAATTCTCCGTGCAAACGTCGTTGAAAATCCTACTTAATCTATATGGTAATAAGATTAAAATTTGGAAGGCAAGCAGGCGACTCTTGAGAGATCTCGGGGCGTTATTAACAAAATACAGCAGGTCGGTATGCTTAATACAAAAATATATTCCTTTGTCTACAGTTTTCGGTGAACTTGTGAGATTATGTGGCTTCACTTGTCTCTGATATATTGTTTTGTTCAGTTTTATGAAAAGCTTTTCGTTGTACAATAATTAAATGAGTATAAAAGATGCAACATATTCCATGCTACTGCTGAACTCCATTTTTTAGATCTTGATCATGAAAATGATGACATGGGGCTGATTTTACCAATGTTAGATATTATGTATTTTATACACGGAATAAAATTGACGTCTGACAGTTCTAGTATGGAAAAACTGTCAAAAATTCAAAATTTATTCTCAGGGTAAGACTTATTCTAGGTTTAAATTTGGTGAAATTCGCCCTTAGCTGGTTAAAAACTAGCGCTGTGTTTCACATGTCACAAAAATAAACATTATCGAGTGTGGTTCACGTTAAGCAGTAAAAACTTCTGTATATACATATGACTTCGGTTGCGGTACAGCCCTGTGTACCTAGGTGGCGAAAAAGAGTGATTTTTATCGTCAGATAACTTTTATCTGAAGAATAAGACCGTCCATTGTATGCTTTGTAGAAGCGATAAGGCCGCCCATTGTATGTTTTGTATTTTTTTTTTATATGTATTTTTTGTGAACAATATATAAATAAATGTTAAACTGCATTTCAATTCCTCAGTTAAAAGTTATCTGAAGATTTTGAAAATCGGCTCGTGTGTCGAAGAAAATAATTGACTAGCAATAATCTATCCAGGTTAGTACCTGGATAGATTATTGCTGATATTATTTTCTTCGACTGCAAAAGTTAACCAATCTCATCTTTGACACCCTTTTTGAAAACATTTTTGCCTCAATTTTATCCACAATTTGGCACAGACAAACAAACTTAATCGCACAGTTCTTTTGTCTTTCGCTTCATATTATGTATTCCTCGAATAAATGTAAATGCTCCTCTACATATTTGCAAGAGTTCTCGCGAACTGTGCTCTTTAATTCTACTGCCTTCGCTTTGTGCTGTATAAAAATTTCATATGTTAAAATAGTGCGTGGGAATGGTACTTTGTAAGGGAATTGGTAGGAGGCTTTAATGTTTGAATGAAACTTGTACAAAAGTGATGTTTTAGGCTTTTCGAAAATGGCCAATTACTCTTGTACATGAAGGTTGTAGAATAATCTACTAATGTATTGGGTGGTTAGGTGGTTATTTAGGAGGGTTTTCGCATACCTGTGTAAATGTAATAATAATTATGAAAATAAGCAAAAGCTAATTCTATCGATATGTTATCGAGACGTTTTGTGATAATGTGGTAAGCATAATTATTTCGATTTTTAACGATTTAAACTACGTTTGATTTACTTTTGAAAAAATCTCAAACACAACAAAAAAACAACTTTCAAAAAGTCCCTACTTAAAAATCACGACACAACCTGCGCCACTCAAAAATTGATGACTCCTTCAAAGCCTAAACACATAAACATTATACTTGGGCATACTGCTAAAATTAAGCCAGCTAAGTAAGGGCGGAAGTAACTTCGTAACAGAGTACTTACCAAGTACGTTCTCTGGGGAGCGACACTGAACTACACGTGATTGTGCGAACAAAGATGAAACAAGCGTCACTTACTTATATAACATTATGCTTATTAGAGGTAAAGGGGTGAGCTAAGTGTCAAAGCTTAAAGAGGAACTACGATCTTTGTTCGTAGAAGGCTACGCCGTAGGCATGCTACGGCGTAGGTGTGCTACGGCGTAGCATGCCTACGGCGGCAACGGCATTGTTGATTATGCATCTATGACCCTATCCTTTAAATTACAGCTTATTTTGCCATTCTATTTTGAGTCTAACACAATCGAATGCTAGTTTAAAAGCGTTGACAACGTATGGCATTTCATACAAACTTTCAAGTCCTTGTTTTTCGAAATGCATGAACCGATTTTAATGAAACTTCATACGCATGAGCAGAATACATAGGTCTAAAAAGTTAGTTAAGAACATTTTCGAAATGTCTTATTTAAAAATAGATAATTGGAAATCTCTGTTTCTATGGAAATTTTAAAATCGGTCTAATTTAGCTGTAACACTATTTTTCAAAAATGTTCTCAATTATCTTTTTAGATCTATATATCTTGCTTATGCTCAGGAAGTTTCATTATAATCGGTTCATGCATTTTGAAAAACAAGGACTTGAAAGTATGTATGAAATGCCGTACGTTGTCAACGCTCTTAAGGCATGTAATATAAGATTGCACAAGACCCTATATAAAATTTTAAAATCCTAAGAAAAAAACTGTATCAAGAATTATTAGAATATACTTAATATAATCAAAATAATTTATTATTAGACTCCTTATCACTATACCTAAAGATCAATGAACCCTCTGTGGATAAACTGTAAACATAACCACCTACTTACATTCTTGTATCGAACTATCTGTTTTCAACACGGTTATGAAGTTTCAACGTGGTATCTGTGTTAAGAACGTTGTATTTAGGTATTTCTATGAAAGGGCTTCACTATAATATTTATATATTATATAACACATAAACTTTCCGGCGTAAATACTCTATTTGTGGTGAATTCCGCATCAAAATCAATTAAGTAGTTTACAAGAACAGCCCTCTAAACTGTTTTTTTTTAAATATTGTGTGCCTTAAGCTGGGTCAAGTAAAATGTTATATGTTTTTTACTTTAAGCGGTCACACAGAAAAACACGAAAAGCTACTTTATTTAATACTATTTATAGGTATAAATTTGTACCTTCCATTGAAATAACAAGTCACATTCATTGTCCTCCAGTTTCAGAACTTCTTTTACTTAATAAATCATTTTTATGGTTGTGCTATCACTAACTGATACCTACTAAATAATTTTTATGACTTGTAACTCCTCGTAAAACATGATTTAAGTAAAAGTGCGAACAAGATCTCATTCTTTGTTACACATTTTAAAAGCCATTAAATTAAAATGGGAAGGAAATTTGATTTTAAGTGTATTTTAATTATTTATGATAGCTTTTGGTCTTATTAATAAACTTATTGCAAATCTTTTTAAAATGGCAGTTTTAAAAATAAAACGCGTCAATGCGTCATACTAATATTAGTAAGTAGGATGGCCAGAGATTGCATAAGACAGGGACAGGGCTTGGAAGAAACAAGGCGATGCCTTTACAAAGTAGCAAGACACAATGTAGGCTAATATTTTTTTTTATCTATATATATAAAAATGAAACCCGTTTTCCGTTGTCACGACATAACATGAAAACGGCTTGACCGATTTGGCTGATTCTTTTTTTAGAATATTCCTTGAAGTACGAGGATGGTTCTTACGCAGAGAAAAATTTAAAAAAAGAATCAGCCAAATCGGTCAAGCCGTTTTAAAAAAAAATTTCTTTTTTGGGAGTAGGGTAGAAGTAGGGTAGGAGTTGGGTAGGAGTAGGGTAGGAGTAGTGTAGGAGTAGGGTAGAGTAGGAGTAGGGTAGGAGTAGTGTAGGAGTAGTGTAGGAGTAGGGTAGGGAATAGGGTAGGGGGTAGGGTAGGAATAGGGTAGGAGTAGTGTAGGAGTAGGGTAGGAGTAGAGTAGGAGTAGGGTAGGAGTAGTGTAGGAGTATGGTAGGAGTAGGGTATAGGAGTTGGGTAGGGGGTAGGGTAGGAGTAGTGTAGGAATGGGTAGGAGTAGGGTAGGAGTAGGGTAGTAGTAGGGTAGGGGGTAGGGTAGCTGTAGGGTAGGAGTAGTGTAGGAGTAGGGTAGGAGTAGGGTAGGAGTAGGGTAGGAGTAGTGTAGGAGTAGGGTAGGGGATAGTAGGAGTAGGGTAGGAGTAGTGTAGGAGTAGGGTAGGGCTAGGGTAGGAGTAGGGTAGGAGTAGTGTAGGAGTAGGGTAGTAATAGGGTAGGAGTAGTGTAGGAGTAGGGTAGGAGTAGTGTAGGAGTAGGCTAGGAGTAGTGTAGGAGTAGGGTAGGAGTAGTGTAGGAGTAATGTAGGAGTAGGGTAGGATAGGGTAGGGGGTAGGACACCACGCGAACGAAGTAGCGCCGGGCAGCTAGAAATAATTTATATGGCAAAACAACGTTTGCCGGGTCAGCTAGTTAATTTATAATTTTGACTTCGCAGCTGACAGTAGGTATAACATACTTTTGATTTTAAACATTACGCTTGTGACGAAGTACACTACACTATGTATGATCTTACTAGATAATAAAAAACAAAAAACTGCAACAAAACGTGACAAAAAGCTTACACGCCGATATTAAAAACTTTTTACTCATTTTTCTCGTTCACTGACGAGTCCCCAGTGCGTGATACGTTGAAGTTCAGCTCTTTATATCAACCATTACATAGATTTATGTACTTTAATGAGCAAAGAAACACGTGTAATAAAATAAAAACCGAAAAACATATATATAACTGGTAAAAAATTTACTAATTGGTAGCATATAATTATGAACTTTCGTCCCCGTATGAATTGTATTAAAATCTGTTTTTAATATTTTGATATAAATTTGAAATATTTTTTATTGAGAATAGAATAGAAAACTTTTATTTCAGACAGGAGTCCATAGGGTTTGTAACAATTTTACTTAACTTCTAGTTTTAGTAGATTACAGACACAGATATACAAATAAAAGTCAGTGTGGAGCTGCATCCACCTCTGCAACATCAGGGATTCCCACATTGAGAAACCACTACGATTTAGGAAATAAAAACTTAACTTATTTTTTGTAACATACACATGACTCTCTGACCTGTATATTCCAAATTTTGTTATGTTTACTGTCAATTAATAAATATTTTTATGTATTATTCCCCGAAGGGTTAACCAGAGGTGTACCTATATTACACGCGTATTTAATCAGTTACGTTTAAGTCCCATATATTTATTTATTTAACCATTATATTACGATATCCATACCACCATATCCACCATACCACCATATTACCATTATTATTTTATTTTTTATATAATTGGGGGCAAGCCTATAGCCGTCAAACTATAACCACAAATCCAAACTCCGGACTGCTACTAGGATATTCCAGACGGAAAAACCCAATAACACTTTGCCTGACCCGGGAATCGAACCCAGGACCTCACGCTCAGCAGTAGCGCTTGCGACCACTGGACCAACCAGGAGTCATATTCTTTGATACATAATTCATTTCAAAAGCCTTATTTGAAAAGCATATACGTTTTAACGCTACCCAGCCGGAATCAATACGGTGGTCAGTCAAGTCAAGTATGAAACAGAAGGCTAATTCTCGTAATTTAAAACGTTCAAAATGTAGTCGCAGTCTCATCTCGGCGACAAACAAATGTCAAAAACTTCTCAGAATGTAGGGAAAATAGACGTATTTTTGACAGATTGAGACTGAGATCAGACTGTGAACGTTCTTAAAATTACGAGAATTGCCTCTGGTACAAGAGAAAAAAAAATCTTTAAAAAAAATCGGCAAAAGAAAGACATTTCACAAACTGGGAAAGGGAAAGGAACCAATAACAAACGTGCCGTATCAATTGCCACCGACGGGAGATAAGAATTTAGTTTCGAAAAGATTGGCGATGGATCTTATCTAATAAGGAAAACCTTCAAGTATGTCCGTGTTCCTGATGGATAGGCCAAGTACATACAGTAGCCTACAAAAATTAGTTGACATTTTTCTTCTGACTATCCGTAACGTGTGTAAAAGATCTACGAATGACAGCCCTTACCAACGGTTTAACGTGCTTTTCGAGGCAGGGATCTCGATATGTAATGAATGGTCAAACATCCATTAACTGACCGCGGCGAGCATAGTTTAACCCTTCGATCGACCCGTGCGGATCATTTAGCTACAAGCCTTAAAAAAACAATAACAATAGCACCGTTATTTCAATCTGGCATTCAAATTACGTAATGTAAAAACGACAAAAAAAAAACCGTTTATTTTCAACCAAAAACGTAAAACTGCAACGAATCGTTTGCCCATTACCAAGACGTTTCTTAATACAAAATCAATATCCCTCGATATTGGAGTAGTGAACAAACACGAGCCACTTCACTGAGTATTACTTAATGATGGTAATAATAAAGCTGAAGAGTTTGTTTGTTTGTTTTTTTTTTTCGTTATCCTACATTGTGTCTCACGACTGGGCAAAGGCCTCCCCTTTTTCCTTCCAAACCTGCCTGTCTTGTGCGATCTCTGGTCATGTTGGCCCTGCGAACGTTACCAGATCGTCACACCACCGTCGCCGTGGTCTACCTCAACGGCGATGTTCTCCCTCAGGCGTCCAGTGAGGGTCGATCTTTGCCCATCTCTCGGGGTGCATTCGCGACACATGTCCGGCCCACTCCCACTCCAGCCTGTTTGTTTTTTCTCCAACAATCGCTACTTGAGTTATGGAGCGCAGCGTAGTGTTTCTAACTCGATCTGTACGCTTAACACCTACTATGCTGCGCTCCATTGCCCGTTGGCAAATCTTGAGTTTGGACTTCTGTTGTTCAGTAAGTGACCAGCTTTGTGCACCGAAGGTCAGGACGGGCAGGATGCACATGTCGATGAGTTTTCTCTTTAGTGATATAGGAAGACTACCTTTCATGTGTTCTTTAAGGGTCCAGTAGGTCTTCCAAGCATTTTGAACTCGTCTTTCGACTTCCTTGTCTTGTCTGTTCTTAAAAGACACTATTTGGCCCAAGTATGTGTACTCATCGACATATTGCAACCCATATCCGTCTACCTCGACCCTACGTTAAACGCGGTAATTTCTGGACCTACCAGTCATACATAATCGTTCGAGTTTAGTAAAACGAAAAAACTCAGAAAGAACGAGAGGGCGGAAAATACTCGGACGAAGTCGCGGGCAGAAGCTAGTTACTTGGTAATATCAATGTTTCCAAACAGCCAATTAGCCCGTTTAATATTTTAGAGTACTTGGCTTTAATTTGAGAGGTTTATAATAGTGATACACGGCTTTTGTCCGTGGTTTCATGTTATAATGGAGGATTAATGTAAATGCATTGGATATTGTTGGTTGTAGGTTCGTTTCAATTTTTTAATTGGATCTTATGGTAAGTTTTATTCATTCAAGTGCATCCACATTATAACTTAAGTAAAAAGCACTTCCTCTCTCCTTAAAGCTGTTTTATAGAAAAGTGTAATTCCTATGCGCATGTTACAGATAATTTTGTTTTAATAACGGAATGGTAACAGCAGTGAGATTCTGTAACAATATCACCGTGAAAACTTATGTGAAATGAGCGTGGAGTGAGCTGTTATTCCAACTAATACTAGGGATTCACACTATTGACAGCTCACTCTAAGCTCACTTCGCCTAACTTTTCACGGTGAGATTTTTACAGAATCGATCGGCTGGTTGCGCGTCCCTGCCACACGGTATTCAAGTAAATACGCCTTTCATTATTCGACCCGGTCTTAAACTGTAGTATGTGACTACAGATTCCAAGAAATTTCAATAAACTCTACAATCGAATCAATCTTAATACGGAATCCAAGAAATGTTACACATGAGACAGTCAAAGACAACCCGCCAATACGCAGTCTAGCGTAAATACATTTTGATCGAGTAACTATTGAAGTTTCGAATGGGACAGCAGTTTATTTTTTCGTGATTAGGATGTTTATCCCATGGAGAAAGTTGTTCAGTATGATAGTCTGTAGCACACCTTTATAACGGGTGTAAAAAGATACTTATCGAAGCCGAGAGTCACTTCCGTCATTGTAATCAATTCTCGGTACTGGACCTTACCCGGGAACCTTGTTTACGGAGAAATTGTAGGTCAAACTTCCACCTTTAACTGACGTTTTTTTACGAAAACAAGTATTTAATGTTATAAAACAACTTTAATAAAACAATACCCCCTGTACCGTTGCATGCACCCATAAGCACAATGTTTTGTTTGCGTTACATTACGCACTAGTGCAATCAGAATTTTTTTTGCACCAAAAATTAAAGTCGTTTCCCAGCAATTATTTTTGTGCAGTTTTACTGAGTTTGATGTACAAAATGCATAGTTGACGGCTATATGATGGGTTTTTGACAAACTGTATGACCAAGCATTTCTGATACACACTGTATATATTCAACAAGATTCAATTAAATGTATCCCCAATTGTTTGCAGACTCAGCCTTTGAGACTGTACACTCATTGAGACACTTGATCACAAAGTATTGGCATTTTTAATTATAAGGCTGTTTTGTAAACGGATTTTCTTTAAAGGAGCTCTTTTATAATTAAAAATAACGGGTTCGGAAACGGGGTTTTTATGTAAAATGTCAGAGGACTCTTGGTTAGGAGTCATTTTGCTGGTGTTTAATTAAAAAGATATTCTCGAGGCCAGATAACAGCAAGATATCAAGAAATTCTAGCACTCAATAAAAAACTATTGCATTGCATTGTACAGTCAGCAACAAAACTCAATTGACACTTCACTTTTCTAAACCTTAATTATAGAGCAAAATATTTATTTTAACTCAGAACGGAAGTCAATAAAAAAAAAGACAAAGAAGATTACCGAATCATTTTGAATCAATTTAGATGATGCAGTATTAATCTACTTTAGTTGTTGTCCGCACTTATGGTAAAAATCATCATCATCACTATCATTTCAGCCGAAAGACATCCACTACTGGACATAGGGTTCCCCAATGCATCAACTCAAAGACCGGTTTTGTGCTTCTCTCATCCAGCGAATTACTGCGGCGCAGGCCTTTCAACGCTAAGGCCACGTTACGCATGCTAAGAATAGCACACCAAATATAATAATAAAAAAAAATAAAACCAAACCAAACCCAAACCAAACCAAATATATAATATTTCAGATACGAGTGCAAAAGCGTAAAGTGTTAAACTCAAAACTAGTAAGCAAACAGACCGCGGGTAAGCGAAATATGCAGCTAAAGTTAAGTTGATCCGGTGATTGTGCTATCGTTAGTAGGTATATAGGATTTTTATATGTATATAAGTAAAGCCAAAGCTTTATACAAAATACAGGGTGGCAGGGACATCGACGCGCAAACTGTAATTATGAATTAAGCACATGATTCTGGGTAGCGGGATCGTCCGAAAGGGTTACCGCTGCCCTGGGAACAGAAAGGGCTAAGGAAGGAACACGGGTGGGTTTTAGTCAGTAAGAGTCTGACACTCCCTTCCGCTCCACCCAGAGCGGGAGCGGGAGCGGGGGGGCATTTGATGATTTCCCATCCGACTCACGACCTCCATCTCGTAAGACGGGCCACTATCACAGGGTCACCACTGCTCTCAAAACGGTGAAGGAAAACATCGTGAGGAAACCGGCATATCCTAGAACCAAAAATTCTAAGACATGTGTCATCTACGAACCCGCACTGGGCCTGCGTGGTGGATTACGGCTCACTCCCTCTAGAGAGAGGAGGCCTGTGTCCCTATGGGGGAACCTTGCAGGCAGATTATGTATTACTATTCCTAACCACTAAACTCCAATTGTATCTGACAGTTCATCATCTGCCTAGCCTTTTCCCAACTATGTTGGGGTCGGCTTCCAGTCTAACCGGATGCAGCTGAATACCAGTATTTTACATGAAGCGACTGCCTATGTGACCTCCACAACCCAGTTACTTGGTAATACGATACCCCTTGGTAAGACTGGTTGTCAGACTTTCGGGCTACTGACGACCCGTAACGACTGTCAAATATCCACGAATGATCCACGCACGGAGGGGTCTTGGTATGTCAAAATGGTCATCCATCCACGGACCAACCGCGGCAAGCGTAGCTTAACCTTATTGATCGACCCGTGCGGCTGTTATGACTTAGCCACAAGCCCCTCCTGTATATCTAAACATTTGTACATCGCAAATCATTCAACAATACTTGAACTCTCTCAAGCTATTAATTCACCGCTGCTATCAAAGGTGTTTGACTATGCAACGCTGTTTGGCTCAACCTAGCTTTAAATTAAACTAGAGCCGAGCAAAAAACACAGAATCATGAACCACCTCAAACGGACCTGAAATTGTATTGCTCGGTACAAAAATAGAAGAGTTAGGTAAAATGTTTTACGACTAACGACTAGGAAGAGATTTGGCTTAGTTGCAATACCTACCAGACGGAATAATCATAATTAGCATATAATGTTCCCACAGCTGGGACACAGATCTCCTCTCGGTGAGAGGGAGTGGGCCGTAATCCACCACGCGGGCCTAGTGCGGGTTGGTAGATGTCACATGTCTTCGAATTCACGATATTTTCCTTCACCAACCAGACGGAATACCTTGTAAAATTATTTTTTGACAGAATGTCAAATTTTGGGTATTTTCAGAGATTTCGGCTCTTTGCAATTGTGACCCTTGAAGTTAGTTTACAGGTAGAAATTATTTTATATATTTTGCAGTCAAATTACATAAATAGCCACAATTAAAGAAATATAGTAGTTTCCTCTTTTTTTGCGTAGTATCAAAATTTTAAAGCCGCATTTTTAAGTCTTGACCACTTACAAACGCCTGGAATAGTAAACAACATTGCTAAACGACACTAAAACATTTAACAAAATACCAACTTACAAGTACGTAACACACTTTCACAATCTGAATTAGTTTAAAGGATATTGCCAACCCATTGCTTCAAATGTACGAAAACAAATTTTGCTCAACAACGTAAATAATGCAACGTATGTTGTTTAACTGTCAAAATGAAAAGTCTTTGCTACTGTAAGTTAGTGTGATGGTACTTCAACAAAGCGACTCTTAGCAAACTAACTGCTCATAACATTGTTACATTCAATCGCAAAAGGCTTAGCAATACCCAGTAACTACTCCGTAATGGCTGGAATCGACAGTTTAATATCGTTTAACAGACGCTCTACACTAATACCTAGGATTAAATGACGGCTGTGTGCGTTTACAGGTTGTTACGGTCTCTCTCACTCATACGGAAGTGATGTGTGTGGAAATGAGAGGGATTTATATGAAGAGGACAAACTGTGCGGATCGGTTTTGCAGTTAACTTTTATATTCTTTCTAAGACTACAAATTGTTGATTTTCTCTCGTAGGGGGTGCAACACAGTTGCAGAGGTCAGCACATTCGATTCTTTAGTATTTGTTGTGCAGACGCCAACACATCAAGCTACCCGAAACTGTCAAATTTTCCCAATCAACTTTGAACCTTATGCTTTAGCGACGAAGTTGAAAATTTACTAAAGAAATTTGACAAATTGTAGTTGCTCGATGTGCTGACGTCTGTACAACAAAGCTGACCCGAAGCTATTGCTGAACATATTCGTCTTTCATTCGACTCTTGCCGATCAGCAAACTCCGTTTGTCACCTTCGCCGAGTCATGCTCGGGTCGGCTGAACACAATTCGCAGCTAAGCCGAGTGGCTATTTCCCGGACATATATTTACATTTATGTTTATTCGGTTTTAACACCCGGCTGTACAGAAACATGCCGAGAGAAGATCAAACAATCGATGAAAGTTCTCGCCTGGAAATACTTACATCTTCAGAACGAGTTATAAATACTTTTTCTATGTATCTACATAGTAACGCAGCTAGCCGGCTTCATAATCTGCCTGTAATGTTCCCACTGCTGGGACACAGGCCAGATTGGTACAGGTCTTTTCGAGAGGGAGTGGGCTATAATCCACCACGTGGGCCCAGTGCGGGTTGATAGATGTCACATGTCTTCGAATTTTTGGTTCTAGGACACACTCACGATGTGCTAGCCGGCTTGTCACGATGGAAAACAATACGGAATCAAGCTTCGCATCTCAATATCTTATACTTTATGACGATAAACTTTGTATTCTACTATGTTCTGTCCTCGCCTACTGATTTCAAACTATCACAATCAGCTAAAAACATTCCGCTTCTTTATCAAGATAAAGACAGATCCAAGAACCTTAAGTTGTACTATACATATAGTACACTAGCTACACCCCGCGGTTTCGATCCCGTGGAAATATCGGGATAAAAAGTATCCTATATGTTAATCCTGGTTATAAGAGTAACAAACATCCGTCCATCCATCCATCCATACAAACTTTCACATTTATTATATTAGTAGGATGCTTATTCCATGGACAGGAATCTGCTGGTCACAAGTTCAGGCAAGCGTCAAACTCAAAAATAAAAACAAACATTAAAAATTCCAGGCAAGCAACACCTCGCAAAAAATTCCCTCGATTCGCCAACCACTGTACACCGCTGAAACCCGCGAACCGGGTCGAGTGGCAAAACTAGCGGCACTACGTAAAATATTAAATTTAATGACCAGCTTTTGTCACCCGGAGTTATGGCAAGCCCTCATAGGCCTGTTTTACTTTTAATTATTAAAACACTAATTTTGTCGTTGGGTGACCCCTATCTCTAGAGTACTTGACTCTTTGGTGTCTCGAAGATTTTGTTTTGAAGTTTGTGTGAAGGTTTCGGGATAGGCTTTAGCTTGTGATTGACGGTTGAATTAAGGGATAGAAACTGTGTATTAAGTTGTTTGTCGTGTATCTTACTTTGTATAATAAACAGAGGAGTGGTTTTCCTTTAAATAGTGGTTTTCCTTTATTGCAGGCAGAGTAAAAGAGTACTTTTTGGTTTGGCTTCCACGTGTAACCTAAGCTCAAAATTCACAATTTTCGTTTATAAAACGGATAATAGTTTTTATCTTAGAAAATCAATTTCACACGCAAGAAAACTCAACGTAACGAGACAACGTAACGTAACGTACGCAAATAACAAACGTATTTTAAAGATTGTTCGCATTCTAATCTTAGTCTCAATCTGTCAAAATTACCTGTAATTTACCTCAATTTTTGGCTAGCTTTCAACATTGATTGTCGCAGAGATGAGATTGCGACTAGATTTTGGACGTTTTTAATCACAGGAATTGGCCTGCAGTTCATTTACCCCCAAAACAGAACCAACACTACTTGGGAAACTTAAAGTTTATTCGTTAGGCTGTTCTCGTACGAGTACGTCTTTCACTTCAGACACAGTTTGCGTGCGCTCCATTGAAGTCTATGTTCTAATTAGCAAAGTCATTGTTTTCGTGAATCAGTCTGTTCACTCTGCAATATATATGTACTTTGTTTGATATAAACCTAATTAATAGTCTAAAAATTTACTTCAAGGTATTGACGATCATCGTCAACATTGGCAATTCGATCACCTTTCGAGGCTACACTAACTGCGTCATCTACCGCGGGGTAATTGCGTAACTAATACTATTAGTTGCAATCGCTTTCATTTTGAAGTTCAACAACATTCATTGCGTTATTTACGTTGTTGAGCAGACAAATTTTTCGAAGATATAAAGCAATGATGGTTTGTTAGTGATTGTTATCAGGGTGCTGGTCATCAAGCTGATGATTTAAATTGATGGTTTTCACTTCTAAAAACTCTTTTCCTTTTGAAAGTATCGACAAATAAAAATCGATTGCCAACAAAAATAACACCAGCTGATCCTACCAAAGTTTTAGCACGAGACACAGAAAGCTAAATACAACCACACCCATATTGATGTACTCACGTATCTTGTAAGTCATACCCAATTCACAAGACGTACCCGGCACTACCCGGTTCCGGCGCTCTATAAATAATTCATACGCCAACTTTGAGAGATGTTGTAGTTTAAAGGACAAGTGACTTCCAATTCATAGTATGGTTTAGATTCCACCGATGTACAGTCGAAAGTTTAGTTTACAGAATATGCTTTGACTAGCTCTGGTCATTGCTTCGCTTGCGTGGATTATATTGCGCTAAAACTTAGTCTAGTTAGAGCTCTGCCTCATTAGTGCGTTGCGTTGCGTTGCGTCATCGCAGCGTCGACGGTGCGTCGTTTTCCATATATTTCGTAGTCGTCCCACGTGACGGATCGACGGACGAGAGACGAAGCGGGGGGAGGGTGATGCGCTGCGCTATCAGAGTTCCGGTGCGACGACGGACAGTGTTCCACTGCTAGAGGGGCAAACGAGAGACTGACTGAGGTGCGTGCGTCGTCGTCATGCGCTGCGACGTCGTGCGACGTCGCAATGCGTTGATCCGTTGCGCAACGCAACGCACTAATGAGGCATCGCCTTTAGTAGTATTTATTACAATACCTGTTTAGATATCGATGATACACATCACGTCTGCGAAGTGTCGCTGGCTAATTTAATTTGACCCATGTTACTTGGGGTCGTCGCAACACGTGTTCTCTGTCTGCCCCTGTCAACCGCCCCGCTTTCGTTTACTCCCTTTTCTTTCATACAGTATCTGTACTGAAAAAGGCCAAATAGATAAGTGGTTTTCGAGTTATCAGCGAGCATCAGGACAGATAAAGAGATACTGAGAGTTTTAGTCTATGCTACGACACGAGGTATAAGCAAATAAATAAATAAAATTCTGTATTGCATGGTTCATAAAAAAACACACACAATTAAATAAAAACTTAACAACAAAATGACACAATAAGCTTTATATAACAAACACACCTTTCTTTTCTTGCAAAATAAAATAATACATTTACGCGGCTATTTCCATCCACAGTTTGTAGGTCTTAGTAGTATACATCCTACCAGCAAGGACCATCTTCTCCTTAGCGTGTCGATAGCAATCTAAATGAACTCGCCCAGAATTCGGCTACTTGTTTGGCGCCACCGCCAACGTCCATCAGTTCCTGTAACGTGCAGCTGGCAGATCACGCAGGACACGATATAAGTGTCCTATCGTTTGTGGAACAGCACCACATTTCAATATCCTTAACTATACTATTTTTACACGTGCCAACTCTGACATGAATGATGAAATCCTGCTTCTCTTAATGGCATATACTTTTAATCAATATTGACCAGAGAAAATTCATTTCCATGACTTATGTTATAGTTTTAATATTTATTTATCCTTATTTACACCGTGTTCCGGACGATAAACATAAACTTCAACCAGATGTTCAGACCATGGAAATAAGTATTTTTCATTATGGACACATTAATGAATTCTTATTTTTTGTTAATTTTTATACAAATAAATATATTGACGTAAATCACCCGATATGCATGCCTCTTCATCTCTTTATCCGAAGCATTTGATAGATTTATCATTTTAATTGCACTAAGCGGCCACTTAAGGCTCCTTGGAACGTCAATAAAATTTCATTAAAGTGAGATTACAAATATCTTTGTAACGGAGCCTTTTTACGCACTACTTCCTTTGTTAGATTTGAGCGTTGGCCACACGTGAAGAACACGTTGTATACTTTACTGTAATGTAAATAAATATAGAAATATTCTCATTTAAGTGAACTATTGCAGGTATTCTTATGAGAATAAAGTTATCTCAAACCTCAAAATCTGACAAAACCAGGAGCATAAGACATCGGTGCCTCGATTTTCAGACGTAGGGTAGGGACGTGTTGGTTAAAATCGGTAGTTTTGGGAAATGGACATTTCAGATGTTGGAAATTTAGAGACCCGTTCGACTTTTAGGGAATTTTAACGAACTGAACATTTTGGAGATAGAGCGTTCGGAACCAACGGAAATGTAGTTATGGTCTTCGTCAATGTCAGGTGAAAATTAATGTCTAAGTGTTCATACACACGAGGGGCACGTTGTCGACGGCTGCAGTTGGCGTTGGAGCATGCCGCTCGTGTGTATGCAGTATGCACACTGAGGTACACCTTCAATAGTTCGTACTAATAATCTCTGTTTTCTTGTCGGGTGATAGACTTTCTTCAAAGTTTTCCTCAGTCAAAAGAATTAAATTGAATCTGTAAATGTCCAGAAGGCCGATTCTCGTATTTAAAAACGTTCAAAACCTAGTAACAATAAAACATCTCAGCGACAATCATTGTGGTAAAAATATTATCAAAAATGTAGGTAATATTTTATTATGTAGGTAGGTGTTTTTGACAGATTGAGACTAAGATCGTGCGGTTTTATTATAATTTCTAACTTCACGATATTGTCGTGGATGAAAACCTAAAAAAGCGTCTTCTTACGCTTCCATCTTCTTTATTCTTCTACAGAATAAGGAAGCTAAAGTAGCAATGGGCCAGCCATATTAGCCGTAGAACCGATGACCGTTGGTGTAGACGTGTTCTTGAGTGGAGACCGCGAATCGGTAAACGTAAGGTGGGACGCCCTAAGGCTAGGTGGAGCGAGGATCTTCGCAGGATGGCTGGTAGCAGCTGGATGAGAGTTGCTGAAAATCAAGTTGAATGGCGTGCAATAGGAGAGGCCTATGTCCAGCAGTGGACTGCTACAGGCTGATGATGATATCCTTCCATACATTTTACTTCCCTATGTCATCGTGATGCCATGACGTGAACGTGTACGTCCACGATAATATCCTCACGTTAGAAATTATAAAAGAAAGAAAGAAAGAAAAAGAAAGAAATAAAAATACATTTATTTAGCACATACCAAAAGACACACAATACATCAGATACATACATCAGATAGCAACTAATAAAGAAAACAAGTAGAAAGTATAAAACATAATTATGTAAGAATTAGCAGGAAAGTGTGCCTCACGGCTGCACCAAAAAGGCTCAGTTCAGCAAAAATGCCAGACAACTAGTGCCTGACGCTGGTTTTCAACTGAACCTGTTGTGTGAGGTGACGGATGTAAAAGCGCACATTCGTAGACATGCGAATGTTCTAAAAAATACGGAAATTGCCCATTTGAAAGTGGGCTACACTACACTTATAAAATCAAAATCAAATGATTTTACTCCACATAAACCTACATGGGCACTTATGAAACGCCAGAAGCTAGGTGCACGGTTCCAATTGGTCGTTTCCTATGGAGAAGAGCCGGCAAGAAACACAACTATAAAAAAAATTACTGCACGTGGGTCTTCTACATGTTGCTGGCACGGCTTTCTCCGATATTGCTGGCCCAAAACTTCACCACTTCCACAGCGTTATCGGTCGCAGCGCAGAGGTCACTTTGACTACAAGCTTTGGGACAGAGAGGGCAGGTGGAGCATGGTTTGCGACATAGCTCCACATCCATACCCTGCTGCCGCTCCATCGAGTAAGCCCCACTTTACCAGGTTGGAGTTAAATCTTCCCACTTGTGTCCAGAGATGGTTCAGGGATTTACAAGTGGACCACGAAAGGTGTGTAGGTAGAAATTTATGGAGATTGAAGATTATTCTGACTTACACAAAAAGACAGATATAATAAATATTATGCGTTTATCCTTTATTTAACTATTATATTAGATAAAATTCCCGCTGTTACCCAACCTGAATCAGGTCAGACCACCACAAAAAGCACTAAATTGATGCTCGAACTAAACCGTAATAGAATCGGAATGCCACTATGAACACTATTTATTACTGAATCCAATCTTGGCATGGCTCGACTGCAAGACTTACGATCGAATCGAGTTTTCCTCGAGTTATGAGGTTAGGCATAGCCGTTCCTGCCCATTCCTAGCCATTTTTGCCCAGTTCTGGTGTGGGACTTTTATAGCCTCTTTTTTCGCGACTTCAATTCGGTAGCCCGCGCTATAGGAGCAAAAAATTAGCCGCCAGTTTACTCCACCAAACTAGCTGAAATGGAGGGTTTTTCTGTTTTGTTTTGTTCAAAACCCACGCTAAAAGTAAGTGGCTTCACGCTTGGCGAGTGTTCGGTCTAAATGTTTTCACGGCGGTCGTCGGTTTCATTATAGGGTTAATAAATTAGGCAACTTAACTTGTTTCGTGGTATTTTCGGTTGGTAGGGAATTGATTTTATTTGTATGGACTTAGTGAGTAAATACCGACGTTAGATTATTGAAAGTGGTGTGTTATGTGCAGAGTTATTTTCAAAACAAATCGCGTAGTCATCTCAACACCTCTCTCCATATATATTTATAAGTATAAATTATACTAAATAGTAAGTATGTGTACAGGGTGGCAGGGACATCGACGCGCAAACTGTAACATGAATTTAGCACATGAGTTTAGACCTCATAGCAGAGAAATTTTTCGTCGGTTATCAAAAAAAAAATCTTCTGTTTCATAGAAAGCTGCAATACCTACGCGTTCAAAATGTATGGAACAGCAATATTTTTTTTTAATAACCGACGATAAATTTCGACGCTAAAAAAAATAAATAAAAAAAATAAGTTGGTATTTTATTTAAAACTAACGGCGCCCCGCGGTTTCACCCGCAAAGGTTTCGATCCCGTGAGAACATCAAGATAAAAAAGTATTTCATGTGTTAATCCTGGTTATAAACTATCTTTGTGCCAAATTTCATCCAAATCCGTTTAGTAGTTTTTGTGTGAAAAAGTAACAAACATCCATCCATCCATCCTCACAAACTTTTGCATTTATAATAATAATAGGATTAATATTTTGGGAAAACATTTACCCATCTGTGCCGAAAGCACGATAAACCGTTGGTTCGGGCTTCGGGCTGTCATTTGCAAATATTTGACAGTCGTTACGGGTAGTCAGAACCCCGAAAGCCTGACAACCAGTATTGCTAAGGGGTATCGTGTTACCCAGTAACCGGATTGTGGAGGTCAGATATACGCTCCCTGTTAAATACTGCTTTCGGTTAGACTGGAAGCAAAATCCAACAAAGTTGAGAAAAGGCAGCAGATTGATTTACCCTTTGCATAAGAATTTCTAAAAATTAAATTCAGTTTTTACTCCCAAATAGAAGATCCAAGAATGAAAGATCAACCAATCATCTATTCGACATCCCGAATCCATCTTCCCGCCAAGAATTCATAACCTCATCAGTGATGGCACTTGAGCGTTTTTCCCCCAATTTCCCCCAAGTTAGTACCGTCGATATGTTAGTGAAAGTAATGCTAGAGGACCAGAGAGGAGAGAGGGCGTTCCTCTGAAAAATTACAAGTTTCCATTTCGTTTCACTGAGTTATTGCAGCGGTTGCGCTTCTGAAGTTATCGAGTTTTCAGGGCCGGATTTCAGAGTAGTGCATTGACAATTTATATGGTACATTTGCGGAGCACATTTTTAGGGCAATATAATAATAATAATGTTTCCATGTTCTGCAATAGTCCTGCACCAACCGGGGATTGTCCTTGGGTGCACTTGCATGGTACATACTCATACAGGGATAATCGTCGGTTGGTACCTCCTCATCATTTAAAATTGTGTATAGGGCCTCTGCGAGTTGGCGTCGGCCGTGTTTCAAAGGTCCGGGACCGCAGGGTCCCGAGAGATGTCATAGACAACTATGTTTATTTATCCAAAATAATACATAGACACAGGTTGAGCACAGGTGGTAGATATACTAAAATTATACATGCTTGTTTTAATTGGACTGCATCGTTGGTGTAGTGGTCGCAATCGCTGCTGATGAGCATGAGGTTCTGGGTTCGATTCCAGGATCAGCTAAAGTGCTATTAAGTTTTCGGTCTAGAATTTCTCAGTAGTAGCCCGGAGCCCGGATTTGTGCCCATTTACAGGCTACAGGCTCGCCCCCTGTAAAATGGGACTTAAACAAAACTGGCGAAATATGGGTGTACTAAGATGTTCCTCTGCCTAACTCTTCGGGGATAACAGTCGTGATGGTATACTATATTCACTATAGTCATGGAGGTTTTAACAGTTTCTAAATACAACCTACTTACAACACAATGCCTACCTACTACTACAATGTTGCCTACTTAATATGAAAGTAATTTTGTTTGTGTATAACGAATTTTACCTTTTACCTATGTATAAGAAATAGGTAAAAGTCGTTATATCAGCGTAGTTAATTTAAATTAACTTTAGGGGAGAGCTTGTTACTTGGAATCTGTAAAATAAACATTAGGTTTTTATGCCCTTTTTTTGGGTGGGAAATCATCAAATGACCTCTCCCGCTCTGGGCTGAGCGGAAGGACGTGTCAGACTTTTACTGACTAAAACCCACCCGTGTTCCTTCAGTTGCCTGTGCCAGGGGCCACGGTATCTCTTTCGAACAACCCGTGGCCCTGGCAGGCATCGGCCCTAGCGGGTGAACGTCAGAATCGCCGGTCAACAGTCTTATTTAGCTTTTAAATTGTGTCTAAAATTTACTTATCAATTGCTTATATTTGCTTACCATGATAAGAGAATTGCTTATTTCATAAGTAAAAAGAATTAAAACAATTAAGGTTGACCAGCCATTCTGATATCAGAATGGATGGTCAATCTCTGTAGAGTAGTAACTATGAGGAATTACTGAAATTTTCATGGGCAAAAGATTGCTTATCAATTGCTTATTTCACAATTTATAAGCCTAGACGCTGTTAATCCTCTCTTTATGCTAGCCACGAGTTAAAAAGCCTCTGCGCCTGATAAAATATGTGAGCAAACTGACGTAAGTTCGTACTTGTTGCTTTATTTTCTGTAATAACCAAACGGTGCCTAGTTCTAGATTGTTTGTAATCATATCATCTTCCTGCCCTTGTCAAATGTTACTTGGGGTCGGCGCAACACGCCTTATTCTTCCATTCTCCCCTGTCAGTCGTCACGTTATCATTTACTCCTTTTCTCCTTCATTTCATTCCTCACACAATCCATCCATCGTTTCCTTGGTCTTCCTCTCCTTCTCCATCCATCAAAATTTGTATTCATATTCTCATCAGACTTAGTAATTGAAAATGTGAGCTATATATAGATATACAGGGTGGAATTTTTCCATGTCACCTGGAGGGAAAGTACTCTGTACTGGAGATAGCAAATTTTACTCAAAGTAAACATTCCTTTATTTTTAAATAGAAACAAATCTGCATTCACAGATTTTCAAAAATTCGCTTGCCACACTCGGGAATTGGACCGACTAAAGTTCTAAAAAATAACATTCCTTTTGACTGTATATATAGATGAAAATGAAAGACAAGGGTTTTTTTTGAAAAACGTATAATAATTATTGTTATATAATTATGTAGTTGTACAAATAAATAACATGACCTATATTTCCTAACATAAACAATACAATGTGGAATCGCCTTTCGGTTGGTACTTCGTATGATTCTCGCACTTAGATCGTCGTAGCATTGCCATACGTTTCCGATGAAATGAATCTACCCTACATAATTTTTATAACTTACTGTCTTCGTTTTTAACTTGTGCTACTATTTATATAGTTACGTGGATTAAAGTTTTTCTCTATTGCCTTTTCATCATTCGTTTCGTAATGAAAAGAGGAAGGAAGTTTGTGAATTCCTTAGAGGAACAAAAAAAAGCGTTTTCACCATTTAAATACTTATTTCAAAGCGCCAAAAATCTTCCTGCAGCAAGTGACCCAGTGTTTTCAGAAATAAAAAGTGTGTTACCTAGTCCGATTACTGAACAAGGACTATATCTTTCTGTAAAGAAGAATTTTAACTATTTCTTTGATGTGCCCCAAATAAGAGAAAATGACAGTTTCAGTTACAGCAGTGGTACTACACAAAATAAAAATAAAGAAGCATGTTCATCAAGTCCATCGATAAATTTTGTTTTTTTGATAGATTTATATCAATGGGAGAGAATTCAGCCGATAAGTAAGCAATTTAAAGTTAATCAAAATTCAAAACTTCTTATTGCACAAAAATACCGTTTGCCAAAACATATGTGGGCTCACGTATTGCGTGAGGAAATATGGAAAGCAATGAAAACTCCTTGTTCTTGGATCTTCAAACACTATTCCATTAAAAATGAGGACCGAATCACTTGCAAAGGTGTATGTAAACAATGCAAAGCATTGATAAATATTGTGATTTCCTGGCCTGTCGATAAAATAGCTCGCTGTATGTGTACTATAATAAATTTCGATAAATCATTTATTCATGTTGCCGACAAAAAGATTAAATTATCACCAGCAAAACGCGTTGAAATGTCAGAGGAACTAAAATATGAATCTGCTATCACATACCGTAATCAATTAGCTAATGAACTCATGAGTGCTGATGACACTGAACCACCACATATGCCGACTGTTGGATGCTTGAGGCAAATTAAATATGAAAAAAGACAAAGTTCATATTATGATAGAAATCAAGTACTGTCTTTGTGGATAATGACTCGTATATCACCATATAAAGAAGCCATAAAGGAAATATCTTTGTACCCTTTTTATGTTCTTTATTGGACTCACTTGCAAGAAGCCTGCTGTAAAAATATTAAGAAACTCGATAATTTGGTTCTCAGTGTCGATGCTACCGGCAGTATCTTTAAAGAATTTGGTCCGATTAATAAGATGTTCGTAACTAAACATTTATTTTTATATGTATTGATCATGAAAACACAAGAAAACCAAAGTTCCGTCCCAGTATCACAAATGATATCTGAAAGTCAGACAATGGATACAATATTTAAGTGGCTTCATGCTTGGAGTAAATGCAATCCTGTACCGAATGAGGTCAACTTAGACGACTCTTCCGCTTTAATTGGAGTCACAGTAAAGGCTTTTTCGAAATATAATTCTACTGCTGAATATGTCGAAGAGTCATACAGAAGATTAGAGAATGGAGAAAGTTGTAATGATACATGTTACATACGCATTGACACAAGTCATTTTATAAAAATTCTATTTAACTTATCGTGTTTTAAGCATACCGATAACAGAGTGAAATTTTTTTATATAAAATGTCTAATTGAGTTAAAAAATTGCGACGATTTCCTCAAAGCTAAAGATATCATATCAGATTTGATTATTTTATGCTTAAATCAACGAGATGGTATGAACAATCGTGGAAATCCTTCAAGGTGCGAAAATTCCAAGAGCAAGCTAAAGAAACTTGCATCATGTCATGAGAAGGATACTGAAATCAAAATTGAAGATAATGACCAATTGAATGCAAACATTGCTGATTCAAGTAAATCATTATTTAAAGACACTATTAACCGTGACCGTGAAAATACAGGATTATCTGAAAAAAAATCTCCCAAATGGTTTTATGATAAAATTGATGCTGAAAAGTTAATTATTACTCTAAGTGATAACAATGATTTAGGTAACCACGAAAACCTATACTACTTTCCAGCTTTTATTGTTGTTTTATCACGTTTAATGGGACAGTTTCCATTATGGTCCAATGTAATGAAAAATCTTTACGGATCAAATATAGACAAACCTACATCTTCCAACGTAGAATCCTATTTCAAAAACTTGAAAAGGTTTCTTTTTAAAATCGATAGTAAGTCTCATAGATTACGTGTTGATGAATTTATTATGAAGCATCTAAAATATCTGACGGGAGAATTGAAAATTGCAAATAGTAACATAACAGCTAAAAAGAAAACATCAAAAATTCATAAGAAAAAAGCAAAAACTGAACGTAAAAATGTAAATAAAACGGTACTGAAATTTACTGACGATTCGATTTTTTCAGAAAATCCAAATCTGATAGAGAATTGGAAAGGCTTAGGTATGATAAAAAATAAAAATAAAGATTCGACTAAACCAAAAAGAAAAGTCTTATTGCTCTCGAACGGCAGCAGATTTATAGTTGATAATCAAATAGTAGTTACTACAAATACATGTGCACTTGACTCCGTGTGCCAAGCGTTAGCTTTTTCTTATATTGATGGAAGTACTATAAATCAAATAGTACAAGAGAGTGAGCACATGATTTGCCAGCTCATCAAATGTATGTGTGAAAAAAACAATGGAGACGTTTATAAAATTAGAACATCCTTAGCTATAAATTATTTTAAAAAAGTGCAAAAAAAAGGAACTGCAATTGAAATTGATTGCGAATGCAATGTGTTGTACATTTTTGATCGAATTCTGATTGACTGCAATCTTTACAGTGCGGAAGAAAAAGAGTCTTGCACCGTTTTAGACTGTCCTATAAATAAAGTAACGAGAAAAATTTCTGTTTTACGTTTACACGATATACGTGCAACTGAAATTCAAGTAGCTGCAAATACGTTACTAAATAATACCGAGATGATACCATGTCGTAGATCTACTTGCAAAGGTATAAAAACAATTGATCGAATCCTACGCAGTCTTATAAGTTTTGAAATATCAGAAGAATGTATTTCTGTGTATGAAGCACCTGTAAAACTAGTTTTACAGGACAATGAATTTGAACTGCTTTCAATTATTGAATTTGTTCCGCCTGCTGTAGGTAAAATGGGCCACTATAAATCACACTGTAGGCGTGGAAACGTATGGCAATGCTACGACGATCTAAGTGCGAGAATCATACGAAGTACCAACCGAAAGGTGATTCCACATTGTATTATTTATGTTAGGAAATAGAGCGTCATGTTATTTATTTGTACAACTACTTACTTACTACAAATAAGAATAATTATTATACGTTTTTCAATAAAAAAAACCTGTGTCTTTAATTTTATCTATATATTAGCTGACCGAACAGACGTTGTCCCGTCAACTATGAATATTGAATTTGAATTGACCTACCTACTACCTACCTACTTATAAAATAAAATATTTAGGGTCATCCTTATCATTTAGGGGTATGAAAAATAGATGTTGGCCGATTCTCAGACATACCCGATATGCACACAATTTCATACAAATCGGCTCAGCCGTTTCGGAGGAGTTTGGTAACCAACACCACGGCACGACAATTTTATATATTAGAGATATATATATATATCTCTAATATATAAAATATATATAGGGTGACTAGTAATTAGGGACTTATTACTTATACATGTGATTTTGCTCATGATAACAAACTTGAACTTTCCCAAAGAAACATTTTTTTTTAAATACTCATTCACTGTCATCACAATAACACAGCAGCCGTATGGCAATGTTTAGATCTTTGCTAAATTAAAAGTATTAAAAAAAAGGATTCTTTGGGAAAGTTGTTTGTTTACATGAGTATAATCACGTGTATAAGTATCGGTCACTAATTACCAGTCACCCTATATAGCTCACATTTTTTCAATTACTGAGTGGTGAGAATATGAATATAAATTTTGATGGATGGAGAAGGAGAGGAAGACCAAGGAAACGATGGATGGATTGTGTGAGGAATGAAATGAAGGAGAAAAGGAGTAAATGATAACGTGACGACTGACAGGGGAGAATGGAAGAATAAAGCGTGTTGCGCCGACCCCAAGTAACATTTGACAAGGGCAGGAAGATGATATGATTACAAACAATCTAGAACTAGGCACCGTTTGGTTATTACAGAAAATAAAGCAACAAGTACGAACTTACGTCAGTTTGCTCACATATTTTATCAGGCGCAGAGGCTTTTTAACTCGTGGCTAGCATAAAGAGAGGATTAACAGCGTCTAGGCTTATAAATTGTGAAATAAGCAATTGATAAGCAATCTTTTGCCCATGAAAATTTCAGTAATTCCTCATAGTTACTACTCTACAGAGATTGACCATCCATTCTGATATCAGAATGGCTGGTCAACCTTAATTGTTTTAATTCTTTTTACTTACGAAATAAGCAATTCTCTTATCATGGTAAGCAAATATAAGCAATTGATAAGTAAATTTTAGACACAATTTAAAAGCTAAATAAGACTGTTGACCGGCGATTCTGACGTTCACCCTAGCGGACCCCGTCAGTAAATGCTGACATTTATTTATCGAAACAAAATGTACTTTTATGATTCGAACTTGTTACCAGTCTGTATTTCAAGGACGGACTTACTACATAAATGAAATACATTCCCCTACAGCACGACCATCACTTAATTATCCACTAAACGGATTGTCAATTAAACTAATTACTTGCGAGGCTCAGCGGCACCTCGTTACATTATACCCAAGGGTAGAATAGAGACGAAACCGCACTCAACGTACCTTTGAATCGGAGAAACTGTTCCAACAAAGTAACGAATATTATAATAATGCTACAATTGTTTCATTACAGGTCAAAGACCTCTTCTCTTGAGAGAAATTTTGAGCATTTCCAACACACTTGCTGATTACGTGTTGGTGATTTGAGAAACACAACGCAGGAACGAGTAATAATCGTCACGTTTGCTCACTGCGTGGTAAGTGACAATGTTTTCCTTCACCGTAAGCGTAGCTAAAAATTATGCGTCAGAAATACAGCGTGCTTTAGCGTGCTTTTACTTTCTATGAAAATTACGTGGCGTAATTTCGGCCTGATAATAAAATTATGACAAAAGTACGCGTAATTTTGGCAGATGTAAAATACACTACATCAGTATTTGTGTCAAAATAATTGAGAAAGTACAATTAACACTTACGAATTCACATTGGCACCTAACAACAAGGATATTAAACCGAAACCTATACAATACGGTTTGACGTTCACGTTTTGACGTTGTACATCCAGCAGTAAACAAATATTTGTTCATGCAGGATTGAAAACGCACCGCAAAAAATCGGAACGTTGCAAAAATTGAGAAGCCAATATTATGACTATACAGCATTCAAATACAAAAGGTATTGTTGAATACTACTACTGTTATTTTTATAGAGTGATAGTGGAGCTTATAACATTTTTTTTCACGTGTAAAGTGTTTTTTTTTTACATGTTTTGTAGAAATAAATCATTTACCTACACATTTTTGGTAGGTACGGGTGACGGGTGACATGAGAAATCTCAGGTTGGTCTGGTGACAACGAATGTGCGATGTCTTTGGTATTGCAAATGTTCATAAGCAATGGTGACCGCCATCAGGTGGACCGTTGGCTTGTTGGCTATAAAAAAACTAAGTTCTTTAACACCGGCAAAGTTTTAAATCGAATTGATTAGGTACCTTCTTCTAGGTACATCCTAATATAGGCCCCGTGGGTAGGATCACAAAAACGCTATGACAAAGTTGTGTGAGCTCCATGAAAGTGGAGACTTTACCTTATTAGGCCCCGGTGTGCCATTTATATTTTATGCTACTTGGCGGCCTTTTGAGAGGCTTTCAATGAGAATTTGTTGAGAAAAGTGAAGGTGCAGTGTACTGTATTTTATATGAGAGGCTTTAAATAAGGCAGGAAATAGGCGTGCGTAGAAGGAAGGTCGTAACATATTTTATGTTGCTAAAAAAAGGAGATGTAGATTATCATATGGTGTGTTATGGTGTGTATGTAGGTATTGTATTTCATTAATTTGAAAAAGGAGTTTATTCATCCTACTAATATTATAAACGCGAAACTTTGTATGGATGGATTGATGGATGTTTGTTACTCTTTCACGCAAAAACTACTGAACGGATTTCGATGAAATTTGGTACACAGATATTTTATAACCAGGATTAAAACAAAGGATACTTTTTATCCCGATATTCTCACGGGATCGAAACTTATCTTCAAAGAAATCATTGTGCAGACAGACAGAACAATAAAGTATCCATTCATTTAATTTTTTTATCGAATATTTGTTCGCCTTTAATAAGAATTTTGCGCATGCCTTATAACTGATGTATGCACACAGTATTGAAGACTCGTGACTCTCTAGTGGGGCCAGCCTTGTAAATATATCATTGGTGTGCCTTGCTTGGTAAATAAACCAATCATCGGCATGCCAAGAGGCCTTCGTCCTGCAGTGGGACAATAATAGGCTGGTTGTATTAATAGCAGAATAATGTTTGGTAACTTAAAACAAACCTGGGAAATACGTATTGATTGACATAGCTTAGAACCTAATAAAGTCACATGACAACCGCTTCGTCTAACTCAAAACTCAAAGACGCACAAACCTCCGCCTGCGGCTCGAAACTCAAAAGATAAAACATAAAACAAACAAAAGACGAACGCACCGAAACAAAAAACATACATTATCCAAATTGGTTAAAGTTTAACAAAATCCCGTCGACCCATCCGAAGTGCGGCCCTGTGCTCCCAAGGAAGTCATTAAAGTCTTCGCAACTAAGTGAAAAAGTTCACGACACTTGTTTTCTGGGTGCCAAAACATTTTTCTTGTAATAATATAACAGGACCTTTGGTGCTGAACGGAGACTTTTGCTGGTACCTTTCTAAAATTGATGTTTCCTCTTCAGTGAAGTTTAAGATGACAGCGTCAGGGTAGACCGCGAAATTTAATTTTTCTTTCGTTTTTGGCAATTTTCAGGTTAGCATCAGGTTGTATGTTGATTTAATTATGATTCGCGGCCATAACAAATACTTATTTATAGAATTATAATCATAAAAATCATCAATACATCTCTCTAAGCTCATATTACACTATTGGCCAATTATAACTGAAGGAGTTTTATTGTTATTTCCAATAATTATAATTCTGTAAGTCCATATTAGTGACGGTCGCGAATCATATTTTAATCAATATACACTGACCTGCAGATTGCAAAAAACGTAAGTAAATTTGTATTTCGCGGGCTACCTTAACCATCCCCCTTAAACGGGATAAGGTAAGGCGTTCGAAGACAGACAGTTGGCCTTCAAATCGGTGGAGTATTTGACGTTGGTTAATAGGTTTATAAATAACTTTAGGGCTGATAGGTTTGTGTGCTCCGGATAAGTACGTGTATGGTGACGACGACAGCAACGGCTGCTGGCGGAGCCGCGCGCTCTGACCAATCTGTTAACTGACGCGGGCACTCGCTGCTCGTTGCTCACCAATTCCTGTTTAGTTGCTAGCTCTACTCGCTTCTCGATGTTGGCACGGGCACTTTGAGACGAGCACCATTCTTAGAAATCTAAATAAATCTACCTATATCTAAATTTTGAAATTTTTTGAAATCTAAATTTTGCGTGGATGTGACGCATGTTTTCCTCCAACTTTTTTTTTTTTTGTGTCTGTGTTCTTTTTACGCGTCATGTTTGCCGCAAATAAATTCATTTTCTTTATTATTTGTTTATTTATTTAACCATTTATGTACACACATTTATAAAAAGACAAGAAAAAAAATCAGAACAGAAAAATAGGTACAGAGGTGATGCTTATTTCATAAGAAATCTCTTCCAGCATAACTGCGATAGGACAATAGATAGAGAGGTGTAGATAGCGTCTTTCTTTTCTATCTTTTTATTTCAAATCAAAGTATGGGTATATTAATTAATATTAAAATTTTCTAACTTGTTACTAAAACTGTCTTTGTAAGTATTTTGGTGAAGAGAAGTTTCTTAGAAATTATGAATAGACAATATTAAACAAACTGTAGGTATAAACCAAACGTAGGCAAAGTTTCGAGGAAATGGAAAGGGACAGATAAAAATACCAACTTATTTTTTGTTGCCGGCTCATTTGTTAGTGTTTAGACACGTGTAGAGAGACGTTACTTAGGTAGGTAAATACGACCCACACTTAGGCAAATACGAAAATATCAAAAATTGTGGACTTCAAATTAGGAGATGTTCTATGCATACATGCATAACTGCATAGTGAGTATGTACGGTCACCAAAGGAGATAGTAGCCCTAGCCAGGGCCATCGGGTATAGTTGAAGTTTAATAAGAAACCGTTGGATATTTTCGAATAGAATTTTATTTAGTTACTAGCTGACCCGGCAAACGTTGTTTTGCCATATAAATTATTTCTAGCTGCCCGGCGCTACTTCGTTCGCGTGGTGTGCTACCCCCTACCCTACTACTACACTACTTCTACCCTACTCCTACCCTACTCCTACACTACTCCTACACTACTCCTACCCTACTCCTACACTACTCCTACCCTACTCCTACACTACTCCTACACTACTCCTACACTACTCCTACCCTACTCCTACACTACTCCTACCTTACTCCTAACCTACTCCTACCCTACTCCTACCCTACTCCTACCCTACTCCTACCCTACTCCTACCCTACTCCTACCCTACTCCTACCCTACTCCTACCCTACTCATACCCTACTCCTACCCTACCCTACTCCTACCCTACTCCTACCCTACTCCTATTTTTCCTGAATTTTCTTTGCTATAAACCTCACGGAGCCCGAGACCTTTCCAACGAATGCAAAACCGTGGAAATCGGTTCGTGCGTTCTGGAGTTATAGCGTCAGGAAGGAAAACCCGACTTATTTTTATATAGTAGATTAGAAAACAAACAGTCAACAACTTATCAAATTTTCATTTGAAAACATCCATCGGTTTCTTACTAAACTTCAACTACATATATCCGACGACACTGGTTACTTATCTCCTTTGGTGGCTGTACTGTGTGTATACGATATTACGATGCTTCGGATCTTTTGAACTTTTCTTAGTCATGTGCATTTTTCCTGAGTTTCCTAGTTTCAGACCCAATGGAAACCCTTAAACATGAGTTGCTCACAGCCGAGATCTTGATCCATTTCTTCAACAAGTGCCTCTTATTTCTAAAAAAATCCTCAAAAAAAATCTTTACATACATACTTTACAAATAATCTTTACAAAAAAAATCTCAAAAATAGTGCTGTCTATATTTAATTCAGCGTGTATTCTTCAAAAATCTGACGATGAAAACATAGGTGAAGTGAGCTGTCAATAGTGTCAATGTCATCAGGGTAGAATGACAGCTCACTTCACTTAAGTTTTCACGGTTAGATGTATACTTTAGTGGCTCCCGCAGACAGGCGTGACACGACGGTGCGACGCGATTCTAGTAGAACAATTTCCATGAAGTTTTCATAGAAATTGTTCTACTAAACTTGCGTCGCGTTGCCGCGTCGTGCCTGTCTGTAGGAGCCTTAATATGAGTCAAATCTAGTTCTAACTTCAAGAAACAGTATACAAAGGGCTGTAGGGAATAATCCTCTCCTACAATCGAACTAACTTTCATTCAAATATACATTGTTACCAAATCAGCACAACAAACCTAATACCTGTAAATTCGACTAAAGTTTATTTTTGCAGTCAAAGCGAGGTCGTATTCGGAATCTAGGGCAGAATAAGCCATAGTACTTATAATCCGCTTAGCTCGTAATATCGGCAGCGCTTTTTGCTATCACAGTCAGCTTTGCATAATTCTAACGTTGGACAAGAACGTTGCTTTACTGGACGCCAAATTGGCAGCTTGATAGCTTAATACAGCGGTGTTTTTGCTGGCAGGTTTAAAATGTTTCGGTTTTTTTTTTTGTTTTGGCAATGCAAAAAGTTTAGAGTCAGACTCAGTCAGACAAAATTGGCTATAGAAATCCACTTATCTAGACCGACTTACTTTCTTTAATAGGTATTTATAGTCTTGTATAACCGGTTTTTTTTTGTAAGCCTATATTTTGTCTCACCGCTGGGCAAAGGCCGTTTTTACTGCTAAACCTCGGGGTGTCTTGTGCGATCTCTGGCCATGTTGGCCTTACATTTGATATTAGATCGTCACACCACATCCGCCGTGGTTTACCTCGACGGCGATGCCCTGCCTCAGGCGTCCAGTATGTGACGATGTTTTCCCATCTCGCCTTATTCACCCTTATTTATAAATAATATATTGTATGTATATTTACACACAGGTATACTCGAAAGATTATTTATTACACCTTTCAATGAACACAATTATTATTGTGTCAATGAAGAAAATTTCTTCTAAATAAATTGAATTTCCATCATCCAAATCATTTACCTCAAACAACATTACCCACCAAAAGCTTTTGAAACTCCAAACAGCCTTTCAACCCAAATATTTAATTCACAAAAATCCTTAACATTTCAATACACCTTTAATACTTTAAACACCTGCGACAATTGGAGGCTTTGGCAAAGATTCCTAAAATGCCGTGTCAGTGACGGTCCCCTTGGGGCTCCCCCCCCCCCCCCCTCCCCGACCACCGTTGAACCCCCGTCGGCTGTCAGATAAGCAATAACCTGGCACCTGCCACCTGTCACGTCAAAAGTTGCGCAAATACCGGGAGTGTTGGAGTGTATGTAGTGGTAAAGTAAAGGGAAATTGGCTCAGTTTTGGATACGACGGAGATTTATAGAGAGAAGGGTATCTTTTTGACGACATTTTGTTCTATAGATATTATGTCGTTTGTTTTCTTATAGATCGCAAAATATTAACTACCGGCTTACCGCGTAACTGAGACGGTGCTAAAGTTAGGCATTACAAAAACGACCATTCCCGAAACGCGCAGTGCGTTTCGGGAATGGTTGTTTTCATTTTTATTGTGACGATATTTTCGTGGACGTCCACGGCATCACGATAACACAGGGAAGTATATGAAGATTATAACGTGCACATAATGTATTTCGATACATTTTTATTTTATGGATGTGGACGTTATTATTATCGTCACGTTAGAAATTATAAAAGCACACAATGGTGTGGTGACGTGTCGCGAGAGGTCCGTCATTCGCCCGCTGTTGGCGAGCGTTATTAACACCCCTCCCGCAGCGCGAAGCTACCTCAGGCACAGGGGTAGCCAGCGAAATTCAAATTCGAATTTTCTTAATTTTTTTGCAATCAGTGTCAGGTTGTTTATTAGAGTGTTGTATTGATCGATCATTAAAATCATCAATATAACCTTCTAAGTTCATAGTATTTCAAGAAAATTTTAATTTCGCGGGCACCACAAATGAGTTTCCCAGCTCAGTGACATCAAAGGAAAATTAAAATACCCACCTGTCGTACCATTATTAATCTTATGGATTCTTGACAGATTTCCTTTTAAAGATTTCTTCTCTTTTATTAAATATTTAAATCCATTTAATTTAAAAAGGAGCTATACACAAAATGAGATTCTGAATTTATTGATGATAAAAGAAAATTGATGTTGCCACAGAGTACATGGTGATTTTGTTTTTTTGCTTGGTAGCATAATCCGCCTAAAATATTCCCACGGCTGGGACTCAGGCCTATCTTCGAGAGAGAGTGGACTGTAGTGTAATGTTTCACAAATTATATTATTGTTTTTTTTTTTTTGTTTTTGTTTCTTTTGAATTGTATTATGATTTATACTTGCCTTCCTTAACCCAGAAGAACGTTCGCCGTAATCATTCTCCTGTCCTTATCCCAATTTATTTGGGGTCAGCGCAACATGTCTTTTTCTTCCTTACTTCTCTATTCGTCGTGGTCTCAGTAGTCACACACCCAGAAGAACGTTGTCTTTGTCAATCCACCTAGACCACTAAAAAAGATTATTCCGTTGTTGAGTAACGTTTTATTTGTTCTCTCAGAGTGTTTCAATAAAATTGCAAATTAATTGATATCCTGTACACGGCCGCAACCATAATTGAAAAAAATATGAAAATACAAATCTATTTGGTATTAACTAGATTCAGCGAACGGATAGTTTGATGTGGTTCACGGTATTTCAAATTCGCAACTAAATTGAAATTTTAATTGAAACAGTATTCAGCAAATAGATATCCATATTTGTTCCTGTAGTTATTGTCAATCTATGAAGATAGTACGGATTTATTCGATCACCGACAGAATGGATATTTTTGTAGGTACTCAAACAATATCCCCTTTATTCATAAACGTTGCTTAAAGTTAAGCAGTGATTAGCGACTGTTTAACCATACATTTTTGACGTTTAAATGTTACTTAACTTTAATCATCGTTTATGAATAAACCCCAATATATGAGGGGCCCGTGACTAAAAAATAACATCCGCACAGGTCGATCGATCAGGTTAAGCTACGCTTGCTGCGGTTCAAACCCTCCGTGCCTCGGAAAACACGATAAGCCGTTGGTCCCAGCTGTCATTCGTGGATCTTTGACAGTCGTTACAGGTCGTCGGAAGCGGGTACGGGTAGTCAGAAGCCCGAAAGGCTGACAACTAGTCTTACCAAGGAGTTTCGTATTATCCAGTAACTGGGTTGTGGAGGTCATATATGCAGTCGCTCCATGTAAAATATTAGTATTTAGCTGCATCCGGGTAGACTGGAAGCCTGGACCCCAACATAGTTGGGAAAAGGCTAGGCAGATTATGACTCAAGCAATACGTACATATACGAGTACAACCCGTACCAATTTCGGCTACGGTGACTGTCTTTGTTTCCGACAACTACAGGGGTCTACTCCGAAGTAGTATCGGCCGAATGTTCGGCCGTTTCCCGCTACGAAGTTACTATTTGGTTCGGTCGGTTCCGATCCTACACTCCTACACTCTTTCGAATATTGACTATGGTCCCGACCCAACTGAGCCGATCGAACTTTTTTCAATAATATTCGGTCCGGCCATGTGTCGGTCCGATCCGAACATTCGTACTTTGCACTTCGGAGTAGACCCCTAGGTTACGGGCGTAAGCTCAGAAGGCCAATTCTCGTAATTCAAAACGTTCAAAATCTAGTCGCAGTCTAATCTTGGCGACAAACAAATGTCAAAGACTTGTCAAAAATGTAGGGAAATGAAGGGAAATACAGATTGAGACTGAGATCAGACTATGAACGTTCTGATGTGGCTACTATAATATGTCTCTATAGGTTTAAAGAATCTTTATTTCTCATAAGAACAAGATACAGTTCACTTATATGAGATTTTAAATTTAAAAAAATAGTTTCTTCATTTGTTTTTTTTTTACATAAGCAACAAGAATAATGTACCCATGATTTTGTAATATCTTGATTTAAAAGAGTGTCTTGACTGGATAGCTACGTGCACAGTGCGGACACGTTAGAATGCCATTGCGGTAATGACAATGATTGTTGTAGGGTTTGCAAACAATTAAATAGTACTATCAACTATAGGGTGTTCAAATAAAACGACAGGAATATTATAAATCAGATTGCTTTAATTTATTTTAGTTTTATACAAATCGAATACTACTTACGATAGTCAATTTTAACGAATAAACATTTTACCCGTTGTATTTATTTTTACAAATTTACCTTTGTATTTTATTTTTTATTATTTTTCATCTATTATAAAAACCTCCATAGGGGCTTTTCATTATAAACTTACATTACACTCGGTTGTATTTATTCAACTTACTGCAGTCGTATATTTTTTTTTTATTTTAATTTTAATTAATTATTTCGACTATGGTTAAGCCACAGGAACACAATGTGGATTATGTGTGATTTAGGAAAATATATGTCGAACTATGTATGAGAAGCTCGATAGTTGAAAATAAGTTTGGTCGATGTTTTGTTACGTGTTTCTGAACGTGTGTGGGTTTAGCTCTTCATCCGCCATTTTGTTTTCATAAAAGTATAATACAATATTTTATTAAAAAATTAAGTCTGCAGATGAAAATGTTTTCCCCTTGGGACTGACTGTCGTAGGCATTTCCGTAAACTCGTATCATACATTTTAATGAAATTTGCTTTTAGATCACAATATTTTTAAAAGTAATTCACAGAGACGTCTTTTGATATTTTTTTTTTTGCTGATGGCCTGATCTCATAAATTATATTTTTTAATAATTCAGTAAAACACTCTCAATCACCTGTATTTTCACATTCTATTTGAAGGATTAAAAACCTATGGTTTGAAGAGCTAGACCCAATACGGAGATGAAGATGTGTGAGAAAAATGGTAATAAATTAATAATTTAAATATATTATAATAACGTTGTTGCATACATAAGTTGGTGTTTGAGTAAGCGAGCAACCACCAGGTGTAATGTTTATAGATGTAGCCTAAATAGCGATCAAATGAGACACAGATTTACATTTGTTGGCCTAAGAACATAAGAACCACTTTTTGAACTGAAGAAAAATGCAATTTTCTCAAATATTTAAACAAAATAGTGAAAAAAACCAGTGCTGTTGACATTTAAAAGTTTATAATTGAAACGCCCCTTCTAAATCTGATTGCCATCCTATTATTTAAAATAAGAACTAACAAATTCGTATTCATTATAAATACTGGTCACTTTGAAAACTTTTCGAAATTCGAAATTTTTAGCTAAATATTCTGGTACCTTTTTTTCAAGTTTATTTATTTCAAGTTTATTTCTTCATCCGCGCTCTCACGCTATCTGCAAAGATTGGAGTAGTGTACTAAGTTACAGACACGACATGTGTCAATAGCGTATACTCGTATCGAGTTTGAAGATCGCACCAGCACGACTTGCGGGAATGGTGTAAGGGTAAACAAGCTGTCACTATGTGCCGTCGTTCACAAGTTACGTGAAAAGGTACGCTATATTTTTCGGTCTTAGAAAAGCGAGCAAGCTCGGTATCGTATCCTAAAATTGACTTTTTCTTTGTGTGTTCACTCGAAATGCGACTTTGTAACCGAAATTCAACCTAGTTTGTGGACGCGTTGAGCAAAAATTAAACAAGATAGGACGGTAAATATTTTGGGAAATTAAAGAAGACACAGAAAGTATTATAAAATTCAGTTGTTTTATTTCTTATCATTCCCTCAACTTTCATTTACAACGTAACATTCTTGGGTCGATAAAACTAAACCATAAATTGGTAGGTTCTTAGGTCCTTGGCAACAAAATTTTGTTAAACAAGTTTTTTTTTCAAACCGCTGTAAATTTTCCTTACCGCTATAACTAATAAACGACACAAGAGTAGATGAGACTCGAAATAGTTAAAATCTTAGTTTACAGCGTCAGAAGTAGAATATACATGGAAATCCAAAATACCTGTTTCACGATTAAAGCATTTTGTTTCTGTTGTGCAGTATGCAGAGCAGTCTGTATGACATATGAATAAATATTTATAATTATATTAATAAGTATATTTTACAAAATAAAAACACAATATGTAAAAGTATTGTTTTCAACCGAACTTTACTAGACAGAGTAAAAGTAATAAAATATTAGATAAATATAACAATATAATTTACTTGTATACATATGTATCTTAATGAAATTAATATACATTACAGTATGGTTAAAATGATAAAAAACCATGATTTTATTTTACGACATAATAATTATAATAAATTATGTACGTAATTATAAAAATTGTTAAATATTTTCATAATAATAATTATGTGTCATATGCCATACAAACATTAAAATTATATATAGATGTATACATATATGTAGTAGTGTAGACATAGACGATAGTGTGTAAACTGGTTCCTCAGTGTTAAGTGAAATTCGGAAATAGATTAGAGATAAAATCTACAAAACATTTGAGGAAACTTACGCAACTGACAAGATAATTAATTTTGAAGTACAGTTTTACAGAAATATATTTTAAGCATCAGCAGACAGAAATCTTAGGTTTAAAACATTGATGAATCCTTTCATTTAGACCATCCAAAAAGATTTTGAAAACATATTTTATTATAAAATTTAATTAAAAATAACAATCATGTTAAATAAATTGTTTTGTCATTTTCCGCAGTTTCCTCACACAATTTGCATTGTTTCTTGAAGTGTGAACAAATTGTCAAAAATATCAGAAGATTAGCTATACCGACATTGTAAAAGTGAGAGATTAAAACAATAAATACTGCTTGTAAAATGTGTATGCATCGCATATGAAGTGGTTACGTCAGTTCATTTGTACGTTTATATTCTAACCCGGTCCCATGCAGGCGTTTTATTATTCGGTTTTATTAAATCGTAGATCGTTTCTACTCGTTTTTAAATTTATCAATATTTTTTATTATAATTTATCATTGAACCGCTACCACGGGCCTTACATTCGATTTCACAACCTCTCATTATTTTTTTGAAAGAAAATAAGTTTAAAATTGGCTGAACAACCCGTAGCCGCGGCCCAATACAAACATTAACCAGTTAAATTACATGTTAACAAAGACCCTAGTTCGTTTTTTTTATTTTTTCTTTACAATAATCTTCTCAACTTCATCGTTTATACCTAAAACCAACTTAACTTCAATATTTATAAACCCTATTTTTGGCACTAACAAATCTAATTAAATATATTAATTAATTTTACAAATTTTCATTTTTTATCATCACTCTCGAATTGAAATATACACAATCAAATATAACAATAGGGTTTATGAAATTTAAAATTATACAACAATTATAAATACGAATTATTAAAAAAAACTGACATCTGATATTTTTCAGCACCACACGGTTGAGAATGAAAATAAATTCTGCGAAACGACAACGTTTTTAATCTTAGGAACGATTAACATAATTAGGTTATAATAATACAATTCTGGAAAATACAATTTATGAGCAGCCTGTACCTTTCTCTCGAGACACTAATTTCGCTGACCCTTTTACATTCAGAATTCTTAAAATTTCGAGAAAAAGGTACAATTCGTAAAACACATATTTTATGTTTATTCGTTATCGAAAAAAAGAAAAATGAAACAATATGCGAAAACACTCAGATTGCATAAATTTTATATCTAGTTTTTAGTGAGCTTCCTTATTGATAGTTATTCCATTATAAGTTTAGCTTAAATCAAGGGACACGACATTCACTAGGCTATCACGACATCTATAAGAGCGAAATTGAGGAACGGACATAGATAAAGACTTTAAATTGTTTATTTTTTAAATAATACGACTATTATATAGATGCTACAGTATGTGCTAAAAGGTTCTAATCGAGTAGACACTTGACGAATTGGAATCGATAACAACCAATTTCAATCAAAAAACTTTTTCAATTGAATATCCGTCAAAGCACGTTGACGTCTTATTGGGCGCGAAAAATTTCGGATCGCCTCCAATCGATCTACGTTTGAAATTAATCAGATAATACTTTACTTATCGAGATGATATCAATATAAAGACAGTATCTAGTACTTACGAGTAATAGTGTACTATTCCTGCCCAATAAGACTGGTTGTTATAATACTAGAGTGAAAAATGCGATATTTTAGTCTTTTTTCCGATTTTTTTCTAAAATTTATATACAAATACGTACACACTGCATTATTCTGTATGTACACTTTATCAATATGGTTACGTGGTGGTTAGTGATATTAACAGCATTGTAATATTTCCGCTAAGCATAACATTAACACAATCCGATGACTAATTAGTTACTATTACTGATGCTAAGGACTTACTCTCATATCGATATACTAACAGTATAATAATTTTACATTATCGATAGTTAAGTGAGCATTTATCGATACGAGAGATCAACGATTAGGTTCCCCGTTTTATCGAAAATGGTTTAAAAACTAAAAATTCATTTTTCCCTTTTAAGTCGGTCCTAATTATTTTTTTATTCAACCCCCTGATGCTAGACCTATTCTATCTTTGGTTCCGTATTAATTGTTGAATTCTTATCAATTCCATAACTGTTTAACAATTCCTGGATTTAATCTTCGTAGTACATTCATTTAATAATTACAAATTTACTTCCATACCCTTCACTAATGTTCCGATCTATATATATTTATACATATCGATTCGAATCGATATGTATCGATATACACGCAGCGATTATCGCTAATCGAATTTTAATATCGAATGGAATAATCTTAAATCGTTAAGCTATTCTTGACTCTACCGATATTTGATCCATTATGTACATTACTTATTACCCTAAGGTTTTATGTCAGCGTCTGTGATCCCTCATTACATGTAAAAAGGATACCGATTCAAATCTAATTTTTCAAAGGACCTCCTTTCGCTTCAATTTACGAGAATTTTAATTTAAGCATTCGCGTAGAACCGAACTTTCTGTTTTGCAAACTTTTTTGATCAAACCTCATTTTTCATCCAAAGAGTTCGATTTCCAGACATTCTTTTTCGTAATTTCCTTTACCAAATAAATGCATCTCTGTGCCAGCTAAGCATTCTTCCGTTAAATCAACCCTCATTAATATTTCGTTTATAAATATCGTTTAGTTATAATAATTAATATTGTTTTTTAACAAATTATACACGTCAACATTTATCTGTATAACATCCTAGTCAACATCACATTTTTTTAAATATTTGCTAATGGAAATTTCAGTCTGAGCTCAAAGATTACCTATAAATTCGAAGAAATAAATCGTACGAAATACGTTTTCTTAGAAACTGTAAAATAATTATTTAAATATCAATACAATCTACAGCAATGAGAATTAAAACAATTTAACAGACCTTTACTACAAAATTCCGCTAAAATTCAGCTAAAATTTCCACTAACATTCGACTTAACTACAATATGTAAATTTATTATAATTTAATGTCTTAAGACTTTGTTATGGAGACGTGTGCGTTTCATCCACGTATTTAATTTAATTACATTATCAATTATAATTACAAATCGGCAATCTAATAATTAGTTCTCTCATACTTGTGCCGTCCGTCCGGAGGCACCTAGTAGTTGTCTCATTGCACGATGATATGCGGTGCCGATAAAAGGACAGCCACTGTCGCGATGATTGTGAAAAGTGTGAACACGAACAGGCAAAACCTGGGGACAAAAGTAACATGTCAGAACCATAAACATGTGTGTAAGTAATAGAGTTGGCCACGAGATAGCTCCCTGGGGAACCCCAGAGCCAAATTAGATAGGGTTTTGAAGATTATATAACAATCATTTGATTCAGAATAAAGAGTTGACCATCTGAACAAACACATTTTCATGAAAGTCTAAAAAAAGTGTTTTACAGCTTAAATATTGCGCTTCATACCATATTTGAATGTCGGTTTCAAGTCAAGTGCATACTAAAAATGCTGTTCCTAAAAATATTACAAAGCAGTACTCATACCCGTTCTTATAAATTCAGACTTTACTTCTAAAAGCACTCCTTACTTTATTTTCCTTCACCATTTATAACTGCTTGTTTGAAATTCAAAATGTATACCCGTGTGTCGGATTTTGTGCATTTTCGTTTGCATTTTAAAATGAAGACTGAACAAAATTGAATTTCAGTTAAAATTGTATACAAAATTTCATGAGTTTTAAACAACGCATGAGGCTTTGCAGCCAAGCGTTTTGCGGTATCCGACGGATGCAGCCAGACAGCATTAGCTGATTTTGTACTCGTATCACCGTACCTCGACATTTTGTCCACTCGGTACGTTATCCACAAGCACACAAGAATGGAACAGGGGCTAAACGGGAGGATGGCCATGTAACGTTTACAGTGACATGTTTCCATTTTTCATTCTTCCCGTATAAATTATTCCACATATGCAGCTAACATATAAACTGCTGTAGGTACAGTCTGTTGTCAACATTGTCTGACCCACCCTAAAAACAAACGAATTTGGACCCTCTACCTGTAGCATTAAGGTTTATTCAATTTATATGAGCTTAGTAGACAAGTGCTCGAGGTCTCGATGAACAAATACAATAATAATACAGACACGCAAATTTGATCTTTATAACGTTAGCGTTAAGTTATATGTTATAACTACTTGTTATAATATAATTAGTGTAATAGCTTATTTTAATAACTACGTTCAAGTAATTCTGGTCTCGTGGTCTGTGTATAAGACTGAGAAAAACAAGTTGCGAGATCGAATCCTGCGACGAAGATATTGTTTTGCTTTCAATTTAGAATTTATTCCAAAAGTATTTCTTGTATTATTGTAAAGAACTATAGATGGATAATCTTCAAATATAAACTTTCTAAAATGGTAATATTTTCGCATAGCTTGTAATAAGTGGGTAGTTGAAAAATAAATATTCGTATTCAGTATAAAACTGGTATTCAAATGCTACTAAGGGTATGCAGTGACTACGCACAAACATATTTTACCTTGCCTTATAAAATTGGAAAAACAACGTCTCTTTACAATTTTTTATTTTCTATTTTAAAGGTAGTTTTATTTATTATCATGTCTCAATGGAGTGATTATTTAAAATAAAAAATAATCTATTTGCACGAGGAGAAGGTTGGCTACTTGTGCTGTGCAAAAATAAACTTTATGATAGTATACTATATGGTTCAAATTCTTTAGAATATTGCGTGTAACATTACAACTAAGACCAAATTTCAATACTGCTTATAAGAGTTGAGTTGGTCTTGTGGTCACTAAGGTAGTGCGGTGTTCATAGTTGTCTACGTTCGAAACCAAGTTTGACCTAAATATAGCTTTTTACTCTGCTGTTTTTTTTTTATTATTTTATTACACTTTTTTACATTTATTTAATGGATGACGTAGGGTCTTGTCTTTTTAAACGGGCAGTTTGTAAATAAATCAAACTAAAAAATTGCAAGTTTAAAATGTTTATTATTTCATTAAAACACTTATGTAAGATAAAGTAAGTAAATGCTCATATACATATTTCCAAATTAATATAATTTTATATTAGTATGCCATAATCAAATCTAACCATTTATAAACATTAAAAAAGGCATGCATATGCTTAAAAGTTTGCTATCGAGAAAATGAATTCATCTGTGAAATGCTTTACAGATTTATAATAGCTGCCTATATGTAGTGAATAAACATGTTATTTAAATAGAAAAAATCTATTTATAACAATAACATCACCACTTAATCTGCAGCCTTTTAATGGTTCAACAATCAATCCATTGAGCATTTACTTACATGGTGTGTTTAAAAATACCTACTAAGTAGATTAATTAGTAGCGGAGTGGCGCACCGTCCCCTGCTTTAACTTGCTGTAAGCGGCTACGCATACCGCGCACCATATTCCAACACAAATCTTTGCCTCTCATGTGCTCCCAAGTCCATGTTACAATCTCAACCAAGTTGTGTTTGTTACGGACTTCCGTTGTGTCCCAATTTAAAACCATTTGACCCCATAGGCTTGAAACAATGGCCCGGTGGCGTTCGAATTCAGGACTATACTTGATGGCTTTTGCTCCTGGACGAATCCGCCGAATATTGCCATTGTCTCCATAACGTCTTAGCCATAGTCTGACCGTATTTCTCTAAAACAAAAAAAATACATTTTTGTAACCGTGTATGTAACTTGTAAGGAGTGGATGTAATGCTAAAATAGCCAACTACGCGTTCATTAATCACAATCAATCAAATAAAAAAACACTTACTGCTAAATTAAGTCGACGACCAATCTCTCTAATTCCAACATTCTGCTCATGTAAAAATATGATTTTATGTTTGGTATAGTCATTAAATTGCGACAACATGATGCTTTTTTACACCAAATTGCTTAAAAATACTTAACGAGTTATGTGAAACGATTTACAAATGTGTGTGCGCAGTCACTGCTATTAGGCGTAGTGTAACTTTTGTCACTTAGATGAATTTATTATCTACCTCACGGAGCCAATATATGTTTTACTTCGTATCCAACCATTCTTGGTAAATATAAATTCTGTGAACTTAAACTTTTTAATTTACCCACCTGTTTACAAGATAAGTTATTAGGCGTAAATCATATTGGTCGTTCGTTAATAATGTAAGATATATTGTAGAAATGAAAACAAATTAAAAAAGAAACTGATAATAGGTGGACTGTGTTTTCGAACCCACATGTTGTTCGTCGCCAATCCAGCATCAAACCGCTAAGCCACAAGAACTTGTTGGAAATACGCGAAATTAAAGATTCCGTTGTAATTATGTAGTTTGATTTATAAGCTTTTCAACTTTAACGTGAACGAGATAATGATTAAAATAGCTTAACAAAATGATATATAATGCCGGTGGCACCGACAATGTTAGGTGGGTTTACCTTAACGTCACGTGTTAAAGATCAAATTTGCGTGTCTGTATTGTTATTGTATTTATTCATCGTCCTCGAGCAGTCCTCGAGCACTTGTCTACTAAGCTCATTATAAATTGAATAAACCTTAATGCTAGAGGTAGAGGGTCCAAATTCGTTTGTTTTTAGGGTGGGTCAGATAATGTTGACAACAGACTGTACTAAGGTCGCGGAAAAGTTGTTAGTCGACCATAAAACTGCCAGGTTACGAGCTTTTTCGCTGCTAATTAAATTCTGTGCGGCTTCTAGAGCCATTTAATTAACTTTAGTATTTTATGAAGTTCATTATTTACCTATTGCAATACTTTTGTACACGGTCAATCAATAACTTTACGTAGTTCTCCGACTCTTTTAATTCTGGCTTTTATTACAAGCAAATTGTTGCTGTTCTTTCATTAATATCTTTGTGTAGTTTTCTTCTAACTTTTCTTTTCAGATAACTTTGAATTCAACAAGATGCGAATATACTGCTTTTGCTACATATACATCATTTGTGTCGACTTTACTTGTATCTGTGACTTTACACGTATCTCATAAGTGCTGTGTCTTTGCTGGAGGCGATAAACTCAACGCGTTTTATATCCTGCCCCAGGACACAATACATGAATAATTTAAATTATGTTTATGTGCTATCGAGTTATTAATAAAAAATGCCCTAAAACATTATGTACTTCAGTATTTATTTTTAAATTGTCAGTGTCTTTCAGACGTTCAATTTGTTAACTTTTACTTTTACTATAACGCGTTTACTAAAGTGGAAAAAATTATGACATTTGCATTGTTTTTTTAATTAGCTTCTCTCTACCGCCTCTCGTTCCATCATTTGAGCAATATTAAACAATATTGATTAAAATTAACAATAAAAATACATATAAACGGATTTCCTACAAAAAATAAAACGTATTGTTTCATACGGAAATGAAATACCAACATCATTCATTAAAGTAGGAACAAAAGCCCGGTGCCGGTTAATCCCCTTTTATTGTGAAAACAATACAGTCATAAATCAATGAATGTAGTTTTACCATATTCATTAATCAATTCGCTGGAGCTTTTCGGATTTGGGTGAATTCTGAATTGAATCGAATAATTTCTTTATCCCCGATATTATAGTCACTGCTTGTTCTGTGGTTTCATATATTATGTATGGTCACGTTCTATTTACTCTTGAAACTTTTCCCTCGTGCGTCTCCTTCACTTGCGGTGAGTTTAAATCATTTAACGCCGCACAAAGGCGCTTTATGTTTTCAGACTGTACTTGTATATGACTGACAGTAGAATATTAAGAATGATGCCAACTTTACATTTTCAGTTACCCTAATTCTAATCATCGAACTATTCTACAGGAAAAAATTTAAACTAGTGCATAAACTATAACCATGAATTCTGCACATTGTGTCTAGAACCCGTAAAATAAATTCGTCAAATATTTTTTTTTTTTAATTTTCTCTGCCATTTGACCGCATAGGCACATAGAAAAGTGTATCAGAAAGAGCAGTTTTTTTTTTGATAACCGACAAAAAAAATCAGACCACGTACTGAATTCAAGGTAACAATTTGCTCATTGGTTTAAAAAAAAATCTTGTTTAAAGTATACTTTCTCTTACCTGTCAACAACCATCGCAGCGAACTTCCAATCGCTGATCAGCTCAGCCTCCTCGTCTGCTTTCTTCATCCTTGCTGTTATGAACTGCAGTTCCCTCAGGATGAGATGAAGTTCTCTGTGGTGGCTACCCAGCCCGCCGCCCACGTCTTCCATAGTCGACGGACGGACGAACGACCGACGGAAATCCGAGCGGAATATTGAGCACCTAAATCGATATAGTGAGATTGGAAAAAGTGTATTAGCATAGAAATGTTTAATGAGATGTAAAGTGAAGTACTTTACATCGATTTGAAAAACTGATTCAAGGTTCTAGCATTCTTATCTGATGCAGGGGTGATAAACGCAGAGTATTCCAATTTGATATTCTAATAAAATGAAGAGCATTTATGAACAGATAATAGAGACCACCTGACGTCGTATAACAAATTGTTCACAATGAAATGTTTTTACTCACCCAGGCCCCAAATTCCCAGTCGACGCTGTACTATTTGGAGGTGGAGGGCCATGCCTGAAGTCATCATCTATGTCTAGCACATTTGCCAGAAGTGACTTGGACGACCGCTCCTTAAGCTCTAGCTCCCTCATTCTTGTATTCATCATTATAGTCTTTCTTGTTATTTTCTTCCCTGGCCTCGACATTCGAAGAATCCATGGTAACCATTGCAGGAACACTGATTTTATCTGTCAATTAAATAAACCTTTAGGCCTTAATTCCATCATCAAACATGATTAAATTACTGACAAGTAGATCTCGAAAACTTCAGTGTGGGTTACATGTTATACTTCTTCATTAAGTAAAACTTGAAATATTCCCTAAAGTATACCCAAGTGTGTGTGTGTGTGTGTGTTCAGTGTGTGTTCCTATTGCATTTACTTAAGGCTTTTTATCAGGTACTCACCCACTGTGGCATCTCATGTATGTCTGCTGTTCGATGATGGTAATTGAGTACGACTACTGTCAGTACCACCGACGACGCTACCATAAACATGATGCAGTTGAAGTATGTCCCTGTTACATATAACATCTACTTTTACACGTTGCGTGGTACACAAGTTTATGTTGATGATGTGACAGTTTACTTTACAAAAGGAGATATGCTTTTACTTGTTGTCTGTGAAAGATGCAAAATACTATACCTTTCTTAGAGTAGGTACTTTTAAAATTACTTTATATTACTGATATAATAATGGATCAAGGTTTTCAGATTTGACTATTGAATGTAAGTATTACATTTAATTTGTCTAAATACTTGAGCAAAGGGATTTTCAGTGCAAAATAGTATTTACATAGTCTTAAACCTAAGGTGACAAACAAACACGAAAAATAAATGAAAACGGTAAGGAGAAAATTAAGTACTTCAACGAGTTTATCTTACAGTTTTATAATAACATTTTTAATTGCAGTATCACGTGGTTAAAAGCTACATATGTGTATGTCATATCTAATTAACAATGACACAGAAAGCCACATTCATGCATTTTAATTGTTCATGCGATGTTCTAATCTACATTTAGATGAGGTTTAGCTTTTATGCGTTACATTGATGGTATCCGCTTTAATGAGTCAACGTTTTATGATATTCTGTCGTGTCTATCAAAAAAGATAATCTTTTTTAAATTCAAATTATAATAAACACGACAAATTATGGCTCCTATTTTCCGTATCACCTATTTTATTCGTTTATTCCAAAGAAAGTGCCTGTCATTTGATTACTTTGAGTATTAAATTGACAATTATCTCTTTAGGACAAGCTCTTTCAGTTTATTACTTAGCATCCCTTGTAACGATGTTGTAGTTAACCTCAAAGTTATTAACATTTAAATTGTAACTAACGTTACTAGAGACGCAACTTTGACAAAGGAATTTGTCATTACTAGTTCAATGTTGAGATCGTTTGAAAATTAACCTGAGACCATATAAATGCATTAATCATCGTTAGTCTGTTCATTTGAACAGACTGGTCCCAGTTTTATCTCAACAAATACCTTTGTCAAAGGTTTCAATAAGTTTTATCATTTTGTCAATTACAGGGATAGTAACAGACCCGACAAAGTTGAGACCCGAAGTTCACGAGATACTTGGAGGCTGGACCCTCACTACCCGCATCCACTTTGTTGCTTTAAACTGTTGTTTAACTTTAAATCCTGCTTTTAAACTACAAGCAATTAAGTATTTAGAAGCTCGTTTAGATAAGGAGAGTTGTACGGTAATTTTCGCTGTTGGAATTTTTTCAACCATTTCAAAATCATGCTCGAAGCCGACGTCTGTAGTCGCGTGTCTGTCGGCTGTCTACAGAAAGGCCAATAAAAAATAAAACAAAGAAAGTAAAATAGATTCGAAAACGAAATTTTAATGAATGGACCAAGAAGTAATGTTGTAAGTACATTATTTTAATACATTACAAGAAGATCGTGTGCCAGCAGTATCATATTCAGGAAATTACCTTTAAATAGACTCAGTTTAGCTACTTATTTCAACAGCACGAATTTAAAGTGCAATAACTCTATTTCAAGTGTCGAGAGAGCCACAAGAGCGCTGTAAAAGCATAGATCAGTCTCCAAAGACGGCGAGACTCTAAAATGCAAGTTGAAAACAGAAAAATATAAGAAACTATACGCTCTCCTTCAAAATTCAAGCAAAAATATCTATTTAGATCTTTGTTAAGTTGGTGTTTCACGAATGAGCGGAGAGACATTTTAGGTTCAATATCCCAAAATATTCCTCGAGCTTCATTCTTTTTTAGAAGAAAAAAACTATTCATCATTATTTTTATTTCAGTTATTTAGGAAAATATAATAACAAACGCGTGGTACTTTTCTCACCTATTAGGGGGATCGCCTCAGAGGTTTTTGTGATGACGTGTCCCACCAATAGAGAGAAAACAGTTTGCGACAGGAGGATTGTAACACCTGCAAAGATCAATATAAACTATGAAACAAAATAAAATCAAAATGTTCTATTTACAATGGTTAAACCTATAGTACCATCCATTCTATACGTCGTTGGTTAGATCTCGTCCTGTTTGTGTGCTGAGTCGGTATCAGGGGCTCAAGTGAAATCATAAACGAAACATAAGGATAGTCATGCAAACACTAGAGGGTTTTATCACTGGCGTTTTATCATTATTATTATATTTTCTTTTATTAGGAGAAGGGTTTTATTCGAAGTTTTCGCTAAAGTTACACCACCCTCCAAGTATCCAGAGACCGCGGCTTTAAGCCTATGGATATAAAATACTTCCAAAAAACAGTAACATTAAGAAAAACACCCAATACAAATTGTACACCATGGAATCGATTACGTAGACAGCGAACTCACATAAATACTTGAAGATAATAAAAATACGAATGTAAACATTTAGAATAAAAATATCGTAACTTACCTTCAGCATCCATTAACAATTAAAAGCTCTTGTCAAAGTTATATTCACATGCCATGCCACTTAAATCGGAAAGTTAGTATCGTTACAGAAGTGTATCGACCAAATAAACAAAATAAATGAGACTTGAGTAATCAAGTGACTAAAGCTGAAGCGAAGAATCACGGAATCGATTCCAAGATTTTATCCGAAATCATTATAAGAAAATACGTAAAAGAACAATACCTTCACAATATTTTTTGTTGAACTATAACAATTTACTTTCCAATAGAACGAATTCTTGAATTAATTATTTTTAAGCAAAAGCATTTTAACAACGTCTTGTAAGTAATCGACGTCATTTATCGACAGACAATAAAACGAAAGCTTGAAACCACTTAATAGCAACCATAAGCTCAACAATTTAAATTAACTTCAAACGTACATAATTTACTCCTTGTAATGTTTTAAAATAATTATTAATTATTCATTTTTAATAACAAAAACAAATGAGAGCCGAAATAAAATCAAAAATAGTATGAAAGATGAAATAAAAGTACCAGGACAACATGAATATGAAGAGAAAATAAATGTGGGAGACAAGCGGGATGGACAAACGGTGTGGGTTAGGTTTGGGTAGTGTACCTAACAGGGGGATAGCGTCGGAGACCTGTGGCAGGGTCTCGGCTACCAGGTTGAGGAACACCGTCAGCGAGAGAAGAATAGTGACTCCTGCAATCAAACACATGGTTAACACCCCTACTGACGTTGATATCATTTATCAACTCTCCTAAATTTTTGTATCGACCGCAGTAGTATCCAACGTATATACTCGTATATGTCGTTCCTGATACAGTTATGGATGATAACAATGCCGAAATGATATCTACGCCAATAAACACTTACCGTGTCTCGTCTTTATATGTCTGGATCTTTGCGGGAAACTAACATCGACACAAACAGTCATACCACATTCTATACAATCTAATATTCATTTCAGTGCACGCTGCTTCCGACCGGCTCTTAAAAGTTTTATTACCCCTTTGGTACGTTCAACAAGCTGTATAGCGTGAATTCTTGGCTTTTACGGTACACGTTTATTATTTCTGATTAATTCGCGCCTCTACAGTGTAATATTAAACGGTTCTTGTTGCTTTTATCGTTGGTTTGGGATGAATATTAAATGCGTTTGCAATTCTTGTTAAATTTTTTATATTTTGAATTCGTTTTCTTGTGCTTGTTTCTTTTGTAACTTTGGTTAATGTCTCGAATTGCAATGAGGAAAAGATTTGTTAGAAAGTTGGTGATTACGGTTTTCAAAAGAAGTTCTCTGATTTGACGATGCTGATAATTTCAAACTCAAACTATTTATTTCAACTATTGTTGAAATAAATAGTTTGAGTTGGACTTTTATTACAGGCACTTTTAAATTGTCAAGGGTCAGTCAGGGAGCTAAATGATCCAACACATGCGCCACCATCAGCGAAACATTAGAGTGGGCATGACATACTCTCAGCCGCCAAGGCACATTCAAGTCAATAAAAGACGTACCCAGTAAATGGTAGTTTTTTAGCATTTACATAGTACCTACTCACATATGTGCTATGCAATTATACAATACTAGAAGATTGAATTTATATAATGGAAAAATAGTATTTTAAAATCTTCAGCAGCAGGTAGCGTAGGCGTGTGTGAAGTATTTTCAAATGATAATCAATTTATTTATGCGTCCTGCGGAGCAGGACCAGCGTTTAGCCAAGCATTTTTGCGCATAGTGTGCGTTTTATGTAAGACTAGCTTCTGCCCACGGCTTCGCCCGCGTGGATGTCGGAAATTATCCCACGGGAACGTGCTACCAGGATAAAAACTATGTGCTTCCCCAGGATGCCATCTATCTCTTTGCCAAATCAGAATTTCAGTGGTTTAGGCGTGAAAATGTTACATACAGTTTCAAGTACAAATCCGCCCTAAAAAACCGAATTACCCCTTTTTGCCCCGTCAGGGCTCAATTTTCGACAACTTTACATACTTATTATTAATTATTTTCTGTCAAAAGTATCAATAGTGAGTTTCAAGTTAATCGGACCGCGCATTCGATTTCTTCCACACAAACTTCATTACCCCTATATCCCCCTTTGAGGGGTAGTTTTGAAAAACTTATAATGATAAACTTTATTACTTACTTAGGCAAGTATTCTTGCCAAGTTTATTAACTAAATGAATAAGATTTTTCATATAAACTGTATCCCCGCTTTTCAACCCCACAGGGGTGGAATTTAAAAAAATCGTTTCGGATGTATTCATAACTTGACTCAAAGATTATTTATACTAATTTTCGAATTCATCAAGCCAAGCATTATCATCCTCTTGTGTAAAATTAACTTCCCCTTTACAACCTGTTAGGGAAAGATTTTCGAAAAACCCTGATACATTTATTCTTTATTTTTGATTTTAAGTATAAACACTGAGTTTCGAGTTAATCGGACCGCGCGTTCAAATTCTTCTACACAAACTTTAGCACCCCTATATCCCCTTTGAGGGGTAGTTTTGAAAAACGAATAATGATAAACTTTATTGCTTACGTAGGCGAGTATTCATGCCAATTTTCAAGATTATTAACCTAACGAATAAGATTTTTCATATAAACTTTATCCCCGCTTTTCACCCCCACAGGGGTGGAATTTTGAAAAATCATTTGGGATGTGTTCATAAATTGACTCAAAGATTATTTATACCAATTTTCGAGTTAATCAAGCCACGCTGTAAAATCCTCCCCTGTAAAATTGACTACCCCTTTTCAGGCCGTCAGGGGTAGATTTTCGAAAAACCCTGATACACATTATTCTTTCCTTTCAATTTTAGGTATAAATACTGAGTTTCCATTAAATCGGACCGCGCGCTAAAATTCTTCCATACAAACTTTGAAACCCCCCAATCCCCTTTTAGGGGGTAGCTTATAAAAACAAAAATGCCCAACTTCATAATTTACTTAGATAAGTATTCGTGCCAAGTTTCATGTTAAACAAAATCCCCCCATTTCACCCTCTTAGGGGTGGAATTTCGAAAAACCCCTTCTTAGTGGATACCTACCCTTCACGAAGAATACACCCTCCAAATTTCATGTCTCTAGGACCGGCGGTTTAGGCTGTGCGTTGATGTCTCAGTCAGTCAGTCAGGACTTTGAATTTTATATATATAGATTTGAATTTCGTTTCATTGAGTTGAAGTATGTGGGGAGGTATTTAATTGTAATATTTTAAACAGTACCCCATGAAGGAAGAGTCTACTTTAGCCAGTCTGTAGCCTGGTTGAACTAATTCTAGTTCTATATGTGTGTCTCTCACCTCTTTTACTGAAAAGATTAAAATTTTTCCTTACGTACATGGTGTTTTCATATCTATGAAAACACCATGTACGTAAGGAAAAATTTTACAAGATACCGTTATGATATTAATATCTTTAAACAGTTCCCTTTTGCTGAAGCTCCTCTATAATAAAATACCTATTCATTTATATTATGTTATTAATACAATATCGATAAATTGTTTATGCTAGATAAAAAAAAAACGAATTTAAGACAAACGTGATATTGATGCCAAACTCACTTAACTCATGTAATACATATTAAGGTCTTTTATGTATGAAAATACGCTGGCCCTAATATACTCACTTGAAGAACCCCCTTAGTCATTACGTTCAAAATAACGGTAGCAGCGTGCACATTTCCACCAGCACTATATCCTACAGTGTGGTACCTATTAGTGGCACTGCGTCAGACGTAGATGGCAACTTTTCTGCGACCAGATTCAGAAACACGGTCAGTGACAACAAGATTGTCACACCTGCCAACCGGCCAATGAATGTATAAGTAGGTATTTCTAACATATCAACTGAATAAAACGCTAGAGCAAGATTAAAGGCACTCGATTTATCTGTAGCACTAAATGCTTGATAGCATGTAATAAAAGCTTTCTACACTTTTTCTGCGTGGTCATTATCTCGAACAGCTACCATTTTCATTCACATGATCATTAGCATTGAGTTATTTGAAGTAGTTGCATGTGCTCCAATTGTTGAAACACACGATACAACAATTTAATTCACCAAATGAGACATTTCTAACTCACCACACCAAAATTGAAAGTACAATTTGAGTCTAAACCCATACCATCACGCAAACATAATCAAGAACTCGAACAATTTATTAAACATTCCCAGCATTTGGAAGGTACTCAACCGTGAATGATACTTCAAATCTGACTCTCAGAACAAGGCCAATTTTCTAGTCTGTGCAATAATAATTCTGATGCCTCCTTCAAACGTTCCCCATTAACTTTAAGTACGTTCTTAGTTCCAGTAGAGCTGCTTTTAAATACTCAAGTCTCATCGCTTATAATTAAATTGTAAAACTGTCTTTTATGGACCATGAACGATCTTTAGTTACAAATTATTGAAGCACTCTGCTTGTCAGAATGCTTCTTACTTGTGATCGGTCTTTTATTGAACGGTCCATTGATTTTAGCGTTGAAGACAGTTACATCTAAGTTATTTTGGATTGATTTATACGGTTTACGGTTTTAGACATTTATTTTCTCAAAAGATTTACAATCACTTACAGAGAAAATACAATTATTATAATTAATAAATACTTATAGCCCATTGGCGTAGTGGGTTAGTACCTACTATGACAAAATTTATAATGATTATATTACCCTAAAAGAAACATAATTTCTTATAACGTTGACTACAAATACTATTATAGCACAATTCACTGTCATTAGCAGGGTAATTTCAATTATAAAACGCTAACCTACTTACAGACTCCCCTCCTCTGCTGACACATATAAAATTTACTGCAAACTCGAACGTACATCAGCACTTGTGCCATATACACGAGTGCGATACGAATATGCACATTGTGGCCTTTTCAAGATAAGAAAATGGAACACGATTTCGCTCCGTTCTTCCGTACCTCTTTTGCTTACTATACGTCCGCGTTATTTACTTGTCAACAAAGCAGATTTTCTTCGGAGAATGCTGAATATTTTAGTACTAAGGAATTATCTAGTTTCGTAGAAGACAGTAAGATAGTTTGGTTTGGTTGACTGTCTCTTCGTACGAGTGGTCACAATCCCGACTACTTAGCCCATTTAGAGGACCTAGGTTCTATATCCAGGTCGAGCTAAAGTGTGAACGTATTCTCCATTAGCAATTTCTCATTAACATCTTAGAGTCCGGTTTTGTGCCCTGTTAATGACAATAAGCTCGACCCTATTACAAAGAACTTAAGTATAATAACCGAAATTAAGTGCCCGCTCAGACTATTTCGGAGCATATAATGATAATTAAAAGACACTATACTAACCGAGAGTAAGCTTTTCTCCGGAGTCAGGTGGTAGTGTGAACCCGAGGAGTGCCATCGATGAGATCAGCACACACGGGACTATGAGGTTGAAGAAGTAGTACAAGGTTCTTCTCCTGATCATGATAGTGAACGTCACATCGACGTAGGGCTCTGGGCAACACGCGTACGTTATCGTGTTCTTTTTGCCTGGCATTCCTGTGGGTTGGCAAGTCAATAGAAAATTGTTAAGTTGTTAGAAGTTGCTTTATATGAAAAGTAGAAATAAATGTGTGTCGAAAAGTTATATGAAAAACAAAATTAAATTCCCGTGAAAAGTTTCAAGGAATTGTATATAAATCTAAAAGATAAATCGGTAAAAGGTGATCAAAGTAATGAAGATCATCATAGAAATAACATAAACGATGAGAGTATGTGAAAAAGAAAAACAATGATAAGGGATATTCCTGTTTCCAACAATACCTCGCAAATAACCAAGGAAGATATATACCAACACCATTATAACTCACCTATTAGATACCACTCCCCATTTGTTATGAAGTCTGACAGGTCACCGCCTGCCTCATCTTTTAGCACCAGATCCAACTGTCAGGGCGAAACACGGTGTAGTTTCACACATTCAACAAGATGCACTAATACCCTAACTCATACAAGGAAACATGCCAATTGTACCGAGATAGCAGGACCAAATACCAAAGGAGGAAAGTCTCACATTATTCGCCTCACAATACCGACTTGTTCAAGCAATATGATTGCTGCTGAGGAAGCAATTTTGTAATGAAATGGTTCGTCATTTCTTTCTCTATCGTCCTTTTCTTTCCTTCCCTTTGCATATTTTATTGGATATAAAACTCCGGCAGATTTCACAAGTTATAAACGTCTTGAAGCCTATTATTCGGTATCGGCTTAAAATTTGCTGACTTACTTAGTGTCTAGGGATCTTTTGATCCTGCCATCTTAAGGTTTTCGAAGTTTCTTGTAAAATAATTTATACCTTGGACCGAAAGGGAAATGTGAGAACCTCTAAATGCAAGACAAGGAAGGGGATGCAAGAGCATGCTTTAAACAATTGAAAATATCGCCGCCATACGGAATTTTGTTGATAAAAATCTAATAGTGTAAAGAGTTCTAATAAATAAGCAGATAGGAATAAACTTAATAAGAAAGGTACTACTGCTATAGAAGAAAACATACATACAAAATAATATCTATAAGTATCCAGATGAAAGATACAAGCATAATCCAAAGGCAGCCAAAAACAGCATTTACGATATCCAAACCTTAAATGCTTTTTTGCTTCAAAAAAGAGCAGAACCCCAAACGATACCCAAAGCAAAAGTTAGCATCGTTCAAAGCACACACTGCCAGTAATTATGCTAATCCAGTTTCCTCAATCCACGTCAGACCTCAAATTCTAAAACTACTCATTCTAATGAAAGTTAAAATAATACGAGGACACAAAGGCAAAGTTAGATTAAGTCTATAACCAACACGTGGCGCGAAACTGGAGTAATGAGGTTTGAGGCGCGCCCCAACTCCGGGACACTACGGAATTATTCAAGAAGTTATCACTCAACGTACACGATATTTATGACAGCTTTTGTATTATATTTTACTGGAGTTTTTAGACTGAAGAGCACACTTTGTAAAGTAATTTGAAAGTCAACGACGCAAAACTTTGTTCTAAACAGACACAATGTATAAACAAATACTTTTAAGGTATAACGCAAAAACAATGAATGTTAAAATAGATTTTAAAAAGCTATTCTGTAATAAAAAAATATCGCTTGACGGTGACCAAGTAGACAATTGACAAAAGCGTGTGATTTCGGCGCAGCGGTCATTTGTAAACAAAACGGCTCTACTCCAGCCAATCGGTTCCAAACTGTACCTACACTGACGCTTTAACATTTGTACCCATCAGCCAAATCGCTGCCCGAACAGAAATCAATCGGGTGACAGAACTGAAATACATTTATTTTACAAACGTCGCATTTTATTTACAGACGATGTATTTATTTATGCAACAGAATTTGTTCTGTGAAATCACAAGCAGACAACGTGACTGAACTCTTGATCGAAAATCAATACTACATTCTAAGACTGTCATAAATTTCGATAAGAGCTACAAATAAACACATCTACAAATAAATGCGAATCCTTTCTAAACTTTACCATCTAAACTAAAGAAATAAATAAAGAAAACGTGCATTTTGTTCTATAAAACTACGGTTTTAAAAGAAAGAGCTAGCTAGAAAAGAAAATGACATTAACTTAGGCTACAGAATAGAAAACGTATTGAAACGTCTGAATGTATGCTAAATTATTCGAACCATTTAAATTTCTTTATTTCAAACATTGCTATAGAAATACATACCTTCATTATAAGTCACGCGTCTAGAGGTGACTGTTTTAGTAGGGTTTTAAATATGTGTGAAAAGTATATTCCTCCCTTCTTTAAGAGTATGATTTTAATGGAATGGTAAATATTTTTATGAATTTTATGTTTATTGTTTCTTGTGATCAAGTAAGTTAAGGCCCGATCTTATTTGATGACTGATGAGACATTTTAAAGCCGTATATTTTCAAGACTCTTTTCAGCCATTAGGTACAACCTCTTACCAAAATCAGAGCAGTTTTCTGGTTTTTATTCATTTTATAGTTATAACAAGTCAAGAGTCATTTGTCATCAGGTAATCCGGTAAGTCTATCAACAAATATTATTTTTGGCATTTATAATCCACATTCGTAAAATTACAATACGAAAATAATTTATTGTTTTTACTATGAAGGTTTGTGGGCGTATTTCCTATAAATATATAATAACGCTTTTCACAATATTTATAGTTATAATTTTCCGATAAACTCGAATACAATAGCATATGATTTACGAAATAATTTACAATAGTGTTGCAGTATTCATTTCATATTCATTGCCACACATTATGTATACATTAAAATTAATCATGTAGTTAAAACAATAAGTTTTGCATGGACTAAAATGCTGTAGTATTTTTGTGAGTGGAAATTGGAATTTGTATATTTTAGTAAAACAAATTATTATGTAACAAAATAAATATTAACAATTATATATTTTTTCCAGAAAATTTTAAAATATTAGGGCCTAAGTCACCTACTTAATGTATAATTAGTATCTTTTTTAAATTCTGTACCGCGTTTTCTGAACCGAATAATGTTTTTTTTTACCCTCTTTTGTTTTATGAATTTAAGTTCTCTGGCCGGATTAAATATCTGTTAATAACAATAGATACCGAACTTAAAGAGAAAACTAGAAACGTAAAACGCCTCGAATAATTTAGCAGACTACCACATCAACTTTATTTAATTCAAATAAAGATACAATAAAACTTTAAATATATACATCGTGTGTGCATTTGCACGCTCACACAACGTGTATATTTATCATAATAGAAATTTATATACACACACATTGTAAAATGATATAAACATATAAATAGCGCACACACTTTACAGTATATCCTGTAAAGTGTTTAACACTTTATACATTTTGAATAACACAAGTGATTACTATTCATTAAAACCGATTAAAATCATTATCCCTTTAAAAAAACTACGTACTAATAAGTCATCATAAGTACATTAGGATATAGTAGTATTTATTTATTTAAACTTTATGCTCAAGTTAAAATAGTGTACAAAGGCGGACTTCATACCTGAGGCATTTTCTGCCACTCACACTTAATAATATATAAAGTATAGTAGCCACAAGTGCCAATCAAAATGTAAATATATAGGTTTTGAATAAAATACATATATACACACAAATATTCTACAGAATTTTCCGTATGGCGGTTTGTAATCGTTTCATTAATTAGTGACTTTCTTCCATATTTATGTACAGTGCTAATTTTTTGCATCATGCAAAATAGTACATACAAAACTGGATATGGAAATATCCTAGGTTTCTCACATGGTTCCCTTAGATTTCTCCCTAACCTAACTTAATCCTAAGTTATCTACCTTATTCTTAACCTGAATCTAACCTGTACTTTATCCTAATAAGATTAATTCGCGAGATCTTTTAATTTAATTATTCTAGCCACGGCTCTTATTTGTAATGTTATTGTGTAATTAAATCTCGTTAATTTAACAGTGATTAATTGTAATGAGGCTAGAGTTATCTGCTTTGTTAATGAAAAGATGTTTATTTTAAGACTTATAGAAGTCGAGCAATTTATCTGTTAACTTTATTACAGTTACTAAATCATCTGCCTTGCCTGTATACACATATCATTCGGTTTATATTATCTCACCATCATCATCATCTGTCTAGCCTTTTCCAAACAATGTTGGGGTCGGCTTCCAGTCTTATCAGATACAGCTGAATACTAGTATCTTACATGGATCGACTGCCTTTCTGTCCTCGACAACCCAGTTACTGGGTAATACTCCTTGGTAAGACTTGGTATATATTATTATTATTTAGTGATTTAGAATGAGAATTTTGTTCAACATAAGTATATTTTTAAATTTTAGATTGAATCTACAAACCGAAAACATTCCTCTAGATTTTGTGTAAGTCAAAGATAACGGTCCTGCCTTCTTGAGGAGTAACTTTGACCATAAAATAATCTCTCAGTAATCTGAAAAGTACGATAAAGACCATATTTTATGTGTGGTCTATCGTAATTAGGTTGTAACAACTTCCCAAATACAAACATAACATCTCAAAATGTACGACCTAAATCGAATTTCACAGAACAAGTTTCATGTTAATTAACCTTCCTTTAAAATGAAACAGAACTCGAGACTAAGTCAACATTAGATACGTAAATACCGCTCGAGGGTACACGTGCAGACAAATCTTCAGTTTAAATGTAAAGCAGGCAGGTGAATCCGTAACGTGTGCTTAACTGAACTTCGTTCGAGGTATTTACCTAAGAAACAAGTGGAATCAAAGCTATACCACAGATAAAATAGAAATTACTAACGGCTATACTAACCTAATCAGTAAAGAGTTTGATAATCGCGAGTGAAAAAGAACATAAATCTACAGATTAGATATTCAAAATGATTCTATCAATGTTTTTTTTTTAATAAGAGCCAGAGAAACTAACAAAGAGATCGTGAGTAGAGCCAAATTATATAAGATCTTTAACGTTCTAGGTTTCTACCTGATTGCCATCATATGTCCAGCTACCAAACTTCATATCACAGTGTTGGTCGTCGAAGGGAAACCACGTGATGTCTATCTTGCATGTGCTCTTGAATATGCCAGGAGGCACGTACAGGCAACTGCCGTTGTTTCTGACCACCACGTTGGTCTGGTATGTCCCGTCAAAACCCTCGTCAGCACTAGTATCAATACAAATTGTTTCATCAACTAACTGTATTTTTACACAATTTTTTTTTTGGTAACGTTTTTGTCAAACATTTTTTAATCATCAAATAATATTTGTTACAAATATTTGACTACCATACCACATAAAATGGTCAGATACAAACATTTTTTAAAGTCACTTCCCTAGATATTTCTCTTTGAAAATTGAGATAAAATTCTTATAATTTTGTTGCAATGTTTAAAAATTACACGCAACGAAGTTACGCTTTATTGTTTTTCAAAGTTCCACTCATTTACTAATATTTAATGAAGGAACACTTTTAAAAGAAATTATCTACAAAATTTTACAGAATTAAATTAGAACCAAATGACCCTCATCAAACCTTCACAATTGAAAACGAATGCTGAGTACTAAGAGCATTCTTTGATCAGCTTTGGTAATTTAATTAAAAACTTCCTTTGAACACATTGCATGTGAAAAATCCTCTTTTTCATTCATAGAGATGTACTTATCATTTAAATTATCTAAGTTAAAAATATACATTTTTGTTTTAAATATCTTAGATAGAAAATGAAGTTAGCAAAGCGCCAGTGAAGTCGCATGAATATAAGAATCAATATCAACGAAAGTGGTTTTTCTAATAAATGAAGAACGACATGTTAATTTTAATTTAAAAATGAAAGTTTTAATTAGATAGGTACAGATAGTTTTATTTACTTTTTATTAAAGCTATGTCTAAAGCGAAATGTGCCTTTTAATAAAGCGTTTATTATTGAAATTATTTATTTGTCAGTGCTTCGGATTCATCTGGGACGCTATTTATTTAAAAAATGTGCTGTCATTGACAAAGGTGAAATTAGAATAGATTTTATCATTGACTGCACTAACATCATCCTCTCGCTCACCAGATTTAGAAAAAAAAGCTCTTTTGTCGATGAAAAAGTGTTGCAAAAGGAAGAGTTGCAAGATACAAAAAAAAAATATCTGACAAGCGAGACAATGACAGTGGTGTCTCAAATCAGCGACTAGCGTGCCATGTACGTTTATTTTATTTTTATTTGTGGCAGCACCGAGTAGGAGCTTTCAACCACGCGAACGATCGTTACTTTTAAAACAAAATAAAAAATATATTATAAGGGGTCAAGTACCGATCGTCACACTCGGGACTATCTCCTACTGTGCTGTCACAATTCTGAAAATTATGTAGTTAAATATATTAATTTTAAAAATAGGAAATAAAGGTACACGAAAAATAAATGTTAGTAAAGGTCATCTTAGAGCTAAGCAATAGAAAATAGGCAGAATTAAACAAAATGCTTGGTTGATGCATTTCAACTTACGCATTAGCAGTTAAAATAAATGTTTATTTTGCTTATTCTATTCGCTTGCTGTACAAGTTTTATAACAAACCTCCCGCAGGTACACACGTCTCCACAAAGGCCTTTATGGGCTAAATAAAGAACACGGGCTTTATCGCCCGCGTTCATTTATCAACGTGCCCACAATCTGATCATTAGTATTTTTCATTCAACTTCCACTTAATGAACACCATTCTAATCGGATTCATTATCTGGCATCAAAGTAAATGTTAGCTTTGGTGGATTTAAGCTTTCTTTTGTAACATCTGGGTTAGATATAAAGCCTTCTTGTGTACTTTTTGTATCTGATTTACAATTAGATCCATTTTTATGCCAGTAAGTGCCAAAAGAATGGGAGTAAATGTCTACTACGCAAGATGTTTTTTTTTTTCGTTTTTATCTTTCGTAGTGTTGTTCTCTGCTCTCAAAGAAGATTAGCAAGAGTCTGAACCCCTCCCATTGCATGTCGAAGTGAACCTGATACTTAGCGGAGCATATAGCTTCATCGAAAGAATTAACAGAAATGCTGCTAAAATCACTTGAAAACGAGGAGTTCCGCCTCCTTGAATTCATTCAAGCAACATAAATTCCTCCCTCATTAACTTTCATATTACAACACAGGACTTGTCCCTTTAACCCAAGATTAACACAACTAATAGAATTTAAATCATTAAACCAGAAGGCGAACATTTAAGATCTAGTCTAAGCTACAGTTTAACTGTAATTTGTCCAAGAGCATCCGGAGACGCGCGTCGATGAAACCAAGATACTGGTTTACACCGACTCGCACTGACCGTAACTAGTTTAAACTAACTTTTGACGTTTCCATTATTAAAGGAATTCATTTTAATTCGTTTTCGGGATTTATTTTCGTAATTAAGCTAGTGTTTTGTGTTTTGACTTAATTTAATGTCTACTGTAGTGTTAAAAGGTTGGAACTGAGTTTAGTGTTTGGCGTTCCACACCGATAACTTTGGTACTAATATTTAGTCAGTAAATTAAGTATCGTAATAGTTGCCAGTCGTCCGGTGGCGAGATGGGCGGACGATATTGTTACCATCGTGGGTAGAACCTTGATGAGACTGACACAAGGGCGTGGGGATGTGCGCTTAAAAGAGTCATATGCTCAGCAGTAGGTGAAGTCGGGCTGTGGATTATGATGAAATTAAGTACCCCTTTCTAAGGAGCCATTTTTTTTTAATGTTAAAATACTTTATGCTTTGAAAAAATCTATTACCATAAAACTTAACTGAAGCCATCCCAAAACTTTTTCCTTCTCTTCCTACTATAAAAAATGGTAGATACCCATAACTGCATCCCAAAATAAACAAGATAAAATTCTCCAAACATCCGTGGGCGTTCACTACGACAAAAGTGCTGTCATGCTTGCATGTAGTATTCATGGACGTCGGACGTGTGGTGTGTAACCACTCCGTTAGTTGGCGGCCCGCCAGCAAATCCGTATTAACGGGGACCTCGTGTCAAACAGTAGTGTAATTCACTGGATTGAATAAAACATGCGATTGCTGCGAATGGGCGAATGGACAGGTTTCTCTTTATCATGTTTTTAATGGGTGTTTTTTGGTTGTGAATTGTGACTTAGCGAGAAATCTCTTCAACGTTTTATGGTTCTAACTAAGCTGTATCGCTTAGCTTGTCGATTATGGTTTAGATTTGGGTTTCGTTATATTTTGGTGGCGAGTTTCAAATAGAAGACAGAAAAACAAACAAGGAGCTCCCTCAAACATTTTCAAATTACGCTTCGGTGTGAAATACGCCCTCTACCTTCAACAGCCAGTCACGAAGACGGTAAACAAGGTGCCACCATCACACAGACCCGTAAGTGATTTAAAAGCTTCCATAATCGAATACTGGGCCACTGGCCCTCTGGCCCAGCGCCAACAGGCGCCAATATTAGCGACGTATAGCCAATATCGTAAATGGGTGAATTTTGTTGTTTTGTTAATAAGTATGAAGTGTTGGCTGAAATATTGGTTCCTTGAACGTTGATTTTCGAAGTGCAACGTGAGTGATGGGATTTTTTAATTAATACTTGGTATATGATGATTTTTGAGCTGTGTTTACACTTTTATTTATGAGGGATGGGAAGAATTTTCATATAATTCAACCTTTTATTCATTTTAATGTTCATATTTTAATAAACTGTTTCCTTTTGTTATTATTCTCATACTTGCATACCCAGTCCGAGGGCTTGGAGGCGCTGCGTGCTGAAACACAGGCTATAAACCTAGTTCTGCAGCAGATGCTAATAATTAGACACAATTGTAACTGACTTACTCTTAAGCATAATTTTAAGTAGCTAAGACAAATTGTGTAACTTATTTATTCTTTTTGGTCTAATAAATATATATTATTATTATTATTAATTTGAGTTGCGCAACATATTTTTTGTCAAGTAAAAAGAAAATATGCTATACTGAGAAAAATGTACTTCTCAAGGAGAAAAGGAAAGAGTCTTTCAAATGCCAATTCTGATAAAGAAGAAAGTAAAAACAAGCCACTCAATATCAAGTCTTAACCCAGTACAATTATAGTCGATAACTAAATACCAGTCAACTATCGATTAGGTTACCAGGAACATGACATTTACCTACCCTATGTAAGACTCTCCCAAGGTGTGGTAAACCGATTAACTAAGTTAGTAATCTAATGTGATTCGACTAACTTAGTCTGGTTTGTGATACAGCCATAGACTACAGCGTAGACATGGAGTAAACTATTATAATTTGTATCGTGAACTAAATATTGACGATAATAAAGTAATTGAAGCCTACCGAAAAGAAAATCGTCGTGAGAAAACTGGATAAAAAAAAAACATACATACATAGCCTGTTAAAATCATATTCCTCATTTGGCTTTGCCGTAGTTGGGTAAAAAATGGCAGCACCTTTCAATATCTATTTGGTCTTCTCAAGACCCGTTTTAAAAAAGCACTTCTGACTATCTAAATGTACGTAACCCTCGATTTTATAAACTTCAAATGGTACTCATATCTTGGCCATTAGGAGATATTGGACGATCTGTATGCATAGCATCACTTAACATGTTAAAGGAATTTCATTTTAAATGGATTTGTAAACGGCTGAACACCATTTTCTGGCCAGCAACATTATTGTACTGTTTCGTGCCAAATTTTCCCGCTTCACTTCAACTCCAGTGTCACTGTGTATGTTAATAGGGCATAAAATGCCGACTAAGCAAACGCTTACTTGCAAGACAAATTCTTTTGCAAAAGGCGATTATATTAATGTACACGATTTACTTAAACCAATGTACTTATTTCTTGCGATCGTGAATTCTCAAAATCTTTGACTTGATTATGTTCCAGATAGTAAGACCCCATCATACATTTTTTTTAATCATATTACCTTTTGACTTGTTGGTCTTAATCACTCCTAACCTGAACTCTAATTGCGTAACACACTATCAATTTCAATCTGACTGAAGGATATTGCTAATCCATTGCTTCATATGTTCGAAAAATTTGTCTGCTCAACAACGTAAATAACGCAATGAATGTTGTTGAACTGTCACAATGAAAGACATTGCTCCTGATAGTGTGTTACGCCGTTGCGTAACACACTAACAGGAGCAAATACAAAAATTGACAACAACACAACAACAACAGACAATTGGAGAAAAGACATTTATTCTGCGGGGTAATTACCCCGCAGAATAAATGTCTTTTCTCCAATTATTATTTTTTTACGAACAATTCACAGCATGTTCATCGCAAGCTCCACATATACATTTCATGTATATGTGGAGCAGGTATCATATACAATCTTTTCCTCAAACAGTTATTCTCCCGACATGTACATTTACTCCGTCTTCCCAAGGCTATATATTAATTATGTTGCCTTGCCTCCAAGTGAAATTGTGAATCACCGACGTTACGAACATCACACGCCCATAGCCATACGAACGCCGGGAGAAAATGAGCGCGGAGAATGAGCAAATCTTTTTGGGTGTATTTTGTACACATCGCAAAAAATGTGAATATAATTTTTGCAAATTTGGGCGTTGAAGGAAATAAAAAATATAACGTTTGTCAATTATTGCTTCGATTTGATTTATTTGATGGATCTCCTTTTGATTTCATATTTATTGGTAGGTATTTCATTTCATTTCGTTTCGGGATTTACCTCACTCAGTCTGTTGTGTATTTCACTGTTTTTTATACTCTGTACCTCAACATCCCATAAATAAACCCATACTAAGCAAAGTATACCATAAAAACACCCATAAATTCCGTACATTTAAAACATTCTATTAGCAGATTGCAACCCGTTTCACCGTAATCGCATCAACAAATCACAGATAAAACTTTTATTTACAAAAAGGATAGTTGACTGGCGAACTTCCAAGCTTAGTTCCAAACTCAGTTCCACCATTTAAATCTGTTTTACTGTTGAAACTTAAAAGTCTGGAAATGTTGAAAACCGGCCAGTCACTAACACCGATAGAGCGGTTATGTCCTCATTACACGAGCCGACTCTGCAACTCTGCAATTTACCCGACCTTTTTTTTAATTCGGATGCCTGTTCAAATCTCGCTTAAAAATCTTGGGGAGTTCCGGAGGGTAATGTTCGTGTAAAAGCAACAGATAAATTATAATGTAGCCGTAATCTATTACCGTTAATGTAATTTTGGTTAATGTCGCAGATTTTCCTTGTATCATTAAGTGATATTTATAGACGCTTCTCTGAGTTTAAGGCCCCATTAAATCATGAAAGAACGTCCAAAAAAAAACAAATTATAGAAAGTTGCAAACAAAGGAGAGCCCCATTCAAAGTAGGAGAGGTCATGTACCTCTGGAAGATCCAGTTCAAGGGGCATTCACACAATAAATAAAGGAGATAGTGACTAAAGAAAAAACTAGAAGAATAGTAAATCTGCTATCTTCTCCATAATATCTTATATTCTATGGCATCGTTAAACTAGTAGTGTTGCCATAACTGCTTATCCATGGATGTCCGTAAAAGTTATCGGCCTAAGATATACGTCTATAAACGTCTGGCTTCCGGCCAGGTAAGTGCCGATAAACATGGAACACACTTAACATTAAATCATGTGACACTAGGTTTATATCATCTGCTCCTTAACGGTGTAATGAATAACATGTTTGGCGCTCCGCCAGATGGCGCCACTTTTCGTGGACGTCTGTTTGCCGAGAAAATTTGTTTAACGTTAACGACGTTTGAACGACGCGACTGCATTTGAATTTGAGAATAAATTGTATGATTATATTACTGTGTTCTGGCACTGCAAATTGCACGTTGCAGAGTCGATGTCGTGGAATGGGGCAGTTATTTCGACATTTGTCGCAGATGGCTTTTAATTTAAAGAGAACAGTTTGGACAAATTAGAAATACTAAGCCGAAAATGCTCGCCAGTGTTCGGCTATAATTAAAATCTTCTGGTTTTGAAATGTAAAGTAGTCTGGTAAAATATTTCTTCCCCTCAAACGTTGGGACGAACATTAAGGAAATTTATAATTATTTTGTCCGCATATTTCAGTAAGTTGGACTCTCTACTGAGGTTTCAGCCCTGTAATTACTTACAGTCACTTTAAAATAATATTCGCTAGCCTATAAAGTAATAAAAACTGAAAAATGGGAGACACGTTTCCGTAGTTTACTAGACCTGAACAAAATATATACTCTGTTCAAAATAACACTGAACGTTTTTCAATTTCTGTCGCGAGCTAATAACTTAACCCAAAAAAAAACATTATTTACTGAGATAATTAACCTCTAAAATATTATACCATCATCCCAGCAATACTTTCTGAATGTTGAATATAATCATCTCATTGTTTCGTTCGTCGGGATAATAAAAACAAACTCATTATTTGCCCCTTCCCTTTAAAATAATTAACGTGGCTTTGTTGCCAAAAATTACACAACGTAATAAAAATTACCATTCCTATTAAAAGCTCTCCCGGATAAAATTTAAAACTGACTCAAAATACCAGAGGCATTTCCCTAATTTTAAGAACGCTCCATTCCACATGTATCTAACCTGAGTCTCAATGTGTCAAAAAAGCCTGTAGTTTACCTACACTTTGGACAAGTTTTTGACACTGATTGTCACTGAGATGAGATTGCCTAGATTGATTGACTAAATTTTTAACGATTTTAAACACAGAAATTGGCTTTCAGTACTATTATTGATAGTCCGAAATTACGGTACGTATTTACAGCAAAAAAAAAGCTATTTACAGTCTCTGAAATTGAACGCTTTAATAAATAAAATTATATTAATAGGTAGGTATCATACCCGTTCGTAGTACTCTCACCTATTATACATAAGCACGTCCGGTTTCCACAGCTTGTTGGGTGTGATCCTGAGGTCCTTGACCCCTCCATATTCGCTGTCGTTCCACCTCAGGTTGTAGTCATTCCACTCCTGCACATCATCAAGACAATCAGAAATATCTACGTCATCACAAATATAGGAGCGAGCAAAATTATTGGAGCATTTCTGAATTTAAAAACAAATGCAATAAAAAAAATTGGGGTGTGTTTCCATTTCAAAAGTGTATGGGACAAATAGGAAGAATTTCTGATTTTAAAGAGGTGTGTGACAAAAAGGAAGCAATTCTGATTTCAAAAAAGAATGTGATGATACTTTTTGGTTTAAAAGAGTAATGCAATAAAAAGTTTGAAGTAAGAAAGTGAAATTTTTAATTAGGCAAACGGTAAAACTGTAATAAAAAGGTGCTAGACACCTTGAGAGGTTCAAGAACAAGTTTTCAATGTCAACAGAGCAGTTACGAAGTGCGGTGCTGTGAATTGTGAATGATAAATTGAGTTAAAATAGCGTTCTTAAGTACTGATAGCGGTATTATGAGACAAAATTTTGTAAGATCATAAATGTACTTAGAGATAATTAATGTCATCAGTAGTCAGAAAAACAGTTAATAATTTAAGTAATTACTCTGCAATATAACGTGGTACCTACTGTAATTTTATATAGAGATTTGGTTGAAAGCATGGCATTAAATCCTGTAATTGTGTATTTCAATATTCATGCCATCTGTAGTCAGTTTAACAATGAATAATTTAACTATTTACTGTGTAATATAACGTAGTACCTATTCAAAGTTTTAACAATCTCGTCCTCAGTAACATCGCAGAAAACTACAACAATTCGAAACGCTAAAATATAACTTTGTCACGGGGCTTCGACTCAAAGAATGGAATTTTACACTGTTATATAAAATAAAAATACATGTCAAAAATATTCCAGTTATTCTGCTCGCCAGTATACGGAACAATGGTGGTCGTTTTTACGGCCGATCTCAACGTAAAGATAACCTTTGACACAATTTTGTATTGTGTTATATAAGAACCACCCTACAAAATTTATACATATAGAAGTGAGCTGTTTTTTTAAAACTAACCTCAATAGGTTCAATAAAAGCTCTATTTGTTTTAATTTACATTTTAAAACATAAAACTACATATACAATTAATAATAACGACAAATAAACCAAGAAACAAAAGATTACGTTTAGTTTCAAAAACGCAATTTCATGCGTTTTGTCATATTATTTTGATCGCAATTGCGTGTAAATTAATTGTTCCAAGGGAAAAATTGTACACCCTTATAATATTATATGTTTTAATGAGTACAAATCTATCTATCTATGGTTTTTACAATTTACCGACAAACGGCGTGAATAAGCATGCAGGGGTGAATAAGGACAAAACTTTTAAATTTATTTTAACGTTGAAATAATAGAGTTTGTCGTCAACAAGGGCACTTAGTCGTTAATTATATTACAGTAAACACATTAGAGTCCTTTTTGGCAACCACCTATATTATTTCAGGGTTAAAATCCCTTTTAAAGCTTCACCACGATTCAACCCTGCATCCCTATTCAACCCGTTTGACGGCAACTCAAACAAAATCAATGAAGACAAAGTCTTCCATAAATCCTTACATAGGAAAACTGAGAACAAACACACACATTGTTCGTGTGCGACCTCCAGTTAATAATCGATACTATATTTCTACTGTATGTAAATATTTGTATAGAATCTATTAAGATGGCGGAAGGCGGTTGATCTTACATCAATATATACAGGGTGGCAGGGATATCAATGCCCAAACTGTAACCACGAATTCAGCACATGATTCTAAACTCCATTTATTTTATAACATTAGAAAAAGAACGGTTTCCTTATTTCTATATAAACGTATGATAAACTACGTTATTTCACGATAAATACAATGCAATGTAATCTATTTACTAATTACATTAAAAAAAATAACTGTAAAGTGCTATAGTGTCAACAATATTACACAATAACTGTCGTTATTTTTCTAATAACAATAATAAACAGAGAATAGACTATGTAAAGTTAAAATTAGATTAGTTAATTTACTTTTTGTATGTATATATTGTATTATGTAAATGGTACACCACAGACTACCTACAGAATTTGTCTCTCCTTCCCCTTTTTAATCCACCCAAAGGTTGTCTTTAAAAGATCGCTCTTAGCGATAAGACTGCCCATTGTGTCACCCTTTGTAAATGTTCTATTTTTATTTTTGTAATTTATATGGTGTACGAGAAAACAAACACAAAAAAGAACAAGTTGGGGGAAAACATGCGTCACATCTTCGCATAACGGCCATCGCTCAGCATAATGGTACGGCCCTATGCGAGGCCCCTGTGCTGGTTTATAATAAAGTATTCTATTCAAAATTCCGGAAGGTAAAAAAAAAATCGCATTTCAGTACATTTTCACCGTGCACATTTCTATAGAAAAGCTGTTTTTTTAATAACCAACGAAAGATTTCTACGCTTGGTGGTGTAGAATCATGTGCCGAATTCGTGGTTACAGTTTGCGCGTCGATGTTCCTGCCACCCTGTATACCTATGTATTGAGAACATGTTGGCACTTGCTACCTACAGTATAGCTACAGAAGTATCTTACTCAACGAGGCGAGGCTAGTTTCAACTTGTTGCTACGTTCATATTTTATGTGTTCCTCTGTATCGTATGTACTTCTGAGATGATATTGGGTTTTATGTACTCTCTCGTCCTATCTTTCAACACAGCTTATTTCAGACTTCTGTTTGTAGTTTACTTCAGAAAAGAGTAGTATTTACAAACCCTTGGCATTTGAGATTAGTTTTGCCATAAAGTGACAAAACTAATCTCAAAGTGTCCTACGCTTATTTCGTCTACACGGACTTCAATCTCAAACTCAAACTCAAAGCATTTATTTCAATTAAACCATTTACAGGCACTTTTGAATTGTCAAAATTAAATAAACGATTAGTTAGTCAGGAGTTGAAGCTCAAACTAAATTATTAAGGGTTCAAAATTTCATTATTTATTAATAAGTATTTTTAGCAAGATTGATATCTGTGTAACAGTGTCTTATGTATTTTTGCTAATATTAATAACTTTCTAAAAGAAACACATTACAAAAAGTATGCCAATAAAAAACATTCATTTACTCTTTTTGATGAAATCGACCGTCAATGTCACAGTTCAGAAATGGGATTAGTGTATTCAGTGTCTTACAAAAAAAACATCGAGCGACAATATTGGAAATATTTCTCCGTTCCTTTTCTCAAAAAACCCTCGCGATCCCAAAATCAGAACCCTAAAATATTCACAGATTCAACCCAAACAAAAAAACTGAAACCCTTGTACACGATTTCCAATATTGTCACCTACGCGATCACTTCCACACCGGGTATAATATCGTCTCCCGAGCAACGATAACAACTCCCCGTTCAGACCCAACAAAACAAAGCGAGCCCTTCAAACTCCACCCTCTCCTCTAATATTACAAAAGTTAGAGCCACAACTTAGCAATATCTACCTCTACGTACCCACGTATTTGTACAGTATCATATTAGATTTCGACCAGCACAAGGCACGACTACTTACAAATAGGGTCATAACTCCGAAACTACTTAACTGTTTTTCGTGAAATATACCTCCTAATGTAGCTGGGTAAACGGGCTATATTTAGTATAAAATTGGGTTCAGTAAGCCCTGTGATTTTTGAGATATTTGCGAAGATTTAGGCGGACGACTTTGAGGAGCTTATCCAATTTGGGTCATTTGTAGATAGCCCGGTGTGGGAGCGAGAGAGATGTAAAACTAATGTTCTCTCCTGAAGGGTTTGTGTATCAATTAGGTAGTTTAACGGCTTTATTGTTTTCAGGCATATGGTATAATATGAGGCAACTCGTAACTTGTGGGTAACTTAAGTGCTTACAGGATAGACGCATGTTGAAATTCCAATGGTTGAAAGTTGACAGGAGATTATATTTCTTATTACTTAGATACTTAACTTGCACGAAATCTGTCATACATTTTATTGATTAGAAGTTAAATTAGAGTAGTAAAAAACATCAGAAGGTCAATTCCCGTAATGAAAAACGTACAAAATCTAGTCGCAATCTCAAAAACTAGTCTAAAATGTACGGAAATTGGAGGTTTTTGACAGATTGAGACTGAGATCAGACTATGAACATTCTTAAAATTAGGGGAATTGCCCCTCTGTAATTTTTTAATGTCAGTGACTCCTAAACAACCACTACTTAGTTGTTTTTAAAACAACTAAAACTTTTTAATGAATTCATTTGCTTACAAACTTTCAAGAGAGAACACTAACTTTGAAATTGGTAAAAGAACATGGTAACTTAGTAAATTGGTCGTTAAATTCAAGAACTTTGAAATATAAACTTTATTTCAAAGTTCTTAAAGTTTGTTTTGAAGTGTACAGGGCAATGTACAATGAACTATGATAAAATGTAGAAAATTTTGCAAGAAATATTAAATTATAAAAATGACCACAGAATTTTTGTATATTTTTATGAAAAGCTCTTGAAACTTATGCAATTTGTCATAAAAAGAACAAAGATTTATGTAAGTATAGACGACCTTGTGAACAACACTTTAGTTGATTGTACATTTCGCAATCAAGTAATTCTGCAATTAAATATACAGATACAGGTACACACGACACAACACAAACACGATACACCTACAATATAATAAATGTATACAAGAAATACGATAGGAAAAAAAGAGAAGATATACATCATATACATCACCTCTAAAAAGCAATTAAACGTGCAATGGGAAACATGCTATACCTAATATATTAAAAAAATACATAATTCCATATATACAGCACATTTTGTACCTAAAAAGCTCGACATTTCTAATTTCCTTGCAAGAATACATAGGTCTCCTTAGACCTTTATGTCAATACCAAGACCAAGGGATTGGGGAACACTACTGTCTCTGTAACTAAGCTGCCGTATTGGTAAATGCTAAAATAATTATAGTTTTAATAGCTTAACTACATACCTTTATTGCTGGAAACGTAAAAAATAATATACATTTTTTCTATAAAAAAGTATTCACTAAACAAAATATATAATCGTTTCTGTAATATACCAAGACAATACAACCAACATCAAAAGTATGTAAATTAAGCGTCATTGTTTAAACTTTTTATTAAAAAAATAATAAATTATAAAAACAAAAATTCATCGTTAAAATCGGGAACTGAAGCATAATATCTATTTTTTCCATCAAAACAAAAATAAAACCAAACGGGTCTATAATAAATTTATTTTAAAAGTGTGTACATTTAATGTCAATTATGTACACAATATTTTAAAATTTAGCTTTTTTATGACGCATACAGGTACCAAGACAAAAACATTTCAAAGAAGAAAGAATTTAAAATACTTTTTTAGAAATATACTTTTAAATAATCGAAAACGTCGTCCCAATGAGTTTTAACTCCGCAGGCAAACTAGATTCGAGCATGGTAACCACACTTCAATTTGAACGAGGATATATTTCCCATAATAAACATTCCATGGCCATGCATAGTATGAAAAATACTACAATTCCTTGTAGCGAAAATAAAACAAAATCAACAGCGGGTACCCAGGATGTGCATAATCAATTTACAGTGTACATAAAACACATTTCATCTCAATAATAATATTTGTGCATATCAATATACATAAATCTTCACCAATATGTCACTTCCAATTGACCTAACGAGACCCACTTTAACACATCGTTTAAGTTATTTTTCAATTGAGAAATATGTATAATTTTATGTTAGTATAAATTATTACGTCACACTTAACGTCAACCATTAGTACATATTGTTAAATGCATTGCGGCTTACACGGCAGTTGTCGCTGATATACACAAATGTACGCTGATATACATTTCTGTCACGGACGATACTCACCCTTAAAAGATGTATACAACCGTACAGTACCGACTATACTGACTACGTAAAGTTGAAAGTACTAAGTAGCTAACTTATGACAGTTTGTATGAAGGGATGCATGATGGGGTCTACTGGCTAGTCTACAGCACGAGCCGGGGTCAGCGATGACGAGGAACTGGACATGTCAAGCAACTCCCATACAAATATCATAAACAGGTAAATGCAAAAAGGACTGCCGCATATTCCACAATGCTATGCAATTTTCATAACAGTCATAGATTAGAAGAATAACCCAAACAGATAGACAGAACGAAGGTATAATATACAAAACAAGAAATAAATCAAAAAAGAGTAGAAACGAAAATAATGATTAGAAATTTTAGTGTTAATTTTAGGTTTGTCTTTTATTCACACTTACCAACGACAGCCATATATTGGTTATAAGTAGTTGATTCTTCTCGTCCTATTGGGTTAGACGATGTCAACAAAAACAGAAAGGGCGCAGTCAGTATGATGATCTAAACAAACTGTTCCACTCCGCCGGACACAATACTTAGGGGCTGGGGCGGCACGCGAAAATTTCACTTATCATGCGTTTGTTAAAAGCTATTTTCGCGCGCCGCCGGACACACAATCTAAATAGATATTATATGCGTAGTTTACAACAATTTAACACTGACTCCATGCGACAGATCTGCCGCGAAGGCGGCGCCCTCTGTCCGCGCCCGCCTCCTGTAACCTTTCCTTCGAAGTGCATTAAATGGTGAATTAAAAAAGTGCGGTAAAATAGTGCTGATTGATTGTGGAAAAGTACGGTAGTTATCGCTTGTTACCCGGTAGTGTTGGGATTGCGGGGGGCGGGAGGGCGAAGGCGCCATACCCGGCTCCTACCACTTACCAAATTGAGCCAGACGTTTGTGGTCAGGATTTGATTTTTCTCATCCTTATTTTGGAAAAGGTACGCACGCCGACGCAAAAAAGGAACGAAAAAATATGGTGAACAACAGTACCGTGTAGGGGACTAAGCTTTTACCTCTTAATTTGAATTTAGCTGACGTCACATACATTAAAAAATTATAAAATTTCGCGAACCTTGATGTCGTAACTATTTCTGGCCTCGACTTTTACAACAATGGCAACGAATTGTATTACAAAGATAAAAGCTACAATGTAAACTATTCTTTGAAGTCAGCTAAATATCAATCTAGAAACACAGATGAACCACAAAGTCGTTTTAATCTCTTGCCCTCAATTTAAGTGTAGGATAATCCACTTTTGCTGGGGCCAGTCGTTAAGAAGAAGCAATTAAATATTCCAGTGAATAACAGAGAGCAGTTGGGTGATGAGTAATGCGTTTTACGATTCCACTCGACGGTTGTTTTATACGGCCATTTGTAAAATATGACAGATTTTATTGTGACTAAGTTAAAATATTTGACGGAGACAGATTTCATTTTGGGGTTTTATGTTGTGATTCTGTATTTTGTTGCTGCAGTCTTAGTTGGAATTCAAATTCGCTTGGTTGCGTCTTTGAGATGGATATTATTAGGATCATTTTGGCTGGTTACGACTTACTAGCAGCAATGGTTCAGTAGCATTGTATAATTTAAACCCACAATATATTCAAAGTCAAGCAAGCCAGTTACAGTTTCTAAATACATTTAAGCTTACACAGCCATATCTTTGTTCAATGGATTGAATTAACATCCGCACAAATTCAATGTACTGGTGTGTGATAGTGTGTCACTTTCACTCACAATCCAAAGGATTTTGAAGGCAGTTGCTAATCCATTGCTTCATATGTTTGAAAAATTCGTCTTATCGACACCGTAAATAACGCAAAGAAATGTTGTTGAACTGGCAAAATGAAAGGCATTGCCATTGTAACTATGTTGGGAAAACCGCAGAAAAAATAGAAAATATTTAGATGATGCAAGATGCAAGAAAGATGCTTACAAATCAATAGTTCCATCAGACACATCTATAAAAAAAAATGTTCTTACACGACCCATTTACTATTTCACTTCATCTCTCACGCAAATAAATTTAACAGCAACAAAATCCTAAGCGGTCCAGCATAACCCCCAGGACCCAAATTCTATGACATGTTTATACCTAAGTTCCAGGAAGGACATAAACAACGATCTACAGAGGCCAATAAAGTTTGAATAGCATCTGATAAAACTTTATGACACAAAGATTTATGTACCGGAGGGACGGGTCGATTGATTGATTAGGTGGATAGCTCCTCTTTATGAATATACTGTTATATGTAATAACAATATTTTTGGACCTATTGCTAATTGTGTAGATAAAGAAGTTCCTGGTTAAGTAATTAGTGGTGACTATTGTGCTGATGAAAAGAAAACTGATGTGTATGGAGTTATAGAATAAAAAAATATTTTTACAATCAATATAGTCTTCAGATAACGTACCTAATGCAAATATTTGGAAACTTGGAAAAATTATAACGATCATAGAAGTCACATTGTAATGACAAGCCTAGCTTCATTATACTGAAATAAAAAAAAATCGACGCTTGGCTGAAATAAAAGGCAAAATTGATTGGGCTAACTTTACAGGAGAATAGTTAAAATTTCTGTAGGTAGCTATATAAATAAATTCTTGTAATCATCTTACAGGCGTAATTCTTACTTTTCTGGAAATCATATTTTATCATCTGAATCAGAATGTATATTATGTTTTTTTTTTTATGAAACGTTATGCTCCTATAAAGTTATCCTGTTAGTTATGTCACTTAAACAATATTGCCTTTGAAACCCTAAAATACAAACAAAATGTAAGTTTTTTGACCCAGGGCAACTAGGCGACTATTAATCCACGCCTTCTATGACAACCCTCGAAAGTGTCTTAACATTAAGATGTGTTAAGACACTTTTGAACATAAAACGATAAGACGCTGGGACAGCTATATTTTATGATCCAGTACTCGTAACTCGACTGTCCCCCGACACTTGCCACTTCTCTTTAAACGATACCAGATACTCGTACCTACTGTGTCGAGTGTATGATAGCTGCTGCTGTAAATATTTAATGATAATTTAATGTAAATTCACTTTGATTTAAATGGATTTTAATTTAAATATTCAAATTCAACATTTTTGTTGATTGCAGAAAGTTTTGGAAGATTCATTAATTACTTCCAGTTATGAAGCCTACTAACGGAACACCGAAAATTGTACATTAGAATATTCACAATTCCAAATCAGTTGTTTGTGTTTATTTATTTTTCTTTTTTTTCATATCCGATACCCATAGACAATTTATCTTATAATATTGTATTGTGTGTATAGATAACTATCTATTTACACTAGGTACTATATTAAATGACTAACTAAACAAATAAATACAAAAACAAAAGGACATTTAGGCGTCGAAGACTCGTCTGCATCGCTGTCATCCAGAAACGTGCCCAGAAGACTGGCAGCATTGCCACGTTGAATGGCAATGCTATTTATTTAGCCATAGAACGACCCAGCACTCTGTTGTGTTGTGTTTTTATATACAAAAATCTTTCTTAAATATTCTTTTATCATGAAAAAAAAACTTTAAAAAAGTAATCAAGCTGTAATCCAATTTCCCAGACTCCATTACGCAACCAACAACCATAAAATGAAAAGTAAATGAAAAAAAGAAAAAAAATGAAAAGTCCTTCATTCCTCCTTTCCAATGAACAGCCATTTATTTCTATTAGCAAGACGTAAAACTGTAAAACTCTTCAACAACTCTCACTTATAACACCACGACGCTTCAATATGGAACTACGGAATTATTCAATACAGCACTTAAGGCGACAAAGGCCGCTGCTAAGAACGCTTCGCTATGAAATTGAGTTGCTGTAGGCGCTTTACGCTTTTGTCCTGCAGTGCTACAGCGCTTGAATTTGATACCTACCTTTTTTTTCAACGTTTGATGCACGGGTTTGAGAAATTGTGATGGGTGGAATTGTTTGGAATAGTTCATACTAGTGTGGAAATCATCATTTTTTGTTATTGTTGTTAAAACTGCCGATCGATTCTGTAAAATTCTCACCGTGAAAAGTTAGGTGAAGTGAGCTTAGAGTGAGCTGTCAATAGTGTCAATCCCTAGCATTAGTTTGAATGACAGCGCACTCCACGCTCACTTCACCTAAGTTTTCACGGTGAGATGGTAACAGAATCGCACTGCTAATCATCGTCCTCCTGCCTGTATTCCATTTTATTTAGGGTCGGTGCAACACTGTCAGTCTTTTTTTTTTCATCCATTTCTAATAGCTGTCATTAGTTCACTTCCTTTTGAGGCTTGTCTTTCAGACAATCCATCCTTTAAAAAAACATTTTTTCTTACTTAACCATTTTTATCACATGCTTTCCACTGTTGTGTTATCACAGCGACACGGAGAAGAAGAAGAATGGTAGACGCATTCTTCTTCTTCACCACGTCACTGGCACGACTTTTCTCAGTTGGCCCAAATCTTCGCCACTTCCATGGCGTCGTCGGTGGTAGCGCAGAGGTCACCTTGACTGCAAGTTTTGAGACAGAGGGCAGGATAGGAAGTGGAGCATAGTTTGTGACATAGCACCATAACTACTCTCTGCTGCCGTTCCGTCGAGGTAGCCCCACTTTACCAGATAGAAAAGTATACATTGAAAACTCATTGTCAAATAGGTTTTACTCTCATTCTCATGGCTATTATTATTCAAGTGTCCATTCTTACATCTAAATCTTTGAGTAACATTATGTTCGCTGATCTGCGCTCAAACTCAGCATCGCTCAAAACGTACATTCTATAACCAGATGCAATCTCTTAACGTGCTCATACTTGCTCCGTAAATCGTTTCCGGAGAGAAATTGTAGCTCCTGTAGTGATATAGTCTTCATGTTTATAATCTCCTAGTATCCTCTGGGGGCATGGCTGAGTTATATGATATATGTAGTGTAGTATGCATCCTATATACATAGTTGATATTCAAAAAATATTTCATGTTAATAATTAATACATTTATCGTATTAAGAAATTGCTTTTGGGCTCAGTTTTTAACCAAGACCGTCTATATCAAATCAAATCAAATCGTTTATTGCAATCCATAATGTACAATTACAGGTGGTAAATAAAAGAAAATAATAGAAACAATTATGGACCCTGTCGGGCACAGCAAATTTTTAAATAGGTAGAGAGAGGAAGAGCGCTTTATTATTATTTTTGTTATCAAGTTAGAATTATTTTCTATCCTATTAATTATTTTATACCTATGTATTTATATTTCATCTCATTCGCGTCTTATATTAATATTTTGTATGCTGGTCTATCTATTCATTTATAATAGTAAAGTAGTATAGTCCACTGTTGATAGGTATGTGTGGAAATATAACTTTTAATTATGTTTTTGTTGTTGTACATCAATGACTTCGGAGTCTTCATCTATTCTTTTTTGCGTTTCTCATTTATCTTCTGTTGTCATCATGAAGTCTTTCTATATCAACATTTCCATCGGTGTCTCCTTTAAAACTATCACCTTCATTGGTCTTTGTCGGATCTTACACAAAGCATACGCCCACTGCTAGATATTTACACCATACCTCCAAAATCCTCCAAAGGAAGTATCTCTTTCTCCAAGAGACGGACCTATAAATTCCCTTCTATCATCAGTCCCTCACTAGCAACAAGTAACCCATCACTCCTCTTCCTATACTGCCAAAAGTTTCATTCCGTCCAGTCAAAGGACACCCAGACAGACGTTTCAATTTCCGCGGTAAACATAGATTTTACCATTTTACTGAATGGTTTCAGCTTTCAGCCGACATTTTTTAGCGTTCAACACGAATACAACTGTTCAACTTACGTGACGAGGCTTTTTATAGAATTGACTTGTTGAATCCTAATTGAAATGTTTGTAGACATAACAAGTGTTTTAAGTTCTGGAATTTTAGTTTGATTTGTTTTGTTATTTTTAAAGTGGAAGGATTTCTAATAATTTCTACTAATACTCAATACTTTTATGCATAAATTTACTTTACCCTCTTAAAATAATTGTTTTTTGTCCTTTATAAAGTTATATAATATATTTAATAGCTATATATATTCAACAATCTTATGGAAAAACTTCATTATAATTATGTATTTCTCTCCAAAAAAGATTTGTATAAATAAACTCTAAGTACCAATTTTATATAAAATATTAGCTAATGTGCTGTGATGCCTTTTTATATTTATTATTTTTTTTTTGTCGGGAACCCTCTCCGGGCGCACTTGCCAAAGTTTCATCACAATCAGTCGAGCCATTTTCGAGTTTTTGCGAGACTAACGCATGGCAATTGATTTGCATATATAAGAAGATTACTTATCACACCAAAACTATGTCCCACCATGCACCCGGAATCACACTTAGCGTATTGCAAAGTAATTAACTTAACTGCTAAGCAAAACCAATTAACTTATTAAAACTATCCGAACCTGATTAATTAGATTAAACCAAGCATCGGAAAAGCCAGCCTCCCGGATAATCACGAGTTTATATGTACGTATAAACACATGCGTTTAATTTTCACCAGGCATCGAGACACGGAACAGATATTATCTGTTCCGTGCATCGAGCAATGGTTATTGGAATATTCCGTCCCACCTAGATTATTATTTTTTGGCATCATTTCTAATCTACGTTCGCAATTTAGTTGCCAAACATGTAAATAAATATGAGTTAGAAATAACTTTAATTCCCATTCAATAAAGTTCAGTTTACTCTACAATTTCAAACATTTTTATAACTGTTTCAATTTATTTTGCTAGTCACTCTGAAATCAATTCAATTACCACTAAAATAAAGTTGATATTTGTTTAACTTGAAATAACATCCGGACCTTAAGAGTCTTTTGATGAGGTTATTGAACCCACAGACAACCAAAACACTGCTCCCTCATAACACCACGAAAATAAAAGGAAATAACATAGCAACAAGATTTACAGACTCAACCTACATTTATAGGGTTCCGTAATAAAACGAAGAAACATTATTTGTAGATACTTCCTCGGTAATAACTTGGTTTGCCATTAAGTAGGTGAAGTTAATCAACCGTGGTAGTTAGTAACTAGATACACAACAACCCTTTATAGGCTTCTAACGACTTGTACTAAAACTTTAGTTAGGCCATAATCTTTGTCTTGACAAATATCATAAAGGCAGATAAACTCTCACAACGGAAATTAAGACGGTATCGTGTATAATGAAGTGAGGAATGTTTAAAAACATAACATAACATCACGCATATAATCTCCGAAAGGTTAGGTTGAGATGTACAAATGTAAATTACAAATTAAAATGTGACAGTTAGAATTATTACAATTGTACAGACGCCAGCACATCAAGCTACTACAATCTGTCAAACTTTTTTAATAGATTTTCAACTTTATCGGTAAAGCTTTAAGGTTCAAGGTTGATTGGGAAAATTTGACAGTTTCGGTTTCACCTATAGTACTGACACCCACATTTCGCCAGTTATGTTTAAATCCCATGTAACAGGGGGCGAGCCTCGTGCCATTAATTGTATATTTATAAACCGTTAATATTATAATCGTTATTATTATATTAATATCGTTAATGTACCAGAAATAAGTGTAAAAAATAAAAAAGATTCTCCCCCAGACTATTTTTTACTTTTTTTATAATGTATCTGGTGTACAATAAAGTACAGGTTTTTTTTTATTACTGTACATTTCGGCAAAAACGAAACTTTGACATGTTAAAACAAATCATGGAAGAATATTTAGTGCCATTTTCATCTTTTTCCGTTACAGATTTCAATATTCAACTCTTCTTTTGCCATTCAAAACTCTGAAAATAGCACACACGATAAATTCCACGTATTTTTCTTTACGTATTCTCTTTTACAAAAAAAAAACTATTCGGATGTTTAAAAGTGCATAGCAAAATTGGCAGCTTTGACGTTTTGAGCTTGAACAAAAAAATGGCGGATGAAAAGTTTTGCGAGCGTAGCTGTAAATACGTAGTAAAATAAAGATAGCTACACTAGCATGTGTTCATTAACAGTCGTCGAATCTGCACGAAAATGTTCCAACATTTTAGTATCGAAATTATTCTAATCAATACGAAAATCTGAAACTAATTTTGAAAGTTGACATTCCGCAACTGCTGCAGGGAATTCAAACTCTAGAATATAAGGTCGGTATTACAGCAGCTTATTAACCCTCAAACTTATTCGTATGTACCATTTGAATCTGAAAAGTATTTATGAAAAGTAAATACAGAGACGAATATTTTTGGAAAGTAAAACTTAACCAATTAATTCAAATTTCGGTTGACGTCTTGTGACACGTCACAATGATAAACTGACATCTTTTGACTGACGTTTGGTCACATGACTTGTTACTTGAACATAACTCGTTACGTAACTGAGGACCTACTCTCTAAGATCGTCAACGAAAATATGGGCCCGTCCAAAAGTAGTTGGGTTCTTTGGAGTGAACCCTACTCCCGAATTTTTAACGTTTTCGGACGGTCAAAACTACATCGGAAGTAAGGACAAATGTCAAATCGTGTTGTTATTCATTCTTAGTTCGGGCCCCGAACTAACCTTATGTCGGTAGGTGATTCGGAGTAGAAAACGCCCGTCCCTTCGGCCAGAACTACGGATTTCATGCTTAGGGAGTAGAGCTACAGATACAAATGAAAATCAGCCATAAGTAGTCATACAGTCATCAAATAGCCCTGTTTCAGACTACTTATTCAACAATAGCTCGTGTCAGAAAAAGTGTAGGTGGATAGCAATACAGTTGCAGGGCTGACGGTGTACTTAATGTGCGCTGAAACTTAAATAACGTGGAGTCCATGTATATGCGATCAACAGCCAATATTTATCCCATAAAAGACCTACATACAACGCTAAACATCATCACCTAAAACCATCTTACCTTAACTACTACGCCCATAATGAGCCAACGTTTAAGTACGACATTTTCTTGAACACAAAGTGCCAAATTCGAAGTGCCATTCAAGTTATCGACTTAGCGTAAAATGTAATCGTTCCCACACATTACGATGTTTGCTGTACCGGCCGGCCGTTATTGAGAACGACCTGGAGAAATTGACCACAAACAAGTTTCCAATTACATGTTTCCCTAATAAGGGCATTGTTTCTTGAGACGTAACGTTACGGGGTCAATGAACTTATGATTACGTTTTCTATTGCAGATATTTGGCTCCTATAAGGCCTTTGAGAAGGTCTCGCTATAATTAGTTGGTAATTGATACAAGAGAACTTAACCTTTTACATAAAAGCTTTACATTAAAAATGTAAATATACATTGTAAATTACTAACACCTAGAGAAGCTACCAGAGGGCTGGCCTATTTTAAGGCCAAAAATCAGTATCTAACAGGGCAATGCTGCCAGCCTTTTGGGCATTTTTCCCATTGACAGCCATGCGAATTATTTTTTTGAAGCCCAACGAGCTCTTCCCTCTTTTTAAATATAGGTACATAGTATTTATTTAAAATTTTCGCACACAACACAGGTACATTGGCGGACATAATGCCTCAGGCATTCTCTACCAGTCAACCAAGGGTGGTGAAGAGATGAGATAGCGTGTGCTTTGGTTACGAGACATACACATATACTTGAACATAACAGTGTTAGCTTGTATATGTATTTAAGATTGGTCGAAATAAAGACTGACGTTTGTAAAAAAAAAGGAAAGTAAACACAATTGCAGTTAAAAGGCATTCGACACCGATGTCCTCAGTGAAGTCTTACCAATTCTCAGAAATATGCTCTTATTTCTCATCACTATAAATTGACATAAAATTTGATAACAGATTAACTTGAATGGGCTTTCTCCAACGAGGGGTAAATCCGAAACGACCCCCAGCGACAAAAGTTTAGCTCTTTACAAATTCAGTATGATATTCCATCTGCTTGTAATTCAGCGAATTCAAACAATGGGAAATATTATTATATATCCAAAATTTGCAAATGTATTATAATATTATGCTTCCCGAAACTTTGAATCTACACAAATAACGGCAGTTTACTCAAAATTGTGTTCGCAGAAGCAAAATGGCCACCTGTTCTGTTATTCACTGGAATATTTTACCAATAAACATTTTGACGGAATGCTTGTTACATAAAAACATGTTTCGAGGCGGGGATTTATATTACAGATGGCTGAGTAAAAATTATTGTTTTACCAGCCATCTATAATGTACAATTAGCCTGTGAAAACCTTGACCAAACCTAGAACCTTGTCATATTATTTAATGCAAATGGCAATGTTAAAAATAATATTGCTACAAAGACATTGGAAATTGATGAGTGTAGTGTGACCAAGGTCAAAATGATCAACGTTTTCATAAGATTATTTTCCAATCAATTACACAGTAGGTACTAAATGTTAAGGTACAGGTATAAGGTCACACCAATCATGTAAGCTTCTGTTGTGCCGAGGATTCTAAGGGTCCAAGTTAAAGTCTATAGTTTCTAACTTAATCTATAGTTAGTTTCTAACGTAACCTAAACAGTTCATAGAACTCCTAAGCAAACACATCGCGGTATTGTACCTAAATAAAGGCACGTGTTCTTTTAAGTTACACACTGTCCTTATGCCCTAGGCTATTCTTATAATACATGGTTATTTTTAAATGGCTAGCTAAACTCTTCTGACGCGATGGGTATCGGTATCCAAATATGATAAAACAAAACAAAAAATTGATAAGTTGTTTCGTGGGGTCATTAACCGCAGTTACTCACTGCAGTCACTTGAAATGTCAGTTGAAAAAATTGTTTTTTTCTTTTCTGTTAACTTTACTGACGTTATGGGTATCGAATATCGATATCTACACACGATGAAACATGAGAAAACATATTTTCTCAATTCATACTTCAAGTAACAACACTAACAGCGGTAGTTGACCTCCCAAAAAACATCATATAGTTTGTTTAATTATATTATCGTGTTTAGATACCTATCGCGACGCAGTTTAGCTAGCCAATCTATATAAATAAAAATAAATCACTGAAATGTATGTACGCGCATAACTTCCGATCGACTGCACCAAATTAGATAATTCTTTTTTTGTGTTTGTTATTGTTAGGACAAGGTTTGTTTAGAAGAAAATTAAAAGAAAAAAAAATATATGGCGGTACGACGTTCGCCGGGTCAGCTAGTTTAAAATAACCCTGTATAAGTTGTCAAAAAGAAAACTGTCAATGTTATAAGTAGGTGACGTTAAATGGTAACCTTTATTTATCACAATAAAATTGTTACTGCAATGTAGGTATGTTTGCATCAAGCTTTTCTTTCATCCAGAGGCAAAGTTGAAAACTATGATGAGACTTTGATTTTATACTACGTCATTTGCCTTGGAGAATTGTATATTTAACACGATATAATCTATCCGTTATCTATATAATTATGTTCCCATAGTGTCAATGAATTAGCTCAGACATTTATTTTGAACCACTTTCTCACCGATCAAAACACATTAAATTCCTTCCAGAAAATAGCTCCAAATATTTTAACGAAAATGGTCATTCAGAACCTTCAGAGCCTTCAATTTGTGACACGGCAACCGAAAACTGTCACCACCCATCAAACACGCCCGATGGAAAATCCCTTCGACACTTTAATCCCCGTATAAAAGTGCTATTTCACAGGGAAATAGCGGTTTTATACAAGAGTTATTATAGCGAGATCGCTCAAGCAAATCGCACCGGTCCTTATATTAAAATTATGAATGAATCTACCCATTCATTTTTGTAGAATGGAGATAAAACTGTCCTGCTCTCATACTGTTCTTTGTTGAAAATATTGCGACGCGTAGAGCTGTTTGCTGTCGTGTTGGTATACGTAATTTTAGTTCTGGAGCGGTAAACAGAGGGACAATTCTCGTAATTTTAAATATCTCAGTAATCTGTCAGAAATACCTGTAATTTCCCTACATTTTTGACATTGATTGTCGCTGAGATGAGATTGCTACTAGATTTTGGACATCTTTAATTACAGGAATCGCAAAAAGTTATCTGACGGGTAGGTAAGTACTGGCAACTTTTAATATGCTGATTTTAAATATTAAATAAACCAGACGTTCGTTAACCTCTGCGTATTAATATTTATCTACCTTCAAGTTTTACTAAACTAATCTGTGATTGTAACAACTAATATTGCGGTGTATCTCATATGACACATGGTCATGATATTTGGGTATTTTCAGTTACTCATATAAAGTCTGTCGAACGGCCTACATATTACGAATTCTAAAACGATATAGCTCGGTAGCTATATTGTTTAAAATGTGTGTGTGACATCCTGTTTATGTATTTTATTTCTACCTTTGAGAAAACACAGTTGAACATAGCAATTTTTTTGTATCAGATCTGTCATATCAGTCTTAGTTTTTCTGTGAACCTTGGTAGATTAACAGAAACACTAGAACACATATCAAACTACCTTCAATGTCATCTAATAGAAAATTATCTTCTACCTTCTCTTCCTACTTCCTTCTCTCAATACCTTTACCGTCTATTAGGAATTAATAACCTTCCTTCCCAGAGTATATCCTCAACACAACAGAAGCTGTCTAATCACAAACAGACTCACCACATCAATGATCTGCTGCAGCGTGAGGCCGAACCTCACCTCGAGCGGCTCGCTCTCGTTGGCGACCGGCCGCTCCAGCGTGTTGTAGTTAGCGAGCAGAGCGTTCAGGAGACGCTTCTCGTGAGGACCTTGCTCCGATACTGTGGATGTAGAAGATAGTGTCACATTAGTTGAAGAAGAAAAACATTATTGATAGAACAGTTTCGTACATTCCTGGTTAGGATAATGGAGTGGTTCTTGATTAGGAAGGCGATGAACGTTTTCTTAAAGTATAAAGTGAGAGAAAAGGGAGGGAATTAGGAGTATCTATGATAGGTGGAAGAGAGAGAGAGGTTGTGAATGCTCAGTGGCAATTAGTGAAGTTTATGTATGGACTACTGTAAGTTGATTCTGATGATGAAGTCAGAAGTTGAGACATAATAAGAAACAGAAGGAAACAGGGGATCGTGGCTTCAAAGCAAATAGAAACTGTAAAGGAATCAATAAGGCAACCTCAAAAGAATTTTAAGTAAGAACGTAAAAAGGAATTACTAAGGATCGGATATTTTTGTAAATGAACACAAATTATGATTGACTAAAAGTATTTTCTAGCCGAAACGTTTACAGAAACACGATCAAATGGAATCAAAAACATCAAATGAAATAAGAATTCAATTTAATAACGTTTAACATTAAAGAGTACAATCCGTTGGTGAGAGCTGAGGTGTGTTGTTACCGTATATTTAACCTTAATTTCTTCGTTTTAGAACTTACTTTCAATCACACATGCCTGGAAAAGAGAAAACACCAAACCTAAGTCCAATAAAACGGCTGAATCTTTGTGTAGCTGGAATACAAACATGTTTATGGAGATTTCGGCGTCAAGAATATTCAGGCCATATACCTATACTCTATAGTTATAAATATTTATCAGGAATACGTTGACACTTCCTACAATAGTTGTATCACAATCCTGAGAAAACTTTTTATTTCCTATCAGTATACGACACCACTGCTTCCTGTAATAAAATTGTATAGAATAAGTTACGAGGAACTTTTATTTATTTGAAGAAATAATCCTATATCTCCATATTGATCTAAATAAAGCATAGAAATAAAAATAAACTAGACATATAGCTCATTACAATAAATCCAACTGTTGGAGAGAATGAAAGGAAAAATTCTAAAAGCCGTTGACTTTTCAACACATCCATCTAGCTTTAACAATAAATGAAAAGACGAACAACAAATCTTTGAAACAAAGGCACCCAATAACTTACGAGACGAAAAGAATTAAGACCAAAACAGAACATAATTTTTCACAACAAATTGGACAAATCCCCATAGTTCAGCGACCGAGAACTACGTACATCTGCCACAAGAATAACGACTGGATAATCCTGTCTACGCACCTGAACCTTTTAAAACCACAAAGGCACCTTAACGTCAAGGGCATAGAGTCCATTTTCGTAACACAGAAGAAGCTTACAAGAGTCCGGCTCGAAGGATCAGCAATAAACACTCATTTTAGGGGCTTACAATGCTCTTATACCTACGTGATGTATGAAAGCTAGAGTGTGACAAGTATAACGCGCTCGTACGCCCGGATTAGTACGTTAGAAAAGGATAGATGTAAGTGCTCGGTTGCGCGCAAAATCAGGTAATTTATTTTCTTTGGTACCTCTAGGTCTCGGGAGGATTTCAGTATGGTCTAATAGTTTTTTGACCAGTATATATCTTGTTCGTTCTCGCATTAGTTAGCTTTATACTGGATTGGGAGGGAATGCTCACTTCAATGGAAATCCTTTTACTCGGTAGGTACTTTGTTTGGTAGTTTACTGAATTCATATAGGGTTAGCAGATTAAACACGTGATCCTAGACCCACTAGTGTGAAAATTTACCGTCAATTATAAAAACAAACTGCTGTTTTATACAAAAGTGCAATACCTACGCGGTCAAAATGTATGGAACACAATTTTTTCAATAACCGACGGAAACTTTTCATCTATTTTCATGTACATGATTCGGGACCCACCAAGAGTCCAGAATCCATGGTAACAGGCTGCACGTCGATGACACTCCCATCCTGTATTTACAATTTCAGTCATGAGAGTGCTCGATATTACATGTGAAATATGAAACTTTGTATAATGAAAACAATCGTATTTATAATGAAGTCAATCACAATAATTAACACATTGCATTAAGTCGACTATATTATTAGTTTAATTAATAAAATTCAACCGAATATTTTGCACCCAATTACTGCAATAGCGATGTTCAATATTGTAATAAACAATAATACACATTATAATAAATTGTAATGTTTATTAGGTACCTACTGGCACCATTAAGTACCATTCTCAACTACTAAATCCATAAGTTACGTCCTACTTTACCACAAATTCTACTTCTAAGAAAATGATACGTGAATTCATCCATCTTCTAAACTCTAAGTTAATCCCGCCTCTAAATTATTCGTCTAATATGTGTTCCAAACTAAGTACGTTATACCCGGACTTAGTGATTACATCACTAACGGTTTGTTTGGTACGAAATTTATACTGTTATGGGGGTATGATTAAGCTGGGATTTGGAGTATTATACAAGCATCAAATTAAAACAGCTTCAACGATACTTGGACATTCATTCGCATCCTGGGCAGTCTGCCCGCTAACATCTTGCCGACTGGTTAATATTGGTTTGTAACTGCCTCGTCGGTCTCGTGGTTGCAAGCGCGACTGCTGAGAGTGGTCCTGGGTTCGTTTCCCAGGTTGGACAAAGTGGTATTGGGTTTTCCATTAAGAATTTCTTATTGGCATTCCGGAGTTTGGAAGTTGACGGTTTATTACCCCCGTGCCTCAGAGCACGTACAACTGTTAGTCCTGAGCCTGATCTCTCATCGGTCGTGTCGGATTGCCGTCCCATCGGTCTATGAGAGTACTACATACTTGTGCACTATAATATCTCCGGCGTACCTGGCTAATCTCCGTTGATATTGGTTACCGTGACCGAAAATCGCTCGGAAGGCTATTATTATTATTGTTACCTCATCATAAGCCATCCATATGTGACGCGGCTAAATAATAACAGCCGCATTGGTCGATCGATCAGGTTAAGCAACGCTCGCCGCAGTTGGTCTGTGGATGGGTGACCATCGTTACATACCAAGACCCCTCCATGTCTCGGAAAGCATTTTAAGCTGTTGGTCCCGGCCGTCATTTGTGGATCATTGACAGTCGTTTCGGGTCGTCAGTAGATACCCTGAAAGTCTGACAACCAGTCTTACCAAGGGGTATTACACAGTAACTGGATTGTGGAGGTCAGATAGGTAGTCGCTCCATGTAAAATACTAGTATTCAGCTGCATCCGGTTAGACTGGAAGCCGACCCCAACATAGTTTAAAAAAGGCTAGGCAGATGATGATGGTGTTAATCCTGACCGGACAACAAAGTGAACGAAGTGGTCTTACTTAAATAAATTGAAAAAAAACAAAGATTTTAAGTTTACCCTAACAAATTAAATCAAACAAACCACACCACTTACATCACCAAAAAGCTACCGACAAAAAATGGCAGCAAAAACCGAAAGCCCCACTTTAGGCTTAAAACTATCACGTAAGCAGCTATAATCTCTATCTACGTAGCACCCGACGTGCGGTTAGGGACGAGACATAAGACAGACAGGTGAAAAGGTTCACTAGAAGACGTAATAGCCAATTTAGACACGCACTATCGGATTACGAATATATTTCAGCAAGAACTCGTCCAGGCTTTGTTCAACGAGAATATGCTGGTTTGTGGATCAAACTCAAAGCATTTATTTCAAATAAACCAATTACAGGCACTTTTGAATTGCCAAGGGGTCGGTCAGTCAGAAAGATGAAGCTAGTTGTCCATTCAAAAGCGTAGGTACCTATGGAGACGAACAGGCAAGAAACGATCAATCAACTCAGCCTATCGCACTCCACTGCTGGACATAGGCCTCTCCCTCACTGCGCCACAACACCCTGTCTTCCGCCTTCCGCATCCAGTTCGTCCCAGCAACCACCTTTAGGTCGTCCGTCCATCTAGCTGGGATCGCACATTCTTCAGAAGTTGCCAATTCATCGTCAGACAACATCATTCTTTTTTTCTGCACTCAGATTTTACGACAATTTAACGTAATTTTCCCCTTACGTAAAATGTATGTGGATCTACATAAAAACTGCTTCTTCCTCCAAAATTTCCGATTTCACTAAACTCTGTCAGCCCAGGACTGACTTAGCTACTCATGAAACTGCCTTAAAGTAGCATTCATAAGTTCCTTTAACTGCATGTATGAGAGCACACAAAACATCGTGATACATTCCTAAACATGAGCACATTGTGTCACTTCCAGCTCAACGTCAAAGCTTACCCCCGAGTTCACCGCACACTGAACATTCTGTACACCACCTTACGTAGTGACGGAACCTAATCCATTCAGGGATTAGCGCTTCCAGCCGCCCTCGTAAACTTGCCGCGGTTTACCTCGCCAGTATTGAATGAATAGTTGCTGCATTATAGCTGGAGTGACGACCATACTGGTGGCGAGCACCCTTTCGAGATTATGAGCGATTTTGGGAAGGAGAAGATCCGATGTTGGTTATTGTTTTTAGAAAGAATTTGAGTGCGTAGAGGACGCAGAAACGATTATCGTCGAAAAAGTATATTTGTATTAGGTCATATACTCGTAGATGTGGTTTTCGGCGAAAATCGTTCCATACATAAACACTAATACCCACGTGTTTATGTATGTATGATTACCATTGATTTTCACACGTAACATGGACAACTTATTTCGTAATGAAATCACAACTAACCTGTCACACAAATCACAATACCAAGGTTGGCGTGAACCATCGATCCGCTCCTAATTTATATTTTTGTGTACGCAGCGCCAAATTCACTTTTTATGCTCCGTCGTATATTGTATTACGCATTTTATTATTCAATTGCCAAGTTTTGTTGGGGTTGGCAAATGACAGAGTGCTGCTAAGTACACTCGGGCAATATAAATGTCAGCCACGAGGCGAAATTTTTAAATAATTTCATAAATATGACTGTAAAAAGCCGTAATGTAAATAAATAAATAAATATGCTTGTGGAAATGGAAATGTGAACGTTTTGTCACTATGTGAATGTTTTATGGCTAGGTTAGGTAGCCTATTTGTTTCCTGATTAGGTAGTACGGCTTCCTCACATAATCAACCTATAATTTTCCCACTGTAGGGACACAGGCAGTGGGAACTTAGAGAGGGAGTGGGCCGTAAAACACCACTCGGGCTCAGTGCGGGTTGGTGTATTGTTTCCTATGCAGGACACACTTTAAACTTAAAACATAACCACTTCCACTGTGGCTAAACTCGAGTTGATTAGGTTGAAAAACAATGTCAGTGTAAAACAATATTTGAATATAAATGAATATGTGAAATTAAATACTGGCATTACATACAGACGTATTTCTTTTTAACAATTATCAATTTTATTATATTTCAACACACATCCAACCTCATTAACCCACATACTTTTTCCAAAAAACAATATTCCTGTCAAACACTCATTACCCGCCAAAACTCATTATTCCGCAAATAATCACGTTACACAGCTAGTTAGCAGCAGGGCGGTAACTAGAAAGTCTGTTGGCAATCATCGTAATCTAATCCCTTCAGGAACAAAGGCAATGCCTGCGCAATTTATTTGTACCCGACCCTCGGAATTACTTGAAATTTTGAAGACAGTAATAAGATGTCTGTACTGTCGTGTGAATGGAGGGTGTATGTTGTGAATAGTAGCGATAAAGCTTAGGAATGTAACTCTGCTCTGTACAGTAGATAATACTCGTATAGTTCATGATTTTCCTTTGTCAGACACGTATATCCTAGTAAGCTGTTGTGTGATAGTTGTTCTAGTTTATTTTTGTGTGTAAGTCGAGCAAGTTTGCCTCCCATACATTGTCGTTGACTTTGGCTAGTGTTGAAGAGAAAGCAAAAAAAGTTGTGTTATACCTATTTAAAGACCGTATTGTGTGGAAAAGGGAAAGGGAGGCCGTTGCCCCCCCCCCCTCCCCCCTCCCCTTGGACAATACAGGCGATACAGATTAGATTAGATACCTATGTGTCACACAACTTTTTCTTTTGCACTACAAAGCACTAACACAATTTCCAAAAATGCATGTCATCTTGGAAAAGTCTAGGACCAGTAAATTAAATAATGAACCTCTAGTAGCTAGTTTAACTGAGCAGACTAGATTCTGTGAGAAGTTCAATAAAGTCACATTTTATCGTCAGTCAACAAAGGATTACATCAAGACTTTTCGACCATCAAAGCCCGCTATTAATCCCCTCGAATCAAAGAGTAATATAGCCTCTTAATCCTGATACGGTAAGTACCTGGCACTTTGCCCACGAGTACCACATAGCCTCGTTCCCCCAGTTGTCTCTTATCCCCCACTCGCGGACATTCGCGAATGCTTGAGCTACTCGCACGAAGTTTGTTGAGCTAAAGTGAGCTCTTTTCATTCTTCTCAAGCACTTTCAGATTGAAAAATTGACGCGCAGTCGAATGAATCTAACGCTCGTGGTCGAGATAAGTAGACTGTTAAGATTAATACAGTGTGCAGCTCTTGCCCGTGTATTCGCCCGCGGTGAGTACGGTTTAAAAATTAAAAATATCCCGTGAGATTGTACTACCGGGATAAAAAAATATCCCATGTCCTAACCCATGTCATGGTCTACCAGGGTGTCAATCAAATTAAAACGGTCAAATCCGTTCAGCCCTTCAGGCGTGAAAAGGTAACAGACAGACAGTGTTACTTTTGCGTTTATAATATCAGTAAATTAATATAGTACATAAGTATGGATGTATTTGAAAGTGGAGTAGGTATCTTTGACATAACTTGCTAATTGAGTGGGTTTCTTGACGTGCATCCACAAATTACAGACACAGAAATAAGGTCAACTTTGATAAAAGCAAGCGTTGGCTATTTTTATCCACAATATTCTTGACCGATATTAAAATAACAAGACTGTTATATGGCTATGTAGGTAGAGATTATGTTTAGCTTTCAGACCAAAATCACTCAATAATGTGCCCACATCATTGAGTGATATGTAATTGGATCGGATCTTATAATTAGATAGATACAAAGAATACTTTTCATTTATTATGATTTATACTTGCATACATTACAGATATAAAGGACATTGCCCACGGCACTATGGACAAATGTACTGAATTTAACATTGTTGTGTCTTCATCAAATCATCTTTAAAATACTCGATGACATGTCTAAATACATCCTCAAAAAGTTCAACACAAACTACAATGGCATTACCAAGATATTTTGAAAAATTAAAATATTATTTTGAGGTTATGTTCGACCACAAAATTAATTGAAAAAAGCTATTTGAAGGGATCTGAATGGGTTTACGAGTGAGCTCTGTGCCTTTGAAGTACATTTGTGTAAAATATGTAGCGGTTTAGCTATTTTAGGTGGCCATTTTCTGGTGGCCTGTGACCACCTCACCAAGTCTTGATTTAGATTTGGAGCATCTTCGTGCTTCAAAATCTTATTCCCGCGTTTCATTCAAAATAATACAAAGTATGGAAGAATCATTACTTGATAGTCAATCGCTCAGTGTTATATCTATTACTCAAATAATAGATTGTAGTAGTTCTCATGAAATGGTCTATGTACGTAGGAAGGAATGGAAAAGAGCTACACTAGATACAATAAATGAAAGAATGATTATTCCGTATACCTTTATTTTAATCTTCCAAAAATATATTATTCAAAAATGGAGCTGGAACACTAACATTGTTGTAACGTGCCCAGCTCAAATACCACACTATGCACATTACATGCACACAACAACCTACGGTTCTTTTTCCTACAAGGCAAGAACAATAATATCCTACTATAGCGCCTAATGTATCTCTTACATTTTCGTCTTTATTTATTAAAATATAAGCGTAATAAGTTCAACTAGACACATGCCTCGATTTGATTCTTCCTCTAACTAAATAATTATTAGTTCCCAATATTAAAGGTAATTAATTCCTCTTCAAACGCTTCCGATACTTCTATATGGTATATACCATTTTGTCTTTTATGCTCGCCATAGTAGGATCTGGCTTGTTTCAATTGGTACGAGCCTAAAGCAAATCTTTTAAGCTCCACTAGCCCTAGTTTTGGGAAGTTTCTTAATTGTGGTACATTACCATGTATAGCTGTAAATACAGCACGTCTTCTATTAATGTTTTTTTAGCTTTATGTATCTCAGAATAAACTAAACTGATAGAAATATACAATCCTAGTTAATAAGTTATGTTATTACCGACACAATAGCAGGTACCTATCTAAGTTATTAAAATCCGTAACCTAACTAATGAGGTGAGGAACTAACATACAGACATGGATTGCACTTATTGTCCTCTAAGATTTTCATATGGTACACATTATAAAAAGCGCAGTTCCTAAGTAAATAATATCAAAACGACAATGTTAATCATTCTTACTTAGTTGGTGAGATCCAGACACGTAAAATGTTCATGATATTATTTGAAATCTCCGACAACATGAGTCTGCGCATAAGTGGAGTTAATCTCAAACAGCAGTTGAGACATCGCTCCACAGTCGCACTCGCCATGTTTAATGTATTACAACCCAAAAAGTCCTGTTTTTAGTAATATACAACACACACGGTGCAGCGGGTTGGAAGTATGTTTATTTTCAATGGGTTAGCAGGAGTAACGGAGGAACTAAAAGGATCAAATTCGACGCACAACGTACCAAAACCAGCAGAAAAAAACATACTGGTTAACTTGACAATGTGTATGACAGACGGGCAATAAATGTCAATCAAGGTTGTACCCGTGCTGGTAAATGATTCTAAAAATTCGACTTTTAATCGATTTCCACAAATCACCCAGTGGTATTTCACGAATACAACTTTTCCAGGCAACAGGCGCCTTTCCCGCGGTTGACAACTACCGGCACTTACCTACAAATACCAGCAAGTTACATGTGATTTAGAACTCTGATGTTGCGTTGAGAACCGACTTAGACGAGAAATTACTTATTTTGTGTTTAAGCTTCTTTATGCTTATTATAGGAAGAAAAGCAAACATATCGATTAGCAACATTAAAAAAAATAAAAACCATAAGGCGTTTTACAGATTAAAATCTTTATTGTTTTTAATCAACGGGGGAGTATTATTATGATTAGACGTTTGAAACTATTCCGATTTCAATATCAACAATAAATAAAACCAAAGCTAATAACCATACCAACCAAATATCTACCTCACCGCACGCTATTGTCTCGTCTCATTTTCAATGAAAAGATAGATAATTGTACCTACTACATAATGTCTAATTCTGTGGGGATATAGAAACTGATTTATTTATTTTACCTTGCGAGCTATTTATCGATTTTTTTAAAATATTGTATACAGCTGTTTTCTTAAATAAACTAAATAAATAATAAATAATAGTTATTTAACTTGATACGCAATAATAAATCGAACAATCAATACAGAATCGATATTATTATGTATTTTTGTAGGCGGGTAGGTAGTTAGGCACAGTACACGAAATAGGAAAAAGGGACACCCCTAGTTTTGACAGGCTATAGTAAAAAATGGCGTACCTTATAGTCAGAAACTTAAAAGTACTAATTATTGTTCAAAATACTATCCCATTATAAATATTAATTAAGTCTTATTTAAAAAATATATTTTTATTTTAGATAGTTGATGCTGTTCAACTTTTTGAGACACGAGACAGTTATCAAGAGTACTGTGCCTGGGCATTCTCCTTTAGAAAATTTTATTATATTTTACATTAAAGATATAAATTTACATAATGGACGACTTTTCACTAAAAGATATCCTTTGAAGACAACCTAACGGACCGAATGACCTTTTAATTTAATTATGTAGAAGACAAAGGCAATTTAAAAAAAAACGAAGTAAATTGACGATTTAAACAGACACTTTAGTTGATCACTAGACAACACTCCAGCAAAGTCAAATTCCAGATTTGACCTCTTAATATACTCGAACTCAAAACAAATATTCTTGAATCACAGAATGCGTAAATAAGATTTATAAATCCACTGCCGTACAGTGACCTCAAAGCCTTAGAGCAAATAACGTACTTAAAAGGCAGGCTTCGACGCGCTAAGCCAATCTGACGTGGCTCCGATAAGTCACGGCACGTCGGCTCGGCTCCGACGCCCTAGCACGAACGCGCGACGTTTAGTTCAAACGATTTTTTAAATCGAAAATACAACTAGAGTGCTATCTTTTGGTGCGTAGCCAAAATCAGAACTAACGTTGCCATGTTGTTTTTTGAACACATTTAACCTTCCGTAATCCACTTGGAAGTCCCTGAACCGTCTCCGGACACAAGTGGGAAGATCTAAGACCACCTGGTAAAGCTGGGTTACCTTGACGGAACGGCACTAGGGTGTCATTGTGGAGCTATGTCGTAAACCATGCTCCAGCTCCTATCCTGCCCTCTGTGTCCTAGAACATAAGTGACCTCTGCGCTGCCACTGACGACGCCGTGGAAGTAGCAAAGTTTTGGGCCAATAACATATATAAAATTCAGTCGTGCCAGCGACACACAATTCAAGTGTTCACAATTCAGAATACATTTCAAGTGACATTTCACAATACAATTGCACAAATGTTTACCAACATCGCCCCCCGTCAATGTCATTCAAGCGACAAGAGATCCTTGTCGCAGTCATCAACTTCCTGTCGTTTATCCCATGCTACTTGGAGTCGGCGCGACACGTTTTTTTCTTCCATTCTCCCCTGTCAACCGTCACGCTATCATTCACTCCCTTCTCTTTCATATCATTTCTCACACAATCCATCCATCATTTTACCTATAGCATTTTAGTTTAATTTTTGACATGTCAATATAAAAGGCGAAACGAGTATTTTCAATTTTAAAATCGTTCTTATTTACGTTGCTCCGCGCGTTCGTGCTGGGCTCACCGGCCTGCCCGCGGCTGTCACTCGCATTGTCTGCTTGAATCAATGTTGTTCCTACGTAGGTACCACTGCGAATGGTAGAGGTTCTAAGTTGAACTACTCTAAAAACGTGTGTAAATGGATTTTCGTTGGCTTTTTCACATGTCACGGCGATTTCGTAGTGTTTAAACATGTTTTCAGTGAAAACAGACTTGTAGAAGAATTTACGATGTATTTTTAAGGGACCTGTAAACCATAGCTTTCGAAAACCTATTTAATGTTTATCGCCATTTTTTAACCGTTTAAGAAAAATTGGAAGAAAACATAAAATATTGTTTACATTTTCATCCCATAAAATTGAGAGCTTGAGCTTGAAATGGAGATTTTATATCCTTTTAAACGTTAAAACTCTCAAGCAGCTTAGAACATTTTGATGCAACATTTTACGAAAAAGCGGCCATCTTCAAAGTACAATAAGTTGAAGCTTAACCGCCATTGCTTACATTAGGCGCAATAAAGTAGCATCAGACCGCTAATCTACACCCGCTGTGGCGCTGCACCGCTTGCAGTGCTGATATTAATGCTAGTATGGATTAATTTAAGCGATGTTTTCGCTTTATCGATGTTGGTTTTGTGTTGCGTGTGAAGCTTTCGGTTCTATTTTGGTTAAAAAATTGCAGGGTGTCGGTTACTGGTTGTTTTAAATGATTTTTCTTTTTATATTTTCCAATAGAAACTTGCGAGTTACATTGTAACATATTGGTCGACACCACGGCTAACCTTTTCCGAACTATGTGGAGGTCGGCTGCCAGTCTAACCGGGTGCAGCTGAATACCAATATTTTACATGGAGCGACTGCCTAACCTCCAACAACCCAGTTACTGGGTAGTCTTAAATAGCGGTTATTGTTTAAAATTGTCATACGCTTTTCAACTTTGTCTCAAGAAATTATGACTTTCCAGATAATTTGTTCCCAGATCCGAATTCCAACCTTAAAACACCAACAACATTTCGACTGCAACCGCCACATCTTTTCAATTCACATTCTAAGCCAAAAAACATTGAATGTCACCCAACCGTAAGAGAAACACATACTCCTCGATGTCACTACGAATACAAAACACATAAACGTACATAATGTGTAGGAAAACACGTAAAAACATACGATTTATATCTTTGTTTACCATTACTACATAGTTCAGAAAGTTGAGGCATTTGGGTAAGATATTTGTGTATACAGTTGCGTTCGCCTGGAGTACCTTTTAGTAATATTGTAATGCATGGGTATAAAATTTTATAACACACATGCATGTTCATGTAAAAAATGTGTAACTGTAACAAAATACATGGATGTTACTCGTATTTTATGTCGTATCCTCATCTCCTTTTATTGTGTTTTACTACTTACTAGCTGCGTCCCGCGGTTTCACCCACTATAAGTTTCGATCCCGTAGGAATACCGGGATAAAAAGTATCCTATGTGTTGATCCTGGTTATAAACTATCTGTGTACCAAATTTCATTCAAATCCGTTCTGTAGTTTTTGCGTGAAAGAGTCACAAACAAACATCCATCCATCCATAGAAACTTTCGCGTTTATAATGGGCATTAGTAGGATTTGTGCAAGAAACTAAACTGCTGCGTTTGCTGTGTCTTCTTAGCACAGTTTCCACAAATTCTAGTAAATAATACTGCTGGACTGTTTTAAAGAAAGTTAAATTTATTTTATGTCATTATAATGTCGAATGTAAGTATTATCAAAATACCCATGCTTAAAACCTAAATCAAGATTGTTGTAACTCCAGATCCTACGAAACTTAAGAGGTGCAGTTCAAAAAATATATGTATTTACAATATATAATGAGTTTTTTAAAATAGCAGATGAATAGAAAGAACCGAATGTCTTTAAATAATGTTTCTTCAACTAAAATAAACAAGCCACAATTCACCAAATCGACTGTAGGTACGTCTACCAAAACAAAGCGCCGATAATTTATTCACTTACGGATAATAGAATACATAATAATAAAAATGGATGGCAGCCACGGGAAAATATCGGAAATATTGTACGTCGCCGACATTGCTAATCTATTGTGGCAGGCGTCGAATTGACGGATTAAACCGGTTTATCATTGAATTATTTTCCTCGTGGACAGTTCGTAATGGAAAAATGTATAATCGGAAAAGAGGTTTTCTTTGAGATCAGAAACGGATTCATTCTCCGTAAAAAATATACATTTTGACCACGACGTGTGCGATTTAAACTGCTACAAGTATCTTTTGGTTTGCCAAAGAAAGAAAAAATAAAAGAAGTACCTTTTGACGCCCGAGTGACGTTGACAGGAAGACGGTTTGGTAAAAACCAATCACAGACATTTGTGCAATTGTTTTGTGAAATGTATTGACAAAACAAGATGGCGGCATTAGTTCCAATTTTCGCCACGCGCTGAAATAACCTTGCTGCGTACACGGCTTGCTTCCTATGACTTTGCACCTAATGCCGTCAACAGGGCGTTATGAAATCAAAAATCATTTGGGGTTTAAACATATATGTATAAGACCGTCTAATGTTAATACATAAAACGTTTATACAGATATATACTGTTGACGGCATTAGGTAAGTGACTCTTTCATCTCAAAACGCACATTCAAACGCTAGAAGCTCCGGAATACGATGTCAATAATTGATTGCTTCAATACAAAATCGATTCACTCATTTCCCTCTACTGTTCAAACAGCCAGCCAATCTTTAAACCTGTTCAAATATTCGTCTAACCCCCAAACGCTTCAATATTGGGCTCCACTAAATCAACAACACAACACGCAATAGTGGTTGAACAGGGGGGTACATTCGGCCCAGCTAACATGGACTAGAAAGGGTTAATTAAAACGTCCGCGACCGCTTTCTAAACTGTTAACAGTGTTAACTGAAGCAAGGGCTGAATACAGGGACGAATTTTGGTTTAAATGGGCCCATAATTGTACAAAAAAACAGGAGAAAGTTCAAGCCAGTTTGAACTCGTCTAATTCATTTTGGTTCCCTTTTAATTACTGCTAATTAGGCCGATTTGTCAGTGAGGTAAATGAATAAAAAAGCTTGCTTAGCCAGAAGTCGTAAAATTTTCTGATCTGGTGAAAATTAATCTAATATTTTAACACCTCAGGTAGCCTTCTTTTAAGACGCATCACATAAAACTGCTTTATAAAAAAGATTATAATTAAATAATAATACTATAAAGGAAAATTGTTTAAGTTAAGTAACTGAAGTAATTATCCAAATAATATATCTAGAAGTAATATTTAAAAATCACGAGTCAATAAAAAAAATTGTCTTTGCCACCCATGCATCCCTTTATTTCCTCATACAACACCTTTGCACCCATCACCTTACTTAAATCTTACTTGAGACAACAAATGCTACCTGTTCTAAGAGTGCGGCCCTGTATTCCAGTTGTCAAATAAGTTGGAGACAAGTTAGTAGTGGAGTGCACCTGTACCCGGCGGGGTACGGCGGTACCCCTCGGTAAATAGTTTTTAGATTAGTTCGTATTGTTTCACGTGTACAACTGGTATTGGTATTGGAGCTCTACAGTATTTGTTTGTAGATAGGAAATAGTGGGGTTTTATTTTTAGAGAAATAGTTTTCCTTTAATAAAGATTGATCCTTGGCAGCTCTGGACAGAGAGAGGTGGAAAGAGAGTAGCGAGTAATGAATTACAGTTGTGTTTTTGAGAAACTTTAACGAAAAAACCGTGAAGGTATTTAGAGGCCGTGTTTCACAATGTGACTGGCAAGGAAGGAAAGGCACCTGAGAAACAGGACATGTCCTAGTGTATAGTGAAAGGACTTTGACAAAATCAAACATTTACTTAGCCTAATTTCTATCATGATCTAATACATTGTTAACTCTTTTTCTCTCCTTATGAGGCTAATGAAATAAATTATTATTTATATTATTATCCATATATGCATATTATCACCAATTGGAACCTTGCACCTAGCTTCTGACGGTTCATAAGTTCCCATGTAGGTTTATGTGAAATAAAATATTTTGATTCTGATTTATACTTAGTGGATGAGTTGAGAAAACTGAAAGATTTGATGTAAGATCACACTTTGCTAATGAATCTTTTAAATGCCTGCATATTGAAAAACAAGTTACCAGCCTGACTGACTGAAACATTTGCAACGGTTTAAATGAATGTAATTATGATAGATACATTAACACAGGAAAGTAATTTAAGTCGAATGTTTTCTTAAATCGATATTATTGAAGTTATTCTATCCTACGGCTAGCCGTATAATTATTAACTATTATTAATTATTATAATTATTTTAATTGTGTATGTTTCAAATACGTAATGTAGATAGAATACGTGGTTTCAATTAATGTGATAACCTAATAGCCAAACAAACACAATTATGTCACCCATAGATATGAATAAAATCTTAAAACAATTTATTCTCAAACAATTTTTTATTACCAAACATATTTATTTATTTAAGGATTACTAACGAGATACATTACAATTATCTTATACCATATAGAACTTGTATAATATACATTATCCTGTAATGCACACTCACACATATACCGTCCTTACACGCGATCCATTCTGCCTCCGCGACACGCCACATTCGCCGATACTTCTATGTACTACATATTGAGCGCCTATCTCGATAATTACAACACACTGTTGGACTCTCGTAGGCGTCGGCTTGAAACAGAGGGGGGACGGGGGGAACGAGAGGGGGGAGGGAAAAGGGACGTGTCACCAGACGTTTGAATGTTCGCCGGACATCCCGATTTTCGTTCTACTAAGCTCCGGGGAATATAAACGGACATGAGACAAATGTACAATGGTTTTGTTGCTACTTTACTTTTTTTAGGTGAATGAGGGTTCGAAGGAGTTAGATTTAATTACAGCAAGAAGCATTGGAGTCAACAGATTGTAAAAAGTATAGTTTTGTACAAAATATAACTTATATATAAAACATTTTCATTCTCCCTACAAAATCTTTTCCACATTTTCTTTTTATATTTAATAAATACTTCCAATTATTATTAATAAACTGTCCCTTATAAAGCGTCTGACCTGGCTATATTATCAGTCTTGGCTAGAGGGAGGGGGAGAGGGAGCTCGGGCCATGAATGGCCTACAACCACGGGCCGCGGCCGCCGGGTGATACAAGTCGCACGCACGGCTACCCGGGCCGCATCACATCGGGCCGCACCGAGCGGTTATTTTTAATGGGCTCTTTAACGTGGATTTTAGTAAAAATAGCTGTTGAAAGTGTGGTATTGGTTTAGTATGTTTTATGACGAGTATAGGACTTGAACGTTAGTACGTAGATGTACTGACGAGCTATAAAACACGCCAGTAAGAGAATTTCATAGAAAAATTCTGCTGATCTTCTGTACAAGAATTGATCTCACATTCGTTTTATTTAATCGTTTCTAGTACTAACTGCCCATGTAAGAGTTAATAGAGTTAAGTATTACATAATCAAGAGCATGAAGTCTTGAACTATGCGATAAACACTTTACAAAACTCTGTTTGCCAGTCAGCGTAGACACAAAATCACGTTAGGTCGCAAAAAATTGCAAATGTTTTAAATGACTGGCGTACTGGTACTTCGTAAAAGTGCAAGAAATCAAGCCCGATTCAACTAGAATCCAATTCCAATATATTTCATATTGGAAACTCATTAATACAGCCACATTTTGAGAGCATAACACACGCTTTTCTCGACAGGGCAATATCGAAACTACCAGCTAGATAAGAATCCCAGCGAGCGATTTTCCAAATAGATTCTGTTGCATAAATTCTATTCAGCTCCACTCAATGTTAAAAAATGCGCATATCTTCGCTTCGCTTTCCCTCACAAAACGATGCCCAAGCAAATAGACTTAAGGTGATTCCTTCAATGCAGTCGAATTCAAATTTTCTTACTTTTTTTGCAAATTGCTACACTGTTTTAGATTGTATGTTTTTCAAAATTCAAAATACTAAATAATAATCATTGAAATCATGAATAAAGCCCTAGAAATTATTTTTGAAGGAAATCTTCATGATTTCACGAAATACTTCGAATTACTTTCCATAGAATTTATTATTTCGACAGCTAAATTGAAAAAAAATCCGGTTGCGATGAATACTTGATCCAAACTTCCTTACTTGTATTATTCTTGTGTGTGAGCCAACATTAACTTGTGGGGTGGTCACTTGTTAACTTAGGACCTTTCGATCGATGAGCAATATAATTAAGTCGTAAATTGGGTAGCCAATAAATATTGGTATGCCGTCATAAATTAACAATGTGGTGGTGTGGTTACCGGCTTCTTCGATGTGAATTGTTTAGTTTAATTATTGTTGTTTAGTTGTGATACTCCGGGAGTTCGGGCAAAAAGCTAAGCATTGTTCATTATTTAGTAGGATTATGGATTTATGAAGTACCTACCGAGTATAAATCTATTACCGAGTATTAGGGATTTACAACGTACTATTAAGTAACCGAGTGGGTGGCATATCTAAATAATTATAGTGTACATATTATGAGAAATCGTTATTATTATTATTAAAAGCCTGTGATGTCTCACTGCAGTGAGACATCACAGGCTTTTAAAAGCAGCAGGCTTTTAAAAGTCGAAAGAGAGTAGGGAGGCCTTTGTCCTGCAGGGCAAAGGCCTCCCTACTCTCTTTCGACTTTTATCTTTTAAAGCTGCCAAGGACCAGTTCTTGTTGAAGGAGTCCAGCTCATCACACAATCTCAGTCTGGGCCTGCCTGCCTATGAGATATCGTTAATGCTAAAAAAATAAGTTGTTATTGATTATAACCTAGAGCTAATTTATAGATAGTTAAACCACAGCTACCCACACACGTAATCATGACATTCACAACATAAACCCTACATCTCATCTACCATAAAACCAAATCTCCTACTACACTACAATACCTACTTATAAACTAAGAGCAAAATCTGTCGGCAGAAGCAACAGCCAAGGGGGGCGTTGTCATGGCAACCTCCGGGCGAGCCACCTCAATTTTTGCCCTAGTTACTGCCCGGCGAACGATTTTGATACAAAGCTCAGTAAAGCGAAGGGCAAGCCAGTCACACTGCATCGATTGGACGTCTTTACGTCTTGTCCGTCGGATTTTAGAAGAGGTATTATTTAGTCTGGTGTGTTTCAGAAATGGGTATTGATTTTTCGGTTATAGTAACATAATCAGACTATATTGTTCCCACTGTTGCGACACAGGCCTCCTCTCTATGAGAGGGAGTGGGCCGTTATCCACTGCGTGTTGATAGATGTCACATGTCTTCGAATTTTTGGTTCTAGGACCTGCCGGTTTTCTCACAGCAGTGGAGATGAAATAATTTTACACAAAGAAAAGCGCCTACCACCTATAACCCGTAGGCCGTATGTCGGAGTCATTACCACTGGGGTACCACTGCTGCGGTGAAGGTATAGTGTTGAAAAAAGTTAAATTCGTGTCTATTGTTATAGTTTTATTAATATCGTTTTGCGATCGTTAAAAACTATTTAGATAAAGCTATGTATGTAAGAACGGTGCCATTAAAATTTCGGCTTATTATTTAAAGAAATGTTATTATCTGGTTCCATACATTATTAATTGTTCCTTTATGAGTTGAACTATTGTGTGAACTGAATAAATCTTTTATCTATCTATTATAGAAAAAAACAACAGTTGTTTTAAGGCTGTTCAACAAACTCATTATCGACCGGGATTAATGTCAAATGTGAGAATGCCGACATCTCCTAGACCCAAACAATTCGAAGACATGTGACATCTACCAACTCACACTGGGTCCGCGTGGTGGATTACGGCCCACTCCCTCTCACAGAGACGAGGCTTGTGTCCCAGCAGTGGGAACATTATAGGCTGACTATATTATGTATGTGAGAATTTCTTATTAAAAAAAAATGTTTCGGATTTTGGATCGTAATTACTAAACCCTAAGAATTTTAATACTCAAAAAAATATTATGACTGCCTTACCAAAAGAATGACCTACATCGTCCCGCCGCGGTTCACTGAGCCGAGTCACAGAATATCTTCTTTAACAGAAAGTAATTAATCTAATTACCAAGAGCCAGATATTCGTCCAAGAATGGAAACGACTAAGGATTTACCAATAACTTGGGAAATTAATTATGGCTAATTACAGGCTTAAATTTTCGAACAAAATCTTTGATAGCTCTAAGACAAATGATAAAATATGAAAACTGAAAATTATATATTTTTAGAATGCTTTCTTTTTGAAACACATGGGTTTCTTCTGTTGGTGCGATCACTAGCACCAATATGTTAATTTATGAAATGGCCACATAAAAACAACATTTTGGAATCGGTATTAAAACCTATATCCATTATACGAGTAAAAATTGACCAGCCACTACGACAACCTATTTATATAACATACATACATAATCAGCCTATAATGTTCCCACTGCTGGGACACAGGCCTCGTCTCTGTGAGAGAGAGTGGGCCGTAATCCACCACGCAGGCCCAGTGCGGGCCCAGGGCGACCCAGTACAAATACTTATTTAATTAAAATTACTCTAATATCATAAAATAAGAGACTTAGACATAACGTAAACCTCAAAATTGCATCGAAAAAAGCAAACAGGAAATGAGCTAAAAATTAAAAGAAAACAACCTATCCAACTCAACTCCACAAAACTGTTCAAAAATTCACAGCTAATTTCCGAAACTACTACGTTTATCCGTACAAAGGTTCATAACATCATAACTGCAAAGCCTTGTTCAAGGAAACGGCCCGAAACTCCACAGAATATGACTCGAAATAATCCTCCATATGCTAACCCCTACCACTATTCCACTATTAACATGTCATCTAAATGATTATCGTTCTATTCGCGATCCAACGCTGCACAAATGCAATCCAAACTTGAATGCCCCGCACAAAACCCGCAATGTGCACCAATCTCTCCTATCTAATCGTGTTTGAACGTAACTAAGCTTAGTGGTAGAAATAAAATTTAATTAGTAAAACTCGGTTTTCGTGTTCAGTTCAGGTTTTAATGTCGTTAGTAGTGTGTATAAGTTGATATCGTTGGTTGTTCAACTAACTCGTTCGGATTATTCTAGAAAGTTTGGCAGCGCACCAATCAACGTTTAATGTGTGTTTTACTCGATGTTAGTATTTACTTTGCTTTTAGAACTAAATGAATTAATTTGAACTGCTGTTTGACTTATTTTTGAGCTTTAAATAGTGATTAATATGTTAAACTGATTTTAATTTGTAAACTACCGTTTTAGCTGCATTTCTGCTTATCCTATTATACCAACACATAACTTCAAACAAATGCAAATATGCAAACATATTCACACGTATTTACTCCACAAACCACATCTTACTACGAGATACTACGCCGTAGCATTGACAGCTACGCCGTAGCAGCTACGCGATCTAAACAATCATTGAACGTCATGAATTCATTTAGATTAAACAGAACATCTGTGTTGCTAACGAGGGGGAGTCGAAGTGTGGGGAGGGGGGAACGGTTTTAATTAATTATTTTTACTATGGCACTGATGTAGCTGATACACGGCTGTGCTTAATGAAACTCTGTGTTGTTTTAAAGCCATTTGTGGGATTAGAGACAAAGTTGCTTTATTTAGGGAGGATTTTACCAACGCCAGATAATTTTATCCGAGGAACAATTTTAAATTTTTGACAGTTCTTACATACAAAACCTGTCAGACAACAATTTTATTACACGAATAAAAATATTTCTCTATTGAAAAGTCAGCCCTTAGGAGTTTAAAAACGTTGGTACACTCTACTGTACAGATAGATCTCAAAGACTGGAATACATTTCACTGAACACTGACATGGAATTTAAAATCCTCGGTGAAACATAAAAGAAAAGTAAAATGAAAAATGCAACCCTTTGACGCAAACCCAATGTTAATTTCAAAACACATGCCACGAAACATGTGAAAGTAAAACTAACAAACACAATTATAAATCCTCAAAAGCGAAAAAACATCAAACATTTCAAAACAGAACAATAGGAACTAAATCCTACAGAACACAGAAATCGCTTGCTACGAACGCAATCATCAAAATAGTGGAACACGCAGGGATGTCAGTTTCGAGCAACATTCGCAAAAACTAATCAACGTTAAAAGGTAACGCTGACATCCCTGACCGCGCTTGAAAAATGTAGCGATTATACCTGCCCACGTAGCGCGTAGGCTGTAGCGCTACGGCGTAGCAATTTGAGTGTCAGTATTGGATTTTGTGAGGTAAATGCGTTTTTCTGGAGTAAATAGAGGTGCAATGTGAAAGAAAAGGTTTTCATGTGGCAGAAGCACATCGAGTATACTATACTACTATTACATAATACATACTGTGTTTAGTTTAGTTTATGATCTTCCTGTACGAGTCGCAATTAATACTTTTTCTTTCTTTCTTTTTGTAGTGAATAGTCTCTTTATATTGATTCTTTGTCAAAACGGCAACATATCATTTAGTGAACGACAATAAGATCCTTCATAGATACATTTCCAAATTCTTACGTGGGTATTCCTTGCACACAGATAATATAATACGACTTATCATTATTTCGAAAATAAGCCAACATAAAACCAGTTAATGCAGCGCACAATCTCACTATAACACCACATCACATTACTTCAAAATGACTCCGAAAAATAAACATCAAGAGGCAAAAGCCAACTATCGCACATTCGTAGCACAACGCTACGGAGCTACGGTGCTACGGAGCTACAGAGCTACGGCTCTACGGAGCTACAGAGCTACGGCGTAGATGAAACTAACAATGTAAGCTACACAATGAAATCTAATGCATGTACAAAAAAACTACAAGTATTGGCATTAATTGTGACTATTGTCTTTGGTCAAGTTAGTTGTAAGAAATTAAATCGAATGAGAGTCATCATCATCATCTGCCGAGCTTTTTCCCAGGTATGTTGGGGTCCGCTTCCAGTCTAACTGGATGCAGCTGAATACCAGTATTTTACATGGCGCGACTGCCTATCTTACCTCCACAACCCAGTAAATAATAATAATTATTAATAATAATAAATCTAATGAGTATCAATTTTAATTTGCAAGTTTCATCAACCTCTTTCGTCTTAATATCAAAAACTTAAAAACTCGTCTTGTTTTTGTAAAATCACCTTCACTTTTGGATGTCGCAAGTTATTTTAATGTGACGAATACATAAATGAAGACGAAGAAAGTTGTTTCAAAATAGTTATATTTTATACAAAGCAAAATAATAGTTTACAAAGAAACTAATGATTTATGAAAAGTAAGGATTAAAATGTAAATTAGTTGCGCTCGGAATAATAGATGAGGTAAGTTAGGTCAGAATATTGGCTATTATTTCAGATGGTACTTTATAATAGTTTGTGCACAGCGTTTTGAACCTTAATCTATCTATATATTAATAATAATAACGCCAGTTTGTTATTTTTTATGTGAACGCGCTAATCGCTGGAAAATTATTTTTGCATTTGATAGTCCTATTCTTCAGGGAAGATTCTGTTGGTCCGTGGATGGGTGACCATTGTTACATACCAAGGCCTCGGAAAGCACGCTAAGTTGGTCCGGAATGTCATTCGTGGATCTTTGACAGTCGTTACAGGTCGTCAGAAGCCTGAAAGTCTGACAACCTGTCTTACCAAGGGGTATCGTATTACCCAGTAACAAGGTTGTGGAGGTCAGATAGGCAGTTGCTCCATGTAAAATACTGGTATTCAGCTGCATCCGGTTAGACTGGAAGCCGACCCTAACATAGTTGGGAAAAGATGATGAGTTTCATTCTTCAGGAAGGTTAGAACCTTAGCAGCTGAGCAAAAAGCTAAAACGTCAGATAAAATGCTAAGCAAAAATGAAGCAAGAGCACGCGCGGGCGATGCGATGTGACGCGGTGGGTGGAGACCGAAATTTCACGATAGTAAAGTCACGTGCAGAAGCTAGTGAAAAATAAATGTAGTTTTATAATTGCTTGTAAACATAATACTCTGAATATCAACGACTCTCTGTGAAAACTGTTTTTTTTTTGTCCTCAGAGATGCTGAAAGATAAGTGTTTGTATTATTTTAATGAGCGCAAAAGCAAAGTGACGACTGACAGACCAAAAAATAAGAGCAAAAATTCCAGGAAGCAGTATTATTTATCCTACACTACATTTCAATTCCTGTTTGATAATCATCTGTTTGTAAAACACTGCGGTGCTGCATAATCTGTGTTTCAAAGTTTTATTAGTACTTAGTGTTATAGTTAACGAATAGTTACTCAATTTGAAAATGTGTACAACAATACTCTATTGCAAACTGTCGAGGCTTGTAAATAGCTTGTTGTCAATTACCTCACTACTACTTCTGTATTTGATAGCTGTATGCCACCCAAAGACAATAAAATAAAATAAGCACTAGTAACAAAGTGTAATATACAGATTGGCAAGGACGTCGACGCGCAAATGGTCACCATAGATTCCGTCCATGAATCTGAACCACTGCACACTGCATTGAAATGTTTACGGTTATTTAAAAAAAAATGCCGTTTCATAGATTTTGACCACGAAGGTTTTTCTGAGAACAATTTTATTTTTTATATACGCATCCAAAAAAATTCTACTCTGGGGGTCTAGAATCATGTGCTGAATTCATGGTTTTAGTTTGCGCGTCGATGTCCCCACCATCCTGTACTATTACTGTCTATTATATGTTTTAAACATCATCAAACACTAAAACTATACAAAAATCCTGTCCAATTAATCTTTTGAGTCTCAACAAACCCCTATCGACATGTTCCCCACAGCGTGACAAGTTACAAATGCGACGTGGCGGGACACGCTCGCGTCAGCGTGCTCCGCTGGAACACGTTAGAACATGTTAGAGCATGTCTCTTTTTTGCACGGACCGCTAAACACGCTTTTTAATAAAAGATAAAAATAGAAAGATAGCTGTGTGTTCTGTGTTGTGGGAGAATGTACGGTGGAAGTTATTCAGAAGTTATTATCCTACTAATTTTATAAACGTGAAACTTTGTATGGATGGATGGATGCTTGTTACTCTTTCACGCAAAAACTACTGAACGGATTTGCATGAAATTTGGCACACAGATGGCTTATAACCAGGATTAACATATAGGATATCCATTTAACCCGATACTCCTACGGGGATTGAAACTTATGCGGGGAAACCAAGGGCGCAGCTAGTATTATATAAAACTCACGCATTTGCCTCCATGGGGATGGGCAGAAAGTACAGCAACTTTACTAAATAAATGCAATTTTCTTTCTTTCTTTTACTTTTGTATCAGGAATTTAATTGAGTTATATTATTTAACGACATATATTGTTTTGTTAATGTCACTCGATTGTACGAAGACCAAATAATTACATGTAGGCAGTATTGTTGACTACTGCAGTCTACAAATACGACTAACTTATAAAAGAAAGAGTTTATAAGAAGAATAATTTATTTGCTGAAATTACAGGTTTAGCCAGAGGTATGTATGGTTTTATGCGCAGACATTTCATTTAGAGATGTTATTCAGAGGTGCAATTCTCGTAATTTTAAGAACGTTCATAGTCTGATCTCAGTCTCAATCAGTCATCAGTCAAAAATACCTCTAAAATCCCTACATTTTTTAATAATTTATTGACATTGATTGTCGCTGAGATGAGATTGCGACTAGGTTTTGAACCTTTTTTAATTAATGGGGATTGGCCTTCAGTATACATTTATGTATAACATCTACATATTACTGTGAAAATATACCTACCCCTTCTTTTTGTTAGCGTGTCGATGACAATCTAAACTGAGTTAGCCCAGAATTTTGCTATACCATTATTAATAGCAGTATTCGCCGCATTATTTGTCTAAAGAAAAACACTAAATCATAGCCAACATAAGAAACAACATTAAATTACACGAGAAAAACATAGTTTAACGCGTCGATAGCTCCCTTTTGCGGCGAGTCTTTTATATCCATTCTCATTCATCGCTAACTAAGATTAATGCGGTGCAATCTGTCTCGCCGATAACTATCTATGACACAGATTATAATCGTAAGGGGATGGGTGGCTCGCCGCCATTTTTCATAGAATAGGAGTGCCGAGAAATGTTACAGAACACTGAGAAAAATTATATAAAAAATGGACGGGGCTGTGGGAGAAATTCATCTTTAGTGATGTTATTTTTGTGGGCAACAAATTGCTGATAGATAAGGAAAAGCTTAACTTAATTGCAATAAGGGCTGATATTCTGATATTTTATCGCCAGATAACTTTTATTTGAGGAATCAAATTGACGTTTGACAGATTTTG